>CM061558.1:65636043-75636043 GCA_030864225.1 Capsicum baccatum var. pendulum | reverse complement strand
TTCCAAAGGTTGCTTGTATCATTTTATTCGGGTTAAAGATTCTAGTGTCGAAAGTCTTCCTCTTCAGTCTATCCCTGTAGTAAATAAATTCCCGAAAGTCTTTCTAGATGATCTCCCAGGAATACCACCTGATAGGGAGATAGATTTTGGTATTGATTTATTGTAAGATACCTATCCTATTTCTATTTCGCCATATCGGATGGCTCTTGCAGAGCTAAAAGAGTTTAAAGAACAGCTAGCAGATCTTCTATATAAAGGTTTTATCCACTCTAGTGTGTCTCCTTGGGGTGAACCTGTACTTTTCATGTGAAAGAAAGATGGTTCCCTTCGTATGTGCATAGAATACCACCAGTTGAATAAGGTCACGCTTAAAAATAAACATCCCCATCTTAGGATTGATGATCATTTTGATCAACTTCAGGGTGCTAAATTTCTTTTAAAGATAGACCTTCGTTTAGGATATCACCAATTGAAAGTTAGAGAGTCAGATATTCCCAAAACATCTTTCCAAACCAAATACGGCCATTATGAATTCTTGGTCATGTCCTTCAGGTTGACAAATTCCCCTACAGGTTTCATGGATGTAATGAATAGGGTTTTCCATCAGTTTTAGGATTTGTTTGTCATTGTATTCATTGATGACATTTTGGTATATTCTAAGAGCGATAAGGACCATACCAATCACCTTCGAATCATCCTTCAAACCCTTAAAGATCATAAATTGTATACAAAATTTTCCAAGTGTGAATTCTAGTTGAATGCTATTGCATGCTTAGGGCATATTGTGTCTAGTGAAGGGATTAAGGTTGATCCCTAAATGATTGAGGCAGTGAGAAAATGCCCCAGACCCACGATTCCAACCGATATTCAGAGCTTCTTAGGTTTGACGGGTTATTATAGAAGATTCGTCAAGAGTTTTTCTTCCATAGTTTCACCACTTACTAAGTTGACTCAGAAAAAGGTGAAGTTTTTGTGGTCTGACTCTTGTGAGAATAGTTTTGAGAAGTTGAAAGATAAGTTGACTATTGCTCCTGGTCTGACTCTTTCGGAGGGTACAAAAGGTTTTGTTGTATATTATGATGCATCCCGAGTGGAACTTGGGTGTGTTCTTATGCAGCACGGTAAGGTAGTGGCTTATGCATCTAGGCAGTTGAAGGTTCATGAGCAAAACTACCCTACTCATGACTTGGAGTTAGCGGTTGTGGTTTTTGCACTTAAGATCTGGCGGCACTATTTGTATGGGGTATACGTTGATATATTTACTGACCACAAGAGTTTACAGTATGTTTTCTCACATAAAGAATTAAATCTCAGGTAGAGGCGATGGTTGTAACTTTTAAAAGACTATGACATGAGCCTGCACTATCATCTGGGCAAGGCAAATGTGGTATCCAATGCCCTCAGCAGGTTACCTATGGGCAGTCTTTCTCATGTGGGGAAATAAAAGAGGGACATGGTGAAGGATACTCACCGACTTGCAAATCTAGGAGTGCAACTTTTGGATTCTGAGGATGGAGAAGTTGTTGTTCATGAGATAGATAAATCTTCCCTTTGTGGAGAAGTTAAAAAGAAGTAGGTTGAAGATCCCATCTTGATGCAGATCAAGAAAGGTATGGGTCAACAAAAGATATTGTCTTTTGAAATTGGTGGTGATGGTGTTTTGAGATACCAGGGTAGTTTGTGTGTGCCAGATGTAGATGGTATGAGGAAGAGAATCTTTTATGAAGCTCACACGTCGAGGTATGTTGTTCACCCCGGCTCTAGTAAGATGTATCAGGATTTGAAAACCATTTATTAGTGGAATAATATGACGCATGATGTGGCTAACTATGTTTCCAAGTGTTTGAATTGTAAACAAGTTATAGTAGAACATTTGAGGCCAGGTGGTTCTTCTCAAGAGATAGCTTTGCCTTTGTGAAAGTGGGATATGATTAATATCGACTTTATTATAGGATTTTCGAGGTCCCAAAACAAGTATGATTCCATTTGGGTGATTGTAGATAGGTTGACCAAGTTAGCTCACTTTCTACCTATAAGGACAAATTATTTGGGAGAGCATTATGCCAAGCTGTTCATTACAGAAATAGTTCATTTGCATGGGGCACCTGTGTCCATCATATCTGACAGAGGTACACAGTTTTCTTCATAGTTTTGGAGATCATTTCAAAAAGGTTTAGATACCCAAGTTAATTTGAGCACAGCTTTCCACCCTCAGAAAGATGGGCAAGCTGAGCGCACCACCCAGACCCTTGAGGATATATTGAGGGCCTGCATAATTGATTTTAAAGTTAGTTGGGTAGAACACTTGCCATTGATAGAGTTCGCATATAATAATCGTTTCTATTCCAGTATTAAGATGGCACTATTTGAGGCTGTATGGGAGAAGATGTAGGTCACCAACAGGGTGGTATGAAGTAGGTAAGACACAAATATTTGGGCCTGATCTTGTTCATCAGGCAATAGAGGATTTAAAAGTCATTAGAGAATGACTTAAGACAGCTCAGAGTCGTCAAAAGTCCTACGCTGATGTTAGGAGAAGAGATGTAGAGTTTGAGGTTGAAGATTGGGTATTTCTCAAGGTTTCTCCCATGAAGGGTGTCATGTAATTCGGGAAGAAAGGTAAGATGAGTTCTTGCTATATAGGACCATATCAGATTGTGAACAGGATGGAGTTGTGTATGAGTTAGAATTGCCAGTTAGTTAGGGTTTGGTTCATCCAGTATTTCATATATCTATGTTGAAGAAGTGTATTGAAGACCATTCTTTAGTATTTCTTATCAAAGAGATCAAAGTGAAAGACTCTTTATCCTATGAAGAAGAGCCTGTAGAGATTTTGAATCACCAAGTTAGAAGATTGAGGAACAAAGAGATAGACTCAGTTAAAGTGTTGTGGAGAAACCAGAAAATTAAAGAAGTGACTTGGGAATCAGAAGTTGACATGAGAGATAGTTACCCAAACCTTTTTTATCCAATGAATGATGAAATGGAAGGTACAATCCTTGTATCCCGCGTCAACATTCGGGGATGAACATTCCCAATGGGGGGATATTGTAATGCCCCAAAGTTTTTCTTAGCTAAATTTTGTCCCTAAAACATCAAGCATTGTCTTCTAGAATGATTTATACTTATTCGTCTATGTAATCTCTTAGATTTCAAATTTTTATTTTGTAGATGACTGAATAAGCTTTCTATCTATATAAGATTCGTTCAAATTGGACACTCGGTGAAGAAGTTATGGCTATTTTATGTGCTAGTCATAAAACATCATCATTCTGGTGTTTAGCGCATCACGGAGAGGGTTTAATTAGTAATTGTCAAATTATAGTGGGACTTTGTGATAGTGGTTCATCGCAGAGGACCCCAAATTCTCTTTCGTCAATTTCCAGTTAGCCACCGCAATAGTGGCGCATCGCGATGGCCCATAAAATTGGGTTCCCAATTTAATTTTTTCCAGCTTCATTCAGAAGTTAACAAGGGTAATTTAGAATTTTTTCAAGCCTCTTAAAACATGAAAACAGTAGATTAAGACCTCTACAAGTAGAATATATGACATTCTCATGATTTTCCTCAAAACAAAAACCCTAGTTCATATACTTCTCCTTCAAGAAACTCAAGATTCAACCGTGGGTTTTCAAAATTGACAAAAGATTTAGAATCCTCAAACTGTAGGCTTAAAATATCATCCCTTATTCTTCGTAATCGAGGTACGTGGGTTTTATCCTAAAAACTACATGGGCTTGAAATTGTTAAAGCATGATTTAAAGGTTTTGATGCATGTATTTTATGGGGAGTTTGAAAACTATATTATTGAATATGTGTTTTGAAAGTTTCAATGCTACCATTGCTTTGTCCTTGTGGCCTTTTCCCCTAAATTGATTTACATATATATGTATATATATATATATATATATATATATATATGAATTTGAGATTTAAGATTGTTGAGAGCATAAATTATGAACTCCCTCTATTGTATTGAATTAAAGATTATGGTTTTATGATTTGGAAGATGTTTTTGTAATATCCTGGTATTTGAACATGATTTGGAATTGTTGAGAGGGTGTTTCTTGATATCAATATGTTCTTGTTTGTATGAGAAAGAATTACATGTGTTTATATGAGGTTTGAAAAAAGAAAGATTCATTGAATTGAATTATTGAAATGCTAGTCTCAAAACTTGTGTTTTAAATACAAAGATTTATGATAGACTAATAATAGTCAGAGATGTGACTTACAAGTCAATGGTATAACGATACTATATGTATTTATGCCATAACAGATTATGTTTTCAGAGCATGTTTTTAGAGTATGTTTTCAGAGACTGTATGTTTTGATAGAGTTTTAAAAAGGGTCTTAAGAGGGTTAGGTGGTTACTCAAAGAAGGCGCGAGTTCAAGAAACTCTTAGCCTGAAACCGTATTTGTTGATACAGGTAGATTATTATTGTACGCTGGCGATGGCCATGTCGCGAAGTTGATTCAGAGACTCCGTCTCTTGCGGCACACTAATGATAGGCGAATTTACACGCCTAAAGTACTATATTTTACCCATATTTTAGCTAAGTTTTGAGGACAAATTATATAATTAATGCACTTTTAGTCCTTTTTCCTGTAATTGAGCTAACAAACGTGATTAGCAAGTTTTCAGGTATAAATGATGCAGATTTCAGCATTGTATGGATAACTTGACGCCAAAGAAAGCTTCACGTATGAAGGGAAAGCTTGGACGCCAAGGACCAAAAATGGCGCATGGAAAATCTGTCCCGGGCAAAAACAGCAATTCTGAAGACTTTGGGGACTAGCAGTAAATTAGAAGGATTAGGATAATGATACATTAACCTAGTAGGATTGGGTTAAGTAATGCATTAATTTAGTAGGATTAGGATAATGATACATTAACCAAGTAGGATTGCATTGTATGGATAACTTGACGCCAAAGAAAGCTTCACGAAAGAAGGAAGGGAAAGCTTGGATGCCAAGGACCAAAAATGGCGCATGGAAAATCTGTCCCGGGCAAAAACAACAATTCTGAAGACTTTGGGGACTAGCAGTAACTTAGTAGGATTAGGATAATGATACATTAACCTAGTAGGATTGGGTTAAGTAATTCATTAGCTTAGTAGGAATAGGATATGGGTATTATAAATACCCTATTCTGCTAGAGATTTGGAGGCATTCCTCCATTAGTTACAATTGATTCTATTCTCATTCTACTTCGTATTCCACGACTTACAACTCGGATTCTAATTCTTCCATTAAATCTACTTTTTATTCTTCTTCTATTCATCTAATCAATTCTTATTTTTCCACAACAAGAGAAACGTTACTTTACAAGGGAGTTCACGCCTAACGCCTACCACACTCTACTACACGAGATCTTTATTGTTGTACAATAACAATGTCGATTGTGATTTCCTTCGCACTCATGGGTAACTAAATTCCTCTGTTGGGGTTATGGAAGCCTTATGAGATACTATCTATTGCTATGAGTTTATGAGTTCTTGACACGTATGCTGCTTATATCATTATTCTCTTCATCTTAATGCATATTCTTGTGGTTGCAAACACATAAGATACGCCAGTATAGCATTAACTTGTTCGAAAGAAAAGTTATATGTCTGGAAAAGAGATAATGTCAAGGTAATAGGGTCCCATCCCCTATTAAAAAGTTAGTGCCGTAACTGGATTAACCTCTTGGAGAATTTGTACCATTAGATACGCTGTAAGCTTGAAAGAGTTATAGTGAAATAGTCCTTGTTTAGGTTGAAAGACGCTTGGATTTACCATCGAATACAATTCTCTATAAGCACATGCATGTCTGAATTCTGCATAACTAATAGCCAATAGAGACGTACAACTCATAAGGTGGACATAACCCCAACCTCTCAATTCTCATTGTTTTACATCTTACCAAACATTCTTACTTTTTACTTTGCTATTTTCCGTTTTTACCTTATTACTTTGGTTACATTACTTGCACGACAAAACTCCCCCCTTTTTTATGAGGCTTGCACTAAGTCTAGTAATCTTTGCTTACTTGTTGACCAAGCTATTCCCTGTGGGATCGATACCCAACCCAGTTGGGTTATATATTTGACAACGACCGCTTTACACTCCTACAAGAGCTGTAGATTGAGCGTTATCAAAAATTGGCGCCGTTGCCGGGGAATACGAGTGTCAATTAAGTTTGTGATAATTACTAGACCCTTTGGTCAAAGATTCTCATACTTTTACTTTTAGTTTTTGTTTTTGTTCTCTGCAAGTTTTTATTCAGTGCATGCCCCATACTCTAAGTTCTGGTCAACCGTTATTACCTATCAATCCTGAACTACAACGTATTGGTAGAATGGAGGCACAACACGAAATTGAAAGGATGGCTGCTCAACAGGAACAGGCGAGACTAGCTGCTCTAGCCGCCGCTCAAGTGCATCAACAGAATATTGATAACCCTGGGCGAGCAATAAATCCTGACGACGAGGACCTAGGTGATGACGAGTTACTAAACCCTAGGCATGCTGCTGAGATCGCAACACCTGCCAACAAAAGAGATCGTCAAGCTAGGTTTAGACCTGAACGCCGAGCTATGCAACCAGCTTTCGACAATAATAATGATGATCTTGATGGAGCCGGAGCCACAGGAGCTATTATTCCTCCACCATTGGCACCCGGAGCCAAGTTCAACATCACAAGCACCATGATTCAGTTATTGCAACTCAAGGGATTATTTGGTGGACTAGCAGGCGATGATCCGAATATGCATCTCATAAACTTTATTTCTACATGCAAGTCGTTTGACAATCCTGGCGTTGGTCAGAATGCAATTCGATTATGCCTATTTCCATTGTCTCTGTCTGGGGAGGCAACTCTATGGTTGAATGGGCTGACTCCTGATTCTATTATAAATTGGAGGCAATTGAAAGACGTTTTCCTAGAAAGATTCTTTCCACCATCTAAAAGAGCACAATTGACAGATGAAATCAGCAACTTTCGGCAGCTTCCAACTGAAGCTCTTCATGAAACATGGGAGAGGTTCAAGACGAAGCTTATGAGGTGCCCAAACCATCACATGACCAATGTCCACCTAATGAAGATACTATACAGAGCCTTGAATTCAATAACTAAACCAGTGGTGGATAATGCGGCTGGAGGATCATTTATGGACCTCACCTTTAGGCAGGCAAGCAATATGCTAGATCAGATGACGAAGCAAAGTAGAGCTTGGCATACCAGGGATTCTGAGGTAGCAAGCCCTACTATATCTATTGGCATGATTGCTGAACAAAGGAGAAGATAAGAAGAACGTGATCAAGATATGGAACACATGAAAACACAAGTGGATCTTCTCACAAAGCATCTATTATCAGGGAAGAACGAAAAAGTCAAAGTTGTTGCATTAAAAGGAAGAGACGAATCTGATTCGGAAGAAGAGGCCAACTACTTAAACAATCAGGGGGGTTTCCGAGGTAATAACCAAGGAAACCAAGGTTGGAACTATTATGATAAATCCGGAAACAAGGACCAAAGTAGTTGGAAGAACAAGAATGAAAAGAGTGATTTATACGTCCCCCCAGAAAGCTGTGACACCACCACATCTGGTTCCGGAAGCATGGAAGATATGATGGCTAAACTGTTGAAAGGAGTGGAAGCAACCAGCGCGGGAGAAATGGAGGTAATAAATGATTTGTCCTCAATGAAGCAATTGGTTGACTCACATTCAACTTCAATCAAGCAAATAGAGCAGCAATTGAGCCAACTTTCAGCAGCACTCAATCAAAGAAAGGTTGGCACCTTACCTAGCGACACTGTGCAAAATCCAAGGAATGACAGATCATGCATGGCTATTACTACCCAAAGTGGTAAGGTGCTGAAAACTTCATCCAAAGGCAAGCAAGTGGTTGATGAGGAAGCAGACATTGATGATAAGGCAAAAGGAGAAGCTGTCGTAGAAACCACCCATGACATCCATGACGTCACACCGAGTATGTTGCAGCCTGAAAAGGCTAAAAAATGGAAGCAAGAGGAGAAGAAAGCCATGGAGAAAACAATTCCTTATCCACCACCACCTTTTCCTCAAAGATTAAAGAAGTTTGCGGATGATACAAAGTTCAGCAAATTCATGAATATGTTAAAGCAGCTGACCATTAATGTTCCGTTGGTAGAGGCACTAGAACAAATGCCTGGGTATGCAAAATTTATGAAAGATCTTTTGACAAAGAAGCGAGCAGCAAGCTATGAGTTGAAGGATACTGTTCATCACTGCAGTGCAATCGCTACCCGATCACTAGTTCAGAAGAAGGCTAACCACGGTTCTTTCACTATTCCTTGCACTGTTGGATCTTTGAACTTTGCCAAGGCATTGTGCGATCTGGGTGCTAGCATCAATTTGATGCCACTATCTATTTACAGGAAGTTGGGGTTAGGCGATCCGACACCAACTAATATGAGGCTCGTGATGGCTGATAGGTCGGTAAAACGACCTGTGGGTATCTTGAATGATGTGTTGGTGAAGGTTTCTTCATTCATATTTCTGGTAGACTTTGTAATTCTGGATTGTGAGGCGGACTCTGAAGTTTCCATAATCTTGGGACGTCCTTTCCTTGCAACAGAAAGTATGCTTATTTACATGAGAGCTAATGAGCTTTTATTTTGGTTGAATGACGAAGTGGTCCGTTTTGATATATGCAAAGCAATGAAGCATCCCAGCGATATGAATATGTTCTCTGTAGCTGATGTTCATTATGAGGATAAGAAAGCATTATCTGAAACAAAATAGCTAACTATTGAGCTGTTGTCTGCTGCGCTACTGAATGTATAGCATAAGGATGATGAAGATTATAAAGAAACTACGTGTGATCTAACAGAAATAGGGTCCTATTCTCATACTCCTGAACAGCCGGACCTTGATCTTAAGAATCAACCGTCACCAACAGCGAACACTTCCATTGAAGAGCCACCAATGCTAGAATTGAAAGAGCTCCCCGATTATCTAAGGTATGTGTTCTTGGAAGGAGGAAATATACTTCTGGTAAGTATGGCGAATGATTTAAGTGAACAGCACGTAGAGGCTCTCATCTCTGCTCTGAAGAGATACAAGAGAGCCATGGGTTGGACTATTGATGATATAATTGGTATCCCTCCCGGGATAGGCATGCACAAGGGTCATCTCGAAGAAGATTGCATGCCTACAAGTAAGCCTCATTGTCGTCTGAATCCATTCAGAAAACGATCCACCATTTATCTCGATGAAGTCTAAGTAATCGAGATAGCTATGTCGTGCTGTGACAATAAATCAAGCGCTTGGTGGGAGGCAACCCATCGTTTTTCATTTTTTTCTTTCTTTCGTTCTACTAATTGTTTGCTTTTGATAAATAAAAATCCAAAAAGACGACTCGTGCCACGACTAAAACTAAGGCGCTTGATGGGAGGCAACCCATCGTTCTAATCGTCTTTGTTGTTTTTGAGTAAATGTAGGTGCAAAGAGGTGTAAAACGAGGAGGTCGGTTTCACATTTTGATTTGGACGTATTGCATGTTAAAGGTGGTAAGTTAGGAATGAAGAAGCAAAAGGCTATGGATTGGGCATTGCTTATGAAAATATAGGCAACGAACAAGGCTAGGCCTATGTAAAACTAGGTCACAAACAAGGCAAGGCATATACTATGGCCTAAGTTCTCAGAATCAAGTGTGCCATAGCATAGGTGCCACCCATGCTCAAGTATGCCATAGCATAGGCGCCGCCTATGCCAATGCCTTTTGTCTCTGAATCTCATATGCTAAGTGAAAGGCGCCGCCTATGCCTAAGAATTCCATGGCATAGGCGCCGCCTATGCCCAACAATGCTATGCAAAAGACGCCGCCTATTCCAAGCATAGGCAAAGCAAAAGGCGCCGCATATGGTCACTTCTTGTCTCCAAAACCGATTTTAAATGGGTCAAAAACCGACCCAACCTTCCCCTATAAATAAGAGACTTAGTCTTGAACCAAAAACACATTGGAAACCTAGCATAAGCGCCGCCTATAGTCTCCAAATCCTCTCCAAAATTTTCCTTTTGCTTTTTTACTTCACAAGAACATCATCCAAAGGCATCAATCAAGTAAGTACTTCTTTATTCTTTATTTATATTCCGTAAGTACTACACTACTATGCCTATAATGAATTGTTAAATCTTGAAACAGTAGAAGTGACTTGAATGTGGTTGATGTGTTGTGATACAACTAAGTGAGTAAAAGAATACGTAAGAATGATCTTAACATGTTTCCAACTTGAATTTGATTTTGATGCACTGTCATACTTTTGCGGAATTGACATGGTCACAAAAATTGCATAATCTTGTCAATAGAAAGTTTACATGTTGGAATAACTTGTTCATTAAGATGAGAATTATGGTTGACTACGAACATAGGAGGTTGTGACTATTTCTAGATGCTATACCTTGATTCAATCCCTATGTAGTAGTCTTGATATATCAAACATGAAAGTATTTCTAAGAATACGAGAAGTATGACTGCTCTGATTTTATTGTTGGAATATAGCACCTAAAACGTATGCCGATGAAGTCTAAGTAATCGACCACTTTCACTTCACTATTCTGTACCAACAAACTAAGTGTGGGGTGGTGCCACTACTGCTTGTTTATAGATTGTATCCATCGAGATGACGCTAACATAAACATTGTTTTAGTCTCAGGTACAATGGCACCCAAAGCAAGACAAAGCAAAGATAAGGCAACCACTTCCCAAAAAGGCAAGAAAAGAGGACGCAAAGAGCAAGGAGAGTCCTCCTCGATGCAAGTACCATGCCGCATGTTCGGAATTAAATAGGTTTTAGAGGAGGAAGCAAAGGAATGGTATAGGAACAACAAAGAGAAGAAATATATTCATGTGGACTTGATAAACCAAGAAAGCCTAGCAAAGAAAGAACCGTGCATGTTGGCCAAGATCATGGCGTTACATCTTGATTTCATCTTCCAAGACATGGGAGAATGCAATCTTGATTTAACAAGAGAATTCTATGCCAACTGGTCACCGAAAACCACAGGAAGTGAGGTCAAGATTTGGGGCCAAGTTCTGCAACTAAATGTGGAGTTCTTCAACTCCTTTCTTGGCTTGCCTGCTATTGATCCATCACCATTCAAAGAGCTGTGAAGTAGACCTCCATATAGAGCCATTCGACACACACTTTGTGGAACAAAATCCATGGCACGGTGGAGTAGACACAAGGACACCGGACGACACAACACCTTCCGACGAAGGGGGTATGACCCCAAACATAGAGGAGGAGTCCGACTAACCAGGTTCTTCTTATTTATTTTCCACTGAGGGCAGTGTGTCCCGTCTAAGTGTGGGGTGCTGGTATTTGCATGCTATACTTCTCTATCTGCATTTGCATTTATGTTTGTTTTGTTTTTCTTTTTATTAGTTAATTTTTTTTTTACTTAACTTCGCATGAAATTATTCTAATAGGCAACATAAGATTATGACAAGAGTTTGTGCTAAAATCATGACTATTAAGACATTTAAGCTCTAATTGTGACTCACTATGTGATATTGTGTGGTTCAATTCCTTCATCTGTTGGGTCAAGAGTCTATGCTACTCCCAATAAAGTCGACCATGTACCTTGTGTGTGTGAGGATATAGTATATTCTGTGTTTATGGCTGATGCTAGAACTTGCCTGGTATGTATGTAAAGCGGAAATAAGGAGTGCAAGTCTAGGAGATGATTTAGGCATTTCTTTGGCAACCTAGACTTATTTACCTTCTTTATACCTACCCATGGAAATTATCCTAGTTAACCCCTTTGAGCCTTTAGCCTATTTTCTTTGACAACCTCATATGTAAGCCTAATCCATTTTTTCAAGACCATAATTTGATCCAAATTCCTAAGTGCTTTAAAGTGTAAAGTCATGTGACAAAATAAGAGGAAATTGGGTGAGTATGATGCTTTAGAATGTAATGGTGCTTGAATTTGTTATGAAAAAGAATTGCTATCATAAGAGGTGTTATGAAAAAGAAAAAAAAAAGGAAAAGAAAACTGAAAAGTTAGTTATGTTTAAAATTGAAAAACAAAGGTGGAAAAAAGGGGTGGTAGAATAAAAGAAAGTAGAAAGGTTGTTTGAAAGAAAGGTATTAATGGCATAATGTGATGTATTAAAGCGCTTAGGAACATAGTCACTATTTCTGACCAAAATAGTCCTACCCGTCCCTTAGCCTACATTACAACCAGCAAAAGACCTATTTGATCCTAAGCTTAACATTCTGATATTTAGTGGAGCATTACTCTAAGGGCAAGCCTATGGTCATCAGTTGCAACATATGAATTCTTTGTGAGAGTGAGAGCAAGGATAATCTTATACCCATGTTCGAGATATATACAATACTTGTGAGTGATTATAGGGGACATATTGTGAGACACACATGGTTGATGAGTTTGGGGCAGTCGTATATGAATATTTGTGCCTTAACTTTTGAATACAAATTGACCATCATCACGAGTCTATATTGGAGGTTAAAATTGTTTCTACTAATAATCAGAAAACTACTCTTTGTTAATGATTGTCGTGCCTACCTTGATGAATATTTTGTGTTGTTACTGTGAAATCCCAAGTAGATGTTTAGATGGACATGATAGTTTGTTCGAGGACGAACAAAGCTTTAAGTGTGGGGTGTTGATGATAGGCGAATTTACACGCCTAAAGTACTATATATTACCCATATTTTAGCTACGTTTTGAGGACAAATTATATAATTCATGCACTTTTAGTCCTTTTTCCTGTAATTGAGCTAACAAACGTGATTAGAAATTTTTCAGGTATAAATGATGCAGATTTCAGCATTGTATGGATAACTTGATGCCAAATAAAGCTTCACGAAAGAAGGAAGGGAAAGCTTGGACGCCAAGGACCAAAAATGGCGCATGGAAAATTTGTCCCGGGCAAAAACTGCAATTCTGAAGACTTTGGGGACTAGCAGTAACTTAGTAGGATTAGGATAATGATACATTAACCTAGTAGGATTGGGTTAAGTAATGCATTAATTTAGTAGGATTAGGATAATGATACATTAACCAAGTAGGATTGGGTTAAGTAATTCATTAGCTTAGTAGGAATAGGATATGGGTATTATAAATACCCTATTCTGCTAGAGATTTGGAGGCATTCCTCCATTAGTTACAATTCATTCTATTCTTATTCTACTTCGTATTCCACGACTTACAACTCGGATTCTAATTCTTCCATTAATTCTACTTTTTATTCTTCTTCTATTCATCTAATCAATTCTTATTTTTCCACAACAAGAGAAATGTTACTTTGCAAGGGAGTTCACGCCTAACGCCTACCACACTCTACTACACGAGATCTTTATTGTGGTACAATAACAATGTCGATTGTGATTTCCTTCGCACTCATGGGTAACTAAACTCCTCTGTTGGGGTTATGGAAGCCTTATGAGATACTATCTATTGCTATGAGTTTATGAGTTCTTGACACGTATGCTGCTTATATCATTATTCTCTTCATCTTAATGCAAATTCTTGTGGTTGCAAACACATAAGATACGCCAGTATAGCATTAACTTGTTCGAAAGAAAAGTTATATGTCTGGAAAAGAGATAATGTCAAGGTAAGAGGGTCCCATCCCCTATTAAAAAGTTAGTGCAGTAACTGGATTAACCTCTTGGAGAATTTGTACCATTAGATACGCTGTAAGCTTGAAAGAGTTACAGTGAAATAGTCCTTGTTTGGGTCGAAAGACGCTTGGATTTACCATCGAATACAATTCTCTATAAGCACATGCATGTCTGAATTCCGCATAACTAATAGCCAATAGAGACGTAAAACTCATAAGGTGGACATAACCCCAACCTCTCAATGCTCATTGTTTTACATCTTACCAAACATTCTTACTTTTTACTTTGCTATTTTCCGTTTTTACCTTATTACTTTGGTTACATTACTTGCACGATAAAACTCCCCCCCTTTTTACGAGGCTTGCACTAAAAGTCTAGTAATCTTTGCTTACTTATTGACCAAGCTATTCCCTGTGGGATCGATACCCAACCCAGTTGGGTTATATAATTGACAACGACCGCTTTACACTCCTACGAGAGCTGTAGGTTGAGCGTTATCACACACTTAGGTTGGGGGCTTCGCTGCCGAGTTAATGGCAGTTTCCATATAGCCCATGGAATTTTTCAGAGTTGTAGGTTATACCACCTAGCGCAGAAGTAACACCGATTTCTTAGAGCTGAGATGATTTTTTCAGTCTTTAAAATGCCCATGTGAATTCTTACTACATGATATACTTATGAACTATTTTAAATTGCTCTCATACATGTTGATTTATAAATGATTATTTTGGATATACTCTGCATACCAGTACATCTGTATTGACCCCCTCCCCTCTACCTCTCAGGTTCTGAGACTCAGTCTAGGGGTTCAGATAAGCAGTAGATAATATAGATAGTTGATAAAATTGTGCAGTGGTGAGCCTTCTCTATTCCAGAAGGATGTCTTCTCATATTATATCACTTATTTTAGTTTTGGTCTACTGGGGGCCTTGTCCCAGTTTTAGAGAGTTGTCAGATTTCATATAGTAGAGATTTCGTAGACTGAGTCAAATATTATTTAGATGTGTTTGATTTATAGTTTCCATACTTATGTTGAATTCATAGTTGACTATGTTTCCGTAGCAAATTATGTTTCCGCTTCTTTTTTATTATTTCAATGTTGTGCATGATTACCAGATAGAGAAGGGCATTCTGAGCCTTTATTGTTCGGAATGTCCGTCACGGCCAATCCCTAGTTTGGGTTGTTACACAGGGTATGACGATACTCGATGATTTCTTTCCCTTAACAAGATAGCGTTGAATGTTTTGAGAGTATGAACATGTTTTCTTTAAAGAATTAAAAGTTAGGCTTAAGAGAGCTAGTAGGTTACCCATAGAAGGCATTTGAGTGCAAAGGCTCATCGCTGAAAATCATAGTTGCCGATGTGGGCTTATGATATATGATCCTACATGAAAGGACATTCTTTTTTGGACATCTCACATTGGGGGATTTCCTGTGGTGTGACCACATGGGGGGTATTACCACTCCAATCCTAGCGGCTACTTGTGTTAGAGGCTTGGCCGTCGAGTCAAAGGTGGGTTACACATAGCACATGGAATTCTAGATTTTTTAAGGTGTACGGACTAGCTCAAAAGAATAATAAAGAGTGGGTCAGTGTTGTCAAGAATCGTTTTGAATTTCTCTAAAGTATGCCCATGTATTTTAACTTGTATTGTGTTCACTGATATTATGAAATACTCTCACCTATTTCGTATTAAAACATGCTATTTTAAGTTGTTACATACCAGTACATTTGCACTGACCCTCTATATTTAAGGGTCTAAGGCACAGTCCCGGGGTCCTGTTCAGCAATAGACTTATGTGTTAGAAGTTACAGTTGGTGAGCCTTTCTTATTTCAGAAGGCCTGATTTGTGAACGTTTTTATTTTATTTTGACTCATGGTCCAATTGGGGGCCTTGTCCCAGTTTTAGACTGATGATGGTTATCGTATTATTGGAGATTTTGCAGACTAGTATTAGATTTTTTTGAATATTCATGAACTCATAGCCGTATTGTTCAGTTAAATTAAAAGGAAGACCATTTTTCGTATTGTTATATATTTTCAAATTATTTTTTTAGTATATGATTTGTGGACAAGATTATTAGTTAGAGAAGGGCTTTCTGACCTTCTTGGTTTGGAATGCCCATCGCAGCTAGGGCCTCAGCTCGAGTCGTGACATGAAGACACTTCTATTTCTTTGAATAGTGGTCGGTGATTTCTGGATTGTCTGCAAGTTATCTTTAATGTGGTAAGCTTTCATTCTCTGGAAGGCCCTCATTTTATGGTCTTGTCTTTACTTATATCTTAGACTGTTGTAGTGGGTTTTGGATATGGTCGGAGGCATGTTTCAACTTGGATTGGTGTTTGGTTTCTTAGAGGCTTTTTTGGGCAACAAGATATGGGTGGGTTTGGTATTGTGGATTCTTGGATTCTTTTTACCTGATTTATCTATCTTGTTATATATTTGGAACTCAGCTCTATCTTGTTATATGTTCGAAACTCAGTCCTATTTTGTTATATGTTCGAAACTCAGCACTATCTTGTTATATATTTAGAACTCATACGCTACCACTTGTATTGTATTCTGGTTGGCTAGGTTAGTGAGGGTAGTCTTCGGTCCTTGGCAGACTTGAGATACCCATCACGACTAAGCCCTGGTTTGGGTCATGACATACCCCTTGTTTAGTGCTCTTTTACCAGTCAAAACTAGATTATGGGGAGTTACTTGTAGTTTTTTTCTGTATTTATTTTTCATATCTAATGTATTAAAAACAAGTCATTGAACAAATTTATTTAATAATCATTTGAGTTGTTCAGTTGTTATTAAGGTGATAGATAATATTGATTAAGTGAACATTTCAGCAACTTCCGCACTGGCTTAATGTTGTGATATTCAAGGTTCTCCTATCCAAAGTAGGCATAGGTTGGTGCCTGCATGATTCGATGGGTTGGGCGTAAGAAAACTCCTAGTTGTACTTCATAGTGGCTTGTACTATTGACTTCTTGATTTTGGCTAGACTATTATTAATTCTATATTACCAGTTTTGAATTGTGAGTATGAGTATATGATTTAACTCATATTTCCACTTATTTTACTTCTTTTTTATTTAGGCTTTTTGGATTATTTATCATGGAGTTTGAGGTAGTGCCAT
Organism: Capsicum baccatum var. pendulum; assembly: GCA_030864225.1. Classification (NCBI taxonomy): domain Eukaryota; kingdom Viridiplantae; phylum Streptophyta; class Magnoliopsida; order Solanales; family Solanaceae; genus Capsicum; species Capsicum baccatum. The sequence goes on along the minus strand of CM061558.1, from coordinate 75,619,285 downwards.
CAGAACATGGATATTTTAATTTGTGATAAGACCTAAGAAACTACTTATATTATTTTAAAAAAAAAAACTAAGAGACCCCTCCAAATCAAACTAAGAAAAGTGGGAAAATTTTCCTTGTCATCATTAGCTCGCAGCACGAGTTCTTCCAACTCGCATTGTGAACCCATGTTGCTTGCTCTAGAATTTCTTTTTTTAAAGGATGTAAACTTATGATGAGGTGTATTTTTTACCATCATTAGCTATGTAACTCTCTCTATGACACTCCAACTTTGCATTGGATTTTTCTTCACTAAAATCAGCTATTTATGCTCGTTTTAATTCCATTTCATCTTCTTTCACCTTAATCACATAAAATACCTCATATAAGTGATATATCATAAAATCAAGTATAAATTATAATTATTATGCTAAATTATCCTTAAAACAAAACACAAATATGAAAATAAAGTAGTGTAAACAAGTATATATCCCCACGTGACAACCCCACGCTTTAACCTTTATTCATCCTCGAACGGCCACTAAACACTTTACCTTAAACTTCATTCTACTATTAAATGCTACCTTCACTTATATTGTCAAGACTCTTAAACAAGTACTTTTCAAACAATATGCATTAAACAATTCAAAACAAGAGACTTTTATCATGACGATGCAATATCTAAAATAGACTCCTTGAACATATATCTTGGGCAAAAAGTATCATCACATTATCAATCAAAGAAATCAAATATATTATCAAAATTACATCAACTATATGCCTCAAATCAATAGAGGTGTCCCTTTAAATACTTTGTAATATATAACAATTTTGGGGCATTTAAATGAAATAATATCACTCACTCTCTCAAAATAATTTGCATGTATGCAAGATAGGCCATAGACTTGCCTATAATACAATTCTCCATTAAAAAAATTTAGAATCATAGGATCAAAAGGTCTTTATTTGAGCGTCGCCTAAAGGATGGGCTAAAAATATTTGGTTAAAATAGTGATTACTATCCCTAGGTACTTTTAAGACTACAATTTTCAATTTTTAGTCTCATTTTCTTAGTTTGACCACTTAAATTTCCTCTCACCTTTCTCTTTATATTTTTTTTTCTTTAAAGCCCTGACTTATTTATACATTGTTGGCAATGAGAAATTTCTTATCTTTTTATTTTTAAAGTTTTTTTATTTTATTCATCTTACTACAATGACTTAATTATTAAGTAGTGATGGGTATGGTATGGTATGGTATAGTATGTATTTGAAATTTTGGTATTGTAATTTTACCATTATCATACCATAGTAATTCGGTATTTCGGTAACCATAGTTTGTAAAAGTTTGATTATATACTCGTATAATAAAATATTATGACTTCAACTTTTAAAAAATATGTCTCAATTGTATCGTATTTACACGTTACATTATGTAGAAATATATATTCAAAAGGAAGTACAAACAACTCCTTTTGTTAATCAATTACACAAAAGAGACATTAGAATCAAGATAGAGTAGTCAAAATTCCAACTTCTAAATATTTTTTTATATTAATACTAGATTGTATATTTGGTAATACTTTAGTAACATGTATAAGTTATTTAAGTAACTATATACTTCAGTATGATATTCTGTATTTTGTTATGTCATTTATAAATATCAAATACCATATCATATATCATAAAAATTTTAAATGTATACCATATATCATACCAAATACCATAATACCAAAATCACGATATCAAAAATTTTGATTCAGTATGATAATTCTGTATATAACATATCATGCCCACCCGTACTTTTAAACACGACACTCTTTAAACTTCTTTCTTTTCTTTCTACACCAATTCCTATTGATTCAATTTTTTTACTTTACTTTTAAGTCTTAACTCGTAAAGTTAGCATTTAAGGACGCCAGCTGGAAAGATAAGACCAGAGCAATAATGGAGTTTTGGTCAAATCAAATGCAAGAATAATTAAAGAGAGGAAAAGAACAATAGACTATCCAAGAATTAGGCTAAAAAGGACTCAAGATGTTATATAATATGGATGTCATGTGACATGTATATGTGTGAAATGTCATTTATTAGAGATAATAGTTAGTAGTCAAGTTGGGTTTGAAGACCATAAATTACTTGTTCACATTGAATTTGAATACTTGATTAGTTGTCCAAATTGCCAACTTGCCTACTTGTCAACTTGCTAATTTGAAGTCAAGTTAGGAAACCTTAGATGCTAAATTTGGTGTCTATAAATAGCCACCATTTCTACATCTTATTGACACATCAAAGTAGTAACAAATGTACTACTAAATTCTCTCTAGTTCTCTCCTTTGTTTAAAGTTTAATATTGATATTTTGTCTTTATTTTATAACAAGTTATCAGCACGAGACTCTACCGTCTCAAAATTTGATGGCTAAGAAAAGAAAATTGGTTCCAATGGTGGAGAAGGCAAGACCGCAAAAACTATGTGATCATCACGGCTTGGGTTTCAATTTTCTACTATTTATAATAAGATGAGTATATTATTTACTCATATTCTTTAATTAATTTTGAAAATAATATTGTTAATGACAAAGTGGCGATATTGTTATAGACTCAAGTTTGAGTTAATTATACTTTGGCCTAATATGTTATTGGTCGAGGGTGTGATGATGGATTTAAATCTCATGCCATTAAGAGGGTAAGACATTGGTTTAAGAGTCTCGATGCATCATGATGATAAGATGTTGGGTACAAGTCCCATTGATTTTTGGCCTAAGATGCCTTTATATGGATAAGACATTGAGTTTTAATCTCAATACAATATATTGATGATATAAAAATGACTAAAGCAAATTTTATTGAAAAGTCATGAAATATGTCCCATTGAATTGCTCCATTCCTTGAAGTGAATATGGTAGCATGCAGTGCATAGTATGTCTGAAAGAAGACATGTGATCGAATTTATGCATATGAATAAAGGTGTAACAAGGTTAAAATATTTCATTACATTATATGTACTCCTCAACTTTTTCATGAAGGAGCAATATCTTGAAAGATATTCTAAGCTATCATAATTTGATATACTTAAGACATCATTGTATTTCATTCTTGGGAATGAGAATTTTGATTGTTACAACTACAGATCCATTTCCTGGGGTGAATTTGATAGGAGTAACACCTCCATAAGAGGTAGAATAATTGAGAAGAAATATTATGAAATATACTTCAAAATAGCAAACTTGAAAAATTATTCATGTTCTAGTAAATCTGAAATTTACTAAGTAGAACTCATATGACATGGTAAACTTAGAGTTTAGTAGTACAAATAAGTTCATAAGTTGGCATGAATGATTTTGTCATCTCGAAGATGTGCACATTGAGTATTACACAACATATATATTAAAGAATTAGAAGGTTATATTCTTCGAAGAACATTATGACTTCTAAATGATCCTTCAAAAGATGAAGGTAATTTTTGCCACTAATGAGCATGATATGAAAGGTCATTGAACACGTGATTATCGTGCAACCTAATTTGATATAACTTTTATAAATCCACCATCAAAATAAAGGAATATAAAGTGATGGCACACTTAACCTTTCAAAGTGATGTTGAGGTCTGTCCTATAAATATAATAAATTTCATAGCGCGAGAATGAGCTTATAATGAAAATTTATGAAGCATGTGAATATGATTATAATTCATCCCTTGAAAAGAATGAGATTTGTGATAAGCATCGTTAATGCTCGACCATTCTTGAAATAAATGTGTCAAGATGAAATAAAAATTATTAGTAAGGACATACTGATGTATGGTTGGATAAATGTCACATCTCACCTCTATGGAAGGTTTGAGAAAAAAGAATTATTTTGACATAAATGATCATTGATCGTGTACTTGTAGTATGGCATAAATATTTTTGATATGTTTATCATGGATTGTCAAAGGGTAAAAGCAAGAAACAAGTCTTGCCTATATAATGTTTTAAGATTATGGCCGTACTTATATGATTTTCTCCTTGAAGGAGATGTTCCCCGTATGAATGGTGTATGAAATATGTGTAGTACACAAAATTAATTGAGAGCTCCAAAAGAGCTTAAGTGTTACTATTTGGAGGAATGAAATTGTTCATAAAATTGAGATTGTAGTAAGTCTCAAAAGAAACTTATTAAGTTTTAAATATTTTGTCAAAAATAAATTATATTGAGACTATAATTAATGAAAAGATTTTATATCTTTATATTACTACAATCGACGCGGGTAAGGCTATCCGCTCTTTTTCTTTTATTGTAATACACAACTATGTGCATGATGACAGAATTACATGCAATAGTAAATTAATAATTTACTAAAGAAAATATCAGTTGGCATGATGGTTGACCATCTCAATTCAAATGTGATGCAAAAATAATTGAGAATTCATGTGGTCATATATTGAAGAAATAACAGATGCTTTACAAATTCTCTTGTGCTGCTTGTTCTCATAATGAATTAATCATTGTACCAGCTAAGATTGGAATGTATTTCCTAAATTTTTTTGAAACATATAAAAAGGTGTATATGGGCCCGTTCTCCTGCCATGTGGACCGATTACTATTCTATAGTTTAATAGATGCATCTATGATATAGTCACATGTGCTTTTCTATTAACTTGTAATTTAATTTTTGTAAAGTTTTTTGCTCGAATTATTAAATTAAGAGCACAGTTCCAAACTACAAATTATGTTCATAATGTTGGCTGCTTTAGTACAAATTATATGCCTCCAATTCTAGCTAAATCATTGATAATGAGAACAAATCTCCCAAAAAAAAATTTGATATGAGATGTTCCATTTAAAATATAGTAGCTTTCATATACATCAATCCAACAAGGCTCCCCTATTACTATTGGTTCAAGGTCAAGAGCCAGATAAATTTCATCTAAAAAAATTTTGGTGTGTGGCATATGATGCAATGGTTTATCACAATGCACAAATATGAATCCCAAGATAAAGTTGGGAATAAATGTTAGATTTCCTAACATTAGGGGGAGTTGAATAATAGTTGAAAATTATACATGAAATGAATTATCTAGATTCTCATAAAAACGTATATGTGAACTTGAAGTTCAAGAGATAATTCATTTGTAAAATGTTACAAACTAATTATCAGATATATTTGCTAACTCAATATGATAATTCAACTGTAAAATGCTTCAATGAAAAGTCTGTAAAAGGACAGAGTCTATGACACGCCTGAATCGTGATGGATCTATCGATTTCGAAGGTAAAACTCCTTGAAGAAGGAAAGGAGCAAATGATCAAGATGGTCATGATAATGAGGAAATCACTTTAGCACTGACATAACACTTCATAAAACCTTATGAAAGGTTCAGGTACATGAATAAGTAATGAAAATGAAGAGATCTTCATTAAGTTATGTCTTATTGGAACCGACATCAAATAATCATCGATGATATCTTTCGTATAATATAGTGCTCAATATTATAAATAGTTTCGAGGATCTTGGATTCAAATCTGTCAAAAAGTATGGACAGATAAATTACTGGCCAAATAAAAGTATGTAATTCAAGTAGTTTATTTCACTTGAAAAGTGAATATTTGGACTCATAATCCAAAGACCAGAGGTATAACGCTAGTAGGGTACAAATGATTTACTATGTAAAAGTAAAATTCGTAAGATATAAAGTATGACTTCTGCCTTGGGGCATAAAGATTTCACAAAGCTTTTGGCATTATTATAGGAGAATTATTCTCCTGTGGTGGATGAAATAAAGTTTTGTTTTAGTCTGACAATATTGAAAAGCTTGAATACATATAATAAATTATTGTCATGTCTAGCTAGATAACAAAAGTTATATGAAAATCCTTGAAGGATTTAAAATGTTATAAAGCGATTCAATTGGATACCCCATAATTATAAAGATCGCTTAACTTGAAAATAGATCAATTTTGATCTCATAAAAATAATTGATAAGTACTATATTTTAGTGCAGTTGGGATGCACTTATGAATTATGGAGAATTATTTAGAAGAATAAAGTGTGTTTTAAATGATGCGAGTATAATACGCACGCTGCACTCTTTTTTCTTAGTTGAGGTTTTATTCCACAGGGTTTTCCTGGCAAGGTTTTTAATAAGGCAGCTAACAATGCGTACTACTGGATGTATACTCGAAGTGTTTGACAAATAAAATATTTTTTCATTGTTGAACATACATTGAAAAGACATAAAAGGATACATCTTGATAAGCATAACACTTATTTGATTTGCAGTTCAGACACTTGAAGATGTCACAGATGAAATGCTGAATATTGACACTTGAAAAAATTTACATAAAAACTTGATAAGGATTCGAAATGTTTGAATCGTATAAAAGTTTCTGGGAAACTTATCTATAACCCATATATTACATAAATCTATAACTTGAAAATTATTGAAACTCTTAGAGAGTTTTCAAAAGCAATAGATTATTTGCTGACATGAGAAATATGCCAAAATGAATTGATTATGAAGTACCATATCTTAGTGCAACTGATGTACTAATATATTCTGCAAATACTATAAAATCTGATATAAGCCTTTTCGGTTAATTTGTTAGCAAGGTATAATTCTGCTCCTACTTGGAGACATCGAAATGGGATCAAACACGATCTTATTTTATTCTAAAGATTGTAGTCCCAATCTTGTTGATTATATTAATGCTGGGTATTTATTTAACCTACATATATTTTGGTCTCAAAAATGTAATATGTTGACATGTGGGGATACTGTCATATCTTGGAGATATACAAAGCAGTCTATCTAGCACTTCATCAAATCATGCTAAGATAATAGTTCTTCATGAAGTAAGCCGAGAATGTGTATAGTTGAGGTCCATGATACATCTAATTTGGGAAAAATGTTGTTTGAAATATGATAATGTATCCATAATTTTATACAAAGATAATGCAACATGCATAGCACAACTTAAAGTAGAATTCATTAAAAGAAGATAGAATAAAGCATACTTCATCAAAAAAAAAAAAATTATACACATAAGCTACAAAAGAATGATGATATTAACATACAACAAATTCATTCAAGTGGCAGTATGACTAATTTATTCACCAAGTCTCCTTCAACTGCAACTTTCAAGAAGATGATACACAAGATCGGGATGTAAAGATTCAAGTTCTTAAACTGAAGTTCCCATCAGAGGGAGTAAAATACGCGTTGTACTCTTTTTCCCTTAACTAAGATTTTTTCCCAATCGGGTTTTCTTGGTAAGGTTTGTAATGAGGCAACACCAAAGACGTATTACAAGATGTGTGTACTCTTTTTCCTTCACTGGGCTTTTTTCCATTGAGTTTTTCCTAATAAGATTTTAACAAGACACGTTATCTATTAATGGACATCCAAGGGGGATTATTATATAATATAGATGTCGTGTGACATGTATATGTGTGAAATATCATTTATTATAGATAATAGTTAGTAGTCAAGTTCGATTTTAAGACCATAAATTACTTGTTCAAATTGGATTTGAATACTTGATTAGTTGGCCAAATTGTCAACTTGCCTACTTGTCAACTTGCTAATTTGAAGTCAAGTTAGGCAACCTTAGAAGCTAAATTTGGTGTCTATAAATAGCCACCATTTGTACATTTTATTAACACATCAAAGTAGTAACAAATGTACTACTAAATTGTCTCTAGTTCTCTCCTTTGTTTAAAATTTGATATTGATATTTTGTCTTTATTTTATAACACAAGAGGGTTAATTATGGATAGGAAAAATGTGGCTAAATTTTAGTAAGATATGTCTTACTATGATTCTCCACTTCATTTCACTTTATTCACATGCTGAAAAAGTTCTAGATATCAATGTAAAAATAAGAAATATACAAAACTCATCACACAGCAATACATAAATGACAAAATTAGCTCACTATCTAGTATTGACTCTTTATGTAACAAAATAATTCCCTATAATGCCCTTATTTGTTCGTCTAGAGTCAATATTAAAGATTACATGTATCAGTTGAAATATAAGCTTTTTATGTATGATATTTTTACGAAAACAGTCTACATAATCTTAGCACATCTAAATTGAGCACCAAGATTATTGAAGGCATTCAGGTTACTCATATCTTTTTATTTCTATTTTCTTCACTAAATATCCTAAAGAAATCAAAATTTACTGCTACATATGGTTCAAAGTAATCCATCGAAAAAGAATCAAAAACAAAACTCAAGAATTGTATTAGCAATGCTAACCGCTAATACGACAAATACTTAACAATAATACTAATACCAAGAACATAAATGCATTTAAATTTTTCCATTCCATACTTAAAATTTTGCACTATTCTCAATGTTGCAATACGTAAAGAATATATACCAAAATTAGCAAAAAAACTAAAGTCTTTATAGAAAAAATAAAAAAAGGATGTAGAATATAATTACAACGAAGAAGATAAAAAATAAGTTCAGAAAATAAAAATACTTTGTAAAGAGTTACCAAAATTACAATTTCCAGACGAAAATAAAAAATTTATATATATAGTAGAAGCAGGTTCTAGTGAATATAGTTATGGAGGAGTACTTAAATATAGATATGAAGAAGAAAAATTAGAACATCATTGTAGATACTACTCAGGTACGATCAATAAAATAGAAATAAAATGGGAAATAAATAGAAAAGAATTATGTTCATTATATAAATGTTTATTAGCATCTGAGCCATATATTGTATACAACAAATTTATTGTACGGACAGATAATACACAAGTACGTTGGTGATTAACAAAGAAAATACAAAATTCAGTTACAACGAAAGAAATTCAGAGATTAGTATTGAACATATTAAATTTTACATTTACAATTGAAGTAATTAGTACAAAAAAAATGTTATTGCAGATTACATATCAAAAATAATTTTTCACACTGAGGACTACTCAGAATTTATTCCTAATTAGTTCATCTCATGATAACCACACTAAGATCCAAATTTTTTTCTCTTTTTTGCTTCTTGCCTGTGATATTCTCTTGTGCAAATTTTTCCATAAGAGCACGAAATAAAAACACAACTAAAGTAGTAAAATAAATAAAAAAATTCAACTTAAAGCAGTAAAATTAAGTTGCCTCCAACATCACAATACTTTGGACTCTATCACTTTTGCCAACCTAGCTCCTTAGGGAAGTTTGATCCATGGGATTCTTCAGAAAATAGGCACTCTTTGACTCTTTCTTTTTGCCTTTACACTCAATCTATTAATGTTCTAATCATGTAATTTTAATTTTTTTCATACCTTGCTATTTCGTTAAGTAGGTTCATGACTACATTAAAAGTGAGAGCCCTCAAATCCTCACTATCCACAAAGTTTACTATCAACTAATTTGTTTAGTGTAATGCAATGATAGAATATTTCAACTAATACCACATCATTAATTCTATGTGATGGTGGAATCTATAATATCTTGAATCTTTTCCAAATATCATATACATGTGCATCTTTTATTTTTCTAAAGATAAGAATATTGCTACTATCTTGTATTTTACCTTGCGGTGGTACCATTTGTTTAAAGATACATCAATTAGTGTGTATCAAGATTAAATAGAGTTTGGTGTCATTCTTTGATACCATGCCTCCACTTTCCCAATAAGGGAATGCATAAATTGTCTCAATTTCAATGCTTTATCTAAAATTTGTAAATTTTGAAGTTGTGAAGAAACCTTCAAGAAGTTCCTTAGATGTTTCATAGGATTCGTCTCCTCTTCATTTCTAAAAAATTCTTGGTCCTCAAAGTCTTTCTATACTGTAACTTCTATCGATATAAACGTTGCACCAGACCTTTATTTTTTTTATCTTACAAGATCAAATTAACTTCTTCAAAGATCACTAGTTGTACTTTTGACTTGTATGACTCAAATACTATAATTTTTTTGGCATCATCAGCTTGTGGATGCCACATCTATGACCATTTTTGTCATAGCCAAAAATGAATGTCAAATAAATGAGACTTTAAGATCAGACTCATTGTATTATTCAGATTTTATTGATAGCCTTGTTAATGACTTTATACATTATACTAATTTTTGTTTTGATTACCACCCTATGAGAAATTATGGTGGTTTCTCTAATTCGAGTTGTAAGTATTACAAAAGTTCTAATTTCTTATTCCTCCACCTGCATATCCCGTGAAATATATGAACTCTAGATTAGCTCTATACACATAAGTTTATGATCATATCCACAGATCTTACAGAATAATAATGTTTGTTGAACTTGCTTAATTTAAGTTTGTAGTTGCATTTGACACATAATAAGATTGTACAGCTTATTAACTTCAAAATACATACAATCTTCTTTGTAACATTTCTATTGGATTCACCGGTCCACTTTATATTAATTATTACTAACATGTCCAACAAAAACACAAACTCATCATAAGTTTTCTCCAGTGCTTGTCCACCTGCAACATAATCAAAAAATAGTTTAGACATCTAAACTCTTAACGAAAATGTGTGTTAAAACTTCCTTGGTTTGAAGATGACGAGAAAAACATAGTAACAGTATTTTGAATCATTCTCAAGTTTGGTGTATGTCTTCTCCTTCTTTTTGTGAACCCTAGATTCTCACTTATTAAATTCGTTGTTCTACAAATAGAAGTTTGCAATGAATTTTTTAGCTAAGTTAGTCCCACAAGTGATAAAATTTAAATGTTCAACCTTTAACCACCTTTTTGATTCTCCTAATAATAGAATTGGAACAAAGTGAGCCTCACATAGTCCGATAAGATGCCTTTTACTAAGTGTCATTAACATACAAAATTTTTAGAGATGAATTACAGGTCCTTATATGGTAACTCTACAAATTGCCTACTTGAGTGTAAAAGTTGCACCATGTTTTATTTAAACTCTTATTTTTGGTGGTTTTGAAGTTAAATAGTATTTAATGTTATATTATTAGTGAGTGGAACTATCCTATCACACATTTCAACTCAGGCTGGTGGTCAAGTTGTCACTACTTTATCTTTCATTATTGTTGTTGGCTGGTTTCTCTATTCTTTCAATAAAACTTATTTTCTCAACCTTCTATGAAATAATCTTTCGAGTCCGATTGAAATGGTGTTAGACTCTTTTTAGTTTTGAAATGATTTGATTCATTATCATAACTTTGCATAAACCTGTAACCTACAATAATAAACTAAGATCAAGTTGTTAACACTTAAGAATATAAAAATAATAGCAAAATCTTAACTTATCAATACATTAAGTCCCAGGAAACAATACCAAAGGGTCTTGGATTGATTCACTCTAATCATAAAAATATATGCAGTCATAAGTAATAAAGTGAATATGAAATAATTGAGTTTTTTAATCTCACAGGGACTTAGTTGCTTACAAGCTAGTATTATGCTATTAAGATTGTAAAAATACACATTGTGCAATTCAAGATAGTTTGATTAGGTGTTTTACTACTAATTCTACTAAGTACAGTAAAATTGAGAAAGACTTAGTAGCTGTTCTCAAAATTATTAAGACTTACGATAATGGATCTTGCATAATCCCCTCATATTTTATATATAATATTTAAATATGATTAAAACTTCTACCAAATTATTGAATCGCGTGATTAATAATATAGTCATGAAATCTCACTCCTCCCATGGACAAGGCAAGCATAAATAATTTTTGCCCAGAGTCGAGCCTCCCTATTCATGTGAGCAAAGGGGAGTGACACATGAATACCACCCTCCTTATGACGAATCCACCGAGCTGTCGAATGAGTACCATCTAATAGATAGCGAATGTGTTGGTACGGTGGCTCAATATTCAGTCTTTTCAGTGGTTCAGTATCCACCTAAAGTGTACTTAGCAGACCATTCATAATATTAGCAGTAAAATTAACCATATGACCCCTTACCTCAACCTCTGCATCCTTGTTTTGTGGGTCCCAGTTAGTATAAAACTCCCACATAAGACTTAGGTTGCATTCAGATGGTTGTTCAAATAAGAAAGTCTTGTACAGTGCCTTAATTCAACGCACCATACTTGGATACTCTTTCATCAGGCTCACCCTATCAATGAACTGGTCAGCTGAATACTTAGACTCTTTGTGTTGGGAATACCATTTTCTCCCAACTTCCACAACTGCCTTAGTCCCATGCCTCCTAGATTTACCTTATGAAATATATGGGGCTGGGGGCACACGATAAGCATGTCGACTCCTTTTGTGTGTGGATTTAGAAGAATTGGCCATATTCTTGCCTTTTTTCTTTTGTTAATGGCTAGACATTGTACCTATCACAAAAATCATGCAGCTCCCATATAAAATAAAGCAGCTATGTCCAGCTAGCATAACATAAAGTATATGTGTGGTTAGACCACCCCACACTTAGTTGCTAATACCTATTTGTGGATACACTCAACAAGGGTACTCAGACTTCCCCTTTTTTTAACAGTCCATACAAAAGCACAATTGCTAACTTAACTTCAGACAAAATAGAATAGTGCATGCATCTGTTGTTTCTTTTATAACGGATATAGAAATCCGGACTTTTCACAAATTTAGACTGGTACACAAGTGCACTAATACTCAGAAGATTAAACAACATGTAACATATATATTTTTGCATAAAATCAGTTCAATAGGGAAGCAATTGAAGTCAATCTCAATTCGATACTAGAGCATGATTCCACATGAAATTAGTCCAGCAACACACTTATCTAACATTTGAACAATCCCTAATCGAATGTAACGGGGAGAGATTACCCCACACTTAAAATATTCAAATTTTCCTCACAATTGAAATACAACAACCGAACCAGGGTAACCATTTTAACCAAACTATATGAGTTCAACATAACTTTTACCCTCATCCGGCCAAATTTCATAACAAGGCATCCCTAATAGGTCAACAATCAATGAATAAGCAAAAAGTAAAGGCAGTCTCTTAATTTGGAATCAAAATTACACCCCAAAGCATAAAGAATATAAAATCTTCCAACATATACTCACTAATATAGCCATTTCATGCACTTATCACATTAAAAATTAATGAATTTAGCACTTACCTCGCAATTAATGTAGAAAATGAGGATGTAATTCTTCCTTATTTGAGAGAAAACCAAAACTTAAAGAAAATTGGGTGAGGGGATTTTAGGGCGGAGCTACTAGGTTTTTTTAGGGAAATAGAAAAGTGGTTTATATAGAGGAGAGAGGTGGGCTCTAATTAGGGTTTATTAATCACCAACACAGGCAAACGAGACGACGCATCAACAATCGCATTGATGTAAACGACGCGACCCATTGAGTTAGTGTCGCTCCACTGGAATTTGCCTGCAAAAATATTTATAAGTTTGGGTTTCATTCACATCGACGCATCCGTTGAGTTAGCGTCACTCCACTAGAATTTGCCTGGAATATTTTTTCAAAGTGTGAACACAGGCACAGCGACGCGATGCTTTGAGTTAGCGTCACATCACTGGAGTTTGTATCCAGAAATTTTTCTAAGGCAAATTTCTCCACATTTTAAGGAACCTTTTTTCTTTCCCCTTACCTTTTTGCAGCTCTTTACACCTATATAACTTACTTAAAAATCACAATTCACCTACTTCTTATCTTCTCTATCTCCACCAAATTCCTTCACCAAATTTCTCATTCCTGCATATCAACCAAAAATAACAAAATTACGTAAGAAAAAGTGGGTTGCCTCCCACCAAGCGCCTTATTTTTTATCGTGGCATGACTTAGCTTCTTATATTTTTATTTTTATCTTTAACAACTAAAAAAAAACTACCTATTACATTATATTTGTGGGTTTCCTCCCACATAGAGCCTTATTTTACGTCGTGGCATAACTTAGCTCAGTCTTACTCATCAGCAAAAGTGATGGACACATTGTGTTTGTCTCTATGATCAGCCCAATAATTCTTCACACATTGTCCATTCACTAAAAACTTCTCAGTCTTATCTTTGTTCTATAGTTCAACTGCTCCATGAGGCGTCATTTGTACTACCTCAAAAGGCCCAGACCACTTAGACCTCAATTTACCCAAAAACAACTTTAACCTTGAGTTAAATAGAAAAATAAGTTTCCCAAGTTCAAATACTTTGTCCTGAATTTGCCTATCATGCCATCTCCTGGTTTTCTCCTTGTACAGTTTTGCCTTCTTATAAGCATTGCGACGAAATTCATCAAATTCGATAGGCTACAATAATCTCTTCTCTTCCGTGGCCTTCATCTCCAGATTTAATTTTTTAATAGCCCAATAAGCTTGATGTTCCAGCTCTATAGGAAAGTGGCAAGCTTTACCATAAGCCAAATGATATGGGTAGGTCCTTTTAGGTATCTTATAAGCTATCCTATACACCCACAATGCATCATTTAGCTTCTCGTCCCAATCCTTTCATTGCCTACTAATCGTCTTCTGTAGTATTTGATTTATCTTCCAGTTGAACACCTCAAATTGACCACTTATTTGTGGATGATACTGTAATGCCCCAAATCTGGTACCTGAAATACTACACGATGCTCATGACCCTGAAGGACCACAAGCTAACCCATGACTAATATTTGTACCTATACACTGCATAAAATACTGAATAATACAAAAACATAAATTGAAAGGCCATAAGGTTCACATAACTGAAATAAAATATAACATCTAAATAGGGTATAAAGTACCCAAAACAAAACTGAAAATACTAAAGTCTAAAACATGATAGTCTAGAAAGCCTCTAACTAACTGAACTGTCTAAGTAAGGAGTTGATGGGATATGTCCCCAACTAAATCCAACTAATAAACTAATTAATGAGATAATAGAGAAATAATCATGTCCTAGAATGATGAGGACTCACTTCTAACTCTGACTGCTGAAACTAGAATCTACTGTTGATCTGGAGCTCATATCTCTAAACGTATGGTATAAGAAACCAAAGCGCAAATACGTCAGTACTTTGAATGTACTAGTATGCATGTGGGGTAGGCTGAATACATGGGGTTCATATGCATAAACAATACTGGCTAACTGACTAATATGAATGTGAGAATACATGTATGTATACATAGTAACTATATTTGAAATCGTGATAACATGAGTACTAAATCTGAATACTGATAACATGACATACTGCTAAATGATATAACTGATAACTTGAGTGACTGTATCTGACAGTCCTGAATCTGGAGGAACTATCTGAGTTTCATTTTGTATCTGAGTTGACTGTCTCAGACAGTCTTGGATTCTAAAGAACTATTTAAGTTCTTTTACTGAGACTGATACTCAGATTGTGAAAGGTAGTCATATAATCGACATGCCCCAAATGATGCATTATAGCTGAATTAGGGTCTAATCTATGCCCTAATTTAAAGGATGTCAATGCCATATGGCTGGTAAGGATAACATGTGAGTGACCCTAATATAACAGGTAAATCTAGTGAGAATGGTGGGAACCCTCATATTGCAAGCTAAGCCACCTCATCTACCCTCATATGGCAGGCTATGATGTCTCAACCTATGCTGGCTACATAGTTCTGGAATGCAAGGATTGCTTCTAAGAATCACACCCTCACATAAAAGGTGAGTTCCCATCCTTGGGTTCACTCGTTGCTAATTTCTACTCCCATCTAAATAGACACTGAACATAATTTACTGAACTGAACATGAAGTGAGTACTAAATACCGTTGACTGGTGGAATATTTTTTATATCTGAAAACTGACTGAGTTCATGAGATCATGGAGATTCTCTGAGTCATAAGACTATCTAAAGTCTAAGGATTCATAGCTTGAATGAGAGTATCATGAAACATGACATGGCTCTAGGCACACAGCTAATATTTTGGGTACAAGTACCCCCAGGACTCGATGGAAAGAAACTGACCAAGCATAACTTACTTGAACATTTAACTAACATCATAATCCATAATACATTTATAGAAGCATTCCACCAAAACATGTGATAGGCATAACTTGTACATACATGGGGATTTTATCATATCATACTAGTTGGGCATTGTTCCTTTATCTAGGCATGTAATCAAACACATGGTAGACATAGCACATGTAGACAACATTATACAACAATTAATCATCATGATTCATCTCTAATTTCATCATCCTAAGGTTTATTCATAGGCTCACATGAATATACATCTATACAAATCAATTCCACATAAAATTGATCACCCAACATGGATTTGAATTTAATTGATCATTCTCAACATAAAAAAAAAAACAAATCCAACATGAGATTCATAAAGAAATCCATAAACTTAAACTTAGAAAAGAGATTCTTGGGCTTCATAGACGAAAAGAGTCCATGAATGAACACTATGCATACCTTAGTTCGTGTTTTTTGAAGATTGACGGAAAAACTTTCTTGGAATTGGATCTTCTATGAAAATCCTAGATTGTGTCTTGAGAGGTTTTTGAGAGAAAAGAGTGTATTTTGGGTGAAGAGTGGTTGAATCAGGTGTTAAAGGGCTTAAATAGGTGTGGGAAGTTGACCCTTTTAACCTTGGACGCATCATTTAATTTCAGTATCTTTTTCCCGAACTAGGCCCCTGGAACAATGCGGCACTATCGTCCCATGTCACTAGAATTTGACAATTGGGAAACTGAGGGATGGCACGATGTGGAGCCATCGCATTGCCCCTTCTTTTACGACCTGGAATTTTGGAGTGACGCGGAGGAAATCGCGCTAAGACACTGGAAAAGGACAATTCTGAATTTGGGCCCTGGCGCAATGCGCCATAATCGTGGACCCATACTAGAATTTTACAAATGCCATTTCCTCTTGTGGAGCGGTGCACCACTGACTAATATGACATTATTTTACGATGGAAACTTAAAATAGTCGTAACTTCTGACTCGGTTATCGGATTTAGGCGAATCTTATATTGATGGAAAGCTTATTGAATTTACCATATGACAAAAAGTGAAATTCTTGAAAATTTCTCAAAGAATAATGATTCAATTTAGAAGCTAATACTAGACATTCTTAAGATGAAATTTGCTAGGAAAAGTATGGGGTATTAAAGATATGCAGTGGCCACCTTGTGCCTAACACCATATTTAGCTAAGAGATTTTTAAACCAAGTGTTAATAAAGTAAGTACCTCTATCACTAATTATAGCTCTTTGAGTGCCAAACCGAAAAAATATTTGCTTCTTCACGAACTTCAGCACTACTCTCGCATCATTAGTAGGACAAGTTGCAGCTTCCACCCATTTAGATACGTAATCAACCTCCACTAAGATGTACAAATTACCAGTTGATGGTGGGAATGGTCCCATAAAATCGATCCCCTAAACATCGAATACTTCCACAAGGATGTTATTTAGGGGCATCTCGTGATGCCTTAAAATTGTACCTAACCACTGGTATTGATCACAACTCTTTACAAAAGCTACTGCATCTCAAAATAATATTGGCCAATATAAACTAGATTGCAACACTTTTTAAGTTGTTCTCTCACCTCCATGATATCCACCATAAGGGGATGAATGACACTTTTATAACACTTGTGTGAATTCAGCTTCCGGAACACATCTTTAAATAATACCATCCGGACCCTGCTTGAAAAGATATAGCTCGTCCCATATAAAAGCACAAGAATTATGAAGCAGTTTCTTCCTCTATTGAATTGTACTTTCAAAAGGGTAAAAGTCATTTGTAAATAAATTCACAATGTCCACATGCCAAAGAACTTCACACTCTTTTATAGACAATATCTGTTCATCCGAAAATTCCTGTCGCATGTAGATAAAGTTATTAACAACATGGTCATGAGTCTCTAACCTTGAAAAGGGGTTTGCAACTTGATTTTCTACTCTTTTTCAATCACGAACCTCCAAGTCAAACTCTTGCAGTAATAAAATCTATCAGATCAATCTAGGCTTTGCATTGTTTTTTTGTTGATGAGATAATTGATGGCCACATGGTCTGTGTGAACAATAACCTTTGTCACCACCAAGTACGCTCTTAATTTATCAAATGCATAAACCACTGCTAACATCTCCTTTTTAGTGACTGTATAATTCATTTAGGCATCGTTTAAGACTTTACTAGTATAGTAAGTAAAGCAAAATACCTTGTCTTTTCTTTGCCACAAAATAGCTCCTACAGCCATGTCACTAGCATCACATATTAATTCAAATGGCAACTCCCAATCTGGAGAAACCAAAATAGGAGCGTCTATCATTTTTTTTTAAGCTTCTCAAAGGCTTCTTGATGATCCACCCCAAAATCAAACTTGGCCTCTTTTTCTAATAATTTACCCATCGAGCTCGCAATCTTTGAAAAGTCTTGAATAAAATACCTATAGAAACCTGTATGTCCCAAGAAACTTCTTACTCCCTTCACTGTGACTGGATGTGGCAGCTTTTCAACCACTTCAATTTTGGCTCGATCTACTTCAAGTCATCTAAATGACATTTTATGGCCAAGGGCTATTCCTTTCTTCACTAAAAAGTGGTATTTTTCCCAGTTCAGCACCAAATTTGTCTCTTCACATCGAGCTAGGACTCGATCTAGATTTTGCAAGCATTTATCAAAAGAGTCACCGTAAATAGAGAAGTCATCCATAAATACCTTGACAAATTCTTCAACCATGTCATAAAATATTGCCATCATGTATCTCTGAAATATTGCAGTTGTATTACAGAGGCCAAACGGCAATGCGTCTGAACGCATATGTACCATACAAGCAAGTAAAAATCATTTTCTCTTGGTCCTCAAGAGCAATGGAGATTTGATTATAACCTAAGTAACCATCAATAAAATAGTAATACTCCTGCCCTACCAACTTATCCAACATCTGATCAATGAAAGGGATGGGATAGTGGTCCTTTCTTGTGGCTTCATTTAGTATTCGGTAGTCAATATAGATTCTCCATCCAGTCACCGTGTGAGTGGGAATTAGCTCATTTGCTTCATTAGTAACCACGGTCATAACACCTTTCTTTGGGACATAATGTATTGGGCTTACCTACTTGTTATCTGAAATTGGATAAATAATCCTATTATCGAGTAACTTAATTACCTCTTTTGTACCACGTATTTCATCACTGGATTCAACCTACATTGTTGTTGCACCCTTGGTTTGGAACCTTCTTCCATATGTATCTTATGCATGCAAAAAGCTGGATTGATCCCTGTAATGTCAAATATCTGCCACCTGATCGCCTTCTTCCTCCTTTTCAACACTGTCATTGCTTCCTTAACCTGCATACCAAATAATCCTACAGAAAAATAATAGGCAAGGTATCATTGTCACCAAGGTAAGCATATTTCAAGTGGGGACGAAGAACATTAAGCTCCAATTTTGGAGCTTCATCAATTAAAGTTTTTAGGGATGGACCAATTGGCCTACTCAATGGATTAAAAGGTAATTTTCTTGTTTCCATGATCGCCGAATTCATGAATTCAATTACTGCCAATGCCTCCACATCTCCATAAAGATCATGACCCACCAAAGCTTGCTCTAATAGATCATATAACAATAACAGCCTCTGAGCAGAGTTAAGATCTATAATAGATATTGCAGACAACTTCTCATATATAGCTAGCAATTTTAGTGCCTTATACACATCAAAAACTTCCAATTTATAATGTGCTCTCATTGTCATCTTCCCTTCTACAACATCATTTGATGATTGTCCTGTTGCTAGAAAAGGTCATCCCAAAATAAATGGAACAACGGGATCAGCTTCAAAGACAAGAATTACAAAGTCCACCAAAAAGATTAAGGATCCCACTTGCACCAAGACATCTTCGATAATACCATTAGGACTATCAAGGGACCTATCTATGAACTACAAAACAATAGTTGTGGGTGTGGGTCTCCCAAGACCCATCTTTTGGTACCGAGATGTAGGTATAAGATTTATGCTAGCCCCCAAGTCACACAATCCATGAGCACTGATGGTCTGCTCTATAGTGATCTGCAAAGTGAAACTACCTGGATCCGTTAGCTTTATGGGTAGTTTATTTTAAATCTTAGATGTGCACTCCTCAGTAAGTACAGCGGTGAGATATTCGATCAATCGGTTTTTGTTCACCATAATATCCTTTAGGTATTTTACATATTTTGGAACACTCTGTAGAATATCAACAAGAAGAAGATTTACTTGAACCTGCTTTAGAAGATCCAAAAATTTCTTATAGCTGCCCCCTCTTGATACTTCTTTTGTCTTTGAGGGAATGGTAGAGGTAGAGTCTTTTTTTTCTTATGAGTTTGATCACATGTAAATTTTTCTTCTACCTCTTTCTCTTTATTTACCTTAGGATCATCATCAGTAGTTATAGGACTAACCTGCTCAGATACTGACTCCCCCAACTACAATTCACTCCTTGTTGTCACTGTATTTACCTATTTTAGTTTTGCCTCTATATTGCTAGGTAAAGCTATTTATGGTCTTGTATTCTGTGCTCCTATAATCTGACCGAGTTGTAATTCCAAATTTTTCATAAACAACTATTGACTCTTCAACTCTACTGCGAACTGCGCTTGTTGAGTCTTCACTTCTACTACAAACTGTACTTGTTAAGCTAAAAGCTGCTTCATCATCTCTTCCATATTACTAGCTTGAGCCGTAGCCTGATTATTTTGAACATGTTGTTGATTTTGTTGCACTGGCCCCTTATAATGATTAGTGTTTTATGCCTGATTTCCACCCCATGAGAAATTAGGATGGTTTCTCTAGTTGGGATTATATGTATTACCAAAATTCTATTGTCGCTGATGATTTTCATTCCCTACATAGTTGACAGAATCTGTATTAGTCGTACAAGTGTCTGCTACATGCTCACTACTTCCACAAAGCTTATACCAGGAATTTGCCTGTTGGACTACATTGGTTGTAGTTGTTGCTTGTGGAATCCCCAACTTAATGTTATTAAGCTGCATAATCATATGATTTTGCATTACTACAATCTGTGCTTGAAATGCAGCAAACTGGTCTACCTCTAATACCCCTACAACCTTCTTAGGAGCACTCCTCGAATCAGCATGCCAATTAGGATTTCCTTATTAAATCCTATTCAGATTTGTGTACAATTCATCATAAGTCTTATCAAGAGCTTGTCCACCTACAACTGAATCCAATAGAATCTTCGTATTTGGCTCCATCCCCTCAATGAAAGTATGAACAAGAATATTATAAGATTAATGATGGTGCGGGTAATTTCTAAGCATACCCTTAAATCTCTCCCAGGCTTGGTAGAGATTCTCTCCTTTTTCTATCTGAAACTCAAAATCTGACTTCTCAAACGTGCAGTCTTCCCTGATGGAAAGAATCGAATAAGGAACATTTGAGCTATATCTTTCCATAAAGTGATAGAGAGTGGCGGTTCAGCATGTAACTACCTCTTTGCTTCCCTGATTAGAGAAAAAAAGAAGAGTGTCCATCTGACATAATTAGAATTCACCTCTTTGGGAATATAAGTATTACTTATTTCCAGGAAGGTATTTATGTGCTATCGTGGCTCTTCATGTGAAAGGCCAGAGAATTGCCCTGCTAAATTCAACAATTGTACCATAGTCTGCTTTAATTCAAATCGACCAACTAGTCTTGTGAATACTATTGGTCACATGATCCGTGAGTGGGATTGCCACCTCATGAACAATTCTAGCAGACCAGGAACAACTGGGATAATCGGAGCTGGGATATTTCTAGCATTTAGATTGATAGGGTCATTTGGATCAACTTGATGAGCCATTTGAACCTGTTGATTAGGATATTAAGCTCTTTGCCTTTGTTGAAATATTAGTTCTTGTTCTACAAAAGGCTCTACCAACTCTTTATCTCTCGCTAGTCCTATAATAAGCTAATCCTACAAAAATTTAGTCACTAAGATCAAGTTGTTAACACTTAAACTTATTATCAAAAACCAAAAATTTAGAAAAATTTACTAATTATAATAGCCCTCGGCAACAACGCCAAAAACTTGTTGCGACTCAAACGCATATGTAAGTGCACGTGATTGTACAAGTAATATAGTGACTTAGACAATCGGATATCATTCCCACGAGGATTAAAAAAATAGAAATTTAGACTATTAGGTATTAAGTGTTGCAAAGTATCAAGATGATTTGGAATTTAAGAATAAAAATATAAATTAATAAATAATAAATAGCAATTTATGACAATCGCAAAGCAAGCACGGTTGTAAACAGTAATGATGAGAATTCCAGGGTCAAGTCATTTGAAACAATCATACAAATCTCTATTCTTATCACAGTCTAATTGTTTATCGGGTTGTTGATTTGAGGGTTTATACCATGATTGTGGTCTCCCAACTTCAAATCTTGTATCTATTGAATATTGCAACTACAACTCCTACAGAGATGCAAAAATTCTTCTAGATTCATAAAGTTGTCTTCTTGTAATTAAACCAAGCAAGACTTCTAGGTATATCCCTATCCTAGATGCTAATTCAAACCCCTTATTTAATAAAAGGAAAACAACCTTGCACCTTAATTTCTTTGTTCTATCCGATGATTCTCCTCCCAGATTCACATAGAAATATAGATGTATTCTAATGGTGGCCACTTATCAAAATAGTAAGCTAAAGAAATTAAAAACAACCCAGATGATAATCCAAAAAGAAACTACGATAAAGAATATCGAAGAGTAATCATGTTCTTAGCCTCAACCCCAGAACAAGGGTATTTAGCCACTCATATTTGAATTCAACATAAAAATAAGTAATTAATCATACCCAAAATTAATCTTGAATAAAGAAGTTCAAAAAAAAATAATAAGAACCCTAAAAGAGAGAATCTTATATTTTTTTGCCATTGCCATGCTTGCAAAAAGTGTTTGGAATTGTGCTCATGTGTTTCTTTTATACATGGGAAAATTTTACCAGATTTGGACTCCTAACGCGACCAACATGAATCGCGTCGATAAGGCCATCACACCGCGTTGACATCGCATTGATGCACTAGAACTTTACTTCAAAAATCTAACTAAGTCTCAATTCACAACACATGACGTGATGCGTCAACATCGCATCTCATCACTGGAATTGTCATCTAAAATTTTGACTAAGTCACCAAACTCACTGATTGATGCGACGCATCGACTTTGCATCGATGTTCTAGAATTTTCTTTTGAAATTTTGTCTAAGGCACATGATTTACAGGCTGATGCAACGCGTCGACTTCAAATCGCGTCATTGAAATTTCACCCTAAATGTTTGATTAAATCTCATAAATCACTCTTTTTCAGCTGGTCATTTTATTCTTGCTCTCGTTCATCTACACATGTTCTTAGACTCGATAAAAAGTGGTCTTTCGCATCAACAAGATTAATTCCACACTATCAATAAATAATTGATTCATAATATGTGTCCAATTTTAGTTCGAATCTCTTGAAAATTTACCCCGTATCACTAATCACATTTGTTAGCCATGAAACAAAATTTAGCTCAATTAAAATATAATTAACACAATTTTTGTTCTCAAAATAAGTCCAAATATGGGTAAATAGCGGTGTTTGAACATATAAATACGCCTAAGATCAATCTCCACCCTAGTAATATATTGTAATGATCCTCCTAGTTGTTGTAGAGTGGATATGGCCTAAGTACCTTGTTAAGTGTCCCCCTAGTAAGTTGAGTTAATAAAATCTCAATATTTGATTGTTTTGAACCAAAATATGTGTTGTGTTTATTTATGGTGAATTAGAACCATAAGTGATGTCTTAGTAATAACACAGTGCTTAGAACCATAAATGATGTCAAGCCCATCCATGGCATAGCATGGCACACTGAAAAGATGTGAAATATTGAATATGGAAGATAACTGATTTAAAAATTAATGTTTGAGTTAGGCTGAAAAAATTTAAGTCTAAAAAATAAACCACAAGCTGAAAAGTCTATTATATGTATGAACGCCTTTACTAAAAATAAATTATTAAGACAAGCCCCTAGTTAACTCTAAGCTATTTGAAACTAAAAAGTTGTATTAAAATAAACAATACTAAAAGCTAGTGCAAATAATAAGGACTCACCACTAATCTATTACTGAAAGGTATTAGATCATACTAATTGTGAGTCGATGCTGAGCGCCAGAATCTATATCATAATATGATACAACATAAATGAAAGTATAATGCCAGTACTATAAATGTACTATTGAGCTTGTGATATATGCAACTAAAAATAACTAAGCATACTGACAAATATAAATATACTAAATTAAAATACAAGTCTAATATGCATAGATTGAATTGAAGTACAATGACCTTATGATGATGTATATAAATAGATACGAAATGTAAAGTTGTAGAATCATAGTAAGACAGTAAGTAAAACCTAAGCTAAGGGTCATGTACAAATAGTAAATCTGAATCTATAACTATAAGAGAGCTTGTTAATTGACATACCTCATCTGAGTTAAATGAGGTCCAAGCTATAAGCCTAGTTAAGAGGGTGTTCTATACCTTCCCAAGGGTAATGAACCTAACTGAATTGGATCCACAACCTAATATCTATTTGGACTAAGTTATCAACCTCAACTAACAGATGACCGTTAATAACTTATGCTAGCTTCATATTGTAATATCCCACATTTTAGGGCTAGAATTCAAATCATTATTTCTATGTGTATAGACTTGAACCCAATTATTATATGTATATGCATGTGTAATTATCAAATATATGATGTTGGAATATCTTTGTATATTTATCGAAGTAATAATACCCTCCTAACTCAAAGACGAGTTGAGAACTTTTCTATCGATGGAGTTTTGACAAATGCTCCAACTAGGGTCTACTTTATATGAGTGTATCTATTATAATATATTTATTCATGTATCCTACTATATATAAAATAAAAGGTATTTGAGTTGTCTTTCCAATGAATCTAAATTCTCCTTATTCTGATATCGAGGTGGAAAGTTATGCTCATTTAACCTCCGCATGTCTGTCTGTCAACAAGGTGATGACTTTAGGTAATAAGCCTTCAACTCAGTGACGACTTATTAACCAAGTCGTCACCCATAACCATAATATGATCAACCTCAGTTACAAAGTGATGACTTGAGGTGATAAGCCGTCAACTAAGTTACTACTTATCAACTAAGTTGTCATCCTTAAATAGCAAAGGTCCAAATCAAACTATGGGTTGACGACTTAAGTTGATAATCCATCAACTAGTTGATAAAATATCAACTAATTCATAAACTAAAAATTTCAGCAATTTTTATTTAGCTTCAGAAGGGTATTTTGGTCTTTTCCTCACATCAAACCTTACCCCTCCCCCCACGACTTAAATCACCTCATAAGCGTATTTAGTCATTATCAATCCATTTTTAAAATCCATCAACCCTCTTTATTTCCAAGAACGATATTAGGGTTTTTCTCAAGATCATCTCCCAAGAACAAGATTCAAGGCCTTCTTCAAGAAAACCAAGAAGTTATGTTTCCCAATCCAAGAACGTTCAAGGAAAGTAAATTCTCTTCAAGATGAAAGTTTTAAGGTATGTTTGATATTCATCCTTGGGTTCTTTTCACCCATGGAGTCCAAGAATCCATTTTTAAAATTTAAAATCATGAATTTACATGTTTAGAATAAACTATCTCCATGAATCCTTATGAATTTTGATTTTACATGGTGTTTACAAGTAATTGTTGTTGAAGTTAAACCTTACAAGTTGGAATAATGATGTTTTCATGTTAAATCCCAAATTTATGGTTTAGTATAGTATCCATGTGATTAATTATATGTTTTGAGCTATTCTCATGCTTTAAATTCATGACCCTCGTGTGTTTGATGAAATACCTAAGAGATGAGTTTTTTGCAAAATGGTTCCTATCATGGTTTTAAAGTGTTCATGTGTTCCTATTGTTATTGCTATCAAGTCCTGGGGGTTATGAATATCCGAAAACTTAGCTGTTTACTTAGTCTTAATAGTTTCAGAATGGTGTTAGATATGTAAAGAACATTAACTCTCAGTCAGCTATTATATTCAGCTAAACTTAGATCAGTTTAGAAGTCAGTGTCTTTTAGTTGGGAGTAAAACTTAGTCAAGTGAACATAGGGAAAGTGTCTCCCACGTCAGTAGGCATGAGGCATTTGTCTCCCCCATCAGTAGGCATGAGACATTAGTAGCGGTCCCTAGGTTCCAAACCTATAGTGCCACCGTAGACTTTGAGGGTTCCCCCATCAGTTAGGCATGATACCCTTGTCCTTCGAGATATTAGATTAGTGGATCCACACAGCCATTATTAGTACCCATTGCGCGATACTGATACCCTTACAACTGGGGTTATAGGTTAGAACCTGATAGTATATTAGAGTATTTCAGTTATAGCTAGCTCCCACAGTCTCAGTTCAGTATTTAGTATAATTTAATTCAGGTTTGCAATAACCATAGCATATAATTATCAATTATTCAGTTATCAGATTTTAGTATTTTAGTTTACAGACTATTTTTAGAATCATGTTATATGCTTGGTCATGTATTCTTAGATTTTATAGCATTCACGCTTTCATATCAGTTATTCAGTTATCTCATGATGTTTAGTCAGTCTTTACTTTATGTACATAACCTATGCATATCAGCCTAACCTCATCTCGCATACTAGTACATTCAAGGTATTGACCGCATACTTGTTTCTTATGCTATGATGTCTTATATCATAGGTTTGGATGATCAGTTTCCCGACTGTGCTTAGACAATCTAGCGCATCAATAGCAGATGAGTCCTTATATATCAAGGACCATTTATGTTTACTTCCATCTTTCAGTTCAATAGTCAGTCGGAGTTAGTTGGGGGTTGTCCCATCAAATCCTCAGTTATTAGAAGCTTTTCAGACTATTTTAGATAGTCAGTTTATTAGTGTTATTATCAGTCTTTTCAGTATTATTTTCAGATATTTTTAGAACTACAAATTAAATGGCCTTGTTTACAGTATTTAAAACCTTATGGCATTTTTAGTTAAATTTTGCACATATTTTTTTATTATCAGTTTTATTCAATGCTCATAGTAAGTACCAGCTCATGGGTTAGCTTGGGTTTTTCAGGACCGTAAGCACCGTGTAGCGACTAGGGTGTATTTTCAGGTCCTAACAAACTTGGTATCAGATCCTAAGATTTTAAAGTGTCCTAGAGAGTTTGAAATTTATGTTGAGTAGAGTTTTGTGCATGCTTATAGAGAACGCCACACTTATGGACAAGAGGCTACGAGACGTTTTAGGAAAAGTTTCCCCCCTTTTAGTGCTCATGTCGTGCAAAAGAGCATGAGCTCTATTTAAAATCTCTTTCTAATTTATCCATCCTTCTATGTACAGAAAATGCCTCCCATAAAGAACAATGGAGGAAGAAATGAGAATCAGCCCATACCTCTGCCTATTCAGAAAGATCCTTTAAATGTGTATGTCTCTCACGCTGCATTAAGAGTTGTTTTCACTACCTTAGCTTATTCAGTAGTTGCTCAGAATAATTTGTAGGTTGTTGTCCTATCTAGGCTTTTGATTTATGCTCAGAAGATTAAGGGAGGAGCATAGAAAGAAAGAGAAAAAGAATAAGAGGGTCAGAACAAACGATTTTAAGCAAAGGTCAGGGAGTAGTAGCCACTCCCAATTCCATTAAAAATTCTCATCCCCAGCTTTGCCTTAGCCAAAGCGCCAATTCCTAAGTTTAAGAATGACAATCGAGATAGAGCACCAGGCTTTAAGTCATAGGGTAGTGGGAAGGGTGCTCGTACTAATCTGCTTTATGGAGAATGTGATAGGAATCATAAAAGTATGTGTAGAGCTGGCAGTGGTGTGTTTTTTGGGTATGGCAATCCAGGCCACAAAGTCAGAGCTTGCCCAAAGAGTGGTATACAAGGTCAGTCCAACCGTCTTATAGTTCCATCCATTACCCGACTCAGCAGGTGCTGCTTCCAGTGCATCTAGTAGCTAACGTCAGAATAAGTTATATGTATATCAGTCCTGACAGGATCAGGAAAGTTCTTCTGATATGGTTACGAGTATGTTACAGGTCTTTCATTTACATGTTTATGCTTTGTTAGACCCTGGAGCTTATCTTTTTTTATAACCTCTATATGGCTGTCGAGTTTAGTGTTAGTCCTAAAACCTTAGTAGGGCCCTTCTCAGTATCTACATCGATGAATAAATCTATCCTATCCAGATAGGTATATAGAAACTGCCCGATTTTAGTATCCTAGAGAATCACTTTAATTGATTTTTAGAAATAGAGTCATTCAGTTTTTGTTTCTGAATGAACCATTCATTAAGTAGAAGGGTAGTACCTTAGTGCTTAGGGGTCAGATGTGTTTTCAGAACCCTTCCTGAAATCCCATGACAGTAGATGGCCTAAAATTAAAAGCATGAACCCTAAAGTTTAGTAGTAATAGAGTGGGGATAGTATTGTCTAAATTTGATGGATTACGATCCATGGGTATAGTTGTATAAAAGGTGAAGCAATAGGATTGAAATAGTATATGCAAGAATTTGAGCTAAGTATTATGGTGTGGGTGTGCTTATGCAGCATCCTTGAGCGTTAAGTTTGAATGGGGCTAGTGATGTAGTAATTGATGTTCTTACCAGCTAAGTTATGGGCTATAGCATGTTGATGTTAGATGTCCAAGTGTAATGGTAATTCTTATGGTTTAAGGAGAAAAAAATGTATAAAGATGTGATATTAGTAGGCTATAAAGGAAGTTAGTATGGTTCATTAAGAAGTTGAGAATATCCATGTTAAGTGATAAAATTTAAGCTTGAATCTTTAAAGATTGAGATAATAGAAAGTAGAGTTGACGAACTAGATGGTAAGAACTCCTGGTATGGTGATACTCTTGGAAATTCAAAGTTAGTTAGTGTTTTAGTTATTGTATGATGATTATTGAGGCTATAGAAAGCTAAGAATAGTGTATTAGAAGGAAGTACTAAGAACGGGCCTTACATTATCAGGTATAGTCTTCAGGGTATGTATAGTATTTATATGCATTATTCTACCCCAAACTCTAGATTAAGGTGGTGACAGTTCAGTTTAGAGTTATTTATTAAGTAGTTTACGGACTTAGAATAATGGCTTTAAGTTGAGGGGGAGATGGTAGGACAAGTAACCAAGTCAGGCTCTCAGATCGTAGTAGTAGTCTCAGTATGTGTAGAAAAACAGTAGGAGAGAAAGATGCCTAACCCATTCTTATTTCAGTCTTTGTGCTTCAGTTATCACGATACACCTTATAGAAAATCATGTACTCTCCTAGTTCTTAGTATGAGGAGTTACAGTTTACTCATCAGTACAAATTATGTTCCACGAATTTATGAACTCCAAACACAAGTCATATAGCTCATGATTTATGTACTCATGGCTTTACAATATGTTTAGTTATAGGCAGTTATGCTACAATCTTAATAATTAGTGAAATTTAGATTATGTCATATTATCCTCAGTTTTGATCTCTGTAATGAATCCATGTCATGGATACTCTATTCTTTATGCCTTAGTTATGTATCAAAGTTATGCATAGTATTTTTTCATGCTTCAGGATCTCATGTTTTAACCTTTCAGTAACCTTCCCTTTATTAAATGAGGGTGATGATGAATAATTTGTTTAGATGTGAGAGAGTAAATGTTTTATGTTAAGAAAAGATTGTTGTATGCTTGTTTTATAGAGGCTATAGGCTTGAAGAATGATTGAGGCAAGGCTTTTGAAACATGTCATGGTTAGTTTAAATTTCCTGTGTATTTTCTTGGGGACAACACCTTGAAGTTTTATTGATAGAGGTATTACAGAATATTAGAAAGATACTTTTACGGGTGTTGTTTAGTAATTCATATGTATTTATGAAGATACGCTTGAAGGTTATGTTGGTGTATAAGTAGATAAATGAATTGCGCGTTAGTGAATGACTAGTAAGAGGTTGAATGTTCTTGTTGAAGAGGTAATAAGAATTATTCATGAGATGATAAGTTGTTAAAGCACGGAGTGTATTGAATTCATGATTCAGACTATTATTACAGTGTTATGTGTGTACTAGGTATATTCGAGTAAGCTTGAACATAGAGAGAGAATTCAGTTCAGCCCAAACTTTAGTAGGTAGAATTATTAGTGCTCATGTAAGTATCTTCAATAGCCTCAAGTATGGCGTAGTATTGAAAAGAAGTGTATAGTTGAAGGAGCATTTGAGGAGTATGTCTAAGCTTGAAAATGGCAGTTGCATTATTTAAGTCATAGTAATTCTATCCTAGCTTATGTTTCGTAGGCCTATGTTCCATGTCCTAGAATAATAGCCATATTGGGATTCCTTATACAGATGTCTTGTTCAGATCATGCCCAAGATTCACTGCTTTCTAATGTTATTAGGACGTCTTAGAAAGAGCGTTAAAGAAATACTCTAGTTGAGTATAAGCTTTCAGTATGAGTTAGTCCATAAAGCCAGCAGTTTAGTCTAGCAGTCAGACAAATAAGTTCCAATGGTTTTCCATCTTTTCATTTGGTCATACTATTTGAAGTCTCATGAATATGGCTATTCTAAGAGGTGAAAATGTTTGCATGCTGGTAATTTTTTAATTCAGCTTAGTTTGTACATCATGCATCAGTTTGAGATTCCAGATACTTAGTCATGATTCAGTCCATAAGTGTCCCGTGCATCATCTCAATCTTACCTTAGTATTTTAGCCAAGTCAGTATCATTCGGGGATAAACTATCCCAAGGAGGAGATATTGTATACCCCTGAGTTTTCTTGTACTAAATCTCTCAACTTTTCTTCATGAAACAAGATCCATCTTAAAGTAATGGGTACTCATAAGTTGATTCTCTCATTTCTATCTCAGCGTTATAATCATTCTCATGTCATTGTATATATTCACGAATTTTATTTCAGTCATGTAATTATGTTTTTAGTTATTCATGTTCAGTATATAATCTCAGTTCTCCCAGTATTCCCGGCTAACCAGTCTCATTCGAGGACAAATATTCCCAAGGAGGAGATAATGTAACACCCCATATTTTAGGCTAGAATTTAAATCATTATTCCTATGTATACAGACTTGAACCCAATTATTCTATGTATATATATGTGTGATTATCAAATATATGATGTGGGAATATCTTTGTATATTGATCGAGGTCATAAAACCTTCCTAACTCAAAGACGAGTTGAGGACTTTTCTATCGAAGTATTTTGACAAATGCTTCAGCTAGGGTATACTTTAGATGTGTGTGACAACTTGAGGTGATAAGTCATTAACTAAGTGACGAGTTATCAACCAAGTCTCACCCATAACAAGAATATGATCAACCTCATCTACAAAGTGATGACTTGAGGTGATAAACCGTTAACTAAGTGATGGCTTATCAGCCAAATAGTCACCCTTAAATAGCAAGGGTCCAAATCAAACTATGGGTTGACGACTTAAGTCGATAAGCCATCAGCTAGTTGATAAGCTATCAACTAAGTCATCAACTAAAAATTTCAGCAATTCTTATTTAGCGTCGGACGGGTATCCCCCCCCCCCCCAACTTACATTACCTCATAAGTGTATTTAGTCATTATCAATCAATTTTTAAAATCCATTAATGCTCTTTATTCCTAAGAACAATAGTAGGGTTTCCTCTCAAGATCATCTCCCAAGAACAAGATTCAAGCTCTTCTTCAAGAAAATCAAGAAGTTGTGTTTCCCAATCCAAAAACGTTCAAGAAAAGTAACTTCTCTTTCAAGATTAAAGCTTTAAGGTATGTTTGATGTTCATCCTTGGGTCCTTTTCACACATGGATTCCAAGAATCCATTTTTAAGATTTAAAATCATGAATTTACATGTTTGCAATAAACTATCTCCATAAATCCTTATGAATTTTGATTTTACTTGGTATTTACAAGTAATTGTTGTTGAAGTTAAACCTTACAAGTTGGAATGAAGATGTTCTTATGTTAAATCCTAAATTTATGGTTTAGTATTGTAGCCATGTGATTAATTATATGTTTTAAACTATTTCCATGCTTTCAATTCATGACCCTCGTGTGTTTGATGAAATACGTAACATATGAGTTTTTGCAAAATGGTTCCTATCATGGTTTTAAAGTGTTCATGAGTTCCAATTGTTATTGCTATGGAACAATATGCTTATTAATATAAGACTAACAAGTACATTGATTAATCTTCGAACATAACTTGTGAGTGCTTGATTTATTTGACTTGATATTGCTTATATGAATAAGCTGTATTTGTTATAGCCTGTCCATAAATAATGTATGAATGTGAAGTGTACTTTTTATATCTGTGTACTTGTTGTGATATCTTAAGAGAGTGGAATATGAGGATATATTGAGATATATTTAAAAAGGTTGAGATTATATATTTTATATGTTGACGGAGTGGCTCGAGCCCGTTATGAGCTTATGGATGAGTGGACTAGAGCGAGTACTATATTGGGGTGTGTGTATATATATACATATATATATATATACATATACATATATATTCTACTATGGATTGCGTACCACACTGGTATGATCGTGGACTCTAGATTGTCCTATAGGTCATGACTAGTTGAGCAGAAATAAGATCTTTTATCATGTATGTCCAGATAAATGATTATTATGAATTCTAATATGATATACAGTAAGATTTATGAGATACAAAGACTATTCAATTGAGATATCGATAAAGACAAAATCCATGTTTGTGATATGACTGCTTTTTTTTGTAGGGTTTTGAAATAATTTGATATGTTTGATTGATACTTATATGCCTTATGTTGTGGTATTGAGCTATCTGAAAATTGTGTGAATTATCTGATTCATGTAGCTATTTGTTTATTACCTGTCTTATTTTATTCGAGATATATTTTGCTACTATTTTGGGTCATCCTATTATGCCTACTAGTATATAGTGCTTGTACTGATACTATTTTGGTACTTTATTTTATTTAAGTGCAGACTGTGTTCTAGAAAATGCTATGCAATCTCACATCTAACACTTCTAGTCGATTGATTCGATGGTGAGTTGCTTCTCTCCAGGATGCCACGAATCTTCATAGTTCACATTTGTCTTTTTTGCAGATAATACTTATTTATTAGAGATGTTAAACTATTTCTAGACTTGTGTTTTGAAACTATACTATGTACGATGACTTTCAGATTCTAGGGATATAATAATTAGAAATTTTACATCTTTATTTATTTAATCTGAGATTAGTATTATCATTATTGTGTTTTAAAAAGGTTACTTGCTAAATGAATTGGATAATATTTGAGTTAGAGGGTAACATTTAGTTCTTCCACCGGACAGTTAGTGTGAACACGACTCACTATCTTGAGTCGTGAAACAAATCTATTTGTCTATTCATTCTACTCCCTGTAATCTATGTTCTATTTCTAGTCTCTATCTCTCATGTTTCCCTAGAAATTATTCATGTATCTTATTCAGGATGAAAAATAGAATAATAAGAATAAGATTAAGTGAATAAAATATAATGTTAGATTCCACAGAAATAGCTATCTACAATGTTCATACAATAGCCATAATCATAGATAGAGGGCTTTTTTCCACTCATAATTTAATTACAAAACAATAGTTAATCTATCAATAATAGCTGATGTTAACTAAAAAGTGTAAGAAATAACTGTAAGAATGTTGAGACTAAAGAAATAACTCGAAGAATGTTGAGACCAAGCTCTGAGCTTCTCCATTCTTCCTCTGTAAAAAACGTAACTAAAAATGACCTAAAGAGATATTTATAGTATTTAAAAACACATAAGAGACTCTTTTACGTTAGACTAAGTAAAGGGAGAGAATTTTCTCTATTGCCATCAGCTCGCTGTTTGCGGTGCAAGCTTCTCTATTTTGCCCTAGAGTTTGCATCACGAGCCTCTACTTGTTCGCCCTATGATTTTCTCTATAGGGTCTAAACTTCTGAGTGGGTGCATACTTGACCCTTATTTACTCTGAAGCTCACTCTGTGACCCTTCAGCTCTGCCTTGGACTTTTCTTTGCTTATAATTGGATATTTAAGCTCCCTTTTGATCATATTTTGTTTTGTTTCACCTGAATTACACAAAACACCTCATATAGGTAACAAATTACGAGATCAAGCATAAACCATAAGATTTAAGCTAAGTTATCCTTAAAATAAGGTATAAAATATGGGTAAAAATAGTAAAAATAACTTGGGCATATGCAAGGATGAATGTTATTTGAAGTGATGGGTAATGTAATAGTTCAAACTTAATTTTGAGTTTTAATCCCCCATTTTAGGATTTGAGATTTTGAATAGATCAAAATAACAATTTGAGACTTGTTTGGGAGACTCTAGAGACTTTTAAAATAAGAAAATACAAAATCACATTTTTTGGTGCATATCATTGCTTTATGATCGCGAAGCGCTGGATATTACACATTGTATTTGCGAGAGGGCTGATTATGTTCATGCAAGAGGCTCAACAGATTGCTCTTCACAGTTGCAAAGCCTTTTTTCGTAATTGTGATGGGTAAGTGTGCCAAATATAAAGACTAAAATTTCATAAATTAATTCATTCCAAGATATTTTGGAGGGTTTTGAGTTGAGCTGAATGCCATTTTTGAAGAAGCGATCACCAATTAAGTTGGATTAAGCCTTTTAAACTTAAATTTGATTATCTATTATGATTATTCAAGCGATTTAGACCAATACTTTATAAAGTTTGAGTTGAGAAGAGCTTGACATTTATGGACCTAGTTATATATATAGCATCTCATAACACTAAATAAAAAAACAACTTAATTTTCATCATTTCTAATATACTAATACTAAATGATGATGGAAGTTTGAAGAAAATGGGATATTAACATAATGATATTTGGATTATACACAAGAGTAATATTTTTATGTTAATTGATTTGAATGGATGCTTGCTATATTGACAAAAATAATAATGAATTTACCAAGTAAAAGAGGAATTATCTACATGTTATTGACATAATTTTTTGCATTGTTACAACACTGGATTATAATTTTTTATCAGAAACTCATGTACTAATCAAATATGACCTCTCAAGATAATAATAGAGCAATGAAATTTGTAGCATATAAAACTATGATACAATTTTATATTGTCATTCTTATTGATTCAATTATACTATATGCAATCATTAAGTAAGCATTTGAATGAATAAACATCTTAAAAGCAAATGGGATTTGGTAATAAAACACACACATTTGCTCTATGCTTAAAACTAGAAAGACTACAAATACTTTTTTGGTGTGTTCATCCTCAATGACCTTTGAACCAATGACTCAATGGTCAAATCTAGTTGGATTTTTGTAATTCTTGTTTCTACAGATTCCTCTATTTGTCTATTATCAAATTGTACAAAAAAAATGGTGTTTTACATAAATGTTTTTCCTAAAATGAGCAAATACCACAAAACACTCCAACAAAATCATTGAAATGACCCCTTGCTATTCAAAACGAATTATCTTCCATGATTCTCAACCAAATTATCAAAATAAGCAGTAACTGTAAGCTTAGGAAAATTTTTGAACGATGAAAAAAACTTCACTCAAATCCATCCAGTAAATCTCAAGTTATGTCCAAATCAATTGAGCATAGAAGCACACTTCCAACAAGTTGAAAAATGCAATCCATAATGAATCCCAATCCCTTGTCTTGGTCGCCTACCGGTCAATACCGTTGATAAAAAATTAATCTAACGGCCTACATTTAAAATTTGGAAAATGTATCAATCCGCGTCGAATGGCTCTCGACCAATCAGATTTCAGATTTTGGATATGACTCCTTTTACTCTCACTATTTAAAGCTTCTCATTCTCCTTTGCTCCTTCACATCTCATAGAAAGAAATCTCAGTAGAATCTCCATCTTGCAGATCCATTTCTTCTTTCCCAATTTTCCGCCCCCAGATCCTCCATAAACCCTAACCCTAATTTCATTTTTGTGCTTTGAAATGGCCACTGAAGAGCCAGTTGTTGCTAATGAGGTTGTTGATGAACCGGCGGTTGCTGAACTGGCTAAGGCGGAAGAGAACCCACCAGCTAAGTCTGCAAAATCGAAGAAGGAACCTAAGGCTAAGAAGCCTGCTGCTCCAAAGAAAAAAACGGCCCCTGCTCATCCCCCTTACTTTGAGGTAATTGATAATTCAACTTTCACTTTCTTAAATATATTTTTGTTTAGCTTTGTGAATGTGTGCTGAGTTTTGTGTTTGGGTTGTGTAGATGATTAAGGATGCGATTGTGACGTTGAAGGAGAGGACTGGATCGAGCCAGTATGCCATTACAAAGTTTATTGAGGAAAAGCAGAAGAATCTTCCACCAAATTTCAAGAAAGTGTTGCTGAATCAGTTGAAGAGGGTTGTTGCTTCGGGGAAACTGGTGAAGGTGAAAAGCTCCTACAAGCTTCCATCGGCTTCTAAGCCGTCTGCTGCTGCTGCTGCTACTCCAGCGAAGAAGAAGCCTGCTGCAAAGGCAAAGCCCGCTACCAAGGCTAAGCCCAAGGCAAAGCCTTCTGCTAAGGCCAAACCGGCTGCAAAGGCCAAACCGGCTGCAAAGGCCAAACCGGCTGCTAAGGCAAAGCCAGCTGCTAAAGCCAAGCCGGCTGCTAAGGCTAAGCCTGTTGCCAAGGCGAAATCTGCTGCTAAGGCTAAGCCAGCTGCTAAGGCAAAGCCTGCTGCTAAGCCCAAGGCTACTGCTGCTGCTAAAGCCAAAGCTGCTCCTGCCAAAGCAAAGGCTGCTGCTAAGCCTAAGCCAAAGCAGAAGGAGAAGAAGCCAGCCAAGGTTGCAAAAACGGCTACCAGAACCACTCCAAGCCGGAAAGCTGCACCAAAGGCTACACCAGCCAAGAAGGAGCCGGCTAAGAAGACACCTGCGAAGGCCGTGAAGTCACCAGCGAAGAAGGCTACTACCACAAGAAGGGGAAAGAAGTAGAAGCGGAGGATTTGTGTGTAGGGGTAGTTCTGTAAATTTCCTGAATCTGGGTGGTTGATTTGGGTGTTTTGCCCTTGGGGAAGAAGCTATAGAAAATCCAGCTTAATTTTCTCTTTTCTAAGCCTTGTTCTACAGTTGATTAGATCTTAATTTTTTTTCCTTTTTTTTTTTAATTCCATGTAGGGATTTGGTGGAACAGTTCTATTTCTGTACTGATATGTCATTCTGGTTATGAGAACTTGGCGTTTATGCCCGTATCTTCCTTGTTGATTTTCATTTCTATGTTGCAAATTTCATATGAATTTCCATTTTTCCCCTCTGAGAAATTGGCGTAGCTGTAAAATGGTTGGGTTGAAGAAACGTGGATTGCCGATGTCAGAATGTTGAAGCGTCGTATTTTGTACGCAAGGAAGTGTGTAAGTGTTGCATAACCTAATGTAACAAATTGTTAACAAACTCTTCTGTGCATTGAGTATGGGTCACTCTTTTGGTCATCATTAACTTTTAATTTTTGTTGAAGTCTACAATTTTCTATTTTTGATGTTTGTGTATTGCTCCTTTATATCTGGGTGGTGTTAATTTTCAGGGGATGGTTGTTCACGTGAAGCCATGTTCGTTTATCAGTATATTGAACACTTGGGTTGGAACATTCATTTAATAGACACCATTTTCATGCCAAATATTCAATTTCTGTGGCTTATGGCTAATCTAGAGTGATTTGAGGCATAGTAGTTGAACTGTCAAATTAACCCAAAAGAAGTAAGAAATAAGTTTAAGGGTGTAATCACACAGTGCTTTCTGGGAAAGGTATCCTGCAAAAGATATCAAAATATACATCTAGGGACTCTTTGCCAAAGCTTTAGGCCACTTCTGTGCCTACTCTTTGTAAAATTGGGAAATGTCTTTGGCTTGCTGCAGATGATTAAAATGATGAAGCAAATGATTGTCATAATTAAGTGCTAGGAATTCAGTTGATGCCTTCTCTATCTTGACCTAATGCCAAGGAGATACTAATTCTTTTGGATTAATATTGTAGTAGCAATATATTGAATCTGAACATTATATTTTGGATATCTTACTCTCTGAAAAGCTTTCTACCTAGTATGGATAGGTAGTGACAATTAGTGCCATTCTAGTGAAGCTGGAACTATTCATCCTGCTAGTTAGTGAAGCAATCATAGAGGTTTTGTGGGAATATTGAGCAAGATTAAGGTGCATCATTGTGTTTATACCTAGTGGTGAGTAGTAAATGTACAGTTCTGTTTAATTAAACAGAACATACTTTCAAGAACTATGGTACAATTGTCCTGTATACTACTATGATTTACCTTCCAAATGTATTTCGTTTTAATCCTTGGAATCTTATGCTTTATTTCCATTCCTTGTGCTGGTTAGTGAAGCAACCATAGAGATATTGTGGGACTGTTGAGCAAGATTTTAAGGTGCATTCACTGTGCTTATACCTAGTGGTGAGTAGTAAATTTACAGTTCTGTTTAATGAACTTACTTTCAAGAACTATGTTACAGTTGTCCTGTATACTACTAGGATTTACTTTCCAAAACTGTCTTGTTTCTTGGAAATCCTTGGAAACTTATGCTCTACTTCCACTCCTCGTGCTTTTGGTATTTCTTCTAATTGTTTTTTGATGGTAGAATGTACACTGATTGAAGTTAGAGAAGCCTTACTCTGAGGTGAGGATCTCTATAAAGGCATCTTTGTTATGCTTTATGAAGATCTCATCATGCACTACTTTTAATTGTTATTGATGTGAATATGTGACTAATAAACTTACTTTCAAGTAAAATTACCTATTTTATCTAGTAGTTTTATTTATGGTTGAAGAATAGCTTTATATTACCTTTAGTACTCATGCAATATTAAATGGTGAGTAGAATTTGTGTCACTCGAAATTTGTTTAACTGCGGAACTTAATTTATTAAATGATCCTGTTTAACGTTAATAAGCAGGTCTCTTATCAATTCACTTAATATGTCTAGTTTAAGTTCTATATTCAATCTCAGTATGTTTTATGTAGGGTTCTGTTGAAGCTTAAATATCACAGCTCATGTATCCACAGATATACCAAACAATGTTCTTTTGTTGGCACAACTCATGAAGATCATGCCTGTAGATCTATATGGTAATGGTGTAATATACTATGAGGTTTCAACTTAGGTACATTTGAAGTTTTGGTTGCTCTTTTCAACAATAATGTCACTTCTCAAGTTATGGGGTTCATTTCTAGTCTTGGTTGCTTTTTCTATTTTGAAACCATAACCACACGTGCCAGTATGTATCACCTCTGTTTCTATTTTGATGTCAGCGAACTATGCTAAAATTTTCCTAATATATATAGGTTTAACTTTTAAGTATGGAGAGCCTCAAGTCACAGCCTCACAGGAATACTGCAAAACTGAGTGACACACTGTGAAGGAGATGAATAATGGTCTTCTGCACAAATGTATGTAACCGTTAACTTAGAGTTCAGCCAAATATCATCCAGTCTTCTGCACATATCTACGTAACCGTTAACTTAGAGTTCAGCCTAATCTCATCCTTTTAGTCACTTAAATCAATGAACTTTTCCTTCTTTACACTCTAAAAGCAATTAGTGTTAAACTAGATTTCTACACTCTGTTGCTACATGTGCTTTGTATCTTGCTATCTTGATGTCATATTTGTCTTGCAACCCTGCTGAGCTGAGGGTCTTTCCGATTCATCCTATCAACTCCACAAAGGTAGAGTAATGTTTGAGTACATCCTATCCACCCCAGACCCCACTTGTGGGGAATTACACTAGGTTTGTTGTTATTGCATTGTTTGATTTATAGGTACTGAGAATGCTACAGTTGTTTGAATAATATAGTTGATAGTTACAATTGTGCTAGTAGGTAGGTGCGCTTTATCTTGTTTTCCGTGTAAGTTATCGTAATGCTTTGCTTGTAGTGTCTTGGCACGGATTTTTGTGTTGTTTGTTGTTTCCAATAGGTCATGTGTAGTTCTATTTTGTGGTAGACTTATTTTTGCTATTGTCTTTTTTTTTTTTTTTTGAAACTAATAACTTACTATTGTCTGTTGTTTGTTTCTACCTATTTTTTCTTCTTATATTAAATCCTTCTCTAGAATGTTTTTATCTTGAGCCGGGGGTCTTTCGGAAACAACCTCTCTATCTCACCTCTGAGGTAGTGGTATGGACTGCGTACACTAACCCTCCCTAGACCTCACTGTGTGGGAATATACTGGGTATGTTGTTGTTGTTGATAGTTACAATTGTGAAGTGAAATGCTACTTAAAATCCTTCTTTGTGTGGTGCATGTATAGCAAAAATCTGTCAGAATGATCATCGTTCGTAACTGTTCTTCAGATATATATGGTGATTTCTATATCTGGTATGTATGATTTTTGTTGCCCTTTATGTCAGTGATTCTTTTTAATGTCCTTCATTTAAAGTCATATTGAAAAGGGAAAGAGGCTTCAAGGATCCTCTTCTAGTTCATAGTTTTGTGTGTTTGTTGAGGTTAAGGGTGAATCAAATGGGAGTTGTTCTTGCCATTTTCGTCATCTGTGTTTGGAAAATTAATGCACTGTTGTGCTTCTGAAGTGGAATAATAGCTCTAATGTGTATTAGGACAAGGAAAAAGGTTCCTTTTTGGTTTGGTTTTGGGAGAAATGATTTTGGGGTTTGGCTTGTGGAATGATTGCTATCTCTTGAGAGGAAAGTTGCTCTTCAAAAGCTTCTCTGTCCTCTACCACCCTCCCTCTTTCTATTAACTAACCATCTGTATCTGTCTTAAACCATCTGTACATTTGATCCCTATCTATTGTTGTGTTGAGGGACAGTTTGCTGGTCAGCTGGTGGTCCCTCTGATTGATGAAAATTTTGCTGCGCTCACGCATCTGTGTTTCAAATCATTTTCCCCTGTTAAGGATTGGTTTAGCTCCTTGCTACAAATGTTGGTTACAGAAAATTTGCATGGAAGATTGGACTCCTGAGTTGTTTTGAGTTGCTGTCCTGTCTCATACATATTCATCAACACTTGTGAAAGAGTATAATGAAATCTTGTCAGGTGTTGGCTGTTCAACTTGAAATAGCAGATTTGGAAAGGGAAATGGAGTTCAATTGTAAAATAACTCATAAGCTGGTCACCTATTATTGACACCGTAAGAAGTGCTGAATGTCACCAAGCCTTTCTGATCACCATTTGCAAATGCTTTTTAAATGCAAATAGTACTGCAGTTCTCATATGGAGTTTAAAAGTGTGTCACTGCCGAACAGGGCTGAAGTTAGGCTTAAGGAGTGGGAAAAGAAGTTGAGACCAGAAAATAGTTAACTTTTTCCATGCAAAAATCCATGTGCTCTGTTGAATTAAATAGATGCATAGTAAAAGGCAAGAATGGAAGTAATGACAGATACAAGCAAGATTCACATTTGCTAACTTTTTGAGTAAGGAGATACTAGAGTAGGAGTTTAGTATTTGGAGTGGGTTGCTGATGTGATTTATATGATCTTTATAGAGGTGACTTTACATTGACAACCAACCTTTCTGAACTTTGTCAAGGACCAAGTGTAAAGGGTATACACCAAATACTAGTTGATAGGTAAGTGAAGAATAGGGCAGAGGGAGTTGGGCTGTAGGTAACTTATTAATAGATTTACCTATTATGGCTGTTCTATGTTGTAAACCAATTGACAACTATTACAACAACAGCATACCCAGTGTATTCACACAAAGTGGGGTCTTGTTGTAAACCAATTGAGACACTCATAAATTGCAAAGGGTAGATGGGTGTATTGGTATGAGCTGTTCTTTGAGATTGATGATACTCCCTTGGATGTGAGATGGGTCAGCTGCATTTGAAGGGAAGACACTACAATGCAATCAGATGCATCTTGAGTTGTGTTTCTCCGGTGAACTTCCTACTCGGTATGAGTAAATATGAGCAATGTACAACAGATTTGAATCTGCAATATGCTAAGACTATAGTAGAATTTATTAGTTATGACAAAGGGGAACTGTGCATGATTTCTTTGACCAGTTTGATGAGCTCTTGAATTACGCGGAGCTGTGTGAAGAGCAATTTAAATTGTTCACGACTGGAATACTTTATTTTACGGATTCTATTCAGAGGCACCGCTTATCCTGGTAGGACTATAAGCAATTTACAACTACTATAATCGTTTTGAAACCTTGCTTTACTTCTTTTGAATCTCAGAGACAACCAACTAGATGACTTGTTCTATCTCTCCTATAGCATCTGTAGGTTGAGTTATCCTTAAACTCCCATTTGACAAACACAACAGATTCCTTTTATGGAAACTATTCACACACCAGTTCCATCATATCCATGGCTAATGGCTAGCATGAAATGTTAACGGTTATGCTCATCGTCTTATTTGCTTGCTTACTCAACTCTTTGATATCAGTACACTCTTGAAGTGCTCCATACAATAAACTCCATGTTGATAGTCATTTGTCTTGAAGATAGGCACCTTGATGCGGTTTGTGATAGCCACACCTTAGGTTGGTACTGAACCACATTTCCCTCTTCACTCGTATCATAGACGTACTTGCAACATCATCATTGGCCTTAGCTCTTTCATGCTTAAATCTAACACATCACTGCAACACATCTCAAATATCTGTAAGCGTATACATGGTTACGTGCATCACATAAATAGACAGTAAAAGTGAAACAGGACGAAATGGGTCGTTACCTTATGCATTCTCTTCTAGTTTCTGAAGTAGGTACAAATATCCCTCTCATATCTTCTTAAACTTGCCCACTCGCTTCTTCATCATGTTGATTCATTCACATTTTGTTTATGAAAGAAGTTTCACAAAATTTAAAATGTACATAATGTATTACATTAATTTGTGTATAGTTAGTTTAAGAACCAAATGGCTCCTAGGTTAAGTTTGTTATTATTATTCACCCTTATGCTTATTAGTAAACCTTTGGCATTTTTCCATAACAAAAGTTTAAAAGGACCCTCATGGTCGTGAAGGGTCCGGGTTGGGTTAGATCATGATTGCGACGGTCCCCCATGATCGCGATGAAGGACTGTAGCTGGACAGATTTGAATTTCAAATTTGATCTAAAACCCCATAACTCAAATTTGAAGCTTCGATACTTATTTATTAGAGATTCGAAAGGTGATTTTTGAGATTTCTTCCTTGATTATGATTCTTATGTTACTTTTATTCATTCTCCAATGTATTATTTACGCTTTTCTCTTCAAATTTTGTTTTTCAAATGGAAAATTTGGTAATTTTAGGGTAAAATTTAAAAAATGGTATTTTGATATTTGAAGGTTGATTTTAACTCTTTTTCCAATGAAATTTCATATTTGAGCTTCATAAGTTATGGATAACGTGATTTTCAAATAGAATTTCAATTTTTCCTTTGTGCGCTAGGTATTAACTTTTGAATTGACTTTTTGATCCAGAATTTA
Organism: Capsicum baccatum var. pendulum; assembly: GCA_030864225.1. Classification (NCBI taxonomy): domain Eukaryota; kingdom Viridiplantae; phylum Streptophyta; class Magnoliopsida; order Solanales; family Solanaceae; genus Capsicum; species Capsicum baccatum. The sequence goes on along the minus strand of CM061558.1, from coordinate 75,575,988 downwards.
AAAATAACAATATGCATGTCATGGTTTCATTTTATTATACATGTAGAATACACATCTGGTCAAATTGAGCTCATTATGGGGCTCTTCGACTTGACAAAGCTTCAATTTTACTTTTCAGACTTCTTTTTAGGCAAGTTGAGGCTTTCTTTCACTCTTTTCGAAGTGTTTATGTGATAGTTGCTTGTATGAAGAGTAATGGGAAGATGGGATCCCATATTGTAAGACCCCGTAAAAAAATCCTAAGTAAAATTCAGCTCCTTAAGGCTTGATAAGGAAATCCAACACTTACAAGAATTTTGCTAAGTGTTAGAAACACTTAGTTTCATCTTATACCTCCGAAATTCAGAGATTTATTTGATGACCTTTCTGACCTCCGTTTTTAATTTTCCAGTTGCATTGTGATCGGGGGAGTCAAGAGTACGTTTCGGGTGAGTTTCAGAATTTTTGGAATTCGTTTAGGGCGTGTTTGGATTTCAAAACAGAAGCACCATGCGATTTACATGCGTCGCATGCTCTATAGCATGCTCCCAAAATTATCAGCATTTCAGGATCAACTTCAAACGATCATAACTTCTTGAATATTTTGAACTGTGAGAGCTGCTATATATCTATGAAAAGCTCTTTGAGTCCTCTTTCCATTGCAATTGGTTTCATCCAATTTAAACATCGGAAAAAATAGTTATGATCAATTTACTTCAGCCTATCAGCCTGAAAACAACATAGGACAACTGTGTCTTTCTCTCTTTCTCTAGGGGTATTTTAGTATTTTTCCCATCCTATATATATGCTCAAACATGGAATTAAGCCTAATTTAGAGCAGAATATTCTCCCTTTTTCTCAAATTCTCTAAAAAATTATCAAGAACAAGTAAGGGTTCAATTGGGGGTTTCAAGATTCAAGTCAATTTCATCGTTAACTTTCACGGATAATCAATCTAAGGTATGCATAGTGTTCATTCATGGATTCTTTTCTTCCATGGAGCTCAAGAATTAATTTTTAAGTTATGTATCATGAATATTTTGTTGTGGGATGTTTATAATCATGTTGTTGATGTTAAATTGAGTTTTAATTCCATGAGTTATTTCAAGAATCATGAAAACTAATTTATTTGTGGTATTATTCATATGAGATTTATGTTGAGTTCTTGGGATTTGCAAGTTGGATGTTGTACCCACAATATTGATATATGTTAATTGATGAATGAAATATTCATGTTTCCCATGTGTGTTGAATCATGACCATCATATATTGAAAATCTTGAGATGTGAATTGGTGGCTATGGTCATGAATTGGGAGCATGTTATATATGCCTAAGTATAAAATTATGCCTTTCATGTGTTTGTGAAAATGTTCAAGTGAATGAATTGTGCCTTGTGATCCATTATGATCTAAATAATGAATTCATGTTAATACTACATGATCTAAATGATTTCCATGTTGATGCTATGTCTTGCAAGTGTTTGACAAATGGTTCATGAACGTTAAGTAATGAAACTACATTATGTTAGCATGTATACAAGTTCATGTCATGCAAGTGAAATTAAAATTGTAAAATTATGATATGTTAGGATACATTCCTATTCATGTACAAAATTATGATTATCAAGTGATTTCATGAAATCCCCAACTTATGGTATTATGAATTGCGGACTATAGTCCTATGATCAAGACTTTTCATAATGTGTCAGTTTCCTTCCATCGAGTCCTGGGGGTATTTGTACCCAAAACATATAGCTGGGTGCCTAGAGCCATGTCATGTTTTCACGATACTCTCAGTCAAGCCATGTTTAGTAGACTTCAATCAGTCTCATGACTCAGGAAAACTCATGTAAAGGCAGTATCAGTTCAGTTTTACTTAGTACTCAGTAATCTACGTAATCTCAGTAATATTTCATCAGTCTATGAAATTTATTAAATCTCAGTATCAGTACAGTTTAGTTCAGTATTCAGTTCAGACATCAATAAACTCAGTCAGCTAATAGAACTCAGTAGCATTTAGTCAGTTAACAGAATTCAGTAGTGTTCCATTGTAACACCCCGATTCGCTAAATCGGAATGCTACACGATGCTCATGACCCCGAGGGACCACAAGCTAACCCATGACTGATATCTGTACCTGGAATACATGGAACTGTAAGGCCATAAGGTTCAACTGAATACAATCATGTGGGCGAAAATACCCAAAACAACTAAATCTGGACGTAAATCTGAAAGCCTCTAAACTGTCTGAATAAGGATTTGAAGGAACATGTCTCCAACTAACTCCGTAAAACTGAACTGAAGAATAAATGAATGAATCAGATCATATTGTCCTCGAATCAATGAGGACTCATTGTGTCTCTGCGACTGGAATGCTACTGCTACTGCTGGGCTGGAGCTTGTGTCTCGGAACCTATGGTGTAACATAAAAAAAAAGCACCATAGCACAAATGCGTCAGTACAACTGGAGTATTGGGTATACGAGGAAGGTAGGCTGAACATAAAGGGTTTCATGCATGAACAACACTGACTGACTAATATGAATGTGGGAGTGCAAATACACATATATAGAAACTGGGACCATGAATACGTGATAGCATGACCTGTAAGCTAATACATGGTTTACTGATAACTGTCATGATTGATACTGAAACTGATAACATGGATGACTGTATCTGACAGTCCTGTATATACTGAAATCTGAAGAACTATCTGAGTTCTTTTACTGAGACTGATACTGAAACTGTGGGAAAATAGTGTTTAACCGACATGCCCCATGTATGCTGTTATGGCTAAGCTGGGGTCCAATCTCTTCCCCAACTGGAGGGGTGTCAATACCGCACCACTGGTAAGGATAGCTGTGAGTGACCCTTATCTGGAAGGTACTCAATGAGAATGGTGGGAACCCTAAACTGACGGGTTAAGCCACCTCATCAACCCTAATCTAACGGGTTAAGATGTCTCAACCTACGCTGGCTACGTAGTTCTGGAACACAAGGATTGGTACTAAGAATCACACCCTGAACTAGCAGGTGAGTTCCCATCCTTGAGTTCACTTGGTGCTAACCTTTACTCCCATCTAGAGGGACTGGACATGAATAAATGACAGTGCATGACTTGATCTTACTGAATTTCGTTGACTGGCGGAATGTTACTGATATCTGACAACTGACTAAGATCATGAGGTTTTCCTGAGTCACATGACTGACTGAAGTCTATGGAATTATAGCTAGAGTTCGGATATCTGAAACATGACATGAATCTAGGCACACAGCTATAGTTTTTGGGTACAAGTACCCCCAGGACTTGATGGAAGGAAACTGACACAAATGACTGACTTGATCATAAGAGTAGAGTCCATAATGTATAATATCATAAGTAGGGATCTCATACTAAGCATGGTTATCAACAATGTATTGCATGGAAAGGATTTCATATCACATGGAAGTACTTGCACAATCTTAATATCATGTTCATTGCATAATCATATTGGCAACACATACTAATAGCATGGAAGTTCATGGGGATTGCATGGTTATCATACATCTTGTTCATAAGTAGGATTTGCAAGTAAACATAGCATAATCTTATAAGAATAGTTCATGAGTATTCCAACAACATTTACAAGGCACATTATTAATCATAGAAGTCATTGAAACATAAGGGCATATCATGAATCCTTCACTTAGTCACAATTTAGCTATATTGCATGATTTCTAGTTCCTTAGGCATTTTATCAAACACCTTACATGCACATCTTAAGCATAGGTGAATTCATCAAATTATACATCATGAACAACCAAATTTATATGTTTCCAACTCATATGATTTCATGAATTCACCAAAAACATATAAAGATTCCATCTTGGGAATCACCCAATATCAACAACATGATCATCAACACCCAATAATATAGAAATTATACTTTATAATGAAAAAGAGGAAAACAAAAAAGCATCAACATGGGTATGATCATATCACCACAATCAACCAAGCTTTCGTATTTTAAAGATTGATTCTTGAACTCTATGAACGAATTAAATCCATAGATGAACACTACGCATACCTTAGAAGGAAGATTCTTGATGACTGACGGAGGAATTTTCTTAAAATCGGATCTTCAAGCTTAATTATGCAACCCTAGTTGTTTTTCTACTTTACTGCTCTTGGATGATGAGATTTGAGATGAAAATAGGGTTGCAGTATGTTTAGAAGATATATATTTCATAGGGTTAAGTTTAGGGACGTGTAAGAAGTATTTAAAGACTTAATTACCTTTAAAATAACTCAAGACGAAGTGTTTTTGACACCTAGAATTGGATTAGGCGGTGCCCAAGTGATCGCCTATGCCTGGGTTGGGCGGCGCCTAACCAATCGCCTATGCTTGGGTTAGGCGGCGCCTAACCAATCGCCTATGCTTACTGTCTCTCACAAAAATAGGCATAACTTTTCGCTCGGGTATTGGATTAAGGCAAAATTGGTATCGTTGAAAAGCTAATTCGATTTTCTACAACTTGGTGGGTATAAATCAGCTAAAATACCCATTAAAATTGAATTATACTTGTTCAAAGATGACCCTTAAAAAATCGAACACTAAAACTTGATGGATTAAAAAACTCTTAGCTTGTATTACCTCGAGTGACTCATATGAACACGCTTAATGCATCATAAGCTATCTTACCACTAGGATATTCATTGTAAGTCATGTACTCAAGTATAAATCACAGGATTAGAAACATGCGGGGTATTACATCCGCTAGGCATCAGAAAATAAACTCAGTCCATGTTTAGTTCAGTTAAACAGAATAATCAGTAAAAGTTCAGTTAATTCTAGTATGAACTAGGAAACTATTCCAGTATAATTAGTTCAGTGTCATTCAGTTAGGAGTAGAATTCAGCACCGAGCGAACCCAAGAATGGAAACTCACCTGCCAGTAGAGGGTGTGATTCTTAGAAGCAGTCTTTGCGTTCCAGAACTATGTAGCCAACATAGGTTGAGACATCAATACCTGTCAGTTGAGGGTAGATGAGGTGGCATAACCTATCAGATAAGGGTTCCCACCATTCTCATTAGAGTACCTGCCAGATGAGGGTCGCTCACAGTTTTTCCTTACCAGTGGCACGGTATTGACACCCTTCCAATCAGGGCAGAGATTGGACCCCAGCTTAGCTATTATAGTGTATTTGGGGCATGTCGCTTAGATAACTACTTACCACAGTTTTAGTATTAGTCTCAGTAAAAGAACTCAGATAGTTCTTCAGGATATCAGGACTGACAGATACAGTCAACTCGGATATAGTACGAAACTCAATTAGTTCCATTAGATTCAGGACTGTTAGATACAATCATTCATGCTATCAGTTATCAGAACTCATGTTATCAGATATATCAGCTATCAGAATTCATTTATCAGTCATGATATGTTATCAGTAAACATATGTCATCAGTATTCATACTCAGTAGTCATATTATCACGAACTCAGTTTCAGGACTGTTATATACGGTCAATCAGATTAGTTCTTCATAATCAAGACTATTAGAAATAGTCATTTTCTTTATCAGTAATATAACATTAGTTCGTCTTTATCCAGTAAACTTAGATGTCAGTAAATTAATACACAGAATTCAGTATCCAGTACAAGTACAGTTTCAGTTATAGTTATTATGTATTCATGTATGCTCACGATCATGTTAGTCAGTATTTTTCATACATATGAACCCCATGCATTCAGCCTACCTCATTGCATACTAGTACATTCAAAGTACTGGCGCATATTTTTCTCACGCTATGGTGTCTTATACTATAGGTTTAGAAGCATGGGATCCAGAGCTCCCTTAGCAATTTCTGAGTCAGCCAGCAACAGTAATTAACAGTGAGTCCTCATCCTTCGAGGACAATTATGTTATTATTCATATCACTATTTCAATTTTCAGTTTATTTCAGTAGATGAACTTAGTTGGGAATATGTCCCCTCAACTCCTTATTCTGTTCAGTTTAGAGGTTTTTAGACTACAACATATCAGATAATTATTTTAGATTTATGTTGGTATTGTTATACCATTTTTAGATATTATTTTATCAGATGTTTATTCAGATTTGAACCTTATGGACTTACAGTATTATGTTTTTGCATATTTTATAGTATGGTTATTCAGTGCTCAGGTACAAATATAAGTCATGGGTTAGCTTGTGGTCCTTCGGGGTCATGGGCACTGTGTAGCATTTTGGTTTAGAAAATTGAGGCGTTACACATATAGATGAGACAACTAGCACCTATGCGGGTAACTGTGTTTTATCAAAGAGTTAAATAAATGATTGACTTGATTGGATTGTCTTCAACTATTCTTAATAGATCGACTAAAGTGTGAAGAGAGGGATAGTGATATTAATGGACATGATGGTTGTTGATATTAATCGTACCTTCCCTTATGATTGTGTCTTAAGTAAATTGAAAGAGATTAATGATATTAAGGCTTATAGTTGATGTTTTAAGCTGAATATGACTTTGTGTGCCCGGATTGAGATATTTACGTTTCTCTTATTTATTGTGAATCAAGCATGTCCCTTCATATTTATTTCATGGCATGGTTAAAGGAGATATTATTGAGAATAATATTTTGTAATGATTTGCATGTCAGATGAAAAAGTATACCATATGGATTTTTAGTGTTTTATAATTTGCATGCCTGATGAGAAAGTGTTCTGGGTGGATTTTTACTGATTTTATAACTTATATGACCGAAAAATTATATTGACTAGATTTAGTTATTCATGATATTAATGGAAATTCCGATTTACATGCCCAATAGAAAACTATTCTAGGTGGGTATATGAACCAGTAACGACCCAAATTGTTGCTACATGTGCCCCCAAATACTTTACAATAAAGAATAGGCTCGAAATAGATCAGAAAAAATTTAAATCAGAGAGAAAAATAAGACCTAAGGTAACTTGGACCAATAAAGGGCTGTGTCGTACTATTGGTAGCCGCTGTAGTGATAAAAGATCTACTGCAGCGGTAGAAAATAGTGTGTTGATGGGAAAATTCAAAAACCTTCCTTCTAGGTCATCCTTCTCCTCTAAAACCACTCCAAAAAACTCTTAACTCCCTAACCATAAGGTTTTAAAGGCCGTGATTCATGAGAGCAGTCTCGAGGTACACTTGGAGGGAACCCGATATGAAAATACGTCTAGCACTTGGGGGGAATCTCACTCCACTCCATAGCAGTATATTTCTTCTAAGAGGTAAGCTAAGGTTTAATTAAATTATAGCTACTAGACTTGAACTAGATGTATTTAATATTAATTATAATATCGGGAGTATTATACATCAGGCCTTCAGGTACATAGTTGATTTATTTGGCATGTTAAAATTCGGGTAGTCTTGAAAATGCAATTTATTGTATCTTTTGTTAAAGGTTGTTCAAAATGTGTGACAGTTAGAAATACAAGGCTGAGATATGTAGTTGATTATCACTTTGGTTAGAGTATGGTGGAAGGTTAAGTGAAATAATATAAAATGGTAAAATGGAAAGTTAATGGTCAAACAGAAAGTTAGGTCGCTTAACTAATGTTTAATTGATTAAACATGTGAGTTGTGTTATGGGTCTTGTTTAGTCCCAATGCCTTGGTGGTCATGAATAATTCTTTTCAGAGTTTAGAAGATGAGATAGTGATTAAAAAGGTTTTGTTAGAAGATGAGCTAGTGAGTAAAAAAGATAGTCAGAAGATGAGATAGTGACTAAAAGCATATTGAGGTTAACTGGATGACTGTATGTTATCGCTGTTCATGTCATCCCCAAATTAATGTTTCCATGATTTTAAGTGTAATGTGAAATATCGAGGTTAGGATACGATCGAAGGAAAAATACATAATAATATGAACTTGGGAGTTGACAGTCCTGTTGGGATGCTCGTCAAGTCGTGATTATGATATTTATGCGAGAACTAAGGTCACCAAATAAATATTAGACGGGGATGTAATGGTAGACTAAATTGATCGTGACACATTGTGGGTTGACACTTGTTACTATCTTTTGCATGAGTTATGATTTATTGAATTCTTGCATACATTCATATGCATTGTGATGAGATATTGAGGTGATGGATCGGGTACCACACCGATATGATATGGTATAATGGGTCGGGTACCAAGCCAGTATGTTATTATGTTGATGGGATAAGGAGATATGTTGCACACATCTTCTATGTATTCATTCATTAATAGGTTTGAACGTGGTTTTAATTGATGTGTATGTATGTATATATATATATATATGTTCTCCTACATATTGCCTTGTTGTAGTAAATTATGGGAAATGGTTGCAAAGGTAAATAAGGTCCTTTGTGCTGACCGCGTAAGAAGTGAGATTCTATGGTAGTGTTGAGTACTTACAATTACCGAGAGGACTTGATTAATTATAGCTTAAAAAATTGCAAGTATCATGAAAATGAGCCGCTGAGATAGGGAAATGGTACCGATTGGAGTGGACAGTTAAAGGATAATGATATATAAAAATATTAAATGACAGGTAGGTTACAGAGATGCTAAGTGCAGGTCATAAAGATGGTATGTATAGGCCACATAGATATTAAGTATCATCCGCATAGATTCTAAGTGTAGGTCACAGATATACTAAGTATATGTCACAAAGATGCTAAATGTGGGTTAATAAGAGATGATAGTTTGGGTAGTAAAAATCAGAACTTACTTAAAGTTGTGATTCTCCCTATTTATTATCGATGTTATTTGTTTCTAACCCCGATCGGTCGATGATGCTTACCAGTATGTGTGGTTGTACTGATGCTACACTTTCTATATCTCCAATCGGGGGTATATTTATGGTACAGGTTAGTTGAAGTTTCTATAGTAACAACACTGATCACTTAGCATCAACTCCTACTATTTCTGTTCTACATGGATACTGTGTCATGTGTCCCTACTCTTTGGTTAGTGGTTTTGTACCAGTTTAGACTAATTTATAGGGAGTCACTTGTAATTATTTTTTGCATTTTGTTTTCATACCTTATGTATAAGCGAGTATCATTATATTAAATTGATTAGGCATTCAGATCGTGAACTTTAAAATAATTAAGTATTTATGATTTAACTTCTGATTTGTTTGATTCATGGAATTATCAAGGTTCTTCCATCTGAGGTAGGTGTAAGTAGGTGCCCGATACGACTCGATAGGTTGGGTCATGACAATACCTTACAAGTTCTCTATATGTCCCAACTAGCTATGAGCATCTGGTGTATAATGTAGCATACCTTGCATCATATTGCATTTATCTCATCATTTACATTTGGTTGGTATTGTTGTTGTTATGAATAGTAATTAGGTATCCTGATAATTTTGTCCTGATTTTGAGGAGTTTTACTTTTTCTTGTTTAAATGCTAGATTAGGTGTGGCTTTCCTGATCGGCAAGTATTCAAGGATATAGTCAGTAGTAGTCTTTTAGGTAGTTCTCTCATCACTTTGAATTAGGGTCAGTCGACGATATTATTGAGTACATATGGCTTGGTACTCATAATTTTGTATTTCTTCACTTTATGTGCATATGTGCAACCAATTGTCCTTGGACACTGAGTCATTTGTGTTTGGGTATTTCCTTGATATTTAGAAGCTGTAACTAATTGACTGCAACTTCTACCAGATCACTTTAGTTTCTTTTTGATATTCTCTCTTGTACCAAGATACTACATACTTTCATATGTATTTTCTTACTCTTCGAGGTTTACTGTGTGATTTCTAATTTTTAGGGGATTTAATTGTTACCCATGATTCTTGACATTTGTTCGATGCAATTTAGTTTGAAACTTATTAGGTTTGGCTTACCTACCATGAGCGGAGGGATAGTTGTCATTATGACTTAAGTTTTAGGTCATGACAAGTTGGTATTAGAGCACTTAGTAACTTAGTCTCACAAGTACAAGCTGAGTTAAGTAGAGTCTTGAGGATTAGTGCGGAGACGTCCATTATTTCTCTTTGAGATCCTATAGGATCTTAGGAAAATTCTACTTTCTAATACCTTATCCTGTACTCACAACCTGATATAACTCTAGAACTCTAATCCATTCTCTCAAAGATGGCAAGGACACATTTGCGTTTGCTAGAGATTCGAGTCCGTACCCTTGGTGCATGAAAAAGGTAGAGCGTAAGCATAAAATTAGCTAGGTGTCATGCTAGGGTCACATTTGGGGTCAGGAGTTACTCATAATGATGGTTTGATTAGGGCAAATGATTTGAGTTTAGCATAGATATCACTTGGTTTCATTTCCATTCTTGTGCTTTCGAATGTCTTGGTAAGGATACTAAGTTGTTTTGAGGGAATGACTCAAACTTCCATAAGCACATTACCAATATTTTTAAATACTGGGTGTAAGGTAAGCTATTTTACATAGTAAGGGTCGAGACTTAAGTGCTGAGACCATGGGAAGTAAGCCCCCCGGATCATTTATCTTTTAAAATTTTATAAATTAATAAATTAGAAATAAATATTTTTAAAATATATAAATCAGGAAAAAGTAAAACTACATCAAAATTATAAAAAAAATAAGTGGAAGATATATCTAAAGACGCTTCAGGTTAAAAAAGAACTAAACAAAGCCACACAATAAAGCCAAAATATAAAATCATCTCTTAATACAATAAACTATTAAATACCCTAAAAAACAAGCTTGTCTAAAAAAATAGTACAAAATTAATCAATCCTTTATCTTGGAACAAAACGAACAGAAAGTTAGAATATTTTAATAGAAAAAAGTTTGGTACTTGGGTTAAATATTAAATACGTTTAAAAGTGTGAATTTAAAGTATTCTTTTACTTTTATTTTTTTCTTTTAATTATTTATTAATTGGATATTTTAGTATTAAGTATAAATTAGAGATTTAATTGGGAAAAAATATTTTGATTTGTAAAGCTTTTTAGGTTTGAACCCAAGGACAAATCTATGCCTCACTCTTAGGCAAACACCCCTAATAGTGGGGTATACACCTTTTAATGATTTCATTTCCCCATAATACTTGATGCATTTTGCTTATGCCTCTCCCATGAATGCCTTTAAAAATATCTGGGAAGACTCAAGAGACACAGTCACTGCCATAGATTTTTCTAGTATTGGTGTGTTATTGTTGGGCATTTCTCCACACCCAATGATCTTCCTGCTACGTGAGGGACAAATAAGATTTGAGGATTTCATGAAGATGGATTCCCCACAGTTCAACGGGGATCCCAGTGTCAATGCTTATAGGTTTTTGGTTGGTTACCATAAGAGATTGTATCTGTTGGGATTAGTAGGCTCTAATGAAGTAGATTTCAATACCTTTCAATTGTTTAGGCTAGTCAAATAGTGGTGGAGGATTATTGTTTAGGGTAGGCCAGTTAGGTCACCTTCTCTCCCATGGGGTCAATTTACTCAAGAGCTTTTGAAGGATTTTGTTTTTAGGTATAAGGAGCACACAAACAAAAAGTTATACACTCAGTAGTAGCAATGGTACTAATGGTATGGGGTAGAATTCTCATGAGTTGTTGGCTAGGACCTTAAGCCTTTGAAGTTATTCAGTTTGAATTGACTCTTCTTATTAGATTCAATCTCATAGGCACTAAAGAAAGCATTACCCTTTTATTAGGTGCTCTAGGTGGTATCGGTGTTCTCAAATTCCTTCAGCAGAGGTAGGAGCCTCCAAAGCCATGGTCATAGTTTTGGTTTCGATATGCTATTGACCAACTTCAGTAATATTTGATCTTGGTTCAACTTTATCAAGTATGTCTGCATATTTTGCATTGGGTCTTGATATGAGTTGTGAGTCTCTTATTGTGAAATTTTGTGAGAACTAGTGGTAACAATAACAATTGTTGGTAATTGTATTTTCATCAATGTGAGGTAAGCACTAGGATTGTGATCCCCATGACTTCATAACTCTCCAGGATGTTAGTGCTAGCGAACTATTGTAATACCTCGGGTTATTTTGGCTTGATTCAGCTCTTAGTTGCATGCATAAGGAGTTTAAGGCCTAAACTTTTTTGTAAGTGTTGGGGACTTAGTCATATTTTAAGCCTCTTAACCTCAATTATTTTTAAATTGGTTTTTTCGACCCCGAGATGTAAATTTTTGAGTTAACTCATGCTCAGAGGTGTAAGGGGCATGTCTCGGAAAAGTTTTGAATTTTTCAGAAGGGGATTGGGTTGTGTTTAGTTTCAGTTCCAGAACTTCACTGCGATATAGGTGCGTCATGGTGAAATAGCAGTGAGACCTTACCGCATAGCGGTGACCTTGTCATCGGTGTTCTAGTCGCGAATTTATTTGCCTGAAGGGCAATGTGGTATTTTCCTCTTATTCCAATTCATAAATTGATGGATTATATCATTATTTAGGCCAAATATTTTCCATTCTCATCAAGTATACTCTCAAGTAAACCCTTTCCTCATCCCCCAAAACAAGAATTTAATCCTCTCAAGTTCAAGAATCGCAAGAAAATAGACTGATTAGGGTTTCATTCTTCAAACTAAAAAACTTAAGGTACATGGGACTATCCTAAACTCATGGGCATGGATTTACTATTTTTAAACAAGCTTTAAAGAGTATATACTTATACATATGAAATTGGTTTCAAATGTATTGATGCACACGCATTAAAAATCCCATATTTTGATAAGTTTTGTAGAAATTATGGTGTGATATTGAGTTTGTGAAAATAAATGAGAGCATGATTTATGTAATTTCCCTCTCTTATTATGAAAACCATTGTTTTTACATATTGGGGAATGATTGTACAGATTGCAAAAAGCTTGAGTTTGAAGGTTTTCTATCATATATAAATTGTACTATTGTTATGGTTAAATGAGAGGGTGCTTTTCCTTGATTTATAAGTGTTTATATTTCTAACTGGGAATTGCATTTATTTGATACATGAGATAACCACCATAGAAAAAAAGTAGAGAAGAGAGAAAGTGGTTTGTTTTTCATATGCTTTAAAAGTATGAACTCATGCCTGACCTTTACATCTTTTGGGCTGGTTAATAATCCGTTTTGAAATAAGATAGACAGTAGAGATATTGTGATATGAATATAAGACTTGCAAGTCTGGGTATGACGATACCCTACTGTGATGTGCCTAAAACAGAATAAGAGAGAAACAAGTATAAAAAGGTAACTTGTTTTAAAGAGTCTAAAACTGGGCTTAAGAGAGTTAGATGGTTAACCAAAGAGGCACTAGTTAAATAACTTATTGCCCCAAAAAGTGATTTGCCGACACGGGTTCATGATTTCCCTGACTTAGGGATTATACTTTTACGATGGCCTAGTGGAGTAGTAGAGATGCAGAGACTCTAACCCTTGTGACAAACTTGGGTTGGGGTCTTGGCCGCCGAGTCCATGGAAGATTCCATGTAGCTTGTGGAATTACAGATTGTCTGGTGTACCATCTAGCTTAGAAGAGAAATAATGAGTAGAGTCATGATTCCAAGAAAGTGTTGAAATTTATCAGATTATGCCCATGTGTTTTCAAAGGTTTTACGTTGACATGTTTTACTAAATGCTCACCTCTAAGTTCTATAAAAATATGTTTTATTTTTGGATTGTTGTATGTACCAGTGCATTATGTATTGACCCCTATATTTCATGATCTGAAGCTCAGTCCCATGGCCGCGCTAAGCAGTAGGTTGTTGTCAGAATTTTTAAGTTGGCGAGCCTCCCTTATTTTGGAAGGCCTTATTTCATATAATGTTTTTTATTTGGTTTTTGTTCATGATCCGACCGGGGGCCTTCTCTCGATTTCAGACAGATGTTGTTTCAGTTTAGTAGAGATTTCTCAGACCTGTGTTAGATGGTTTTAGGTCTTTCTGAGCTTACGTCCGTATTGTTTAGTTGAATTAATAAGATCGACATGATTTCAGTTTGCTTCCAAATTTTTATTATTTGATGAATTATGCATATGAGTACAATGTAAGAGAGCTCTCGATCCTTCACGATTTGAGATGCCATTGCGGCTAGGGCCCCGACTTAGGTCATGACAAACTTGGTATCAAAGCCTAGTTCATGGTCCCAGGGTGTCTACAAAGTCGCATAGAGTAGAGGTATTTTTATGGGTGTGTAGTGCGCCACACTTATATGGAGGAAGCTACTAAGAATTTAGGAATGTCTCTCTTTTCTTCATGTTTTATTCATGCTATAGAGTCTGAATGTCCCCTAACTTATTGTTTCCTATATTTTAGGGATTGATCATGCCTCCCTATAGATCCAACGAGCAGAATACCTATGCTAATATTGTCTGCCATTCTCATGGAATGCGGACTCATAATAGAGCTAACCAGTGGTATAACGAGTGGGAAGCTTTGAAGGGTGGAGATGCTGAACCTTCTGCTTGGGGAGAGTTTGTGGAGGCTTTCTTAGATCATTTCTTTCCCTAGGAACCGAGTGAAGAAAAAGCCAAATAATTTGTGATCCTAAAATAAGGAAAGATAAGTGTCAAAAAATATGCATTGAAGTTCACCTAGCTGTCTCATTATGCTCTAGAGTTGGTGGGCAAAATAAGGGACTACATGAGGAAGTTCATATCTGGTCTCTCAGATAATTTAGTGTTGGATTATAAGGGAGCAATGCTAAACAAAGATATGGACTTTTCCAGGTTATTAGTGCATATGCAGCAGGTAAAAGAGGGGAAGAAGAGACAGGCAGAGGTAAAGGAGAAAGAAAGGCAGTATAATAGAGCTACGTTTGTAGATCAAAATGACTGTAAGCACCAAGATAATAATTGGGGTAATGGGTGGTCTAAGAAAATATTTTAGAGAAATGCTCAGTCTTTAGTAAGTATATCTATGCTTAGTACATTGGGAGAGCAACAGTTCCAGTCAGGAGATAGGTCTAGAACTCAGGGTACTCAATCTTAGGGGAGCATGCTCAAACCTTTTAGTCTTACCCGCGCTGCAAAAAATATGGAAAGGATCATTGTGAACAATGTCAATTTGGTAGTCTTGTATGCTATGCCTACGGTCATCCAGGCCATATCAAGAGTGACTGTACCTCAGCAAGAGGAAATTTTGGAGGTGCTAAGTCTCAGTTAAATTCCACAGCTCCACCACCTAAGGGTACTACTTCTACAATGGGAGGTGGTTGCAACTGGTTTTATGCTTTATCAAACCGCCAGGATGCAGAGGATTTACCAGATATTGTTATAGGTATGTGACAGATTTTCTCCCATGATGTGTATGTATTACTTGATCAAGGGTCTACCTTGTCTTATGTGATCCCTTATGGGTAAATAGTTTTAGTTTTGAACCCAAAAATATTTTGGAACCCTTTTTTGTTTCCACTCCCGTTGGTGATTCTATTGTGGCTAGGAGTGTTTATAAAAATTATGTGGTATTTATTTGTCATCGTGATACTGCGGTTGACGTTATAGAGTTGGATACGATTGATTTTGATGCTATTTTAGGAATGGATTAGCTCAATTTATGTTATGCCATATTAGATTGTAGAACCCGAAAAGTCACTTTCTTCTTTCCAAATGAGCTCATAATAGAGTGGGAAGGGTATTCTCTTACACCTAGAGGGAAACTCATATCTTATCTTAGAGACTATAAGCTCATATCTAAGGGCTGGTTTTATCACCTTGTTTGGGTCAAAGATTCTAGCACCAAAAGTCTTTCCCTCCAGTCTTTTCCTATAGTTAATGAATTCTTGGAAGTCTTTCCTGGTGACCTTCCGGGATACCACCAGATAGGGAGATAGATTTTGGCATTGGCTTGTTGCTGGATACCTGGTCTATTTCTATTCCACCATACAGAATAACCCCTGCAGAATTGTGAGAGTTGAAAGAATAGTTAAAAGACCTTCTTAACAAAGACTTTATTTGTCTTGGTATCTCTTCCTGGGGTGCTCCGATACTCTTCGTGCGTAAGAAAGATGACTCCCTCTATATATGTATAGATTACCATCAGCTAAACAAGGTTACATTTAATAATAAATACCCTCTTCCCAGAATCGATGATCTCTTTGACCAACTCCTAGGTGCCAAATACTTCTCCAAGATAGATCTTCATTCGGGGTATCATCAGTTGAAGGTTAGGGAGGTTGATATTCCAAAAATGGCTTTCCGAACCCAATATGGTCACTATGAATTCCTAGTTATATCCTTTGGACTGACTAATGCTCCCGCAACTTTTATGGACCTAATGAATTTGGTGTTTCATCAGTTTCTAGATATGTTCGTTATAGTCTTTATTGATGAAATTTTAATTTACTCTAAGAGCGAGGAGGATCATGCTAATCACCTATGAATCATCCTTCAAACTCTTAAGGATCATGAGTTGTATGAAAAGTTTTCCAAGTGTGAATTCTGGCTTAGTGCTATTTCTTTTCTGAGGCATATTGTTTCTAGTGAGGGAATTAATATTGACCCCTAAAAGGTTGAGGTAGTGATAAAATGGTCCAGACCCATGACTCTAACCAACATCCAGAGCTTCTTGGATTTGGTAGGGTATTACAGAAGGTTTGTAGAGAGTTTTTCATCCATAGCTGCTCCACTTACTAGATTGACTCAAAAAAGGTAAAATTCTTGTGGTTTGACTATTATGAGAATAGTTTTGAGAAACTGAAAGACAAGTTGACTACCACACCAATTTTGACTTTACCTGAGGGTAAAGAGTGCTTTATTGTATACTGTGATGCATATTGGGTGAGACTTGGGTGTGTACTTATGTAGCATGGTAAGGTGGTGGATTATCCATCACGACAGCTAAAAGTGCATAAAAAGAATTATCCCACCCATGATTTAAAATTAACGGCTATAATGTTCATATTAAAGATTTGGCGCCATTATCTTTATAGGGTGCAATGTTGATATTTTTACTAATCATAAAAGTTTGCAGTATGTTTTCATGCAGAAAAAACTGAATCTAAGGTAGAGGCGGTGGTTGGAATTGTTGAAATATTATGATATAAGCCTGCGTTATCATCCAGGCAATGCCAATATGGTGACCGATGCCCTTAGTAGATTGTCAATGGGCAGTCTTTCTTACGTAAAGAAAGGAAGGAGGAATATGGTAAATGATATTCACCGGCTTGCAAATTTGGGAGTTCGACTCCTAGATTCCAAAGATGGAGGAGTATTTGTTCATGAGGTAGCTAAATCCTCCCTTTGTGCAGAAGTTAAGGAAAAGTAAACCGAAGACCCCATCTTGATGCAGATTAAGGAAGATATTGGTCAATAGAAGGTAATGACTTTTGAAATTGGGGGAATTGAATTTTGAGGTATCAAGGTAGGCTATGTGTGCCGAATGTGGATGGGTTGTGAGAAATAATTCTTGTGGTTTGTCCCGGCTCTACTAAAATTTATCATGATCTTAAGACGATTTATTGGTGGAATAATATGAAAAGATATGTTGCTAACTTTGTGTCTAAGTGTTTGAATTGTCAGCAAGTTAAGGTAGAACATTTGAGACCAGGTGGTACTTCCCAAAAGATAGCTTTACCAGTGTGCAAATGGGAGATGATCAATATGGACTTTATTATAGGACTTCCAAAGTCACGAAACCAATATGACTCCATTTGGGTGATTGTAGATAGGATGACCTAGTCCGCTCATTTTATTCTAGTACAGACGAATTACTCAGGGGAGGACTATGCTAAGATGTATATTTGGGAGATAGTTCGTTTATATGGGGCTCCTATGTCTATTATATCCAACCAAGGTACACAATTTACTTTGAAGTTTTGGAGATTTTTTCTTAGGGGTTTAGGTACCTAGGTAAATATTAGTACCGTCTTCCACCCTCAGACAGATGAGCAAGTAGAATACAACATTCAGACCTTAGAAGGTATGTTGAGAGCTTGTGTCCTCGACTGTAATGGTAGTTGGGTGGATCACTTACCTTTGACAGAATTTGCATACAATAATAGCTACCACTCTAGCATCCAGATTGCTCTATTTAAAGTTCTTTATGGTAGAATATTTAGGTCACCAGTTCGGTGGTACGAAGTAGGTGAAACTCGATTGTTTGGGCCTGACCTTATTCATCAGGCAATAGAGAAAGTGAAAATTATTAGAGAGCAACTTAAGATAACTCAGAGTTGCTAAAAGTCTTATGCACATATTAGAAGGAGAGAGTTGGAGTTTGATGTTGATTATTGGGTATTTCTAAAAGTCTCTCCTATGAAGGGAGTCATGCGATTCAGAAACAAAGGGAAGCTAAGTACTCGTTATATAGGACCATATCAGATTTTGAGAAGGATTAGTGGAGTTTCTCATGAGTCAAATTTTACCGTGAGTCTAGCTTCTGTACATCCTGTGTTTCATGTGTCCATATTGAGGAAATGTATTGGAGATCGTTTTCTTGTGTTGCCTATGGACGAGATCAATGTAAAAAACTCATTGTCATATGAAGAAAAACCCACTGCTATTTTAGATCTCTAAGTTTTAAATTTATGAAGTAAGGAGATAGTTTCAGTTAAGGTGTTGTGAAAGAATCATAAAGCCGAGGAAGCTACTTGGGATTCGAAGGATGGAATAAGTACAAGATACCTGACTCTCTTTGAAATCGTGGATGATGACATGGAAGGTACAAATCTTTTACTACTCTCCCTTTCCTTATTGTTCTTGAAATCATGCTTGTTGAGTTTCGAGTCATTATTTAGGGACAAATGATCCCAAGGGGGGACAATATAATACCCTAGGTTATTCTTGTTTTGATTTAGCTCTTAGTTGCATGCATAGTAAGTTTAGGGCCTGAAATTTTTTTAAAGTGTTGGGGACTTAGTCATATTTTAAGCCTCTTAAACTCGAAGATTTTTAAATTGGTCTTCTCGATCCCGAGACGTAGATTTTTGAGTTAATTCATGCTCAGGGGTGTAAGGGGCATGTCTCAGGGAAGTTTTAAATTTTTTGGATGGCAATTGGGTCGTGTTTGCTTTTTGGTTCCAGAACTTCACCACAATAGCGGTGCATCGCGGTGGAATAGTGGTGAGACCTTCACCGAGTTTTGGTGACCTTGTCATCAGCGTTCCAATCACGAATTTAATTTCCAGAAGGACAATGTGGTTTTTTCCTCTTATTCCAATTCATAAATTGACCAATTATATCCTCAGTTAGGTTAAATATTTCCCCTTCTCATCAAGTATACTCTCAAGCAAACCCTTCTCTCTTCCCCAAAAACAAGAATTTAATCCTCTTAAGTTTAAAAATCATAAGAAAATAGCAAGATTAGGGTTCATTCTTCAAACTAAGAAACTTAAGGTACGTGGGATTATCCTAAAACTCTTGGACATGGATTTACTGTTTCTAACCAAGCTTTAAAGAGTAGATACTTATGCATACGAAATTGGTTTCTAACATATTGATGCACATGCATTGAAAATCCCATATTTTGATGAAGTTTTGTAGAAATTATGGTGTGGTACCTAAGGTCGAAGCATTTTTCATGTGTTCATGTTATATTGAGTTTGTGAAGATAAATCAGAAAATGATTTGTTTAATTTCCCTTCTTACTATGAAAACCATTGTTTTTACATGTTGGGGGATGATTGTACAAATTGCTAAATTCTTGAGTTTGAAGGTTTTCTATCATGTATAAATTGTACTGTTGAAGGTTTCCTTGATTTATAAGTGTTCATGTTTCTAATTGAGAATTGCATTTATAATAAAGGAGATTATCACTGTAGAAAAAAAGTATAGAAAATAGAAAGTGATTTGTTTTTCATGTGCTTTCAAAGTATAAACTCACGCCTAACCTTTAAATCTTTTGGGATGGTCAATAATACATTTTGAAATAAGAAGGTCAGTAGAGATGTTGTGGTATAAATATAAGACTTGTAAGTCTAGGTGTGACGATACCGTACTATGATGTTCCTAAAACAGAATAAGAGAGAAATAAGTATAAAAAGGTGATATGTTTTAAAGAGTCTAAAACTGGGCTTAAGAGAGTTAGATGGTTACCCGAAGAAGACACGAGTTAAATAACTCATTGTCCAAAACCGTGATTTGTCGACATGAGTTCATGAGGCTTGGCTGTCGAGTCAATGATGGATTCCATATATCCCATGGAATTACAAATTATAGGGTATACCATCTAGCTCAGAAGAGAAATAAAAAGTAGAGTCATGATTCAGAGAAAGTGTGCCTATGTGTTTTCAAAGGTTTTACGTTGACATGTTTTAATAAATGATCACACCTATATTTTATAAAAAATATGTTTTGTTTTTGGATTGTTCGACGTACCAGTACATTGTGTATTGACCCTCTATATTTCAGGATCTGAGGCTCAGTCCCGTGGCCCCACTAAGCAGTAGATTGTTATCAGACATTTGGAGTTGGTGAGCCTCCCTTATTTCGGAAGGTCTTGTTTCATGTGATGTTTTTCATTTGGTTTTAGTTCATGGTTCGACCAGGGGCCTTGTCCCGATTTCAGACAGATGTTGTTTCAGTTTAGTAGAGATTTTGCAGACCGGTGTTAGATAGTTTTGGGTCTTTATGAGATTATGTCCGTATTGTTTAGTTCAATTAATAAGATAACCATGAATTCAGTTTACTTTCGCATTTTTATTATCTGATGAATTATGTATATGAGTACAAGTTAAAAGAGCTCTTGAGCCTCCGCGATTTGAGATGCCATTGTAGCCAGGGCCCCAGCTTGGGTCGTGATAACTATCTTGATGCTTTGCATGCAAAATCTAATAGGATATGTATCAGCTAACCGTCTTTTGGCCTTGGTTAAATGAATTTCACTCATATCCTCTCAGTCTCAGAATGTTGCATTACTAACATTTGTTATGTGATCTAAGACTAATTATCCCGATTAAGGTTCAAGTTAATTAGATGAAGGTTTATAGCTTCAAATCTCTATTATTATCTCTTTTTCCCAATCTCTACCTCTCTCTTGAGAAATTCTATAATACATGTGAATTCTTAACATTTGCAACCATCAAGAAAGCAATCAAAATGAAGAAAATATCGATGCGTTCAAGCATACCGATTTAGAATAACTTCGTGCTTAACCCATTTTTTAAAATTTATTATGGTTCCCACAACCCTAGTTATGGTGGTTAGCAACTTATGATCATAAGCACGTAAGAAGAATTCTTAGATGAAAACATAATTGTATACTTTCAAGAATAAATGTACTCCGAAATCTCAACTTTGATTAAAACCCTTGAAACCATGTTTGTAAAATTCTAATAATATGTCTTAGAATTGTACAATATGATGTTGTGAATGTAATAATTGTGTAACGTTAAATAAGAAATCAAATAAAAGTACTTATATACATAATAAAACCTTTCCTAAACAAAATAAGATTACCAAATTGGCAGTGATGACACCCCTAACAATGAGTCATACAGACTGACTACGACCCATTGTCAGTCTTCTTTCCTAGTCGTAGTCTATTTATTACTCTACTGGAGATGACTCATCCTATGGCTATACGAGTTATAGGTCCACTTATCTCTACTATGCCTATGCTTAAGGTGTCAGGACTTCTTTTTATACTCAGGACGACTACTTAAGATGACTCATCGTGAGATATGACGACTCGTAGACTCATCTCATACCCTGCTTGTCCTTCAATTTATCTAAGGTTTTAACTACACTGGCTTCCCAGTGATTCTAGGCTAAGAATCATCACATAACACTATGAATCATAGCCTACCATTGTCACCACTGGTCCTAACTTAACACCTTTGGGAATTTTAGCATTTTCTTAAGAATGATTCTTCTCTGTTACTTGTATATTGTCCTTACGAGTCGTAGTCACCCCTTCTCTTCATCATTCAAGTCGATAGGATTTCTAAATTAAAGATGACTTAGGAGAGAGTTGTGTTACAATCCAATGACTCATTTCCTTGTAAGTTTTGTCATACTTGTGCATATTTTCATTATTTTCCTTTCCAATCACATCCAACCCCGTTCTCCTATAATTCTACACCAAACACATCATATTTGGATAAAAATACCTCTAGATTTATGAAAGTTCCTAATTTCAAGAGTCTTAAGTGTCATAAGTCTTACAACACATCACTTATTCATATTGCTAGTGCATTAAGTGATTTTTAGTGATGGATCGGATGTACCGATTCTGGGTTGCGAGTCTTTTGGGCTATGCTACTTGGGTAGACTTGATTATTTTGAATATGATTAATTTTGATGTGATTTTAGGCTATGCTACACATGCTTTGAATGCCATTTTAAGCACTACTAAGGTGGACTCACTTTAGCTAAGGCAACTGAGCATTACTCCACCCTATGCCGATATCAAACATCTCTTGTATGGAAACATATCGATGGCTAGGTGGATTCACCACTACGAGAGCAACCATCGCATGAAATTTCCTTATGCACAAATGAACAGGGAGGTGAGAATATGGTTAAAAATCATCTGTTACTACCTCATTTTGGGGAATCATATGATAGAAGTCACTCGAGACAGAGTTTTTTTGATTTATGAAGTAATGTAGGAAGGCTTCACAATAAATGTGGGTGCAGTGATTATCTCAGCAATAAAAAAGACTTGCTACTATTAGGGATGTTGGTATGGTTTTGATGGGCTACTGACTTAGTTTTTAAGGGGCCATGAAGTAGAGGAGGAGGCCTTGGATTATAGACCAACATTGAGCATGCACCCAGTGGATGTGACCTGGACGCAAGGCCTTGATGTTGCTCATTTGCCAGTGATGACACTGCCCTAGTGCAATGCTTGGGATGATGATATTATTGCCCGCATGTAGGGGATATAGATGTTCCATTTAAGAGTGGGTGGCAGAGCAACGACTAGAGAAGAAATATGTGCACTAGAGCTTAACTACCCACTTGGTCACCATGATAGGACTCTCTTGAGGATAGTCCCAAACTTTGTAAAGCTAGTGGATGATGACATTCCTACTGTTGAGGAGAGAAAGCTGCGGGATTAAAATATTGAGTCCTAAGATGGTGATGATGTGGACCCAAACTTAGTTGATGAGGCCTATGGTCCAGATGTGGGTGATGATATAGACGGGGCGTGACCAGTGAGTGTTTACACCACCTTATAACTTTGTTTTCTTATGCAAGAATTAAGGACAATGTTGTATTTTAAGCGTGGGGTGGTGGTTCTCATTCGTCACATTTCTCTTTTTGCTATTCTGATTGTTTGTTATTATGGTTATTATTTTGTTGGATATTGTTGTGATTGCTGATGTGGGGTAAGATTGAGATTCTCATACATTCGGTCTTCTATAGTTAGTAATTATTCTACTTTCTAAATTTGTAGTTAGTAGTAGTTTCTTTATTTTACTATTCCTAGTTTCGTAATTTTAGTTGCTTAGTTATTTTCATGTCAATTTTAGGATTTTGCTTTTAGGATGCATACCAATAACTCATCATAGTTAGGGGCCTTTCTTGATGATGGATGGATGACGACCTTCTTAAGGGGAATTAGTCTTAGGGAGTGAATAGGTGAGATAAACTGATCACTAATCTAATGCGAGGTACTTTGTGTTGGGCTATATGGCTACGTGACATGAGAAATATTTTGGTTAGGAAGAAGCATGTAAACTAAAGAAGGGTGCTATTTTTGAGACACCTAAGCTCAATGATGTGAGACTTTGTTAGTGTTGGCTTAATGTTGAATTTGTGCAGTTACTAGGTCAAGAGTTTATAGGAATCCTACTTGAATCTACCATGCACCAGGTGTGAGTGAGGTTCTTTATTTATTCCACATGCATAGTGATGTCTAGAACTTGACTAGTTGTTTTCAAAGAGAAACAAAAAAATGTTGAATTAAGGAGATAATATATGGATTTCTGTCACGAGCCGAGGCTAACCCTTTGTCGTAACACAGTGCTTGAAACCATAAGTGATCCCAAGCTAACCCATGAATTGGTATATTGCTTGAGCAACTGATTTATTATGTATTAAATAACTAGTCCTGCTATGCAGAAACATAATCATAATGAAATCTAGATAATTATGTAACAAATAATGTCTACAATCTGATAAATTTGAAGAGAGAAACTGAAATTACATGACTGACTCTGACTAACATATATGAAGCCTCTACTATATTGAATATAGATAGCTGGGATATGCCTCCAACTACCACTAATCAATACATATGAATAATAATTAAAAATAAAGTACATGATTAACATCTGGCTAGGGTCCCCAAAATAAGAGAACTCATCACTTGCTGGCTTGAAACTGCAATCGCCTGACCATGATGTGTGGGCTACAACTGGTACCTACATTATGAAACAATGTATCCATACAAAACTATATGTGGATCAGCACTTCTAGAATGTACTGAGTAAGTGGCGGTGAATCCAATAAGTAAAACTGAGTTCATGCATTATCTTAAACATGCATGCTAAGTGTAAGTGGACTCACCGAGAGACTAAAATAAGCTGAAAGATGGTATATCGTAAAACATGATTAACAAACAAAACCTGATAAGCTAGTAAGTCACTACACTTAGTTTCTAAAATCTATTCTTTCATAAAATAAGTAGAACTGAAGCTGGAAACAGTAAATATGGATACTGTATGAATACTGGGTTAGAAACTGCATGATGGAAATTGACATAACTAGAGGATCTGAATATACAAATATACTCAGCACGAATGCAAAAACATACAAAACTAAACATAACATATACTCAACTGATCCAATCAACTGAATGACTGATAGATGAATAATAAAGATCTGACATATGAATACTGAATAACTGGTATCAGGATACTGATTAACTTGCATTTGTATGCTGATTAACTAATAACTATATTGATTAACTGATAACTGAATACTGGTCATGTAAAACTGAACTGTACTTAGTCTGAATAACTAAATTGAAATTGTAGGATACTATGCGTATGAGATAAGTACTAACTAAAAAACATAAGATAACTAAGAATGAATGCATACAAAATATAATATAAGAGAATGCAAGACTAAGTGTATATCTGTTATGTCACAGAGATAATCTATAATTCTGAAAGATTGAAATCTGTTTAACCGAATATCTAAAAGTATGCAAACTTAGTCAAGCAAAATTAAACTAAAAATACACTGAATACTGACTGAAACTTTTGGAGGTTTCATATAACCGACATAAACTATGTGGACTATCACGAAGTCTGACGTCTGACCCACGTTAAGGAGGGATATTCTATCTATGCAATAGTAATAGAAACTGAACTGTAGAGATAACTAAACTAATGTCCCAAAGGACGAGGGTGTCATGCCTAATTGACGGGGGACCCATCAAAATCTATGGTGGGGTCGTAGGTATGGACCTTAGGGGCTATTACTAACATCGCATACCTAACTGATGGGGGAGACTCCATCCCTACATTTGTTCAGTGCTAAATCCTACTCCCAACTAAAATACACTAAAATACAAATTGGTGTATTTACTGATAACTGATACCTAATAAGCTCAGGTCATGGTATTCTAAAAACTGACAGTACATGCATAATTTAAAGCAACCATGAACATTCAAATTGATGTATTTAACTTGAAGTAAAACAGGTGAGTTCAATATAAAAATGATAATCTGAATATAGAAATAAAATCATGATTTTGACTGACTTGTTACTTGAAAATGAAAATATGTAAAAACACATAGGTATAACTCGCCAGCACTGAATGGCCATAAAACACGATATCAACACTTAAAACTGAAGTATGAGAATCATGGTTCAAAGACCCAAAACATTAGAATTTCATCAAACACGTAAGAATCATAAGCTTATACATGAGAATATCTAAAATATGAGGAAAACAATAGGATTTCATAGAATAAATCATAACTTGGGGATTTATTCTGAATCAAGTAAACATGACATGGGAATTACAACATTCAAAACATAATATGACTTATTCCACTTAAACACTTATAATCATAACTTGAAATTGAATTAACAAGATATTCATGGAGATAGTTCTACTTAAATACGTAAAACTTATAATTTAAAACAAAAAAGGGTTCTTGGGCTCTATGGGTGAAAGGGGACCCATGGATGAACTCCCACATACCTTTATATTTGATACCTTGAAGATTTCTTGAGGGTTTCTTGAAATTGAAGCTTGAATTCCTTAATCTTTTGTAAAAGGGTGAGGGTTTGTTCTTGAGGAAAGAGAGAGATTTTGTGAGAAAAACTACCAATAATGCTCCTTAGGAGCCCAATTTGTGATGAAGGAAGATTTGGGTGATGGTAAATAACCCAAATACTCCTTGAGCATTTAAATCAAAAGATGAACGTATATGTACCAGGTGACACAAGATATGTGCTATTGGAATAGCCTAGGAAACGCGGGCCTTATCCCGCTGGACTAGCCCAGGCGACACAGGCTTATCTAGGTGGCCTCACTGGTTTGCTTCTCCAAATGCGCCCCTATGCTCGTCTGAAAATTTTAAAACTCACCTGACATGACCTTTTGACATCTGTAAACATGAATCAACTTAAAAAACAACACTTCGGGGTTAGGAAGGTCGATTTAAAAATCCATAAAGTCTAGTGGTATTGAAAGTAACTAAGTCCTCAACACTTAGTGAAATTTCCAAGCTTAGGACCCCTTAAACATGCAACTGAGAGTTTAATTAAGCTATGAATTTTATGGGGTGTTATAATATCTCCCCCTTGGGAATATTTATCCTCGAATAAGGATAGTTACGTAAGAACATAGGGGAAACTGAGATTTTATACTAAACATGCATGACTGAAAACATGATTACATAACTGAGTCTGAAACATGATACATGAACTGAACTAATTTCGTGAATACATGCAATGAGATGAGAATGGTTATAAGGTTGAGATAGAAATGAGAGAGTCAAATTATGAGTAACCATTACCTCAGATTGGATCTGGTTTTGTAAATAAAAGATGAGAGGTTTAGGACATAGAAACTCAGGGAAATACAACATCTCCCTCTTGGGATATTTCATCCCCCGAATGATACTTACTTGGCTGAAATACTAACAAAAGACTGAGATGATGCATGAGACATTTACAAACTGAATTATGACTAAATATTTGGAATCTAAAACTGATGTATAATGAATGAATTGAGATGAATTCGCAAATTGCATAGATGCAAATGATTTACCACTTGGAATAGCCATATTCATGAGACTTCGTATAATATGACTAGATGGAAAGATGGAAAACCATAGGAGCTTATCTGTCTGACTTCTGAATTCAATTGCTGGCTATATGGAATAACATACACTAGAAGCTTATACTCAACTAAAGTATTTCTTCAACGCTCTTTCTAATAAGATATAATAATATTATGGAGAAAATAATATTAGGCATTATTTAAATTAGATATCTAAATAAGGAATCACAATATGGCTATAATTCTCTAACATGGAACATAGGCCTATTAAACACGAGCTAGGATAGAATTGCTATGCCTTAGACCATGCAACTGCTACTTTTAAGCTGAGACATACTCCTCAAATACTCCCTAGACTATACATTCCACTTCAATACTGAACCTTTGTTGAGGTGTAATGCCTCGTACTTTTTCCTAGCTTGAAATTATCCCAAGAATATTAGAAGCTTTCTTTGAAAGATGAATCCACTTTTGTACAAGTGGTATTTTTAAAATTTTCATATTTTGTCATGTGGGAAATTGAATAAGATTTTCATCGATACCCGTTTCATCAAAATCCAATATTAGAATAGAAAGTTATGGATGAAATATAGATGGTAATAAAACGCCCAAGTGCGACGACGAGGCCGATAGACCGTTAGACTAGCGATGGACCATCGCATATGACTTTTACAGTGAGGTAGTGTGACTACCTTCTTCCTTAGATTGACTTCCCAGGCCGATGGACCATCGGACTAGCGACGGACAATCGCTCAGGCCATCGCAAGGGAAACAGTGAGGCCCTATTCTGCCTAGAAGTGATGGCCAGGACCAACGGACCATCGACCCAGTGATGGACCATCACAACCCACCGTCGCACCGAGGCAGTAAGTTCCATTTCTGGTTCCAGTATGATGGTCAGTCCGACGGACCATCGACCCAGCGACAGATCGTCGCACCCACCGTCGCATGTTCCATTTAGTTATTTCAAAGGGGATTTTTGGAATTTTACCACCCATTTATAGACCTAGTTATATCTGACCAAAGCCTAGAAATTCATTATACATATACAAAAACAAAATTAAGGTTTTCTCTTTGAGATTAATCCCCAAGAACAAAATCCAAATCTTCTCCAAAAACTAAGAGATTCAAATTCTTCAAGTTCAAGAACTTCAAGAAACTCAACCCAGGTATGCATAGTGTTCATTCGTGGACTCCTTTCAACCATGAAGCCTAAGAATCTCTTTCCAAAGTTTAAATGTTTGGATTTCTTTATGAATTTCATGTTGGTTTGATTTTGTTCATGTTGAGAATGACTAATTAGATTCTAATCCATGTTGGATGATAAATATTATGTGGAATTGATTAGAATAGATGTAGATTTAAGTGGACCTATGATTAAACCCTTGGATGATGAAATTAGAGTTGAATCATGATGTTTATTGTTATATAATGTTGTCTACATATACTATGCCTACTATGTGTTTGATTAAATTCCTATGTGAAGGGAAAAAATGCCCAACTAGTAAGATCTTATGAAATCCCCATTTATGTACAGGCTTATGCATATCACATGTTTGATGAATTGCCTCAATAAATGAATTATGGATTGCGATGTTGGTCATGTATTCAAGAAAGTCATGCTTTGTCAGTTTCTTTCCATCGAGTCCTGGGGGTACCTGTACCCAAAAATTTAACTGTATGCCTACAACCAGTGTTATGTTTTCACGATATCCTCGGTTAAGCCATGATCCATAGAACTCAGTCAGTCATGTGACCCAGGAAAGATTAGTAATTCAGTAACCTCAGTAATCTCATGAACTCCGTCAGTTGTCAGATATCAGTAGTATTTCATCAGTTAACAGAATTTAGTAAACTCAGTCCATGTTTAAATCAGTTAATCATGTTCAGTATATCTTCAGATATAGTTACTATGTATGCATGCATGTATTCTGAATAGGTACTATATTGTGAGACACACAAGGTTGATGAGTTTGGGTAGTTGTATATGATTCATTGTACCTTAACTTTTGCATGCGAGTCGACCACCATCACGAGTCTATGCTAGAGGTTAAACTGTTTCTACTAATAATCGGAAAGCTACTCTTTGTTGATAATTGTTGTGCTTGTCTTGAAGAATGTTTTATGTTGTTGCTGCGAAACCCTAAGATGATGTTTAGAAGGACATGATATGTTGTTCGAGGACGAACAAAGCTTCAAGTGTGGGGTGTTGATGATAGGCGATATTACGCGCCTATATCAATATATTTTGCGCATATTTATGCCATATTTTGAGAACAAAGTATGTATTTCATGCGCTTTTAGTCCTTTTTCCTGTAAGTGAGCTAACGAACATGATTAGCAAAGTTTCAGGTATAAATGATGCAGAAATCAGCATTTTATGGCTTACGTGATCCAAAGAAAGCTCACGAAGGAAGGAAAGAGAGCTTGAACGCCTAAAGGACCAAGATTGATACATGGAAAATCTGTCCCGGGCTAAAACAACATTTCTGAAGACTTTGGGGACTTGCAGTAACTTAGTTGGATTTGGATAATGATACATTAACCTAGTACAATTGGGTTAAGTATTTCATTTGTTTATTTGGATTAGGAGAATATTACATTAACCTAGTACAATTGGGTTAAGTATTTCATTTGTTTAGTAGGATTTGGTTAGATATTTCATTAGCTTAGTAGGACTAGGATATGGGTATTATAAATACCCTATCATGCTAGAGATTTTTATTCATCTTCTTACATTCCTCTCTTATTCTTCTATTCTTCTCTTATTCCTCCACAACAATTTTCATTAATTTTATTTTTTCTTCTATTCATCTATTCTTAATTTCCACAACAAGAGAAACGTTACTTTGCAAGAAATCACGCCTACCACTCTTGTGCTACGCGAAAATCTTTAATTATGGTATAACAACAATGTCAACTGTGATTTCCTTCGCATTCATGGGTAACTAAACTTCTTTGTTGGGGTTATGGAAGCCGAATGAGATACTATCTATTGCTATGAGTTTGTGAGTTCGTGACACGCATGCTGCTTATATCATTATTCTCTTCATCTTAATCTACATTCTTTGTGGTTGCAAACGCAAGAATACGCCAGTATAACATTTAACTTGTTCGAAAGAAAGGTTATTTATCTGGAAAAGAGATAGTGTCAAGGTAGTAGGGTCCCATCCCCTATTAAACAGTTAGTGCCATAACTGGATTAACCTTTTGGAGAATTCGTACCGTTAGACATGCTTTAAGCTCGAAAGAGTTAAAGTGAAATAATCCACGAATAGGTCGAAAGACGCCTGGATTTA
Source organism: Capsicum baccatum var. pendulum (assembly GCA_030864225.1). Classification (NCBI taxonomy): domain Eukaryota; kingdom Viridiplantae; phylum Streptophyta; class Magnoliopsida; order Solanales; family Solanaceae; genus Capsicum; species Capsicum baccatum. Next base: position 75,545,617 of record CM061558.1, on the reverse strand, counting down.
CCATCGAATACAATTCTCTATAAGCACATGCATGTCTGGATTCAACACACTCATAGCCAATAGAGACGTAGAACTCATAAGGTGGACATACTCCCAACGCTTCAATTCTTATTGTTTACCACTTACGTAACAATCCTTCTCTTTTTACTTTGATATTTTTAGCTTTTACTTCATTGTTTTATTTACATTACTTGCACGACAAGACTCCCCCCTTTTTCGAGACTTGCACCAAAAGTTTAGTAATTTTGCTTATTTGTTGGCCAAGCTATTCCCTGTGGGATCGATACCCAACCCAGGTTGGGTTCTATATTTGACGACTGCTTTACACTCCCACGAGAGCTGTAGATTGAGCATTTTCAAAAATTGGCGCCGCGAGGAATACGAGTGTCAATTAAGTTTGAGATAGTTACTAGACCCTTTTGGTCAAAGATTCTCGTACTTTTACTTTTAGTTGTTGTTTTTGTTTACTGCAGGTTTTTATTCAGTGCATGCCCCATACTAGAAGTTCTGGCCAACCGTTATTACCTATCAATCCTGAACCACAACGTATTGGCAGAATGGAAGCACAAGCAGAAATTGAAAGGATGGCTGCTCAACAGGAACAAGCAAGACTGGCTGCCCTTGCCGCAGCCCAGGTTCAACAGTAGAACATTGATAACCCTGCACGAGCAACAAATCCCGACGATGAGGATTTAGGTGATGACGAGTTACTAAACCCTAGGCGTGATTCTGAAATTATAACACCTGTCAATAGAAGAGGTCGACAAGCACGATTTAGGTATGATCGCCAACCTATGCAGCCAGGTTTTGACGATGATGATAATGATCTTGATGGTGCCGGATCCACTGGAGCCATAATTCCACCACCATTAGCGCCCGGAGCCAAGTTCAACATCACAAGCACCATGATTCAGTTATTGCAACTCAAGGGATTATTTGGTGGACTAGCAGGCAATGATCCGAATATGCATCTCATCAACTTTATTTCTATATGCAAGTCGTTTAACAATCCTAGTGTTGGTCAGAATGCAATTCGATTACGCTTATTTCCATTGTCTCTGTCTGGGGAGGCAACACTATGGTTGAATGGGCTGAATCTTGATTCAATTACAAATTGGAGGCAATTGAGAGACGCTTTCCTAGAAAGATTCTCTCCGCCATCCAAGAGGGCATAATTGAGAGATGAAATCAACAACTTTCGTCAGCTTCCCATTGAAGCTCTTCATGAAACATGGGAGAGGTTCAATACAAAGCTAACGAGATGCTCAAACCATCACATGACTAATGTCCACCTAATGGAGATCTTGTATAGAGCCTTGAATTCAATAACTAAACCAGTGGTGGATAACGCAGCTGGAGGATCTTTTATGGACCTCACCTTTGGTCAAGAAAGCAATATGCTGGATCGTATGATGAAACAAAGTAGAGCTTGGCATACCAGGGATTCTGAGGTAGCAAGCCCCACTTTGTCTATTGGCATGACTGCAGACCAAAGAAGAAGAGAAGAAGAACGTGATCAGGATATGGCGCACATGAAAACTCAAATGGATCTTCTTACAAAGCATCTATTATCAGGAAAGACCAAAAAATTGAAAGCTATTGCGTCATAAGAAAGAGACGAATCTTATTCTGAAGAGAAGGCCAACTACTTGAACAATCAGGGGGGTTTCTGCGGGAATGCCTAAGGAAACCAAGGTCGGAACTATTATGATAAATCCAAGGACCAAGGTAGTTATAAGAACAAGAATGAAAAGAGTGGTTTGTACGTTCCCCCTGGTAGACGTGACACCACCACATCTAATTCTGGAAGTATGGAAGACATGATGGCTAAACTATTGAAAGGAGTGGAAGCAACGAGCGCGGGAGTTACAGAGGTAATCAATGATTTGTACTCCATAAAACAATTAGTTGATTCTCATTCCACTTCAATCAAGCAAATAGAGCAGCAATTGAGCCAACTTTCAGCAACACTCAATTAAAGAAAGGCTGGCACCTTACCTAGAGATACTGTGCAAAACCCAAGGAATGATGGGTCATGCATGGCCATCACTACCAGAAGTGGTAAGGTGCTGGAAACTTCAAAAAAAGGCAAGAAAGTGGTTGACGAAGTTGCGGGCATGGATGACAACGCAAAAGGAGAAGATGCCGCATCACCTACTCCTGATGACAAGGACGCCTCACCCAGTGCTGTGCAACCTGAAAAATCTAAAAAATGGAAGCAAGAGTAGAAGAAAACCGTGGAGAGAACACTTCCATACCCACCACCACCTTTTCCCCAAAGATTGAAGAAGGTGGCGGATGACACAAAGTTCAGCAAATTCATGACTATGTTAAAGCAGCTGACCATTAATGTTCCATTGGTGGAGGCACTTGAACAAATGCCTGGGTATGCAAAATTTATGAAGGATCTTTTGACTAAGAAGCGGGCAGCAAGTTATGAGTTGAAAGAAGATGTGCATCATTATAGTGCAATTGCTACCCGATCGATAGTCCAGAAGAAGGCCGACCCCGGAGCTTTCACTATTCCTTGCACCATTGGATCTTTGAATTTTGCCAAAGCATTATGTAACTTAGGATCCAACATTAATTTGATGCCATTATCGATCGACAAGAAGTTGGGGTTGGGTGATCCTACTCCAACCAATATGAGGCTCGTCATGGCGGATAGGTCGGTAAAATGACCTGTTGGTATTCTATGTGACGTATTGGTGAAGGTTTCTTCATTCATCTTTCCGGCAGACTTTGTTATTTTGGATTGTGAGGAAGAATCAGAAGTTCCCATAATCTTGGGGCGCCCTTTCCTTGCTACAGGAAGTGTGCTTATTGATTTGAGAGCTAATGAGCTTTCATTCCGAATAAATGACGAAGTGGCTCACTTTGATGTGTGAAAATCAATGAAGCAACCCAAAGATCTAAGTGTATTTTTGGTGGCTGATGTTTTCTTTGATGATGAGAAAGAATTACTTGAAGAAGAGCAAATTATTGATGATCCTTTGGAGGTTGTACTCATGAATGGAGAGAATGAGGATGCTGAAAATTTTGAAGAAGCTATTTGTGCTCTATCGGGGTTAGGGACATATCGCTATGCTCCCAAGAAGATGGAACTTGATCTCAAGAATTGACCCACACCACCAGCTAAGCCATCTATTGAAGAGCCACCCACATTAGAATTGAAGGAGATGCCAAGGCATTTAAAGTATGCATTCTTAGGAAGCGGAAACACACTTCCAGTCATTGTTGCAGCAGATTTGGGTGAGAAACAAGTTGCAACTCTCATTGCTATTCCGCGGAAGTATATTAGAGCCATTGGATGGACCATTGCGGATATTATTGGTATTCCACCTGGGCTTTGTACACATAAAATTCAGCTTGAAGAGAATTCCACACCCACCATTGAGCATCAAAGACGTCTAAACCCACCTATGCAAGAAGTGGTGAAGAAAGAAATTATCAAGTGGTTAGACGCAGGGGTTGTGTATCCAATCTCTGATAGTACATGGGTAAGCCCGGTACAATGTGTTCCCAAGAAAGGAGGCATGACGGTGGTCGCGAATGCGAAGAATGAGCTTATTCCACTCAGACCCGTCACTGGATGAAGAGTATGCATGGACTACCGAAAGATGAATTCTTGAACACTCAAAGATCACTTCCCAATGCCATTCATGGTAAAAGAAGGAATCGTTCTTGGGCACAAGATCTCCGAAAGAGGGATTGAGGTTGATCGAGCAAAAATAGAGGTTATTGAGAAGCTACCGCCTCCAATTTCGGTGAAGGGAGCTCGTAGTTTTCTCGGCCATGCAGGTTTCTATCGTCAGTTCATCAAAGACTTCTCCAAAATTGCTAGTCCATTGTGCAAACTCTTGGAGAAAGATGCAAAGTTTGACTTTAATGAAGATTGCATAAAGGTATTCGAATGCCTCAAAGGAAAACTCACTAAAGCCCCAATCATGGTAGCACTAGATTGGTCTCTCCCATTCGAAGTCATGTGTGACGCTAGTGGTGTAGCCGTTGGAGCTGTGCTTGGTCAGAGAAAGGAGATATTATTTCATCCTATCTAATATGCGAGTAAGGTCCTAAATGAAGCCCAAAGGAACTACACTGTGACAGAACAAGAGCTCCTAGCGGTAGTGTATGCGTTTGAGAAGTTTTTCGTGCCTATCTATTGGGTACTAAGGTGATCGTTCATACAGACCATGCAGCTCTTAGGTATCTAATGACAAGGAAGGATGCAAAACCAAGATTAATTCGATGGGTATTGCTGCTGCAAGAGTTCGATTTCGAGGTCAATGATAGAAGAGGTTGCGAGAACCAAGTGGCCGACCACCTATCTAGACTCAAGAATGAGCATGTGGCGCAACCTAAAATTAAGATTGATGATGCCTTCCCTAACGAGGAGATATTAGCGACAACAATGGAAAAATTACCATGGTATGCCGACTTTGTAAATTTTGTGGTGAGTAATGTGATACCTGCCAATTTATCTTACCACCAAAGGAGGAAGTTTATGCATGACATACAACACTACTATTGGGATGAGCCATATTTGTTTTGATGATGCGCTGATGGTATTATTCGACAGTGTATATCTCATGAAGAAGTGCCTACTATATTGGAAGCATGCCACACTTCCCAAGTTGGAGGATATCACGCAGGCAATCGGATGGCAAGAAAAGTATTGCAAAGTGGTTATTATTGGCCTTCGATATTTAGAGATGCCTACGACTATGTTAGAAGGTGTGACCAATGCCAGCGTCAAGGTGCTATTTGAAAACACCATGAAATGCCCATGTCCAAAATTCTTGAGGTAGAACTCTTTGATGTGTGGGGTACTGATTTCATGGGTCCATTCGTGAATTCATTTGGAATGAAGTACATCTTGGTTGCTGTAGATTATGTTTCGAAATGGGTGGAAGCTGTAGCATTGGCCGACAATGAAGGGAAGCGTGTTGTATCGTTCTTAAAGAAGAATATCTTCTCTCGCTTTGGAGTACCTCGTACTATCATAAGTGATAGAGGATCTCACTTTTGTAACAAGCTATTCAAATCAGTTTTGGCCAAGTATGGTGTCAAGCAACATAAGGTAGCTACGACTTATCATCCCCAAACTAGTGGACAAGTAGAAGTTTCCAATTGCGAGATCAAGCAAATCCTTGCGAAGACGGTTAATGCGAATAGGAAGGATTGGTCTAGGAAGCTTGATGATGCACCATGAGCATATAGGACTGCATTTAAAACACCCATTGGCATGTCTCCTTATCAACTAGTTTATGGGAAGGCTTGTCACTTACCCATCGAGCTCGAGCATAAGGCATTGTGGGCATTAAAGCCATTGAATTTGAATTGGGATGATGCTAAGAATCTGAGGTTGGAGCAGCTGAACGAATTAGATAAGTTCCATCTCCATGCATATGAAAGATCAGACCTATACAAGGAGCGGATGAAAAAGTATCATGATCAGCGGATTGTTCGACGAAACTTCCAAAGGGATGATATGGTACTTCTCTTCAATTCCAGATTGAAGTTATTCCCAGGTAAGTTAAAGTCTAAGTGGTCTGGTCCATACAAAGTTCTCCAAGTCTACTCGTCTGGAGTAGTTGAATTGGAATACAGTAATGGTGTTGTCTTCAAAGTGAATGGCCAACGTGTTAAACCATATATCGGTCCTCTTGACTCGATGAATTATATGGCCATCACTTATCTCGATGAAGTCTAAGTACTCGAGGAATCTATATCGAGCCACGACAATAAATAAGGCGCTAGATGGGAGGCAACCCATCGGTTTATTGTTTTATCATTTTTCGTTTATGTTTTGTGTTTCTTTTGTTCTATTACTTGTTTTGCTTTTGATAAGAGAAAATCAAAAAATAAGAGTCATGCCACGATCAAAACTAAGGCGCTTTGTGGGAGGCAACCCATCGTACTAATCGTTTTCATTGGTTTTGATCAAATATAGGTGCGAGAAGTATTCAACGAGGAGATTGGTTTCAAATGACGATTTGGACGTATTGTATAGTAAAGGTGGTAAGTTAGGAATAAGGATGCATAAGGCTATGGATTGAGCATTGCTCATGCCAAAATAGGCATCGAGGAAGGCTAGTCCTAGGTAAAACTAGGCCACGAACAATGCAAAACCTATACTATAGCCTAAGGTCTCGGAATCTAGTGTGCAAAGACATAGGCGCCGCCCATGCTTAAGTGTGCTATACAATATGTGCCGCCTATGATATAGCATTAGGTCTCAGTATCTCAAATGCCATACACTATGCGGCGCATATGTCCCTAAATGCTATACACTATGCGCCGCATATGTCCCTAAATGCACTACACTATGCGCCGCCTATACTATGATTATGCAAAGCACTATGCGCCGCATAGAGGTTATTTTTGTCTCCAAAACCATTTGTAAATGGGTCAAAACCCGACCCATTCTTTTCCTATATAAAGGGGACTTAGTCTTGAAACATAACCACATTGGAAATTGACCTAAAGGCGCCGCACATCCACCCAAATCATCTCAAAATTTTTCTTTTTTGCTCTTCCAATTCACAAGACCATCTCCAAAGGCTTCAATCACGTAAGTACTCTTTTATTCTTCATCTATTTCTCGTAAGTACTACGTTACTATGTCTATTATGAATTACTACATCTTGAAGGATTATTGGTGATGTTAATGTGTTTGGATTGTTGATACAAAACCATGTGAGTAAACATATACGTTAGGATAATCTTGATTTGTTTCCGACTTGCATTTGGTTTTACTAGCATTGTTATACTATTTGCGGACTTGCTATGGTTATGACAATTACTTAAGCTTGATACTTGGATACTTACATGTTAGACTATCCCGTTCATTGGGATAAGACTTATAGTTGCCTACCAACTTAGGAGGTTGTGATTATTGAAAATAACTATACCATGATGTAACCCCTATGTAGTAGTGTTGTTATACCTAACATGAAGTAACCCCTATGTCGACGAGGTTCAAGTAATCGACTACATTCACTTCACTATTTTGTATTAACGAATCTAAGTGTGGGGTGGTACCCCGATGGCTTGTGTATAGATTGTTTCCTTTGAGTTAATGCTAACATGAATATTGTTTAAGTCTCAGGAACAATGGCACCTAAAGTGCGACAAGATAAGGCTACCACTTCCCAAAAGGGTAAGAAGAGAGGTCGCAAGGACCAAGGAGAATCATCCTCAATGCAACTTCCCCGCCGAATGTTTGGAATAAAATGGGTTCTTGAGGAGGAATCCAAAGAATGGTACAAGAACAACAAGGAAAGAAAATATGTTCACGTCGACTTGATCAATAAGGACACCCTAGCGAAGAAGGAGCCGCGTATGTTGGCAAAAATAATGGCGTTGAATCTGGATTTCATCTTCCGCGACATGGGAGAATGTAATCTCAATTTGAAAAGGGAATTCTATGCCAACTGGTCGCCGAAAACCACAGGCAACGAAGTCAAGATTTGGGGCCAAGGGTTACAGCTCAACGCGGATTTGATCAACTCCTTTCTTGGCTTACCTTCGGTCGACCCAGCACCATTCAAAGAGCTGTACAGCAGGCCTCCTTATAGAGAAATATGACACACACTTTGTGGAAGTAGATCTATGGTAAGGTGGGCAGACACCGAGATACCGAACGACACAACACCTTTCCCTATGCTCCTTTGAATAGGGAAGCAAGAATCTGGTTGCGTATTGTCAACTCATGCCTTATTCCTGGGACTCAATACACCAAAATATCAAGAGATAGAGTGTGTTTGGTCTATTCTTTGATGATGAATGTCCCTATAAACTTTGGCGCAATCATTTGCTCTACAATGCAGAAGGCCAGACTCCACAAAAGGTCCCACTTCACTTTTGGTAATCTGTTGACAACAATCTTGCGGAAGGAGGATATCGAAGAGGAACCAGCTGATCACAAACTCCCACATAACCCGAAGAAGGTTGACCTCACAAAGGTCAAAGATGCTGAAAAAACTCATGGTGTCAACCTTACTACTGCGGAGAGACATGCTCGTGATGAGAGTTTCTTCCGTCATCTTTATGGCATGACACGATTTACAATGATGAGTGGAGGTCGTGTTCCAACTGCTGCAGAGCTCCAACAGCTAGACCATGACTATCCAATGAATATGCATGCACGGGAGATGTGTGGAGTAGGCACATACTTTGAGGAACCTCTAGATGATGATGTGCCGACCGATGATGATCGACGCTTGCCAGACTCCGATGAGGAGGAGAACTCTGACGACGACTCTTATGATGATTCCGACGAAGGGGGTATGACCCCCGAAATTGAGAAAGAGTCCGACTGACCAGGTTCTTCGTATTTATTTTCCACTGAGGGCAGTGTCCCATTTAAGTGTGGGGTGGCGGTATTGTATGTTATACTTCTCTACCGCATCTATGTTTGTTTACTTTGTTTACGTTGTTTTATTTGTTTTGGTTTTTTGTGTGTGTTTCAATTTTTTAGTTTAAGTTATGTTTTTTCAGTAGTAATTTTTTTACTTAGCTTTGCACGAAATTATTCTAATAGGCAGCATGAGATCATAATAAGAGTAGGTGCTAAAATCATGACTATTGAGACGTTTAGGCTCTAATTGTGACTCATTATGTGATATTATGTGGTTCAATTCCTTCACTTCTTGGGTAAAGAGTCTATATTACTTCCAATAAAGTCGACCATGTGCCTTATGTGTGTGAGATTAATAGTATATTCTATGTTTGTGGCTGATGCTAGAACTTGCCTGGTATGTATGCAAAGCGAAAATAAGGAGTGTAAGTTTAGGAGATGATTTAGGCATTTCTTTGGCAACCTATACATGTTTACCTTCGTTTTACCTACCCATGGACATCATCCTAGTTAAACCCTTTTGAGCCTTTAGCCTATTTCTTTGACAACCTCGTATGTAAGCCTAACCTATTTTTTCAAGACCATAATTTGATCCAAATTCCTAAGTACTTTAAAGTGTAAAGTCATGTGACAAAATAAGAGGAAATTGGGTGAGTATGATGCTTTAGAAGGCATTGGTGCTTGAAATTGCTATGAAAAAGAAGTGCTATCATAAGAGGTATGTTATGAAAATAAAAAGGAAAAGAAAACTGAAAAGTGAGTTATGCTTAAAAACAAAAGAGGAGAATAAGGGTGGTAGAAAAAAAAACGTAGACAGGTTGTTTGAAAGAAAAAGTGTTAATGACTTAATGTGATGTACTAAAGTTCTTAGGAACTTAGTCACTATTTCTGGCCAAAATAGTCCTACCCGTACCTTAGCCTACATTACAACCATCAAAAGACCTATTTGATCCTAATCTTAACATTCTGACATTTAGTGGAGTATTACACTAAGGGCAAGCCTATGGTCATCAGTTGCTACATATGAATTCTTTGTGAGAGTGAGAGCAAGGATATTTTGATACCCATGTTTGAAAAATATGCTATACTTATGAGTGATTATGGGTACTATATTGTGAGACACACAAGGTTGATGAGTTTGGGTAGTTGTATATGATTCATTGTACCTTAACTTTTGCATGCGAGTCGACCACCATCACGAGTCTATGCTAGAGGTTAAACTGTTTCTACTAATAATCGGAAAGCTACTCTTTGTTGATAATTGTTGTGCTTGTCTTGAAGAATGTTTTATGTTGTTGCTGCGAAACCCTAAGATGATGTTTAGAAGGACATGATATGTTGTTCGAGGACGAACAAAGCTTCAAGTGTGGGGTGTTGATGATAGGCGATATTACGCGCCTATATCAATATATTTTGCCCATATTTATGCCATATTTTGAGAACAAAGTATGTATTTCATGCGCTTTTAGTCCTTTTTCCTGTATGTGAGCTAACGAACATGATTAGCAAAGTTTCAGGTATAAATGATGCAGAAATCAGCATTTTATGGCTTACGTGACGCCAAAGAAAGCTCACGAAGGAAGGAAAGAGAGCTTGAACGCCTAAAGGACCAAGATTGATACATGGAAAATCTGTCCCGGGCTAAAACAACATTTCTGAAGACTTTGGGGACTTGCAGTAACTTAGTTGGATTTGGATAATGATACATTAACCTAGTACAATTGGGTTAAGTATTTCATTTGTTTATTTGGATTGGGAGAATATTATATTAACCTAGTACAATTGGGTTAAGTATTTCATTTGTTTAGTAGGATTTGGTTAGATATTTCATTAGCTTAGTAGGACTAGGATATGGGTATTATAAATACCCTATCATGCTAGAGATTTTTATTCATCTTCTTACATTCCTCTCTTATTCTTCTATTCTTCTCTTATTCCTCCACAACAATTTTCATTAATTCTATTTTTTCTTCTATTCATCTATTCTTAATTTCCACAACAAGAGAAACGTTACTTCGCAAGAAATCACGCCTACCACTCTTGTTCTACACGAAAATCTTTAATTGTGGTATAACAACAATGTCAACTGTGATTTCCTTCGCATTCATGGGTAACTAAACTTCTTTGTTGGGGTTATGGAAGCCGAATGAGATACTATCTATTGCTATGAGTTTGTGAGTTCGTGACACGTATGCTGCTTATATCATTATTCTCTTTATCTTAATCTACATTCTTTGTGGTTGCAAACGCAAGAATACGCCAGTATAACATTTAACTTGTTCGAAAGAAAGGTTATTTTTCTGGAAAAGAGATAGTGTCAAGGTAGTAGGGTCCCATCCCCTATTAAACAGTTAGTGCCGTAACTGGATTAACCTCTTGGAGAATTCGTACCGTTAGACACGCTTTAAGCTCGAAAGAGTTAAAGTGAAATAATCCTCGAATAGGTCGAAAGACACCTGGATTTACCATCTAATATAATTCTCTATAAGCACATGCATTTCTGGATTCAACACACTCATAGCCAATAGAGACGTAGAACTCATAAGGTGGACATACCCCAAATGCTTCAATTCTTATTGTTTACAACTTACGTAACAATCCTTCTCTTTTTACTTTGCTATTTTCAGCTTTTACTTCATTGTTTTATTTATATTACTTGCATGACAAGACTCCCCCTTTTTTCAAGACTTGCACCAAAAGTTTAGTAATTTTGCTTACTTGTTGGGCAAGCTATTCCCTGTGGGATCGACACCCAACCCCGGTTGGGTTCTATATTTGCTAACGACCGCTTTACACTCCCACGAGAGCTGTAGATTGAGCGTTATCAGTATCAGATCCTAAGGTTCAATAGATTCTTAGGAAGTCTGAAAGACGCATCTAGTAGAGTATAGTGCTTGGGTGTATTACATGCCACAATTATGTGCAAGAGGCTATAAGATATTTGAGGAATTGTTTTTATTCTTTCAGTATTCATGTCATGCCAGTGATCATAATCTCAAGTCAATCTCTTAGTATAATTTATTTCTTCTCTTTATTTCAGAATATGATCCCAAGAGAAGAACTCAACTGTCCAAGAAGATCCCTAGGATAAATATATTTCTCATGTAAAGTTCAGAGCTGTATTCACTACTCTTGCTCAGTCAGTTGCTACGCAGAATGAATGACCAGCTATTATTCTGGCCAACCTAGTGGCCAATTCAGCTGCAGCCAAGATTTGGGACTTCACCCAAATGAGCCCTCCATTTTTTCTTAGGTCTAAGGCAGATAAGGACCCTCAGGAATTCCTAGATTAGGTGCAGAAGTTACAAACATCATGGGGGTTACTTCTAGTAAGAGTGCTGAGCTAGCTGCATATCAGTTGCAAGATATTTCTCATACTTGGTTCATGCAGTGGAAGTCAGAGAGGGCAGTTAATGCAGGGTCAGTTGAGTGAAAGGAGTTTGCTTCTGCTTTCCTTGATAGATTCTTTCCCCTAGAGCTTAGAGAAGCTAAGGTGCTAGAATTCATCAACCTCAGGTAGGAAAACATAACAGTGAAAGAGTATTCTCTTAAGGTTACTCAATTAGCCTGATATGCTCCATATTTGGTGGCAGATAGCAGGACTAAGATGAGTAAGTTTATTTCAGGGGTAAATGATAGCATGGTTAATGAGTGTAGATCCCCTATACTGAATAGTGACATGAATTTAGCCAGGGTTTTGACTCATGCTCAGTAGATAGAGGAGCGTAATATTAAGATAAGGGAGAAGTAGAATAAGAAATCAAGGATAGGTAGTTTTAACTTTACTTAGCCTAAATCAGAAGGAGAAAACCATTCTCAATTTGTCCCAAGTACTCAGTTCCATCTCCTTCTTTAGCTTATGATCCTGTGCCTAAGTTCAGAGATAGAACGCCAGGCTCCAAGTCTTAGGGCAGTTTTAGCAGTGTCTGTACCTTTCTCCTTTGTCAGACTTATGGCAAGAACTATCAGGGTACTTGTAGAGTTGACAGTGATACCTATTTTGGGTGTGGAAAGACAGGACATAAAGTTAGATATTGTCTGTAGTCAGGTACAAAGGGTCAATAGAATCGTTCTTCAGCTCAGTACGGTCGCACGAATCAGCAGGGTGCCACCTCCAGTGCTATTAGTAGGCAACGCCCAATCAGGAAAAATCTCCTGATGTGGTTACTGGTATGTTACAGATCTTTCATGTGCATGTTTATGCTTTGCTAGATCCAGGCGCTTCTTTGTCTTTTGTTAGTCCCTATATAGCAGTTGATTTAGGAGTCAGTCCCAAAATTCTAGCAGAACCCTTTTCAGTTTCTACCCTAGTGGGTAAAACCAGCATAGTTCGGTGGGAATATAGGAATTGCCCGGTTATGATATCTTAGAAACTCACTTCAGCAGACTTAGTTGAATTAAAGATGACTAATTTTGATGTCATTCACGACATGAATTGGCTTTATTCCTGCTATTCCATAGTCGACTGCAAAAATAGAATAGTCCATTTCCATTTTCTGAATGAACCCATCCTAGAGTTGAAGGGTAGTGTATCCGCTTTCAGAAGTTAGCTTGTTTCCTACCTTTAGGCACGGAAAATGATATCTAAGAGATGTGTCTATCATCTTGTTCATGTTAAAGACACTATCTTTGAAACTCCCAGTCTTGAATCAGTCCCAGTTGTGAATAAATATTCAGATGTCTCTCCTGAAGATCTTCCAAGAATTCCTCCCGAAAGGGAAATAGACTTTGGCATTGATCTTCTTCCAAATACTCAACCAATATCTATTTCTACATACAGAATAGCACCAGTAGAACTTAAAAAATTGAAAGAGTAGTTGAAGGATCTCCTATATATGGGATTCATCAGACCCAATGTGTCCCTGTGGGGTGCTCCAGTATTATTCATGCGCAAGGAAGATGGTTCTCATAGAATGTGTATAGACTACCGTCAACTTAATAAGGTCACAGTCAAGAACAAGTATCCTCTTCCTATAATCGATGACTTGTTTGACCAACTTCAGGGTGCTAGCTATTTCTCCAAGATAGACCTTAGATCTGGATATCATCAGCTTAGAGTCAGAGAATATCTCAATCTTCGATAGAGAAGGTGGCTAGAGATCTTGAAAGATTATGACATGAGTATCCTTTATCATGTGAGCAAGGCCAATGTAGTGGTCGATGCTCTTAGTAGACTATCTATGGGTAGTGTTTCTCATGTCGAGGACAGTAAGATGAATTAAGCCCAAGAAGTCCATCAGCTTGCCAGACTAGGCATTTGCTTTGTCAATATAAAGGAGGGTGATATATGGGTTCATAATAGTTCAGAATCATCTCTAGTTTCTGAGGTGAAAGAAAAGCAAGATAGGGATCTTAGTCTTCTCAAGTTAAAAGAGTTAGGCAAGGATCAGAAAGTAAAGGTTTTCTCCTAAGGGGGAAATGGTGTTCTACGTGGTTAGAGTTATCTGTGTGTTCTAGTTGTAGATGACTTAAGGAAGAAAATTCTTACAGAAATGCATGGTGCACACTACTCTATTCATCCAGGGGACACAAAGATGTACCACAATTTATGGGAAATCTATTGGTGGAGTAGGATGAAGAAAAACGTTGCAGAGTTTGTGGCTAAGTGATCTACATGTCATCAGGTTAAGATATAGCATCAGAAGCCTAGTGGGTCCATGTAGGAGTTAAGTATTCCTACTTAGAAGTGGGAAGAAGTAAACATGGACTTCCTGATGGTTTTACCTCTAACTGATCATCAACATGATTCACTTTGGGTCACTATAGATAGGATGACCAAATCAACTCATTTTCTTCCAGTTCATACCTCTTATCAACTGAAGATTATGCCAAACTCTACATCAGAGAGTTGGTTAGATTGCACGGTGTTCCATTATATATTATCTCAGATAGAGGTACTTTGTTCACCTCTTATTTCTAGAAAGCGTTCCAAAAGGGTCTTGGTACCTAAGTTCATATGAGTACAACCTTTCATCCTCAGATAGATGGTCAAGCAGAAAGGACCATTCAGACTTTAGAAGATATGCTGTGAACATATGCAATTTATTTCAAGAGAATTTGGGATGACCACTTGTCGTTGATTGAGTTTGCATACAACAATAGTTATTATTCCAATATTAAGATATCTCTATTCGAAGATCTCTATAGTAGGAGGTGTAGATTTCTAATTGGTTGGTTCAAAGTTAGTGAGGCTTTAGTCATAGAGCCTGACTTGGTATTTAATGCCTTAGAGAAAGTCCAGTTGATCAGAAAAAGACTCCGGGCTACTCAGAGCTGACAAAAGTCTTATGAAGATGTTCATAGAAATGATATCGAGTTCGAGATCGATGATCTGGTCTATCTAAAGATCTCTCCTATGAAGGGAGTGAATAGGTTTGACAATAAGGGCAAGCTTAGTCCCCGATATATCGATCCCTTTAAGATTCTCAGTTGCTTTGGCAAGGTAGCTTATGAGCTGGAATTGCCTTCAGATCTGGCTTCAGTTGATCCAGTTTTCCATGTCTCCTTGCTCAATAAGTGCATAGGTAACACAACAGTTGTAGTACCTATTCAGAGCATAGATGTTTAGAACAACCTCTCTTATGAAGAGATTTTGGTCGAAATCCTAGACTATCAGACTCTTAGATTGAGGAACAAAGAAGTCCCTCTAGTTAAAGTTCTTTGGTGAAATCATTCCATCAAGGGATCTACTTAGGAAGCAGAAGCAGACATGCATACCAAGTATCTTCACCTCTTCTACTCCAACTCAGATCAAACTCAAGGTAACAGTTCTCCTTAAGCTTACTCAATTTCATGTTTAGTGTTCATAAAAAACTTGGTACCAAGTAACATTGCATATTTAGACATGCATTCTCATTGTTAGAAACTTAGTTCATCAAAACACTCACTCATGCATTCATGAATCAGTTACACATTCAACAGATATGCATCTTCAGTATGATATATTCTGTTATCAATCATGTCAGTCATGAAATCATGTTCCAGCCAGTCATGTTCAGTATGTATGTTAGTTGATATTCTTTCCCCCTCACCCAGCCTTATTCGAGGACTAATGTTCTCAAAGGGAAGATATTCTAATACCCTGTACTTTTTCCTAGCTTGAAATTAACCTAACAATGTTAAAAACTTTCTTTGAAAGATGAATCCACTTTTGTACATGTGGTATTTTTAATATTTTCACTTTTTTCCACCTGGGAAATTGAATAAGTTTTCCATCGATACTAATTTCATCAAAATCCAAAATCGGAAGAGAAAGTTATGGCTAAAATATAGAAGGCAGTAAAATCGCCCAGGTGCGACAGTGAGGTCGACGGACCATCGGAATAGCGATGGACCATCGCTCACGACCGTAGCTATGATTCATTATGACTACCTTCTTCCCTGGATCGACAACCTAGACTGATGGATTGTCGGACTAGTGATGGACCATCGCTCAGGACGTCGCAAAGGAAAGAGTGAGGCCCTATTCTGCCTAGAAGCGACGATCAGGACTGATGGACCGTCGACCCAGCGATGGACCAACGCACCCCAGCATCGCACCAAGGCAGTAAGTTCCAGTTTTGGCTCCAGTGCGACGATCAATTCGATGGACCGTCGACCCAGCGACGGACCATCGGACCAACCGTAGCATGTTCCATTCAGTTTTTTTAAAGCCATTTTTAAAGAGGCTTTTCGGTCTTTTACCACTCATTTATATACCAAGTTATGTCTGAGCAAAGCTCAAAAATTCATTATCCATCTACAATAACAAAATTAGGGTTTTCTCTCTAAGATTAATCCCTAAGAACAAAATCCAATTCTTCTTCAAGAACTAAGAGATTCAAATTCTTCAAGTTGAAGAACTTCAAGAAACTTAACCCAGGTATGCATAGTGTTCATTCGTGGACTCCTTTCGTCCATGAAGCCCAAGAATCTCTTTTCAAAGTTTTAATGCATGGATTTATTTATGAATTTCATGTTGGGTTGCTTTTGTTCATGTTGAGAATGACCAATTAAATTCTAATCCATGTTGGGTTATAAATTTTATGTGGGATTGATTAGTATAGATGTAGATTCATGTGGACCTATGATAAAACCCTTGGATGATGAAATTAGCATTGAATCATGATGTTTATTTGTTATATAATGTTGTCTACCTATACTATGCCTACCATTTGTTCGATTAAATGCTAAGTGAAGGAAAAAAAATGCCCAACTAGTATGATCTTGTGAAATTCGCATTTATGTACAAGCTTATGCATATCACATGTTTGATGAATTGCCTCAATAAATAAATTATGGATTGTGATGTTGGTCACGTATTCAATAAAGTCATGCTTTGTCAGTTTCTTTCCATCGAGTCCTGGGGGTACTTATACCCGACAATTTAGCTATATGCCTAGACCCAGTGTCATATTTTCATGATATCCTCGGTCAAGCCATGATCCAGAGAAGTCAGTCAGTCATGTGACCCAGGAAAGATTAGTAATTCAGTAACCTCAGTAATCTCACGAACTCTGTCAGTTGTCAGATATCAGTAGTTTTCCATCAGTTAATAGAATATAGTAAACTCAGTGCATGTTTATATCAGTTAATCATGTTCAGTGTCTATTCAGATGGAAGCAGAAATTAGCACCGAGTGAACCCAAGGATGGGAACTTAGCCTGCTATGATTCTTAGAAGCAATCCTTGCATTCTAGAATTACGTTGCCAGCGTATGTTGAGACATCATACCTGCTAGTTGAGGGTAGATAAGGTGGCTTAACCTGCTAGTTGAGGGTTTCCACCATTCTCATTAGAGTAACATGCTATTCAAGGGTCACTCACATATTGTCCTTACTAGTGGCGAGGTATTGACACCGTTCCAATCAGGGCATAGATTAGACCTCAATTCAACTATAATGCATCATTTAGGGCATGTCTGTTAGATAACTACTTTTCATAATTTCATGTTACAGAATTCAGGACCGTCAGATACAATCAACTCAGATATAGTACAGAGCTCAGCTAGTTTTATCAGATTTAGGACTGTCAGATACAGTCACCCATGTTATCAGTTATCAAAACTCAGTCATTAGTCATGTTAGTTAATAGTAAATTCATGTTATCATGATTTTAGATATAGTTACTATGTATGCATGCATGCATTCTTAGTCAGTTAGCCAGTATTGTTCATGTATATGAACCCCATGCATTCATCCTACCTCACATGCATACTAGTACATTCAAAAGTACTGATGCATTTGTGTTATGATTTCTTATACCATAGGTTCAGAGACACGAGATCCAGAGCACCAGTAGATTCCAGTCTCAGCAGTCAGAGTTAGCAGTGAGTCCTTATCTTTCGAGGACATAACCATTACTTTATTATCTCATTAATTAATTTATTAGTTAGAGTTAGTTGGGGATATGTTCCATCAACTCCTTATTTAGATAGTCCAGTCAGTTAGAGGTTTTTCAGACTATCATGATCAGACAGTTTTTTCAGTTGTTTTGGGTATTTCATATCCCATCCAGATGTTATATTTTTATCAGTTATGTTATAGTTTTGAACCTTATGGCCTTTTTGTTCATGTTTATACATTATCCAGTATATTATAAAGTATACATGTACAGATATCAGTGATGGGTTAACTTATGGTCCTTCGGGGTCATGAGCATCATGTAGCATTTCGGGTACCAGATTCGGGGCGTTTCATGAGGCTACTTAAAATCTTCACATGGGCATTGATGTCTCTATTTACCAAAGTCTGAGCTAAACTAAATTTTCTGACTATGTTCAAGCCTACTTGAATCTACAAAGTGCATATATAACACTGTAATACTAGTTTGAACCATGAATTCAAATCTACAAAGTGCGCACATAACACTGTAATACTAGTCTAAACCATGAATTCAATACCCCCCTTGTGTTTTCACAACTTCTTATCTCATGAATAATTGTTATTATAACTTCAATAGCTACATTCAATCTCTTACTAGGAATTCGCTAATGCACAATGCATTTATCCACAGATATACAAACATGACATTCAAGACTATCATTATAACCACATATAAACTTTTGGTCAACCAACCCACCTAAAAACTTTTACCACAATCTCAAATATCTCTTGTCAATAATAACTCCTATGCACTATCCCTAATAAAACCCACATAAAATTCTCATCAAACTAATTACTCATCACTACTATCATTTTATAAGAAAAGGTCACTGAAAGGTTGGAACATGAGATCTTGATGCATAGAAGAATAACTTTGACACTTAATTGAGGACTGAGGAATAGAATATCAACATAATGGATTTATCAAAGAGATCAAATCTGAGGACATACATGACAATATCTGAATGTCGCTGTTCATTAAGAGTGTAGCATGAGTAACTTGAACTTAACATACTGTAAAATATGAGTACATGAGTCATGAGTTGCATGACCTAAGTTTGCAGTTCTTAATTTCATGGAACATAATTCATACTATTGAGTAAACCAAAACTCCTTATACTAGGAACTGGAAGCGCACATGATTTCTCTATGATGTGCATAAATGTGAACTATGATCATGGAGCTGATATGTAAGGCATGAGTAGATATTGTGATAACTGAAGTACAAAACTTTACACTGATATAAGAATGGGTTGGGCATCTTCCTGCCCTACTGATGTTCTACAATACTCTGGCATCACTACTAAAATCTGAGAGCTGGACTTGGTTACTTGATCTATCATCTCCCCCTTAGC
This sequence comes from Capsicum baccatum var. pendulum, assembly GCA_030864225.1. NCBI lineage: Eukaryota > Viridiplantae > Streptophyta > Magnoliopsida > Solanales > Solanaceae > Capsicum > Capsicum baccatum. The sequence goes on along the minus strand of CM061558.1, from coordinate 75,526,538 downwards.
TTTAAGCCATCATTCTAAGTCCATGGGACCTTTTTAAACTCTAACTCAACAACAACCACTTTATTCTAGAAACTGGGGTAATACACATAAATGATAAACTCACCTTGAAAGAGTACACGTGAAAGTGTAAAACCCACTGCTAGTACTTCCTTCTGATAAACAACTCTTAACTTTCCATAGCCCATAACTTAGATGGTAAAAACATCATATACTACGTTACTAGCCTCATTCACACTTAGCAACTCAAGGGTACTCTCTAAGCATGCCCGAACCATTATAATTAACTTAAATTATTGCATACAGACTGTTTCAAGACTGATGATTCACCTTTCATACAAATATCTCCATGGATATATAATCTACTAAATGCTGATAACACTATCCCCACTTTATTGCTTCTAAACTTCTGGGTTAATTCTTTAAATTCTAGATCATATTCTATCAAAGGGTTCTACAAAGGGATCTGAGGGAATATCTGACTTTGTCTCAATGCACAATTTTCATGATCATGAATGAAATACTTTATGCTTTGGAATATAAAGGCATTGATGGGATACTTTTGAGACTGGATATAATCCCATAACTGTCTGTGGGGACTATTCGAGAAAACTCTATCTATAGGAATTTGAGCTTCACTATTTCTGTTACCTTGAAAGTAAGGTAGAGTTGACATGAATGGAGCAAGATGAGAATTTGTATAAAATTCTTAGAGGGCACTTTTATTGCATGATCTGAGACATGAAAGAAGGGAAATATTTCTAAAATGCTCTGTACCCTCTTAAAGAAAAGTACAGATATCTTCGAACCATTCTGCAAGACTATACTAGACACGGATTCATAGACACCCTAGGACATTTAAACTCGAGGCTCTGATACCAAGTTTGTCATGACTTGAGGCTACCCCTTAGTCGTAACACGGTGCTTGAAACCACAAGTGGTCCGAAGCTAACCCATGAACTGGCATACTTCTTGAGCAACTGATTTAATATGTATTAAATAGCTAGTTCTACTATACAAAAACATAATCATAATGAAATATAGATAAGTATGTAAAATATAAAGTTTATAATCACATAAATTTGAAGAGAGAAATTAAAATTACATGACTGACTCTGACTGACATCTATGAAATATCTACTATATTGACTATAGATAGTTGGGACATACCTCCATCTACCACTAATTAAATCATATGAATAATAATTAAAAATAAAGTACATGATCAACATCTGGCTAGAGTCCCCAAAATAGGAGAACTTATCACCTATTGGCTAGAAAATGCAATCGTCTGATCATGATGTGTGGGATATAATTGGACCTACATTATGAAATAATGTATCCACACAGACATATATGTGGATTAGTAGTTTCGGAATGTACTGAGTGAATTAGGGTGAATGCAATAAGTAAAACTGAGTTTATGCGTAATCTTAAACCTGTATGCTAACTGCAAGTAGACTCACCAAGAGAATGAACTAAGCTGAAAGCTAGTATATCGAAAAACATGATTAACAAATGAAATATGATAATCTAGTGAGTCACTACACTTAGTTTCTTAACGCTCCCCATTAGTAGAATAAGAAGTTTCTTAAAGCTGTCCATTCATAGAATAAGAAGACTAAAGCTAGAAATAGTTAAACATAGATACTATATGAATAATGGTCTAAAACTATGTGATGGAAACTAACATAACTCAAGGATTTGAATATACAAATATATTGAGCACAAATGCATAAATATACAAAACTAAACATATCATATACTTAGTTGATCTGATCAACTGAATGACTGATTGCTGAATACTGAAGATATGATATCTGAATACTGAATAACTGGTATCCTGATCTTGATTAGTTGGTATCTGTATATTGATTAACTGATTACTGAATACTGGTCATGTAAAACTAAACTATACTTAGTCTGAATAACTGGACTAAAATTATGGGGTACTGTGTGTATGATATAATGACTAACTGAACAACATGAGATAACTGAGCATGAATGCATAAAAACTGTAATATCTAAGAATGTAAGACTAAATGTATATCTATTATGTCAATGAGACAATCTATAATTCTAAAAGACTAAAATCTAACTGAATATCTATAAGTCTGTACACTTAGTCAAGAAAACCTAAATTGAAAATACACTTAATACTGAATGAAATTATGGGAGGTATCATATAACTAACATAAACCATGTGAGCTATCATGTAGTCTAATGTCTAACCTACGTTAAGGAGGGCTATTCTATTCTTGCCATCGGTATAGAACTTGAACTGTAGTGATCACTAAATTGATATCCCAAAGGACGAGGGTGTCATTCCTAACTGATGGGGGACCTCTCAAAATCTATGGTGGCATCGTAACTCTAGAACTTAGGGACTACTACTAACGTTTTATGCCCAACTAATAGGGTAGATGCCATTCCTAAGTTTGCTCGATTCTAAATCCTACTCCCAACTGAAAGACACTGAAATACTAACTGGTGTATGCACTGATAACTGATAACTGATAAGCTTAGGTCTTGGTATTCTAAAAACTGATAGTGCATGCATAATCTAAAGTAACCATGAACATGTAAACTGATGTATTTAACATAAAGTAAAACTAGTAAGTTTATTCTAAAAATGATAATCTGAATATGGGATAAAATCATGATTCTAACTGACTTGTTAAAAACCAAAATATGTAAAAATACATAGGTATCGGCTGTTCATAACCCACCAATACTGAATGACCATAAAGTACGATATCAATACTTAAAACTAAAGTATACGAATCATAGTTCAAAGACCCAAAACATGGGAATTTTATCAAACATGTAAGAATCATAAGTTTATACATGAGAATATCTTAAACATGAGGGAAACAATAGGATTTCATGGCAAAAATCATAACTTGAGGATTTATCCTGAGTCAAGTGAACATGACATAGGAATTATAACATTCAAAACATGATATGACTCATTCCATTTGAAAGAACTTATAATCATAACTTGAAATTGCATTAACAAGAGATTCATGGATATAGTTCAACTTAAACATATAAAACTCATAATTTAAAACAGAAAAGGATTCTTGAGCTCCATGGTGAAAGGGGACCCATGGATGAACTCCCACATACTTTAATAGATAATTTCTTGAAAAATTCTTAACGGTTTCTTAAAATTAAAGCTTGAATTCTTTGATCTCTTATGAAAGGGTTAGGGTTTGTTCTTGTGGAAAGAGAGGGATTTTCTTGAGAGAATTTGTGAGAAAAAGTACCACTAATGCTCCTTCGGAGCCCCAATTTGTGATTATGGATGAGTTGGGTGATGGGAAATGACCCAAATACCCCTTGTGCATTTAAATCAAAAGCTGAACATATAGGTACTAGGCGACGCAGGATCTGTCCCAGTGGACTAGCCCAGGCAACGCGGGCTTATCCCAGTAGCCTTACTGGTTTGGTCTTTAAATGCGCCCCTACTCTCGTTTGAAAATTTTAAAACTTACCGGACATATACTTTTGACCTCCCTAAAGATGAATCAACTTAAAAACCAACATTTTAGGGTCAAGAATGTTGATTTAAAAATTAGTAAAGTCTAGAGGTCATGAAAGTAACTAAGTCCTCAACACTTGGTGGAATTTCCAAGCTTAGGACCCATTAAACATGCAACTGAGATTTGAATTGAGCTAAGACTTTTATGGGGAATTACACTTTCATTGATAGCTATGTTTTATACCTCTTTTACCTACTCTTATGCATACTCCTAGTTAACCCTATTGAGACTTTAACTTATTTTCTTTAGCAGCCTCATATGTTGCTTGCACCCTCTCTTTGTTTGACCTTAATTTGATCTAAAGCTCCTAAGATCTTTAGTAAAAATTAATAAAGTTAAGGATTCAAAGTACAAGTAAGAAAAATGTGAAAATAAAGCCTCCAAAATATAGCTATTGGTTTTAAGAATTGATGTGTACTGAGGTCGGGAGTTGTGTAATGTAAAATAATAAAGATTATTCAAGAGAATTGAATAATGTATTGAATAGAAAACTCCCTTCCAAAATTTATATGAATTAGCTTAATGAGATGGGGCAAAATAAAAGATGTATGTAAAGATAGGTGAGGTAAAAACGTGGTTATTAATAGAGTAATCTTAGTGATCATGTGATGTATTAAAGCTCTTAGGAAAGTTAGTCACTATTTTTAGCCAAATATATCTTACCCGTCCCTTAGCCTATATTACAACCTTTAAAGACCTATTTGGTCCTAAGTCTTAATAGTCTAATATTAGTATAACACTATACTAAGGGCAATCCTATGGTTTATCATGTATCATGTGTGCATTCTTTGGGAGAGTGAGTGAAAATTGTTCTTTGTCTTGTGTACCTATTCCTGTAATATATTGAATTATGATGAGTGAATTAGGTTAAATATCTTGTTGTGAGGGTGCATGCGAAGGATGATTAGAGGACCTATATGATTGCTTGGTTGAATAATGTGCATAAATTTGCCAATATATTAGAGTCCGTTATTGAGGTTAGGATGTCTAAAAATAGTAATCCTATGTTTTCAATTGTGATATGATATACCGGGGCTGAAAATTTATAAGTCATGTGTATCCTGTGCGTGATCAAAAAAAGTGTCTCGTTAAGATAATGATATAAAGCCTAAGTTTGCAAGAATAATTGTATGGGTTTGTTCGAGGGGGAATAAGAATCTAACTACGGGTGGTGATCTGGGGAATATTTATACGCCCAGGTGCCAATTGTTACCCATAAATCTGCTTGTTCTATGAGATAGAGAGTGAAAAATATCTTGTGTTTGAGTCAAATTTGTATTCTCGAGCTAATGGATATGATTAGTGTTGCAGGGCTCGAATGTGATAAAAATAAATGTGGTGGAGAATAAACATGAAGCTTATGGATTGTTAAAAGCATTAGGATGAAACATATTGAGCATGAGAAGAGTAGAACTAAGCTTGTAAAGCACTGGACTAAGGTCAAATGAGGATGGGTACAAACAAAGGATGGAAATGCAAAAATTAACAAACCAGCATGCCATGGACCTTAGTTTCTATGATAAGAGCGTGGAATATTGGTGTGATAAAAGTTGATAGAAATTTCCAGTGAACAAGCACGATATTGGCATGCCACGCTACTTATCCTCCATGATAAGGGCATGGCATGAAGGTAGTATAAAAGTGAATTGGTATATTCTAGTATGCTTTCACGATATTGGCGTGCCATGCCAATTATCCTCTGCATAAGGGCATGGCATTTGAGGTGTTTCAAAAGTGCATATCAACCCTGCTATAAAAGAAACACTTTAGATATTAGAGGAATATGTTTGGCAAACGTAATAGCAAGAAAAAACACATAAGAGGGTTTTATTAAGGTTCTTTTATCATTTAAATTTCTACTTTGAATTTGGCATGATTATTTATATTTTGTGGATGTTGGTTTCAAACACGAATGGCTAAATTCGTTTGTTTTGGGGTTAAAGCTGAACACATGGTTATAGTTTGATATTATTAGAGTTGGTTAAGTGTTGGCTTATCACATGGGTTGTTTATATTCTCTTGCTCGTACTATTTTAATAATTGGCCACTATGAAGTATATGTTTAATTCTCTTATGAACTCAATAAAAGGAACATTAGGATAGATCAAAGGGTTTAAGGAGCAAGTTCTTATTCTTCTACATAATCAAGGGTTTGAAGTACTGTCTAGGATAGAAATATATCTAGATCACCTTGTTTGGTTCAACTGCAGAAAGATAACTTAAAGCATCTAAAATGAACTCTCATATCTCCTCTCAATGATTTTGTTGTGATGACTTTTAGGTAGGATATTAGAGGCTCAAAAGACCATAATCATAATATCAACCTTGTGAGTCAACAACCCAATGACCAACACGACTAACAATAAGGATATCGAATTACATGAGTCCAAATAGTGCCTTAGACCTAGAATTTCCTATTGTATTGTTTCCAACTTTTCTTACATTACCATTGTAACACTTTGTTAGTCATTTATTAGTTATTTAGTTACTAAACCATTACAAATATTTTTAAACTCATAACACTTAAATATAATATTATCGGAACTAAAATTAAGTTAGTTACTAAATAACAGTCCCTGTGGGTTTGATATCCAATTCTTTTGAGTCACTATAGTACTTATGTGATCACCTACACTTGCATGTGTGGTAGACTGCAACATCGATCCTCAATGGACTTGACATAACCATCATGGATAGACCCTTATTCGGGGTCATGACAAGTTGGTATTAGAGCCCTAGGTTCATGGTCAATTGGGTATCCACAAATATGTGTTGAGTAGAGTCTCTTTTATGGCTGTGTATCCCACCACACTTATAAGGGAAAAGCTATGGGATATTTAGGAATTTTTCTCTTTCTTGTGTTCTACTTTCGTGTTGTAGAGTTTAGAATGTTGAAATCTCTTCAATTTTTATTTGTTCATATTTCAAATAATGCCTCCTCAAAGGTTTGATGCTCTTGGAAACTCCTTTGTCCCATCTGAGGACAACGTGGATGGTGCTCATCCTGCTTGTAGGTTACAAAACCGATCTAGGGTCCCTACTTCTGATTGCCCCTATGGAGTTCCATCGATCCTACTAGTCCTCCTTAGGCCCCGTAGGATGATGGTACTTCTGCCCCAATGCCTTAGGGGGATGTGTATAATGTTGAGTTTCGCCAGTCAATTTATTTGCTTACTCAGTTGGTGGCCTCCTAGTCATTCCAGTCTGAGCGTGTTAATCTTGTCACTCCTTCTTCTGAGTCCACAATGGTTGGTAAGTTAATGAGGTTAAGTCCTTAAACTTTCACTAGTTCCAAGGTTAACGAGAATCCTTAAGGGTTCATAGATAACATGGAAAATACTTTTTAAATGATGCATGCTTTTAAATCTTAGTTTGTTAGTTCGCAACATATTAGTTAAAAGATGTGGCATATCAGTGGTATGAGATATGGGAACAGTTGAGAGGAGATAATGCTGAGCTAGTTATGTGGGATGACCTCTCTAGTGCTTTTCTTGACCACTTCTTTCAACAAGAGCTGAGTGTAACACCCTGAATCTAGTACCCAGAACGTTACATAGTGCTCATGATCCCGAAGAACCACAAGCTAACCCATGATTGATATTTGTAACAGAGCACTGAATATTATACTGTAAATATGCAGAATATAAACTGTAAGGCCATATGGTTTAAAACTGAACTAATATTGAATATAAAACAATGTCTTTAATGGGGTATAACAATACCCAAAACTGAAATAAACTGTCTGAAACATTTTTTAGTCTAAAAGCCTCTAAACTATTTGAAATCTATGGAGTTGATAGGACATGTCCCCAACTAACTCTGAACTTCTAAAATAATAAAGTAATAAAAAATTATGCTATCCTCGAGTGATGAGGACTCACCGCTAGTCTGGCTACTAAACGTCTGAGCTACTAAGAATGCTCGGGAGCTCATGCTTATAAACCTATTGTATAAAATACCATAATGCAAATGCGTTAGTGTGATTGAATATACTGATATGCAAGTGAGGTAAGATTAATACAAGGGTTCATATGCTTGAACAATAATTGCTGACTAGTGACATAAACATGAACGCGTGAGAAATGCATGCATGAATATATAAACTAGAACTGGGGTCGTGACAGTACTGAATACTGATGTACTGACATCTGAGTTTACTAATAATGGGATACTGAATAACTGAGTCTACTAATGATATCAATTATGGAGTTTATAGGTAACCGATATCTGAGGTTACTGGTACTATATTACTGATAACTGATAACATGAGTATACTGACACTGAAAAACTATCTGAGTTCTTTAACAGACTGGGTAACTATATCTGACAGTCCTGAATTTGAAGAACTATTTGAGTTCTAGACTGAGCTGGAGACAGTCCTGATTCTGATTGAACCAGCTGAGGTTTGTACTGATCTGAGCGACTGTATCTGACAATCCTGATATCTGTAGAACTGAACAAAGTTCTATTACTGAGAATAAATATAAAACTGATACTGTGGGAGGTAATCATCTAACCGACATGCCCCAAATCTCAAATGGTGAGGTCCAACCTATAACCCTAATTAGAAGGGTTTCAGTACCATGCCATGGGTAAAGACAAGTTGTTAGTAAACCCTCTCTGATAGGAAGCTCTTCTGTCAACCCCTCCTGTAAGGATAACTCAAAGGAGATGTATAGTCCCTAGAATCATATGGGTACATCTCAACCTACGCTAGCTACGTAGTTCTGGAATGTAGGGATTGCCACTAAGGATTACACCCTCTACTGGCTAATAGGTGAGCCATCATCCTTGGGTTGACTCGGTGCTGTATCCTACTCCCAGCTGAATAGACACTGAGATTATTGAGATTACTGAGATTACTGGATAGATACTAGATTTACTGAATTTTCCTGAAAGACATGACTGAATAAGTTCTACTGATCATGGCTTGACTATGAGTATTATAAGAACTGACATTGACTCTAGGCACACAACTAAATTGTCGGGTACAAGTACCCCCAGGACTCAATAGCATAATAAGTAAATCATGGCACAAGCTTAAAATCTCAACAGTGGCTACATATTTATCATTCATTCGTTTAGACATTTCAACAACCACTTGAGATGCATTACTTGTACATGAATAGGGAATACATATTATCATACTATAACATGGCATTATTTCATTCTCATAAAAAATTTGTCAAACACTTGCATGATACAACTTGAAAATAACTAGCATGGCATGATTTCTTTCACTTATTAACTCACATGAGCTATTTATCCAACACTAGGTGAGCATAACATATGCACATAACCCTATACAACAAATAGGCATTATAATTCACATTACCATTGACAAATTTCAAGGGTTTAACATGGTTTCACATGATACTACACATATATCACTTTACTTCACATAGATATTGTAATTAAATCATGAACTAGAGAAACCATTAACATAATAGTCATGAACACAATCAAACTAAATCATGAAATTCATCAAAAATATTATCTTGAGTTTTTGAAAAGGTTTATTGGACTCCAAGGGTGGAAGAAACCCTTGGATGAACACTTAACATACCTTAGTTGGTGAATTCTAGAAGGTTGATGGTGGAATCCCTATGAAATTGAGTCTTGAATTGATAGCCCTAGGGTTTTGTTCTTGAGGATTTTGTGAATAATGAATAAAATTATATGAAAGAGGGCTAAATTTTAAGTTATGAGGGCTGAAGAACATGAAAAAAAACTGCAATATCCCAGAGGATGCGACTTTCAAATGATGGTGAATTGGGAACCAATGCTATTTGCGATGTGGAATGTCATGGCAGCGATGTGGTGGTCGATGCGTCGCTTCATTATTGCATCGAGTGTCAGTAATTTGAGCCTGGCAACCTGCAATAATATCAACCAATGCGATTGGCTATGCTGCATACCAAGATTGCATTTGTCCGCTGTTTTGGTATTACGAACGTGATCTAAACGAGTTCTAAAAAATCCAAAACTTTTTTAGGAACACCTATTAACCTTCCTGGTCATGAATTAGTAAGAATACGGACCATTAATGGAAATTAAAGTCACAAAATGAGATTGCTAACTTTCGAAGGCTAAAATAAACTAAGTATGAAAACTTAGCTAGAACCTTCTAAGTATGGGACCCCCTTAACAAACATAAATGGACTGAATTAAGCTTAGGATTTTGCAGGGTCTTACAATATCTCCCCCTTGGGAACATTTGTCCTCGAATGAGACTGACTGAGATGGGAGAAATGATAAGCTAAAGTACATGCTGAACATGAACTACTGAAACATGAGTATATGACTGGCATCAATGATTTACTGAGATTTATTTTGAGTATGCATTTCTGATGCATGATTTCATGACTGGCATGACTGATAATTTGAATATATTATACTCAACATGCATATCTAATGCATGAATACATGACTGATCTGACACATGAATGCATGACTGAATATGCAATGGTAATTGATACCAAGTTTATCATGGAAATCTGAGCATGAAACTGGATAAGCTCAAGGGAGACTGTTTCCTTAAAATAAAAATACTAATGGGCCTGAAATTAATTACTAGATATGTATGAGCAGAAATATATGAACGTAACTAAGTCTGGAACGTGATACATGAGCTGGATATCGTGATCTGAACTGAGTACCTTGAATACGTGGCTTATTCTGAGATTGGAGTTTGAGGGTAAAATCATGAGTACCCCTTAACCCAAACTGGATTCATTATGAAAAGAGAGAGTTACACATTTATGTCATAAAGGTTCGGGGAATTATAGTGTATCTCCTCCTTGGGGGACTATATCCCTTGAAAAATACTGGGCTGACTTTGCTGAGCTATAAGGAAAGCTATGATGATATATAAGGCACCTTCTATCTGGATATCTAAGATCTAAAACTATGATATGATACATGAATTGGGATAAACATGCAACTACCTGGTTAGTCCATCTTAGAATTATCATATTTACGAGACTCTGGATAGTGCGACTAGATGGAAAGATAGGAAACCACACCATCTGAACTTGTCTGTCTGGCTACTATTACTGGCTGCTTAACTAACTCATATCGGAAACTTCTACTCGACTAGAGCATTCCTATGACACTCTTTCTATAGAGTTCTAGTGAGTTTAGGGAGAAAGTGTATCTTGGCCTGATCTGAGCAGGTCATCATGATATGAGATAGCTACATGGCTAGGATTCTTGTATTAGGATACAAGGCCTATGAAACATCATCTAAGATAAAGTGGCTAAGCCTTATGCACTACAACCGAGACTACTGAAAATATTCATATAGGTGTTGAGTACGAATTCATAAATATACTAACTTATCTGATCAAATGAATGACTGATAGCTGACTATTGGGTCTATAAGGCTGAACTGTACTTAGCCTGAAAGGATGGACTTAGACTATAGAGTATTATACATAAAAGGTAATGACTGACTGGGTAACGTGAGGTAACTGAGCATGAATAAGTGAAAAACTATATTACCTTAAGAATGCAAGACCAAGCATCCAACATGATTCAAAAACATTTTGTAAACTGAGGTACTGAAATACCAATAACTGAATAACTGGTGGCCATATACTATGGTCAGGTAATCCTGAAAGTGAACTGAGTTTATGATTTGACTGGACTAGGACTGGGACTGAGATTGTAGCTAAGATGGTAATTGAGACTGTAACTGCAACTAAGACTTTAACTGGGACTGAATTCTAGTTCTTGATAACTGAGGGTTAGATTGGTACTTAAGTACTAAATTTTGATGGCAAAATAACTGATAACTGAAGGCCATGGTTCTGTAGGACTATCTGAGTCCTTTACTGAATACTGATTACTGAATGATGCTATAATTGAGGGCTGAGGGATAGAACATCAACACCATGGATTCATTGAGGGTTCTAAATTGTGGATATACGTGACATAGTCTAAAATTTTAACTGATCATTAGGAGTGTTGCATGAGTCATATGGGCTAAACATACTATAAAACATGATATGGGTGCATGAGTCATGAGTTGTATGACCTGAGTCTTGAATTTCTATACTCATAGGACATGACTCGTAACATAGAGTGAATTGGGATACCTCATACCAGGAACTTGAAACATATATGATTCTATGAAAAGTGTGAATATAAGCTGGTTCACAGAATTATGACGTGATACATGGGTAATTATCATGAGGGTTAAAGTACAAAATTTTGTATTGGGATAGAAATAGGTTGGGAATCATCTTTCCTTACTGATTTCCTACCCATACTAGTATTACTACTAGAACCTGAAGTCTTGTCTTTCTAAGGTACCATAACCGAACTGTTCCTGTATACCTGTCGGGCTATGATAGACTGACTCGCTGGGTGGAGACTGAGAAAGGTCCTGTTAACATCTGGTTTGACCTTAATGTTAACTGGTATGTAAAGAGTAATAAAAGAAAAGAAGCTCCTGAATCTTAAAAAGTGTAAACATATAAATGAGAGATCTGCAACATACCATTGACTAGATTAGGAGAACTTTCCTGATCTTGTCGGTATTGAAGTACATAGAGTCTGTTTGGGCGTTGCCCACTGATATCACTGGAATTGGCACCCTACTGATCCGAGCAATCAGACTAAGATGAAGGACGACCGTACTGACTTTGGTGACTGGGCTTAGGATAGTCTTGGACCTTGTGACTTGACTCGTCACATCGAAAACACACATTACTGCCTACTCTACACACATCCTTATTATACTTACCACACTCTTCGCAAAGCGGATGAGTGTGAATAATGCTTGCACTTTTTGGGGATTTGGAGCCTAGTGCCCCATACCTATGGTCATTTCTGAACTTTGGTACTAGGACACTAGCTGAAGAGGGAACTGGGACTAAAAACATCTGACCATTCTAAGAACGGTTACCACACTGCAACCCCGGGTGAGAAAAACTATAACTACCTATTCTGGCTCTCTTATTATCTCTTTTCTTCTTCTTAAGTTTTTTCTCTTCAATCAATTGAGCATGGATCATAAGTCTAGATATGTCCATGTCCTTAATCAACATCACAGTCCTACCCTCCTTAACTACTCTACCTGAAACCCCAGACACAAACTTGCTCATTCTGGATCTACTTTCTGGTACTACATGGGGAGCATACCTTGCTAACTGGGTGAATTTGAGGGAGTATTCTTTCATACTCATGCTACCTTGTTTGAGATTGATGAAATCTAACACTTTGGATTCTTTCTGCTCTAGGGGAAAGAATATCTCTAAGAAGGCCGTAGCAAACTCCTCCTATTCTATAGGCCCTGCATCTATACCCCTATCTACTTTACAATAATTAAACCATGTATAGGATACATCTTGTAGCTGATAGGCGTCTAACTCGTCACTCTCACTATAAGTCACTCCCATGATATCTGTGACTTTCTGAACCTGGTCGAGGAACTCCTGTGGAATCTCTTTGGACTTAGAACCAGAGAATAGGGAGAATTCATTTAGGTGAAGTCCCAATCCTGGCTACAGCTTAATTTTCCACTAGGTTAGCTGGAATAACAGATGGCTGTTCATTCTGAGCTATGACTTAATTAGCTAGAGTAGTGAATGCAGTCCTGAATTCTGCATAGGAAACGTGTTCATCTAGGGGATCTTCCTGAATGGGCTAAGGTGCTGATTGATTTCCGGTTCTCCTTTCTCTATCTCTTTTGGGAAGCATGTTCTATAAACTAAAGGAAAAGCGTATTAGACTAGGAGTTAAATTTGAGCTCATGCTCAGTGGCACAATATGAATACTGAAAGAAGGGAATTGTTCCTAAAATATATCATAGCCTCCTATCTATAAGTGTGGTGTACAACACACCATGCACAAGACTCTACTTGATGCAGCCTTTTAGACTTCCTAAGACACTGTTGAACCTTAGGCTCTGATACCAAGTTTGTAACGCCCCAAATCTGGTACCTAAAATGTTATATGGTGCTCATGACCCTAAAGCACCATAAGCTAACCCATGACTGATATCTGTAACTGAGTACTAAATAATATACTATAAATATGTAGAATATAAGATGTAAGGCCATATGGTTCAAAACTAAACTAATACTGAATATAAAACAATGTCTGTAATGGGGTATAACAATACCCAAAACTCAAATAAACTATCTGAAACATGCTATAGTATGAAAGCCTCTAAACTATCTAAAATCTATAGAGTTGATGGGACATGTCCTTAACTAATTCTGAACTACTAAAATAATAAAGTAATAAAATAATCATGCTATCGTCGAATGATGAGGACTCACTGCTAGTCTGGCTGCTAAACGTCTGATCTACTAAGGATGCTTGGGATCTTATACTTCTAAACCTATGGTATAAAATACCATAGTGAAAATGCGTTAGTACGATTGAATATACTGGTATGCAAGTGAGGTAAGCTGAATACAAGGGTTCATATATATGAACAATAATAGCTGACTGATGAAATGAACATGAACGGTAAGAAATGTTTTGATTTGTCTGATAGCTGGGAGTTATTTGAAGCCTTAATATGCATATAACCTACTCATAAAACTATAAAATAACCATGATGTACTATGCATGATCTTGGTACATGGCTCTAATATCGGTTTGGATTTTTTGGGGTATTACAGCTTCTACTGATTGATTATCCAATTTTATTACTTTTCCGCATTAGTTTAGTTTCTTTTTAGATTATAATTCTAGAACCTTATTGTTTACCTTTTATTAATAATTAAACTATAATTGAATATTTGTTTAATACAAGTCCCTGTGGGATCGATATTCGGCTTTCTAGATGACCACTTTACTATTTGGTAGACCATGTATATTTGCGTGTGTGTTTGGGCACTGTCAAGTTTTTGGAGTCGTTTCTGAGGACTTGAATTGGAGGCTATCTTATTTTTAGTCTTTCTATATTGAGTTGTAAATAGTTTTTTGGGTTTTTAGTTTCCTTTTATTTTTCTTTATTTCTATTTTTCTCACACTCTTCTTGAGATGTTAGTCTTGGATAGATGGTTTTCGAGGGATGAAGATTCTTGCCATTTTTATGGAGGACCCCACTGTGAGGCTTTTTGTCCAGATTTTGAACCAAGCATTTGGAGGGGACCTTCTTGTTTCCTACTTGTGGAGCAACCTACACGTTGCTGTTTGATTTGTTACAGTATGTATCACTCTGCAGATATGTGTGCTTTTAATCCTAATTTAGTTATATTTGCGGGCAATGCTCAACAGATAACTAAGGAGGTCAATATAGAGTTGACTTCCCAATCTATTGTAGACAAAGTTGCTGATGATTCGAGGAGGTCTAAGTACTCGGAAAATAACGTTGTTGAATAGGTTCAGGAAATACCATTACCACCATCTCCACAGAGGCAGAGAAAAACACAAAAATCACTAGCACCCAGTTGTCATCTTTATCTTGAGACTAAAATTGAGAAGGTAAATGAGAGTGAGTATATTGTTGATAGTGTAAATTTAGAAGTGGGATTGGTTGGGCCTCACTTAAAGCACTTTTCTACATTATGTTTAGATGATGTCTTATCTATGGAATTATTTAAAATAGTGGAAGACTGTGAAGATGAGGAACAAGAATCCTATATTCTTAATTTTACATCGAATAAGCAACATAAAAACACACCTCACTTTAAGGTTGAGTGGTTTACGATGAATCATCCTTTACTTGGTTCTTTAATCTTTGTACCACCACCCTATGAGTGAGGCAAAAAATATGGATGTGAAGTTGGAGGTGAAATTCATATCTTCAAGGTGGAGAAAAAAACATGATTAGGTCATGCAGCGACACTAAATCAGGCGTTTCTTGGGAGGCAACCAAAGTAAAGTTAAGTAGGTATTCTTTTTTTGTTATTCTTAACTTCGTCCTAAGTTGGGGGTCTATTGAAAACAACCTCTCTACTTCTCTTGAGGTAGTGGTATGGTCTGCGTACACTCTACCCTCCCAAGACCCCACTAGGTGGGAATACACTAGGTATGTTATTATTGTTGTTTTTTTTTACTTCACATAGTTTTTATTTTTTTTGAATCATAGGTTGATGGGAAGTCTGAGTACCAAAAAATTTAGATAAGAAGCATGGCAAAAACTTAATGTGGGGTTCCACAGACCTCCTTAACATGTAAATATGCTACTAGCTAGGCCTAGAGACCTCAGGGAGTATTTTTATCTCTTACTTTTAAAATTCACTTTGGGGACAAAGTAGATTTTTAAGTGTGGGGTAGAGGAATTCCCAATTTTTGGCTCAAATTAAAATTTTTGTGTAAGATATTCTTGTTGGTGCTATTTTTGATTGCATGGTGCAATGGTTTTACTTGTAAAAGCATGTTGATTGTGAGAATTGCTACTTTTGAGACTCTTAGACTCATGTTTGTGACTCTTGTACTTGTTAGCTTAAAATTTGAATTCATGCTATTATTTGGTTGGGAATCTATGATGATCCTATGTGAGTGAAACATGTTCCATGTGTAATGTGAGGTTGTTGTATAGTCCTTGTTGCAAGTGATGTCGAGAACTTGCCCGGTGCGTGTATAAAGCAAAATAAAGAGAATGGGTTAAGGAGATGATATAGGCATTTCTTAGATAGCTTTGTTTTTACCTTCTCTTTTGCCTACGTTTACGCATAATCATAGTAAGCCCAATTAGGCGTTTAGCTTATTTTTCTTTGGTAGGATCATATGTATCCTAATCCCCTTTCTGTGATGGACCTTAATTTCTGTGAAAAATTGTGATGTATTAAAGTGCTTAGGAAAGATAGTCACTGTTCTTGGACAAAATAGTTCCTACCCATCCCTAAGCCTACATTACAATCTGAAAAAGACCTATTTGATCCTAAATTTCACATTCTAATATTAGTGGAGTATGACACTAAGGGAAAACATATGGTTCATTATGTGTAATTTGTGAATTCTTTTTGAGAGTGAGCGTGACTTGATTTGTATACCCATTATGATAATTGCATTATTGTGAGTGTTTATGGGTAACTCTCTTGTTGTGAGGGAATATGTTTGATGAATGTGGGTGATTTGTAAGATGTCTTTTATTGAGAAATATGCATGAGTTTTCCATGTCTTGAGTCAATTCTTGAGGATGGATGTTTTGGAGTAGGATTCTTGAGCTTTTAATTGTGTATAACATGCATAGTGTTGTAAACTTTCATTCCATGTGGTCATTGTAGTACTAGCTTAATTTTATTGCATGTAATAAAAGTGTGGATTCTCTTAATCTCATGATTCTTATAGTTAAGAATTGTTCAAGAACGAACAAGGCTTTAAGAGCGGGGTGATGATGTTGGGTGTATTTATGCATTCTAGTGTAACTAATCTAGTCTTTGTAGCCTTTTTTTGAGGATGATTCATGTTATTAATGTATTTATAATGATATAAATGTGAATTTAAGTGTCCAAGTATGTGTTGACAATGTTTAATGATGTTTTCAAACAAGTTTTGATTCAAATTGATCATTTAGAATTCAACCAAGAAAACTAGTATGACTAGCTTGAGCTAGGTGTTTGTCTAGTCTATCATGTTGGGTTTTAACGTGTTTAATGAGGTTCTTATTGTGTATTAATATGTGAAACAACTTGGTTATAATGTTCTAGGGTCAATTGGATCAAGACAAGAGTCAAAACAACAAGCTTAAAATCAATGGGGGCAAGCCTAATCTTAGCTCGTGTTTCTAGTTCACCGTCTTGGATGTTGTGTTGTTTTGAGCTCTAAAATATTGTGGTTAATGATATAGGATGATTTTTTAATGGACTATGATGATATATTAAGGATATATGGCTTTAAATCAAGTGGAAACAACTCAAAAAGGTTTAGAATGGATCAATAGAAGCCCAATACATAACTTGGACTCAATTGGACACTTGGAATGTCCAAGGAGAGTGAGGGTACATGGGAAGGACTTTTGGCACATGAAGTGCTCCAGATGGTTTAGAAGGAACCAAAATAGTGAATAATGTCTATAATCCCATGGCGCCCTAGCCATAGCAGGGCTCTAACCATAGCGATGCCCCACCCAGTCTCGGGATCAACCCAGGGCGGCACCCTCAACACTCTCGGGCTCAATAACTGAATTTTTCCAACTCCTACATGGGTTTGGTTTACCATAGGGCCATAAATTCATCATGGTCACGTTTTTTTACATGTATTTGGACATATTTTGGAGATCAAGGGGCTTCTACAACTTCATTTTTAGGTTCTTATTATTTTAATTTAGTTCATTCATGTTTTTAGTTGTTAATAACAACTTTGTGATTATGATTATGACTATGCATGGCTAAACACCCTTTTTTGGTGTTGACGCCAAGATCATGAATACTTTAATTTTGAATTAAGTTTGTTTGAGTTCCTTATCATTAAGGTTGCTTGTTTATCCTTATTTAAACTATTTTAAGGATTAGCTACCCTTAGAATATATTCATTGTCAACCTTTTGATCTCGGAAAAGGGAATAGGAAGATATAACATGGGGATGAGCAAAATATGGTTTGTATTCTTTTCTAAATAAAGAATCCAAATTAGCATCTAGGACAGGGATGTACGTAGAAGATTTACTTGATTCATATGTAGGATGGTAGCTTTAAATCACTTAGTTGGGTTATTACATTCCCGCTCAACGATGTAGTTGTAATGTCCACATTAGGTTAATGGTTAGAGGTTAGGAGACCGTGATCATGCGGTTAACTCTATGAATCAACAACCAGGATAAGCAATCTTGCAAATTAAGTTTAATGGCATAGTATGATTGTTTGTAAACATTAACCCTGGGCTTCTATCCATTGATTATCAAAAGTCATTAATTTTCCGCATTAGTTTAGTTTCTTTTTAGTTTACAATTCTAAAACCTTCTTGTTTTCTTTGTCTCAATCGTTAAACTAGAATTGGATATTATTTTAATACAAGTCCCTATGGGATTGATATTTGGCTTTGTAGAAGGACACTTTACTACTTGGTAGACCACGTACACGTGCGCTTGGGCGCTGTCAATAGTCCATACCATTTCCAAGTTCAGAGTTGACCAAACTAAGGCTTTAGACCAACCAAAGAGTAACTAGTCGAGACATGCCCTCGATCATAGCCAAAAATCAAAGTCTATGAAATACAAAAATTATGTAAGATAAACTATGACATAAAATAGATGCCTTCTGAACTATGGAAGCTCACCACTTCAATCCAACATCGACAGTACCTTAATCCGATTACTAAGCAAGAGGAATAGAATGGACGGTTCCTGCATAGTGTAGGTATACAATCACTTGTATACAGGTTAGTGGGTGAACACTAGCATGTACTCAGGATAAGGATAAAATAATGCTATTTAAAAAACCAAATAAAATTATCCCATGAACACAACCATATATATATATATACAAGTGAAGGGAAAAAGGGATCGGGTATAGCATGCCTTTAAAACTATTACCTGACTGTGTAGCTTTGCCGTCCTAACCACCCACGTGCCGTATGGGTTCATCTCCCCCTACTGAAAGGGTCCCAGTGCATGTAGCTGTAATACCCCACAAAATTGTGCATCAAATTCAGCTCGTAAAGATCCACAAAAGATCCCAAGACTTATAAAATTTTGCTAAGTGTTCAAGATTCAACACTTAGTCTTATTTAAGACCTCCAAACTTTGGGGATTTATTTGGCGACCTTCTCGACATCCGTTTTTTAATTTTTAAGTTGAGTTACAATTGGGAAAGCTCGTAGTATATCACAGGTGAGTTTTGGAATTTTTGGAGTAGCGTAAAGGCATGTTTGGGTGCCCAAAATAGAAGCCCGGGTGATTAGCCCGCACAGCCTGCTAACTCCAGTGCTTGCCCACTTTTTTACAGCATTTCAGGGTCAACATAAAACGATCATAACTCCCAATATATAATTAATTGTGAGAGCTTCTATATATAAATTCTTTGAGTCTTGTTTCTAATGAAATTAGTTTCATCCCATTTGGACATCTAAATAAAAAGTTATGATCAATTTACTTCAGCCTATCAGACAGTCAATTTGGGACAGATTTGACCTTAATTGTTCCTTAGGGGTATTTTGGTCATCTTCCACCCCTATATATACCGCAAACACATTATTAAGGCTTATTTTCAGCAAAATATACTCCTCTTCTCAAAATCCTCTCAAGAACTCAAGCTAGGATTTCAATTTAAAGACCCAAATCCCATTAATTGAAGAACATAACTACTCATTTATCTTCAACATCCAAAGAAGGGTTTCCCCCAAGATCATAACCTATAACAAGAATCAAATCCTTCTTCAAGAATATATGATATTCAAAATTTTCAAAATCAAGAGCCAATTCATTTTCTCTCAAAGGAACAAGAACCCTAGTCAAGGAATCAAGAACATGTCTAAGAATTTCTTCAAGAATCTTCCACCTAAGGTATGTGTAGTGTTCATCCACGGATTACTTTCATCCATAGGAGTCCAAGAACCATACTTTAAATACTATATTTTTATTCTCTTGTTGAGATATGATCATGTAAATGTTGATGGTTGTTGTTTATGCTTCAAGATGTTAATTTAGGGTGATTCTCATGAAGTATGTGTGCTTGTAGTTAAAACCCATGAAATTGGGTGGTTTAAGATGACTAAATTATTAAGAACACCTATTCCATAAAGTGTGCATGCAAGGTGTTCGATGAAATGCCTAGAATAGGCATAATCATGTTTTCATGATTTAAGAGTGCTCAATTAACAAGTACTTACTCCATGTTTTATGATTTCACGTGAATTCCATGTTGTGTGATTAAAGTTCGAATCTTTACATGTTGTTCATGATACCATGGTATTTTGTGGATTCAATTGGTGGAATTGAGTTGAATTATGGTGTTATGGTGTATAAAATTGATCATTAGGCCTATGCCCTAAATAGTGCATGCAAGGTGTTTGTTAAAGTAAAGAAGAATTGAGCACTTTGACCTATTTGTGATCTAAATGAAGATTCCATGCCATATCCATGTGCTTAAATGCTAAAGCTATTCCTACCGTGTGTTTGATAATGTGCCTCAACGAATAAATGATGATCAAGTACCTAGTCTTCATGCTCCAAGATTTTGCCATGTCTCTTAAGTTATGTCATGTCTACTTGATCAAGATGATTTCTATGCTATTAATGTGCTATGAATATGTTGTTGTCTTGTCATGATATTAGAATTGACCATGATGTTAGCTATATGAAAAGGTTATAAAAATTACATGATTTATGAATTCCCGTTAGATGCTATATTATGGATTGTTAATGTTGGTCAAGTACTCTTGTATGTCAAGTCATGTCAGTTTCCTTCCATCAAGTCCTGGGGGTATTTGTACCCAAAAAATAAAGCTGTGTGCCTAGAGCCCTGTCATATTTTCATGATACTCTCAGTCAAGCCATGTTCAGTAGACTTTAGTCAGTCTCATAACTCAGGAAAATTCATGTAAAGGCAGTAGCAGTTCAGTTTTACTCAGTACTCAGTAATATACATAATCTTAGTAATATTTCATCAGTATATGGAATTTAGTAAATCTCAGTATTAGTACAATTTAGTTCAGTATTCAGTTCAAACATCAGTAAACTCAGTCAACTAATAAAACTCAGTAGCATTTAGTCAGTTAACAGAATTTAGTAGTGTTCTGCTAGTCATCGGAACTCAATAAACTCAGTCTATGTTCAGTTTAGGTAAATAGAACAATTAGTAACAGTTCACTTAATTATAGTATGAACTAGGAAATCAGTTCAGTATAATCAGTTCAGTGTCATTCAGTTGGGAGTAGGATTCAGCACCGAGCGAACCCAAGGATGGGAACTCACCTGCTAGTAGAGGGTGTGATTCTTAGAAGCAGTCCTTGCATTCTAGAACTATGTAGCTATCATAGGTTGAGACATCAATACCTGTCAGTTGAGGGTAGATGAGGTGGCTTAAACTATCAGATGCGGGTTCCCACCATTCTCATTAGAGTACCTGCCGGATGAGGTCACTCACAGCTTGTCCTTACCAGTGGCGTGGTATTGACACCCTTCCAATCAAGGCAGATATTGGACCCCAGCTTAGCTATTATAGCATATTTAGGGCATGTCAGTTAGAAAACTACTTCCCACAATTTTCGTATCAGTCTCAGTAAAAGAACTCAGATAGTTCTTTAGAATATCAGGACTGTCAGATACAGTTAACTTAGATACAATACAGAACTCAGCTAGTTCCATTAGATTTAGGACTGTCAGATATAGTCATTCATGCTATCAGTTATCAAAACTCATGTTATCAGATATACCAATTATCAGAATTTAGTTATCATTTATGATATGTTATCAGTAAATGCATGTCATCAGTATTCATACCCAGTAGTCATGTTATCACAAGCTCAGTTTCAAGACTATTATATATGGTCAACCAAATTAGTTTTTCATAATTAGAACTATTAGAAACAATCATTCCTTTATTAGCAATATAGTATAAGTCTCCTAGTATTCAGTAATACAGTATCAGTTCCTCACTTATTAGTGAATTACATAACAATATCAGTATATCAGTCATTCAATATCTCAATATCAGTAAACTCAGTCATTCAGTATCTTAGCATAAGTAAACTCATGTTGTCTGTATTCAGACTCAGCAGTCAGTATCACCACGAGTTTAGTTACAGTTACATATGTATTTATGTATTCTCACGTTCATATCAGTTAGCATTGTTCATGTATATAAAACCCTTTGCATTTATCCTACCTCACTCGTACACTCAGTACATTCAGTCGTACTGACGTATTTGCACTATGGAGTTTTATTTGACACCATAGGTACAGAGGCACGAGTTTCAGAGCAGTAGTAGCATTACAGATTTCAGCAGTCAGTGCTCCTCTTCATTCAAGGACAATATTATTATTACTTTATTATAGTATTTCAGATTAGTTTTTCAGTTCATAGAGTTAGTTGGAGACATGTTCCTTCAACTCCTTATTTAGTTTAGTTAGAGGCTTTCGGACTAGATGTCAGATTAGATGTTCAGACTTCAGTGTTTATGTTTCTTTTAAGTATTTTTATACCATATTTTTTAGATATGTATTAGTATTGAACCTTATGGCCTTACAGTTCATGTTTCTGCATATTTTATGAGATATTATGCAGTTTACAGGTACAGATATCAATCATGGGTTAGCTTGTGGTCTTTCGGGGTCATGAGCACCATGAAGCATTTTTGTTTAGAAAATTGGGGCACTACAGTAGCTGCACAACTAGAAAATATCCCATGGGATAAATAGTACATCCCCCAATATAAAATATGACACACACACGGTCATCAAGACACCTCATATCGACAAATATGAGTTTTCAATTTTGGTCCCCCTAGGGCCTCCACCTTCTATGGCTTAGCTACACACCTGGTCATTAATGCCTCATTAAAACCACGTCCAAACAATCCAATATCCATTTTATTAACCAAGACCAATATTGGTGGTAGCATCATACCGCCCCTTACTTGCAAGTAATATCCATAGCCATACCATTTAGGTTAAGGAGACTTTCAAATACCCTTTCCATATACCATATTAAACCACTTGGGAGACTTCCATATTCTACACAAGCATAAAGATTTAGACTTTTAGCTTTACAAACCATTTAAAATAATTCTACTAATGCATTCACCTGGGGAATTTCCATGTTCCCGTAAGGTTTTCAAAATAGACCAATCATGTCCACCAAAACTTTTACCATTTAAACCATGCCAAACATTTAAAGAATTTATATCATTTAAACCATTAAAATCATGAGAAACTATCCAAAATCATTTAAATTTGATACGACCAAATTACACCTCTCTTACGAGAGAGTAAACGGTCGTTGTCAAATATATAACCCAACTAGGTTGGGGTCGAATCCCACAGGGAATATGGTGCTAATTAAGTTGTATGCAGATTAGTTGACATTTAATCATTTGTTTCCGTAAAATAAATGGAGGGGATTTGATTCAGTTTACAAATTAATGGTTTCAGTTTAACAAGATGAAATATGTGTAGTAGTATTCAAATTCAGAGAAATAGCAAGCTACGGTTTTGTCCACCTTGTAGTTTTCAATACTTTCTAACTATGGGCTTTACGAATTCATACATGCATCGTGCTTATAGAGAAACATATTGTATTTAATAACATAATCCTAGTGTTTCTCAACAATCAAGGACTAATTCACTTTAGTTCTCTCGAATCAAAAGTGTTTACTGAAAATAATCCAGAATCTCCAAGTAGTTAATTCTGCTAAGGCATTAACATATGAAATAGGGATTGTAAATCCTATTTTCTTGTCACTACTCTCTTTTTTGAACAACAACCTTTCTCTCGGACAAGTTGTGTTTTAAGGCACATCCTCTATGTTTGCAACCACGAGAATTCAAAATAAACGAAGAGAGTATGATGTAAACAAATCAATGCATAATGAATTCAAAATCCAAAGTAATAGATTGTATGCTACAAGGCGTCCATAACCCTAACTAATAAACTTAGCTATTCATGAATAAAACGAAAAACATCATAAATATGTTCATCATACCAAAAACTAGAAGACGATCTTGGTGTGTGAATACTGAAAATAAAAGAGAAAAAACATTTCTCTCTCTCTCCTCAAGCTAAGACGCCTTTCTCCTCTCCCAGAATAATATAGAATAATGAATAATGAATAAAAATTCAGCAATTAAGTCTTTTAATAATCTCTTGTCTCATAATTTCCTTCTAAGTCCCTGAACTAATTATAAATAACAAATTAGTCTTGGATATAGTTTCTAGGCACCACACTTGGTCAAGATTGCTACTCTTTCTTGTGTCATATGCCATCCACATTCCATAGTCCCATTATGTCTTCATCTACCTCATTAATACCTGAAATCGTGCTAATCACACCGGTTAGCTCAATTACATATAATTAGAGTAAAAACATAAGAAAATAGGCACTTTGTTCTCTAAACTTAGCTAAAATATGGATAAATTATGGTGCTTAGGAATATAAATACACCCAAGATCACCACCCCACACTTAACGCTTTGTTCGTCCTCGAACAACATAACTATTTATGCATACTACACAAGCCTTAGCACCCACAAAGGAAGACAGGATGCTGAAATAGGCTCACACAACAATTATGAACAAGAAGTAGATTCATGGATCATTACTAGAGACAACCTACCCTCAAGAATAGACTTATTAAGTTTGAAATTTCATGCATATTGTTTAAGCAAAGAAATTATATAAATTACCCAACCTTCATCAACCATGTTCCCTCACAACAAGAAAGTTACCCATAATCACTCACAATCATGAAATTTCTAACTAAATGGGTACAAGAATCAAGTTGCGCTCACTCTCACAAAGAATTATCAAATTACAACTGATGGCCATATGCTTGCCATTAGTGTAATTCTCCACTAATATTAGAATGCTAAGATTAGGATCAAATAGGTCTTTTACGGGTTGTAATGCAGGCTAAAGGATGGGTAGGAACTATTTTGTCCAAAAATAGTGACTATCTTCCCTAAGCACTTTAATATGCTACATTATGCAATTAAGACCAATCTTTAACAACCAATTTCCAATTCTGCTATCTTCACAGATTTGCTTTTCACCCCAACTCATTAAGCTTAATTAATAACACTATGGTGGGAGTATGCAACCCTTTTAAATATTTTTTTTGCACCCTTTTCATGTTACACACCCCTATAGTAGCCACCCTCAACTTAAGCGATTTGATTTAGTTGAGGTGCACAATGTCCAAGAAGGACCAGGGCAAAAATAGGTTCATTGTAACATGTCCGGGATAAAATTTGAAACTTTTTCAATAAAATCAATTTCACACGCCAATAACTAGACTTTAGGGTATCAATTTCACCTTTTTTCTCTAATTGTCAAACTCCTAACTCAAATTGATTTTACATTAAAGCCCTTAGGAGCTTTTGGATCAAGTTACAGTCTATTAAAGAACGGAATAGGGTACATATGAGGCTAACAAAAGAACAAGATAAAGGCTCATGGGGCTACCTAATATAATTTATAAAGGTAGGTCAAAAGAAGGTATGAACAATAGCTATCAAAGAAATGCCTAAATCATCTACTAAACTCACAATCTTTATTTCGCTTTGCACACATACCAGGCAAGTTCTAGCATCAGTTGCAATAAGGGATATACAATAGTCTCACACACTCATGGAACATGGTCAACTCATAGGAGCATTATAGATTCTCGACCCAATAATTACATGAATTCAAATTGAGCCAATAATCACAACAAGAGTCACAACTAGAGCTTAGGTGTTTCAAACATAATGATCCATCACATACTTATGTTATAATGTCATGTGACCCACAAGAACAGTTACATGTAATTAAATGACTAATTTTCTCTTAAGACGGTCGTCATCCATCCATCATCGAGAAAAACACCTAATTATGACTACATAACTAACAAAATAAACAAAATAACTAATCCTATCACAGAATAATGCTAAGGAGAAGGTCCTATTTTCTTACAAAACAAGTAGCAAAGTATCCATCCACCCAACACTTAAGCTCAGCACTGTCTCCAATGCAAATAAAAAGATAAAGAACCTGGCTAGTAGTACTCCTCATACACATTCAGAGTCATGCCACCTGCATGGAGATTATCATTGGAGCCATTTTCTTGTATTCATCTTATCATCCATGTCAACCAATTAAGTGTTTTTATCGGGTACTCAGACTTTACCGACATACACTTTGACATGGTGCATCAATATTAGTCACAATACAATTCATTCACTTTAATTCCCCCAATTCTATTTCAATGAAGCACTTTTTGAACAGAATCATGCTCTACACTTTCAGCCATACAAAATATACAAAACACCTTCACTTTCACAACATCGCCATGGCAAGCATTTAATTCGTAATCCTTAAGAAATCAATTAACAATAACATAGATTCACAATAACTAAGGATTAATAAAGTAAAACTTACCTTGAAGATGAAAGATAAATGAAGGACAAAGAGAATGGTGAGAGCTCAGTATTGTACGGCTTAAGGGTGAAATAAGGATGAATTTAGAAATTTAAGGTGTGAAGTCTATTTAAAGAATGAAATCTGGGTCAGGTTGACCCAAACGGATTCTAAGTGAATTTGGCTAATTGTGTGATGCATTCCTACTCGCACACACTTAAGTTTGCGGCACATTGTTCATGGCATTGTCGAGGCAGTAGGCATTTTTGAAGAAGTATGTGATGCATACCCTATCATACAAATTTAAGAGTGTGGCACATAGGGTATCACACACTTGAGGTAGTGAGCATATACAGAGAAGTAGGTGACGCATATCTTATTGCATATGTTAAAGTGTGTGACACATAAGTTATCATACACATCAAGGTGTGCGGAGCATTATTCATCACATAGTTGGTCCAGTGAGCATGTGCGATGGGATGTGCGGCGTACTCTTGGTCAGAAAGGTCCATACCGCGGGGGTTTTGCCCCTGCACCCCCATCAAGGTCAGTGGTGGGCTTTGGGATTAGGCCTATTGGCCCTATCCCTACGCTACCACCACAAACCTCATTGAAAGTCACAAAATAAATTTGTACCTTGGAACTTTTGGGGTTGGATTAACATAATTTAAGGCATGACTCTAATGCGAATCATACTTGAGCCTTACACATTTGACCACTCCAACTTACCTGTAATGTTCCCATCACTCCTACACTTACCACCATTGACATAACTCAATTCCAAATCAAATTTAGTACTAATATCCTCCTTAGTACTTCATGCACCTACACTTACTCAAAAACAACAAAAATGATTAGAAGGATGGGTTGCCTCCCACCAAGTGCCATAGTTTCGGTCGTGGCTCGACTCTTCTTTTTACATTTTTGTTTAACATGATAAAGTGAAAATAAAATCATGGGTTGCCTCCCATGTAGTGCATTATTTAACTTTGCGGCATGAATTGATTATCTTGACTACTTAAACTTCATCAAGATACATCAATGATACCATTTGTACCTTATTTATTGGATTAAGACAATGATTTATTCCTAGTCCAACAACTTTGAAGTCACTTACATCCTTGCTTGCAAGTTCAACCAAACCAGCTATGGTCTCCATAAAAGACATATCCTTAACTAGTACATCTTTGTCATCCTCGTAGAATACATCAATAATCGAAAATACACTCATCTCCTTTTGTTGTTTCATAGACTGACATACTTCAAAACTAACTTCTTTCTCATTGAGCCTAAATTTTAGCTCATTCAGCTCTATGTCAACTAATACTCTCCCAGTTTTTAAGAACGGCCTACCCAAAATTATGGGTACTTTAAAGTCCACTTTGCAATCTAGAATTACAAAGTCGGCAGGAAATATAAAATCAGCAACTTTTACAAGTACATCATGTAGAATCCCAATCGGCCTTTTTACCGATCTATCCGCCATTATAAGCCGCATATTGGTAGGTGTAGGATCTCCCAAACCCATTTTCTTGAAAACCGTCAATGGCATAATATTTATATTTGCTCCAAGATCACAAATGGCCTTTTCAAACTTTAGCAATCCAATCGTACATGGAACAATAAACTCTCCCGAATAAATTTTATTTTGGACAATAGATCTTGTAGCAATAGCACTACAATGATGAAGATTGTCTACCATTTCATAGCTCACAGTCCTTTTCTTCGTCAACAGGTCTTTCATAAACTTAGCATATCCGGGCATCTGTTCCAGTGTTTCAACTAAGGGCACATTCACTATCAACTTCTTCAACATAGCCATGAATTTTCTTAACTTCTCATCATCTTCTTTCTTATTTAATCATTGTGGAAATAAGGGTGGCGTCATTAGGATTTTAGTTGGAACAACTTCTACCTCTTTTCTTATGCCTTGCTCTATATCACTAACATGTTTCTGCTTAGGTGGTTGTTTTATTTCTACACTCTTTTTTTCTGAACCTCCCAACTTCATAGGCACCACTAGAGATTCATCAACCATCTCCCAATCCATTTAGACCTCATCAGTATAAGAGAATGCTCCCAAACCTGGAATAGATAACATCTTACCGCTTCTAGTGGTAATGGCCATACACGATCCATCAGTCCTCGAATTATGAATTATATCACTTGGTAGAGTCCCATTCTGTTTTTAATTAAATGTTGTGGATAATTGGCTCATCTGCTACTCCAACTGTTTAATAGCGATTGAGTGTGAATTTACTAGTTGACTCATAGAAGATATGTCACTCTTCTTAGTAGTCACCCTAAAATTTATCGCCTCAACTTCATTTAATAGTTTCTCCATCACGTCCTCCATGGACATTTTACCTAAACTGGTGACAATATTTTCATGGCTTCCAGGAGGTATATACAGTCCACTCCTGTCACTTTTATTCTTCTAATCTCCTTGATTGTTCCAACCTTGGTTTCCTTAACCACCGGTCTAAAACCCCCTGGTTATGCAAGTAGTTAGCCACTCCTTTGTGTTTGATTCATCTCTCTTATCATGGGACCCCACTACTTTTACCTTTTCTACATTCCCTAACAGCAAATGTTTTGTGAGTAAATCCATCTTGGTTTTCATGTGAGCCATTTCCTGATCACGCTTCTCTTCTCTCCTACACTGCTCTACTGATATTACACTAGACCCAGTATTGCTTACTGCCACAGAATCTTTGGTATACAAAGTTCTACTTGTCTTAGTCATTCATCCTAACATGTTCGCAGCCTCAATAAAGGTGAGCTCTATAAAAGCTCCTCCTGCAGCATTATCCACTATTGGCTTTGTAAGCGAGTTCAAAGCTCTGTAGAGTATTTCCATCAAGTGTTCATCAGTCATCTTATGGTTTGGGATTGAGTCAACTTCTTTTTAAACCTCGCCCAAGTCTCATGCAAAGCTTCATTAGCCAATTACCTAAAGTTCTTGATCTTGTCCCTCAACTGTAACATTCAAGAGGGCGGAAAGAACCTTTCTAGGAAAGCTTCTTTCAATTGCCTCTAGTTTTTTATAGAATCAAGAGTCAGCTAATTAAACCACATAGTTGCCTTACTAGACAGAGACAGTGGGAAAAATCTTAATGAATAGAATTTTGTCCCACTCTAGGATTATCAAGTGACTTACAAATACTGATGAAATTCTCCAAATTTAGATTTGGATCATCACCAGGTAATCCATCAAGGAGTCCTTTCAGATTTAGTAGATGGATCATAGTACTGGTGATGTTGAATTTCACCCTAGGAGCTAATGGTGGTAGAATGATTACCCCTATAGATCCAGTTCCATCTAAAACATCCTCATCATTGTCAACATCAAACTGCGTAGCTTAGCAGTCTGGTCTTCCTATGAATGGATGATTTCAATTTACAGGTGCAACTACCCATGCTGCACGCCTCCTATTAGCTGGGTCAATTAAATCATCATCTCCCAGGTCCTTTTCATCTAGATTAGGTACCCGACCTGGGTTATCTATATTATGTAGATTTAATTAAGCATTAGCCAAAGCGGCTAATCTTTCAGCTTTCTGTTGGATAGCCATTCTTTTAATGAGATGAGGTTCAGGATTGAAGGGTAATAATGGTTCTCTTGAACTTCTAGTTCGTGGCATAAACAACAATGAGCCTGTAACAAATAAAAACAACAAATAACATAAAATAAGGAAACTTGACTAACAGTCAATTAACACAAATAAACTTAATCGACAACTGTATTCCCCGACAACGGCGCCAAAATTTGATATGCCTAAATTATACCTCTCTTACGAGAGAGTAAACGGTCATTGTCAAATATATAACCCAACTAGGTTGGGGTCAAATCCCATAGGGAATATGGTGATAATTAAGTTGTATGCAGATTAGTTGACTTTTAATCATTTGTTTCTGCAAAATAAATAGAGGGGATTTGATTCAGTTCACAAATTAATGGTTTCAGTTTAACAAGATGAAATATGTGTAGTAGTATTCAAATTCAGAGAAATAGCAATCTAGGGTTATGTCCACCTTGTAGTTTTCAATACTTTCTAACTATGGGCTTTACAAATTCATACATGCATCGTGCTTATAGAGAAATGTATTGTATTTAATAACATAATCCTAGTGTTTCTCAACCATCAAGGACTAATTCACTTTAGTTCTCTCGAATCAAAAGTGTTTACCAGAATCAATCTGAAATCTCCAAGTAGTTAATCCTACTAAGGCATTAACATATGAAATAGGGATTGTAAATCTTATTTTCTTGTCACTACTCTTTTTTCCGAACAACAACCTTTCTCTCAGACAAGTTGTGTTTTAAGGCACATCCTCTATGTTTGCAACCACGAGAATTCAAAATAAATGAAGAGAGTATGATGTAAACAAATCAGTGCATAATGAATTCAAAACCCAAAGAAATAGATTGTATGCTACAAGTCTTCCATAACCCTAACTAATAAACTTAGCTACTCATGAATAAAACGAAAAGCATCATAAATATATTCATCATACCAAAAACTAGAAGACGATTGGTGTGCAAATACTGAAAACAAGAGAGAAAAAACATTTCTGTCACTCTCCTCAAGCTAAGACGCCTTTCTCCTCTCCCAGAATAATACAGAATAATGAATAATGAATAAAAATTCAGCAATTAAGTCTTTTACTAATCTCTTCTCTCATAATTTCCTTCTAAGTCCTTGAACTAATTATAAATGACAAATTAGTCTTGGACATAGTTTCTAGGTGCCACATTTGGTCCAGATTGATACTCTCTCTTGTGTCATATGCCATCCACATTCCATAGTCTCATTATGTCTTCATCTACCTCATTAATACCTGAAATCATGCTAATCACATCGGTTAGCTCAATTACATAGAAGTAGAGTAAAAATATAGGAAACGAGGCACTTTGTTCTCTAAACTTAGCTAAAATATGGATAAATTATGGTGCTTAGGCGTATAAATACACCCAAGATCAAAGGTTCCATTACAAAACCAAACCATGCAAGAGTTCTAATGAAAGTTCAACAATAGAGTAAAAACGTTCTTTGATGCTGTTTATTGAACATGTTGAGGGCACACTTTAACCAGGACCAAAATCAACATGTAAATCACCATAATTTGGGTTAATCAAGACCCATTAGTTAAAATATAACCAATAAGCAACCACATATGCAAACCATCACCGAAAATATGTAAAAACATAGTTTATACCAATACCAAACTGCATGCATAAAGACCCTCAACAATATTTCGAAATCCACCATTGTAGACCCATAAAACAACATCTAAAACACGATACACATGCCTTTATTTTGAGAAAAAATAATAAGGGAAGGAGTACATTCCATAAACATGAAGATCTACTATAGAAACCTTGGCCTTTGAGCCCTTTGAGGAACATATGAAGAAACCCTAGCCTTTAATCTTCTAAGAGAGTATTTGAGAGAGTATTTGATGTGTTATGATCCTTTAATAAGTGTTATGGAAGTCCATATAGGGTTATATAATGTGAGGACATAAGGGTTTAAGATTAGGAAATTTCCTAACTACCTTTGACTTAAAAATTAATATAATTCACGCCGAGGGGTACGACTCACCTTACCATTCGTATCCAAGGGTATGAGTGACACCCTAAATCGTACCCCAACCTTGAAAAGACCTCTCCTACTGGTTTCTATATGACTTACCATTTATAACTCATACCTAAGGGTATAAGTGGTAACCTCAATCGTATCCCTAACCATATGGTGGACAGATTATACTAGAGAACTCAAACATGCACTATACAACTTGTCTTATACGACTCATAAGATCCCATACGACTATTACCCATATGAGTTATACCTTGGGAAGTAGCTAAGCCTCCCATACTGAATAGGGTTCTATTGAGTAACCTATCTACCCTACAATCTATAATACCCCATACTTTTTTATAGCTTGAAATCATCTCAAGAATGTTAGAAACTTACTTTGAAAGATGAATCCACTTTTGAAAAATGGTATTTTTAAGATTTTCACTTTTTATCATGTGAGAAATTGAATAAGACTTCCATCAATACCAATTTAATCAAAATATGACATCGAAGGAGAAAGTTATGGCCAAAATATAGAAGGTAGTGTGACTACCTTCTGCCTAGGAGCGACGGCCCAGGCCGATGGACCGTCTGAATAGGGATGGACCATCGTTCAGGCCATTGCAAGGGAAATAGTGAGTCCACCTTCTAGATAACGTGTGACGGGCAGGTTGATGGACCATCAAACTTGTGATGGACGTCACCTAGGCCATCGCTACTTAGGCAGTAAGACCTTTTCTTAGTCCACGTACAATGGTCGAAATGATGGACCATCGCACGAGCCATTGCTGGTCCCGATTCATCAAATTAAAGTCATTTTAAAAGGGGCTTTTTGGTCTTTTACCACCCATTTATATACCCAATTATATCCGACCTTAGCTTATTTTGTTCATCATTCTTTCACAGCAACTAAACTAGTATTTTCTCTCTAACATTAAAAATCTCTCTAAATTCTCTCTAAATTCAATAAAAATCAATCCAAGTATGCATAGTGTTCTTTCATGGATTCCTTTCGTCCATGAAGCCCAAGAATCTCTTTTCAAAGTTTAAGTTTATGGATTTACTTTATGAATTTCATGATTGGGCTGCTCTTGTTCATGTTTATAATGAGTAATTGATTCTATTCCATCATTGGGTGATAAATTATATGTGGATTTGATTAGTATAGATGCAGATTTATGTAAACCTATGATTAAACCCTTGAATGATGAAATTAGAATTGAATCATGATGTTTAATTGTTGTATAATGTTGTTTACACATACTGTACCTACCATGTGTTTAATTAAATGCCTAGATGAAGAAAAATGCCCAACTAGCATGATATCATGAAATCCCCATGTATGTACAAGTTTATGTAGATAACATGTTTGGTGAAATGCTTTAATAAATGTATTATGGATTATGATGTTAATGATGTGTTCAAGTAGGTTATGCTTTGTCAGTATCTTTCCATTGAGTTCCGAGGATATTTGTACCCAAAATATTAGCTATGTGCCTAGATCTAGGTCATATTTTCATGATACTCTCAGTCAAGCTATGATCCTTAGACTTCAGACAGTCTTATGACTTAGAAAATCTTTATGATCTCATAAACTCAGTCAGTTGTCAGATATTAGTAGTATTCCATCAGTCAACGAAAGTTAGTAACTTAGTCCATGTTTAG
Source organism: Capsicum baccatum var. pendulum (assembly GCA_030864225.1). Lineage (NCBI taxonomy): Eukaryota > Viridiplantae > Streptophyta > Magnoliopsida > Solanales > Solanaceae > Capsicum > Capsicum baccatum. The sequence goes on along the minus strand of CM061558.1, from coordinate 75,492,792 downwards.
TTCAGTAAATCATGTTCAGTGTCTATTCAGATGGGAGTAGAAATTAACACTGAGAGAACCCAAAGATGGGAACTCACCTGTTATATGAGGGTGTGTTTCTTAAAAGAAATCCTTGCATTCCAGAACTATGTAGCCAACATAGTTTGAGACATCATAGCCTGCTATATGAGGGTAGATGAGGTGGCTTAACCTTCTATATGAGGGTTCCCACCATTCTTACTAGAGTTACCTATTATATTAGGGTCACTCATATGTTGTCCTTACTAGTGGCGCGGTATTGATACCCTTCTAATTAGGGCACAGATTGGACCCCAATTCAGCTATAATGTATTATTTGGGGCATGTCGGTTAGATTACTACCTCCCACAGTCTTATTATCAGTCTCAGTAAATGAACTCAGATAGTTCTTCAGAATTGAGGACTGTCAAATATAGTCAACTCAGATATATTATGAAACTTAACTAGTTCCATCAGATTTTGGACTGTCAGATACAGTCACTCATGTTATCGATTATTAGAATTCAACCATTAGTCATGTTAGTATCAACATACTTATGTTATCACGATTTCAGATATAGTTAATATGTATGCATGTATGTATTGTCACGTTTATATTAGTCAGTTAGCCAATATTGTTCATGCCTTTGAACCCCATGCATTCACCCTACCTCACATTTATACCAGTACATTCAAAGTACTGACGTATTTATGCTATGGTGTCTTATACCATCAATTTAGAGACATGAGCTCTAGAACATCAATAGACTACAAATATCAGCAGTCAAAGTTAGCAGTGAGTCCTCATCCTTCGAGGACATGATTATTTCTCTATTATCTCATTAATTATTTTATTAGTTGGCGATAGTTGGGGATATGTCCCATCAACTCCTTACTCAGACAGTTCAGTTAGTTAGAGGCTTTCCAGACTATTATGTTCAGACAGTTATTTCAGTTGTTTTGGGTATTTCATACCCTGTTTAGATGTTATGTTTTTACTTCAGTTATGTAAACCTTATGGCCTTTCAGTTCATGTTTCTGCATTATTCAATATATTATGCAGTATACAGGTACATATATTAGTCATAGGCTAGCTTGTGGTCCTTCAGGGTCATAGAACCATGTAGCATTTTGGCTACTAAATTCGAGGTGTTACACGAGTCGTATCCAAGGGGTAAGAGTGACTCCCTTGAGTCATATCGAGCCAAAGAGGTCCAAAACTAATGAAATTTTTAGGGGTCCTACTTTTGGGATGTTTCAGGCTCCCCCACTAGGAATATTCATCCCTGAATTATGGGTAAGGGTATGGATAAGCACGAGGTAATATATTAACACACATCAAACTATCCCCCAAAGAGGGAAAGTACGCAAACCAATAAGAATATTACTACATACCCTAAGCATAATTTATACCCAACACCTCTATTCTGTCCTCTAACTAAGTTAGGAAACAAAGATTCAAGAGCAACCATTCCTTACCTTCACCAACGTTTGAAAAAAAAAATTAGTGAAGAACATACACCCTACGCATAAAATTTCTGGAACAAAGAACTAACGTGGATCCTTAAACTCTTTGTCCACTTCTGCATCCTAAATTGCTTCTTCGGGATTTTAGTTCCACCATGGAACCTTTATCGAAGACATACCTTTCATTTGTAACCGGTGAACTTACCAATCCAAGATCCTCATTGGGACCCCCCTTAAAGATCCAGGAATCTATGATACCAATACCACCTAAAGGAACCAACTGACCAAGGACCATTCAAACTCCCACACAACATAGGTTACCAGATGAATGACTCATGCTAGAGAGAAAGTCCAAATCAATTTAGAATTTACCGAGCCATATCACTATGAGGCTTGAGTCAATCTATACATCACCACTTCCAGGTTCAAGCCTATTCAAAACACAAAGGATCTAACTTAAGCCACCGAGCTCTACTCCTTACATCTATCCCAAAACACTACTCCACCTTTATCACCATTATAACATGGAAAAGATGAGAAAAAGATATGGACAAACCATATTTAACCATCGTACTCCCCAACCTATGAAAGCCATGCAACAATTATACTAGGAAGATAATTAATATGACCATACCTTACCAAACCTCTTTAGTACCCAAGACAACCATGGTATATCTACCAATCACAACATTCGAGCCTACCCCTTACATACCCACAATATGATCTATCCATCAAAGATCTAACACCATTTAATATTTTACAACAAATTTTCACCACATATTCCTTTCCTAAATATTTATCATGACAGTAACCTTACCTTACCGCCAAACCTTAACTTTAGTAGCCACCCTAGACTCTCCTCCACTTAGGGACTTCTACATTTCTATAATAGCCCAACTTATTTTTTTAATAAAAGGTTAATAGGTAATTTTAATTAATTATTAATAGTAATAAGGAAATTAAGGAGAGCAAGTCAAAATCTTGAGCTTTTCCCTTCTTTATTTTCACGTTAGAAATGGTTTAAGTAGAATATTAGGGCTTATATTGATCCTTTCATTCTTGGAAGAGAACAACATGCGGTGTATAAAAAAATATAAGTTGGAGAACACAGGATTGGGATTGAAATTTCTCAATTGTAAGGTATGAACTTTTCAATTATTTTGGCATAGAAGTTGAATAAAAGTACAATACTAGTGCGAATGTTTTATCATGAAGTTTAGTGATAAAGTATAATTAAATTACGACTCAGTTTTGGTTTCATTAACAAGAGAAACAATAATTATCAACTTTGGGAGCAACTGGCAGTAAGCAAAGCTGAAGCTTTGTTTGAGAATTTTCCTTTCCCTACATTGGGATCATGTTTGGACAGTTGTATTGGAATATTATTTTCGTTAATTCAATAAATACAGTGTGAAATATAAAGTTCTAGATCTAATTATAAAATATAGGGATATTGAGGCTTGGCCCAAAATAACATAATTGATATTGTTAGTTAAGATTTTATTTAGATTGATCCCATTGGTCGTTGTTTGGTTGATGTCCTACACATTATAAAGTTGGAGAATTTGTTATTAGTGAGGTAAGTAAGAATTTAATCTTTGGTGATTGCTTTCCAAATTTATTATTTTTTAAAAATATTTTATCTGCTCAATCCATGTGTTGGGACAAGCACATGCTTAGTAGAATCGATGGTCTTTGATAAATATGTATTTTATTAAGTATACTAAAAATCATTTATGGTGAGTTGTAAGGTGACGTTGAGATATTCAATGTGTTTACTAAGGGCATATATGTGCTGTCGTAATATGTTAGGGTCATACCTATGCTGTGTAAAATGTTAGGGTCTTTGTACAAGATGTTGTGATATATTTACTAGGGGCATACATATGCTGCCATAATATGTTAGGGGCATATCTATGACACTATAATATGTTAGGGGCCTTGTACTTGATGATGTAGTATATTTTTGGGGCATTATATATGCTACCGTGGACTTGTCGGGATGTTAGGCTGATCACTTTCACTGCCGTTTATGACAAGATATGAGGGTGGATTGATTTGAGATGCATGGTAACTTTTGAATAATTTATTGAACTTTATTTAAGATTATATTATAAGTTATATATTTTGTATATCATTTATGAGATTATTGTACGTTGTATTCTCTAACGCTTTTTCCAGTGGTATTAAAATAGTGGGTCAAGCATCTTACTGGGTTATATTTAGATATAGCTCACTCCTTACTTGCATGTCTATAGATACTATTGTGAAGTTGAAACTAGTTGTTGATGGTTCATTCATTAAGATTTTATTGCTAAGGTGAGTCACGATGGCTATCGCTTCTCCCGACAGGTGTTATTTGCGGGTGCCATACATACTTATGGATTATTTTAGGATATGACAAAGTTGGTATCAAAGCCTAGGCTTTAGGTTATAAATCATGGAGCCTATTTGGTAGAATCTTGTTCATGGGTATGTTGACGTCCATACTTATGACCTGGAGGATATCAAACATCTAGCATGTTTTCCTTTCTTTCATTTATTATTCCTACATTAAGATAACTCGAGGTTAACTTTTGAATGTCCTTTCACATACAGCTAGGATAGATATATCCTCCTCTACTAGATGACATAGTTGACTTTGATATTTTAAATAATATATGTACAGTTGAGGGTGACATTGATTATTGGAATATTGTGTGCGTTGGTTATGGTTTTGATTACTGGAATATTATGTGCAATGGTTGTGGTTGATATTTGATTGGTTTGCATCTAGGGATAACTTTCAAAATGCACAACATGCTCATTGAGCAGATTTATGGTTGAGATTTGATTGGTTTTTGTCTAGGGATAACTTTCAAGATGTACACAATATTAATGGAACAGATTTGTGATAAATTTTGGACTTGTGAGAGAATAAAATACTTAAGTCTAAGAATTTATAGACAAATATGGTAAGAGGTAGAGTATGACACAATTAGTAAAGAGGGGCATGGTTAGTTGTTGAAGTAAGGGATAATATGTGAATTAGGAGGACTACCTTATTATGAAAATAAATAAATTGAAAGACAAAAAGGTTTTACTATATGAATAATGACTTGATTGCCTCCGCTAAAATTAATCCGTTCGCACAATTTTGTTAACATGCATTATGTTTTCTTAAGCTTAAATAATGGGAAGATGAGCTACACATTAATGGGAAGATAGTATAGATTGAGACAAACGAAGAATTTGAGTACTTCGTATTAATTGTGGTAATTATCCAAGCGGGGGAGTCTACTATTATTGGCCGATCTATTGAATATGCGTGGACACTAATCAGAGTCATGATATAACTTGAAATAATCAATCTTAAGGTTATCTTTGGTTCAGAATCATGTTGCGTTTCTTTCAATTGTCAAGAAATATTATTTAAAATTTCCATTTCATTTGAGCCTAGTATATAACAAGAAAGATTCAATTTGTAATCCTACATGCCAAGCAACCTCATTGATTTGTACCTTTATTTACATGGTGTCATTTTCTAATCTAAAATAGTTTTGGGATGTCGATATCATGAGCTGAAGGAAAAAATGGGGGATAATATAAAGGCATGTATTAGAATTTGTTATAATTAACACTAAAAATTAGTGACGTCTCTAAGATAACTGAAGACAATACTAATGGTTATAGACTAAGTGTATGGAGTGTTCAGAATGTCCAAATTCTTGCTATTATGTTCTTTAAGAGGTATTGGAATTATTTTTGTGATAAAAGCATATGCTGTAACAAGGAACTTCTTTTATAAGCTAACAGTACTAGAGAATATACATGATGATGAAAGACCCAGCCATAATGGAGGAGGTAGGCAAAGTATAGGACCTAAAAATGGGGGTGTAGGGGTGCACCCCTTCCTAATGGATAGAGTAGGTGTTTGGAACTCTAGGGGATAAATTGGTTTACATCGAACTCATCATCAGCATGATTTAGTCTAGGTCATTATAGACAGAATAACCAAATCAGCTCAATTCTTTCTAGTTCATATCTCTTATTCAGCCGAGGATTATGCCAAACTCTACATCAAGGAGTTGGTTAGATTGCACGGTATTTCGTTGTCCATTATGTCAGACAGAGGTACCTATTTCATATCTCATTTCTAGAAAGCATTCCAAAAGGGTCTTGGTACCAAAGTCCATCTTAGTAAAACCTTTCATCCTCAGACATATGGTCAAGAAACAAAGACCATTCAGACATTAGAAGATATGATAAGGGCGTGTGCAATTGATTTTAAGGGAAGTTGGGATGACCACTTACCTATGATTGAGTTTGCATACAACAACAGCTATCATTCCAACATTCAGATGGCTTCATTCGAAGCTCTCTACAGAAAGATATATAGATCTACAATTGGTTGGTTCGAAGTTAGTGAGGCCTCAATTATAGGGCCTGGCTTGGCATTTAACACCTTAGAAAAAGTCTAGTTTATTAGAAAAAGACTCTGGGATGCTCAGAGCCGAAAGAAGTCTTATGTAGACGTTCATAGAAAAAATCTCGAGTTTGAGATTGGTGATCATATCTATCTAAAGATTTTTCCCATAAAGGGAGTGAAGAGATTCGCCAAGAAGGGAAAGTTCAGTCCCCGATATATTGGTCCCTTCAAGATTCTCAGTTGCTTTGGCAAGGTATCTTATGAGCTTGAATTGCCTTTAGATCTAGCCTTAGTTTATCCAGTCTTTTATGTCTCTTTTCTCAAAAATTGCATAGGTAACTCATCAGTTGTAGTCCCTATTCAGAGCATTGATGTTCAAAACACTCTCTCTTATGAAGAGATTCCAGTTGAAATCTTAGACTATCAAACTCATAGATTGAGGAACAAAGAAGTCCCCCCAGTTAAGGTTCTATGGAAAAATCATTCCGTCGAGAGAGATACTTGGGAAGAAGAGGCAGACATGCGTACCAAGTATCCTCACCTCTTCTTCTCCAACTCAGATTCAGATCAATGTAACAGTTCTCCTTAAGCTTACTCAGTTTCATGTTAAGTGTTCATCACAAACTTGGTATAAAGTTTCATGCTCACATTCCCATTATAAACTTAGTATCAAGTACCATTGCATAATCAGTCATGCACTAATGTATCAGTTCAGTTATGTAATTATGCATTAGACATGCATTCTCATTATGAGATACTTAGTTCTTTAGAAAACTCAGTCATGCATTCATGAATCAGTTACACATGCATTAGATATGCATGTTCACTATTATATGTTCTGCTTGTTAGTCATGTCAGTCATGATATCATGTTCTAGTTATTTATGTTCAGTATGTATGTCATTTGTCTTTTCTCCCCTCTCAGTCAGTCTCATTCAAGGATGAATGTTTTCAAGGGAGAGATATTACAATACCCCGTACTTTTTCCTAGCTAATTTCATCTCAAGAATGTCTAGTATTATCTTATAAATTGAATAATGGTTATTCCATGAGGAATTCTCAAGATTTTCTCATTTTTTTCATGTGGGAAATTCAATAAGCTTTCAATCGATATAAGATTCGCCCAAATCTGATAATCGGGTCAGAAGTTATGACTATTTCAAGTTTTCGTCGTAAAACAATGCCATATTAGTTAGTGCCGTGATGCACCACAAGGGAAAATGGCATTTGGTGAATTCCAGTGGGGGTCTGCATTTATGGCATGTCACACCAGGGCCCAAATTCAGAATTGTCCATTTTCCAGTGTCTCAGTGCGATTTCCCCCGAGTCGCACCAAAGTTCCAGGTCATAGAGGAAGAGGAAACGTGATGGACCCATGTCGTGCCATCCCTCAATTTCCCAATTGTCAAAATCCAGTGACATGGCGCGATAGCACCGCGTCATGCCAAGGGCCTAATTCAGGAAATTTTTACAATTTTAAATGACGCATCCAGGGTTACGTGGGTCAACTTCCCACCCCTATTAAACCTTTTAACACGTGATTCAGCCACTTTTCACCCAAAATATACTGGTGTCTCTCAAGTGTCTCTCAAGAACAAGCTAGGGTTTTCATATAAGATCCAATATCAAGAAAGTTTCACCATCAATCTTCACGAAATCACGAACTAAGGTATGCATAGTGTTCATTCATGGACTCCTTTCATCCATGAAGCCCAATAATCTCTTTTCTAAATTCAAATTTATGGATTTTCTTATGAATTTCATGATTGGGATGCTCTTGTTCATATGGATAAAGAGAAATTAAATTCTACTACATGTTGGGTGATAAATTCTATGTGGGTTAAATTTTTGTAGATATAGAATCATGCAAACCAAAGACTAAATCCTTGAATGATGAAATCAGAATTGAACAATGATGTTTAATTATTGTACAATGATGTTTACATGTACCATGCCTACAATATGTTTGATTAAATGCCTAGATGAAGGAAAAGTGCCTAACTAGCATGATACCATGAAATCCCCATGTATGTACAAGTTATGCCTAACATATGTTTTGATGAAATGCTTCTCTAAATGTATTATGGATTATGATGTTAGTTGTATGTTCAAGTAAGTTATGCTTGGTCAGTTTCCTTTCATCGACTCCTAGGGGTACTCATACCCAAATTAGCTGTGTGCCTAGAGCCATGTCATGTTTTCATGATACTCTCAGTCAAGCTATGATCCTTGACTTCAGACAGTCTGATGACTCAGGAAAACTCCATAATCTCATGAACTCAGTCAGTTGTCAGATATCAGTAGTATTCTATCAGTCAAAAGAATTCAGTAACTCAGCCTATGATCAGTTCAGTAAATCATGTTTAGAGTCTATTCAGATGGGAGTAGGAATTAGCACCGAGTGAACCCAAGGATGGGAACACACACTATCAGATAAGGGTGTGATTCTTAGTAGTTATCCTTGTGTTTCATAACTATGTAGCCAGCATAGGTTGAGACATCAGCACTGTCCGATGAGGGTTGATGAGGTGGATAAGAACTATCAGATAAGGGCCCTATCATTCTCATATATGGGACACTATCAGATAAGGGTCGCCCATAGCTTGTCCTTACCGGTGGAATGGTATTGACACCCTTCCAATTGGGGTTACAAATTGGACCCCAACTCAGCCATAATGGCGTATCAGGGGCATGTACTTGAATCTTAAGCTACTTCAAATCATTCCACAATACTTCCCTTAGTTGAATATCATTATAAGCATACAACCATACACTACAGGGAAATCCTTGAGTTTCAGCAATAGTAATAAGTGACCCAATCTATCAGTAGAAGAAAGTACATTGTTAAAACCACCTCATAGGATCCAAGTTTTTTACTTGAATCTAAAACTACTTCAAATCAGCCCACAAAACTTCCCTTAGTTGAATATCATTTGAGAATACACTACACTGAGATAGGTTGAGCATTGGGTTCCCATATCTTCTACCATACAATGTACTACCTGATTAGTTACTTTAAATACCTAAAGATAAATATAAGGTTTCCAAAATAGACAAATCCTACCATTCAAAGATTCAGGAAAACTGCAATAGATATTCCAACCCTGTACAACTTTTTTTTGAATTTTCTTAGATATATGGTTCCTAAACTTCTATCTCCACACAACCAAACACATCTATTTTGTTCTTCATAAGAAAGAGCTTTAATTTTTAATTCTTGAGGGCTTAATTTAAGCCCCTAACATTCTAGGTAGAAATGATCATGGGGTTGTAAAGTTGTAGATCAACCAACTGCATCTTTAATTTAATAAGTGCTAGATTCTTTACTTGTTTCCCTTTATTATCCCCAACTTTTGTTTGAACTACTATATTTAAGCAAGGTACATCATCTTGTATCTTTTTACTGCTCATTCAGTTTGTGGATTTCAGTAATAACCTCTGCATCAGGCCTTGTAGGGTCATCTTGCTTTGCTTCATTTATAGTAGGTTTAGCCATCCATATCTGTTGTACTATGACTACCTTCTCTTTCTATTTCTCATTTTCTTCTTTGTGGTTGTTCTGGTTGAATGTCTGCACAATCAACTTTTTTCTCATGACCTTTATTATACCAACAATGAACATCATCATGCCCAAACTTAAAGCAATTAATGTAGAAATTTGGTCATAAGTCATACTTAATTTGTTGCTGCAAGGTTCCAAAGAGAGTGTTAAGATCAACTGTCTCAGGAAAAGGCTAAGAAGCATCCACATCTACCAATACTCTAGCATAAAAAAGGCATTTAGAGTGAGTAGAAAAATGATCTGAATACATCAGCATCCAAACCACACTAGCAATCTCGATTAGTGCTTCAACAAACCAATAAGACACAGGTAGTTTGAGGAACTTCACCTAAAGGGGAATAACACTCAAAACATATTAATTGAAAGAGAAATTAGATTTCCATAATTTAAGCACCATCGGCATGAACTACCAGATTTATTATATATCTGAAGGTAATTCCATCCACCATAGGAGAGTATGTCTCCATATAGTCAATGCCAGACCTTTACGAAAATCCTTCTGCCACAAGTCGTGCTTTATATGTTATGACTTCACTTTTTACATTTCGCTTTCGCACAAAAATATATTTTTTACCCCACTGGCTTGATACCTTCAGGTGTTCGGACCATTGATCCAAAATCTTCACATTTTTCAAGTGAAGTCGATTCCGCTTGAATTGCATCCTTTCATTTTGGCCAATCATTTCTTTGTCTATATTTATTGACAAATTTTGGTTCCAAATCCTCATGTTGTTGATTTATTTCAGTTGCAACATTATAAGCAAAAATATTGTCAGCCACAATATTATTTCAATTCCACCTATTTCTCATTGAGACATAACTTATTGAAATTTCTTTATTCTCATTAGTTTTAGGTATTTTAACCTCTTCAGTGGTCTTATCATTTGTTAGATCTTGAGGCTTTTTTTTAGCGACTGCCATCATATCGTCATTATTTTGATCATTTATTTCTTTTCTTGTTCGATGTTTTTTATCCTTGGAACTAATTGGTATACCACGTTTTAAATGTGGCTTAGACTCATTTGCATTGACCACTTTTCCTATCGGGACATCAACTCGAACAAAAGCATTCGCAGCTGGAATATAAGATTTAGTAACCCTTGAAAGGTTAGTAAATGCATCCGGTAGCTGATTTGCAACATTTTGCAAGTAAACCATCCTTTGATACTTTTGCTTGCATTTAATTGTTTGAGGATCCAAATGAGATAGTGATAATGCATTCTAATCTATCTCATTTTTCAGCTGCTTATGCTCTCCCCTTAATGTTGGGTATACTGATTCATCAAAATGATAATCGGCAAACCTTGCCGTAAATAAATCTCCTGTCATAGGTTTCAAATATTTTATAATAAAAGGAAATTCATACCCAACATATATTCCTAACCTTCTTTGGAGTCCCATCTTTGTGCGTTGTGGTGGAGCAATTGAAACATATACCACACATTCAAAAATTCTAAGATGGGAAATATTTGGTTTTTGACCAAAAACCAACTGTAATAGGGATAATTTATGATAAATAGTTGGCCTTATGCGCACAAGTGTTGCTGCATGCAAAATAGCATGTCCCCATGTTGAAACATAAAGTTTTTTCCTCATTAACATCGGTCTAGCTATTAATTGAAGACATTTGATCAATGATTATGCTAGACAATTTTGAGTGTGAACATGAGCAATCGAATGTTCAAATTTTATTCCAATTTACATACAATAATTATTAAAGGAATGAGATGTAAACTCACCATCATTATTAAGACGAATAGTCTTTATTGCATAATCTGAAAAATATGCTCTTAACCTTATTATTTGAGCCAACAATCTCGCAAAAGCCATATTGCGAATTGATAATAAGCACACATGTGACCATCTTATAGATACATCTATCAAGACCATATAATATTTGAAAGGTTCACATGAAGGGTGAATTTTTCTAGATATATCACCCTGTACACGTTCCAGAAATACAAGGCATTCAATCCCACCGTTAGCTATTGATGGTTTAATAATCAACTTTTGTTGAGAACAAGCAGCACAAGAGTATTCCTTTGATTGAAGAATATTTTGATTCTTCAAAGTATATCCATGTAAATTCTCAATAATTCTGCGCATTATATTAAAATTGGGATGGCCCAACAGGTCATACCAAATGATAAAATCATTACGATCTATAAATATTTTATTTACTATGGTATGTGATTCAACCATACAAATACTTGTATTATACAATCCATAATAAAGTGCTGGTAGTTTTTCTTGCACAAATTTTCTCCACCTTTTATTGTAGTGATATAAAGATATTCAATCTTTCCTTCATTTGTAGTCTCAATGTGATAGCCATTTTGGCGAATAACCTTAAAACTTAACAAGTTTCTTTGAGACTTACTACAATATAATGCATTATCAATGTCCAATATTGTTCCCTCAGGTAGTAATAAGGTCGCTCTTCCAGAGTCTTCAATTAACTTTGTACTACCGGATATTGTATTAACATGGGCTATTTTCATAATCAAATTAGAGAAATATTTCTTTTCTCTTAATATAGTGTGAGTTGTAGCATTATCAAGAAGACACACATCTCCATTACTCATCTTGGATTCAATCAATGATTCAGGAAATTTTATTATCTTTATAAAATAAAAATACATGATAAGAAAAGTGAAATCTCACAATCTTACAATAAAACTTAAATACTTATTATTTTCTCTTGAAATGTAAAAAAAAACATAATGAAAAAACATACTAAAAACAACATAATAAAAGAACATTATTTATTTCCCCAATAACTCGATCAAGATTTAGTTTTGATCTCCAAAGAAGCCTTCAGCTTCCGAACGAGTTATAGCATCAAGGCCATCAAAATCATCATCTTTCAAGGCCAAGTTTACCTCAACATTGTCATCATATTTTTGTGAAGGTCCTGCCTCATCATTATTTTTGAAAGTCAAATGTAACTCCATTCGGACAGTAGAAGAGGTCCCACCTTCATTTATCTTTCTTTTGCAAGATTCTTGATAAAGCCTAGGAAAATGCTTAGGCATCAGACATTCATTCTTCCAGTGGCCTTTCATGCAACAACGATGACAATTACCTCTTGAAGGATTGTTTTAGGGACCCATTTGTTTATATCAATGGTTACCACCATGATGATTATTATATCATCCTCTACCATTGTCACATTCACGCATATTATTATGACCCCGATCTTGCCATCTTTCAGGCTAACTATGTGTTTGTATCTTATTTGCTTTCGGTAGTGGAGCAGCTCCAGTGGGGTGGGCCTCATGATTTTTTATCAAAAGGGCATTATGTTGCTCAGCCACTAGAAGGCATAAGATCAATTCAAAATACTTTTGAAAGCTCTTTTCATAGTAGTACTGCTGCAATATCACATTTAAGGCATGAAAAGTAGTTAGCATTTTTTCCATCATGTCCTCATCATTTATAGTTTCCCCTCATAATTTTAATTGGGAAACAATCTTGAATAAAGCAGAATTATATTCAACAACGGTTTTGAAGTCTTGAAACCGTAAGTACATCCACTCATAACAAGCTCTAGGCAGTACCGTGGCCTTTAGGTGTTCATACCTTCCCTTTAAATTTGTCCACAATTCAAGTGGATGTTTCACAGTAAGGTATTCAACCTTCAGTCCTTTATCCAGATGATGATGAAGGAAAATCATGGCCTTGGCCTTGTACTGACTCGACGTTGCATTATTCGGGGTAATAGTAGTACTAAGACCTTTAGCAGCTAGGTGAATATTAGTGTCAAGAACCCATGACAAGTAATTTTTTCTGTAGATATCAAGTTCCACAAACTCAAGCTTCGATAAGTTTGACATGATAAAAACTGATGAATTGAAAACTTCAAAAAGAGTAGAGTCGTGCTGATAACGTGTTGTAAATAAATATTCTGAAATATACTAAAATGAAAGGGGGTGGAAGAGAGACCTATAGATATAAGAGAAGATTTTATTTTATTATACTTTGGTGTGTCTTTACAATGTAGAACGGAATCCCCTTTAATAGGCAATAGTATGTGGAAAACATGTACTATGTGAAAATACATTCACAAACTTTACATTCATGTGTAGTATGTGTAATATGTGTAGTATGTGTATCTACAATAATGTAATATGTGATCATCCACCAAATAAATTATTTACAATAGAAAACACATTATTTTGCCTTTTATTTAATATTTTTAATAACAATTTAAAACAAAAGTTAATGAAGATAATTATGACTTGACATTAATTTATTTCAGGTGGATCTGACATGTCATCAATGCAAAGAGAGTGAGCTACACACACGGTGGAAGGAATTTAACATTCTTTTGATTGAATTTATGTATTCAATTAACAAAGAGGTGAGTAGAAGAGTTAATAATACAAAAGCAACATATATAGGGGTCTATTAGACCATTTTGCCTACTATAAATTGAATTGAAACTTAACTAGGACTTAAGGTTTTCTTGATTGGAGAATTTGGAATAATATCTAACAGACTTGATTTGACTATGTCACTGCTCCTTTTTCTTTACTAATTTTCAGTGGGCTCCTTAGAGAAGGACCCTGAAACATGAAAAAAGGAATAAGAGTAAGTAGTATATGATTGTCGAGTTGTCTACACAATTTTGTTATAGATAAGAGATTAAAGCTGAAGAAGGTATATAAGAAATATCATGTAACACAAGATTTGATAATGCATAGACTATTCTTGAACGGGTCACTATTTATTTGGATGAATTAGGAAGATTTCCCATGACTGTTCTAGGTAAAGTCTTAAAATTTTAAAGAATTGCTTTATTCTGAGTCATATGCTAAGTAGCTCCACTATCTAATATTTTAAGAATTATTGTCAATGTTAACTTGGTATGCATAAGAATTCAAAAACTTAGTCTTACATGCAAAACTCATGTTGACATAAACTTAAGGAGTATTTTCTTCTTATTTTACCGTATTAAGTTACTTAAGAAGCTCCAATAGTTTTCCATATTTTCCTGAGTCAAGGAACTGATGTTTGGACCATTACTATCTACCTGTTCCTCAATAGTGTTGAAACTGTCCTTGACTTGAGGACTTTTAAAAATTTTTCTACTTTGTAAACTTAAAATCAGTAGAAAATCAATGAATCTGTAAAATTTGTCCACTCGATGACCTTGTTTCTTATAGTAACTACAAAATAAATCATTTTTCTTAAGATTAAAATCATATTTTTGTATTTTACAATTATTGAACTTCTTTTCTCGTAGTTGATCAGAGACAAGATAAGATGATGTATCACTATGATAATCCTACTATTGGAACATGAATTTCCCTTTGTTTCTCATCATGAATTATGAGTGAATAAGTTTGTCCGTAGAAAGAAAGAGAAAAGGCAACAATATATTTCTTCTCACACCCATGAAAGTATCACTCAATCACATCAAACACTATAGTATTATTTCATCTCACTACAATAATATTTCATCTTAGTGTGCCTTGTGTCCTTTTTCTTAAGAGCACATTCAAAAATCAAAGGAAAAAATAAAATGTATTCAAGACATCTAATTCATCCCATAGACTAAATTGGTTAAATAAGTTGAAACACTTGCATTTACCTAAGTGCTATCACTTAACTATTTTTGAAGTTGAAAAAGTTTGGCTCCATTTGTCTTTCCAAATCTTTATCTGAGGTCCTTCACAAGTCCTTTACACTGCCAGAATACAACATACATTATGTAATTTCCTTGGACTAGGTGTTCATCCATTATAGGACCATATTGTTGCACCTGTTTTATGCATTGTGCGTATCTGAACATAGGAAAGGATCAATCAAAGATCCATCACTAATTCCCAATTTATTCTTGGCTGAAAGAGAAAATACTATTGATCTCTTTCAACCTCCATACCTTTTTCTATCAAAAAAACTAGAATTAAGATTCATCCTTGGGTAATCTAAGGGATGAAGATAGTAAGGGTGAATTCGACCAACTAGCGTAATTGTAGAAGATCCATCAATTGGAACAGTACCATTGACTAGTGTGGTCTTTGCTGCTGCATTAGTGAGATGAAAAGTGTTGGTCATGATGAACAAAAATGAGAAAGTTGAAAAGCGTTGGTCATGATAAACAAAATGAGAATATTGAGACAAAATAATCAAAAAGAAGGAACAAAGATGAGAATTTACCTTGCTTTGACACCATGTATAAATTAAAGGATTTTTAGAAATGAAATACAAAAGAATTATAAAAAATAAAATTCTTCTCATCTGTCCAATGTCCTATATATAAGTAAAGGAACAGACCCAAAGATTTCTAAATAAGGTAAACAATAATTAAAGTGATATACTTCTAAATAAAGGAGGATACACACCTAAATAAGGTATAAAATATTAGAGAATATATAACAATATATTTAGACATATATACAAAGAATGCACCTAAGGTGTAAAAGAGGGAATAATATCTACAAAGATTTTTCAAATCTGGATCAAACTAATATGTTAAAGTTGGTTCAAAACTGTGTGTTGCAGTAGTGTACCATAGTAGATGAAATCATTAGTGAGATAAACCAAGTAAACCAACCGGTCCAATGAACTAATCCAATATTATCTCAACATATCCTCAAAAGAAAGATCTCATAAATATTTTGAGGTCCACAAATGTTGGTCCTTATATGTGTGGATATTGGATAATAAATAATCAATTATTGATTAATTAAGCTAGCATGATAAAACATGTAAATTTGTACTACTATGTAGGTGAATTGATGTGCGAGCTTTTTGCTAGCACATTTAAGGATTTTAACTTGGAATTATTGTAAATTCTTAAGTAAATTTTATCGTTTTTGATTATATTCTCTGTGATATTACAGGTAAATCAAGATGCATGAAAAATTATGACAACTTCATCAAGAAGGACAAATATTGGGAAAAGTAAAGAAGAGGCTTATAGTTGATAACTTGGCTGATAAGTCGTCAACTTGGTGATAAGGTCTTAGAAGAAGTCGTCAGTTGAAATAGTGTGTGAGAACTGAATTAAAGAGTTAATGAATTGACTTGATAAGTCGTCAACTTCTTGATAAGACATCAGCCCAGGTTATCACCTATAAGCAGAGAACATGGATTTTGAAAGAGGAGTTAACGACTTGGTCTGATAAGTAGTCAACTCCCCGATAATCCGTCAGTTTATGTCATCAGCTATGGAGCAAATTTTATATGATTTGAAATTTAATTCCAAAATTATCTTGAGTATTTAAGGAAATGTTTTAGGTTTTTAGAAGCATCTTTAACTTATTGGAAACAACCACTTTTTTGATATTTTTCTCTGAATTTTTGAATTAAGTTTTTGGGATTCTTATTATGGTTTTGAGAATTCTCTTGTGTTTGAGAAGGAAGAATGATCATAGATCTTCATCATTTGTAAGTTAAATATCATTGAATTATGAATTCAATATATGATGTTTCTTTCTATATTATGAGGAGCTAATTCTCTTTATCTGAGTTGTGGGATCTTTGAGTTTAGTCTTGTAAATTCATTAGTTGAATTACGATTCTCAAAGTAGCAGGAACTCTTTGATAATTATTCTATTGTGCATGTTGTCTATTGATTGCAAACAATAGACTAGACTTAATTGTTGGTTTGCTTGAAGTAAGAAATCAATTTAATAGGAAGTGAATTATCAACGGGGATTTGGAAGGATTACACTTCGATCAAATGATTAATGCTGTAGCAAGGTTAATTAACTTGAGATAAGATGTGGATAAGTATACAAATTTTTCTAAGTTTGAAAGAATTAGGTAACCTAACATCTAAATAGGTAGGGAGACATTTAAATAGTACATTATAATGATAATTTGTTGTTCCTACATGTCATAAGAATCTTGAGCTATAAGTAGTGTATATCAAGTGCCAATACTCATAGTGAACGCAACTCTGGTTTTCCATAACATTAATTTGAAACATTGAAATATTAGTAGCAAGCTATTAAAACAAAGTGAACAATAACTTTTGTTTAATCTCCAAAAACCCATATTTATAGGAAACTGTTAACTATTAGTCAGTTGAATCAAGAAAAACTTAAATTAACACCATGTTCCCTATGGAATTTGACCCCAACCTAGTTGAGTTATATATTTGATGACAACCACTTACTCTCTCGTAAGAGAGGTGTAATTTAGGCGTATAAAATTTTTGCGTCATTATCGGCGAATACGATCATCAATTGAGTATATTTGTGATAATTGACTCATTGTTAAAGTTATCTAAATTTTACATTTATTTGTTGTTTTTGATTTTTACAGATTTTGTGTTGTATATGCCATGAACTAGAAGGTCAGGGGAACCACTATTACCTTTTAGTCTAGAATCTCACTTGATCGGTAGAATGGATGACCAATAAGACTTTTAGAGATTAGTCACTCTGGCTAATGCACAACTTAATCAACAAAATGCAGATAACCCAGGTCGAGTGCCTAATGCTGATAATGATGACTTGGGAGATTATAATCTGATTAAGCTTGCAAACATGAGGCATTTAGGAACATAGCTGCACCAGTAAATCGGAATTAGCCTGTTAGAGGAAGAGCAAACCATCAACCAGGTGTGTAGTTAGCATTTGATGATGAAGATGATGCTGACTTGGACAAAGCTAGTGCTACAGGAGAAATTATTCCACCACCACTAGAACCAGGCATGAAGTTTACATCACTAGCACCATGATATACTTGATAAACTTGAAAGAGTTATTTGGAGGAATTTTAGGGGATGACCCAAATATGCATTTGGTGAATTTTATCAACATCTACAAATATTTTGACAATCCTGGAGTCGGGCAAAATGCAATCCGTATGTGCCTATTGTCTCTATCTGGAGAGGTAACTCTGTGGTTAAATGAATTAGCTCCCAATTTTATAACAAACTGGAGGCAATTGGAAAAAGCTTCCCTATTCCAGGATGTTACAGTTGAGGGATGAGATTAGCAATTTTAGTCAATTACCAAAGGAGGCACTATACGAGACTTGGTTGCGATTCAAGAAAAAGCTGACATATTGCCCAAACTACCAGATGACTAATGAGCATTTGATAGAGACATACTATAAAAATCTAAACTCCCTCACCAAACCAACTATAGACAATGTTGTAGGAGGAGCATTCATGGAGCTTATGTTCGCTGAGGCTGCAGATATGTTAGAGCGATTAACTAAGATAAGTAGAGCGTGGCATAATAGGAATTCTGTGGTAGTAATCCCTACAATGTCTAGTGGTATGTTTGTGGAGTAACGTCAAAAAAAGGAAGAACGTGACCAAGATATGGTACACATGAAACCCAAATAGATCAGCTTAAAAACTATTATTTATTTGGAAAAACTGAGAAGGTGAAAGCTATTAGTTCACAAAGTATCTATGATTTTAATTCTAAGTAAGAAGTCAACTATCTAAATAATTAGGGGGATTTCCAAGTCAATAGCCAAGGAAATCAAGGTCGGAACTATTATGACAAAGATGGTTACAAAGATAGGGACCAAAGGAGTTGGAAGAACAAAATTGATAGGAGTGAACTGTATATACCTCTTGGAAGCCTTGATAATGTTGCCACCAGTTCAGTCAAAATTACCATGGAGGACATGATGGAGAAACTATTAAAGGGACTTAAAACAACCAATGCTGTTGTGACGATGATGAAGAGTGACTTATCATCCATGAGTTAGCTAGTAAATTTGCACTCAACTTCTATCAAACAGTTGGAGCAATGAATGATACAACTCTCGATAGTATTTAATTAGAGGAAGAAAGGTATATTTCTAAGCGATACAGTGCAAATTCCTTGGAATAATGGATCTTGCATGGAAATTACCACTCGGAGTGGTAAAGTATTACCTGAACCTTTTGTGGGCAGAGCTGTGATTAATGATGTGATTGAAAAAGGTACAGAAGATAATGATACCAGTTTAGTAGATTTTGAGAAGTTAGATGGTAATGTGGGTACATCTAACCATCATCAGTTTAATGTGTTAGAAATAGAAAAGGGAAAGAAAAAGGAGACAGCGATTACTCCTCTCCCAAAACCACCGCCACCCCTCCCCATAGATTGAAAAAGAATGTTGATGACACAAAATTCAACAAATTTATGGCAATGTTAAAGTAGCTGACGGTGAATGTTCCTTTAGTGGAGGCACTAGAGCTGATGCCCGATTACGCTAAGTTTATGGAGGACCTTATGATAAAGAAGAGAAAAGTTAGCTGTGAACCAATGGATAATCTTTACCATTATGGTGCCATTTAGATAAGATCCTTGGTATAAAAATAATAGATCCGGGAGCGTTTACCATCCCTTGTACTATTGGGTCGCTTGAATTTGCTAAGGCCTTATGTGATCTTGGAGCAAGTATTAACTTGATGCCTCTTGTTGTTTATAAGAAGTTGGGTTTAGGGGATCCTACACCCACAAATATGCGATTAGTGATGGCAGATAGGTCATTGAAGTGGCCAGTAGGGATATTATATGATGTGCTAGTAAAGGTGACCAACTTTATATTTTCTGTGGATTTTGTTATTCTGAATTGTGAGGTGGATTTTGAGGTACCCGTAATCTTGGGTAGATATTTTCTTTCAACCAAAAGTGTGCTTATTGATTTGTAAGATAATGAGTTACTATTCAAGATTAATGATGAGGTAGTTTGCTTTAATTGTACTAGTCTATAAAGCAACCCAAGGAGATGAATGTATTCTCCATTATTGATGTTTACTATGAAGGCGAGTAAGAGGTTTCAGTTAGGAGAAATTTGTTGTGGAAACTCTGGTTGCAGTCTTGATGAACTTTGATGGTGACGGTATTGAGGAGTATGAAGAGGCAGTGTGTGCTTTGATGGGAATAGGATCCTATTCATATGATCCCAAAAAGTTGGACTTAAATATAAAAAGTCAGCCAATACTATCGGCTAAGCCATCAATTAAAAAGCCATCGGTGTTGGAGTTGAAGAAGTTGCCAGGACTTTACGGTATGTGGTTCTAGGCAGTGGAAACACTTTACCTATGATTATTTTTGCAGATTTCATTGAGCGCTAGGTTGAGGCACTTATCTTTGTGCTTAGAAGATATATGAGGGCTATAGATTAGACTATTGCCGATATAATTAGTATTTCTCTCGGTATTTGCACTCACAAGATTTATCTTAAGGAAGATTGCACACCAACCATTAAGCACCAATGATACCTTAACCCACTGATGCAAGAAGTGGTTAAGAAGGAGATCACTAAATGGCTTGATACAGGAGTTGTATACCCTATTTCTGATAGTAAATGGGTAAGCCCCATCTAATATGTGCCTAAGAAAGGGGGCATGACTATAGTGGAAAATAAGAAAAAGAAGTTGATTCTACTCAGGCCTGTAACAGGATAAAGAGTTTGCATGGACTATTGTAAGCTCAATTCATGAACTCTGAAGGACCATTTCCCAATGTTGTTCATTGATCAAATGCTTGATAGGTTGGTGAGAAGAGGTTGGTATTACTTCTTGGATGGGTATTCAGGATACAACCAAATTTCTATTACTTCAAAAGATCAGGAGAAGACGACATTTACTTGCTCATATGGTACTTTTGCTTTCAAGCGGATGCCGTTTGGTTTGTCTAATACACCGCCACTTTTCAATAGTGCATAATGTCTATCATTTTTGATATAGTGGAGGACACCTTAGAGGTATTTATGGATGACTTTTTAGTAATAGGTGATTCTTTGGAGATATTTCTGAGAAATATGAGTAGAGCATTGCAACGATGTGAGGAGTTTAACTTGGTGTTGAATTAGGAGAAATGACACCTCCTTGTGAAGGAGGGCATTATACTTGGTCACAGAATTTCAGTGAAGGGAATCGAAGTCGACGGACCAAGATCAAAGTTATTGAGAAACTACCACCCCCTATTTTAGTGAAGAGAGTACGGAGTTTCCTTGGTCATGCAGGGTTTTATCATTGATTAATAAAGGACATCTCCAAAATTGCAAATTCACATTGCAAGATGTTGGAGAAGGAAGTCAAATTCATATTTGATGATAATTGCAAGAAGGAATTTGATTGACTTGAGGAGAAATTGGTTGCTACCCCCATAATTGTTGTACTAGATTAGTTGATGATGTTTGAAATCATGTGTGATAAAAGTGGGAGGCTCTTGGGGATGTGCTTGGCCAAAATAAAGACAAGCTGTTTCAACCCATTTACTATATGAGCAAGGCATTGAATGGGGCTCAGAAGAATTATGCTGTGATTAAGCAGGAATTTCTAATGGTGGTCTATGCATTTGAGAAGTTTTGTTCTCACTTATTAGGGAATAAAGTGGTAGTTCATAAAGACCATACCTCTTTGAGGTATTTGATGGAAAAGAAGGATGCAAAGCCAAGGCTAATCAGTTAGGTGTTGCTTCTTCAGGAGTTTAACTTTGAAGTCAAAGATCGAAAAGGATGTGAAAATCAAGTTGCAGATCACCTGTCTATACTCGAGGGAGATCAAATAGTCAAGGATGAGCTCAAAATCAATGAAATATTTTTGGATGAGAAAATCCTGGATGGTGTGCTTAAAAGAGTACCTTGGTATGCGACTTTGCAAAGAAAGAAGTTTCTTTATGATGTTACAAACTACTTTTGGGATGAGCCGTATTTATTTTGGTGGTATTCGGATAACATTATTAGGCGGTGTATCCCGGAGGTGGACATGTTAAATATTTTAGAATCTTGTCACGCTTCCCCGGTCAAAAGTCACCATGTAGTGAAGCAGCATAAGGTGGCTACTCCATATCACCCACAAACCAGTAGGCAAGTGGAAGTTTTGAACTAGGAGATAAAAATAATCTTGGCTAAGACGGTGAATGAAAGTAGAAAAGATTAGTCTCGAAAGCTCGATGATGCCTTATGGGCATATCAAACTGCTTTCAAGACACCTATTGGGATGTCACCATATCACCTGGTCTATGCAAAGCATGTCACCTTCCTGTTGAACTATAGAATAAGGCTTTGTGGGATCTTAAACGACTGAACATGAATTTGAAAGAAATAACTGAGTTAAGGTTGGGACAATTAAATGAGATGGATGAATTCCATCTTAGAGCTTACAAAAGAGCTGATCTGTATAAAGAAAGGATAAAGAATTACCATGATCAAAGAATATAAAAGATATATTATCAAGTTGGTGACTGGTGTTATTGTTCAACTCTCAACTTAAGCTTTTCTGGGCAAATTGAAATCAAGATGTCCGGGGCCGCTCAAAGTAAGTCAAGTTTTTCCATCAGGTGTAGTGGAACTTGAAGGTAAAGATAGAAGTCTGTTCAAAGTTAATAGGCAAAGAGTCAAGATCTATATTGTTCCAATGGATGATGTAAGGCTATTGTCCACTGTGTATCTCAACAAAGTCTGAGTAGTCGAGATAACCAAGTCTTGCCACGACAGTAAATCAGGCATTATTGGGAGGCAACCCAAATCGTTATGTTGTAAGTATGTTTGTTTTTGTTTTAACATATTTGTTTATAATTATTTTTTTAGGTATGCAGGGATAATGGTGAAATTGATGATGTCAATAAAAGAAAAATGACAACCAAAGTTGATGGGTTGTCAGCAAGCTGATGATGTGTCACTTGATGTCGTTAGCTCGAGTAAAAATGGGTACTATTCTGGATAAGGGTGAAAACCATAGCTGATAAGTCATCACCCTCGTGATAAGCCATCTCATAAGGCCATCAATTAAATCAAAAATAGGATGCAATCTGGATAAATCTGACGACCTAGGATGATCAGCTATCACACATGTGATAAGTCATCACACCTGGTCGTCAGAAGAGCTAAAATTGGGAAACATTATGCCTTAAGGTAATGACGTAAGTAACTAGATATTAGATATTTGATAAGCTATCACTTATGTTTGGGCCCATGTAAGGAAGTTCAACTCGACCCAAACTCATCAGGCCTAGTCTTTTTGAATTCCCAATAATAACTTTATCCCATTCTATTTTTCTTTAGCGTATTTTCTTTCCATTATTAATTTTTATTAACTTTAATTAGTTTTCATTTATTACCTATTGGATAATTATAAAAAACAAAAAAAATAGGCTACGTAGGTGCAATCACTTCACCTTTCCCATCGATTTTCCTTTCAAAAGATAATATTAAACTTTCTCTTCATTTTCTCAAAACCAAGTGAAAAAGGTGTGAAAATTCTCCTTCTCTTCTCTAAGAGATCAGTCAAGCACCTGTTTCTTCTCTGAGCAACTTAAAACTTCTCATAAGGGTAGTCTGCATTTTGAGTCGACTGAGAGGTTAGTTTCAAGCTTGTCTCCTTTTCTTTGGTAAGTAATTATAATTGCCTAATAATGTAAATTTTGTAGGATTTGAAGTGTTCATGATCAACTTTAGGCAATGAACAGTGAATTGGACACCCAAGATCAATTATCTCTTGCATAACTAAAATGTGTTCATAAACGAATACTTGTTGAATTTGAAAAATGTACTATTGTTGGATAAAAATCCATTGAACTCTAGTTTTTCAAGATTATTGAGTCGAATTTCGGTATGGGTTCTTGTTGAAACTAAAAATTTGGGTTATAAGTTTTGAATTGAGAAAAAAAGTTTGAAACTTCAGCCCAAGAATTGAATTCTACATGTTGGCAAGAATGATTTTGAATGATGACTATGTTGAAAAGTCTTCAAAGAAAGAAAAGTGGGTTAAGGATTTTGTTTTGGGCTGATGATCTGGCTAATGAGCCGTCACTTATCAGACCAAGTTATAACTTGTCATTCAAGATAATCATATTCTGCCTGAAGTTGATGACGTGGATGATGGTCCGTCACTTATGTGACAGTTGATCAGACCAAGTCATCACATTCTTGCTTAATGATAGTGATAAAACCCTTTCAAGGGTGGTATTGAAATTGATTGAGTTTTGTGTGCTTATTCAGTAATAGGTATTAAATGATTATTTCTCCTTGTTGCAAAATTAATCATGCCTCCTAAAGAAAAAACAAAGAAAGAAGCTAAGAAGGTGAGTAAGGAGAAGTTGACTCGAAAACTCTTTAATGAGTCTGAGAGTGAAGAAGAAGAGCCACAGCTCCAGAGACACAAAATGAGGCAGGGTCTAAAGATAGCTGAACCTCTTCCACAACTTGAAGAAGAGGTAGTTGAAGAAGTTGAGTCTGACGAGGAGAATTCCTCTCTATCTGAGCAACTATATCAGAGCAGCCAAATTCTGAGGAGCCTTAATCAGAACACCCTTTTTCTAAGCATCCAACTGGTGAAGACATTTATATAAGGGGAGATGAGATAAAATGTAATAATCCTGGTGTTCGAGAAAGTGTCAGATGGTAGTTTCTCAGAGACATCAGAATTTACCATGACAAAATGATAAGAACAAAAACAAAAAGTCTTAAGCGGTTGATGTGTGAAGATATAAGGATCATCACTACTAGGCTGAACAGGTACCCCCAAATGGATAAGGCATTCAAAGAGTATGATTTGGAATAGACTACAAAGGTAGGTGAATTATTCTGTCCAACACTAGTCTGGGAGTTTTACGCAAACTACTAGGCTACACTGGAGAATATGTAAGAAAGAAAAGAAAGTTGCGGACCTACCCAACATGAATAAGATTCCAGTGAGTGGAGTAATAGTGAAAATATCGGACAACACTATCAACATATTTCTCCATGGCCCAAACTTCATCCCTCCAGTTAGTTCTCCAAAATTCTACCATAGGATATAGAAAAGGGAAAAACAATGCCCTTGGTTAGCAAATATTATAGTTGAGGGAGAGCCAAAATGGTTGAAAAATGCAATTACAAGGATCTTTAAGGCCTCAATGACTCAACAAGAAAGATTTTAGTGGGGCACCATATGATCTAGATTAATACCAACAGCTGGAGACAATATTATAGGTGAAGATAGGACAATTTTGGTGGAAAGTTTAATTCCAAACTTTCCTTTGAACTTTGGGAAAATTATTGTGGATGAAATAAAGATTTGGGAATAAAACCCGACACTGAATACCCCTTTCCTTGTTTAGTTATGAAGTTGTATGAGGCTGCTCTTGTACTTGAGATTATAGGCTTAGATCAGGAGATTAATGCTCAAACAACTCATAATCCCATCAATTATGATGAGAATCAGCCTGTGATAGTATTAGGAAAAGGAGTAGGGGTTGAAAATGAACCAGACAGGTCTTACAGAGTACAAATAGCTGCTACTGATACTGGTTCAATGAAAAATATGGAGGTGTCTGTTCCTAAAGTTGTACAAGCAACATCTTCTGTAGTGAAAGCTTCAATTCCTGAGAGTAAATAAAACTGCATAGTTGTAGCACCAGTGTCGGAGTATGCTTTTACTCCTCTTAATTTCAGGAAGATGGTGAAATAAGAAAAGTGGTTCGATGCACAGTTGAAGTTATTTGCTAGTCAATTTGAATCCACTATGGATAAAAGAATTAAGGTGGAAATTTAATCTTTTCAAACATTGCATGGACGTGTTGATGATTTTGGGAGTCGTCTTAATAGAAGATTGAGTAAGGTGTTGACCCTGGACCTTACAGTTTTTAAAGAAGATTTGGACAAAGTGAAAGCTGATATTATGGTATTGTTGCTCCACCAAATTATGATATCTTCAAATCCTATTGCTGAAGAATTCAAAGATGAAGATCCACTGTTTGAAATCACTATAAAACTAGTAAAAAAGAAAAGAAAAGGTCAAAAAAAAGATAAAGGAAAGCGGAAAAGAACTTATAGTGATGAAGAAAGAAGAGTGCAGAAAAAAGCATAGAGGAAGGAAGACAAAAAGAAGATTAAAAAATCTATTCTAATATCAAAAGCGGAGGGTGAAATAGTAGAGAAAGCATTAAGAGCGAGAGATATGGGAGCCTCCAGTAGTAGGCTTCCGTTGACTATTGGTGAGAATGTTGAGGAGTTTTACACTCTGCCAACCACTATGGTATATGCATCAGCACAACCTAATGCCATTGGTGTGATTTTTCCCACAGATGATGCAGCAGTAAAGTCAGCAGTTTATAATTCATGCACTTAAAGCACTGCAGGTATATCCTATCCCTTGCTGTTTTAGGTTGTTAGTTATGCATTGGGGGAAATGCTTGTTCTTATCAGTAGAGGTGAGGATACTTGAAACCTCAAGGGTATAGATTTTTAGGTTTGTTGTTTGTGTTTGCTTATTCTGTTTTGTTTTGCGATATTTTGTGGTTAACTATGAGAGAAATAAGTATCTATAAAAGTTCACATATTTGTTATTTATTTTTTTGGGATAAATGATAAATAACTCCCTAAGTTTGTATGTTAAAAATGTGTGATGTGTGTCTATATATGACTTTTGTGAATATTTTATGGCATTAGTATTAGGGGCATGATAATCATTGCTAATAATTGCATGAACCGAATAGGTAGTAGCTTCTGATGTACCATTGTGCCATGTGTGTGTGAGACACTACGAAGTTCCCTTTGTATGTTAAATCCAGAACTTGCCAAGTTAGTCTTACCTAGGTTGTAGGATAATGGTTAGAAAAGGATCATAGGCCGTTTTTTATATTAGTCCACTATTAGCTTAAATAACCTTCCATGTGTGAATGATATCCCTTGATCCCGATTTTGAGCCTGTATGGATATTTCTTGCCAAACCTATCACCTTCCCATTTGTATCACAATGAACCTGTTTTAGCCCTAGTCCTTCTTGGACATTGTGCACTTCAACTTAGCTAAATCTCCTAAGTTGAGGGTGGCTATCATAGGGGTGCATGATGTAAAATAAGAATGATAAAAAGGGCAAAATAAGAGAAAAAAAAGTAAGGCTGGGTGTGGTAGAAAAAGAAAAACAAAAGTAAATTTGTGAAAAAGAAAAATTAATAGACTAAAAGACCACACCCAACCTGAATATGCTTTAATAAAGAAAGGGAGAAATAAAGTGGTTAATAAGTGAGACCCCAAAAATAGTGTAGTGCCAAGGAGGCTTAATAAATTTAAATATCCTTACATATCATACCAGCCCCAAGCCTATGTTACAAGCTGAACAAAATCCTATAGGGATCCTAACTTGACTGTCTAGAATCTTAGGTAATGAAAATAAGAGAAATCTTATGGTCTTTGACATACACTGATTGGAACTTCTTTTTGAGAGTTAGTGTCTCTTGGTTGTCCTCATATTGACATACTAGATTTCATATATGAATGAGGAGGGACTTCTTTGTTGTAAGGGCACATGGGTTATATTGCTAGCTGCTTACTTGTTTAGGTAGTGTAAATTGTATATATGCGTGTTTTTTTTTTTGTTAATATGATGCCATATCTTGACTTTCTTGTGTCAATTATTGTTCTTCATCAATACACACAATTGGGTTTAAAGTGATTGAACTTGGAGATAGTAATGTATTTTGAGCAAAAATTGATGATTGACTGTCATAAGTACCTTACATTCTCTTAGTTAAGCATTGTAGTATTATACTATGTTAGTTTCTTGAGGATAAGCAATTGTTTTATGTTGAGGGTGTTGATGTGCGAGCTTTGTGTTAGCATATTTAAGGTTTTTAACACGGAATAATTGTAAATTTTTAAGTAACTTTTATCGTTTTTGATTATATTCTCTGCGATATTGCAGGTAAGTCAAGATACATGAAAACCTACGACAACTATGTCAAGAAGGACAAATATTAATAAAAGTAGATAGGAGGCTTGTAGTTGACGACTTGTCTAATAAGTCATCAACTTGGTGATAAGGCATCAGAAGAGGTCATTACCTGAAAATAGTGTGTGAGAATTGAAGTGAAGAGTTAACAACTTGACCTGATAAGTTTTCAAATTCTTGATAAGACGTTAGCCCAGGTCGTCACTTGTAAGGAGAGAACATAGATTTTGAAAGAGGAGTTGACGACTTAGTCTGATAAGTCATCAACTCCCTGATAAGCCGTCAGTTATGGAGCAAATTTTTTGTGATTTGAAGTTTAAATCCAAAATTAGCTTGAGTATTTAAAGGAAAGTTTTTTAGTTTTTTAGAAGTATCTTGAGCTTATTGGAAACAACCGCATTTTGATATTTTTCTCTGAATTTTTGAATTAAGTTTTTGGAATTCTTATTGTGGTTTTGAGAATTCTCTTATGTTTGAGAAGGAATGACAATCATATATCTTCATCGTTTGTAAGTTAACTATCATTGAATTATGAATTCAATATATGTTGTTTCTTTCTATATTATGAGGAACTAATTCTCTTAACTCGAGTTGTGGGATCTATGAGTTTGGTTTTGTAAATTTATTTGTTGAATTAAGATTCTCAGAGCATCAGGAACTCCTTGATAATTCTTCTGTTGTGCATGTTGTCTATTAGTTGCAAACAATAGAATAGACCTAATTGTTGGTTTGCTTGAAGTATGAAATCAATTTAATAGAAAGTGAATTATCAATGGGAATTTGCAAGCATTAAACTTCCATCTAATGATTAACACTGTAGCAAGGTTAATTAACTTGAGATAAGATCTGGCTAAGTATACGGATTTTTCTATGTTCGAAAAAATTAGGTAATCTAATATCTAAATAGGTCAAGAGACATTTAAATAATGCTTTGATAATGATAATCTGTTGTTCCTACATGTCATAAGAATCTTGAGCTATAAATAGTGTATATCAAGTACCAATACTCATAGTGAACACAACTCTGGTTTTCCATAACATTAATTAGAACTATTAAAATATTAGTTGCAAGTTGTTGAAATAAAGTGAAAAATAAATTTTGTTTAATCTCTGAAAACCCCCATTTATAGGAAGATGTTGACTATTAGTTGGTTGAATCACGGATAACTTAAATTAACACCATATTTCCTGTGAGATTTGACTCCAACCTAGTGGAGGTATATATTTGATGACGACCGCTTACACTCTCGTAAGAGAGGTGTAATTTGGGCATATCGTGAATGCATAAAATTTAGACATGTAAATTTAGTTTTTAGTTAATTAAGAAAGATTTAAATAACTATATGATATCCTGCTACTTCATTCGGCAATAACAAGTAATTTAATGGAAAAACTAAATGGATTACTAAAGATGCGAAGTAAAGAGACAAGATGAACAACCTTCTGTTAATCCTCAAAGAATTATATAACCTACAATTACAATTGGATATAAAATTAACAATTTGAAGAAAAACTATGAAATTGCAACTCATAACTACTCTAAATAAAACAATGAAGAAAAGAAATTGATTAGCTGAACAAGTTTTGAAATTTTATTAGTAACTAAATTATAACACTTTGTGTCAAGCGTGATGAATGACTTTGACATAAAATTTGATATTACGTTTGGACAAGGGCTAACACTAGGTGTGATCGATAAATCCCATGTAAGATTTTTAAAAAATTATGGTAAAAGTGTAATGGCTATAATGGCTATTCGGGATATAGATGTATCACATTTTTCACCTAAAGGGGTTAAGTTATACAAAGCGATCATCCCATGCAACATAAATTATCCTTTACCATCAATGCAATGGTTGCTCATATTATTTAGCGAGCATAGACTAGCATATTCCACTATCTAGTTAATAATTTGATTATTATTTATTCCTAATTGATCGATCGAGATCAGATTTCACATGCTCATATGATTGATTATGTCGATTACACTAATTAACTTCCATAAGAAACTAATATGTGATGAAAGAAATTTCCTTAAGGTTAATGGTTTTGATCTCTTGATCCTTTCACGTAATTATTATGATATTATTGGTTCTACTATTTCTCTTTGGTTATATTTTATATTTTATTCCAACATGTTACATGTATTATAATTCAATATGTAATTATGTTCCTTTTATCAAAGGCCTTGTATTTTAAACATACAAGTTTAAGAACATCTAATGTACCAGTTCCATACACATTATCTACTATTAGTGACCTCCACTTATTTTTGAAGCAAATCTTGTGTCATTATCCAAAATCTCAAGGCCCCTGACCTAACCTTTGGTAGGTAAACCCAACACGATAGATAAAATAATGAGAAAAATATCAATAGTAAAGTAAGAACTCGAGACTTAGAATAAAGTCAAATTGAAAGCCTATAACGACTTATTCCAAAATTATTAAAGGAACTTGTCCAAGGGAATGAGGTATGAGCATTTTAAAAAAATATTAGTCTCAAACTAATACAAAATGGACTTAGCTGAAAAAATTTAGAATTTAAAATTTTGGGTCAAGCTGACGTAATCCTTCTATAGTTGGAATTTTCACATAATACCGTCACCATGGCAGCAACTTACTGAATGCTAGAGCGGAATGCCGAGAATAGAAGCCAATCCTAATATTTCATTAATTTCCCCACTCCCCTTTAGTTGCAAATAGAACAAGGTTTGCTTTTAAAAACCCCTTATAGGGTTAATTCATGCCCTTAGAGAAATGGAGAGGGAGAAAATACACTTGAACGGGGTAACAACTCATGGTTTTCTCACGGATTTCATGCCAAAATTCACTAGAACAAAGTCAGAAGTTCATGTTCAAGACTCTTAGCAGTTACTTTGCATCTAGTAGGCTAGTTTTAATTAAGTAGCTTAGAGCTGGGTTAGAAAGCATAGACATTACATAGGTTGATGAGATATTTTATGTTTAAGCCTGCGGGCATGGTGTTGGGATATATAAAAGGGTAATTTCTAGTTGTTTGAATGAAAATTGATGTTTCGTTTGTTATTGAGTTGTGATATGAATCAACGTGTATCTGTTGTTCATATCAACCAATTATGAATGATTGTAATGGTATTATGCCTATAATTCATGTTAGAATCTATTAAAATCCAAGTTAAAAGTGATTGCTGTTAGTGGATTCTGAAGAATCTGCGGTAGCATTTAGACAAATAACAGTCATTAATAAGGTATTAGACTTAAGATGGATGATTGGATTTACCAAGGTGTGCCCTATATGTTTGATTGTATGACTTAGACCCTGTAAACCTTAGCAAAGCTCTAAATTGACATACTGATTATAGTTGATGGTTTAACGTAGTTGAAATCCAACTTGATTGATGTGTGCATATTAATTATTTCTTCATATACTTGTTACAATGCACGTTCAAGAATTAATTTGTTGAATGATATCCTAAATGCTAATTAAGTATAGAAAGGTATTAAAGACTTATTGAATTTACAAGTGTGGTTGTTACTTTCTCAATAAGATTGTGGTTGTTGATGTATCAGTTGATTATTATGGGATGTACTGGTATTTGAACATCTTTAGGGGATTTATATTATTATTATTATGGGATGTATTGATATTTAGAAAATATAGAAATGATTGATATAAGGTTGGCAAGCATTAGATGTCTAATATTTTGGTATATAGACAAGAGCTCGTCCCCTGCAGGTCATGGATAGTTAGTGACCATAAGACCTTTTGAATGTTTTTACAAAGTATTGATATATGTGAAGGTTCCCAAGTAAGTCGGCATTTATGATCATTGTCATTGTTGTTATTGGATTGGATCCATTAGTGACCTGGGCTCAATTGTAAATTATTGGCATATCTCTTTTATTATCTACTCACTTAAGTATATGAGACAAGGTGTATCATATTGCTTTTGAGTCATAGTTGTTTATTTGGATTAATGTTCGTAGTCATGGTCTTGACTTATGTCATTGTCTATATTTTTTGTACTTGAGATAAAGTGACTTGACTAATGTTCATGGTTATGCTTTCTTACATGGTTATGGTCATAGTTTACGGGTTGATATTGTTGATATTAGGTAGGCAGGGAGTTGTTTTCCTATTTTTTTAATTAATCATATGCCTTAATTGAGTTCCCTAACTATGCGGCTGTTAATGCATAACTAGGGTAATAGAATTTTGATAAGCATTGTGTAAGATTCTAAGCTGATGGGTACCGAGGGTTGGAAACCATTAAAGTAGGCATGGTAGAGTTCATATATAAATGAGTGTTTAAGGAAAGACTTGATGATATTACAGGAAGGTAGTGTTTTTGATTCAGAAGAGTATATAGCTCGTCATAAGTTTACTCCAATGCTTGACCACCTGCAGTTAAATCTAGAAAAACTTTTGTGTTATGGTCAAGAGCTTCAACAAAAGTATGAGCTAATACATCATTGGTCTGTTGGTGATACAGAAATTTTTAGGGAAGAGACTTGAATCTCTCCCACGTATGATCGAGATTCTCATCAGGCTTTTGCTTAAAACTCAGTATTTCACTCGTCAACCTTGCAGTTTTGCCCGAAGTAAAGAATCGTATTACAAATTTCTTTTCCAAGTAATCCTAAGTTGTGATGGAGTTTGAAGGTTCTACTTTTAACCATTTCATTTCTTCCCCCAATAGTGAGAAGGGGAAGAGAGTAAGTGTAATGCTCCGAGTTTATACCCCAGACACTACATGGTGCTCATAATACCGAGGGACCACAAGCTAACCCATGATTGACACCTACTACAATAACTGAATAATCATACTGTATTATGCAAAAATTAGGCAGAAACTTTACATAAGGTTCAAAACTGTACATAAATACTGAGTACTGAAAACTGAACACTGATAGATCTATCTGAAATACTCTAGTCTAGAAAGTCTCTACTGTCTGAATAAGGAGTTGATGGGACCAGTCCCCAACTAACTTTAACTACTAAAATAAACAGAGTAATAAAATACTAGAATGATAAATCTATCCTTGAACAATAAGGACTCACCACTAGTCTGCAGTTGATGGATCAGGCTACAATCTATAATCAGGAGCCTGTACATCTGAACCTATGATATAAGACATCATAGCACAAAAGAAAGGTATGCTTTAGTACTTTGAATTTACTGCTATGCTAAGTGAGGTAGGATAATATACATGGTTTCATATGCATGAACAATCCTGACAGAATAACATGAGTATAACCGAACGAGAGTACATGCATGAATATGTAAACTGTATCTGAGGTCGTGATAACACTGGATACAAGGTTCTGAATTACTGATTTACTAATATCTGAGTTTACTGATACTGTATTACTATTAATTGAGTGACTGTATCTGACAGTCCTGATTTTGTGGAACTATTTTGTGTTCCATACTGAACTGAGTGACTATGTCTGACAGTCTTGATTTTGGTAAAACTGAACTAAGTTATATTCAGCCTACGCTGGCTACGTAGTTCAGTAATATAGAGATTGATACTAAGGGTCAAACCCTCTACTGGACAGAATGCCCCCATCCCTGGGTTTACTCGGTTCTGAATCCTACTCCCAATGGAATAGACACTAAACTAATTCCTAGGTCATACTACGCTTGACTGAACTTTTATTGATTATACTATCTAACTGAACTGAACTGAGTTCACTGAATTCCATTGATTGATGGAGTACTACTGAATTTTGCTAGCTGACTTAATTTACTGAAGTTTGAGTTGAATACTGAAATGGACTAATATTGAGTCTACTGAGTTTTTTCTGAGTTCTGTAACTGACTGAGAGTACTATTAATCATGACATGACTGAGATTATTCTGTAACTAAAACTGGATCTAGGTGAGCAGCTAAATTGTCGGGTATTAAATACTCCCAGGAATCGATAGCATGAAAAGTAAATCACTGTATGAATTTAGTAGCATCATAGTACTAGCTTTCTAATAATAAGTCAGGCCCTACCACCGCGGCCTCCCCCACTTCAAACCAACCAATAGGAGATCTACATCTCCTCCTATAGAGCACCTCAAATGGAGCCATCTGAATTCTGGAATGATAGCTATTGTTCTTTGCAAACTCAATCAAAGGCCAGTGGTCATCCCAGCTATCTTTAAAGTCTATCGTACATGCTCGCAGCATATTCTCTAAAGTTTCAACGGTCCTTTCTGCTTGGCCATCTGTCTGAGGGTGAAAGGTTGTGCTGAGATAGAGTTGGGTATCAAGACCCTTTTGGAAGGCTTTCCAGAAATGAGAGGTAAGTTGGGTACCTCTATCTGAGACTATAGACAATGGAACACTGTGCAATTTGACCAACTCTCTGACATAGAGATTGGCATAGTCCTCGGCTGAATAAGAGGTATGGATTGGTAGAAAATGAGTTGATTTGGTCATCCTGTCCATAATGACCTAAACTGAATCATGCTGATGACGAATATGAGGAAAACCCGTCACAAAATCCATGTTCACCTCTTCCCACTTCCAAGTAGGAATAATGAACTCCTGCATACACCCACTGGGCTTCTGATGCTTAATTTTAACCTACTGGCATGTTAAGCACCTAGCCATAAATTCTGCAATGTCTCTCTTCATCCACTCCACCAATAGATCTCTCGCAAACCATGGTACATCTTAGTGTCCCCTAGATAAATAGAGTAACGTGCACCATGCGGTTCTACAAGAATCTGCTGTCTCAGGTCATCTACACCTTACACATATAGCCAACCCTGACAACGCAGAACACCATCTTCCCCTTGGGAGAAAACCTCTATCTTCTGATCTCTAACTGATTTTTTTCAACTTAACTAGACCGAGATCCCTAACCCATTTTTTGTTCACCTCGAAAACCTGAGATAATTCTGAACTACTCTGCACCTATACATTACCTTCTGTTGAATTGACTAAGCAGACACCTAGTCAGGCAAGCTGATGAAATTCCTGAGATAACTTCCTCCTACCATCATCTATGTGAGAAATACTACCCATAGACATCATACTAAGGGTATCATCCACTATATTGGCTTTACCCAGATGATATAGGATTCTCATGTCATAGTCCACTAACAACTCCAACCACCTTTTCTGATCGAGGTTTAGATATTTCTGAGAGAATATATACTGCAGGCTCTTATGGTCAGTGAACACATCAACGTTCACTCCATACAAATAGTGCCTTCAAATCTGTAAGGCAAATACTACTGCTGCTAACTAAAGATTATGAGTTGGATAGTTATTTTCATGGGGCTTAATATGCCTATAGGTATAGGATATAACCTTACCTCTATGCATGAGTACACAACCCAAACCTACTCTGGATACATCACAATACACAACAAAGCCATTTGAATCATCTGGCAACATAAGAACTGGGGCTGAGGTGAGTTGAGTCTTCAACTCTAGAAAACTCTTCTCGCAAGAATCTGACTGCTGAAACTTGACTTTCTTTTAAGACAATTAGGACATAGGGGGTGAAATAGATGAAAATCCCTCAACAAACCATCGATAATAGCCGGCCAAGTCTAAGAAACTCTGGATATCTAATGGACAGATAATTCTGGGCCAGTTTCTCACTGCTTTAGTCTTTTGGGGATCAACTCTAATGCCTTCACCTGAAATGATATGGCCGAGAAAGGATACTGACCTTAGCCAAATTTCGCACTTACTAAATTTGGCGAATAGCTGATGGCTTCTAAGAGTCAGTAATACTTTTTTGAGATGGTCTACATAATTATGTTCACTGCAGGAGTAGATATGGATGTCATCTATGAAGACTATGATTAACATATCCAAGTACTGCTTGAACACAATCATCTAGTCCATGAAAGCTGCTGGGGCATTGGAAAGACCAAAGGACATGACTAGGAATTCGAAGTGACTACATTGAGTTATGAAACCTGTCTTCGGAATGTCACATTCTCTGACTCTGAGTTAATGATAGCCTGATCTGAGATTTATGTTAGAAAAATATCATTCAATCAGAAGTTGGTCAAATAAGTCATCAATTCTAGGAAGTGGATACTTTTTCTTGACCGTGACTTTATTTAGATGACGGTAGTCAATACACATTCTGAGAGAACCATCTTTCTTATGCATGAATAAAATTGGTGCGCCCTACAACGACAATCTAGGTTTGATGAATCCCTTATCAAGGAGATCCTTCAACTGCTGCTTTAATTCTCTGAGTTCTGTTGGAGCCATTATATATAGTGGAATAGTTATGGGCTGAGTATCAGGAAAAAAGTGTATTTTGAAGTTGATTTCCCTTTCGAGAGAAACTTCGGGAAGATCTTCAAGAAACACATTTGGGAATTCACATGCTACTGATACTGACTCAAGAGTAGGGGTTTCTAATCTGTATTCTTAGACTCGAACAAGATCGTAGATCATGCCCTTATTGTGTAGCTCAGTGGATGTGCCACCCTCTAATCATGCACCCTTACTAGAACCTGATTTAATTTTTTCCAAGGGTGTGATACTCTCTTATTGCGCATCTCAGTTAGCGTGGCACACTCTTATGTTTCAAATATCAGTTTTCCCTTATAGTGTAATTCTTTTACTTATCTTCAAGTCCTGCAGTTTGTAGATGTCTTTCCTACTTCATTTAAGCTTATTTTATTTCTCGACATTGCTTCTAACACCTTCAATCATCCACAAGCTTGTATTAACATTCGAATCAAGCTTAATCTTCACCAAATACTATCTCTAAACTATTAATCATGTATATTAGTTTATGAACACAAATTAAGATCAATCAAATGAATATATACACAACGTATCTCACTAAATGGACAAAATTATGGGTAATAGCTAGCACTTGGACGTACAAATACGCCCAAGATCATCACCTCACACTTAAATCCTTGTTCATCTTTAAACAACTCTCTACCCTAAGAACCATCAAGGAAAACTCTAATATTACTACTAACACTAAGATGCTCAGGCTATAACTGGAATGACTACATAAATAGCAAGTTCCACATTAAGCATGGCATACTATAATTGAAAACCTCATGAACATTACTTCAAAACTTCCTAACCTTAAGAATTGACTCTAAAAAGTTGGAAAACTCATGCATATTACTCAACCAAAAGATCACGCAAATCATATAACCATCATCAAACATGTGCCCTCACTATTAGATAGTCACCACATCTACTAACAGATACACAATTCATCACCGAAATGGGTGTAAGAATCTAATTTTATTCACTCTCACAAGGACTTCACAAGTTACATCAGATGAACCATAAGCTTTCCCTTAGTGTAGCACTCCACTAATATCAAAATATCAAGGCTCAAGATCAAGAGGACTTTACGAGATGTAATGTAGGCAGGGGATGGGTAGGAACTATACTGTCCAATAATAGTGTCTATTTTCCCTAAGAACTTCAATACATCACACTTTACTTTAAAATACTCTCCAGCTAACCAAATTTTCCACCACTTTTATTTTCCCACCTCTCTTTTATTTTGCCCTGTCTATTTAAGATAGTTTACACATATTGAGGGAGTATTTGCTATCAATACATGAATCACTTTTGACCAATTTTTCTTTTCACCACATTACTCCCAAACACATCACGTACACTTTCTAACACACCAATAGCTAATATCTTAGAGCTTTAATTTCACTCTTATCCTTCTTTAATTTTACACTTCTTACATCTTAATTTTTTAGTTAAAGTGTTTAAGAGTTTTGGATCAAATTATGATCAATTAAAAGAAAGGGAATAAGCTACATATCCGACTACTAAACAATAGGCTAAAGGCTCAGTGAGGCTAACTAAGGTCATACAAAAAACGGTGGATAAAGTATGTTTAAAGCATACCCATCAAAGAAATACCTATATCATCTCCTAAATCCAACATTCTTTATTTTTCTTTGCAAGCACACCAAAGTTTTAGACATTAATATGCATACATGAAATATAAAAAAAGATCTCACCCACACATGGCACATGCTCAAATATAAAAGGATCTCTATAGAATATTAACTAAGAAATAGCAAGAATTCAAAATTAAGATAACATCACACAAGAGTCATATAAATAAGTCTAGATGTCTCAAAAATAGTCATTCAGCTCATTCCACATGATTTACATTCAAAACAAACTTGCATCATGTAATCATATATAGCACCTAGGAAGAGCATCTTATTTATTCCTAATGTCAAGATTTTAAAATTACTCCTAAAATAAAAAAGGGATACTTGGTTCAAAGGATGTTCCCTCAGAAAAGAACCAAAAAGAACAACCAAGGGGTGTGTAAAGTGTGCCCCTACTAAATAGACACCAAAAAAAAATTAAAAATAAACAAAGATAAAATATTGTTGTGATTTTTTAAAATTTAGTCAAAAACTAGAAAATAGCAGAAATTGGACATCCTATAGCAACACTTCACCCTAAGCACTTTGAAAATTCTCCACCTCACACTTTAAATCACACTTTGTTCTAAGTTACAATTTAAGAGCAAGGATAGAAATAATTCCTGAGGCCTCAAGTCCTAGCTAGTAGCATCATGATCATCAAAGAGGGTTAGTGGACCCTACCCTCAATTTTTACCATTCTCTTTAGCTCAGATTGCCTGAACTCAAACTTTTCTTCAACCTGTTAAATTAAAATAAAAACACAAAAAAAACAAATGTGATCTAAAGAAAACCTATAAAAATAAAAAAAAAATAACAACCTCAACTTGGATTTCCTCTTAAGGGGTGCGCAATTTACTGTCATGGCATGACTCACATCACAAATTTATCCACAGTCTCTCATTCTCTTTCTCCCTCTTAGATCTTATATTTTTATTATTTTTTAACCTTTTGAGTGCTTACTCTCAAGGTCAACAACTCTTTCTAAACTTATCTTTTCAAGCTCCGCTCCAAGTTTCTCAACTTCAGGCTTGATTGTTAACTTGAGCGACTCCATGAGAGTATTTGGAGAGGTAATAGGTTTTTTGATCTCCTTCCCCTACACTCATCCCCTTCTATTATTATGATCATGCATAGATCTCTATAGTGTAAAGGTTTATTGAATGTCTTGTACACTCTAAAGACCATTTCTTCATTATTTAATCTCATTTTTAAAGCACCCTTTCTAATACAATCAGTGCTCCTCTAGTTTCCAAGAATGGACATCCCAATATGATTAGTATTCTTTCATCTTCATTATAATCAATAACAATAAATTCAGTAGAATTAATGAACTTACGAACCTAAATAAGAACATCCTCTATAATTTTTTCAAGAATCACTCTTGTTTTGTTAGTCATTTGTAGCACTCCTAAACATGGCCTTGGTTTTTCTAAATTTAGAGTATTAAATACTGAAGAAGGAATAAATGTGATACTCACTCCTAAATTACTCAAATCATGGACTATATCACTTTCACCAATTTGTATGGGGAGAGTGACACTCCTAGGATCATTGAGCTTCTTGGGCTTCTTGCTCATCACCACTGAACTGGACTTTATAATAAGTATTGTTGTATAAATGGCTCGTATCTTTGTCTTATTATTCACCACATCTTTTAAGTACTTAGCGTACATAGGTATTCCTTGTAAAATATCTAACAAAAGAAGGTTAATGTGAATTTCTCCATGTGTAAAAGAACTTAACACAAGCATCCTCTTTGGATTTTTAAGCTTCTGATGGAATTGTAGTGATGGTCTCTCTTGTGATTGCTCAACTGTCTTTGCTTTTGGGCACTCAGACTTTCTTAAATTTTTATATTCTTTTGCTGCCACTTACTTCTCATATACTTGTTGTGGGACTAACTCTACTTGTACCTCATGATTTTTCTTTGGAGTTATGTTAATCAGGTCTCTACCACTTCTTAAGGTAATTGTCGTTACTTGCTTTGGATTTTCTGTATCACTAGGAAAATCCCCTTGAGCTCTTGTGTATACCTGAGCCAACTAGCCCAATTGTGTCTCTAAATTCTTTTGAGTTAGTTGCTGATTTCTTATTTCAGCAACCATTTGTTCTAGTTGTCCAGGATCCTTTTCAATGTCTCTTTTATATTATTGTGTTGAGTATTATTCTGAATGGTCTAGTTCTATTGAAACTGTTGAGTTTGAATTTAATTATTTCCCTATAAGTAATTGCGTTGATTATATCAGTTGTGGTTGTAGGCATTACCATAGTTCTAATTTTCCTTTTATGCATTTCCTACAAAATTCATTGACTTTGGATTTGCTCCATATAATTCTATAGAATGACTACTACCTTCACAAATTCACATGAAGTTTGATCCTGTTGAATTGCATTAACTTGGGACTCATGTTTATTCACACTCAACTTACTAGATTATCTCATCATTTAGTTCTGAAATGATGACAATTGAGCGGACAATGTTGTGACACTATCCACCTTAATCATACCTATAGGCTTCTTTACTGCACTTCTAGAAATATCACCCTGCCATTTGATATTACCTTGTGCAATTCAATTTAAAAGAGTATATATCTCATCATAAGTTTTCTCTAATGCTAGACTAGCTGCAACTGAATCTAGAAAATTTTTTGTGTTATGGTCAAGATCTTCACAAAAGTATGAGGTAAT
Source organism: Capsicum baccatum var. pendulum (assembly GCA_030864225.1). NCBI lineage: Eukaryota > Viridiplantae > Streptophyta > Magnoliopsida > Solanales > Solanaceae > Capsicum > Capsicum baccatum. Next base: position 75,452,156 of record CM061558.1, on the reverse strand, counting down.
ACCTCATTGTTCTGTTAGTGATGTGGACAATATCTAAGGAGATACTTAAATATCTACCATGCACAATAGAGATTCTTATCTGGATTTTGCTTAGAAATCAAGATCTCACTCCTCAACCTTGCAGTTTTGATCGAAGAAAAGAATAGGATTAGGAACTTCTTTTCTACGTCATCAAAAGTTATGATAGAGTTTGAAGGTTCCTCCTTCAACTATTTCCTTGCTTTCCCCAGTAATAATAAGGGTAAGAGAATGAACCTCATGAAATCTGTAGAGACTTCAATGGGAATTAAAGTTTCACTAATTTCAAAAATAAATCGATAGGCGTACCTATAGATCCTCATGTGATAAGCCTGTGAATTGACCACTATTGTGCAACGATTGCACCATGTTCTCCTTAAGATTGAATCTACCACCTATTTCTGGTCTGCAGATGGTAGAGGTAGCATTCATGTTTGAAGCCTTAACCAAATACGATAATCAACTTTCGACCAACTTAACTGATTGCTATTTATTCATATTTGTAGACTCAAACATAGAATAATGGTATTTATCTACTCATGGTCTTATAAAGAATCACAATAATGGAATTCATAAGTCAAAACTAAAAGCTAACTACAGTAAAGAAGAAAAACCCTAATTAGAGCCTTCCTCATGTGTTTTCTCTTTTTTGAAAGTTATTCAAGGTGTTCAAAATAGCAGCTAAGTGTCTTATTTATAGAGTAGGAGGAATTTTTGCTTGAAAATACACAAGGATGTGGCATTCCCTTATTTTGTAGCTCATTGGGCGTGCCAAGATCTAATCATGCACCCTTTCTGGAATGTGCCATATAATTTTTTGCTAAGGGCATGGCCCGCTCTTTTCGTGGATCTCAGTGAGTATGGCCCACTCTTATGTTTCAAATGCCAATTTTTTTTTATAGTTTAATTCTTCCATTTGGCTTCAAGTCCTACTCTTTGTATATGCCTTTCCAACTCTATTTAAGTTTGTTTAGCTTCTTGACATTGCTCCTAATATCTTCAATCATCTACATACTTATATTAATGTCTAAATTAAGCTTAATTTTCACCAAAGTCTATCTTTGAATCATTATAATACCTATTAGTTTATGAACACAAATTAAGCTCAATCAAATAAATATATATGGAATGTATCTCACTAAATAGAAAAAAATAGGAAATAAGTAGAACTTCGCTGTAAAAATATGTTCAAGATCAGCATTGTATAAGATTCTAAGTTGATGGGAGCGAAACTATCAGAGTAGGCATGGTTGAGTTTCATGTTTAAATTAGTGTTTAAGGCATGGCTTGATGATATTTTTGGAAGGTAGTCTTTTAAAGTTGAATATGGTGTGGATGTTGACTTATGAATTAGAGGGAATGGTAAAATATAAGAGAGGTACAAAATTAAGGGGCATAAGATATTGGCTAATAAAACTCTTAAGGTGTATATTTTTCTTTTGGATATTTATGTGGTGTTTATGTTATCTAATTTAGGTCGGCTGATGATGCTCACCAATACATGTTATTTGTATTAATACTACTCTTGCTATAATTTTTTTTCCAGAATATAGTCTGGTTGCAGGATTAGTAGATGTTTCATACTTGATATGGTAAGTATCTCCAATAGCTTTAATTATTGTCTCTTATGGTGGAATCTTGGTCATGTGTATTTTCTGAATTCTATAATAGCTCTTGTACTATCTTAGACTAGATCTTTAGGGAAAGTATTTTCATTTTGTATTAATAAAGTATGTAATGTCTCTCCAGGTCATTTGTCAATTTCTACATATTTTTAGCATTTTCTATCTTTTCATAGTGGCTATAGGTCATTTATGACTTGTTGGGACCGACAGTTTGGTTGTTTGGTAGTTTGTTTGCGTTTTAAGACCATTTCCTTATTTTGGAACTTTTGAGGTTGAGAAATTAGTCTTGAACCAAAACTTTTAGAAAATGGCCTCAAATAAGAATTTTGATAGTTATTTTAGCTCTAAAATGTCAATTTACACTAGCGGGACTGGTTTGAGTCTCAAGGCTTTTTGGCTATTGAGTGGATTTTAGTATAATAAAATAGTATATGTGGGGCCAATTTTTACCAAAACAACCTTGGTTGGAAATTTTGATTGTTTTATTGAGTCTGGAATACAAAATTTTATAGGGCATTATAGTTCATTTACGTTCAAAAGGTTCCAAATAAATCTTTATCCCTCAGTTGGAGTCTATTAGGACTTGGAGTTTTGCTTGTGCAATAGTGTCTAGTGTATGACAAGGTTGTTCTTTGCGTTCACAGGGAGTTGGTCGCATTTATGAAGGGTCAAGTTTTTTACCATCGTATTTGTGAGCCTCTTTTTACGTTCAATAAAGAGGGTGAGTCTAAATCAATCCAGCCTCTTCTTTGTATCATGAATGACCCTTCAAATTCAAGAAGGGTCTGGTTAGAGGGGTCTTGCATTCACGATGAAGGACCCTTGGCCCTAATGTTGCTATCTTCCCTAATTTTCCTTTATTTTCTAACTTACCTTTCATCATTATTGGTCTTTTAATCTTGGAAATTATTGGGATTTCATACAATTGAATGAGATACATTATTTTATCATTCCTCAGTCTTTATCCTTTTGGTTTATGTGTTTTTCTTCCCTTAAATTCCATTAATTCTTTGTTTTGGAGCTTGTTTTCTTGCACTTTTAGGGCAGTTTTGATCCCTAATGGAGATTCTATTTGTGCTCAATTGTTAAGCATTCATTCTTTGTCCTTTTGGGGACCTCATGATGGATTTAGTTTCTAAATTCCATTAGCAGTCCCTACAAGCCTATTTTTGACTCAGTTTTAGGCCCAAAGCTTTATATTGCAATTTGGGTTTCGTTTTACTCATATTAATATGTAGATTTTGATTTTAATAGCACGATGATATTCAATGATTATAGAGTAAAGATGAGTAGTTCGTGGATGGTTTGAGACTATGGCTCGACTATGAGGTACGGTATGATCCACTCTTATTTATGAGAATATTTTTGGTATAGATTGCATTCTAGGTAGGGTTATAAGATAGGTTTATGACTTTCTATATCTCAATAGTAGTATTTGACATGTTTTGGTGATTTAGATTAGAATGGTAAATTGAGCCTTAGCCTAAAATACTCGTTATAGTTATAGTATATTATTAAGCTTGGTTATTTATGCACATGACCTTAGGTTGACATTAAGGATTCCTTAGCATAAGATTTGTTGTATTACTTAGTGATTTGGGTGATACTGTTTGATTAGATCCTCTCAGTATCTTGATGCCCTTATTTACTTTACGTTTCTTGATTCATGATAATGTTATCATTGTAAGTTGTATCTTGTTGAAATAAAGGCCCTGGTTGTGAACCGTGGACATGGGGTTAGTTCTCTAAGTATTAAAAGAGTTGTTGCTTAGTTTATTAAAACGTAGGCACTTATGGTTGCTTTTTTTGGATACTGGTGATGGCATGCATACATCATCCTTATTCTCACACTTATTTTAGTGTTGTGATTCCAACCAAAACCTTTGTTTTACTACTATTTTACACAAAAAGGGTTTATTCTTTCTTTTCACTTTTAAAATTAATTTTTTAAAGGGAGTCATACCATTATTATAATTAGTTTATTCTCTTTTTAAACTAAGAATATCACTTTGGATGCTCAGATCGAGGTAGATTATGGTCCATTTTTGGTTTGTCCTCTAATCACTATTTACATATTTTGGTCGAGGAAGATTTCTACCCTTTCTATACTAATCTACCATTTTATTCCCCCATTCGATCTCGGGTGCTAGAATTTATGGATTTCTACTTTTTTTAGTCTTGGTTCAATTTTGAGCACTTATTATACCCCTACTTCCAAACAATACTAGATGAAGTAGATTGGATGTGGATTATGAAAGTCTTATTTTAGGATCGGGCAATGTATATGTCATAGCTCGGAATTATCCCCTGGACGTCACATGGTGCTTAAGACTACGAATAGTCCTAATCTAGCTCATGATATCTATTTAGCTTAAAATTCATACGAGAAGTGAACTCACATATATAGGAACTTGAAGGTAAATGATCTCATATCTTAATAAAAGTCTTTAACTTGGAAATCTTTAAACACATTTTTTGAACTGGAAACATAATCAGTCTGACAAGCCTCTACTAATGTCTAGAAAACCACTGGGACAGACCCCAACTGACCCAAACATAAATGAAATAAAATAATCAAAACACTATCATCAACAAGCAAAAGTTTGATAAACTGGGTCCTCGTACTATAAGGACTCACCAAAAGTCAAGATTTATGTAATGATACCCGCAATTAATCATGTTGATGGAAATGAGCACCCGAACCTACATTAAAAGAAAATGTAGCACATAGACATATATGTGGGTCAGTACCAATGGAATGTACTTAGTATGTGGGGATGAATGCATAAGTAAAACATTAACTGAATATATAAGTAAACTTTAAAATAATGCATGCTAAGCGTAAATGACTCACCTTGAATCTGAATAAGGCAAAAGACTGCGAGATCATAAACACGAATGATAAAGCATAAGGATAAACTTTGTTAACCATGGCAATTAGTTTCTAAAATCTTTAATTTTCATTATTTATTATGGGGGATTCTTCTAACCGACATAAACCATGTGAGCTACCACGGAGTTCAACATCTTCCCCACGTTTGGGAGAGTTGTTCTATCCTTCCCATTGGTATAGAACCTTAACTTAAATGATCACTGAACTTCACCCATATTGGGAAAAAGCTTAACCTATGGTGTTTCTTAGTTTCTAGGAATTTAGGATACGCTCATCCGCATTCCTTTCTCGGTGCTAAATACTACTCCCAGAATACTTATATGCTCATACATAAAGAAATCCAACTTAAAATAGCATAAGGGTTTATAGAATGAAAACCAGTTATGCTTCTCTTTTCTTTAAATCATAATCAAGATGAATAGTTGTGGATTTCATATCTTATATTTAGATCAAAAGATCAATCTTTCTTGAATCATTCTATAATGTATGTGAATGAAGTTTCAAAGGCTTAAAATTTCTTGTAAACTTAATGCTTGTACTTGGGATTTGGAATTCATGATTTATTTCATAGGATTTCATAATAAAACATTATGCTCAATAATCACCTTGAAATCTTTCAACAATATCCGGTCAAGATAATGAAATTCAAATCATAATACAAATCTTGTAAGTCAAAACATGCATATATGTAAACTTTGTTGCACTTAAAGCTTTCAATCACATAGTAGTATCTTACTTCAAGATTATGGCTATTTGGTTATGAGACCTAATTCAAAATAAGTAAATTTAATCTCAAAACCATGCACATTGGGAACAAGTATGAAAGACTAACTTTGTTCATAAGCCCCACATACCTGAAGTTTCTTATCTTGTGATGAGAGCTTGAACCTTGGGAGTTGAAAGATGAATTTGGGGAGAGGAACCCTAATCTTGATGTTCATAAAGATGGGAGGAGGTGCATGTTGTTAATTGATTGGAATAAGAAGGAAAATAACACCTCTTTGAGGATTACAAGTCATAGGTTGGATTTATAAATGGGGGAAGACCAAAAAGATCTTTAACTGAACATTACAAAAATTAACCGTCAATCTTCATGACTCAACCATACGACCCGTATGGTGAGGGTACGACTAGACCCATCAACTCGTAAGCTTGGCAGAATCAAGAGTGGTATACATTGGTCAACGTACGAGTGGTAACATATGGCTCATTACTTGTCTTTACAACTTGGAAACAACTAATTGTATCTTGGATAGAAACTTAGAAAACCTATTTCTCTAAACTTACTACTTAACTTTATACAACTTGTACCATGGTCATACGACTTATAGGGTCAACTCATATCTATAACAGACTTCATATACTCCACATGCTCTAGGTATGACTTACATTATACGACTCATATGAAGTGTGTATGACTTAAGAAAGTGAGTCGTATAATGCACGGTAGCTTTAAAACATGGGGTATTATTATATCTCCATCTTTGAAACATCTTACTCAATGTGAATCATCTAGGCCTAGGATTTAGACAAGAATCGACATCTCCACACTAAATTTACGACGAAACCTACCACTACATAAGGATTTAGTTTATCATAACATAATATAGAATATAGAAACACTTAAATGGACTTACGAAGAAAGAATTTGCTGGAAATAACACTTTACCTTAGATAGGAATTGAATTGGAGGAAAAGAGATAAGGATACTTGTTCATCATGTATGCTTCATCTTCCCAAGTGGCCCTTTAACTAGCTGGTTTCTCCAAAGAACCTTACCATGCTACTTCCTTATTTCTTAGCCTTTAGACATGCCTATCAATATCTCTATAGGAATCTCCTCATATATCTGGTTATATTTAACCTCAATACTCTATCTACTAAGAACTGATTTCCAATGTATTTCATTAGCACCAAAATATGAAACACTAGATGAACCGGATATTACTCTGATAGAAGATTCAATTAGTAAGCAACCTTTCCTACACGCCTCACTATCTCATAGGTACAAAAAATTGTATACTCAAATTACGTTTCTTTCAAAATATTATTATTCCCTTTATAGGCAAAACATTCAAAAATACCCAATCACCTACTTCAAACTTGAGCTCTTTTGTTCTTACATCAGTATTTGATTTATAATGGCTCCGAGCAGTTTTCAATCTCTCACGAATCAACTAAAACTTTTTCATAGCTTCAAGAATAGAGCTCGTCCCAATCATAGCAACTTCACCAACCTCAAGCCATCCTATAGGTGACCTGCACTGACGCCCATATAATGCTTCAAATGGGGCCATCTAAATGCTAGTGTGATAACTGTTGTTATAAGCGAACTCAATCAAAGGAATATGGTCATCCCAACTTCCTTTAAAGTCAAAAACACTCCCTTAACATGTCTTCCAATGTATGAATTGTGCATTTAGCCTGACCATTTGTCTACAGAAGAAATGCAATACTAAGCTTAACTTTTATACCAAAGCCCTTCTGAAAAGACTGCCACAACTGTAAAGTAAACAGTGTGCCTCAGTCTAAAATGATGGACAAGGATATCCCATGAAGCCTTAATATCTCATGAACATATATTTTGGCATAATCCTCAACTGTTTCTAAGGTCTTGACAGGTAGACAATAGGTTGATTTAATCATTCAATCTATTATAACCTAAATTTAATCATGATGACGTCTTGTATGAGGAAAGCCTGTGATGAAATCCATCTTCACTACCTCCCACTTCCCAGTAGAGATATTAATCTCCTGCAACGTACCACCTAATCTTTGGTATTCAACCTAAACTTGCTAATAATTAGAACACTTGGCTACATACTTGGTTATGTCCTTCTTAATACATTCCACCAATAAATATCCCAGAAGTCTTGGTACATCTTAGTAAAACCTGGATGAATGGAATACCTCAAACCATGAGCCTCAACTAGTATTATTTTCCTCAACCTTGTTAGTCCTCTATGTCTATATTTTAATAATGACAAACTTCTTTGCAGACATAATGCTAAAACTGCCAGTATTGGAAGAATAAAAGAAGCTAACCCTAAAAATAAAAGGACATCGGGAATGAAAGGACATCCACTGTATCCAAGTAAAATCAATCACAAGAGAACAAATGGAAGAAGAATCATAGAACCAAATGTTAGGGAAAATTCAATCAAGATAAAACAATATCTTGCTAAAGATATAGAGGATCACGACATGGCAAGCAAATCAATCAAATATCACGAAAATGGAAGAAGGATCAACAATTCTAGATTCATGAAAAAACAAATTAATCAAGAAGCGAATATCATAAGCAAAATTAGAAAGGCATTAATCTCTACAAAACTAAAAACAAAAATAGATCACGGACATATCTGATATGGACGTGATCTAAAGTTATATATGGACATATCACATATCTATATTCCTCAAACAAGGAATCAATTTAAATCCTTTAATGAGAAGTAATCTCTTGGGTTTCATTATGGAGAGTAAAAGCCAAAGACTATAAAAGAAGATGACTGAAGACAGACACTACTCAAGTAACTTTAAGGAGAAAATCCAAAGTGTCTCATTCTTAGTCGTACAAAGCTCTGTAACTTTAGTTTATAATTTTTATATAATGAGTACGATCGAGTCAACTTTGTGACATCAACTGAAGCTATGTCACAAGATCTGAAGAACAAAATAAGTCTTTAGAACTTGTTTTCTATCATTGTACTCAAGCCAAAAATTTAATGATCTAAGAAAACTTGAAACCCAAGGGGACTGGACGTAGGAACTACATTGGTGTGCAAAACCAGGATAAATCTTTGTGTTATTATTTTACTTTTTGTTACTCTCTTGCTTAACTATTTTTAATTTAATTTGTTTGTAAAGTTTGTGAAGTTTTCTGATCTGCAGGCAAGTAGACTGTGAAGAGTCTGTAGTTGACTCACAGAAGAAAATTTCAATTCACCCCTCTTGAATTTCAATTGGTATTAGAGTAGGTCTCACCAACTGCATTGTTTAACCACAAGTGAGCAAAGATCATATGGCCCAGTATCAAATTCTAGGTGCTCCTCTCCAGGATGGTCACTAGTCCACAAGATCACCATACTTTAATGGACAACATTACTTTTACTGGAAAAATAGGTTTACAATCTTTCTTCAATTGAATGACCTCTAAGCCTTGGTCCAAAACAAATTCTAAGACTCAAGGAGAAGTCAAAGGACAAAGATAAAGAATTTAGTAGGTCTAATATAGAAGGCCTTGAAAGCTTTAAGGTCACCAAAGAACAATAAAAGATAATTCAAACTAACGCACATGCTATAAGTTTGCTTTTGTGTGCAATTAACGGGGAAGAATACAACAAGATATAAACCTATGAAACCGCAAAAGAAATGTTGGACAAGCTACAGGTAACCTATAAAGGAACCACAAAAGTAAAAAAGTCAAAATTATTGTCCACGTCAATGAATAAGATTTATTTAATGTAACGACCCACACATTTCCTAGTATAATTCATCTCATAATGTATGAATTAGAGGTGTAAGACTTCAAAATTTAGCTAAGTGTTGAAGACATAGTCTCATTGTTTACCTCTAAGCTTTGATGATTTTATTATCAACCTCCCCGACCCCAAAAAGTTGGTTTCTAAGTTAATTTAGGATTTTTGTTTTCTATAGTTCTTTTCGGGTGAGTTTTGGATTTTTTGAGTGATGTTTGAGTCATGTTTGGGTGGCCAAAATAGTAGACCAATGTGATATGGTCATGTCGCATTGGGTACCGCATTGGCAACAGCAACACATTAGGTACCAATAGTTTTCCGTTATCAGTTAATCAATTACAGATTTTAGTACCACAAATTTAGACTATTTTAGATATACAATATACGATTGGTCTTGCATGTTTAGTATTTCTAGTTTTGCATACATTCTTATACAATTAACTTAAGCTATTCAGTTAGTTATCATTGCATGCATATTAACCCTTGTATTTCAGTTTTACCTCATCTGGCATACCAGTACATTCAAAGTACTGACCGCATACTTGTTTATTGCGTTATGATGTCTCATATCATAGGTTCGGATTCTCAGGTACCTAACTACACTTAGATATTCTAGTGCATCAGCAGCAGCATTCATGGTGAGTCCTCATAATTCAATGACCGATTATGTTTATTTTTGTATTTCAATTTAGCAATCAATCAGGGTTTGTTGGGCACTTATCCCATCAACTCCATAGTCGTTCAGTTAGAGGCTTTTAGATTCTTTCAAAAACTTTCAGACAGTTAGTCACTTATCAGTTGTTATTGATAGTCTTTTCAGTATTTTTTTAGACTATTATTTTTAGGCTCATTATCTCAAAGATTGTTTTAATAGTATAAAACCTTATGGCATTTCCAGCTAAATTTCGTACATGTTCTTTGTTATTTTATTCAGTTCTCACAATTGGTACCAGTATGGGTTAGGTTGTGGTCCTTCGAGGCTGTAAGCACTGTGTGGCATCCAGGGTGTACTCCCGGGGCATTAACAACTTGGTATCAGAGCGTAAGGTTTTAAATTTTCCTAGGGAGTCTGAAAGCCATGTCAAGTAGAGTCTTGTTCATGTGTGTGAAGCGCTCTACACTTATGGACAAGAGGCGACAAGACGTTTTAGGAAAAGTTTTCCTTCTTTCAGAGTTCATGTTGTGAGATTGAGCATGATCTTAACTTTAACTCTCTTTATAATCTAATTTCCTTTCTATTTATAGAATATTCCCCCTAAAAAGATGAACGGAAGAAGAAATAGGAATCAGGCCACACCTCTACCTATTTTGGAAGATCCCCTGAACTAGCATGTCGCTCATTCCGAATTCAAAATGGCATTCACTATGTTAGCTCACTCAGTATCAAATCATAATAATCAGTCAACTACCGTCTCAGCCATTCTGGTGAATTATACTTCAACAACTAGGATTCAGGACTTCACCCACATGAACCATCTTTTATTTTTGGGATCTAAGTCTAATGAGGATCTGTAGAAGTTTCTCGACATGGTTCAGAAGGTAACTGATATTATGGGTGTGACTTCTAATAAGAGTGTAGAGTTGGGTGCTTACTAGTTGTAGGATGTTGCTCATACCTGGTATAAGTAGAGGAAGAGAGATAGAAGGGCAAGTGCAAGGCCTGTTAAATAAGAAGAGTTTGCTATAAATTTTCTAGATAGGTTCTTTCCCTTGGAGTTGAGAGGAAGCTAAGGTTTAGGAGTTTATTAATTTGAGGAAGGTAAACATGAGTGCGAGGGAGTATTCTCTTAAGTTTACTCAACTAGACAAGTATTCTCCTAATATTATGTTTGATGATAGGTCTAGGATGAGTAAGTTCATCTCTAGTGTGGATGATAGCGTGGTCAAGTAGTGTAGGACCACAATGTTGATTGAGGATATGGAATTGTCTAGGTTGATGGTTCATACTCAACTGATTGGAAAATACAAGTGTAAGAAGAAAGAGAGATAGAGAATAAGAGGGCCAGAATAGATAGCTTTAGTTCTACTCAGCTGAGGTAGGAGGATGGTAACCATTCTCCAATTAGTTAGAAATCTTCATCCCTAGATCTATCCTCAGCTAATAATCCCTTACCAAAGTTCAGAAATGATAATTGTGATAGGGCACCAGGCTCTAAGGTTAAGGGTAGTGTAAATAGTGGTCGTACAAATTCTTTTAGTTAGAAATATGGTACAAACCATTAGGGCATGTGCAGAGCCAGTAGTGATGTATGTTTTAGGTTTGGTAATCAAGGCCACAAAGTTAAAAAATATCCTCAGATCAGCCCGCAGAGTCACCACAGCCATCCTCCATCTCCACCCGATAGCTTGACTCAGTAGCATACCATTTCTAGTGCCACCAGTGGGTAGTGCCCAAATAGGCTATATGCACTTTAATCTTAACAGGATTAGGAGAGTTCTCCTAATTTAGTTACTAGTATGTTATAGGTCTTTTATTTACATATTTATGCTTTGCTCAATCCTAGAGCCTCTTATTCTTTTGTAACCCTTTATATAGCTGCTAACTTTGGAGTCAGTCCCAAAACCCTAATCGATTCATTCTCAGTATCTACCCCAGTGGGTAAGTCCATCATAACCCAGTGGGTATACAGTAACTGCCCAGTTATGGTGTCTTAGAAATTCACTTCAGTTGATCTTGTAGAGTTAGAGATAACTGATTTTGATATCATTCTCAGTATGGATTGGCTCCACTCAAGCTATGCTTTATTTGATTATAGAAATAGAGTTGTTAATTTTTAGTTTTCGAATAAACCAATCCTAGAATGGAGGGGTAGTACTTCAGCACTTAGGGGTCAGCTTGTTTCATACCTTAGAGCAAGAAAAATGATATCCAAGGGGTGTGTCTACCATCTTGTTCGAGTCAAAGACTCTAGTTCTGAGACCCTTCCCCCCACTCCCCAATCTAGAGTCAGTTCCAGTAGCAAGAGAATTTCCAGATGTGTTACCTAGAGACCTTCTCGCTCCCAAAAGGGAAATTAACTTTGGAATAGATCTCCTTCTATATACCTAGCCTATCTCTATTCCTCCCTATAGAATGGCTCCAGTAGAGCTTAGGTAGTTAAAAATAAATTGAAATATCTCTTAGATAAGGGATTGATCAAGCCCAGTATTTTCCCATGGGGTGCTCCAGTCCTTTTCGTGTGAAAGAAAGATGATTCTCTTCGTATGCACATCAATTATTGCCAGTTAAACAAAGTCACAATTAAGAATAAGTAATTTCTCCCCAGGATCGATGACTTATTTGGCCAACTTTAGGGTGCTAGTTACTTCTGTAAGATAGACCTCATGTTCGGCTATAATTAGCTCAGTCAAAGAACGTGACATTCCAAAAATATCTTGCAAAACTAGGTATGGTCACTTCAAATTTCTAGTCATGTCTTTTTGTCTTATAAATGCCCTATCTGCTTTAATGGACTTGATGAAAAAAGTGTTCAAATAGTACATGGACATGTTCATCATAGTCTTCATTAATGATATTCTTGTCTATCGGTTGTTCGCTAAATTCAGTAAGTGCAAATTTTGGCTATGATTTGTAGATTTCTTGGGCCATATTATTTCTGGTGATGGCATTAGAGTTAACCCTCAAAAGACCAAATTAGTGAAGAACTGGCCTAAACCCATTACTCCATCAGATATCAGGAGATTCTTAGGTTTGGCTAGCTATTATAGATAGTTTGTCAAAGGGTTTTTGTCTATTGCGTCCCCCATGTCCATATTGACTAAAAAGAAAGGCAAGTTTTAGTGGTCAGATTATTGTGAGAAGTGTTTTTAGGAGTTGAATACCCGACTCACCTCAGCCCTAGTTTTGACGTTGCCTAATGGTTCAGATAGATTTGTTGCTTACTATGATGCTTCCAGAGTGGGTTTGGTTTGCTTATTGATATAGAGAGGTAAAGTCATAGCCTACACCTCTAAATAGCTTAAACCCTATGAGGAGAATTATCCTACCCATGACCTTGAGTTAGTAGTCGTGATGTTTTCTATGAAAATTTGAAGGTATTATCTATATGGGGTGCATGTTGATGTGTTCATCGATCACAAGAATTTACAATATGTATTTTCTCATAGAGAGTTCAATCTTCTTCAGCAAAGGTGGTTAGAATTGTTGAAAGATTATGATATGTGTGTTTTGTATCACCCAGGCAAGGCCAATGTAGTGGCAGATACCCTTAGTAGATTGTCTATAGGTAGTGTTGCTCATGTTATAGATGATCAGAAAAAGTTGGTTCAAGAGATTCATCAGTTGGCTAGATTAGGTATTCGTTTGGTTGACTCAGCTAAGGGTAGTAATGGGTATAGAATAGTTCAAAATATTCTTAGGTTGTCGAAGTGTAAGAGAAGAAAGATAGCGACCCAGTCTAGTGATGTTGAAAGAGTCAATCAAAGATCAGAAAGTAGAGGTTTTTTCCCAAGGGAGAGCTAGTATGTTACGTTTCCAAGGTGGACTGTGTTTGCCATATGTAGATGGGTTGAGACAGCAAATTCTTAAAGAAGTGCATGGTGAGCGTTACACCATCCACCCAAGAGCTACTAAGATGTACCATGATTTGCGAGAAATATATTGGTGAAGTGGTGTGAAAAGGGATATTGCAGAGTTTGTAGCCAAGTATGCTAACTGTCAGCAGGTTAAGGTTGATCACCAAAGGCCTAGTGGCTCTATGTTCAACATCCCCATATGGAAGTGGGAAGAGGTAAACATAGATTTTATGATAGGGTTTCCTCATTCTAGTCATCAGCATGATTCAATTTGGGTTATTATAGATAGGATGACCAAATCAGGCCACTTTTTGACAGTCCATACTTCTTATTCAACTAAGGATTATGCCAAGATCTATATTAAGGACTTGGTTAGATTTCATAGAGTCCCATTGTTAATCATTTTAGATTGAGGTACTCAGTTTACCTCTTATTTCTGGAAGGCATTCCACAAGGGTGTTGGTACCCAAGTTCGCATCAGTACAACCTTTTACCCTCAGATAGATGGTCAGGCAAAGAGGACCATTAAGACCATAAAGGATATGTTGAGGGTTTGTGTTTTTAACTTTAAGGGAAGTTGGGATGACCACTTGCCATTGATTGATTTTTCTTACAATAATAGTTATCATTCCAGTATTCAATGGATCTATTTGAGGTTCTTTATGGGAGGAGATATAGGTCTCCTGTTGGTTGTTTTGAGGTAGGTGAGACAATATTGGTAGGCCAAATTTGTTGTTTGATGCTTTAGAGAATGTTTAATTGATTAAGGAGAGGCTTAAGATAGCCCAAAGTCATCAGAAGTCCTATGCAGATATGAAGAAAAGAGATATTGAGTTTGTGGTTGGGGATTTGGTATATTTGAATATCTCTCCCATGAAGTGAGTGAAGAGGTTTGGAAAGTAGGCGAAAATTAGTCCATTAAGGGAGCCACTTAGGAAGCAGAGGAAGACATGCATAAAGTTCCCTTACCCTTTCTGCATAAACACAGACTCAGCTTAAGTTAATAGTTTCTCTTTAGATTGTCTCTTTTCTATTCTCAGTTCAAGCCATGTAGTCATCTTCATGTCATTGCATACATTCATCAATCAATTTAGTCAGCTACTATATTTCAGACTCAGTCATGTAATCATGTAATCATTTATGCACATCCAACATGTAATCTCATTTCTTAAAAAATCTTATCTTAACCATTCTCATTTGAGGACGAATGTTCCCAAGGGGGAGATATTGGTTTGACAATTTTATTCTCGACCTTCTTAACCCTAAAAAATTGGTTTCTAAGTTAATTTATGATCTGGGTTGTCTATAGTTTTTTTGAGTGAGTTTTGAATTTTTTGAACGATGTTTGAGTCATGTTTGGGTGGCCAAAATAGTGGACCAATGCGATATGCTACATCGTGTTTGTATCATATTGGCAGGAGTAACTCAGTACGATGCTTATAATGTTGGGTTGAGCAATGCGGTCTGTCACCAATCGTGTCACTAGGCATGTTTTAGAGTAATTAACTCCAAGTCTAGGAGGGTATTTCAGTCTTTTCCCCTCACTTCAACATCGGATTTAGTGTAACACCCTGTATTTCCCTAACATAATCTAAGTCCTTATACATGAGTATTCGTATATAAAATTTTTGAAACACATATTATTTTAAATTTTAGAGCCTGCCATTGTGTAGGAAATTCAATTGGCTTTCCAACGATATAAACTTTGCCTAAATCCGACAACCGGGTAAAAAGTTATGGCAATTTTAAGTTTCAGTAATAAAACACCATCATTTTAACCCTCAGCGCATCGTGTAGATAGCCCAAATGACAATCGTCAATTTCCAGTGTAACTCTACGATCATGGCACATTGCAGAGATGGACAAATTGGCATCCATAGGCTTACCACGATGGTGGCACATCGTGTTGTTTGTCCAGGTCCTAGCTAACCCTTTTCTCGTGGCTTGGCGCAATAGTGGCGTGTCGCGCCAAGGCCAAATATCAGGATTTCAGTTCTAGCTTGCATTTTTAAATTCATTTAAGGGTATTTTGATATTTTTCCTAAGCCCTAAACTCGCCCTAAACACGAAATTTAACCCCTAATTGACCTAAATATTTGTCATTATTCACTTTCTCTCAAATTAAAATCCCTCTTTCAAGAACAAGAAACCCTATCTCTCAAGAATCAAGGTCAAATCTCAAGAAATCTCCATCAATCCTTCCGAATTCATCATCCCAGGTATTTTAGATGTTCATCCATGGATTCCTTTCATCCATGGAGTCCAAGCAACCGTTTTAGATTATAAAATTGTGATCCTTTCAAGATTTACTATATTTTAAATTATGATTTCATCCATGAATTTCAATGAATTATGATTTCATACAATGTTTCCATGAGATTATGGATGTTATTTGATTCCCCTTGTTTTGGTGTTATCATTTATTAAATTAAACCATGACTTAGTGTTTTCCATGTTACTTTCATGCCAATTATTCCAGTTCTTTATTATCCGTGATTTGACTAAACTATGAACCATAAGTATTTGATAAAATGTTTATAAGAGTAAATGTTTTATGAAAGCCTTCATTCATATCCCCCAAGTTTTGGTGTCATATTAGTATCGTTATTTTGAGTCCTGGGGTATTGAATACCCAAAAAACCATAGCTATTTATTTAATCTAGTCTCAGTATATTACAGAATAACTTCAAATTTTATCATGAGTATTATCAGAACAGTCAGGTAAACTCAAAATAGTCCAGATTTCAGTGTCGTTCAGTTGGGAGTGGGTCATAGCACCGAGCGAGTGTAGGGATGAAGGCTTCCCCGTCAGATAGGCAAAGACATTAGTAGTAGTCCCTATACTCCAAAACTACATAGCTAGTGTAGGATATGAGTAGTCACCCATCATATTAGGCTTGACTATCTTGCAGAGGTCACCCATCAGTTCAGGCTTGATACCCTTAGTCCGTTGGACATTATATCAGTTTATTGGATTCACATAGCCAGCGTTAGTACCCATGGAATGGTATTAACACCCTTCCAACTGGGGTTATAGGTGTGACCCGATTAGCTCAGATTGGGGAATGTCATTTAGATAATACCTCCCACTGTCCCAGATACAGTCTCAGTCATAGTTCTAGTTCAATTATTCAGTCCTAGTATTGTTTGACCAAAGCATACATATTTTAGTTATTTTAGTATTTAAGTGATTACAGATTTTGTCCAGGTCATGTCATATTCTTTGTCATGCATCTTCAATGTCTATAGATTTTCATGTATTTTCAGTGTTTTACAAAATTTCATGCATTTTCAGTATCTATAGATTTCATGTTTTCTTTTTAGTATTCCATGCTTTACATGTGTACTCAGATAGATCATTACTCCTATTCATGAAACCTTGCATGTTAACCTACCTCATTTAGCATACTAGTATATTCGAAGTACTGATCGCATACCTTTTCTTTTGTGTTGTGATGTCTCATATCATTGGTGCTGATGCTCAGTTCTCGGATCGTACCTAGATTCTCAGATTACTAGATAATACAGTAACAGTTGTGAGTTCTCATCATCTGAGGATAGACTATTCACTTTATTTCTTTATTTCAGTAGTTAGTAGAGTTAGTTGGGGGCCTATCCTATCAACTCATAGTATTCAATGTAGAGGCTTTTCAAACACTATAGTTAGCTATTCTTTCAGTATTTTTATTAGATTCATAATTCAGTAGTTATTTCTATATTAAAACCTTATGGCACTATCAGTATTTTTTTCCACATATATGACTATTTTATTTAGTGCTCACAGTAGGTACAAGCTCATGGGTTAGCTTGTGGTCTCTCGAGACCGTAAGCACCGTGTAATGAATAGGGGGTAGTCTGGGGTCGTTATAAACTTAGTATCAGAGATGGTCTTGTGTCATCCCTATTGATGCAGGGTAGATCTCCAACTGAGTGTAGGTAAATCCCGATAAAGGCGAGGAAAACCTTAGTCCTCAGTGTAGGCAAATCCCATTCGGTGGGGCAAACTGTAGCAAGGACGCTGAGAATATAAGGGGGTGTATATAATACCCCAACTTAGGAAGGAGTCCCACATCGGTGAAATATTGGAGGGATGTTGGTTATATAAGTAAGAAAGCCTTACTCCCTAGTGACGTATTTTAAATTCGTGCGAGCTTAGGCCTAAAGCGGACAATATCACTAGTGGGTTGGGAAGAGATAGGGGTCTCTCGAGCCTTTGTGGTTCAAGATGACCGTCATGGCCAAGGCCCTGGCTCGGGTTATGATAGTATGGTATCAGAGATAGGTTTTAAAGTGTCCTTAGAAGTCTAAAACTTGCATCGAGTAGAGTCTTATGGATGGGTGTGTAGCGCGCCACACTTATAGACGAGAGGATACAAGGCATTTAAGAAAAGTTTTCCTTCTTTTAGGTATTCATGTTGTGCGAATGAGTATAAGCTCAAGATAAACTATTGGTCTAATCCATTTCTTCCTTCCATTTACAGAACATGCCTCCCAAGAAGAATGGAAGAAGAACAGGGACTCACAGCCCATCAAGACAGATCCTATGGACGAGCATGTCTATCACGAAGAATTCAGGGTTGCATTTACTACTGCAGGAAAATCTATAGCATCACAAAATGAGCGACCAACTGCCATTCCAGATAACCCATAGGCCAATACTAATGCAACTAGAATTCAAGATTTCACCCAAATAAATCCTCCTTTTTTCATAGGATCCAAGTCTGAAGAGGATCCACAGGAATTCTTAGATATGGTTCAGAATGTAATGGATGCTATGGGGGTGACATATAGTAAGAGTGTTAAGTTGGCTACATATCAATTACAAGATGTAGCCCATACTTGGTTTAATCAGTGCAAAGTTGATAGAGGTGTTGATGCAGAATCTATAGAATGAGAAGTGTTTGCCACGACTTTTCTAGACATATTCTGACTATTAGAGTTAAGAGAGGCCAAGGAGCTAGAATTTATTAATTTGAGGCAAGGCAGCATGAGTGTGAGAGAGTATTTTCTCCAGTTCACTCGGTTAGCTAGATATGCTCTTTATATGGTGGCAGACAACAGGTCCAAGACGATTAAGTTTGCGTCTGTTGCATTTGATAGTGTGGTCAAGGAGTGTAGGACCTCAATGCTGATTAGTGAGATGAATTTTTCTAGGATGATGGTCTATGTTCAACAAATATAGGAGCAAAAGATTAAGGAAAGGGAAAGAGGAAACAAGAGAGCTAGGATGAGTAGTTTTAATTTCAATCAGCCAAAGTCAGAAGGTGGTAATCGTCCTCAGTTTTATCAGAGGTCTTTATCCCTAGCACCTTCTTCAGTCAGTACCCCAGTACCCAAATTAAGAAATGATAATGGGGATAGGGAACTGGGATCTAAGTCTCAGGTTAGTGTTAGCAGTGCTTGTACAAATCCTCTATGTCAAAAATATGATAGACACCATCGGGTGAGTATAGAGCGGGTAGTGATGTGTGCTTCGGGTGTGGTAAGATAGGTCATTGGATTCGGGAGTGTTAGGTAGTTACTTAGAAAGGTAGGGATGCACGCCTACAGGGCAAGTCCCATCAGTTGTCAGTTCCATCTGATTCCCTGACTCAGTAGGGTGCCGCTTCCAGTGCTACCAGTGGTCAGCGTCTAAACAGATTATATGCTCTTTATTTCTGCCAAGATTAGAAAAATTCTCCTAAAGTAGTTACTGGTACGTTGCAGGTCTTACACTTATAAGTTTATGCTTTAACATAAACTGGAGCTTCTCATTCTTTTGTAACTCCATAAATAGCCATCAATTTTAGAGTCAGTCTCGAAACTCTAGTAGAGCCCTTTTTCAGTGTCTAACCTAGTAGGCATTTCTATTGTAGCCAAATATGTATACAGGAATTGTCTAGTCACCATAACTCAAAAAGTTACCTCAGTTGATATCTTGGAGTTAGAGATGATGGATTTTGATGTCATTCTCAGCATGGATTAGCTCCACTCATGCTATGCCTTAATTGATTGTAGAAATAGAATAGTACATTTTTAGTTCCCAGATGAACCGGTCCTTGAATAGAGGGGTAGTAAGTACTATAGCTCTTAGGGGTCAGTTCATTTCGATATCGAATGGGTGTATTTACCATCTTGTGCGAGTTAAAGACTCTAACACAGAAACTACAACTCTTGAGTTAGTTGTAGTAGTAAATGAATTCTCAGATGTATTTCTTGAAGATCTTCTGGGGGGTTCCTCCCAAAAGGGAAATTGACTTCGAAATAGACCTTCTCCCAGATACTCATCCTATATCTATTCTGCCATACAAAATGGCCCCATCTAAACTAAAAGAACTAAAAGAAAAGTTGAAGGATCTCTTAGATAAGGGATTCATCAGACCAAGCATGTCCCATAGAGAGCACCTATTATATTTGTGTGTAAGAAAGACGGTTCTCTCAAAATGTGTATAGACTACCGTCTGTTGAACAAGGTCACAGTCAAGAATAAATATCCACTTCCTAGAATCAATGATTTGTTCGACCAACTTCAAGGTGCTAATTATTTTTCCAAGATAGATCTCAAATCAGGCTATTATCATCTTAGAGTTAGAGAATGTGATATTCCGAAAACAACTTTCCAAACTTGGTACACTTCAAATTTCTAGTCATGCCCTTTGGTCTCACGAATGCCCCAGCAGACTTTATGAACTTGATGAATCAAGTGTTTAAGCAGTACTTGGACATATTCATCAGAGTATTTATTGATTACATCCTTGCTTACTCCCATAGCGAAAATGATCATGCAGTCCATCTAAGAATAGTGTTGCAAACTCGTATAGCTCATTAGTTGTTCACTAAATTTAGTATTAATTCCATTGATGGCATTAGAGTTGATTCTTAAAAGACCAAAGCAGTGAGAAACTGGCCTAGACCCATCTCTCTATTAGATATTAAGAGTTTCTTGGGTTTAGGTAGTTATTACTATCGGTTTGTTAAAGGTTTCTCTTCCATTGCATCCCCCATGTACAGATTGACTCAGAAGAAAGTTAAGTTGTAATGGTCAGATTCATGCGAGAAGAGTTTTCAGGAGTTGAGGACTCTACTCACCTCAGCCCCAGTTCTTACTCTACCTGACGGTTCAGATGGTTTTGTTGTATACTGTGATATATCCAGAGTAGGTTTGGGTTGTGTCCTCATGCAAAGAGGTAAGGTCATAGCCTAAGCCTCCAGACAGCTTAAGACTCATAAGAAAAATTATTCGACTCATGATCTTGAACGAGAGCAGTAGTATTCGCCTTGAAGATTTGAAGACACTACTTGTATAGGGTGCATGTAGATGTGTTCACCGATCACAAAAGCCTTCAGTAAGTTCTCTTAGAAAGAGTTGAACATGCGTAAGAGAAGATGGTTTGAGTTATTAAAAGATTATGATGTGAGTGTTCTATATCATCCGGGCAAGGACAATGTAGTGGCTGATGCTCTTTGTAGAATGTCTATGGTAGTGTAGCTCATGTTGATGAGGGTAATAATAAGTTAACTCAAAAATTTTATTAGCTTGCTTGAATAGGTATCCGTTTACTCAATTCAACAGAAGGTAGTGTATGGGTGCAGAGTAGCTCAGAGTCATCTCTAGTTTTTGAGATAATGGAAAATAAAGATAGAGATCCCAGTCTAGTTAAGTTGAAAGAATCAATCAAAGATCAGAAAGTGGAGGTTTTCTCCCAAGAAGGAGATAGTGCTTTGCGTTGTCAAGATAGATTATGTGTGCCTGGTGTAAATGAGTTGAGGTAACAAATTCTTGTAGAAGCGCATGGTGCGCACTACTCTATTTATCCAGGGGCCACTAAGAAGTACTGCGATTTGTGGGAAATCTATTGGTGGAGTAGGATGAAGAAAGATATTTCAGAGTTTGTCGCTAAGTGCTCTACATGCCAGCAAGTTAAGATTCACACCAGAAGCTTAGTGGGTCTATGCAGGAGTTCGGTATTCCACAGTGGAAATGGAAGAAAGTGAACATAGACTTTGTGACAGGTTTGCATCGTACCCGTCGTCAGCATGACTCAATTTTGGTACCGTAGTTTAAATGGCCAAATCATCTTATTTCTTATCAATCCATACCTCATACTCAGCCGAGGACTATGCCAATCTCTATCTCAGAATATTGTTTAGGTTTCACGGTGTTCCCTTATCTATTATCTTAGATTGAGGTACCCAGTTTACCTCTCACTACTGAAAAGCATTCCAAAAGGATCTTGGTACCCAAGTACACTTCAGTATAAACCTCCACCCTCAAACAGACGGTCAAGTATAAAGTACTATTCAGACTCTTGAGGATATTCTAAGAGCATGCACTGTTGATTTCAAGGGTAGTTGGGATGACCATTTGACTTTGATTGAATTCGCATACAATAAAATTTATCATTATAGTATTCGTATGGCTCCGTTTGAGGCTCTCTATGGTAGGATATGTAGATCTCTAATTCATTGGTTTGAAGTAGGGGAGGCTACAGTAGTAGGGCCTGACTTGATATTTGGTGCCTTAGAAAAGGTTTAGTTGATCAGAGAAAGTCTTAGGGATGCCCAGAACCAACAAAAATCATATACAAATGTGAGGAGAAAGGATCTCGAGTTTGATATCACTGAACTTGCGTTCTTGAAAATCTCTCCCATAAAGGGAGTGAGGAGATTCAACAAGAAAGGGAAACTCAGTCCCCGATATGTCAGTCCCTTCAAAATTCTCAATCATTTCAAAAATATAGATTATGAGCTTGAGTTGCCGTCAGATCTAGCCTCAGTACACCCAGTGTTCCATATTTCATTGCTAAAAAAGTATATTGGTGATCCATCTATAGTTATTCCCTTAGAAAGTGTAGATATTCAGAATAGTCTTTCCTTTGAGGAAGTTCCAGTCAAAATTCTTGTTCATCAAGTTCGCAGACTAAGGAACAAAGAAGTTCTAGTAGTCAAAGTTATTTGGCGGAATTAGTCCGTTGAGGGAGCCACTTGGAAAGTAGAAGTAGATATGCGTAACAAGTACCCTCATCTTTTCTCTGCGAATCCATATTTTGAATATGGTACAAACCTTTCTATGACTTCTCTCCATCATGCTTAGTTTCAGTTGCACATCAAGTTCATGTCAGTCTTGCATTCATGAGTCAGTTTTTCCATGCATTCCATGCATCAAATATACATATTCAGTGTGTAAGCTCAGTCCATCAGCTCTCTCATCTTAACCAGTTTCATTCGGGGACTAATGATCCCAAGTGGGAGATATTGTAACACCCTGTATATCTCTAGAATAATATAAGTCCCTATACATAAGCATTCATAGATAAAACACTTCTTATTTTTCATTTTAGAGCCTGCCATTACGTAGGAAATTCAATCATCTTTCCAACAATATAAAATTCACCTAAATTTGATAACTAGGTAAGAAGTTATGGCGATTTTAAGTTTCAATCATTAAACACCATCATTTTAATCCTCAACGCATAGCGTAGGTAGCCCAAATGACAATTGTCAATTTTGATTGTGACTCCAAGATCATGGCGCATCGCAGAGCAGGCCAAATTCCTGTTTGTTAATTTCCAATGGGCCTCTGCAATCCTGGTGTGTCGCGGAGATGGTAAAATTGGCATCCATAGGCTTACCGCGATGGTGCCGCATTGCGTCATTTATCCAGGTCCCAGTTGTCCCTTTTCCAGTGTTTTGGTACGACAGTGGCGCATTGTGCCAAGGCCAAAAATCAAGATATTAGTTCCATCTTGTTTTTTTAAATTTGTTAAAGGGTATTTGGGTATTTTTCCTAAGCCCTAAACTTGCCGTAAACACAAAATTTAACCCCTAATTGACCTAAATACTTGTCATTATTCACTTTCTCTCAAATTAAAAAAAATCCCTTTTTCTAGAACAAGAAACCCTAGATCTCAAGAATCAAGGTCAAATCTCAAATATTCTCCATCAATCCTTCCAAATTCATCATCCCAGGTATGTTAGATGTTCATCCATGGATTCCTTTCATCCATGGAGTCCAAGAAACCCTTTTAGATTATAAAATTGTGACCTTTTCAAGATTTACTATGTTTTAAATTATGATTTCATCCATGACTTTCCATGAAATATGATTTCATACAATGTTTCCATGAGATTATGGATGTTATTTGATTCCCCATGTTTTTGTGTTATCATTTATTGAATTAAACAATGACTTAGTGTTTTCCATGTTACTTTCATGTCAATTATGCCGGTCCTTTAGTATTTACATGATTTGATTAAACTATGAACCATAAGTGTTTGATAAAATGCCTATAAGAGTAACTGTTTTATGAAAGCCTGCATATCATGTTCCTCAAGTTTTGGTGTCATATTAATATCGTTGTTTTGAGTTCTGGGGGTATCGAATACCCAAAAACCCATAGCTTTTTATTTAGTCTAGTCTCGGTATATTACATAATAACTTTAGATTTTATCATGAGCATTATCAGAATTGTCAGTTAAACTCAGAATAGTCCAGATTTCAGTATCATTTAGTTGGGAGTAAGACTTAGTACCGAGTGAATGTAGGGATGCGGGTTCCCCGTCAGATAGGCAGAGTCATTAGTAGCAGTCCCTCTACTCCAAAACTACATAGCCAGTGTAGGATATGAGTAGTCACCCATCAAATAAGGATTGACTATCTCGTAGGGGTCACCCATCAGTTTAGGCTTGACACCCTTAGTCCTTTGGACATTATATCAGTTTAGTAGATCCACATAGCCAGCGTTGGACCTTGATTAGCTGGGGTTACAGGTACCTGCTAGGAATTATAGAAACCTAGCCATATTATATCAGTCGTGTGGCACGGTATTAACACCCTTCCAACTGGGGTTATAGGTTGGACCTCGATTAGCTCAAATTGAGGAATGTCGGTTAGTTGATACCTCCCAAAGTCCTAAATACAGTCTCAGTCACAGTTCTATTTTAGTTATTTAGTCCCAATATTGTTTGACCAAACCATACAGATTTTAATTATTTTAGTATCTAAGAGATTACATATTTCATCCAGTTCGTGTTATATGTTTGGTCATGCATCTTCAGTGTCTACAGATTTTCATGTATTTTCAGTATTTTATAGACTTTCATGGATGTTCAGTATCTATTGATTTCATGTTCTCTATTCAGTATTTTATACTTTACATGTTTACTCAGATAGATCATTACTACTATTAATGAAACCTTGTATGTTAACCTACCTTATTTAGCATACCAGCACATTTAAAGTACTGATCGTATACCTTTTCTTTTCCGCTATGATGTCTCATATAATATGTGTTGATGCTCAGTTGCTAGATTGTACCTAGATTCTCAAATTACCAGCCAGTACAGTAGCAGTGGTGAGTCCTCATCTTCCAAGGACAGATTATTCACTTCATGTCTTTATTTCAGTAGTTAGCAGAGTTAGCTGGGGGCCTATCCCATCAACTCACAGTATTCGGTCTAGAGGATTTTCAGACACTACAGTTAGCTATTCAAACTATTTGAATTTTAGTATTCTTATTAGATTCATAATTTAGTTGTTATTTCAGTATTAAAACCTTATGGGATTATCAGTTGTTTTCTTCCACATATATGACTATATTATTCTGTGCTCAAAGGAGGTAACAAATCATGGGTTAGCTTGTGGTCTCTCAGGACAGTAAACTTCGTGTAACGACTAGGGGTAGTCTTGGGTCGTTACATTTAGGTCCCTAAAGAGCATTTATGCCTCATATTTCATATTTCACTCAAAAATTAAAAGCATTCTCTCTAAAGAACACACCCTAGACCCTTCAACCTTTAAGATCAATTCTCAAGAAATCCACCTAGAACTTCTAAGAATTCTTCGATTAAGTTATGTTGGGTATTAATCCTTGGGTCCTTTTCACCCTTGGAGTCCAAGCACCTCTTTTAAAATGTAAGTTATGAGTTTCACATGATTAAATTTATTTATGTCCATGAATACCTTCATATGGTGATTTCAAGTTAAGAATATATTTTTTTTAAGTAGAATGAACTAATACGTATTTTTGAATAATAAAACACTCATATTGAACCCTTAAGTTGTGAATTGAATAGTATAGCCATGATATTTCCGCATGATATTTCTGCATGCTTGCTTATCCTCATGCACAAATTTATTGTCCCCATGTGTTTAATGAAATTCTTAAGTGTTGAATGTTGTATAACGACTTCCTTTTATGGTAAAAATCTTTCATGTGGTCCAATTATTATTGCTATAGAGTCCTGGGGGTTATGAATACCCAAAAACTTAGCTTGTTACTTAGTCTTAGAATTTCAGAATAGTATTAGGTATGCTATGAGTAGTATCAGTTCAGTCAGTTATTATAATCAGTAAACTTAGATTAGTTCAGTAATCCGAGTTAGCTCAGTTGGGAGTAGGATTCAATACTGAGTGAAACCAGGGATGGAGGAATTCCGACCACCATAGGGTTTGACCCTTAGTAGCTATCCCTGAGTACAGAACTACATAGCCAGTGTAGGTTTGAGATGTCTTCCTGCCAGTTTAGGTTTGATACATATCTCATGAGTTTTCTACTAGTATAGGGTTACTCCATTCCTATCATTGTAGTCGAGCCAAAAATTCAACGATCTAAGGAAACTTAAAACCCAAGGGGAATGGATGTAGGCACTACATTTGTGTGTCGAACTAGGATAAATTTTCTTGTTATTACTTTAAATTTTGTTAGTCTTTTGATTAACTTTTTTGAATTTAATCTGTGTGTGAAGTGTTCTGATTTGCAAGCAAGTCTACTGTGAAGAGTCACTAGTCGACTCACAGAAGAAAATTTTAATTCACCCCCTCTTGAATTTCAAAGCCATCTATATTTGGAACACAAAGTCTACCTTGATATCGAAGTACAGCATCTCTCCCTTGAAAGAAAACCTCAACCTTTTGCTACTAGACTATTTCCAATATTTGGATAAGTATGGGATCATTTCGCTGTTTCTATTTCACTTTCACTACCAAAGATGATTCCAAACTATTCTGAACTATTACTCCTCCATCATCAGCATTGAGTAAACATACTCCCAAACGAGATAACCTATGCACTTCTCTAGCCAACTATCATTCCTCCTTTTTCACATGAGATACACTACCCATAGATAACTTAATGCATCTGCTGCCATGTTTGCCTTACCCAAATGATAAAACACAGTAATGTCATAATTTTTCAACAAATCCAACCACCTTCTATGATGAAGATTCATCTCTCTTTGAGAAAATACATGTTGAATACTTTTATGGTCAGTGAAAACATCAACTTGCACACTATAAAGGTAGTGCCTCCAAATTTTCATGGCAAAAACCACAGCAGCTAACTCCAATTCATGAGTTGGATAATTCTTTTCATGATCCTTATGTTTCCTAGAGGCATACGCTATCACTCTTCCATCATACATCAATACACAACCTAACCCAACACTAGAGGCTTCCTAATATAATACATATCTTTCTAACCCTTTTGGAATCGCTAATACTAGCGTCGATGTCAATCTATCCATTAACTCTTGGAAACTCTTCTCACATTTATTCAACAATATGAACTTTACTTTTTTCGGTCAGTTTGGTCAATGGTGAATCTATGGAGAAGAACCCATCAATAAATGTCTATAATACCTAGATAAACCCAAAAAGCTTTTGATATCAAATAGAGTGATGGGTCTAGGCTAGTTCTTCACCATATTAGTATTTTGAGGATCTATATGAATACCAACCCCTAAAATGACATGTCCCAAGAAGGTAACAGATTCCAACCAAAATTCACATTTACCAAACTTTGCATATAGTTGACGTTCCTTGAGGGTCTACAGTATCACTCGCAAATAGCCTAGATGCTCCTCCTCACTTCTGGAATACACCAGTATGCCATCTATAAAGATAATGATAAACATATCCAAGTACTAATTAAATTTCATATTCATCAAATCCATAAAGGCTACAGGGCATTAGTTAGTCCAAACAACATAACCAGAAACTCAAAATGACTGTACCTTGTTTGGAAAGCTGTTTTTAGAATGTCCTGCTCCCTGACTTTCAATTGGTGGTATCCCGGCCTAAGGCCAATATTGAAGAACCACCAGGCACTCTAAAGTTGATCAAATAAATCATCGATTCTAGGAATGGGATACTTTTTCTTGATGGTAAGCTTGTTTAGCTGTCTATAATCTATACACATTCTGAGAGTACCATCTTTATTGTGTATGAAAACAACTAGAGCACCTCACGGAGAAACACTAGGTCTGATGAAACCTTTATCTAAGAGGTCCTTAAGCTACTCTTTAATATCTGATGGAGCCATACAATATGGAGGGATAGAAATGCATTGAGTATCCAAAAGAAGATCAAAATCGAATTCTATTTCTCCATCTAGAGGTACCCCTAGCAAATCTTTAGGGTAAACCTCCGGGAACTCATTTACTATCCACACTGATTGAACTGTCGGGACTTCAGAATTAGTATATTTGACTTAAACTAAATAGTAGATACATACTTTTGATATTAACTTTCTATATTTAAGATAAGAGATGAAACGACCTTTTAGAGACACAGAACTACCCTCCCACTGAAAAACTGCCTTATCAAAAAATTAAAATTTTACCACATGGGTGTAACAATCTATTGATGTATAACATGCATGGAGCTAATCCATGCCCGGAATGACATCGATGTCTACCATCTCTAACTCTATTAGGTCTGTTAGTTAGACTTTATGGAGGAAGGTTATAGGACATTCCCTATAGACCCATCTAACAATAACTGACTCACCTACTGGGTAGAAACTAAGAAAGGCTGGGAGAGAACTTTAGGACCTACCCTAAATTTTACAACAACCAATAGAGTTACAAAAGAAAGATTTGATCCCGGGCCTAGCAGCATATATACATCAAGGTGAAAGACACAAAGCATACCAGTGACAATATCTGGTAAACTCTCATACTCCTGATGTGATAGTAAAGCATAGAATAAATTTTGGGGTTGATGCCAATACTACTGGACAATGCACCCTGTGGAGGAACTGGATAACTTGGCTGAGTTGGTGCATTAGTAGCCTAAGTCTGAGGACGGACGTCCCTACTTAGCATATGGACACTCTTTGATCCTGTGGACCAGCTTTCCACAACCATAGAAATGCACTTTTCCCTTCAAACACTCATCAGGATGGGTTTATCCATATTTTGCACATGTCGGGTAACTAGGCCTCCCGACAACACTGTGCTGAGACTTGGAATTTGAAGTCCTGCCCCACTGCTCCTGCATGGTTCTAGGTGTAGGGGTACTATATGAAGATAGAACAGGCACTAATGTATAACCCTAAAACTATGAATGGCTTCCCTCTCCAAACCATAGCAAACTATACTTAAACTATTAAGTCCTAAACCTCTATTTTCTCTTCTCTCTTTTCTTTTACTTTTCTATCTTAATCTATTAAGAATGAGTCATCAACAAAGCAGTATCCATATCCCTGATCAACATAGTAGTCTTACACTCCTTGACTACCAAATCATACATCCTAGTAATAAACTTACTCATATGAGCTCTAGAGTTAGATAGCAACTCGGGAGCATACTTAGACAACTAAGTGAATTAAGGCAGTACTTCTTCCTTGTTATAGAGCCTTTCCTTAGGTTCATGAACTCCTCCACCCTAGCCTCCCTTATATCATGTAAAAGAAACCTATCTAATAAAGAATTCTGAAATAACTACCAACTCATAGAAGCTGCATTCTAACCCCTACCTTCCTTTCATATTACAACCCAATCATAAGTCACATCCTTAAGCCTATAAGAGGCATCCTTATCTTCAATGACATTCTTAATCTAATAAATCTTTCTTACCTCATCAATACAGATTTAAGGATATTCATCTATCTTTGACCTATGGAACTCAGGTGGATTAATCCTCATAAAGTCATGAATTCAGGCTGTAGCTAAATTACCATTTTTCTGAAGTGTGATTATTGCTTGTTGGTTTCCATGGACATTGGCATTCACATCTTGGGCTAACTCTTCAAAGGCAACCAAAATCATTATAAGACACATTCTCATTTAGAAGGTCATGGTGCAGGGGTGGTTGATCATCGTTTATGCATATGTTAGCTCAGTAAGAAGACATATTCTATCACGTATAAGCACGAGTTAAGGAATATAGATACAACTATAAGAATGATAAAACTTGAAAGAAATGATGATTCCTAACACATTTCATAGCCGTCTACTCATAAATATGGCGCACTTCACATACATAATCAGGACTCTACATGACGGGCTTGTCTAACTCCCTAGGACTCTTTAAACCTTCATCTCTGATACAAATTTTGTTACACCCTAAAAGTACCCCCTAAACATCACATGGTGCTTTAGATAATGAATAGTTCTAAGCTAACCCATGATATCTATTTAGATTTAAATTCATAAGAGAAGTGAACTTATATATATATATATATATATATGAAATTGAAGGTAAATGATCTCATAACTTTATAAACATCTTTAACTTAGAAATATTTAAACTCATTCTTTGAACTAAAAACATAATAAGTCTGACAAGCCTCTACTAATGTCTAAAGAGCCACTAGGACAGACCCCAACTAACCCAAACATAAATGGAAATCAAATAATTAAAATACTATCATCAATGAGCAGAAGTCTGATAAACTGGGTCCTCAAAATATAAGGACTCACCAAAAGTTAAGATATAGGTAATGATGCCCACTGTCAATCGTGTTGTTGTAAACAAGCACCCAAACCTACATTATAAGATAATGTAGCACATAGACATATATATGGGTCACTACCTATATAATATACTGAGTATGTGGGGGTGAATGTATAAGTAAAACAATAACTGAATATATAAGTAAACTTTCAAATGATGCATGGTAAGTGTAAATGACTCACCTTGAATTTGAATAAGACAAAAGACTATGAGATCATAAACATGAATGATAAAGAATAATGATAAACTTTGTGAGACATGACACTTAGTTTCTAAAAGTTTTACTTTTCATTCTTCCTTATGGGGGATTCTTCTAACAGAAATAAACCATGTGAGCTACCATGGAGTCCAATGTCATAACTATGTTAGCAAGAGTTATTCTATTTCATTAGAATAGAACCTTAACTTAAGTGATCAATAAACTTCATCCATATTGGGGAAAAGCTTAACCTACGGTGGCTCATAGTTTCTAGAAATTTAGGATATGGTCATCCGCATTCCCTTCTCGATGATAAATACAACCCTCAAAAAACTTATATGCTCATACTTAAATAAATCCACATTTAAATAGCATAAGGGTTTATAGAATGAAAACTAATTATGCTTCTCTTTTGTTTAAATCATAATCAAGATGAATAGTTATGGATTTCATATCTTATCTTTATATCAAAAGACCAATCTTTCTTGAATTATGCTATAATGTATTCAAATGAAGTTTCAAAGGCTTAAACTTTCTTGTAAACTTAATGCTTGTACTTGGGACTTAGAATGCATGCTTTATTTCATAGGATTTCATAATAAAACATCATACTCAATAATCACCTTGAAATCTTTCAACAATATCCAGTCAAGATAATGAAATTCATATCATAATACAAATCTTACAAGTCAAAACATGAATATATGTAAACCTTGATGCACTTAAAGCTTTCAATCACATGGTAGTATTATACTTCAAGATTATTGCTATTTGTTTATGAACCCTAATTCAAAATAAGTAAATTTAATCTCCAAACTATGCAGTTTGGGAACAAGGATAAAAGAATAACCTTGTTTATAAACCCCACATATTTGAAGTTGTTTAACTTATGATGAGAGCTTGAACCTTAAACTTGAAAGATAAATTTGGGAAAAGGAAACGTAATCTTGATATGTCTTAAAGATGAGAGGAGGTAGTGTTTTTAATTAATTGGAAAGAGGAGGAAAATAATACCACTTTAAGGGTTATAGGTCGTGGGTTGGAGTTGTAAAAGTGAAAAAGATCAAAAATCCATTTAAATAAACATTACATAAATTGATCATTAGTCTTTATGACTCAGCCATATGACTCGTATAGTGAGGGTTTGACTAGACCCATCAACTCATAAGCTTGAAGGAATCAGGGATGGTATACACTGGTCAACATGCGAGTGGTAACATACCACTCATTACTTGTGTTTATGACCTGGAAAAAACTAATTGTATCTTTGACATAAACATAAGGAACCTATTCTACTGAACTTATGACTTAACTTCATATGAACCATACTATGATCATACGACTTACAGGTTAACTCATATCTACAATATACTTCATCTAATCCATACTACTCTAGGTATGATTTACCTTACACGACTCATATGGAGTGTGTATGACTCAATAAAGTGAATCATATGATGCACAGTACCTTCTAAACCCATGGTATTATAGTATATGGATATCCCACATTTATTATGAGCTCTTTTATTTGATAAACCATAATATCAAAGAAGGATGGTTGATGTAGGTCCTATCTTTGCGATCTACATACCAAAATAAGGTGTATACACTTATGTTGGAGATGGTACTTGGTTTATCTCACATCATCTGGTTTATTTCATGAGCTTCATTCATCCATATACCTATCACTGGTATAGTTAATTGGTGCTTATACTCATCAATATTATGGAAGGCTAAATAGGTATAGGTTATGTTTACTATTTAGGAGTGATTGATTGTACTTATCAAGCTTATAAGGGTGGTTAAGTTATTGATTGTCTAGGCAAGCTAGTTATATTATTTCTTGGGTATTATCATATGGTTCGTGGCAGGCTAGTTATGGATTGGTACCCAAGGTTATGGGTATGCTTCTGAGTTTTTTTTCTTTTTATTAGTTGAGCTTTGTTATTAGTAGACTACCTTACGATTATCCTCATTTTGGATAGAGACACTGATTATGTTAGAGTTGTCCCCCTATTTAGTTATGATCCATGAGATGTAAGGATAGCTCTTTTAGGTTAGTACATCTCTTCTTTATCTGTTCTTATTGTATATTACCTTTGTAACACCCCATATTTTCAAGCTAGAATTTGAATCGTCATTCCTATATGTAAGAACTATAATCCCATGACTTGTATATGAATATATGTTTCATGATCATTATCCTAGTGTGAAGAGTGCTTATGAGGTGAAAAACATTCATAGGAAAGACTTAGAGTGAAGGGGGGTTAAGCGCTTTTGATTCGACCAAATTTTGGTATTTGATCCTACAAGGGTAAACTTTGAACATGAATAAATTCTAGAATATATGGAATTTTGGAGATAAAATCCTATTAAATTATAGATAAATGTGTCCTCTTTCCAACGCATTCAATTTTGCCTTAATCCAATACCCAAGAAAAAAGTTATGAACATTTTCGTGAGTAACCATTGAGGGTCCGTGATTTAAGCATGGTGCATACCTTATTCTCTATGATAAGCATCGTGGAATGGACCTTATACACCGCAATAAGCAGAATGGCACAAACCTTGTTTAGGAATGTTAAAACCCAAATTTCTCTTTAGTTTTTTTAGGGTAATTTGGTCATTTATATCCTAAATGACCCTATAATTGATAAATTCACATTTTACCTTATTCAATTAACTCAAATCATAAATTTTTCTCCCCTTAAAAATCTTAAAAACACCAAAGAAAGGGTTTTTTTTCAAGAATTCACCTCCTAAGGCTTCAAATCCATGTTCTCTTTCAAGAAATCATGAAAATCAGGTATGTGGGTATTTAGTGAGGATCTCATTTCATCCTCATTCCCAAAACTATGAGTTTTACTCAAGAATTTTATAAATTCCATAAACTAGAGTTTCATGAAAAACATAGATTCCACGATTCGTCCATGTATAGTTCTTGAATTCAACCATGAAATAGTGTTCCCTCATAATTTCAAGTACTCTTTTGTACTTTAATCATGATAATTCATTACATTGGTGAAATTTCTTATCCTATCATTACATTCAAATTATCATATGTAATTATATTTTTCAATACTAGTGGGTTATGAACACCCGATACCTAGTTGATCATGTATGCTACAGTTTTCAAGATTTTAAGTTATCCATACATGTTTATACAATGAAATTTGTAACATTTTATAAGAAGCACTCACCAATATTATATCATGATAAATACCTCAATTAACATATTCATGATTACTGAAGATTATACATGCACTATAATTTTCAGAATATCATATTTGAGCAAATCAGTTATCAGTGTATGCACTAGTTTATACTAGTGTCATTTAGTTGGGAGTAACAGTTATCACAAAGTTAACATAGGGATGGCGGATCCCCCATTAGTTAGGCTTGAGTTGTTAGTAGCATCCTTAAGTTTTAGACCTACATTGCCACCATAGATTATGAGGGATCCCCTATCAGTAGAGCTATGACACCCTCATCCTTTGGGGCATCATCATTGTAGATTTCACATCGTTAGCCATGTGTTGGTACCCCTAGCATGATACCAACACCTTTTTAATTGGGGTTATAGGTTGGACTCAGATCATGTCAGATTGAGGCATGTCGGTTACATGATAGCCCCCATAATTTTAGTTTAGTATTCAAATTATATCAGCTCAGGTTTGTATGACCAAGTGTACAATTTATCAGTTACTCAGCTTATTCAGTTATTTATATCATTTCAGTACATGCTTTACTTGATCTTGCATTTATTTTATACATTTAAGAATTTATGCTCAGTATTCATACATGATCCTCAGTATGATCTTACAGTCGATTCATCTTTTAACTTGAGATTTGCATATGGTACTCATGTTTCTATCACTTTTCAAAGCACATAAATATTTTTAGCACATGATATAGAAATTTTAATAAGTCTTATAGTTTTTACATAGAGTCATGATTCAAATGCATATTTCAATAAATAGCTTATGTCCTCAACTATAAAGAATATATTAAGTATTTTTCATGATTTAGTGCATGTCTCACATACTCAGTACATTCCAAAGTACTTACCACATATATATATGTTTGTGGCTATATTTCTTCATAATGTAGGTACCATATATAGCCTACACATCAGGGTCAGACAATTCTCAACATTTAGCCAATAGGTGATGAGTTATCTTATTTTAGAGACTCAAGTCAGTTCCAATTATTATATTTTATTTCCATTATTCTTATGTATTGATTAGAGATATTTGCAAGTCATGTAGCGACTACCTATAATCAGTATATTAGAGGTTTCACAGATAGTCAGTTAAAGTCATTATATGTAATTCTAGGTTCTTCTTTAGATTTATCTTATTGTAAATATTTTCAGTATCATATTTATTCATATTTTCTCATGATTATGCTTTTGCTCAACAAATTTAGCTTTTATATACCTTTTAAATCAGTTGCTCAGGTATTATGTACATGGGTTAGCTTTGGATCACTTGTGAATAAGGATCGTGTTACGACTAGGGGGTAGTCTCGGGTCGTGAAAAACATATTATCATAGCACAAGGTACAAGTGTCCTAAGGTATCTATGAAGTCGTGTCTAGTAAAGTCTTACAAAATGATACAGAAATATTTGTACTTTTGTTTGAGAGGCTATAGGGTATTTAAGAAACGTTTCCCTTATTTTATATCTTAGATCATGCGGTAGAAATGTTCTCTAAGAAATTTATACAAATTCTTCCATTGCTCCATTCATGCCAACTCTTCCTTATTCTTAAGATAATAGAAATACTCAAGCTTAAATTTCTATTGATAGAGTTTTCTTAGACAATCCCCACCGGTAGTTATGAGATTGCATGTGGGCTCAAAAGAATCCTTTTAGTTCCTTTAAGTTCCAATGTTTAAAATCGTTTCTTCTTATTAAAGAAAATTTTGCTTTGATCCAAAGTTAGACGTGCCCTCAGATCCCTTCTCAAAATCCTATGACAGCATATGATCTAGAGTTAAAAGTGTGAACCTAAAATTTTAACAGCAATAAAGTAGGGATAGTGTTTATCTAAATTTAATAGATTGTGTATCCATGGAGCCAAAAAGGTGTTGTGTGGTTTGTTTAATAGAACTTTAAGAAAGATGTTTCAGTTAAGAAAGACTAGAGTATATGAATGCTTTAGTCAGGATATAGTTAGGTAGTGACCATAATGATGGATGAGCTTGATAAGGTCGAGTATATTCATAAAATGTTGTTTGTATTAGTGTTTTATGATTCCTATCCAGTAGTACTAAGTTAGTATAGCTCACTAAAATTGTAGGGATATCTATGTTAAGTGTTAGAATCAAAGTTTGAATCTTGGATGATTAAGCTAATAGAAAGAAGATTTTGAAGATTCTAAGTTAGTAATTATTTGAGTTATTATATAATGACTATTGGGGCTATAGAAAGTTAAAAGTTCAATCTCAGAAAGAAGTACTAGTAGTGGGTTTTACACTTTAAGATATATTCTTTCAAGGTAAGTTTCTTAATTATGTGTATTATTATATCTCGAACTCTAGATTAGAGTGATTGCAGTTCAGTTTAGAGTCTATTAAAGGGGTCTGCAGACTTAGAACGATGGATGAAATTTAAGAGGGAGATAATAGAATAAGGAACTAAGTAAGGCTCTCAGAATCTAGAAGTGATGTCAGTGTGTTGTAGAACAATAGTAGAGGATGAAGATACCTGACCCATTCTTATCTCAGTGCAAATTTTATACTTCAGTCATTGTGACACCTACTCAAGCCTTACAAGTCAACTCCATGATCATACCTCATATTCTTGCACTTCTCATAGAATCATGTATGCTCCCAGTTCCTAGTATGAGAAGTGCCGATTCACTCAAGAGTACAAATCATATTCCATGAATTTATGAACTCCAAACTCAGGTTATGCAGCTCATGACTCATGTACTCAAGTTTTACAATATGCTCAGTTCCCATAACTCATGGTGCACCTTTAATGACCAGTGAAAATTTAAAGTATGGCATGTATGTCCTCAATTTAGATCTCTTTAATGAAGACATGTATTTGATATTCTATTCCTTAGGCCTCTATTAAGTTTCAAAATTATGTATATTATTCTTTCATGCTTCAGAACATCATGTCTAACCTTTCAATGACCTCTCTTTATGGAATGATAGAAGTGATGAATGATTATTTAGATCGGAGAGAGTAAATGTTCAGTGCTAGATAAAGATTGTTGTATTCCTATTTTATCTAAGGTTATAAGTATGAAGGAAGATTAAGGAAAAGCTTTAGTATATGTCATGGTTGGTGAAGAATTTCATTTGTGTCTTCTTAAGATTAGTTCAAGAAAGTTGTTATTGATAGAGGTATTAGAGAATATGAAAAAATTCCTAGGTGGGTTGGTTGCCTAGAAGTTCAAATGTGGTTATAATGATAGGCTTGAATGCCATGTTGGTATATAAGTGGATGAATGCATTGTTCCTAAGAGAATTCCTAGTAAGAGATTAAAGTTAATTGTTGAAGTGGTAAGGAGTATTATTCTTGAAATAAGAGCTATGAAAACACATAGGTAATTAATCGGTGGTTTAGACTAGTATTATGGTGTTATGTGAGGTACCTTGTGACTTTGAGTAGGCTTGAACATGGTAAGAGAATTTAGTTCATCTCAAAATTTAGTAGGTGGAATTACCGATGCACATGTTAAGATTATAAGTGGCATCAAATGAAGGGTAGTATTTAACACAAAAAGCATAGTTGAGGGAGTATTTGAGAAGTGGGGTGAAGCCTGAAAGTTAGCAGGTGCATTGCCTAAGGAATACTAATTCTATCCTAGATTATGTTTTATAGGCCTATAGTCCATGGTATAGAGTTGTAGCCAAGTAGAAATTCCTTATTTTTATATCTTATTCAGATCATGCCCAAAATTCTTTGCTCTAATGATATTAGAACTTCTTAGAAAAAGTGTTGAATAAATATGGAAATTGCGTATAAACTTTCAATATGAGTCAATCTATATAGCCAGTAATTCAGTTTAGCAATCAGACAGATAAACTCTTATGGTTTTCTATCTTTCTATCTAGTCTTACTATCTGAGGTTTCATGAATATGGCTATTCCATGAGGTACTTTATTCACATCCATGCAAATTATGAATTCAGTTCAATCTATGCATCATGTATCCGATTTGGATATTTAGACATGATTCAGTTCATAAGTGTTCAGTTCATGATCTTAGTTTTTCAAGTATTCCAGCTCAAACATTGTAATACCCCTTGTATGATCCTGGTCTCATTGTCTCATAATTTGTGCTTACATAATTTAGTTAGTGATGCCATGAAATTCCTTTTATTTAGATTCCTAAATGTGTTTTGTTGAGGTAGAATTCCTAATGTGAAGTCATATACTTTATTCCATACTTCTAAAGATTCAATAAGTTCCTACCCATCATTCAAGGATGAATGATTCCTAAGGGGGAGATAATGTAACACCCCACATTTCTAGGCTAGAATTTTAATTGTCATTCCTATATGTAAAAACTCTAATCCCATTATTTGTTTATGAATATATATGTCATGATCATTATCCTAGTGTGAACAGTGCTTATGAGGTGAAAAACGTTCGTAGGAAACACTTAGAGTGAAAGGGGGTTAAGAGCTTTTGATTTGACAAAATTTTAGTATTTGATCCTATAAGGGTCAAATTTGAATGTGTATAAATTCTGGAATATATGAAATTTTTTATCTCAAGGCCCACCAAATTATACATAAATGTGTCCTCTTTCCAACGCATCCGATTTTTCCTTAATTCGATACCAGAGCAAAAAGTTAGTAGCATTTTCATGAGAAACCAGTAGCATTACAAGAAGTGTGGAATGGACTTTATGCTCCGTGATAATAAGTGTTGCACAGACCTTATTCTTTTCGATAATTAGCGTGGCACGGACCTTATGCTCCACCATAAGCAACGTGGCATGGAGCTTCTTCAGGAAAGCTAAAATCCACATTTCTCTTCAGTTTTTCAAGGGTAATTTGGTCACTTACATCCTAAATGACCCTATAATTGATAAAGTCACGTTTTACCTCATTCCATTAACTCAAATCATCGATTTCTCTCCTCTCAAAATGTCAAGAACACCAAAGCAAGGGTTTCTTGAAAGAATTCACCTCCCAAGGCTCCAAATTAAAGTTTCCTTTCTAGAAATCATGAAAATAAAGTATGTGGGTATTAAATGAGGATCTCCTTTCATCCTCATTCCCAAAATTATGATTTTTATTCATGAATTTTAAGAATTCCATAAACTAAGGTTCCATGAAAAGGATAGATTCCATTATTCCTCCATGTAATTCTTGAATTCAACCATGAAATAGTGTTCCTCATAATTTCAACTATTCTTCTATACTTTAATCATGATAATTAGTTACATGATGAAATTTCTTATCATATCATTACTTTGAAATTATCGTAATTAATTATATCTTTTAATCTTGGTGGGTTATGAACACCCTATACCTTGTTGATCATGTGTGCTATAGTTTTCAAGAGTTCAAGTTATTCAAACTATTTTTATACCATGAAATTTATAACATTTTATAATAAGCACTCACCAGTATTATATCATGTTAAATACACCAGTTAACATGTTCATGATTACTTCAGATTATACGTGCAATATTATTTTTATAATACCATATTTGAGTATATTAATTATTAGTGCGTGGACTAGTTTTTACTAGTTTCATTTAGTTAGGAGTAACACTTAGCATCGAGTGAATGCAGGTATAATGGTTCCCCCATTAGTTAGGCATGATTCGTTAGTAGCATCCCTAAGTTCTAGATCAATGATGCCATCGTAGATTATGAGTGATCCCCTTTTAGAGTAATGACACCTTCTTCCCTTAAGACATCAGCTTTGTGGATTTTGCATCATCAGTCACGTGTTGGTACCCCTATCACGGTACCAACACCCTTCCAACTGGGGTTATAGGTTGAACCTCAATCATCTCAAATTAGGGCATGTCAGTTACATAATAGCTGCCACAGTTTCCATTCCGTATTCAGATTATATCAGATCAAGTTTGCATAACCAAGTGTTTAGTTTATTAGTTATTCAGATCATTTCAGTACATATTTTACTCTTTCTTGCATTCATTTTATACATTCATTCTCAATATTCATACATTATCCTCAGCATTGTCTTACGACCTATTTAGCTTTAACATAAGATTTGCATATGGTACTTATGTTTCTACCGCTTTCCAGCTTACATATATGTTTTTAGCTCATGATATAGAAATTTTAATAATTCTTACAGTTTTTACATACAACCATTATTTAAATTCTTATTTCAATGAATAGCTTATGTCCTCGTCTTTAAAGTATATATTAAGTATTTTCAATAACTTAGTGCATGTCTCACATACGCAGTACATTCTAAAGTATTGGCCATGTATATGAGTTTGTGGCTATATTATTTCATAATGTAGGTACAAGATATAGCCAACACACCAAGGTCAGGCCGTTCTTAGTATTCAACCAACAGGTGATGAGTTCTCTTATTTTAGGGACTCGAGTAATTTATAGTTCCTGTATTTTATGTCCATTATTTTAATGTATTGATTAGGGATAGTTGGGGGCCGTTTCCCGACTACTTATAGTTAGTATAGTAGAGGCTTCATAGATAGTCAGTCAGTGTCATTATATGTAATTCAAGTTCCTATATTAGATTTATCGTGTTGTAAACTTTTACAATATCATATTTATTTAGATTTTCTCAAGATTATGCTTTTACTCAGTAAATTTATCTTTTATATATATTTTAAATCAGTTTCTCAAGTATCCTGCTAGTATATGGGTTAGCTTGGGGTCACTTATGGTTCTAAGCATTGTGTTATGATTAGGGGATAGTCTTGGGTTGTGAAAACCTTATTGCCTTGTACTACTATTATATAGTCCTTATTCCCTTTTTTAGGTTTATCATTGAGGTACTTATCATACTGTACTTTCACCCTTGATTATTTATAGTATATGATAGTTTGTCCTTATGTAACATCCCATACCTTACAATACACATACAACTAAGCAAACTTGACAAAAATTGTTTAAACTAGAGATAGTCATGTAACACCTATATTTTATGTATACTAGTTCTAGACATATGGAACTTAATGTAACCTTGTTATATAGGCTAGGTACTGAGTTTCTTAAATGATTAGTAGTGGTTTAACTAGATTTGGAGGTTACTATAATGTCCCATACATTTTAACATATGTTTGACCAAGTTAACTCGACAGAAGTATTTAAATGTGAGGTAGTAAGGTGGTATTCTATCTTAAGATTTAAAGTGGCCAATTATATATAAGTGTGAAGTTAAAGTAAATGAGCCGAGATATAGATGTATTTTGACTTAAATTAAGCTAGTAAGTGACAAGTAGGTGCATCACCTACTTTGATATATTGACCAACCTAAGAACTAAGTAGGTATATCACCTACTAAGATTATTTTGAATAGTTTATAGGACAAAGTACACCCATCACCTACTTGAGAATTTTGTCCCAGACTATGTAAAGAAAAATGAAAAAAAAAAATGGGCAACCTAACACTCCAAAATCTTCTCCTAATCCCAATAAGGTCAAAGCTCATAAAGATACATAAATTAACGTCAAGTATGTGTATCACCTACTTGGACATTTGACCAAATTAAAATGGCCAAGTAAGTGCATCACCCACTTGACCAAAAGGTGGCTGAAAATGGGCAAAGAAAAAGAGGCGGTTCAACTGGTCCTATTAAGGTCCAAAATCAGCTCATTTTTTACTATTCCCTTGCCAAAAAAAATAGATTTCCCTTAATTACTCTCTTTCTATCAAACCTTCATATAGTAGTCCCAAAATTCCTATTAAGGTTCTTGGGATTTCCTCTCTTTCCAAGTTCAAGGCAAGTAAATTTGTGTATGGTTTTAGTTTGATTATGCTATGGAAGTTTATGAAATTATTTTCCTTATGTTAAAAGTATAGGACAACCCTCTTCAAGCTTGGCAGTTCTGCCCTATTTAACTTCTATTAAATTTCTTCTCTTGTTTGGTTCAAGTTGAAGGAAAACTTGTGATTTTGATGGATTAGAGATTGATAGTATAATAATTTTCACCAACAAAGGTAAGGTTACTTCTCCTTTTTATCTCTCCTTGGTCATGATTGTGAATAAGAGATTTTAGATGTGCTTTTGTTTTGAACTCAAGGAATGGTGACTGGAAGTCGTGAATTCAAGTTTCCTACTATATAATGAGATATATGAACTGTTTTGGGGGTGTTTTAGGTGTGTTGTTGTTGTAAGGAAGTTTGGTGACATTTTAAGATGCAATGGAGTTAGATTAAAGTGGAAATTAAGGGTATGATAATACACCAAGTATTTGGGGGTTAGACGTTCTTAATGCCCGTCAAAGTATTTAGATACTTTGTTACAAGGGTTAGACTATGATTAGCTTCTAATATTAGCTCCATTATGTACTTATATTGTAGCTTAACACCTTAAAGGAAAGAAATCTAATTCGTTGTAATATTTGTGTTGTGCAACAAGGTATGTAAATCTATTCTAGTTCATATTCTTTGTCATGATGTCTTATACTCGTTTACTAATAAGTGAGCTTCATAGATGATCTTTCATGGTAAAATATACATTGTGATGGTGTACAATCCCCACTATAGTTAATCGACCTTTTATTTACTTCCCATGGTCTAAAAGTGTGTCAAGGTGTCACATGTTTCTCTTGTATGAGTCAATAAGATCCAAGATTAAACAAGTTAAGAGTGTCACATGCTGGATATTTTGGATACGCATGTTCTTTATTCTTAATATCATTCCTATCATGTTTGGGTATAAGGTGACCTGATAGAGTCATTACCTATTCAATAAATAGTTTATATGTCCTTACGTGGGATACACATTTATTCCTAATTAAAATCTGTCCACCTGCCTCAATAGTTACAATTCTCACGTACCCTTCTAGTTGTTATTACCTATTAAGCATTTATTGTATAGTCCAGCCCTTTTTAGTTGAGGAGTTACATGTCTCCACTTGTTATGCATATATTCCCTCATTTGAAACATCTAAATTTCTACACTTGAATCTGGCACAATGGCTATATGTTATGTAAGATCACTAGAATCTACCACAACCCATATATGATATGTAATGTCACTTGCCCACTAGTTATACACCCTACTATCTCATTTGTTGCATGTCTTCATCTCTTTTCCTGTCACGTATCTTCTTAGTTCATTAGTGAATGTTTTTTATGCACTAGAAGTTTCATGGTGTCATATAAGTTCCAAAGTATTACTATATTGATGTTACGCTTATTTATATATCATTGTTTTTATCTCAATCATTTATCTTCTTCTATTGGTCCATAGATCCAAAGCTCAATAATATTGTGGCCACCAAAATAACAATCTCAAAGACTAAAGAAATGAAGTAACATAAATATATTTATATGTGGGTGGTAGCTCAGGGGAAAAAACCTAGCATAGGTTGATCCCAATACATGGATTTATGGGTGGTATCCCATGGGTATAAGTAACCCCTAGTATGGATAGATTCTATTATCAAGTGGTATCCCAGGGTTGAAAGTAAATCCTAGCATGGGTCGATCTCGATTTGTTTATTGCTGAGGAATGTATCCCAGGGGTATAATGCCTAGCATAGCTCATCCTCTTTTACCACTGATCAACTGGTCATTTGTAATATCCTACAAAGTTAGTAATGTAAGGAACAATAAAGCAAAGAAAATGATGTAATGTACATGATTCTACAAGTATAATTAAACATGGTCTTCTATCATTATTCATTCAGTTATACCTGGTTT
Organism: Capsicum baccatum var. pendulum; assembly: GCA_030864225.1. Taxonomy (NCBI): domain Eukaryota; kingdom Viridiplantae; phylum Streptophyta; class Magnoliopsida; order Solanales; family Solanaceae; genus Capsicum; species Capsicum baccatum. The sequence continues at coordinate 75,408,857 of CM061558.1, read as the reverse complement.
CACTTGAGTTCTTATTTTACATTTGGTTACTTTATGCCTTACATATTTTGTATATTTTTTCGTACTGACGTCCCTCCAGAGGGATATTTTTCATGTGCAACATGTATTCCAACTAATAGATCTTCCTAAAACAAGCACATTTTACTCAACAGTTGTTGGTGTGCTCCAGGTTGATTCAAGGCTTTGCCGATTCTTTAGCATGTATTTGATATTGCATTATATTTAAGTGTCAACCGGTGTCCTATCCCGATCTAAGCTAATGTTTTTTATCTCTTATAGGCTTTGTAGACAGTTGTTAAAGCAGAGCGCAATGGTATCTTATTCCCTAGTAATGAAGGCCCCAATAGCCAAGTCATAAATATGTATTATAGGCCTATCTATGTTGGTCTTTTATCAAGGAGTCTTACCTATATTTTTCAGATCGGTGTAATTATTATAGTTACATTCATGGTAATCCCAAGGTATAAGTTGGTTCTCTTGAGCCTTTAGGTCATCGGGTGCTTATTCATCTCAATAGGATAGGAAGTGTGACAAAAGTGGTATCAGAGTGGTTTATCCTAGGGAAGCTAAAAAGTTGTGTCTAGTAGAGCCTTATTTATGAATATGTTTGGCACCACATTTATAATTAGGGTGCTGCTAAAAATTTTAGGAAATGTACCTTCTTTCATAATCTAAATCATGCGATAGAGTTGAGTTAATAAATTTATCCCCATTCATGCCATAATCTATGTCATTCATATTATGCCTAGTACGATTAATCTCTATATAAAGGTGTCATGTTATTAAAATTTCAAGAAAATCTTGTTGAGGTTTTTGTATTACTTGCATCTACATCTGTATTTGTGCCACATGCATTATTTTGGTTCATCTGAGCGGGATATAATAAGATTATTCATATGCTATTTAGTAAATGGTTACCTAGTCACAAGGATGGGCTACAAAATTTCCTAGTACAACCTCTAAGGAGGTGTGACTATTTCATGGGATCAACATTTCCTCAAACATAACTCTTCTAGTGGTTATAGGATCTGAGCCTATAAAGGGACCTTTAGCACTTTGTTAGTAATATTTATATAGAATCTTAAGGAATGTATTAGAGATAGAGGTAGTTGAACTAGCTTTATATTAGTTAAAAGGTGTGGCAGTAGTATTATTCGATAGGTGAACCTCAAATGGTAGGCTACAGATACTATTAGTTGGCCGATAGATACCATGCACTTATTCATAATCTCGAGTCTGTTAGTAGTTGAAATTATAAGATATGTACATATGAAAACTCTAAATAGGTTATAACATATGATCTTTTATGTCGTTAGAGAACTCATGGGATAAGCTTTCAATTGTTTCATGCCAAAGTATATGTATATTAGTTTCCTCTTGTGATCTATATTTTTGTTATAAAAGTGAATGTGAATTAAGATTTGGGTTGAAAATGTTGAGGTCTTAGTTGTAAGTTATGATATGTTAGACTATTCAAAGTAAGGGAAGGCTCAGTGTTAGTAAATCACTATTACGATAGTATGTGATTATTGACATAAAGGAGAACAACATTTGTGTACCGTACAATGGAATGAGTTGGTGAAGTTCCCTAATAGTATAGGAATATGACAATATGAGCATCAAAAGAAAAGGTGACACATATTGTACCCTCATTTTATGTAACACCCCGAGTCTGCAGCTCGGATGCTACATGGCGCTAGCGACCTCGAAGGACCACCAGCTAACCCATAGCTGATACCTGCTGTGAGCACTGAATGATAACAACACTGCAATGATAATATACCAGAAAGAAATGCAGAAAATTGGCTGAAATTTCCATAAGGTTCATAACCAAAACAAATACTGAATACTGAAACATATGTCTGAAATACTCTAGTCTAAAAGTCTCTAACTGTATGAATATGGAATTGATGGGACAAGTCCCCAACTATCTCGAACTATTGAACTAAACTGAACTACTAAAATATTGAAATATAACATCGTCCTCGAACTATGAGGACTCGCCACTAAATTTGGTGTTGATACTTTAGGCTATTAAATACGGCCAGGAGCCCGTGCATCTGAACCTATGATATAAGACATCATAGCGCAAAAGAAAGGTATGTGTGAGTACTTTGAAGTAATGGTGTGCTAAGTGAGGTAGGCTGATATGCATGGGTTCATATGCATGAACAATAACTGACTGAGTAGCATGAGCATAACTAAATGAGACAACATGCATGGATACATAAGTTGTAACTGAGATCATGTTAGCACTGGTTACTGAGTTCTGAATACTATTTAACTTATATCTGAGTTTACTGATACTATAATACTGATAACTAAGTGATTGTTTCTGATAGTCCTGATTGATAACTGGGTGACTATTTCTGACAGTCCTAATTCTGTAAAACTGAACTGAGTTCTATACTGAGTTGGGTGACTATATCTCATAGTCCTGATTTTGTAGAACTGAATTGAGTTCTATACTGAGACTAAAACTGAAAATGTAGGAGGTAATCATTGAATTGAAATGCCCCTCTCTGAATATATTAGGGTCCAACCTATAATCCGAATTGGAAGGGTGTCAGTACCATGCTATGGGTAAAGATAAGTTGTGAGTTAACCCTCTCTGACAGGAAGCTCTTTCATCAACCCTCACTGGTAGGAAACCTCATATGAGATGTATCAATCCTAGTCTAGCAGGTAGATATCTCAACCCACACTAGCTACATAGATCTGTAACGTAGGGATTGCTACTAAGGGTCAAACCCTATGCTGACAGGAATGCCCCCATCCCTAGGTTCGCTCGGTGCTAAATCCTACTCCCAACTGAATGGACACTAAACTAATTTCTAGCCCATACTAGGCTTGACCGAACTATTACTGATCGTACTGTCTAACTGAACAGAACTGAGTCCACTGGGTTCTTCTAACTGACGGAGTACTACTGAATCTGGTTAGCTAATTGTGTTCATTGAGTTCTGAACTGAATACTCAACTGAGACTATGATTGATTACTGAATACTACTATTCGTTACACTACTGATACTATTCTATAACTATTGTTGCTCTAGGTAAACAGCAAAATTTTTGGGTATTAAATACCCTAAGACTTGATAGCATGAAAAGTAAAGTATAGAGTAAACTTGAAAAGCATAACACTGTGCACTTGTTCACAACTCATCCATAGAGACATTTTATCAAACACTTAAGGCATAAACTTACACATATACTATTATGTCTTGATTTTTCACCATTTAGTTCACATGAGCACTTTAACAAACACTTGAGGAGCACCAATATGCACATGATACTAAACAACATATAGGCATCATAACATCAATTCCCAAATTCATAAATTCAATGGATTCAACATAAATTCACATGATACTACACACATGATAATCAATTCCATATGAAACTAGTAATAGACCATGGACTAGAAACCCAATTAACATTATAATCATGAATACACTAAAATCCAATCATAGAAATTATGAAATCAATCTACTTGAAGTTTCAAAAGAGTTTCTTAGATTCCAAGGGCATAAGGAACCCTTGGATAAACACTTCACATATCTAAGTACTTGAATTAATGAAGGTTGATGGTGAGTTCTTGAATCTTGAACCTTGAATTAGAAGCCTAGGGTTTTGTTCTTGAGTAATTTTAAAAATAGTGAATGGATTTTTCCTCTGAAGTGGCTAAATCTCCTATTTTGGGGATTGATAGATATGGGAAAATTACCCAAATAGTCTTTTTAATGACTGAAAATTGTCCTAGCGATGCACAGACCGAAGCGCCATATCAAAGGGATCGATGCGATGGCCGATGCACTTCTCGAGTCCACATCGGTTCACTGTAAATTACATTAGGAGCTAGGGAAAAATATTTCTCAACATGATAGGCGACACAGAGCATCGATTTCGCATTGATACACTTATTTGTATTCCCAAACATGCCTCAAATGATGTTCAAAAAATTTGAAACTTGTTCGAGAACAACTACTGACATTCCTAATCATGAAGCAACTTAAAGATCTACATTTAATGTTCATAAGGATCGCGAAATAAGATCTCCAACTATGAAGGCTAAAATAACTCTAAGTATGAATACTTAGCTAAAATTTTCTAAAGCTGGGACCCCTTAACAAGCTATAAAGGACTGAATTAAGCTTAGGATTTTGTGGGATCTTATAATATCTCCCCCTTTGGAACATTCGTCCTTGAATGAGACTAACTAAGATGGGAGAACTAATAGACTGAAAGTACATCATGGACATGCACAACTGAAGCATGATTTCATGGCTGAGACTACTGATATACTGAATTATCATGCTGAACATGCATAATTGATGCATGTTTTCATAACTGATATTACTGATAAGCTAAGTTTGTATATTGAACATGCATATCTGATGCAGGAGCACATAACTAAATTGATTTATGAATGCATGACTGAGTATGCAATGTTACTTGATACCATGTTAGTAACTACATCTGAACATAAAACTGAGTAAATTTAAGGAAAACTATTGCCTTGAGCTAAGTCTGAGTTTGCGTAGAAGAGGTGAGAATACTTGGTCCGCATATCTGCTTCTTCCCAAGTAACTCCCTCAACGGACTGATTCTGCCAAAGAACTTTGACTAGAGGGACTTCTTTGTTCCTCAGTCTGTAAATCTAATAATCAAGAATTTCGATTGAAATGGTATCATAAGAGAGGTTTTTCTAAACATCTATACCCTCTACAGGGACTACAACTGCTAGGTTACCTATGTATTTATGTAGAAAGGAGACATGAAACACTGGGTGCACTAAAGCTAAGTCTAAAGGCAACTCAAGATCATAAGCTACCTTTCTGAAACGGCTGAGAATTTAGTAAGGACCGACATATCGGGGACTGAGCTTCCCCTTCTTGTCAAACCTCTTAACTCCTTTAATGGGAGAGATTTTCAAATATACATAGTCACCAATCTCAAACTCGAGATCCTTTTTGTGAACATCAGCATACGATTTCTGTCGGCTCTAAGCTGTCTTAAGCCTTTCCCTGATCAACTAAACTTTTTCTAAGGTATCAAATACCAGGTTAAGACCTACCACTATGGCCTCACCCACTTAAAACCAACCAATAAGAGATCTATATCTCTTCTTATAGAGAACCTCAAACGGATCCATCTGAATGTTGGATAATAACTATTGTTATATGCGAACTCAATTAAGTCTGAATGGTCCTTTTTGCTTGACCATCTGTCTAAGGGTAAAAGGTTGTACTGAGATGAAATTGGGTACCAAGACCCTTTTGGAAGGCTTTCTAAAAATGAGAGGTAAACTAGGTACCTCTATCTGAGATAATAGATAATGGAACTCTGTGTAATCCAAATAACTCTCTGACATAGAGCTTGGCATAATCCTCGGCTGAATAAGAGGTATGGACTGGTAAGAAATAAGTTGACTTAACCATCTTGTCTACGATAACCCATATAGAATCATGTTGATGACGAGTCTGAGGTAAACTCATCACAAAGTCTACATTCACTTCTTTCCATTTCCATGTGGGAATACTGAACTCCTACATGGACCCACTAGGATTCTAATGTTCAATCTTAACCTGCTGATATATTGAGCATTTTGTTACTAACTCCGCAATATCTCTCTTCATCCCACTCTACCAATAGACTTCCCACAAGTCCTGGTACATCTTAGTGTCCCCTGGATGAATAGAGTAGCGTGCATTATGCGATTCTGCAAGAATCCTCTGCCTCAAGTAATATACACCTGGAACACATAGCTGACCCTGGCAATTTAATACACCATCTCCCCCTTGGGAGAAAATCTCTATTTTCTAATCTCTAACTGACTCTTTCAATTTAACTAGACACGGATCTTTGTCCTGCTTTTTCTTTACCTTGGAAACTAGAGATGATTCTAAACTACTTTGCACCTATACACTACCTTCTGCTAAATCAACTAAAGGGACACCTAGTCGGGAAAGCTGATGAAAGCTTGATCTGATGTCTATCTTAGAAAAGTAACCGGGACCATGAAGTTGGTAAAATAAGTAATGAATTCTGGGAAATGGATACTTGTTCTTGACCGTGACTTTATTCAACTGACAGTAGTCTATACATATTCTGAAAGAACCATTTTTCTTATGCACGGATAAAACTGGTGCACCCTAAGGGGATACCCTAGATTTGATAAGTCCCTTGTCTAAGAGATCTTTCAACTATTTTTTAATTCTTTGAGTTTTTCTAGAGCTATTTTATATGGCAGGATAAAGATGGGTTGAGTATCAGGGAGAAGTTCTATTCTAAAGTCAATTTCCATCTCAGGAAGAACTCTAAGAAGATTTTTGGGAAACACATCTGGGAATGCACATGCTACTAAAACTGACTCAAGACTGGGAGTATTGAAATAGAATCCTTGACTTGAATAGGATGATAGACACACTCACTAGATATTATTTTTCTCGCCCTTAGATAAGAAAAAAGTTGGACTGTAAGTGTTGAAGTACTACTCCTCCACTCTAGGACAGGTTCATTTGGAGACTAAAATTGGACAATTCTATTTCTACAGTAAACTGAGGAATAGAATGAATGAAGCCAATTTATGCCAAGAATGATGTCAAAATCTGTCATCTTTAATTCTACTAAGTCCCCTAAAGTGACCTTCTAAGATACCATAATCGGACAGTTCCTGTATACCCATTGGGATATGATAGATTTACCCACTAGGGTAGAGACTGAGAAAGGCTTTACTAGAATTTTAGGACTGACTCTGAAGTCAACTGCTATATAAAGAGTTACAAAGGACAAGAAAGCTCCTGGGTCTAGAAAAGCATAAATATGCAAATGATAAACTTGTAACATACCAGTGACCACATTGGGAGAACTCCCCTGATCTTTTCAGGACTAAAGTATATAGAGTCGGTTTTGGTGTTTCCCTCCAGTGTCACTGGAAGTGGCACCCTAATGATTCAGGCGATGAACTGAGCTAGGGGATGGTTATGTTGACTCTATGAACCCACCTAAGGAAACTGTCTTACCCTATGTCCTGGCTTGCCACATCCAAAATATATATCGTTACCAGCTCTAAAGATACCCTAACAGTTTCTGCCATTCTTCTGGTAGAGAGAATTTGTTCAGGCACTGCTAACACTACCCTTGGGTTTAGGGCCTAATGACCTATCTCTATTTTCATTTCTAAATTTCGTCACTAGAGCACTGACTGAGGACGGAGCTATAACTAAAGATTTCTTGTAGAACTATGAATGATTCCCACTCTCTGACTTAGGCTGAGTGAAGTTAAAGCTACCTATTCTAGCTCTCTTATTCACCCTCTCCTTCTCCTTATTCTTAGCCTCTTCTATCTACTAAGTGTGGACTATGAGCATAAATATATCCATCTCTTTAATCAGCATTGTGGTCCTATAGTCCTTGACCATACTGTTAGACACACCTAAAACAAACTTACTCATCTTAGATCTGCTATCTGCTACCAAATAAGGAGTGTATCTGGCTAACTGAATAAACTTGAGAGAATACTCTTGTACTGTCATATTGCCCTGCTTCAGGTTGATAAACTCTAAGACCTTCACTTTTCTCAAATAGAGCGGTAAGAACCTATCCGTAAAAGCAATAGTAAACTTCTCTCATTCTATGGGCCTTGCATATGTGGCCCTCTCTGCTTTCCACTATTTGAACCACAAGTAAGCCATATCCTATAACTGCTATGCGGCCAACTCAGCAACTCTTACTAGCAGTCACCGCCATAGTATTTGTACCTTCTGCACTTGATCAAGAAATTCCTGTGGGTTCTCATCTTTATCTAACTTCAACCCAGTAAAAGAGGGAGGGTTTATTTGGGAGGAGTCTCGAATCCAGCTGTAGCAGTATTGGCCACTAGGTTGGATAGAATGGTAGTTAGGTGTTTATTTTACACTACCACAGAATGAGATAGGTTGGTGAACGCTGCTCTGAATTCTGCATGGGAGATATGCTCGTCCAAAGGATTTGGACGGATGGGCTGAGGTGTTGGCTACTCTCCCGTTTCTCTTTCATTAGTCCTTTTTGGAGACATTCTGTAAACAGAAGGGGAAAGGATTAGACTAAGAGTTTAACTAGATCTTATGCTCACTCTCACAACATGAATACTTAAATAAAAGAAACTTTTCCTAAGACATCTAATAGCCTCCTTTCCATAAGTGTGGAGCGCTAAACACCCATGCATAAGACTCTACTAAATGGGACTTTTAGACTTGCTAGGACTCTGTTGAACCTTAGGCTCTGATACCAAGTTTGTAACACCCCGAGTCTATACCTCAAATGCTACATGGTGTTAGTGACCCCAAGGACCACTATCGAACCCATGACTAGTACCTGTTGTGAGCACGGAATAATAACAACACTGCAATGACAATATATCTGAAAGAAATGCAGAAAATAGGCTAAAAATTACCATAAGGTTCATAACTGAAACAAATACTAAATACTAAAAGTTGAATACTAAAACATCTGTCTGAAATACTCTAGTTTGAAATCCTCTAACTATCTGAATATGGATTTAATGGGACAAGTCCTCAACTAACTCCAACTACTAAACTATTCTGAAAATACTGAGACTAAGTAAATGGCTAAGTTTTTGGGTATTCATAACCCCCAAGACTCGATAGCAATAACAATAGGGACACATGAAAACTTTGAAACCATAATAAGAATGCAGTATTCAAAAATCCATAACTTGGGCATTTCATCATACACATGGGGACCATAAACTTGAGCATGGGAATGAGAAAGCATGCAAAAATATCATGGTTACATGAATCAATTCATAGCTTAGGGATTTGGTATGAACATCATAAAATTCAAAATATGTATTAGCTCATTCCACTCGAGAAAGACATATACTCTTAACTTAAAATCAAACACATGCGGATCATGAACTTGAACATGGGAATATCTTAAACATGGAAAAACAATAGGATAACATGGCTAGATTTATAACTTGGGGTTCATCCTGAAATTAATTAAACATGATATGGGAATTTCATCAAACATATGGAAAGCAATAATTTAAAACATGGGAATGTTGCTAAAAGTCATAAATTTAGGATCTATCATGGAATTCATTTTAATAAGGCATGGAAATCTCAAATTCATGGCATGAGGAATTCAAAATCTTGCATGGAATCACACATGGACTAAATTGAATTAAAAACAACATGAAATTAAATCTTTCATGAACGTACAAAATTCTATAATAAGAATAAAAATCCATTCTTTAGTTGAAAAGAGGGGTTTTGGGATCCATGGGTGAAAGGGGACCCTTGAATTAACTCCCACATACCTTAATAGACTTGATTTGATGTAGAAAGCTTGACTTTAAGACCTTTGGAGATGATCTTGAAAGATTTTCTTGAAATTCTTGAGCTAGGAAACTTAAATTCTTGTTTATCTTGAAGAGAATGTATCTTTAATTTAAAGTTCTTTGTTGGAGGATAGGGTTTATTCTTGAGAGAGGGAGGCTTTCTTGGAGAGAAATTATGAATAAAGGGGTAAATAATGCTCCTTGGGGACTTTAATTATGTGTTAAGGACGGATTTGGGTGAGGGTAAGTAACCAAAGTGCTCCTAGACCTTTAAGGAACTAAAATAGAGAGGGAATACGCTCCTTATTGCATCAGATATCTCATTGGGAGAGAAACACGCCATGTCACTTATCACATCGAGAAACCAGCGCGCTACGTCCCAAACGCATTGGTATACTGCCTTACATAAAAAATGTAATAAAATTTAGCTCGAGAATAGAATTAAGGCGAAATTGGTATCGTTAGAAAGCTGACTTAATTATCTACAATTTTATGGGCCTTTATCTACAAAATTCTATGTTTATAAAAAGTTATACACGTTAAAATTGACCCTTGTAGAATCAAATACCAAACTTTGGACAAATCAAAGGCTCTTATCTCAACTTTGTTCTAAGCGATTCTTATGAATATTTTTTATCTCAAAAGCACATCAAACAGGAGGATAAAGATCATGAAACTTATATTCACATAGGAATTATTTGGATTATAACTTATACACGTAGGAATGATGGTTTAAATACTAGCCCAAAAATGTGGGGTCTTAAGTTATATATGTTAGGTACTAAGTTTCTTAAGTGATTAGAAGTGGTTTAAATAGATTTTGAGGTTACGATAATTTCCCATACATTTCTGCATGTGTTTGACCAATTTAAATCGACCAAAGTGTTTAAACATGAGGTAGTAAGGTGGTATTCTATCTTAAGATTTAAAGTGGCCAAGTATGTATAAGTGTGAAGTTAAAGTAAACAAGTCGATATGTAAAATATGGAACAAAATAAGAGAGATGCTTTTTTACTTAAAATAAGCTGGTAGGTGAAAAGTAGGTGCATCACCTAATTTGACATATTTACCAACCTAAGAACTAAGTAGGTATATCGCCTACGAATACTATTTTGACTAGTTTATAGGACAAAGTACACCCATCACCAACTTGAGAATTTTGGCCAAAACTAAGTGAAAAAATGGAAAAAAGAATAGGCAGCCCAACACTCCAAAATCTACTCCTAAGCCCAATAAGGTCAAAAACCATAAAGATAATTTAAGGTCAAGTAGGTTTATCACCTACTTTGACATTTGACTAGCTTAAAATGGCCAAGTAGATGCATCACCTACTAGGCCAAAATGTGGCTGAAAATAGGCAAAGAAAAAGAGGTGGTTCAACTGGTCCTTTTAAGGTTCAAAATTATCTCATTTTCCACTATTTCCTTGCCAAAAAATAGATTTCCCTTAATCTCTCACTCTTTTTCTCAACCTTCACATAGCCATCCCTAAATTTTTATTAGGGTTTTTGGGATTTCCTCTCCTTCTAATTTCAAGGAAAGTAAATTTGAATATGGTTTTAGTTTGATTGTGCTATGGAAGGTTATGAAATTATTTTTCTTATGTTTAAAGTATAGTACAACCCTTTTCAAGCTTGGCAGTTCTGCCTTATTTAACTTCTATTAGATTTCTTCTCTTGTTTGGTTCAAGTTGGAGGAAAGCTTGTGTTTTGATGGATTAGAGAGTGATAGTATAATAATTATCACCAATAATGGTAAGTTTACTACTCCTTTTTATCTCTCCTTGGTCACGATTGTGAATAGGAAATTTTAGATGTGCTTTTGTTATGAACTCATGGGATGGTCATTAGAAGCCGAATTCAATTTTTCCTACTGTATAATGAGATATATGAACTTTTTTGGGGCTGTTTTAGTTGGGTTTTTGTTTTAAGGAAGTTTGGTGACATTTTAGGATACAATGGAATTGGATAAAAGTGGATATAAAGGGTATGATGATACAACAAGTATTCAAGGGTTGGACGCTCTTACTGCTCCTCATAATATTTAGCTGCTAATATCATCTCCACTATGTACTTATATAGTAGATTAACACCTTATAGGAAAGAAGGCTACTTTGTTGTAATACTTGAGTTGTGCAACAAGGTATGTAAGGATATTCTAGTTCATATTCTTTGGAATGATGTCTTATACTCGTGTACTAATAATGTAAGCTTCATAGATGATCCTTCATGGTAAAAGATACATTGTGAAGGTGTATAATCCCCACTATAGTTAACCGACCTTTTATTTAATGCCCATGATCTAAAAGTGTGTCAAAGTGTCACATATTTCTTTTCTATGAGTTAATATGATCCAACATTAGACAAGTTAAGAGTGTCACATGCTGGATATTTTGGCTACACATGTTCTTTATTTTGAATATCATTCCCATCATTTTTGGGTATAAGGAGACCTTATAGTGTCCTTACCTATTCAATAAATAGTTTATATGTCCTTACGTGGGATACACATTTGATCCTAATTAGAATCTACCCACGTTCCTTAATAGTACCCATTCTTATGCACCCTTCTAATTGTTATGACCTAGTAAGCATTTATTGTAAGTCCAACCCTTTTTAGTTGAGGAGTTATATGTATCAACTTGGTATGCACATATTTCCCAATTTTAAACATCTAAATTTCTGCACTTGAATCTAGCATAATTGCTATGTGCTATGTAAGATCACTCGAATCTACCATAGCCCATATATGGTATGTAATGTCCCTTACCCACTTATTATACACCCTACTAGATTATTTTTTGGATGTCTTTATCTCCTCACCTATCACATGTCTTCTTGGCTCATTAGTTAATGTGTTTTATACCTAGAAAGGTTCATTGTGTCATAAAGTTCTAAAGTATTACTATATTGATTTTACACTTATTACCTATATTATTGTTCTTTTGTCGATCGTGTGTCTTCTTCTATTAGTCCGTAGCACCAAAGCTCAATAATATTATGGCCACCAAAATAGAAATCTCAAAGATTAAAGAAATAAAGTAACACAAATATGTTTATATGTAAGTGGTAGCTCAGGGGCAAAACTACAAAAGCCTAGCATAGGCCGATCCCAATACATGGATTTATGGGTGTTATCCTAGGGGTTAAAGGACCACCTAGCATGGGTTGATCCCATTATCAGGTGGTATCCCAGGAGTGAAAGGGAAGCCTAGCATGGGTCAATCCCAATTTGTTTATAAATGAGGAATGTGTCCCGAGGGTATAATGCCTAGCAAGGTTTATCTTCTTTTACCATTGATCATCTGGTCATTTGTAATATCCTACAAAGTTAGTAATACAAATAACAATAAAGCAAAGAAAAGAATGTAATGTACATATTCTATAGTTATAAGCAAAGGTGGTCTTCTATCATTATTCATACAGTTGTACCTGGTCTCACTAGAGTTCTTGTTTTACATATGGTTATTTTAAGCCTTACATATTCAGTGCATTCTTTCGTACTGATGTCCCTCTTGAGGGACACTATGTTTCATGTCACCATATGTATTCAAGATAATAGATCTTCATAAAACAAGCATATTTTACTCAGTATCTGTTGGTGAGCTCCAGGTTGATTTAAGGCTTTGGTGAGTCTTTAGCATGTATTTGATATTGTATTATATTCAAGTGTATGGCGGTGTCCTATCCCGATCTTAGCTAATGTTGCTTATATCTTAGAGGCTTTGTAGACTATTATTAAAGTAAAGTGCAGTGGTATTTTATTCCTTCATAATCAAGTCCCCAACAGCCAAGTCATGTATATCTATTATGGGCCTATCTATATTGGTATTTTATTAAGGAGTCTTACCTATACTTGTCAAAGCCTTATGATTATTACACTTACATGCACGATAATCCCCCAAGGTATAAGTTGGTTCTCTTGAGCCTTTAGAGCATAGGGTTCCTGTTCATCTCAATAGGATAGGAGGCGTCACACCTTACCTCTCCTATAGTATTGTTATGCTTTATTTCATAGATAGTTGTCTATAATGTATATTCTTGATTTACACGTTATTTATACTTGTAATATCTTTGGAGTTTAGTTGGTCGATGCCTATGGAGTACCTCATGTTAGTACTCATACTACTTCTATACCCGACAGATCATAGTATGAGTTCTCACTGCTGATGTGTGCATCATGTGGAGCATCCATGGATTAAAGTTTTGGGGTGATCTCTTAGTTCCCGTATTTATTCTTTCTTTCCCACTTTGGATAGACTGATCGTTATTTTTACATTTATATATATATACATAATTACATACATACATACATACATACATACATACATATATATACATATTACTTTGTACTTTTGTTTTGTCAGTAGCTCTTGTACTGACCTCACCAGATCTTGGAAAATATCTAATCTCTTATTGTGTTCTTGCTTATTTTTTTATAGTATTGAATTCCTCTTTTCTTATTAGTCCGCTACAAGATGTTCTAGGCAATGGGTTGGCTTACCTACTTGTGGCTTATGGTAGGTGTCATCATGACCTGAAAAATTGGGTTGTAACAAAATTATTACCAGGTTTTGTTAAGTTAAAATATTTATTAGCTTCTTTTAGGACTTCAACATAGTTTCAAATTGGGTGGTAAGGACTCTCAAATCTAGGTAGGTTATAGTAGGTGTCACGCGATATGATTAGTTTTGTTATGACTGTTAGTATTAGAGCCTAGGTTACAAATCTCCTAATACACGAGAAAATTTCAAATATAGTCTTATAAATTGTGTGTGGCATTTACATCTAATCCTCAAGAAACTATGAGGCATTTAGGAACTAGGTTGACTTCGTCCTTCCTCTCATGCAGCCTGTATGATTTTTTGTGTGGTTTACTTAAATTAGTACCTCCCAATTACAATTGACATCTCAATGATATTAATGGATGTCGCTTGATTCCCTTTGGAATGACATAGGAAATAAAATTGGAATCGTGAATGTTCCAATTAGTATCTTTCCAAAAGGGTTGTGTAAAATTTCAAGATAATCAGCTAGTAATTATCCATGAAGCGACTAAAGGGATAATGAAATAACTTATTTGGTGAATAAAATCTTCTGGGTTGATACTAATGTGAATTGTAATTTCTTGAATAACGGTAAATTTCATGATTTAGGAAGTGGTCATAAATTGTTTATATGTTGTTGGCTAAAAAATTGTTTGCTACATAATTTAAGTTTAAAATTATATGTTAAATTCTTAGCATGGTGTCATCATTGATAAAGTGGTACAGGAAATACCATATGATTGCAAAATTCTTGCTTTGAGAAGTTGGTACATTATTAAGACTATAATAGGGCTATGGTTGCATGATAGTGGAAATTGTTGAAAAAGAAATCCTTGTTGTGATTCATAATTATGGCTTAAAGTGTTGTTATTCTTAAATTGTTAGCTTTTCAATTATGGGGTTTCTTACAATTGTAACTTAGATCGTGGTTGTAATGACCCTCTAGGTCTTTTTCACCATTTAGAGCTTTACTCTAGATGCCCCAAGTTATTTATGACTTGCTGGAGTTGAAAGTTTAGTTATAGGGAAGTTAATTAGGTTTTTACAGCCAATTCCTTATTTTAATGTCTTTGCAGTTAAAATTGGATACTGGCAAAAACTTCAGTCAAACGACCTTGTATACCAATTCTGACAATTCTAACAACTCTATAATGTCGATTTTAGGCTAGGTGGACCTTTGGTTTAGGTCCCAAGGATGCCGGACTCATTCTAGGCTATAGGCTGGAACTTAAGAAAAATGACATCTGGGTGTAGGGCCCACTTTTCATCAAAACAACCTTGCCTGAAATTTTTCACAGCACCATTAGTCTAGAACACTAAATTTGATAGGGTATCATAGTTTATTTGTGTATACGATATTGTGAATGAAACTCGAGGGGTCGATGAAGACCTAGAAAAATACCAAGTCTCTAGCTGGTGCATTCAACTGGAGCAACCTCTAAACCGGCCCTTTGGGGTCCTTAGTATCCCAGGCCATCTCAGCATGTGTTGCTTTACTAACAAGTTGGTTGCTAAAGCACAAGCCACTTTAGCACTGGCTTGTTCGGTTTAGCTTCCTGCCAGATAAGCATGGGTACTACTTTAAAGGTACCTAGTTGCTTTAGTGCTGACCACTAAAGTGTCTTAGTGCCCACTTTAGCAGCACCTAGATCCTTATAAATTCTCCACTTAGCCTAATTTTCTCCCATTCTTCACACAAGTTCAAGAGTGAAAAATCCTAGAATGTGGGGAAACTTGGGAGAAACATTGAAAGGAGTTTTCGGGTGTTCATAAGCTTAATCCCTAGAATGTTGGTGGGTTGATTTTAGCACCATTTAAGCTAAAAATTTACCCAATACTAAGGGTAAATATCCCTTGAGCATAAAGGGGCGCGTTGACAGTTTTGAGAGTGCAATTCTGCAAGTAGACCTCACAAGGGACTTTTATGTAATTTTGGACTAGAGTACCAAAATGTAATATGAGTATTGTTGTTCTTATATTGCTCAGTAGATTATGATTTTGATAGCATGACATCTTGAGAAAGTTCTCAGAAGGGGAAATCAATAACTTAATAGATCTTCAAGGTTTTCTTCGGTATCCAGGTAGGCTAGGTTTACCTTGCTCATAGATTAAGACAATTCATAGTATATTTTTAAGATTATGCTAGAGATGGGTTTGGAATTAGATCTTTGAGATATAATTACTATCATTTGAAATATTTAGACTATTAAAGAATAAAAAAATCAGGCGTAATTACGTTAGTTATTCATGCTTTCAGTAAAAATTACTATCCTAGGACTAATTGTGGCTTATCTAACTACTAGATGTAAATTTAGATATGTTAGCCTAGTTCGGGGTAGATTTTCCCTTAGAAAGGATTTTGGGGATTAGAAGTGGGCCACTCTAACCCACCTTAGTCCAGGACACTTGTTACCTCTTTGTAGACTTATTGGGCGTGGTATATCCTTAAATTGCATATTTTAGAGTTTGAAGAGACAAGATTCTTGATGCTTATTCTATTTTGGTTCTTGGGATTTAATACTAGCTCCGAACTAAGCCTAGTGATTTATTGATATTGAGTTCCAATTTTAGTCTGAAAATTAATATTGACTTTTGATTTCAGCAACTGATAATAATATTAAGTATTGGTTTGAGTGCACATTGATAGTTCATTTTTTGTATGTTATGGTATGGATGGATTCATGATTATGGCTTAAGATATGGTTAACTAATGAAATAATTGGTTTTTTACTTTCTTTGATTATACCCTCTAGGCTTATGGGGGGTTTGCATTAGGTTATTTACTTTTCTATACTTATTGGCTTATGGGGGCCAGTTTTATAGTATTAATTATGCTTTTCCATATTATATTTGTTTTGATTATTTATTTACAGTATTGGAGCTCTATTCCAGGTTTTCCCTTTTAACTTGACTTAGCTTATTTTGTTGCATCTTTACTATACTTATATTATGATTTAGCTCAGTCGGCTAATGATGCCTACTGAGTACCCATGGCTTTAGTACACATTCTACACTTTTGTACCTTTCTGGTGAAGATTCGAGTACTAGTGGTCGTCACTGATGTTACAATTATGATGCTTAGAGTTCATAGGCAGGGTGAGTTCTTAGATTCATAGTTGCCCTTTTCTCCTTTGTTTTTTAGCATTGCTTAGTCTTTCATTAATCGAGACTGATGTACATTGACTATCATAGTACATATGTTCCTTTTGTTAGTGGTTGTTGTAGTGATACCCCTAGGTCGTGGGATATTATTTCTATCTTATCTATCTTTCAGACTATTATTATTACTTGAATTATTATTGTAAGTCTTAACTTGTAAATTTTTAGCTTTAATGTCTTTTACTACCAAATTAGCCCATTGCTTATAACTCCCGACTATGATTTGGCTTACCTACTGGTGGGGTAAACTAAGTACTATCCTGACTTGTAAATTAGGTCGTGGCAAATTTGTATTAGAGTGCTAGGTTCACCAATATTATTGGTATAAAAGCAAGTATCTAGTAGAGATCCACAAATCAGAATATGATATTTGTTTTTTTATCTTTGAGAGACTATAGGACATTCTTAGGAGTTCTTCACATTTTTTACTCATTTAGTGCTTATAGTCTGAGTTGGGTTCTAAAAATTCCTTTAGTGTCACTCTTTTGCAGATGGCTAGGACACGTGATATTGTTATACGAGATAAAGACCTCGAGTCTACATCTAGGGATCTTGCCACTAATTATGGATAACCTAAAGGTCAAAGATATCCTATAGATGCATCCCCATCTAGGGACCAGGATAGAGGGCCTTCACTGAACCTTATTTCTACTCCCAAGCTAGAGATTCTTCTACCACAGCCAGCGATGAACCAGGGACTAGCCCATGCTCTATCAGGGCTTATTTTTTCTTTAGTTCTCAGTGATTCATTTGTTTAGCTTTTGGGATTTATTTATGGTGCATAGTATGTGAATTAGAGTACAACTGAGGCAGGGTAGCAGCCTATAGCAGTGGCTCTCAGAGTTGAGGTCCCTCCTACACTAGTATTTGATCAGTCACTTATTGCTCAGATAATGGATGCCCATCCTACTATGTATATTGAAGAGTAGAAGATGCTGGGTAGATTCTTGATATTGGCTTTGCTTAGGTTTTCTAGTGCATCAAGCGAAAATGCTTATGAGTTCTTGGTTGCTTATGAGGATAAGCTCCATAGTTTGGGCCTAGTTGAGACTCATACTGTAGATTACACTACTTTTTAGTTGGACTTGACAGCTCAACTTTGGTGGAGAGGACATTTTGATTCTAAGCTAGTCGAATCTCCCCTATTGACATGGGCTTAGTTCTCTAAGGTCTTCTTGGAGAAGTATATGCCTCGCAGTCTTAGGGGTCATTTAAGAGATAAGTTCTTAAGGTTGGAGAAGGGCTCTATGACTATTTCAGAGTATGAGGCTTTATTTCTTGAGTTGGCCAGATATGGTACATCTATTCTAACTATCTAGTATGAGAGGGTTTGGTGCTTTGTTCAGGGATTAAGACTCCCTCTTTGCATGTCTACACAGAGTTTGGTTGTTATGGTTAGTTTTTTTGCTGAGGTTTCTAATCATGCTTGGGTTATCGAGGAGATTCATTATGAGGGCCAAGGAGGCAGCGATAAGAGGCTACAATATTAGGATAGTTTCAGTGGTAGCCATAGTGGCTCACAGTTTAAAGGATATGTTTCGTAGGGTAGGTACCCTCCATGTCAGTCGTATCAAAATTAGGATCAGTCTAGTAAGCCCATTCAAGCTACACTTTAGATTATCGATGGAATTCAATCTAGTTACAGTAATTATCTTGGCTAGAGTAAGGGTCAGCTTTAGAAGGTTTTATCTTTTTATCATTCTAGTTGTGGTTGGTATTTCAGATCATCCAGATCTTTTAGTTTTAGTGCAGTACTAAGGGCATTACGGTTATGAAGCCTTTAGCCATTCCTCAAGAGAGTGCCTTAGTCGTGGAACGATGGTTTTTGCAACTCAGATTATTCTACCGATTAGGGTAGTTTCTCCCCTAGCTATCTATGGTATGCATTACCTTTAAAGTGGTCCTTAGGGTATATGTAGAGGTCCTCGGGCAGGTAGGATAGGGGATCGATCAGAAGCCTAGAGAAGTGGTGAGTGTGGTTAGTTGTATTCCATACTTGCTAGACCCAAGGTTAAGTCTCTGGATGTTATTGTTACAGACATGATTTCAGTGTGCTATCACTCAGCTTTAGCTTTATTTTATCTTGAATCCACTTAGTCATTTGTGTCTTCTTACTATGCCCCGCAGTTAGAGTTACCTTAGGATTTGTTATTTATGTCTTTATATGTACTATAACCATAAGTAATTCTTTAGTAGTTGGTTGGGTTTATAGATTATGTGTTGTGATTGTGTGAGAGTTTGATACTCAGGTTGATCTTATTATATTAGACATGGTAGATTTGATGTGATTCTTGGCATGGACTAGTTATCCTACTATCATGTGGTCTTGGATTATTTTGTCAATACCATTACCTTAGCCATGCTCGGGCATACCCCTGATTGTGTGGTAGGGAGATTTTAGCCATGAGCTAATGGGGATTAATTCTTATATTCAATCTAGGAGACTTATTTTGAAGGGTTTTAAGTCTTATCTCACTTATATTCTTAATGTTAGTATGGAGAGTCAATCGCTTAACTCTGTTCTTATAGCTCATAAGTTTTCTAATATTTTTCCTATCGATCAACCTGATCTTCCTCCTCAACATAATATTGAGTTTGTTATTGATCTTGATTCGAGCACCCAACCTATTTCCATGGCACCTCACAATATGGCTCCTACCCGTCTTATGGAGTTAAATTCTCAACTTTAGGATTTTCTGGGTAAGGGTTTTATTAGACAGAGTGTGTTGCCTTAGAGAGCTCCTATCTTGTTTGTAAAGAAGAAGGGTAGTTCCTTATGTGCGCATATTTATAACATGTAACTTAATAAGGTAATAATGAAGAATAGTTGCCCTATACCTCACATTGATAATTTATTTGACCAGATTTAGAGATCACAATATTCTCTAAGATTAACTTGAGGTCCAATTACCACCAGTTGAGGATTCGAGCTCCATATATCCTAATGACAGCCTTTAGGACCCTTTATGGACATTATGAGGTCTTAGTGATGTCTTTTGGGTTCACCAATGCCCCAACCATATTTATGGATTTGATGAACAACATGTTCAGGCCTTATTTGGATTTTTTGTGATTTTGCTCATTGATGACATTCGGATGTATTCAAGCAATAGAGAGGAGCACATTCCGCATTTGAGGATTGTGCTCTAGACTTTGGGAGATCGTAGATTTTTTGCCAAATCTCTAATTATAAGATCTAGCTAGTGCCGGTGACATTCCTTGGACATATGGTGTGTAAGGATGGGATTATGATGCATCCAGCAAAGATTGAGTTTATTCATGATTGGGCCAGGACTATATCTCCATCTGAGGTTTGTATTTTCATTTGTTTAGCCAGTTACTATAGATGGTTTGTTGAGGTTTTCACTACTATTGTAGCACCAATGGCTAGAATTGACTCGAAAGAAGATTCCTTTCTGGTGGTCTAAGGAGTGTGAGTTGAGTATTGGGAAGCTCAAGGGATTTCTCACTTTATCTCCTATATTGTCTCTTCCTATTAAGGTTAAGGATTCACTGTTATTGTGATGTTTCTAGTGTTGTTTGGGTTGTGTGCTGATACAGTAGGTCGAGTTATTGATTATTCACTGAGATAGCTAAAAGTGCATGAGCGCAACTACCCCACTCATTAATTAGAGTTGGTGGCGGTAGTTTTCCTACTTAAGATTTGGAGACTTCATCTTTATGGCATGCATTCTGAGATATTTGCACATCATAGTAGTCTTCAATATCTTATGACCCAAAAAGAGCTAAATTATAGGCAACGTATATGGATAAAGTTGCTTAAGGATTATGAAATCTCTATCTTATATCATTTTTGCAATTCAAATGTGGTAGTGAACGCTTTAAGTTGAAAGGAGATAAGGATAGGTAGCTTGGCTTCAATCTTAGTTTCTCAAAGGTTGTTGGTGTAGGACATCCAGTCCTTAGCGAACTTGATGGTATGACTTGATTTTCAGACCCAAAGAGGATTTTTGCTAGTGTTAAGGCGATGTCTGCCCTATTTGAGTAGATTTAGAGTTGTCAGCTTGAGGATATGAGACTTTACATCATTCATGATCAGGTGTTGAGTGGTGAGTCTAAGAGAGATACCATAGATTCTGAGGGTTATTTGAGATTTGATGGCCACATCTGTGTTTCGACAATTGGAGACTTGATTCAGTTGATATTATGTGAAGCTCATAGCTTCAGATATTCTATTAACTTGGGTACAGCTAAGACATATAGATATTTGAAGAAACATTATTAGTAGAAAAGTACAAAGAAAAATGTGGTGGACCTTATAGCTCGTTGCCTATGTTGTCAGCAAATAAATGTCGAGCATCAAAGACTTGGGGCTTGATTCAGAGGTAGCCCATTCTCGAGTAAAAGTGGGAGAGAATTTCCATAGACTTTGTTAATGGATTGCCTCTCACTTCCTGAGGTTTTGGTATATGGATCTTTATGGATCGATTGACCAAGTCAGCAAATTTCATTCCTATGTGGATGTCCTTCAGTGTTGAGAGATTAGCCTGTACTATGTTCATGAGATAATCTATTTGCATGATGTGCCTATATCTATCATTTCAGACTAGGGCTCAGTATTCACTTCTAGCTTTTGGAGAGCTTTTCAGGAAGAGTTGGGTACTCAGGTAGATCTTAGTACAACCTTCCATCCTCAGACCGATAAACAATCAAAGCAAACTATTCAGGTTCTTGAGGATATACTTTGAGTCTGTCTTATAAATTTTTGCGGTCAGTGGAAGCAACACTTAGCTTTGGTGGAGTTTTCATATAATAATGGCTACCATTTGAGTTTTGAGATGGCACCCTCCCAAGCTTTGTATGGTAGGCAATGTCATTCTCTGATTAGGTGGTTCAAGACCTTTGAGATTAGACCCCATGGTACTGACTTGCTTCAGGAGTCATTGGATAGGGTGACTCAGGATAGGTTGAGGGAAACTTAGAATAGGAAGAAGGCTTATGTAGATCATAGACATTATACCTTTAGATTAAAGGTTGGAGATTGGGTACTCCTCCGAGTATCACCTATGAAGGGTGTGATGAGTTTCAAAAGGAAGGGCAAGCTTAACCCCAGGTATATTGAACCTTTTGAGATCTTTCGTACAATTGGAGAGGTGGACTATGAGTTAGCCTTACCCTTATATTTTGTTGTTGTCCATCCGATTTTCCATGTTTCTATGTTGCGATAGTACATTCTCGATGAGTCTAATATGCTTTGGTGGGACTCGATCTGTTGGATGAGTGGTTGACCTTCGTGGAGGAGCTTATGTTCATATTAGCAAATGATATCAAATGGTTACGTTCTAGAGAGATTCCAGTAGTCAAGGTTCAGTAGGGATACTACCCAATAGATGAGGCTACTTGGGAGATCGAGATTAAGATATGGGCCCAGTATCTTTACCTCTTTGAGGCTTCAGGTACATCCTAATCTTTTACTTTTATGGATGAAAGTTCATTTGGTAGTGTATATTAATGACCCTCTAGGTCATTTTTTTGCACTTTCACTCATTTTTATCATTTAAAGTTTTCCTATAGCTGCCACAAGTCATTTATGACTTACTAGAGCTGACAATTCAGTTAATGGGCAGTTCATTGGGTTTTTAGAGCCAATTCTTTATTTTGGAGTCTTCAATGGTTAGACTTGACTATCGGGAAAAATCTTCAATCAAATGACCTTATATGCCAATTTTGACAATTTCAGAAGCTCTAGAATGTCGACTTTAGGCTAGGTGGACCTTTGGTTTGGGTCCCAAGGCTTTTAAACTCATTTTGGGCTATTGATCGAAACTTAAGAAAATGGAACTTAGGCGTGGGGCCTACTTTTCATCGAAGCGACCTCATATGGAAATTTTGACTACGTCATTGAGTTTGGAACATTAAGTTTGAGAGGGTAGCATAGTTCATTTGTGTCTACTAAATTCTAAATGAATCTCAAGGGGTCGGTGAATACTTGGATAAATACCAAGCCTCCAACTGGTGCGACCACTAGGCGCTTTAGTGGAAGGAGTTTTAGCAGCCTTCCAGGAACATGTGTGTCCTTGACCAGCTCAACGTGTGCTACTTTTGCGAAAAATTGGCTGCTAAAGCGCAAGCTACTTTAGCACTGGGTTTTCCGCTTTAGCAGCCTTCTAGATAAGTGCGGGTGCCGCTTTAGAGACACCTGGGTGAATTAAGGTTGACCGCTAAAGAGACCCCAATGCCCGCTTTAGTGGCACCTAGAACCTTATAAATTCCCCACTTAGCCCCAGTTTCTCCCATTTTTCACATAAGTTCAAGAGTGAAAACCCCTAGAACATGGGAGAAACATTGATAGGAGATTTTAAATTACTTATTTCTTCTCTGAATTCTTGGTAAGTTTTCATCTTTTCCATAGTTAGTTTCTCTATTAAACCCTAAAATCCCTAGAATATCTGTGGGTTGATTATAACACTATTTGAGCTCGTAATTTATCCATTCATGAGGATAAATGGTCCTTGAGCACAGATGGACGCATTGATTGTTTTGAAAGTGAGATTCCGCAGCTAGCCTCGCATGAGATTTTCACATAATTTTGGACTTGAAGCACTTAATTGCAACATGGGTATCATTGTTATCATATTAATAAGTAGATTATGAATTTGATAGCATGGTATATTGTGGAATCTTCTCGAAAGGGGAAATCAACGACTTAGCAAATTTTTTAATATTGAGTTTTGATTCGATTTGGCAATTGATATTGAGTTTTGGTTTAATTTTGGCAATTAATGAAATAATTTTTCAATTCAATTCTGGCAAATAATGATTATATTGAGTTTCAGTTTGAATCCGACATTAAGAGTTCATTTATGGTATGTTATGGTATGGATGGATTTATGATTATGGTTAGAGATATGGTTAACTAATGAAATTTTGATTATTTACTTTCTTTGATTGTACCCTTCGTGCTTATGGGGGGCCACATTGGATTATTTAATTTGTTGCACTTACTGGCTTATGGGGGCAAGTTTTGTAATATTAATTATGCTTTCTTCTATATATATTTGTTTTGATTATTTATTTACAGTATTGGAGCACTATTCCAGGTTTGTTGTTTTACCTTGATTTAGCTTATATATCTTGCATCCTTATTGTACTTATGTTATAATTTAGCTTAGTCGTCCGATGTTGCCTACTGAGTACCAATTGATTTGGTACTCATACTACACTTTTATACCTTTTGATGTAGATTCGAGTACTAATGGTCGCCGCTGACGTTATGATTATGCCTCTTAGAGTTCGGAGGTAGGCTGAGCTCTCAGAGTCAGAATTTCCTTTTTCTCCTTCTTTATTTATCTGAGACTAATATATATTGACTATTACAGTACTTATGTTCCTTTTGTTGGTGGCTCTTGTACTGACACTACTAGGTCGTGGGATGTTATTTCTATCTTACCTATCTTTCAGACTATTATTATTGCTTGAATTATTATTGTAAGTCCTTACTTGCAAATTTCCAACTTTTATGCCTTTTCTATCAAAATTTTACCCTTTCTTATAGTTCCAATGATTTTGGTTACCTACTGGTGGGGTAAAGTAGGTTCCATCATGACTCGCAAATCAGGTCGTGACAGTGGTGTGATTTTAATTTGTAAAATCATGAATGGGAATAAAAGTGAAGGGAATCGCAAAAAAAAAAATCAAAGTTCTAGGTTACTGTTGTAAGGATGCCAAGCGGTCATTGTGTCATTACCTAAAAGTTGAGGTCACGATGACACGTACTGAGACCCTACCATCGAAAGTAAGTCGATTCCCTAAAATGGAAAGAAATAAAAAATGTAAATAAAAATAAGACAAATGATACTTCTAGAATGAAGTCAGGTTAACACATGTATAATAAAGCGAAAGTCTAAACAAAATAGCATAAACCCCAAGAAGAAGTGTCACAAGTGTAAGAGAATCTAAATACAATATTTCAATACTGAAAAATGCACAAGTCTATATATAAAGACAACTAAGGTAAGAAGAGATCTGAAACGTTCCACAAAATTAGGAGCACACCAGTACCTCGAATGTTAGATCTAAATAGCACAAATCAGCTATGCACCTCATACTCATATTAGAATCTACATTGAAAGGGCACAATAGTGTAATACTCCAAATTTAGGCTCTAGATCCACCAATATATAGACAATTGGATTAGCTTCCCAATGCTACCAGTCTCGCCTTAATCCGAGATCGTAATAAAAAGTTATGGAAAATTTTCTAGGATTTTATCAAACTTCCAGTGACAATGACTCGTTGTCAGGACCCAATGAGTCATTGTGAATACTCTTTGTCACGACAATAAGGGACCAACAAATTAATCCCTTAACAATGACCCTTCATGACAACTCGTGGTCAAACTAAATGAGTCATCGATAAAGGAGCCATTATCAAAACTGTAAGATCCTAAGGCTTAGATCCTCAGGTCTGACTCTAACCCATGACTCATAACCAGACCTAATGAGTCATATCCTGAGTCATCGCGGTTGTTTCCTAGAAATATTTGAATGTTTTAAGAAGGGCTTTCTGGTCTTTTCCCATTCCCTCAACCACAAAACTATGTTGTTTAGATTTTCCCAAGGCTAGAATATAGGGAATAAATGCCCCAAATTCCTCATTAAATCATAAATTCAATTGACACTTAGAAAACAAAGCCTACTCTCTCTTCTCCAAAGGCAAAGTAGGGTTCCTCAACTTTAAGCACAAACTACAAAAAATTCTCCAAGGATTTTATCTCCAGGTATTCAGGATTTCATTGATGGGTTCCTTCCACCCTTGAGTTCCAAGGAATTCTCAAATTCTCAAGTTTAATCCCCCCCCCCCTTCAAGTTTAGGGTTCCATGACAAATACGAGTTTTCTTAATTTCTTTGGTTTACTCTTGTAACTAAACCATGAGTGCATGTTTTCCCATAATATTAGAATCTTCCCACACTTATAATCATGAATTCCCTTTATATTGATAAATTATTGAGTTTTGGGCTTGAATTGTGAAATTCCTTGTAATTTTCAGTTTAGTATTGCCATGTTTAGAGCAGTGGGTTATGAACATCCGATACCTAGGAGTTCATGCATATATCAGCTTACTTGTTCTTGAGCACTTTAGATTATCCATTGTTGATATTTTCAAAATATAATTATATTAAGCATATATCAATTATCAGTTTCATTTCATCTGGAGTAGTATTTAGCATTGAGTGAACGTGGGGATGAAGGTTTACCCTTTGGTTAGGACTGAGACCTTTAGTAGGATTCCCTAAGTTCTAGAACTATGGCGCCACCATAGGTTACAAAGGGTCACCCGCCAGTTGAGAAATGACACCCTAGTCCTTTGGGACATTATTTTACCATTTTTCATGCATTCATGTTTAGCTCATATTAGTTAGTTTTCCCATCTCACATGCTCAGTATATTTAAAGTACTGATCACAAACTTTTCCTATGTTATATTGTCTTATAATATAGGTTTCAACGTCCAGCATCCAGATCTCGCTTAGTATGGTTTGGTACCATATTCGGTAGTGAGTCCTCATCATTCAAGCACTAGTTATCAGTATTTATTTTTAGTATCCTTTTAGTTTCAGTTAGTTAGGGGCATGCCCAACAAATCTTATAAGTAGAGGTATTTAGACAGACAGTTAGTTATATTTCAGCATGTTCTTTTGTCAGACAGTTCTAGTTTTGATATTATTATTCAAAATTTATCCTTTTATCATTATACCATATTATAATAATCGACAATATCACCATTGGAACCCTAATTCTGAGCTGAATTTCAGTGGTTTATGACTCTAACAGGTCGTAAATGGACTTTCAATCAAACTAATTCAGGGTTTCTCCTCTTCTGATTTTCTCTAGCCACAATAAGATTTGGAAACTAAGCTCTCCAGATCAATATTCCCCATCTTTTTCAGTGACCAGCATATTTTTCTATGAATAGTATATTCTCCGGCGATTAATTATAGGGATGCAGCACCAGCAGTAGGGTAAAGGCAGCGGCAGCGAATTCTGACAACTAATTTTTGCACCAATTTGCGAAAATTCGATAGAACAATCAAGAAAATGTCCATCATTGTGTCTTCTCCAAGAATCAGGTGCACTCATTTCATTTTTCTCTAGTTTATTTTCTCCCTAGTTTATTTCGTGTAGACTTTCTATCTTGATATCTTGTCTGATTTTCTTGCTTTATTCCCGTGGGATTACTGGTTTCAATTTCTCAGTAACTTAGTAGATATTCTTTACTAGCATACCTGGGTGTGTAGTATAGTGCTTATTATTGCTTGTGGGGTGAGTTTATAGCTTTATTTTTGGACAGGTTCATCCTACTTGAGTTGAGGGAGGCCAAGGTACAAGAGTTTATAAATTTGAAGCAGGGAAATATAAGTATGGATTCTTTACTCAAGTTTACTTAGCTGGTAAGGTGTGCTCCAACTATGGTTGCTAACTCTAGGGCCTAAATAAGCAAGTTTGTGTCAGGTGTATCTGAGGATGTGTTCAAAGAGTACAAAATAGACATGTTGATTAAGAAGATGGGCATATCTAGGTTGATAGTTAATTCTCAATTGATTGAGAAGGAAAAGATCAAGGAGAAGGAAAGAAAGAATAAAAAATCTAGAACTTGTGCTTTAATTTCTCTCAGTAG
Source organism: Capsicum baccatum var. pendulum (assembly GCA_030864225.1). Lineage (NCBI taxonomy): Eukaryota > Viridiplantae > Streptophyta > Magnoliopsida > Solanales > Solanaceae > Capsicum > Capsicum baccatum. Next base: position 75,381,168 of record CM061558.1, on the reverse strand, counting down.
AGGTCAGATGGTGGTAATCATTCTCAGTTCTACTAGAAATCTACAACTCTAACCCCATTTTCTTCTAGTTCCCTCATACCTAAGTTCATACAGGATACTCTTGATAAAGTGCCAGGCTCTAAGTCCCAAGGTAGTGTGAATAGTATTTGCACTAACCCTATTTTGAAGAATTATGGTAGGAACCACAAGGGTAAGTTTTTGGCAGGTAATGATACATTTTTTGGGTGTGGTAAGTCAGGCCACAGACTGTGAGATTTACCAATGCCTTCACTGAGAAGTAAGGATGTTCGACAATAGAGCTAGTCTAACTCTTCAGTCACTACAATAGGACGCTCAACTCAGAAAGGTTCCACCTCTAGTGTAACTGGTGGACAATGTCAGGGTAGGTTCTATGACCTTCAGACTCAATAGGATTGGGAGGTTTCTTCTGATGTTGTCACTAGTACATTTTAAGTTGTTCATATTTATGTTTATGCATTGTTAGACCCCAAAGCCATACTTTTCTTTGTGGACCCCAAAATCCTTACAAAACCATTCTCAGTTTCTACTTCAGTCGGTAGTTCAATCATATCCAGATGAGTATATAGAAATTTCCCAATCAAAGTGTCCTAGAAAGTCAGCCTGATCGACCTTGTAGAGCTAGACATGAACAATTTTGATGTTATTCTTGGCATGGATTGGCTCCACTCTTGCTATGCTTTAGTTAATTGTAGAAACAGAGTAGTCCATTTTTAGTGTCTCGATGAACTAGTCTTAGAGTGGAAGGGTAGTACCTTAGTACCTATAGGTTGGTTTGTCCCTTTCCTTAAAGCAAGAAAAATGATCTTTAAAGGGTGCATCTACCATCTTGTTCGAGTCAAGGACTCAAGGTATAAAACCCTAAGTTTTGAGTCAGATTTAGTAGTAAAAGAATTTCAATAAGGGTTTCCTGAAGATCTACTCGGAGTTTCTCCCGAGCAATAAATTGACTTTGGAATAGGTTTCTTTCCAAATACCTACCCTATTTCAATTACTCCTTGTAGGATGTCTCCAGTCGAGCTTAAGGAATTTAAGGATCTCTAATACAAAGTTTCTATTAGACCAAGTATCTCTCCATAAGGAGCTCTAGTTCTCTTCGTGTGTAAGAAATAAAGTTCTCTCAGAATGTGAATTGACTACCGTCAATTAAACAAAGTAACAGTCAAGAATAAGTATTTTATTCCCAGGATTAATGACTTGTTCAACCAATTTCAGGTTTCCACTTATTTCTCGAAGATAGAACTCAGATCCAGCTATCATCATCTCAGAGTCAGAGAGTACAACATCCCAAAGACAACCTTCAGAACCCGGTATGGTAGCTTTGAATTTGTTGTTATGTCTTTCAAACTAACGAATTCTACTTAGCTTTTATGGACTTGACGAATAGGGTGTTCAAGCAGTACTTAGACATGTTCATTATAGTCTTTATAGATGACATCCTCGTTTATTCTCAGAGTGAGGATGAACACTTAAATCACTTGAGAATTGTCTTTTAGACTCTTAAAGATCACCAGTTATTCGTTAAGTTCATCAATTCTAAATTATGGTTGAAATCAATTGCATTCCTTGTTAATATTATTTTTTGTGAAGGCAATTAAGTTGATCCTCAAAAGACAAAAGTAGTAAGGAACGAGCCTAGACCCATCTCTCTATCAGATATCAAGAGTTTCTTGGGTTTAGAAAGTTAATACAGATGGTTTCCTAAAGTATTTTCAGATATTGCTTCTCCCATGTAAGACCGACTTAGAAGAAAGTCAAATTTCAATAGTCCAATTCTCTTAAGAAGAGTTTTCAAGAGTTAAAGACTCGAATTACCTCCGCTTTAATTTTGACTCTACTGGAGGTTTTAGATGATTTTATGGTTTATTTTAATGTTTCTAGAGATGGTCTTGGTTGTGCATTAATGCAGTAGGGTAAGGTTATAGCATATTCCTCTAGACAACTTAAGCTTCATGAGAAGAACTGTTGACTCATGATCTGGAGTTGACAGCAGTTGTGGTTACTTTAAAGATTTAGAGGCATTATCTTTATGGGTTTCATGTTGATGTGTTCAATAATCCCAAGAGTCTTTAATATGTTTTCAGCTATAAAGATCTAAATCTTTATCAGAAAAGGTGGCTAGAGTTATTGAAGGACTATAATATGAGTGTCTTGTACTACCCGGGTAAGGCTAATGTGGTGGTTGACACCTTTAGCAGGTTGTCTATGGAGAGTGTTTCTCACGTTGATGATGATAAGACAGAGTTAGTTCATCAGGTTCATCAGCTTTATAGGTTGGGAGTTCGGTTATTTGACTCAACTGAAGGTAATGTCTTAGTTCAGAATGGTTCAGAATTTTCTTTGGTGGCTGAGTTAAAGGAAAAAACAGATGGTGATCCTATTTTGCTTAAGCTAAAAAAAATTCAGAGTCAAAAAGTTGAGGTTTTCTCCCAAAGGGGAGATGGTGTTCTTCGTAGTCAAGGCATATTATATGTTCCAGATGTGGATGATTTGAGACGGCGAATGTTAAAAAAGGCTCACGATTCTTGGTATTCTATTCAACTAGGAGCCATTAAGATGTATCATAATTTTTAGAAAGTCTATTGGTGCAGTGGCATAAAAATGATATTGCGAAATTCATTGTTAAGTGTCCAAATTACCAGAAGGTAAAGGCTGAGCATCAGAGACCTAGTGATACACTTCAAGAATTCAGTATTCCTATTTGGAAGTGAAAAGTGATGAATATGGACTTCATTACATGGTTGCCTTATACTCGTCGACAGTATAATTCTATTTTTGTTATCATGGATCGAATGACTAAGTCAGCCCACTTCTAGCCAGTTAACACTTCAAATTTAGCTGAAGATTATGCTAAACCCTATCTTAGGGAGTTGGTGAAATTGTATGGAGTCTCTTTAACCATAATTTCATATAGAGGTACCCAGTTTACCTCTTAATTTTCGAAGACTTTTCAGAAAGGTCTTAATATCCAAGTTCATATTAGTACATCCTTTTATCCACAAATAGATGGTCAGGTAGAGAAGGCCATTCATACAATAAAGTATATGTTGAGAGAATTTATGTTTGATTTCAAAGGTTGTTTCGATGATCACTTGCCTTTGATAGAGTTTGCTTACAATATCAGTTATCACTCCAGTATTTAAATGGCCCTATTTGAATCACTTTATGGTAGAAGATGCAGATCTCCTATTGTTTGGTTTGAGATTGGTGAAGCTATGTTGATAGGGCCAAATTCAGTAATGAGGCAATGGAAAAAGTTCAACTAATTAGAGAAAGGCTGAAATCTATTTAGAGTCAATAAAAATCTTATGCAAATGTGAGGAGAAGAGATCTTGAGTTTGATATTGGTTATTTTGTCTACTTGAAGGTTTCGCCTATGAAAGGAGGTAAAGAGATTCAGTAAGAAGGGAAAGCTCAGTCCCCACTATGTTAGTCCTTATAATATTTTGAGTCATTATGGTAAGGTAGCCTATGTGTTAGATTTGCCTATATATTTAGAATTAGTACACCCAGTCTTCCATGTCTCCTTGTTGAAGAAATGCATTGGTGACCCAGCAATAGTGGTTCTATTAAAGAGTGTAGGTGTGAAATATAGTCTTTCTTATAAAGAGGTCCCAGTTTAGATCCTTGACCATCAGGTTCATAGGTTGAGGAATAAAAAAGTCACTTTAGTAAGTTTCTGTGGAGAAATCAGTCAGTTGAGGATGCTACTTGGGAAGTAGAGGCAGATATGATGATCAAGTACCCCTATCTTTTCTCTTCAAACTCAGTTTCAACTTGAGGTAATAGTTTCCTTGATTAATTAATTCTTTCTATTCAATCTCAGTCCACCCATCTATTTTTATGTCATATCATGAGTTTATTTGAGTCCATAGATCAGTTATAGATTCAGTTATCAGTCGATGGTTCAACTCGAAGGAGCTCAATGTAAAATTTCAAATTTTTGCCTAATACTTCAGCTTAGTCAGTTTCAATTGGGGACAAATAATCCCAAGGGGAGGTATTATAATACCCTAGTTTTAACCTCCACAGCAATATATATACAATTGAATTAGCATTCCAACACCACCAGTCTCGCCTTAATCCAAGATCATAGTAAAAAGTTATGGAAAATTGTGGAGGGTTTTGTCAAACTGTCAGTGATAGTGACTCAGGAAATGACTCATTGTCAGGACCCAATGAGTCATAGTGAAGACTCATTTTCATGATAGTGAAGGACCAATAAATTATCTCCTTGACAACGACCCTTTATGATGACTCCTGGTCAAACTAAATGAGTCTTTGAAATTATAGTTGTTGTCAAAATAGTAAGGGCCCAAGGCTTAGATCCTCAGGTCATGAATCCAGGGAACGACTCATGACCAAACACAATAAGTCGTATCTTGAGTTATTGTGACTGTTTCCAAGAAATTTCTTAATGTTGTAAGAAGGGCTTTCTAGTCTTTTCCCTTTCTTTCAACCCCAAAAATATGTCGATTAGACTTTTCAAAGGCCAGAATATAAGGGAGAAATGCCCCTAATTCCTAATTAAATCATAAATTTAATTGACACTTAGAAAAAGGGGTGATTCTCTCTTCTCTAAATACAAAGTAGATTTTCTCAACTTCAAGCACAAATTCCAAATAATTCTCCAAGGATTTTATCTCCAGGTAGGATTTCATCAATGGGTTCCTTCCGCCCATTGAGTCCAAAAGACTTCTCAAATTCTCAAGTTTAATCCCCCCTTCAAGTTTAAGGTTTCATGATAAATATGAGTTTTCTTAGTTTTTTCAATTTACTCTTATAACTAAACCATGAGTACATATTTTCCCATAAGATTAGAATCTTCTCATACTCATAATCATGAATTCCCTTTATATTGATTAACTATTTAGTTTTGGTCTTGAATTATAAATTCCTCAAGATGTTCAGTTTAATATTATCAGGTTTAGAGCTGGGGGGTTATGAACACTCGATACCTAGGAGTCCATGTATACATCAACTTACATGTTCTTGAGCACTTCAGATTATCCAATATTGATATTTTAAGAATGTAATTATATTGAGCATATAGCATTTATCAGTCTAATTCAGTTGGGAGTAGTACTTAGCATCGACTGAATGCAAGGATGAAGGATCACCCATTTGGTAGAACTGAGACCTTTATTAGAAGTCCCTAAGTTCCAGAACTACAGTGCCATCATAGGTTACAATGGGTCACCCTCCAGTTGAGGACTAACACACTAGTCCTTTGGGAGATCATTTTAGTGGATCCATGCTAGCTAGTATTCATACTCTTAGCAAGGTACTGAACACCCATCCAACTGGGGTTACAGATTGGACCCCTATCAGCTTAGATTAAGTTATTTGGTTATATTTAGCTCCCATAGTCCATAGTTTATGTTTCTATTTTTAGATTTTACATGACCCTGTATTTAGTTATTCAGCTTCCATTTAGTACATGTTTATACTCGGTCTTGTATCAATATACCATGTTTCATGCATTCATGTTTAGATTATATTAGTTAGTTTTCCCATCTCACATACTTCATCCATTCAAAGTACTGATATCATACTTTTCTTGCGCTATATTGTCTTATAATATAGGTTCCGATGCTCAGAATCTAGATCGCGCTTAGTAAGGTTCGATACCATATTCAGCAGTATTTTTTGTGAGTACTCATCATTTGAGAATTAATTATCAGTATTTATTTTCAGTAGTCTTTTAGTTGCAGTCTATTGGAGTTAGTTAGGGGAATGTCCCAACAACTCATATGAGTAGAGGTTTTCAGACAGACAATTAGTTATATTTCAGCTTGTTGGTTTTTTCAGACAAGTTTAGTTTTGACAATCTTATTTTGCATTGATACTTTTATCATTATTACTAGATTATTTCAGTTTTACTTCTGCCTAATATTTTTTTACTTCCTAAGTATTTCTTAGTGTTATGACAGGCCATATGTAAGCTTGGGGTCACTTGTGGATCTCAGCACTATGTTATGACTAGGGGGAAGTCTTGGGTCATGACAAGTAGGGGTGATTACGGTCTACTTATACTAAGTAGTTATCATAGGATGACTAAGCAAAGTAGAAAATAATACATGTAAAAGGTTTTGTGAATAATTCGTATATATATATATATATAGGAACAAATAGAACCAAATGTATACAGAAACTAAAAACACATCAAGCATATAAAGAACACAAAAATGTATATGCATTCAATGCAATGACGATGGGACCATTATGAATGATTGAAATTCATTGCATGACTTTCTATATACCGACCAGGCCTCAGCACTTTCAATATAGGACCCATGGAGGGTTTACAACTTGTAAACCACCTTAATTCCAACTTTTTAGTCCGGCTAATGTTCACAGATCAAGGATTATTCACCTCTACAATATTGTCCATGGATCAAGGATTTTCATAAAAACACCTCAATTATCTTTCACATCAATGTTTCTTAATAGTACCAATATGGCATAAATGTGTACATATGAATAAGAATGTAATGCCCAAAACCAAATCAATATGAACTTAAAAATCCATTTAATACATATAAATGTCAGCTCAAAATCGACTCAATATGCCAGTAATTTATGATATCTATTCTCGCTTGGAACCTCCAAAATATCAATCATGTAGGATATCATTAATATCATCATAAACCTCTAACTCAGGTATCTCTATCATGATAAGGGCCAAAAAATTCTTAAAACCCACTCATAAGGTTAATTCATGTCCTTATAGTAATAGAGAGGGAGAAATACACTTGAACAAGGTAATATCCCATGGTTTTCTCATAGATTTCATGCCAAAATTCCCTAGAATAGAGCAAAAAGTTCTTGTTCATGCCTCTTTAGCAACCGCTTAGCATCCACGTAGGTTGATCTTCATTGATTTGTTTAGACCTAGGTTAGAAAGCATATACATGACATTTATTGAAGATAGATTCATGATTGGGCCTGCAGGCATGGTGTTGGGATAGATAAGAAGGGTAATTTTTCTTTATTTGAATGAAAATTGATATTGCATGTGATATTGAGTTGTGATATAAATCAATGTGTATTTATTGTTTATACTAGCCACTTGTGAGTGCTTGTAATGGTAGTATGCCCAAAATTTATGTTAGAATCTAATGAAAGCTAAGTTAGAGATGGTTGGTGTTGGTGGATTCAGAAGAATCTATGGTATAACCAGAGGAATAGAAGTCACCGATAATGAATTAGTCTTAATATATAAGGTTGGATGTACTAGGCTATGAACCATATAAACTTGAATGTATACCTTAGACCCTGCAAACCCTAGCTAAGCCCTAAATTGATGTATTAATTGCAGGTGATGGTTTAATATAGTTGAAACCCAACTTGATTGATGTGTGTGTTAACTATTTTTCCATATACTTGTTATAATGCATGTTTAAGAAGTAATTCATGTAATGATGTCCTAAAAGCTAATCATATCTAATAAGGATAAAGACTTGTTTATTGTACAATTATTGCTGTTATTTTCTCATTATGATTATGGTTGTTGTGATATTTGTTGATTACTGTAAGATATCTCGGTATTAGGACATCTTCATTAGATTTATATTATTATTATTGGATGCACTAGTATTTAGACATCTTTATGAGATTTATTGATATAAGATTTAGCAGTCACTATAGGTCTAGGAATTTAGTACATATACTAGAGCTTATACCTTGAAGTCATGGATAATGAGTGACCCTATGACCCTTAGCATGTATGTACAAGGCATTGGTAAGTGTGTCGGTTCCTTGAATAAACCTAGTTAATTTGTTGACTTGATATATTTAGTTTCTTGAGTGAATTAGGATTTATGATCTTTGTCATTATTGTTATGTAATTGGAACCTTGAGTGTTCTGGGCTAAATTGCAAATGATTGGCATATATCTTTTGTTGTGTACTTACTTATTTATTTTAGATAGGGTGTATGATATTACACTTGGTCATAGTTTATTTATTTGGATTAATATTGGTAGTCATAGTCTTGACTTGGATCGTTGTATATTGAATTGTAATTTACATTATTCTAAGGTTTTGTTAATGGCTAAGTCTTACATACTTGAGATAAATTTACTTGAATGGTGTTCATGATTATACTTGCTTGCATAGTTATTGTCATAGTTGACGGGTTAATATTGTTGAGATTGGGCAGGTGGGAAGTCGTTCTCCTAGTTGTTTAATTAGTCATAGACCTTAATTGAATTCTCTAACTAGGTGGGTGTTAATGTATAACCAAGATAACATAATTCAGATAAGTGTCGTGTAAGAGTTCGAACCGAGGAGTGTTGAGGGTTAGAAACCAGTAAAGTAGGCATGGTTACGTTCATATTTAATTGAGTGTTTAAGGCATAACTTGATGATATTATGGGAAGGTGATGCTTTGGAGTTGAATGTGGTGTGGAAGTTGACTTTTAGATAAGGGAGAGTGGTAAGAGATAAAGAAAGTACATAATTAAGGGACAAAGTTATTGTCATAGTTATCGGGTTAATATTGTTGAGATTGGGTAGGTGGAGAGTTGTTATCCTATTTGTTTAATTAGTCATAGACCTTAATTGAATTCTCTAACTAGGTGGGTGTTAATGTATAACCAAGGTAACATAATTCAGATAAGTGTTGTGTAAGAGTTTGAACCGAGGAGTGTTGAGGGTTGGAAACCAGTAAAGTAGGCATGGTTGAGTTCATATTTAAATGAGTGTTTAAGGCATGACTTGATGATATTGTGGGAAGGTGGTGCTTTAGAGTTGAATGTGGTGTGGAAGTTGACTTTTAGATAAGGGAGAGTGGTAAGAGATAAAGAAAGTACAAAATTAAGGGACAAAATTTTTTGAGTTATAAAACTCTTAAGGTGTGTAAGTGATTTAATTTGGGTCGACTGATGATGCTTACCAGTACATATTGTCTATACTGATACCACTTTTGCTACACCCTTTTCTGGGGTATAGTCTGGTTGCATGATCAAGAGATATTTCATACTTGATGTGGTAGAAATCTTCAGTAGCTTCTATTATTGTCTCTTGCAGTGGAAGTCGGGTCATGTGTATTTTCTAAATTCTCTGTAGTATCACTTATACCGATTTAGACTAGATCTTCGGGTAAACGTATTTCCTTTTTGTATTCATGAAATTGTAACAAGGTTGTAATAAATTAAATGATTTATTAATTTATTTTAGGACTTCTGCATGTTTTCAAATTAGGTGGTAAGGGATCTCCTATCTAGGTGGTTTCGTGTAGGTGCCCGTACGATCTAGTTAGTTGGATCATGACAAAGTCCTTAATAAAAGAATATATGAACAATACAAATCAAGATCCCTAAAATCTAATGGCAAGAGTAAGAACGATTCTAATCTGTGATATAGTACGAATACATAATTTTCTATCTCTGAAATAAAATAAAGACATAAATAACATAGATGAAGATGGGAACACGCTCCAGACTAGGAGTTCTCCAAGACTCCAAAATTTTGAAGTTGCACAATCATGATCTGGGGGTAGCATTCGGACTAGGATTTTTACCAAAAGGGTACCAAAAAGTAGGAGTGAGTATTGGTCACTTGTACTCAATAGGCATCATTGGTCGACCAAGATAAGTAGACAACTAAAATAGGTAAAGTAAACTATAAAAGATGTAACCGCCCTATAGACAAAAATGTCCCAACTTATCAAACCTGAACAATACCTAATAATATAATGTTTCAATCTCAACAACAATATAAGTATATTAGCACCACATAAAAAGATATCAAAAACAAAATTTCATCCGTATAAAAGAGAAGTGATGTAGTACAATATGATGATATGTAATGAATGCAACATTCCAATGTTCATATGTATGCTCCCTCCGAGCCTAAACTTCAAGGAGAACACCCATGGGGGGTTCACAACTCATATACTAATCGACTCTCATAAATCAACATTGCTGTCACTTTTGTTAGCTAAGGCTTATTATAAAATGGTTCATTTTCTTTAATGAAGAAATTAAAGTTTCGTGGTAGTACCAGTTCTATGAAAATGTGTGATGAATGAGTATGCATGATCATAGTAAAATCTACAACATACAATTATTATCTCAATGATGGTACAAATAAACTCAAGTATGTAAACAAAATAGTAAAGATCACTTTAAGACACCAATAAAGTCAACACTAGCCCTCATTTAGGTACAATGATAATAAGCTCTCTAATCAGTAATAAGGTCAATATAAGCCCCCACTCAGACATCACAATAGTACTAAGCACCCTAATCAACAATAAGGTCAACACAAACCCCTATCCGAGCATTACAATAATAATAATCAACCTCAAATAAGGTAAATAATGAGATTACACCAAACCCATAGCTTGTTTTACATGAATAGTTATATACTAAGTTAAGTCTAAAGAAAGTTAAGTCATAACCTACCTTGAAGCCAAAAAATCAAGTTTCAAAGCCTCAACATAAAGCTATTTCTTTCTAAGCAGCTTCAGAATGCTCTCAACCTATGAAAAATGATTTATAACATAAATATGAGTTTATTGATACCATATTGGCATACTTTTACTTCAGATTCAAAATTTACTTCAAAAATAGACCCCAGAAATAAAAGAGTAAAACTAAAATTTTAATAAGGAATCATTTTACCTATAGTTTAAGGGTTCCAAATCTAGAATTCCATTGAAAATAGGATAAAAATGAGTTAGAAATTATTAGAATACATACTTTTCTCTTTTTCAGGTAGAATCCAAATTTCCAAGTCTGCAATCTAAGTTTTGAAGATAATTTACCAATAAAATTAATGGGTAATGAATAAAAATGGGTTTGGAAGCTTACTATATCAGTGTTGATGAAAACCACTCTTAGATCTACCCAAAATCACGCTCCTAAAGCTTGTAGAGGAAGAAAATATTATTAAATAACGAAAATCAAATTTTTATACTGTTTAGGTGAACAATTTCTCACAATCATGGAATCCACCATGCGATTATCGAGGGTTAATGTTTGACCACCAGTAATTAATCTTTTCAATCATAGGAATGAGCACACAATTGCGATGCACTACCGATCTAACTCAACTAAAACCTTGCAATCATGGTGTCCCACCTTGAAATTGTGATCCACTCAAACCCAAATGATTGCAATTATAACCCCCACCACCACCACTATGCAATTATGATGGATAACTAACTGGTGCATAAGAAGTTGTGCACTAGCAATAGTCTAGGTCCAAATATATTCTGATGGACACTCAAAATTTATTTGGAACCCCATAAAAATAACTTAATATTGCTACTAGACTATTTTAGATATTCAAACACAATGGAATGATCAAATTTAAAAAAATAGGTCGTTATCAATAAGTTTTACCCAGAATCCCTTAGACCAATAAAACTTGTTTCTCATCCAAATAGTCAAAATATAATATGGCCTCGGAATGCAAACTAACCATGCTACTAGCCCAAAATTAACATTTTGGAATTGATTATACAGATAGAATATCATTTGATGATTGGATCTTGGATAATTGACCAAAGTTAACTATATAACTTGAAAGTTCTCTCAAAGCCTAAAACTCACATAAAAACTCCTGATCACTCCAGAGATCATAAAACTCATTCTTGCAACTCACAAACTCTACAAGACAACAACTGGATAGGGCAAGATGGTCAAAACACAAAAAATTCTAAAAATCAATATAGGAATGTTACAACTAGTTATTTTCAATTTTTGGCTTACTTTATGGGTATGTCGAGGGCCTTGTTCTGGTAAATTATTTATGCAATTATCTAGAAGATTCATATATTAATTAGTCTAGAATGTTCATGAAGCAAAGTTGACAAATCTTTTAAATTGAACATATCACTTTAGACCACATAAAAGTTTATAATTAAAATTATTCTTGATAGCCTAAAGACTATATAAAACTGAATTTAAGGACTACAAACATAAAAACTAGCAGCCACAAAAAAAGAAAAACAACCCAAGAAGAAAGGGGATGAAGAAGAACTACATAAAAGAAAAGATAGATAATGAAACATACACCACCTTTAATGATTAGCACCTAATTGTGTATCAAACAACTAGACCGACTTCACCATGGATGAATAACACTTCATTGTTAGGTGAACCAAAGGAATTCACACTCCCTCAATCACACCTTTCTTGCCAAATGTTCAACACAAATGAAGAACCCTTCAAATGCATTCAAACACTCCAAATTTTGATTTCTACACTAAGCTAACACTAATCTAAGACTAAGAACTACACTCTAACGAGTAATCTTTCAATATTCATAAAATCTAATGAGAATGGAAGCTAAGATGTCTATTTATACTATTACACAACAATTGATAAAAATGTCCTTAATGAGGTCTAGACAAAAGGGTGCCTCTTAAGTGATGAAATGTAGGGTATAAAGTCAACTCTGCCCTTCACTTGAGGCACCTCTTGAGTGTATAAGTCCTCCTCCTTTCTTTTGTTGACCAAGGCTTCAAAATGCTCTAAAAAGGTCTTTAATTTCTTGCCAATTCTGAAGTTTGAACCTTGGACAATAGATTGTGCTTTTGATGCTCCTTGTGCTTGTATCATTCTCTCCATCTTGAAAGAAATTTGTCCTCAAATTCAAATCTTACAAAACCAAAAAGAGAGCAAAACAAACACACAATCCTCTTAGTGGGAGGGTTAGTATTAGTACCATACTCATATCATCAACCCATGGTTTCTCACACTTGACATACACCCGCATATCCTTGGTATTCGACATGAAAAGCTTAGCATAAAGGATACCAAAGATATGAATATTATCATTATCAAAAGTAATTGAGCATGACCTAAAACTACAACTTTCATAGCTCAAAAGTATTTTGCGGTCAAATGGGAGTAAAAGACAAGGGGTTAAGCCGAGATGACCCACTCCTTTCTCTAGGCTACCAAGCTCACAATTATTCAAGGTATTGCTCATAATTTTGACATTAACAAGGTCGCTATGAATAGGACTATTATCATGGGTCTTATCATACAAGTTCAAAGGACTATGCTCCACATCAAGATCATTATTACAAGCAACAACACTAACTTGAAAGTTTTCAATCACACTATTCTCATGTTCATGTAGTGAGCAAATCTTAAGAGCACATGGTTCATTATACACATTATGATATAAGGCTACTACAAAGGTCTACAAAATCCATATAGCATTGTAACTCCAAGTGAACCAATAAACAAATGTCCTACCCTTACATAAAATAAATCCAAGACTATCATGGATACCATCATAAGAAAAGAGGTAGTATAGGAAGGCATCAAGTGTAAAGAAATCATCAAAGGTGCTATCATCTATAAGAATGCCAATGGATTCAAAATACTTAGCATATAAGGATCGAATCAAGTTATTTAATCTCATAAGGCTCCTTCCTTTAAAAAAAACATAAACTTTGCATCCACAAGTTGAGATTCAAGTAACTTAAGCACAAATGTGTCAAACAAGGATGCACATACATAAGCAACAGCCCAAAGAGGCAATGACACATTTGCCTTAGGGTCTTCAATCATGAAACCACCTTATCTTTCAAGAGAGTAGCCCACACATATATTCAAACCATAACAGGCAGCAAAGGGACCACAATCAAAACCAATTGCACAAGTATAATCACAATTTGGGTCTCCTAAACATTCTAGCAAATCAAGGTCAACTCTACCTGGTTGATCATTTTGCACACCCTCACTAGTTATTGGCAATTCAACTACCAACGTAGACTCACCTTGGTTTTCAAAAGGGACAACTAGTGAGTAAATAATCTTGTCACTTGGTAATGGAACCTTATTCAAGTTATAAGTGCTAGCACTAGATGGATATAAATCATTCTTACAAAATGAATTAATTTTGTCATCTAAAGGATCAACTAGTGTTTGCGTACTTACAACAAGGGTTTGGTCCTTATGCAACCTAACAACACCAAGAGTATCACAAAAGGAAGATTCATACGCTTCTTCACTAAGGAAATCAAAAACTACACCACTTTGGCCACTACTAGCCACATCACTATAATTTAAGTTTCTAGGAGTGTAGAAGATAGATTTGTTACCTTGTAGATCATGGAAAGTATGTTCTTTACTTGGTTTTGCATCATTGCATCCCTCATGCTCCACTTCACAATGGAATATGTCAAGATATCCCCTTGGATTAATTTCTTCATCACTTCTCCAAGATTGGAACTTTCAGCCAAGGGTTCTATTAACTCATCAACCATATGTGTGTGTGGAACTCCTTTTGGATGTTTCTTTGAGAACATATGATCTTGAACCTGCACATATGAAAAATCAATGATAGGTAAAGTTCTATCATTTGGGTTTGTGACTATCAAGGGTCCTTTGTGGACAAGATCCACAATCAAAGTTGTTTTTCCCTTTCCAAGCTCACAAGTCGTGGCTTCCCTTTCCCCTTTTTATTTACATTCTTCTTGTACTTCTCTATCCACTCTATCTCTATATTAAGGCTTGGACTCATTCACCTTGGACCTTAAATATACCTTCTCTTCTACTTGGATGAAGGGGTCTCAATTTAGTGCGGTTTGGAGAGGGGTGTCGATTTTGGTTGAGGATGGGTTGGTGGCATTGGATTTGGGAAAGTGTAGTATCTTTGGTTTTGAGGGATTCGAACTTGTGGAGGTTTTTGTGGACATATTCTATCAACCCCCGATTTAGTTCTAATCACATCACCCTTCATTGACCCCATATAACCCTTCATATCTGCCACATCCATACTCACCTTTGCCAAATCATGGGATAAGGCATCAAACCGAGCCAACAAGACTTCCAAAACATCATTTCCCAAAGGTTGGGATGTGGTACTGTAATGCCACAAAATATTATCCCGAGATGCCACACAGGGCCCAGGGCTACACGTCGCCTCAAGCTAACCCCTTAAGCCAAAACACTACCCTTGGGTTCCAACACAACAACACACATGCTACGCTAAGGATATATATAAGTACATATCATATCACATCGCACATGGCATGAAATATCGTTAGACTGTACATATATGGAATGTCTATACACAAACCAACCCAACAATACACTAGTCTGACATAGACTCTATACAGAAAAATCAACGATCCATTGGGACAAACCCCCAACTGACTTAATAGATCAAAGGGATCACAAAACAACAGCACCAAAACTAGCAACTTGGTCCTCGAACCATGAGGACTCACCACTGAAGGAATGTAGATGCGGCACTCGGATATCACTGTCGCGGCTGCGGCTGAGTACCCGAACCCACATCATGGTAAGAATGTAGCCCACAGGAAAATATATGGGTTAGTACAAGATACGTACTGAGTATGTGGGGGCGCATGCAAAATATAAATTATATCATAAATTTCATAAAAACTTACATACGGACCATAATGACAGACCTAGCTTGAGTGACATTGAATCATGCAACTCATAACATCTTAGATAGGAAATGTAGGAGAAAAACCTCATAAATCATTACAGATCATCATAGGCAACTTGACTTACCACATCAAAACTCAGAGTGACTTGGTATTTCAATAAACATGACTCTTATGGACAGAGGAGTTTACTATAACCGACAACTCCACGTGAGCTACGTGGAATACCAATGTTTAAAACCCCCATTGGCAGGAGCATCATACTCTTTGTCAGGGAGTACGACCTTAAAACTACAATAATCACAATCGGGCTCTCTGGCCAATAATATCATCATCAAACAACCCTACGGTGGCACATAGGTTTGGGGAAATATCAAATATTTCTCTCGGTGTTAAGTACTACTCCCCGACAAGCTCAGAACGCATTAGGAAATCCACCACAACATCACAAAGGTCTATCATAAAGACCAAATCAAATCTCTTTCTCATTTATCAAATCATATCAATTTGTGGATTCCTAACTCAACACATTTTAGCTCAAAACATTTTAATCTTCCTCAACATTAACAAGGTATCAATCCATTGAACCATAACCGACTCGATATTTGGACAAGGATATGAAGACTCAATACATAATATTTTCAACAATTTAACTCATCAAAACCATCCAAAAAATATCAAGACTCATTGCAACTTCAATATCAACATTTCTCAATTTTCCATAGTAGGGCTATGGAATTTCCAATATCAATTATAAATTCATAATATGGATATAGTGGAATGATTGTATAAATCAAGGCTTAACAAATTAAATCATCATACTCTCATAATCAAATACTTTTTGGACATAATTCCATCTCAACATCATACACATATCGGATGAGATAATCCCATAGCTTATGGACAATAATATAAGATATAAAACCATATTTCCAATTCATGATAAAACATGTAAAATCTCATGTCAATGTAATTCAACAAAAATACCGGGCACAAGATCGAAAGGATAATCTTGTTCAAAGCCCCACATACCTAAAAATGGAAGATGAATATGAACTTCCGACTCTGGAACTTTATTCACAAAAATAAAGGGTACTTCTCGAAGCCCTTAACAAGATAAACTTGAATCTCAAATCAATTTAAAATTTCTACGGTTCAATTAAGAGACATAGAAGGATGAAATTCAGAGTAGTAGGGTTGGGGTTTGAGCCTTAGGAAATTTTGGAGAAAAATAAGCTATTAAATGCTCTTAATGGACTTAAATTCATGGTTTACCCAGATGGATTAGAGTGGGAATGACCAAAATACCCTTAGAAATTAAATAATGTCGAATTTGTCCTTTGGTGGATTGTTTTGATAGGCTGAATTAGATCGACCATAACTTTCTGCTCCGATGGACAAATTGGATGAAACCAATTTCATTGGAAAGAGGACTTTCAGAGATTTCTGTTGCTATATAGTAGCCCACCGAGATCATTATGTACAAGTAGTTATGATCGTTTGAAGTTGACCCTAAAATTTTTCTGGCCTCAGTATTTTTTTCCTACACATCTACTGTTCACCACTATTAACGGTTAGATCAGAATGATCATAACTCATTGCTCGAGTGTCCGTTATGGATGATCCACATATCATTGGAAAGATTATTCGATTCTCTACGCGATGATGGGTCACATATCCAGAAATTTCACACAGAAAAATTATTAATCAGGATAAAGAACAAAATTCAACACATTTTCATCCGAGATCTTAACGAAAAAATTTCTAGGGGCATCACATCATCTCCCCCTTGGAAAAATTCATCCTCGAATGTTGATAGGTAGGTCAAGAATACTATGAAAATGAGTATATAGAGAAAAATCATCTTTCCCAAGCATATACTCTATTCTAGATTTTTTTGGATATCGTAAAAAACATACAAGCCAAGATAAGCATAGCAATAAGGATTAAATCAAAAGAGAACGATACCTTTAACATGATCAGGATTCGTAGGAAAGAGGTGGGGATATTTGGCGGGCATATCCGCTTTGGCTTCCTAAGTAGCACTCTCCACGTATTGATTTCGCCAAAGCACTTTAACCAAAGAAACTTCCTTGTTTCTTAGCCTACGAACTTGAAAGTCAAAACCCTCAACCAGAATCTCTTCATATGAAAGACTATCTTGAATACGCGAGCTTTCGGAAGGATCAATCACAACAGAATCACCAATAGACTTCTTAAGCATAGAAACAAGGAAAACCGGATGGACTTTAGATAACTCCGCGGGTAATTCAGCCGTATACGCTACCTTCCCAATGCGATCCACAATCTTATAGGGACCAATGTAACGGGGACATAGTTTCTCTTTCTTCCCAAATCTCTTCACCCCTTTCATGGGTGAAACTTTCAAGTACATTAAATCACCAACATCAAATTCAAGGTCTTTCCTCCTTACATCTGCGTATGATTTTTGATGACTTTGGGCGGTTTTCAACCTTTCCCGAATTAAATTAACCTTCTCTATGGCCTCGAACACCGCATTCGGTCCAGTCGCGATAGCCTCACCAACTTTAAACCAACCAATGGGTGATCTACACTTTCTACCATACAAAGCTTCGAATGGGGCCATTCTAATAGTAGCATAAAAACTATTATTGGAAGCAAACTCGATTAATGCTAAGTTCTCATCCCAACTACCTTTAAAATCAAGCACACAAACCTTCAACATATCTTCTAAAGTCTGAATGGTCCGCTCGACCTGATCATCTATTTGTGGATGGAAAGCAGAACTTAAATGAATTTGGGTACCGAGACCCTTCTGGAAAGATTTCCAAAACTGAGAGGTAAACTGAGTACCTCTGTCAGAAATAATAGCCAAAGGGATTCCATAAAGTCTGACGAGTTCCCAAATATATATTCTAGCATAATCTTCAGCTGTATACAATGAATGCACAGGCAAGAAATGAGTTGATTTCATCAGCCAATCTACGACAACCCAAATCAAATCATGATGGCGATGAGAAGGAGGCAAACCAACTATGAAGTCTATATTCACTTCTTCACACTTCCAAGTAGGAATGCTAAACTCTTCTATCACACCACTGGGCCTTTGATACTCTATTTTAACCTGTTAACACGTGGAACACTTTGCCATAAATTTTGCTATGTTCCTCTTCATACCGCTCTACCAATAGATTTCCCGCAAATCATGGTACATCTTTGTAGCACCAGGATAGATGGAGTATCGCGTACCATTCGCATCCGCCATAATCCTCTGCTTTGAGTTATCAACATTAGGAACACATAATCTTTCTCGAAGTCTCAAAATGCCATCTCCTTCTTCAGAGACAACCTCCACCTTTTGGTCTTTAACTGACTCTTTTAACCTGACCAAGGTAGGATCCCTGACTTGATTCTCCTTCACTTCCGAAACTAAAAAGGATTCGGAACCACTTTGCACTCCTATACTACCCTCAGCATCACCAAACAACCTAACCACCAATCGAGCTAAATGATGTACCTCACGGGCCAACTCCTTCTTACCAATCTCCATATGTGCTAAGCTACCCATGGACTTTCGACTAAGGGCATCTACTACTACATTGGCCTTGCCCTGATGATATAGCATGATATATCATAATCTTTCAACAGTTCTAACCATCGTCTCTGCCTAAGATTCAACTCTTTTTGGGTGAATACATACTGCAAGCTCTTATGGTTCGTAAAGACGTTGACATGGAAACCATACAAATAATGTTTCCAGATTTCAAAGAAAAAACCACGACAGCTAATTCTAGGTCATGGGTAGGATAATTCTTCTCGTGAGGCTTTAGCTGCTTAGAAGCAGAAGCTATAACCTTGCCCTTTTGCATCAATACACAACCCAAACCAACTCTGGAAGCATCGCAATACACCATAAAACCATCAACACCATCAGGTAAAGTCAACACAAGGGCTGAAGTGAGTCGAGTCTTCAACTCTTAAAACTCTTCCCACAAGATTTGAACCACAGGAACCTCACTTTTTTTGGGGTCAAACGGGTCATAGAAGATGCAATAGATGAAAACCCTTCAACAAAACGATGATAATAACTAGCTAAACCCAAGAAACATCAGATATCAGAAGGAGAAATAGGTCTAGGCCAACTCTTTATAGCCTCTATGTTTTGAGGATCAACTCTAATACCTTCGGAAGAAACAACATGACCCAAGAAGGCTATAGAGTTCAGCCAGAACTTACACTTACTAAACTTAGCATACAACCGATGAGTTTGAAGAGTTTTCAACACGATTCGGAGATGATCCGTATGATCACCCTCACTTTGGGAGTAAATAAGAATATCATCAAGGAACACTATTACAAATAAATCCAGATATAGTCAGAATACGTGGTTCATACGATCCATGAAAGCCACTGGAGCATTATTTAACCCAAAAGACATCACTAGAAATTCAAAATAACCATAACAGGTTTAGAAGGCTGTCTTGGGGATATCACATTCCCTAACCTTAAGTTGGTGATAACTGGATCTGAGGTCTATCTTCGAAAAGTAGCTCGCACTTTGTAATTGATCAAATAAATCATCTATTTGAGGAAATAGATATTTATTCTTGATATTAACCCTATTAAGTTGCTGGTAATCAATACACATCCGCAAAGAATTATATTTCTTATGCACAAATAGGACAGGTGGACCCCACGGGGACACACTAGGTCTGATAAAGCTTTTGTCTAAAAGATCTTTCAATTGCTCCTTTAACTCTTTATGTTCCGTGGGAGCCATGCGATACGGAGGAATGGAAATAGGCTGAATAGTAGGAAAAATGTCAATCCCAAACTCTATCTCTCTATCAAGAGGTACTACAGGGAGATCTTACAAAAAGCTATCAAGAAACTCATTAACAACATTAATTGATAGAATGGTCGGGGTTTTAGACTTAGTGTCTTTAACCTGAACCAAATAGTGGATGCAACCCTTGGAAATCAACTTCTTAGCTTTGAGATACGATATGAAACGACCCTTAGGAATCACAAAACTCTCGAACCATTCGAGGATAGGTTCATCAGGAAACTGAAACTTGACTACACAGACGCGACAATCAATAGACGTATAGCATGAATGAAGCCAATCCATACCCAGAATGATATCAAAGTCAACCAATGATATCAAAGTCAGTATACATAAACTGATGAAAGACAGTAATAGGATATTTCTTATACACCCACTTAGCAATGACAGACTCTCCTACCAGAGTAGAAATAAAAATAGGCTCAAAAATTAGTTCAGGATCCATTTCAAAATTTACAGCAACCTGAGGTGTCACATAAGAAAAACTCAAACCAGGGTTCATCAACACATAGACATCAAAATAGAAAACATGGAGCATACTACTGACAACATCAGGAGAGTCCTCCTACTCCTGATGAGGTGGTACAGCATAGAAACGATTCTGGCGTTGACTGCCAGCAGTACTAGATAAAGCGCCCTGAGGAGGAACTGGATGGGCTGCTGATAGCGCTCAATCTATAGCTCTCGTAGGAGTGTAAAGCGGTCGTAGTCAAATATAGAACCCAACTGGGTTGGGTATCAATCCCTCAGGGAATAGCTTGGTCAACAAGTAAGCAAAGATTACTAGACTGTTAGTGCAAGTCTCGTAAAAAGGGGGGATTGTAAAGTGTAACCAAATTATTAAAGTAAAAACTGAAAATAGTGAAGTAAAAAGTAAGAATGTTTGGTAAGATGTAAAACAATGAGAATTGAGAAGTTGGGGTTATGTCCACCTTATAAGTTGTACGTCTCTATTGGCTATGAGTTGTGTGGAATTCAGACATGCATGTGCTTATAGAGAATTGTATTCTATGGTAAATCCAAGCGTCTTTCGACCTAAACAAGGACTATTTCACTTTAATTCTTTTGAGCTTAAAGCGTATCTAACGGTACAAATTCTCCAAGAGGTTAATCCAGTTACGGCACTAACTTTTTAATAGGGGATGGGACCCTATTACCTTGACATTATCTCTTTTCCAAACATATAACTTTTCTTTCGAACAAGTTAATGCTATACTGGAGTTATTCTATGCGTCTGCAGCCACAAGAATTTACATTAAGATGAAGAGAATAATGATATAAGCAGCATACGTGTCACGAATTCACAAACTCATAGCAATAGATAGTATCTTATAAGGCTTCCATAACCCCAACAGAGAAGTTTAGTTACCCATGAGTGCGAAGGAAATCACAATAGACATTAACATTGTACCACAATAAAGATCTTGTGTAGTAGAGTGTGGTAGGCGTTAGGCGTGAACTCCCTTGCAAAATAACGTTTCTCTTGTTGTGTAAATTAAGAATTGAGTAGATGAATAGAAGAAGAATAAAAAGTAGAATTAATGGAAGAATTATAATCCGAGTTGTAAGTTGTGGAATAAGAAGTAGAATGAGAATTAGAATGATTAAAAATCTTTAGCAAAATAGGGTATTTATAATACCCCTATCCTATTCCTACTAAGTTAATGCATTACTTAACCCAATCCTACTGGGTTACTGCATCATTATCCTAATCCTAATAAATTACTGCATTATTATCCTAATCCTAATAAATTACTGCATTATTATCCTAATCCTAATAGGTTACTGCTAGTCCCCAAAGTCTTCAGAATTGTTGTTTTTGCCCAGGACAGATTCTCCATGCGCCACTTTTGGTCCTTGGCGTGTAAGCTTTCCCTTCCTTATTTCGTGAAGCTTTCTTGGGCGTCAAGTTATCCATAAAATGCTGAATTTTGCATCATTTATACCTGAAAACTTGATAATCATGTTCGTTAGCTCACTTACAGGAAAAAGGACTAAAAGTGCATGAAATATATAATTTGTTCTCAAAACTTGGCTAAAATATGGGCAAAATCTAGTGCTATAGGCGTGTAAATTCGCCTATCATCAACACCCTACACTTGAAGATTTGTTCGTCCTCGAACAAAATATCATATTCCTGTAAATCATCAACTTAGGGTTTCACAGTAACAACACAAAATATTCGCCAAGACGAGCACAACAATTATCAACAAAGAGTAGTTTTCCGATCATTAGTAGAAACGATTCAACCTCTCACATAGACTCATGATGGTAGTTAATTCGTATCCAAAAGTTAAGGTACAAACAATCATACACCACTACCCAAAACTCATCAACCATGTGTGTCTCACAATATATTACCCATAATCACTCTCAAGCATAGTATATTTATCAAACATGGGTATAGAAATATCCTTGCTCTCGCTCTCACAAAGAATTCATATGCTGCAACTGATGACCATAGGCTTGCCCTTAGTGTAATGCTCCACTAAATGTCAGAATGCTAAGATTAGCATCAAATAGGTCTTCTACAGGTTGTAATGTAGGCTAAGGGATGGGTAGGACTATTTTGGCCAGAAATAGTGACTACGTTCCTAAGCGCTTTAATACATCACATTATGCCATTAATACTTTCTTTTCAAACAACCTTTATTCTTTCTTTTATTCTACCACCCTTTTTCTCTTCTTTTGTTTTTCAATTTTAAACATAACTAACTTTTTAGTTTTCCTTTCCTTTTTTTTTCTTTTCATAACACCTCTTATGATAGCAATTCTTTTTCATAACAAATTCAAGCACCATTACTTTCTAAAGCATCATACTCACCCAATTTCCTCTTATTTTGTCACATGACTTTACACTTTAAAGTACTTAGGAATTTGGATCAAGTTATGGTCTTGAAAAAATGGATTAGGCTTACATATGAGGTTGTCAAAGAAAATAGGCTAAAGGCTCAAAGAGATTAACTAGGATAATGTCCATGGGTAAGTAAAAAGAAGGTAAATAAGTATAGTTTGCCAAAGAAATGCCTAAATCATCTCCTAGACTTACACTCTTTATTTTCGCTTTACATACATACCAGGCAAGTTCTAGCATCAGCCACAAACATAGAATATACTATTATCTCACTCACACAAGGAACATGGTCAACTTTATTGGGAGTAGTATAGACTCTTGCCCCAACAGATGAAGGGATTGAACCACACAGTATCATATAGTGAGTCACAATTAGAGCCTAAATGTCTCACTAGTCATGATTTTAGCACAAACTCTTGTCATAATCTCATGCTGCCTACTATAATAATTTCATGCGAAGCTAAGAAAAAAAATTTAACTACTAAAAAAAACAAAAAAACTAAGCAAAAAAAAACTAAGCTAAGCAAACAAACATAAATGCAAATGCGGATAAAGGAGTATAGCATGCAAATACCACCACCCCATACTTAGACGGGACACTGCCCTCAGTGGAAAATAAATAAGAAGAACCTGGTCAGTCGGACTCCTCCTCTATGTCGGGGGTCATACCCCCTTCGTCGAAATCATCATAGGAGTCATCGTCATCAGAATTCTCCTCCACGTCGGAGTCTGGCATTCGTCGCTCATCAACAGTCGGCACATCGTCATCAAGAGGTTCCTCAAAATATGTACCTACTCCACACATCTCTCTTGCATGCACATTCATTGGATAGTCATGATCCAGCTGTTGGAGCTCTGTAGCAGTTGGAACTCAACCTCCACTCATCATTGTAAACTGCATCATGCCATAAAGATGGCGAAAGAAACTCTCATCCTGAGCATGTCTCTCTGCCGTAGTAAGGTTGACGTCATGTGTGGTTTCAACATCTTTGACCTTTGTGAGGTCACCTTCTTTGGATTGTGTGGGAGTTTATGATCAGCTGGTTCCTCTTCGATGTCTTCCTTCCTCAAGATTGCAGTCAACAGATTGCCGAAGCTGAAGTGGGACCGCTTGTATAGCCTAGCCTTCCGCATTGTAGATCAAATGATTGCCCCAATGTTGATAGGTACATTCGTCATCAATGCGTATACCAAGAACACTCTATCTCTTGTTATCTTGGTGTACTGGGTCCCTAGTATGAGGCAAGAGTTGACAATACGCAACCATATCCTTGCTTCCCTATTCAAAGGAGCATATGGGAAGGTGTTGTGTCTTCCGGTGTCTTTATGTCTGCTCCACCTTGACATGGATCTACTTCCACAAAGTGTGTGTCGAATTGCTCTCTATGGAGGTCTACTGTACAGCTCTCTGAATGGTGATGGATCGACTGAAGGCAAGCCAAGAAAAGAGTTGAAGAAATCTGCATTGAGTTGTAAAACTTGGCCCCGAATCTTGACTTCGCTGCCTGTGGTTTTCGGCGACCAGTTGGCATAAAATTCTCTTGTCAAATCGAGATTGCATTCTCCCATGTCTCGGAAGATGAAATCAAGATGTGATGCCATGATCTTTGCTAACATGCGCGGCTCCTTCTTCGCTAGGCTTTCCTTGTTTATCAAGTCCACATGAACATATTTTCTTTCCTTGTTGTTCCTATACCATTCCTTCGCTTCCTCCTCAAGAACCCATTTTATTCCAAACATGCGGCGTGGTAATTGCATTGAGGATGATTCTCCTTACTCTTTGCGGCCTCTTTTCTTGCCTTTTTGAGAAGTGGTAGCCTTATCTTTGCCTTGTCTTGCTTTGGGTGCCATTGTACCTGAGACTTAACACAGTGTTCATGTTAGCATCATCTCAATGGATACAATCTATACACAAGCAATATGGGTACCACCCCACACTTAGTTTGTTGATACAAATTAGGGAAGTGAACGTGGTCGATTACTTAGACTTCATCGACATATGTTTTAGGTTCTATATTCCAACAATAAAATCAGAGATGTCACACTTCTTGTAATCTTTGCAATACTTTCATGATGGATATAGCAAGAATACTACATAGGGATTTCATGAAGGTATAGTATCTATTAATAATCTCAACCTCCTATGTCGGTAGGCCACTATAAGTCTCATTCCGATGAACAAGTCGTTCCAACATGTAAGTATTCAAGTGACAAGATTATGCAATGTTAATGGCTATATCAAATCCGCAAGTAGTATAATAATGCATCAAAATCAAATTCAAGTTGGAAACAAGTTAAGATTATCCTCACGTATATGTTCACTCACTTGGTTGTGTATCAACAATTCAAACACATTCACATCACCAATACTTCTTCAAGATTTAGCAATTTATAATAGACGTAGTAACGTAGTACTTACGAAAAATAAATGAGGAATAAAAGAGTACTTATGTGATTGAAGCCTTTGGAGATGTTCTTGGGAAGAAATAGAGCAAAAGAAAAATTTTTGAGATGATTTGGATGCTATGGGCGGCGCCTAAGTTAGGTTTTCAATGTGTTTGTGCTTTAAGACTAAGTCTCCTATTTATAGAACCAAGTTGGGTCGGATTTTGACCCATTTAAAATTGGATTTGGATACAAAGAGTGACTATAGGCGGCGCCTTTAGCTTTGCCTATGCTTGGCATAGGCGGCGCCTTTTGCAAAGCCTTGTCTAGCATAGGCGGCGCCTTTAGCTTAGCATTTGGTGACCATAGGCGGTGCCTTTCACTTTGCATATGAGATTCAGAGACAAAAGGCTTTAGCATAGGCGGCGCCTATGCTATGGCATACTTGAGCATGGGCGGGGCCTATGATATGGCACACTAGATTCCGAGACCTTAGGCCATAGTATGGGCCTTGCCTTGTTCGTGGCCTAGTTTTACCTAGGCCTAGCCTTGCTCGATGCCTATATTTTCATGAGCAATTCTCAATCCATAGCCTTTTGCATCTTTATTCCTAACTTACCACCTTTCACATGCAATACATCCAAATCGTAATTTGCAACCGATCTCCTCATTTTATACCTCTTGCACCTACATTTGCTCAAAACCAATAAAAACGATTAGAACGATGGGTTGCCTCCCATCAAGCTCCTTAGTTTTGGTCGTGGCACGACTCTTCTTTTTGAATTTTTATTTATCAAAAGCAAAAGACAAAAAAAATGAAAAATGATAAACGATGGGTTGCCTCCCATCTAGCGCCTTATTTATTGTCACGGCACGACATAGTTACCTCGAGTACTTAGACTTCGTTGAGATAAGTGATGTCCATATAATTTATTGAATCAAGAGGACCGATATAGGGTTTAACTCGATGGCCATTCACTTTGAAGACAACACCATTATTGTCTTCCAACTCAACTACTCCAGACGAGTAGACTTGGATAACTTTGTATGGACCAGACCACTTGGACTTTAACTTACCTGGGAATAGCTTCAATCTGGAGTTGAAGAGAAGCACCATATCATCCTTTTGAAAGTTTCGTCGAACAATCCGCTGATCATGATACTTTTTCATCCGCTCCTTGTATAGGTCTGACCTTTCATATGCATGGAGACGGAATTAGTCCATCTCGTTCAGCTGCTCCACTCTCAGATTCATTGTATCATCCCAATTCACATTCAATCGCTTTAATGCCCACAATGTCTTATGCTCAAGCTCAATGGGTAAGTGACAAGCCTTCCCATAAACTAGTTGATAAGGGGACATGCCAATTGGTGTTTTAAATGCAGTCCTATAGGCCCATAGTGCATCGTCCAACTTCCGAGACCAATCTTTTCTATTAGCATTTACCGTCTTCGTAAGGATTTTCTTGATCTCCCGATTGGAAACCTCTACCTGGCCACTAGTTTATGGGTGATAAGGCGTGGCTACCTTATGTTGCTTGACACCATATTTTGCCAACACGCATTTGAATAGCTTGTTGCAAAAGTGAGATCCTCCATCGCTTATAATAGTACGTGGTACTCCAAAGCGAGAGAAAATATTCCTCTTCAAGAATGCTACAACACGCTTTCCTTCATTGTCGGCCAACGCTACAGCTTCAACCCATTTGGAGACATAATCTACAGCAACTAGGATGTACTTCATTCTAAACGAATTTATGAATGGACCCATGAAATCAATACCCCATACATCAAATAGCTCTACCGTAAGAATTTTCGACATAGGCATCTCATGGTGTTTCAAAATAGCGCCTTGGCGCTGGCATTGGTCGCATCTTCTAACAAAGTCGTAGGCATCTCTAAATATAGAAGGCCAATAATATCCACTTTGCAATACCTTTCTTGCTGTCCGATTACCTGCGTGATATCCTCCAACTTGGGAAGTGTGGCATGCTTCCAATATAGTAGGCACCTCTACATGGGATATACATCATCGAATAATACCATCCACGCATCGTCGAAACAAATATGGCTCATCCCAAAAGTAGTGTTGTACGTCATGTATAAACTTTCTCTTTTGATGGTAGGATAAGTTTGCAGGTACCACATTACTCACCACAAATTTCGCAAAGTCGGCATACCATGGTAATCCTTCCATTGTTGCCACTAAGATCTCCTCATCAGGGAATGCATCATCAATCTCGATTTCAAGCTGCGCCACATGCTCGTTCTCGAGTCTAGATAGATGATCAGCCACTTGGTTCTCACAACCTCTTCTATCTTTAACCTCGAAATAAAATTCTTGCAGCAGCAAAACCCATCGAATTAGTCTTGGTTTTGCATCCTTTTTTGTCATTAGATAACTTAGAGCTGCATGGTCTGTATGAACGATCACTTTGGTACCTAACAGATAAGCTCGGAACTTCTCAAACGCATACACACCCGCTAGGAGCTCTTGTTCTGTGACAGTGTAGTTCTTTTGGGCTTCGTTTAGGACCTTGCTCGCATAGTAGATAGGATGAAATAGCTTCTCCTTTCTTTGTCCAAGTACAGCACCAACGGCTACCCCACTAGTATTACACATGACTTCGAACGGGAGAGACCAATATGGTGCGACCATGATAGGAGCTTCAATTAGTTTTCCTTTGAGGCATTCGAATGCCTTCAAACAATCTTCATTGAAGTCAAACTTTGTGTCTTTCTCCAAGAGTTTGCAAAATGGACTAGTAATTTTGGAGAAATCTTTGATAAACCGTCGATAGAAACCTGCATGACCGAGAAAACTACGAACTCCCTTCACAGAAATTGGAGGTGGTAGCTTCTCAATGATTTCAATTTTCGCTCGATCAACCTCAATTCCCCTTTCGGAGATTTTATGCCCAAGAACGATACCTTCTTTTACCATAAAGTGGCACTTCTCCCAATTCAGTACTAGGTTGAATTCTACACATCTTTCCAATGCCATGCTTAGGTTTGTCAAGCACGCTTCAAAAGACTCAACAACAACTGAAAAATCGTCCATAAATACCTCCAAAGTGTCTTCAACCATATCAGAAAAAATGGACATCATACATCACTGAAAGGTGGCTGGTGCGTTACATAGCCCGAATGGCATACGTTTAAAGGCAAACGTACCATATGGGCATGTGAACGTTGTCTTCTCTTGGTCTTCGGGGGAAATACAAATCTGATTATAGCCTGAATAACCATCTAGGAAACAAAACCATCCTTTCCCCGCTAATCGATCTAGCATTTGGTCCATAAATGGCATTGGAAAGTGATCTTTGAGTGTCCATGAATTTAGCTTTCGGTAGTCCATGCATACTCTCCATTCGGTGATGGGTCTAAGTGGAATAAGCTCATTCTTTTCATTTGCGACCACCGTCATGCCTCCTTTCTTGGGAACACATTGTATCGGGCTTACCCATGTACTATCAGAGATTGGATACACAACTCCTGCGTCTAACCACTTGATGATTTCTTTCTTCACCACTTCTTGCATAGGTGGGTTTAGACGCCTTTGATGCTCAATGGTGGGTGTGCAATTCTCTTCAAGCTGAATCTTGTGTGTACAAATCCCAGGAGAAATACCAATAATATCCGTAATGGTCTATCCAATGGCTCTAATATACTTCCTTAGAATAGCAATGAGAGCTGCAACTTGTTGCTCACCCAAATCTGCTGCCACAATGACTGGAAGTGTGTTTTCGCTTCCTAAGAATGCATACTTTAAATGACTTGGCAGCTCCTTCAATTCTAACGTAG
Organism: Capsicum baccatum var. pendulum; assembly: GCA_030864225.1. NCBI lineage: Eukaryota > Viridiplantae > Streptophyta > Magnoliopsida > Solanales > Solanaceae > Capsicum > Capsicum baccatum. The sequence continues at coordinate 75,351,895 of CM061558.1, read as the reverse complement.
GTGGCTCTTCAATAGATGGCTTAGCTGGTGGTGTAGGTCGATCTTTGAGATCAAGGTCCAGCTTCTTGGGAGCATGGCGATATGTCCCTAATCCTGATAGAGCACAAATAGCTTCTTCACAATTTTTAGCATCCTTACTCTCACCATTCATAAGCAAAGTCGCCAATGGGTCATCAATCAGCTGCTCCTCTTCAAGTAATTCTTTCTCATCATCAAAGTAAACATCAGCCACCGAGAATACATTCAGCTCTTTGGGTTGCTTCATTGATTTGCAAACATCAAAGCGAACTACTTCGTCATTTATTTGGAATGAAAGCTCATTAGCTCTCAAATCAATAAGCATACTTCCCGTAGCAAGGAAAGGGCACCCCAAGATTATGGAAACTTTTGAATCTGCCTCACAGTCCAAAATAATAAAGTCTGCCGGAAAGATGAATGAAGAAACCTTTACCAATACATCACATAGAATACCAACAGGTCGTTTTACCGACCTATCCGCCATTACGAGCCTCATATTGGTTGGAGTAGGATCACCCAACCCAAACTTTTTATAGATAGATAGTGGCATCAAATTGATGATGGCTCCTAAATCACATAATGCCTTGGAAAAATTTAAAGATCCAACAGTGCAAGGAATAGTGAAAGCACCGGGGTCAGCCTTCTTCTGAACTATTAATCGGGTAGCGATTGCGCTGCAGTGATGAACATCATCTTTCAACTCATAACTTGCTGCCCGCTTCTTTGTCAAAAGATCCTTCATAAATTTTGCATACCCAGGCATTTGTTCAAGTGCCTCCACCAATGGAACATTAATGGTCAGCTGCTTTAACATCGTCATGAATTTGCTGAACTTCGTGTCATCCGCCACCTTCTTCAATCTTTGAGGGAAAGGTGGTGGTGGGTATGGAATTGTTCTCTCCACGGTTTTCTTCTCTTCTTGCTTCCGTTTTTGAGCTTTTTCAGGTTGAAAATTGTGAGGGGTGATGTTATGGACGTCAGGATTAGCTGCTGCAGCATCTTCCCCTTTTGCCTTATCATCAATGTCCACTACTTCGTCAACCACTTGCTTGCCCTTTGTTGAAGTTTCCAGCACCTTACCACTACAGTAGTAATGGCCATGCATGACCCATCATTCCTTGGGTTTTTCACAGTGTCGCTAGGTAAAGTGCCAGCCTTTCTTTGATTGAGTGCTGCTAAAAGTTGGCTCAATTGTTGCTCTATTTGCTTGATTGAAGTGGAATGAGAATCAACTAATTGTTTCATAGAGGACAAATCATTAACTACCTCCGTTACTCCCGCGCTCGTTGCTTCCACTACTTTTAATATTTTAGCCATTATGTCTTCCATACTTCCAGAACTAGATGTGGTGGCGTCACGTCTTCCAGGGGGAACGTACAAACCACTCTTTTCATTCTTGTTCTTCCAACTACCTTGGTCCTTGTTTCCAGATTTATCATAGTAGTTCCGACCTTGGTTTCCTTGGATATTACCTCGGAAAAACCCCTGATTGTTCAAGTAGTTGGCCTCTTCTTCCGAATCAGATTCGTCTCTTCCTTTTGACGCAATAGCTTTCACTTTTTCGGTCTTCCCTGATAATAAATGCTTTATAAGAAGATCCACTTGTGTTTTCATGTGCGCCATATCTTGATCACGTTCTTCTTCTCTTCTCCTTTGGTCTGCAGTCCTGCCAATAGATAAAGTGGGGCTTGCTACCTCAGAATACCTGGTATGCCAAGCTCTACTTTGCTTCGTTATACGATCTAGCATATTGCTTACTTGACCAAAGGTGAGGTCCATAAAAGATCCTCCAGCCGCATTATCTACCACTGGTTTAGTTATTGAATTCAAGGCTCTGTATAGTATCTCCATTAGGTAAACATTAGTCATGTGATGGTTTGGGCACCTCATTAGCTTCGTCTTGAACCTCTCCCATGTTTCATGAAGGGCTTCAGTTGGAAGCTGATGAAAGTTGCTGATTTTATCTCTCAATTGAGCTCTTTTGGATGGCGGAAAGAATCTTTCTAGGAAAGCGTCTCTCAGTTGCCTCCAATTTGTAATAGAATCAGGAGTTAGCCCATTCAACCATAGAGTTGCCTCCCCAGACAGAGACAATGAAAATAAGCGCAGTCGAATTGCATTCTGTCCAACGCCAGGATTGTCGAATGACTTGCATGTAGAAATAAAGTTAATGAGATGCATATTCAGATCATCGCCTGCTAGTCCACCAAATAATCCCTTGAGTTGCAATAACTGAATTATGGTGCTTGTGATGTTGAACTTGGCTCCGGGTGCCAATGGTGGAGGAATAATGGCTCCGGCTCCATCAAGATCATTATCATCATCGTCGAAAGCTGGTTGCATAGCTCGGCGTTCAGGTCTAAACCTAGCTTGACGATCTCTTCTGTTGGTAGGTGTTGTGATCTCAGCAGCATACCTAGGGTTTAGTAACTCGTCATCACCTAAGTCCTCGTCGTCAGGATTTATTGCTCGCCCAGGGTTATCAATATTCTGTTGATGCACTTAAACGGCTACCGGAGAAGCTAGTCTCGCCTATTCCTGTTGAGCATCCATCCTTTCAATTTCGTGTTGTGCCTCCATTCTGCCTATACATTGTGGTTCAGGATTGATAGGTAATAACGGTTGACCAGAACTTCGAGTATGGGGCATGCACTAAATAAAAACCTGCAGAGAACAAAAACAAAAACTAAAAGTAAAAGTACGAGAATATTTGACCAAAGGGTCTAGTAATTATCACAAACTTAATTGACACTCGAATTCCCCGGCAACGGCGCCAATTTTTGATAACGCTCAATCTACAGCTCTCGTAGGAGTGTAAAGCGGTCGTAGTCAAATATAAAACCCAACTGGGTTGGGTATCGATCCCTCAGGGAATAGCTTGGTCAACAAGTAAGCAAAGATTACTAGACTTTTAGTGCAAGTCTCGTAAAAAGGGGGGATTGTAAAGTGTAACCAAATTATTAAAGTAAAAACTGAAAATAGTGAAGTTAAAAGTAAGCATGTTTGGTAAGATGTAAAACAATGAGGATTGAGAAGTTGGGGTTATGTCCACCTTATGAGTTGTACGTCTCTATTGGCTATGAGTTGTGCGGAATTCAGACATACATGTGCTTATAGAGAATTGTATTCTATGGTAAATCTAAGCGTCTTTCGACCTAAACAAGGACTATTTCACTTTAACTCTTTCGAGCTTAAAGCGTATCTAATGGTACAAATTCTCCAAGAGGTTAATCCAGTTACGGCACTAACTTTTTAATAGGGGATGGGACCCTATTACCTTGACATTATCTCTTTTCCAGACATATAACTTTTCTTTCGAACAAGTTAATGCGATACTGGCGTTATTCTATGCGTCTGCAGCCACAAGAATTTGCATTAAGATGAAGAGAATACTGATATAAGCAGCATACGTGTCACGAATTCACAAACTCATAGCAATAGATAGTATCTCATAAGGCTTCCATAACCCCAACAGAGAAGTTTAGTTACCCATGAGTGCGAAGGAAATCACAATAGACATTATATTGTACCACAATAAAGATCTTGTGTAGTAGAGTGTGGTAGGCGTTAGGCATGAACTCCCTTGCAAAGTAACGTTTCTCTTATTGTGTAAATTAAGAATTGAGTAGATGAATAGAAGAAGAATAAAAAGTAGAATTAATGGAAGAATTATAATCCGAGTTGTAAGTTGTGGAATAAGAAGTAGAATGAGAATTAGAATGATTAGAAATCTCTAGCAAAATAGGGTATTTATAATACCCCTATCCTATTCCTACTAAGTTAATGCATTACTTAACCCAATCCTACTGGGTTACTGCATCATTATCCTAATCCTAATAAATTACTGCATTATTATCCTAATCCTAATAAATTACTGCATTATTATCCTAATCCTAATAGGTTACTGCTAGTCCCCAAAGTCTTCAGAATTGCTGTTTTTGCCCGGGACAGATTTTCCATGAGCCACTTTTGGTCCTTGGCGTGTAAGATTTCCCTTCCTTCTTTCGTGAAGCTTTCTTTGGCATCAATTTATCCATAAAAGTCTGAATTCTGCATCATTTATACCTGAAAACTTGATAATCATGTTTGTTAGCTCACTTACAGGAAAAAGGACTAAAAGAGCATGAAATATATAATTTGTTCTCAAAACTTGGCTAAAATATGGGCAAAATCTAGTGCTATAGGCGTGTAAATTCGCCTATCATCAGCTGCGGGAGGCGGTGCACTGGTAGCCTGACTCTGGGGACGGGTATCACGACTCCACTGTCTGGCATACGGGCAGTCTCTAAGTATGTGGCCTAACTTGCCACAACCAAAACAGCCCCGCTGCCCCATATAACACTCCCCAAAATGGTCTTTACTATACTTAGCACACGAAGGAGTATGAGGCCGGTTGCTTACACTATCCTGAGACCTGGAAGGTACCGATCTATTCCCGAGCTCCTGCATGCCTCGATATATGAGAGCACTAGCTGAGAAAGGCGCAGGTATAAATGGACGTCTCTGAAACTGAGGGCGAATCCTTCTGGAGAATCTAGTCTGACCAGACCCCTATTGCTCCGATCTGACTCTCTTAATCCCTTTACTTTTTCTCTTTCCTTTATCTTGTCTGACTCAATTTGTTGGGCGTGAATCATTAACCTAGGAAGATCAATCTCCCTATTGATCATAGCAGATCTACATTCTTTCACCACATAACTCGATACCCTAGTTAGAAACTTGCTCATACTAGTCCTCGAGTCAGCCATCATATTGGGAGCGTACTTCGATAGCTAATTAAACTTAAGACAATACTCCTTAACCGACATGGAGACTTGTCTCAAATTCATAAACTCCTCTATATTAGCTTCCCATAACTCAAGAGGAAAGAATTTATCCAAGAAAGCATCTTGGAACAATTGTCAAGTCACCGGAGTGGTATCTTCCTCTCTACCCTTATTCTACATCTGCACCCAGTCATAGGCAACATCCTTCAACCGATAAGAAGCTAGATCTATAGTTTCTTCCTCAGTTACGTGCATAATCTGTATAATTTTCTTCATTTCATCAACATACATATGCGGGTCCTCACCTACTCTCGGCCCATGAAACTCAGGCAGATTCATCCGCATAAAGTCATGAATTCGTGTTGCTGCCGAATTATTTTCCTATGGAGGTGGAGCGTTGGCTTGAGTATTGGCGGTAACTGCCTAGGCCAGCATCTGAAAAGCTGCCCAAAATTTGACATGGGATACCATCTCATATAACGGATCAACAAGTTAAGGTTGTTTGTTGTTTTTGCGAGCTCGACAGGGAGGCATTTTCTATCATAAAAACGTATGAATTAACAACAGAAGGAAACAGTTATAAGTATGATAGACTCTTATAGAAAGAAAGAAACAACATTTCCTAGAACGCCCCGCAGCCTCTTGATCATAGGTGTGGCGCGCTACACACCGATGCTCAAGACTCTACGTAACGCGGCTTGTCAGACTCCCTAGGACTCTTCACAACCTTAGGTTCTGATACCAAGTTTGTAATGCCCCAAAATATTATCCCGAGATGCCACACGAGGCCCAAGGCTACACGTAGCGTTAAGCTAACCCTTTAAGACAAAACACTACCCTTGGGTTCCAACACAACAACATACACACTATGCTAAGGTTTTATATATAAGTACATATCATATCACATCGCATATGGTACCAAATATCATTAGACTGTACATCTATGGAATGTCTATACACAAACCAACCCAACAATACACTAGTCTGACATAGCCTCTATACAGAAAAATCAACGAGCCATTGGGACAAACCCCCAACTAACTCAACAGACCAAAGGGATCACAAAACAACAGCACCAAAACTAGCAACTTGGTCCTCGAACCATGAGGACTCACCACTAAAGGAACATAGATGCGGAACTCGAATATCACTGTCGCGGCTGTGGCTGAGTACCTGAACCTACATCATGGTAAGAATGTATCCCATAGAGAAATATGTGGGTCAGCACAAGATACGTACTGAGTATGTGGGGGCACATGCAAAATATAAATATTATCATAAATTTCATAAAAACATACATACAGACCATAAAGGCACATCTGGCTTGAGTGACATTGAATCATGTAACTCATAATATCTTAGATAGGAAATGTAGGAGAAAAATCTCATAAATCATTATAGATCATCATAGGCAACTTGACATACCACATCAAAACTCAGAGTGACTCGGTATTTCAATAAACACGACTCTTATGGATAGGGGAGTTTCCTATAACCGACAACCCCACGTGAGCTACGTGGAATACCAATATTTGAAACCCACATTAGAGGGAGCGTTATACTCTTTGATAGGGAGTACGGCCTTAAAACTACAATAATCACAATCGGGCTCTCTGGCCAATAATATCATCATCAAACAACCCCACGGTGGTACATAGGTTTGGGAATATACTAAATTTCCCTCTTGGTGCTAAGTACTACTCCCCGAAAAGCTCAGAACACATTAGAAAATCCAACACGACATCACAAGTGTCTATCATAAAGACCAAATCAAATCTCTTTCTCATTTATCAAATCATATCAATTTATGGATTCCTAACTCAACACATTTTAGCTCAAAACATTTTAATCTTCCTCAACATCAACAAGGTATCAATACATTAAACCATAATGGACTCAATATTTGGACAAGGATATGAAGACTCAATATATAATATTTTCAATAATTTAACTCATCAAAACCATCCGAAAAATACCAAGACTCATTGCAACTTCAATATCAACATTTCTCAATTTTCCATCCAACTCTCATTTAAAGATACTTGAGACATCAACCCAAAGTAGGTCTATGGAATTTCCAATATCAATTATAAATTCATAATAAGGAAATAGTGGAATGATAGTATAAATCAAGGCTTAACAAATTAAATCATCATACTCTCATAATCAAATACTTTTTGGACATAATTCCATCTCAACATCATACACATATCGGATGACATAATCTCATAGCTCATGGACAATAATATAATATATAAAACAACATTTATAATTCATGGTAAAACATGTAAAATCTCATGTCAATGTAATTCAACAAAAATACCAGACACAAGATCGAAAGGATAATCTTGTTCAAAGCCCACATACCTAAAAATGGAAGATGAATATGAACTTTCGACTCAGGAACTTTATTCACGAAAATAAAGGGTACTTCTCGAAGCCCTTAACATGATCAACTCAAATCTCAAATCAATTTGAAATTTCTACGGTTAAATCAAGAAACATAGAAGGATGAAATCTAGAATAGTAGGGTTGGGGTTTGAGCCTTAGGAAAATTTTGGAGAAAAATGAGCTATTGAATACTCTTAATGGACTTAAATCCATGGTTTACTCGGATGGATTGGAGTGGGAATGCCCAAAATACCCTTAAAAATCAAATAATGTCAAATCTGTCCTTTGGTGGACTGTTTTTGATAGGCTGAAGTAGATCGACCATAACTTTTTGCTCCGATGGCCAAATTGGATGAAACCAATTTCATTGGAAAGAGGACTTTCAGAGCTTTATGTTGATATATAGTAGCTTACCCAGATCATTACGTACAAGGAGTTATGATCATTTGAAGTTGACCCTAAAATTTGCCTGGCCTCAGTATTTTTTTTCCTGCACATTTACTGTTCACCATTATTCACGGTTAGATCGGAATGATCATAAATCATCGCTCGAGTGTCTGTTTTGGATGATCCACATATCGTTGGAAAGATTATTCGATTCTCTACGCGATGATGGGTCACATATCCAGAAATTTCACACAGAAAAATTATTAATCAGGATAAAGAACAAAATTCAACATATTTTCGTCCGAGATCTTAACGCAAAATTTTTTTGGGGCATCACAGGTACCTTCAGATTCCATTACAAACATGTAAAAACCAGCAAAGGGAAAACCTATAAAATGAATACACAAGTTAGTTCAAAATCCTCACCACACTCATACTTGGATCTTACCTCACCCTTGGTCTCACAAGTGTTGAAAACTTGGCAATACTTGGCAAGTGAATGAGTGGATAATATGCCTTGGTCAAGAATCGATTTTTGTATGATATGACTCAAATAAAATAATGTACGGACTTGAACCAACAAATTACTACGACTTGAAAAATAAGAAAAGCACACAAAAATTGAAGACATGAAACAAACGGACTCAAAACTAATTATCAACCTAGTAGGTAGTTACTAGTTTGCTAATTAGTGATAGATTTTAACAACGAGAAACTAGAATCAAAAATGAGAAACTAGAAAATGTACTCAGGAACTCAATTTGGTCGATTACACTTGATGACGTGGCATTCTTTGATTGGACGCTGAATTTTCAAACAAATAGAAATACTTCACCATGGATGGATAACACTTCATTCTCAGGTGAACCAAAGGAATTCACACTCCCTCAATCACACCTTTCTTGCCAAATTTCAACACAAATGAAGAACCCTTCAAACGCATTCAAACACTCCAAACTTTGGTTTCTACACTAAACTAAACTAAGAAATACACTCTAAAGAGTAACCTTTCAATATTCATAAAATATAATGAGAATGGAAGCTAAAATATCTATTTATACTATTACATAATAATTGACAAAAATGCGCTTCATAAGGGCTAGACAAAAGGGTGCCTCTTAAGTGTTAAAATATAGGGTATAAAGTCAAATTTTCCCTTAACTTGAGGTGCCTCTTGAGTGTATAAGTCCTCCTCTTTTCTTCTCTTGACCATGGCTTCAAAATTCTCCAAAAAGGTCTTCAATTACTTGGCAATTCCGAAGCTTGAACCTTGGACAATAGCTTGTGCTCTTAGTGATCCTTGTGCTTGTATCAATTCTTCTGAGAGAATTATTTCGTATGATGTAAATATTTTAAATATCTTCCACATATGTCATGTTTATATCATGTAGTTGGTTACTTTAAAAAATTATAGCATCAAGCATCACTTCAGTCTAGAGTCTAGGCTCAAAGTTTGACTTGAAGACAAAGATATAGACTCACATATGCTTGTAAAACTCACTCATAGGCAACAAATATACAAGTGGAATAAATATACCACTATGTACTAGCTTAATACTAGGAGTTTCTAAGGAGGTGGAAGATACGAGCTATATATAAATTCATGGTCTATAAAATAAAGTAAAATAGCATAGAAAGACTAGACATAGAGTAATTCACCCTGTATGTCAATCTATGGTCTCTATATTTATAAGGAAGGAGCCTCAATCAGCACAAATCATTTGATTGACTATTTACAATTGCCATCTATATACTATATGTCACGTTTATGGCCTATAGGTAGATTTATGATGAATTTCAGAAAGTTGACTTGATAAATTTATGAAGGTTCAAAGAGGATCATGTAAGACCCTTAAAATTTCCATCATTTTATTTGTGACCTTCCTGTGTTCAAAATATCGATTTTTCACTTAAATTATGTGTAGGGATGTTAAAAGGGTATTCAGGGAAGTTTTCAAAATTTTAAAAATGGGTTGGGGTAATTTTGGAACATTGAGATAGTGAGTATCTGCATTTTCGTCGTGTCATAGAGGTTACCCTCCATGATATTGGCGTGGAACGGAGGATAACCTCTATGATATTGGTGTGTCACGTCAAGGCATAATTTTTATGCAGTTTTATTTTTTCTTACTTGGGGTGAGGGGATTTTTAGTCTTTTCACTCTTATACGATCCTTAAACATAAAATAAGATTATTTTCTTCAATTTTCAAAGATCAAATTACTCTCTTTCACTCTCAAACTCAAAACCCAAGAAAACTCAAGGGTTTCATAGGGAATTCATCATTTGGACTCCAAGCTTCAAATTAACTTTGAATTCTTATGTGTTTAAGGCATGTTTATCTTCCCCCAAACTTTAATTGTATACTATGGCATTTATTTAATGAACTTTCATGTGATTTAAATTGTTGGTTTTGAAATTGGATTGTGGGTTTTGGTTGTTATTGATTTAATTACTTGTCCTATGACTTGAATTGAGTATTCTTGCTTTTAATTGGTGTTTTTTAGACTAAATTGTTACTTAAATTAAATGATTGGAATAGGGAACATGGTTTTATTCAAATTGAATGAATTTTGGCTTGGAACTGCATGAACCTCAACTTATTTTATGAACTTGATTTAAATTATGAAAAATTGCATGGTTTAACTTGTTTTTGAACTCAATGCATTTCATTAATTGATAAATAGTTATTTAAATTGGTTTTGAAAGGTCTTAGTGATCATGGATTAGATTTTAATGGAACTTGGGGAGTTAATGTGGTTGTGTGAATTGATTTGTCATGTGTGATTTAGCTTGCAAGCGTACTAGTATGATGATACCAAGTGGTTAATGCCTTAATGAATGAATCTCAGGGAATGGTTGGAATTATGTGTGTAAATAATTTTAATTTGGACTTAAAGGGGGTTGTGTAGCTCACCATGGAAGGTGGAGGTCCCTGAAGGACCGATATTGAAAATTGCAGGGGCCTTTATGACCATGTGCATAGTTCACACATTATATATATATTTTGAAATGGTTGGAACCTCGGTGGATTTGGTCCTTCCTCGAATTTCTCCAGTTCATACGGTTAACATGTATTGGGGCCCTTTCAGTAGGGGAGAGCTGAACCCATATAGCCTGTTGGTGCCCTTAGGATGTTTAGAGATACATAATTAAGGTTAATGATTTTAAAATCTCATGATTTGTTCCCTATCTAGGTATCTTATATATATGTATATAAATGTATGCATTGTGGTTTTGACTAATTTTTAGATATGACATTATGTTTCCCCGGAATTATATGCTAGCGCTCATCCCGCTAACCATCCTAGGACACTACATTATTTCATAAAGTAGGGTCCAAAGACACTTCTCTTACCCCTGTGCGATGTTAGGTCGATTAGCATATTCATCATTAAGTAGTTGTGAAGTGGTGAGCCTCCAACCTTCGAAAGGTCTTATCATTTTCATAATTTTTTATTTTGACTCAATACTTTTGGATTCTTTTGGTCATGATTGGAGGCATGTCCCGACCTGCTTAGTATTCTGGATTTAGAGGCTATTCTGAAAATATGTGGGTTAGTTGGTTATAGTTTTGCCACTTAGTTTCATTGAGTCATTTATCCATCTTTTTGTTACTGTTTACTTTGCTTCCGTATTATTATTATTATGATTAATATTATACTCTTAAGGTTGGGTTAAGGGGGTGGTCTCCGGTCCTTGATGGACTTGAGATAGCCATCATGGCCAAGCCCTGGTTTGAATCGTGATAGATCCATAGACCACATGTCAGTTTTATTATTTGTATGCAATGCCTATGCGTATAGTTTTGATTCTGAGTTTGTGTGCTTTTTGTAGGGTTTTAAGTTGTAATTTGGCAAAATCTCTTCAGACTATGCTTAAATAAGTTAGAGCATTTCTTATTATCTTATCTTGTCAATTTTTGAGAAGACAATTTTAAGTTTCTTGTGATTGTTTCGTCATAATTATTATAAGAAATTATAAATTTTTAATTCTCCTACTTTTGATTTTACAAAATATGAGTAGTTAAATTCTTTACTGAGGTTGTGGACCCAATATAGCTATTTTGTTCATATCAAATTCATATTAATGCATGATTTTTTATTTTTACATATCTAAGTTATTTCAATGGGAAAAAAGTTATCCTTCTACTTTGAAAAATTGGCTAAATATACCCTTTATTATACTTTGAGGTCAAATTTATCCTCATTGTCATACTTTGAGGATAAATTTACCCCTCAACTTTGAAAAATTGGCTAAATATCTTCTTCGTCATACTTTGGAACTAAATTTACCTTCGATGTCATATTTTGAGGTCAAATTTACCCTCGTTGTTAAGAAAAATTTCACATGTACCCTTTGTTTAATAGAAAAGACCCAATCAACATTAAATGTCCCATTTTTAAAATAAAATTCACTCTATTAAAACATGTTTGACCTGAATCAAGCCACAAAGTAGACATAAATAAATATACCCTTCTCAGTTCTATTGATCAAATTTTTCCAACGACATTAAGTCACTGGATATTTATCAGTGCATAGCTTATGAAAAATGAATTTGCATCGGTGCAAACACAAAAAAATATATTCCTTCCTTAGTTCATGGATCTGCATCAGTGCAGAGCTCATGAAAAATGATACTTAGCTGTCAAATGCAACAAATTAGGCCCACTGGATATTTCTTTGGATGATTTAGTTAAAATATCTTGTTGTGTGTCAATATAACATCTCTTCATTCTTATGTCTTTATATGCGATTTGGATCTACACAAATTTCATTATATCATTTGCTTAGAAAACTTATCTATTGATTCTATAATCTAGATACACACAAAATTGCATACCAAAATTTAAAATTTGAACATACTTAAAACAGAAGCAAAGTTTGTAATAGATATTTTCTCTAGTTCCATGCTTCTATGTTATCCCATTTCATTTTACTTTTAATTAATTATACAACCTACAGTGTTGCACGTTGATAAAGAAGTATATTTGTTCATTAAAAAATTTGACCAATAGAATTGAGGGAGAGTTATATTTATTTGTGTATTTTTTATGGGTCGGATAGGGTGGTTTAGATTAAGATGTATTTTATTTTTAAAAAAAGGGAGTCATTTAACAGATTTAGGTTTTTCTATTAAACGAAGTACATGTGAACAGTTTCTTAGCAACGAGAGTATGACATCAAGGGTAAATATGACCCCAAAGTATGACAAAGGATAGATTTAGTTAATTTTTCAAAGTAGAGGAGTAATTTTTGGCCCAAAAGTATGACAGTAATGGTAAATTTGACCTCAAAGTATGATAAAGGATATTTAGGCAATTTGTCAAAGTACAAAAGGTAAATTTGAGTCATTCCCCTATTTTAATTCCTAATTGTTGTCCTGTGGTTTTCAATCCTGAATTTGAGGCATTCTTAGTTTTACTTGAAAAAGTAAATTAAAATTTTTGAAGAACTAATTAGAATGAATCCAAGGCACTAACTCTCATATAATAAATTTTCATAAGAATAAGTTTAATTTACTTGGCACATTAATCGTTCTTAATAATCACTCTTGTGTATTTAAAATCACTTAGAGATATATTATTCAATTATTGAAAAATATTGAGTAATGATAAATTGATCAAGTACAGATATAGTATAACCTATTATCAGTATTTGAATAAATATCTAGAACCTAACATTCTATATAAAGGGAACGCAAGTTTGGTTCTAAAATCCTTATTGTTTCACTACCTAATCAAATAGTTGTCTTAGTAGTTTACATAAATCCAAATATTTCAACTTCTATGGTATTCAAATTAAGATTGTCAGTTGATATTCATTTAACTCGGTAATCTTTCATGACTATTTTTTATGGTTCGACTCCAATCTTGTTGGGTTACTTTGTTTTACCATGATTACTTAACACCATCTTATAGGTGTAATTTAAAGTTTATCATGCACATATGAATATATCAAGTAACATGAAGGCTAGGCTCAAAAGGGTCATGACCATACTATTAATCATGTGATTCAATGATTTGATATATGTCTTAAACATGCCTAACAAACATATATAAAATGTGATGGGATTATGGAAAAGCCATAACTCTTAAGTCCTAATAACTCTGATACAACTCCTACATATTACTCGTATTTATGTTAATTAGTCACATTAATATCAACACAACCAATTTATTCTTGAATTGGTAATACTTATTTTAACAAGCTTAATGACATAATACTAGTCTGTCAGCAACTAAGTCCTCGTGGGATCTACATCTAATAATTTTATAATTATTATATTACTTACAATCACAAACACTTTCATGATTGAAGTGGACTAACTATGACCCAACCAATGGTTTCCTTAGCTCTGTCATTCTAAGAACATTTTTTTCAATGACATTTTTATTTATTATTGATCTTTTATTTGTTATGTCAGCATCTATATCCATTTTTATTTTTAGAGGTCGTTATCACCTTATTGGTATCATTCCTCTTAGAGGGTGTATATAAATTCAAGATTCAAGTTCTTTGGATCCTTATATAAGCCATTTTTATGTGAAAAGTTATCTCTATAGATGTTGTTCTTTTTTTAAGAACTAGGTTCTTAGTACTGATTTAGAATGGCAAATCCTAATTTTTGCTGCACTATTTTGTTTCTTGTTTTGCCTTCTTTATATATCTTCTTCTTCTATGAATGAAAATTTCAAAAATAATTTTCTCACTCCCTATTCATGGGATTCTGGTAAGAGTATTAATACTTCTTTATATCACGTGTCGAAACTTTTGTATATGCTCTTGTTTCTCCTACGACCCTCTTTAAAAAGATTAATGATTAAGACTAAAAACCTAATTATTTCTAATTTCCTCTTTTAAAAAAGAGTATAACCTCAGTACTTTCTATTCTATCTAAGTGGATTTGTTGTTTTTGAAACATATCTCGTTGTTTTTACAAAATCTATCCTCTTGAGATGGTACATGTTTCTCAAAATCATCTCTTGCGTGTGTTATGTGTCTCTCTTTGTAATGCCCATTATTTTCACAATGAGTGAATTAGCAATTGTATGGGACAGATATATACATGTCCTAAGATTTTGTATAAAGTCCTTATATTTGTATATCCCAAACCTTGCTTGTTTCTATTCTAGTTTTTATGCAGAAATTATACTTCAAAGGACATGTTCCATCTAAGAGCTTTTTAAGCATATGAAGCCAAATGTAGTTTTATTTGAAGCACTTTGTTCCTTTCACTTTCAGTGTTTTTTTTTGTCAACATTGGATAATTTAGCAAGGTTCTTCTGTGCATCTTTTTCCTATTTTGATTCTCCTGCAGGAGTGGCTAGGATCTTTTCTTTCTTGGCTTCCAATTTAAAGTTTTGTTTAGTCAAAATTAGAACCTAATTTCTAAGATATTTATCAATACTTTTCTACCTCTTTTTGTATTCTATCAGTTTGTCATTCTCCACTTTGAGGGTGTTGTACAAATTAGTTAATTTTTTTTCAACTAAAAACATCTAAAGGCGTCAATGACAATGTCTGGTAAACATTTTAGATTCTTTCAGGAGCAGGTATGATTGAACTTTTTCAGTTTTGTGAAGTCTTCTATGAGTTCTTCATCCTCATCTTCAATAAATTGTATTGTTAGTGTTATGGTTTTTTGGATAGAATTCATTAATCAAGAATTGGTGATTCTCCTTCTTGTTGGATCTTGATATTCCTCTATAGTTTTGTTAAGAGTATCTCATATAACGTTGAAGATATGCATAATGAAATTTGATCATCCACATTAGGTCCTATACGTTAAAGAAGTATCTTCTTAACCTTTTTTTTAAGTCAAGCTGAATAATCTTTCTGTATTATTCATGTTACCTTTTGTAACAATTATAATTATATTCCATGCTTCAATGTCTTCATCCAACACAAGAACAGAAATGTGAATGGATAAGATATGTAGGCATGAGATCTCGCTATCTCTGGATAACTAAATTGGAAGTTTGGCATCAAAGCTAAATCAACATCCTAGGGAAATTACTCGACACATGCACGTAAAGTGCAGAAATAAATAAGCACAAGTACAAAAATATGTGTACTCAGCATCAGCATTAATCAATCCTGCTTAATATGATAGCGAGAACCATCTAAAATATAATCCTTCCAATACAATTCAATGAACTTATAAATAGGAAGGTCGCACATAGACTTACATTTAAATTATGATAGCTAAGATATAATGCATCTCAATAACACTCAAGAGCCTCAAACTAACCATAAAATATATCAAACAAAGTATGATGAGTATGCATGAATAAATGAGATGCACATATTGCGGATACACCTACTACTTTGTATAGCTAGCAAGGACCCATGAGAGACTTCACGGAATTCATATAATGGGAAAACATATCTTCCATGACATAAATATAAGGTTGAGAAGGCATACCCATCTAATCCATATAATATAATACTGAGTAGGTGTGTCCATCCAATCCATACAATATAATACCAGCAGGCGTGCCCATCTAATCCATGCAATATAATACTAAACGGGCATACCTATCCTATCTATATAATATAATACTGAGTAGGCGTATTCATCCAATCCATATAATATAATACTGAGAAGTTGTGGCCATCCAATCTATATGAAATTCAATGCATGATGTACATGTGTGCAACTTCGATCCCAAAATAGTAATAAGTTGTAACACCACAAAAACTTATTTATTCACTTGTCAAGTACCAAGAACTACATAGATAAGCATTATTTTAGTATTAGATGTGATTTAAGGTCATAAGAAGTCTCTAACCCAAGATGAGTTTAAAACTCACTTTTTCAGCTAAGTTCTAATTCAAAATTATTCGTAGTTTTACTTCAAACGATCATATATCCTAGAATATAAAGAGTTAGGTGGCCTAATACCTACCAAACTAAAGGTATTTGAATTATCTTTATAATGCCACTGACTGTTTGAAAATAAGAATCTGGAGCAAAAACGTTATATGCCTTTTAGTAAGCGAATCAGTAGAGGTCTGTATTTTGGACGTGTTACGGAGGCAAGTATAGAATAAACCAAATTTTTGGGGTCCGAAAATGAGAGTTCACAATTTTAACGTCCCACATACCTTACTTCTCCACTATTTGGACATGACGCAGAGAAGGTTTTCCTTCATAACTCCTTTCCATTTTAGGATGAAAAATAAGGATATTTTTGAAATTTTCCTTAACCTAAATTGACACGACACGATCGGGGGCCTTGTAGTAATAGGCGTCCTAAGTCTGACCGGGACCGGAGACCAACCTCATTACCCAACCCAACCTCCAGCCGCCTGTCCTGAGTTGACTGAATTTCGAGCATACTCTGGGATAGGATCACAACTGACCAACCCAACTGATTCTAACCATCCCATATCAACAATCCAACCATACCAAATCGAGACCAAAACAAGGGCCATAAATCAGGCCATAACCAAAGATGTTCCAAAACATTGTATAATTAATCTCAAAATGAAATATGATGGAACAGTGAGAAATTATGCCCGATGATGCCAGCCTCAATACCAATACCAATGCTACGGCTGACACCTATGTCGATCCCACCTATTACAACCCATGGCAGTACAATAAAGCCTCTAACCAAAAGAGTAATAAAATTCGATTAGGACATGCCCCCAACCATAGCCAAAATCAATATCCAGAAATAAACCAAAATATCTAAAAGTGTCCATAACATGAAATAGAGCCTTTTGAAAGGATGGAAGATCACCACTTTAGTCTAAATGGTGATCCCCAAGTCAATCACTATATAGGAGGAGTAGAACAGTCGGTTCCTGTATAGCGTGGGTATACAACTGCCAATAGATGAGTTAGTGGGTGAACGCTGGCATGATCTTAAGATAAGGATAAAATAATGTCATTTATAAAATCAAGTAAAACCATTCATATGCACACAACCATACATACATATATATATATATATATATATTCTATTATATACATATATATCCATGCCGAAAAGGGGGATCGAGTTTAGCATGCCTTTAAAACCATTACCTGAGTTGTGTAGCTTTGCCATCCTAAACCACCCATGGGCTATATGTGTTCAACGTCCCTTGCTGAAAGTGCCCCAGTGCGTAAAGTCGCACAACCAGGGAAGAAAACCTGGGATGACTAGTACATCCCCAAAAATATAGTGTGACATCATGCACATGGTCACCAAGACCAACCGCATATCGACAAATATGAGTTTTCAGCTTTGGTCTCTCCAGGATATCCAACTTTTATGGCTTTGCTACACATCCCGCCATTATTTTCTAATTAAAATCATTTACCAAGCAACCAACCAATTCATTTATCATTTATTAATCAAGGGTATTTAGTGGTGGTATCGTCATACTGACCATACTTACAAGTACTATCCATAGCCAACCATATATAGGTTTAAAGGGACTTCCAAGTGCCCTTCCATTTATCATATTAAACCACTTGGGGGATTTAATGTATCCCACAAGCATAACCATTTAGCCATTTACATTTTCAATTCATTTAAACCATGCATAATTCCTTTATCAAGTTTTAAAATAAGCAAGAGTTCCATTAAAAATACTCAATGCAATGAAAACACTATTATCGGCATTTTGTCAAATACATTGGGGGCATAATATAACCAAAACCAACTCCAATTTCCATTAAAACATTCCCATGCAATCCGATTATCTAAAACCACCATTAACGCACATAAAGCATAATTAAAATCATGGGAAACCATAACTAACTATTTAACATCAAAACCCCCAATTCATATTTGAAAATCAAAATCATACAATCAATAAAGTCATGAAAACATTCATAAAAACCTTGCTTATAGTTAGAATTAACAATGAGGAAAGAGAACATGCCTTAAACCAAGATGATGATGGAAAGAAATCACCAAGACAAACCTCAAATCAATCCTCTAGTTGAAACTCTAGCTTCCCTTGTCCAAAAGTTTTTCAGAGAATTATAGAGTGTTTTAGAAGAGTTTCTAAGTGTTAATAATGGAATAATAGGGTAAATAACCTCCCAAATAGGTTAGAAGTCGCGGGACCTTATTAGGATAAGTGGGGAAATATCTAGAATACCCCCACTTAAGTTGTACAAAATCTCGTTCCAGGGGTACGACTGACCCTCACCAGTCGTACCCTCCAATACGATTGGTACCCTTCACTCGTATCCTAGCCTCAACCTTTTGATCCAAAACTGGCCAAAATACGACTCATCCAACCAAGTTATATCCAAAGCACACGATCCGTACCCTTCATCCATATCCCTGGCAGATTTAAACCCAAGGAAGATTTAGACCTTGTCCTACCATACAAGTCCATGGTACGACTTGTACCTTGGCTTTACGGCTCACGGTGAGCCACTCGTACTCAGATACAATCTAAGTAACCAAGTCTAAGATTAAGTTAAGAAACCAAATGATCTGTACCCACTAATACAACTTGTATCCTAAGTAGTATTCATTCTAGTAACCAAAATCCATCCCTCCAACCAACACTGGTCAGCATACGACTGGACCATACCATCCGTACCCTTACATTTGGACCGTACCCATGAGTCATATTGGGTCCAGAGATCAATATTCCAAGAAATTTCTTAAGGGTCAAAATCCAGGGTGTTATATAAATCACCCTAAAATGTCCCATACTTTATCATTTACCCTAAGAACAATAAGAAACCTCCTCTCCTATCCTCTCTAAGTTCAATAAAATTCCCTATTTCTCAAGAATACTAATAAGGGTTACTTCAAGAAATCATGCCTTGATATATGAATGCAAGGTTTTCTTCCTCTATTCAATTTCCAAGAACCTTAGAAAGGGTCTTCTCAATAAATTCAAGAATTGAAGCCTAAACCCAATATTTCAACTCAAGAACTCAATTTTCAGGTATGTGGGATTTAAACAAGGACTTTCTTTCATTTTTGTGCCCAGAAATATCATTTTCATAAACGTTTTACAAATCTAGGAAATAGGGTTCATATACAATTTTCATGATTTTCTGTCTATATGATTTCCTATGATATTATGATTATTATACATGGTCTATACTTACAAATTTTATGATTTCTAGCATATTTTCATGAACTTATTAAATCTTTTGAGTTTGTCTTTCTTACAAACATTGTCTATCTTCATTTTCCTTATATGCCTACTACTGTCTATTTGTAAAAAGGGCTCTAAAGCTTCTTATTCATGCCCTTGAAAGTTGATCCCCGATGATCATCCCAGTGCAATAATCAATAAAGGATAGCCATCCTAGTGCAATAATCAATAAAGGATAGCCATCCTAGTGCAATAATCAATAAAGGTAACAAACCATTAATTTTCAAACAGAGAAATAATTTGAGTAAAACCCCATTTATGAAAATTAATAATTGAAAAATGAGTAGTACTTTTATTATCATTCAAATGGTAAAAGTTTCTAGTGTGCTCGATATATCCACAAGCATCATAAAATAAAGATAAACCCAGCTCTGAAAAATAAACTAGGATATAACTTCTATAGAACAAAAAATGATGGGCGCCTTAACCGTAATGCAATTTGACTATTTCTTAGTTGACATCCTTATGTCCTCCAAAAATGCTATATCATATTCTCGAGTCGTATTAAATATGTATAAGACATCATGCAATTTACCACTGCCAATGCTATTCCTTATTTGACGATCATTAAAAACACAATGACCAAGGAAGAACTAAATGTTATATCTTAATTCTCTCGTGGTTGGGCTAATTGATAACATGTAAATATGAAAACAGGTACATACAGAATAAATGATAAGGTCCTGTCAAATGCTCCAAACTCGGATGCACGTGTCCAGCATGAGTGCCAATCCGCATGTCGAATCCTTCATGATTTAAATTTTAAGATTCAGAGAAATGAATCTAGATATGGACACGGGTGCGGAGACTAAACAAAAAAAACTAAAAATCTATAAATATAGCTATAAGAATGTGCATAAATATAAGATATTGCGGAAAACTTACATGTAACTTCATATGCCTCTTAATTTAAAATAAGTAATACAAAGGGCAGATTCAAAAAAGAATAATTAATGCTCTCTTGATTTTCTAAAGTGACAAGTATTTAGAAATAACTATTTTAAGTATTTATGACAACTAAAAAGAATGGGAGTATTAATATATTCAGTATACTTACGCTAAAATTAGTTTCAATAAAAAAAAATGTGTGCTTTCAAAGAATTTATATTAATCTTTAATTTACAATTTTGATAATTATAATATTTATCCTCATTTTATAAACTCTAATTAATATATGTAATGGTTATCTCATTTTATCAAAAAATAAATAATAAATAATCAACGTGGCAGCTAGTAAAGGACTAAAGGTCAATTAAATAGTAAGAAAAAAAGGATCAAATTTACACTCTACTTTAAAAAAATTGGCCAAATATATCATTCGTCATATTTTGAGGTTAAATTGCCCTCGTTGTCATATTTTGGGGTCAAATTTATCCCTCTATTTTAAAAAATTAGTTAAATATATCCTTCGTGTTATTTAGGGTCAAATTTACTCTCGATGTCGTACTTTAAGGCCAAATTTAACCTCATTGTCAAGAAACTTTTTACATATACCCTTCCTTTAATAGAAAAGCCCAAATCAATATTAAATTGATCAATTTTTAAAAATAAAACACATTCTAATTTAATTCGCTTGATCCGACCCATAAAAAAGTACACAAATAAATGTACCCCTTCCTTAGTTCTATTGGTCGAATTTTTCCAACGAATAAATGTACTTCTCTTTCAACATGCAACACTAGTAGGTTGTTTATAAATGAATAAAAGATAAAAGGGAATGGGGTAACATAAAAGCATGACATTAGAGAATATATCCATTACAAACTCTGCTCCTATTCCAGTTATGTTCAAATTTCAATTTTTGGTATGCAATTCTATGTATATTTAGATTCAAGAATCAGTGATAAGTTTTTTGAGCAAATGACACGATGAAAAAATTATGTAGATTCAAATTGTATATGGAGACATAAAAATGAAGAGATGTCGCAATTAACATGTAAGGAGACCTCTTAACTCAATCATCTAGAGAAATACCTTGTGGACCTAATATGATTGATTTAACTGCTAAGTGCCATTTTTCACGAGTGCTGCACTAATGTAGATCCATGAATTGAGGGAGAGGTATATTTATTTGTCTTCGCGTTAATGCAGGTCTATTTGCATGATGCTCCAATAAATATTCAATGGCTTAATATCATGAGAAAAAATTGACCAATAAAACTGAGGGGAGTATAGATGTTTGAGTCTTTTTTGTGGTTTGAGTTGAATCGAACGGGCTAGATTAGGGTGCATTTTATTCTTAAGAAATGGGCCATGCAATGTTGATTTGGACTTTTCTATTAAAAAAAAAAAGGATACATGTGAAAAAATTCTTTACAACGATGCTAAATTTAACCTCAAAGTATGACATCGAGGATAAATTTAATTTCAAAGTATGCCGAAAAATATATTTAACTAATTTCTAAAGTAAGGGGTATATTTAGCTTCAAAGTATCACAACGAGAATAAATTTGAATCTAAAGTATGATAAAGTATATATTTTAGTTGATTTTCTAAGGTAAATTTGACACTTTTTTCCAAATATAGTCTTGGCGTCTAGGTCGTTTTCTTCATCTTCAGTCCTCTGTATCTCTCTCCTTTCTCTCAATCTTCCTGCCAAGGAAGTATTTTCAGATGTTTTTCCCAATACAATACGATATCACAGCATGCAAAGTCTAAGTACTCCTTTCGTTTTAAAATGATTGATTCATTTAACGGGATTCTTTGTGAATTGACCTTTTTAAGTCTTCTTTTTAATTAAATAGACTAGAAGTTTTTTAGGGAAATGATCTATTTTTGAGACAGATCTACTATCTCCGATCAATATATAGACAGATCGATTATCGATCCGACAAATCGATTATCGATCCGACCTATATATGGACAGATCGATTATCAATTCGATAAATTAATTATTGATCCAAACCATATATGGACAAATTGATTATCAGTTTGACAAATGAGAAAATAGATCTAGATCATTTTGCTAATTGAAATCATAAAGAGACTTAATAGTCAAATTTTCTCCATTTCAATTTATATCTTTCTTAAGAAAATATTTATTAGAAATTTACTTTATTAAATTAATTTTATTAGTTATACTTTAAAAATATAAATTTAAGTATATACACTTTATTTAGTTATTTAAATTTAATGATTAGGATAGTATGAAAAAACTAATAAAATTTGTTATAAATTAAAACAAAATATTTTGATAAAAGGCTACTAAGAAAACTGAGGGAGTAGTTCACCACGACACCATCAGTTCTTAGCTTCTCTATTCCTAAGTAGAAATTCTGGAGAAACCTGCAACAGCTAACCTGAACAAGAAGATCGACTCAGGAAAAAGCTTCAAGAAGATCGACCTAGAAACATACCTTCAAATATTAGTATAAATTGCTATGTAGCAGCGGAATTAGAGGTATTATGTTTCCAATGTATTCAAATCTTTACTTTGAGATATCAAAATTTCAATTTTTTTGTCCGAATTGTTGGTGAACACACCCGATCTCGATCTCGACCTCGTTTTAGCGGATCCGACACAGATACCACACCCTTACCCGTGTCAGTGTAGCGCCGAAATTGTTAAGTCCGTCTAACTTAGACTCAAATGTACAATTGACATAACCTGGTCCGAAGATGGGGGTAGAGAGTCGTTGGCTATGTTAACATAATTTATGTTGAGACTAGGAGAGTAAATTTGTAAGCCATTAGAGGAGCTTGTCATGTGTCTATTCGCACCAGAAATAACAATATAAAGAATCAAGTGACGTGGGAAGTCAAAGCTCAGAAAGAACTTATAGAATTTGAGAGTGCTGCAAGGAGAAGAACTCGCCTCAAAAGGCAGCAATGACCCTGATACCATGTAGAATTTCAGAAGAAGAAAATGCTTCTTCCGTACATCACTTATGTTGTTACGTTCCATGAGAAAAAAGTATTTATACAAGTGAATCTTAACTAAATTTGGAAAAACAATCAGTTACGATAAAACAAATACGCTTTTCCTATAATTACACCAAAAAGGAAAAATAAAGTCTCCCCAAATTTTGGTAATAAATTAACACAATCAACATCTGGATTTTTATATTGTTTCTTAAATATTAGTGATTGCAGACTGAACAATGGAACAGTAGCTGCTCACTAGCTAATGGTTTTGTGATTCTTGGGTAGTGATAATTTTTAATTGGTATGTTAGATTGAAAACAATGGGACTTGCAGAAGTTTTTGTTGGTGTTCAAGTGTTCTTTCCTATATGATATCTTCTTTTAGATGCTTTAAGCAGGTGTGATCCTTGCATTTCAGCATATAGAGAACATTACAGCAATGAGGTACAGGATACTTAAGATGTGATGAAAGGCCAAATGCATTGCAAAGTTAGGGGTGAAGACTTATTTCATGAAAGGGATAGTAAGATACAAAAGAAACCAAATTGTGGTTTGTCAGAAATGAGCTCAGAAAGTCATGGTCAAACTCTACAAAGATGTCCTAGTTCTGAAATTGTTGCCGAGCATAAAATATGTGAATATCCTTCTGTTATTCAGCCAAAAGCAGTTATAGATCAACGTCTTCTGAAAGGAAGTGTTTGTGCTTTCTGTCGTTCGCCCAAGACCACAGAGGTGAGCTTATCAGTGCTGTATATGAAATGAGAAACTTCAAGCTATTAGCTGCTATTACAGTGTTGTTTCATATATTTTTCTTAGTACTCTCTTCCGCTGCTATCATTTGGAAAGTTAATCGCTTATTGTTTGGTCCACATCCTTTGTTTATTACACACACATGTTTATCTGGACATATTTTGCTATATTCAATCAATTCTTAGTACTAAATTTTTCATTTTTTTTGTAAATATTTGCAGAAAACTGGACCATTCTTGTACTATGCAAATGGAAGAGAAGTGGGAAATTTCACTTCTCTTTCCAAAGTCATATGCGTGCACAGTAAATGCATTGAATGGTAGGTGGTTTAAATCATTTTGCTTGATATTCCAAAAATAATATTGTTTTATATTTACTTACCATTTCAAAAAATATGACACTCCATCTGTCCCAATTTATATGATAGATTTTCCTTTGTAGTCAGTCCCAAAAAGAATAATTTCCTTATTTGACAAATAGTTAATGACACTATCAATATTTTATCCATCTTGGGTCCCACTTATTTTGGCAAAAAAGTTCACAAAGGCATACTCTTCTGTTTAAAAATTCATTAATTTTAAGGGTTGTTTGGAAACATTGCAAGGTCTTTACATACCTCTTGAACTCCATACCTAGTCTAACTACATCACATAAACTGGATGGAGGGATTATTGATTTGTAATTGCGTAACTGATAAAGGCAAGATTTAAGTATGCAGTTCAATTAAGCTTATCTCAACAGCTCGTTCATTTACTATGTTTTGTTCCACTATATGTAACTGTAGGACTGTATCTCTAACGATAGCTTTACTTTCCTGTGCCTTCTGGCTGAATCTATGACTGTTTCGTTCTAACCAGATATCGTAGATAGCATTCGTGGGTCTTCTATTGTTCACCTGAACTGACAGCCACCCTACCTCAGCCTCCCATGATTCTGTCTGCTTATACAGAGTCCTCTAGATGTTCTGGGAATAACAGCAATCAAAGAACATATGAGCATGACTTTCCTCCAGTGCAGATACACAAAGAACACAATCCGAATGTGTTTAGTAACCTTTAGTTGTAACAATTGAACGTTATAGTAATATATTGTGCTTATGAAGCTGTATTTTTAGTGAATATAGTCAAATTCGAATAATCCAGATAAGGCTCAACTTATATAGTGCTTTTCAGGCAACGCCTTTATGTTGTTTCACCACATGGCGCACCTACTACTAAAGCATAATCTCATTCTTATATTACATCATATTGTTGTTGATCCTTTGGCGTTGTGCAGTATTTTGTGAATCACACAATTATTTGTTAGTCAATCCAACTTTTATTGGAGAACTTTTCAGAACTTAATATTTATTGATTACAGGACACCTCAAGTATATTATGAAGGAGATATTATAAAGAATTTGGACACCGAGTTGTCAAGAGCTGCAAAACTTAAGTGTAGTAGTTGTGACTTGAAGGGTGCAGCACTTGGCTGCTATGTGAGATCTTGCAGGAGGAGTTATCATGTGCCCTGTGCATTTGAAATCCAGAATTGCCGGTGGGATATGGTAAGTGAACACTACTAGTTAAAAAAATTATCAAATTGGTAAAGTCTTCATGTTCCTATTTTCCTAAAAGTCTACATTTTTAATTATAGGACAACTATGTGATGCTGTGCCCAATTCATCGATCTGTTAAATTTCCCGGCGAGAAGTCAAAGTCCAGAAAGCATGTCAGGAGGGAAGTGCATCCAGAGACTTCTCACCTGTAAGAAGAGTGTATATTAAGGCACTTGCTATTTTGTTTTCTATCACTTCTTAAATTATTGGCACTGGATGAGAATGTAAAACATCAGTATAGAAACTTTAAAGTCTGTGTGCTAGCAATTCAATCCAGCCACTCATCCTAAGCTCCTTTGTTTACGTGTGTTAATTTCGAAACTGGTGGACTCTTCATTAGACATGGCAATGAGGCGCTGTGGGTGCGGGATAGTGCGGGGTTTTAGGCTATGCAGGGCGGTGCGCGTTTTAGACTATGTGGGTGCGGGGCGTGTTGGAGTAAGTTTTTTTCAAATGATACGGTGCGGTGCGGGTTGCGGGTATAAACCAAATAAAGTTAAATTTTTTGTATTATTCTTGTGAATCTACCTAAAATTATATGTATTCTTTACTTAAAATTTTATCATACTTAAAACGACATGTATAACACTACAAATAAACAATTTCATAACTTTTCTTTTGAAACCGGTAAAGTAATTTTATAACACAAAATATCAAATAAAAGTTTAAAAATTTTTCCTTATTAAATCACTTTGCCATGTATAGCTTATTTAATTTATCTATAGCAAGGACTTAAATAATTAGATAAACTGATTGATCTCTAATTTTAATTTCTTGATTCATCTTATAAATGAAAATCTAAATCTGATATTTGTTCTTGTACACCTATACTTCTCAGACAATTTCATAGCGAAAAGTGACATAATAGAAATTGGTTGTTACTATTTCCTAATTATATATTTGGAAATATTATGATTTTCAATGGAGTTACAAATTTTTTCAAAAAAAAAAAAAAAAAATGTAGGGCGGTGCGGTAAGGGTATGAGCAGGTGTAAGTGTGGGGTAGGTTTATATAGGTTTAAAGGTGATGTGGGGCGGTTTTTAAATTCGCGGGTTTAGAAAAAACCCGCACCACACCCGCACCGCACTGCTCCATTGCCATCCTTACTCTTCATATTTGCTCACGAGACAGGTACAGGATACTTGTGGGATTCGGTCAATCCACATTGGATACTTTGACCAAAGACCATGGACAACTTTGGGGGAAAATTGAGATTTTGATTTCTCAAAATAAAAGATAAAATAGATTTAATGCATGGAAAATGGCATGCCTTCAATATTATGGTCCTTTTGAGCTTTTCCTCTTGGTCAATATTCGTTGATTCATGTTTCAGGACAAATGGAGGGAAAGTAAGAATTTAAGTGGTTATGTTTTGACTTCTGGTAGACAGTAGCAACGATTTGTAAGTAGAGTTGGTGGAAGGCCTTGAAAGACTTTCTTTTTCTTTTTTTGAGGGGGAAGAACCAGAGAGCTTGAAAGAAGTCGGGGTCTCGGGAAGACGACATAGATCTTTCAAAATTTTGAATAATTTTATAGCTCTATTTTATTATTTTGGAATTTTTAGCCGAATCCCAGGACCTGTATCCATACCCCCGAATCAATATTTCTATGCTAATTCTCTAGATATAACTCATGTACACTATTTTTCCTGCATAAAAGGTTGTCTTGATATAGAGATGTGGACAGTAATTAAATGACAAAAATGTTGCTATTGCTTGGCATAAAAATGTTGTGGATCCACAATTGTTGCTAGTTGGAAAGTGAAGCTGTAAGGAACTGCTCGAGTTGCCCGTATAATTGGGAATGCTTGTGATAAACAAGTGTCTTATTTGATTGTTGTGGAGCAGAGGCTTGTTAAGGTTGTTAGGATTGGAGTAGTAATATGAATAGTATATAGAATGCTAGTTGGAAAAGGATTTTAGTGTATTGTCCTACTTGGAAAAAGATTAGAATGTAGATCTATAAATAGAGTTTCAGTGTAATAATGTAGATACAACAATTCAATAATATTCGTCTTTTATATTTCTTAAATGGTATCAGTGCTTCTATGCTCTTGGTAGAAAATCAACGAGCTTCCTCTGTCGGTGGGCGGCTATAACCCATATATGTCGCTTGTTTGGCCAATGATTATGTTAGCAAAATTTGGGCTACCGTACATCTTTTCGGTTATTGTTTTCTCATATCTGATTGGTGTCGCACAACCCATCTTTCTAGTGACTGTTTTCTTATATCTAATTTGCGTAAACCGTTCATCTTGAGTTCCGTGCATCTTTCCGAACTACGTTCTCATATTTGAGTTGCATAGCACCATGCGTCTTTCCGGTGATTCCTCAGATCAGCTTTGTGTAGTTGCATGTGGCTTTTCGGTGACTCCTTAGATCTGATTTGCATTGGGCCGTGCCATCATTCTGACACTGCTCAGATAATCTCTTTTTCAGTAGGATCGTGCTATCATTCGAACCCTACCCATAAGGGTCGTGTCATCATTTCGATCATACCGATCTTATTTTATGGCCTAAAACAGTCTCCTCGAACCTTGTTTGGAAAGTTCAACAATTTCTTTTTTTCAGTAGGGTCATACCATCATTTCGACCTTACCCATATAATTTTTCTTTTCCAGTAGGGTTCTGCCATCATTCTGACCCTACCCATATAATTTTTCTTAGATTTTGACTACTTTTTAGCCGTCAAATCTAATAATCCGGTGCGTGGGCATGTTCTGCCATTTTTCCGGTGACTTTCTTGATCAAGATCTACTTATCTCTTGATCTCGAGATGACCCATACATTTTATATACCAGTTTCCGGCAATTTTCTTGCATAAATCAACTTTTCGGCGATGTGTACTACTTTTTCCACCACTTTTTCAGTTTGTTCCTTTTCAACTCTGTTTGCTCAGACATCTTAATCAGTTCTTGCCAGTTTTCTTGAAGATATCTTCACCAAGTCCTAAACTAGTCCGTACATATTAACCTGAATGCTATGTTGCTCAAGTCTCTTTAAAAATGGCAATGGATGCATGTCGTGTCCTCCAAAAGTAGTGCATTTTTGGGGGTCCGACACGGGTGGCACCAATTTTGGAGAGTCCAAGCAACATAACCTGTATGCACCAGCCTGAGGGGGAGTGTTAGAATTGGGGTAAGGATAGGAATAGTATATAGAATCCTAATTAGAAAAGGATTTAATGTACCATCCTACTTGGAAAAGGATAGAAATGTAGTGTTTATAAACTTGGTCTTAGTGTAATACTGTAGTTACAACAATTCAATAATATTTTTCTTATTATATTTCTCACAAAGGTATTAGTATCTCTAATAGGAGTATCTTCGCATACATATGCACACTAAAGGGATGCTTATTTTTTTAGGTTATTAGCCTAGTTAAATTGACTGATAACTCCATTATGATTTATCCATTAATGTAAAACTTGGAAAACTGTTGTTTTTTCTTTCTGTGTAGACTTTGAATGAAAGTAATATCCTTGTCAAGAAGTTAGCTAGCATATCTATTGGAACATATTGGATCAATATGCTCTGTTACATGAAGGTAGCCACATAATATTGGGGTTTTATTGGTTGAAAAGCTTCATATTAATTCATGGAGTACATAAGAAAACAACTTCTTTGTATAATATAACACATTGTTTTTTATTCTTTTATGTAAATCAAAGGGAAATTGAGATATGCATTGTCGTTAGAATCTGAGGATAGTTGTCCTCATCTATAAGCAATTCCATAATGCGTTTTCCTTTATCACGATTGTGCATGCAGAACCATTGTGCAATTGAGTTTTTGGGCGAGATCATCATATGGACCGAAAGAATGGGTTCTTTGTGGGTCAGCTCTATCCTCAGTAGAGAAGGTTGGTTTATCCTTTCTGCGGTACCATATCCTCTGCTAGTTCTATCATATGTCCCTTGTATCTATCTTAAGACTGTTTGATCAATCTCACAATCATGTATATAGTTACCACTTACAAGTCGCATGGAGAATTACCATTGGCATGTTTCCAAACCCTTTGTTTATTTCAGCTCTCTGGTGTACTAGAGGAGTCAACTTATTATGGTCATGCATAGATGGTTTAGCTCTATGTTTGTTAACGTTAAGTTGATGTCTTAGTCCTGGTCGCAGCCTTTCATCTAGGGGGTTCCCTTCGAGGGAAAATTATACTATTTTTACATGGTTAAAAATATTTTTTTAATGTATATATAGTGGATGTTGAACTCCCTTCGGCTAGTTCGTATATTTACTTCTGAACCCCCTCAATGAAAACCTTGGTTCGCCACTGCCAGGTTGATGCATGTCTTGTGGATAGCGATGTGAAAGATCCACTTATTTTAGTATCTTTACTTTTATTTGTTTACTTGTATGGTGTTTGTACTTTAAAAGGGCAGCCCAATGCGCTAAAGCTCTTGCTAAGTGTGAGTTCGGAGAAGGGCTGAATCACAAGGGTTTATTGTACGCAGCCTTACCTTGTATTTCTGCTAGAG
This sequence comes from Capsicum baccatum var. pendulum, assembly GCA_030864225.1. Classification (NCBI taxonomy): domain Eukaryota; kingdom Viridiplantae; phylum Streptophyta; class Magnoliopsida; order Solanales; family Solanaceae; genus Capsicum; species Capsicum baccatum. Next base: position 75,321,506 of record CM061558.1, on the reverse strand, counting down.
GCTGGTTCCACGGCTTGAACCCGTGACCTCCAGGTCATATGATAGCTACTTTACCAATTACTCCAAGGCTCCCCTTCATGGTATTTGTACTTTGCCCACTTAAATGCCCTTTTATTTTTAGAGAAGCCTTTTGAGTAAAACAAATTGGTAGCTTTTCTTTTGTTTTGAATTGCTAGCTGAATATGGTGCATTTCCATCAGTATAAATCCATCGTATTGTCTTCTTTCGACGTTTTGCAGTATATGTTGGTGAAGTTTGCTAACATGTGTGGTGCAACTGTGTGCAAGTTTTGGAAACCAAATGTCACACATGTTGTTACAACAACAGATGAAAAGGGTGCATGCACCAGAACAATGAAAGTTCTCATGGCGATTTTGAGTGGAAAATGGATCCTAACTATGGACTGTAAGCACTGTTTCCTTCATATAAAACTGTTTTGTGGGAGTTTTTCTTTTGGTTCTCCATTGAATGAGGGGGCATGGGGGCACGTCGAATCGCTATTGAATAAAGAAATGGAATAAAGTAGAATGTGTGGAGATATAAGAATAAGTTACTTTGGTTTTGAGGGGGAGCAGAGAAATACCTGCTTAAATGTCTGACTTCTCCAGAGCCACTTTGAGAGCATGGAGTTTTTTTGGGAACAGTTTGCTTGGCCTGGGTCAATAGTTAAGTAGTTTTCTAATGAAGAAGGATGATCATTTTATTTAAATTCCATATTCCTACCGTGGAACTTGTTTATTTGCAGGGGTAAAAGCGTGTGTTGCAGCAAATGGTCCAGTAGATGAAGAACTTTATGAAATAAGTCTAGACAATTATGGCAGTTTTGGGGGCCCCAAAGCTGGAAGGTTGAGGGCCTCAGCTAATGTAAGTGTTTGGTTATTGCAGGAGACTAAGAAACTAGTTTATTATATTCGTTGTGAATAAGCTTGATGGCTAGAAAACTTTTTTTCCCCTGGTTCCCAACTGAGGAAAGCTTTTTTATGTATCCAGTGAACAATTATTCCTTTATATTACAGGCGCCAAAGCTTTTTGATGGTTTCAAGTTTTATTTGAGCGGAGATTTTATGCCAGCTTACAAAAGTGACCTGTTAGATCTAGTTGAGAAGGCCGGAGGCACTATCATTCAGAGCAAGGAAGAGTTTGTGAAACAGAACTATGGTGCACAGCAAATTCGGCCACCTCTAGTGGTATACAACTGTGATCCCCCGCAGGATTGCATGTTTGAAGAAAGCAATATTTTGCAGCAAAGATTAGCTGAAGCTGAGGATCTAGCCAAGCAAATTGGTTGTCAGGCCGTTCAGCACACGTGGATTCTGGAATCTATTTCTGCATGTGAACTGGTACCATTCTGCTTATGAGCGACTGCTGCAAGTTTTTTGTGCAACTGAGATACTGTAGGAAGTAGAAGAGTCCTGCTAAATGACTTTATCTTGGTGATAGATGAGAGCAAAAGTAGATGTACATTTTCTGCACCAGGGAAATATGGTGGAATCTTAAAAGCCAAATATCCTTTTTAAGATTTTGTGTATAAATGTGATATACTGAAAAGAATAATAGAGAGTGAAAGGTTGTGAGCGAAGAAGGTTGCATACTGAATTATTTTAACCACTTCTAACAAATGCCTATTTGTTTCTTTCAGCAAACTCATTGTGTACGCTAGTACAAGGACAATTGGTTTGATGGTTATTCCAAAACTCCCCAAATGAGTATCAAAAATTTTGCTCCTGTATTTTGTCATTGTATTATCTCCGCATCAAATGGAGTAAAAATACTTTTATGAAATGACTAAGGTTGCATTTGTTTTTATTAAGATTCAGACGTTTGAATCTGAATGCAGTGATTAAGACGTCTTCAGATTTGAAAACTGAATGGTTAAAATTATTTGTTTTTCAATATCTGATTGTGCAAAATTTATTTGTTTGCATACATGACAAAAAATAATGTAAATAAAAAATAATTATATATTAAAAAAATATTTGATTTAATACAATAAAATTATTATTTGATTGAAAAACATATTTATATTTGTTAGTGATAACGGAGGTGGTTTGTAATGATGGTGGTGGTAATAATTGATGTTAATGATTAATAATGTTGGTGGTTGTTGAAACGTGGGGGTTGCACAACACTACGAGGGATCAGGTCCCTTAAAGTCAGACACAGGCAATAAAGCAGTAAACAGTAAGGAAACAACACTTTGCAGGAAATTAAAGAACATAATAGTTCTAACGTGGAAATCCTTTTGCTCAAGGGAGGAAATATTACGGCTTGTCCCCACAAGCTCACGAATCCACTATAATCAATCTCTTTATTACAGACTCGATTTGAACCTAACTCTAGGCTCAACTAGTTTGCAACAACTCTATTACAAACTCTTTTTGACAACTCTGTCAAGATCTCACCTCAATATTGATTAACTCTAACCAATATCAAACTCAAGTAACTCTACTTAAGAACTCTTAAGGACACAAAGAAAAAGCATCACTCTTATAACACGAGTAATTCGATTACAGACCCAGACTTGACTCAAGAACACACACACACACACACTCAGCATACAAAGATTTGGACTTGAGCAATATTTGAGTTTTCACCGATTTCTCTCTTTGAATAATCAAGTTGCGAAAATTGATAATTTGAGGAGCATTCTTTTCTATTTATTACTGGATAATGATTAGGGTAGAAATGCGATCGGACCAGATGTCCTGAAAGGTACAAGCTCACCTGCACAGTTTGTTATACTAACAGAAAAACTGAGCAGGATAGTAACAACTGTACTGAACTTATAAAGACACAGGGACCCAGTCCCTTGATGTCAGCTGATCATCATCAAAACAAGATATATCAATTTTCTCCCTTTTTTATGATGACAAATCACTCACAAATATTTTGAGCATCAATATTCATTCATCTCATTTACTTAGAGTGATTACTATTACCGTCGACGAATGTTCCCCCTATCATTACACCTACTTCCTTCTATCAATAGGCCATCATGAATCACCAATATTCTCCCCCCTGACACTATGCCATCCTTCAAAGAATCTTTCCCCTGTCAATGTGCCATCATACTTCACCAACATTCATCACATATGCACGTGATACCTGGTCCCTAACACATCAAGCAACACACATCACTTGGGGCCTACCACATGAATTTAGTATTCTCCCTTTTGGCACTATTGAAAAGTGATAACAGTAAACCAAGAGTAAAATAAGCACAAGTTATTTAACTCATAGCCATTGGGGAAACACTAACATGAAGAAAAACTTTAAAATTAAGGAAAAGACAGACGAAACACTCAAACTAAGATTCATTCATATGCAAAAGAGAAGTATCATTGTAGTGCATAATTTAAATGTTCTAGAGAAAAAATCACAGGAATCAAGAAAATTCAAATAGGTGAAGGACTTGGGAAGAGGGTTTGGAAAAGTAGAGCCATATTATTGTTTTTTATAGCATAACAGTGTAACAATTCCTTGGTTAGATGCCTAGTCTCTGCATCCAAGATAAGAAACTCATCAGTTAGAGTTAAAACTCTCTTCGTTAGTTCAACATTCTCAGTTCTAAGCTCTTCAGAGATACTTGGATCCTTATTAGAAAGTTCTAAATTGTCATTTGCAATTTGCTAATCTCTTCATCCTTAGTAGCTGAGTTGAACTTCAATTCTTCTATTTCTTTACTGAGTTCCTCTTGAGAAAAATTACCTGATTTTTTTTCACACACTCAGTTTTGATCAGAGTCTTCATTCCAAACAATTGTATCACAGTTTCAGGATCAAACACTTTATTCAACCAATATCTATAAGACTTTCCATGTTTTTAATTTTTACCATGAACAACTTTATGCATGTGCTCCATCATTAAAGAAGGAAAACAAATGAACTCAAACCTGCTAAGACACTCTATCACATACAAATCAATAGCTGAAGAAATGTTCCTCTTTTGTGATCTAGGCAGAATCACTTTGTTAACAAAATCAAAAACTAATTGAACCACACTTTTGAATGATTTCCTACTTACTGCAACCACAAATTTTTCTTTAACCTTTAATGCATTTTCCATGAACTCTATTGAGGGTTGTTGTTTTGAGACAACCCTCACGCCACTTTCAGAATTTTCTCAAGTAACACAACATCAAGATTGATCTTCTTCCCTTGGAATATAACAGTCATCTTCTGCTTGTCTTCAAAGAAATCTAATGTGGAATGGAATTCCTTGGTTACCTCATCAAAGACCGTGCGAATGGGTCCTTCCATAAGTTGAAGCCATCTTTAATGTTTAACAAGCTCAACTAATTCCATCATACCTAGTTTTGTTAATACACTTGAGTCAAAGATCCTTTCTATTAGAACTTTATGATTTATCAAGAACCTATTTCGTACTTCTATAGACACAAACTTTCCTTCTTTTTCCAGTTTTCCCTTTTAAAAACACTGATTGGTTCTCCTTCAGTCATTTTCCTCTTCTTAAGACCAGGTCCTTCAGAAGTCTATTGCTTCTCAGTAGAACTTCTAGACTTCTCTCCAAGATTTCTTGTTATCTGTAATACCCCACAAAATTTTTAAGCTTAAATTAGTCCATTAAGCTTTAAGCTTGTCAAGGGGTCCCATATGTAGAAAATTCTAGCCAAGTTCTCAGACTTAGTTTATTTTTGGCCTTTGAAAGTTGGTAATCTCATTTCGCCACCTTAATATCATTTAATGGTCTGTATTTTTGTTAATTCATGATCATAGAGATCAATAGGTGTTTCCAAAAAAGTTTTAAATTTTTTGAACCTCGTTTAGACCACGTTTGGTGTCCCAAAATAGTGGACCAACGCGATCTTGGCATGCCGCATCGCCTATTGCGTTGGTTAACATTGTTACAGGGACTGCCTAAAAACCTACTGAGGCTTGGCGTGATTATGGTGCGACGCGTCAGTTATTGCGTCGATACATCGATGCACCGCGTCGCCAATCGCGTCGATGCCCAATTTTCAGTCATTAAATGTTCATATTTTTAAGGGCAAAAAGGGTCAATTTTCCACCCTTATATAAGCTTATAACACGAGATTCAGCTATTATTTCACCAAAATATTGTTGTTACTCTTAAATACTCTCAAGAACAAGTCTAGGGTTTTTATAGGAGCTCCAAATTCAAGAGATTCTACCGTTGTTTTGAAGAATTTTCCATCCAAGGTATGCCAAGTGTTCATCCTAGGGTTCCTTCCAACCCTGGAGCTCAAGAAACCTTTTCAAAAACTCAAGATAATGTTTTTGATGGTTTTCATGATTTAGTTTGATAGTGTTCATGACTATTATGTTAATGGGTTCTCTAGTTAATGATTTAATTGCAATTTCTATGTGAAGTAAAGTGATATACGTGTAGTACCATGTAAAAACATGTTAAACCCTTGAAACTTTGCCAATGGGAATGTAAATTACGATGACTATTAGTTGTATAGTGTTATGTGCATATATTATGCTCACCAGGTGTTTGATGAAATGCCCATGTGAATGAACTGGTACCATTATAACATGCTAATAAAAGATATCTATTCATGTACAAGTTAAATGTATGCTGAGTGTTTGATAAAAAGCCTTAGTGAATGAATCATGATACATTATTATGCATCCTTGTCTATGTTCAAGCTTATGACTCCCAAGTACTTGGTGAAATGCCACAATGATTGTATTATGAATTGTGGACTATGGTCCTATGTTCAAAGAAGTGTCATGTAGTTTCAGTTTCATGCTATCTAGTCCTGGGGTACTTATACCCGATAACTTAGCTGTGTGCCTAGAGCCGACATCGGTTTCATGATAAATCTTAGTTACGCCATGATTAGTAGTATTCTAAATCAGTTACACGACTCAGGAAAACTCAATAATCTCAGTAATCTCAGTCAATTATCAGATCTCAATAGTATTCTGTCAGTTAACAGAACTCAATAAACTCAGGCAAGTTCAGTTCAGTTAATCATGTTCAATGTCTATTCAGATGAGAGTAAGATTCAGCATCAAGTAAGCCCAAGGATGGGAACTCACCTGTTAGTAGAGGGTGTGATTCTTAGAAGCAATCCTTGCGCTCCAGAACTACGTAGCCAGCATGGGTTGAGACATCAAACCTGCTAGTTGAGGGTTGATGAAGTGGATTAATATGTTATATGAGGGTCCCACTGTTCTCCTTAGAGTACCTGTTAGACGAAGCTTGTCCTTACCAGTGGCGCGGTATTGACACCTTTCCAACTTGGGTTACAGGTTGGACGCCAGATCTATTTAGAAAAAGAGGCATGTTGGTTAGATGAATTCTCTCACAGCTTCAGTTGCAGAATTAAGACAGTCAGATAAGTCACTCAGTCTCAGTAATAGAACTCAGATAGTTCTTCAGATATCAGGACTGTCAGATACAGTCACTCAGCACAGTACAGAACTCAGCTAGTTCCATCAAAATCTAAACTGTCAGATACAGTTACTCAGTAATAGTTATGTCAGTTATCAGTAACTCATGTTATCAATATTCAGATATAGTAGTCAGTATTATCACGTATTCAGTTTCAGTTATTTTTCATGCATGTATTCTCACGTTCATGTTATAAATTCAGTTAGTATAGTTCATGCATATGAACCCTTTGCATTCAGCCTACCTCACTTGCATACCAGTACATTCAATCATACTGACGTATTTACGCTATGCTGTTTTTATACCATATGTTTAGAAGCACGAACTCCAGAGCATCAGTAGCATTCTAGTCTCAACAGTGAGCCCTCATCATTCGAGGCTGCTATTATTTGATTATTTCATTATTTTCAGTAGTTTGGAGTTAATTGGGGACATATCCCATTAACTCCACAGTTTTCAGACAGTTTAGAGGCTTTCAGACTACAGTATATTTAAATAGTTTATTTCAGTTTTGGGTATTTTTGTACCCCATTTAGATATTGTTTTATCAGACATGTTACAGTTTTGAACCTTACAGCCTTACAACTTATATTCTACATTTATTCAGTTTATTATGTAGTGCTCAGTTATAGATATCAGTCATCGGTTAGCTTGTGGTCCTTCGGGGTCTTGGAACCATGTAGCATTATGGGTATCAGATTCGGGGTGTTACAAACTTGGTATTAGAGCCTAAGTTTCAATAGTGTCCTAGGAAGTCTAAAAGCTGCATCTACTAGATTCTTATGCATGAGTGTATTGCACGCCACATTTATGTACATGAGGCTATACGATGTTTTAGGAACAATTCCCTTTCTTTCAGTATTCATGTTGTGCCAGTGAGCATGAGCTCAAGTTTAACTCTTAGTCTAATCTGTTTCTCCATTTCTTCTACAAAACATGCCTCCCAAAAGAAGAAACGAAAATCAGTCAGCCTCTCAGCCCGTCCAATCAGATCCCTTGGACGAACATGTTTCTCACGCAGATTTCAGAGCTGCATTTACTACTCTTGCTATCTCAGTTGCTTCCTAGAATTAGCAACCAACTGTCATTTTGGCCAACCCAGTGGCAAACACCATAGCATCTAGGATTCGGGACTTCAATCGAATGAATCCACCATCATTTTTTGGGTCTAAGTCAGATGAAGACCCTCAGAAATTCCTTGATCAAGTTCAAAAGGTTACAAATATCATGGGGTGTAAGTTGTTGAGAGTGTTGAGCTATCTAGATATTAGTTGCAGGATATGGCTCACACATGGTTCGAACAGTGAAAAACAGAGAGGGCTGGTGAGATGAACATAGCCAGGCTTATGATCCATGCTTAACAGATTGAAGAGTAGAATATTAATATGAGAGAGAAGCAAAATAAGAGAGCAAGAACAGGTAGTTTTAACTTTGCTCATCCTAAGTCAGAGGGTGAAAGTCATTCTCAATTCCACCCAAAGTCATCCATTCCAGCTCTTTCCTCAGCTAGTGCTCTAGTGTTGAAATTTAGAGATGGCAATAGAGATAGGGCGCCAGGCTCTAAGTCTCAGGGCAGTGTTAGAAGTGCCTGAACCTATCCTCTTTGTCAGACATATGGCAAGTACCATCAGGGTACTTGCAGATCTGGCAGTGATGTTTTCTTTGGATGTGGTAATCCAGGCCAAAGAGTTAGAGATTGTCCTCAGCCAGGTCCTCAAGGTCAGCGTAACTATTTCTCAGCTCAGTCCAATCTCTTGAACTAGCAGGGTGCCATTTCCAGTGCTATTTGTGGGCAACACCCAAATAGACTCTATTCTCTTTAGTCTCAATAGGATTAGGAAAATTCTCTTGATGTATTTACTGGTATGTTATAGATCTTTCATTTACATGTTTATGCTTTGATAGCTACAGGAGCTCTTTGTCTTTTGTTACTCCTTATATAGCATTTGATTTCAGAGTCAGTCCCAAAATTCTAGCAGATCCTTTCTCAGTCTCCACCTCAGTGGGTAAAACCATCATAGCCCGATGGGTATACAGGAACTGTCTGATTATGGTATCTCTGAAGGTCACTTCAGTAGACTTAGTCGAATTAGAGATGACTGATTTTGATGTCATTCTTGGCATGGATTGGCTTTATTCCTGCTAGACCACAGTCAACTTATAAAATAGAATTATCCAGTTTTAGTTTTTGAATAAACCTGTCCTAGAGTGGAGAGGTGGTACTTCAGTTTTCAGAGGTCATTTTATTTCCTACCTTCAGGCACAGAAAATGATATCTAAGGGATGTGTCTATCATCTTGTTCAAGTTAAGAACTTTAGTGCTAAAACTCCCAGTTTTGAATCAGTCGTAGTAGTGAATGAATATTCTGATGTTTTTCCCGAAGATCTTCCAGGAATTTCCCCTGTAAGGGAAATAGACGTCGATATTGATCTTTTTCTAAATACTCAACCTGTATATATTCCACCATATAGAATGGCACCAGTAGAACTCAGAGAACTGAAACAATAGTTGAAGGATCTCCTAGATAAGGGATTCATCAAACCCAGTATGTCCCCATAGGGCTTACCAGTCTTATTCGTGCAAAAGAAAGATAGTTCTCTTAGAATGTGCATTGATTACCGTTAACTCAATAAACTCATGATCAAGAACAAGTATATACTTCCCAGAATCGATGACTTGTTTGACCAACTTCAGGATGCCAACTATTTCTCCAAGATAGATCTCAGATCAAACTATCATCAACTCAGAGTCAGAGAATGTGACATTCTGAAAACAGCCTTTCATACTCGGTATGAGCACTTTAAATTCTTAGTTATGTCCTTTGGTCTTACCAATGCCCAACGGCTTTCATGAACTTGATGAATTATTTGTTCAAGCAGTACTTGGATATGTTAGTCATAGTCTTCATAGATGACATCCTTGTTTACTCCTGCAGTGAGCGTGATCATGTAGACCATCTCAGAATAGTATTGCAAACTCTCAGAAATCATCAGTTGTTCGCCAAATTTAGTAAGTGTGAATTTTGGCTAAGGTCAGTAGCATTCCTTGGTCATCATTTACGGTGATGGCATTAGAGTTGATCCTCAAAAGATCAAAGCAATAAGAAATTAGCTTTGCCTTGTATCTCCATCAGATATTAGGAGCTTCTTGGGTTTGGCTGGCTATTAAAGATAGTTTTTTGAGGGATTTTCTTCTATAGCACCCCCTATGTACAGATTAACTCAGAAAAAAGTCAAGTTTCAGTGGTCAGATCCTTGTGAGAAGAGTTTTTAGGAGTTAAAGACTCGACTCACCTCAGCTCCAGTTTTGGCTCTTCCAGATAGTACAGATGGGTGTGTAGTGTATTGTGATTCATACAGAGTAGGCTTGGGTTGTGTCCTCATTCAGCATGGTAAGGTCATATCCTATGCCTCCAGACAGCTTAAACCCTATGAGAAGAATTATACTACTCATGATCTTGAGTTAGCAACCGTCGTTTTTGCCTTATAGATTTGGAGGCATTACTTATATGGTTTTTATGTAGATATGTTCACATATCAAAAGAGCCTTCAGTATGTCTTTTCTTAGAAATATCTCAATCTTCGTTAGAGAAGGTGGTTAGAGCTCTTGAAAGATTACAACATGAGTGTTCTTTATCATTCAGGTAAGGCCAATATAATGGCCGACTCTCTCAGTAGACTGTCTATGGGTAGTGTTGCTTATGTTAAGGACAGTAGTAGAAGTTAGCTAAGGAAGTCCATCAGCTTGCCAGACTAGGTGTCTGCCAAGTCGATTCAATAGAAGGTAGTCTATGGGTTCAGAATAGTTCAGAATTATCTCTAGTTTCCAAAGTTAATGAAAAGTAAGATAGAGATCCTAGTCTAATCAAGTTGAAATAATCAGTCAAAGATCAGAAAGTAGAGGTTTTCTCCCAAGGGAGAGATGGTGTTTTGCGTTGTCTAGGTCGTCTTTGTGTGCCAGGTATAGATAACTTGAGGAAGTGAATTCTCGCATAAGCACATGGTTCGCGCTACTCTATTCATCCAAGGGCCACTAAGATGTACTGCAACTTGCGGGAGATGTATTGGTAGAGTGGGATAAAGAGAGATATTGTAGAGTTTGCAGCTAAGTTCTCTACATGTCAGTAGGTTAAGATAGAGCATCAGAAGCCTAGTGGGTCCATGCAGGCGTTTAGTATTCCTACTTGGAAGTGGGAAGAAGTGAACATGGACTTTATGACAGGTTTTCCTCATACTCGTCACCAGCATGATTCAGTATGGGTCATTGTAGATAGGATAACCAAATCAACTCATTTTTTCCAGTCCATACCTCTTATTAGGTCGAGGATTATGCCAAACTCTTTCTATCAGGGAGTTTGTCAGATTGCACTTTGTTGTCCATTATTTCATACAGAGGTACCCAGTTCACCTTTCACTTCTAGAAAGCATTCTAAAAGGGTCTTGGTACCCAAGTTCATCTCAGTATAACCTTTTATCCCCAAATAGATGGTCAAGCAGAAAGGATCATTCATACTTTTGAAGATATGCTGATAGTGTGTACAATTAAATTCAAGGGTAGTTGGGATGATCACTTGCCTTTGATTGAGTTTGCATAAAACTACAACTATCATTCCAGTATTCGTATGACTCCATTCGAAGATCTTGATGGTAGGAGATGCGGATCTCAAATCGATAGGTTTGAAGTTAGTGAGACCTCCGTTATAGAGCCTGACTTAGTATTGGATGCCTTAGAAAAAGTTTTATTGGTCAGAGAAAGACTTTGAGCTACTCAAAGTTGATAGAAGTCTTATAAAAATGTGCATAGAATGGATCTTAAGTTCGAGATTACTGGCTATGTTTACTTAAATATCTCTCCCATAAAGGGAGTGAAGAGATTTGGCAAGAAGGGAAAGCTCAGTCCCCGATATGTCGGTCCTTTTAAAATTCTCAGTCGTTTTGGCAAGGTAGCTTATGAGCTCAAATTGCCTTCAGATCTAGCCTCAGTTTATCCAGTGTTCTATGTCTCTTTGCTCAAGAAGTGCATAGGTGACCCATCAGTTGTAGTCCCTATAGAAGGCATTGATGTTCGGAATAGCCTCTCTTATTAAGAGATTCGAGTCAAAATTCTTAACTACAAGACTCGTAGACTGAGGAACAAAAAAGTCCCTCTAGTCAAAGTTTTTTGGTGAAATCAGTCCGTTGAGGGAGCTACTTGGAAAGCAATAGTAGATATGCGAAACAAGTATCCTCACCTCTTTTCCACTAACTCAAACTCAGCCCAAGGTAATAGTTTTCCTTAAGCGTGCTCAGTTATTATGTTCAGTTTCATTACCAATTTGGTATTCAGTTTCATGCTCAAAATTCTATTATGAACTTGGTATCAAATACAATTGCATATTCAGTCATATGTCCATGCATCATGTTAGTAACATATTCATACATTAGATATGCATCCTCATATTGAGAAACTCAGCTTATCAGAAATCTCAGTTATGCATTCATGAATCAATTATGCATGCATCAGATATGTATGTTCAGTACAATATATTCAGTTTATCAATCATATCAGTCAGGAAATCATGTTTCAGTTATTCATGTCCTATATATACTTTAGTTTGTATTTTCTCCATCTCAGTCAGTCTCATTCAAGGACGAATGTTCTCAAGGAGAGATATTATAAGACCCCACAAAATTTCTAAGCTTAAATTAGTCCTTTAAGATTGTCAAGGGGGTCCCATTCTTAAAAAATTCTAGCTAAGTTCTCAAACTTAATTTTTTTTTGTCCTTTGAAAGTAGGCAATCTCATTTCTCCACCTTAATGTCCTTTAATGGTCCATATTTTTGTTAATTAATGATCAGAGAGGTCAATAGGTATTCCCGGAAAAGTTTTGGATTTTTCAGACCATGTTTAGACCACGTTTGGTGTCCTAAAATAGTGGACCAACGCGATCTTGGCGCGCTGCGTCGCCTATCGCGTTGGTTAACATTGTTCCAGGGACTGCCACAAAAACTACTGAGGCTTGGCGCGATCATGGCATAACGCATCAGCTATCGTGTCGATGCATCAACGCACCACGCCGCCAATCACGTCGATGCCAAGTTTTCATTCATTAAATGTCCATATTTTTAAGGGCAAAAGGGTTAATTTTCCACCCCTATATAAGCCTATAACACAAGATTCAGCCATTATTTCACCAAAATATTATTGTTACTCTCAATTATTCAAGAAAAAGTTTAGGGTTGTCATAGGAGCTTCAAATTCAAGAGATTCTACAGTTGTTTTGAAGAATTTTCCATCCAAGGTATGTCAAGTGTTCATCTTAGGGTTCCTTCCACCCCTGGAGCTGAAGAAATCTTTTCAAAAACTCAAGATAATGTTTTTGATGGTTTTCATGATTTAGTTTGATTGTGTTCATGACTATTATGTTAATGGGTTCTCTAGTTAATGATTTAATTGCAATTTCTATGAGAGGTAAAGAGATATATGTGTAGTACCATGTAAAAACATATTAAACCCTTGAAACTTTGCCAATGGGAATGTAAATTATGATGACTATTAGTTGTATAGTGTTATGTGCATATATTATGCTCTCTAGGTGTTTGATGAAATGCCCATGTGAATGAACTAGTACCATTATAACATGCTAATAAGAGATCCCTATTCATATACAAGTTAAATGTATGCTGAGTGTTTGATAAATAGCCTTAGTGAATGAATCATGATACATTATTATGCATCCTTGTCTATGTTCAAGCTTATGACTCCCAAGTACTTGGTGAAATGCCTCAATGATTGTATTATGAATTGTGGACTATGGTCTTGTGTTTAAAAATGTATCATGTAGTGTCATTTTCATGCTATCGAGTCCTGGACGTACTTGTTCCTGACAACTTAGCTGTGTGCCTAGAGCCGGCATCGATTTCATGATAAATCTTAGTCATGCCATGATTAGTAGTATTCTCAGTTAGTTTTAGAACTCAATAGAATTCTGTCAGTTACATGACTCAAAAAAACTCAGTAATCTCAGTAATATCAGTCATTTATCATATCTCAATAATATTTCATCAGTTAATGGAACTCTATGAACTCATGCCAGTTCAATTCTATTAATCATGTTCAGTGTCTATTCAGATGGGAGTAGGATTCAGCACCGAGTGAGCCTAAGGATGGAAACTCACCTGTTAGTAGAGGGCGTGATTCTTAGAACCAATCCTTGCGCTCCAGAAATATGTAGCCAGCGTAGGTTGAGACATCAAACCTGCTAGTTGAGGGTAGATGAAGTGGCTTAACATGTTATATGAGGGTCCCACTATTCTTCTTAGAGTACCTGTTAGACGAGGGATTTATCATAGTTTGTTCTTACCAGTGGCACGGTATTGACATGCATGTCAGTTAGATGAATTCTCCCACAACTTCAGTTACAAAATTAGGACTGTCAGATAAGTCACTCAATCTCAGTAATAGAACTCAGATAGTTCTGTCAGTTACAGTCACTCAGCACAGTACGAAACTCAGTTAGTTCCATCGAAATCTAGACTATCAGATACAATCACTCAGTAATAGTTATGTCAGTTATCACTAACTCATGTAATCAGTATTCATACCCAATAGTCAGTATTATTACATATTCAGTTTCAGTTACTTTTTCGTGCATGTATTCTCACATTCATGGTATACAGTCAGTTAGTATTATTCATACATATGAACCCTTTGCATTCAACCTACCTCACTTGCATACAAGTACATTCAATCATACTAACATATTTGTTCTATGATGTTTTTATACCATAGGTTCAAAAACACGAGCTCTAGAGCATTAGTAGCATTCCAGTTTCCGCAGTCAGAGTCAGCAGTGAGTCCTCATAATTCAAGGATGTTATCATTTGATTATTTTATTATTTTTGATAGTTCGGAGTTAGTTGGGGACATGTCCCATCAACTCCACAATTTTTAGATAGTTTAGAGGCTTTCAGACTACAGTATGTTCAAATAGTATATTTCAGTTTTGGGTATTTTTATACCCCGTTCAGATATTGTTTTATCAGACATATTACAGTTTTGAACCTTATGGCCTTAAAACTTATATTTTGCATTTATTCAGTTTATTATGCAGTACTCATCTACCGATATCAGTCATGGGTTAGCTTGTGGTTCTTTGGGGTTGTGGGCCCAGTGTAGCATTTCGAGTATCAGATTCGGGGCGTAACATTATCTTACTAAAATTTTGTTTCTTAGGACCAAACACACTCTTTCTTGGGCTATTTGATAGCAATATAAGATTTTCAACAATCCAGGCATCATCCATCAATGTACTACCAAAAAGGTTATGAAGCTTTAGGGATGAATCTTGATCAATGAGTTGAGTGAAGAAAAAGTCTAACTTTGGAAGGGTATGAGAAGAAAGGTGTTTTTCAAGAAGGTTTGAGAGGGGAATTTTATCTATGCTAAGTTCAGAGTCCTTTAAAAGACACAAGAATGAGAAATTAGCAACCATTTGCAAATCCTTGTTACAAGAGGGCTATCTGTGGCTAGATTTTTTTCTTTTGACAAGAGAAGGTTTAGGGATAACAAGATTTAGAGGAACGAATAAGCACAAGAAAGGGTTTTTTTGAAAGAGTGAGGTGTGATCAATTTCAATTTTGGGGTGACTCATCTTTTCTTTTAGAATAAGACAAATTTCTGACATAAGGAGAGAAGATGCATCTTTTTCTAACAAAACAAAATGTTATGCACATTCACGATACTAACTTGAGAGATGGGGCCAGGTCCCTCTCTTTCTTGAGTGAATACTCAACTTTGTGCTTGTCACATTTTTCCTACTCCAAAGTTGTTCCCACAGGTGTTACTGCAAAGGTATGGTTCTCAGTTAGACCAACAAGTACATACTTTATCAAGGACACCTATCTCTTGATCATAGCCATTTTTAGGGAGAAAAATTGACTTATCTAGAAGGTGAGGTTATTTTGATCAACCCCAGCCTTAACCTGTTCTTCACAAATTGTTCCTTGTGTATATCTTAAGTCAATATGTCTTCTATTTGATCTTTAGTCTTGCAAAAATTCATGCAAATAACTCTCTTCTCAACATTGTCTTTCAGAAAGTGATGTCTCACATCAATATACTTGGTCTCTTATAGTGCACTGGACTCTAGGCCATGTTGAGAACACTTGTGTTATAACATGTCAGATGGGTAGTGTCTGAGATAATTCTAAAGTAGTTTCTATTTGATCCATAATAATTGTGCACAACAAGAAGATACAACCATATATTTAGATTTAACAGTAGATAAAAAAACTGAATTCTGCTTTTTAGAACCCTGGGAGATTAAGGAAGAACCCAGAAAATGAGCCATTCCCGAGGCACTTTTTCTATCCACTAGATATCCAGCATAATCAGCATCAGCATACCCTACCAGATCAAAACTATCTCCAAAAAGGGTAATACAGGACCAGGTCCCTTGTACCTTTCAAATACTTGAGAATTCTTTTTGCAACTTTCAGATGACACTCCTTAGGATAGGCCTGAAATCTTGCACACATTCCCACACTAAACACAAAATTTGGCCTGCTTGCAATGAGATATTATAAGGATCCAATAATCCCTGTATACATGGTTTCATTAACTGAGGGACAAATTCATCATTTTTTATCTTGGAACTGGTTCTTATTAGGGTTTTAATTAGCTTGGCATCTCCCATGTTGTATTTCATCAGAAGCTCCTGGATATACTTCTCTTGACAGATCATTGTCCCCTTGGAGGTTTGATTAATCTACAAACCTAGAAAGAAACTCAACTCACCCATCATGTTTTTTTCAAATTCACTCCCCATTAGCTTTGCAAAATCTTCACATAGGGATTCAAAAGTAGCTCCAAAGATAATATCTTTTAGAGCCTCTTTTATATTTTTAGGCTCAATTTGGGATGTTGAGAATGCCATGAAATTTCTAGCTTCATCTCTTATTTGTACTTCAGATTCCAAAGGCATGGTCAGATTCTCAAGTAGATGAGAAGATTTGTGCCTCTAATTCGACCTTCTGAGATGAGTTCCATTGGGACCAGGTCCTTGAAGAGTTTCACTAGACTTTTTTTATTGTTCTTCAAATGGAGCTAGGATCTGTGACTATAATTCTAGATGACCATCACTTTCATCATTTAGTCCTTGACCATCCTCTTAAGCAATGTCATCCCTTTGAACAGGAATGAGTTCTTCTATTTCTAAATCTTAACCATCACCTGGATTCATTAGCTTTCCTGACTCACCAAAGACCACATGCACACTTTCTTAAATACACAAAGTTCTTTTGTTGAAAACTCTGTATTCTTTGCTTATTGAAGAATAAACCATAAATACCGATTTATCACTTTTGGAGTCAAACTTTTCTAGATCATTCTACCCACTATTTAGAACAAAGCATTTGCATCCAAAAGGTTTGAAATAGTCAAGCTTAGGATTTTATTGAACACAAGCTCATAAGGGATCTTGTTCATGAGTGATCTAATCAAGAACCTATTTTTCACATAGTAGGAAGTATTCACAACTTAAACCCAAAAGTTTTTTGGAAATCTGCTATTAATTAGCATGGTCTTGGCAATCTCTATAAGGGTTTTGTTCATTTTTTTAATAAATCTATTTTGCTGAGGATTCTTTGGAGTAGAGAAGTTATGACTGATTTTATTTTCAGTACAGAATCCTGCAACTGGAGAGTTTTCAAATTCACTTCCATGATTATATATGAATTCAACAATCTTACAGTTCAGCTTCATTTAGATTTTCTTGGAAAAAGTAACCTGTACCTCGTAGGTTTCATTCTTTGTTCTTAAGAACATTTTACAAGTGAACCTTGAGTAGTCATCCACAATCATAAACACATACTTCTTTCCTCCTCCACTTTGGACTTTGGTAGGTCCACATAGATCCATATGCAGTAACTCAAGGGGTCTAGAAGTACTCACCTGATTCTTCAACTTAAAAGAAGACCTGATTTGTTTACCTTTAACATAGGCATTACAAACCTTGTTGTTTGAAAATTTTAACTTTGGCATGCCATAGACCAGGTCCTTTGAGATCAACTTGTTCAGCAAAGAGAAACTTATATGTCCCAGTCTTCTATGCCATAAATCAGCATCTTCACTTTGAACACTTAAGCAAGTTAATTCTCTATCAGCCACAGACTCTAAATCAACTACATATATAATTTTGATCCTCTTTGACTTGAGAATAAATTTTCCAAATTCCAAGCTTGACATAGTACATCCATCAGCTAAGAATTTGACATTATTACCTTTGTCATAGATTTGGAAAACACTTTTAAGACTATAATTGAGGCCATTCCCATAGTACACATCTTCTATTACTTGATCTGGAGATCTTCCAATCTTTCCCATACCATGTATAGCCCTTTTTACCATTTCCAAAAAAGACACCTCCATCTTGAAGTGTCTTGAGAGAAAGAAAGCAGTCAGTCCTCCCTATCATATACTTTGAACATCCACTATCCATGAACCAGTTCTGACTGTATTCCCCTTCTACTACCTGCAAACATAGTCATTTGTTAGATTTGGGAACCCACTTGAGTTTGAGTTCCCTATATGAAGACAAAGGTGTGATCAGATCTTTCTTGACCTATCTAGGTAGAGAATTCCTCTTCTTTACATTTTAAGGGCATGAAACCCTTAGGATAATAGTTCTCATGTTAGATTTATTTAGTGTTGCTCATTCTACCTCTAATCCAGTACTGGTAGTTTTTCTTCAAGTGTCCATATCTTCCATAATGAGTACATAGAGGTTTGTGAACCCTATTTTTACTACTATGAACAGCTTTTCCATAAGACCCAAGTGATTAGATTTTATACCGATATCCAAGCCTTTACCATTATTGACACTGACCAGTTAAATTAGAAATGGTTTGTGTGAAAGTTGTCCATTTTAGTGATTTGTTACGTTCTTCCCTTAGACGGACCAGGTCCCTTTCTAATTCTTCATTCTTATAAGTACATTCATAAGGTACTTTTTGATAATATCTTAATTTTTCTTCAAGCTCAAATTGAAGCCTTGAATCTTCTTTATTACCTTTACCCTCAGAATCATTTACTTTTTCTAGTTTACTCATTAAATGCAGATTCTTTG
Organism: Capsicum baccatum var. pendulum; assembly: GCA_030864225.1. Classification (NCBI taxonomy): domain Eukaryota; kingdom Viridiplantae; phylum Streptophyta; class Magnoliopsida; order Solanales; family Solanaceae; genus Capsicum; species Capsicum baccatum. The sequence goes on along the minus strand of CM061558.1, from coordinate 75,303,015 downwards.
ATTTTAACTTTATGAACAATTCTTCTGTTTAAGATATCTGAAGAGTTAAAGCAATCAATTCAAGCTCTTGATATTCTACTTTCTCTTCTAGAGCATTTATCTTAGTAGTCAGTTCACAGATAGAATCAATCAACACATTTTCTAGCTTCTTTATCTTTCTAGCAAAGTAGTTATCTAAATTAAGTAAAAGAGAGTTATCTTATTTTATTCTTTATCTTTAGTGTGTACCATAAAATAAAACAAGGAATCACAGGTAACTTCACACTCCTCTTCATCCAGCATAGACACATCTTCAGCCTTTTCAGCTTCATCAGATTCACTGGAGGAATCTGCCCACACTGCTAGGGCTTGGTACACTGTATAGTCAGTTGCATCCCATCTTTATTTTATAGGGACATGGTCCCTGTTCTTTCCTTTTTCACCTCCAGTTTGGAGATGTTCCTTGTAATTCATTTTTGTGCATTAGATAGTCCTTAATGAAATGGTCAGGACTTCCACATTTGCGACAAAATTTAACAGTGCCTTTCTTTTTTCTTCTACTTTATTTTCTTTAAAACTAACCATTTTTCTTCATATCTCTAACAATAATTTTTGGAAAATAGGCAACATTAGTGTCTTCTTTACCCGAATTAAATTTTGAAGCCTTCAATGCCAGAGATTTTTCCTTTTTTGTTTCCTTCTTCTCCTTTACTTGTTGTTTCTTGAGCTCATGAGTCTTTAATTACCAATGAGTTCATCTATAATCAGAGCCTTCTGGTTTATTGCCTCAGTAATAGCATCCACTTTGCTTTTCGGGAATTAGGAAGAACACTTAGAATTTTTCTCACTTACTTATACAAAGGAATAATTTCTCTTATCCAGTGCAACTCATTTGTGATAGAAGTGAATCTTGTATGTATTTCTTGAATTGTCTCTCCTTCTTTCATAGAAAAAGTTTCATACTAAGTAGTCAACATATCAAGCTTGGAATTGTTTACATTAGTTGTTCCTTCATGAGCTATCTTCAGGCAATTCCAATTTTTTTTAGCATTTTAACAAGGAAATATCTTATTATACTTATCATGTACTATGCCACAGATAAGAAATTTCCTTACATTGTAAATCTTCTGAACCTTTTTTTGATCTTCATCATCAAACCTTATCCTATATAGTGGTAGATTACCTTCTTTTAGATTAGGCAGAGCAGTTATGATCAATAAATCACTCTAGGTATGAACCTATTAAAGTGTCCTTACTCTGATACCAATTGTTGAAATGTGGGAGGTTGCACCACACTATGAGCGATCAGGTCCCTTAAAGTCAGACACATGCAATAAAGCAGTAAAGCAGTAAGAAAACAACACTTTGTACAAAATTAAAGAACACAATGATTTTAACGTGGAAACCTCCTTTCTCAAGAAAGAAAAAACTATGGCTTGCCCTCACAAGCACTCACACATCCACTATAATCAATCTCTCAATTACAGACTTAATTAGAACCTAACTCTAGGCTCAACTAGTTTGCAACAACTCTATTACAAACTCTCTTTGATAACTCTATCAAGATCTCACCTCAATATTGATAAACGCTAACTAATATCAAACTCAGGTAACTCTACTTAAGCACTCTTAAGGATACAAATAAAAAGCATTACTCTTATAGTATGAGTAATTCAATTACAGACAAAGATTTGGACTTGAGCAATATTTAAGTTTTCACTGATTTCTCTCTTTGAATAATCAGGTTGCAAAAATTGATAATTTAAGGAGCACTCTTTTTTTATTTATAGCTGGATAATGATTAGTATAGAAATGTGATTGGTCCAGGTGTCCTGAAAGGTACAAGTTCACCTGCGTAGTTTGTTACACTAACAGACAAAACTGCACATGCTAGTGATAGTTGTACTGAACTCATGAAGACCCAGGGACCTGGTCCCTTGATGTCAGCTAATCATCATCAGAATAAGATATAGCAGTGGTGATAATTATGATGGTAGATATGTTTGGTATTGTAATGACTGTTATGATAGTGACAATTAATAGTGGTGGTGGTAATGATGTAAAGTTGGTTGATATTTATATTTGGAGGTGTTGATTGTGATAGCTTAAAAATGAATGCATGATAGTCGATAACATGTTGTTGGTAGTTGGAGATGTTATTAGTTTTGATGGTAGAGATAATTATTAGTAAAGATATACTATAACAATGATGGTGGTTGAAGTAGTGGTAGAAGTAGCGACAACGGTGACTATGATGGTGGTGGTGATGGACGAAGAATATATGGAGTCTGATAATGTGTTAGTGGTAGTTGTGGTGGTGCTAGTTGTGATAGATAAGTTGGTTATTAGTTGGGATTGGCCAATAGTGGTTGATGAAAATATAAGTAAGAAAAAATATGTGTTTGACACATCGAATCCTTTGTGTGAATTGATCCTTAAAAATGATAACAAAAATCGAGAAAATTTTATTATGAGTAGGTGCGTCACGTCAGACTTGTGTGAGTGTCATTATTAATTGACATGTTTACTATGGATCCCACTTCATTAATGTCTCACTCTATTTTCATTTCTCTTTTCATCCCTCCCTTATTGGCTAATCTTAACAATAATAATATTTTTCTATTTATGATTTGTTTAGGCAAGATAGTATTTGATTGCATAAATAAATTGGTGAAAGAATTATTCCATCCATTTCATATTAGTAGGTCATTTTATTTTACACATATGTTAGGAAATCATAAAAAAAAAAGGTAATTTAATCAATTCACCTCTTAAAAAACTTTACAATTAAGTGTTAACACTTTCAAAAAAAATTAATTGCAAGAATAGTATAAAAAAATTTAATTAATGTTTTCTTGATTTAGTAAGATGGCAATTAATATGAGACAATTATTTTTAGTAAAATCAACTAATATGGATAGAGTGAATAATAATTTATATTTTTGTAATTAATTAATTAAGGTCATTAATGATAAAGAATGATAAGGATAAAAATAAAGATTTTGATTTTACTTTATTAAGTTATATTTGATTAAGAGTAAACACTCATAAAGTTAATTTTCTTACTTTTTGTACAAGTTAACACCATAATTTATCTGGTAATTTCATTTTATTGTCATTTTTAACTAGAATTTATAATTAATTAGAATGCATAATTAATAAATAATTTATATTAAGTAATTGTTTGGCCATTAGAGACTAACAAATTAGAGTTGGAGTTGTGTTTGATCATATTTGTTTTAAAAAAAATTAGATTTTGAAAAGGACCAAAAATAAATTGCGAGATGAAAAAATATAAAAATAATTGCATCCAAAAGCATGTCTTAGTGGTTCCATGAAGTGGGTTGAGCACGATGATGTATCAAATTTAATTTTCAATAGAGACAAATACTAAGTAATTTTTTTTAGTATTTCATGAAATTAATCGAGGTGCGTGCAAATAAATTGATTTAAAAAATTAGACTATAAAGGAATTAAATTAGAAAAAAATAAAATAAATGAAGAGAAAAGGATGATGAGTTAAAAAGGAGGGGAGAGAGAGAATAATAAAGGGTGAGAGGTTAATAAATAAAAATAAAGGGTGAGAGGGATAATAGGTGGGACCCACTTTTTTTAATTCAAAAAGTAATCCCTCACACACCAAGTCATCCTTGAGCCTCGATCATAGTAAAACTTTTCGATATCATAGATGATCGTGTAGCATGTCTTTTATAGAATTTTATTTTATTTTATGGATTCTTATTTTGCAAAATTGTTTATATAATCATTATGTTTGCAACTAGAATGTTTTTATGTCAAGATATATATTGACTTTAAATTGAAGATTGAATGCTAACTGCTCTGATGTTATATAACTGCATTTGAAGTTATCGACGGAACACATTAATTTGTTTAGAAAATATTTTGATTAGTTTCTAGACATACCTTCAATTTTAGTGCGAGGCCTTATTTTGCACAATTTATTGATAAAGAATGTGCATAATGATAAAGTGATCTTTTATGATTTTTGATTAGTGGTGCGGAACTTCAATTTGAGTTCGGTAAGTTTACTCTTATTACAGATAAAAAATTTAGGGGTAATACATCTATTTAGGTGTTATTGAAGGCTAATCGCTTGCTGATGAAGTACTTTAATGATTCATTCGATGTAACATGACCCTAACTTGAAGCTTGTTTCCTTAATGAAAAATGGAAATATGATATTGTTGTTAAGATTGTAATTTTGTATTTTGTGAATGTCTTCCCTTCTCATTGTTAAATATGAAAGTTATTGATTTTTATATTTTGATCTAATCGAGAATTGTTATTTCAATTACTGTTCAAGGGGAATCAATGCTTTGAATGTGATATTAGAATTGTGCCCAAACAAATTTAAGATAAAACCTAATTTTTATCAGCATGGTGAATTTGGTGAATTTTCTTTGACTTAAAGATTTGATTTTGATAGTATTGTCCAGAGTTCAAAGATCATTTTGCTGAGTATAATGATTTTTAAGTGTCGCGTATTCTAAAGTAAATCACAGAGAAACAGTTAAACCACGAGCATGTCTATTTGTGGATATTCATCTTACACCCTAATCAAGCATTTTTGTTAATTTTGTACATTAGATATTATGATAAATCTATGGTATTTAAAGTTTGTTAATTGTAATTGCAGTTTGAGAACATTTTTTTTCAAGTAATGATGAAAGGATGTTATTAGAGTTAGATGGTTTAACGTTTGAAACTGCCACTCTATTTTCTCAAAGTCACTGTTTGACTGGTGAATTGTTTTCCACACATGCGTCAAAGGTATATATATTGGTCAAAGCAATCACGGTGATAGTGTATCTAGCAATGCTAACTTAAAGAAGAAGATCAACGAATTTCAGGTTCATGGTGATATAAAGTTTGAAGAGATTTTAAAGCTTTTGGTGATTTGGCAAAGAAACTAAAGGTAACATATGATTTTTTGCTATTGTTTCCTTTTTAGAGAATATGAATATATAACAATTGAATAATTAAGTATGAGTCTTTTTTGAAATAGGAATGAATCTTGATCTTCTATGATATTATATTTGGTATATGAGATATCAAAGTGGGTTTCTTAGAGATTTTTGAGAAGAAATGAAGCTTGATTTCTAATAATACTATGTGAATATATAAGATATATTATGTGGGTGTCATAGTGGACCATTTAGTGACTTATCGAATACATAGATATTGATACTATAAAATACGCTTGCAGTCTCTCTCTCTCTCTCTCTCTCTTTCTATTTATATATATACACACACACACACACATATATATACACTTTGTGGGTATGTCACGATATAACTAATCAGATCGTACAGACATCTATTCTAAGCTACCTACATAGGAGAATATGTACGACCCATTCAAAACAGATGCGAAAATTATAAATAATTTTTATTGAAGATTTCAAAATTTGATAAATAATACAATCTTTTTTGAGAATATCATAAATGAAAACACTTTTTCAAAGGACCTAGTCTAGACATGTACAAGAGCTACTAAATAGAATAATAAGTACATAACACCAACTTTCACCAGGGAATGAGAAGATAGAAGATTCTGGAGATCTCTAGCTGCATCAAAAAAGAAGTATCAACTGTTCTCGCAACTACGCTATATCCCAAAATGGTATAGCAAGAGTAGATTGGTATAACCACATGTACTGATAGTCATCATGGGGCATCAAGATTAAATCACGTAACCATAATACAAAAATCTAAAGTGAAACATTAACTCATACAATATGCCAATTTAATTACTTAATCTCATGTTTCTAATTATGACTCTTCTTAACATGCTCCCACTACACGGCTTTATTTTATTCTTATTACTCCTTATTGATAACTAATTGAACCATAATATTATATTATTACTAACTAATTACTTCCTTATCTGTCGCAATTCAGAGCTGCCCCCTAGTCATAACATGGTGCTTAAGGCCACGAGTGATCCCAAGCTAACCCATGATATATACCTACTGTGAGCACTGAATAAAATAGTAATGGGATAACATGCACAGAATATAATCTGATAAAATGATGGTACAATAAAATACTAAAATATAATTCAACACGTCCTAAACAACTGAATAGATTGAAAACTAACTGATTGTCTATCTGTCTGAAAGCCTCCAAAAATCATAAGGAGTTGGTGGGACAAACCCTTAACGAACTCCGACTGACTGAACATAAAGAGATTCTAAAATAACAGTAATAACATAACATATCCTTGATGGATGAGGACTCACCACTACTGCGGTTGGGTAATGATGAACTGTCTAAGAATGGTTGGGAAACTAAGTGTTTGAACCTATGTTATAAGACAACATAGCACAGGAGAAAAGTATGCGGTTAATACTTTAAATGTACTAGTATGTGAGATACGAACAAACTGAAATACATATGGAAACTGAACATTTATGTATAGACATGTAAAACTGTGAATGCAAGACCAAGTAAAGCATGAACTAAATTTATTATGTAAAATTGACTGACTGAATAACTGAAAATATAATTACTTGGTCAAGCAAACCTGAACTGATATAGACTGAGTTAACTAGGGTCTAAGTAATTATATGTTGTCTTATAACATAGGTTCAATACCTTGTCACGAGTACTAACACTGACTGTGTGGATCCACTAGACTAGTGTACTGAAGGACTAGGGAGTCACCCTCTACTGGCAGGTGCCCCTAAGAGAATGTCAACCCTCAACTGCCAGGAAGACCTCTCAAAACCTTAGCTGGATATGTAGTTCTAGAACTCAGGTATTGATACTAAATTCACATCGTCTACGGGCAGGTAAGCCCTTATCCCTGGGTTCACTTGGTGCTAAGTCCTACTCTCAACTAAAATTTCACTATTTATAACTAAGGTCAACTTATCATCTCTATTGATAGTGCTCAACATAATCATAACAAACTGAGTATGATAATAAAATCATAAATGGACTGAATCATTACTTGTAAAGTCTAAAATATAAGTAACCATATAGGCATCAGGTATTCATGACCCGCCAGCTCTGAAATATTACAAAATTCAATAATAACACTTGAAACAGAGCCATAAAGTTCAAATTCAAAGACCCAAAACATAATACGTGTCACCAAATTGATAAAGTCCATGAATTTTAATATATGAATGTATTAAACTTGGGCGGATAACAATTTCAGATGTTTTAATTTAAAATTTGATAGTTTGACATGGTATCAATTGAATATGACATTAGTAGTTGAAATTTAAAGCATGAAGTTATAGAAATTTTTTTGGGGAAAACATGTTGACATGACTTGAATTCAATTTTTTAAGATGACATGGATTAAATTTATGATTTACATGGATAATTTCATAAAAAATGATTATAAATCCATACTTGAACAAAAGAGGATTTTTGGGACAATGATTGGAAGAAACCCATTGATGAATATCCTACGTACCTGGAATTGCTCGAATTGTGAAGAGACCTTACATTTTGAGACATAAAAGATGACTTGGTGACAGAAACCCTAATCTTGATGATCTTGAATATGGAAGGAGGAAAGTATTGTTAATTGCCTAAAAGTGGAGGAAAATAACGCTCCCTTTTAGGTTATAAGTCATGGGTTGGGAGTTAACAGAGGGGAAATACCAAAAGACACTTTAACTAAATATTGTAGAAATTCGTCACAAGTCTAACGAGTCAACCATATGACTCATATGGTGAAGGTACGACTAGGCCTTCAAACTTGTAAGCTTGGCAAGATCTAAGAAAGTAAACACTAGTCAATATACGAGTCTAAACCTACGACTAGTAACAACTCCATACGTCTTGTATTCCCCCACTTATAACTTGGACAGAATCTTAGGGAGCCCATACTGCTAAACTTACGACTTTACTTATGACTCATATGTTGTATGCATGTCTCAAGGGACAGAGTCGTACCTAGAAAAGAATGTCAATAAATTTACACTGCCTTGGATACTACTACACCATACGACTCATATGTTGTATGTATGACTACAGAAATGAGTTGTATGTAGTACAGTGGCATTTAGGCACGGGGTATTATAATATCTCCCCATTGGAAACATTCATCCTCGAATATGACTGGTTAGTCTTAGACTACTAAGGAAACTGAGATCGTGTACTGAATGCTTATGAACTGAAACATGATCAAATGATTGAGTCTGAGTCATAATACACGGACTGAATCGAATTCATGAATGCATGTTATGACATGAGGATGACTATATGACTGAAATAGAAAATGAGAGAGTCAACTTACAAGTAATCATTACCTACAACTGGATCTAAGTTCATGAAGAATAGATGAGGATATTTGGTTTGCATATCTGTTTCTGCTTTCCAAGTAGCTCCCTCAACGGACTGATTTCTTTATAGAACTTTAGCCAAAGGGACTTCTTTATTCCTAAACCTATGAAACTATCAATCAAGGATCTCAACTAGAATTTCTTAGAAAGAAAGACTATCCTTCAACTCCATACTCTCTAAGGGCACAACTGAAGTTGGGCCGCCAATACTTTTCTTTAGAAAATAGACATGAAACTCCAGATGCACTGATGCCAAATCCACAGGCAACTCTAACTCATAAGCTACCTTCCCAAAGTAGCTAACAATTTTATATGGACCAACATAATGGGGACTGAGCTTTCCTTTCTTGACAAATATCTTTACTCCTTTCATAGGCAAAATTTTCAAATAAACAAAGTCACCAACATCAAACTCAAGATCCTTTCTCCTCACATTTGCATAAAATTTCTGATGACTTTGGGCTGTCTTTAATATCTCTCAAATCAGTTGAACTTTCTCCATCACCTCAAACAATGAATCTGGCCCTATCAAATAAGCCTCACCTTCTTCAAACCAACCTATAGGAGACCTATATTTCCTCTCATAAAGAGACTCAAATGGATCCATTTGAATACTAGAGTGATAGTTATTATTGTAGGCAAACTCAATCAAAGATAAGTGGCCATCCTAACTACCCTTAAAGTCAATAACACAGACCCTCAACATTTTCTCTAAAGTATGAATGGTCTGTTCTACCTGACCATCTATCCGAGGATGAAAAGTTGTACTAAGATGTACTTGGGTACCAAGGCCCTTCTGAAAAGCCTTCCAACAGTGAGAGGTAAACTGAGTACCTTTATATGAAATAATAGATAACGAAACTCCATGAAACTTCACCACTTCCCTAAGATATAGTCTAGCAAAATCCTAAGCTAAAAATAAAGTATGAACTAGTAAGAAATGAGCTTATTTGGTTATTATATCTACAATGACCAATATCAAATTATGTTGACGGCGTGTATAAGGTAATCCTATCATAAAATCCATGTTCACCATCTCCCACTTATATGTGGTGATGGTAAACCCCTAAAGTGTACCACTATGCCTTTGGTGTTAAACCTTAACCTCCTGGCAGTTCGAACACTTAGTCATAAAATTTATAATGTCTTTCTTCATACCACTCCACCAATAGATCTCTCGCAAATCATGATACATCTTAGTGTCCCCTGGGTAAATAGAATATCGTGCACCACGCACTTCAACTAATACTCGTTGTCTCATACCATTAACACATGGAACACATATTCTACCTTGACAACAAAGCATACAATCTCCCCCTTAGGAGAAAATCTCCACCTTCTAGTCTCTAACTACCTCCTTTAACTTGACCAAACTAGCATCCCTATCTTGTTTTTCTTTTACTTTGGCAACCAGTGAACATTTCCAACCATTCTGAACCCATATACTACCTTCGGCTGAATCAACTAGCCGAACCCCTAACCAAGCAAGCTGGTGAACTGCACCGACTAACTCCTTCTTATGATCCTCCACATGAGCAGTACTACCCATAGACAATCTGCTAAGGGCATCCGCCACTACATTGGCCTTTCCTAAATAGTACAACACACTCATATCATAGTCTTTTAATAATTTAAGCTACCTTTTCTGGCAAAGATTCAGGTGTTTCTACATGAACACATACTGTAAACTCTTATGATCCATAAACATATCAACATGAACCCCACAAAGTTAATGCCTCTAAATCTTTAAGGCAAAGACAACGACTGTCAACTCAAGATCATGGGTTGGATTATTTTTCTCATGGGGCTTAAGCTGTCTAGAGGCGTAGGCTATGACCTTACCTCTATTTATTAGTACACAACCGAGACCAACTCTAGAAGTATAACAATACACTATGAACCCATCTGTGCCATCTGGGGAAGTCAAGACTAGAGCAAAAGTAATTCAGTCCTTCAACTCCTGAAAGCTCTTCTCACAGGAATCTGACCACTAAAATTTGATTTTCTTTTGGGTTAGTCGAGACATGGGAGAAGCAATAAAAGAAAACCCTTCAATAAATTATCTATAATAGCCATCTAAACCCAAGAAACTCCTAATGTCAAATAGAAAGATAGATCTAGGCCAGTTTCTCACAGCTTCTATCTTTTGAGGATCAACTTGAATGCCATCACTAGAAACTATGTGACTGAGGAAAGATACTGATCTCAACCAAACTTTCACTTACTAAACTTAGCAAATAACTGATGATCTCTAAGGGTCTACAACCCAACTCTCAGATGGTCTGCTTGATCATTCTCACTATGGGAATAAACATAAATGTCATCAATGAAGACTATGATAAACATATCCAAGTACTGCTTATGCATCCTGTTCATCAAGTCCATGAAAGCTATAGGGTCATTTATTAGTCCGAAAAACATTACAAGGAATTTAAAGTAACAATATCAAATTCTTAAGGTTGTCTTTGGAATGTCACATTCTCTAACTCTAAGCTGATGATAGCAGGATCTGAGGCCCATTAGATGATGGGGAGAGGATATTTATTTTTGATTGTGACTTTGTTTAGCTAACATTAGTCGATGCATATTATGAGATAACCATCTTTCTTGTGCATAAAAAAGACTGGAGCGCCCCATGAGGAAACACTATTCTTGATGAAACCCTTATCTAAGGTATTCTTTAACTATTTTTTCAATTTCTTGAGCCTAGTTGGAGCCATTCTGTAAGGTGGAATAAAGATAGGCTGGGTATCTGGAAGGAGATCTATCTCGAAGTCAATCTCCCTTTAAGGAGGAACCCTAGAGAGATCTTCAGGAAACACATTTGGAAATTTATTTACTACAGGAACTCACTCAAGACTCAGTGTTTTAAAATTTAAGTTGTTAACTTAGATGAGATAATATATACACCCCTTGGATATCATCTTTTGTGCTTTAAGATATGAAATAATTTGACCCTTAAGCATTAAAATACTACCCTTGCATTTAATAACTGGTTCATTAGGAAATTGAAACTGGACAATTCTATTTCTGTAATCAACTGAGGCACAGCATGAGTAAAGCCAGTCCAGGCTGAGAATGAAATCAAAATCAGTCATTTAACTCCACAAGATCAATTAAAGTAACTTTCTAGGACACTATGACCAGGTAATTTTTGTACACCCATTTGGCTATAATAGACTTACCCACTGGGGTAGACACTGAGAAAGGATCTAATAACATTTTAGGACTGACACCAAAGTCTACAGTGATATAAGGATTCATGAAGGAAAGTGAGGCTTCGGGATCTAGCAATGCATAAACATGAAGATGGTAGACTTGAAATATACTCGTAACCACATCAGGAGAACTTTACTAATCATGCCAAGTCTGGAGATCATACAGTCTATTCTAGAGCTACCCATAAGTGGCACTAGAAGTGTCACCCTTCTAAGTAGGGTGACTTGTTGGAGCTGATGAAAAGTTGGACTAACCCTACTGATGAACATCCTTACCCTTCTAGACTACCCACAGGAAATACCTGATCTTGTGACCTAGTTTTCCACATCCAAAATGCACATCACCACAAGCTCTGCATTATCCCTGATGATTTTTACCATACTTCCTATAGAGCTGATTGGTACGACACTATTCAAACTACTTTATGACTTAGATGCTAGCACTCTATCCCGACTATCCTGTCTGAACTTAGGCACTGGTTCACTGGCTAAAGATGGAGTTGTGGCCAAAAATTTTGAGAAGAACTAAGAACGGTTACCGCTTTTTGACCTTTGCTGAGAAAAGTTGAAACTACCTGTTCTGTCCCTCTTAGTCTCTCTTTCCTTCTCTTTGATCTTCTCCTTTTTAATCAGTTAAGCATGAACCATGAATATATAAAGGTCTATATCCTTGATTAGCATAGCAGTCCTACACTCCTTGACTATACTATCAAATACACCAGATATAAAGTTACTCATCCTAGACCTAGAGTCAGCCACCATAGTCGGAGCATACCTCACCAATTTAGTGAACTTGAGTGAGTACTCCTTCACACTCATTCTGCCCTGCATCAAATTTATGAACTCCTAAACCTTAGCTTCCCCAACTCTAGAAGAACCTGTCTATGAAAGTTATGGCAAACTTCTCCCACTCTATTTGCCCTGCCTCAACACTTTTGTCCTCTTTCTACTGCTTGAACCAAGTGTGAGTCACCCCCTGCAACTAGTAAGAATTTAAGTCTGTACTTTCACCCATGATGTTTGTCACTTTCTACACCCCATCCAAAAATTCCTATGGATCTTCCTCAGACTTAGATCGAGAAAACAAAGTGGGATTCATCCGAGTGAAATCCCATATTCTATTTGCAACTGTATTCACCAATGGATTAGCTAGGGAAAAAGTCTACGGGTTGTTCTGAACTACCAAATGGGATAAGGCTGTGAAAGTAGCCCTGAAATCTGCGTGAGAGACATGGTCATTCAGGGATCTTCCTAAATAGGTGGTGGTGCGGGCTAATCCCTGCTCCTTCTTTCATTGTTTCTTCTAGGAGGCATTATCTGTAAACAAAATATAGGATTAGTTAGATTAAAAGAATTTAGTAAAGCTCATGCTCTTTTGCACGACATGAATACTGAAAGAAGGGAAACTTTCCTAAAAATATCTCATAGCCTCTTGTCCATAAGTGCGACGTGTGTCACACCCATCTACAAGACTCTACTCAATGCAGCTTTCAGATACCCTAGGACACTTTAAGACCTTAGGCTATGATACTAAGTTTGTCGTGATCCAGAACATCCCCTAGTCGTAACACAGTTCTTAAGGCCATGAATGACCCTAATATAGCCCATGATCAAGTACCTGCTGTGGGTACTGAATAAAATAGTAATTGGATAACATGTACATAAGATAATCTAATAAAATATTGGTATAATAAAATACTGAAATATAATTCAACATATTTGAAACAATTGAATAGACTGAAAACTAACTGACTGTCTATATGTCTAAAAATATCTAAAAATCATAAGGAGTTGATAGGACAAACCTCCAACTAACTCTGACTGACTGAACATAAAGAGATGCTGAAATAATGATAATTACATGCCATATCCTTGATGGATGAGGACTCACCACTATTGCTACTGGGTAATGCTGAACTGTCTAAGGATGGTCGAGAAAATAAGCATCCAAACCTATGTTATAAGACAACATAGAGCAAGAGAAAAGTATATAGTTTTTACTTTGAATGTACTGGTATATGAGATAAGGACTAACTGAAAGACATATGGAAACTAAACATGTATGTATGAACAGGTAAAACTGAGAATACAAGACCAAGTAAAGCATGGACTGAATTTATTCTGTAAAATTAACTGACTGAATAACTAAAAATCTGATTACTTGGTCAAGCAAACCTAAACTGATATAGATTGAGTATTGACTAGAACTAGAGGAGCTATAATGTAACCGACATGCCCCAATCTGAGCTAACCAGGCTCAACCTGTAACCCCAGTTTGAAAGGTGTCATTACCTTTCCACGGGTACCAACACTGGCTGCGTGGATCCATTAGACTAGTATCCCAAAGGACTAGGGAGTCACCCTCTACTGGGAGGTTCTCCTAGGAGAATGTTAACCCTCAATTGCCAAGAAAAACTCTCAAAACCTATGCTGGCTATATAGATTATCAATCTCATTATAGATTATTAGTTTTCAAACTTTCTTTTTACCAATCTCATTATAGATTATCAGTTTTCAAACTTTCTTTCTATAATTTAACAAGTTCAATATTCATTAGCATACATTGCAACTAAATAAACAAATGGCCAGTTAACATGTACACATACAATTAAATTGATCCTTAATTCCAATTCAAACATAATCTACAATCTATTAAAATTTAAAAGAAAGTTGTACCACTACTATACCAACTATTATTAACCAATAGTCCATGCAGAGACATACCTATAACCAATCCACTCAACTACCATTTAATAATTATTTAGATGTACATATCGCCTACTCTAACATGTGCCACTATTTATCTGTAACTACAACTCCATTAATTTCTCCACGTTCATCTTAATACTACATCATCATTAATCGTTCACTGCACAACTTCCTCAATTTCTTTTATGGGACCGTACTAACAATACATATTGTATGATTTCTACCAAGGGTTTTATATTACATATATCAAGTATCACTAATCATATAAGTAACAAGGTTTAATACCAACTTTCCCGCCACACTTAAAAATTATCCATCAACCATTAATTGGTTCGTTCCAACTTTACTAGCCAATTAGCAAATTGTAACACCCTAAAAAATAAAATCAATGTTAGAATCATGCTTCTAGTTAATACAAAATCAAACATCATGTTTGATAGTTTGATAAATGATAAGACATATATTATAGCCTCAAATAATTCCTAGCTTATAGACAAGTCAAAATATCCCTTATCGATTGAATTCTTGTGAAGAATATTAATATAGTCAGCTTCAAATGAGCATAACTTTTCAATTCCTAAGAATTATTTAGATCAAGACCCACCAACAAATAGGTAATTGAATTATATTTCCAACTCCAATAATTTTACCTTAATTCAATACTGGAGTAAAAGTTATGGCCAATTTTTTGAAGTACTATCCAAGCTACCAGTGACTACAACTCAGGCTACGACTCATAGTCACACCCTACGAGTCATTAGGAGGACTCATTGTCATGGAAATGGGAACTAAAATTTGGGTCCTTTCACTATCCCTTTCCTATCGGGACTGCTTATTGGTATTTTCCAAATGATTTTTGAGGGGTTATTTGATCTTTTCTAACCATTTTAACACCAAAATTATGTCATTTAAGTAGGAAAGGGATGAATCATCATACTAAAACACCCATAAGTCCCCCATTCCTCAAAATTCATTCAACACTTAGAAAAGTTAGAGAGAGAAATAGGAAATTTTCCTCTCCAAGCAAGAAATAGGGCTTTCCAACTTCCGACTTCAAATTCAAAGATTTCTTCAAGGTTTTAAACCTCAGGTATGTGGGATTTCATCAATGGATTTCCTTTATCCATTGATTCCCAAGGATAACTCAGTTCTCCAAGTCTAATTCAGTGTTCAAGCTTAGGGTTTAAATGGGAAAAAAGAATTTCTTTAGTTTTTGGTTTATTTCTTTAACTAAATCATGGATATATGTTTTCCTGTAAATTTGACCTTTTTCCCATACTCAGAATCGTGAAATCTCATTTTGTTGATAAATTCTTGATCTTTGGGCTTGATTTATCAAATTTCTTATTATGTTCAAATTTTAATATTGCTATGATTAGATGCATTCTTTAGAGATGGTGGGCTATGAACACTCAATGACTTAGGATTTCATGCATACACTTACGAATGTTATATTATCCATCTTACATGTTATTGAATACTTTCATATTATGCATTTATTGTCAATTTTCAAAATATTATTATTATTGTCTATTTTTGATTATAGTGTCATTCAGTTGGGAGTAGTACTTAGCGCCGAGCGAACGTAGGGATGGAGGCTCACCCATTAATTAGGTTGAGACCTTTAGTAGAAGTCCCTAAGTTTTAGTCTCATATAATTAGTACGTTCAAAGTACTGATTGCATACTTTTTTGTCTTATATTATCTTATAATATAGGTTCTATTACTCAGTATCAAAATTTTGCTTAGTACGATTCTGCACCATATCAGCAATAGTGTTTGGTGAGTCCTCATTATTCGAGGACCAGTTATTAAGATTTATTTTTAGTACTTTTTCTAGTTTTAAATAGTTAAAGTTAGTTTGGGGCTTGTACCAATAACTCATATGATTTAGAGGCTTTCAGACAAATAGCTATATTTTTAGTATGTTGATTATGTCAGACAGTCTTAGTTTTGATATCCAGTATTGATTTTGATTTTATTATAATTAGGACATTTTAGTTTTGTTTCCATTCAGTATCTCATTATTTTCTTTATTATTCTTAGTGTTTTAGCTTGGGGTCACTTCTGACTCTAAGCACCGTGTTACGACTAGGGGCAGTCTCGTGTTAGAATAAACTTGGTATCAGAGCATCAAGTTTAAAGCATCCTAGTGTGTATGAAATCTACATTAAGTAGAGTCTTGTTCATAGATATGAAACACGCCACACTTATGAGTGAGAGGCTATAAAATGTCTTAGGAAAAGTTTCACTTCTCATGATTTATGTCATGCGATAGAGTGTGAACTCTATCAAAATTATCTTCTAACTCATGCTTTATACATTTATGGAAATTACCTCCCAAGAGAACTAACAGAAAAAGGAATGGAAATCAATAAGCACCACCACCAGCTCCAGTAAACCCTCTGAACAAACAAGTCTCCCATGCTAAGTTTAGGGCTACTTTCACAGTATTAGCCCAGTCTATGACCACCCAAAATAATTAATAGGTTGTTGCACTAGCCACCTCAATTGTGAATATGGCAACAACTAGAGTCCAGGACTTCACTCAGATGAATCCTATGGTATTATTTGGGTCAACTCTAAAGAGAATACACATGAGTTTTTGGATAGTATATAGAAAGTGACTAAAATCATAGGTATCAATTCAATTGAAAATGCTAATTTGGCTTCTTATCAATAACAAGGAGTGGCTCACACATGGTTCAAACAATGGAAGTATGATAGAGGTATAAATGTATTATTAATAGAGTGAGATGAGTTTGTTATTGCATTGTTGGATAGAGTAAAAGAGTGGTTGCTGACTCTAGGTCCCGAATGAGCAAATTTATGTCAAGTGTTTCTGAGGACATGGTCAAAGAGTGAAGAACGACTATGTTAGTTAAGTGGATGGACATCTCCAGATTAATGGTTCAATCTTAATGGATTAAAGAGGAGAAAATCAAGTAGAAGAAAAGAGAGAGTAAGCGGGCTAGAACTGGTAGCTTTAATTTCTTTTAACAGAGGTCAGATAATGGTAATCATTCTTAGTTCCTCCAAAACTTTTTAGGTCCAACCCTATCTTCTTCTATCTCCCCAGTACCCAAGTTCTGGCAAGATACTTAAGATAGAGTGCTAGGCTCTAAGTCTCAAGGTAGTATCAATAATGTTCGTACTAACCTTGTTTGTAAGAAATATGGTAAAAACCACAAGGTTAAGTGTATGGAAGGCAGTGACGTTTGTTTTGGGTATGGCAAGCCAACCCACATATTAAGGGAATGTCCAGTAGCTTCTTAAGGATGTTCATCAGCAAAGTTAATCTAACTCTTCAGAAACTCCAGCATGTCGCTCAACTCAGCAGGATGCCACATTTAGTAAAGTTGGTGGACACCGTATGAATAAGTTCTATTCCCTTCAACTCAGCAGGATCAGGAGGTTCTTGTGAGGTGGTCACGGGTATATTATAAGTTTTTTATATTCATGTTTATACATTGTTAGACCCCGAATCCATACTTTCTTTTGTGACCTCTTACATAGCAGTATATTTTGGTGTCAGCCTTAAAATTCTCATAGAACCCTTCTCATTTTCTACTCTAGTTGGTAGTTCAGTCACAACCAAATGGGTATACAGAAATTATCCAGTCTTAGTATCCCAAAAAGTCACCTCAGTTGACCTTGTAGAGTTAGACATGATCGATTTTGATGTTATTTCTGGTATGGATTGGCTCCACTCTTACTATTCCTAAGTTGATTTTATAAATAGAGTAGTCCACTTTCAATTTCCAAATGAGTCAGTCATAAAGTAGAAAGGTAGTACCTTGGTACCCATAGTCTGTTTGTCTCTTTCCTTAAGGAAGGAAAATAATTTCCAAAGGGTGTACTATTATCTTGTTTATGTCAAGGACTCAAGGTTCAAATCCCCAAGTCTTGAGTCAGTTTCTAAGGTAAAAGAATTTCTAAAAGTGTTTCCTAAAGATGTGCCCTAAGTTCCTCTTGAGAAGAAATTGACTTTGGTAAAAATCCCATTCCATATATGTAATACCCCAAACTTTCCTTAAGCCTAGTTTCGTCTCTATAAGATTAAGGAATAACTTCCAAAGTGTTAACATTTAAATTATATAGAATTTTCCTAATTTTGACTTTTTATCATGCGGAAAATTGAATTAGCATTCCAATGATATAAGATTTGCCCAAATCCGATAATTGGGCATGAAGTTATGGCTAATTAAAGTTCCAGTCATAAAACATTGTCATTTAGAGACTTAGCGTGTCGCGGAGAGGAGTAATATCCCAATTGTTAGTTTTCAGTAGCCTAGCGCAATATTGGCGCGTCGCGCCAGGTGCCAAAATGGTATTCCAAAGGGGCACCGCAATGGCTCTGCATCGCGGAGTCTACCTAGTTCCCAATGATCGCTTTCCAGTAAGCCACCGCGATAGTGGCGCATCGCGATGGCCACTTAGTTCGCAAATATTTTATTTTTCTAGTTCGTTGAGAGTTAAAGGGGGGTATTTTGGTCAATTAACCTACCCCAATCCATCCAAAAACATAAAATCAATTACATAACAAAGCACTTTATGCCCTAGTCCTCCTTCTCTTAAAAAAAAGCCTATTTCATCATATTTCTCCTCCAAGAAACTCAAGATTTCTCCATTCATTCTCCAAATTGAGCAAAGATTCCAAGTTCTTAGCGCAAGAATTCCAAGAACCCTCATTCAAGAGTACAAGTAGCATCACAAAAGCAAGCCTATTCATTAAGTTCTCAATCTAAGGTATGTGGAGTTTGAAAAAGAGCACTCCTTCCGTTCTTGTACCCAAAATTTGCACTAATTTACAAAGATACATGATTTTACATGTTTTTCTATGAATTTGAAGTATGAATTTATACCCTATGTGGTTGTTCATGAGATTATGAGATTTTGAATGTTTTAGAAGTTGAATTTCATGAGTATGAGTATATTTTTATGAGTATTGCTGAAATTTCTAGATTTTCAAATGATTTATGCATGTTTATGAAATAAAATATGAATTTTTAGATGTTTGATCTTGATACTGACATATGGGTCACTAAGCCCTATTTTAGAATGTGATTTTGAGAATTGTTGTGCTACATGCACCTTATCATTAGACTATTTTGAAAAAATTTAGAAAGATTTGACCCTTTGGTCACAATAGAGTTGAAATCCACTTTACGAGATTACATACTTCACAATTGATTTCCTTATGAAATATGAGATTACTTTAAAGTGAATTTTCTTGAGACTTTGAGTATAAGATTGGGAGCAATATTTAGCACTGAGTTGGGCATGTTACTATGGTTTCATACCCTAGAACTACGTGCCACCGTAGGTTGAGATGCTTATTTCCACTATACATGGGTAACTAAGACAGTGATCACTGAGAAAGATTGTTCTATTTTGATAGTAAGGGTAGAACATCCCTAACCTTACGAGGGCTAGTCGTGGGACACTATGGATGCTCACATAGTGCACATATCTGTTGGAAAAACCTCCCAAAGATGTCCCCCACTCATGAAATAATTTTATGGATTTAAAGTATTGAGCTAAAGAGTTTACTATACAGAATGAGTTTCAAATTTATCTAGCTTACAAGTTATGAGAATAAAAGGAGAATACAGATTTTAGAAGCAAGTGAAATGACTCACGATATTTATAATAAATGTTTCATTATTCATGATTTATGAGATTTATATTTCAAATTTTCATTCAATCTATGTGAGTCATTTATGTTTGCATGCATGATTTTATAAAGAGTAATGATATTGTTTATGTAAATGCATACACCCCCATATACTCAGTACACCCTTAAAGTGCTGATCCATATATATGTCTATGTGCTACATTGTCTCATAATGTAGGTACAAGTTATAATGCATATACCATATTTAGTCAGTTCATAGCTTCAAGTCAGCAGGTGATAAGTCCTTTTGATTCAAGGGCTCGAGTCAGTTACACAGTTTGAGAAGTATTGTATTTTATTTATTCAGTCGTCTTGAGTTGGGATAGTTTGGAGTCATGACCCAGCTAACTATAGTCAGTATTAGTAGAGGCTTCATAGATAGTCAGTAGTGTTAATGTATTTTATTTCAGTTTTGTTGTCAAAAGCAGAGTTGTAATCTTATAAATTTAGATTTGTATTGATCGAGTTCGGAGAATTTTTATGTTTTCGCTGATTTTGTTCAGATTTATGTATTTTATTCAGTTACTTGTAAGTATGCCAGTAGAAGGGTTGGCTTGGGATCACTTGTGACCCTAAGCACCGTGTCACGTCTTGAGACCCATTTTCGTGGTGTTACAATATAGCCAGCCTATTCTAATTCCACCTTATAAAATAACTCCAATCGATCTTAAGAAATTAAAGGAAGAATTGAAAGATCTCTTAGATAAGGGTTTTATCAGGCCTAGTATATCTCTATGGGGCGCACCACTTTTTTTTCTACACAAGAAAGATGATTCACTCAGAATGTACATCGACAACTATTAATTGAATAAGGTCACAGTCAAGAATAAGTATCCCATCCCCAGGATCGATGACTTATTTGACCAACTTCAGGGTGTCAACTATTTCTCTAAGAGAGACCTCGGATTTAGCTATCATCAGCTCAGAGTCAGAGAATGTGACATTCCAAAGGTAGCCTTCAAAACCTGGTATGGTTACTTGGAATTTGTTCTTATGTCTTTTGGACCAAAAAATGCTCTTGCAGCTTTTATGCACTTGATGAACAGAGTGTTCTAGTACTTAGACATGTTCATTATAGTCTTCATAGATAATCATCATTTATTCTTAGAGTGAGGATGAACACACAAACCCTTTTAGGATTGTCTTGCAGACTCTCTTAAAGATCACTAGCTATTTGCTAAGAGCAGCAAGTGTGAATTCTAGTTGAAATAAGTAGCAGTCCTAGGTCATAACATTTTTTATGAAGGCATTCGAGTTGATCTTCAGAAGACTGAAGAAGTAAGGAACTGGCCTAGTCCTATATCTCCATCAGATATTAGGAGTTTCTTGGGTTTAGACGATTACTACAGATGGTTTATTGAAGGATTTTCCTCTATTACTTCTCCCATATCCATCCTGACTTAGAAAAATGTCAAATTTAGTAGTCCGATGCGTATGAGAAGATTTTTTAAGAGTTGAAGACTTAACTTGTCTTCACTCCAATTTGGTCTCTACCAGATGGTTCAAAGAGTTTTATGGTTTAATATGATGCTTCTAGAGTTAGTGACCTAGTTGTGTGTTAATTCAGTGGGGCAAGGTTATAGAATATGCCTCTAGACAACTAAAACCTCATAAAGAACTACCCGACTCATAATCTTGAGTTGGTAGCAGTTGTTTTTTCCTTAAATATTTAGAGGCATTTTCTTTATGGGGTTCAAGTTGATATGTTCACTAATCATAAGAGTCTTCAGTATGTGTTTAGCCAGAAAAATCTAAATCTTTATCAGATAAGGTGGCTAGAGTTATTAAAGAATTATGATATGAGCATCTTGTGCCATCCTTGTAAAGCCAATGTTGTGGCCAACGTTCTTAGCAGATTGTCTTTGAGGAGTGTTTCTCACTTTGAGGATGGAAAGAATCAGTTAGTTTGTGAGGTTTACCAGCTTTCTAGGTTGTGATTTTAGTTGGTTGATTCAAAAAAATGTATTCTCTTAGTTCAGAATCTTCGTTGATTTTGAGGTGAAGGAAAAACAAGATAGTGATCCTATTTTGCTTAGGTTGAAAGAAGTAGTCCAGAGTCAGAAAGTTATGGTTTTCTCCCAAGGGTGAGATGGTATTCTTCATTGTCGAGGTAGACTATGTGTTTTGGATGTGGATTACTTAAGACAAAGAATACTAGAAAAATCACATGGTTCTCGATATTCTATTCACCCAAGAGCCACTAAGATATACCGTGATTTATGGGAAGTCTGTTGTTTGAATGCAATGAAAAGGATATTGCAGAATTTGTGGCTAAATATCCAAATTTCCAACAGTGTTAAGCATCAAACAACTGGGGTGCAATTTAGGAAATAAACAATCCTACTTGGAAGTGGGAACTAGTGAATATGGACTTCATTCAGAGTTAACTCATACTCATCGACAATATGATTCTATTTGGGTTATCATGGATCGAATGATTAAGTCAGCCCACTTATTACTAGTTAACACTTCAGATTTAGCTGAAGATTATGGTAAAATCTATCTTAGGGTGTTGGTGAAATTTCATGGAGTTTCTTTGACCATTATTTCAAATAGAGTTACCTAGTTTACCCTACAATTTTGGAAGACATAAGGTTCTTGGTATCTAAGTTCATCTTAGTATGGATTTTCACCCACAGACATATGGTTAGGTAGAGATGACCATTCAGACCTTAGAAGACATGATGAGAGTGTGCATAATTGATTTTAAGGGTAGTTGGGATGATCATTTGCCTTTGATTGATTTGATTATAATAACAGCTACCACTCTATTCAGATGGCTCTATTATGATAAGAGGCGTAGATCTCCAATTGGTTGGTTTAAGGCTAGTGAAGCTACTTTGAAAGGGCTAGATTTAGAATATGAGGCTATGTAAAAATTTCAACTAATTAGAGAAAGGCTGGAAGCACCTTAGAGTAACAAAAAATCCTATGCATATTTAAGGAGAAGGGAGCTTGAATTTGCTATTGGTGATTTTGTCAACTTGAAGGTTTTGCCCTTGAAAGGGGTGAAGAGATTTGGTAGGAAGGGAAAGCTCAGTCCCCACTTTGTTAGTCCTTTAAGATTTTGAGTCACTATGTTAATGTAGCCTATGAGCTGGAATGACCCGCAGATTTAGCATCAATGCATCCAGTCTTCCATGTTTTCTTGTTAAGGAAATGCATTGGAGATCCAACATTAGTTTATACTTTAGAGAGTGTGCGTGTGAAAGACAGTCTCTCTTATAAGGAGGTCCCAGTTGAGATCATTTATTCTAAAAGTGGACTAAGTTCAAAAATGGCCTATGATCCTTTCCTAACCAACTATCCTACAACGTAGGCAAGACTAATTGGGCAAGTTCTAGATTTAACACACAAAAAGGAACTAAGTAGCATCTCACACACACATGGCATATAGTCAATATTACAGGCCTAGCTGGTTCATAAAATTATTATCAATGCTTATCATATCCCTAATCCTAATTCCATAACAAGATTAGTAATAGTCACATATAGATAAATATCACACAGTTCATAAATAGACAATTGGAGAGGTATTATCATTTATCACAAAAATCAACAAAAACATGTCAAGTTTCCTAGATGCTTATTTTTATCCTAGTTAACCACAAAATATCATGAAATAAAACATAATATGCCTAAAAATGTCGGCTCCACTAGGAATAGGACTCCGGGGAAAAGAGGCACGGCAACAAAAACACCAAGAGGACATCAAGACCCATAATAAACCTCACCCTCAATGTCAAATTATGAATTGTCCCAAAGCATAAAATTGCTACAAAATAAGAGAGTTAGGAACATACTTGTGGCACCATAGGTGCGGAGATCTGATGTCAATCATGGATACAAATACAAATATCAAAATACCTTGGCTACTCAAACTTCAGCAACAAGCCCATGGGTACCTTGATTACCCAGACTTCAAGGTAACCCCATCGTTGGCCTTTATCTTTGTCTTTCCACTTTGAACAATGTACTGCACCCCTAGTTGTTTTTCTGATTTCCCATTATTCTCTAGGGGAGGAATTATAAAAATAAAGAACCTAAGAAATAGATATGGATTGTGGTACTTCTTGGCCCTTATATGAGGAATGTAGTTCTTTGATTCTAGCTTAGCAAATTAAAGAATATAGATATATGTTTCCTCCTCCTTGTACACTTCTTCAGGCTTGGATGGCTCAATCAAGATTTGACATTCAAACACAATGTAGAAAAATTCTTCAAATAACGTCCAATACACCCTAACTCAGGAATTGCATCCTTTTTTATATCCTCACATAACTCTAGTATGATTTCCTTAAGCGTGACATTATCCATAAGAGTATGAGCAATTTTTGACTCCTCTAATTTTCACTTCTCTAGTTGGGTTTTCAAAATTTTTCAGTCTCACACCACCCAGAACTAGGTTTCTAAGTATTATACGCAGTAGCTTTTGCATTCAATTCTACTTGTAAGTAGTGAATATCAAAGCTAAACCTATTAACCTTTTAAATAACTACTTAATTTCCTTTTTCCAAGAGCATCAATATGTCAAACATGCTCTCATTATGTTCCAATAATATATTTATCACACTCCTGTAGTAATGCACCATATCAAAAGGAAAAGGATTAATAAATAAGGAGTCATCATCACTCCATACTTCCTCTGGACAGGTTGTCATCTCAAGAAGAATGGGTAACAAAATAAACAAAACAAAAGAAAATAAACCTTGATAACTCCAACAACTTCAATCAAGAATCCAAAATCATATTCCCTGGCAACGATGCCAAAATTTGATCATTCCTAAAATACCCCTCCTTAGAAGGATATTCACTCTCAAAATATAGTAACCCAACTAGGTGGGGTAGATCCCATAAGAAATAGGCCAAAAATATATCTCAAACTTGTTGAAATCACTAGGCAGTGCAGAAAAGTCAAAAATGAGGGATTTTGTAGTAATTGGCTAAAAGGAGCAAGGCTTGAATGCTTTTAATTGTAATCAATCTAGGATGAACACTAGGCTTGTGTTCCCCCTGGCTTCTCAACTCTACAGATTTATCATGCACTGTTAAACTATTCTGATACCTTGCATACAGAATCTGACAAGTTATGTATCACAAATAGCCTCTCGGCACCATTTGGTGAATTTCACTCATCTTCTCTCAGTCTCGGAGTGTCGCCTTAATACATTTTTCCTTGTACCCCAGTTTTCACTATCTCCTCTCCGTCTCCAATTAATTATATGGGAGTTAACTAGCTTAAGAAAATAATATAGGTAAGCTTATTTTGGTAGTTAACCCCGAATTACTGTTGTGATTTTCTTTTCCTAATCTCTACCTACCTGTTAGGTTCGTAGTGAATACAGGTAGGATCCTAACATTTGCAACCATTAAAAAAACAATCAAAGCAAAGAAAATCATAATACTCGCAAGAATATTTATCTAGAATGACTTGGCACTTCCTCTACTTTGTTAATCCACCAAGGTTCCCACAACCCGGATTAAGGGAATTAGCCGCTCATAGTTATGAGATCATTCATGGGATTCACAAACAAAATCATAGAATTAATCACACACTAATTAAATAATAAAAACCAAAGTCTTAAATTTAATTAAAAAACCAAGAATAAACCAAGGACAATAAGATGTTTTTGAACTTGGCCTTAAAGGCCCTCTCTCTGTATTACCTTAATTTGTGAATGATTATCCTAAACAAAGTGTAAAGGGTGTTTATAAATTACAAGAAACCCTAAAATTTAAATCTTAAATAAAATATGAAAACTTAACTAAACTTGACTAATAAGGACTAAAAACATCATAGGTATGTATATTGGTTACAAGGAAAACCTAGGAAACGAAGACAAAATTAGTCAAAAAAGTTGAGGTTGGTGGCTACTTAAAATGTCCACATACGGACTGTATGATAAATATATGTACCGTATGTACACTTTGTATATTCCAGGCCATTGAAACTAAAACTGACACTCCAGATTTTTTACTTCAGGACATATGGTGCCTACATACAGTCCACATGTTCAACATACAATCCATATGTTGACTTAGTAAGTTTTTTCTTGCACCATCATATAGATGATTGAAATAACTTTTCAACTATATCAATTTTGCCTTAATTTGATATCGGGATAAAAAGTTATGGCAAAATTACTGAAACACTATCAAAACTACCACTGACCACGACCCTTTTTTCTTTCCTGCTTCTGAGTCTCTGGAGTTTATTGTTTCAACATGCTTTTCTCACATATTCCAAGTATGTAGCTCATATGTCAAAAAATGCCTAAGTAAGTAGCCTAAAACTTCAACTTTTCATCTTTTTCTTTCTTTTGACGTCCCAAACCTAGTTGCCTGCAAAACACACTAAAAACACATCAAATCCAACAATATAGCCTTAAGTAAATGCATATTCTCAAATTTTAAGCATCTTAAGTTCTATATTTCTATATAACATCAATGCATCAAGTGAGGCTAGGGATGGTGAAGGTTACTATAGTGTCTCTCTCCCACTATGATTGGAATATTCCCGCTATAGTATCCTTATGGCAGTAGGATGCCTTCTGCTTTAGCAGAAGGCAGAAAGTAGCCTCCCCTAAAATTTTTAATTCATAACTTTTGGAATTTATAACTGATTGAGTAATTCTATGGATTTTAACTTGATTTTTGCATTATTTTTGCAGGAACACTAGCACCATTGTTGACCAAAATAAGATAATGTCCCCCTCCTTTCCAGAGGTTTCCTGATAGGACTTGTCAACAGAGATACATGAATTACCAGATGATGTCTCCCAAATAAAACCTTGTAATGATATATAAAATGTCCATTGATCAAATATAGAATACAATAACTTCAATTCAATCCCACATGAAATATGGCTAGGAGGTAATTCAGTAAGGTTATTATACTATTAATCAATTATTTCCAAAAAAAGGTATTAAATTTTACCAATTATTTTAGTAGCGAGAGCTTAGTAACCAAGTAACAAGTATCAAGTTTTATGTTTTTTTTAATCAATGAGAATGATGGACTAGGATTATATTCCTCATGATTTCATAACTCAATAAGTGTGTCGTACTAGTGATCTATCTTGATGATTAGCATGCAAAATTAGTAAGATGGGTTCATCTAAATAGATTGTTTCCTATAAATATGACTATTCGTAATTACTGAGTAGGTCTCATGAGCTTTTCATATTTACCCTTATCTTTAATCCCAGATTAGCTATTCCTGGACAAGGTCAAGATATTACATGGGGATTGGTAGCCTCAAATCTCTGTTGTTAATCTTTTTCCCATTCTCTACCTCTTTGGTCAAGCAAGTAAATATTTAAGGAAAGTTGTAATATGTGCACTCATTAAAAAGCAATCAATATTAAGGGAAAGAACAATACATGCATAAAATATATTCAAGAACCATTAAGTACCTAGCCTACTTTATTAATTCAGCATGAATCCCACAATCCTAGTTGTGGAATACAGCTACTCATGCTTGAAGAATCACAATCAATAATTATGAATGAGTTCATAACTATGATTTTAAGATAAATGAGTAGATGAAATCCGAATACTTTAACTATGAAAAAGAGTTTAATAATCAAAAATCAATATATAAGTAATCTCTCAAATCCAAGAACAAAATAGTGGTATATTTCTAAGATTTTAGTTAGTAATGTTTCTAAGACTCAAGAGTCAGTAATAATATATAAAAAGAATAAAGGTGGAGAAGAAAATAATAAATCAATTTTCATCGGCCTCCGTGGTGGATCCTACCTCTTCCTCAATCAAAAAAATCTGTAAATATAAACATTACGAAATATTTATAGTTGTAGGAAAAACTCCAAATAAAATAACTAATTTTAAAATGGACTGAAAAAAAAACAATCCGATTTGAATTGCGTCATTCATACACTGGCATCCTCAACTTTTCTTGTTGCATTTAATTGGTGTCACGTGTGCAATACTTTGATTCAAATTAAGTTTGTCTTGTTGCTTTTGTCAAATATGTACCCACACACATACATACATATACATATATATATATAAGTATATATTATGTATGTATATATTTATATATATAATGAATTAATATGAATAAGGTATAATATATATACATATATTATATTTTATTCAAATTAATTCATTAAGCTACCTGCTTTATTTTCTCACATGATCTTTCATTTTTAATTAGTTTTGTGCTTCACATTTTTTCATCTTCACACCAATTTAATCCTACATATAGAAATATAATATTAAGCATAATTCATAAAATTAATGCTCAAAAAGGACAAATATAAATATCAAATATGAGGCAAATAATGACTAAATATATGTAATTTTAGTCTCACATTACTGGAGGGTTGGTTTTAGTCACGAGAGGGGCTTTCTGATGACAGTGATGGAGAAAGAGGAACAAGAAATTTTTTCTTGGCTATTGGAGTTCGGGTGGATTCCACTAGTGGAACCTGGTTTGGATAGTGTTTTGGGATGGGTTCATGAGTTGTATGTTTTGCTCCCGACTATGTGCTTGGATGACCCCACCATATGATCTATATCTGGAAAGTGCATGGTTTTGTAGATGTGGACATGATTAATGATGTTTTGGGGGTGCCAAATATCCCTAGTGCTGAGTTTCAACAAAGATTAAAACATAAACCTATGGTGGTTAAGGTACACTCAAATAGCGAAGTCTGATTAGGAGAAGGTCTAGTGGACCAACACTGAAGAGATCAAGAGTACACACTTTACTGTAGAGGCTTGGAGGTGTATAAATTTTGTTACTCAGAGGGTTCTTCCTTCAAGAAACACAACGAATGTGATGTACCTTTGAGATTTAGTGGTGGTTTATGCAATTTAGGGGATTCAGCTAAATATGAGACCTAGATTATGTCAGAGTGGAAGGATTTCTACAGGGGAAATGAGAAAGATCCTTATCATCCATCTTAGTTTTGGACCTATGCCCCCGTCCAGTTGTACCCAAGGGGATGCAAATTAGGACTTAGAGTGTTAAAATATTTTAACCCCTTCAAAGTAAAAGGTGCAAAGGGGAGGAGAAAGAAGAAAATAAAGATGGGGATAGAGGGAGAGAACATCAGAGTCGGAGAGGTGAGGAGACAGGTACTATAACTCTGCAAAAAATATAAGACAATACTAGGACCATGATTCAAGTACATGTGGGCTTAAACACAAAGTTTTAAAAGTATAAGAAGGAATTTTTCCATGTACCAATGCTACAAGAACCTCCTATCCCTTTACCAAGACAAAACCTCTGTTACTAATAAATTCCTTAAGAAATGATCAAATTAAAATGATCATAAATTCCATAATCGGAAGTATTTTTATCTCAAGACCCACAAATGATATATATTTGAATAATATTTCCAACACATCTATTTTTACCTTAATCAAACACTGAAGTAACACATTATGGCCTTTTTAGTGAAGCACTGCTCATCAGTGAGATACTACAAGCGAATCCACAATCGAGGTTACATTGTATGATCGTAAAATGGTCTCTTATGATCGAGACAACTCCAAAATCTAAAATTTGGCAAGTTTACCTCCCAATAATGAGAGAGAACTATGGTCCTAGGCACGATCTTGAATCCCACAGATGTTTCTGATTTAACCTTCAGACCTACGAACCAATGTACGATCGTAAGTAGATCCTACAATCGTACAAAGTGCTCTCATCAAGTTTCCAACCATGAGTGCAACCTACTATAGTAGTTTGGTCCCACGATCGTGTTAAGGTCCCATATGTTCGTCCCAACAATTTCCAATTATGAATTTAAGAAGGGGCCTATCAATTTTTTCCTACTCTTTTAACATCAAAACTATAATATTTTTGGTATTTCAAGGATTTCTATTGGGTTTAATATTAAACAAAGTGCTCATTACTCATACAAGCATCTGATACTTAGTTTCAAATAGAGTAAAAGGTAATTTCTTTTCCTAAGGTAGATCTAGGGTTCATCTTCTTCAGGATATCAATTCTAAAGAAATCTTCAAGGTTCTAATCTCCAAGTATGTGGAATTTTATTAGTGGGTCCCCTTTTAACCATTGAGTCCCAAAGTTAACCCAATTCTCTAGTTCAATTCCTTTTTCCTTGATATCTTAGTCCATTGGTGTTATTGAGCAGTAATCTATATTTTATCATGAATTTTTGTATCATTACATAACTATGACCACAAACCCTAGTTATATTCTGAAATCCATAAATGTTAGACTTGATTCATTAATTTTATTGAATTCATCAATTTATAGAATTAGTACAATAATTGTATTCTTATGAGATGGTGGATTGTGTATACTTAATGACCTAAGATTTTATGCATATACTTTTGGGTACCATATCCCCCAATTTACATACTTTGAACACTTTCAGATAATGTATTTATTTTTAGTCTTTAAATATTATTAACATTGAGCATTCTAGTATCAGTGTCATTAAGTTAGGAGTATTACTTAGCAATGAGCCACGGGGATGAATGCTCAACCACTAGTTAAGCTAAGACCATTAATAGAAGTCTTTAAGTCCCAGATTTATGGTGCCACCGTAGGTTCTAAAGGGACACCCATCAGACCAGCCTTGACACCTTAGTCCTTTTGGATTTTATTTTGTCTTTGTCATTCCTAGGTTTTAGATAGTTAGAGTTAGTTGGGGACTTGTCCCAACAACTCATATTAGTAGAGCCATTTCATACTTATAGTTAGATATTTTATTTATTATTGATTGTCTTTCTTTTGAATATGTATTGTATTATTCAATTTAGCTTTCATATAAGTGTTTTTATCCATTATTTTTTATACTCATTGTGCTTTTCCAGTCCATGGGTTAGCTTGGGGTTACTTGTGACTCTAAGTAGAGCGTTACTACTTGTGGTAGTCTTGGATTATAACAAACTTTGTTTTAGAGCCTCAATTTAGAGTGCCCTGGTGTCTGAAAGCCATAATAATTAGGGTTTTTTTCATGGGTATGAAGCACATCACACTTATAAGTGAGAGGCGATGAGATGTTGTAGGAAAGTTTTCACTTATTTCATGTTCATACCATGCGATAGAGTGTAATATCTATTAAACCTTCTTCCAAATCATTCTCTATATATTTACCGAATATGCCTCCAAAGAGAACTAATATAAGGAGTAGAAATGATAGTGGGATTGAGGATCAACAAACACCACCACCATATCCAGAAAATGCCCTAAATGAATAAGTCTCCCATGTTGAAATCGCGGATGCTGTTACAGCCTTAGACCAATCTATGACCACCCAAAATAATCAACTTTCTATGTCACCAGCTAACCAGGCAGTGAATGTGGCAGCAGTCAAAGTTCTGAGACTTTACTCAGATGAATCCTCTAGTATTTTTGGGGTCCAAGTCTAAGAATGATCTAAATAAGTCCATGGATAGTATTTAGAAAGTTAAAGAGATCATGGGTGTTATCTCGGCTAAATGTGTCGACGTATCTGCCTATCAGTTGTAAGGAGTAGCTCACACCTGGTATAAGTAATGGAAGAAATATAGCAGTATAGGCATAGAACCAGTGGAATGGAATGAGTTTAAGGTTTTGGATATGTTATTCCTTCTTGAGCTAAGAAAGGTCTAGGTGCAAGAATTCATAAATCTAAAGAAGTGTGAAAAAGTATTTCTTAAGTTTACTCAGTTTGCAAGGTATGCTCCGACTATGGTTGTTGATTCCAGGGCCCATATAAGCAAGTTTTTGTCTGGTGTTTCTAAGGATATGGTAAAATAATATCGAACAACTATGTTGGTTAAAGAGATGGACATTTTTAGATTGATGTTTCATTCTCAATAGATTAAAGAGGAGACAATCAAAGAGAAAGAAAGGGAGAGAATAGAGCTAAACATAGCTTCAATTTCTTTAGTAGAGGTCAGATTGTGTAATCTTTCTCAGTTCCTCCAAAAATATTCAGCTCCATCCACATCATCTACTAGTTCCCTAGTGCCAAAGTTCAGGCAAAATAATTGAGATAGGGCACCAGGATCTAAGTACTAGGGTAGTGTGAGTAGTGTTCATACCAACCCGGTAAGCAAGAAGTATGGTACGAACTACAAGGATGGGTGTATAGATGGTAGTGATGGTTGTTTTAGGTTTAGAGAGCCAGGAAAAAGACATAGAGAAATTCCAATGGCTTCCCAGTAAGGTAAAGATGTTCATCAGCAAAGTTAGTCCAACTCTATAGCATCTCCAACTGGTCGCCCGACTCAGCAGGGTAACTCATTTAGCGCAGCTAGAGCTAGGCATATTTTGGTTTAAATTAAAAAAAAACAAAATTTTAATTTCAGTTTTGTTTTTTGATTATTTAGAATAGGGCTAATAACTAATTAGTAATAGTACGCTGCATACAGCTAATAACATACATCAGTTCAATAATTGAACAATCGATTGAATCATAGACCACCGGTGAGATCGTTGTCTATACAATGACACCAGAGCCGGTGACCTGTCGACCCGATACCACTGTGGGCTGCATCCTGTAGTGCCGACTATGGTATTTCCGACAGCAACCATTCTTTTGAGTTCCAATTGTTTATGCAAACTTATGCATAATGAAGTTATATATTATGTTAAACTTATGGTTATGTCATTTAGTTTCATCCATGTTGAGTTATTTATATCTTGGAATGAAAAATAGTATTGAAAAATACTATTTTTTAAGAAAAATCATTAATTTTAAATGTCCAGTTATAGCAAAGAGGGTTTCACTACTTTAATCTTCAAAAATGAAATAAAAATCTAAAATAACTGAACCAAATTTGTAGAAACCGAACCAAATTTATTTTTTTGTTACAGTTGTCATTTTTGCCAATTCGAAAATTAGAAAATCAAAAAGATATTAAACTATCAAATAGAAAAAACTGAATGCCCAGCCCTAAGTGCAAATGGCGGACAGTGTTAGAATAGGTTCTATTCTCTTCAAACTTGGCAAGATTAAGAAAGTTCTATAGATAAAGTCATGGGTACATTACTGGTCTTTCATATTCATGTCTATGCATTATTAGATCTCAGAGCCACATTTTTTGTAACTCCCTATATATAGAAGTAGACTTCGGTGTCAATCCTAAATTTCTTTCAGAACCTTTCATAGTCTCTACTCTAGTTTATGACTCAATCATAGCTAAATGGGTATACAAAAATTGCCTAGTTATAGTTTCCAAGAAAGTCACCTCAATTTCTCTCTTATAGTTAGACTTGGTATATTTTAATGCCATTCTTGGTATGGATTGGATAACTTTTGCTATAAATCTATTTATTATAGAAAGAGAGTAATCCAATTCTAATTTCTAAATAAACCAGTTCTAGAGTGAAAGGATAGCACCTCAGCACCTATGGGTTGGTTTGTCTCTTTCTTTAATCATAGAAAGTTGATCTCCAAAAGGTGTATCTAGAATTTTATTCAGGCTAAGGATTTAAAGTATGAAACCCCAACTCTTGATTCATTTCTAGTGGTAAATAAA
The DNA here is from genome assembly GCA_030864225.1 of Capsicum baccatum var. pendulum. Lineage (NCBI taxonomy): Eukaryota > Viridiplantae > Streptophyta > Magnoliopsida > Solanales > Solanaceae > Capsicum > Capsicum baccatum. The sequence goes on along the minus strand of CM061558.1, from coordinate 75,269,635 downwards.
TTTCCAGAAGTATTTCCAAAAGATATACCTGGAGTTCCTCCCGAATGAGAAATTGACTTTGGTATAGATTTCCTTCCAAATATCCAAACTATTTCAATTCCACCCTACAGGATGTCTCTATCCGAGCTTAAAGAGTTGAAGGATCAATCGAAGGACCTCTTAGACAAAGGTTTTATCAATCGAACATCTCTTCATGGGGTGCTCTAATTTTTTTCATGCATCAGAAAAATGATTCTCTTAGGATGTGCATCGACTACCATTACTTAAATAAGGTCACAATTAAAAATAAGTATTCCATTCATGGGATTGATGACTTGTTCAATCAACTTTAGAGAGTAAATTTCTTCTCTAAGATAGAATAAAATAAAGAAATCATCTACTCATATTCAAATAATATGACATTCTAAAGATAGCCTTCAGATCTTGGGATGGTCACTTTGAATTTATTATTATGTATTTTGGGCTAACAAATGCTCCTGGAAATTTTATTGACCCGATGAATAGGGTATTCAAGTAGTACTTGGACATGTTCATCATTGTGGTCATAGATAACATCTTTTTTATTCTCAGAGTGAGGATGAATAAGTAGATCAATTGAGGATTGTCTTATAGGCTCTTACAATTTGCCATCTATTCACTAAATCCAATAAGTATGCATTTTGGTTGAAATCAATAACATTCCTTGGTCATATTATTTTTGGTGAGGGCATTTGGGTTGATCCTCAAAAGATCAAAGAAATTAAAAACTAGCCTAGACCCATCTTTGTAGAAAATATCAGGAGTTTCTTGGGCTTAGCTGGTTACTATAGTTGGTTTGTTAAAGGATTTTCCTTAATTCGTTATCCCATGTCTAAGATATCTCAGAATAAAGTCAAATTTTAGTGGTCCAATTCTTGTGAGAAGATTTTTCAAGAGTTGAAGACTTGACTCACCACCAATCTAGTTTTAACTTTGCCTGAGGGCTTAGATAGTTTTGTAGTATACTTTGATGCTTCCAGGGTTGGACTTGGTTGTGTGTTGATTTTATGGGAAAAATTTATAGCATTTGCCTCTAGAAATCTCAGGCCTCATAAGAAGAATTACTCAACTAATGATATTGAGTTAGCAACAGCTATTTTTCATTAATGATTTGGAGGCATTACCTCTATGGAATTGATGTTGACGTGTTCGTCGATCACAAGAGTATACAGTATGTGTTCGATCAGAAATATCTAAATCTCTATCATAAAATATGGTTAGAGTTGTGGAAGAACAATCTTACAAGTGTTTTGTACTATTCAAGTAAAGCCAATATGGTGGCTGACTCCCTTAGCAGATTATATATGGAAAATATTGCTCATATAGAGGATGAGAAGAAAGTACTAGCTCGTCCTGGAAATTTTATTGACCCGATGAATAGGGTATTCAAGTAGTACTTGGACATGTTCATCATTGTGGTCATAGATAACATCTTTTTTATTCTCAGAGTGAGGATGAATAAGTAGATCAATTGAGGATTGTCTTATAGGCTCTTACAATTTGCCATCTATTCACTAAATCCAATAAGTATGCATTTTGGTTGAAATCAATAACATTCCTTGGTCATATTATTTTTGGTGAGGGCATTTGGGTTGATCCTCAAAAGATCAAAGAAATTAAAAACTAGCCTAGACCCATCTTTGTAGAAAATATCAGGAGTTTCTTGGGCTTAGCTGGTTACTATAGTTGGTTTGTTAAAGGATTTTCCTTAATTCGTTATCCCATGTCTAAGATATCTCAGAATAAAGTCAAATTTTAGTGGTCCAATTCTTGTGAGAAGATTTTTCAAGAGTTGAAGACTTGACTCACCACCAATCTAGTTTTAACTTTGCCTGAGGGCTTAGATAGTTTTGTAGTATACTTTGATGCTTCCAGGGTTGGACTTGGTTGTGTGTTGATTTTATGGGAAAAATTTATAGCATTTGCCTCTAGAAATCTCAGGCCTCATAAGAAGAATTACTCAACTAATGATATTGAGTTAGCAACAGCTATTTTTCATTAATGATTTGGAGGCATTACCTCTATGGAATTGATGTTGACGTGTTCGTCGATCACAAGAGTATACAGTATGTGTTCGATCAGAAATATCTAAATCTCTATCATAAAATATGGTTAGAGTTGTGGAAGAACAATCTTACAAGTGTTTTGTACTATTCAAGTAAAGCCAATATGGTGGCTGACTCCCTTAGCAGATTATATATGGAAAATATTGCTCATATAGAGGATGAGAAGAAAGTACTAGCTCGTAAGGTTTATAGATTGTCTAGACTAGGAGTTCGGTTGGTTAACTCAACAAAAGGTAGTATTTTGGTTCAAAATAGTTCAAAATCCTCTTTGTCTATTAAGGTTAAGGAATAGAAAGTGATCCTATTCTACTTAGGTTGAAAGCAATGGTCCAGAGTTAGAAGGTTGAGGTTTTCTCCATGAATGCTAGTAGATACTCATGGTATGTGATATTATATTTACCCATACTCCACTAAGATGTACCATGATTTGTCAGAATTTTATTTGAGGAATGGTATGATGAAGGATATCGCAAAATTTGTGGTCAAGTGTCCAAATTGCCAATAGTTTAAGGTCAAGCACTAGAGATCTAGCGGCATGCTTCAAGACATTAGTATTCCAACCTGGAAGTGGGAGCTAGTGAATATGGACTTCATAACAGGGTTCTCTCGCTCTCGTTGATAGAATGATTCTATTTGGGTTATCGTGGACTGAATGACTTGGTCAACCCATTTTTTGTTAATTAACACTTCATATTTAGCCAAGGATTATTATAAAATCTATCTTAGGTAGTTGGGGAAATGGTATGGAGATCCTTTAACTATTATTTCAGATAGAGATAAGTTTAACTCTCAATTTTGGAAGATGTTTCAGAAGGGTCTTGGTACCTAAGATCATCTCAGTACAACTTTTCACTCGCAGATAGATGGTCAGGAAGAAAGGACCATTCAAACCTTAGAGGACATGTTTAGAAAATGTGTGATTGATTTAAAGGGTAGTTGGGATGATTGTCTACCATTGATTGAGTTTGCATATAATAATAGATATCACTCAAGTATTCAAATGGCCCTATTTGAGGAACTTTATGGTAGGAGGTTTAGATCTTCTATTGGTTGGTTTAAAGTTCGTAAGTTACATTAATAAGGCCTAATTCAAGTCACGAGGCTATTAAGAAAGTTTATCTAATTAAAGAATGGCTGAAAACAAATCAGAGTCGTCAGAAGTCCTATGAAAATATGAGAAAAATGGAACTTGAGTTTGTTCTTGGCAATTTTATCTACTTAAAAAATTCACCTATGAAAGGGTTGAAGAGATTTAGGAAGCATAGAAAGCTTAGTCCCCACTATGTTGTTCCTTATATGGTTAGTTTTGGCAATGTAGCCTATGAGTTAGAGTTTCCTGCACACTTAACATCACTGCATCCAGTCTTTCATCTTTCCTTGTTAAAGAAATGCTTTGGTGATCCGGCGTTGGATGTGCTCTTTGAGAGTATGGATGTGAAAGGTAGTATCTCTTATGAAGAGGTCCTAGTTGAGATCTTTGACTATCAAGTTCATAAGCTAATGAATAAATAGGTCACTTTGGTAAAGGTTCTGTGGCAAAATTAGTCAGTTGAGGAAATTACATAGGAATAGAGCTAGATATGATGACCACGTGCCCCCATTTTTTTTTGAACTTTTTTCCAACTTATGGTAATAGTTTTCCTTAACTAATTAATTCTTCCTATCTCATGTAGCTATTTTCAAGTTAGAACATGTATTCATGAGTTTGGTTTAGTCCATGTTTCAGTTACAAACTCAATTATCATGTAAATATTTGGCTCATAAAAATTTAGTGTGTAAATTACATCTTTATTCCTTATTACTTTACCGTAGTTAGTTTTTCTTTAGGGTTGAATGATCTCGAAGGGGAAATTAATAACACCCTTAAAAATCCCAGCCAATGCTAGAACCATGCTTCAAGTAACTATAGGATTAATAATCAAGTTTTAACAATATGAGAAGGAATTTGTCCATGTGCCAAGTCCATAAGAACCTTCTATTCCTTGACCAAACCAAAACCTTCCTTACCAATCGATTCCTTAAAAAATAATCAAATTGAAATGACCATAACTTCTGGATATTGAAGTAATTTTGATATCAAGACCCACCAACTGATAGATAATTGAATTATCTTTCCAAAGCATCTAGTTTTGCCTTAATCCAACATTAGAATAAAGTGTTATGGCCTTTTTAGTTAAACACTGATCTGTAGTGAGATACCATGAGCCAAAACACGATCGTGATTACATTGTACCACCGTACAATGGTATCATCTGATCGAGACAACCCCTACATATAAAATTTGAAAATTGTACCTCCCAACAATAAGAGGGAACCACGATATCAAGGCTTGTATGATCATGTTCAAAGTTAGGTTAAATTAGGAGCATCTGTTGGATTCACGATCTGATGAGATAACTTTGAACATGATCATACAAGCCTTGATGTCACTTATAAGTAGCTCTTACATTCTAGTTCATAATTTACACCTATTGCATGGTTTTGTATTCAGTTATTTATTTCATTAGACAACATATGTTCATTTCTTGGTTTTTTATTAGTTATTATGTTACATGTACCATGTTCAGCTGATATCAGTTGTTTTCTATCTCGCATACTCAATATATTCAAACTATTGATTGCTTACTCTCTTTCGTGCTACATAGTATCATAATATAGATTCTAACACTTGGTATCCATATTACACCTAGCATGATTTCTTACTGTACCTACAGTAATATTTTGGTGAGTCCTCATCATAAGAGGGATAGTGTCAGCATTTTATTTTGTCTTTGTCCTTCCTACTTTTCAAATAGTTAGAGTTAGTTAGGGGCTTGTACTATCAACTCATCTTAGTAGAGGTATTTCAGACTTATAGTTAGATTCAAATTATGATCTAAGATTCGATTATTGTTGATTAATTTTTCTTTTGAATATTTATTTCATTATTCAATTCATCTTCCCCATGAGTATTTTTATCTATTATTTTCTAGACTCTTAGTTTTTACCTAGCCATAGCTTATCTTGCAATTGTGACACTAGTCACTCTATTATGACTAGGGGGTGGTCTCTGTTTGTAACAAACTTGGGTTTAGATCCACAAGTTTAAATTGTCCTAGGGTGTCTAATAGTCATATTAAATAGAGTCTTATTTATAGGTGTGAAGCATGCTATACTTATCAGTGAGAGTCTATAAGACATTTTAGGAAAATTTTCACTTCTTTCATATTTATATCATGCGATAAGGTGTGAGCTCTATTAGAACGTTTTTATAACTAATTCTCTATACATTTATATAATATTCCTCCAAAAAGAACTAATGGAAGAAGGACTATAATCGATAGCAGCCTTAGCCTAGTTTATGACCACCTATAATAACCAGTCTGTTGTGGCACCAAACTTAGGTCATGAAACTCATGACTCATGTACTCATGCTTTACAGTATGCTTAGTTCCCATAACTAAGGGTGCACTCTTAATGACAAGTGAAACTCAGATTATGTCATGTATGTCCTTAGTTTAACTCTCTTTGATGAATTCATGCTTTTGATACTTTATTTCTCAGGCCTCAATTAAGTGTCCGTGTTATACATAGTGTTCTTTCATGTTTCAGGTCCTTATGTCCTAACTTTTTAGTGACCTCTCCTTATGTAATGATAATGGTGATGAGTAATTGTTTAGATGAGAAAAAGTAAATGTTCCTCGTTAAAAAAAATTATAGTATGCATGTTTTACATAAGGTTATAAGGTTGAAGGAAGATAAAGATTAAGATTTTTGTATATGTCATGGTTAATTGAGAATTCCATGTGTGTCTTCTTAAGAATAGTGCAAGAAAGTTGTTATTGATAAAGGTTTAGAGAATATGAGAAAGATGCTTTTGTAGTTGTTTGCCTATAATTTCATATATGGTTATGAAGATAGTCTTGAATGTCATGTTGGTGTATAAGTGGATGAATGCATTGTGCGTTAATGAATTTCCTGGTAAGGGGTTGAATTTAGTTGTTAAAGTAGTAAGAAGAATTATTCTTGTGATGAAAAGTGGTGAAAACGCATGGGGTATTGAATTCATGGTTTGGGCTAGTATCACAGTGTTATGTGTGCAGTTGTAGATTCGAGTAGGCTTGATCATAGTGAGAGAATTCAGTTCAACTCAAACTTCAGTAGATAGAGTTACCAGTGCCCATGTAAATATTTTAAGTAGCCTTAAGTGAAGTGCAGTTTTGGAAGTGGAATGTATAGTTTAGTATAAGCTTTTAGTACGATTCAGTCTATATAGCCAGCAATCATGTCTAGCAGTCAGACAGACAAGTTCCTATGGTTTTCCATCTTTCCATCTAGTCATACTATCCGGAGTCTCATAAATATGGATATTCCAAGAGGTAATTTTTTTGCATCTAGGTAATTTACAAATTCAGCTCAATTCATATATCAATTTCAGATTCTAGATATTCAGTCATGATTCAGTTCGTAAGTGACCCGTGCATCACTCAGTCTTTCCTTAGTATTTCAGAAAAGTCAGTATTATTCGAGGGACAAAATATCCCAAGAGGGGGATGCATTGTAATACCCCAAGTATTAATGTCCTAAACCTTTCATATTTTCTTCACGAAATAAGATCCATCTTGAAGTAATGGTTACTCATAAGTTGACTCTCTCATTTCTATCTCAGCCTTATAACCATTCTCATGTCATTGCATGTATTTATGAAATTAGTTCAGTTGATGTATCATGCTCAGACTAAGTTATGCATTCATGTTCCAAGTCATGCATGTTCAGAATATGATCTCAGTTGTCTTATTACTCTCAGTCTAACTAGTCTTATTCGAGAACGAATAATTCCAAGAGGGAGATAATGTAACACCCCACATTTTTAGGCTAGATTTTGAAGCATCATTCCTACGTGTGTGAATAATCCCATGATTTGTATGTTAATACATGTTTCATGATCATTATCCTAGTGTGTGAAATGCTTTCGAGGTGAAAAATGTTCATAGGAATTACTTAGAAAAAAGTTGAGCTAAGAGCTTTTGATTGATCCATTTTTGGTAGTCAATTCTACAAGGGTCTACCTAATTGTAGAAAATTGAGTTAGCTTTCCAACGATACAAATTTAGCTTAATCTGATACCCGAGCAAAAATTTATAGCCATTTTTGTGAGAGGCAGTGAGTGCGCATGATAAGCCCGCGCCACTGGGCTTACACTGCCGGAATGGAGTGTGCATTGCAAGGGCTACTCCCTCAGGCTAAGGGACACAATGCAGGGTCTATTACCACGTTGTTCAACTTCTTAGGTGTCAAAGGGAACTTTAGTCCTTTCCCCTCAACCCCAAACGTCCAAAGGAAGATTTATAGCATCAAAAGAGGCATTATTTTCCAATCTTCCTCAAAATTCCTCATGAAAAAATGCTCCCCTTTCCCACCATGAACAAAGTTCAAGAGTTTCTATAAAGGACATAAGAGTTCAAGTATCCTAAGTTCAAGAAAACCTCAAGAAAATCCTCAAGAAATCATCTATTAAGGTATGTGGGAGTTCATCCATGGGTCCTCTTTCACCTATGGAGCCCAAAAACCTTTATTTGATTTAAAGTATGAGTTTTTCCATTATTATGAAGTTGAATATGTCCAAGATGCATTTAAATCATGTTTCTCCTTAGTAATTTGACTCAATTCATGACATAGTGTGATCCCATGAAAAGATTGGTTATCTCATGTCCTAAGTATTCGATTTTCCATGCCTTATTCTAGAAAATTTCATGATAAATCCCTAAGTTATGAATTTAGCCATGTAATCCTATTATTTCCTCATGTTCAAAATACTCTTATGTTTAAGATTATTATTTTTGTATGATTGATGAAATACCAAGTTTGGGTTTTTGAACCATGATCACTTATTACAGTATTTCAAGTTTGATATCATATTTCTTATGATCATTCAGTTTTGTTGGGTTATGAACACCCAATACCTATGTGTTTTTTCATAATTGTGTTTTCAAGTAACAAGTCAGTTTGAGTCATGATTTTATCACCATGTTCAAATCATTATTTTTATAAGGAACCCACCATTATTTATTTCATGTTAAATATATTTGATCACATGTTCATGATTTATTCAAGATTATGCATGCACTGTTATTTTTAGAATACTATAACTTGAGCTTATCAGTTATCAGTGCATGCACCATCTTGTGATTCCAGTGTCAGTTTAATTGGAAGTAGTATTTAGCACTGAGCGAATGTAGGGTTGGCGACTTCCTCATCATTTAAGTAGAGTCGTTAGTAGCAGTCCCTGTATTCCAAAACTATATAGATAGCATAGGACATAAGGAGACACACATCAGTTTAGGATAGGATTCCTCTCAGGGGTGAACCGTTAATTTAGGCTTGACACCCTGGTCCTTCGGGACACCAGTTTAGTGGATCCACACAGCCAGTGTTAGTACTTGTGGCACGGTACTAACACCCTTCCAATTGGGGTTACAGGTTGGACCCTAATTAGCTTAGATTGGAGCATGCTGGTTAGATAAAATCTCCCTTAATCTCATTATAGTATTCAGTGTATATTTAGTTCAAGTTTGTTTCAGTAAGTGTACAGACTTTCAGATATCCCTTTTTATAGTTTTTAGTCTTTCAAATTTCAGATTTATCTCAGTAACATAACAGATATACACTTGTCTTGCATTCTCAGATATTATAGTTTTCATGATTTATGCTTAGTTATCTCATGTGGTTCAGTTAGTCCTTATATCATATACACAATACCCCACAGTTTTAGCCCAGTTATTCAGACTAAGTACAGTTCAGTATTAGATTATCAGTATTCAGTCATCAGTTATCCAATGTTTGGATATTAGTAGTCCATATTCATATATCAGTTACTTTATATATAGGTGCTAGTTATCTCTTTACTAAGATTTCAATCATTCCGTCACTCAGACATCAGTTATTCAGTTAATCAAGCCAGCTCAGTACATATATGTTTGGTTTTGTATGTTCATGTATTCATGTTTTACCATATCCCAGCTACAATTCTACTTATTCTACAAAATTACATATTTTAAGAAACTAAACGTAGTGATTCACCAGCTTATCAAATTTTATTGGTTAATCATATTTTAAGATATATCATCTTTTGGCTTATTTTAGTCTCTTGGAGAGTCTACTTACACTTAGCATGCATGCTTTAAGATCACGTATGAACTTAGTTTTACTTATTTCATTCACCCTTACTTATTCAGTACATTTCTAAAATACTGATCCACATATATGTCTATGTGCTACATTGTCTCATAATGTAGGTACCAGTTATAGCCTAAGCATCATAATCAGACAATTGTTGCTTCCAGCCAGCAGGTGAGGAATTCTCCTATTTTGGGGACTACAATCAGATTTAGTTCATGTAGTATGTTGTATTTCTAATTTTCCATATGTATTGATTAGTGGTAGTAAGAGGCATGTCCCAGCTATCTATAGTCAGTATAGAAGAGGTTTCATAGATTTCAGTCAGAGTCAATCATGTAATTTGAGTTCTTTCCTCAGCTTTATCGGATTGTAAAATTTTATCAGTTACATACTTATTTAGATTCATTATGATTAAGTTTTTGCACAACATAACTAGCTATTTAATTATTAAATAGTTGCTCAAGTAGTATACCAGTTCATTGGTTAGCTTGGGATCACTGATAGTTTCAAGAACCGTGTTACAACTAGGGGTAGCCTCTGGTCGTGACAATTATCCTTAGTTGAACAAGGTCACAATCAAAAATAAGTATCCTATTCCTAAGATTGATGACTTATTAAACCAACTTCAGGGTGTAAATTGCTTATCTAAGATAGACCTCAGATCAGGTTATCATCAGCTTAGAGTCAGAGAATATGACATTCCTAAGAAAAAATTCAAAACTTTATATGGTCACTTTGAATTTCTCATTATGTCTTTTGGACTAATGAATGCCCCTATATATTTTATGGACCTAATGAACAGGGTGTTGAAGATTACTTGTACTTGTTCGTCATTTTCTTTATAGATGACATCCTCGTTTATTCTTTAAATAGGGATGAACACGCAGATTATTTAAGGATTATCTTACAGTGTCTTAAATATTAACAGTTATTTTCCAAATTCAGTAAGTGTAAAATTTTGTTGAAACTAGTAACATTCCTTATTTATATTATTTTATATGAGGGTATTCGGGTTAATCCTCAAAAGATCTAAGCAATGAGAAGTTGGCCTAGGCCAATCTATCTAGCAGATATTAAGAATTTCTTAAGCTTAACCAGTTACTACAAGCGGTTTGTTGAAATATTTTCCTAAATTGTTGATCCCATGTCCAGGCTTACTCAGAAGAAAGTCAAACTTTAGTGGTCCGATTCTTGTGAGAAGAGTTTTCAGGAGTTGAAGACTTGAATCATCACTACTCTAGTTTTAACTTTGCTCGATGGCTCAGATAGTTTTATAGTATACTATGATGCCTCTATGGTTGGACTAGGTTGTGTCGATAGATCGGGGAAATTTTATAGCAGAGGCCTCAAAACAACTTAATCCTCATGAGAAGAACTACCCGACTCATAAACTTGAGTTGAAAACAATTTTTTTGGCCTTAAATATTTATAGGTATTACCTTTATAGGGTTCATATTGACGTGTTCACCACTCACAAGAGACTCTAATAAGTGTTCAGTCAGAAATATCTAAATCTCTATCAGAGAAGATGGATAGAGCTGTTGAAGGATTGTGATAAGAGTATTTTGTACCATCTGAGTAAACCCAATGTTGTGGTTGACATCCTTAGCATATTATATCTATTAAGTGTTTTTTATGTAGAGGATTAGAAGAAAGAACTAGCTCATAAGGTTAATAGATTGCCAAATTTGGAGTTCAGTTGGTTGGCTCAGCGGAAGGTAGTATTTTGGTTCAAACTAGTTTTAAATCCTCTTTGGTTGCCGATATTAAAGAAAATAAATATACTGACCCTATTCTACTTAGGTTGAAAGCAGTGGTCCAAAGTTAGAAGGTTGAGATTTTTTTCCAAGGGAGAGATGGTGTTTTTTACTATTCGGGTAGACTATGTGTTCTAAATATAGATTACTTGAGATAGCGAATGCTCATGGTTTTCGATATTTTATTAATCAAATAGACACAAAGATGTACAGTGATTTGCGGTAAACCTACTGGTGGAATGGTATGAAGAAATATATTGCAAAATTATGGCTAAGTGTCCAACTTGCCAGTAGGTTAAAGTTGAGCACCAAAAACATAGTGACAAGCTTTAGGACATTAGTATTTCTATTTGGAAGTGAGAGGTAGGCCTTCATTATAGGGTTGTATTGCACTCATCGATAACATTATTCTATTTGGGTTATCATGGACCGAATGATTAAGTTGACCAATTTCCTGATAGTTAACACTTCAGATTCAGTCGAAGATTATGCTAAACTTTATCTTAGGGAGTTTTTGAAATTGCATAGAGTCCCTTTAATTATCTTTTTATATAGAGGTACCTAGTTTACATCTTAATTTTAGAAGTCGTTTTAGAAAGGTCTTGGTACCCAAGTTTATCTCGTTACATCTTTTCACCCACGGATAGATAGTCAGGCAGAAAGGACCGTTCAGACTTTAGCGAACATATTAAGAGAATGCATGATCAATTTTAAGGGTAGTTGGGATGATCATCTACCTTTTATCGTGTTTGTGTATAATAATATCTATCATTCTAGTTTTTAGATGGCCCTATTTGAGGCACTTTATCGTAGGATATATCAATATCTTATTGGTTCATTTGAAGCTGGTAAAGCTACATTAATAGGGCCATCTTTAGTTCATGAGAATCTATAGAAAGTTTAGTTTGATTAGAGAAAGGTTGACAACGGCTCAAAGTCCTTAGAAGTCCTATGCAGATGTGAGGAGAAGGGAACTTGAGTTTGTTGTTTGCGATTTTATCTACTTGAAAGTTTCACCTATGAAGGGGTGGAGATATTTGGGAAGCAAAGAAATCTCAATCCCTGCTATGTTGGTCTTATAAGGTTGTAGGTCACTTTGGAAATATAGCCTATGAGTAAGAGTTTCCTGCAAAATTAGCATCAGTGCTTCCAGTCTTCCATGTTTCCTTGTTAAAGAAATGCATTGGTGATCCCGCATTGTTCATGCCCTTAGAGTGTGTAGGTGAGAAACATAGCCTCTCTTAAAATAACATCCTATTTGAAATCCTTGACTATCAAGTTTGTAAGTTAAGGAATAAGGAGGTCACTTCGGTACGTGTTTTGTGGCAAAATCAGTCAGTTGGGAGAGCTACTTGGGAAATAGGGACAGATATAATAACCAAGTACCCTCATCTTTCCCTTCGAACTCAGTTCCAACTTAAGGTAATATTATTCCCTTAACTAATTAATTCCTTTTGTCTCATGTCCCCCAGCTATTCTCATGTCATAACATGCATTCAAAAGTTTGGTTCAGTCCATGTTTCAGTTACAAACTTAGTTATCATTTCAATATTTAGCTCGTAGAAATTCAGCATGGGAATTGTAATTCTTTCCTCTAAGACTTTAGCATAGTTAGTTTCATTCGGGGACGAATGACCCTAATGGAAAAATATTGTAACACACCTCAAAAAATCCAAGCCAAGGCTAGAACCATGCTTCAAGAACATATAGGATTAAAATTAAGTTTTAACAGAATGATAAGGTGTTTGGCCAATGTACCAAGGACACAAAAAACTCCTAGCCCTTGACCAAGTCAAAACCTCTCTTACCGATCGATTACTTAAGAAATGATCTGGTTTAAATGATTATAACTTCTATATTATTTAGTACTTTTGATCTCAAGACCCGCCAAATTATATATATTTGAATTATCTTTCTAACTCATCCAGTTTTACCTTAATCCGACATCAGAGTAAAAAATTATGTTTTTTTTAGTGAAGCACTGGTCTGCAGTGAGATACCATGAGTCAAACCACGATCGTTGTTACATTGTAAGACTATGAAGTGGTATCATATGATATATAAAACCCCAACATCTGAAGGTTTTCAAGTGTACTACCCAATCACAAGAGGGAACCACAATCCTAGGCACGACCGTGTATCCCACAGATGCTCCTGATTTGACATTCAAACCTATGAACCAAGATACGACCGTAGATAGATCCCAATATCATACCAAGGTTTTTATGATCATGTTTAGAGATCTATAATCCATATTCCAACCATGAGTGCAACCCACAATCGTAGGTTGGTCCCACTATTGTGAGAAAGCTTCATACGTTCCTCCCAGTAGTTTCCAATTTTGAATTCAAGAAGGGGCATATCAGTATTTTACCATTATTTTAACATCAAAACTAATTTTTTTAGGTATTTTAAGGATGTTTATTGGGTTTAATATTACCCTAATACCTGTTACTCATAAAAACTCCTAACACTTATTTTCAAATAGGAAAAAGGGGTGATTTCTTTACCCAAAGCGGAGCTAGGGTTCATCTTCTTCAGGATACCGATTCGAAAGAATTCTTTAGGATTATCATCTTCAGTTATTTAGGATTTCATCAATGGATAAATTTTTACCCATTAATTCCGTAAGTTAACCCAATTCTCCAGTTCATTTCCTTCTTCCTAAGTTATGGTTTATGGATGTTGTCAAATTCTTTGATATCTCAGTCCCATGGTGTTATTGAGTAGTAATCTATGTTTTATCATGAATTTTATTACTATAACATAACCATTATCACAGACCCTAGTTATATTATGAAAAAAGTGTTAGACTTGATTCATTATTTTACTTAAATTCATTCAGTTTATGGAATTGGCATAATAGTTGCATTTTTCGGAGATGGTGGATTATGAACACCCATTGACCTAGGATTTTATGTATATACTTTTAGGTAACATATCCCCTAGTTTACATGCTATGAATGCTTTCAGATAATGTAGTTACTTTCACTCTTCAGATTATTATTAGCATTGAGCATTAAGATTTAGTGTCATTAAGTTGGGAGTAGTACTAGTATCGAGCAGACGTAGGGATGAAGGATCATCCGCTAGTTAGACTGGGACCTTTAGTAGAAGTCCTTAAGTACATAACTATGGAACCATTGTAGGTTCTAAAGGATCACCCATCGGACCAGTCTTGACACTTTACCTATTTTCGACATCAGTTGAGTTAATCTGTTCGTACTCTTAGCAATGTACTGAACACCCTTTTAGCTCGGGTTATGGGTTGGACCCTAGTTAGCTCAAATTAGATATATTGATTATTAACAGCTCCCACAGTACAATTCATAATTAACATCTCAAATCTAGTTTCTGACATGACCTTGTATTCAGTTATTAAGTTCATTATACAACATATGTTCATTACTTGGTCTTGAATTAGTTTGTCATGGTACAGTACCATGTGCAACTTATATCAGTTATTTCATATTTCACATACTCAGTGCATTCAAAGTACTAATCACATACTTTCTTTTGTGATATATTATCTCATAATATCGATTCTAAGGCTCAATATTTGAATTGCTCCTAGTACAATCACTTATTGTACCAGTAGCAGCATTTTGGTGAGTCCTCATCATGGGCCAGTGTCAGCATTTCATTTTGTCTGTCTTGCTTCCAGTTTCCAAAAAGTTAGAGTTAGCTGGGGGTTATCCCAGCAACTCTCTTACTAGAGGTTTTCATATTTATAATTAGATATTTAACTTGTGATCACAGATTTGGTTATTATTTATTGGTTTTCTTTAGAATGTTTATCGCATTATTCAATTCAACTTACACATAAGTGTTATTATCCATTAATTTTGATACTCCTGGTGTTTTTCCAGGCCATGGGTTAGCTTGGAGTTAGTTGTAACCTTAAGCACTGTTTTACAACCAGAGGGTAGTCTCGGGCCATAATAGGTACCCCTCCCACAGAATCCCTGTGTCTTACAAGTGACTTTAAGAGGATATGATCATCATAAGGAGTTATTTGAAGCGGCTCCACTTGCCTTTCTATGGTTTTGATCCTTTTAGCTCCATATCCCCATTAAACACAGCTTAGGTCTCTGTATAGCTTCGAAGGAAGTTGGAAGTGGAGAAAACGAAGAGGCACTTCCAAGATCATGTTCTTGCTTGGGTGTGGAAGAGCATGGTATTATGTTCAGGTGCACCATCCATCATTAAAAATTAACCTTTCTACCAAGAGGTGCCAGAGTTCTTATTTCTAAGTGAGATGGAAGAGTAGGGCTCTAGTTCCTTGAGCCTAAATGACAATGGGGCCTCCAACTAAATCCCTAGCTTACACACTATCTCGCTCTCTCTCCTCTATTTTTATTGTTTCTACTGAAATTGGTATGCCCCCATTTGGCGCTTGTAACAAACAATCTTTTATTTTACTGCATCTTGAATAATTTATTTTAATGATATATGAATTGAATGCAAAGTTATTATCACATCTCTTAAGTTACAAACCGACTTACTTACTGACTATCGACTTACTTACTGACTATCAACTTACAATTATTTACAGAAGGATAGTGGAAGGAATGCAGAACATGGTAGGACACTGCACGTGCTCCCACTAAAGTGGCACCCCTCTAGTTACAACAACCTTACTATAGCAGAAATATTTCCTCTATTTTGGGGTTGCAGTAGCGAAATACTTGTCGCTATGGAAACCTGATGATAGGCGAATTTACGCGCCTATATCAATATATTTTGCCCATATTTTAGCCTAGTTTTGAGAACAAATTATATATTTCATGCACTTTTAGTCCTTTTTCCTATAAATGAGCTAACGAATATGATTAGTAAAGTTTCAGGTATAAATGATGCAAAATACAGCATTTTATGGCTTACTTGACGCAAAAGAAAGCTCACGAAGGAAGGAAAGGGAGTTTGGACGCCTATGGACCAAAACTGCTGCATGGAAAATCTGTCCCGGGCTAAAACAGCATTTTTGAAGACTTTGGGGACTTACAGACACAAAGCTGGATTTTGACAATGATACATTAACCTAATACAATTAGGTTATGTATTTCATTAGTTTATTTGGATTATGATAATGTTACCTTAACCTAGTACATTTGGGTTAAGTATTCCATTAGCCTATTAGGATTTGGTTATTTATTTCATTAGCATAGTAGGAGTAGGATAGGAGTATTATAAATACCCTATCATGCTAGAGATTTTAAGACATTCCTCCCTTAGTGGAGAGAATTCATTCTGCAAATCATTCAACAATTAATCTTCTTCCATCCCTCTCTTCCACCACAACAATTCTACAACTCTTCTAATCTTTCCATTAATCTTATTTTCTTATCTTCTATTCTTAAAATTCCACAACAAGAGAATCGTTACTTGCCAAGGAATCACGCCTCATGCATATCACTTGATCCACACGCCATTAATCAATATTGTGATATAACAACAATGTCAATTGTGATCTCCTTCGCATTCATGGGTAACTAAACCTCTCTGTTGGGGTTATGGAAGCCGAATGAGATACTATCTATTGTTGTGAGTTTGTGAGTTCATGACACTTATATTGCTTATATCATTATTCTCTTCATCTTAATCCACATTCTTTGCGGTTGCAAACGCAAGAATACGCCAGTCTAACATTTAACTTGTTCGAGAGAAAGGTTATTTGTCTGGAAAAGAGATAATGTCAAGGTAGTAGGACACCCTTTCCTATTAAAAAGATAGTGCCGTAACTGGACTAACCTCTTGGAGAATTCGTACCGTTAGACACGCTTTAAGCTCGAGAGAGTTAAAGTGAAATAGTCCTTGTTGAGGTCGAGAGATGCTTGGATTTACCATAGAATACAATTCTTTATAAGCACATGCATGTCACAATTCTACACACTCATAGGCAATAGAGACGTATACCTCAGAAGGTGGACATAACCCCAACGCTTCAAT
Source organism: Capsicum baccatum var. pendulum (assembly GCA_030864225.1). NCBI lineage: Eukaryota > Viridiplantae > Streptophyta > Magnoliopsida > Solanales > Solanaceae > Capsicum > Capsicum baccatum. The sequence goes on along the minus strand of CM061558.1, from coordinate 75,252,687 downwards.
TCTCATTGTTTACAACGTACGTAACAATTTTTCTCTCTTTACTTTGCTATTTTCAGCTTTTACGTTATTGTTTTCGTTACACATTACAATCCCCCCTTTTTACGAGACTTGCACCAAAAGTTTAGTAATTTTGCTTACTTGTTGGCCAAGCTATTCCCTGTGGGATCGACACCCCAGGTTGGGTTCTATATTTGACAAACGACCGCTTTACACTCACAAGAGCTGTAGATTGAGCGTTATCAAAAATTAGCGCCGTTGCCGGGGAATACGAGTGCCAATCAAGTTCGTGATAATTACTAGACCCTTTGGTCAAAGATTCTCGTACTTTTACTTTTAGTTTTTGTTTTTGTTTCTTACAGGTTTTTACTTTAGTGCATGCCCCATACTAGAAGTTCTGGTCAACCGTTATTACCAATCAATTCTGATCTACAACGAATTAGAAGAATGGAAGCACAAGCTGAAATCGACAGGATGGCTGTTCAACACGAGCAAGCAAGATTAGCTGCTCGTGCCGCTGCTCAAGTCCAACAACAAAACATTGATAATCCTGGGCGAGCAACAAATCCTGACGATGAGGATTTAGGTGACGACGAGTTGATAAACCCAAGGTATGTTGCTGAAACTATAACACCAACCAACAGAAGAGGTCGACAAGCTTGGTATAGGTATGATCGCCAACCTTTGCAGCCAGCTTTCGACGATGATGATGATGATCTTGATGGTGCCGGAGCCACTGGAGCTATAATTCCACCACCATTAGCGCCCGGAGCCAAGTTCAACATCACAAGCACCATGATTCAGTTATTGTAACTCAAGGGATTATTTGGTGGACTAGCAGGCGATGATCCGAATATGCATCTCATCAACTTTATTTCTACATGCAAGTCCTTTGACAATCCTGGTGTTGGTCAGAATGCTATTCGATTACGTCTATTTCCATTGTCTCTGTCTGGGGAGGCAACACTATGGTTGAATGGGCTGACTCCTAATTCTATTACAAATTGGAGGCAATTTAGAGACGCTTTCCTAGAAAGATTCTTTCCGCCATCCAAGAGGGCGCAATTGAGAGATGAAATCAGCAACTTTCGTCAGCTTCCCACTGAAGCTCTTCATGAAACATGGGAGAGGTTCAAGACAAAGCTAGCGAGATGCCCAAACCATCACATGACTAATGTTCACCTCATGGAGATCTTGTATAGAGCCTTGAATTCAATAACTAAACCAGTGGTGGACAACGCAGCTGGAGGTTCTTTCATGGACCTCACCTTTGGTCAAGAAAGCAATATGCTAGATCGTATGATGAAACAAAGTAGAGCTTGGCATACCAGGGATTCTGAGGTACCAAGCCCCACTTTATCTATTGGCATGACTGCAGACCAACGAAGAAGAGAAGAAGAACGTGATCAAGATATGGCACACATGAAAACCCAAATGGATCTTCTTACAAAGCATCTATTAGGGAAGACTGAAAAAGTGAAAGCTATTGCGTCAAAAGGAAGAGACGAATCTGATTCGGAAGAGGAGGCCAACTACTTGAACAATCAGGGGGGTTTCCGAGGGAATGCCCAAGGAAACCAAGGTCGGAACTATTATGATAAATCTGGAAGCAAAGACCAAGGTAGTTGGAAGAAAAATAATGAAAAGAGTGGTTTGTACGTTCCCCCTGGTAGACGTGATACCACCATATCTAATTCTGGAAGTATGGAAGACATGATGGCTAAATTATTGAAAGGAGTGGAAGCAACGAGCGCGGGAGTTACGGAGGTAATTAATGATTTGTCCTCCATGAAACAATTAGTAGATTCACATTCCACTTCAATTAGACAACTAGAGCAGCAATTCAGTCAACTTTCAGCAGCACTCAACCAAAGAAAGGCCGGCACTTTACCTAGCGATACTGTGCAAAACCCAAGGAATGATGGCTCATGCATGGCCATCACTACCAGAAGTGGTAAGGTGCTGGAAACTTCAGCAAAAGGAAAGAAAGTGATTGACGAAGTTGCGGAAATGGATGACAATGCAAAAGGAGAAGATGCCCCAGCCACTACTCCCGACATCAAGGACGCCACATCCAGCACTGTGTAGCCTGAAAAAGTGGAAAAACGGAAGCAAGAGGAGAAGAACACCGTGGAGAGAACACTTCCATACCCACCACCACCTTTTCCCCAAAGATTGAAGAAGGTGGCAGATGACACAAAGTTCAGCAAATTCATGACTATGCTCAAGCAGCTGACCATTAATGTTCCATTGGTGGAGGCACTTGAACAAATGCCTGGATATGCGAAGTTTATGAAAGACCTGTTGACAAAGAAGCGGGCAGCAAGTTATGCGTTAGAGGATAATGTTCATCATTATAGTGCAATCACTACAAGGTCGTTAGTTCAAAAGAAGGCAGATCCTGGAGCTTTCACTATTCCTTGCACAATTGGATCGTTGGATTTTGCCAAGGCATTGTGCGATCTAGGTGCTAGCATCAATTTGATGCCACTATCCATCTACAAAAAGTTGGGGCTAAGCGATCCGACACCAACCAATATGAGGCTCGTGATGGCTGATAGGTCGGTAAAATGACCTGTGGGTATCTTGAATGATGTGTTGGTGAAAGTTTCTTCATTCATATTTCCTGCAGACTTCGTTATTCTGGATTGTAAGAAGGATTCTGAAGTTCCCATAATCTTGGGACGTCCTTTCCTTGCAACTGGAAGTGTGCTTATTGACATGAAAGATAATGAGCTTTTGTTTCGAATTAATGACGAAGTGGTACGGTTTGATATATGCAAAGCAATGAAGCAGCCCAGCGATACGAATGAGTTATCTGTAGCTGATGTTCATCATGAGGATATGAAAGCATTATCTATAGAGAAGCAGCCTACTGTTGAGCCATTGTCTGCTGCGCCACTGAATGTTGAGCATGAGGACAATGAAGAACTTATGGGTGATCTAACAGAAACAGAGCCGTATACTCCTAAGCAACCAGAATGTGATCTCAAGAATCAACCAACAGCGAAGACTCCCATTGACGAGCCACCAATGCTAGAAATGCAAGAGCTCCCCGATTATCTAAGGTATGTGTTCTTGGAAAGTAGAAATATACTTCCGGAGAGAGCAGATGATTTAAGTGAATAGCACGTAGAAGCTCTCATCTCTGCTCTGAAGAGATACAAGAGAGCTATGGGTTGGACTATTGATGATATAATTGGTGACTCTCCGGAGAAACGTAGGAGCCATCTCGAAAAAGATCGCATGCCCACAGGTAAGCCTCATTGTCGTCTAAATCCTTTCAGAAAACGATCCATCACTTATCTCGACGAAGTCTAAGTACTCGAGATTACTATGTCGAGCCACAACAATAAATAAGGCGCTAGATGGGAGGCAACCCATCGTTTTTTCATTTATTGTTTATCGTTTTTCCTTTTTCCTTTCATTCTAGTACTTGTTTTGTTTTGCTAAATGAAAAATCCAAAAATAAGAGTCGTGCCACGACTAAAACTAAGGCTCTTGGTGGGAGGCAACCCATCATACTAATCGTTTTCGTTTGGTTTTGAGCAAAAATAGGTGCAAGAAGTATTCAACGAGGAGATTGATTTCAATTGAAGATTTGGATGCATTGCATGGTAAAGTTGGTAAGTTAGGAATGGTGATGCATAAGGCTATGGATTGAGCATTTCTCACGCCAAAATAGGCATCGAGAAAGGCTAGGCCTTGGTAAAACTAGGCCACGAACGATGCACAACCTATCCTATAGCCTAAGGTCTCGGAATCTAGTGTGCTATACACTATGCGCCGCCTATTCCTAGGTATGCTTTTGACTATGCGCCGCCTATGCTATGGCATTTGGTCTCATTATCTCATATGCCATAGACTATACGGCGCATATGTCTACAAATGCCATAGACTATGCGGCGCACATGTCCCATTATGCTATAGACAATGCGCCGCATATGTCATTGATATGCCGAGCATTATGTGCCGCATATGTGGTATTTTTGTCTCCAAAACCGATTGTAAATGGGTCAAAACCCGACCCATTCTCTTCCTATATAAAGGGGACTTAGTTTTACAACACAACCACACTAAAAATTGACCTAAGGGCGCCGCATATACATCCAAATCCTCTCAAAATTTTCTTCTTTTGCTCTTCCAATTCACAAAACCATCTCCACAAGCTTCAAGCAAGTAAGTACTCTCTTATTCTTCATTTATTTCTCGTAAGTACTACGTTGCTATGTCTATTATGAATTGCTAAATCGTATAAGATTGTTGGTGATGTTCATGTGTTTGGATTGTTGATACAAAATCATGTGAGTGAACATGTACGTAGGAAAATCTTAACTTGTTTCCGACTTGAAATTGGTTTTAATAGCATTGTTATACTATTTGCGGAATTACTATGGCTATGAATAGTGCTTAAGATTGTTTTTTGGATACTTACATGTTAGACTATCCCGGCCATCGGGATAAGACTTATAGTGCCTACCGACATAAGAGGTTGTGATTGTTGTAAGAATAACTATTCCATGTGGTAACCCCTATGTAGTAGTGTTGCTATATCTACCATGAAAGTAGTCCAATGGCTGCAAGTAAGTGATGCATTGCTGACTTTCTTGTTGGAATACAATCCTAAAACGTATGTCGATGAAATCTGAGTAATCGACCACTTTCACTTCACTGATTTGTGTTAACAAAACTAAGTGTGGGGTGGTACCCCTACTGCTTATGTATAGATTGTATCCATTGAGATTGTCCTACCATTAACACTATTTCAAGTCTCAGGTACAATGGCACCCAAAGCAAGACAAGGCAAAGAAAAGGCTACCACTTCCCAAAAGGGCAAGAAAAGAAGCCACAAGGAGCAAGGAGAACCCTCCTCGCTGCAAACACCTTGAATCACGCTTGGAATTAAGTGGGATACTTATGATGAACTTCTAAGGATGACGACTCTGATGATGATTCCAATGCAAGGGGTATGACCCCAGACATAGAGGATAAGTCCGACCAACCAGGTTTCTCGTATTTATTTTCCACTGAGGACAGTGTCCCGACTAAGTGTGGGGTGGTGGTATTGCATGCTATACTTCTCTATTCGCATCTATGTTTGTTTGCTTTTGTTTCATTTTTGTTTTGTTTTGTTTTGTTTTGTTTTTTTAGTAGTTAAAATTTTTTTTTAGCTTCGCATGAAATTATTTTGATAGGCAGCATGAGATTATAACAAGAGTATGTGCTACAATTGTGACTATTGAGACGTTTAGGCTCTAGTTGTGACTCATTATGTGATATTGTGTGGTTCAATTCCTTCACTTGTTGGGTCGAGAGTCTATATTACTTCCAATCAAGTCGACCATGTGCCTTGTGTGTGTGAGATTAATAGTATCTTCTATGTATGTGGCTGATGCTAGAACTTGCCTGGTATGTATGCAAAGCGAAAATAAGGAGTGTAAGTTAGGATATGATTTAGGCATTTCTTTGGCAACCTATATTTGTTTACCTTCAGTTTTACCTACCCATGGACATCATCCTAGTCAAACCCTTTTGAGCCTTTAGCCTATTTCTTTGACTACCTCGTATGTAAGCCTAATCTATTTTTTTCAAGACCGTAATTTGATCCAAATTCCTAAGTGCTTTAAATTAAAAAAAAGTCATATGACAACATAAGAGGAAATTGGGTGAGTATGATGCTTTAAATTGTAATGGTGCTTGAATGTGTTATGAAAAAGAAAGTGCTATCATAAGAGGTATGTTGTGAAAAGAAAAAAGGAAAAGAAAGCTGAAAAGTGAGTTGTTCTTAAAATTGAAAAACAAAAGAGGAGAACAAGGGTGGTAGAATAAAAGAAAGAAGAAAGGTTGAAAGAAAAAAGTGTCAATGATACAATGTGATGTATTAAAGCGCTTAGGAGCTTAGTCACTATTCCTGGCCAAAATAGTCCTACCCGTCCCTTAGCCTACATTACAACCATCAAAAGACCTACTTGATCCTAATCTTAACATTCTGACATTTAGTGGAGTACTACACTAAGGGCAAGCCTATGGTCATCAGTTGGTACATATGAATTCTTTGTGAGAGCGAGAGCAAGGATATTGTTGATACCCATGTTTGAAAAATATGCTATACTTGTGAGTGATTATGGGTAATATATTGTGAGACACACATGGTTGATGAGTTTTGGGTAGTTATATATGATTCCTTGTACCTTAACATTTGCATGCTAGTTGACCACCATCACGAGTCTATGCTAGAGGTTAAACTGTTTCTACTTATAATCGGGAAGTACTCTTTGTTGATAATCGTTGTGCTTGTCTTGACGAATATTTTGTATTGTTACTGTGAAACCTTAAGTCGACGCTTAGAAGGACATGATATTTCGTTCGAGGATGAACAAAGCTTCAAGTGTGGGGTGTTGATGATAGGCGAATTTACGCGCCTATATCAATATATTTTGCCCATATTTTAGCCTAGTTTTGAGAACAAATTATATATTTCATGCACTTTTAGTCCTTTTTCCTATAAATGAGCTAACAAATATGATTAGTAAAGTTTCAGGTATAAATGATGCAAAATACAGCATTTTATGGCTTACTTGACGCAAAAGAAAGCTCACGAAGGAAGGAAAGGGAGTTTGGACGCCTATGGACCAAAACTGCTGCATGGAAAATCTGTCCCGGGCTAAAACAGCATTTTTGAAGACTTTGGGGACTTACAGACACAAAGCTGGATTTTGACAATGATACATTAACCTAATACAATTAGGTTATGTATTTCATTAGTTTATTTGGATTATGATAATGTTACCTTAACCTAGTACATTTGGGTTAAGTATTCCATTAGCCTATTAGGATTTGGTTGTTTATTTCATTAGCATAGTAGGATAGGAGTATTATAAATACCCTATCATGCTAGAGATTTTAAGACATTCCTCCCTTAGTGGAGAGAATTCATTCTGCAAATCATTCAACAATTAATCTTCTTCCATCCCTCTCTTCCACCACAACAATTCTACAACTCTTCTAATCTTTCCATTAATCTTATTTTCTTATCTTCTATTCTTAAAATTCCACAACAAGAGAATCGTTACTTGCCAAGGAATCACGCCTCACGCATATCACTTGATCCACACGCCATTAATCAATATTGTGATATAACAACATTGTCAATCGTGATCTCCTTCGCATTCATGGGTAACTAAACCTCTCTGTTGGGGTTATGGAAGCCAAATGAGATACTATCTATTGTTGTGAGTTTGTGAGTTCATGACACGCATATTGCTTATATCATTATTCTCTTCATCTTAATCCACATTCTTTGCGGTTGCAAACGCAAGAATACGCCAGTCTAACATTTAACTTGTTCGAGAGAAAGGTTATTTGTCTGGAAAAGAGATAATGTCAAGGTAGTAGGACACCCTTTCCTATTAAAAAGCTAGTGCCATAACTGGACTAACCTCTTGGAGAATTCGTACCATTAGACACGCTTTAAGCTCGAGAGAGTTAAAGTGAAATAGTCCTTGTTGAGGTCGAGAGACGCTTGGATTTACCATAGAATACAATTCTCTATAAGCACATGCATGTCACAATTCTACACACTCATAGGCAATAGAGACGTATACCTCAGAAGGTGGACATAACCCCAACGCTTCAATTCTCATTGTTTACAACTTACGTAACAATCTTTCTCTCTTTACTTTGCTATTTTCAGCTTTTACTTTATTGTTTTCGTTACACATTACAATCCCCCCTTTTTACGAGACTTGCACCAAAAGTTTAGTAATTTTGCTTACTTGTTGGCCAAGCTATTCCCTGTGGGATCGACACCCAACCCAGGTTGGGTTCTATATTTGACAAACGACCGCTTTACACTCACAAAAGCTGTAGATTGAGCGTTATCACAACCCAATGGCAATGACCCCGTAATTTGTTTCCTACGTTCCTCTTTTCTCATTCCCACATAATGCTATAAGCTAACCACTACAACATTTTACCTATAAATCTAAGATCAAAAACCATAAACTTAGAAGGTTAAAAAATTAACAAAATCGCTAATATAGACACTCCAATTCTCAAGTAAAATCAAATATCAATGAACACTTTCAGGTTTCCATGAACAGTCAAACCTTATCGTACTTAGGTAATTCATATAGCAAACACTTAAAACAAGGAAGACTTTAAAACCTAGTCAATTTTATTTACCACCTTTACATGTTTTTTATTCAGTGGTTAGAACTCAAGATCAAAAATTCACTTACATAATGTATCCTACATGTTCACTATCGACAACACTTAGTCAATTGACAATCATTTCACTTAGTCACAGACTCTTACAACAATCAGTTAAGCTTTCAACTTACACGAAACTCAAGCCAGAAAATTTCCACAAATAGTCATCTCAACATAGCCCTTGCTTTCTAAAACACTCGGTTAAGTGCTACCTTCTAGGCGACTACTAGTTGATCATCCACATATCAATATAGTTTCGACTAGTTGTCTGAGTTATCAAATGGGATTCATGTGGTTCCAATTGGGATGGTTGAGATATCAATTGGAATTAAGAGATACCAATTTGACTCATCCCATACAGACAATCCTTAGGACAGCACAAAAAGGAAGGAAGAAATGAATAAATTACTAGAATGCCTCATAGCTTTCCAAAAATTTGATGTGAACATTTATACACTAATCCTCAATACTCTACTCGACATTTGCTCTTGTACGAATGAGACTAATAACCTAGGCTCAGATACCCACTCTAATCCACCTAGATAGGAGAACATATACCACCTATTCAAAATATATTCCGAGGTTATAAATAACTTTTATTAAAGATTTAAAATTTTTATAAATAATACAAATTTTTTCAAGAATACCATAAATAAAAATACTTTCTCTGAGGACCTATTCTAAATATGTACAAAAGCTGCTAAAGGGAATAGTAAGTACATAAGACATGCAACCACCATGGACAGAGAAGATGAAAGTTCCTGGAGATCTCTATCTATATCAAACAAAAACATCAACCGGTCCTGCATTCAGGCTATACCCAAAAAGGTATAGCAAGAGTAATATCAGTACAATCACACGTACTAGTAGACATCATTGGATGAAAAATGTTAAATCATGTAAACATAATACAAAATCAAGAATCAAACATGAACTCATACAATATACAAATTTGATTACTTAATGTCATATCCTCAATTAATACTCATTTTGCCAAGCTCTCACTACAAGGGTTTATTCAATTCTGATCACTTCTCACTGATAAATAATTAACCCACAATATGATATTATTACTAATTAACTACTTTCTCACTATTGAATCCTACCCTTAACTAAGCACCGCCCTGTTGTTTCACTAATGACCCCAAAAATAAATATTTTACCAAAAAACAAACAAAGCAATTAATACCATAATTAAGTCAGACTTTAGTCACAATGATCCCCTTAGAATATCATCCAAATTAAGAAAATCACACCAGATCACATTTATACAAACATAAATACTTGATTTAAGGTCAAACACAACCCTAGTAACTCATAAGACCAATCTAGTTTATCATTACTTTAAAAACATCTTATTATAGCGAAAAGTTATGTAATAACTCACTTCAAGTTCAATGTGCAAATCATTAATTCAAGCTACCAGTTCATTCATGAGGCCTGAGAAATATCATTAATCAATGATTGATACAAGAAAATCAACATATAAATAATAGAATATAACTCAGTTTACTCAAATAACTATCGAACTATCCAAATCACAGTATACATACATGGTAAGGATATTATGACTATCTACTAGTCATGAACTACAAGGAACGTGCAGGGGACATGCTCAGTCCATATGCCATACAGACCAGACAACTAGTGTCTGTCACCTTTATTCCAATGTTTCCACCTTACATGACCCAAAACCGGGGCTTGGTCGTGTTCGGTGCCTCAAGTCCAATCGGGATAGAAGACCACCCTCAATACCCAACCATAATTTCCCTATACCCTATGTCGGATGAATTTTGAACATATAACAAGGTAATACAATATGAAATCAAAGACAATAGTAAAATTCATAACCACGACCAACCAACAATCCAATTGAATATCCATCTGGTGTCAACCCCAATATCAATGCTAAGACTGACACCAATACCGACACCAGCCATGCCTATAGTAGTCACACAAAGCCTCTAATAAAAAACAAAGAAAATTTAGTTGGGACATGCCCACAACCATAGCCAAAACAAAAGTCTAAAATATAATCAAAAGTATGAAAAAATATCCATAGCATGAAATGGAGTCTTTCAGAGTATGGAAGCTTACCACTTCATTTTGACACCAATGTTATCCCAGAATCTAAGTCACTGAGTAGGAGGAGGAGTATGGTCAGTTCCTGCATCGCATGGGGATACAGAGCCCAAAGATGGGTTAGCGGTTGAACACTAGCATGCACTCAGGAATAAAAATAAAGTAATGCCATTATTCAAAACCAAAGTAAATATACAAATGCAATCACATTCATACATATATATATATATTATTTTCAGAAAGGGAACCAGGTTTATTATGCATTTGAATCTTTAACCCAGGTTATGTAGCTTAATCGTCCTAAAACCACCCATGGGCTATATAGGTCTATTGTTACCCCATGAATAGTCCCAGAGCGTATAGCTGCACGAACCGGAGATATCATAGGTGTTGTGGATTCCCATGTACCATTCGCCCTAGATGCTACATATATACAAATATAAACTTAGGGGATTCCCGAGTACCCCATAAGCATATGGTCACATGACAAACCCTCACATCGAGAAACATAAGTTTCCAGTGTCTGTACATTAGAATCACGCCTTCATATTTAGCTAGAACATCCTGACATTATTGTCCAATTAAAACCATTTGCACATAACCAAATCACCAATACCAAAAGTTAATTAAAAAGGCATTATAAAGTGTTATCGTCATACTGACCATAGCTTGTAAGCAATGTCATTAGCCACATTTCAAAAATTTGTCATACAACTACTGCTCCTTCAAGGTCTACAACACCATGTAGAGATGATCGACATGATCCACCTCACTCTTATAGTACACCAAAATGTCATCTATAAAAACAATGACAAATAAATCCAGAAACTGGTGGAAGACCCTATTTAACAAATATATGAATGTCACAGGGGCATTGGCTAAACCAAACTACATCACCAAGAACTCAAAATGCCTATACCGAGTTCGGAAGGTAGTCTTAGGGATATCCACCTCCTTAATCTTTAAATGATGATACCCGAATTGAAGATCAACCTTGGAGAAAAACTTAGCTCCCTGCAACTAATCAAACAAATCATCTATCTTTGGAAGAGAATATTTATTCTTTATCATTACCTTGTTCAACTACTACTAATCAATGCATATCCGAAGGAAACCATCCTTCTTACACATGAATAACACCAGTTCACCCCACAGGGACACAATAAAATGGATGAAACCCTTATCTAAAAGATCTTTGAGTTGCTCCTTAAGTTCTTTCAACTCAGTTGGAGCCATTCAATATGGGGGAATAAAATTGGACCAGTGTTCGAAACAAGATCAATCCTAAAATCAATCTCTCTATCAGGAGGAACACCAATAAGGTCATCAGGAAAGACCTCAGAAAACTCATTTATCACCGGGATGAAATACAAAGAAGGACCATCCGAGTTATAATCTTTAACCCAAACTAGATAATAGAGACACCCCATAGAGATCAATCTCCAAACTCTAAGATATGATATAAATTTCCCTTTAGGCTATAGGGAACAACCCCCCCACTCAACCACCGACTCATTAGGGAAATTAAAGACAACCTTATAGGTCCGACGGTCTAGAGAGGTATAGCACAAGTGCAACCAATCCATCCTTAAGATGACATCAAAGTACACCATATATAATTCAAATAAATCCACCACGGTTTTATTACTAACAAAAGATACCACATACCCCTATAGACTCTTTTAACAATCACCGAATCAGCTATCGATATAGAAACTAAAAAAGGGTCCAAAATACACTTCAAACCAAAACCAAAATACACGGCCACAAATGGGGTCACATAAGAGAGAGTGGACCCCAATTCAAGTAAGTAGTACACATTATGGGAAAAGAGTTTCAATATACCAATCACGACATCAGGTAATTCCTCAAACTCCTACCAGGTGGAGAGAGCATAAAGGAGTTTCAAATAGTGTCAAAACTAGATGGTGCGCTCTTTGGTGCCGGAGCTGATGATGAAGCAACTGGAACCTTGTTCTCCCCCAAAGCAACCTCACTAATAGGATAGTTTCTAAGTATATGCCCTGGCTAACAACAGTTGAATCATATATCGCTCCCCTCATCACAGAAACCCTAATATAATCTACCAAAAAATATGTAGGAAGGTATGATAGAGCTGCCTAGGCCTCACTATCCTGAGATTGGGCACCCTGTGCATTGAAGTTGTTGTCACTATGGAAATGCCTGTCACCCAACGGCTTTGGGTAGGGAGCACTAGCCATCGAGTAAGCCCCAGAATTGCCCCATGTTTTCTTAGGTCATTTTCCACCATCTCTGACACTCTGTTGTTGGCCACCACCCTGCTTAGAGAACCTAAACTTCTAGCCCTATCTCTCTCCTATTTTATCTTACTTCTTCTTCTCTTTTTCTACCTGCTGTATGTACACAACCAACCTAGAGATATCCATGTCCTTGATCAATGAGGCATCCATACTCTCTAATATTAACTCTCTAGATTACTCAAAAGAAAACTTTCTCATTCTAACCCTCATGCTAGAAACCATCTCGGGAGCATACTGAGAGAACTGGTGAAACTTTATGGCATATTCCTTGCCAGATATCTCACCTTTCCTTAGATTAACAAACTATTCTATCTTAGCTTCTCTCAACTCTTAAGGAAAGAAGTGGTCTAGAAAATACATTAGTAAAATCCTCCCACAAAAATGACTCAACATCGTTACCCCTTGTCTGATCCTATTCCTCGTACCATTAGTATGCCACATCCTTCAGTTGATAGGCAGCAAACTTCACACCCTCAATATTTGTAGCATGTATAACACAAAATAATTTTCCCATCTCATCAAGAAAATCTTGAGGATCCTCCTCCACCTCAACACCAGTAAAGTTCAAAGGGTTTAACCTTATGAACTGGCTAACCCTTGTGGACTGAAAAGATAGAGTAACGGGAATACCACATTCAGACTGAGAAGCTATCAATTATGCCAACATATGAATGGACTGATGAAACTCTACATTTGTCACTTCAGTAGGAGGAGTTTGAGATGGACTAGAGGGAACTGATGGAACTCTAAAAGGACAATCAGGAGCTGGACCCCTAGATTGGGTATGAACCCCATAAGTAGAACGGGTCCCATATGCATTGTCCTCACTTGGGAAACGGTAGTATTCATGATCTTCAGATCATTGAGAAGGCATGATCTAAAAATCAAAGAAATAGGAATTAGAGGAGAATCCAGGACCTTAGACTCTAATGCTTGAAAATAGAACACAAGAAAGAGAAATATTCCTAATTACCTTGTAGCCTTTCTCTTATGAGTGTGGCGCGCTACACACACTTAAAAGAGATACTACTGGACACGAATTTGCTGTCTCCTAAGTGACCATGAACCTACGACTCTGATACCAATATAACATGACCCAAGATGGGGCCTAGTATTGTCAGGTGCCTCAAGTCTAACCAAGATCGGAGACCACCTTCAATACCTAACCATAATCGTCCTATACCCTATGTCGGATGAATTTCAAACATATAACAAGATAAAACAATAAGAAATTAAAGAAAATAATAGAACCCATAACCATGACCAACCAAAAATCCCAACAAATATCTATCCAATTTTTTCCTCAATACCAATATTAATTCTAAGGCTGCCACTAATACTGTAAGACCCTACAAAATTCTTAGACTAACTCAGTCCTTTAAGCTTGTTAAGGGGGTCCCAAACTTAGAAAAGTTTTAGCTAAGTATCAAAACTTAGAATTATTTTAGCCTTCCAAATTTGGAGTATTTTATTTTTGACCTTCTCAACCTTAGTTAGTTGATTTTTAAATTGATTTATGATTAGGATCACTTGTAGGTCATCTTAAGCGAGTTTCAGATTTTTTGGGCTACCAATACGGCAAATTTAGATGCCCAAAATAATGGAGGGTCGCGATAGCCCCACGTCGAGAGGGACAGTCAACCCAAGTAAGGGTCGCACTGTGATGGCTAATTGACCCAAGTAGGGGTCACGTTATAATGGCTACTTAACCCAAGCAGGAGTTGCAACGTAACGGCAGCCGTGTTCAGCATTATTTTAATACGGGTTATGGGGGAAAATGACCCTTATTAGGACTTAACCCAAAATTAATCAGTCTATAGGGCAAAATCTCATTCTTTACTCATAAACTCTTTCAAGGAAAAGCCCTAATTTCAGTAAGTTCAAGAATTCAAGTCTCAAGAACTCACTTTAATCTTCTTGAAAGTAGTAATCAAGGTATGTGAAGTGTTCATCCAAGGGTCCCTTCCACCCTTGGAGTCCAAGAAACTATTTTTAAACTTTAATTTTATGGATTTCATGAATTCCATGTTGGGTTTGATTATATCCATGTTTATAATGATTAATTGGGATTCTAATCCATGTTTTATGATATATTTCATGTGAGATTAATTGATATGTATGTAATATCATGAGAATCCATGTAGAAACCTTAAAATTATCAATGGGGATTTAAATTATGGTTTCTACTTGTTGTTTAGTGTTATGTGCATAGGTATGCTTACCAAGTGCTTGATAAATTACTCATGTGAACTAATAAGGGAAATAAATCATGTCATGTTAGATTATGTGCAAGTTGTATCATTCAAGTGTTTGATAAAATGCTTCCATGAATGAGTTGTGAACAAGTGCACATGATTATACTTTTCAAGCTTATTCTATGATTTACCTTTCATGCTATCGAGTTCTGGGGGTAATCAATACCTATAAACATAGTTTTTTACCTAGAGCTTCAGTCAGTTACAGAACTCAGGAAAATCTAGGTAGTATTCTATCAGTCCATAAAACTCAGTGAACTCAGTTCACTTCAGTCAAATATTAAAATCAGTAATAGTTCAGTCTAGCTTAGTACAGTCTAGGAATCAGTTCAGTGTCTATTTAGTTGGGAGTAGGATTCAGCACCGAGTGAACCTAAGGATGGGGAGTTACCTGCTAGCAGAGGGTATGATCCTTAAAAATAGTCCTTGAGTTCCAAAACTATGTAGCCAGCGTAGGTTGAGCCATCAACCTAGCAGTTAAGGGTTGATAAGGTGATCTACCTGCCAGTTGAGAGTACCACCATTCTTATCAGAGTACCTTCCAGATAAGGGTGACTCAACTTGTTCTTACTCGTGGCACGGTATTGGCACCCTTCCAACTGGGGTTACAGGTTAGACCCCAAATCAGTTAGAGAAGGGATATGTTAATTAGATAATTACTTCCCACAGTCTTAGTCTCAGATTCAGTCTCAGTATAGAACTCCATTTAATTCTATAGATTCAGGACTGTCAAATATAGTTGCTTAGTTCAGCTCAAAACTCAGTATAGTTCCATAGATTTAGGACTATTAGATACAGTCATTTAGTTATCAGTAATTCAGTATCAGTATACTCAAATATCAGTTAATCAGTATTCAGATTTAGTATCCAATGTTATCATGATTTAAGTTACAGTATATGTATTCATTCATGTACTCTCATTCAGACATATTAATGATATCTAGTTAGTATGTTCAGAAATATAAACCCATGTATTTTAGCCTACCTCACTGAGCAACTCATACATTTAAAGTACTGATGCATGCCTTTCTGTTGCTCTATGGTGTCTTATATCATAGGTTCAGATGCATTGGCTCCCAGGCACCCTTAGCGGTTCAGACTTTCAGCAGTCAGAGTTAGCGATGAGTCGTCATAGTTAGAGAACATGATTATTTTCTTTCAGTATTTCAGTTATCAGTTCTCTTTCAGTAGTTGGAGTTAGTTGGGGTCTTGTTCTATCAAGTCCACAGTTCAGACAGTTTAGAGGCATTTCAGACTAGAGTATTTTCAGACAGATATTTCAGTTTTGGTATTGTTATACCATATTTAGTTCTATTTACAGTGTTGAACCTTATGACTAGTTTTTGCCTACTTTTTGTATATTTACAGTATTGTTATTCAGTTATTGTCGCAAGTACCAGTCATGGGTTATGTTGTGGTCCTTCAGGATTATGAGCACCGTGTAGCTTCCAGGGTATAGACTCGGGGCATTACAAACTTGGTATCAAAGCCTAAGTTTCCATAGAGTCCTAAGAAGTATCAAAGCCGTATCTAGTAGAGCCTTATGCATGGGTGTGTTTCATACATACTTATGGATAGGAGGCTACGAGATGTCTTACGAGCAATTTTCTTTCTTTCAGTATTTATTTTCTACGAATAAGCATGAGCTCCAGTTAAACTCTCTTTCCAATCTAAGTTTCTCTTTTATTTACAGAATATGCCTCCAAAGAGGACTAAGGGAAGGGGAATGGGAGACCAGCTAAAAGCCCAGCCCATCCATCCAGATCCTCTGGATGAATATGTCTCTCACACAGAGTAGCTTTCACTGCCCTAGCTTATTTTGTAGCCGCCCAGAATGAATGCCCAGCTGTTGTTTCAGCTAACCCAGTGGCCAATATTATTGCTTCCAGGATTAGAGACTTTACTCGAATGAACCCTCTATTATTTTGGGTCAAAGTCAGATGAGGACCCACAGGAATTCCTTGATTAGGTGCAGAAGGTTACGGATATTATGAGGGTTGCCTGCTATTGAGAGTGACAAGTTGGCTACATATCAGTTGTAGGATATGTCTCATTTTTGGTTCAAACAATGGAAAGATAAGAGCCATAGATGCAGGGTCCATAGAATGGGAAGAGTTTACCACTGCTTTTCTAGATAGATTCTTTCCCTTAGAACTAAGAGAGACCAAGGTGTTAGAGGCTATCAATCTCAGATAGGGCAACATGGCTATGAAAGAGTATTCTCTCAAGTTTACTCAACTAGCTAAATACGCTCCTCATGTAGTGGTATATAGCAGATCTAAGATGTGTAAGTTTGTGTCTGGGGTGTCTAGGAGTGTGGTCAAGGAGTGTAGTACCACAATGTTAATTAAGAAGATGGACATAACCAGGGTTATGGTCCATGCTCAGCAGATAGAGGAGGATAAAAATAGAAATAGAGAGAGAAAGAACAAGAGAGCAAGAATAGGTAGTTTCTAATTCGCTCAGCCTAAGTTAGAGGGTGGGAATATTCTTAGTTCTGCCCAAAATCCTTGGTTCTAGCTCCATCCTCAGCCAATGCTCTAGTGCTGAAATTTAGAGATCGCAATAGAGATGGGGCATCAGGCCCTAAACCCCAGGATAGAGTTAGCAGTGCCTAAACTAATCCTCCTTATCAGAAATATGGCAGAAACCACCAGGGTATCTGCAGAGCTATCAGTGATGTATGTTTCGAATATGGAAAGCCAGGCCACAAAGTCAAAAATTATCCCTAGTTAGGATCTCAGGGTCATCATAACCATCCCCCAACTTAGTCCGATCATCAAATCAATAGGGTGCTGCATCCCGTTGCCACCAGTGGGAAACACCCAAATAGACTCTATGCACTTCAGTCCCAACAAGATTATGAAAGTTATCCTAATGTGGTCACTGATATGTTACAAGTTTATCATTTATATGTTTATTATTTGCTTGATCCAGGAGATTCTTTACCCTTCATTACTCCTTATATAGCTCTGACTTTGGAGTGTGTCTCAAAATTCTAGCAGAGCCCTTCTCAGTCTCTACCCAGTGGGTAAATCTATCATACCCCAATGGGTATACAGGAACTGTTCGATTATGGTATCTTAGAAAGTCACTTCAGCAGACTTAGTCAAATTAGAGATGATCGATTTAGATGTTATTCTCAGCATGGATTGGCTTTATTTCTACTATGCATCAGTCGACTATAGAAATAGAATTGACATTTTTAGTTTTTGAATAAACCCATAATAGAGTGGAAGGATAGTACTTCAGCACTTAAGGGTCAGCTTATTTCCTACCTAAGGGCAAGAAAAGTAATATCTAAGGGATGTGTCTATCATCTTGTGTGAGTCAAAGACTCTAGTTTAGAAACTCCCAGTCTTGAGTCAGTTCCAGTAGCATGTGAATTCCCAGATATTTTCAAAGATCTTCCCGGAGTTTCTCCCGAAATGGAAATTGATTTTGGAATCGATCTCCTTCTAGATACTCAAACCATATCTATTCCAAGATACCAAATGGCTCTATCAGAACTTTAAGGAGTTAAAATAATAGTTGAAGGATCTCCTAGATAAAGGATTCATCAGACCCAATGTATCCCCGTGGGGTGCACCAGTTCTATTCGTGCGTAATAAAAATGGTTCTCTCAGAACGTGTATTGACTACCATCAGTTAAATAATGTCACGATCAAGAACAA
Source organism: Capsicum baccatum var. pendulum (assembly GCA_030864225.1). Taxonomy (NCBI): domain Eukaryota; kingdom Viridiplantae; phylum Streptophyta; class Magnoliopsida; order Solanales; family Solanaceae; genus Capsicum; species Capsicum baccatum. The sequence goes on along the minus strand of CM061558.1, from coordinate 75,234,186 downwards.
GTATCCCCTTCCCAGAATTGATGACTTGCTTGACCAACTTCAGGGTGTCAGCTATATTTCTAAGATAGATCTCAGATCACTTTATCGTCAGCTCAGAGTCAGATAATTTGACATCCCAAAAATAGCTTTCAGAACTTAGTATGGTTACTTCGAATTGTTAGTCATGTCCTTTGATCTTACTAATTCCCCAGCAGCTTTTATGGATTTGATGAACCCTATGATCAAGAAGTACTTGGACATGTTCATCATAGTCTTCATAAGTGACATTCTTTTCTACTCCCAAAGTGAACATGATTATGCAGACCATCTTAAATTAGTATTACAGACCTTCAGAAACTATCATCTATTCGCCAAATTTAGTAAGTGCAAATTTTAGCTAAGGTCAGTAGCTTTCCTTGGCCATATTATTTTTGGGGGTGGCATTAGAGTTGATCCCCAAAAGACCAAAGCAGTGAGAAACTATCCTAGACCTATCTCTCCATCAGATATAAGGAGTTTCTATGGCTTGGATATCTATTATTGATGGTTTATTGAGGAATTTTCATCTATTACATCCCCAATGTCTAGATTGACTCAGAAGAAAGTCAAATTCCAGTGGTCAAATTCTTATGAGAAGTTTTTTCAGGAGTTGAAGACTCGACTCACTACAGCTCTATTTTTGACCCTACTAGATACTTAAGATGGGTTTGTGGTATATTGTGATGCCTCTAGAGTCAGTTTGGGTGTGTTTTGATACATAGAAGTAAGGTCATAGCCTATGACTCTAGATAGCTTAAGCCCCATGAGAAGAACTATTCTACTCATGATCTTGAGTTAGCAGTAGTAGTGTTTGCCTTAAAGATTTGGAGGCACTATTTGTATCGGGTGCACGTTGATGTGTTCACTGGCTATAAGAGCCTCCAGTATGTGTTCTCTCTAAAAGACCTAAACCTCCATCAGAAAAGGTAGTTGGAGTTGTTGAAAGACTATGACATGAATGTTTTATACCATCCGAGCAAAGCTAATATAGTGGATGATGCTCTCAGTAGAATGTCCATGGGCAGTGTTGCTCACGTGGATGATGATAAAAAGAAGTTAGTTCAAGAAGTCCATCAGCTAGATCGATTAGTTATCTGCTTAGTCGATTCAGCAGAAGGTAGCGCATGGGTGCAGAGTAGTTTAGAATCATTCCAAGTTTTTAAAGTGAAGGAAAAGCAGAATAGGGATCCCAGTCTAGTCAAGTTGAAAGAATCAGTCAAAGATTAAAAGGTAGAGGTTTTATCCCAAAGAAAGAATGGTTTGTTGTGTTGTCAGGGTCGACTGTGTGTGCCAAGTATTGATGACTTGAGACAGCAAATTCTTGTAGAAGCTCATAGTGTGCGCTACTCTATTCATACAGGGTCCACTAAGATGTCCCATGATTGGAGGGATATCTATTGGTGGAGTGGGATAGAAAATGACATTGCAGAGTTTGTGGCTAAGTTCTTAACATGTCAGTAGGTTAAGATTGAGCATCAGAAGCCTAGTGGGTCCATAGAGGAGTTCATCATTACCATGTGAAAGTGGGAAGAAGTGAACATGGACTTTGTGATGGGTTTACCTCATACTCATTGTCAGCATAATTCAGTTTGGGTCATCATAGACAGGATGACCAAATCATCTCATTTTCGACCAATCCATACCTCTTATTCAGCCGAGGATTATGCCAAACTCTATATCAGGGAGTTGGTTAGATTGCACGGTGTTCCACTGTCCATTATCTCAGATAGAGGTGCCCAGTTCACCTCTCATTTCTAGAAGGCATTCCAAAAGGGTCTTGGTACCTGAGTTTACCTCAGTATAGTCTTTCATCCTCAGATAGATGGTCAAGCAAAAAGGAACATTCATATTTTAGAAGATATTCTACGATTGTGTACGTTTGACTTTAAAGGTAGTTGGGATAACCACTTGTCTTTGATTGAATTTGTATATTACAATAGCTACCATTCCAGCATTCAGATGGCTCCATTTGATATGCTTAATAGGAGGAGGTATATATCTCCAATTGGTTGGTTTAAAGTGGGTGAGGCAGCATGGTAGGGACTGACTTGGTATTTGATACCTTAGAGAAAGTTCAGCTGATTAGGGAAAGGCTTAAGATAGCTCAGAGCCAATAGAAATTATATGCAGATGTACGCAGAAAGGATCTCGAGTTTGATACTAGTGATTTTGGGTATTTGAAAATCTCTTCTATGAAAGAAGTGAAGAGGTTTGGAAAGAAAGGGAAACTCAGTCCCTGATATATAGGTCCTTACCGAATTCTCAGTTGTTTCAGAAAAGTAGCTTACGAGCTTGAGTTGCCTTCAGACTTATTTTCAGTCCATCAAGTGTTTCATGTCTCCTTTCTAAATAAATGCATAGGTGACCTAGCAGCTGTAGTCCCTATAGAGGACATAGATATTCAGAACAACCTCTCTTATAAAGATATTCTAGGCAAAATCCTTGACTATTAGATTCGCATACTCAGGAACAGAGAGGTCCCTCTAGTCAAAGTTCTTTGGAAAAATTAGTTTGTTGAGGGAGATACTTAGGAAGCAGAAGTAGATATGCAGACCAAGTATCCTCACCACTTCTCTGCAAAATCAGACTCAGCCTAAGGTAACAGTTTTCCTTAAAAACTTACTCAATTCCATGCTCAGATGTTCCTCACTAACTTGGTATCAGTTACCGTTGCATATTCAGTTATTCATTCATGAATCGTGTTCAGTCATATACTTATGCATCAGACATGCATGTTTATTATATATAAACTCAGCTTATCAATAATATCAGTTATGAAATCATGCATTATATAAGTATATTCAGTATAAAATTCCAGTATAATAGTAGTCTCAGCCATGAAGTCATGTTTCAGTTGTGTATGTCCAGTACGTACTTGAAGTCTGTCAGTTCTCCCATCTTAGTCAGTCCCATTCGAGGACGAATGTTACCAAGGGGGGGATATTGTAAGAACCTACAAATTCTTAGTTTAACTCAGTCCTTTAAGCTTGTTAAAGGGGTCCCATACTTAGAAAATTTTTAGCTAAGTATCAAAACTTAGAATCATTTTAGCCTTCCAAATTTGGAGGATTTTATTTCTGACCTTCTTGGCCTTAGTTAGTCAATTTTTAAATAAATTCATGATCAGGGTCACTTGTAGGTCATCTCAGGCGAGTTTTAGATTTTTTGGGCTAACGTAAGGGCAAATTTGGATGCCCAAAATAGTGAAGGGTCATGATAGCCCTGCATCGCAAGGGCTAGTCAACCCAAGTAAGGGTCGCACTGTGATGTCTACTTGACCTCATTAGGGGTTGCGTTGCGATGGCTAATTGACCCAAGCAGGGGTTGCAACGCGAGAACAGCCATATTCAGCATTATTTTAATATGGGTTATAAGGGCAAATGGGTCATTTTTTCTCATGTTTATTCAGCCTTAACCCAAAATTAATCAGTCTATAGGGTAAAATCTCATTCTTTACTCATAAACTCTTTCAAGGGCATGCCCTAGATTCATTAAGTTCAAGAATTCATCTATCAAGAACTCACTTCAATCTTCTTGAAAGTAGTAATCAAGGCATGTGAAGTGTTCATCGAAGGGTCCCTTCCACCCTTGGAGTCCAAGAAACTATTTTTAAACTTCAAGTTTATGGATTTCATGTTGGGTTTGATTATATCCATGTTTATAATGATTAATTGGGATTCTAATCCATGTTTTATGATACGTTTCATGTGAGGTTAATTGATATGTATATATTATCATGATATTCCATATAAAACCCTTAAAATTATCAATGGGGATTTGAATTATGATGTCTACTTGTTGGTTAGTGTTATGTCCATAGGTATGCTCAAGAAGTGCTTGATGAATTACTCATGTGAACTAATAAGGGAAAGAGATCATGTCATGTTAGCTTATGTGCAAGTCGTATCATACAAGTGTTTGATAAAATGTTTCCATGAATGAGTTGTGAGCAAGTGCACATGATTATGCTTTTCAAGCTTATGCTATGATTTACCTTTAATGCTATCGAGTCCTGGGGGTAATCAATACCCAAAAACTTAGTTGTTTACCTATAGCTTCAGTTAGTTATATAACTCAGGAAGATCTCGATAGTATTTCGTCAGTCCACGGAACACAGTTCAGTTAAGTTTAGTCAAACAGTAAAATCAGTAACAGTTCAGTCAAGCTTAGTACAGTCTAGGGGCATGTCGGTTAGATGATTACTTCCCACAGTCTCAGTCTCAAATTCAATCTCAGTATAGGACTCAGTTCAGTTCTACAGATTCAGAACTGTCAGATACAGTTGCTCAGTTCAGCTCAAAACTCAGTATAGTTCCACAGATTCAGGACTATCAGATACAATCATTCAGTTATTAGTAATTCAGTATCAGTATCTCAGATATCCATTAATCTGTATTCAGATTCAGTATCCAGTATTATTATGATTTCTGTTACAGTATACGTATTCATGTATGTACTCTCATTCAGATATATTCATGATATCCAGTTAGTATTGTTCATGAATATGAACCTATGTATTTTAGCCTACCTCACTGAGCATACCAGTACATTCAAAGTACTGACACATGCCTTTCTTTTGCGCTATGATGTCTTATATCATAGGTTCAGGCACACGGTCTCCCGAGCACCCTTAGCGGTTCAGACTTTCAGTAGTCAAAGTTAGTGGTGAGTCCTCATAGTTCAAATACATGATTGTTTTCTTTCAGTATTTCAATTATCAGTTCTCTTTCAGTAGTTGGAGTTAGTTGGGGGCTTGTCCCATCAACTCTATAGTTCAGACAGTTTAGAGGATTTTCAAACTAGAGTATTTTTAGACAGATATTTTCTTTTTGGTATTGTTATACCGTATTCAGTTCTATTTACAGTATTGAACCTTATGGCCAGTTTCCATCTACTTTTCACATATTTTTAGTAATTTTATTCAGTTATTGCAGCAGGTATCAGTCAAAGGTTAGCTTGTGGTCCTTCAGGATTATGAGCATCGTGTAGCATCCGAGGTACAGACTCGGGGCGCTATAAATACCGACACCGCCCATGCCTATAGTAGTCACACAAGGCCTCTAATCAAAAACAAATAGTATCCTGTTGGGACATGCCCCCGACCATAGCCAAAACAAAAGTTCAAGAAATAAACAAAAGTATGAAAAGACATCCATAGCATGAAATAGAGTCTTCCAAAGTATGGACGCTCACCACTTTAGTCTGACATCAATGCTTTCCCCAAATCCAAGCCACTGAACAGGAGGAGTAGTATGGTCGGTTCTTGCATCGCATGAGGATACAGCGCCTGAATATGGGCTAGCGGGTGAATGCTAGCATGCACTCAGGAATAAGCATAAAGAAATGTCACTATTCAAAACCAGAATAAATATCCAAAAGCAATCATATTCATATATATATATATATATATATTATGCCGAGAAAGGGAATCAGGTTTAGCATACATTTAAATCTTTAACCTAGGTTGTGTAGCTTGACCATCCTAAAACCATCTATGGGCTATATAGGTCCAGTATTACCGCCTGAATGGGCCCTAGCGCATGTAGCCACAGGAATCGAAGATGTCATAGGGGTCCGGGATTCCCGTGTACCCTTTTCCCTCCATGATACATATATACAAATATAAACTTAGGGTATTCCCATTGGAATCACATCTTCACATTAGCAATCATATCCCGTGATTATTGCCGAATTAACACCGTTAGCACATAAGAATACCACCAATTCCAAGAGTTAATTACCAAGGCATTATGAAGTGATACGTCATACCGACTATAGCTTGCAAGCAATGTCATTAGCCACCATGTACCCTATAGGATTTCCAATCAATCAAAAAAATAGCCACCAAGGCCCATCCAAATCATTTAATTCAATCAAACCATTTAAGGTTTCATTACCTTTTTATGCAATGCAAGATTTTTAATAAAAGTCAACCTATGTGACAAAAACATTCTCAATTGCATTTTAACAAACATGTTGAGGGCATATAGTTTTCAAAACAAAAACCAAGAACCAATTAACCATTTCCATACAACCACATGTTCAAACCAACATTATAACGTTAAAAACCATAAATAGAACATGGTAAAAATCATCCGACGATTAGTGACCGAAACCCCCAACATATATTTCAAAACCAACATAAACCCACAACAATGCCATGAAAACCATTAAGTGAAACATTCTTTTAGTTTGAACTAACAATGAGGGAAGAGTAACATACCTTAGATACCGAAGAAGATGGAGATAAACCATCCTTGAGAGCCTTAATTGACCACCTTGAGGAAACCCTAGACTCTTTTTTAACTAAGAGCTTGAGAGATATTTAAGAGAGATTTGACAATGTTTGATTTGGGAATAGTAGGTTAATGAAGTCCCAAGAGTGTTTTAAATCATGAGGTCAAAAGAGGTTAAGAGGGTAAATGTCTAGATTACCCCCAACTTAAACTGTAAAAATTTCTGCTGGGTGGGTACGGTTGGACCCCTTCACTCATAACCACATCATACGAGTGGTACCATTCACTCATACCCAGAATAAGAAGTTGGAAATCTACGCACTATCCACCAAATGGCGTCCCTTTCCCCACTCATACCCATAACATATGAGTAGTACCTGTAAGTTGTATCTAATATAGAATAAAAGGGGTTGGACACTATACAACGTACGACTCCACTATACCACTCATACCCTATCCTCACGACTCACAGTGAGCCACTAGTACTCAGAGTCAAGTCAAGTCACTAAGCTTCAGATTAAGTAAAGGATCAACCTAATGATTCTGTCACACCTCAAATCCTATTGGGGCGGACTGGCACCCGTAACCGAGGAGGCCCGGGAGAACTAGCTTATAACCTTATACTTCCCATGCATACCTCTATGACAAACCAAAATTCGGACAGCATCATGTCGCATATAAAAGGAAATAATCACCTGTATAAGCTCGAGCACACATATATATATATACAATACTTGGCCGTTGGAGCCATCATGTCTATTAACAAAATGCCACCTTGACTGTACATTAGGTCTACAAAGCCTCTAGACAATACACAGAGTTTAACTAAGCTTGGGACACACCCGGCCATATAACTAACTTCTATACAATACCAAAAGTGACTGGCTATGACACGGAAAGCCCCGAAGCAAACTGGAGCTCACCAAAAGCGGTTAGATATCCTGGCTCCTACTTGTGCGATGTATGAGTTGAGGCACTTGTGCCTGCAGCATGAAATGTAGGTCCCCCATGGGGGAAGTCAGTACGAAATATGTACTGAGTATGTAAAGCTATAGATAATCACAAATGATATAGGACCTAAATAGAAATCAGAAATAGGTGAATAAATCATAATAGGAGTGGACCACACTTACTAGAACTTGTGACAACCTGTACATTATATTTATTCAATCACTTTACCTTCATTCTTATCATCTTTGTAATCATTATTGTACTGCACTGTGATCATTAGGCTACCTCCAGTACATATCAATAGGGATCGACCCATGATAGTCTTATGCCCCTGGGATACCACCCGTAAACACATAAATAAGGATCGACCCATTATAGGCTTATGCCCCTGGGATACCACCCGAAAAGAGAGAACTTCCATCACTTAGTTCAATTAATCTTTGAGATTATTATTTCGGTCACCACCGTATTTTTGATACTTTGAAATAATGATACATCAATAAGAGACATATAAATAGACCATCAATGCAATAAAAATGAAGTAAGAACTCATTGGCACATCAGTAAAGTGTTTTGGAGTCATTAATGCCATAATAATAAAGTAGGAACTTATTGGTATATCAATGAAACATTTTGGACTCATTAATAGCACATGGATCTTGTTTGAGTAACCGGATACCTTCTAACATTCATTAGTGCAATAAACATGTAAGATTTGGAAAACAAGTAAGTATTGAAATATCTTGACATCTTGTAGGGTGGAAACAAGTTCATTGGTAACATAGGACATCATACAAAACCATTATGGATCACATGTTACTGAATAACTTTGGAAACTTTCTTGATAGAACAATTGTTCACTTTCATACCAAAGATATGGTATAGAGTTTGCTTTACATACCTGACTATCAATCTTCAATACTAGTCCCAAATGGACTTCCCATCTTTTCGGATTACTTATCTATAATGAACATATATAGCAATCTAGTATTAGCGACCAAACATCACAATTCAATTATTTGAATTCACCAAACTAGTGGTTAAGTAGTAAGCCTTAATTACACCATAAAGGGTGTCACTTTAACCCTCTTATAATCCAATTACATTCACATGTCATGCATATTCATACAACATCCTCCAATATCAAGTTTGGATTCATTTATCCTTCCAACCAATCCATTAAACCAAATTGAGCCATAGACATAAATAATCATCAATTCAATAGTATATCACCATATCCACCTTCCATAACTCAATTACCATATCCACCTTCCACAATTCAATACAACCAAACCATGCAAAATAGTCCATAACCCTATTTTCATCACCTTTCAATAACAACCAATACATATAATCCTCTATCACTCATATACATATGGAAAAGAACAAAGGCAAACAATATTCATACCTTAGAATTCACCTCTTGATTATGAAATCCTATTTTCACAAATAATAGGTGTCGTTCGAAGCTCTCGATATGACAAAAGCAGTTATCGAATTACTTTGGAATTTCTATGGTTGAATCAAAAGTAATTTAAAGGTCAAATTTGGCTAGGGTTTGTTCTTTCTCAATGATTGATGATGAAAATAAGTTTTTGAACTCATATACATGTATATATACACGTATTCCCGTCCATAATATAATAGGAAATGACCAAAATGCCTTTAAAATTTAAATAATGTCAAATCTCTCCTTTGGTAGACTATTTTGATAAGCTAAAGTAGATCGACCATAACTCTTTGCTCTGATATCGGAATTGGGTGAAATTGGTATCGTTGGAAGGATAATTCAAAAGAATTTCATCTCATATAAAGTAGGCCACCCAGTTCATCCTGTACAAGGAGTTTTGTTCGTTTAAAGTTGACCCTAAAAATCTGTTTTGATAGGCTGAAGTAAAATGAGTATAACTCCTTACTCAGATGTTGGATTTGGATGAAACCAATTGCATTGGAAAGAAGACTCAAAGATATTTCTTTTCATAGGTAGAAGATCTCCCAGTTAATTATATTAAGGGAGTTATGATGATTCAAAGTTGACCCAAAAATTCGGCTGGCCTCAGTAGTTTGTGTGCAGTAAATTTTCCTGCACATTTACTATTCTCAAATATCCCGGCCACCGTTTTATAGTTTCAAATGTGCTCGATTATATCTGAAACCTATCCGTTTTTGGAAATCTTTATTTCATTGGAAATCTTATTCAATAACCTTCGCATGGAACCATCGACGGGCAAATTTCAGTATAAATAAAATAAAAAAATTAATTCCATATAAATAAGACCAATACACATACTTGAATACGCCAATACACATACTTGAATACGGGGTGTTACATACTTCCCCCTTTAGGACATTCGTCCTCAAATATTAGCGTAGTTATTCAAGCGAAACAAGTTCAACTCCATCATTAACATTCATATCATCACGTAAATACTATGCATATATAAAAAAAAAACTTACTTGTTAATGTTCTAACTCCGTTTCTTGAACTTCCTCTTCATCTTTGAACAAATGAGGGTACTTAGATTTCATTGCTTCCTCAGCTTCCCATGTAATCTCTTCCCTTTGACAATTTCTCCAACGTACTTTCACAAATGCTATCTCTTTATTTCTCATCTTCTTAACTTGGCAATCTAGAATAGTAATAGGCACTTCCTCATAGGTAAGATCTTCCGCAACTTGCACATACTCAGTAGAAGTGATATGTGATGGATCTCTGATGTACTTTCGAAGCATTGACACATGAAATACCGGATGTACTGATAAGAGCTCTTGGGGTAGCTCTAATTCATATGCAAATTGTCCAAACCTTCGAGTGATCTTATACGGTCCTATATAACGTGGACTCAACTTCCCTTTCTTTCCAAATCTCATTACCCCTTTTATTGGTGATATCTTCAAAAATACCCAATCACCTATAGAAAACTCTAGCCCTCTCCTTATACTATCCGCATATAACTTGTTTCGACTTTGGGCTATTATCAGTCGTTGCTGAATTACTTTAACCTTCTCTATGGTTTGATAAATAAGATCTGGTCCGAACAAAAGAGTTTGACCCACTTCGAACCATCCTATTGGTGATCTACACTTCCTTCCATATAAAGCTTCATATGGTGCCATTTTGATACTTGAATGATAGCTATTATTGTAGGCAAACTCAATAAGAGGTAAATGATCATCCCAGTTGCCCTTAAAATCTATTACACAAGCTCGTAGCATATCTTCGAGTGTTTGGATGGTACGTTCTGCTTGTCCATCTGTTTGAGGGTGAAAAGCTGTACTTAACTTCATTTGTGTTCCCAAACACCTCTGACAAGACTTCCAAAAGTTTACGATAAATTGGGTTCCCCGATCTGATATAATAGAGATTGGCACTCCATGTAATCGGACTATCTCTTTAATGTACAGCTTCGCATACTCTTCAGTTGTGTAAGTGGTCCTAACTGGTAGGAAATGTGCGGATTTGGTAATCCTATCAACAATCACCCATATAGAATCAAACTTCCAGGATGTACGAGGAAAACCAATAACTAAATCCATGTTGACCATGTCCCACTTCCAGCTTGGAAGATCAATGCATTGCATATAACCTCTGGGTTTTTGGTGCTCAACTTTAAATCTTTAACAATTTGGACATTCAGCTACAAATTCTGCAATGCTCTTCTTCATGTCATTCCACCAATACATATCTTTCAAATCTTGATACATTTTGGTTGATCCTAGATGAATGGAATACCTTGAACAATGTGCCTCTGTCATAATCTTCTTTCTTAGCCCGTCTATATTCGACACACACAATCGGTTTTGGCACTGAAGTACTCCTTCTCGCGTAAGCTCAAATACCTTGGTCGCACCACTCTGAACGTTCTCCTTAAGCTGTAATAAAATAGGATCTGCTTATTGCTTCTCTTTCATTTCAGCTACTAATGAAGATACCGCAGCATTATGTATGATAAGCTATTTATCCGGAGTTTCAAGAAGGCAAACTCCCAAACTAGCTAACTGGTGAAGATCTTTAATCATCCCTTGCCTTTCTATAGGCGCCATCATAGCCTTACGACTTAATGCATCAGCTACCACATTTGTTTTTGTTGGATGGTACAATAACCTTTAATAGTTCAAGCCATCTCCACTGCCTTAAATTTAGATCCTTCTGATTAAAAATATATTTCAAGCTCTTATGGTCAGTATATCTATCAAAATGAACCCCATATAAGTAGTGGCGCCATATCTTTAAAGCAAAAATAACTGCTGCCAGCTCAAGATTGTGTGTAGGATAATTTTTCTCATGTGGCCGCAATTGTCTAGAAGCATATGCTATTACCTTACCATGCTACATCAATACACATCCTAAACCGATTCTGGAAGCATCACAATACACTGTATACCCTTCGGTGCCTTCTGGAAGTACCAACACGCGTGTAGAAATCAACTTGTTCTTTAAATCTTGAAAACTCTTCTCACAGGCATTATTCCATTGGAATTTTGATGCTTTATGGGTTACCTTGGTTAAGGGTGCTGAAATGGAAGAAAAACCTTTAACAAACCTTCTATAATAACCGGCCAACCTGAGAAAACTACGAATCTCCGTAGGCGTTGTGGGCCTTGGCCAGTTCTTCACAGCTTCTATCTTTTGAGCATCAACCTTTATCCCTTCACTAGATACAATATGACCCAAAAATGCCACCGACTTTAACCAAAACTCACATTTAGAGAACTTTGAATAAAGCTTACAATCATGAAGAGTCTGCAATGCCTGTCTTAAGTTATTGGCATAGTCCTCTTCTGATCTAGAATAAACTAGAATATCATCTATAAAAACTATCACAAATACTTCTAGGAATGGCTTAAACACCCTATTCATCAAATCCATAAAAGTTGCGGGTGCATTTGTTAGCCCAAATGACATAACTAGAAACTTATAATGACCATACCGTGTTTGGAAAGCTGTCTTAGGTATATCCTTCTCTTTGACCCTCACTTGGTGGTAACCTGACCTCAAATCAATCTTAGAAAAGCACTTGGCGCCCTGTAACTGATCAAATAAATCATCAATTCTTGGGAGAGGATATTTATTATTAATAGTCACCTTATTCAATTGCCTATAATCAATATAAATCCTCAGCGAGCTATCCTTTTTGCGCACAAATAACACTGGTGCTCCCCAGGGGGACATACTAGGCCTTATGAATCCCTTCTCTAGCAAATCTTTCAATTGCCCTTTCAATTCTCGTAATTCTGCTGGGGCCATTCTATACGGAGGAATGAACATTGGTTGGGTGTCTGGTATTACATCAATACCAAACTCTACTTCTCATTCAAGAGTCAAACTGGAAGATCTTCAGGAAATATATCAGAAAATTCATTTACCACCGGAACAGCGTGAAGAGCTGGTGGATCCACTTCTGTATCCCTTACTCTAACTAAATGACATATGTATCCCTTGGAAATCATTCTTCTTTCCTTAAAATAAGAAATAAATCTACCTCTTGGCGCACTAATTTCACCTTTCCATTCAAGGACTGATTCATTTGGAAAATGGAAACATACCTTTTTCGTGCAGCAGTAAATTGTGGTATAACAAGACGCCAACCAGTCCATACCCATTATAACATCAAAATCTACCATTTCTAAATCCACAATATCAACCATCGTATCACGACCACAAACAGTTACTATGTAGTTTCGGTAAACCCTTCTAGCTATAATAGATTCCCCAACCAGTGTGGACACTTCAAATGGCTTAACTAATAGTTCGGGTATTCTTTCAAACTTTCCATCAACAAATGAAGTAACATAAGATAATGTGGAACCGGGATCAATTAAGGCATATAAATCGAATAAAAATATTGACAACATACCCGTAACCACATCTGGGGAAGCCTCTAAATTCTGTCGATCTGATAGAGCATACGTACGATTTTTAGCCCCGCTGGAACTCATGGCTCCTTTATCACCTCTAACACGACCCATTGATTTTGCACCCCTTCCTAAATAATGCATCTATGATGATGATGCAACAAATGACCCGTAGGTCATACCATACCCCCTATGCCCCTTCGTGGGCATTCTCTCATCATATGCCTCGACATACCGCACCAATAGCAAACATTGGTCCCCATTCGACATGCGCCCAAATGATATCTTCCACATTTATTGCATGGCTCTTGAGGAGGTCTCGATTAGCTCATATTCCCTTCCCCTTGGTACCCCACTATCCGCGAACTCTGACTCTCACTTCTGTGCCAAAATTGATTTTCTCTGGACCCTTAGAACTGTGGTGGGGCACTAGTTGCAGAATAAAAAGATAATGGCCTAGGTGATCTAGCAGAAAATTGGTCTGAATCCTCCTTGGAATGCCTTAAACTGCCCTGTAGATCTGGCCCTCTTGGAATATCCTCTTTCTAATTCCTCTGTTTTCCTCCTCTGCCTCTGATCTTTCATTTTCTGTGCAAAAGCTTGGATCCTCGCTATGTCCATATCTTTGTTCAAAGTGGCAATAGTACAATCTCTAACCAGATATGGATCTAGCCTATCCATATATTGATGAACTCTGTCATCCATAGTAGCTAAACATTAGGAGCATATCTCGACAAGGAATTAAATCGGTGACTGTACTCCCTCATGCTCATATTCCCCTGACGAAGATTTAAAAACTGATTTGCACGGGCCTGACGAATCTCGAATGGAAGATAATGATCAAGAAAAGCCTCTTTGAACTCTTTCCAAGTAGCTAGGGGTGAATCAATACCCCTAGATCATTTCCAGTCCTCGTACCAATATATAGCCTCCCCTTCAAATCTATACGCCGCTAACTCTACTGTCTCTCTACCCGTTACATGCATAACATCTAAGGCCCTTTGAATTTGATCAATAAAGTCCTGTGGGTCCTTGTTAAGATCTGATCCAATAAAAGTGGGAGGATTCATCTTAAGAAAATCCTGTGTTCGAAGGCTAGCCGCCCTATATGTACCACTATGACCCGTGGTAGGAATGGCTTGCCCAGCAACTATACGAGTCAAAAGTTGCACTGCATTTCTAAGATCATGATCAATAGCATTAATAGGTGGCTTTGGGGATATAGTTCTCCAATCCCTTATTTCTTTCATAGTGGAGAAAGTTTCTGATGCATGCTCAGCTGGAACCTCACTTTAATTAGCTGGTATAGTGGGTGACTTACGAGTCCTCTCTCCGGCAGCCACATCTACTTGCTTACTGGTATTCTTGCTTCTGGTAACCGGCATCGTTACTATAATAAGAGAAACAAACGGATTTAGTGGTCAACTATGACTTCATATACAATATAGGCTCTATCGCACGATCTAAGACATGAAGAAAAGAAAAGATTCTTAAATTTTCATAGCCTCCTGTTTATAGATGCAGTGCATGACACACCGATAAACAAAACTCTACATAGACACGGCTTTGTAGACTCACTAGGACAAACTTCTCTGATACCACTTTTGTCACACCTCAAATCCTATTGGGGCGGACTGGCACCCGTAACCGAGGAGGCCCGGGAGAACCAGCTCATAACCTTATACTTCCCATGCAGACCTCTATGACAACCTAAAATTCGGACAGCATCATGTCGCATATAAAAGAAAATAATCACCTGTATAAGCTCGAGCACATATATATATGTATATATAATACTTGGTCGTTGGAGCCATCACGTCTATTAACAAAATGCCACCTTGACTGTACATTAGGTCTACAAAGCCTCTAGATAATACACAGAGTTTAACTAAGGTCGAGACACACCCCTCCATATACCTAACTTCTATACAATACCAAAAGTGATTGGATATGAGACGGAAAGCCTCGAACCAAACAAGAGCTCACAAAAAGCAGCTAGATATCCTGGCTCCTACTTGTGCGGTGTATGAGCTGAGGTACCTGTGTCTGCAGCATAAAATTCCAGTCCCCCATGGGGGACGTCAGTATGAAATATGTACTGAGTATGTAAAGCTATAGATAATCACATATGATATAGGAGCTCAATAGAAATTAGAAACAAGTGAATAAATCGAAATAGGAGTGGACCACACTTACTAGAACTTGTGACAACCTGTACATTGTATTTATTCAATCACTTTACCTTCATTCTTATCATCTTTGTAATCATTACTGTACTATAGTGTGACCATTAGGCTGCCTCCAGTACATATCAACTGGGATCGACCTATGATAGGCTTTAACCCCTGGGATACCACCCATAAACACATAAATAGGGATCGACCCATGATAGGCTTATGCCCCTAGGATACCACCCGATAAGAGAGAACTTTCATCACTTAGTTCAATTAATCTTTGAGATTATTATTTTGGTCGCCACCGCATTTTTGATACTTTGAAACAATGATACATCAATAAGAGACATATAAATAGACCATCAATGCAATAAAAATGAAGTAAGAACTCATTGGCACATCAATGAAGTGTTTTGGAGTCATCAATGCCATAACAATGAAGTAGGAACTTATTGGTATATCAATGAAATGTTTTGGAACCATTAATGGCACATGGATCTTGTTTGAGTAACCGGATACCTTATAACATTCATTAGTGCAATAAACATGTAAGATTTGGAAAACAAGTAAGTATTGGAATGTCTTGACATCTTGTTGGGTGGAAACAAGTTCATTGGTAACGTAGGACATCATACAAAACCATTATGGATCACATGTTACTGAATAACTTTGGAAACTTTCTTGATAGAACAATTGTTCACTTTCATACCAAAGATATGGTATAGAGTATGCTTTACATACCTGACTGTCAACCTTCAATACTAGTCCCAAATGGACTTCCCGTCTTTTCGGATTACTTATCTACAATGAACATATATAGCAATCTAGTATTAGCAACCAAACGTCACAACTCAATTATTTGAATTCACCAAACTAGTGGTTAAGTAGTGAGCCTTAATTACACCATAAAGGGCGTCACTTTAACCCTCTTATACTCCAATTACATTCACATGTCATGCATATTCATAACATCCTCCAATATCAAGTTTTGATTCATTTATCCTTCCAACCAATCCATTAAACCAAATTGAGCCATAGATATAAATAATCATCAATTCAATAGTATATCACCATATCCACCTTCCATAACTCAATTACCATATCCACCTTCCACAATTCAATACAACCAAACCATGCAAAATAATCCATAACCCTATTTTCATCACCTTTCAATAACAACCAATACATATAATCCTCTATCACACATATACATATGGAAAATAACAAAGGCAAACAATATTCATACCTTAGAATTTACCTCTTGATTATGCAATCCTATTTCCACAAATAATAGGTGTTGTTCGAAGCTTTCGATATGACAAACGCAATTATCAGATTACTTTGGAATTTCTACGGTTGAATCAAAAGTAATTTAAAGGTCAAATTTTGCTAGGGTTTGTTCTTTCTCAATGATTGATGATGAAAATGAGTTTTGGAACTCATATACATGTATATATACACATATTCCCATCCATAATATAATAGAAAATGACCAAAATACCTTTAAAATTTAAATAATGTCAAATTTGTCCTTTGGTAGACTGTTTTGATAAGCTAAAGTAGATCCACCATAACTCTTTGCTTCGATACTGGATTTGGGTGAAATTGGTATCGTTGGAAGGATAATTAAAAGGGATTTCATTTCATATAAAGTAGTCCACCCAGTTCGTCCTGTACAAGGAGTTATGGTCGTTTGAAGTTGACCCTAAAAATTTGTTTTGATAGGCTGAAGTGAAACGAGTATAAATCCTTACTCAGACGTTGGATTTGGATAAAACCAATTGCATTGGAAATAAGACTAAAAGATATTTCTTTTCATACGTCGCATCTCTCCCAGTTCATTATATTAAGGAAGTTATGATCATTCGAAGTTGACCTCAAAATTCGGACGGCCTCAGTAGTTTGTGTGCAGGAAATTTTCCTGCACATTTACTATTCCCAAATATCCCGGCCACCATTTTATAGTTTTGAACATGCTCGATTATATCCAAAACCTATCCATTTTTGGAAATCTCTATATCGTTGGAAATCTTATTCAATAACCTTCGCATGAAACCATCGACCGGAAAGTTTCGGTATAAATAAAAGAAAAAAATTAATTCCATATATATAAGACCAATACACGTACTTGAATATGCCAATACACGTACTTGAATACGGGGTATTACAGATTTATCACCAAACCATAAGACCCATACCACCCAAGTCGTAACCATAATAGAAATCCAACCACTACACACTGGACAACATATAATTTGGGTCACCCGACCCATTCCAACATCATATGATACGTATGGTTAGTCGTATGATGATCAAAACATTAAAAACTCAGGAAATATGCAAGGACAAGATTTGATATTATTTACCTTTTGTACTCATTTTTCTCAAAAAAAAAACATCAAAAAGATTTCCCTTTGTCTTCTTTTGCAAGCATTCATAATTCAAATTTTCAAACAAGATTTTTTTTAAAATAGGAGATTTTTATAAAAGAAAAAATCAAAAAAATGGTACAAGTTTTGTACATTTCATATGACAAAAATATCAAAAATATTTTCCTTTCACAGTTGTTGGTGTCAGTTTTATGTGAAGTATCAAATTGAAAACCCAAAAAAAAGATTTTATTGACGTTTTTATCATCTGTCTTTGGTCGTGTCTCTCAATTTAAGGTTTATTTTGTTATGCAATTCTTAATTGTCAAATCTTGATGAACTACGCACTGTTGATTCTCCTCTCTCTGGAGTGAGATACGTAGGCAGCCTATTGTGGGTTCGGGGATCTTATTTAAAAAATTTAAAAATATTTTCTTCACTCTTTATTAGAGTAGGTGTCATATATATCTCTAAAATAAAACCACAAAAATACTTTCTTTTAATAGTTTCAAGATTCATTTTCGTACGAAATTCAAAATTGAAAACCCAAAAAGATTTTTCTTTGGTAACCATAGATTTCATTTGTATAGGAATCTGAAAAATTCAAAAGGATTTTCTTAACTCTTCATTTAGAGTAGGTGTCATATACATATCTAAAACAAAACCACAAAAAGATTTTTCATTAATAGTTTCAAGTTTCATTTTCGTATGAAATTTAAAATTGATAACCCAAAAAGATTTTTATTTGGTAATCATAAGTTTCATTTTGTATAGGAAGATGAAAATTCAAAAAGATTTTCGTCAATTCATTTGACAATTTGCTATTTTCTTTTCTTCTTAAAGTTTTAAGAAACAAAAAAAGGAAAGAGAGTTGATCGGTCGTTTTGTGGCCAAACTTCATAAACTACGAACACCTGATTCTCCCCTCTCGGGGGTGAGATACGTAGGCACCCTTTTCAGGTTTGGTGATCTTTTTGAAAAGGAAAAAAGAGGTTTTGAAAAAGTGTTGAACTCTAACACATTTTTTATCTCTTGTTCAGTTAGTTTAAGACAGTTGATTTGTGGCATTCTGGCTGGTCCTCCATATATTACCAAATCCAAGGAAGGGTTAGTTGTGTTCAACAAGGATATAGAGAGTGGCATCATGGATCAAACAAAGAGTCAAAAAAATAAGAGTTTAAAGTAAGAGATTAGGAGACTAAGGCAACAAATGACATAAATATACCGAGCTTGGTCCAGTGGGTTGCCCCCCTTCTCTATTTACCGCTATTAATCCTACAAATACCTAGATTTTTCCACCAAAATTGCAAAGTCAGTTTCCTACTGTTGTTGATGCACTACAACATAACTCAGAATTCATTCCAAGACAAAAGTATCCAAATACTTCCACCAGTCTTTATCTAGCTACTCAGTATAAGCCTACTACATTCAAAACACCATATGTCATTTGTGATTTTGTTGCTCAATCCTCTGCTGAGACATCTACATTGGCTAGCCACCCAACAGTTGTGATTTCACATGCTGGAAGTGGACCCATGTTTAATACTCTTGGTGATCATAGTTACACTCTTAATCCTACTTGTAAGTTAATTGCACCACTAAAATTTCTTAACAAGAATCCTAGCATGCCTAAAGAGCCAGAGAAAGTGGTTGGAAAAATGAAGAATTCAGAAAATACTATGAAAAGTTCCCTAGGACTGGAGGGTAAAAAAGATGTTTCATAAAAAGACTGGGGCATGTCTTCATGTATCAACCTTCCTCTAATCTTAAAGATATCAAAATTTAAGGAGCATGATGGACATGAGGATACCGTGAAATATTTGGGATGATGTTATAATAAATTAAAGAAAACTGAAGGTAAGAAGAAAAAAAATGTACCTATTGTCATTCAAGGGGAAAATTAGAGCTCAAGAGGGTTAACTCTTCAATATTGTCAGTCTCAATCTCATCTTACACATCAAATTCAAATGATCATCCACAACAAAGTTCCTCTCTACAAAATCCAAGACATTCCATTCCACTTTCTAAGTATCCTTCGAATAAAGCACAATTGTATGCTTATCTGTCTTCGTATCCATAATGGAATGCACCGGTTCCTCAACATCATCCTCGTCCCCTACATATTTACCAAGGAACTTCTTAGTTCAAGTTTTAATTGAGGCCTGAGTTTGCAAAGAGGGGGAAGTCAAAGGACAATTTTACACTAATTGGGGAGTCGTATACCAGTTTATTCCAGAGATTAGGAGAGTTGGGCATGATCACTCCTCTTCTTGGGTGTACTCCTGGTCCACATTCAAGAAATATTTATCCTCATGTATGATATGCATATTATTCTGATGTTCAGGGTCATGGTATTGAAGGTTGTAGTGCTTTGAAAAGAGAAATAGAAAGGATTATTCAAGAAAAATTGATCATAGTTTAAAACATTGAAACTACAAAGGTCACATAAAATCCTTCATCAACGTATGGTAATGCATAATATGTGGGAAGCAATAAGTTAAGCATGGATATCCAGAACTTATTTGTTGAAGAGAATGTGTCTGACAGTGGTGAAAACTCTAGTCATGCCGGTATGCAAACCAGTGGCTAAGATATCAGGCTCAGCAATTGAGAAGTTACTCCTCTCCCTACTAGGAAGAGGTCTGATAGTTTATTTTGTTTTGTTTTCTGTTATCTGAATTATTTCAGGGTTGTAGTTTGGGTTCTATCTTATTTTATCCCTTTGTCGTTTATGTTCAAACCCTTCTATCCTTCATTTTAACTAAATGGAGTGTCCCTTTTCCCTTTGTATTTGAAATATGTGTTGTCTGTTTGTTTTCTTTACATAGTACATTTTATGTTGGTTTTAGTGATATGATATGTAGGCAGAATTTGCAGCTAGATCTTAAAATCTAATTTAAGCATGAACTTTGAATCAGAGGGCTAAAGTTAGAAAAAGCATCTGAGAAATAGGTAGCTTGTTAAGACATATGATGATTATGTTGAAGCCTTCTTTTAAAACTAAGGCAATTATTTTTTAGAGTCACATAAATAACTTGGTCATCGATTGAAAAGCATAGCTCAATTAGGTCAAATAGTGGACACGTGATCCATATATCAAGAGAAACGGGAAGATAATCAACTCCAAAAAAGCATGAGTCACTCTATGTAAAGGATGTACAACAAAGGTGGAGTTTGTATGTTTGAAAAGTATAGAAGAAGATGTGCCATACATGCTTAGTTAAAGTTAGTGTTATTAAAGTGTCACAAATGATCTTCATCTCCCACTTTCATATTGCATTGTTATGTACTTGCATTTTCAAGGATTGATATGACAAAGGCATTTCATTCTGCTATCCAAATATTGTGTTAACCTTTATCTACCCCATTTGAGCCTTAGTTCTATTTTCTTCATACCCCTCTTATGGAATCAAGATAGAGTCGTCAAAGCTCAAAACAAAAGTGTCGAGCAAAAGAATAGTTAGAAAAGTTTCAAACAAAAATAAAAATAAAAGATGTGTCAAAAGGGAAGAAAAAAAGAATGTTAAAAAATAGAATCAGAAAATTCCCAAAGAGGAAAAAATTACTAAAAGAAAAAAGACAAAAGAAATCAGAATCAAGCACAAGGGCGAGTTTTCGGAACTATGTGAGACCTGATTCTCCTCTTTCGGGGGTGAGATACATAGGTTGCCTTACTCTAGCCTCGGTCTAACCAAATAAACAATTTAGAATCACCCACCCAGTAAGAAAGTGAGGAATGAGCTAATATTTATTTGTTGAGGAAACTTTAAAAGTTGTAAATCCAACCCCACTTCAAGTGTCGTTTGGGCCTCATGACATCCTTTCTTTCTAACCCTATCCAAAAGCCAAGTTATAACCAAAGAAAGACATTCAGATCAATCTTTGAGGATTTTAAGGCTAAGCATGCAATGGATATGATGATGCATTTGGAAACTACTTATGTTCCTCGGCATAAGGAATCGAGAGAAAAATAAAATTGAGAGAGCCTTATTGGTGAAAACCCTCACAAGCATCGTAGGGTGATGGTAAGTTGAGAAAAATAAAAATAAAAGAGTCTTATTGGTGAAAACCCTTAGGGGCACCATAAGAATACTGTGAGTTGATAGAAATGAAAATAAGAGAGTCTCATTGATTAAAACCCTCATGGACACCATTGAACAATGGCGAGCTGTGAGAAAGAAAGAGGTTTGCTAGCGAAAACCCTTTAAGGCATCACTCACTGAATGAGGTCTCTAAATGCAATTGAACCAAGGAAGCAACTTAGTTTTAGGATCATTAACTCAACAACAATTAATGAAATATTGTTTAAAGAGTTTATCTGAGAAGCATGGCAAAGCGGAGATGCTGTGTTTTGTTTCAGAGTCACTCTTAATAATCTGAGTTTAGGTCAATGACATATGTTAATGGTTGGAAGCAAGATTAAATGTTATTGACGCAAGATCAATTGCCTTGAAAGCCAAAGACACAAACCAGCCACCATGTTTTAAACTCACAAGTTTTCTTTGATGAAACAGAAAACATGTTACCTCCAAGTCAAGGACTTTAAAGCCTAAATATCAAAGGCCGTAATTTCTCACATCTACAAATATAAGGGGCAATGTTTTTTCAAAGATTTGGTAATCAAAACCATGGTAAAATATATAATTCAATATTTGTAAGGAGGCGTATTTCCTTATTTGGGTAATTCAAGCGACATTTGTAAGGAGACGTATTTCCTTGTCTGGATAATTTAAGTAGAATTTGTAAGGAGACACATTTCCTTGTCTGGATAAATCAAGTGATATTTGTAAGGAGTCGCACTTCCTTGATTGGGTAATTCCAATTTTACTTGTTGGGCGATGCACGTACCAACTTAAGTCTTGATTCCTAGAAGATGTATCTCCTAGTCAAGTTATTCCCCTTGATTCTTAGAATATGTACTTCCTATTAGAGTGATTTTCCTTGATTCCTAGAAGATGTACTTCCTAGTCGAGTCATTCCCCTTGATTCCTAGAAGATGTACTTCCTGGTCGGGTCATTCCCCTTGATTCCTAGAAGATGTACTTCTTGGTCGAGTCATTTCCTTTGATTCCTATAAGATGTACTTCCTGGTCGAGCCAGTCCCCTTGATTCCTAGAAGATGTACTTCCTGGTTGATTCATTCCCCTTGATTCCTAGAAGATGTACTTCTTGGTCAAGTCAGTCCCCTTGATTCCTAGAAGATGTACTTCCTGGTCGAGTCATTCCTATTGATTCCTATAAGATGTACTTCCTGGTCGAGTCATTCCCCTTGATTCCTATAAGATGTACTTCCTGGTCGAGCCATTCCCCTTAATTACTAAAAGATGTACTTCCTAGTCGAGTCAGTCCCCTTGATTCCTAGAAGATGTACTTTATAGTCGAATCATTTCAATTAACCCCTAGAAGATGTACTTTCTAGTCGAGTCATTCCCTTTGAATCCTAGAAAATGCCCTTTCTAGTCGAATCATTCTAATTAAACCATAGAAGATGCATTTCTTTGTTAGGGTTTTTCAAGTAGTTATGATGTAACTTTCACAAAAGTCCTCTGAAGTTAAACTGGGGAAAAAAAATTTAATTCCAATTTTTGGAACTTTAATTTTCTGGCAAATGAAAGTTCTCTTTATACTAATTTTTGTTTGGGATAACCTTCTTTCTAGTTTTGATGTAATTTAAGGAGCCCGCCTGAAGAACAGGGATAATAAATGGAAAGTCAAGCAACAAGGTGAAGAAGCTGAAAGTCAAGCAACAAAGGAAAAAAGTTGAAAGTCAAGAAATAAGGTGAAGAAATTGAAAGTCAACAGATTGATGAAATAGCAAGTCAGGAGCCTGCCTGGAGAATAGGGTGAAGAAATTATAAGTCAAGCAACAAGGTTATAAAATTGTAAGTCGGGAGCTCACCCAGATAACAGAGTAAGGAAAATGCAAGTCAGGAGCCTGCCTGGAGAATAGGGTGATGAAATAGCAAGACAAAAGTCAAGGAAAGTTATATAGATAGGACTTTTGTAATTTTATTTATCTTTTTAACTTGTAATTTTTATTTTTGACGTAATGACAGAGCTGCGGACCGGAACCTCGATGGGACCTCACTCGACTCTCCAACTCGGTAATAATCCCTCTCCTTCCAACCTTTTTGAGATACCTGTAACTTGATTCCCTCATAATTTGGGTAGGTACGATGTCCTAAATCAAGACTCGGTGGTACTCTGTCCTTCTTTTCCTCCTTTCGAATAATGGTCGAGTCAAAATTCTGTCTCGTTGTCTACTTCTTTGAATGAAAACACTTTGTGTTTACATCTAAAGAGGGGCATGATGTAGACACGTAATTTTATCCCTCCTGAGAGTGTTTTTACCCATTTACCCTCACTTTACAGTAAACCTTCACCCATGTGATAATTTACACTCAATAACAAATCCGACAAACTTTTAACCATTTTTGACACCTCACCCTAGCAAATTTTATCTCATCCTCACCACTCCTACCTTACCCAACACCCCTACCCCATGTTACCCTACCCCCTACTCCCCTAACACGTTTTTTTTATTTTTTTACCCTTAAAATAATACACTACCATTCTTCAACAATAGATGCTAACAAACACTAAGAGGGACCCACTGGAAATAACTCACACTCACATCTTCCTCACCACTCCACCATGAAAACTCACACATACTTCATACCCACATAGTGAACAACGACCCTCACCAAAAAATAATACACACATCACCCTCACTGGAATTCTAAAATCACACACTCCACTACACAGTACACACAGAATTTCACATACACACACAGAGTCATCTCACACACCCAGATCATCAGAGAGAATACACACTCTCCTGATTTGAGAAAAAAAAAATAGGGTGCAAGAGATTGCAAAAAAATAGAGAGGTGCAAGACAACATTGAATTAAAAAGAGATAGTGTGAGAGATTGGGTAAGAGAGGAGAGAGAAGTTGGGGGCTAATAATTTCTACGAGTGTTTGTCGTAAAATATTGTTGTTGCACAAAATTTGGGCTATTTTTTGGCGTTGTCTGAGCTCTCTGAAGTTCCGGCAAAATGAACCAGTCATTTTCCACTTCTTTCCAATTGAAATTGATCTATTTGGGTCAGCTCCGATGAAGTTACACCGGAATAGCATTAGAAATCAGCCAAAAACCCATTTTCAGTGAAATCTATCGAAAAAGAGAACATCCGAGTTGGCAAGTTAGCTGTTGGTTCAATTCAAGTTTTTTTGGGTTTGGCTTCATTTTTCCAATCCCGCATGTGGCATATAAAAGCTCATTTGAGGTATATTCTCTCATCTCTCCCTTTATTTTAATTTTATGTGATTGTGGGTGTGATTTTTTATCATTGTTCTAATTGTTTGGATGATTTTGTTGATATTTGATGTTGTTTAATGTTGAATCATTGATCTCATGGTATCAGTTTGATGTTGATATAGGCGGATAACTATTTTCATTCTAAAATTCGTGTGTTAAAAAGAAATTTGGGGAAAGGTTAATCTCGATAAAGTGAATTTGTATTAATTTTGGATCATCAATTATGTTGAATTTGTTGGAATCGTAATAAATCAAAATGAGTAGGCAAACGATAGGGGGTAGTCAAACTTACGAATTCTGAATTGGTGAATGATTGAAATGTGTGTTATATGGTGTTGTTTTATCGCTTCTAGATCAATTGTACTATTTGGCCGAGGAATGCCCCGAGGTATTTGAATCGTTTTACTCAGGGAATGCCCCAGAGCATTATGTACTCAGATATGTTCGTGATCAAGGCCCGAGGTACCGGGTGGAGTGTAGTTTAGGATTAGCGTAGGTTTATATTTGAGTATCTTTTGTTTCGGACCATAATAATTGGACTGGACATTATTGTTTTGGATTTGTTTTGGTTTGGTTTGTTTGTTTACTTGTTTTGTGTGATTTGTTGGTTTATACATATCATAGTGTCTACTAGCCGATATATATTTTATGAAGCTACTGTGGTAGAACCACAGGACCGAGGGGTGCCTAACACCTTTCTCTCGGTCAACAAAATTACTTAGCCGGAATCTCTGTTAGTAAATCAGTTTTAAAGAGTAAAAATCATTTTGAAAAAGATTTTCAAGGGTGACTCGGCACACCCGATTTATGCCAAGTGGCACCTCTAATTTTAAATATAAATGAATCTTTTTCGAAACAAATTATATTCTTTTGTCAGTTAATAATAAAACCCTTTCAAACTTAAAATTCAATCTTTTGGGTAGAAAAGGGGTGTGACACCCACATCATAAGAGTGGTACCATCCAGTCGTACCTAGAACAAAAAGTTGAACATCCACACAATATCCACCATACGACCCCCCTTGCCCCACTCGTACCCATAACATATGAGTAGTACTTGTAAGTCGTATCGAAGGCAGAATGAAAGGGGTTGGATAATGGACAACGTACGACTCCACTATACCATTCGTACCCTATCCTCACAGCTCATAGTGATCCACTAGTACTCAGAGCCAACTCAAGTCACTAAGTTTCAGTTAAGTGAAGGATCAACCCAATGACCCATCACTAAACCATATGACCCATACCCACCAAGTCGTAATCACAATAGAAACCCAACCACCACACACTGGACAACTTTCAAGTTTGATCACCTCGCCCATACCCACATCATACAACATGTATGGGGAGTCGTATGATGATCAAAAAGTTCAACAGTCAAGAAATTTACAAGGACCAAAACCTAAGGTACTTCAATTATCCCCCACTTGGATCATTCGTCCTCGAATAATGGAATGAGTCATGACTAGAACAATTTAAACCCCAAATGTCTCTACCCTTACCTTTAACCAAGTTAAAAAACAAAGATACCAAGGAATCAATCTTTCCTTTAACAAGGTTTGAAAATGAAGAACACATACCTTTCGCACGAATTTCTGCAGCGAAAATAGGAATGGATACTTGGACTTCATGTCCTCTTAAGCTTCCCAAGTAGCCTCTTTAACCCTGTGGTTGCTCCATAGAACCTTTATCGAGGCCACATCCTTGGTCAGCAACTGATGAACTTGATGATCTAAGATCTCAATTGGGATCTTGTCATAAAATAGAAAATCCAAAATACCAATATCCTTGATAGGCATGATTTACGACGGATCACCAATACACTTCCTCAACATAGAGACATGGAATAAGGGTAAATGAATCCCAAACTAGAAGGCAATTCTAACTTATATGCAACATTGTCAACCCTTCTCAAAATCACATTAGGACCCATATATCGGGGACTGAGCTTTCCCTTCTTCCCAAACCGCATCACTTCCTTCATGGGAGACACCTTCAGGAACACCCTATCCCTAACCTCAAACTCCAAATCCCTTTGCCTCATGTCTGCATAGAACTTTTGGCGAGTTTGGGCTGCCCTAAGCCTGTCCCGTATCACCTTCACCTTTTCTATAGCTTGGTAAACCAAATCCAGGCCAAACATATTTGCCTCACCGACCTCAAACCACCCAATAGGAGACCCACACCTCCTACCATACAACACTTCAAACAAAGCCATTCCAATGCAAGAGTGGTAGATATTGTTGTAAGCAAACTCTACAAGAGGTAAGTGCTCAACCCAATTACCATCATAGTCAATCACGCAAGCTCTAACCATATCCTCAAATGTCTGAATAGTCCTTTCTGTTTGCCCATCCAATTGCGTGTGAAAAGCAATACTCAAACTTTTCTTAGTCCCCAACCTTTCTGAAATGACAGCAAAAAGTGAGATGAAAACTATGTACCACAATCGAAGATGATAGAACCGGTACCCCATGCAACTTCACAATCTCTTAGAGGTATAACCTTGCATAATCCTCCACCAAGAAGTTAGTCCTCACTAGAAAAAATGAGCCAACTTTGTCATCCTCCTATCCACGATGACCCAAACTAAATCAAATTGATTTCGATACTAAGGGAGATCGATAACAAAATCTATGTTGATTACTTCCCACTTATGTTTAGGCAGCTCAATTTCTTGATACAATACTTCGAGCCTCATGTGCTCAACTTTCACATGTTGGAACACCATGAATTTGGCCACAAAAGCAGCCACATCCCTCTTCATATTATTCTACCAATACATCTCCTTGAGGTCCTGATATATTTTTGTCAAACCAGGATGAACAACGTAGCGTGACTCATTACCTCAGCCAAGATCTTTTCACCCAAACCATCTACATCATAAACAAATAACCTCCCTTAGTACCACAAAGTATCATCACCACTAATCTCAAAAGCCATCATTTTCTACCCATCAACGTTACCCTTTATCCTCATCAACGCCAGATCTAATACTTGTTTCTTCTTAATTTCAGCATAAAAAGATGACGCGTCACTTCTTAAACCAATAAACCACCATCCTTGGAGACTAAAAAACAAACTCTAAGGTTAGCCAAATAATGAATGTCCTTCACCAACTCCCGCTTTTCCTTATACACATGAGTTATAATCCCTATGGACAGCCTTCTAAGAGTATCATCAACCATGTTATCCTTACCTGGGTGGTAGTGAAGACTCATGTTATAATCCTTGAAAAGTTCAAGCTATCACTTTTTCCTGAGGTTAAGTTATTTATGAGTAAACACATATTGCAAGCTCTTATGATCAGAAAAGATATCCACATACACCCCATACAGATAGTGACGCCAAATTTTCAATGTGAATACCACAGCTAACAGTTCCAAGTCATAAGTTGGATAATTCCACTCATGCACCTTTAACTGCCTGGAAGCATAAGCTATCATATTTTTATGCTGCATCAGAACGTAACCAAGTCCTACACGGGATGCATCACAGTAGACCACAAACCCATCAGTGTCTTCAGGCAAAGTCAAAATCGGCGTTGAAGTTCGCTTATCCTTTAGCTTCTCAAAACCCCCTCACAAGCATCAGACCATAAGAACTTCACCTTTTTCTGAGTCAACTTAGTCAACAAGGCAGCTATAGTCAAACAAATCTCCATAAACCTCCTATAGTAGCCAGCCAAACCCAAGAAGCTCTGAATATCGGTTGGAGTCATGGGTCTAGTCCATTTCTTCACCACTGCAACCTTATGTGAATCTACCATGATCCCTTCACTAGAAATGGTATGACCCAGAAAAGTGATAGCGTCCAACCAGAATTCACATTTCAAAAATTTGCCATACAACTATTGCTTCTTCAAGGTCTGCAATATCATGCGGAGGTGTCGGCATGATCCACCTCACTCTTAGAGTACACCAAAATATCATTTATAAAAACAATAACAAATAGATCCAGAAATGACTGAAGACCTTATCCATCAAATACATGAATGTCACAGTGGCATTGGTCAAACCAAACCACATCACCAGAAACTCAAAATGCCCATACCAGGTTCAGAAAATAGTCTTAGGAATATCCACCTCCCTAATCCTTAAATGATGATACTCGAATTAAAGATTAATCTTGGAGAAAAACTTACCACCCTGGATCTGATCAAACAAACCATCTATCCTTAGAAGAGGATACTTATTCTTTACCTTTACCTTGTTCAAGCATCAGTAATCAATGTACATTCGAAGGGAACCATCCTTCTTACGCACAAATAACACCGGTTCAACCTACGGGGATACACTAGGATGGACGAAACCTTTATCTAAAAGATCCTTGAGTTGCTCCTTAAGCTCCTTCAACTAAGTTGGAGCCATTCTATATAGAGAAATACAAATTGGATATGTGTACGAAAAAAGATCAATCCCAAACTCAGTCTCTTTATCAGGAGGAACACTAGGAATTAAGCTTCTTCATTATAGCCCTCATGCTAGAAACCATCTTCGGAGCATACTAAGACAACTGGTGAAACTTCAAGATAGATATCTTACCTTGCCTCAAATTAACAAACTCTTCTGTCTTAGCTTCCCTTAAATCTTGAGGGAAAAATCGGTCCAGAAATGCATTAGTAAAATCCTCCCACAAAGATGAATCAACATCGTCACCCCTTATCTAATCTCATTCCTTGTACCATTGGTACGTTATATCCTTTAGCTGATAGGTGGCAAACTCCGCACCCTTTATATTCGTGGCATGCATAACACGAAAGTTCTTTCTATCTTATCCAGTAAACCTTGAGGATCCTCCACCACCTTAATATCAGTAAATGTCGAAGGGTTCAACCTCATGAACTGGCCAACCCTTGTGGCCTTAGAAGATGGATTAACTAGACACCACGTTCAAACTAAGAAGCTACTCATTATACCAATATATGAGTAGACTGGCAAAACTCTATGTTTGTCACTTCAGTCTGATAAGTTTGAGTTGGACTAGATGGAACCGGTGGATCTCCAGAAGAACAATCAGGAACTGGACACCTAGACCGGGCATGGACTCCATAAGTGGAATGGGTTCTATTAGAATTGTCCTCAGTTAGGACAAAAGAGTTTTTGTGAGCTTTAGATCATCGAGGAGGCATGATCTAAAAAGCGAACAAACAAGAACTAAAGGAGAATTCAGGACCTTAGACTCTACATTTTGAAAATAGAACACAAAAAAGAGAAACATTCTTAAATGCCTTGTAGCCTCTCCCTTATAAATGTGGTGCTCTACACACCCTTAAAATATACTCTACTCGACACGGCTTTGTGGACTCCTAAGTAACCATGAACCTAGGGATTTGATTCCAATCTAACACAACCCAAATTGAGGCCTATTCATGTCGAGTTCCTCAAGTCTAGCCCAGATCGGAGACCACCCCTAATACCCAACCATAACTGCCCTGTACCCTATGTTGAATGAATTCTGAATATATAGCAAGATAAAATAAAAAAAATCAAAGACAATAATAGAATCCATAACCACGACCAACCAATAATCCAATCAAATATCTATCCAGTTTTAGCCCAAATACAAATAACAATGCCAAAACTGACATCGATATCGACACCGCCCATGCCCATAGTAGTCACACAAAGCCGCTAACCAAAAATAAAAAACATCTGGTTGATACATACCCCCGACCATAGCTAAAATTGAAGTCCAAGAAATAAACAAAAGTATAAAAAGACATCCATAGCATGAAATAGAGTCTTCCGGAGTATGGAAACTTACCACTATAGTCTGACACAAATTCTATCCCCAGATCTAAGTCATTGAGAAGGAGGAGTAGTATGGTCATCTCCTGCATCGCGTGGGGATACAGCGCCCGAAGACGGGTTAACGGGTGGATGCTAGTATGCACTCAGGAATAAAGATAAAGTAATGTTATTATTTAAAACCAAAGTAAATATCCAAATGCAATCACATTCATACATATATATATATAATATGCCGGGAAAGGGAAACGGGTTTAGCATGTATTTAAAATTTTTAACCTGGACTGCGTAGCTTGACCATCCTAAAACCACCCACGAGCTATATGGGTCCAGTGTTACCCCCTGAACGAGCCTCAGTACGTGTAGCCGCACGAACCAAAGATATCATAGGGTATTCCCATATACCCCATAGGATTTCCAGTCAATCAAAACCATGGACACCAAGGACCTTCCAAATCATTTAATTCAATCAAACTATTTAGGGTTCCTTTACCTTTTTATACAATGCAAGGTTTTCAAAAAAATTCAAACTATGTGACAAAAAAAACATTCTCATTGGCATTTTAACAAACATGTTAAGGGCATGTAGTTTCCAAAACCAAAACCAAGAACCAATTAACCATTATCATGCAACCACATGTTCAAACCAACACTATAACACAAAACACCATAAATAGAACATAGGAAAACATCATACAATGATTAGTAACCAAAACCCCTAACATATATTTTAAAACAAACACAAACCCACAATAATGCCATGAAAACCATTAAGTAAAACATGTTTTTAATTTGAACTAACAATGAAGGAGGAGTAACATGCCTTAGATACCAAAGAAGATAGAGAGAAACCACCCTTGAGAGACTTAATTGACTACTTTGAGGAAACCCTAGCCTCTTTTTGAACCAAGAGCTTGAGAGAGATTTGAGAGAGTTTGATTTGGGAATAGTAGGTTAATAAAGTCCCAAGTGTGTTTTATGTCATGGGGTCAAAAGAGGTTAAGAGGAAAAATATCCAGAATACCCCCAACTTAAACTGTAAAAATTCCCGCAGGTGGGTACAATTGGACCCCTCCACTCATAGCCACATCATACAAGTGGTACCATCTAGTCGTACCCAGAACAGAAAGTTGAACATCTACACACTATACACGATATGACCCATCTTGCCCCACTCATACCCATAACATACGAGTAGTATCTGTAAGTCGTATCCAAGACAAAATCAAAGGGGTTGGACACTGGACAATGTGTGACTCCACTATACTACCCGTACCCTATCCTCACGGCTTATAGTGAGAAACTCGTACTCAGAGCCAAGTTAAGTCACTAAGTTTCAGATTAAGTGAAGGATCAATGCAATGACTCATCACCAAATCATACGACTCATATCCACCAAGTCTTAACCACAACAAAAACCAAACCACCACACACTGGACAACTTACGAGTTGGGTCACCTGAACCGTACCCACATCATACGACACGTATGGTGAGTCGTATTATGATCAGAAGGTTCAAGACTTAGGAAATTTTCAAGGACCAGAACCCAGGGCATTTCACTACCCTTATCCTCCTTGAAATTCATCAATTCAATCAGAATCAATCTTTATCAAATCATACATAATAAATAATCGATACCATAAACAAGTACAATCAAATAGTGAATTAATAAACTACCATTACATATCAACCAAGGTAATTCTTACCAATCTTATTTCAGATTATCAGTTTCAAAACTTGCTTTAAATAATTTAACAAGTCCAACATTCATTAGCATTTATTGCAACTAAATAAACAAATAATTAGTTAACATGCACATATATGACCAAATTGAACCTTAACTCTAGTTCAACCATACTCAACCACCTATTTCATACAAAGTCGACCCATTATACATCAACTATTATAAATCAACAGTCCATACAGGGACATAGATACAATCAATCCAATTAACTACGATCTTATGATTATTTAGATATACATATATGTGTACTCTAAAACCCCTACCATTTCTCTCTAACTACAACAACATTTACTCCTTAACATTCATCTTAATACTATATCATCATTAATCGATCACTTCCCAACTTCTTTAATTTTTCTTATCGGGTCATACTAATACTACACATTTTACAATCTCACTAAAGGTTTAAATTGCACTTATCAAGTATCATTAATTGCATAAGAAGAAAGGCATGAACACCATCTTTCCTACCACCCATCCCCACTTAACAACTATCCTTCAAATATAATAAAGGAGAATAGTCTATATATAAAATATAAAATCTCTCTCTCTATATATATATATATATATAATAAAGGAGAATAGTCTAGTCTCTGATTATGCCAAGTGGCATTTTAAGAACTAGCATCTTACAACAAAAAAATTATTTACTAGACTATTTAAATATTTTATATTAATTTTATATTTATTTCATATCTATATATATAATAAAGGAGAATAATCTAGCCTATAATTATGCCAAGTGGCATTTTAAGAACTAGAATCTTACATTGAAAAAACTATTCTCTAGGATATTTAAATATTTTATATTAATTTCATATTTATTTCATATTGTGGTAAAAAAAAAAAGTTTGACTCATATTGGATGAAAACTATTAAGATTGACCCCTATTAGATGAAAACAACTTGAATTTTCCTTAAACCATTTTCTTGAATTATATATGTTTAAATTCTTTGAAAAGATTTTGAGGATTATTGTTTCTTAAATTAATATCAAATATTTAAATAATCTAGAAAATAGTTTTTTGTTGTAAGATGCTAGTTCTTACAATGTCACTTGGCATAATTATAGGCTAAACTATTCTCCTTTATTATATAGTAAATAGATATGAAATAAATATGAAATTAATATAAAATATTTAAATAATCTTGAAAATAGTTTTTTATTATAAGATGCTAGTTCTTAAAATGTCACTTTGCATAATTATAGGCTAGACTATTCTCCTTTATTATATATAGAGAGAGAGAGATTTTATATTAATTTCGTATTTATTTCATGTCTATATATATAAAAAGGAGAATAGACTAGCTTATAATTATGCCAAGTGGCATTTTAAGAACTAGCATCTTACAATAAAAAATTATTTTCTAGATTATTTAAATATTTTATATTAATTCCATATTTATTTCATATCTATATACTATATAATAAAGGAGAATTGTCTAGCCTATAACTATGTCAAGTGGCATTTTAAGAACTAGCATCTTACAACAAAAAACTATTTTCTAGATTATTTAAATATTTTATATTAATTTCATATTTTTTTTCATATGGTGGTAAAAAACAGCAACGTTTAACTCATATTAGATGAAAATTATTAAGATTGACCCTTATTAGATGAAAACAACTTAAATTTTTACTTAAAACCGTCTTTTTTAATTATATATGTTTAAATTCTTACAAAAGATTTGTGAGGATTATTTTTAAAAAAATTTATGATGCCAAAATCATGTATTATTCGATTAATAGGATCAAACAATCAATATATATATATATGTTGACACCTAATTTTTATCCTCAACGACTAAATTTAATCCTGGGTTTCTTCAAATTTAAATAAAAGTAAAATATTTATTTCATAGGATAAATGTAAAATATTTATTTAGATTAATTTTGTCATTTAAGTGATGATTAACAAGATTGTATAAATTTTATTACTTGAATGAATATTTTTATCTATGTTTGAGCTTTTACAGAGATAAGCTTAAAAATTAATTTGAATGGATAAAGTCTTTATTTAAATATAATTTACTCTCAAAAATAATTTATTTGCATGAATATATGTTTAATTTTATTAAATCAAGAAGCTTGGGATTAAAGAAAGTACTAATTCGTATCGAATTTCAATTTGATTTAGTCAATCTATTAGATTTATCCATAATTGAATCAAATTGGTCATAATTACAATGCAATTCGTCAATTATTTTTTAATTTGGTCAAAATTAAATAAATATGGCTAAATTTAAAATCTCAATTGGGATTATATTTTAAATAACCCCAAAATTCCCAAAAACTCTCATAACTTCTACCCAATTCCCACAAAAAATAACTTCAAATCCCAAAATTAATTTGAAATTTGAAATTTTGTACTAGATTGTACAATCCCCCTCAAAGTCTTTTTTTTTTAATTTTGAAATTCAAAAATTGTACTACATTCTACAATTTCCACTCACTTTATCTTCCATCTAATCTTATTTTCAATTTTAAAATTCCAAAAAATACCTCTAAATTCTTTCTCCCACATTGTTGGATGAAAAGAATTGAATCCACATTATTTTTTATAAATACTTTTCTTCTACATTGGTGGATGAAAATAATTGAATCCCCATCCTTTTCTATAAATACTACCATTATTTTGGTAGAAAGAGAATTCTCAAAGCCTAAAAGTCTCAAGGTTTAAAAAAAAAAGTTTTAAGAAAAGAAGAGTTTTATTTTATTATTTTAGTAAAAAAAAATCCCTGAAATTCATGTGCTAATCGAAGTTCTCGTGTTGAACTCTTTTCGGTGGTGATCAAGACTCCGAAGAAAGCTTGTAGTTTTATTTTGCTGCCCCAAAAAAGGTAAACACATCTTTCCCTTTTTTAGTTTTATCGTAGTTTTCTTCTTCACATATTTCTTCTTCGTAGTTCGTAGCTATAATTTTATTTGCTAAGATTATTTGTTGTACAAGTCCTTGAAGGCCATAAGATATTGTGGTATCGATATTATGGTTATTTTCATGTTCATGGTATAAAACTGAGCTAACGATAGTTGCACATGCCTTTTTGACTTTATTCTTTGATTATTTTGGGTAAAGTTTTGATCTTTGCTTAAAATGCATGCTCATGTTTTGTTTAAATTCATTGTTGGCGGATATGTTTGTTTTTAGCATGTAAAGTTATTTCCTTTATGCTGAAAAGAATAGTTAATACTGATTGTTTCGCCATTTGTCTTTATTCTTTGATTATTATGGGTAAAGTTTTGATCTTTCCTTAAAATGCATGCTCATGCTTTGTTTAAATTCATTGTTGGCAGATATGTTGGTTTTTAACATGTAAAGTTATTTCCTTTATGTTGAAAAGAATAGCTAATATTGATTCTTTCACCTTTTGGCTTTATTATTTGATTATTATGGGTAAAGTTTTGATCTTTGCTTAAGATATGTACTCATTCTTTGTTTAAATTCATTGTTGGCGAATATATTTGTTTTTAGCATGTAAAGTTATTTCCTTATGTTGAAAAGAATAGTTAATATTAATTGTTTTGTCTTTTGACTTTATTCTTTGATTATTATGGGTAAAGTTTTGTTCTTTACGTAAAATGCATGCTCATGCTTTGTTTAAATTCATTGTTGGCAGATATGTTTATTTTTAGCATGTAAAGTTGTTTCCTTTATGTTGAAAAAAATAGTTAATATTGATTGTTTTGTCTTTTGGCTTTATTCTTTGATTATTATGGGTAAAGTTTTGATCTTTGCTTAAAATGCATGCTCATATTTTGTTTAAATTCATTATTGGTGGATATATTTGCTTTTAGTATGTAAAGTTATTTCCTTTATGTCGAAAAGGAATGGTTACAATTGTTAAGGTTTTGTGAAATTATTTCTCAATTTGAAGTAGTGAGTTACTCATTTTCATGGTCAAAATTGTCTTTGATTTTCTCTTGTTTGGATTGAAAAGTTGTTAGGATTATAGGTTTATTGAAATAGTGTAGAACAAAAATAGGTGTAGGCATAATTGAACACTTTTTCTTAGAATTAATCTTTTACTATTTCTCCTATTTGTCTTCAAATATCATTTCTCAAATATGCTTAATATATGTTATTTGCTTCACTTCGCTTATTGGTTTACTTTTTAAAATAGTTTTATTCATTTAGGCGTCCCATTGTTATTCACATGTTACAGTGTTTTTTTCTAAGTTATAGTTATGTTGATTGATCCACTTGTATCAAAAAGTGTTGTTGCATTAGTATGTCTTGTATTTCATATTTGAGGTGCTATGAAAGATTTCCTCATCTCTTGTTCATTCTCCATTACTTTGTTTAATTAAAACATGCCTTGAACTTTATCATATCATAGTATTTGAAGCAAATATGTGTTAATCCATTTGTCCAAATTTTAAGAAACTATACTTGTGTATTCATGTCTTCTTTTCAAAAGCTAGTTAATTATATTGTACTAAATTTAATTTCTTGTAAGATTGTTTAGAAGATAAGTTAATTTCCTATCCAAAGAGAATGATATTTTTTCCATCTCATCATTTATTTATTAATTGTAGAATTTTCGAAGACATTAATTATTTTTCTTTTATCTTTTTCTTTGCATGAATCTATTTTGGTGTCCAAATGGACTCATTTCCTCTTGCATTTTGTAATGGGCCAATGAGGCTAATCTCTCTGATTCAAGTTTTAAAATTTTAAACTCAAAGTCGATTATATGGCGTGCGGGTGCAAGAAGATGAAAGAAGAAGAAAAATGGGTCAAAATCCATTGATGAAGTTATTAAGAGACTTGAAAAGTCTCAATTTTTATTATTGCATTATTTTTATTTATTCATTTAGTCATTTATTTATTCATTCATTTGGATCTCAAAGCCAAAATTGTAATTTAATACAAGTGAAGCGGATTTTGGTCCTCAAAGATCCGAAAACTAGCTTAAGACAGGTTATGGGCCAAAAACCCAAGTATTTATATTAGGATAGGTGAAGATGGGTCAAAACCCAAATTAGCTTAGAATATGGTTTATGATTTGGGCCTAATGGCCTAAGTCCTTTAATCTCCCCCTTTTCCCTTTATACACTAATTGTTTTTAGTTTTCTTAGATTAAGTTAAAATCACTGCTAAGTCGTCAGAATTTATTTTGCACAAATCTTGAAGATAATTTTCCTTAATCGTTTACTTTTCAAAAAGCCAATTTCTCTTTTTAAAGTTAGCCAAAAAAGTTAGTTTCAAATAATCTGTATAACTACAAGTTAGCGGATACTCTTGGTGCCTTAACAATTTTCCAAGAGTATTAATAGGAACCGCTTACTCGAAATTTCTAAACTTAAAAGATTTTTTCTGTTTTGAATCTTAATTAATATTTTTAGTTTTTCTTGATATTTTCTCAAAAATCAAGTGGCGAATCTATAATTTCTTAAATTGTTCCAAATTTTTCTTTAAAGTTTTGAATTAGTTTAAAAGGTCAAAAATAATGCTTTTCAAACCCTTCGAATCGAAAAGGGGCAAAATAGAAATGACGACTTTGTTGGGGGACTTTAACTAGGTTCTAACCAAACATTTGAATTAGCTTATTTGACTAATTTTAAAAATGTTTATATGCTTAAATGTTTAAATTCTGCAAAATTTAACTGTTGAATTTCATGGCATAATACTGCATGATGATTATTAAACTGTTTTGGAATTTTGTGGATGTCCCGGCCCCTGTTGATCAACTCCAAATCAAGTGTTGGGAATATGACGGTTTATTGGCACGTTAGGCGGTTAGACGTTGTTCGTATTTCCAAACTCAAGTTGCCCGCTTGGGAACCTGTGTCCAAACCCACTCTAGACACCTAGGATAGAGCAAAACCAAAAATCTATTTAGGCATAAGCCTAGGACGACCCAATACGTATTGGGCCTATTAGAAAACCTACCTTATGTCTATTTGACCATGAGTCATCACAGACGATCATTTTTTATATGTTAACTTGAAGGATATAATGCCGGATCGTAAAGACCATTGTCCCTTGGGCTTGAGGGTTTAATTTAGATAATATTGTTTAATCAAAAGAAGGTCTTCATTGGAAGTATATAGAAACCTTTCAAGAAGTTCAAGATCAAAGAACTTCCAAGGAGACATAGTTTAGATTTGCTCCCCTGCGTGGGATTGATATTATGTATTTTCCTTTTTCTCCATTTTGTATCCCCATTGGTTTATTCATAAAGTTTGTATAATATATTTGGGGCAATGGAACGTCTTACAAACGGCATGTATATCCTTCAAACGTTAGGCTTTAACTTTGGCTTGAAAAGTCCCATGTATAGTACGGCGCGTTATAAATTTTTTATGTGCTAAAGTGCATTATTATTTTGTTTTATTTATATTTGCTTGATTTGTCTCATATATTACTTTAGGAAACTATTACAATTCATGAACTAATATTTTTACCTTTTGAGTGTTTTTCTTTTCTTTTAAAAAAAAGGGGCTAATTTGTGTTGGTAATCAAACTTGGTCATTTTGCGAAGACAAAAGCAAAGTAATCATTGGTGACATCAATCTCTAGGAATAATGAAAATTCCTCAAAGCCACACTATCTTATATTTTGGAGTTATTGTTTTATTTTCTTGCAGTAGCGCTTTATGATTTCCTTGTAATCGTACTTTCTAGTTAATGAACTACGTTCGACCTGATTTCCCTAGTGGAATACGTAAGCGGCCTATGTCGGCTTCGGTCACATTATCAAAAATATTAAATCTCTCTTTTTATTGTATACGAACTACGTTTGACCTGAATTTCTAAGAATGGAATACGTAGGCGGCCTATGTCGGCTTTGGTCAATCCCTTAGAAAAAATATTTTTCCGTCTTATGGTAGAACTACGTTTGGTATGATTCCTACCTCAATAGAATGTGAGCACCACACTAGTTCGATCATATTCTCCACAAGATTTTATTTAAGAGGATTTTTTTTAGTTACATGTAGATGAATTGAAGTGTGTAACTGGGGAAGAAATTTTTGAGAAGGTCTCAAAAATTTCACAAGAACTTGACATTTGCTACGAAGCTAAACATCAAACGTTACCAAAGCTGAATCGGTGCATAATTTTGAGAATTTGTAAAACTTCAAGTTATGCAACACCAGAAAGGACTCGAGTATTTTGCATTCTAGACTGGGAAAATTTTTTTGAGAAGATCTCAAAAATTCCATACTAAATGATGTTATACGTTACAAAGTTTTGGAGTTTCTAAATTGGGGCAGAATTTTTGAGGGAGATCCTCGAAAATTTCACAAAGACTGCACTTCAACCCTACAAATTGATGATCAACAAGGAGCATCAGGAGAGCAAGGAAAAACCAACATAGTCAGCCACTCAAAACTAAGAATTTTTCTTTGGATGCAAGAACAATGAAGTCACATCATTGACAATGTTAAGCTTGATAAAGGGCATTACCAGATCCACTATGTCCTTGTCATAATAATCCAGACAACTTCTCTTCTCCTTTTTTTCCTCTATTTATGTTTCTATTGCTTCGTTATGATCTCTAACACTTTATCTAATTTTGTAAGAAATGACCGAGCAAAATAATTAAGATATAAGGATATCACTCAAACACTATCTTCAAATCATCATGAGTCAAACGACTTTATCTTCTGTTGCACTCTTAATTTAGTTGCAATAAATTATTATTAATGAGTGTTGTTTGAGTCATGTAGGTGACATTATGCAAGACCGCCCTAGATTGTCACCCCATTCAAGGTCATGTATCTTATTATATTTGGGTCATCCATCCTTTCAAGAGGACATAATAGATTATCACCTATCTTACTATATTTGGGTCATCCACCATTTTAAGAGGACATACCAAGTCGTCACTTTATTCGAGGTGACACATCTTATTATATTTGGGACATCCCCCTTTTAAAAGGACATATCTTATTATATTTGGATTTTTCATCCTTTACGAGGGTGCATCATATCATCTCTTTATTTGAGGCAACATTTTATTATGTTATGGATTGTAACCTCCTTCAGCATGACATGTTATTATGTATGGACCGTCACCTCCTTCAGTGTGATATGTTATTATGTTTGGATCGTCACCTCCTTCAGAGTGACATGTTATTATGTTATGGACTGTCACCTCCTTGAGTGTGACATATTATTATGTTATGGGTCGTCACCTCTTTCAGAATGACATATTATTATGTTATGGATTGTCACCTTCCTTAGAGTGACATATTACTATGTTATGGATCGTCACTTTATTTAAAGTGGCATGTTATATTTAAATTAGGTCGTCTGCCCTTCAATGAGGCACGTTAGACCGTCACTCCGTTCAAAGTGGCACGTTCATTTAAATTGGGTCATCTTCCCTTCAATGAGACATGTTGGATCGTCACTCCATTTAAAGTGGCATGTTACATTTAAATTGGGTCGTCCACCCTTCAATTAGACACGTTGGACCTTTACTCCATTCAAAGTGATATGTTACATTTAAATTGGGTCGTCCATTCTTCAATGATACACGTTGGAATGTCATTCATTCAAAGTGGCATGTTATATTTAAAATGGGGTCGTCCTCCCTTCAAAGAGGCACGTTGGATCGTCACTCCATTCAAAGTGGCATGTTATATTTAAATTGGGTCGCCCGCCCTTCAATGAGATACGTTGGACCGTCACTCTATTCAAAGTAGCATGTTATATTTAAATTGGATCCTCCACCCTTCAATGAGATATGTTGGACCATCACTCTATTCAAAGTGGCATGTTACATTTAAAGTGGGTCGTTCCCCTTTCATTGAGACACATTAGACCGTCACTCCGTTCAAAGTGGTATATTATATTTAAATTGGATTGTCTGCCCTTCAATGAGACACGTTAGACTGTCACTCCATTCAAAGTGGCATATTACATTTAAATTGTGTCGTCCGTCCTTCAATAAGACACGTTGGACTGTCACTCCATTTAAAGTAGCATGTTACATTTAAATTGGGTTGTCTGCTCTTCAATGAGGCATGTTGGACCGTCACTCCAGGCAAAGTGGCACGTTACATTTAAATTGGGTCGTCTGCTCTTCAATGAGATATTGAGGACCATAACTCCATTCAAAGTGGCATGTAACATTTAAATTGGGTCCTCCACCCTTCAGTGAGACACGTTGGACCGTCACTCCATTTAAAGTGGCACGTTATATTTAAATTAGGTTGTCCGCCCTTTAATGAGACACGTTGGACCATTAATCCATTCAAAGTGACATATTACATTTAAATTGGGTCATTTGCTTTTCAATGAGACACGTTGGATCTTTACTTCATTCAAAGTGGCATAATATTTTTAGAACAAGTTGTGTAACTTGGTTCATCATCTATCTCAGTATAGCATATTCAATCAGGTTTGCGCTAATTTACATTTGTGTAATGTTATATTTACAACTAATTATTTGTTTAAGTTGTTGTTGACAGCAGCCAAATGAAATTCTCAAATCAAAGCCACGGGTGTGGACGACTCCAAAAAGGACGCAGCACAAAGTGAAACTTTTCTTAGCAGCAAAATAGGATGTAGTCTAGAGAGGGACGTGAAACTCTTTGGACACGAGCTAAAGGATGATTGTCAATGCCCTCAAACCACACCCCCTATTAGAAGGCATGCAGGTACCTTGGGATGTTTTGGTTTCAACCTCACCTTCGAGATATTTCTACACTCATACTGAGAGTAACCTTCTCTTTCCTTAAATCGAGTAATAGGACACCTAGAACTGTGGAAATTATGCCCAAATAAATTTTTATCAATAGATGTGAAGGATCCCACATTCATGGTTAAGAGGTTACAAGCCTCTTTTTCATAACTCGAATGACTTGACACTCATTTCGAGCCAAAGATTGTCTAAAATAAAAGACTATCTTTTCTACCGATCGAGTCGAACTACAAGCAGTATGATTCTCTGAGTCTCAGGGATATGTAGGATGGGATATTTTTTGAAAACTCGACTGCATTCCAACCTCCCCTCCCAATCCGCTTATTTCTCAGCCTTTTGATTTTACTAAAACTCAAAAATCAATCTCTCTTAGAAACGAATTTGTGGTCGGACAAAAATTAGGAACGTCAAACTCTTTTTGCCTAGGTTTACTTACATCCATCCTACCCAAAGATAGGGGGCAGTTATTGACACCTAATTTTTTCCCTCCACGACTAAATTTAACCTTGGGTTTCTTCAACTTTAAATAAAAGTGAAATATTTATTTCATCCGGATAAATGCGCTCTAAAATATTTATTTAGGTTAATTTTGTCATTTAAGTGACGATTATACATTTTTCGTATTCACATATACAAGATTTTATAAATTTTGTTACTTGAATGAAATTTTTTATCAAAGTTTGAGCTTTTACGGAGATAAGCTTAAAAATTAATTCGAACGGATAAAGTCTTGATTTAAATATAATTTACTTTCAAAAATAATTTATTTGGATGAATATATTTTTTATTATTATTATTAAATCAAGAAGCTCGGGATTAAAGAAAGTATTAATTCGTATCAAATTTCAATTTAATTTAGTCAATCTATTAGATTTGTCCATAATTGAATCAAATTGGCCATAATTATAATGTAATTCGTCAATTGTTTTTTAATTTGGTCAACATTAAATAAATATGGCTAAATGTTAAATCCCAATTAGGATTATATTTTAAATAACCCCAAAATTCCCAAAAACTCTCATAACTTCTACCCAATTCCCACAAAAAATAACTTCAAATCCCAAAATTCAAATTTGAAGTTCAAAATTTTGTACTAGATTGTACAATTCCCCCTCAAAGTCCTTTTTTCAATTTTGAAATTCAAAAATTGTACCATATTGTACAATTTTTGCCCACTTTATCTTTCACCTCATCTTATCTTCAATTTTAAAATTTCAAAAACACTTCTAAATTCTTTATCCCACATTGGTAGATGAAAAGAATTAAATCCACATTCTTTCTTATAAATA
Source organism: Capsicum baccatum var. pendulum (assembly GCA_030864225.1). Classification (NCBI taxonomy): domain Eukaryota; kingdom Viridiplantae; phylum Streptophyta; class Magnoliopsida; order Solanales; family Solanaceae; genus Capsicum; species Capsicum baccatum. Next base: position 75,190,822 of record CM061558.1, on the reverse strand, counting down.
CTTTTCTCCCACATTGGTGGATGCAAAGAATTGAATCCTCATCCTTTTCTATAAATACTACCACTATTTTGGTAGAAAGAAAAGTCTCAAAGTGTAAAAGTCTCAAGGTTGAAAAAAAAAAGCTTTGAGCAAAGAAGAGTTGTTGCTTATTGGTTTACGTCACTTCGCTTATTGGTATACTTTTTAATGCGGTTATTATTCCCATCATTCACTTCTCTTATTGGTTTACTTTTTAAAGAGGTTTTATTCATTTAAATGTTCCATTGTTATTCACATGTTATAGTGATTTTTTTCTAAGTTATAGATATGTTGATTGATCCACTTGTATCAAAAAGCGTTGTTGCATTAGTATGCCCTGTATTTCATATTTGAGGTGCTATGAAAGATTTCCTCATCTCTTGCTCATTCTCCTTTTCTTTGTTTAATGAAAACATTCCTTAGACTTTATCATATCATAGTATTTGGAGCAAATATGTTTTAATCTATTTGTCCAAATTTTAAGCAACTATACTTGTGAATTCATTTCTTTTCAAAGGCTAGTTAATTATATTATGCTAGATTTAATTCTTGTAAGATTGTTTAGGAGATGAGTTTATTTCCTACCCAAAGAGAATGCTATTTTTTCCATCTCATCATTTATTTATTAAGTGTAGAATTTTCAAACACATATTAATTATTTTTCTTTTATCTTTTCCTTTGCATGAATCTGTTTTGGAGTCCAAATGGACTCCTTTCCTCTTGCATTTTGTAATGGACCAATGAGGCCCATCTCTCCGGGTTAAGTTCGAAGTTTTAAACTCAAAGTTGATTATATGGTGTACGAGTGCAAGAAGATGAAAGAAGAAGGAAAAAATGGGTTAAAATCCATTGATGGGGTTATTAAGAGACTTGAAAAGTCTTGATTTTTATTATTATTTATTTTTATTTAGTCATTTCATTTATTCATTCATTTGGGCCTCGAAGTAAAAATTACAATTTAATACAGATGAAGCGGATTTTGAGCCCCAAAGGTCCGAAAACTTGCTTAGGACAAGTTATGGGCCAAAAGCCCAAGTATTTAGATTAGGACAGGTGAAGATGGGTCAAAAGCCCAAATTAGCTTAGAACATGGTTTGTGATTTGGGTCTAATGGCCTAAGTCCTTTAATATCTCTTTTTCCCCTTTATATGCTAATTGTTATTAGTTTTCTTCGATTAAGTTAAAATCCTCGCTAAGTCGTCAGAATTTGTTTTGCACAAATCTTGAAGACAATTTTTCTTACTCGTTTTCTTTTCAAAAAGCCAATTTTCCTTTTTAAAGTTAGCCAAAAAAGTTATTTTTAAATAGTACGGATAACCGCAAGTTAACGGATACTCTTGGTGCCTTAACAATCTTCTAAGAGTATTAATAGGAACCGCTTACTCAGAATATCTAAACTTAAAAGAATTTTTCTGGTTTGACTCTTTTAAGTAATATTTTTAGTTTTTCTTGATATTTTCTCATAAATCAAGTGGCGACTCTGTAATTTCTTAAATTATTTCAAATTTTCTTTTAAATTTTGAATTAGTTTAAAAGGTCAAAAATAATGTTTTCCAAACCCTTCAAATCAAAAATAGGCAAAACAATATATATATATATATATATATATATATATATATATATATATATATATATATATATATATATATATATATATATATATATATATATATATATATATATAAAAGGAGAATAGTCTAGCCTATAATTATGTCAAGTGACATTTTAAGAACTAGAATTTTACAATAAAAAATTATTTTCTAGTTTATTTAAATCTTTTATATTTATTTCATATTTATATATATAATAAAGGAGAATAGTCTAACATATAATTATGCCAAGTGGCATTTTAATGACTACATCTTACAATAAAAAACTATTTTCCAGATTATTTAAATATTTTATATTAATTTCATATTTATTTCATATCTATATATATAATAAAGGAGAATAGTCTAGCATATAATTACGCCAAGTAGCATTTTAAGAACTAGCATCTTACAACAAAAAATTATTTTTTAGATTATTTAAATATTTTATATTAATTCCATATTTATTTCACATTGTGGTTAATAAAATAAAGCTTGACTCATATTGGATGAAAACTATTAAGATTGGCCCCTATTAGATGAAAACAACTTAAATTTTTCCTTAAAACCGTCTTCTTGAATTTTGTATGTTTAAATTCTTTCAAAAGATTTGTGAGGATTATTGTTTTTTAAATTGATGATGCCACAATTATGGAGAATAGTCTAGCCTATAATTATGCTAAATGGCATTTTAAGAACAAGCATCTTACAACAAAAAACTATTTTCTAGATTATTTAAATATTTTATATTAATTTCATATCTATATATGTAATAAAGAAGAATATTCTAGCCTATAATTATGCCAAGTGGCATTTTAAGAACTAGCATCTTACAAAAAAAAATAGATTATTTGAATATTTTATATTTATTTCTTATCTATATATATGATAAAGGAGAATATTCTCGTCTATAATTATGCCAAGTGGCATTTCAAGTACTAGAATCTTACAACAAAAAAAATATTTTCTAGACTATTTAAATATTTTATATTAATTTCATATCTATATATGTAATAAAGGAGAATAATCTAGCCTATAATTATGCCAAGTGGCATTTTAAGAACTAGAATCTTACAACCAAAAACTATTTTCTAGACTATTTAAATATTTTATATTAATTTCATATTTATTTCATATTCCCCCCCCCCCCCCACCCCAGGAGGATCATTTATTTCATATTTGGGAAAAAAAACAACAGGGTTTGACTCATATTGGATGAAAACTATTAAGATTGACCCCTATTAGATGAAAACAACTTGAATTTTCCTTAAAACCATCTTCTTGAATTATATATGCTTAAATTGTTTCAAAAGATTTGTGAGGATTATTGTTTTTAGAATTTATGATGCCACAATCATTTATTGGTCGATTAATATAATCAAACAATATATATATATATATGTATATATATATATATATATATATATATAAAGGAGAATAGTCTAGCCTATAATTATGTCAAATGGCATCTTAAGAACTAGCATCTTACAGTGAAAAAATTATTTTCCAGATTATTTAAATATTTTATATTTATTTCATATTGTAGTAAAAAGACAACTAAGTTTGGCTCATACTGGATGAAAACTATTAAGATTGACCCCTATTAGATGAAAACAACTTGAATTTTCCTTAACACCACATTCTTGAATTATATATGTTTAAATTATTTCAAAAGATTTTTGAGGATTATTGATTTTAAAATTTATGACACCATAATCATGTATTAGTCAATTAATATAATCAATCAATTTATATATAAAAGATTATAGTCATTCCATTTTGTAGAAAAAACTATTGAGAAAAAATGTCATCTCTCAAAATATATAAACAATATAAATAATAATATTATACCGAAAAATATTTATGATTTCATTACAATTGAGTAAATCAATATTCAAGAAAAATTTATAAATGAATAACCAATTAGTAATCAAGCAACTTATATGGAAAACATAATTATCACCAGAAAGTCATTCCAGAACAAAAAATATTTTGATAGAGATGTCATCCATTAAAATATGCAAGCAATTAATTTAAAAAATATAAATAACAATATTATTTAATTTAAATATTTATGACTTCACTAAAATTGAGTAAATCAAGAAAATATTACAAAAAAAATAATTTGTAAATAGTAATCAAGCAACTTATATGAATAAGATTATAGTAATCAAAGAGTCATTCCTAAATTAAAAATATTATGAAAAAGAGGTTATCCCTCAAAATATATGCACAATTAATTTAAATAATATAGATAATAATATTATTTAAAAAATATTTATGATTTCAGTATAATTTAGTAAGTCAAGAAAGTATTACAAAAATATCAATTAGAGAATAACCAATTAATAATCAAGTAACTTATAAGGAAAAGATTCTTATGAGCAAAGAGTCATTCCAAAATTAAAAAAATATATATTATGATAAAGATGTCATCACTCAAAATATGTATATAATTAATTTAAATAATAATATTATGCATAAATAGAACATTTATAATTTAATTACAAATGATTAAATTAAGAAAGTATTAAGAAATATCAATTAAGAGAATAACCAATTAGTAATCAAACAACTTATATGGAAAAAATCATAACAATCAAAGAGTCATTCCAAAATTAAAAATATTATAAAGAAGATATATTCACTCAAATGGTAACTTTGGACTACGAAAATTCACAAATTTATTTCAATATATTTCAAGTAATTTATATTAAAAAATGTGCATTCATATGTATTGGAAGGATTTTTATTCGATATATTTCAAGTAATCTATATTTAAAATAATATGCATACATATTTAATGAAAGGATTTTCATAATTAAGATAACTATCAATAAGTAATAATACTATCATTCTAAATTAGGAAGTTAATAAATGATGGTCTTGAATTTAAAGTAGGGTAGATTGAAAGTAAATAAATACTGATTTTTTTTTTACAATGAATATTACTACTCAAAAAACACTGTGTAATATTTATTGAAAATAACTACTAAAATTACATAGTCTTAATTAATATCTCAAGTCAAATAAAATTTTACATTACAAAAATATTCTTTAATTGACCAATTATATAACCTTATAAATGTCTGCAAGAATAATTCTGGATTTTAAAATAATTAAATTTGGAAAAGATACTTCTTTTTGATGAATGAAAATTAATATACATGAAAATGAAATTATAAATCAAACTAACTTGTCATTAATTAATAAATATATTATAATGACTTCTTTATTTCAAAATGGAATAGGAATAAAAATTTCTTAATAGTAAAAATATCAGCAAAAATTTATAATATTTTTATATGATGAAATGCAGGCGTGAGTTATTAATAAATTAGAATATATGCAGTTGAAGTATTACCATAAAAAGAATATTTATATGACAAAAAATAACTATGATTTCATTCAATATAAGTCAATTAAGGAAGCATGACAAGGTTGATTGAGAAATATAAATAGAAAATAAATAATCAATTAACAATTATATACATATATACGGAAAACAATGTTGTACAACCGTCAACTAATTCAGAAGTTCTAATACCATAGCAATCTACCACTATATAAGAAGGCTACACTCAGTAAAAACTAATTAATTTCTGCCATCACATGTTGGAGAAAATAAATTATTCAAGTGATATGTGTGGACATTCTAACTAGAATCTCAATTTACTTTGAGTATTATTTTGGAATAGATTTTTCTTGATCTATCGAGTAAACTAAATATACAAGTTATGTTGCATATTCATTTTATTTTCTATATATTTTGAAAAAATTTTATGAGCCATTATTCATGGACTTTATGTTTTATAAAAAATATAATCTGTACTCTGAAGATTTAAGTTATTGATCTTTTATTCATCTTATGTTTTCAAGGCCTTATAAAAATTTATCTTGGAACCAAAATGTGCAATTAAAATTTTACCAATAACATAAAACTCTACATGTTATACATTAAATATGAAGAAACTAATATTGATATTAGATAGTTAATTTTCTTAAATTACAAATATTGTTGCTTTAGATTTTAGTGAGATAATAATATGATTTCAAAAATTAATAGCACTAACTTTTTGTTAGACTCATCAGTTGTATGCGATTACAAAAACTATGATACTAGAATACTAATCCACTATATTTCTATATGTTAGAATTAACACTTGATTTTTCTATACTATATTTCTATATGTTATGATTAATAATTAATTTGTATATTAAATTTGTGGTTTTAGAGTATACTAAAAGTTTAATGATATTGTATTAGGAATTAGTTAAGTGACCTTAGTAAAAAAAATGATAGTTGTATAACTGTCTATGAAATTTACTCGATACTAGGGTTGCTATCTCAAAAGATACATCTCAAGGATCAAAGTTCGGGTGAGTATCCTGTGGACGATGCCCAATGGACAAATACTTATGAATATTAATTTTTTCAAGTTTATTATATTTAAATTCTTTCTGCAAATATTATTGAACTTTTACGCAACATATTATTCTAATGTGAAATTAAAGATCATTTATCATTTATATTTTTATAAACATTATTCTACAAACTTTCTTTCCTTTTTAGTTGATATAGACATACAATGAATTAAATCATGTTTATCTTTACATTTGTTACTCAAATTTTAGAATATTGTAGACTTTGGTATGATAAATATTTTGATCAACTTTGTACAATATAAACTATATGAATGAACAAGCTAAATATCTTATTGTGCTGATGAACATGAGGGGTTGAATATTAGTTGAATGTTCTAATATGGGAGGAAATTCAATTTTGACACTGATTAATATTCATAATTTCATTCAAATTGAGTAAGTTGAGAAAGCATGATAGGGTTGATCGAAAATAGAGTTGAAGAGTAAAATTCAAATGTATGAAGGACATAAACAATTTATTCAGAAAAATAATTTACAATAAGATTCATTAATACTTTGGGTCCATTATCATAAGAAAGTTAGTGAACATTATGAGATCATGCAAAATGATTACGATTTCAGATAATGTTATAAGTTATTTGTTAAAAAACTGATAATAAAAAAATAAGAGAGTGAAAATTGGCTTCTATTGAGACTTTACGCAAAATATTTTTCTTGAAGCAAGAAAATTTAAATTCATAAAAAATATACTATAACTAAGATCATGTAAAGGAATACAAAATCTATTTAGAAGGGAAAATGTATCAAGACAAGAAAAAAGGAGGAACTTCGTTCTTCCCTTGATAGGAGGGTGCAGATTAAAATATTGAATAAAATAATTTAAATTTCAAGTTAAAATTTTATAAAGAAACCTCATGTGTATAACTCTAAAGCATATCATTCATTAGTTCTTTGTTTTTCTAGCCAAATTTAGAAGTAAGTTACTTAAATAATAACAATTATTAAATATATTATATGAGTTTTTTACAAATTATAAACCAATATAAAACACAATATAATCTTATGTGCTCAAATACTTATATTATAATATAATATTATTTGCATGTGGACACTAACTTTCAAAAAGAAATATTAAGTTTTATGTAATAAATGATATTAAGTTCAATATTTTAATAGCTATTTTTAGTATTGCAGAAATTTATTAATTTCAAATATATCAACAGTGTTGAATAAATTTTTTAATATATAAAATCAATAGAAAATAATTTTTATGACTAACTTCATTTAATATCGACCGCGCATCACACGGGTACTAATACTAGTATAATATAAAGCTTAATACATAATGAAGTTAGATTGATAATTTTGGTAGGAGTCGCATGAACGTAGATTTGGTCTATTGACACTGTCAATGTAGGTTGCTCCTAGACATCCAACTTGCTTTTCTTTGTGTGTGAGTCACTTGAAATATATAAAGATAATTAAATGATAATATAAAAAAGTAAATTTAAATTTTATTTATTGTATAGTTTTTTAACGACGGAAAAAAATTCAATCAACATTTTTAAAGGTCTTCACTCTTTTAATATAAACTAGTCAAGTGTACGTATTTTGCACGAGTGTCTCGTGTTAATAATTAAAATTATATGCATAGTATACAAGAATAAAATTATTTAAAAATAGCCATTAACTTTAAAATAAATAAACACCAACTAAAAGCAAAAAAAAAGAAAGAGAGAGAAATACTTATCTTATGAACCACATATGTGCCTATATAGTAAATGTTGTTTGAAAATATTTAGTACGTCTGATTAGTAATTTAAAAATACCAAATTTTTGTATTGATTAAAACAATCACATAGATAGTGTATTGCACTTTCGTTGTAAGATATCATAGCATGAAATCTTCCACTTCATGATCAAAATATACATGACATCAGACTTGCAAGTATTTAACTCTTTATATAGTGGTACAAGATAATTCAAGTGTTTTATTCATGTGAAATTCATTTACTCCAATTTGCATATTTTACAATAGGTAAACAATTGAATGAGTTTTAGAGGTTCTATGCAAATTTATATACACATTCTTGTGAAAAAGAGGTTTTAAAGTACTTATAGCAAAATTTGTACAACAATACAGTATTAGATATTTCTTAATGTAAATGATAAGTTTAAGATCACAAGATTTAAAAGACTATATACATCTTTTATTTAAGATCACAAGATCCAAAAATCTCTTTATATTTTTTGAACTTCATGCTTAACCAAATTAAGACACTTAATTTGAGTCAAAGGATGCACCAAAAGTGTAACGACCTGAAAATTTGATTAAATATGTGAAATTTATGATTTTGTGTGATTTGACTATTTTACCCCTCTCCGTTGTTGTATTATGGTATTTCTGGGTTGTGGGAGTGGTTGACATAATTTTTGATGCATTTTGGGATATTTATGCAATATTGTGATTTTTTATGGCTTCGGGAGCCTTATTTCGGATTAATATAGATATATTTTGATCCGTGCGATGGATGACCGAACGGACTGCGTCAGCAGCTCTGGAATATTGATTTTAGGCTAGGTAGACCTTTGGTTTGGATCCCGGTGCACCTGAACTCATTTCGACCTATTGATCGGAAAGTTGGAAAATTGGAAATATGGGTATGGTACCCACATTTGATCAACTTCGCCAGCAGATCCGGAATGTCAATTTTAGTGTGTTAGCATGTTTGGTATGATTTTAAAGCTTTTAAATCTCATTTCGACCCTTGATTTAGAAAATTGTGATTTCGGGTTTCGGGGGTCAATTTTGTGAAAACGACATTTTCTGAAAAATATGGTATCTCCATCGCGTCCGAAAAGTTGAATTTAGTGTGGTTGCATAGTTCGTTTGCATAAATCGGACTCCGAACAAATCCCGGACACCCCGTTGAAGTCCGGATTGAGTTTAAAAAAAAAAACAGCTTTTTTGTTTTAGACAGCAGTGTAGATTTCTGCACTGATAAATAACATTTTTTTAATCTATTTTGCTCATTTTTCATCTTGCCTCTTGGGAATTAAACCCTAAATAGCTTGGAGATAAAAAGTGAGGTTTGTGAGAGCTTGGAAAGCTAGATTAACATCTTTTTCTTGGTTTTATTACGGATTTAAGCTAAGAATTCATCCCTTTTCTTAGTAATTTCTTGATAAATTTCTCAAAACCCCAAAAATCTTAGGGCATGATTTTAAATTCAAATTTCACTTATTTTCACTTGAATAGTACTTTTATATTATAATTACTAGTTTTTCATCAATTTAACCTTCAAAACAACTCTGATTCTTGATTTTAACTCAGATTTCAAATATTTTATTCGATAAAGCTCAAAAATAGTTTTTCTTCGATTTGAACCTCATTTTTTACTCAATTTAACTTGAGTTTTCAGCTGTAGATTTCTAAAAATATGTTTTTTGAAGTAAAGTTTTGATTTTGCCCTTCTTTTTCGAAAATCCATTTTGGGCGTCTGTTTTGACCCCGAACCAAAAGTAGTCAATATGGGTGTCGTTGGTTTTGTATTGAAGTGTATCTTTCATATTTGATATTTTTAGTGGAGTTCGTAATTATTCATGAAAAGTAAGGTCGCGGGTTTAAGTGTAGCGGATCGGTTTCGACTTTCGAGGTAGGTTATGGCTTAACTCTTCAGACTAGGTTGGGTAGTAAATAATGGTACAAAATGCATGTTATGGTTGGTAACTAATCACGAAAAATAGCTATCTATGTGTTGTGCCCGTGTGGGGCCTATATGTGATGTAATTGTCGAAATTGAGATATTATGTGATATGTTTGACCATGTGGGGTCCTATATGATATTGATAGCCTTGAATACATGTGAATAATTGTATTGTGTTGTTTAATGTGGTACCATTGGTGTATTGTGATTATATTCATACTTTATTGGCATATGAGACGTGAAAATTCATGGATGAAACGAAAATAATAAGTGGATATTGACTCACGTGATTGTAAAAATGTATCATTGTGGTTGGGTATAGAAATATATCATGTGATTGGTTGTGGAAATACTTAGTTTGATTGGTTGTGAGCATTACATCTTCATATCATACTCATTCATGAAACATTGGTACCACCATAACAACATCTGAGAAACACTGGCAACACCTTTTTTTAAAAAAATACTGTAACACCTTATAAAACCCTTTCCGAGGGATATGCCAAAAAGAATATATGAGATATGTGGATTTTATATGGGTTTACGAACCCCCCATGGGTCCTACGTCGGAAAGCTTTAGCTCCGTAGGTGTATACGGGGATTGTGCGACGATCCTGGAGGTTGTGCGACAACCTCGTGCATCTTCATCATCATCATCATCATTTTAATCATATACATTGCACTTAATTTATTGTGTTTATGTGGTGTTGTATTGCCTTATTGACTTGTTATCTATGTGTTTGTCTTACTTTTCTTTACTTGTATTTGATGATCTTGTATCTACATGTTCTCTCTTGTTCTATTATATATGACATGATGTATACTTGTGTTCCATATCTTGGTGTATTTTTGGTAATATATGTGAGATATATTAGAACTGTTAGTGCAAGCGATATGGGCTACCGTTGTGGGACATTTTCTGATTGCAGGTGACGTGCCCTTAATGTATATTTTGTATCTTTATTTACCACTTTTCTTGGTCAGCCTATGATACCTACTGAGTACAAGTGGACCATAATCATGCCTACTGCGCCCTTTCGGTGCAGGTCCTAGCTCTAGTGCGCCTCGGCTTACTTGATTCGGGCGATTGTTGGAGCTTCCAAGGTAGCGGTTGGACATTCATGCATCCGAAGTTCACCTCTATCTTTCTATACTAGTTGTCTTTATTAGTATTCGGAGACAGTTATTATTATTTTATGGTTATTTTTTTTGATGTATTTGACTCTTGGATTGTATTAATAGTTCTTACACTATTGACACCTGGTTTTGGGCATGATTGATATTCTGGATAAGTTCTTTTCACATTGTTATGATTATTTATATGGTTCGGCATCATTCTAGAAGCCTTACCTTGGGGTATTTCTATCTTTTTCTCTATTCGAATCAGTATGGGTGATAGACTTACTTGTCAAGGTACGCCACAACAAGTGCCATCATGACCCTCGTTTTTGGATCGTGACAAAAAGTTTATCTCTTTGACCAAATCCATACAAAGATCATATTTGATGTCTTTTCTAAAACTCTCAGGAAGGTTGCTTGATCTCCCATTCATCAATCCCATGTGTTGTTGTAAATCTATGCCGCTCATAATTTCTCTGCTTGAATTTTTAAAGCAACCTTCTTCTCCTTATCCCCTATATTATATTCCTCATCTTTAGTTACATTACCTGTTTCTTTGATATTGTTGGAAGCAAGAATACCTGTGCAAACATGATATCATCATACACCATAACAAAAACAAATCACTCTATCACTATTAATTAACTAAAAGAAAACGAAGAAAAAAATCACATTGAATGCAGAAAAATAACTTAAATGAAATCAAAATCAAATAATTAAAAGACAAACAAAGAAGAAGAAGGAAAGCCATGTTAGTGAGGGTTAAACAAGGGTTTGTAAAAGGAACGACACGTTAATGAGGGTTAAATAAGGGTTTGTAAATAAAATTATAATTTATGTAAATAATTTCATAAGGTAGTATTTTAATTGAATAGAAGTGTATTATTAGGAGTTCTTACCTATTATAAATAAATAAATAAATACATAATAATATAAGATAATATTTTAATTGATTTAGAAGTGTAATACAAACCCCAATTTTTAAAAAACGAAGATTCAAGTAATAAATTTTCATGGGATTAGTGACTATTACACGTATAGATTTTCTTTGTTAAGTACACGTATAGGCATTAATTCACAAAGTTTATATAAGGTAAATTTGATTGCATGTAAATTTTAATAAATAGTAGGAATTCCTAATTAAATCAAATTAGGAAAAACTTAATTGCGAGATCTTTTAATTAATAACAGTCTTAAAGATTAAAAAAATAGTAAATGACAGTTTTGCCGATTGTGAAGACTTTTAATGAAGGGTAAAAAGTTCAAATTATTTTTATAAGGGTCTTCACGCTTTTAATATATTATAGATTAAGAAGATTTGCCAATTATATACACTCTGTTTAGTCGATTACTATCTAATTGAATAATTGTCAAATTTAAAGATCAACTAGTAAATTTAGCCGCGCTTCGTGCGATCATAAAATATCTTATCAAATTTTACATTTTTTTTGTGAATTTCATTTATTTTTTAGTTATCTATTTGTGATCCTTTATTTTAATATTATAGTTCAGTTTTTTTTTAATTTTATCCTATAAAAGTAAAAGATATAATTACATCAAACATATTAATGCAAAACATAATTAAAGTATGAAAATTAATATATTCAATAAATAGACAAACATCAAAAAGTGAAACAGTAACCAAGCAATAAAGTAGAATATTGCTATATAATATTAAGAAAGAAAGTCAACATGTTCAGAAAACCTCCAATAAGTATTAGCGTTTTATTTTTATGATAGGTCGATTCTATTGACATTAATAATATTATTATTGAGTTCTCTTTGAAACCTAAGAAATGTAAGTTTGAAAAGTGTTTTTTGATATCTAACTAATTTTAAGTAAAATATAAGGTAGAAAAAAAAGGAAGATGTATTATACTTTCATTCAAATTTCTTAAGAGAGAAATTTATGAGAAACCTCATTTCTTTTCCTTTTTTTTTTGTATTGGAATAAAATATATAGGCATTTAATGTTTAAACATTATTATTTCTTATATATATTTTTTGATTTATAACTCTTGTTTATCCATTTCTACAAAAATATGTACATATCATGAAATCTTAAAAAAAAAAAAAAGAAGCAAAGTATCAATAATTTGTTCATAACTATTTAAATCAATTAACATTACATTATATTATATATTACAAAAAACTTTTCATCTTCTATAATTCATTTACATTCTTATTGAATATCATATATAAATCATAATTATAAAAATACTCTAAAATAATCGAAAGTCATTTTGATTTAGCATCATTAAAAAAAAACTTTATACACAAGACGCAATCACTTTTGTGCACATAAATGACTTTCTTTATTACATCACCTATGCATAACAATCGAAAACTGCAATTGAAAATCGAAAAAAATTGAGAGAATTAATACATAATTCTTAATATTAATAAACAGTAAGAACATTTAAACATTCATAATTGAATATTAAACATTCATAATTGAATATAATAATCTTAACATCTCATGATGATATATAAGATAATTGAAAGAATTTTAGAGAAGGAATAGATACACCGATAGAATTATATTTAGCAGATGATAGAATTATAAAACCTATATTTAAGTACTCCTCCGTAACTATATTCACTGGCATCTGCTTCTACTATATATGTAAATTTTCTATTTTCATCCGGAAATTGTAATTTTGGTAAATCCTTGCAAAGTAATTTTATTTTTTGAACTTGTTTTTTATCTTCTTCATTATAATTATATTCTATATCCTTTTTTAATTTTTTCTGTTTTGGTTTTAGGTTTTCTGCTAATTTTGGAATATATTCTCTTACTTGGTTTACTAATCCTAAAAATGATTGTAATTTCTTTTTTGTATCTAATTCTTCTTTCGAATTTATTATTTTTTGTACTATATGTTGTTGCATTTTTACTCCACTTTTATCTATTTGTATTCCTAAAAATTCTATCTGGTTTTTCATAATTTCGGCTTTCTTTTCACTTAGACTTATTCCTGATTTTTCTATTATGTCTGTAAATTGTTCTAATAGTTTTATATGTTCTTCTTTAGTTTTGGTATATAATAATATATCATCTATGTATACCATGCAATTAGGTAATTGTTTAAAATAATTATCCATAAAATGTTGATATCTACCTGGTGCATTTTTATATCCAAATGGTAATACATTCCATTCGTAAAATCCTTGTGGTACCGTAAATGCGGTTAATTCTTTAGATTCTTCCTCTAACTTTAGATGGTAAAATCCTGATTTACAATCGAATTTACTAAAATAATTATATCCTTGGATTTGTCTTATTTGGTATCGGATAATTATATGTTATAGTTTTTGCATTTAAATTTCTATAATCAATAACCATTCTACTTTTTCCTCTTTTTTGTTCACTATGCTTATTTACTATAAATGCTGAACTATTATGTTTACTATTACTTTTTTGTATATATTGTTTTTCTAATAATTCATCTATATGCATTTTAAATTCTTTTAAATCATCAAAATTGTATGTTAATGGTTTTTGGGTTATTATACTATTTTTATCGATTAATTCAATTTTTATGGTAGTTTTATGTTTTTTCCATCCTTTTAATGGATCTTCGCTATATAATTGTTCTAGTTTTTTCTTAACTATTTCTATCTTATTTATTGAGAATATAGTTATTTCTGTTTTATTTATCGAGAATACTACTAATTCTATTGTATCTTCAGTGGGTTTTATATTTTCTAACTTTTGTGTAATTTTTTCACTTCCTTTTATCCAGTCAGTTTTCTTTCTTATTTTATTATTAACTCTTTTTGCTCTTACTTTTTGTTTACATGGTGTTGTAAACCACCAATCGTTTCTAGTTATTATATGTGGGTATAGTTTATCTAAAAATGGCATTCCTAAAAGTATATCTTTTGATGTTAGTTCATAATTATAAATTTCTTCTATTGTCAATATCTTATCCCATATTTGTGCTTTTACATTTCTAGCTTTATAAGTAATTAAGCTTCCTTCATTATTAAATCCTTTAACTATTATTGGTATTTTTAATTTATCCCATTTACTTTCCGGTAAGCAATTATATCTACATAAATTAGCTTCTGCTCCTGTATCTATCATAGGCGTATAATATCTACTGTAATATCCTTCCACTACTATCTTCATTAATACATATATTTTCATTTTATGTTAAGGCTCTCTTTAAGAATAATCTTTCCCTATTATATGTTATGGCTAATTGTGTATGTTCTATATTATATAGTTTTACTTGTTCCAACCATTTTATTCCTAATATTATATCTGCTTTTTGTATTTCTTCTTTTACCTCAAATTCTATTTTTATTTTTCTAATTCCTCCTATTATTATTTCTTTTTCTACTATATCTTTATTATTTATTAAACTTCTCGGTAGATCTGGGCATATATCATTATTAGTTTTTATTTCTTCATTTTTTACTAAGCATTTTGCTATATAATTTTCTTCTTGTCCTGTGTTTAATAGTATTAAATATTCTTTTTCATTTATTTTTCCTGTTATGTAATATTGATTTAAATTACTTATTGAATTTGTTTCATAACTCATTCTTTTTGATGAGCTCGATGACTCCGGTTTTTCATTAGCTATTCTTTTTGTTGTACTTATTCTATCATTTACTATTTCTAAATTTTCTTCTATATCTATGTCTCTATAGCTATAATCATTATAATCTATTGTTTTTACAATTTGTTCAAATGGGCTATCTATTTGTATTTTGTTAATCTTATTTTTCCCTGTTATTTTATGTTTTGTTGTTAATACATATAAATTTTTACATCTCGCTGTAAATATTTTACTTCCTGGGGTTAATTCTATTCCTGATATCTTCCAATATAATACTAATGATTTATCTATATTTCTATCTGTTACTGCTACTGAATAATTAGCACTTATTATAAATTTAAATTTTTGGTATATTAGATTTCCTTTTACGGCAGTTATTATACTTTTTTCTATAGGTTTTATAATTCTATCATCTGCTAAATATAATTCTATCGGTGTATCTATTCCTTCTCTAAAACATGCTTTTATTAATATTTCTGTACCTCCGAGGTGTACGTATTTTATTGGATCTCCTTTACTTTTTATATCATTTATTTCTTTATTAATTATTCTTTTTGTTACTAGTGGTATACTAGCTTTTCCTTTTGCATATCTACAGTCTATTACATGTTCTTTTTGACATACTACATAATATTCATCTTTTTTCCTACTAAAAATATTTTTTATTGTTGGTATTTTAAATATTTTTTCTACACTTAAATCTAACTCTTTTCCTTTTATTTCATCAAATATATTACTGTCAAATATTATCTTTTGTTCTGTTCCTTCGTCATTTAAATATTCTTTCTTTGTTATTATTTTTATATCTTCTTCAGTCATTTGATTCATCTATCTCACTATCTATTTCAGTATCTGTCTCGTTTTCTGAAATTTCATATATACTGTCTTCACTTTCTAATTCATAATCTATATAATCTATTTGCATATATTTTGTATTTTCTATTTTTATTTCGGATATTTGTTTATTTTTTGGATTTTTGGGTAATTTACAATCTCTAGCTAAATGTCCTAACTTTCCACAATTATAACAAGTACATTCTTTTATAGATTTTTTCTTTCTATATGGTCTTTTATTTTTGTAATTTTTTACATAATATATTTTTCTTGGTTTCTTATATTTATATTTTGATTTTTTATATTTTTTATATTTCTTATGTCTTTTTCTTTTCTTATAATATCTTTCTTCGCATCCAAATTGAGGTGCTATTTTATTTTTGCAACATGCTAAATTTCTTATTAATGTTTTTTCCATTTTTAATTCTTCTCTATATTTTTCACATAGCTTTCTATACCATTGTTGTACAAATTTTATTCTAGCTCCTAATGTATCTACTATTTTTGCTTCTTCCCAACTTTTTATTATTTTTGAACTAAATGGTTCGGATAATTTATTAAAATATAATTTTCTTATTTCTTTACTTTCTTCTATACTATATGCTCCTTTATAATAATATTCTTTAAATGCGCAAGTATATTCATCTATATAACACATATTACATATTGTTAATTTTATCATTAAATTCCTATTTGTATCTTTTTCTTCATCTTGTTCTTCTTCTAATGTTGTCATACTACCAAATTCATCTTTTATAGCTGTTTCATATTTTTTCAATAATTCTATAGGTGTTAATTTAGTTGTTGTTGATGCTGCTCCTTCCATAGGTTTATTAGCTCTTAATACTTTTTTACTATTTTCAGTTAAATTTGTAAACCATAATTTTACTGATCCTATTAGTGTTTTTTCTATGTATTCTGGTGCATCTGTTATGTTTATATTATTATCTAATAATTATTTTGTCATATATCCTATCCATAATTGTATTGTTTTTTCTGTATCTATTACACAGTCTATATCTAAAAAGTTATAATTTTTATTAACTATTTGTTTTGGTATCCATTTGTCATATTCATTATATCTTTTAAATTTATTTTTGTAATATATAGGTTTTCTCATTTCCGTTGTTTTGGGTATTAGATTTTCATCTTCTTTTTTGTCAAGAGTATTTATTTCTGTATTATTATTTTCTAAGTTTTCTTGATTAATTCTTTCTTGTTTTTCGTTAATTTCTAAATCTTTTATATTTGTTAATATTTCCGTATATGTTTCACTATCTTCTGAATCATAATTATCCGTTTCTTCTACCTCTATATTATTTATTTCTAATTTTTCCTTAAATTGATTTATCTCGTTTATTAATTTTTGTTCTTTATCTTTTTCTTCTTTTTCTTTTTGTCTTTGTTCGTATAAATCTTTTAACATTTGTAATTCTTTTTCTAATTCAGCAATTCTACTATTTTTAGTTTCTTCTATTTTTTGTATTTCTTCCGTATCAGCTTAGTTATCCGCACCCCCCTACAAATGGTATCAGAGCACAGTAATTTAAAAGATAGTTTTTGCATTTAAATTTCTATAATCAATAACCATTCTACTTTTTCCTCTTTTTTGTTCACTATGCTTATTTACTATAAATGCTGGACTATTATGTTTAATATTACTTTTTTGTATATATTGTTTTTCTAATAATTCATCTATATGCATTTTAAATTCTTTTAAATCATCAAAATTGTATGTTAATGGTTTTAGATCAAAATGAGATAAACAGCCTTTTGATTATCTGTCAAATATATTTTATTAGTTTTATTTACTTACATGGAGTAGGTGGCATGATAAGAAAAAAAAACAGAAATGAAAGAGGAGGAAACAAATAAATAAGGAAATGAAAGAAGATATTATTATATATGCTATTATACAATTTCAACAATTAGTATGCAAAGAATGAACTAAAGAGGAATCATAATTCAAATTGCACTACAAAGATGACTAAAGTACCTTAAAATATGTGTTTCGTACATAACACACCACAAAGAAATAAAGCTTATAGTACCCAAAAAGAATTTTTATAAAGGGCTTACGATATGTATAAAGAAAATTATACATCATAAAAGAAATCAAAACAAAATAGGAGTAAGATTTGTTTTTATGAACTTACAGATTGAGTTCATAAAATTACCTTAGAAGAAATGAATTCAACATTAAAGTAGATTCCTTGTATGTATCAAGCTTCTCGATATAAATGACATAGCATGACTCATCAAAAATTAACAAAAATAAACTGCAAAAAAATATAAACTTTTCAACCAAAAAAAGATGAGAAATCTTAGTCTATAAAAAATTAAATCATTTGTATTTACTTAGATAGAGCACATACAAGTAAGTTTAATCAAGATTTTGATAAATTGCTACCATTATTTCAAAGAAGAAGAAAAACACTAAACTTATGTTGAAGCATTTCCTTCGCACAACTAAAGCTAAAATGATTGATTCATGATATATATTTTTATAGTGTAAGATATATAAAGGTTAATTTTTATCTTTTTATCTCCCATCATTTAGCACATTATTACTTCACATTAGTAAAATTAACTAAGAATTATAAAGATAGGTGAAAGAATACATGAATATACATTAAGATATTTAATAAAGAAGATAATTATAATGAAAGATGAAGAGTTGATTAATTAAATTAATTATTAATTATTGAAGAAAAAAGAGAAAATTAAAAAGAATAGTAGAAAATTTTTAAAAAGGAGAAACATGTACATCAGCATGTTCATAACTCCTATATATATATATTGCTACTATTAATAAGTGTGGAGCAAGAAGAAACTCTTCGTCAACATGCTTGCTTCTTCACCTGCTTCAGCTTCTCCGTAATTTTATTATATTATTCCTAATTAATTATTTTAAGTTATTTATATATTAAAAAGATTAATAATATTTAATTAAAAAATAAAATAGACATTTATGACATGTCTGTTTCAACTGTTTCAATCGTAGTTTTATAATATCACCACTAATTAATTAGTATAAGTCATCTAAGTATTAAAAAATTAATAATATTTAATAAATAATAAAATAGATATAAATAATAAATTAATTCTTGATGTTTTAAATTAATAGGACATCTTATATGAGACTCATTTAAATTTTTTTCACAAATATTTTTGCTCCATGATTTTACTGTATTACCCCTATTTAAGTATTGTAAGTAATTTACATATAAGAAAAGTAATAATATTTAATAAAAAAAGAGATAAAATAGACATTTATGACATGTCTGCTTCAGATGCTTCAACCGTAATTTTACTATATCACCGCTAATGAATTATTATAAGTCATTTAGATATTAAAAAATTAATAATATTTAATAAAAATAAATTTTATATGATATAAAATGATAAATTAATTCTTGATGTTTTAAATTAACATGACTTCTTATATGAGACTCATTTAAATTTTTATCACAAACGTTTTTTTATAGTAATTTTCTTATATCACTTTTAATTAGGTATTAAAGTCATCTAGGACATATTCGTTTCGCTGCTTCAATTATAAAATTTGATTGTATCTCAAAATTATATTAGTGCCACTTAAATTGAAATAGAATAAAAGTATTATAAATCATAATAATTAAAAACTTAAATTATTTTAAGAATATAATTGACTATCATAATGTGTAACGCCCTGAGAGTACACCCTGGGTGTCACACGATGCTTACGACCTCGAATGACCACAAGATAACCTATGACTAGTACCTGCTATGAGCACTGAATATAATATTGGAATATATGTATGGAAGAAATCTGAAAATGTCATAAGGTTCTCAAAATATTGAAATAATAACTGAGTATAACTGATAATAATATTTGAAAACTGAATAACTGACTATGCTAGTCTGAGAGCCTCTAACTATCTGAATATGGAGTTGATGGGACAAACCCCCAACTAACTCTGATTGAAATAACTACTGAACTGTTTGAATACTGAAATAGATAAAATTTGTCCTAGAAATATAAGGACTCACCACTATAACTGTTGCTGATAGACTGAACTGCTAAGTACGGTCAGGAACCTGAGCGTCCGAACCTATAATATGAGACATCATAGTGCAAAAGAGAGTATGTGATCAGTACGTGAAATGTACTGGTATGCTAAGTGAGGTAAGGCTGATATACATGGGTTCATATGCATGAGATGATAACTGACAGAATAAACATCATGAAATAACTGGATGAGAGTACATGCAAAATTGTAACTACTGAACATGCAATACTGCGCATATAGGTATACATCATGTACATGAGATTATACTGAAATTGAGTATTGAATTCTGATGGCTGAGTAAAATATAATTGATAGCCATGGTTCTATAGAACTAACTGAGTTCTTTACTGAATACTGAGACTAAAATTGTAACAATGAGAATGTTTATCTAACTGACATACCCCGGTATGGACTGATTTGGGGTCCAACCTGTGACCTCAGTTGGAAGGGTGTTCTCACCTTGCCACAAGCTACTAACAATGTTGTGTCAACCCTAATCTGGCAGGAAGACTCATAAAACATAGATATGATTACGTCAACCCTAGTCTGATAAGAGGACGACTTACCCCACGCTGGCTACGTAGTTCTGTAACTCAGGGATTGCTACTAAGGTTCAAACCCTAACTGGCAGGAATACCCCCATCCCTATGTTCGCTCGATGCTAAATCCTACTCCAAACTAAAAGACACTGATCACTAGACTGTACTAAGCTTGACTAAGCTAACCCTGATCATGCTGACTGACTGAACTGGACTGAGTTCATTGAGTTCTATTAATTGACTGAGTACTACTGTTCTTGACCTTTACTGGGACAATTCTATAACTACTGCAACTAAGTAAACAGCTAGATTTCTGGTAATAAATACCACAGGACTCAATAAAATAATTGATAAACTCATATCATAACTTTAGCAACACAACAATAAGTTACCATGCATAATATTATGGACATTTTATCAAACACTTGGGGAGCATGATTACTATACATGAGAACTAACCACATAGGGTATCATAACTCCAACATGCAACTTGCAAATTCAAGGGTTTTGACATGAGAGATTCATCATTCAACGCACATGCTAACTTAATTTCATGAAACTCATAAAAAATCTTAATTTAAAACCCATACAGCAACACAAAAATGAGCATAATTCCATTCATAATATGAAAATCATAATTTATGTTTTAAAAAGGGATCTTGAACTCCAAGGGTGAAAGGATACCCAAGGATGAACACCTAACATACCTGAGTGACAAAATTCGTGAAGATTGTTGGGGATTTCTTGGGACTTAATCTTGAGCTTGATGAATTAGGGTTTATTTCTTGAGAGGATTTTGTGAATGAGTGAATGTATTTTGCCTATTGAGGGGCTGAATTTTGTATTATGGGATTTTAATGTGGGAGAAAAATTACCTAATTACTCCCACAACCCGTAACTAAATATGAAAATTGTGTCCAGCGATGCGATAACCTACGCGCCATGTTGATGGTGTCGAAGCGATTGCCGATGCACCGCGTCGATGGTGTCGATGCGATTACTGATGCGTCGCGGCTTGATCGCATTGACTCGCTGTTTTGGACATCCAAACATGACTCCAAGTTGTCCGAAAAATCCAAAACTCACCCAAGATGACCTATAGACATCTCTGATCATGAGTCAACTTACCAACTGCAAATTATTTTAGTATCATATCAACCAACTTCATCATTCACACCACCGCCAATTCCAACATCAAGAATAAAAAGAATAAGAAAAACCCAAGTGAGAAATTGAGATGTAGAAGTGTAAAAGAGGCAGCCCATATAGAGACAACAAAAATAAGTTGTCAATTAAGAGTATATCTTTTGTACCTATATATGTATGTATAAGAGAAACAGTTATGCAAGAATTTGAAAATACAACAAAAGAATTTCGACAAATTAGAGAAAATTCAAAGAGATTGTGAGGTATATGAGAGCATTTGACGGATGATTAATGTGTAAAAAAGGGGTGGATTTAATTATATGTGATGTTGCAATAAAAAATTAATGTGGCAAATATAATTTTTTAAGAAAAATAAGAAAAAGTGGGTTGAAAAATTTCAGCAAAGCAATTAAAGGCGACAAGGGTATATATGGCCCAAAACTTAGCAATAGAGGTATATATGATTCAAAACTTAACAACAGGGATATATATGGACCAAAACTTGGATGACAAGGAAATTGATGAGCTAAACTTTTAACAGAGGATATATCTGAATATTTTTACAAAATTTAGAGGCATATTTGATCCTTTTCCCTTTTAAATTTAATACTGAAAACATTAACTTTAATAAGAAAAATACACAAGGAAAAATGAAGGAGGAAAAAACATTTTAAAGAAATGCATAAAAGAATGTATGGAATTAGTAGATTAAAATAGTTAAAAGAAATAATGTCGAACATCATTTTCGGCTTCTTATATGCCATTGTATACCTTATTAATTTTCTTTTTCCTTTTTCGTTCATTTTCTCAATTATATTACTTTTTTACCTCATTGATCTTCATTCTTTCCTACGTTTATGGAATAATATCTCCTTTTAAATTATAAATTAATTTTTTTTAATTTGATATGAATTTTGTAAATAGAATAATTCTTTGTTCAGATTCTTCTTGTCCTTTTGACACTTTCATCGCCTTTTCTATAAATTTCTCTGTTAAATTGGATATTTTTTTTCAAAATGTAACACCTCATAGGAGAAGTTTTTTTGAGTCAATATAAAGACTCATATTATCATTATTTGTGATGAAGTATAAACATTATTTTCGAGTAGTTCACCTTAGAATGTCAGAAAATATGGCAATTAGAAAATAATTGCAGGCTAAAATCACTTCACACAACAATAACTTATTTTCTATTGTCTGTCTTCACAATCTTTTTTGCTCCATCTTCAACAAAAATTTATTTACCTCTAGATTTGAGTATATTACTCGACCAATTAAGTGAGGTGCAACTCTATCCACTACACCACATTCTTTGATGGTCATAACCAATTTTTATTATACAAAAGATTTATAGAAGGGCCATAAAGTAGTATCTTTTTTAATTTTCTTAATGCATTCACTTTCAAAAGGAAAAGAGGCAAAGTTAAGAAGTCAGATACTCAGATCCTCTTCTTTTATGTGCTAAAAATTAAACAGTTTAACAAAATGAAAAAGATTTTGGTCCTTTCATTTTACATTTACTTTAAATATGTATTAATTTCAATTGATGATTTAAATGTGTATTAGATAAATGTATTATCCCGATAACAAGAATACACTAATTATTTTCCACATCAATTTTTTTGAAAAAGAAAATTAGAAATATACTTCTTCTACATATTTTTTGAGTGAGGTACGGCCCTATCAACTACATATTTTTTGATGGTCATGACCGCTTTCATTATACAGAAAATTTTTAGAATAACCATAAAATAGTATCTCTTTTAATTTTCTTAATGAAATCACATTCAAAAGGAAAGAGGCAAAGTTAAGAAGTCAGATACTCAAATCATCTTTTCTTATATGCTAAAAATTAAACAATTTTCCAAAATGAAAAGGGTTTTGATCCTTTCATTTTTCATTTACTTTAAATGTGTATTAATTTCAATTGATGATTTAAAAGTGTATTAGATAAATGCATTATCCCTATAACAATGATACACTAATTATTTTTCACATCAATTTTTTTGTAAAAGAAAATTAGAAATATACCTCTTCTCTAATTTTTATTATTGTATTATACTTTACCAAATATATCTGTTTTGCTATTATACCTTTTTTTATATATCTATATAGCTTGTTGCTAATATATTATTTTATACATGATTGTGTTATGTAACATACATTAGGTTAGCATACAATTTCCTTTGAATATTTTTCTTAATTTAAGAATGAAAGAATAAATAAATAAATAAAATTATAAAATAAGGAAAATAATAAATATGAATGATTAATGCATGATAAAAGTTATCCTTGTTCCTTCCTTTGTCATGATTTCCAAACCTCTCCCTTACCCCCCAGCCCAAACATACACAAATTAGTAAAATTCCCTTGTTCCTTCTCTTTCTTTCATATTTTTTGTCATCTCAATATTTACATACACAACTTATAAGTTTATTATATATATCTGATAACTGCAGGTAGACAAAGAAGGCAACAGAATGATTGTTGGAAAAGAAACAAATAACAATAATAATGAGAAAAGAGAAACCGTAAAGAGTAATTGATTTTCTAGAGTTTTTAAAATATAAAATAGCTGAAAAATTTTAAAAAGATAAATAGAAATACTAATCATTGAGGCATACCACATCAGTAACCTCCAATGATGATGTCCATATATATATATATGGAGAGAGAGAGAGATTTATCCAAATTAATATGATTATATATTAATTATTTGAGATTTGTAAAACTGTGTAAACATGCACAATATTTAATACGAGCTCTTTCATTTATAACACTAATAGTGAGATATGCCCGTGCTGAGCACGGGCCCAATAGTATTGAAAAAATTGAAAACGGTGAAGATAATTAGGTAGATTTGTAATGATATTGTTGTTGTAAAAGGGAAAAAATATAAGAATTTTGTCTCATTTGAAGTTTTCATCAAAGTGTCACAATTAATTTCATCAATCAATCAAATATATTGTATCAAATAATTTCGAGAGTCAGTCAAAAATTTTCATCAAAGTGTCTCAATTAATTTCGTCAATCAACCAAATATGTTATATCAAATAATTTTGAGAGTCAATTAAATATTTAATATCTTTAAAAAAAATAATTTGTTAATTATTGTGATTTATAATTTTTTTACTCTTTTTTTGAAGTATATAACAGATTAAATCTTTTTTTTGATATTTTAAGTTGTTAACTATTGTAATTTATAATAGCACTTTTTATGTAATTTTCAAATAATACATGTTACTCTCTTTGTCCAATTTTTTGTGTCATTAATAGTCAATTATATTTTTAACTAATTTAATTTAAGTGACACTAATATAATTTTGAGATTCAACCAAATATTTATATCTTTTAAAATTTTAAGTTGTTAATTATTGTGATATGTAGTATTTTTTACGTCTTTTTTTGGAATATATAACAGGTTATTTTTTTTAGATATTTTAAACTGTTAAATATTGTAATTTATAATATTTTTTCATATAATTTTTAAATAATATATGTTACTCTCTTCGTCCAAGATTTTGTGGTATTAATAGTCAATTATATTTTAAAAATAATTTAAGTTTTTAATTACTGTAATTTGTAGTACCTTTTCTTTTATTTCAATTTAAATGACACTGATATAATTTTGAGAATCAGTCAAATATTTTATATCTTTTAATTTTTTTAAGTTGTTAATTATTGTGATTTGCAGAATTTTTTTTTGTATTTTCTTGAAATATATAACAAATTAAAAAAATAACACAGATAGATTAAATGGATGAAAAAAATGAAGGCAAGGAAAAGGACTAATGAAGTTGGGGGGTGCGGACCTATGCGGGTAACTGTCTTATAAAATAGATTTATTATATGTATGATGAATCTATTTTTCTTTGTACGTGGATATTTCTTAAATTTTGTTTCAATATCTTTTAATGATTTATTCTTTTCGTAAGATGTATTCATTAATTTGTATGGTTTATTATTTTATCCTGTAGTAATTGTAGAGTTACAGATTTCTGTATAATAATTTATTCTAATTGTAATATAATGTATATCTAATTGTAGATTTTCAATGTTATTTATTATCTTGTATTGTTCTTCTCGTAGCAAAGTTTTTAAATTATATAAACTATTACATGTACTTTTTTCTAAATTTTTTAAGGTTTCTTCTATCCATATTAATTTTTCTTTTAGATTTTTTATTATTTTTCTAATTCGGTTTCTATAATTAATTTTTTTATTTAGATTATCTTGATTTTCTCTAGTTTTTCTAATATATTCTAACATCTCTTAATCTGAATAATATCCTTCTGGGTAATTATCTAGGTATAACTGTTCTATCCAATTTATGGTTTCAATTTCATAGTCTAATACTTTTTCTAATATTATTCTCTTAATATCTATAATTTCTATATCTCTAAGTATATATAAGATTAAGACTTTAAGATGATCTATTTTTTAAAAAAATTGATTAAATATTTTATTATAATATTTTGTAGTTATTTTTTTTAGCCTTAGTAGTTCTTGCATATTTTTATTAAGAAATTCTATATATTTTATCTCTTTAGTTTCCATGTATTTGTCTAAATTTAGCTTCATCTGTTTTTATATTAACTGTATGTTGCTCATATCTTTTTCTAAAAATTCTATGTAATTTATCATGGTAAGTATTTGTAAGAGTAGTTAGGCAGGTATGGTATATAATTTATTCTAGTCATATAATATTTACCAAATGCTTTTTCTTATATCTACTACTTTTATATCTTTAAGTGCATACAAAATAAGTATTTTAAATTTATCTACCATCACATCAGATAAATAATTATTCATTTTCATAAAATTGCTATTTTCAAAATATTCCCTCCAATCATATACATAACAAAATATAGTCATCTTAGATTACTATATACTAGATTATTCTTAAATAACATGTTTTTCGGTCACTATTAGCATGGTAATTTGGATACTTTTTCACTTAAACAGCGCCTCTACTCTGGTTATTCCCCGCCACGGCTTCTTGCCTCATTGGCTTCACCTTTAGGATGACATAGTTCTTAGGGATTTTTCTCCGTTTTCACTTTGCTAATAAACTTCTTAACATATTATTCCTCGAATAATTCTACTATAAAGTAACTAATATGAATTTATTTTATCATATCATGATTGTTGGGAATTATGAATTTAGCTATTCATAGTCATAAATAAATATACCTGTTCGGGTAGTTTTGATATTTCTAAAGCTTGTTCCTCCATAGCTTTTTCCATTGAAATATGTCTGTTTTGTAATTAACTGAGCAAAATATTTGTTGTGGACCGGAGAGAATATTGCTTCAACACATGAAGGCTTGATTTGCAAAGCCTTCGGTTCCTCTCATTTATAGAATGAAATCTTTACAAAGTCTTACACGTTTTCTAAAAAGTTTATCCTAAAAAGTCTATCCTAAAAGTCTCCTTAAGAGACAAAAATAAGTGACATAGCCTTAAAGGCTAAAAAGGCTAAAATATTAGTGCTATAGCCTTTAAAAAAGTCAAAAAGGCTAAAAAAGCTAAAGTCTATACAATAATTTTACGTAAGATTTTATATCTTGTTTTATATTATTACTCCATTGATATCTTCTTGTTGTCGTATCTGCTGTTTTTTCATATCTCCATTATTGCTTCTTATCTTATCTTTCCAACTGGCATGCTCATCTTTTTGATTTTTATTCTAGGTGTACTTCTGGGATAATATTATCTTCTCCATTACATCTTGAACATTGATGGTCTGGATATTTGTGTCCAATTATCTTGCAATATCTTGTCAATAATCCGTCTGAAATAAATCTTTTTTTAATTGCTCTTGCAGTAGATTATTTTTTTGGGTTAAGTAATGTCATTATCCATTGCCTAACATCTTCCATATCTGCTTGTCGTAGCTCTTTTGAATTTGAATAAATCATCTGATGGTCTCACGAATAATAGCTCCATATTGGGTTGCCATTAGTATAATTATTTGCTAATTCTTGAATAATAGTAGCTAGTCATGTTTATATTATTATCTAATAATTATTTTGTCATATATCCTATCTATAATTGTATTGTTTTTTCTGTATCTATTACACAATCTAGGTCTAAAAAGTTATAATTTTTATTGACTATTTGTTTTGGTGTCCAATTGTCATATTCATTATATTTTTTAAACTTATTCTTATAATATGTAGGTTTTCTTATTTCTGATGTTCTAGGTATTATATTTTCATCTTCTTTTTTATCAAGAGTATTTATTTCTGTGTTGGTATTTTCTAAGTTTTCTTCATTAATTACTTCTTGTTTTTCATTGATTTCTAAATTTTTTGTATTTGTTAATATTTCTGTATATGTTTCACTATCTTCTGAATCATAATTATTTGTCTCTTCAACATCTATATTATTTATTTCTAATTCCTTATTTTTTATTTCTAATTTTTCCTTAAATTAATTTATCTTGTTTAGTAATTTTTCTTCTCTATCTTTTTCTTCTTTTTCCTTTTGTCTTTGTTCATACAGATCTTTTAACATTTGTAGTTCTTTTTCTAATTCAGCAATCCTTCTATTTTTAGTTTCTTCTATTTTTCGTATTTCTTCTGTAGTTTGTTGTTTAATTTTTTCTATTTCTTTTTTCCTATATATTTCTTCATTTTCTCTTTCTATTCTTACCATTGCTGTCAATTTATCTTCTAATTTTAATTTTTCTTTTTCTAACATTAGATATAAATGTTCACATATTTTCTTATATCTTCTTCCTAGATTAGAAAATACCATTTTTATTTTTAATCCTTCATGATTTTCATATATTTTTTCATCTATTATAAATTCTTCTTTGTTCATTTTATTGTGAATAGTTCATGTTGATATATATATTCTAAACTGTCTATTTGTGATTCTAATTTTGATATTTTATCTTTTTGTGTATTTATTGAATTTTCACTAACTCCGGCAAATATATTCTAATGTAGTCTTTCTATTTTTATTTTTAATTCTTTACGTTTTTCAGAAATAATTTGTTTTAATTCTTTGTATTTTTGTATTTTATTCATTCAAATCATATTTATAATATCTTGGTGGATATCTAAATCTAATTTTATCATAATTAGGTGGTATGTGTCTCATCCTTCTAGATTTTAAATGGATTATTAATTTTGCTTCAATACTAGATATTAAGGTAATTGGGTAGACTAATCTTTGTGGGTTTTCTTTTGTTTTATTTAGACTTATATATTCTGAATAATTACTAATTAAAGATTCTTTAATTTTTCTAAAAGCTTCTCTATTTCTGAATGGTCTTCTCATAATTAATTTAATCTATATTCAAACATAAATTCAAACATATCTACTACTGCTGTATTTTTTTAAATTACTGGGCTCTGATACTATTTGTAGGGGTGCGGACCTATGCGGGTAACTGTCTTATGAAATAGATTTATTATATGTATGATGAATCTATTTTTCTTTGTACGTGGATATTTCTTAAATTTTGTTTCAATATCTTTTAATGATTTGTTCTTTTCGTAAGACATATTCATTAATTTGTATGGTTTATTATTTTATCCTGTAGTAATTGTAGAGTTACAAATTTCTGTATAATAATTTATTCTAATTGTACTATAATGTATATCTAATTGTAGATTTTCAATGTTATTTATTATCTTGTGTTGTTCTTCTCGTAGCAAAGTTTTTGAATTATATAAACTATTACATGTACTTTTTTCTAAATTTTTTAAGGTTTCTTCTATCCATATTAATTTTTCTTTTAGATTTTCCATTATTTTTCTTATTCGGTTTCTATAATTAATTTCTTTATTTAGATTATCTTGATTATCTCTAGTTTTTCTAATATAGTCTAACATCTCTTAATCTGAATAATATCCTTCTGGGTAATTATTTCAATATAACTATTCTATTATAGATATGTTTACGCCCCGCCACGGCTTCTTGCCTCATTGGTTTCACCTTTAGGATGGCATAGTTCTTAGGGATTTTTCTCCGTTTCCACTTTGCTAATAAACTTCTTAACATATTATTCTTCGAATAATTCTACTATAAAGTAACTAATATGAATTTATTTTATCATATCATGATTGTTGGGAATTATGAATTTAGCTATTCATAGTCATAAATAAATATACCTGTTCGGGTAGTTTTGATATTTTTGAAACTTGTTCCTCCATAGCTTTTTCCGTTGAAATATGTCTGTTTTGTAATTAACTGAGCAAAATATTTGTTGTGGACCGGAGAGAGTATTGCTTCAACACATGAAGGCTTGCTTTGCAATGCCTTTGGTTCCTCTCATTTATAGAATGAAATCTTTACAAAGTCTTACACGTTTTCTAAAAAGTTTATCCTAAAAAGTCTATCCTAAAAGTCTCCTTAAGAGACAAAAATAAGTGACATAGCCTTAAAGGCTAAAAAATTAGTGCTACAGCCTTTTAAAAAGTCAAAAAGGCTAAAAAAAAAAGGCTAAAGTCTATACAATAATTCTATACAATAATTTTACGTAAGATTTTATATCTTGTCTTCTATTATTACTCCATTGATATCTTCTTATTGTCATATCTGCTGTTTTTTCATATCTCCATTATTGCTTCTTATCTTATTTTTCCAGCTGGCATGCTCATCTTCTTGATTTTCATTCTAGGTGTACTTCTGGGATAATATTATCTTCTCCATTATATCTTGAGCATTGATGGTCTGGATATTTGTGTCCAATTATCTTACAATATCTTGTTAATAATCTGTCTGAAATAAATCCTTTTTTAATTGCTCTTGCAGTAGATTGTTTTTCTGGGTTAAGTAATGTCACTATCCATTGCCTAACATCTTCCATATCTGCTTGTTGTAGCTCTTTTGAATTTGAATAAATCATCTGATGGTCTCGCGAATAATAGCTTCATATTGGGTTGCCATTAGTATAATTATTTGCTAATTCTTGAATAATTGTAGCTAGTCCAATAAGTCATTTATTTGCGTAGAAATCAGGTATCTCAATTCTGGGTATCTTTGGCTACTGCGTAATATCTTCCGGTATGATCATATCTCTGGTTAGTCCTATTTTTACAACTTGTATAACTGGTTTTATTTCGTCGTATAATATCTCTGCTGGTGCAGTATAACACTTTATATAAAATAGATTTCCTTTTGTTATCCTTTTGTAGGTGGTGAATATTTTATGTAATTCTTCCATAGCTGTTAGTTCTTCTCCGTCTTGGGTGTATATGGTATTTAATAATCCATAGTTAGAACAAGTTTTCACTAGGCTTGGGTTGATTTTGGGTAGTGCAATTAGTTTGTTATATCCTTGTAATTTTTGGGTTATATAGTTTGTGTTTGGTTCTTTGATATTTGTAGCTCTGGGGTTAAGGTTTAGGAAAGTTTGTACTCTATAGATATTTTCTATATATTTTTGGGCTGTATAGTTGTAAACTTTTTTTATCTTGGTTTAGACTATCTCGGTATGTGGTAATTTGTGGAGGTATGAACAAGGGGTCTTTTTGTGTTTTTGGTATAAATGGTTTCTCAAATATCTTATTCATATTTTGATATCTTTGTCTAATAACTCCTTTGCTTGTACCTACAGAAGTAGATTGATAAACGTTATGGGTTTTATGGAGTGTCCCATCGTCTTTTTCTAGCTCTGGAACTTTAATGTCTTCCAATCGAAATAGCTCTACACACTGCTAAGTTAGCTAATTTGTAGCTATAGACTTCATTTTATCTTCATTAGTCTTTAGCTTTTCTATCTCATTACCCATACTGTCCACTTTCATTGAAAGCGTAGTTAGGGTGTTGAGTATTTTTTCTAGAGTATCTTCTTCTATTATATCAGTCTGTGTAGCTTTGCCTTGATATGTAATCTGCAATAACATTTTTGTTGGTACTGATTACTTCAATTATAAATGTGAAATTTAATATATTCAAGACTAGTCTCTGAATCTCTTTTGTTGTAACTAAATTTTGTATTTTCTTTGTTAACCACCAGCGTACCTGTGTATTATCTGTTCGTACAATAAATTTGTTATATACAATATATGGCTCAAATGCTAACAAATATTTATATAATGAACATAATTCTTTCCTATTTATTTCCATTTTATTTCGGTTTCATTGAACATACCTGAGTAGTATCTACAATGGTGTTCTAATTTTTCTGCTTCATATCGGTATTTAAGTACTCCTCCATAACTATATTCACTAGCATCTGCTTCTACTATATATATAAATTTTCTATTTTCATCTGGAAATTGTAATTTTGGTAATTCTTTACAAAGTAATTTTATTTTTTGGATTTGTTTTTTTATCTTCTTCATTATAGTTATATTCTACATCCTTCTTTAATTTTTTCTGTAGTGGTTTTAAAGTTACTGCTAATTTTGGAATATATTCTCTTACTTGGCTTACTAATCCTAAAAATGATTGTAATTTCTTCTTTGTATCTAATTCTTCTTTCAAATTTATTATTTTTTGTACTATATGTTGTTGCATTTCTACTCTACTCTTATCTATTTGTATTCCTAAAAATTCTATCTGATTTTTCATAATTTTAGCTTTCTTTTCGCTTAGACTTATTCCCAATTTTTCTGTTATATCTGTAAACTGTCCTAATAATTTTAAATGTTCTTCTTTAGTTTTTGTATATAATAATATATCATCTATGTATACTATATAATTAGATAATTGTTTAAAATAACTATTCATAAAATGTTGATATCTACCTGGTGCATTTTTATATCCAAATGGTAATACGTTCCATTCATAAAATCTTTGTGGTACCGTAAATGCGGTTAATTCTTTAGATTCTTCTTCTAACTTTAGATGGTAAAATCCTGATTTACAATCGAATTTGCTAAAAAAATTATATCCTTGTATTTGCCTTATTTTTAATATCTTATTTGGTATTGGATAATTATATGTTATATTTTTTGCATTTAAATTTCTATAGTCAATAACCATTCTACTTTTTCCTCTTTTTTGTTCACTATGTTTATTTACTATAAATGCTGGACTATTATGTTTACTATTACTTTTTTGTATATATTGTTTTTCTAATAATTCATCTATATGCATTTTAAATTCTTTTAAATTGTCAAAATTATATGTTAATGGTTTCTGGGTTATTATGCTATTTTTATCTATTAATTCAATTTTTATTGTAGTTTTATGTTTTTTCCATCCTTTTAATGGATCTTCACTATATAATTGTTCTAATTTTTTCTTAATTATTTCTATCTTATTTATTGAAAATATAGTTATTTTTGTTTATTTATTGAAAATACTACTAGTTCTATTATATCTTCAGTATTTTTTATATTTTCTAACTTTTGTGTAATTTTTTCACTTTCTTTTATCCAATCAGTTTTCTTTCTTATTTTATTATTAACTCTTTTTGCTCTTACTTTCTGTTTACATGGTGTTGTAAACCACCAGTCTATTCTAGTTATTATATGTGGGTATAATTTATCTAAAAATGGCATTCCTAAAAGTATATCTTTTGATGTTAGTTCATAATTATAAGTTTCTTCTATTGTTAATATCTTATCCCATACTTGTATTTTTACATTCCTAGCTTTATAAGTAATTAGGCTTCCTTCATTATTAAATCCTTTAACTATTATTGGTGTTTTTAATTTATCCCATTTACTTTCTGGTAAGCAATTATATCTACATAAATTAGTTTCTGCTCCTGTATCTATAATGGGCGTATAATATCTACTGTAATATCCTTCTACTACTATCTTCATTAATACATATATTTTCATTTTATGTTAAGGCTCTTCTTGAAAATAATTTCTCTTTGTTATATGTTAAGGTTAATTGTGTATGTTCTATATTATATGGTTTTACTTGTTCTAGCCATTTTATTCCTACTATTATATCTGCTTTTTGCATTTCTTCTTTTACTTCAAATTCGTTTTTTATTTTTCTAATTCCTATTATTATTTCTTTTTCTGCTATATTTTTACTATTTATCAAACTTCTTGGTAGATCTGGACACATATCATTATAAGTTTTTATTATTTTATTTTTTACTAGATATTTTGCTATATAATTTTCTTCTTGTCCTGTATTTCAAAGTATTAAATATTCTTTTTTATTTATTTTTCCTGTTATGTAATATTGGTTTAAATTACTTGTTGAATTTATTTCATAACTTGTTCTTTTTTATGAGCTTGATGATTCTGGTTTTTCATCAGCTATTCTTTTCGTTGTACTTATTCTATCATTTACTATTTCTAAATTTTCTTCTATATCTATATCTCTATAGCTATAATCATTATAATCTATTATTTTTACAATTTGTTCGAATGGACTTTCTATTCGTATTTTGTTAATCTTATTTTTTCCTGTTATTTTATGTTTTGTTGTTAATACATATAAATTTTTGCATCTTGCTGTGAATATTTTACTTCCTGAGGTTAATTCTATTCCTGATATTTTCCAATATAATACTAGTGATTTATCTATATTTTTATCTGTTACCGCTACTAAATAATTTGCACTTATTATAAATTTGAATTTTTGATATATTAGATTTCCTTTTACGGCAATTATTATGCTTTTTTCTATAGGTTTTATAATTCTATCATCTGCTAAATATAATTCTATTAGTGTATCTATTCCTTCTCTAAAACATGCTTTTATTAATATCTCTGTACCTCCAAGGTGTACATATTTTATTGGATCTCCTTTACTTTTTATATCATTTATCTCTTTATTAATTATTCTTTTTGTTACTAGTGGTATACTAGCTTTGCCTTTTGCATATCTACAGTCTATTACATGTTCCTTTTGACATACTACATAATATTCATCCTTTTTCCTAGTAAAAATATCTTTTATTGTTGGTATTTTAAATATTTTTTCTACACTTAAATCTAATTCTTTTCCTTTTATTTCATCAAATATGTTACTGTCAAATATTATTTTTTGTTCTGTTTCTTCATCATTTAAATATTCTTCCTTTGTTATTATTTTTATATCTTCTTCAGTTATTTGATTCATCTGTTTCACTGTCTATTTCATTATCTGTTTCATTTTCTGAAATTTCATATATACTATCCTCACTTTCTAATTCATAATCTATATAATCTATCTGCATATATTCTGTATTATCTATTTTTATTTCTGATATTTGTTTATTTTTTGGATTTTTAGGTAATTTACAATCTCTAGCTAAATGGCCTAACTTTCCACAATTATAACAAGTACATTCTTTTATAGATTTCTTCTTTCTATATGGTCTTTTGTATTTATAATTTTTTTACATAATATCTTTTTCTTGGTTTCTTGTATTTATATTTTGATTTTTTATATTTCTTATATTTCTTATGTCTTTTTCTTTTCTTATAATATCTTTCTTCACATCCAAATTGGGTGCTATTTTATTTTTGCAACATGCTAAATTTCTTATCAATGTTTTTTCCATTTTTAATTCTTCTCTATATTTTTCACATAAGTTTCTATACCATTGTTGTAAAAATTTTATTCTTGCTCCTAAAGTATCTACTATTTTTGCTTCTTCCCAACTTTTTATTATCTTTGAACTAAATGGTTCGGATAATTTATTAAAATATAATTTTCTTATTTCTTTACTTTCTTCTATATTATATGCTCCTTTATAATAATATTCTTTGAATGCACAAGTATATTCATCTATATAACACATATAACATTAAATTCCTATTTGTATCTTTTTCTTCATCTTGTTCTTCTTCTATTGTTGTCATCATACTACCAAATTCATTTTTTATAGCTGTTTCATATTTTTTTAATAATTCTATAGGTGTTAGTTTAGTTGTTGTTGATGATGTTCCTTCTATAGGTTTATTAGTTCTTAATACCTTCTTGCTATTTTCAGTTAGATTTGTAAACCATAATTTCACTGATCCTATTAGTGTTCTTTCTATATATTCTAGTGCATCTGTTATGTTTATATTATTATCTAATAATTATTTTGTCATATATCCTATCCATAATTGTATTGTTTTTTCTGCATCTACTACACAGTCTAGGTCTAAAAAGTTATAATTTTTATTGACTATTTGTTTTGGTGTCCATTTGTCATATTCAGTATATTTTTTAAACTTATTCTTATAATATGTAGGTTTTCTTATTTCTGATGTTCTAGGTATTATATTTTCATCTTCTTTTTTATCAAGAGTATTTATTTCTGTGTTGGTATTTTCTAAGTTTTCTTCATTAATTACTTCTTGTTTTTCATTGATTTCTAAATTTTTTGTATTTGTTAATATTTCTGTATATGTTTCACTATCTTCTGAATCATAATTATTTGTCTCTTCAACATCTATATTATTTATTTCTAATTCCTTATTTTTTATTTCTAATTTTTCCTTAAATTAATTTATCTTGTTTAGTAATTTTTCTTCTCTATCTTTTTCTTCTTTTTCCTTTTGTCTTTGTTCATACAGATCTTTTAACATTTGTAGTTCTTTTTCTAATTCAGCAATCCTTCTATTTTTAGTTTCTTCTATTTTTCGTATTTCTTCTGTAGTTTGTTGTTTAATTTTTTCTATTTCTTTTTTCCTATCTATTTCTTCATTTTCTCTTTCTATTCTTACCATTGCTGTCAATTTATATTCTAATTTTAATTTTTCTTTTTCTAACATTAGATATAAATGTTCACCTATTTTCTTATATCTTTTCCTAGATTAGAAAATACCATTTTTATTTTTAATCCTTCGTGATTTTCATATATTTTTTCATCTATTATAAATTCTTCTTTGTTCATTTTATTGTGAATAGTTCATGTTGATATATATATATTCTAAACTGTCTATTTGTGATTCTAATTTTGATATTTCATCTTTTTGTGAGTTTTATTGAATTTTCACTAACTCCGACAAATATATTATAATGTAGTCTCTCTATTCTTATTTTTAATTCTTTACGTTTTTCAAAAATAATTTTTTTAATTTTTTGTATTTTTGTATTTTATTCATTCAAACCATATTTATAATATCTTGGTGGATATCTAAATCTAATTTTATCATAATTAAGTGGTATGTGTCTCATCCTTCTAGATTTTAAATGAATTATTAATTTTGCTTCAATACTAGATATTAAGGTAATTAGGTAGACTAGTCTTTGTGGGTTTTTTTTATTTTATTTAGACTTATATATTCTGAATAATTATTAATTAAAGATTCTTTAATTTTTCTAAAAGCTTCTCTGTTTTTGAATGGTCTTCTCATAATTAATTTAATCTATATTCAAACATAAATTGAAACATATCTACTACTGCTGTATTTTTTAAATTACTGAGCTCTGATACCATTTGTAGGGGGGTTCGGATCTATCCAGGTAACTGTCTTATGAAATAGATTCATCATAGACAAAAGGAAAAAGAAGAAAAAAATAGAGAACAAAAATTACTAAATGAGATAAATCAATTTAAGGAAAAATTAGAAATAAAAAATAAGGAGTTAGAAATAAATAATATAGATGTTAAAGAGACAGATAATTATGATTCAGAATATAGTGAAATATATACAGAAATATTAACAAATACAAAAAATTTAGAAATCAATGAAAAACAATAAGTAATTAATGAAGAAAACTTAGAAAATACCAACACAAAAATAAATACTCTTGATAAAAAAGAAGATGAAAATATAATACCTAGAACATCAGAAATAAGAAAACCTACATATTATAAGAATAAGTTTAAAAAATATAATGAATATGACAAATGGACACCAAAACAAATAATCAATAAAAATTATAACCTTTTAGACCTAGACTGTGTAATAGATACAGAAAAAACAATATAATTATGGATAGGATATATGGCTAAACAATTATTAGATAATAATATAAACATAACAGATGCATCATAATATATAGAAAGAACACTAATAGGATCAGTGAAAATTAAAAATGGAAAAACATTGATAAGAAATTTAGCATGTTGCAAAAATAAAATAGCACCCCAATTTGGATGTGAAGAAAGATATTATAAGAAAATAAAAAGACATAAGAAATATAAGAAATATAAAAAATCAAAATATAAATACAAGAAACCAAGAAAAAGATATTATGTAAAAAATTATAAATACAAAAGACCATATAGAAAGAAGAAATCTATAAAAGAATGTACTTGTTATAATTGTGGAAAGTTAGGTCATTTAGCTAGAGATTATAAA
The DNA here is from genome assembly GCA_030864225.1 of Capsicum baccatum var. pendulum. Lineage (NCBI taxonomy): Eukaryota > Viridiplantae > Streptophyta > Magnoliopsida > Solanales > Solanaceae > Capsicum > Capsicum baccatum. The sequence goes on along the minus strand of CM061558.1, from coordinate 75,152,704 downwards.
TTACCTAAAAATAAAAAAAATAAACAAATATCAGAAATAAAAATAGATAATACAGAATATATGCAGATAGATTATATAGATTATGAATTAGAAAGTGAGGATAGTATATATGAAATTTCAGAAAACGAAACAGATAATGAAATAGATGAATCAAATAACTGAAGAAGATATAAAAATAATAACAAAGGAAGAATATTTAAATGATGAAGAAACAGAACAAAAAATAATATTTGACAGTAACATATTTGATGAAATAAAAGGAAAAGAATTAGATTTAAGTGTAGAAAAAATGTTTAAAATACCAACAATAAAAGATATTTTTACTAGGAAAAAGGACGAATATTATGTAGTATGTCAAAAGGAACATGTAATAGACTGTAGATATGCAAAAGGCAAAGCTAGTATACCACTAGTAACAAAAAGAATAATTAATAAAGAGATAAATGATATAAAAAGTAAAGGAGATCCAATAAAATATGTACACCTTGGAGGTACAGAGATATTAATAAAAGCATGTTTTAGAGAAGGAATAGATACACTAATAGAATTATATTTAGCAGATGATAGAATTATAAAACCTATAGAAAAAAGCATAATAACTGCCGAAAAAACAAGTCCAAAAAATAAAATTACTTTATAAAGAATTACCAAAATTACAATTTCCAGATGAAAATAGAAAATTTATATATATAGTAGAAGCAAATGCTAGTGAATATAGTTATGGAGGAGTACTTAAATACCGATATGAAGCAGAAAAATTAGAACACCATTGTAGATACTACTGAGGTACGTTCAATGAAACAGAAATAAAATGGGAAATAAATAGGAAAGAATTATGTTCATTATATAAATGTTTGTTAGCATTTGAGCCATATATTGTATATAACAAATTTATTGTACGAACAGATAATACACAGGTACGCTGGTGGTTAACAAAGAAAATACAAAATTCAGTTACAATAAAAGAGATTCGGAGACTAGTCTTGAATATATTAAATTTCACATTTATAATTGAAGTAATCAGTACTAACAAAAATGTTATTGCAGATTACATATCAAGACAAAGCTACACAGACTGATATAATAGAAGAAGATACTCTAGAAAAAATACTCAACACCCTAACTACGCTTTCAATGAAAGTGGACAGTATGGGTAATGAGATAGAAAAGCTAAAGACTAATAAAGATAAACTGAAGTCTATAGTTACAAATCAGCTAACCCAGCAGTGTGCAGAGCTATGTCGATCGGAAGACATTAAAGTTCCAAAGCTAGAAGGAGACGATGGGACACTCCATAAAACTTATAACGTTTATCAATCTACTTCTGACAAGCAAAGGAGTTAATGACCTTTAAATTTTTTATATTGTTAGTTATTGTGGCTTATAGTATTTTTTGAAATATAATAAAATATTGGTTATTTTTTTTAGATATTTAGAGGTGTTATTTAATTTATAATACTTTTTATGTAATTTTCAAATAATATATATTATTCTTGTCATTGAAATTTTCGTGGCATTGATAGTCAATTATATTTTATAAATAATTTAGTATTTTAATTATTATGATTTATAATATTTTCTCTTTTATTCCAATTTAAGTGGCACAAAGCTTAGATGGATATATATTTAATTAAGAGTAATATCGTAAAATCACGATTGAAGCAGAGAAACAGACATGCCTTAAATGACTTATACATAATAACTAATTAGAAATGATATAATATAATTACTATACAAAAATACTTGTGAAAAAAACTTAAGTGAGACTCATATTAAGACGCCAAGTTAATTTAGCATATTATAAAATTTTTAATACTTAGATGACTTTATAATAATTTTTAATATCTAGATGACTTATAATAATTAATTAGGGGTGATATAGTAAAACTGTGGTTGAAGCAGCTGAAGCAGATATATCATAAATGTCTATTTTACTTTTTTGTAATTAAATATTATTAATTTTCTAATACTTAAATGACATATAATAATTAATTAATAGTGATATGGTAAAATCATGGAGCACTCAGGTGAAGCAAGGAGGACGAGGGGAGCTGCTGAACTGTGGCTTATTAATAAGGAGAATCATCTTTTATTCTCCATCTTTTTCATTGTGTGACACTCTGTTTCTTTTTAACCATTCTAGAAAGAATAAGATGTCTATACATAGAAATAATATAATTTCAAACTCTTATTTAATCTACATGTCATAAAAATATCACGATTTGTTTAATACAATAAATTTTAATTTTCTTTTCTTGAATTAATGTTCAATTAATATTAATTTTTTTAAGTAAAATGAAACTGAGGAAAGTACTAAAAGTAGTTAGAAAACAATACATACATACATTTATATATATTTACTAGGGGTGATATGGTCCGTGTTAGCATGGGCCCAACATGAAGAATATTTTTAGATTAACTATTATGATTTATAATACTAGTATTAGTACCCGCGTGATGCGCGATCAATATTAAATGAAATTAATCATAGAAGTTATTATCCTATTGATTTTATATAAAAAAAAAATAATTCAATATCTTTCACATATTTGAAATTAATAAATTTATGCAATCCTAAAAATAAGTATTAAAATATTAACCTTAATATCATTAATTACATAAAACTTAAACATTTCTTTTCGAAAGTTAATTTTCTTGTGTAAATAATATTATATTATAATATAGTTATCTGCTCATATTAGATAATGTCGTGATCTGTATTAATTTATTTTGTAAAATAAAATCATATAATTACAAAAGAAAATGTATATTTAACATTGTGACTCACTTCTAAATTTGGTTAGAAAAACAAAGAACTAATGAATGATATGTTTTAGAGTTATACACGCGAGGCTTCTTTGTAAAATTTTAACTTGAAATTTAAATTCTTTTATATTCAATATTTTAATTTGCTCCCTCCTATCAAGGGAAAGAAAGAAGTTTTCCCTTCTCTTTTCTTGACTTAATAGATTTTGTATTTCTTTGCATGATTTTAGTCATAGTATATTTTTTATAAATTTAAAATATTTTTTCTTCAAAGCAAATATTTTGAGTAACGCCTCAATAATAGTCAATTTTCACTCTTATTTTTTATTACCATTTTCTCAATAAATAACTTATAACACTATCTAAATTTCTAACCTATTTGCACGATCTCACAATGTTCACTTATTCTCTTATAATAATGGACCAACAAATATTGACGAATCTTATTGTATATTGTTTTTTCGAATAAATGATTTAGTCCTTCATACGTTTGAATATTCACTCTTCAACTTTCTTTTTGGTCAACCCTATCATACTTTCTCAATTTACAGATTTAAATGAAATTATAAATATTAATCACTATCGGAATTGAATTTCCTCCCATCTTAGAACATTCAACTAATACTTAATCCCTCATGTTCATCAGCACAATAAGATATTAATCTTGTTCATCTTTATCCTTTATATTGTATAAGATATTGTAACAAAAGATCTACAATATTCTAAAATTGGAGTTACAAATATAAAGATAAACATGATTTAACTCATTGTCTGTTTCTATCAACTAAAAAAAAAAGAAAGTTTGTAGCATAATGTTTATAATAAATGATAAATGACCTTTAATTTCACATTATTACAATATGTAACATCAAAGTACAATAATCTTTACACTGTAACGATCTAAAACTTTGATGAAATATGTGAAATTTGTGATTTATGTAATTTAACTATTTTTCTCCCCCAGTAGTTGCATTATAATATTTTTGGGGTGTGGGAGTGATTAGCATGATTTTTGATGCATTTTGATATCATTTTATGCAATATTGTGGTTTTTGATGGCTTCGAGAGCCTTATTTTGGACTTATGTGGATATCTTTTGATCTGTGTGATGGATGGCTGAACGAACTACGCCAACAGCTCTGGAATATCGATTTTAGTCTATATAGACCTTTGGTTCGGGTTCCGATGCATCCGAGTTCATTTCGAATCATTGATCGAAAAGTTGAAAAATTGAAAATATGGGTGTGGGACCCAAATTTGATCGAAACGACCTCGGATGGAAAATCTGACTTCGCCAGCAGATTCGGAATATTGATTGTAGGGTGTTACCATAATTGGTATAATTTTATGACTTTTAAATCTCATTTCGACCCTCGGTTTGAAAAATTATAATTTCGAGTATCAGGGGTCAACTTTGTGAAAACGACATTTTTTTTAAAATCTGGTACCGCATCTGGAATGTCAAATTTAGTGTGGTTGCATAGTTTGTTTTCATAAATCGGACTCCAAATGAATCTCGAGCACCCCATCGAAGTCCATTTCGACTTAAAGGAGAAAATCTTCACAGCTATTGCAGAAAATCTGCAATAAATAGTAGATTTTTCACCCTTTTTGGGTCTATTTTGCTCATTTTTCATCTTGCCTCTTGAGAGTTAAACCCTAAATATTTTGGGAGCTTAAAAGTGAAGTTTGTGGGAGCTTGGGAAGCTAGATTAACACTTTTTTTCTTGGTTTTATTATGGATTAAAGGTAAGAATTCACCCATTTCTTAGTAATTTCTTAATTAATTTCTCAAAATTCCAAAAATCTTAAGGCATGATTTTAAATCCAAATTTTACTTCTTTTCACTTGAATAATATTTTTATCTTATAATTACCATTTTTTCATCTATTTAACCTTCAAAACAACTCTGATTCTTGATTTTAACCCAAATTTCTAAGATTTTACCCGGTAAAGCTAAAAAATGGTTTTTCTTTGAATTGAACCCCATTTTTTACTCGATTTAACTTGAATTTTCAGCTGTAGGTTCCTAAAAATATGGAGAACATATTTTTGAAGTAAAGTTTCAATTTTGCCTTTCTTTTTCGAAAATCTATTTTAGATGTCCGTTTCGACCCCAAATCAAAAGTAGTCAATATGGGTGTCGTTGGGTTTGTATTGACATGTAGATTTCATATTTTATATTTTTAGTAAATTTCAGGATTATTCGTGAAAATTAAAGTCGCGGGTTCAAGTGTAGCGGGCCGGTTTCGACTTTCGAGGCAGGTTATGGCTTAACTCTTTCAAACTAGGTTGGGTAGTAAATGATGATATAAAATACATGCTAAGGGTGAAAAATCATCATGAAAAATGGATATTTATGTGTTGTGCCTATGTGAGGGCCTATATGTGATGTAATTGTCGAAATTGAGTTATTATGTGATATTTGTGACCGTGTGGAGTCCTATGTGATATTTATATCCTTGAATAGATGTGAATAATTGTATTGTATGTTTAAAATGCTTAATGTGGTATCGTTGGTGTATTGTGATTATATTCATACCTTCTTGGCATATGAAACATGTGAAAATTCATGGATGAAACAAAAATAATGAGTGAATATTGGCTCATGTGGTTGTGAAAATATATCATTGTGGTTGATTATGGAAATATATTATGTGGCTGGTCATGAAAATACTCATTGTGATTGGTTGTGAGCATTACATCTTCATATCACACCCATTCATGAAACATTGGTACCACCGTGGCAACATCTAAGAAACACTGCAATACCTTTTTAAAAGATATTGTAACACCTTACTAAACCCCTTTCAAGGAATATATTGTAAAGGAGATATGAGATATGTGGATTGTATACGGTTTGACGAACCCTCCATGGGTCCTACATAGGAAGCTTTAGCTCCGTAAATATATACAGGGATTGTGCGACGATCTCGGAGGTTGTGCAACGACCTCGTACATCATCATCATCATCATATACATTACACTTACTTTATTGTGTTTATGATGTGTTGTATTGTCTTATTGACTTGTCATCTATGTATTTGTCTTACCTTCCTTTACTTATATTTGATAGTCTTATATCTATATATTCTCTCTTGTTCTATTATATGTGATATAATGTATACTTGTGTTCTATATCTTGGTGTGTTGTTCTAATATAAGTGAGATATATTAGAACTGTTAGTACAAGTGGTGTGGGCTACCGTTGTGGGATATTTTCTGATTACAGGTGACATGCCCTTAGTGTATATTTTGTATGCTTTATTTACTACTTTGCTTGGTCGGGCTATGATACCTATTGAATACAAGTGGACCGTACTCATGCCTACTGTGCACTTTCAGTGCAGGTCTTAACTCAAGTGCGCCTCAGCTTGATTGACTCGGACGATTGTTGGAGCTTCCAAGGTAGCGGTTGGACATTCATGCATCCGAAGTTCACCTCTATCTTTCTATAGTAGTTATATCTTTATTAGTATTCGGAGATAGTTATTATTTATTTATGGTTATTTTTCCGATGTATTTGAATCTTGGATTATATTAGTAGTTCTTACACTATTGACACCTAGTTTTGGGCATGGTTGGTATTTAGGATAAGTTCTTTTTGTGTTGTTATGATTACATATATGGTTCGGCCTCATTCTAGAAGCCTTACCTTGGGATATTTATGCCTTTTCCACTTTTCGTATCAGTTTTGGTGATTGTCTTACTTATCAAGGTACGGCGTGACAAGTGCCATCATGACCCTTATATTTGGGTCGTGATAAATTGGTATCAGAGCCATGTTTCATTGGTCTCAATGGTGTAAGAATGGGATATCTAATAGAGTATCACGGATTGGTATGTAGACGTCTGTATCTATCTTTGAGAGGCTATAGGATGTCTTTAGAAAGTTTTTCTTATTTCATTCTTTATCGTGTGAAGTTTTTTTATACCTTGTGTTCTGAGTTGTGTTTCAGTCTTTCTATGCGAATGGAGTTGCTTATGCTAGTATCAGTTGAGAGATGCTATGAGAAATTAGTGGATATTATTTATCGGTTGTAGGCTTGTTGATGCTCCTGAGTTATCATGGGATCAGTTTGTTGATGCCTCTCTAGAGAGATTTGTGTCTTTCAGCTTGAGAGATCGTATGCGAGACGAGTTTGATCATTTGGAGCAGGGCTCCATGACAGTTGTTGAGTATAAGGCATGCTTCCATGCCCTGACCAGATATTCCTATGATAGTATTTCCACCGAGTTTGAGTAGATACAAAGTTTGTAAAGGGTTTGGATGTCTCTCTTTAGTTGGATATGTCTCAGATGATTGTGATTAGGGATTATTTTTAGAGTATTTGTATCATGCTAAGATGAAAGAGGGTATTCTTAGTGCATCTCATGGAGGAGCCAAAAGGGTGCGTCATTTTGGTAAGTTTAGGAGTTGGACCTCTCGAGGCAGAGATTTTAAAAGTTCTTGTGGATATCATGGTAGGCCAGCGCAGGTGACTTTATAGAGTTCAGCTGGTGGATCTTCTAGTTCAGTAGTTCAGGTTGGCCATTAGAACTCAGTTGTACTTTCTCTTGTTGAGACTGGTCGTAGAGGTTGCTATATATGTGATGAGATTGGCTATGTGGCCAAGGACTATTCTTGCCGTGTGTTTAGAGCCACTTCTATTTTAGCTATGAGAGGTAGGGGTTCTACTAAATATGCAATAGGTAGAATGGTAGAGCCCGTGTTGGTGGTCGTGGGGCTACTCAGCCAGTTAGTAGTCATGGATAGTGTTATGCTATACCAGCCATACCTGAGGCAGAGGCTTCTGATATTTTGATTACAGGTATTGTCCTCATTGTTTCAAACCTGCATCTATATTATTTCATCCCAGATCAACTCTCTCCTCGGCATCTGTATATTTTGCTTTAGGTTTTGATTTTGTTACTGAGCCTTTTTCCATGCCTATTCATGTATCTACCCCGGTAGGTGATTCTTTAGTGGTGGATCAGGCTCACCAATCTTGTGTTGTAACTTTTTCCAGGCGTGAGACTTTGATAGACTTTCTTGTGTTAGATATGATTGATTTTGATGTTATTTTGGGTATGGAATGGTTGTCTTCTTATCATGCTGTCTTAAATTATTTTGCTAAGATCGTGACTTTATCTTTGTCGGGTGTACCAAGGATAGCTTTGAAGGGTGCACTTACGTCGGGTCCTAAGAGGATTATATCTTATGTTCATTCTCGTAATTGCTTGAGGGGGGATGTTTATATTACTTGGACCATATTCGTGACACCAGTGTTATTTTGCCTCATTTCTTAGATTCTATCTGTGTCGTCCATGAGTTTATGGATGTGTTTCCTACGGACTTGCCTAGTATGCCTTTGAATTGAGATATTGATTTTACTATTGATGTTGAGTCGGGCACCAAGCCCATTTTTATTCCTCCTTATAGGATGGACCCAGTAGAGCTGAAGGAACTGAAGGATCAGTTGCAGGAGTTGTTGGATAAGAGATTTATTCGACCTAGTATTTCACCTTGGGGTGCGCCTGTCTTGTTTGTAAAGACAAAGGATGGGTCTATGCGGATGTGTATTGATTATCGGTAGTTGAATAAGGTGATGGTTAAGAATAAGTATCCTCTTCCTTGCATCGATGATTTGTTTGATCAACTTTAGGGTGCAGCAGTGTTTTCAAAGATTGATTTGAGGTTTGGTTATCACCAGTTTAGGATTAGAGCTTTGGATATTTTGAAAATAGATTTCCGGACTCGATATAGTCATTATGAGTTCTTGGTCATGTCTTTTAGGTTGACCAATTCCCCTACTGCATTCATAGAGTTGATGAACCGGGTGTTTCGACCGTATCTTGACTCCTTTATTATGGTATTTATAGATGATATCTTGGTTTATTCCAAGAGTAAGGTTGAGCATGAGGAGCATTTGTGGATTGTGCTTTAGAGATTGAGAGATGAGAAGTTGTATGCTAAATTCTCTAAGTGCGAGTTTTGGTTGGAGTCAGTTTTTTTCTTGGATCCTGTGATGACTAAGGAATGTATTATGGTTGATCCAGCTAAGGTTGCATCGGTTCTTGATTGGGCTAGACCTACTTCACCTATCAAGATTCAAGGTTTTATTGGCTTGGCCGGGTATTATTAGTGTTTTATTGAAGGTTTCTCTTCCATTGCAACTCCGTTGACCAAGTTAACTCAAAAGAAAATTTCCTTCCAGTGGTATGATGTTGTGAGGCGAGCTTTCAAAAGCTCAAGTGATACAAGTGCGGTCACATAGATGGATTTAAGAGAGTGTGTGTTGGGCCCGAGGCTTGGTGTGTACAAAATGAAGTGCAAATAGGACCTAAATACACACCAAATCAGCCCACTATGCACTAGAGGGGCACCCCATCATTGAGGGGCCTTTTTGTCTTTTAACTCCTATTATGTAATACACTATAAAAGGAACATTCTAGGGTTTGAGTTTGCAGTTTTTTGGATATTGAATATTGTATCTCACTCTTGAAACACACAAGTTCTCTCCCACAAGGGGCTTGGCCGAAACTAGGTAACAATTAGAGTGTGAATTCACTCTTGTTGTTTGTTTTCTTGGAAACTTGGATGCTTGAAGGATTGAGTTCCCTCTTGTGTTCTTTGAAGAGTGTAGGTGTTGCTACTTTCATTTTTAAGGGTCTTTGTGTTTGAGAACAGATTAGGTTCTTTGACTTTGTAGTAGTGTATGTCTATCTTTCTATCGTTTACATTCTTGTAATCTTGTCATGGTTGGTATCTTGTATTGTAAGCCGTTTGTCTTTTTGTTGTTCTTCACATTGTTATGTTCATCTTGTGCCTCATATATTGTTGTTAATCACAGTTTGGGGCTGGCTGATTATTGTGTTTAACATGTGATATTCTCTCCATTATTGTTATCACTAGCGAATCCGAGTGTGGTCACCAAGATAGTCCTCGGTTTCTTGACTTGTGGACTGTTTTGGTGTGTGATTCCATGGCTTCCTTGTTTATCTTGTATCATTTGATATCAGAGCAAGGCTGGTTGTGCTCCTACACTACCAATCTTGGGTTTTCATGGACGAAAATTCAAAAAAAAAAAAACTAAAACTTAAAAAAAAAATTCCTGAAAAGTGCAAATCTGTCCATTTTGTGTTTTTGGCTGAAAATTGTGTTGTTATCTTGGACAAGATTTGTTTATTGTGATTCAAGTGTCGGTTTCTTTCTCACCAACACTAAAAGTGAACAAATCTAAGATTGAACTTGAATTTGTTGAAGTTGTTACCGTGAACGTAGGTGTAGCCGTGTGGACAATCTTCTTGTTATTGTTGTTGTGGGTTGGCTAAATTGTTGTGGACTTATTGTTCTTGGAGAGATTGTTGTTGGTTGTTCTTGATGTTGTTATTGTGTTCTTCAAGTCTTCACCACATTCATCATCTTATTAAGCTTTAAAGTGCAAATAGATCTAAAAAGGTGAAAGACTTGTTCACATCACTTCAAAGACTTGACCACTACTTTTCACCTACTTTCCTTGATTTAAGGATCTTGTTTCAAGGAGAAAGTATCAAGAAGTCTAGTCTTGTTTTGAATTAAAAAAAGAAGAAGCTCCAAGACCAAATTTCCCTTCATTAACCAAATCCACCATTTCCAAGTTGTAAATTGGTCAAGACTTGAATTTAGAGAGTAAAATTTTGATAAAACCGAGGCCAATAGTGGACTGCCACAACACTAAATTACTATTCATGCAACATTATTATTATTATTATTATTTGAGTTTAAATTTTTGATTTGTTAGTTTTATCTTATTGCATCTTAGTTTCTTTTGTTGGTTCGAACACTAATTGACGACCTAGTAATCTCCTACTAGCTTGTTAGTTAGTTTTGTGCCCGTTTGTTAGTGTTAGCATTATTTGTGTACCTTTTGTCATTTTAATTCGTTGATTAGTTCTTGGCTCTCATCCTACGATATTCGTTTGAGTTTCAAAATTGAAATCAAATCCGGATAAGAGTAGACTCAATCGCGGCTCCTCACGGATTCGTTAGCCGACTTACAACACTAGTGAAGCTACGAGTAAGGTAATCGAAGTGTGTGAGTGTGGTGAGGCTTTTGAACTAATTTGTTTGATGTTTTTGTAGATATTTTTATTAGGTACTTGCAATGGAAGGGTCCACATCTCAAATCGTGGACAACAGTACTCTTGACATTATGAAAGCCTCCCTTGAGGCTATAACCCGAACACTTGAGAGATTGAACACGGAAGTTGGTACCGTGAGATGGGATTTGGCAATAATAAAAAGGGTATGTGTCTACCATGAGTGAGACATTAGAATGGGTAGAAAACCAAAGAAGTTCCCGACCTTCAACTCCTCGAAACCCTTTTGCTACTATCTCCCCTGAAATATTACACCAAATGAACAAATCACAGAGCCAACTACCAAATGCTCCCCAAAACTATGAGTATGATAGACCAACCCCCCCTCCACTTCATAAAGTCCAACATGACAAATTTGGAACCCAAATACCTCCAAACCCAATCCATCTACTTAACCAAAGACCACATTTTCCAATCCAAGCTCCATTGAACCAAAGGCCATACTATTCTCCAAAGCCGAATCCAATTAATCCTAATCCACCAAATCAAGTTGAGGGTTATGGTATAGAGGAACAACATGGGGGTTATGGAGCTTATGGTGATGTTTACTTGAGGGAAGAAGAGGTTAGAGATAGGCAAGGTGAGTTAGGCCGAGAGGAGTGGGGTGGTCACTAAACCCAGGAGTTAGGTATCAACACCATCAAAGTTAGTCTTCCAATCTTTAAGAGAGAGAGTGATCCCAAGGAGTATCTTTCTTGGGAGTCATCGTGTGATAAGATATTCCAAGTGAATGATCTAACCAAAGAGAAAAAGAGTTTTTATGCTATCGCTTACTTTAAGGGATATGCAAACACTTGGTGGGAGTATGTGAAGCGATTTGGTGATGTGTGGGAAGCCACCTCCATGGTTTAGATTGAGGTACCTTATGCGTTAAAGGTACCTACCTGAGGGCTACAAACATGAACTTCTTGCCAAGTTGTCTAACTTGAAGCAAGGAAACAAAAGTGTCATGGCATACTATGATGAATTTCAGCAATTGATGTTGAAGCTTGACCATCGAGGAGAACAAGTGAGCCATGACATTATACATTTCAAAGTCGGGTTAAATAGGGACATAGATTCTCGGATGACCCTCCACAAGTTTGACACCATCGATGGCATCTTCTAAGAGGCCTTGGAAATTGAGAGAGAGCTCTCGGCTTCCAAGTCTAAGAATCACCAACAAACTTCCTCGGATTGGCACCAACATCAAGAGCACTCATACAATGTCAACAAAGTCGAGAACAAGGTTGTCCAAACCGAAACCAAGGCTTCCCAAAGGTATCACCCAAGAAATGAAGGTAAACCAAATTCTACTTCTCATCCTAAGGGATTTCAATGTTTTAAATGTCAAGGGTGGGGGCATAAGGCTAGTGAATGCCCAAACCGGAGAAATATAATCCTTAGGGAGGGAAAATTATATTACCTTGGTGAGGAGGTGGGGCTTTAATCGAATGAGTGTGATGAAAAAGCTCAAGATGGAGAGCTAGAAGTCGAGGTAGAAATTGATGAAGGTGGGGAAGATATTTGGCCGATTGATGGAGAGTGTGTAGTGCCTATGTATATGTAAAGTAGAGTCATGCTTAGTGAGGGTGTGGAATAAGAATTCGACAGTGAGGAAGGTGAAGAAGAAGAGATGTCGAGAGTTAGTGTTGTGGGATTTGCCTACAAAGGCCCTTTGTTGCATGCTAACCAAGATGCTAGCACTTTACCTAGCATCCATTCATCGTATGTTCAGGTTGTAAGTCCAAGGTGCATGTTTGATGAAATCATGGAATCCTTGTTTGAACATCCTAACCTTGGGAGGAGAATTGAAAATATAATTCAAAGAGAAGAGCTTGCGGGTGATGATTGCTTGAATTTGTCGACAAATTCCTCTCAAGATGGAGAGGATGATACAAATGTAGTCACATAGATGGATTTAAGAGTGTGTGTTGGGCCCGAGGCTTGGTGTGTACAAAATTAAATGCAAATAGGACCTAAATACATACCAAATCAGCCCACTATACACTAGAGGGCACCCCATCATTGAGGGACATTTTTGTCTTTTAACTCCTATTATGTAATACACTATAGGGTTTGAGTTTGTAGTTTTTTGGATATTGAATATTGTATCTCACTCTTGAAACACACAATTGCTCTCTCACAAGGGGCTTTGCCGAAACTAGGTAATAATTAGAGTGTGAATTCACTCTTGTTGTTTGTTTGCTTGGAACCTTGGATGCTTGAAGGATTGAGTTCCCTTTTGTGTTCTTTGAAGAGTGTAGGTGTTGCTACTTTTATTTTTAAGGTTCTTTGTGTTTGGAACACATTAGGTTCTTAGACTTTGTAGTAGTGTATGTCTATCTTTCTATCATTTATATTCTTGTAATCTTGTCATGGTTGGTATCTTGTATTGTAAGCCGTTTGTCTTGTTGTTGTTATTCACATTGTTATGTTCATCTTATGCTTCATATATTGTTGTTAATCTCAGTTTGTGGCTAGCTGATTATTGTGTTTAACACGTGATATTCTCTCCATTATTGTTATCACTAGGGAATCCGAGTGTGGTCACCAAGATAGTCCTCGGTTTCTTGACTTGTGGACTGTTTTGATGTATGATTCTGTGGCTTCCTTGTTTATCTTGTATCATCAAGGATTTGTTGACTTCAGCTCCTATATTGTCTTTGCCCAAGGAGGTTATGGGTTTTATTATTTTTTGTGATGCTTCAGGTGTTGGGTTAGGTGTTATGTTGATGTAGGAGGGAAAGGTAATTACTTACGCATCTCGTTAATTGAAGCCTTATGAGAGGAATTATCCTACCCCTGATTTGGAGTTGTGTGTAATTGTGTTTGCCTTGAATTTGTGGAGGCACTATTTATATGGAGTCCGTTGTGAGATCTTCTCATATCATCTTAGCCTTCAGTACTTCTTTATCAGCAAGATCTTCATATGAGGCAGCGTTGTTGGCTTGAGCTGCTTAAGCATTATGACTTGACTATTCTCTACCATCCAGGAAAAACTAATGTGGTTACGGATTCCTAGAGCCAAACGTTGACTAGCATGGGTAGCTTGGCGCATCTTTTGACTTAGGAGAGGCCCTTGGCCTTAGAGGTTCAATATTTAGCTCACCAGATGGTTAGACTTAATATTTCGATATCGGGGTGTATTTTGGCATTTGTCGATGCTAGATCTTCTTTGATAGAACAGATCCGAGCTCATCAGTTTGATGATGTTGAATTAAGGTTGATTCGAGACAAGGTACTATGTGGAGGGGTTAAGGAAGCCTCACTTGATTCAGATGGAGTTTTATGGATTATAGGCTGAGTTTATGTGCCGAGAGTGTTGATTGGATTAGGTTGATCTTGGAAGAGGCCTATTGTTCCAGATATTTTATCCTTTTGAGTGTGACTAAGATGTATCATGATTTGAGACAACACTACTGGTGAGTGGTATGAGGCGAGATATAGAAGATTTTGTGACTTGTTGCCTAAGTTTCCATTAGGTGAAAGCCGAGCAGATGAGATCTGGCGGTTTGCGTCAGAGATTACCCGTTCCCGAGTGTAAGTGGGAACGGATCACTATGGACTTTATGACTGATTTGCTTCGTACATCTCATGGTTCTAATAGGTTTTGGGTCATCGTGGATTGATTGACCAAGTTAGCTCATTTTATTTTGATTCAGGTCTTATTCAGTGCCGAGAGGTTGGCCCGTATCTACATTCATGAGATTGTGCGTCTTCATGGTGTGTCGGTGTCTATTATTTCAGGTCAAGGTCCTGTGTTCACATCTCACTTTTGGAAGACTTTTCAGGATGAGTTGGGTACTTGGGTTGATCTTAGCACCGCATTTCACGCCCAGATTAATGCCAGTCAGAGTGGTCTATCTAGGTTGTGGAGGATATGCTTCACACGTACGTCATGGATTTTGGTGGCCAGTGGGAGCAGCATTTGGCTTTAGCAGAGTTTGCATATAGTAATAGCTACCATTCCAGTATTGATATAACTCCTTTTGAGGCATTGTATGGTAGGAATTGTCGCTCCCCAGTAGGTTGGTTTGATGTTTCTGAGGTGAGACCTCGAGGTATGGACTAGCTTCGTGAGTCTTTGGATAGGGTCCGGGTTATTCAGTATAGACTTAGAGCGGGTAAAAGTAGGCAGAAGTGTTATGCTGATCGTAGACTTCATGCCTTGAGATTTGGTGTTGGTGATCGTGTTTTACTTCGAGTTTCACCCATGAAGGGTGTGATGAGATTTGGGAAGAGGGGCAAGCTTAGCCCCAGTTATATTGGTCCATTTGAGATTCTTCGGACTGTTGGTGATGTGGATTTTGAGTTGGATTTGCCCCTTGATCTATCAGTTGTTATCCAGTTTTTCATATTTCTATGCTTCGTCGTTATATTCCAGAAGAGTTCCATGCCATTCATTGAGATTCGGTCCAGTTAGATTAGCGGTTTTCCTTTGTTAAGGAGCCGATTTTTATTTTGGCTAGGGATGTTAGAAAGTTGCGCTCTAGAGTGATCCTTGCGGTTCAGGTCCAGTGGCAACATCGACCTGTAGATGAGGCTACTTGGGAGGTTGAGTCTGATATACGTAGTTCCTATCCCCAGCTTTTCATTGATTCAGTTATTTCCTTGCCTTAGTTCGAGGACGAACTAGATTTTTAGCGGTGGATGATTTAACGACCTAAAAATTTAATGAAATATGTAAAATTTATGATTTTGTGTAATTTAACTATTTTACCCCTCCCCGTAGTTGCATTATAATATTTTGGGGGTGTGGGAGTGATTGACATGATTTTTAATGCATTTTGATATCATTTATGCAATATTGTGATTTTTGATGGCTTCGAGAGCCTTATTTTGAACTTATGTAGATATCTTTTGATCCGTTCGATGGATGGCCGAACGAACCGCTCCAGCAGCTCCGGAATATCGATTTTAGGATAGATAGACCTTTGGTTCGGGTCCCGGTGCATCCGATCTCATTTCGACCTATTGGTCGGAAAGTTGAAAAAGTAGAAATATGGGTGTGGAATCCACATTTGATCGAAATGACCTCGGATGGAAAATCCGACTTCACCAGTAGATCGAGAATGTTGATTTTAGGGTGTTACCATAATTGGTATGATTTTATAGCTTTTAAATCTCATTTCGATCCTCAGTTTGGAAAATTATAATTTCGAATTTCGGGGGTTAACTTTGTGAAAATGATATTTTTTTTTTGAAAATCTGATATAGTCATCGCGTCTGGAATGTCGAATTTAGTGTGGTTGCATAATTCGTTTGTATTAATCGGACTTCGAATGAATCCCGGGCACCCGGTCGAAGTCCATTTCGACTTAAAGGAGAAAATCTGCACAACTATTGCACAAAATCTGCAATAAATAGCAGATTTTCACCCTTTTGGGGTCCATTTTGCTTATTTTTCATTTTGCCTCTTGAGAGTTAAACCCTAAATAGTTTGGGAGCTTAAAAGTGAAGTTTGTGGGAGCTTGGGAAGCTAGATTAACACTTTTTTTCTTGGTTTTACTACGGATTAAAGGTAAGAATTCACCAATTTCTTAGTAACTTCTTGATTAATTTCTCAAAATCCCAAAAATCTTAGGGCATGATTTTAAACCCAAATTTCACTCCTTTTCCGTTGAATAATATTTTTATCTTATAATTACTAGTTTTTCATCAATTTAACCTTCAAAACAACTCTGATTCTTGATTTTAACTCGGATTTTAAAGATTTTACCTAGTAAAGCTAAAAATAATTTCGAGAGTCAGTCAAAAATTTTCATCAAAGTGTCACAATTAATTTCGCAATCAACCAAATATGTTATATCAAATAATTTTGAGAATCAATCAAATATTTTATATCTTTAAAAAATTTAAGTTGTTAATTATTGTGATTTTTATTTTTTTACTCTTTTTTTTTAAGTATATAACAATTAAATCTTTTTTTTTTTAGATATTTTAAGTTGTTAACTATTGTAATTTATAATACTTTTCATGTAATTTTCAAATAATACATGTTACTCTTCTTGTCTTTATTTTTGCGCCATTAATAGTCAATTATATTTTTAACTATTTTAATTTAAGTGACACTAATATAATTTTGAGATTCAACCAAATATTTATATTTTAAATTTTTTTTAAGTTGTTAATTATTGTGATATATAGTATTTTTTAGGAATATATAACAGGTTATTTGTTTTAGATATTTTAAACTGTTAAATATTGTAATTTATAATATTTTTTCATGTAATTTTTAAATAATATATGTTACTCTTTCCGTCTAAGATTTTGTGGTATTAATAGTCAATTATATTTTAAAAATAATTTAAGTTTTTAATTACTGTAATTTGTAGTACCTTTTCTTTTATTCCAATTTAAATGACACTGATATAATTTTGAGTGTCAGTCAAATATTTTATATCTTTTAATTTTTTAAGTTGTTAATTATTGTGATTTGCAGGATTTGTTTTTGTATTTTCTTGAAATATATAATAAATTAAAAAATAACACAGACAAATTAAAATTGATGAAAAAATGAAGGCAAGGAAAAAGACCAATAAAGTTGTGCCATCCAAGCATAACTGCACACTCACAAGATATTTGTCGAGAGATAGGAGCATTCGGTGGAACCAGTGAACTACACTTGCTTTTGGATAGATGTGTGAGACAGAGGGCTCATGGTACCTGCTGCCCACCCTTCCTCCTCTGCTTTGAGAACCCTGTGAACGGAGAGTGGGCAAAAGAGAAGGAGGTCCTCATACGGAGTCGAACACTTACGCCAAAGCAGACAAAATGATGTTTAAATTTTTTAAATTGTTAGTTATTGTGGCTTATAGAATTTGTTTTACATATTTTTTGAAATATAATAAAATATTAATTATTATTTTTAGATATTTAAAGGTGTTATTGTAATTTACAATACTTTTATGTAATTTTCAAATAATATATATTATTCTTATCATTGAAATTTTTGTGGCATTGATAGTCAATTATATTTTATAAATAATTTAATTTTTTAATTATTATGATTTATAATATTTTCTCTTTTATTCCAATTTAAGTGGCACAAAGCTTAGATGGATATATAATTAATTAAGAGTGATATCATAAAATCACGATTGACGCAGCGAAACAGACATGTCTTAAATGACGTATATATAATAACTATTTAGAAGTGATATAATATAATTACTATACAAAAATACTTGTGAAAAAAAATTAAGTGGGACTCTTATAAGACGCCAAGTTAATTTAGCATATTTTAAGAACTTTAATACTTAGATGACTTTATAATAATTATTTAATACTTAGATGACTTATAATAATTAATTAGGGGTGATATAATAAAACTACAGTTGAAGCAGCTGAAGCAGATATGTCATAAATGTCTAATTTTATTTTTTATAGTTAACTATTATTAATTTTCTAATCCTAAAATGACATATAATAATTAATTAATGGTGATATAGTAAAATCATGGAGCACGCAGGTGAAGCAAGGAGGATGAGGGGCAGCTGCTGAACTGTGGCTTATTAATAAGGAGAATCATCTTTTATTCTCCTTCTTTTTCGTTGTGTGACACTCTGTTTCTTTTTAACCATTCTAGAAAGAATAAGATGTCTATACTTAGAAATAATATAATTTCAAACTCTTATTTAATCTTTATATCATAAAAAATCACGATTATGAAACTGAGGAAAGTACTAAAAGTAGTTAGAAAACAATACATACACACACACACACACACACACACATATATATATATATATATATATTTACTAGGGGTGATATGGTCCGTGTTAGCACTGGCCCAACGTGAAGAGTATTTTTAGATTAACTATTGTGATTTATAATACTAGTATTAGTATCCGTGTAATGCACGATCAATATTAAATGAAATTAATCATAGAAGTTATTATCCTATTGATTCTATATAACAAAAAAATAATTCAATATCTTTCACATATTTGAAATTAATAAATTTATACAATACTAAAAATAACTATTAAAATATTAAACTTAATATCATTAATTACATAAAACTTAAACATTTCTTTTCGAAAGTTAATTTTCTTGTGTAAATAATAATATATTATAATATAATTATCTGCTCATATTAGATAATATCGGGATCTGCATTAATTTATTTTGTAAAATAAAATCATATAATTCCAAAAGAAAATGTATATTTAACTTTGTGACTCACTTCTAAATTTGGTTAGAAAAATAAAGAACTAATGAATGATATGTTTTAGAGTTATACACGTGAGGCTTCTTGAGAAAATTGAAGAAAAGGTGTCTTTTAAGTCTTGAATGAAGGATTGGTGACATTGACCAACATATAGGGTCAAACATCATTAGAATACTTGATTAAGTTAATTATGGACTTGATTAATATTTTCAAAACTTTCTAATCTTTTTAAAAATACAAATCAACCCAACCCACACCCCTCTTCAATACAAATCAACCACTCTCTTCTCTCTCTCTAGCTTCTCTCAACTCTCTCCCAACCAACAGTTCGGCAAAATTTCTCCCTTCAACCTCTGGCGACAAATAGTTGGGTGAGTTTCTTTTCGACTTTCAACCATTAATCGATGTGAATAATTCTCCGGCAACAACAATTTCGAGTTTTTCTTCCTCCTATTTCTTTTTTCACAGGTAAAAAATTATGAAGAAACAGAGGAACTTGAGCCAACTACTCTTTTGGTATTAAAATGTGGACTGAATAAAACCCTAATTTCTAGCATTTCTGTATTTCTTCTTCTTATTGTCATACTGTTGATTCGAATTTGTTGGTGATTTTTATCATAGTTGATATTCTTAGTGTGTGTGTGTGTGATGTGTTGTGTTGCTGGGTTGATTTGTTATTTGTCTTGGTAGAAATGGTATTGCAATAGTTGAAACATCTTATGTTAGAGCTGAAACATATGATGCAACAGATGAAAATCTAATACAACAGATGAAAAATCTTATGCAACTATGAAAATCTGATGCAACAGGTGAACAATTTAACAGATCATTCATCTGTTGAGATAGACGACTCTTCTATTTGGAAGAAATCTAAACAATATTGATCCAACAGATAACTGATTAGTAATCTGTTTTTATTATTTCCAATGGTTTACTCTTCATTTTACAACAGATTAGGAATGCTTTTATTCTTTCCAACGATTTACTTATCCGTTGAAACAGGTCGATTATCTGTTGCAACAGATAATATACCTGGTGCAATAGATTAGTTGTCTGTTGGAACTATTATATTACTGTTATGCATTAATCAATTATAATCTATGTTATGTTCCTATTAATTTAAGATAACATGGCTCCCCAAAAAAAGAAATCGAATCAAGTCTAAGTAAAGGAACAAGTGCAGCAGCTCAGCTACATCCACCACTCTATGAGCTTGCTTTACAAACGTTATCTCATCAGGAGCAAAAGATAATGAACACGGGGATGAAGAATCTTTCAAAAGAGATGATCCAAATGCTAATAGCCCTTCCACCGAAGAGTTGGTCAAAACCTTCAGCATTGATCGTTATCCTATGAGAATGCAGTACGATGGTGCCACAGATTTAACGGGTGATCTTGTGGTTAAGTCATTCATGGGAAAATCTTTCGACGCCTTCAGAAAAATACTTCGATAACAAAAATTGGATTCTTATTTCAGGGAAAGCTGCTTTGGGCAATATCTTGATTTTCCAGAGGACAACAATGCTCGTTTCCAGATGAAAATGGTATATGATCTTCTCAAGCGCATGTTTATATATGAAAATAAAGATAAGATGGACGAGGTGTGGATAAATTACTGTAGCATGCCTGTTTGTTTTGGTTGGGAGGAGTTTGCCATAGTTACCGTACTAAAATGTTATCCTCCTTCTCCTTCTCAAGTTATACCTACTCTGACCCAAAAAAAAGCACCCCCCACACACTCAAAAAAGGAAAAGGCAAGTCAAGTGATCGTGATTACCTGGTGTCCATTGTTAGTCCAAGCTTCAAAAACAAAAATCTGATTGAAGCGTTGAAAGGTAAAGGACTTTCAAAGAAGCACAAGCAATCATTGTGCTTGGTTTGGTTTGGTTTGTACATAATGTTCTTTGGGTGAGAGACATTAACAACAATATAAGCCTCGGTTTAATAAATCTCTCTGAGTATCTTAAGGCATTTAACAGCTATCGTTGGGTTTATGAAAGCTTCAAAATGACTGTCAAATATTTGTTGACTCCATTAACACCAAAAACAGTCAACTTATATGATTTTCCATGGGCCTTCATGGTAAATATTTCTTTTATCATGATATGATTCATCATTTTTTATTCAATAATGCTTTTGATTTATCGGCGTTATGTTATAGGCTTGGGCATTTGAAGTCATTTCTTATTTGAGACAACAAGTGAAATACTAGGAAGAAGTTTCCTGTCTAAGAATTCTGAGATAGTTGTCGGCCAAAGCCGATAAAAATATAAAATTTCTTGATCTTTTCAATCCCCCCAAGGAAGCAGTAAGTCCAATTCTAATCAAGTTTTTGTTTTAATTAATGATTAAATGATTTCATCATTATTCTTAATATATGTACCGATTTATTTTAGATTGTCCATCCGTGGCTTGTTCCGACCAACCGACAGTTAAAGATGTTATTTTTTTCTTACTTTACGATCTATGCAAACTTTATCGGACCCTAAGGTCATTGATGGAATAAAAATAAAATTATTTGGAGCAATAACCATCACAAGAAAAATAATTTTGGAGGGCGGGGCTAATGATGCTCCTCTTACAGTTTTTGAAACAACAAGCCATTATAATTATGATCATAATGGTTGTATAAATTTTTCTCCAGATTTTGCCGCATCTAGCGAATGTTATTCATGCAAATGTCAAGACTGCAAGGCGAAATACGATGGAGTGATTAATGCTATTAATGCAGTAACTACTTCTGTAACGAAAATGATATCTAAGAGGGGTGTCATTCTATCAAAGAGGATTTCATATCCAGACACTTCACTAAAGATCAAGGAAGCTAAGAGGAGAAGGAAAGACACTTCCAAGGCATCATCAATCATAAAAAAAATCAAGATTCCAACGTTTGTCTTACACCGATGTTCAGTGTGCAAGGGCCACAGAAGAGCAACATGAGCTGAAGAAGGTGAATGTACATCATCTGTTCCAAAAAAACAAACAGGCACATATCTGTTTCAACAGATATACATCTGTTAAAAATAATCAAACAGATAGATACATCTATAACAATTGTTGTCTAACTTGTTGCATCAGATTCGTTATCTGTTTCAACAGATGAGTCTTATGTTGTAACAGATGGGTCATTCGTTCGAATTTATTGTACTACTCTGATTTACCTGTTCAAATTTGTCCCAATAGATAATCTATCTGATGTAACATAAGACTTATCTGTTCCAACAGATAGAAAATCAGTTGTATATCTCTACTTAGTATTGACAATTCTGGCTTTCCAGGTGGATGTCACAGCTACTGCCGAAGAGCATAATATGACAGTTGATAATCCATCAACTGCTTCCAAAGATGAAGAAAAAGTGGAGCCTGTCAGTTTGGGTGAACGGAAGAATAACCCGTTTGAAGGGTTCAACATCTCAAATGAGGCTCCAAAAAAACTAACACAATTGATCAACGACTATTCAGAATGGATTGTCGATGGGCTGTTAAAGCATCATGCCGGTAGCTACATAAATTAATTTTATGGATATTGGTTTATACAATTCTTGTTATAAGAACCTGACATTAACACATATAAATCATCATGTAGAAAACAAAATGACAAATGCTACAAAGTGCGCGAATCGAGTCTTGGTTTTGATATGTTGACTTTGTTGTTGCATATTCCGGAATGAAGAATTGGTTCTATTTGATGTCAAAGCCCCAAAATTGCTGGAATCATGAGGTTTAAATTCCATACATATTACTATTAATTAATACTTTATTTAATTGCATCTGCGTAATTGATTTTTTTGTCACGTAATCCAAAATGTGTGATAATATGTGTAGCACATCGATGTCATTTTTTACTACCTCCGAAAGAAGGCCAAGTTGCAAACACAAGAACAATATAGATACAGAACAGGTAATTGTTTGTACAAAGTTTACATTAATAATGCCTACGATAGGTATTGTCAACAACAGCCAAAAGTTTCTCAAAACGACGAATGCTTAATCAACATCATCAAAGGTTTTAGCATTCCGGCTGGCTTACCTTGGCATTTGATCGATGAAGTGTACATCCCAATCAATTGTGGTGATGAATTCCATTGGGTGTTGGCTGTCGTCATTTTAAAAGAGAGGCGCATCCGAGTTTATGACTCAATGTCGTGAAGGAGACGTTTTGGGCCGTCGTCTGAGATACAAAAGCTGGCCAAAATATTGCCTACTTATCTTGATATGAGTGGCTTTTTGGATCAAAAGGTTTGTACTAATTGATCGACGATTGAAGCATACCGGGATAAAATGGTTAATCCATTTGATGTACAATATATTGACGAAATTTCTCAATAAACCATTGGTAGCCTGTAAGTTTAAGTGTCATGATTTAGTTTCATTTCACAAATTTCACAACGCTTGCATGAACTGCAAGATATGGATTATCTATTTTTTTATAACACAGGGATTACGATCCTTTTGTTGCCGGTTATGACGAGTATTTGAGCGATGGATTACAAGTACCAAATGATGAACTTGATGTCAGATTACTCTACAAAAGATATGCTGCTCTTTTATGGAAATATGGAGAAGCGAAATCTCAGAAGCCGTACGCAACCAACGTCAAATATCCACGACGACCAAAGCCAAATTCCATAGCATTGGATGAAGAACAACTTATCCATATTGATTAGATATTTATAGCTTGAGTCCGTCAATGTAATAACCTATCCTCCTTGGTTTAACTTGTTGATTTATTTGTAGAGTAGATCGTTTGTACCCATAATGATTTTTTTTATAATTCATTTATTTGTTGAGTTATTTCATGTAATTTTCGAAGGCTTCGATTTATTTTATTCTATCTATGAATATAATTAATTCTGAGTTTCGAACAAGTTAATTGAAATGGAGTACTAGATTCAAATATCGCAATACATAATACATCTGCTGCAACAGACGACATATCTCATCAGACAGATTTAGACAAATATTGCAACATGAGATGCAACACATAGGTCATCTACTGGAAATTATATAATAGGTCTTCCTACTTTTTTGATTTGCTCCAACAGATTGTCGATCAGTTGAAATAGATAAGTTATATGTTGCAAAAGATCATAAATCTGTTGCGACAGACAGACGGGCAACATCTACATAACACAACAGATGACCAACCTATTCCAACAGATAATCAATCTATCACAATAGGTACTATATCTGTTACGACAGATATAAAATCTATTACATGATAAAAATTCAACTTTCCTAGACTTAAAAATTATTACCCCTACATTTATAGTGAATTGGCTTGAAATGAAATTTTATTATCGTGTTCGTATCTGTCTTTGTACATGTTTTTTTTTATACAGGGGCTCCAACCATTTAGTTAGTACCCCATATTCCCAGACCCATTGCATCTTTTCTACAATGGTGTTGCATACACCAGTCATTTGTGTATCGGTCAGCAAATACTCGATGTATGCAAGCGAGTACGGCCCGCACGCTGCACCGATTGTATTTTTTAGGAGCTGGATGTTATTATTTCGACCTTCAAAAAACCATGATTCCTTCACTAAGACTTCAGCCGGTAAATGATCCATCAGCTTACTCTGCGTCAACAACTTGGGCAACAACTTCAAGAGTGGTTGCATATGGGTTAAAAACGTCTTCTCGCTGAACACAGGTAAGTTGAAGTCATAAACCTTAATCTTTCTCTCGTATAGTAGTATCTCAACAGTGAGAAAATAGGTGACATGCACGTTCATGACTGCAAGGATTCTCTTTGCCTTGGTCCAGCTCTTGCCGTGTGGATATGGCCTCTTCCCTCTAACATATTTAATCATTTCTTTATCTCATTGGAACATAGAAACTAACTGATAAAATCTCGGGCCACCAAAATCAGCTATCTTATAGAGTTTAGCGTACCTATCCTTGAAAATATTGTAAAAGTTGAGGTCCATTATCCTATTGTCAGTATCATAAGCATCCGGGTACGCTAATTGTCTGCCCCTCATAAGGCAGAGAATTTCATCAACATACTATGGTATAAGAAGACAATTTTTAAATAGATTAGTAATTGTAAAAAATAAAAACACAATCAAAAGAATCTGATGCAGAGAGTTTTCTGAATCAGTTCATAGATTACCCAGCCAACCCAACTTATGCAAAAAATATGTATTATGTTGCAATAGAATACCAAGTTTTCTCAACAGATTACACATCTGTTGCGTAGATTCTTATTCATGGGGTAGATTGGAAGGGTAGCTTAGCAAAGTAAACTTACCTTGTCCTCGTACCACACGCACATATTTGTTATATTTGAGAAGTCTTTGGTGGCAAATGAATGCATGGTGTATTCTTTTTGAACCTTCATCTTGATGAATTCTTCCAGTTCCTTCTTCTTCTCCTTGCCAAGCACCGCAAATATATACACCTTCTTCGGCAGCCCCTGAACTTCAACAACAATTAGAGCGGGGGGAGTTACAATTTTTGCTGATTTCAGAACGAAGAGAATTTTTCTAATTTTTCTTCTCTTCCTCCTAAACTCCACTGTAGGAGTGTTGGCTCCCTCACCTCATTGGATGGTACGACACCCCTCCTGGATTTTAACTCCTCAGCAACTTCAGCAATAGTCTCTAGCTTGTCGAGGAGTTTATCCTCTCTGTCCTTGCACACTTTGCATTTTCAATGAGAACATGAGGGTGAGGAGGGGTGAGAGGGACCACTGTAAGGGTGGGAGGGACCGGTGTAGGGGTGAGAGGGAGGACCTATGCAAGGGGTGTTTTCAACCATATTTATTTTTTGCTGAGCACCAACATGCTCATAATCACGACTGGCAGCAGAAGCAGCAGCAGGATGATTGCTACCATCACAAACAACTCCACCAGCAACACCCCCAGAAGAAGTACCCAGATCTGTTGTAGTTTGAGTTTGGTCGTGAAGAGCTTCAACATTAGACTGACCTTGCCTAACTGCTCTTCTTATGGATGTTGCTCCATCCAATTCCTTCTTTATTAACTCTACCGTTGGGTCTTCTTTTGTATCAATAAGACCCAGAGTAAGAAAAGAAGTCATCCCTAGCTCATCAATAGTAGGCACGATCCAAGGATGCACAACCTATAAAAATGACAGTAGGAATTTATATCATATAATAATAATTTGCAGTCAGTTGGGTTAGTGGGGCTCGGGTAATATTAACACAACCAACTTATGCAACAAATGATCTAGCTACAGCAACAACTGATCTGTATGTTAGAACAGATTGATAATATATTGCATCAGAATACCCATCTGTTGCATAATTTATAGTAGATGGGTAATCTATTGAGTAGAGTTCAGAGAATAGAGCAACATATCGTTAATCTATTATGAAATATGGATCATCTGTTGCAACAGATTACCCATCTGTTGCACCAGTTGCAGTTAACGGGTAATCTATTGTAACAGATAGAACATCTGTTTCAATATCTTTCTTTGAGGCAAATTATTTTAGTTGAAAAAAATGTACTGCATCATCCGGAGGGTTAAAGAGATCAGTCTCGTTAATATTTTTTTTGCTTCTCTCTACTGCAACCAACCACCTAAGGATCCTTGGATAAGAAAGCTTATTCGAGTAATCCGTGAAATTCTTTCAGAGGGGAAAAATGGCTTCACATGCCCAAGCCTAAAAATTGTAAACAGAAAGCAAGCAAAAAAAAATCACAAGTATATTCAATATAAATTAATGAATAAGTAAAAATAGTGATCAATTTTACTATGAAAGCCCAAGGAAAGCCGTATAATGTGGTCGTCTTTGGCTTTAGCTCTTTCAGTAAATATTTGACAGTCAAGTAGTAGCTGTCGTAGCCCCAGGGATAATCATTGAATTTCCTAAAATCATCAGTAAGTGCCAACAAATCACGTTCTATGACTTTCTTGACATCTCTTTCCAATAAAATGGAATGAACAAACCAAACTAAGCACAATTTCTCTCTGTAGCGCTTTGGTGTGTCTTTATTCTTGAGATCCTCTATCAAATCCTTCACTTTGTAGCTAGTCCAACAATACCCAACAACCCATCTTTTTTTACCTTGTGTTTGTTGAACCCTTTGTGGGGTGTTTTCTTGATGGCAGGTTCTTATGGACGATCACATCTTAAGCCCGTCACAATGGCAAACTCTTTCAATCCAAAACAAACTGGCATGCCACAGTAGTTGATCCAGACTTCATCCATCTTATTTTTGCCCTCCTTTGGACCTCCATCATCCCCCGAATACATAATCTTACACTTGAGAAGGCCATATACCATGATCATTGGGAAACGGAAAGGGCAGGGCCCAGACAGCTCAAGAAAGTGTGCAAAACAACTCTTCTTAAAAAGTCCATCAATACTTCTAAGTTCGTCAAAAGGTTTCCCCAACTGACATTTAAGTACAAGATCACCAAATACTGTATTAGGGTTATTCATCGGCATCGTAACTCGAAACTTGTCAATACTAATGGTTTTGATAGAATCATGCTAAAATTTTGATATTACTTCACGCCCCATTGGTGAGGAGGAGTTATCACTTTCCTCGGCTTCATTTTTTCCTGACTGAGATTGTTCTGGAAGTTCCTCCTAATCTATCTGTACTCTAGCCTTTTGTTTTGGTGATAGAAAGTTGATCCACTTTCTCCACTTTCAGTTACTTTTCTTTTGGGAGACATCTTTTAACTACAAACAAAAGAAAAATAAAAAATACATTGCATTTGATGTCTGCATAATTTTTTTTAAAAAGGTGAGACAAATTTCAATAAATTATTCTTACCATATAACCAAAAAAAATACTCTAACGGACAACCCATCAGTTGGAACAGATGGGAAACCCGAATCTATTTGAAGACCTATTTAATATCTCCCCACAGATATTCCACCTGTTGCAATAGGTGGAGAAATTTCAATAAATTATTCTAAGCCACATTACAAGAAAATACTCCAACGGATAACCCATCAGTTGGAACAGATGGGGAATCTGTTTGAAAACCTATTTAATATCTCCCAACAGATCTTCCACCTGTTGCAACAGATGGACCACTACCACCATAATCAATGCCACAACCAATGCCACCAAGACCACCACCAATGCCACCAATACTAACACCAAGACCACCGACACTACCGCCAAAAAACACAAATACCAACACCACCACCAACACCATAAATACCATCTAACAATATCACGATAGTCACTGAGAGAAAAACTAGGATTTTCTCTCTTCCTACTCTTTAGCATCAAAACTCAAAATTGTTAACCCATTCTCGAAGTTAATTCAACTAAAAGTCTTTTTTTTTATTATTAAATAAAAAGCCCTATTTTTTAAAATAAAGAACAAATATAGAACTCTTCTCGAACTCTGTTACATGCGAAGATAGAGAAAACAACGGATACAAGTAGGAATGAAGTCGAAAAAACAACTATATGTAGTCATAAATGGGGAAAAAATTAACCTATTTTGAAGGGTTGAGCAATATGTTGAGTAGTTGTTGTTTGTATTGTTGAGAGGGAGAGGACACCCCGAGAGAGAGAGAGAGAGAGAGAGAAGAGCGAGAACTTAAGATTTGAAATGAAAAGTTTTTTGCGCAAATAGATAATTTGTATGGGTTGATTTGTAATTTTGGAAAAGAATGACAAGTTTTGAAATTGCTAATTTGGTCCGAATTGATCTTAATTAATTTTAAAATTTTTAAAAGATATAGTTTTTAAAATATTAAGTTGATGAGAACTCATTTCAACTCAGAGTGATTGATCGACGACTTGGGTGGGGATGAACGCAATACCAATACCATGCAATTGCAAAGACTCGATTGGTTTTGTAGTTGACCCTGGGAGCTCATTCATTCATCCCTAGTTCCTCTCAAATCAACTTAGGTACTATCACTATCCTAACATTGAGTTGATGAGAAGTCATTTCAACTAAGAGTGATCGATCGATGACTCAAGTTGGGATGAACATAATACCAGCGCCATGCAATTATGAAGACTCGATTGGATTTGTAGTTAACCCTACAAGCTCATTTATTCATCCCTAGTTCCACCTAAATCAAATTAGGTACTATCACTATCCTAACATTGAGTTGATGAGAATTTATTTCAACACAGAGTGATCGATCGATGACTCGGGTAGGGATGAACGCAATACCAACGCCATGCAATTGCAAAAACTCGATTAGATTTGTAGTTGACCCTGCGAGATCATTCATTCATCCCTAGTTCCACCTAAATCAACTTAGGTACTATCACTATCCTAACGTTGAGTTGATGAGAACTTATTTCAACTCAGAGTGATCGATCGATGACTCGGGTCGGTATGAATACAATACCAATTCCATGCAATTGCAAATACTCAATTGGATTTGTAGTTGACACTGCGAGCTAATTCATTAATTCCTAGCTCCACCTAAATCAACTTAGGTACTATCATTATCCTAAAATTGAGTGATGAGAATTCATTTCAACTCATAGTGATCGATCGACGACTCGGGTCGGGATGAATGCAATACCAATGACATGCAATTGCAAAGACTCGATTGAATTTGTAGTTAAACTGGCGATCTCATTCATTCATCCGTAGTTCCAC
Organism: Capsicum baccatum var. pendulum; assembly: GCA_030864225.1. Lineage (NCBI taxonomy): Eukaryota > Viridiplantae > Streptophyta > Magnoliopsida > Solanales > Solanaceae > Capsicum > Capsicum baccatum. Next base: position 75,123,093 of record CM061558.1, on the reverse strand, counting down.
CTAAATCAATTATAATGAAATCTGTTGCAACAAACAACTAAGCTGTTGAAAATTTTCAAACAGGTACATATATGTTGCAACAGATGACATATCTGATTTAATTATCAAATAGATATTTGCATCTATTATGACAGATGATTGAGCTGTTAGAAATTTTCAAACAGATATTTATATCTGTTGTAATAGATGACATATCTGATTTTATTAATTATCAATGAACATTTTCATCTGTTGTCACAGATGACTGAGCTGTTTGGATTTTTAAATAGATATTTATATCTGTTGTAACAGATGACTGAGTTCTTCAGATTTCTAAACAGATGTTTATATATGTTGCAACAGATGACATATCTGTTTGAATTATTTTCTCTTTTGATTTTAAAGTAAGAAGCTTCTGGTCTGAGTAGATAATATCAAGTAGTAGTACTTACTACTAAAGGCGGTAAAAAATATTTCTTGGATATCTCAAAAGTGAGTTCATTGAGCAGTCTTGTCTTGTCTTTTCAATGTTAATAGTCTTAGTCTTTCTCGTGCCCCTTAAATTATTAATGAAATTAATGAAGATTAATTAATGAATATTGAAAACCATCACGTCTACGTACATAATACATTTATAGAAATTATCTCATCTCTTTTTTCAGCTGCAGTTTATTTTATTCAACTCTCATCTTTTTCTCTCTCCTATTTAGGGTCACATCCTTTTTTCTCTCTTTTTTCTTTTCTTCTCATAAAGATCTTTCCGAACTAAACCCATCCATATCTTTACTCGACTTAAATTTCTATTTTGATCCCCTTTTTGATATTAAGGTATGGTTCATTGTTGCTCTTTCATTCTCGTTTTCTTATTTGCAAGTTATTTACATCTTTTTTTTTATTTAATTACTATTTACCCATATCATATTTATTAAAATTTTTTAACGAACTTGTAAGTGTTGAATAAATAATATGAGAATTTTTATTACAATATTAGAAAAAAGTCATCTGTTGGGAGAAGTTTAATAGACTTGTTGGCAGTATTATTTTTTTTGTATGTATTTTATTTGTTTCATTATTGTTAATATAGTTATTGATGTTGTTGGTAGGGTTGGCATTGTTTGAACTTGTGGTGTGGTGTTGTTGATAGTTATGGAACAAAGGATATTGCTTCTTTGTTGTTGATGATATTGTTAGAACAAATGTTGTTGTTTCTTTTTTGTTGATGTTTATGTTGTTACTGATATTGCAACGGATGGATAAACTATTAGAAAAAATAAAACCACCAGAAAGGCTGATTTGATGTATTCCATCAGACTCCACATCTGTTACAACAGACTCCAAATCTGTTGCAACAGACTCCATATCTGTTGCAACAGACTCCACATCTGTTGCAACAGATGGATAATGCTCTTTTTATGACATTAATTTTTTTCTTTTCTTTGTAGATATAAGGAACTAACAGTTGATCAACTTTTGATGGACTATCGCAAGAGGCTGCAGTAAAGATAGAATCAGAGGAATAAGCTACTTGCAGATGGAACTACTTCATATATGAGAGGTATGTATTACTGATAATGTTATCATGGAAACACACAGAGAGTGCACTAATTTTGTGAATAATGATGTTACTGATTAGTCATAGATCGTTCAAACAAGATGTCTGCAATTTTACAGTTAAGTTTGGTAGGCCCGAACTGATAAGGCTGAGGGACCATGAATATGATTCTTATAACCTGTTAAGATTTAATGTCAGTTATTGCTTATGTTTATTTCTCAAGCATTGTGAAGGGATCTAGTTTTTGTGTCATTGTAAAGAGATTCAATGGCGATTGGACTAACTTTTAGGGTGCATTGGACCCTTAGAGGACCTTCAAAGCTTAGCACTGCATCTAACAAGAATGGAAAACCAGTATAGTTATTGTCCTAGCCAAAATTTATATGGTTGGGTTGCTCGCTCGGGGTGATGATTAAATGCCAGAGTATGTGGTAGGAGAATGCTTTTGAAGAAAAATGGGTGGTTGATGGAAGACTATATCATCTGAGATCTAATTGAAGAAGAGACGTGGAATTATATTAACAGATGCGAGATCTGAACACTTTGCTAGAGAACTGCGTGGATGGGTCACCTAGATAGAAAATAAGAGAAGACCAACAAAGAAGCCTTACAGACATCGAGGGTTGAAATGATGTATAGCAAGTCTAGAAAACTTATGCCAACAGCAACTGCAGTTAAAATAAGGAATCTAAGCGAAGGCGGTAAATTTTTGAATTTTAAATTTCATCCCATGCTTTCTTGTTTGTGTTTCTGATCAGGTCCACTGTCGTTGACCTGATCAGAACCACAAACGAGATTGAAAGGAAAATAGAGTATCATTGCTTCCTTAGAAATATGGTTATAATTGATTGTGTTTTCTTTCCTTGAAATGCTTCCAACATTCCTCGAAGAAGATCAGATGCTTGCTATAGTATGTGAATCCCGATAATTTTTAAGTTTGTCTCCAGCTTGTTGATTCTGTATTTAAGCTGGTCGTTGCCGTCTTCAAAATTGGTAAGGAGTTTCTCTCCTCTTGTGAGCTCAATCAGGAACACTACCTTTAAAGTTATGGCATTCTAGAAGCCCTTTAGAATACTTTCTTCAAAAGCCTTAAAAGATACTTGGAGGGTCTCTATGATTGTTTTAGTAACTCCATGCTTACTAATTTATCAAATTGGTTGAGCAATATATATGGAGCAACGCTCAATAAAAGTGTGTTATTCAACTGTTGGGACCACATCTTCAACGTGCATCAATATATTTTGACCTAAAACAAACACAACGACCCTCCATGTATTCTCTAAGGCTTCTGAAGAAAGTGCTCTGAAGGTCTTCTAGAATGCCACAACTTTGAAGATAGTATTCCTGATCGAGCTCACAAGAGACGAGGAACTCCTTACCAACTTCTAAGACGGCACTGACCAGCTTGAATAAAGAATCAACAAGCTGGAGGAAAGCTTGAAAATTATTGGGATTAACATACTACAACAAGCATCTGATCTTCTCCAAGGAATGTTGAAAGCATGCTAAGGCAAGAGAACATAATCAATTAATCCATATTTCTAAGAAAGTAATTATACTCTATTTACCTTTCGATTTCATTTGTGGTTTCGATCAGGTCAACAGCAGTAGACCTGATTGGAGACACAAACAAGAAGGCATGAGATGAAATTTAAAATTCAAAAATTACCGTCTTCGCTTAGTTTCCTTATTTTAACTGTAGTTGTTGTTGACGTAAGTATTCTAAACTTGCTAAACATCATTTCTACCCTCGATGCCCATAAGGCTGCTTTGTTGGTCTTCTCCTATTTTCTACCTAGGTGACAATCCCGACCACGCAGCTCCCTAGAAAAGTGTTCAGATACATTGTTTTTCTTTAAGAGGCACAACAAATGAAATTACATTACCGGATATGCTTTCATATTTGCACTTGATTCAGATTTTGCATCTGTTAAGATAATTTCATTGGCCAGATTCGTTAGAAGTTACTTTCTACCCTATGTCTCTTCTTTAATTAGCCCTCAGATGATATAGTCTTCCATCAACCACCCATTTTCCCTCGAATGCATTCTCCTACCGCACCTTCTGGCATATAATCATCACCCCGAGCGAGCAACCCAACCATATAAATTTTGACCAGGGCAATAACTATATTGGTTTTCCATTCTTGTTTGATGCAGTGCGAGGCTTCGAGGGCCCTCTAATGGTCTAATGTACACTTAAAGTTAAGTCCAATCGCTATTGGTTCTCTGCAGTGACAACAAATATTGATCCCTTCTCAAAACTTAACACGTATAAACATGAGCACCAACCGTCAGTAATTTGTAACAGGGTATCTGCACCATCTTCATGAGGTCCTCAGCCTTATCAATTTCGAACCCATCAAACTTAACGGTACAATGAAGGATCTTGTTTGAATGATCAATGCCTAATCGATTAAAAACTGCATTCACAAAAACATTGTACTTTGTGTGTGTTGTCCTGGTAACCTTATCAGTAATATATGCTTAACTCCCATACATATCATAGTGGATTCATCTGCACGCACCTTATTATTCCTAGCCCATCTGTGGCTTAAATTGAATAAACAAATGACTAGCTTGTTGCAACAGATGACACATCTGTTTATATTGTCAAACAATTGGAGACATCTGTTATGACAGTTGATCAACCTATTGCAGAAATCAAACAAATTTGTTGTAAAAGATTGTCAGTATGTTGTAAGTTATCTAACAGAAAGAGTATATTTTACAACAGATTACCCATCTGTTAGATTTATTTTAAAGCAATTTTCTTTTCTTTCCGAGATACAATAATTTATAAATAGATCCTCCTTACAAATATAGATGATCCAGATTCGTACAAGAATATTCATATCGAGTCCTTGCATGAAATTTAAAGGCAGGTTGATGAACTCTAGAGAGATTTGGCTGACTTCAGAGCAAGGCTGCCAGATGAAAAATATCTGATTGACAATAATAATAATAGTAGTAATAGAAATAATAATTAGGTAATGTTGTTTATTTTAGCAATTATTTTCCTCCTTTTGTATATCAAATCTACCCAAGGGATTCAAAAATCTATGAACATTCATTTCATTTTGTTGTTGACTTTGAATTTTTAATTCTTATTTAGTATTTAATAATAATCATTCTGATTATTCCTTGTTCTTAACATGTCGACGGTTGGTGGTAGGGATTGAGCAACAATTTTTGTCAACGGTTAGAGGTTAATCTGCTACGATAGATTGATCATATGTTGCACCTGGTGGTTATTAATAAAAAAGAGTTATTGTTATTGAGAGGGTGAAAAGAAAAAGACATGACTTTCCATTCCGATTATTCAATATGAAAAATGCTTCGTAAATAAATAATAAGGAAATAAATGATAAACATAATTTATAACAATAATTTTAATAACTGATCGTGACTTTTCATCATTTTTGTTTTTGAATTTATTTTTAAAATTGTTTATTATATAATAAAATGGTTATTATTTTATTAAGAAATTTGAAAATATATATTTTTTATTTATAAAATAAAAAAATAAGCAAATTTGGATTAATGATATGATGATAGTTATTTCTTTACTAAAAAAATAGTAGATTATATGTTGCAACAATTAAATTATCTAATGCAACAGGTTCACTATGGTTGCAACAGATGATATATCTATTGTCACAGATGATTTATCTGATGCAACCTATATCGAGTCACAACTCAATAAAAGCGGTTCTTGGAAAGAACTAATTAATAATAATAATCTGAAAAGTCATGACTTATCACAATATTTCTTAATTTAATTAATTCATTACTTTTCACATTAATAAAAAAATGTAATTAATAAATGGAGGTGAACAGTTAGATTATATATTGCAATAGATATGTTATCTGATGCAACATATTTTATATTTGTTGCAACAAATAATATATCTGTTGTCACAGATGTGTTATCTGATGCAACAGATATAGAATCTGTTGCCACAACTCAATAAAAATGGTTCTTCGAAAGAACTAATTAATAATAATAATCTGAAAAGTCATTACTTATATCACAATATTTATTTTCTTAATTTAATCAAAAATGTAATTAATGTATAGAGGTGAATAGTCGTGCCTTTTTGCCTCTCATTCAAATTCAAATCTCTATAAATAGGTCCCTCCTTACTCAATTGTTCATTCAAATACACTCTATTTATTTATTGCATCTCGTCTTTCATATTAACTCCAGAAGATAAGATTATGGTTGACCCAGTGTGGGACGTTGCTTTTCTGCAAGACGCCGTGAATGAACCTCGGAATCAAGTTTGTGATCTGCAATGGGAACTGGGAGGAGTTAGATCAAGAATGTTCCATGAGATACGCAGGCTGAGGAGGGCCTTGCTACTTCCGGTTGAAGATTGGCCGGCTGGCAATGATGATACTGATAATAATAATAATAATTACACTATTATTTTTCTTTTAATCTATTATATGTATTTTTATTTGTTTTTGTTTAATAAATAAATTATGTTTGATCTTTGACGTTTTAATCCATATTTAATTTTTATTCTGTCTATTATATTCTCAACAAACATGTCGATGATTCGATGTAAAAAGGAATAATTTAGAATCCAGTAGCAATAGCAAGATTTATCTGTTAGGTTTGTGGCAGGGGTTGATGTGTTGTTCAAAATAGATTACTTATGTTGCAATAGATAAGAAGCTGATGCAACAGATAAATAGTTTGTTTCAACAGATGACTAGTTTGTTGCTTTGCTTGGCTCTGACGTTTTAATTCGTACTCCCTCCATCTCGAATTACCCTTCCCAAATTGAGATGCCACATTGATTAAGAAAAATAATTAATAAAATGTCTAGTTTACCATAACCCACTGATCAGTTGTTGGGACATTCGACGTGTTTGAAATAACCATTGTTCAATATTTCAATTTTCACCCTCCTATCAAGGGAAAGAAAGTAGTTTTCCCTTCTCTTTTCTTGTGTTAGTAGATTTTGTATTTCTTTGAACGATCTTAGTCATAGTATATTTTTTATAAATTTAAAATACTTTTTCTTCAATGCAAATATTTTGAGTAAAGCCTCAATAATAGCCAATTTTCACTCTTATTTTTATTACCATTTTCTCAATAAATAACTGATAACATTGTCCAAATTTCTAACCTATTTCACGATCTCACAATGTTCACTTATTCTCCTATGATAATGGACCAACAAATATTGACGAATCTTATTGTATATTGTTTTTTCGAATAAATGATTTAGTCCTGCATACGTTTGAATATTCACTCTTCAACTTTCGTTTCGATCAACCCTATCATACTTTCTTAATTTATAGATTTAAATGAAATTATAAATATTACTCACTCTCGGAATTGAATTTTCTCCCATCTTAGAACATTCAACTAATACTTAACCCCTCATGTTCATCAACACAATAAGATATTAATCTTGTTCATCTTTATCCTTTATATTGTACAAGGTAGATCAAAATAGCTATTGTAACAAAAGATCTACAATATTCTAAAATTGGAGTTACAAATATAAAGATAAACATGATTTAACTCATTGTCTGTTTCTATCAACTAAAACAATAAATAAGAAAGTTCGTAGTATAATGTTTATAATAAATGATAAATGACCTTTAATTTCACATTATTACAATATGCTACATCAAAGTACAATAATATTTACACTAAGAATTTAAATGTAATGAACTTGAATAATATTCATAAGTATTTGATTTATTGAATTTTGAGCATTGCCCATTGGACACGAGATACTCGCCCGAATTCTGATCTTTGAGATATAACTTATGAAATAGTAATTCTAGTGTTGGGTGAATTTCATAGATAGTTATACAACCATAATTTTTTTCACTAAGGTCACTTAAATATCATTCCTAATACATATTACTAAACTTTTAGTATACTACTAAACTCACACAATTTAATGTACAAATTAATTGTTAATCATAACATATAGAAATGTAGTATAAACAAATCAAGTGTAAATTCTAACATATAGAAATATAATGAATTAGTAATTTAGTAGCATAGTTTTAAAACTTTTGAAATCATATTATTTTCTCGCTAAAATCTAAAGCAACAATATTTGCAATGTAAGAAAATTAACTTTCTAATATCAATATTAGTTTCATCATACTTAATGTATAATACATAAATTTTTATGTTATTGCTAAAATTCTCATTGCACATTTCGATTCAAGGATAAAATTTTATAAGTCTTCAAAAACGTATGATATATTAAAAGATCACTAACTTAAATCTTCAAAGAGTACAAATTATATTTTTTTTAATCAAACATAAAGTACATAAATATTGGCTCATTTTACCAAGTATGTAGAAAATACAATGAATATTCAACATAACCTGTATATTTAGTTGACTCTATAATCAAGAAAAATCTGTTCTAAAACATTACTGAAAGTAAATTGAGATTCTAGTTAGAACGTCCATGCATACACTTGAACAATTTGTCTTCTTCAACATGTGATGACAAAAATTAATTAGCTTTTACTAAGTATAGCCTTCTTATATAGTGGCCACTTCGTTATGGCATTAGAACTTCTACATTAATTGACAGTTCGTACAATATTTTTTTCCATATGTATGTGTATGTGTAATTGTTAATTGATTATTCATTTTCTATTTCTATTTCTCAATCAACTTTGACATGCTTCTTTAATTGACTTAATATTAAAGGAAAGCATGAATACCTTTTATCATATAAATATTCTTTTTATGGTCATACTTCAATTGCATCTATTCTAATTTATTAGTAACTCACACCTACATTTTATCATATAAAAATTATTATAAATTTTTATTGATATTTTTATTATTAAGAAATATTTATTCCTAATTCATTTTGTAAGCAAGAAATGATTATAATATATTTATTTATTAATGAAAAGTTAGATGATTTATAATTTTATTTTCATGTATGTTATAATAGTACAAAATAATTATAAGATCTGCCCATTTAAATTTTTATATAAGATAATTTACCTTATTTCAATTAATTTTCGTACACCAAAAAGAAGTATCTTTTTCAAATTTTCATATTTGATTATTTTAAAATTAAGATTATTCTTACAGACATATATAAAAGTTATATAATTGGTCAATCAAAAAATAACATTATAAGGCAAAATTTTATTTGACTTTGAATATTAATTAGGACTATGTAATTTTAGTAGTTATTTTCGATAAATATTTGTAATACCCCACATTTTGGACTAGAATGAAAATCCGTCATTCCTATGCATGGATGTTTCAAAAGCCTCAAATCCAATATAAATTTAGTGTGTTAATCAATTATGTAGTGTGGGAATCTATTTGAGCATTAATTTAGATCATAGAGGTCCCCTAACTCAAGTACAAGTTGAAAGCTTTCCTATCGTTCAAGTTTTAGTGAGCGTCAAAACTTGGGTCAACTTCAATCGACCATAACTTGTTGTATATGATGAAATGGGTGGTTTACCATATATCAAATGAAATATCTTTGAATTATCTATCCAACGATACCAATTTCGCCTAAATCCGATATCGAAGAAAACAGTTATCCCTATTTTATTCTAGCATATCAAGCTGGAAAACGGTAACGACGTTTCTGACAGGCTATCACATTTCTGACGACCTTTTTGACGACGTCATCATATTCTGATGACATTTCTGACAACGTCGTCATCCTTGAGCAGAAAATCAAGAATTTGGACCCCTTTTGTGACGACCATTCATGACGGACTATCACGGACCTGATGACCTGTCACGGATGGCGTCAAGTATATTTTCCCAGAAATTCAACGGCATTTTTGCAAGGGTATTTTAGTCATTTCCTTCACCTTCCATGATTTATAACCCTAAAAAGACGTAATTTTTTCCATTTTTCTTCAGTTAAGCATCTCCAAAACCCTCTCTTACACTCTCAACCACAAGATTAGGGTTTCCATCAAACTCATCTCTCAAAATCAAGATTCAAGCCTTTTTCCAAGATAATCAAGAATTAAGTTTCCCAATCCAATAACTCTCCAGCAAATCATCAAGGTTTCCTTTCTAAGGTATGCATGTGTTTATTCATGGACTCCTTTCGTCCATGAAGTTCAAGAACCCTTTTCTAAAACTATATATTATGGTTTTCATGTTATAAATGAATTGTTGATCATGTTTATGTGTTGAATGATGCCAAGATAGAATATTTATGTGTTATTATGAATCTATGACATCATATGAGTTGAAAACATGTAAGTTTGATTATTTATGATGAGTAATTGTATGATTTACGCCTATGCCTAAGTTGTGCATGTAAGGTGTTTGATAAAATACCTAAGAGACTAGAAATAATGCATTATAGCTAAATTGTGACTAAGGGAGGGATTCATGATAGGCCTCTATGATTCAATGTCATCCATGTTGACAATGTGTCTTGTGAACATTGTTGGATTACTCATGAACTAGTCTTATGGAATTATACTATGCTTACTTGCAAAACCCACTCATGTACAAGATGTAGAATACCCATGTACTTCATGAAATTCTCCAAGTTATGATATCATAGATTGTGGTTGTAATATGTAATGAGCATTATATTTAAAGCTATGCAGGTATATACATGTTGTATGAAATTCCCTTCCATGAAATAGATTGTTGAGAACCATGCTTAGTATGAAATCCCTTATTTATGATATTGTGGATTATGGACTCTACTCTTATGATCAAGTCAGTCATGTGTGTCAATTTCCTTCCATCGAGTCTTGGGGATACTTGTACCCAAAAAATATAGTTGTGTCCCTAGAGCCATGTCATGTTTTCACGATACTCTTAGTCAAGCCATGATCTATAGAAATTAGTCAGTCATGTGACTCAGGAAAACTCAGTAATCTCAGTAGTTCAGTATTCTGAGTAATCTCAGTGCTTAGTAACCTCAGTAATCACAGTAAATCTCAGTAACTTCAGTACTCTTAATCAGTCCTCAGAACTCATTATATTCCATCCATCATCAGAATCCAGTAAACTCAGTTTTAGCTCCGCTAAACAATACCACTAGTATCAGTTTAGCAAATTAATTTAGTTAACTTATTTAGTTCAGCCCAGTTATTCAGTTCAGTGTCGTTCATATGGGAGTAGGATTCAGCACCGAGAAAACCTAGGGATGGGGGCTCACCTTCTAGAATAGGATTGAGATCCCTAGAAGCAATCCCTAATTTCCAGAACTACGTTACCAACGTAGGTATGATATGTATCCCGTTAGATAGGACTGACATACTCAGGGGTCACCCGTTAGCATATTTATATGTATAGGACTAATCCCAGGAGTCTTCCAGTCAGGGCAAAGATTGGACCCCAGTCAGCTTAGCTTGGGGAATGTCGGTTAGATGAACACACCCCACAGTTTCAGTTATAGAATCAGGGTTTTCAGACACAGTTAACTCAGCTTAGTAGTATAGATTCAGTACTATTAGATACAGTCAATGCTTATCAATTGTAAATAGACTTCAAGATCACCCATTAGCTAGGACTGATCTCAACTATGATTAATCAGTATCAGAATCATTAGATTAAAAGATCACCCCCTTAGATAGGACTGATCTCAGACTAAGTCAAATCATCCTTATTATCAGTATACTCATGATCACCCGCTAGATAGGACTGATCTCAGATTTAGTTACTCTAAGTAAAATAGAACTTAGATATTTCCATTAAAACTTAGAATTTCAGATACAATCACTCAGTATCAGTTACACCAGTTAGACCGATCATCACAGTTATATCAATTTTCTGAACTCATGTATCAGTCATATCAGTTATCAGAATTCATGATATCAGTATTCAACTTCAGGACTGTCAGACACAGTCAACCAGACCAATTCTTCATAATTTAAACTATTAGAAATTCTCATTCATCTATTTAGTATCTCAGTATCAGTACACTCATGTTGTCAGTATTCAGACTCAGTAGTCAGTATCTCCACGAGTTCAGTTACAGTTATGTGTACATTTATGTATTCTTACGTTCATATTAGTCATTATTATTCATGAATATAACCCTTTCAATTTAGCCTACCTCACTCGTATACTCAGTATATTCAGATGTACTGACATATTTGTACTATGGTGCTTTCTCTTATGTTACAACATAGGTTCAGAGACACGAGCTCCAAATCAGCAGTATCATTCCAGTGTTTAGATTTTGCAGTAAGTCCTTCTCATTTGAGAACGATATGATTATTGCTACATTTACTATTCAGTTTCTAGATAGAGTTAGTCGGAGACTTGATCCTTTAACTCCTTATTCAGCTCAGTTAGAGGCTTTCAGACTAGATGTCATATTAGATATTCAGATCTCATTATTTTTAGTATTTATGACTTATTTTGGTATTGTTATACATTTTTTAGATATTTTATTATAAGACATTTATTCAGTTCAAACCTTATGTCCTTTCATGTTTATGTTTCCATATTTTATGACATATTATGCAGTATACAGGTACAAATATCAGTCATGGATTAACTTGTGGTCCTTTGGGGTCATGAGCACCGTGTAGTATTCTGGTTCAGAAAATTGGGATGTTACAAACTTGGTATCAAAGCCAGGTTCAATAGAGTCCTAGAAAGTCTGAAAGCCGCATCTAGTAGAGCATTGTACATGCGTGTGTTGTGTACCACACTTATGTGCAGAAGGCTATGAGATTTTTTAGGAACAGTTTCCCTTCTTTCAGTATTCATGTCATTCCAGTGAGCATAATTTCATTCTAATCCATTTCTCTCTTTCTTCTACAGACATGCCTCCTAAAAGAAAAAATGAGAATCAGTCAGCCCCTCAGCCCGAAGACCTTTTGTGAGTCATGTTTCTCATGCAGAGTTTAGGGCCGCATTCACCACTCTTGTTCAGTCAGTCGCTGCCCAGAATAAATGACCAGCTATCATTCTATCCAACCTAGTGGCCAATTCAGATGTAGCTAGAATTTGGGACTTTACCCGAATGAATCCTCCTTTCTTCACAGGGTCTAAGTCAGATGAGGACTTGCAAGAATTCTTAGATCAGCTTCAGAAGGTGACAGATGTTATAGGGGTTACTACTATTCATATTGCTAAGTTAGCTGCATACCAATTACAGGATGTCGCTCATACTTGGTATAAGCAGTGGAAGTCAGAAAAGTTAGATTATGCAGATCCTATAGAGTAGGAGGAGTTCGCCTCTGCTTTTCTTGATAGATTCTTTCCGCTAGAGCTTAGAGAAGCTAAGGTAATAGAGTTCATCAACCTCAGTCAGGGTAGTATAATGGTAAAGGAATATTCTCTCAAGTTTACTCAATTAGCCAGATATGCCCCTTATGTGGTTGCAGACGTGTAATGCCCCGATCGTTTTTAAGCCTAAATCCATCTTTTGAGTGAATATGGATGACTTCCAAATTGATTATTGTTTATATAATATTTTATTTCCCTAAATTCTAATTTCTATCATGTGGAGAATTGGATAAGCTTTCCATCAACATAAGATTCACCTAAATCGGACACCCAGTGAGGAAGTAAAAGCCATTTTGTAATTCCCCGAGACTCTAACCAATAGTGCAATCATGAATCAAGATCCAGAGAAATAAATTATATTTATTTGGTCATTTTATAATCAAGGATGGTGTGTATTAAGGCCTTAAAGATGTCCTAATGATTGGGCAACTCAAAACATTCCTTACCGATTGAATTCTTGGGAAGGATATTGGTATAGTCAACTTCAAATGATCATATCTCTCATTATACTTGGAATTTTTGATCTCATGACCTATCAATAGATATATAATTTAATTATCTTTCCAATGATACCAATTTTGCCAAAATCTGATATCAGAGCAAAGAGTTATGCCCATTTACTCCAGCATGTCAAGCTGGTTAACGGTGACGATGGTTCTGACAGGCTGTCATATTTCTGACGTCATTTTTGATAACGTCATCACATTTTGATGACATTTCTAAAGACGTCGTCAGCCCTGTGCAGAAAATCAAGAATTGGACCACTTTTTGTGATGACCATTCGTGATGGCTTATCACGGACCTGATGGTCTATTACGGATGGCATCAAGTATATTTTTCTAGCAACTCAAGGACATTTTTAAAAGGGTATTTTGGTCTTTTCCACTCATTTTTAGCCTTTATATATACACTAGTAGTGGAGAAAACCTTCATTATCTCTCATTCTCTTCCAAGGAAAAGATAAAAAAACTAGGGCTTTTTTCTAAAATCCTAAATCAAATCTTCTCCAAGAAATTTAAGAATCTTCCAAAGATTTCACCAAGTTGTCCAAGAATCAAAATTTTCAAGTCAAAGGCATCAAGAAACTTAGCTCAAAAGTGTGAAGAAGAGTTCCCAATCAAGCTTGTTCATCTTAAATCCATAATCCAAGGTATGTGGGATTTGAACAAGAACACTTCTTTCATTCTTGTGCCTAAAAATTTAATTTCTACTATTGAAATGCATGATTTTGCAAAGTGGATTTACACCCAAATTACTTTATTAATGATTTATGATAGTTGAGCTATTCAAGATTGATACACATGACTATTTCATTATTTTATTTCTTAAATTGAGAACTTATGTCATGAGTTAAATATTGTTATTATGAGTTGATAATTTCTGAATGATTTGAGATGAGAGTCATGATTTAAGCTTTTCTATGAGAAGTTTTATTATTGAATATATATATATTAATATTTGAGCTTGAGAGTCAAGAATGAGTTCTATGATGTTTTCTTGAAGTTTTTGATACATAACTATTTATAATTTCCAAATTATGACTTGATATTTAATATTGTGAATTTCATGTTCTACCATGAGTTGGTAGTCCAAGTGCTTTCAAGACATGTGTCAAGCTTAAAGCTTCCTTATGACAAATTGGATTATTGAGTATATGATTCATAAGATTGAGTTGTTATAATGAGTCTTGCTATTTCCTCAACATTATTGATGTTTCCATGACTAAATGACTTGATACATCTTGATGTTGAGAAATATTATTTGATTTTGAGTCGAGTTATGAATCCACAGTTGTATATGATTTACCGATGAGATGTATTATTGTTTTGATCTTCATGATAGACCTATGAATTAAATTGATTAAGGTGGATTTCCTAACGCATTTTGAGCTGAGTCTGGAAGGAGTATTTAGCACCGAGCGTAAAATTTGATATTTCTTTGAAACAACATGCCACCGTAGGATTGATATTGATAATTGTGGGCCAAAGGCCGAGCGTGGGATTGTGATTGTGATTGTGAAACTGAGGTTGTACTCCCTGGAGAGAGTACGATGCTCCCTCCAATATGAGGTTTTCTCCTTAGGAGGGCAATACGTTGGACTCCATGCGGCTCACATGGTGTAGTTATGTCTATTATAAGAAACTCCCAAGTCCATAATAGTCCAAGTTTTCATGAGTTACCGATCCACTCTAAGTCATGATTTAAAGAGTTTGAGTTGAGTATAATGATTTATGAGATTTATAATGTGTGTACTATTATTGATGATTTATAAGGAATATATTTCAGTTAATTCAAGCAAAGAAAGTTGTTATCGTCAGCATGCATGATTTTGCATAATCATTTATGATATTATTTATAACATTGCATTGCACCCCCATATACTCAGTACATTCCTTAAAGTACTGACCTCCATATATTTCTATATGCTACAGTGTCTTATAATGTAGGTGCAAGTTGTAGCACAGATATCGTATTCAGTTAGTCCACCGCTCCCATACAGCAGGTGACGAGTCCTTTTGATTCGCGGGCTTGAGTTGGTTATACAGTTCGAGAAGTATTATATTTTTCTTATTTTAGTCGTATTGAGCTTAGATAGTTGGTATTCATGACCTGGCTATCTAAATTCAGAACCAGTAGAGGCTTCATAGACAGTCAGTAGAAGTTGATGTATTCAGTTTCAGTTTCGTTTGGTAAAAGTAGAGTTGTAATCTTGTAAGTTCATGTTTATATTGATCAAGTTCAGAGAAGTTTTATATTTTTGTTGATTGTCACTTGTACCCCTAAGCACCGTGTGACGTCTCGGGACCCAAATTTTAGGGCGTTACAAACTTGGTATTAGAGGATAGAGTTCAAGTGTCCTAGGGTGTCTATGAAGTTGTGTCTAGTAAAGTCTTGCAGAACGGTATAGAGACGTCGGTACTTTTCTTTGAGAGGCTACAATACATTTAGAAAAGGTCTCCATTCCTTCAAGTCTTAGATCGTGCTATAGAAAGGTTCTTTGAGAAACTTATGCAGATTCTTATCTTTCTCCATTCAGGGCATCCCTACCTTATTTTTGAGGTATTAGAGACAGTCAAGCTCAAATCTTTGCAGATAGTACTTTCTTAAACAGTTTCCACAGATAGTTACATATTTTTAAATGAGCTAGAAAGCATCCTATTAGTGTCTTATCATGCCTTTCTTATGAATCATGCAATAAGCCCAAGTTAGTTGCGCTTCCTGATTCCCTTTCAGAATTTATAATGATAATCTATACTTCTTTATCTATGTACTGTTCTTGAGGTAACATGATCTGCAAGTTTTAATTTCCTTCCCTGGCAATGCCTTAGACTTACAAGGGAGAAATTTCAGAAGTTTCACAAAGCGGCCTGAGAAGAGCTTACCAAAGTGTTATGAGTTTCCTAAGTTCAATGTTATGCCCTCTCTCTTATGATTCTTTCAGTTGAGACAGATTAAGATGTGTATTCTTAGATTATCAAATATTGTATGGAGAGTTTCTACTTCTTGTACTCTTGTTATCATAATGATGTAGGAAATCAAAGACTAGTGAAGCTGGGTGAGGCCTATTTTGATTCACTGGTGACTCTTTGTGTATCTTGTTTCCTCGTGCTGGTTGGAACTGAGTTTAGAGGTGTAGTGGCAAGAAAGGTGAAAGGTGTGATTTATTGGAAGTATGTATAGCCGATCCTTTTGCATTTGATTCAAGTTAGTGATGAAGTGATAGTGTTCTTGTGTGTCAGCTCATGGAAGAAAAAGAGGAGTTATTGGTGAAGGTAAATAATAGTTTTCTTAAGGTATAAAAAGAGTTGTTAATGGTATGTTGCACAAGACAAGTATAGGTTATGGACGAGGATACTTAGTGGATAAGTGTTGTTAACTTAGGTACTCCTGAGATTGCAAAGGAAAGTTAAGTTGAGGCTTAGAGAGTTATGAACTAAGTTAAGTTGTGTATGAAGGATAGATAGTAATGATGAGTATAAGGAGGGTGCGTTGATAGATTATAAATGAGAGAGATCATATGGTTATGACCAATTATTGTTATTAGGGGTTGAAGTGGACTAGTGTTTATTGACGTTTTGTTTTATAGTTTTCAAGTGAGAATTGTGTGTGTGAGGTAGAGTTGTAAGTTATGTTAAGCACTAGGTATTAAGCTTGGATGATTGGTGTCTATGAAGGTGGATGTGATGATTCTTAGTTAATGGTGCTAGTTACAGGGAAGTGATCTAATAGGCTTGGACAGTGTAGGTAAGAGCTTGAGTCTGGTTGACTTGTAATTAAGTTTGATTCTGTGTTCTTGGTAAGAAATTTTGCCCAAGGTGCTATGGGGATGCTTTATTTTTTTTATATTTTTTTCTGGGTCATTATATGTGGTGTAATTAGTAAGTGTCGTGGAGTTGCTAGGTGGAGGAAGACTAGTTAGGTAATGAACGATATTCCTAATAATTAAGTCAAGGAGCGTGATGGCTTTAGTCTAAGGGGAAGATAGTAGGACAAGTAACCAGGTTAGGTTGTCAGGTTGTAGTGGGTATGCCAATAAGTTGTGGAACCACTGTGAGAAGGGATACTGCTCAACCCATTCTTATTTCAGTATTTCCAGTCATTCCTATATTTATTCATGCTTTACGTTTTGATTCCATGATCATGATTCATGTCTAGGCTGCCATAAAGAATCCTGTCGTCACTTAGTTACCGAAATATGGAGTCTCAGACCTTTTACCGGTTGGAATCATATTTCATAGTTATGAATTCCCAATTTAGGTCATGCAACGCATGACTTATGTACTCGATCTTTGTGATATGTTCAGTTCCAATGTTCAAGTGCTATTTTTAATGATCAGAATTCAGATTTATATCGTGCATGTCCCCGGGCCATATTTCTTTGATGGGGTTATGATGTTAAATCCTCTATTCCTCAAGCCTCTGTTGAGTGTCAAGTTATTCATAACATCTATTCATGTGTCAGATCCTCATGCTCTAATCTTTTAGTTATCTTTCCTTACCCAAGATAGTGGTGGTGAATAGTTGTTTAGTCAGAAGAGAGGAGACATTTCCTTATCAACGATAGAGGGTGGCATGCTTACTTTAGCTAGAGAGTAAGGTGAAGTAAGATTGAGGCTAAGTCTTTGATACATGTTATGGTTATTGGAAGTTTAATGTGTTATGATTGGGAAGATTGTGGTGTATTCATTTTGTATAATTCCATGAGTTGGAAGGAATATTAGAGTGAAGCAGGAATATTAGAGTGAAGCATTTGTATAGGACTTGATTAGATAGGAGTATGTCAGGTGTGCTTGAGGTGAGTACATGTAAATCTTTCTTGATAAGAGGTGTGTAGGGTATGAAGATAGGCTTAAATGTCGTGTTTGTGTGCATACGGATGGGTGCCTTGCACATCAGTAAATGGTTAGTACTAGGTGGAGTAGTCGAAGTGGTAATGAAAATTACTCTTAAAGTGAGAGGTTGTAAGAATGTAGATTTGTGGTAATGGGGTTATGTGGCGAATCTTGTGGTTCTAAGTTAGGCATAAAGATGATGAGGGGGTTTGGTTTGAAGGGATATGAGTAGATGGAAGTATCGGTGTCATGTGAGGATTGTAAGTTGAATCGATCAAGTATAGTATCAGAAGGGTGTAGTATAGTCGAGAGATTTTTTGAGAAGTATGGTTGAGTTTGAGAGTAAGGATTTTCCTTGCTTGAAGCTTAGTACTTTTATCCTGACTTATGATTCATAGGTTTAGGTTTTAAGTTATAGAATTATGGTAATTTTATGATCTCTAATTCAGATGTCTTGTTTAGATCTTGCCTAAAGTTCTTTTCTCCTTCAGACCATTAGAATTCCTTGGGAGGGTGTTGAAGAAATCTTTTACTTAAGTATGAGTATCTAGTACGATTCAGTTTGCATAGCTAGCAACCCAGTTTTTTCAGTTTGCATAGCTAGCAACCCAGTTTTTTAAATTTGGCACATAGGTTTCTATGGCCTTCCATTTTTTTTTGAACTAGTCTGGTCTTACCAATCGAAGTTTCATAAGTACGAACAATCCGGTATGTAGTTGTTCGTACCCAAAAATCTACGAATTTAGTTCAGTATGTGTATCAGGCATCAGTTTTAGATTAAGATATATAATTGTGATTTAGTCTGTAAGCATTCATTTAACAATCTTTGTTTTCCAAGTATTCTAGTCCAGACAATGTATTACCCATTCTGTAGTCTTATCCTTGTTTCTCACGACCTATGCCTGCATAAGTTATCTCTTCACCGTCTATGAGTACAATTGCACCCTAGTAACATCAAGTGAATTCTAAACTCTTAGTACGAGCCCGCTCTTTAATATATGAAGAAGGCCAATCAGCTCAGATTCAGTCGAGAATTACAGTTGTCCTCCATCTATTCTTTTCTAGTCTCGGATCCAGCTGTATAACTACTCTCATCATAAGTTTATACATTCAACGAAGTACTTCAAAATTTAGAAAGATATAGATTCATATTAGCAAGTTGTTTCAGTTGTGCGTCTTCAGTTTTCTCTATATTCTTAGCCAAAAAGCAACATTCGAGGACGAATATTTCCAAGGGGGAGATATTGTAATACCCCGATCGTTTCTTAAGCCTAAATCCATCTTTTGAGTGAATATGAATGAATTTTAAATTGATTATTGTTTATATCATGTTGTATTTCCCTAAATTCTCCTTTCTATCATGTGGAGAATTGGATAAGCTTTCCATCAACATAAGATTCACCCGAATCGGACACCCGGTGAGGAAGTTAGAGCCATTTTGTAATCCCCGAGACTCTAACCAATAGTGCAACCATGAATCAAGCTCTTGAGAAATAATTATAGTGTTTTGGTTGTTTTATAATCAAGGATGGTGTGTATTAAGGCCTTAAAGATGTCCTAATGATTGGGCGAATCAAAACATTCCTTACCGATTGAATTCTTGGGAAGGATATTGGTATAGTCAACTTAAAATGCGCATATCTCTCATTATACTTGGAATTTTTGAGTTCATGACCTATCAACAGATATATAATTTAATTATCTTTCCAACGATACCAATTTCTCCAAAATCCGATATCGGAGAAAAGAGTTATGCCCATTTTACTCTAGCATGTCAAGCTGGAAAATGGTGACGACGGTTCTGACGGCCTGTCACGTTTTTGACGCCATTTTTGACGACGTCGTCACATTATGACGACATATCTGACGACATCGTCAGCCCTGGGTATAAAATCAAGAATTGGACCCTTTTTTGTGACGACCATTCGTGATGACCTATCATGGACCTGACGGCCTGTCACGGATGGCGTCAAGTATATTTTTTCAGCAACTCAAGGACGTTTTTAAAAGGGTATTTTGGTCTTTTTCACTCATTTTTAGCCTCTACATATATACTAGTAGTGGATAAAACCTTCGTTATCTCTCATTCTCTTCCAAGGAAAAGATCAAGAAACCAGGGTTTTCTTCAAAAATCCTAAATCAAATCTTCTCCAAGAAATTTAAGAATCTTCCAAAGATTTGACCAAGTTGTCCAAGAATCAAAATTTTCAAGTCAATGTCATCAATAAACTTAGCTCAAAAGTGTGAAGAAGAGTTCCCAATCAATCTTGTTCATCTTAAATCCATAATTCAAGGTATGTGGGGTTTGAATAAGAACACTTCTTTCGTTCTTGCACCCAAAGATTCAATTTCTACTATTGAAATCCATGATTTTGCAAAGTGGGTTTACACCCAAATTACTTTATTAATGATTTATGATAGTTGAGCTATTCAAGATTGATACACATGACTATTTCATCATTTTATTTCTTAAATTGAGAACTTATGCCACGAGTTGAATATTGCTATTATGAGTTGATGATTTCCGAATGATTTGAGATAAGAATCATGATTTAAGCTTTTCTATGAGAAATTTTATTATTGAATATATATATATATATATATATATATATATATATATATATATATATATATATTTGAGCTTGAGAGTCAAGAATGAGTTCTATGATGTTTTCTTGAAGTTTTTGATACATGACTATTTTACAATTTCCAAATTATGATTTGATATTTAATATTGTGAATTTCATGTTCTATCATGAGTTGGTCTTTCAAGTGCTTTCAAGACATGTGTCAAGCTTTAAGCTTCCTTATGACAAATTGGATTATTGAGTATATTGATTCATAAGATTAAGTTGTTATAATGAGTCTTGATTTTTCCTCAAAGTTATTGATGTTTCCATGACTAAATGAATTGATACATCTTGATGTTGAGAAAGATTGTTTGATTTTGAGTCGAGTTAGGAATCCACAGTTGTATATGATTTACCGATGAGATATATTATTGTTTTGGTCTTCATGATAGATACATGAATTGATATTGATTAAGGTGGATTTCCTAACGCGTTCTGAGCTGAGTCTGGGAGGAGTATTTAGCACCAAGCGAGAAATTTGGTATTTCCCCGAAACTACGTGCCACCGTAGGATTGATGTTGATAATTATGGGCCAAAGGCCGAATGTGAGATTGTGATTGTAAAATTGAGGTTGTACTCCCTGGAAAGAGTACGATGCTCCCGCCAATGTGGGGTTCTCTCCTTAGGAGGGCAATACGTTGGACTCCATGCGGCTCATATGGTGTAGTTATGTCGGTTATAAGAAACTCCCAAGTCCATAATAGTCCAAGTTTTCATGAGTTACCGAGTCCTTCTAAGTCAAGATTTAAAGAGTTTGAGTTGAGTATAATGATTTATGAGATTTATAATGTGTGTACTATTATTGATGATTTATAAGGAATATATTTCAGTTAAATCAAGCGAAGAAAGTTGTTATCATCAGCATGCACGATTTTCATAATTATTTATGATATTATTTATAGCGTTGCATTGCACCCCCATATACTCAGTACATTCCTTAAAGTACTGAACCCCATATATTTCTATATGCTACAGTGTCTTATAATATAAGTGCAAGTTGTAGCGCAGATACCACATTCAGTCAGTCCGCCGCTCCCATTCAGCAGGTGACGAGTCCTTTTGATTTGAGGGCTTGAGTTGGTTATACAATTCGAGAAGTATTGTATTTTTTTTATTTTAGTCGTATTGAGCTTAGACAGTTGGTAGTCATGACCTGTCTATCTAAAGTCAGTACCAGTAGAGGCTTCATAGACAGTCAGTAGAAGTTGATGTATTCAGTTTCAGTTTCGTTTGGTAAAAGTAGAGTTGTAATCTTGTAAAGTTCATGTTTATATTGATCATGTTTAGAGAAGTTCTATATTTTCACTGATTTTATATAGATTTAAGCATTTTATCCAGTTGTTTATGAATTAAGCCAGTAGGAGGGTTAGCTTGGGGTCACTTGTGCCCCTAAGCACTGTGTGACGTCTTGGAACCCAAATTTTGGGGCGTTACAAGACGGCAGAGCTAAGATGAGTAAGTTTGTGTCAGGGATGAATAATAGTGTGGTAAACGACTGTAGATCTGCCATGTTGAATAGTGATATGACTTTAGCCAGACTTATGACATATGCCTCAGTAGATAGAGGAGAAGAAGATTAGGACGAGAGAGAGACAGAGTAAGAGACCAAGGACAAGTAGTTTCAGCTTTTCTCAGCCTAAGTCACAGGGTGGTAACCGTTCTCAACATAGTCATAAATTTTTAGTCCCAGCTCCATCCTCAGCTACTGTACCAGTACCTAATTCCAGAAATGAACGTCATGATGGAGCGCCAGGCTCCGAGGCCCAGGGTAGTAAAAATGGAGGTCTTACTTATCCGTTTTGCGAAGAGTGTGGTAAGAATCATCTAGGTGCATGTATGGCAGGAAGTGATGTATGATTTGGGTGTGGAATGCCAGTCCACAAGATGTGGGAGTTTAGAGTTCTAGCATAGAGGGGTAAGGAGTTGCGTCAGCAAGGTTCCAACAGTGGTCAGCGTCAGAATAGACTTTATGCACTCCAGACCCGTCCTAATCCAAAAAGTTTCCCTGACTTAGATTCGAGTATTTTACCAGTCTTTTATGATTATAGTATGCATTGTTAGATATCTTTCTCTCATTCGAGCATATGTTTCAGTATGAGTTAGCTAGTAAAGCCAGCAAGTCAGTTTAGCAATCGAGCAGTCAGATTTTTATAGCTTGTTTTCTCATCCTTGCATCTATTCATACTATCCAAAATCTCAAATAATGTAACTATTTCAAGGTAGAACCTCCTAGTAGTTGCAAGTTCAATTCATCTCATGTATCATGCATTAGTTTCAGACTCCCAAAGTTTAGTTATAATCTAGTTCGTAGATGCCCTGTGTATCACCCAGTATCTCTATAAGGTAAGCATTCTTAGAGGGACATAGCATCCCAAGAGGGAGATACCCCACTTTCTCTTAACGCTCCCATGCCTTAGATCCTTCAATCTCTCCTTGCATAACGAATTCAGTCAAGAATAGAGGGTACTCATAAGTTGACCTTCAAGTTAGACCTCAACTGTAAGTCAAGTATTCAGAGGTTTAGTTTAGTTCATGATGTTCATTCCATATGTCACGTAGCAGAATCATTCATATTCTCATGTTTCAGTTCAATCTTAGTGCCTTTACCATTGCATGTTTAGTCGCATATTCGTGAGTCAGTCCATTTACGTATTCACACATCAGATATGCGTGGCCAGCTTATCAGTACTTTCAGTCATGCATTCACGCATCATGTCAGTTATATAATCATGCATCAGATATGCATGGATTTAACTTATCAGTTAAGCATCAGATATGCATTCTCCGTTTATCGGAATACTCAGTCCTACATTCATAAATCAGCTACCCATGCATCAGATATGCATGTACAGTATGATATGCTCAGTTTTCAGTCATGTCAGCCATGAAATCATGATCAGTCATTCATGATATATATGCATCATTTTATCTTTTATCCTCTCTCAAGCCGTCATCATTCGAGGATGAATGTTCCCAAGGGGGAGATATTGTAATACCCCACATTTTGGACTAGAATGAAAATCTGTCATTCCTATGCGTGGATATTTCAAAAGCCTCAAATCCTATATAAATTTAGTGTGTTAATCAATTATGTAGTGTGGGAATCTATTTGACCATGAATTTAGATCATAAAGGTCCCCCTAACTCAAGTACAAGTTGAAAGCTTTCCTATCGTTCAAGTTTTAGTGAGCGTCAAAACTTGGGTCAACTTCAATCGACCATAACTCATTGTATATGATGAACTGGGTGGTATACAATATATCAAATGAAATTTCTTTGAATTATCTTTCCAAAGATACCAATTTTTCCTAAATCTGATATCGGAGAAAAGAGTTATCCCCATTTTATTCCAGCATGTCAAGCTGAAAAATGGTGAAGACGTTTCGGACGGGCTATCACGTTTCTGACAACCTTTTTGACGACGTTGTCATATTCTAATGAAATTTCTGACAACATCATCAGCCCTGGGCAGAAAATCAAGAATTTGGACCCCTTTTGTGACGACCATTCATGACGGCCTATCACGAACCTGACGACCTATCACGGATAGCGTCAAGTATATTTTTCCAGAAATTCAAGGGCATTTTTGCAAGGGTATTTTAGTCATTTCCTTCACCTTCCATGACTTATAACCCTAAAGAGGCATAATTTTTCCTATTTTTCTTCAGTTAAGCATCTTAAAAACCCTCTCTTACACTCTCAACCACAAGATTAGGGTTTCCATCAAACTCATCTCTCAAAATCAAGATTCAAGCCTTTTTCCAAGATAATCAAGAATTAAGTTTCCCAATCCAAGAACTCTCCAGCAAATCATCAAGGTTTCCTTTCTAAGGTATGCGTGTGTTCATTCATGGACTCCTTTCGTCCATGAAGTTCAAGAACCCTTTTCTAGAACTATATATTACGGTTTTCATGTTATGAATGGATTGTTGATCATGTTTATGTGTTGAATGATATTAAGATCGAATTTTTATGTGTTATTATGAATCTATGACATCATATGAGTTAAAAATATGTAAGTTTGATTATTTATGATGAGTAATTGTATGATTTGCACCTATGCCTAAGTTGTGCATGTAAAGTGTTTGATAAAATACCTAAGAGACTAGAAATCATGCATTATAGCTAAATTGTGACTAAGGGAAGGATTCATGATAGGCCTCTATGATTCAATGTCATCCATGTTGATAATGTGTCTTGTGAACACTGTTGGATTACTCATGAACTAGTCTTATGGAATTATGCTATGCTTACTTGCAAAACCCACTCATGTACAAGATGTAGACTACCCATGTACTTCATGAAATTCCCCAAGTCATGATATTATGGATTGTGGTTGTAATATGTAATCATGATATTAAAAGCTATGCAAGTATATACATGTTGTATGAAATTCCCTTCTGTGAAATAGATTGTTGAGAACTATGCTTAGCATGAAATCCTTTATTTATAATATTGTGGATTATGGACTCTACTCTTATGATCAAGTCAGTCATGTGTGTCAGTTTCCTTCCATTGAGTCCTGGGGGTACTTGTACCCAAAAAATATAGTTGTGCGCCTAGAGCCATGTCATATTTTCATGATACTCTCAGTCAAGCCATGATATATAAAAATCAGTCAGTCATGTGACTCAGAAAAACTCAGTAATCTCAGTAGTTTAGTATTCTCAGTAATCTCAGTGCTCAGTAACCTCAGTAATCACAGTAAATCTCAGTAACTTCAGTACTCTTAATCAGTCCTCAAAACTCATTATATTTCATCCGTCATCAGAATCCAGTAAACTCAGTTTTAACTCCGCTAAATAATACCACTAGTATCAGTTCAGTTAATCAGTATCAATTCAGCAAATAAGTTTAGTTAAGTTATTTAGTTCAACCCAGTTATTCAGTTCAGTGTCTTTTAGATGGGAGTAGGATTCAGCACCGAGCAAACCTAGGGATGGGGGCTCACCTTCTAGAATAGGACTGAGATCCCTAGAAGTAATCCCTAAGTTCCAGAACTATGTTGCTACCGTAGGTACGAGATGTCTCTCGTTAGATAGGACTGACATACTCAGGGGTCACCCGTTAGCACATTTATACGTATAGGACTGATCCCAGGAGTCACCCGTTAGATTAGGACTGACTCCACAATAGATGTCTTTATTGGTGGCGCGGTACTGACACCCTTTCAGTCAGGGTAGAGATTGGACCCCAGTCAGCTTATCTTGGGGCATGTCGGTTAGATGAACACATCCCACAGTTTCAGTTACAGAATCAGGGCTTTCAGAGTCAACTCAACTTAGTAGTACAGATTCAGTACTGTTAGATACAGTCAATGCTTATCAATTGTAAATAGACTTTAAGATCACCCATTAGCTAGGACTGATCTCAACTATGATTAATCAGTATCAGAATTATTAGATTTAAAGATTACTCGCTAGATAGGATTGATCTCAAACTAAGTCAAATTATCCTTATTATCAGTATACTCATGATCACCCGCTAGATAGGATTGATCTCAGATTTAGATACTCCAAGTAGAATGAACTCAGATAGTTCCATCAGAACTTAGACTGTCAGATACAGTCGCTCAGTATTAGTTACATCGGTTAGGCCGATCATCACAGTTATATCAGTTTTCTGAACTCATGTATCAGTCATATCAGTTATTAGAATTCATGATATCAGTATTCAGCTTCAGGACTGTCAAACACAATCAACCAGACTAGTTCTTCATAATTTGAACTGTCAGAAATAGTCGTTCATCTATTCAGTATCTCAGTATCAGTACACTCATGTTGTCAGTATTTATACTCAGTAGTCAGTATCTCCACGAGTTCAATTACAGTTATATATGCATGTATGTATTCTCACGTTCATATTAGTCAGCATTGTCCATGCATATAACCCTTTACATTTAGCCTACCTCACTCGTATACTCAGTAGATTCATACATACTGATGCATTTGCACTATGGTGCTTTCTCTTATGTTACACCATAGGTTCAGAGGCACGAGCTCCAGATCAGCAGTAGCATTCCAATGTTCAGAGTTTGCAGTGAGTCCTTCTCATTCGAGGATGATATGATTATTGTTACATTTACTATTCAGTTGCTAGATGGAGTTAGTTGGAGACATGTTCCTTCAACTCCTTATTCAGTTCAGTTAGAGGCTTTCAAACTATATGTCAGATTAGATATTCAGATCTCATTATTTTCAGTATTTATGACTTGTTTTGGTATTGTTATACCTTTTTCAGACATTTTATTATCAGACGTTTATTCAGTTCAAACCTTATGGCCTTTCATGTTTATGTTTCTGCATTTTATGATATATTATTGCAGTATACAGGTACAGATATCAGTTATGAGCATCGTGTAGCATTCCGATTCAAAAAATTGGGGTGTTACAATATTATGCAATCTTTTTTGTGTAGTAATATTCATTTTAAAAAGTTTTCAATATTTATTTATTTTCAATCTACCCTCCTTTTAAATTTAAGACTATCATTTATTTATTTCCTAATATAGAATGATAATGTAATTACTTATTGATAGTTATTCTTAATTATGAAAATCCTTTCATTAAATATGAATGAATATTGTTTTAAATATAGATTAGTTAAATTTATTGAATGGAAATCCTTCCAATAAATATGAATGCATATATTTTAAATATAAATTAGTTGAATTATATTAAAATAAATTCCTTCCACTTTGCAGTCCAAAGTTACCATTAGAGTGATTACATCTTTTTCATAATATTTTTAATTTTGAAATAACTCTTTGATTATTATAATTTTTTTTCATATAAGTTATTTGATTACTATTTGATTATTCTCTTAATTGATATTTCTTCTTACTTTCTTGATTTAGTCAATTGTAACCAAGTCATAAATGTTATTTTATGTATAATATTGTTATTTAAATAACTATATACATATTTTGAGTGATGACATCTTTTTCATAATATTTTTTATTCAGAAATGATTTATTGGTAATAATAATCTTTTCCATATAAATTACTTGATTATTAATTAGTTATTTTCTAATTGATTTTTTGTAATACTTTCTTAATTTACTAAATTGTAGTGAAATCATAAATGTTTTTAAAATAATATTGGTTTTATATTATTTAAATTAATTGTGCATATTTTTGAGGGATAGCATCTTTTTTTAAAATACTTTTTATTATGGAATGACTCTTTGATTGTTATAACCTTATTCATATAAGTTGCTTTATTACTATTTACTAATTGATCTTTTATAATATTTTCTTGATTTACTCAATTGTTGTAATGAAATCATAAAGATTTACTTTTTATAATATTATTATTTATGTTGTTTAAATTAATTGTTCACATATTTTAAGAATGACATCTCTATTGAAATATATTTTTATTTTGGAATGACTTATGATTCATCATTTTTTCATATAAGTTGCTTAGTTACTCAATTGTAATGAAATCATATATATTTTTTTCATATAATATCATTATTTATATTGTTTACGTGTTTTGAGAGATGACATCTTTTTTTATTTGGAATGATTATAGTATTTTATATATAAATTGATTGATTATATTAATCGACTAATACATGGATGTGGTGTCATAAATTTTAAAACAATAGCCCTGACAAATATTTTAAAGAATTTATAAATATATAATTCAAGAAAATAGTTTTAAGGAGAATTCAAGTTGTTTTTTATCTAACAGGGGTCAATCTTAATAGTTTTTTCATCCAATATGAGTCAAACTTAGTTTGTTTTTACCACAATATAAAATAAATATGAAATTATTAATAATCTATAAAATAATTTTTTTGTTGTCAAATGCCAAGTGGCTAGTTGTCAAGAGCAAATAAAAATCATAATAGTTTTCATCTAGTAGAAATCAATCATAATTATTCTTTACCATAATATGAAATAAGAAATAATATAAAATATTTAAATAATCAACAAAATAGTTTTTTGTTATAAAATGATAGTTTTCTGTTATAAGAATTCAAAAGGATAGTTCTTATTTCTTAAGATGCCACTTGACTTATATTTAGGTTAGACTATCCTCCTTTTATATATATATATATATATATATATATATATATATATATATATGAGAAAATAAATAATATTAAATATTTAAATAATCAACAAAACAAATTTTTGTTATAAAATGACAGTTTTTTGTTATAAGAATTCAAATGGATAGTTCTTAAGATGTCACTTGACTTAGATTTAGGCTAGACTATCCTCCTTTATTATATATATAGTTGTGAAATAAGAAATAATATTAAATATTTAAATAATCAACAAAATAATTTTTTGTTATAAAATGATAGTTTTGCATCGTAAGAATTAAAATGGATAGTTCTTAAGATGCCGCTTGGCTTAGATTTAGGCTATACTGTCCTCCTTTATTATATATATAATTTTTTATTTAATTTTAAATAATATATGTTACACCCCTTGTCTAATTTTGTGTAGTATTGATACAATTTTGAGACTTAACTAAAATTTTTACATATTTTTAAAAATATTTTAAATTATTAATTATTGTGATTTATAGTATTTTTTTCGTCTGTCTCAATTTATGTGGCAGTAATAAAATTTAGAGAGTCAACTAAATTTTTTTTACGTCTTTTTAATATTTTTATGTTGCTAATTATTATAATTTATAATACTTTTATGTAATTCTCAAATATATAACAAATTAAAAAGAAAATTAAAATAAACAAATATAAAAGGAAATATCTAAGTAAACAACACAAGCAAACATGTCAATCTGCTATCTGATTATCATCCTTTATAAGTGAGGTGATAAATCACAAATGCCAATTTAAGTGACATAATGCTTAGATGTTCATAATAATTAAAGATGTGATATAGTAAAATCATGATTAAAACAATGAGGCAAACCTGTCCGAAATGACTCACAACAAATAATTAGAAGTGATATAGCAAATTTCTATAAAAAATATTTGTGAAAAAAATTTAAGTGAGCCTCGTATAAGACGTCAAATTAATTTAAAACATAAATAGTTAATTTATCATTTTATGTCTATATTATCTTTTTTTATTAAATATTATTTTTTTAATATTTAAATGACTTATAATAATTAATTAGGGGACATATTTAGTAAAAAGTGATATAACAAAGTTACTATAAAAATTATTTGTAAAAAACTTTAAGTAGATCTCATATAAGACATCAAGTTAAATTAAAACATCAAAAGTTAATTTATCATTTTATATCTATTTTATCTTTTTATTAAATATTATTATTTTTTAATACTTAGATGATATATAATAATTAATTAGGAGTGATATTTAGTAAAATTACGATTGAAGCAGCTGAAACAAATATGTCACAAATGTCTATTTTAAATTTAGAGTCAACCAAATTTTTTTATGTCTTTTTTAATTATTTTAAGTTATTAATTATTATGATTTATAATACCTTTACGCAATTATCAAATATATAATAGATAAAAATCTTAGTAATAAAACGAAATATCTAAGTAGGCAACACAAGCAAGTATGTCGATCTGCTACCTGCCTATCATCCTTTATAAGTGAGGTAATAAATCACAAATGTCAATTTAAGTGACACAATGCTTAGATAATCATAATAACTATTTAGGGGTGATATTGTAAAATCACGATTGAAGCAGCGAAGCAAACATATGTTAAATGACTTACAACGATTAATTAGAAGTGATATAGCAAAATTTCTATAAAAAAATATTTGTGAAAAAAAAATTAAGTGGGCCTCATATAAGACGTCAACTTAATTTAAAACATCAAGAGTTAATTTATCATTTTATGTCTATTTTATTTTCTTATTAAATATATATATATATTTTTAATACTTAGATGACTCATAATAATTAATTATGAGCAATATTTAGTAAAATTGCGGTTCAAGTATATGAAGAAGACATGTAATAGATGTCTATAATTTAAAATTAAATATTATAAATTTTCTAATACATAAATGACTTATAATAATTAATTAGGGTGAAATAGTAAAATCACGGTTAAAGTAGTTGAAATAGACATGTCATAAATATTTATTTATTTGATTTTAATTAAATATTAATATTAATTTTCTAATACATAAATGACTTATAATAATTAATTAGGGGTAATATAGTAAAATAATGGCGCAATTGGCCGGCAAGCATCTCGAACTAGCGCTTCTAATATATATAATAAATAATTTTGTTATATTTTTTCCTTTTATCCTTAGTATTAAATAACGACATGAAGTAATACTCCAAAACAACATCAATAATAGTCAATACGGCTACACTTTTCTTAAGTTAATTTGGTAAATTTAGAATTCTAAAATAATATCAATAATTGTCAATTATAGAGTCCCCAATCCAGCACCAATAAGGTTAATGTGGTAAAATACAATTCTAATTGAAGTTTTCTTAAGCAGCTTATCAGGTCAATATTTTTTGTTAAATTTTGAGAGATGATTATTTATATTTAAAAATAATTTAACTTTAAAAATCCTATTTTATCAATATTTGTACATTAAAATTTATAATTATGGACCCGAATATGTGAAATATTTTTTTTGTCAAATAAACTTTTCTAGTATATTAGAGAGCGAAGTTTGTAAGTCATATTTATTCTTATTGGGATGTATATGTCAACATAATACATATTTCTTCATTTTTTTAACTTGATCCTATGTAGACTTGACACATGTCCGAAGAAATTTTTAGCAATTTACCTTACTAAATTAATTTCATTTGTATGTTTTGAAATTCTAAATTTGAACATTAATATTTTAAACAATTATTTAATCATAAAATTAGTATTCGAAGAAAATAATAAATCTCTCAATAAATCTCTCCTGATTTGCTAAAATAAATAATTAGAAAAATTATGTTTAGTATAAGAGAAAAAAAAATTACAAGAAGAAATATATGAAATATATTTACTTTTAATATTTAATTAGAATTAATAAGTATAAATTATTATTTTTTTAAAGTATGTAATTATATATATAGACAGTAATTCCTCTAATTCATATTAGGTGACTTGTTGAAATATGCAATATTCCTTAAAAAATATTAAAAGATACGTTTTACTATTATCTTTAAATTATTTTCAAATTATTATTCTAAAAAATATAAATTAATTAAGAATATCACTTAAAAAATAATTATAAGAAAAAAATCTCAATAATTCTTTTTCATTTCCAAAAATTTAAAATGCATAATATAGTAAAAAACTTATTTACCTTTAAGAGAGTAAAACAAAAAATATATAAAATATGTAATGATATATTTTAATAAGTATGGCCCCCACCATATGCAATAGCATTTCAGGCATTATTGTAATTAAATAGAAAAGGGAATTGTAATTAAATGAAAAATGCTGGACTTTTCTTTAAAAGTATTGCTAAGGTTAAAAAAAATTAAAGCATTAAAGACAACTTTGATCAACAAGCTAATTCTACAAAAAGATTATTATACCCTTAAGTTTTTTATTAATGCCTTTAACCTAGCATGTTGAAACCAATGCTTCTAATATACTAGAGGAGTATGACCTTTGTCAACATGGACCCGACGTTAACTATTCTGAGCATATGTGATAAGCTAGATTGATGTCAATTTGTATTATTAGTTGTAAAACATAAACATAGAAAACATATTAACTACTCAATAGCAATTTCCAAGAAGCAAAGATTCATTAGATGATTATGTACAACATATTCACATAAATAATAAAATTCAGTACATTTTGAAGTTGAGATCGTTGCCAGTTGCATTCTCGAGCTATAATATACCTGGCTATTATAAATTTTTTAGCATTTCAATCTTCAATCTTACTCTAAAGTGGAGTTTGATTGTTGCACTTGCTCATCTGTATTGGTGTTTAACAGAGGATTGCTGAGGCTGCTGGAGTAGCCATTTCATTTGACCTGAACCTATTCTTGTGAGCTTTTTACTACATATCTTCTTATTGTTAGTTCAAATGCTGGGTTGATCTGCTCACTGATGGTTAAATAATACTTTCCACGTGCTTCTCGAGCGAAGCTTTGCATCTACGTCATGTTTTTCCCTATTTACTGTTAGGCGGATTGGAATGGTATTGGTGCTCACTCAAACTACAGATAGAGGAATGATCTATTTATTCTTCTATAGAATGTTAGCCCGTCTGGATAAAATGATTAAATATAGCTAATAAGTATCAAGTGTTGAAACTGATTTATGAATAAGTAGTTATTTTGTTTGGATAGAAGTTCTTATATCTTTCATCGATCTACCGTTCCCTTACTCTCTCTAAGCTCACACTTTGTCTATGTGAGAATATTGACATGGAATGTTTCTTTCAGTACCAAAAGTCTATGAGGGCGGATGGAGGCTATGAAATCATCAAAATGCTATTGAGAAGCAAGGATGGATTATAAATAGCAAGCTATTTAGAAGCAGATGGAGGCTATGAAATCATCAAATATTGTGTCTAAAAAGAAATAAATAGCAAGGAAGGATGATAAATTCGTAACTCACACAAATGACACTCTTGTAATAATCATCAAATAACATAACCATTTTACCGTGGAAACTTTTCTTTTGAGCCGAGTGTCACGACCCGAACCAGGGCCTAAACGTAATGGGCATCCCAAGTCCAACCATGATCGGGGACTGCCCCCTTAACCCAACCCAACTACCTTTTACAACCTTAGATGATTTGAATTTCGAACATATAACAAGATAGCGTTATTGTTCACATCAAGACTCTAGGATAGGGTCAGAACCATGAACGACCCAACCGAGTCTAATCGTACCAAACTCAACCATCCATACATACCACACAAGAGAGAATATCAAAATATAATATGACAATCAATCCCAAAATGTAATACGATGGAACAACCAACAATATCATCCAATGATGTCATCCCCAACATCAATGCCAATGCTAAGGCTGACACCAATATTAATCCCGTCCATACCAACCCCCAGAAGTACCACAAAGCCTCTATCCAAAAGAATACAAATATCTGGTTGGGACATGCCCCCCAATTATGGACAAAACCAATGTCCAAAATGAAAACAAAATCTCTAAGAGTATCCCTATCATGAAATAGAGCCTTCTGTAAAGATGGAAGCTCACCACTTCAATCCAAATGTTATCCCTGAGTCAATTATTATGTAGGAGGAGTCGAACGATCAATTCCTGCATAGCGTGGGTCTACAACCGCCAGTAGACGGGTTAGCAAATGACTGCTAGCATTTCTCTCAAGATAAGAATAAAGTAATGCCATTTAAACAACCAAGTAAAACCATCCATAATACATACAACCATACATATATATATAAGTGCCGGGAAAAGGAATCCGTGTTTAACATGCATTTAAAACCTTTAACCTAGGTTGTGTAACCGCACACAGAGTCATATGCATTATCAAACATTTCTTTAACAGAGTTTGATAATAAAGAAGCAAAGATATTAATCTTTTCTTTAACAAACTCAGAAAATAAAGATGTGTTCAAGAGCTCATACCTTCCGCATGAACACCGGGAGCAGAAAACAAATACGGATACTTGGACTTCATGTCCTCTTTCGCTTCCCACGTAGCTTCTTCTACCTTATAGTTTTGCCATAAAACCTTAACCAAAGCCACATCTTTGGTCCACAACCGACGGACTTGCCTATCCAATATCTCAATCGGGACCTCTTCATAAGATAGAGAATCTGAGATATCCAACCCTTCCAAAGGAACAACCAAAGAAGGATCGCTAATATACTTTCTCAACATGAAAACATGAAAGACCGAATGAACCAAACCCAAACTCGAAGGCAATTCCAACTCGTACGCAACATTACCAACTCTCAGCGAAATCACATAAGTACCAATAAATCGAGGACTAAGCTTTCCCTTCTTGCCAAACCTCACTACTCCCTTCATGGGAAACACATTTAGGAACACCCTATCCCCAACCTCAAACTCCAAGTCTCTATGCCTAACATCCTCATAGGAATTTTGGAGACTCTGAGCAACCTTAAGCCTATCCCAAATTACTTTCACCTTCTCCATAGCTTGATAGAACAAATCGAGACCAAACATATCAGCCTCGCCAAAATCAAACCATCCAATAGGAGATCTACACCTCTTACCATACAATGCCTCGAAAGGAGCCATACCAATACTAGAATGATAGCTATTGTTGTAAGCAAACTCTACCAAAGGTAAATGTACAACCTAACTACCACCATAATCAATATGTCCTCCAATGTCTGAATAGTTCTCTCCGCTTGCCCATCCAACTGCAGATGGAAAGCCATACTTAGACTAACCTTAGTGCCAATCACTTCTATAAAGACCGCCAAAAATAAAAGGTAAATTGCGTACCATGATAAAAAATAATCAAAACAGGCACCCCATGCAAATTCATAATCTCTAGAAGATACAACTTCACATAATCCTTCGCCGAAAAAGTAGTCCTTATCGACAAAAAGTGAGAAGACTTGGTCATCCTATCCATGATGGCCCAAATAGAATTAAAATGATTCCGATATCGAGGAAGACCGATAACGAAATCTATATTGATCATCTCTCACTTCCATTTAGGCAACTCAATTTCTTTATGCAACCCACCAGGCCACATGTTCTCAACCTTAACCTGTTGACACACCATGCACTTGGCCATAAAGTCAATCACATCTCTCTTCATACCATTCCACCAATAGATTTCCTTGAGATCATGAGACATCTTTGTCGAACCAGGATGGACAACATAGCGCGACTCATGTGCCTCAGCCAAAATCCTTGGTCGCAACCCATCAATATTTGAAACACACAACCTCCCTCGGTACTGCAAAAAACCATCACCACTAATCTCAAACACCGCCACCTTTTGCCCACCAATATCACTCTTAATTTTTATTAAGACCGAATCCAACACTTGCTTCTCTTTAATCTTTGCACCAAGAAATGATCGAATCACTTCTTGAACTATCACACCACCATCTTTAGAATCCAAGATACGAACTCCAAGATTGGCCAAATGATGAATATCCTTCACCAATTTTTGCTTTCCTTCCTCCACATGAGCCAAACTTCTCATAGACAACTTGCTACGAGCATCACCAACCACATTAGCCTTACTTGGGTGGTAGTGAAGACTCATATCATTGTCCTTGAAAAGCTCAAGCTATCTTCTTTGCCTGAGATTAAGCTCTTTCTGTGTGACTACATACTGAAGACTCTTATGATCAGAAAAGATATACACGTGAACACCATACAGATAATGTCGCCATATTTTCAAAGCAAACACATCCGCCAATAGCTTCAAATCATGAGTAGGATAATTCCTCTCATGCACCTCAACTGCCTAGAAGCATAGGCAATCACCTTCCCATACTGTATTAAAATGCAACCAAGCCCTACTCGATATGCATCACAATGAACCACAAACCCTTCATTGCCTTCTGGCAAAGTCAAAATCGGAGCCAACGTCAACCTATCCTTTAATTTTTTAAAACTCCCATCATAATCATCCAACAAAGAAAACTTAACCTTCTTTTGAGTTAACTTAGTCAAAGGAGCAGTTATCGGCGAGAAACTTTTCACGAACCGCCTATAATACCTGGCTAAACCCATAAAGCTCCAAATATCAAATAAAGTCGTGGGTCTAGGACACTCCTTCACCGCAACAAACTTTTAAGAATCAACCATTATTCCCCCACTATAAATAATATGACCCAAAAAGGTCACGACATTCAACCAAAACTCACACTTAGAGAACTTAGCAAATAACCGCTACTCCTTTAAGGTCTGCAACACTACACGGAGGTGATTAGCATAATCCACCTCACTCCTCGTATACACTAGAATGTCATCAATAAACACAATGATAAAGAGATCCAAATACTGCCTAAACATCCTGTTCATCAAATTCATAAATATCGCTGGAGCATTTGTCAATCCAAATGACATCACCAAGAACTCAAAATGCTCATATCAAGTACGAAAAGCCATCTTAGGGATATATACCTCCCTAATCTTAAGCTAATGGGACCCAGATTGAAGAGGTACCCAGATCGAAGATCTGTCTTAGAAAAGAACTTGGCACCCTACAACTGATCAAACAGATCTTCTATCCTTGGAAAAGGACACTTGTTCTTAATCGTTACCTCGTTAAAATGCCTGTAATCAATGCACATCTGAAGAAAACCATCCTTCTTGCACACAAACAAAACTGGTGCACCCCACAGAGAAACACTAGGACAAATAAATCCCTTATCCAGAAGATCCTTAATTTTTTCCTTGAGTTCCCTTGACTTAGCCAGAGCAATTTTATACGGAGGAATAGATATTGGACGAGTGTTCGAAAGCAAATCAATACCAAACACTATTTCCCTATTTGGAGGAACATCATGAAGATCATTTAAAAAGACCTATGAAAACTCATTAACTAC
This sequence comes from Capsicum baccatum var. pendulum, assembly GCA_030864225.1. Lineage (NCBI taxonomy): Eukaryota > Viridiplantae > Streptophyta > Magnoliopsida > Solanales > Solanaceae > Capsicum > Capsicum baccatum. Next base: position 75,085,924 of record CM061558.1, on the reverse strand, counting down.
CAAACTGACTGTAAAGAAGAACCTTTTGAGTCAAAATCTTTAACCTAGACCAACTGATAAAGACACCCTTTCAAGATTAACCTTCAATCTCTAAGATAAGAAATAAATCTTTCCCTAGGAGCTAAAGAACAACCCTTCCATTCTATTTTCGACTCGCCAGGGAACCTAAAGATGACCTTACGAGTTCGACAGTCTAAAGACGCATAATAAGAATGCAACCAATCCATACCCAAAATCACATCAAAATCCACCATTCCCAACTCAAACAGATCTACCAAGGTCTTTTTGTCACCAACAGATACCACACACCCTCTATAAACTTGGTCAGCAATGACCGAGTTTTCTATCGGGATAGAAACAGAAAAAATCCAAAATAATTTTTAAATCAAGACCAAAACACACTGCTATATAAGGAGTCACATAAGAAAGAGTGGAGCCTAGATTAAGAAAACAATATACATCACGGGAAAAGATCTATAACATACCGATAAAAATATTAGGTGATGCCTCAAATTTTTGTCGGGATGCCAAAGCGTACAACCTTTTCTGACCAATACTAAAGTCAGGAGCAGTAACAGAAGCAGATCCCATACCACCAGGTATAGAAGCAGAAGATGAATCCACCGAAATCTTATTTTCCCCGGTAGTAACCTTATTAACCAGACAATCCTTGAGCTAATCTCCCACCTGACCGCACTTAAAGCACTTATCTCTACCATCCTCATAGAAACCCCGATAAGGACGACCATAGAACCGACAAGGGGGGCATGAAGAAATAGACTAACCTCCGCTCGCTAAAGATTGGGCAACCTGAGCTCAAGAATTATCACCACCTTGGTGATGCCTATCGCCCAATTGTTGTGAGTAAGAAGCATTGGCAACAGAGAAGGAACCAGAACTCCCCCACTTTTTTTCTGCTACTTTCCACCATCTCTACCACCCTGGGACTATGCACCTTTCTGATTAAAAAATCTGCCCTGCTTCCCCTACCTATCCCTAAATTCTACCTACTTTCTCTTCTCATCCTTAACCGACTTCATATGAACAGGCAACCTAGAGATATCCATATCCCTGATGAGCAAAGCAGTCTTGCTCTCCAAAATCAGATCTATATTCAGCCCAAAAGCAAACTTTCTCATTCTCGACCTCATATCAGCTACCGAATCTGGAGCATACCTTAACAACTGATGGAACTTCAAGGCACCTTACAGACATCTTCCATTGCCTAAAGTTCACAAACTCCTCCATCATAGCTTTCCTTAACTCTTGAGGATAGAAATGATCCATGAAGGCATTAGAAAAGGCCTTCCACAACCCTTCTTCTTTCATATCACCCTTATCTTTGTCCTACTCTTTATACCACTGATAAGCAATATCTTTGAGCTAATAAGCCGCAAAGCTAACTTTCTCCACATCAGAAGCCTACATAACCCAAAATATCTTCTCCAGTTTATCCAAGAAGCCCTATGGGTCTTTCTCTACCTTCACTCCCATAAAAGTAGGAGGAACCATCTTTATAAATTGACCAATCCTTATGGACTCAGTAGATAAAGCACTAGTCGCATCCTGCTTGACTTGAGCAGCGACCATCTGAGCAATAACATGGACAGACTGATGAAACTCTGCATTCATCGCGTTACCCCAAGGGAACTGAGAAACAGTAGGAGAAATAAGAGGAAATTCAACACAATCAATAATAGGACCATGAGATCAAAGATGTACTCCAGACGTAGAAGGTACCCCTTCAGCATTATCCCCAGATGAGGCAGAAGAATTCATTTGCGTTCCAGATCTAGGAGGCATGATCTGAAAGACAAATAACTAAGGATTAGCGAGGATTCCAGGACTGAGAATTTCAAGAAAGTAAAATATTCTTAAATGTATTGCAACCTCTCTCTTATGAGTGTGATGCGCTTAAAAAGACTTTACTCGACACGGCTTTGTGGACTTCCCAGTTGACCATAAACCTAAAGCTCTAATACCAACTTATCACGATCCAAACCAAGGCCTAGACATAATGAGCATCCCAAGTCTAACCAGGACCGAGGACTACCCCCTTAATCCAACCTAACCACCTTTCACAGCCTTAAATGAGCTGAATTTTGAACATATATGTTGACACCTAATTTTTGCCCTCCACAACCCAATTTAATTTTAAGTTTTTTAAATTTTAAAATAAAGTCAGAACAATTATTTTATTCCAATAAATGCAATTTAAAATATTTATTTGAGTTAATTTTGTCATTTAATTAACGATTATAAGTTTTGTATTTTTATACGAGAATGTATAAATTTTGTTATTTAAATGAACATTCTTTATTAAAATTAGACTTTTATTAATTACACTTGAAAATTAATCTAAATGGATAAAGTCTTGATTTTAAATATGACTTGTTCTCAAAATATTTTATTTGGAGGAATATTTGTTTGATTTTTATCAAATCAAGAAACTCGAGGTTAATTTGCTACTTAATTCGTGTCGGATTGCGATCAATTTAGCGAACTAATTAAATATGACCTCAATTGAAATCAAATTGGCCCAATTGTAATGCAATTGACCAATGAATATTCAATTTGGTTAGAGTTTAAATAAGTCGCTTAAATTATAATTCAACCTTAATCTCCTAAATTACCATTTCCTAATTGGAATTATTTTAATCCAATTAACTTTAATTAGGGTTATTTAATAACCCCAATTAGATTTAATTAGGGATATCAAATAACCCCCATCCCACCTAAGAAACAAAGGAGTCCAGTGGCCCATTTTTGTTTTTACTCTATTCTCAACCCAATACCCATAGCTGCCCCAAAACTTGACCCGACCCACTACTTTATTTCCCTCTTTTCCCACAAAATATCAAAACATTACCCAATCTCAGCAGCTAAGCTGCGTACAACCAACAGAAGCAGCAATCTCAACAACCTGAATCAACTTCAAAAATCTAAACCTAACCCGCCAATGACCCACAATCTACCAACCAGCAACCTGACCCGACCTTAATCTTCAGCGTACCAGCCGACCTAATTCCTCACGCATCTCACACATCAATAGGATGAGAAAAAAAGCTAAAAACCTTCTAGAATAGGTCCAAGTATCCCCTCAATGGATGAATTCCGCAAATATCGGTAACAATGGTACGAATTTGTACATACCTGGTTGTTTTTCATTGGTTTTAGGGTGAAAATTTGTTTTGACCTATTTTAATTGGTCCACCAATTCCAAATGGGAAGAATGGTGGTTGAAAACCTAAGAAATTTTAAATTTGAAATGGAGGGATACTTTTTCTTTCAGGTCAAAAGGGGACTCTGAATTGGTATCCTATAAAAGGTCCCTTGAGGTCACTATTTGGAGGACCTTGGTATTTTTTCTTTCGGGAGTTTATTGTTTAGGATTCAAAATTGGTGGTTCTTTCTCTTTTCGAAGAATTAAAGTTGGAAATTCTGAAGAAGAAAGAGAGAAATTTTTTAGAGGATATCAATCTTTTAGCAAAAATCAGCTCTTCTTGTGTTTGAAAGTCAGTGGTTTCGTTGGAAATCCAGAAGGTTCGTAGATTGGTTGTGGTTGCGAGTTGGTGGCGACACTTTTTTCAGTGGCTGTGAATCCGATATTAGCTCGTAGTACTGTTTTGCTGCTCCAAAACAGGTAACACTCCGCTACGTTCAGTTTTTTTAAATTGTTTCTGCTTTATTTCTTGGTTCGATGGTGATGACTAATACCTTGGTATGCTGGGTTGTTTGCTAGTAGAGGCCTTAAAGGCCATAGTTTTGTTTTTTCTTTCTTTTCTGTAGTTGTGAAGCAAGGGTCGGATTATTGTCGCATTGAAGTAATTGTCTTGAGTTGTCTGGTATGCGATTTCTATTGTCTGTGATTTGACATTTGTTTTATCATTTACTCCTGATATTGTTGCTTAATCTTTGACTTAACGTCTTGGGTACTGCTTGTGACTCAAACGCTGGTTTTGTCGCTTAAAGTTTTGTGCTTCGAATATTGTTTGACAGTTTCAGGCTAATGACGTTTTGAATAAACTAGTAGAGTTTCATGCTTTGGATTTGTTTAACAGATATATTTTTAGGTTGATGGTATTTTGTCATGGTCAATTTTTTTTACGTTCAGTCTCGCGCTTTGACCACTTTGGGTTGGTAGTGCTTTCGCTATAGTTGGCCTTATAGTTAAAGTTCTTCGCTTCAATCTTTGTTAAACAGTTTAGGGATGGTTGGCCTTATAGTTAAAGTTCTTCGCTTCAATCTTTGTTAAACAGTTTAGGGATGGTGGTATGTTATTATGGTTGATTTCATGGCTTAAACAACATGCCTTTCATGTCTCCTGTAACTTCAAAAGCTTTTGTTCTTTTTTTATAAAAGTAGGTTCTTTTCTTATTTCTATCCTTTTCCTTTTGGATCGAACACTGTGGTGGCTTTATTTCTCTCTTATGGACATATATTAGCACCCGATTTTAGATTCAATGTCTTGATAGGGTAAAAATATGAGTCCCTATTTTCGTCTTAATGTTTTCAATTCTAATTGTTGAAGTTTTATTATGCGAATTTGACATTGATCGCGTAGTTTAGGATTGTTAGCTCATATGTTGTTGTGACTTGTCATGCCAGTAGCATAAATGTTATTTGTTGTGATTGGAATCCATGATTTGTTCAAGTTTTGTTAATCTACCATTAACCCGTTGCATGAATGATTCAAGGTAGCAACTCTTGTACTAGAATTTTCTTGGCTTAAAAACTGATTAATTCTATATTTTGTTTGAACTTGCACCCATTTCTCTCTTCTTTCACCTATTCATTTAATCTCTCAGGATATCCAATTCGTGTCTTTATTTTTCTTTGTCTAATTTTTTATTCCTTATGGTCTCCTTGTTTGATTTTCCATGTACGAGTTTGATTCATGTTCCTTAGTTGTCCAAACTATTCATTCTTATGAACGCGTATTAATTCATATATTTTTTCTTTGCATGAACCCGTCTTTGAGCCCAAACGGACTTTATCCCATTGTTGCATATTTAGTGTGGGCCATTGAGGCCCATCCCTTATGATTAAATTTCGAAGGCCCTAAGGAGAAAATCTCATAGTGCATGGATACAAAGAGTCGAAGAAGAAAAATGGATTAAAGTCCTACGGTTGAAGCGGCCAAGAGACTTGAAAGTTTTGGATTTCATTTCATTCATTTATTTAGTCATTTATTATTGTTGTCTTTATTTATTTAGCTATTTCTTTATTCATTTATTTGGGGCCTCGCCAAAGTTTTAAATTTAATACAGGTAAAGTGAAAATCGATCCAAGGGCTCAAAAACATAGGATTAGGACAGGTGAAAAATGGGTTAAAAACCCAACTAGATTAGGACAGGGTCGACAGTTTGGATTTAAAAGCCTAAATCACCACTTCTCCTTTTCCTCTTTCCCTTTTGCTTACTTGTTTACGTGTTTCTTGCAAACCTAGTTAATCCTTTAGTCGAGTCGCTAAAAAACTAGTTTTGCATAAAAGTCAAAATATTTCTAAAATCGAGTTCTTTTCAAAAATCAATCTTTTCAGAAGTTAATCAAAAGATGTTTTCAAATAGTCCGGATAACCGCAAGTTAGCGGACATTTTAGGTGCCTAACACCTTTCTAAAACCTTAATAAGTACCGCTTACTCAGAATCTCTTAACTTAAATGGTTTTTCTATTTTGAATCATTTGAAGTAACTCTCTAAAGGTTTCTTAATTCCTTTTCAAAATTAAGTGGCGACTCCCTCTCAAAAAAAGCCAAAATTTTCTCCGCAAAATATAAATGGCAACTCTGCTGGGGATCTCTAACTAGGTTCTATCCAAATGTTTAATTTCGTCTTTTGATTAACTGTTTATGTGTTTATGTGTTTCGATTCTGTAGAGTTTAATTATCGCATCTCATGGCATATTCCTACATTATTTAAACTGGTTTGGGGTTTCATGGGTATCCCGACCCCTATTGATCAATTCCAAAAATGTGTTGGAAATACAAATAGTTTATTAGCATGTGAGTCGTCTGATGGCTTTTTGTATTTTCAAACTCAAGTTGTCTGCTTGAGAACCAGTGTCCAAACCCACTCTAGATACCTAGGATAGAGCAAAACCAAAATCCTATTTCAGGCATGAGCCAAGGACGACCCAATACCCGAGCGGGGCATTGGGAAAATTAGAAAACCTGCGTCTATTGACCCCTAGTCAATTACAGACGAATCATATTTATGTGTTGAAGAAATATATATTTGTCTAATTCAATCCATTACCCTTTGGGGGACGGGGGAAGGCTTATCTTTGTTTTCTTTCGTGTAGGTATGACTCAATTGCATTCCCACGAGAAGTTCAAGACGGTTACTAAACCCGATGATTACCTAAAACTATGGTGGGACTATATGAGCGTAGAAGAGAGAAAAATTGTTAAAACACACATCGAATACCTGCCTTCATTGATCGAAATGGATGCTTGGCCCGAAATAATCCACGTGCTTACCATTTTTTGGGATGATCAGAATATGGTGTTTCGCTTCGGGGATGTGGAATTAACTCCTACCATTGAAGAAGTGTTAATTTGCTATGAGAGTATTGAAATGTGTTTCAAGAGAAAGGAAAAACCTGATAAGAACATTTTAGTTCCTGCCGTGTGGGACCGTCAAACAATCAAAGAGGCTTCTTTAACTGATGAAGACACCTGGCTAGGAGAACGTGATGGAGCAAATATCACTTTTCGGGAGTTGTATCATTGGTTTGGAAGATTCAATGCCTTCCACAAATTTGGATATAAATTTAAGTCTGAAGTAAAATGGAAGGAGATGAGAGCCTTTGCGTTTGCGGTAGGTCTACTCGGAACCATGGTGTTCCCACAGGGGGAAAATGGAAAAATTCATCCAAGGGTTGTTACGGCGGCTCATGCACTTTTCTTTGGAGTAAATTACGATTCTAACAGGGTATTCCACAATTTAGTTCCCATGATTTTCACCAACATATATCGAGCCTTAGGAAGGTGTCAAGTTGAAAATTGTTCCTTTCAAGGTTGCAACCTCATATTACAATGGTGGATGATGAAGCATTTGGTAAAGGATTTGAGAACGGTACAACCTGATCATAAAACAAGGGTGGATATGCTGGCTTCGCACGATATGTGGTTGTTTCTACACATGTTCAAAAGGAAAGCGTCTCACAAATTTTGGTTTAAGGCTTTCGGGGAATTAAGAGATGACAATGTATAATGGTCCATTAACTCTCTTCGTTTAGGAAAATACACCATTGAGGAGGCAAGTGGCCTTTCCTAGTGCTTTTCAATCTCAGAGGGACCCGTCCCTACAATCCTGGCAGAGTTCTTAGCTAATTCGAGATCAACAAGGAGGCACCACAAATAGATTCCATGCTTAGGTTTTTCACCGAATACGACAAAAGTGAGTCTCCGCTCAAAGACGGCATGATAAATGGATGAAGAAGAAAAAGGTGGACCAAAGTGACTTTTCGTATAGAGCATGACCCTGAAGTCAGCGACACTTACAAGGAGTGGTTGAAAAAGAGACTCGCCGAAGCATTGATTCTGGGACCAAATGTGCCCACTCGGGTTGTGGATGTAGAATCCGAGCATCAAGTTCGGCTCCATAGGCTACAAGATGAGTTTTAGAAAAGTGAAATTGCGCACTGGTAGGTACAAATAGAGGATGTTTTAATAATACGTATGTTGAGGGAAGAGCTGAAAAGAGTTAGGCAAGAGGCTGATGATGCTAGGCAGTGTTTAATCAATTTGGATGATAGCATGGCCTCTCAACTCGATAGTATAGGGAAAATGACTTACGACAGTAAGGCACAATTATGTGGGGGTCATCTTATCATCAATAGGTATCAAATAGCATAGGAGGTAAACAAGGCAAAGAAAGCAAAACAGACGAAGGAGCCTCCAGTAGCTAATTTTTCTATTTCCGTTGTGCGGGAACTTATCTTCTTTCATGTTATTTCCCCCATTTCCTAAAGATTGTATCCCTTTTTAGTTATCTTTTGTAGGCATATATGCCATTTTTCGTGTCTATATAAGTTGGGGGTTAATGGATTGACTTCGAGGAAGCATATATTTTCTTTAAAAATCGTTAGGCCTGAATCCTTGGCTCAAAAAGGGTCACCCCAGCTAGGATACACGTTATTATAATATTTTTATGTGATATAACTGTTTTATGTGCTTATGTGAATTTGTTTGGATCAAAGGCAAGTTTATCCACTATGTTCTATGAATAAAGTTGGTTATGACTCAAACAACTCTATGTGGTTATTTCCTGTCAAATATTTTGCATTACTTATCACATACAGAAACTAACACATCTGCCTTTGAGTTGTTTTACTTTACAGATAATAGAAATTACTCCGTGTTGATATAAGCTGGCAGAACATCCCTACTTCACCCGATCAAAAGCGCACAAAATTCTATCCTCTGACCATCATTCAAAAATGACAGGAAATGATAAAGAAAGTACATTGACTATCCGAGACAATGTGATAGCGGAACAGAATGAGATGATTGCGGAACTTGCAAGACAGTTAGAAATGCTTCAGGAAGAAATAAATCGCACTCGGGATTTGGCTAACTTGGCTATCACCGTCAATGCCCCCACTCTAGGAGAACATGGGACTTCACTCCAAATTCCTCCCCTCAGCACCCCTACTCTTGGGGATCAGCCAAATAACGTATCGTCCGTCTCCGCTCCCCTATTTGTCAAAAATACCATTGTGAAAATAACCCAAATGCCTACTATCCATAAACTCCATCTCTAACCCCACAGAACCCGTCTCCGAATCTATTACCAAATCCTCAAAACATATTTTCAATCAACAAAATGCATTCCCAAATCCGCAAGATTCGCTCTCAAACCCACAAAATACGTCAAACCTACCTTCAAATCCCCCAAATTCATTTCCAAATCTGTAAAACCCCTCTCAGATTCTGCCAAACTACTTGCAAAGTCCACAAAATCTTTCCCATTTCTAAAATGTCCTCCCCACTTACCAACCAAATTCCTTTCATACGCAAAATCAAGCCTCCCTTCCAAATCCCCCTCAGGCCATCATATCCCCTGATATCTATGAACCCCTTCTTAATCTCGAGATGGACCATTACGAGGAGAAGGAGGGAGAGTAGAGGATTGAGCATAAAAAAAATTGCTAGCTATAAAGGAAGAGATCAGGAGGATCAAAGAATCTCATAGAGCCAGGGACCACGATGGTTTGGGGTATGACGACTTATGTGTTCACCCGGGAGTAGACCTACCAGATGGGTACAAAGTCCCTAAGTTTGAAATGTTTGACGGTACCAAAAACCCAATGGCCCATCTGAGAAGGTAATGTAAGCAACTGGTAGGGATAGGGAAAACAAGGCGTTGTAAATGCGCCTATTCAGTCGAAGTTTAAGCGGCGAAGCCTTAGAATGGTTCATGTCTCAGGAGCCGAAAAGATGGATTGGTTGGAAAGCATTGGCCAAGGGTTTCCTTCACAGGTTTGCATTCAACATTGAAATAGTACCTGATCGATATTCACTACATTGGATCAAACAGCAGAATGATGAGAGTTTTTGAGACTATGCTTTTCGTTGGAGGAAAGAAGCTGCCAAAGTGCACCCCCCATGTCTAAGGAAGAAATGGTATCTGTGTTCTCTTACACTCAAGAAGGAGAATATTATACCAGGATGGTGTCCGATATTAGGGCAAATTTAACGGACTTGGTAAAAATAGGAGAATCATTGGAAGAAGGCATTCAGACAAGGAAAATTGCTAAAACCCCGACGTCGTCTGGGACTGTCATGTTCTCGAAGAAGAAAAAGGAAGATGTAGGTGCGATTTCTGTTGATTCTGTTGTGAAAACAAAAAAAAGGTTCAACTCTAGGAATGTTTTCTCTTCTCCACCATCACCAAGCCTTCAACATGTATTCTATGCCCACCCTCAATACCAAGCTCTATAGCCAAATATCTCCCTCAATACCAAGCTCTACTCCCAAACCTCCAATCCTCATACCAAGCTCCATAGCCAAATATCTTTCCCCAATACCCAGTTCCACATCTAAATTATCAGTCTTATTTCTAATCCACTCCTCTAAATAATCGAATAAATTCCCAAGTGTCTCTAAATCATCACCAAGTACCTTCTCCTACAAATCAAAGCCATTATAACCCCCCACGTCCAAACCACAAAAAGAAACCTCCCCAAAACTCTACCCCATTAGCTGAAAGCCACACCCAATTATTTGAAATATTGAAGAATGCTGGTTATTTGCAACCAATACAGCCAAGTCCTGTCAATCCCAACTCTCAATTTTTTAATGCAAGTAAACATTATGCCTATCATTCATGAGTAGCGGGGCACAGTACTAAGGATTGTATCCACCTGAAATATAGGATCCAGGATTTAATCAATCAGAAGGTCATCACGCTTCAGACACCTACACCAAATATTAACAGTAATCCATTGCCCAATCATGGGGGACCTACAGTTAATATGATTGAAATCGATGGTGAATGGGCATCTGGCAAGATCATTACTAAGGTAAACTCTGAAAAATCCAAAAGGGTAGAAGAGGTAGGAAAGATAGAGAGGGTTGTAGCTGCCTTAAGTGTCAACGAGAAAGCCTCATTTATAGTGATGATGGCTCCAAGTTAGGTGCACCCTTCCCCGTCAGGAAAGAAATTCATTGTACAGACCGCTGCTGCCCAAGGGATGATGCGGTCGGGACAATGCTATATCCCTGAGGAATTAACAAACAAAAAAGATTCACAGGAAAGGCCAATCACTGAAGGAAAGGCTGAGGAATTTTGGAGGCGTATGCAACCAAAAGATTACTCAATTGTGAAACATTTAGAGAAGACACCAGCACAAATCTCTGTTTTAGCACTATTAATGAGTTTGCAATACCACCGACAAGCTTTATCGAAGGTTTTGGATGAAGCATATGTTCCCACAGGAATGAGTGTTGATAACCTGGCTACAATGATAGGAAACATTGTGGGTAATCATCGCATATCACTAAGTGATAAAGAGTTGCCATTTGAAGGAGCGATGCACAACAAAGCCCTGCATGTCACTGTCATTTGTCGAGATTATGTGATTAATAAGGTATTAATAGATGACAGATCTGGTGTGATTATTTTCCCCCTCTCTATGTTGGTTCAAATGGGCTATGATTTGGGCAAAATTTGTTAAAGCCACGTAAATGTGAGAGCATTCAATGAAGGGTAGAGAGATACCATAGGAGAAATTAATCTGTACAACCAAATGGGAACTGCTGAGTTCAAAACTAAGTTTCATGTTATGGATATCTATCCTAGCTACAACTTACTCTTGGGAAGACATGGATACATGGTGCAAAGGCAGTTTCGTCACCCCTTCATCAATTATTGAAGTTCATTTGGAAGGATCATGAAGTAGTCATCCAAGGAGAAGGAAGTCGAGCGGATCGTCCCAATGGTTATGTGCTGGTAATTAAAGATGTTCCAAAAGGTAGCAGTTTCTATACAGTGGAAATTATAAATGTTGTAGACAGGGATTCAACGTCCAAAGTGCCAATGCCTTCTGTCTATAAAATAATTGCGACGGTGATGTTAAGAAATGGGTTCGAACTTGGTCGAGGTTTGGGTAAGGATCTACAAAAAATTATCGAGCCTATTTCGATCCCAGAGAATGGCTCTAAGTATGGATTAGGATATCAGCCTACCAAGAAGGATAGGGTTGAGGATGAGTCAGAGAAGAGTTTGTTTAGGCCCTTGTATCTCTTGTTCCAGTCATTTCCTGTACGAGAGGAGTCAGATGATGATGGTCATAGGGATGGAATAGAAGATTTATTCGAGGGATGCAATGTTGTACCAGAAGATCTCCCAAAATCCAGCGGGGTGAAGTAGATTGCGCCAGGGGAGGCCTTACAAAAATGGACCTCCACTCCACTCATAACTCGTCGCTCATCGTGGTAGATGAAAGGGCAATTACTAATCATTTTTAAAATCGGTGATGATCCGGATGAGGCCCCGTGATCCACCTTTTATATCTCAAAACTTTCTTTTCATATTTTACTACTTTCAAAAAGGCATGGACTTGTATTTGCGCAAGTCATGAGCCATGGTTTTGTAATTATCTCTCAAATTTCAATGAAAAGGCCTTCATTTATTTAGAAAATTCTAATATTTCCAAAACACTCCTAGTCATATATTTTGTTATTATCTTGTTATCATCTAAATTGATTTGTTTGTCCCTTACAGTAACAGCAACTTAAAATCTGCCAATGTCATGTCATGTCAAACTTTAAACAAATAAAATAAAGGGAACGATAATGATTGGAAGGACGGTGATGAGGATCAATTAGTTGAAGATATGGAGGAGTTTGAGAATCGGGAAAAATCCAACCTGGAGAAAACTAAAACAGTCAACCTCGGAGATCATGATGAAATCAAAGAAACAAGCATCAGTGTCCACCTGGCGAAAGCACAAAAGAGAGCCCATTCACCTGTTGCGGGAATATATTGACATATTTTCTTGGTCCTATGATGACATACCGGGATTGAGCACCAATATTGTGTTACATAAGTTGCCGATAAATCCAGAGTTTGATCCAATCAAGCAAAAAATATGAAAATTCAAGCCAGATTTAAGTCTAAAGATCAACGAAGAAGTGACAAAACAAATCTAGTCTAAGGTTGTGGAGGTCACAAAATATCCAATGTGGTTGGCCAACATCGTCCCTGTGCCGAAGAAGGACGGCAAGATTCGAATTTGTGTTGACTATAGAGACTTGAATAGAGCCAGTCCTAAAGATAATTTTCCATTGCCCAACACCTACATCCTCATCGATAACTGTGCAAAGCATGAAATACAGTCATTTGTTGATTGTTTCTCTGGGTATCATCAGATATTGATGGATGAGGAAGATGCAGAAAAAATGGTTTTTATTACGCCCTAGGGTGTTTATCATTATAGGGTAATGCCGTTTGGTGTCAAGAATACGGGTGCAACATATATGAGGGATATGATAATGATTTTTCATGATATGATTCAAAAAGAGATTGAGGTGTACGTAGATGATGTAATTATCAAATCCCGCGAGAGTTCGGATTATCTAACTCATCTGGAGAAATTCTTTAACAGATTAAGAAAGTACAATTTGAAGTTAAATCTTGCTAAGTATGCTTTTGGTGTGCCACCAGGGAAGTTGTTAGGGTTCATAGTCAGCAAAAGAGGCATCGAGATAGACCCATCCAAAATCAAGACACTTCAGGACTTACCACCGCCGAGGACCAAGAAGGAAGTCATGAGTTACATGGGTCGTTTGAATTACATTAGCAGATTCATCCCTCAATCGACAGTCATATGCAAACCAATTCTCAAGATGTTGAAGAAAAATGCATTGAATGAATGGACAGAAGAATACTAGAGAGCTTTTGATCGTATCAAGGAATACCTGTCTGCACCGTCGGTTTTAGTGCCACCAAGAGAAGGAATACCATTGTTGCTTTATCTATCAGTCTCAGAAAATGCTTTCGGATGTGTCCACGGGAAACATGATGAGATCGATAGGAAAGAAAAAGCCATTTACTACTTGAGTAAAAAATTAACACCATATGAAGCCCGTTATACTCTTGTAGAAAAGACATGTTGTGCTTTGACTTGGGCAGCCCAAAAGTTGAGGCATTATCTATCGTCCTACACAACAGACCTTATCTCAAGAGTGGATCTGTTGAAGTATATATTTCAGAAGGCCATGCCTACAGGAAAGCTAGCCAAGTGGCAAATATTGCTGAATGAGTTTAACATTGTGTACGTAACCCAAAAGGCAATCAAGGGGCAATCCTTAGCCGATCATTTAGCAAAAAATCTGATTGATGAGGAATACGAGCCACTTCGAACTTACTTCCCAGATGAGAAAATTTTATCCGTAGGAGAAGATATTACAGAGATTTACCCCAGATGGTGGCTATTCTTTGATGGGGCGGTCAACTTTAAAGGTTCAGGAATTAGAGCAGTTTTGGTGTCAAAGATGGGCCAACATTATTCGGTAACTGCTTAGTTACGTTTCCCATGCACCAATAATATGGATGAATATGAGGCTGGCATCCTGGGTCTAAAATTGACACTTGATATGAGTGTTCATGAATTGTTAGTCATCGGAGATTCAGATTTGCTGATTCACCAGGTACGGGGAGAATGGGCAGTAAAAAATCCCAAGATTACTCCTTATGTGGAGCTAGTGCAAGAATTATATGAAAGATTCAAAGAAGTTGATTTCAGACATATCCCACAGATACAAAATGAGTTTGCTGACGCTTTGGCTACTATATCTTCCATGATTTAGCACACAAATCAGAGTTACATTGACCCTTTAGAAATAAGCTTGAAGGAGCAACCCGTGCATTGTGCACACGTGGAAGAGAAGCCTGATGGAAAGCCTTGGTACTATGACATTAAGAGGTATTTGGAATCTGAAGTATATCCTGAAGAGGCCAGTAACAACCAAAAGAAGACAATCCGACGTTTGGTAAAGAACTACTTTCCAAGTGGGGAATTTTTTTTAGGAGGACTTCTGATTTGGAATTTCTAAGATGCGCCGATGCTGCGGAAGCCAATAAATTGATAAAAGAGGTACACGTTGGAGTTTTTGGGGCCCATATGAACGGGTTTGCCCTTGCCAGAAAGATCCTGAGAACCGGTTACTTCTGGATGACTATGGAAAATGATTGTAGTAAGTATGTACAGAAATGTCCAAAATATCAGATACACGGAGATCTGATTCGCATGCCTCCACATGAGCTTTATGCGATAAGTTCCCCTTGGCCTTTCGTAGCTTGGGGTATAGATGTTATCGGACCGATAGAACCATCAGCATTGAATGGGCATAGGTTTATTTTGGTTGCCATTGATTACTTTACTAAATGGGTTGAAGCTGCTTCATACAGAGCCGTCACTAAGAAAGTGATTGCAAATTTCGTCAAGAATAACCTGATTTGTCGATTCAGAGTTCCAAAATCAATCATTACGGATAATGGGGCCAACTTGAACAGTCACTTGATGAATGAAATTTGTGATCAGTTCAAAATCGTGCATCGCAACTAGACTGCATACCGTTCTTAAATGAATAGAGTCGTGGAAGCTGCCAACAAGAATATTAAGAAGATCCTAAGAAAGATGGTCGAAAATGATAGATCATGGCATGAGATGTTACCTTACGCCTTGCTAGGGTATCGCACGATGGTTTGAACCTCCATCGGCGCAACCCCATATCTATTGGCTTATGGAAATGAAGCGGTGATACTTGCTAAAGTTGAAATACCTTCCCTAAGGATTATCTAAGAAGCCGAACTAAGTAACCAAGAATGGGTTCGTGCTTACTATGAACAACTCATGTTGATTGATGAAAAGAGAATGGTTGATGTATACCATGGTCAGTTGTATCAACACAGGATGATTCGTGCCTTTAACAAGAAGGTGAGAGCTCAAACATTTGAAGTGGGGCAACTGATTCTCAAACGAATATTCCCTCATCAAGAGGAGTAAAAGGGCAAGTTCACTCCAAACTGGCAAGGGCCATACATAGTTCGCAAGGTACTATCTGGAGGATCTCTAATTTTGTCTGATATGGATGGCACAGAGTGGACCAAACCAATCAATTCTGATGCGGTAAAGAGATATTATGTTTGCGGGATGTTTTAGTTTTCATGTTTCTTTAGTTAATTTACTTGTAATCGCGTTCGTAGTAATGTTGTTTTCTAGTATGTAACTGCCTAGAATCTTTTCCCTTTATGTACGAACTACATTTGACGCGCTAGATACAACGTTGGCATCGAGGATATCATCAGCATTCAATATATTTGTTGACGTGCTAGACACAACGTTGGCGTCATAGATATCATCATCTTTTCATGAATCAGCATCTGAATACATCGGGAGCACACAATTTGAAGGGACGTCTTTAAGTCACTATCTAAGGATGAATGATATATAAGGTTTTCCGGAAATTGACAATTTGAGGGTCATCTATAAGTCATATTATTTGAAATAGGATAGTGTGCAAGATCATCTATGAGTTGATATCCTGTATGTTATCCGTAAGCCACAACATCCTAACTGAATAGTGTGTAAGATCGTCTAAAATTCGATAGTTCAAAGGTATCCATAAGTTGTAACAAAATCCTTACCGGAGAATATGTAAGATTATCAAATTGATACATCCAAGGGTTCTCTATAAGCCGCGTCATATCCAAGATCGATTATGTGCAGGATTACCCAAAAACTATCAATTTGAGGGATTATCTATAAGTCATATTGTATCCAAGGTCGAATGATGTGCAGGAACACCTGAAAGCTAGCGATTGGAGGGATATCTATAAGTCATCTCTTATCCAAAGTCGGATAATATGCAGGATTACCTAAAAGCTAGCAATTCAAAGGATATCTGTAAGTCGCCTCGTATCCAACATCAAATAATATGCAATATTATCCAAAGATTATCAATTTAAGAAAAATATATAAATCGATCATCGAATAATCGGAGAGGTTATCATTATACATACAACAAGTGATATAGAAAGGTTGCCACACCCGCATAAGATTACACGGTTGTAGGGACCATTCTGCATAAAGTATCACCGGTGTCCAAAAGGACTACCCTATTTTGAAGACATATTCAACCAATAATGTCATAATTATACAACAACCAAGAGGGTTGTTGTGTTTGTTGTTTCCAGTTATTTCATTCCAAATAGGTACATGAAGAGATAACCTCGCTTTTAAAGCCACAACTCACGTGGAGATATGGTAAAAGACTACATACCTCTCTCGTGAATTATGTTTAGCACTAACACTTTTTTCTTGAAGCATTATCGAGATCATCCGAGATGATGAAAATCTCAAATCAAAACCACAGGTGTGGACGACTTCAAAAGGATATTCTGATCATCCGGAAGGCATGTGGGTATTTCAGGATATTCTGGTTTCAGCTATACCTTTAGGATATTTCTAAACTCATGCCGAGGGTAACCTTCTCTTTTTTTTAAATTCGGGTGGTAACACACTTAGAGTTTTGGAAATTATGTCCAGGTAAGTTCTTGCCTATGGATGTGAAGGATCCCACATTCATGGTTAAGAGGTTACAAGCCTCTTTTCCGTAACTCGATCAATTTGTCACTCATTTCGAACCAAAGATGGTCTGAAATAAAAAACTATCTTTTCTACCGATTGACTCGAACTACAAGCAGTCTAATTTCCTAAAATCTTGGGGATATGTAGGCTGGCCTCTATATAAAAAACTCGACTGTATTTCAACCTCCCCCCAAATCCCTTTATTCCCCAGCTTTACGGTTTAACCAAAAACTCTAAGACCGTGATAGTTGGTGAATTTTCTTAAAAATCATGCTTTAAATCAAGCTCTATGAACTACAAGTGGCCTGAATTATCATGAAACCTGAGATATGTAGGAAACCTGATACCGAGGTTCGACCATAACTCCATGAAACTCGTGCAAAAGCCAACCTCTTTCAGATTTGAATTTGTGGTCGGACAAAAATTAGGAACGTCAACCTCCCTTTACACAGGGTTACTTGCATTCACCCTACCCAAAGGGAGGGGGCAGTTATTGACACCTAATTTTTACCCTCCACAACTCAATTTAATTTTGAGTTTCTTTAATTTTAAAATAAAGTCACAATAATTATTTTATGCCAATAAATACAATTTAAAATATTTATTTGAGTTAATTTTGTCATTTAATTAACAATTATACATTTTATATTTTTATACGAGAATGTATAAATTTTGTTATTTAAATAAACATTCTTTATTAAATTAGACTTTTATTGATTACACTTGAAAATTAATCTAAATGGATAAAGTCTTAATTTTAAATATGATTTGTCCTCAAAATATTTTATTTGGAGGAATATTTGTTTGATTTTTATCAAATTGGCCCAATTGTAATGTAATTGACCAATGGACATTCAATTTGGTTAGAGTTTAAATATGTCGCTTAAATTATAATTCAACCTTAATCTCCCAAATTACCATTTCCTAATTGGAATATTTTAATTCAATTCACCTAATTAGATTTAATTAGGGCTATCAAATAACCCCCAGCCCACCTAAGAAACAAAGCAGTCCAGCGACCCATTTTTGTTTCTACTCCATTCTCAGCCCAATACCTATAACTACCCTAAAACCTGACATGGCCCACTACTCTATTTCCCTATTTTCCCATAATACATCAAAACATTACCAAATCTCAGCAGCTAAGCTGCGTACAACCAACAGAAACAGCAACCTCAACAACCTGAATCAACTTCAAAAATCCAAACCTGACCCGACCTTAATCTTCAGCGTACCAGCCGACCCGATTCCTCACGCATCTCACACATCAATAGGATGAGAAAAGGAGCCGAAAACCTTCTAAAATAGGTCCAGGTGTCCCCTCAATGTATGAATTCCACAAATCTCGATAACAATGGTACGAATTCGTACATACCTGGTTGTTTTTCATTAGTTTTGGGGTAAAAATTCATTTTACCCTATTCTAATTGGTCCATCAATTCCAAATAGGTAGAATGGTTGTTGAAACCCTAAGAAATTTTGAATTTGAAATAGAGGGATACTTTTTCTTTCAGGTCAAAACTGGACTACAAATTGGTCTCCTATAAAAGGTCCCTTGAGGTCACTGTTTGGAGGACCTTGTTTTTTTTTCTTTTAGGAGTTTACGATTTAGGATTCAAAATTGGTGGTTCTTTCTCTTTCCGAAGAATTGAGGTTGGAAATTTTGAAGAAGAAAAAGAGAAATTTTTAGAGAATATCAATCTTTTAGCAAAAATCAGCTCTTCTTGTCTTTGAAAGTCAGTGGTTTCATTGGAAATCCAAAAGGTTCATAGACTGGTAGTGGTTGCGAGTTGGTGACGACACTTTTTTCGGTGGCTGTGAATCCGATATTAGCTCGTAGTATTGTTTTGCTGCTCCTAAACAAGTAATACTCCACTACGTTCAATTCTTTTTGTTGTTTCTACTTCATTTTGTGGTTCAATGGTGATGAATAATACCTTGGTATGCTGGTTTGTTTACTAGTAGAAGCCTTAAAGGCCATAGTTTTGTTTCTTCTTTCTTTTCTGTAGCTGTGAAGCAAGGGTTAGATTATTTCGCATTGAAGTAATTGTCTTGAGTTGTCTGGTGTGCTATTTCTGTTGTCTATGCCTCGACATTTGTTTTATCATTTACTCTTGATATTGTTGCTTAATCTTTGACTTAAAATCTCGTCTTGGGTACTATTTGTGACTCGAATGCTGGTTTTGTTGCTTAAAGTTTTGTGCCTTGACTATTGTTTGACAGTTTTGGGCTAATAACGTTTTGAACAAACTGGTAGAGTTTCACGCTTTGGATTTTTTTAACAGATTTTTTTTTAGGTTGATGGTATTTTGTCATGGCTGATTTTTTTTACGTTCAGTCTCACGCTTTGACCGCTTCGGGTTGGTAGTGCTTTCGCTGTAGTTGGCCTTATAGTTAAAGCTATTCGCATCAATCTTTGTTTAACAGTTTAGGGCTGGTGGTATGTTATTATGGTTGATTTCATGGCTTAAACATGCCTTTTATGTCTCCTGTAACTTCAAAAGCTTTTGTTCTGTTTTTATGAAAGTAGGTTCTTTTCTTGTTTCTATCCTTTTTCTTTTGGATCGAACACTGTGGTCGCTTTATTTCTCTCTTATGGACATTTATTAGCACCCAATTTTACATTCAATGTCTCGATAGGGTAAAAATGTGAGTCCCCATTTTCGTCTTAATGTTTCCAATTCTAATTGTTGAAGTTTTATTGTGCTAATTTGACATTGATCGCATAGTTTAGGATTGTTAGCTCATATGTTGTTGACTCGTCATGCCAGTAGCATAAATGTTATTTGTTGTGATTGAAATTCACGGTTTGTTTAAGTTTTGTTAATCTACCATTAACCTGCTGCATGAATGATTCAAGGTAGCAACTCTTGTACTAGAATTTTCTTGGCTTACAAACTGATTAGTTCTTTGTTTTGTTTGAACTTGCATCCATTTCTCTATTCTTTCACCTATTCATTTAATCTCTCAGGATATTCAATTCCCGTCTTTATTTTGCTTTGTCTAATTTTTTATTCCTTATGGTCTCCTTGTTTGATTTTTCATGTACGAGTTTGATTCATATTCCTTGGTTGTCCAAACTATTCATTCTTATGAACGCGTATTAATTCATATATTTTTTCTTTGCATGAACCCGTCTTTGAGCCCAAACAGACTTTATCCCATTGTTGCATATTCAGTGTGGGTCATTGAGTCCCATCCCTCATGATTCAATTTCGAAGGCCCTAAGGAGAAAATCTCATAGTGCATGGATACAAAGAGTCGAAGAAGAAAAATGGATTAAAGTCCTACAGTTGAAACGGCCAAGAGACTTGAAAGTTTCGGATTTCATTTCATTCATTTATTTAGTCATTTATTATTGTTGTTTTTATTTATTTAGTTATTTCTTTATTCATTTATTTGGGGCCTCGAAACCAAAGTTGTAAATTTAATACAGGTAAAGTAAAAATCGAGCCAAGTGCTCGAAAACATAGGATTAGGACAAGTGAAAATGGGTTAAAAATCCAACTAGATTAGGACAGGATCGACGGTTTGAACTTAAAAGCCTAAATCACCACTTCTCCTTTTCCTCTTTCCCTTTTGCTTACTTGTTTACGTGTTTCTTGCGAACCTAGTTAATCCTTTAGTCGAGTCGCTTAAAAACTAATTTTGCATAAACATCAAAAAATTTCTAAAATCGAGTTCTTTTCAAAAATCAATTTTTTCAGAAGTTAATCAAAAGATGTTTTCAAATAGTCCGGATAACCGCAAGTTAGCGGACGTTTTAGATGCCTAACACCTTCATAAAACGTTAATAAGAATCGCTTACTCAGAATCTCTTAACTTAAACTATTTTTCCGTTTTCAATCGTTTGAAGTATCTCTCTAAATGTTTCTTAATTCCTTTTCAAAATTAAGTGACGACTTTCTCTCAAAAAGCCAAAATTTCTCCGCAAAATAATATAACAAGATAGCGTTATTGCTCATATCAAGACTTTAGGATAAGGTCACAATTGTGACCGACCCAACCAAGTCTAACCGTACCAAACCCAACTGTTGACACTCAATTTTGATCGCCCAATACTCCTTCTAGGCTACAATTTTAGCAAAATTATTAATTTTAAATGTTAGCATTTTTTACATATTATTCCCGTATCGAACAGATATTAACATGTCATATTCATGATTTAAAAAAAATGCATAAATTATTTTATTATCTTTTAGTGTCATTTTTTAATAATTTTTTAAAACTCAAATACGATATTTTATATAATTTTATTAATATTTATTAAATTATTTTTTCACGTAATTGTGCACACTCACATTTTTGTAAATACGTTGTACAGTTTTTCATTATTATTATTATTATTATTATTATTATATTTATAACATTTATTAAATGGTAGCCAATTCTAATTTATTTAATTTCTAGCCATTATTGTATGCAATTTATGTCAATTGTAGTCAATACTGACATCAATTTTAACCCTAAATTGACATCTAAATTTTGACCTATTTTTTAAATTATTTTAATCTCAGTCGTTGATCAAAGTTGATCCAATGACTGAGATCGAAGTTCTCTTTTCTTTCCTTTTAAATAAAACAAGCAAACCCTAATCCCATTTTCAAAACAACAGCCGCAACCCCACCGTTCTGTCTCTACTCTCATCTCTCTCCACCTTTTCTCTCTCTAAGTTCCCCCCACCCTCCTCCCCTCTCCGTAGAAACAGCCATGGCTGCCACCGACCATCCCACCGCCAGTGAGCCCCTCTCCTTCATCTATCTCCCTTCCCTCTCTCTAAGGTACCACCGCCGCAACCGTCGTCAAAGCCGACCACCTTCCTTTCCTCTCCAGTCGTCGCCAGCCGCCATTGCAAGCCACCCAACAACCATGAAAGCCCTCTCCATCACCGCCAAAACTCCATCCAGTAGCCCCAATGCAACCAACCATCAAAATAGCCGACCCCCGGCAAGCCTCCGTCACCGCTCCGCCTCCCTCTGTTCATCCCTCCACCAGCAGCCGGCGAATACCGCCATATCCCACCACCAAGCCAAAACCAGTACCCGCCACCACCCGTAGTCGCTGCAAACCAGCAGCAACACCAACCTCCTCCGCGCAGCTGTCCGAAAATGATGGGTCTCAAAAACCCATCCACAAGTTTGACTAAATATTTAAAATATTTGTGTTTAATTTTAATCACATTCTACCTCCTTTTCCCTTTCTTTGACAAATTTTGGATTCGAGATTAACAAAGTATGATTTATTTCTTTTTGTCTGGTTCTATGTTATTTGTGTTTGTTTATGTGCTAAAACTATCAACCTTGGCTAATCCTGAATTTCAAATTAAGTACTGAATTGTGCTTATCTTTGTGTCCATTGTCTATCAATTGGAAGTTGTTGGTAAAACTGTTTTCACGTTTGCCTTTCTGCTTAAATGTGACTTTGGACTAATTTGTTGTGATACAATAGCTGGACGTTATTGAACTAATTGGCGATTACTTTATTTTTAGGAAAAGACGTGATATTAGTTGATTCATTCTCCTAATCGGAGTAACTCAATATTTAGGTAATTTTGATAGGAGCTAATCTGGCTATTTTTCCTCTTTATATGGCAGCTCTGTTAGTTAAACAATTAAGGTAATTGCATAATTGGTGTGATTGAGAATATATTTGTTGTTGATTTGCTCAATTTTGAATATATTGATAGCCTCTTATGGTAGGATTTGAATAAATTGTACTAGTTTATTTATGGTAAGCAAGCATATTTTCCTCCTTTCTTAATTAATTCAATTTGCTGATTTATATTAATTGATTGTTAAAATATTGTGTTTCCTTTTCTACCGCAATTAATTGATCCTTTCTTGGTTGTTTCTCTAATTAATTCTTGCTACTACTGTATAAACAACCCCTCTTTTCATTTAATAGACGGCTCTTCCTGACTACTACTCCCTCTAAAAGAAAACAAAAAGGCTACTAGTTATAAACGCTACTAGTTACTTTATAACGTCAAAGTATAATATTTTCGCAAGTTCTTCGATTTCGAATTTTCGAATTTCAAGAAGCACTCAATTTATTGTTGTCTAACGATTTTCTTTACTCGTATTTGTTGGTTTTGTCTCTTTCTGTATTGGCTTTACTGTGTTGACTATTAGACAGCACGCCCATAAGAATTGCTTGGTGGTGTTCTACGTGTTATATCATTGTCTGGACACTTCATATGTTTGTAATCATGTTATAATATTCTTGTTCGTTTTTTGTGCTTGCCATGTTATTTGCTGTGTCTAATAGGTTTGGGAAAATCGGAAGAGTTGCCATGGAAATTAAGGAGGGTGGCTTATTCTTTTAGCTTCTTTTAATTATATTTTTGTTATCTATACAGCCTGTAATAATCTTGTACAAACATATTTCTAATGTAATAATAGATTTGGGGACTGTTTGGGAATGGAGACTTCGATGCGATGCTCTATGAATAGTATAGATAGACACAACTTAGATTTTTATGTGTTACGTGAATCATTTAGGCACGCAAATTTAAAATTTATTAACACATGAATTACTTAGATAATTAATCTACTTATTAATTAATTTGATTAGAAGTCTTGATTTTAGGATCAAACTAATGTCCGACATGCTAAATTAAATTCCTGAATATTAACACATTTTTCAGCATATTAAACATTTGATTAAGCATGTCCTTGGAAGCTTTTGCATGTTTGAATTTTAGCATGTTAGTATTTTTTGTGCACGTCAATAATTAAATTTCTGCATATTAACACATTTTCAGCATATTAAACGTTAGAATTAAGCCTGTCATGGTATGTTTTAGCATGTTAATACAAATTTAAGCATGTCAATATTTAGAGCATGTTAATTCATTTTCCAGCATTTAAATGCTAAAATCTTTAGCATGTTAATGGACTTTTCAGCATTTAAAATGAATGTCGGTAATAATTTTCAACATGTAACTTTAACTTCTTTACATTGTCATTAGTTTACAACACGTCTTGCACAATAAAATTTATGAGCATTACTTTTTAACATATTTACTTCACTTTGGCAGCACATTATTTGGACATGATTAACACTTATTTTTCGTCATATTAATTATTGGTTTAACACGTAGATATCATGCCTATAGGTTTAACTAAACAAATTAATATATTATTTATCTGTACATGTTGATCACATTAGTCAACTTTAATTAACCCAGATGCTTGGGATAAGTGTGTGCTACATGACGTCCTACTTATTATGCGATAGCTTTATTTTGTCTAGACCACAAATCTAAAATAGCTAAGTCCAATGTCCAAGCCTCTTGGACGATAGGTGAGACAATAGGTATTTCTAAAAACGTTAGTTTTATCCTTGTCTTATAACACCTTTAGAATTAACAACCAACCTAGGTGGGGTGGGACGGATAGTCATTCGGAAGTGATGACCTCCAGAGGCATTACACAACGTTCGACATTGTTACTTGTTTAAAAATCCGGTTAGGGTTAGTTGGTCGGATAAGAATTAAACAAGTTGGGATTTTAATTCTAATGAAATCAAAACTTTTTTTCGTTTGATTTTTCATTTTATTTATTTTTATTTAGGGTAGTTAATTTATTACATAAACAATCCCTTTTGTTATAATTTATGTCACTTCTCTCTCCTCACTTGTCTTATATGTTTTGTTGACTTTTATCACTTAAATAATTTAACATATATTTGTTTATTAATTACTTTATCACCTAGTCGACGTTTAAGTTAATAAAAATAAGCAACCTTTATTTGATCACATAGTAAAAATACGCAACCTTTATTTGATCACATAAAATTCCCATAATAAAATACGAATTCGATCGGGAACTACCTTTGTGGACCTTGAAAGGTGCCTAAAACCTTTCTTTCGAAGTAATTTGAACCCTTACCCGAATTTCTGGTGAACTAAGACTAAATAACAAAATAAATTCGTAATTAACCTAGACGATGCCCTAACGCACCTTAATACGTTAGGTGGCGACTCTTTACATACACCCCTTAAACAATCCCAAAAAGAGTCTATCACGTCGAATCCCGCTTTTTGCAAGAAAAATAGGACGCAACACACCAACCAACCATCCATACCATACCATACCAAACCAGAGAGAATATCAAAACATAATAACGTAATACGATGAAACAACCAACAATATAGTCAGACCCAACACTAATGCCACTGCTAAAGCCGACACCAATACTGATCCCGCCCGTACCAATTTCCAAAAGTACCACAAAACCTCTATCCAAAATAATACAAATATCTGATTGGGACATGGCCCCAACCATGGCCAAAACTAATGTCCAAAATGAAAATAAAATGTCTAAGAATATCCCTATCATGAAATGGAGCATTCCAGAAAGATAGAAGCTCACTACTTCAATCCAAATGTGGTTCCTGAGTCAATCACTATGTAGGAGGAGTCGAACGGCCGGTTCCTGCATAGCATTGGTATATAACTGCCAGTAGACGGGTTAACGAATGACCGCTAGCATGTATCTCAGGCTAAGGATAAAGTAATGTCAGTGCTGGGAAAGGGAATTCAGTGTTTAACATGCATTTAAAACCTTTAACGCGGGCTATGTAACCTTGCCATTTAACCACACCCCTATGGGTCATTTGGGTTTAGCCCCCCTTCTGAAAGAGTCCTGTGCGTATAGCCTCACAATCAGGAAATATTCAATGGGATGACTAGTACATCCCTCCAATATAAAATGTGACACTCACACGTGACCATCAAATACCCTTCAAATCGGCAAATATGAGTTTCTAGTTTCGGTTCCCCAGAACCTCCACCTTCCACGGCTCTACACATCCTCCAATTAATGCCCAAATTAAAACCACGTCCAAACAAACCAATTTCCGTTTGTTAACTAAGACCATATATTGGTGGTATCGTCACACCAACCATACTTGCAAGATTTATTCATAGCCAAACCATTTAGGTTAAGAGAACTCTCAAGTGCCTTTTCTGTTACCATATTAACCTCTTGGAAGACTTCCATGTACTCCACAAGCAAAACCAATAAACCTTTAAGCTTTGTAAATCATTTAAATCATTTATTATTTCATTCATAAGCTAAAAACAAGCCAGAGTTCTATTTAAATAAGTCAATGCAATGTACATATCTTTATAAGTACTTTATCAAAAATCTTAGGGTATAATATAACCAAAACCAATTCCAAAGACCATTAAACCAACACTATGCAATCAAATTGCCCAAAACCATCATTGATGCATATAAAAACATAATTAAACCATAGGAAACCATAACCAAGCCATTATAAAGAAAACCTCTAAGTAATAGTTGAAAACCATAAACCATGCAACATAGAAACTATGAAAACAATCATAAAATCCACGACTTTCTAGAAATAAGAAGTAGGGAAGAGACACGTGCCTTAAATCAAGAAAGATAATGGAAGAAAATCACCAAAGCAAGAACCAAAGCAATCACCAAGTTGAAACCCTAGCTCTCTTGCCCCAAAAGCTCTAGAGAGAATTGAATGTTTAGGAATAGTTTTCTATGTGTTAATGAATAAAATAATAGGGTACATAACCTCCTAAGTGTATTAGAAGTCGTGGGTCATAATTTGGGTAAGTAGGAAATGTCCAAAATACCCCCACTTAAGTCCCTTAAAATCCCGTCACAAGAATACGACTGACCCTCTTATGAGTCGTACCCTTCCTTATGATTGGTTCCCACCAGTCGTCGTACCCAGGCCTTAACCTTGGATCAGACACTGTCCAGTATACGACTCATCCAACCAAGTCGTAACCTCAGCACACGATCCGTACCCATGATTCGTATCCCTATCAGAATGAATTACCAAGATGATCAAACACTGCCCACCATACGAGCCCCTAATATGACTCGTATACAAGACTTACGACTCGTACCCTTACGTCTTGACCATTCAAGTGATCAAAACCATCCTACCAACTAACACTGGTCAACTTACGACAGGATCATACCAATCATACCCCAACATACGGCTCGGACCCATGAGTCGTATTAGGTCCGAAGAATGGTTTTCAAGAAAAACTTTCTAAGGACAAAACCCAGAATGTAACACTCAGGGTCTATCGAATTTTCTGAGAAATTTATTGAGAAGAAAGGACAAATAAGGACACATGCTTTTTCCTTTATCTAATGTTAACTAAAGATAAAAATGATGGTAGCCTTCTCAGAGCATCTGATTTGACAAAGCCATTACTCAACAACATAATATTTAGATTGGCAAACTTTGTTCCAGCTAGTTTCTTCTCAAATGATGTTTTGGGATACCGTTGCTTGAAATTTTGGATAATAATATCTCTGCAGCAAGTTATCATACAGTATCTGAATATCAGTTGGTTCTACTTTAAAAAACTTCATCTGAATTTCAAGAAAATCATAATATAGTACTGTGAATAATTCATGGCCTACAGATTATAATTTTGAATAATCAAGATCTTAATTATGTACCTTTGTGAGAACGCATTAGGAGCTCACCACCTCTTGCGAGCAATTTTCTACTGCAAATTCCAAGAAAATTCTCTTTGGGAATTAGTTCACCGCTAGAAGTACCATTGTTACCACCACCATTGCCACTTCCCATCCCTTTATTAACAGAAATTACTGCTGTTCTATACTTTCTTTAATGTTCTAGCCTTTAATATAGCTGCACCACGGAGAGCTAAAAAATAATACGTCAAAAATTAAACAACATACATATGTAACTCAAATCAAATCCATCACCTACCAGACTTAAATCCTATACTAACACCACAATATTATTAATTTCCCTAAATCATTTGAAATTAGACGAGAACTTTAACATAACTGAGCAATTCAGAAGTGTACCAGTAGCTACAGCTGTAGTTAATGTCATAATATCCCCTGCAGATTGAACGTTCACAGCAAAACTAATCATTGATGCAAGATGCTCGCACTCAACTCCCATAGCTTCAGCAGCTTTAGCACATTATGTTGCTACAATGGATGCAGCAGAAGCCACAACCATATCAGTTTTAACCATCTGCTCATCCTTTCCGCTACCAGATGAGGCTGTTGTAGCCGTTATCAAGCTGCTGCAATAGCAGCAACAGCAGCAACAACTCCTGTAACCGATACAGTAACATGAAGAAGTGCATTAGGTGCCCTCATCCCATTTTTCTTCTTCTCCCTTCTATCCTTCAACCACCTACCCATCGTCTTTCCGCCTCCACCACTGCCACCAGTAACAACTGAGTTGGTAGCAGTAGCATTGCTCCTGTACTGGTCATTAATCGGTACGTTGTTCAGATGATTGTACTGAAAATGACACAACTATGCATTAGCATTGTACTGAAAATGACACAACTATGCATTAGCATCCACTAAAACAGTACATTCAGCTACAGTCTACACAACAAATCAAAAATGAGGTCACCATATTATTTCAGCAAAAGATAGAGCCAATATAAATTCTCTACTCATGAATATAACCTACAAAGTATAAAAAAAGACATAATATCAGAAAAAAAATTAGACGCCGGCATTTTTCTAGTTAAGAGCTATTTTTGGGTATCATAACATCAAAATTAATTATTGTACCAGCATCCCAAAATAATAGGAATAGTGGCTTCAAGCCCAATAAAAAGTAACAGGTATAAGAAAGAGTGAAATTTGCTAATTTAGATTCAGAGAACAAGCTACCGCTGCTGATTGAAAACATCTAATATTATACATCAAGATTAAACTTATCAAAGTACGGTATATGTCACGACCCAAAAATGAGGGTCATGATGACACTTGTCGCGGCGTACCTTGACAAGTAAGCCTATCACCCAAACTGATACAAAAAGAGAAAAAAATAAAAATACCTCAAGTTAAGGCTTCTAGAATGAAGACGAACCATTCAAGTAATCATAACACAGCGGAAAGAACTTATTCAAAATATTAGTCATGCCCAAAACCAGGTGTCAATAGGGTAAGAACCGGGTCGTCCCCCCTAATAAAAGACATAACTACTATAGAAAGATAGAAGTGAACT
This sequence comes from Capsicum baccatum var. pendulum, assembly GCA_030864225.1. Lineage (NCBI taxonomy): Eukaryota > Viridiplantae > Streptophyta > Magnoliopsida > Solanales > Solanaceae > Capsicum > Capsicum baccatum. The sequence continues at coordinate 75,056,802 of CM061558.1, read as the reverse complement.
CCGGACGCATGAATGCCCAACCGCATAAAAGACATAACTACTATAGAAAGATAGAAGTGAACTCCGGACGCATGAATGCCCAACCGCTACCTTGGAAGCTTCAACAATTGCCCGAGCCTAGCAAGCTGAGGTGCGCTCGAGCTAGGAATTGCACCGAAAGGGCGCAGTAGGTATGAGTACAGTCCACTTGTACTCAGTAGGCATCATAGGCCAACCAAGGAAAGTAGTAAATAAAGCATACAAAATATACACTAAGGACACGTCACCTGCAATCAGAAAATATCCCACAACGGTAGCCCACATCACTTGCACTAACAGTTTTAATATATCTTACATATATTACAACACACCAAGATATAGAACACAAGTATACATTTTGTCACATATAATAGAACAAGAGAGAACATGTAGATACAAGACCATCAAATACAAGTAAAGGAAGGTAAGACAAATAAATAAATGACAAGTCAATAAGGCAATACAACACAACATAAACACAATAAAGTAAGTGAAATGTATATGATGATGATGATGCACGAGGTCGTCGCACAACCTCCGGGATCATCGCATAATCCCCGTATACACCTACAGAGCTAAAGCTTCCCGACGCAGAACCCATGAGGGGTTCGTCAACCCATATACAATCCATAACCACAAAGGAATAATAACAGTCTCCGAATACTATAAAGACATAACTACTATAGAAAGATAGAGGTGAACTTCGGACGCATGAATGTCCAACCGCTACCTTAGAAGCTACAACAATCGCCCGAGTCAATCTAGCTGAGGCGCACTCGAGCTAGAACCTCCACCGAAAGGGCGTAGAGACATTTTTAATTATTAGTTTCCACCCTTAACATGTATTTTGTACCATCATTTACTATCCAGCCCAGTCTGAAAGAGTTAAGCCATAACCTACCTCAAAAGCCGAAACCGATCCACTATACTTCAAACTCACGACCTTAATTTTCAAGAACAATCCCGAACTCTACTAAAAATATCAAATATGGAATATATGCATCAAAATAAAACCAACAAAACTCATATTGACTACTTTTGATTCGGGGTCAAAACGGACCTCTGAAATGAGTTTTACTTCAAAACATGGTCCCTATATTTTTAGGAACCTACATCTGAAAATCCAAGTTAAACCGAGTAAAAAACGAGATTCAAATCAAAGAAAAATCATTTTTGAACTTTACCAAGAAAAATCTTTGAAATTCGGATTAAAATCTAGAATCGAAGTTGTTTTGAAGGTTAACAACAACAACAACAACAAACCCAGTGTATTCCCACATAGTGGGGTCTGGGGGGGGTTAAGATGTACGCAGTCCATACCTCTACCTCTAAAGAAGTAGAAAGGTTATTTCCGATAGACCCCCGGCTCGAGACACGAGATACCACACAAATACATAGTAAAGCATAGAACAAGATTTCATAACATAACATAAATACGACACCCATAAGTAATAAAAAACAGAGAAAAGCACACAGATTCGTAATAAAACATGGAACAAGGTATCATAACAAGAATAATACCCCCCAAGTAATTCCCTACACTAGCGACCCAAACTGGCCCTAGCCTTCTGCCCTAATTCGCGTCCTCCAGATCTTCCTATCTAGGGTCATGTCCTCGGTGAGCTGTAACTGCTCCATGTCCCGCCTAATCACCTCACCCCAGTACTTCTTCGGCCACACATCCAACGCAACATCCGCATTTCTGCCACCTTCATTTTTTAGATGTGGGAGTTCTTAACTGGCCAACACTCCGCTCCATACAATATGGCCGGACGGACTACCACCCTGTAGAATTTGCCTTTAAGCTTGGGCGGCACCTTCTTATCGCACAACACCCCCGACGCGAGCTTCCACTTCATCCATCCCGCCCCAATACGGTGCGAGACATCCTCGTCAATCTCACCGTTACCCTGGATCACGGACCCGAGATACTTGAAACTATCCCTCTTACATACCTCCTGTGATTCCAACTTCACTACCACCTGATTCTCCAGCCTCACGTCATTAAACTTGCATTCCAAATACTCCGTCTTGCTTCTGCTCAACCTGAACCCTTTAAACTCAAGAGTTTGTCTCCACACCTCTAATTTGTCATTCACACCCCCTCGCGTCTCATCAATCAAAACTACATCATCTGCAAAAAGCATACACCAAGGCACCTCCCCTTGAATACGCCGCGTCAACACATCCATCACCAAAGCAAACAAAAAGGGACTAAGAGTAGATCCCTGATGCAATCCTGTCAAAACAGTGAAATGCTCTAAGTCTCCTCCCGCCGTCCTCACCTGAGTTTTTGCTCCATCATACATGTCCTTAATTGCTATGATATATGCCAGCGGGACTCCACTCACCTCCAAGCACCTCCCTGGGGACTTTGTCATATGCTTTCTCCAGGTCGATAAACACCATGCAGGTCCTTCTTCCTTTCCCTATACTGTTCCACCAGCCTCCGTACCAGGTGAATTGCCTCCGTCGTCGAGCGGCCAGGCATAAATCCAAACTAATTTTCCGAAATAGACACTATCCGTCTCAGCCTCACCTCGACCACTCTCTCCCAAATCTTCATAGAGTGACTCAATAACTTAATCCCCCTGTAGTTATTGCAACTCTGGATGTCACCCTTATTCTTATAGAGAGGGATCATGATACTCCACCTCCAAGCCTCGGGCATTTTTGCCGTCTTGAAGATTTCATTAAATAATCCAGTCAACCACCTTACACCAACCTCTCCAGCGAACTTTCGAAAATCCACCGGTATCTCATCCGGCCCCGTCGCCCTACCCCTTCGCATCATGCGAACAGCCTCTTTAACCTCTTCTACCTTAAAACGTCTACCATAACTAAAATCCCGACACTCCTCTGAGTGCTCCAGCTCCCCTAACACAATCGCTCTATCCCCTTCGTCATTCAAGAGTCTATGAAAGTACGACTGCCATCTATTCTTAATGTGGCCGTCCTCCACCAACACTGTACCGTCCTCCCCCTTAATGAACCTCACCTGATCGAGGTCACGACCCTTCCTCTCCCTAGCCTTAGCGAGTCTAAACAACTTTTTCTCCCCTCCTTTCCCCTGTAACCCTGTATACAAGCTCTCAAAAGCGGTCATTTTAGCCGCCGTAACTGCTAACTTAGCCTCCTTCCTAGCTAGCTTGTACTCTTTCCTGTTTACCCGCATTTCTTCTTCGTCCTTACTCTCAACCAACTTAGTATACGCCCCTTTCTTGGTCCCCACTTTCTTCTTAACCTCTTCATTCCACCACCAATCCCCCCGATGATGCCCGGCCCGGCCCCTAGAAACACCCAACACCTCACTTGCATTCTCCCTGATGCACCTAGTCACCCTATCCCACATACTATCCACGTCTCCCCTACACTCCCACTCCCACACCCCCATTCCCGTCAACTTCTCCCCTATCTCCCACGCATTCACTGAAGTCAAGCCGCCCCACTTAATTCTAGGTCTACACTCCTCACCCCTCCTCTTTCTAATCTTCTTTATACCCAAATCCATAACCAAGAGCCTATGCTGGGTCGAAAGATTCTCACTCGGGATGACCTTACAGTCCTTACACAACACCCTATCCCCTTTTCTAAGCAACAAAAAGTCAATCTGGGTCTTGGCTATCGCGCTTCGAAAGGTGATCAGGTGATCGTCCTTCTTCAGGAAGCCCGAGTTCACCACCACCAGCCCAAAGAACCTCGCAAAATCCAATAGAGTAGCCCCCTCTTCATTTCTTTCCCCAAAACCAAAACCACCATGCACATCACCAAAGCCTCCCAGTAACTCCCCGATGCGCCTGTTGAAATCTCCTGCTACAACAATCTTCTCCGAGCTAGGCACGCCTCTCACCACCTCATCCAAAGCCTCCCAAAACCGCATCTTCTCCTCCCCCTCCAAGCCCACTTGCGGCGCATAAGCACTACACACGTTCAGAGTAAACCCCCGAATGACCAACTTAATAGTCATCAACCTATCATTGATCCTCTTCACCTCTACTACCTGATCTCTAAGCTCTTCATCTACTAAGATGCCAACTCCATTCCTACGCCTCTCGCTCCCAGAGTACCACAGCTTGTAACCATCCACATCCCTAGCCTTAGACCCTACCCACTTGGTTTCTTAAACACACGCAATATTAATCCTCCTCTTTCTAAGAATCTTCACAAGCTCTATGGACTTACCCTGAAGGGTCCCTATATTCCAAGACCCAACCCTCAGCCTACCATCACTATCCACACGTCTTCCTCTACCACCCCTGAGGCCAAACCTTAGTCTCCCTCCCACTCCCGCCCTTTCCTCATCCCCGCCCCCACCATAGCCCCACGCCCCAACCCCCTCGGACATGACCCTATCCAGCCATCACCGCCAACAGCCACTACTACAAGAAAATATAAGAAAATATAAACCATGGTAGTAGCAAAGCAGCAGCAAAAAATACAAGGCTCACACAAATTCGAAGAAATAATCAAGAAACAAAACTAAACTCAAATAGAGAGCAAACACCACTGGACTCAACACCCAAAGCCCCAAAAACAGAGCCCCAAGCCGATAACCCAATAAAAAACAGTGCAAGAAACGACAACAGACAATATCAACAAATCACACGCAAGTCAAGATACAGGAGATAATACTAGCCTAATACGAAGAATGCAATAACAAAGGTTAGAAGTCACCGGGTTACGCTTGTAGACCAAGCCGGAAACCAAAACCCAACGTAGATCGAGCTCCGGGGAGTTCCGGTGACGGAGAGACGGCGCTGCTGGATGCAGAAATTAGAGGGAGCGGCGGCTACTGGAGACCGAGGGGGCTGGTCGTCGTTTGGGGAAGAGGAGGCCGGACAAAGGGAGCCAGCGGCGGTGCTGGGCTGGTTCGTCGCGGTTGGAGATGGAGATGGATGGCAGCGATGGGGTCACCTGGTTGACGTTGTTTGTTCGCCGGAGGTGCTGAGACGGAGAGGGTCGCCGGTCGCTTGGGTCTGACCGAAACCGGACGGCGGAGCGGTTGGGTAGGATCTCGCCGGAGCCGGAGTTGGGGTTTACGGCGGAGGTGGACGGCTGTTTCTGTGGCGGGGGTGGCGGCGCTGTTTCGCTGATGGCGGCGCCGGGCGGGTGCCGTTGAGGTATGAACGGAAAAAGGCGGATCGGAGCCGGAGGTCGGCGAGGGGGGGGGGCGGGGAGCGGCGACGGGGGCCGGAGGTCGGCGACGGAGGTCGGAGCCGGAGGTCGGCGACGGGTGCCGGGGATGGTGATGGTTTAGAGAGAAGGTAGAGAGAGAGAGAGCCGTTAGAGAAACATATCACTTGAAGGTTAAATTGATGAAAAACTAGTAATTTTAAGATAAAAACACTATTCAAGTGAAAAGGAGTAAAATTAGAGTTTAAAATGAAGCCCTAAGATTTTTGGAGTTTTGAAAATTAATCAAGAAATTACTAAGAAAAGAGCAAATTCTTACCTTAAAGCCGTAATAAAACCAAGAAATAGATGTTAATCTAGCTTCCCAATCTCCCACAAACTTTACTTTTAAGCTCCTACACTATTTTAGGGTTTAAATCCCAAGAGGCAAGATGAAAAATGAGTAAAATAGGCCCAAAACTGCTATATATATTACAGAAAAATCTGCACAAAAAAGTTTACTTTTTTAAAGTTTAATCCGAACTTCGATGGGGTGCCCGAGATTCATTTGAAGCCCGATATACACAAATGAACTATGCAATCATACTAAATTCGATATTCCGGGTGCGTTGGCAAAGCCAGATTTTTAGAAAAAGATCATTTTCAAAAAGCTAATCCCCAAAACTCGAAATCACAATTTTCTAAATTGAGGATCAAAATGAGATTTAAAAGCCGAAAAATCACACCAAACATCCTACCACCCTAAAATTGACATTTCGAATCTGCTAGAGAATTTGGAGTTTCCATCCGAGTTAGTTTCGACCAAATGTGGGTCCCCCACTCATATTTTCAATTTTCCAACTTTTTGATCAGTAGGTCGAAATGAGCTCGGGTGCACCGGGACCCAAACAAAAGGTCTACCTAGACTAAAATCGATATTCTAAAGTTGTTGACACAGTCCGTTCTGCCATTCATCGCACGGATCAAAAGATATCCCCATAAGTCTAAAATAAGGCTCTAAAAATCATCAAAAACAACAATATCGCATAAATGGTACCAAAATGCATCGAAAACCATGCCAATCACTCCCATACCTCAAAAATATCATAATACAACTATGGAGAGGGATACAATAGCCGAATCACACAAAATCACAAATTTCACATATTTCATTAAACTTTTAGATCGTTATAGTATAGAAGATAAACAATCGTAATTTCCCATAATTTGATGAATAAGTTAGTTATACCAAACTCAAACAGAGCATTTACCTCGGAATTAGCAGATGAAGTCAAGACATGAATCACTCTTACCTTCAGTATCTATCTTGTTGGCCACAACAAAGCCTTTCTCCTCCATTAATCTCGAACTCATCAAGGACTATCCCAGTTCCTCAAGTTAAGCATCAATTTGATATAAGTTTTAGTGCCTCACTTTCTTTCCATATTCAGTAACAACTTGGACTTGTTTACCGATAAAATCAATTGCTTGAATTGCAACCCAAGCAGAACATTTGTCTTCCACCTATACGTTAGAGCCCTTTGCAGTGTCATTTTTTTTTGTGGGTGTGGGGGTTAAAAAATCATATGCAGTCACAACAGTACCGAAAAAATGACAACACAGCTCTCAACACATTAACATAGTGTTCATTTGTCAATTGCATACATTATTAAGATTTGACAATACTTTTTCAGTCTCCTAGAAATGTAATGCTAACCAATTGCAAAACCAAATAACATAAAAGAGACACGACTTTACCTTTGATTCGGCTCAGCTCCTCTAAGGATTTTGCTTTAAGCAAATTTGCTTCAAGAAGTAAACTCACGGAATGCAGTAACATCATGCCAACAGGCACAACATCACCTTTGGAGCGTGGTTTTAATGGCCTCGTTCCCTCAGCAATGGATTTAGACATTCTCAAGGACAGGGTTCGAATAGATATTCCGTGAAACACTTGAAGGTCAGCATCAAAATTTCCTCTTTGATATTTTAGCTTCCCCAACAATGAAGTATCAGTAGCAAACAACTGCAATAAAAAAGATTGAGAAAGAGTGAGAAATTACATTAATCTAAGTGCTAGAAGCAGTCAGGTTTGTGATAATTAAATAACTACCAACTTTGTCATGATATTAAGACCATTCATGAAGAAAACAAAGACAAAAAACACGAATACTACTAACTTAAAGCTTCTCTAAGATAATAATCTCTCATAGCCTATAACTATATACAATTTATACATAGTTATGGGTTGCTATCAGCAAGAAGATTTCATATCAGTGACTTAGTGTCCATTCAAGCGACAACCTTAATTTCAGTTACTATTTGGCTGCGTAGTCCATTTGACAAGCTCCTCTACAAAGATATAAAAAGTCTGTACAAAGATATCAAAAAGTTTCTATCTCATATAATTTTCTATTGTTGATCCTCAAAAAGATCAAGTCTAAGGGATGTGAGTAAGACCATTAGTTGAGTTAAGTAACCTTCCATTATTACAAAATAAAATTTATAAACTCTATCACTTAAAAATAGGGGGGGAAATGAGTCTGGCATATCATCAAACATTTTGGATGCATAACTTCAAGATTGTTATTTGTTAATAATAATCACATTAAGAAAAGAATTGGACCAAAAATATGCAGGTGTAATATTGTCGTCTATTGAAAACCCAACAATAACAATAAGCACGTGATACCTCAATTTTTTTTATGAAATAGGTTTAATGTTACAATTATAATTTGCTCAGAAAAATAACAGAGACATCAAGAAAGAGTAATACAAAATCATATAGGGGCTAGGGCCATGTACCAACATGTCTATTTGAAAACATGCCCGTATCGATCAGATACAATTAAGGAAGAAACTGGAATCAGAATTTTGTACCAATTTGATTTCGTACCAAATTATATACTGCTACGATGTATATGGGGCTGCTAACCTCTAGCATCTCACAAAAACACAGCCAAACACAAGCTATCAGATTACTTTCGTTCATTTCTACCTGTATATCATACCTGATTTGATTCTAAATATAAATTATATTCAATGAAATATAGAAGAATTCTATCAAAGAGGAAAATAGAGAATAAGACAGCGTATAATAATGACAACGAAGAAGAAGATGGAAAGAAAATTGATACGTGGCTGATGTAGGTCAGTTTAAAGAACACGTAGCATAAGAAAGCAACATTAAAAGTTTAAAATATCCTTTAAGATGAACACGTGGCTCTATAAAATAAATAACCAAATAATTATAATATTTTTGTTCCAATCACTTTAATTGTATATTTTATGCTGCTGTTGGTGCAATATTATGGTGCAATGTTTGTGCAACTTTATTGTCTGCAATGATTAAAATCCCTTAAACTTTTTTGAAAATAATAACAGGTTGCATTGTCGAAAACCTTGCTTCTATATTAAAGAAAAGAAAAAATATAACAATATTATTTTAATCTTAATTAAAAATTTTAAATTTAAATCTTAAAAAAAATTGCTAGAAAATATTTACGCAAATTTCACTACTATGTAAATCTAATTACTCTAATCACGAGTAATACTTTAGGGCTTTGGATTGTAGGTGACAAAAGAGTTTTAAAATGAGGTGTGGGTGACACAAGTTTTAATAATTGAGTGGAGGTAACAATTACTTTATTAAAGATTAAGAAAGTAAGAGAAGTTTGAAAATAACCCACAAGTTTTTTAATTTATACTTTGATCCAATGTAAAACTTAATATAACTAAAAACGGGAAAAAAAAAGGCACATTTCTCTCTCTTCACAATTTTTTTTGTTCATTATTTTTGTTGCTTTATTCATCATTTTCTTCTTTATCATCATCTTGTTCTTTATTATCATCTTTTCTTGTTCAACATCATCATCTTCCTGTTGTTGAACATTGTTGTTGTTACCGCTACTGTTGTTACTTGATCAAATTTTTTTAGGTCAAATTTTATTCGTATATCACTTGGGCATTACTTATTAGGTGATTTTAGTAAGTAAAATTATAATTTTTAGTTGAATTTCTCATCAAGGTGTATCTGCTACTGATATTTTTTCAATAATGGATAAAACATATAACGTGAATTCAACAGATGAGTAATCTGTTGCAACATATATGATTAATCTGTTGCAACAGATGAGTAATCTGTTGCAACATATATGACTAATCTGTTGCAACAGATTACTCATCTGTTGGATTCATATTATAGTGTTGTAACATGAATCTAACATATGGGTCATCTGTTGTAACAGATTCGTGATATGTTGCAACAGATTACTCACTTGTTGCAACAAATGACTCATATGTTGGATTCATGTTGCAGGTTCTATCCATTGTAGCAGTAGCAGATATACCAAATAAAAAATTCAACGAAAATCATAATTGTACTTACAAAATCACTTATGCAGTAATGTCCAAGTGATATACGAATAAAATTTGACCTAATTTTTTTTAAAAAAAATTCAATAGGGGCACAACGAATAAGTGAAACACATGAAAAAATTCATGAAATGGGTAAAGAAGACAAAAATAGTATATCATACATCAAATGCAAAAGGATCAAGAGGAAAAACGTTTGAGTTCTCCTAAAAATGTTTAAGTTCCCTAGTATTTAATTGCTTTCTAATGGATGACCCATCTATTATAACAGATGTTCTAACTGTTTGATAATTTCCAACAGAGAATCATCTCTTGCGATATGTTAGTTATCTGTTGATTCAAATTAAGCAATTATTAGTAATAACTAAATTGATTTAACTAAAATTAAAGACAATTCTTTAAGACAATGGGACAAACATTTGAGTTCTCCTAAAAATATTTGAGTTCCCTAGTATTTTAATTATTTTTCAACAGATGACCTATTTGTTGCAACAAGTTAGTCATTTGTTGATTCAAATTAAGCAATCATTAATAATAATTAAATTAATTTAATTAAAATTGAAGACAAGACATTAGACAAGGGGAAAAACGTTTGAGTTCTCCAAAAAAAAATTGAGTTTTAGTATTTTAAATTATTTTTCAACACATATTTTGTGAATTTAATAATTTCCAATAGATGAGTCATATATTGTAATAACTTAGTCATCTGTTGCAACATATGCCTATATCTGTTTGATAATTTTCAATAGATGAATTAGTTGTTGCAACAAGTGAGTCATCTGTTACAACATATGTTTATATCTGTTTGGTTATTTTCAATAGATGTTTTTATTTGCTTGGTCATTTCCAACTGTTGTAACATGTTAGTCATCTATTGAGTCAAATTGAGCCATTATTAGTAATAACTAAATTGATTACTAAAATAAAATATGAATTAATAAGTTCAATTACAGTTTCAATTAATCTCATGGTAATTACATGAATAACTAAGTATGTTAGTCCTGAGTAGAGTGATCAATTGACCAATTTTATTTGAAATGATTCAAACTAAGTCATCATTAGAAATAACTATATTGATTTAACTAAAAATAAAGATGAATTAATGAGTTCAATTAATCTCATAGTAATTACATGATCAATTAAGTGTTTCGTACTAAGTTGAATGATTAATTGACCAATTTTATTTGAAGTAATTCAAATTAAATCATTATTAGAAATAACTATATTGATTTAACTAAAATTAAAGATGAATTGGTAAGTTCAATTACGATTTCAATTAATCTCATAGTAATTACATGATCAATTAAATGTTTCATACTTAGCAGAATAATTAATTGACTAATTTTATTTGAAATGATTCAAATTAAGTCATTATTAGTAATAACTATATTGATTTAACAAAAATTAAAAATAAATTGACAAGTTCACTTACAATTTCAATTAATCTCAAAGTAATTACATGATTAACTAAGTGTATTCGTCCTGAGTAGAGTCATCAATCAACCAATTTTATTTGAAATGATTCAAATTAAGTCATTATTAGTAATAACTAAATTGATTTAACTAAAATTAAATATAAACTTACAATTTCAATCAATCTCATATTAATTAAACGATCAACTAAGTGTATTCATCATGAGTAGAGTGATCAATTGACCAATTTATTTGAAATGAATCAAATTAAACCATTATTCATTATAACTAAATTGATATAACTAAAATTAAAGATGAATTGATAAGTTCACTTACAATTTCAATTAATCTCATAGTAATTACATGATCAATTATATGTATTCATCTCAAAGAGAGTGATCAATCGATCAATTTTATTTGAAATGATTCAAATTAAGTCATTATTAGTAATAACTAAATTGATTTTAACTAAATTAAAGATGAATTGATAAGTCCACTTACAATTTCAATTAAGGTATTCGTCCTTAATAGAATGATCAATGGATAAATTTTACTTGAAATGATTCAAATTAAGTAATTATTAGTAATAACTAAATTGATTTAACTAAAATTAAAGACAAGACCTTAGACAAAGGGACAAACATTTGAGTTCTCTTAAAAACATCAGAGCTTGAGTATTTTAAATTATTTTCCAACATATATCCTATATGTTTGATAATTTCAACCTATGATTCATATAATGTAACAACTTAGTCATCTGTTGCAACAGATGTCTATATTTGTTTGATAATTTTCAATAGATGAATCATTTATTGCAATAGGTTAGTCATCCGTTGAAACATGTGTCTATATTTGTTTGGTCATTTTCAACAGATGTCTTTATCTGTTTGGTTATTTCCAACAGATGTCTTTATCTGTTTGGTTATTTTAACGTATTACTCATCTTTTGCAACATGTTAGTCATCTATTGATTCATATTAAGCCATTATATTAATAATAACTAAATTGATTTAACTAGAATTAAACATGAATTAATAAGTTCAATTACAGTTTCAATTAATCTCATGATAATTACATGATCAACTAAGTTTGTTCGTCCTGAGTAGAGTGATCAATTGATCAATTTTATTTGAAATGATTCAAACCAAGCCATAATTAGAAATAACTATATTGACTTAACTAAAATTAAAGATGAATTAGTAAGTTCACTTACAATTTTAATTAATTTTACAGTAATTACATGATCAACTAAGTGTTTAGTCTTAGGTAGAATGATCAATTGACCAATTTCATTTGAAATAATTAAAATTAAGAAATTATTAGTAATAACTAAATTGATTTAATTAAAATTAAAGACGAATTGATAATTTTAGTTACGACTTCAATTAATCTCATTGTAATTACATGATCATCTAAGTATATTCGTCTTGGGTAAAGTGATAATTGACCAATTTTATTTGAAATGATTCAAATTAAGACATTATTAGTAATAACTATATTGATTTAACTAAAATTAAAGATGACTTGATAAGTTCAATTATGATTTCAATTATTCTCATATTAATTACACGATCATCTTAGTGTGTTTATTCTGAGTAGAGTGATCAATTGACTAATTTTATTTGAAATGATTTAAATTAAGTCATTATTAGTAATAGCTAAATTAATTTAATAATTACAATTTTAATTAATCTCATAGTAATTAAATAGTCATTTAAGTGTATAACCTATTGCAACAAATTTAACCTGTTGCAACAGATAAGTCATCTGTTGAAAATTATCAAACAGATATACACATATGTTGCAACAGATTGGTCATCTGTTGTAACAAATGTCTTTATCTGTTGGTCATTTCCAACAGACGACCAATCAGTTGCAACATATGACTTTATCTGTTTGACATTTCCAATAGATTACTAATCTGTAGCAATAGATGATTAATCCGTTGCAACAGATGTCTTTATCTGTTTGGTTATTTTAACATATTACTCATCTTTTGCAACATGTTAGTCATCTATTGATTCATATTAAGCCATTATATTAATAATAACTAAATTGATTTAACTAGAATTAAACATGAATTAATAAGTTCAATTACAGTTTCAATTAATCTCATGATAATTACATGATCAACTAAGTTTGTTCGTCCTGAGTAGAGTGATCAATTGATCAATTTTATTTGAAATGATTCAAACCAAGCCATAATTAGAAATAACTATATTGACTTAACTAAAATGAAAGATGAATTAGTAAGTTCACTTACAATTTTAATTAATTTTACAGTAATTACATGATCAACTAAGTGTTTAGTCTTAGGTAGAATGATCAATTGACCAATTTCATTTGAAATAATTAAAATTAAGAAATTATTAGTAATAACTAAATTGATTTAATTAAAATTAAAGATGAATTGATAATTTTAGTTAAGACTTCAATTAATCTCATTGTAATTACATGATCATCTAAGTATATTCGTCTTGGGTAAAGTGATAATTGACCAATTTTATTTGAAATGATTCAAATTAAGACATTATTAGTAATAACTATATTGATTTAACTAAAATTAAAGATGACTTGATAAGTTCAATTATGATTTCAATTATTCTCATATTAATTACACGATCATCTTAGTGTGTTTATTCTGAGTAGAGTGATCAACTGACTAATTTTATTTGAAATGATTTAAATTAAGTCATTATTAGTAATAGCTAAATTAATTTAATAATTACAATTTTAATTAATCTCATAGTAATTAAATAGTCATTTAAGTGTATAACCTATTGCAACAAATTTAACCTGTTGCAACAGATAAGTCGTTATCTGTTGGTCATTTCCAACAGACGACCAATCTGTTGCAACATATGACTTTATCTGTTTGACATTTCCAACAGATTACTAATCTGTAGCAATAGATGATTAATCTGTTGCAACAGATGTCTTTATCTGTTTGGTTATTTTAACGTATTACTCATCTTTTGCAACATGTTAGTCATCTATTGATTCATATTAAGCCATTATATTAATAATAACTAAATTGATTTAACTAGAATTAAACATGAATTAATAAGTTCAATTACAGTTTCAATTAATCTCATGATAATTACATGATCAACTAAGTTTGTTCGTCCTGAGTAGAGTGATCAATTGATCAATTTTATTTGAAATGATTCAAACCAAGCCATAATTAGAAATAACTATATTGACTTAACTAAAATTAAAGATGAATTAGTAAGTTCACTTACAATTTTAATTAATTTTACAGTAATTACATGATCAACTAAGTGTTTAGTCTTAGGTAGAATGATCAATTGACCAATTTCATTTGAAATAATTAAAATTAAGAAATTATTAGTAATAACTAAATTGATTTAATTAAAATTAAAGACGAATTGATAATTTTAGTTACGACTTCAATTAATCTCATTGTAATTACATGATCATCTAAGTATATTCGTCTTGGGTAAAGTGATAATTGACCAATTTTATTTGAAATGATTCAAATTAAGACATTATTAGTAATAACTATATTGATTTAACTAAAATTAAAGATGAATTGATAAGTTCAATTATGATTTCAATTATTCTCATATTAATTACACGATCATCTTAGTGTGTTTATTCTGAGTAGAGTGATCAATTGACTAATTTTATTTGAAATGATTTAAATTAAGTCATTATTAGTAATAGCTAAATTAATTTAATAATTACAATTTTAATTAATCTCATATTAATTAAATAGTCATTTAAGTGTATAACCTATTGCAACAAATTTAACCTGTTGCAACAGATAAGTCATCTGTTGAAAATTATCAAACAGATATACACATATGTTGCAACAGATTGGTCATCTGTTGTAACAAATGTCTTTATCTGTTGGTCATTTCCAACAGACGACCAATCAGTTGCAACATATGACTTTATCTGTTTGACATTTCCAATAGATTACTAATCTGTAGCAATAGATGATTAATCCGTTGCAACAGATGTCTTTATATGTTTGGTTATTTTAACATATTACTCATCTTTTGCAACATGTTAGTCATCTATTGATTCACATTAAGCCATTATATTAATAATAACTAAATTGATTTAACTAGAATTAAACATGAATTAATAAGTTCAATTACAGTTTCAATTAATCTCATGATAATTACATGATCAACTAAGTTTGTTCGTCCTGAGTAGAGTGATCAATTGATCAATTTTATTTGAAATGATTCAAACCAAGCCATAATTAGAAATAACTATATTGACTTAACTAAAATGAAAGATGAATTAGTAAGTTCACTTACAATTTTAATTAATTTTACAGTAATTACATGATCAACTAAGTGTTTAGTCTTAGGTAGAATGATCAATTGACCAATTTCATTTGAAATAATTAAAATTAAGAAATTATTAGTAATAACTAAATTGATTTAATTAAAATTAAAGATGAATTGATAATTTTAGTTAAGACTTCAATTAATCTCATTGTAATTACATGATCATCTAAGTATATTCGTCTTGGGTAAAGTGATAATTGACCAATTTTATTTGAAATGATTCAAATTAAGACATTATTAGTAATAACTATATTGATTTAACTAAAATTAAAGATGACTTGATAAGTTCAATTATGATTTCAATTATTCTCATATTAATTACACGATCATCTTAGTGTGTTTGTTCTGAGTAGAGTGATCAACTGACTAATTTTATTTGAAATGATTTAAATTAAGTCATTATTAGTAATAGCTAAATTAATTTAATAATTACAATTTCAATTAATCTCATAGTAATTACATAATTATTTAAGTGTATAACCTATTGCAACAGATTTAACTTGTTGCAACAGATAAGTCATCTGTTGAAAATTATCAAACAAATATACACATATGTTGCAACAGATTAGTCATCTATTCTAACAAATATCGTTATCTGTTGGTCATTTCCAACAGACGACCAATCTGTTGCAACATATGACTTTATCTGTTTGACATTTCCAATAGATTACTAATCTGTAGCAATAGATGATTAATCTATTGCAACAGATGTCTTTATCTGTTTGGTTATTTTAACATATTACTCATCTTTTGCAACATGTTAGTCATCTATTGATTCATATTAAGCCATTATATTAATAATAACTAAATTGATTTAACTAGAATTAAACATGAATTAATAAGTTCAATTACAGTTTCAATTAATCTCATGATAATTACATGATCAACTAAGTTTGTTCGTCCTGAGTAGAGTGATCAATTGACCAATTTTATTTGAAATGATTCAAACCAAGCCATAATTAGAAATAACTATATTGACTTAACTAAAATTAAAGATGAATTAGTAAGTTCACTTACAATTTTAATTAATTTTACAGTAATTACATGATCAACTAAGTGTTTAGTCTTAGGTAGAATGATCAATTGACCAATTTCATTTGAAATAATTAAAATTAAGAAATTATTAGTAATAACTAAATTGATTTAATTAAAATTAAAGACTAATTGATAATTTTAGTTACGACTTCAATTAATCTCATTGTAATTACATGATCATCTAAGTATATTCGTCTTGGGTAAAGTGATAATTGACCAATTTTATTTGAAATGATTCAAATTAAGACATTATTAGTAATAACTATATTGATTTAACTAAAATTAAAGATGAATTGATAAGTTCAATTATGATTTCAATTATTCTCATATTAATTACACGATCATCTTAGTGTGTTTATTCTGAGTAGAGTGATCAATTGACTAATTTTATTTGAAATGATTTAAATTAAGTCATTATTAGTAATAGCTAAATTAATTTAATAATTACAATTTTAATTAATCTCATAGTAATTAAATAGTCATTTAAGTGTATAACCTATTGCAACAAATTTAACCTGTTGCAACAGATAAGTCGTCTGTTGAAAATTATCAAACAGATATACACATATGTTGCAACAGATTGGTCATCTGTTGTAACAAATGTCTTTATCTGTTGGTCATTTCCAACAGATGACGAATCAGTTGCAACATATGACTTTATCTGTTTGTCATTTCCAACAAATTACTAATCTGTTGCAATAGATGACTAATCCGTTGTAACAGATGTCTTTATCTGTTTGATTATTTTCAATAGATTACTCATCTTTTGCAACATATTAGTCATCTATTGATTCATATTAAGCCATTATATTAGTATTAACTAAATCAATTTAGCTAGAATTAAACATGAATTAATAAGTTCAATTACAGTTTCAATTAATCTCATGGTAATTACATGATCAACTAAGTGTGTTTATCCTGAGTAGAGTGATCAATTGACCAATTTTATTTGAAATGATTCAAACCAAGCCATAATCAGAAATAATTATATTGACTTAACTAAAATTAAAGATGAATTAGTAAGTTCACTTATAGTTTCAATTAATTTTATAGTAATTACATGATCAACTAAGTGTTTAGTCTTAAGTAGAATGATCAATTGACCAATTTTATTTGAAATAATTAAACTTAAGCAATTATTAGTTATAACTAAATTGATTTAACAAAAATTAAAGATGAATTGATAATTTTAATTACGATTTTAATTAATCTCATAGTAATTAAATAATCATCTAAGTATATTCGTCTTGGGTAAAGTGTTAATTCATCAATTTTATTTGAAATGGTTCAAATTAAGACATTATTAGTAATAACTACATTGATTTAACTAAAATTAAAGATGAATTGATAAGTTCAATTACGATTTCAATTACTCTCATATTAATTACACGGTCATCTTAGTGTGTTCGTTCTGAGTAGAGTGATTAATTGACTAATTTTATTTGAAATGATTCAAATTAAGCCATTATTAGTAATAGCTAAATTGATTTGATAATTACAATTTCAATTAATCTCATAGTAATTACATGATCATTTAAGTGTATAACCTATTGCAATAGATTTAACCTGTTGCAACAGATGAGTCGTCTGTTGAAAATTATCAAACAGATATACACATATGTTGCAACAGATTGGTCATCTGTTGTAACAAATGTCTTTATCTGTTGGTCATTTCCAACAGATGACGAATCAGTTGCAACATATGACTTTATCTGTTTGTCATTTCCAACAAATTACTAATCTGTTGCAATAGATGACTAATCTGTTGTAACAGATGTCTTTATCTGTTTGATTATTTTCAATAGATTACTCATCTTTTGCAACATATTAGTCATCTATTGATTCATATTAAGCCATTATATTAGTATTAACTAAATCAATTTAGCTAGAATTAAACATGAATTAATAAGTTCAATTACAGTTTCAATTAATCTCATGGTAATTACATGATCAACTAAGTGTGTTTATCTTGAGTAGAGTGATTGATTGACCAATTTTATTTGAAATGATTCAAACCACGCCATAATTAGAAATAACTATATTGATTTGACTAAAATTAAAGATGAATTAGTAAGTTCACATACAATTTCAATTAATTTTATAGTAATTACATGACCAACTAAGTGTTTAGTCTTAAGTAGAATGATCAATTGACCAATTTTATTTGAAATTATTAAAATTAAGCAATTATTAGTAATAACTAAATTTATTTAACTAAAATTACAGATGAATTGATAACTTTAATTACGATTCCAATTAATCTCATAGTATTTACATGATCATCTAAGTATATTCGTCTTGAGTAAAGTGTTAATTGACCATTTTTTTTTGAAATGATTCAAATTAAGACATTATTAGTAATAACTACATTGATTTAAGTAAAATTAAAGATGAATTGATAAGTTCAATTATGATTTCAATGATTCTCATATTAATTAAATGACCATCTTAGTGTATTCGTTCAGAGTAGAGTGATCAATTGACTAATTTTATTTGAACTAATTCAAATTAAGTCTATATTAGTAATAGCTAAATTGATTTCATAATTACAACTTCAATTAATCTCATAGTAATTACATGATTATTTAAGTGTATAACCTATTGCAACAAATTTAACTTGTTGCAACAGATGAGTCATCTGTTGAAAATTATCAAATAGATATACACATATGTTGCAACAGATTGATCATCTGTTGTAACAAATGTCTTTATATGTTGGTCATTTCCAATAAATTACCAATATGTTGCAACATATGACTTTATCTGTTTGTTATTTCCAACAGATTACTAATTTATTACAATAGATGACTAATCTGTTGCAGCAGATATCTTTATCTATTTGGTCATTTTTGACAGATTACTGATATGCCCAAATTACAATCTCGTTAGAAAGTGTAAGCGGTTGCTGTCAAATATAGAACCCAATTGGGTTGGGTGTCGAATCCCACAGGAAATACTGTGTTCACTAAGTATTGTGGTTGTTATTAGACTGTTGATCGAAGGCTCCAGAATAAAAGGAGATTTTGATTTATCAATTATATTCAAATGTTTGTCACAGAAAGTAATCTAACTGTAAGTTATATTGTTAATAGTAATTCAATAAGATAAGTCAAACTAGAGTTATGGTTACTAATGATACGAGAATGACAAAGGAAGGCACAAAGAAAACACCAAATCAGTCCACTAGTTTGAAGAACCCGTGGACTTATTTGGTGACCACTCTCGAATTCACTACAACAACAATAAGAACGAAATATAAGGGTGTGTTTCAACCCCAAAACAGCCACCAAACTAGATTTAACAACACAAGAGGACAACAACAATGAGGTAATAATAACAACACCCCACGGGTTACATTAAAAAAAAAGAAATAGCAATTACAACAAAACAAAGGATAGATAGCCAGACAAAAATGAAGGTGTATCTTAAAAATCCAAGAGCGTATTCCACTCTTGAACCTTTAACACCACACACAATAACTACCAAACTCTTATGTTGGTACAAGAGTGACCTCGATCTCCCAAGCATCCAACATTTTCAAGCTTTGAATCCAACACGAGTGATTTCACACTCAAGTTGATTTCCTTAGTTATAATTTCGGCCAAGGAGGGCCATTCTCACAAGAGAGATGTTTCTAAGTGTTACACTTCCATATTCAACAAAAACTAATGACTAAAACCCTACATCATTCTATTTATAATGTATTACAAATAATAAGTAAAATGACCAAAAGATCCCTTTAATGAAATGTGACCAAGGGTGCCCTTGGAGTCCAAGTTTAGGGTCGTTTTTGGTATGATCCAAGTCCTTATCCACACTTTACTTGGACGCTTTATTACACGGGTGTAATACCTTGTAAAGTTCCCTCATAGTCTAAGCCTTTAGAGGATGTCAAGTGAAGCCTTTTTTCGTTTCTAAAAGATTTAGGAATGACTTCCAAAGTGAGTAGTGTTTAAATCAGATAGAGCTTTCCTAATTTTTACTTTTTATTGTTTGAGAAATTAAATTAGCTTTCCAACGATACCAATTTTGTCCAAATCTGGTATTGAGTGAGAAGTTATGGTCGTTTTACTAAGAGTTATCAGAACCGCCCAGGTGCGACGGATAGGTTGACGGACCGTTGAGCTTGCGACGGACCGTCGAGCTTGCGACGGACCATCGCTTGAGCCGTCGCAACCAAGACAGTAAACCCATCCATTGGCCAAGTGTGACGGTCAGGCCAACGGACTGTCGAGCTTGCGATGGACCATCGCCCAAGCCGTTGCTACTAAGGTAGTGATCCCCTATTCTGGTCCAAGTGCGATGGTCGGACCAATGGACCGTCGAGCCAGTGACAGACCATCGCACAAGCTATCGTAGATCCCGTTCAGCATTTTAAAGCCGTTTTTAAAAGGGATTTTTGGTATTTTTCCACCCCTTTTAACACCTAGATATATCAAAATGAAGTATAGAACTTCAGAATCATCCAAAGCATAAAAAACTAGGGTTTTCTCTCAAGATTAACCCTCAAGAGAAAATTCAAATCTTTCTCCAACAACCTTAAGATTCCACCATAGTTTCTATAAATTGAGTTAAGATTCAAGGTTCCCAAGTTAAAAGCTTCAAGAACCCTCACTCAAGAGTATGAAAAAGATCCTCAAGCAAGCTTGTTCATGTACAAGTCATAATTTAATGTATGTGGGGTTTGAACAAGGACACTCCTTTCGTCCTTGTACCCAAAAGTTGTTTTAATTACAAAGATATATGGTTTTACATGTTTTCTTATGAAATTGAATTATGGGTTTATACCCTATGTTATTATTTCTTGATATTATGATGGTTTTAACGTTTTAGAAATTAAAGTACATGAGTATGTTGAGATTATAATGCATATTTCTAAAAATTTCCAGATTTCTATATAATTTATGAATCTTTATGATATCGAGTATGAATTTTGATACGTCTTAATGTGAGATTGATATATGAGTCATTAAGCCCTATTTGAGATTGTAATTTTAAGAACTTTTGTGCTATAAGAACCCATGTTTTGAGTATTTTGAGATTATTGAGAAAGTTTTGACCTTGACAATCATGGTAGCTTTGAAATCCACTTTTCTAAATGAGATTACAGATTTTGTAGTTGGGTTCTTTATGAACCACGAGATTATTTTAAAGTGGATTTCCATGAGATGAGCGTAGCTAACTAAAGGGAGTAGTATTTAGCACCGAGTTGGGTAAGTTACTACGGTTTCATACCCCAGAACTATGTGCCACCATAGAATTGAGATTTATGGGCCCGAGGCCGAAATAGTGATCACTGAGTTGAGGTTATACTCCATGGCAAGAGTATGATGTGTCTCCCCAACGTGAGGTTTCTTCCTTAGGAGGACAAGACATTGGAATCCATGTAGCTCGCATGGTATATGTCGGTTAAGAGAACCTCCCTAATAGTAAGAATTTTCAGAGTTATTTCTCAAAGTAAAATTTTTCCAAGAAGAAAGTAGTTTTCCCTATTAGTAAGAGTAAGTAATCAGTTTCTAAAGTAAAACATTTTCCTTGAGATGTGATTTATACTATGTGTTCCATTATTCATAATTTACGAGATATGCATTTTGAGATTTTCGAGCTATGTGAGTCAGTTATATTAGCATGCATGATTTCTATAAAGATTGATGATATTATTATTTTAAGTATCGCATACACCCCCATATAATCAGTGAATCCTCAAAGTACTGATCCACATATATGTCTTTGTGATACATTGTCTCATAATGTATGTTCAGGTGCTCAGTCTCAGCAGCGTCACTGATCTCCGAGTACCTTGATCTATACCTCTATAGTTGGTGAGTCCTCATGGTTTGAGGACCTGTTTTTCCCTGATTTCAGTCTTCATAGTAGTTGGGTTATTTCTTTTTAGTTGAGTATGAGTCAGTTGGAGATCTGTCCCAATGACTCTCTAGTTCTTGAGTAGTAGAGGCATTGTCAGGCTAGACTATCAGTGGTATTTTAGACTTTTCAGCATGTTGCTATTCAGACAGTATTCTTTTGTTATTTCAATTGAGATATGTTATGGCAGTGCCATTGTTTTGCTTTATCTATCTTAAAAGTAAGTGTTAGAAGTAGTAACAGGATCAAAGGGTTAGCTTAGGGCTACTTGTAGCCTTAAGCACCGTGTGACATCTCAGAATAAGATTTTGGGGCATTACAATGGGTTCAATGCATTCTCACATACGTGCATCCTCGCGATCGTGCCTGTATCATCCTCTCCTACTTGAAAAAGAATTCGACCTCGAATCCGCTCCTTGAAAAATCAAAGAAGGACAAACAAGTAAAACATCATCATGACATGAGGGTTAGGATTAACAAAATACAGACATCACATGCTATGCCAAGGTGGGACAAACTTGGAGTATACCCACGGGTCCTTTGTGTTGAACATGAAAACCATAGTATAAATGGCACAAAGAAAGAGGTCATCATCAACAAAAAGAGACAAGGAAGGACCTTGCCTTCCTTCATTAGCACCCACAACCAAACATTGTTTGTCGTCTTGACCAAGCATCAAGTAGGAAATGTAGAAATTCCCACATTCCAGGAGGGTGCTGGGGTCAAATGGGAGAAGTAGCCAAGGGTCTAAGCCGAGGTTATCCCTTCCTTCCCCTCGAATGTCACCCCCACAACCACGCATGACATTTGCCTTTAAGAGAAGACTAACATTCAAGAATAGAGAGACACGACCTAGAAGTCCTACCTCAAAAAGACATATGCCATTATTTACAATATTTCCATACACATGATCTCTATGAACAAAACTACTAGCAAGGCTTTTACCACACGAGATGTTCAAAGAGTCACGTGCACCATCAAGATCAACTCTATAAACACCATCACTAACTTGAGATTTTTTAAGCACGCCACACATATGCTCAAGTAGTGGAATACATTCATAAGTAAGTTGATCTTCATTCACATCCTCACTAGTTGTTGGCAACTCACATACCAACGTAGCCTCACCTTGGTTCGCACAAGGGTCAACTAGTGAGTGAGTACTCTTGTCAAGTTATAAAGGCTAGCACTAGATGGAAATAAATCATTCTTACAAAAAGAATTAATTTCATCATCTAAAGGATCAACTAGTGCTTGCGTACTTACAACAAGAGGTTGGTCCTCACGTAACCTAACATCACCAAGAGTATCACGATAGGGATACTCAAACACCTTTACTCTAGGTAAATCCGCAACTATATCCAATTGGCCACTACTAGCCACAACATAACATTCTACGTTCATAGAAGTGTAGGGAACAGTGTTTTACCTCGTAGCTCACATGAGCTACGACCTTCCTCTTGACGTGTGTCCGGGAAGCCCACTTGCTCGCTTTGACCTACCATATGATCCAACCTTTCATTTGCCATAGCTAGGTATCGGGACATAGTGTCAAGGTAGGCCAAAATAACAATAATGGCATTGTTGTCCATGGGTTGACAGGTGAAAGTCGTGGGTTCCCTTATAATTGTACTAAAAAAAAAAACACCTACAAAACAAAACACAAGTTAGTTCAAAACAACCTCACCACACTCTCGCACAATTGATCATTTCACACTTGGTTTCACAAGTGTTGAAAGCCGGTTTGTACTTTGCGAGTGATTGAGGGTCGAGTCTACTCTTGTCCAGAATAGATTTTCGTTTGAGTTGACTCAAAGAAAATTTGTTTACGGACTTGAAACAAAAAGATTCAATGAATTTACAAAAGAGAAAAGCACACAACAACGCTTAACACGAATGAACGAACACAAAGACTAACTAATAATCTAGTAGATGAGTACTAGTTTGCCAATTAGTGTTGGAACCAACGAAAGTGAAACTAAGGAACAACAAAAGAAAACTAAGAGATCAAAAGTTTGAGCCAAAATTATTGCGTGAACATTAACAGTGATGACATGGCAACACGTAATTGGTGAGGAAGAAACCAACTTGAAACACTCAAAACAAACAAAATGACTACCAAATCTAGACACACAAACACCAATCTCGGTCAAGACAATAACACAACATAATTTTCTCGGCCAAGGACAAGATGGACAAATTTCTTTTTTTTTTCAAGAATTTTCAGATTTCAACATTTTTTTGTGTGGATTTTTGACTAACCAAACCCAAGACTGGCTTTGTGGGTACAAAAATAGGCCTTGCTTTGATACCAAATGATATGATAATGACAAAGAAACGTACAAAATAAACACCAAATCATTCCACTAGTTTGAAGAACCTGTGGTCTTATTTGGTGACCACTCTCGGATTCACTACAACAACAAGAAGAACGAAATATAAGGGTGTGTTTCAACCCCAAAACAACCACCAAACTAGATTTAACAACACAAAATGACAACAACAATGAGGTAACAATAACAACACCTCACGGGTTACATTAACAAGAAAAAGAAATAACGATTACAACAAAACAAAGGATAGATAGTTAGACAAAATGAAGGTGTAATATTAAAAACCCAAGAGCCTATTCCACTCTTGGAACTTTAACACCACACGCAGCAAATACCTAACTTTTACGTTGGTACAAGAGTGACCTCGATCTCCCAAGCATCCAACATTTCCAAGCTTTGAATCTAACATGAGTGATTCCACACTCAAGTTGATTTCCCTAGTTACAATTTCGGCCAAGGAAGGTCATTCTCATAAGAGAGATGTTTCTAAGTGTTACACTTCCATATTCAACAGAAACTAATGACTAAAACCCTATATAATTCTATTTATAGTGTATTAAAAATAATAGGTAAAATGACCAAAAGGTCCCTTTAATGAAATGTGACCACGGGTGCCCTTGTAGTGCAAGTTTAGGGTCGGTTTTAGTGCAATCCAAGGCCTTTTCTACACTTCACTTGGATGCTTTATTAGACGGGTCCAATGCATTCTCACAAACGTGCATCCTCGTAATCGTACCCATATCAACCAAGATGCTTAAGCTGCTAGGGTTGTGGACTATTTTGGATTCCTAATAAACAATTCTTATTGCAAGAGTAATTGAATTCTATGGTTTACCCATTAGTTTCTCAACCTAAATGAGTAACATATCCCTTAGTTCTTTCATGTCACGACCCAAAAATGAGGGTCAAGATGGTACTTATCATGGCGTACCTTGACAAGTAAGCCTATCACCCAAACCGATACGAAAAGAAGAAAAGACAGAAATATCCCACGGTAAGGCTTCTAGAGTGAAGCCGAATAATATAAGTACTCATAACAATGCGGAAAGAACTTATCCAAAATACCAATCATGCCCAAAACCAGGTGTCAATAGTGTAAGAACTAAAAATACAATCCAAGAGTCAAATGCATCAAAAAAATAACCATAAAGGAATAATAACTGTCTCCGAATACTAATAAAGACATAACAACTATAGAAAGACAGAGGTGAACTTCGGACGCATGAATATTCAACTGCTACCTTGAAAGCTCCAACAATCACCCGAGTAAATCAATATGAGGCGTACTCGAGCTAACACCTGCACTATAAGGGCGCAGTAGGAATGAGTACGGTCCACTTGTACTCAGTAGGTATCATAGGCCGACCAAGCAAAGTAGTAAATAAAGCATACAAAATATACACTAAGGGACGTCACCTGCAATCAGAAAATGTGCCACAATGGTAACTCATACCACTTACACTGACATTTCTAATATATCTCACATATATTACAACAACACATCAAGATATTGAATACAAGTATACATTATGTCACATATAAATAGAATAAGAGAGAACATGTAGATACAAAATCATCAAATACAAGTAAAGAAAGGTAATACAAATACATAGATGACAAGTCAATAAGGTAATACAACACAACATAAACACAACAAAGTAAGTGCAATGTATATGATTATGATGGTGATGATAATGCACGAGGTCCTCACACAATCCCCGGGATCGTCTCACAATCCCCGTATACACCTACATAGGAAACGCTTCCCGATGTAGGACTTATGGGGGGTTCTTAAACCCATATACAATCTCACATATCTCATATCTCCTTTTCGGAATATCTCTCGAAAGGGTTTTATAAGGTGTTACAATATTTTTTTAAAAAGGTGTTGCCAGTGTTTCTCAGATATTGCTACGATAGTACCAATGTTTCAAGAATGAGTATGATATGAAGATATAATGCTCACAACCAATCACATGATATATTTCCACAACCAACCACAATGATACATTCCCACAACCACATGAGCCAATATCCACTTATTATTTTCGTTTCATCTATGAATTTCCATGTCTCATATGCCAATAAAGTATGAATATAATCATAATACACAGAAAGTACCACATTAAACAACACAATACAATTATTCACATGTATTCAAGGCTATCAATATCACATAGGACCCCACACGGTCAAATATATCACATAATATCTCAATTTCTACAATTCCATCACATATAGGCCCCCACACGACCACAACACATAGATAGCCATTTTTCATGATTAGTTCCCACCCTTAACATGCATTTTATACCATCATTTACTATCCATCCCAGTCTGAAGAGTTAAGTCATAACCTATCTCGAAAGTCAAAACTGGTTCGCTACACTTGAACCCGCGACCTTACTTTTAACAAATAATCTCGAACTCCACTAAAAATATCAAATATGAAATCTACGCGTCAATACAAAATCAATGACATCCATATTGACTACTTTTAGTTCGGGGTCAAAATGGACCCCCAAAGTGAGTTTCCAAAAAAGAAGGACAAAATCAAAACTTTATTTTAAATATATGTTCCCCATATTTTTAGGATCCTACAGCTAAAAACCCAAGTTAAATCGAGTCAGAAATGGGGTTTAAATAAAAAAAATCATTTTTGAGCTTTATCAGGTAAAATCTTTAAAATCCGGGTTAAAATCAGGAATCATAGTTGTTTTGAAAGTTAAATTGATGAAAAACTAGTAATTATAAGATAAAAATATTATTCAAGTGAAAGGGGTGAAATTTGAGTTTAAAATCATGCTCTAAGATTTTTGGGGTTTTGAGAAATTAATCAAGAAATTACTAAGAAAAAGTGAATTCTTACCTTAAATCCATAGTAAAATTAAGAAAAAGATGTTAATGTAGCTTCCCAAGCTCTCACAAACTTTACTTTTAAGCTCCCAAACTATTTAGGGTTTAACTCTTAAGAGGCAAGATGAATAATGAGCAAAATAGGTCAAAAAAGTTTATTTATCAGTGCACAGATTTTTCTGCACTGTTGTCTAAAAAAAGCTATTTTTTTAAAAACTCAATCCGGACTTCAACGGGGTGCCCGGGATTCGTTCGGAGTATGATTTATGCAAACGAACTATGCAATCACACTATTTCGGATCTGCTGGAGAATTTGGATTTTCCATCCGAGGCCGTTTTGATCAAATATAGGTCCCACACCTATATTTCTAATTTTCCAACTTTCCGACTAATAGGTCGAAATGAGCTCGGGTGCACGGGGACCCGAACCAAAGGTCTACCTAGCCTAAAATTGATATTTCGAAGCTGTTGGCACAGTCCATTTGGCCATCCATCGTACGGATTAAAAGATATCCACATAAGTCCAAAATAAGGCTCTTAAAACCATAAAAAACCACAATATTGCATAAATGATACAAAAATGCATCGAAAATCATGCCAATCACCCCCTCACCCCAGAAATATCATAATGCAACTACGGGGCGGGGTAAAGTAGTCAAATCACACAAAATCACAAATTTCACATATTTCATCAAATTTTTAGGTCGTTACATCATCCATCACTAAAATCTAGTTCGTCCTCAAACTAAGGCAAAGAAAGAACTGAATCAATGAAAAAATGGGGATAGGAACTACGCATATCAGAATCAACCTCCCAAGCAGTTTCATCTACAGGTCAATGTCTCCATAGGACCTTAACCACAAGAATCACTCTAGAGCACAACTACCTAACATCCCTAGCCAAAATGGAAATCGATTCCTCAACAAAGGACAACCGCTCATCTAACCGAACCGAATCTCAATGAATGACAAGAGACCCATTAGGAATATAGCAACGAAGCATAGAAACATGAAAAATTGGATGAACAACTGATAGATCAAGGGGCAAAACCAACTTACAATCCACATCACCAATAGTCCAAAGAATCTCAAATGGGCTAATATAACTGGGGCTAAGCTTGCCCCTCTTTCCCAAACTTCATCACACCCTTCATGGATAACACTCGAAGGAAAACACGATCACTAACACCAAATCTCAAGGCACGAAGTCTACGATCAACATAACACTTCTGCCTATTCTGAGTCGCTTTAAGTCTATCCTGAATGATCCGTACCCTATCCAAAGACTCACGAAGCTAGTCCATACCTTGAGGTCTCATCTCAAAAACATCAAACCAACCTACTAGGGAGCGACAACGCCTACCATACACCACCTTAAAAGGAGCTACATCAATACTGGAATGGTAGCTATTATTATATGCAAACTATGCTAAAGTCAAATGCTGCTCCCACTGGCCACCAAAATCCATAACGCATGCGCGGAGCATATCCTCTACAACCTGAGTAGTTTGCTCTGAATGGCTATTAGTCTAGGCATGAAACGCTGTGCTAAGATCAACCCAACCCAACTCATCCTAAAAAGTCTTTCAAAAGTGAGATGTGAACACAGTACCTTGATCTAAAATAATAAACACTGGCACACCATGAAGATGCATAATCTCACGAATGACGATATGGGCTAACCTCTCAACACTAAATGAGACCTAAACTAGAATAAAATAAGTTGACTTGGTCAATCAATCCACGATGACCCAAACACTGTCAGAACTAAGAGAAGTACGAGGCAACCCAGTCACAAAGTCTATAGTGATCTGTTACCACTTCCACTTGGGAATGGGTAACCTCTGAAGCAATCCACTAGGCCTCATATGATCGGCCTTCATATGTTGACAACATAGGCAACGAACCGCAAAATTTGTTATATCTTACATCATACCACCACACAAGTAGTGCTGCCTCAAATCATGATACATCTTAGTCACACCTGGATAGATAGAATATCTGGAACAATGGGCCTCCTCCAAGATCAACCTAATCCAATTACCACTCTCAACACATAAACTCAGCCCCCAATCCTCAAAACTCTATCTGAATCAAGTGAGGCTTCCTTAACCTCCCCACTCAACATCTTATCTCGAATCAACCTCAATCCCACATCATCAAATTAATGAGCTTAAATCTGCTCCATCAAAGAAGATCTAACCTCCACAAATGACAAAACATGCCCAGGTGTCAAAATATCAAGCCTAACTATATAGTTAGCTAAAAACTAAATCTCTAAGGCTAAAAGACTCTCCTGGGTCAAAAGATACGCCAAGCTACCCATGTTAGTTAGCTTCTGGCTTAAGTCATCTGCAACCACATTAGCCTTGTCCTGATGGTAGAGAATAGTCAAGTCATAATCCTTAAGCAACTCAAGCCAACGGTGCTGCCTCATATGAAGATCTCCCTATTAAAGAAGTACTGAAGCCTATGATGATCTGAGAATATCTCACAATGGACTCCATACTAGTAGTACCTCTACAACTTCAAGGCAAACACAACTGCGCACAGCTCCAAATCATGGGTAGGATAATTCCTCTCATAAGGCTCCAATCTTGACAAAAGGCATATACAATTACCTTGCCCTCCTGCATCAACACAACACCTAACCTAACACCTGAATCATCACAAAAGACAATAAATCCCACGCATTTCTTGGGCAAAGCCAATATAGGAGTTGAAGTCAATAGCTTGAGCTTTTGAAAGCTCACCTCACAATATTATACCTCTGAAAGGAATTCTTCTTTTGAGTCAACTTGGTTGGTGAAGCTGCAATGGAAGAAAAACCCTCAACAAACTACTATTAATACCCGGTTAAGCTAATAAAACTCCGAATCTCGGTGGGCAAAGTAGGTCTAGCCTAATCATGAATCGCTGCAAGCGTAGTTAGATCAACCATAATACCTTCCTTAGTCATCACATAATCCAAGAAAGAAACTGACTCCAACCAAAACTCGCACTTAGAGAACTTAGCATATAACTTCTCATCTCTCAATATCTAAAGCACAATCCATAAATGCTCCTCATGCTCAACCTCACTCTTGGAATAAACCAAGATATCATCTATAAATAACATAATATAGGAGTCAAGATACAATCGAAACACCAGTTCATCAACTCCATGAATGCGGCAAGGGAATTGGTCAACTCAAAAGACATGACCAAGAACTCATAATGACCATATCGAGTCCGAAAAGTTATTTTTTGAATATCCAAAGCTCTAATCCTCAACTAGTGATAACCGAACCTCAAATCAATCTTTGAAAACACCGTCGTACCTTGAAGCTGATCAAACAAATCATTGATATGAGGAAGGGGATACTTATTCTTAACTATCACCTTATTCAACTGCCGATAATCAATACACATCTGTATAGACCTATTCTTTCTCTTCACAAATAAGACAGGCGTACCCCAAGGTAAAATACTAAGTCAATTAAATCTCTTATCCAACAACTCCTGCAACTGATCCTTCAGTCTCTTCAGCTCTGCTGAGGCCATCCTATAAGGAGGAATAAAAATGGGCTTGGTGCCCAACTCAACATTAATAATAAAATCAATATCTCAATTCAAAGCCATACTAGGTAAATCTGTAGGAAACACATCCATAAACTCACGAACGATACGGACAGAATATAAGAAAAAAGGCAAAATAACACTGGTGTCACGAATATATTCCAAGTAATACAAATATCCTCTCTCAACCAATTTATGAGCCCAAACATAAGATATGACCCTCTTATGGCCCGAATAAAGTGTACCCTTCCAGCTATCCTTGGTACACCCAATGAAGCAAAGTCACATTCTTGGCATAATGATTTAGGATGGCATGAGAAGGAGGCAACGAATCTATACCAAAAAATAACATCAAAATCGACCATGTCTAACATAATCAAGTCTACCAAAGTTTCACGCCCGGCAAAAGTCACAATACAAGATCGGTACGCCTGGTCCACTACTAAAGAATCACCTACTGGAGTAGATACACAAATAGGCATGGCAAGGGCCCCCCTAACAGAATCAAAACCTGAAGCAAAATATAGACACATAAAAGAATATCGATCCAGGATCAAATAATAAGATACAGGTCTGAAACAAATGGGATGGTACCTGCAATCACAACATCTGAAGCCTCCGCCTCAAATTTGATTGATATAGCATAATACTATCCGTGACTACCAACTAGCCGAGTGTCCCCACAACCACCAACACGGTCTCTATCATCTCTACCTCTTGTACCTTTAGTAGAACACCTACCTCTTATATCTAAAATAGGAATAGCTCTAAACACACGACAAGAATAATAATTGGCCACATGGCTAACCTCATCACACACATAGCAACCTCTATGACCAGTCTCAATAAGAGAAAGTACAACTGAGCTCGAACGGTCACCCTGAGTTGCTGAACTAGAAGATCCACCAGCTAAACTTTATAAAGTCTCCTGCACTGGCCTACCATGATATCCATGAGAACCTCTAAAACCTTTACCTCGAGAGGTCCGACTCCTAAACTTACCAAAATAATGCACCCTCTTGGCACCTCCCTGAGATGCACTAAGAATACCCTCTGTCATCTTACCGTGATCCACAATACTCTAAAGAGGAGGTCCAAGCATAATCATCTAAGATGTAGCCAACTAAAGAGAGATATCCAAACCCTTTACAGACTTTAAATCTACTCAAAATAAGTGGAAATACTATCATAGGAATATCTAGATAGGGTATGGATGCATGCCTCATACTAAGCAACTGTCATAGATCCCTGCTTCAAATGATCAAACTTATCCCACATATAATCTCTCAAACTAAAAGGCACAAATATCTCCAGAAAGGCATCAACAAACTAATCCCATGACAACTCAGAAGCATCAATAAGCCTACAATCGACAAATGATATCCACTAATTTCTCACAACATCTCTCAACTGATAGTAGCATAAGTAACTCCATTCACGTGGAAAGAGTGATACACAACTCAGAACTCAAGGTATGAAAGAACTTCACACGATAAAGAATGAAATGAGGAAAGTTTCCTAAAGACATCCTATAGCCTCTCAAAGATAGATACAGACGTCTACATACCAATCTGCAAGACTCTATTAGATATCTCGTTCTTACACCATTAAGACCAATGAATCCTGGCTTCTCTAATACCAGTTTGTCACTACCCAAAAATGAGGGTCATGATGGAACTTGTCATGGTATACCTTGACAAGTAAGCCTATCACCCAAACTGATACAAAAAGAAGAAAAGACAAAAATATCCCATGGTAAGGCTTCTAGAATGAAGCTGAACCATATAAGTAATTATAACAATGCGGAAAGAACTTATCCAAAATACCAATCATTCCCAAAACTAGGTGTCAATAGTGTAAGAACTACTAATACAATCCAAGAGTCAAATGAATCGAAAAAATAACCGTAAAGGAATAATAACTATCTCCGAATACTAATAAAGACATAACTATAGAAAGATAAAGGTGAACTTCGGATACATGAATGTCCAACCCTACCTTAGAAGCTCCAACAATCGCCTAAGTCAATCAAGCTGAGACGCACTCGAGCTAAGACCTGCACCGAAGGGGTGCAGTAGGCATGAGTACGGTCCACTTATACTCATTAGGTATCATAGGCCGACCAAGCAAAGTAGTAAATAAAGCATACAAAATATACACTAAGAGCACGTCACGTGCAATCAGAAAATATCCTACAACGGTAACCCACACCGCTTGCACTAACAGTTTTAATATATCTCATATATATTACAACAACACATCAAGATATTGAACATAAGTATACATTATGTCACATATAAATAGAACAAAAGAGAACATGTCGATACAAAATCATCAAATATAAGCAAAGAAAGGTAAGACAAATACATAGTTGACAAGTCTATAAGGTAATACAACACAACATAAATACAATAAAGTAAGTGCAATATATATGATGATGATAATGATGATGATGATGCACGAGGTTGTCGCACAATCTCCCGGATCGTCGCACAATCCCTGCATATACCTACGGAGCTAAAGCTTCCCGACGTAGGACTCATGGGGGGTTCGTCAACCCATATACAATCCACATATCTCATATCTCCTTTCTGGCATATCCCTCGAAAAGGGTTTTATAAGGTGTTACAGTATTTTTTTAAAAAGATGTTGCCAGTATTTCTCAGATATTGCCACGGTGGTACTAATGTTTCATGAATGAGTATGATATGAAAATGTAATGCTTACAACCAATCACAAAGAGTATTTTCACAACCAATCACATGATATATTTTCATAACCAACCACAATGATACATTCCCACAACCACATGAGCCAATATTCACTTATTATTTTTGTTTTATCCATGAATTTCCACATATCTCATATGCCAATAAAGTATGCATATAATCACAATACACAATTGGTACCATATTAAAAAACACAATACAATTATTCACATGTATTCAAGGCTACTAATATCACATAGGACCCCACACGGCTAAACATATCACATAATATCTCAATTTTGATAATTACATCACATATAGGCCCCCACACGGCCACAACACATAGATAGCCACTTTTCATGATTAGTTCCTACCCTCAACATGCATTTTGTACCATCATTTACTACCTAGTCCAGTTTGAAGAGTTAAGCCATAACCTACCTCGAAAGTCGAAACCGGTCCACTACACTTGAACCCGTGGCCTTACTTTTCATGAAAAATTCAGAACTCCACTAAAAATATAAAATATGAAATCTACGTGTCAATACAAAACCAACTACACCCATATTGACTACTTTTAGTTCGGAGTCAAAATGGGCCCCCAAAATGGGTTTCCAAAAAAGAAGGGCAAAATCAGAACTTTACTTCAAAAATATGTTTTTCATATTTTGAGGAACCTACAGCTGAAAACTCAAGTTAAATTGAGTAAAAAAACGGGGTTCAAATTGAAGAAAAACCATTTTTGAGCTTTACCGAGTAAAATCTTTGAAATTCGAGTTAAAATCAAGAATCGTAGTTGTTTTGAAGGTTAAATTGATGAAAAAATAGTAATTATAAGATAAAAATATTATTCAAGTGAAAGGGGTAAAATTTAAGTTTAAAATCATGCTCTAAAATTTTTGGGGTTTTGAGAAATTAATCAAGAAATTACTAAGAAAAGAGTGAATTCTTACCTTAAATCCATAATAAAATCAAGAAAAAGATGTTAATCTAGCTCCCAAGCTCTCAGAAACTTTACTTTTAAGCTTTCAAACTATTTAGGGTTTAACTTGCAAGAGGCAAAATAAAAAATGAGCAAAATAGGTCAAAAAAAATTATATATCAGTGCAGATTTTTCTACAGTGCTGTCTAAAAAAAGCTGTTTTTTTTAAAACTTAATCCGGACTTCAACGGGATGCCCAGGATTTGTTCGGAGTATGATTTATGCAAACAAACTATGCAACCACACTAAATTTGATGTTCCGAACGCGATGACAATATCAAATTTTCAAGAAAATATCATTTTCACAAAATTGACCCCCAAAACTCGAAATCATAATTTTCCTAACCGAGGGTCGAAATGAGATGTAAAAGCCGTAAAATTATATCAAATATGCTAACACCCTAAAATCGACATTTTGAATTTGTTGATGAAGTCGGATTTTCCATCCGAGGTCGTTTCGATCAAATGTGGGTTCCACATCCATATTTCTAATTTTCCAACTTTTTGACTAATAGGTCGAAATGTGCTCGGGTGCATCGGGACCCAAACCAAAGGTCTACCTAGTTTAAAATCGATATTCCAGAGTTGCTGGCACAATCCGTTTGTCTATCCGTCGCACGGATCAAAAGATATTCACATAAGTCCAAAATAAGGCTCTAGAAGCCATAAAAAACCACAATATTGCATAAATGATACAAAAATGCATCGAAAATCATGTCAATCACTCCCACACCCCAGAAATATCATAATGCGACTACGGGAAGGGGTAAAATAGTCAAATCACATAAAATCACAAATTTCATATCTTTTATCAATCTTTTAGGTCGTTACATTTCAAACCTAAGGAACATAATTTAATTCAACTATAATCTCACATGGGTTTATCCGATTAAGACATCTACCCTTTATTCAAAGGTTAAAGCCTATAGATTTGTGTAAACCCTTTCTTTTTCCAACAAGCACTTTTCTATTTGAACAAGTGTTGTTCTTGGGCTCACTTTTCAAGTTTGCAACCAAGAAAAGTCATTAAAGTGAAGAAGAGTTTATGGAATATCAATTACTTATGGGAATCTACTAGATTCACAACCCAAAATCATCTTTTCACATCAAGGATCCCATAATCCTAGTTATGAGAGCTTAGCCACACATTTCTACCCAAGAAAGAAAATGAACCATTGTGTTATTCATAAATTAATTCAAAGTTAACTTACAAAAGTCACAATTGTTGTTCTTCAATCTTCAATAGAAAATATGATAAAGGAATCTAGATCCACAAATACCAAATGAATCTTAGAGAAAAACTATGTAACAATGTACTTTCAGCATAGAAAACCCTAAAAAAAATTATAAGATGGATAAAAGATTATCTAATAAAACCTAAAATTGAGTATTTATATGTTCCCAGGTAAAAACAATTTAAAATTCAATATTATAAAATCCGCATCCAAAGTGATGGCCAAAGTGGTAGTCCGTCGGAAGTCTGACGGTTCACCAAATTAACCGTTGCTGATGGTCCTCGAAATCCCAGTTCTGCTTGAGTCTAAAGGCCAAAGTGGTGGTCCTTCGCAAGACTGATGGTCTACCATATGGGTCATCACTGATGGTCCTGGAGAGGCCAGTTCTTCTTGAAATCGACGACCAAAATAGTGGTCCGTCGAAAGACTGATGGTTCACCATATGGGCCATCGCTGAGTCTTCTGAAGACATGGGTTCTGTTTAGGCCTGACGATTGAGTTGGTGGTCCATTGCAAGACTGACGGTCCACCACATTGGTCATCGCTGAGTGTTTCAGGATGCCTCATTCTGTTTAACACTAACGGTTGAACTAGTGGTCCGTCGCAAGACTGACGATCCACCATTTTGACTGTCAGAAGTCTTTTCTGCTAATTTTCTGAGTCTTTTCCTTCAGCTAGCTCCTTACCCTAAAACACTAAAAACCAGCATTAAATGCAACCTTGGTTGCTTTAAAACATGTAATTTTGCCAAGAAAAAGATAAAAAAATACTCCGTCAAAAGTCGGAACATCAATTACTCATCTTTTATAGCATGTTAGACATCTATTGATTCATATTAAGCCATTAAATTAGTAATAACTAAATTGATTTAACTAGAATTAAACATGAATTAATAAGTTCAATTACAGTTTTAATTAATCTCATGATAATTACATGATTAACTAAGTTTGTTCGTCCTAAGTAGAGTGATCAATTGACCAATTTTATTTGAAATGATTCAAACCAAGCCATAATTAGAAATAACTATATTGACTTAACTAAAATTAAAGATGAATTAGTAAGTTCACTTACAATTTTAATTAATTTTACAGTAATTACATGATCAACTAAGTGTTTAGTCTTAGGTAGAATGATCAATTGAGCAATTTCATTTGAAATAATTAAAATTAAGAAATTATTAGTAATAACTAAATTGATTTAACTAAAACTAAATATGAATTGATAATTTTAATTATGATTTCAATTAATCTCATAGTAATTAAATGATCATCTAAGTTTATTCGTCTTGAGTAAAGTGTTAATTGACCAATTTTATTTGGAATGATTCAAATTAAGACATTATTAGTAATAGCTACATTGATTTAACTAAAATAAAAGATGAATTGATAAGTTCAATTATGATTTCAATTATTCTCATATTAATTACACGATCATCTTAGTGTGTTTATTCTGAGTAGAGTGATCAATTGACTAATTTTATTTGAAATGATTCAAATTAAGTCATTATTAGTAATAGCTAAATTGTTTTAATAATTATAATTTCAATTAATCTTATAGTAATTACATGATCATTTAAGTGTATAACCTATTGCAACAAATTTAACCTGTTGCAACAGATAAGTCGTCTGTTGAAAATTATCAAACAGATATACACATATGTTGCAACAGATTGGTCATCTGTTGTAATAAATGTCTTTATCTGTTGGTCATTTCCAACAGATGACCAATCTGTTGCAACATATGACTTTATCTGTTTGTCATTTCTAACAGATTACTAATCTGTTGCAATGGATGACTAATCTGTTCCAACAGTTGTCTTTATCTATTTGGTCATTTTCAACATATTACTGATTTTTTACGACAAATGATCAATCTGTTGCAATAGATGTCTTTATCTACTTGGTCATTTCCAATAGATTACTCATCTATTGCAATAGATGGGTCATCTGTTATCAATCTATCTTTAATTTTATTGTAATAGTAAATAATCTTGTGTTGTTATTTAATTTTAGTCTATGACCTTGCTCTCAACCAAACACATTCTTTCTTGTAATTGATTCTTTCCACTCCCAAACGCTCAAAAACCTACACCTCACAACATCTTAAAAAAATTGGCAGAATGAAAAAAAATAAGAATAAACTCAGTCATTCAAATATAGATTTTCTCATTCATTACATAAAATATATTTACAACATTAGTTAGAACCGATAAAATAAACTACATATGATAAAAAAAATATATAACCTAATTATTATTATTATTATTATTATTATTATTATTATTATTATTGTCAATGGAAAATCCATTGGGCAGCAGACCCCTTAACCTTCAAATCCCACGAAGCACCCTTGTTCTCGCGGCGCCCAACTCTTACTCGAGTTCACGAATCAGCATTTCAAGTTCCTACAAGGTGTCAAGTAGAATCTCCATGTATCAAATCAGATCAGTCATGTCTATAACATGCATGAACAAATAACGTTAAACACTAAACCACATATACTACCAACTGGTAGTTTAACCAAAAAAATGTGAAATTTAACTAGAAAATAGATGCATGTTAATAATTTTCATATTAGAACAAGAAAATAAAACATAACTTAACGGAAGAACAAGAAATTTATTTTTGAAAGAGAAGTGATTGAAGATATAATGGCGGTTTTATGTAGGACAAGATGCATGAGATAGAGCTGAGAAGACCTATTTATAAAAGATTGAATGAGTGAGTAGTGTAGTTTGTTAGGCAAAAAATCACAACCGTTCACCTCTTTTTTAATAATTATATCTCTTAATTAATTCAAACTTGATGACTTTTCAATTATTTAAATTAAAAAATAGATTTAACTACAAAAAGGTGAAAATTCATAACTTTTCAACTTTTTGGTATTTTAGTTATTTAAATTATATAGCTACAAAATTGTGTTTATAATATTTTTTTCATATTATTTATTTATGAATCATTTTTTTAATTAAATGATCGAAAAGTCATGACCCTTGAGTTATTCCAACAAATGATCCATTTGTTGCAATATATGGTCCATCTGTTACAATAGATGACCCTTCTATTGTAATATATGACTCATCTGTTGGAGTAATTGATTCATTTTTGGAACATATAGTTTATCTGTTGCAATAAATTGTTCATTTATTGCAACAGATTGTTCATTTATTGAAAAAATAAATCAATAGCAAGATTTATTCAATAGAAATAATATCAAATCATCATTTATCAAAACACCATTTTTACCATGAGATTAATTGAAATCGTAATTGAACTTATTAATTCATCTTTAATTTTAGTTAAATTAGTATAGTTATTTCTAATGATGGCTTAGTTTGAATCATTTCAAATAAAATTGGTCAATTGATTACTCTATTCAGGACGAACATACTTAGCTGATCGTGTAATTACCATGAGATTAATTGAAACGGTAATTAAACTTATTAATTCATATTTTATTTTAGTTAAATCAATTTAGTTATTACTAACAAGTTGCAATAGATGAGTAATCTGTTGGAAATGACCAAACAGTTAAAGACATCTGTTGAAAATGATCAAATAGATATAAACATCTGTTGCAATAGATGACTAACCTGTTGTAATAACTAACTCATCTATTGAAAATTATCAAACAAATATAGACATCTGTTGCAACAGATAACTAAATTATTGCAATATATGACTCATCTTTTGGAAATTATTAATCAGATAAGATATATGTTGAAAAGTAATTTAAAATACTAAAGCTCAAATATTTTTAGGAGAACTCAAACATTTGTTCCCTTGTCTAAGGTCTTGTATTAAAGACTTGTCTTCAACTTTAATTAAATTAATTTAGTTATTATTAATAATTACTTAATTTGAATCAACAAATGGATAACCTGGTATAAACATTTATTATAACAGATGACTAACTTGTTGCAACAAATAGGTCATCTGTTGGGAAATAATTAAAATATTAGGAAACTCAAATATTTTTAGGAGAACTCAAATGTTTGTCCCATTATCTTAGAGACGTCTTTAATTTTAGCTAAATCAATTTACTTAATACTAATAATCGATTAATTTGAATCAACAGATGACAAACAAGATGCATCAGATGATTCATCTGTTGGAAATTATCAAACAGATAGAAAATTTCTTGTAACAAATGGGTCAACTTTTAGAAAGAAATTAAAATACTAGGGAACTTGAACGTTTTTAGGAGAACTCAAATATTTGTCCCCTTGATCCTTTTGCATTTGATGTATGATATATTATATTTTTCTTTTTTACCCGTTTCATGAAATTTTTCATGTGTTTTACTTATTCATTGTGCCCCAGTTGAAAATTTTGAAAATTTTTTAGGTCAAATTTTGTTCGTATATTACTTGGACATTACTTCATAGGTGATTTTGTAAATAAAATTATGATTTTTATTGAATTTCTTATTTGGTGTATCCGCTACTACAATGGATAGAACCTGCAATATAAATCCAACATATGAGTTCTCTGTTGCAACAAGTGAGCAATCTGTTACAACATATAACTAATCTGTTGCAACAGATAACCCATATGTTTGATTCATGTTACAACACTATAATAAAAATCCAACAAATGAGTAATATATTGCAGCATATGACGTACCTATTGCAACAGATTACCCACATATTGTTGCAACATATGACTCGTCTGTTGTAAGAAATTAGTCATATATGTTACAATAAATTACTCATATGTTGTAATAAATTAGTCATATATGTTGAAAAAGATTACTAATCTGTAAGACCCCACAAAATTCTCTCATTGTCTGAGCCTTAGAGCGTGTTCAGTGGAGTGTTAATCCGTCCCTAAAAGGTTAAAAAGTGTCTTCCCAAGTGAGAAATATTTTAAACTATGTAGAATTTCCCTAATATCAACTTTTTGTCATGTAGAGAATTGAATAAATTTTTTGTCGATACCAAATTCGCCTAAATCCAACACTCGGGCAAAGAGTTAGAGCCATTTTAGTGAGACAGTATGCAACCTGGCACTTTAGCGCGTTGCGGAGCCAACCAAAATGGAAATCAT
Source organism: Capsicum baccatum var. pendulum (assembly GCA_030864225.1). Lineage (NCBI taxonomy): Eukaryota > Viridiplantae > Streptophyta > Magnoliopsida > Solanales > Solanaceae > Capsicum > Capsicum baccatum. Next base: position 75,015,940 of record CM061558.1, on the reverse strand, counting down.
CAAAATCCAGTGAGCTTCCGCGATTATGGCGCGTCGCGCCAAGACTTAATTTCAGAATTGTCAATTTCCAGTGTATCAACGCGATCTCACTGCATCGCGGTGCCTTTCCAGTTCACAACCAAGGTGGCAACGTGATTTCCACCGTGTCGCACCATCAAGCAGTTTCCCGATTGTCCAATTTCCAGTGAACTGGCGCAATTATGGCGTGTCACGCCAGCATGTAAAATGGGGATTTTTTAGTTTATTTTCAGAGGCAAAAGGGGTCATTTTGCTACCCCTTTATATACTCCTTTACACGGTATTTGGCCTTATTTTTAACCTAAAAATACTAGTTTCTCTCAAAGTTGTTCAAGAACAAGAGCTAGGGTTTCTACAAAATTAAAACGCTTTCTTCTTCTTTAAGAGAAATCAAGAAATCAAGAATCTCTCCAAAATCTTTCAAGAAAGAATTTCTCTAAGGTATGTAAATGTTTATTCTTGGGTCTCTTTCATCTAAGAAGCTCAAGAACCCTTTTTCAAAAATTCAAAGATTTTATGTTTATGAGTTTCCATGATTTATGTGAGTTGAAATTGATGTTCATGCTATTATTAAGTTTTGATTTAGGGTTGTTTGTAAGGTTTCCAAGCTTTAACCCTAGTATGTGATACCCATGTGATGTTCATGACAAACCCCCTTCAAGTTGCTTGTTAAGTGATGTGTTCATGTATATTAAGTGTAGAAATTATTGAATAAGCAAAGCATGCTCCCCATATGCTTGATAAAATGCTTATGTGAATGAATTAGAGCCATTGTAGTATGTTGACTAGAAATCCCCAATTGTGTTTAAGCCTTTGCATTTTAAGTATTTGTTGAAAAAACTTAGTGGATGAATTGTGGCATGATAGCATGAAATTCCCCAATTATGTGCTCTTTGATACATGCTAAGACTTTAATACATGCTAAGTGTTTGATGAATGAATTGTAACATAATAGCATGAAGTTCCCCAATTATGTGTTCTCCGGTACATGCCAAGACTTAAATATGTGCGAAGTGTTTGATGCAAGGCCTTGTTGAATAGAGTATGATCCAATAGCATGTTCCCCTATGTTATTACATGTTTAGGATTCCTAAATGCTTGAAGTGATGCCTTAGTGATTGTGATAGTGAATGATTGTCCATGGTCTTGATTATTCAAGAATGGTTATGTTTTACTTTTATGTTATCGAGTCCTAGGGGTATTTATACCTGACAATTAGCTGCAGTCTAGAGCCCATGTCAGTTTTTTCGATAATCTCAGTCAAGCCACGACTCTCAGAACTCAATGAGTTATATAACTCTGTACTCTCAGACAGATACAGAACTTAAGTAATCTCAGTAATCTCTGTAGTCTCAGTACCGCTAGTAATCTAGCCTCAGTTCTATACTCAGCTCAGATCTAGTAGTATTCAAGTGTTCAGTTCAGTCCTCAGTAGTATTCAAGTAATCTATACTGAGCTTAGTGTCGTTCAGTCAGATAACGAGATTCAGTAGTATTCCGTCAGATACAGAACCAAGTGAATTCAGCTTAACTCAGTCAGATCATTTGAGAAACATGATCAGTATCAAATTCAACTTAGTTTGTGTTTAGTTAAGAATCCGTTCAGAGTCTTTTAGTTGGGAGTAGGAGCTAGAATCAAGCGAGGGCAGGGATGACGGCTCCCCATCAGAGAGGTAGAGTTGTTAGGAGCAATCCCTGAACTCCAGAACTATGTAGCTAGAGCAGGATGGAGGAGTCACCCGTCAGGAAAGGCTAGTCACCCGTCAGATAGTCTTGACTATTATATTGCCTTAGGCTTTACTTCCTGCGAGGGTCACCCTTCAGATAGGCTTGACCAGAGAGGTCTTTACCTGTGGCACTGTATTGACACCCTTCCAGCTGGGGTTTTAGGTTGGACCCCACCAGTTGAGATTCGGGGCATGTCAGTTGAGTGACTACTTCCCACAATTACAGTTTCAGTATCAATATTCAGAAATTAGGACTGTCAGATACAGTCATCTATCTCAGTGAGAAACTCAGATAGTTCCATTGATTCATGGACCACCCGTCAGATAGGCTTGATCCCATATAAAGTTATTCAGCATCAGATCTAGAGATCACACGTGAGATAGGCTTGATCTCAGTTTTATATTCAGTTGAGTAATCTCATTATTAGATCCCGAGATCACCCATCAGATAGGCTTGATGTCAGTCTCATATTCAGTTGAGTAATCTCATTATCAGATCCTGAGATCACCCGTCAGATAGGCTTGATCTCAGTCTCAGATTCAGTTGAGTATTCTTGTTATCAGATCTAGAGATCACCCATCAGATAGGCTTGATCTCAGTCTCAAATTCAGTTGAGTATTCTTGTTATCAGATTCGGACATAATCATTTCTTATCATTGATAGTAGATTCCAGAATTAGACGTTAGAGAGGTTTGACCTTCGATGCAGTCAGTCGAGAGTAGAAAGCTCAAAATTCAGTCATTGATATGAGTAGATTGAGTTAATCAGTTTCAGTATAATTAATTTTCAAGATCACTCGCTAGATAAGATTAATCTCAACCCCAGTACTCAGTTATCAGTATCAGATGATTCAGTGTTCAGTATCTCAGGCATTAGTAGTAAGTTTAGATGGCAGTAAAGTAGTATCCGAGTTTTAGTATTTTGAGTCACGATGTTTTCATTTATGGTTCGTGCATTCATGCATGTGTTCTCATTCAGTACTCTCATGATTATTCAGTTAAGTAATTGTTCATACATAATCCCTTTCATTTAGCCTTACCTTATCTTCATACTTGGTATATTCCCGTACTGACGCATTTGCACTATGGTGTTTTATCTGACACCATAGGTTTAGAGGCACGAGATCCAGAGTACCCTTAGCAGCTTAGTCCCAGTCAGCAGCAGTAGACGTATCAGTGAGTCCTCTTCAGTCGAGGATGTTCCTTATTTTATTATCGTATTAGACTTAGTTTATTTTTAGTAGACGGAGTTAGTTGGGGACATGTACCATCAACTCCACAGTTCAGACAAATTAGAGGCTTTTCGGACAGATGTATCGGTATTCAGTTTTCAATTTTGAGTATTTTTAGATGTTTTGAACCTTATGGCTAGTATCTGTACTTATTATTTATATTACGCAGTGTTTAGGTACAGATATCAGTAGAGGGTTGGCTTGTGGTCCTTCGGGATCATGAGCACCATGTGACATTCCGATTCTAGAAAATTGGGTCGTTACATAATCTGTGCAATAGATTAGTCATATATATTGCAACAGATTACTAATCTGCGCAATAGATTAGTCATATATGGCGCAACAGATTAGTCATATACATTGCAACAGATTACTAACCTGCGCAACAGATTAGTCATATATGTTGCTACAAATTTCTCATCTGTTGGATTTACATTACATATTTTATCCATTGTTGAAAAAAACCCAGTAGCAGATACATCCAGATGAGAAATTCAACTAAAAAATAACAAACATAAAAAAATAACAAACACCAACAAATCAAGTTCCTCATTTTCGTCATAACTAAAAAGCCCTAATTTTTTACCTATGAAAATAAAAAAAACGATGAAGAACTCGAAGTTGTTGTCACTGAAATATTGCAACAGAGTACTCATTTATTGGAACATATTAGTCATATATGTTGCACCAGATTAGTCATATATGTTGCAACAGATTACTAATTTGCATAACAGATTAGTCATATATGTTGCAACAAATTACTAATATGCGCTATAGATTAGTCATATATGTTGCAACAGATTACTCATCTGTTGGATTCACGTTACATGTTTTATTCATTGTTGAAAAACAACAGTAGCAGATACATTCAGATGAGAAATTCAACTAAAAAATAACAAACACCAACAAATCAATTCCTCATTTTCGTTATAACTAAAAAGCCCTAATTTTTATCTGTGAAAATCGAAAAGAAGTGATGAAGAACTCGAAATTGTTGTCGCCAGAGAATATTATCACGTCGACTGACGGTTGAAAGTAAAAAAGAAATGGAAAGAACTCAAAACTATTTGTTGCCAGAGGTTGAAGTTGCACAAGATTGAAGGGAGAAATTTGGAAAGTTGTTGGTTGGAAGAAGTTAGAGAAAGAAACTATCGAGAGAAAGAGAGAAGAGAGATTGATTTACAGAGAGAGAGAGAAGTTTTGTGGGTGTGGATTGATTTATATTTTTGAAAAGATTAAAAATTTTGGAAAATATTAATCAAGTTCACAATTAACCTAATCAAGTTTCTTAATTATTTTTGACCCTTTAAGTCGGTCAATGTCACCAATCCTTCATTTAAGACTTAAAAGTCACCTTTCCTTCAATTTTCTAAGAGACAAATGAATAAATAATCTAATCGTCTTTAGCGTGAGATGGTGATTAAAGAATGTAGTATAATGAATGAAATTTTTTTTCTTTTAAATAAAAGTCTTAGATTTAAATTTTAAATATTACAAATCTTCAATAGAAAGTATTTTTTGCAAATAAATATTATACATAATATTATTTAAATTAATTAAGTTTTAATATGAATAGCAAATATAAAATGACAAAAAAGTTGGGAGGGTAGTCATTCGTCACCAGCAGAAATGAATTGAAAAAACGGAAATTATATTTGACTCGATAACTTTTGTCTCGAATGACTCGAATTCAACTTTTTGGCCGGTAATTTTGTAATTAAAGTGACAAGTGAGGGTGATATTGTCTTTTCATTTTTTTTCATACCCAAAATAACCCCCCCTCCTTAATTGTAAACTACCCGGTTTTGAAAAAATTACTACCCCAAACTTCTAAAAGTTGGCTGACAACGTCATTTCCTTGTCCCCCACTTTCTCCTCCCCTTAGTCCTTTCCTCTTCCCCTACTTAAAGTTAATATTTTTCTCTTTATAACTTTTATAAATCTTGACAAATGAATATGGTCATTTATTTATCATCATTTTTATGCAATAAAGTGAATAAATGAGAGGATATTATTTTATATATAATATCTTTCACCGTAAATAATTTAGTGACTGATCTATTTATTTATTAAAAATTTTTCAGAAGCAAAACATCATAAAAAAGAATTTTATGTATTTTCATATTAATCTTTAGATACTCAAATAGGATCATTTTTCACTTTTTCGTAAATCAAACTAGGATATTTTTCAGAGAATAATTTACAAAAAAAAAAATAGATAAAGTAATACGTTATTCATTTATCATAGTGAAAATCAATTTAAAATTTTACTATTTATAAATTCTTTAAATTTTGGAAAATAAATTTGTTTCTTTATTTTATCATCATTTTTATGTAATGGAAAGTGAATCAATGAGAGGAAATAATTTTTTATATATACAATCTTATCACCATAAATAATTTGGTAAGTGATTTGTTTATTTAAGATAATTTATTAAGAAGCAAAACGTATTAATCTTTATATACTCAATTAGGATCGTTTTTACTTTTTCACTGAAGTAATTGCAAATCAAATTGATATATTTTTCATAAGATAATTGGAAAAAAATATCAACCATATTATGGAAAACATTATTCATTTAATTGTAGCTTAAAGTAATTTAATAGTTTAGTCATTTTAACTTTTATAAATCTTGAAAAATAGATATGTTTCTTTTATAATTATTTTTATGTAATAGAAAGTGAAACTGAGTAACATGTGATAGCAAACTTGACCTGTTGCAGGTTACCCAATTTTTCCCTTTTCAGTTTTTATATAAAAATTGAGTAACATGTGATAGTGTAGAATATTTTATACACAGACAATGCACTAAATTTAAACTCAAAAAAGTAGTATTTTTTTTAAAGAAGAGATATTATATCTTAAGATTGGAATACATAAAATAGTCAAAAGAAAAGTACAAATTAATGTTTTCTTCGGAAGCACCTCAAAGAGAAACATGATAAATAATGTAATCTTTGGTGGTCATACATAGGGGTGTTCATGGGTTTGGTTAAAAATTAAACCGAACCGTAAACTGAACCAAATCGATTAAGAAAATCAACGTTTGGTTTGGTTTAGTTAGGTTTGGTTTTACAACAACAACAACAAACCCAGTATATTCCCACACAGTGGGGTCTGGGGAGGGTAGAATGTACACAGTCCATACCACTACTTTCGAAGGAGCAGAGAGGCTGTTTTCGATAGACCCCCGGCTCAAGACAAAGGACCGTAGACCAAAACAAGAGCAACATGATAAAGTAACAAAGAAGCAACATCCACAAAAATGAAGTATAATCAACAAACCAAGGATCCCCTCCCCCAAAACTAGAACTACCCACCAAGCTATTCTTAACCCTACTATCTACAGACTACCACTCGACCACACACCTTAGCCCTCAAGCTTAATACTTTTCCTCCAAACCTTCCTATCAAGGGTCATGTCCTCAGTAAGCTGCACTGCTCCATGGTTTTAAATTTTAAAAAACTGATGCTATTTGGTTTGGTTATGGTTTTACTTACAAAAAAAATGAAAATAACCAAACCAAATCGATAAATTATATATATATATTATAATTATTTATATATAATTTATAAATAAAATATAAATATTTTATTAAATTTAATCTAAAACTAAATTTTAATCTATGTCTAGCCCAACTAATACTTTAGCCCAATTACCCAAAGCCCCAAACCCAAGCCCAACTCTACCTACGACTAATAATAAGTTAACTCTACGGTCCCTACCTCACTTTTTCTACTTCAGTTTTCACAATACGAGTTACCATGGTCCCTGATTCAAATAGTAGATTTATGTCTCCTTGTTTATTCAATTGTTTTCCTATATGATTAGCTTACCTATCTAGTCTTTAAAATAAACAGATAACTCAAATTTTTCCAACTCTGTCTCTTCTTGCAGTACACTGCAACAGAATACAAAGCTCTGTTTTACAATGTACATATATGTGTTTGTATGTTATTGGATAATCTTAGTGCCTACAATACAAAGTTGGTGTTTTTCATCTCAATGTTGGTTTTTTTTAATGTGTTTGTTCTGATTTTTAAGAGTTTATAGTGTCATTTGTCCATCACTATGCAAATATTTCATGAGAAATTGTTCAATGTGATACTCTTTTCTATGGGTTAAAAGTAGGAGTCTATTTGAAAGATGGTTGGAGTAGGCTAGTCAATAACCGAAAAAAATAAAAAATCGAACCAAATAGACAGGAACCAAAACGACGGTTATTTTCTTTTTATGGTTTGGTTTGATTTTAGAAATTCAAAAACCGACTAAATTGGTTTTGGTTATGGTTTTAATCACTAACCGATCCAAACCGACACATGAACACCCCTAGTCATACATATGTTGATTGCTAGTTGCATTTTATATTTGATAAAAAATCTATATATATCAAATAAGAGAAGCAAAAAGTGTCACGTGTCAGCACCACAAAAAACAGTATTAAAAAGTTTAAAAGTAAAATTAAAACAATATTTTAAAAAGCATTAACTGTCATCATTAAAAATTAAAAATTGAAAATTAAAATAACTTTTCAAGAACTATTAAATGCCATTATGAAAATTAAAATTTAATAAAATAAATTTATTATTTAAATAAATCTAAATTTTAAAAGGCCTTAACTTTATTTTAACTGCATATGTAATTTAAAGTTTTTATTTACATGAGAATTTGTAAAAGAAATTTAAATAAAATAATGAAATTTAAATAAAAACTAACCTACAAAATTCTTAAATCTGCAACAAACCAAAAAAGACAAAATGAAGAATAAATAAAACTAACCTACAAAATTACACGAGCACCGCTATGTAGGGGTGTACATCGGTCGGTTTGGTTTTATTTTATATATTACTGGTTTGATTTATCAATTTTTGTTTTTAATTATGCTAAACCAATAACATATATTTTTTATCGGTTTTGGGTTTATCAATTTTTAGTGCTTATCGATTTGTTTTTCAGTTTAACCGATAAGAAAATACTCATAAAATAGAAATATTAGTAACTAACATGAAAAAAAAATAAATCTTAATTGTAATAAAAAACCCTACATGATGTGTTTTAATTTACAATAATCTTCAAGTTTGAACTAAATATTGGGCGAATTTAAAAGTTTGTATAATTGAAATAATAGGTTTGTTGGTTTATATAAATTAAACAGAAATTAATATATATATATATATATATATATATATATGGTTATTGGTTTACCCAATAATTCAATAAGAAAAAAATCAAACCAAACCAATAACCCAATATTTTTTTTTATAAAATCATTAAAAAACAGTTAACCCAATAACAATAAACCAATAACATTTTTATCGGTTCGGTTTATCGATCGACTTATTTTTGCACACCACTACTGCTATGTTGATTATTAATACATAGAATTTGATTTTATTTTTTAAATCCTTAACAAATTAATCCAATAAATAAAAAAGTATGTTTATATTATAATATAATGATAAATATGATATTCAAATCATATCTTTTATTTATTTATTTTTAAAAATTAAATTTTAATCCTTATCACTTATTATCTGATATGATTATAAATTTGAATTAAACAAAATTGAGTTGGAATCCTATTTATAATTATTTTTTAACACCAACCATGCATTGTGCCGGTACGAAGACTAGTATAATTTCTAATAAGGAATGAACCTCCATGTGGATCTTGGTTTACTAGTCATATAATTCGGGGATCTTCATATTTGATAATTTTATTGTATACTTTGCCTATTTCGTGCATGGCGATTTAGGTTTTGGTGAGCGGAATAAAGAAGGAACTTCTCTGATGGATTTTTTTAGGGCTTTTGGGTTGTGGATAGCAAATTCGAGCTTTCCAAAGAAGGAGGATAACCTTATTACATTTCGTAGTTCAGTAGCCAATACTCAGATAGACATTTTACTTCTTAGAAAAGGGGATAGAGCGTTATGTAAAAACTGTAAAGTCATACCTAGAGACAATCTCTCGACTCAACATAGGTTGTTGGTGATGGACTTGGTTATCAATAAGGGGAAAAAAAAGAGAAGTAGGGAGGTGCGACCCAGGATTAAGTGGGAGAGCCTGACTTTGGCTAGTGCTTTGGAGATGGATGAGAAGAGTATGGGGGCTTGGGAGAGTAGAGGGGGGTGGATAATATGTGGGAGACGACTACCAGTTGCATTAGAGAGACCGCTAGAGAGGTGTTGGGTATCTCGAGAGGTCGATCTGGCAAACATCGAGGAGACTAGTGGTGGAACAAAGAGGTCAAGAGAAAGGTGAAGTCTAAGAAGGTGGCTTATGCTAAGTTGGTTGGGATCAAGGATGATGAGGAAAGATAGAAGAATAAGGATGCATATAAGGTTACTAGAAGAGAGGCTACGTTAGAGGTTACGGCGGCTAAGACAACAGCTTTTGAGAGTTTGTATGTGACTTTAGAGGAGAAAGACGGAGATAAAAAGTTGTATAGGATGGCCAAAGCCAGGGAGAGGAGGGCTCATGACCTTGACCAAGTGAAGTGCATCAAAGGAGAGGATGTTATAGTATTGGTTGAGGATGCCCTCATTAGGGAGAGGTGACAGTCTTATTTTCATAAACTTTTGAATGATGAGGGGAACAAAGGTTTTGTGTTGGGAGACTTGGATATATCTGAGGAGGGTCATGATTATAGTTATTGTAGGTGTATCAAGGTTGAGGAGGTCAAGGTATCTATTCGCAGGATACGGCGGGGTAGGGCGACGGGGCCAGACGAGATTCCAGTAGACTTTTGGAAGAACACTAGCGGGGCAGGTCTGGAGTGGTTGATAAGGTTGTTTAACATTATATTTAGAGCTGCTAAGATGCCTGAAGCATGGATGTAGATCACGATGATTCTAGTGTATAAGAACAAGTGAGACATTCAGAGTTGTAATAACTATAGAGGTATTAAGTTGTTGAGTCATACTATGAAGGTTTGGGAAAGGGTGGTAGAGTTGAGGATGAGGAAGATCGTGACGATCTCTGAGAATCAGTTTGGTTTCATGCCTTGTTGCTCGACCACTAAGGCCATTCACCTTGTTAGGAGATTAGTGGAGCATTTTCGAGAGAGGAAGAAAGACCTGCACATGGTGTTTATTGATCTAGATAAGGCATATGACAGAGTTCCCAGGGAAATTCTGTGGAGGTTCTTGGAGGCTAGAGGGGTGCCCGTGGCATACATTAGGTCGATTTAGGATATGTATGACGGTGAGAATACTCGTTTGAGGACGGTAGGTGGAGATTCGGAGTACTTCACAATTTTGATAGGGTTGCACCAGGGATCGACTCTTAGCCCATTTCTATTTGCCTTGGTGATGGATGTTTTGACTCAAAATATTCAAGGGGAGGTGCCCTAGTGTATGTTATTTACAGATGATATGGTTCTGATCGATGAGACTCGGGGTGGAGTTAATGATAAATTAGAGATTTAAAGACAGACGGTTGAATTAAAAGGTTTTTGGTTAAGTAGAACAAAGATGGAGTACTTGGAGTGTAAGTTCAGTAATATGTCGCAAGAAGATGGAGTGGTTGTGAAGCTATACTCTCATGACATCCATAAGAGGGACAGTTTCAAGTATCTGGGGTCTATAATTTAGGGTAATAGTAAGATTAACGAGGATGTCATGCATCATATTGGGGCAGGGTGGTTGAAGTGGAGGCTCGCTTTGGGAGTCCTTTGTGATAAGAAGGTGCCCCCAAAGCTTAAAGGTAATTTCTACAGAGTGGTAGTCCGGACGGCTATGCTGTATGGATCGGAGTATTGGCCAGTTAAGAACTTCCATATCCAAAAGGTGAAGGTGGTGGAGATGCGAATATTGCGATGGATGTGTGGACATACCAAGAAAGATAGGGTGAGGAATGAGATTATTTGGGAGAATGTGGGAGTTGCCTCGGTAGAGGATAAGTTGCGAGAAGTGAGGCTATGTTGGTTCGAGCATGTGATGAGGAGGGGCCCTAATGCTCTAGTGTGGAGGTGTAAGACACTGGCTATGGATGGTTTTAGGCGGGCTAGAGGTAGACTGAAGAAATATTGAAGAAAGGTGATTAGGCATGATATAGAGAAATTACAGCATACAGAGGACATGACCCTTGATAGAAATGTGTGAAGAACGCGGATTAGTATAGAGGGTTAGGGGTAGGAGTGCAGTGGTAGTAATAGGGGAGTGCTCCTTTGGGTCTGGAATTTCTGGTTCGTAGTGTTGGGGCTATAGTTTTTGGGGTTAGTGGTGTTGGCTTTTTTGCATCCCGTACTAGTTTATTATGCACTTATCTTTTGTGTTTGTTATACTGTTAGTTTGTTTTGTGTACCATACTAGTTTGTATCTGCTTACTTTTTGTATTTGTTATACTGTTATTGGTCCTAAGTCGGGGGTCTATCGAAAATAATCTTTCTACTTCTCTTGAGGTAGTGGTATGGTCTGCGTACACTCTACCCTCCCCACACCCCACTAGGTGGAAAGACACTGGGTATGTTGTTGTTGTTGTTGTTTACTTTGCCTATTTCAAACTGTTCTTCTATCAACTAGATATGCACAACCCATGCTAGCATTAGACTAATATATATTTTTTTAATTTCAATTTATGTGACGTCAATAGAATTTAGATAATTAATTATTAAAATAATTTAAATTTTTAATTATTGTGATTTATAATACTTTTTCTTTTATTTCAATTTAAGTGCCGATAAAAAAAATTCGAGAGTCAGCCAAATATTTTATATTTTTAAATTTTTTAATTATGTGATTTATAATAATTCTTTACATAATTTTTAATAAAATATGAATATTCTCTTCATCCCAATTTATGCAGCATAGACAAAATTTTGGCAATCAGTCAATTTTTTAAATATTTTTATTAATTATTGTTATTTACAATATTTTTTATTTCATTTTCAAATAATATATGTTGCTTTATATCTTCCTCTGTCTCATCCCAATTTATATGACACTAATATAATTTTGATACTCAATCGAATTTTTTATGTTGACATATCATTTTGTTATTTTTTATCTTCTAATACATAAATGACTCATAATGAGTTTCATATAAGACATTAAATGAGTCTCATATAAGACATTAAATTAAATTAAAACTTCAAAAATTAATTTATCATTTTATGTCTAATTTATCCTATTTATTAAATATTATTATTTTGATAATATTTTATGACTTATAATAATTAATTAGGGTGATAAGTAAAATTACGATTGAAGCAGTTGGAGAAGGTATCACAAAACATCAAGAGTTAGTTTATTATTTTATTTCTATTTTACCTTTTTTATTAAATATAATTATTTTTTAATGCTTAAATGACTTATACTAATTAATTGAGAACAATATAGTAAAATTACGATTGAAGCAACTGAAGCAGGCATGTTGAAGACGTGCCTGCTTGTTGCCCTTTATTATTATTAGTAACATTAAATTAAGTCTCAATTTGTCACCACTATAATCAACGTAAATGTTTGATTTCTAATTGAAAAATATTGATTCAATCTATATTACGATTAAATTGAGTTTCAATTTATTGCGATTATAATCAACATTAATATTTGACTTTTTGATTTTTTTTATAACCATGGTGTCTGGGCCAGCTTGTGCGCACCAATCAATGTTAAGGTTGGATTGTATCTTAATTTATCTTGATCGACTATAGTCAACATAAATGGTTGACTTTTATTTGGGAAATGTTGATTGAATCTATGTTAGGATTAAATTGAATTTCAATTTATCGTTATTATAATCAACATAAATGATTTACTTCTACTTGAAAAATATTGATTCAATCTCTGTTAGGATCAAATCGAGTCTCAATCTATCATGACTATAGTCAAAATAAAAGATTGACTTCTAAATGGGAAATATTGATTCAATCTATGTTAGGATTTAATCATGTGTCCAATTGTCACTATAGTCAACATAAATGGTCGACTTCTATTTGAAAAATGTTAATTCAGAATATACTAGGATTACATTGAGTCTCAATTTGTGAATTTTATGACTCACCAAACTAATCATATTTGGATTTATGTTGATTATAAATTTAGCGACTGAACTATCACTATGTTCAATTCTAAAAACTTAGGCACCGCAAGTGAACATTGTTCACTTTTGACACCTCAAGTAGTATATGAATGTGTCATTTTGATAATTTTTACACAATCAGTAAGAATATATTGGATGTGTATATTACGTGCACGCTGACGTGTAAAGTGACCAATAATAGCAAGACACTTATCGTTTTTTATCCAAATAATTTTTAAATTAATTTTAAAAAATTACCCCCTCTAACCCACCCACCCTAATAATCATCTTCTTCAAACACCCCACCCTCCACCCCACCCTCAATAATCTTTTCCCTCTTTCTCTTCTACAAATACCCCGCCCTCTCTCCTCCAATCATCTTCTTCTCCCCTTTTGCAAACACTTTCCCCCATATCCACCACCAAATTATCTTCTCCAAACGCCCCCTTCCCCCAACCCCACCCACCCACCTAAATATTCTCTAAACACTGCCTCTCACCCCACAACCCCATCCATACGAATCTTCTCCAAACGATGCCCCTCCCCCAATCATCTTATCCAAAAGCCCAACCCCACCCCCTTCCATTTTTTTTAATTTTTTTGATCGATTTTGCTTTGATTTTCAATTTTCCTTCATTGATTTTGCTTAGTTTTAGTTTTTCTTCATGGATTTAGCTTTATTTTTTAAATTGTCTTCATCGATTTTCAAATTTTTCATTGATATTTCTTGGTAGTCAATTTTTCTTCACGGATTTAACTCATTTTTTAATTTTTCTTCATCGATTTTGTTTGATTTTCAGTTTTTCTTCATTGATGTTGCTTGATTTTCTGTTTTGCTTCATCAATTTTGTCTTTAATGAAAATGTTGCTTATTATCTAATCTTCACAAACCCCTAAATGCGTATATAGATTTCTCTCAATAATTTTACCATTAAATTTAAGATCGACAAAAATGATGGATAAAAATGTGAAAGAAATATAACTTAAGGGATAGGGGGAGTTAATATAGTGATTTTGGCAAGACGAACCCCTAAATGTGTATCTAATTTTTAAATCTCTCGCAATAATTTTTACCATTAAATAAGTTTAAGATTGATAAAAATGATGGATAAAAATAAGGAATAAAGTATAAATTAATGGAGATGAGTTAATATATTTTTTGTGGGCCAACTTGGGCACCACATCAGCCCAAAATGTGCTTTCACGCGCCTTAATGGAGGTATAATACATGCACCTTGCTAACTCAGCAAAAGGTGTCAAAATGACACACCAGTACGCTACTTGAAGTGTCAAAAATGAACAATGTCTACTTGAGTTGTCAACGAAAAGATAACGCCAAGTTTGAGGGGTCTGACGATGTATTCTGCCTTTTTTATGTGATTTATAGTGCTTTTAGCATAATTTATTCAATAAGTTATCAATACTCTCATTGTCCAGTTTATGTGTCTTCCCATTTTTAAATAGTATATGTTACTTTATGTCTTCCTCTATTCAATCGTAATTTTTATGACACTAATATAATTTTGATAGTCAACTAAATAATTTAGAAAAAATACTCAGAAAAATACCTAAACTTTGACCTGATTTGCAGTTGAGCATACTGAACTTTGCGAAGGTCTTATTACCCTCCTAGATTTTTTTTTCGTATTTTAATGACATATATCTGCCCATTTGGACACATGTAACTATGAGATTGGCGCGTGTATTACACCGTCGTCTGCTAAAAAATACACGTGTCAAAATGAAATTAGCACGTGTATTACACCGCCAGCCACCAAAACTGGGTATTGCATTTTGGGGGGAATTAAATCTACTTTAAAAAAGTCTAAAGGGTAATAGGACCCCTGCAAAGTTCAGTATGCTCAACTGCAAATCCGGTCAAAGTTCAGGTATTTTTTTGAGTATTTTTTCAATAATTTATATTGACGTATCATTTTGAGTGTATTTTTTTTTATGAAACATTATTAATTTTTTAATACTTAGATGACCATAAAAATTAATTAGGGGTAATATAATAAAATCATGATTGAAACAATAAAGTAGGCATGTCTTAAATGACTTATAACAACTAATTAGAAGTGATACAAAATTACTATAAAAATATTTGTGAAAAAAATTAAATGAGTCTCATATAAGACATCAAATTAATTTAAAACTTCAAAAATTAATTTGTCATTTTATGTCTAATTGATCTTTTTTATTAAATATTTTTTTAATACTTAGATGACTTAGAATAATTAATTGGGGTGATAAGTAAAATTACGATTGAAGCAGCTGAAGAAGGTATCACAAAACATCAAGAGTTAATTTATTATTTTATTTCAATTTTACCTTTTTATTAAATATTTTTTTTTAATACTTAAATGACTTATACTAATTAATTGAGAATGGTATAGTAAAATTACCATTGAAGCAGCTGACACAGGCATGTTGAAGACGTGCTTGCTTATTGCCTTTTATTTTTATTAGTAAAATTAAATTAAGTCTCAATTTGTCACCACTATAATCAATGAAAATGTTTTTCTAATTGAAAAATATTGATTCAATCTATAGTACGATTAAATTAAGTTTCAATTTATCACGATTATAATCAACATAAATATTTGACCTTTTGATATATTTTTTTTATAACCATGGTGTCTGAACCAGCTTGCGCGCACCAATCAATGTTAGAATTGGATTGTATCTTAATTTATCTTGATCGACTATAGTCAACATAAATGGTTGACTTTTAATGAGAAATATTGATTGAATCTATGCTAGGATTGAATTGAATTTCATTTTTCCATGATTATAATCAACATAAATAGTTTACTTCTACTTGAAAAATATTAATTTGATCTCTGTTAGGATCAAATCGAGTCTCAATCTATCACGACTATAGTCAAAATAAAAGATTGACTTCTAAATGAGAAATATTGATTCAATCTATGTTAGGATTGAGTCATGTGTCAATTTGTCACTATAGTCAACATAAATGGTCGACTTCTATTTGAAAAATGTTGATTCAGTAATACTAGGTTAAATCGAGTCACAATTTGTGAGTTTTATGACTCGCCAACACAAGTGATGACTTCTAGTAACTCAATTTCACTTCTTAAATTTATTTTTAATAAGATAGAATGATGATGATGATGACAATAATGATAATGATGATGATAATAATAATAATAATAATTATTATTATTATAATTGACTTGATAATTTTTTGAGTTTAATTTTGATCAACTGTTTAAAAAACTTAAGTGAAATAATATGAAAATACTTTAAGATTTTAATTCATACTATTGTTGACTTCTAATAAATCAACTTCACTCTTATGTATATTTTAAAATTTTATTTTCATGAGATTAAGTGAAAAAAATTTAAAAAGATACTAGCTTTGAAATTTTCTTTTGAGTTTAATTTTGAAAAATTATTAATATATACGTTAGTGAAAATATATAAAAACACTTTAAATTTTTAGTCAACACAATTATTAACTTCTAATAACTTAATTCACTCTTATGTATATTTTCAAAGTCAAAAACTTTCAGAAAATAGCCTAACATTCAGCAAATTAGAGGAACCCATAATCCAACTTCAAAAGTATCATATTTAGTAAATGTATGAACCAACTTTATTTGATACAAGATATAAATATAATAAGAGCAGTTCCATGCAACCTTTTTCAAGTTTTTTCTCTTTTCTCATTTCGTTTTATTTTTTCTTTTCGATTTTCCCTCTCTTTTATCTCTAACTTTTATTTCTCTTTCTTTTTTTTTCTTTTCATTTTTTTTTCGTTTTTAGGTACTTTTTGATATTTTTTTTTCTTTTTCGTGTTTTTCATTTAAAAAAAAAATTATGTTTTTTTGGGTACTTTTTCCTCAGTTTTTTTTCTTTTGTGTGTTTTCCCTCCTTTTTTTTTTTTTTTCTTTTTCCTATTATCGTTTCATTTTTTTCACTTTTTTCTCTCTTCTATCTCTAACTTCTATTTCTCTTTCTTTTTTCTATTTTTTAAAAATATGGCTACGTCGAACATAAATCATGAATGATAATGAAAATAAACAATCACTTATTGTATTCGCACCATCATTTATATTTTTCTATTCGTTGATGCAATTCTATTTGTATTTCTATTTTATAGTTCGCACGTGTATGAATGTACTTAATTGGAAAGAGAGACAATGAATTGTAACTCCTTTCACTCC
Source organism: Capsicum baccatum var. pendulum (assembly GCA_030864225.1). Classification (NCBI taxonomy): domain Eukaryota; kingdom Viridiplantae; phylum Streptophyta; class Magnoliopsida; order Solanales; family Solanaceae; genus Capsicum; species Capsicum baccatum. The sequence continues at coordinate 74,998,750 of CM061558.1, read as the reverse complement.
CTCTTCTATTACTATTAGGGATCATTTGAATTGTAATTATTTAAAATTTAGGCTAAATAAAATAATTAAGTGTTTATGTTTGTTCAGTTATGTAATTTTTTCTTTTTGGTAATTATTTTTTGTGAGATGAAGTATAAAATAAAATAAGCAATTTATTGAAAAAAAATGCGACTTCAATTTTTACAAGCTAATTAATTTTTGTAGATAAAATAATTATGAAAATACTTTATAATTTTAGTGAAACAACATAAAAATACTTCCAAAATATTAGATATAATTTAACTAAAATAAATTTGTATTTTATCACGGCTTTCTAGTCTCAAAGTCGTAATTCAATGATTATAAATTTTTTGACCAGTTTGTTAGACTAATAACATTGTGTGACGATCCCAATAATTTTTATTTATTTACTTAATCTTTGCATATAGTTAAATTTTCAGTCAAACCTATATAAACTCAACATGCGAGTTATCTAGAGTCAAGATAAAACTTACACTAAATTTTTTAAGTCAAACTTAATTAATTTACAGTTGAATAATCACGTTGATAACTATCAACTGAATTGCTATTTAAAGACGATTTTCTTTTGTTTGTAAGTAAAATAAAAATGAATTTAACTTTAAAAGTAATGATATTTGAATTTATGTTGACTATAAATTTAGCAACTAAACTATCACTATTTTCAATTCTAAAAATTTTATTTATGACTTCTCTTAAATATTTTTGTTATATTGAATTTATTTTTCAAAAAAAAATAATAGGAGGAGTTTTTTAGATTAGATATATGGAGGATTTAAAATTAAAAAAAATATAAAAAGTTAAAAAATCTATATAATAAAATAATTAAAGAGATAGAAGTATTGGAAGAAAAAAATATATAATACAAATAAAAAATAATGATTAAAAGATTCCAAATTAGACGAGATAGTTTAAAATAAGTAAGGAAAAAGTAGAATGAAAAAGTAAAAATATAAGAAGTAAATATGAAAGAATAATAATAAAAAAAATAATAATAATAAAAAATTTAAAATAAAATAAATATGAAAGAATAATAAAAAAAATTAATTTTATTTTTAAAGGAATAAATAAATAATTTTGATACTTAAAATAGATGATTTTACATTTTAGAAGAAAAGATGAGATTTTGGAGTCAAAGAGTAAAACAACTTTTTCACGTGACTCGAGTCATTCGAATCAATTTGGTACCGAGTCGTTTAGCACTACCAGGTGGAAAGCAAGCATATGTTGTGAAATGAGTGTCAATGGTCAGCACTAGAGGAGACTGAAACTGCCCGCGCAAGAGGTCCACGTGCTCTCTCTCTTTATTTTTTTCCGCTGTAATTTTCACTGCAACATTTATGGGCGCTATCATTGCTAGTCTACGTATTTGATTCTCTCAACCCGTTCCGCCGCCATTTCCTTCAATTTTTATTTTATAATTATTTTTTATTTTTAGTATTAAATGATATAAATTAATATTTTAATTTTTTTTAATTAAATTAAAAAATTATAATCTATAATATTTTTTATATTATTTTTAAATATCTAAATTTTAATTTTAAAAAATTAATTTAATTATTTAAATTTAAAACTTAATCAAATAAACTTATAAAAATAAACAGAGAAATTAAAAAGTAATGGAAAATATATATTAAGTATTCGTTTTTATTTTAATTTATTTTTATAATTAAAATTACAAGTAGATTCAAATATTATATTATACTATTTTATGTTCTATTTAATGTTTAAATTTTAAAAGTTTAATTTTAATAAATTTTCATGTGAAGTCAAGATATCTTGCTTTTCATTGAACAAACAACGAATTTTTTTTTTTTTTTTGCCTTATCGTTATGTAAGATTATAGAATTTTCAATAATATGAAGTAGGCATTTAAATATGAATTAGTTTTAAAAAAATAGAATCATATCTTAAGTTTATGTTTGAACTGAAAATATGATTGAAAACTTTAAAAGACCTAAAACTTATTATTGAGACTTCAAATTTCATATTTTATACTTAGGTTGAAATAATGAGTCAATTTATTTAACAAATAATTATCTGAAATGATCTCTAAATATCTGAAAAAATAAATGAAAAATGGATAAATAACTTTATTGATTAGCTTAAAGTAGAGTTAAATAAAAAATAAAGATTTAGTAGGCGTTTGACTATGAGATTTTTTTTTTTTTCAAAAAATTATCTTACTTTAATGAAAAAAGTGAAAATAGTGGTATTTGGCCATAAAAGTTAATTCACTTTAGTGAAAACTATTTTTGAAAAAATAAAACAAATAAAAGTTGTTTTTACTTTGGAAAAAATGTGTGAAAAATATCTGTGCTTAGATGAAATTTGCAGTTACGCATCTTGAACTTTAAGGGGTTTATATGACCCCTAAACTATTTCTTACCATATTTAATTAGCATATATTTTGCCCCTTATCAAATATTTTCCTTACGCACTCAATGTGCGTGAAATACATGCAGTTTTTCAGGTGCCAAATATATGCTAGTTAATACGATAAAAATAATCCAGGGGGTCATAGAACCCCCGCAAAATTTAAGATGTGTAACTGCAAATTTTGTCAAAGTATAGGTATTTTTCGCACATTTTTCTTTTTACTTTTGTCACTCATATTTATCTCACAAAATTTCAAAAATAACTCCAATTAATATTTATGGCCAAACACAACATCAACTTTAATTCTAACTCTAATTTTAAACAATTATTATTTTCATAGTTAAACGGGCCTTATAATTCCTCTAATCTAATTTGGTGCCCAGCTATGAGCAAAACAATGTCCTAGAAAATCTATCAAGATTAAAATTAAATGTTGAATCAAGTGGAGCAGTATTCCAGCAGATATTACTTATTTTTTAGGTCTTGTAGTGCTTTATCGATGTTTAATAATAATAAAACGAAATTAATAATCTAGTTTTTATTTTTTATTTTCTTCGTATTAATTTATTTTGTCTTGTTTTTATTTGTTAGCATTTAATTTAAAAAGTAAAGAGAAGTTTAAATTTTGAGATCTTCTAAAATTAAAATGAAGAAAGCAGTTTATTAACTTCATAAAGATTAAAATAAAGATAAGTTAAATTAAAAATGATATACTAATATTGTTAAATTCTCATTTCCCCTTAAATTAAAATAGTAATTTTGAATTATCAAAATCCTGTCGGCGTTCAACAAGGCAGTTATAAATACCCCTTAATACAACTAAACTATCAAAATCCCTTTTTGTCACTCTCTTAACTTAAAATAATAATTTTGAATTATCAAAATCTGGTCGGAGTTCAACAAGACAGTTATAAATACTTCTTAATACAACTAAACCATCAAAATTCAAAACCCATTTTTGTCACGCTCTAATGGTCCTCCAAAGTTCTACCCTGTGCGGCGGCTCTCGTAAAGAGACGTCTAAGGAAGTTCACTTTCGTGGCGTCCGAAAGCAGCCATGGGGGCGGTACGCGGCGGAAGAGGCTGCGTTAGCCTACGATGAGGCCGCACAGAGTCTCCGTGGCCCCAAAGCCAAAACTAATTTTGGGCTTGCAACCGGCCCATTATTAATTTCTCCGACGAAGCCCACGTTTAGCCTAGAAAAACTCGGGAAAAAGACACTTTATAGCCTTTTTAAAAAATAATAGCTCAAGTTTATACATTTGGACATATAATGTCCAGTCGGGTAAACAAATGACACTTTATGGCCATTTCCTATTTTTTTCCAATTTGGGTCATTTTGGTCTACGTAATTTATATACAGTTCATATACAATACTGATACAATATTCAACTTGGACAATTTGACTCTTTTAAAAATATTTCAATTTTCTTTTGCTATAAATATTTTAGTTGATAAAATATTCTGCTTTTTTTTATTACTTAGAAATAATAATTAAATTATATAAAAATGATATAATTATTAAATAGAATATGTATCCATATAAGATATATGTATAAAAATTGTATAATTCTATCAAATATGTATATGTACAAATTATATATAAGAAATATACAGAAAGTGTACGAAAATTATATAATTTTTGTATAAAACGTGTAAAAGAATGTGCAGATATTATATAAACTGTGTATCAAAACTGTATAATTTTCGTATAGGATATTTATATGTATAAGATTTGTATAAAAACTGTACAAAAGGTGTATAGAAATGGTATAGAACAAGCCAGAAATGGCTAGAAAGTGGAATTTAAATTTTATGGCCATTTTCATGAAAATAGTTTAATTTGAAGTATCGTTTCTGTTCTTTCTCCGAAAAACTTCCGCATTGGTGATTTCAGGCCCATGAAAATCATAGAAGATCTGGTCGAGTCGTTGGTGTTGTAATGAATGAGAATGATGAGAAGAAAAAGACGAAAAGTGAGAACGAAACCTTTTTTGGTAGATTTAAATCTATCCGCACCACTCTTCTAAGGGTGGTGGATCTTTTGGAATAGTATTCATAAGTAGTTGATAAGAAAGAAGAAAAAAATAGTACGTAGTACATATAATGGTATTTTGCACTGTCTTACATACAAAGGAAAAGACATCGTTTCCACCCTAAACTATACCCGAAAAGTTTAAGTCACACCTAAACTATACAAATGACCTATTACACACCTTAACTATAAAAAAGTGATATTATTACCTCCCCGCAACCCCCATTCTAAGGCGCGTGTGTTACACTTATTTTAGGCGCGTCCAGCCAATTAAATAACAAAAGTAAACGACTAAAAATATTAAGGGAAAAGTCATCGTTTGCACCCCAAACTATAGTTGAAAAGTCGAATCCACACCTAAACTATATAAGTGACCTATTACACACCTTAACTATAAAAAAGTGATACTTTTTACTGACGTGGTGCTAACGTGGCAGCGCGTGTAAAACACTACACCACATGCAAGTGGTGGTAGCCTGACAGGGTGTAAATGGTTTCACTTTTTATAGTTTAGGTGTGTAATAGGTCACTAGTATAATTTAGGTGTGACTTCGACTTTTCGGGTATAGTTTGGGGTGGAAACGATGCCTTTTCCCTACATACAAATTACATCTACTGTTTTATTTTTGAGTCATCCGTCATACTTTATACATTATATTCTCTAGTTCCACAAAGACAATTCTACTTTACTGGAAAGATATTGACGCGCTCGCATGATTAGGTCCTGAAATTTCGATTTAAATCTCATTTATTCCCTTGTTATTATAGGTAGGGATGATAGGATTTGAGAACCCGTGACATTTTGTAGGATGTTTTTAAGTAAGTTGTATTGATATCCATAATTTTGTTATCTTTCGAATTTAGTAAATCTGCATTTTTAATATGAATTTCAATCATAAGTTTAAACAATTTATGCACAATCACAAGAAGTTGAAATTAAATTCTAAAAAATAGCAAAATCATATATTTTGAAAGAGATGAAGGTAGATAGATAGATTCAGGTCCATTATCACGTTGTGTTTTTAAAAAAGTATTTTTTTCAAGTATTCGAGGTATGAAATATATTCTTTTGGGATAAAATGAATCACACCAATAAAATAACCACACCTTAGATTTTGTCAAACTACTAACTCATTCAACAATTTGCAAAAAAACCTTGAGTTTTTATGAAGAAATCTATATTTGTGAAAAAAAATCAGATATGTATAAGCCAAAGGTGTGTTTCAGAAAGGCAGTACTAGTTTATAAAAAATTGTACTGTTTCAAACTTTTGACTCACATGCGACCGCAAGTCATTTCTTTCTCAAAACAGAAAGTTGGTTGCTGATTTGCGCTGGCATTTGCAGAGCCAGATGTGCCCAAAGCTGTCCATATACGAGCGCACATTATTATTTTCGTCTTTAAATAGTGCTTCAAAGGGTCTCATCCATTCATGGTGCATTGTGACATGCGTCCAAACATGTTCGTATGCGTCCGCAAATGAAGGAAATAAATTTTGTTCGAAAAGATAATCTCTCAATCATTTTTCAAATTCAAATTTAAATTCAAAGCTAAAGCCGAAGTCAAACCGAGCGAGCGGCAACGACGACATAAGGATTGACTTCTTTTGTCCTCACCATTCACATGAAAGAGTGCTTCTATACTTGAGCATAAAGATTTTCCTTGAATGCTCATTTTTGAAAGTGAACACACATTTCACTTTCCCTTCATTTTTCATCCACATTTCACTTAGAAATCAACAATCCCCCACATGAATAGGGATTGATTATTTCATCAAAAATATACGAAAAAATGTGTGATGTACAAGAAAAGACTAATAGCATATGGATAAGTAGATTTTTTCTTTGAACTTTTTGTAATAAACCTTTATCAAATGCACTCGGTCAATCAGTAGATGCGATATCTTTGCACCATCGAATTTTGATGTACACGTAGACAACATAAGTCACAAAAACCAGTCTTTTATTATTTATGATTCTCATTAGTTTGTTCATTGCAGCCATAAACATTGCCTGATTTCATGAGAGCTTAAGTATAGGTCTTTACTATCATTCTACTTGAAACGAATTCTGCTTCACCCTCATATAGGTGATTTCTAAATGTTTAATTCTATAGATCAAATTATTTGCTCATACCTGCCTAACTTAGAAATCATTAAAAAGTTTTAAACCATAAGCCTTATTCTTGTTTTATGAATGTTGTCTTCATCACGAGAATGAGTTAAGTTAATTGACAATGTTGAACCCAGTCACAACTTTGTGTTCATCTCTTTGAACCTAACTTTTGATATTTTCAGTTCGCTAGGTTGAGCTACTATTGTGATGACTTGTCCTATGCCTTGAACCCATTTCCTTCTATAATCTCTTAACTCCCTACCTACTTAGACCTTCTATAAGTGGATTTGACACATTATCATTTGACTTCATATAATCAACCATGATAATTTCGCTAGAGAGAAGTTCTCTAAAGGTATTATGTCTCTGTCTTATATGCCGAGATTTACCGTTATACATCATGCTCCTGCCCTGCCTATTGTAGCTTGTCTATCGTAGTGTATGCATACTGATGCCAAAGATTTGTCCCAATAAAGAGCATCTTCTAAGAAATTGAGAGTCATTCAACTTCTACACTGGCTTTATTTAACACGATAAATTCAAATTTTATTGTAGAGCAATCAATATATATCTATTTGGATGATTTTTGTGAGTTTGCTCCTCTACCAAGAGTAAATACATACACTCATTGATTTTATTTCATTTGAATTGGTGATTCAATTTGCATCACTATATCCTTCAATTACTACTTAATATTTGTTATAATGCAAAGCCTAATCTTGAGCATATTTTAGATATCCCAGAATTGTTTTCATTGACATTCAATGAGTTTAATTGAGCTAACTCGTGTACCGACTTAATTTAGTAATAACATATACTATGAATTATTGCATACAATTCATAATATGCATCAAATTTCTCAACACTCTTGCATAGTTCAATGTGAGTCACCTTCACCTTCATTCTTTTGAAGTGCAAAGATCACATCCATTGACAATATTGAAATTCAAATATCTGAAATTGTCAAGTACCTTTTCAATGTAATGAGACTGTGATAATGCTAAACCTTGTGAAATTTTATTAATTTTTATCTCTAAGATCACATCAGCAACTCCAAGATTTTTCATATCAACTTTGCTTTCTAGCATTCACTTTATAGCATTTATGTTAGAAATGTCTTTATTGATGATTAACATGTCATCCACATACAATCAACTAATGACTTTGTGATTTGAAGTGTCTTTAATATAAACACATTTGTCACACTCATTAATCTTAAATTCATTTATCAACATGGTTTAGTCAAACTTTGCATGCCACTATTTGGGGCAATGGGGAAGAATAGACGAAAAAATTTCCACAAACCTTCTATGAAACCCAGCGAGACCAAGAAGCTCCAAATGTCAGTTAGAGTCGTGGGTCTAGGCCACTTCTTCACTGCCACAACTTTCTGTGGATCCACTATGATCCCCTTACTAGACACAACATGAACCAGAAAGGTCATAACATTCAACCAAAACTCACACTTTAAAAACTTAGCATACAATAGCTGATCCTTAAGAGTCAGCAACACTATATGGAGGTGACTGTAATAGTCCTCCTCACTCTTAGAATATACCAAGATGTCATCAATAAATATGATCACATTGAATACTCGATTCATCAAGTCCATAAATATATCCAGAGCATTAGACAACCTAAAGTACATGACCAAAAACTCATAATGACCATATTGGGTATAGAAGCTAGTGGGGTTATGGCACCCAGAAACAGTTAGCAGGGTGAGCGCTAGCATGTAACTCAGGATAGAGATAAAATAATTCCAATTCAAAAACAAGTCCAAACTCAATGTACATATTCACATACATGCATACGTATATATATATATATAAGATGCTATGCTAAGGATCAAGATTTAGTATGATATTTAAAACATTAGCCTGGACTATGTAGATTAACCGTTATAATAAAATACCCATAGGCTATATGGTCCAACCCCCTTTAATGGATAGGCCCAAGTGTGTGTTAGCCGCACGAATCAAATATATCACAAAGGCCGAGAAATACATGACCCTTCACTATCCATAATAAAAATATATGTATATTGCAACACAAACACACAATCATCAAGATCAACCCTTATACCGATAAACGTGAATTTCCAATATCTTTTCTTTGGGACCTATATTTTTATGGTCAGATACATAACTCCCTTTAAGCCCAATTAAAATATTTTCACATTTCCAATCGTTCAACCATGACTATCCATTAAGGCATACAATGTTGGTATCATTATATCAACTATATTTACAATCTAATAACATTATTCCATTTCAATTATCATAGCTATGGGGAATCCACAACCCCACAAGCTCCAATGATTCAATCATATGGGGGAATCCTCAACCTCCTTGGTTTAATTATTCATTAGGTTGGGGAAATCCACGACCCCCAATGTTTAACTCAAAACCATTATATTTCAATAGACTTTTATATTATATGATGGTTCCAAAAGTAATTTAGTGTGCATACCTTTATGTTCAAAACAAGTCTGACAAGATGAGGTTGAGGTTAGATCAATTTCAATATTCAAAACCATCAATTTGGAAAATCCATGACCCCTACTCTAATTAACCACACCCATGCACCCCAAATAACTATCAATTCTAATTATGAATCATTGATTAAAGCCATGAAAATAATTTATTCATTAAGACTCAAAATCCCTCAACTCACATTCATAAACCACAACTAAATCACATGAATAATAATTGTCAACACATGATTTTAACAAAATAAACTTTGGAGAAGAGTAAAATACCTTAGATAGTCAAGAATTATAGAGAGAAGTCAATAGTTAAAGCTTGAGTGACCAATACTTAGAATCCCTAGCTTGTTCTTGCTTTGGGATAATTTAAGAGAGTAGATAGTATGTTTTGACTTGTTAAAAGATGGGAATAACCCCTTTTTATTGTTTTATGGAAATAAGGTCTAAGTGGGGGAATAAGAGAAATGTCCAAAGTGCCTTAATTAAAAGATAAAAATTTATCGCTCTCGATGATTGGTCATCCTACGTCTCGTGAGGACACGTTACGACTTGTCACCACGAGTCATAGTCTGGATAGTAGCATAAGGCAGCCACACTGGTCTGACTATAATTCATACCCTACGACTCATTCTTAAACCTTACAACTCATGATGTTCAATCGTAGAAATATCAGAAGCAAGGGACCACTACACTGGTTTGGCTACAGAAGGGACCCTATGACTAATAATGAGTCCATACATCTTGTTACATCACAGTTGTACTCAGGTTAGAGGATTTGTGTAACACGCTGTCCACCCTATAATTTGGGGTCCTACAATCTGTAATGACACCTTACGACTTGTAGGGTGAGTCGTAGGTTGGGCAGTAAGGCCAAAATCAAGGATTTTTCTAAGGGCCAAAAATCTGGGGCATTATAACTAGATATTTGGTATTTTGATACATGGAAAAGAGCTTTTTTTTTGCAAGTCATGGCGAATGGGCAACCATAATACATTTAAATGTGTATACAAGGAATTAATGAGTATGATGGTTTCTCAAGTGAACCGAATTTATGTGCTAACTTATTATATATGATTCCTTAAGTGAAATGAGTTTATACATTGACTTGTTATATTTGGTTCCTTGAGTGAACCTAGATTTGTGATTATTAACATAGTTATTGTTGGAATGGATCCTTGAGTGGTTTGGAATAAATTAAAAATGATTGGCATATCTCTTTATTCACCTGTCTAATTCATATTTGAGACATGGTTAGAATATTATTATTGAGTCATAGTTTGTTAACTTGGATTCTTGATGGTAGTCATGGTCTTGACTTGAGTTGTTGTCCAATTTGACTTGTACTTGACTGAATTCTATGGTATTGTTAAGCAAGGTGAAGGTCATATACCTGATGTAAAGTTATATGGTAGGTGTTCATGGGTGTTATTGTTTACTAAGTTATGGTTGCTTGTTCATATTTCTTGTTTTGGGTTGACTGATGACCCTACCAGTACATTACTGTTTTTGTGTGCTGATACCATAAGTGCACTTTTTTTGTTGAGTGCAAATTATTTTTCGGTGACTGCATCGAGACCTCAACTTTAGAGCAGATTTGAATTCCCACTCAAGGGTGTGCTACATCTTTCGAACAACCACGAGTTATCTACTTAGTTTCTTATCCATTTATTTTAGACTTGGATATTTTTAGTTGTTTTAGGTTGAACCCTTTTATTGATTTTTGTAGTTGTTTTGGTGCAATGACTTTCAAATTCTTTTTGTTTTAGCCTTTTATCTAATTTTGCATTTGATATTGTTATAAGAGTATTTTGAGACATTGGATTATTTGAAGAAACAACTAGTCTATTTTGGATTTGGCTAAGTGTTGGGTTTGAGTAGTTGGGGTTAAATGGTTCCCTCACCAGAGAGTTAGTCTGAGTGTCACTCAAGACAGATTTGGATCGTGACATTAAATTTATGAATTATTATTTGTACGTTAGTCAAAGTTACTTATATTTTTAAAATACTCTTCATAGTTTTCTAATTCGTAAAAGTTAGGTTTAAAGATTTAATACATTTTATTATTTATAAGTAAATTTATTTTCATCAACTCTTATCACCCAAGATTGATTCCTAGTTAATTATCTCATCAAAATGGAAAAAAGTAAATTAGCACCGCCTAGTATCACTTTTTTTGTTAGGTGTAATAATTTTCTCTTAGTGTTTAATTTCTATGTTTCCCACAATATACATTTTGCATCAATAGAGAAAAGTTGGAAATCAAATAGCCGGGTTTCAATTTGAATTATAGCAGGAGATTTCAATGATATCATTGATAACTTTTAAGAAGTCAAGAGGTAAAATTAGATAAACTTTGTCTTTTAGAGACTTTAAAAAGTTTTTATGTGATATAAAAACTATAAATGTAACACCCCCAGATCCCATCCCGAGACGTCACACGATGCTTATGGACCCGAAGGACCATAAGCTAACTCTTTTTTGATATCCATACCTGTACACTGCATAATATCTGAAAAAAATGCAGAAACTTGCCATAAGGTTCAACACATCTATACATACTCAAAGCTAAAAACTGAATACTAATACATCCGTCTGAAAAGCCTCTAACTATCTGAACTGTGGAGTTGATGGAACATGTCCCCAACTAACTTTGTCAACAAAAAATAAACAAAGTCTGAAACAATAGTAGTAAACTGAGACTCGTCCTCGAAAGAAGAGGAATCACTGCTACTGCTGCTAACTGGGACCAAACTGCTGAGGATAAACTGGATCCTGTGCCTCTGAACCTATGGTGTCAAATAAAACACCATAACGCAAATGCTTCAGTACGAAAATATACCGAGTATGTAGATGGGGTAGGCTAATGCAAGAGTTCATTCATGTGCAATATCTAAGCTAAATAATCATCAAAATGCTGCATGAGAACACATATGAATGCATAGAACATGAACACAATTATCGCAACTCTAGATACTGAAACTCAGATACCACTTTACTGCAGACTGAACTCACTACTGACACTGAGATACTGAATCACTGACTTATCTGATACTGATAACTGAGGATCTGGATGTGCTTACATCAATGATTGAATTCTTAGACTTACTACTTTCGATTGACAGGATTAGAGATAAACCTTTATAACAGATGATTTCAGAAGTTTTATCAATGATAAGAAATATGATTATTTCTGAATCTGACAACCAGAATACTCAATAGAAATCTGATACTGTGATCAAGCCTGTCGGACGTCATATCTCTAAATATGATATAAAATAACTGTATGTGAGACCAAGTCTATCTGATGGGATGGTCCATAAATTAATGGAACTATCTGAGTTCTTCATAATAATAGATGACTGTATCTGACAATCCTAATTTCTGAGGACTGATTCTGAAATTGAGACTGAATCTGAAATTAAAACTGTGGGAAGTAGTCACTTAACCGACATGCCCCAACCTATTACAGGTGGGTTCCAACTTATGTCCCAGTTGGAAGGGTATCATTACCACGCCACTGGTAAAGACAACTCTATGTGACCCTCATCTAGCAGGTCCTCAAACGAGAACGGTGGAGCCCTCATCTAGTAGGTCAAGCCACCTCATTTACCCTTATCTAGCAGGTATGATATCTATTATCCACTCTCAACTAACAGGTGTGATTTCTTAACCTACACTAGCTACGTAGTTCTGGAGCACAAGGATTACTTCTAAGAATCACACCCTCTACTAGTAGGTGAGATCCTATCCTTCAGCTCGCTCGGTGCTAGTTTCTACTCCCAACTAAAAGACTCAGAACTACATTCTCAACTGAACACTGGCTGAACTAAATCTGACACTGATCATATTACTCAAAAAGTCTGACTGAGTTATGCTGAGATCACATGGTTCCGTATCTGACAAAAAAGATATCGAATCATGGTATCTGACTGATGATACAGAGCTTGAATAAATTACTCGAATTGCTTCTGAGATTAGGATTGAATGACTTGAATACTATTAGAACTGAGCTGATTACAGGTCTGAGGCTAGATTGCTAGCGATACAGAGATTACAAAGATAATTGAGATTACTGAGCTTTATAAGCTTCGCACTTATCTGAGGATACAGAGTTCTGTAGTTCACTGAGTTCTGAGAATCATGGTTCAATTAGAATTATCGAAAAACTGACATGGGCTTTAGACAACAGCTCTATTTTTGGGTAAAATACCCCTAGGACTCGACAACAGAAAAGTAAGACATAATCATTCTTCGTCACAAATCATTCATGCATCATCACTGTCATCCATTCATCACTACAATTATTTATTCATCATTACAAACATTCATTCATCATTACAATCATTAATGTATTATCACAATCATTCAAGCATCTTCACAAGTAATTCAGGAATCATTCTATATGTTACATTCATTAAACATCACCTCAAACATTTAAGGATCTCAAACATCTATTCATTATCACAGTTACTAAGGAGTCACTTTAAGCATCTCGGAATCATAATCATATAATAACGTAGGGAAAATATGCTACTAGCTTGAACTTCCTTCAATAAGGTTTTACCTCAGCTATTTCACACCTATATCGATCTTGACATGTGTTTGGATATCCCATGGATTGGGGAGACTTCATACTATCACGTCATAACTTACTTGATAACCACTTGGCATGTATTAAAATCTTAACATATATCAAGAGCACATAATTGGGGGAATTTACAATCATCATACCTCGACTTGTTCACTAGGGTCTTTCAACAACCACTAGACATGACAGATTTTACACCTACTTGGGGATTTCATGCTATCTTGGCACATTTCACTCACTAAGGTATGCATGGACTAGCTCACAATTTGGGGTTTCCTATTCAACATACTATAGTGTCCCTTATGCTTCACCTAACCTCTTTATCAAACCTATGGGGAACGTTCTTCACTTATTCAACCATTTCTACACCCAAAAGTCATGAACACATTACATGAAAAAACAACTTCAAGAGGGTCTATCACAAACATCACATGAATTCCACACACTAGGGTCAAAGCTCATAAATTTTATAGGAAAACATAAATCAATACTCAACAACACATTGAACATCCATTTCAACTCATACAAATCATTAACAACTCATAAACATAAAAATCTTTTAGTTTTAAAAAGGGTTCTTGAGCTTCTTGGATGAAAGGGACCCAAGAATCAACATCTACATACCTTAATCTTTGAAATTGGATGAAATTTAGTGCTTGAAACTTTATCCACACTTGAAATAAATAAATTCTTGAAGCCCACACTATGAGGAACTTGATTCTTGAAGAAAGCTTGAAGATTTATGGATGATTTTTTGGAGGATTAAGGTTCTTGAATTAAAACCCTAGATATTCTCTCTTTAGAGAATTGAAAGAGAAATAGAGAAATTAGGGTTTGAATGAGGATTCCTCATACTTATAGAGGCTAAAAAAAGTGAGAAATGACCAAAATACCCTTGAAAAAATGCCCTTGAATTGTTGAAAAAAATGTTCTTGACGCCATCCGTGACAGGCTGTCAGGTTCGTGATAGGCCATCACGAATGCTCATCACAAAAGGGGTCCAATTCTTGATTTTCTGCCCAGGGCTGATGACGTTTTCAGAAATGTCATCAAAATGTGACGACGTCATCAAAAAGGTAGTCAGAAACATGATAGCCCGTCAGAAACATCATTACCATTTTCCAGCTTGACATGCTGGAGTAAAATGGGCAAAAAGCTTTGCTCCGATATCGAATTTAGGCGAAATTGATATCGTTGGAAAGCTAATTCAAAGATATTTCATTTGATATATAGAAAACCACCCAGTTCTTCATATACAACGAGTTATGGTCTATTGAATTTGACCCAAATTTTGATAGTCACTAAAACTTGAACGATAGAAAAGTTTTCAACTCGTCCATAAGTTAGGGGACCTATATGATCTTAATTCATGCTCAAATAGATTATTCAAAGTATTTCATTCTTGGGAGGATATTTTCAAAATATTTTGACTCGGATTTTTGCTTTACCAAATACGCTCTAAGGCTCAGACTGGAAGAGGATTTTGCGGGGCATTATAATAAATTTAGACTTCAATGAAAAATCTTGGACTTGATGGTGCATTAGAGAAAATGATGGTATGAGCCAAGAAAAGCTATATAGAATAATTAGTTTTGGATGTAGACTAGATTTTAGCCTCCCAAACATCCTTCACTTAGAAACAGAGGCCTCTAGTCATAGTGCTTTGCTAATGAATACAAAACTTATTTTTAAAGGGAAAAAGAGATTTTATTTTGATAAACGTTGAAGTGTGAAAGAGGGAGGAAACATTACTATTACATGATCATGATAGATATATAAGAGCGGTTGAACAATTCAGGGTTAGTTTTAAAATAAAAATTATCAAAAATCTTTACTAGCTTGGCTTTGAGGGGGTAAGGAAAACTCTAAGAAAAAGATTCAAAAAATTAAGGATAAAATTGATGAACTTAATAATAATTAGAGGATTTTTGATCTTCATAAGCTGAAGTTTCTCTAAAGAGAATTAGGACATGCATATAAGGATGAAAAAGCCTACTAGAAATAAAAATCTAGAGAACTATGATTGCAAGAAGGCTATAAAATTACCTCTCTTTTGTCATACAAAGACTATTCTGAGGTGTAAGTATAACATATTAAGGGGCTTCAATTAGATAGTGGACACTGGGTTTTTGAGCATAGTAATATTGTGAATGAAGTGGGAAGATTTTATAGAAATTTATTCACTACTTCTCGACCCTCTAATTTTGATCCAGTCATGAATTTAATTTCTCTTTTAGTAGATACCTCTGTTAATGATATACTTATTAGAGAAGTCATAGATGATGAAATTAAAAAAATACTACTTTTGGTTAGCACCCTCTAAAAGCATCAAGATTAGATGGTATAACTCTTTTTTCTTTCAAAAGTATTGAAATATTTTTTCTAATGATATTTATGAAATTGTGAAAAGTTTCTTTCGCTTCGGATATTTTCTATCTTCTTGGAACCAAACCCTTATGAAGTTGATTCCTAAAGTAAATTATCGTAGCAATAATGATTAGTTTATACATATAAGCTTAAGCTCGACGATGTATAAAATTATTATCAAAATCATAGTCAAGAGGCTCAAAGTTTATCTTCCCAATATTATTTCTCCAAATCAATATGTTTTTATGAAAAAACACTAATAGTAAATAATATGGTGCTAGCATATGAATTCATTTATCTTCTTAAGAATAAAATATGGGGGAATAAAAAATATATGACTCTAAAATTAGATATGGTTAAAGCTTATGATTTAGTGCAGTGATTTTATATCCACGAATTGCTTCTTAAGTTGGACTTTGACGAGATGTTAGTTGATTGAATTACACAATATATCACTACTCCAACTTATAAATTTAATAATAATGGAGATACAACTGGGGAAGTCAAACCTACTAGAGGACTAATATCATGAACCAAGTAGATGTGAGTGTCGCAACTACACTAACCCCCGGTAGGAGAACCATCTAATCCGAACTATTCTCCATTCAACTAGCTATTGTAAGAGGACATAATAACAATATCAACTCCATAAATAGAAATATCTAAAATAAATGATAGAAGTGCAAAATAAATATCAACTATATGTTACAATTCCAAGGAGTTGAAAGTCATCGTACAAGAACTTTATGATAAATCATTTTTAATTTTATATTCAAATTAATAAAATAAGGGAAAATTTCATTATCCAAAAGAGGGAAAATAACCAACACGAAGATCCATGATAACCTAAAGATGAAGTTCTTACCCTTGGATCTGAATAAACTAGATCAACCAGAGGTGAGGCTGCATCTGAAACTCTAAAAAACTGTCTGCACTCAACAAAAGAAGAGCACAAGTTTGTATAAATACAAACCATTATGTACCGATAGGTATTATAGGCCAACTCAATTTAGCAACATGTATAAAACATAAATCAAATAGTAAGAATACAAGACACTCAACACATATCAAGTAATTCAATGATTCAACATGTATATTTATATTCGGGCCAAACAATACCCACAACCATTGACCATTATCAACTATATCATAAATAACCACGAGTCTAATGACCATAACAAAAGGAAACCTATGTCCATCTTAACTGCACGATTACATACCTTCACTCTTATTGTAAATTTAACATTCCATATTAACTCATAATATAAACTAGTCTGTACACACATGCTAAGACATTTATTTCTTCCCAACTAGTCTTGACTTGCAGAGTATATTCTAAATTCATTTACCAAATGGGCGTGTTACCCGATCCTTTATAACAATAATTTTATCAGTGTCCATAAAATACAGTGCTTTATCCACTATAAGCATATTACATTTATGTTCCTGATCTCTATCTCACAGGATTTAACTCAATGCACCCAATCTCCAAAGGGCCCGACATTGTAGTGTGTGTCTTTCCCTCCCCGCCGCTACAATGGCCAACTGAGCACCACAATAACCTCGCTTTAATGGTGATTTTTATCACCTCTGCAATACTTAGGTAGTTTCTCAAGGACATTTAGATTTTCCCCTATTTTACAATGCAAACTTGAATTTTAGATAACATAAATTTTTCCAACCACAAAAACCTTTATAACTAGAGTTTCACAACTCCGTTTCTTATCCCAAAACTTTCTATAGATTCTATGCCTATCACGACCCAAAAACTAAAGTCATCATGACACTTATTGTGGCTAAACCTTGATAAGTAATCCAATCAACCAAACGAATATACAAGAGGAGATCATAACACAAATTCCAAGTTAAGACTTCTAGAGCGAAGTCGACTTATACATGTATAATAATGACAAAAGTCTAAATAATAATAATACCATAAATCATCCCAAAACCTGGGATCACAATGTAAGAACAATCTAAATGCAACTCAAAGTCTGATAATACAAATAAAAATCCAAAAAACTACAAGTTCGTCTCTAAAGGCAAAACAAGACATAGATTGGATAGGAAGTAGTCTAAGGTCGACTTTGAAGGTGTAGAGCGGCCAATAACTCAAAGTGTCAAAGATTACCCTATGAACTCAACTGCTACACGATGCACTCGTACCTGGATCTACATTGAAAGGGCACAGTAGGAATGCGTACTGTCCACTTGTACTTAGTAGGTATCATAGGCCTACTAAGCAAAGTAGAAAATAAGATACATAAATAAATCTATGAGCATGCCACCTGTAATTAGAAAAATTTTCAAACGGTAGCTCACACTGTCTCTTCTAATAGTTCTAAATATACCACATGAATAAAAAGAAAGGTACATAAAAAACAGAATAGATATGTATCAAACTAAGCATAAAGCACAACACTGAAGATGCATAATGTATAAAGTGCAATAATGATGATAATGATGATGTGATGTGGCTGAGGTTATCACATAGTCTCCTTATTCATAGCCTCCATATACACCTATCGAACCTCAACACTTCTAGGTAGGACCCATGAAGGGTTCGCAACCCATATACTATCTCAATACTCAACCCCAATATTAATATCCACATCTCTTCTTTGACTCGTGGACTACATTAGAGGGTTTTGTAAAATGTCTTATTTTTGTCAAAAAGCAATATTTTCATAATGGTTCTAATATCTCATGAATGTATGTATGATATGAGGATGTAATTATCACAGTAAAATTAGTATAAATATCTCACAATCCATTCAATATATGTACATGCTTCAGAATCTAGTTCGTATGTCAACCAACCCTGATTGCATGTAAGCATTGTACCACTGGAGTGAAGAATTCAAGTAAGACATCATTAGTATTGTATTAAACCCAACTTAGGCATGTTCTATCATATAGATAGCAACCAAATGCATACACAAGGTCAATAATATCAGTTAAATCCCACACAAGGGCAACATAGTAAATACTCATCTCAAGCCACCCGCAACAACAATATAAGCCCCACATGGGCACACAATAGTAATAATATTATTGAAATATATTTTCCATGATTATTACCCATACCCATAGCATACGTTACATATATATTAACTATCCAGCCAATCTGAAGAAAGTTAAGCCATAACCAACCTCATGACAACAAAATCCAAGCCTAAAGCCCTTTAATTTGGAGTTTTTTCCCCTCTTGAAAGATATTAGAATCAACTAAAACAGACAAATATAGAATCTATACATCAAAAGGAAACCAACGATACCCATATTGCCTATTTGAAAGTTAGGGTTAGCATGGACCCCCAAAATGGATTTTCGAAAAGAAAGGGTAAAGCTGGAATTTTGTTTATAAACACCTTACCCATGATTAAAGGAAGACATAGGAGAAAACCCATGTGTAAATGGGTTATAACGGGGCTTAAATCAAAGAAAAATCATTTTAGGTCTTTCAGGCCAAAATGAGTTTTAGACGACAATAATCAAAGTAAAATAACTTATATAGTTATTTGGAGTTTACCTAAGCTCGAAAATGAAATAAATCATCCAAAAATCTCTTAACCCGAAGTTCAAATTCTCAAAAATGAAGTAAAAATTGAGAAAGAAGTTTTTTATATCCATCAGCTATGACCGCTTAAGCGGTGGATTGACTGCTTAAGTGGTCTAGCCCAATACTGGGAGGATGCTAAAGAAGTTCCCTACTGCTAAAATGGAGACCTCTAGAGCAGTCAAGGTCCACTTTACTGGTAGTGGGATGCCAGCTGAGCCCCCACTTAAGCAAAGTATGCACAAAATTTTTAGTTGTATCAACAACTTTTCTAAATTTTAAAGTTACAGATCAAGCCCTTAGGATTTGTTCAAAATTCCATGAAGGAAAACAAATATGCCACTAGAATAAACACAAAGTTCCAGACTGAATGGCGACATCAAATTATCTAAAAGAGGTTGTTTTCAAAAAATTGACTCCCGTGACTCAATTTCACAAAATTCTAAACCAAGGATCAAAATGATATCCAAAAGCCATAAAATCGAACCAACCCTCCTACCAATCCAAAATTGATATTTCGGATCTACTAGCAGTCCGTTTTACCATCAACACATAAAACCATAAATGTTGGCCAAAGCTAATTATAAGGCCATGCTAACCATCCCCACACTCCAGAAATAATACATAGAATCCACAAAGAGGGAAAAATGGTCAAAACACATAAAAGAGTAATTAGAATAAAGTCCTTAAAATGCCACTCAACAACCATTAGTAAACACAAAAATATCAAATACTATACCACAAAACACAAATTATCTCTAAGCACTCAACACCAGATTTTTTTCAGAAATCATCCTATCTTGAGATTTTATCAACTCTTATCCTAGGAAAAACTCTAATTGGGTACTTATACCCTAAATTATACTATAATATAGAAGGAGTTGTTATATTAGATTTTAAATTAACAACAGTTTGTCCTAACCAACAATTAGAAAAACAAGAGGGAACAAAGCATTACATGACTCGATAAAAAAATATGGATCCTTTCTACACATATTAGATTAGGTCTTTCAAGTGGCATCCTCAATAAGATTGTTCTTCCACTAGAGCTTCACAGTCACAATTTCATTGGTCCTCAGCTTTAAAAAATCTCTATCTAGCATAGCCACATGTTTCTCCTCATATGATAGGTTTTCATCCAATTGGACCGAATCCCAGTGAATAATGTAATCACCATCCTTACAAAACTTTTTAATTATAGAAACATGAATTATGCGATTATCTCCCAACAAACTCAAAAATATTCCCAACCTATAGGCCATCAATCCACACTTTTAAGAATCTCAAATAGTTCAATATACCTTGGACTGGGCTTCCTACATTTACCAAATCTCATGGCATCTTTCATAAGTGAAACCTTGAGAAACACTTCCTCATCTTCAATAAAGTGCACATCTCTTACCTTATAGTTTGATAGTTTTTTTTGTCTACTTTGAGCTGCTAGAAGTCTCTCTTAAATAAACTTTACCTTCTTAGTACCCCATAGTTTCACCTCACATGCATCAACCAACCAATAGGAGATGTACATCTCTTTCTATAAAAGACTCAAATTGATCCATATCACTTCTCGAATGGTAGCTATTATTATATGAAAATTTTACCAATGGTAAATAATGGTGCTAATAACCTCTGAAATCAATCACACATGCATGGAGCATATAATCTAATACCTGAATCATCTACTCAGATTGCTCATCAGTCTGAGTGTGAAAAGCTATACTAAGGTCCAACCTAGTAACCAATTTCTTATGTAATTTCACCTAAAAGTTAGAGGTAAACTGAGTACCCCTATTTGATATAATATATATTGGGAACTAGGCAACTGAACAATCTCCTTCAGAAGATCTTGGATAACTTTGCGTCATTGTACATCACTTGAAATGAAATGAAATGTGAAGACTTACTCATTCAATCAACACTAACCCAAACAGAATCAAACTTTCCCAAAGTCTTTGAAAGACCAACAATAAAATTTTATGGCCATCCTTTCTTAATTTCATTCAAGAATAGGATCCTCTAAGGAGTACCACCCAAATTATGATGCTCATACTTTATCTATTATTAATTTTGGAATTTAGAAACAAAATCAATTTTATGCATCACTTAATTTGATCCTACCAGCTGCCTCAAATCAAGCTATATCTTTGTCGCACCGAGGTGTATGGAGGATTTATATCTATGAGCTTCAGCAAGAATAGTAGGAATCAAGTCATTATATGAGGCACACACACTTAACTCTTAATTCTCAAGACACCCTTCTCATTAATAACGGCCTCCTTGACCCTGCAAAACTTTATTATGGATTCTACTCAACTTAGAATCCTTGAATTGCCTAGCATTGATTTGATTAAGAAATGTAGACCTTGCCTCTACACTGGCCAAAAATCCACTTCTCTCAAATACCTCAAGTTGTATAAACTCGTTTGCTAGATTAACAATCTCTCAAGCCAATGAATGCTTGGTAGCTTTCAATTACCCAATATTTCCATTGTTTTAGACTTTTTACTCAGTATATCCGTCTCACAACCCAAAACTACCCCAAGTTGTAAAATGGTGCTTGGAGTCATAAGTAACCCCAAGCTAAACCATGCTAGCATGACTTTAAGGATGTTATAGCAATGAGTAATAATAAAAAAAAATTAAAAATCTGAATCACATGATAATGATTAACTAAAAATTAGTACTGACTTAGTACGAAAACACATATAACACAACTATATGTTGAAAACACGAGTCTATTTATCTAAAAGTTTTTTACTAAAATAAGCTGTTGGGATAGGCCTCAACTAGATCTAACTATCTAAAACTAAAATAAATGTACTAAAAGCTAGTCCTTGGAAGGTGAGGACTCACCAAAACTTGCTGTTGAGATGCTGTAGAATCATTGTAACTACGGTCTAGATGTTGAACAATTGAATTTGTATTATGATATAGTATAGTAGAAAAAACTATACTATCAGTACTTTAAATGTAGTGAGCATATGAAGTATACATGGTTCTATATGAACGTGAACTTTCTACTTATGTAAAGATAACTACACATGAAAATTGAAGCATCTAAATGATGCAATGACCAAGTGAATAAAATATTTAACTATATAATATGCTTAATAAATTGAATACGAGGTCATACAATGATTGGGACTAAACTATGGAAGCTATTGTTCACCAATATTTCCTAACTAATCTAATCATGGCCCAACAAGTAACCTAGATTGATAGTGTTTGGCACCTTGCCAAGAGTATGAACATTGGCTGGAATGGATCTACTAATTTGATGTCTAAAAGGATTAAGGTGTAAAACCTATCTAATGGATGGCCCTTTAAAATCTACGGTGAAACCATAGTTCTATGACTTTGGAACTTCTACTAAAGGCCTCAACGTAACTAATAGATGAGCCTTTATCCCTATGTCCGCTCGGTCCTAAGTACATATCTTAACTGAATTTATACTGGATAAATGATAACACCATTTATACTCAATCCTGAGACTAAAATATAGACACTTTATCTAAAAGCACCCTGAACATATATTGAACTGATGGATAGAATACTGAAAACATATACTTAGGGAATGCCAAGTTATTGAGTGTTCATAACCTGCCACCATGAAAGTATACTATGATTTTTGATACATATACATACAAGCATGAGGTCATGGAGTTTAGTCATGTCAATTGGTTCATATCTTAATATCATCACATAATGAGCATGGAATTATGGAATTTTATGTCAAAACCATCAAGTCATGAAAAATACAAATTAATAAGAGAATTGAGTCATATACAAATAATAAGATCATGAATTTGGGTAAAATTATATGACAATTCTGTAAGAAGGCATAAATTGATGTTCATGAGTGATAACGCTCAACTTATTCCCATAATTAGGGGTGAGGCAGTCCTTGTAAAGTAACCCAATTTAAATTGGGGTCGAATCTCAAGGAGTGAACTATAGACTTCAAACCCTATGTATGCTCAAACTACTAAGAGATTATCTGAAATGCTAATAAAAATAAAATGAGAAATAAAATGGGGGGATTTGCTTGAGAATTCCTTACAACCAACTTTTACAAGCACTAGGTGAATAAAATTTTTACTTAGAATTCAAGGTTTGAGGGAAATCCTGGGATTATGTCTACCTAGAGGTAATGCATGAAGGTTGATGGTGGTTCATCATGAAATTTAGTTGTTAACTAAGGGATAGTCTAGGTCGAAGTCCATTGGGGTCAATCTTTCAATAAAACCATAACGATTTCATCCATTGGCTCTTTCGAGCACCTAACAAGTGTACCCATTTTCATAATTACCTAAGACCTCAATCAAGCATCTCTATTTCTAGGATGATTCTCTTGACATGATTTATACTCCTAAAACACTTATTTATAAGATTACAAAAAGGTAGTAAACCATAGGCTTAATGTTCCACCATTGCTTTGTCTCCTTATAACCCTCTTTCAAGGATGTTATGGGTTACCTAGTGTTCATCTTCATCCCTGTTTTGAGGATGATAAAGGGTTTCTAGAGTTTGGAGGTTTCATCCATCAAACCCATTTAGAAATTTGGGGTTTTCACCCATCGAATTCCAATCCATAAGCTTAAGCAATGGTGGAATCCATACTCAGCAACTAAAGTCCATACAAACACAATAATACCCACACACAGTTATACTCTAGTTCAACATAATCCAAAGACTAAAAAAATTAGTTACTCATTAGATAGGAGAAAAGAATTTTACCAATTAGTGCATCCATGGAATTCATAATCAGAGAGGGTAAAATAATCCTCAATTCCACACTTCAAATTTAATAACTTCTCGTTGGAAAAATACTTACAAAAAATTAAATAAAACTAATTTTCACTCTCTTTCTAGGGTTCTCTCTACACATCCAAGTATTTTCTGAATCCCTATTAAAAGTATTGCTTCAGCTGTCTAATTTACCATAATGCCCTTTACTCATTCCCCCCTACAGGGTCGCGATCGTTACTATGAGTGAGCGATTACATTGTGTCTTCCAAACTTAACCAACCAAAATTGCATTCCTCCGACCACAACTATGTTACCTGAGGCTAGGTAAATCCTTTTCTTAGCTGATAGCGATCGCGGTGCACAAACCACGACCGCAATACCTGAGGACCTTTTCTGAGTTTTCAGCTATACTTTTCCAGCCCCCTTTTGATCATAATAAGCTTCAATCCACGTCTTTCAACCTAATCAACTTTGTACCTACAAAGAGTGGATATTAGTGCATTTTCTCATGAATATGTCTCATTTATTCATTCAAATTAGGTCAATGTTCACAAATGTTTAGGGGGAATGAGTGGTAAAATCACCACTCATCAACACCCTCAACTTAAAGTATTTGCTTGTCCTCAAGTAACACTACCTGTTACCATGAGATACAATCATTTATGCCCAAACTTTATGCCCTAAAGGCCATAATGACTTCAGCTTTAGTCACGACCACAAATAGCTCATTGCATAAGTCCTAGGCTAACTTCACTACACCCTTCATTATGAAATGCAATACTCAAGAGTGCATAAGACTTTAAAGAACAACTAAGAAACAACGACCAATACTCTAGTGGTGACTCCCTTTTTACCACAACTAAGATATACTTTATTTGCTTAATTGCCAGAAGGTGACAAAATCACCTACCTCAATTTGTTTCACATGCTGACCTCACAAGAAAGAGATTTCATACATTAAAATACTGGCTATGTAGTAAGAAATTTTAAATGCACAAACTCTCTCCCTCACAAAAGAAATCTCAATGCAACAAGTGTCATACCATAGGCTTGTCCCTATTTTCAATCGCAACTACAAAGAAAGTAAATGGTTGGAGATCTAAAAGGACATGCTAAGCTTGTAATGTAGTTTTGGGTTAGTGTAAGATACCATTTAGGAATAACATGGCTATGCCCTTCCTTGAACATCTACATCACCTTTTACAATTCTTCCCTTGTCGACTAAGGGCCACTCTTCTTCGTTTTATTTCTTTTCTTATACTTATAAATTACTTCCTTTGTTCACCACTTTTATTTAATTTCTTTTTCTTGTTTACACACAATTCTTTCCTTTGTTTGACTATTTATTTTTCTATTCGTTTATTTTCAACACTTAGGCATATTGAGAATTTGACTAAAACTTTGTGGTTCCAAACTTCCTTCCATCACTTTCAGCACCCCCAACTTAGGGTTTAAGCCTCAGGTTGCATTTTCAAGTTCAAGAAAGGTATAGTTTAAAAGAAGGATAAGAAGAATGGAACATAGTTTGTAATGAGTTTGCCAAAGAAAGGTCTAAAGGCTCAAAGTAGGTACTAGGGATTATAATTATGCATATGAAGGTTTTTTAGGATATAGTGGATTCCAAAATCACAAGGATGGACTAAGATTATTTCTCCAACCAAATACCATCAACATTAGCTTTAAAAAACTAACGAGGTAACTTCTAGACAACATAAGTATACAAGAGACCACTGCGAACAACTCACCACACATAGCATGTAAAAACTTGCCAAGGAGGTTCAATTATCCCTCTCGTGAAACAAAAGTGGAGTGTCTATCATTACTTACAAGTCAACAACTTATGGAGCCACAAAAAGAAAAAAAGATTTGTTGCAACATTGATCACGTCTATGCCCTTGATTTTTCAACAATTTTGGATGGGGACAAAGGGGGTTTCTTGTTTTGAAGTAGCACTACGCACAATATTCTAAGCTATGGATACAATCAAAGCCTTAGTTTTATATCTTGACTCAAAATGGGCTAACTACCCTTATGGTGATCCCCATATTTACCCATTCAAATGCTATAGATACTCAGACTTTTCTTGTATTCCTGTATCGTTACTCAATATGTCATCAGGCAATGTTCGTTCATAGCTCATTCATATCTAAGATATCCCACATAGCCTCACTGTAACACACCCCCAATTTAAAGGCTTGAAGTACCCTCACTAAAGTAAATTCAAAAATTAAAAAGTAGAAGGGATGAGAAAGGCTCCCGTGGATAATAGGTATTGTAGGAATCTGATGCTGCAATTGCAGCATCATGTCCGCGGTCGCGTTGACATGATCTCAGTTTGATGACTGCGATCGTGGTAACTGAGACCGAAATCCCTTATTTTTGCTCTATTTTTCATGTTCTGCACATCTATCGGTTTTCCAGCTTTGGTTTCCCCTATTTTTCTAAGTAAACCATTTATGCAAAAAAACCTACAAAGTATCAAAACAAACAAAAATGAGTTAAGGATGGGTTGCCTCCCATCAAGTGCCTAATTTAATGTTGCAACACAACTCTCTCCTTTCACTATATAGCATCTTTAAAGTTCACGCACTCCACCTCGGCCTCCACGAAGATGTTCTCATTGTAGTGCTTCACCCTTTGATCATTGACTACAAATTTCTTCCCTTCATTGTCTTCCATCTCGATTGCACCACTTGAGTAGACTTTACAAATCATAAATAGTCCCTACCATTTTAAGCGGAGTTTCCTCATAAAGAGTTTCAAATGGGAGTTGTAGAAAAGTACCTGATCTCTCTCATGGAATTTTCGCTGTAATATTCTAGCATCATGCCATTTCTTCATTTTCTCTTTGTACAAAGCTACACTCTCATAAGCCCTTAGTTAGAACTCTTCCATCTCATGGAGTTGTGTTACCCGTTCCTTAGATGCTTCTCTCCAGATCATGTTTAATCTCTTCAAAGCCTACAAAGCCTTATTCTAAAGCTCAACGGGTAAATGGCATAACTTACCAAACACTAATTGATAGGGCGACATACCTATTGGGATTTTGTAGGCCGTTCTGTAGGCCCAAAGTGCTTCATCTAGTTGCCTTACCTAATTAATGCGGCCTACATTTACCGTTTTTTCGATTATGGCTTTAATTTCGCGATTTGACACCTCCACTTTACCGCTCATTTGGGGGTGGTACGGGGTGTCGACTTTGTGTTTAAATCCATACTTATCAAGAAGAGCCCCAAATATCCAATTGGAAAAATGCAAACCGCTATCACTAATGATTTCTCAAGGGATACCGAACCTTGTGAAAATATTCTTATTTAGGAATGAGGAAACACATTTTCTCTAATTAGTGGGAAGTGCGATGGCTTCCACTAATGATAGGCGGATTTACACGCCTATATCAATATATTTTGCCCATATTTTAGCCTAGTTTTGAGAACTAATTATCTATTTCATGCACTTTTAGTCCTTTTTCCTGTAAATGAGCTAACAAACATGATTAGGAAAGTTTCAGGTATAAATGATGCAAAATACAACATTTTACGGCTTACTTGACGCAAAAGAAAGCTCACAAACGAAGTAGAAGGGAGCTGGACGCCTAAGGACCAAATCTGCTGCATGGAAAATCTGTCCCGGGCTAAAACAACATTTCTGAAGACTTTGGGAACTTACAGACACAAAGCTGAATTTTTACAAAGATACATTAACCTAGTACAATTAGGTTATGTATTTCACTATTCTATTTGGATTATGATATTGTAACCTTACCCTAGTACATTTGGGTCAAGGATTTCATTAGTATATTAGGATTTGGTTATTTATTTCATTAGCTTAGTAGGAGTAGGATAGGAGTATTATAAATACCCTATCATGTTAGAGATTTCTATTCATTCTTCACTTAATTCAACAATTAATTTTCTTCCATCCCTCTCATCTTCCACCACAAACACTTCTAATCTACTCTTCTATTCTTAAATTCCACAACAAGAGAATCGTTACTTGCTAGGGAATCACCAAAACCACACGCCTATCACCTACTTCTCACGCCATCAACTATGCAAATCGTGATATCCTTCACATTAATGGGTAACTAAACCTCT
The DNA here is from genome assembly GCA_030864225.1 of Capsicum baccatum var. pendulum. Classification (NCBI taxonomy): domain Eukaryota; kingdom Viridiplantae; phylum Streptophyta; class Magnoliopsida; order Solanales; family Solanaceae; genus Capsicum; species Capsicum baccatum. Next base: position 74,970,356 of record CM061558.1, on the reverse strand, counting down.
TAGTTGGGGTGATGGAAGTCGAATGAGTTACTATCTATAGCTGTGAGTTTGTGAGTTCAAGACAAGTATATTGCTTATATCATTATTCTCTTCATCTTAATCTACATTCTTTGCGGTTGCAAACGCAAGAATACACCAGTCTAACATTTAACTTGTTCGCGAGAAAGGTTATTTGTCTGGAAAAGAGATAATGTCAAGGTAGTAGGACACCCTTTCCTATTAAAAAGCTAGTGCCGTAACTGGACTAACCTCTTGGAGAATTCGTACCATTAGACACGCTTTAAGCTCGCGAGAGTTAAAGTGAAATAGTCCTTGTTCAGGTCGCGAGACGCTTGGATTTACCATCGACTACAATTCTCTATAAGCAATTGCATGTCCAGACTCTACACACTTATAGCCAATAGAGACGTATACCTCAGAAGGTGGACATAACCCCAACGCTTCAATTCTCATTGTTTACAACCTACGTAACAATCTTTCTCTTTTACTTTGCTATTTTCAGCTTTTATTTCATTACTTTAGTTACTTATTACAATCCCCCCTTCTTACGAGACTTGCACCAAAAGTCTATTAATTTTGCTTACTTGTTGACCAAGCTATTCCCTGTGGGATCGACACCCAACCCAAGTTGGGTTCTATATTTGCTAACGACCGCTTTACACTCCCACGAGAGCTGTAGATTGAGCGTTATCAAAAATTGGCGCCGTTGCCGGGGAATACGAGTGTCAATCAAGTTTGTGATAATTACTAGACCCTTTGGTCAAAGATTATTGTACTTTTACGTTTAGTTTTTGTTTTTGTTTATTGCAGGTTTTTCTTTTAGTGCATGCCCCATACTAGAAGTTCTGGTCAACCGTTATTACCAATCAATCCGGAACCACAACGAATTAGAAGAATGGAAGCACAAGCTGAAATCGACAGGATGGCTGCTCAACACGAGCAAGCAAGATTAGCTGCTCTTGCCGCTGCTCAAGTCCAACAACAAAACATTGATAATCCTGGGCGAGCAACAAATCCTGACGATGAAGATTTAGGTGATGACGAGTTACTAAACCCTAGGCGTGATGCTGAAATTATAACACCTGCCAATCGAAGAGGTCGACAAGCTCGGTATAGGTATGACCGCCAACCTTTGCAACCAGCTTTCGACGATGATGATGATGATCTTGATGGTTCCGGAGCCACTGGAGCTATAATTCCACCACCATTAGCTCCCGGAGCCAAATTCAACATCACTAGCACCATGATTCAGTTATTGCAACTCAAGGGGTTATTTGGTGGACTAGCAGGCGATGATCCGAATATGCATCTCATCAACTTTATTTCTACATGCAAGTCTTTTGACAATCCTGGTGTTGGTCAGAATGCTATTCGATTACGTCTATTTCCATTGTCTCTGTCTGGGGAGGCAACACTATGGTTGAATGGGCTGACTCCTGATTCAATTACAAATTGGAGGCAATTGAGAGACGCTTTCCTAGAAAGATTCTTTCCGCCATCCAAAAGGGCTCAATTGAGAGATGAAATCAGCAACTTTCGTCAGCTTCCCTCTGAAGCTCTTTATGAAACATGGGAGAGGTTCAAGACAAAGCTAACGAGATGCCCAAACCATCACATGACTAATGTTCACCTCATGGAGATCTTGTATAGAGCCTTGAATTCAGTAACTAAACCAGTGGTGGACAACGCAACTGGAGGTTCTTTTATGGACCTTACCTTTGGTCAAGCAAGCAATATGCTAGATCGCATGACAAAGCAAAGTAGAGCTTGGCATACCAGGGATTCTGAGGTAGCAAGCCCCACTTTATCTATTGGCATGTCTGCAGACCAAAGAAGAAGAGAAGAAGAACGTGAGCAAGACATGGCGCACATGAAAACACAATTGGATCTTCTGACAAAGCACTTATTATCAGGGAAGACCGAAAAAGTGAAAGCTGTGGCGCTGAAAGGAAGAGACGAATCTGATTCGGAAGAGGAGTCCAACTACTTGAACAATCAGGGGGGTTTCCGTGGGAATGCCCAAGGAAACCAACGTCGGAACTATTATGATAAATCTGGAAGCAAAGACCAAGGTAGTTGGAAGAAAAATAATGAAAAGAGTGGTTTGTACCTTCCCCCTGGTAGACGTGATACCACCACATCTAATTCTATGGAAGACATGATGGCTAAGTTATTGAAAGGAGTGGAAGCAACGAGCGCAGGAGTGAAGGAGGTAATTGACGATTTGGCCTCCATGAAGCAATTAGTTGATTCTCATTCCACTTCTATCAGGCAAATAGAGCAGCAATTGAGCCAACTTTCAGCAGCATTCAATCAAAGAAAGGCTGGCACCTTACCGAGCGATACTGTGCAAAACCCAAGAAATGATGGGTCATGCATGGCCATCACTACCAGAAGTGGTAAGGTGCTGGAAACTTCAGCAAAAGGCAAGCAAGTGGTTGACGTAGCAGCAGACATTGACGCCACACCTAGTGACGTTACAAGAGAAGAAGCCGCAACAACTACTTCAAACGTCAAGGATGTTTTACCTAGTGACGTGCAGCCTGAAAAAAATGATAAACGGAAGCAAGAGGAGAAGAAAGACATGGAGAGAACACTGCCATACCCACCACCACCTTTTCCACAAAGATTGAAGAAGGTGGCCGATGACACTAAGTTCAGCAAATTTATGACTATGTTGAAGCAGCTGACCATTAATGTCCCATTGGTAGAGGCACTTGAACAAATGCCTGGGTATGCGAAGTTTATGAAAGATCTTTTGACTAAGAAGAGGGCAGCAAGTTATGAGCTGAAAGATGATGTGCATCATTGTAGTGTAATTGCTACCCGATCGATAGTTCAGAAGAAGGCCGACCCCGGAGCTTTCACGATTCCTTGCACCGTCGGATCTTTGGACTTTGCTAAAGCATTGTGTGACTTAGGAGCCAGCATCAACTTGATGCCATTATCGATCTACAAGAAGTTGGGGTTAGGAGATCCTACACCAACTAATATGAGGCTTGTTATGGCGGATAGGTCGGTAAAACGACCGGTTGGTATTCTATGCGATGTCTTGGTGAAGGTATCTTCATTCATCTTTCCAGCAGACTTTGTCATCTTGGATTGTGAAGCAGATTCAGAGGTTCCCATAATCTTGGGACGCCCTTTCCTCGCTACGGGAAGTGTGCTCATAGATTTGAGAGCTAATGAGCTTTCATTCCGAATAAATGACGAAGTGGTTCGCTTTGATGTTTGCAAATCAATGAAGCAAACCAAAGATCTGAGTGTATTTTCTGTGGCTGATGTTGTCATTGATGATGAGGAAGAACGACTTGAAGAAGAACAAATTCTTGATGATCCTTTGGAGGTTTCGCTCATGAAAGGAGAGAATGAGGATGCTGAAATTTCTGAAGAAGCTATTTGTGCTCTATCGGGATTAGGAACATATCGTTATACACCCAAGAAGCTGGATCTTGATCTCAAGAATCGACCCACACGACCAGCTAAGCCATCTATTGAAGAGCCACCCACGTTAGAATTGAAGGAGCTGCCAAGCCATTTGAAGTACGCATTCTTAGGAAGCGGAAATACTCTTCCAGTCATAGTGGCAGCCGATTTGGGTGAGCAACAAGTTGCAGCTCTTATTGCGATCCTACGCAAGTATATTAGAGCTATTGGATGGACCATTGCAGATATCATTGGTATACCACCTGGGATTTGCACTCATAAAATTCAGCTTCAAGAAAAGTGCACACCCACCATTGAACATCAAAGACGTCTAAACCCACCAATGCAAGAAGTGATGAAGAAGGAGATTATCAAGTGGTTAGACGTAGGAGTCGTGTATCCTATTTCGGATAGTACATAGGTAAGCCCAGTACAATGTGTTCCCAAGAAAGGAGGTATGACCGTGGTCGCGAATGCAAAGAATGAACTTATTCCACTCAGGCCCGTTACTGGATGGAGAGTATGCATGGACTACCGCAGGCTGAATTCTTGGACACTCAAGGATCACTTCCCCATGCCATTTATGGACCAAATGCTATATCGATTAGCGGGGAAAGGATGGTTTTGCTTCTTGGATGGTTATTCAGGTTATAATCAGATTTGTATTGCTCCCGAAGACCAAGAGAAGACAACGTTCACATGCCCATATGGTACGTTTGCCTTCAAACGCATGCTATTCGGGTTATGTAACGCACCAGCCACCTTTCAACGTTGTATGATGTCTATTTTGTCTGATATGGTAGAAGACACTTTGGAGGTATTTATGGACGACTTTTCAGTTGTTGGTGAGTCCTTTGAACATGTTTGGCGAACTTGAGCATGGCATTACAAAGATGTGTAGAGTTCAACCTTGTGCTGAATTGGGAGAAGTGCCACTTCGTGGTAAAAGAAGGAATCGTTCTTGGGCACAAGATCTCCAAAAGAGGAATAGAGGTTGATCGCGCAAAAATAGAGGTAATCGAGAAGCTACCACCTCCAATTTCGGTGAAGGGAGTTCGTAGTTTTCTTGGCCATGCTGGATTTTATCGTAGATTCATCAAAGACTTCTCCAAAATTTCTAGTCCATTGTGCAAACTACTGGAGAAAGATGCAAAGTTTGACTTTAATGAAGATTGCTTAAAGGCATTCGAATGCTTTAAAGGAAAACTCATTGAAGCCCTATCATGGTAGCACCAGATTGGACGCTCTCGTTCGAAGTAATATGTGATGCTAGTGGTGTAGCCATTGGTGCTGTTCTTGGACAAAGAAAGGAGAAACTATTTCATCCTATCTACTATGCGAGTAAGGTCCTAAATGAAGCCCAAAGGAACTACACTGTTACTGAACAAGAGCTCCTAGCGGTTGTATATGCGTTTGAGAAGTTTCGCGCCTATCTATTGGGTACTAAGGTGGTCGTTCATACAGACCATGCAGCTCTCAGGTATCTAATGACAAAGAAGGATGCAAAACCAAGGTTGATTCGATGGGTGTTGCTGCTGCAAGAGTTTGATTTCGAAGTCAAAGATAGAAGAGGTTGCGAGAACCAAGTGGCTGATCACCTATCTAGACTTGAGAATGAGCGAGTGGCGCAACCAGAAATTCAGATTGATGATGCATTCCCTGACGAGGAGATACTAGCGACCATAATGGAGCAATTACCATGGTATGCCGACTTTGCAAATTTTGTGGTGAGTAATGTGCTACCTTCCAATTTATCTTACCACCAAAGGAGGAAGTTTATGCATGACGTTCAGCACTACTATTGGGATGAGCCTTATTTGTTTCGAAGATGCGCAGATGGTATCATTCGACGATGTATATCCCATGAAGAAGTGCCTACTATATTGGAAGCATGCCACACTTCGCAAGTTGGAGGTCATCATGCAGGGAATCGAATGGCAAGGAAAGTCTTGCAAAGTGGTTATTATTGGCCTACAATATTCAGAGATGCACACGACTATGTGAGACGGTGTGACCAATGCCAACGTCAAGGTGCTATTTCAAAACACCATGAAATGCCCATGTCCAAAATTCTGGAGGTAGAACTCTTCGATGTGTGGGGTATTGATTTCATGGGACCATTCGTGAATTCGTTTGGAATGAAGTACATCTTGGTTGCTGTAGATTATGTGTCAAAATGGGTTGAAGCTGTAGCATTGGCCGACAACGAAGGAAAGCGTGTTGTAGCGTTTTTAAAGAAGAATATCTTCTCTCGCTTTGGAGTACCTCGTACTATCATAAGTGATGGAGGATCTCACTTTTGCAACAAGCTATTCAAATCTGTATTGGCCAAGTATGGAGTCAAGCAACACAAGGTAGCTACGCCTTATCATCCCCAAACCAGTGGACAAGTTGAGGTTTCCAACCGCGAGATCAAGCAAATCCTTGCCAAGACGGTTAATGCGAATAGGAAGGACTGGTCTCGAAAGCTAGATGATGCACTATGGGCGTATAGGACTGCATTCAAGACACCCATTGGCATGTCACCTTATCAGCTAGTTTATGGGAAGGCTTGTCATCTACCCATCGAGCTTGAATACAAGGCATTGTGGGCATTGAATCACTTGAATCTGAATTGGGATGATGTGAAGAACCTGAGGTTGGAGCAGCTGAACGAACTAGATGAATTTCGTCTCCATGCATATGAAAGATCAGATTTATACAAGGAGCAGATGAAGAAGTATCATGATCAGCGGATTGTTCGACGAAACTTCCAAAAAGGTGACATGGTACTACTCTTTAACTCTAGACTCAAGCTCTTCCCAGGTAAGTTAAAATCAAAGTGGTCTGGTCCATTTAAAGTCATCCAAGTCTACTCGTCTGGAGTAGTCGAATTGGAAGACAATGATGGTGTTGTCTTCAAAGTGAATGGCCAACGTGTTAAGCCATATATCGGTCCTCTTGACTCGATGAATGACATGGCCATCACTTATCTCGACGAAGTCTAAGTACTCGAGATTACTACGTCGAGCCACGATAATAAATAAGGCACTAGATGGGAGGCAACCCATCGTTTTATTGTTTTATTGTTTTGTCGTTTTATCGTTTTATCGTTTCGTCGTTTTAGTATTTTTTTTCTTTTTGATAAATGAAAATCCAAAAATAAGAGTCGTGCCACGACCAAAACTAAGGCTCTTGGTGGGAGGCAACCCATCGTACTAATCGTTTTCATTTTGAGCAAATATAGGTGCAAGGAGTATGCGACGAGGAGATTGATCTCAATCGACGATTTGGACGCATTGTATGGTAAAATCGGTAAGATAGGAATGGTGATGCATAAGGCTATGAATTGAGCCTTTCTCACGTCAAAATAGGCTTCGAGGAAGGCTAGGCCTTGGTAAAAATAGGCCACGAACGATGCACAAACTCTTCTATAACCTAAGGACTCGGAATCTAGTGTGCTATACACTATGCGCCGCCTATTCCTAGGTATGCTTTTGACTATGCGCCGCCTATGCTATGGCATTTGGTCTCAGTATCTCATGTGCCATAGACTATGCGGCGCATATGTCTACAAATGCCATAGACTATGCGGCGCATATGTCCCATTATGCCATAGACAATGCGCCGCATATGTCATTGATATGCCGAGTGATATGCGCCGCATATGTGGTGTTTTTGTCCCCAAATCCGATTGTAAATGGGTCATAACCGACCCATACTCTTCCTATATAAAGGGGACTTAGTTTTATGACACAACCACATTAGAAACAACCCTAAAGGTGCCGCATAACCCTCCAAATCTTCTCAAAATTTTCTTCTTTTGCTCTTCCAATTCACAACAACTTCTCCACACGCTTCAAGCAAGTAAGTACTCTCTTATTCTTCATCTATTTATCGTACGTACTATGTTGCTATGCTTATTATAAATTTCTAAATCATGTGAGATTGGTGGTGATGTTCATGTGTTTGGATTGTTGTTGCAAAATCATGTGAGTGAACATATACGTAGGGAATTCTTGACTTGTTTTCGATTTGAATTTTGTTTCAAAAGCATTGTTATGATATTTTCTGAATATATATGGCTATGAATATTGCTTAAGAGTGTTGTTTGTATGCTTACATAATAGACTATCCCGGCCATCGGGATAAGATTATAGTGACTATCGACTTAGGAGGTTGTGCTTGTTGTAAGAATAACGATTCCATGAGATAACCCCTATGTCGTGGTGATGCTATATCTACCATGAAAGTAGTCCAATGGCTGCAATTAAGTGATACAATGCTGATTTTCTTGTCGGAACACAATCCTAAAACGTATGTCAACGAAATCTGAGTAAATCGACTACGTTCACCTCACTGATTTGTACAACAAAACTAAGTGTGGGGTGGTACCCCTAGTGCTTTCATATAGATTGTATCAAGTGAGATTGTGCTGCAACTAACATTATTTCTAGTCTCAGGTACAATGGCACCTAAAGCGAGGCAAGGCAAGGAGAAGGCTACCACGTCCCAAAAGGGCAAAAAGAGAAGTCGAAAAGACCAAGGAGAATCATCCTCAGCGCACCTACCACGCAGAATGTTCGGAATAAAATGGGTTCTTGAGGAAGAAGCCAAAGCATGGTACAACAGCAACAAAGAAAGGAAATATGTGCATGTCGACTTGATCAACAAGGAGACCTTAGCAAAGAAGGAGCCGCTCATGTTGGCAAAAATAATGGCTTTGAAGCTGGATTTCATCTTCCGCGACATGGGAGAGTGCAATCTTGACTTAACAAGAGAGTTTTATGCCAACTGGTCGCCGAATACAACAGGCAATGAAGTCAAAATTCGGGGCCAAGTGTTACAGCTCACCGCGGATTGGATCAACTCTTCTCTTGGCTTACCTTCGGTCGACACAGCACCATTCAAAGAACTGTACAGCAGGCCTCCTTATAGAGCGGTACGACACACGCTTTGTGGAAGTAGATCAATGGCAAGGTGGGGCAGACATAAAGAAACAGGTCGACATAACACTTTCCCCTATGCTCCACTAAATAGGGAAGCAAGAATCTGGATGCGTATTGTCAACTCATGTCTTATCCCTGGGACTCAATACACCAAGATATCGAGAGATAGAGTGTGTTTGGTCTATGCTTTGATGACAAATGTCCCTATCAACTTTGGGGCAATCATTCGATCTACCATGAGGAAGGCCAGACTCCACAAAAGGTCCCATTTCACATTTGGCAATTTATTGACAGCAATGTTGCGGAAGGAGGAGATCGAAGAGGAACCAGCTGACCACAAACTCCCACATAACCCAAAGAAGGTTGACCTCACCAAGGTCAAAGATGCTGAAACAACTCATGGAGTCAACCTTACTACTGCGGAGAGACATGCTCGTGATGAGAGTTTCTTCCGTCATCTCTATGGCATGACACGATTCACTATGATGAGTGGTGGACGTATTCCAACTGCTGAAGAGCTCCAACAGCTGGACCACGACTACCCAATGAACAGGCATGCCCGGGAGATGTGTGGAGTGGGCATATATTTTGAGGAACCTCTGGACGATGACGTGACAACTGATGATGATAGACGCTTGCCTGATTCTGATGATGAGGAAAAATCTGACGACGACTCTTATGATGATTCAGACGAAGGGGGTATGACCCCTGGCATTGATGAAGAGTTCGACTAACCAGGTTCTTCGCATTTATTTTCCACTGAGGGCAGTGTCCCGTCTAAGTGTGGGGTGGCAGAATCCGCATGCTATACTTCCTTGTTTGCACCTATGTTTGTATGTTTGTTTGTTTACTTTGTTTTTTTGAGTCCGTTTTTTTTGTTGTTTTTTTTCGTTTGACGTTTTTTTAGTTTTTTTTGGAGTCAAATTTTTCTAGCTTCGCATGAAATTATTTTGATAGGCAGCATGAGATTATAACAAGAGTATGTGATACAATTGTGACTATTGAGACGTTTAGGCTTTAGTTGTGACTCATTATGTGATATTGTGTGATTCAATTCCTGCAATTGTTGGGTCGAGAGTCTATATTACTTCCAATCAAGTCGACCATGTGCCTTGTGTGTGTGAGATAATAGTATATTCTATGTTTGTGGCTGATGCTAGAACTTGCCTGGTATGTATGCAAAGCGAAAATAAGGAGTGTAAGTTAGGATATGATTTAGGCATTTCTTTGGCAACCTATATTTGTTTACCTTCAGTTTTACCTACCTATGGACATCATCCTAGTTAAACCCTTTTGAGCCTTTAGCCTATTTCTTTGACAACCTTGTATGTAAGCCTAATCCATTTCTTTCAAGACCATAATTTGATCCAAAATCTTGAGTGCTTTAAAGCGAAAAGGTCATGTGACAACATAAGAGGAAATTGGGTGAGTATAATGCTTTAAATTGTAATGGTGCTTGAATGTGCTATGAAAAAGAAAGTGCTATCATAAGAGGTATGTTGTGAAAAGAAAAAGGAAAAGAAAGCCGAAAAGTAAGTAGTGCTTGAAATTGAAAAACAAAATAGGAGAACAAGGGTGGTAGAATAAAAGAGTGAAGAAAGGTTGAAAGAAAAAAGTGTCATTGATACAATGTGATGTATTAAAGCGCTTAGGAACCTAGTCACTATTCTTGGCCAAAATAGTCCTACCCGTCCCTTAGCCTACATTACAAACCATCAAAAGACCTACTTGATCCTAATCTTAACATTCCGACATTTAGTAGAGTACTACATTAAAGGCAAGCCTATGGTCATTAGTTGCTACATATGAATTCTTTGTGAGAGTGAGAGCAAGGACACTTTGATACCCATGTTTGAAAAATATGCTATATTTGTGCGTGATTATGGGTACTAAATGGTGAGACACACATGGTTAATAAGTTTGGATAGTTGTATATGATTCTATGCACTTGAACGTTTGCATGTGAGTTGATCACCATCACGAGTCTATGCTAGAGGTTAAATTGTTTCTACTTATAATCGGAAAGCTACTCTTTGTTGATAATTGTTGTGCTTGTCTTGATAAATGTTTGGTGTTGTTGCTGTAAAAACCTTAAGTCGATGCTTAGAAGGACATGATATGTTGTTCGAGGACGAACAAAGCTCTAAGTGTGGGGTGTTGATGATAGGCGGATTTACACGCCTATATCAATATATTTTGCCCATATTTTAGCCTAGTTTTGAGAACTAATTATCTATTTCATGCACTTTTAGTCCTTTTTCCTGTAAATAAGCTAACAAACATGATTAGGAAAGTTTCAGGTATAAATGATGCAAAATACAGCATTTTACTGCTTACTTGACGCAAAAGAAAGCTCACAAACGAAGTAGAAGGGAGCTGGACGCCTAAGGACCAAATCTGCTGCATGGAAATTCTGTCCCGGGCTAAAACAACATTTCTGAAGACTTTGGGGACTTACAGACACAAAGCTGGATTTTTACAAAGATACATTAACCTAGTACAATTAGGTTATGTATTTCACTATTCTATTTGGATTATGATATTGTAACCTTACCCTAGTACATTTGGGTGTCAAGGATTTCATTAGTATATTAGGATTTGGTTATTTATTTCATTAGCTTAGTAGGAGTAGGATAGGAGTATTATAAATACCCTATCATGTTAGAGATTTTTATTCATTCTTCACTTAATTCAACAATTAATTTTCTTCCATCCCTCTCATCTTCCACCACAAACACTTCTAATCTACTCTTCTATTCTTAAATTCCACAACAAGAGAATCGTCACTTGCTAGGGAATCACCAAAACCACACGCCTATCACCTACTTCTCACGCCATCAACCATGCAAATCGTGTTATCCTTCGCATTAATGGGTAACTAAACCTCTTAGTTGGGGTTATGGAAGCCGAATGAGTTACTATCTATAGCTGTGAGTTTGTGAGTTCAAGACAAGTATATTGCTTATATCATTATTCTCTTCATCTTAATCTACATTCTTTGCGGTTGCAAACGCAAGAATACGCCAGTCTAACATTTAACTTGTTCGCGAGAAAGGTTATTTGTCTGGAAAAGAGATAATGTCAAGGTAGTAGGACACCCTTTCCTATTAAAAAGCTAGTGCCGTAACTGGACTAACCTCTTGGAGAATTCGTACCGTTAGACACGCTTTAAGCTCGCGAGAGTTAAAGTAAAATAGTCCTTGTTTAGATCGCGAGACGCTTGGATTTACCATCGACTACAATTCTCTATAAGCAATTGCATGTCGAGACTCTACACACTCATAGCCAATAGAGACGTATACCTCAGAAGGTGGACATAACCCCAACGCTTCAATTCTCATTGTTTACAACCTACGTAACAATCTTTCTCTTTTACTTTGCTATTTTCAGCTTTTATTTCATTACTTTGGTTACTTATTACAATCCCCCCTTCTTACGAGACTTGCACCAAAAGTCTATTAATTTTGCTTACTTGTTGACCAAGCTATTCCCTGTGGGATTGACACCCAACCCAAGTTAGGTTCTATATTTGCTAACGACCGCTTTACACTCCCACGAGAGCTATAGATTGAGCGTTATCAAATATAACGGCGCCAATTTTTGATAACGCTCAATCTACAGCTCTCGTGGGAGTGTAAAGCGGTCGTTAGCAAATATAGAACCCAACTTGGGTTGGGTGTCGACCCAACCTATTTAGAAACATAGTCGACCGCCACTAAAATGTACTTATTCCTATAGGAGCTCACAAAAGGACCCATGAAATTGATTTCCCATACATCAAAGAGTTCCATATCCAAGTTAGGCTTGACAGGCATCTCGTGCCTTCTTGAAATACCACTATGAATTTGACAATTGTTACAAGATTTAACCCATTTTATTGCGTCCCTATGCATGGAAGGCCAATAAAATTTGCATTGAAGGATCTTGGCAGTAGTTCGGATCTCTCCATGATGAACGCCGTATGTTGACGAGTGGTAAGCCTCCAAAATGTCATTTATTTAAGAATCTATGACACACTGTCTAAGAACTCCATCGGCACACTCTCAAAATAAAAATGGCTCATCCCAGAAATATTGCTTCGCATAAAATAAAAATTACTTCTTTTGATGGTAGCTTAGTCCCTCGAGGAATACACCACATGCTACATAGTTGGAAAAATCGACATACCATGGTGTATTGTTCCCATCTATGGCCATGATCAATTCATCAGAGAAAGCATTATCAATGTTCATTTCCCCATGTTTCTCATTGTTGCCTGTGAGCCAAGAGAGATTATTGGCCACTTGATTCTCACACCCTTTTCGATCTTTCACCTTAAAGTTGAACTCTTGTAATAATAAAATCTACCTAATTAACCACGGTTTTGCCTATTTCTTTGCCATGATATACTTAAGAGTGGAATGGTCCGTATGCACCACTACCTTCGTGCCTAACAAATAGGCCTAAAACTTTTGAAGGCATAAATAACTGCCAACAATTCTTGCTCGATGATGATGCAGTTGCATTGGGCATCATTCAAGGTTTTGATATCATAGTAGATAGGATGAAAAATCTTGTCCTTGAACTGCCCTAGCACCACACCCAATGCAATTCCACTTGCATCGCACATTACCTCAAATGGGGATGACCAATCCGGAGCCATAATAATAGGGGATGAAATGAGCAACTCCTTAACATGTTTGAATGCTTTGAGACATGCTTCATCAAAGTTGAATTTAGACTCTTTCTAAAGAATTTTACACATAGTGTGTGGTATCTTTGAAAGATCCTTGATAAAACCATGATAGAACCCGGTATAGCCAAGGAAACTTCAAGCACCTTTGACAGAAATGAGGGGTGGGATCTTGGAAATTACCTCAACCTTAGCTTGATCAACTTGAATGCGTTTTCCCAAGATCTTATGGCCTAAGAAAATTCCTTCTTTGACCACGAAATAAATTTTTTCCCAATTTAAGACAAGGTTTGTTTCCATGCACCTTTCAAGCACCTTATTCAAGTATTCGAGGCATGGCTCAAAATAATTTCTCACTATCGAGAAGTCATCCATAAAAATTCTATGGAGTCTTTAATAATATCCGTAACTATTGATAACTGCAATGTTAAAAGGTTGCCGGAGAATTACACAACCAAATAACAATTGCTTGAATGAAAATGTACTATATGGACAAGTAAAAATTGTCTTTTATTGGTCCTCTGGGTCGATACAAAGTTTATTGTACCCCGAACACCCATCCAAAAGAAATACCACCCTTTACCGACAAGCCTATCTAACATTTGATCCATGAATGACATTGCAAAATAGTCCTTCTCGGTCCATGAGTTAATTTTTGATAATCCATACACACTCACCATCTGGTGACCGGTTGGATGGAGATGAGATTATTTTTTTCATTCTCAACTACCGTGATACCACCCATTTTTGGAACGCATTGCACTGGGCTCACCTATGTGCTATTGGATATAGGATAGATCACTACCGTATCAAGATACTTTGTAATATCTTTTTTAACCACCTCTTGAATGGGTTGGTTCAATCTTCTTTGGTGTTCTACAGTTGGTATGTGATTTTGCTCGATGATATTCGCTATTGTCCACCCAATGGCCCGAATGAATTTTTTACTACCAACTTCAATGCTTCAACTTGACAGGAATTTAGGTCACTAGCAATAATGATTGGAGAAGTCTCATCCTCTCCCAAAAACATGTATTTGAGATGAGATGGTAAAGGATTTAATTTTATTTTTGGAGGTTCAAGGATGGATGGTTTGGCGGGTGAACTTTCACCATTTTTAAGATCAAGATCTAATTTAACCGAGTTCTTGGTGTGAAACCCAAGCCCAGTTAGAGAAGAAACCACTTTATCATACTTCTCCACTTCTTATATCCCACAATTACAAAGCACACCGACTAAAGGGTCGGTCAATAAGCCCACATTGATATGGTTGGACACTTCACCATCAACAACATCAATTACCAAAATAACTTGTTGGTCTATCGGCTGTTTCATTGTCTTACAGACGTTGAAGGTCACTGTTTCACCATTCAATCTAAACTTCGTCACCCCAGACTCCATATCCACTAATACCTTCCCGGTAGCTGAAAATGGCCTACCAAGAATAATGGGGATTTTGACGTCTATCCACAATCCATAATGACAAAGTCAGCTGGATAAACAAAACCAATATAATTTTACTAGAACGTCATAGAGGATCCCTATAGGCTTCTAAATAGATCGATCAGCGATAAGCAACTTTGTTTTGGTGGGCTTTGGCTTACTCAATCCAAGTTAATGAAATATAACATAAGGCATGAGGTTCACACTTGCCCCAAGATCACCCAAAGACTTAGCGAATGTGAAGGCGCCGATGGTGCATTAACAACGCTCAAACTACACTCTTGAATGGATGTAAGTGATCGTTGTCAATATAAAATCCAACTAGGTTGGGGTCGAATCCCACAGGGAATATGGTGTAAACTCAAGTTATTTGTGATTTAATCCACTGATAGTTTAATGTTTCCTGAAATGGGGGTTTTAGGTTTAACAAGTTGTGGTTTGTCACTTTACTTTCAGTGTTTATAAATCAAGAGTTTATGAAATAACTAGAGTTATGTTCACTAGGGCTTCCGGTACATGACAGATGCTAAAAGCGGTTCAAGATTCTCACGGTGGGTAGGATAAAAAGCTATCTTTATCGATATTATGCTTAAATGTCTCTCGACCTACTTAAGTTTTTAAATTCCTAATCCTCTCGAACGTAGGGAATTTCTATTTACTGCCCTGATTTTACCTCAAGTTAACCAACCTTGTTACAACGCTGATTATTAAACGAAGTATTTCCAAGTCCCTGTTGATAATTCACTTCCAACTATATTTGATTTCTTTCTCAAGCAAATCAAAGCAGGTGTGTCTTCTGTTTGCAACCAACAGATGTTAATTAAAACTTTAGAATTATCAATAAATCCTACCACCTATTAAATCTTGAATACTTAGCACCTAATCAAGATCTAACCCTAGATCCCATAATTCAGGTTAAGGGAGTTTAGCCACTCATGATGCAATGAACGAAACACATAATTGAATTCATGATTTGAAAGATAAACTCACACAGCTGAATAATAACCAGTGAATCATAGATTAGATCACAAAGGAAAATACCAAAAATACTGATAATAATCTCAATAGTTGTGTTGTTAAAGTCTATGAGTAGAGAGAGAAAATATCAGAGTATGTTGTCAAAACTCGAAGTGTCGAATAATGTCTGGAATTCCCTTTAGAAAACCCTAAAACAAAGCTTTAAATAGTTTACCCTAATTATGGAAACAAAATCAAGGTTACAACTTTTCCTCAGAATAGACAACGACATCCGTGATAGCTTATTAGGAGTCTGACGACTTATCACGGATGTCGTCTGCTCCTCTTCACTTTTGGCTCTTGCTGTCTAAGACTGACGATGACAATGATGGATTATCAGGATTTTGATGGCTTATCAAGAATATCGTCATATTTCTACTCCAATTCTCATGTCCTGTCTATGTCTGATGGTAGCCTTGATGCCTTATCACTATCCCGACGGCCTATCAAAAAATGTCGTAAACTCTTCTAGCTGAAACTCATCTCCTATTTAAGGCTGATGTTGTCTTTGATAACTTATCACTGGGATGATGACTTATCATGAATGTCATAAGCCACACTTGCCTTTTATTTGCTTCACATTTCAGCCATTTTGCTTTCATTATTTTTGGTTCCCCTACATCTCAACATTTACTGCAAAATCAAAGTAAACTAGTTAAAAACAACTAAAGTTGCTCAAGATCTTGCAATTATTTAGATTTAAAAGACTTAAATGTGTTAGCATAGGCTCACACATCAACACCCTCAACTTAAACAGTTGCTTGTCCTCAAGCAACCATGACATAACTAAGAGAATACAAAGTACACTTTGGCAACTAACTACTCATATTAGTTCAAAATACATTCACCATCTCCAAGGTCAGTCAATTTAAAACTCACTGTTGATGTTTTGAAGAACATCCATGCTACTCACAAGAATCAAGATGTGGCAAAAATTCAGCAATAACAACTATTCCATACCTAGATCACACCATCTAAACAAGTCAGTGACTAGCAACATACCCAGTGTTCTCTCACAACAAGGAAATCCCATTTTCACTCATATTAGAATTCACGTACATAAGCATAGGAACAATCACAAGAATCACTCTCAAAATGAAGTTCCAAACACTGTATGTCAAATGCCATATGCTTGCATTTGTAGTCAGTACCCAAGTCTTCAGACAGGTTAGTTAGGATCACTCTAGGACTTTTCTTAAGCTTGTAACGTAGGTCAGGGATGGTATGATATTCATGGATATTTTAGAGTGTCTATGCCTCCTTGACACTACACTAAACTCTTAGGGTTTCACTTATCGACCTTCTTTTCTTCCTCTCTTTTATTGATCACACATGCTCAAGATGGATGCGATGTTTTCAATCATCATATTATCTTTTTATCATCTTTAACACAACTTTCTCTTTTCTTATTCCTTTTTCACCACACCCAACTTTTTATTCTTTCTTTTGTTCTACCTCTCTTCGTGCTCATTTTGCATCACACACCCCTATAATAGCCATCCTCAACTTAGGCTGTTTGCCTAAGTCAAGGTGCACAGTGTCCAAGGAGGACCAGGGCTAAAATAGGTTCATTGTGAGGTAAATGGGAAGGTGAGAGATTTCACAGAAAGAAACAGGCATATAGGCTCAAATCAGGGATCAAGGGATATTATTCACATTGGGAAGATCATTTAGGTTGAAAGTTGGTTACAATCAAACATGGCCTATGATCCTTTCCTAACCCTTATCTTACAACCTAGGCAGGACTAACAGGGCAAGTTCTAGATTCGGCATACAGCAGGAGATGAGTAAGACCTCACACACACATGGCATAAAATTACATCGCATATCAATACTTATTCGATTCATGTAATTTGTTTAGCAAAAATCATCAAGCTACCATACTAATGCCATAAAAAGATGCACTGCAGTCACAGATGAATGCAATTCACATAGTTTGAACTCAGATCAATAGAGAGGTGCTCAAAAGTCACAAAACAAGATAACTACCTTAAGTACCTATATTACTCCTAATTATCTACCAAAAATTATTACAACAACATCCTACCTTATACCCTCAACTTAAAATTGAAAATAAAGCTAAACTAAGGGTTAGAGTATACCTAGAATGACTGAAGCTCGGGGTTCATGGGTTGTCTCCTATGCAGCGCTTGATTTAATATTGCAGCATGAATCAGGTATCTCGATTACTTTGGACTTCATCGAGATAGATAATGGTGATACTTTTTATTAATTTTGTCAGACCAATGTAAAACTTGACACATTACATATTTACCTTGAAGGTACTGCCGTCATTGTTTTTAAGTTTCACTACTCTAGATGAGTAGACTTTGCTAACTTTAAAAGGGTCCGACCACTTAGATTTCAATTTACCTGGGAACAATTTGAGTCTGGAATTGAACAGAAGCACTATGTCACCCTTTTGGAAGTCTTGTTTCTCTATCCTCCAATCATGGTATTTTTTCATCCTTTTTTACAGATCTACTCATTCATATGCCCTAAGACCGAATTCATCCATCTTATTTAATTTCCCCAGTCTTAGCTCTACTGCCACCTTCCAATTCAAATTCAGCCTTTTGAGTACCTATAAGGCTTTGTGCTCCAGATCTATTAGTAGGTGAAAAGCTTTTCCATAGACCAGCTGTAATGGTGACATGCCAATGGGTGTTTTGAATGCAGTCTTTTATTCCCACAGGGCATCATCGAAATTTTGAGACCAATCTTTCCGGCTAGCATTTACCATTTTGGCTAGGATGGCTTTAATCTCTCGATTTGACACCTCCACTCACCCACTAGTTTGTGGATGGTATGGAGTAGCTACTCGGTGTTGTTTCACCCTATATTTTGCTAAAACTTCTCGAAATAGTTTTTTGAAAAAATAAGATCCTCCATCGCTTATAATAGTATGTGGTACTCCAAAGTGAGAGAAGATATTCTTCTTGAGAAAAGCCACAACCCTCTTCCCTTTATTATTAGACAATTCTATAGCTTCAACCCATTTCGAGACGTAGTCAACAACAACTAAAATATACTTCATCCCATACGAACTTACAAAAGGACCCATGAAATCAATGCCCCAGACGTCAAACAATTCCACTTCAAGCATATTAGTCAAGGGCATCTTATGTATTTTGGAGATTGACCCCTCCCTCTGACATTAGTCATATTTCAGCACAAACTCGTGGGCATCCTTGAACAATGTTGGCCAGTAATAGCCACTCTGCAATACCTTCCTAGACATTTGGTCGCCTGTATGGCGACCCCCAATTAGGGAAGCATGGCATGATTCCAATATGCACAATACATTCACTCTCGGTATGCGTCTTCTTATAATATTGTCCGCACATCGTCGAAAAAGATACGGTTCATCTCAGAAGTAATGAGTCACATTATGCAAGAATTTCTTCCTTTGATGGAAAGAAAGGTTTTCTAGGATGACCTCACTTACAACATAATTGGCATAATCCATATACCAAGCTAATTTTTCCACAGCGGTAGACAGGATCTCCTCATTAGGGAATGCATCATTTATCTTCGTTTCATTACTAATTTCCTATTCACCTTTCATTCTAGACAGATGATTTGCAACTTGGTTTTCACAGCCTTTTCTATGTTTGACCTCAAAGTCAAATTCATACAGCAGCAATACCCATCTAATTATCCTTGGTTTTGCATCCTTCTTAGCCATCAAATACTTTACGGAAGCATGGTCGGTATGGACCACCACTTTGGTCCCAAGCAGATAAGCTTTAAACTTCTCAAAAGCATACTATGGCTAAAAGTTCCTGTTCAGTGATGGTGCAATTTTTTTGTGCTCCATTCAGTTCTTTACTGGTGTAATATATCAGATGAAACAATTTGTCCCTCTTTTGTCCCAATACAGCTCCAAAGGAAATACTACTGGCATCACACATGATCTCAAATGGTTTTGACCAGTCAGGTGTAACAACAATATGGGCCTCAACCAACTTCTTTTTAAGGCAATCAAATGCCTTCAACAACTCATCAATGAAGGAAAACTTCACATCTTTCTCCAAAAGTTTGCAAAGTGGATTTGCAACCTTCGAGAAGTGTTTAATAAATCTCCAATAAAATCCAGCATGTCCAAGAAAACTATGCACTCCCTTCACTGAAATGGGAGGTGATAGTTTCTTAATAATTTCCACTTTTGCTCGATCAACTTCTATCCCTTTTTCAGAAATTTTGTAGCCGAGAACAATGCCCTCCTTTACCATGAAATGGCATTTTTCCTAGTTAAGCACCAAATTAAATTCAACACATCTCTGCAAGGCTAGATTTAGATTTGCTAAAACACATCTCGAATGAATCTTCCACAACAGATAAATCATACATGAATACCTCTATGGTGTCCTCCACCATGTCTAAGAAGATAGACATCATACACCATTGAAAAGTGGCAGGCATATTTCATAGCCTAAATGGCATTCTCTTAAATGCAAAGGTTTCATATGGGCATGTGAATTTCATCTTCTCTTGATCTTCAGTACCAATGAAGATTTGATTATATCCAGAATAACCATCCAAGAAGTAATACCACCCCTTTCCGGCTAATCAATTAAGAATTTGGTCCATAAAAGGCATCGGGAAGTGGCCTTTCAGAGTCTAAAAATTTAGCTTGTGGTTGTCCATGGAAACTCTCTACCCAATTACAGGGCTGAGTGGAATCAAATCATTCCTTTCATTACCAACCAATGTCATGCCCCTTTTTTTAGGCGCGCATTGAACTGGGCTCACCCACTTACTGTCAGAAATAGGGTAAACCACTCCTGCATCCAACCACTTAATAATCTCTTTCTTAACCACCTTTGTAGGGAATATAAAGTTGGACACCTTTACCAACACATCATAAAGAATGCCAACAGGTTGCTTTACTGACCTATCCGCCATCACGAGTCGCATGTTGGTGGGTATGGGATTTCCCAGACCCAACTTTCTATAAACAGTCAATGGCATCAAATTAACGCTTGCTCCCAGATCACATAATGCCTTTGTGAATTCTATAGTCCCAATTATACCGGGAATAGTAAATGCGCCCGGGTATGGCTTCTTCTGCACCAAGGTCTTTGTAGAAATAGCGCTACAACGGTGGAGATTTTCCTCTAATTCGTAGCTCACAACTCTTTTTTTAGTCACAAGGTCCTTCATGAATTTCGCGTATCCTGGCATTTGCTCAAGTGCCTCAACCAAAGGCAAATTTACTGTCAATTACTTGAGCATTGCCATGAATTTGCTGTATTTTGGATCATCAGCCTTCTTCTTCAATCGTTGAGGAAAGGGAGGTGGTGGTCTTGGGATAGTTTTCAATACTAATTTCTCTTTCTTCTCTCATTTTTTCTCTAAAGCATTCACAGAACTATCTAGCTTCTCAGACTTCACTGGATTGATTTCTTTGGATTCATCAACAACTACCTCACCATCTACATATTTTCCCATAAAAGGTCCAGGTAATATCTTACCACTCCTAGTGGTAATAGCCATACATGAGCCATCATTCCACGGATTTTGAACCGTATCGCATGGTAACATTCCACTCTTTCTCTGGTTGAATGCAGTGGAAAATTGGCTCATCTGCCGCTCTAACTATTTGATGGTAGTGGAGTGTGAGTGCACCAACTGACTGATGGATGTCAGATCGGTCTTCATGGTGGTTACACCAGAGTTGGTAGACTCAACTCCCACCAACAATTTCTCCATCATGTTCTCCATGGACATCTTTTTAGAGCCAGTTGCAGCAGCTTCTTGATTTCTAGGAGAAACATATAAACCACTCCTGTCATTATTACGTCTCCAGTTTCCTTGCTCCCTGTCTTTGTAACCAGGATTGTCATAAATGTTTCGACCTTGATTCCCTTTGCTATTACCTTGGAAACCCTCCTGATTATTAACATAATTCACCTCTTCTTCAGGTTCCACATCCACTCGGTCTTGAGACATTACAACTTTCATTTTCTCAGTCTTCCCTGATAATAAGTTCTTGGTGAGTAATTCCACTTGAATCTTTAGATGGGCCATGTCTTGATCCCGATCCTTATCTCTCCTACATTATTCAGCAGACATACTAACAGAAATAGTGGGTCTTGCTACCACAGACTCCCAGGTATGCCAAGCCCGACTCTGTTTGGTCATCCTATTTAGCATATATGAGGCATCATGAAAATACAGATCAACAAATGAACCACCAACAGTATTATCTACAATCGTCTTTGTTTTAGTGTTGAGGGCCCTGTATAAAGTCTCCATCAAGTGTAGGTCCGTCATATTGTGGTTCGGACACTTTGTTAGATTCTTCTTGAATCTTTCCCAAGATCATGCAAAGCTTTAGTATAAAGCTGTCAAAAATTACTGATTTTATCCCTCAACTGTACCCTACTGAAGGGTGGAAAAACCGTTCTAGGAATGCTTCTTTCAATTGCCTCCAGTGAGTGATGAAATCAGACGTAAACTCATTCAGCCATAATGTTGCCTCCCTAACCAGAGACAACGGGAACAACCTCAATCGGATAGCATTCTGGCCCACTCCTGGGTTATCAAAAGATTTGCAAATGGTGACAGAATTCACCAGATCTAGGTTTAAATCATCCCCACGAAGGACACCAAACAACCCCTTCAAATTAAGGAGTTGGATCATAGTACTCGTAATGTTGAACTTGGCTCCAGGTGCCAACGATGGAGGAATAATAACACCCATTGAACCTTCCCCGTCCATGCCATCATCATCATCATCATTATCATCATTATTCAAATCATACTGGACCAGCTGGTACTCTTGTCTTTTTTGGAACTGACGGTTCCAGTTAACATTACGTGGCACTAATGCAGCGATCTGCTCTGCACGCCTTGGGTTACTAGCATTCAATAACTCCTCGTCCCCCAAAAATTTTTCCTCAGGGTTTGGATGTCATGCATTTTGCCCAACATTTTGCACATTGACTTGAGCTTTAGCTTAGGTTTCCAGTCTGTCAGACTCTTGTTGTTCTGCCATTCTTCCTATTTGTTGTGATTTTGGATTTAGTGGTAATAATGTTTCTCTGGAACTTCTGGTGCTTGGCATACACTATAAAATCCTACAAATAAACAAAAACAATAAATAAACATAAATCTAGGAAACTTAACTAACAATCAATTAGCACATACAAACTTTAGCTTACAATCGTGTTCCCCGGCAATGGTGCCATTTTTTGATAATGCTCAAATTACACTCTTGAATTGGTGTAAGCGATCATTGTCAATATCAATCTCAACTAGGTTGGGGTCGAATCCCATAGGGAATATGGTGTGAACTCAAGTTGTTTGCGATTTAATCCACTAATAGTTTAATGTTTCCTAAAATGGGGGGTTTAGGTTTAAACAGTTGTTGTTTGTCACTTTACTTTTAGTGTTTGTAAATAAAGAGTTTATGAAATAACCAGAATTATGTTCAATAGGGCTTCCGGTACATGACAGATTCTAAAAGTGGTTCAAGATTCTCACGGTGGGCAGGATAACAAGCTATCTTTATCGATATTATGCTTAAATGCCTCTCGATCTACTTAAGCATTTAACTCCCTAATCCTCTCGGATGTAGGGAATTTCTATTTACTTACCAGATTTTACCTCATCTTAACCAACCTTGTTACAACACTGATTATTAAACAAAGTATTTTAGAGTCCCTATTGATAATTTACTTCCTACTATATTTGATTTCTTTCTCAAGCAAATCAAAGCAGGTGTGTCTTCTGTTTGCAACCAACAGATGTTAATTAAAACTTTAGAATTATCAATAAATCCTACCACCTATTAAATCTTGAATACTTAGCACCTAATCAAGATCTAACCCTAGATCCCATAATTCAGGTTAAGGGAGTTTAGCCACTCATGATGCAATGAACGAAACACATAATTGAATTCATGATTTGAAATATAAACTTACAGAGATGAATAATAACAAGTGAATCATAGATTAGATCACAAAGAAAAATTCCAAAAATACTAATAATAATCTCTCTAAATAGTTGTGTTGTTAAAGTCTATGAGTAGAGAGAGAAATATCAAAGTATGTTGTCAAAACTCAAAGTGTCGAATAATGTCTTGAATCCCCCTTAGAAAACCCAAAAACAAAGCTTTAAATAGTTTACCCTAATCATGGAAACAAAATCAAGGTTACAACTTTTCCTTAGAATAGACGGCGACATCTGTGATAGCTTATCAGGAGTCTGACGACTTATCACGGATGTCGTCAACTCCTCTTCACTTTTGGCTCTTGCTGTCTAAGGTTGATGATGACAACGATGGATTATCAAGATTTTGATGGCTTATCAAGAGCATCATCATATTCCTGCTCTAATTCTCATGTCCTGTCTATGTCTGACGGTATCCTTGACGCGTTATCACCATCCTAATGGCCTATCACAAAATGTCATCAACATTTTCAGCTAAAAATCATCTCCTGTTTAAGGCTGACGTTGTCTTTGATAGCATATCACTAGGCTGGTGACTTATCATGAATGTCGTCAGCCACACTTGCCTTTTATTTGCTTCATATTTTAGCGTTTTTGCTTCCATTATTTTTGGTTCCCCTGCATCTTAACATTTACTGCAAAATCAAAGTAAACTAATAAAAAACAACTAAAGTTGCTCAAGATCTTGCAATTATTTGGAGTTAAAAGCCTCAAATGTGTTAGCATAGGCTCACACATCATGTATGAGATTGTAAATGTACTGGGATCTCTCTTCTTTCCAACATAAGCATTTGTAACATGGCGCTACAATGGTGAGTAATCTCTATGGTTTTAACTGCTAAAAGATTTTTTTCGGATACCAAATCTTTCATAAATTTAGCATACCCCCTCATGTTATGCAACGCCTCAATAAGAGGTTTATTAATAGAAAGGTTTCTAAATTTATCGGAAAGTTTGTTGAGTTTATCATGATTTCCCATTCTCGATGACCATTATTGGAAAGGAGGATGAATGGGAATTGAAGGTATAGAAATAATTTTACACTCGTTATTCATTGGCTTTCTCATTAGCATTTCATTTAACTTTGGATGGTCAACCTTGGGTCTTTTTCTCTTTGCCTTTTTTGCCTCCCCATTTTGCATTTCTTCACTTTGCCTTTCCATTAGATATTTTAATATTTCACCTACTTTTGATTTAAGTTGTTGTATATCATAGGAGTGAGACGCAACCATTTGGTGGAGCATGGAGAATTCACTTTGCATTTTTTTCACCATTTCTCTGGTTCTCTCATTATTGCTTAAGATTTGCACCAAAATATCTCTATCGATCTCCTCTCTCCCTTCAAAATGTGCAATACTTAGTTTTCCCAGTTCCAACCTTGATTCCCATCTTGTCCTTGTGGAACAAGATGGAAACCCTCCGAGTTCCTAGGTTTTATTGCTACATTAGCACCAATCACCTCTTCATCATTGTCTTCACAAGTTTAGATATCTATCATATGTATCACACTTACACTTTCCATTGAGTCTCCCAACACATCCCCAACAAGGATATTAAGGCAACATATTACTTTTCTCATCTTAGCATTTGTCTCTTCCTATTCATCTTTCCTATCATTACACATAAAGGACTAGGAGGGAGCCCCCGTGGCCATCTTGACGTCCTCTATGTCCTAATATCTACACCAAATTGCCACTTGGTCCAAGACTTTTGAAATAATCCCATATGGTGAGTTGATGAATGATCCACCGGATGCATTGTCCACTACAGCGTTATCTTGTTGATCTAATTCTCAATAGAAGATTTGGAAGAGCATCTTCTCCGGTACCTCATACGTGGAAAATTTCAATCATACTATGATTCTTTATGGTATTGGCGAAAATGAACAATTTCATCCCTCAATTTCAACTTCCTAGATGGTGGGAAGTATTGATATAAAAATATCTCTGTGAGACTTGTCCATGAAGTAATGAATCCAGCGAGCAAAGACCTTAACCATAGCACCACTTTTACCATGAGAGATAATGGAAAAAGGCATAATCAGATGGACTCTTGGGATATATGTATGACTTTGAACGGGGTACATACTTCCACGAAACCCTTTAAATAAGCATTCGGGTCTTCATGAGCTTCACCCCCGAATATTCCTTTTAAGTTGATCAATTTCGTCATCACACACATAAAAATATTCCATGCTCTTCTATGGAGGGAATGCAAATTGCACTTTCATGATCTCCGATCCTAATACAAACAGAGACCCCGTGACTCATGATATTTTGAAATAATAACGTTCACCTATGCAAAAATAAAAAACAACAATGAAATTAAATTTCACCACTTCGGGTATTTCCTAGTAAGAATGATACCACACAATAAAAATCTATATTTCACTCCCTGGCAACGATGCCATTTTGATAACGCTCAACTCACTCCCATAATTAGGGGTTAGACGATCATTGTCAAGTAACCCGATTTGAATTGGGGTAAAATCTCGAGGAGTGAACTATAGACTTCAAACTCTATGGATGCTTAAATTACTAAGAGATTACCAAAAATGCTAATAAAAATGACATAAGAAATAAAATGTGGGGATTTGTTTGAGAATTCTTCACAACCAACTTTTACAAGCACTTGGTGGATAGAACTTTTACTTAGAATTCAAGGTTTGAGGGAAATCCTAGGATTATGTTTACCTAGAGGTAATGCATGTGGTTTGATGTTGGTTCACCATGAAATTTAGTTGTTAACTAAGGTATGGGCTAGGTCGAAGTTCATTGTTGTTAATCTTTCAATAAAACCACAACGATTTCACCCATTGGCTCTTTCGAGCACCTAGCAAGTATACACATTTTCA
This sequence comes from Capsicum baccatum var. pendulum, assembly GCA_030864225.1. Classification (NCBI taxonomy): domain Eukaryota; kingdom Viridiplantae; phylum Streptophyta; class Magnoliopsida; order Solanales; family Solanaceae; genus Capsicum; species Capsicum baccatum. The sequence continues at coordinate 74,944,057 of CM061558.1, read as the reverse complement.
TAATCACCCAAGACCTCAATCGAGCATCCCTATTTCTAGGATGATGCTCTTGACATGATTTACACTCCTAATACACTTATTTATAAGATTTAAAAAGGTAATAAACCATGGACTCAATTGTACACCGTTGCTTAGTCCCCCTATAACCCTCTTTTGAGAATGTTATAGGTTACCTAGTGTTCACCTTCATCCCTCTTTCGAGGATGATAAATGGTTTTTAGATTTTAGAGCTTTTACCCATCAAACCCATTTAGAGATTTGGGGGTTTCAATCATTAAATTCCAACCCGTAAGCTCAAGCAATGGTGGAATCCGTACTCAACAACTAAAATCCAAGCAAACACAACAATAACCATATACAATTACACTCTAGTTCAACATAATCCCAGGACTAAAGGATTTAGTTACTCATTAGATAGGAGAAAAGAATTTTACCAAGTAGTGTATCCATGGAATTCATATCAAAGAGGGCAAAATAATCTTCCACACTTCAAATTTACTAACTTTCCAAGAACAATGCTTATAAAAAAATTGAATAAAACCAATTTTCACTCTCTCTTTCTAGGGTTCTCTCTATACACCCAAGTGTTTGTTTTTAATTCCCTATTATAAGTCTTGCTTCGGATGTATAATTTTCCTCGATTCTCTTTACTCGTTCCCCCTGCTAGGTCACGGTCTCGACTATGAGTGAGTGATTGTATTGTGTTCACCAAACTTAACCAATAACGATTGCATTCCTCTGACTGCGACCATGTTACCTAAGGCTAGGTGAATCCTCTGCTTAGCTAAAATAATCGCGGTGCACCTACCGAGACTGCGATACCTGAGGCCCTTTTCTAAGTCTTCAGCTATACTTTTCCTTCTCCCTTTTGATTATCATAAGCTTTAATCTACATCTTTCAACCTAATCAATTTTGTACCTGCAAAGAGTGGATATTTTTGCATTTCCTCATGAATATGTCTCATTTATTCATTCAAATTAGGTCAATATTTACAAATGTTTAGGGTGAATGAGTGGTAAAATCACCACTCATCAGTGATAATTTGGGTTTTGATCTCTAGTTACTAAATTCGTAAACCATTTAAGAAAGTGATGTTTTTAGGCACAAAGATGAAACTAAATCCTAGTTGGAACCCACAGACCTGGTCTTTTTATTTTTTGAAGTGACTCTTGAGTTTGGAGCCTTAGAGATTGACTTTTGAGAGAAACCCTTGACTTCATGTTCTTATGAATTTAGGAGGATAATGAATAATGATTTTGTGTTAATTAGTGATTAAAAACATCTTTGTATCAGTTATATGGCCATTTATGTTAAAAAAGACTGATATTTCCTACAAAAACCAAAAGAAAATTGAAAAATTTATGCGCGGTGGCCACTGCATGGGACAACCAAAATGCTCTAGGCCAGCAGTGTGTCATAGAGCCAACACACTATCTGGGCAGTGTGACATGACCTTAATATGCTAGACCACTATTTTTTTACACGCAGGTTATGCCTACCCTTTGCGGCTTAACCAAATAACATTGGACTGGGAGGAGTACTAAGAAGGGACTGTTACCTTAAGCTAGAACAAAACTTGAAGGAAAAGCTGAGTATATTTGGTCATCATATTTTCCTTTACTTCCCAAGTAGCTCCCTCAATTAGTTAATTCCTCCACAAAATATTTACTGATATGACTTCTTTATTTCTCAACCGATGAACCTAATGGTCAAGAATCACAACTGGTTCTTCTCCATAAGGGAGGCTATCTTTCACGCCCACACTCTCTAAGGATATAACTAAATTTAGATCACCAATGCATTTAATCAACAGAGATTGCCAAAGCACTTTAATATCTCATAAGGAACAACATAGCAGGGACCGAGATTCATTGTTTTGCTAAATCTCTTCACCCCTTTCATGGGTGACTCCTTAAGTAAACTAAATCACCAATCACGAACTTAAATTCTCTTCTCCTTATATTTGTATTGGACTTTTGGTGACTCTAAGATGTTTTCAACCTCTATCTAATTTGCCGAAACTTTTCCATAGCCTCATAGACTGAATTATGTCCTATCAAGGTAGATTCACCCACTTCAAACCAACCAATAGGTGGCCTACGCCTCCTACCATAAAGTGTTTTAAATAGGTCCATATAAATTCTAGAGTGGCTGCTATTATTATATGCAAGTTCAATCAAAGGAAAGTGATCCTTAAAATTGATTATGCACTCTCTCAAAAGTTTCTCTATGGTCTAAATTGTTTGCTTTGCCTCACTATGTATCTACTTATAAAATGCTACACTGAGATCAACTTGCGTACCAACACCTTTATGAAAAAAATTCCAAATCTAGGAAGTAAACTGAGTACCCCTATTTAAGATAATAATTAAAGGGAGTCCACAAAATTTCACTAACTCTCTAAGGTAAAGTCTAGGATAAGCATCAGCTGAATTTAAAATGTTAACTGACAATAAGTGAGATGACTTAGTTATTCCATCCATAATATCCTAGATAGAATCATACTATCCCAGAGTTTGAGGCAACCATATAATGAAGTCCATAAACACCATTTCCACTTCCAAGTAGGAATACTAATATTCTGGGTTATACCACCAGTTCTCTGGTGTTCAACCTTAACCTATTGACAATTTGGACACTTAAACTTTAAATTCTACAATATCTTTTTTCATGCCATTCCACTAATAGACTTCCCATAGGTCACCAGTACATTTTAGTGGCTCCTAAGTAAATAGAGTACCAATAAATATGAGCTTATGTTAGCATCTTCTATATCAATCATCCACATCTGGAACTTAAAGCATGTCCTAACAACAAAAAACACTATCCCTCCTTGGGAGAAGGTCTCAACTTTCTGACTTTGGAAGACTTCCTTAAATTTAAGTAAAATAGGATCACTATCTTGCTTTAATTTCACCTCAGCTATAAAGAAGTTTCTGAGCCTTTCTGAACCAAGATACTACCATTGGTTGAATCAAGTTACCAAACTCCCAATCTAGTAAGCATGTAACTTCGTAAATCAATTTTTTTTCTCATCCTCCACATGGGCGACACTTTTCATAGACAACCTGTTAAGAGCTTCATCCACTACATTAACATTACCTGGATGGTATAAAAAACTCATATCATAATACTTTAACAATGCCAATCATCTATTATGATGAATATTTATATCTTTCTGTCTAAAAATACATTGCAGGCTCTTATGAGCCGTGAATATTTACAAGAACCCCATAAAGCTAATTCCTCTAAATTTGTAAAGCAAAAACAACTACTACTAGCTCAAGATCATGAGTCAGGTAATTCTTTTCATGAGTCTTGATCTATCTAGCAACATAAATTATAACCTTACCATGATTTATCAACACCAACTGTAGCCACCACCTGAGGTATCACAATAAACTACAAACCCATCTAAACTTTTTGGAAGAGTCAAAATTAAAGAAAAGGTGAGTCGAGTCTTTAACTCATGACAATTCTTTTTGCAAGCATTTAACTACTGAAATTAGACTTTATTCTGAGATTTCTAGATATTAGAGTAATAAATAAGTATACATTAACAAACAATCTATAGTATAAACCTAAGAAACTCCTAATGTCTAATGGAGAGATTGGTTTAGGCTAGTTTCTGACTACTTTAATCTTTTGAGGATCAACTTGAGTGCCCTTACTAGAAATAATATGACAAATAAATGCTATTGATTTCAACTATAATTCACATTATCAAGCTTAGTAAATAATTAATGATCTTTAAGGGTTTGCAATACAATCCTCGAATGGTTTGCGTGATTACCCTTACTCCGAGTAAACAAGGATGTTATCTATAAGAATAATGATAAGGATGTCCAAGTACTACTTGAACACCCTATTCATCAAGTCCATAAAAGCTGTAGGATCATTTGTTAGTCCAAAATACATAACTACAAATTCAAAGTAACCATACTGAGTTCTGAATGCTTGCTTTAAAATGTTAGGTTCTTTATCCTTGAGGTAATAATAGTCAGATCTGAGGTCTATCTTAGAAAAACAACTATCACCAAGAAGTTGGTCGAACGAGTTACTAATCTTAGGAATGGGGTATTTATTCTTGACTCTAACTTTGTTCAACTGATGGTAATAAATTCTTATTCGAAGAGAACCATATTTTTTATGCATAAAAAAATTGGGGCACCCCATGGAGAGATACTAGGTTTGATGAATCCCATATCTAGAAAACCTTTCAGCTATCCTGGAAATCTTTATGCTTGGCTGGAGCCATTCTATAAGGTGGACTACTCTGTTTCTACAACTGAGTTAGGCATATCAAGGATAAATCCAGTCTATGCCAAGATTGACATCAAATTTAGTCATATGTAACTCTACAAGATCAACTACAGTGACCTTCAAAGAAATAGTGACAAGGCAATTTTTGTATACCTGATTGGCTATGACCAAGTCACCAACAAGAATAGATACTGAGAAAGGCTCAGAGAGAATTTTAATACTAATACCAAAGTCTAATCCTATGTAATGAGTCATAAATATCATAGTGGCTCTAAGATCTTATAATGCATTGACATTAACATAAAAGACCTGTAACATACCAGAGACCACATCAAGGGAATACTTATGATCCTGTCGAGTCTAAAGGGCATAAAACCTATTTTGACACTGACCATCACTTGCACTAGATGATGCACCCTGTTGATTTAGGTGACCTAATATAGTTGCTGGTGTTGGACTGAGTCTACAAATGAGCAGCTCCACCATTTTAGGTAGCAACTGGGTACTTCCTTAATTGATGTCTAGGCTTACCATATCCATGATAATCCCCACTACTTGCCATATAATTACCTTAGTGATTTTTACTGTACCTCTTGTAAATTGGATTAATATGTCCACTAATGACAGTGCCTTGGACTTGGAGCCTGATTCTCGATCCTGATACTCTTGTATGAACTTAGGTACTGGAGCACTTACAAAGGATGGAGTTAGAGCTAAAGGCTTCTAAAAAATCTAAAAGTGATTCCCACCATTTGACCTTTGTTTAGAAAAGTCAAAACTACCAATTTGAAGCCTCACATTCTCCTTTTTTTACTATTTGATATTTTTCTCCTCAATCTTTTGGGCGTAAGTCACCAACCTGGAGATTTTTATGTCCTTAAAGAACATAGAACTCCTAAACTCTTTAACCATATCCTTAGAAATACTTGATACAATCTTAGTCATATGAGCTCTAGCATCGGCCACCATTGTCGGAGCATACTTTAAAAGTAGTGTAAAATTAAGATAATACTCCTTCACAGTCATGTTACCCTACTTCAGAATTATAAAATCTTAAACTTTTATTTTGAAAACACCCTAGGTTCTAGCCCTTTTAAAATTTCTTGAGTTTGAGCCTTCTGTTGATCGTACGACTCTCCATACTAGTCATATAGTGTGGGTACAGGTCTAGGGACCCAAGTCATATATTGGTTAGTGTCACATTAGCCAAGTTTTTTTCTTAGTATAAGAAGGCATCATACAAGTTGTATGCAAATAATATAAGAAGTATAGTGATAAATCATATGTTGTTCAATTTCTAACCTTGATATTTTGCTTAGGGTACGACTTGAAGGGTACTAGTTGTATGGTAGGGTACGATTTAGGCTAAGGAGTCGTATGTTGGATAGATTCTGATTACCAATATTCTGATCTAGGTACGAGTGGAAGGTACCACTCGTATGATGTGGGTACGAGTGAGGGGTCCAAACCGTACCCACCTACAAATTTTTTTACATTTTAAGTTGGGGGTATTCTGGATATTTCCCCTCTTAACTTCTTTTGACCCCACAACTTAAAACACTCTTGAGACTTTATTAACCTACTAATCCCTAATCAAACACTCTCAAAACACTGTTAAATCTCTCTCAATTGGTTCAAAAAGAGGCTTGGGTTTCTTCAAAGTGGTCAAGTAAAGCTCTCAAAGTGGGTTTCTCTATGTATTCTTTGATATCTAAGGCATGTTAATCCTCCCTCATCTAGTTCAAATTAAAAGTATGTTTTACTTAATTGTTTTCTTGGCATTATTATGGGTTTGTGTTGGTTTTGAAATTTGTGTTGGGGGCTTTATCTACAAATGGTTGGATGATGTTTTCCCATGTCCTATTTATGGTTTTTCATGCTATAATGTTGGTTTGAGCATGTGGTTTCATAGGAATGGTTAATTGGTTATTGGTTTTAGTTTTGGAAACTATATGCCCATAACATATTTGTTAAAATGCCAACGAGAATGTTTTTGTCACATAGTTTAAATTTTATTGAAAATCTTGCATTGCATAATATGATAATGGAACCCTAAATATTTTGATTGAATTAAATTATTTGGAAAGGCCCTGGTGGCCATGGTTTTGATTGATTGGAAATCCAATAAGGTACATCAGAATCCCCTAAGTATTGGCTAATGACATTGCTTACAAGCTATAATCGGTATTATGTTACCACTTCATAATGACTTTGTAGTTAAATTCTGGAATTGGTGGTTTGGTTATATGCTAAAGGTTTTAATTGGGAAATAATGGCGGGCTGTGATAGCTAGTCGTGAAGGTGTGAGTCCAGTGGATGAAAACTGGAAACTCATGTTTGCCGACATAAGGGTAGGTCATGGTGACCATATACTTGTGGTTACATCAGAATCCCTTAATTTATACCTGTATATATGTATCATGGAGGTCAATGGGTACACGAGAATCTTTGCCCCTATAATATGTCCTATTCGTGTGACTACACGTATTGGGGCCCATTTAGGGGGTAAAAATGGACCCATATAGCTCATGGATGGTTTTAGGATGGTCTAGAAACACAAAATAGGTAAAATTTAAATACATTCTAAACTCAATTCCCTTTCCCGGCATAATATATATATGCATGAATGTGATTGTATTTGGATATTTACTTTGATTTTGAATAATGGCATTGCTGTATCCTTATTCCTGAGTACATGCTAGAGTTCACCCACTAATATTTGGGAACTGTATCCCTGTGCAATATAGGAACCGACCATACTACTCCTCCTGCTTAGTGACTTGGATTCGGGGATAATTTTGTGTCAGATTGAACTGGTGAGCTTTCATACTCTGGAAGACTCCATTTGATGTTATGGATACCTTTTTTTTACTTTTTTTATTTCTTGGAATTTGGTTTTGGCTATGGTCGGGGGCATGTCCCAATGGGATATTCTTTATTTTCAGTTAGTGGCTTTGTGTGACAACTATGGGCATGGGTAGTGTCGGTATTGGTGTCAGCCTTGGCATTAGTATTGGTATTGAAGATGACACTGATTGGATGTTTGAATGGTTATGACTATGGATTTTATTATTGTTTCTGCTTCTTTGTTGTCCTATCTTGTTATATGATTGGAATTCATCCGACATAAGGTGTTAGGCAGTTATGGTTGGGTATTGGTGGTGGTCTCTAGGGCCAGTTGGACTTGAGGGACCCAACACAACTAGACCCTAGTTTGGGTCATGTCAGATTAGTATCAGAGCCCTAGGTTCATTCTCACTTGTGTGTCCACAAAACCTTATTGAGTAAAGTCTCTTTTAAGGGTGTGGAGTGTGTTACACTTATAAGGGAGAGGCTATGTGGCATTTAGGAATGTTTCTCTTTCTTGTGTTATATTTTCAAGCTGTAGAGTCTAAGTTCTTGGATTCTTCTCTAATCTCAGTTTTTTACCTTTTAGATTATGCCTCCTCGATGATCTAAAGCTCATGAAAACTCCTCTATCCTAACTAAGGAAAATGCTAATGGGACTCATTCTACTTATGAGGTCCAACTCGATCTAGGGGTCCAGTTCCTAATTGTCCTGCTGGAGTTCCACTGGTTCCCTCTAGTCTATCTCAAACTCGTCAGGCCAAAGTGACAAACACCGAGTTTTGTCAGTCCAGTCACATGTTGGAACAGTTGGTAGCTCCTCATTCTAAGCGTGGAGTTCTTTTTACTCTATATTTTGAGGAGCCATAAAGTTTAGGTAATTCATGAGGTTGAATTCTTTGACTTTCACTGGAGTTAAGGTAAGAAGGATCTTAAGGTTTTTTGGATGAGATAGAAAAGATATTTTATGTTATGTATGCCATAAATATGGAAGGTGTGGAGTTTTCTGCCTATCAGCTGAAGGATGTGGCCTACCAATAGTACAAGGAATGGGACCACACAAGGGGTGACGATGTTGATTCATCTCCATAGGAGGATTTTTCTAATGCTTTCCTAGACCATTTCTTTCCTTAGGAGTTGAGGAAGCTAAGGCCGAAGTGTTTTTTAATCTTAACCAATGTAGGATTATGTCAAGGAATAATTCTTAAAGTTTCACCACTTATCTCGATATACTCTGGAAATGGTTTCTAGCATAAGGTCTAGAATAAGGAAGCTTGCTTTCAGATTTTCCAGAGAATTAATATTGGAGAGTAAGACTACATTGTTGATCAAGGACATGGATATCTCCTGGTTGGTTGTGTATATGCAATAAGTAGAGGAAAAGATGAAAAAAAAGTAGGCTGAGATAGGGGAGAGGCAGGAAAAGAAATTTAGGTTCTCTAACCACAGTGGTGGCCTACAATAGAGTGGTAGGAAAGGTGGGAAGTGTACCAAGAAGAAGTGGGGCAATTATGGGTGTTACTCGATGGCTAGTGCTCCCTATCCAAAGGCGTCGAGTGATAGGTATTTCCATGGTGGAGATAACTTCAGGGCACATAAGTTCTAATCTTAGGCTAATGGGTCCCAATCAGCTCCATCATACCCTTTTTACGGGTTTTTTGGTAGATTATATCAGGGTTTTAGTGATGAGGGAAAGGATAGGTGCTTTAACTGTGGTCAGCAAGGGCATATGCTTAGAAACTGTCCTGTTGGTAAGGTCGCATCGAGGGCAAACAAGGTTCCATTTGCTTTATTATCAGCTCCAATACCAAAGGTTGCACCATCTAGTTTCAACACTGGTTGGAACGATCTCTATGCTCTTACTACAGAAAAAGAGTCAAAGGCATCTCCTGATGTCGTGACTAGTATGTTAAAACTCTTTTCCCGTGATGTATACTATTTACTTGGTTTGGGTTCCACTCTCTCTTATGCTACCCCATTTATGACTGCATATTTTGGTTTTGGTTTGGAGTGTATTTTAAACCTTTTTTCTATTTCTACCTCGGTAGGTGACTCTGTGATTGCTAGAAGAGTCTATAAAGGGTTTGTGGTATCTGTTGGTAGTAAAGAAACTTTGGTGGATCTATTTGAATTAGATATGGTGGATTTTGATGTCATATTAGGGGTTGATTGGTTGCACTCGTGCTATGATTCTCTAGACTGTCGGACTCGTAAGGTTGTCTTTAAATTTCCTAATGAGCCAATTATTAAGTGGGATGGTAGTTGCCTATCTCCTAAAGGGAAGTTCATATCTTATCTTAGAGCTCAGAGATTAATCTCCAAGGGGTGTCTCTACACTAGTCTGGGTTAAAGATTCTAACTCGAAAGGTCCTTCTTTATATTCTATGCCGGGGGTGAATGAATTTCCTGAGGTCTTCCTTGATGACCTTTCTAGTGTTCCTCCTGATAGGGTGATTGAGTTTGGGATTGATCTTACTACTAACGCCCATCCAATTTCTATTCCTCTGTGTAGTATGGCTCCAGCTGAGTTGAAGGAGATTAAGGAGCAACTAAAGGATTTTTTAGATAAGGGTTTCATCTATCCTAGTGTGTCCCCGTGGGGTGCACCGGTGTTATTCATGCATAAAAAAGATGGTTCTATTGAATATGCATTGATTAGCAACAGTTGAACAAGGTAATGGTAAAGAGTAAGTACCCCCTTCCAAGAATAGATATTTGTTTGATTAGTTGCAAGGTGCTAAGTTTTTCTTCAAGATTGACCTTTGATCGAGGTATCATCAATTAAATATTACAAAGGTGGATATCCCAAAGATTGCCTTCTAAACCTGGTATGGTTATTTTCAGTTCTTGGTAATGTCATTTGGTTTGACCAATTCCCCTACGACATTCATGGATTTGATGAATAGGGTCTTTCATCAGTTTCTGGATCTTTTTGTCATTATTTTTATAGATAACATTTTGGTGTGCTCTAAGAGTGAGGTAGATTATACAAATCACCTTCACATTGTATTGCAGACCTTAAAAGAGCAAGAGTTGTATGTTAAATTTTTGAAATGTGAATTTGGGTTGGATGTTGTCACTTTTCTAGGTCATATCATTTTTAGTGAAGGGATTATGGTGGATCCGCAAAAAGTTGCAGTGGTAAAGAATTGGCTTAGACCCATCACTCCAATTGATATTCAGAGCTTCTTGGGTTTAGCTGGTTACTACAGGAGGTTTGTGGAGTGTTTTTAACTATCGCTGCCCTATTGACTAAATTTACTCAAAAAATGGTAAATTTCTTATGGTTTGATGCCTGTGAGTGGAGTTTTGAAAAGCTGATGGATAAGCTAACTTCAACTCCGATCTTGTCTTTTATTAAAGGAACCGATGGGTTTGTGGTCTACTGTGATGCATCCCGTGTGGGAATTAGTTGCATTCTAATGTAGCATAGAAAGGTGATAGCTTATGCTTCTAGGAAGTTAAAGGTGCATGAGAGGAATGATCCAGCTCATGACTTGGAACTGTTAGCTCTGGTATTCCCATTGAAAATTTGGCATAACTATTTGTATGGAGTGAATATGGATATCTTTTCATAAGAGTCTGCAATATGGTTTACTTAGAAAGAGCTTAACCTCAGGCAAATGAGATAGCTTGAGCTCCTCAAGGATTATGATATGAATCTTCACTACAACTTAGGTAAAGCTAATGCGATTGCAGATGCTCTTAGAAGGATATCCATGGGGAGTCTAGCTCATGTGGATAAAGAAAAGTGGGAGTTGGTGAAGTACATTCACCATTTGGCTAACCTTAAAGTTCATCTTTTGGACTTTAAGGATGGTGTGTTGGTGCAGGAAGTAGTGCGGTCATCTCTTAGTGCTAAAAAAAGAAGAAGCAGATGTAAGATCCTCTCTTGATTAAGATCAAGGGTGATGTATATACGCATAAAGTGATGGTCTTTGAGATTAGTGGTGATGGTACTTTGCAGTACCAAGAAAGGTTATGTGTTCCTGATTTAGATGGTTTGTGTGAGAGGATCTTGCCTGAGGCGCATGAGTCATGCTATGCTGTTCATCCCGATTTAATGAAAATGTATCATAACCTTAAGGATATGTATTAGTGGAACAATATGAAGAGGGATGTGGCTAATTTTATGGCTAGTGCATGGTGTGTCAGCTAGTGCAAATTGAGCTCATGAGGCCCTGAGGATTGTATCAAGAAATGGAGTTGCCATAATGAAAGTGGGAAGTAATAAACATGGATTTCATTACCGGTCTCCCTCGGTCTAAATTAATTTAATTCGGTATGGGTCATCAAGGATAGGATGACAAAGTCGAATCACTTTTTGCCAGTAAGGACTAACTTCTCAGCTAAAGATTATGCAAGGTTGTACCTCTAAAAGTTTGTGAAGTTGTATGGGATACCTATTTCGATTATCTTCGATTATGGTACGGAATTTGCATCTCACTTTTGGTGGTTATTTCAGAAAAGGTTGGGGACTAAGGTAATTCTAAGTAATGCTTTTTGCCTATAGTCAGATGGGTAAGCAAAGAAAACTATTCAAACGTTGGAGGATATGGTTTGAGCTTACGTGATTGACTATGGTTGTAGTTGGGTTAAGCACTTACCTCTTATAGAGTTTAGTTACAACAATAACTACCACTCTAGCATTAAGATGGCTCCATTTGGAGCATTATATGATAGGAGGTATAGTTCTACTATTAGGTAGTTCGAGCATAGTGAGGCAGATATGTGTGGCTCAAATTTCATTCAACAAGCTATGGATAAGGTGAAGGTGATTCTGGATAGGCTTAAGGTTGCCCAAAGTCGCCAAAATTCCTATGCGGATGTGAGGCAAAGGGACTTGAAGCTTGAGGTTGGAGTTAGGGTATTCCTAAAAGTGTCTCCTATGAAGCGAGTAATGCATTTGGGAAGAAGGAAAAGCTCAGTCCCCGGTATGTGGGGCCTTATGTGATTTTTAGGAGGGTTGGCAATGTTGCATATGAGGTTGAATTGCCTTCTAGTAGCTTCATTCACCCAGTATTCCATGTCTTTGTGTTGAGGAAGTGTATTGGTGATCCGTTACAAATAGTAGCCATCAAGGATATTACCATTTCGGATTCCCTATATTATGAAAAGATCCCAACTGAGATCTTGGATTGTTAGATTCACCAATTTTATACCAAAGATGTGGCCTCGATAATGGTTCTATGGAGGAACCATAAGTTGGAAGAGGCTACATGGGAAGCTGAAGAGGACATAAAGTCCAAATATCCATTCCTGTTTTCTACTCTAAAAGTTTATGCAGAAGGTATGTGTTCTTCATAATGTCTTTGTTTTCAAACTTTGTTAAAGGAAAGATTGACTTCCTTGGTATAATTATTTTCTAACTTTGTTGAAGGTAGGGGTAGAGAAATATACGGGGTTTAATCATGCTTGTACTTCCTTATTACATCATTCGAGGATAAATGATCCAAGTAGGGGAGAATTAAAACACCCTAGGTTTTAGTCCTTGCAAAATTTCTTGAGTTTGAGCCCTCTGTTGATCATACAACTCACCATACTAGTCGTATGGTATGGGTATGATTTTTGGGACCCAAGTCATAAATTGGTTATTATCACATTATCCAAGTTTTATTCTTGGTAAGAGAAGGCATCATACGAGTCGTATATAAATAATACAAGAAGTATAGTGACAAATCATATATTGTTCAGTTTTTAGCCTTGACATTCTGCTTAGGGTATGACTTGAAGGGTACTAGTCATATGGTAGGGTACAATTTAGGCTAAGGAGTCATATGTTGGATAGAATGTGATGTCCAATATTCTGATCAAGGTATAAGTGGAAGGTACCACTCATATGATATAGGAACGAGTGAGGGGTCCAAACCGTACTCATCTACGAAAATTTTTATTGTTTAAGTTGGGGGTATTTGGATATTTCCCCTCTTAACTTCTTTTGACCCTACAACTTAAAACACTCTTGGAACTTTATTAACCTACTAATCCCTAATCAAACACTCTCAAAATACTGTTAAATCTCTCTCAATTGGTTTAAAAAGAGGCTAGGGTTTATTCAAGGTAGCCAAGTAAGGCTCTCAAGGGTAGTTTCTGTCCGCATTCTTTGGTATCTAAGACATGTTAATCCTCCCTCATTGTTAGTTCAAATTAAAAGCATGTTTTACTTAATTGTTTTCATGGCATTATTGTAGGTTTGTGTTGGTTTTGAAATATGTGTTAGGGGCTTTGGTTACAAATGGTTGGATAATGTTTTCCCATGTTCTATTTATGGTTTTTCATGTTATAATGTTGGCTTGAGCATGTGGTCGCACGGGAATGGTAAATTGGTTCTTGGTTTTGGTTTTGGAAACTATATGCCTGCAACATGTTTGTTAAAATGCCAATGAGAATATTTTTTTCACATAGTTTGACTTTTATTGAAAACATTTCATCGCATAGTATGTTAATGGAACCCTAAATAGTTTGATTTAGTTAAATGATTTGGAAAGGCATTGGTGGCCATGGATTTGATTGTTTGGAAATCCTATAGGGTACTTGGGAATCCCCTTAGTATTGGATAATGACATTGCTTACAAGCTACAGTCAGTATGACGATACCACTTCATAATGCCAGGAATTGGTGGTTTAGTTATGTTCTAAAGGTTTAAATTGGGCAATAATAGCGGGTTGTGTAGCTAGCCGAGAAGGTGTGTGTCCGATGGATAGAAAACTCATGTTTTCTGACATGAGGGTTGGTCATGGTGACCATATACTTGTGGGGTACACGAGAACCCCCTAAGTTATACCTGTATATATGTATCATGGAGGACGAAGGGTACATGAGAATCCCCGGCACCTATGATATCTTCGGTTCATGCGGCTACATGCATTGGGTCCCGTTCATGGGGTAACACTGGACACATTATCCCATGGGTGGTTTTAGGACGGTCAAGCTACACAACCTAGGTTAAATTTTGAAATGCATACTAAACCCGATTCCCTTTCCTAGAATGGTATATATCTATATCTATATCTATATCTATATCTATATCTATATCTATATCTATATCTATATCTATATCTATATCTATATCTATATCTATATCTATATCTATATCTATATCTATATCTATATCTATATCTATATCTATATCTATATCTATATCTATATCTCTCTCTCTCTCTCTATATATATATATATATATATATATAGGTATGAATGAGATTGCATTTTCATATTTACTTTGATTTTGAATAATGGCATTACTTTATCCTTGAGACATGCTAGCAGTCACCCTCTAACCCGTCTTTGGGTGCTGTATCCCCATGCGATGCAGGAAATGACCATACTCCTCCTCCTACTCACTGACTAAGATTCGGGGACAACTTTGTGTCAGATTGAACTGGTGAGCTTCCATACTTTGGAAGACTCCATTTCATGTTATGGTTACCTTTTTATACCTTTGGTTATTTCTTGGATTTTTCTTTGGCTATGGTCGGGGGTATGTCCTGATCGGGTGTTCTTCATTTTCTATTAAAGGCTTTGTGTGACTACTGTGGGCATAGGCGGTGTCGATATTGGTGTCAACCTTGGCATTGGTATTAGTATTGGTGATGACACTGGTTGGATGTTTGGATGGTTGTGATTATGTATTTTATTATTGTTTTTGATTATTTATTGTTCTATCTTGTTATTTGTTCGAAATTCATCCGACATAGGGTGTGGGGGTAATAATGGTTTGGTATTGGGGGTGGTCTCTAGCCCTGGTTAGACTTGAGACACTCATCACAACTAGGCCCTAGTTTGGATCATGTCAGTTTCCCTCAACTCAAATGGGAAGAACCAATCCAAAAATGCAGCTACAAAATCATCCTTCTTTCCACTGCTTACACCAAGTATGGTCCACTCCTTTGAATTAATAAGCAGCCAAATATGCACTCTCAATTGGAGTGATATCCATGATCTTAGTAACCTTCTGGATGTCATAAAGAAACTCATACAGGGCCTCCCCAACCTTAGTTTTGGGACTTACAAACATCTACTAAAGGTCTCAACCTAATCACTGGATGAGTCGTCATCCCTATGTCCGCGCGGTGCTAAGTACTATTCCTAACTGAATTTATACTGAATAACCAATAACCCCACTTATATTAAATTTTGAGACTGAAATATGGACATTTTATTTGAAATCATCTTGAACACATGTTGAACTAATGAACTGAATAATGTAAACATTTGCTTATGGGATGCTAAGTCATTGGGTGTTCTTAACTTGCGACCATAAAAGTAAACTACTATTCTTCACATATATGCAATCATGAGGTCATTGAGTTTAATCTTCTAAATTGGTTCATATCATAATATCATTATGTAATGAGTATGGAATCATGGGATTATATGTCAAACCAATAAGTCATAAAAAATATGAAATAACAAGTAAATCAAGGCATACATGAATCATAAGATCATGAATTTGAGAATAATTATATAATAACTCTATAAGAAGGCATAAAGTTCATTTTCATGATAATTTGGGTTTTGAACCCTAGTTATTGAATTCATAAACCATTCAAGAAAGTGATGTTTTTAGGAAAAAGTATGAATAAAAATTCTTTCTGAAACCCCACATACCGGTCTTGTTGATTTCTTGAAGTAACATTTAAGTTTGAAGCCTTAGAGATTGAATTCTGAGGGAAACCATTGCCTTTGGTATTATTGAGAATTTGGATGGAGAAGAGATGACAAATTTGTGTTAAATATAAATAATAAGGAGAAACATTTTTGTATCAATTATAAGATCATTTAGGGTTAAAAGAACTGCTTTTTCCTTGAAAATTAAAAGAAAAATAGAAAATTTATGTCAGGTAGCCAATGGCGTGGCATGACCAAGACATACCACGCCATCCATATTTCACTGATCCAACATGTTGCTTGTGCAGTGTAGCATGGACTTAACATGGAAGGCCACCAGTTTTTGGCACTTGGGACATGCCTAGCCACAATGGCATGGCTATTATGCATATCCCACTCATTTTGTGATGCCAAAACTCATTCTAAAATTTTGAAACACTTTATAATGGTCCCGTTGCTTCTCCTAATCATCAATCAACCTCAAAATTGCATCAAACCAATCAGTATCTCTCAAAATAAATTCATAGAACTCATGGGATATGACATTCAGTTACTAAATCAACCTTTCTCTGGCGATATAGAATGGTGATATCATAGTCCTTAAGTAACTCTATGTACCTGCACTGCCTCATATTCAAATTATCTAGGTGAAAATATGTTATAAACTATGATGTTCAATGAACAGTTCACGAAAAATGCCATATAGGTAATGACTCTATATCTTAAGAGAAAAAAGAAAAATGGCTAGCTCTAAGTTATGAGTAGAATAATTCTTCTTATGCACCTTTAACTGCCTCTATGTATAGGCAATGACATTCTTTTCCGTATCAATATCACCTAAACCAAAATGTGAGGCATCATAATAAATAATGTAATCCTTACCTTTCACTGGTAAAGCAAGAATGAAGTCGTTGTCAATAAGGTTTTGAGCTTTTAAAAACTCTCCTTTGATTCGTTAGACTGAATAAAAGGTATATCCTTACGAGTTAACTGAGTTAGATGAGTAGCAATAAAAGCAAACTCTTTCATGACCTTATGGTAATAACTGGAAAACCATAAACCTCAGTCACTGAAGTAGGACTACACTAATTCTTAACCACCTCAACTTTTTTGCATGTTCTACCATTACCTTTCTGTTAGAAACACATATCCCGAAAGGGACAAGAAGGAACCCGAAATTCAAACTTAGTAAACTCTGCATAAAGATTTTTCACTTTTAGCAAACCCAAAACAATTCTTAGGCAATTCCCATGTTCCTCCTTTCTCTTAGAATAAACTAAGATATCATCTATGAAAAAAATCAAGAAAAATTTCAAGCAGGGGATGAATATCCTATTCACTAAACCAATGAAAGAAACTAAGAAATTAGTTAACTCGAATTATATCGTTAGAAATTTATAGTGTCCATACCTGGTCTAGAATGTCATCTTAGGAATATCATTGACCCAAGTATTTAGATGATGGTAGTCAAACCTCCAATCAATCTTAGAAAATACTGATGCTCCCTACAACTGGTCAAATAAGTCATTACTATGGGGAAATGGATACTTGTTATGAATCATAACCTTGTTTAATTGTCAGTAGTCTATACATATACGTAGGCTACTATCCTTCTTTCTTATAAAAAGAGTGAAACATCCCATGTATAGGCACTTAGATGGATAAATAGCTTATTAATCAACCCTCTCAATTGAGCCTTCGCTCTCTCAACGTAGCTAGTGCCATTCTACCAAAGGGGATAGAAATGGGACAAGTACTTAGCTATAAATGAATATAGAAATCAATTTCATGGTATGGTGGCATGCCAAGAAAATCTACATGAAAAACCTCTTAAACTCATACACTATGGGAACTGACTTGATAGGTAGGACCTTTGTAGTAGTGTCCTGAAGATGTATTAAGAAAGTTGAACACTCTTTTTCTATCAATCTCTTGGAATGAATGAAGGATATAAGGTTCATAGGACTCGGACTATAATTGCCTTTCCCCTCAATTCTGTCCATCCTCGGCATGACCACAATTATTATCTTAGCATGACAATCTAAGATAGCATACTAAAAAGATAACTAGTTTATCCCCCAAATTACTTCAAAATTACCATGTATAATATCACTAAATCCACCTTAGTCTTATACCTCAGAAACATACAAAAAAAGCGATAAACCATATCAACAACTATAGAATCACTAACAAGGTTAGACTTGTGAATAGAAAAATAAGGTAGATCATACACAATGTCCAAACCTATAGTAAAACCAATTTATACTTAAGATAATCTATAACCAGGGTCAAATAATACCATACCACTTGTGATTACCACATATGATGCCTTTACCTTAAGCCTGCCCGAAAAAGCATAGAATTGGGTCCTATCACTAGTATGTATGTTGTCCTTTCTGGGTTGATTAATATCATGATAAGTATGTCCACTACCTCTTCTAGGATAGTTTTCACCTTTAAATAACTTGTGACCATGCCCATCCTAAAGATGGATTCTACTATTACCACCAATTCCCCTACCCGCGGGAGCTGAAGCTTGAGGAGCCTGATGCTATCCTGACTAATTAGTTTGCCTGTATTTAGGACAATACCTCTAACTATGACCAACCTTACTACACACATAACTGTACATTCCAAGGTGGGTCTCTGAGGCTACAGAAAATTAAGTAAAATAACCACCAAAGTCTGAAAAGGGTTGGCTCCTTAACAGACCCTCAATAGTCACCTTCATGGTTAACTTAATGGGGCATGCATAGTACCCCTGAGAACTTTGACCCTTAGAGAATGAAACACTGTAGGTGGGCCTTATTTATTTCTATGTTTGTATAAAATTTTTATTTTACTCTATCCACCTTCTTAACAAAGTCAATTATCTCCTTGAAAGACTTACCAAAAGATGACATCTAAAAAGCTAAGATTTGGAGACCTATGTCACATTTTTTTAACAAAGTGATGGATCCCTCCTCCAAAATATATAGCAACTCTGAAGAATATGAAAAGAGCAAATAAAATTTTACCTTATAGCCATAATTGACAAACTCCCCTACTCAAGATTAGTGAACTCATTATTCTTTCTATCACTGAAGGTACAAGACACATACGTTTTACAGAAAGATTGAATAAAACTGTCTATGTTAGTGAAGGCAAACCAATTACCCTACACTCTATGTAGGACCTCCACCACATCTTAGCATCTCCTTAAATCTGAAAAATGACATTCTTTACTTCATACCTCTCAACTACTCCCATCTTATTGAGTCTCTCATGGGAATCAATTATGAACCCATATGTATCCTCAGACTTGTTGTCATAAAAAGCATGAGGCTTCTTATTAATAACTTGAAGAATAAGTCATGCTTATCTTTTATCATTATTGGCCAGTCACCCTTCACAGGAAATTTCCTATCTCTCAAGCTCATCCATCTAAGGAGTCACAGTAGTAGTATACTGCACTCTTGGATGCTGCCTTATTGGACTTATTGGCACAAAGTTTGGTACCTACTAAACCACTAAGAAATCTCAATATCTGCTAAATCATACTAAAAATATTTGAATTGGCTTTCCACATTCATAAACTGGTGCAACCTAAGCCCCCTGAGTCTGTATCACTTCTCTCTCTACTACTACAAGAATATCCTTTAGTTGGGGAGGAAACTAATCTTTCTGAGCCAAGCCTATGGCTTAAGATCTAGCACTATTTTGTACATTATCCATCTAAGTTGGAACATTATCCATTTAATTATCCATTTTAAGGTAATATAATATCAACATCAACTCCATATATAGTAATGTACAAAACAAATGACTAGAAATGCAAAGTAAATATTAACTATCTATTACAAGTCCTATGATCTGAAAGTCATTGTATTAGAATTCTATAACAGACAATGTCTAAGAAAAGATCCAAAACTAACAAAATAAGTTAAAGTCTTATTGTCTAAAAGAGGGACAACAACCAATACCATATCCATAGCAGCTTGAAGATGAAGTGATCACCTTTGGATCGAAATAAACTAGATCAGGTAGAGGTGAGGTTCCTTCTGAAACTTCAGAACACAGTCTGCACTCAACAAAAGAAGAAAACATGGTAGTACCAATATAAAATACTATGTACAGGTAGATATCATAGGCCAACTCAATTTAAAAATATGTATGCAACATATATAAATAGCAAATAGAACAGACATTTAGGACATAACAAGTAATTCAATAAGTCAACAGGTATACTAAAAACTAGGCCAAAAAATGTCCACAACTATTTATCAGTATCAACTATATCATAAATAACCACGAGTCTGATGACCATAATAAAAATAAAGCTACGATCACTGCCACTTCATAATTATAATACTGTTTGTCTCATCATCAATTCAATGTTCCATGCTATCTAATAATATGGACTAATCTATAATAGTCATGACCTACATGGGACAATCTAAGTCAATTTACTATATCGATATGGTACCCAATCCACCCTAAGCATATTACATGTATGTTTCTAATTTCTCTCTCCTAAGATATATCATAGTGCAACCAAATTACAAGTACCTTTTTCAATCATAAGGTATTCAAGCAAGTTTTTTATTCATTAGATTATTCATTTTTAATATAAACAAATCAAATTATCAATTACAAACATATCCGAGCACTAATAAATAAGTATTCAAATAGGAGCATACATACAACCAAATCGAGTCAACTCCAATTTAAATCATACCTTACCGCAACGTAAGAACTCAAATATGAGCTAGTATGCAAGAGCCTTGTCACTCCTCAAAGCTTTAGGTCATTCAAGTTATAAAAACAAGCAACGTAAGATTAATTACTTACTTACTCTTAATTCATTGTCTGAGGATTTAACCCACAAATTTTACCCTTTTATAAGCCTAAGCCTTAGCATAAGGGTCTTTCAACAACTAAATTTCCACAATCGCTATAGTAGCTCGAGGACTTTTAAGATTTTCCCTCATTTTACAATGCAAATATGGATTTTAGACAACACAAATTTATCCCATCAAGACAATATCTATAATCAAAGTTCTGTAACTCTATTTCTCATCCCAATCTTTCAATGGAATCCTATGCCACTTGACTAAGCATTAATAATTACCACACCTTCAATTTATACACCATAAAATATGAATCATCTCTAAAGAACTCAGCACTAGATTTTTATCAAAAATCATCTTAGCTTGAGATTTTATCAACTGTAATTCTAGAAAAAACTCTAATAGGGTATGTATGCCTTAAACGACACTATAAAGATGGTATGGGTTATTAAAACTAAGGGAATGGGATCCTCTTTCTCCAAATATCTTCTTGTTATGTGATGAAGGTCTTTTGAGACCTCCAAATCAAGCGGAATTGCCTGAAGAGATACATGACTTAAGCTTTGTTGGAGGCGGACCTACAATTAATCATTTAAATTTTGCTGATTATTCTTTTATCTTTTGTATAGCTAGTATTCCAAATGTGCTAAATTTCTTATACTTTAAGAATCTATGAGGAGTGTTCGGGCCAAAAAATAATATTTGAAAAATCTATGATTTTCTTTAGTATAAATACTTCTTATCTTGATCAAGATGATATTATTGTGGAGCTAGGACAATTACATAGGAATAATTTTGGAGTGCATCTTGGATTATCTGGGATGCTGAAAGATTGAAGAAAAATATTAGAGTTTTTAAAAGATAGAGTGAAAGGAAAACTAAAAGGGTAGAAATATAATTTTTTAAGTTCTACAGGAAAAGTGGTAATGCTTAAATCTGTCTTATCTACTATTCCTTCTTATTATTTATCATGTTTTTAATTTTTAAATACTTTATGTAAGGAAATCATAAACATATTTTAAAATTTTTGGTTAGGGTATGATAAAAATGAGAGGAAAATACACTTTGAAAATGAGATTCTTTATTTAACAAAATCTAAATGGGTATAAAATTTAGTGAATTAAAATATTTTAATCAAGCCTTGCTAGATAAGTTAATTTGGTATTTTGACCTAGGAAGATTCTCTCCTTCTTAGAATCCTCAAGAATAAATATTTTCATCATACTTGTTTCCTCAAGCCACATGTTTCTATTCCAGTTCTTTAATATGAAAATATTATTATCTAAAAAAGAAATCTTTTGGAAAAAGGTATTAGATGAAAGATAGGATCAAGAGAAAATATTAAAGTTTGAACAAAACCATGGATATCCAACTAAAGTGGCTTTAAATTCAGTTTTTATCCTAATCAAATGGACGTGGAATTAAAAATGAAGGACCTTATATACCAGAATACCCACACCTAAAAAATGCAAGAATGTCAAAATAATTTTTTCCTGATAATATATAAGTAATAGTCCCTATTTCAATCTCTACCACTGAATTGCTAGACAAAATCATTTGGCATCATATTAAATCTGAAAATTATGAGGTAAAATCAGAGTACCACCTAACTATAGAAATTGCTGGATGTCGACAAGCTAGCTGCATAAGAACTCAATTTAGTTATCACTTTTTTTTTAAAGGTTGTAATAACATCATGTGTAATAGAAAGTAAAAAAATTGATCATATGCTTTTTAGATTCCCTAATGCACAATTGGCTTGAAAATATCCCTTATGAATTGACCTAATATAGAAAACACTATGGGCGTTTTTAGTTAGTGGCATGATATGTTTTTTTAAATCTAAACAATTTTCGATTTCTATTGAGTTAGTTAAGTATTTCTAGTATGTGACAAATTTGGAAGGCTAAAAACTCTATAAGCTTATTAAATTTGGAGATTTATGAACCTAATAAAATAGTAAACTAGGCACTCTTTGACTTTAATGAATAGAAAAATAATTTGCGTCCTACTACTTCTCCTCCGTATGTAACTGATTGAAAGATTATTGGCACAGGATGATGTTATTATGTTCACGGATGTTTTCTTACACATGGAGAAGAAGATGCCGGGTATTGGAGTTACATCTATGGTTAGTTATGCTAAATTGCTTCCTGAAATTGGCACCCCAATTCAGTTTGTTGGGATTTTTATCAACGTTGAAGAATTAGAAATTCACAAAGCACTGAAAAAGATAATGAAAAATGGATGGTCAAATGTGTAAGTCTTACCGTATGCACAAAAAATGGTGGATATAATAATAAAAAAAAGTGTAGCCTAATGGGAGATAAAAACAACTTATGATGACATTTGAAAGTTGATGAGTTTCTTTAAAAATGTAGATATTGTGCATATCCCTCGATCTTGAAATACAATAGCGCATAGTTTAGCTAAGTCTTCTACTTTATTATTAGATAACATTGCTTGGTTTTCTGTTTTTTCTAGTTGGATTGTAGTTGATGTCATAGCATCATTTAATTCTTTGAAATCATTTATGTATTAATATAGTCAAGTTATATACTTGTCTAAAAAATAACAATGATCATCATTTACATGTTAAATTCACTTAAAATGACATTATCATCTTTTATTACCAAATGCACTGAATTTTGGATTTTTTAACATATACAAATTAAAGGATAAGAAAAAACTCAAAAAATCTATAAAAATTAAATAAGAATACCAACTTTTGAGAGATGCTACATCACCTAACCTTGTATCCAACTTTATATTTATGTATAGATTAATGAAGGACCACTAGTTAAGCAATTAATTTACACACTAATTAATGGAAGTACTTATTTTTATCAAAAGATATTTATTTTAAATGATTGAGGTGTTTGATCAAGTTTTTGAAAAGATACAAGTGTTTTTGGAGAGTAGAAGAACCTATTTTTCATAAGCTAAAAAATTATTTTCTCCAAAAGTAGTTTTTTAAAAAAAGATCAATTATAAAAAAATAGAGATTAATAAAAAATGTCTCTCTTTAGGTGAGAGAACAACTGTGTTTCCCTCCAAAAGTCTCTATGAGATAACCGTCACTAGCATGGTCGGAATGACCTTATTACTGCCGGTGGAGCTTTTTCGGCCACCAAATTTCAGTCCTCATTCTCATGCGACTATTTCACACTACCATTGCACAATCTACCATTACTATACCTTTCATTGTTTGGAATGATACGATAACTACTTTAGTGTCAATGAAACATTGGAATTGGTTTAATCATATAGTAACTTAAGTGAATTCGAGATTATTCCAAGTGTTTCCCAATCAAGGAGTGGCGAATTCATCAAGGTTTACTTTATAAAAATATCATCTTGATATTGCTCCGGCTAAGGTTCCACACATTAAATTGACTAATTGCAAAAGATTTGAATGAAAGAATGGAGCACATCGCTATTGTGTTGTTGATCCTGGAATTATGCATCAAGCAATGTCTAATGCTGCATATAGAGGATTTTTGGTGGAAGCCCCAATTTATTCACTGACAATTGATGTGAATTTGGGAGATAAGGTATTTGATACTAGTTTTTAGGCCAATGCTTATTCAGAGCAAAAAGGTGACTAATCTTTCTTCAATAAAGAAGAAAAAGCTACATAGTCTTGTGAAAGGTAATGGTTGTCATACTCCTCATCTTACTATTTTGTATAATAAGATTACTAGGCTACAAACTCATGAAGCTATGAAGGTGATATAGTCAATTCTAATCCTCTTAAGATCACGACTAAGCAGGGTTATCCTAGAAAACTTGTTGAGAGTTGTAGATTTTTCTCCAATTGGAAAGTTTAGTAACACTATACCTTAAATGGAATTTATCAAAAATGAATTTCTTTTGTAAACTGAGTTGAGAGGTAGTGTGAAGCTGGCTCACTTTAATTTTTGACATTTGTACATATACCTAGACAATGCATATGATCATTCCACTGTTCGGGCCAAAGGTAAACTATACATAGAGGGATAGTTTATAAGAATACAAGTTTGGACTCCTAATTTTAAACTAGATGTGGAGATACCACTAGTCCATATTTAGAAGTCTTACCTGAACTTCCTTGGCATTGTTATTTCTTGAAAATGGTTAGCCACTTTATAAACTATTAGAAAGGTACAATTTCTAGAATTTGCTACTTATGAGGAATCTGGAGACAGTGTAGCTAAGATGAAAATACAAATTGATCTTACTAAATCTAGACCTCATCATGTGTGGGTGGGATATGAAGGGTAGATAACATTCTATTCAATATTAATGGATTTCAGATTATTGTGATTACTATAAACATCAAGGCCCTAATAATATAATCTATATTATTAAGAAAAAAAGATGATAATCAAAGGGCGAGAAAGACTTTGGTAGAAGAAGGAAAGGATAAGACACATGATGAATCAGAGATTCAATTACAGAAAGAAGGCAGTACTGAGGTCACTATCTTTTTGGCTAGCTAATATGTAATTCAAATACCAGCAGTAGCAAAATCAAAGAAGAAGCCCTAGAAGATATAATATCCCTTAGAAGCACCAACTATATAGTCCTAGGCCTCTTCAATGCTACCTCACACCAGGTTAAAACATGAAAAATCCAATGGAAAATAACCAGAGCCAACTTATCTCAGTCTATTGAGGATACACTAATTCAAATAGTACTAAGGAAGAGAAGGAATGTGTTATTCTTATGGATAAAGAGTTATTACAAAGTGAAGAGGTCTTACAAATGAAAATAAATGTTCCAGATATAATACAAGGAGACACTGAAGTTGACAATCAAAAGAGTATGGAAGTTGATAATGCCAATATAATTATAGGTGGTGTTTAAATTGGTTTTATTATACTTGACATTAATTATGGTGATTGGAGCAAGAATACTATCATTGAGATAAAAGAT
The DNA here is from genome assembly GCA_030864225.1 of Capsicum baccatum var. pendulum. NCBI lineage: Eukaryota > Viridiplantae > Streptophyta > Magnoliopsida > Solanales > Solanaceae > Capsicum > Capsicum baccatum. The sequence continues at coordinate 74,918,589 of CM061558.1, read as the reverse complement.
ACCTAGGCTAAGCAAGTCTGTAAGGAAGGACCAATTATAACTTATAATGCCCCAAATCTGGTACCCAAAATGCTACACGGTGCTCATAACCCCGAAGAACCATAAGCTAACCTATGACTAATATCTGTACCTGAACATTGCATAATATACGTATATAAATACGGAAATATAAGTTGTAAGGCCATAAGGTTCAAATATAAACATAAAATTTGATAAAAGAATATTTAAATGGGTTATAGAAGTACTCAAAACTGAAATAAACTATCTGAATATACAATAGTTTAAAAGCGTCTAAACTATCTGAATAAGGAGTTGATGGAACATGTCCCCAACTAACTCCAACTACTGAAATGAACTAAGTACTGAAATGATAAAGTAATTATCATGTCATTGAAGGATAAGGACTTACTGCTAACTTTGACTGCTGGATACTGGAATGCTACTGATGCTTTAGAGCTCATGCTTTTGAACTTATGGCGTAAAGTAAAACACTATCGTGCAAATGCATCAGTACGATTGAATATACTGGTATGCATGTGAGATAGGCTGAATGCAAGGGTTCATATGAATGAACAATACTAAATGACTATATAACATGAACGTGAGAATACATGAATGAATAAGTAACTGTAACTAAGACTATACTGACACTGGGTACTGAGTTCTGAGTACTGATATACTAATATCTAGGCTTACTGATACTGATAACTGAGTCTACTAAATACTGGGGAACTGATGGTATATTACTGATAGAGGAATGATTGTTTGTAACAGTTCAGATTTGAAGAACTAGTCTGATTGACTGTATCTGACAGTCCTGAAACTGATTACTGGTAACATGAGTTACTGATAACTGACAAAACTGAGATAACTAATATAACTGATATAATTGATACTGCACGACTGTATCTAACAGTCTATGTTCTGATGGAAATAGATGAGTTCTGTACTGTTCTAAGTTGACTATATCTGAAAGTCTTGAATTCTGTAGAACTATCTGAGTTCTATTACAGAGACTAAATGACTATATCTGACAGTCCTAATTCTTTAATTAAAACTATGGGAAGTAGTTATCTAACCGACATGCCTCAAATAATTAAAATATAACTGAGTTGGGGTCTAATCTGTAACCCTAATTGGAAGGGTGTCAATACCGCACCACCGGTAAGGACAATCTGTGAATAACCCTCATATAACCGGTAACTCTAGTGAGAATGATAGGAACCCTCATATAATAGGTTAATCCACCTCATATACCCTCATATAACAGGCTAGGATGTGTTAACCTATGCTAGCTACGTAGTTCAGGAACACAAGGATTGCTTCTAAGAATCACACCCTTATATAACAGGCGAGTTCCCATCCTTGGGTTCACTCGGTGCTAATTCCAACTTTGATTTGAATAGACACTGAACATAATTAACTGAACTGGATTAGACTGAATTCATGGAGTTTCGTTGACTGACGGAATACTACTGAGATTTCTAAATTTACTGACATTTCCTGAGTTACATGACTGATTGAGTTCTATGAATCATGGCTTGACTGAGGATATTGTGAAACATGACACTGGCTCTAGATACACAGCTATATCTTTCGAGTACAAGTACCCCCAAGACTTGATGAAAAGAAACTGACAAAGCATGACTTTCTTGAATACATGACCAACATCAATAATTCATACTACAACAGTAGGGGATATTTCATGAAGCACATAATTATCATAATCTTGTATATAGATTAGAATGCACATGATCATGTCTTAACTTCATCATTTTAATATTATGATTATATCATCCCGCCATTTCATTACACAACAATCCTCATGGAAATTATTTTAGACATAGGGGAACACATATATTCATAACCTGGGTCACAGTCTAACTATCAAGTTTAAATTCTATTCTCCTAGGCATTTTATCAAACACTTAGGTTGCATGATTTAAGGCTTAGGCATGAGCATGAATTTAATACAACCTTACTTCACAAATCCACCCAATTTCATGATTTTTGTCCACATATTAGCGTAATTTCATAAAGACATAATAAAGGTTCCATCTTGGAATTCATACAACAACAACAGATGAACATAGTTCAGTTCATAGAATGAATATCATAATTTGTAATTTAAAACTTAATTCTTAGGATTCATGGACGAAAAGAGTCTATGAATGAACACCATACATACCTTAGATGGAGTCCATGAATATCATACTATTTTGTTCTTCCAATCTTGATCTAAACGAGTTTCCAAAAAATCCAAAGCTTATCCGGGAACACCTATTGACTTTCTTGATCATGAATCAATAAAAATACAGACCATTAAAGGACATTTAGGTGGCAAATTGAATTTGCCAACTTTTGAAGGCCAAAATAAGCTAAGTCTGGAATGTAGCTAAAAGTTTCCAAGTCTAGGACCCCCTTGACATAATTAAAAGACTGTATTAAGCTTTAGAATTTTATGGGGTCTTACAATATCTCCCCCTTGAGAACATTCTTCCTCGAATGAGACTGTCTGAGAGGGGAAAAATGATAGATTGAAACACATATTGAGCATGGACGACTGGAACATGATTTCATGACTGCTATGACTGATAACACAATATATCATACTGAACATGCATATCTGATGCATGTGTAACTGATTTGTAAATGCATGACTGAGTGTTTTGATAAGATGGATTTTCTCATGATGAGAATGAATATCTGATGCATAAATATGTAATTGACATGGTGCATGACTGATTATGAAATGGTACTTAGTACCAAGTTTATAACAGAATTCTGAACATGAAGCTGACTACCAATGAGTAATGAAACTGAACATGTAAACTAGGTAAGTTTAAGAAAATTTTTTATCTTGGACTGAGTCTGAATTAGTGGAGAGGAGATGAGGATACTTGGTACACATGTCTGCTTCTTCTTCCCAAGTAGCTTCCTCAACGGACTAGTTCCGCCAAAGAACTTTAACTAGAGGGACTTCTTTGATCCTCATTCTGCGAATCTGGTAGTCTAGGATTTTGACTATGATTTTCCTCATGAGAGAGACTGTTCTGAACATTTATGCTCTGAATAGGTACTACAACTGCTGGGTCAGCTATACACTTCTTGAGTAAAGAGACATAGAAAATTGGATGAACTGAGGCTAGATCTGAAGGCAACTCGAGATTATGATCTATCTTGCCATAAAGACTGAGAATTTTTGAAAGGACTGGCATATAAGGGCATGAGCATTCCCTTCTTGCCGAACCACTTCACTCCCTTTATAGGAGAGATCTTGCGATACACATGTTCACCAATCTTGAACATGCCTAAATAGGAACATGAGAACATAGCTGAGTCTATAAGGGATGACATGAACTGAGTCTGGAAGGTGATGCATGAACTGAATACTATGAGCTGAATATCGTGAACTGAATTGAGTCTCTAAATACATGGCTCATAGATTAGATTAGAACTTGAGGGTTAACTTATGAGTATCCCCTACTCCAAACTGCATTCATTATGTGAAGAGAGAATGGGATGATCATATTATGAAAGTTCAGGGGATTAATGTGTATATCCCCCTTGGGACACTATGTCCCTCAGAGAATACTGACTTGGATGAGCTATTGGGGAAGCTGAAGATATGCACAAGGCACATGCAAACTAAGTCTTAACTAAATAACTGGGATCTGAGACTGAAACATGATACATGAACTTACCTGAACTTGCATCTATTTAGTTGGTTTACCTTAGAATGGTTATAGCCATAAGACTTCGGATAGTACATCTAGATGGAAGGGATAGGAACCCAAACCATACAAAATTGTCCACCTAACTACTAAACTGAATTACTAGTTTTATGGACTAACTTATGGTGAAAGATTATAGTCTATTGGAGCCTTTTCTGTAACACTCTTTCTATAGAGTTCTAGTGTCTTTAGGGCGCAACAAAATCCTGGCCTTGTCTAAATAAGACAGCTGAATGAGAAAATCATTACATGGCTAAGGTTCGGTAAGATGAGTTGAGTCCTATGAAAACCATTTAAGATCAAATGATTAAGACACTTGTACTGCAACTAAGATTACTGAAAAGATTCACATGGGTGCTAAACATGAGTACATAAATGTACTACTCATCTAATTAACTGGATAACTAACAGCTGAATACTGGGCATGTAAGATTGAACTATACTTAGTTAGAATAGCTGGATTGAGACTATAGAGTATTATACATAGAAGTTCATAGCTAACTGGGTCTCATGAGGTAATTGAGCATGAATTTCGTAAAAGCTGTATTAATTACCGATGCAAGACCGAGTGTACGACATGATTTGGAAACATTTCATAGACTGAGGTACTGAAATACTAATAACTGAGTATCTGAAAACTATATTCTATGGTCAAGCAAGCCTGGAACTGAACTGAGTTTCTGATCTGATTACTAAACTAAAGATGACACTATAACTAGGATTCATACTAGAACTAAATGCTGGCTTCTGATAACTAAACATTGATAACTATGGCTTAGACTGATACTGAAGTACTTAATTTTGAGACTGAACATTGACTTCTGAGTACTGAATGCTGAAACTGTAACTGAGATGGCAACTGAGTTTTGATAGTTATGCAATAAAGGCTGACATAAGTCGAGGATCTGAAAGTGTACTCTCACTTTGTTCTTTCCCAACTTTTAATTACAACCTCTTGCTAGCCCTTTACTTGCACACTTAACATGATATTCAACCCTATCTTTATTACTATACCCTTGGGTAGCATATGCATTCAACAATCTTCTTTTAACAAAAAATATTTACTCTCTCCCTTCTAAGGAAATACTCATCACTACACTATTTTCACAAAGAGTGCTTACTGAAGGGTTAAATCAGGAGGACCTGAAGCATGAATGATACTAATTGAACTTGACACATGGCTGAGGCCTGAGGAATATAATATTAATAGCTTGGATTTATCCAAAAGGTCTGAACAAAGGATATAATGTATATATGACATATCCTAGATTTACCTGATCAGTAGGAGCGCATCATGAGTCATAAAATTTGAGTATACTATAAAGCGTGACATGTGTACATGAGTCATAAGCTGTATGATCGGAGTTTGGAGTTTTCTACATTCTTGGGTCATGACTTGGATTTCTGAGGTTAGTAAAATTGAACTCCTTATGCTGGGAACTAGAATCGTATATGATTCCATGGAAAACGTGTGAATTTCATAGAACGGAGATGTAAAACATACGAAGGCATCATGTTGACTAAAGTACAGAACTTTACATTGAGATAAGGATGGGCCGGGAATCGTCTTTCCCTTACTGCTTTCCTATACATGCCGACACTACTACTGGAATCTGAAGGCCTGACACTTTTTGAACTTTCTTAACCGAACAGTGCCTGTATATATATCGGACTATGATAGACTGACCCATTAGGGCAGAGACTATGAAAGGTCTTGTTAACACTTGGTCTGACCTCAACATTGACAGTGACCGCATTAGAAAGACTTTCCTAATTTTATCGGGGCTGAAGAACATGGAATCTGTTTGGGCATTGCCCACTGATGGAGCTGGAGAAGTCACCTTGCTGATTCGGGCGACCGGAATGAGCTAAAGAATGATTATGCTGGCTTTGAGGACCGAGCCTAGGACAGTATCAGACTTTGTGACCTAACTCACCACATCCGAAACACACATGACTGCCGGCTCTGAATATGCCCATATCATACTTACCATAAGTCTGACAAAGGGGATGGCTTTAGGCACTACTAATACTGCCCTGAGGTTTAAGACCTGGCGTTCTATCTCTGATTAAGGGACTAGAGTACTGGCTAAGAAAGGAACTAGAACTAAAAACTTTGGGTGGAATTGAAAGTGGTTACCACCCTCTGACTTAGGCTGGTTGAAATTAAGGCTACTTGTTCTAGATCTCTTATTTTCTCTATTTATTTCTTTCTTACTATGCTTTCCCACCTCGATCTGCTGGGCGGGAATCATGTTCCTGGGTGGGACAATGGCATGATAATTACTCTGAGCTACTACTTAATAGGATATAGTAAGAGAGTCAATTCTAAATTCTCCATGAAAGACATGTTCATCTAGGGAATCTGCTTGGACAGGCGAAATTACCGACTGATTCCTGGTCATCCTTTTGTTAGTCCTTTTGGGATACATGTTCTTTAATGAAAGGAAGGAGTGAATTAGACTGAGAGTTCAACTTGAGCTAATTCTCAATCGCACGACATGTTTATTGAAATAAGGGAAAATGTTCCTAAAACATCTCATAGCTCCCTACACATAAGTGAGGTGCACAACACACCCATGTACAAGACTCTACTAGATGCGACTTTCAGACTTCCTAGGAAACTATTGAACCTGGACTCTGATACCAAGTTTGTGCCCTGAATCTGGTACCCGGAATGCTACACGATGCTCACGACCCCAAAGGACCACAAGATAACTCATGACTGATATCTGTACTTGAACACTGCATAATATACCTATATAAATGCGGAAACATAAGCTTTAAGGCCATAGGGTTCATATCTGAAACATAAAATCTGATAAAATAATGTTTAAACGGGGTATAGAAATACCCAAAATTGAAATAAACTATCTAAATATACTATAGTCTAAAAACCTCTAAACTATCTGAATAAAAAGCTGATGGGACATGTCCCCAACAAACTCCAACTACTGAAATGAACTAAATACTGAAATGATAAAATAAAGATCATGTCCTAGAAAGATGAGGACTTACTACTAACTCTAACTGCTGGATACAGGAATACTACTGATGCTCTGGAGCTCATGCTTCTGAACCTATGGCATAAAGTAAAACACCATAGTGTAAATTCGTCAGTACGATTGAATATACTGGTATGCATGTGAGATAGGCTGAATGCAAGGGTTCATATGAATGAACAATACTAAATGACTATATAACATGAACCTGAGAATACATAAATGAATAAGTAACTGTAACTGAGACTATACTGACATTGGGTACTGAGTTTAGAGTACTGATTTACTAATATCTAGGCTTACTGATACTCATAACTGAGTCTACTGAATACTGGGGAACTGATGGTATATTACTGATAGAGGAATGGTTGTTTCTAACAGTTCTGATTATGAAGAAAAGGTTTGATTGACTATATCTGACAGTCCTAAAGTTGAGTACTGGTAACATGAGTTACTAATAACTGACATAACTGATATAACGGAGATAACTGGTATAATTGATATTGAGCGACTGTATATAATAGTCTATGTTATGAAGGAACTAGCTGAGTTTTGTACTATTCTGAGTTGACTATATCTGACAGTCCTGAATTCTGTAGAACTATCTGAGTTCTATTACAGAGACTAAATGACTGTATCTGATAATCCTGATTCTGTAACTGAAACTGTGGGAAGTAGTTATCTAAATGACATGCCCCAACTAATTAAAATATAGCTGATTTGGGGTCCAATATGCAACCCCAATTGGAAGGATATCAATACCGCGCCACTGGTAAGGATAATCTATCAATAACCCTCATATAACAGGTAAATCTAGTAAGAACGGTGGGAACCCTCATATAACAGGTTAAGCCACTTCATCCACCCATATATAATAGGCTATGATGCCTCAACGTACGCTAGCTATGTAGTTCAGGAACACAAGGATTGCTTCTAAGAATCACACCCTCATATAATAGGTGAGTTCCCATCCTTGGGTTCGCTCGGTACTAATTCTGATCTAACTAGACACTGAACATAATTAATTGAACTAGACTAGACTGAATTCATAGAGTTCCATTGACTGAGGAATACTACTGAGATTTTTAAATTTTCTGATTTCCTAAGTCACATGACTAACTGAGTTCTATGAATCATGGCTTGACTGAGGATATCATGAAACATGACACTGGCTCTAGATACACAACTATATCTTTCGGGTACAAGTACCTCCAGGACTCAATGGAAAGAAAGTAACAAAGCATGACTTTCTTGAATACATGGCCAACATCAAAAATTCATACTACAACAGTAGGGGATATTTCATGAAGTACATGGTTATCATAATCTTGTATATAGCTTAGAATACACATGATCATGTCTTAACTTCATCATTTTAATATTATGATTATATCATCATGCCATTGCATTACACAACAATCCTCATGGAAATTATTTTAAACATAGGGGAACACATACATTCATAAATTGGGTCACAGTCTAACTATCAAGCATAATTTCTATTCTCCTAGGCATTTAATAAAACACTTAGGTTGCATGATTTAAGGCTTAGGGATGAGCATGAATTTAATACAACCTTACTTCGCAAATCCACCCAATTTCATGATTTCAGTCCACATATTAGCGCAATTTCATAAAGAGATAATAAAGGTTCCATCTTGGAATTCATACAACAACAACACATGAACATAATTTTGTTCATAGAATGAATATCACAATTCATAATTTAAAACTTGATTCTTGGGCTTCATGGATGAAAGGAGTCCAAGAATGAACACTAGGCAAACCTTAGATGAAATATTCTTGATGATTCATGGAGATATTTTCCTGAACTTGGATCCCCAATTGAAAAACCCTAATGTGTTCTTGAGAGGATTTTGAGAGAAAAGGGTGTATTTTGGTGTAAATGAGGCTTCATCCCGCATTTAAGCCTTATATAGGGTTGAGAAAATTACCCCTTTGCCCTTAAAAATACGGATATTTAATGACTAAATAACTGGGCACTGATGCTATGAGTGACGTACCACGTCGAGGGCTGCAATGCTATACCCGATGCGGCGTTCCATGCACGCGTCGAGCCTCAGTTGTTTTGGCTATGGCAGTCTGCACAACTGGTGACTAATGCGATTGGCGATGCGGCACACCAAAATCTCGTTGGTCCACTGTTTTGGACTTCCAATCATGATCTAAACGAGTTTTCAAAAAATCCAAAACTTATCCGGGAACACCTATTGACCTTTTTGATCATGAATCAATAAAAATACGGACCATTAAAGGACATTAAAGTGGCGAAATGAATTTGCCAACTTTTGAAGGCTAAAATTAAGATATGTCTTGAATGTAGCTAAAATTTTCTAAGTCTAGGACCCCCTTGACACGCTTAAAGGACTGTATTAAGCTTTAGAATTTTATGGGGTCTTACATAACTACTCAAACACCTTAGATATTTAGAGAAACAACTGTCACGACCCAAACCAGGGCCTAGCCATGATGGGTATCTCTAGCCCACTATGGTCCGGAGACCACCCCCTACCCTAACCATATGAGCACAATAAAATAATAGTAGAAGAAAAATCAAACGAAATAAAAATATGTATATAAAACCAAGGGAGAGAATACAAAACAGACACAATGACCAACAACCCTCATATTTGTCTGCATATCTTCTAAAACCAGAATTCCAAATAAGGTCGGGACATGCTCCTAACCCTGACAATGGAAATCTTCAATTCCCAAAATCTGAAAAGAAACCTAAGGAAATGGAAAGAACCCTGAAGCAATACCAAGTCACAGGATAACCCAGAAGTAAACTTCCTCATCGTAGATCTCATGTAAGATACTAACTCCAGATCATAACGGGATAATTGCTAAAATCTAAAAGTATACTCCTTGACATTCATCATACCGTGCTACAGATTAATAAAAATATCAACCCTAGATTTCCTCAACTCCCGAGGAAAGAAGTGATAAAGAAAGGCCCTTGAAAATTCATCCTACACCATGTGCTCACCATCATCACCCCTAATAGCTTCCCACTCCTCATACCACTGATAAGCAATATTTTTTAATTGATAAGAAATAAACTTCACATACCCTACATTAGTAGCATGCATTACCCTAAAAATCTACTCCATCTCATCAACAAACCCATGAGAATCCTCCTTAACCTTAGATCTACGAAGGTTAGGGGATTCAACCTCATGAATTGGCTAACTCGAGTGACCTTAAAAGAAGGAGCAATAGGACCAACACATTCTGGCTGGCGTGAATGAGATGCCACCAATTGAGTTTATAGTTGAATGGAGTGGAGGAAGTATACATTATAAATATCTCCCCCAGATGGGCGAGCGTAAGTGTCATCAGCCCGGGAAGCTCGAGGAGGACTAGTAGGAATTGGTGGAACTTTACGAGGGGTAGTGTAATTAGGAGTGAGGACCTTAGACCGTGTTTGCACTCCGTAAGCAAGGTAAGTTCCTTCCATATTGTCCTTAGGTAAGACAGAGGGTCTAGCAGAGTTCCTACAAACATCAGATCTTCGGGGAGACATGATCTAAAATCTGAGTAAATCGTGAGTTAGAGAGTTTTTGAGACACTAGACTCTATAGCCCAAACTAGAACACAAGAAAGGAAAATAGCCTTCCCCCTTATAAGTGTGGTACGCTACACACCCATAAAAAGGACTCTACTTGACACAGCTTTGTGGATACCCAAAAATCTTGAACCGTGCTCTAATACTAAGCTTTACTTGACCCAAACTTGGGCCTGGCCGTGACGGGTATCTAAAGCCCACCATGGGCCAGAGACCACCCCCTCACTTAACCACCTGAGCACAATAAAATAATAGTGGAAGCAAAACCAAAATAAAAGAATATATATATATATATATATATATATATATATATTTATAAAAGTAAGGGAGAGAATATTAAACAAACACAATGATCAATAATCCCCACACTTATCCATAAAGCCTCTAAAACCACAATACCAAATTAGGTCAGGACATGCCCCTGACCCTGACAATAGAATCTTCAATTCCTAAAATATGAAAATAAGCTTAAGGAAATAGCAAAGCTTTCCAAAAGATAGAGGCTCACCATTTCATAAAAACTAAACAGATAATCATACCATATAACACTGCACAGGGGTAAAACAAAAGTCTTCAGATTCTATATCATGAAACAATGTAGCATCCAAGGATGGTCAGTGGGATAAGCATTGGCATATCACTTAGGGAAAGTGATAAAATAATGCAATGTAAAAAAGCAATCAAACCTCATGCACAAATTCATGCATACATATATAGAGGATGTCGGGATAGGGTAAAGGGTTATGAAAATGAGAGTTTAAAATCACTAACCTGGACTATGTAGCTCTATCCGTCATAAGGGCACCCATAGGCTATATGAGTCCAGCTCCCCTTGCTTAAAGGGATCCAATGAGTGTTAGACACACGAGCCAAGGAAATTTGAGGAGGACCAGAGACACCAAGACTCTAACCATCAAAAAAAATATATAATATATGAACTATGGACATGGTTATTAAGGCCACCCCACTAATAAACTTGATTTCTATTATTGGTCCCTTTGGGACCCTACCTTCACGATGAGCTACACCCTTCCCTCTTTAAGCCTAAATTAAAAATTTTGCGCAAAATCCCAACCGTTAATCCCAGAGTTATTTATTAAGGTATTTACCGTTGGTATTGTAATACCAATTGTGCTTGCAAGCTAATTCCATTATGCCATAACCATTCCATTAATTATTAGACTCCCAAGTTACATTTTAATCCAAAATCATAACAATAATAATGTTAAAGTGAACTTTTTAATTCTAAAGTATGGAAAGAAACTGATGGAATACTAATCTTTAAGGAGGATGGAAGCTCAACACTTCACCGTGAACCAATCAATGAACCGGATCACCTGATACTATACAGAGGTAAAAAAAAGTATCCTCGGACCCTACATTATGAAACAATATAGCATCTTAGGATGGTTAACAGGGCGAGCACTAGCATGTAACTTAGGATAGGGACAAAATAGTGCCATTTCAAAATCAAGTCCAAACTTAGTGTACATGTTCACATACATGCACACACACACACACACATATATATATATGATGTTGGGATAAGGAACAAAGTTTAGCATGAGATTTAAAATCATTAACCTGGACTGTGTAGCTCTAACCATCCTAAAAACACCCACGGGCAATATGGGTCCAGCTCTTCCCACCAGAGGAGCCCTAGTATATGTTAGCCGCACGAATCAGAGGCGTTAAGGAAGGCGGGGGAATCCACGACCCTACACCATTCCTATATATATATGTATATATATATATATGTCTATATATATGTACATATATATACATATTATGTACGTATATATATATACAAATATGTATATATATATATATGTACATATATATATATATTATGTACATATATATATATATATATATATATATATAAAGTGTGACACATGCACACGGTTATTAAGACCACCCCCATGCCGGCAAACACGAGTTTTCAGTATCTGTCTCTCGGGACCTCCACCTTCACGGTGATCTACACAACCCCCTTTAAGCCCAATTAAAACATTAATACATTTCCATTCATTATACCAACAATTATCTATTAAGGCATATACCATTGGTATCGTCATACTTATCACGCTTGCAACCTAATATCATTATGTCATTTCAATCCTCCATCAAATTAGGGGAATCCATGTCCCCCCAAGCTTCAATTTAAAAAAAATTCATGGCCATCAAGGCCTTTCAAAACCATATATATTCTATTAACCTTTGATGCAATGCAATAGTTTTAAAAGTGGTTAAATTATGCATATAGCCATGTCTTAAAACCAATTTCATAAGGTGGGTTGAAGTTATTACCAATATAAATACCAAGAATCCATATAATACGGGGGAATCCATGACCCCCATTCCATTATTCTTAAATTTGGGGGAATCCATGACCCCCATGCAATCTCCATGCCTATGCACAAATTCAGTTAAAAACCACAAGATAAAGCATGAATTACAATTCTAAAACCACAGGAAAACAAACCAAGTAGTTGTCATTCAAAACCCTCAACCCATCATTTAAAGCTTAATAAGTTAATATTTAGGGAAGAGATACATGCTTGAGAGTACTAAGAAATTAGAGAGAAACCATAATTTGGACGTCTAGATAGTCAATCCTTAGAAACCCTAACCTTGCTCTTGACTTGGGAATTTGAGAGAAGAGAGAAGCATTTATTATTTGTCAAATAATAAAAAAATAAGGCCCCTTTGGGTATTTAGCTTGTGGAAATTAAGTGTAAAAGTGAGGGAAACAACCAAAATGCCTTTAATTAAAAGTGTAGAAAATTATCACCAGTCTCTACGGGTCACCTCACGACTCGTGAGTATTAGTTGAGTCATCACCATGACTCGTGGTGTGGGTAAATATTTAGGCCATTATACTGGTTTGGTCATGATTCCCTCATCATGAATCTTGACCTCACCATACGACTCATGAGGTCCAAATCGTGGCCTCAACAAAAACCATGGACAAACTTGCTGGTCAGGCTACGATTAGCACCTTACGACTCATAAAGAGTCTTCAAGACTCGTTAACTGAGTTGTAGCCTATGTAGTTAGCACAACACTATGAAAATTTTAGAGTTTAAAACCTGGGGGGTTACACTACCCCTTCCCCCAGGATTATTTATCCCCAAATCAGAAGTCAAGGCACCCATTAGCATGACACAAGAAAGAATGCAACCACAAAACCAAAAGGCAAATTCAAAAAGCCACAAGAAAAAGAACGGGAATCATACCCCAAGCATTGTTATAAAATGAGGGGAACAAGAATGGATATTTGGACTTCATGTCCTCTTCAGCTTCCCAATATCTTCCTGTACCTTTTGGTTTCTCCAAAGGACTTTTGTCGAAGCCACGTCATTTTCCTCAACCTACGGACTTGTCTTTCCGATATCTCAATCGATACTTCTTCATAAGACAAAAAATCTGAAATACCAACATCCATAATAGGCACAATCAAAGAAGGGTCACCCACAAACTTTTTTAATATAAACACATGAAAAGCTAGATAAATAGTACCAAAACTCACAGGCAAATCCAATTTATAAGCAACATTCCCCACTCTCCTTAAAATATGATATGAACCCACATACTAGGTACAAAGATTTGTCTTCTTTCCAAATATCATCACTCCCTTCATAGGGGAAACTTTCAAAAATACCCAATCACCTACATCAAACTCCAACTCCCTTTACTTCATATCTGCATAGGACTTCCAATGACTTTGAGCAGTCTTAAGCCTATCCCTAATAACCTTCAGCTTCTCTATGTCTTGGTGAACCAAGTCAGAACCAACCAATCGAGTCCCACCAACCTTAATCCGTTCGATAAGAGACTTACATCTCCTGCTATAAAGAGCCTCAAAAGGGGCCATTCTAATTCTAGAGAGATAACTATTGTTATATGCAAATTTGATAAGATATAAGTGATCAACCCAACTTCCCTTAAAGTCTATCACATAGGAACTTAGCATATCCATCAAGGTCTGAATAGTCTGTTCCTTTTGTCCATCCATTTTAGGGTAGAAAGTGGTTCTAAGGTTTACCTTGGTCCTTAAGCCTTTCTGAAACAAATGCCAAAAGTGAGAAGAAAATTGTGTACCTCAATTTGAAATAATGAAAATAACAACACCATGCATTATAACTATATCCTCAATGAATAGCTTCGCATAATACTCTCCAGAGTAAGTAGTCCTCACAGGCAAAAAGTAAGTAGACTTAGTCATCCTATCCATAGTGACCCAACTCAAATCATATTGATTACGACACCGTGAAAGACCCGTAGTTAAATCCGTATTAATCATTGATATACTATAGAAATATAGAACTTTTGATGCTTAAAATAAAGAAAATATGCAAGTTTTTGAGGCCTTTTTGTTAGATTTGATCTGTTTTGGGTATATTTTACAGGAAAGTATGATTTGGATGATAAGTTTGTGAAAAGGTGAAAATGACATTTCTGGTTACTTTTGGAGCGATTATGGATGATTGGGATGTTTTCCAGGTTGATCGTGATTAAAGAATGTTTGATATTCAAAGAAGAGTTGAAAAACTGATTCTCGGCACCTACCAAGGCAATATGTGGTCACAAGAAATACCTACGAGTTGCATTTACACAAAGCAAGTGCAGGAAAGTCAAAATCCCGAAAGCTGAATATTGCAGGATGCTCCTGCTACCTGGGCCCACTAACTGTGCCTTGTGCCTTGGCCACAAGTAGTACCTGCACCCTGCCAGAGCATAGGTGCAGAAAGCGGGTGGCCACCGACCCGATTTTCTCCTTTTTCATTTAGTCTTAGTTTTTAGGGTTTTCTCTTATACTATAAATACCTTTTATATACTTTTTAGTCAGAGAAGGTTGAGATATAGAGATTTGACACTTTTAATACTTACAAACAGATATTGATTTCAAGATCCACCTTTGATCTTTGGATTCCATTGTACTAATATTGTTTGATTATTCAGTTACGGTTGTGGTTTTTCTTTTATCTTATCATTGTCATTTCATCTTTGCTTTCTAACATGAATGTCATTGATTTTTTCACAATCATGAGCGGCTAAAAACCATAGCTAGGGTTGTGAAAACCCTGGCAAATTGACGAAGTAGGGGAAGTGCAATTATTGACAAAAAACCAATACCCATGGCATACATTGCTTTATCTTCATTATAATAGTTGTCTTAGCGGTTGCAAACGTGAGAATACCATCTAGATATTACTACTTGCTCTAACAAAAGGGGTAGTAACTAGGAAAATATAAAGACAACAATAACTTAGGGAGTTAATATTTGATCCATTGCAACACAATGGTATATACGAATGACTTAGCATTCATCTAATAACTTGAGACTAAAAGGGTGATAGTTAACTGGAACAAGGGTAAGGTTTAATAAATCAACACTCTAAGACTGAATAGGTAAAGGGTAAAATACTCTTTCTCATCCAAAACACTGTAGAAGGTACATAACTTATCAGTTCTGCATGTAACGTATTAAGTTGGTTCAACAATTTACATAAAACTATAGAGTTGAGATGCTAGGGGGAACATAGTCCTAGAGGTCACCCATAACTGATTTAAAACAGAGTTAATATTGTTACTTGCTTGAGATTACTACAAAAAAGTCCCCCATTTACTTTCCAGTACTGTCTGTTAACTAAAACTGCTGATAACTGCAAACCATATGTTCCCTTGGGATTTGACCCTAACCTTAGTTGGATTACTATATGGTGACACTGACCGTACCATCATCTAAAAAGAGATGTTGCTTGGACATCATCAATTATCTTCCACTTCTACATAGGAAACTCTATCTCTTATGACATGCCACCAAGCCTAAAGTGCCCAATATTCACTTGCTGACAAATCATACACTTATCCATGAAATTGGCCACATCCGTTTTCATACTGTTCCACCAATAAATGTCTTTTAAATCATGATACATCTTCGTTGATCCTGGACGAACTATATATCTTGACTCGTGCACCTCAGTCAAAATCATGTCTCGCAGCCCATTAACATCAGGAAAACACTACCTACCTTGACACCTTAGAGAACTATCACCACCAATCTCAAAGTCCATAACCTTTTTTTGACCCACACTATCTTTAATCTGCATAAGCATAGGGTCCAAAGTATGCTTCTCCTTCACCTCAGCACCAAGAGATGATCTAACCACTTTTTGCACAATTAGCCCTCCATCCTCAGAGTCCAAAAACAGACTCTCAAGTTAGATAATCGGTGAATATCCTTCACCAATCCTCCCTTCTCCTCATCCACATGAGATAAAATCCCTATGGATAATATGATAAGATCATCAATAACCATATTAGCTTTACCTGGATGATAGTGAAGAATCATATTATTGTCCTTTAGAAACTCAAGCCATAGTCTCTGGAAAAGATCAAACTCCTTTTGAGTAAACACATATTGTAGTCTTGTATGATCTGAATAGATGTCTACATACACCCCGTATAAATAATGGTGCCAAATATTCAAAGCAAAAACCACAATAGCTAACTCTAAATCAGAAATCGTATAATTCCATTCATGAACCTTGAGTTGCCTAGAAGCATAGGCCCAACCTTACTATGCTGCCTTGAAACACAACCAATCTCACACGGGACACATCACAATACACCACAAATCCATCTGTACCCTTGGGCAAAGGTCAAAACTAGTGCAAAAGTCAACTTATCCTTCAACTTCTCAAATCTACCTCACAAGCATCTGACCATAAGAACTTAACCTTTTTTTGAGTCAACTTTGACATTAGAGCAACAATAGATAAAAATCTCTCCACTAAGCATCTATAATACCCAACCAAGCCCAAGAAGCTCCAAATATTGATTGTAGTCATGGATTTAGTCCACCTCTTAATCATATCGACTCTCAGTGGATCCACCTTAATCCTTTTACTAGAAACAACATACCCAAGGAAAGTCACCATATTTAGCAAAATCTCACACTTAGAAAATTTAACATACAACTTTTGATCCTTAAGAGTCTGTAACATAGTTCTGAGGTGATTGGAATGGTACTCCTCACTCTAAGATAACAACAGAATATCATCAATAAAGACAATAACAAATAAGTCCAAAAACTATCAGAAGACCTAATTCATAAGATTCATGAAAGCATCCAGAGCATTAGTCAACCCAAATGACATAACCAAGAATTCATAATGACCATATCAGGTTCAAAAAGCAATCTTGGGGATATTAGTATCCCTAATCTTCAATTGATAATAACCCAAACCACGATCAATCTTAGAGAAGCATCTAGCACCTTAAAGTTGGTCAAAATGATCATCAATCCTAAGAAAAGAATACTTATTCTTCATGGTAACTTTATTCAACTACCGTAGTCTATACACATCCGAAGGGATACATCTTTCTTATACACGAAAAGAACAAGAGCACCCGATGTAGAAACACTGGGATAATTAAAACCCTTATCCAACAGATTTTTTAATTACTCCTTTAGCTCTTTCAATTCAGCAGGATACATTCTATATGGAGGTAGAAGACCAATTTCAAAGTTTATTTCCCTATTAGGAGGAATATTAGGAAGATCCTTGGGAAACACTTAAGGAAACTCATTGACAATAGGGGAAAACTGCAAGGAGGGACCCTAAGACCTAAAATCCTTAACCCAAATAAGATGATATTGACACCCTTTGGAAATCAACTTCCGAGCTCTAAGATAAGAAATAAAACTCCTTTTAGGCATTAAGAAATTCTTCTCCCATTCGATTACCAGTTCGTTGGGGAATTAAAAACTAAATTTTAAGGTCCTACTCTCCAAGGAAGCATAGGACGGATGGAGCTAATCCATCCCCAAGATTATATCAAAATCTACCATGTCAAGCTATACCAAATCCATCAATGTCTCTTTATGAAAGATGGACACCAAATAACTCCAAAATATCATTCTAGATATAATAGAATAACCCACTGTGGTAGACATAGAGAAAGGATTAAAAATGGTTTTAGGACCAAAATTGACATGCACAACCACTAAAGGGTCACATAAGAAAACATAGATCTCGGATCAAGAAAATAATACACATCATGAGTGAAGCATTTTAACATACTGGTGATAACATCAGGAGAGACCTAAGATTCCTAATAGGTGGCAAGAGCATAGAGATGATTCCAGCCAGTGTCGATACAAGAAATAACACCTTTTAATGCAGGAGCTGAAGAAGTAGCTACTAATTAGCTCTTGTGGCAACTTTATCTGCAGAACAATGTCACTGTATATGAGTAGGATGCCCATAATTATAGCCCCAATTCCTTCCCTCATCACACTGACCACAATAAAACTAGCAAGGAGGATATGATAAGGCTGAATAAGCCCCACTAGCTTGAGATTACGTATCCTATGCCTTAAAACTACTGTTAGCCTAAAAATGGCGATCACCAGATGGATTAAGATAAGAAGCACTAGCCAAAGAGTATGAACAAATTCCCTAATTTTTTCCTTCAGACTACTGTCTACCATCTCTCCCACTAGCTTCCTAACCTCTACCCTGCTTTGAATAGTTGAACTTTTTATTCTTCCTCACTCCCATCTCTGCCTATTTTTTTCTCTCTTACCTATTGCATATAAACCATATGCCTGGAGATATCCAATCATTGATTAACATGCAACCTTACTCCTCAGTATCAAGTCACGAGACATACCCAAAGCAAACTTGCTCATCCTATCCCTCACACTAAACACCAACTCTAAAGCATAATGAGACTACTCATGGAACTTTAAGGCATATTCCTTCACACTTATCCTACCTTACCTTAAGTTCACAAACTCCACTACCTTTACTTCCCTCAACTCCTAAGGAAAGAAAACATCAAGGAAAGTACTAAACAACTCCTCCCACATAGCTTGCTCAGCATTATTATCCCTCGGTTGCTACCACTCCTCATACGACAGATATGCCACATTCTTTAACTGATATATGACAAACTCCAACCTTCAGAATCAAAAGCATGCATAACCCTAAAGATATTCTCCATCTCATCAATAAAACCTTGAGAATCCTGGTCAACCTTAGAGTCAGTGATGGTTGGTGGATTTAACCTCATAAACTAACCAACTGGAGTAACCTCTGAAGAAGAAGCAACATAATCACAATGACTCGATTGGTGAAACTAGGAGGTCACCAACCAAGTTAACAAATAAATAGAATGACAAAACTCTGTATTAGAGATGTCTCCTTAAGTTAACTGAGCATGAGAGTCACTAACTAGAGAAGGACTAGTTAGGACCAGTAGGACCCTGGGTGGAGCAACACAATGAGGAGTAGGGACCCTAGACTGGGTCTGCACTCTATAATCAAGTTGAGTTCCATCTATATTATCCTTAGTTAGGATAGTGGGTCAGGCAGAGTTTTTAAAAACATCAATTTTTTGGTAAGGCATGATCTAAAATATGAGTAAACCAGAGTTAGAGAAATTCAAGACACCAGACTCTATGGCCAAAAATAGAACATGAGAAAGGAAAACATTCCTAAATGTCTTATAGCCTCTCCTATATAAGGAAAACATTCCTAAATGTCTTACAGACTCTCCTATATAAGTGTGGCGCGATGTACAACCATAAAAGAGACTTTACTTGACATGGCTTTGTGGACACCCAATGACCCTAAACCTAGGCTCTGATACCAAGCTTGTCATGACCCAATCCCCAGTCCTAGTCATGACGAGTATCTTAAGCCCAACAAGGGTTGGAGACTACGCCCATAGCCTGTCCAAATCCATCAAAAATCTAAATAATAACAAAGAGGAGAAAAACCAAAGAATAAAGATGGAATAGTTAATGTAACTTAAGAATAAGCTCTAAGAGTCATCAATACCATCTAACCCACACATGTCTACAAAAGCCTCTAAACCAATCCAAATATATTATTAGGTTGGGACATACCCTTGACCATCATAGTGACAATGACAATGACAATGATAATGTTAATGTGAACTCTTCAATTATAAAGTATGGAAAGAAACTGATGGAATGACTAAGCTTTCTAGAGGATGGAAGCTCACCACTCTATTGCGCACCAACCGACGAATCAGATCACCTAACACTGCGCAGGGGTAAAAAAGTGTCCTTGGATCCTACATTATGAAATAATGTAGCATTATAGGACGATTAGCGGGGCGAGTTCTACCATGTAACTCAGGTTAGGGATAAAATAATGCCATTTGAAAATCAAGTCCAAACTCAGTCTATATGTTCACATGCATACATACATACATATATATAAGATGTTGGGATAGGGAACAAGGTTTAGCATAAGATTTAAAATTATTAACCTGAGTTGTGTAGCTCTTACCATCCTAAAACACCCATAGGTTATATGGGTTCAGCTTCCCCAACTAGAAGATCCTTAGTGCATGTTAGTCACATGAACCAGAGGTATCAAAAAAGGTAGGGGAATCCACGACTCTATGCCATTCTTGTATATATATATATATATATAAAGTGTCACTCATGCACAGGGTCATTAAGACCACCCCCATAATGCCAAACATGGGTTTCCAGTATCATTACCTCGGGACCTCAACCTTCACGGTGAGTTACACAACCCCTTTTAAGCCTAATTAAAATATTTACACATTCTCATTCTTCAAACTGAGAATCATCAATTAAGTTATATACCCTTGGTATCATCATACCTATTACGTTTACAAGCTAATATCATTATGCCATTTCAATCCTCCATTGACTAGGGGGAATCCACCACCTCCAAGCTCTAATTTAAAACCAATTCATCGTCATCAAGGCCTTTTAAAACCATTTATATTCCATTAACCTTTTATGAAATTCAATAGATTCAAAAGTTGTTAAATTATGGATATAGCCATGTCTCAAAACCAATTTTATAAGGTGGGATGAGGTTATTACAAATTTCAATACCAAGACTCCATACAATACGGGAGAATCTACGACCCCCATTGCATTATTCTTAAATTTGGGGAAATCCATGACCCCCATCCTAATTCCCATTCCCATGCACAAATTCAATTAAAAAACTATGAGATAAAGCATGAATAACAATTATAAAACCATGGGAAAACCAACCAAGTAGTGTCATTCAAAGCCTCAACCCATTATTCAAAACTCAACAAGTAAATCCATATAAACCATAATTAAACACACGTTTTTCATAAAATAAATTTTATAGAAGAGATACATGCCTGAGAATACCAAGAAATTAGAGAGAAACCATAATTTTGAGCTCTAGATGACCAATCCCTAGAAACCCTTACCTTACTATTGACTTAGGAATTTGAGAGAAGAGAGAAGTGTTTATGACTAATTAAATGATGAAAAAATCAGGCCCCTTAGGCATTTAGGTCATGAAAGTTATGATTAGAAGGAAGGGAAATGACCAAAGTTCCCTTAATTAAAAGTGCAGAAAATTATCGCCAGTCATTATAGGTCACCTCATGACTCGTGGTTTCGGCAAAACGTTTGGGTCATTATACTGGATTGGCCATGAGTCTCTCATCATGACTCATGACCTCACTATATGAATTATAAGGTCCAAATCGTGGCCTCAACAGAAACCATTGATAGACTTACTGATCACGCTATAATTAGAACCTTATAACTCGTGAGGAGTTTCCACTACTCGTTAACTGAGTCGTAGTCTGAGCAGTGAGCACAACACCATGAGAATATCAGAGTTTTACAATATTGTCTGAATTAAGGACCAAGCCAAAAATTCAAGCATAAACTATATATTTAAAACCATGGGGAAAGCAATTCAAGTGATTACCAACAAAACCCTTCAACCCAATTTTCAAACCTGCCATTAAATCATACAAATTATAAATCAGTTCATGCCATCATATAGAATGAAATATTAGGTATGAGACACGTTTCTAAAACACATAAGAAAAGGCAAAAAATCCAAAGTTTAGAGCTTGAAGATTGAATTCCTTGAAAACCCGAGCTTTCTCTTTCTTTGGGGTGTTTAAGATAATAAGAGTAGTGTTTGATTTTATTAACTGAAGTTAATAAAGCCCCTTATATGTTTTAAGGTTGTGGGTAAAGTGTAAAGAAAAGAAAATACCAAAATACCCTTAATGAAAACATTCAAGAAAATTGCTCCCAGTCGTAACGAGTCGGGTAACAACTTATGATGACTGGTCACGAGTCGTTTCCTAGACTTGTGGCCTGAATAGAAACCTTGGGAACCTTCATTGCTATGGTTATGTGTCCCTCACCATTACTCGTAACCTTACCCAACAACTTGTGAGGACTAAGTGTGATCAAGACATCAGCCTGGGCACACTTTATTGGTGAGACTACGAGTCTCACCCTATGACTCATGACAAGTGCTAACGACTTGTCACCTGAGTCGTAGTCTGGGAAGTGTCGTCAACACTAAAAAAATTTCAAGTCCAAAACCTGGGTATTCCATTACCCCCAAGGATCATTCATCATCGAATGAGGAGTTAGTATAGCCTTTGGCACGAAAACAAGAAAGAATATACACACAACCAAATGACAAATTCAAAGTGGCACAAGAAGGAGAATGAAAGTCATACCTCAAGAATTTCCACCCTATGTGGTGAACAAGAATGGATACTTGACCTTTATATCTTCTTTAGATTCCCATATAGCTTCTTCCACCTTTTGGTTTCTCTATAGCACTTTTACCGAAGCTACATCCTTAGTCTGCAACCTACGAACTTGCCTATCCAATATCTTCACCAGTAATTCCTCATAAGAAAGTAATCCAAAATACCAACATTCTCTACAGGAGCAATCGAAGATGGATAGCCTACACACTTCTTTTACATAGACACAAGAAAACTGAGATGAATAGTACCCAAACTCACAAACATCTCTCATTCATAAGCAACACTCCCAACTTTTCATAAAATCTTATATAGACCAAAATAATGGTGACTGAGAGTCCCCTTCTTTCCATACCTCACCACCCCTTTATAGGAGAGACCTTCAAGAACACCTAATCATCAACCAAAAACTCCAACTCCTTTCATCTCATATCTGCATAAAACTTTTGGCCACTCTGAGAAGTCTTAAGCCTTTCTCTAAATACCTTTACCTTTTTCATGGCTTGGTGAACCAAGTCAGAACTAAACAACTTAGTCTTACCAACATCAAACTACCCAATAAGAGACCTACACCTCCTACCATAGAAAGCCTCAAAATGAGCTATCTGAATAATCGAATGATAACTATTATTGTACACAAATACAACTACAGGTAAAGTGATAAACCCAACTTCCCTTAAAATCAATCACACAGGACCTTAGCATATCCTTCAATATTTGAATAGTCTACTCTGCTTGTCCATCTATTTGAGGGTTGAAAGTAGTTCTAAGATTCAGCTTAATCCCAAAACCTTTCTGAAAAGAATACTAGAAGTGAGAAGAAAACTGCGTACCTCAATCTGAATTAATGGACTCTGGTGCATCATGTAACTTTAGTATTTTCTGAATGAACAATTAACATAATCCTCCCCCGAGTAGTTAGTCTTCACAGGTAATAAGTGAGCAGACTTAATCATCCTATCTATAATGACCTAAATTGGATCATACTGATTGTGAGACCATGGAAGACCCGTAATGAAATCCATATTGATCCTCCTCACTCTTAGAATACCCCAAGATATCATCAATAACGTCTATTACAAATAGATTTAGAAACTACCTAATACCTGATTCATAAGATCCATAAAACAGCCAGAATGTTAGTAAACCCAAATGATATAACCAGGAGCTTATAATGGCCATATCGGGTGTAGAAAGTATTCTTGGTAATATCCACTACCCTAATTTTTAGCTGATGATAGCTCGAATGAAGATCAATCTTAGGGAAACACCTAGTACCCTGAAGCTGGTCAAGAAGATAATCAATCCTAGGAAGAGGATACTTATTCTTCACTGTTACCTTATTCAACTTCAATAATCTATTCACATCCAAAGAGACCCATCTTTTTAATGCACGAAAAGCATTAGAGCATCCCACGAGAAAATAATAGAAAGAATGAAAACCTTATTAATGAGATTATGTAATTGCTCCTTTAGGTCTTTTAACTCAATCAGAGTCATTCTATAAGGAAGAATTGAAATTGAATGAGTATTCGATAGAAGATAAATCCTAAAATTCATTTTCCTATTGGGGGGAATTTAAGAAAGATCATCAGGAATAATTAACCCGAACTAGGTGATACAGACACCCTTTGGAAATAAACCTTTGAACTCTACGATAGGAAATAAACCTTTCTTTAGGCACTAAGGAACTTTTTTCCCATTCAAATACCGATTTATTAAGGAATTGGATACTGACCCTTTGAGTCTTACAATCTGTAGATGCATAACACTAATGAAGTCAATCCATCCCTAAGATCATATCAAAATCTACCATGTCAAGCTCTATCAGATCTACCTATGTCTCTCTATGAAAGATAGATACCATACAACCCCTATACATCTTTCTAGCAATAATAGAATCCCCCATCAGAGTAGACACAAAAAAAGGTCAAAAATGCTTTCAAGACTAAAACAAAAAAGGGTTCAGAAATACTTTTTGGACCAAAACCAAAATGCACAGCCATATAAGGAGCCACATAAAAAAAGGTGGAACCTGGATCAAGCAAAAAATAAACATCATGAGATTAGAGTTGTAACATACCAGTAACAACATCTGAATATGCCTCAAATTCTTGATGGGTGACAAGAGCGTAGAGATAATTTTAGCCAGTGCTAGTACCCAAAGCCGTACTCTTTGGTGCAGTAGTTGAAGAAGTGGCTACCAGAGCCTTATTAGCCCTAGCGGCTACCTTAACTGTAGGATAGTTCCTCTATATATGTCCAGGCTGACCATAATTGAAACACAAGTTCCTTCCCTCGTCATAATAACCATAATAAGTTGTCCATAAAATCTACAAGGAGGATATGGTGGGACTGATTGAACTTTACTAGCCTGAGACTAGGCATCCTGTGCCTTAGAACTACTGATTTCCTAAAAACAACGATCCTCAGATGACTTAGGATAAAGAGAACTAGCTAAAGAACATGAATTAGAAATTTCCCAATTCTTCTTCTTAGTCCATTGCCTACCATCTCTTCTACTGTTCTATTGATTCGTACCCTGCTGTGAATATCTAAACTTTTTATTCTGCTTCTCTCCCATCTCTCTCTGTCTCTTTTTTTCATCCTCTACCTGCTGTATATAAACTAACAACCTAGATATGTCTATATTATTATTCAGCATTCCTACCTTACACTCCAATACCATGTCATAGGATAACCCAAAAACAAACTTCCTTATCTTGGATCTCATGTTTGATACAAACTCTGGAGCATAACAGGACAACTGCTGAAATTTAAGAGCATACTCTTTAACACTCATCTTACCTTGCTCCAGATTAATAAAATCCTTAACCTTAGCATCCCTCAACTCCTGAGGAAAAAAGTGATCAAGAAAGGCCCTTGAAAAGTTATCCCATACCGCCTACTCCACATCAACACCCCTCATAGCTTTCCACTCTTCATACTACTGATATGCTATATCTTTCAACTGATAAGCAACAAACTCCATACCCTTAAAATCAGTAGTATTCATCACCCTAAAGATCTTCTCTATCTTATCAACAAACCCCTAAGAATACTCCTCAAACTTTAGAGCCTATGAAGGTTGGGCAATTCAACCTCATGAATTGGCTAACTCTAGAGACCTCAGAAGATGGAGCAATAGGACTAATATAATCTTGCTGACGAGACTGATATGCCACCAATTGAGTTAATAGGTGAATGGACTTATGGAATTCTACATTAGAAATATCTCTAATATGGTGGAGCGTAAGTGTCATCATCCCAAAGAGCCCGAGTAGGACTAGAATGAACTGATGAAACTCCATGTGGGGTAGTCTAATCAGGAGTGGTGACCCTAGATTGGGTTTGCACTCCATAAAAAGGGTGACTTTCCTCCATATTGTCCCTAGGTAGGAAAAAGGGTCCAACAGACTTCCTACAAATATTAGATCTTTGGGGAGGCATGATTTGAAATATGAGTATATTAAGATTTAGAGAGTTTTCAAGACACTAGACTCTATAGCCCAAACTAGAACACAAGATAGGAAAATATTCCTAAATGCCTTGTAACCTTTCCCTTATAAGTGTGGCACACTACATACCCATAAAAGGGAATCTACTCAACATGGATTGGTGGACAACCAAAGACCCTAAACCATGCTATGATACCACACTTTTCATGACCCGAATCAGGGTCTGACCGTGACAGGTATCTCAATCCCACCGTGCGACAGAGACTGCCCCTAGCCTAACCAATTGAGCATAGTAAACTAATAGCAGAAGGAAAAAAAACCAAATAAAT
The DNA here is from genome assembly GCA_030864225.1 of Capsicum baccatum var. pendulum. NCBI lineage: Eukaryota > Viridiplantae > Streptophyta > Magnoliopsida > Solanales > Solanaceae > Capsicum > Capsicum baccatum. The sequence goes on along the minus strand of CM061558.1, from coordinate 74,891,886 downwards.
ATATATATATATATAATAAGGGAGAGAATATGACACAAACACAATGACCAACAACCTCCACACTTGTCCACAAAGCCTTTAAAACTAGAATACCAAATTAGGTCGGGATATGCCCCCGACCCTGAAAATGGAACTATTTAGTTCCTAAAATATGAAACAAAACTAATGAAATAGTAAATATTTGCGGAAGATAGAGGCTCACCACTTCATACCAACTTAACGGACAACCGCACCACCTAACGCTGCACAGGTGTAATAGAAAAGTATTTGAACCTTACATCATGGAATGCTGTAGCATCCTAGGATGGTCAGTGAGATAAGAACTGTAACCTAGGGAAAGTGATAAAATAATGCCATTCAAAAACCAGTCAAACCTTATGTACACATTCATACATACATATTATAGGATGTCAGGATAGGGTAAAGGGTTATGAACATGAGAGTTTAAAATTATTAACCTAGACTATGTTGCTCTATTTGTTCTAAGGGAATCCATGGGATATATGGGTTTAGCTATCCTTACTAAAAAGGCCCTAAAATATGTTAGTCGGATGAACTAAGAAAATTCAAGTGAGGGATAGAGACACCAAGACTCAAACCATCTAAAAAATATATAATGTGAGAACTATGCACACGGTCATCAAGACCCTCACGCCGATAAATGTGGTTTCCAGTCTTGGCCCCTCGGGACCTCCACCTTCACGACGAGCTACACAACCTCCTTTAAGCCTAAATTAAAATATTTGCACATAATCCTAACTGTTAACCTAGAAGTTATTTATTAAGGCATTTACTGTTGGTATCGTCTTACCAATTATGCGTGCAAGATAATTCCATTATGCCATAACCATTCCATTAACCATTAGACTCCCAAGTTTCATTTTAATCCAAAACCAAGGCCCTGGGCCTTTCAAAACCATTTTTATCCAGTTAGCCTTTATAAGTAATACAATGTTCCAAAAAAAGTTAAATCATGAATAAATCCATGTTCCAAAATCAAATTACAAAGTGGGTTGAGGTTAATGCCAATTCTAAAATAAAAATCCACAAATTTGAGGGAAACCCATGTTTCCCATTCCAAACCACATCATATTGCCACAATTCAGCCCCAAACCATAAATTCAAGCATGAACAATACATTTAAAACCAAGGGGAAAATAATTTAAGTGATTGCCAACAAAATCTCTCAACCCAAGATTTAAACCCATCATTAAATCATGAATATTTTAAATTAGTTTATGCTAGAATAAAGAATGCAAGATAGGGATGAGAGACATGCCTTAAACACACAAGAATAGGAAGAAAATCCAATGTTGAGAGCTTAAAGATTGAATTCCTTGAAAAACCTAGCTTTTTCTTACTTTGGGAAGTTTAAGATGATGAGAGTAGTGTTTGATTTAATTAACTACTATTAATAGGCCCCCTTAGATGTTTTAAGGTCGTGGGTAAAGTGTAAAGGAAAGATAAAATCAAAATACCCTTAATGTAAACATGTAGGAAAATTGCTCCCAGTCATTACGGGTCAGGTAATGACTTGTGGTAACTGGTCACGAGTCATTGCCTGGACTCGTGGCTTGAATAGAAACCTTGGTCACCTTTATTGCTACGGTCACGAGTCCCTCACAACTACTCATGACCTTACCCTATGACTTATGAGGACTAAGTCGTGATCAAGACAATAGCCTGGGCACACTTCACTAGTGAGACTACGAGACTTGCTCTATGAATCGTCACCTGAGTCGTAATCTAGGCAGTGTCATCAACACTAAAATTTTAGAGTCCAAAACCTGAGATATTACATTAACAAATTTCCATTTCTTCTCGTATGCATCACAGTGTCAAGATATGTAGTCTAGACTGTTCAATAATAAATATATCTTAGGATTGAGTAAGAAGAGGAGAGATATTATTAAAGAAGACTGAAAAGGGAAGAGCAAGGCCTACATGTCCATAATAAATTTGTCTGACTCTAAGAGCAGACTTGGATTGCCATTTTACCTTTATAGATGGCTAATAAACTTAAGAAGGATTCTCAAGAAACCAATATACCTAAGGGAAGCATAGTATTACTGATGACTATAGAGTGATTCACTCAGAGGAGGAAGATAGGACTTTAGATGAAGAAGTGGATACTAAAGAAGAGATGAAGGCTGAGAAAGCTTAATTTGACAAGGATATAGATGAGGAAGTTCATAAATTTGACAAGGATATACATGAGGAAGTTCATAAAATGACGGAGAAACATGGATTTTCTCCTAGGGTTACGAGGAAGAAACATAAGTACAATAAAACGACTTATTCTATCCATTCTGTTGGCCTAGCCAGACCCAAAATTAGCTCCCAAACTAAGTATATTCATGATTAATACACTTTGTTAGAATGCTGGGAGCATTAATACACAGGGTTTATTGGAAATACTTCAACATATCAGGAAACTTAATCAATGATCTATAATAGTTGTGAATTGGAAATACTTCAACATATTAGGAAATTTAATCAATAATCTATAATAGCAATCCTTGAACCATTTGCTAACAACTATCAACTCTCATTTTGCAAATCTCAACTCCTCATGGAGCAGATTGTGTGAATGATAATGGCAAAATTTAGGCTTTTGGATCCATGAAGTTGACTGTAAAGTTTTAAATAAGGATAATCAACAATTGACTTATGAAATTAAACATGTGGCACATCCTAAGGTTTTTATGTACTTTTGTATATGCTAAGTGTCAGGAGCATATGAGAAGACCACTCTGGGACAAACAATTGCAATATTCTAATTTCATTCAACCTTCACGTGTCCTAGTGGATCTCAATGTTATAATTTATTTGTAGGAAAATTTAGGAGGGTAACCTTACAATTCAAACAAGAGCTTTAATTTTATTACAGTAATAAAGGCTTGTGGTTTGACTGATCTTTGATTTCAAGGGGAAAACTATACATGATGTAATAATTGAGCTGGAGAAGCTAGAATTTAAAAAAGGTTAGATAGAGCATTGGTTAATGACTTTGCCTTGATGAAATGCCTACTTTTATTATTACTCACCTTCCTTCTGTGGGGTATGATCATTGCCCTTTGCTGTTGGAACTCTGTGGTAGAGCTACCATCCAGTGAAATACTCTAAATAATTAAACTGTTGGGTGGACAACAATACTTTCATGGACCCTGTGATGTAATGTTGGTCTAGTCTTATGGATGGTGGATTTTATGTGGGATTTTCATACGAAGTTGAAGATGGACTTTCATACTTTAAGTGTTTGGTATAGAAGAGAATATGGAGATATATATGCTGCAGTTAAAAAGTATAAGGAGAAAGTAAAGATAGCTAAGAATACAATTGTTAGTAATAATACTAAGACTAATAGAAGTAAGCTCAAATATGTTACAACTAAATATATTTAACATTTAATGATAAAATAATCTACACTCAAGTACAAGACTCAATTACATAGGTTCAAAAGAGGATTATACAAATTCTAATTATTTCTATGTTAAGAGAAAGGAGGAGAGGACTCTTTATTCATTAGGTCACTAATGAAAAAGGTAATTACGTATAAGGGGTGAGAATACTGCACAAGCAACATTTACACATTTTGAAAGAATCTTTATTGGAGAGGGCAAGAAGATAGATGAAGAAATTCTTTCCTATATCCTTAAACTGGTTAGTGAAGAACCCAACCTCATCTTACAGTCCTTGCCTAATGCCTACTATGGAGGAGCTACAACATGTGGTATTCTCCATGACCTATCATTCAGTTGTAGGCCCTGATGGTATGAGTGGCATATTTTTCAAACTTGCTGGGCTATTATCTCCTGAAGATTTACTAAAGGTGGTACAACTCTTTTTCTGTGGTAATACTATGCCTAGGTACTTTTCTCATGATTCTTAGTCTTACTTCCTAAAGTACCTCATCTAAATAAGTTGTCTAAATATAGACTTTTTAGCCTCAATAATTTCACAAACAAGGTAATTTCTAAACTGATTTGCAATAATTAGCCCTTATACTTCCCTTACTGATTTTTGATTACCAGTCTGGTTTTATCAAAGGGACAAGTATATCACAAAACATTATTCTTGCATAAGAGATTATTCATGGAATTAAAAAATCTACGTTAAGAGATGATGTTGTTACCAAATTAGACATGGCTAAAGCTTATAAAAGCATTTCATGGTCGTATACCTGTCTTGTCATAGCAAGACTGTGTTTAGTGAACTAGTTATTGATATGATCTGGAGAATTATGTCAAACAATTGGCACTCAATGATAGTGAATGGAGTCAGAAATGACTTTTTTTTCATTCAATAAGGGGGTTTAAACAAGGTGATCCTCTTTCATCTGATTATTCATTTTAGGTGCTTAAGCTTTTTCAAGACTATTGAATAGTTTGTACCATCACTATTTGTATCAAGGCTTCAATATGGAGAAGAAGGGACCTCAGGTTAACCATCTTAGCTTTACTGATGACGTTATAATCTTTTCCTATACAATTAGATTTTCTGTTCATCTTATCATGAAGATGTTGCATAATTATGAGGAAAGTTCATGTCAACTAGAAAATAAGGACAAAAGTCATTTTATTATACTTGAGAATGCACCAACAGAAGTTATTGCCACAGTGACAAATATCGCAGGGTTTACTATGAAAAGAAGTTTGATCACTTACCTAGGTTGCCCTTTATATATTGGACAAAGGATGGTGATTTACTTCTTTAATATGATCTTCAAAGTTCTAAACAAGATGAGGGGATGGAAAATTAAATTTCTTATCCATGGAGGAAGGATCACATTAATCAAGTCTATTTTACTATCTTTGCATATACATATTGTTTTATCCATGTCTCCTACAAAAACAACTCAGAAATAGATCAGAAGCATTACTGTAGAATTTTTTTGAGGATGGAAAAGAAGAAGTATCAGTCATCTTCTTGGGGAACGCTTAGTTTCGCTTGTGCTGAAGGAGGTGGTGGTGTCAGACTTTTAGAAAATATATATTTTGCTATACAATATTAGCAATAATGGGATTTTAGATCATGTGAATCTTTACGTTGTGACTTTATGAGGGCCAAAATTATCAAAGAGATAATCACGTGATCAAGAAATGGGCCAAAAGGTAGTCTTTCATCTGGAAATATATGATACAAAACAAAGTGGAGGATTAGAAACATATTCAGTAAAGAATCAACTCTAGCAATTGTTGCTTTTAGTGGGATTATTGTCTTGGTATAGGCACCTTGGTTGCTCACAGAACCTTTGATGCTAAAGCAGGTAACATTATAGTTGATAAGTTCCTTGATCAATGTTGGTGGAATGCAACTATGTTAGAAAGAATACCCCTACTTTGGTGTATAAGATCCTCTCTGCATTAATTAGGTATCCAGAAAATATTCCTGATCAACCTATTTGGAAGCCAAACTCCAGTGGTTTAGTTATTTACTAGTTCTTCTGGGACCTAATGAGGAGGAAAAGAACATTACTCTAGTAATACACAGGTCTGGGACAAATACATTGCTTTTAAAGTATCTTTTCTAGTGTGGAGAGCTCTCAGAAATAAAATTACTACTAGTGATAAGACATATTTGTGCTGCTGTATTATACCTGGTGAGAGGACACAAATAATTATATATTTGTGTTAGGCAGTTTTGCCAATTATACTTGGAAATTCGTTTCCAATAGTTTGGGTGTCATTTATGTAACTATACCTTTGCCTAATTTGCTGATAAAATGGTGGTGTATCAAACCTAATAATGAAATACATAGACTAGTCCTGCAAGCTCTGTCTATTTTATTATGATTGAATTTGTAGAAGAACAAATGTTCAAGCAAATAGTAGTACTACAGTTAGACTTGTTGTTATGAAGGACATTTATATAATACTGGCTACTACTTTTCCATATAGTGCCTGGTTACTGGATTGGAGAATTTTAATTCAGCAAATAAAATAATGTAAACAGGAGGTGCATGTCATACAGGTTTGTTGAACTATACCAATTGATACATTAGTTAAACTAATAACAGATGGTAGAACCTTGACTAATCCAGAAAGTAGGGGTTGGTGGTGTTCTTAGAGATCATGAAGACAATCTTATCTTTGCATTTTCAGCTTCTTTGGGAATAGGTACAAATAATCAAGCAGAATTAGAGGTATCCATTATTATCATCGCCTGGTTCATTTCATGGATAGAGTAAGGTGATATTGGAGGTTGATTCTGAGCTTTTGGTTAAATGGTTGAAAACAAGTCTATATTCTCCTTGTAGTATTCATAAGTATGTTATGGAGCTCCAAGAGTTACTAATATTTTTACTTGAATATTTCCACCGTCATCACATCAATAAGGAAGCTAATTTTACTGCAGATGCTCTCCTCTAAACGCAGTTATCAGGTAACTCAATTACAATACTTTTACACTATTCAACCTGAAGATGCTAAAGGATACTTTAGATTGGATTAGTTGGGAATGGTCAGATTCAAAAAGAGAAAAGAGAAGAATTAACATGTCACCCTAGGCTAAGTCATCCGCAGTACCAGCAACTGCTTTGTAGTCACTTAGTTTCCCATTAACGTTTAGATATTGTACCATTTCTTATGCCTAGGTATTTTGTACTAGATCATTCTTAGTATGGGAAAGAGTTGGTTTGCCTTCGTAGGTTCATTAACTCTAGTATCACCTTAAGGCTTTAGTGGTAAGATTTTTCCTCTATACATTTTTTGCGTGATTAATAAAATTCGTAATTTTGTTAACAAAAGATAATTAAAACAAAAAATATGCACTTCACGAGTTTTTCTTTCAATATTTAGCCAGCCTTTCATCTTCTTACCCAAAGTAGATTACTTCTTCATATCTTCCTAACACACTCACTCCTCTTTATCCTTAGACACATATATCATCTTGATCTCCATTTTATCTCGCCTCTAATTTTTCTTTTGTTCTTTTATTTCTCGATCATATATACAAACAGAAGTGGTTCTGCCGTGATCCATTTTCCATTAATTTCTTGTCAAATAATGGTGGTCCCTTGATAAGTTGGTATTTTATAAAGTTAGTATTTTTACCAACTTATTAGATTCTTAAGATAGAATTATTGCTTCGACTCTTGTAAATAAGAGTGTGTAATGTTACATTCTTTCTTTTTGTAGGCATTCATGAGCTGGAAGGTGAATCAAGAATATCAAAGAAAAATGAGGCAAAAAGAATGACAAAATAAGCCTAGAGTAGTTAAGAGCTGTATTGCACGAATACTGAAGAGAAAAAAAATATGCAGGCCACATGTCAAGAGATGCGGTTGTATAATCACTTCAGTGAAACACAAATGAGTCTAGAGATGACTCAAATTCTAGGAGAGGCGAACCCATAATTTGAAATCTGTGGGTGCACTAGTGTTGTCAAAAGCGCACATAATATCCCTCACATTATGACAACATAATGATAATAGTCAAATGACAACATAAACCCCATACAGAACACTATAGGCATAGGGATATCCGAACAGTATGTCAGCAGATGCGGCCATATATTTATTTATATGAAGCACAAATGAGTCTTGGAATAACCTAAAATCTAGGCATCTTTGGAGGACATGCATCACGCATGTCAACGTATGCGATCCGTAAATTCTAACTCAAACCCAAATAGAACACTAAAGAATTAAACATGTCATATGTTGTGCATATGCAGACTGCATATCCCCATGTGTGCTGGATAATGCAGCCCAAACCAATGTCATCAGAGGCGGATCCAAGATCCGAACTCTCCGGGCGTCAAGTAAACTTAACAACGGATGCGGAGAGAGGTGGCCAGTGAGGCTAAGGCCATGACCTTTGCCGACAATGCCAAAAAATCCGATGGTAGCAACAGCAGAGACCAAAAAAGAAGAAAGCGATGATGATTTGGGAATAGCGATGATGATTTGAGAATTGGGATTTGAGAGGAATGAGATTTTTATTAATTTGAAGAGAGAATAAAATTATACACTTTTTAGCACAATTATTAATGTTAATATTTGAAAAATGAAAGAAAAATTCAATATAATATTTAATTAATATAAGTCTAACATATATAGCAAAAGGGACTGCCAACTGACTAGTCATTTGTGGCTTCACTTCAGTCACTTTTCAAGTGGCTCATAACCAAAATTAAGGGGGAAAAAAATATTGCCAGTGGAGGTCGAGAACCCACGACCTTGGGGGATCAAATGGGATGCTCTACCACTCGCGCAAGACGGCACTTTAGTACTGTGGGTGACATGTTTATATTTTGACTATATCTATATATAGAGAGATTTCATCGAAGTTTGCGGGTAGCATAACACCCTCACCGTTCTTAATAGATCCGCCCCTGAATGTCATGGACATTTTTGTCAACTTTTTCTGACTGAGTTTTTAGGATATAAATACTATTTTAGAATTTAGTACTTCATTATTCTGCAACGTTTTGAGAGAAACTCGAGAACTCAATAAATTTTGATTTTTCTTGATAGATTCAATCTTACTATTATATTTTTGAAGAGTAAATTGACGTTTATATCCATTAAATGGATCATGAAGAGTAATAATTTTTGGGTATTCATTTTATCCAAATTTATGAGTAGCTAGATCTATATCTAGGGTTGTGTGACCCTGGAATTGGCTTAAGTTTTGGGTCTTTATATACTTGCTTGTTATATGAGTTCTCTTATGAAATTTATTTCTTCATTATTTAGTGTTAGTTGATGGTTGCAAAGATTGATTAAGAAGAGGAAAATAAGTAAATAGTTGAGATTTAGGGTTTTAAGCCTCATGCAATATTAGCTAGAAATAGGATGATTTACCTGAATAATTGATTGATTAATTTGGATTTCAACACTTAGGGTTTCGAGAAAATCCAAAGTGAAATTTATCCATTTGATCAAAAAAATTTGGGTAAACCGTGGAAATCAATATTTCATTCCACGGAGATTTTGATTCGAAAGAAACTATAGATCCCAACTTAAGAGCTTAAACCCAATGGAAACATAACCCTAGACTTTTTAATTGCATTGAATGCGAGTTGTTTAAGTTGGAATTTGCAATTGAAACTGTGTTATCACATTTACTCTCCCCCTCCCGCCTACCCTACCCGTAGTGTTACGACGAAATGCAGTCCACTAGTTGGTTGTTACACTTGTTAATTCTATATTGTATTCTCTGTGGATCGATCCTGACTCTTAGTTGGATTAGTTATATTATGACGATCATATACACTTTCTCTTTGAAGATTGAATTTAGACATCATGACTGTGGTGATCCCTTATCAAATATTTTTCAAATGAAGAAAATTGAATTTGGGATTCATGATGAATCTAGACTGTTTAATGTGAAAGAGCATGCTCGAATTATGATTTCACAAACTCTGATAGCCAGATTCATTATAAGCAGATGAAAAAAGGAGAGATACATCATCAAGTATTCTTGTAACGTCCATCAATAATTCTTTGTTAAATTTACAGATATGAGATCTATTTACTGGAATGCGTTTGTGTATTTATGAAATTTTCTTCTTCTTCTCTTTTTGTTGTGATGATTTTTGATTTTCGAATGGAGATCTAATGATGGGTAGAAGATGTTTTCTAGTGCAAATGTCTATAATTCATGTTTATACACACTTATAAAATGGAAATAAATTGTTCAGACATTATATATATGTATAAGTTCAAAAAAGTATGTATATCATTGTAAAATTGTATATATACAACATTATAAATCAGTATACAATAATATATAAAATTGTATATTTGTGTGTTAACACTGCTATACAATAAGATGAACTGAGTTCTCTATTTTTTTTCTGGGACTAAAGCAAGAAGAAAAAAAGAAAAGAAATCAAAGTAAAAATGGGGTGTAATAGTTTTGAGCTAAAGATTTGCAATGTAAGTTTTGGGCTATAATTTTACAATCTAAGTGTATGTTTTTGAAATTAGTCTTTTCCGGAAAGCATTTTTGAGAATAATACACTTAAAAAATATTTAGCTTGGCTAAATGTTAATTATTGTTCAAAAGTGATTTTTTAAAAATTTGCTAGTGAACCACATATTGCTTTTCACCAAAGTATATCTTTTAGTAAACACTTTCAAACAAATAATTTTTCAAAAAAGTTGATTTTAGAAGTTTCGCCTAACAAACTAGATTTTTTTTTTAATTCGTTTGACTGTAGACCAATGTAAGAAAATTGACGAGAGGTATAGTTTGTTTATGAAACTATAAGTTTTATATGCAAAAATTAGGAATGAATTTAAATTCAAAGATATAATGATGATATATTAATTGAATTCAATTGAATTTTAGGAATTTTTATTTGAAGTTTCTTAATGTGTTAAATATTTACTGCAACTATTACCCAAATATTTTATAAATAACAACAACATACCCAGTATATCTCTATTTAGTGGGTTTCTGAAAGGGTACTCCATACCACTATTTCAAAGATGAGATAGAGAAGTTGTTTCCGATAGGGTCCCTACTCAAAACAAAAACAACTAGCATAGAGATGGTAAAGGAACAAGAAACAATCAGATATTTAACACATCAGACAAAAACATAAACAAAACTGCAACCAAGTAATATGTAATGCTGCAAATGAACAATTCAAAATATCAGACCTCACAAACAATATAAAACAAAACTATCACTATTTACTAGAGCTACTAGCATGGATGCGCACCATCCTACTAACCTTCTACCCTGATCTGCTTCATCCACACTCTTCTATCTAGGGTCATTTCTTGGTAAGCTAAAACTGATATATGTCATGTCTAATCACCTCTCACCAATACTTATTTGATCTACCTTTATCTCACCCAAATTTATTTTAGCCAACCTCTCTCACCTCCTAACTAGTGCCTCCGAGAACCTCCTCATCATATGGACAAACTATCTGAACCTTGCTTCTAGCATTTTGACTTCTACCATAGTCACTACAGCATGTTGACTTCTACCATAGTCACTACTACCTTCTCTCGAATAACCTTATTTCTAATACTTCCATTCTAGTCACTCCACACATCCATCATGACATCCTTATCTTTTCCATCTTTATCTTTAGATGTGAGAGTTCTTGACTGGATAGCGCTCCATCTCACTCAATATAGCTAGTCTAGCTGCTACTTTGTAGAACTTTCCTTTAAGTTAAAGAGACACCTTGTTATCACACAAAACTTTGAAAAGGAACCTCCATTTCAACCATCCTTTCCCAATACAGTGATTGACATCCTCATCAATTTCTCTATTTTCCTGAATTATAGACCCAAGATACTCAAAATTATCTCACTTTTATATGTACTGAGTATCAAGTTGTACCACCTAATTGGCCTCATTCATCTCCTCACTAAATTTACACTTCAAATATTCTGTCTTGGTCCTGCTCAATCAAAACCCTTTAGACTCTAGGATTTGTCTCCATCCCTTCAACTTTGCATTAAGTCCATCATAAGTCTTATCAATGAAAACTACATCATCTACAAATAGCATCACCATGACACCTAACATTGAATCTGAAACGTCAATAAATCTATCACCAAGGCGAATAAAAAAGGGATAAGAGTCGTTCCCTAGTGTAATTCCATCAAGATGTAAAAGTGCTCCAACTCACCTCTTATAGTTCTAACCTGAGTCTTGTCTCCACCATACATATCCTTAATCTCCCTTGAATTCCACAGGCACACCTCTAGCATCTAAGAACCTTCTTGGGGTCTCTATCATAGGCCTTTTTTAGATTGATGAACACCATGTACAAATCCTTCTTCCTCTTCCTATATTGCTCCACTAATATAATTATAAGGTGGATGACTTTTGTAGTCAAATACCTTGACATTAAACCAAACTGATTCTTTGAAATCACTACAACAAAAAGGTCTATTTAAGACCAACATTTAGGGACGAGTTAATAATTTTGTCTCTAAAAGTATATATATTGGGACGAGATTATATTCTAGTCCCTAATTGTGTATTTTATTGCGAAGGTATAAAATATGATCCTAAAAGAAATTTTAACTGATCCCTATTGATAATTTAAGCCTTGAGCGAGAATCTAAAATTTTAATTAAAAACAATCATTTAGGCAAGCGCCAAATGGTCATGTTTTTAAAGATTAAAAGAAAAAAATTTGTTTTCTCTTAGTTAAAAATACAAAAACGTTCCATATTCTTTGATGTATCCTAATCTTTCCATAAAGAGCGTGAGTTTTATCAATTCACCATTTTCCACGGCTTCTTTAGCAAAAGCCTGTAATTGTGTTTTCTCAGTTTCGCTAAATATTTTCTTAATTTGCCTTTTGAAGTGACCAGTAGTTTTGCTCAATTTCATAATGCAGATTCCATTACATCTAATTAGGTATGAATTTCCTAATCTCTGTTTTCAATTTCTTCTATTTGGTTCCCTAATCTGTGTGGTTTCTTTATTTCGTTTGTATTGCTTGTTTAATTCAATTCCCTTAATGTGTTTGTATTGATGGTTATGTATTTTAGTCAAAAAGACCAGTAATTTCTTCATAATTTATGATGTTAACGTGTTGCATCAATTATACATTTTGGTTTATTTTGTTAGTACTTATTTGAAGTTTGTGTTTATCAACTTCTATTCAACACTTTTACTATAATTCTTTTGTTGTTTATGCAGTGTAAGTAGAAAAGATATGTACTTTATTCATAGTTTCTGGTATGAATGCATTAGACAATTGTCCACTATACGTACTTTTGTATTCTTAATTTTCTTTATTGTTAGACTTCTGTTTAATTCCTTGCGTCAAATTATATATAAAGTTTTGAGCTAAGTGATCTGCATACAACTAATAAAAGGGAGGAAATGGATTGTTGAGGGTTATGGAGCTTCTTTTAGGTTGACTAAGACGTATAGTTATGCAATTTTTATTTATTTCAGAGACGTTGAAATGAAATTCTCTTGACTCGTTAAAGAGAAATCTCTATTTGCCCTTGAATCAGGGACTAATTTAGCCCTATCTCATGAAAAGAAGAAAATATTTACTTCTATCAAGCTTGTTCCTTGTCTATTATGTTATCATTTGGCACTGTCTGCTCTTCTATCAAATTAGTTTTAGCTTTGGTCCTTGTGTAGTACTTACATATCCTTTAATGTTTTCCTTTCTCAAAGATTGTTTTGCTAGGATAAATATGAGTCAAAGTTTGATTTTTGACTGTTTCATGATGTTTCTATCTTTGTGAGAACATGGGAAATTGTAGGTATTGTGGTCTTAATTATTATAAAATATTCGCAATTTCTGATAAAAGTGGAAGGAACTTACTCTAGTGCTACATTATGTTAGGTTCAAGACCGTTATGAGCTTTTTACTGAATATGAAGGGAAACATAACCCACATAAGTTGGTAGAGCTTGGGAGTACACTTACCAGTTTGGATGTTGAGGATTCTATCATAGTCACCAAAGCCTTTTCTAACATGCTTAGCTTGGCAAACATTGCCGAAGAGTTTTAAATAGCTTACCAATGAAGAAGTAAGCTAAACAAGCATGATGTTTCGAATGAGGCTTTTGCATCAACTGAATCAGACATTGAAGAGACCCTTACAAGCTCATCGGGCAGCTAAATAAATCACCGAAAGAAGTTTTTAATGCTTTGAAGAATTAGGCCATGGATTTGGTGCTAACAACACATCCTACTCAATCTATGTAGGTCTTTGCTTCAAAAGCATGCAAGGCAAATTACGATTGCTGAAGTTAACTAAAAATGAGTGCTGAATAGAAGTATGCCCTACTTAATCTATTTGTGAGGCTGTGCTGGCATAAGATACATACTTTGTGTAGGTTACCTAACTATAACTCTTTTTTTGAAGATGTAAAAAAGAGGAAAGGAAAGGAGACATTAGTTTTTGTTTAGTTTATTTATTTATTTTTTCATCTAGAGAGAAACTTTTTTTTTTCTCTCCCCAATTTACTTATTCTTAACTGGACAAGATTAGATTCTAATTTCCCATTTGCTGTACAAGATTTGTGTTTGTCAGATGCAATTGTATGCCAAAGATATTGCTCCTGATGATAAGCAGGAGATAGATGATGTTCTACAAAGAGATGTATGAGGTTCATAGTGTGGTTTTCTTGTCGTCTTCCTCTCTTTTTGGTCATGTCAGTTCTCCCTATTTCATTAAGGGTATAATTTTTAGAAAAGATTAAATTTTATTTGGCATATAAAGTCGGTGTACAAAAATATTGTTTAGTGAACTTGTTCTAATCTAAAATAGATGTAAGGAAAAACTTTCAATAGTAAATATCTATTGGTTTTACAGTGTTATCTGAGTTCTTTTTCACTCCCCTAGTGTATAAATAATGATATTGGGGTATCTCTCTTTATATTTAGAGCTGATAGCAAAATCATCTGTACACATAGTGAGAAATATAGGTTGCACTTGTTAGGGAAGCTAGTCCTTTCAAGAACGATATCTTAGCTTTTAAAAGGGAGGAAATATATTTACCTCCATAGAGGTGTTTAAGCAGCCAAATTACCTTTATTTTTTGTGCATTAAAATGTTGTAAGCTGTTAGACACAGAAAAGAAAAGTTCCTTGAATGGAGAAAAACTAAGAATAACTAAAGTACCTACATTAATATTTATTTTTTGCCCCGTATCTTGATATTGCTATATTTTTTTTCCAGAATAACTTTACTTTTTTAGAAATATCCTATTTAGATTCTGTCGGGTGAATACAATCAAATACAATCAAACAGAAGCCAATTCTGATGGTCTGCGTATATATTACACTTAAATGATATTCTTTGTATCCCTTCACCACTCTACCATAATTGTTCCATGCATTACCAATGAAAAATATAGATGGAGATGATGAAAATCCAATTGCTTTATATTTGGTAAGTTGGCTATGTTAATTTTGCTGGTCCTCTAATGAGTAATAATATAGGAATTCTCCTTGAGATAGTTTTAGTGAAATCTAGAAAAGGAGTATATTGTTGATCTGTATATACAAGTCTCATTGACCCAATTATGGAACAACCATAGTTTTACTTATTCTAGTGTTAAATGTTTCCATAGCTTCTTTACTGGAAAAACCATATTCTAGTAGGAGCTTGAATTTTATTTTAAATAATATTTATACAAGATGGTACCAAACACCTAGCTCTCGTGTTTTATAGGCAAGATTTTTGGGTTAGGTTCTCATGTTCCATCTATAACACAAGTTAAGAAAGATGCTACTATAACTCTACACCACAATATAATTTTTTAAAAATAATGCACCACACTGCCACTAAACAATGTCTTGTTGTTCTCTTTGTTTTACCTATTTATAAGACTATCTTGCTTATTTAACACACAACCTATTGATGATATACTTGATATTCTAGTACTGCTCTATAGTACGGATATCTATCTAGCTTTGTAGTTTTGTAGGTATTAATGAGACAGGACATAAGGTTGTCAAACTTATGTATTGGAAGTAGTTGTTAAATCTTACTTGAACTGAAGGTACGTGAGGATACAAATAGAGTTTTCCCTATTTTGTGGTATAGTAAATTAAATTTGATGTTTATTGCAAACAGAGAGAGAATGATAAGCATATGATCCTTAAGTGACCTCTACCCTTGCTTAGATTATTTCTAGTACCATTTAAGTGCATTATTTGACATGGTGACTTTTCCAGTTATCCTTTTGACCTCAAAAAATAAATTATGTCTACCTTGTCTTGGTGCCACTTTGATCATCTAAGTCACCCTAAGCAAGGGTCCAAGTAATTGCTCTTATTTTGTTTTTCAAAAATTATGAGCTTTGACTTTGGAATATTGATATTTGGCACATTCTAACGCATGATAATCATTTAGTTAGTTAAGATACACTTCACAAATGATGCTGTCATCTGAAGATCAGCGAGAACAGATACTGCATCCTGAATTTGGTGTTCGTGTCTGTCATTCCATGTCTAATAACCTTTTCTTTCAATTACAATACTTAAATTAGTTAGATGCATGACTCATATGTTTTCATATGAACGTGGTCATGAAGGGAGGATGATTTGTTATGACACTAAATGAGACCTTCCTTGAAATTACAAAATTATTTGTTTTATTATTTTGGGATGATATCATTGTATTAGGTGCAATATCAAGATCATCCCAGTTAATGACAAATTTACTATGCAGGTATTAAAACTCTTTTCTTTTCGTGTGGTACATTTTCTAGAGTTGCCAGTGTTGCTGCGGATAGGGATATATCTAAGTGGCTTTATATTCTATTTAAAACTTTGTCTATTATTCCTCTAGTTATGAGTAATTTGGAATAAAAACTGATCCATCCTTTCTGTAATATCATTTTTCTTTTTTCTTTCTTAAGAAATGATGGAACTGGTACTATTAGTAACTCTTGTTATTTTTTCTTTTCCTAGAAGTCTGCAGTTAAATCTTACCATTACACTCTACTGTACAGACAAATATTATCAAACTTATGTTCCTTGGTTAGCTCTTTTCTGATCTTTGGTAATCAAATAAAACTAGGTAGAAGCAACCTTGTAAACTAATTTCAACTTCAGAAACTAGATGAACTAGCTCTTTGAGGTTTGATTTTAGAGTCATAGGACCATCAAAGGTTGGTCAATAGCTCATTCTAAACTAGCATCCCATTGATCCTGCAAGAAAAAGAATTGAAAGACCATATCTATGTCTTTTAAGTTGAATTATCATAAAATCTTGAACTTTAAATTGAATTCTCAGCGTCAACACCACCAAATTCTCGCACAAAACTAGCCACACCATCATCAGATTCATGCAGAAAACCAACCACACAACCATTGGGATCACAGAGTTGGAGAGAAAGAATATCCGTGGTTCTCAAATCTATCTTCTTCTTGTTGTTTCTGAGCGCACACATCTACATTCTGAGAAGCTTGTGGACCTTTGAATTTATATATTTTTTACTAGTATTATTGTTGTTGTTTTTGTTGTTGTAGGTGTTTTTTTTCTTTTCCTTCTCCTTTGAGTCTGCCACTGGTCATTTACCTTCCCTTGTCCATTTCGTTTCTCTAACCATAGTTTTTTTCTTATTGAAGTAGAATAGATGCAGCCCATTAAAGTGTATACTCTTGAACTTGTTCTCTTGTTAGCTGATGAAGTATTTGATTATGCTTAGTGTGGAGATATGATGTACATATAGAGCGATACTTGTTACTTCATCTCTGCACTAGAGTGTTTAAAAATTGAATTTAATACTTTGATATATTCACTTATTTGATTTATGTCGAGCATATGAGGTAAAATGATGTACTAAATTTTTGCTTTACTGTTGCAGGAGTTACTTGATTTAGGTGAAATAGTAGGAACTGAAAGTCGAGGACTTGATAATTTTTTAGCCCTGTGATGGAAGCTGGGAATTTGAACTGAAAGTTGATGACTTAAACAGTAGAAACACGTGTTACTTGATTATTGTTTTTGCTATGCATTCAAATGTTAAGGGAAATATGATATCATACTCTAGCTCGATCGGGATGGTAACCATGTTTTTTGTGAAACAAATATTAAAACTAATATCATGGGATGTTAACTAAATTTTCTGTTCTCTAATTATATCATGTTTTTGTATCGAGATTCTCGATAGTAATTTTTTATTTATTTGAAGAAATTTATCTTTTATGATATTTGGCTCATTTATGATCAATTAGAGACTAGAAATATTGCTCGTCTTTAAAGGTTGATCTAGGACCAATATGTTTCTCATCCTTAAATGTTGATCTAGAAAACGAATTTTACTCATCGCTAAAGAATAAATACGACCACATAGTTAGTCTATTTGGGATGAGAAATACCATCGTGAAAAGATAATTACGATGAGGTATTTAGTCTATTTGAGATAAGATATACCATTGCTAAAAGATAATTATGACCATGTTGTTAGTCTATTTGGGACGAGAAATACCATCGCAAAAAGATAATTACGATGATGTAGTTAGTCTATTTGAGACAAATATACCATCGCTAAAACATAATTATGATGAGGTAGTTAGTCTATTTGGGATGAGATTGCTTTTCGCAAAAGAATAATTAAGATCAGGTAGTTAGTCGATTGGACAAGATATACTAGCGCTAAAAGGCAATTACGTTTGGATTTTTTCCCGCCGCAAAAAGGTTTAAGGATCGGTTTATTGGACTTGTCGCTAATGACCTTTAGCGGTGGAGCCTGTTAGGACGGGACACAGACGGATTTTTCTGGTCCTAAAAGATCAATTGGGACAAGATTTGGACTTTTTGGGACCATATTTTCCTTCCTTATAAGCTGTTTTTCTTATAGTGAATATTCACAATCTTCTTTAATCTCAACTCTACTACCCTCTCTCAAACCTTTATAGTGTGACTTAACAACTTGATACCCTATAGTTGCTGCAACTCTGAATATTACCCTTGTTTTTGTAAAATGAAATTATCATACTCCATCTCCAATCTTCAAGCATCGTCAACCATCCTAAACCAACAGTCAGGCACTTTATACCTTCCCCTCCTATGCACTTCCAAAAGTCTACTAGAATCTTTTTTAGACTTGTCACGCCACTCTACCCTAAGCAATCTACAAATAGCACCCTTAACCTCCTCAACCTGAATGTATCTGCAATAACCAAAGTCGCAAATCCTATTAGACTGCTCCAACTCACCCAGCACGATACTAAAGTCTTTCTCCTTGTCCAAAAGTTTATGAAAGTAGATCTCCTTCTGAAGAGAATCTCCTCTACCAAACTTTTTCATCCACATCCTTTATGTACTTTACTTGATCAAGGTCTTGATCACTCCACACCCTAACCTCGACCAGCTAGTACAAAATCTTATCTCCACCTTTACCCTACAACAATGCGTATAAGCTTTCGAAAGCTACATTTTTAGCTGCCATAATCATCAACTTAGCCTCTTTCTTAGAAATATTATACTCCTCTCTATTTTTCTACTTCTCCTCCTCATTCTTACTCTCAGTGAACCTCGCGTATGCTACCTTCTTATCCTCCACCTTATCTTCTACCTCTCCATTCCACCACAAGTTGCCTCGATACTTGTTACAGCTTCCTCTCAAGATACCCAACACCTGTATAGCCATCTCCTGGATGTAGCAGATAGTCCTGTCCCACATACTATCTATATCCCCTCTACTCTACCAAGACCTTCTAGCCATCAACTTCTCTCTATGCCGTGTACACTGGCTATTGATTAACTACTCCATCTATTCTGCGGCTAGTCATCCCTACCCATCTTTCCCCTTTCCTTATTCATCTTTAGCTCTATTACCAAAAGCCTATGCTAGGTTCTCACTAGGAATAACCTTACAATTCTTATAAAGACCCCCTATTCCTCTTCCTAAGGATTAAAAAATCAATTTGAATATTTTCCATTGAATTATGAAAAGTAACCAAGGGAACTTCCTTCCTAAAAAAACTTGAATTAGCTATTACCAACTCAAAGGCCCAAGAAGAATCCAAAAATAGAGGCTCCTCTATCGTTCCTCTCACCGAAACCATATCCTCCCTTCATACACATCATCATAACTCCTTGGTGATAATCCAATACGCCCATTGAAATATTCTCCCATGAAAAGCTTCTGGATATTAGGGACACCTCTTACCATATTATCCAAAGCCTCCCAAAAGCTCTTCTTTTCTTCCTCTTCCAAGCCTACATATAGGATATACACACTGATAAAGGTCAAAGTAAACCCTATAGTTACTAATTTTGTCGACATCACCCCATTGTTAACCCTTCTAACCTCTACTACTTGCTCCCTAAGTTCTTCATCTCCTAAAATACCTACCCCATTCCTATTGTGCACACTTCTTGAGTACCATTACTTATACCCATCTACTTCCCATTGATGATAGGCGAATTCACGTGCCTATATCAATATATTTTGCCCATATTTTAGCCTAGTTTTGAGAACTAATTATATATTTCATGCACTTTTAGTCCTTTTTCCTGTAAATGAGCTAACAAATATGATTAGTAAAGTTTCAGGTATAAATGATGCAAAATACAGCATTTTATGGCTTACTTGACGCAAAAGAAAGCTTACGAACGAAGTGGAAAGGAGCTGGACGCCTAAAGGACCAAATCTGCTGCATGGAAAATCTGTCCCGGGCTAAAACAACAATTCTGAAGACTTTGGGGACTTACAGACACAAAGCTGGATTTTTACAAAGATACATTAACCTAGTATAATTAGGTTATGTGTTTTACTAGTCTATTTGGATTATGATATTGTAACCTTACCCTAGTACATTTGGGTCAAGGATTTCATTAGTATATTAGGATTTGGTTATTTATTTCATTAGCTTAGTAGGACTAGGATAGGAGTATTATAAATACCCTATCATGCTAGAGATTTTAGAGAATTAATTCATCTTCTTACAATACAATTCTTCCATCCCTCTCTTCTTCCACTACAACACTTCTATTCACTCTTCTAATCTTTTCATTAATTCTATTATTCTTCTATTCATCTATTCCACAACAAGAGAATCGTTACTTGCTAGGGAATCACCAAAACCACACGCCTAAACACCCACTTCTCACGCCATCCACCATGCAAAACGTGATATCCTTTGCATTCATGGGTAACTAAACCTCTTAGTTGGGGTTATGGAAGCCGAATGAGTTACTATCTATAGCTATGAGTTTGTGAGTTCAAGACAAGTATATTGCTTATATCATTACGCTCTTCATCTTAATCTACATTCTTTGCGGTTGCAAACGCAAAAATACGCCAGTCTAACATTTAACTTGTTCGCAAGAAAGGTTATTTGTCTGGAAAAGAGATAATGTCAAGGTAGTAGGACACCCTTTCCTATTAAAAAGCTAGTGCCGTAACTGTACTAACCTCTTGGAGAATTCGTACCGTTAGACACGCTTTAAGCTCGCGAGAGTTAAAGTGAAATAGTCCTTGTTTAGGTCGCGAGACGCTTGGATTTACCATCGACTACAATTCTCTATAAGCAATTGCATGTCAAGACTCTACACACTCATAGCCAATAGAGACGTATACCTCAGAAGGTGGACATAACCCCAACGCCTCAATTCTCATTGTTTCACAACCTACGAACTACTCTCTTTTTACTTTGCTATTTTCAGTTTTTATTTCATTACTTTGGTTACTTATTACAATCCCCCCTTCTTACGCGACTTGCACCAAAAGTTTAGTAATTTTGCTTACTCATTGGCCAAGCTATTCCCTGTGGGATCAACACCCAACCCAGGTTGGGTTCTATATTTGCTAACGACCGCTTTACACTCCTACGAGAGCTGTAGATTGAGCATTATCAAAAATTGGCGCCGTTGTCGGGGAATACAAGTGTCAATCAAGTTCGTGATAATTACTAGACCCTTTGGTCAAAGATTCTCGTACTTTTACGTTTAGTTTTTGTTTTTGTTTCTTGCAGGTTTTTACTTTAGTGAATGCCCCATACTAGAAGTTCTGGTCAACCGTTATTACCAATCAATCCTGAACCACAACGAATTAGAAGAATGGAAGAACAAGACGAAATCGACAGGATGGCTGCTCAACACGAGCAAGCAAGATTAGCTGCTCTTGCCGCTGCCCAAGTACATCAGCAAAACATTGATAATCCTGGGCGAGCAACAAACCCTGACGATGAGGATTTAAGAGATGACGAGTTGATAAACCCAAGGCATGGCACTGAAATTGCAACACCTGCCAACAGAAGAGGTTGACAAGCTCGGTATAGATATGATCGCCAACCTGTGCAGCCAGCTTTCGCCGATGATGATGATGATCTTGATGGTGCCGGAGCCACTGGAGCTATAATTCCACCACCATTAGCGCCCGGAGCCAAGTTCAACATCACTAGCACCATGATTCAGTTATTGCAACTTAAGGGGTTATTTGGTGGACTAGCAGGCGATGATCCGAATATGCATCTCATCAACTTTATTTCTACATGCAAGTCTTTTGACAATCCTGGTGTTGGTCAGAATGCTATTCGATTATGTCTATTTCCATTGTCTCTGTCTGGGGAGGCAATACTATGGTTGAATGGGCTGACTCCTGATTCAATTACAAATTGGAGGCAATTGAGAGACGCTTTCCTAGAAAGATTCTTTCCGCCATCCAAAAGGGCTCAATTGAGAGATGAAATCAGCAACTTTCGTCAGCTTCCCTCTGAAGCTCTTCATGAAACATGGGAGAGGTTCAAGACAAAGCTAGCGAGATGCCCAAACCATCACATGACTAATGTTCACCTCATGGAGATCTTGTATAGAGCCTTGAATTCAATAACTAAACCAGTGGTGGACAACGCAGCTGGAGGTTCTTTCATGGACCTCACCTTTGGTCAAGCAAGCAATATGCTAGATCGCATGACAAAGCAAAGTAGAGCTTGGCATACCAGGGATTCAAAGGTAGCGAGCCCCACTTTATCTATTGGCATGTCTGCAGACCAAAGAAGAAGAGAAGAAGAACGTGAGCAAGACATGGCGCACATGAAAACACAATTGGATCTTCTGACAAAGCACTTATTATCAGGGAAGACCGAAAAAGTGAAAGCTGTGGCGCTGAAAGGAAGAGACGAATCTGATTCGGAAGAGGAGGCCAACTACTTGAACAATCAGGGGGGTTTCCGTGGGAATGCCCAAAGAAACCAAGGTCGGAACTATTATGATAAATCTGGAAGCAAAGACCAAGGTAGTTGGAAGAAAAATAATGAAAAGAGTGGTTTGTACATTCCCCCTGGTAGACGTGACACCACCACATCTAACTCTATGGAAGACATGATGGCTAAGTTATTTAAAGGAGTGGAAGCAACGAGCGCGGGAGTTACGGAGGTAATTGATGATTTGGCCTCTATGAAGCAATTAGTTGATTCTCATTCCACTTCTATTAAGCAAATAGAGCAGCAATTGAGCCAACTTTCAGCAGCATTCAATCAAAGAAAGGCTGGCACCTTACCGAGCGATACTGTGCAAAACCCAAGGAATGATGGGTCATGCATGGCCATCACTACCAGAAGCGGTAAGGTGCTGGAAACTTCAGTAAAAGGCAAGAAAGTGGTTGACGTAGCAGCAGACATTGACGCCACACCTAGTGACGTTACAAGAGAAGAAGCCGCAACAACTACTTCAAACGTCAAGGATGTTTTACCTAGTGACGTGCAGCCTGAAAAAAATGATAAACGGAAGCAAGAGGAGAAGAAAGCCATGGAGAGAACACTTCCATACCTACCACCGCCTTTTCCACAAAGATTGAAGAAGGTGGTCGATGACACTAAGTTCAGCAAATTTATGACTATGTTGAAGCAGCTGACCATTAATGTCCCATTGGTAGAGGCACTTGAACAAATGCCTGGGTATGCAAAGTTTATGAAAGATCTTTTGACTAAGAAGAGGGCAGCAAGTTATGAGCTGAAAGATGATGTGAATCATTGTAGTACAATTGCTACCCGATCGATAGTTCAGAAGAAGGCCGACTCCGGAGCTTTCACGGTTCCTTGCACCGTCGGATCTTTGGACTTTGCTAAAGCATTGTGTGACTTAGGAGCCAGAATCAACTTGATGCCATTATCGATCTACAAGAAGTTGGGGTTAGGAAATCCTACACCAACTAATATGAGGCTTGTTATGGCGGATAGGTCGGTAAAACGACCGGTTGGTATTCTATGCGATG
This sequence comes from Capsicum baccatum var. pendulum, assembly GCA_030864225.1. Taxonomy (NCBI): domain Eukaryota; kingdom Viridiplantae; phylum Streptophyta; class Magnoliopsida; order Solanales; family Solanaceae; genus Capsicum; species Capsicum baccatum. The sequence continues at coordinate 74,868,257 of CM061558.1, read as the reverse complement.
TCTTGGTGAAGGTATCTTCATTCATATTCCCAGCAGACTTTGTCATCTTGGATTGTGAAGCAGATTCAGAGGTTCCCATAATCTTGGGACGCCCCTTCCTTGCTACGGGAAGCGTGCTCATAGATTTGAGAGCTAATGAGCTTTCATTCCGAATAAATGATGAAGTGGTGCGCTTTGGTGTTTGCAAATCAATGAAGCAACCCAAAGATCTGAGTGTATTTTCATTGGCTGATGTTGTCTTTGATGACGAGAAAGAGTTACTTGCTGAAGAGCGAATTCTTGATGATCCTTTGGAGGTTTTGCTCATGAAAGGAGAGAATGATGATGCTGAAATTTCTGATGAAGATATTTGTGCTCTATCAGGATTAGGGACATATCGTTATACTCCCAAGAAGCTGGATCTTGATCTCAAAAATCGACCCATACCACCAGCTAAGCCATCTATTGAAGAGCCACCCACGTTAGAATTAAAGGAGCTGCCAAGCCATTTGAAGTACGCATTCTTAGGAAGCGAAAACACTCTTCCAGTCATTGTAGCAGTCGATTTGGGTGAGCAACAAGTTGTAGCTCTTATTGCAATCTTACGCAAGTATATTAGAGCTATTGGATGGACCATTGCGGATATCATTGGTATTCCACCTGGGATTTGCACTCATAAAATTCAGCTTCAAGAAAAGTGCACACCCACCATTGAACATCAAAGACGTCTAAACCCACCAATGCAAGAAGTGGTGAAGAAGCAGATTATCAAGTGGTTAGACGCAGGAGTCGTGTATCCTATTTCTGATAGTACATGGGTAAGCCCAGTACAATGTGTTCCCAATAAAGGAGGAATGACGGTGGTTGCGAATGCAAAGAATGAGCTTATTCCACTCAGGCCCGTTACTGGATGGAGAGTATGCATGGACTACCGCAAGATGAATTCTTGGACGCTCAAGGATCACTTCCCCATGCCATTTATGGACCAAATGCTAGATCGATTAGCGGGAAAAGGATGGTTTTGCTTCTTGGATGGTTATTCAGGTTACAATCAGATTTGTATTGCCCCCGAAGACCTAGAGAAGACAACGTTCACATGCCCATATGGTATGTTTGCCTTCAAATGTATGCCATTCGGGTTATGTAACGCACCAGCCACCTTTCGACGTTGTATGATGTCTATTTTCTCTGATATGGTTGAAGACACTTTGGAGGTATTTATGGACGACTTTTCAGTTGTTGGTGAGTCTTTTGAAGCGTGTTTGGCAAACTTGAGCATGGCATTGCAAAGATGTGTAGAGTTCAACCTTGTGCTGAATTGGGAGAAGTGCCACTTCATGGTAAAAGAAGAAATCATTCTTGGGCACAAAATCTCCGAAATAGGAATAGAGGTTGATCGCTCCAAAATCGAGGTAATAGAGAAGCTACCACCTCCAATTTCGGTGAAGGGAGTTCGTAGTTTTCTTGGCCATGCTGGGTTTTATCGTAGATTCATCAAAGACTTCTCCAAAATTTCTAGTCCATTGTGCAAACTATTGGTGAAGGATGCGAAGTTTGACTTTAATGATGACTGCTTAAAGGCATTCAAATGCCTTAAAGGAAAACTCATTGAAGCCCCTATCATGGTAGCACCAGATTGGATGCTCCCGTTTGAAGTCATGTGTGATGCTAGTGGTGTAGCCATTGGTGCTGTTCTTGGACAAAGAAAGGAGAAACTATTTCATCCTATCTACTATGCGAGTAAGGTCCTAAATGAAGCCCAAAGGAACTACACTGTTACTGAACAAGAGCTCCTAGCGGTTGTATATGCGTTTGAGAAGTTTCGCGCCTATCTTTTGGGTACTAAGGTGATCGTTCATACAGACCATGCAGCTCTTAGGTATCTAATGACGAAGAAGGATGCAAAACCAAGGCTGATTCGGTGGGTATTGCTGCTGCAAGAGTTTGATTTCGAAGTCAAAGATAGAAGGGGTTGCGAGAACCAAGTGGCTGATCACCTATCTAGACTTGAGAATGAGTATGTGGCGCAACCAGAAAATCAGATTGATGATGCATTCCCTGACGAGGAGATACTAGCGACATCAATGGAGAAATTACCATGGTATGCCGACTTTGCAAATTTCGTGGTAAGTAATGTGTTACCTTCCAATTTATCTTACCACCAGAGGAGGAAGTTTATGCATGACGTTCAGCACTACTATTGGGATGAGCCTTATTTTTTTCGAAGATGCGCGGATGGTATCATTCGACGATGTATATCCCATGAAGAAGTGCCTACTATATTGGAAGCATGCCACACTTCGCAAGTTGGAGGACATCATGCAGGGAATCGAACGGCAAGGAAAGTCTTGCAAAGCGGTTATTATTGGCCTACAATATTCAGAGATGCATACGACTATGTGCGAAGGTGTGACCAATGCCAACGTCAATGTGCTATTTCAAAACACCATGAAATGTCCATGTCCAAAATTCTGGAGGTAGAACTCTTTGATGTGTGGGGTATTGATTTCATGGGTCCATTCGTGAATTCGTTTGGAATGAAGTACATCTTGGTTGCTGTGGATTATGTATCAAAATGGGTGGAAGCTGTAGCATTGGCCGACAACGAAGGAAAATGTGTTGTAGCGTTTTTAAAGAAGAATATCTTCTCTCGCTTTGGAGTACCTCGTACTATCATAAGTGATGGAGGATCTCACTTTTGCAACAAGCTATTCAAATCTGTATTGGCCAAGTATGGAGTCAAGCAACACAAGGTAGCTACGCCTTATCATCCCCAAACCAATGGACAAGTTGAGGTTTCCAACCGCGAGATCAAGCAAATCCTTGCCAAGACGGTTAATGCGAATAGGAAGGACTGGTCTTGGAAGCTAGATGATGCACTATGGGCGTATAGGACTGCATTCAAGACACCCATTGGCATGTCACCTTATCATCTAGTTTATGGGAAGGCTTGTCATCTCCCCATCGAGCTTGAATACAAGGCATTGTAGGCATTGAAGCACTTGAATCTGAATTGGGATGATGTGAAGAACCTGAGGTTGGAGCAGCTGAACGAACTAGATGAATTTCGTCTCCATGCATATGAAAGATCAGATTTATACAAGGAGCGGATGAAGAAGTATCATGATCAGTGGATTGTTCGACGAAACTTCCAAAAAGGTGACATGGTACTGCTCTTTAACTCCAGACTCAAGCTCTTCCCAGGTAAGTTAAAATCAAAGTGGTCTGGTCCATTTAAAGTCATCCAAGTCTACTCATCTGGAGTAGTCGAATTGGAAGACAATGACGGTGTTGTCTTCAAAGTGAATGGCCAACGTGTTAAGCCATATATCGGTCCTCTTGACTCGATGAATGACATGGCCATCACTTATCTCGACGAAGTGTAAGTACTCGAGATTACTACGTCGAGCCACGACAATAAATAAGGCGCTAGATGGGAGGCAACCCATCGTTTTGTCGTTTTAGTATTTTTTCTTTTTGATAAATGAAAATCCAAAAATAAGAGTCGTGCCACGACCAAAACTAAGGAGCTTGGTGGGAGGCAACCCATCGTACTAATCGTGTTCATTTGTTTTGAGCTAATATAGGTGCAAGAAGTATGCAACGAGGAGATTGATTTCAATTGACGATTTGGTCGCATTGTATGGTAAAGTCGGTAAGTTAGGAATGGTGATGCATAAGGCTATGAATTGAGCCTTTCTCACGTCATAATAGGCTTCGAGGAAGGCTAGGCCTTGGTAAAAATAGGCCACGAACGATGCACAACCTATTCTATAGCCTAAGGACTCGGAATCTAGTGTGCTATACACTATGCGCCGCCTATTCCTAGGTATGCTTTTGACTATGCGCCGCCTATTCTATGGCATTTGAGATACTAAGACCAAATGCCATAGACTATGCGGCGCATATGTCTAGAAATGCCATAGACTATGCGGCGCATATGTCCCATTATGCCATGGACAATGCGCCGCATATGTCATTGATATGCCAAGAGATATGCGCCGCATATGTGGTGATTTTGTCCCCAAATCCGATTGTAAATGGGTCATAACCCGACCCATACTCTTCCTATATAAAGGGGACTTGGTTTTATAACACAACCACATTAGAAACAACCCTAAAGGCGCCGCATATCACTCCAAATCCTCTCAAAATTTTCTTCCTTTGTTCTTCCAATTCACAACAACTTCTCTACAATCTTCAAGCAAGTACGTACTCTCTTCTTCTTCATCTATTTATCGTAAGTACTACGTTGCTTTGCTTATTATATTTTGCTAAATCATGTGAGATTGGTGGTAATGTTCATGTGTTTGGATAGTTGTTGCAATATCGTGTGATTGAATATATACGTAGGGAATTCTTGACTTGTTTTCGACTTGAATTTTGTTTCGATAGCATTGTTATGATAATTGCTGAATTGATATGGCTATGAATATTGCTTAAGATGGTTGTTTGGATACTTACATTATAAAATATCCCGATCATCGGGATAAGGTTATAGTACCTATCGACTTAGGAAGTTGTACTTGTTGTAAGAATTACGATTCCATGTGGTAACCCCTATGTTGTAGTGTTGCTATATCTACCATGAAAGTAGGCCAATGGCTGCAAATAAGTGATGTAATGCTGATTTTCTTGTAAGAATACAATCCTAAAACGTATGTCGACGAAATCTGAGTACTCGACCACTTTCACTTCACTGATTTGTGCTAACAAGATTAAGTGTGGGGTGGTACCCCTAGTGCTTGCATATAGATTGTATAAAGTGAGATTGTGCTGCAACTTACGTTATTTCTAGTCTCAGGTACAATGGCACCTAAGGCAAGGCAAGGCAAGGAAATGGCTACCACGTCCCAAAAGGGCAAAAAGAGAAGTCGAAAAGACCAAGGAGAATCATCCTCAGCGCACCTACCACGTAGAATGTTCGGAATAAAATGGGTTCTTGAGGAATAAGCCAAAGCATGGTACAGAAGCAACAAAGAAAAGAAATATGTGCACGTCGACTTGATCAACAAGGAGACCTTAGCAAAGAAGGAGTCGCAAATGTTGGCTAAAATAATGGCTTTGAAGCTAGATTTCATCTTCCGCGACATGGGAGAGTGCAATCTTGACTTGACAAGAGAATTTTATGCCAACTGGTCGCCAAACACAACAGGCAACGAAGTCAAAATTCGGGGCCAAGTGTTACAGCTTACAGCAGATTGGATCAACTCTTTTCTTGGCCTACCTTCGGTCGACCCTGCACCATACAAAGAGCTGTACAGCAGGCCTCCTTACAGAGCGATAAGACACACGCTTTGTGGAAGCAGATCGATGGCAAGATAGGGCAGACATAAGGAAACAGGCCGTCACAACACCTTCCCCTATGCTCCACTAAATAGGGAAGCAAGAATCTGGATGCGCATTGTCAACTCATGCCTTATTCCTGGGACGCAATACACCAAGATATCGAGAGATAGAGTGTGTTTGGTTTATGCGTTGATGACGAATGTCCCTATCAACTTTGGGGCAATCATTCGATCTACCATGAGGAAGGCCAGACTCCACCGAAGGTCCCATTTCACATTCGGCAATTTGTTGACAGCAATGTTGCGGAAGGAGGATATAGAAGAGGAACCAGCTGACCACAAACTCCCACATAACCCAAAGAAGGTTGACCTCACAAAGGTCAAAGATGCTGAAACAACTCATGGAGTCAACCTTACTACTGCGGAGAGACATGCTCGTGATGAGAGTTTCTTCCGTCATCTCTATGGCATGACACGATTCACTATGATGAGTGGTGGACGTATTCCAACTGCTGAAGAGCTCCAACAGCTGGACCACGACTACCCAATGAACAGGCATGCCCGGGAGATGTGTGGAGTGGGCATATATTTTGAGGAACCTCTGGACGATGACGTGACAACTGATGATGATAGACGCTTGCCTGATTCTGATGATGAGGAAAACTCTGACGACGACTCTTATGATGATTCAGACGAAGGGGGTATGACCCCTGGCATTGATGAAGAGTTCGACTAACCAGGTTCTTCGCATTTATTTTCCACTGAGGGCAGTGTCCCGTCTAAGTGTGGGGTGGCAGAATCCGCATGCTATACTTCCTTGTTTGCACCTATGTTTGCTTGTTTATTTTGTTTTTTTTTTGAGTCCATCCATTTTTTTGTTTTTTTTTCTTTCGTTCAAACGTTTTTTAATTTTTTAGGAGTCAAATTTTTCTAGCTACGCATGAAATTATTTTGATAGGCAGCATGAGATTAGAACAAGAGTATGTGCTACAATTGTGACTATTGAGATGTTTAGGCTCTAGTTGTGACTTATTATGTGATATTGTGTGATTCAATTCCTTCAATTGTTGGGACGAGAGTCTATATTACTTCCAATCAAGTCGACCATGTGCCTTGTGTGTGCGAGATAATAGTATATTCTATGCTTGTGGCTGATGCTAGAACTTGCCTGATATGTATGCAAAGCGAAAATAAGGAATGTAAGTTTAGGATATGATTTAAGCATTTCTTTGGCAACCTATATTTATTTACCTTCAGTTTTTCCTACCCATGTAAATCATCCTAGTTAAACCCTTTTGAGCCTTTAGCCTATTTCTTTGACAACCTTGTATGTATGCCTAATCCATTTTTTTAAGACCGTAATTTGATCCAAATTCCTAAGTACTTTAAAGCGAAAAAGTCATGTGACAACATAAGAGGAAATTGGGTGAGTATGATGCTTTAAATTGTAATGGTGCTTGAATGTGTTATGAAAAAAAAAGAGTGCTATCATAAGAGGTATGTTGTGAAAAGAAAAAGGAAAAGAAAGCTGAAAAGTGAGTTGTGCTTAAAATTGAAAAACAAAAGATGAGAACAAGGGTGGAAGAATAAAAGAAAGAAAGGTTGAAAGAAAAAAGTGTCAATGATACAAAGTGATGTATTAAAAGCGCTTAGGAACCTAGTCACTATTCTTGGCCAAAATAGTCCTACCCGTCCCTTAGCCTACATTACAACCATCAAAAGACCTACTTGATCCTAATCTTAACATTCTGACATTTAGTGGAGTACTACATTAAGGGCAAGCTTATGGTCATTAGTTGCTACATATGAATTCTTTGTGAGAGTGAGTGCAAGGATATTTTGACACCCATGTTTGAAAAATATGCTATATTTGTGAGTGATTATGGGTACTATATTGTGAGACACACATGGTTGATGAGTTTTGGATAGTTGTATATGATTCTATGTACCTTAACGTTTGCATGCGAGGTGATCACCATCATGAGTCTATGCTTGAGGTTAAATTGTTTCTACTTATAATCGGAAAGCTACTCTTTGTTGATAATTGTTGTGCCTGTCTTGAAGAATGTTTTGTGTTGTTGCTGTAAAAACCTTAAGTCGATGTTTAGAAGGACATGATATGTTGTTCGACGACGAACAAAGCTTCAAGTGTGGGGTGTTGATGATAGGCGAATTTACGTGCCTATATCAATATATTTTGCCCATATTTTAGCCTAGTTTTGAGAACTAATTATATATTTCATGCACTTTTAGTCCTTTTTCCTGTAAATGAGCTAACAAATATGATTAGTAAAGTTTCAGGTATAAATGATGAAAAATACAGCATTTTATGGCTTACTTGACGCAAAAGAAGGCTCACGAACGAAGTGGAAAGGAGCTGGACGCCTAAAGGACCAAATCTGCTGCATGGAAAATCTGTCCCGGGCTAAAACAGCAATTCTGAAGACTTTGGGGACTTACAGACACAAAGCTGGATTTTTACAAAGATACATTAACCTAGTATAATTAGGTTATGTGTTTTACTAGTCTATTTGGATTATGATATTGTAACCTTACCCTAGTACATTTGGGTCAAGGATTTCATTAGTATATTAGGATTTGGTTATTTATTTCATTAGCTTAGTAGGAGCAGGATAGGAGTATTATAAATACCCTATCATGCTAGAGATTTTAGAGAATTAATTCATCTTCTTACAATACAATTCTTCCATCCCTCTCTTCTTCCACTACAACACTTCTATTCACTCTTCTAATCTTTCCATTAATTCTATTATTCTTCTATTCATCTATTCTACAACAAGAGAATCGTTACTTGCTAGGGAATCACCAAAACCACACGCCTAAACACCCACTTCTCACTCCATCCACCATGCAAAACGTGATATCCTTCGCATTCATGGGTAACTAAACCTCTTAGTTGGGGTTATGAAAGCCGAATGAGTTACTATCTATAACTATGAGTTTGTGATTTCAAGACAAGTATATTGCTTATATCATTACGCTCTTCATCTTAATCTACATTCTTTACGGTTGCAAACGCAAGAATACGCCAGTCTAACATTTAACTTGTTCGCGAGAAAGGTTATTTGTCTGGAAAAGAGATAATGTCAAGGTAGTAGGACACCCTTTCCTATTAAAAAGCTAGTGCCGTAACTGGACTAACCTCTTGGAGAATTCGTACCGTTAGACACGCTTTAAGCTCGCGAGATTTAAAGTGAAATAGTCCTGTTTAGGTCGCGAGACGCTTGGATTTACCATCGACTACAATTCTCTATAAGCAATTGCATGTCAAGACTCTACACACTCATAGCCAATAGAGACGTATACCTCAGAAGGTGGACATAACCCCAACGCCTCAATTCTCATTGTTTCACAACCTACGAACTACTCTCTTTTTATTTTGCTATTTTCAGTTTTTATTTCATTACTTTGGTTACTTATTACAATCCCCCCTTCTTACGAGACTTGCACCAAAAGTTTATTAATTTTGCTTACTTGTTGGCCAACCTATTCCCTGTGGGATCGACACCCAACCCAGGTTGGGTTCTATATTTGCTAACGACCGCTTTACACTCCTACGAGAGCTGTAGATTGAGCGTTATCACCCATGCCTTAGAACCTACCCAGTTAGTCTCCTAAACATAAGCTATATTAATCCACCTCTATTTAAGAATTTTCACTAGCTCGGTGGACTTTTTTATTAAAGATCCTATGTTCCAATACCCTAATCTCAGCCTAGAGGCATCCTTAATCCACTTAACCCTCTTACCCCCTGCCCCCGACCCCGCCCTCAACCCCGGCCGAAGACATGACCCTAATCGACCATCATCCACCAATGCCACACAAAAAGTACAAATAACAACTAAGGGCTATACAAGAACTAAAGAATAGATAATAAACCACCTCAAGAAACAAAGGAATCCAACAAAAACAACACTATCAAGACCTCACCAAAATGCAATTAGGAAAAATGGCATGACTTAACCAAAAACTAGGCAAATGACCCGGGAGGGGGAGACTAAAAACCAATACGGCTAAAAACAACAGCAGAAGTCGCACCAACTATTTTCTAAATAGTGCCTAGTAATATTTTTTTTTGCTCAACATACATAACTTCCACCGGATTTTACCTTGACCTTGTAATACCTCTACAATATTTTGCAAAAGGTTATCGTTATTAATAATTATGAAATAGCCTAGAAAATGAAGATTATCCTTATTAATGATTACCTTGACCAATTCTTATCTTAATAAACCTTTAAGCAATCAAAGAAATGGGGATCAGGAGTCAAAGCCAAAAGAAAATAAAAGATGACAATAAGTTATCCATTTGCTTGGACAGGTCTCAGGCCGCTATCTTCCAATTTATTACATACAAGTCTATTTTCAGCTAAACAAATATCACCGTTATTGCAGTAGAACTAGTACAACATATATGACTGAATCTGAATTCACTTGAAAGGGTCGTTTGATACAGGATAAGAGATAATTAATTTCGAAATTAAATTTAGAATGAGCTTTTCTCATATTTGGTTGTGATAAAATGCATAAGATAACTAATTCTCGGATTGTCATGTGATCAAGAGGTCACGGGTTCAAACCTTGAAAATAGCCTTTTGGCAGTAATTCAAGGTGAGGTTGCGCATGATACTCCCCTGTGGTATAACCCTTCTCCGGACCCTGTGAATAACGAAAGATTTAGTGCACTAAGCTGCTCTTTTTTTTTTTTTATCTCAAAGATGAGATAACTAACCCCGAAATAACTTATTGCCAATCAAACAACCCCTTAATATTGGTTAGCTAAGATGAAATAAGAAGAGGATGAGACACACCTTCATATACAGATTTCTATAGGTTTAATATACTGTTAAACTATGATCCATATAAGCCACCAAAGAGAGGATGGTAAATCTATTACTATATTAAACTTGGTTTGGTAGATTGGGTAGCAGTATGTGATATTAATAATGGAGGGTCTTAGATTTTTTTGATATGGGGATTGCGATAAGCAAGATCGATTTATTCTAATTTTTATGTGAAATAGTAATTCATTATTTTAGTATAATATAAAATAATATTAAGATTAACAAATATCTCAAAATAAACACGAGATAAAAATAATTTCAAATTTTATTTGAAAATTATTATTTTATCTATTATAATGTATTATAATATGTAAATATGTACCTTTTCCGTATGTAGCTTTGAACGGAAAATCTTATTTTGAATGAAATACAATCAATAATAGTTATACGAGGGCATTATTATTATTTTAGGTATTATAATGTACTATTATAATATTTAAATATGTAGCTTTTTCAAATGTAGCTTTGAACTAAAATTTTTATTTTGAATGAGATACAATCAATAATAATAGTTATATGAGGGCACTCAACACCCACTCCCATTCATTTCCTCTGATTACCCTTTGTTCCACTTTTGTTTTTCTTTGTTTGGTTATTTCCTTTTTTTTTGTAAACAAAAAATACGTCGATAGATTTTTTATTTTCTTAGAATTTGTTTTAATTTATTGAGATGTGAAATGAAAATTTTCATACATCCAATTATCTATTTACGAGATATAAGGATTAATTATTGTTAGTTGAAGGGTACAAATATGTTCTATTTATATCAAATTGGTTTATTAAAATCGTAAATTTTAACCTCACATCTTTGATACTACATCATTGAAATGATATTTAATATGTATTTTTAAAAATATTAATCTTATATAAGATATTTGATATTTTCAAAAAGCACCAAAAATATTGAATATTGTAACAAAATATTTAATTTCATATTAACAATATATATTATGTTATTATACTATGGTAACCCAGTTAGTTACGATAGCGCATTTATCGAAATCGAATTTAAAATATTGAACTATACCAAATTATTGAAATCGAATTTAAACTATTGAACTATACCAAATTAATTTTGTATGATAATAGTAGAATATTTTGAAAATTAAAATTATCAAATTAAGATTCTTAATATTATACCATACTATAATTCCCTTAGGAACAAGATTAATGAGAAATTGAGAAACAACCAAGTGAATTTGTAAAAGCATAATGAAGTATGGATAATGGAATGGAGCCCAAAAAATGGTGATATCAATCCTTTTTTTCTCTAAACTGGTTGAATTTTTTTAAAAAAATTGAGGTAGGAAAACAAGAAATCGAAAGAAAGTTACAAGGTGCGGAATTAAGTCTTCATCAATAATGTGAAAATTTAAATAGTCAACCTATTAGTTACAAAATTCCTCTATGGAAGATATGATAATAAAAAGAAGCAATGAAAATACAAATTAGACAGAGGGAGGGTGTTGTCATAAATAGAAGTGTAAAGAACAAAGGGGAATTAGAGGAAATGAAGAAGGGTGCTTATTTGGTGGGACCCACAAAAATACTTGTCAAACATATAATGCCCTTGTACAGTTATTGTCGGTAGTATCTCACCAAAAAAATTCTCTCTGCACGACTCAACAACTGACGCACCAACCTTTTGGGTTTAGTAGGTTGGGCAGTGGTCCGTCTCTATGAAGTGTATGCATTGAAGAAATAATTTATCAACAAATAAAAAATAGAGAAAAGAGATACACAGAATGAAGAAACAAAAAAAGATAGAACCTAATAGACATGTAGTAAATCCACCTATGGATGTAAATTTAGACATATTAATTTACTTTAATTATAAAAAATTATTAAGAAATTATTGTGGATGTTCATAACTTCTAGAAATATCTTTTCCTTTAAGTGTAGTAATTTTCACACCTCCACTTCCTCCTCATTGATCATCTATTCTCCCATATTTTTTTCCACTTTCTCATGAGTTAATGTCATGTTTATGAGCCCTCTTGAAGTCTCCCTATGTAATACTATAAATAGAGGTCTTGAGTAAGATGTTCCACACGCTTAAAAGAATTATCTTATATTGTTTTCTTTCTATCTTGTTCAATATAATTACTATTGTTCTTTTCTTTCAATTCTGGTTCTTAATCTTGAAATACGTTATCAACATAACTATACTCTTTTTCAAGTTTTCAATCCGCCAGAAAATAAAATTTCTCCTATCTTTAATTGGATCCAAGATGGGTAATGGAGATGTGTGTTGTCTTGATAGTTCTACTACTCACACTATATTAAGAGAAAAAATATTTCTCTAATTTGATTATGAAAAGGGCCTATGATAATACAATATCTGATAGTACAATGTTAATTGAGGGCTCTGGAAGAACGACCTTATTACTATCTGGGGGAACAATATTGTTCATTGCTAATGCATTATATTATAGTAAGTGTCAAAACAATTATCAATTATTAAGATTATTCACCAAAATGGCTATCATATTGAGGCTGCAAATGAAGGAAAGGTTGAATGCCTTTATATTACTACAATAAAGGAAGGAAAAAAATTTGTGCATGTTTAACCCACACTTTTTTTTGGATTGTATCATACAAGTATTTGTATGGTTGAATCACACGTCGTAGTAAATAAAAGGTTTACAGATTCTAATGATTTTATCATTTGGCATGACCGGTTGGTCCATCTCAATTTTTATATGATGCGCAAAATTATTGATAATTCACATGGACATACTTTGAAGAATCAAAATATTCTTCAATCAGATAAATTCTCTTGTGCTGCTTGTTCTAAAAAAAGTGGATTATTAAACCATTAGTAGCTAAGGTTGAGGTTAAATCTTTTGCATTTCTAGAACGTATACATGGTGATATATGTAGACCAATTTACTCTATATGGATCTATCAAATATTATATGATCTTGATAGATGCATCTATAAGATGGTGACATGTGTACTTATTATCAACTCATAATATGGCTTTTGTGAGACTGTTGGCTCAAATAATAAGGTTAATTAAGAGCATAATTTCTAGATTACGCAATAAAGACTATTCATCTTGATAATGTTGGTGAGTTTACATCTTAGTCCGTAAGTGATTATTATATGTCCACTGAAATAAAAGTTGAACATCCGATTGTTCATGTTCACACTCAACATGGTCTAGCAGAATCATTGATCAAACGTCTTCAATTGATAGCTAGACCGATGTTGATAAGGACAAAACTTCCTATTTCAACATGGGGCATGCTATTTTGCATGCAACAACACTTGTATGCATATGGCCCACCAGTTATTATAAATTCTCCTAATTACAGTTGACTTTTGGCCAAGAATCAAACATTTTCTATCTTAAAATTTTTGAGTGTGTGGTATATGTTTCAATTGCTCCACCACAACGCACAAAGATGGGATCACAAAAAAGGTTGGGGCTATATATTGGGTATGAATATCTTTTTATTATAAAATATTTGAAACCTATGACTGGAGATTTATATACGAAAAGATTTGTTGATTGTCATTTTGATGAATCAATATACCTAATATTATGGGGAGAGCATAAGTAGCTAAAATATGAGATAGATTGAAATGCATTATCATTATCTCATTTAGATCCCTAAGAAAATCAATGTAAGCAAGAGGTTCAAAAGATAATTTAGTTGCAAAATATTGCAAATGAGCTGCCAGATGTATTTATTAATCTTCCAAGGGTTACTAAATCTTATATTCTAGCTGTACATGCTCCAGTTCGAATTGATGTCCCAATAGGACAAGTGGTTAATGAAAATGAGTCTAGGCCACGTTTAAAACATGACAGACCAATTGATTCAATGGATATAAATTCTCAAAAAAGAAAAGAAATAAATGATCATGATATGCTAGCAATATCTCAAAAAGAACCTCAAGATCTAACAAATGATAAAGACCATTGAGGAGGTTAAAATACCTGAAACTAATGAGAACGAAAAAATCTCAATAAGTTATGTCTCGATGAGAAACAAGTGAAATCAAAATAATATTGTGGTTGAAAATATTTTTGCTTACAATGTTGATAGTTAAATAATGCATCAAGATGAGGATTTAGAACCAAAATCTATCAATAAATGCAAACAGAGAAATAATTGACCAAAATGGAAAGGTACAATTCAAGCAGAATTAACTTCACTTGAAAAACATAAAGTTTTCGAACCAATAGTCTGAACACTTGAAGATGTCAAGCCAGTGGGGTACAAATGGTTTTTTTGTGCAAAAACAAAATAAAAAAAGTGAAGTCGTAAGATATAAAGCATAACTTATGGCACAAGATTTTTCATAAAGGCCTGACATGGTCTATGTAGAGACATATTCTCATGTAGGGGATGAAATTATCTTTAGATATATAATAAATCTAATAGTTCATGAAAATCTTGATATGCGCCAAATGGATGTTGTCACGGCCTATCTACATGGCTAATTGGACAATGATATTTTTTATAAAAATCCTAGAAGCCTTCAAAGTGCCTGAAGTATATAAAAGTTCACTAGAAACTTGCTCTGACATGCTCTGAAGCTACCCCATGATCGTAATACGGCGCTTTGAAATGGTACTTGGTGCGAGCACTAAATAGAGAAATACTGAAATACTTATGCGAAATATAAGCTGTTCAAGATTTGGTAAGATAGAATACTGCAATATAACATAACATGTCTGAAACAACTAGAAAACTACAAGATAAACTAACTGTTTGAACGTCTAGTTTGAAAGCCTCTAAAATATAAGGAGTTGATGGAACAAGCCCCTAACTAAATCTGACTAACTAAACATAAAGAAACACTGAAATGCCAAAATAATATATCACGTCCACAAAGGATAAAGACTCGCCACTGCTGCTGTAGGAATACTCTGAGCTGTCTATGAATAGTCAGTGAACTGTGAGTGCGAACATATGTTATCAAAAAACATTGCCCAGAACAATGTATGCAATCAGTACTTTGAATGTACTAGTACGTGAGGAAAGGACTACTGAATTACATGTGAAATATGAACATAAATGCATGAACATGTAAAACTGAGGATGCATGACCAAGTCTAATATGTATTGACATGATCTGACTAACTAATTAACTAATATATGAATAACTAAAATAATTTGTAAGATTGACTGAATAAATATTGAAATCTTACAACTTGGTCAAGGAAACCAAAACTAAAATAGACTAAAATAGTAACTGAACGTGTGGGAGCTATCATGTAACCAACCTAAACCATGTGAGATACCATGGAGTCCAACGTCTGAGCCACGTTGAGGAGGGCTATTCTATCCTTTTCATCGAAGTAGAAACTGAACTGAGATGGAATGATCACTAAACTAAGACCATATTAGGCAAGGGGAAACACTATCTGGTAAGGTCCCTAAACCTATGATGGCATGTAGTTTTTGAGTAGTATGCACTAAACCCACACTTCACTCTCGGTGTTAAATCCTACTCCAAACTAAAGGACACTGAAATACTAACTGATGCATGCACTGATAACTGATTTGCTCTCATAAGGTATTTTAAAACTGACAGTGCATACCTAATCTGAAGGAATCATGAACTTGTAAAATTGATAATTTAACATGAAATAATACAGGGTATAATAATAAACATGTAAACACATTTTATATCTTATCTTAAGGCCATAAGATTGATATCCAAGGGGTTTATTTATCATTTAATTTGAGTCAAATATACTAAGTCTGAAGCTCCAACAGTTCAGTTAGTTTGTGTAGTCAATGAGTTTCCGGAGGTCTTTCCCAAAAATCTGCCAGGGTTGCCTTCTAATAGAGAAATAGAATTTGGCTTTGATCTTTTTCTTGATACTCAGGCCATTTTCATCCCTCCATATCATATGGCTCCATCTGAGATTAAAGATTTAAAAGAGCAGCTTAAAGACCTCTTAGATAAAGGTTTCATAAGGCCAGTGTTTCTCCATGGGGTGCTCCAGTCTTGTTCGTGCGTAAGAAAGATGGATCTCTTTGAATGTGCATTGAATACCACCAGTTGAACAAAGTCACAATCAACAATAAATATCCTCTTTCTAAGATTGATGACTTATTTGACCAGCTTCAGGGTGCAAGTTATTTTTCGAAGATAGATCTCAGATCCAGCTATCATCAACTTAAAGTAAGAGTGCGATATTCCAAAGACAATTTTCAGTACCCGTTATGGTCACTTTGAATTTATAGTCATATCCTTTGGGCTAACGAATGTCCCAACAACCTTCATGGACTTGATGAATAGAGTGTTCAAACAGTACTTGGATATGTTTGTCATAGTCTTCATCAATGATATTCTTATCTATTCTCGTATTGAGGATGACCATGCAGACCATCTCATAATCATATTGCAAACTTTTAGAGATCATTAATTATTCACCAAATTTAGTAAGTGTGAATTTTGGCTAAGGTCAGTGGCTTTCCTTAGCTATATTATTTTCAGTGATGACATTAGAGTTGATCCTCAATAGACCAAAGCAATGAGAAATTGTCCTAGACCTATCTCTCTATAGACATCAGGAGTTTCTTGGTTTTGGCTGGACATTACCGATGATTTGTTTAGGGGTTTTCATCTATTGTATCCCCTATGTCTAGTTTGACTTAGAAGAAAGTTAATTTTTAGTGGTCAAATTTCCGTAAGAAAAGTTTTCAGGAATTGAAGACTCGACTCACTTCAGCCTCAGTTTTGGCATTACTAGATAGTTCAGATGGATTTACTATGATGCTTCTAGAGTTAGTCTGGGTTATGTTTTGATACAGAGGGGGTAAAGGCATAGCCTATGCCTCTATAAAGCTTAAACCCCATGAAAAGAATTATTATACTCATGACCTTGAGATAGCCGTTATTTTTTTTACCTTGAAAATTTAGAGGCATTATTTTTATGGTGTGCATATTGATGTGTTCACGGATCACAAAAGCTTACAATATTTGTTTTCACAGAAAGATTTAAATATCCATCAGAGAAGGTGGTTAGAATTGCTAAAAGAGTATGATATAAGTGTTTTGTATCATCCTGGCAAGGCCAATATAGTGGCATATGCCCTTAGTAGATTGCATTTGGGTAGTGTTGCTCATATAGAGAAAGATTAAAAGAAGTTAGTTTGGGAGGTTCATTAGTTGGATAGATTACGTGTTTGGTTGGTTGATTCAGCTAGATATAATGTATGGGTTCAGAATAGTTCAGCATCTTCTCTAGTTTCTGAAGTGAAGGAGAATCAAGATAAGGATTTCGGTTTGGTTATGTTGAAAGAGTTAGTCAGAGATCAGAAAGTAGAGGTTTTATCCCAAGGGGGAGATGGTGTGTTGTGATACTTGGGTAGATTATAAATGCCGTGTGTGGATGGGTTGAGAAAATAGATTTTGGTGGAAGCGCATGGTGCACGTTACTCTATTGACCCAAGAGCCAACAATATGTACCATGATTTATGGGAAACCTATTGGTAGAGTGGAATAAAGGGGGATATGGATGATTTCATACCAAAGTATGCTAATTGTTAGCAGGTTAAGTTTGAGCACCAAAAGCCTAGTGGCACCTTGCAAGAGTTTAGTATTCCCACTTGGAAGTGGGAATAGGTGAATATGGAATTTGTGATGGTGTTGCCCCATTTGCGTCGTCAGCATGATTCGATTTGGGATATTGTTGATAGAATGACTAAGTCAGCCTATTTCTTGCCAGTCCATACTTCCTAATCAGTCGAGGATTATGCTAATATTTATATTAGACAGTTGGTCAGGTTGCATGGAGTTTCTTTGTCCATCATTTCAGATAGGGGTACTCATTTTACC
This sequence comes from Capsicum baccatum var. pendulum, assembly GCA_030864225.1. Classification (NCBI taxonomy): domain Eukaryota; kingdom Viridiplantae; phylum Streptophyta; class Magnoliopsida; order Solanales; family Solanaceae; genus Capsicum; species Capsicum baccatum. The sequence goes on along the minus strand of CM061558.1, from coordinate 74,850,316 downwards.
TCTTACTTTTATGAAACCTTTTAGAAAGGTCTTGGTACCCAAGTTTATCTCAGTTTATCTTTTCATCCTCAGACAAATAGTCAGGCAGAAAGGACCATTCAGACCCTAGAGGATATGTTGAGGGCATATGTTATGGATTGTAAAGGAAGTTTGATGATAGGCGGATTTACACGCCTATATCAATATATTTTGCCCATATTTTAGCCTAGTTTTGAGAACTAATTATCTATTTCATGCACTTTTAGTCCTTTTTCCTGTAAATGAGCTAACAAACATGATTAGGAAAGTTTCAGGTATAAATGATGCAAAATACAGCATTTTACGGCTTACTTGACGCAAAAGAAAGCTCACAAACGAAGTAGAAGGGAGCTGGACGCCTAAGGACCAAATCTGCTGCATGGAAAATCTGTCCCGGGCTAAAACAGCATTTCTGAAGACTTTGGGGACTTACAGACACAAAGCTGGATTTTTACAAAGATACATTAACCTAGTACAATTAGGTTATGTATTTCACTATTCTATTTGGATTATGATATTGTAACCTTACCTTAGTACATTTGGGTCAAGGATTTCATTAGTATAGTAGGATTTGGCTATTTATTTCATTAGCTTAGTAGGAGTAGGATAGGAGTATTATAAATACCCTATCATGCTAGAGATTTTTATTAATTCAGAAATTCATTCTTAAACTATTAATTTTCTTCCATCTCTCTCATCTTCCACCATAAACACTTCTAATCTATTCTTCTATTCTTAAATTCCACAACAAGAGAATCGTTACTTGCTAGGGAATCACCAAAACCACACGCCTATCACCTACTTCTCACGCCATCAACCATGCAAAACGTGATATCCTTCGCATTCATGGGTAACTAAACCTCTTAGTTGGGGTTATGGAAGCCGAATGAGTTACTATCTATTGCTGTGAGCTTGTGAGTTCGAGACACGTATATTGCTTATATCATTATTCTCTTCATCTTAATCTACATTCTTTGCAGTAGCAAACGCAAGAATACGCCAGTCTAACATTTAACTTGTTCGTGAGAAAGGTTATTTGTCTGGAAAAGAGATAATGTCAAGGTAGTAGGACACCCTTTCCTATTAAAAAGCTAGTGCCGTAACTGGACTAACCTCTTGGAGAATTCGTACCGTTAGACACGCTTTAAGCTCGCGAGAGTTAAAGTGAAATAGTCCTTGTTTAGGTCGCGAGACGCTTGGATTTACCATCGACTACAATTCTCTATAAGCAATTGCATGTCAAGACTCTACACACTCATAGCCGATAGAGATGTATACCTCAAAAGGTGGACATAACCCCAACGCTTCAATTCTCATTGTTTACAACTTACGTAACAATCTTTCTCTCTTTACTTTGCTATTTTCAGCTTTTACTTTATTGTTTTGGTTACACATTACAATCCCCACTCATTACGAAACTTGCACTAAAAGTCTAGTAATTCTGCTTACTTGTTGACCAAGCTATTCTCTGTGGGATCGATACCCAACCCAGTTGGGTTCTATATTTGCTAACGACCGCTTTACACTCACAAGAGCTGTAGATTGAGCGTTATCAAAAATTGGCGCCGTTGCCGGGGAATACGAGTGTCAATCAAGTTCGTGATAATTACTAGACCCTTTGGTCAAAGATTCTCGTACTTTTATGTTTAGTTTTTGTTTTTGTTTATTGCAGGTTTTTCTTTTAGTGCATGCCCCATACTAGAAGTTCTGGTCAACCGTTATTACCAATCAATCCGGAACCACAATGAATTAGAAGAATGGAAGCACAAGCTGAAATCGACAGGATGGCTGCTCAACACGAGCAAGCAAGATTAGCTGCTCTTGCCGCTGCTCAAGTCCCACAACAAAACATTGATAATCCTGGGCGAGCAACAAATCCTGACGATGAAGATTTAGGTGATGACGAGTTACTAAACCCTAGGCGTGATGCTGAAATTATAACACCTGCCAATCGAAGAGGTCGACAAGCTCAGTATAGGTATGACCGCCAACCTTTGCAACCAGCTTTCGACGATGATGATGATGATCTTGATGGTGCCGGAGCCAATGGAGCTATAATTCCACCACCATTAGCGCCCGGAGCCAAATTCAACATCACTAGCACCATGATTCAGTTATTGCAACTCAAGGGGTTATTTGGTGGAGTAGCAGGCGATGAACCGAATGTGCATCTCATCAAGTTTATTTCTACATGCAAGTCTTTTGACAATCCTGGTGTTGGTCAGAATGCTATTCGATTACGTCTATTTCCATTGTCTCTGTTTGGGGAGGCAACACTATGGTTGAATGGGCTGACTCCTGATTCAATTACAAATTGGAGGCAATTGAGAGACGCTTTCCTAGAAAGATTCTTTTCGCCATCCAAGAGGGCTCAATTGAGAGATGAAATCAGCAACTTTCGTCAGCTTCCCTCTGAAGCTCTTCACGAAACATGGGAGAGGTTCAAAACAAAGCTAACGAGATGCCCAAACCATCACATGACTAATGTTCACCTCATGGAGATCTTGTATAGAGCCTTGAATTCAGTAACTAAACCAGTGGTGGACAACGCAGCTGGAGGTTCTTTTATGGACCTTAACTTTGGTCAAGCAAGCAATATGCTAGATCGCATGACAAAGCAAAGTAGAGCTTGGCATACCAGGGATTCTGAGGTAGCAAGCCCCACTTTATCTATTGGCATGTCTGCAGACCAAAGAAGAAGAGAAGAAGAACGTGAGCAAGACATGGCGCACATGAAAACACAATTGGATCTTCTGACAAAGCAGTTATTATCAGGGAAGACCGAAAAAGTGAAAGCTGTGGCGCTGAAAGGAAGAGACGAATCTGATTCGGAAGAGGAGGCCAACTACTTAAACAATCAGGGGGGTTTCCGTGGGAATGCCCAAGGAAACCAAGGTCGGAACTATTATGATAAATCTGGAAGCAAAGACCAAGGTAGTTGGAAGAAAAATAATGAAAAGAGTGGTGTGTACGTTCCCCCTGGTAGACGTGATACCACCACATCTAATTCTATGGAAGACATGATGGCTAAGTTATTGAAAGGAGTGGAAGCAACGAGCGCAGGAGTGAAGGAGGTAATTGACGATTTGGCCTCCATGAAGCAATTAGTTGATTCTCATTCCACTTCTATCAAGCAAATAGAGCAGCAATTGAGCCAACTTTCAGCAGCATTCAATCAAAGAAAGGCTGGCACCTTACCGAGCGATACTGTGCAAAACCCAAGGAATGATGGGTCATGCATGGCCATCACTACCAGAAGTGGTAAGGTGCTGGAAACTTCAGCAAAAGGCAAGCAAGTGGTTGACGTAGCAGCAGACATTGACGCCACACCTAGTGACGTTACAAGAGAAGAAGCCGCAACAACTACTTCAGGCGTCAAGGATGTTTTACCTAGTGACGTGCAGCCTGAAAAAAATGATAAACGGAAGCAAGAGGAGAAGAAATCCATGGAGATAACACTTCCATTCCCACCACCACCTTTTCTACAAAGATTGAAGAAGGTGGCCGATGACACTAAGTTCAGCAAATTTATGACTATGTTGAAGCATCTGACCATTAATGTCCCATTGGTAGAGGCACTTGAACAAATGCCTGGTTATGCGAAGTTTATGAAAGATCTTTTGACTAAAAAGAGGGCAGCAAGTTATGAGCTGAAAGATGATGTGCATCATTGTAGTGCAATTGCTACCCGATCGATAGTTCAGAAGAAGGCCGACCCCGGAGCTTTCACGATTCCTTGCACCGTCGGATCTTTGGACTTTGCTAAAGCATTGTGTGACTTAGGAGCCAGCATCAACTTGATGCCATTATCGATCTACAAGAAGTTGGGGTTAGGAGATCCTACACCAACTAATATGAGGCTTGTTATGGCGGATAGGTCGGTAAAACTACCGGTTGGTATTCTATGCGATGTCTTGGTGAAGGTATCTTCATTCATATTTCCAGCAGACTTTGTCATCTTGGATTGTGAAGCAGATTCAGAGGTTCCCATAATCTTGGGACGCCCTTTCCTTGCTATGGGAAGTGTGCTCATAGATTTGAGAGCTAATGAACTCTCATTCCGAATCAATGACGAAGTGGTTCGTTTTGACGTTTGCAAATCAATGAAGCAACCCAAAGATCTGAGTGTATTTTCTGTGGCTGATGTTGTCGTTGATGACGAGGAAGAACGACTTGAAGAAGAACAAATTCTTGATGATCCTTTGGAGGTTTCGCTCATGAAAGGAGAGAATGAGGATGCTGAAATTTCTGAAGAAGCTATTTGTGCTCTATCGGGATTAGGAACATATCGTTATACTCCCAAGAAGCTTGATCTTGATCTCAAGAATCGACCCACACCACCAGCTAAGCCATCTATGGAAGAGCCACCCACGTTAGAATTGAAGGAGCTGCCAAGCCATTTGAAGTACGCATTCTTAGGAAGCGGAAATACTCTTCCAGTTATAGTGGCAGCCGATTTGGGTGAGCAACAAGTTTGTGCTCTTATTGCAACCCTACGCAAGTATATTAGAGCCATTGAATGGACCATTGTGGATATTATTGGTATACCACCTGGGATTTGCACTCATAAAATTCAGCTTCAAGAAAAGTGCACACCCACCATTGAACATCAAAGACGTCTAAACCCACCAATGCAAGAAGTGGTGAAGAAGGAGATTATTAAGTGGTTAGACGCAGGAGTCGTGTATCCTATTTCGGATAGTACATGGGTAAGCCCAGTACAATGTGTTCCCAAGAAAGGAGGCATGACCGTGGTCGCGAATGCAAAGAATGAACTTATTCCACTCAGGCCCGTTACTGGATGGAGAGTATGCATGGACTACCGCAGTCTGAATTCTTAGACACTCAAGGATCACTTCCCCATGCCATTTATGGACCAAATGCTAGATCGATTAGCGGGGAAAGGATGGTTTTGCTTCTTGGATGGTTATTCGGGTTATAATCAGATTTGTATTGCACCTGAAGACCAAGAGAAGACAACGTTTACATGCCCATATGGTACGTTTGCCTTCAAATGCATGCCATTCGGGTTGTGTAATGCACCAGCCACCTTTCAACGTTGTATGATGTCTATTTTCTCTGATATGGTTGAAGACACTTTGGAGGTATTTATGGACGACTTTTCATTTGTTGGTGAGTCTTTTGAAGCATGTTTGGCAAACTTGAGCATGGCATTGCAAAGATGTGTAGAGTTCAACCTTGTGCTGAATTGGGAGAAGTGCCACTTCATGGTAAAAGAAGGAATTGTTCTTGGGCACAAGATCTCCGAAAGAGGAATAGAGGTTGATCGCGCAAAAATAGAAGTAATCAAGAAGATACCACCTCCAATTTCGGTGAAGGGAGTTCGTAGTTTTCTTGACCACGCTGGGTTTTATCGTAGATTCATCAAAGACTTCTCCAAAATTTCTAGTCCATTGTGCAAACTATTGGAGAAAGATGCGAAGTTTGACTTTAATGATGATTGCTTAAAGGCATTCGAATGCCTTAAAGGAAAACTCATTGAAGCCCCTGTCATGGTAGCACCAGATTGGACGCTCCCGTTCGAGGTCATGTGTGATGCTAGTGGTGTAGCCATTGGTGCTGTTCTTGGACAAAGAAAGGAGAAACTATTTCATCCTATCTATTATGCAAGTAAGGTCCTAAATGAAGCCCAAAGGAACTACACCGTTACTGAACAAGAGCTCCTAGCGGTTGTGTATGCGTTTGAGAAATTTCGTGCCTATCTATTGGGTACTAAGGTGATCGTTCATACAGACCATGCAGCTCTTAGGTATCTAATGATGAAGAAGGATGCAAAACCAAGGCTGATTCGATGGGTATTGCTGCTGCAAGAGTTTGATTTCGAAGTCAAAGATAGAAGAGGTTGCGAGAACCAAGTGGCTGATCACCTATCTAGACTTGAGAATGAGTATGTGGCGCAACCAGAAAATCAGATTGATGATGCATTCCCTGACGAGGAGATACTAGCAACAACAATGGAGAAATTACCATGGTATGCCAACTTTGCAAATTTCGTGGTGAGTAATGTGTTACCTTCCAATTTATCTTACCACCAAAGGAGGAAGTTTATGCATGACGTTCAGCACTACTATTGGGATGAGCCTTATTTGTTTCGAAGATGCGCGGATGGTATCATTCGACGATGTATATCCCATGAAGAAGTGCCTACTATATTGGAAGCATGCCACACTTCGCAAGTTGGAGGACATCATGCAGGGAATCGAACGGCAAGGAAAATCTTGCAAAGTGGTTATTATTGGCCTACAATATTCAGAGATGCACACGACTATGTGAGAAGGTGTGACCAATGCCAACGTCAAGGTGCTATTTCAAAACACCATGAAATGCCCATGTCCAAAATTCTGGAGGTAGAACTCTTTTGATGTGTGGGGTATTGATTTCATGGGACCATTCGTGAATTAGTTTGGAATGAAGTACATCTTGGTTGCTGTGGATTATGTGTCAAAATGGGTTGAAGCTGTAGCATTGGCCGACAATGAAGGAAAGCGTGTTGTAGCGTTTTTAAAGAAGAATATCTTCTCTCGCTTTGGAGTACCTCGTACTTTCATAAGTGATGGAGGATCTCACTTTTGCAACAAGCTATTCAAATCTGTATTGACCAAGTATGGAGTCAAGCAACACAAGGTAGCTACGCCTTATCATCCCCAAACCAGTGGACAAGTTGAGGTTTCCAACCGCGAGATCAAGCAAATCCTTGCCAAGACGGTTAATGCGAATAGGAAGGACTGGTCTCGAAAGCTAGATGATGCACTATGGGCGTATAGGACTGCATTCAAGACACCCATTGGCATGTCACCTTATCATCTAGTTTATGGGAAGGCTTATCATCTACCCATCGAGCTTGAATACAAGGCATTGTGGGCATTGAAGCACTTGAATCTGAATTGGGATAATGTGAAGAACCTGAGGTTGGAGCAGCTGAACGAACTAGATGAATTTCGTCTCCATGCATATGAAAGATCAGATTTATACAAGGAGCGGATGAAGAAGTATCATGATCAGCGGATTGTTCGACGAAACTTCCAAAAAGGTGACATGGTACTACTCTTTAACTCCAGACTCAAGCTCTTCCCAGGTAAGTTAAAATCAAAGTGGTCTGGCCTATTCAAAGTCATCCAAGTCTACTCGTCTGGAGTAGTCGAATTGGAAGACAATGATGGTGTTGTCTTCAAAGTGAATGGCCAACGTGTTAAGCCATATATCGGTTCTCTTGAATCGATGAATGACAAGGCCATCACTTATCTCGACGAAGTGTAAGTACTCGAGATTACTACGTCGAGCCACGACAATAAATAAGGCGCTAGATGGGAGGCAACCCATCGTTTTATTATTTTATTGTTTTGTCATTTTATCGTTTTATCGTTTCGTCGTTTTAGTATTTTTTCTTTTTGATAAATGAAAATTCAAAAAATAAGAGTCGTGCCACGACCAAAACTAAGGCGCTTGGTGGGAGGCAACCCATCGTACTAATCGTTTTCATTTTGTTTTGAGCAAATATAGGTGCAAGAAGTATGCGACGAGGAGATTGATCTCCCTCGACAATTTGGACGCATTGTATGGTAAAATCGGTAAGTTAGGAATGGTGATGCATAAGGCAATGAATTGAGCCTTTCTCACGTCAAAATAGGCTTCGAGGAAGGCCAGGCCTTGGTAAAAATAGTCCACGAATGATGCACAACCTATTCTATAGCCTAAGGACTCGGAATCTATTGTGCTATACACTATGCGCCGCCTATTCCTAGGTATGCGTTTGACTATGCGCCGCCTATGCTATGGCATTTGGTCTCAGTATCTCATGTGCCATAGACTATGCGGCGCATATGTCTACAAATGCCATAGACTATGCGGCGCATATGTCCCATTATGCCATAGACAATGCGCCGCATATGTCATTGATATGCCGAGTGATATGCGCCGTATATGTGGTGTTTTTGTCTCCAAATCCGATTGTAAATGGGTCATAACCCAACCCATACTATTCCTATATAAAGGGGACTTAGTTTTATAACACAACCACACTAGAATATACCCTAAAGGCGCCGCATACTCTTCCACATCTTCTCAAAATTTTCTTCTTTTGCTCTTCCAATTCACAACAACTTCTCCACAAGCTTCAAGGAAGTAAGTACTCTCTTATTCTTCATCTAATTATCGTAAGTACTATGTTGCTATGCTTATTATAAATTGCTAAATCATGTGAGATTGGTAGGTGATGTTCATGTGTTTGGATTATTGTTGCAAAATCATGTGAGTGAATATATACGTAGGGAATTCTTGACTTGTTTCCGACTTGAATTTTGTTTCAAAAAGCATTGTTATGATATTTGCTGAATATATATGGCTACGAATATTGCTTAAGAGTGTTGTTTGGATGCTTACATAATAGACTATCCCGGCCATCGGGATAAGATTATAGTGCCTATCGACTTAGGAGGTTGTGCTTGTTGTACGAATAACGATTCCATGTGGTAACCCCTATGTCATAGTGTTGCTATATCCACCATGAAAGTAGTCCACTGGCTGCAAATAAGTGATGCAATGCTGATTTTCTTGTCGGAATACAATCCTACAACGTATGTCGACGAAATCTGAGTACTCGACCACTTTCACTTCATTGATTTGTGCTAACGAAACTAAGTGTGGGGTGGTACCCCTAGTGCTTTCATATAGATTGTATCAAGTGAGATTGTGCTGCAACTAACATTATTTCTAGTCTCAGGTACAATGGCACCTAAAGCGAGGCAAGGCAAGGAGAAGGCTACCACGTCCCAAAAGGGCAAGAAGAGAAGTCGAAAAGACCAAAGAGAATCATCCTCAGCACACCTACCACGCAGAATGTTCGGAATAAAATGGGTCTTTGAGTAAGAAGCCAAAGCATGGTACAGCAACAACAAAGAAAGGAAATATGTGCATGTCAACTTGATCAACAAGGAGACCTTATCAAAGAAAGAGCCGCGTATGTTGGCAAAAATAATGGCTTTGAAGCTGGATTTCATCTTCCACGACATGGGAGAGTGTAATCTTGACTTAACAAGAGAGTTTTATGCCAACTGGTCACCGAACACAACAGGCAATGAAGTCAAAATTCGTGGCCAAGTGTTACATCTTACAGCGGATTGGATCAACTCTTTTCTTGGCTTACCTTCGGTCGACACTGCACCAATCAAAGAGCTGTACAGCAGGCCTCCTTACAGAGCAATACGACACACGCTTTGTGGAAGCAGATCGATGGCAGGATGGGGCAGACATAAGGAAACAGGCCATCACAATACCTTCCCCTATGCTCCACTAAATAGGGAAGTAAGAATCTGGATGCGCATTGTCAACTCATGCCTTATTCCTGGAACTCAATAAACCAAGATATCGAGAGATAGAGTGTGTTTGGTCTATGCTTTGATGACGAATGTCCCTATCAACTTTGGGGCAATCATTCGATCTACCATGAGGAAGGCCAGACTCCACAAAAGGTCCCATTTCATATTCGGCAATTTGTTGACAGCAATGTTGCGGAAGGAGGATGTCGAAGAGGAACCAGCTGACCACAAACTCCCGCAAAAACCAAAGAAGGTTGACCTCACCAAGGTCAAAGATGCTGAAACATCTCATGGAGTCAACCTTACTACTGCGGAGAGACATGCTCGTGATGAGAGTTTTTTCCGTCATCTCTATGGCATGACACGATTTACTATGATGAGTGGTGGACGTATTCCAACTGCTGAAGAGCTCCAACAGCTGGACCACGACTACCCAATGAACATGCATGCCCGGGAGATATGTGGAGTGGGCGTATATTTTGAGGAACCTCTAGACGATGACGTGCCGACTGATGATGATCGACGCTTGCCTGATTCTGATGATGAGGAGAACTCTGACGACGACTCTTATGATGATTCCGACGAAGGGGGTATGACCCCTGACATTGATGAAGGGTCCGACTAACCAGGTTCTTTGAATTTATTTTCCAGTGAGGGCAGTGTCCCGTCTAAGTGTGGGGTGGCAGAATCGCATGCTATACTTCTTTGTTTGCAGCTATGTTTGTATGTTTGTTTGTTTACTTTGTTTTTTTTTTTTGAGCCCATTTTTTTGTTGTTTTTCGTTTGACGTTTTTTTAGTTTTTTTTAGGAGTCAAATTTTTCTAGCTTCGCATGAAATTATTTTGATAGGCATCATGAGATTATAATAAGAGTATGTGCTACAATTGTGACTATTGAGACATTTAGGCTCTAGTTGTGACTCATTATGTGATATTGTGTGATTCAATTCCTTCAATTGTTGGGTCGAGAGTCTATATTACTTCCAATCAAGTCGACCATGTGCCTTGTATGTGTGAGATAATAGTATATTCTATGTTTGTGGCTGATGCTAGAACTTGCCTGGTATGTATGCAAAGCAAAAATAAGGAATGTAAGTTTAGGATATGATTTAGGTATTTCTTTGGCAACCTATACATGTTTACGTTCAGTTTTACCTACCCATGAACATCATCCTAGTTAACCCTTTTTGAGCCTTTAGCCTATTTCTTTGACAACCTTGTATGTAAGCCTAATCCATTTTTTTTCAAGACCGTAATTTGATTCAAATTCCTAAGTGCTTTAAAGTGAAAAAGTCATGTGACAACATAAGAGGAAATTGGGTGAGTATGATGCTTTAAATTGTAATGGTGCTTGAATGTGTTATGAAAAAGAAAGTGCTATCATAAGAGGTATGTTGTGAAAAGAAAAAGGAAAAGAAAGCTGAAAAGTGAGTTGTGCTTAAAATTGAAAAACAAAAGATGAGAATAAGGGTGGAAGAATAAAATAAAGAAAGGTTGAAAGAAAAAAGTGTCAATGATACAATGTGATGTATTAAAGTGCTTAGGAACGTAGTCACTATTTCTGACAAAAATAGCTGATCCTACCCGTCCCTTAGCCTACATTACAACCATCAAAAGACCTACTTGATCCTAAGCTTAGCATTCTGACATTTAGTAGAGTACTACATTAAGGGCAAGCCTATGGTCATCAGTTGCTACATATGAATTCTTTGTGAGAGTGAGAGAAAGGACACTTTGATACCCATGTTTGAAAAATATGCTATATTTCTGCGTGATTATAGGTACTAAATGGTGAGACACACATGGCTGATGAGTTTGGATAGTTGTATATGATTCTATGCACTTGAACGTTTGCATGTGAGTTGATCACCATCACGAGTCTATGCTTGAGAGTAAATGGTTTCTATTTATAATCGGAAAGCTACTCTTGGTTGATAATCGTTGTGCTTGTCTTGATAAATGTTTTGTGTTGCTGCTGTAAAAACCTTAAGTCGATGCTTAGAAGGACATGATAAGTTGTTCGAGGACGAACAAAGCTCTAAGTGTGGGGTGTTGATGATTGGCGGATTTACACGCCTATATCAATATATTTTGCCCATATTTTAGCCTAGTTTTGAGAACTAATTATCTATTTCATGCACTTTTAGTCCTTTTTCCTGTAAATGAGCTAACAAACATGATTAGGAAAGTTTCAGGTATAAATGATGCAAAATATAGCATTTTACGGCTTACTTGACGCAAAAGAAAGCTCACAAACGAAGTAGAAGGGAGCTGGACGCCTAAGGACCAAATCTGCTGCATGGAAAATCTGTCCCGGGCTAAAACAACATTTCTGAAGACTTTGGGGACTTACAGACACAAAGCTGGATTTTTACAAAGATACATTAACCTAGTACAATTAGGTTATGTATTTCACTATTCTATTTGGATTATGATATTGTAACCTTACCCTAGTACATTTGGGTCAAGGATTTCATTAGTATAGTAGGATTTGGCTATTTATTTCATTAGCTTAGTAGGAGTAGGATAGGAGTATTATAAATACCCTATCATGCTAGAGATTTTTATTAATTCAGAAATTCATTCTTAAACTATTAATTTTCTTCCATCTCTCTCATCTTCCACCACAAACACTTCTAATCTATTCTTCTATTCTTACATTCCACAACAAGAGAATCGTTACTTGCTAGGGAATCACCAAAACCACACGCCTATCACCTACTTCTCACGCCATCAACCATGCAAAACGTGATATCCTTCGCATTCATGGGTAACTAAACCTCTTAGTTGGGGTTATGTTAGCCGAATGAGTTACTATCTATTGCTGTGAGCTTGTGAGTTCGAGACACGTATATTGCTTATATCATTATTCTCTTCATCTTAATCTACATTCTTTGCGGTTGCAAACGCAAGAATACGCCAGTCTAACATTTAACTTGTTCGCGAGAAAGGTTATTTGTCTGGAAAAGAGAAAATGTCAAGGTAGTAGGACACCCTTTCCTATTAAAAAGCTAGTGCCGTAACTGGACTAACCTCTTGGAGAATTCATACCGTTAGACACGCTTTAAGCTCGCGAGAGTTAAAGTGAAATAGTCCTTGTTTAGGTCGCGAGACGCTTGGATTTACCATCGACTACAATTCTCTATAAGCAATTGCATGTCAAGACTCTACACACTCATAGCCGATAGAGACGTATACCTCAGAAGGTGGACATAACCCCAACGCTTCAATTCTCATTGTTTACAACTTATGTAACAATCTTTCTCTCTTTACTTTGCTATTTTCAGCTTTTACTTTATTGTTTTGGTTACACATTACAATCCCCCTCATTACGAGACTTGCACTAAAAGTCTAGTAATTCTGCTTACTTGTTGACCAAGCTATTCTCTGTGGGATCGATACCCAACCCAGTTGGGTTCTATATTTGGTAACGACCGCTTTACACTCACAAGGGCTGTAGATTGAGCGTTATCAAAAATTGGCGCCGTTGCCGGGGAATACGAGTGTCAATCAAGTTCGTGATAATTACTAGACCCTTTGGTCAAAGATTCTCGTACTTTTACGTTTAGTTTTTGTTTTTGTTTATTGCAGGTTTTTCTTTTAGTGCATGCCCTATACTAGAAGTTCTGGTCAACCGTTATTACCAATCAATCCGGAACCACAACGAATTAGAAGAATGGAAGCACAAGCTGAAATCGACAGGATGGCTGCTCAACACGAGCAAGCAAGATTAGCTGCTCTTGCCGCTGCTCAAGTCCCACAACAAAACATTGATAATCCTGGGCGAGCAACAAATCCTGACGATGAAGATTTAGGTGATGACGAGTTACTAAACCCTAGGCGTGATGCTGAAATTATAACACCTGCCAATCGAAGAGGTCGACAAGCTCAGTATAGGTATGACCGCCAACCTTTGCAACCAGCTTTCGACGATGATGATGATGATCTTGATGGTGCCGGAGCCAATGGAGCTATAATTCCACCACCATTAGCGCCCGGAGCCAAATTCAACATCACTAGCACCATGATTCAGTTATTGCAACTCAAGGGGTTATTTGGTGGAGTAGCAGGCGATGAACCGAATGTGCATCTCATCAAGTTTATTTCTACATGCAAGTCTTTTGACAATCCTGGTGTTGGTCAGAATGCTATTCGATTACGTCTATTTCCATTGTCTCTGTCTGGGGAGGCAACACTATGGTTGAATGGGCTGACTCCTGATTCAATTACAAATTGGAGGCAATTGAGAGACGCTTTCCTAGAAAGATTCTTTCCGCCATCCAAGAGGGCTCAATTGAAAGATGAAATCAGCAACTTTCGTCAGCTTCCCTCTGAAGCTCTTTACGAAACATGGGAGAGGTTCAAAACAAAGCTAACGAGATGCCCAAACCATCACATGACTAATGTTCACCTCATGGAGATCTTGTATAGAGCCTTGAATTCAGTAACTAAACCAGTGGTGGACAACGCAGCTGGAGGTTCTTTTATGGACCTTACCTTTGGTCAAGCAAGCAATATGCTAGATCGCATGACAAAGCAAAGTAGAGCTTGGCATACCAGGGATTCTGAGGTAGCAAGCCCCACTTTATCTATTGGCATGTCTGCAGACCAAAGAAGAAGAGAAGAAGAACGTGAGCAAGACATGGCGCACATGAAAACACAATTGGATCTTCTGACAAAGCAGTTATTATCAGGGAAGACCGAAAAAGTGAAAGCTGTGGCGCTGAAAGGAAGAGACGAATCTGATTCGGAAGAGGAGGCCAACTACTTGAACAATCAGGGGGGTTTCTGTGGGAATGCCCAAGGAAACCAAGGTCGGAACTATTATGATAAATCTGGAAGCAAAGACCAAGGTAGTTGGAAGAAAAATAATGAAAAGAGTGGTGTGTACGTTCCCCCTGGTAGACGTGATACCACCACATCTAATTCTATGGAAGACATGATGGCTAAGTTATTGAAAGGAGTGGAAGCAACGAGCGTAGGAGTGAAGGAGGTAATTGATGATTTGGCCTCCATGAAGCAATTAGTTGATTCTCATTCCACTTCTATCAAGCAAATAGAGCAGCAATTGAGCCAACTTTCAGCAGCATTCAATCAAAGAAAGGCTGGCACCTTACCGAGCGATACTGTGCAAAACCCAAGGAATGATGGGTCATGCATGGCCATCACTACCAGAAGTGGTAAGGTGCTGGAAACTTCAGCAAAAGGCAAGCAAGTGGTTGACGTAGCAGCAGACATTGACGCCACACCTAGTGACGTTACAAGAGAAGAAGTCGCAACAACTACTTCAGGCGTCAAGGATGTTTTACCTAGTGACGTGCAGCCGGAAAAAAATGATAAACGGAAGCAAGAGGAGAAGAAATCCATGGAGAGAACACTTCCATTCCCACCACCACCTTTTCCACAAAGATTGAAGAAGGTGGCCGATGACACTAAGTTCAGCAAATTTATGACTATGTTGAAGCAGCTGACCATTAATGTCCCATTGGTAGAGGCACTTGAACAAATGCCTGGGTATGCGAAGTTTATGAAAGATCTTTTGACTAAAAAGAGGGCAGCAAGTTATGAGCTGAAAGATGATGTGCATCATTGTAGTGCAATTGCTACCCGATTGATAGTTCAGAAGAAGGCCGACCCCGGAGCTTTCACGATTCCTTGCACCGTCGGATCTTTGGACTTTGCTAAAGCATTATGTGACTTAGGAGCCAGCATCAACTTGATGCCATTATCGATCTACAAGAAGTTGGGGTTAGGAGATCCTACACCAACTAATATGAGGCTTGTTATGGCGGATAGGTCGGTAAAACGACCGGTTGGTATTCTATGCGATGTCTTGGTGAAGGTATCTTCATTCATATTTCCAGCAGACTTTGTCATCTTGGATTGTGAAGCAGATTCAGAGGTTCCCATAATCTTGGGACGCCCTTTCCTTGCTATGGGAAGTGTGCTCATAGATTTGAGAGCTAATGAACTCTCATTCCGAATCAATGACGAAGTGGTTCGTTTTGACGTTTGCAAATCAATGAAGCAACCCAAAGGTCTGAGTGTATTTTCTGTGGCTGATGTTGTCGTTGATGACGAGGAAGAACGACTTGAAGAAGAACAAATTCTTGATGATCCTTTGGAGGTTTCGCTCATGAAAGGAGAGAATGAGGATGCTGAAATTTCTGAAGAAGCTATTTGTGCTCTATCGGGATTTGGAACATATCGTTATACTCCCAAGAAGCTGGATCTTGATCTCAGGAATCGACCCACACCACCAGCTAAGCCATCTATGGAAGAGCCACCCACGTTAGAATTGAAGGAGCTGCCAAGCCATTTGAAGTACGCATTCTTAGGAAGCGGAAATACTCTTCCAGTCATAGTGGCAGCCGATTTGGGTGAGCAACAAGTTGCAACTCTTATTGCAACCCCACGCAAGTATATTAGAGCCATTGGATGGACCATTGTGGATATTATTGGTATACCACCTGGGATTTGCACTCATAAAATTCAGCTTCAAGAAAAGTGCACACCCACCATTGAACATCAAAGACGTCTAAACCCACCAATGCAAGAAGTGGTGAAGAAGGAGATTATTAAGTGGTTAGACGCAGGAGTCGTGTATCCTATTTTGGATAGTACATGGGTAAGCCCAGTACAATGTGTTCCCAAGAAAGGAGGCATGACCGTTGTCGCGAATGCAAAGAATGAACTTATTCCACTCAGGCCCGTTACTGGATGGAGAGTATGCATGGACTACCGCAGTCTGAATTCTTGGACACTCAAGGATCACTTCCCCATGCCATTTATGGACCAAATGCTAGATCGATTAGCGGGGAAAGAATGGTTTTGCTTCTTAGATGGTTATTCGGGTTATAATCAGATTTGTATTGCACCTGAAAACCAAGAGAAGACAACGTTTACATGCCCATATGGTACGTTTGCCTTCAAACGCATGCCATTCGGGTTGTGTAATGCACCAGCCACCTTTCAACGTTGTATGATGTCTATTTTCTCTGATATGGTTGAAGACACTTTGGAGGTATTTATGGATGACTTTTCAGTTGTTGGTGAGTCTTTTGAAGCATGTTTGGCAAACTTGAGCATGGCATTGCAAAGATGTGTAGAGTTCAACCTTGTGCTGAATTGGGAGAAGTGCCACTTCATGGTAAAAGAAGGAATTGTTCTTGGGCACAAGATCTCCGAAAGAGGAATAGAGGTTGATCGCGCAAAAATAGAAGTAATCGAGAAGATACCACCTCCAATTTCGGTGAAGGGAGTTCGTAGTTTTCTTGACCACGCTGGGTTTTATCGTAGATTCATCAAAGACTTCTCCAAAATTTCTAGTCCATTGTGCAAACTATTGGAGAAAGATGCAAAGTTTGACTTTAATGATGATTGCTTAAAGGCATTCGAATGCCTTAAAGGAAAACTCATTGAAGCCCCTGTCATGGTAGCACCAGATTGGACGCTCCCGTTCGAGGTCATGTGTGATGCTAGTGGTGTAGCCATTGGTGCTGTTCTTGGACAAAGAAAGGAGAAACTATTTCATCCTATCTATTATGCAAGTAAGGTCCTAAATGAAGCCCAAAGGAACTACACCGTTACTGAACAAGAGCTCCTAGCGGTTGTGTATGCGTTTGAGAAATTTCGTGCCTATCTATTGGGTACTAAGGTGATCGTTCATACAGACCATGCAGCTCTTAGGTATCTAATGATGAAGAAGGATGCAAAACCAAGGCTGATTCGATGGGTATTGCTGCTGCAAGAGTTTGATTTCGAAGTCAAAGATAGAAGAGGTTGCGAGAACCAAGTGGCTGATCACCTATCTAGACTTGAGAATGAGTATGTGGCGCAACCAGAAAATCAGATTGATGATGCATTCCCTGACGAGGAGATACTAGCGACAACAATGGAGAAATTACCATGGTATGCCGACTTTGCAAATTTCGTGGTGAGTAATGTGTTACCTTCCAATTTATCTTACCACCAAAGGAGGAAGTTTATGCATGACGTTCAGCACTACTATTGGGATGAGCCTTATTTGTTTCGAAGATGCGCGAATGGTATCATTCGACGATGTATATCCCATGAAGAAGTGCCTACTATATTGGAAGCATGCCACACATCGCAAGTTGGAGGACATCATGCAGGGAATCGAACGGCAAGGAAAATCTTGCAAAGTGGTTATTATTGGTCTACAATATTCAGAGATGCACACGACTATGTGAGAAGGTGTGACCAATGCCAACGTCAAGGTGCTATTTCAAAACACCATGAAATGCCCATGTCCAAAATTCTGGAGGTAGAACTCTTTGATGTGTGGGGTATTGATTTCATGGGACCATTCGTGAATTCGTTTGGAATGAAGTACATCTTGGTTGCTGTGGATTATGTGTCAAAATGGGTTGAAGCTGTAGCATTGGCCGACAATGAAGGAAAGCGTGTTGTAGCGTTTTTAAAGAAGAATATCTTCTCTCGCTTTGGAGTACCTCGTACTATCATAAGTGATGGAGGATCTCACTTTTGCAACAAGCTATTCAAATCTGTATTGGCCAAGTATGGAGTCAAGCAACACAAGGTAGCTACGCCTTATCATCCCCAAACCAGTGGACAAGTTGAGGTTTCCAACCGCGAGATCAAGCAAATCCTTGCCAAGACGGTTAATGCAAATAGGAAGGACTGGTCTCGAAAGCTAGATGATGCACTATGGGCGTATAGGACTGCATTCAAGACACCCATTGGCATGTCACCTTATCATCTAGTTTATGGGAAGGATTATCATCTACCCATCGAGCTTGAATACAAGGCATTGTGGGCATTGAAGCACTTGAATCTGAATTGGGATAATGTGAAGAACCTGAGGTTGGAGCAGCTGAACGAACTAGATGAATTTCGTCTCCATGCATATGAAAGATCAGATTTATACAAGGAGAGGATGAAGAAGTATCATGATTAGCGGATTGTTCGACGAAACTTCCAAAAAGGTGACATGGTACTACTCTTTAACTCCAGACTCAAGCTCTTCCCAGGTAAGTTAAAATCAAAGTGGTCTGGCTCATTCAAAGTCATCCAAGTCTACTCGTCTGGAGTAGTCGAATTGGAAGACAATGATGGTGTTGTCTTCAAAGTGAATGGCCAACGTGTTAAGCCATATATCGGTCCTCTTGAATCGATGAATGACAAGGCCATCACTTATCTCGACGAAGTCTAAGTACTCGAGATTACTACGTCGAGCCACGACAATAAATAAGGCGCTAGATGGGAGGCAACCCATCGTTTTATTGTTTTATTGTTTTGTCGTTTTATCGTTTTATCGTTTCGCCGTTTTAGTATTTTTTCTTTTTGATAAATGAAAATTCAAAAAATAAGAGTCGTGCCACGACCAAAACTAAGGCGCTTGGTGGGAGGCAACCCATCGTACTAATCGTTTTCATTTTGTTTTGAGCAAATATAGGTGCAAGAAGTATGCGACGAGGAGATTGATCTCCCTCGACAATTTGGACGCATTGTATGGTAAAATCGGTAAGTTAGGAATGGTGATGCATAAGGCAATGAATTGAGCCTTTCTCACTTCAAAATAGGCTTCGAGGAAGGCCAGGCCTTGGTAAAAATAGGCCACGAACGATGCACAACCTATTCTATAGCCTAAGGACTCGGAATCTATTGTGCTATACACTATGCGCCGCCTATTCCTAGGTATGCGTTTGACTATGCGCCGCCTATGCTATGGAATTTGGTCTCAGTATCTCATGTGCCATAGACTATGCGGCGCATATGTCTACAAATGCCATAGACTATGCGGCGCATATGTCCCATTATGCCATAGACAATGCGCCGCATATGTCATTGATATGCCGAGTGATATGCGCCGTATATGTGGTGTTTTTGTCTCCAAATCCGATTGTAAATGGGTTATAACCCGACCCATACTATTCCTATATAAAGGGGAATTAGTTTTATAACACAACCACACTAGAATATACCCTAAAGGCGCCGCATACTCTTCCACATCTTCTCAAAATTTTCTTCCTTTGCTCTTCCAATTCACAGCAACTTCTCCACAAGCTTCAAGGAAGTAAGTACTCTCTTATTCTTCATCTAATTATCGTAAGTACTATGTTGCTATGCTTATTATAAATTGCTAAATCATGTGAGATTGGTAGGTGATGTTCATGTGTTTGGATTATTGTTGCAAAATCATGTGAGTGAATATATACGTAGGGAATTCTTGACTTGTTTCCGACTTGAATTTTGTTTCAAAAAGCATTGTTATGATATTTGCTGAATATATATGGCTATGAATATTGCTTAAGAGTGTTGTTTGGATGCTTACATAATAGACTATCCCGGCCATTGGGATAAGATTATAGTGCCTATCGACTTAGGAGGTTGTGCTTGTTGTACGAATAACGATTCCATGTGGTAACCCCTATGTTATAGTGTTGCTATATCCACCATGAAAGTAGTCCACTGGCTGCAAATAAGTGATGCAATGCTGATTTTCTTGTCGGAATACAATCCTACAACGTATGTCGACGAAATCTGAGTACTCGACCACTTTCACTTCATTGATTTGTGCTAACGAAACTAAGTGTGGGGTGGTACCCCTAGTGCTTTCATATAGATTGTATCAAGTGAGATTGTGCTGCAACTAACATTATTTCTAGTCTCAGGTACAATGGCACCTAAAGCGAGGCAAGGCAAGGAGAAGGCTACCACGTCCCAAAAGGGCAAGAAGAGAAGTCGAAAAGACCAAGGAGAATCATCCTCAGCACACCTACCACGCAGAATGTTCGGAATAAAATGGGTC
This sequence comes from Capsicum baccatum var. pendulum, assembly GCA_030864225.1. Lineage (NCBI taxonomy): Eukaryota > Viridiplantae > Streptophyta > Magnoliopsida > Solanales > Solanaceae > Capsicum > Capsicum baccatum. The sequence goes on along the minus strand of CM061558.1, from coordinate 74,830,169 downwards.
TTTGAGTAAGAAGCCAAAGCATGGTACAACAACAACAAAGAAAGGAAATATGTGCATGTCAACTTGATCAACAAGGAGACCTTATCAAAGAAAGAGCCGCGTATGTTGGCAAAAATAATGGCTTTGAAGCTGGATTTCATCTTCCACGACATGGGAGAGTGTAATCTTGACTTAACAAGAGAGTTTTATGCCAACTGGTCACCGAACACAACAGGCAGTGAAGTCAAAATTCGTGGCCAAGTGTTACATCTTACAGCGGATTGGATCAACTCTTTTCTTGGCTTACCTTCGGTCGACACTGCACCAATCAAAGAGCTGTACAGCAGGCCTCCTTACAGAGCAATACGACACACGCTTTGTGGAAGCAGATCGATGGCAAGATGGGGCAGACATAAGGAAACAGGCCATCACAATACCTTCCCCTATGCTCCACTAAATAGGGAAGTAAGAATCTGGATGCGCATTGTCAACTCATGCCTTATTCCTGGAACTCAATAAACCAAGATATCGAGAGATAGAGTGTGTTTGGTCTATGCTTTGATGACGAATGTCCCTATTAACTTTGGGGCAATCATTCGATCTACCATGAGGAAGGCCAGACTCCACAAAAGGTCCCATTTCATATTCGGCAATTTGTTGACAGCAATGTTGCGGAAGGAGGATGTCGAAGAGGAACCAGCTGACCACAAACTCCCGCAAAAACCAAAGAAGGTTGACCTCACCAAGGTCAAAGATGCTGAAACATCTCATGGAGTCAACCTTACTACTGCGGAGAGACATGCTCGTGATGAGAGTTTTTTCCGTCATCTCTATCGCATGACACAATTTACTATGATGAGTGGTGGACGTATTCCAACTGCTGAAGAGCTCCAACAGCTGGACCACGACTACCCAATGAACATGCATGCCCGGGAGATATGTGGAGTGGGCATATATTTTGAGGAACCTCTAGACGATGACGTGCCGACTGATGATGATCGACGCTTGCCTGATTCTGATGATGAGGAGAACTCTGACGACGACTCTTATGATGATTCCGACGAAGGGGGTATGACCCTCGACATTGATGAAGGGTCCGACTAACCAGGTTCTTTGAATTTATTTTCCACTGAGGGCAGTGTCCCGTCTAAGTGTGGGGTGGCAGAATCGCATGCTATACTTCTTTGTTTGCACCTATGTTTGTATGTTTGTTTGTTTACTTTGTTTTTTTTTTGAGCCCGTTTTTTTGTTGTTTTTCGTTTGACGTTTTTTTAGGTTTTTTTAGGAGTCAAATTTTTCTAGCTTTGCATGAAATTATTTTGATAGGCATCATGAGATTATAATAAGAGTATGTGCTACAATTGTGACTATTGAGACGTTTAGGCTCTAGTTGTGACTCATTATGTGATATTGTGTGATTCAATTCCTTCAATTGTTGGGTCGAGAGTCTATATTACTTCCAATCAAGTCGACCATGTGCCTTGTGTGTGTGAGATAATAGTATATTCTATGTTTGTGGCTGATGCTAGAACTTGCCTGGTATGTATGCAAAGCGAAAATAAGGAATGTAAGTTTAGGATATGATTTAGGCATTTCTTTGGCAACCTATACATGTTTACGTTCAGTTTTAACTACCCATGAACATCATCCTAGTTAACCCTTTTTGAGCCTTTAGCCTATTTCTTTGACAACCTTGTATGTAAGCCTAATCCATTTTTTTTCAAGACCGTAATTTGATTCAAATTCCTAAGTGCTTTAAAGTGAAAAAGTCATGTGACAACATAAGAGGAAATTGGGTGAGTATGGTGCTTTAAATTGTAATGGTGCTTGAATGTGTTATGAAAAAGAAAGTGCTATCATAAGAGGTATGTTGTGAAAAGAAAAAGGAAAAGAAAGCTGAAAAGTGAGTTGTGCTTAAAATTGAAAAACAAAAGATGAGAATAAGGGTGGAAGAATAAAATAAAGAAAGGTTGAAAGAAAAAAGTGTCAATGATACAATGTGATGTATTAAAGTGCTTAGGAACGTAGTCACTATTTCTGGCAAAAATAGCTGATCCTACCCGTCCCTTAGCCTACATTACAACCATCAAAAGACCTACTTGATCCTAAGCTTAGCATTCTGACATTTAGTAGAGTACTACATTAAGGGCAAGCCTATGGTCATCAGTTGCTACATATGAATTCTTTGTGAGAGTGAGAGAAAGGACACTTTGATACCCATGTTTGAAAAATATGCTATATTTCTGCGTGATTATAGGTACTAAATGGTGAGACACACATGGTTGATGAGTTTGGATAGTTGTATATGATTCTATGCACTTGAACGTTTGCATGTGAGTTGATCACCATCACGAGTCTATGCTTGAGAGTAAATGGTTTCTATTTATAATCGGAAAGCTACTCTTGGTTGATAATCGTTGTGCTTGTCTTGATAAATGTTTTGTGTTGCTGCTGTAAAAACCTTAAGTCGATGCTTAGAAGGACATGATATGTTGTTCGAGGACGAACAAAGCTCTAAGTGTGGGGTGTTGATGATTGGCGGATTTACACGCCTATATCAATATATTTTGCCAATATTTTAGCCTAGTTTTGAGAACTAATTATCTATTTCATGCACTTTTAGTCCTTTTTCCTGTAAATGAGCTAACAAACATGATTAGGAAAGTTTCAGGTATAAATGATGCAAAATACAGCATTTTACGGCTTACTTGACGCAAATGAAAGCTCACAAACGAAGTAGAAGGGAGCTGGACGCCTAAGGACCAAATCTGCTGCATGGAAAATCTGTCCCGGGCTAAAACAACATTTCTGAAGACTTTGGGGACTTACAGACACAAAGCTGGATTTTTACAAAGATACATTAACCTAGTACAATTAGGTTATGTATTTCACTATTCTATTTGGATTATGATATTGTAACCTTACCCTAGTACATTTGGGTCAAGGATTTCATTAGTATAGTAGGATTTGGCTATTTATTTCATTAGCTTAGTAGGATTAGGACAGGAGTATTATAAATACCCTATCATGCTAGAGATTTTTATTAATTCAGAAATTCATTCTTAAACTATTAATTTTCTTCCATCTCTCTCATCTTCCACCACAAACACTTCTAATCTATTCTTCTATTCTTAAATTCCACAACAAGAGAATCGTTACTTGCTAGGGAATCACCAAAACCACACGCCTATCACCTACTTCTCACGCCATCAACCATGCAAAACGTGATATCCTTCGCATTCATGGGTAACTAAACCTCTTAGTTGGGGTTATGGAAGCCGAATGAGTTACTATCTATTGCTGTGAGCTTGTGAGTTCGAGACACGTATATTGCTTATATCATTATTCTCTTCATCTTAATCTACATTCTTTGCGGTTGCAAACGCAAGAATATGCCAGTCTAACATTTAACTTGTTCGCGAGAAAGGTTATTTGTCTGGAAAAGAGAAAATGTCAAGGTAGTAGGACACCCTTTCCTATTAAAAAGCTAGTGCCGTAACTGGACTAACCTCTTGGAGAATTAATACCGTTAGACACGCTTTAAGCTCGCGAGAGTTAAAGTGAAATAGTCCTTGTTTAGGTCGCGAGACGCTTGGATTTACCATCGACTACAATTCTCTATAAACAATTGCATGTCAAGACTCTACACACTCATAGCCGATAGAGACGTATACCTCAGAAGGTGGACATAACCCCAACGCTTCAATTCTCATTGTTTACAACTTATGTAACAATCTTTCTCTCTTTACTTTGCTATTTTCAGCTTTTACTTTATTGTTTTGGTTACACATTACAATCCCCCTCATTACGAGACTTGCACTAAAAGTCTAGTAATTCTGCTTACTTGTTGACCAAGCTATTCTCTGTGGGATCGATACCCAACCCAGTTGGGTTCTATATTTGCTAACGACCGCTTTACACTCACAAGGGCTGTAGATTGAGCGTTATCAAAAATTGGCGCCGTTGCCGGGGAATACGAGTGTCAATCAAGTTCGTGATAATTACTAGACCCTTTGGTCAAAGATTCTCGTACTTTTACGTTTAGTTTTTGTTTTTGTTTATTGCAGGTTTTTCTTTTAGTGCATGCCCTATACTAGAAGTTCTGGTCAACCGTTATTACCAATCAATCCGGAACCACAACGAATTAGAAGAATGGAAGCACAAGCTGAAATCGACAGGATGGCTGCTCAACACGAGCAAGCAAGATTAGCTGCTCTTGCCGCTGCTCAAGTCCCACAACAAAACATTGATAATCCTGGGCGAGCAACAAATCCTGACGATGAAGATTTAGGTGATGACGAGTTACTAAACCCTAGGCGTGATGCTGAAATTATAACACCTGCCAATCGAAGAGGTCGACAAGCTCAGTATAGGTATGACCGCCAACCTTTGCAACCAGCTTTCGACGATGATGATGATGATCTTGATGGTGCCGGAGCCAATGGAGCTATAATTCCACCACCATTAGCGCCCGGAGCCAAATTCAACATCACTAGCACCATGATTCAGTTATTGCAACTCAAGGGGTTATTTGGTGGAGTAGCAGGCGATGAACCGAATATGCATCTCATCAAGTTTATTTCTACATGCAAGTCTTTTGACAATCCTGGTGTTGGTCAGAATGCTATTCGATTACGTCTATTTCCATTGTCTCTGTCTGGGGAGGCAACACTATGGTTGAATGGGCTGACTCCTGATTCAATTACAAATTGGAGGCAATTGAGAGACGCTTTCCTAGAAAGATTCTTTCCGCCATCCAAGAGGGCTCAATTGAAAGATGAAATCAGCAACTTTCGTCAGCTTCCCTCTGAAGCTCTTTACGAAACATGGGAGAGGTTCAAAACAAAGCTAACGAGATGCCCAAACCATCACATGACTAATGTTCACCTCATGGAGATCTTGTATAGAGCCTTGAATTCAGTAACTAAACCAGTGGTGGACAACGCAGCTGGAGGTTCTTTTATGGACCTTACCTTTGGTCAAGCAAGCAATATGCTAGATCGCATGACAAAGCAAAGTAGAGCTTGGCATACCAGGGATTCTGAGGTAGCAAGCCCCACTTTATCTATTGGCATGTCTGCAGACCAAAGAAGAAGAGAAGAAGAACGTGAGCAAGACATGGCGCACATGAAAACACAATTGGATCTTCTGACAAAGCAGTTATTATCAGGGAAGACCGAAAAAGTGAAAGCTGTGGCGCTGAAAGGAAGAGACGAATCTGATTCGGAAGAGGAGGCCAACTACTTGAACAATCAGGGGGGTTTCCGTGGGAATGCCCAAGGAAACCAAGGTCGGAACTATTATGATAAATCTGGAAGCAAAGACCAAGGTAGTTGGAAGAAAAATAATGAAAAGAGTGGTGTGTACGTTCCCCCTGGTAGACGTGATACCACCACATCTAATTCTATGGAAGACATGATGGCTAAGTTATTGAAAGGAGTGGAAGCAACGAGCGTAGGAGTGAAGGAGGTAATTGATGATTTGGCCTCCATGAAGCAATTAGTTGATTCTCATTCCACTTCTATCAAGCAAATAGAGCAGCAATTGAGCCAACTTTCAGCAGCATTCAATCAAAGAAAGGCTGGCACCTTACCGAGCGATACTGTGCAAAACCCAAGGAATGATGGGTCATGCATGGCCATCACTACCAGAAGTGGTAAGGTGCTGGAAACTTCAGCAAAAGGCAAGCAAGTGGTTGACGTAGCAGCAGACATTGACGCCACACCTAGTGACGTTACAAGAGAAGAAGTCGCAACAACAACTTCAGGCGTCAAGGATGTTTTACCTAGTGACGTGCAGCCTGAAAAAAATGATAAACGGAAGCAAGAGGAGAAGAAATCCATGGAGAGAACACTTCCATTCCCACCACCACCTTTTCCACAAAGATTGAAGAAGGTGGCCGATGACACTAAGTTCAGCAAATTTATGACTATGTTGAAGCAGCTGACCATTAATGTCCCATTGGTAGAGGCACTTGAACAAATGCCTGGGTATGCGAAGTTTATGAAAGATCTTTTGACTAAAAAGAGGGCAGCAAGTTATGAGCTGAAAGATGATGTGCATCATTGTAGTGCAATTGCTACCCGATCGATAGTTCAGAAGAAGGCCGACCCCGGAGCTTTCACGATTCCTTGCACCGTTGGATCTTTGGACTTTGCTAAAGCATTGTGTGACTTAGGAGCCAGCATCAACTTGATGCCATTATCGATCTACAAGAAGTTGGGGTTAGGAGATCCTACACCAACTAATATGAGGCTTGTTATGGCGGATAGGTCGGTAAAACGACCGGTTGGTATTCTATGCGATGTCTTGGTGAAGGTATCTTCATTCATATTTCCAGCAGACTTTGTCATCTTGGATTGTGAAGCAGATTCAGAGGTTCCCATAATCTTGGGACGCCCTTTCCTTGCTACGGGAAGTGTGCTCATAGATTTGAGAGCTAATGAACTCTCATTCCGAATCAATGACGAAGTGGTTCGTTTTGACGTTTGCAAATCAATGAAGCAACCCAAAGATCTGAGTGTATTTTCTGTGGCTGATGTTGTCGTTGATGACGAGGAAGAACGACTTGAAGAAGAACAAATTCTTGATGATCCTTTGGAGGTTTCGCTCATGAAAGGAGAGAATGAGGATGCTGAAATTTCTGAAGAAGCTATTTGTGCTCTATCGGGATTAGGAACATATCGTTATACTCCTAAGAAGCTGGATCTTGATCTCAGGAATCGACCCACAGCACCAGCTAAGCCATCTATGGAAGAGCCACCCACGTTAGAATTGAAGGAGCTGCCAAGCCATTTGAAGTACGCATTCTTAGGAAGCAGAAATACTCTTCCAGTCATAGTGGCAGCCGATTTGGGTGAGCAACAAGTTGCAGCTCTTATTGCAACCCCACGCAAGTATATTAGAGCCATTGGATGGACCATTGTGGATATTATTGGTATACCACCTAGGATTTGCACTCATAAAATTCAGCTTCAAGAAAAGTGCACACCCACCATTGAACATCAAAGACGTCTAAACCCACCAATGCAAGAAGTGGTGAAGAAGGAGATTATCAAGTGGTTAGACGCAGGAGTCATGTATCCTATTTTGGATAGTACATGGGTAAGCCCAGTACAATGTGTTCCCAAGAAAGGAGGTATAACCGTGGTCGCGAATGCAAAGAATGAACTTATTCCACTCAGGCCCGTTACTGGATGGAGAGTATGCATGGACTACCACAGGCTGAATTCATGGACACTCAAGGATCACTTCCCCATGCCATTTATGGACCAAATGCTAGATCGATTAGCGGGGAAAGGATGGTTTTACTTCTTGGATGGTTATTCGGGTTATAATCAGATTTGTATTGCACCTGAAGACCAAGAGAAGACAACGTTTACATGCCCATATGGTACGTTTGCCTTCAAACGCATGCCATTCGGGTTGTGTAATGCACCAGCCACCTTTCAACGTTGTATGATGTCTATTTTCTCTGATATGGTTGAAGACACTTTGGAGGTATTTATGGACGACTTTTCAGTTGTTGGTGAGTCTTTTGAAGCATGTTTGGCAAACTTGAGCATGGCATTGCAAAGATGTGTAGAGTTCAACCTTGTGCTGAATTGGGAGAAGTGCCACTTCATGGTAAAAGAAGGAATCGTTCTTGGTCACAAGATCTCCGAAAGAGGAATATAGGTTGATCGCGCAAAAATAGAAGTAATCGAGAAGCTACCACCTCCAATTTCGGTGAAGGGAGTTCGTAGTTTTCTTGGCCACGCTGGGTTTTATCGTAGATTCATCAAAGACTTCTCCAAAATTTCTAGTCCATTGTGCAAACTATTGGAGAAAGATGCGAAGTTTGACTTTAATGACGATTGCTTAAAGGCATTCGAATGCCTTAAAGGAAAACTCATTGAAGCCCCTATCATGGTAGCACCAGATTGGACGCTCCCATTCGAGGTCATGTGTGATGCTAGTGGTGTAACCATTGGTGCTGTTCTTGGACAAAGAAAGGAGAAACTATTTCATCCTATCTATTATGCAAGTAAGGTCCTAAATGAAGCCCAAAGGAACTACGCCGTTACTGAACAAGAGCTCCTAGCGGTTGTGTATGCATTTGAGAAGTTTTGTGCCTATCTATTTGGTACTAAGGTGATCGTTCATACAGACCATGCAACTCTTAGGTATCTAATGAAGAAGAAGGATGCAAAACCAAGGCTGATTCGATGGGTATTGCTGCTGCAAGAGTTTGATTTCGAAGTCAAAGATAGAAGAGGTTGCGAGAACCAAGTGGCTGATCACCTATCTAGACTTGAGAATGAGTATGTGGCGCAACCAGAAAATCAGATTGATGATGCATTCCCTGACGAGGAGATACTAGCGACAACAATGGAGAAATTACCATGGTATGCCGACTTTGCAAATTTCGTGGTGAGTAATGTGTTACCTTCCAATTTATCTTACCACCAAAGGAGGAAGTTTATGCATGACGTTCAACACTACTATTGGGATGAGCCTTATTTGTTTCGAAGATGCGCGGATGGTATCATTCGACGATGTATATCCCATGAAGAAGTGCCTACTATATTGGAAGCATGCCACACTTCGCAAGTTAGAGGACATTATGCAGGGAATCGAACGACAAGGAAAATCTTGCAAAGTGGTTATTATTGGTCTACAATATTCAGAGATGCACACGACTATGTGAGAAGGTGTGACCAATGCCAACGTCAAGGTGCTATTTCAAAACACCATGAAATGCCCATGTCCAAAATTCTGGAGGTAGAACTCTTTGATGTGTGGGGTATTGATTTCATGGGACCATTCGTGAATTCGTTTGGAATGAAGTACATCTTGGTTGCTGTGGATTATGTGTCAAAATGAGTTGAAGCTGTAGTATTTGCCGACAACTAAGGAAAGCGTGTTGTAGCATTTTTAAAGAAGAATATCTTCTCTCGCTTTGGAGTACCTCGTACTATCATAAGTGATGGAGGATCTCACTTTTGCAACAAGCTATTCAAATCTGTATTGGCCAAGTATGGAGTCAAGAAACACAAGGTAGTTACGCCTTATCATCCCCAAACCAGTGGACAAGTTGAGGTTTCCAACCACGAGATCAAGCAAATCCTTGCCAAGACGGTTAATGCGAATAGGAAGGACTGGTCTCGAAAGCTAGATGATGCACTATGGGCGTATAGGACTGCATTCAAGACACCCATTGGCATGTCACCTTATCAGCTAGTTTATGGGAAGGCTTGTCATCTACCCATCGAGCTTGAATACAAGGCATTGTGGGTATTGAAGCACTTAAATCTGAATTGGGATAATGTGAAGAACCTGAGGTTGGAGCAGCTGAACAAACTAGATGAATTTCGTCTCCATGCATATGAAAGATCAGATTTATACAAGGAGCGGATGAAGAAGTATCATGATCAGCGGATTGTTGGAATTTGTGATAGGGTTGCCCTATTCACGTCATCAGCATGATTTGATTTGGGATATTGTTGATGGAATGACTAAGTCAACCTATTTCTTGCCAGTCCATACTTCCTATTCAGTCGAGGATTATGCTAAGCTTTATATTCGAGATTTTGTCAGGTTGCATGGAGTTTCTTTGACCATTATTTCAGATAGGGGTACTCATTTTACCTCTCAATTTTAGGAAACCTTTCAGAAGGGTCTTGGTACCAAAGTTCATCTCAGTTCAGCTTTTCATCCTCAGACAAATGGTCAGGTAGAACGGACCATTCAGACCCTAGAAGATATGTTGAGGGTCTGTGTTCTGGATTGTAAAGGAAGTTGGATTGACCACTTTCCTTTAATTGAGTTTTCCTACAATAACAATTATTATGCCAGTATTCAGATGGCTCAATTTGCGGCTCTCTATGGGAGAAAGTGTAATCACTTATTGGTTGTTTCAAAGTGTGTGAAACTGCTTTGATAGGACTACATGTGGTGTTTGAAGCTATGAAAATAAATTAGTTGATTAGAGAGAAGCTTAAGACAACTCATAGTCATCATAAATCATATCTAGATGTAAGGAGAAGTGACCATGAGTTTGAGGTTGGCGACTCAATTTATTTGAAGGTTTCACCCATGAAGAGGGTGAAGAGATTTCGCAAAAAAGAAAAGCATAGTCCCTGAAACATTGGCCCTTATAGAATATTGAGTAGTTTTAGGAAGGCAGCATATGATCTTTAGTTGCCTGCAGATTTTCCATCAGTTCACCCAGTGATTTATGTCTCCATGTTAAAGAAGTTTATTGGTGATCCAGCTATTGTAATTCCTTTAGAAAGCACCAAAATTCTTATGAAGAAATCCCAGTTAAGATCCTTGATCACCAGGTTCGTAGACTAAGGAAGAAAGAAGTTCCCTTGAAATTAGTCCGTTGAGGGTACCACTTGGGAAACAAAAGCTGATATGTGAACCCAGTACCCTTATCTTTTCTCTGTAAGTTTAGACTTAGCTTAAGGTAAAAAGTCTTCCTTAGATTATCTCTTTTTCCACTTTCAATTCTAGCTATATTTAATGATCTTCATGACATCTCATGTATGTACTAATCAGTTTAGTCATATAGTAAAGTGTAAGTTATAAATGCTCAGAATAAAATCTAAGTCTTCCCAGTATCCTCTTCTTAGCCAATCTCATTCGAGGACAAATATTCCCAAGGGGGAGATATTATAATACCCCGTATTAGACTTGGTTTAGTTCAGCTCCCAGTGCTTGCATAAATAACTTAAAGCGTGAAATTTTAGCTCAGTGTTGAAGACTTAGCCTTATTTTGGCTTCTTAAATTTGAGGATTTTTAAGTCAACCTTCCGGGCTCAAAGACGATGGTTTTTGAGTTGATTCATGCTCAGGGGTGTAAGGAGCATGTCTCGTGTAAGTTTTTGAATTTTCGAACAAGGTATGGGTCGTGTTTGGATTTCGATTCCAATTGATCAATGAGATTCCATGGCATTGTGCTGGGTATAGGGATGAGCTTTCCATTGTATCGCACCAAGCCCCTAAATGACTTTCTAGTTGAGACTTTAATCTCTAGTGGGGCAATTAAGTCATTACCCTCACCCAAGACATAAAAATAGAAGATTATATGTCGGTTTAAGTATTATACACTCATTTTTCATCAAATTTCTCTCCAAGAAATCCTAACCAAATTCCAAGAAATCCAAAACTCCATTACTTCCTCTTTAAGACAATCAAGAATTTAAGTTTTCAAATCCCAGAACTTTAAGATGAAGCCTTCAAGAGCATCTTTAAGAGTTCAAAGTCACGTTTCTACATCAAATTAAGCCTAATAAGGTATGTGTGGTTATGGACAAGAATACTCTTTCATCCTTGTGCCAAAAACTTACTTTTAAGTTAAGATTTCATGATTTGAAAATTAGGGTTCATGCCCAAATTATTTTCTTTTGAGTTTATGAGTTTATAAGTGATTTAAGGTGGATTTCCTAAAGTTTGAACATATAAGTATGTGAGTAGTATTTAAAGGTGGATTTCCTAAAGTTTGAACATATAAGTATATGAGTGGTATTTAAATCCGAGTTGGGTATGATTCCAAGGTCTCATGCCCCAGAGCTTTGAGCCACCGTAGGTCTAAAGTCCTTATATGGGTTAAGTATGGTGATCACTTGAGTTGAGGTCTTATTTTGATGGTAAGAGTAGGACATCTTTCCCCAGCGTGAGCTCTCCCATTTGTGGGTAAGACGCTAGACTACATGATAGCTCACATGGTGTATGTCGGTTAGAAGAACCTCCCTAAACAAAAAATAAATATAAATATTTTAGAAACTTAGTGTCATGGCTCACAAAGTTCATACTTTGATCAAGTTGGTCTTAGTTTAGATATGGGATCTATTTTACAGTTTAAGTTACAGATTAAATTAATAGATACACAATTGGTTTGCATTATGAACCTTTATGCTAGTTTTAAAGTGTATTTCAAACAGAATGAGCATACAGATTAAAGAGAGTAGTATTTAGCATCAAGTTGGGTATGTTCACATGCCCTAGAACTACGAGCCAACATAGGTTTAGATTATCAGATTGTTTCTATTTCTATATGGATTACAGATATAGATGTGTTCACTTAGATTAGGTTATAATCGTTGAAAAAAGTATGACACCTCTCTCAACATGAGTTTTTCCCATAAGGGAACTAGACGTTGGATAGTATGACAACTCATATAGTGTATGTCGGTTAGAAGAACCTCCTGACTAGTAAAGACTTGCAGAACAACTTTTAAAAGAATTTCCTATAGAAAATAATAGTTATAACAGAACAACTTTTATAAACTAAGTGTAAAGGGGCTCATAGTTTTATTCAAACATTGATTTATTTAAGGCATTAGCTACGAATTTCAATTTTCATATTGTATATATAAAAGCGATTCCTTTCTACACTTAAATAACATGACTTAAAGACTGAATACAAGTACAATTTTTAGAACTAAGTGTTATGACTCACTAGATTTTTACAGCATGCTTCATTTTTCATAATTATGATTTTTATCTTTCAGTTATTCAAGCTTACGTTAGTCATCTACGCCTAGTATGTCTTCTTTTTACAAATATTTTATGATGTTGAGATATTGTTTTACTTATGCATTCACCCCTGTATACTCAGTACATTCCACAAGTACTGATCCACATATATGTCTATGTGCTACATTGTCTCATAATGTAGGTTTAGGTGCTTAATTTTAGTAGCGTGAGTGATTTTGAGCATCTCCATCTACGTTCCAAAAGTTGGTGAGTCCTCATAGTTTGGGGACCCAATAATTCCAATTTTCTTGTTTAAATATAGTAGTTGATTCATTATTTTTAAGTAAGTTTAGGTTAGCTGGGGACTTGTCCCAGTGTCTCTGTAGTTTTAGTAGTAGAGGTTTGTCAGACTATTAGACATTATTCAGATTTTTAGTATTTCTTTACCAGACTTTGAGTCTAATATTTTTAGATATTATGTTCAGATTATTTCAGTTAGATCAGATAGATTTCTGCATTGATATTATGTTCATATTTCTCTATTTATGAGTATCAAAATTTTGTAGAAGGATTACAGGGATAACTTGAGGCTACTCATAGTATTGAACACCGTGTGACGTCTCCGGACCCATTTTCGAAATGTTACAAACTTGGTATTAGAGCCTAAGGTTATAAGAGTCTTAGGGAGTTAGACAAGCCATCTTACATAGAGTCTAGATCATTGGTGTGAAGCGCGCCACATTTACGAGAAAGAGGCTTAAGGATGTTTTTAGAAAATTATCTCTTTCATTCATGATCTATCGTGTTTACAGTGTCTCTATCTACTTTTAACTCATGCTCTTATGTGATGGTTGAATATTCCTCCTCACTGAGCTAATGCATGTAGAAATGATAACTAGATACCCCAACTTGCTGACCCTCTAAGTGAGAATGTATCCATGCTGAATTTTTGGCTACCTTTGAGGCGTTAGCCCAAGCTATGACTGCTAATGTTCAGGGCATCCATTAGGTGGCAGTCCTAAAAGCAGGTAAGAACCCATAGCTTTACTTAAATAATATAAGAAAGATCACCCAGATAATGTATGTTACTAACAAGGAGAGTGTATATTTGGCATCCTATAGGCTGAAGGATATGGCGTATAATTGGGTGGTTATGTAGAAGAATGGTAAGGGTGAGAATGCAACTCTTATGAGTTGGCAGGTATTTCAGGATGCATTTCTAGACAGATTCTTTCTGTGTGAAATGAGAGAATCTAAGGTATAAGAGTTTGTGAACCTGAGGAAGGGCTCGATGAGAGTGAAGAAGTACTACCTTAAGTTCAACCAATTGTCTAAGTATGCCTCTGATATGATGGATGAACCTAGGAAGAGTATGAATAAGTTTGTTATTAGAGTATCTAGTTTTGCAGTCAAGGAGTATAGGGCTGCCATGATTATTGGGGACATGGAACATGCTAGTTTGGTAATTAATGCCCAATAGATTAAGGCAGAAAAGTTAAAAGAAAGAGAGAGGAAATAAGAAGGTTAGAACCAAGTAGTTTAAGTATGGACTGACAAAGTTTGGAGGAGGGAATCATTCGTAGTTTCAAAATCATTCATCTATGCCAGTGCCATCTTCATCTAGTGCTCCCGCCCCCAGAGATAGACAGGAGAAGTGGGGTAAGACTTATATGTCTAGATCTTAAAATAGTGTGAGTGGAAAGCCCAGTTATCATCTATGTGCTAAGTGTGGTAAAAATCATCTTGGTGAGTGTTTGTTGGGACATAAAGGTTGTTATGGTTGTGGTAAGGTTGGTCATATAATCAAATAATGTCCACATACTAAGTAGGGAAACAGAGATGCTCGTCCCCCAACTCAAGCTACTAGTGCATCAGCTCCTCTAGGTCGCCCAGTCCATCCTTAGGGTGTGTTATCTAATATCGGTGGCGGTCAGCACCAAAATCAATTTTATGCTTTGCCATCCCATTAAGAGCAGAAGAGTTCACCAGATGTTGTCACTGGTATGCTTCGTGTCTTTTATCTTAATGCTTATGTATAGTTATACACTGGGTTAAATTTCTGCTATGTGACCCCACTAGTTGCTGTAAATTTTGAAATAGGTCCTGAAAAATCCCTAAGCCCTTCTTAGTTTCTACCCCAGTAGGTGAGTCAGTTATTGCCAAAAAGATCTATAGAAAGTGTCCTATCAGTGTCCTTCATAAAATTATCATAGCAGATTTAAGAGTTAGATATGGTTAACTTTGACCTTATTCTTGGTATAGATTGGATCGATTCCTGTTATGAATCCATAGATTATCGAACCCGCGCAGTGAAGTTTAAGTTTCCAGATGAGCTAGTCTTTGAGTGGGAAGGTAATTCGGTGTCTCCCAAGAGTCATTTCATATCCTATATTAAAACCAGAAAGTTGATCTTAAAAGGGTGCATCTATCATCTAGTTTGAGTCAAAGACACTAAGTCTGAGACTTTAAAATTTTAGTCAGTTCTGTAGTCAATGAGTTTAATGAAGTTTTTCTTAAAGATTTGTGATACAGGATAAATAGCCATCTTATCTTTTGATGACATCTTTGGAGGCCAACACTTAGAGGCTCAAGACTTGGCCACCTCGAGGATATGAGAACATGCATAGAGGACCCATTTTGATCCTACCATTGAGCATACCATACATCAAGGATGAGAGTGGGGAATGCTTGAAGCATTAAAGACGTGAGAACTCACGGATTTAGAAACTTAACAGCTCACAGTTTTAGATTCATCTTCATTGAGTATATTTTGGTCACTTCAGTTTTCCCGAAATACACTTCACAGCCACCCCTACATTAAAGGCAGTGTAGTCATTTTGTTTTCTTTTATCATATACTATAAATAAGACATTTTAGGTATTCTCTTGATAACTGTTTAATGATTAAACTATGAGACATTGAAAATCCCTCTCTTGAGAGTATACCACCTTAGTATAGTTCTTAGTTAGGGCTAGGATTAGCCATTGTAGTTTAGTGCTTGGAAAAGCTATTATTGTTCTATGCTCGGAAACAGTGAATCTTGAGACGAGTTGATTCCCTTGATGGTCCCCATAAGATTGAGGTGTTTTCATTTCATTCATTAGGGGTTTTTGAGTTTAATATACTCTTTAGTTTATCTTTGTAATAATCTATTTCTCACTATCTATATTTACCTTTCTTGCAATTGTGTTAGTGTTTGTATCTTGTAACCATTTGTTCATATTGAATCCAAATCATGTATTCATTGTGTTCATCTTGTTCTTGTTGTATTTTTTCTATTTCGGTGTTAAAACACCTTGTAAACTCGTGATACTTATGTTGTTGTTGTTGGCCAAAACTAGCACTCAAAGGGGTCCTCGGGCTGCTCTCAATTTGTGGACTATTTTGTGTAGTTCTTGTGCCTTTTATGGCCTTTCTTGTATCATTTGGTATCAGAGAATGGATTGATATTGTTCCCACAAGATCAATCTTGGGCTTGTAAGCTTGAAAATAAAAAAAATGGTGTTTGTAAACTGAAAAATTAAAAAGAAGCAAATATGTCAATTTATGTGTGTTGGCCGAAATTGTATTGTTGTTGTTGTGTTTGGCCTAGATTTGTGTCTATATCTAGCCATGTTTTTTGTTGTCTTAGTAGTTTCTTGTGTTATCTTCTTTTTCACGAGCACTCCTTGATTCTAAATCCAAGTTTTTGAGCTAACTTTCAAATTGTTGTTGAAGGTTGTGGACGGTTTTGTTATTGTTGTTCTTAATGTTCATCTTGCTGTGTTGAAGAAGAAGCTTCAAAGGGGATGTTTGATCTTGAAAACAAGAGAAATAAGAGTGAGGTTTTTGTTTTTTTCTGGCAACATTTTAAAGACTTTATCAAGGTGGTAAAAGAACAAAAACCTCCCAAAAGTCTAGTTACTAAAATAGAGTAAGACCATTTTTCTAGGTAGACCAAAAGAGGAAAGGGGACAAAACTTCCAAAAAGGTTGTCTTGCCAAAAGAGTGAAAGTAGGTCAAAACTTTTGAATCTTGAAAAATAGACCTAAAGCCTTGTTGTCTACTTACTAAAAATAAAAATTCCATAAATCTTTTGAAGATTGAACGACTAAGTTTAAGAACCAAAAATTTTCAAACTTCAAAAATATTCGCACAACCAATTGTTGAGTGACACATCATCATAAGCTCAAGAATTGGAATTCCTAGTTTCTTTTTTTCTTTATTTCCATTGGTTTCAACTTTGTTGACTCTTATACTAATTGGCTACTAGTAAATATCTACTAAGTTGTAAATTAGTTTTTGAGTTCATTTTCATGTTAGCATTATTTTTGTGCTTTTCTCATTTTTAACTTGTAGTAACTTCTTTGTTTCAAGTTTGTAAGTAAATTTTATTTTTGTGTCTTAAGTCGATCAAACAAGAATCCATTTTGGCTGCTAAGTAGAATTGACATCCTATTGACTATCGGAGTATAAGCAACTTTCAATATTCATCGTTCCAATTGTGAGGTTCACAAAAGTGAGTGTATATGAGTGTTGGCAAGTAAGCTTTACTACTAATCTTGTTGTCCAATTTTTAGGTACAAAAGGTGATATAAGGGGAACATGTCTTCGATAGCTAGGGATTATTATGACTACGACATGGGAGACTATAATTGTAGTAAGGGATTTTATGGGTACCAAGTTGAGGGAGATGGTGGAGGCTAAGAACATAGCCATGATCAAAACTTGGGCAGCTTTGAGGGTTACAATTTTGAGGGAGAAAATGAGGTGAATGAAGTGACTAATGCTTATGGTAAATTTGGAGATGATGTAGGACCTTGTGATGGATCTTATGATGACGTTGGGGCATGTGAAGAGTCTTACACTTCTCACTCTGAACCAAGATTTGGTGTTAGGTATAACCCTTTCGTTCATAAAGATTTTGAGAGCTATGATGAGAATACACGTGTGGAGTATGAAGATTCATATTCTCTACATTGTAGTACTTCTTATCAAGGTCGATATAGTGTGAATGGTTATACTAGATCTAGTGGGGTTTGTCTAACGACAAGAAGAGGGTATGGATCTCTAAAAGTGAGGGGTATTCGTGTGCCTTACAATGTTGATCTGAGAAGAAGTGTACACTCTAGAAAGGTGACAATTTATGGGATTTCAGGATGCCTCATTGTAGTAAATGATAAGTACTATAGGAACTACATCCTTCCATTCATGGTTGACTACTTAGGGTTGTTTTAAGAGCCGTTACTTATTCCATACTCCTTGGATGGGTTTAAGGTTACCGAGAGAGTAAAATTTGTCTTCTCCAAATTTGAATACCACGATGAGGTATGGTTTAATATTCTTCCCTTGACTTTTGATCATGTATTCTTAGGTGCCGATTGGTTTGCACATCATAAGGTTTTACATATGCAAGATTGGCCTAATGTTGTAAGAAATCGATGGGGAAACCACCTCGTGACGTACATTCTACCTGGGCTGCAAAGAGAAGGGTTCACCTACTCCAATCAGAATGATGAAGAGAGATAAAAGATTGAGAGGAGTAAGGGTGTGCGAGGTGGTAATTTGAGAGTGGAAAAAGGAGAGGTTGTATGGACCGAAGTAAGGGGATTACCACTAAACCATGCTAATGATGTTTGTCCTTCTATTTCTAAGGATATTTGTGTAGGTACCATCATGGCAAGTGAAGGAGAACAAGAACGAAGAGAAGTTTCTTCCCAAGAATGTAGAGGACCTTCACACTATGGCAAAGAGGAATCTACTCAAGATCTTCAAGGTAAAATAGCTAACTCTTTCACTTTGGCGCATGTAATGATAATTATATGGCTATTATCTCATTGAGTATGAGTTGTAGCTTACTTACTTGTGAGTTTAATGATTCTTTGCCTCTTGTTGATGATGTACATGTTGTGAGTGTGGATAAACTAGTTGATCCTATTGATGACAAAATTGACTCTTCTTGTAAGGGAAATTTATGTCCACCTAGTGTTGAAGCCAATATATTGAACGAAAGTACATCGTCTTGTGTAATTGATATTGATCAATTTATGTATGAAACTTGCCCTCCTGTTAAGGTTATGTGTGACTTGCTTAATAGAACTCAAGTGAATGAATTATTTGAAAATGTTGGTCACCAAAATGGGAGTGAACTTGAGAGTTATTCTTGGGATAATCTTATGCTTGAAATCTCTTTGAAACTTGATATTGATCTTTTAGAGAGTGATGAATGTGTTTGTTCTAAATCAATCTGTGAAATAGATCATGATTTATTTAGGTATAATGTCTTATTGAAGATGATATAAACACTCCTAATAGACCTAGTGGTGAAAATAATGATATAGCTTGCCTTGAAAGCTATAGCCTATATGCTAACCCACTATGGTGTGACAAAATTCCTCCTAAAGATGGAAATCTCTTCTTGGAAGATGAGAGTACTCTTATGGGCAAGGAATGTGTGGTTTTGGAAACTACTTTTCCTTCTACTTTACATTACTTTATTGTTGGGAGTACTCATGGTGATGATTGGGAAACTAGTAGTGAGTACACACATGAGGATACCTTAGTAGAAGTCGACTTGAGTTATATTTTTCTCTACTCTCTGTTCGCTTTGGATGATATGTATGTTACTATAGAGAGTATGTCGTTTAGTTTGGGTAGAGACCACGAGAAAGGGAATCCTTGTCTAGAATAGTATCTATGGCCATTCTTCCCCTTTGACCCCGGTACCAAATGTAGAAATTGTGATATCGATGCACCCAACTTGTAGCTTTTTCCACATGACAAGCAAAGTGCCCCTCTTGGTGAATCCCATAACCAAATCCTTTGTACATCTTTCATTGAGTTTTTAATATTTTATTGAAAGGATCCTTGGTTATAGTGCAAATATGTGCAACCTTGGCATGTTTAAATGATTTGTTGTGCTAACCCTAATCCTCATGCCATAAGGAGTTTGTATTTATTTGTCCTTTCTTCAGTTTTGCAAGGTTTGGATTCCAGGTTAAATCCTTTTCAGGAAGGAGAGGATAATATAGGACAAATGGCCATCTTATTTTTTTATGAGATCTTTGGAGGCCAACATATAGAGGATCAAGACTTGGCAACCTCGAGGATACGAGAACATACATGGAGGACCCATTTTGAGCCTACCATTAAGAATACCATACATCAAGGCCGAGAGTGTAAAATTGCTTGGAGCATTGAAGATGTGAGGACTCGCGGATTTGGATCCTTAATGGCTCACGATTTTAGAGTCATCTTCTTTGAGGATATTTTGATCACTTCACTTTACCCAAAATGTACTCCATGTCCACCCCTATCATTAAGGGTAGTGTACTCATTTTGTCCCCTTTTGTAATACACTATAAATAGGACATTTTAGGTCTGCTCTTGATAGTGGTTTAATAATGACAATATTATACATTGAAAATCCTCTCTCTTAAGAGTAGACCACCTTAGTGTAGTTCTTAGTTAGGGCATGGATTAGACATTATAGTTTAGGGCTTGAAAAAACCAATATTGTTCTTTTCTTGGAAATAGTGGATCTTGAGGTGAGTTGATTCCCTTAGCGATCACCGTCAGAGTGTGGTGTTGTTGTTACATTCGTTAGAGTTTTTTCAGTTTAATATACTTTTTAGTTCCAAATCATTGTAATAATCTATGTCTTGCTATCTATATTTACCTTTCTTGCAATTGTGTTAGTGTTTGTATCTTGTAATAATTTGTTCTTGTTGTATTATTTCTATTTTGGTGTTAAAAAACCTTGTAAACTCGTGATACTTGTGTTGTTGTTGTTGGCCAAACCTAGCACTCAAAGGGGTACTCGGGTGCTCTCTATTTGTTGACTATTTTGTGTAGTTCTTATGCCTTCTGTGGTATTTCTTGTATTAATTTGCCAGGGGTACCTCCCGATAGAGAAATAGAATTTGGTATTGACCTTCCTCTAGATACTCAGCCCATCTCCATTTCTTCATATCATATGGACCTGCCCGAGCTTAAAGAGTTAAAAGAGCAGTTTAAAGATCTCTTAGATATAGGTTTCATAAGTTCAATGTCTCTCCATGGGGCTCTCCCATCCTATTCGTGTGAAAAAATATGGTTCTTTGTGAATGTTAATTAACTATAGTTAGCTGATTAAAGTCACAGTCAAAAACAAATATCCTCTCCCTAGGATTGATGACTTATTCGACCAACTCTAAGGTGCAAGTTACTTCTCCAAGATAGACCTTAGATCCGTCTATGATCATCTTAGAGTAATGGAATGTGATATCCTAGAAAAAACTTTCAGAACTCGTTACAGTCATTTCGAGTTTCTAGTTATGTCCTTCGGGCTGACAAATGCCCCTGTTCCCTTTATGGGCTTTATGAACAGAGTGTTCTAATAGCTTTTGGACATATTTTTCATAGTCTTTATCGATGATATTCTTGTATATTCTCATAGTGAAGATGATCATGCAGACTATCTTAGAACTGTGTTGCAAACTCTTAGGGATCACCAGTTGTTTGCCAAATTTAGCAAATGTGAATTTTGAATTAGATCAGTAGATTTCCTCAGTCATATTATTTCCAGTAATGGCATTAGATTTGATCCACATAAGACAGAAGTAGTAAAAAACTATCCTAGATTAATATCTCTATCAGACATTAGAAGTTTCTCGGGTTTAGCTGGCTATAACAAACATTTTATTAAGGGTTTATCATCTATTGCGCCTATATGTCTAGATTAACTCAAAAGAAAGTTAAGTTTTAGTGGTGATATTCCTTTGAGAAGAGTTTTTAAGAGTTGAAGACTCAACTCACTTCAGATCCAGTTTTAGCGCTACCTGATGGTACAAATGCATTCGTTGTCTATTGTGATACCTCTAGAATCGGTCTGGGTTGTGTTTGATACAGAGAGGTAAGTTTATAGCCTATGCCTCTAGACAGCTTAAGCCTCACAAAAAGAACTACCCTGCCTATGATCTTGAGTTGGCAGTTGTTCTATTTGCCTTAAAGATCTGGAGGCACTATCTTTATGAGGTGCATGTTGATGTGTTTACGAATCATAAAATTTGCAGTATGTGTTTACTGAGAGAGAGTTGAATTTTCATCAGAGAAGGTGGTTAGAATTGTTGAAGGATTATGATATGAGTGTGTTGTATCATCCTGGAAAGGCTAATATTGTGGAAGACGCCCTTAGTAGATTGTCTATGGGCAGTGTTGCTCAAGTGGAGAATGATAAGAGAGAGTTAGTTCTGAAAGTTCACTGGTTAGCTAGATTGAGTGTGAGGTTGGTTGACTCAGCTGAAGGAAATGTTTGAGTTCAGAGTAGTTCAGAATCTTCTCTGTTTTCTAAAGTGAAATAGAAACAGGATAAGGATTTTAGTTTGGTAAAACTAAAAGGTTCAGTTAAAGACCAAAAGTTAGAGGTTTTATTCCAAGGGAGAGATGGTGTGTTGAGATACCAGAATAGATTTCGTGTTTCATGTGTTGATGATTTGAGGCACCAAATTTTGGTAGAAGTGCATGGTGCACGTTATTCCATTCATCCAGGAGCCACCAAGATGTACCACGATCTACGGGGAAGTCTATTGGTGGAGTGGTATGTAGAAAGATATCACAAAATTTGTAGCCAAGTTTGCGACTTGTCAACAAGTTAAGGTAGAGTACCAAAGACTTGGTGCAACTTTGCAGGAGTTTAGTATTCCCACTTGTATGTGGAAAGATGTGAATATAGACTTTGTGACTGGATTACTCCATTCGCGTCGTCAGCATGATTCGATTTGGGCTATTGTAAATAGATTGACCAAATCACCCCATTTCTTGATAGTTCACCCATCCTACATAGCTGAAGATTATGCTAAGCTGTATATCAAACAGTTGATTAGATTGCATAGAGTTCCCTTGTCCATCATCTCTGATAGGGGTACTCAGTTTACCTCTCAGTTTTGGAAAGTCTTTCATAAGGGTCTTGGTACCTAAGTTCATCTCAGTTCAGCTTTTCTTTTATAGACAGATGGTCAGGCAGAGAGGACCATTTAGACCTTAGATGATATGTTGAGGATATGTGTTCTTGATTTTAAAGGAAGTTAGGATGACCAATTTTCATTGATCGAGTTTGCCTAAAATCACAATTACTATTCTAGTATTTAGATGGCCCTGTTTGAGACTCTTTATGGGCGGAGATATAGATCACCAATTGGTTAGTTCGAAGTGGGTTAGGCTAGATGTGGTGTTTGAATCAATGGAGAAAGTTCAGTCGATTTGAGAGAGATTGAAAGCAGCTCAGAGTAGTCAGAAATCTTATGCAGATGTAAGAAGGAGATATCTTGAGTTTGAAGTAGATTATCTTGTGTATTTGAAGGTTTCACCCATGAAAGGGTTGAAAAGATTTGGAAAAAAGGGGAAGCTCAGTCCTCGATATGTAGGCCCCTACAGAATTTTGAGTCATATGGGGAGGGTAGCGTATGAGCTTGAGCTACTTGCTGACTTGTCATCAGTTCACCCAGTGTTCCATGTGTCCTTATTGAAGAAGTGCATGGATGATTCAGCTATTGTAGTACTTTTATAAAGTACAAATATTCATAATAGCCTTTCATACGAAGAAGTTCTAGTAGAGATTCTTGATCATCAGATCCGTAGACTAAGGAACAAAGTAGTTCTCTTGGTCAAAGTTCTGTGGCAAAATTAGTCCATTGAGAGTGCTACTTGGGTAGCATAAGCACACATGTGTACCAAGTATCCTTACCTTTTCTCCACAAACTCAGAATTAGTTCTTTTCCAATATCAGATTCATCCATATAGTTATTTTTATGTAAATTCATGCATTCACAGACTAATTCAGTCGCTCAGTATGGGTTAGATTCAGTCATGCAATTTTGTTTTAGTTGTGCAAGCTAACATATAGTCCCAGTCCCTTAAAATCTTCAGCTTAACTAGTCTCATTCGAGGATGAATTTTCCTAAGAGGGAGATATTGTGATACCTCATACTTTTTCCAATCCCATTTTAGCTCCTAGAAGGTCAAGGGTCAAATTTAAAAATAAGCAACTCTTGATACGTGTAGAATTTTCCAGTTATAGATCCACCAAACTATAGATAATTGAATTAGCTTTCCAGCGATACCAATTTTGCCTTAATCCGATACTTGATTGAAAAATGGCGATTTTGGTGAAACATAGTAGAGTACAGTGCCGCAGTGAGGTGCAAAATCACAATTGTCCAATTTACAGTGAAGTACCACAATTAGCCCGCATCGCGGTGAAGTCCAAATTTCCACTCATCCTTTTCCAGTAGCTTAACGTGATTTTCCTGTATCACATCAAAATTCTCAAAACAATAAACACCACATTGTGGTGGATTGCAAAATGGCACTAGTCCTTTTTCAGTGACGCAACGTGATTACGCTGCGTCGTGTTAGAGGCCAAAATGGCAACTGTCCTTTTTCTAGCAAGCCACCGTGATTGTGGTGTGTCACACTGAGTCCTAAAATCTAGTTTTTTAGTTTCGAACTAATTTTTACAAAGGGCAACCTAGTTATTTCCCAAGCCCCCAAATCATGTAAAACATAGGATTTAACCTATTCTAAGCATTATATGCTCACTTTTCATCAAATTACTCTCTAAGAAACCCTAGAACCTCAAAACTTAAACCTCACAAAATCCAAATTCCGCCATTCTTTTTCCAAGATAACCCAAAATTCAAGATTCCCAATTCAAGCTATTCAAGAAATCATCTTCAAAAGCACAAATAGGAATTCAAGTTCAAACTTCTTTATCAATTTCATCAATTAAGGTATGTGGGGTTTTCCACAAGGATAATTCTTTCATCCTTGTGCCCAAAATTAGTTTTTGATGTTAATTTCACATGAATTTACATGAGTTTAAATTCGGGTTCATACCCAAATATTGTTATTTGAAGATTATGAGATTTCAAGTTATTTAGATGTTGAATTGCATGTTTATTTTTGTTTTTTCATAGGTATGATATATATTTCCAAATTTAGAATTAAATTTCAAAGCTTTCGTTATTAGCATGAACTTTATGATGATTTGGTATGAATTTGATGCATGAGTTATAAATCCCTAGTTTGAATGTTGATATTTCAAGAATCACCATGCTTTAAGCATACTATGATTATTATTTTTCAGATTTTTGATCAAGTTGATCTTAGTTTATATATGGGATCCATTTTATAGTTGAAGTTACAGATTAAATTAATAGATACACAATTGGTTTTCATTATAAACCTTTATGCTAGTTTTTAAAGTGTATTTCAAACAGAATGAGCATATAGATTAAAGGGAGTAGTATTTAGCACCGAGTTTGGTATGTTCACATGCCCTAGAACTACGAACCAACGTAGGTTTAGATTATCAGATTATTTCTATTTCTATATGGATTATAGATACAGATGTATTCACTTAGATTAAGTTATAATCGTTGGCAAGAGTATGACACCTCTCCCCAACATGAGGTTTTCCCATAAGGGAATTAGACGTTGGACACTATGACAGTTCACTTAGTGTATGTCAGTTAGAAGAACCTACCTTCTAGAAAAGACTTGCAAAACATCTTTCAAAGGAATTTCCTACAGAAAAGAATTATTTTAACAAAATAGCTTTTAGAAACTAAGTGTACAGGGGCTCACAGTTTTATTCAGACATTGCTTTATATAAGGAATTAGCTACAAATTTTATCTTTCAGATTACAAATATAAAACTAAGTCCTTTCTACACTTAAATAGCATGACTTAAATACAGAATACAAGTACAACTTTTAGAACAAAGTGTTATGACTTACTAGATTTATACAACATGCTTTAATTCTCATTATTATAATTTTCAACTTTTAGTTATTCAAGCTTACATGAGTCATATACTCTTAGCATAATCTTTTTACAAATTAATAATAATGTTGAGATATTGTTTTACTTATGCATTCACCCCCATATACTCAGTACATTGTAGAAGTACTAATCTATATATACGTCTATGTGCTACATTGTCTCATAATGTAGGTTTGGGTTCTTAGTTTTAGCAGTGTGAGTGATTTCGAGAATCTCCATATAAATCTCGACAGTTGGTGAGTCCTCATAGTTTGGGGACCCAGTCATTCAAATTTTCCAGTTTAATTACAGTAGTTGATTCAGTATTTTTCAGTCAGTTCGGGTCAGCTGGGGACTTCTCCCCATTGATCTATAGTTTTAGTAGTAGAGGCTTGTTAGACTGCTAAACACAGTTCAGATTTTCAGTATTTCTTTACCATACTTTGAGTCTTATATTTTCCGATATTATGTTCTGATTATTTCAGCTTAGATCAGACAAACTTCCGTATTGATAATATGTTTATATTACACTATATATGAGTATCTAGATTTAGTAGAAGGCTTACAGTGTTAACTTGAGGCTACTCATAGTCTTGAGCATCGTGTGATGTCTCGACACTCATTTTTGGGGCGTTACAGACTTGCAAGCTCTAGTTTTGGTATGACAATACCACTGGTTAATTCCAAATAAATAATACTCCTTGGTAAATGGCTGATTATGTGTGAATGGTTTTAATATAGGATTAAAGGGGGATGTGTTATCAAAGTCGTAGAAGGTGGCAGTCTTGCGGGACCAAAACTAGAAACTCATGTTTGCCGATGTGAGGCTGGTTTTGTTGATCATATGCATCATGCAACACTTATATTTTTAGAGATGTACTAGTCATCTCAGGTTTTTATTCAGCTCGTACGACTAACACGTGTCGAGGCCCTTTCAGTATGGGGAGCGGAACCCATATAGGCCATGGGTATATTTAGGACAACAAAGCTACAAAATCCTAGGTTAAAGGTTTTAAATGCATGGCAAACCTAGTTCCCTTCCTGTAATACCCCGTACTTTTCCTAGCTTGAAAAGTATCCCAAGAATGTTAGAAGCTTTCTTTGAAAGATCAATCCATTATTTTATATGTTGTATTTTCAATATTTTCACTTTTTATTATGTGGGGATTCAAATAAGTGTACATCGATACCAAATTTGCCCAAATCCGACACCCGGGTGAAGAGTGAGAGCCTTTTTAGCGAGACAGTGTATCACTTGAGCCTTCAGCGCGTCGCAGAGATAGCTCAAATAGAAATTATCAATTTCTAGTGTTTCTCCATGATAATGGCACATCACACCAAAATTCCAGGTTGCAGACAAGGTGGCAATGCGATAGCTCCGCCTCGTGCCACCGTACAATTTCCTATTTGTCACGTTTTAGTGACATAGTGAGATAATGACGCGTCGTGCCAAAGATAAAAATCGGGAAATTTTCTCAAAAATTAAAGACGTGTCCAGGGTTAAAAGGGTCAATTTTCCACCCCTATATATACCCAATAACACATTATTAAGTCATTCTTCATCAAAAATACACTAGCTTTTCTCTAGAACAAACTAGGGTTTCTATTGGGAATTCATATTCAAGAAGGTTTCACCATCAATCCTCAAGAAATCACATCCCAAGTATGCATAGTGTTCATTCATGGACTCCTTTCGTCCATGAAGCCCTGGATTCTCTTTTCTTAAGTCAAGATTTTAGATTTTCTTTATGAACTTCATGTTGGGTTTATTTTTTTTATGTTGATAATGATCAATTGAATTCAAATCCATGTTGGGTGATTAATGTTATGTGGAATTGATTTTTATAGATGTATATTCATGTGAACCTATGATTAAACCCTAGGATGATGAAATTAGATGTTGAATCATGATGTGTAATTGTTGTATAATGGCATCTACATATATTATGCCTATCATGTGTTCGATTAAATGCCGATATAAAGGAAAAGTGCCCAACTAGAATGATATTATGAAATCCCCATATTTGTACAAGTTTTTGTATATCACATGTTTGATGAAGTGCTTCAATAGATGAATTTTGAATTGTGTTATTGGTCATGTGTTCATGTAAGTCATGCTATGTTAGTTTCTTTCCATCGAGTCCTTGGGGTACTTTTACCCAACAATTTAGCTGTGTGCCTAGAGCCATGACATGTTTTCACGATAATCTCAGTCAAGCAATGATCAGTAGAATTTAGTCAGTCTCATGACTCAGGAAAACTAAGTAAATTCAGTATCATTCCAGTTTCTTCCATAAATCTTAGAAATCCCAGTAGCTCAGTCATCTCAGTGACCTCAGTGGTCTCGGTAACATCAGTAATCTCTATGATCTTAGTAATCTCAAGAAATCTCCAAGATCTCATGAACTCAGTCAGTTGTCAGATATCAGTAGTATTCTGTCAGTCAATAGAATTTAGTAACTCAACCCATGTTCAGTTTAGTAAATCATGTTCAGAGTCTATTTAGATGGGAGTAGGAATTAGCACCGAGTGAACCCAAGGATGGGAACACACACTATCAGATGAGGGTGTGATTCTTAGAAGTCATCCTTGCATTCCAAAACTATGTAGCGAGCATAGATTAAGACATCAACACTATCCAATGAGGGTTGATAAGGTGGATAAGCACTGTCAGATAAGGGCCCCACCATTCTCGTATAAGGGATACTATTAGATGAGGGTCACCTGCAACTTGTCCTTACTGGTGGTGCAGTACTGACACCCTTTCAATTGGGGTTACATATTGGACCCCAGCTTATCGATAATGGTGTATCAGGGGCATGTCAGTTTGATAACTACTTCCCACAGTTACAATTTTAGTCTCAGCCTCAGCCTCAGCCTCAGCCTCAGTAAAAGTACTTAGATAGTTCTTTAGATTTCAGGACTATCAGATACAGTCAAATCAGATATAAAATGAAACTCAAATAGTTCTATCAAATTCAGGACTGTCAGATACAATAATTCATGTTATCAGTTATATCAGTTATCAAAGCACGTGTCATCAATATTCATCTTCAGGATTGTCGGATACAGTCAATCAGACTCATTTTTCATAATTAAAATTGTCAGACACAGTTATTCATGTATGAGTAACATAGTACAGTCCCTCAGATATCAGTAATTCCATTTTATTAGTAAAACTCAATAGTCAAAACTCAGTATTCAGTCCTAGCACAATCTTATTTACAATAACGTATGCATGCATGTATTCTCACATTCATGTTAGTCAGTCAGTTAGTATTGTTCATGCATATGAACCTATTTCATTCAGCCTACCTCACCTGCATACCAGTATATTCAAAGTACTGAAGCATTTGCGCTGTGGGATCTTATACCATAGGTTTAGAAGCATAAGCTCTAGACAACCAGTAGCATCCCAGTTCAGTGATCAAAGTTAGCACTGAGTTCTCATCCTTCGAGGACATGATGATCACATTACTATTTTAGTTTTCAGTTTATTTTTTAGTGTGAGTTAGTTGGGGACATTTCCTATCAACTCCTTATTCAGACAGTTTAGAGGCTTTCAGACTATAGTATGTTCATACAATTATCTCAGTTATTTTGGTATTGTTATACCATACTTTTTAGTTATTTACTAGTATTGAAACTTATGTCCTTTTAGTTCATGTTTCCGTATTTATGATATTATTAATATTATTCAGTGCTTAGTTTACAGATATTAGTCATGGTTTAGTTTGTGGTCCTTCAAGGTCATAGGCATCGTGTAGCATTTCGGGTACCAGATTGGGGTGTTACAAACTTGGTATTAGAGCCTAAGGTTGAACAGTGTCCTAGGAAGTCTGAAAGCCACATCTAATAGAGTCTTCTACATGGGTGTTTTGTGCACCACACTTATGTGCAGGAGGCTATGAGATGTTTTAGGAAAAGTTTCCCTTCTTTCATGTTTTAAGTCGTGCTATAGAAAGGTTCTCTAAGAAACTCATGTAGATTCTTCTCATGCTTCACTTATGTAAACTTCACCTTACTTTTAAGGTAACAGAAATGGTGAAGCTCAAAGTCCTAGAGATAGGGCATTCTGTGACAGTCCTTGCAGACAGTTAGTATGGGATTACCCACAAACTCGAAAGTATCCCATCAGTTTAGTTATGCTCCAAAGTTTTACAGCTCTTATTCATGATCATGAGAACTCATATGTCATCAGATTCCTTCTCAAAATCATATAATAGCATATGACCTAAAGTTAGAAGCATGAACTCAGGAGTTTAGCAATAGTAGAGTTGGGATAACATTATCCAAGTTGAACAGATTATGTATTCATAGGGATGGATGTACCATAGTAAATCATTAGGCTTGAACAGTGCAAGCTAGCAATTAAGTTATTAGTTTGATAGTAAGTATTAAGGTATGGATGTGATTGAGGTGATGTGGTATTAGTAGTCTATGAAGAAACAAAAGTAGATAATGTGTTTAGCAAGGTAAGCATGTGTCGAACAGAGTATTAGTAGGTGAAAATGATTGCAGTTTTGTTTAGAGTTTAGTAAAGATCTCACAGACTTATGATGATGGCTTAAAGATAAGGTGGAGATGCTAGATCAAGTGACCGAGTAGGCTCTCAGATCCTAGTAGTAATGCCAGTACATATAGAAAAGTAGTAAGGGAAGATGATTCCTAACCTATCCTTATCTCAATGTAAAGTTTGATACTTCAGTCAGCATGATGCCTACAGATGCTTCACATCTCACTTCCATGAACACAACTTATATTCATACACTTCCTAAAGAATCATGTACAATTCCAGTTCCCAGCATAAAGAGTTTAGTTCTATTCCTCTCATTAATACAAATCATGTCCTATGAATGTCGAAAACTCCAAAGTCAAGTCATACAACTCATGAATCATGTACACATATCATGTTTTACAGTATACTTAGCTTCCATGGCTCATTCTACGCCTCTACTGATCAGTTAATCAGACTATGTTATGCATATCCTCAGTTTAGACCTCTTGGTGAAACCATGATATTTATATTCTATTCCTCAGGCTTCAGTCAAGTGTCAAGTTTAGTTAGTGTCCATTCATTCTTTATGTCCTCCTGATTTAACCCTTCAGTAAGCTCTTGTTGTGAAAATAGTGTAGTGGAGGGCAGTTTCTTAGAAGGGAAAGAGTGGATATATCATATAAAGATAAGATTATTGGATGTTTATTTTACATGAGGGTGTAGTGGTGAAGATAGGCTTGAATATCATGTTAGTGTATAAGTAAATAGTTAGTAAGAGGTTGTATTTAGAAGTTGGGAAAGTACAGAGTGTGAGTGTGCATTCGGATCCCTTACGTATGTCAACCCCACTATCAGAATTTAGTTGCTATCTCAGTTATAGTTTCAGTGTTCAATACTCAGTAATCAGTGTTCAGTCTCAAAATTAATCACTTTAGTATCAGTATAAACCTTAGTTATCAAAAACCAGTATTCATTCCCAGTCATAGTCTTAGTTACGGTTATAGTCTCAATTACCATCCTATCTATAATATTAGTCCCAGTTCTAGTTCAGTAATCAGGTCAGTAACTCAGTTCAATTTCGAGTTTACTCGACCATAGCATACAGTTATCAGCTACTCAGTTGTTAGCCTTCCAGTACCTCAGTTTACAAGACTGTTCTAGAAACATATTGTACTCTTAGTGTTGCATTCTCAAATAATACAATTACCCTCAATTCATGCTCAGTATCTCATATCGACTAGTCAGTCCTTATCTCCTATGTATGATGCTCTGTAGTTGCAGTCGAGTTATTCAAGACTAAGTACAACTCAGTCTTATATTCCCAATATTCATCTATCAACTATCCGATTAATCAGACAAGTTAGTGTATTTATGCACTCGTGTTCAGCACCCATGTGAATCTTTTTATTAGCCTTAGTTGCAGTGTAAGAGACTTAGTCATTTCATCTTAAAAAGTGTTCATAGGCCCCAACTCATCTTACCAAACTTTAGCCATGTGATGATTTTCTTATTCATCTGGCTTATGTAGACAAGGCCAAGATTTCCTTGTGCCCTATAGTCATTAGAAATCTAGAGAAAGAGTTCTATAGAAATGCTCTAACTGAGCGTAAGTTTTTAGCATGAATTAGTCCGTAAAACTAGAAAGCCAGTCTATCAGTCTAACAGATAAGTTTGCATAGCTTGGGTTCCACCCCTTCTATCTAGATGTACTATCTTAAGCCTTATGAATGTAACCATTCTAATAAGAACTGACTAGATAGATGCAAACTCAACCCAGTTCATGTATCATGCCTTAATTTTAGATCTTAGCTAATCAGTTATGACTTAGCATTTAGGTGCTTTATGCATCGCTTTAGTCTTCAATATCTCCACAAAGCCAGTATTCTTTGAGGGACCTAGTATCCCAAGGGGGAGATACCCCATAATTCCTCAATGCTCTCATGCCTTAAAATAAGTTCTCTTCGCATAAAGAATCTAGTTTAGAGTAGAGGGTACTCATAAGTTGACCCTCAAAGTCCCAACCTCAGTTGTGGGCTAGGTATTCAGAGGTTCAGTTCAGTTTATGATGTTCAGTTCATATATCACGTATCATACCAGACTTAGTTAGGCTCTCATATTTCCGCTCATGCACGTTCAGTAGGACGATCTCGGGTTTATTAGCATTTTTGGTTATGATAATAGTTCTCTTTAGTCTTACTTAGTTTTATGTTCAGTGTTTATCATAACATGGTACTAAGTACCCTTGCATATTCAGCCATGCATTCATATATCAGTTTAGGTATGTAATTATGCATTAGACATGCATTCTAACTGTGAGAAATTCAGTTCATCAGAATATTTAGTCATGTACTCATAAGTCAATTATCACTCTTGAATTAGATATACATGAATTCAACTTATTAGTCATGCATCAAATATGCATGTTCAGTATGTGATATTCAACCATCAGTCATGTCAGTCATGAAATCATGTTCAGTATGTATGTCAGTTTTTATTCTTTCCCTCTCATTCAGTCTCATTTGAGGATGAATATTATCAAGGGAGAGATATTGTAATACCCCATACTTTACCTAGCTTAAAAAGTATCCCAAGAATGTAGAATCTTTCATTGAAAGATTAATCTACTTTTGTACATGTGTCATTTTCGAGATTTTTACTTTTATCATGTGTGAAATCGAATAAGCTTTCAATCGATACCAAATTCACCCAAATCCAACACCCAGGTGAAGAGTAAGAGACTTTTTAGTGAGAAAATGTATCACTTGAGACTTCAGCTTATCACGGAGATAGATCAAATAGCAATTGACAATTTTCAGTATTACTCCATCATAGTGGCACATCGAGCCAAACTTTTATGTCGTATACAAGGTGGCAATGCGATAGCTCTACGTCGCGCCACTATGCAATTTCCTATTTGTCACTTTCCGGTGACTTGGCTCGATAGTTGTGCGTCGCGCCAAGGATGAAAATTGGAAAATTTTCTTAGAAATTAAAGATGCATCCAGGATTAAAAGGGTCAATTTTCCACCCCTATATATACCCAATAACATGTGATTTAGTTATTCTTCACCCAAAATATACTAGTTTCTCTCAAGTTTCTCTCAAGAACAAGCTTGGATTTCTATTGGGGATAAAAATTCAAGAAGGTTTCACCATCAACCCTCAAGAAATCATATCCCAGGTAGGCATAGTGTTTATTCATAGATTCCTTTCATCCAAGAAGCCCAATAATCTCTTTTCCAAAGTAAAGATTTTAGATTTTCTTTATGAATTTTATGTTGGGTTTATTTTGTATATGTTGAGAATGATCAATTGAATTCGAATCCATGCTGGGTGATTAATGTTATGTGGAATTGATTTGTATAGATGTATATTCATGTGAACCAATGATTAAACCCTAGGATAATGAAATTAGATGTTGAATCATGATGTTTAATTGTTGTATAATGATGTCTACATATATTATGCCTATCATGTGTTTGATTAAATGCCGATATGAAAGAAAAGTGTCCAACTAGCATGATATTATAAAATCCCCAAGTTTGTACAAGTTTATGTATATCACATGTTTGATGAAGTGCTTTAATATATGAATTATGAATTTCGTTGTTGGTCATGTGTTCACGTAAGTCATGCTATGTCAGTTTCTTTCCATCGAGTCCTGGGGGTACTTGTAACCGACAATTTAGCTATATGCCTAGAGCCATGACATATTGTCACGATAATTTAAGTAAAACAATGATCATTAGAATTTAGTCAATATCATGACTCAGGAAAACTTAGTAAATTCAGTATTAGTCCAGTCTTTTCTAGAAATCTCAAAAATCTCGATAATCTTAGTAGCTCAGTCATCTTAGTGACCTCAGTGGTCTCAGTAATATCAGTAATCACTATGATCTTAGTAATCTCAGGAAATCTCTATGACCTCATGAACTCAGTCAATTATCAGATATCAATAGTATTATGTGAGTCTACGGAATTCTGTAACTTAGCCCATGTTCAGTTCAGTAAATCATGTTCAGAGTCTATTTAGATGGGAATAGGAATTAGCACCAAGTGAACCCAAGGATGGGAGCACACACTATCAGATGAGGGTGTGATTCTTATAAGTCATCCTTGCATTCCAGAACTATGTAGCCAACATAGGTTAAGACATCAAAATTATCCGATAAGGGTTGATGAAGTAGATAAACACTATCAGATAATGGCCCCATCGTTCTGGTATAGGGGACACTATCAGATGAGGGTCGCCCACAACTTGTCCTTACCTGTGGTGCTGTATGACACCCTTCTAATTGGGGTTACAGATTGGACCCCAACTCAGCCATAATGGTGTATCAAGGGTATGTCGGTTAGATAACTACTTCCCATAGTTACAATATTAGTCTCAGTATCAGCCTCAGTAAAAGTACTCAAATAGTTCTTCAGATTTCAAGACTGTCAAATACCATCAACTCAGATATAGAACGGAACTCAGATACTTCCATCAAATTTAGGAATTTCAGATACAGTCATTCATATTATTAGTTATATTAGTTATCAAAACTCATATCATCGGTATTCATCTTCAGGATTGTCAGTTACTGTCAACCAAACCAGTTCTTCATAATCAGAACTATCAGACACAGTTATTCATGTATCAATAACATAGTATCAGTCCATCAGATGTCAGTAATTCCATGTTATTAGTAAAACTTAGTAGTCAAAACTCAGTATTCAGTCCTAGCATGATCTCAGTTACAGCTACGTATGCATGCATGTATTCTCACATTTATGTTAGTCAGTCAGTTAGTATTGTTCATGCATATGAACCTATTGTATTCAGCCTACCTTACTTGCATACTAGTACAATCAAAGTACTAATGCATTTGCGCTATGGCGTCTTATACCATAGGTTTAGAAGCACAAGCTCCAGAGAACCAGTAGCATCCCAGTTCAACGATCAGAGTTAGCAGTGAGTCCTCATCCTTTGAGGACACGATTATCATATTAAAATTTTAGTTTTTAATTTATTTCAGTAGTTGGAGTTAGTTGGGGACATGTCCCATCAACTCCTTATTCAGATAGTTTAGAGGCTTTTAGACTATAGTATGTTTAAAAAATTATTCAGTTGTTTTGGTATTGTTATACCATAATTTTTAGTTATGTACTAGTATTGAACCTTATGGCCTTTCAATTCATGTTTCCATATTTACGATATTATTACTATTATTCAGTGCTCAGTTTACAAATATTAGTCATGGGTTACCTGGTGGTCCTTTGGGGTCATGGGCATCATGTAGCGTTGTGGGTACCAGATTCAAGGCGTTACACTTCCTCGGTATGGTATATATATATAAGTATATGATTGCATATGGTTATTTACTTTGATTTTGAGTGATGGAATTATTTTATGCTTTCTCTTGAGTACATACTAGCATTCACTCGGTAATCCATCTTCGGATGTTGTATCCCCATATGATGCAAGAACTGACCATACTGCTCCTCCTTCTCAGTGATCTTAGATTCGAGAACAACTTTGTGTTGGACTGAAGTGGTGATCTTTCATACTCTAGAAGACTCCTTTTCATGCTATGGACTTCTTTTTATATTTTGTTTATTTCTTGGACATTGGTTTTGTCTATGGTCAGGAACATGTACCGACCAGATGTTCTTGGATTTCTATTAGAGGCTTTGTTTGACTACTAGGGGCATGGGTCATATCTATATTGGTCTCATCCTTGGCATTGATTTTAGCATTAGGTATGACACCAGTTCAATGTTTGGTTGGATAGTTATGGTTATGAACTTTATTAAATGCCTTTCAATTAAAATTGTTTTGTCTTATTATATGTTTGACATTCATCTGACATAGGGTAAAAGGTAGTTATGGTTGGGTATTTGGGATGATCTCTGGTCTGGATCAGACTTGAGATGCCCGACATGACTAGGCCCTGTTTTGGGTTGTGTCAGATTGGTATCAGAGCCCTAGGTTCATGGTCAATTCAGAATCCACAAAGTCGTGGTCGAGTAGAGTCTCATTTAAGGGTGTGTAGTTCGCCACACTCATAAGGGAGAGGCTACAAGGCATTTAGGAATATTTCTCTTTCTTGTGTTCTATTTTTAAGATGTAGAGTCTAGGGTCCTGAATTCTTCTCTAATTCTAGTTTGTTCACTTTTTATATCATGCTTCTTTGTCTATATGAAGCTTATGGAAACTCCTCTTTCCTACCTGAGGACAATGTTTACGGGGCCCATTCTATTTCTGGGGTTCAGTTCTCAATTGCTCTTTTGCAGTTCCACCAATTCCCTCCAGTCCTCCTCTAGCTCCTCAGGCTTATGTGATGAATGCTAAGTCTTATCAATCTATCCATATATTGGCTAAGTTAGCAGCTTCTCAGGCTGAGCGTGGTGCATCTGTTACTCCATCTTTTGATACCACAAGGGTTGTCCAGTTCATGAGGTTGAATCCTCTAACCTTTACTGGTAGGGGTGGGCATTTCGTATTTGGTTTGGTATTTTTAAAGTTTGGGTTCAATAATTTGGTAACCGATATTTAAACATAGATACCATATACCAAACTTATAAAGATCGGTTCGGCAATTCGGTAATCGGTAAAGTAAACTTTGATTTGGTATGGTATTTGGTAATACCATATTAAATTTGGAGATGTGAAGATGTATGTTTAAACTTCAAAGAGTATATTTAATAAAAACCATATTTACCATTCTTTTTGTTACTTTTCATGAATATATTAGCAAGGTCCAAGAGATTCTTTGGGATGACTAATACACACACTCTCTCTCATTCTCTCTCTTTCTATCTCCATCTCTCTCTCTCTCTATATATATATATATATAATCAATATTTGGTAAATACCTAATACCAAATGATCTTAATATCTTGTTCCCAACCCAATCCTAAATACTGAGATGTTAAAATCTTACTCCCAAATACCATATCAAATACTGATTACCGAATACCAATTACCAAAATTTTTAGTTTGGTTCAGTAATCTGATTTTTGGTATATTATGCCCAACCTTATTTACTGGTGTTAAGGTAGAGGAGGATGCTCAAGTTTTTTTATATAAAATAGAAAAGATGTTTCGTGTTATGCATTCCATGAATGTGGAGGGCGTGGAGTTTGCCGCTTACCAGCTGAAGGATGTTGTGTACCAATGGTATAAGAAATAGGATCAGTCAAGAGGTGATGATGCTGAGTCATCTTTGTGGGAGGATTTTTCTAATAATTTTATGGACCAATTCTTTCCTCAGGAGTAGAGGGAAGTAAAAGTGGAAGAGTTTCTTAAGTTGAAGCACGACAAGATGTCAGTCAAAGAGTATGCCTTAAAGTTTCACTAGTTATCTCGGTATGCTACCGAGATTGTTTCTAGCATGAGAACTAGAATGAGGAAGTCCGTTTTTGGGTTGTTTGATATTGGAGAGTAAGGTTTCCTTGTTAATGAAGGACATAGATATTTCCTGGTTAATTCTATACATGTAATAGGTAGATAAAAAGAAAAGAAGCAGGATGAGATAGAAGAGAGGTAGGTTAAGAAGTTTAGGATATCTGAGCAGGGTGGTGGACAATAGCAGAGTGGCAGGGATGATGGGATGTGCACAAAGAAGAAGTGGGCCAACTTTGTGTCTTACTCGGTGGCTATTTCTCCCTACCCAAAGCAATCGAGTAGTGGGCATTTCTAATATGGTGACAACTTCAGGGTACAAGGTGCCCAATCTCAGGCTAGTGAGGCCCAGTTAGCTTTATTATATCCTTTTTGCAAGTTTTATGGTATATTGCATCAGGGTTATTGTGAAGAAAAAAGGGATAAGTGCTTTAGCTGTGGTCAGCCGAGGCACATGATTAAGAACTTTCCCATTGGTAAGGTTGCTTCTGGGGTAAAAAAGATTCCTGTTGCCTGTTTTTCAGCTCTGGCAAGAAAGGGTGCACCATTTAGTTTTGGCACTGGTTAAAACCATCTCTATGCTCTCACTACCCACCAGGAGTCTGAGGTATCGGCTGATATCATGAATGGTCTATTGAAACTCTTTCTTGTGATGTGTACTATTTACTTGATTTGGGGTCCACTCTTTCTTATATGACCCCATTTATGGCTGTGTATTTTGGTTTCAATTCCTAGTATACTTTGGTTTTTTTTTCTGTTTTGACCCCAATGGGTGAATCTGTGGTGATTAGAAGAGTCTGTAGAAGTTCTGTGGTATTGCTGGGTTGTCAAGAGAATTTAGTGGATCTGTTTGAATTAGACATGATCAAATTCTATGTCATATTAGGGATGGAATTTCTGCACTCGTTCTAGGCTTCTCTAGACTGTCAGAATCGTAAGGTTGTCTTTAAATTCCCTAATGACCTAGTTATTGAATGGGATGGTGGTTCCCTATCTCCTAAAAGAAAGTTTATATCATATGTCAGAGCTTAGAGATTAATCTCCAAAGGGTGTCTCTATCATCTAGTCCAGGTTAAACATTCTAACTCGGATTCTTTGCATTTTGTCTTGGTGGTTGATAAATTTCCCAAGGTCTTTCCGGATGACCTTCTTGGTGTTTCTGATAGAGAGAATGAGTTTGGAATTGATCTTTTATCGAACACTCATCTAATTTCTATTCCTCCATATAGAATGGCTCTAGCTGAGTTGAAGAAGCTTAAAGAGCAATTAAATGATCTTTTAGATAAAGGTTTCATCCATCCTAGTATGTGTTGGTAGGGTGCACCAGTGTTATTCATGCGTAAGAGGATGGTTCTCTTCGGATGTATTGATTATCGACATTTAACAAGGTAACGATAAAAAATAAGTATCCTCTTCTAAGGATAAATGATTTGTTTGATTAGGTGCAAGGTGCTAAGTTGTTCTCCAAAATCAATCATTGATACAAGTATCATCAATTACATATTCAAGAGGTGGATATCCCTATGACTACCTTCTATACCCGGTATAGGCATTTTGAGTTTCTAGTTATGCCTTTCGGGTTGACCAATGTTCCTGCAACATTCATGGATTTGATGAATAAGGTCTTCTATCAGTGTTTGGATCCATTTGTCATTGTTTTTTTAGATGACATTTTGGTCTACTTAAAGAGTGAGGTGCATCATACTGATCATCTTCGTATTATGTTACAGACCTTAAAAGAGCAATAATTATATTCTAAATTTTAGAAATATGAATTCTAATTGAATGCTGTCACTTTTTTGGGTCATATAATTTCTAGTAAAGGGATCATACTGGATCCAATAAATGTTGCAGTAGTTAAGAAGTGTCCTAAACCATGACTTCAACCAATATTCAGAACTTCTTGGATTTAGCAGGTTATTACATGAGGTTTGTGGAGAGTTTTTTGGACTATAGCTATCCGATTAACTCAAAAGAAGGTAAAGTTCTTGTAGTTTGATGCTTATAAAGGGAATTTTGAGTAGTTGAATAATAAGCTACCTTCGACTCTAATTTTGACTTTGCCTGAAAGCACAGACAAGTTTATGGTACGGTGTGATGCGGCCCGTGTAGGACTTAGTTGTGTTTTAATGCAGCATTAAAAGGTTAAGCGTATGCATCCAGATAGTTAAAGATGTATAAGAGGAATTATCTAACTCGTGACTTAAAACGGTTAGTTGTGGTGTTCGCATTGAAAATCTAGCATCACTATTTGTATAGAGTGCACGTGGATATCTTTTCTGATCATAAGAGCCTTCAATATATGTTTACTTAGACAGAACTTAAATCATGCAAAGGAGATGGCTTAAGCGTCTCAAGGATAATGATATGAGTCTTCACTACCACCCAGGTAAACCTAATATATTTGTTGATACTCTTAGCAGGTTATCCATGGGGAGTATAGCTCATGAGGATAGGGATAAATAGGAGTCGGTAAAGGATATTCACCATTTGGCTAACCTCAGAGTTCGCCCCTTAGACTTGAAGAATAGTGGTGTGTTTGTGCAGGAAGTGGTGTGGTCGTCTCTTGGTGCTAAGATCAAGGAGAAGCAGATGTTAGATCCTATCTTGATGAGGATCAAGGGCGGTATAGGTGGAAAAAGATTTTTGGCCTTTGAGATCAGTGGTGATGGTACTTTTTGGTACCAAGGGAGTTATGTGTTCTCAGCGTCTATAGCTTACGAGAAATGATCTTAGCTAAGGTGCATAGTCGCGCTATGTTTTTCATCCTTATTCGATGAAAATGTTTCATGACCTCAAGTAGATGTATTGGTGGAACAATATGAAGTGGTATATGGCTAAGTTTTTGGCCAAATGCATGGTGTACCATCAAGTGAAAGTTGAGCACATGAGGCCCAAAGGATTATATCAAGAAATTAAGTTGCTTGTATGAAAGTGGGAAGTTATCAATATGGATTTCATTACCGGTCTTCCTTTTTCTTGAAATCAATTTGATTCAGTTTAGATCATCGTGGATAGGATGAAAAAGTCTATTATTCTTGCTAATAAGGACTAACTTCTCGGCTAAGGATTATGCCTGATTGTATCTCCATGAGTTTGTAAAGTTGCATGGGGTACCTATTTCTATCATCTTAGATCATGGTACACAGTGTTCATCTCACTTTTGGTGGTCATTTTTGAAAGGTTTAGGACTAAGGTGGGTCTTACTACTAATTTACACCCGCAGTTGGATAGGCAACTAGAAAGAACTATTTGGACGTTGGAGGATATACATCATGCTTTCCTGATTGACTATGGTGGTAGTTGAGTTGAGCATTTTCCTCTTATAGAGTTTGCCTATAATAATAGCTATGACTCTAGCATTGGGATGACTACGTTTGAAGCCTTGTAAGGTAAGAGGTGTAGATGTCCTGTTAGGTGGTTTGAGTTTGGAGAGGCAGATATATTGGGCCCGAATTTGGTTTACCAAGCTATAGAGAAGGTGAAAGTGATTTATAATAGTCTTAAGGCTGACCAAATTTTCCAAAAGCTCTATACAAACATGAGGCGAAGGGACTTGGAGTTTGATATTGGAGATAGGGCATTACTAAAGGTGTCACCTATGAAGGAAGTGATGCAATTTGGGAAGAAGAGAAAGCTCAGTCCTCGATACATTAGTCTGTACTTGATTTTGAGGAGGGTTGGCAATATTGCATATGAGTTGGATTTGCCTTCTAGTTTAAGCTCCATTTACATGGTATTCCATGTCTCTATACTGAAGAAGTGTATTAGTGATCCATCGCAGGTTGTGCCTATCAAGTATATTGTTATTTTGGATTCCTTATCTTATGAGAAGATTCCAATTGAAATTTTGGATCTTCAAATTCATTGGTTGCAGACTAAGGATGTGACCTCGGTAAAGGTTCTAAGGATGAACCACAAGGTGGAAGAGGCTACATGGGAAGCCGAAGAGGACAGAAGTCCAAGTATCTATTCCTATTTTCTGCTCCATAAATTCATGCAGAAGGTATGTGTTCTTTATAACGTCTTTGTTTTCAAACTTTGTTAAAGGAAATATTGACTTTCTTGATATCCTTGTTTTCTAACTTGGTTAAAGGTATGGGTAGAGATATTTGGGGATATAAGTTTGCTGGTTGCCACCTTGATTCATTATTCGAGGATAAATGATCCAAGTGGGGGAGAATTGAAACGCCCTGGGTTCTAGACCTTTCAAATTCCTTGAGTCTTGAGCTTTCTAATCATCATGTGAATTACCATACTAGTCTTATAGTGTGGGTACAAGTCAAGTGACCCAATTTGTAGGGTGTCCAGTGAGTGGTGGTTGAGTTTCTATTAGGGGTATGACTTGTTGAGTACGAGTCATATGTTCATAATATGAGAGGTATAGTGTCCAACCGTATGTTGTTCAGTGTCTAGCCTTGATGTTTTGCTTGG
Organism: Capsicum baccatum var. pendulum; assembly: GCA_030864225.1. NCBI lineage: Eukaryota > Viridiplantae > Streptophyta > Magnoliopsida > Solanales > Solanaceae > Capsicum > Capsicum baccatum. The sequence goes on along the minus strand of CM061558.1, from coordinate 74,788,626 downwards.
GGTACGGCTTGAAGGGTAATTATTGTATAGTGATGGTACAAGTTGGTCTAAGGAGTTGTATGTTGGAAAGAATGTGGTGTCCAAATTTCTGATAAAGATACGAGTAGAGGGTACCACTCGTATGGTGTGGATAAGGGTTGTGGGGTCCAACCATACCCACATGCTGGATTTTTGCAGTTTAAGTTGGGGGTATTCTAGAAATTTCTCCTCTTAACTCCTTTTGAACTCCACAACATAAAACACCTTTGGAGGCTTCCTTAACCTATTATTCATAATCAAACACTCTCAAAATCTCTCTCAAGCTCTTGGTTCAAGAAAGGCTAGGGTTTTCTTCAAGGAAATCCATAAGGCTCTTAAGGGTGGTTTCTCTCCGTCTTCCTTGTTGTCTAAGGCATGTTACTCCTCCCTCATTGTTAGTTCAACTAAAAACATGTTTTTAACGAATGCTTTTCATGGCATCATTATGGTATTGTTTTAGGTTTTGAAATATATGTTAGGGTTTTGGTTGTTCTTGGTTTGATAATGTTTTCCCATGTCATACTTATGGTTTTTATGTTGTAATTGTCATTTGAACATGTGGTTGCATGGGAATGGTAAATTGATACTTGGTTTTGACTTTTGAAATTATGTCCCCTCAATATGTTTATTAAAATGCCAATGAGAATGCTTTTATCACATAGTTTGACTAATATTGGGAAGTTTGCATTGCATAATATGGTAATGGAACATAAATTGGTTAGAATGGTTTTAAATGGATTAGAAAGGCCTTAGTGTCCATGGTGTTGGTTTAAATAAAAACTTTGGAGTCAAATTGATTTAATGGATTTGGTATTGCATAAATAGATAGACTTTCAAGCTCTAGTTTTGGTATGACGATACCAATGGTTAATGCCTAATAAATAAGTCTCCTTGGCAAATGGTTGATTATGTGTGAATGATTTTAGTATGGGCTTAAAGGGGGATGTGTTAGCAAATTCGTGGAAGGTGGTGGTCCTGGGGGGACCAAAACTAAAAACTCACGTTTGCCGATGTGAGGTCGGTCTTGGTGACCGTGTGCTCATGTCGCACTAAAATTTTTGGTGATGTACTAGTCATCTCAAATTTTTCTTTGTCTTGTGCGGCTAACACGGTCGGGGCCCTTTCAGCAGGGGGAGCTGAACCCATCTAGCCCATGGGTGGATTTTGGACAACAGATCTACACAATCCCAGGTTAAAGGTTTTAAATGCATGCTAAACCTGGTTCCCTTCTTCTATATCATACATATATATAAGTATCTGATTGCATATGGTTATTTTCTTCGGTTTGGAATGATGACATTATTTTATCCTTACTCCTGAGTACAAGATACCATTCACCCGCCAACCTGTCTTCAGGCGTTGTATCCCCATACGATGCAGGAACTGACCATACTCCTCTTTCTGCTAAGTGATCTTGGATTCGGGAACAACTTTGTGTTGGATTGAAGTGGTGAGCTTCCATCCTCCGGAAGACTCTATTTCATGCTATGGACTTCTTTTCATATTTTTGTTTATTTCTTGAACTTTTGTTTTGGCTATAGTCAGAGGCATGCCCCAACCAAATGTTCTTGGATTTCTGTTAGAGGCTTTGTGTAACTACTAGGCATAGGCGGTGTAGTATTGGTGTTATCCTTGGCATTGGTATTGGTATTGGGGCTAACACTGGTTGGATGCTTGGTTGGATGTTTTGATAGTTATGGTTATGAACTTTGTTAAATTCCTTTCAATTGTTATTTTTCTATCTTGTTATATATTCAAAATTCATCCGGCATAGGGTACAGGGCTGTTATGGTTGGGTATTGGGGACGGACTCTAGTTTGGGTCGGACTTGAGATGCCCGGAATGACTTGGCCCTGGTTCAGGTTGTGTCACTTATTCCATCATCTCCCCTGTAGATCAAAGTCACAATCCTAGACTTGAGGATATATATTTTCATCGAATCCATAAACATAACTCTCAACATAATTGGGGGTTATCACTATACACTTGAACGTCAAACTCACCCTGATAAACTATATAGGAAAAGTACTAACTTATTTCTAAGGCATTCCTTCCAGAGACACGACTCTTAACTTCCTATACGCTCTAAGCTTGAACACTAACCTCACTGCCTTTTAACCATAGTTTGGGAATGAGGAGTGACCTTTTTGAGAAAATATGAAACTTAAAGGCTTAAAAATAGGTCATAAAAGGATCGGACGGTCTATAGAACATAAAAGCAGCAAAATAACCTTAAAACACTTTTAAAATGAAACTCCGTCGATGAAATAAGGGAGGTTCGTGGTGTGATGCCCAAGACGAGCCTCCTTCTTAGAAGTGCAAAGCTAATGAAAAGTCACCCTTCACGATGCAAAACCTATTTTCCATGACCAAACATTCCCCAATTCATTAGAACCTATTTTGGTATATCTTATATTCAATCTAGGGACCACATAGGCTTGTTTTAAGCACAATTTAGACTTCACAAACACATAGGTTGTTACAAACTCATTGCCCCAATATTGATCCTCACATTCATATATATACATCAAAATTTTCCACTCAAACTCCTCATAAGTTATCAGCCTAGTCCTCTTTCACATATCACATCAAGCCTACCAATTCATTCACACAAAATATGTATCATAAATCTTAAGCTACTATTATTACCACAACAATTCACATCTAAAGTTTAAATATATAGTCGAGAATCAATGCGTACCACCGATGAACCATGCAACATACTATAGTAGTCGATTAAATTGGGAAATCAACCCAAATTCCTCCTTTCACAAAATTACGACCTACAATCACATCCCATCTATGAAATTACTAATACCACTCAAAATCTACTACCTTCTCACATATTGTACTAGTTTACAACTACTAGAGGAAAAAAAACGGGAGGGTGGGGTGGGGTGTAAATTCACATAGTAAGGATAGTCAATCTTACTCTTATAATATAACCCATTACGATTTATAGCATATTCTACTTTCTCACAACATATCTAATTACAAATGCATACATCCCAACTGCCTTCAAGATTCCATAAACACCTTATAACTTATTAGCTAATCTACCCCCTTTGTAATCATAACCTATAAATGATTTCTACAACCACCATAACTATCCATCATGAACTCCTTCCCTATTTCAAATAAATAATAATCATAGCAAATCACTTCCTCCACAAACTACCATACGGCCTACAAATATCCCTACAATATTAGCCAATTTCCATAAAATGACACACCACCCATCACTCAAAGGTTGTAAAACTAAAACTAACTTCTTTAATCAAAAGTTACTCTCATTCTGACTTTTAAGCTTATGAATTCATATCACTAACTCTGGGATCATCTTAATACTCATAGGTAATAACACCTTAACTTATTTATCTCTTAGGTGGAAATACAGTTCCAACATTCTGCTACATATCATTACCCTTAAGTGTAACATCTACAATAAGGATTCTGAAAGGGATTTAATACACTTTGTACCTCAGGATAAAAAGCACAATTTCATTAAGATATAGGTATACGCTAGAATCAATAAACTTTGAAGAACTAACAAACTCCTCTCAAGTCTTTGTGTTATTTCATAACTTTATGGATAGCTCTATCATAAAGGACCCCATCGTTAAGAATCTAAACTCTTCAACTTGTATCACCTCAACTTATAGGCATGGCCCATAAAATTAGAGCAAGGAAGGAAATTAGATAACTTAGAAAAAGGAAAACACTATAGCACGAACTAGAATACGAAAGAATGGGAAATATCTTCTAAATGCCCTATAACGTTCTGATTATAAGTGTGGTGCACAACACACCCGTAAGCTAGACTCTACTAGACATGGCTTTTTAGACACCCTCGGACAATGAACTGTGCTTTGATACCAAGCTTGCCATGAATCGAGCCAAGGCCCTGGCTGTGATAGGTATCTTGAATAACGAAGGCCCGAGAGACTCCTTAGCATACTATCATAATCATAATCCATACATAAAGTAAAGCGCGAAAGATATATTGAAATTCAATAGAAACGTATAATAAAAAATATGTCAATAGAGTTATAATAGTACTATACACAAATCTCGTCTATGAAGACTCTAATGAAAACTCACTGTCTAGGTCGGGACAAGGCCCACGATTGGACCATAAATTGAAAGAGTCAACATAGGAATAAATTGACTTCCAAATGATGGATGGCTCACCAACTCTGTCATATCCCAAATTTTCTACTGATATGATAAACCATGGTACTATACCATAGAACATGAAATATAGGGCGGTCAATACTTGAAAAGTATTGGTATGCGGAACAATCCAAAATAACATGTATTTTATACTCCCTCCATTCCAAATTATGTTTCTCTATTTCCTTTTTGGTCCATCCCAAAAAGAATGTCGTCTTTCCTTATGTGGTAAGTTTTTAAAAATACAATTACAATTTTACCCTTAGTGGTCCCACTTGACTTTAAATACTATTACTCCTTTTTTATTTATTTTTTCAATTAAAAGTGGTCCCACTTAATTTTAAATACTATTATTTCTTTTTTTTTAAGAAGGGTAATTTTGTAACTTTAACAAAGTCAATACTTATTTCTTAAATATCGTGTCCGGTCAAATGGAGACACATAATTTGGGATGAAGGAAGTATAACATAGTGGAGAGCATTTTTGAAAACAACTTAAAATAATAGAGTTTAAAACACGTGGGCATAATTCAAATCCAATGTACATAATCAAAGGCATATACATATATATATATATATATATATATATATATATATATATATATATATATATATATATATATATATATCACATGGAGGGATAGGGAACAATGCTTAACATGCAATTTAAAACCTTAGCCTGGGTTACGTAGCATGACCATCATAAAATCCACCCACGGGTTATATGGGTCCAGTGTCACCCCCTAGATGGTCCCAAGTGCAGTTTAGCCGCACGAATCAAAGATATCATTGAAGGTCTAGGATTTCCATATACCGATCACCAACCATGATACAAATATATATATACACTTTTGGGATTCCCTTGAGCCACAAAAGAACATAGTCGATAAGACCAACCCTTATTTAAATAAATATGAGTTTTTAGTATTAGTCCTCTAGTCTCCCACCTTCACGACTAGCTAACACAACCACCTTTACTCCCAATTAAAACATTAAACACATAACCCATCCACCACTTTTAGGATTCAATTATTAAGGCATTATTAAGTGGTATCATCTTACCAACTGTACCATGCAAGCAATGTCATTAAGCTAATATTTTGGGGATTTTTTCTTACCCCACAGACTCCATTAATAAAATTACTTAGGGGATTCCTTCATACCCCACAAGGTTTTTATAATATTTCTTATCCATTTTGCCATTTATGCATTAGTTTCAAATAATAAGGCAAACTAAATGATAATTAACATTCCAAAATCAATTATGCAAGTGGGTTGAGGTTATTACTAATCTCCATACCCAAATCAATTATTTAGGGGTTCCTTTGTGCCCTTATTGCCTTGTTCTATAAATTTGGTGAATCCATTGTACCCCAATTCCATCTACCATTCCAGTTCACCCAAATGAATGTGCAAACCAACCATTTAATGTATGATAGTTCAATAGAAATCATGGGGAAAATATTCAAACAATTTATATCCAAAACCCTCAACCCATAGTTCAAAACCCAACATCAAAATCATGAATAATGAACTAATTTTCATTTCATTAAGAAAATTAAGTTCAGGGAGAGAGATAAATATCTTAAATCACTTTTTGAAACTCATAACATATGTAAACATGACTATAACTCAAGTTCATGGAAAACCCCCCATAGATATTTTATAATTTCATCAAACATGGGTTGATGAATATGTATACTCTTCAAGCAGTTTTCATAACAAATACATTTACATAATTATGTATTTTTAAAGCTTGTTAAAACGTAATATGATAGTTAGGATAGTCCCACATACCTTGAAAATGAAGAGAACATGGAGAAATTTTCTCCTTGGAGATTAAAATCCTCAAACCCTAGGTAGTTTCTCCTTTATTTCTTATGGAATGATATTTTTTGATTTACAGAGGTAAAATAATGTGTTTTAAGATCTTATATTCTTTCATAAAGATTTGAAAATGGTTTAGGGATGATAAAAGACTTTATTTTCCTTAAAATAAATCAAAATAGAGCACTTTTTGACGCACGAAAGAGGGTTTGCGATGAGGTTTGTGGCGCAGACCAAAAGCAAACTCAGGGTTCGTATCGTGGAACCAACACTAAGCTAAGGCAGTGTCACACTAAAACACTCATAACTTTTGATTTAGACCTTCGATTGATGAATGATCAATTGAGATAGAAAGAAGGCTCAAAGGGATTTAATTTGATATATAATGGGAAACATAAATCTTTATATTCTGAATGTAATGGCCGCTGGAAGTTGACCCAAAAAAAATCATATACTAAAATTTGATATACAGGAAAGTGCTCAACTTAACTTTGAGCTAGGAGATAATTAAGACTTAAATCCATCTCCGAAGATATTCCCACCCTGAAGAATCACTATCCTAACTCATTTTTAACTAAAAATCATTGGGTTCGTGTCTATATACATAGGAAAAATGGGTCAAACTCTAGACTAAAAATGTGGGATATTACAGTTATAAACTATTTTAGCGTCGCTATAGTGACCTGACCTACTATAACGCCCTTAGCTTTTTTAGCATAGACACTCTTCAGTAAAATAGTCATAACTTATTACTCATGAAGCAGACTAATGATCGATATTTTGCATTGGAAAAATGACTTAGAGATCATTGATTTGGTGGGTATTAGGATCCTAACTCATTATATTATAGGAGGAGTGCTCGTAGTTTAAACATAGCCTGAAACTAAATCGACGAGCATACTTTCAACTTAACTTTGTCTGAGGGGTATTTTATGTCTTTAGTACACATCAAATGTTCTCTCACACTAAAGAATTAATCATAACATATATGATTAATGAAAGTTATATACCTTTACCATAATATTTAAGTGATGATGGAATCATTCATTCATCAAAAAATAAATTTACCATCCATTCGTCCCCGAACGGGCATTAGGTGAAAAAAAGAACAAATTAGTTATTTAGCTCATTGATCTAAGAATGAAACCTTGATATTTCATGATGAGGTAACGTATAAACCTGGGGAAAACTAAAAAATAACTATATCAATCCTGCTATAGCAGCCAACTTCTACTATAGCAGAAATTATTCTGCTATAGCAACATGCATGTCACTATAGAGGTATAAGTAATGTAAAAACTCAGAAATATTCCTAATTTTGCCCTTTTCACCACTCAATACGTAGATATTTGACATGCCAAACTATACCTGTTATGTTAAACACTAAAACTGGAGTTCTACTAACCTAATCTCCATTTCAAAAATTCCTACAAGTTTTTTATTGCTTAGCTAAAATAAAATTAATCTAAGTTTTATTATACCTACCCAATCCATTTCTGGATTTCCCTAGGCCATACCTCACTTAGATTTCTTCCAAAACTAGCCTAACCTTAGAAATCTAATTGCCAACCTGAGAAAAATCTTAACCTTGGAAATTACACCCCTAAACAATGATACAATAAACATAACATCACCAAGTACTACTTTTTCCCCTTGAGACATCTACCTTATGACCATTTTCAGCCTTTCATGATCAACACATAAGAATATGTCTTATAAAGTACAACTACTAACCAACACAACACCGTTGATTTTATTAATACATAGATTCTCCACCACCACTTGCATTAGTCTATGTAACCCAAAACAAGTAATCATTCATAACCAACCAACTTTTTAGTTATCACCCGAGGACAAGTTATTGTTATTTAGCCTTATAACTAGCTTAGAACTAGTTATGTTATCAACCAAACATACCTCAATCATTTGGGAGCAATAACAACCTAGTATTACCATGATCAATGAGAAGGACATGAATATTCAGGAGCACATAAAATGACCCTATTTCCTCATCTGACCTACAATTAAGGATCATCAATAATAAAGAAAGTATCTCATTCCAAGGACCCCTAGTATTTCAATTATAACATTTCCAAGGAATACTTTTTTTAAAAAAAAAATTAAAGTTGGGCATATGCCCATTTTATTAAAATGAAATAAGATCCCCAAATCAAATAGTACAATTGGATAGGTCTAGGCCCAAAATTATCCTGACCCAATTTGCTTCATCAAAACCAACAAAAAGACATCCATTAGATAGAATTAGGAAAGTTGCTCATCCTCAGCTGCTCCAATCTTCTAACTTGTAACTTTAATTGGTGCCTTCCACCGATTGACCTCTCAATGAGTTCAGTATCCTCTGTCTCCCACCACTGAAGCTAAGTATCTTTCCTTTAATCTTCATTTACCTAATAATTAGTTTAGTGGATTGAGATTTGATGAAGCTGATACCAACACCTCAACCAACGAGTAGAGATAGGAAAGCTAAGGGCCTAACAATGATGATAGAAAATAGTTTTATAGATTATTTATATATGTATATATATATCAAGATCTTCTATTATATTTGAGTCATGTACTTTTTGAATATTCTGACCTTCGACATCCTAATATCTCACTGGATGTAGGTTTTGTATTAAGCAAAAATCATTGCCAATAGTAGTTTTACTCATTTCCCCAGTCAATTCCTAATATATACACGGTATAATATATAAACACATCTTTAATTTCTTTGGTTTAGGTTGCTAAAATTTTCTCACACCTAATAAGTTTCTCCTTATGAATGCAAACCATCAGATCTGATTTATTGCTGCTAAAAGTAACTATATATCTCCAGGTAGCTGCTTACTCTTGACATTGTTCGTTATACCTTGAGATGTTATTATGGATGTTGTAATTCTTTTATGTATGCTACCCATGCCTTTTGATTGATTCTCATAATGTGTTGTAGTTGTTAGAACTTTACATGCCCCTACTTTTTCTGATGACTGGTATGCCAACTTTATCTAACTCCATTATTGCTCTTTCTTTTCCTAGTACTTGGTCTACACTAATAAATTGAAAATCACCTTCAAAACTAAAAATCAAGTTAGTAAAAATGTTAGCTAGAGTATTACCTTCCCTGAAGGAATTTATTTCCTAACTGACATAGTTTTTATTAAAACTTTGAAGGACTAAACCACAAAAACCCCACTCCAAGGGATCTCCTATTGATTAGTCAAAATTTGCACCATAGCCCAAGAATCACTCTCCACTATAATTTGATTAATAAAGTTTAGCTTGTAGTAGTTTACACACTCTCTAATAGCTATTGCGTCTACCTTCAAGCTTGTAGTATCCTTATTTCTGTTGCCTTTAGCTACCACCAGATCACTATAATTCATCCCTAATACAGAATGCAAAGGAACTAGGACCTGGATTTCTCTTGGATGCGCTATCAGTATTTCCTTTAATCTGCCTATTGTCAAGTGGAATCCATTTAATCAATTAGAAGGAATAAGATATACCGATAGATTGTAATTCATCCACTCTCTTCATCCAATCTCTTTTTAACTTCCAAATGATATTTAAGTTTTATAAACTTAATGATGATATTATTAATCTCCCAAAATATTTTATTTTCATGATTTGTCTAATTGTATTTCTTCTCTTTCATAGAAATCATTCGATTATAATAGGCACCATATTATATACATCATTCAATCTGGTAGACACCTGTTGATTCCTCCATATTCTGATATATTTCTTTAGATTTAGTCTCTGCTTGTTTATTCCTACTCTTACACAGTAGTGATCCCATACCCTTCCTTCTATCTCACCTCTTAAAAAAAGGTGAGAGATAGTTTCTTTTTTAGAACTCCTACAGCAAACACAATTCTCAGATAACTCAGGATTCTAAAGATTCATTAAGGCAGCAACTGGAACTAATCCTTGCCGTATCCTCCAAGTTAAACAACAAAATTTGAAAGGTAAACCCTTAATTCAAATTACTTTGATATCCTCTTTTTCATCTTCTCTTTGCTTGAGTAAATCCCAAGACTTCTTGTAGAAAATTTGACATTGGTATTCAGTGTCCACCATGGTTTATCAATCCTATCTTCATAACATACAACACCCATAGTTTTTCTGACATGAATTACTACGTGATTTGGTGTTTCATCCTTCATGACTTCATAATTCCACCCTATCTTCATTTAAAAAATTTGAAATATCAGATAATGGATGACAAGTTTGAACTTGCAACTGCTGCATACAAAGAGGACCAGTATGGGTCCAATTGTCATACCAAACAATAGGCGTACCTCCCCTTGACTGCCACCATATAATATTTTCAATTATATCCCTATTTTCTAACACTGCCTTCCATATTTGGGACCTCTCTCCACTACACAATAGTAGGAATCTATTTCTTACAATACTTGTTCCACAAAAAATTTGTCCACAAGTTATTTGAGATCTGCATATCCACCATAATTTAGCATGCATAGCTTGAGACACATCTTTCTTCTTGTTTGGGTAATGAAAGCTTATTCTATGTAACCCAATGCTTATTGCTTATTGTTTCCTTACTCTACCAAAAGAATTTTGCATATATTCGTTGAAATTAATTAAATACATTTTAGGAGGGACCACTACTAATAAAATATAAAGAGGGACACATTGAAAAACACTTTTAATAAGAACTTTTTGTCCAAAAGTCAACATCCTACGTTTTCATTTTTGAAGTTTGTTTTGCACTTTATCAATTAACTCAGAGTTGTGCTCTTTTTTTTTTTTCTTGGAATATGATAGAGGAAAGACAATATATTTTATTGGGAAACATCCTCTACTCATTCTAGTACATTGCTCTACCTGATGTACTATATTAGTCAAAGCATTCTAATGGATATAGAAAAATCTCTTATCCATATTAACTTTTTGACAAGATTCTAATTCATATTATTTCAATATCTACATAATTAAATTAATTTAATACTTATTAGAATATGTGAAAATAATAGTATCATCAACATATGCAAGATGGTTCAGATCGGGGCTCTACTTAGGCATGCCATAACCAATAAAAGATGAATCATCAAAAATCATATTAAGGCCTCTTGTCATTACCTCAGTAGCTAAAATAAAGAGAACAGGGGATAAAGGGACCCCCTATTTAACTCTTCTAGTAGAGTGGAAAAACCAACAGATTGCCCATTCATCAAGATAGAATATAATTATTTGAAATTAATATCCAAATAATGTCTACCACTCTATTACAGAATTCCATCTTTCTCAATAATTTTATTAAGAAGAACCAAGAAATCCTATCATAAAATTTTGCCATATCAAGTTTCAGTACCACATTAGAAGGTTTTCCTCTCTTCCCTATATCAGTAATCAATTCTTGGGTTAGAAGTACATTCTCCACAATACTTTTACCTTTAGAAAATCCAGATTAGTTAGGGGAAATAATATTTAATAAAATACTCTCCATTCTATCATGGACAATCCTAGAAAGAAATTATTAACAAAATTACTTAGAATAATTGGTCTCTAATTTGAAAAGGATTGCACATTGTCCTTTTTTGGAATGAGAATCAAATTAGTATGAGTAACATAATTAGGAAGAGTATTACCTTCAAAGAAGATTTTCACCAATCTAATAGTATCCACACTGATAATATCCCAGCATACCTATTAAAACCTCCCTATAAGTGCATCTAGTCCATTAGCACTATCCTCATTTAGTAAAGAGTAGCCTTCTTGATTTTCATCTCTTCAGGACAAGACTGTAGCAATGCATTTTAATTCTCAAAGATAAGTTTAGAAATATACTTAAATAGAGAAAATTTAGTTGTATATCTCTCTTAGGTAAACTGCTTTTGATAAAATTGTATAGCTTAACTTACAATCAACCCTTTTTCTTCTATCCAGCAACCGTCATCATTGAAAATTTTGGAAATCTTAAGTCCATTTATTCTCCCTTTAATAATATTGTGGAAAGACATTATATTCCTATCCGCACTTTCAAATCAGTCATATCCAGCTTTTTGTTGCAAATAGCACTTCTCTAATTTGAGATATTTAATGCATTCAATTCTAGCTTTTTGCATAATAATTCTTTTTCAGCAGAAAGATTTTCCTCAAACAGTTACTCCTTTATCTTAGCAATCTCCTCTCTAATAAGTAAATGCTGAAAAATATCCCCAAAAGTTTGCTTACTCCATAGTGTAAGCGCCCTTTTGACTTTTTTTATCTTCTTTTTAAAATTAATAAAAGGATTAACAAAAATGTCATTATCCCAATTCCTTCTAATAACCTCTTTAAAAATTAAATGTTCAGTCCAGAAATTCAAAAATTTAAATGTCTTGTGGACTATAATTTCAGAATTCAAACAAGTAATTAAGGAGCTTGATGAGATCTATCTCTAGATAGATGTTCCACTTTTAAAAAGTTAAACATGTGCTGAAAATCATCATTACTAAACAACCTATCTAGATTATCAAATATGCAATCATCTACTGCTCTTTTATTCCATAAAGTAAAAGAACTACCTCTATGTGTAATCTGCAGTAAATCACATGCCTTAATACACTTTTTGAAGTCTTCTGTGCCAGCTCTACTTATAGGTAACCCCCATATATTTATTGATTCATTTATGATTGTATTAAAATCACCTCCCATAATCCATGGTCCTGATATTCTATTAGCAACAAAAAATATATCATCCCATAACTTCAATCTTTGATTTCTATCACATTTAGCATATACAATTGTCAAAAAAAATTGTAAATCTAGTGATTGATTCTTAAATCAACAAAGTTAACTGTTGTTCTATATAACTCTCTACTGAGGCCCTAAATCCATGATTCAAAAAACACCATATTTTTCCATTGCAATTATGGAATATGAGAGGCATCTGCAATCTTTCTTTGTATTTGTTAATTATTTTCTATGTTGAAAAGGTTACACCAATGCAATAAAAACAAAATAATGAACCCTATGTAACATCCATACCTTTTGGAAGGACTTTTGATATTTTACAGACCTAATAATATTCCCCACCAAAGCTTTCATATTTTCTTATTAAGAGAACTTCCACTTCCATTTTTGGTTGAGATCTGCTGGGTAAAAAATTCTCTATATTATTCTACTTTTTACCCTTATTATCTTTCTTGACCTATTTACTAACTCATGGTGACACATCTGTATCCTTTAAAATTTGGTCGTCATGAAACTCACTATACACTATCTCTTTTCTCCCTTTTATCACACCTTCTATCTCTTGTATTTCCTCCACATTATGTGAAACTATGTATGTAGAGCTAAGTTTGGATGAATTGATTCTCCACTTCACACATGTTCCATAATTGCTAAGGGAACATCTACAATAGCTAGGCTATTATTGGATAATTCTGTATTAATTACCTCATTATTAGAACAATTAACAATAGGATCTTTATTCTTATCTTTGCTTCTATTTATAGTGCCCTATTGTTTCTTAAGTACCAGCTCCTCCTTATCATTATCCTTTTTTTCAATATCACCAGGTAATTTACTCTTTGTTTATATGTTATTCATCTGATTATGATATGATAGCTTTCCTTTCTTTTTAGCAAAAACATGCTATGTTTTCTTACCTGAACTAGTTGTTGACTTAGTCACATAGTGTTTTGTAGATATCTACTTGATCCTATCTCCTTTATCACTTGTAATAATTTTTCTTCCCTCTATTGTACCAATATTATTATTTATTTGCACATTGCCATTTGTTGTACCATCCATATTATTTTTGTTGCTGGATATTATTAGGTCTCTGCACATTATCCTCTGTCTCCTCCATTATAGAGTGTTATTGGTTAGTAGTACTGATCTTCTCTAGGGCACTAGCTTTTTCTCCTTGATAACCTTTATAAGGGAATCTTCTTCTAGTAGGGTGTCAGGTATTCTCCTTTATGTATTGTTGCTTTCCTTATTTTCTTGTTGTGTCTCTGTTCTTTTGTTTACTTTCCTTAACTCAGGATGAATAACCCTACATTCAACATCATTATGTCCTTGGATCATATACTTTTTATAGTACTTAGGTAAATAATCATATTGAATCTTCACTCTTTCAATTCTAGAAACTTCACTTGTCGAGATGAATATTTCCATTTTAACAGAATCAGGAAAATCATCAAGTAGATCTACCTATACTCTCACCTTAGAACAACTAGGTATTATCTTATTCATAGTAGTGATTTCCAAGCGATTGGATTCCCAACAACAGAAACCAATAAGAATAGTGACTCCTAAACAAAATAATTAGGCTTAAGATTAGGGAAAGCAATCCAAGCCATAGCCTATGTAGTTTCTTTATTAGCTTTAAACTTAGTTGCATAGATAAATGGATGCATTTGATATGAATATCCATCTTTAGCATTGATATAGTACAAACTCTTATACCTAATATTGGCAAAATCGTCAATTCTATCGATTTCTCATCAAACAAGTATTACAACCTCTTTTTATATTAGGTTGTTTAGGAAGTTGTAATCTTAAATCATCATGGTTAGGCCATCCATATGAAAAAATTCCAATGATAGCATATTGAAGTCCTTCAATTACATTGATTCTGTCTACTTTCTATTCAGTCCACCATACATGAGGGACTCCATTAATAATATCAGGGATTTTGAATGGAATTGGATCTACCTCCATAATTATCTTGGCTGTCATAGAATTCTATTTCAGAAGGTCTGAGTAGTTCACCTTAAGGGATGAAAGAATAAGGTGCTGTTGAGAATTCTTCTATATTGTTTTGTTGAGATGATTGGCCAGCCATAGAATCGGATTGAACAACAACCACATTGGTAATTTTATTGTAGAGAAAGCTCAAAATATTGTTAATAGTGATCTAGGGTTTTCTCTCTTAGCTTTCTAATCATTCTCCCAAGCTATTTTCCAAGGAACACCATTGTACTATTAATCAATACTTTTAGTTATATAACAAGCCTGTGAGTAATGTCAAACAATAAATAGTCAATGACAAGTTATTTTAATAATCAATACATGGATGACTATTTCTACCAATAGACAACCAGAATTTCACAAATACTTGGGATGTTTAGTTTTACCTTAATCTCACAAATTTTCTTATCAACTATACATCACCATCAAAATCCAAGTAGTTACTCAATCAATATTAAAGAAATTCAATTAAGATACAGTCTGATGCTCAACTATAATTGTTACCTCAACTGAAAACATCACCTATATTAAACAATTAACTTTTATACCATAGTCTATCTTATTCACCCTCTCATTTACTTAACAAATAATTCAGTCATCAATTTTAATCTTAAGATATCACAAAATTTAAGGCCAAAATTTTTTTCCTCAATCACAATCATTAATTACCAGAAAAAGTTTCTTACTGCAGTCCCTCTATCAATTAATAATAGCCTTTTTCCATGGAAAATCTTCGTACCAACTGTTTGAAACAAGATTCCCCACAATTCTATACTATTTCTCCTTAAACATTTTACTAATGATTAGATCATTTCCAGTATTTAGAATACCAATTTTCATTAAAATCACATAACAATAGCTTCCTTTAACCATTAACACATAACCAAGTTATGACCCTTCACAATTCACGGAATTTATAATAATTCAACCAACTATGATTTACATAAGTAGCAAGGCATTAACCTTAGGAACAAATTTAAACCATTATGTTACTACCAACAAAACTGTAAGATCCCATAAAATATTAAGTTAACTCAATCCGTTAAAGCTTGAAAAGAGGTCCCAGACTTAGAAATTTTAGCTAAGTGTTTATACTTAGAATTATTTTAGCCTTCATACTTTGGTGATCTTATTTTACGACCCTTATGACTTTAAATGTCGATCCTTGGATTAAATCATGATCAGGTGGGTCAATAGGTCACTTCGGGTGAGTTTTGGATTTTTTGGACCTCATTAGATCATATTTAGGTGACCAAAATAGTGGTTCAATGCGATCTCGACGCTTTATGTCACCTATCGCGTCGACAGATATTGTTCCCAGCTTCCAGTGAAAATTTCGATGAACAAACATGAATTCAACATGGAGCATTGGTATTGAATAGATGCCATTGACGCAACGCGCTGGTCTACACATCACTGGGAATAGTTTTTGCCCTTTTAATTCCACGCCTAGAAGGATATTTAGGTTAATTTTCCCACCTTATCTCATCCCCAAAATAGGAGATTAACCTACTCTAAAGGAAAAATCGCTCATTCTCTCTCAAATTCACTCAAGAACAAACCCTAGGGCATTCAAATTTCAAGACCAATCTTCAAGAACAGACCATCAATTTTCATGAATTTACTTACCAAGGTATGTTAGGTGTTCATCCAAGGGTTTCCTACCACCCTTGGAGTTCAAGAACCTCTTGTCATTTCTTTTCTTCCACTCTTGGAGTTCAAAAACATCTTTTCAAATTACAAAATAATTTTTTTTCATGAATTCCATGTTGAATTAAATTGTATTCATGATTATGATGTTTGTTGGATTTATAATCCATGATTAATTACAAGTTTCATGAGAAATAAATAACATATGTGTATTATTATATGGTTTCATGTTAAAAACCCTTGAATTGGTAAGTTGGGATTGTGGTCATGATGCTTATATAATGTATTATAGTTATGTGCATAAATTATGCCCCCAAGTGTTTGATAAAATGTTCATGTGAGTTGAGTAGTGGAATTCTACCATGTTAGCATGTGTATAAGTTCATGCCATGCAAGTGTTTGCTAAAATGCCTCAATGAATTAATTGTGACAAAATAACTAGTTATCATGTTTTTAAGATTGCGATATGTTTTTACTATCTATGCTATCAAGTCCTAGCGGTATCTAATACTCGATAATCTAGTGATTTACCTAGATTTATAGTGATTTTCAAATAGTCTCAGTAATCTCAGAAACAGTAGTATTCAGCTAGTTAACAGAACTCAGTATGTTCATCCAGTTAACAAAACTCAGTGTATTCAGTCAGTTAACAGAACTCAGTCCAGTTTAGTTAGTTAACACGATCAGTAATAGTTCAGTCAGGCCTAGTACAACTTAGAAATCTATTTAGGGTCTATTCTGTTTAGAGTAGGATTTAGCACTCAGTGAACCCAAGGATAGGGACTCACCAGCCAGTAGAGGGTGTGATCCTTCTGAGCAGTCCCAGGTTGTACGTAGCGTAGGTTGAGACATCAACCGGCCATTTGAGGGTTGATTAAGTGTCTTATGGTACTGCCATTCTCATTCAGAGCACCTTCCAGCTAAGGGTGACTCAACAACTTGTCTTTATCCATGAAAACGGTACTGACACCCTTGAAACTGGGTCTCTCAATTAGTTTAGAGAGGGGCATGTCGGTTAGATAATTAACTCACACATTTTTAGTTTCAGTCTCAGTATGGAACTCAATTCAGTTCTACAGAACCAAGACTGTCGGACACAATTACCCAGCTCCGTATAGAACTCAGTTCAGTTTTAAAAAATCAGGATGGTAAAAAATAGTCACCCCATTTATAGTAATGCAGCTATCAGTAAACTCAGATATCAGTTATTCAATTATCAGAACTCAGTACCCAATGTTAATAGGATCTTAATTATAGTATACATAGTTATGTGCATAGTAGTGCATAATAACCATTTATAGTAGTTTCAAAAATATATGTACTCTCATTTAGTTATACTCATGTTACTCAGCCAGTTATTTTTCATGCATATGAACCCATGCATTCAGCGTTACCTCACCTAGCATATCAATAAATTCAAAGTACTAACGCATACCTTTCTTTTTCCTATGATGTCTTATATCATAGTTTCAGATGCACGGGCTCCTGGCCACACCTAGCAACCTATATTATCAATAACAGATTTAGTGGTGAGTCCTCATTGTTCAAGAAAAGAATATTATTTTATTTTATCTATATATTTTTAGTAGTCAGACTTAGTTGGAGGCTTGTCCCATCAACTCCACCTTCAGACAATTAGAGGATTTTAGATGAGATTATTTAAGATGGATGCTCAGTTTTTAGTATTTATATACCAGTAATTGATTTCAGTTTTGAACCATATAGTAGATTCATCCAAATTTCCATATTATTATAGTATTATTACTCATTCATTGCTGCAGGTATCAGTCATGGGTTATCTTGTGATTCCTAGTGGTTATGAGCACTGTGTGACGTTCGAGGTGTAGACTTGGGGTGTTACAAACTTGGTATCAGAGCCTAAGGGTCAATATAGTTCTAGAGAGTCTAAAAGACAAAATTTGTATGTAGATATGCGAATAAAAGATCTTGAGTTTTAGATTAGTGATTATGTGTATTTAAAAGCCTCTCCTATGAAGGGAGTAAAGAGATTTAGCATGAAGGGAAAGCTCAATCCTTGATATGTCGGTCCTTACTGAATTCTCAACCGTGTTGGAAAGGTAGCTTACTTGCTTGAGTTACCTTCAGACTTAGCTTCAGTGCATCTAGAATTTCATGTCTCCTAGCTAAAGAAATGTATAGGTGACCTAACAGTTGTAGTCTCGATAGCGGGTATTGATGTCCAGAACAGTCTCTCCTTTGAGGAAATCCTAATTAAAATTCTTGATTATAGGGTTCCTAGACTAAGGAACAAAAAGGTTCCTCTTGTTAAAGTTCTTTGGCAGGATTATTCCATTGAGGGAGCTACATAGGAAGCAGAAACAGATATACGAACCAAATATCCTCACCTCTTCTCCACAAACTCAGACTCATCTTAAGGTAACAATTTTTCTTGAATTTACTTAGTTTCATGTTTATATTACCTTTACATCTCTGTATTGGTTCAGTTGCATAGCATTCTCATGTCATGCATACCTTTATGAAAATAACTCAGTCATGTGTCATGTCTTCAGAATTTAGTCACGCTTCTGTTATGCATGTTCAGTATGAAAACTCAGTATATCAGTAGTTTAAGTTATGAAATCATTCTTCATTTATGCATGTCCAGTATGTAAACTCATTCTATTAGTATCCTTAACTTAGCTAGTCTTATTCTATGAGGAATGTTCCCAAAGGGGAGATATTGTAAGACCCCGCAAAATATCTCATAGCTTAGCTTGTGTTCCCTCGGGGTTATGATCATTATGTGATATCTGGAGTGTAGACTTAGGGCATTACAAACTTGGAATCAGAGCCTAAGGTTCAACATATTTCTAGGGAGTCTAAAAGTCATGTCTAGTAGAGTCTTATGAATAGGTGTGTAGTGTACCACACTTATGAACAAGAGACTATAAGGCATTTAGGAAATGTTTTATTTCTTTCAGTATTTGTATATTGCAAGTGAGCATGAGCTTAAGTTAAACTCTCTGTCTAATTTAAGTTTCCCTTCTGTTTACAGAATATTCCTCCAAAAAAGAATGGGAAACTAGCCAGCACCTTCGCCCGTCCATCTAGATTCCCTGGATAAGCATGTTTCTCATGCAAAATTCAGAGCAGCTTTCACCACACTAGCTTATTCTGTGGCAGCCCAGAATGAACACCCAGCTACTTCCCAGGCCAGCCTAGTGGCCAATATTATTGCAACTAGAATTTGAGACTTCACCTGAATGAATCCCCCATTATTTATTGGGTCTAAGTCAGATGAGTACCCACAAGAATTCCTTGATCAGGTAAAGAAAGTCACAGATATTATAGGGGTGACTGGTAGTGAGAGTGTTGAGTTGGCTGCATATCAGTTGCAGGATGTGGCTCACTCATGGTTCAAATAATGGAAGAAACAGAGGGCCATAAATGCAGGGCCTATAGAATGGGAGGAGTTTGCCATTATTTTTTTGATAGGTTCTTCCTACTAGAGTTGAGGGAAGCAAAGGTTTTGGAGTTTATTAATCTGAAATAGGAAAACATAACAGTGAAGGAATATTCTCTAAAGTTTACTTATTTAGCCAGATACGCTCCTCATTTTGTAGAAGATAAAAGATCTAAGATGAGTAAGTTTGTGTTGGGTGTGTCTAACAGTATGGTTAAGGAGTGTAAGACCATAATGCTAATTAAAAAGATGGACATATCCAGTCTTATGGTCCATTCTCAACAGATAGAAAAGGATACGAATAAGGAGAAGAAGAGGGAGAATAAGAGAGCTAGAACATGTATCTTCAACTTTGCTCAGCCCAAGTCAGAGGGTAGAATTCATTCTTAGTTCCACCCAAAATCCTCAGTTCCAGGTCCATCCACAGCCAATGCTCCAGTGCCAAAATTTAGAAATGGCAATAAGGATAGGGCACCAGGCCCTAAACCTCAGGGTAGTGTTAGCAGTGTCCGAACAAATCCCCTTTGCCCAAAGTATGGCAGAAACTACCAGGGTGTCTGCAGAGCTGGCAGTGATGTATGTTTTAGATGTGTCAATCCAGACTGCAGGGTTAGAGAGTATCCTTATGTGGGTTTATAGAATCAGCATTATAGTCCCCCATCTTAGTCCAGTCACCCAAATTAGAAGGGTGTCGCTTCTAGTGCCACCAGTAGGTAGCGCCCAAATAGACTTTATGCACTCCAGTCCCTATAAGATTAGGAATATTCTCCTGATGTGGCACTGGTTCATTACAAGTTTATCATTTACATATTTATTATTTACTAGATTAGGGAGCTTCTTTGTCCTTTGTAACTCTTTATATAGCTGTTGACTTCAAAGTCGGTCCCAAAATCCTAGAAGATCCCTTCCCATTCTCTACCCCAGCGGGTAAATCTTTCATAGCTCGATGGATTTATAGGAACTTTCCAATTATGGTATCTCAGAAAGTCACATCAGCTGACTTAGTAGAATTATAGATGATATATTTTGATGTCATTCTCGGCATGGATTGGCTTCATTCATGCTATGCTTTAGTTGACTACAGAATTAGAATTGTCTATTTTCAATTTCCAAATGAACCTATCCTTGAATGAAGGGGCATTACTTCAGTACTTAGGGGTCAGCTTGTTTCTTACCTAAGGGCGAGAAAAATAATATCTAAGGGATATTTTTATCATTTTTTTCGAGTTAAAGATTCTAGCGATACCCCTAGTCTTTGGACAGTTCGAGTAGCATATGCATTCCCAAATGTTTTTTTAGAATATCTTCCTAGAGTCCCTCCCATGTGGAAAATTGACTTTGGAATTGACCTTCTTCCAGATACTCAACCCATTCTATTCTTCCATATAGAATGGGACCAGTAAAACTCAAAGAGTTGAAATAATAGTTGAAGGAGCTCCTAGATAAGGTCTTCATAAGACCTAGTGTATCCCTTTGGGGTGCACCAATTCTATTCGTATGTAAGAAAGATGGTTCTCTCAGAATATGTATAGAATACCATCAGCTTAATAAAGTCACAGTCAAGACCAACTATCTACTTCCCAAAATCGATGACTTGTTTGACCAACTTCAGGGTGCCAGTTACTTTTCTAAGATAGACCTCTGGTCAGGCTATCATCAGCTCAGAGTTAGAGAATGTAACACCCCAAAAATAGCTTTCATAACTTTGTATGGTCACTTTGAATTCCTAGTCATGTTATTTGGCCTTACCAATGCTCCAGCAGCTTTCATGGACTTGACGAACCGCGTGTTCAAGCAGTACATGGACATGTTCATTATAGTCTTCATTGATGACATTCTTGTCTACTCCTGCAGTGAACATGATCATGCATACCATCTCTAAATAGTATTACAAACTCTCAGAACCCATCAATTATTTTCCAAATTTAGTAAATGCAAATTTTGGCTAAGGTCAGTAGCTTTTCTTGGCCATATTATTTTTGATGATCGCATTAGAGTTGATCTTTAAAAGACTGAACCAGTAAGGAACTGACCCAGGTCTATCTCTCCATTAGATATTAGGAGTTTCTTAGGTTTAGCTAGCTATTACTGATGGGTTTTTGAAGGATTTTCATCCATTGCATCTCTCATGTCCAGATTGACTCAGAAGAAAGTCAAATTCTAGTGGTCAGATTCTTGTGAGAAGATTTTTCAGGAGTTAAGGACTCGACTCACTACATCCTCAGATTTAACTTTATCAGATGGTTTCGACGGTTTTGTTGTGTATTGTGATGCTTCCAGAGTAGATTTTGGGTGTGTTTTGATGTAGAGAGGTAAGATCATAGCATATTCCTATAGACAACTTATGCTCCATGAGAATAATTACCCTACCTATGATCTTGAGTTAGCAGTTGTAGTGTTTTCTTTATAGATTTTGAGGCACTATTTTTATGGGGTTCATGTTGATGTGTTCACAGACCTTAAAATCCAACAATATGTATTTTCTCATAAAGATTTAAACCTTTGTCAGAAGAGGTGGCTAGAGTTATTAAAAGATTATAACATGAGTGTTTTGTATCATCCGGGCAAATCCATTGTAATGGATGATGCTCTCAGTAGGATGTATATGGGTAGTGTTGCTCACGTGGAGGATGGTAAGAAGAAATTAGTTTAGGAGTTTCATCTTCTTTCCTGACTAGGTGTCTGCTTAATTGATTCAGTAGAGGGTAGTGTATGGGTGCAGAATAGTTCGAAATGCTCTTTGGTTTCTGAGGTAAAAGAAAAGCAGAACACAGATCCTAATTTAGTTAAGATGAAAGAGTTAGTCAGGGATCATAAAGTAGAGGTTTTATCCCAAGGGGGATATGGTCTATTGCTTTTCCAAGGAAGACTATGTGTGCTATGTGTAAATGGCGTGAGACAACAGATTCTTGAAGAAGCCCATGGTGCACACTACTCAATTCACCCAGGGGTCACCAATATGTATCGTGAATTATAGGAAGTCTATTGGTAGAGTGGGATGAAGAGAGACATTGTAGAGTTTGTAGCTAAGTACTCGACATATCAGCAGGTTAAGATAGAGCACCAGAAGTCTAGTAGATCTATACAGGATTTTAGTATTCCCACTTTGAAGTGGGAGAAAGTGAACATGAATTTTATGATGGGTTTTTCTCGTACTTGTTGCCAGCATAATTTGATTTGGTCCATTGTAGACAGGACAAATCAGCTCATTTCTTACCAATTCATACCTCTCATTCTGTTGAGGATTATGCCAAGCTCTATATTAGAGAGTTGGTCAGATTGCACAGAGTTCCATTGTGCACCATTTTAGATTGAGGTACACAATTCACTTCTTATTTCTAGAAAGCCTTCCAGAAGGTTCTTGGTACCTAAGTTTACCTCTGTACAACCTTCTATCCTCATACAGATGGTCAAGCAGAAAGGACCATTCAGACTTTAGAAGATATGTTAAGAGCATATGCCATTGACTTTAAGGGTAGTTGGGATAACTACTTTCCCTTGATTGAGTTTGCGTATAATAATAGCTATCATTTCAAAATTCAAATAGCTCCGTTTAAGGTACTTTATGGGAGGAGATATAGATCTCCTATTGGCTGGTTTGAAATGGGTGAATCCACAGTAGTAGGGCCTGACTTGGTATTTGATACCTTAGAAAAAGCTCAGCTGATCAGGGAAAGGCTTAAGACAGCTCAAATCCAACAGAAATCATATACAGATGTGCAAATAAAAGATCTAGAGTTTGAGATTGGTAATTGTGTGTATTTGAAAATCTCTCCTATGAAGGGAGTGAAGAGATTTGGCAAGAAGGGGAAGCTCAGTCCCCGATATATCGCTCCTTATTGAATTCTCAGCCATTTTGGAAAGGTAACTTACGAGCTTGAGTTACCTTCAGAATTAGCTTCAGTGCATCCAATTTTTTATGCCTCCTAGCTAAAGAAGTGTATAGGTGACCCAACATTTGTAGTACCGATAGCGGGCATTGTTGTCCAGAACAACCTCTCTTATGACAAAATCCTATTCAAAATTCTTAATTATCAGGTTTGAAAATTGAGGAACAAAGAGGTTCCTTTAGTCAAAGTTCTTTGGTGCAATCAATCCGTTGAGGGAGATACTTGGGAAGCAGAAGCAGATGTGCAAACCAAGAATCCTCACCTCTTCTCTAAAAACTCAGACTCAGCTCAAGGTAACAGTTTTCCTTGAATTACTCAGTTCCATGTTCAGATTACCTTTACAGCTCTGTATCAGTTCAGTTGTACAGCACTCTCTTGTCATGAATACCTTCATGATTACAGCTCAGTCATATGTCATATCTTCAGAATTCAGTCATGCTTAAGTTATGCATGTTCAGTATGAAAACTCAGTATATCAGTAGATTTATTTATGAAATCATGCTTCCGTTGTGCATGTCCAGTATGTAAACTCAGTCTATCAGTATCCTCAGCTTAGCCAGCCTTATTCTAGGATGAATATTCCTAAAGGAGAGATATTGTAAGACCTCGCAAAATCTTAATCTTAACTCAGTCCATGAAAGCTTGAAAACAGGTCCCAGACATATAAATTTCTGCTAAGTGTTTAAACTTAGAATTATTATTTCCTTCATAATTTAGTGATCTTATTTTATGACCCTTATGACCATAAATGTCAATCCTTGGGTTGAATCATGATCAGGTGTGTCAGTAGGTCACTTCGGGGGATTTTTGGATTTTTTGAACCTCATTTGAATCATATCTAGGTGACCAAAATAGTGGGTCAACGCGATTTTTATGCGTCCCGTCGCCCATCGCTTTGACGAATATTTTTTCCAGCTTCCAGTACAAATTCCAGTGAAACAATGCGTACTCGATGTTGTACATTGGTCATTGTGTTAATGCCATCGATGCGGCGCATCAGTCTGTGCGTCACTGGGCAAGGTTTTTTCTCTTTTAATTCCGTATCCAGAGTGGTATTTAGGTTAATTTCCCCACCTTATCTAAGCCTTAAAATACGAGATTAAGCTACTCTAAAGGAAAAATCTCGTATTCTCTCCCAAATTCACTCAAGAACAAACCTTAGGGCATTCAAATTTCAAGACCAATCTTCAAGAACACACCATCAATTTTGACAAATATACTTACCAACGTATGTTAGGCGTTCATCCAAGGGTTTCCTTCCATCCTTGGAGTTCAAGAACCACTTTTCAAATCACAAGATGATTGTTTTTCTTGAAATCCATGTTGAATTAAATTGTATTCATGATTATGATGTTAGTTGGGCTTATAATCCATGATTAATTACAAGTTTTATGAGAAATAAATAACATGTGTGTATTGTTATATGGTTTCATGTTAAAAACCCTTGAATTTGAGAGTTTGGATTCTGGTCATGATGCTTGCATGATGTATTATAGTTATGTGCATAAATTATGCCCCCAAGTGTTTAATAAAATTTTCATGTGAGTTGAGTAGTGCAATTATACCATGTTAGCATGTGTACAAGTTCATACCATGCAAGTGTATGCTAAAATGCGTCAATGAACGAATTGTGACAAAGTGACTAGTTATCATGTTTTCAAGATTGTGCTATGTTTTTACTATCTATGCTATCGAGTCATAGGGGTATCTAATACCCAAAAATCTAGTTCTTTACCTAGTTTTATAGTAGTTTTCGAATAGTCTTAGTGATGTCACGAACAATATTATTCAGCCAATAATAGAACTGAGTATGTTCAGCAAGTTAACAGAATTTAGTGTATTCAATAAGTCAACAGAACTCAGTGATCTCAGTCTAGTTCAGCTAGTTAACGCGATTAGTAACAGTTTAGTCTATCCTAGTACAACTTAGAAATCTGTTCAAGGTATATTCAATTGGGAGTAGGATTCAGCACCGAGTGAACCCAAGGATGGGGACTCACCTTCCAGTAGAGGGTGTGATCCTTAGAAGACTTCCTTGCATTCCAGAACTACGTAGCCAGCATAGGTTGAGACATCAACCTACCAGTGTCAGAGTCACCCAGCTTAGTATTAAACTCGGTTCAATTTTACAAAATCAGGACTGTCAGAAACAGTCACCTAGTTAACAACAATACAGATATCAGTAAACTCAAATATCAATCATTCAGTTACTAGAACACAGTACCTAGTGTTAATAGGATCTCAGTTATAGTATACGTAGTTATGTTCATAATATTGCATAATCAACATTTATAGCAGTTTCAAAAATATATGTACTCTTATTCATTTATATTCATGTTACTTAGCCAGCTATTGTTCATACATATGAACCCATTCATTCATCCTTAGCTCACCTAGCATACCAGTACATTCAAAGTACTGACGCAGAACTTTCTTTTGAGCTATGATGTCTTATATCATAGGTTCAGATGCATGGGCTCCTGGCGGCACTTTGCAGCCAAGATTATCAGCAGTAGATTTAGTGGTGGGTCCTCATAGTTTGAGAAAAGATTATTATAAGATATCAGCAGCAGCAGAGTTAGTTAAGGGCTTGTCCCATCAACTCCACCGTCAGGCAGTTAGAGGCTTTCAGACTAGATTGTTTAAGACAAATACTCAGTTTTTAGTATTTATATGCCAGTAATTGATTTTAGTTATGAACCTTATGGCAGATTCAACCTAATTTCTGCATTATTATAGTATTATTACGCAGTTATTGTAGTAGGTACCATTCATGGGTTAGCTTGTGGTCTATCGGGGTTATGAGCACCGTGTGATGCTCGGGGTGCATAATCAGGGCGTTACAAATTTAAATTTCACAATTCTCGGAATTTATAATAATTCAACCAACTATGATTCACATAAGTACCAAGGCATTAACCTTAGGAACCAATTTAAACCATTATGTTACTACCAACAAAACAAACAACAATCATAGTCAAATTCTATCACACACAACACATGGAAACTTGCAACATTCAACTCTCATAGACTTTGAGTAAATCAAACAAATACAAATCATAAATACATTTTATATTACACCAAAAATGTTATAACCATCCACTTCCATATTAATTCATTTGACAATCATAAGTTTCAACTCATATGTCAGATACCAATCATAAACAACTAGGTTCCAATTGCAAACTCCTAAAATTACAAATTAGAATGGACTAGATTCCAATTATAATTATAGAGATACCAACTGGAATTGGGAAAGACAAATCGTAGTCAACCCATATAGGAAACTATACAAACTGCACGAGAGAAAAGAAAGAAGTTCAACAATTTCCTAGATTATCTCATATCTTTTTGAAAATTAGATGTGGACTGAGGACTCAACTCGATATTTGCTCTTATAATAAAGATCGATAACCTAGGATCTAATACTAAATATTCAAGACCCAAATTATCTGATCGTGAGGGCACATAATCTAATCCATCGAGATAGAAGAACTCTTTACCGCCCATTAAGTATAACATGAGAAAATATTTATTAAATAAAAATAACCAAGCTTTATGACAACTATTTCTAACAAATATTAAGTGGAAATATAAGCAGACCCTAGGAACTAGTCTAAACAGCTACATGAGCTTTGAAATTAAAAATTATAAGACTTGACACAACTTCTACCATGAATGAGAGGAGAAGAAGTTATTGAAAGATTGTTATCTACAAAATCATGAAACTTAGACTGATTCCTGTAAAAGACAATACCCCTTAAAAGGTATATCAAGAGTAATATCAGTACAAACAATAAGTACTGGTAGGTATCATCAGCCAATCAGAGTTAGATCACATAACCATAATATAAAAATACAAAAAGAAAACATGAACACTTGTATAGCAATTTAAGTTATAACACCTTCATCCACTTATGTTAGCTTTGTCAATAGTTTTAACTAAGAATATTTCCATTCTCATTATTTTTTATCATTCATCATCTAGACATCAAGTTTCATCCATCCTAACTCTCACTTTTTTGACCCCAAGGGTTATTAAGTCAATCTATTTCTTCCTCAATAAACCTCACTAGTAAATTAAAAGTAATGATCATCATCTTGTAAAAAATACAACTATGAACACACTTCATGATAAATACCCTTAGTTTGTGACACTTAGCCTTTTTAAATAACTCAACAACTTCAGTGAAGTACAAGTCAAGATAACAAAAGGTCAAGTCAAACCACGACAAAGTCAACAAACCTTGACTTTAATAATATCAATATCGATAAATCATGACTCTAATTAAATTAAAGTCAATAAATCATGACTCTAATCATATCATAGTGAACAAACCATGACTCTGACAATAAAAAATCCAAAATATGATAAGTAATCGATCGATACAAAAATCTCAAATATATCAAGAAGCATCAAAATTTGGTTCACTCACAGAACCCACAACAATAACCATAATATAACGTGGTCCACTCATGGAACCAATATAAACATTAATAATAACAATATCATCTACCCAATCCACTAAAGAAACTATCATACTCATACATACCTTGTACGTATATATTAAGGATTTTTTGGTTGCCTACCAATCATGACCAGCAGGGGATAAGCTGAAATCCATCTACTGTATCAATGTGGTACCTGACCCAACCAATGAATCTTATCAATCTCGTAAAGATGTCCAAATTCTTGTACATCTCACAATAATAACCAATATCACAATAATCACAACCACAATGAGAATAAGTAATCATACTTGTGCAATCAACAAGCCATTCATATAACCTCATTTTATGTGATTAACAATTAGGATATCATTTGTAAATTTCTTTCCTTAAGTATTTATTAAACAATAGACAACCACCGAAATACTTGGTGAACTCGAGTTAATCAATACATGTAAACAACAATCATACTTTAACACACTAAATCACAGATAGATATGAATCATTGATTTCATCAATTATAGCATGTCCAAAGACCAACCCCCTACTTATTCAAGTAAGTATTATCAATCCATATTCATTAAATTCAAGTAGTCAATTTAGGTGCACATGTTCAATCAAATGGAGTCTAAAATCTAGTAATTAGTTCATTAATCTAATCCCTGTTTATTCATACTTAAACCAGGGATTTCATTATTATCTAGCAACCCTTATATTTAAGTTATTATTAGGTTCAATACCTACTCTATTAGACAATCATTCAATTCTATTTAACTTATAATCTAACTATAGTCATACATCTTTATATCTTTTACTTCCTAGCCCTCAACCAATCTTGACCTTAGGCTCTTAAGTTAGGTAATTGCCTTCATATACCATAATTAGTATCTGTCACTAACCTTAAGAAAAATTATCCTATATTCCAACCATACATAATCCAAGATCACCTCCTTATGGTAATTAGAATAAATAACTAGATTATGGGATCATACCATCCTATTGTCATCTACATTCACACAATTCCTATTAAATTCCACCGTAGAGTCATACAAATACAAAACATCCAACAAAAATTCACACATTCAAATTCCTTATTCCATTAAATTCATATTTTATCCACCAAATCTCCATGCCAGCAAGTCAAAAAATGATTTCTCTCATCAACTCTACATGATAAATAAGATTACTTACCATAGTCTACTACTCATAAATCATAACCTACCTAGGTGATCTTGGGTGTATTTATACGCCTAAGCACCATAATTTATCGATATTTTAGCTATGTTTAGAGAACAAAGTGCCTAGTTTGTTATGGTTTTACTCTACTTCTATGTAATTGAGCTAACCAATGTGATTAGCATGATTTCAAGCATTAATGAGGTAGATGAAGATATTATGGGACTATGAATGCAGATGGTATATAACACAAGAGAGAGTAGCAACTTGGACTAAATGTGGCACCTAGAAACTACAATCTGGACCAAATGTGGCGCCTAGAAACTATGTCCAAGACCAATTTAGCATTTATAATTAGTTTAGGGACCTAGAAGGCAATTATGAGAGAAGAGATTATTAAAAGGCTTAATGCTGAACTTTTATTGATTATTGAATTATTCTGTATTATTCAGAGAGAGGATAATAGCGGCTTAGGGTGGAGAGAGAGAAAAATGTTTCTTCTCTCTTACTTTCACCATTTGCACACCAAGATCATCTTCTAGTTTTTGGTATGATGAATATATTTATGATGATTTTTGTTTTATTCATGAGTAGCTAAGTTTATTAGTTAGGGTTATGGAATCTTTGTAGCATACAATCTATTACTTTGGATTTTGAATTCATTATGCATTAACTTATTTATATCATACTCTCTTTTCTTATCTTGAATTCTCGTGGTTGCAAATATAAAGGATATGCCTTAAAATGCAACTTGTTCAAAAGAAAGGTTGTTGTTCAAAAAAGAAAGAAGTGACAAGAAAATAGGATTACCAACCTCTATTTCATATGTTAATGCCTTAAAAGGATTCACTACTAGGAGATTTCGTATTATTTTTGGTAAACGCTTTTAATTCGAGAGAACTAAAGTGAATTAGTCCTTGATGGTTGACAAACTCTAGGATTATGTTATTAAATACAGTACGTTTCTCTGTAAGCATGATGCATGTATGAATTCGTAAAGCTCAGAGTTAGAAAGTACTGAAAACTATAAGGTGGACATAATCCTAGCTTGCTCTTTCTCTGAATTTGAATGCTACTATAGTTATTTCATCTTGTTAAACTGAAACCATTAATTTGTGAACTGAATCAAATTCCCCCTATTTATTTTATGGAAACAAACGATTAATGTCAACTAATCTGCATACAACTTAATTAGCACCATATTCCAAGTGGGATTCAACCCCAACCTAGTTGGATTATATATTTGACAACGATCGCTTACTCTCTCATAAGAGAGTTGTAATTTGGGTATGTCAAATTTTCGTGCCGTTGCTGGGGAATACGGTTGTCGATTGAGTTTATGTGTGCTAATTAACTGTTAGTCAAGTTTCTTAATTTTATGTTTAAGAGATTTGGTTTTGAATTTTAGCCTACTTGCTTGAATTCAAACTTGTAAATATTTGATTTTCGTTTTTTAATTTCTTATGTTAGGTAGATTTTTATTTTAGTTTACTTATTACTATGGCATCGTGGAATGAACATGAGCGTCGTGGTTGGAAATATTATCTTAATGTTCTATTTCCATATTGTGATGGACCTCACTTTTGGCAAGATTGTAGATATGCTCCCCGTAGAGAGATATATGCACCATCTCCATCCTATCGAGAGTATGATTGTTCTTTATATGGTGGTCAAGATGGAAATTGGAGTGATTGCCCTAATGCACCCATTATAGTGCTAACCCAAATTATAGTTCTTCTTTTGAGTTTAACAGGTCTTATGGTCAATAAAAGGAAGAATGAAACACTAGAAGGAGTGGCATTGAAGGTTTGATTCAATTAATGTTGGATCTCCAGGAAGAAAGATACGATATCATATGTGATATGCATCAAGGAATGAGGCCAATCATTCATAAGGATATGGATATAGAGGTCAATCTTCAAAACACTCTTCCACATTATACTTAGATGATATCTTGTATGTGGAATCATTTAACATAATAAAAGAGTGTGAAGATGAAGAGCTAAAACCCTATATTGATGTTGAGCAACCTTCAGTGACTTTCCAACCAAACGAACTAACCATGAGAGGTGATTCCAAGATTGAGGACTTGGTCTAGAGTCAAAAAAAAGAAACCAAGAAAATCTCTAATAAAGACTCTAGCCCAATTCCAAGAGAAGATGTCGAGAAGCTGAGTAAAAGTGAGTGTGTAGTAGATAGTGTGAATTTTGAAGTAGAATTAGTTGGGCCTCACTCGAAGCATTTTTCCACATTATGTTTAGATGATATCTTGTCTGTGAAATCATTAAAAATAGTGGAAGAGTGTGAAGATGAGGACCAAGAATCCTATATTCTTTATTTTACACTTGATAAGCAACATAAAAACACACCTCACTTTAATACCGAGTTTTTTACCATGCATCATCCATTACTCGGATTCTTAATTTTTGCACCACCCCCATATGAGCGAGGCAAAAATATGGATACGATGTTGGGGGTGAATTCATATCCTCAAGGTAGAGGAAAAAGTTGATTGGGTTGTGCCGAGACACTAAATTAGGTGCTTGGTGGGAGGCAACCCATCTTTCTAATCATTTTTTTTATTTTTGATTAAGTATAGGTGCATGAAGTACTAAGGAAGAGATTAGTACCAAATTTAATTTAAAAGTGAGCCATGTCAATGGTGGTAAGTTTAGGAGTGATAGGAACATTACAGGTAAGTTGGAGTGGTCAAATATGTAAGGCTCAAGTATGATTCGCATTAGGGTCGCACCTCAAATTATGTATATTCAAACCAAAAATTTTTGTGGTGCGACTTTATTTTGTGACTTTCAATGAGGTCTGTAGTGGTAGTGTAGGGAGGCCCAATCCCAAAGCCCACCACTGACCTCGATGGTGGTGCGGGGGTGAAGCCCCATGGTATGGACCTTTTTGACCAAGAGTATGCCGCACATCTTAAGATATGCATCACATTGTAAATCGCCTATGCTCACTGCCTCACTTAGGCGATAGTTTAGGCGCTGCCTATGTCAACATAGGTGATAGCTTAGGCATCGCCTATGTCAACTTAGGCGATGGGTTAGGCGCCGCCTACTTATGCTTAGGCGATTTCATGGGTGCCTCCTATCAGTGTAAGTTTTCCTAATAATCCATTTTTTTATTGGATTAACTCGACCCAAATCTCACCCTTTAATAGAATCCACACCATGAATGCCCAAAGTCATCCTTATTTCACTCCTAACCTGCATAAGATTTCTCTCACCATTCTCTTTGTCTTTCAACATTAACTATCTCAAGAATTTTCCTTTTCTTTCACCAAAATTTCATCTTCAAGGTAAGCTTTACTTTCTTAATCATTAGTTATTATGACTCTATATTATAGCTAAGTGATTTATTAAGGATTATGAATTAAATTTTCGCCATGGTGATATTGTGAAAGTGATGGCATTTTGTATATCTTGATATGGTTGAAAGTGTAGAGAATGATTCTGTTCAAAAAGTGCTTCCTTGAAATAGAATTGGGGGAATTAAAGTGAATGAATTGTATTGTGACTAATGTTGATGCACCATGTCAAAGTGTATGTCGGTGAAGTCTGAGTACCCGATAAAAACACTTAATTGGTTTATACTAACAAATTAAGTATGGGGTGCTGACTTCACCATCTCTATCTTAATTGAAGTTAACTTGATTATGTGTAACTGACATAGATGATATGGGTGATGTGATGAGTACAGGAAAAATGGTTCCAATGAAGATCTCTATGCAGGTGGCATGACTCCTAATGTGGATGAGAAGTACTCCTAGCCAGGTTCTTTATCTTGTTATTTGCACTGGGGACAGTGTTGAGCTTAAGTGTGGGGTGGATGGGTACTTTGCTATTTGTTTTATAAGAAAATAGGACCTTCTCCTTAGTATACTTCTAGATAGGATTAGTTATTTTGTTCATTTTGTTAGTTATTTAGTCATAATTAGGTGTTTTTCTCGATGATGGATAGATGACGACCGTCTTAAGTGAAAAGTAGTCTTTCAATTACATGTAACTGCTCTTATGGATAACATGACATGATAACATAAGTATGTGATGGATCATTATATTTGAAACACCTAGGATCTAGTTGTGACTCTTGTTGTGATTGTTGGTTTAAATTGAATTCATGTAATTGTTCGATCGAGAATCTATAATGCTCCTAATTGAGTTGACTATGTTCTATGAATGTGTAAGACTGTTGTATATTCCTTATTACAACTGATGCTAGAACTTGCTTGGTGTGTATGCAAAGCGAAATAAAGATTGTGAGTTTAGGAGATGATCTAGGCATTTCTTTGATAACCATTCTTCATACCTTTTTTTGCCCTACCTTTGTACATTACTTAGCTAGCCCCATTGAGCCTTTAGGTTGTTCTTTTATTATCCTCATAAGTAGCCTAATCCATTCTTTAATAGAAAGTAATTTTATCCAAAAGCTCCTAAGCACTTTAATGTAAAATCAATGTGAGTTAGGAGTTTGACAATAAGAGAAAAAATGTGAAATTGATGCCCCAAAGTCTTTTTATTGGCGTGAGCAATTGATGTGGTTGGAGAGTAGCTAAAATTGTTGAAAAAATTCAAAATTTTATCTCGAACATGTTACAATGAACCTGTTTTGGCCCTGGTCCTTCTTGGACATTGTGCACCTCAACTAAGGCAAATTGCTTAAGTTGAGGGTGGCTATTATAGGGGTGCGTAACGTGAAAAAGGTGCATAAAAAATATATTTGAAAGGGTTGCATACTCCCACCATAGTGTTATTAATTAAGCTTAACGAGTTGGGGTGAAAAGCAAATCTGTAAAGATAGCAGAAGTGGAAATCGGTTGTTAGAGATTGATCTTAATTGCATAAGGTAGTGTATTAAAGTGCTTAGGGAAGATAGTCACTATTTCTGGCCAAAATAGTTCTTACCCATCCTTTAGCTAAAAGACCTATTTGATCCAAATCTTAGCATTTTGATATTAGTGGACTATTACACTAAGGGCAAGCATACGCTCATCAGTAGTAATTTGAGAATTCCTTGTGAGAGTGAGCGCAACTTGATTCTTGTACCCATTTTGTTAGAAATTTCATAATTGTGAGTGATTATGGGTAATTTTCTTGTTGTGAGGGTACATGGTTGATGAAGGTTGGGTAATTTATATGATTTCTATGCTTAAATGATATGCATGAAATCGCCAACTTAATGAGTCTATTCTTAAGGGTAGGTTGTCTCTAGTAATGATTCCAGAATCTAGTTCTTGCTCAAAATTGTTGTGTGGGCCTATTTGAGCATCTTGTCTTCCTTTGTGGGTGCTAAGGCTTGTGTAGTATGTAAAATTGGATATGTTATTCGAAGACGAACAAAGCTTTAAGTGTGGGGTAGTGATCTTGGGTGTATTTATACACCTAAGCACCATAATTTATCCATATTTTAGCAATGTTTAGAGAACAAAGTGCGTAGTTTCTTACGTTTTTACTCCACTTCTATGTAATTGAGGTAACCGATGTGATTAGCATGATTTCAGGCATTAATGAGGTAGATGAATACATTATGGGACTATGGAATGCGGATGACATATAACACAAGAGAGAATAGCAACTTGGACCAAATGTGGCGCCTAGAAACTACAATCTGGACCAAATGTGGCGCCTAGAATTTATGTCCAAGACCAGTTTGTCATTTATAATTAGTTTAGGAACATAGAAGGCAATTATGAGAGAAAAGATTATTAAAAGTCTTAATGCTGAATTTTTCTTGATTATTAAATTATTTTGTATTATTCAGAGAGAGGAGAATAGTGTCTTAGGATGCCAAGAGAGAAAAACGTTTCTTCTCTCCCACTTTCACCATTCGCACACCAAGATCATCTTCTAGTTTTTGGTATGATGAATATATTTATGATGATTTTCGTTTTATTCATGAGTAGCTAAGTTTATTATTTAGGGTTATGGAAGCCTTGTAGCATACAATCTATTACTTTGGGTTTTGAATTCATTATGCATTGACTTGTTTATATCATACTCTCTTCGCTTATCTTGAATTCTCATGGTTGCAAACATACAGGATATGCCTTAAAATGCAACATGTTCGAAAGAAAGGTTGTTGTTCGGAAAAGAGAGTAGTGACAAGAAAATAGAATTACCAACCCCTATTTCATGTGTTAATGACTTAGAAAGACTAACTACTTGAAGATTTCATATTATTTTTGGTAAACGCTTTTGATTCGAGAGAACTAAAGTGAATTAGTCCTTGATGGTTAAGAAACACTAGAATTATGTTATTCAATACAATACGTTTCTGTGTAAGAATGATGCATGTATGAATTTGTAAAGCCTAGAGTTAGAAAGTATTGAAAACTACAAGGTGGACATAACCCTAGCTTGCTCTTTCTCTGAATTTGAATACTACTACACTTATTTTATCTTGTTAAACTGAAACCATTAATTTGTGAACTGGATCAAATCCTCCCTATTTATTTTACGGAAACGAACAATTAAAAGTCAATTAATCTACATACAACTTGATTAGCACCATATTCCCTATGGGATTCGACCCCAAACCTAGCTGGGTTATATATTTGACAACGACCGTTTACTCTCTCGTAAGAGAGGTGTAATTTGGGCGTATCACTAGGCACCAAGCTGCTATAACAAAAAAGTTATTCCATGGATAATCTTTCATCTACTTCATGTTTGTTAAGGCTAAATCATCAAATAATAATAACTAAAAGAGTAATTAAAAAACTACTCTTTATATAAAAATCTTAGTAATTCAAACCCACTTATTTTACCCTCGTTTATGATGTAAAACATTACCCAGGGGTCAATTAGTCATAAAATAGTTCCTTTAAGCTTAACCAAACTCCATTGATGGAGTTTTTGGCTAAAGGTTCCACATTATTGAATTCAAGGTCCCTAATTATCAATTTTTATAATTTAGAATCACTAATTTATGTTAGGGATTGTCAATTAGCAATTTGGAAGTGATTCTAGGTGATATTAACCCAACTTGTAGGTTCTCCCTAAAATATCCTAAATTTAGGGTTTAATTCCCCAAGAATTTCACAATTTAAGGTTGTTTTAATAATTCTAGGATGTTAGAAGATTGAAAAATGAAGAATCTGATGGAAGAAACTTACCTCAACGAACAATTTCCACCCATGCTGGTAGAAAATATCCCTTCTAGAGTTTAGGAATGAAATTTTAGGGTTTGGGGGCTGAAACTCATCAAAAATAGGTTATAAGCTATTGTAGCAGTATAGCGACACTTTGTTGCTATAGTGACCTAATCCGCTATAGCGCACTTAACTTTTTCATCACGGATAATTTTCAATAAAATGGTCATAAATTTTCATTCACAAATCTAATTGATGAACGATCGATTGAATTGGAAATAACACTCAAGAGAGCTTTAATTTGGTAGATATTAGGACCCATAACTCTTTAGATTCTAGGAAAGTGTTTTTTTGAAGTTTACCCTTGTTTAAACTTAGCCTAAATCTAAATTGGCAAGGATAATTCAACTTAAATTTGTGCTAGGGGTATTTTAGGACTTTAGTACATCTCAAATACACTTTTACACTAAAATATTAATCCTAATACCTATGAGAAATGAGATTTGTCTACTTTTATCACAAATATTTTCAGTAAGAACGAACTGATCATTATAGTTACCCTTAATACTTTCAAGAATAACCCAAGGACAACCCTTCTTCTTACACTTTGCCCTTACTCTTTCCTTCTCATTAGTTTTCAACTCAAGATTCACACCATTTTTAAAAGATTAAGTTCATAGTGCCTTTCTAATCTCAACACAATTCAAAAAGACCATATACAACTTAATAAAACTTTCTTGGCAGTTTTATCAAAGTAGATCTTAGTAGATGAATTTTTAGGCGGCAGCTCTATCACTTGAACCTTACCAACAGGATCCCTTTCATATTCACTAATCTCACTATAGTATCTCAACTATCAGAATAAGGTTCATCCTACCCAATTTATCTTCATATCTTCCCCTTTTGTTCTTATAAATGTTCTTTAAATAATATCTATACCTATAGTGACAGATGGTTTCTTATCTAGATTCACCCTATCAACCTTTTGTTTAACTTCTTTTTAGATGATAGAATATCTAGCTTAAATAAACTCTGAATTCAAGTCACTGAAATCATCAATGTTTTCATCAAATCACTATTAGAATTAGAGTTAACTAGATCTACATAAGAAGAAAAAGATTGAATGTGGTATGAGGAGAAGTAAGTCATTACCTTGACCTTCATCTAAGTCTACTAAAGAAACCTTCTCATTCCCTTTGTTTACCATAGGAGGATGATTTTTATTAAATCCTCTTTTTTCATTATCATCAAATAGTTGAGGTGAAGACCGATCAACCTTATCATTTTCATTTAAAGACAGAGGGCTGACATATCACTATAATAGAAATGAAAAAAAGGTGGGGGTGCCACACCAACCCTAGACTTATGAAAAGTTGAGGATAAATTTTTGTCAAATTCCACTTCACTTTCATTCTCAACAATATGAGGTACATTAATTTGATATACCACACATACATCAAAAAAGTCTCCACTCTTTGAATTATTAAGAAATATTAAAACATGACCATTGGTTTTAACATGTAATAACCATTCTTTTTGTTAAATCTACATCCAATGGTTTCAACTTTTTCAATACCTCTCCAGTGCTAGTTCCTGGAATAACATTATATATAGCTCATCTACATCAACTCTAATTTTTCAAGATTACAAATTCCATTAGCATTACTTAGCTAAGAGACTAACCAAAAATAGCCCCTATAGTGAAATTCAGTGACACTATTGTTAAAGCCATTTAGCTATCATGTATGTAAAATGACAAGAAAACATATACAACTGGTAAATTTGTACATATATACTGAAAGTCCTAATTTTTAAAGGTAAAACAATAAAAAGCCCTATATTCTTAAAGCAAAAAGTGCAAATACTCTTCTCCTTATGTCTGATATGTCAAAAAGGACCAGTGATGTATACAATACGTAAGACAATCAAAAAAATAAATCAAAATTATGATTTTATTAAAAAGTCCTAAAATCTAATAAAAATAAAAAAAATATTTCATTGAAGGCGTAAAACTATGACGTATATATCTAAAATTAGCATAAGATACGAAACAAAGCAAAAGTCCCAAAAAATTTCAATCAAAATTGTGATTTTATGAAAAAATCCTTGTCATGACTCAAACCCGAGCCTGGCGTACGGGAAATCTTAACCCAACCATAAGCCCAAGACAACCCCCATAGCGTTAAATCAAGAGAACATAAATATAAACAACAGAAGCCAACCAAATAAATGATGGATAAATAAAACCAAAAATAAAATATGAAGAGACAAATCAATACATTAATGATCTCCCAATCTTGTCCACAAAAGCCTCTAAACCAAGAATGAAAACTAAGTCTGGACATGTCCCCGGCTATGACAAAAAGAATCTAAAAAAATACTAAGACAATAATGAAACCAATAAAATGACTTAGCCTTTTGAAAGATGGAGGACCACCTCTTCATATCAGACCAATAGACGTGTCAAACCACCTAATGTTGAACATGAGCAATAGAAAAGTCCTCCAAACCTACATCATGAAATAATGTAGTGTTTGGGGATGTTCAGTGGGGAGAGAACTAGCACGTAACACAAAGGATAGGGATAAAATAATGCATTTATTGAAATCCAACCATAATCCATATGCATAATACTTATAAATATATATATAGGATGTTGGGATAGGGACAAGGGTCCATTAATGTGATAGTTTACACCATTAATCTGAACTGTGTAGATCGCTTCATTCTAAAGGTACCCACGGGCTATATGTGTCTGACTCCTCCTGCAGGAAAGGCCTCAGTCTATGTTAGCTATATTTATCAAGGAAAGGCTAAAGACACCAAGCCGATAGCCCTACAAAATATAATGTGTATCCAGATACATGGTCATATAAACCCCCAATATCG
The DNA here is from genome assembly GCA_030864225.1 of Capsicum baccatum var. pendulum. Lineage (NCBI taxonomy): Eukaryota > Viridiplantae > Streptophyta > Magnoliopsida > Solanales > Solanaceae > Capsicum > Capsicum baccatum. The sequence goes on along the minus strand of CM061558.1, from coordinate 74,749,317 downwards.
GTAAATATTGTTTCCAGTATTGTTCCCCTGGTACTACACCTTCATGGTAAGCTATACAATTCCTTTTAAGCCCAAATTGAAATATTTTACGCATAAACCAAACATTAATCAAGGTGTCATTTATTAAGGCATTTATAAACTTGGTATCATCATAACAATATGTTTGCAAACTATTTTATTTATGACAAACCAATCTATATAACCATTAGACTCCCAAGTACCCTTCAAAATCAAAATCCATGGCTACCAAGGGCATTCCAAAACCATATTTATCCATTTTTCCTTTAATGCAATACAATGGGTTTAAACACAAATTAAAATATGCAAATATTCATATTCAAAATCAAGTTTACAATGTGGGTTGAGGTTAATGTCATTACCAAATGAAAAATATATTAATTCTGGTGAAACCCATGTCACCCATTTCAACCATAATCACAATGCACGAATTCAGTCCCAAAACCATCAAAGCATGAATAATCCGTTTAAAATAAGGGAAAATTAATTCAAGTAATAAAAACCAAAAACCCTTAACTCAATTTCAAACTCATCAATTTAAATCATATGAATATTCAGTAAACTGATGCACAGTGTAAAATTCTAGTAGAGGAAAGAGAATCATGCCTAAATACCAATGAATTTAAATAGAAATCAAACTTTGGAGCAGGGAGTAAAGATTTCTTGCAAAGCCCTTGAAATTTATTAAGTAGGGAGTTAAAGAAAAGAAGAGTAATGTTTTTATCTTGAAAATAGAAGAAAAAGGGGTCAATCTGGTGTTTTAAAGTGGTTTAAGGGGTAAAGGAACAAAAATCCCCTCACCCAAGTAAAAAAACAAAAACTAGTTAAAAAAGTATATAGTAGTGTGGAATGATGCTATCGCGAAGGTTAGCCTCCATTCTACAGTCCTATAGTAGAGATTACGTGGTGTGGCATGCCACTATCACAGACTCTCACTACCTTGGGGTCCCAAAATGGCCCAAAACCCCTTCTGAAAATTTTGGAACTTTCCCAAAATACCCCTTTAATATCCATATCATAATTTAAGTGAAAAATTAATGTTACACATATGGGAGGGTCAAGCATAAGATGATCAAAAATTTATGGGGTCTTACATCATCCTCCCTTTGGATCATTCATCCTCGAATAAGGACTTAGGAAATTCTTAGCCCAAAATTAGAAAAAACATAGTAGAATCCAAGGAAAAATTTGAAATATAATATGAGGGAAATGAAATTCATACCTTAAACACTTCCATGCAACACGAGGAACAAGAATGGGTACTGGGCTTTCATATTTTCTTAAGATTCCCATATAGCTTCTTCAACCTTTTGATTTCTCCAAAGAACCTTCACCAAGGCTATATCATTTAGTGGTCAATCTATGAACTTGCCTATCCAATATCGCAATTGGTATTTCCTTATAAGACAATGAGTACTTAACACCTAACACCTAGATACTCAACAGGAACTACCAAAAAAGGCTCACCCACACACTTCTTAACCATGGACACATAGAATATAGGATGAATCAAAGCCAAGTTTGCTGGTAATGCTAACTAATAATCAGCATTCCTAATTCTCTTTATAATTTGATATGGATCAAAATAGCAGGGACTGATCTTCTTCTTTTTCCCAAATATCATGACTGCTTTCATAAAACAAACATTTAAGAACACCCAATAACTTACTTCAATCTCTAACTCCCTCTTCCTCACATCCGCATAAGACTTTTGGAAACTTTGAACAGTCTTAAGTCTTTCTCTAATCACCTTAAACTTGGTCATGGATTGGTGAACCAAGTCAGGGCCAAATAACTTAGTCTCAACCACCTTTAACCCTTAAATATGAAACCTACACCTTTTAGCATAAAGATCCTCAAAAGGGGATATTTAAATGCTAGAATGATAAGTATTGTTGTAAGCGAATTAAATAAAATGCAAATGGTCAGCCCAACTTCCTTTAAAATCAATCACACAAGCCCTTAGTATATCCTCCAAAGTCAGAATGGTACATTTCTTTTATTTATTTGTTTGAGGGTGGAGAGCAGTGCTAAGGTTCACCTGAGTACCCAAACCTTATTAAAACAAATGCCAAAAATAAGAAGAAAACTATAAATCTCAGTCAGAAATAATGGAAATTGGTGCACTATGCAACTTTACCATCTATTGATTGAACAACTCGGCATAATTCTCTCCTGAGTAATTAGTCCTCACAAGTAAAGAGTGAGCAGACTTGGCCATTCTATCTATAATGACCCAGATAGAATCATACTAATTTTGAGACCATGGAAGACCCATAAAAAAATCCATATTAGTCACCTCCCACTTCCACATAGGTAATTCTATCTCTTGTGATATGCCACTAGGCCTGTAATGCTCTACCTTGACTTGTTGATAAACCATATATTTAGCAATGAATTTTCCACATCAGTCTTCATATTATTCCTCCAATAGATTTCATTTATGTAATGGTAAATCTTGGTCGACCCTAGATGAACTGTATATATAGACTCATGAGCTTTGGTCAAAATCCTTTCCCACAACCCATCTACATCAGGAACACACAATCTTCCTTGTTATCTTAAGATGCCATCTCCCTCAATCTAGGAAGCCATAACCTTTTAATGAACCATATCATCTTTTATGTACATAAGTATGGGATCCATAACCTATTTCTTCTTAACCTCAACACCAAAAGTTAACTTAACCACTACATGAACAATTGTTTTTCTTTCTTTATTGTCCAAAAAAATGGACTCCTAAGTTAGCCAACCTGTGAATATCCTTCACCAACACTCTTTTCTCATCCTCAATATGAGATAAGATCCTCATAGAAAACCTACTAAGAGCGTCAGCAATAATATTATTTTTACTTAGATGGTAGTCCAAACTCATGTCGTAATCATTACGTACCTTGAGCCACCGCCTCTTTTTAAGATTCAACTCATTTTGTGAAATATACATACTGCAAGCTCTTATAGTCTGAATAAATATCCACATCCACCTCATAAAAATAATGGCACCAAATTTTTAAAGCAAAAACCACAGCCGAGAACTTTATATCTTAAGTAGGGTAACTTCTCTCATGAACCTTAAGATGCCTAAAAGTGCAGGCTACAACCTTACCATGCTATATCAAAACACAAACCAGTCCCACACGAGACGTATCACGATACACAACAACCCCCTTAGTACCCTTGAGTAGGGTCAAAATAGAAGTAGAAGTCAACTCACCAGTATTGGACCATAAAAACTTAACCTTTTTATGAGTTAAATTTGTTAGCAAAGTAGCAATAGATGATAAATACTCCACGAGCCTCCGATTATACCTATCCAAGCCCAAGAATCTCCAATTTTTGGTTAGAGTTATGGGTCTAAGCCAATTCTTAACTGTATCAAATTTTTGGGGACCAGCCTTGATCCCTTCATTAGAAATAACATACCCGAGAAAAGTCACAAAACTTAGCTAAAGTTCACACTTAGAAATTTTTGCATATGTTTGGTCCTTAAGAGTTTACAACACAATACAGAGGTGATTGTCATAATCCTCCTTATTTTTAGAGTACACTAAGATGTCATAAATGAAGAAAATAACAAATAAATCTAAAACCTACCTAAACACCCGATTTATAAGACCATGAAGTAGTCGAAGCAAAAGTAAATCCAAATGACATAACCAAAAATTCATAATGTCCATACAGGGTCCAAAAAGTAGTCTTAGGAATATCAACCTCCCTAATTTTTAATTGGTGATAGCCTGAATGGAGATCAATTTGAGAGAAACACTTAGCGCGCTAAAGCTGTTTGAAAAAGTCACCAATCCTACGGAGAGGATACTTATTTTTCACTATGGCCTTATTCAATTGATGATAGTCTATACACATCCGAAAAGACCCATTTTTTTCTATAACACCCTTAAAATTTCCATCATTTTATTTTTTACCTTCTCATATTCAAAATATCGATTTTTGACTTAAAATAGTGTTTAGGTATGTTAATAGGATGTCTCAAAAGATTTTTAAAATTTTTGAAAGGGGTTCGAGGTTATTTCAAAATTTCAAACCAGTAAGCCTCTACATTTTTATCCCTAAATTGGTTCATCAGGCCATGGAGAAGGTGAAGGTGATTAGAGACAGGCTTAAGACACTCAAAGTAGCCAAAATTAATATACATATGTAAACCATAGGTAGTTGGAGTTTGAGGTTGGCGATTGGGTGTTCTTGAAGGTGTTTTCTATGAAGGGAGTGATGAGGTTTCGAAAGAAGGGAAAGATCAGTCCCCTTTATGTTAGCTCATACTTGATTTTATGAATAATGGGTAATATGGCCTATGAATTAGAACTGTCTGCAAGTATGGGTTCTATTAACCATGTGTTTCATGTTTTGATGTTGAAAAGTGTGTGGGTTATCTTTCCTTGGTTTTGCCTATTGAGAGTGTTGTTATTTTAGATCCCTTATCCTAAGAGGAGATCCTGGTGAATATTTTAGATAAACAAGTTCACAAACTGAGGACAAATGATAGGGCTTTGGTAAAGGTCCTTTGGAGGAACCAAATGGTGGAAGAAGATACTTGGGAAGCTGAAAGGATATAAAGGCTAAGTACCCATTCTTTTTCCATGTGTAGGACAGAGGTGACCAAGGCATGAGTTTTTTTCCTCATGGTACTCTTCAAGATTTTCATTAGATAATGGTGTATGCTTGCTATTATCATGCTAAAAGTATCCTAACCCATCATTTGGGGATGAATGATCCTAAGGGGGGATAATATCACACCTTTTATTTTATGTTTGACCTCTCCATGTTTGAAACATTGATTTTGGACTTAAATTATGTTAAGGTATGTTAATAGGGTGTCTCATATGAGTTTTAAAATCTTTAGAAGGTGTTTGGGACTATTTTGAAATTCCAAGGTAGTAAGCCTTTGTATTTTTAGCATGCCATAGAGGTTCTCTGCGAGATTAGCATGGCATGCAAGCAGTGTGCCTTCATGATATCGCTGTATCACGGAGGATAATCTCTGTTATGAGCAGCATGTCACGGAGTTTAGCTTCTACGATAAGGTTGTGTCGTATTAAGGTATAAAAATTATGCAGTTTTTATTTTATTCACTCGGAGTGAGGATCTTTTGGGTCTTTTAAACCCATGTACGACCATTAAACATAAAATAATTTTATTTCCTTTATTTTTCAAAGGTCAAATCCCCTAATTTCATCGTCAAACTCAAAACCTAATAAAAGCTTAAGGATTTTAATGTGCATTCATCTTACGAGTTCTGAGCTCCAAATTGCTTTCAAATTTGGGTTTATGTAAGGAATGCATCTCTTCCTATAAACTTGTTTTGATAATAGCATATACTTACAATTGTATTCATGTGATTTAATTAATGATTGCAATGTGGGTTGAGGGTTTTTGAGAATTATTGACTAATTTGCTTTTCTCATGGCCTTTGTGAATCGTTCATGGTTTGAATTGATACTTTTGAACTAATTAGGCTCCATGGGCATGGTTAATTAGAATGGGGGTCACGGATTCCCACAACATTGATGATTTTTTATTGGAATTTGTATAACATCAACCCAATCTTGTGAAATTTGCTTTGAATATGAGAATATACATATTGAACTACTTTTGGAACCATTGCATGGAATAAAGGGCTATTGAAACATAAACGATTTTAAAAATTGAATGTTGGGGTCATCGATTCTCCCAAGATAATGGAAAAATGAACCTTGGCGGTTATGGATTCCCCTAAGCTAATGGAAAATTAAACCTAGGGAATCGTATATTCCCCTATATGGGATAATGATTGAAAATTATGGGGTTGTGGATTCCCTAAAGTGATGATAATTAAAATGGCATATTGATATTAGCTTGCAATCATAGTTGGTATGATGATAACAATGGTATATTCCTTATTGTATGATTATGGTTAATGAATGGGAATGTGGGAATATTTTAATTGGGCTTAAAGGGGGTTGTGTAGCTATCCATGAAAGTAGAGATCCTAAAGGACCTATAATAGAAACTCATATTTGCCGGTGTGAGGTATGGTCTTGATGACCATGTGCTTATGTCATCCTTATATATTTATTCATGGATAGCTTAGGGTTGTGGATTCCTTGTCCTTCCTTGATATCTCCCATTCATACAGCTAATACACATAAGGTTACGACCAGTGGGAGAGAGCTAGGGTCCATATAGCCCGGGGGTACTATTTTGATAGTTAATATAAACATTCTAGACTTATGATTTAAAATCGCATATTAAACCTTGTTCCTCATCCCAGCATGATATATATATATATGTATGAACACTGTGTGCATGTGGTTTTAATATTGTTTTGACTTGGTATTATCTTATCCCCTCCCTGAGTTACATGTTAGCGCTCACCCTCCTAACCGTCTTCTAATGTTGTATACCCATACAATGCAAAGAAAGGAGATATTTTTATTTTTCTTGGACAGTGATAGATAATTACGTGATTGTTCGTGAGTCATCTTGAAAAAGGTCAGTTGCTTCTTGTTTTAGTTTATGTCTTAGACTATTTATTTGGTTTCCCTTTTTGGATATCATCGGGGCAATGTCCCGAATAGGGATTATGTTGGTTTCTTTGAGGCTTTGTGGATTACTGTGGATTGGGATTGTGTTGAATTCTTTGTTTCCCATGGGCTATTCACTTATCTTACTTATGTCTATCAGTTTGCTTCTGATGTTGTTATATATTGTGTTTGTTTAACTAGGTAAAGGGTGTGGTCTTATTCGGGTTGTGACACTTTCGCACAAAAAGTATAGGGGCATCCTATGGAAAAACACTAGACCAAATAAAACCCTTATCAAGAAGATCCTTTAATTTCTCTTTTAGTTCCTTTACTTCAGCCGGAGCCATCCTATAAAAAGGAAAGGAAATGAGATGGGTATTCAGTAGAATATTAATCCCAAAATATATCTCCCAATTAGGAGGAATCCCAGGAAGATCATCGAGAAAAACATTAGGAATTTCATTAACCACGGGACAAATTGCGAAGAGCGACTCTCAGAATTTAAATCCTTAAACTGAACTGGATGATACAGACACCCCTTAGGCATTAAGGAACTCCCCTTCTATTCAATCACCAATTAATTAGAAAAATGGAAATTAACCTTTCAGGTCCAACAATCCAGAGAAGCATATCACGAATGGAGCCAATCCATCCCTAAAATTACATCCAAATCCACCATATTAAGTTCTATCAAATCCAACTATGTCTCCCTATGAAGAATGGACACTACACAACCCCTATAGATTTTTCTATCAATAACAGAATCACCTACCGAAGAATAATGAAAAAGGGATAGGAAATATTTTTAGTTACAAAATCAAAATGGATAGCCACATAAGGGGCCACATAAAATAGGGTAGAATGCGGATCAAGAAAATAATAACATCACAGGAGAAGAGTTGTAACTTACCATCAATAATATTTGGGTATGTCATAGATTCCTAACGATTACCAAGCACGTAAAGCTGATTCTGGCCATTATCGATACCTGATGTGGCACTCTTTGGTGTAGGAGATAAAGAAGTGGCGATCGGGACCTTATTAGTTGTAGTGGCAACATTGGCTATAGGACAATACCACTGAGGATAACCAGGCTGACCATAATTAAAACACAAGTTCCTCCCTTCATCACAATATCCACAGTGAAGCTATCCATAAAAATGGCAAGGAGGATAAGGTGAGGCTAATTGAGCTCCACTGATTTGATACTGGTCACCATATGCCTTAGGGTCACTTCTAGCCAAAAAATGATGATCACTTAGAGGATTACAATAAAGATAACTAGATTTTGAATAAGAATTTCCCCAATTACTCTTTTTATCCTACTGCCCACCATCTCTCCTACTATTTTGCCGATTTGCACCTTGCTTTGCATAGCAAAACTTCTTATTCTACCTTTTGCCCATCTCTACTTTCTTTTTTTTATCTTTCACCTATTGTATATAAACCACCAACCTGGATATATAAATATTAAAATTCAACATGGTAGATTTATAATCTAACACTAACTCACAAGACAAACCTGAAATAAATTTTCTCATTCGGGACCTCGAAGTAGACACCAACTCCTGAGCATAACGGGACAACTGATGGAACTTCAGGTTATACTCCTTAACGCTCATATTACCCTACTTTAAGTTCACAAACTCTTTATCTTTAGCTTCCCTTAACTCCTGAGGAAAGAAGTGATCAAGAAAACCACCTAAAAAGTCATCCCACATTGTTGGCTCAGCACTATCACCACCTTATCTCTTTCCACTCCTCATTCCACTGGTAAGCATATCCATTAACTGATAAGAAGCAAAATCCAAACCTTTTAAATTTGTAGTATGCATCACCCTAAAGATCTTTTCCATCTCATTAATAAATCTCTGAAGATCCTCCGCAACCATAGAGCCTATAAAGTTTTAGGGATTCAACCTCATAAATGGGCCAACCCGAGTAACCTTAGATGAATTAGCAAAAAAAACACAATGATCAGGTCATTGAGACTGTGATTCTACTAATTGACTAAGACTATGCATTTATTAATGGAATATCATTTTCGATGTCTCCCTAAGACAATTGAGTAGAGGTAACACCAGTCCTAAAGGTCTGAGAAGGACTAGGAGGATTGGTAGAACCCTAGGTAGAGTGGTACAGTTAGGAGCAGGGACCCTAGGCTGGTCTATACTCCATAAGTAGAGTGATTCCCCTCCTCATTTTCCTCAGGTGGGACAAAGGTTTTGGCAGAGTTTATACGACCATCAGATCTTTAGGGAGGCAGGATCTAAAATATGAGTAAGACATGAGTTAGAGAAGTTTTATAGCAACTAGACTCTATAGCCCAAAATAGAACACAAGAAAAGAAAAATTCCTAAATTCCTTGTAACCTCCCCCATATAGGTGTGGCACGCTACACACCCATAAAAGGGACTCAACTCAACTCAACTTTGTGAACATCCAACGACCCTAAACTATTCTCTGATACAAATCTTGCTATGACCCAAACTCGAGCCTGGCCATGATGGGCAATCTCAAGCCCATCATGGTCCGAAGTCAACCCCCTTAGCCTTACGTCAAGTGAATATAAATATAAATAGTAGAATCCAACCAAATCAATGATGGATAAATAAAACCAAAGAAAATATGAAGAGTCAAATCAAGCTATCAACAACATCCCAATCCTATCTACGAAAGCCTTTAAACCAAGAATACTAACTAAGTTAGGACATGCCCTCGAATATGTCAAAAAGAATCCAAAAAAAAGAAATATTAAAACAATAATAAAACCAATGAAATGACCAGGCCATTCAATATATAGAGTCTCACCACTTCACAGCAAACCAATAGATGTACTGAACTATCTAATGCTACACCTGAGAAACAGAAATGTCCTTTGAACCTACATCATGAAATGATGCAGCATCGGGGATGGTCAGTGGGGCGAGCACTGGCATACGAATCAAGGGATAAGGATAAAATAATGCATTTATTAAAATTTATTCATAAACCACATACATAATATTTATACATATATATAGGATGTCAGGATAGGTACAAAGGTACATTAGCATGATAGTTTAAACCATAGCCTGAACTATGTAGCTCGCTCTATCCTAAAGGCATCCATGGGCTATATGGGTCTGACTCCTTCTGTCGAAAGGGCCTTAGTCCATGTTAGATGTATGTATCAAAAAAAGGATAAAGTCACATGGTGATTGCCATCCAAAATATAATATGTATACAGACATATGAACATATAGACCCCCAACATCGGTAAATGTTGTTTTCGATGCTGGTCCCCCTGAGACTACACCTTCACGATGATCTACACAATTCTCTTTAAGCCTGGAGTAAATAGTTTACACATAAACCAACTATTAACTAAGGAGTCATTTACTAAGAAATTTCCCAAATTGGTATCGTTATACTAATATGCTTGCGTGTTATTCCATTTATGTCAAACCAATTCATATAACCATTAGACTCCCAAATTCCATTTAAAACCCAAATTCATGGCCACAAAGTGCATTTCAAATCCATATTTATCCAATTATTACTTAATGCAATGGATTCAAAGACAAGTTAAATTATGCAAATATCCATATTCAAAATAAATTTTAGAATGTGGGTTTACGTTAAATCCATTACCAAGCCAAATATTTATCAATTTTGGTGAAACCCATGTCACTCATTTCAACCATAATCACAATGCACCAATTCAATCTCAAAACCATCAATTAAAGCATGAATAATTCATTTAAAACCTAAAAAAAATAATTTAAGTAATAACAACCAAAAAACCTCAATCTAATTTCAAACCCATCAATTCAAATCACATGAGTATCAATAAATTGATCCAAAAATTTAAATTCAAGTTAAGTAAAGATAAACATTCCTAAAATACCAAAAATTTTTATAAAAATCAAAGTTTGGAGTCCGGAGAAGTGATTTCTAGTTAAACCCTTGAACTTTCTTGGGTTGGGTGTTAAGGAAGAGAAGAGGAATATTTTGATCTTGAACCAAGCAAAAAGTTATGATCATTCTAAGGTCGTGCATCAAATGACAAATGCCAATAGTCACTTGATGGGTTGTGCGTTTGGTGTCACCACATAGCCTCAGGTGTGCTTTGGTTGTAGCTGCCCAGAAAAAGAAAAGTGCAAAAGTTGCTCTTTTGTGACTTAGTTTAAGGGCTTTGAAATCTTTTCACACCCTTAAACAGTTTCTAGTCATTCTTAAATGAATTAAGGGGTCTTAAAACTCATTATTTCCACCCCCTTAACCCTAAGAGTCCCATACATGATTTAAAACCCTTCCCTCTTCCCAAGAACTAAATTTAATTTTGTTCCCTTAAGAACTTAAGAAATTAAGTTCCAATTTCAAGATTTTTTCATGATTTCATCCAATCGAAGTATGTGGGGTTTATGAACAAGGTTATTCTTTCATCTTTGTACCCAAAGTGCATAGTTTTATGATATAATTCATTTATTTTGAGTTAGAGTTCATACCCAAATTTCTATATTCTTGAAGTATGTTACTACCATGAGATAGAAAGCTTTAACTGCATCAAGAATTGCATATATTCATGTTTTGACTTATAAGATTCATATTTTGATTTTAGTTTCATTATTTTAACTGGGATTGTTGAAAGATTATAATGTGATTATTGAGAATGAAGTTTTTCACGAATTTCTAAGAATTTAAGCATATATTACAAGACCTAATTATAAGTATTGAGTTTACAAGAAGATTATGCTCTTAAGCTCTATTTATAAGTTTATTATATGATTCAAAGCAAAATTGATCTTCCGATCTTAAGATAAGACATAGAATACATAATTGTTCATCTTGATTATGATTTAAAGTAAAGAAAGCATAACTGGTTTTCACTCTATAAAAACCTTATGCTAATTTAAGGTAGATTTCCTAAAGTATGATCATATAAGTATTCTGGGAGTAGTATTTAGCACCGAGAAGGGAATGTGGATGAGCTTTTCCTTAATCCCTAGAAACCATAAGACAACGTAGGTTATGTTTTTTCCTAATATGGATGAAGTTTAGTGATTACTAAGATTATGGTTCTATCTAGATGGCAAGGATAGGGCATCTTTCCCCAATGTGGGTAAGGCGTTGGACTCCATGATAGCTCACATAGTTTATTTTGGTTAAAAGACTCTCCAAAAAGAAAGAATACTAAGTGAAGATTGTAGAAATAATTGTTATGTCTCATAAAGTTTATACCGATGCTTTATTACTCACGTTAATGATTTTCCAGTCTTTGTTTTATTCAAGCTGAAGGTGAGTGACTTACACTTAGCATGCATCATTTGAAAGTCTATGTGTCTATTCAGTTATAGTTTTACTTATTGTATTCACCCCCACTTACTCAGTATATTCTAGAAGTATTGACCCATATATACGTCTGTATGGCTATATTATTTCATAATATAGGTACCAGTTGTAGCCCAAATATCATATTCAGATAGTACACAGTTTCCCGTCAATAAGTGATGAGTTCTTTTGATTTAAAGACTTCAGTGAACTATAGTTCCAGTGTCATTTCTTATTCAGTCGTATTGATTAGAGATAGCTGGAGGTCTTGTCCCGGCTACTTGTAGGCAGTATTAGTAGAGGCTTCATAGATGGTCATTTAAAGTTGATATATTTACTTTATGTTTTATTTTATATAACCAAAGTGTAAATGTTTTAAACAGTTTTTGTATTAAACATTCTTAGCAAAGACACCTCTTTCGCTTATTTCTTCTAGATTTATGTAACATATTTAGTTGCTCATGAGTTATGCAAGTATCATGGGTTATCTTAGGATCACTTGTAGTTCCAAGCATCGTATGACATCCAGGGGTAGTCTTGGGGCATTACAGACACGAAGTCCAAGTATTCAGTCCTATTTCCCATTCCATAAAATCGTTCTTGAGGTATGTGTTGTTCTTGATATCTCTACTTTCTGTCTTTGTTAAAGGTAGATTATGAATTCCTTGGTAATCTATTTTCTAGCTTAAAGGTAAAGGTATATATGTTTGGTTGTTTAATCATGATAGTTAGTACCCTATCCCATCATTTGAGAACGAATGATCCAAGTGGGGAAGAATTAAAAAACCCTATGTTTTGGCCCTTGAAAATTTCCTGAGCTTTGAGCTCACTATCCTACTGGAGACCTAACCATGCCAGTCATATGGTGTGGGTACGGGTCAAGTGACCCTAGTTGTTAGGTTTCTAGTGGGTAGTGGTTGGGTTTTGGTCTTGGTAATAACTAGGTGGTACGTGTTATTAGTGGTGGTGATAGGTCGTTAGGACGATCCTTAATCAAATCAGAAATGTAGTAACTTTAGTTGGCTCTGAGTACGAATAACTCACTAGGAGCCATGAGGAAAGAATACGAGTGGTAAAGTTGAGTCGTATGTTGTCCAGTGTCCAATCTTTTGGGTTTTGAGTTGGATACAACTAAACCATATGAGTCATATAGTATGGTAACGAGTGGGGTCATGGAGTCGTAGGGTGGATAGTGTATGGGTGTCCGACTTACTGACTTGGTAAAGACTCAAGGGTACTAGTCGTATGATGTGGTCGTGAGTCATGGGGGTCGACTCATAACCACCTGTGACCTTTTCTTAGTTTTAAGCTAGGGGAACTTTGAACATTTCTCACTTAAAACCTCTAAGGTCCCACATCCCTATAACACTTTTTGGCCATTCATTCCACATGTTATAAGATTAAATAACCTCTTTACTCTCTCAAAATCCTCTCAAGAAAAATTGGCTAGGGTTTCTCCAAAGTGATCATCTAAGACCTTAAAGATCAATTTCTCTCCATGAATCTTTGCAATTCAAACATGTGACTCTTCCCTCATTGTTATTTTACTAAAGGCATGTGTTTTTATGTATGGTTTTCATGGTATTGTTATGGTTTTTAAATAAAGGTTGGGGTTTTGGATGTTCATGGTTTTTTAATGTTTCTCATGACTTAATTATGATTTTTCATTTTTTAATTATGGTTTTCCGCATCAGGGTGCATGGGAATGGTGATTTACTTAAGGGGTCATGACTGAGCCCCAAATTTGATGATTTTGGCTTTGATAATGGCATGCCCTCAACCTATTTATGAAATTGTCAATGAGAATGCTTTGTCATATAGTTTGATTATCCTTGGAATCTTTGCAATGCATAAAGGTTAAAGAAACATGAATTAGTTTTTACTGGTTTCATATGGTTTTGGAAAGGCCTTGATGGCCATGGTTTGATTATATATGGTTCTTCTTGATTGGAAATGATGGAGTCTAATTTGGTTTAATGGTTATATGGCATAAGGTAATAGACTTTCAAGCTCAAATTTTGGTATGACGATACCAGTGGTTAATGCTTAGTTAAAAAACTTCTTGATAAATAGTTAGGAATGTGTAAATGATTTAATATGGTCTTAAAGGGAAATAAGTAGCAAAGTCATGGAAGGTGGGGGTCCTGAGGGGAATGACACTGGAAACTCACATTTTTCTATGTGAGGGTGGTCTTGGTGACCGCGTGCATGATGTCACACTTTATATTTTGTGATGTACTAGTCATCTCAGGTTCTTTTCTCCGGTCGTGCGGCTAACATGCACTAGGGACTTTCAGTAGGGGGAACTGAACCCATATAGCCCGTGGGTGATTTTAGGAAGGCCAAGCAACACAACCCAAGTTAAGAATTTTAATGCATGCTAAACCTTGTTCCCTATCCTATCACGGTATATATATGTATATATGTGATTGCATATGGTCATTTAATTTGGTTTTGTGTGATGGGATTATTTTACCTTTATCCCTGAGTTACATGATGGCGTTCATTCTTCTAACCATCTTCAAGTGTTGTATCCCTATGTGTTGCAGGAATCGGCCATACTACCATTCCTCCTGCTCGGTGACTTAGATTCGGGGACAACTTTGAGTCAAATTAAAGTGGTGACCTTTCATACTCCGAAAGACCCCATTCCATATTATGGACTTCTCCGTGTCATTTTTATTTATTTTTTATGCTTTTGTCTATGATCCGTGGCATGTCCTAACCGGATGTTCTTTGATTCTAGTTAAAGGCTTTATCATATTACTATAGGTATGGGCGGTGTCGGTATTAGTGTTAGCATTGGTATTGGTATTGTCATTAGTATTAGTATTGGTTAGATAATTGGCGTTGATTATTTGGTTATGGTTATAGACTTACTTTATTGTCTTTATATTAGTATTGTTTTATCTTGTTATATGTTTGGAATTCATCCGACATGGGAGTGCAGGGAGGGTAACAGTTGGGTATTGGGGTGGTCTACGACCTTGGTTGGGCTTGAGATGACCAACACGACTACGCCATGGTTTGGGCCGTGTCAGGAATAGAGTATCAAAGGAATAATTCATTAAAGAGATCAAAATTGTGTACATACATGACATAATCTCAATTTCACTGCTCATTCAGAGTGCACCGTAAGTTATGGGAACTGAGCATACTGTAAAGCATGAGTACATGAGTCATGAGCTGTGTGACCTGAGTTTGGGAGTTCAAAAATTCATGGAATATGATTCGTACTACTAAGTGAATTGGAACTCTTCATATTAGGAACTGGGAGCGTACATAATTCTCTATGAAATGAATGAATATGATCTTTGATTATTCTTAATTAGATGTCATGATGACTGAAGTACAGAATTTTGTACCAAAATAAGAATGGGTTAGCCATATTTCTCCCCTAGTGAAGTTCTACAACACATTGGCTTCAATACTAGAATCTGAGAGCCTGACTTAGTTCTTTGTTAAATCATCTAACCCTTAGATTTAAGCCATCATTCTAAGTTTGTAGACCATTTTAATAAATTCTAAACTAAACTACAACTACTCTACTCTAGCGTATGAGATAGACAATACACATGAATAATACATTCACCCTGGAAGGCTATAACTTGAAGTGTAAAACCCACTGCTAGTACTTCCGTCTGAGATAGAACTCTTCACTTTCTATATCCCTAATAGTCATCATATAATAACTATAAACACATACTAACTTAGAATCTTCAGGACTATCACCATACCCTGAGTTCACACCATCTAGAATTTCAAACTCTTCTTTCTATTATCTCAATCATCAATGATTCAAACTTAGATTCTAACACTTAACATGGATATTCCCAAAATTTTAACGAACTATGGAAGATTCATTCTTGAACACTCCTTTAATATATAATATCCTTAACTTTCTTTATCTTCAGCAATCACCATCATATTTTTACATCCTTCTCGACAACATACTTGCCTCACTAAACCCATAGTTTGCCTCTTTTGCTTCATAGCCTACTAATATCACATCTCTAAGCTTATATTTTTCCAAAACCATGAGAATTGCCATTACACAAAAATACCTGACATCAACAACCTATATCCCATAACTTAGTTGGTAAGAAGATCATATACTACATAACTAGCCTCATTCGCACCTAGCAACTCAAGGGTACTATATAAGCACACATACATTAAAAACTTAGAAAAAATTCAATCTCATATCACCTTGGGTATACCTATAGATCATAACAATATAATCATACTTAATTTTGAATTAATAAACTTAAATTCTTACATATACAATTTCAAGCCTAGTAGTTCTCCTTTCATAGAACTAGCCCCATGGATACATAATTTACTGAATCCAAATAGACATTATCCCCACTTTAATGTTGCTAAACTTCTAGGTTCATATGTCTAACTCTAGACCATATGCTGTCATAGGATTCTGAGAAGGTATTTGAGGGCACATCTGACTTTGGCTCAGTGCACAATTTTCATAAAAAGGAATGGACACTTTTAATGTTTAGCACTTAAGGGCATTGAATAAATCCTTTTAATCCCATATATAATCCCATAACTATCTGAGAAAACTATATCAGTAGGAATTTAAGCCTGACTATTTTTGTTACCTTGAAATAAGGTAGAGTTGGCATGAATGGATCAAGATGAGAATCTATAAAAATTTCTTAGAGAATATCTCTATAGCACAATCTGAGACTTGAAAGAAGTAAAACATTTCTTAAATTTCTTATAGCCTCTCAAAGAAAAGTATAGATATCTCCGTACCATTCTGCAAGACTCTACTAAACACGGCTTCTACTAAACATGGCTTCATAGACACTCGAGGACACATAAACCTTTTTCTCTGATACCAAGTTCATCATGACCCAAGGCTACCCCCTTGTCGTAAAATAGTGCAAAGAACCATAGGTGGTCTGAACCTCACCCATGTACTAGCATGCTACTTGTGCAACTAATTTAAAATGTATATAAAAGCTAAGTCTGTTGAGCGGAATCATAGTCATGAGAAAATCTAAATGAATATAATACTGTAAAAGATTACAACATGATAAATCTGAAGAAAAAACTTGATTTACATGTAATGACTTTGACTGACTGTCTATGAAGCCTCTACTATATTTACTATTGGTAGCTAGGACACACTTCTAATTACCAGAAATCAATACTTAAGAATAATAGAAATACAATATATGAACTGCAACAAGCTGGAGTCCTCAAAATAAGAGGACTTACCACCTGCTGTCTAAACGTAACATCCCAGAAATACACCTTGGACTCCACATGGTGCTTACAGTCTCGAAAGACCACAAGCTAACCCAAGAGCTGGTACCTGTTGAGAGAACTGAATAATAATAACAAAATACACAAGTTCAGAATAACTTAATACACCATAAGGTCTTAAATACTAAAACATTTTTGAATTATAAGTTTGAAAACAACTTCCAGAAAATAACTTTCTGAAAATTGATAAAAGTAATGACAAACTGACTGACTATCTAAAGTGTTTGAAAGCCTCTAAAATTGATTGAATAAGAGTTAATAGGACAAGCCCCAACTATCTCTAACTAACTTCTAATCTAAGAACACTGAAATAAACATAACCGGTCCTCCAAATATAAGGACTCATCACTGCTACTACTGCGATGCGCTAGAGTGTCTAAGTGCAGTTGGGAACCTGAGAATTCAAACCTATGATATAAGACATCAAAGGACAAAAAATGAGTATGCATTCCGTACTTTGAATATACTAGTACGCTATATAGGGTTAGGCTGATATGTGTGGGCTTATGTGCATGAATAATAAATGACTGAATGAATAGCATGATATAACTGAGTATAAATTCATAAAAGCTATAAAATCTGAGAATACATGAACAAAGATATAACATGAATCTGACATACTCTGTAAACTAAAATATTGAAATATGATAACTGAATAACTGATAAACTGTATGCTATGGTCAAGCCAAATTGAACAAAGTTTTGAACTGAATACTGAAACTAAAATTGTGAAAGGTATAATCTAAATAAACATGCCTAAGTCTGAACTGATCGAGGTCCAACCTGAAACCTCAATTGGAAGGGTGCTTGTACATGGGTACTAAAAATGGGTATGGAGTCAGTCCTAATTTAGACGGTGACCCCTGAGAATAGTCCTAAGCTGGTGGATAATCCCTAAGAGTGTCAGTCCTAAACTAACAGGTGACATCTCAATACCTACACTGGCTACGTAGCTTCAAAACTTAGGGACTACTTCTAAGGACCCAGTCCAAACTGATGGGTGATCCTCTATCCCTACGTTCGCTCGGTACTGAATCCTACTCTCAACTAAACTAACACTAATTACTGTACTGGACTAAATTAAGTTTAACTAAACTAACAACTGATCATTATAAAGGACTGAAAGAGAATGCTTAAAGTGTATTCTAAAATCATTCTGTGGGTACTAAAAACTAGGTCAGCAACAAAATTTTGGGTATTCATAACCCTCGGGACTCAATAAGAATAACTATAGAGACACATGAATGCTTTGAAACCATAGAAGGAAATCATTGTTCACAATTATTCACTTAAGCATTTTATCGAACACAAGGGGACCAAGACTTTAACATGGGAATACTTTTACATATGATGAGATAGCCTGATCATAGGACAATATAATAAACTAAGCTTTTACTCTGAATTCATATGAACATGATATGAGAACTATAATATTTAGAACATACTATAATCTATTCCACTTGAAATCAACTATAAACTTAACTTGAAATTTAAATAGCAAGAGATTCATGAATGTAAGCATGGGAGTGAATGAAAACATGTTGGAATAGCGAAATTGCAATACTAAAAACCATACTTAGGGATTTAACAATGAAATTTCCAAAAATCAAATGTATAAAGGCAACTTCCATCGAAATACACTTGTAAACATGATGTATAATCTAAATTCATAAAAGCTTCATTGATATGATTCATTGTAAACATGAAATTTTGTAAATTAAAACATAAAAATGGATTCTTGGACTCCATGGGTGGAAAGGGCCCATGGATGAACAACACATATACCTTTAATACTTAAATGTTGAAAGGAAACAACTTTCTTGAAAGTTATTGGATGGTGAAGCTTTAATTCTTGGTTTTCTTGAAGAGAAAAGAACATAATTTGATGATCTTGGGGATGACCTTAGAGAAAATTGGGCAAATAATGCCCTAACTAAAGCTAAATTTCGTGTTTTTAAGAATTGGGTTGAGGGTGAAAGACTTAATTTCCCCTAAGAGATTTAAATTCGTAACTGCAACGCCGATTAAAGGGGTGCCACGATGCGATGGGAGCCTCATCACTATAAGAAATGTTATGTGATGCTATCGCAGTGAGCTGCTGGAATCAAAATCCAAACATAACTCAATCCTCATCCAAAAAATCTGAAACTTTTCTAAGATATGCTACTTACACCACTCCCCCCAACATGAATTAACTCAAAAACTTACATCTTGGGTCGGGAAGTTTACTTTAAAAATTATCATAGTTAAGAGCCTAAAGATAAGGCTAAGTCCCCAAAACTTAGCTAAATTTTAAGGTTTTAATCCTCTTATGCATGTACCAGAAGCTGAACTGAGCTAAGACTAATACGGGATATTAAAATATCTCCCCTTGGGAATATTTATCCTCGAATGAGACTAATTAAGAGGAGAATACCATGGGAACTAAAATCACATACTGAACATGCATAATTGAAAAACATGGTTACCTGACTTAGTCTAAAACATGATACATGATTGAACTGTTTCATGAATGTATTCAATTACATAAGTATGATAATAAGGTTGTGATTGAAATGAGAGAGTCAAATATGAGTACCCATTACTTTAATATGGATCTTGTTTCATGAAGAAAAGCTGAGAGGTTTAGGACAAGAAAATTTAGGTTAACATCTCTCCCTTGGGATATATCGTCCCTTGAATGATACTGTCTTGGTTGAAATACTAAGAAAAGACTGAGATGATATACAGAATTCTTATGGACTGAATCATGACTAAACATGTGGAATTTGAAACTGAAGTCTAAAAATTAGAGGATCAATGACATGAATTCATCAAAGAGGTTTGAACTGAGGACATGCATGTCATGAATCTGGATTTCGCTGATCATTAAGAATGTAGCATGAGTACTGGAACTGAACATACTATAAATCATGAGTACATGAGTCATGAGTTTTATGACCTGAACTTGGAGTTCATAAATTTATGGAACGTGACCCATACGACTGAGCAAATTGGAACTCCTTATACTAGGAACTAGGAGAATATATGATTTTCGATAAAGTGCACGAATATGAGTTATAATCATAGAGCTGACATGTAAGGCATGAGTAGATATCATGATAACTGAAGCACAAAAACTGAAATAAGAATGGATCGGGCATCTTTCTCCCTAGTGTTGTTCTACAACACACTGGCATCACTACTTGAATCTGAGAGTCTGACTTGGTCACTTGTTCTATCTTCTCCCCTTAGCTTCTAGCCATCGTTCTAAGTCTATGGGTATAAACTCTAAACTAAACTATCACCGTTTCACTCTAGTGAATTGGGTATAATAATGCACCTAAATGATAAACGTACCCAAAAAGACAATAACTGATAATGTAAAACCCGATGCTTGTACTTTCTTCTCAGGTACAACTCTAAACTTTTTATAATCCCCAAAAAATCATGTAACAACTTAAAAACTAACTAACTTAGAATTTTCAACTTTTTTTTCTATTAAGCTCAATCTTTAAAGATTAAAACTTAGATTCTAACACTTAATATGGATATCCCAAACCTTCAATGAACCATACTACTTTTATCTTAGCCTATAATTATTCCATCTCTAAGCTTATATTTCCCCTACACCATAGGAATTACCACTAGACCAACATACCCAATATCAACAACAAATAATTTTTGAATCAACAAACCTAAATTCTTACTTACACTATTTCAAACCTACTGATTCACCTTTCATACTACTAACCCCATTGATACGCAGTCTACTAAATTCGGGTAATACTATCGCTACTTTACTGTTACTAAACTTCTGGGCCTATACTTCTCACCCTAGGCCATCTACTATCATAGGATTCTAGGAAGGACTCTGAAAACACATCTGATCTACTTCTAAAATCAACTGAAGTAATTTTTCGAGATACAAAAATCGAGCAGTTTCTGTATGCCTGTCTGTCTATGATAGATTTACCTACTGAGATAGATATTGAGAAGAGCTCTGCTAATATTTTAGGACTGATACTAAGCTCAATAGTTATATAGGGGGTTACAAAAAAAAAGTGAAGTTTTATGGTCTATAAAAACAAACATATGAATATGAAGAACCTATAACGTACCCATAACTGCATTAGGAGAGCTTTTCTAATTATGATGGGAATGAAGTGCATATAATCTATTCTAGCACTGCCCACTAGTGGCGCTGGAAGTATCACCCTACTGAGTCGGGCAACCTACTAGGGTTGATGACAGATTAGACTGGCCCTGTTGTCTCAAATCATTTCCCCTCTGAGCCATTACTCAATACTCCCACATCCTATGGCCTAGCTTACTATACCCAAAACATACATCATTGCCTTCTTTACATACACCTAGGTGATTTTTACCACATTCTCCACAAAGCGAGTGGGTACAACCACTTCTCACACTACTTTAGGTTTTTAAGCCTAGAGCTCTATCCTGACAATCATTCCTAAACTTTGGTACTGGCGTACTAGCTGAAGAAGGAGTTGGAGCTAAAAATTTCTGACGAAATGTTACCACCCTCTGACTTAGTCTGATAAAAATTAAAGCTACCTGTTCTAGCCCTCTAATTCTCTCTTTCTTTCTCCTTATAGTTATTTTTCTTAATCTACTGAGCATAGACCATAACAGTAATACCCTGTACATTTTCCTACTTGAAATCATCTCAAGAATGTTAAAAGCTTTCCTTGAAAGATAAATACACTTTTGTACATATGATATTTTTTAAAATTTTCACTTTTTGTCACGTGAGAAATTGAATTAGCTTTCCAATGATACCAATTTTGTCAAAATCCAACATCGGAGGAGAAAGTTATGGCCTATTACATGTTTGATGAAATGCTTCAGTAAATACATTATGGTAATTATTATGTATTCCAGCAAGTCATATTTTATCAGTTTCCTTTTATCGGGTCTTGGGGGTACTTGTACCCAAAATATTAGCTGTGTACCTAGAGCCATGTCATGTTTTCATGACACTGTCAGTCAAGCTACGATCCTTAGACTTCAGACAGTCTTATGACTCAGAAAATCTCCATGATCTCATGAACTCAGTCAGTTGTCAAATATCAGTAGTATTTTGTTAGTCAATGAAATTCAGTAACTCAGTCCATGTTCAGTTCAGTAAATCATGTTCAGTGTCTATTCAGATGGGAGTAGAAATTAGCACCAAGCAAACCCATGGGTGGGAACTCACCTGCTATATGAGGGTGTGATTCTTAGAAGCAATCCTTGTGTTCTATAACTATGTAGCTAGCATAGGTTGAGATATCATAGCCTTCTATATGAGGGTAGATAAGGTGGATTAACCTGCTATATGAGGGTTCCCACTGTTCTCACTAGAGTTACCTATTATATGAGGGATACTCACATGTTGTCCTTATCAGTGGTATGATGTTTACACCCCTCCAATCAGGGCAGAAATTGGACCCCAGTTTAGCTATTTAGTGCTTATTAGGCATAGCGGTTAGATGACTACTTCCCATAGTTTCAGTATCAGTATTAGTCAAGAACTCAGATAGTTCTTCAGATTTTAGGACTGTCAGATACAGTACAAAACTCAGCTAGTTTCATCAGATTCAAGACTGTTAGATATAGTCACTCATGTTATCAGTTATAACAGTTATTAGTATTCAGATTCAGTAATCATGTTATCACGGTATCAGTGTCAGTTATTATATCTTATACATGTATTCTCATGCTCATGATAGTTAGTCTATTATTATTATTTTTTATGTAAATAAACCCTATGCATTCAGCCTACCTCACATGCATACCAATACATTCAAAGTACTGACATATTTGCACTATGGTGTCTTATACCATAGTTTCAGAGACACGAGCTCTAGAGCATCAGTAGATTCCAGATATTAGCAGCCAGAGTTAGCAGAGATTTCTCATTCTTTGAGGACATGATTATTTCTCTATTATCTCATTAATTAGTTTATTAGTTGGAGTTAGTTAAGGACGTATCCCATCAACTCCCTATTCAGGCATTTCATTCAATTAGAGGCTTTCCAGACTATTATGTTCAGATAGTTATTTCAATTGTTTTGGTATTTCATACCCCATTTAAATGTTATTTTTTACATTAGTTATGTGATTTCAGTTTATGTTTCTGCATTATTTAGTATATTATGTAGTATATAGGTACAGATATCAGTCATGGGTTAGCTTGTGGTCCTTCGGGGTCATGAGCATCGTGTAGAGTTTTGGGTACCCAATTCAGGGCATTACAAACTTAGTATCAGAGTCTAAGGTTCAATAGTATCCTAGGAAGTCTGAAAGCCACATCTAGTAGAGTCTTGTACATGGGTGTGTTATGCACCATATTTATGTGCAGGAGGCTATAAGGTGTTTTAGGAATAGTTTCTCTTCTTTCAGTATCCATGTCGTGCCAGTGAGCATAATCTCAATCTAATCTCTCAGTCTAATCTATTTATTCTCCTAATTTCAGAATATGCCTCCCAACAGAAGAACCCAGCTTGTCCAAGAAGAACCCTTGGATGAACATGCTTCTCATGCGGAGTTCAGGGCTGCATTCACTACTCTTGCTCAGTCAGTTGTTGCTCATAATAAATGACCAACTGTCATTCCAGCTAACCTAGTAGCCAATTTATCTACAACCAGGATTTGAGAATTCACCTAAATAATTCCTCCATCTTTTCTTGGGTTTAAGACAGACGAGGACCCTCAGGAATTCCTAGATTAGAAGCAGAAGGTTACAGACATAATGGGAGTTACATTAAGTGAGAGTGCTGAGCTAACTGCATATCAATTGCAGGATGTGGCTCATACTTGGTTCAAGTAGTGGAAGTTAGAGAGGACAGTCGATGTAGGGTCAGTTGAGTAGGAGGAGTTTGCTTCAGCGTTCCTTGATAGATTCTTTCCCCTAGAGCTTAGAGAAGCTAAGGTGCTAGAATTCATCAACCTCAAGTACGGTAATATAATAGTGAAAGAGTATTCTCTTAAGTTTACTCAATTAGCCAGATATGCCCCTTATATGGTTACAGATAGAGGGCAAGAATGAGTAAGTTTGTTTTGGGGGTGAATGATAGCATGGTTAATGAGTGCATATCCGCCATGTTGAATAGTGACATGAGTTTAGCCAGGATCATGACTCATGCTCCGCATATAGAGGAGCAAAAGATTAAGATGAGGGAGAAGCAGAATAAGAGAGAGAAGACAGGTAGTTTCAACTTTGCTCAACCTAAGTTAGAAGGAGAAAATTGTTCTTAGTTTCATCCTAAGTCATCAGTTCCATCTCCTTCTTCAGCCAGTGCTCCAGTTCCTAAGTTTAGAGAGGGTAACAAAGATAGAACACCAGGCTCTAAGTCCTAGGGTAGTGTTAGTAGTTCCCACACCTATCCTCTTTTGCCAGATTTTTGGCAAGCACCATCAGGGTATTTGCAGAGCTGGCAGTGGTATTTGTTTCAGATGTGGCAAACTGGACCACAGAGTCAGAGACTGTCCTCATCCAGGTTCTCAGGGTCAATAGAATTGCTCCTCATCTCAGTCTGTACCCCAGTGGGTAAAACTATCATAGCCTGGCGGGTATACAGGAACTGCCCGATTATGATATTTCAGAAAGTCACCTCAACAGACTTTGTTGAATTAGAGATGACTGATTTTGATGTCATTCTCAGCATGGATTTGCTTTATTTATGCTATGCCATAGTTGATTCTAGAAACATAATAGTCTAGTTTCAGTTTCCAAATGAACCCGTCCTTGAGTGAAATGGTAGTGTACCTACTTTCAGGGGTCAACTTGTTTCCTACCTTTGGGAATGGAAAATGATATCTAGAGAATGTGTCTATCATCTTGTTTATGTTAATGATTCTAGTTTTGAAACTCCCAGTCTTGAATCAGTCCCAGACATGAACGAATATTCAGATGTCTTTCCCAAAGATCTTCCAGGAATTTCTCCCAAAAGGGAAATAGACTTCGATATTGATCTTCTTTTAGATTCTCAGTGTATCTCTATTCTGCCATACAGAATGGCACCAGCAGAACTCAAAGAACTGAAAACCAGTTAAAGGATCTCTTAGATAAGGGATTCATCAGAGCCAGCATTTCCCCATGTGGCACTCCAGTATTATTCATGTGCAAGAAAGACGATTCTCTCAGAATTTGTATAGCCTACCGTCAACTCAATAAGGTCATGGCAAGAACACGTATCCTCTTCCCAAAATTGATGACTTGTTTGACAAAATTCAGGATGCTAGATATTTCTCCAAGATAGACCTTAGATCTGGTTATCATCAACTCAGAGTCAGGGAATATGACATTTCAAAAATAGTTTTCTGAACTCGGTATGGTCACTTCAAATTTCTAGTCATATCATTTGGTCTTACTAATGCCTAGCTGCTTTTATGGACCTGATGAACCGTGTGATCAAGAAGTACTTGGACATGTTCGTCATAGTCTTCATAGATGATATTCTGGTTTATTCTCGCAGTAAGTGCAATTATGTAGACCATCTTAGGACAATACTTCAAACGCTAAGATATCATTAGATATTCTCCAAATTCAGTAAGTGTGAGTTTTGGATAAGGTCATTAGCATTCCTTAGTCATATCATTTCTGAAGATGGCATTAGAGTAGATCCCAAAAGACCAAAGCAGTAAGAAATTGGCCTCGCCCAGTCTCTCCATCAGATATCAGGGTTTTCCTGGGTTTGGCTGACTACTACAGATGTTTTTTTGAGGGATTTCCTTTTATTGCATCCCTTATGTCTAGATTGCCTTAAAAGAAAGTCAAGTTTCAGTGGTTAGATCCTTGCGAGAAAATTTTTCATGAGTTGAAGACTTGACTCACCTTAGCTCCAGTTCTAGCTCTTCCAGATGGTTTAGATGGGTTCGTAGTATATTGTGATGCATCCAAAGTAGGTTTAGGTTGTGTCCTCATGTAGCATGGTAATTTCATATCTTACACTTCTAGATAGCTTAAGCACCATGAGAAGAACTACCTTACTCATGATCTTGAGTTAGCCGTCATAGTATTTGCCTTGAAGATTTGGAGACATTATCTATACGGTGTTCATATAGATGTGTTCACAGATAATAAAAGTCTTCAGTATGTATTTTCTCAGAAAGATCTCAATCTTCGTCGTAGAAGGTGGTTAGAGCTCTTGAAAGATTTTGACATGAGTGTCTTTTATCATCCGAGCAAGGCTAATGTAGTGGCCGACACTCTCAGTAGACTATCCATTGGTAGTGTTTCTCATGTAGAGGACAGTAAGAAGAAGTTATCTCAAGAAGTCCATCATCTTGCCAGACTAGGCATTCACATAGTCGATACAGAAGAGGGAGATATATGGGTTCAAAGTAGTTCAGAATCGTCTCTAGTTTTTGAGGTAAAAGAATAGCAAGATAGGGATCCTAGCCTTGTCAAGTTGAAAGAGTCAGTTAAGGATCAAAAAGTAGAGGTTTTCTCCCAAGGGGGAGATGGTGTTCTTCATTTTCAGGGTCGTCTCTGTGTTCTAGGTGTAGATGACTTAAGGAAGCGAATTCTTGTAGAAGTGCATGGTGCACACTACTCTATTCATCCAGAGGACAAAATGATATACCGCGACTTGCGGGAAGTCTATTGGTGGAGTGGGATGAGGAGAGATATTATAGAGTTTATGGCTAAGTGATCTACATGTCAGCAGGTTAAGATAGAACATCAGAGCCTAGTGGTCCTATGTAGGATTTCATTATTCTTACTTAGAAGTAGGAAGAAGTGAACATGGACTTCGTGATTGGTTTGCTTCGAACTCGGCATCAGCATGATTTAGTTTGGGTCATCGTAGACAGAATGACCAAATCAGCCCTTTTCCTTCTAGTTCATACCTCTTATTCTGCAGAGGATTACACCAGACTCTACATTAGGGAATTGGTCAGATTACACGGTGTTCTATTATCAATTATCTTAGACAAAGGTACCCAGTTCACCTCTCATTTTTGGAAAGTATTCCAAAAGGGTATTGGTACCAAAGTTCATCTCAGTACAGCCTTCCATCCTCAGATAGATGGTCAAGCAAAAAGGACCAAATTTGAGATGACCACTTACCTTTTATTGAGTTTGCATACAACAATAGCTATCATTATAGTATTCAGATGGCTCCATTTGAAGCTCTCTATGGTAGGAAATGTAGATCTCTAATTCGTTGGTTCAAATTTAGTGAGGCCTAAATCATAAGGCCTGACTTAGTATTCGATGCCTTAGAAAAAGTCCAGTTGATTAGATAAATACTTCAGGATTCTCAAAGCCGACAGAAGTCTTATGGAGATGTTCGTAGAAAAGATCTTGAGTTCAAGATTGGTGACTATGTCTATCTAAAGATATCTCTCATAAAGGGAGTGAAATGGTTCAGCAAAAATGGGAAACTCAGTCCCCGATATATCGGTCCCTTCAAGATTCTCAGTCAATTAGGCAAGGTAACTTATGAGCTTGAATTGCCTTCAGATCTAGCCTTAGTTCACCCAGTCTTCCATATCTCCTTGCTCAAGAAATGTATAGGTGACCCAGCAGCTGTAGTCCCTATTCATAGCATTGATGTTCAGAACAGCCTCTCTTATGAAGATATTCCAGTTGAAATCCTAGACTATCAGACTCTTAGACTGAGGAACAAAGAAGTCCCTCTAGTTAAAGTTCTTTGGTGAAATCAGTCCATCGAGGGAGCTACTTGGGAAGCATAAGCAGACATAAGCAAAAACGAGCTCCAGAGAATCAGTAGATTCTAGATATCAACAGTCAGAGTTAGCAGTGAGTCCTCATCCCTTGATGACAAGATTATTTCTCTATCTTATTGATTAGTTAATTAGTTAGAGTTAGTTGAGGACATGTCCCATCAACTCCCTATTCAGGCAGTTCAGTCAGTTAGAGGCCTTCCAGACTATTATGTTCAGACAGTTATTTAAGTTGTTTTGGGTATTTCATACCCCATTTAGATGTTATTTTTTACTTCAGTTATGTGAACCTTATGGACTTTTAGTTCATGTTTCTACATTATTTAGTATATTATGCAGTATACAGGTACAGATATCAGTCATGGGTTAGCTTGTGGTCTTTTGGGGTCATGAGCACCATGTAGCATTTAGGGTACCAGATTTGGGGATTTACAATAAGCCTAGATATGTCCATCTCCTTAATCATCATAGAAATCCTACACTCTGTGACCACACTATCAGTTACATTAGAAACAAACTTACTCATTCTAGACCTATTACTGGACACCACATTAGGAGCATACCTCACCAACTTAGTAAACTTAAGAGAATACTCCTTCACACTCATACTACAACGTTTCAGATTAATAATATCTAGAACCTTAGCTTCCCTTAACTCCAAAGGAAAGGACCTGTCTAAAAAGGTTGTGGGAAACTCCTCCTACTCTACAAGCCCTGCATCTGCGCCTCTATCCTCCTTCACTTTTTTATACTAGGTATGAATTATATTTTGCAACTGGTAAGCACCCAACTCTGCACTCTCACTAGATGAGACACCCATAATATCAGTCACCTTATGAACCATGTCAAGAAACTCTTGTGGGTCTTTATCTGACTTAGATCCCAAAAACAAAGGAGGATTCATTCGAGTGAAATCCCAGATTCTAGCTACGATGGTATTAACCAATGAATTGTTTAGTATATTAGCCTTCTGGTTATTCTAAGCTACTACTGAGAAGGCTAAAGTGGTGAATATAGCTCTAAACTCAGCATAGAAAACATGCTCATTCAAGGAATATTCCTCAACAGGCGAGGGTGCGGGCTGATTCCTATTTTTTCTTCCGTTGTTCTTACTAGGAGTAATTTTCAATAAACAGAAGTTAAGAATTAATTATAAATAAATTTTCATGCTCTTTTGCACGACATGAACACTGAAAGAAGGGAAACCTTTTGTAAAATATCTTGTAGCCTCCTATCCATAAGTGTGGCGCGCTTCACACCCATGCACAACACTCTACTCAATGTGGATTTCAGACTCCCTAGAACACTTTAAAACCTTAGGCTCTGATACAAAGTTTGTAACGCCCCAAAAATACACCCTGGACTCCAGACAGTGCTTACGGCCCGAAAAGACCATAAGCTAACCCATGATCTGGCACCTGCTGTGAGCACTGAATAATAATAACAAAATACGCATGTAAGGAATAACTAAATACACCATAAGGTTTAAAATACTAAAATATTTCTAAATTATAAGTTTGAAAACAACTATCTAAAAACTGATAAAAGTAATGACAAATTGACTGGCTGTCTGAAGTTTCTGAAAGCCTCAAAAACTAACTGAATAAGAGTCGATGGTACAGGCCCCAACTAAATCCAACTGACTTCTAAACTGAGAACACTAAAATAAACATAATCGGTCCTCTAAATATGAGGACTCACCACTACTGCTATTGCTAATATGCTAGAGTGTCTAAGTTTGGTCCGAAACTTGAGTATTCAAACCTATGATATGAGACATCACAGTGCAATAAATGAGTATGCGGTCAATACTTTGAATGTGCTAGCAAGCTAGATGGGGTTAGGCTGATATGCATGACCTCATGTGCATGAATAATAACTGACTGAATGAATAGCATGAAATAACTGGGTATAAATGCATGAAAGTTGTAAAATCTAAGAATACATGACTAAGCATATATCATGATTTGGAATTAGTCTGTAAACTAAAATACTAAAATCTGATGACTGGAAAACTGATAAATTGTATGCTATGGTCAAGCTAAATTGAATTGAGTTCTGAACTGAATACAAAAACTAAAACTGTGGGAGGTATCATCTAACCAACATACCCTAGTCTGAGCAGATCAGGGTCCAACCTATGACCCCAATTGTAAGGGTGCTAGTACCGTGCTAGGGGTACAAAAAATGGTTATGGAGTCAGTCTTAATCTGGTGGGTGACCCCTGAGATCAGTCCTAAGTTAGCGGGTGATCCATGAGAGGGTAAGTCCTAAACTGGTGTGTGAAATCTCATAACATATGCTAGCTACATAGTTCAGGAACTTAAGGACTGCTTATAAGGACCCAGTCTTAATTGAGAGGTGAGTTCCCATCCCTAGGTTCACTCAGTGTTGAATCTTACTCCTAACTGAACTGACACTAATTACTAGACTGAACTAAGTTTAACTAAACTAACAACTGATCATAATAACCGATTGAAATAAAATAGTCATGGTGTATTCTAATATCATTCTGTGGGTACTAAACACTAGGTAAAAGCTAAATTTTTGGTATTCATAACCCCCGGAACTCAATAACAATAACAATAGGGACACATGAAAGCTTTTAAAATATAGAAGGAAATTATTATTCACAATTATTCACTTAAGCATTTCATCAAACACATGGGGATCAAGACTTTAACATGGGAATACTTTTTACACATGATGAGATAGCATGATCACAGGTCAACATCATAAACTAAGGATTTATTCTAAATTCACATGAATATGATATAAGAACTATAATATATAGAACAAACTATAATCCATTCCACTTGAAATCAATTATAAACTTAACTTGAAATTTAAATAGCAAGAGATTCATGAACTTAAGCATGGGAATAAATGAAAACATGTTGGAATAGCGAAATTGCAATACTAAAAACAATACTTAGGGATTTTACGATGAAATTTCCATAAATCAAACATATAAGGGCAACATTCATAGAAATACACTTGTAAATATGATGTATAATGTAAATTCATAAAATCTTCAAGGAGATGATTCATTGTAAATA
Source organism: Capsicum baccatum var. pendulum (assembly GCA_030864225.1). NCBI lineage: Eukaryota > Viridiplantae > Streptophyta > Magnoliopsida > Solanales > Solanaceae > Capsicum > Capsicum baccatum. Next base: position 74,718,443 of record CM061558.1, on the reverse strand, counting down.
TGAAATTTCAAAAATTAAAACATAAAAATTGATTCTTAGACTCCATGGGTGGAAAGTTGCCATAGATGAACATCACACATATCTTTAATACTTAAATCTCGAAAGGGAACAACTTTCTTGAAAGTTCTTGGATGGTGAAGCTTGAATTCTTGATGTACTTGAAGAGAAAGGAAGAGAATTTGATGATTGTGGGGATGATTCGGGTTTGGTTTCTTGAGAAGAAATTGGAATTTAAATTTGTAAATAGAACGCCGATTAAAGGGGTGGCGCGACGTGATGCTATTATGGTGAGCTACTGGAATCAAAATCCAAACACGACCTAATTCTCGTCTGAAAAATTTAAATCTTCCCTAAGACATGCTACTTACACCCCTGAACATAAATTAACTCAAAACCTTATGTTTCCAGGTTGGGAAGGTCACTTTAAAATTATCGAAGTTAAGAGGACAAAATAAGGCTAAGTCCCCAATACTTAGATAAATTTTTAGGCTTTAAGCCTCTTATGCATACACTAGGAGCTGAACTAAGCTAAGACTAATACGGAGTATTTCACAAAATACTGAGAACTATCTGACTTAGGTGTGTGAACTACATCTGGTGCCTACATTATGGAGTGTAGCCACAAACACATATATGTAGTCAGTACTCTAGAATGTACTGAGTATATGGGTACATGCACTAAATCATGGAAATATTTAAATCTAAGGATGTAAATTTTTTACTGAAACATGCACTTAAAAAATGGATGTACGTGAAAATTGGTAAGTCATATTGAGATTTATAAATCATGAGCTGAAAATAATTCTGTAAGCTGAGAAGTGGCCGAAACATGAATACTGTATGTAAATCTCACGTTAAGCTGAACATGTTTTAAAATTGAACTGAGAATTATGTATGAATAATAAGCATGAAAACATGAACATGTAAAATAAATGCAAGACCAAGAAAATATATGCTGAAATGATCTGAATAACTGAATGACTGATATCTGAATAATTGATATCTGTATACTTGGTCATGCAAACCTAAACTGACATAATCTGAATATTGAACTAAACTAAAATTGTGGGAGCTATCATGTAACCAATATGCTCCAATCTTAGTTAATAGGGGTCCAACCTATAACCACAGTTGGAAGGGTGTCAGTATCTTGCCATGGGTACTAACACTGGTTGATGATGTGGATCCACAAGACTGATGTCTCAAAGTACTAGGGACTCACCCTCTACTGTAAGGTTCTCATAAAAGAGTATCAACCCTCTACTAGCAGGAAAACCTCTTATATCTATGTTGGCTCTGTAGTTCTGGAACTCAGAGACTACTACTAAAGGTCACACCCAGTACTGGAAGATGAGCCCCCATCCATGGGTTCACTCAGTGCTAAATTCTACTCCCAATTAAACTTACATAGAAACATAACTTATACATGCACAAATAACTAATTTGATCATAAATAGTATTCTGAAACTAATAGTGCATGCCTAATCTGAAGTAATCATGAACATGTTAACTAATGTATTTAACATAAAATAATGTTGGTGAGTTCATTAAAAAAAATATGATCTAAATATGGTGATAAAATCATGATTTTTACTGACTTCTTACTTAAAATGGAAACATGTAAAATCACATAGGTATTAGGTGTTCATAATCCACCAACACTGAATGATACTAAAATACGAACATCACTTACAACATTGGTGAAAAGTCATAATTCAGAGACCAAAAACATAATACATACTTGAATTTGAACATAGGGATGTGTTAAAGTTCTGAGGATAATATGTTTACATAGTTTAATTCTTAACTTGACAATTTGACATGGTATTGACTAAACATGATATGGGTAATTGAAATTCAAAGCAAGTAATAACATAATTCAAATGGGGAAAACTTTTACCGTGGATTGAATTCAAAACGAATAAGGAAACATGGATTTAAAATCATAATTAACATGGATATTTTCATAAAAGATGATAAGGTTTCATACTTGAACTAAAAAAGGATTTTGGAACTCAATGGGTGGAAGGAACCCATTGATGAATACCCCACATATCTCAATTGGATGAATCTTTGAAAAAATCTTGAAATTGGAACTTGAATTCTTGGGGAAGAAATCTTGAATATTTTTCTTAGGGAAAAGGGGAAGGGTTTATGTATGTTAACTGAAGATGAATGGGGCAAATAATGCGCCTTTTGAGCTTTAGGTCGTCAATGTGGGTGTTTGGGGTAAGGGGGAATGACCAAAGTGCCCCTTGGGACTTTGCTTATGAATGCAGGAAACATATCCTCCGCGTCACATAGGTTATCGTAGATACTAAGGTCTATGATACGCTGCAATCACGGACCGTTATTGGTTCCTCACAAAAATGCTCATAACCTTTCGTTGGGGTGTCGGATTAAGGCAAAATTGGATGTGTTTGAAAGAGAACACATTTATATATAATTTGGTCGGTCTTGAGATCTAAAATTCCACATATTCAAGAAGTTATACATGTTCAAAGTTGATCTTTGTAGGATCGAATATAAAAATTTTGCCGAATCAAGAGCTCTTCACTCGACTTTTCTCTAAGCATTTCCTATGAACATATTTTCACCTCATAAGAACTATTTACACTAGTAGATCATGACACTTATATTCACTTGGGAACCATAGGTTTTGATTTAATACATGTAGGAATGACGTTTTGAATTCTAGCCCAAAATGCAGGGTTTTACAAGTCAAATTCAACTAAGCATAAATTTTGGGTTACTAAGAATTTATGAGCTCAGGAATCACAAATAGTACATAGTTGAATTATCTCTCCAGGGAAACAAATTTTGAGTTAATCCTATATCCAAGTAAAAGGTTATGGCCAAATTACTGAATCACTATCAGAGTTACCAGTGACAACGACCCTGATCATAAGTCATGATCAAACATCACAAGTCGTTAGGATGGAGTCGTGATATGGCCAGTAGAGGCTGAATTTAAGATTTGACAATGAATCATGGCTAGACCTCATGAGTCATGACCTACGTTGTCAGCACTGTTTCCATGAGATTTCTAGATGGTTTCTAAGGGGTTTCTTGGTCTTTCGTCACCCATTTAACTCCAAAAGTACGACGTTTAAGCTATTATAAGACTGAATATAAATCCTAAACAACTTCAAATCCATTATTATTAACACAAAACACCAAATACTCCAAAAACATGTGATTTTCTCTTCTCCCAAAGCAAAATAATTAAGTTTTTTTATCGCCAAGTCCAAATCTTCAAAAATTCAATTCAAGACTCAAAAGTAATCAGGTATGTGGGTATTAAATGAGGCTATGTTTTCATCCTCATGTCTAAATTATGATTTTATTCATGAATTTTATGATTTTCATAAACTTGGGCTTTACCTAAATTATTACTAAAACCTTAAATTCAATTTCCCACTATATATGTGTCACTCCTAAGCATGTTTTAATGATTATTCATGATGTCTTAGGCTCAAATTATATAATTCATGCTATTCTCAAATCCAAACATGTTTTACATAATATTAGTTAAGATTTCAAGCATATGATCAAGCTATATGAGTTTTCCCTAATTCCTTCAGTTATTTTGTAATTAAACCATAAAAACATATTTTTTTCTAATCAAAATAGCATCTTCCAGTTCTAAACCATAAATTCCCTTATCATGACATGTTGTTGAGTTTATGGGTTTAAATTGTGAATTTTCTCTTAACATCAGTTAATGTCCTTAAGTGTAGAGCTGGTGGGTTATTAACACCCAATATCTAGGAGTTCAGTTATATATATTAGTTTACATGTTACTGAGTATTTCAGATTTATATATATATTGTTATGTACAAAAAATGATGACTTGAGCATATCAGTTATCAGTTCATATGTTAGTTTACACTTCAGTGTCATTCAAATGGGAGTAGTACTTAGCACCGAGGGAACGCAGGAATGCTGACTTAATTAGGCATGAGGCCGTTAGTAGTAATCCCTAAGTTCTAGAACTACGTTGCCACCATAGGTTATAAGGGCTCCACCGTTAGTTGAGGCATAACATCCTAGTCCTTCGGGACATTAGTTTATTGGATCCATATTAGCCATTGTTGGTACCCTTGGCAAGGTACTAGCCATCTTCCAACTTGGGTTACAGGTTGGATCCCAATTTTGCTCAGATTATGGTATATCGATTGTAGTTAGCTCCTACAGTCCTCAATTTATGCTTCAACTTTCAAATTATGCATAACCTTGTAATCAATTATTCATTTTTCATTTATTACATATTTATACTTGGTTATTGCATCATTTCATGTCTCACAGTTTCAGACTCAGTATTCATAAAAAATCCATAATATAGTTTTACATTATATTCAATACTAACTTGAGATTAAATGTAGTTTTCATGTTTCAACAGCTTCCCAGTTTATTGAAATATTTTAGCTTATGATTTAGAAATTCTACTATGCCTTACAGTTTTACGAACAAACATATTTCAAATGCATATTTCAACAAATGGCTTATGTCCTCTGTCTTAAAGCATATTTCAAGTATTTTGCATGACTAATGCATATATCACATAATCAATACATTCCAAAGTAATGACAGCATACCTCTTCTTATTACATTTTTCATGCGATGTAAATTCAGGTGCTTACTATAGAACATAGCCAAGCAGATCAAAACATTCAGCTAGCAAGGGATAAGTTCTAATATTTTGAGGACTCAATCCAATTATAGTTCTTGTATTTTATTTTTTTATTCGTATGTATTGATTAGGGATGGGTTGGGGCATGTCTCAACAACCTATAGTCAGTATTAGCAGAGGTTTCATAGATGGTCAGTTAGAGCCAATGTATGCAGTTTTAGTTCCCCATTTTTTCATTTTATAGTGTTAAACTTTGAGCAGTAATGTATTGAAATAGATTATGTCATGATTATGCTTTTGCTCAGCAAATTTATCTATTAAAAACCTTTTAAATTAGTTGCTTAAGCATTATGCCAGTATATGGGTTAGCATGGGATCACTTATGATTATAAGCACCATGTTACAACTAGGGGGTAGTCTCGGGTTGTGACAGGTTCATACTCAAAAAATCTCAAACTATACCTGTAGCTAAGTTACCATTCTATTGTAGTGGGACTATTGCTAGCTTATTTCCCTAAGCATTTACATTCAAAGCCTAAGCTAACATTTGGAAGGCAGGCTGAAACTCAGCATGAGAGACATTCTCATTTTTAGGGTCTACAGGCAGTGGTGGGGTTGGTTGGTCCTTATTTCTACGGGTGTAAGTTCTGTAAAAAGGTATTTTTTTGTCACATTAAAGAACAAATTAGAGAAAAAATATATAACTTCAGAGCACAATGTAGATCATGAAAGAAGGAATTCTTCTTAATACATTCCAAAGCCTCTCGGTCATAAGTGTGGCGCGCTTCACACCAATGTTCAAGACTCTATGTAACATGGCATATAAGACTCCCTAGGACTCTTTAAGCCTTAGGATTTGATACCAAGTTTGTAAAGCCTCAAGGATAACCCTTAGACATCACATGGTGCTTAGGAATACATGTAGCCCCAAAGCTAACTCATGATATCTGTCCAGCTCTACACTCAAATAAGATGAACATTAAAACATGAGAAACAAACTAAAGAACACTTAAAAACTTGGTTCAGGTAAACCAATAATCTCAACAAAGCACTTTAAATTGTATTATTTAAAAATTATGAGGATCTAAAAGAACACATCGTCTAACTAGTCTTGACAAGCCTCTAACTAAAATTGAAGAACCACTGGGAGAGACCCTAGCTGACCCAAAACTGAAAGCATAAAACCTAAAATAATAAAATAAGCATCTGGAACTAACGTAAATTTGGACCTCAAACTACAAGGACTCACAAAATAGCTAAATGTAGGAAATGGTTATTGAGACTAATCATGTTGTTGGAGACAAACACCAAAACCTACATTTTGAAACAATGTGGCCACACAAAAAAATATATGGTTAGTACTTTTGAAATATACTGAGTATGCAGGGATAGATGAAATAAGTAAAACTGTAATTGAACATGCTTACAAATTATGCATGCTAAGTGTGCTAGACTCACCTTGACCATAAATAAGATTTAAAGTTGAAATATCAAGAAGTATAAATCACAAAACAATATCTAAACAAAGATTGTGAGTCTCCATACTTAGGTTCTAAAAATCTTCTCTTTTCTATGGGAGTTTTTATAACTGATGTAAACTATATGATCTAGCATGGAGCCCAACATTTGACCCACGTTAAGAAGGATAGTTCCATACCTTGCCATCGGTATTGAAGCAAAACTGGGGTGATCATGGATACATGCCCATTAGGACAAGCTGAATAATATATGGACTTTCCATTAGGACAAGCTAAGCACCCATTTGGACAAGCTAAAAACACCTACGATGGCATATAGTTTTTGAAAAATAGGATGTGCTAAACCAACGTTTCTTTCTCAAAGCTAAATACTACTCCCAAATATATATATATATATATATATGTGTGTGTGTGTGTGTGTGCGCGCGCGTGTATGTGTGTGTTTAGCATACTAAAAAAATAAAGTTTACCATTTCTGCACCTTTAGGCGTAGTATGCCCTTATCGCGCCATTCTAAGGGCGTAGCACACCCTTAGAGTGGCACGCTCTTATCGTGGACCCTCACTATTTTTGGGTCCTAGAATGACCCCAAATGCATTTCAAAAATTCTACAACACTACCATTGGTCCTGTTATCAGTCCTTATAATAATTCAACATAAAATTCACCATTTAACATGACTGACACATCAAAATAAAATCATTGAAATTGTTGGAGTCTAACAAAATCATGGAAAAGGTGTATCTATCAAATGGTAGTACTATTGAAATTTCTTGAATTGGTTCTTCTGAACTACAAAATTGAGGTCGACATAAAAATATTCTGTATCTACCTAGGTTTCGGTACAACCTCTTATCAGTTTTAAAATTGACCAAGAATCTAATGTGTTTTATCACTTTTGATCCTGAATTATGCATTATACAAGACCTTCACAGTGAAAAGGTGAATGGGATTCGTAAGATGTATATAGGTGTGCATAGAAAGAAACTGTAACTAAAGGACTACCAGAAGGTGATAGTTTCAACTATGCAAACAAGACAACTAATATTGTGAAGGACTTAATAATGTGGCACAAGAGATTAGGACATGTACCTGACACAGTACATGGAAGGATCCCAAACATAAATTCAGTACTAGAAGCAAAATCAAGAATGTACTATCCGTCTACTTGCTACATATTACATTTTCCTATTAAAGAGTAAGAATCTACTGCATCATTAGAATTGATACATAAAAATGTATGGGGGCTTTATAGGATCTACAATCATGATGGAAGCAGATTTTTCTTACTTTAATTGATGACTGTAGTAGAATGACTTGGATTGTTTTGTTGAAGCTAAAAAGTGATGTAATAATATTTTTTAGACATTTCTTTACTCTAGTAAAGACCTAGTTTGGTGCAATTGTTATGATTTTTAGGAGTGTCAATGGTACAGAATTTTCAACTCTGAATGCAATGCTTTATTTTAGTCTTATGGAATGATTCATCAAATCTTATGTCTACATATTCCCCAAAAGAATAATTTAGTAGAAAGGAAACATAAACTCATTTTAGAGGTAGCTAGAGCAATCAAAATTCAAGTTCATTCATCCTATAAATCTTAAGGTGAGTGTGCATAAAATGTAGTCTACATCATCAGTAGATTAACCTTGTCATCTTTGAATATCAAATCAGCTTTTAAAATGATGAATAGTAGATGCCCTACTTTACATCACATGAGGACTATTAGTTGTCTTTGTTTTTCAACCAATTCACAATAGGAGACAAGTTTAGTCCCAAGACTATTAAAGCAGTTTTAATGGGATATTTTTTTACTCAAAAGGGCTACAAGCTATACAATCTCTTGGCTAATAGTTTCTTTATCAGCAGGGATATACATTTTCAAGAATTTATCTTAACTTTTTAAGTACTAATGGCTGGATGATTACAATTGTTTCTTCATGGTTTTTAGACCCTTGGCAATGAACATACTACTAATAAGGTTCATACTTCAGTGCATATTACTTTCACGCACAGTTTTCTACATATCACTAAGGTCTGATCTAAAAGATGCAATAGATATAAAGCAACCATCACCATTAGTTCTTGATGTGGACACTATCAGTGATGTGGAGGTTAAAAGATATACAAAAAGAAGGTTTAACCTAGCATGGATACAGGAATATGTTTGTCACACCAAGTCTCATATCAGCCAGTCTCATACATATTTGTACCCTATGGATAAGTATTTTTCCCGCTCTAGGATATCTAAGCAATAACAAATTTTCTTGACACAAATATCGAGTGATGAGGAGCCACAAAGTTATGCAGAAGTTGCTGCAAATCCTCAATAAATATTGGCTATGAATTAAGAGCTTCAAGCACAACAAGATAATCACACTTGGTCCTTAATAGATTTACTACCCAAAATGGCATCCATTTGTTGCAAATGGGTATACAAGATTAAATATCAAGCTAATGTAGATGTTGAAAGATATAAATCAATATTAGTAGATAGGGGTTACAATTAGTAGGCAGAGTTGGACTATCGAGAAACATTTTCACTTGTGATAAAAAAAATGGTAATAGTACGGGTGGTTCTAGCATTTGTAGTTACTCACAATTGACCCATTCATCAAATGGATGCCTACCATGCATTCTTGTAAAAGGACTTAGTAGAAAAGGACTTCCCAATAGTGGGAGAAGATAATGTATAGGTTGAATAAATCCCTGAATAGACTAAAGCAAGCATCAAGATAATGAAACTTGAAGAACACTACAACATTGATTGATTCTGGTTTTACTCAAAGTCATTTTGACTACTCTCTATTCAAAAAGAAGATAGGTAAAAAAGTGGTATCATCTTGGTATATGTCTATTGATTCCTAAAAATAATAAACAACTTATTATAGAAAAAACAAAAAGGGGTCTTGCAAATCAACTTCAAAAGCAAGGATCTTAGTGAAATGAAATACATTTGTTTGGGATTGAGATTGAGATTGCAAGATCAAAACATGGCATCAAATGAATTAGAGGAAGTTTTCACTAGAATTACTCACTGAATGAGGACTTGCAGGTTCAGGACTAGCAGCAATACCAATAGACTGCAATTAAACACTAACAATAATAGCATTACATAATCATATAGTGTAATGCCCCAAGGCTACCCCCAGACGTCACATAGAGCATAGAACCACATGTGATCCCAGGATAACCCTTGATACTAGCATAATTTATTAGGAACTAAATAAATTACATAAAATAGGAAATAATAAGTGAAACAGATGTCTTTAGTTGAACTTGTTTAATACGTTACTATTTAAAAACAATTCAACACTGGTTATACAAAGCAAACAAATATTGAATACATTAACTCTGGTTGATTGTCTATGAAGTCTCTAATAATACTGACTCTGGGTAGCTAGGACATGACCCCCAACTATCCCTAATCAATAAAAATAAATAAAAGTAAAATACTAAATCTAAAAACTGAATGGAGTCCTTGAATAAAGAGAACTCATCTCCTATTGTCTTGAAGATGCAAATTGGTTGATCATGATGTCACGGGCTAAGTCTAGTATCTACAATAGAAATAATGTATCCACATAGACATATATCTGGTCAATACTTTTGGATTGTACTGAGTATATTGGGGTGAATACAATAAGTAAAACTGAATCAATGCATAATCTTAAAACATGCATGCTAAGTGTAAATAGACTCACCAAGATACTTACATAAACTAAAACTAAAATATCATAAAACATAAATAACAAAGCATAATCTGATAAACTGGTGAGTCACAACACTTAGTTTCTTAAATACTCTTTTCTGTAAGAGATTCTCATAACCAACATAAATCATGCAAGAAAAATAGAGTCTGATGACTCAAACCTTATTGAAAAGTAACGATAACTTAAATCTTCATCACAATGGCCCAATATACCTTTCCAGGGTATAAAAGCCAACTGTGGTGATCACCTAAACATGTTCGATTGAAAAAGCTAGATAATATAAATGACATTCCCATTTGGACAAACTAAAATAACCTACGATGGCACATAGTTTCAAAAAAATAGCATGCGCTAAACTCACATTCCCCTCTCGATACAAGATGCTACTCCTAAAACACATACTATTTCTAGTACTCCATCTATGGTGTTCCCCTAAACAATAAGCATATGAGCTGATAAGTCTGAAAACACAATATGCTTCAATTTCTATCTAAAAATCTTGATTTCTTATGTAAACTTCATAGCTTGTCTAAAATCTCATATCAAAACTGAAACTGTGATTATACTGTAATGCTTTTGAAACTCAAACTTGTAAACTTGAACTTCTTGTAAACTGAATACTCAAAGCTCAAATTGTATTATTTTATCAACTCATGGAAACTTCATATCAAAATGTCATAACTCAATGCTTGAAATTATTTTCATAGATAAACTTAAATAAGCATAAAAATCACATACTTTTACTGGTAAACTAACTGAATCGTGCTGAAAATTATGTACATTTATCAATATATGAATCCTCATGTCAAAATATTGAAACTCATCTCATAATATCAATTTTTTGGATAAAAACATAAGTAAAACATGAAATCTTGTGGTAAAGAAAATGAAATCCATAAGGAAACATCATAATCTCAAAGCACATGAAAAGTAGATATGAACCCTAGTTATCAATTCTTTGAAACTCATGCAAAAACTCAACTTTTGGACATGAGGATAAAAGGTTATCCTTGTTCCAACCCCGCATATCTGGATTTAGTGAATTTCTAGAGGAAACTCGAATTGAGGCCTTGCAAGCTTAAACTTTGGTAAAATCTCTTTTGTTGTGTTCTTAAGGGTTTTGGGGAGAAAATTGATTGGGTAATTGGAGTTATGAGGGAGGGGATTATGTTTAATATGATTGGAAAGTTATTTAATAGGTAAAATCCAAAAAGTCCTCAACCCCAAACTAAAAAAAATGAAACTAGCATTTTTGCTCCATTGGGCGTGGCACGCCATTATTACGCCACTATAAGGGGCATGGTTGTAATACCCCATACTATTCTTCGCTCAGTTCAGCTTCTAGTTGCATGCATAAGGGGCTTAAGGCCTGAAAATTTCACTAAGTGTTGAGGACTTAGTCATTTTTAAGGCTTCTAAACTTGGAGGATCTTTAACTTAGCATTTTCGACCCTGCGATGTTTGTTTTTGAGTTAATTCATGTTCAGGGGTGTAAGGAGCATGTCTTAGAGAAGTTTTGGAATTTTTGGATGGGTTTTGGGCATATTTGGATCACAAAACTAGAGGATTACCATGATAATCTTGCGATGTGGCATTGGTCTCGGTGGTATACAGACCGCGTCATGGTGAGGGAAATGCATTACCATAATAAGATCGCATTGCGATAAGCTTATTCCATCCAATTATGAATTAAAATATCAGAGGGGAAATTGGGTCTTTTCTCCCTCAACCCAGTCATTCATAACACTACTTAGGCATCAATTAGGGCATAATTTTGCCCTTCTTCTCCAATTTTCCTCTAAGAAGATCATTTCTTTTCCCCCAAGAACACAAATTTAATTTTTTTATCCCTGGGAAATAAAGAATTCAAGTTCCCCAAGTTCAATAACCTTCAAGAAAGAATCAATATTGGTGTTTTTCTTTCAATTTAAAAGCGTAAGGTATGTGGGATGCGAGTTTTAGTATCTAGAGTTTCGATGATTGTGTTCATCTTCTGTGCATTCATGTATGTGTTCTCATGCAGCATCTTTCATGATTATTCAGTTTAGATATTGTGCATGCATGAGCCCTTTCATTAGCCTACCTCGCTTACATACTCAGTACATTATTGTACTGACGTATTTGCACTATGGTGTTTTATTTGACACCATAGGTTCAGAGGTACAGAATCCAGATTATCCTCAATAGTTCAGTCCCCATTAGCATCAGTAGCAGTGAGTTCTCTTATTTCGAGGATGAATCTCAGTTTACTATTATTGTTTCAGATTTTGTTTATTTTTAGTTGACGGATTTAGTTAGGGACCTATCCCATCAACTCCACAGTTTAGAGGCTTTTCAGACGGATGTATTAGTATTCAGTTTTCAGTTTTGAGTATGTATAGATGTGTTGAACCTTATGGAAAGTTTCCACATTTATTTCAGATATTATGCAGTGTACAGGTACAGATATTAAAAAAAGGTTAGCTTGTGGTCCTTCAGGTCCATAAGCACCATGTGACATCTCGGGATGGGATCTCGGGGTGTTACAAACTTGGTATCCAAGCCTAAGGTTCAAGAGTGTCCTAGGGAGTCTTAAAAAATATACCTAGTAGAGTTTTATGCATAGGTATGTAGCGTACCAAATTTATTTATAAGAGGCTACAGGATGTTCTTTGGAGCAGTTCCTCTTCGTTCAATGATCATTTCATACGAGTGAGCATTAGCTCAAGTTGATCCTCAGTCTAATCCACTTTATTCTTTCATTTACAAAGTATGCCTTCCCCCAGAGACTTTGTCCATAGGGTTGATGATAAACCCCTTCAGCCAATAGATACTAAAAATAAGAGTGTTTCACATACAGAGTTCCGGCCATCTTTTCAGGCGCTAGCCCAAGATATGACTAATGTTCATGGGAACCTTCAGGCTGCAGTCCCACCTTATCAAGATGGGAATTCTACTACTGTCAGGATTAATAGCTTCATAAAAATGAACCCTCCCAAATTCTTTGGGTCAGTAGTAGGTAAGGATCCACAGTTATTTGTTGAAGAGGTGAAGAAGATCACACAGATTATGCATGTGTCAGAGGAGGAGAGTGTTGAGTTAGAATCTTTTAGGTTTAAAGATATTGCTCATTATTGGGTAGTGATGTGGGAGAAAAGTAGAGGGGAGAATGCAGCTCCTGTGACTTGGTCAGAGTTTCAGAGTACCTTTCTAGATAGATTTTTCCCGCTAGAGATGAGAGAGGCTAAGGTAGAAGAATTTATGAACCTAATGCAAGGATCTATGACAGTGAAAGAATATTTTCTTAAGTTTAACCAATTAGCTAAGTATTCTCCCGACTTGATAGCTGACCCTAGAACGAGAATGAGTAAGTTTTTGACTGGGTATCAAGTGATGTGTTAAAAGAGTGTAGAGCTACCATGCTCAATAGAGATATGGATATTTCTAGGCTAATGATTTATTCACAACAAATTGAGGAAGATAATATGAAAGAAATAAAGAGAGCGAGTAAGAGAGCCAGAAAAAGTAGTCATAGTTTCTCCCAAGCAGGGTCATAGAGTGGTTACCATTCTCACCATAGTCAGAAGTTTTCAGTCCCAAAGCTAGTGTACTCGTACCTGTGTTTGGGGGTTTCAGATTTGAGGGAGCGCCAAGCTCCAAAGCCCGAAGTAGTACTAGTGGTGTTCGTACCTACCCGTTGTGCAAAGAATATGGTAAGAATCATAACAGTATATGTAGAGTCGATACTGATGTGTGCTTTGTATGTGGCGAGACCGTTCACCAAGTTTGAGACTATCCTAAGCCAGGTCCCCGAAGTTAGTGTAGTCATCCTTCAACTCATAACAGATTATATGCACTTCAGGCTCGCCTTGATCGGAAAAGATCCCTTGAAATTGATCCGGGTATGTTATGAGCCCTTCATATTTATGTTATACATTGATAGATCCTTTTCTCTCATTTTGAGCTTATATTTTAGCATGAGTCATGCATAAGTTTCAGATCTTGATCGGTCAATTATGACCCAGTCTGTAGGTGCCCTGCGCACTGCTCCAGTATTTTAGCAAAATGTGTTTAGAGGGCCATAGAGTCCCAAAGGGGAGATACCCCATGGAATCATGATGTTTCATGCCATTACATTCATCTCGATACATGTTCAGATTTTCCTTATAAAGTCAGCAGCAATCATTGTTGCATTGTCAAGATGTGCTTTCAAAAGTCAGCTTAGCTGGATATTCATGCATTAGATATGCGCATTTAGTAGAAAGATTTCATCTTGTCAGTGTGTGTTCAGTCATGTATTCATGAGATTATCCCAGTTATGAGTCCATGAATCAGATATGTTGTGTATTATGAGAATTCATCTATGAGTATCATCAATCGAGTATTCCATGCATCATATATGCATGCCCAGGGTGAGAACTCTATATGTCAGTTATTCCAGTTGTGCAGTCCTGATCTGAGATGTTTTCATTTCTTGAGTAAGTTCAGTTGATCCATAATCTCAGTCTATTAAGCGACATTCGAGGATGAATGTTCTCAAGGGAGAGATAATGTAAAGCCCCGCAAAATCCTCGTCTAGTCTAAGCTTTAGAGCGTTTTTGGTAAAGCGAAAATACGAGTCAAAATATTTCAGAAATATCCTCCCAAGTATGAAATAATTTGAATAGTGTGGGATTCTATTTGATCATGAATTAAGATCATAGAGTTCCCCTAACTCATGGACGAGTTGAAAGCTTTCCTATCATTCAAGTTTTAGTGACTGACAAAATTTGGGTCAAATTCAATCAACCATAACTTATTATATATGAAGAACTGGGTGGATTTCTATATATCAAATGAAATATCGTTGAATTCTCTTTCCAACGATACCAATTTTGCCTAAATCCGATATTGGAGCAAAGAGTTATGCCCATTTTACTCCATCATGTCAAGCTGGGAAATGTGTGATGACATTTCTGACGGCCCGTCACATTTCTAAAGACGTTTCTGACGGTCTGTCATATTTCTGACGACATTTCTGACGGTGTCGTCAGCCTTAGGCAAAAACTCACAAAATCCATCCTTTTGTGACGACATTTTGTGATGGTCTGTCACAAATGTCGTCGGCCATTTTTTTTTTCAGCAATTTAGAGACATTTTTGCAATGGTATTTTAGTCATTTTCCACCTTTTGTGAGCCTCTATAAATATGAGAACCCACTTCCAAAATCCTAATTTCATCATTTTTCTCTTCCCATTCTCTCAAGAATATCTAATAAGGGTTCATCAAGAACCCTAATCTTCCAAAATTCATCCATAAATCTTCAAGCTTTCTTCAAGAATCAAGTTCCTCATAGTGTGGGCTTCAAGAATTTATTTATTTCAAGTGTGGATAAAGTCTCAAGCATTAGAATTCATCCAATTTCAAAGGTTAAGTTATGTAAATGTTGATTCTTGGGTCCCTTTCATCTAAGAAGCTCAAGAACCCTTTTTAAAACTAAAAGATTTTTATGCTTATGAGTTGTAAATGATTTTTATGAGTTGAAATGGATGTTTAATGAGTTGTTGAGTTTTGATTTATGTTTTCCAACAAAATTTATGAGTTTTGACCCTAGTATGTGGAATTCATGTGATGTTTGTGATAGACCCTCTTGAAGTTGTTTTTCCATGTGATGTGTTCATGACTTTTGAGTGTAGAAATGGTTAAACAAGTGAAGAATGTTCCCCATAGGTTTGATAAAGAGCGTAGGTGAAGTATAAGGGCCACTATAGTATGTTGAATAGGAAATTCCAAATTGTGAGCTAGTCCATGCATACCCAGTGTTTGATAAAATGCCTTAGTGAGTGAAATATGCCAAGATAGCATGAAATTCCCAAGTAGGTGTAAAATCGGTCATGTGTAGTGGTTGTTGAAAGACCCTAGTGAACAAGTCGAGATATGATGGTTGTAAATTCCCTCAATTATGTGCTCTTGATATATGTTAATTTTTTAATACATGCCAAGTGGTTAGCAAGTAAGTTATGACGTGATAGTATGAAGTCTCCCCAAGCCATGAGATATTCTAATACATGTCAAGATTGATATAGGTATGAAATAGCTGAGGTAAAACCTTGTTGAAGGGAGTACAATCTAGTAGCATGTTTTCCCTACGTTATTATATGATTATGATTCCGAGATACGTAAAGTGACTCCTTGGCAACTGTGATGATGAATAGACATTTGATATCCTTAAATGCTTGAGGTGATTTTTAATGACTGTGGAAATGAACATATGGCATGATTCCTAAATTACTTGTGAAGATGCTTGAATGATTGTGATGATCCATGAATTCTTGTGATGATGAATAAATGATGATGCTTACTGTTATGTTATCGAGTCCTGAGGATATTTATACCTGAAAATAGAGTTGTTGTCTAGAGCCCGTGTTAGTTTCTCGATAATTCCAGTTGAGCCATGATTCTCAGAACTCAGTGAACTATAGAACTTTGTATCCTCAGACAAGTGCGGAACTTAAGAAAGCTCTGTAATCTCAGAAATCTCTATAATCTCTGTATCACTAGTAATCTAGCCTTAGTCCTATAATCAACTCAGATCTAATAGTATTCAAGTGTTAATTCTAATCTCAGAATTTGAGTAATCTATTCAAGCTCTGTATCGTCAGTCAGATACTATGATTCAATGTCTTTTCCGTCAGATATGGAACTAAGTAATCTCAGCGTAACTTAGTTAAATCTTTTGAGTAACATGATCAGTATCAGATTCAGTTCAATTGTGCTCAGTTAAGAATCAGTCAGAGTCTTTCAGTTGGGAGTAGAAACTAGCATCGAGTGAGCTCAAGGATGGTAACACACCTACTAGTAGAGGGTGTGATTCTTATATGCAATCTTTGTGCTCCAGAACTATGTAGCTAGCGTAGGTTGAGACATCATACCTACTAGTTGAGGGTAGATGAGAGACATCATACCTGTTAGATGAGGGTAGATGAGGTGGCTTAACCTATAAGATAAGGGCTCCACCTTTCTTGTTTGAGCACCTAATAGATGAGGGTCACATAAAGATAATGTTGTTACCCATGGCACAATATTGTAACCCTCCCAACTGCGGGTAGAGGTTGGACCTCACCTGTGGTAGGTTGGGGTATTTCGGTTAAGTGACTACTTCCCACAGTTTTAGTTTCAAATTCAGTCTCAGTTTCAGAATCAATCTTTAAAAATCAGGACTGTCAGATACAGTCATCTATCTTTATGAGGAACTCAGATAGTTCTATTGATTCATACACCATCCCGACAGATAGGCTTGGTCATATATATAGTTGATTGATATCATATTCAGAGATATGCCGCCAGACAAGCTTGATCACAGTATCAGATTTTTGTTTAATATTCTTGTTGTCAGATTCAGATATAATCATACTTCTTATCATTGATAATCGCTTCCAGTATAATATATTAGAAAAGTTGATCTCTAATTCTGTTAGTCGAAAGCAGTAAGCTCAGAGTACAGTCCTTGATGTAAGCACATCCAGATCCGCAGTTATCAGTATCAGAGAAGTCAGTAATTTAGTATCTCAGTGCCAGTAGTGCGTTCAGTCTGCAGTAAAGTGGTATGCTTGTTTCCATATCTAGAGTTGCAATGATTGTGTTCATCTTTTGTGCATTCATGTATATGTTCTCATGCGGCATCTTTCATGATTATTCAGTTTAGATATTGTGCATGCATAAGCTCTTGCATTAGCCTACCTCGTCTACATACTTAGTGCATTCATGTATTAAAGCATTTGCGCTATGGTATTTTATTTGACACCATAGGTTCATAGGCACAGGATCCAGATTATTCTCAGCAGTCAGTCCCCGTAAGCAGCAGTAGCAGTGAGTCCTTTTCTTTCAAGGACGAATCTCAGTTTACTATTATTGTTTCAGATTTTTTTTATTTTTAGTTGACGTAGTTAGTTGAGAACCTGTCCCATCAACTCCATAGTTCTGACAGCTTAGAGGTTTTTTAGACGGATGTATTAGTATTCAGTTTTTAGTTTTGAGTATGTATAGATTTGTTGAACCTTATGGCAAGATTCCGCATTTATTTTAGATACTATGCAGTGTACAAGTACAGATATCAGAAAAGGGTTAGCTTGTGGTCCTTCATGTCCATAAGCACCGTATGACATCTCGGGATGGAATCTCGGGGCGTTACATTTAATAAGTTCAAAACAATAAACAAAACTCATAGGATTTTGTGATGTTTATTGGGAAACATGTCACATGCCAAGGAGGTCAGTGGCAATATTTGTTAATGAACCATGAAGACTCACTAATATTTTGGAAAACAAAGAAACAAAAACTATATGTAAAAGTTCTCTAGAGTATAATTACAAGAGTATGGCATCAGGGGTACATGAAATCCTTTGGCCAGTTGGTTTATGCAAGGAGTTTGATATGAAGATTCAGGTGTTAGTGACTCTACCCAGTAATAGCAAGTCAGCAATACAAATTATAGCAAATCCCATATTTCAAAGATATAGAGATTGACTTACACTTTATTAGGGACAAGATTTATGCCGGAGTTATCAGTATGTTGCTTCAAAATATGAAGAGGCGTCTCCATTTACTAAAGCATTGGGGAAAGGACAACCATACTACCTTGTAGGAAAGCTGGGAATGCCTAATGTCTTTGCACCACCTAACTTGAGGGGGAGTGGTGAAGACTAACAGAATTGACACAGATTGTTGACATGTCATGAATTAGTTATTAGGACAATTATTGTTAAGGGAGTTAATTAGTTACTCCCTCCGTCCCATTTTCCCATTCTAAATTTTCTAATTTGGTGTCCCATTTTACTTGTCCTTTTTTACTTATCAAGACAAGACAATTTTTTTTCCATTATACCCTTAGTGTAATTGCGTACTCCTTGTTATTAGCATTCTTGGAAAATGTTGCAAAGAGGAGTACCATTAAGAGTACAGCATTAAGAATATAAATGGTGCTTTGGTATTGGTTATTCATCAATATTGGAACTAACAACAAGACACAATTAAGAGAGGCAAACTGGTAAAGTTACATTACCAATCATTGTTTTTTTAATAGCTGTGACATCCTAATTTGGGCCAAGTAAAATGGGACAGGGGAGTAGTTAGTGTAGATTGGTTAGTGCAAGTTGTTGAGAACTCAGCATATTAGTTGGTAAATTCTTGTATAAATAGATAACTAGATATTTTCATTAATCACTTCTTCAGTATATAGAAAATTTTCTATTTTCCTTGCTATATCATAACCTATTTTCCTTGCTCTATCATAACCGACTCTCTTTATAAGATTTGGATTGAGCTTAGTTTCCTCCATTAATAGAAACCTCTGCATGTACATGAATTTCATCAGTGGGCATAAACCTTAGCCTCAAAAACAAATTGAACATTAGATATAACCACCACCCTGTAGCCTATATGGTTACTATTACCAATCTGAGATTGGCTATTCCTTATACTATTAATAACCCCAAAACAAAAGTATACTACAAACATACATCTTGATGAAGTGGTTTATCTGGTTTCTCAGTAGATATGATTCACCATCATAGCTAATATCTCTCAAAATCCTATCTATAATTAAGATGGTTGATTTGCTGAGGTGGTTTAAGTTTTTCGTTGAGTATATTCATAATCAGCAATAAGTCCGACTCCATTTCACATTAAGCATACCGGCATTCTTACATATGTTAACACCTTTTCAGATCTCCCTAGCTCTTGCAATATTATCGAAGAAATGACCATAAAATTCAATAAAGATTGTGATCATATTACCATTGCAATCTCTAATAATACCTCCCTCTCTTGCTGAGCCCAAATTACCTTTGCTGCAATCATCCACATTAAGTTTGGCCCAAATAAACATTAGTTTGAATCAATATACTGCCTGAGAATGAGTCATAGGCCTAAGTTGCTCCATAATGCTACATTTCCCCCTCCGAAAATTTAACTTTCTAATATTGTCGTTTGGTGATTAACCGGAAGAGTTTAATACCACAATTAATATTTAAAGAAAATATTTTACCCTCTAAATTATCAATCTTACTTACTTTTAACTTGTTTAATATTATCATATAATTTTTTGAAGTCTATATTATAGATTTATTTATTGAACAAAAAAATCTTATTGATGAACCAAAAACTAAAAATAATTTGAAGACTATCTGAGTTTTATGTTAAACAAAATAAGGACTACTTTAATTCAAAATCCAAAAAGAAGCGATTATTTTGGATATATGTTATCTAACTTTAAAGTGGCTCTTCAATAATTACATTTATGAAAGAAAAATGTATAAATTTGAGTGAATTTATTGGGATTAAAAAAAACTGACTTGATAATTTCGTCAAATTGAATGACTATACGAGGAATAAACTCTTGTTTTATAAGTACTCCAACCAATGTTATTCTTTTCCTCAATTTCTCCAACCAAACAACTTCTAGTTCTCAATACAATGGAGGAAATATAAATCTTTAACCAACTTATTAGAGGAAGCAACATACATGCCGAAAGATCAATAAGAATCTTGGTAGCCTGATAGGATAGATGAAATTCGTTCACTCTTAATTAAAAATGTCTAATTAAAAATGTCAAGTGTTAAGTTTGAGTCATTAATATGAAAAAATATTTATTAAGAATTTCTTTTTCCTAAAATATGGACCCGTTTGATCATGAGAATAAAAACATATTCACTTTATTTGATATTTTTGAATTCAAAGGTGCAAAAAGTGAATTCAAAAATAGTGAAAATCATTGTTAGGGTGTTTTTCAAAAATTCATAGATTGTGAAAATGTATTCTGAAATATTTATTGTCAAACA
The DNA here is from genome assembly GCA_030864225.1 of Capsicum baccatum var. pendulum. NCBI lineage: Eukaryota > Viridiplantae > Streptophyta > Magnoliopsida > Solanales > Solanaceae > Capsicum > Capsicum baccatum. The sequence goes on along the minus strand of CM061558.1, from coordinate 74,697,822 downwards.
AATATTTTGAAACAAAGTCAAAATATATTTCCGAATATTGCCAATAAGATTCATGGCCAAACATAAACTAAATTTTAAGGGACATTAATTTAAACTAATCAGAGCTCTAATATGAATAACAAACACCATATTGGATAAAAAAAGACAAAATTTCTTGTATTTGTCTGCGTTTGTAAAGGTAACACTTCTACTTATCTTTTTGTCATTTGAACCCTTTAATCCAATAAAAAATAAATTTTTAAAAAAAATTGGTGTAGTAACAGAGCATATAGCACAAATGCAGATATGTTATTAAAAAATTAAAAAATAACTAACACATAAAAAATTGTGTACAAGTGTTAAAAATCAGAGGTTCTTTTCATTTTTTTCATTTTTGCTTCTCAACAGACCCTTGTACTTAATATTTTTCACTCGCACCTTTGATTTCACAGATTTTAATTGATTTTTGTTGACGACTAAAGTCATAGTTTAAGTTATTGGTGTAAGTTATCCTAATTATTGTGCTAGTTATTGCACTTTCGAGTTTGTTTTATAATTTTTATTCCATTTAATTATGTCATTTTTGAGGTTTTTGGATTTTACTCGAATCATAATATTTTTGTTCAAATATTTTGGGAATTGTACTCTATTTCGTGTCTAACGCAAGTGTAGAAAGTATATGTAGTAGTGTTACGCCTTCAATGGCATATTTTGTGATTCTAATTTGATTTTAGAGATTTTTTATAAAATTATATTTAGGCCTAAAAATTTTTGGGCTTTTGCTTTCTTTCGTGTCTAATGTTGGCGTTAGACGTATATGTAGTAGTGTTATGTCTTCAATGACATATTATGTGATTTTGATTAGATTCTAAAATATTTTTATAAAATCACAATTGAGATTGTATTTGTTTCTTTAATTTTCTTGGGTATTGTAGACATCAATGGTCTGTTGTGACATATGAAACATGCAGAGAAGAATCTCCACACCTTTTGCTATAAAATTGCAATTTTTTTGTTATTTTTCTTTAAAAATTAGGTTTTTTGCTATGTTTTCCTTAAAAATTAGGATTTTTTTGTATATATGTATAAATTGACTAATTTTATATGTTTTCTTGTTATTTTACTGGCATGTTAACTAAATGAATTTAATAATAGTAACACTTTTATTCAACTATGAGAGTTATTTTTTGCCAGACCCTTAACCAAGGTATGCTAATGAAATTTATAATTCTGAAAAGATTAAAGTAGATATTGATGAGCTGCTTATAATGTAGTTTCATAAATTAGCATTAGAATTAGGTGTTTAAAAAGTTAAAACCTTTTGATATAGAGTTAACCAAAAAGTGGTTATTATATCTTAAATACCGATGGTGATGTTTTAAGGTTTCTCAACAGTTTAAAAGCTGAAGATTTTGTTGATGTATATGTAGTACACCAAATTTATTAACCTTGAGTTGTTGATGATGTAAATGAAGTTGAACTTTCTCAAAAATTATGTTTGAAAATAGGAGAATCTAGTGTTCATAAGTCTATGGTTGATGTGTTAGTTAGTCCACCATTATTGCTACTTTGAAATGGTGATGTGGCAGCCCCTTTATCTTTAATTAAAACTAATAGGGCTGATATGACTTCACCTCAACCATTTGATGAAAATGAAGATGAAGATTTAAATAAAAGTCAGTCTCCTAGGATAGACAAAGAAAAAAGAAGGTTTCTTTAAAAGACTTAGAGGATTATCATGTTAATGACTTCTCCACATACCACTTTAAACTTCTGAGTCTGAAGTAGATCTAGATAATATCATAGTGATTGTGATTTACTTTATGATGACATTTATGATTTAAGTGACTTGGATGAAGAGTTGCTTCAAGCAAGGCAGTCTAACATTTAAAAACAAGTTAAACAAAACGTTGATAGGGTGATTCTAGATGAGATACCATCTGAACCTGTAGGTATAGATGTTGGTTTTGATGAAATTTATAACAACAAAAAGGGCTACATATGAAGGTAAATTGGGTGGGGATGATCTTTATTTTGATAGCTTGGATTCTGATAGTTACATTAGTGAAGAGGAAGGAGATCTTGTTGATAATGATGAAGTGGTATATCCACCATACAGAAATTCATATAACAAGATCAACTTTGATAAATATTAAAAAATAAGTCTTGTTTCAGTTGTATACGATCTTTATGAATTGTGTTGAGTTTAGAGAGGCACTATAAATTTACTCTATTTGAAATGTAATGAGAAGAAAGGATAAGGGCAAAGTGTAAGCATAAGGATTTCCCTTGATTTATTCTTGAAAATCTTGATAACACAGAAAATTTTAGTATGAAGACTTACTTTTCAGTCTACAAGGGTTCTAAAAGGATAAGAAACAAGTTGTGTAACCCTTGGTGGATCAGTAAGCAGTACAAAGACAGATTATAAGTAAGCATTCACTAAAATTGAATCAAATTCATGTCTTATAAGAAAGGACTACGGCTTTTATGTTAGTAAAATAACCTGTAGAAAGGAAAACATCGGAGTTATGAATGAACATTTGAGTGATTTCATAAATTAGTTTTCTAGATTATATGATTATTTTGAAGAGTTGAAACCACCAATCCTAATAGCACTATATCTATTAGGACATTTAAGACTACAATTCCAAGAAATGGGATGCTTATGGGCATTTACATTTATCTTGGAGCCTTAAAAAGTGAATGAAAAAAGAGGTGTAGAAGAGTAATTGATTTAGATAGTGCATTTCTTAAGGGTGTATGTAAAGGTATCTTGTTATCTTGTATTTTTCAAAGATGAAAATAACCAGAAGTATCCTATAGCATGGACAGTAGTTGATACATAAACCAAGGACATATGGTCTTGATTTCTTAGGTGCATCAAAAATGTTTTGGAGCTTACAAAAATTGGAGGTGAAGGATTGGCAGTGATGTATGATACGCAAAGGTATAATGTACCATATGTTTAGTTATATTTTTGATAATTTATTATAGTAACTAATATTTAACTACTGTTTTATATTATTTGATAGGATCTTCATTTAACACTTACTGATCTACTATCAAATGCTGAGCATATATGGTATACTAGACATATATAGGCTAACTGAAAGAAGAAATGGATGATAATAAATAAGGAAAAAATTCTAAAAATTTTTAGGACATTTTCTAAAGTATATTTTCAAGTAAAACGTAAGGAAATCAGTGAGTTGAAAGATGGAATTATGGAAAATTTTCTCAAGTACAACAAAGAGGTGTGGTTTATGGCTTTATTTAAAGAACATAACAGGTGTGATGTGGTTGAGAACAACATGTGTAAGATTTTCAATAGTTGAATTTTGGGTTCTAGGTTCAAATCAATTATCACTATGTTGGGGGAAATAAGAGTCGAAGTCATGAAAAGGATGAATCAGTTTTTAGAAAGATGGATCAATTATGTATCACCAATGGCTATGAAAGTTCTTGAAGAGTGGTGAGCATCCAATCAACTATGAGGTCAGTTTTAATTGTGATATTGGCTTTGAGATTGATGATCCATCATATATACATATTTTTAATGTGAAGAGGAAGGTGTGTAATTGTAGGTCATGACAACTAAAGAAAATTTATTATGAATAAGTAATTTCTACAATACATTATAAGAAATGAAATGTGGAGTCATTCGCTGATCACTGATATAAGAAGGAAACATATCTGAAGGCATATAATAAGTATATTCAACCTACGACAAACATGAAGATGTGGCCAATAAGCATAAGATCAATAATTGAGCCGCCTGACATTATTGTCATGCTAGTAAGATCAAGTAAATATAGAAAGAAAGATAGTGATAAACCTATTAGAAAGAAGTTTGAAAAGTCTACAAGAAAGAAAATAAAAATGATGTGTTCCATATGCAAGATTATTGAATTTGACAAGAAAAGAAGTCCAAGTTTGGTAAATTGTGCTTTAATATCTTTTTATTAATGAATTTTACTTCTTTTAGATGTAATTTTGTCCTTAACATGTTTTTTTGTAGAAAACGGTGTCACTGTAGCTCAAAAACAGATACAGCATCTGCAAGTGACAGTCAATTAAGTATAGCTGCAGCACCAAGTGTGCAACCTACCACTGGTACCTTAGCATCTGGTGAGAAACCTACAAATACTTCAGTAGGTGTTGAGAGCCATGTAAATGCTTTAGCGGGTGTTGAGAGGCCTGAAAATGCTACATCAATCAGAAGAATGCCTCCAAATACAATAACGGTTGAAAGAAGGCCCGCAAATGCATCATCAACTGGTGTGAAGCATGGAGCTACCACAACAACTGATTTGAGGCTTGCAACTGTTGTGATACCTGCAACCACTTCTGTAGTATCTGAAAATGCTACTATACCAACAACTCAACAGTTTATACTAGTGTTGGTTTCCAAAAGAGGAAGACTAGTACAGTTTTGAGAGCTATTGAAAATCTTGCATGTAAAAGATAAAAATAAAAGAAGGCAAAAACAATGAATTTTGGTATGCTATTTGGATCAAGTGGCAGTGTAGTAGAAAGGGCAAGTCTTCTATCATCTAAACACATTTAATTGGTATTAATTATTGCATCTTTAAGTTATTTTATTATTTCTCAATTTGAAACTACAGATAAGTGTTACACGATCCAACATTGATTAGTTCAGCTCCAATCAATATTGATTTGAGGTACAAACTAAATGAACTAAGGTGAAAGGGTGGAGATGTAGTTACTCATAGGCAACTATAAGAAGATAGTTATAGAAGATCAAAATATTTTACAACCACTTAAGCTACAATAATCACTCATACCAACACGAATCAGTCCAAGTACTCAAGACACACAGTAATAGAATTTTCTTTGTGTAGCTTAATTGCTAGTTTTCTTAGAATATTTTGATCTCAAGTGTTGTTAAGACAATTTTTTTTGAACTTCTGGTGCATTCTCAATAAGTGTTGTTAAGACAAGTGTTTATGAATTACTATTGTTAAGCTTGTTGATCCAACAGTTGTTAGGATATATGTCTATCTTGAAGATTTGTGTGCAAAATGGTGTTTGTCATTAAATTTTAATTTCATTATTATTGTACATTGCAACTACAAATCAAGACATCTTAAATACAATAGTTAGAAATCAAATGACAACAATGATGATAACAGTGATATCAATATTAGTGTTTGATTTCCCATACCTGTCATTTCTTCCAAGTCTTTCTTGTCTTTGTTATCTTTTGTGCCTGCCTTTACTTCTTTGCGCTGAACTTATTGATGGATTGTTTATGTAATATTGTTCATTTGCATCAATTAATTGAAAGTATCCACAACCATTACCAGTTGCATATTTTTGACATCCCCAAAACATGCTTTCAGAATTAGTTGGTGTCTTTGACATCTTTAGTTTATCATAAAATCCACAATAACAAACCCAAATTGTTTTGATATTACATAAAATACAAGAAAAAAATCAAACAAAAAATTAGACTGAAAATGAATGAAAAAAGAGGAGTATAGCAACAACCAAAAATAAAAATAAAGGCCAAAAAATTGAAAGGGAGAGAGAGAAGATCGAGAACAAAGGAAAAAAAAGGCTCAAATTGCTTCAATAATGGTGTTTGAAGCAAATGGGAAGAAAGGCTAATACAAGCCCTAATTTGACTGTTGGGGTCATGTCTAAAAGGTTGGACACAACTTTTATGTTTGCATCACACGCTCATATATGGTTAATGCCACAGAGGATGTCATGTCAAAAAAAATAAATTAAAAGTTGTTTTTTTATTGGGTTAAAGAGTTTAGATGACAAAAAAGGTAAGTAGAACTATTCACTTTATAAACTCAAACAAGTACAAGGATTCATTTGATTATTTCGCCAAAAAAAAACATACATACTCAAAGGTTGACATGTTGTACAGACTCTGTTAATAACAATGAAAATAAAAGCAGCAATGATAATGACTTATCGACTCAATTTTGACATAAAGATAGCAAATGTTCTTTTCAACTTTCAAATCAGGGCACAATCGCAACAGTTAGAAGCAAGATAGAGAGAAGCAAGTTCTTCAAGCACTAAATTGCACTTTTTTCCTAGCTAACTAGTGCTTTGCTTGACAAATTCCACTAAAATGAGACATTACGTACCACATCCCCTTTCACAGGAAACCAAGCATATCCAATTGTGGGTCTAACATTTAACCCTTTTTATTTATTGGTTTTTTTTATATAACTGTAGTGTTCGAACAAACTTGTATGCATCTCGACCAAGATCATTCTAAGTCCAAAGTTCATTCAAAAACAACCTTCTACCTCCACAAAATAGAGGTAAAGTCCGTATACCCTATCTTTCCCATAACCTACCCCTGAGATTTCACTAATTTACTGTTGTTGGAGAAACAAAGTAAGCATTAAGAGCCCATTTGGATAAGCTGAAAAAAATGGCTTTTAAAAAGTTCTTTAAAAGTGCTTTTGAAAGTGTTGAAACTTATTTTAAAAATAAGCAGTTACATGTTTGGATAAAAGTGTTGAAACTGCAAAAAAAATTATTGATGTGTTTGGTAAACAAGTGTTGTTAAGCACTTTTTTTTTGGTCAAAATGTCTGAAATAATCTTAAAGTTGTTAACAAAATGTAGAGTTGATTATTATTAATATTTATTTCTAAAATGATTCAAATTAAAATTAATATATATATTTTTAATTCATTTTCAATATAGATATATATATAGATATATTGTTAATATAATATTCAAATTTAGTGTTTATATATCTATTAATTTTTATTTTAAAAATAAATTTTATGCAACCTTAGTTTTTTTCTCCAACTTTTGATAACATTGTACGCAGTGATGCAATCTTATAATTAATGACCGGGAGACGTTTACTAAGGTTACATAAAATTTATTTTTTAAATAAAAATTAATAGACATATAAAAAATAAATTTGAATATATATATATATATATATATATATATATATATATATATATATAATATTTTCATGAATGACTATTAAATTTGTGCGCTAAAATAATTTTTTTTTCTTGGTTAAAAGAGTTTAAATCATCACTCAAAATCTATATGTTACTCATTATAACTACATTAATAGATAAATAATTGTCACAAATGATACTATTTGTTTGCTAAATGACTCTTAATTGAGAAATGTATTACTCGTTGATTGAGTAATGACTATATCATTATTAAAATATTATCGAATACGAATGTTGCATCGTCAAATATACATGAATCGTTCACTAATCGTTCATGAAGTTGTATATCTTCCGTGAGTGTTCTCCATATATCTTGGTTGGTGAGTTTTTTTTAAGAGAAATTCATATGTTGTACAATAATAATTGTCCAAATTTAAAAGAATATATTAAAGATGGGGAATAATACATAAAAATCATATTTCATAAATTAGAAGTCTCATACAAAAGAGGTACTAATATGACTCTTAAATACCCTTATACTTGTTAACATTATATAAAGTTGATTACTATTAGATTTTTTATTTAAAAATAATTTAAATTAAAATTAATTTATATTTTAATTCAATTTAAGTATAAACTACTTAATATATTTATTTTTAAAATATTTTCATGAATGAATAAGCTACTTGTGCTCCATTTTTCTTTGTAAAATTGAACAAAAGAAATACAAAAAGAAGCAAAATTTATTGTTTCAGCTATATGAATCCATTTTTCTTTGTGAATTTTGTCACACTATTTAATCCATTTTTGTTTTACGAGATTTTTTTCTTCTGAAAATTGAACCAAAACACTCAAAAAGGAGCAAAAATTATTGTTTCAACTAAATAGCTTTATTGATTTTCCGCTTTTCTTCAAAAAAAAATTGAACAAAAGTCGCCCTAAAAAAGATTGAATTGCTAATGATATATTAAAATTTGTTGTTTCAGTCAAATAAACTATAAAAAAAAATAATTCTTCTCAATTTCTCATAAATCCCATAATTATTAGCAACTCATTAAAAAAAGAAATAAAGACACAAAATGAAGAAAAAAATACAAACATGAAGAGAGACACACAAAAATCGAGAAAAAAACACAAAAATGATAGAAGAGAATAAATGTTTTAGAACAAACATGATGACAATTTTGAAATATGTGAGAATTACAAAGGATAAATGTCTTTTAATTGATCAAACTAGAATGACTTATAAGCCAAAAATAAAAGTAAGGATAACAGTGCTTTTGCTTTTGGTTTAAAAAAAAAGCATTTTTTTAACTTTTTGTAAGTCATTTTTAAAGCTGCCAAACACTTTAAAAAGTAAAAAAATGACTTAAAAGCTATTTTGACTAGCTTTTAAGCTCATTCAAACACCCATCCTAAAAGAATAGAAAGGCACAAGACGAAGTTGCATAGATAATGCACATCATTCAGTTGACACCCATTCCCAACTAAGGCAAAAGAGCAAACTATCAATGACCATGCACCCATGGGGCATTTATTAAGCATCAACGGGAAAAACCCCTTATTCACTCTTGATTTTGACATACCAACCTGCAACAGTTAGCTCCCTATGCCCAAGGAAAAGTTTCTTAATAGAGCATTGATTCTATAGGAGGTAGCTTAAAATCCCTCTACAAACAGCTATTATTCTTTTTTTTGTGACCATCCTTCCTGCCTTCCTAGCAGGGCGTGTTTGGGGGGTAAGAGGGGAATAGGTTTTGTAAGATCAGACGTTTAGCAAATATAAATTGCATTGGCAACCTAAATTACGCGGACTCTTCACATTTGATGCCAGACCTATGTCAGATTCTCCCAAAATACACTACTTTAAAAAATCCGACACGCACTCCTTGACATTTTTTGAAGAGTCCAAGCAACATAATTGTCAACAAAACAAATCTAACTTCAACCGAAGATCTGCATCCTATTATTAAATCAGCACAACAGAAAATTTGCAAAATTCCTAACTTTGAGTCACACTTGATGAGGATATTCTTACAATTAGGAAACCTCAAAAGTTTCACTGCATCATTCTACGTGAACCTGGCTTCGCAGTTGCCTTTCCATATACCTAATAGACATCCCAATTTTGAACTAGTATTTGTCCCCATTTGCACTTCAAAGCTTAATATGTACAGGAACAATTGAAGCTGGTCAAAAATAGAGTATGAGAAATTTCCCGAGGCTTGTGATCGATGATCTTTGCTAGCATTCTCTAAAGATCTCATGCATTTGCCGATTGAGATGGCAACCTAGAATGGTTATGTTCTCCTTCGTAAGTGACAATAAGCATCGAAGGTTCTTCCAAGCATCTCTCAACGTGTTTCCTGGCAGGACAGCCTCTCATGCTGCTACACTTGTAGTATCCCCTGCAAAAGCCAAGGAAAGCTTTAGCTTTACATTCTGCTCCAAAATCTGTAGCATCACTCAGTGTTTTGTTTGAATCATAGAAACTACACAGCTGGATGAGCTACTAGCGAACAAAAAATCCTAGAAGGTAAGATTCTACCACACAAAGCAGCAAAGTTCACATTCTCTACTTTAGCAAATTTGTAACAACAAATCAACCATTTCTTGAAACTGATAACTTAAAACAAACGAACCATTACAACATCCCTTTTCAGTTGGCAAGATGTTAAGGAAGCCAATTTTTTTTAAAAGGGCAGTGCGTTGCACTAAGCTCCCTCAATGCGTAGGGTACGGGAAAGGATCGAACCAGAAGGGTCTATTGTACGCAGTCTTATGCTTCATTTCTGCAAGAGGACGTTCACACAACTGAAACCTGTGACCACCTCACATGGCAACAACTTTACCAGTTAGTCCTAATGCATCCTCCAAGCAGTTAAATACCAAAAATATCACAAATATTCAAGCAAAACAAAGGGAGAAATATGAGCACTGTTGTCATGTAAACGATATGTATGATAAGGTAATCTATGCAACAGAAAACAGCAGCAGATACAGACATCATAAACAAGAAGACGGCTAATACACTAAGAACAATTACGGCAAAATATTTAGTAATTCAAATGAATAATACTAGAATTCAAATTTGCAGACAGTAATGTTAATTCAGCCAGATAATACCTAGGGTGCGGAGAACCTTTGATTGGCTTCTGTCCATACTTTCTCCATGAATACTCATCCGGGGGAATATCAGCTAGCTTGTTACTTATAGCAGGCACCTTGATTGACCTCTTCACCCTGTGCTTCCTGTTAAAAGATAATCCAGCAAGTCTTTAAGTACATGTATAACAACAACAACAACAGACCCAGTGTCTCAAAGAGGTATAAACTATATGATGCCTAAAATTACAAACCTCTTCTTGGAACAGTGACATCTACCACTGCTTCCACATTTCACACTTCCCTCCTCTCCCCTCCCTGAGCACCTTTTCCTGTGTTGAAATGAGCTCTGATCCGCAGAGCGTGATGCCCCAATAAAATGGAAGGCATTTGCATTACCATCCAAGTTAGCAACACTTCCGTCAATACTCAAAGAGGAAATAAACGATCTAGTGGATGACATAGTTGGCGTACAAGTAGAGCTATCAAAATTTAGGCTAATCCCACTATTGCTTCGCCGGTACATCATATCTGTCTGCTGCTTTAACTGTTGCTGCTGAAGTTGATACCTCCTCTGTTGCTGTTGTTGGAGAAAGTGATAGCTTGACAACGGTGTTTGTTGAGCTAACTGAAGAGGATTTTTACTATGTGAGCTTAATTCTAGTGAAGGGTTGGCTAAAGTAAGAGTGCTTTTCACATTAGAACCAATTTCTGTGATAGGCAGTAACTGTAGGGATTTAGGCTGATCATAAGTTTTGCAACTTGGGCTCTCTAACAAGAGGTTTTGAGGTAAAGGGGTTATAATTTTCTTGGCCTTTCTTACTCTTGCATGACCTGAATTGGAATTTAGAAGTGTCGCCACTTTCTTGAACTTGTGTACAGCCTCTCCAGTCTCTCTTGCTACATTTCCAAACTGTTTTTGATCATGGGGTTGTGATAACATAGTAATAACTCTATGACAACTCTCAACTGCCACCCTGTTAGCTTCCTCAATCTCCTCCATCTCTCACGGAGTAAAACAAAGTAAAAGAAACACAAAAGGGAAGTCCTAGTTCCTAAAGTAGAAGAGATTCCAACTAAATGATGCAACACAAGAAAAACTATCCAAAAAGAGAGGGGTGGGGGGTAGGACGGGGGGGAAGGTTCTTGAGATATTAAACTCAAGAAATCAACCAAAAAAACAGGTCATAACCTGAACCTGAAGATAATCAATGAGCAAGAAAGAAACAAAGAAGAAAACTCTAGTTGAACTTTTGGAACTTATGGGGTTATGGTTTCAAACCCTAGATTCTCCAAACTCCATAGGGCTGTGGTGATGGACAGGGTGGGAGGAGGGCAAGGGTGGGGAGGGGGCGATTGGGAGGTGTGAAAGAGGAGACTTCATAGCTAGTAGAGAATTTACATGCCCAAAAAAAATACACAAAAGCTGCAAACTTTAATTTTCAATCCACTTTCGTATTTTATTGCTAGTCCATATGAGAAAGAGATTAGATTATTAGATAAAGAAACAGACAATCAGTAGTGAAGTAGTAGTATTAATAAAGTGTGTAATCAACATTTCTTCAACTCTCTGACAAAGAAAGAGGGAGAGGATTTTGACAGCAGTACCCACATCATCTATACTAATTTATGTTTTATTAAATAATTTAATAATTAATTAAATTTTGAAAAAATATTATAAAATTAATTTTTTTTAAGGTAAAAATAAAAAGTGATGTTAAATTTATCTATTTAATATTTTTTTAATATATATGTCAAAATCTAATAATTTATTTATTATGAAACAGAGGGAGTATATTTTAATTTTTAAAATTCAAATAATTGAACTTTAATTATGAATTAGGATATAAAAATTTTAAATTTTTTATTTAATTTAAAAATTAAATAAAAATGAAACTTTTAAAATAAAATTATTTATTTGAAAACTATATAACTCATACCCCCACTAGGTGGGAATATATTGAATTTGTTGTTGTATATAATTCATACTTTTTTCATCTTATTTTATGATATTCTTTCTTTTTTAGTTTATTTAAAATTTTGATTGTAAACTTAAAATAATATACAACCATAAATATCTATGATTATTTTAGATCATAAATTTTAAAAATAATTTTTTTCTCTAAATATCATGTTAAGTTAAATAAATATCACATAAAATAAAATAAAATAATATAATAAATAATTTATAATATAGAAAAAAAATTACGAAAAACAATTGAATCTCTAAATTGAAAAAATATCACAGGGATTGAGGGAGTATTATTTTTGTTTTGTTTGGTGTATCTTTTTCCTTTGCAATGAAGAATGAAAAAGTAAAACAAAGTGGAGTATTGTTTGTTTACTTTGAAGGGAAACCGGGGTCTCAGACACAAATTTCAAAGGTTGGGTCCCTGCCAGTATAGGGACCTTGTTATTCTCATATTTTTTTCTTGGTTTTCTATGTGCTGTTTTACTTCTTCCAACGTGGCTCGCCTATTGTCCTTTTCCCTACAAACACAGCATCTTATTGACTAATTGCCATCCATTCTCATTTTAATTCAAACAAAATATGGGTCACTACTTCTCGTGTTCCATCCCTCTTCTAACTTTTAATCCCTCGTACTTTTCTTAATTACTACTATTAATTTATCTGAATTACTCGAATAAAAACAAGTTTTCAGTATTAAATAATTGAACAAGACAATATTCTGTACACCTTTATTTTTGACAAATGATACCGCAATAACCGCATCTACTCTAACACTGATGAAGTGTGTTGATGTAAGTTATTTGCGGATTGTATTGTATTAATTGATGAGACGTGCGTGAATGATAGATTAGAGATGTGGAGATAAACTTTAAAGACAAGAGGGTTCACGTTGAGCGATCAACATAAAGTATTTAGAGTGCAAATTATGTAATGGGTAACAAAAGAAAGGCGTGGAAGTGCGATTAGACTCAGACTCTCCCTAAGAGGGTCAGTTTCAAATAGTTTGCTTCTATTATTCAGGGTGGCGGAGACATTGACAATGATGCCACTCATCACATTGATTCGGCATGGATGAAGTGGAGGCAGAGGCGGATCTTGAACCTACATAGCTTTGGCAAGTTCTTCTTTACCACTTGACCCAATATCACACTACGTTTAAGAGTTTCCAACTTATTAGTGTAGACCTTTGATTTTTAACCCTCCTCGAGTTTAATATATTTTCTGTCATTAAATATTTTTATTTTTGTCTAAATATTTATTTTAGCTTTTATTTCATTTTTAATAAGTTTTGGTTTAAAATAAATAAAGTTACATTTTTGGGATATTTTTATTTTTATTTGTATTTCTGTTTTTTGTTTTTAAAATAATATGAAAATTCAAAAAGTATATATATTTTCCTTTTAAGTTTAATAAATAGGCTAATAGTTTTAGTATTATCTTAATTATATTTATTTTAGGCTATTTATTAACTTTTATTGTATTTCTTAAATATAAAATGAATTATCTAATATTCTTTTATTTTAATTAATATTATTTATTTTATTTTATATATATTTTAATTTATTATCAAAAAATAAATAAAAATAAAATATATAATTTTTTTAGAAAAAAGCTTATTCTAAAACTACTCAACTTCTCCCCATTATCTGAACTCCCCTCAACTGCTCCCCCATATCCTTTTTTTAAGGATAATCCCCCAACTCGCCAAAGACAGATTACGTACTTGGTACACTATTTACAGACAGAAAAAATCAAACATAGAGAAAATCAGAGAATACAGAGAAGAGAAAAAAAAAAAGACATCAGATAAGAAGAGAGGCACAGACGAAACCAAAGAAAAGAAAAGTTTTGAATCGAGTTTGGGGTTCCGTTTGAAATTATTGGTGACGATTCTCTCTTCATTAATCAGTTAAATTCTTCACACAGGTTCTCATTAAATTCGTACTATTTATCTTTATAAATTCTATTACGAATGAAAGCATGAATCAAAGTGTTTAAATAATGTCAACATACGCATCTCACTTTCTCTATATCTTCCATTTCTCATCTATTGTTTCTCTTTTCTTTTTCTTTTTCTTTTTACATATCCCACAATTTTCTTTTGAATGATATAATTAAATAGGGGTTTTTCAAGAATTATTATTACCATATATTCTTATCATTTTGTGTTAGGCAAAATCCCTCGCTGCTATATATAATTTTGTATAGAGAGATTTGTGATTGTGGATTTGTTTCTTTTTGTTTCTGTAAACTCACTTGTTTTCCGTAATTAAAAGAGAAGAAGAAGAAAAAAGAGACACCACACAGATTCACCTACACACACAAATAGCCACACACTCACAGAAAAATACTCACAAACTTCTCCCTTTTCCATTTTTCTTATACCAACAATGCATACATACCTTCAAAAATTCACATACACACACCCACATAGTAGAAAAATAGGGAGAAAAAAATAAAAAATAGAATAGAGAAGAAGAAAGAAATCAGTGAAGATCTGCGAGAAAGAAGAAAGAAAAACAGATCGAAAAGCTTTTTTTTCGTTGAACTTTCATCGGAAACGAAATTTTCTCGCCAAAAAACATCACCCATTTCAAATTTCTGTCTAAATCAACGATAACCCGTCGATCAAATACTTCATTGTCACTGTTGTTATTGTTCTGATGGCGTGATTTCACCGCAAAACGTAAAATTTGACAGCCGCACACGCGCCGCCCTCTTTCTTCTCTCCAATCGGTGAAATTTCGGTGCCACCCCCTTTTTTATTTTCCTTTCGGCGACCACTGAACCACCAACCCACGTCGCCATCTTTTTTTTTTTTCATAAAGAAACGCCCGCAACACCACCCACAGTCGTTGCTCGCAGAAAAAGGTCTCGATCCGATAAAAATTATAGCATCCAGCATCGTTCTGGCGAAAGTCGTGGAAGCGATGTTCCCGATCATTGTTGCTCTAGTGTGAGGTTTTTGACATCATGGATGTGTAATGGCATTTTTTTGTCTCCATTGATTGTGATTATTATTATTCATTTATTAATTTTGGGTTCAGATCTAATTTTGAAATCTTTTATATTTGAGTTATCTATAAACTGTGATTTGGGTTTTGTATTAATCTGAAAAATTAGACCTGGGGACTATAATATTAAATTTATATAGTATAATATGAATAGCTTTATGTATTTTTATTTATTGTATTATCTTATTATTTATTTATTTATTGTAATTAATAGAGTCTAATAATTTTATTAGTTAAATTAATTGATCGATTTAAATGAATATTTCTTAAATTTATTGTAAATGTTAAGCAGCATTCCAAATAGGCAAACTTTTTTGAGACGTTTAAACATAATTTGAGGATGCGATATTGCACCTCGGTAAAGATCGTCCTAAAATTAACTTTTAACTAGACTAATTCAAGAGGTATCAGCATATGCTAGATATTAAAAATGAGCGAATTAAGGCGTTCAAACATAATTTGTCAAAATAGTTTAAGTCAAGATAAGTCAATAATAACGACCTGCCGAAATCACCGGCCTCAATGGGTGCCTCATACCTTCCCCTCAGTCAATAAAATTTCTTATCGGTCTTCTATTTTTACAAAACTAAAATAAAAAGTCATTTTCTTTTGACTAGGGATTCAAAAAGGTGACTTGGACACCATAACTCAATTTCAAGTGGCGACTCTAAAAATGATTAAAAAATTCATATTCAAAATGGTCACTTCAATTGGAAAACGCTTTGGTCCTTTAGCGACAAAGGAGTGTGACATCTCTGGCGACTCCACTAGGGACTACTCAGAATTCAAACTTTTAATATTGACTTTTACTTGCTTTAATTATTTTGATATTATGTTTGCTGGCCTAATGTTCGCTACTTATTGCTCATTTATCGCTTTGATATTGTTGAATTGTATTATAAATTGTCTTCTCTTGCGCATCCCCTCTGAGTCTCTGAAAATAGAATAGAAGAAATGCAGAGTATGCATCCTACATTATTTTTTAGATAGTCAAAGTGTCAAGGTACCTGGTGAAGGATTATTAGTCACGCATGTTAGCCGAGGTTTGGATCAACCACAAAGTCGGAGTAGCACTGCTACCGAACAAGTTGTCCCTCCCCGAATCGAGTGTCCGCTAGGGTAAGCCAGTCTAGACACCTATCCCTATCAGGCTAAACTTAGTAGAACTGGAACTCAAAATCTGATTATCCCTATTAGGTTCCGCTTTATTTGTATCATGTACATTTGATTTAGCTGGACTCGGTACAGAGGACAGGTCTATCTAGGATAGGTGTCCCTCTTTATAATGACCAACAAGTGTATTTTATGTGCTCTTTGACATTTATTTGGAAGGTCATTTGATTGTTGACCGACTTTAGGAAACTTGGCGAAATACAAGAGAGTTTCTTTTCCCTCAAATTTAATTATTTTTTTCTAAATTAATAATAATAATAATAATAAAATTTTTGAAAATAAAAATTTAGTTTTTTCTTAGTTTTCATGAACTACGAGTGTCTGGTTCTCACTCTTTAGTGGGATACGTAGGAAGTCCTTCCTGGAATACGACCCTATCTTTTGAAAAATCATTCATGTATTTATTGGAAAATATTTTAAAACTATGACTACTTTCATAATTGTTTTTCTTATCCTCAAGTTTAAATTTATGTATATATATATATATATGTAGGTATCTTAATAGCTCTGAATCTTTAGGGATCATGAGGCTAAGTTTTTACAAAATAAAAATATATAAATATATAAATCATTCATAGAAAAAGGAATATTTTGTTAGTTTGTCAAGAACTACGCACGCCTGATTCTTATCTTAATGAGATACTTAGGTAGCCCTTCATGGGTTCGGGGATCTTTAAAATAAGGGTTTTCTTTCCTTCTAAACCCAAAAAAGTGTTTTGATCTTTATATAAAAAAAAACAAATTAATTTGTTTTTGAAAATAAAAGAAAATGTGTGTTTTCTTATCATTATTAATAAATTCAAGAAAAAAAAATTGTTTTCATTAGTCAAATAAAAAAAAGTGTAATTCTTCATATCTCCAATTTCTCGAACTATGCAAGGTCTGATTCTTGTTCTGACATGATACGTAGGTAACCCTCCAAAGGGTTCAATCAAAATTTTTTGAAAAGTGCGCCTAGAAAAGTCGGGATGAAACACAAGGCCTTCCATGATAAGCTGGAAGATACATATAGAGGCATAAAATACAACGTGCCATTATAATGTGTGAAATATGTAATACTCACCTGTTTGCTACTTGATCCAGAGAAAAGATAAAGTATTTGGTGGTTAGTTTGTGGTTTAAACTGACATCTTATCCATACAACTCAAGATACAAAGGAAAAAGAAAGATAACCCGCAATGAGGGTGTAGAGCCTGATAGTGAGGAACATCAAATTCAGTTGATTTCACAAGAGTTTGCTTCCATGGAGGAGAATAAGTTATTGAAACAACAAATAGTAGAGATGTATCAATATTGGATGAATGCACAAGCCCCGTCTTTCTCAATTCCGGGACTTTCGAATATGAATGATCCAAATCTCACTCAAGCCCAAACTGGCAATCCATTTTATCCATTTTGATTCAAACCATAATCTACTGTGTCTGGCACTGCTGGTACTTCTACCATACGCCTACTAAATCCATCAGGCACAAATAACCCATTTTCACTCATGTAGAACCAACTAATGCAGGTCCTCAATCGACAGTGCAGAAGACTATGGGTGAACTAAGTGATGTCAATTGTATCCTTCTGAAGTGACTTTCAAACCCCCAAAATTTATATTATCCCGCTCATTAACATGGTCCTTCTATCATCATTCATAAAATTGTTAAGAATGAGGAGCAAAAAGAGATGGCGAGGAAGGTGAGAAATTTGGAGCAAAATGTGAGAAATATGCAAGAACTAGAAGGGAAAAATAGTGTTTCATATAAAGATTTATGTATGTTTCCTGACGTCTATTTTCTGATAGGATTTAAAACTCCTAAGTTTGACAAATAAGGCCATGACGATTCCGTAGCCCATTTGAAACGGTTCTGTAATCAGTTAGGAAGAGAAGGGGAAAAGAAGAACTGTTGATGGCTTACTTTAGAGAAAGTCTAGCACAAGGATATCTTCAAAATGGTTCATTGACCAAGATATTTCTCGTTGGCACTTCTAGGATGACATGGTTTAGGATTTTGTTCATTAATTTTAATATAATATTGATATAGTGCCAGATCGCACCACACTTGCCAACATGAGGAAAATGACAACTGAAAGTTTTTGAGAATATACTATTAGATAGAGGGAGCAAGCTGCAAGAGTCAATCCTTTAATAAAGGAGTCTGAGATGATTGATATTTTTCTACAGGCATAGGAACCTGACTATTTCCATCATTTACTTTTTACTATTGGAAGTACATTTGCTGAAGGCATTAAGGTTAGAGAAATGGTAGAAAATAGAATTAAGTCTGGAAAAATCATAATTCAGATTGCTTTAAAATCAACCAAGTAGATAATTCGAAATGGTTCAGGAAGTTTTAGTGGAAAGAAAATAAAGGAGGATGTAGCTACTGTTGTGCCAAGTCCACGGCAAAATTTGAGAGGATCGATTCAACCATATGCATAATTTCAATCTCAAATTTATGTCTAGGATCCATATAATCATTCACAATACTATGCTCCTCCCTAAAATCCATTATATTCCATTCCATCCCCTCTGTATCCTATCTATAATGTATAGCCATATGCTTGAGCTCCTTTTTACCTGCAATGGATTGCTTCAGCCATTTAGTCATCCTCCAATCTCCAATATGATAATGCTCAACTCACTCTCATTTTTTAGGGGTAAGGCGTTTGTTGTCAATTACCCAACTCGTGTTAGGGTCGAATCCACAAGGAGCGAATTATAAATTTACAGTCCTATGGGTGCTCTAATTTCTAGAAGGTTACCCAAAATGCTAACAAACACAACATGTAAAGTAAAATGGGAGGATTGGTTTGTAACAATTTTTGACTAACAATGCACGAATGTACTACTTTTGATTTAAAATCAAGATTTGAGGAGATCTTGGGATTATGTCTACCTAAAAGTAAAAGCATGTGGGTTGATGATGGTTTAACATGAAACTTAGTTTTTAACTAAAGGATAGGCTAGGTTGAAGATCATTGTGGTTAATCTTTAAATAAAACCACAACGATTTCACCCATTGGCTCATTCGAGCACCTAACAAGTGTACAATTCATAATCACCCAAACCTCAATCAAGCATCCCTATTTCTAGGATGATCCTTTTGACATGATTTACACTTTAATTACACTATTTCTAAGATTGCAAAAGGTAGTAAACCATAGGCTTAATTGTCCACCATTGCCTTGTCCCCCTATAACCCTCTTTCAACGATGTTATGGGTTACCTCATGTTTACCTTCATCCCTTTTTCAAGGATGATGAAGGGTTTCTAGAGTTTGGGGTTTTCACCCATCAAACCTATTTGGAGATTTGGGATTTTCACCCATAAATTCCAACTCATAAATTCGTGTAATGGTGGAATCCATACTCAACAACTAACAAGCATGTAAACACAACAACACCCACATATAATTACACTTTAGTTCAACATAATCCCAAGACTAAATTATGCAGCTACTCATGAAGAAAGTAAAAAAGAGATATACCTTGAGGATTATCCAAGTCATTCATTCTTCACAAAATTACTAAGAAATCAAGCCTCCAAAATTAGTTACACACTTTCCCAATTAGGGTTTCTTGATTTGAATACAAAAAAAATGCCTATGAGGTAAACAATACCTAAAGATGAAAGTGTTTTTTCCTACATATGATTTGGGATTCATCTATGCAATTTTTAAAAAAATACCCCGAGTCATATTCCTACGGAACTACAATCATGCAGGTTTGACCGTGACCGTGGCTATGCGACCATGGTTTTGCTCCGTAATTACATTATGATGACCATCTTAACTGACCACGATCGTGTCTTGAGGACCACGGTCGTGGTAACTGAGGCTGAACTACTTCAGGTCTTCAGATGCACTTTGTTTTCTTCTATTTGATCCCTTTTTGAGCTTTAATCCATATCATTTTACCTTCTCAGCTAGATACCTGCAACATGTGGATATTAGTGCATTTAAATCATGTTGATGTCTCATTTTCTAATACAAAATATGGTAGTGTGCATAAATGTTTGGTGCAAATGAGTGGTAAAATCATCACTCATTAACACCCCCAACTTAAAATTTTGCTTGTCCTCAAGCAACACCACTTTTTCTATGAGACAATTTCACATGTATGCCTTCATTATTTCACCCAATGATTATAATGACTTAACTTAAATTGCTACCACAAAATCTCTTTGCACATGGGCAAAATGGTTTTAACTACACCCCTCAATAAAATTGAATATTTGAAATATGCATAAGACTTTGAGCAACAACCATGCAACAGCCACTAACACTCTAGAAATGGCTCACTTATTGACTACAACCATGTTATACTTCTTTTTATCTTATTGTGCAAAAGATGACAAAATCACCCACCTCAGCTTAGTTCACATACCTTCCCACAAGAAACAATATTTCACACATCTAGTTACCAATCACGCAATAATGAATTTTAAGTACAAGACACTCTCTCTCAAGAAATTCTCTATATTAACAAGTACCATGCCATAGGATTGTCCCTATTTTCAATCGCCACAACAATGATCACTCTTGGTTGGGAATCACAAAGGACTTTTTAAGCTTGTAATGTAGGTTTAGGGTAGGGTAGGATATCAACTTAGGATAATATAGCTAAATCCTCCTTGAATTTCTACATCATATTCTCTTCACTTTTTACTATTGGGCCACTTCTTTTTTTCTTTTACTATTTTGCCTATTTTGCCTTTTCTTGGTTTTCCCACTTTCCTCTTTTTCTCCTTTTTTGTGCATAGATAGTGCCTTTCTTTCCTTTATGGGATCTTTTCTTTCTTCAAATCAAAATGCTTTATTTGTTTAAGTTTGTAGACACCTTCTTATGAATTCGTGGCCCTACTACATCTCTTTCAATTTCCACCACTCCTAACTTAGGCTTTTAGCCTCAACTTGTATTCTTAAGTTCAAGGAGGGTAGGGTTCAAAAGAGGACAAATAGAAGGGTCACAACTTGTAATGTGTTTGCCAAAGAAAAGTCCAAAGTCTCAAAGAAGGTGACTAGGGGTAGCTCTTATGTATTGGTAGGCTTTTTAGGCTAAAGTGGGCTTCCAATGTCACAAGATGGCCTATGATTATTTTACCAACCAAGTACAATAAAAATTTAGCTTTGAAAAACTAAAGGGGCAAGTTCTAGATAGTAAAAGTACACATGAGATATAGACAATTAAGCTAACACACATAGTATGCGAATCTCGTCAAAGGAGTTCAATTGTTCCTCCTGCTCGAGACAAAGATGGAGTATTCATTATTCGTTCAAAGTTAATTTTTGAAGTCATAGAAAGAGGAAAAGATTTATCACAAGGTTGCTCACGTCCATGCCCTCGAATTTCACAAAATTTTTGAATAGAGGGGGTTGTTTGCTTTGTATCCGCACCACGCATAATTTTCTAATCATGAAAACAACCTAGGTTAATGTCTCATATTATGGCTCTAATATGGGAGGACCACCCACATGGCTACTTAGACTTCACCAATGGTTGTGCATTTTCACTATGAATCCACCCGCCGCATTATCCACCACCATGTTGTTTAATGGATCAAGGGCACGGTAGATGATCTCAAGAAGTATCTTCTCTGGAACTTCATGATTTGGGAATAGGGCCAATTTTTCATTAAATTTCTCCCAAGATTTAAACAACGACTCTCCTATCAATTACCAAAAATTCATAATCTTATCCCGCTTTTGAAACTTTTTAGATGGTGGGAAGTATCTATCAAGAGACACCGTAGTAAGTTCATCCCAAGATGTAATTGAGCTGGGTGGAAGCGAAAGGAGCCATAAAATCACCTTTCTCATTAGTAAGAATGGGAAGAGACAAATTCGACTAGATTCTTGATTAATGTGTGCTGTATTGAATGGAACACACACTTCCACAAAATTTTCCAAATGGATATTTGGGTCATCAAAGGCTTGACCCCCATACAATCCTTTTATTTTCAATATGTGAAGCATGACATTAGTCACATAGAAGACTCTTTTCCCATTAGTTGGTGGGATACGGATTGCATTTATTTGTCCCGCTTTATTTTGTTGGCCCTCATCATCTAGAGGACCATCAAAGGGGTCCATGTTGCTTGCGTTATCACTCATTGTTACTTTAACACTTTGATCACCTAAAAAGAAGTTTAAAATAATAAATAAAGTAAATTATACCACCCTGGGGATTCCCAAGTAAGAATCACACCGCACAAGTAAAATCTATATTCCACTCCCCGACAACAACACTATTTTAATAATGCTCAACTCACTCCCATTCTTGAGGTGTGAGACGGTTGTTGTCAATAACCCAACTTGAGTTGGAGTAGAATTCACAAGGAGTGAATTATAAATTTCAAGTCCTATGGGTGCTCTAATTACTAGAAGGTTACTTGGAATGCTAACAAACACGACATGTAAATTAAAATGGGGGGATTGGTTGTAATGATTTTTGACTAACAATGCTTGAATGTAATACTTTTGATTTAAAATCAAGATTTAAGGAGATCTTAGGATTATTTCTACCTCAATCAAGCATCCCTATTTCTAGGATGAGGCACTTGACATGATTTACACTTTAATTACACTTATTTCTAAGATTGCTAAAGGTAGTAAACCATAGGCTTAATCTTTCACCATAGCTTTGACCCCCTATAATTCTCTTTCAAGGATGTTATGGGTTACCTCATGTTCACCTTTATCCCTCTTTCAACGACAATGAAGGGTTTCTAGAGTTTGAGGTTTTCACCTATCAAACCTATTTGTAGATTTGGGGTCTTTACCCGTACATTCTAAATCATAAATTCAAGCAATGGTGGAATCCATAATCAAAACCTAACAATCATGCAAACACAACAACGCCCACACACAATTATACTTTAGTTCAACATAATCCCAAGACTAAATTGCTTAGCTACTCGTGAATAAAGTAAAGAGAGATATACCATAAGAATTATCCAAGGCATGCATTCTTCACAAAATTACTAAGAAATCAAGCCTTCAAAATAAGTAACACACTTGCCCAAACACACTTGCCCAATTAGAGTTTCTTGCTTTGAATTCAAAGAAATATCTATGAGGTAAGAAATACACAAAAAATAAAGGGGTTTTGCCTACATATGGTTTGGGATTCGTCGATGCAATTTTACAAAACTTCCCTAGGTCATATTCCCATTGAACCGCGATCATTTAGTTTTGACCACAACCGCGGCTAAGTGACCATAGTTGTGCTCTATGATCGCACTATGCTGACCATCTTGAGTGACCATGACCGCGGTCATGGTAACTGAGGCTGAACTGCTTCAGGTCTCCTGTTGCATTCCGTTTTCTTTTATTTGATCCATTTGTGAGATTCAATCTACATTATTTCATCTTCTTATCTAGATACCTACAAAATGGATATTAGTAAATTTAAATAATGTTGGTGTCTTATTTTTTAAGACAAAACGTGGTAGTGTGCATAAATGTTTGGTTCAAATTAGTGGTAAAATCACCACTCATCACAATCCCATAAGTTCAACAAGGCCCCTCTAAATTTAGTTTCCTACCTAGAGCAGATTACAAGAAGACTAACATAGGCAATGATAATTTTACTCCTATCAAAATATCTTATGCCAGCTTGTTTCAGAGACTGAGGGACATGAATGTTCTAAGACCAATTGGGAGAAAGATCCCGAATCCTCCTCCAAAAAACTTGGACAATTCTAAGAGATGTGCATACTGTTTTGATGCCCCAGGGATTGATACAAAAAAGCTGGTACTTGAAAAGAGCAATTCAAGAGCTGATCAACACACAAAAAAATATGGTGTAAAGCCAGATGCTCCAAACATTAATCAAAATCCACTACCGACTTATACTGAAAAAATATACTCAAGTTGATACCAGTGGCGAAGAGGCTATAGTTTTGTCCAAGCCTATCATTAAGATCAAAACTGATATGGAAAAGTCAGCAAATATTATAGATTTGACAAAGGTAAAACCTGCAGAAGTAGAGGAGGTAGTAATAAAACCCAAACTGTTAAATACTTCTATGGTTATGGGGAAAAAAACTTCAGAAAGTGTTGGGTCAGATCAGATAAAATGAAAGCATATTGTTTTTTAAAGGACCACTAAGCCTCTCTTAATCATAAAAGGAACTCCCATAGCTCCCATTATTATTAAGTCAGAATCACAATTTCCTATAGCTAATACCAAGACAGTCCCTTGGAACTAAAATCCCACTATGGTGACATATAAGGGAAAGGATGTTATTGAAGAAGTAGATGGAGTGGAGGATTAACCTGTTCAAAGAGGTGTTATGCTACAGAAGAGTTAACAAAAGCTAAATAAGGCAAAAAAAAGCAAATTCTAGTCAAGAAAACAGTTACCGAAGAAGAGGTTGAAGAATTCCTGAAAAGGATGAAATTATCAGAATATTCTGTTGTGAAATAATTAAGGAAGATGCCAACCCAAATTTTTATATTGTCTTTACAGATACATTCGGATAATCATCACAAATCTATAATGAAGGTTTTGAATGAGGCACACTTACCTAGTGAGATTAAGGTGAACCAATTGGAGAAAATTATTGGTAAAATCTTTGAGGTAAATAGGATCACTTTCTCAGATGATGAATTACCCATAGAAGATACTAGATATAATCAAGGCTTCTATATGACTGTGAAGTATGAGCATTTTTATGTCACTCGAGTATTGATTGATGGAGGATCTGGTGCTAATACTTGTCCTATGTCAACCTTGCAAAAGTTAAATGTTAACGTGGAGAGGATCTGACCTAATAATGTATGCGTCAGAGGATTTGACAGAGCAAAAATAGATGCCATTGGTAAGATAAAGCTTATACTGACAATACAGCCTGTGCATTTTTCCATGGATTTCTAATTGCTGAACATCAACGCTTTATATAATATGTTATTGGTAAGGTCATGGGTTCATAGGGCTGGGTCATTCGCATCTAAGTTACACCAAATGGTCAAGTTTGAAAATGACGGACGAGAAATAGTTGTTCATTTTTAAGGGGATTTGTCCATGTATAAAGATTATTCATTTTTATCCATTGAGGCTAACAATGCAAATAGAGCACCAAATTATTAATCTTTGAGGCAGTGTATGTTGTGCATATCTTCGAGGAGAATCTCATTGCAAGACCACAATTGTCCTCTGCATCTTTTATGGTAGTAAACGAAATGTTAAAGCATGGTTTTGAATAAAGAAAGGGTTTAGAGATTAAGAATGCGGCATTTTATTCTACTATACAAATATTATATCAACCCTTGCTTACCGCCTTTGAGCTTTGATTTTATTTTTCTTTTATAACCCTCTTTTGGAATAAATTAAAATCAAAAGTTCAAAATGAAAAAAAATGATGAAAAAAAAATCAATCAAAATCAAACAAAAGTATGACTTGTCTGAACTACGTTTGACCTGATTCTTGCTATGACAAGATATGTAGGCAGCCTACTCTAGGGGTTGGTCCAACCAAGAAAAAATTCAAGTTATCCAGTAAGAAATAAAATTGGGGCAAAAGTTATTTTCTTTATTAGTCGGTTCCAAAAGTTGTAAGTCTCATCCTATGTTATGTATATTTTGAGCCTCATGTCGCCCTTTCTTTATAACCCTATCCAAAAATTAAGTTACAACCAAATAAATACCATCAAATCAATCTTTGAGAATTTTAAGGCTAAACATGTTATGGGTGCATGATGTTTCATATTTTGGGCATCATTTTCCTTCAAAAAAAAGAGAGAATTTTATTGGTAAAAACCCTTCTGGGCACCATCAGGCGACAATGAGCTATGAGAAAAAATAAAAACGAGAGTCTTATTGGTTAAATTCCTTATGGGCCCCATAAGGGACAATAAGTTGAGAGAAAATGAAAATGGGAGAGGTTTGTTGGCGAAAATCCATTGAGGTGCCACTAGCTGAAGGAGGATTGTAATCCAGAGGGAACAAGTTCAAGAATGGCTCCATTTCAAATTCAAAAAGTAGTCAAAAGTTGTAATGATTAGTGTGGGTAAATCATATTATTTAAATTCAAAATGCATGTCATAATCGTTGGAATCGGCTACCACACCCAGATAAGTTTTTCTTTTTGTCGTTTCGAAAAAGAGATGCCTATTGTCTTTTTCTTTTATTTTTATTTTTATTTTTGATTGTTGTATATTTGTCGTCTAATGAAAAATCACTATCATATTCTGCGTATTTTTTAAGTCAAATTAATGTCAAGTCCAGTTAGAAATGACTTCAAAACTTGCTTCCAACTCCTTCAATTATACACAGCAAGACAAAGGCTGGCGCACAAAGATAACATATTTTAAAATAAAGTAGGGTACTCAGGAATGCTTGTGACTTGATAGTTTTTAGACTTGTGAAAAGATTAAAGGTGTATTAGACGTTAAATCCAGAGGCATCACACAAGATAAATATGATTTGAGTCAAGAGTTTCAGTAGTCAGAATTCGGGGTCAAAAGTACGACAAGTCAATGAGCACTTATCAATGATCTGAAAAGGTGTTGAGGATGACAAGTTCAAGAGCGGTCGCCTCAAAATCCAAATGCCACAAACCAACCACCACATTTTTAAAAAAAAAATCACAATTTTTCTTTGTTTGAAATAGAGATGGAATGTTGTCTTCACATTAAAGTTTTCAAATAAAGAATGCAATTCTAGACTTCTGTCAATGCAAGAAGTAAGGTTACAACACACGAAAGTTGGATTTCGGTCATGGTAAATTTATTCTTTGCGCGGTGTGCTTACCAAATTTATCAAGGCTTTGATTTATCCTTTTACTATGTTTTTAAAAAATATAAGATTTGGTGACATGCACAAATTTTCCCATTTCAAACCGAGGAAAAAAATGACAAAGTTTTACGTGTGTTGTATGGAAATTTCACTTTTTGTTCAAGACCCTCCTGGATAATGAAATTATTTTTTTGATCAAACCCTCTTAGAAAATAGGAATTTACTTTCAGCCCAGGACCTTCCTAAAAAATGAGACTTTAATTTCATCTCAGGACCCTCCTGGATAAAGGGACTTTAATTTCTACTCAGGACCCTCTTGGATAATGGGACTTTAATTCCTACTTAGGACCCTCCTGGAAAATAAGAATTTACTTTATGCTGTGGACCCTCTTGGATAATGGAATTTTAATTTCTGCTCAGGACCTCCTAGATAATGGGACTTTAATTTCTGCTCAGGACCTTCCTGGATAGTGGGACTTTAATTACTGCTCAGGACGTTCCTGAATAATGAGATTTTGTTTTTTTTGGTAAGGTCCCTCATGAAAAATGATAATTTATTTTATGCTTAGGACCCTCCTAAATAATGGAACTTTAATTTCTGCTCAGGACCTTCCAGGATAATTGGACTTTAAGTTTTGCTTAGGACCCTCTTGGATAATGGGACTTTAATTTTTGGTCAGGACCTTCCTGAATAATGGGACTTTAATTTTTGCTCAGGACCCTCTTGGATAATGGAATATTATTTTTTACTCAGGACCCTCCTAAAAAATGAGAATTTACTTTATGCTTAGGACCCTTCTGGTTAATGGAACTTTAAGTTTTACTCAGGACCCTACTGGATAATGGGACTTTAATTTCTTCTCAGGACCCTCCTGGATAATTGGATTTTAATTTCTTCTCTGGACCCTCCTGGATAATGGGACTTTTCTTTTCTAGTTCAACTTTTATTTTGATTTCAGAAACATGTTTGGAAAATCATAAAAATCAAGTCAGGAGCCCGCCTGGAGAACAGGGTAAGGTAAAAAAGTTGCATATTCAGGAACCCGCCTAAAGAACAGGGTGAAGTAATAACTAGTCAGGAGCCCGCTTAAAGAATAAAGTAAAAGTTTTCAAGTCCAAGTCAGAAGAAAGTCTAAAGAATAAGTCAATTGTTAAGTTCCTCTCCAATGCCAAGAATCAGCATGGAGGGATATTTCATATTTCAAGTCCAACTCGAAATAACTACTATCTCACCACTTGAAAAGTCATGAAGATTCAAGTCAAGATTCTAGAGAAACTGCCTTAGATAGAATCTTTCACTTGTATCTTTATTTTATTTTGTTATTCATTTGAATGTAAAAGCAAAACATTGTGAATCGAAAACTTGATGGAACGCCACTCGACTTCTAACTCATTGTCTCACGAATTTACCTTATTGAACCACATGTGACCTGATTCTCTTATAACCCGGGATATGTAGGTGGTCCAAAACCAAGACTCAGTCATATCTTTTATTTTATTTTATTTTATTCTCACTTTTCGAATAATCGGAGGGTAAAAATCATCTCTTTGTCTACTTCTTTGCATGAAAACTCTTCGAGATTTCGCACAAAGAGGGACAAAACATAGATATGTGATTTTTGACCCTCTTCGAGTTTAATATATTTTTCTGCATTAAATATTTTTATTTTTGTCCAAATATTTATTTTAGCTTTTATTTCATTTTTAATAAGTTTTGGTTGAAAATAAATAAAAAATAATAAATAAAGTTACATTTTTGGGTTATTTTTATTTTTATTTTTAAAATAATATGAAAATTCAAAAAGTATATATAGTTTCCTTTTAATTTTAATAAATAGGCTAGTAGTTTTAGTATTATCTTAATTATATTTATTTTAGGCTATTTATGAACTTTTATCGTATTTTTTAAATATAAAAATTAATTAGCTAATATTCTTTTATTTTTATTGATATTATTTATTTTATTTTATATATGTTCCAATTTATTATAACAAAATAATTAAAAGTGAAATATATAATTAAAAAAAAAAAATTTATACCAACAATACATACATACCTCTAAAAATTCACATACACACACCCACATAGTAGAAAAATAGAGAAAAAATAAAAAAAAAGACTAGATAAGAAGAAAGAAAATCAGTGAAGGTCTGCGAGAAAGAAGGGAGAAAAACAGATTGGAAAGCTTATTTTTTTCAGTGAATTTTCACCTAAAACAAAATTTTTTCACTGGAAAACATCACCCATTTCAAATTTCGATCGAAACCAACGATAAACCGGCGACCAAATACTCTATTGTCACTGCTTTTACTATTATGGCGGTGTGATTCCATCGAAAAATATAAAATTCGACAACCTTACACGCACCACCCTTCGTACTCTTTCTCCTCTCCAACCGACGTAATTTTAGCGCCACTCTCTTTTTTTCTTTTCCTTTCGACGACCACTGAACCACCAACCTAAGTCGCCATCTCTTCTTTTCTCTGGCGAAGAAACGCCGGAAACACCACCCACAGTCATTGCTCAGCTAAAATGGGCTAGCTCTGACCAAAATTTATAGCTTCCAGCATCGTTCTGGAGAAAGTTGTAGAAGTGATGTTCCCGATCATTGTTGGTCTAGAGTGGGGTTTTGACATTATGGTTGTGTAGTGGCAAATTATATTTTTTTTGTCTCCGTTGATTGTGATTATTATTGTTCGTTTATTAATTTTTTGTTCAGATATGTTTTCAGAATCTTTTATATTTGAGTTGTATATACACTGTGATTTGAGTTTTGTATTAATCTGAAAAATTAGACTTGGAGACTATAATATTAAATTTAGCATAATATGGATAGCTTTATGTATTTTTATTTATTTTATTATTCTTTTATTTATTTATTTATTATAATTAATAAAGTATAATATATTTATTAGTTAAATTAATCGATCGCTTTAAACGAATGTTGCATATGTTTATTGTAAAGGTTAAGTAGTACTCCGAGTAGGAAAAATTTTAAAATAATAGGCAAATATAGAACAATAAATTTTGTATTGATTAAGAATGCGGTGTACGCATCTTTTTTGAGATGTTTAAAAATAATTCGAGGAAGAGATATTGCACCTCGGCAAAGATCGTCCTGAAATTAACTTTGAACTACCCTAATAAAGAGGTATAGACATATGCTAGATTTTAAAAATGAGCGAATTAGGGCCTTCAAGCATATTTTTTTAAAAATATTTTAAGTCAAGATAATTCAATAAAAGAAATCGTGCTAGAATCACGGGACTCGAAGGGTGTCTCATACCTTCCCATAGGTCAACAGAATTCCTTACTGGTCTTCTATTTTTGCAGAACAAAATAAAGATTCAACCATAACTCAATTCCAAGTAGTGACTGTAATAATGATAAAAATAATCCCTATTAAAAATCATGAATTCATTTGTAAAAGCCCTTCGGACCTTCGGCAGAAAAGGGATATGGCATCTCTGGTGACTCCACTGGGGACTAACCGGAATTCAAGATTTTAATATTGACTTTTATTTGCTTTAATTATTTTGATATTGTGTTTGTCGGTCGAATGTGCTCTACGTATTGCTCATTTATTGCTTTGATATTGTTGAATTGTATTATAAGTTGTCTTCTCTTGTGCACCCCATCTGAGTCTCTAAAAATAGGATAGAAGAAATTCAGAGTATGCATCCTACATTCTTTTTAAGATAGCCGTAGTATCAAGACACCTGGTGAAAGATTTTTAGTCACACATGTTAGGTAGGGTTTGGATCAACAACGAAGTCGGAGTAGCACTGCTACCGAATAAGTTGTCCCTTCCCAACTCGAGTGTCTGCTCAGGTAAGCCATTCAAGACACCTATCTCCATCAGGCTAAGCCTAGTAGAATTGAAACTCTGAATTTGGTTATCCTAATTAGGTTCCACTTTATTTACATCATGTGTATTTGATTTAGTGGGACTCGGCACAGGGGCCGGGTCTGTCTAGGACAGGTGTCCCTCTTTATAATGACCAATGTGTCCATACTATGTGCTCTTTGACATTTATTTGAATGGCCATTTGATTGTTCACTGGCTTTAGGAAACTTGGCGAAATACAAGAGAGTGTCTTGTCCTCCAAATTTAATTATCTTTTTCTATAATAATAAAAATAATGAAATTTTTGAAAATAAAAAAGTAGTTTTTTCATTGTTTTTATGAACTATGAGGGGTTGATTCTCACTCTTTAGTGGGATATGTAGGAAGTCCTTCCCGGGATACGAGTCCTGAACCTTTAGGGGTCCTGAGGCTGAGTTTCGTACGACATATATAAAATGATCATGCTTTTCTCCTAAGATTGTTTTATTTTATATAGAATACTTAGTTGTATTTTCTTCCAAATTCATGATTGAAATTATATAGGGGTCTATCATTACAAAATTTTCAATAGAGATGCACTAAATAAGTGTAATCCCTTAAAAAAAGGAACATTTTGTTAGTTTGTCAAGAACTATGCACACCTGATTCTCATCTTAGTGAGATACGTAGGCAACCCTTGATGGGGTCGAGGATCTTTAAAAAAAGGATTTTATTTTCTTCTAAATAAAAAAAACTGTTTTGATCTTTATATAAAAAAGAAATTAATTTGTTTTCAAAAATAAAAGAAAATATTTGTTTTTTATCATTTTCAATAAATTTAAGAAAAAAATTCTTTCTCATTAATCAAATAAAAAGTGTAATTCTTCATATCTCTAGTTTCTGGAACTATGCAAAATCTGATTCATGTCCTGGAATGATACATAGGCAACCCTCCAAAGTTTCGATCAAAAATTTTCAAAAAGTGCGCCAAGAAAATTCGAGATGAAACACAAGGCCTTCCATGATAGGCTAGGAAATGCATATAGAGGCATAACATACAACGTCATTATAATGTGTTAAATATGTAATACTCACTTATTTGCTACTTGATTCTGAGAAAATATAAAGTAGTTGGTGGTTGGTTTGTGTTTTAAAATGACATCTCATCCGTACAACTTAAGATACAAGGAAAAAAGAAAGATGACCCGCAAAGAGGGTGTAAAGTCTGACAGTGAGGAAAATCAAAATCAATTGATTTCATAGGAGTTTCCATCCATGGAGGAGAATAAGTTATTGAAGCAAAATATAACAGAGATGTATCATTCTTGGATGAATGGACAAGTCCCGCCTTCCTCGATTTTGGGACTTTTGAATACGAATGATCCAAATCTTGCTCAATGCCAAATTGAAGATTATTTTATCCACCTGGATTCGGCCCATATGCTAATATGTCTGGTGCTACAGGTACTTCTACCATGCACCCACCAAATACATCAATGACAAACAACTCATTTTTTACTTCTGTAGCACTAGCTAATGCGGGTCCTTAATGACAGTGCATAAGACTATGGGTGAACCAAGTCATGATCAATTGTATCCTCTTGAAGTACTTTCAAAGCTTCGAATTCAAATTATCCTTCTCATCAACACGGTCCTCCTATCGTGATTAATAAAACTATAAAGAATGAGGAACAAGAAAAGATAGCGAGGATGTTGAGAAGTTTAGAGCAAAATATGAGGAATTGCAAGAACTAGGAGGGAAAAATAGTGTTTCATAAAAAGATTTGTGTATGTTTTCTTATGTCCATTTACTGATAGGATTTAAAAATCCTATATTTGACAAATACGAAGGCCATGGAGATCCCATGGCCCATTTAAAAAGTTTCTATAATAATTTAAGAGGAAAAGGAGGAAAAGAAGAACCGTTAATGGCTTACTTTGGAGAAAGTCTAGCAGGAATAGCTTAGGAATGGTTCATTGACCAAGATATTTCTCGTTGACACATCTAGGATGACATGGATTGGGTTTTTGTTGAGTAATTTCAATATAATATTTATATAGTGCCATAGCACCACACTTGACAACATAAGAAAAAAAGACAACTGAAAGTTTTTGAGAATATGCTATTAGATGGAGGGAGCAAGCTGTAAGAGTCGGGCCATCAATAAAGGAGTCGGAGATAATTGATATTTTCTACAGGCGCAGGAACCTGACTATTTCCATCATTTACTTTCTACTGTTGGAAGTACATTTGCTGAAGTCATTATAGCCAGAAAAATAGTAGAAAATGGAATTAAGTCTGGAAAAATCATAAGTCAGACTACTTTGAAAGGAACAATGCAGGCAATTCAAAATGGTTAAGGAAGTTTTGGTAAAAATAAAAGAAATAAGGATGTATCTATTGTTGTTCCTGGTTCACGGCAAAATTTAAGAGGATCGCATCAACCATATGCCTAATTTTAATCTCAAATTTATGTCCAGGATCTATTTAATCATTCACAATACTATGCTCCCCCCAAAATCCATTATATTCCATTCCTTCCCCTTAGTATCCTATATAAAATGCATAACCATATGCTCGATCTCCTTCTTACCTGCACTGGCATGCTCCAGTCATTCAGAATCATCCTTCAATCCCATAAGTTTAATAAGGCCCCCCTAAATCAAATAGGCCCAGAGCAGATTACAAGAAGGATAAAAAAGGTAAGGATAATTTTACTCCTGCCAGAATATCCTATGCCTTCTTGTTTCAGAGACTGAGGGACATGAATGTTCTAAGCCCAACTACGATAAGGATCCCAAATCCTTCTCCAAAAAACATAGACTATTCTAAGAGATGTACATACTGTTCTGATGCCCCTTGGAACGACATAGAAAAATGTTGGTACTTGAAAAAATAAATTTAAGATTTGATCGACACACAACAAATTATGGTGCAAAGTCCACACGCACCAAACAATAATCAAAATCCACTAGTTCATACTGAAAA
The DNA here is from genome assembly GCA_030864225.1 of Capsicum baccatum var. pendulum. Taxonomy (NCBI): domain Eukaryota; kingdom Viridiplantae; phylum Streptophyta; class Magnoliopsida; order Solanales; family Solanaceae; genus Capsicum; species Capsicum baccatum. The sequence continues at coordinate 74,664,120 of CM061558.1, read as the reverse complement.
AAATATGCTTGAGTTGATACTTAGTGGAGAAGAGGTTGTAGTTTCGTTCAAGCCTATCATTAAGAACAAAAATGATATAGAAAAGTTCTCAAATGCTATGGATTTAATAAAGGTAAAACCTGCAGATATAGAGGAGGTCGTAACAAAACCCAAATCGTTGAATACTTTTTTGGTTATGGGAAAATAAACTTCAGAAAGTGTTGGGTCAGTTCAGATAATACCAAAGCTTATTGTTCATAGAAGGCCCACCAAGCCTCTCTTAATTGTAAAAGAAGATCCCATAGCTCCCATAATTATTAAGTCGGTGTCACAATTTCCCAGGGCAGATAAAACCAAAGCTTATTATTCTCGAAAAGGCCCACCAAGCCTCTCTTAATCATAAAAGAAGCTCCCATAACTCCCATAATTATTAAGCCGGTCTCACCATTGCCTATGGTTAAATCCAAGACAGTCCCTTAGAACTACAATCCCATTATGACAACATATAAGGGAAAGAGAGTTATTGAAGAACAAGATGGAGTAAGAGGATTAACCCATTAAGGGAGGTGTTATGCTTCAGAAGAGTTAAGAAAAGCTAAAAAAAGGCAATGAAGACTGAATTCCAGTCAAGAAGCCAATTATCAAAGAAGAGCCTGGATAATTCCTGAAAATGATGAAATTATCAAAATATTCTGATGTGGAACAATTAAGGATGATGCTGGCCCAAATTTCTCTGTTGTCTTTACTGATACATTCATATGATCATCTCAAAGCTATAATGAAGATTTTGAATGAGGCATGCACAGTGAGATTAAGGTAAACCAATTGGAGAAAATTGTTGGTATAATCTTTGAGATAACTAGGATCACTTTCTCAGATTATGAATTACCTGCAGAAGGTACTGGACATAATAGAGGCCTCTATATTACTGTTAAGTGTGAGCATTTCTATGTCACTCATGTATTGATTGATGGAAGATCTGGTTCTAATATTTGTCCTATGCCATACTTCCAAAAGTTAAATGTTAACGTGAAGAGGATACGACCTAATAATGTGTGTGTCAGAGGATTTGATGGAGCAAAAATGATTGCCATTGGTGAGATAGAGCTTATACTGACAATAAGGCCTATGGATTTTGTCGCTGATTTCAAAGTACTGAACATCAATGCTTCATATAATATGTTATTGTGAAGGCCATGGGTACATAGGGCTGGGGCATTCGCATCTATGTTACACCAAATGGTCAAATTTAAAATGACTAATAAGAAATAAGTGTTCATGGTGAAGGGTGATAACGCTCAATCTACAGCTCTCGTTTGAGTGTAAAGCGGTCGTTAGCAAATATAGAACCCAACCTGGGTTGGGTATCGATCCCACAGGGAATAGCTTGGTCAACAAGTACGCAAAATTAATAGACTTTTGGTGCAAGTCTCGTAAGAAGGGGGGATTGTAATAAGTAACCAAAGTAATGAAATAAAAGCTGAAAACAATAAAGTAAAAAGAGAAAGATTGTCACGTTGGTTGTAAACAATGAGAATTGAAGCGTTGGGGTTATGTCCACCTTCAGAGGTATACGTCTCTATTGGTTATGAGTGTGTAGAGTCTTGACATGCAATTGCTTATAGAGAATTGTAGTCGATGGTAAATCCAAGCGTCTCTCGACCTAAACAAGGACTATTTCACTTTAACTCTCTCGAGCTTAAAGCGTGTCTAACGGTACGAATTCTCCAAGAGGTTAGTCCAGTTACGACACTAGCTTTTTAATAGGAAAGGGTGTCCTACTACCTTGACATTATCTCTTTTCCAGACAAATAACCTTTCTCTCGAACAAGTTAAATGTTAGACTGGCGTTGGTCTATGCGTCTTCTTTTCTAGACAAATAACCTTTCTCTCGAACAGGTTAGATGTTAGAATGGCGTGTTCTTGTGTTTGAACCGCAAAGAATGTAGATTTAAGATGAAGAGAATAATGATATAAGCAATATACTTGTCTTGAACTCACAAACTCACAGCTATAGATAGTAACTCATTCGGCTTCCATAACCCCAACTAAGAGGTTTAGTTACCCATGAATGCGAAGGATATCACGTTTTGCATGGTGGATGGCGTGAATAGTAGGTGTTTGGCGTGTGGTTTTGGTGATTCCTTAGCAAGTAACGATTCTCTTGTTGTGGAATTTAAGAATAGAAGAATAGATTAGAAGTGTTTGTGGTGGAAGATGAGAGAGATGGAAGAAAATTAATAGTTTAAGAATGAATTTCTTGAATGAAGGGAGGAGTTGCCTCCACTAAGGGAGGACTTGATTAAAATCTCTAGCATGATAGGGTATTTATAATACTCCTATCCTACTCCTACTATGCTAATGAAATAAATAACCAAATCCTACTAAACTAAGGAAATACTTAACCCATTTGTACTAGGTTAATGTAACATTCTCCTAATCCAAATAAACTAATGAAATACATAACCCAATTGTACTAGGTTAATGTATCATTGTCAAAATCCAGCTTTGTGTCTGTAAGTCCCCAAAGTCTTCAGAAATGCTGTTTTAGTCCTGGACAGATTTTCCATGCAGTCTTCAAAGTATTCAGAAATGCTGTTTTAGCCCGGGACAGATTTTCCATGCAGCAGATTTGGTCCTTTAGGCGTCCAGCTCCTTTCCACTTCGTTTGTGAGCTTTCTTTTGCGTCAAGTAAGCCATAAAATGCTGTATTTTGCATCATTTATACCTGAAACTTTCCTAATCATGTTTGTTAGCTCATTTACAGGAAAAAGGACTAAAAGTGCATGAAATAGATAATTAGTTCTCAAAACTAGGCTAAAATATGGGCAAAATATATTGATATAGGCGCGTAAATTCGCCTATCATCAACACCCCACACTTGAAGCTTTGTTCGTCCTCGAACAAAATATCATGTCCTTCTAAACATCAACTTAGGGTTTTACAGCAACAACACAAAACATTCTTCAAGACAAGCACAACAATTATCAACGAAGAGTAGCTTTCCGATTATAAGTAGAAACAATTTAACCTCAAGCATAGACTCGTGATGGTGATCAACTCGCATGCAAACGTTAAGGTGCATAGAATCATATACAACTATCCAAGACTCATCAACCATGTGTGTCTCACAATATAGTTCCCATAATTACTCCCAAATATAGCATATTTTTCAAACATGTGTATCAAAATGTCCTTGCACTCACTCTCACAAAGAATTCATATGTAGCAACTGATGACCATAGGCTTGCCCTTAGTGTAGTACTCCACTAAATGTCGGAATGTTAAGATTAGGATCAAGTAGGTCTTTTGATGGTTGTAATGTAGGCTAAGGAACGGGTAGGATCAACTATTTTGGCCAGAAATAGTGACTAAGTTCCTAAGCACTTTAATACATCACATTGTATTATTGACACTTTTTTCTTTCAACCTTTTTTCTTTCTTTTATTCTACCACCCTTGTTCTCCTCTTTTTTGTTTTTCAATTTTAAGAACAACTCACTTTTCAGCTTTCTTTTCCTTTTTCTTTTCACAACATACCTCTTATAATAGCCCTTTCTTTTTCATAACATATTCAAGCACCATTACAATTTAAAGCATCATACTCACCCAATTTCCTCTTATGTTGTCACATGACTTTTTCACTTTAAAGCACTTAGGAATTTGGATCAAATTACGGTCTTGAAAAAAATGGATTAGGGTTACATACAAGGTTGTCAAAGAAATAGGCTAAAGGCTCAAAAGGGTTTAACTAGGATGATTTACATGGGTAGGAAAAACTGAAGGTAAACAAATATAGGTTGCCAAAGAAATGCCTAAATCATATCCTAAACTTACACTCCTTATTTTCGCTTTGCATACATACCAGGCAAGTTCTAGCATCAGCCACACACATAGAATATACTATTATCTCTCACACACAAGGCACATGGTCGACTTGATTGGAAGTAATATAGACTCTTGACCCAACAAGTGAAGGAATTGAATCACACAATATCACATAATGAGTCACAACTAGAGCCTAAACGTCTCAATAGTCACAATTGTAATACATACTCTTGTTATAATCTCATGCTGCCTATCAAAATAATTTCATGCGAAGCTAGAAAAATTTTAACTACTAAAAAAAACTAAAAAAAAACGTCAAACGAAAAAAAACAAAAAGAAACGAACTCAAATAAACAAAGTAAACAAACAAACATAGGTGCAAACAGAGAAGTATAGCATGCAATGCCACCCCACACTTAGACGGGACACTGTCCTCAGTGGAAAATAAATACGAGGAACCTGGTCAGTCGGACTCCTCCTCTATGTCTGGGGTCATACCCCTTGCGTTGGGATCATCATAAGAGTCATCATCCTCATAAGTTCCGCATAAGTATCCCACTTAATTCCAAGCGTGAGTCGAGGTGTTTGCAGCGAGGAGGGTTCTCCTTGGTCCTTGCAACTTCTCTTTTTGCCCTTTTGGGAGGTGGTAGCCTTCTCCTTGCCTTGTCTCGCTTTAGGTGCCATTGTACCTGAGACTAGAAATAGTGTTAATGGTAGCACAATCTCAATGGATACAATCTATACACAGACAGTAGGGGTACCACCCCACACTTAGGGTGTTGGCACCAACTAGTGAGGTGAAAGTGATCGATTACTCAGAATTCATCGACATACGTTTTAGGATTGTATTCCGATAAGAAAATCAGCAATGCATTACTTACTTGCAGCCATTGGACTACTTTCATGGTATCTATAGCAACACTACTACATAGGGGTTACTATATGGAATAGTTATTCTTACAACAATCACAACCTCTTATGTCGGTAGGCACTATAAGTTTATCCCGATGGCCGGGATAGTCTAACATGTAAGCATCCAAACAACACTCTTAAGCAATATTCATAGCCATATCAATTCAGCAAATATCATAACAATGCTATTGAAACCAAATTCAAGTCGGAAATAAGTCAAGAATTCCCTACGTATATGTTTACTCACATGATTATGTAACAACAATTCAAACACATGAACATCACCAACAATCTTATATGATTTAGCAATTTATAATAAGCATAGCAACGTAGTACTTACGATAAATAAATGAAGAATAAGAGAGTACTTACTTGCTTGAAGCTTGTGGAGACGGTGTTGTGAATTAGAAGAGCAAAAGAAGAAAATTTTGAGAAGATTTGGAAGGTTATGTGGCGCCTTTAGGGTGTTTTCTAATGTGGTTGTGTTGTAAAACTATGTCCCCTTTATATAGGAAGAGTATGGGTCGGGTTATGACCCATTTACAATTGGTTTTGGAGACAAAAATGCCACATATGCGGCGCATATCTCTTGGCATATCAATGACATATGCGGCGCATTGTCCATGGCATAATGGGACATATGCGCCGCATATCCTATGGCATATCTAGACATATGCGGCGCATATCCTATGGCATTTGGTCTCAGTATCTCAAATGCCATAGCATAGGCGGCGCATAGTCAAAAGCACACCTAGGAATAGGCGGCGCATAGTGTATAGCACACTAGATTCCGAGTCCTTAGGCTATAGAATAGGTTGTGCATCGTTCGTGGCCTATTTTTACCAAGGCCTAGCCTTTATCGAGGCCTATTATGACGTGAGAAAGGCTCAATTCATAGCCTTATGCATCACCATTCCTAACTTACCGACTTTACCATACAATGCGACCAAATCGTCAATTGAAATCAATCTCCTCGTTGCATACTTCTTGCACCTATTTTTGCTCAAAACCAAATGAAAATGATTAGTACGATGGGTTGCCTCCCACCTAGCGCCTTAGTTTTGGTCGTGGCACGACTCTTATTTTTGGATTTTTCATAAAACAGAACAAGTACTAGAATGAAAGAAAACGAAAAAATGATGAAACGATGGATTGCCTCCCATCTAGCGCCTTATTTATTGTCGTGGCTCGACGTAGTTACCTCGAGTACTCAGACTTTGTCGAGGTAAGTGATGGATCGTTTTCTGAAAGGATTTAGACGACAATGAGGCTTACCTGTGGTCATGCGATCTTTTTCGAGCTAGCTCATACGTTTCTCCAGAGAGTCACCAATTATATCATCAATAGTCCAACCCATAGCTCTCTTGTATCTCCTCAGAGCAGAGATGAGAGCTTCTACGTGCTGTTCACTTAAATCATCTGCTCTCTCAGGAAGTATATTTCTACTTTCCAAGAACACATACTTTAGATAATCGGGAAGCTCTTGCGATTCTAGCATTGGTGGCTTGTCAAAGGGAGTATTCGCTGTTGGTCGATTCTTGAGTTCACAATCCGGTTTCTTAGGAGTATAAGACTCTATTTCTGTTAGAGCACTCATAAGTTCTTCATAACCTTTATTATCTTCATGCTCAACTTTCAGTGGCATAGCAGACAATGGCTCAACAGTAGGTTGTTTCTCTATAGATAATGCTTTCATATCCTCATAATGAACATCAGCTACAGATGACTCATTCATATCGCTGGGCTGCTTCATTGCTTTGCATATATCAAACCGTACCACTTCGTCAACCACTTGCTTGCCTTTTGCTGAAGTTTCCAGCACCTTACCACTTCTGGTAGTGATGGCCATGCATGACCCATCATTCCTTGGGTTTTGCACAGTATCGCTTGGTAAAGTGCCAGCCTTTCTTTGATTGAATGCTGCTGAAAGTTGGCTCAATTGCTGCTCTATTTGCTTGATAGAAGTGGAATGAGAATCAACTAGTTGCTTCATGGAGGACAAATCATCAATCACCTCCTTAACTCCTGCGCTCGTTGCTTCCACTCCTTTCAATAACTTAGCCATCATGTCTTCCATACTCCCAGAATTAGATGTGGTGGTATCACGTCTACCAGGGGGAACGTACAAACCACTCTTTTCATTATATTTCTTCCAACTACCTTGGTCTTTGTTTCCAGATTTATCATAATGGTTCCGACCTTGGTTTCCTTGGGTATTCCCTCGGAAACCCGCCTGATTGTTCAAGTAGTTGGCCTCATCTTCCGAATCAGATTTGTCTCTTCCTTTTGACGCAATAGCTTTCACTTTTTCGGTCTTCCCTGATAATAAGTGCTTTGTCAGAAGATCCAATTGTGTTTTCATGTGCGCCATGTCTTGCTCACGTTCTTTTTCTCTTCTTCTTTGTTCAGCAGTCATGCCAATAGATAAAGTGGGGCTTGCTACCTCAGAATCCCTGGTATGCCAAGCTCTACTTTGCTTCGTCATCCGATCTAGCATATTGCTTGCCTGCACAAAGGTGAGGTCCATAAATGATCCACCTGCTGCATTATCAACCACTGGCTTAGTCACCGAATTCAACGCTCTGTATAATATCTCCATCAAGTGGACATTGGTCATATGATGGTTTGGGCATCGCATTAGCTTCGTCTTGAACCTCTCCCATGTTTCGTGGAGAGCTTCAGAGGGAAGCTGACGAAAGTTGCTGATTTCATCTCTCAATTGTGCTTTTTTGGATGGCGGAAAGAATCTTTCTAGGAAAGCGTCTTTCAATTGCCTCCAATGAGTAATAGAATCAGGAGTCAGCCCATTCAACCACATAGTTGCCTCCCCAGACAGAGACAATGGAAATAGACATAATCGAATTGCATTCTGTCCAACTCCAGGATTGTCGAATGACTTGCATGTAGAAATAAAGTTGATCAGATGCATGTTCGGATCATCGCCTGTTAGTCCACCAAATAATCCCTTGAGTTGCAAAAACTGAATCATGGCGCTAGTGATATTAAACTTTGCTCCGGGTGCCAATGGCGGAAGAATAATAGCTCCGGTGGCACCAGGTCCATCAAGATCATCCTCATCATCATCAAACGGTATATGCACAGCTCGGCGTTCGGGCCTATATCTTGCTTGACGATCTCTTCTGTTTGCTGGTGTCTCCATCTCAGCAGTATGCTGTGGGTTTAATAGCTCTTCATCGCCCAGATCCTCATCGTCAAGATTTGTTGCTCGCCTACGGTTATCAATATTTTGTTGATGCACTTGAGCAGCCATCCTTTCAATTTCACGTTGTGCCTCCATTGATGCACTGAACAAACCTAAAAAAAAACAAAAAAAAAAAAACAACTAAAAGTAAAAGTACGAGAATCTTTGACCAAAGGGTCTAGTAATTATCACGAACTTGATTGACACTCGTATTCCCCGGCAACGGCGCCAATTTTTGATAACGCTCAATCTACAGCTCTCGTTTGAGTGTAAAGCGGTCGTTAGCAAATATAGAACCCAACCTGGGTTGGGTATCGATCCCACAGGGAATAGCTTGGTCAACAAGTACGCAAAATTAATAGACTTTTGGTGCAAGTCTCGTAAGAAGGGGGGATTGTAATAAGTAACCAAAGTAATGAAATAAAAGCTGAAAACAATAAAGTAAAAAGAGAAAGATTGTCACGTTGGTTGTCAACAATGAGAATTGAAGCGTTGGGGTTATGTCCACCTTCAGAGGTATACGTCTCTATTGGTTATGAGTGTGTAGAGTCTTGACATGCAATTGCTTATAGAGAATTGTAGTCGATGGTAAATCCAAGCGTCTCTCGACCTAAACAAGGACTATTTCACTTTAACTCTCTCGAGCTTAAAGCGTGTCTAACGGTACGAATTCTCCAAGAGGTTAGTCCAGTTACGGCACTAGCTTTTTAATAGGAAAGGGTGTCCTACTACCTTGACATTATCTCTTTTCCAGACAAATAACCTTTCTCTCGAACAAGTTAAATGTTAGACTGGCGTTGGTCTATGCGTCTTCTTTTCTAGACAAATAACCTTTCTCTCGAACAGGTTAGATGTTAGAATGGCGTGTTCTTGTGTTTGAACCGCAAAGAATGTAGATTTAAGATGAAGAGAATAATGATATAAGCAATATACTTGTCTTGAACTCACAAACTCACAGCTATAGATAGTAACTCATTCGGCTTCCATAACCCCAACTAAGAGGTTTAGTTACCCATGAATGCGAAGGATATCACGTTTTGCATGGTGGATGGCGTGAATAGTAGGTGTTTGGCGTGTGATTTTGGTGATTCCTTAGCAAGTAACGATTCTCTTGTTGTGGAATTTAAGAATAGAAGAATAGATTAGAAGTGTTTGTGGTGGAAGATGAGAGAGATGGAAGAAAATTAATAGTTTAAGAATGAATTTCTTGAATGAAGGGAGGAGTTGCCTCCACTAAGGGAGGACTTGATTAAAATCTCTAGCATGATAGGGTATTTATAATACTCCTATCCTACTCCTACTATGCTAATGAAATAAATAACCAAATCCTACTAAACTAAGGAAATACTTAACCCATTTGTACTAGGTTAATGTAACATTCTCCTAATCCAAATAAACTAATGAAATACATAACCCAATTGTACTAGGTTAATGTATCATTGTCAAAATCCAGCTTTGTGTCTGTAAGTCCCCAAAGTCTTCAGAAATGCTGTTTTAGTCCTGGACAGATTTTCCATGCAGTCTCCAAAGTATTCAGAAATGCTGTTTTAGCCCGGGACAGATTTTCCATGCAGCAGATTTGGTCCTTTAGGCGTCCAGCTCCTTTCCACTTCGTTTGTGAGCTTTCTTTTGCGTCAAGTAAGCCATAAAATGCTGTATTTTGCATCATTTATACCTGAAACTTTCCTAATCATGTTTGTTAGCTCATTTACAGGAAAAAGGACTAAAAGTGCATGAAATAGATAATTAGTTCTCAAAACTAGGCTAAAATATGGGCAAAATATATTGATATAGGCGCGTAAATTCGCCTATCATCAAAGGGGATTTGTCCATGTATAAAGATTATTCAGTTTCATCCATTAAGGTTGACAATGCATATAGAGCTCTAATTTATTAAGTTTAAGGTAGTGGTTGTTGAGCATATCCTCAAGGGAAATCTCATTTCTAGACCACAATGGTCCTCTGCATCTGTTACGGTAGTGAACGAAATGTTAAAGCATGGTTTTGAACTAATAAGGGGTTTAGTGATATTTTTGCAAGGCCGGGATCATCCAGTATACCTTCGTTTAGTTATGAAAGCCGAAATTGATAATGATCAGTGGTTCAAAACTAGATTGGAGCAGTTAGGCCTGATTGATAAAAAAATGATTGACATTAGTATGTCATGGCTAATTATACCAGAAGATAACGGCACAGACATATAATAGAAAGGTGTGTCCCAAATATTTTGAAGCCGGTCAGTTAGTACTAAGACGCATCCTTTCCCATCAGATTGAGGCCGAAGAAAAGTTTTCTCCTAAGTGTCAAGGACTATTCATGGTGAAGAAAGTATTACCCAATGGTGTATTATATCTGACTGATGTAGAAGGTTAAATGGAAGGAATGTCGGTCAATACTGATGCAGTCAAGGGATATTATGTATGATATTCATGTACAATTATGTCGTGTATGTTTTGTACTTGCATTTTTAAAAGATTGAAATGATGAAGTCATTTTGTTCTACTATCCAAATATTATATCAACCCTTGCTTACCCCCTTTGAGCTTTGATTTGATTTTTCTTTCATAACCTTCTTTTAGAATCAATTAAATTAATATTTCAAAATAAAAAAATGGTAAAAAAGAATCAATCAAAATCAAGAAAAAGTATGACTTATCTGAACTATGTTTGACGTGATTCTTACCATGTCAAGATGCGTAGGCAACCCTACTCTATGGGTCGGTCCAACCAAGAAAAAATTTAAATTTTTTAGTATAAAATAAAATTGGGGCAAAAGTTATTTTCTTTATTAGTCGATTCCAAAAGTTATAAGTCTCATCCTATGTTATGTACATTTTGAGTCTCATGCTGCCCTTTCTTTCTAACCTTATCCAAAATTCAAGTTACAACCAAATAAATACCTCCATATCAATATTTGAGAATGTCAAGGCTAAATATGTTATGGGTGCATGATGTTTCATATTTTGGGCATCATTTTCCTTCAACAAAAAAAAAGTCTTATTGGTAAAAACCCTTCTGGGCACCATAAGGCTATATTGAGCTGTAAGAAAAATAAAAATAAAAGTCTTAATGGTAAAAATCCTCATGTGCAACATAATACGACAGTAAGTCGAGATAAAATGAAAATATGAGAAGCTCGTTGGCAAAAACCCATTGAGGTGCCACTAGCCGAAGGAGGATTGCTATCTAGAAGGAACAAGTTGAAGAATGGCTCCATTTTAAATTCAATAAGTGGGCAAAAGTTATAATGATCAGTGTGGGAAAATCAAGTTATTTCAATTCAGAATGCATGTCCTAATCGCTGGAATCAGCTATCACACCCAGATAAGTTTTTCTTTTTGCCGTTTTGAAAAAGAGATGCCGATTGTCTTTTCCTTTTATTTTTATTATTTTTATTTTTATTTTTTATTTTTGTATCTTTGTCATCAAATAGAAAATTATCGTCATCTGTTGTGTAATTTTTAAGTGGAATTTACGTCAAGTCAATTGAGAAAGGACATCAAAACTTTCTACCAACTCCTTCAATTATACAAAGCAAGACGAAGGGATGACACACAAAGATAACATATTTCAAAATAAAGTAAGGTACTCAGGAGTGATTGTGACATGATATTTTTTAGACTCATGGAAAGATTAAAGTTATATAAGAAGGTAAACCCAGAGGCATCATGAAAGAGAACTATGATTTGAGTCAAGTGTTTCAGTAGTAAAAATTCGGGGTCAGAAGTATGACAAGTCAACGGACACTTATTAGCAATTTTAAATAGAGTAGAGCATTACAAGTGCAAGAGCGGTCGCCTCAAAAGTCAAATGTCACAAACCAACCACCATATTTAAAAAAAAAGACTCATAATTTTTCTTTGTTTAAAATAGAGATTGAATGTTGTCTTCACATTAAAATTTTCAAATAAAGGATGTAATTCCACACTTGTGTCAACGCAAGAAGAAAGGTTACAACACACGAATGCTAGATTTTAGTCATGGTAAATTTTATTCTTTGCAAGATTTACTTACCAAAGTTATCAAGGCTTTGATTCATTCTTTTACTGTATTTTTCAAAAATTTAAGATTCGGTGACATGCACAAATTTTCCCAGTACAAACTGGTTAAAAAAAAAAAGAAAAAGTTTTATGTGTTGTATGGGAATTTTACTTTCTGCTTAGGACCCTCATGGATAATGAAAATTTTATTATTTTTGCTTAGGATCCTCCTAGAAAATAGGAATTTACTTTCATCTCAGGACCCTCTTAGAAAATAAAACTTTAATTTCAGCTTAGGACCCTCCTGGATAATGGGACTTTAATTTCTATTCAGAACCCTCCTAGATAATGAGATATCTCTTTTTTGCTCAGGACCCTCCTAAAAAATGGGAATTTACTTTATGCTCAGGACCTCTTGGATAATGGAACTTTAATTTCTTCCCAGGACATCTTGGATTATGGGACTTTAATTTCTTCTCAGGACCCTCCTGGATAATGGGACTTTAATTTCTGCTCATGACCCACCTGGATAATGGGACTTTAATTCCTACTAAGGACTCTCCTAGATAATGAGATTTTATAATTTTTTCTCAAGACCATCTTGGAAAATGGGAATTTACTTTATGCTCAGGACCCTCTTGGATAATAGAACTTTAATTTTTTCTCAGGACACTCCTGGATAATTGGACTTTAATTTTTTCTCATGACCCTTCTGTATAATGGGACTTTAATTTGTGCTCAGGACCCTCTTGAATAATGAGACTTTAATTTCTACTCAAGACCCTCCTAGATAATGGAATTTTAATTTTTGCTCAGGACCCTCCCGAAAAATGGTTATTAGTTTATGATCAGGACCGTCCTGGTTAATGGGACTTTATTTTCTGCTCAGGACCCTCCTGGATAATGGGACTTTAATTTCTGCTCAGGATCCTCCTGGATAATGGGATTTAAATTGTGCTCAGGACCCTCCTAGATAGTGGGACTTTTATTTTTAAGCTCAAGACCTACCTGGATAATGGGACTTTTTTTTCTAGTTCACCTTTTATTTTGAGTTCAGCAACATGTTTGGAAAAACACAATTAGCAATTCAGGATCCCTCCTAGATAATAGGGTGAAAAAGTTGCAAGTTTAGGAACCCACCTAAAGAACAGGGTGAAGTAATAATAAGTCAGGAGCCCACTTGAAGAATATGGTGAAAGTTTTCAAGTTTAAGTCAGAAGAAAGTCTGAAAAAAAAAGTCAATTGTCAAGTTCCTCTCCAATACCAAGAATCAACATGGAGGAACATTTCACATTTCAAGTCCATTTTGAAATAACGACTATCTCATCACTTAGAAAGTCATGAAGATTCAAGTCAAGATTCTAGAGAAACTGCATAATATAGGATCTTTCATTTGTATCGCTATTTTTTATTTTGTTATTCATTGGAATGTAAAGAAGAATGTCATGAACTGGAAACTCGACTGAACCCCAGTCGAATTCTGACTCATTGTCTCAGCATTTTACCTTATTGAATCACACGTGACCTGATTCCCTTATAACCTGAGATATGTAGGCGATCCAAAATCAGGACTCAGTCATATCTTTTCTTTTATTTTATTCTATCATCACTTTTTGAATAATTAGAGGGTGAAGAATCATCTCTTTGCCATCTTCTTTGTATGAAAAATCTTCGAGATTTCAAACAAAAACTGGCAAAATGTAGACATGTGATTTTTTACCCTCCCCGAGTTTAATATTTTTTCTGACATTAAATATTTTTATTTTTGTCCAAATATTTGTTTTAGATTTATTTCATTTTTAATAAGTTTTGGTTTAAAATAAATAAAAAATAATAAATAAAGTTACATTTTTGGGGTATTTTTATTTTTATTTGTATTTTTTTTTAAAATAATACGAAAATTCAAAAAACATATATATTCTTCTTTCTATTTTAATAAATAGGCTTGTAGTTTTAGTATTATCTTAATTATATTTATTTTAGGCTATTTATGAACTTTTATTGTATTTTCTTAAATATAAAAATAATTAGCTAATATTCTTTTATTTTTATAGATATTATATTTTTATTTTATATATGTTTTGATTTTGTATTAATAAATAAATAAAAATAAAATATATAATTAAATAAAACTTATCCTAAAACCACCCAACCTCTCCTCATTATCTGAACTCCCCTCAACTGCTCCCCCCATATCCCTTTTTAAGGATAATCACCCAATTTCCCAAAGACAGATTACGTACTTGGTACACTATTGACAGATAGAAAAAACCAGATAGAGAGAAAATCAGAAAGTATAGAGAGGAGAAAAAAGAAATATATTAGATAAAAAGAAAGGCACAGGCAAAAGCAAAGAAAAGCAAAGTTCTGAATTGAGTTTGGGGTTCCGTTTGAAGTTATTGGTGACATTTCTCACTTCATTTGTCAGTTAAATTCTTCACACAGGTTCTCATTAAATTCATACTATTTATCTTTATAAATTATATTAGGAATGGAAGAATGAATCAAAGTGTTAAAATAATGTCAACATACGCATCTCACTTTCTCCGTTTCTTCCATTTCTTATCATCTATTGTTTCCCTTTTTTTTTTTTATATACCCCCTAATCTTTTTTGGATGATATAATTAAGAAGAGGGTTTTCAATAATTATTATTACCATATATTCTCATTATTTTGTGTTAGACAAAAGCCCCTCGCTGCTTTATATAATTTTATATAGAGATATTTATGTTTGTGGATTTGTTTCTCTCAGTTTCTATAATCTTACTTGTTTTTCTGTAATTAAAAATGAAAAGGAAGGAATAATAGATACCACATCGATACACCTACACACACAGATATCCACACACTTACTGAAAAGGACTCAGAAACTTCTCCCTTTTCTATTTTTCTTATACCAACAATACATACATACCTCAAAAAAATCACATACACCCACCCACATAGTAGAAACATAGGGAGAAAAAATATAAAAAAATACACTAGAGAAGAATAAAGAAAACCAGTGAAAATCTGTGAGAAAGAAGGGAGAAAAATAGATCGAAAAGCTTTATTTTCCGATGATTTTTTGCTAGAAACGAAATTTCCTCACCTAAAAACATCACCCATTTCAAATTTCGGTCGAAACTAATGATAAACCAGTGGCCAAATACTCCATTGTCACTGTTGTTACTGTTTCGGTGGCGTGATTCCGTCGAAAAATGTAAAATCCGACAGTAGCACACGCACCACCCTCTATCTTCTTTCTCCTCTCTAACCGACGTCATTCCAGTGCCACCCTTTTTTTTTCATTCGGCGACCATCAAACTACCAACCCACGTCGCCATCTCCTTTTTTTCTCAAATGAAGAAATGCCGACAACACCACCCACAGTAATTTCTCTCCGAAAATGGGCTAGATCCAACAAAAAATTAAAGCTTCCGGTGCAATTCTAGCGAAAGCCATGGAAGCGATATTCTCGATCATTGTTGCTCTAGTATGGGGTTTTTGACATTATGGATGTGTAATAACAAAATATTTTTTTGGTCTCTGTTGATTATGATTATTATTGTTCGTTTATTAATTTTGTGTTCAGCTCTATTTTCAAAATCTTTTACATTTGAGTTGTCTATAAAATGTGATTGGGTTTTATATTAATCTGAATTAGACCTGTAGACTATAATATTAAATTTAGCAAAATAGGAATAGCTTTATGTATTTTTATTTATTTTATTATTTTGTTATTTTTATTTATTTATTTATTATAATTAATAAAGTCTGATAATTTTATTAGTTAAATTAATCGATCTTTTTAAACAAATATTGCTTAAGTTTATTGTAAAGCTCCGAGTAGGCAAACTTTTAAAATGATAGGAAACTACAAAACAACTAAATTTTGTCTCGATTAATAATGTGTCGTACACATTTTTTTGAGATGTTTAAAAATAATTGGAGAATGCGATATTGCACCTCGGGAAAGATCGTCTTAAAATTAACTTTTAACTAGCCTAATCCAAGAGATATATGTATATGATAGATATTAAAAATGAGCGAATTAATGTCTTCAACATAATTTGTCAAAATAGTTTAATTTCAGATATGTCAATAAAAGCGACTATACTAGTACCATGGGACTCGAAGGGTGCCTCATAGCTTCCCCTCTTTCAATAGAATTCCTTACCGATCTTCTATTTTTGAAGACCAAAATAAAGAGTTAATTTCTTTTGACTAGGGATTCAAAAAGGTGACTTGAAATACCATAACTCAATTCCACACAGTGACTCTAAATATGATAAAAATAATCCCTATTCAAAACCGTCACTTCAATTGAAAAAATCCTTCAGTCCTTAGGCAGAAAAAGGGTGTGACATCTCTGGCAACTCCAGTGGGGACTAACCAGAATTCGAGCTTTTAATATTGACTTTTACTTACTTTAACTATTTTGATAGTGTGTTTCTTAGTCTAATGTACTCTACTTATTGCTCATTTATCGCTTTGATATTGTTCAATTGTATTATAAACTATCTTCTCTTGTGCACACCCTCTGAGTCTCTGAAAATAGGATATAAGGAATACAGAGTATGCATCTTACCATATTTTTAAGATAGCCAGAGTGTCACGACACCTGGTGAAGGATTATTTGTCATACATATTAGGCGGGGTTTGAATAAAAAATAAAGTCGGAGTAGCACTGCTACCGAATAAGTTATCCTTTCCCGACTCGAGTATCCGTTCGGGTAAGCTAGTCTAGACACCTATCCCCATCAAACTAACCTTAGTAGAATTAAGACTTAGAATTTTGTTATCCCTATTAGGTTTCACTTTATTTGCAACATGTGCATTTGATTTAGCGAGACTCGGTACAATGGTCGAGTTTGTCTAGGACAGGTGCCCCTCTTTATAATAACCAACATGTGCATCCTATATGATAAAATAGCAGACTCACAAAATGGCAGATGCTGCTCATAGAATTTGATATTGTTTATATGACACGAATTGTAATAAAAGCTCAAGATTTAGCAGATCATTTGGCTGAAAGTCCAATTGATGGGGGATATGAGGCATTGAAGACTTATTTTATGGATGAAGAGGTATTGTGTATTGATGAGGTCATTTCTGATGATTGCCATTCAGGTTGGAAGTTGTTCTTTGATGAAGCTTCTAATGTAAAAGGAGTTGGGATATGAGCAGTTCTTTTTTCTGAATTAGGAAATACTATCCTGTAGCAACCCAACTTCGATTCTACTGTATCAATAATTTTCACTATTGTTACTATTACGGTAGTGTGACTCCGCCGAAAAATGTAAAATCCAGAAACCACACATGCTCTAACTTCTTTCCTCTTTCTCCTCTCCAACAGGCGTAATTCTGGTGCCACCCCTTTTTTCTTTTCCTTCTAGCGACCACTGAACCATCAACCCATGTCGCCATTTCTTCTTTTATTTGGTGAACAAATGCCGGCAACACCACCCACAGTCACTGTTCACTGAAAATAGGCTATATCCTACCAAAATTTATAGCTTCTGGCGTTGTTCCGGCGAAATTCATGGATGTGATGTTCCCGATCATTGTTGCTCTAGAGTGGGTTTTTTGACATTATGGATGTGTAATGGCAAATTATTTTTTTGGTCTCCATTGATTGTGATTATTATTGTTCGTTTATTAATTTTCTGTTCAGATCTGATTTTGATATTTTGTGTATTTGAGTTTTCTATTAACTACGATTTAGGTTTTGTATTAATGTAAAAATTAGACCTGGAGACTATAATATTAAATTTAGCATAATATGAATAGCTTTATGTGTTTTATTATTTCATTATTTTTATTTATTTATTTTAATTAATAAAGTCTAATAATTTTATTAGTTAAATTAATTGATCGCTTTAAACGAATATTGCTTAAGTTTATTGTAAAGGTTAAGTAGCACTCCAAGTAGGCAAACTTTTAAAATGATAGGAAAATATAAAAAAACTAAATTTTGTCTCAATTAAGAATGCGCCATACACATTTTTTTGAGACGTTTAAAAATAATTCGAGGATGCGATATTGCATCTCGGCAAATAATGTCCTAAAATTAACTTTTAACTAGCCTAATCCAAGAGGTATAGGCATATGCTAGACATTAAAAATGAGCGAATTAAGGCCTTCAAACATAATTTATCAAAATATTTTAAATTAGTATAAGTCAATAAAAGTGACCGTGCTAGAACAACGGGACTCTTAAGGTGCCTCATACCTTCCCCTCGGTCAATAAATTCCTTATCCACTCTTCTGTTTTTAGATACTAAAATAAAAAGTCATTTCCTTTTGACTAGGGATTTGAAAAGGTGACTTGAAATACTATAACTTAATTCCAAGTGGTGACTCAAAAAATATTAAAAATAATACTTATTTAAAAACGTCACTTCAATTGGAAAAACCCTTCGGCCTTTCGGCAAAAAGGGTGTGTGATAATTTGCAAGCTCTTTCTTTACCACTAGACCAATATCATACTACATTTATGAGTTTCCAACTTATTATTCTTATATATTTACTATATATTTTAGTATAAATACAATAACCACGCGAAAGTTACTGGGTTCTGGAAAGCCTCCACCTACTACTCTAAATCGCCCCTAAGTGAAGGCTTACCTCCAGAGTCCTGTATGATAAGAAGACACCACTAAAATCTAGAGTTGAGTTTTATAGAATGGTGGTTAGATCGATGTTGTTGTATGGGAAGAGTGTTGGTTAGTCAAACATTCCCACGTTCAGAAGATGTATGCTTTCAAAACGAGGATGTTGAGATGGATGTGTGGATATAGTAGGTGTGATAGAATCAAGAATGAAAATACTCAAGATAAGGTAAGAGTGGCCTTCATGGAGGATAAGATGAGGAAAGAGATTAAGATGGTTTGGACATGTGATGAAGGGTGATTTAGACGACCCAATTTTGAGGTGCGAGAGGTTAGATATAGAAGGTCCAGAAAAGAGTAGAGGTAGGCCAAATAAGTGTTAGGGAAAGGTAACTAAATGGGGGAGACACATATTCAAGTTACCGAGGATATGACCTTAGATAGGGGGATATGGAGGACACGTATTAGAGTAAAAGGTTAGTTGGATAGGGTGTTGTCGTACACTAACTGTAGTGTAATAGCGTAGGGGTTTGCCATAGATATCTTTCTTTGGTGTCGTTTATTGAATTTTTATTATCACACTACCTTGTACCTGATTATTGATTGTTATGGTATTATTTACACTGTCACGTGTTGTCATATTATCTACACTATGTTCCTCTTCTTTGTACCTGGATTTACTACACTAGAGTTGAGCGTCTTTTAGAAACAAACTCTACCTTTTTGAGGTAGTAATAAGGTCTGCATACACTTTACCCTCCTTAGGCATCACTTATAAAATTTTATTGGCTATGTTGTTATTGTCGTTGTTAATTTTAACTTGATATAAAACTGAAGGAATAAAAAAAATTAAATCTTATAATTTTAAGCTAAAGATATGTTGAATATATCAAAATGTTCATAGTCTTAAGCATGTCATGTTGAACATTAGAATTAAGAATCGTCAAAAAAGACATTTTTTAAAATAGATTAAAAAAGTAGGATAAACAAATACTACAAATGGAGTGGTAAAAAATTGTAGAGGCTTCATATAAGAAAAGGAAAGTTGCATACCTCGATAACCTCTTAAACCTAGTCAATAAATTTTATTTAAATATTAATATTATGACTCGTTTTAATTGATTGTCAGGAAACATGACAAAATTTTTCTTTAAGTACTTTCATCTCAAATTTTGAAAAGCTTTTATATGCATTTTCATATGCCTATTACATAGATAAATTAATCATAGAAAATATGTCATCTTATTTACATATATATATATATATATATATATATATATATATATATATATATATATATATGTCATTATCAACTGGAACAAGCGCGAGGTTTTACTATTTATTGAGAGAAAATAGTCAAAAGCCCTGCCAATTTATTCTTTGAATCCCAATTACACACTTTTACTTCACAGAAGTCCTATAATCCTCTTCAACTATTTAAAGTTTAAATTATTACTTCCCTAAATATGTAGGTGGTGAGTGTATTCACTTTTTTACGGGAGCGAGCACCAAAAATGATTATTAACTTTAAATTTAACATTTCTTTTCATAAATATATGTATTCATAATTTTTAATTTTTTCTTATTTGTTTCTATCTCCTTGCTAAAAGCCCAAATTTAATACATCAAGAATTTTTAGAACATTTATATAGACGTGTTCAGAGAAAATATGAACACGTCCTAAACAAGAAAAAGTTATTGATCGTGTTGTAACTTGTCACTCAACTAAAGGAGAAAGATATTATCTGAGACTTGTTTTGATGAATGTAAGGAGACAAAATCTTATCTACACTTGGAAATCGGGAAAAAAATGTTATGTAGTATATTTTGAGAAACCATTGAATAAAGGACTATTACTTCCTGATAACAATTTGATAGATGTATGTTTGAAGTTGTAGGTTATCAGATGCCTTTTAGTTTGCATAATTTATTTGCTACTGTCATGATCCAAATCCATCGTGAATGGAACCCATACTAACCCTCCGGTGGGCACCTAAAAATTGACAAGAAGGCATAATAGGAGTGGCTTTAGCACCTGCCAATCCGTTTAGAAAAGCAAGTACCAATAGATCACTTTCGAAGACATCGTAGGAAACGTTATACCACTGGTTGATGTTGCCTCCTCCTGCTCCATAAAATCCTCATTGACAAACTCCTCGTGCTAATCCTACGGTGGGAGAGGTGTCTTAAATCACTATCGGGTCAAATTAACTATTGCCTGAGCTCCACCTATGGTGGGTTTTGCTCTACCTCTCCCTCTTCTCCTACTTTTTTTTCGACCTTGAACAGTCGATCCCAAATATGGAAATGCTGGTGCAGGGGATACTATTCTAGATCTATTAGCCTTAGTATTCACCATCTGTAGACAAAAGAATGAAGGGGTCAAATATCAATTTGGATCGCCAAATATCAATTAGAATCAAGTTATAGTACGAAAGAATAAAGAAAGTGACAATTTTCTAAAGTCCTATAGCCTCTCAAAGAAAAGTATAGACATTTCAATACCGTTCCACAAGAATCTTCTAGACTCATTTTGTACAACAAGATCAATGAATCCAGGTCTTTGATACCAACTTTTTTACGACCAAAATCCATTGTGAGTGGCACCTATTCTAACACTCTAGTGAGAGAATCATCCAACCCAAACTACTCAATACCAATACTTAATCAAATTTAATATAAACTAGTCATTCCATTAAGTTAACCAGTATTTCAAACGATCTAACAGTAAAACAAATGCGGAAAAATGAAAAAATAAAAAATACTCCCAAGAACTAAAAGACAGTGTACCAGAACACTAATAATCATCAACAACGGGTTAAACTCAAATAAATGAGAATATCCATCGTCGAAATAAATGGACAAAGAACTAAAATACTGGACTCATGGTTTCCCAAAAGAAACAACTCACCCTTGAGTCAAAATGGGCTCTGGTCTAAAGCTGAGGTCTCGATGCAGTCGCTAAAAATGCTCTGCCCTAAAAAAATGAAAAGCACAAGTAGTATCAGTAAGTACACAAAAACCACATTGTACTGATAGGTTCATCGGTCAATCTAATATAATAAATGTGAACATATAACTATAACTTTGTAAACAAGTACAATCATGAATAATTACCAAATAATTTTACCTCAAAACATGAACCACTTAGCCTTTGTCAAACAACACCATAGAATTTAGTCAAGTGTAAGTCATTATAGGTAATTTACCAAGCCAAGACCTCAAAATTTAGTCAAGTGTAAGTCATTACAGATAATTTACCAAGCCAAGACCATGAGGTGAAAAATTCAAGACCCACAGCTATGTGTTACACCTTGCCTCAACTACATTAGTATGTCAACAACAATGTAAAATATACCATTCACTTATATTTTTAGTTCGAACCACTCAAGAATCTAATTTAATAGTAACAATAATAGTAATCATAAATCTGATTCACTCAAGGAACTGTCAAACTCACCAATACCTTTTACACACATGTTAAGGGTCTTATGATTATCTATTAGCCATGACCTACAAGGGACGAGCTCTGTCAATGTACCAAAAATTTCCAGAAATCTAGTATCTGCCAACTTTATAACAACAATCTCATGAAGTTGTCCTTTATCATCTCATCCCATTATAATAATGATAATTTTGTGAATATGTCCTTTACCATATCATTACGTAATAGTAATAATAGATCTCGTAAAGATTTCCTTTACTAGATCAGCCAACAAATAGCAATAGGTATCACAATAATAACAACTACAATGAGAATAAACGACCACACTTATACAAATCATAAGTCTTTAATATAACCTCTTTATATGTGATTAACATTAAGATACCATTCAGGAATTACTTTCTTTTTACATATATTGTAACAAGTATATGAAGAAGCAGTTAATATGCACACATAAATCAAGTTTTTGGTTTTCAGCTACATTTAACCATCACCTATCTCAATCCAAGATTCCACCACTCTAACATGCTTGAGCCTTGTATTTCATGTAATTTGGCTTGGTTATGGTCTAAAAACCACAATATAAATGTAATTCAGATAATGACCTAACATATTTATGGATTTTAACCTAATCTCATAACTCCAAGGTCAAATCCATGATCATTCCGCTCATTCTAGGATTTTCTCTCATGATTCTAATTTAATTCTACTAATTTTATGAATATAACAATGAATTCGAAGAACGTACTGATAATTTAACAGCCTATAACCAAACTTCAAGCATTTTTCACCCAATTCACTTAATTTTACTAGAAAAATTCACCTAGATTAAGTTAAATCCTTTCACAAACCTAAAAACTAGTGATTCTTAGGATTAATAATTTACAAATTAGTTAATGGGATAGATTAACTTATCTCAACAAAGACAATTAATGGATAATAGGTTGAAATTGCCTAAATTCACCTCTCCCAATCCTTGGACAAATATGGAATGAAAAATAATGATTTTGAGAATTTTTTGCATTAGTCAGGGCTTATCCCACTATAGCGGCCGTATCCAGCCCAAGCAACATTACTATATCGGGATTCATCCTTTATCATGGAATTAATCAAGGTTGAATACCTCTATAGAGAATATATTCTCACTTTAGTCCGGCAGTAGTAGTAGCTACTCCCACTATAGCAAAGTAGACGAGGCAAAATCTTAGAATATTTTCCAATTTTTCCATTTTCACAACACATGCACAGATTTTGCATCCCAAACTAACTCCTTTATGTTAGATCTGATAGCAGGAGTTCTGCTAACTGAAACTCACTTTCAAAGTACAACAACCCAAATTATCGTTATGCTAAAATATAAGAAAAATTAATACCTAGACCTCCTTTGGTGAATATTTGAGAATTCAGGGCTAGTCTAGGATTGAGTTATTTTTTAGAATATGATATAGAATGAAATTTGGTACTAATATGGGGGTGGAGTACTTTGATGTGATAATTAGATGATAACGAGTATGGGAGGTCGTAGAAACTTTCGACACCTAAACCACAGTTGTAGAATTGATTATAGTATTTATCATAGAAGGATTGGTTTGCTATGTTATGATTTGGATTATGTGTTGTAAAGTAAGAAAAACTAGAGAGATGTTGTGAGTTTCTACCTAGAACCTCTATAACAAATAAAGTAACCATTGCGGCAGTAACAAAAATCACAACGGCAACCTCTGTGACAATAGGTGTGAATCACTGCAGCTATATTGCCATACTGGAGTTATTCGTTGCATCGGTAATACATAGTAAATTTTCATTTTTAAAAACCAAAAATATTTATTTCTCACATTTTTAAAAATGTTATAGAGCTTTAGGGATGATGATTTTCAGAGGGTTTTTGGAGTTTTTCATATTTGGAGGAAAATATATACATTCTAGATTTGAATTTACTTCGTTTAATCTTAGAAAATCACTAGAAAATGAATTAATGGTGAATTTTGAGGGTTTAACCCCAATTTATGAAAGTTGATGAAAAAAATAAAGATATTGTCTATAACTTTAGTATGTAATGATTCTAGGGTGTTAGAAAACACTCACAGGACTAGAATTACTACTATTTTGCTAATTCAAGTTAGGGTTCATAGAATTTAAATGATAAGACAACTCTAAGATGATGAAATAGGTTATGTGACTGGCTAAAATTAGTGGGTTATGATCTTTAACGACTAAAAGAGAATGAGTTATGGGGATGAGTGTGTATTCTTATATTGTATAGACCAACAATAAATTGAACGAGGACAAAAGGGCAAAAATATGACTAAAGGGTGACTTTGAGCAAGAAACTGAGGCAAACTATGCTTTTTGTATTTCTTGGCTTTGTTTTTATTTGTGAACTTGACATCTATGAATGCTTTTCTAGCATGATTTGTCACGTAATGAATGAATTATATTTCATTTGCATTGAGATGATATATTATGATAATGGATTGGGTACCATGCTGGTATAAATATGATATATTAGGATAATGGATCGGGTACCACACTGCTATGAATGTGATAGGATATGATAATGGGTCAGGCATGCTGATATGATGTAAAGTTGATGATGAGGTTAAGAAGGGTAAGATATGATGTGTATAACTTGCATACATACACTTATAGATATGCATCGAGTGGCTTTTTATGAATGTAAATATTGATAGGTTATTGATGAAACTGAATAACTGTGAAATCTATGAAATTAAACTTGTGAGTTTTAATGATGTAGTGATACATGATGTGTTTAGTGGAATGATATCATTGGTTATGAATTCTGTTATGATAACATTTATATTTATTTTGCTTACTTTAAGTTAGTTGACCTATGATGCTTATCAGTACTTGTTAATGTACTAATGGTACATGTACTCTTCTTTTGTTGGTGCAGAACATCTTTCAATAGTTGACACGCTACCTCTGCTTAAGTTAGCAGTTTAGACCTGATTTAGAGGATGAGTACTATGTTCGGGCAACCTGTAGATCTTCTTATGATATTAACGTCCCTTGTTTTAGAACTAGGATGATTTTTTTTTGTTATGTTTTGAATATTCTATCTATTTCCAGTCTTAGTTATTTTTAGAAGTTTATGTATGGCAATCTCAAGAATCAGGGATTATAATCAATAGAGGTTTCCGAACTCTATTTCCTTTATAGATGATAATGTCATCTGATGATTATTAAATTTTGAATGTGACTATTTTAGTTCTTGTAAAAATGCATAAGTTGATAATTATTATGAATGTGAGAATAACATTCGAGCAAGTAACATTGAGCATAGTATGGTTCTCCTGCCATAGGTTAGTGTTGGTGCCAATCATAATATTTTGTGATAGATATGGTATCAAAGCACCAGGTTCGTAGATCTCATTGAACAAGAATAGGCCAAGTAGAGTCTCGCACAACTGTATAAAGACGTTATACTTTTATTTGGTAACTACATATGAAAGGAATTTCTTTTTTTTCCTTTTGTTCTATTACTTGATTCTAATGGATATTTGTTGATTCAAATTGGTATCTAATTCTTTCACTCTTATTTATAGATTCCACCAGACCAATAATGGCATCCACTACTGCACCACCTACACAACACCTGCACTAGTTGTTGGGGCCACAATTTGAGGTATGCCTTGAGTTCAAGGTAGATTAAGAAAAGGAGGACGGGGATCAGTTCCTCCTAGAGATGAAGCACTAGTAGTTGGGAGACCAAAAAAATAATCCCTTGCCCCGCCTCAGGATGCTCCGGTCGATGCTCAGGATGAAAAGGAGGCAGAAAAAGAGATAGTAGTTCCAAAGAATATGATGCTAGCACCAAATGATGGTCAGTTTCCCTTATATACAGAGGTGATTTAATAAGAAGTATCATGGTTCTTGTTATCTAGGCTAGCAATAGATACAAACCAGTGGTTTCAATTTTTTACCCACGACCTTTTAACATACCACCATTGCAGCACCAAGAATAAATATACGCTCTGAAAAAGTGGTGTATCCTAAAAAGTTACTTAGACCAGTGATTACTAATGATGATCATGGAATATTTTATAATTTTATAAAGTTAAATCCCCTGGTATTCCAAGTTACAGAGTCTTAAGATGCTTTTGAGTTCTAATATATTGTCATGAATGTCTACAAAAAACAGGTAAAGTTGAAAAGTATGGGGTGGAGTTTTTTTCCCTTCAGCTACATAATGAAGCCAAGAAATAGTGAAGGTAATTTGTGTAGTGCAAGGATTCCCTACCCCCCATTCAATTTCGCTCAATTTAAAAATAAATTCCTTAAGAAAGATGCTCCCATACTTATTATGACCAAAAAAATGAGTTTCTAAGGTTGAAGAAGGGTAATATGTCTGAGGCAGCCTATAAGGACAAGTTCATTATTTGTCCCACTATGCACTATAATTCATTACCTCAGAAAAGGAGAAGATTAGGTACTTTTAAAGGGTCTAAACTAGGGGATTCAGTTCGCTACTTTATCAATGACAGTGTCTGGTAAGTCTTTTTAGAATGTTGTTTAATTTGTCAAAAAGGCTGAAGCACTTGAGAAATAGGGAGAGGCAAAGGAAAAAGAGAAGAAGCGTCGAACTTTGATCCAATTCAGTGGTACTTTCTCAAAGGGGTATGGTTCTTCTAAGCCCTACCAATATCTGTGCCAGCATCTGTAAGGGGCTCATCTGGGGATAGTTACCATCTTTCTCAAGCCAATAACTTTACATAGTTATATTCTTTAGTGCAGAGGCCTACTTTAGGACCAAAATTCTTCGAGTGTGGGAGTTTGGGATACGTTATAAGGCCTACTTTTTGTCAGTAGGTTAGTTAACATAGCAACCAGCTTCTACTATTTTAGTTTATGGAGGTCATGGTGGTAGAGAATATAGTAGAAGTTGTCCACAAGGTGGGCATGGTGGCCTAGATAGGGGTGGCAACTAGGCCAACTAAGGTAGAGGACAAGTTAGTATAAATAGAGTTCAAAGTGGTAGAGGTGGCGGTCAAGGTGGTGATAAGTCATATCTTTATGTAATTCTGGCTCATCCCGAGGTAGAAGCTTCCAATGTAGTGGTCATAGGTACTATTCTTATTTGTGATCATATGGATTCTATATTTTTGATCTTGATTCAAACGTATCTTATGTGTTTTTTAAATTTACCATGGGTTAGGACTTAGACTGTCAATATGTTGATACCTCTATGTATGTGTCTACACCGATTAGGGTGTATGCGTGTGTTGATCACGTATATCATGTGTGTTCGGTGATGTTCATAGGGCATAAAAACTAAGAAGACTTACTCATTTTAGACATAGAGGAATTTGATGCTATTTTGGGAATAGTTGGTTTTCTCCTTCTTACATTATGCTTAATTATTATGCCAAAAGCATCATGGTAGCAATGCCAGGGGAAAATAAGATAGAGTAGGAGGTTACTTTTAAGTTTAATATTGTAAGGGTATTGTCCACAATTTGTGCCAAAAAATTTGTAAGGAAGGGTGGGTGTTGTAGGGTATTTTTAGCCCATATTCGGAAGATAAATCTATAGTTTCTCCTACAAGATCAGTTCCAATGGTATGTGAATTCCTAGAAGTGTTTTTGAATGACCTCTCGGGTATGCCTCCAAATTGAGAAATTATCTTTTGTATAAACCTAGAGATGGGGACTAGACTTATGCCTATCTCTCCATACTATATAGCACATGCAGAGTTGAGAGAATTGAAATCCCAATTGCAAGAATTATTTAAAAAGCACTTTATTTGCCCAAGCGCCTCTTCTTGTGGTGCATCAATGTTGTTTGTGAAAAAGAAAGATGGCAGTATGAGGATGCGCATATATTATCACATGTTAAATAAGGTGACTATTCATAACAAATGCCCTTTACCTAGAATAGATAATTTGTTTGACCAGTTACAGAAAATTGTTTTTTTCTTAAAGAATGATTTGTGGTTGGGATATCATCATCCAGAAATCACAACAGAGGACATCCCAAAGATCGTTTTCCAATTTTGTTACGGGTACTATGTGTTTTTAATTAAGTCTTTTGGTTTGACCAATTCCCCAACCACTTTCATAAGCTTGATTAATAGAGGTTTTAAGTCCTTTTTGGATTCATTCATTATTGTGTTAATCGGTGATTTACTTGTCTATTCTAAGAGTGAATAAGAGCATGAAACTTATTTGTGTACTATGTTGAAGTTGTTTATGGAAAAATAATTGTATGTTGTAATCTAAGTGAAAATTTTGGATTTCATTGATATCCTTCTTAGGGCACATAGTTTCTAAAAGAGTTATGGTGGATCCACAACAGGTAGAGGTTGTTAAGAATCAGACTAGACCAACTAATATGACAGAAATTTGTATTTTTATGTGGTTAGTTACTACTGTTGACTGTCAAAAGGTTTGCAGCCATTGCTTCACACATGACCCTCTTGAATTAGAAAGAAGTTCTATTTGGATGGGATGACAAGTGCGAAGATTTCAAAACCTTATAACTTTGTTCACTTTGGCTCTAGTCTTAACCCTGTCTATCGAGGGTAAATATTTTATTGTATTTTGTGATGAATCATATTTAGGTTTAGGTGTTGTGTTAATGTAGTATCAAAATGTGATGACTTATTCTTTAAGACAAATAAATCCCTTTGAAAAAAAAATACCCATGCACAACTTGGAAATAGAAGTTGTGATTATTGCCTTAAACATTTGGAGACACTATCTCTGTAAGGTAAAGTGTGAGGTGTTGTAACGCCTTGAATCTAATACCCGGAATGCTACACAGTGCATATGACCCCGAAGGACCACAAGCTAAGCCATGACTGATAACTGTAATTGAGCACTGCATATTAAACTGAATAAATGCAGAATATAAGTTGTAAGACCGTAAGGTTCAAAACTGTAACATATCTGATAAAACAATATCTGAATGGGGTATAGAAATACCCAAAACTAAAATAAACTATCTGAACATACTGTAGTCTAAAAATATATCCCCAACTAATTTTGAACTGCTAAAAATAATGAAATAATCAAATAATAACATCCTCGAATGATGAGGACTCACTGCTGACTCTGACTGGTGAAACTAGAATGCTACTGATGCTCTAGAGCTCATGCTTCTGAACCTATGATATAAAAATGTCATAGCGCAAATGCGTCAGTACGTTTGAATATACTGGTATGAAAGTGAGATAGGTTGAATGCAAAGGGTTCATATCCATGAACAATACTAACTGATTGTATAACATGAACGTGAGAATACATGCATGCAAAAGTTACTGAAACTGAATACGTGACAATACTGACTACTAGATCTAAATACTGATAACATGAGTTACTGATAACTGACATAACTGTTACTGATTGACTATATCTGATAGTCTAGATTCTGATGGAACAAGTTGAGTTTCGTACTGTGCTGAGTGACTGTATCTGACAGTCCTGATAGCTGAAGAACTATCTGAGTTCTATTATTGAGACTGACTGACTGTATCTGACAGTCCGGATTCTGTAACTAAAATTATGGGAGAATTCATCTAACTAATATGCCCCTTTTTTTTCTAAATAGATCTAGGGTCTAACCTTTAACCCCAGTTGGAAGGGTGTTAATACCGCGCCACTGGTACGAACAAGCTGTGAGAAATCCCTCGTCTAATAGGTACTCTAAGGAGAACGGTAGGACCCTCATATAACAGGTTAAGCCACCTAATCTACCCTTAACGAGCAGGTTTGATGTCTCAACCTACGTTGGCTACATAGTTCTAGAGCGTAAGGATTGTTTCTAAGAATAACACCCTCTACTAACAGGTGAGTTCCCATCCTTGGGTGCTGAATCCTAATCCTATTTTAATAGACACTGAACATGATTCACTGAATTGAACTGGCCTGAGTTCATTGAGTTTCGTTAACTTATGGAATACTTTTGAGATCTAATAGCTGACTGAGATTACTGAGTTTTCCTGAGCCATGTAACTAACTTAATTCTACTGAGTTCTAAAACTGGCTGAGAATACTACTAATCATGGCGTGACTGAGATTTATCATAAAACCGACACTAGCTCTAGGTACATAGCTAAGTTGTCGGGTACACGTACCCCCAGGACTCGATACCAGGAAACTGACACTACATGATGCTTCTTTGAACAGAGGACTATAGTCCACAATTCATAATGCAATCATTGAGGCATTTCATCAAGTACTTGGGAGTCATAAGCTTGAACATATACAAGGATGCATAATAATGTATCATGATTCATTCACTAAGGCTTTTTATCAAACACTCAGCATACATTTAACTTGTACATAAATAGGGATCTCTTATTAGCATGTTATAATGGTACTAGTTCATACACATGGACATTTCACCAAACACCTAGTGAGCATAATATATGCACATAACACTATACAACTAATAGTCATCATAATTTACATTTCCATTGGAAAAATTTCAAGGGTTTAACATGTTTTTACTTGGTACTACACATATATCGCATTACTTCACATAGAAATTGCAATTAAATCATTAACTAGAGAACCCATTAACATAATAGTCATGAACACAATCAAACTAAATCATGAAAACCATCAAAAAAATTATCTCGAGTTTTTGAAAAGGTTTCTTGAGCTCCAAGGGTGGAAGGAACCCAAGGATGAACATTTGACATACGTTTGATGGAAAATTCTTGAAAACTAATGGTAGAATCTCTTGAATTTGAAGATCCTATGAAAACCCTAGACTTGTTCTTGAGAGTATTTGAGAGTAATAACAACAATATTTTGGTGAAATAATGGTTGAATCACGTGTTATAGGCTTATATAGGGGTGGGAAATTGACCTTTTTTCTATAAAAACACAGATATTTAATGACTAAAAATTGGGCATCGACGCAATTAGCAATGTGGTACGTTGATGCATTGATGCAATACCCAATGCATCTTGCCATGATCATGCCAAGCCTCAATAGTTTTTCTGGTAGTCCCTATATCAATGTTAGCCAATGCGATAGGCAAACATGGTTTAAACGAGGTCTGAATAATCCAAAACTTGTCTGGGAACACCTATTAACCTCTCTGATCAAGAATTAATAAAAATACAGACCATTAAAGGACATTAAGGGGTGAAAATGAGATTACCAACTTTTGAAGGCCAAAAATAAACTAAGTATGTGAACTTAGGTAGAAATTTCCAAGTATGAGACCACTTTGACAAACTTAAAGGACTGATTTAAGCTTAGAAATTTTGCGGGGTCTTACAATATCTCCCCCTTGAGAACATTCATCCTCGAATGAGGCTGACTGAGATGGGGAAAATACAAACTGAAGTCTATATAGGACATGAATAACTAAAACATGATTTCATAACTGAGATGACTGATAAACTGAATATATTGTACTGAACATGAATATCAGATGTATGCATAACTGATTCATGAATGCATGACTGAGATTTCTGATATGCTGAGTTTCTTATAATGAGGATACATATCTAATGCATGAATATGTGACTAACATGATGCATGGACCTATGACTGAATATGCGATGGTATTTGATACCAAGTTTATAATAGAATTCTGAGCATGAAACTGAATACCAAGTTGGTAATGAAACTGAATATGATAACTGAGCAATCTGAAGGAAAACTATTACCTTGGGCTGAGTTTGAGTTAGCGGAAAAGAGGTGAGGATACTTGGTCCGCATATCTACCTTTGCTTCCTAAGTAGCTCCCTCAACAGACTAATTCCGCCAAAGAACTTTAACTAGAGACACTTCTTTGTTCCTTAGTCTACGAGTCTGGTAGTCAAGAATTTTGAATGGAATCTCTTTATAAGAGAGGTTGTTCTGAACATCAATTCCCTCTATAGGTACTATAACTTATGGGTCACCTATGCACTTTTTGAGCAAAGAGAAATAGAACACTGGATGAACTGAGGCTAGATCTGAAGGCAATTAGAGCTCATAAGCTACCTTGCTAGAATACCTGAGAATTTTGAAAGGACCAACATATCGGGGACTGATCTTTCCCCTTTTGCTGAGTCTCTTCACTCCCTTTATGGGAGAGATCTTTAAGTAAACATAGTCACTAATCTCGAACTCGATATCCTTTTTGCGTATATTTGGAAAAGATTTCTGTCGGCTCTGAGTAGCCTAAAGTCTTTCTCTAATTAACTGGACTTTTTCTAATGTATCGAATACTAAGTCAGTCCCTATAACTGAGGTCTCACTAACTTTGAACCAACCGACTGGAGATCTGCATCTCCTACCGTAGAGAGCTTTGAATGGATCCATCTGAATGCTGTAATGATAGTTGTTGTTGTATGAAAAATCAATCAAAGACAAGTGATCATACCAACTACCCTTGAAATCAATTGCACACACTCGAAACATATCTTCTAAAGTATGAATGGTTCTTTCTGCTTGAGCATCTGTCTGGGGATGAAAGGCTATACTGAGATGAACTTGGGTTCCAAGACCTTTTTGGAATAATTTCTATAAGTGAAAGGTTAACTGGGTACCTCTGTCTGAAATAATAGACAACAGAACACCGTGTAATCTGACCAACTCCCTGATATAGAGTTTTGCATAATCCTCGGCTGAATAAGAGGTATAAACTGGAAGGAAATAAGCTGATTTGGTAATCTTGTCTACAATGACCCATACTGAATCATGCTGGTGATGAGTATGAGGCAAACTCATCACGAAGTCCATTTTCACTTCTTCCCACTTCCAAGTAGGAATACTGAACTCCTGCATGGACCCACTAGGCTTCTGATGCTCTATCTTAACCTGCTGACATGTAGAGCACTTAGCCACAAACTCTGCAATATCTCTCTTTATCCCACTCCACCAATAGATCTCCAGCAAGTCGCGGTACATCTTAGTGGCCCCTGGATAAAAGAGTAGCCCATACCATGTGCTTCTGCGAGCATTCATTGCTTAAAGTCATCTATAAATAGCACACAAAGACGACCCTGACAATGCAAAACACCATCTCCCCTTTGGGAGAAAACCTCTACTTTCTAATATTCGACTGATTATTTCAACTTGATTAGACTGGGATCTCTATCCTACTTTTTCTTAACTTTGGAAACTAGAGATGATTCTGAACTATTCTGAACCCATATACTACCTTCTGCTGAATCGACTAGGATGATACCTAGTCTGGCAAGTTGATGGACTTTCTAAGCTAACTTCTTCTTATTGTCCTCAACATATGAAAAGCTGCCCATAGATAGTCTACTGAGGGAGTCGGCCACTACATTGGCCTTGCCCGGCTGATAAAGGACACTCATGTCATAATCTTTCAAGAGCTCTAACCATGTTCTCTGACGGAGGTTAAGATCTTTCTGATAAAAGACATACTGAAGGTTCTTATGATCTGTGAATACATCTATATAAACACTATACTTTGGCTGCTAACTCAAGATCATAAGTAGGATAATTCTTCTCATGGGGTTTAAGCTGTCTAGAGGCGTAGGTTATGACCTTACCATGATGCATGAGGACAATACCCAAGCCTACTCTAGATGCATCACAATACACTACAAACCCATCTGTACTATCTGGGAGAGCCAAAACTGAAGCTGAGGTAAGTCGAGTCTTCAACTCCTGAAAACTCTTCTCACAAGGATCTGACCATTAAAACTTGACTTTCTTCTGTGTCAATCTGGACATTGGGGATGCAATAGAACAAAATCTTTCAACAAACCGTATGTAATAGCCAACCAAACCCAAAAATCTCCAGATATCTGATGGAGATATAGGGCGAGGCCAATTTCTTACTACTTCAGTCTTTTGAGAATTAACTCTAATTCCATCACCGGAAATGATATTACCAAAGAATGCTACTGACCTTAGCCAAAATTCATAGTTACTGAATTTGTGAACAACTGATGATTTTTGAGAGTTTGTAATACTATTCTGAGATGGTCTGCATGATCACGCTCATTACGGGAGTCAAAAAGTATGTCATCTATGAAGACTATGACGAACATACCCAAGTACTACTTGAACACATGATTCATCAAGTCCATGAAAGCTGTTGCGGCATTAGTAAAGCCAAAGGACATAACTAAGAATTCAAGTGACCATACCAAGTATGGAAGGCTGTTTTTAGAATGTCATATTTTTGGACTCTGAGCTGATGATAGCCTGATCTGAGATCTATCTTGGAAAAATAGCT
This sequence comes from Capsicum baccatum var. pendulum, assembly GCA_030864225.1. Taxonomy (NCBI): domain Eukaryota; kingdom Viridiplantae; phylum Streptophyta; class Magnoliopsida; order Solanales; family Solanaceae; genus Capsicum; species Capsicum baccatum. The sequence continues at coordinate 74,630,000 of CM061558.1, read as the reverse complement.
GGCCCCCTGAAGTTAGTCAAATAAGTCATCGATTCTGGGAAGTGGATACTTGTTCTTTATCGTGACATTATTAAGCTAACGGTAATCAATGCACATTCTGAGAGAACCATCTTTATTTCGCACAAATAAGACTGGTGTACACCATGGGGACCCACTGGGTCTGATGAATGCCTTATCTAGGAGATCCTTCAACTGTTCTTTAAATTCTCTGAGTTTTACTGGTGCCATTCTGTATGGTGGAATAGATATAGGTTGAGTATCTAAAAGAAGATTAGTACCGAAGTCTATTTCCCTTTCGGGAGGAATTCCTAGAAGATCTTTGAGAAAAATATCAAAATATTCATTCACTACTGGGACTGATTCAAAATTGGGAGTTTCAGAACTAGAGTCCTTAACTCAAACAAGATGATAGACACATCCCTTACATGTCATTTTTCATGCTCGAAGGTAGGAAACAAATTGACCTCTAAAAACTGAAGTACTACCTCTCTACTCTAGGATAGGTTCATTCGAAAACTAAAACTGGACAATTTTATTTCTGCAGTCGACTGTGGAATAGTAGGAATGAAGCCAATCCATGCTGAGAATGACATCAAAATTAGTCATCTCTAATTTGACTAAATCTGCTGAAGTGACCTTCTAAGATACCATAACAGGATAGTTCATGTATACCCTATAGGCTATGATGGTTTTACCTACTGGGGTGGAGACTAAGAAAGGCTCTGCTAGAATTTTAGGACTGGCTCCGAAATCAACTACTATATAAGGAGTAACAAAAGACGAAGAAGCTCCTGGATCGAGCAAATCTTAAACATGCAAATGAAAGATCTATAACGTACCAGTAACCACGTCAAGAGGATTTTCCTATTCTTATCGAGACTGGAGATCATAGATTCTATTTCGGTGTTGCCCACTAGTAGCACTAGAAGTGGAACCCTGCTGGTTCAGGTGATCGAAATAAGCTGAGGAACCATTATGACCTGGCTGAGGATAATCTCTGACTTTATTACCTGTCTTGCCACATCTAAAGCAAATATCACTGCCAACTCTACAAGTACCCTGATGGTGCCTTCCACATGTATGACAAAGAGGATAGGTTCGAGCACTGCTAAGACTACCCTAAGACTTAGAGCCAATCTCTATTGCCGTCTCTAAATTTTGGCACTGGAGCACTGGATGAGGAAGGAGCTAGAATGGATGACTTTGTTCGGAACTGAGAATGTCTTCCACCTTCTAACTTAGGCTGAGCAAAGTTGAAACTACCTATCCTTGTTCTCTTATTCTGCTTCTCTCTTATCTTAGTCTTCTACTCTTCTATATGTTGAGCATGAATCAAAAGCCTGGCTATTTCCATCTCACTAATCAACATTGCAGATTCGCACTAATTGGCCATACTATCATTCACCCCAGAAACCAATTTACTCATCTTAGACCTATCATCTTTCACTACATGCGTAGTGTATCTAGCTAGTTGCGAAAATTAAGGGAATACTCTTTCACTGTCATGTTTCCTTGCTTGGTTGATAAATTCTAGCACCTTAGCTTCCCTCATCTCTAGATTAAAGAATCTATATAGAAAAGTAGTGGAAAAATCCTCCCACTCTACAGGCCCTGCATCACTATTCCTCTTTGTTTTCCACTATGTAAACCATATGTGAGCCACATCCTGCAACTGATATGCAGCTAGCTCAGCACTCTTAACAGCTGACACCCTCGTGAAATTTGTAACCTTTAGAACCTGATTAAGGAATTCCCAAGGGTCCTCATCTGACTTAAACCTAAAATAGGATGGTGGATTCATTCAAGTAATGTCCCAAATATTGGCTGCTGCGGTGTTGACCATTGGGTTGGCTAGAACGATAGCTGGTTATTCATTTTGGGCAGCAACTGAGTAAGCAAGAGTAGTGAATGCATCTCTGAACTCTGCATAACAAATATGTTCGTCCAAGGGATCTTCTTGGACGGATTGAGGGGCTGACTGATTTTTGTTTCTTCTCTTAGGAGGTATGTTCTATAGAAGAAAGAAAGAAACAAATTAGAATAAGAGTTAAACTTGAGCTCATTCTCATTGGCACGATATGAATACTGAAAAAAGGAAACTATTCCTAAAACATCTTATAGCCTCTTGTACATAAATGTTGTGCACAACACACCTATGCACAAGACTCTACTAGATGTTAGTTTCAAACTTCCTAAGATACTATTGAACCTTAGGCTCTGATACCAAGTTTGTAATGCCCCAAATCTAATACAAGAATGCTACACGATGCCCATAACCCCGAAGGACCACAAGTTAACCCATGACTGATATCTATAACTGAACACTGCATAATAAACTAAATAAATGTGAAATATAAGCTGTAAGGTCATAAGGTTCAAAATTGTAACATGCCTGATTAAACAATATCTGAATGGGGTATAGAAATACCCAAAACAAAAATAAACTATCTGGATATACTGTAGTCTGAAAGCCTCTAAACTTTTTGAAAATTGTGAAGTTGATGGGACATGTCCCCAACTAACTCTAAATTACTAAAAATAATGAAATAATCAAATAATAACATCCTCAAATGATAAAGACTCACTGCTGATTCTGACTGCTGAAAATGAAATGCTACTGAACCTATGGTATAAAAATGCCATAGCGTAAATGTGTTAGTACGATTGAATGTACTGGTATGCAAGTGAGGTAGGCTGAATGCAAAGGGTTAAAATGCATGAACAATACTAACTGGCTGTAAAACATGAACATGAAAATACATGCATAAAAAAGTAACTAAAACTAAATGCGTGATAATACTAATCACCAGGTCTGAATATTGATAACATGATTTACTGATAACTGACGTAACTGTTATTGAATAATTGTATCTAACAGTCTAGATTCTAATAGAACTAGTTGAGTTCCATACTGTGTTGAGTGACTATATCTAATAGTCCTAATATATGAAGAACTATCTAAGTTATATTACTAAGACTGAGTGACTGTATCTAACAGTCCTGATTCTATAAATAAAATAGTGGGAGAATTAATCTAACCGATATGCCCCTTTTTTCTATATAGATCTAGGGTTCAACCTGTAACCCCAGTTAGAAGGGTGTCAATACCATGCCACTGTTAAGGACAAGCTGTGAGAAATCTCTCATATAACAGGTACTCTAAGGAGAATAGTGGGACCCTCATATAAAAGGTTAAGCAACCTCATCTACCCTCAACTAGCAGGTTTAATGTCTGAACCTACGTTGGCTACATAGTTCTGGAGTGCAAGGATTGCTTCTAAGAATCATACCCTCTACTAACAGGCAAGTTCCTATCCTTGGGCTCACTCGGTGCTGAATCCTACTCCCATATGAATTGACATTGAACACGATTAACTGAACTAAAGAAGCCTGAGTTCATTGAGTTCTGTTAACTGACGGTATACTATTAAGATATGATAACTGACTGAGATTACTTAGATTACTGAGTCTTCCTGAGTAATGTAACTGACTAAATTCTACTAAGTTTTGAAACTGACTGAGAATACTAATAATCATGGCATGACGGAGATTCATCATAAAACTGACGCTAGCTTTAGTCTCACGACTAAGTTATCAGGTACACGTACCCCCTATACTAGATAAAATTAAACTGACACTACATGACACTTCTTTGAACATAGAACAATAGTCTATAATTCATAATACAATCATTGAGCCATTTCATCAAGTACTTGGGAGTCATAAGATTGAACATTGACAAGGATGCATAATAATGTATCATGATTCATTCACTAAGACTTTTTATCAAACACTCAGCATACATTTAACTTGTACATAAATAGGGATCTCTTATTAGCATGTTATAATGGTACTGATTCATTCACATGGGCATTTCATAATAGTCATGAACACTAATAGTCATCATAATTTACATTTCCATTGGCAAAATTTCAAGGGTTTAGCATGTTTTAACATTGTACTACACATATATCGGTTTACTTCACATAGAATTTGCAATTAAATCATTAACTAAAGAACCCATTAACATAATAGTCATGAACACAATCAAACTAAATCATGAAAACCATCAAAAACATTATCTTGAGTTTTTGAAAAGGTTTCTTGAGCTCCAAAGGTAGAAGGAACCCTAGGATGAACACTTGACATACATTGGATGGAAAATTCTTGAAAACCAACAGTAAAATCTCTTGGATTTGAAGCTCCTATGAAAACCCTTGACTTGTTCTTGAGAGTATTAGAGAGTAACAAAAATATCTTGGTGAAATAATTGTTGAATCTCGTGTGATAGGCTTATATAGGGGTGGAAAATTGATCCTTTTTCCCTTAAAAACATGAACATTTAATGACCAAATATTGGGCATCAACGCGATTGGCGACGTAGCACATCGGTGTATCGATGCAATACCCAAATCATTATGCCATGATCGCTCCAAGCCTCAGTAGTTTTTCAGGCAGTCCATGCAACAATGTTAACTAACGAGATAGGCAATGTGGCATGCCAAGATTGCGTTGGTCCACTACTTTGGGACACCAAACTTGGTCTAAACGAGGTCCAAAAAATTTGAAACTTATCTGGGAACACCTATTGACCTCTCTAATCATGAATTAACAAATATACAAACCATTAAAGGAAATTAAGGTGGTAAAATGATATTTCCAACTTTCAAAGGCCAAAAATAAACTAAGTCTGAGAAGTTAGCTAGAATTTCTTAAGTATGGGACCCCTTTGACTAACTTAAAGGACTGATTTAAGCTTAGAAATTTTGTGGTGTCTTACTGGTGTTCACAAACCACTATAGCTTAGAATATGTGTTCACCTAGAAAGAATTAAGCTTGAGAAAGAGGAGATAGATGGAGATGATTAAAGACTATGACATCTCAATCATGGGAATAGATTGGCTCCATCCATACTCTACACCTCTAGATTGTAGGACTCGAAAGATCAGTTTTTACTTTTCTAACTAGTCAATACTAGATTGGGAAAGAACTTCTTCAGTGTCTAAAGAAAGGGTTATTTCCTATCTTAAAGCTTAAAAATTAATCTTAAAAGGGTGTATATATCATATAGTTTGGGTTAAGGATTATAATTCTAAAAGTCCTTTTTTGCAATCTATCCCTACGATTAATAAGTTTCCTAAAGTGTTTCTCAATGATACTCCTAGAATTTCTCCTGATAGGGAAATAGATTTTGAGATTGATCTTTTACCGGACACTCATACCATTTCCATTATTCTTTATTGAATGATTTTCTTGAATTCTAGGAGCTTAAGGAGCAATAAAAAGATCTTCTAATTAAAGGGTTCATTCATCCTAGTATTTCTTTGTGGGGTGCTTCTATGCTTTTCGTACGAAATAAAGACAGGTCTCTTCAGATGTGTATAGACTACCATCAGTTGAATAAGGTGACAATGAATAATAAGTACCCTCTTTCTATGATTGATGATCTTTTAGTTCAACTTTAGGGTGCTAGATATTTCTGTAAGATTGATCTTTGCTTGTTCTATCATCAATTGAAAATTTGGAAGGTTGATATTCCTAAGACTGTTGTCTGAACCCAGTATAGTTACTACGAGTTTTTGGTTATGTCATTTAGGTTGACTATTGCTCTGATTGTGTTCATAGATCTTATGAATTAGGTTTTCAGGTACTTTTTGGACTTGTTTGTGATAGTTTTCACTGATTACATCTTGGTGTATTCTAAGAGTGAGGAAGATTATGCTAATTACCTCCAAATTGTGTTACAAACCCTTAAGGATTAGAAGTTGTATGCTAAGTTTTTTGAGTGTGAGTTTTGGTTTTAATATTGTGATTTATCTTGGTTATTTTATTTCTAGTATGGGGATCAAGGTGGATCTACAAAAAGTTGATATGGTGAAAAAATAGCCTAGACCCACGACTCTGACCGATATTAGGAGCTTCTTGGGCTTGGCCAGGTATTATAGGAGGTTTGTGGAGAGTTTCTCTTCTATTGCTGCTCTATTGACAAGGTTGACTCGAAAGGTTAGGTTTTTGTGGTCTGATGCTTGTGTGAGTATCTTTGAGAAGTTGAAGCATAGGTTGACTTCTGTGCTAATTTTAACCCAACCCAAGGGTACTTATGGTTTTGTTGTGTTTTGTGATGTATCCCGTATGGTACTGGGTTGTGTTTTGATACAGCATGGGAAGATGATGGCCAATTCTTCTAGGAATCTTAAGTTTTATAATAAGATTTATCTGATGATTTAGAGTTGGCGACTATGGTGTTTGCTTTGAAGATTTGGCACCATTATTTGTATGGGGTACATCTGGATATCTACTCGAATCATACAATCTTACAGTATGTGTTCACTCAGAAGGATTTGAATCTTATGTAAGAGAGGTGGCTTGAATTGCTTCAGTATTATGACATGAGCCGTCACTACCATCCAAATATAGCTAATGTTATTGCTAACGATCTTAATGGTTATCTATGGTAATCTTATCTCATGTGGGGGAGGAGAAGAGAGGGTTGGTGAAATACATTCATAGGTTGGCTAACTTTAGAGTTGATCTTTTAGACTCTGAGGATGGAAAATTCTTTTTTCGAGAAATGGACTGATAACGCTCAATCTACAGCTCTCGTAGGAGTGTAAAGCAGTCGTTGTCAAATATATAACCCAACTGGGTTGGGTATCGATCCCACAGGGAATAGCCGGTCAATAAGTAAGCAAAGATTATTAGCCTTTTGGTGCAAGTCTCGTAAAAGAGGGGGGATTGTAATGTGTAACCAAAATATTAAAGTAAAAACTGAAAATAGCAACGTAAAAAGAAAGAATGTTTGGTAAGATGTAAAACAATGAGAATTGAGAAGTTGGGGGTATGTCCACCTTATGAGTTGTACGTCTCTATTGGCTATGAGTTGTGCGGTATTCAGACATGCATGTGCTTATAGAGAATTGTATTCGATGGTAAATCCAAGTGTCTTTCGACCTCAACAAGGACTATTTCACTTTAACTCTTTCGAGCTTAAAGCGTATCTAACGGTACGAATTCTCCAAGAGATTAATCCAGTTATGGCACTAACTTTTTAATAGGGGATGGGACCCTATTACCTTGACATTATCTCTTTTCCAGACATATAACTTTTCTTTCGAACAAGTTAATGCTATACTGGCGTTATTCTATGCGTCTGCAGCCACAAGAATTTGCATTAAGATGAAGAGAATAATGATATAAGCAGCACACGTGTCACGAATTCACAAACTCATAGCAATAGATAGTATCTCATACGGCTTTCATAACCCCAACAGAGACGTTTAGTTACCCATGAATGCAAAGGAAATCACAATTGACATTGTTATTATACCATAATAAAGATTTCGTGTAGTAGTAGTGTGGTAGGCGTTAGGCGTGAATTCCTAGCAAAGTAACGTTTATCTTGTTGCGGAAATTAAGAATTGAATAGATGAATAGGAAATAATAAGAATTAAAAAGAATTGTTTTGATGGATGGATGGATGGTGGATGGATGGGAATTGATGGAATGGGGGAATTGTGTGGAATGTCGGAATGAAGAAAAATCTCTAGCAAAATAGGGTATTTATAATACCCATATCCTATTCCTATTAAGCTAATGAAATACTTAACCAAATCCTTCTAAGCTAATGAAATACTTAACCCAATTGTACTAGGTTAATGTATCATTATCCTAATCATAATAAATTACTGCTAGTCCTCAAAGTCTTCAGAATTGTTGTTTTAGCCCGGGACAGATTTTCCATGAGCCACTTTTGGTCCTTGGCGCCCAAGCTTTGTTTTTCTCCTTTCGTGAAGCTTTATTTGGCGTCAAGTAATCCATAAAATGCTGAATTATGCATCATTTATACCTGAAAACTTGCTAATCATGTTCGTTAGCTCACTTACAGGAAAAAGGACTAAAAGTGCATGAATTATATAATTTGTTCTCAAAACTTGGCTAAAATATGGGCAAAATATAGCACTATAGGCGTGTAAATTCGCCTATCATCAACACCCCAAACTTGAAGCTTTGTTCGTCCTCGAACAAACTATCATGTCCATCTAAACATCAACTTAGGGTTTCACAGTATCAACACAAATATTCGTCAAGACAAGCACAACAATTATTAACAAAGAGTAGTTCTCCGATCATTAGTAGAAACAATTTAACCTCTAGCATAGACTCGTGATGGTAGTTAATTCGTATCCAAAAGTTAAGGTACAAAGAATCATACACCACTACCCAAAACTCATCAACCATGTGTGTCTCATAATATATTACCCATAATCACTCTCAAGCATAGTATATTTATCAAACATGGGTATAGAAATATCCTTGCTCTCGCTCTCACAAAGAATTCATATGCAGCAACTGATGACCATAGGCTTGCCCTTAGTGTAATGCTCCACTAAATGTCAGAATACTAATCTTAGGATCAAATAGGTCTTTTGATGGTTGTAATGTAGGCTAAGGGACGGGTAGAACTATTTTGGCCAGAAATAGTGACTATGTTCCTAAGCGCTTTAATACATCACATTGTATCATTAACACTTTTTCTTTCAAACAACCTTTCTACGTTCTTTTATTCTAGCACCCCTTTTTCTCCTCTTTTGTTCAATTTTAAACATGACTATCTTTTCAGTTTTCCTTTCCTTTTTCTTTTCATAACATACCTCTTATGATAGCACTTTTCTTTTTCATAACAAATTCAAGCACCAATACATTCTAAAGCATCATACTCACCCAATTTCCTCTTATTTTGTCACATGACTTTATAATTTAAAGCACTTAGGAATTTGGATCAAATTATGGTCTTGAAAAAATGAATTAGGCTTACATATGAGGTTGTCAAAGAAAATAGGCTAAAGGCTCAAAGGGGTTAACTTGGATAATGTCCATAGGTATGTAAAAAGAAGGTACACAAGTATAGGTTGCCAAAGAAATGCCTAAATCATCTCCTAAACTCACGTTCTTTATTTTCGCTTCCCACACACACCAGGCAAGTTCTAGCATCAGCCACAAACATAGAATACACTATTATCTCACACACACAAGGCACATGGTCGACTTTATTGGGAGTAGCATAGACTCTTGACCCAACAGATGAAGGAATTAAACCACACGATTATCACATAGTGAGTCACACTTGGAGCCTAAACGTCTCAATAGTAATGATTTTATCACAAACTCTTGTTATAATCTCATGCTGCGTATTAGAATAATTTCATGCGAAGCTAAAGAAAAAATTTAACTACTAAAAAAATGAAAAAGGAACAAACAAACATACATAAATAAGAAAATACAGACAAAGAAGTATAGCATGCAAATACCACCCCACACGTAGACGGGACACACTGCCCTCAGTGGAAAATAAATAAGAAGAACCTAGTTTAGTCGGACTCCTCCTCTATGTCTGGGGTCATACCCCCTTCGTCTGAATCATCATCAGAGTCGTCATCCTCAGAAGTTCCTCAAAATGTGCCCCACTTGATTCCAAGAGTGCGTCGAGGTATTTGCAGCACGGAGGATTCACCTTGCTCTTTTCTTCCTCTTTTCTGGCCTCTTTGTGAAGTGGTTGCTTTTCTTGTCGTTTGGTGCCATTGTACCTGAGAGCTCAATAAATTCATGTTAGCATCATCTCGGTGGATATAATCAACAAACAGACAATAGTGGCACCACCCCACACTTAATTTGTTGACACAAACTAGATAAGTGAATGTTGTCGATTACTCAGACTTCATCGACATAAATTTAGGTGATATGTTCCAACCATATGTTCAGCGCAGTCATACTTTCATGTCATCTTACTATCCTTTCATGTTTGATATATCATGACTACTACATAGAGATTGAATCAAGGTATAGCATCTAGAAATAATCACAACCTCATATGTTAGTTGTCAACCTTAATTCTCATCTCGATGAACAAGTCATTCCAACATGTAAGCTTTCTATTGACAAGAGTATGCAAATTTTGGGACCATATCAATTCCACAAAAGTATGACAATGCATCAATATCAAATTCAAGCTAGGAACAAGTGAAGATCATCCTTACGTATTCATTCACTCACTTAGTTGTATTACAACAATTCAAACACATTCACATCACCAATACTTTGTCAAGATTTAGCAATTCATTATAAGTGTAGTAGTGTAGTACTTACGGAGTATAAATGAAGAACAAAGAAGTACTTACTTGGTTGATGACCTTGGATGATGTTCTTGCAAAGTAAAAGAGCAAAAGGAAAATTTTTTGAGAGGATTTGGAGAGGTAGGCGGCGCTTATGATAGGTTTGCAATGTGTTTTTGGTCTAAGACTAAGTCTCTTACTTATAGAACAAACTTGGGTCGGGTTTTGACCCATTTAAAATTGGATTTGGAGATCGAAAGTGACCATAGGCGGCGCCTAAGGCTTTTTCTAGTTGAGCAGAATGCCATAGCATAGGCCATGCCTAGTTGAGCAGAATGTTTTTGCATAGGCGGCGCCTATGCTATGGCATTGTGTGAGCATAGGCGGCGCCTTTTGCAAAGCATTTGGTGACCATAGGCGGCGCCTATTGTAAAGCCTTTAGTGACCATAGGCGGCGCCTTTAGCATGGCATATGAGATCCAGAGACAAAAGGCTTTAGCATAGGCGGCGCCTATGCTATGGCATACTTGAGCATGGGCGGATTCCGAGACTTTAGGCCATAGTATAGGCCTTGCCTTGTTCGTGGACTAGTTTTACCTAGGCCTAGCCTTGTTCGATGCCTATATTTTCATGAGCAATGCTCAATCCATAGCCTTTTGCTTCTTCATTCCTAACTTACCACCTTCAACATGCAATACTTCCAAATCAAAATTTGAAACCAATCTCCTCTTTGACACTTCTTATACCTACATTCACTCAAAAACAACAAAAATGATTAGAATGATGGGTTGCCTCCCATCAAGCGCCTTAGTTTTGGTCGTGGCTCGACAAAATCCTAAGAAAACAAAAACAATTAAAAACATTTAAAAACGATGGGTTGCCTCCCACCAAGCGCTTGATTTATTATCGTGGCACGACATAGCTATCTCGATTACTTAGTCTTCATCGAGATAGATGGGGCATCGTTTTCTGAATGGATTCAGACGACGCTGATACTTACTTGTAGGCATGAAATCTTCTTCGATATGACTCTTGTACATACATACCTCAGGAGAGATACCAATTATATCATCAATCTTCCTACCCATAGCTCTTTTGTACCTCATCAGAGCAGAGATGAAAGCCTCTACATGTTGTTCACTTAAATCATCCGCAACACTCTTCGGAAGTGTATTTCCATATCCTAAGAACGTATACCTTAGGTAATTGGGGAGCTCTTTCGATTCTAGCATTGGTGGCTCTACAATGGAAGTCTTTGCTATTTGTGAAGGCTGATTTGTAAGATCAAGGTCCAACTTCTTAGGAGTATGAGAATATGACCCTATTTCTTTTAGAGCACACATAGTTTCTTTATAATCTCCATCGTCCTCATGCTCAACATTCAGCAGCGCAGCAGATAATGGCTCAACAGTAAGCTGTTTCTCTATAGATATTTCTTTCGTATCCTCATAATGAACATCAGCTACAGAGAACACATTCATATTGCTGGGCTGCTTCATTGATTTGCATATATCAAAGCGGACCACTTCGTCATTCAACCAAAATAAAAGCTCATTAGCTCTCATATCAATAAGCACACTTCCTGTTGCAAGGAAAGGACGTCCCAAGATTATGGTAACTTCAGAATCCACCTCGCAATCCAAAATAACGAAGTCTGCAGGAAATATGAATGAAGAAACCTTCACCAACACATCATTCAAGATACCCACAGGTCATTTTACCGACCTATCAGCCATCACGAGCCTCATATTGGTTGGTGTCGGATCGCCTAACCCCAACTTCTTGTAGACGGATAGTGGCATCAAATTGATGCTAGCACCCAGATCGCACAATGCCTTGGCAAAGTTCAAAGAGCCAACAGTGCAAGGAATAGTAAAGGCACCAGGGTCGGTCTTTTTCTGAACTAGCGATCTTGTAGCGATTGCACTACAATGGTGAACATTATCTGCCGGCTCACAGCTTACCGCCCGCTTCTTTGTTAAAATGTCCTTCATGAATTTTGCGTACCCAGGCATTTGATCTAGTGCCTCTACCAACGGAACATTAATGGTCAGCTGCTTTAACATCGTCATGAATTTGCTGAACTTTGTATCATTAACAATCTTCTTCAATCTTTAAGGAAAAGGTGGTGGTGGATATGGAATTGTTTTCTCCACGGCTTTCTTCTCCTCTTGCTTTCAAAGTTTGGTCTTTTCAGGATGCAAACCACTAGGGGTGACGTCATGGACGTCTTGGTCATTGTCTATGGCGTCCTCATCTTTTTTATTTTTGGCCACTTGCTTGCTTTGGGATGAATTTTCCAGCACCTTACCACTCCTGGTAGTAATATCCATGCATGATCCATCGTTCCTTGGATTTTGCACAGTGTTGCTAGGTAAAGTGCCAGCCTTTCTTTGATTGAATGCCGCAGATAATTGACTCAATTATTGCTCCAGCTGTTTTATTGAAGTGGAATGCGAGTCAACCAATTGCTTCATTGAGGACAAGTCGTTCTTCACCTCATTCACTCCCATATTAGTTGCCTCTACTCCTTTCAATAGTTTAGCCATCATATCTTTCATTGACATATTTCCAGCACCAGATGCAGCGGCGTCACGTCTTCCTGGAGGAACGTACAAACCACTCCTGTCAATCTTATCCTTCCAACTACCCTGACCACGGTCCTTATATCCTGAATTATCATAATAGTTCTGAACTTTGTTTCCTTGGGCATTGCTTCGGAAACCCCCTTGATTGTTCAAGTAGTTGGCTTCTTCCTCGGAATTGGATTCCTCTCTTTCTTTTGATGCAACAACTTTAACTTTTTTGATCTTCCCTGATAATAGATGCTTTGTAAGAAAATCCATCTGCATTTTCATGTGAGCCATGTCTTGGTCACGATCCTCTTGTCTTCGCCTCTGCTCTGCAGTCATGCCAAAAGATGCAGTAGAGCTTGCTACCTCAGAATCCCAGGTATACCAAGCTCTACTTCGCTTTGTCATCCGATCTAGCATATTGCTTGCCTGCACAAAGGTGAGGTCCATAAATGATCCACCTGCTGCATTATCTACCACTGGCTTAGTCACCGAATTCAAAGATCTGTATAATATCTCCATCAAGTGGACATTGGTCATATGGTGATTTGGGCACCGCATAAGCTTCGTCTTGAACCTCTCCCATGTTTCGTGGAGGGCTTCAGTTGGAAGCTGCCGAAAATTTGTGATCTCATCTCTCAACTGTGCTCTTTTGGATGGCAGAAAGAATCTTTCTAGGAAAGCATCTTTCAATTGCCTCCAATTAGTAATAGAATCAGGAGTCAGCCCATTCAACCATAGAGTTGCCTCCCCAGACAGAGACAATGGAAATAAGCGCAGTCGAATTGCATTCTGTCCAACGCCAGGATTGTCGAATGACTTGCATGTAGAAATAAAGTTGACTAGATGCATATTCGGATCATCACCCACAAGTCCACCGAATAATCCCTTAAGCTGCAATAGTTGAATCATTGTGCTAGTGATATTGAACTTTGCTCCAGGTGCCAAGGGTGGCAGAATAATGGCTCTTGTGGCACCAGCTTCATCCAAATCATCATCATCGTCATCAAAAGGAGTCTGCACAGCTTGGCGATCAGGCCTCAATCGCGCTTGACGATATCTCCACTGCATGGGTGCCGCCATCTCAGTAGTACGCAGTGGGTTTAGTAGCTCCTCATCGCCCAGGTCCTCATCATCAGGATTTGTTGCACGGCCTGGGTTATCAATATTCTTTTGATGCACTTGAGTAGTTATCCTTTCAATTTCACGTTGTACATCCATTGATGCACTGAACAAACCTGAATAAAATAAAAACAACAACTAAAAGTGAAAGTACAAGAATCTTTGACCAAAGGGTCTAGTAATTATCACAAACTTAGTTGACAACTGTATTCCCCGAAAACGGCGCCAATTTTTGATAACGCTCAATCTACAGCTCTCGTAGGAGTGTAAAGCGGTCGTTGTCAAATATATAACCCAACTGGGTTGGGTATCGATCCCATAGGGAATAGCCGGTCAATAAGTAAGCAAAGATTATTAGACTTTTGGTGCAAGTCTCGTAAAAGAGGGGGGATTGTAATGTGTAACCAAAATATTAAAGTAAAACCTGAAAATAGCAACGTAAAAAGAAATAATGTTTGGTAAGATGTAAAACAATGAGAATTGAGAAGTTGGGGGTATGTCCACCTTATGAGTTGTACGTCTCTATTGGCTATGAGTTGTGCGGAATTCAGACATGCATGTGCTTATAGAGAATTGTATTCGATGGTAAATCCAAGCGTCTTTCGACCTCAACAAGGACTATTTCACTTTAACTTTTTCGAGCTTAAAGCGTATCTAACGGTACGAATTCTCCAAGAGATTAATCCAGTTATGGCACTAACTTTTTAATAGGGGATGGGACCCTATTACCTTGACATTATCTCTTTTCCAGACATATAACTTTTCTTTCGAACAAGTTAATGCTATACTTGTGTTATTCTATGCGTCTGCAGCCACAAGAATTTGTATTAAGATGAAGAGAATAATGATATAAGCAGCACACGTGTCACGAATTCACAGACTCATAGCAATAGATAGTATCTCATATGGCTTCCATAACCCCAACAGAGAAGTTTAGTTACCCATGAATGCGAAGGAAATCACAATTGACATTGTTATTATACCACAATAAAGATTTCATGTAGTTGTAGTGTGGTAGGCGTTAGGCGTGAATTCCTAGCAAAGTAACGTTTCTCTTGTTGCGGAAATTAAGAATTGAATAGATGAATAGGAAATAATAAGAATTAAAAAGAATTGTTTTGATGAATGGATGGATGGTGGATGGATGGGAATTGATGGAATGGGGGAATTGTGTGGAATGTCGAAATTAAGAAAAATCTCCAGCAAAATAGGGTATTTATAATACCCATATCCTATTCCTACTAAGCTAATGAAATACTTAACCAAATCCTACTAAGCTAATGAAATACTTAACCCAGTTGTTCTAGGTTAATGTATCATTATCCTAATCCTAATAAATTACTGCTAGTCCCCAAAGTCTTCAGAATTGTTGTTTTAGCCCGGGACAGATTTTCCATGCGCCACTTTTGGTCCTTGGCACCCAAGCTTTGTTTTCCTCCTTTCGTGAAGCTTTCTTTGGCGTCAAGTAATCCATAAAATGCTGAATTCTGCATCATTTATACCTAAAAACTTGCTAATCATGTTCGTTAGCTCACTTACAGGAAAAAGGACTAAAAGTGCATGAATTATATAATTTGTTCTCAAAACATGGCTAAAATATGGGCAAAATATAGCACTATAGGCGTGTAAATTCGCCTATCATCATGGACAAATCATCTCTTGGTGTTGTGGTGAAGAAGAAGCGGGTTTTGGATCCCATACTTATGCAAATAAGGGATGATATGGGCCAAAAAAAGGTTATGGAATTTGAGATTAAGGGAGATGGTATTCTGAGGTACCAAGGTAGGCTGTGTATTCTTAACATTTATGGGCTACGAAAAAGTATTTTAACTGAGGCTCATAAATTCAGGTATACAGTTCATTCAGATTCTACTAAGAGGGATAGGGTAATTTTCCTCTCTGAATGCATAGTTTGTCAACAAGTTAAAGCACTTGAGGCCCGGTGGAACGTCTCATGAGATAGAATTTCCTATGTGGAAGTGGGAGATGATCAATATGGATTTTATTGAGGGTATTTTGCGGTCTTACAATTAGTATAATTCAATTTAGGTCATTGTGGATTGAATGACTACGTTCGCTCACTTCTTACCTGTGAGGACTAACTACATAGGAAAGGATTATGCCAGGTTGTTCATTCAGAAGATTGTAAAGATACATGGTGCACTAGTGTTAATTATTTCAGACCGAGGTATGCAATTTCATCTCAATTTTGGCATTCATTTTAGAAAGGTTTCGGTACACAGGTGAACCTTAGCACTCTTTTCCACCCTCAACTAGATGGAAAAGCAAAGAATACTCTTTAGACTTTTTTAGAGGATATGCTAAGGGCATGTGTGATTAATTTTAAGTGAAGTTGGGTGGAAAATTTACCTCTTACTGAGTTTGCGTATAATAATAGTTATCATTCGAGCATTCAGATGGCTCCTGTTTGGTCCTGACTTTGTTCACCAAGCCATAGAAAAGGTTAAAGTGATTACAAAAAAACTTAAAACAGCTTAAAGTCACCAAAAATCTTCTGCGGATGTGAGGTGAAGAGAATTGGAGTTCAAAGTATATGATTCGGTATTCCTGAAGGTATCTCCTATGCAAGAAGTCATGGGATTTGGGAAAAAAAGCTCAGACCCCATTACATTGGTCCATACCAAATTTTGAGGAGAATTAGAAAAATTTCTTATGAGTTAGAGTTACCGGCGAGTTTGGGTTCTATTCATCCCGTGTTTCATAAGTCCATATAGAAAAAGTGTATGGATGATCCTTCATTGATAGTTCTTGTTGAGGATGTTGGTGCTACAGATTTGTTGTCTTATGATGAAGTACCAGTTGAGATATTGGATAGGCAAGTTCGTAGATTGAGAAATGAATGATCCTAAGGGGGGGATAATGTAAGACCCTTAAAATTTTGAACAATTTATTTTTGACCTTCCCATATTTGTAATATTGATTTTTGACCTAAATTGTGTTTAGGGATGTTGAAAGGGTAAATTGGGAAAGTTTTAAAATTTTTAAAAATGGTTCGAGGCTATTTTGGAACTTTGACGCAGTGAGCTTCCGCGTTATTGCTAGAGGTGGACG
This sequence comes from Capsicum baccatum var. pendulum, assembly GCA_030864225.1. Taxonomy (NCBI): domain Eukaryota; kingdom Viridiplantae; phylum Streptophyta; class Magnoliopsida; order Solanales; family Solanaceae; genus Capsicum; species Capsicum baccatum. Next base: position 74,613,124 of record CM061558.1, on the reverse strand, counting down.
TTTGGTATTTGGTTCAGCATTTTCAAAGTTTGACTTTGGTAATTTAATAATCAGTATTTGAACATAGATACTATGTACCATATATAAACATCGGTTTGGTAATACAGTAATTGATAAATTAAACTTCGATTCGGTACAATTTTTTATAATACCATATTAAAATTGGAGATATGTAAATATACATTTAAACTTCAAAGAGTATATTTAATATAAACTCTAATTAGTATTCTTTTTGTTGGTTTTTACGAATATATAACCAAGGTCCAAGAGATTCTTTGGGATGACTAATACTATAGTCTATTGGGTTGGTTATATATATATATATATATATATATATATATATATATATATATATATATATATATATATATAATTTGATATTTGATAAATACCGAATACCAAACGGTATTAATATCTTGTACCAAATCCAATCCCAAATACCGAAATGTTGAGATTTTGCTCCCAAATACCATACCAAATAACCAAATACCAATTACCAAATATTTTAGTTTAGTTGGATAATTCGGTTTTCGGTATTTTATGACAAGCAATAATTATCACCGTGTCACAAATTTTACCCTCCGCGATATTGGCGTGGCATGGAGGATAACCTCCGCAATATTGGTGTGCCACGCCAAGGTGTAATTTTCATCAATTATTGTTTTTTTCACTTAAGGGTGAGAGGCTTTTGGTCTTTTCACCATTTTCTACGACTTCTAAACATAAAATAATCTCATTCCCATCTGCTTTCAAAGAAGAAATCCCTCTATTTCACTCTCAAACACAAAACCCAAGAATATTCAGGGGTTATACTGTGCATTCATTATCCGGACTCTAAACTTTAAATTGATTACAAATTCTTGTGTGTTTCAGGCATGGATCTCTGCACTAAACTAATTTTATACAAAAGAATGTGTTAAATTGTTGTCCATATGGTTTAATTGTTGGGTTTTAAATATGGGTTGAGGGATTTAGAATAGTTATTTCATAAATTGAGTTCCCATGGTTTTAAATTGGCTATTATGATTTATTCTCATGATTTTGTACTAAATAAATGCATGGGTGTGGGAATTGGGATTGAGAACATGAGTTTTATGGTTCAATGGTTTGGAATTGGCTTTGACCTCAACCCAAGTTGTGAAATGGGTTTTGAAACATGGATATATGCATAATTTAACTCGCTTTTGGAACTTTACTTTTCATAAAAGGTTAATGGAACATAAAAGAAATTTAGAAAGCCTTGGTGGCCATGTAAATTGGAAACTTTGGAGTCAATTTAGCTAATTGGTTTTGGAATGGCATAATGGAATTAGCTTGCAAGCTTAACTTTATTTGGTATGATGATACGAATGGTAAGTTCCTAATTAAAAGAATCCTTGGTTGATGGATGAGAATTTGTGTGAATGGTTTTAATTTTGGATTAAAGGGGGTTGTGTAGCTCTCTGTGGGAGGTACAGGTCCCATGGGGACCGATACTAGAAACCACGTTTTCGGCATGTGGGTCTTTATGACCGTGTGCATAGTTCACACATTATATATATTTTTTAGAATAGTTTTAGCCTCGGTGGCTTTGGCCCTTTCTCAAATTTTTCTGGTTCATACGGTTTAACACATATTGGAGCAATTTTAGCCGGGAGAGCTAAACCCATATAGCCCGTAGGTGCACTTAGGACGGTGAGATCTATATAGTTCATATTAATGGCTTTAAATCTCTTGCTTAAACCTTGTTTCATATCTCGTAATGTTATACATATCTATAAACAATATATGCCTGTGGTTTAGTTTGGTTTTGGACATGGCATTATTTTATCCCTATATTGAGTTACATGCCAATGCTTACCTACTAATTGTCATAGGACATTATATTATTTCAAAATAATAGGTTTGAAGATACTTCTTTTACCCCCGTGCTACATTAGATGGATTAGCACGTTCATCGAGTCGATGTGAAGTGGTGAACCTTCATTCGTTAGAAGGCATTTTCATTTACATATTCTTTTATTTTGACTCGGTACTTTTGGAATATTTTGTTCATGGTAGGGGGCATGTCCCAACCTATTTGGTATTCTTATTTTAGGGGCTATTGTGGATCGATGTGGGTTGGTTGATTATTTTTTTGACTCTTAGTTTCATTGATTCATTCATTCTTCATCTTATTTTTGTTTAGTTGGCTTTGGCATTGTTTTTATTATAATTATTATTATGCTCTTGAGGTTGGGTTAAGGGGTAGTCTCTGGTATATGGTGCCCTTGAGATACCCTTCATGGCCAGGCCCTGGTTCGGGTTATGACACTAAGTTGGCCAAGATTCATGTGAAGAAAATTAGTAGGCTACATAGAGTGCTAGTGACTACTATATCAAATTGGGGTACTCAGTTTACTTTTAATTGATTAAAAAGGTTTCAATCCAAGATGTGTTCTAGATTGAACCTATGCATAACTTTTCATCCACAGATCGGTGGCTAATCGAGCATACTATTCAAGTTCTTAAGGAAGTGTTTAGTTCTTGTGTTATGGGTTTTGATGGAAAGTGGGACCAATACTTACCGTTGTGTGAATTTTCCTACAATAATAGCTACCACTCTAGTATTGACATTACTTATTTTGAGGCCTTATATGATAGACGATGTAGGCCCCCAATTGGATAGTTTGGTGTATTCGAAAGGCCTTGGGGCACTGATATACTAAAGGAATCTTTGGAAAAAATTATATTCATACAGAAAAATGTCATAGCAATTCAAATCTGACAAATGGAATATTCCAACAAAAAGGTAAGAGATATCAATTTCACAAAATGGGAGAAGGTACTCTTGAAGGTGTGATCCATGAAGGGTGTGATGTGATTCGACAAGAAGGGTAAGTTGATCCCAATGAACATATGACCCTTTGAGGTATTTAAGAAAGTGGATACTATAAAATATAGGTAGGCCTTACCCCCTTAGTATGTGTGGGGTTTACCTCGTAATCTATTTGTCAATGTTAAAGAAGTGCCATGGAGATAGTGGCTATATTTTAATGCGGACTCAAAACTATTTGATAAGGAACTGTCCTATGAAGATTACTTAATTTATATTTTATCTAGAGATATGAGAAATTTGAGGAAATGTGTTATATCTTGTGTGAAGGTTCAATAGAGGAACCGTACTATAGAAGAGGCTACACGGGAGATAGAAGCGATCATGTATAAGTGATATCTACATTTGTTTATTAATTCAAGTACTTTCTCTTTCAATTGTTATGTTTTTTTCAGGACGATTTTTGTTCAAGTATGAATGAGTGGAAAATCGGTATCTAATATTATGATCCAGATTATGGTTACGCTAAAATAGGAGGAAAAATTATACCTTAACCACCTTTGGTTACTTTTTAGAATTCAAGGCTAGGCTAGGATTGGCTTGTTTTTTAGGACGTGATAATCTAATGAAATTTGATACTAATATGGGTTGTAGTAGCAGGATTTGATGTGATAATTAGATAGAAAATTGTTATAAGAGATCATAACAACTTTTGACACCTCAAATTGGGTTATAGAACTTTGGTTATACCATTTATTATGGAAGAGTTGGTTCGCAATGTTATGATTTGGGTTATATGTTGTAAGTTTAAAAACTGGAGAGAGGTCCCTAGTTTCTGTCTCTAACCATTGTATCTTAAAAATCAACCGCTACAGTGGTACCACTATGACAGCAATAAGAACAACAACAACAGCTTCCATGAAAAAGGTGTTAACCGTTGTAGAGGACTCCATGAAAAAGGGCGTGAACCACTACACTGAAACTTTAACTACTGCCATAATTATCCGCTACAATGGTAATGCATAGTAAATTGTTTTATTTTAAATAACCAATGAAACACCTACATTCTCCACTTTTTTTAAAACGCTAGATGCTTTCAGGAAGGTAATTTTTAGAGGGTTGTAATTTTTTGTAATCTTTGGAGGTAAGTAATTGTATTTTAAACTTGAATGTACTTTGTTTAACCTTATAATATTACTAGGAAATAGATTAATGGTAGGTTTTTGTAATACTCCCAATTTTTAAGCTCTAAACCTATCAAAAGATAGGTCATTGATTTATCTTCCAAATGCCACTAGTCTCGCTTTAATATGATATTGTGGCAAAAGGTTATGGAAAATTTCCTAAGGGTTTGTCAACTACCATTGACAATAACCCTGAAAATGTCCCGTTATTAGTCATAATGAGTCATTGTATGGAGTCGTTGCTATAGCAGTAAAAGATCCCAAATTTTTAGCCAGTGGTGATGAGTCAAGTATACAACTCGTTATCAGTCCTAACGAGTCATTAGGTAGACCCATCATCATAATAGAAAGAAATTCTAAAATCAAGTCTCTGACCACAACTTCTCCCAATGACCCATGGTCATACCTAACGAGTCATTAGAAGAGGAGTCAATTTCATAATAGAAAAGACTCATAACTTAGGCCCTCAGGTAATGACCCAGACCATGACTCATACCGAGTCACGATGACTGCTTTTCAAAAATTCATAAATGATTTAAAAGGGTTTTTTAATTCTTTTCCCATTCTTTTAACCCAAAACCCACGTCATTTGGGCTCTTCAAAACCAGTTATTAGGAGTTAATATTACCCTAACCCCTAATAAACTCAAAATTGTTCTACACTTATCCAAAAAAAAAGTGATTCTTTTATCTCAAAGCCATGTTAGGGTTAATCCAGAATAAGCTCAATTCCAAGGATTTTTTCCATGGCTTCCACTCTAGGTATGTAGGATTTCATCAATGGGTTACTTCCACCCATTAAGTCCCAAAGATTTCTCAAATCCTCAAATTTAATTTCCCTCCATGAATTGAGTTCTAGGTCAAATATGAGTTAACTTAAGCCCTTCAGTTTATTTGTGTAAATAAACCATGAGTATATGTTTTCTCATAGGATTTACATCTTCCCATACTCACCATCATAAATTTTCCTATAGTTGATAAATTATTATGGGATATGTTCTGTAAAATTCTCTACTATGATCAGCTTTAAATTATTATCATGTTTAGTTGCGTTAGACAAGCTAGTCGATTATGAACATCTGATACCTAGGATTTCATACACGCACCAGTTGACATGTTTGAGCATTTCAGATTATGCATATATGGCTATTTCTAAGGGTTTAATATATCGAGCATATATATATATATATATATATATATATATATATATATATATATATATATATATATATATATATATATATATATATATATCAATTTTCAGTGTCCTTCAGTTAAGAGTGGTAATTATCATGTGAACGTCGTATGGGCCAGCACCGAGTGAATGCAGAGTTGAAGGCTCACCTGCCAATTGAGGACTGAGACCTTTAGTAAAAGTCCCTAAGTTCCAGAACTATGGCACCACCGTAGGTTATGAGTAATCACCCACCTGTTGAGGACCGACACCCTAGTCCTTTGGCATATTATTTTAGGGGATCCATGCCAACTAGTGTTGGTACTCTTGGCAAGGTAGTAGCACCCTTCCAATTGAGATTGTAGGTTAGACCCCATTTTTTCTCAGATTTGGGTATGTCATTTATTGTTATATCCCACATTCCTCAGTTTATTTTTAGTTTATATTCAATTTAGGTTTGCTTAACTAAGTACTCAGATATTCAGTATTTAGTTTTATCCATAACATGTTTATACTTGGTTTTGAGTTCAGTTTACATGTTCATGCATTCATGTTTAGTTTATGTTAGCTAGTTTCCCATCTCACATACTTGGTACATTCAATGTATTGATTGCATACTTTTTATGCTATATTGTCTCATAATATAGGTTTGGATGCTCGATATGTGGACTGAACTTAGCACGTTCCCGCGCCACACTCAGCAACACCTTTTGGTAAGACCTCATCATTCGAGGACTTTATCAGCTCTTTTTTTGCTAGTTTATTTCCATTTCAGTTAATTGGATTTAATTGGGGGCTTGTCCCAACAACTTATTATGAGTAGAGGCTATGAGCCAGGTGTTTAGATTTTCAGCATAATTGGTTGTCGAGCAGTTTCTTGTTCTATTTCTAGTTTTATTAAGTTTTTAATTTTACATTATTATAGATTCAACCAGTTATTTCAGTTAGCTTCTTCCCAGTGGTTTGTTATTATATTCATTGTTCTAATGCATGACAGTCATGGGTTATCTTGGGGTCATCTGTGACCTTAGAGGCCGTGTTATGACTAGGGGGTGATCTCAGGTTATGACAGTTTTGGTTGTTTAACCTGAGTTTATGGAATTTGATGAAAAATAATGAGATTGTCTATAAATTCGGTATGTAATGGTCCCAGGATGTTAGAAAATATTAGTAGAACTAGATTTACAGATTTTACACTAATTCAAGTTAGGATTCATAAAGTTTATATGTTTAAAATTTTCTAAAATAATGAAATAGGGTAATGATTGGAAAAAATTAGTGGGTTTATGATCCCTAACGATTAAAAGAAAATGAATTATTGAAATGGGTGTATATTCTAGTGTTTTATAGATCAAGAACAAATTAAATGAGGAAGAAAAGGCAAAAGTGTGGCTTAAAGGTTACTTTGAGTAAGGAATTGAGGTAGGTTATGATTGTGTCGTAGCACTTGGACTTTCTTGGTTTTGTACTTGTTTTTTAACTTGACATCTATCATTGTATTCTAGCATGATTTGTAACTTAATGACTGCATTATATTTCTTTTATATTGTAATGATATATTATGATAATGGGTTGAGTACCACACTGGTATGAATATGATATATTATAATAATATATCGAGTACCACACTGGTATGAATGTGATATGATATGATAATGGATTAGGTACCATATCGATACGATGTAAATTTGATGATAAGGTTGAGAAGGGTAAGAGACGATACACATATATGGCATACATGCACTTATATATATCCATCGAGTGACTCATTATGAATTTACATATTGATGTGTTGTTAATGAAATTAAATAAGTGTGAAATTATGAGCATGTAAATTTGGGAGTTGTAATGATGTGATGATACATGATATATTTAGTTGAATGATATCATTGGTTATAAATTTTGTTAGGATCACTTATATCTTTGTTTGTCCTGGATATACATTGTTAAGTAGTAGACCTATGATGCTTACCGGTACTTATTGATGTATTGGTTCTACCTGTACTCTCCTTTTTTTGAGTGAAAAAAATCTTTCAGTGATTGAAATGCGAGTTTAGCTCTAGATAGCAGTTCAAACCCAATTTGGAGGGTGGGAACTATGTTCAAGCAACCTATTGATTATCTTATGATCTTGAAATCCCTTGTTTTAGGTATAAGATCCTTTTCTTTGTTATTTTTTGATAGACTTTCTCTTTTCAATCTTAGTTGTTTTTAGACGTTCTCGTACTATGGCTCAGGTCCCAAAAATTGTAATAAATAAACGTTTTCGTACTATATTTATTTCATAAATGATAATGTCATTGGATGATTATTAGGTATTGAATGAAACCATTTTAGTACTTATTAAAAAGTATGATTTGATAATTATTATGAACGTGATAATAACACTTAAGCGAGTAAAAGGTGAGGGTAGTACGATTCTCCCAACGTAGGTTAGGGAACATGTCAATCATGATCATTTTGGATTGTAACAGAAATTGTCTACAAATTTCTTATTCTCTTAGCTATCTTAAAATCACCCCAAATCACTTAACTTTTAATCAATCCATTCTCAAATTTCTCTGGGCCTACCACGTTTGGATTTTATCCAAGACTAGCCTAGCCTAAAATGTTTGACACCTAATTCAAAAAATATACTTTAATTGTGACACTCTAGAATTAACCAAAAAGGATCTTTACAACTACCTTATTATTTTATTAAAATTCAACAAATCCAAAAGAACTATGAAAAAGATTTGAGAGCCCCATTTCTGAAGATTTTAAATTTTTTGCAAACTCAACTCCTCACAGTATACGTCACAAAGTCTTAAATCATATTTACGATAACTTACATTCTATGGGTCATCATAACAATGAATTTCAACTTATACCAAAGATACTTCAACTCCATGAAATAGAAAATGAAGATAAAGATGTTCACTTTGAATGAACTATCACCGTTAGTGAAGAAGATATATTATTTCAAAAAATTTTACATTTATCAAAGAAGGGATTACAACATCATCCTCGATAGAATATTTTCAAATAAATTGTGTGCTTTCTTCATTGATGAACCCGGTGAAACTGGAAAAAATTTACACCATGATTTATTACTGTTAGACACAATTGATTTATTGCTTTGGCGACAACAAGCTCAAGTGTTGAAGACCTTCTTTTCAGAGTACAAATTGCTCATTCACGTTTTAAATTACCTCAAGATATTGAAGAAAATTTTACCTGTAATTTTAACAAACAAAGCTCTTTAGCCTATTTGATTTGTGATGTAAAGTTAATTGTCTTAGATGAAATCTCAATGGAAAAGAAATAGTTAAAGCTTTATAATTTCTTCTAAGAGATTAAATAAAAATTATTTGGTAGAGAGGTAAGAAATAAAATTTCACTGTAAAATTTACTGTGCTCCCTAATTTGGCATAAACTGAAAATTATTATCATCAAAAAAATATACAAGAAAATTCATACCCTAATTTTTGAAAATATCAAGTATGAATTGGTAATGTCACCAAGAAAATAAAAAATCACACTATTTAATTTGTTAAGTTCTCCTTTTATTACTGAGAAAGAATCTCTATGCCATTTATTTTAAGTTACTTACGCTAATTTACATGTATGTCATTCAGACACTTCATTTATCACTTTTTGTGCTATTTTAAAAAATAAAAAAATAAATATGTCACTAAAATAAATGATATGCTAATAGTCCAATATCCAAAATTCACCAAAAATTTATAAAAGCTTGATGAAACAATCGACCCAAACGATCAAAACGGGTGTGAAGATTTTATGCATAGTTAAAATCCTGCAGGCCTACACTTTATAAATTAATGTTGTAAGAAACTATTTGATTATATTATTACATAACCTAAACCCTAATTTTCTATGTAATCGAACATGCTTAATATGCAATAATCTCAAAAATTATATTATTAATGCAATAATATCTTCTAGAGGGTTTAAAATAAGCATGCACTACAAAAAAAACGTGTTTGCAACAGATCAAAAATATTGTTAATCAACATATATCCGTCGCTATATCAATTTTGAGACAGATCAACGATGAAATATGTGTCATTGCTATTTTGTGCGTTTCTAACCATTTAGCAATGGAAAAAATATAATCTGTTGCCAATTTTGCAAAGTCATAGAGATGACCTATATCCGTTGCCATTTTGTATCAATGAATATATTTGTTGTTATATTTATAAATGTCGTTACTAATTTCATATTTTATTTCATCATTTTGATTATTTTGTGACCAAATATTTCATTGCTAGTCCGTCGCTAAAAATTTTGTTATTTAGTCCCCAATTTTTTAAAATTCATAAAATATTCAAAATTCATATAAAAGAACCCACATATATAGATAGCAAAATCTTCTTAAAATATCCAACATTTATATAAAAGAACCCACAAATATAGATAGAAAAATCTTCTTAAAATATCCAACATTCATATATAAGAACCCACATATATAGATAGCAAAATCTAAACATCCACAATACCAAACATAGCAACATCTAAACACATAATTATGTCCAAAACTTCCATAGCACCAAACATCAACCAACTATCCTTAAAACAACCCACATCATCCACAATACCAAAGATAGCAAAAGCTAAAAAAAAACATTAGAAGCTGAAGATGATGTCTTTCCACAAGAAACACAAAGTGTTTGCCCATAGTATCCTTTTGCTTTAGATCCAAGACCAAATACTCTTCGCTTCTTTTCTCCTCTGGCAGCTTGATAATATACATCAAATTGATCAATATCAGATTCTGATAATATTTTTTCTCATAATATTTCTTCAAATCTTTTCTGTGATAGAGAAAGTGAAATTATAACGGATTATACTTAAAAATTATTAGATGCCAAAAACTACTTTAAACTAAAAAAAATAAGAATTAAGTAAATTACTACATTAAGATTTAGTCTTACATGGAAGATTTGGGAACGTTTATCAATGAAAGATTTTCCATCATGACTATGTGTGTATGCAATCACATGGGAGAGAACATTCAACATTTCAAGGGGGTGTAAAATTTCACATACAGACAATAATTCTTGTGTTAGTCAAACTCTCTTTACATTAGAAAAGTGTATTCAAGAAATAATATATTTAAATATCTATAGCTAATTACAGAAGTTTAGAAGTCGTAGTTCATGTTTTACTAGGATAGTTGAAACCAAATAAAATTATTGATAATTGAATGATCATATGCACTCCAAAATTGTAACAGCTGGCCACAACTTAAATAAAAGAAACAAGTAAGTTGTAGATAATCATTGTAAAGTGTTAAATTTCATCAGTAGGGTAGATGATACAGAGGATTTGAATAGACAACCTCAACTAGTCCGAGATTAGAGTTGATCGATTGACTAATTTCATATATGAATTGATAATTCGAACCCACACTATAACAACTTTACTCTATAAGATATACTCGCCACCGTTGACGGATGAGATCCTAATCATTCTACCTCTTTAACCAATGAACCCAAAAGTTCATAGTTTTGACCATTATCAGCTTATCTCAAATAGCTAACATTTATTTTTTCTTGATTTTATCATACAAAATCTGAGAAGGCTTGACTGAAAGCTGAAATTTATAGAGACGCACAAAGGCCAAAACCAGGGAAGGGAATGGATATAACACTTGAGAGATAACCACATTTTTTTCTTGGGGAGTGAGGATGCATGAATGTGTAAGATTGTAACAGCATAGCGCCATTTCAAATCTGATGGCTATTTACAACAGTTTAGCTTAGAACATCTGACATAACATTTATTGGGAGATAGACAATTTCATTAAATGAACAGAAATTAAGTGGTAATTTTGTTGATAAACACAATTTTGAATTAAAAAATGTCACTGCGCAAGCAGCAAGATATAGACATGTATGCGCTTGGTAAATACAGCTGAAGGTCTACTGTTAATGACACTGCAGTGAGAGAATCATCCTCGCCTCTCATATCCAGCACAGTTCTAGAGTCCCCAATATTACCAATAACAAGATTCTTACCTTGCCAAAAAAACAAAATAAAAGTGTTCATATTTAGAATAAAATAGTAGAAAAACTAGCTAGCTTCAACTTGCTGAATATGTCGATGAACCTATTTAACCAGGGTTACAGTTGTTGTTCCACTACAGAAGCAATTGATTTTCGTATAGCTTCTGAGTTCTCTATCCATAACCTTATAAGCCTTCAAAAATGACTCCTTCAATGTTTGAAATACCTCTAGGTGCATTTAAGTCTCTTCAACATCAATAGAGAGTCTCGACTCCACACCAGCGATGAGGAAAGCATCCTCGGGATATTGGCTGCTCCCCATACTGAGACTGATCTCTTTTAGAATATCTTCATTTTTCTCTTAGAACATCCTCGAGAAAGCATCCTCACCTTATATTTCTGTGCGGGGCTATTATTTCTAGCTTAAACTCACGACCAACTGGTCACATGGAAGCAACTTTACCAGTTACTCCAAGGCTCCCCTTCCCAACCGTGAAAATAGAAAGGAGGATAAATGGAATGATGAGGAGCCCATCATATATATATGTCTAATAACAATTACATATCCCAAGAGAAAACCTTTCCTATCTCGTTAGGAAGTAGTGACATAAATTAACTATCAAGAAAGAGTATTCAGTAGCCAAGTATCTCATAATATTACACTGCATTCGTAATTGATCTTCTTCCACAGATATACACATACAAGATAGACGTCAGAAAATAAAGTATTTGTTCAACTTCCAAATGGCTTTTCATGTAACTGTGTACTTATCAATGATAGGAACGGGAATTATCTAGCCATAATATAACTATCTATAAAGAGTATCCAATATCCAAGCCTCTCATAATATTATTCGTCATTAAAATTCTTCCACAGATAGACACTTGTAACATAAAAGTCAGAAACTAAAGCATTTGTCCAACTTACAAACAACATTTCCAATTTACTGAATTTGCTTATACGAGGTCATTCCCATCCTCCATTCATTTGCAATGAAATAAAGCAAATATGATGCAATGAAGTTTCACAACTATATAAAAAAGTGCTAAAAAATAACTTGACGGGGTCAAAGAAAGATTTTCTATTAACATATCCAAACACAACTTTTTTAGGAGCAACTTAGAGAAGATAATGCCAAACACTTACAAAATTAGCAAGTTGTAGATTGTAAAGGAGTATATGACCGACACTTGAGATATCCCACTAACCAACCTACGAATCCTTGTAACCAGCACATCCTTGGAGAAGTAGTTCTTATGTACTCTCAGCAAATATCAACACATGAACAACTTGATGGTAGTCTCCACCTCTGCGACTACCCCTCTGGGTTTAGAGAAGCAAATTGTTTCTCTAGTTTTTACAAATCTAGACTTTTAATCACATTAATAATACTTAATTACTAGAAATAAGCCAAAATAAAGCCCGCAGACATCTTTTAAATTCAAAATAAGAAATCCAAGCAGATATGGAAATTTTCTTATACTACACTGAGACAACTAAAGCAAATATGGTACATGCTATTGTCTACCGATTAACCATAAAGACATAGAATATCAACAGTGGTAAGGAAAACCTAAGTGAAAGAGCTCAAACAACCGTAAACCTATCATTTACAAGTGATTTCTAACATAGAAATTAAGAAATTGAAAGAGAAAAAACAACCCACATTACGCGATTTAGAATTGTAACTCTAATTTAAATTCAAAATTGAGCGATTGATTCCCTTTTCGATTGATATTGAGCGATTTCCTTTTCTCAATTGAGAGAAATGGGAAAGGAGACTTTATTTTTGGAGAGAGGCAGATGATACTATGTTTTGGGAACAAAGTGAAATAAAAGACTTTGCCCTAATATTTAGTTGGTAGGATGATGGATTAAAAAAATAGCTAATATATTTTTTAAAAATGGTAAAATAATTTCAATGACAATAATTTCGTTGGTATTTCTGTTTCCACCATGTCAAAAAAAATTTCCACCTTTTATGTCGCTAATTTTGTCACCAAAATAAAGGCGCCAATATTTACCGCCAAAATATAGCAACAATTTTTATTTTTTGTCTCTAATCCATCACTAATTAGGCTACTAATTTAATTTTTATTTATTTAGCAATAAAAGTTCTATTTTATTGTAATTCCGTTGTTTATTAGCGATAAAAATGTCTTTGTTGCTATAAATCCATTGCTAAACATGGTTTTTTGTAGTGATGTATTCAATCACGAATTTCTCTACAAACATCACAAGATGAAATATTTCTCCTTCAATGTAAAAGAATACAATTTACAATATCATTATATTACGTCATGATAATAAATAAAGCACATGGTCAAACATTAAATTATATTGATATTTATTTATTTGAATTTGCATTTTTCCATGATCAATTATTGTTACTTGATCAAGAGTCAAAACTTCTAGTTGTGTGAAAGTACTAATTAGTTCTTCTATAATTGAAGACAACGATGATCATTCTAATCAAAATATAGTTTAGGATGAAGTCACTAAAAATCTTTTCCATAACATTATGTTATCTCCTGGTTACTACACAAACAACTATCATCACTTCTTTTTCTAAATCATTATTATATTTTTCTTAGAGAAAATGCACTATTTTCACCCTGAACTATAAACGAAATTGTTGATACACACTCCAACTTAAAGGAGGTCCTATTGCCCCCTAGACTAATTAAAATTATACTCTTGGCAACCTTAAAGCCTACATGGAACACTGCGTGAATCAACATACTAAAGGTCCCATGTAGGCACACGTATGTGCCACATAGGCACTTAAGGTTGCCACAAATACAATTTTAATTAGTCCAGAGGTAATCAGACCCCGTTTAAATTGGGGTGTGTCTCAGTAATTTCATTTATAGTTCAAGGTGGTAACAGTGCATTTACTCTTTTTTTACCATTATTATTAATGTAGGTTGTCTAGTTTTTTACAAATTTGATATAATATTCTTTTTGAATTATTTTATTGATATTTATCATAGTATTATTGTAAGTGCACTTTTTCTATAATTACAAATTAGTTCGATATGATAAATAGATTTGATATCAGCTCCATCACTTCTCAAATGGAGGACTAGTGTAACACCTTGTATATTTAGGCTAGAGTTTGAGCCGTTGTTCCTACTTATATAGATCCAAACCCAATGGATTCTACTTATAAGTAAGTGTGAATAATGATTCCTTAGGGTGGGAACATCTTTAGACATTGATTGAAGTCTTAGATATCATCTAGCTTAAAGATAAGTTGAGCACTTTCCTATCTAGTGAAATTTGGTATATGATTTTTTGGGTCAAGTTCTAATGAACATTACTCCTATAATATATGGAGTTATTTAACCCATTATATATAAAATTAATAATCTTCGAGTCCACTTTCCAATGTAACTGACCGCTTGTCAATCTAATTTCTAAATCAAAAGTTATGAGTGTTTTAGCGAGACACTGTCTCAGGTCCGCGTTGGATCTGCGCCACGAATCCTTAGGTTTGATTTGGACATGCCCTGCAAACCCTATGGTTTTCTTTGGACTTACGCCACCAAGCCTTTGCCAAACGTCAAAAAGTGTCCCATTTTGAGTTATTTGTAAAATTCCCTTTCCCATGCTGAAATTTTATGGTCTTAACATGTTATGAATAGTAAAGTGGGTTTGATATCATGAATTATAAGTCACCTTTTTTAGATCATGAGCTTTACGTATAACTAATGTTGGGGTTGTTTTACGAATTAGGAGAACTTTTGAGTTTTAAATGTCTCTTGATTTATCATGCATGGTTGTTTTACATGTTTTTCAAAGAGGTGATTATTATTCAAAATGTTGTTGTTTCGTAATGACGAATTACATGTATTTTATGTAAGAATTAGCCACCATATGTTAAAGTAATGAAAAAAAGAGTATTTTGTATGTGTTTCGTGTTTATTTGAAATAAGAACTCTCATATGATATTTAAATATTTTGATGTCCATTAACATGATTTTGAATAAGAAAGGCTATAGATATGATATGACATGATATGACTTGCAAGTCTAGGTATAACGATACCTATCATGAAATGCCCTTAAGATGAAAAAAAGAATGTTATAAGCATGAAGCATGATTTTAAAAGATTAAATATAGGCTTAAATAGAGTTAGATGGTCACCCAAAGAAGGCTCAAGTTCAGATAACTTATTGACAAAAATTGTGTTTTGTCAACACAAGTTTATGATATCCTGAAATATGGATTATACGTTGGCAACAGCCCTCTGGCGTATTATGAATTATGTACCATAATTTTTGCCACAAACTTGGATTGGGGGCTTGGCTGCCGAGTTAAGGACGAATTCTATGTGGCCCATAAATTGGTACGAATGTAAGGTGAACCATCGAGCTCAGAACTAATGTAAAGAGTTGAGTCAATGTTTTACTAGCATTAATTGTATCTTTTTAAATTATAACCATATATATATATATTATGCTAAATTGTTTTTGCAATGCTCTCAATTATGTCACATGAAATATATGTTATTTTTGGGTTGTTCTACATATCAATACTCGCCAAGTATTGACTCCCCGATATTTTAGGTTCCACGGTATAGTCCCATGGTCTATCATATCAGTAGAATATTTAGGATATGACAAAATTGGTGTGACATCTGTCTTTCGAAAGAAATTTACTCATATGTTGAGTCTTTTAGTTTATGGTCCAGATAGGAGCCTTGTCTCTGCCTAAATAGTTAGTATTCGGTAGAAGCTTCGTGGATGAGTTTTGGTTATTGTATTGTCATAGCATTATTAACATAATTTGATTTTTTGATTTTCTTATTTTCATTATATCCTCCGCACTTTGGTTTATGTATAGATTATGCTTATGATAGTATGATAAGGGATATCTCAAGCCTACATGGTTAAGGATGCCCATCGTGGCCAGGGCCTCATCTTGGGTCGTGACAATCTTGGTATCAAAGAACAGTTCAAATTTCAAAGGTGTCTACGAAGTTGTGACTAGTAGAGTCTTGCTTATGGGTGTGTTGTACACCACACTTATAATCAGGAGGCTACCGGGCATTTAGGAGATGTTTCCCATTCTTTCATACTCTAGATAATGCCATTGTGTTGTCCATATAGAAGTTATCCAAACTCCTTCCTTACTTTGATTTTATTAGCTATGTGTCATTAGCGAGGTAATACAATTGCAAAAGCTTAGAGTCTAAAGGATGTGGTCCTTTCTAATTGAGTCATAAAAGGTTTTGATATAGCATAGGGAATTGAAAGAGCTCGTTAACGCTTAAAAGTGTGTTGATTCAAGCGTACACACCTATCTATATCAACCATGCATTTGAGACTGAGGTAAGGAGTATATTTGGTCTCTTTCATATTCCTTGTTGCGGATTTCATGCTTAAGGGTAGAGATATATGGAAAAATGTTGAAATAGTATTTCCACCCGAGTAGTAGTATATATAAAGATTTCATGACCTATTGGTAGTAATTTGGTTATGAAGTTATTGATATCAAGTCACAAGTTTAGAAGTCAGAATGAGGGTGAATTTTGCATAAAGAAGCTAGTTTTAGTTGTATAACCTTTGATTGAGGGGTTGGTTGCCCTTTTATATTTATTGAATAATGTTGTGGAAATATTTGTAGATTGTATGGCAGTCAGTGGAGGAAGTTATTGGCTATTATTGTAACTTATTTAGAATATGGAAGGAGCTCAGAGTGGATAGTTGTGGTTGTTATAGAAATCATTTATAGGTGGTAAATGGAAAGGGGTAGATTAGTCAATAAGTTGTAGGTAGAGAGACATACATGTTTATGGAATTTGAAGGTAGTGGGGATGTATATATGGGTAAATAAATATGATGTGAGAAAGTAGAATATGCTAATAATATCGTAATGGGTTATATTATAAGATTAAGATCGACTATCCTTATTATGTGACCTTACCCCTGATAACGCTCAAACTACAGCTCTCGTAAGAGTGTAAGCAATCGTTGTCAAATATAGAACCCAACTGGGTTGGGTGTCGAATCCCACAGGGAATACTTGGTCACTAAGTAAGCAACGATTAGTAGACTTTTGGTGAAAGTTTCGTAAAAAGGGGGGATTGTAGCGTGCAAATAATGTAAACAAAATAGTAGAGTAAAAACGAAAAATAGAAGAGTAAAACGGAGTACTTGGTAGGTTTTAATCAATGAGAATTGAGAGTTAGGGTTATGTCCACCTTATGAGTTGTACGTATCTATTGACTATGAGTTATGCGGAATTCAAACATGCATACACTTATAGAGAATCGTATTCTATGGTAAATCCAGGCGTCTTTCGACCATCAAGGATTATTTCACTTTAACTCTTTCGAGCATAAAGCGTATCTAATGGTAAAAATTCTCCAAGAGGTTAATCCAGTTACGGCACTAACTTTTTAAGAGGGGTTGGTGCCCTATTACCTTGACATTATCTCTTTTCCAGACATGTAACTTTTCTTTCGAACAAGTTAATGATATACTGGCGTATTCTATATGTTTGCAACCACAAGAATTTAAATTAAGATGAAGAGAGTAATGATATAAGCAGCATACGTGTCAAGAATTCACAAACTCATAGCAATAGATAGTATCTCATAAGGCTTCCATAACCCCAACAGAGAAGTTTAGCTACGCATGAGTGCAACTGAAAACACAATAGACATTGTCATCATAACAATCTCACGATATGTAGGTAATGGCATCACATATGGCATGATTTCCTTGATTAGTAGCGTCTCTCTTGTTATGAAAATTTAAAAGTCGAATAGATGAAAAATAATGTCAACAACAAATTAATAAAGAAAAAGGGGAAGGATCGAACAGGGATGAGGGTGGTGGAGAATTGTTTTGATGGATGGATGGATGGTGGATGGGAATAATAAAAATCTCCAGCAAAATAGGGTATTTATAACACCCATATCCTATTCCTACTAAGCTACTGCCTTACTTATCCTAATCCTACTAGGTTACTGCATCCTTATCCTAATCCTAATAAGTAACTGCTGATCCCTAAAGTCTTTAGAAATGCTGTTTTTGCCCGTGACAGGTTTTCCATGTGTCACTTTTAGTCCCTAGGCGTCCAAACTCTGCTTTCCTTCTTTCGTGAAGCTTCCTTTGGCGTCAAGTTATCCATAAAACGCTGAAATCTTCATCATTTATACCTGAAAACTTGCTAATCACGTTTGTTAGCTCGCTTATAGGAAAAAGGACTAAAAGTGCATGAATTATATATTTTGTCCTCAAAACTTAAGTAAAATATGGGTAAATTATAGTACTTTAGGCGTGTAAATACGCCTATCATCAACACCCCACACTTAAAGCTTTGTTCGTCCTCGAACAAAATATCATGTCCATCTAAACATCTACTTAGGGTTTCACAGTAACAGCACAAAATATTCGTCAAGACAGGCACGACAATCATTAACAAAGAGTAGTTTTCTGATCACTACTAGAAACAATTCAACCTCTAACATAGACTCGTGATGATGGTGAATTCGTATCCACAAGTTAATGTACAAAGAATCATACGCAACTACCCAAAACTCATCAACCATGTGTGTCTCACAATATATCACCCATAATCACTCACAAGTATTGTATATATTTCGAACATGGGTATAAGATTATCCTTGCTCTCACTCTCACAAAGAATTCATATGTTGCAACTGATGACCATAGGCTTGCCCTTAGTGTAATGCTCCACTAAATATCATAATGCTAAGCTTAGGATCAAATAGGTATTTTACAGGTTATAATGTTGGCTAAGGGACGGGTAGGACTATTTTGGCCAGAAATAGTGACTATGTTCCTAAGCGCTTTAATACATCACATTATGATATTAACACTTTCTTTCAAACAACCTTTCTACTTTCTCTACCACCCCTTCTCACCTCTTTTGTTATTCAATTTTGAACAGAATTAACTTTTTATTTTCCTTTTTTTTTTCTCTTTTTTTTTATAACACGCCTCGATGACAACCATTCTTTTTCATAATGAATTCAAGTACCAATTCACTTTAAGGCACTACTCTCACCCAATTTCCTCTTATTTTGTCACATGACTTTACAATTTAAAGCACTTAGGAATTTGGAACAAATTATGGTCTTGAAAAAAATGGATTAGGCTTACATATGAGGCTATCAAAGAAAATAGGCTTAAGGCTCAAAGGGGGTTATCTAGGATGATGTCCATGGGTAGATAAAATGAAGGTAAACAATCATAGGTTGCCAAAGAAATGCCTAAATCATCTCCTAAACTCACACTCTTTATTTTGCTTTACATACATACCAGGCAAGTTCTAGCATCAGCCACAAACACAGAGTATACTATAACCTCACACACACAAGGCACATGGTCGACTTTATTGGGAGTAGTATAGACTCTTGACCCAACAGATGAAGGAATTGAACCACATACTTATCAGATAATGAGTCACATTTAGAGCCTAAATGTCTCAATAGTAATGATTTTATCACAGACTCTTGTCACAATACCATGCTGCCTATCAGAACAATTTTATGCAAAGTTTTTTAACAACAACAAAATAAAAAAATTTGACTAGTAAACAAATAAAACAAATAAACATAAATAAGAAAATGCAGGTAAGGAAGTATAGCATACAACTACCAGCACCCCACACTTAGATGGGACACACTGTCCTCAGTGAAAAATAAATAAGAAGAACCTGGTTAGTCGGACTCCTCCTATATGTCTGGGGTCATACCCCCTTCGTCGGAATCATCATCAGAGTCGTCATCCTCAGAGTTTCCTCAAATTGTAGACCACTTGATTCCAAGAGTGCGTCGAGGTTGCGGCACGGAGGATTAAGCTTGCTCTTTTCTTCCTCTTTTCTTACCTTTCTGTGTGTTGGGTGCTTTTTCTTTTTCTTGTCGTCCTTTTTGTGCCATTCTACCTGAGATCTCAATAAATTCATGTTAGCTTTATCTCGAAAGATTCAATCGACAAACAGACAATAGTGGAACCACCCCACACTTAATTTGTTGACACAAACTAATTAAATGAATGATGTCGATTACTCAGACTTCATCGACATACATTTAGGTGATATGTTCCAACAATATGTTCAGCACAGTCATACTTTCATGTCCTCTTAACATTATGCAATCTTGACAATGCTTTCGTGTTTGGACTAATGCATCTTTTGAACAAAACTACTACATAGATATTGTATCAATTTATGGCATAGAAATAATCACAACATCACATGTTGGTAGTCACCCATGATTTTCATATCAATGAACAAGTCATTTCAACATGTAAGCTTTCAAGTTATAAGATTATGCAATTATCTTGACCATGTCGATTTCGCAAAAGTATGACGGTGTATCAAAATCAAATACAAGTTGGAAACAAGTCAAGAGCATCCATACATATTCTTTCACTCACTTAGTTGTATCAACCACATTCAAATCACCAACACTAATTCACGATTTAACAACTTATTATAGGCGTAGTATTGTAATACTTATGTAATATAAAAGAAGAGCAAAGAAGTACTTACTTGGTTGATGGCCTCGGAAGATGTTCTTGCAAAGTTAAAAAAGCAAAAATAAAAGTTTTGAGAGTTTTGGGAGGCAAAGGCGGCGCCTATGCTATGACATTGTAGATTCAGAGAGCAAAGGTAATGGCATAGGCGGCCCTTTAGCTTTGCCTAGTTGAGCAGAAGGCCATATCATAGGCCATGCCTAATGCTTTGCCTAGTTGAGCAGAAGGCTTTTGCATAGGCGGCGCCTATGCTATGGCATTGTTGAGCATAGGCGGCGCCTATGCTATGGCACTCTAGAATCCGAGAGCTTATGCCATAGCATAGGCCTTGCCTTGTTCGTGGCCTAGATTTCCATAGGCCTTGCCTTGTTCTTTGACTATATTTTCATAGGCAATGCCTTACCCATAGCCTTTTGCTTCTTCATTCCTAACTTACCACCTTCGAAATGCAATACTTCCAAATCAAAATTTGAAACCAATCTCCTCCTTTACACCTCTTGCACTTACATTTACTCAAAAACAACAAAAATGATTAGAACGATGGGTTGCCTCCCATCAAGCGCCTTAGTTTTGGTCGTGGCTCGATAAAATCTTAGGAAAACAAAAACAACAAAAACAATTAAAACTAATGGGTTGCCTCCCATCAAGCGCTTGATTTATTGTCGCGGCACGACATAACTATCTCGATTACTTAGACTTCATCGAGATAGATGGTGGATCATTTTTTGAATGGATTTAGACGACAATGAGGCTTACTTGTAGGAATGCAATCTTCTTCGAGATGACCCTTGTGCATACATATCTCAGGAGGGATACCAATTATATCATCAATAGTCCAACCCATAGCTCTCTTGTATCTCTTTCGAGCAGAGATGAGAGACTCTACGTGCTGTTCACTTAAATCATCCGCCACACTCACAGGAAGTGTATCTCCACTTCCCAAGAATGCATACCTTAGATAATTGGGGAGCTCTTTCAATTCCAGCACTGGGGGCTCTTCAATGGAAGTCTTTGCTGTTGGTGATGGGTGATTCTTAAGATCAAGGTCCGGCTGCTTAGGAGTATGAGAATAGGACCCTATTTCTATTAGAACACACATAGTTTCTTCATGTTCTTGAGCCTCCTCACGCTCAAAATTCAGCAGCTCATCAGATAGTGACTCATCAGTAAGCTGCTTTTCTACAGATAATTCTTTGTTATCCTTATAATTAACTTCAGCTATAGAGAACACATCCATATCTTTGGGCTGCTTCATTGCTTTGAATACATCAAAATAGACCACTTCGTCATTCAACCAAACTAAAAGCTCATTAGCTCTCATGTCAATAAGCACACTTTCAGTTGCGAGGAAAGGGCATCCCAAGATTATGGAAACTTTAGAATCCACCTCGCAATCCAAAATAACAAAGTCTGCAGGAAAGATAAAGGTGGAAACCTTCACCAACACATCATTTAAGATACCAACAGGTCGTTTTATCGACCTATCTGCCATCACGAGCCACATATTAGTTGGTGTAGGGTCGCCCAACCCCAACTTTCTGTAGACGGATAGTGGCATCAAATTAACGCTTGCTCCCAAATCGCACAATGCCTTAGGAAAATTCATAGATCCAACCGTGCAAGGAATAGTGAAAGCACCAGGGTCTGCCTTCTTTTGTACTAAGGACCTTGTGGCAATTGCACTACAATGATGAATATTATCTGCCGGATCATAGCTTACTGCCTGCTTCGTTGTTAAAAGGTCCTTCATGAATTTAGCGTACCAAGGCATCTGTTCCAGCGCCTCAACCAATGGAACATTAATGGTCAGTTGTTTTAACATTGACATGAATTTATTGAACTTGGTATCATCAGCTCTCTTCTTTAATCTTTGAGAAAAAGGTGGTGGTGGAAGGGGAATAGTTTTCTCCACGACTTTCTTTTCCTCTTTCTTTGGATTGGCGATCTTTTTGGGCTGTGGACGTGGCGGGGTGACATCACTAACGTCCTCTGTAGCTTCATCGGCGCCTTTAGGTTCTGCATTGATCATTTGCGTGCCTTTGGATGAAGTTTCTAGCACCTTACCACTCCTGGTAGTAATGGCCATGCATGTTCCATCGTTCCTTGGGTTTTGCACTGTGTTGCTGGGTAGTGTTCCAGCCTTTCTTTGGTTGAATGTCGCAGATAATTGACTCAATTGTTGCTTTAGCTATTTTATTAAAGTGGAATGCGATTCAACTAATTGCTTCATTGAGGACAAATTATTGATTACCTCTGTTACTCCCGTGCTGGTTGCCTCTACTCCTTTCAACAGCTTAGCCATCATATCTTTCATGGACATATTTTTGGAACCAGATGCAGTGGCGTAACGTCTTCCAGGAGGAATATACATGCCACTTCTGTCAGTCTTGTTTTTCCAACTACCTTGATCACGGTCGTTGTTTCCAGAATTATCATAATAGTTCCGACCTTGGTTTCCTTGGGCATTGCCTCAGAAACCCCCCTGAATGTTCAAGTAGTTGGCTTCTTCCTTAGAATTGGATTCGTCTCTTCCTTTTGATGCAACCGTTTTGACTTTTTTGGTCTTCCCTGATAATACATGCTTTGTAAAAAGATCCATCTATGTTTTTATGTGAGCCATATCCTGGTTACGCTCCTCTTTTCTTCACCTCTGTTCTACGGTCATGCCAATAGATATAGTAGAGCTTGCTACCTCCGAATCCCTGGTATGCCAAGCTCTACTCTACTTTGTCATACGATCTAGCATACCACTTGCTTCATTAAAAGTAAGGTCCATGAATAACCCACCTACAGCATTATCAACCACTGGCTTAGTTACCGAATTCAAAGATCTGTATAATATCTCCATCAAGTGGACATTGGTCATATGATGATTTGGGCACCGCATAAGCTTCTTCTTGAACCTCTCCCATGTTTCGTGGAGAGCTTCAGTTGGAAGTTGTCTAAAATTGCTGATCTCATCTCTCAACTGTGCTTTCTTGGATAGAGAAAAGAATCTTTCTAGGAAAGCGTCTTTCAATTGCCTCCAATTTGTAATAGAATCAGGAGTCAGCCCGTTCAACCACAGAGTTGCCTCCCCAGATAGAGACAATGGAAATAAACGCAGCCGAATAGCATTTTGTCCAACGCCTGGATTGTCGAATGACTTGCATGTAGAGATAAAGTTGATCAGATGCATATTCGGATCATCACCTTCTAGTCCACCAAATAATCCCTTGAGTTGCAAAAGCTGAATCATGGTGCTAGTGATATTGAACTTGGCTCCGGGGGCCAATGGAGGAGGAATAATAGCTCCTATGGCACCAGCTCCATCAAGATCATCATCATCATCATCAAACGGTATTTGCATGGTTCGGCGTTCAAGCCGAAATCTTGCTTGACGATCTCTTCTGTTTGCCGGTGTCACAACTTTAGCATCACGCCTCGGGTTTAGTAACTCATCATCACCCAAGTCCTCATCATCAGGATCTGCTGCTCGCCCAGGGTTATCGATATTTTGTTGATGCACTTGAGCAGCGGCCAACGCAGCTAATCTAGCCTGCTCCTTTTGAGCAGCCCTTCTCTCAATGTCACGTTACGCCTCCATCCTGCCAATACGTTATGGTTCAAGGTTTACGGGTAATAATGGTTGACCAAAACTTCGAGTATTGGGCATGCACTGAACAAAACCTGCAGAAAACAAAAACAACAACTAAAAGTAAAGTACGAGAATCTTTGACCAAAGGGTCTAGTAACTATCACAAACTTAGTTGACAACCGTATTCCCCGGCAACGGCGCCAAAATTTGATAACGCTCAAACTATAGCTCTCGTAAGATTGTAAGCGATCGTTGTCAAATATAGAACCCAACTGGGTTGGGTGTCGAATCCCACAGGGAATACTTGGTCACTAAGTAAGCAACGATTAGTAGACTTTTGGTGAAAGTTTCGTAAAAAGGGGGGATTGTAGCGTGCAAATAATGTAAACAAAATAGTAGAGTAAAAACGGAAAATAGAAGAGTAAAATGGAGTACTTGGTAGGTTTTAATCAATGAGAATTGAGAGTTAGGGTTATGTCCACCTTATGAGTTGTACGTATCTATTGACTATGAGTTATGTGGAATTCAGACATGCATGCGCTTATAGAGAATCGTATTCTATGGTAAATCTAGGCGTCTTTCGACCATCAAGGATTATTTCACTTTAACTCTTTCGAGCTTAAAGCGTATCTAATGGTACAAATTCTCCAAGAGGTTAATCCAGTTACGGCACTAACTTTTTAACAGGGGTTGGTGCCCTATTACCTTGACATTATCTCTTTTCCAGACATGTAACTTTTCTTTCGAACAAGTTAACGCTATACTGGCATATTCTATATGTTTGCAACCACAAGAATTTAAATTAAGATAAAGAGAGTAATGATATAAGTAGCATACGTGTCAAGAATTCACAAACTCATAGCAATAGATAGTATCTCATAAGGCTTCCATAACCCCAACAGAGAAGTTTAGCTACGCATGAGTGCAATGGAAAACACAATAGACATTATCATCATAATAATCTCACGATATGTAGGTAATGGCGTCACTTATGGCGTGATTTCCTTGCTTAGTAGCGTTTCTCTTGTTATGAAAATTTAAAAGTCGAATAGATGAAAAATAATGTCAACAATGAATTGATGAAGAAAAAGGGGAAGGATCGAATAGGGATGAGGGTGGTGGAGAATTGTTTTGATGGATGGATGGATGGTGGATGGGAATAATAAAAATCTCCAGCAAAATAGGGTATTTATAACACCCATATCCTATTCGTACTAAGTTACTGCATTACTTATCCTAATCCTACTAGGTTACTGCATCCTTATCCTAATCCTAATAAGTTACTGCTGATCCCCAAAGTCATTAGAAATGTTGTTTTTGCCCGTGACAGGTTTTCCATGCGTCACTTTTAGTCCCTAGGCGTCCAAACTCTGCTTTCCTTCTTTCGTGAAGCTTCCTTTGGCGTCAAGTTATCCATAAAATGCTGAAATCTTCATCATTAATACCTGAAAACTTGCTAATAACGTTTGTTAGCTCACTTACAGGAAAAAGGACTAAAAGTGCATGAATTATATATTTTGTCCTCAAAAATTAGGTAAAATATGGGTAAATTATAGTACTTTAGGCGTGTAAATACGCCTATCATCAACCCCCTTGATTTTATTTTCTCTAGTTGTTGTAAACTAGTACTACATGTTAGAAGGTGTATGGTAGATTCTAACCTTTGACAGTAATACCTTTGGCAGTAATGTTGTGGGAGAATAAACTTATGGCTCATAGTTAGGTGAAATGAGGAATTTGGGCTAATTTCCCTATTTGATAGACTAGTATAATATGTGTCATGCTTCATCGGTGGTACATAATTAATGACGCACATTTTGTGGGAGTAAGTTTGTAGGATTTATTTGATATGTGCAATAGCCTAGGCTGGCAACTTGTGGAAAAATGAGTGCATAATTGATAACACTCAACTTACACGTCAATTTAGTGCAAGGCGGTCATCGTCAATATATTTATCCAACTTTGGAGTCGTCGTCGAATCCATAGGGAAAATGTGAGTGGCGATTAAACTAGTCTGAAACTATAACTACAAGTTAAATTCAAACAAATGATACAAAAAGATAAAATGGGGGTTTTGATGATCAGCAAATAATTGTTGGTCACTTTAGTTTCAGTGTTTGTAATCAAGAGTTTATGGAAACCAAAATTACGTTCACTATGGGTTTTGGTACTTGACAGATGCTAATAGTGATTCAAGATTCTCACGATAGTTAGGAACAAAAGATTGTCTTTATCAAAGTTATGCCTAAATGTCTCTCGACCTACTTAAGCATTAAATTATCTAATCCTCTCGGACTTAGGGAATTTATATTCACTAACCAGACTTCACCTTAGGTTAATTAACCTTTTTACAGCATCAATTAATAAACGGAAGGTTGGTAGCTTCCAAGTCCCTATCAATAATTCATTTCCTACTATAGTTGATTTCTTATCTTAAGCAAATCAAAGCAGGTGCTATCTATTATTTGCAAATAATAGATAATAATTAAAACCTCAAAATTATCAAAGAGTCCTATTACCTTTAGAATCTTGAACACTTAGCAACTTACCAAGACCTAACCCATAGATCCCATAATTCAGATTAAAGGGATTTAGCCACGCATAATGTAATAATCGATACAACAAGTTGAATTCATAATTTGAAAGATGAACTTACAGCAAGATGAATAGTAACGAGTGTTTCTCAGATTAGATCAAAGTAGAAATTCAAAAGTAATGATTAAAATCTCTTCAAAGTAATTGCTTTTTTTCAAGACAACAAACTAGAGAGAGAAAATAACAAAAATATGTGTATCAAAACTCAGGTTTGGAACTCCTAAGAAAACCCTAAACAAGGCTTTAAATAGTTCACCCTAATTATGGAAAGAAAATAATAAAATTCAGAAATTCTTCGGATTAGCCTATCAGGAGGCTAACTACTTATCACAAATGTCGTCAGCTTCCTTTATGATTTTTGTACTTACTGCCTACCACTGACGACAAAAGGTGATGCCCTATCATCTCCTTAACGACCTATCATAAAATGTCGTCAAGTCTCTTCTTCTGTTCTTATTTGCTGCCTTAGGTTGATGGCATTCTTAATGGCTTATCAAATCCTTGACGACCTATCACAAAATGTCATCACAACTTTCAATATTAGGCCAATTCTCTGTCTATGGCTGACGATGAATCTTATAGCTTATCACAAGGCTGACGACTTATCAGAAATGTCGTCAGCCACGCTTTTGCCTCTATCTACTTCTTATTTCAACTCCTTTGCTTCCATTCTTGTTGGTTCTCTATCATATTAGCTTCTACTTCAAAATCAAACATAAACCAGTCAAAAATGACAAAAGTTCCTTAAGACTTCACAATTATTCTTAGTTAAAAGCCTCAAATGTATTAGCATTAGCTAACACATCAACACCCTCAACTTAAAACAATTGCTTATCCTCAAGCAACTCAACACAACTAAGAGAATACAAGGCACATTTGGCTGTCAATCATCCATATTATCTCAAAACACTTTCACCATCTCCTAGGTCAGTCATTTTAAGTACAATGAAAAGTACCAATGAAATACACAGACATCATTCTACGACATTAATTCAGCTACATTAACCATGCATATACCAGTATTACACTCTCCAAACAAGTTAGTACTTAGCAACATATTAGGTGTGACCTCACAACAAAGAAATCCCCCTCATCATTTTAGTATTTATATATGTAACCATGGGTACAATCAAAATGCTCACTCTTAGAACGAAGTTCCAATCCATGTATGCCAAGTACCTTAGGCTTTCCCTTATTTTCAGTACCCCGATCTTCAGATAGGTCAGTTAGGATCACTATAGGACTTTTCTTAGGCTTGTAATGTAGGCTAGGGATGGTATAATACTCGATGGTATTTAAAGTGAATAAGCCTCCTTGACACTACATTAGTCTTTTTGGGTTTCACTCATTAGCATTTTTCTATTCTTCTCTTTTCTTGATCGCACTTATTCGGGATGGGTGCGGTCTATTCTACAATCACTTTTTTTCACAACTTTTCTTTTTCTTGGTCATTTCTACTGCACTCAACTTTTCATTCTTTTTTTTTTTACTTTACCTTTCTTCCTACTCATTTTACATCACACACTTCTATGATAGCCACCCTCAACTTAGGCCATTTGCCTAAGTTAAGGTACACAGTGTCCAAGGAGGACCAGGGCCAAAACAGGTTCATTATGATATAAACTAGAAAAGTGGCAGGTGTCATAGAAATAAATAGGCTAATCAGGCTCAAAGTAGGGATCAAGGGATATTCTACATATAGGGAAGGTTATTTAGGCTAAAAGTGAGCTAATATCAAAATAGCCTATGATCCTTTCCTAACCCCTATCCTTCAACCTAGGTAAGACTAACCGGGAAAGTTCTGGCTTCAGCACACCGAGGGAACTAAGTAGTTGCTCACACACACACGGCACACAAGTATATCACAAGCTATGACTCATTCAGTTCATGCCACTGTTTAGCAATGATTATTATGTTACTAGAACTAATGTCATACAAAGATGCACGGTGGTCACACTTAAATGCATATCACATAGTTATAAAACAAACCTTTGGAGAGGTGTTCAAGAATTAACAAAAATATGTCAACTGTCATAGATACTTATTTTTCTCCCAGTTAACCACAACACATCACAAAATAAAGCACAATACACCTAAACATGTCAGCTCTACTAGGAAGAAGACTCCGGGGAAAAAGGGCATGGCAACAAAAACCCTAAGAGGACATCAACACCCACAAGTGGCCCTACCCTCAACTTAAAATCATGCAATGTCCCCAATGCGTCAAATCAAAACAAGAGAGTTAGAAACATACCTGTGGCACCATGGGTGCAAAGATCTGATGTCAATCACATAATACAAATACAAACAACAAAATACCTTGGGTTGTCTCCCAAGAAGCGCCTAATTTAGTGTCGCGGCATGACCCGACTCAGCTTTTTCCTCCACCTTGAGGATATGAATTTCACCCCCAACTTAGAGTCCATTTTCTTGCCTCGATCATAGGGTGGTGGTACAAAGATTAAGAAGATGAGTAATAGATGATACATAGTAAACAACTCGATCTTAAAGTGAGGTGTGTTTTTATGTTGCTTATCTAATGTAAAATCAAGAATATAGGATTATTGTTCCTTATCTTTACACTCTTCTACTATTTTAAATGATTCCAAAAGACAAGATATCAACTAAACATAATGTAGAAAAGTTCTTTAAATGAGGCCCAATCAATCCTACTTCAAAATTTGCACTATCTACTACACACTAACTTTTATTCACCTTCTCAATGTCAGTCTCAAGATTGAGATGGCAATCGAGTGACTGTGATTCTTGAGTTTCCTCCTCAAATTGGCTAATGTCCTCTCATATTCTTCTTTGTTTAGCCACTGTAAACATAGTGGGAGTGGTAACTCTTTATCTCTGCCCACAGTTGTTCTTGATTCTTTAAAATTTGTTTCATCAATTTGTTCACTTGAATCGTGAAAGCACACATATTTTCAGTATGATCACTTTGACCACAAGCCAAACACCAAGTTACAGTAGGTAGGACAGTATCCGCATTATATTGTGAAGGTCCATTCTATGTACTTCCAGGTAAATCTAGACAGTAAGCCTCAAAATATGGTCCTCATAATAATAACAAGAATTGTCACAAGAATCATCATCACTCAAAAAATAATCTATCCAGGCTGACATCTTAAGAAAGGTGTTATAAAAATAAAAGATAAAATAAATAAATAAATAAATAAATATTTATAAATTTGAATTCAAGCAAGTAAACTAATATTTCAAACCAACTCAATACACTAAATTATTCCCCGACAACGACATCATTTTTTATAATGCTCAACTTACACGTCAATTTAGTGCAAGGAAGTTGTGTCAATATATTTACCCAACTTTGGAGTCGGGGTCGAATCCATAGGGAACAATGTGAGTGGCGATTACACTAGTTTGAAACTAAAACTACAAGTTAAATTCAAACAAATGATACGAAAAGATAAAATGGGGGTTTTTGATAATCAGCAAATAATTGTTGGTCACTTTAGTTTTAGTTTTTGTAATCAAGAGTTTATGGAAGTCTGGAATTATGTTCACTATGGGTTTTGGTACTTGACATATGCTAACAGTGATTAAAGATTCTCACGATAGGTAGGAACAATAGATTGTCTTTATTGAAGTTATGCCTAAATGTCTCTCGACCTACTTAAGCATTTAATTACCTAATTCTCTCAGACTTAGGGAATTTATATTCACTGACCAGACTTCACCTCAGGTTAAATAACCTTGCTACAGCGTCAATTATTAAACGGAAGGTTGGTAGCTTCCAAGTCCCTATCAATAATACACTTCCTACTATAGTTGATTTCTTATCTCAAGCAAATCAAGGCATGGGATATCTATCATTTGCAACCAATAGACAATAATAAAACCTCAAAATTATCATGGAGTCCTATTACCTTTATAATCTTGAATACTTAGCAACTTACCAAGACCTAACCCATATATCCCATAATTGGGTTAAAGGGATTTAGCCACGCATAATGTAATAATCGATACAACAAGTTAAATTCATAATTTGAAAGATGAACTTATAGAAAGATGAATAGAAATGAGTGTTTCTTAGATTAGATCAATATAAATCCCAAAGTAAAGATTAAAATCTCTTTAAAGTAATTGCTTTTTCAAGCCAAGAAACTATAGAGAGAAAATAACAAAAATATGTGTCTCAAAATTTAGGTTCGGAACTCCTAAGAAAACCCTAAAAAAGGCTTTAAATAGTTTACCATAATTATGAAAACAAAATAATAAAATTTAGAAATTCTTCGGATTAGGTGACGCCATTTATGATAGCCTATCAGGAGGCTGATGACTTATCACAAATGTCATCAGATTCCTTTAAGCTTTTGGTGCTTGCTGCCTACCACTGATGATAAAAAGTGATGCCCTATCAGCTCCTTGACGACCTATCACAAAATGTTGCCAAGTCTCTTCTTCAGTTCTCATGTGCTACCTTAGGTTGACGGCATTCTTGATGGCTTATCAGATCCTTAACGACCTATCACAAAATATTGTCACAGCTTTCAATCTTAGGCTAATTCTTTGTCTATGGCTAACAATAAATCTAATAGCTTATGACAAGGCTAACGACTTATCAGAAATGTCATCAGCCACATTTTTGCCTCTATCTACTTATGATTTCAACTCTTTTGCTTCCATTCTTGTTGGTTCTCTATCATATTAGCTTCTACTACAAAATCAAACATAAACGAATCAAAAATGACAAAAATTTCTTAAGACTTCACAATTATTCTTAGTTAAAAGCCTCAAATATGTTAGCATTAGCTCACACATCAATAATTGTGATAGATGTATGTATACACATTAGGACTAGTGTTAAAATGATGAGTTGTGGTTGAGTCATTAAGTGAATAAAAGTGTTAGGTATATAAAAATAAGTTATACCCAAGATAGCATGTTGTTAGATAAGGTTTTATGGGTGTAAGTGTCATGTATACCAAGTTCATATTCTTGAATTTTGTAGTATGGGGAAGTCTAGGGAGTTGTTATGTGATGTTCTTTAGATCTGAATTGAGGAAATATAAATAGGCAATGTGTGCTTTTGGAAGCTCTACAAATTTTGTTAAGTTTTGAGTTATACAATTTGTGGTTTTAATGTGAGTATGTTAAGTAGTGGTGAATGGATTGTTATATGATAAGGAGTGTGGATGTGTATTCTCATGAGAGTGTAAGTTATAGGGTGATGGCTATAGAGGCTAATTAAATCTAAGAGTAGTTACCCTAGGAGGATGTCATATCAATAACCTATTACTTTTTATATAATCATGTATTAGGGAAAGCCTAGAGCTCATATGTATAGATAACCCCCTTTTGTGCTGAGAACTATGGGTATAGATTTGATGGGAGATTATGTCCTCAAGTCTAGGATTGTGACTTTGATCTATGGGGGAGGTGATGAGTTAAGGTAGTTCACAAATCTTCTCATGGTGGCAAGTTTTAGGGAACAGTCATAATAAATCTATTCCTATTCAAGAAAACTCCTCCTACTTCAATTTAAGAGGTCATTCTACCAATTTCTTATGTATTCAAGTTATGCCTATGCCTAAGGTACAATTTCTCTATGCAACCTATGTCTATGTTTTGACCTCAAAACTAGAAGCAATGATTTCCCTCAACAATCCAAGCTTCTAAATATTCAAGCTATATGTTATGATGTTCATGATCCATAAAAATCCATTTCTCACATCATATTTGATTTTATGAAACTATGCTTTCGATATGTTACCGATTTATTTTATGTCGGGATTAGCCAAAGTGATAAAGTTCATGCAAAATCATGGCTATCTCAGCTCTAAAAATGAGAAGCAATAGCTTAAAGTATCAATACTTGTCTCAATCATCGACTGCACAA
Source organism: Capsicum baccatum var. pendulum (assembly GCA_030864225.1). Lineage (NCBI taxonomy): Eukaryota > Viridiplantae > Streptophyta > Magnoliopsida > Solanales > Solanaceae > Capsicum > Capsicum baccatum. The sequence continues at coordinate 74,580,408 of CM061558.1, read as the reverse complement.
ATTTTGGCTTTATGTTATACAACTTATGATACATGCATCCATGTTTCTCAAAGTGCCTAGTCGTGAGAACTCATGTTGTGTGTGTTTATCCCTGATGACTCTCTATTTATGATTTAGACATCTGATATATGAAGTACTTCATGCCTATTATATCATATCTTATATCTCAGGCCCCATCTTGAGAAGAGCAACAAATATAACTTATAATAGATATTGTTACTCTTATTCATGATGCTTGTAATCTAATCCCTCAATGGCCCTTCTTAGGTTAGTATGATAGTGGTTCTGGAAGCGTAGTAATTTCTTAGATGAAAGAGTAGATGTTTCTTATTGTGTTAAATTTTGGTATGCTACTTGAGCCAATGTTGTAGGTAAAGAGGGAAGAAGAAGATAAACTTTTGTTATGTGAAATAGTTATGAAGGGGACATATGCAGAAAATCTATGTAAGGGTAATTAAAGTTACTGGTTTTTAGTTGGGAGATCCATAAAGTCGGTTTAGTAAAGGTAGGCTTGAATAGTGTGAGTGATGAATACACAAATAAATGTGTTATATGGTTAGTATTCCTTGATTTAAGACCTGAGGTTGGCTGATATAGTGATAAGGTGATGTGATATTCTTAAAGGGATGTAAAGTATGGGGTCCTATTTCTTAAGATAGAACCTTTTTACCCCGGGTTAGGCTATAAAATAAAAGTACTATACAGTGAGACTCAAACTCTTATATTTAAGTGTGTTGTGGGGAAATTGTAAGTTAGAAATGATGAAGTATGTTATCTATTATTTGGGGCATAGTCAAGTAGTGTCTCTAAATTTAAGGTCTATTCGTTGTATTATGGAACTCATGTGCAAAGTCATGTCTATGTCAATTCTCATTATCTTACGCTTTGTCCTTACATGATTCACTAGTAGTTATCATAAAGCTCTTTTGATGCCTTTGTATGTTTTGTGGAGGGGGAATTCCTTATATGAATTTATGTCCTTTATTTCGTATTTTTAGAGCTTCATAAGTCCCTACCCATCATTCGAGGAAGAATGATACCAAGGGGAAGATAATGTAACACCCCACATTTTTGGCCTAGAGTTTGAGCCATCATTCCAATGTATATAGACCCGAACCAAATGGTTTATACATAGAAATAAGTATTAATAATGATTTCTTAGGGTGGGAACATCTTCGTAGATTGATTGAAATCTTAGATATCACCTAGCTCAAAATAAGTTGAGCACTATCCTATCTATTGAATTTTGGTATATGAAGTTATGTGACCCGTTATATAACAAATTAATGCTCTTCGAGTCCTCTTTCCAACACAACTGACCGATCGTCTATCCAATTTTTAAATCAAAATTTATGAGCATTTTAATGAGACATTGTCTCAAGTCCATGTTGGGTCGGCGCGATGAACCCAGAGGTTTGATTTGTCCTTGTGCCACAAACCATGTGGCTTGCTTTGGCCTTGCTCCTCCAAGCCTTTCCCAGGAGTCAAAAAATGTTCCATTTTGAGTTATTTTAAGGGAAAAGGGGTCTTTTTACCCTCACAAACCATTCCTAATCTTTTTTTGATGAATCAAGGGCCCTAAAAATGTCATATCATCTCTCTAAATCCCTAAATATCATTCCATATACAAGAGAGGAGAAACCACCAAGGGTTTGAAGATTTTAATCTCCAAGGATCAAATTTCTCTGCGTTTTCTTCAATTTCAAGATATGTGGGACTATCCTAACTCCATGGGCGTAAGTTTTATCATTTTAACAAGATCTAAAGATGTATAATTAGGTATATGTAATAATTTTTGGGAAATTATTTAAAGAGCATTCATCATGAATCCAATTTGATGAAAGTATGTAATTATCATAGAAGGTTTTCATAAGTTTAATTTATAATCATGTGCATTTATGATATGTATTTCGAAAAGTAATATATGAGTAAGATTTATGAAAATTCCTTTCCCATGATGAAATTTTATGGTCTTAACATGTTATGAATAGTGAAAAAGGTTTGAGAGCATCAATTATAAGTCCCTTTTTTGGATCATGAGATTTATGTATAACTAATATTGGGGCTGTTTTACAAATAAGGTGAACTCTTAAGTTTTAAGTGCCTCTTGATTTACTATACATGATTGTTTTACATGTTTTTCAAATAGGTGATTATTATTCTAAATGCTATTATTTCCTAATAAGTAATTGCATGTGTTTTATGTAAGAATTGGTGATGACATGTTAAAGTATTAGAAAGAGAGTGTTTTGCATATGTTTCATGTGTTATTTAAAATAAAAACTCACATATGATATTTAAATATTTTGGTGGTCATTGACGTGATTTTGAATGAGAAGGGCTATGGATATGATATGATATGATATGATATGATATGATATGATATGATATGATATGATATGATATGATATGATATGATATGATATGATATGATATGATATGATATGATATGATATGATATGATATGATATGATATGATATGATATGATATGATATGATATGGTATGGCTTGCAAGTCTAGGTATAACGATACCTATCATAAAATGTCCTTAACATGAAAGAAAAGAATGTTACAAGCATGATTTTAAAGGATGAAAATGGGCTTAAATAGGGTTAGATGGTCACCCGAAGAAGGCATGAGTTCATGTAACTTATTGCCAAAAATTATATTTTGCCGACACAGTTTATGATGTCCTGAAATATGGATTGTACACTGGCAACGGCCATGTGGCGTTATGACTTACGTACCCCAATTCTTGAGTCAAACTCAGATTGGAGGATTGGCCACCGAGTTAAAGGTATATTTCATATGGCCCATGGATTGGTACGAATATAGGGTGAACCATCGAGCTCAAAACTAACTCAAAGAGTTGAGTCAATGTTATACAAGCATGAATTGAATATTTTTAAATTATGCTCGTGTACATATATATATATATATAATGCTAAATTATTTTCACAATGCTCTCAATTATGTTACATGAAATATATGTTATTTTTGGGTTATTCCACACACCAATACTCTCCAAGTATTGACCCCCCCCCCATCTTCCCATATTTCAGGTTCTGCGATATAGTCCCATGGTCCATCACATTATTAGAACATTTGGGATATGTGGTGAATCATCCATCTTTCAAAAGGAATTTACTCATATGTTGAGTCTTTCAGTTTATAGTCAAGCTGGTGGCCTTGTCCTGACCTAGACAATTAGTATTTAGTAGAGGCTTCGTGGACAAGTTTTAATTATTGTATTGTCATAATATTATTGGCATAATTTGATTTTTAGATTTCCTTAATTTCATTATATATTCTGCACTTTGGTCTATGTATGGATTATGCTTATGATGGTTTGCTAAGGGGTTTCTCGGGCCTTCGTGGTTCAGGATGCCTATTGTGGCCACGGCCTCGGCTCAAGTCATGATAATTGGACATGTAAAGTTTAAGCCATAGATAAATATTTGTCTAAAAATAACCGATTCACAATCTAAAAGTATAAATTGCTACTTTTATAGGATGAGGAGGTGATTTTGCTACTTTCACTCTCTCTCTTTACAACTAATTTTTATATACTCAACAAAAAATAATAAAACTTATATACCAATTATGTCTTCATTATTTGTAATTGTAGGTGCTTCACTGATGTACATCAAAATGACAATATTTCAAGAAGGTCTTTTACAAGGAGACAAGCTAAGGACCTTCAAGCATTTCAAACTTATGGATGAGGATAAAATCTTTCAAAGATTGCAACATAGAAGACTTGAAGATATTTTAATATTTTAAATGTCTACCATTTAAATTAGCTTGTGATTAAAATGAAGGATAATTTAATCTTTATTTACCTTTATAACCCTTAGCATAAATAATTAGCTATTAGAGTTGAACCATTAGTTTTTGGATTAGAGGAATTATGCTTCCTTGCGAGCTTGAAATCTTTTGTTGATTTTGAACATCTTGTCATAAGATTTCAAAGTAAGGTTAGTACCTTCTTGAAGATTCTAACAGTTTAGGTGCTATTAATTTCTAATTAAGTGGCATTTTAGTTAGTTTTATCATTTTATCTTTTAGTTGTTTTGAATCTAATTGTGTCTTTTATTAATTGTTAATTTCTATATTGTTCCTATTATCTTGTTTCACATCAAAGTGGTATCAAGAGCTTGGATTAGACTTATTTCCACAAATCTAAGTATTAGAGTTTTGATATTCTTTTTAAAAAAATAAATTTTGTTGAAGGTTGTGTGATATTATTTCTTTAGTTACATGTTGTTGTTTCCTGGTCGATAAAAATAAAAAAATGAATGGCTTAAAAATATTGAAAGTCATTTTGAAGAAGAAACTTGAAAATGAATTTTGTTGATTTGGTGTTATTTTATAAAAATTATTGGTTAGAAGTCGTTGCTAGAGTGGGAAAGTTATATTTCAAATTTGAGCTCATTTGTGTGGGTATTGAAAGATATTGATTTTAAAAAAAAAATTGAGCTTCTTCTTGAAGAAGAAGAAGAAGAAGAAGAAGATGAATTTGAAAATTACAAAATAGTCCAAATCTTTCAAACTTATTTTTCTCTTCTTTTCTTCTTAATTCTAGCGAGTTTACTTTGAGTATCAATTCATACTTAATATTAAACTAGTTTTTGTTCAGTTAATTTATTTATTTCAAATTATTTCATATTTTTTTATTTCATTTCATTTACGCCTATTTGTTTTCTTGTCCTTTAGTATTAATGTCCTTTCTTGATTTACATAAACTCCACTCCATCCCGAAGAAGTAGCACCACTTATAAATTATTTAAAAATGTTGACACTTAATCTTGGCTTATTCAGGAGTGGAAAAAGGCAAGAGTAAAGTGAGTTCATTTAAGGGTGGCCTTAAAAGTCTTTGGCCTTATAGTGATACATGAGTGTGAGTGACAAAGATAGAGATACTTCATGTGCGTGAGTGGTGAGAAACTCTTTATACTCACTTTTTATTTATTTTTGTAGGTAAAATGACTCAACTGGAGAGAGAATTCTCCAGCAAAATGAAAATGTTATTTCAAAAACTATTTAAAAAAATACAAGAAATGAAGGAAAAGATTGAATGATGTAGATAGACTAGTGAGAAATCAAGAAATAGCAAAGCAACTACTTGAGATTTCAATCCCATTGGTTAAAATTGTGAGGAATCAAGTAAGACTCCTCTTGATACAACTCCATCACACATGGTAGTGCAAGACGTCCTCTCTTCTAATGCCACTTTACCAAGAGTTAGAAATCAAGCAGCTCTTTCAAATGACGAAAATCAATAAAGAAATCTTCCACCACAAGCAACTAGACATGAAATGAGAAGCCAACATAATTTTAAATATCATGATTTCTTAGATGGTGATACTTATAATTATGGATTTAATGATCAAGTTCAACAAGAAAGGTTAGGTGGAGAGGATGAAAAGGAGAAAATAGAAGTCATTATCCGTTTGATGGTAGAAAATACGATAGAGGGAATTATTGAAGATTGAGGATTCAACAACATCAAGTTTACATTTCCATTCTTCAAAGGAATTTAATTAATATCTTGATTGGATGGTGAATCTTGAAAGAAAATATAATCTCAACAATGTGGGTGATGTTAAGAAAATAAATAATTTTATAAGTCTCCTTGAGGGTTTTGCTTCGACATGGTGGGAGAAAATTGAAAGAAATGCTTTGATGAATAGAGACGTTGTTACAAGTTGGAACAACATAAAAAGGTTTACGAGAGAAAGTTTTGAGGCTCAAGGTTATGAACTAGATACACTCAAGAAGTACTACAATCTTCAACAAGGAAGCAAGAGTATGGAAGAATATTATAATGATGTAGAACATAATATGTTTTGAGCTAATATCAATGATGAAGTGGTGAAGCTTATGACAAATTTTATCTCATACTCGCATCATCTTTCTACTTTATATGAAGCTTTAAAATGACACTCAAGGTAGAGGGTCATCAAAAGGAGAACAAGTTAAAGGTGCAATTCTTCTTTGGGGGATGTAAGTAATGAAGTTTGGAAATCATATCCAAACTTGGGACAGATCCAAAGATGCAAAGCAAGACTACAAGTTTAACTTGGACAAAGGCAAATCAAAAGTGGACTACAAGAATGAAGGTAACAAAGCTAAATTAGAAACTCCATCTAAAATAAAATATTTTAAATGACATGTATATGGTCATAAATAAAATGAGGATCCTTAGAGAAAAAACTATATTGCATCGAATGATGGTAGTTATCAAATGAAAGATGAATCTAAAGATGACCACGAGAGGATAATAGTAGTGATAAGTTTATAGGTGGAGGTGATGGACAAAGAATTAATAATGATGAAAAACGTGTTCTTGTTGTGAGGAGAGGTATGAGTGCTCCAGCAAGGAAAGATCTTGATCAAAGAATAACTTGTTTCATAATTGGTCTAGAGTTCACGAGGAATTATGTTTCTTTATCATTGATTGTGGATATTGTGTCAATATTTCCAGTGTATCTGTTGTAAAACAATTGAAACTTTGAAAAGGAAGGAATCAAAAATCTTATTGATTACAATAGCTCAATGAATGTGGTGAACTCAAAATGACCAAGAGAGTATTGATAAAATTCAAGATTGAAAGTTATCATGATGAAGGGCTTTGTGATGTTGCACCAATGCAAGCTTGCCATTTATTATTCGAAAGGACATGGGAATATCATGAAGGGGATAACATGATGGAAAGTCAAATAAATATGTATTTGTTAAAAATGGTAAACCATCTTTCTCCTTTTCAAGTGAATGAGGAATATGGAAAATGGGAAAGTTGAAAGAAAAACTTGAGAGAAAAAAAAAGAAGAGTAAGGGAGCGAAAAATGATAACTCAAGAGAGAAAAAAGAAGAGGTTGAGAGCTCAAATAAGAATGAATTATCACAAAACATAGAGATGAGCAAGAAAAATCAAAAAGTCAAAACAAGAGAGAAAATGTGCATGATTTTGCAAAATCATGAGAGCATAAAAGAGCTAAACATTGAGGATGATAGTCAGGTCATACTTATAAAACCTAAAGGTTATTCATTGTTTTCTAACAATGAACAAACCGCTTTCTCTTTGCCTCCTTTGAGAGAAATATGTCATGACCCAACTACCCAAATAATGCGGGCACATATTCTAATCCACCTATATAGGAGAATCCTCACCACCCCTTTATAAAGGTATGAAAAAGTCAATAAGAAAGTAATAAAAAGATTTGATATTACAACCAGTTTATAAATCCTTTAAATAAAACTGAAAACTATCAAAAAAAAAAGTAACCCTTCCCAGGAAATTAGTCTAAACACGTACAAGAGAGGATAAGAGAAAATACAAAACAAAAGGCATAGATTCAACCGTAGAAACAATAACTAAAGATGCTGGAGATATTTACCGTATCAAGCATGACACAGCTATTGATCCTGTAATCAAAGTAGACCCCAAAAGCATATAGCAAGAGTAATATCAATACAAAACCACACGTACTAGTAATCATCATTGGCCGACCAAATTAAATTGTATGAACATCACATAAATATCCAAAAGAAAATGTACAAATTATGAGATATCAAATGAAAACTTCATTAAACCATTCCTTAATACCTTAGGACATTAACAACCATAGTCATCAAGTAACCATTACTTGTCAAGATAAATCTTATTCTATAGTTATCTATGATTTATACTATGCCCAACCCCTTGTCCCATTCCCCTAAGTAAGTAGGCAAAAATCATTAAACCATATTTTATCGAACATAACTTTAACCTCTCAACTATTCTTAATAACAAGAAAAAGAATTAGCAATGGAAAATATCATACATCCCACTTTACATAAGAAACCACCTATGACAGTAACTTGTAAGCTTGGTTTACTCAAGGAACCCACATATACTGTTAACGAATAAATTCAGTTCACTCAAGGAACCCATATATAATGATAAAAAATAAGCTTGGTTCACTCAAGGAACCCATATATAATAATATAAGTAAGCCTAGTTTGCTTAAGGGACCCACATTTAATGATAATACTAAACCCAATTCACTTAAGAAACCAATAAAATCAAGAAACGTACAATCCTGTTCACTCAAGGAACTATCACACTCACCTTACCTTGTATAGACATACTGAGGGTCTTATGTGTGCGCTCACTAGTCATGACCTATAGGGGATGAGTCTTTATCCTTGTACCAAACATTAGACATCAAGTGTCTGCAGCCTTATTTCACCAATCTTGTGAAGATGTCTAAATACCAGTGTCACAACCTGATGTTACCCACTAGTCGTAACACGATGCTTAAAGTCACAAGTAACCCCAAGCTAACCCATGATCTAGCATAAGCTGTAAATACTAAAGGAAGATAAAAAAAATATTGTGAAAAAATCATTTAATAAAAGCTTAATTATTTAAGTCAATAATAAAGGAGTCTAAAATACATCACTAAAAATAGAACGAATCGACTGACTATCTAAAAGCTTTTAAGCATGATGAGTTATTGGGACAGGTCCCCAACTAACTCTGACTACTGAAATAAGTAGGAACTAAAATACTAGAAAGTATGGTAAATAATAAAATTAGTCCTCGAGTGATTAGGACTCACGAAAGGATGCAACTAAGTGGCATATGAATTGTCTAAGTATGATTAGGGAACAGAGCATCTGAACCTATATTATAAGGAAATATAGCACAAAAGAGAATATATAATCAGCATGAATACATGATCATGTAAATCAAATGCAAGAATAAGTAAAGCATGTGCTGAAATAATCTATAAAATTGTTTAACTGATTAAATGATAGACTGAACACTTGGTCATGTAAACCTAATATGGTATAATCTAAATAATGAACTGATATTGTGGGGGCTAATTACATTCGACATACCCCAATCTGAGCTAATTAGGGTCTAACTTGTAACCTAGTTAGATGGGTGTTAGTACCTTGTTAAGGATACTAACATGCACCAAAATCGGGCCATATCGTAGGGGCACCTCAAGCCCACATGAACTGGAGGTCTCCCTAATAATCAAACCTAATCATTACCCCATCCATCACAAGGGTCAGATGAATCCCAACCATAAGATAAGATAGCAAGAATATAATATAAGTCATAACTTATACATGTCTAAATACTTCATTAGGTTCATCAAACTCGTCATTAGACCAAGTCAACAGTCATCCACAATACTTCTATACAAACCAATGTTTAGAAATGTATATGTGGGCACATGCCCCCAACAATAACCAAACCAAGTCAAAAAAAGACTAAGTCTAAATATAGGAGACCAAGAAGGAATATCTTTCAGAGTAAGGAAGCTCACAACTCCATAATCAATGAACTAACTACTTCGATCACCTAATCGTTGTGAAGGAAGAGAAGAGATGCTTGATAACGCCCAAACTACAGCTCTCATAAGAGTGTAAGCGGTCACTGTCAAATATAGAACCCAACTGGGTTGGGTGTCGAATCCCACAGGGAATACTTGATCACTAAGTGTTGTAATTATCAGCAGACTGTTGGTCGAAAATTCTACAGAAGGGGGGATTTAATTATGCGTGGATTAAGAATATCAAAGTAATGAATGAAAAGCTTTGTTTAGTAAGATTTAATAACAGAGAATGATAAGTTAGGGTTATGTCCACCTTATCAGTTCTACGTATCTATTGACTATGAGTAATGCAGAATTTAGACATGCATGTACTTATAGAGGTTCATATTCTAATGGTAAATCCTAGTGTCTCTCGACTATCCAGGATTATTTAACCTTAACTCTCTCGAGCTTAAAGTGTATAACTAACGGTACAAACTCTCCAAGAGGTTAATCCGGTTAAGGCATTAACGTGTAAACAGGAGTTGGTAGCCCTATTTCCTTGTCACATTCTCTTTTCCAAACATGTAACTTTTCTCTCGAACAAGTTAATGCTATAATGGCGTATTCTATATGTTTGCAACCACAAGAATTTAATTAAAACAGAGAGAGTAATGATATAAGTAGCATACGCATCAAGAATTCACAAACTCATAGTAATAGATAGTATATCAAAAGGCTTCCATAACCCTAACAGAGAAATTTAGCTACTCATGATTGTAAAGGAAAGCAACGAATACATCATCATCATACCAAAACGATAACAATCTCACGATGGGTATGTATTGACGTCGCAATGAGAATGACGTGATTTCCTCTCTAGCCGTTCTTGTAGCATTTTTCTCCGTCTCACGTTACAGAAATTGTACGTGAATAATACTCAAAAGTCGAATGAAAGAAGTAAAAAATATAATGATAACGAATGCTGAAAAATTCAGCAAATAGGGTTTTTTATAACATCCTTGTCCTAGTCCTACTCGGTTACTGCATCCTTGTCCTAGTCCTACTAAGTTACTGCTGCACCCCTAAGTATTAAGAAATACTGATTCTGCCCAGGACAATTTCTCCATGCATCACATTCAGTCCACAAGCTTCCAAAAGCTTCCTTCCTTCTTACGTGAAGTTTTCCTTTGCTGCCCAACGGTCCACAAAGTGCTGAAATCTTCATCATTAATACCTGAAAACATGCTAATCACGTTGGTTAGCTCACTTACAGGAAGATGGACTAAAAGTGCACGAATTATATATTTTATCCTCAAAACTTAGCTATAACATGGGTAAATTATGGTGTTTAGGCGTGTAAATACTCCCAACATCAATGCTCCAGCCCCTATGTCGCGTAGGGACATAGCATTCGGATATGGTTAGCGGTTGGAGCGCTAGTTTATAACTCTAGGACAAAGATAAAATAGAGTTACCATTTAAAGCCAAGTCATTACATCATATTCAATCACATTCTTAAATACATAATCATACATAGAGACATACATAACATGTTCATATTATGCCATAAAAAAATAAGACTTAGCAAGAATTCTCATTTCACTCATTCATGTGTCACGAGGTGAAGATACTGGCCATCCATATTTATAAAGACAATATTTCTCACTAAGCAAGGGACTCAAACCACAAGCAAATTCATTAGAAGAGGGACACGAACCACAAACCCTTCATTGGACTAGGGACTCGAACCACAAGCCATATCATTAGGCAAAGTATTCGAACCACAATCCATTTATTAGACTAGGGACTCGAACCACTAGTCATTTCTGTAGGCGAGGGACTCAAACCACAAGCGATTCATTGTACTAGGTACTTGAAACACAAGTCATTTCCTTGGGCGAGGGACTCAAACCATAAGCCATTCATCAGACTAGGGAATCGAACCACTAGTCATTTCATTTCCATTATCAGATGACATTTTAACTCTTAACCCCTTTTAGTTCATGAATTAACATCCATTCAATCCATTTCATATTTAAGGAATTAAATTATTTACCCACATTAACACCACATGGGGCCATATGGTCTTTATGAGAGTAATTATTGATTAACTACTTTATAAAGCCAATGGCTTCAGTCAAATCATCATTCAATTCAAATTATAGTCATCAAGACCCTGACAAGCCATTCAAGCTTTATTAGACTTTCATACTCATTGTGACATTGCCCTAGTTCATAACATCATCCACATGTAACTAGATATTTTATTTAGACATTTTAACAAACATCTTATGTATATACCTTTATCAATACCAAATTCATGCTAGAAATAATCAAGAATAGAGTGACTTAAGACCCACATGTTATACCAAATACAACAAGCACACACATTTGCAAATCATTATCAATAACAGTATAAACACAAATCTAAGCAAAAGTCAACATTATTCATCATTAGACAACAAAACCTTTTTCATTTAATTTTAAAATCACCATGTACACTTACTAATTCAAGTGTATAATATATTGGTTTATAGTTATTTATCAAGGGAAAGAGTTGCATGCCTTAGACAACTTGATTCACCAAGAGTTTTGACCTCACTTTGCCCCTTGAAGATCACCCTTGAAACCCTAGCCTCTAATTCTTCACAAATGAGTTTAAGAGAGTATTTAGGGTGTTTGATCCATCAAAATGGATGTTTAGAATGGTCAAAACACTTATATAGTGAGGGGAATTAGGGTTTTAGGTGTAGGAAATGACCATAAGTCCCTTAGTTAAAAGCTAGAAAATAAGCCCGTGCAGGGGTACGACTCACTTTAGGAACCGTACCCTAGGGTACTAGTGGTACCCTAACTCATACCCTAGGATTCTCCTAGGTTACATACATTGGTTAGGGTATGACTACATAACCTTGAGTCGTATCCAAAGAGAATGACTCATGCACTAACTAGTAGACATCACCTATACCAAGAACAGTCTATTTTTTATCGAGGCATCACTCAATACGATTGGTCTTGGTATGAATTATACCTTAAGATATGATTTGTTGGAGGCTCAATCGTACCTAGGACAGTGAGTAACCCTCACCACGCTACCTAGGGTACGATAAGGGAGAGAGAAAAGGATATAACTCATATCCAAGGGGTACGACTCATACCCCTAGATGTACCTTGCTCAGTCACATTAAATGACACTGGTGTTATCATCCATTTAGCATAATCTGGTATCGATAATTGGTCATTATGATAATATTCAGAATTTAATGAAACAAGTATAATCTGATTGACTTGTAACGAGAAAACTATAACATGCATGATTTTCCTATGTATCAGGTGTCATACCCCACTAGCACTATCTAATGCAAAATTGAACAATCCATGATAGAGAAAATTCTCATTATAGTTATAATTCCATAATTTTATGCAGCTCGCTATAGCCCGAGGACACAGACAATAGATTCCCAGTTAGGCCAAGGCATTGGCCTTTTACTAAAGTTTATTTTTTAACTCTTTATGAGTTCTAACGTGCTCTTCTTATGATTTTTCATATCAACCACCTCCAATAGCTGAAAACCAAGAGAATGCTCCTACTCTAGATTATGAGAGATTCCTCATAGAGACCTATCAAGAGAGATACCAAGAGTACAAAAGGACATAGTTTTTCTAGAAAGGGGCCTTCTTTATAAAAGGGGTGGGAGAGAAAGCTCTCGTATTCTACAACCACCTCTAGGAGTTTGGTTAGGGCATAATGATGATGGCTCTCTTGTTTGAGGCCTCAAGATGGGTCAGGAAGTTTTATTCCATACTCTATGTCATTCTTTGGGACAACCCTTACCCTATTATATGTATTAAAGGAGTGGATGTCCCTATGGACATTTGGACTACTAATGAGGTAATATGGGTTCCATATATCACAAATATTAGGTACTTATCCATGGACCCTAAGATGGATATAAGGTGGATGTAAGACACTCTGGTTCTGAAGGAGTTTAGGGACTAGGCCTACTATCCTACTCTAAAGTCATTAATAGTACTTCTTCTCAGCCAATGCTAGTAGGTAGCTAAACCTAGTGTCCCAGAGGATTTGTTCATCGGTCAACCTCTCTAACGTTACCTACCTGTGGCCTCTATTAGTGGTCTACACTATACAGGTGATCACATTGAATATGAAGGCTTAGATAGTGATAGATTGGAAGGACCTTTACCGAGGTAGCAAGAAGGGCCCCTGCCTTTTTAGTGTAGTTTCTGCACTGTGATGGTCTATTGGTGTACCCTGGGAGGTAGTTGACACTGAGTTGAAGATGACATCCCCTTTCACCTCCTCCAAGTAAAGGTAGTCATATCTAAGAAGAAAAAGAAAATAAATGTAGGTAAGGCCGAGAGCAGCCAGCCTCTAGAGAAAGAGGATGATGATAATAATAATGATGCCCCCTCTCTTAGTTCTAGCCTCAAACCCAGTAGATTTCTAGCAACTGCCTAGAGGAGTACCTGGTTGTAGTTAACGAAAATATGGCTTACCTTCTTACAGCTCTACAGACCTAACCCCCCTGATCAAGACTATGTAGCGATCCACAAAGAGTTTGATGGGGAGGAGCACCTATGACTGTATGCTAATATGAAAGAGCATAAAGGTCATGTTCAGGAATGAAGTCCCCAACTACGAGCTTCCCCAGTTTGAGCTAGAGGATACATGGGAGTTTCCTTTCCTCTGTAATTTAGAGGGATAGTACCCCAGACCGACATCCCGTGATGGTGACGGAGAATCCATCTAGGGTTTGTGGGGTAGATTAATCTTGCTTTCCCCTCTTTTTATACATTTATCATGATTTTTGGGGCATGTACTAGGCATTATTCCTCCCTTCCTTTTCCTTTATTTCATCACACATGATGCTAGTTTTCATAGTTTTTATATATTGAATGCATGCATTACCTTTCTATATGTGATTTCTATAATTATGAGATAGCATGTAGTTCAAACTAATGATCAAAACAAAGCTGAAATGAAAAAAAAAATAGGGGAAAGCAGGGCAGGGAATCCGCCCCACCTATCTTGCTATAGTGGCATGCAGGTTGCTATGGCCACTTTACTATAGTAAGAAAATTCCCTCTATAGCAGGATCACTGTAGTAGGTCAGTACCGTTATGGTGTCCCTAATAATAGTAGTCCAAAATTTTACCAATTTTGTGATTTCCCCCATTCCCTCGTTCTTATTTTTAGCATTAAAACATGAACATAATGGCCTTTAAAATTATCCCAAGATTGAACCTAGCCATGCATAAATAATAATTAGCATCACGTTATTTAAAACTAGGTATGAATTACAAAAATAGATTTTCATAACAACAAATTTTGTTATCATGCAACCATAACCTCTTTTCTCCATGGTCCTCAACCAATTCCTGACTTTCCTGAAATAAACGTTTACCATAGTCATTGACCATATTTCCCATAATTATTTTTACCAATGACAAAACTTGACAATTATGAAGAATAAAGGTCCTAGGAAAATCACTTAGCAATTAATTTCTTAAACCATAACACATAACCAAGTTATGACCTTTTGCCAACCTAGAGTTTCATAGCAATTCAATAATCAGATACCACATGTTCACGACCATTTAAGAAACAACTAATACACCTAAGTGTCAATCCCAAGTTTTATTATTAACAATCCATTTATAATATCAGTTATTTACCTCATGGATAATTGTTAGCTGATTATCCATGTATTTATATTGCCTTTACGGTCAAATATCGATTGGAACCTTCTCGATCCTAACTCTCCTTTATAGTATCAGTTCAATTAGAGTTAAACGACATCCATTTAACTTGATGAGATACCATTTGGAATCCAAAGTTTCCAAATGGACTCAACTTATACAAGCAAGTACATAGACTATACGAAAGAAAAGATAAAAGTAGAACATTTCCTAGAATGCCTCATAGCTTGTTGAAGATTAGATGTGAACGTCAGCACACCAATCCGCAGAACTCTACTCAAAATTTGCTATATTATTAAGAGATCGATAACCTAGGCTCTGATATCAAATTTTCATGATCTAACTACCTTGATCATACAGGCACCTATTCTAATCCACCTAGATAAGAAAACCCACACCACCCCTTTAGAAAGGTACGCGGAAGTCAACAAGAAAATAATGAAAATTTTTAATATCATAACCAGTTTACAAATTCTTTAAATAAAACTAAAAACTTTCAAATACAACAGTAACCCTTTTAAGGGAACTAGTCAGAATAGGTAAAATAAAGGTTAAGAGAAAGTAAAAAACAAAAGGCACATCTTTTATCATAAGAACAATAACAAAAGTTGTTGGAGATCTTTACCGGCTCAGGCATGAAATACCTATTGATACTGTGGCCAGACTAGACCCAAAAAAAGTAAAAAAAGTAGTATCAGTACAAAACCACACCTACTGGTAAGCATCATCGGTAGACTCATATTAAATTACATAAATATCAAAAATAAAACATACACCTTGAGAGATATCAAATTAGAACTTTATTAAAATGTTCCTTATCATCTTAGGACATTAACAATCACAGTCGCCAAGTACCCATTACTTGTCAAGCCAAACTCATTATGTAGCTATCTATGATTTCTACCATGCCCAACCTTCATGATTCTTTAGATATGTTCCACAAAGTCAATCATACTTTGTCACTCTAGCTTCCTTCAATTCATTTAAGTTTATAAAAACAATTAGCAAGATAATGACACTTGTTTTCTCGGCCCAAAATATAATTACTATAAGACCATCAACCATATTACAACATACAACTACAAACACCTATCTAGAATTGGTTAGCATATACATCAGCTCAAGTCAGCACACTGCTACCAACCTCAAACACTCAGACAAGCACAATCAATATAGGGACACAATAGGTCAACAATTATAAGTCATCGTATTATACCTTCCCTTGGCCCATTCCCCTAAGTAAGTAGGAAAAAAGGGTAAAACCTCCTCATTTATTAAACTAAACCCAGACCTCTCAAAGATCCTTAATAACGAAAAAAATAGTTCTAACAAATATTATACATCCTATTTTCAATAAGAAACCACTTGTGAGGATAACCTGCAAGCCTGGTTCACTCAAGGAACCTACATAAATGATAATAAGTACGCCCAGTTCACTAAAGGAACCCACATATAATGATAATAAATAACTTTAGTTCACTCAAGGAAACAACATATAATGATAACAAGTAGGTCAGTTCACTCAAGAAACCCATATAATGATAACAAGCAAACTCAATTCACTCAAAAACTAATAAAATCAAGAAACACATAATCCCCAATTCACATAAGAACCATCACACTCACTTGTATCTTGTACATATATGCTAAGGGTTTTATCTGTGAGCCCACTAGTCATGACCTACAAGGGATGAGTCCTTGTCCATGTACCGAACCCCAAATATCAAGTATCTGTCAACCTTATATCACCAATCTAGTGAAGCTATCCAAACACCGGTACATCCTACAATAATAAATACAAAGTTTTTGAGAATGTCCAAATATCGATACATTCCATAATAATGACATATATCACAATAATAACATAACAACACTGTAAAAAACAACAAGTTTTCATATAAGTTCATTCCATGTGATAAACACTTAGGATATCAAACAGTAATTCATTTTCTATGAACATGCATTAAAAAAGTAATATTAAGAATCATTTTCTATACACACATATGAAAATGAGGTTAAAACTATATTAATATCATAACCTACAATTATATGCACAACTTGTGGGTTATGTGTAATACCCATACTTTTTCTAGCTTGAAATTTTTTTTTAAGAATGTTAGAAGCTTTATTTGAAAGATGAATCCACTTTTATACATGTAGTATTTTTAAGATATTTATTTTTTGTCATGTGAAAAATTCAATAAGCTTTCCATCGATACCAAATTCACCCAAATATGACACTCGGGCGAAGAGTTAGAGCCTTTTTAGTGATACAGTATATCACCTGAGCCTTCAGCGCTTCGCGGAGATAGCTCAAATGGCAATTGTCAATTTCTAGTTTTGCTCTGTGATAGTGGAGTATCGCACCAAAATTTCAGGTCATAGATAAGGTAGATACGCGATAGCTCCATATCGCGCCACCGTGCAATTTCCCATTTGTCACTTTCCAGTGACTTGGCGCGATAGTGGCGCGTCGCGCCAAGGATGAAAATTGAGAAATTTTCTCAGAAATTAAATACATGTCCTAGGATTAAAAGGGTCAATTTCCCACCCTATATAAGCCTTATAATACGAGATTTGGCCATAATTTGGCAACTTATACTCAATTACTCTCAAAAACTCTCAAGAACAAGCCCTAGGGTTTTCATAGAAGGTTCAATTCCAAGGGAATTCGCTATCAAATTTCAAGAATCTCTCCATCAATCTTCATAGAATCACAAGCTAAGGTATGCGTTGTGTTCATTCATGGACTCCTTTCGTCCATGAAGCCCAAGAATCTCTTTTCTAAGTTTAAGTGTATGGATTTCTTTATGAATTTCATGTTGGGTTTGTTTTGTTTATGTTGAGAATGATCAATTAAATTTAAATCCATATTGGATGATAAATTTTATGTGGAATTGATTTGTATAGATGTATATTCATGTGAACCTATAAATAAACCCTAGGATGATGAAATTAGAGATAAATCATGATGATTAATGATTATATTATGTTGTCTACATGTGCTATGCTTACCATGTGTTTGATTAAATGCCTAGATGAAGGAACAATGCCCAACTAGTATGATATCATGAAATCCCTATGTATGCACAAGCTTATGCATATCACATGTTTGGTGAAGTGCTTCAATAAATGAATTATGAATTATGTTGTTGTTCATATGTTCAAGTAAGCCATGCTATGTCAGTTTCTTCTCATCAAGTCCTAGGGGTACTTGTACCCGAATATATAGTTGTGTTCCTAGAGCCATTTCATGTTTTCATGATCTTCTCAGACAAGCTATGATCCATAGAACTCAGTCAGTCATGTGACTCAGGAAATCTCAGAAATCTCAGTAATCTCAGTGGTTCAGTAATCTTAGTGATCTCAGTACTCAGTACTCTCAGTAACCACAGTATTCCTAGTCAATCTCAGTAACTTTAGTATTCTTAGTCAGTCCTTAGAACTCAGTACATTCTGTCAGTCAATGGAACTTAGTAAATTTAGTTTAGCTCCGCTAAACAATACCACTAGTATCAATTCAGTTCAGTTCAGTTATCAGTTCAGCTCAATTAATCAATTCAGTGTCTTTCAGATAGGAGTAGGATTCAGCATCGAGCGAGCCTAGGGATGGGGACTCACCTGCTAGATAGGACTGAGATCCCTAGAACCAATTCCTAAGTTCCAGAACTACGTATCCGGCATACGTATGAGATATCACCTATTAGATAGGACTAACATACTCAGGGATCACCCGTTAGTGCATTTAAATATATAGGACTGATTCCAGGGGTCACCCTCTAGATTAGGACTAACTCTACAGTAGTTATCTTTAGTAGTGGCGCAATACTGACACCCTTCCCGCTGGGGCTACAGGTTGGACCCCAGTTAGCTTAGTATGGTGCATGTCGTTAGATGAATATATCCCACAGTTTGAGTTATAGAATCAGGATTGTCAGATACAATCAATTCAGCTTAATAGTATAAATTTAGGATTATCAAATACAGTCATTACTTATCGTCATAAATAGACTCTGGGATCACCCATTAGACAGGACTGATCTCAACTATGGTCAATCAGTAGCCATATCATCAGATTTATAGATCACCTGCCAGATAGGACTAATCTCAGATTCAATTACTCAGATACAGTATTGAACTTATCTAGTTCCATCAAATTTAGGACTATCAGATATAGTCGCTCATGTTATTAGTTATATCAGTTATCAGAAAATATGTTATCAATATTCAGCTTCAGGACTGTTATACACAGTCAACCAGACCAGTTCTTTATAATTAGAATTGTCAAAAATAGTTATTTATGTATCAGTAACATAGTATCAGTTCCTCAAATATCAGTAATTCTATGTTATTAGTAAACTCAGTAGTCAAAACTTAGCATTCAGTCCTAACACAATGTCATTTACAGTTATGTATGCATGCATGTATTCCCACGTTCATATTAGTCAGTTAGTTAGTATTGTTCATATGAACCTATTGCATTTAGCCTACCTTACTTGCATACCAGTACATTCAAAGTACTAACGTATTTGTGCTATGGTGTCTTATACCACAGGTTTGGAAGTACGATATCCAAAGCATCAGTAACATCCCAATTTAGCAGTCAGAGTCAGATGTGAGTCCTCATCCTTTGAGGACATGATGAATACATTACTATTTTAGTTTTTAGTTTATTTTAGTTGATGGATTTAGTTGGGGACATGTCCTATCAACTCCTTATTCAGTTCAGTTTAGAGGCTTTTGGACTATAGCATGTCAGACAGTTATTTCAAATTTGCTTTGGTATTGTTATACCCTTTTCAAACGTTGTTTTATCAGATGTTTATCCAGTTTAAACCTTATGGCATTTTAGTATAGATTTTAGTATTTATAGATTATATTATGCAGTGATTAGGTATAGATATCAGTCATGAGTTAGCTTGTGGTCCTTCAGGGTCATGGGAACCGTGTGGCATTCCAGGTACCATATTCGGGGCATTACAAACTTGGTATCAGAGCCTAAGATTCAACAGTGTCCTTGGAAGTCTAAAATGCCACATCTAGTAGAGTCTTGTACATGTGCGTGTTGTGCACCACACTTATGTGCAGGAGGCTATGAGGTGTTTTAGGAACAGTTTCCCTGCTTTCATTATTCATGTCGTGCTAGTGAGCATAATCTCAAGTCAATCTCTTAGTCTAATTTGTTTCTCCCTTTCTTCTATAGAACATGCCTCCTTAAAGAAGAAATAGAAATCAGTTAGCCCCTCAACCCGAAGAACCTTTGGGCGATCATGTTTCTCATGTGGGGCTCAGGGCCACATTCACTATGCTCGCTCAGTCAGTTGCTACTCATAATGAATGACCAACTATTGTTTTGGCCAACCCAGTGGCCAATTCAGCTGCAGCCAAGATTTGGGACTTCACCCGAATAAACCCTCCATCCTTTCTTGGGTCTAAGTCATATAAGGACCCTCAGGAGTTCCTAGATCAGATTTAGAAGGTGGCTGACATTATGGGATGACTACTATTGAGAGTGCTGAGCTAGCTGCATATCTATTGTAGGATGTGTCTTATACTTAGTTTAAGCAGTGGAAGTCAGAAAGGGCAGATGATGCAGGACCTATAGAATGGGATGATTTTGTCACTACATTTCTAGAGATATTCTTTCCCCTAGAGCTGAGAGAAGCTAAGGTGTTAGAATTCATCAACCTCAGGCAGGGCACCATGACGGTGAAAGAGTATTCTCTTAAGTTTACTCAATTATCCAGATATGCTCCTCATATAGTTGCAGACAGTAGGGACAAGATGAGTAAGTTTGTGTCAGGGGTGAATGATAGTGTGGTCAATGAGTGTATATCCGCCATGTAAAATAGTGACATGACTTTAGCCAGACTTATGACCTATGCTCAACAGATAGAGGGAAAGAAGAATAAGACGAATGAAAAGTAAAATAAGAGGGCAAGGACAGGTAGTTTCAGCTTTGCTCAACCTAAGTCAGGAGGTGGTAGCCGTACTCAGTATAGTCATAAGCTTTCAGTCCCAGCTCCATCTTAAGCTAGTGCACCAGTACCCAAGTTCGAGAATAAAAGTCGTGATGGGTCTTCCTATCCGAGGCCCAGGGTAGTGAGAACAGGAGTCTTACCTATCCGCTTTATGAAGAGTGTGGTAAGAATCACCTAGGTGTATGTAGAGCAGGTAGTGAGGTATGTTATGGTTGTAGTAAGCCAGGCCATAGGCTACGAGAATATAGAGTAAGGGCTTAGAAGGGAAAAGATTTCTACCAGCAGGGCGTCACTTTCAGTACCACTAGTGGTCAGCGACAGAACAGGTTTTACGCTCTTCAGACTTGCCCTGATCAAGGAAATTCCCTCGGCATAGATTTGGGTACGTTATAGGTCCTTCATACTCATGATATGCATTGTTAGACCTCTTTCTCTCATTTTAGCTTAAGATTTTCCACAAGGGTTACTCAGTCATGAATTAGTCAGTGGATGCCCTGTGCATCACCCCAGTATCTTAGTAAGGTGAGCGTTCTTAGAGGGACATAGTGTCCTAAGGGGAGATATTATTCTCCAATGCTCTCGTGTCTTAAATTAAATTTCTCTTCGCATAAGGAATCCAGTTTAGAATAGAGGGTAATCATAAGTTGACCCTCAAAGTCCTAACCTCAGCTATGGGCCAAGTATTCAGAGGCTTAGTTCAGTTTTCGAAATTCAGTTTATGTATCATGTTTCAGCCTTAGTCATGTTCGCAGGTTCCAATTCATGCATACTTCTAGCAAAATCATTGGGTCATTAGCACTTTTCAATCACATAACAGTTTTCTTACACTTACTCAATTCCCTGTTCAAATTACCATTACAAACTTGGTATTCAGTTCATGCTCAGATCCCTATTACAAACTTGGTACTAAGTGCCCTTGCATATTCAGTCATGCATTCATATATCAGTTCAGTTAAATAATTATGCATCAGACATGTAGAAGAAGGAGGCTCATCACTTCAAGCTGACTCATGAATGATCCACGAATCACGTATCACTATGTAGAGAAAGCAGAAATGTCTCTGATTCCTGCATCGTATTGGAATACAGCATCTAGAGATGATTAGCATGGTGCGCGCTAGCATGTAAATCAGGATATGGATAAAATAATGCCAATTCAAATGCAATTCCAAACTCAATGTACATTTTCACATACATACATGCATACGTACATATATACAAAAGATTCTGAGGTAAGGAATCAGGTTTAGCATCATATTTAAAATATTACCTGCACTATGTTACTTAACATTATAAAAATACCCACAGGCTATATGGGTATAAGCCTCCCTTGCTAAATATGACCCAGTGCATGTTAGTTACATGAACAAGATATATTAGAGAGGCCGACGAATCCACGACCTTTCGCCATACATTATACAAATATATGAATAGTGTGACACAAGCATACGGTCATCAAGACCAACCCTCACACTAGCAAACATGAGTTTCCAGTATCGATCATTTGGGACCTCCACCTTCATGGCCAGTTACACACCTACTTTTAAGCCCAATTAAAATATTTATAAATTCTCATTCATTGAATTATGACTATCCATTAAGGCATAAATTGTTGGTATCATCATACCAACTATACTTGTAAGCTAATAACATTATGTCATTTCATTTATCATAGCTAGGGGGAATCCACAACCCCACAAGCTCCAATTTATCAATCACACGAGGGAATCTATGACCCCCTAAGTTTAATTAGTCATTAGCTTGGGGGAATCCACGACCCCCAAGGTTCAATTCAAAACCATTATGTTCCTATAGCCTTTTATATAATGTGATGGTTCTAAAAATAGTTCAATGTGAATACTTTCATGTTAAAAATAAGTTTCACAAGATGGGGTTGAAGTTATACCAATTATAATATTCAAAACTATCAATTTGGGGAATCCATGACCCCCACTCCAATTAACCACATCCACGCACTCTAAATAGTTCAAACCATCAATGCACACCATGAATAATTCATTAAAGCCATAAAAAACAATTCATTCATTAAGGCTCAAAATACCTCAAATAACATACCGTAGATAGTCAAGAATTATGAAGAGAAGTTAGTAGTTGAATCTTGAATGGCCAACCTTTAGAAACCCTAGCTTGTTCTTAATTTAGGAGAATTTGAGAGAGTAGATAGTATGTTTTGACTTGTTAAAAGATGGGAATAAACCCATTTTTATTGTTTTATGGGTGTGGGGTCCAAGTGGAGGAAGAAGGAAATGTCCAAAGTTCCCTTAATTAAAAGCTAAAAATTTGTCGCCCTCAAAGACAAGTCACCCTACGACTCATGAGGGCATGTTATGACTCATCAACATGAGTCATAGTCTAGACAATAGCATAATCACCCACACTGGTCTAACTTAAGTTGTACCCAACTACTTGTGCACAGACCTTATGACTCGTGAGGTTCAATTATAGGAACGAAAGAAATAAGGGGCCATTACAATGGCATGGCTATGAAAAGGACCCTACGACTCATAAAGAGTCCATATGACTTCTTACATCCTAGTCGCACTTAGGTCAGAGAATTTGGGTAACACACTGGTCACCCTATGATTTGGAGTCCTATGACTTGTAATGAAACCTTACGACTCATAGGGGAATTTTCCAAGGGCCAAAAATATCGGGTGCATATTCTCCCCCTCTCCCCTTAGGATCATTCATCCCTGAATGATGAGTCGATACATTCATTAGCACGATTTAACACAAAATTACAACCACAATTTCCTTAAAAAAATTCTAAAAACAAAGATGTTTAAGAATGCATATAACTTAAGCACAGTTATTTAAAACGAGAAACAGGAATGGATATTTGGACTCCATGTCCTCTTCAAATTCCCAAGTAGCCTCTCCAACCTTATGATTTCTCCATTGAACCTTTACCAAAGCCATATTTTTAGTCCTCAAATGATGGACTTGCCTATCCAAAATCTAAATCGGACTTCATCATAAGACAAAGAGTCGGAAATACCAGTCCTCTTAATAGGCACAACCAAAGAAGGATCACCCATGCACTTTTTCAACTTCAAAACATAAAACACGGGGTAAATAGAACCCAAACTAGAAGGCAACTCCAACGCATAAGATACATCACCCACTCACCTAAAAATTAAGTATGGACCCATACACCAGATACTGAGCTTCACCTTCTTTCTAAACCTCATTACTCCCTTTACAGGAGACACATTAAAGAACACCCAATTACTAATACCAAACTCTAACTCTATGTGCCTCATATCCACATAGGAATTTTGGAAACTCTTAGCAGTCTTACACATATCCCTGATCACCTTTACCTTCTCCATGGCTTGGTGAACCAAGTTCGTACCAAACAATCGAGTCTCACCAATGTCAAACCATCTGATAGGAGATCTACACCTCCTACCATAAAGATCCTCAAAATGAGCTATCCCAATACTCGAGTGATAACTACTATTATAAGAGAACTCAATGAGAGGCAAATAATCTCCCCAACTACCACCAAAATCAATTACCCAGGCACTTAGCATATCTTGAAAAGTCTTAATAGCCCTATTCGCTTGTCCATTTATCTGAGGGTGGAAAAAAGTGCTAAGGTTCACCCTTGGTCTCAAGCCTTGCTAAAAGAATAGCCATGGTTCTGTAGAACTATCTAAGTATTTTACTGAATTATGAGACTGGATACTGATTACTAAGTACTAAATACTGAAATTGTAACTGTGGGAGTGTTCATCTAATGGACATACCCCAATTATAAACTGAGTTGGGGTCCAACTTATGGCCCCTGTTGGAAAGGTGTTAGCACCTTTCCAAGGGATACTAACAATGTTGTGTCTACCCTAATCAGGCAAGAAGACTCATAATTATATATATGGTTACGTCAACCCAAATCTGGCGGAAGAATGACTTACCCTACGCTGGCTATATACTTTTGTAAAGCAGGGACTGCTACTAAGGGTTAAATCATTTTCTGGTAGGAATACCCCCATCCCTGGGTTTGCTCGATGTTTAATATACTCCCAACTAAATAGACACTAAACTGATCACTAGACTGTGCTAGGCTTGACTGAATTATTATTGATCGTGTTGACTAACTAAACTGGACTGAGTTCACTGAGTTTTATAACTAACTGAGTACTACTATTTGTGACATTATTGAGACTACTTGTAATGACCTAGGACTACCCCCTAGACATCACATGGTGCTTACGACCCCGAAGGACCATAAGCTAAACCATGACTGATATTTGTTGTGAGCACTGAACAATAATACTGAAATAATTATGGAATAATAGGCTAAAATTCCATAAGGTTCAACATCTGAAATACTGATAATGAATAATAACATCTGAATCTGAAATACTATCTGAATCTAGTCTGAAAATCTAGTCTAAAAAGCCCTACCACTGAACTTTGCTTTTTCAACTGAACTTTCTCTAAGGTATCAAATACAAAGTTAGGCCCAACCACTGTGGCCTCACCTACTTCAAACCAACCAATGGGAGATCTACACCTCTCCCCATAAAGCACCTCAAATGGAGCCATCTAAATATTAGAATAATAGCTATAGTTGTATACAAATTCAATCAAAGGTAAGTGGTCATCTCAACTACCTTTAAAGTCAATCGCACACGCTCGCAGCATATCTTCGAAAGTCTGAATGGTCCTTTCTACTTGACCATCTGTATAAGGATAAAAGGATGTACTGAGGTGAACTCGGGTACCAAGACCCTTTTGGAATACCTTCTAGAAATGAGAGGTAAACTGGGTACCTCTATCTGAGATAATGGACAATGGAACACCATGCAATCTGAACAACTCCCTGATATAGAGTTTGGCATAATCGTCAACTGAATAAAAGGTATAGACTGGTAGAAAATGAGTTGATTTGTTCATCCTATCTACGATGACCCAAACTAAACCATGTTGGCGATGAGTACGAGGAAATCCCATCACAAAGTCCATGTTCATTTCTTCCAACTTCCAAGTAGGAGTACTGAACTCCTGTATGGACCTACTAGGCTTTTGACTCACAATTTTAACCTCTAACATATTGAGCACTTATCCACAAACTCTGTAATATCTTTCTTTATCCCACTCTACCAATAGAAATTACGGTACATCATAGTGGCCCCTAGATGAATAGAGTAGCATGCGCCATGCGCATCTGCAAGAATTCGCTACCTAAATTCATCTACACCTGGCACACATAGCCAACCCTGGTAGCACAACACACAATCTCCCCCTTAGAAGAAAACCTCTACCTTTAGATATCTGATTGATTCCTTTAATTTATCTAGACTGAGATCCCTATCCTGCTTTTTCTTTACCTCAGAAACTAGCGATGATTCTGAACTACTCTACACCTATACACTACCTTCTGATAAATCGACTAAGTGAACACCTAGTCAGGCAAGTTGATGAACTTCCTAAGCTAAATTCTTCTTACCATCCTTTACATGAGTAACACTACCCATAGACATCTTACTGAGAGCATCAGCCACTACATTGGCTTTACCCGAATGATACAGACACTCATATCATAGTCTTTCAGTAACTCCAACCACCTTTTTTGATGGAGGTTTAGGTCTTTCTGAGAGAATACATATTATAGGATCTTATGGTCAGTGAACATATCAATGTGCACCCCATACAAATAGTGCATCCAAATCTTTAAGGCAAAAACTACTGCTGCTAACTCAAGATCATGAGTAGGATAGTTTTTTATGGGGATTAAGTTATCTAGAGGCGTAGGCTATGACCTGACCTCTCTACATCAAAACACACCCCAAACTAACTCTGGAGGTATCATAATACACCAGAAACCCATCTGAACTATCGATAGGGTTAAAACTTGTGTTGTTGTGAGTCGAGTCTTCAACTCTTATAAACTCTTCTCATAAGAATTTGACCACTGGAATTTGACTTTCTTCTAAGTTAATTGGGATATAGGGGATGCAATAGATGAAAATCCCTTAACAAAACAATGATAATACCCAGCCAAGCCCAAGAAACTCTTGATATCTAATAGAGAGATGGGCTTAGGCTAGTTTCTCGCTGCTTTGGTCTTTTGGGGTCAACTCTAATGCCATCATCAGAAATAATATGGCCAAGGAAAGCTACTGACCTTAGCCAAAATTTGCACTTACTAAATTTGGCGAATAGCTGATGGTTTCTAAGAGTTTACAATACTGTTATGAGATGGTCTACATGATCATGCTCACTGCGGGAGTAGACAAGAATGTCATCTATAAAGACTATGATGAACACGTCTAAGTACTTCTTGAATGTACGGTTCATCAAGTCCATGAATGTTACCAAGGAATTGGAAAGACCAAAGGACATGACTATGAATTCGAAGTGGCCATACCGAGTTTTGAAGGCTATTTTTGGGATGTAATATTCTCCGACTCTGAGCTGATAGTAGCCTAAACTTAGGTCTATCTTGAAGAAGTAACTGACACCTTGAAGTTTGTCAAACAAGTCATTAATTCTAGGAAGAGGGTACTTGTTTTTAACAGTGACTTTATTTAGCTGACGGTAATCAATACACATTCTGAGAAAATTATCTTTCTTACACATGAATAAAACTGGTGCACCCCATGGTGACATATTGGGCTTGATTAATCCTTTATCTAAGAGATCTTTCAACTGTTCTTTTAATTCTCTAAGTTCTACAGGTGCCATTCTGTATGGCAGAATAGATATGGGTTGATTATCTCAAAGAAGATCAATTCCAAAATCAATTTCTATTTTGGGAGGAACTCCAGGAAGAACTTCGAGAAACACATCTGGAATTCATATGTTGCTGATATTTATTCAAGAGTATAGGTGTCTGAACTAAATTCCTGGACTCGAATGAGATAGTAGACACGTCCCTTAGATATCATCTTTCTCGTTCGAAGGCAAGAAACAAGATGACCCCTAAGTGTTGAAGTACTACCCCTCCACTCTAGGACAGTATCATTCAAAAACTAAAACTAGATAATTCTATTTCTACAATCGACTGATTCATAGCAGGAATGAACCCAATCCATATCAAGAATGACATCATAATTGGTCAACTCTAATTTGAATAAGACTGTTGAAGTGACTTTCTGAGATATCATAACCGGACAATTCCTGTATACCCACCAAGGTATAATAGATTTACCCACTGGGGTAGAGAGTAAGAAAGGCTATGCTAGAATTTTGAGACTAACTCTGAAATCAACTGCTATGTATAAAGTAACAAAGGAAAAAGAAGCTCCTGGATCTAGCAAAGTATAGACATATAAATGGAAAACTTGTAACATACCAGTGACTACATCAGGAGAACTTTTCTGATCCTGTCAGGACCGAAGAGCATAGAGTCTATTTGGGTGATGCCCACTGGTGGCGATGGATACGGCACCCTACTAATTCGGGCGATCGAACTGAGCTAGGGGATGTTATGATGACTCTAAGAACCTACCTGAGGACACTGTCTTACCTATGGCCTGGCTTGCCACATCTGAAACACACATCACTTCTAGCTCTGCAGATACCCTAGTGGTTTCTGCCATATTTTTGTCAAAGGGGATTGGTTCGGTAACTACTAACACTACCCTAGGTTTTAGGTCCTGACTCCCTATCTTTATTGTCATATATGAGTTTTGCCACAAGAGCACTAGCTGAGGATGGAGCTAGAACTGAGGATTTTAGTCAAAACTGAGAACAATTTTTACTCTCTGACTTAGGTTGAGC
Source organism: Capsicum baccatum var. pendulum (assembly GCA_030864225.1). Lineage (NCBI taxonomy): Eukaryota > Viridiplantae > Streptophyta > Magnoliopsida > Solanales > Solanaceae > Capsicum > Capsicum baccatum. Next base: position 74,551,636 of record CM061558.1, on the reverse strand, counting down.
GAAATTAAAACTATATGTTCTTGCTCTCTTGTTCTCTCTTTCTCTCTCTTTATTCTTGGCCTTCTCTATCTACTGAGCATATACCATAAGCCTGGATATGTCTATCTTCTTAATCAACATTGTTTTCCTACACTCTTTGACCATACTGTTAGACACCCCAGACACAAACTTAATCATCTTCGCTCTGCTATCTACTACTACATGCGGGGCATATCTGGCTAACTGAGTAAACTTAAGAGAATACTGTTGTACTATCATATTGCCCAGCTTCAGGCTTATAAACTCCAAAACCTTCGTTTCCCTCAACTCTAGCAAGAAGAACCTATCCATAAATGCAACTGCAAACTTCTCTCATTCTATGGGCCCTGCATCTGTGGCCCTCTTTGCTTTCTACTATGTAAACCATGAGTGTGCCATATCTTGTAACTGATATGCAGCCAACTCAATGCCCTCAATAAAAGTCAGCCCCATAATATCAGTAACTTTCTGCACCTAGTCAAAAAATTCCTGAGGTTCCTCATCTGACTTAGACCCATCCTGAATCTTGGGAGCAGCAGTTCTAGCCACTGGGTTGTCTAGAATAGCAGCTGGACATTCATTCTGGGCTGCCACAGAATGAGCTAAGGTGGTGAAAGTTGCTCTAAACTCAGCGTGGGAGACATATTCATCCAGAGGATCTGGATGGGCAGGCTGAGGTTTTGGCTCGTCTCCCGTTACTTTTCCCTTGGTCATATTTGGAGGCATATTTTGTAAATGGAAGAGAAACTTGGATTAGATAAATATTTTAACTGGAGATCATGCTCACTCGCACGACATGAAACTGGAAGAAGGAAAACTTTGCGCGCTACAAACCCATGCATAAGAATCTACTAGATGCGGCTTTCAGACATCCTAAGACTCTGTTGAAACTTAGGCTCTGATACCAAGTTTGTAATGCCCCGATTCTATACTCTGGATGCTACACGTGCTTATAATCTTAAAGGACCACAAGCTAACCCATGACTGGTATCTGTTGTAATAACTGAATAATAATAATGCTAAAAAATGTAGAAATTAGGCAAAAAACATGCCATAAGGTTCAATGCTAAAATAAATCTTATTGCGGTATAGTAATACCAAAACTGATACATCTGTCAGAAAATACTCTAGTCTGAAAAGCCTCTAAACTGTCTGAAATATGGATTTGATGGGACAAGTCCCCAACTAACTCTAACTACTGAAATAATTGAAATACTGAAATAATAATCATGTCCTCGAACTATGATTACTCACCACTAACTCTGACCGCTGAAGATTTGAACTGCTTAGGGTGCTCGGGAGCATGTGCATCTGAACCTATGATATAAAATATCATATCGCAAGAGAAAAGTATATGTCAGTAGTTTGAATATACTGGTATGCTAAGTGGGGTAGGCTGAAATGCATGGGGTCATATTCATGAAAAATACTGACTAAATGACATGAATATAACTGAAGGAGAGTACATGCATGAATGCATAAACTGTAACTGAGATTGTGATAACACTGAATACTGAGTTTGATTTCTGATTAACTGATATCCGAATGTACTGATACTGAATTATTGATAGCTGAAAAACTGTATCTGACAATCCTGATTCTGTGGAACTATACAAAGTTTATTACTGAGCTGAGTGACTATGTCTGACAGTTTGTAGAACTAAACTAAGTTCTATACTGAGACTGAATCTGAAATTGAGACTGTAGGAGGTAATCATCTAACCAATATGCCCCTTTTAACATAGATTGGGGTCCAACCTATAACCTCAGTTGGAAAGGTATCAATACCGTTCCATGGGTAAAGACAATATGTGAGTTAAACCTCTCTTACAGTAAGCTCTTTCGTCAACCATCGCTGGCAGGAAAAATCAAATGAGATGTATCAACCCTCATAATATTTGGCAGGAAGATATCTCAACCTATACTGGCTACGTAGTTCTGTAATACAGGGATTGCTACTAAGGTGCTGGCAGGAATGCCCCCATCCCTGGGTTAAATCGGAGCTGAATCTTACTCTCATCTGAATAGATACTGAAACTTAAATGAATTGAGTTCACTGAGTTCCATTGACTAACGGAATACTACTGAATTCTATTAACTGACTGAATTCACTAATGTCTAAATAGAATAATGAACTGGACTAGACTGATATAGAGTCTACATAGTTTTCCTAAGTCCTATAACTGATTGAGAGCACTACTGATCGAGACATGACTGAGATTATTCTATACCTAACACTGGCTCTAGGTAAATAGCTAAATTGTCAGGTATTAAATACCCCCAAGACTCAATAGCATGAAAACTAAAGTATCACATGATATTGCATAGCATAAAATGCACACTTGTTCATAATGTATCTATAGAGACATTTTATCAAACACTTGCATGGTATAACTTGCATATAATCTAGCATGACATGATTTCTTTCGCTTATTAGTTCACATGAACAATTCATCAAGCATTTGGTGAGCATAATACATGCACATAATAAGAGGGTATCAGGATTCACTTCCAATTTCACAATTTTAAGGGGTTTAATATGGATTAATATGAATTAAACATATAATAACCAATTCCACAAGAAACGTATAATAAATCATGAAATAGAAATATAATTCAAATAATAATGATGAATACATTTTAATTCCAATCATGGAAGTCATAAATTCCAACTACTTGAAGTTTAAAAGAGTTTCTTGGACTCCAAGGGTGGAAGGAACCCTTGGATGAACACTTCACATACCTTAGTTGGCAAATTTTTGAAAAATAATGGCGGAAACCTTGTGTCTTAGATCTTGAATGTAATGAACTAGTGTTTGTTCTTGATAAATTCTAGAGAGAATGAGTATATTTTTTCTCTTGAATGGCTTAATGATATGTTTTGGGGGTTGATATAAGGTGGAAAAAGATCCATTTACCCCTCTGGATGCGGGTTTAAAAGACTAAAAGTTTAAACATCGACGCGCAGGCTGACGCACCACGTCATTGGCATCGACGCGATGACCTACGCATTGCGTTGAGTTTGCATCGGTTCATTGGAAATTTACATTGGAAGCCAAGGAAAATATTGATCGATGCGATAGACGAGATCGCATCGATACACTATTTTGGTTTCCCAAACATGGTTAAAATGAGGTCCAAAAAATACAAAAATCATCTGGGAATACCTACTAATATTTCTGATCATAAATCAACTTGAAGATTGACATTTTAAGGTCATAGAGGTCATAAAATAGAATTACCAACTTACGAAGGCCAAAATAATATTATGTCTGAATACTTAGCTAGAATTTTCTAAGTGTGGAACCCCTTAGCAAACTTTTAGGGACTGAGTTAAGCTTAGGATTTTGCGGGGTCTTACAAACTGTTACTGATCATGTTAACTGACTGGACTGAACTAAATTCACTGAGATTTGCTATCTGACTGAATAATCTGAGTTTTGTACTGACTGATTACTACTGTATGTGACATCACTGAGACTATTCTGAAACTACTGTAATTCTAGGTAAACAGCTAGATTTTGGGTATTGAATACCCCCAGGACTCGATAGCATAGATAGTTAAAACATAGCACAATATTGAAAGCATGATAACTAGTCACTTTGTCATAAATCTTTCATTGAGGCATTTTAGCAAACACTTGCATGAACTTGTACACATACTATTATGTCATGATTCACTATTCAACTCCCATGAACATTATATCCAACACTTGGGGGCATAGTTTATGCACATAATACTAGTTAACATGCAAACATCATGATCACAATTCCAAACTCACGAATTCAAGGGTTTCCAACATGAAACTACATAATACTATGCGCATGCTATTTAATTCACATAAATTTTGTAATTAATCATAGATTAGAATCCAAATAAAATCATAGTCATGAATACAATTTAATTCAACATGAAATTCGTGAAAACAATCATCTTGAAATTTTAAAAGAGGTTCTTGAACTCCAAGGGTGGAGAAAAACCCTTGGATGAACAGCTAACATACCTTGGTAAGAAAATTTATGAATATTGATGGTGTGTTCTTGAAGATTGGTCTTGAAATTTAAATGCCCTGGGGTTTGTTCTTGAGTAAATTTGAGAGAGAACGAGAGATTTTGCCTTTAGAGTAGGTTAATATCATAATTTTAAGGTTGATTAAGGGTCAAAAAATGACCCAAATACCCCTCTGGACGCGAGGTTTTAATGACTAGAAATGTGCCTAGTGATGCATTGATCGAACTGCTACATCGATAGCATCAATGTCATGACCAACACACCGCATTGAGTTCACATTGGTTCACTGGAATTGCACTAAAATCTAGGAAAAATTATCTGTCGACGTGATGGGCGATGCGACGTGTTGAGATCATGTCGACCCACTATTTTGGTCACCTAACTATGATTCAAACAAGGTTCAAAAAATTGAAAACTCACCCGAAGTGACCTATTGACACACCTGATCATAATTCAATCCAAGGATCGACATTATAAGGTCCTAAGGATCGTAAAATAAGATCGCCAAATTTGAAGGCTAAAATAATTCTAAGTATAAACACTTCACTAAAATTTCTAAGTCTGGGACCTCTTTTCAAGATTTAACAGACTGAGTTAAGCTTAGGTTTTTGTGGGGTCTTACAATATCTCCCCTTGGGAACATTCATCCTTAAATGAGACTAACTAAGGTGACAATACTGATAGACTGAATTTATATACTGAACATGCATAATTGAAGCATGATTACATGACTGAAACTACAGATATACTGAATTATCATACTGTACATGCATAATTGAGGCATGATTGAGTTCTGAAAACATAACACATGACTGAGCTTTTTCATGAAGGTCTACATGATATGAGAATGCTATGTAACTAAACCGATACAGAGTTATAAAGGTAATTTGAGCATGGAACTGAGTAAATTCAAGGAAAATTGTTACCTTGAGCTAAGTCTGAGTTTGCATTGAAGAAGTGAGGATACATGGTCTGCATATCTGCTCCTTTTTCCCAAGTAACTCCCACAACGGATTGATTCCATCAAAGAACTTTGACAGAAGAAATCTCTTTGTTCCTTAGTCTGCAAACTTGAAGATCAAGAATTTTGACTGGGATATCCTCATAAGATAGGTTGTTCTGGACATCAATGCACTTCTTTAGCAATGAGACATGAAACACTAGGTGTATTGAAGCTAAGTCTGAAGGAAACTCAAGCTCGTAAACAACTTTTCTGAAATGGTTAAGAATTCGGTAAGGACCGATATATCAGGGTCTGAGTTTCCCTTTCTTCCCAAACCTTTTCACTCCCTTCATAGGAGAAATTTTCAAATACACATAGTCACCAATCTCAAACCCAAGATCCTTTCTTCGCACATTGACATAGAATTTGTGTCAGCTTTGAGTTGTCCTAAGCCTTTCCCTTATCAATTGAACATTTTCTAAGGTATCAAATACCAAGTCAGGCCCTACCACTGTGGCCTCACCCAATTCAAACTAACCAATGAGAGATCTAGATCACCTCCCATAGAGCACCTCAAACGAAGCCATCTGAATTCTAGAATGATAATTGTTATTATATGCAAACTCAATCAAAGGCAAGTGGTCATCCCAACTACCCTTAAAGTCTATGGCACACGCTCTTAACATATCTTCTAGAGTCTGGATGGTCCTTTCTGCTTGACCATCTATCTGAGGGTGAAAGGTTGTTCTGAGGTGAACTTGGGTACTAAGACCCTTTTGGAAGGTTTTCTATAAATGAGAGGTGAACTTCACACCTCTATCTAAAATGATGGACAACGAAACTCTGAGAAATCTAACTAACTCTCTAACATAGAGCTTGGCATAATCCTCAACTAAATAAAAGGTATGAACTGGTAAGAAATGAGCTAATTTGGTCATCCTGTCTATAATAACCCAAATCGAATCATGTTGGCAACAACTATGGGGCAAACCCATCACAAAATCTATGTTCACTTCCTCCCACTTCCATGTGGGAATAATAAACTCTTGCATAGACCCACAAGGCTTTTGATACTCAATCTTGACCTGATGACATGTAGAGCACTTAGACACAAACTCTGTAATGTCTCTCCTTATCCTACTCCACCAATAGACCTCCGATAAATTATGGTACATCTTAGTGGCCCCTAGGTGAATCGAGTAACACGCTCTATGGGCCTCTGGAAGAATACTCTTCCTCACACCATCCACACATAGCACACATAGTCTACCCTAGCAACATAACACACTATCTCTCCTTGGGAGAAAAACTCTACCTTCTGATCTCTAACTGACTCTTTCAGATTAACTAAATTAGGATCTCTATTCTACTTTTATTTTAACTCAGAAACCAAAGAGAATTTTGAACTACTTTGTACTCACACGCTACCCTCTACTGAATTGACTAAGCGGACCCCTAGTCGAGCAAGATGATGAACTTCCTAAACTAGTTTCTTCTTACCATCCTCTATATAAGCAACACTACCTATAGACATCCTATTGAAAGCATCAACCACTATATCGGCCTTGCCCGGATGATACAGAATACTCACGTTGTGGTCTTTCAACAACTCTAACCACCTTCTCTGACATAGGTTTAGGTATTTCTGAGAAAACACATACTGAATGCTCTTATGGTCTAGGAACACATCAACATTTACCCCATACAATTAATGTCTCCAAGTCTTTAAGGCAAAAACAATTGCTGCTAACTCAAGATAATGAGTGGGTAATTTTTTTCGTGGGTCTTAAACTATCTAGAGACATAGGTTATGACCTTACCTCTCTGCATCAAAACATACCCCAAACCAACCCTGGAAATATCACAATATACCACAAACTCATCTGAGCTATCTGGTAAAGTCAAAACTGGGTTGTAGTGAGTCGAGTCTTTAACTCCTGAAAACTCTTCTAACAAGAATCTGACCACTGGAATATGACTTTATTCTGAGTCAATCTAGACATAGGGGATGCAATGTACAAAATTCTTCAACAAACCATCGGTAATAGCCAACCAAACCTAAGAAACTCTTGATATCTGCCGTAATGATGGGTCTTGGCCAGTTTTTCACTGCTTCAGTCTTTTGAGGATCAACTCTAATGCCATCACCGGAAACTATATGACCACAAAAAGCTACTGACCTTAGTAAAAATTTGCATTTACTTAATTTGATGAACAACTGATGGGCTCTGAGAGTTTGTAATTCTATTCTAAGATGGTCTGCATGATCATGTTCACTGCAGGAGTAGACAAGAATGTCATCAATAAAGATTATGGAGAATATATCCAAGTACTGCTTGAACATGCAGTTCATCAAGTCCATAAAGGATGTTAGTGCATTGATAAGATCGAATGACATGACTAGGAATTTGAAGTAGCCATACCGAGTTCTGAAAGATGTTTTTAGATTTTCATATTCTCTGACTCTGAGTTGATGATAGCATGATCTGAGGTCTATCTTAGAAAAGTAATTGCCACCCTGAAGTTGATCAAACAATTCATCGATTCTTGGAAGTGGATATTTATTCTTGACTGTGACTTTGTTTAACTAATGGTAGTCGATGCATATTCTAAGAGAACTGTCTTTCTTATGCATTAATAGAACTGGTGCATTGCAAGGGGATACACTGGGTCTAATGAATCCCCTATCTAGGAGATCCTTCAACTATTCTATTAATTCTTTGAGTTCTACTGGAGCCATTCTGTATGGCAGAATAGAGATAGGCTGAGTATCTAAAAGAAGGTCGATTCTAAAGTCAATTTTCCTTTTAAAAGGAACCCCGGGAAGATCTTCGGGAATTGCTATCAGCTCTGCAGACACACTGATAGTTCCTGCCATATTTTTGTCAAAGAGTATTTTTTTAGCACTGCTAACACTACCCTGAGGTTTAGGGCTTGGCTCCCTATCCATATTACCATCTCTAAATTTTGGCACTGGAGCACTGGCTGAGGACAGAGTTGGAGATGAATATTTTGGGCAGAACTGAGAATGATTTCCACCCTCTTACTTTGGCTGAGCGAAGTTGAAGCTACCTGTTCTAGCTCTCTTATTTTTCCTTTCCTTCTCCTTATTCTTAGCCTCCGCTATCTGTTGAGTATGGACCATGAGCCTGGATATGTCTATCTCCTTAATCAGAATTATGGTCCTACGCTCCTTAACCACTCTGTAAAACACCCCAAACACAAACTTACTCATTTTAGATTTGCTATCTGCTACCACATAAGGGGCATATCTGGCTAACTAAGTAAACTTGAGATAATACTCTTTCACTGTCATGTTGCCCTTTTTCAAATTAATAAACTCCAAAACCTTCGCTTCTGTCAACTCTAGAGAGAAGAACCTATCCATGAAAACAATGGAAAACTCCTCTCATTCTACGAGCCCTACATCTGCAACCCTCTTTTCCTTCAACTGCTTGAACCATAAGTGATCCACATCCTACAACTGATATGTGGCTAACTCAGTACTCTCACTAGCAGTAACCCCCATAGTATCTATGACTTTCTGCACCTAATCAAGGAATTCTTGTGGGTCCTCATCTGACTTAGACCCGATAAATGATAGGAGATTCATTCAGGTGAAGTCCCAAATTTTAGTTAACATAGTAATAGCCACTGGGTTGCCTTGGACAGCAGCTGGACGTTCATTCTGAGTTGCCACAGAATGAGCTAGGGTGGTGAAAGTTTCTCTAAATTTTGCATGGAAAACATGCTCATCCAGGGGATTTGCCTGAACGGGCGGAGGTGCTGGCTGATTTCCAGTCCTTCTTATGTTAGTCTTTTTTGGAGGCATATTCTATAAATGAAAGGGAAAAAGAATAAGACTAAGATTTTAACTTGAGCTCATCCTCACTCACGCGATATGAATACTGAAAGAAGGGAAACATTTTCCTAAGAACGCCTTATAGCCTCTCGTTCATAAGTACGGCGCGCTACAAACCCATGTACAAGACTCTACTAGATGCGGCTTTCAGACTTCCTAGGACTATGTTGAACATTAGGCTCTAATACAAAGTTTGTAACGCCCCGAGTCTGCACTCCAGATGTCACACGATGCTCATAATGGCGAAGGACCACAAGCCAACCCATGACTGGTACCTGCTGCAATCACTAAATAATAATAATAACTCAGTAATAATGGGGAAATTAGGCTGAATTTTCCATAAGGTTCATAAGTGAATCAAATACTGAATACAGATAAATAAATATTGTAAACCAAACAACTATCTGAAATCATCAAGCCTGAAGAGCCTCTAACTGAACTGTCTGAATGTGGAGTTGATAGGACAAGCCCCCAACTAAATCTGAATACTAAAGTACTGATAAATTAAAATAACACTCTGTCCTCAAACTATGAGGACTCACCAATAAATCTGTTAGTGATAATATGGGTTGCTGGGTATGGTTAGGAGTCCGTGCGTCTAAACCTATTATATAAAACATCATAGCACAAAAGGAACGTATGCATCAGTACTTTGAATGTACTGGTATACTAGGTGAGGTAAGACTGAATGTCGGGGTTCTTATACATGAACAGTAACTTGTCACGGCCCGAATTGGGGTCTGGACGTGACGGACATCCCAAACCATGAAGGCTCGGAACGCCCTTCTTTATGTGATAATCATGCATAATATTCATATAATAAAAGAAAATATGGAAATATAATCAAATACGAAAACATGGTCATGCTCTGAATTTAATTTAACAATGAAGGATAAAGCTCCAATATCAACAAAACAACCTTTGAACCAGTCTGCGAAATCTTTACTACATCAAAAAATGACAACTATCTGAAACTGGGACAAGGCCCTAGTGGACCTAAACCAAAATAAATAACATAATATGAAAGACATAGGCCTTCTGGAATAAAGAAGGCTCACCAACTGCACACATCACTGCTGTCTGTAAACTCTACGGCCTAGCAAGACCTCTGAACTGAGTTTTAGACCCTGGGAGAAAGGGGGTCAATACAAATGTACTGGTACGCAGAGAAATTCGAAATAAAGATTTTCATATAAATAAAATAGTTGAGAGCTAATCATAAAACATCATATAGGATATAAATTCCAAAAAACATAGGCATTTTTTATAATTATATAACCTTTCTGTCAATGCAATTTCTTATCTTTGTATTACTTCTGAGTTAGGTGGCACTCCCCTACAAGTCTAATATTCCATGGGCTATATGGAATCCGCTATTGACTCGGCGGGGAAGCCCCCAACCCAAGTGTGCCACAAGGATTGGAGTGTTTGAGTCTAATACACCATTGGGCACTAGGCCAGCATATAATAATATACCCAGATTGGTAAATCATGGTTTTGGGTAATGAGTTTTCTGAACTCGTGCCTTCTTCGGGGAACCACCTAAGCTCTCTTTATGCCCAATTTTAGTCTGTTCTGAAACATGAATCATTCTAGTTTCAAAATCTGAAAATCTGATTTCAAACATGCATTCTATTTTGTTCTAAATTAACATAGCATTATTTGAGTTGGTGTCATCACACCAAGACTTGCAAGTCCTATTTCTAAGTCATAATGAATCATGCAAGATTGTTTCATCAGAAACTCAATTCGAACCACCCAAACATACAGAAAGTTTAAGAGATTTCATATTCCGAAACATAAATCAAAACTATGCAAAAATTCTTCAAACATATGGTGATCACATGCTTTTGGAAAAACCATACACTCTTTCATTATATGCATATTCAATATTTATCAACATGTACAACCCTCTCTTTTGAAATCAAAACCATAACCCAAATATAACATTACTCAAGAAATTTCATATCATGTTTTTCAAGATGCATTCAAAACAATTCATAGCATGTCATAAATAAAGGAAAATCATAACAAGAGAAGGATTTTCTATGAGTCATGCTCTCAATAAAATCATTAACCTTAAAACACATGCTTACATATATATATATATATAATTTCAAATCAATGTGGGGGAAGGCCTAAAGGCAAAAACAATATCATCAATACTTCTAAAACATGAATGTATTCATAAATCCAAAACCCCATTCTTAAAATCATGATTTCTATGCCCATGAGATTTTAGAAAAAAACCGCATACCTCAAATTAATTAGTTTAAAGAGAAGAACTCGAATCACGATTCGTTCCTTGGAAATCTTGAACTTAAGGCTTGATTTTCTTGAATTTCTTGTTCTTGGACAAAACCCTAGTTTGATCGTATTTTGAGATTGAAGAGAAAGTTTTTTTATGTTGTAAAACTGATAGTGATTGATTAATAACGCTTAAGAGGTTATTTAATTCGTGTTAAAGGTTTTTGGAGTGAGGAAAAGACCAAAATACCCCTAAGGAAACCAAAAATATTGTATAATTGGATCAATTGACGACCAGGGTTGACGCACCATCACTCAGGTGATAGTCGTCACCCAGGTCATCACTTTTGGGCTGATTTTCACCATTCACTGCCTTAGGCTGACAGCCAGGTCTGACGGGCCATCACACAGCTGATAAGTCGTCAGTATCGCCATCACGTTTTGGCAGATAGATACTTTGAAGAAAAAAGAGCATAACTTTCTACTTCGATACTATATTAAAGCGAAACCAGTGGCGTTCGAAAGACGAATGAAAGACCTTTCATTTAATATATAGGCAACCCAGTTTGTCATATACAAGGAGTTATGGTCGATTTAAGTTGATCCAAGTTTTGACGCTCACTAAAACATGAACGATAGAAAATCTTTCAACTAGTCCTTGAGTTAAGGGACCTATATGATCTCAATTCATGCTCAAATAGGTTCCCACACTACATAATTAATTAGCATGACAAATTTGAATAAGATTTAAGGCTTTTGGATCATCTATGCATAGAAATAACAATTTTTGTTCTAGCCCGAAATGCGGGGTGTTACATTATCTCCCCCTTGGAATCATTCATCCCCGAATAATGGGTAGGAATGTTGAAGCTTAAAGGTATTAAATAACGCATACATGATGTGTCTTCTTAGAAAGGATATAACGGATCTGAAATATTTAAACTTCTATCATGAAACTGAATTTTGTGCTGATTTGACTTTACTTGCTTCAATGAGCTGACTCATGATGAGAATTTAGGATTCCCTTGAAGTGTTCATGATCCAATCATATATATTGAATTGAGAAGTGATAACTTAGGCAAGTACGAATCAGGTAACAAGACTTAGACTGTACCAGGTATTACACTGTCTGAGCTAAAATACTTGGAAAAATTTGAGATTATGTGCTGAACTCATATGAACTGAGTCATGATTAAAAAGCTGAATCTGAAACATAATGCTTGGACTAAATTGGATTTGCAATTTACATGGATGGAATAGATTATCTCTTGGGGATGGTCATACGCATAAGACTTTGAATAGTAGGACTGGGTGAAAAGGTGGAAAACCACAGTAACTTGCCTGCCTAATTATTAAACTGAATTGCTAGCTATACAGACTGAATTATACTTGGAAACTTATGCCTAATTACAGTATCTCTTCAACACTCTTTCTAAGGAAATTCTAGTAACATTAGGGAGCAAAAGAATCTTGGGCATAATCTACACCAGACATCTGACTAAGGAATCACAACATTGACACTACTCTATAGCATGTAATATAGACATTTAACTCATAAACTGGGGTAGAATTACCAGGACTTAGGCAATGCAACTTCTTACTTTCCAGCTTAGCACACTTCCTGAATACTCCCCTAACTATATTATTCCTCTTAAATACCATGATTAATCGATTCAACTTAAAATTCTCATATGGGCATTGATAAATCTTTCTACTAATGTCTAAAGTGACTTAAATCCTCTCACTACGATCAAGCCTAACTCCATACCACAAAATACAACATGCCGCACAATAATACTAGTCTAAACCATATGATTCAGTCTTCTATATCTTTTTAGAGATCACACCCTAAACATAACATGCCTTACCACTTCAATGATGACTAACTCTAGACTCTTACTATGGATTTACTAGCACATATTATGTTCCTCAACTTAAATCCCAACATGTCATTCAAGCCTATATTTATAACCATATATGGACTTTAAGGAAAACACCCGTAAATACATACTTCACTTAGTCTCTAAACCATTGTCAATATAACTCCCATGTGCTATCCTAAGAACATACACACACAAATTTCCACTAACCATCACATGTATCAAAGACTTGGCCCCAAATCTTACTTCACACTTATGGTTTTATCTAAGACAAGCATACAATGATCTTTTATCAATAAGAAACATCTACTCAACACCACTATCATTACATAAGGAGGAGTTACTAAAAGGTTAGAACATAAGACCTTGAAATATGAAAGGATATTATACGAGAATTGACACTCAACTAAGGCCTGAGGAACAGCAAATCAACATCAGGGATTCATCCAAGTGGTCTGAATTGAGAGTATACCTGTCTATAAGCTGAATCTCGCCAATCATTTGGTATGTAGCATGATTTATGGGAACTGAGCATACTATAAAGCATGAGTGCATGAGTCATGAGTTTCATGACCTCAACTTGGAGTTCATAACTTTTGGAATGTGATTCCAACTACTGAAATGAACTGGAATTCCTCATTTAGGAACTGGAAGAGCATATGATTTTCTATCATATGCATGAACATAGACCATGATCATGGAACTGAAATGTAAGGCATGAGTAGGTATTGGGATAACTAAAAAATACTGAGATAAGAATGGATTGAGTCTCACCCTCACTTTCTGATGTTCTAAATCATACTAACATCACTGCTAGAATCTAACAGACTGTCTTAGTTATTCATTCTATCATCTCCCCCTTAGCTTCAAGCCATCATCTTAAGTTTGAGAGATCCCTTAATAGACTCTAACTGAACTACACTTACTGAACTCTAGGGTTTGGAAAAACGACCATACACGTATATCATAGAACTTAACCTGAATGAATACACCTAGAAGTGGAAAACCCACTGTTAATACTACTTTCTAAGATACACTCTACCTTCTATATCCACCAATATTCATCATATAATACTTGAACACTTATTAACTTTGAATCTTCATGAGTATCCCCATAGTTGAAGTGCACACACTCTGGTGCTTCTACACTTATTTCTATTAGTTCAACATTCAAAATTCAAACTTAGATTCTAACAATTAACATGGATATCAGCAAGCTTTTAATGAACCATACTTCTTCCGTCATAGCCTACTAATATCACGGCCCCAAACTTATATTTCTCTACCATGAGGATCAAGATCATATCAAAAGGCTCAGCACTAGCAGTCAAAATTCCTTAACTTGGCCATTTAGAGCACCATGTACCATCTAACTAGTCTTTCTCCACCTAGCAACTCAATGGTACTACTAGCCACACACAACATGTAATAGCCTTAGAAGAAAAAAATACCGCAACCTCATATCACCTTGACTAATAACTCCTTCTCTACCTTCTACTGAACTAATACACAAGGACGTATCACTTTATTACTAACTTAACCTCATGTAAAAAGGTTTGGCTATACATATATTCAACCAACACAAGAACAATAAGTTGAACAACAAGTTGCTAGTGAATCCAAATAGGCCTCACATGGCTTCACTAGACTTTGATTTTGTGTTTTGAACAAGAAAACGAGATGAATGACAAGGAAACTATGCTAGTAAATCGAAAGAGCCCCACACGGCTTCACTAGACTTTTAGTTTCAACAACACAATGATAACAAGATTACAAGAGATAGAAACTTGACACACAATAATCAATAATCTAAGAATACACATCTTACTTTGTATAAATAAAAATCTGAGTCAAACACTTCCCCTACAGACTACCATACAATCCATACATGCTACTAGCTACCGCATTAGTCTATCACTATAAAAGGGGTAAATCATCCTCAAACATCGGTTATTCAACTAAAATATTTATCTATACAAAACTCACCCTCACTCTAAGTTTTAACTTTTTGACTTCATATGTCAAATTCTTGGGCCAATATCACCACCAATAGGTCATGACAACAACACTTTAACTCATACTACTATTTGGGTGGAAATATTATTCCAACATTCTGATACACATCATTCCCTTTTTTAGGCATGACATCTACAACATATATTTTGAAAAATACTAAATACACTTAATACTACAAGCTGAAAAGCACGATCTCATCAGAATCAAATTTAACTCTAGAATCAATACACTGTGAAGCACTAACGGACTCTTCTCAAGACCTTGCAGAATTTTAAAATCTTCTATGGCTCAATCAGAAAAAAACATACTATTTAGACTCTAAACTTCTTCACTTGAATCACCCCAATAATGAGACATATCAAAGAATATAAAAGTAAGGAAAGAATTTGTATAACTTTACTTTTATATGGGTGATACCATAGTATAAATTAGAGTATGAAAGAGAAACATTCTGACTCCATAGCACAAACTAGAACACGAAAAAAGGGAGACATTCCTAAGCGCCTAGTAGCCTCCTACATATAAGTGCAGTGCACTACACACCCATAAATAAGACTCTACCCAACATAATTTCTCAGACACCCTGGGACCAAAAACCGTGCTCTGATACCAAGTTTGTCATGACCCGAACTGGGGCCTGGCCTTGACGAACATCCTGAACCATGAAGGCCCGGAATGTCATTCTCTATCTGGTAATCATGCACAACATTCATATAATAAAAGAAAATATAGAAATATAAGCGAATACGAAAACATGGTCATACTCTGAATTTAATTTAACAATGAAGGATAAAACTCCAATATCAACAAAACAACCTCTGAACTAGTCTCCAAAATCTTTACATCTGAAAATGATAACTGCCTGAAACTGGGACAAGGCCCCCAGTGGACATAAATGAAAATAAATGACATAATCTAAAAGACATAGGCCTTCTGGAATAAAGAAGGCTCACCAACTACACACATCACTGGTGTCTGAAAACTCTACGGCCTAGCAGGACCTCTGAACAGATTTTTAGACCTTGGGAGAAAGGGGGTCAATACAAATGTATTGGTACGTAGAGCAATCCAAAATAAAGCTTTTCATATAAATAAAATAGTTAAGAGCTAATCATAAAACATCATATAGGATATAAATTCCAAAACACATGGGCATTTTTTATAATTATAAAACCTTTCTTTCAATGCAATTTCTGATATTTGTATTACTTCTGAGTTAGGTGGCACTCCCCTACAAGTCTGATATTTCACGGGCTATATTGAATCCGTCATTGACTCGGTGGGTAAGCCCCCAACCCAAGTATGCCGCAAGGGTTGGAGTGTCTAAGTCTGATATGCCACAGGGTACTAGGCTAGTATACAATAATATACTCAGATCGGCAAATCACAGTTTTGGGCAATAAGTTGTCTGAACTCGTGCCTTCTTCGGGGAACCACCTAAGCTCTCTTTATGCACAATTTTAGTCTGTTTTGAAACATGTATCATTCTACTTTCAAAATCTAAAAATCTGATTTAAGATATGCATTCTATTCTGTGCTGAATTTTGCAAGTCCTATTTCTGAGCCATCATGCATCATGCAAGATTCTTTCATCAAAAACTTAATTCAGACTACCCAAACATACAGATACTATAAGAGATTTCATGTTCCGAAACATAAGTCAAAACTACACAAAAATTCTTCAAACATATGGTGGTCACATTCTTTTGGCAAAACCATACACTTTTTCATTATATACATATTCAACATTTATCATGTACAACCCTCTCTTTTGAAATCAAAATCATAACCCAAATATAACTTTAATCAAGAAATTTCAAATCCTGCTTTTTAAGATTCATTCAAAATAATTCATAGCATATCATAAGTAAAGGAAAATCATAATAAAAGAGGGATTTTTCATGAGTCATGCTCGTAATTAAATCTTCAATCTTAAAAAACATGCTTACATATATATGTAATTTTAAATCAATTTAGGGGAAGGCCTAAAGGCCAAAACAATATCATCAATACTTCTAAAACATGAATGTATTCATAAATCTGAAACCCCTTTCTTAAAATCATAATTTCTATGCCCATGAGATTTTAGGAAAACCCCGCATACCTCAAATTAATTCGTTTAAATAGAAGAACTTGAATCTTGATTCGTTCCTTAGAAATCTTGAACTTAAGGCTTGATTTTCTTGAATTTATTGTTCTTGGAGAAAACCCTAGTTTGGTCATATTTTGAGAGTGAAGAGAAAGTTTTTTATGCTATAAAACTGATAGTGATTGATTAATAAAGCTTAAGGGGTGATTTAATTTATGTGAAAGGTTTTTGGAGTGAGTAAAAGACCAAAATACCCCTAAGAAACACAAAAAAGTCATATAATTGCATCAGTTGACGACCAGGGTTGACGGGCTATCACTCAAGTGATAAGTCGTCACCCAGGTTGTCACTTCTGGGCTGGTTTTGACCATTCACTACCTTAGACTAACGCCCAGGTCTGACGGTCCATCACACAGCTGATAAGTTGTCATCCTCATCGTCACATTTTGGCAGATAAACACTTTGAAGAAAAATGAGTATAATTTTCTACTCCGATACCGAATTAAAGCGAAATCAGTGGCGTTGGAAAGAGGACTCAAATACCTTTCATTTTCCATAGAGTAGGCCACTCAGTAAGTCATATACAAGGATTTATGGTTGATTAAAATTGATCCAAGTTTTAACGCTCACTAAAACTTGAATAATAGGAAAGCTTTCAACTAGTCCTTAATTTAAGGGACCTCTATGATCTTAATTCATGCTCAAATAGGTTCCCATACTACATAATTAATTAACATACCAAATTTACATAGTATTTAAGGCTTTTGGATCATCTACGCATTGAAATGGCGGTTTTCGTTCTAGCCCAAAATACAGGGTGTTACATAACTGGCTGAGTAACATAAATATAACTTGATGAGAGTAAATGTATATCTGAAACTACTGTAAATTCTGATTATGCAATGCTATGCATATAACTACGTATACTGAAACTAAGATCACATTAACATTGGATAATGGGTTAAGAAAATTAAATAACTGATATCTGAGTTTACTAATACTGTAATACTGTTAACTGAGTGATTGTTTTGATAGTCCTGATTTTGTAGAACTGAACTGAATTTTATACTGAGCTGAGTGACTGTGTCTGACAGTCATTGTTTTATAGAACTAAACTAAGCTCTATACTAAGACTAAAATCAAAACTGTGGAAGGTTATCATTTAACTGATATGCCCCTCTCTAAACTAATTAGGGTCCAACCTGTAACCCCTATTGGAAGGGTGTCAGTACAGTTTCACTGGTAAACACAAGTGTTGAGTCACCCTCATCTGGCAGGAGCTCTAAATGAGAATGGTGGTACCCTCAACTGGCAGGTAAAACACCTCATCAGCCCTCAACTGGCATGTTGATGTCTCAACCTATGCTGGCTACATAGTTCTTGAATGCAACGACTACTTCTAAGGGTCACACCCTCTACTGAAAGGTGAGCCCCCATCCTTGGGTTCATTCGGTTCTAATCCTACTCCCAATTGAATAGACCATGTACTAATTTCTAAGTTGTACTAGGCTTGACTGAACTGTTAGTGATCATGTTAACTGACTGAACTGGACTGAGTTCACTGAGTTCTGCTATCTGACTAAATAATCTGAGTTCTGTACTGACTGAGTACTACTGCACGTGACATCATTGAGACTATTCTGAAGCTACTATAATTCAAGGTAAACAGCTAGATTTCAGGTATTGAATACCCCCAAGACTCGATAACATAGATAGTTAAATATAGCACAATCTTGAAATCATGATAACTAGTCACTTTGTCACAATTCATTCATTGAGGCATTTGAGCAAACACTTACATGACATGAACTTGTACACATACTATTATGTCATGATTCACTATTCAGCTCCCATGAACATTATATCAAACACTTGGGGGCATAGTTTATACACATAATACTAGTTAACATGCAAGCATCATCATCACAACTCCAAACTCATGAATTCAAGGGTTTCCAACATAAAACTACATAATACTACGCACATGCTATTTAATTCACAGGAATTTTTTAATTAATCATGGATTAGAACCCAAATAAAATCATAATCATGAATATTATTTAATTCAACATGGAATTCGTGAAAACAATCATCTTGAAATTTTAAAAGAGGTTCTTGAACTCCAAGGGTGGAAGGAAACCCTTGGATGAACACCTAACATACCTTGGTAAGTAAATTCGTGAAGACTGATGGTGTGTTCTTGAAGATTGGTCTTGAAATTTGAATGCCCTGGGATTTGCTCTTGAGTAAATTTGAGAAAGAATTAGAGATTTTACCTTTAGAGTAGGTTAATCTTGCTTTTTGGGGGCTGATTAAAGGTCGTAAAATGACCCAAATACCACACTAGATGCGGATTTTTAATGATAGGAAACATGCCCAGTGATGCAGTGAGCGACGCGATGCGTCAATGGCATCAACACGATGACCAACGCATCACATCGAGTTTGCGTTGGTTCACTAGAAATACATTGAAAGCTGGGGAAATTTATTCGTCGACGTGATGGGTGCACAATGCGTCGAGATCGCATCGACCTACTATTTTTGTCACCTAAATATGATTCAAACGAGGTCCGAAAAATCCAAAACTCACTCGAAGTAACCTATTGACATACCTGATCATGATTCTAAGTATAAACACTTAGCTGAAATTCCCAAGTCTTGAACCTCTTTTCAAGCTTTAACGTACTGAGTTAAGCTTAGAATTTTGCAGGGTCTTACAATAGCCTAAAAATAGAATACTAAAAAGGGAAACATTTCTAAATGCCTCATAGCCTCTCCCTTATAAATGTGGTGCACTACACATCCGTAAAAGAGACTCTCTAATCTACATGGATTTATGGAAACCTAATTGACCATAAACCTAGAGCTCCGATGCCAACTTTTCATGACCTGAACCAAGTCCTAACAATGACGGGTATCTCAAGTCCGTCGAGGACCGGAGACCACCCTTTTTTCCTTGTCAACAGAGTTACCGCAGGAAAAGTAAAAGTGTCTCCAATTCCAAACATATAACAAGATAGGTAACTTAACTAACTCAACAAGGAATCTAAGAATTTCAACAACCATTCCAATCCACAGTAATCCACAAACCCTTTAATAACCAAAGACCACCTATGTCGTAATAGGCCCCCGACTATAGATAAAATGTGTCCAAAAGAAAACTAAAGAAATAGTCTATGTCAAAAAATAAATTGAGAAGTAACAGGCCTTTCGGAAGAAAAATTCTCACCACTTTAAGCTGACTCACGAACGATCCAAGAATCACCTATCACTGTGTAGAAAAAATAAAAGTGTCTCAAGTTCCTGGATCGCATAGGGATAAAACATTTAGAAATAACTAGAGGGGTGAGTGATAACATATAACTCAGGATAGGGATAAAATAATGCAAATACAAAAGCAAGTCCAAACTAAATTTACATGTTCACATACATGCAAACGTATATATACATAAGATACCGGGATAATGAACAAGGTTTAGCATAAGATTTTAAACAATAGCCCAGATTGTGTAGCTTAATCATCATAAAAACATCCAAGGGCTATATGGGTCCAAACCTCTTACTAGATAGGCCATGGTGCGTGTCATCCGTATGAACTTGAGATATCATAGAGGTCGGGGAATCTACGGCCCTTCACCATCCATGATACGAATATATGTATAGTATGATAGAAGCACACGGTCATCAAGACCAACCCTCACACTGGCAAACATGAGTTTCCAGTATTGATCCTTCGGGACCTCCACCTTCACAACCAACTATACAACCCTCTTTAAGGCTAATTAAAACATTTACACATTCTCATTCATTGAATCATGACTATTCATTAAGGCACACACTATTGGTATCATCATACCAACCATACTTTCAAGCTAATAACATTATGCCATTTCAATTATCATAGCCATGAGGAATCCATGACTCCATAATCTCCAGTCATTCAATCACATGGGGGAATTCATGACCCCCTAGGTTCAATTATTCATTAGCTTAGGGGAATCCATGACCCCCAAGGTTCAATTCAAAACCACTATGCTCCAATAGCCTTTTATATTATGTGATGGCTCCAAAAGTAGTTCAATATGCATACCTTCATGTTCAAAACAAGTTTCACAAGATGGGGTTGAGGTTATACCAATTACAATATTTAAAACCATCAATTTGGGGAATCCATGACCCCCACTCCAATTAACCACACCTATGAACCCCAAATAGCTCAAACTACCAATCAAACCATGAATTATTCATTAAATCCATCATTCATTATGGCTTAAAAGCCCTTAACCCACATTCATAAACCACAACTAAATCACATGGATAACAATTTTCAACATATGTTTTTAACAAAATAAACTTTAGGATAGATTAAAATGCCTTAGATAATCAAGAATTATAGAGAGAAGTCAACAGTTGAAGCTTGAATGGACAACCATTAGAAAACCTAGCTTGTTCATTCTTTGGGGGAATTTGAGAGAGTAGATAATATGTTTTTAATTGTTAAAAAATAGGGAAAACCCCTTTTTTGTTATTTTACAAACGTGGGGACTAATTGGAGGAAATAGGGAAATATCCAAAGTACCCTTAATTAAAACCTAAAAATTTATCTTCCTCGACGACAGGTCAGCCTACGACTCGTGAGGACATGTTATGACTCATCACTATGAGTCGTAGTCTGGACAATAGCATAAAGTACCCACACTAGTCTAACTATGAGCCATACTCTATGACTCGTTCTCAGACGTTATGACTCATGGGGTTCAATCGTAGGCACATCAGAAACTAGGGACCACTACACTAGCTTGGCTATGGAAGCAACCCTACAACTCGTAAAGAGTCCATACAACTCATTACTCATGCTCATGTCGGAGACTTTGGGTAAAACACTGGTCACCCTATGATTTAGGGTCTTACAACCTCTAACAACAACTTACAACTCATAAGAGTGAGTGGTAGGTTACACAGTAAGCTCAAAATTAAGGAATTTTCCAAGAGCCAAAAATCTGGGGTGTTACATACCTATAACTAAGTATGTTTTTAATAAAAATGAAACATGTCATTATAGAATAGAGCATAAAATTGACTTTGTATTGAATTCTCATATACGCAATAAAGCAACTTATAGGAGCAATCCTCAAGAGGATAAAGAATTGTAAAGACAAGTGGGGGAATTTTTGAATAAAGGTTTGGTGAGAGAAAGTATAAGTCCATGTGTGGTACCCATGATTATAGTACCCAAGAAGGGTGGGACATGGAGGATGTGTCTATATTATCATGTCATTAATAAAATTATAATAAAATATCTACATTATATTCCTAGATTTGATAATATGCTAGATGAATTATGTGGCTCTATCTTATTCTATAAAATTTATTTAAGAAGTGGATACCATCAAATTTGAATGAAATCTAAAGATGAATGTGAAATTGCTTTCAAAACTAAATTTGGATCGTAGGAGTGAATGGTAATGTCATTTGGGATAACCAATGCACCAAGAACTTTTATATGATTAATTAATCATGTGCTTAAGTCATTTATTAATAATTTTATTAAGATTTATTTTGATGATATTTTAGTTTATAGAAAGTGTTTGGATGATCAGATGTAATATTTGAGTGTGATATTTGATGTGTTGAGAAATGAAAAGTTTTATGTGAATTTCAAAAAATGTTCGTGTTGTTTGGACCATGTTTTTTTCCTTGGCTTTATTGTAATTTCAAGAGGAGTTAAGGTGGATGATGAAAAGATAGAGGTTATTAGAAGTTGGAAACCCCTAATACATATTGATGTTAGAAGCTTTCATAGGTTGACAAATTTTATAGGAGATTTGTGAAGGATTTTAGTTCTTCAACCGCTCCTCTAACCAAGATCATTAAGAAAAATAAACCTTTCATTTAGGATAGAAAACAAGAGGAATCCTTTAGAATCCTAAAAGAGAAACTTAGTTCCACTCCATTACTTCAACGTCACAACTTTGAGGATATGTTTAGAATTTAGTATGATACTAGTGAAGTAGGCATTGGTGTGATCTTGATGTGAGAAGAGAAATCCATAGCTTATTTTTATGTGAAATTAAAAGGAGATCCATTGCAATATGTGACCTATGATAAGGAACTCTATGCTCGAGTGAGAGCTTTATAAAATTGGCAACTTTATTAGAGGCATAAGGAGTTTGTGATTAGAATTGATCATGAGGCTTTAAAGCATAAGGGTCCAAAATAAGCTTATTAGTAGGCATACCAAGTGGATAAAGTTTATTGATTCTTTTCCATATATGATTAATTATAAGCAAGGTAAGGGAAATATTGTGGTGAATTATTTATCTAGAAGATATGTGTCGATGAATACCTTGACT
Organism: Capsicum baccatum var. pendulum; assembly: GCA_030864225.1. Taxonomy (NCBI): domain Eukaryota; kingdom Viridiplantae; phylum Streptophyta; class Magnoliopsida; order Solanales; family Solanaceae; genus Capsicum; species Capsicum baccatum. The sequence goes on along the minus strand of CM061558.1, from coordinate 74,528,216 downwards.
TCTAGGTTAATGGATTTTGAAAGTTTGAAGGAGCTTTATTCTAATGATGATGATTTTGAAGAAATATTTAGAGAGTGTCAAGTGAGCTTTAATAGGTGTGTGCAAGTTGTTAAGAAGGGTAATAAAGTTATAACTCCTAGATTTTAATTAAATGAGGGTTATTTGTTTAGAAATAGAAAGTTTTTTTTGCCTATGTCTACATGAAGAGAGTCATTGGTAAAAGAGACACACAATGGTGATTTTGATAGGTCATTTTAGAGTGTAAAAAATCATAGCTATTTTTAGTGAACATTTATTTTGGCCTTATATGATAAATATGTGGAGAAATTTTGTGAAAGGTGCTTGGATTGTAAGCATGGTAAATCTTATGCTCAGTCCCATGACTTATATACCTCTTTGCCTATTCCAATTGGTCCTTGGCTAGATATTTTATGAATTTTGTTGTTGGCCGCCCTAGGACTAAGAATGGTAAGGATAGCATGTTATGGATAGATTTTCTAAAATGGCTCACTTCATTATTTGCCATAAAAGTGATGATCCATCTTATGTTGATATTTTATTTGTTTATAAAATGATGAAATTGTGTGGTGTTTCCCAAATAATAGTTAGTGACAGAGATTCAAAAAATTTTAGCCATTTTTGGAGGTGTTTGTGGGGAAATTTGGGAACCAAATTGCTATTTTTTACTTCTTGTCATCCTCAAATTAATGGTCAAATCGAGATCATTAATAAAACTTAGGAAACATGTTTAGAGCTATGGTTAAAAAGAAATTAACTTCCTGAGAGGATCAATTGCCATTAATTGAGTTTACATATAATAGAATTAATCATAGATCTATTGTTATAACCCCTTTCCAGTGTGTTTAATGACTTTAATACCTTGACTCCATTGGATTTAACTCCTTTGCTCAAATATGTCATTGTGAGTATAGATGCAAAAATTAAGGCATGAGCTACTAAGAGCATCCATGAGGAAGTAAGATTGCAAATTAAGAGGCCAACAAAGATGAAACCAAAAGAGCCAACAAAGGACAAAAAAAGTCACCTTTTGCACTCGGCGATTGGGTATGGTTCCACTTTAGGAAAGAGAGATTTTTCAGCAAACTGAAGAATAAGCTTATGTCAAGAGGAGATGAACATTTTCCAGTTCTTCAGAATATTGGAGATAATGCTTATAAAGTAGACTTATGTCATGACCCAAACTAAGGATTGTCCGTGACGGGTATCTTAAGACCACCGTGGGCCAGAGACCAACCCCTGAGCCTTACCTCAAGAGCACATAAATATAAACAGTGGAAGTTAACCAAAAAAACAATAAAAAGGATAGATAAGACAAATATAAACTCTAAGAATCAAAATAAACAACCAATCCCACACTTGTCCACAGGAGCCTCTAAAACTAGAAATACCAACTAAGTCAGGACATGCTCCCGACTATGACTAAAATATCCAAAATAAAATCCTAAGACAGTACTAAAAATAATAAAATGCCTGGGTCTTTCAAAGGATGGAGTCTCACCACTTCACAACATATCCACATGAATACCAAATCACCTAATGCTGCACAGGAGCAACAGAAAACCCTTCGGACCCTACATCATGAAATGATGTAGCATCCAGGGATGGTCAGTGGTGTAAGCACTGGCATGTAACTCAGGAAAGTGATAAAATAATTCCACTTTGAGAAACCATTCAAAAACCACATGCACAATATTTATATAAATATATATAATATGTCGGGATAGGGACACGGGCCATGAACATGAGAGTTTAAACCATTAGTCTGAAGTGTGTAGCTCGCTCCGTCTTAAAGGCACCTATGGACTATATGGGTTCATCTCCCCCTGATGGAAGAGCCCAGTGCGTGTTAGCTGCACGAACCGAGGAAAATTGAGAAAAGTCTAAAGACACCAAGGCCATAGCCCTCCAATATAAATATATATATAATACGTGCACCAAGCATACGGTCACATAGACCCCCAATGTTGGCAAATATGGTTTCTATTATTGATCCCTCCAAGACCTACACCTTTATGATAAGATACACAATTCCCATATAGCCTAAATTAAAACAGTTGCGCATAAACCAACCATTAACCCATGAGTCATTTATTTAGGTATTTACCAACATGGTATCATCATAACAATACACTTGCAAGCTAATTCAATTATGCCAAACCAGTCCACATAACCAAACTGACTCTCAAGTATTATTTTAAATGTAAGCCATTTCCACGAAGGCCATCCAAATCCATTTATATCTATTTAACCTTTAATGCAATACAATGGGTTCAAAAACAAGTTAAACTATGCAAATATCCATATTCAAAATCAAATTTACAAGGTGGGTTGAGGTTAATGCAATTATCAAGCTAAAATTCATCCAATTTGGGGAAACCCATGTACACCATACCAACCATTAAAAAATGCACCAATTTAGTACCAAAAATTATAAACTATAACATGAATAATCCATTTAAACCATGGGAAAAGCAATTCAAGTAATCACAATCAAAACCTCTCAACCTAATTTCAAACCCATTAATTAAAACACATGAATACTGATTAAAATAGATTTCATAATGTAAAAATATAAGTTAGGGATGAGCAACATGTCTGAAATATAGAACAATTTGAAAAGAATTCAAAGTTTGGAGCCTGGAGAATGAAATTCTTGTAAAACCTTCGAATACACTTGACTTGAGAGTTAAAGAAAATGAAGGAATGTGAAATTTTATGAATTGGGGGTTTTCTAGGGCTAGGGTAACGTGTAAGATGTTTTTAAAATGAAAAGGACCAAAAAGCCCCCACCCCAAGATGAAAAATAATAAACTAGGAAAAATTAACATAGCAGCGTGGCACACAGCAATTACGGAGAGTAGCCTTCATGCCACGCCCTTATTGTGGTGGTTATCCTCTGTGGCACACCCTTGTCGCGGAGGCTTACTGCCTCGGTGTCCCGAAATGACCCCGAACCCCTTTTGAAAATTCTAAAAGTTTCCAATTAACATCCCTAAAGATAATTCAAGTCAAAACTTGACAATACACATATGAAAGGGTCAAAAATAAAATAGTTAAACTTTTACAGGGTCCATATTATCCCATCCCCCTTAGGATCATTCATCCTCAAATGAGAATTCAGGATATTTTTAGCACGATAATAGCAAGCATACATCAGAATCAAATGACAAATTCAAAATGCGACTAGAGGGAAATGAAACCCATACCTTAAGCACTTTAATCCGACCCTGGGAATAAGAACAGATACTTCGCTTTCATATCTTCTTGAGCTTCCCATGTAGCTTCTTCCATCTTTTGATTCCTCCAATGAACCTTCACCGAAGCTACATCCTTTGTCCTTAATATATGTACTTGCCTATCCAATATCTCCACTGGGACCTCCTCATTAGACAATAAATCTGAAACACCAATATCCTCAATAGGTATTATCAAAGAAGGATCACCCACACACTTTTTCAGCATGGACACATGGAAAATAAAATAAAAGGAAGTCAAACTTGCTGGTAAATCTACCTCATACGCGACATTCCCAATTCTCCCAACAATCTGATATAGACTAATTATGGAGACAGAGCTTCCCCTTCTTCCCAAAACTCATGAATCCTTTCATAGGAGACACTTTTAAAAACACCCAATCACTTACTTGAAACTCCAACTCCTTTTACCTCATATATGCAAAAGACTTTTGGCAACTCTGAGAAGTCTTAAGTCTTTCTCTAATTACTTTCACCTTCTCTATGGCTTGGTGAAATAAGTCAAGACCAAAAAACCTAGTCTCACCAACCTTAAACCATCCAATAGGAGACCTACACCTTCTACTATAAATAGCCTAAAAATAAACCATTTGAATGCTAGAATGATAAATATTATTGCACATGAACTCAATAAGAGTCAAATGGTCAACCCAACTACCCTTAAAATCAATCATACAGGATCTTAGCATATCCTTTAAAGTTTGAATAGTCTGTTCTACTTGTCCATCTATTTGAGGGTTGAAAATGGTGCTAAGGTTCACCTGAGTACCCAAACCTTTCTAAAATATATGCCAGAAGTAAGAAGAAAACTGTGTACCTCAGTCTGAAATAATGGACACTAGCGCTTCATGAAAATTAACTATCTCCTAAATGAACAACTTAGCATAATCCTCTCCTGAGTAGTTAGTCCTCATAGGCAAGAAGTGAGCAGACTTAGTCATCTTTTCCACAATGACCCAAATAGAATCATACTAATTACGAGACTGCGAAAGACCAGTAATGAAGTCCATATTGATTATATCCCACTTCCTCATGGGAAACTCTATCTCTTAAGACATGCCACCAGGCCTCAAATGCTCAACCTTAAATTATTGACAAACCATACACTTAGCCATAAAGTTCGTCACATCCTGCTTCATATTATTTCACCAGTAGATTTCCTTCAAATCATGATACATCTTAGTCAAACCTGGATGAATTGTACATATAGACTCATAATCCTCATCCAAGATTCTTTCCTACAGTCCATCAACATCAGGAACACACAATTTTCCTTGATACCTTAAGATGCCATCTCCTTAATCTCAAATGTCATAACCTTTTGTTGACCCACATTACCTTAATCTACATAGGTATGGGATCTATATCCTGCTTCTCCTTTACCTCAATACTAAGAAATGATTTAACTACTTCTTGAACAATCACTCCTCCATCCTTAGAGTCCAAGAGACAAACTCCCAAGTTAGCCAACCTATGGATATCCTTTACCAATCCTCTTTTCTCCATATCAAAGTGAGATAATCTTCCCATAAGAAACGTGCTAAGAGCATCAACAACCATATCATTTTTACCTGGATGGTAGTAAAGACTCATGTTGTAATCCTTAAGTAATTCGAGTCTTTGCCTCAACCTGATGTTTAATTCCTTCTGCGTAAAAACATAGTGTAAGTTCTTGTGGTCTGAATAGATATCCAAATGCACCCCATATAGATAATAGCGATAGATCTTCAAAGCAAAAACTACAGTCCCCAACTCTAGATCGTGAGTCAGATAATTCCTTTTATTAACCTTAAGCTGCCTGGAAACATAGGCTACAACCTTTCCATGCTGAATAAAAACACAACCCAGTACCATAAGGGACACATCATAATACACCACAAACCCCTCAGTATACTTGGTTGGGGTCAAAACTAGTGCCAAAGTCAACTTATCATTCAACTTCTCAAAACTACCCTCACAATTATCAAACCACAAAAACTTAACCATTTTCTAAGTCAACCTTGTCATCAGAGTAGCAATAGATGAGAAACTCTCCACAAACCTCTTTTAATACCCATCCATGCCCAAAAATCTCCTAATGTCGGTTGGAGTCATGAGTCTAGGCCACTTTCTAACTGGTTCAACTCTTTGTGGATCTGTCTTGATCCCCTCACTGGAAAAAACATGCCTAAGAAAGGCCACAGCACTTAACCAAAAATCTTACTTAGAAAATTTTGCATATAATTTTTGGTCCATAAGAGTCTGCAACATAATTTAGAGATAATTGATATGATCCTCCTTACTCTTAGAGTACACTAAGATGTCATCAATGAAGACTATAATAAACAAATCCAGAAACTGCCTAAACATCCAATTTATAATTTCCGTGGAAGCATCCGGAGCATTGGTCAAGCCAAATGACATAATAAAAATTCATAATGGTCGTATCAGGTTTGGAAAGTAGTCTTGGAAATGTCAACCTCCCTAATTTTCAATTGATGATAGCTCGAACAAAGATCAATGTTAGAGAAATGCCTAGCACCCTGAAGTTGGTCCAAAAAATGACTAATCCTAGGAAGAGGATACTTATTTTCTTTGTGACCTTATTCAGTTGACGATTGTCTATGTACATCTAAAGGGACCCATCTTTTTTTCGCACTAAAAGTAAAAGAGCACCCCATGGATAAACACTAGGACGGATGAAACCCTTGTTAAAAAGATCATTTAACTGCTCTTATAGCTCCTTTAATTTAGAGGGAGCCGTTCTATAAGGAGAAATGTAAATGGGATGGGTATCTGGTAGAAGATCAATTTGAAAATCTATCCCTCTATGGGGAAGAGTTCCAGGAAGATCGTCAAAAAAAATTTCAGGAAACTCATTTACCACGGGGACATATTGCAATGAGGGACTCTCGGAGTCAGAATCCTTAACTCGCACTAGATGATACAGACACCCCTTGGAAATCAACTTCTGAGCTCTAAAATAGGAAATAACCCTTTTTTCAGGTACTAAGGAACTCTCCTTTCTTTCAGTCACAGGTTCATTAGAAAAATAAAAACTGACCTTTAGGGTCCTACAATCCAGAGAAGCATAGAACGAATGAATTCAATCCATCCCCAAGATTACATCAAAATTCACCATATCAAGTTCAATAAAATCCACCAATATCTCTCTATGAAAGATGGATACCACACAACCCTTATAAATTTTTCTAGGAACAATAGAATTACCCATCAAAGTAGACAAAGAAAAGGGAATGGAAATACTTTTAGGACCAAAATCAAAATGTACATCCAGTAAATAATAAACATCACGAGAGAAGAGTTGTAATATACCAGTAACAACATCTGGAGATGCCTCAAATTCTTAATGGGTAGCAAGCATAGAGGAGATTTTGGCCAGTGTTGGTACTAGAAGTGGTGCCCTTAGGTGCGGAGCCGATGAAGTGGCAACCGAGACCTTATTAGCTCCAATAGTAACCCTGTTCAAAGGACAATCTCATTGCATATGACCAAGTTGACTACAATTATAGCATTGATTTCTCTCCTTCTTATAATATCCATGATAAAGCTGCCCACAAAATCAACATGACGGGTAAGGTGGGGATAACAGCTCCGCTAACCTAATATTTGGCACCATGTGCCTTAGGACCACTGCTAGCCTAAAAATGATAATCCCTAGAAGGCTTAGGATAAAAAGCACTAGATTTTGAATAAGAATTTCCTCAATTCTTTCTTGGTTCATTCTGTACTATCTCTTCTATTGTTCTACTTATTTGCACTCTACTTTGAATATCTAAACTTCTTACTCTGCCTCTCTTTCATCTCTACCTGCTTTTTTTTCTCATCCTTCACCTATTGCGTGTAAAATACTATCCTAGAGATATCCATAACATTATTTAACATAGCATCCTTACAGTCCAACACAAAATCATGAGACAACCTAGAAGTAAAGTTCCTCATTCGGGACCTTATATAAAACACCAATTCTGGAGCATAATGGGACAACTACTTTAATTTTAAAGCATACTTCTTAACACTCATTTTTTCTTGCTTCAAGTTCACAAACTCTTTGGCCTTAGCTTTCCTCAACTCTTAAGGAAAGAAGTGACCAAGGAAAGCACCTAAAAACTCATCCTACACCACCTGTTCAGCATCATTACCCTTCATTGCTTACCACTTCTCATACCACTAGTAAGCTACATCTTTTAACTGATAGGCAGCAAAACCCCACACCTTTTAAATCATTAACAGGTATTACCCTAAATATCTTATCCATCTCATCAATAACCCTCCAAAGATACTCCTCAATCTTAAAGCCTGTAAAAGTTACAGGATTCAACCTTATAAACTGGCCAACCCGAGTGACCTCAATTTAACTAACAACAGGACCAACACAATCAGACTAATGAGACTATGATCTAACTAGTTGAGCAAGTATATAAATAGACTGACGAAACTCTACATTAGAGATATCTCCTTGAGGTGATTGGACATAGGTGTCACAATCTCGATAAGTTCAAGAAAGACTCGTAGGGACCGGTAGAACCCCACACAAAGCAGTACAGTCAGGAGCAGGGACCCTAGGCTGAGTTTGCACTCCATGAACAGACGAAATCCTTCCACACTTTCCTTAGGTATGACAAAGGGTCCAGCAGAGTTTCTATGGCTGTCAGATCTTTGGGGAGGTATAATCTGAAATATGCAAGCTAGGAGTTAGAGAAGTTTCAAGATAACTAGACTCTATAGCCCAAAATAAAACACAAGAAAGGAAAACATTCCAAAATGCCTCGTAGCCTTCCCCTTATAAATATGGCATGCTACAAACCCATAAAAGGGACTCTACTCGATGCGGCTTTGTAGACAACCAACGACCCTGAACCGTGCCCTAATACTAAGCTGGTCACAATCTGAATTAGGACCTGGCGGTGATGGGTATCTTAAGCCCATCGTGGGCTGGAGACCACCCTCTTATTCTTACCTCAAAAGCATATAAATATAAATAACAAAAGTTAACCAAAATAATAATGAGAAAGACAGATAAGTCAAATATAAACCATAAGAATCAAAATAAAACAACCAATCCCACACTCGTCTATAGGAGCCTCTAAAACCAGAAATACCAACTAAGTCGGGACATTCCCCCAACTATGACCAAAATAATTCAAAATAAAATACTAAAATAGTACTGAAAATAATGAAATGTCTGGGCTTTTCGAAGAATGGGGGCTCACCACTTCACAATAAATTCACAAGAATACCAAATCACCTAATGCTACACAAAAGCAACAAATAACCTTCGAACCCTAAATAATGACATGATGTAGCATCCAATGATGGTCAGTAGCTAAGAACCGACATGTAACTCAAAAAAAATGATAAAATAATGTCACTTCCAGAAACTAGTCAAAAAATATATGTAAAATATTTATATACATATATATAAGATGTTGGGATAGGAACAAGGGTCATGAACATGAGAGTTTAAACCATTAGCCTAAATTGTGTAGTTGGCTCCATTCTAAAGGCACCAATGGGATATATAGGTTCAGCTCTTCCTGCTAGAAGGGCTCCAGTGCGTGTTAGCCTTACGAACTGAGGAAAAATTGAGGAAAGGCTAAATACACTAAGGTCATAGCCCTCCCAAAAATATATATAATGTGTGCATCAAAAACCACATCACATGGACCCCCAATGCTAGTAAACATGATTTTCAGTGTTGATTCCCCCAGGGCCTACACCTTCACTGTGAGCTGCACGATTCTCTTTAAGCCCAAAGTAAAATAGTTGCACAATAACCAACCATTAACCTAGGAGTCATTTATTTATCCATTTACCAACATAGTATCATCATATCAATACACTTGTAAGCTAATTCAATTATGCCAAACTAGTCCATATAACCAAACTAACTTTCAAGTTCTATTTAAATCGAAGTCGTGGACACCAAGCCCATCCAAATCTATTTATATTAATTTATCCTTTAATACAATACAATGGGTTCAAAAATAAGTTAAACCATGCAAATATTCATATTCAAAATCAAGTTTACAAGGTGAGTTGAGGTTAATGCAATTATCAAGCTAGAATTCATCCAATTTAGGAAAACCCATATCTCCCATTCCAACCATTAAAATAATGCACCAACTCAGTCCTCAATATCATAAATTATAACACGGATGATCCATTTAAACCATGATAAAAGCAATTTAACCAATCACAATTAAAACCTCTGAACCCAACTATCAATTAAAACACATGAATATTTATTTAAATAGATGCCACAATGTAAAATTCAAGTTAGAAATGAGCAACATGCCTACAATATAAAATAATTCAAAAAGAATTCGAAGTTTGGAGCTCAGAGAATGAAATTCTTGTAAATTCTTTGAATGCTCTTGACTTGAGAGTTAGAGAAAATAGGGCAATGTGAAATTTTATGAATTGGGTATTTTTGGGGCTGGAGAAATGTGTAAGATGTTTTTAAAATGAAGTAGACCAAAAAGCCCCCACCCCGAGCTGAAAAATAACAAACTGGACAAAATTAACTTAGCGGCATGGCACGCTGCTATCGCAGTGGGTAGCCTCCATGCCATACCTTTATTGCAGAGGTTATCCTTCGTGGCACGCTCTTATTGTAGAGGTTTACTGCCTCGAAGTCCCAAAATGACCCCGAATCTCTTTCAAAAATTGTATAACATTCTCAAAACACCTTTTTAACATCCCTAAACATAATTCAAGTAAAAATTGATAGTACGCACGCGGGAGGGTCAAAACTAAAATGATTGAAGTTTTGCGGGGTCTCACAACTTATCAAGTTAGTATTTGGTCCATAATATTTTTAATATTAGTTATTTATTTCTGTTTGATATAGGTTTGGAGAATTTGAGGACGAATACTTTTGAAGAATGAGAGGCTGGTGTACATCAAAGTGACACTACTCCAAGAAGGCTTTTCACAAAGAGTCAAGCTAAGGACCTTCAAGCATATCAAGCTTTATGGATGAAGATAAAATCTTTGGAAGGTTCCAACATGGAAGAAATGAAAATATTTAATATAATAAGTGTCTCCTATTTAAATTAATTTGTAATTTAAATAAAAGGCAATTTGATCTTTCTTTACCTTTTCAACCCTTTAGTATAAATAGTTAGCTATCAGAGTTGAACCATTAATTTTCGGAATCCTTTATTGAGAGTTTAAAACCCTTTATTGATTCTCAACATCTTGTTCTAGGATTTGCAAGTAAGATTACTACCTTCGTGAGGATTCTAATAGATTAGATGTTATTAATTCCCAATTAAGTAATGTTTTGGTTAGTTTCACCATTACACCTTTTAATTATTTTGAATCTAATTGTATCTATCTTTCTTTAATTGCAATCTTTGGTTTGTATCATGTTACTATTTTCTTGTTTCACATCATTCATTCTAACTTTTGGGTAAAGAACAAAATAAATGAAAAGCTTTTGCAGATCATAGGTGTAAGTAGCTAACGAATGTACTATTTAAAATCAAATCTACAAAAATGTTGAGAAAGTGTAGATTTTCAGGATTCTGCAGTAAATAGATAGGTTTCATTTTCCTTGAAGATAATTAAGTGTGTGCAAAGAGGATCGTTTAAAGTATTTTTGCTACTCTGAAACTAACATCTACTTATACTACTTATTTCTTCCTCTTTCCTTCAACGATACTCGATATAATTTATGTTAAACCGACTAAGTTTCTTATTCTTTTTGAATATACAAAATACCATTAGACTGTTGTATGTTGTCCTTATATCTTTCTTATAGTCTTTATAGAAATTTAGAATCTGTTTAGGATGCTTTCATATTTGCATTGAATCATAACTATAATTTATATTTCAGATAGCTGAGTTTAATGTTTGGTCTTCATCAAATAAAAAGATTATAAGGTGCTCAAAACTTTTCTCCTGATCTCCAAATCTTCTTCCAAAAGGATATCCATAGCACTTCACCTGTACACCAATCATTTCTGTTAATCAGTTTTTAAAACTCTGACGTTCAGACCTCTAAATTTTCATATAGGTGATACTTTCAACATTCGTGTTATCACCACCATTTATAATTGCATTGCCTTCATTATGCATGTGAATTCATATTTAGGATCCTCTCAATATAGTTATGGTAGTATGTTTCAACTCTAAGGCATTAAATAAAATAAAGTAAAAGAAGACTATACTACCCCTACATAAAAAAGGCATAAAATTCATTGCCAGCAAGACTCAAAAGTACAATTATCTATCATATACACAGGCGGATCCAGGATCTGGACTCTTTGGGTGCCAGGTAAACTTATCGATTAAATTAATCAGATTATTCATTTTTTCAATCTATAGAACAATTAACCAACCAATTAATAAAAAGGAACAATAATAAAATGACAAAACTTAATCTTTCAATAATATTACTAATATCATAATATAATATCCATAATTTATTACAATTGTCCACGATGAGTTTTCATATTCTGAAAACGATCAATGATGACATCATTACTTACATTTGCAAATACATCACGTTGTATGTAACATACTAAATAATCATTTAAATATTGATCACCAATGGTATTTTGCACTTTATTTTTTATGTGCTTCATAGAAGAGAACGTTCTTTCCACAGTTGTCGTAGCAACGGGTAAAATTAGAGCCAACTTCACAAGTAAATAAACAAGTGAATAAGTCTCCATAAAATTTGCCTCAACTAATGCCTTTGTCAAGTCACGAATTCCTTGAAAGTTAGAGAATTTGGAACTACCACCTCGCATATAAATTATGAAAGTATCAAGTTGGTAACTCAAATCTCGAACATTTCCATCATCAAACTCATTTGGATAACACTTCGCTAAAGTCATGATTCTACCTTTGTTAAAGTTAGAGAAAGAATTGACAGGATTCAAGCTGCTCATCCCAAGAAGCAAATCACTACTCACTACATCAAAACGATCATTAAGCTCTTGAAGTTGCACATCAATGACAACACAAAAGATTTCAACACGCAAATGGTGCGAATAAAAAATATCCAAACACTTATGCTTTGACTTTTCAGGAAAATAAGGCTCATCTAATTTGAGAGTTAAGATACCATGTGAATCACAAAATGAAGAAACATCATCCAACAAATATTTTCATCCATTTTCTCTCATATCTTACAATCTTTTCTTTGAGATGTTAAGAAACTCCACGGCATTAACAATATCTTGATCTTTTTTTTGTAAAATCTTGCTCAACTCATTTGACATGGCCAACACTTTCAACATCAATTGAAGCATAAAAACAAATTTGAATGTTTTGACCTTTGTCAAAAGATATTTCGCTTGATTTCTATCACTTGAGGTAGAACCTTCAATTTCAATCACTTCTAGCATATGAACAATAGATGAGAAAATAACAAGAAAGCTATCCAATGTTTTGAAATGTGATCCCCAAAGAGTATCAACCTGTCTTTGAAGCCCACGTTCTTGATGTAATCCTTGTATGGTATGAGCTTCACCAAACTCAAGTAATTGCTTTAAATTTTCAACTTGGTGATGAAGAAGTAAATCTCTACTCTTAAAAGATCCTCTAACAACATTCAACACATTAGTAACATGATCAAAAAAGTCTTCAACTTCCAAATATTTTTTAGTGATAACAACAAGTGTTAGTTGCAATTGATGTGCAAAATAATGAATATAATATGCCAAATGACTATCTTTCATAATTAAAGTTTTGAGACCATTTATCTCTCCTTTCATATTACTAGCTTCATCATAACCTTGTCCACGTATTTTGGATGGACTTAGTGAGTGATCGAAAAGCAAAGAATAAATTTCTTTCTTCAATAGGCATGCTGATGTATCACTAACATGGACAAGACCGATAAATCATTCTACAACTTCACCATTCTTATCAACATACCTCAAAACAAGAGCCATTTGTTCTTTGTGTGAGATGTCTTTGGATTCATCAACTAATATACCAAATTAATCTCGATTCAAGTCTTCAATTATAACTTTTAAATATTTCTTTCACACAAGCATTGGAAATATCCTTTTGAATCATAGGACAAGTTAAAGTATCATTTTGTGGAACTATTTCTAATATCACTTTTCTCACATACGGATGTTTGCCTCCATGCCACCGCAAAAATCCTAAAAAGTAGTCTTGATTAGTGGAAAATTCACTTTCATCATGACCTCAAAAAGGCAATCCATGATACAAAAGAAGTCTTTCCATATCAATTAAAGCTTCCAAACGGATTCGGTAGTCACTTTTTGCCTTTTGAGAATGTTTGTCAAGAACAACTTAAATTGATTGATGATGATTTGACAAATCTAGCATCTTATTGTAAAATTTGTTGTGAACAGTATTAACTTTACCGATATGTAAACGAAATCTTTCAAGAGCCTTATTACAACCCCTAAAATCCTTTGATGCATATAAATCACCCGTAGTTTCATGAACAAATTCATTTTTGAACAAATAATAACAAAGAAAATATTCGGCATCTTTCTCCACACTATACTCCAATCAAGTCGAATGTGAACCTTTAAATCAACTTGAAACAAATTGACGCATTCTACCTCCTATTTCACTTGAAGGATATGGTTTCAAGAGAGGTTGACAAGGCCCTTTTTCAATATAATATTTCCTCAGTTCATCTCGTATTCGAGGATCATAATTAGAAATTGGTCTTCTTTCTCCCGGATCGGCTTTAAGTGAATCAAAATCGAGGTCAATTATAAAAAAAAAGAACGATTGACATTACTAGAACTGATTGAAAATAATTAACCTTCTTGAAAAAATTCTTCATCTCAATTCACAAAATTAGAACACTTTCTCCTAAATCAAGATAATTCCAACTTTGGGTTTTTAGGCTCAAGAAAGAGAAACAAAATAATTTTTCAAAATAACTTACAGAGAGAGCAAGCAGTAGTAGCAAACCTCAAGAACAGAGAAAGCAGGCAGAGAAAGGTAGATGTTTTGATTTGAAAATAGGGTTTTTTAAAAAATTTGATGAGAGAGATTAGATTATATCTTTTTAAACAAATAAATAAAAAATTCAAAAAATAACATTGATTAAATAGAAAATTCAACTGGTATATGGTGGTACGCCTGTTGCCTTGTTTTAATGAGCAATTATTAACAAAAATAATTTAAAAAACAATTGTTGCTAGCCGAGATTGACCACACGACCTATGGGCTACAAAAATGGCTCTTTGCCACTTGCACTAAACAATACTTTGATATTATAGGTGGCAGATTTAATATTTAATTATATCAGTATATATAGAGAGCTATAGAGAGAGGGTTTTCGTCGAAGTTTACGGGTGGCGTGCCACCCCATTAAGATCCGCCCCTAATCATATATATGCAGGTTTGATAACATTTGCCAAGTTAGTGTTATCAATGTTACCTTAACATCCAAAAATCATTCATTCTCAGTAATTAGAAAAAAAAAAATACATCACCAACAACATGACCATAATGTTAAATTGAATTATTCTATGTTCAGCATCTTTTATTTCTCTGACTGACTGTTAACCTTTAGAAACTTAAATGTGCCTTGGCCTCTAGTAAATCATTCATTTTATGAAATTTACAAGATCAATCAATAAACTATAGCTTGATCCTAAATTATTATCTTAAAGAGACGTTCTTGATTTATCATGACCATGCTGCTAATTAATTATTACAAACATGACTATATGGACGACATCTATCAAGTACATGATCTTCCTCTACTTTAAGGACTAGAGAACTTGCAAACTAAACCTTCCAACAGCAAATTCCCTATCAAAAGGGATTGAAAAGTATACCTCATTTACCCCCTCTTCTTCTGCATCTTCTTCTTAAGTTAACATTCTTTCACATTTCATTTTTTAGAAAACTCTTGCAGTAAAGTGAACATCATTTTTTTCCTGTACTGTCCTTCTGAAAGCTGGAAAAAAAAAAAAAAAAAAAAAACATATATGACGCCGAATCCATTAACAAGGTATGTGACACAATTAACCATATATCATTCTTTGTAACCCTATATCAGTCACATAAAATACTTCCTCTGTCAACCACAGATAATTTGTCCACTACAGCATTGAAAAGTTGCAGCAGTAATCAAAATCAAAATGGTCACCACAAATATAATGACCAACTGTGTTAGTATATATATATATATGCATTATACCACTCTTTTACTAATTGTTCCCATACCAATTTTCATAACATATGTATAGTAGAAATATAATACAGACAGCCTCTTAGTAAATATTGGACTCGTGGGTACACGGGCATCCACCATTAATTATGTTGTTATAAAGTGAACACATTTTGCTTGCTACTAATATTTTATGTTTGGAGTAGAAAGTGTTTCCTTTGTTTTAATTTATTTGTTTTATTTTTTAGTTCAATTTGTTTTGAAAGAAGTGTTTCTTCTAGAATTTTTTAGTTCTAACTTTCCATATGATATATTTAATATACAAAATTAAAGAATATTTAGTACATTCTATATATTTTTAATTAATTTTTTTATTTTTATTTTTATTGCAATTACTTAAATTTTATGCTAAATTAAAATCAGATAAATAAATTTTAAGAAAATAGCAGTATGCAACATGGCCAAAAAAAAATGAAAAGAATAGGAACACATCAGAGATACATACCAAATTTCCTGTCCAAATTGTCAGTTATCTTGTCTTATTTATCATGTGAAGGTTGGAACCTTCAAGGTCTCCTCTACCTTTTCGTCAACAGAAAATGAAACAATGATGTTAAAATGTCAATACATACTCCCATCTCCAACTTCCACCACTCGCAATTTCTTTGGTCAATTCTTTTTTCCTCAAAAAAATGTTTCATTTATTTATATGATGATCTGAGAATTTAAAATGCTATAACTAGGGATTGTTCTTGTCGAAACTGTTCCAAAATAGATATTACTGAAAGCAGTAAATATATATTTTGGGATATGACACATTATAGGTATTTAAGTCTGACGTCGTTAGGAGGACTTAAGTTTTTGTTAAATTTTTGTAGAACATCAGCTGCATGATTGACCTTTCGATAAATATATTCACTTTTTACGTTTTGCAAAGCTGTCATCAAGAATCTGTAATTAGAAATAAGATGTGAGTAGAGATTGATGATCAAGTGTAAGATGTGGATTAACTTAAAAATTAGTCTCAAGCTACAACGAATATAAATTCAAGTTCCGTGCATATATAGCCTGCTTAGTAAACTCTATCATTAAAGTTGTGATGGGGTGAAATTAAAATATGTTTTATATTTTTCGAATTCGTACTAGGAAATAAGAAAAGAAAATAGAAACACTTTCCCTTTTAATGAATCTTAATCACCACAAATTTGGCTTAGTTGAGCTACACCAAATTTCAAACATTAAATAATCTATAATCTATATCTATATTTATAATCTAGAATATATATATATATATATATATATATATATATATATATATATATATATATATATATATATATATTAAACGTGTGAAAACCATTAGAAAAGTGATTTGAACTTTTTGCCCTTCATTAAAAACACTCTGTAATAGATACAAGCGTCATTTCACTTTTTTCCTTATTATTAATTAAATTTAAAATGTTTAAAATAAAAGAGTTATACAATTTCCTGTATTAAATTTTTTCCTTAATTAAACAAATAATAAAGTGCATCAATTGTTCGCTATAATAATAAGTACACGTATACTACCATATTAGATTGTGATTTGGACTCTAAACCATAAAAAGTAATACTCCTATATATGTTCTATTTAATCTTTTTGAGGAACAATTAATATTTTAGAGGAAGAATTAAGCCAGATCTTACATGCAAGAAGAGAGATTTGTTCTACTTCGTTGACATTGCTATTGTCTCTATTTTCATGGTAAGAAAATTTACATGTATTTTAGTATTTATTGTTATTTTAGAAAATTTGTTGCTCTAATATACAATATTTTAGTGATTGATATGATATATACACATGTGATTATCTAATAGTGTTACAAATATAAATTGAAGACTATGTTTTAATTTTAAGCATAATATTCAATTATATATAAGGTCTAACGCTACTCATATATATATATATGTTCTATTTAACCTTTTTGAGGAACAACTAATATTTTAGAGGAAGAATTCATCCAAACCTTACATGCAAGAAGAGAGATTTGTTCTACTTCATTGGCATTGCTACTGTCTCTATTTTCATGGTAAGAAAATTTACATGTATTTTAGTATTTATTGTTATTTTAGAAAATTTGTTGCTCTAATATACAATATTTTAGTGATTGATATGATAAATACACTTGTGATTATCTAATAATGTTATAAATATAAATTGAAGACTATGTTTAAATTTTAAAGCATAACATTCAATTATAATATATAAGGTCTAACGCTACTCCTATATATGTTCTATTTAACCTTTTTGAGGAAAAATTAATATTTTAGAGGAAGAATTCATCCCGGCCTTACATGCAAGAAGAGAGATTTGTTCAACTTCACTGGCATTGCTACTGTTTCTATTTTCATGGTAAGAAAATTTACATGTATTTTAGTATTTATTGTTATTTTAGAAAATTTATTGCTCTAATATTCAATATTTTAGCGATTGATATGATATATACACTGTACACATGCGATTATCTAATAATGTTATAAATATAAACTGAAGATTATGTTTTAATTTAAAGCATATTATTTAATTATAATATATAAGGTCTAACGTCCTCCTATATATGCTCTATTTAACTTTTTTGAGAAACAATTAATATTTTAGAGGAAAAATCCATCCAGACCTTACATGCAAGAAGAGAGATTTATTTGCTACTGTCTTTATTTTCATGGTAAGAAAATTTACATGTATTTTAGTATTTATTGTTATTTTAGAAAATTTGTTGCTCTAATGTACAATATTTTAGTGATCGGTATGATATATACACATGCGATTATCTAATAATGTTATAAATATAAATTGAAGACAATGTTTTAATTTTAAAGCATAATATTCAATTATATTATACAAGGTCTAACGCTACTCCTATATATGTTCTATTTAACCTTTTTGAGGAACAATTAATATGTTGGAGGAAGAATTCATCCAGACCTTACATGCAAGAAGAGAGATTTGTTCTACTTCATTGGCATTACTATTGTCTCTATTTTCATGGTAAGAAAATTTATATGTATTTTAGTATTTATTGATATTTTAGAAAATTTGTTGCTCTAATATACAATATTTTAGTGATTGATATGATATATACACATGCGATTATCTAATAATGTTATAAACACATATTGAAGACTATGTTTTAATTTTAAAGCATAATATTCAATTATAATATATAAGGTCTAACGCTAGTTCTATATATGTTCTATTTAACCTTTTTGAGGAACAATTAATATTTTAGAGGAAGAATTCATCCAGACCTTACATGCAAGAAGAGAGATTTGTTCTACTTCACTAGCATTGCTACTGTATCTATTTTCATGGTAAGAAAATTTACATGTATTTTAGTATTTATTATTATTTTAGAAAATTTGTTGCTCTAATATACAATATTTTAGTGATTGATATGATATACACACATGCGGTTATCTAATAATGTTATAAATAAAAATTGAAGACTATGTTTTAATTTTAAAGCATAATATTCAATTATAATATATAAGGTCTAACACTTATATTAATTTGTAGGTGTTCATCTGCTATTGTCACATGCATAAAGTATTAGCTTGACGTAATTTAAATTTCTTAATTACATGAATTTTTTTGTATGTCATAGTTTAGAAAAATAACTATTATTATATATATAGTTGGAGGGGATATGAAGTAAGCTACACTTCTTTGTTGAAATCTTTGAAACCTTAGTAAGTTGTTTTCTCCAGACGAAGATTGTTATTGATATCTTTTTAGTTTGTTACAAATTATATATGGTCCTTTTTTTTTCTAATAGGTTGGATCAAGTCAAAATTCTATTTTCACCAACTTTGTATAACTTTGAATGCCTCAAATTATAGCTTATGTATGAATTTGCTTGTTGTCTATATTTTTTTGGTTAAATATTTGTTGTACCTTACTCCTAATTAGAGACGTTTGCACATTTTTTTTATTAATAATCAAAAACTCACGTGGATTGTATGTATGCTATATTAATATATAAAAATCCTTAGAATAAATACCACATGCAATACAATAATAAATTACTGTTTGACCACAGATTTAGGATTTTTGTAATGTGTAGATTCCGTCGAAGCTGCAAAATTACTTGAAGAAATTCACACTGGAATGTGTGGACCTCATATGAATGGGTTCACCCTAGCCAAGAAGATCCTAAGAGTCGGATATTTCTGGATGACCATGGAAAGTGACTATAGCAGATTTGTGCAAAAATGTCATAAGTGTCAGATACACGGGGATCTAATTCGGGTGCCCCCACATGAACTAAATGCTATGAGCTCGCCTTGACCATTTGTAGCTTCTGATTTAAAATAGGTATAAAAGAAAATTCTCTCAAATTAGTGAATTTTTTTAAAATTTCAATTTGGGCACATGGTCCTGTTGACACCCAATTTTTGACCACCCGATACTCATTTTAGGCTATTATTTTAAAAAAATAATTAATTTTAAATGTTAGTATTTTCTTTTACACATTTTTCTTGTATCAAACAGATATTGATGTGTCACATTCATAATTTAGAAAAATGTACAACTTGTTATCTTTTAATATCATTTTTATCATATTAATACAAGTACGACATTTTTACTTAATTTTATTAAAATCTATTATTTTGTACGTAAATGTGCACCCTCACAATTTGCAAATACATTATTTATTATTGTTATTATATATTATGTATTATTATTATTATTATTATTATTATTATTATTATTATTATTTATTATTAGTACTTATTATTTATTATTATTTATTGCCTATTATTTATTATTTATTATATATTATTTACTATTATTATTATTATCCCTACTACTATTTAAATAATAGCCCAAATTGAAATTACTTTGCCTAATTTATTTATCTTTTAGCTCAATTTTTATCCAAATTATTACAATTCTAGCCGATTTATTACAATTATAGCCCATTCATGACTCAATTTAAAAATTCTCAACCTTTGAATCTTAGTCATCGATCAAAATTGATCCAACGGCTGAGATCAAAAGGCTTCTTCTTTCCTTTTAAAGACAAAAGAAGCCCCAACCCTAGCCACTTCCAAATCAGTCGCACCCTCTCTTTCTTGTCTTCTCTCTCACCCTTCCTCTCTCTAAACATCACCGCCCCCGCCGGTGTACAGTTGTTACAGCCGCTCCACCACTATCTCTTTCCTTTCTCTACTCCTTTCTCTCCACCAACAGCCATGGTTGCCATTGTCGGAATAGCCTCCGCCTTTTTCTTTCCCTTGCCTCAACCGCCGCCGGTGACACCAGCGCCACGCCGGCCTTCTTTTTTTCAAATACCGCTTTACCCCCTTTTCGGCAAAATGACGAGCGGCGAAATCCCTCCGTCGTCATTTCTAGGCTCGCTGGTCAGCGATCAGCCATGTCGCCGCTCCGTTCTCCGCATCTCCATCGCTCCGACCAGCAAGAAAGCTGGCCTGTCGCCGCTGTGCAATAGCCAAACCACCATAGCATCGCCTTCCTCATGCCCCAGCAACTTTGTCCTCTCTTCTCACCCATTACGTCCTAGTCGGAGTTGATGACCAATAAGGTTTTAATGAACAACAAGGCTCTGATGAACTTATCTGCGATTATTGTCTGGTTTGATTTTCTTTAATATATTAAGTTGCATGTTTTTTTACTTTGTTAGATGAATCCGTTTTCTAGATTAAAACTTTTGTGATGTTTGATTTTAAACTTCGATTTAATTCCTTTATTTACGTATTCATAATCATATATGTGGAATGCGTCGATTTGTTCTTAAAACCGCTATTAGGTTGTTAATTATTTCAAGTTTTCGATATTGTTGTTCCCTAATTTGGTTAACATCGATGAAATGTGACTCATATAACTAGGTGCCTATGGCAAAAATGTGTGATTGTGTGTTTTTCTCTTAAATGATAGTTAGTTTATGGGACTAATTTCGTACGTAATTTTAATGATTTGTATTTGATTTTTTTTTGTGCATAATTAAATTGTTGTGGTTAAGGCATATTTGTATAGTTAATTCTTTTATTTTTATTTAGTTATTATTGTTCATACCCATATGGTGTCTATTACCTTTTAATATATTTTAGTTTCTTTTTACTTGCTTAAGGGACGACCCAGTTCATACCTACTCCGTAGGTGTCGGGGAGGGGGGGGACCACATGGCCTCACCTACGCGTCCTCACCCCAGCTTTGCTGGAGGGACGTTTCGAACCACCGACCCTGGCACACCACGGTAAGCAAGCTTACCGCTGAGCCAGAGTCATCCCTCGAAAATTCAATATATCATTTCAATCTATTCTACGTTTGACATATTCTACCTTTATTATTTATGGCAAACTTTTAATCCACTCTTAATCTAAGTGATTTAATGTGCATTATTTGAAAATAATAAATTGTGTAATTGATAATTTCTTTCTCCCTAATTGCTTCTGATTGACTGTTAGAATGATTTATTTTTCTTTCATTTAGAAATTTTTTATATTTATTTTCCTTCCATGTGCATTGACTGATTTTTATATATGAGTGATTTTTTTTTTATGAAAAATTTATATTGACAAATATTTATCTTCCTTTTACTTTCTATGATTCTTTTACTATATAAACTCACCCTCGTTTTATTAAAAAATAACTCTTCAATTACAATAATTCTCTAAAATAAAATTACTAGTTACTGTAAGACGAAGAAAAAGATATTCTCAAGCTATTAGGTTTCTGTGATTCCTACAGGGCATTCAACTTGCTTTACTATTGCAATCATACTGCTTTTCGTTCTTTATTTGTTTTTTCGTCATTTACTGGTAAGTTCTCAAAATGATGTAATTTTTATTCTTTGTATGTGTTGACTGCATCACGTTGTGAAAGCCTTTAGAAAGCATGTCTATAGGAATATTTCTATGTTCGTTATTATATGCTTCTGTTTGCTTGCCATTACATCTTGTCTAGCAGGTTTAAATAAACAATTATGGAGTTTTGAAGAGTCGTCGGGGTGTTTACATTAGATTGTAGTAGTTCTATTTAGTTTTAGTTTCTTATTATTTTGTTTGTAATATTATTGTATAAATATTACTATTATTGTAGTAATAATAATAATGGGGACTGCTCGGGGGGCGGGGACTTACGTGCTTTGTGAATAGTATTGGTAGGCACAACTTAGAATTTCATGTGTATTCCGTGCTATATGAGTCACCTAATATTCGAAGCGTTTGGACACTTAAGCCATAACTTATTCATTGCATATTTGGCACGTCAACACGATTTAGGCATAACAAAATAATTTAATTTTTCATAGCATGTTAACACTAAATTCTTGCACCTTCCCGCATGATAATATGTTACACATTATGTTTAAGCAATTTTGGCATGAAAAATACACGTTAGATACTCGATTAAACATGTGATCACATATTTTAGTATGTTAACATAAATATTATTAAAGCACGGTAGCATTAAATTTTCTGTACATTAACATATGTTTCAGCATGTTAAACTTTAGCATTTTAACATTAGAATTATGCATTGTTAGCACGTTAAACATTAAATTTGAGTATGTCGTATCTTCTAGTATGTCTAACATTAAAATAAGCATGTCAATGTATTTTTCAACATATTAATAAATTTTTGGCATGTTAAACAGTTTGTTTAAGAATTTTAGCACATTCACATTAAATTCCTGTTTGTCCTCACATGTTAGCTCACTCTCCATATTAAAAACAATACAATTTCAGCATAATAAGTCAATTTTCAGCGTGTTAAATTTAATTTCCGGCGTATTAGAATAAAATTTCAGCATGGTAATATAAATTTTCTGCACTATTTTCAGATATCAACATAAGGTTCCTACACACTAGCATATTTTCAGCATGTCAATAATAGTCAAATTTTTGCATTATTAAAATTGCATTTCTGCATTATTTAAACTGCGTTTCTGCGTTATTATAACTGCATTTCTGCATTATTATAATTGTGTTTCTGCATTATTATAACTGTGTTTCTGCATTAGTAAAACTGCATTCCTGCATTATTAGAATTGCATTTCTGCATTACTAAAACTATCTTACTGCATTTTTAGCACATTAATATGAAATTACTGTGCACTAGCACAATCACCAACATGTTAAGACATAGGTTTTTGAGCATCCTCAATATGTTAAACACTAGGTGAAGTACATAATTATGTTCCTTAGCGTGTTAATGCATTTTTAATGTTTTTGTTAATTTCTCATATTTTCATTAGTTTATAACACTTATTTTGTGAGCACAATTTATTATTTACCACACTTTTGATACCCTCTTTTAATAACTTGATAACACATTGTTACATACACAAATCACAATTACCTTTTATCATATTAGTCAATTGTTGAACGCTTAGATATCATGCCCATAGGTTAAAGACATAAAAAATAAATAACTATTCTTTGTCTTTGCATGTTAATCACATTAATCAACTCTTAAATAATCAAGGGGCTAACGTGAGACATTACTTGCTACTTGACGTTCAGTGTGTTATGGGTTTTGATTCCTAAGCAACATAATTTTATTTTTGTCTAGGCCACAAATCTAAAATAGCAAAGTCTAATGTCTCTTGGACGATAAGCGGGACAATAAAATTTACTAAAGACGCTAGTTTTATCCTTGTCTTAGAACGCCTTTAGAGTTAACAACCAACCTAGGTGGGGTAGGACGAGTAGCCATTCAAAAGTGATGATCTCCTACCGACATTAAAGGTAAGACATATGGCTTGTCTAAGAGTTCGGCCAGTGGGTCGGATGATGATTAAACAAGTTGGGGTTTTGATCCGAATGAGACCAAAAATATTTTTTTGTTTCATTTGACGAAGTCTTTTTATTTTTTTATTTACTTTGACGAAGTTTTTTTATTTTTTTATTTACTTTACATGCTTATTTATTTGGGATAGTTAGTTTGTTACATAAGCAGTCCCCTTTTATTATAAATTATGTCATTTCTTTCCCCTCGCTTATTTTATTATGTGTTTTTATCACTTAGATAATCAACAATTAGAAATACCAAAAATAACATGTGTTTATTTATTCGTTACTTTATCGCTTTGTCAATATTTAAGTTAATAAATAAGTGATCTTTATTTGATTACATAGAATCCCCACGTAAAGTACGAATTCGGTCGGGAACCATCTTTGTGGACCTCGAAAGGTGTCTAACACTTTCTTTTTCAGGTAATTTGAACCCTTACCTGAACTCTGGTGAACTAAGACAAAACAAAAAAATAGGTTCGTAGTTAACCTAGACCGGTGTCCTAATGCACCTTAATTAGTTAGGTGGCGACTCTTCACACTCATCCTCAAACAATCCCAAAAGGATTGGTCACGTCGAATTTCGCTTTTCGTGAGAAAAATGGGGCGCGGCAGAATGGCGACTCTACTGGGAAGCTTAGGCTCTAACCATTACGAGTTTGTGTTTTATGTGGGATTCTTTCACTTTTTTTATTTTTCGTAATTAATTTCTCTCTTTTTCTTTTATCGCTTATATCATGATTCATTTTTACATGTTAGTCCCTTCTCCTTCTCCTTCCCCTTTTATGTGTTATTTATATATCTTGATGTCTACTTTACTTTTATTGGATATGTGTTTTAATGTTTATTTTTAGATTGCTAAAGCACGCTATTGTATGTTGCTATGTGCTACGTGCTACTACTTTATATAACTGTCATTCCGCTCATACTTTCCTCTACTTAGAACCTTCTTTATTTTCTTTTACGAATGGTTGTGTGGTTGCACAGACATTCTTTCCTAAAACACCCTGCGGGAAATGCCTTGTGGATCAGTTGATCAGCGGTCCATCGACAGTCACAAGCTTTCCCACTCTTGAGTCGTCTACTCGAGGGAACCATGTCATAAACCCACTCTTGTCCTTTAGGTCCTGGCTACATATTTCTTTTATTAAGGAATATGCGTCTCATTCAATGTAGGATGTCTTGACATCCTTGACGCGTGGAATGTTAGTCTCATTCAAAATTCAAAGAGGTTCACGACCTCAAATAGACTCATAATTATTTATTATGTATTGCATTTCTATGTATGTATTGGCATATTACCTATCTTGTTGTTTCCGTTCTTGATTTAGTCACTCCTTACTTTGGGTTCTTGTAGAACCTTATCTATAATATTGGGTTTCTATAAAACTTTATCCACAATATTGGGTTTTTGTAGGACCTTAATAATCTTGGGTTCTTGTAGATACTTAATTGAATAATATGAGGTTTCTGTAGAACCTCCAACAATATTGAATTTCTATAGAACCTTATCCACAATATTGGGTTTCTGTAGAACCTTAATAAACAATCTTGGGTTCCTATAGAACCTTATCCATAATATCGGATTCCTGTAGAACCTTAATCAACAATATCGGGTTCCTGTAGAACCTTAATCAACAATAGCGGGTTCCTGTAGAACCTTAATCAACAATGTTGGGTCCTTGAAACCTTACATTTCTCCATGTCCTAACTCGTATTCAACAAGACGACGACATCAATCGAGGTAGAGACACAAATCGACCTCCCCTTCTTACAAACTCACAATTTTTCTTTGAGTGCAGGATATGCAGGTATAGATGACAGGAATTATTCCATCACGAGAGGCCCAGCGGCCAATTTAATATCACATCGAGAATCCCAATGGTTGATCCAATAATACAACAAATATGCTTTCTTATCTCTTCTTATCATTATTGCGGTTGTTTTCACTAATTGTCTCTTCGAAATATACATTTGTGCTAACCATTTTTATCCAGTTGAGCTAAAAGTGGTAGGATTGATAAGTATAGATAATAGGAATTACCCCATCATGAGAGGCCTAACAACCGATCCAACGCTATATCGAGAAGCCCAACAGCTGATCCAACGCTACATCGAGAGGCCCAACAGTCGATCTAACATCATATTGAGAAGCCCAGTAGCTGATCCAACACTACATCAAGAGTCCTAATAGTCAATCCAACGTCACATTGAGAAGCCTAACAACTGACCTAATGCTACATCGAGAGGCCCAACAGTCGATCCAATGTCATATCGAGAAGCCTAACAGCTAATCCAATGCTACATTGAGAGGCCCAACAGCCGATCCAGCATCATATAGAGAAGACAAACACTGATCCAACATTACATCGAGAGGCCCAATAGCCAATCCAATGTTATATCAAGAAGCCCAAGAGCTGATCCAACATCATATAGAGCAACTCAACAGTTGATCCAACAATACAACAGATACATTTTCTTTACTTCTTACATTCACTTTATGTTTTTCAAATGCTTATTATTTACATGCTTTAGCCTTGGTTATTGAGTATACTGTAAAGTACGCAGGTAACGAAGAAGGAGTAACAAATAGAAATAATTTTCGTTCCTGTTTTCGAAATATCACCTCATTTATCCATCCATCGCGTGAACTCATCCTGATACTCACCTACCTTAACATTTTTAAACTTCTCCATACGTCATTATTTCAATTCATTACGGTCTCACTGACCCACGATACCATTGTTGACGCCCCAACCTTTATCAATAACATTCTTTAGGAATATTATTCATTCCTAAATCTAGAACTACACATGGCCTGATTCTTATAAAATCAGAGAAATGTAAGCGACTTCAGACAAAAGTCTCGGCCATACCATTTTTTAACCACCTCCTGGTTCTTTAATTCCAATGAATCTTTCTCGGTCGGACAAAATTGACTACTACGTCGACTTTCGTTGCTTGACAATTATTTCATCATTCTCAAGCAACGAAGAGGCATCTGTTGACACCTAATTTTTGACCGCCCCAATACTCATTTTAGGTTGCTATTTTGACAAAATAATTAATTTGAAATGTTAGTTTTTTTTACACATTTATTTTTTCTTACACATTTTTCTTGTATCAAACAGATATTGACGTGTCACATTCATAATTTAGAAAAATGCACAAATTATTATCTTTTAATATCATTTTTATCATATTAATTCAAATACAATATTTTTACTTAATTTTATTAAAATTTATTATTTTGTACGTAAATGTGCACACTCACAATTTGCAAACACATTATTTATTATTGTTATTAGATATTATGTATTATTATTATTATTATTTATTATTAGTACTTAGTATTTATTAATTTCTTATTAATACTTATTATTTATTATATATTATTTACTACTATTATTATTATTATCCCAACTACTATTTAAATAACTGTCCAAATTGAAACTACTTTGCCTAATTTATTTATCTTTTAGCTCAATTTTGATCCAAATTATTATAAGTCTAGCCAATTTATTACAATTATAACCCATTCTTGACTCAATTTAAAAATTCTCAACCTTTGAATCTTAGCCATCGATCAAAATTGATCCAATGACTGAGATCAAAAGGACCTTTCTTTTCTTTTAAAGACAAAAGAAGCCCTAACCCTAGCCACTTCCAAATCAACCGCACCCTCCCTTCCTTCTCTCTCCTCACTCTAACCTCTCACCCTTCCTCTCTCTAAACGGCGTCGCCGTCGCCGTCGCCGGTGGACGGCTGCTGCCGCCGCTCCACTACTCTCTCTACCCTTTCTCCACTCTGCTCTCTCCACCAGCAGCCATGGCTGCCACTGCCGGAACAGCCGCCGCCCTTCTCTTTCCGTTGCCTCAGCCGCCGCCGGTGACACCAGTGCCACACCATCCTTTTCTCTCCCAAATGCCGCCTCACCCCTTTTCCGGCAAAACTACGCTGGCGAAACCTCTTCGCCGCCATCGCTAGGTTCGCCGGTCAGCGACCAGCCACTCCATTCTCCGCATCTCCACCACTCCGACCAGCAATTAAGTTGGCCCGTCGCCGCTGTGCAACAGCCAAACCCCCATAGCACCGCCTGCCTCATGCTCCAGCAACACTGCCCTCTCCTCTCACCCGTTACGTCCTCATCAGAGTTGATGACCGACGAGGTTTTGATGAACAACGAGGCTCTGGTGAACTTATCTGCTATTATTATCTGGTTTGATTTTCTTTAATATATTAAGTTGCATGTTTTTTTACTTTGTTAGATGAATCCGTTTTCTAGATTAAAACTTTTGTGATGTTTGATTTTAAACTTCGATTTAATTCCTTTATTTACGTATTCATAATCATATATGTGGAATGCGTCGATTTGTTCTTAAACCCGCTATTAGGTTGTTAATTATTTCAAGTTTTCGATATTGTTGTTCCCTAATTTGGTTAACATCGATGAAATGTGACTCATATAACTAGGTGCCTATGGCAAAAATGTGTGATTGTGTGTTTTTCTCTTAAATGATAGTTAGTTTATGGGACTGATTTCGTACGTAATTTTAATGATTTGGATTTAATTTTTTTGTGCATAATTAATTTGTTGTGGTTAAGGCATATTTGTATAATTAATTTTTTTATTTTTATTTAGTTACTGCTGCTCATACCCATATGATGTCTATTACCTTTTAATATATTTTAGTTTCTTTTTACTTGCTTATTTATAGAAAATCCAATATGTCATTCCAATCTATTCTATGTTTGATAGATTCTCCCTTTGTTATTTATGGCAAACTTTTAATCCACTCTCAATCTAAGTGATTTAATGTGACTTATTTGAAAATAATAAATTGTGTAATTGATAATTTCCTTCTCCTTAATTGATTCTGATCGACTGTTACAATAATTTATATTCCTTTCATTTAGAAATTTTTGATATTTATTTTCCTTCCATGTGTATTGACTGATTTTTATATATGAGTGATTTTTTTTTTATGAAAAATTTATATTGACAAATATTTATCTTCCTTTTACTTTCTATGATTCTTTTACTATATAAACTCCCCCTCTTTTCATTAACAAATAGTTCTTCAATTACAATCACTCTCTAAAATAAAACTACTAGTAACTGTAAGACGAAGAAAAAGATATTTTCAAGCTATTTGATTTCTCTGATTCCGACAAGGCATTCAACTCGCTTTACTACTGCAATCATACTTTTTTTCGATCTTTATTATTATTTTCGCCGTTTACTGGTAAGTTCTCAAAACTATGTAATTTTCATTCATTGTGTGTATTGACTGCATCACGTTGTGAAAGCCTTCAGAAAGCATCTCTATAGGAATATTTCGATGTTTGTTATTATTTGTTCCTGTTTACATGTCATTAAATCTTATCTCGCTGATATAAATAAACAATTATGGGGTTTTGAAGAGTCGCCGAGGTGTTTACATTATATTGTAGTAGTTCTATTTAGTTTTAGTTTCTTATTATTTGGTTTGTAATATTATTGTATAAACATTACTATTATTGTAATAATAATAATGGGGACTGCTCGGGGGCAGAGACTTACGTGCTCTGTGAATAGTATAGGTAGGCACAACTTAGGATTTTACGTGTATTATGTGCTATATGAATCACCTAATATTCGAAGCATTTGGATACTTGAGCCATAACTTATTCATTGCATGTTTGGCACGTCAACACAATTTAGGCATAACAAAATAATTTAATTTTTCACATGTTAACACTAAATCCCTGCACCTTCCCGCGTGATAATATGTTACACATTATGTTTAAGCAATTTTGGCATGGAAAATACACGTTAGATACTCGATTAAACATGTGATCACATATTTTAGCATGTTAACACAAATATTGTTAAAGCACGATAGCATTAAGTTTTCTGCACATTAACATATGTTTCAGCATGTTAAACTTTAGCATTTTAACATTAGAATTAAGCATTCTTAGCAGGTTAAACATTAAATTTGACCATGTCGTATCTTCTAGTATGTCTAACTTTAAAATAAGCATGTCAATGTATTTTTTAACATGTTAATAAAGTGTCGGCATGTTAAACAGTTTGTTTAAGCATTTTAGCACATTCACATTAAGTTCATGTTTGTCCTCACAGGTTAGCTCACTCTCCATATTAAAAAAAATATACAATTTTAGCATAATAAGTCAATTTTCAGCGTGTTAGATTTAATTTCCGGCGTATTAGAATTAAATCTCAGCATGGTAATATAAATTTTCTGCACTATTTTGAGCATATTAACATAAGGTTCCTGCACACTAGCATATTTTCAGCATGCCAATAATAGTCAAATTTCTGCATTTTTAAAATTGTGTTTCTGCATTTTATGCGTTTCTGCATTATTATAGCTGCATTTTTGCATTAGTAAAACTGCATTCTTGCATTATTAGAATTGCGTTTCTGCATTACTAAGACTGTGTTACTGCATTTTAGCACATTAATATGAAATTAGTGTGCGCTAGCACAATCACCAGCATGTTAAAATGTCGGTTTTTGAGCATCCTCATTATGTTCCTTAGCATGTTGCTGCATTTTTAAATATTTTTGTTAATTTTTCATAGTGTAATTAGTTTGTAATACTTAATTCGTGAGCACAATTTCTTGACATATTTACCACACTTCTGACACTCTTTCAACAACATAATAATGCATTGTTACGTACACGAATCACAGTTACCTTTTGTCATATTAGTCAATTGTTGAACACTTAGATATCATGCTCATAGGTTAAAGACACAAAAAATAAGTAGCTATTCTTTGTCTTTGCATGTCAATCACATTAATCAACTCTTTAATAACCAAGGGGCTAATGTGAGACATTACTTGCTACTTGATGTTCAATGTGTTACGCGTTTCGAGTCCTAAGCAACATAATTTTATTTTGTCTAGACCATAAATTCAAAATAGTAAAGTTCAATGCCTCTTGGAGAAAGGTGGGACGATAGGAATTACTAAAGACGCTAGTTTTATCCTTGTTTTAGAACACCTTTAGAGTTAACAACCAGCCTAGGTGGGGTAGGACGGGTAGTCATTCTAAAGTGATGATCTCCAACAGACATTAAAGGTAAGACATATGGCTTGTCTAAGAGTTCAGTCAGTGGGTCGGATGATGATTAAACAAGTTGAGGCTCTGATCCGACTGAAACCAAAAACATTTTTTTGTTTGATTTGACAGAGTCTTTTTTTTATTTACTTTACATGCTTATTTATTTGGGGTAGTTAGTTTTGATACATAAGCAGTCCCCTTTTATTATAAATTATGTCATTTCTTTCTCCTCGCTTATTTTATTATGTGTTTTTATCACTTAGATAATCAACAATTAGAAATACCAAAAATAACATGTGTTTGTTTATTCGTTACTTTATCGCTTTGTCAATATTTAAGTTAATAAATAAGTGATCTTTATTTGATTACATAGAATCCCCACGTAAAGTACGAATTCGGTCGGGAACCACCTTTGTGGACCTCGAAAGGTGTCTAACACTTTCTTTTTGAGGTAATTTGAACCCTTACCTGAACTCTGTTGAACTAAGACAAAACAAAAAAATAGGTTCGTAGTTAACCTAGATCGGTGCCCTAATGCACCTTAATTAGTTAGGTGGCGACTCTTCACACTCATCCTCAAACAATCCCAAAAGGATTGGTCACGTCGAATTTTGCTTTTCGTGAGGAAAATGGGGCGCGACAGGTCCTAAGGGTGGCAACGGATCGGATCCAGAACTTTTGCTCCAGGTTTGGTGGAAACACATCGATTTCGTGATTCGGAGGCGAGTTCACTATTGTAAACCTGGCTTACCAAGTTTGGGTCTACTGGTTAGAATAGCGAGTTTCGCATCAGTCCCTTAGTGTACCATTGCGAAACCGAGTCGGACCGGTTCTAGAACCGAGTCTAATATGATTAATTTATTTAATATTATTTTATATTATATTACAAAACAAAAAAGATTTTTTAAAATAGTTTTTTGATTTTATAAATAACTTAAAAATAATTATTTACTTAGATTTTATTCTTTGACTTTTTTTTAAGTGTTCCTAATAGTTTTTAAAATAGTTATTAGTCAATACTTATTTGAAAAGGTTAATATTAATTTAAATTTTCATTAAATTATCTAAATCCCAAATTTCAAACATTAAATAATTCTTAATAAAAAGCTCTTTATACTTGTAGGTTGAATCCCAACTATCCCCAACATCTTGATCCCTATTTTGTACTTTCAGGGATCGTTTGCTTGGGAATGTAGTTATGCTGAGATTAATTATGCTCACTACTAGAAAACTATAAATTACATGGGAATTTTACCTAGGGAATAATATCGCAGGAAATACATGCGGATTTACCTACGAAAATATTAAATTTCTTAACATGAAAATATATTATCTGCGAACTATATATTTGCAAAAAAATTTGTAGGTAAATTTGGCGCCATATTGCGCAAATTTCGTACTTGCAATATTATCTGGGGAAATATATCGGCAGGTATTTTATCTCTAGGTAAATTCGCAGGTGTATGGACAAATATATATATTTTTTAAATCTGTAGAAAATCCCCAAGTAATTTATCCTACGATTTTACTTAGAGATATTTTTGTGAAAATTTATGCAATGGATTTTATTACGTAGAAAATTATTTGGGGATTTTGTGCTGCGAATTTTGCTGGGGATTTACCTGCGAAATTATTACTTGCGGCATTACCTGAAAAAATATATCGGCGGTTATTTTATTTCTAGGTAAATCCGCAGGTATATGGACAAATATATGTATTTTTTAAATTCATAAAAAAAAATTCAGGTAATTTATCCTAAGAATTTACTTAGAGATATTTTGATGGAAATTTATGTAATGGATATTATTACCTAGGAAATTATTTGAGAATTTTGTGCTGTGAATTTTGTTGGGAATTTATTCTTGGAGATTTACCTGTAAAATTATTACTTGCAACATTACCTGGGAAAATGTATCGGCGGGTATTTTATCTCTAAGTAAATCCGCAGGTATATGGACATATATATATATATATATATATATATATATATATATATATATATATATATATATATATATATATATATATATATATATATATGTTTAAATTCATAGAAAAATTCTCAGGAAATTTATCCTACGGATTTACGTAGAGATATTTTGGTTGAAATTTATATAATGAATTTTATTACATGGAAAATTATTTGGGGATTTTGTTGTGCGAATTTTGCTGGGGATTTATTCTTGGGGATTTATCTGCGAAATTATTACTTGGGAAATTATTGAGGGATTGTGTTGCTACAAATTTAGCTGAAATAATTTCTTGGGGATTTACCTATGAAATTATTATTTGGAAAATTATTGGGGGATTGTGTTGCTACAAATTTAGGTGAAACTACTTCTTGGGGATTTACGTAGGATTTTTGTGTCTTGAAAATTTTAAATAGGAAAAGTATAAACTTGAAGAATAAAAAACATAAAATAAAAAGAAATTAAACATTAAATCGATGGACACGTATAATCAAGTAAAAGATGCTCTAGAAATTAAAATTTATTTTTGACATAGATGGTATCGAAGATGTATTCGAGCCGAATAAACCTTAGCTTAACTCGTTATGTTATCACCAAAAAATTAAAGAGGTGAAATTTCGTTGGCCTAAGATAGGGCGAAGAACGACTCAGGGCTTAAATAAAACGTATTTTTCTATTGGTTAATTTAAATATAATTGTAAGACATCATACTACACACAATAATATAATAGATCAATATAATGTACATTTAGGAGTCTTTTGGTGTGACATATAAGGTATAATAATCACGAAATAAAATAAAAAATTAATTTATTTTTTATTGAGTTGAAAGTATTAGGTAGTTTCAGAATTATATATATGATGAGATTAGGGGTGAGCATTCTGTTTGTTCGATTTGCTTGTTTAATATTGGTTCGTTTTTTTATTTTCATATTGACGAAAATGCCAGTCGTAATCAAACCAAAATAAATTCAATTTGATTCGACTTCTATAAATTCGGTTAAGTTACTTCAAATTTTTATTTTTATTTTGAAAATTAAAGTGGTGAGTCTTTTCTTTTTCATGACCGGGCATTTAAATTTTGTGATTTTTCTTTTTAGAAAAAATTACTTTTTTGTCAAACCTATTTTTCATTTTCAAATATAAATAACTCAACATGGATGAAATGAAATAAAATAACGGGAAAACATTATTTATATTGAATATATAAAATAAAAAATATATATATAAATATAAAATTTATATATATAATAAAATATATATATTATTGTTATCGTTGATTTTAAAGTAATATATTATGTGTCATATTTTTAGTTACACAATTTATTCATAACTAATCTAAGAATAATTATATTATTTATTTTACTATTGTTATTATTGTATTAATCTGCAATCTTCGTCGATTTAATTTTTTAATTTATTTATTTTCTAGTCTGATTTTGTCAATTTGTAACAATTTTAGCCTAATTTTATTCAATTTATTACAATCCTAGCCCAAATTATGTCCAATTGAACTCAATTGCAAATTTCATTTAACTTTTTTAACCAAATTCTTATTAATCTTTAGATTAGCCGCTGATAAACATTTATTTATTATTATTATTATTATATTTATTTTTAATATTAATTTTATATAGTCACTACATTTATTAAATATCAACCTAATTTAATTTAATTTTTCTAATTTATTTAAATTCTAGCCATTTATACTCAATTTATGTCAATTGAGTTTAATTTGACTAATCGAAAGCCTCAATTTAATTTTTTTAACCCAATATCTAATCCCAATATAGAAGTCAAGTAAAAAAAAAAACAGACAGTAGAGCGACAAACGGTTCAATTGCCTCCCATAATTCCATCAAGATCTCTTTAATCGCATTCTGGTTCACCTCATGTAAATGACTCTTCCTCACATCAACAAAATCCTAAAGTCAATCAATCCCAAACTTATAACATTGTTGTGCCTCCCATAATACCATCACAACCCCTCTATTCTCATACTAGTCTACTTTATGTAAATGAATCTTAACCTAATCTTGGGATCAACCAACCCCAGCCTGCTATTATTGAATCTCCACCTCAATCTAATTCTGCCCAACCTATAAATCAAGATTCTAAACCATTAATGTCACCACCGTCCAACAGGATTCCAGCCACCTCACCTAATACAGTTGACAATAAAGACGATGATAATCAAATATGGATTGTACCTAAAGGGGATGAGTAATAAGACTAACATTTAGTAATACATATATTTTGGTGAACTATTATATGTGCAGATGTTCGATAACTACTATATGTTATGTGGGTTTGATCCACACAAGGTAGTTATTGATGGTATTGCTAATTGCATTCGGAGTAAGTTTGAATTGGCTAGACCTTCATGGAAGAAGTTTTCAGAGTCTACTCGCGAGATGTGGTTTGAGGAATTCAAGGTAAAAAATTTATACATTTTGATTCATGTATAAATATAATTGTGGGACTATATAACTAATATTTTATTCATTTGATATATGCAGAAGAAATTTAAGTGCCTTCCTCACTATAATGATGCTATATGGTCTAATTTTAATAAAAGGGCATCTTAAAAAATGACCCAACTTTTTTGAGATGTTAGAAAAAAATTACGTCTGAAACCACGTTGGATGGGAGATGTAGTATTCAAGGAGATAAAGATGCATTGGGAGTCTGATGAGTTCAAAACAAAGTTTGAGCGAAATAAAGACAATCGTGATTTAAATGTCGGTGCATCACTTCATACAGGCGGTTGTGTACCTCAATGATTGATCTAAAAGAGAATAGTAATTATAAATATTTTTAAATATATCTCTTTGAAGAAAATAATATCATATTCAATGTTGATAACATGCATATCTTTTTTTGAATATAGAAAGAAGCTACTAGAAAAGATCCTTCTGTTTCAGAATTTTATTTTTGAACTCATCGCAAGAAAAGTGATGAAAGTTGGGTAAATGAGAAAGATGAAGCTACTTATGTAAGTGTTCATTTACTCTGTTTACTAGTTGAGTTCATTTCAATCTTGAAGTAGTGAAACCGTGTGGGGCCAATTTTGATTCACTACAACTTGTTGCAATCTTGAACTCTTAAAATCTGGTTTTTATTGTAATCTTGAAGTCTAGTGAAGCCGTGTGTGGCCTATTTCGATTCACTAGCATTGTTGTTGACATCTTGTTGTTCTTTTTGTGGTTTGCTTCTTGTATTTTTGAACCTGATCTTGTATCAATGATGATTATATGAAATGAGCTTAAAATGAAGAAATGGGATTCATTTAGCCAATCCCAACTTGTTTGGAACATAGTCATGCATGTTCCATTATGGTTCGAATAAGCGCTTTAGAACCATTTAGTTTATATGAAAGTAATTGAAGTCGAGCAGTAGAATCAGTGGGTCTGATGCTGAGGTTTCAAAATATGTGTTAAGATTTTTTTCTTGGACTGTCAATTTCAATTGATTTAACAGTTGCCCATATGTTGGCATGTGTCCTATGCTTTCATATATTTAGATGACTGCATTAACTTGTAGAAAAATTAATTGAAGAAAGTCTTGAGATATATCGATGTACATACTATATCAGAAATGATAAGATATGTGCTTAAAATAATAACTAGATTATTTAAAATAGTGATAATTTGCTAAACTGTGATTCAGAACTAGCATACTAAAAAGTAGCACTATCATATATTTCTTTAAGATCTTATAGATGGTGAGCCACGTCAGATAAACTGGAATAGATTAGAGAACAAAAGGCGTCTTACTCTGCTTTGGGGGTTCGGAGAAGCATCTCTTAAGCTTTTTTGTACTATTTCTTAATAAGCTGGAAGTTACTTGTTTTACAATAATTACGAATTTGATAATAGCATTCTGGTAAAGCGGAGATGCTGCATAATAAGTGACCTAGTATCCAAACGTTGCTCATATAAATTTTCTATTTAATAAATGCAATGGTATTACTACACTATGGCTCTAGGATCAGTAGCTTACCTGCTACATGTCTTTTTCTTTTAGCACTCAGTGTTCTCAGTTCCCTTGCAGTCAAAATTTATTCTCGGTTCGTTTGTATAATTGTTCCTAATCTACTCTGACAAAAACTATACAAATTATCTTCAAACTCTACCGCCTTTTCCAGAATCTTACAAAATTCTAACACTGTGATATAGATAGCATATATACTGTGTATTGATGTAACAGACTTGGTTATATATGAACTGATAATGTTATGAATGCATTTATCAGCAATAATTCTAACACTGATATGTGTTTAACTCATAGTTTTCTCATTCGCAATAATGTTCTTCAACAACATATTGTGTTACCCTACACCTTTCTAAGTAGGACCAAGGGCGATCAATTATATGATTATTCAGTTAATTATGTCTGTCTACAAGCACGAGAATCTACTCCTAAGACACATTAACCATTCTAAAAATCAACGATCGAGGGGGCACTATAGAAGTTAAAATTGGGGCTGAAATACCTGCAACCCCCTTACTACCTGCCATAGAAGTAGCTCTACCCTTAGATTTCTTATCCGTAACTGCTTGAGACATACTATCCCCTTATTCCTTGCTATATATGTCTGTAACTCTTTTTGTTTGAAGGGCTTGTTCATGCCCCTCACATTCTAAAATAACCAGTTCATAATCAGGTTATATTCCTCCCTTCTGGGGGCATCCCTATCCTCTACATACCATTGTTATCTTCTGATAGTGGAGAGTAAATATTTGTAGGTTTCATGGACAGTCCTATCTGTACCTTGGCTGAGTTGTGCCCAATTGAACTAAAGTAGCATAAGATCCACTCTGTCGATGATCTTCACCTATTTGTATAGATGTAATCACTCTTTCTGGGGTATCATTCCATATTTGTATATCGCAATTACTCTTGAGTTGATCATCTTTCTGAACCAATGCTTGATTATCTTTTATTCTGAATCCCATGGTCTGTGGATGTGGTATATTAGTAGTAACATTATGTTGGGGCTGTTTATCTATTTCTTCAGCAACATATTTAGGAGACCATTATTTTACCTCTCTTTCTCGTCTATGAGCACCTTCTATAACATGGTTTTGTCTCCCTTGAGGTAGATTATCCCTTAGTTATTTACGTCGACATATATGGCCAAACCTAGTACATTTTTAGCAAAATAGAGGTTTCCAATCATAAGCCACCTGTTGGTTGTAAATCTTTCCACTGGGATCAAAAATCTCAATCGCATCTGGTAGATCTTGAGTCACGTTCATCTAAACTAAGACTCTAGCGTAGGACACTCTACTTTGTTTTGTAGTACAAGCATCAACAAATAATAGTCTCCCAAATCGGCTAGTAATTTTGCTAAGATCCTCCGTTCCCCAGTAATTAAGGGGCAGGTTTAGAAGCCTCACCCATAGGGGTATAGTGGTAGGGAGCTCTTGAGTAAAATCAAAATCGTGGGTCCAATTTTGAAGGATCAGTGGCTTACTATTGATAGAATATGGACCAGAGAAGAGAACATCATCTCTATCCTAAATATTTTGGAACTTCACTATGTAAAAGCCATCATCATGATAGTACAACTCAAGTTCCGCAACAAAATTCCAATAGCGAGCTATATAGTTCCACATATACGAGAAAGTAGGAGCCTCTCCACACGTGGATACTACAAGGGCATTATTCCATTCATGTGTTTGCTTTTCAATTCCAGGTGCTTCTAGTATTACCATAGGTCTGCCGTCAATAATAGGTAGGGGTTTAAAATTAAGAGTCATACCAGTAGATGTTTTAAGTTAAAGGTGAATAAGTTGGACCAAGCATTCCCCTCCTCTTTGGCAGAACCTTCTCCCAAATTGAGTTGTTGAGCTACTCCGTGAATCCCTTGGTGTGTCACCGCAATGTTCTGAGTAGGACCAAAGGTGATTAATTATATGATTATTCATTAGCTGATTAGATATTATGGAGAGTTCACAATATGAGTCCATAAGTATAAGTTATACAAGAGTTCTCAGCCTACAGTGTATTTAGTGTCCCGCTTGTTTATCTATTTATCACATCCGTATGAGCTACAAGATATGAAGGTCAATAATCTAGAACTTGATAGCAGTGAATGCTTGTATGAGTATTCCAGTGAATGTTTATACGAGTATTTCAGATATCAAGGTCAACAATATTTGTACGAGTATTCCAGATATCAAGGTCAACAATGTTTGTAAGTTGGGCTATTGGTCTTTGTTGTTGTCAACATATATAGACTAATATCTGTTGTTATCATCTGGTACATATTTAAAAATATACAAATTTCTGTTTTTGTCATCTGGTTCAATGATTTACTGTTGCTTAAGTGCTATGAAAATGAGAAGTTAGTCTATTAATAACATAATAGAAGTTAGTCTATAATCTAATATAATTTATGCTAATAATATATTTCTTACCACTTTTTATGGTCTGACTTATCATATCCTTATGCAGAATGAGTTTGAAAGAAAGAAACAAGAAATATTAGTTGCTCAAAGTGCATCAGTTGTGGATGGAGAAACTAATTCAGCTAGACAGCCGACTCAGTTAAGTGAAATGGATATCTGGGTGCAATCTGTTGGTGGAAAGAAAAAAGGAAGAGTCAAAGGTCTTGGCTTCCTGGGTCGAAGTGTAAAGGCAACTAACAATTCAACATCAACTTTGCCAAAAGAAATTGATGAGATGATTAAGTCTCATGTTGATGCTTCAAATGTTGATTTGTATGCTCAATTGCAGAAAGAGTGAAAGAACAATAAGAGGATGAGAAAGGAATTATACTTGTTGGTGAAGCATATATACAACAAATCATCTTCAAAAGATGAACTCCCATCTCAAGAAGATAACCAAGCTTATGAGGATGAAAGTGATGATGACTCTGACGACGTGAATGGAAGTGATAATCCTGATAACGTGAATGAAAGTGATTCTAACCCTGATGGTTGGTAGTTTTAATGAGGATTCAAGTTTGAAATAATTTGTTTTGGACCATTTAAGAATCATACATTATTGATGTGGATGTTTTGAATTATGTTTTTTGCTAGCTGTAATGGTTTGCATTAAACTTGTTTTGAACGATGTTTTTGAGAATTATTGAAGGTTTTGAATAGATTTTTTGATTAATTGTGAAATATTTCTAGTAATTTATGTGTGAATTATTACTTGAAAATTTTCGTGAAAATCCGCAGGTAAAATCCCTTTTTAATAAAATTTTACCAAATAATTCATTTAAAATTTTGCTAGTTAAGCGCAAAAAATCCACAAATAATGTACCTGCAAATTTATTTCCGCAGCTAAATTACCTAGGAATTTACTTGGCAATCTTCGTGGGGAATAATTTGTGATTTTTTTTGTGAAAATCCGTAAGTAAAATCCTTTTTTTATGAAATTTTACCAAATAATTTGTGTAAAATTTTGAGAGTTAATCGCAAATAAATCCGCAAATAACGTACCTGCAGATTTATTCCCGCAGCTAAATTACTTAGGAATTTTCTTGGGAATCTTCGTGGGGAAGAATTTATGATTTTTTCATGGACATCCGTAGGTAAAATTCTTTTTTATGAAATTTTACCAAATAATTCATGCAAAATTTTGATAATTAATCGTAAATAAATTCACAAATAACATACCTGCTGATTTATTTTTGCAACTAAATTATCTATGAATTTTATAAATCCACAGGTAATAATTACCTACGAAGGTATTTCCTTTGGACTCTAATTGGTAAGAAAATTCGTAGGTAATCAAATTACTTGGGCATTTTACCACATTCTCCCTATAAAAATCCCCAGGTAATGAGCAATTTTCTTGTAGTGGTTGGGATAAGTTATACTGAAATTAATTTTTATTGAGTGTTTAGTTTGTTGTATTCAAAGTAATATGCATGGTATAATTTCTAAGAATAAATTAATTGATTACCAAAATACTCTCCATCTTATTTAACTTCTTCTTTTTTATATATTACTTTTCAAGCTTTAAATATTTATTCTTAAAAATAAAGCTTTCATCTTATTTAGCTTAATATTTTTGTGTGTGTGCATTTTCATGATTATATCGTGTGTATTTTAAAATAAAACTTTCATCTTATTTAGCGTTAATTTTTTTGGATGTGCCTTCCCATGATTATGCCGTGTGTGTTTTAAAAAAAATCTTACTACTTCTTATTTAGTTTGAAATAAAAAACTTCCAACTGAAGTTTGTTAAAGTAAAAGAGATTTGTTGTTTATGTCACTTTATTTAAACACATATCACTCATATAATATAGAATATTAAAATTCATTTTAATTGGCATATACAATATCAATTTTCAAGTGATTAAAAAATTATTTAATTTAAATTATGTAATTGAATAATGGAGTCGATTGTGAAACGATAATGTGTATTAAAACTAGGCAACGCATTTGTAGTTGCTAAAATATTTTACAGATTACCAGTGACTGGTAATTATTATTATAAAATCTTTTTACTTTAGTTAATCTTTTCATTGTGTAGTAAGAACTTTTTGTGTTATCAATTCACAAAAATAACACTTGGAAGGAAAAAGTTGATGTTGAATTCCGTTTTTCTATGCTTAAAAAAATTATAGTACCTACATTTTGTCGGATATATAAAAACTTATAGTACCTAGTTTTGATCCTTATTATGTATGAATCTAACATATTTTGATTTTTAATTTGTTAATTGCGCATTTTGATCCTTTATGTAAGAAAATAATGTATAAGTTTATAAAATTCACGAGCAATGGAATGAAAAATATGCAAAATTCAATTAATAAAAGGTTTATTTTTTCTTAGTCATATATTTTTGTCATTTCAAAATAAGATATTTTAGTCTTTTTAATTTGTCATAAATCACGCGTTTTAGATAATTAAGTAGATATCAATAATATTTTTTCAATTTTAAAAGCAATAATTAGAGATTGAAGAACTAAGAGGAGATGAAGAAGATTGGAGAAATGTGTTTGTAATGGGTGTAGGGGTAATCTTGTCATTCTATAGTTTTATCCCAAGTATAAATTATGATGGGATTGTTATCCCACCAAATGTGGGGATAACTTATCCTGGTACTATTTATTAGTCCCGGAATAAGTTATCCCGAATATTAGCAATCAAATAATGTATTAAAATTTTTATCCCGAGACTATTATTTTATCCCGAAATTATTTATTCTAGTAGCTCACACCAAACGACCCCTCATTATATTCTTTACGTTAAAGTTTTCGAGACATGATGATCATTTAATTGCTTTTTTCTTCTATTTTAATCAACTATTTTAGCATAAAATTAACATAATAATCAAGAGATTGATTTTGAATTTAATCTTGCACGCACTAAAATATTGTAGATAGAATCACTAAAACCTAGTTGGATTTCTCCCTTGTCCATCAATTCATAATTCAACCTGTACGTTTGAGTTGATCAAAATCGGCTGTGAAACTTTATAATGTACTGTACATAAATATTGGTCCTTGATTACAAGCAGTTTGGTCACACAAAAGGACCTGTTTGGTTGTATAAATTGCAAGTTGTTAAAAAATTTTGGTACAATTTTTTTGGCCATAAAACTTGTCACTTTTTTGTAAAAAAATTTAAGATTCCAAAATCTAGAAAAAATAATTTTTGAGTCAAAATCTAATTTTTGGATTCTCTTAAAATCTTATAACTTACCCTAAACTTTTATGTTTCGTTACAAAAGTCCATCAACTATGACTCCAACTATAATTCTACCCACATCTTCATTAAACACATTCTAATTAAGGATATTATTTTTAGAATATAAGATTATACTAAAAATAATAGCTAGTTAATAATGCCGTTATTATGATAATTATTATTTTGCATCATAGATCCTCGTAACTAATTAAAATAGTTGATAATTGTATTAGCAGTTTTTTTAAATATCACTTATAATTTTTGGATAACGTATTATCATAATTATTATAGAATGGATTATGTTGTATCAAATTGCATTTCATGTTTCTTTTTTAAAAAGAGTAAATATGTTTTCAAAAACTATTATTAAACTCATGTTGAAACTTTATTCAAAAATATCTGAAAACATATGAACGAAACGCTAGCTAAGTAGTGTAGGATCCATTGCCCAAAGGCCCCACAGTCACGTTTGTCCAAAGGTGTTTGAAAGTAAATATGAAATCTGAGGTTGACATATCGATACATAGCTAAATTGTAGTAGTAACATATGGACTTTTTCAGCCTCCCTATTCTTTTTCCTCTCAACTTTTGCTTTGAAAGATTTCCCTCGCTCTCGTAGCAATGGGACCACCCAGAGCATCCTAGAAACTACCATTTTAGGTAGGGGGATAGAGTTTCTTTCTTTTATTTCTTCGTACATTGTTATCGATCAAAAGATAGGATGACATAATTCTCAATGAAGAAAAGTGATTATGTTCAGTATGTCATCCTATAATTCTCAATGAAGAAAGTGATTAGGTTCAGTAAGTTGCCCCTTATTTCTGGCATGCCACGGAACTCTAGAGTCGATAGGAGCAGGCTGAGTTCGTAGCACCGCCGAGCAACAATCACGTTCGAGTCTGATCTATTTACTTGACAATTTATGTGGTGACTTCACGTCCTTTTATTACAAGACACAAACTGTTATTTTGTATGTATTCGGGTATAAGAATCTGTATATAAGCAACAGAAACTTCAAAGAAAGTTCAAGTTCAAGACAAGAACTTATTAAGTTTTTTAACACCTTCAACACTAGATTATGAATAATCTATCTTAGAAGTGTGTTAATATTCAGAAAAAGATGAAACAAAAATTTAGACCAAGTTCCCCGACTTCACGGAGTGTCCTTAAGGAATAATTACCCTCACTGTATCCGAGGTTATGGAATCTTCTTCCCAAGATAAAATGGTCTTCAATCCGA
The DNA here is from genome assembly GCA_030864225.1 of Capsicum baccatum var. pendulum. Classification (NCBI taxonomy): domain Eukaryota; kingdom Viridiplantae; phylum Streptophyta; class Magnoliopsida; order Solanales; family Solanaceae; genus Capsicum; species Capsicum baccatum. The sequence continues at coordinate 74,484,073 of CM061558.1, read as the reverse complement.
ACAATAGCGGTACCTCAAATTGACGGATTCTACGAACTCACTCAACATTTTGATTGATCACACAGAATATTTGAAGACAAGAAGAGTTTGTGTTTCGGATTTTTTTTTTCATGTTTAAACCTGTGGATGAAAACAGGTTTATATAGCCATAACATGCCTCTTATAAAAAGTGGCAATGGTTCACTAAAAAAGGTGTAACTTTTCCTAAAAAATCATGTCTATTCGTCCAAACAGTATGTTTTTTCTGAACAAGCATGCTTTTCCATGAATCAGTGCGTCATTTTACTGAATGGTTGCATCTTTCTGAAGCATCAGTTCAGTACGAAACAATGCATCAGTTTACTGTATACATGCATATAAATGGAGGATAAAACACAGAAAAATCTTCTGCATTTTTGTCATTTTTGTTTGGTATATTCGGATCAGATTTTGATCAAATAAATTTTGTCCAAAAAGATAGATCTCATCGATCGATCATTTGACAAATCCAAAGCCGAAGCCGAGCCGAGCGAGCGACGACAACGACGGTGCGAGGCACCACCTTGTTCTTGCCTCACTATCCATGTGGAGTAAGTATTCTTTATTAAAAATACTCTAAAGTTCTCTTCTCCCACCAATGCGGGAGATTTAGTGAACTTTCCAATTTGGAAGTACACTTTCTAAATTAGTGTCTCATCCCTCCACCGTTTTTATCTCCATTTTTCATTCACACTTCTTCCATACATATTGAACCCAACACTCTCCCACATGAATGGGGAATGGTTATTTTTCATAAAAATTTTATGGACAAGTATGTGATCATCAAGCAAAGACTGATTGCATCTGGATAAGTGGGTTTTCCTTTGAACTTTTCATAGTGAACATGCATCAGATGCACTCAGTCAATCGGTAGATTTGATATCTTTGAACCGTCGAGCTTTAATGTACACCTAGATAACACATGTCTCATAAACAGCCTTTTACCATTTATGGTTCTCACGATTTTGTTCTTTTAAGCCATGAACACTTTTCGATTTCATGAGAGTTTAGAGAATAGGCCTTTACTAACATTCTCTTTGAAGCGGATTTCACTTCGCCCTCACTTTGGTGATTTCTAAATGTTCAATCCTATAGATTAAACTATTTGAACAAACTGCCAAATTTAGATAATCATTAAAAGACTTTTAACCTTAAGTCTTATCCTTGTTTACTAAATATTGTCTACATCATGAGAATGGGTTGGGTAATTGACAATGTTGAATCTGTCATACACAACTTTGTTTGATCTTCTTGAACCTAGCTCTTGGGATCTCCAGTCTGCTAGGTAGAGTTACCCCCACACTAAATTGTCATAGGCCTTAAACCCATTTCCTTGAATGTTCTTTCCACTCCTTTTTTAGATAGGCCTTTCGTCAGTGGATCCAACACATTATACTTTGACTTTACGTAGTCAAAAGTGATAATTTCACTAAAAAGAAGTTCTCTAATGGTATTATGTCTCCGTCGTATGTGACGAGATTTACCGTTATACATCATGCTCCCTACCCTACCTATTGCCGTTTGGCTATCACAGTGTATACATATTGGTGCCACTAGTTTGGGTCAATACGAAATGTCTTCCAAGAAATTCCAGATCTAAGAAATTTCGGAGCCATTCTTCTTTTTCACCAGCTTTTTCCAGCGCAATAAATTTAGGTTCCATTATAGAGCGAGCAATACATATCCACTAGTGGATTTTACTTCGTTCGATCTGGTGATCCAATTTGCATCACTATATCCTTCAAGTACCGCAGGATATTTATTATAATGCAAGGCATAATCTTGAGTGTATTTAAGATACCCCAACACTCTTTTCATTGCCATCCAATGAGTTTTGTTGGGATTACTCGTGTACCGACGTAATTTACTAATAGCGCATGCTATGTCTGATCGTGTACAATTCATTATATACATTAAACATCCCAATACTCTTGCGTACTCCAATTGTGAGTCATTTTCACCTTCATTCTTTCAAAGTGCACAGTTCACATCCAATGGAGTCTTGGCAATATTGAATTCCATATACTTGAACTTGTCAAGTACATTTTTGAAATAATGATACTGTGACATTGCCAACTTTTGTGGAGTTCGATGGATTCTTATACCTAAGATCACATATGGAACTCTAAGGTCTTTCATATACTTGCTCTTGAGCATTCATTTTATTGCATTGATGTCAGAAATGTCTTTACTGATGATCAACATATCATCCACATATAAACATACAATGACTTGGTGATTTGGAGTGTCTTTAATATAAACATATTTATCACATTCATTTATTTTGAATCCGTTTGCCAACATGTTTTGGTCAAACTTCGCATGCCATTGTTTTGGTACTTGCTTTAGTCCATGCAATGACTTCATAAGTTTATACACCCTATTTTCCTTTCCTGGAATCACAAAAACCTCAGGCTGTTCCATGTACATTTCTTCCTCCAATTCTCCATTTAAGAAAGCAGTTTTCGTATCCATTTGATGGATTTCATGACCATATACTGCAGCCAAGACAATTAACATTCGAATCGATGTTATCCTTGTTACTGGCGAGTATGTATCGAAGTAATCAAGGCCTTCATTTTGTTTGAAGCCTTTTACTACAAGTCTTGCCTTGTATTTGTCAATAGTACCATTCTCTTTCGTCTTCCTTTTAAAGATCCATTTAGAACCTAAAGGTTTATTTTCGGGAGGAAGATCAACCAATTCCCACATATGGTTGCTTAAGATTGAATCAATCTCACTATTGACTGCCTCTTTCCAAAAGAATGAGTCTGATGATGACATCGTTTCTTTAAATGTTTGAGGCTCATTTTCTATGAGAAAAGTTACAAAATCTGATCCAAATGTAGTAGAAGTTCTTTGACGTGTACTACGTCTTGGATTCTCTTCATTATGTACATTCTCACTTGGTTCATTTTGTGGTCGTTTAGACCATCAACTAGACTGTTCATGTCTAGTTTTATATGGGTAAATATTTTTGAAGAATTTAGCATTATCTGATTAATTACCGTATTTTTATTTATATCTGGATGTTCAGATTTATGAATCAAAAATTGATATGCTTTACTGCTTTTAGCATATCCTATGAACACACAGTCCAGAGTCTTAGGTCCTATCTTAACCCTCTTAGGCATAAGAACTTGGACCTTTGCTAGACAACCCCACACTTTTGAATATTTCAAGTTGGGTTTCCTTCCTTTCCATTTTTCATAAGGAATTGATTGTGTCTTACTATGGGAAACTCTATTGATTATACAATTAGCTGTAAGGATAGCCTCTCTCCACAAGTTTGGTGGTAAATCAGAACTTAAAAGAAAGGCATTCATCATTTCCTTCAAAATTTGATTTTTTCTTTCCGTAATTCCATTAGATTGAGGTGAATACAGGGTCGTAGTTTGATGGAAAATTCTATTCTCTACACATATTTTGGCAAAATGATATTCATATTCTTCGCCCAATCACTTCTTATCATTTTTATCTTTTTATTTAACTGATTTTCAACTTCTGTTTTATATTACCTAAATGCATCTATTGCTTCATCCTTACTATTTAGCAAATAGACATAACAATATCTAGTGCAATCGTCAATAAAAGTTATGAAATACCTTTTTCTCACCACGTGATGGTGTTGACTTCATATCACAAATGTCAGTGTGTACTAAGTCTGAGGGATTAGAATTCCTTTCAACAGACTTATAAGGATGTTTTGCATACTTTGATTCTATAAATGTTTGACACTTTGATTTATTGCACTCAAAGTTTGGCAGAACTTCTAAGTTAATCAGTTTTCATAGAGTTTTGTAATTAACATGGCCTAAACGTTCATGCTATAAATCATAAGACTCAAGAAATTAAGAAGAATTTAAACTTTTATTTATTTCAACATTCATTACATTCATCTTATAAAGTCCCTAGGTGAGATAGCCTTTTCCCATATACATTTCTCCTTTACTAGTTATAATTTTTCCAGAAATGGTTATACATTTGAATTCGTTCTTGTCTAGAAGTGAAATAGAAATTAAATTCCTACGTAACTCCAGAACATACAAGACGTTGTTAAGTATCAAAACCTTTCCTGAAGTCATTTTCAAGCATATTTTTCCTATTTCTTCTACCCTAGCAGTAGTGGAGTTAGTCATGTAGATCATTTGTTCTACTTGAGCCGGAGCGAATGACGAAATCAACTCTTTGTTGGCACATACATGGCGGGTGGCACCAGAATCCATCCATCATTCGTGAAGATTTCCCACCAAGTTGCATGCTGAGAGCATAGCACACAGATCATCGCATTCTTTGTTGGATTTACTCATATTTGCTTGATCCTTTTTCTTGCCTTTCTTTGGGGCTCAACAATCCGTCGACTTGTGGCCAATCTTGCCACAATTGAAGCATTTTTCCTTGAATTTCTTCTTGGATTGATTGCTTCCTTGTTTAACTTTATTTCTTTTCTTAGAATTATTTTGATCATCTTCCACAATATGTGCTCCATTAATTGCAGAGTTCCTTTTTGACCTTCTCTCGACAACTTTATTATCCTCTTCAATACACAATCGGACAATAAGATCTTCGACATTCATCTCTTTGCATTTATGCTTCAAGTAGTTTTTGAAGTCTTTTCACATCGGTGGTAGCTTCTTAATTATCGCTGTTACTCGGAAAACATCATTTACAATCAAACTTTCCGCTAGAAGATCGTGGATGATTACTTGCAATTTCTGCACTTGAGAGACAACTGATTTGCTATCTATCATTTTAAGTCCAAGAACCTTGCAACAAGGAATTTCTTAATTTCCGTATCCTCTGTCTTGTATTTTCGTTCTAGTGCCCCCCACAATTCCTTAGATGTCTTAGTTTCACTGTAAACATTTTAGAGGTCGTCTTGGAGACCACTCAATATATAATTCCTGCAAAAGAAGTCCGAGTGTTTCCAAGCTTCTACAATCATGAAATGCTCTTTGTCCGAGGTTCCCTCGGGCACCTCATGAGCATCCTCACTAGTGAACCTTAGAAGGCATAGAGTGGTGAGGTAAAAGAACATCTTTTGCTGCCATTGCGTCAATGCCCGCACATTTTTTGGGCTTCTCCGCAGGTGCCATTGGTTGTGGAGCATTTTCTCGACTTATTGAAGCAATGCTAGTTGCCCCCATAGTCGTAGCCGCATGTTGCATTTGACTTTCGTTAGTCATTTTTCCTGTCACCAGAAGACGATAATATTTAGTATTTTCAGAATACTACTTATAAAGTTAAGCAACTTTAAACCCTTCTTCTTGTTTCTAGTTAACAATGAAGTTTTTATGACTTTCAATTATCAACCGAGTGAATTTTAAACTGGTGACGAAGATTTTATGTCTTCTAATCACTAGTTAAATTCAAACGGAGTTAAAAGCTTAAAGCTTTAATCTCCAAAAACAAGTAATACAGATTCTGATTTATTCCTTAAGATTGTTATTTTGTATGTATTCGGGTACAAGAATTTGTATATAAGCAACAAAAACTTCAAAGAAAGTTCAAGTTCAAGACAAGAACTTATGAAGTTTCTTAACACCTTCAACACTAGATTATGAATAATCTATCTTAGAAGTGTGTTAATATTCAGAAAAAGATGAAACAGAAATTTAGACTAAGACCCCCGACTTCATGGAGTGTCCTTAAGGAATAATTCCCCTCACTGTACCTGAGGTTATGGAATCTTCCTCTCAGGATGAAATGTCCTTCGACCCGAATAATAGCGGTACCTCAAATTGACGGATTCTACAAACTCACTCAACAGTTTGATCGATCATACAAAATATTTGAAGACAAGAAGAGTTTGTGTTTCAATTTTTTTTTTCATGTCTAAACCTGTGGATGAAAGCAGGTTTATACAGCCATAACATGCCTCTTCTGAAAAGTGGCAGTAGTTCACTTAAAAAGGTGTAACATTTCCTAAAAAATCATGTCTATTCGCCCAAACAGTGTGTCTTTTTCGAACAAGCATGCCTTTCCATAAATCAGTGTGTCATTTTATTGAATGGTTGCATCTTTCTGAAGCATAAGTTCATAACATTGCGTCAGTTCAGTTCGAAACAATGCATCAGCTCATGTATACATGCATATAAATGGAGGATAAAACACAGAAAAATTTTCTGCGTTTCTGTCATTTTTCCTTTGGTATATTCGGATCAGATTTTGATCAAATAAATTTTGTCCAAAAAGATAGAGCTCATTGATTATTTTTTTAATCCAAATCCAAATCCGAAGCCGAGCCGAGCGAGCGAGCGACGACGACGGCGCGAGGCACCACCTTGTTCTTGCCTCACTATTCATGTGGAGTAAGTATTCTTTATTAAAAACACTCCAAAGATCTCTTCTCCCACCAATGTGGGAGATTTAATGAACTTTTCAATTTGGGAGTACACTCTCTAAATTAGTGTCTCCTTCCCTCCACCATTTTCCTCTCCATTTTCCATTCACACTTCTTCCATACATACTGAACCCAACACAAACTACTCATGATATGTCTAGCGCTGCTATACTGTAACATTAAAATATCAAATTTAAGCTGATTATATATTTATATTGTATTAGAGTATGTGTTAAAATTATTCTCATAAAATCATTCATAATTAAGAGTGTATTTGGTATGAAGAAAAATATTTTTTAGATTTTTTTTTAATTTTCTCATATTTACGTGGCTTAACTGTTTTGAAAAAAATTTGTAATAATGAATTAGTACACATTAAATTGAAAAATAAGTTTAGAAAAGCTTGAAATTCAAGTTTGAAGTGCAATAAATGAGTTTTTATGTATTTGTCAAATATATTCAAAATTGAAAAGTGAAAATTCATTGTGCTTGTGTATGTGGATTTATAGTTGAAAATTTAAATTAATTGAAGATAAATTTCAATTATTTGGAATGAATTTGATGCTCAATTTTTGAGCAAACATCAAGAACACGATTGTTGAATGTTTTTCTACAATTTATGAAAGTTGTTTATTTAATTAAATTTATTTTAGTATTTAATTTCTTTGTGACATTTAAAAATGACATGAAATTTAATGTAATATTTAAAAATGATGTGAACGTAGATGCAGTTGTATTACACACGCTGAAATAGGATTTAAAATGTTGAATTTTATTGAGTTTAGGAGTTCAGTTGACAAAAGAGTGAGTAGAAGGATTCAAAATACAAACTCATACAAGTATAATGGCCCATGGGATCATTTTGCCAAAAAAAAAAAAAAAAGAAAATTAAGCACAAAATAGAAAAAGTTTAATTAATATCATTTTAATTTTATAAATTAAGAAGTTGAAATTTTAATTTTAGTATGTGGATAAATAATATGTAACAGAGTAACTAGTGTATTGCACACAAAAAATTGTTGAACCATTCAAAATTGAAAGTTACTCCAATTTAGGAACAACACTTCCCTCTTTTCACGCAAAAAAAAAGAGAAAGTTATAGTGGTCCCACTCTCTCCCAAAATGTACCATATACATTAGCTAAATTCATAGAGACATTTATTCCTTCAATAGTTCAATTGAAGATGTTGCTCAAGTCATCATATAACAAAAGATTCTACCGAACTAATTCAAAATCATTACTGCTGCAGAATCACATTAATACAATTTTAGGCCCGATTTGATCATGCAAATCAAAATTTTTGAAGTTGAAGTTGCAGTTGAGTTAAAGTTGAAGTTGGAGTTGGAGTTGTGTTTGTCCATGAATACATATTAAAGTTGTTTTTGAAATTTTGTGAGAGAAGTATGAGTGAAAAAAGTGTTTACTTATTTTCACTTCTCCAAATACAATTTCGAAATTATATTTGGAATTCTCATGGCCAAACACATACAATTTTCACTATTTTGACTAAAGTGAAATAATTTTTTGAAAAAAAGTAAAAAAATTTCATGGTCAAACGGCTAATTAGTGTTGTTCTCTTTTGATCATACTAAGTCAAGGACGGCTCTACCCTTATAAAAAAAAGACGACCGCCTTAAGCCCTCGAATTTGAGGGGCCTCATTTTTTTTTTAATAATAATAGATATAGATTTTTCTTAAAGATTTAAATATTATTTGTAGAAAAAATAAACTTTTTATATAAAAAAGAATAATTCAAATAAATTTGTTTTATCTAAAATACTATATCACGAAAAAAGATTGAACGCAATAGACTTAATAAAAAAAAGTTTAATTTGGGAGAAACGAAGAGAATTAAAAACAAGCAAAGAAAGACTATAATATAATTTAATTGTAGAAGTATGTCAAAAATCAATAAAAACACAAAAAAAAGAAATATCATATTTAGAAGCTCTAATAGAGAAATATCATATTTAGAAGCTCTAATAGATAACCCAGAATACATACATCAACATGACTTATATACAATCAAATAGATAGAATGAATAAAGAAGAATTCATAATAGATGAAAAAACATATAAAAATCACGAAGGGTTAAAAAGAAGAATAGTATTTTCTAATTTAGGAAGAAGATATAAGAAAGTATGTGAACATTTATATTTAATGTTAGAAAAAGAAGAATTAAAATTAGAAGATAAACTAACAGCTATGGTAAGAATAGCAAAAGAAAATGAAGAAATAGACAAGAAAAAAAATAGAAAAAATAAAACAACAAACTATGGATGAAATACGAAAAATAGAAGAAATAAAAAATAATAGGATTACTGAGTTAGAAAAAGAATTACAAATACTAAAAGATTCATATGAAAAAAAAACAAAGAGAAAAAGATGAAAAAGATAAAGAACAGAAACTACTAGATGAAATAAACCAATTTAAAGAAAAATTACAAACAAAATATGAAGAATTAAAGACCAATGAATTAGAAATAAATACAATAGATACTGAAAAAAAATAAATGATTATGATTCAAAAGACAGTGAAACATAAACAGAAATTTTAGAAAGAATAGAAGATCTAGAAATTAAGGAAAAAGAAGAAGCGGTTAATAAAGAAAATATAGAAGAAATAAATACTCTTGATAAAAAAGATGACGAAAACATAATTCCTAGTACATCAGAAATAAGAAAACCAAAATATAATTACAAAAATAAGTACAACCCCAAAAATGAATATAGATGGACACCAAAATAAATAGTTAATAAAAATTACAACTTCTTAGATTTAGACTGTGTAATAGACACAAATAAGACGATACAATTATGGATAGGATATATATCAAAACAATTACTAGATAATAGCATAGACACAACAAATACACCAGAATATATAGAAAGAACACTAATAGGAATAGTAAAATTATGGCTATCAAATTTAACTGAAGAAAGTAAAAAGGTACTAAGATCTGACAAAAATACAGAAGGAACAACTAAAGCATCACCCATAGAAATATTAAAAAAATATGAAATGACTATAAGAAATGAATTTAGTAGTATAGAAACAGAAGACGAAGAAGAAGAACAAAATATAGAAAATGATACAAATAGGAATTTAATGTCGAAATTAGCAATATGTAATATGTGCTACACAGATGAATATACATGTGCATTCAAAGAATATTATTATAAGGAAAAATATAATGTAGAAGAAAGTAAGGAAATAAGAGATTATATTTTAGCAAACTACATGAACCATTTAGTTCAAAAATAATAAAAAGTTGGGATGAAGTAAAAATAGTAGATACTCTAGGAGTAAGGATGAAATTTTTACAACAATGGTATAGGAATATATGTGAAAAATATAGGAAAGAATTAAAAATGAAAAACACATTAATAAAGAATTTAGCATGTTGCAAAGATAAAATAGCACCCAATTTGGATGTGAAGAAAAATACTACAAGAAAAGAAAAAGATGTAAGAAATATAATAAATATAAGAAATCCCCATATAAATATAAAAACCCAAGAAAAAGATATTACGTAAAAGACTATAAACATAAAAGACCATATAGAAAGAAGAAATCTATAAAAGAATGTAAATGTTATAATTGTGAAAAATTAGGACACTTAGCTAAAGATTGTAAAGTACCCAAAGATCCAAAAAAGAAACAAATATCATAAATAAAGATAGAAAATACAGAATCTATGAAAATAGATTATGAATTAGAAAGTGAAGATAGTATATATATGAAATCTCGAAAAATGAAAAAGATAACGAAATAAATAGCGAATTAGATGAATTAAATGAATGAAGAAAGTATACAAATAATAAAAAAGGAAGAATATTTAAATGAAGAAGAAATAGACCAAAAAATTATATTTGATAGTAATATATTTGAAGAAATAAAAGGAAAAGAATTAGACTTAAGTTTAGAAAAAATATTTAAAATACCAACAATAAGGAATATATTTAATAGACGGAAAGAAGAATACTACGTAGTAAGCCAAAAAGAACATATAATAGATTGTAGATACGTGAAAGGAAAAGCTAGTATACCACTAGTAACAAAAAGAATAGTTAATAAAGAAATACAAGATATAAAAAGTAAAGACCCAATAAAATATGTACACCTTGGAGGAATAGAAATATTAATAAAAACATGTTTTAGAGAAGGAATAGATACACCAATAGAACTATATTTAGCAGATGATAGGATCGTAAAACCTATAGAAAAAAGCATAATAAGTGCTATAAGAGGAATATAATATACCAAAATTTTAAATTTATAATAAGTGCAAATTATTCAGTACTAATAATAGATAAAAATATAGATAAGTCATTAGTACTATATTGGAAAATATCAGGAATAGAATTAACCCCAAGAAGTAAAATATTTATAGCAAGATATAAAAATTTATGTGTTAACAACAAAGCATAAAATAACTGGAAAAAATAAAATAAACAAACTACAAATAGAAAGCCCTTTTGAGAAATTTGTAAAAATCATAGATAATAATGATTATAGCTACCAAAATATAGATATATAAGAAGATTTGAAAATAGTAAATGAAAGAATAGGAACACCAAGAAGAATATCTTGTGAAAAAAACAGAATCATAAAAAAGAATAGCATATGAGATAACTCCAAAACCTATTCTAACTCAATATTATATAACAGGAACAATAGATGAAAAAAATATTTAATACTAATAAACACAGGACAGGAAGATAATTATATAATGGAATACTTAGTAAAAACTGAAGAAATTAAAACAAATAATCATAAATGTCCAGATTTTTCAAGAAACCTAATAATTATTAAAAATACGACTGAAAAAAAAATTATAATAGGAGTCAGAAAGATAAAAATTGAATTAGAAGTAAAAGAAGAAACACAAAAAACAGATATAATATTAGGAATAAAATGGTTGGAACAAGTAAAACCATACAATATAGAACATACCCAATTAACCATAACGTATAATAAAGAAAAATTGTTAATAAAAAGAGCTTTAATATGAAAATATATATACTCATGAAGATAATAGTAGAAGGATATTATAATAGATATTATACGCCAATGATAGATACAGGAGCAAAAGCCAATTTATGTAGATATAATTGTTTACTAGAAAGTAAATGAAATAAGTTAAGAACACCAATAGTAATTAAAATATTTAATAATGAAGGGAGTCTAATTGCGTATAAAGCTAGAAATATAAAAATAAAAATATGGGATAAAATATTAATAATATAAGAAATTTATAATTACGAACTAACATCAAAAGATATGTTTTTAGGAATGCCATTTTTAGATAAACTATATCCAAACATAATAACTAAACACACTGGTGGTTTACAACACCATGAAAACAAAAGGTAAGAGAAAAAAGAGTTACTAATAAAATAAGAAAAAAAATAGATTGGATAAAAGGAAGTGAAAAAATTACACAAAAATTAGAAAATAAAAAAACTATTGAAGACACGATAGAATTAATTATATTCTCTATAAATAAGGAAGAAATGACCATATTTTCAATAGATAAAGTAGAAATAATCAAAAAATAAATTAAAACAACTATATAGTGAAGATCCATTAAAAGAATGGAAAAAACATAAAACTCCTGTAAAAATTGAACTAATAAATAAAGCTAGTATAATAACTCAAAAACCACTAACATACAATTTTGACGATCTAAAAGAATTTGAAATGCATATAAATGAACTATTAGAAAAACAATATATACAAAAAAGTAATAGTAAACACACTAGCCCAATATTTATAGTAAATAAATATAGTGAACAAAAAAAAGAAAAAGTACAATGGTTATTGACTATAGAAACCTAAACGCAAAAACTGTAATATATAATTACCCAATACCAACTAAAATATTAAAAATAAGACAAATACAAGGATATAATTATTTCAACAAATTTGATTGTAAATCAGGATTTTACCATTTAAAATTAAAAGAAGAATCTAAAAAATTAACTGCATTCACAGTACCACAAGGATTTTATGAATGAAATGTACTATCATTTGGATATAAAAATGCACCAGGTAGATATAAACATTTTATGGATAATTATTTCAAACAATTATCTAATTGTATAGTATACATCGATGATATATTGCTATATTCAAAATCTAAAGAAGAACACCTAAAATTATTAGAACAATTTATAAATATAATAGAAAATTCAAGAATAAGCTTAAGTGAAAAGAAGACAGAAATAATGAAAAACCAGATAGAATTTTTAGGATTACAAATAGATAAAAATGGAGTAAAAATGCAACTGCATATAATAGAAAAAATAATAAATGCAACAACATATAGTACAAAAAATAATAAATTCATAGCATTCCATAGTTATTTGTTTTAACCTTATTAATTCTTCTATATTATTTTTAAGGTATACTATATGCTCCATATTTCTAGTTTTTATGTAGTCGAGTAGATTTTTTTTCATAAGTATTTCTATTAATCTTATTTGTTCCATATCTTTCCTTCAATATTCTAAGTATTCGTAATTTATCATTTTAGTCTGAGTAATACCAATCTGAATAATAATATCTACCATCAAAATGTATATTTTCTAACTCTTGTTCTATCCATTCATTATTTAGTAACTCATCTTTAAAATCAAATATCTTTTCCCATATGAGCTTTCTTATATCTATTATTTCTATATCCTTAAGTATATACAAAATAAGTATCTTGACTATATCTATCATTTCATCAGTTAAGTAGTTAGTCATTTTATTTCATATGATGCTTATTTCAAAATATTTCCTTCAATCATATACATAACAAAATATGGTCATCTTAGATCACTATGTACTAGATTATCCTTAGATAATTATGCTCCCCTGTCACTATTAGCATGGTATATTTGGATACTTCTTTCCTAAACAGCGCCTCAACTATAGTTACTACCCTATCACAACTTCTCTGTCTTACTGATTTCACCTTTAGGATGACATAGTTTTGGGAATTTTTCTCTTTTTCCTCTTTACTAATAAACTTCAAAACATATTATCCTTCGAATAATTCTACTATATAGTAACTAACATGAACTCATTTTATTATATCATGATCGTCAGGAATTTATGAATTTAGCTATTCATAATTATAAATGAAAATACTTGTTCTTGTAGGTTTGATGATTCTGAGCTTTGATTTTCCATAATTGAGTATAAAACTGAATATCTTATTAAACATTTTGAGAGATTTTTGGTTGTGTACAACGAGGCTTGCTTTCTGTGTAGAAAGTCTTGCCTTAGATCTGCCAATAACTCTTCTATTTATAATCTCTAAAAGATAAAAAATGCGTAAACTACTATTTCTAACTTTACACCTGTCTACTTTTTACAAAAGTAATGAAAATCCTAAAGCTTATTCTTATTATACATTTGTCAAAAAGACAAAACTAATAATGACACTTGCCAAAAAAGTCAAAACTAATAAAGGCTTATACAATAATTTACATTTTTAATCAAAAAGGCTATTCACATGTCACTTTCATAACTTTTAATATCTTGTCTCCTTGTTTATCTCTTTATTGCTCCATTGTTTTCTATCTTTTGTCTGTATTCTAACTGGCGTCCTTATCTTCTTTTATTCTAGTTGAACTTCTGGGATCACATTATTTTCTTCATTTCATTTTGAGCATAGGTGGTTTGAATATTTATGTCCTCTTAATTTACAATATCTTGTCAGTAACTCTTTTGAAATAAATTACTTCTTAATTGCTCTTGTGGTTGGTTGTTTTTCTGGATTGATAATGTCAAAATCCATCTTTGGACTTTTTCCATATCTGACTGCCGTAGCTTTCTTGAATTTGAATAGATCATTAGTTGGTCTCGCAAATAGTAACTCCAAATGGGGTTTTCATTAAGATAGTTATTTGCTAGCTCTTAGATAATTGCAGATATTCCAATGATTCATTTATTTGCATAAAAATTAGGTATCTCAATTTTTGGTATCTCTGTTTGTTTCTCAATGTCTTCTGATGTAATCATATCTCTGATTAATCCAATTTTCACAACTTGTATAACTGGTTTTATTTCATCATATAATATCTCAGTTGGTGCGGTATAAAAATTTATTAAAAATAGGTTTCCTTTGGTTATCTTTTGTATGTAGTGAATGCTTTGTATATTTTTGGTATAGTTGTTAGTTCGTTTCCGTCTTCAGTATATACGGTATTCAGTAGTCCATAGTTAAAACAAGTTCTAACTAGGTTTGGATTGGTTTTTGGTAGTTCGATTAACTTGTTGTATCCTTGTAGTTTTTGGATTATATAGTCTGTGTTTGGTTCTTGGATATTTGTAGCTTTGGGTTTAAGATTCAAGTAATCTTGTATTTTATGGATGTTTTCTATGTATAATCTAGTTATATGGTTATCTGCTTTTTTGTCTTGGCTCAAACTTTCTAGATATGTGGTAGTTTGTAGGGGTCTTATTCAGATTTAATCCTTGTCTATTAACTCCTTTGCTTGTACCTGCAGACATAGATTGATAAAGATTATGGATTTTATGGAGTGTCCCAACGTCTCATTTTAGCTCTGGAATTTTGTTATCTTCCGATCGACTTGTCTGCATTTTTATAGTCATGCGGCTGACTTGTAGCTTTAGACTTCAGTTTACCTTCATTAGTCTTTAGATTTTCTACCTCATTGCTCATACTGTCCACTTTCAGTGAAAACGTAGTTAGGGTTTTGAGTATCTCTTCTAATGTATCATTTTCTATTATATCAGTATGTGTAGCTTTGTCTTGATATGCAATCTGCAATAACATTCTTGTTAGTACTGATTATTTCAACTGTAAATGTAAAATTCAATATATTTAATATCAATCTTCGTATTTCTTTTATTGTTACTGAATTTTGTATTTTCTTAGTTAGCCACATTAGACCTGTGTATTATCTGTTCGTACAATAAATTTGTTATATACAATATATGGTTCAAATACTAATAAACACTTATATAATGAACATAATTCTTTTCTATTTATTTCCCATTTTATTTTTGTTTCATTAAACGTTCCTGAGTAATATCTAAAATGATGTTCTAATTTTTCATTTTCATACCTGTATTTGGGTACTTCTCCGTAGCTGTGCTCACTCGCATTTGCTTCTACGATGTATGCAAAATTTCTTTTTTCATATGGAAATTGTAATTTTGGTAGATTTTTACAAAGTATCTTTATTTTTTGCACTTATTTTTTATCTTCTTCACTATAATTATATTCTACATCCTTTTTTAACTTTTTTCTGTAATGGTTTTAAATTTTCTGTTAATTTTGGTGTGTATTCTCTTACTTGATTTACTAATCCTAAAAATGATTGTCATTTTTTTTTGTATCTAATTCTTTTTTTGAATTCATTATTTTTTGTACTATATGCTGTTGCATTTTTACTCCATTTTAATCTATTTGTATTCCTAAAAATTCTATCCGGTTTTTCATTATTTTTGCTTCTTTTCACATAAGCTTATTCCTGAATTTTCTATTATATTTATAAATTGTTCTAATAATTTTAGGTGTTCTTCTTTAGCTTTTGAATATAGCAATATATCGTCGATGTATACTATACAATTAGGCAATTTTTTGAAATAATTATCCATAAAAGGTTGATATCTACCTGGTGCATTTTTATATCCAAATGGTAGTACATTCCATTCATAAAATACTTGTGGTACTGTGAATGCAGTTAATTTTTTAGATTCTTATTCTAATTTTAAATGGTAAAATCCTGATTTACAATCAAATTTGCTGAAATAATTATATCCTTGTGTTTGTCTTATTTTTAATATTTTGTTTGGTATTGGGTAATTATATGTCATGGTTTTTGCGTTTAGGTTTCTATAGTCAATAACCATTCTACTTTTTCCTCTTTTTTGTTCACTATATTTATTTACTATAAATGCTGGGCTAGTGTGTTTACTATTATTTTTTTGTATATATTGTTTTTCTAATAGTTCATTTATATGCATTTCAAATTCTTTTAGATCGTCAAAATTGTATGTTAGTGGTTTTTGAGTTATTATACTATCTTTATTTGTTAGTTCAATTTTTACTGTAGTTTTATGTTTTTCCTATCCTTTTAATGGATCTTCACTATATAGTTGTTTTAATTTATTTTTGATTATTTCTACTTTATCTATTGAAAATATGGTCATTTCTTTCTTATTTATAGAGAATATAATTAATTCTATCGTATTTTCAGTAGTTTTTATATTTTTTAATTTTTGTGTAATTTTTTCACTTCCTTTTATCCAATATGTTTTCTATCTTATTTTATTAGTAACTCTTTTTGCTCTTACCTTTTGTTTGCATGGTGTTGTAAATCACCAGTATATTTTAGTTATTATGTGTGGATATAGTTTATCTAAAAATGGCATTCCTAAAAGAACATTTTTTATGTTAGTTTGTAATTATAAATTTCTTCAATTATTAATATTTTATCCCATATTTGTATTTTTACATTTCTAGCTTTATATGCAATAAGGCTCTCTTCATTATTAAATCCTTTAACTGCTATTGGTGTTATTAACTTATCCCATTTACTTTTTGGTAAACAGTTATATCTACATAAATTGACTTTTGCTCTTGTATCTATTATTGGCGTATTATCTTCATGAGTACGTATATTTTCATATTAAAGCTCTTTTTATTAACATTTTTTCTTTATTATACGTTATGATTAATTGGGTATGTTCTACATTGTATGATTTTACTTGTTCCAACCATTTTATTCCTAATATTATATCTGCTTTTTGTTTTTCTTCATTTACTTCAAATTCAATTTTTATCTTTCTGACTCTTATTATAATTTTTTTTTCAGTCGTATTTTTAATAATTATTAGGTTTCTTGGAGCAACTGGTAAAGTTGCTTCCATGTGACCAGGAGATCACTGATTCAAGCCTTGGAAATAACCTCTGCCAGAAATGCAAGGTAAGGTTGCGTACGATACACCACTTGTGATGGGGCCCTTCCCCGGACACCGCGCATAGCGGTAGCTTTAGCGTGCCGGTCTGCCCTTTTTTTAATTAGGTTTCTTGGCAAATCTGGAGATTTATCATTATTTCTTCAGTTTTTACTAATTATTTCATTATATAATTATCTTCCTGTCCTGTGTTTATTAGTATTAAATATTTTTTTCATCTATTATTTCTATTATATAATATTGAGTTAAGTTAGGTTTTGGAGTTATCTCATATGCTATTCTTTTTGATGGTTCTGATTTTTCACAAGATATTCTTCTTGGTATTCCTATTCTTTCATTTACTATTTTCAAATCTTCTTCTATATCTATATTTTGGTAGCTATAATCATTATTATCTATGATTTTTACAAATTGCTCAAAAGGGCTTTCTATTTGTATTTTGTTTATTTTATTTTTTTCAATTATTTTATGCTTTGTTGTTAATACATATAAATTTTTACATCTTGCTGTAAATATTTTATTTCCTGGGGTTAATTCTATTCCTGATATTTTCCAATATAGTACTAATGACTTATCTATATTTTTATCTGTTATTGGTACTGGATAATTTGCAGTTATTATAAATTTAAATTTTTGGTATATTAGATTCCTCTTATAGCATTTATTATGCTTTTTTCTATAGGTTTTACAATTCTATCATCTGCTAAATATAGTTCTATTGTTGTATCTATTCCTTTTGTAAACCATGCTTTTATTAATATTTCTGTTCCTCCAAGGTGTACATATTTTATTGGGTCTTTACTTTTTATATCTTGTATTTCTTTATTAACTATTCTTTTTGTTACTAGTGGTATACTTTTTATATCTTGTATTTCTTTATTAACTATTCTTTATTTCAAGACAACCTTATGGAGAAGATTTGAAAACATTCTGACTCTTAATGGTGTGAAAACTTCTCGGATGAAGGTATGTCTTTGAATATACATGCAATTTTATTATTTTTTCATTAATAATTTTTTATTTTATCATATGTATTGAAGCGTGTCTAATAGGTTAAGGTAGTCGCAAGTTATCTTTACTGCGTATATGAATCTTGAAGAAGATACATTGTCGATATTGAACATGGCATGTGCAACTGTGGCTAGTATCAAGTTGTTGAAATTCTTTGCCCTCACACAATTGCGGTACTGAAGAGTAAGAATGTAAATTATTATGGTCCTTATTGCTCGACTTTCTACAGGCCAAATGCTATTATTAAGACGTATGAATTTTTGATAATTTCAATGTCAGACATGAAGGATTGGAATATGCCTGAAGATGAAGAATTATTACCGTCAAGATATAGAAGACCTCCAGGAAGGCCAAAAAAAGGCTGACATTTGAAATCAAGTAAATCACTTGATTCAAGCTCAAACTGTTGCGGTAAATACGAGCAGACATGTCACAACCGACGCACCTACGATATTTTTCAAAGAATACCTGAATAGATAGTTTTTTTATCCATGAGATGAGCCAATTATGTTGGTTCATTCTTTCCGCATTTATCTAGTAGATTCTTCTTTAACTTTTAATAACTAACTTTCTTTAGCATGTCAAGAATCTAGAAATGTAGAACTAGATTTAATAATGTTAATTCAAGTTCAGTTCTTAATATTTTTTTTCTTATATTTCAATAAGTTAATTTAATTTTATATTCGTTTATGATCGTTAGTTTGTGCTTTCATTTTTCTAGATGTGTATTTTGTGGTACATATATTTAGTGGTGTCCATATGTTTCACATATGTTTCAAATTGTATGTCTATTTGAATTGATAAGTGGTTGCATGCCAGTGATATATAAGATCATTTTATGACAATGTATTATCATCTAGCTAATGTATAATGTTATCATATTTAAGTGTTAATAAATTTTAAATTTGGCTAATGTATAGAATTAGATAATATAATGTTTAAGTAAAAACTTTTATTAGTGTTACAAACTAATATATAAGGGTTCATTATACATTTATGTAAATTATGGACTTTTAATCTATCAATTTAATGGTTGAGAAAAATGGTTGCATTAGATACAATTTAACGTATAATGATTTATCATACATTATATATAAATATAACCTTCTCACTCTATCATTGTAAAGATAGATAACAATGGTCGTGTAAGGTATTAGCTGTAAACAATACATAACATATTTATGTATAAGGTATAATTTAAAAGTTGAATAATAGATATGTGATTTTACAATAGTAATATTAATAGATTGTAAATAATTGTATAAGGTAGCATATATAAGGATTTATGCTATAGTAATGTACATGTAGTGAAATGTATGTATGGATCAAACATTTCAATGTTACACTAACTTAAAACAATATAGTTGTAACACCCCGTACTTTTCTTAGTCCCGTTTAGCTCCTAGTGCGTCAAGGTCAAATACAAAAGTGTATAACTCTTGATACATGTAGAATTTTTCAGCTTTAGACCCACCAAATTGTAGATAATTGAACCAACTTTCCAACAATACCCATTTCGCTTAAATTCGATACTCGAGTGAGAAGTTATGGTATTTTTAGTGAAAAACAGTAGTCCACCGCGATAGCACCGCATCGCAGTAAAGTGCAGATTCTCGATTATCCATTTTCCAATGAAGCACCACGATTATACCGCATCGCGATAAATCCTAAAATCCCATTCGTCCCTTTCTAGTAACCCACTGTGATTGGCCAGTGTAGCGCCAGAAATCATGGTGGAGCATAGCACTGCATCGCGGTGGAGCGCAAAATGAGACTCGTCATTTTCCAGTAACGCAACGTGATTACACCGCATCACGCCAGAGCCCAAAATAGCACTCGTCCATTTTCTAGTAAGCCACCACGATGGCGCCGTGTCGCGGTGGAGTTCAAAATCGGTATTTTCAGTTCTGAACTAAAATTTCCAAAGGGCAACCTACTCATTTTCCTAGCCCCCAAATCGTATAAAACACTAGATTAAACCTATTCTAATCATTATACGCTGATTTTCATCAAAATTTCTCTCTAAGAAACCCTAGAAGCTCAAATTTTAAACCTCAAGAAATCTAAATTTCACCATTATTTTTTCAAGATAACCCAAAGTTCAAGATTCCCAAATCAAGATCTTTAAGAGCACAAATAGGAACTCAAAGTTCAAGCTTCTTCATCCATTCATTAATTAAGGTATGTGGGGTTTTCAACAAAGATAATTCTTTCATCCTTGTGTCCAAAATTAGTTTTTAAAGTTAATTTCACATGAATTCACATGAGTTCAAATTAGGGTTTATACCCAAATATTGTTATTTGAAGATTATGATCCTACAAGTGATTTAAATATTATTGCATGTCTACTTACGTATTTATATGTGTGTGACATTAATTTCCAGATTTAGAATTGAATTATCAAGATTTTCATTATTTAGCATGAACTTTATGATGATTGACATGAATTAGAATCATGGGTTATTAAAACCTAGTTTGAATGTTGATTCAAGAAGATTATGCTTTTAAGCATCCCATAATTAGTTTATATCCATATTTTGAATGAGATTTGATCTTTTTGATCCTCAATTAAGATATAGAATCCACTTTACAGTTTCATTACAATTTATATTGAACACATACATGATTAGTTGTAAACCCTTATACTAGTTTTAAAAGTGGATTTTCTATAAAATGAGCATACAGATTAAAGGGAGTAGTATTTAACACCGAGTTGGGTATGTCTACATACCCCAGAACTACATGCCAATGTAGGTTTAGATTATTAGATTATTCCCATTTATATATGGATGATAGTTACAGATGTGATCACTTAGCTTAGGTTATACTCCTTGGTAAGAGTATGATACCTCTCCTCAACATAAGGTTTTCCCATAAGGAACTAGATGTTAGACACTATAATATCCCACATAGTGTATGTTGGTTAGAAGAACCTGCCTACAGAAAAGAGTAATCCTAATATAAAAGAATAACAGAAAAGCTTTTAGAAAGTAAGTCTAAAGACTTACGATTTTATTCAGATACTTTTTTACATAAAACATTAGTTACTAGATTTCAGCTTTCAGTTTACAGATACAAAGGTAAGTTCTTTTACACTTAGTATGTATTATTGAAAACATATTTCTAGTACAGATTTAGAACTAAGTATGGTGGCTCACAACATTCATATAGTATGTTTTACCATTCATGATTTATGATTTTCATTTTCAATTACTCAGGCCTAAGTGAGCCATTATTACTTAGCATGCATTGTTTATGAGAAAAATATATATAGTCCCTCACTGTTTTACTTATGCATTCACTCTCATTTGCTCAGTACATTCCAGAAGTACTGATCCATATATATGTCTATGTGCTACATTTTTTAATAATGTAGGTCTAGGTGCTCAGTTCTAGTAGCGTGAGTGATTTCGAGTATCTCCATCTACATCCCAATAGTTGGTGAGTCCTCATAATTTGGGAACCTAGTTATTAAGATTTTCTAGCTTATTACAGTAGTTGATTTAGTATTTTCAGTTAGTTCGAGTTAGCTGGGGACTTGTCCCAATGGCTCTCTAGTTATTAGTAGTAGAGGCTTGTCAGTCTGCTAGATAAAATTTAGATTTTCACTCTTGATTGTCCAGACATTTGAGTCTAATATTTTTGGATATTATGTTAAGATAATTTTAGCTTAGATCAGACAGACTTCTATATTGATTTTATGTTCATATTTCTCTATTCTGAGTATTTAGATTTAGTAGAAGCCTTACAGGGTTAGCTTTAGGCTACTCGTAGTCTTGAGCACTATGTGACATCTCGGGATCCATTTTTGGGGCGTTACAATAATTTTATGTATAAAGTTATAACTTTTTAGGATGTTGTTAAAATAACTTGCGTACATTTGTATTAATTATATATTATACATACATTCATTTGTATATATTTCCCTTACGTACATTTTTATTAATTATATATTATACATACATTCATTTGTATAGATTTCCCTTGCTAATGTATAATTATATATATACATATATTCATTTGTATATATATCTCTTGCTAATGTATAAGTTCGATATAGTCTTACAAACTGTTAATAATAACAAAATCAATTATCAACATATTGAAGAAGAAGATAGATAAGCATCCTAAATACATTCTAAAAAAAAAAATCAAATTCAAATCAACATTAAAAATCTAACAAGTGCTACAAGTCTTTAACATCCATTACTAAAACAAGTTAGTAAATGTGATCATGTAGAAGGTTAAAAATCTGTGCTATTCTAAACTAACTATTGTTGTTTCATCAACTGATTGAACATAACTTGGCCTTGGTCGTGGAGGATCATCATTATTGCTTGTGTATCCTTCAGTTGGCTTGATGACTCTATAATTTTAAAGTAATGTTGCATAGCGTAATCATTGAGTTTGTGCATCTAACCATTTTGAAGGCAATGTCAGCCCTTCACTTAAGATCTTTGTATATCCATCTACAAAAACACCACAGTCTCTGAAATAATTTTTTTTTATTTAACCAGCCAAAAATAATTCTTTAATATTTATTCATAAAAAAGTAAAAATAGATGCACTTACGAACAAGCACATGATTGTTGGGCTATGTTTTGAATATAATAAACGTCAAATAGGTACTGATTGAGAATCTGAGTGCATTGACCCAATTTATCTTTATACGTGTCCAGGTTGCACAGTACGTTCTGTCCTTTCAAAGAACCCACTATCAGATAAGTAAGTAGCAACATCACTACCAACTTGTGTATTTCATTGGATGAGTTCCTGTTTTTGATTCCTAATAATGAGTTGTAAGCTCGTATGAATTATTCCTTTAGTACAATAAGGACCAACACCCAATGAAATTCTTCATTGCAATTAACAGGAATGTACACCTCATCAACCATATTCCAAGGCAATCCTGCAGGAATGCAGAGTTCGTTAATTATATTGGTTATTGATTTCTCATTTGTAGCAACAACACACGATTCCGCATAGTTTTCCTGCATAGAGGTTTGAATATTTGAAGCATCCGGATGATACCTACGATATATCTTCTCAATATATGATTTGAAGAAGCAACTTATTGTATATCTATATTTTTGACCTATCTGTTGCTTTGATTTCTTTTGTAAATGGTAGAAGATCACATCTAAGTGATACGAATAAAAATGAAAAAACAAAAGTTAACATGACGTGTGATGAAAAAACAGTCAAAAAAATAATACAGCCTAATACATAACAGTTCTAATACATAACAGACTAAAAAAATTCAATACTTAGCAGTTCTATGTATAAATTACTATTATACATTTGACTGATAATAGTTGAATTACAATCTAACGATTAACTTAATTACCAGCCTAATACATAAAGTTCACAGTAACATTAAGAACAGTTGGTATAAGGAGATATTACACTTTATACTTTATGTATGAGATTTAAACACTAAGTAATAATAATGTATCAGTTGGTATTATACTTTACACAAATGGTAGAAGATCTCATTTAAAAGCTACAAATAAAAACAAAAAATACAAAAACTATCAGAAACCATGAGGATAAAAATAGACATAAAAAAGGAAACAGAAAAAAACCCAATACATAACATTTGTATGTATAAGTTGCTATAATACATTTGGATGAAGTTATTTTGTTTTTAATTTATCAGTTCACTGAAACAACAGTCAAATAAATAACAGTGCACAGAAACACTTTGATCATTTTGTATATGATGATATTATACATAATACATTATGTTTTAGATTTTCACATTAAGTACTAATAATGTATAAGATGGTATTATACATTACACAATATGGTATATGAGATTTTAGCAGTAAGTAAAACCAAGTAACACTAATGTATGAGATGGTATAATACATAAGACATTATGTATACGATTTTAAAAGCATAAATGGAATTTACACGATATATAATTATACTTAAGCAACAGTATGTATAAGGTACTTAGTTTAATGTACACTATTAATACAAACTTTGTTGCGTAAAGAAGTTTGATTAATGTACCTCATCGTTTCAGTATGTGTTAGTCTGGCGACATTTTATAGAGCTAATTCTTTGACTGTGGATGAGCAAAGACGAAATTCAACCCTGGATAATCTAGATCAGAATAATTTTTCAAATAGTGATTATCGTTTTGTTTCATGTACCATTAACATTATATAAGTGTTACATAAGATTATGTTAGCATACTAACTGTTAAAAAAAGTTTGAAATTTCTTAGCTGTTAAAAAAGTTTGAAATTTCTTACTTGCCAGCATGATATTTCAATAAATCTTCCATAATTCAGTCAGAGTATATCGACATTAATTCACTAGGCAACTTTTAAAAAATGGTAAACCTATCAAAGGCATACTTCTGCTTCTCTTCATCATCAAAACTGCCATCGCCCTTTGAACTTGATCCAAATTTTGTTAGGTATGGCGACCTAAAAATCTTGGACTTTTTTCACAACCTTTTATCTGGTGCTTTCATGGAATTGCTATCATGAACTTGTGCATATAAAAATCAGGTGGAAACTGACTGTCAAAAAACATTCATTGATTCTCGGTAATTATACTTAGAGTACCAACATTCAGTGGCTTTGAAGCTGTTGGTGTTGTCATTCCAAATATAAGTGCATCTACAGTATCTTGAACTGAATCTGTTATTGTGCCACTGAAGTCATCCTACATTGTTGGTTCTTATTGTGTTATGTAAAGATAAAGGAATTGCTTAGGAGCCTCAATGTAAAAAATTCAAATGTTAATGTCTGTATTATACATAATATAGAATGTATTAGATGAGATACTCAATGTATTAAAAGACAAATCAAAGCATTTATATATTGTTTTATTATTGAGAAGTATTGTAGTATAAGTTAATTTTTTTATTCACCTTATGTAATGAAAAAATACACAAAAACATAACAAAGACCCTAAGGACTGTGATGAAGTACTATTCTTATTGTGTAGTATTATATCATTTCTCATACATAACATATCTATGTATAATCAGTTATAATACATATCATATCATTATGCTTAGCAGGTCTCCCATACATATTACTTCTATGTACAAGCATTTACAATACATAAGTTATTCCTTTTACTGTCGTGTAATGAATGTATAAGAAACTTTTCAACATATAACAAGCAACTTTCCTATAAGTAGTATTATATCATCCTTACCCCTCTGTATCAAAACACACCCCAAGCCAACTCTGGAAGCATTATAGTATACATCAAATTTGTCTGAACCGTCGGAAGGAGGAAACCATTCTAAGTTTCGTCCAAAGTTATCAGTTCTAGCTCCTTCTTCATCTAGTGCTCCATCTCCTAAGTTCAGGGGTGGTAATAAATATAGAGTGCCAGGCTTTAAGTCTCAGGGTAGTATTAGCAGTGCCCGTACATACCTTCTTTGCCAGAATTGTGGCAAGCACCATCAGGGTATTTGCAGAGCTGGCAGTGGTATTTTTTTGGATGTGACAAGCTAGGCTATAGAGTTAGAGATTGTCCTCAGAAAGGTCCTCAGGGTCAGCAGAACCGTTCCTCAACTCAGTCTGGTCGCCCAAATCAGCAGGGTGCCACTTCCAGTGCTACTACCTTCTCCAAGTTATGCTACACATAGGAACATTAGTGGGCAACACCCAAATAGACTCTATGCTCTCTAGTCCTGACAAGATCAAGAAAATTCTCCTAATATAGTTACTGGTATGTTACAGCTCTTTCATGTGTATGTTTACACTTTTCTAGATCTAGGTGCTTTCCTGTCTTTCGTTACTCCCTATATAGAAGTTGATTTAGGATTCAGTCCTAAAATTCTAGCAGAGACCTTTTTAGTCTCTACCCTAGTGGGTAAAATCATCATAGCCTGGTGGGTATACAAGAACTACCGATTAGGATATTTCAGAAAGTCACCTCAACAGATTTAGTCGAACTAGAGATCATGAATTTTGATGTCATTCTTGGTATGGATTGGCTTCATTCCTGCTATGCAACAGTCAACTACAGACATAAAATAGTCCAGTTCCAGTTTCCAAATGAACCCGTCCTAGAGTGGAAGGGTAGTGTATCCGCTTTTAGAGGTCAGCTTGTTTCCTACCTTCGGGCATGAAAAATAATATCTAAGGGATGTGTTTATCATTTTGTTCGAGTTAAGGATACTAGTTCTGAAACTCCCAGCCTTGATTCAGTCTCATTCGTGAATGAATATTCAGATGTCTTTCCCAAAGATCTTTCAGGAATTTCTCTCAAAAGAGAAATAGAGTTTGGCATTGATCTTCTTACAGATACTCAGCCTATATCTATTCTGTCATACAGAATGGCACCAGATAAACTTAGAGAATTGAAAGAGCAGTTAAAGAATCTCTTAGATAAGGGATTCATCAGGCCCCGTGTGTCCCCGTGGGGTGAACTAGTCTTATTAGTGTGCAAGAAAGATGGTTCTCTCATAATGTGTATTGATTACCTTCAACTCAATAAATTCATGATAAAAAACAAGTATCCTCTTCCCAGAATCGATGAATTGTTTGACCAAGTTTAGTGTGCCAACTATTTTCTAAGATAGACCTCAGATCAGGCTACCATCAGCTTAGAGTCAGAGAATGTGACATTCTGAAGACAACCTTTCATACTTGGTATGGTCACTTCAAATTCCTAGTCACATCCTTTGGTCTTACCAATGCCCCAGCAGGTTTCATGGACTTGATAAACCGTGTGTTTAAGTAGTACTTGGACATGTTCGTCATAGTCTTCATAGATGATATTTTGGTCTATTCCCACAGTGAGCATAATTATGCAGACTATCTCAGAATCATACTTCAGACTCTCAGAAATCATCAATTGTTTGCCAAATTTAGTAAGTGTGAACTTTGGCTAAAGTCAGTAGCATTCCTTGGCCATGTCATTTTCGGGGATGGCATTAGGGTTGATTCTCAAAAGACCAAAGCCATAAGAAACTGGCCTCGACCTATCTCTCCATTAGATATCAGGAGTTTCTTGGGTTTGGCTGGCTATTACAGATGGTTTGTTAAAGGATTTTCTTCTATTGCATCCCCTATGTCCAGATTGACTCAAACGAAAGTCAAGTTTCAGTGGTCAGATCCTTGCGAGAAGAGTTTTCAGGTGTTGAAGACTCGACTAACCTCAACCCTAGTTTTAGCTCTTCCAGATGGTCCAGATGGGTTTGTAGTGTACTGTGATGTATCCAGAGTAGGTTTAGGTTGTGTCCTCATGCAACATAGTAAGGTCATAGCCTATGCCTCCATACAGCTTAAACCCTATTATAAGAATTATCCTACTCACGATCTTGAGTTAGCAGCCCTAGTATTTACCTTAAAGATTTGGAGGCATTATTTATACGGTGTTCATGTAGATATGTTCACAAACCATAAGAGTATCTAGTATGTATTTTCTCATAAAGATCTCAATCTTCATCAGAGAAGGTGGTTAGAGTTCTTGAAGAATTATGACAATGAGTGTCCTTTATTATTTGAGCAAGGCCAACGTAGTGGACGACGCTCTCAGTAGACTATCTATGGGTAGTATTGCTCATATTGAGGATAGTAAGAAGAAGTTACCTTAGGAAATCCATCATTTTGCCAGACTAGGCATTCGCTTAGTCGATATAAAAGAGGGTGATATATGGGTTCAGAGTAGTTTAGAATCATCTTTAGTTTTCGACGTGAAAGAAAAGCAAGATAGAGATCCCAGTCTAGTTAAGTTAAAAGAGTCAGTCAAGGAACAGAAAGTAGAGATTTTCTCCCAAGGGGGAGATGGTGTTTTGCATTGTCAGGGTCGTCTGCGTGTTACAGGTGTAGATGACTTAAGGCAGCGAATTCTTGCAGAAGCGCATGGTGTGCGCTACTCTATTCATCTAGGGGCCACAAAGATGTACCGTGACTTTCGGAAGATCTATTGGTGGAGTGGGATTAAGAGAGATATTATAGAGTTTGTGGCTAAGTGATCTACATGTCAGCAAGTTAAGATATAGCATCAGAAGCCTAGTGGGTCCATGCAAGATTTCCATATTCCTGCTTGGAATGGGAAGAAGTGAACATGTAATTCGTGGCGGGTTTTTCTCGTACTCGTCATCAACATGATTCGGTTTGGGTCATTTTAGATAGAATGACCAAATCAGCTCATTTCCTTCCAATCCATACCTCTTATTCAGGCGAGGATTACACCAAGCTCTACATCAGAGTGTTGGTCAGATTGCATGGTATTTCGGTATCCATTATCTTAGACAGAGGTACCTAGTTCACCTCTTACTTCTGGAAAGCATTCCAAAAGGGTCTTGGTACCCAAGTTCATCTCAATATATCCTTTCATCCTCAGACAGATGGTCAAGCAGAAAGGACCATTCAGACCCTAGAAGATATACTAAGGGCATGTGCAACTGATTTCAAGGGTAGTTGGGATAACCACTTGCCTTTGATTGAGTTTGCATACAACAATAACTATCATTACAATATTAAGATGGTTCCATTTGAAGCTCTCTATAGCAGGAGATGCAGATCTCCAGTCGGTTGGTTCGAAGTTAGTGAGGCCTCAATTATAGGGCCTAACTTAGTATTCGATGCCTCAGAGAAAGTCCAGTTGATCAGAGAAAGACTCCGGACTGCTCAGAGCCGATAGAAGTCCTATCCAGATATGCACAGAAAGGATCTCAAGTTAGAGATTGGTGACTATGTCTACCTAAAGATCTTTCCCATGAAAGGAGTGAAGAGGTTTTGCAAGAAGGAAAACTTTAGTCCCCGATATGTCGGTCCCTTCAAAATTCTCAGTCTCTTTGGAAAAGTAGCTTATGAGCTCAAATTGCCTTTAGATCTAGCCACAGTTCATTCTTTCTTCCATGTCTCTTTGCTCAAGAAGTGCATAGGTGACCCAGTAGTTGTAGTCTCTATTCAGAGCATAGATATTCAGAACAGCCTCTCTTATGAAGAGATTCCAGTCGAAATCCTAGACTATCAGACTCGTAGACTGAGGAATAAACAAAATCCCTCTAGTCAAAGTTGTTTGGCATAATCAGTCCATTGAGGGAGCTACTTGTGAAGCAGAAGCAGATATGCGAACAAAGTATCTTCACCTCTTCTCCGCCAACTCAGATCTAGCTCAAGATAACAGTTCTCCTTAAGCTTTTTGATTTTTTTGTCCATATTTTAGTTACGACTTGGTATTAGTCTCATGTTCAGGATTCCATTTTAAACTTGGTACTAAGTACCATTGCATATTCAGTCATATTTTCATACATCAGAGTAGTCATATGTTCATGCATTAGATTAGTCATGTGTTCATGCATCAGACATGGATTCTCCTAGTGAGAAATTCAATTATCAAAAATCTCAGTCATGTGTTCATGAGTCAGTTAAGTCATGAAATAATACATCAGATATGCATGCTCAGTAAAAATCCCATAAATGTCAATCATGTTTCAGTTATTCATGATCATCATGTACTTCAGCTCATCGCCATCTCAGTCAGTCGCATTCGAGGATGAATGTTTCCAAGAGGGAGATATTGTAATACCCTTAAGTTTCTTAACTAATTTTGTCCTAAAAATATCAAGTATTATCTTCTAAATTGAATGATATTTATTCCATGAGGAATTTTAAAGATTTTCACTTTTTGCCATGTGGGAAATTCAATAATCTTTCCATCGATATAAGATTTGCGTAAATCTGATAACCAGGTAAAAAGTTTGACTATTTTAAGTTCCTGTCATAAAACAACACCATATTGGTCAGTGGCGCGCCGCGCCACAAGCTAAAATGGCAATTGTCTTTTTTCCAGTGTCTCAATGCGATATTTTCCACATCACGCCAAACTTCTAGGTCGCAAAAGAAAGTGGCAATCCGATGGATTCATGTTACGTCATTCCTCTATTTCCAAATTATCAAATTCCAGTGACACAGCGCAATAGGCGCCGCATCGCGCTAGGGGTCCAGGTCGGGAAATTTTTACCAATTTTAAAAGACGTGTCCAGGGTTAAAAGGGTCAATTTTCCATCCCTATTTGAACCCAATAAAATGTGATTTAGCCATTCTTCACCCAAAATATACTAGTTTTTCTCAAGAACAAACTAGGGTTTCAATTGGGTATTCAATTTCAAGAATATCTCTCCATCAATCTTCGCTAAATCAAGAATAAGGTATGTGTTGTGTTGATTTATGGATTTCTTTCATCCATAAAGCTCAAGAACCCTATTTTAAATTATGAATCATTTTTATTATATTGTGGGTTGCTCAAGTTATGTGATGGTTGTTGTTTGATTCCCATGTTGGGATCCTTATGTAAAATTATGAAAATTACGTTAGCATATAAATTGAAATCCATGAATTTGGTGGTTTATGATTTGTGAAATTTGATGATTTCACCTATGCCTTAAGTTGTCCATGTAAGGTGTTTGATAAAATGCCTAAAGGGATAAAAATTATGCACTATAGCTAAATTGTGACCCAAATGACAATGTATGCTTTAATCTTATGTTCAAAATGACTTCCATGTTATTCTTATGTATTGAAATTGCTGTGGGATTGCTCATGAGTTAGCCTTATGAAATTATACTATGTATACATGCTATCTTATTCACATACCAAGCTATGATAATCAAATGCCCATGAAATATCTCCAACTATTATATTATGGATTATTGATGTTGGTCGTGTATTCAATAATGTCATGCCTTGTCAATTTCCTTCCATCGAGTCCTGGGGGTACTTGTACCCAAAAAATATAGTTGTGTACCTAGATTTAGTGTCATGTTTTCACGATATCCTCAGTCAAGCCATGGTCCATACCCAGTCAGTCATGTGACTCAGGAAAGCTCAGTAATTCAGTAATCTCAATAGTATTTCGTCAGCTAACAGAACTCCATGAATTCAGTCTAGTCCAATTCAATTAATTATGTTCAGTGTCTATTCAGATGGGAGTAGGAATTAGCACCGAGTAAGATAAGAACTTACCTGTTATATGAGGGTGTGATTCTTAGAAGCAATCCTTGCGTTCCAGAACTACGTAGCCAATGTAGGTTGAGATATCATGGCCTGTTATATGAGAGTAGATGAGGTGACTTAACCTATTATATGAGGGTTCTCACCGTTCTCACTAGAGTTACCTATTATATGAGGGTTACTCACATATTTTCCTTACTAGTGAGGCGGTATTGGCACCCTTCTAATTGGGGTTACAGATTGGACCCCAACTCAGCCATAATGGCATATTAGGGGCATATTGGTTAGATGACTACTTCCCACAGTTTTGATTACAGAATCAGGACTGTCAGATACAGTCATTCAGTCTCAGTAATAGAACTTAGATAGTTCTACAGAATTTAAGGTTGTTAGATACAGTCAACTCAGAATAGTGCAGAGCTCAACTAGTTTCATCATAAATAAGACTGTCAGATACAGTCGCTCAATATCAGTTATTTCAGTTATATAGTTATCAGTATCTTATGTTATTAGTACTCAGACTCAGTAATCATGTTATCACGACCCTAGTTACAGTTATTATGTATTCATGTATGTATTCTCACTTTCATATTATTCTGTCAGTTAGTATAGATCATGCATGTAAACCCTTTGCATTCAGCCTACCTTATATACATACCAGTACATTCAAAGTACTGACGTATTTGTCCTATGGTGTCTTATACCATAGGTTCAGAAGCACGATCTCCATAGCATCAGTATTATTCCGATCTCCGCAATCAGAGTTAGCAGCGAGTCCTAATCTTTTGAGGACATGATCATTTCTTTATTTTTTCATTAATTAGTTTTTTTAGTTGGAGCTAGTTGGGGACATGTCCCATCATCTTCTTATTCTGACAGTTATGTTTTAGAGGCTTCTCAGACTACAATATGTTTAGACAGTTTTGTTTTGGGCATTTATACCCCATCCTAGATGTTATATTTTATTAGATGTTTTGTTACAGTTTGAACCTTATGGCCGCTCAGTTTACGTTTTTGCATTATACAATATCTCATGCAGTATACAGGCATATATATCAGTCATGGGTTAGCTTGTGGTCCTTTGGGGTCATGAGAATCGTATAGCATTCTCGGTACCAGATTCGGGGTATTACATGAGGCTGGAATGCTACTGATGCTCTGGAGCTCATGCTTCTAAACCTATGGTATTAAACACCACAGTGCAAATACGCCAGTACGTTTGAATGTAATGGTATGCATTTGAGGTTGGCTAAATGCAAAGGGTTCACATGCATAAACTATACTAACTGATCGGATAACATAAATATGAGAATACATGCATAAATATATAGTAATTGTAACTGAGTTCGTGATAACATGATTACTGAGTCTAAGTACTGATAACATGAGATACTGATATCTATATAACTGAAATAACTGATACTAAGCAACTGCATCTAACAGTCTAGGTTCTGATGTAACTAGCTGAGTTTCGTACTATTCTGAGTTGACTATAACTGATAGTCCTATATTCTATAGAACTATGTGAGTTCTATTACTGAGACTGAAAGACTGTATCTAACAGTCCTGATTCTATAACTGAAACTGTGGGAAGTTGTTATCTAACCGATATGCCCTTAATACACCATTATGGCTGAGTTGGGGTCTAATCTGTAACCCCAATTAGAAGGGTGTCAATACTGCGCCACTGGTAAGGACAATCTATGTGTAACCCTTACATAACACGTGACAATAGTAAGAACGGTGGAAACCATTATATAACAGGTTAAGCCACCTTATCTACCCTCATATAACAGGCTATGATGTTTTAACCTACGCTGGCTACGTATTTCAGGAACACAAAGATTTCTTCTAAGAATCACACCCTTATATAACAGGTGGGTTACCATCCTTGGGTTTGCTCGGTGCTAATTTCTACTCCCATCTAGATAGACACTGAACTGACTGGACTGAGTTAACTGAGTTTCATTAACTGATGGAATACTACTGAGGTTACTGAATTTCTAAGGTTTCTGAGATTACAGAGTTTATTGAGCTTTCCTGAGTCACACGACTGACTGAATTTCTATGAACATGGCTCGACTGAGAGTATCTTGAAAACATGACACTGACTCTAGGCACACAACTAATTGTCGGGTACAAGTACCCCAGGAGTCGATAGCATGAAACTGACAAAGCATGACTTTCTTGAATACATGACCAATATCGATAATCCATAATATAATAAGATGGGAATTTCATGAAGTACAAGTGCTAAATAACCACAATGGCTACAAATATATTCATAAGTCATTGACTAAGACATTTCATCAAACACTTAACATGCATGAACTTGTACATGAGTGGGGATTTCATATTATCATACTAGAATGACACTTTTCCTTCACATAGGCATTTAATCAAACACATGGGAAGCATGCTTTGGTTATACAATCATTAACACATCTAATAATCATGGATACATCCATCAATGTGTAAATTTAAGGATTTATCATGATTATTATGCAAATCATCACATCCTAGGGTCAATCATTGGAATATGTAATTTCAAACATGAATCAAAATCCCACAACATCATGAACATGAATTTCAATTCAATTTAAATCATGAACATTCATAAATACATAAATCATGGATTTTGAAAAGAGATTCTTGAGCTTCATGGCTAAAACAAACCTATGAATCAACACATAACATACCTGAGTTGTGATTTCTTGAAGATTGATGGAGAAAAACTTGAATCCTTAACTTGAAATTAAACACCTAGGGTTTCTTGTTCTTAGGGACTGATCTTTGAGAGAAAACCCTAATTTGATGTTGTGAATGAATAATGAACTTATGAGCCTTGGTCTGATATAATTAGGGGTTAAAATGGGTGGAAAAAGACTCAAATACCCTTTAAAAATGACTTAAAATTTACTGAACGGGACTTGCAATGGCTTGTGTGACGGTCTGTTGTTGTCTCGATGGTCCGTCGTTGGCTCGACGGTCCATCGTTTCGACCGTCGTACGTGGGCCAAAAAAAAAGATTCGATGCCTTATAGGGACGGCTTGGGCGACGGTCCGTCGCAAGTTCGACGGTCCATTAACTTGTCCGTCGCACCTTATCCAGAAGGTTGATTCACTGCCTTAGCTGCGATGGTCTAGGCGATGGTCCATTGCTAGATCGATGGTCCATCAACCTGGTCGTCGCACTTGGGCGATTCTAATAGCTCTGAGTAAAACGTCCATAACGTTTTACTCCGATACCTGATTTGGACGAAATTGGTATCGTTGGAAAGTTAATTCAATTTCCCACATGATAAAAAGTGAAAATCTTAAAAATTCCACATGTACACAAATGGATTTATATTTCAAGGTAAGTTTCTAATATTCTTGGGATGATTTCAAGTTAGGTAGAAATACGGGGTATTACTGTTATGCATCTATTTTAACGTATAATGTTACCACTAATGTATGAGGTTAAAATAGTCAAGTAAAATGATTTTACCATTCTATTATATGAGGTTACAATTCTAAAGTATAATATAACCAATCTAAATGGATAATGTAACTCATGTAATGTATGAGTTTAACACCGTTGAGATAAGTTATATTACCATTCTATTGTATAATGTTACCATTATTATTTATGAGGTAACACTATGTATACCAACGTATAAGAAATCATTAAGTGAATGAAATAAAAAAATTAAAATCACTATGCCTTTAGAAGACGTGGTCGTCCTGATTTATCAACTTTTTTCTTACTTGGTGATTTTGCAACTAACTTGTTTGAATTTGTACGGGCAATTTCCTTCAATTTCTTCATTTTAACTGGGCCGTTTCGATGCTTTGATCTGTTCTCTGCGAAATTGGGATCCTCATAATCAAATGTTCCAGGAACAAAACCAACAACGAGAATTATTTGTTCTTTACCATCTAATCGACTAAGTCCTAAACTATAGTTCGGACAGGACTCCATTACAAATACTTAGATTTTATGGATTAAGCATTTGTAATATAGAGCAAAAATTTGAAGAACTGATTTGGAATAGATAAAAAATTATGAAACAAATCAACTCTCACATTGGTATGGCATTACAAAGCTAACAAAGTTGAGAACTACACACATGCAACAATGAAAAAATAAAAAATTAATTTGATAAAGTTGAAAAAAATAAACAAACCACAATATTAGTTGAAGATGATGATGAAGTTTATCACTTTGTTAAGTTAATTCTTGAAATTTGAAAATTTTGAAACCCATATATCACGTTTGCTTGATTTTAGGCGAAGAATAAGGACCACTAATAGAAGGACAATCGTGTGTTTGGGATGTATAAGAACTCAAGACAGAGAAACAATAAAAGGATGAGATATTGTTTTTGAAAAATGAGATATTATATATTGATACGTTTTAAAATGTGATTGTTCCTTTTTAAGTCCAATTATATACGTCATTTTTTTTTTAAAAAAGAAACATATTGTCAATGACCTAAATTAATCCCAACTAAGTACAATAAAAAGCTAGAAAAAAAGGGGAGAAGGACAAAATTATCACTTCGGTGTAAAATAATGCCAGCGAATTAGCAATTGAATTTGAAATCCCTTTTTTTTATCCTTTTTAAATTTGTGGCTGACAATAATTCTTTTACCTTTTCGGCTGCTCCTTTTGTTTCTTTGATTTTCTATTTTTTAAAAACTTTTTTATTGCAATTATCTTTTAAAAGAAAAATCACTAGTCCTTTTCTTCTTTTTTTCTTTTTTCACAACTCTTTTTTTAAAAGAAAAAATATTTTTTTGTCACTAATTTACTTTTTTCTCCTTTATTCCAAAGAACAATTGATCTATTTTTTTTAAAATTCTATCAAAATAAAAAACAATCAATAATTATAAAAATTGAATTATTATTGTATAAAAGACTCTTTTTATTTTTAAATGTATATTTGATATCAAATACATAAATAGATATTTTATACAAATAATGATACAACTTATATACAAATGCTAACAGTAATTGTATGGTTTTTATACATATTCTATACAATATTTAGCTACAATAAATATTTAGATACAAATGCTATACATTATTTATGCAGTTAATATACATCCTATACATATACATATTTTATACAACACTTATACGATATTTTTTACACATTCTATACGATAATTATATAATTTTTATACACATTCTATACTTTCTTTGGCTATAATTATTATTTGAATACATATTTTATACAACAACTACATAGTTTCTATACACATTCTATACATGCATATTTTATACAACATATACAGTTTCAATACACATTCTATATATATTTTTATTTATATTTTATACATATATATAATTGATATAACTATACAATTTCTAAATATATCGTATATAGGTACATAGTCTTTACAATAACTATACCATTTTTATACAATTATATTTAATTATTATTTTTAAATAACAAAAAAATAGACTTTTTTTAATTAAACAAATTGTAGCAAAAGTAAAAAAAAAAAACTGAAACATTTAAAAAGTTTGTAGCAAAATTAAAAAAAAAATTGAAACATTTAAAAAAAAACAAAAAGAAAAAGGTCCGAATGACCATTGGAAAATGTCTGAAAATAACCAATATGACCAGATCATGGGATGTCCATAAACCCAAACATGGGCTTAATATTAAGTAGGTATTTTGAGTGGCCAACCTATGTCTTCACTCCCCCCCCCAAAAAAAAAAAAAGGTAACTTACATAAATTCATAAATCTTTAAGTAATATTACATAAAATTTTAATTATTTTATTAATTACATTTTATTCCAATTTTTTGAAATTGTGATGCATATATTTTATGATGATACATACAAAAAAGTGATACATTTGAAACTAACAAGATATTTATTTAAGGAAACAATAGATTCTCTTTTATTCATTGTATTATTTTATTTAAGGAAAAATACCTAATTTAATTAGGTGTTTTAATTATGCTTCTCTTTTTTCGTCTTTAATTACGAAAGATATATTTTTTTAAGTATTTTTTCTCCTTTTTTCATGTTTAATTTCGTCTTTAATTTTAGTCTGCTTTTTTTAGATTTTGTTTTAATTATGTTTCAATTCTGCTTTTAGTCTTTTTTTAAATATTATTACTTTTGTTTCCTACACTGACTACACCATTACCTTTCATTAATAACATATGAATCACCCAATAATTGAAATAAATAATTGTATTTACCATATGAATCACCATAATACCATATATATCACTCATTAATATCATCTGAATCACCTAATAATTGAAATAAATAATTGTATCTACCATATGAATCACCATAATACAATATATATCACCCATTAATATCATATGAATCACTCAATAATTGAAATAAATAATTGTATCTACCATATGAATCACCATAATACAATATGTATCACCCATTAATATTATATGTATCACCCGTTAAAATCATACAAAATGTAACTATAGTATGAATCGCCATAATACTCATATAATTATATCATCTTTATCATTCATATAAATCACCATTAAAAGAATAAACATGTATGAATAACTAACTAAATTTATATATGTATCAATAATTTTTATTTTTTTAAAATGAGAGGTATTTTAGGAGAGGAAAAAAAAACCGCATGCATAAATAGAGGAGAAAAAAATCAGGAAGGAAGATGATTTAAGCATTAATGGAAGAGAAAAAATCAGGAAGGAAGATGATTTAATTGTTGATAATTAGGGAGATATTTTAGGGAAGAAAATATTGAATGAGTTAATGGTGGAGTAAAAATAGAATGTGGGGTTTTGATATGTATCAAGAGTAAAGTTAAAAAATGAGATTTTATGTAAATTTTAAAAAAATAAGAAATAATAGATAATATAATCTATTAAGTTATGAGATTTGTGTAATTTATTGAGATGATCTATTTGCTCGATTATTATAAACTAGAGCCCATAATAAATTGACATATCACCATTCCTACGACATTCTGATTCGGTACTAAAATTTGTTATTTTTAAAGAACACGTTAAGATTTACATTTTCATGAAAGAGGAAATCGTTATCTTTTTGGTGCCCTATATTTATTTTCTCTAAAGAACACTAAACCCCTTTACAGTTTTTCTTTTTTTTTAAAAAGGAGAAGCCATCTTAGGGGAATGCTTGTGAATTTGATTCCATTAGTCATCATGGCCAAACTTTTTCGAAGCAGTAGTATTATTTTATTGGAGTAATTGTAACTGCTTTATTCAACTAGTCGTTGTTAATAATTGGTGGGCAGGAAAAGAGAATTTCAAGAACTTTAATTAAAAGGCACGTTGATTGTTGATTTACACACTGCTTTTACTTTTGCAGGCTGAAAAAGCATAAGAAAAGACTTTGTCGAAGCAAATTAGTCTCTATTTCATTTTAGTTGACCCTCTTTTTTAAAATATTTATTTTAATTTAGTAATATTTTGATGGAAAATTTTATTATGTTCTTCTAATATTAACCTAAATATTAAATAACTAAACAAATTGTTTTACTCAAATTCATATTTTTAATGCATAATTAATAAGATTATTTTAGTAAAATAAACCTCTATTAAATAATTTCTTAAGAGGTGTTTCAAGTTAATAAGGAACAACTAAAATGAAACGGATATGATGTACATAATAAAACTGTAATCATAATGTACCAACTTGAAATTGCGAATCCAACAGACTAGTTTTGGACCCCAAAAAAGAGCAAATCTCTCACTTAGAAGATTGGGCTTCTTGTTTGTTCAAAGGGAAAAGGGGAAATTTGAAGGAAAAAAATTCATAACCTACGTTATTAGGGCCTGTTTTATAATATAAAACTAGAATTTTCTTTTTCCAAAACATTGCAAATATTGTGCATATAATATCTAATCTTAATTGAGATAGCGTGAATACAATATTTGCTTGTAACTGTGTTTTTTAAAGTAGAAGTTAGAAGTTTGTGTATGTATTTGATGGCATCAATTGTGTGTATATATATGCACGTGCGCACATATGTATTTTTAAAGGCATAATACATAAATTTAACTTTTAACTTGACATCAAATTATATCACTACGTCATTTAATTTTGTCAGTGCACAAGTAGACCCTTTAATTATATAAAAATTGAACAAAAAAATACTCAGATTCGACAACTTACATGCGTAAAACTCAATCGCTCCTATGTGAATTAGTAATCCACTCAGATGTTGTCACCTAATAAAAAAACATATTATAACTATGACCTTTAACTTTGCCAGCGCACAAGTAGACCCTTTAACTATAC
Organism: Capsicum baccatum var. pendulum; assembly: GCA_030864225.1. Taxonomy (NCBI): domain Eukaryota; kingdom Viridiplantae; phylum Streptophyta; class Magnoliopsida; order Solanales; family Solanaceae; genus Capsicum; species Capsicum baccatum. The sequence continues at coordinate 74,444,540 of CM061558.1, read as the reverse complement.
AAAAGCTGAACAAAACAATACTTCAATTCCAACTTTGATGCGCGTGATTTTGAGTGTATACACGCATTTTGCCAGGTAGGATTGGAGTTTTTTTTGTTCAGCTTTTGTATAGTTAAAGGGCCTACTTGTGCACTGATAAAGTTAAATGTTATAGTTATAATTTGATGTCAAGTTAAAGATCTTGTATATGTATTATGTCATTTTTGTATGATATATGCAGACAATTGTATGAAAGATCATCTATTTGTGAAGAGTATTGTAAAGTGTACTATATGAAGTGGATGTATGTATGGGGAAACCAGCACCTAAAAATATACGTTGTATGTCATACATATATGTCGTGTACTTGTTTCATCTCTATTAAGAGAGTGCTCATTGCTAGGGTTTTATACAGGCATAATACATAAACATGCCCTTTAATTTGACCTCTGATCACATCTATGATGTCTAATTTCGAGTGTGCATAAGTAGACATTTAAACTTGTATAAAATTGAACAAGTAGACATATATGTTCTATGTGGCCAATTCTTGTCCTACATGACGTCCTACGTGTATTATGCCACCTATTTGTTCATCTTTATATAAGTTTAATTGTTTATAGGGACTTTGTGATTAGCAATTTGCCTGATTCAATTGTTACTATTAATTCGGACAAGTGCAGTAATAATCAAGTAACCGATAAAGTTGTATCGTTCTAAATGTCGCCAGAGTAAATAATTAAAATAATGACGATTTTAGAGAGGGTTGTAATCAATATCAAAGAGGTATTTCAGGGCTACGACATCAATCACAATCATGCATAGCATTTGACTTATCTTCAACGAACTTTATTTATATGATTGCTGATTTTGGGGTTAAGTTTAAGATTTGCAAATGGGCATCCTCTAAATCACCTATTCAAACTAGTCTTCATTGAACGCGGATGTGAGACTCTAATTCAAATTCATTAATATTGTCATCCCATTTACAATCAGATAAGTCAAACTAGATATATTGTTGTCCTATCCTCAAATCAACCGCAAGCCAGAGATGATCTTACCCTCCCAAGTTCTTCGTCCTATTTTTACGTTCCATTGGTTAGTTCACGTGAAAATTACAAATTTATTCTATTGTTGGTTAGTCACTAAAATACTAAGCATAAGAACACATGAGCAGATATATAAGAAACAAGATTCGTTGATTCAATTAAAATGCTACACAATCACGTTCTAACCACAACTCCAGAACAAGAGTGTTTAACTACTCATAATCAAAAAAAGAATTATAAAAGTGAAATTATTCATGCAAATTCAATGAAAGAAAAATTAGAGAGTAAAATCCTAATAAATTCCCTTGCTTTTGGGGCATTTGTAGACTTATGGTGAGATTACCCCCAAAGCCCCTAGACAAGTCTTTAATTTAAAGAAATAATTTTCGACTAGCATGGGTGTGTGAGCATGGGCCATCGCACTACCCCAAGGTGTGTGATGCATGGCCTATCACGACCCAAAAAATAAAGGTCATGATGGCACTTGTCGCAACGTACCTTGACAAGTAAGCCTATCACCCAAACCGATACAAAAAGAGAAAACGATAAAAATATCCCAAGGCAAGACTTCTAGAACGAAACCGAACCATATAAGTAATCATAATAATGCAGAGAGAACTTATTCAAAATACCAATCATGCCCAAAAGCAGGTGTCAATAGTGTGAGAACTACTAATACAATCTAGAAGTCAGATACATTAGAATAATAACCATAAAGGAATAACATTTGTCTCCGAATACTAATAAAGACATAACTACTATAGAAAGATAGAGGTGAACTTCGAATGCATGAATGTCTAACCTCTACTTTAGAAGCTCCAACAATCGCTTGAGTGAAGCAAACTGAGGCGCACTAGAGCTAGGACCTACACCGAAAGGGTGCAGTAGGCATGAGTACGGTTCACTTGTACTCAATAGGTATCATAAGCCGACCAAGCAAAGTAGTAAATAAAGCATACAAAATATAAACTAAGGGCACGTCACCTACAATCAGAAAATGTCCTACAACGATAGCCCGCACCACTTGCACTAACAATTCTAATATATCACATATATTATAACATCACACAAGATAGAGCAAAAGTAGATATAATATCACATATAAGAAGAACAAGAGGGAACATGCATATATAAGATCATCAAATACAAGTAACAGATGATACGATAAATACATAAATGACAAGTTAATATGACAATACAACACAACATAACATAATAAAGTAAGTGCAATGTATATGATGATGAAGATGATGATGATAATGATACACGAGGTCGTCGTACAACCTCCGAGGTCATTGCACAACCTCCGAGATCGTTGCACAATCCCCGTATACACTTACGGAGACAAGCCTTCCAATGCAGGACCCATGGGGGGTTCGTAAACCTGTATATAATCCACATATCTCATATCTCCTTTCCGACATATTTCTCAAAAAAGGGTTTTATAAGGTGTTACAATATCTCCTCTTCGGCATATCCCTCGGAAAGTGTTTTAAAAAAGTGTTGCTAGTGTTTCTCAGATGTTGCCACAGTGGTACCAATGTTTCATGATTGAGTATGATATGAGGATGTAATGCTCACAAACAATCACAATGAGTATTTTCACAACCAACCACAATGATATATTTCCAACCATGTAAGCCAATATCCACTCATTATTTCATTTTTATCCATGAATTTTCACGTCTCATATGCCAAATAAAGTATGAATATAATCACAATACTCCAATGGTACCATATTAAGCATCTTAACAACACAATACAATTATTCACATGTATTCAAGGCTATTGATATCACATAGGACCCCACACGGTCACACATATCACATAATATCTCAATTTCGACAATTACATTACATGTAGACCCCACACGGGCAACACACATAAATAGCTATTTTTCATGATTAGTTCCCACCCTTAACATGCATTTTGTATCATCATTTACTACCCAACCCAATCTAAAAGAGTTAAGCCATAACCTACCTCAACAACTCAAAATGGTCTTTAACACTTCGAACCCACGACCTTACTTTCCACGAATGATCTCAAACTTCACTAAACACATAAAATATGAAATCGACGTATCAAAACAAAACCAACAACACCCATATTGACTACTTTTGATTCGGGGTCAAAATAGACCCCCGAAACGGGTTTCTGAAAAAGAAAGGGCAAGATTGAAAATTTACTTCAAAAATATGTTTCCCATATTTTTAGAAATCTACATCTGAAAACTCAAGTCAAATCGACTAAAAAATGAGGTTCAAATATATAAAAAAATATTTTTGAGCTTTACCGGATAATTTTTTTGAAATCCGAGTTAAAATAGAGAATCGAAGTTGTTTTGATGGTTAAATTGATGAAAAACTAGTAATTATAAGATAAAAATATTTTTCAAGTGAAAAGGAGTGAAATTTGGGTTTAAAATAAAGCTCTACGATTTTTGGGGTTTTGAGAAATTAATCAAGAAATCACTAAGAAAAGGGTGAATTCTTACTTTAAATCCATAATAAAATCAAGAAATAGATGTTAACCTAACTTCTCAAGCTCCCACAAACTTCACTTTTAAGCTATCATACTATTTTAGAGTTTAATTTTCTAGAGGAAAGAAGAAAATAAGAAAAATGAGCCAAAAAAAGGTCAAAATCTGTTATAAACAGTGCAATATTTATGCACAATCATTAAGCAAAAGAGTTGTATTTTTTTAAAGCTCAATCCGGACTTCGACGGGGTGCTCGAGATTCGTTCGGAGTCCGATACATGCAAACGAACTATGCAATCATACTAAATTCAATGTTCCGAACGCGTTGACGAAGTTAAATTTTTTAAAAAATATTATTTTCACAAAGTTGACCTCCGAAATTTGAAATTATAATTTTTTATATCAAGGGTCTAAATAAGATTTAAAAGTTATAAAATCATATCAAATATGTTAACAACCTAAAATCGACATTTTAGATCTGCTGAAAAAGTTGAATTTTCCATTCGAGGTTGTTCCGATCAAATGTGGGGCCCACACCCATATCTTCAATTTTTTAACTTTTTGATCAATAGGTCAAAATGAGCTCGGGTGCATCGGGACCAAAACCAAAGGTCTACCTAACCTAAAGTCGATATTCCGAAGCTGCTGGCATATTACGTTCGTTCATCCGTCCCAAAGATCAAAAGATATCCCTATAAATCTAAAATAAGACTCTCGAAGCAATAAAAAACCACTATATAGCATAAATGATATCAAAATACATCAAAAATTATGTCAATCACTCCCACACCTCCAAAATACCAGAATGCAACTACGGAGAGGGGTAAAATAGTCAAATCATACAAAATCACAAATTTCATATATTTTATCAAATTCTTAGGTCATTACATGGTCTATCACCCAGGACACGTAGTGATGCTCCTCCAACAACTGTGTGGCATATGGCCAAACTCACAGGCCCCTCTTGGGTGGTGCAAAGCCCTTCTTGAGCTCTTGTTTCCTTGATTCACGTCTAATTAACCTTGCATCGCTCATTCTTTGTTAGCTTGATTCTCCATATGGCTCCTCTACTTCTGAAACACTCCTAATAATGTATATTAATTCATTTTCATCGATCATATCACTAGACACATAATCACAATTTATTCTCAAAACTTAGCTAAAGTATGGGTAAAATGCAACGTTTCAGTGTATAAATACATTCAAGATCACTGCTCCACACTTAAAGCCTTGTTCGTCCTTGAACAACTCATTTAATGCTTCACATATTTCAAGCCTTAAATGAAGAATCTAATCAAACACTTAGTTTGCAGAATCATTGAATATTCCTTCACTAGTCAGATAGTGTAATCACATATATAAACTCAACGTACACCAAAATAGCCATATTCTATAATCGCGTACCCGTAACAGAAGTTTGTTCTTGATTTTGAGGAAGAATCTTCAATAGAATCTTTCACACAAAAACATGAGAGCGGAAGAAGGAGAAAGCTTTTCTTTCCGTGTTTGTGTTTCTAGAGAGGAAAAAAGGTACGTATTTTGTTTTAGAGAATTCTTTTTCTAATCCCAAAGAGACACAACTATCTTCTTTCTGTGTTTGTGTTTCTAGAGAGGAAAAAAGGTACGTATTTTATTTTAGAGAATTCTTTTTGTAATCCCAAAGAGACACAACTTTTCAGATAGTTGTGTCTCTTCTTTTTTATTGATAAATTAATTTAAATATACTTCCTCCATTTAAAAAAAGAACGACCTATTTATCTTTTTAGTCTGTTTAAAAAAGAGTGACCCTTTTCTTTTTTAGGAAAATTTTAATTTCAACTTTCTACGTAGCATGTTTAATACCATAAGATTAAAGGACATTTTATTACATTTGACACATCTTTAATTTAATACCACAAAATTCAAAAATCTTCTTTATTTTCTTAAACCCCATGCCGAGTTAAAAGAGGTCATTCTTTTTGAAATGAAGGGAGTAATACTTAATTATATATATAACTAGTAAATTTAACCGCGCTTCGTGCGGTATAAAAATAAATTAGATTCATGAAATTTTAATAATTTTTTTCAATCTTCAAATTCAGATAAATTAGATTCCAAATTTAATTCATTTAACACTTAGTTTCATGTTTAATAAAATACAATAATTTATCACTCCTAATAAACTTGAAAATTCACTTAACAAATAATTTTGATGATACCTTTCAAAAATAAAATAACTCAAATTCAATAAATTCACGTACCAATCAAGTGAAAGATAATCCGGACACCACAATTATCACCAAAAAACCCCACAAAATCACAATTCATATACTTTACTATTTCATATTTTAATCATTCAATTAGGAGAAGCCTTAAACAAAAATCAGTAACATAATATATCCAATTAAAATTAATAGAATGGAAAATAAAGAAAAAAATAGTAATAATTAATATTGTAATTCTCAGCATTTCTATTTTTTTTTTAAAAAGCCTTAGATACATATCTAAAACACAAAGGTCAATAGCATAACATATCTAACTAAAATTAATGAAATAGAAAATAAAAATAAAAAAGAGCAGGAACAATTGATATGGTAAAAAACGAATGAAGAAAGAAATTATGTAGTCATAGTGAAAAAAATTTGAGATGCGTAAAACAAAAAATTTACCTAAACGAAGAAAGAAGAAAAGGAAAAACAAACCAAAAAATTGAAACATGAAAGAGAACATAAGATAAATGAGAGTTTTCAAGAAACTAAATATAAATTTATTTAGTCAAAGTAATAGAATATCACAAGATGTGCCAACTTACAAATTAAAGTTTGGGAGTTATGGACATGAAAAGTACGGGAGTTATCGATATTATTAAAGGTAAATTAAAGGTGTGAATCATGTGTAATTGATCATTGTAAATATATTTAAATAATAATAAAAATACTTAAAATATTGAAAGATATTATTATTTTATAATTAGAAATAAATAAATAAATAAATTAAGAATATAAAATTAAAGATAAGTGAGTTATAAATAATTACTCCTTTCAATTGATATATGAAGAATTTTTGTTATACATGGTTCTTCATTAATAAAATATTTAATTGTAATAAATTAAGTAATCTACTTAATTTTATAATAAAATAGTTGATTTAAATAAGAAAAAAAGGCCAAAAAGCAAGAAAAAAGATAAATAGCATCTCCAAAAATACTTACAACATTAAAAGATATTGTCATTTTATAATTACAAAAAGGTGAAAATAAATAAATATATAAATTTATTAAGAGTGTAATTTAAAGAGGTGTGAGTTATGAATAATTACTCCTATTAATTGATATGTGAAGAATTTTTGTTATTTATGTTCCATCATTAATAAAATATTTAATTGTAATAAATTAAGTAATTTACTTAATTCTACAATAAAATAATTGATTTAAATAAGAAGAAAAGGTCAAAGAAACAAGAAAAAAAAGGTAAATAACATCTCTTGTCAATGAGGCATGCCACATTAACATGTTATTGTTCCTCCTATATATATATATGATTTCCTAGACATGGATCCGAGTTGACCAATATGGGTGATCGAATCCAATTTTCTTCATCTCCCACTCACTCATAGTAGGTCAACTCTCATTCCTTTCTATAGCATTTATACTTAACGATTAGACCATGTGAAAAGTTCATACTTCGAAAGCTTCATTACTATATTTGCTAGGACTATACAACTTCTCTATCAATGAGACTTAGGGTGGGTTCGGCATGGAGGAAATCATTTTCTGAAAAAATATTTTTCTATTTTTCTCATGTTCATTTGACTAAAGCTTTTGGAAAATATTTTCCCTAGGAAAACAAGTTCCTTCAAACTAAGGAAAATGACTTCCTTAATCAAATTAGGAAAAACAAGTTGCAGTATTCATACTATCACTACCAAAAAAATACATTTTAGCCATGTGCAAAATCCTGGCTTTACAGTACTCAAATCGTGGTTAAAACCTTTTAGCCACGGTTACTTAGTCACAGTTGGCAACGTGCCCAACAAGAGCGTCGCCAACAAATTCGCCATGATTTTAGCGTCTTTGATAACATTTCACTAGCCACAATTTTGGAGTGCATTTAGCCACGGTCATCCATGGATAAATTTGCCAACAAAAAATCATAATTTATATTTAGAATTTATACTTATCCATTCACAAATCGTGGCTAACGTAGGCGTGAATAATTTATTCATTTTTTTGCTACCATATATAAAATAACCACGATTTTAACCGTGGAAAAAGTGCCCAACTTTTTTTTTTTAAAATGTATATATTGCAATTGTTTTCTTGCTAAATATCCTGATAGTTTGATATTAGTTCCTGTATAATGATAGACATTCACTCATAAATTGACCATTATACACAAAAGATTGTTATTAATTATAATATAATTATCAAATTTCGATATTGTTCAATATATTGTCACAATACATAAGCTTCATACTTTGAATATTCATAAAGGATACCACAAATACTAAAGTAATGAAAATACTAAATGCTAAAAGTTAATGAAACATCATATAAGCCATTTATTTCAAATATGCTAAAGGCTAAGAAGATTAGTTGAAAGTGGGGAACTCACTACCGATTCTCACTCTCATTAAGCTTTTTTGGTCTCTTTATATCTGGTCAGCTTTTCTTCCAAGGTTTCTATATGTTTTCAAGGTTTTCAATACGTCGACGAGATATACTACTAGAGCTACCAAGATTTACATGACTAATTGAATTTCTAGACATTCTAAAAGCTTTTGAAGGACAAACATTACCACTTAAACCACACATATGTCTAGAATTTTCAGATTCATACACTTCTCAATGGAGTTGTTAGGATGAGCTATTCTTCAAAGGAACAACTAAATGGCAGCAAGTTCATGATCTTCAGGTAGACGCTCTGCTATTTTATTCCACAAGCAAAATAGAAGAAATGAGATATCGTCATACCAATAAGACTTCTCTTTAGTTGAGTTGGTGTTAATTCAAGTAATTATCCTATAAATATAGATGCTTAATAGGCAAAAAAAACATTAAAACATAGTGTTCTATTAAACCATCTGGATTTGCTTATGAAGGTTTTGGCTCACTAGAGGAATCTGCCCCATATAGCAAAGCTCTGAAAACATATTCAGACCTACTCAACAACAATACTATGTGTATTCTGACAAAGCTTATTCAGGATTACTCAACAATATGAAAAACAATTCTCAATATCAATTACCTTACAACCTAAAGAAGCAAGAAATGAAAATCAACAAGGCTCCAATAGAAATCTGCATTTGATAGAATATAAAGTAGAATGCAAACTTGAACATGAATTTTGATCATAATTAGTTATTTCTTTATCTCTTAAAAACTCTGAGCTATGTGTGAGAAACTAACAAAAAGGCTTCATTCATGAGGATAGAACCTAGTAACAAACTATTGGGTTCTATACAAGCAAAAGCAAATATGGGATCGATAAACTACGAGATGATTACATATTTACCTCCTGAAATGCATAAACCTAACTTTCTTTGTTAACTTTCCCACAATTTTTGTACCCATGGTTCAAAGGAATTTTTTTGATTGTGTATTCACAAAATCACCCACCCCACCTTTATCCTTCCTACTCACCAGCCCCACAAAAAACATTCTTACCCCCTCCCCCGCCCATCCCAAATTTTTTTAATTTATTTTTTGAAAAAATTTAATTTTTTTCTTATTCCGCCCTTATCCTTACCACTCGGCCCCCCACCCCCCAAAAATTAAATTTTTTAAATTTGTTTTTTTCAAAAATAAATTCAAAATATTTCTTATCCCATGTCCACCCCAATCCATCCAACCCAAATTTTCTTTTTAATTTTTTTTAATTTGTCTTTTAAGAAAAAACATTCCAATTTTTTTTATCATCCCATCCCCTACCACCCCCTCCCAAAAAAATAATTTTCTAAAACATTTATTTAAATTTTTTTTTAGAATATTTTTCTTGCTCCACCCCACCCCTTACTAGCTCCATCTCCCCACAAAAAGAACACTTTTAAAATTTTTAAAATTTATTTTTAATTTTTTTTTAAAATATCTCTTACCCCACCCACCCTTCTACCCCGACCCCATCTACCAGCCCTCCCCCCTCTCCAAAAAAATCAAATTTTTTAAATTTGTTTTGTATAAAAATTTCAAAAGAAAATTCTTACCCTACCGCTTACTCTATTTTTCTCATTATTGTGTGTTAAATATATACAAATGCTTTTATAAATTATTTTCCTTCTTGCATAACGAACATAAGAAAATAGGAAAGAAACCATTTGTTTCCTAGAAAATATTTTCCACCATATCACCCACAGCCTACACCCTTAGAGTAGATTATAGTATGCAGTACCTTAGATCATTTATCACATTCATATTTCTCATTATTTGTTTTATCTGAATTTTGAGTTCATCATTATGTACTTGTCGCACAATCAAACATTAAGGATTGGTCAATAAATACAATTAATGTGATAATACTCAATGATCTTCCTCATCTCAAGAATCTCAACATGATATAATTTTCTAGAAATGTCCCGCCAAACAAAATCAACCATGATCACTTGTCTATATACTAAGATAGCATACACCAATTTGAATCTCAAGAAATTGATTAAAGTTACAAGGGTACAATGTGGAAAATTTCTTATAATTTTCAGTACTTCACACAACAGCAAGTAGAGACTAAACATGCATTGCCCTTATGAACACTATATGCATACATAGTTTGAAACATGTAACACAGTATGGACTCATATCTCATGGAGTGTATGTCTTTTATAAATTAAATATTATGGAAATAATAGATGATAAATGTTTTATTTTATGATGATTTTTATTAATAATTTTAGAGGTTTAACTTTTGTTCTAATTATCAACTTGGATTGAAGAAACTTGATCGCACTTAATGGTGAAAATATCAATGTATCTTTCACAACCTAAATAAAGTGCTAAAGAAATTTTTTATAGTGGACATGTATTCATGCATTCTCAAATTAAATTAAAGCTAAGTAAAATTATTTTACACTTTACCTTTTTTTATACATTATTTTGATAAATGTAAATCTCGAAACTAGAGATTAAAAGGTAAATACAGGGGCGACTCAACTGAATTTGCGGCCTAAATCCAATTTAAAGAAGAGGCCCTTAAATTTTATTGATAAAATTATAAATGTGTTTATTTGATTTCATTTATTTTTGTTTTACAGTAATGGTGTTTATGTCATCTTGTACGTATTTTGACTATTCACGTGACTACATGTTAGTACTTATTATGTAGTTTTTCAACTAGCTGTTAGTTTTTGAACATCCAGGTTTTAAAATATTGCATTGATCTAATCTAATTTAGTTTTAAAAATTAGTTAAATTAACTATCGGAGCCAAAAAAATACATAAATTGAGACGGAAGAAATATTTATCCAAATAATATCTACCTGTTTCTAAATAAACTCCATAAAATATCGAAAGATAAGCATAAATATTGTTTGTTTTAAGAAATAATGATACTAATTCTATAATATATACTATATAACATTTAATATTAATGAAAATATGGGGCCTTTAATTTGGGGGCCTAAAGCCATGACTTTAGTTGCTTTCCCCTTGAGCTGATAGTGGTAAATAGCAGGCTCTTGATAATATGAAACTAATGGAGAGTGACTGCAATTTCTAAAGCTCATAAAGAACAAAATTATGGTTATATTATTTTCAGACAACTCATGTATAACTTTGAGTTCAAAATTTACTCAACCATTTTATTCTCCAGAACTCACATTTAACATTAGAAATAGACTAACTCATTAATCACATATGACTTAACACAATCTAATAAATGAAATTTTAATTATAAACTTTCAACTCTTTTATCATCACTTCTGACAATAATAAGTTTATTACTGTCTCATTTGTACTATTTGTCACTTCGACAATAGAGGCGATTGCCTATGTGAATAGGCCATTTTTTTTGTGTGTTAGACATACTTTTTGTCTTCACAAATTTATGTACATCACATAAAATAATATATGTATATTAACAATAATAATGAAAATTAGGCATAAACGAACATTAACTTCAATAATGTGAATTTACATGAACATGATTGAAAAAATAGAATATAAATACATCAGCACCTATGTAAACCCAATGACTTTACATGTCTTTCATAAGCATCACATGCTATGGTTTAGTTAAGGGATCTGCTACTGTTTTATACATAGATTTGTATTTCACGTTCACTTTATTTTGTACAACCATGTCTCTTATAAAATTATACTTTATGTTAATATAATTCGTCTTCCCTTTATACTTAGGATCCTTTGTGTAGGCTATTGCAGTTTGACTATCACAATAGATTGTGCCATATTCAACAACATTATTTTACACGCCCAAGTAGATCAGAAAAATATTTAAGACAAATAGCTTCTTGCACAATAGATGAAAGCGCCATGAATTCAACTTTCATTCTATATAAGGCTAGCATGACTACTTCTTGCTACTTCATGATATAGCTCCATTGTTACGTAAGAATGCATATCTAAAGATGGATGTTTTATTATTTAAATCTCCTCCCCAATCAGTATTTATGTAGCCTTTGAGTTGCAAATCGTTTACCTAATTACATAAGGAATAGTTAGTGGTGCCTTTAAGAACTGTCACGATCCAAACTACCGGATCGTGAGGGAACCCACTCTAATCCACCTAGATAGGAGAGATCCTTACCACCTATTCAACAAAACATGCTTAAGTCTTTATTAAATAGAAATAACCAACCTTTATTAAAAACATTAAGTTCGAAAATATAAACTATCCCGAGGAGTTAGTCTAAATAGGTATAAGAGCTTCTAAAAGAAAAGTAAAGCTGGACACAACATCCACCATGAGTAAGAGTAATGAGAGCTACCGAAGAATTGCTATTCGCAATAATCATGAAACCAACATTGATTTCTGTAAAAGACTATACCCCAAAAAGGATATAGCAAGAGTAGTATCAGTACAAACAACACATAATGGTAGGTATCATTGTCCAATCAGGATTAGATCACGTAGACACAATATAGAAATCACAAAAATAAAACATGAGAACTTATATAATAATTTAATTTGTAACGCGTTCATCCACTTATGTTATTTGTATCCCTTTTTTAACTAAGAGTATTTCAATTCTTATTCCGGTTTATCATTCATCACCTTTATATCAAGTGTCATTCATCCCAACTCTCACTTGGTTGACCCAGTAGTTATTAAGTCAACCTATTCACCTACGTCTTAATTAACCTCAATGGTAAATGAAAATGAATAATCATCACCGTGTAGCAAATATAACTATAAACACACATTATGATAAATACCTAAATTTTATAACACTTAGTCTTTTTAAGTAAATCTACAACTTTAGGAAAATATAAGTCAAAAGACAATAAGTCAAGTCAGACCATGACCAAGTCAATAACCATGACTCTAACAACATCTAAGTCAACAAACCATGACTCTAACTATAAAAATCCCAAAATATATGACAAATAACTAGACCACACAAGAATCCCAAACATAGCAAGAAAAATAATAATTCGATTCACTCAAAGAACCAAAAACAACAACCAAAATATAGCTTGGTTCACTCATGAAACCAATAGAAATAATGATAATAATAGTAATTATATACCTGATCCACTCAAGAAACTGGCACACTCATACACACCTTGTACATACATTCTAAGGATCTTATGGTTGCTGATCACGCTCACCTATACCATTTAAATTGGTAGAGAATGATCATTTTCAATAGCTCAACTTATGTTGAGGTCAAAACCACGAGGAGTGAAATTAACCTTTTAGTTCTATGGATGTTAATAGTTACTAAGAAGATACCCATAATGTAAACAAAGTAAAAGGCATGATTTAAAAAGGGGGTTGATTTGGAACAAGGATTGATCAATGTATATTCAAGTTAACAAAATAAAGGCAACAAATGTGATTTAAAATTCAAGAGGATCAAGATCTTAGGATTATGTCTACCTAAGCGCAAGTTATGCATGGGTGCATGATGATTTGATGCAAATTTTAGTCATTAACAATATTCTAGGATAGGTTAAAGGTCCTTGAGGCTATTTTATCAACAAAACCTAAATAATATCACTCATTAACCCTTTTGAGTACTGATCTGAGGTGGTTTTATACACCCTAGTGTTGTTATCTAACTTATTTAGCCTTATTTTTAGGATTTCTCGTGTGCTTAATGCATTAATGATGATAAAATTAAGCATATAAGTGTTTAAGTATGTGATTAAAATGTTTAAGGTATATTTTAAATAATTTTGTACTTCATTTGGTCATTTAGAGTTCAAATGAGAAATTAGTGTTACTAGCTTGAGCTAGGTATTGTTCTAGTTGATCTCGATGGATTCTAACATGTGTAATGAGTTCCTAATGGTATTATTATGTAATTATGTGTGGAAAAATGTATTTATAGTGTTTAAAGTTCAATTGAATAAATCCAAGAGTCAAAACACTAAGCTAAAGATTTAAAGGATGACATTAGTCTTAGCTTAAGTTTCTAGTTCACGGTTCTTGATGTTGTGTTGTGTTAGGATCTAATCCATGGTGTTTGATGCTATAGGACCATTGATGAGTTGATTATGATGATATTGGGATGATTAAAAATCTTTAATTCAAGTGGAAACAACACCACAAGGCTTGGGATAAAATACAAATACACAAGACAAAGTTAGATCTAAAAAATGGATTTCCAGTGAAGCCTCGCGATGGAGGGGCGACACAACCCCCACTCCAGTAGACTAACTGTCACTTCACGAGCCTTATTCTAGTGGAATATGTGTTACATCACGACCCATAGTACCTCAAAATAGGTGGCACGTCATGAGGCATACTCCACTCAACTTGACCAACCATTGCGCCACGACCCTATTCCCAACACGGCCAAACTTGGCAACCTATAAATAGGACTCTTGTACTTATTGTTTGATACTTTGGATGTATTGGAGCTCAAGAGAGGGGATGATAAAAACTTTAATTAGGCTTTATTTTTCTTTACTTTATCTTTTTAATTAATTTTATGATGTGTTCATTGAATTGGATTACGATTATGTCCATTAGTGGCTAAACGCCCCCTTTCCGGGGTTAATGCCAAGAACAAGTTTAATTTCACTTTGAATTGAGTTTGTTTGGATTGATTATCATATTTGGTTGTTTATTTATTATTTTTATCACTATTTTAAGGATTCGCGAACCTTATAATATATATATTATCTACCTTGTGAACTCAACTGGGGGAATAGAAAGATAGAACGTGGGGGTTAATAGAGTAGCGTTCTTCTTCATTTATAAAATAGGGGATTTGAATTAACATCTAGGATATGTATATACTTAGAAGCCTTACTTGGTTCACTACGGGATGAAATATAAATGTGTTTAGCTTAGTTCTCACATCACCGCTCAACGATGTAGAGATAGGTGGTTGGTTAGAGGTCGGGAGACCATGATCATAACATCAATCCCGTGAATCAACAACCAAGATAAGTAACTTAACTGATGAATTTCAATAGCATAGTATGATTGTTCATAGTGCTTTAACCCGGGTTTTCATCCAGTGATTGTCCGAAGTCTTTACTTTCCTGCATTACTTTACTTTACTTTTAGTTACAAAACTTTAATACTTTTTTGGTTATGTTGCACCACTTTAATATCAACAGTTAAACTTGAATTTAATAGTTATTAAAATAAGTCTCTGAGGGATCGATATTCAAATTTATTTGAGGCCACAGTATTACTTGATGAGACAACATACACTTGCGTATGTGCTTACGCGCAATAAATATTTGTCGCCGCTGCTGGGGCTTGTTAATTAGAAACCATTTTTGTTTTAGTTTTACTTTGAAGATTTGTTTGGTGCTTTACACTTTGTCTTGGTATTGAATTTGCAGAAAACAGGTTTACAGACTAATAAGCTGGAAAAAGGGATAGGGAATTGGTTGAACCAAGCCCCAAACCTGAGAAACACGTTCATCAATTAAGAAGAGAAGTAATCCTTCTCCCCCGTATTATACAAATTTAAGAGGAACAAGACAATCTGCTCTAGTGGCTGAAAATATACCAGACCGCAGGATAATTTGCATAGTGCCAATCCCACTTCCGATAAATTTGACCTCCTCATTTTAGAAATTGGCTTCTAGAGGTAACGTTGAGCTAAAATAGAACATGGTACAACTTTTGATCAATAGTGGATAGTTTAAGGGGCTTTCACATGAAGATCCACAAGTCCACCTGCGAAATTTTTTAGAGATCAGTGATACATTCATCCCTACTGGTGTGTCAACTAACTTAGGCTGACACTGTTCCCTTTTTTTCTATTGGGGGAGGCAAAGAAGTGGTTGAATGCTGAGATGACAAGTTTATTCACAACTTGGGATGACCTAGCTTAGAAATTCCTCATCCGATTCTTTCCATCTAGCAAAACTACAAGACTGCATAGTGAGATCGTGGGCTTCAAATAAAAGCCAGATAAGAACTTATATCATGCATGGATGAGGTTCAAAGATCTTCTTCAAGATTGTACACATCATCAATAGTCCAATGAGGTATTAGCTTACACTTTTTTAAGGCACTTGATCACAACACAAAAGTTTTACTTGATTCAGCTGCAGGTGGTCAAGCTTTAGAATTGAAGTATGATGAGATATATATCTTGTTGAACCGAATTGCACAAGGAAATATTGAATGACATTCTGCCTCAAGAAGTGCTACAAAAAAAGTTATAGGTGTGTTGGAGGTAGACTAGTTTACTGCTATATCCGCCCAGATTGCTGCACTATAAAATCAGTTAAATACTCAGTTCAATAATATAAAATTGGGAGTTACACAATCTGCAACAATAGTTAATGCAATTCAAAAGACAACAGGTTGGTGTAAGGTTTGTGGAAATAATAGTTATTCTGCAATTATATATGCTCCAAATACCGTGTCTGTGATGTTTGTGGGCAATGATCAAAGGCTAAATTAAGGGAACACCTATAATTTAAGGTGAAAGACTCACCCACCAAATCCATCATAGAACAACCAACAACAACAGTTTCAACATCAAGTTCGAAATAATCAGGCCATGAATCAAACTAGAAATATGGAAAAGATGCTGAAACAAATTTTAGCTGCTCAAGGTGGTTTTCCAAGTGATACTGAAAATCCTAAACAAGTAATGGCAATCACTTTGAATAGTGGTAAGGAGCTCAATGAAATCCTCCATAGAAAACTAAGGAGGTAAATACTAATTTGGTTCCTAAATAGATAGATGAACAAGTTGCTAAAAATCCGAGGAAGTCTGAGTACTTGAAAACAAAAGTTGCTGAACAAGTGAACATGAGAATGCTACCACATTTCCCACAAAGGCTCAGAAAAGCAAAGGATGATGCATGCTTCAATAAGTTCTTTGACACATTTAAAAAGTTACACATTAACTTACCTCTTTTAGATATTTTTATAGGGAATGCCCAAGTACGCTAAGTACTTGAAGGATTTGGTCACTAACAAATTTGGGCCGAAGTATATTGAGATAATAGAACTCACTAAAGAGTGCAACTCTGTGGTGATGCAAAAGATGCCTCAAAATCTCAAAGATCTAGAGAGATCACCCTCCCTATTCAAATTGGCAATAATGAGGTGGTACATGCACTGAGTGATTTGGGGGTGAGTATCAAATTGATTCCTTTGTCTTTGTTCAATAAGTTTGAACTGGGAAAGCCGAGATCGAGCACTGTGATACTCCAATTGGCAAACTAGACCCTAGCTCATCCTGAAGAAATCATAGAGGCTGTGCTTATTAAGGTTGGTAAGTTTATTATTCTTATTGACTTTATTGTTTTAGATTTTCAGGCAGATAAAAAAGTGCTAGTTATCTTAGGACGTCCATTCTTGGTGATGGGAGGAGCGCTGATTGATGTGAGAGAAAACACTCTCAGAATAAGGTTGGATGATGAAGAGGTGATTTTCAAAGTGTACAAACCACTCAAGGCACTATACCACTCCAAATATTTGGTCATGATTACAGTGATTGAAAGGGATAATTATGGGGTGGTGGATATTAATCCACAAAAAACATCTTCGGACTTTCTCATTAAGTAGCCAAGCCACAACTTTCATAGCCTGACATAATGCAAATTAATGATCCTGAAAAGGCTATTGTTGAGAGATTTGTTGACCTTGAGAGTTCACACTCAAGAGGTACGAAAATAATAAGAAGATGACATTCAATTGTGAGGAAGAGGTTGAAGGAAAATTGTTGAGTTAATGATTGGGTCGTGTCATGAAACTAAATTAGGTGCTGTTTAGGAGGCAACCCAAGTTAAGGTATGTTTTATTTTTAGTTTTTTTAGTTTTTATTTCACTAGTTTTTGTTTTTGTTGAGTCATAAGTTGATGAGAAGTCTGAGTACCGAAAGACCAGAGCTAAGGAGCATGGCGAAGACTGAGTGTGGGGTCCCCCAACTTCTTGATGTATAAAGATGATATTAGGTAGGTCATGAGGCCTCAGAGATTATTTCTATCTCTACTTTTAAGTACACTTTGGGGACAAAGTAAATTTTTAAGTGTGGGGTAGAGAAATTCCCATTTTAGGGTAATTTTAAAATCTTTCGTGTTAGGAATCAATGGATGTTCTTGTTGGTGATATATGTGATTTCATGATGCTAGTTGGTTTGAATGAAAAAAGTATGTTGATTGTATGAATTACTACTTTTGAGACTCCTAGGCTCATGATTATGACTTTTATACTCATTGGCTTATTGTTGAATTCTTGTGATTGTTTAGGTTAGAGTCTGTGATGATCCTACTTAAGTTAAGCATGTTTCATGTGCGTGTGAGTTATTTGTATATTCCTTATTGCATGTGATGTCTTGAACTTGCCTGGTATGTATACTAAACGAAATAAAGAGTGTGGGTTTAGGAGATGATATAGGCATTTCTTTGATAGCTATTTTGATACCTTCTTTTGACCTACATTTGTGCATATTCCTAGTTAACCCCACTGAGCCTTAAGCTTTTTCTTTGGTAGCCTCATATGTAACCTAATTTCCTTCTTTGATTGACCATAATTTGATCCAAGGCTCCTAAGCTCTTTAGTGTAAAATTAATTAAGTTAAGGAGCTGGAAATTCAAGTAGGAGAAAGGTGAAATTGAAGAACCAAAGTTATAGTTAATAGTGTGTATAATTGTTATGTGTTGTGGTTGGGAGTTGTGTAATATAATGAATTTTTTTTTAGAGTGAATAAGTTTTGAATAGACAATACTCCCACCATATTTTATGCGAATGATCTTTATGAGACGAGCCTAAATAAAAGATGTACTTAGACAAAGTGGTGGAAGTTGGTTGTTGGAGATTGTTCTTAATTGTATAATGTGATGTATTAAAGCACTCGGGGAAGATAGTCACTATTACTAGCCAGAATAGTTCCTACCCGTCCCTTATCCTACATTACAACCCTTAAAGACCTATTTGATTCGAGGATTCAACATTCTGATATTAGTTGAGTACTACATTAAGGTCAAGCATATGTTTCATTTTGTGTAACTTGTGAATCCCTTGTAAGAGTGAGTGCAATTTGATTCTTGTCCCAATTTTGTGATAAATTGCTTTTGTGTGAGTAATTATGGGTAACTCTCTTGTTGTGAGGGCACATGTTTAATGATTGTTGGGTGAATCATATGATGTATTTTATTGAGCAATATGCATGAGTTTGCTAACAAGGTGAGTCAATTCTTGAGGCTAGGATGTTTTGGAGTAGTATTCTTGAACTTTCAATTGTGTACATAACATGCTTAGCATAGAAACTTGCATTGCATAGTCATTGTAGTACTAGATTGAGTGTCTTGATTATAGTAGAAGTGTGGTGTCACCTAATCTTATGATTCTTAGAGTACAGAGTTGTTCAAGGATGAACAAGGCTTTAAGTGTGGGGTGGTGATCTGAGGTGGTTTAATGCACTTCAGTGTTGTTATCCTAGCATATTTATCCTTGTTTTGAGGAGAACTTGTGCGTTTAATGTATTAATGATGATATAAATCAGTATCTATGTGTTTAAGTATGTTAATACAATGTATTTTAATACAATGTGTGTGGTTTCTTTAAAATAAGTTTGCTCTTAATTTGGTCACTTAGAGTTCAAACGAGAAAACTACTGTTACTAGCTTGAACTAGGTGTTTGCCTAGTTGATTGCGATGGATTCTAATGTGTGTAATGAGTTCATAATGGTTTGATTGTGTAATTATGTGTGTAACAACTCTTTTATAGTGTTCAAGGTTCATCTGAATCAATCCAAGAGTCAAAAAATAAGTTAAAGATCAATGTGGGCAAGCCTAGCCTTAGCTTGAGTTTCTAGTCCACCGTTCTTGATATTGTGTTGTTTTAAACTCTAATACATGATATATGATGATTAAAGATTATTGGTGAGTTTATTATGATGATATATGGAGGGAATAAAATCTGGAAATCAAGGCAAAGCAACACCACAAGGCTTGGTATTGAAGGACAAAGGCTTAAAACGAGTTTAGTTGTCAAATTGCACTTTCCAGAGAGGCCTTGCGATAGAGGTGTGACTCTACCCTTGATTGACTGGAATAGGGGTTGTGACTCTATCCCTAATTGAATTGAGCGGCTATGTCACCACAACCCCCACTCAATTTGACCAGCCATCTTGCCACGATCCTATTCCCAACACGACCAAACTTGGCCACCTATAAACAAGACTCTTGTACTTGTTGTTTGATTCCTTGGATGTATTGGAGATTTGGAGAGGCTCTTCTAAATACTTTAATTAGGGTTTATTTCTCTTTAATTTAGATTTTTAATGGATTTGATCATTGTTCATTGAATTGCATTACAATTATGTCCATTAGTGACTAAATGCCCCCTTTCCAGGGTTAAGGACAAGAACATGTTTACTTTAGCTTTGAACTGAGTTTGTTTGGATTGCTTATCATATTTGGTTGTTTTTTTTATAAATTTTATCACTATTTTAAGGATTCAATACCATTCAAATACATATATTGTTGACCTTGTAAACTTGGGAGGAGGGATAGGAAGATAGAAGGGGGTGAATAGAGTAGGGTTCTTATTCCTTTATAAATAGAGGATTTGAATTAGCATCTAGGATAGGGATATACCTAGAAGCCTTACTTGGTTCACTATGAGATGAAATATAAATGCGTTTATTTTAGTTCTCACATCCTCACTCAATGATGTAGTTGTGGGTCTAAGTTAGATAGGTGGTTAGAAGTCGGGAGACCATGATCATAAAATCAACCCCGTGAATCAACAACCAAGATAAGTAACTTAATAGAAAAAGTTCAATATAATAGTATGATTGTTCATAGTGCTTTAGCCCCAGGTTTTCATCCATTGATTGTCCGAAGTCTTTATTTTCCTGCATTATTTTACTTTACTTTTAGTTACAAAACTTTAAAACTCTTTTGGTTACGTTAACTTGGATTGAATAGTTGTTAAAATAATTCTCTAAGGGATCAATATTTGACTTTATTTGAGGCCACTGTATTACCTGGTGAGACCATGTACACTTGCGTGTGTGCTTGGTTTCAACATACAAGTATGCATCAGATTTAGACAAATATGCTCACCGTACATGCATGCAAACACCTCAAAGGGACTAACTTTCCCTACCCACTAGAGGTCAAATGGAGTATTTACCTATTTCTACAAGCTAGTATTTTGGAGTCACAAAAAGAGGTAAAGTAATTTGCTTCACATTGGCACCATGCCCGATTTGCTATTTATGGCACCAAACCAAGCCGACGTCTCATATTTTGGCTTTCATATGGGAAAACCATATGGCTACTCATACTTCACCATAGGTATAAATGCGATCCCAAATTTAAAATGCTACAGGTACTTAGATTTCCCTTGCATTTGGTTCAAAATCCAATCACAACTATTTTCCCTTAAGAATGTCGTCAATCAATATATCATAGGAAAAGGCTCGTCCTATGTCACTTTAAACACATAAATATAAAGTAAAAATCTATAAGTGAAACCAATAACTAATCCATGTAAATGTGGGCACCATCAGAGTGCTGGATTATTATAACCCAACAAAAAATAAAAATCATCCAAAATATCATCAAAACATCCAAAAATATCTAAATAATATAAGTCCATATAAGAAATAAATATGGAGACAGGCACCCCCAACTAAAAATCTTGAAGTGTCCTCACTGTACAACAATCAAGCATAAATAAAGATAAGGGTGCTCCCTGAAATCGCATGAAGTGCTGCTCTGTCCCTCAGACTCTGCAATATCTCCAGCATCATCAGAACTAAACCACTCAGTTGGGTCCTCATCATCGCTATCTACTCTGGAAGAAGGTAGTCTGTCTTGGGGTTTTAGGACCTTCCATAGTTCCTTTACCCCCTTCCACATCTTACTAAAGAACTTGTCCCTCTTATTCACCCTTTTCTTCATCTTCTTATAGGAGTCTCGGAGCTCTCTATGAGACTCTGCCAATGATGATTAGGCCCTCTCAAGACCACAGCGGTGGCTCCCTGGTCTACTGATCTACCAAATACTTCTTATAATCATATCGGGACATATATAAATGGCGGGTAGTGGAGGGCTCTCCCATCCCCTGAGGCAATCCCAACACAAGCTCCCTAATGTCCCTCAAATCAACACTAATCTACTCAAAGGGCCAAACTGTGGATGGCCTACAAGACTCTTGCTCATCACGTGTCGACTTACCCAAGTCGATCTTTCTCTTCTTTCTTTGTCCTAGTGTACTCTCACCCCGAATTTTGAGAGGATAGATGGGGGTGCAAGGGCACACCCAAGTGTCTCCAGGGTACTCTACAACCTTGGCTTGCCTGCATAACTCAGTAATCAAAGAGGTGAATAAGAGATAAGTACCACCGTGGTTCTTGGAGAACTTTATATCAGAGACCACAAATCGACCAATATTCAAAGGAATGCCATTTATTATGCAAGAAACCATTAAAGTACGCAAATCTAGAACTTCTTTTATATGGATGCAATGGGAAACCTGGCTACAAATGATAGTCAACCAAATTTGGGCCTCAACAGTGAAGTTATTCATAGATATGTTCCTCTTGGTATCCGCCCAAGGGACCTCCTCACCCGGACATAGCTTCTCCGCCACCCAACTCCCCGCTTTACATCCTTTGGCCTCAAATTGTTCCATGTCTGTATTTGGGAGCCCATAGATTTCATTTATCCCCTCAACTCCAAAGTATACTATTTTTCCTCGAATCCTGATGACTGGGTCCAAGAAAGAAACCATTTTAAGATGAACGTAGAATTATCGTACCCACTGCTTATTTTCTCGACAAGGATCTAGGGCAAAACACCTTCATTCGATGGCCACGAGTCTGTAATGTAATGTCGGAAGCTTTTCTTACACTTTCTGCAAGCATATTTCCCACTCTAGGAGCAACTTTGTTCTTGGTAAATCACCATAGTAATGATTGTGGCACTCAGGGCCATAAAATGAAATTGATCATAGTATCCCATGATATAAACTTGAAAAATAAGAGAACAACACAAAAACATTCACCATTAATATTTCAATGCACAAACTATGCTATGTTGTCCAATAAAGCTCATGGGATGGCTACTTGGTGGTGTTTGGACAAGTATTTGAAGTGAAGAATTTTTGGACCAGGCTGAAGTTCAGCCTCAGATATGGTGATCGCAATCCACTGGGCCGCGATCGTGATCCACTAACTGCGTAGCGGTATCTAAGGCTAGGTCAAGTAAGATTTTCAATAATGCAAAATTCCAAAGTCTAATCCAAAACATGTTCCAACACAGGATTTAACATCAATAGTATTGAGCAAGGTTAAAAGATACTCGATCATGCCCTTTAGAATGTGACAACAACTAGTTATGAGTTTGTTTGGGCATTTGATTGAGCACTTGGTGTGCATACTATATTTATATCAATTTTGAGCACAATTTGGGTACTCAAGACTTCTCCACATCTGTGCACACCATTTATAATAGCAACCCACCACACAAGTATAAAGAAGTAACAATTTATCCATCAAACACAAGTTTAGGTTTCCCCTAGTTCATTCATTCTATAGCCTACCTATAATAATTTAGCATGAATTCAAAGAACTTACCAGAGTAATGATGCAAGATAGATGCTAAGATTCTTTTGGATGTCCCAAAATATGCCCAAGAGTGGGTATAATTTGAGAGAAAAGTTGAGAAGGGCGTGTAAGAGTAATAGGGAATCCGGATGGTCATTTAAATTGACTTGACTGCAATCACGGTCCAACATTCGCAATTGCAAACAAGCGGTTGACAGCGATCGTGGAGGCACGGGGGCCAGTGATTGTAGTATCTGAGGCCAAATTCTGGTCCTCTACACTCCTCTATTTTAGTTCATTACTCAAATTATCACATTTTCTCCTTCTCAAACTCATTCAACACACTCCATAGTGCCACAAATGCATGGATTAATCAGATGACAATTTAAAATCTACACAACCAAATTAAAAGCAAAGGATATGAGCCACTTTTGTGGCATTTATGGGTTGCCTCACACATAGTGCGTTAGTTATCATTGTGACATGATGTCTTCCATTTTTTTTCAAGTTGGATCCACAAGTGACCCCTATTCACTTACTCATCTTCAACATCTATAACCGCCATCACTTGAAGCTCCATGGGTTGATTCTTTGTTTTACATACCCGAAAGAAAACTTCACCGTCATTAACTATAAACCTCATTTCCCCAAGCTCCAGATAAAAAATGGATCTTATGGTTGCAATAAAAGGTCAACCAAGGATAATAGGAACCTCTTGCTCCATCTCATAATCTAGCACCATAAAATTCGCCTGAAGGATGAATTTATCTACTTTTACCAATATGTCAAACAAAACACCAACCGATTCATTGATAGACCAGTCTGCTATTAAAAGCCTCATTGATATTGGAATAGGGGAAATTAAGCCAATACACTAATTTGCAAAGGACATGAGATTAATACTCACACAAATGTCACATAATGCTTTTTCAAACTTATGCATAACGATGGTGCATGGAATTGTAAATACCCTGATGTCCTTCTTCTTTTCTGCTATTGCGCTACTCATGATAGCACTACACTGATGATTTACTTCAATAGTGTCACCTTCAACAAGATTATTCTTCCATATCAATTTCTTCATTAGTGTAGCATACCGCAAAATCTCTTGGATAGCCTCGAGTAACGGGATATTGATAGAGAGGTTGCTAAGGTTATCCATGAATTTATTAAGCTTGTCATTCTCTTCTTTTTTTCTTAAACCTTTGTGCAAATGGAGGAGGAATTTGCATAGTGGGAAATGTATCACTTCGTGGCTCCTCATTTACACCACCTTTTCATCAATTTCCATTGGTTATTTTTATCTCGTTCTTCTTGAGATTTAAGAGTTTCTTATTTTTGATCAACCACAAACTTTTTATTCACATTCATATGCTAAATGTTGGTCTCTTTTGTATCCATAGTTTCTCCTTCAATTTGCCTCAAATGATCCCCGAGGGTCTTTCCACTCCTAGTGACTATTGCTAAAACTTTAGCATTATTTTTTGGGGTCACAATAGTGTCACTAGGAAGGCCCCTCTTTGGTCTAGCATTTAGTTGAGAGGAGATTTGACCTATTTTTATTTACAATTTCTTAATAGAAGTGGATTGGGACACAACCATTTGGTTGATTTACAAAAATTCGCTTTTCAGTTCACGGACCATCTTGTTCGTTCCCTCAACTTTCATCAAAATTCTTGCTAAGAAATCTTTTGTTTTGTATTTGTTGGGACAAAGAGATTTTCCTCTTTGTTGTTTTCTTGGTCGTGAGGGGGAACATAATGATCATAGTCACAGTCTTTATCCCTCCAATCATAGTCACGACCCCTATCTGTTTCGTTCCAACCATGGTTCCCACCTTGCCTTTGATAGGACGGGCGGGAACCTCCGAATAATTAGCCAAATACCAAATCTCTTCATCAAGCTTCTTGGCCTCTTTATCATCATAGGCCTTGGATGCCACGACATTCACCGCTTTTATGGGTGCTCCCATCACATATTTTGTTAAAATCTCTAATTGTGTCATCCTTTTTGCCATATTTTGCTTCCTCTCTTCATCTCTCTTCCTTTTATATTTATCAACAAAAGAAGGTAGTAGGGGATCCTTTTGGTACCTCGACCTCATAGTTTTGCCAACCTCGGTTTTGCTTGTCAAATTTCTTAAGCAAGTTTGTAGCTTCATGATATGTCAATTTCATAAGAGAACCTCCCACTGCATTGTCAACCACGATTTTATTGAGTTGATCTAGAGCCCAGTAGAAGATTTATAGAAGCATATTCTATGGGACCTCGTGGTTGGAACATTGCACGATTTTTCTATTGAATTTTTCCATACCTTGTACAAGGGTTCTCCATTCAATTGCCAAAAGTTAGTGATTTCATCATGCAATTGTAGCATCTTGGATGGTGGGAAGTACCGATCAAGAAAGGCTACAGTAAGTTCATTTCATAAAGTGATTGATCTAGACGAAAGAGATCGAAGCCACAATATCACCTCTCATATTATAAAAACAGATAAAAGCGCAATCGGATGTACTTTTGGGATATGTGTGCAATATCAAAGGGTGTACACACTTTTACAAAATTCTTAAAATGATAATTGGGGTCCTCATAGGCTTGCCTACTAAAAAGTCCCTTTATTTATAGAATTTGCAGTATGACACTCATGACGTGAAAGACTCTGTTCCCGTGAGTAGGTAGGATACGGATGACACTTATGTGCACAAAATCATGAAGTTGCTCCTCGCCATCAAGAGGAACGTTAATGGACCCAGTATGACTTGCATTGTCATTCATGGGTCTGTGTATACTATTTACATCACCAAAAAGGGAAACAAAAACAATAACTGAAATAAATACACACCACTACGAGTATACCCAAAGTAACACTCAACACCACACAATTGAAAACTAAATTTCACTCTCCAACAATAGAACCATTTTGATTACACTTGCCTATACCATTTAAATTGGTAGAGGACGATTATTGTCAATAGCTAAACTTATGTTGAGGTCAAATCCATGAGGAGTGAAATTGTCTTTCTAGTCCTATGGGTGTTAATAGTTACTAAAAATATACCTGTAATGTAAACAAAGTAACATACGTGATTTTAAATAGGGGGTTGATTTGGAACAAGGATTGATCAATGTATATTCAAGTTAACAAACTAAAGACAACAAATGTGATTGAAAATTCAGATGAGCAAGATCTTGGGATTATGTCTACCTAATGTCAAGTTATGCATTGATGCATTATAATTTGATGCGAATTCTAGTCATTAACGATATGGTAGGGTAGTTTGAAGGTCATTGAGGCTAGTTTATCACAAAAACTCAAGAATATCTCTCATTGATCCTTTCGAGTACCTAAAGAGTGTGTCAATTAAAATCACCTATTACCTCAATTGGGCATCCCTATTTCTAGGAAGACGCCCAAGACATATCTAACTCTCTGATCACCCTTATTTTTAAGATAGAGAAAGATATCAAACTACATCTATTATTGTCCACTATTGTTTTGTCATCCATATCCCTCTTTCAAGGATGATATGGGTTTCAAAAGTTCACTCACATCCCTCTTTCAAGGATGATGTGAGCTTTTTTGAACTTGGGGCTTTTACCCATAAATCTATCTTGGGAATTTGGGGTTTTCACCCACAAACCCCAACTAATTCAAACAAGCATTAGTGAAACCCATCATCAACAAACTAGAATCTACACAAATACATCACAACCTACACATAATTGCACCGTAGTTCAACATAATCCCAAGACAAGAAAGGTTAGATACTCATGGAATTAAGGAGATGATATATACCAAAATTTTCATTCAAAGCATCCATGGTAATGAAAAATTAGAATATTATTCAATTTAGCTTCAATTTCACCAAACTCACAATTGGAAAATTCAAATACAAGAGTTTCCTCAATTAGTAGGGTTACAAATTCTCCAAAATTCAATTATTCAAAGAGTAAGATACTAAAATTCAATTATTCAAAGTGTAAGATACCAAATGTAAGATACTCAATTAGCCGCGATCGCTGTAGCTTGTCCATGATCGCAGCTATCAGGATTGTAGTTAGATCTTGTGGTTGAGGAGGATAAATAATCTTGACTGGTCGTGATCGCGAACCTCAGGCAACGATCACGGTAACTGAGCCTGATTATGTGTAGGGTCTTTAGCTGTGCACTTTTCTTCTCCTTTTGATTCCTTTCTAGCTTAAATCCATATCTTTCCATCTCATCACCTGTGTACCTGCAAAATGTAGAAATTAGTGTATTCGACTAACAAACTTTTCTTATTCATAAATTTAAATTGTAGTCGTGTGCATGAATTTTGGATGTAAATGAGTGGTAAATTCACCACTCATAAGTTTCCCACTAGTCATGACCTGCAGGGGATGAGCTCTTATCCATGTACTGTACCAATGTGGTATGCGATCCAACCAATGAATCATAGCAACTAATCTCATAAAGATGTCCAAATACTAGTACATCTTACAATAATAAATGATATTAAAATGATTACAACCACAATGAGAATAAGCAGTCATACTTGTACAGTTAACACGTCTTTAATATAACCTCATTATATATGCTTAACACTTAGGATATTATTAACAATTACATTCCTTAAGTATTCATTAAAATAATAGACAACCACACTAATATATACTTGGTCAAATTAAGTTAATAAAGTCATGTAAACAACAATAATACTTTAACACACTAAATGACAAGTAGATATGAATCATTGGTTTCTTCAATTATAGCATGTCTGAAGTCCAATTCCCAGCTTCTTCAAGTAATAATTATCAAACCATCTTCATTAAACTCAAGTAGTCATTCTAGGAGGCCACGTTCAACCAAATAGAATCTAAAATCTAGTAATTCATTCTTTAATTCAATCCTTCTTTATTCATATTAAAATCAGATATTTCACTATTATCTAGTAACCCTTACATTCACATCATTACTAAGTTCAAAACCTACTCTATTATCCAATAATTTAATTTTCTTCAACTTACAGTCTAGTTTTAGTCATACACTTTGATACCTTTTACTTCCTATCCCTTAGCCTAACTTGACTTTAGACTCTTAAGTTATGTCACTGCCTCTACATGCCATAATCAGTTCTCAGCACTAACTTTAAGCAAGGTTATCCCATATTCCAACCATGTAATACCAAGTTCATCCTCGTATGGTAGTTGGGATAAATGACCAGATTATGAGATCACACCATCTTATTATCATCTATATTCATATAATTCACATTACAATCCATCATAGAGCCATACAAATACAAAACATCCATAAAGGATTCATACATTAATATATCAACACACAATTAAGTCCTTATTACATTAGATTCATGTTTTTTCCACCCAAACTCCATGAATGCAGGCCAAAGCATGATTTCTATCATCAAATTTGCATTATGGATTTCGTTACTAACTACAATTTACTACTCATAAACCATAACCTACGTGGGCACCAAGCTACTGCAACAAGTAAGCTATTCAATGGATGATCTTTCATCTTATTCACATTTTTGAAGGCTAAATCATTTAATAATAGCAATTACAAGAGAAATTAATTAACTACTCTTCAAATAAATACCTTGGAAATTTAATTCACCAATTCTACCCTCATTTACGGTCTACAACATTATCCACGGCTCAATTAATCAAAAAAATAGTTCCTTCAAGCTCACCCAACTCCATTGATGGAGTTTTTAGGTTAAAGGGTCCACCTTTATTAAATTCAAGGTCCCCAACTATCAATTTTCATGTTTTAGAATCAGTAATTTATGCTACACATTGTTAATTAACACTTTAAAAGTAATTCTAGGTGATATTGATCCACCCAATAGGTTTTCCCCTAAATATTATGTACTTAGGGTTCAAATCTCCAAGAATTTCAATATTAAAGATTGTTCTAATGATTCTAAGATGTTAAGGGATTGAAAATAAAGTAGATAATGGAAGAAACTTACCTCAACAAAGAATTTTCACTCATATCAAGAGAAAATTTCCCCTTTATGGATTAGGAATGAAATTTTGGGGTTTGAGGGACTGGAATTGTCAAAATGGGTTATAAAATATTGTGCACGATGCTATAGCGTCCTGACCTGCTACATTGCCCTCAACGTTTTTGGATGGACAGTCTTCAGTAAAATGGTCATAACTTTGTACTCAAGAAATGAATTAACAAACGATTAGTTGCATCACAAAAAAGAATCAAGGATATTTAATCTAGTATTTATTGGGATCCCTAAATCATTATATTCTAGGAGGAATGATCATTTGAAGTTTAACCTAGTTTAAACTTATCCCAAAACTAAATTGGGAAGCATACTTTCAACTTAACTTTGTGCTAGGAGTATTCTATGATCTTAGTACATATCAAATGCACTCCGATACTAAATCATTTATCCTAACACATATGATGAATTAGATTTATATTCCTTTGTTATAATATTTTTGATAATGATAGAACCGATTGTTATAGATACCTAAATATCCTTTTAATTGCTTTCCAATACTGCAATCCTAGGTCAGATTGATATTTTCTAAATAACTCGATGGTATAATAATTATTGAGAGTCTAAAGTAAATTCTTCAATTTAAAGTTTCACTTTTAGAAATTTTAGTATATGTGGGTTTGCAATCTTGCATATTAAAGCATTCATGAACTTTATTGATGTTAGGTTCTCGTGAAAGAGATAAAAATCTAGTTGAACGATCTCTCAAAATCATAACTTCATGAATGTATGATACTTCAACCATATCTTTCATCTCAAAAGTAGATTATAATCACACTCTTTTATTTTTTTTACATACTCAATGTCACTTGCAGCTTTAAATATGTTGTCTACGTACAACGATATGGTAAGAAATCTATCTTTGGATCTTTTGATGTACACAATGATCTTCATAAATCATGAAAAACGTCTTGCGATATGATCAAATTATGAAGATGTATATACTATCTTCTCGAAGATTGTTTAGGTCCATAAAAAAACCTACGAAGTCGATATGCTTTATGTTCTTCGCCTTTTTCACAAAACCTACAAGTTGTTCCATGTATATTGAAATGCAATTTTCACTTCCATTTGATGCAACTGAAGATCCAACTCAACCACTATAGACAAAATTAATCTTATTGAAGTAAAGAATACAACATGTGAAAAAATTTCTTCATAATCTATTCCTTCCAGTTGTGAGTACTTCTTAGGTACTAGGCGAGATTTAAATCTTTGAATAGTACCATCTACCTTACTCTTAATTTTAAGAGCCCACTTAATTCTAATAGATTTTCAGCCTATAAATAGATCAACTAGTTGCCACATCTAGTTAGATTTCATTGACTCTATCTCCTCCCCTATTGCTTTAACTATTTTTATTTAGCAGGGCATGTAATAGCCTCATTTATATTTCTTGGCTCTTCATCATCTAAAGTAACTATAAATGCATCTCCTTTGATCTCAAATCGGCAATGGGAAATTTGTGGATGACTTATTCATTGAGGTTGAGATTTATGATGAGTAGTAATTTTTTCAATCATTTATATTTTATTTTTGATAAATTATTGAGGCTAAATTGATTATATGAGGCTAATTACCTTATGAAATGCACTAATTTCTAGTATTTGTAGCATTTCAAGGAAGTCTAGTGAAAAGAAATGAAGTTGAAGCTAGGAAGATGGAAAACAGAGATGAATAGGAAAAATCCTGAAGAAGTGCCTCAGAAACGACCCTCAAGAATTGCATACGTGATTAGAGAATCGCGAAAGCAACAGGTCAGGAAAGTCAGAGATGTCTCGTATGTGACATGTTGAGTTGTATATGTGACTGTCGCCATAGATACAGAAGTTGCGATAGCGACCAAATGAATTATGATAGCGAACGTCAGGAAAATTTTCAGGGGAAATAATGGAAATTCTTGTGGTTACATAAAAGGCACAAGCCCTAACATTTCCAACAGCCAATGTTTATCTTTAATTCTTTATAATACACTTTGGCACTGCTTTTGAGTAAAGAATATTCTTAGAGTGATTTTTGATTGAGAAATTAGTAATTTCCATTCAAAATTTGCTTAGACTCAAAGCATGGAAGTACATGTCCATTATTTCTCATGGATCAATTTAATGAAAATTTTGGTATATCTTTACTTCACTTCTCTATGAGTAGCTAATTCTAAATCTTGGGGTTATGCTTGCATATGTTGTGAATAGTGCATCAGTGTTGTTTATTTGTCCTCCTAATTAGCTATTCGTGATGGGTGTTGCATTTTTCATTGTTTAACTAAAAATTAGGGGTTGGAAACCCTAATTATCCATGAACCCATATCATCCTTGAAAGAGGGGGGTATGGGTGAGGAATAAATGCAACTAATAACTTAAAGGATTTCTTTTAGTGACATCTCTTAGATATGAGAATGTTAATTGAGGCAATAAATTAGTGAGATTGTTACACTTTTAAGGTGTTCGAAAGAAACCATTTTTGGAGTTTGGCATTTTATTTAAAGATTAGCATCAATACCTTTAAGTCTAGCCTGACCATATCTCCAAACTAAATTTGGATGAATAGTCAATTACTCATGCATGAACTCACACCTAGAATTGCATAACCCTAAGACCTATTCCCAAGTGATTAAAATCTTAGAATTTTCAGTATCAAGGTTGTGTTTTAAAATCAAAGAAGTCATTACTATAAAAATATTCAAGATAATTCAATCATTTTACATTTATGTTTGTTTCATACATACTTCAGGTCAAGTACGAGTCAAATCCTAGTTGACTATCAACACCCTTGAGCTTTGAA
Source organism: Capsicum baccatum var. pendulum (assembly GCA_030864225.1). Classification (NCBI taxonomy): domain Eukaryota; kingdom Viridiplantae; phylum Streptophyta; class Magnoliopsida; order Solanales; family Solanaceae; genus Capsicum; species Capsicum baccatum. Next base: position 74,412,086 of record CM061558.1, on the reverse strand, counting down.
TTCCTTGTATTCACTCCTTGTGGATTATAACCCAACCTAAATTAGGTTATTGTGTTGACAATGATCGCTTACACCTATTCAAGAGTGTAATTTGAGCGTTATCAAACATATCATCGTTGCTGCATAGTTTCACTCTTGTAGTACTTTTAGTCACTTTAAGTAACCATAGTATTACAGTTTACATTGGTTGTTGTTTCTGTTATTTCTCAAGTGGGGATAATAGTTCACATGTTACTATAATTCAACACAATAGTAATGCCGGGACTATTGATGGGTATCTTGAGGATGAGGATTACCTCGAAGATGCGGTCCAAGCTAGTGCTATTTATATTCCACCGACAGAAGTAAATAGAGTGTTTCACGTCACTAGTATAATGTTTTATTTTCTTTAAATGAATGCGTTATTTGGAGGTCAAGCACATAAAGATGCTAATATACACTTGAAGAATTTTATTGATGAGTGTTCTCCATTTGACAAAGCCCACATCTCTCAAGAATCAATCCAGTTGCATCTTTTTCCACCCTCTTTGATAGGGGAAGTGGTATTATGGCTGCGGTCTTTGCCCACAGAATCTGTAACTTCATAGGTTGAGCTCACAAAAGCATTCTTGGAAAGGTACTTTCCCCCTTTTTGGATGTCATAACTAAGGGATGAAATTTCCAACTTTTACCAACTTAAGGGCGAACCATTATATATGGCAATGATTCAACAATAAATTAATTCAATGCCTAAATCACGAGGTTCCAAAAAACATGCTTCTTCAATTTTTTTTATCGGGCATTGGATCAATTGAACAAGACGGTAAGCAATAATGTGGCCGGTGGTTCCATTGTCAAATTATCTTATGGTGTTGTGTCGGCATTGCTAGATCAAGTGACCAAGCAAAGTAGAGGTTGTAACCTAATAGATATTGAGGTGTCTGTGAGGCTCCCTCCGTATATTTTATGATCCAAGAGCAAAGAAAAAAGGATGAGGAAAGAGATTCAAATATGGCTAAAGTCATGACTTAACTTAATTTTCTAACCAAACATGTAATAAAAGCTTCTTATAATATGGTCAATGTCATTAATTCTAAGAGTGTTAAAGAATATGATGATGAGGAAGTATAGTATCTTTATTAAGAAATTTGGTTCTTAGCAAACCAATCAAAGGGTTCCCACCCTACCTATCAAAGGCAAGGTGAGAATCAAGGTTGGAAGAAAAAAGATTATGATAGAGATTGGCATGATAGAGATCATGATACTAATCAAGATTGGAGAGATAAGGATAGAGACTATGAATGGTACATACCTCCACATGATAGGTCCAAGGGTAAAGAGTCAATCTCCATTGACCCAGAGAAGTTAAAAAATCAATATGTCCTTGCTTGTATCTTAATGGGTATTAAGGGAACTAATAAGATAGTGAGAGAGATTAAAGGTGACTTCTCACAACTCAATTAAACGGTGACATCTCATTTGACCTCTATCAAGCAACTTGAAACTTAAGAGGGTCAAATCTCTGCACAACTTAATACAAGGCCAAAAGGTGGATTTCCTGATGACACGGTTGTCAATCCTACAAATGTTGATTACTTCATGGCTATTGTCACTAGAAGTGGTCAAACTCTTGGTAAGGATGTTGTTGATCTTGATGAATGTCCAATGAAAAGGGAAATCATGGACATGAAAATGTAAAGAGAAAGTAGCTAGAAAAGTCAAATGATGATGTTCCAAAGCCTAATGAACCAATTGTTAAAAAGCCGAAGGTAGTTGAAGAATAGATTAATAGTGATAAGACTCCTAATGCGGTTGATGATGATGCCCAAAAATTGGATAAAACTCCAATTGTTCCATTTCCACAAATCAAAATTCCTCCCCTATTCCAATAAAGGCTAAAAAATAAAGAGGATGATACAAAGTTTGAGAAATTTCATGCAAAATTTAGCAACCTATCGATAAATATTCCTTTGTATGAAGCTTTGCAAGAGATTCCCGGGTATACTAAATTCATGAAGGACTTGATCACAAAGAAATGTGTCATGGATTTCAAAACTATCAAGGTAACCTTGAATTATAGTTCCATAATATTCTAGCACAATGGTGATAAAGAAAGAAGACCTAGGTGTCTTGTACCATCGGGGTTTATAAATTGGGGTGTGTGATCTTGGGGAAGGTATTAATTTGATGCCATTTGTTGTGTTTCAAAATTAGGGTTTGGGTTCTCCTAAGACAACCATTATGAGGCTTTTAATGGTCAATCATTCAATTAAAAACCCTGTTAGTGTGTTGTATGATGTTTTATGAAAGTTGATTGGTTTATATTTTCGGCCGACTATGTTATTCTTGATTGCGAGATTGATCATGAGGTCCCAATCATTCTTGGTAGGCCATTCTTGGCTACTAGAAGGGCGTTGGTTGATGTTGAATATGGTGAAATAAAGTTTTGGGTTGATAATAAAGAGCTCTCATTCAACGTGTGTAAATATATAAAGCAATCTATGGACTTTCAAGTTGGTTCATTGATTGATTTGATAGATGGTGACTAACACCATGGATGCGGATCTTGTGGATGACCTAGTTATGGGTTCATTATGGAACTTGGGGAGTGAGGAGATTAAAGAATATGTTAGGTGGTTGCTTTGTTGGCGGGTCTTATCTCGTATACCAAGAACTCAGCCAAATTGAATCTTAACTTGAAAAATTGTGAGAGTCCACCAACCATATCATCCATTATTAAAACTCCTCAACTTGAACTTAAGCCATTGCCTTTCCACCTCCGGTATATTTTCTTAGGTGAGAAAAATATGTTACCAATCATTGTGGTGGGTAATCTTGAGCCTTGTCAAGTGGATGCCTTGAAATATATTATGAAAAAGTTCATTTGTTCTATTGGGTGGACCATAGCGGACATCATAGGGATTGCTCCCAGAATTTTCTCTCATAAAATCAAATTGGAGGCTTATCATGTTCATAGTATAGGGCACCAAAGAAGACTCAATCTACAATGCAAGAGGTAGTCAAGAAAGAAATTATCAGATGGCTTGATGTGGGTGTTGTCTACCCAATTTCTAATAGTACATGGGTGAGTCTGGTTCAATTCGTTCCCAAGAAGGATATCATGGCAGTGGTCCCGAATGAGAATAATGAACTTATGCCTATCTGCCCAATCATGGATTAAATAATGATCTTTTTATGGATTAAATATTAGATAAACTAGCAAATTATGGTAGGTGTTTCTTCCTTGATGGATATTCGGGGTACAATCAAATTTGTATCCTATCAGAAGATCAAGAAAAGACCACTTTCACTTGTTCCTATTGGACCTTTGCTTTCAAATGCATGCCTTTCAGTCTATGCAATGCATTGGCTATGTTCTAATGATGTATATTTTCTATTTTTCGAACATAGCAGAGGGTACCATGGAGGTTTTCATGGATGACTTCTCCATGGTTGGGGATTCATTCGATTCTTGCCTTGATTACTTAGATAAAGTCCTCAAACAGTATGATGAGACTAATCTCATTTTGAATTGGGATAAATGACACTTTACGGTCAAGTAAGGCATTGTAACATGTCACAAATTTTTGGGAAAAGACATCCAAGTCGATCAAGCAAAAGTTAAAGTGATTGCTAAGTTGCCCCTACCTATCTCCGTTAGGGATGCTAGAAGTTTTCTTGTTCACACTGGGTTCTATTGGCATTTCATTAAGGATTTCTCAACTTTTGTGAAAACTCATTGAAAAGAAGGTAAATTTTGAATTTGATGGTGATTGTCTAAAGGATTTTAATTGTCTCAAAGAACTCCTTGTGTCGGCTTCTATCATAGTAGCTATGGATTGGTCATTGGCTTTTGAACTAATGTGTGATGTAAGTGGTGTTGCTTTATATATGGTATTTGGCCAAAGAAAATAAAAGTTGTTCTATTCAATCTATTATGCAAGAAAATTATTGAATGATGCCCAACACACTAAGGGTTACAGAACAAGAGTTGCTAGCGGTGGTTTGTGCTTTTAAATGTTTTTTGCCTATTCATTGGGTATGAAGTGGTTGTAAACATAGATATCACCACTCTTAGATATCTCATGGAATAGAAAGAGGAAAAACTTAGTTGATTAGGTGGATATTGCTTTTACAAGAATTTGATTTTAAAGTTAAAGATTGAAAGGTGTGTGAAAATCAAGTAGCCGGCCACATTTCCTGCCTTGAATCCAATCATGATAAATTTAGAGAGACTTAGATTGATGGCAGTTTCCTCAATGAATTAATTATGTCACTCTTGGGATGTATTGTGCGTTGGTATGCAGACTATGCCAACTATATTTTGAGTAGTATGCTTCTCAATGATCTTAATCACTATCAAAAGAAGAGGTTCCTCTTTGATATTAAGATGTATTTTAGGTATGAACCATACTTATTTAGAGAGTGTAAGGATGGTATGGTTCGTCGATGTGTCATGGAGTCAAAATAAGAGATATTCCTGAGGCTTGCCACTCTTCCCCATTTGGTGGTTATCATGGTGGGATCCATAAAACTGTAAAGGATCTTCAAAGTGGAACTATTAGCCTACTCTTCATAGAGATTCTTATGATTTAGTCAAAACATATCTTCAATGCCAATTGCAAGGTGGTGTTTCTAGGAAGCATGAGATGCCTCTCAAGCCTAATCTCGAGGCTGAATTATTCGTCGTGTAGGGGATCGACTTTATGGGTCCCATTGTGAGCTTATTAGGTAATAAATACATCTTGGTAGCCTTTGATAATGTCTCAAAGTGGGTGGAGGAAATTTATCTACCGAATACCAAAAACAAGAGTGTTACCTTCTTCTTAAAGAAGTACATCTCTATAAGGTTTGAGACTCTACAGGCAATTATTAATGATGGCATTTCTCATTTTTGTAATCGGGTTTTTAGTGCCTTACTTGATAAGTATGGGGTATAGAATAAGGTTGCTACTCTATATCATCCCCAAACTAGTGTCCAAGTTGAGGTTTTGAATCGTGGAATCAAGTTCATCCTTCAGAATACCATGAACGTTGGTTGCACGAACTAGGCAAGGCAACTCAATAATGCTCTTTTGGCATATAGGACGGTCTACAAAACACCTATTGGTATGCCACCCTATTAATTGTTGTTTGGGAAGGCTTGTCACTTACCCATTGAGTTGGAGCATAATGCTTTATGGGCTTTAAGGAAGTTGAATATAGATTGGAAGGATGTATCCAAATTAAGAGTGAATCAACTTCATGAGTGGGATGACTTTCAAATAAAAGCGTATGAATTCTCCATATTGTATAAATAAAAGATGAAGAGGTGGCATGATGCTAAAATCATATAACGAGAGTCTTATATGTGTGATGATGTGCTTTTTTTCAATTTTAGTTTGAAATAATTAGCAAGTACGATTAGATCGAAGTGGTCGGGTCCGTTCGTGTTTCAAATTTTTATCCTAGTAGAGCTATTGAGTTGGAAGACCCCAAGAGAAAAACTTTGTGGTTAACGGACAAAGGTTAAAGAACTACCATATTGGTTGACCCGGAGCAGTGAAGATTAAGTCGCTTCACTTCAAGGACTTAAAATGATGATCAATAGGCATCGTGCCGCAATATTAAATCAAGCGCTAGATGGGAGACAACCCATTGTTTTTTAAAAAAATTCATTTATCCCTTAAATTTTAGTTGTTAGATTACTTTAGGATTTTTTTGAATAATCCATACAATTTTAGAATTTTGAAAGTGATTTGAGCAGGTTAGGATGCACAGAGTTGATTGGAATTGAGATTTGGTGAAACACCTTGGAAAAAGGGGAATTGAGCAACTTTATGACGACACTTGAGGGTCTCAGGTGTCGCAAACATGAGGGACAAACATGAGGGACAGATCACAAAAGCAAAAATTCAGAACTTGAGAGCCTCAGGTATCACAAACATGACAGACATATTACGAACACGATTCGTCAAGTGGAGTCAAATATTGCTTACGTAATACGCCTATCACGATCGTGATACCCTACAGTTTATTTACCCCACATAAGGTGACAGTTTCAAATGGTTCTTTCTCTTTTTCTCTCTCAAATAACTGAATTCCATCAGTGCTAACCACTTTAAAAAGGGCTTTCAAAGTGTTCTACATCTGCATTTGGACACAAACTTTAGGTATGCATCTTGCTCTCTTCTTTGATCGATGAAATTTCTCTTTAGGTTCTTGGTTAGGGGCAAAGTTGGGTGTAACTTTATTCATATTTTATGTTGTAAGTCTATTAATTTCTGGGCATAAAAGAATTCAAGTGACAAATATCTTGGTGTTTGCATGATTTGGGGAATTCTTGAGTACCCCAAATGTATTCAAAATGAGTGAGAATTTAAGTTTCACACTAAGTGTTTGATGATTTGCTCTGATGAAATTTTGTAAATTCTTTTACCGTTCTCCATGAGTGACTGAGTGATTAAGAGTTATAATTCATGTTCTTTGGTTTATAAATAGTATGTTAACATGTTTATGTGAAAAATATTTAAAATCTACATTGGGACTTTCTAGGGATGCTGGTACACAGATGTTGCAATCGCGATCTCAGATCGCAAAAGTGGTACCTGAGGCTAGCCCATAGTTCTGAGAGTAGGTAGCACGATTGTATCCTCAGATCACGGATGTGATACCTCAGGATCATCTACAGGTGAGCAGCAAGTATTACAATTGTGATCTCAGATTGCTAAAGCAACACATGAGGCCCGTTAGAACCTGAGTAGTAGGTATCACGATCGTGACCGTAGATTGTGAAAGTGATACCTAAGGCCAATCTACACGTCTGAGTAAAATGTTAGAAACTGATGTTTGAGCCTAAAGTTGATCCTTAAACCATTTTCTTAGCCTTTCTCAGTCATATTCTATTATTTTTAAATGATAATCTTGGAAGTTCATGCATGTGTATTGTTTTTAGGTTTTCAAACCAGAGGCTAAGAATGGCACACTGACTTATAGATAAAGTTAAGGTTGAAGAAGAATATGATTAGAACTAATTCCTCTCCCACGACTGCCAAACAACGTGTTACAAAGATTTGGATAAAAAGTAGTTATACTGAAGAGGGATATCTCATAAGGGAGTTCCTGAGGCCCTCCTGGCTTTCTATAGTAGGTTGGAGACTACAGGGTGGATATGATTTTCACTAAAACCATTGTATGCTAATAATAAATGGGTTAGAGAGTTTTACTCTAACCTCAAGTCTGTAAAACACTCCAACCTAGTGATAAGATAAGAGGCCAAATGGTCCATTTCAGAGTGGAGGAGATAAATTGGGTGTATGGATTACCAGATCATGATCAATCCCTTTTTACCAAAAAAGATTATACTCTGGGCAGTTGGTTGGTCTCACAGATTTAACCAGGTAGAAATTTACAATGGGTAAACACGAAAGTAGGGATTAACTCAAATGAGTTCATGGATGAGGTGAGAATTTTGTTGACTATTATTTGTATCTGTGTCTCTATATGTGGGAATATGACTAATACCTCGGTGATAAGGGCCCAGATGGTCTCCTATATTTTCTAACAATATTTTGTGGAATGTGTTATCTTAGAGTTCCATTCATACAAGTCATGAGACTGACCCACCTTCATATTTCCTTCCCTGATCACCTAATTATACAAAAGAGCAGGAGCCAAGGAGTACGTGAAATGTAACAGGGTAGCACAAAAGACACTAATTTACCTACTAAAAATGAACAGTGACGATCCAGATTCTAAAAGCAAAAAGATAAAGATTGATATAAGTAAGTCAGTGCAAGATGAGTTTGACTCTTATAGACCATCATCCATGGGACTGTTTGAGGTGTCGAATGATGAGTTATGGATGGTTCGAGAGTTGGTGTCCAAATTTTCCATAGGTCCTCATGAGACTTCTGAGGGTCCCACTTTCTATGCCCCACAGAGTGATTATGATAGACTCATAGTGGACTAGAAGAGAAAAGGACATCATATTTCAAAGTTGGAGTAGGCATACACTTCCTTGGCCAAGTCGCACCTGGATTAGGGTGAGTCATACACGAAGATAAATAATAGAGGAAAGAATAAGGAAAAGCTTATCACCCAGATGTCGAAAGGTGTGAAGGGTTTATGGAAGGTGCTGAAGCATAGAAACCCACTTCCCTCTTCGAGGCAAGTGGATGATGATAATATTCCAGTATATTGGTCCAAAGATGATGAGTCTAATTTTAATGGCACAGAGGATGAGGATACTGAGTATGATGACAGCTAGTGATGTGGATTCAGGAGCCATTTTACTCTCTTATATTTTGATGTCATGTAGTAATGACATTGTGATCTTTTAGTTAGGGGTGCCTTGTGTTTGTATTTCATATTTGTGTGATGTTGTTATTTGAATATTTTTGTATTTCATATTTGTGTGATGTTGTTTTTTTGGACATTTTCTATGTATGGTTATGGATATTATGTGCCTTTGTCGGGCTTATGCTTTATGTGGATTTTTTTGGATTAGTCGCATTTCTTTTATTTTTATTTCTAGGTTTGCTTTTTTTCTTTTGGTAGTCTTCTTGGATGATCCTTTCCTTATGATAGATTGAGTGACGATATTCTTAAGGGAAAATCATCGTGTTTGGGTGTTGGACTCGTTGATGCAGGGAAATTTTAAGTACCTATAGCATTACAAACTAGGATTGAATTGTAATTATGGTGAAGTCTGGGTAGCGAATTTCTAAGGCCAACTCTGAGTAATTGTAATATTATTGCCCTTATTAGAGCTGGGATGAGATATTGTGACTTTCTTGGTACTAACAATAGTTAGTCTCGCATGGTGAAATATAAAATGATCATACCACTCCATCTAAAACTTTTTGTAAAAATCAATGGCATGGAAGTGAATGATATGGTGACAACACTTTGACTCTTTTAGTGACTCCTAATTCTTAAGTTGGTGATAATGTGGAAAATTACTCCTTATGTTCTTAAGTAGGAAGTGAAATCGATCCTTCTAGAATAGTTTGCATGCTATGTGTGGTGAGTATTTGTTGAAAGATTCTTATGCTTACTTATGTCATCTAGAACTTGCCCTATTGGTTTTTCAAAGATAGTCTTGATTATACATGATTGGTGAAATAATTTAGGCCTTCTTTGTGATTTCTGGAAACTATTGTATCGTAAAACGTCTACCTGTGCATGAATGGTATCACTTGTCACCCTATTTGAGCCTATTAACCTTTCTTTGGAAACTACATTACAAGCCTTGAACCTTCTAAAAATTGTTCCTCTCTTGAACCCTACCCTCCTTGAACTTAAAATTGCTAACTTGAGGCTAAAAGCCTAAGTTAGGGGTGTAGTGGAACTTGGGAGAGCAGATTATGTACCATGATCTTGTAAATGAGTGCCTTAAAGAAAAACAAAGGTGAAAAATAAAGGATAAAAATAAAGGAAAGTAAAAAAAGTAAGAAATTGCAATAAGGAAAGAAAAAGAGAAAAAGTAAGAAATTGCAAAAAGGAAATGAGAAGAGAATGCTTTCGATAGACGGGTGAGCTTAAATGAAAAAGGTAGGAACGTGTGAGGTATAAAATTGAAGTGGTCAATGATCAAAGTTTGAGTTATTTATTTTCTGGAGTTCAAAGAGGGCATAGTCACTTTTATCTCAAATGCTTATCCTACCCATCCCCGAGCCCATATTATAAGCTAGATAAAGTCCTTCGAGATCTCTAACCATGTATTATTGAGTTAGTAATGATTGAAAATAAGGGCAAGCATGTGGTAAAATACTTGTTTGCATTAGAAACTCCTTGTGAGTGTGAGTGATTAAGAATTTATCCCTTGTTGAATGTTGTAAGTATGGTGTATCTGAAACTTTATTTCGTGAGAAGTCATGTAAACTATGATAGATTGGTAAAGTTGATGTATTTCAAAAATAAGGGGAAGGAGCATGTTTGATTTACTATTAGTTGAGAATCACCTTTTCTGAATCGGTTGTTGTCACTTGAGTATTTTTTAAATTTTATTGTGTTCTTGAAAATGTTATTGAATTCAGGGGAGTTGTTTGGTTAACATTTCACATGCTTGTGGACTAACTGCTAGTACCAACCAAAGTCATAATTGTTGTAGCCGTGTGATATGAGAGTGTTGGCTTCGGTGTTGAGCTTAGTTTGATAATCTCATTGAGCTGTTCATTTGTGTTGTTTAAGGACAAACAAAGTTTATGTTGGGGGTGTTGATGAGTGACAAATTTTTCATTTATTTTTGTCTCGTTTCTTATAAATTATTATGGCTAAATTGATGATATGAGGCTAATTACCTTATAAAATGCACTAATTTCAAATATTTATAGCATTTCAGGGAAGTACAGTGAAAAAGGAATAACGTCAAAGCTAGGAAGGAGGAAAAAGGAGTGCAATAGGAAAAGCCTAAATATGTGCCTCAGAAACTATCCTTAGTAATTGCAACATGATAGTAGGATCAAGAATGCAACTATGCAATCTGTCGCCTCAGATATAGCGATCGCGATGATATGGCTTACAAAAACAATAAGTCGGAAAGTCAAATATGTGGCATCCTTGATATGTTTAGTTGTGTATGTGACTGCTACAATAGATGCAGAAGTCGTGAGAGCGACCAAAAGAATTGAGATAGTGAGCGTCGGGAAAATTTTCAGGGGCAATGATGGAATTTCATATGGTTGGATCCCAATGCATAAACAGTACAATCCCTAATATTTCCAGCAGCCAATTTTCATCCTTAATGCATTTCTTAAACGTAATGATGTTAATTGAGGCAATAGATTGGTGAGATTGCTACACTTATGAGGTGTTTGAAAGAACCCATTTGTGGAATTTGGTGCTTTATTGAAAGATTGGTATCAATACCTTTAAGTATAGCCTACACATATCTCCTAGATAAATTTGAATAAATTGTCAATTATCCATGCATGAACTCACATCTAGAATTGCATAACCCTAAGACATATTCCAAATTGATTACACTCTTAGCATTTTCAATCTTAATATAGTGTTTTAAAAGAAAAAAAGTCGTTACTGTAAAAACATTCAATATAATCCCCCATTTTACATTTATGTTTATTTCATACAAACTACGGGTCAACTCCTAGTTGATTATCAACACTCTTGAGCTTTGAATTCTTTGCCATCACTCTGTATGGATTCAACCCCAACTTATGTTGGATTATTATATTGACAACGATCGCTTAAACCCATTCAAGAGTCTAATTTAAGTGTTATCAATTTATAAATTATTCTATCAATAAATTAGACATTCTCACTCGGACTAGCAATATCACTACAATTTATGAAATCAAGAACTGATCCATTATCATCAACATGACTCATACTCAAATCCATTTGAATATCGATAGCGGAGGCGATCTGATTTGTAGTATCATAAAGATATAAGTTTTGAAGTTTCTCGTCCTTCTTACAAAAATCATTTTCTATGAATGTAACATCACGTGACTCAACTTTAGTTACAGTGCCACTATCTTGTTCACCTATAACTATTAAGCTGTTCAGAGTATCTTTAAAAGATACACTTTCTTCCACTTAGAACTAATTTCTATATTGGGAAGAAGAGTTATGAATAAAAGCAACACAACCCCAAGGCTTTAAAGAGCTTAAATTTGGCTTTATATTAGTCCATAACGGATACGCCGCAGTTGTAGCTGATATAGAAGGGACATGATTAAGTACAAATATAGCATAAGAAATGCATTACCCCAATAGGTAATTGGCAATTTTTCTTTCTCCATCATTGACCTAACCATTTCTAACAAGGTTCTATTTCATCATTCCACAACACCATTTTGTTGTGGAGTGTAAGAAGTGGTTAAATGTATTTGAATTATCTTTTCATCACATAATCATTTGAACTCATTAAGCAAATACTCTCTTTATCGATCGATTCTTAGAGCTTTAATTTTTCTATCCAATTGATTCTCAACTAAGTTCGTAAACTTATTGGAGAAAATCAAATATACATAGCCAAATTGAGTTAAATCATCAATAAAAATGATGAAGTAAATAGTACAATATTTTTTTCTTACATTCATTAGACCACAGATGTTAGAATGAACTAGTTGTAATAGAGTATTAGCTCTTGTGCCTTTTCTAAATGGGTTTCTTGTAGTTTTTCTATCTAGGTAAGATTTACAAGCAAATAGTTCTAAATTATCTATTGTGCAAAGTAGACCTTCTTTATCTAAGTGATTCATTCTTTATTGATCAATATGACCAAGCCTAGCATTCCATGTATTTAAATTATTTTCAAAAATAGAAGTTGATGCAAATAAGGAAAAGTTACTATTATTATTATTGGGACTTTTAATAACATCCACTACAAAAATCGATTATAAAAATAGTTAGTATTATACTTTACCTTAGATAAATACAAATTCATACCATGTTCATGAAACAAAAATCAAATTCTAATTTAAGTAACATTCTGAAATAGACTAGATTTTGAAGTATTATTAGCGTAAAAAGTATATCATGTAGATATAGAGTTCCCTCCTCTCTTGTGTTATTTCCTATATATACCCATTTAAATCCTTGTGATATTCACTAAAACTCTATGAAATCATCTCTTTTCATTGCTATGTGCTCGATGCCTACTGAGTCTATAATTTACATAAAAAATGATTTAATTAAAAAATAGAACAAGAAATATTTACATCACTATGTAAATTATCAGTAAGGTCGTGTACCTTTTTAGGCTTAAGAAAATCACGAGAAAAGTGCCCTTTGTTCTCACAGTTGTAGTGCTTCAACTTAGCCAAATTCATTATTTTCTTTTTCTTTGGGGTAGAACTATCTTCCTCTCCTTGTTGATTAATCTTAGGCTTGTTTGAAGCTTTTTTTCTTCTTCCTTTGAAAAAATTTACCATGCTCGGTTTTTTTATCATGTCCATGTTTTGGATTTGAACTAAACTTTGTCTATTCAGTGGTGTTCTTCCTCGAGTTCCAAACGATACTTAGCATTATCCATATTTTGATGCTACCATTGTGGGTTAAGTGCATTTCATGTTTTCCCATCTCTGAGGTAGGGAGCGAATCATAGTTTGGAGTTGTTGCTCTTCAGTCAGCAGATGCCCGACATCTTTCAGTTTATTCACCATATTTGACATATGATGCAGATGCTTATGCATAGCATGTTCAGGGTGTTTTTGATAAGTATCAAACTTAATAATAAGAACCTTTAACTTAGCAACTGAAATATGACCAAATTTTTCTTTTAATGTGGACAACATATTCTTAGCATAGTCATACTGTGAAAATTCTCTCATTATATTATTATCTATGATGCCTAATAACATTATGCAAGAAAGAGAATTGTTATTTTTTTAAACATGATATGCCTCAAGAACTTTCGCGTGTTGGGGAGTATCACCATTTCTGATAACTGCCATAGACACATTAAGAGCTTTAAGATCCTTTTTCTTTTCTAGGATATATTGGATATTCATGTTCCATATTTCATAATTATCACCATTAAGCTTATCACCTTTATCAAGCTCGGCGATAATTTTCTTTGCAGCAGTTGATATGCTGATTTAAATACGTATAAAGTATCATGAGACAAATACGTAACTTATTGTAGCCTAAATTCATCAACATAATAATTCTTACAATAATCAATTATGTCAATATTCATTTCAAACCAGGTTCATAATCGAAAGTTCACTAAGTTCTTAGTCATCATTTGAATTTCAATATATCATAAGTCTAACAGAATCAATCATCTAAGAAACACTCATCTTAAATTATATAAATTCAATATAGAACATGCATAAATTCTATAAAAAATACAAAAATATTCAATTATAATAATAACATAAACTATTAAACTACAAATCTACACAAGTACATATTGAAAATAACCATAGATTACCAAAAGTAATCTAAACCTTTGCTCAAAATCACAATCCTTAAATAAACAAATGCAAAATAAAATATATAAGCAGCTACACAAACTACATGTGTATTTTTAAAAAATTGTGGTTTCCTCTACCCTTAGCCACCATGGAATGACTATGCTAAATTTTCTTCTCAAATGTTTATACCTTTTTTTAAAAAAATTAATAATAATCCCCAAAAGGATTTGGCAACTCCTTCACGTTATAAGTTGCAATAGGGTCACTATTATATTTTTTTGTGAAATAATAGCAAAAACATAATGTAAAATATTCTTAACCCTTTTCAAAATGACAGATATGTCTAGGTTAAAAATTTTCATGTTCAATAGGCAAAATAAATTAAGAATCTACCCACAAAAATATCAAACATTTTGATTTCATAGGTCTAAGTGGTTAGTCAGCATTATTATAAAGACAAACACAAAAGGACGACACCATATATGCGACACAGACAAAGAAAAAATTACAACATACTACAAACTTTTAATAATAAATAAATGGCTAGAAAATAAATAAAACCCGGATCTAATACCAATGACGAATCTAATAAAACACTTAGTGCAATATCCCATACTTTTTCCTAACTTAATTTTACTCCTAGAATGCCAAAGGTTAGCTTCAAAAATGAATACCTTTTTATTACATGTAGAATTTTCTACATTTAGACCTTATATTAGGTAGATAATTGAATAAGCTTTCCATTGATACAAAATTCTCCTAAATCTGATACACGGTTGAGAAGTTATGGCGATTTTAGTAGAGCGGTGTGCCAACTGGGCAGTCACCGCATTGCGGTGATGGACAATTTCATAGTTGTCACCTTCCAGTGGACCTCTTTGATTACCTCACATTATGGAGAGGTCCAATTTCCCAATTGTTGAATTCTAATAGGCCGACGCAATGGTACCGCATCGCGCCGAAGGCCAAAATAGCATTTCAATAGAGTACCATGATGGTGGTGTATTGCGGAGAAATTCCAATTCCCACTCATCCATTTTATAGTAAGCCATCACGATAGTGGCGTGTCGCGGTGTCATGCCAATTCAGAAGATTTTTCCATTTCCAGTTCCGATTAAGAGTTTAAAAGGGGTATTTTGGTCAATTCCCAAGCCCCCAATCCATCCAAAACACAATATTAAACCCATTCTAAGCCTATTATGCTTATTATTCATCAATTCTCTCTCAAACAAAAACCCTAGAGTTCAAAGCTTCTTCTCCTAGAAATAAAAATTCACCATTGTTTCCCCAAGAAAGCTCTAAATTGGGGATTCCTAAGACAAGATAATCAAGAACTCTAGTAAGAATCAATAATTCTAGATTTTTCATATAATCATCCACAGAACTACGTATCCAATATAGGTACAGATTATCAGATTATTCCCATTCCAATATGGATGACAGTTATAGATGAGATCACTTAGCTCAAGTTTTACTCCTTGGCAAGTGTATGACACCTCTCCCCATCGTGAGGTTTTCCCCATAGGGGAATAAGATGTTGGAATCCATATTAGCTCACATGGTTTATGTTAGTTAAGAGAAATTCCCTTCTAGTTAAAGTAAAAGAATAATAGAAAAACTTTTAGAAAACTAAGTGTAAGGGTTCACAATTTTATTCAAATTATGCTTTACAGAAAGGTAATAGTTACAGATTTTAGCTTTCAGATTTCAGACATAGAAGTGAGTCCTTTCTACACTTAGACTGTATGATTTAAAGATAGAGTACTAATACAACTTTTAGAACTAAATGTTATGACTCACTAGATTTACAAAGTATGATTTGATATTCATGATTTCAGATTTTAGTATTTAAGATATTCCAGCTTATGGGAGTCAATTACATTTAGCATGCATTGCTTTATAAATTTTGATGATGAGATGTTGTTTTATTTATGTATTTCACCCCTATATACTCAATATATCGTCAAAGTATTGATCCACATATACTTCTATGTTCTACATTGTCTCATAATGTAGGTTCAGGTGCTCAGTATCAGTAGTATAAGTAGTTCGGGCAACTTCATCTACACCCGACAGTTGGTGAGTCCTCATAGTTTGGGGACATAGTCACTCAGTTTATTTTTAGCTTATCAGTTTAGATGATTCAGTATTTTTTTAGATAGTTTAGTTAGCTGGGGGTTTGTCCCAGCGACTATATTGATAGTTTTGATTTAGACTTATAATATTTGGTTTTTAAGAGATTATATTCAGATTATTCATAGTTATTTTAGATAGTTTTCCGCATATAGTATGGCTCTTATGTATATATTTCCCATTCGTATAAGATTCAGACTTAGTACCAGGCAGACAAGGTTAGCTTAAGGCTACTCGTAGTCTTTAGCATCGTGTGACATCTCGGGATAAGGTTTTGGGGCATTACAAACTTGGTATCAGAACCTAAGGTTTATTAGAGTCCTATGGTGTCAGACAAGCCATGTTACATAGAGTCTTGATCATGGGTGTGAAACGTGCCACATTTATAAGCAAGAGGCTATGGGATGTTCTTAGGAAATTATATCTTTCTTTTATGATCTATCATACTTATAGTATCTCTATCTTTTTTTAACTCATACCCTTACGTGATCGTTGTGTAAGCCTCCTCATCGAGCTAACACCCACAGAAATAATAACCAGCCATCCCAGCCCCCCGATTATTTGAATGAGAATGTATCCCATATTGAGTTTAGGGTTGCCTTTTAGGAGTTTCCCCAGGCAGTGACTGCCAATGCTCAGGGAAACCATCAAGCTGCAGTACCATTTCAGCAGAATGGTGATTGAGTAACAGCAAATTAGAGATTTCATAAGAATGAATCCACTATAGTTCTTTAGGTCAAAGACAGGTGAGGACCCATAACTTTATTTAGATGAGGTGAAGAGAGTGTAGAGTTGGCATCCTATAGATTGAAGGATATAACATATGATTGGGTAGTTGTATGGAAGAATGGTAGGGGTGAGAATGCAGCTCCTATGAGTTGGCAGGTATTTTAAGATACTTTTCTACACTGGTTCATTCTGCATGAGATAAGGGAACCTAAGATAGAGGAGTTTGTGAATTTGAGATAGGCCTCAATGATATTGAAGGAGTACTACCTTACGTTCAATCAGTTGTCTAAGTATGCCCCTGATATGATGGCTGATCATAGGGATAGTATGAGCAAGTTTGTTGCTGGAATGTCTAACTTTGTATTCAAGGAGTGTAATAGTACCATGATTATTGGAGACATAGATCTTTCTAGATTGATGATGCTTGCTTAGCAAATTGAGGCAAAGAAGTTGAAAGGAAGAGATAGAAGTAATAAGAAGGCTAGAACAGGGCAGTTTGAGTATGGCCTGGCTAGGTTTTAAGGGGAAAATCATTCATAGTTTTAGAATTATTCATTTATGCCAGAACTGTTTCAGCTAGTGCTCCCGCTCCTAAGCTAGACAGCAGTAGTGGGGTAAATCTTCTATTTACAGATCTTAGAATAGTATGAGTGGAAGACCCAGTTATTTTCCATGTGCTAAGTATGGTAAGAATTACCCTGGTTAGTGTTTAGCTGGTCAGAATAATTGTTTTGGTTGTGGTAAGTTGGGTTATAGAATTAGAGAGTTTCTAAATACTAATTAGGGAAGTAGAGATGTTCGTCCCCAGACTCAGGCTACTAGTGCACTAGCTCCTCTAGGTCGCCCAGTTCCTTCTTAGGGTGCATCATCCAGTATTGGTGGCGATCAGTGCTAGAATTGGTTTTATGCTTTACCATTTTGTCAGGAGTAAAAAATTCACCTGATGTTGTTACTGGTATTCTTTGTGTGTTTTCATCTTGATGTTTATGTGTTGTTAGAACCTGGGTCATGTTTTTCTTATGTGACCCCATTAGTTGTAGTCAATTTTGAAATAGGTACTGAAAAGATCCTTGAGCCTTTCTTGGTTTCTACCCAATTAGGTGAGTTAGTTATTACTAAACAGATCTATAAACAACGTCCTATCATTGTCTTTCATAAGATCATTTTAGCAGACTTAATAGAGTTAGATATGGTTGATTTTAACCTTATTCTTGGTATGAATTGGCTTCATTCTTGTTATATTTCTTTAGATTGTCGCACCCGAGTGGTGAATTTTTAGTTTTTGAATGAGCCAATCTTTGAGTGGCAATGAAATTTAGTATCTCCCAAGAGTAATTTCATATCCTATCTTAAATCCAGAAGGTTGATATCGAAAGGTTGTATATACCATCTAGTTCGAGTTAAAGATACTAACTCTGAGACTCCAATAGTTCAGTTAGTTAGTGTAGTCAATGAGTTGATATCTTTGTGGGGTGCATGTTGATATGTTTTATGGATCACAAAAGTTTGCAGTATGTGTTTATCCAGAGGGAGTTGAATCTTCATCAGAAAAGGTGGTTAGAATTGTTGAAAGATCATGATATAAGTGTGTTGTATCATCTGGGCAAGGCCAATATAGTGGCAGGTATCCTTAGTAGATTGTCTATGGTCAGTGTTGTTCATGTAGAGAATGATAAGAAAGAGTTAGTTCAGGAAGTTCATCGGTTAGCTCGGTTGGGTGTGAGATTAGTTGATGCAGCTGAAGGGAATATTTGGGTTTAGAGTAGTTATGAATTTTCCTTGGTTTCAGAAGTGAGAGAGAAGCAAAATAAGGATTCTAGTTTGGTAAAACTGAACGAGTTAGTTAAAGAACAAAAGGTAGAGGTTTTCTCCCAAGTGGGATATTGTGTGTTGAGATACCAGAGTAGATTGTGTGTGCCATGTGTTGATGATTTGAGGTAGTGGATTATGGCAGAAGTACATGGTGCACATTATTCTATTCACCCAGGAGCCACCAAGATATAACGTGACTTACGAGAAATCTACTGGTGGAGTGGTATAAAGAGAGATATAGCAAAATTTGTAGCCAAGTGTGTAATTTGTCAACAAGTTAAGGTAGAGCACCAAAGACCTGGTGATACTTTACAAGAGTTTGGTATCCCCACTTAGAAGTAGGAAGAGGTGTATATGGATTTTGTTACTGGTTTACCCCATTCGCGTTGTCAGCATGATTCAATTTGGGTTATTGTAAATAGATTGACTAAGTCAGTGCATTTCATTCCAGTTCACACATCTTACACAACTGAAGATTATGCTAAGTTGCATATTAGAGAGTTAGTTTAATTGCATGGAGTTCCTTTGTCCATCATCTCAGATAGGGGTACTCAGTTTACCTCTCAGTTTTGGAAAGCCTTTCAGAAGAGTCTTGGTACCCAAGTTCATCTTAGTTCAGATTTTTATCCCCAGATAGACGGTCAGGCAGAAAGGACCATTCAGACTCTAGAGGATATGTTAAGGGCTTATTTTCTTTATTTCAAAGGTAGTTGGGATGACCATTTGTAGTTGATTGAGTTCGCTTATAATAACAGTTATCATGCTAGTATTTAGATGGATCCGTTTGAAGCTCATTATGGGCAAAGATATAGATCACCAGTTGGTTGGTTTGAAGTGGGTGAGGCTATTTTAATTGGGAAAGACATGGTGTTTGAAACCATGGAGAAAGTTCAGTTGATTCGAGAAAGATTGAAAGCAACCTAGAGTTATCAAAAATCTTATGCAGACGTGAGAAGAAGATAACTTGAGTTTAAGGTTGATGATTTTGTGTATTTGAAAGTTTCACCCATTAAAGGGTGAAGATATTTGGCAAGAAGGGGAGGCTTAGTCCCCGATATGTAGATCCCTTCTAAATTTTCAGCCGTGTTGTGAAGGTGGTGTATGATCTTGTGCTACCCACAGACTTATCCTCAGTTCATCCAATATTTCTTGTGTCCTTGTTAAAGAAATGCATGGATGATTCATCCTTTATAGTTTCTCTAGATAGTACAGATATTTAGAATAGTCTTTCTTATGAAGAAGTCTTAGTAGAGATTATTGATTCTCATATCTGTAGACTAAGGAACAATGAAGTTCCCTCGGTCAAAGTTCTGTGGCAAAATCAGTATATTGAGGGTGTTACTTAGGAAACAGAAGCAGACATGCGTACCAAGTATCCTTATCTCTTCTCCACAAACTCAGATTCAGACAAAGAAAATAGTCTTGGTTTATTCAGTTCTTTTCCAGTCTCAGATTCAGCTATATAGATGTTTCCATGTAAACTAATGCACTCACCGATCAGTTCAGTAGCTCACTATGTTGAGAATCAGTAATACAGATATTTTAGTTGTGCATGATAGCTTATTGATAACGCTCAATCTACAACTCTCGTAGGAGTGTAAAGCGGTCGTTAGCAAATATAGAACCTAACCTGGGTTGGGTGTCGATCCCTCAGGGAATAGCTTGGCAAACAAGTAAGCAAAATTACTAAACTTTTGGTGCAAGTCTCGTAAAAAGGGGGGAAGTCTTGTCGTGCAAGTAATGTAAACAAAAGCTGAAAATAATAAAGTAAAGAGAGAAAGATTGTCACGTAGGTTGTGAACAATGAGAATTGAGTCGTTGGGGTTATGTCCGCCTTCTAAGGTATACGTCTCTATTGGCTATGAGTGTGTAGAATTTCGACATGCATCTGCTTATAGAGAATTGTATTCGATGGTAAATCCAAGTGTCTTTCGACCTCAACAAGGACTATTTCACTTTAAATCTTTCGAGCTTAAAGCGTGTCTAACGGTACGAATCTCTAAGAGGTTAGTCCAGTTACGACACTAGCTTTTTAATAGGAAAGGGTGTCCTACTACCTTGACACTATCTCTTTTCTAGACAAATAACCTTTCTTTCGAACAAGTTAAATGTTAGACTGGCGTATTCTTGCGTTTGCAACCGCAAAGAATGTAGATTAAGATGAAGAGAATAATGATATAAGCAGTATACGTGTTGCGAACTCACAAACTCACAACAATAGGTAGTATCTCATACGGCTTCCATAACCCTAACAGAGAAGTTTAGTTACCCATAAATGCGAAGATAATCACAATTGACATTGTTAATATACCACAATAAAGATGAATTTCGTGTAGCACAACTGTGGTAGTCATTAGGCGTGATTTCTTGCAAAGGAACGTTTCTCTTGTTTCGGAAATTAAGAATTGAATAGATGAATGAACAAATAGAATTAGTAGAAGAGTAATTGTTTTGATGGATGGATGGAGGGTGGATGGATGGGAATTAATGGAATGGTGGAATGGTGAATGAATGAATTAATAAAAATCTCTAGCATGATAGGGTATTTATAATACCCATATCCTAATCCTACTAAGCTAATGAAATATTTAACCAAATCCTACTAAACTAGGGAAATACTTAACCCAATTGTACTAGGTTAATGTATCATTATCCAAATCCAAATAAAATAATGAAATACTTAACCCAATTGTACTAGGTTAATGTATCATTATCCTAATCCAAATAAGTTACTGCAAGTCCCCAAAGTCTTCAAAAATGTTGTTTTAGCTCGGGACAGATTTTCCATGCAGCAGTTTTGGTCCTTAGGCGTGTAAACTCCCTTTCCTTCCTTCGTGAGCTTTCTTTTGCGTCAAGTAAGCCATAAAATGCTGAATTTTGCATCATTTATACCTGAAACTTTACTAATCATGTTCGTTAGTTCATTTATAGGAAAAAGGACTAAAAGTGCATGAAATATATAATTTGTTCTCAAAACTAGGCTAAAATATGGGCAAACTATATTGATATAGGCGTGTAAATTCTCCTATCATCACTTATAGCCTCAGATTCCTCAGTATTCTCAACTTAACTAGCCATATTCGAGGACGAATATTCCCAAGGGGGAGATATTGTAATATGCCATAATTTTTTATAGAATAATCTTTCCATCAATACCAAATTCGCCTAAATTCGATAGACAGTTGAGAAGTTATGGCGATTTTAGTAAAGCAGTGTGCCAACTAGGCAGTCACTGCATCGCGGTGAAGGACAATTTCATAATTGTCACCTTCCAGTGGACCTCTGCAATTTCCCCGCATCAAAGAGAGGTCTAATTCCCTAATTTTTGAACTTTAGTAGGCCGACAGGATGGTAACGCATCGCGCCGATGGCCAAAATCTCATTTCCATAGAGTACCGCGACCCCGTACTTTTTCCTTGCTTAATTTCACTCCTAGAATGTCAAAGGTTGGCTTCAAAAAGAATACCTTTTAATTACCTATAAATAATTCCAGATTTAGACCCTATATTGAGTATATAATTGAATAAGTTTTCCATCGATACCAAATTCACCTAAATCTGATACACGGTTGAGAAGTTGTGGCATTCTTAGTAAAGAAGTGTGCCAATTGGGCATTCACCGCATCGCGGTGAAGGATAATTTAATAATTTTCACCTTCCAATGGACCTCCATGATTTCCCCGCATTGAGGAGAGGTCTAATTTCCCAATTATCGAATTCCAGTAGGCCAACGCGATGGTACCTTGTCGCGCCAGCGACTGAAATGGCATTTCCATAGAGTACCACGATGGTGGCGTATCGCGAAGAACTTTCAATTACCACTCATCCATTTTCCAGTGAGTTACTACGATAGTGGCATGTTACGGTAGCATGCCAGTTTGAAAGATTTTGCCTTTTCCAGTTCTGATTAAAATTTTTAAAAGGGGTATTTTGGTCAATTTCCAAGCCCCCAATCCATCCAAAACACAAGATTAAACCCATTCTAAGTCGATTATGCTCATTATTCATCAATTCTCTCTCAAATAAAAACCCTAGAGTTCGAAGCTTCTTCTCTAAGAAATCAAAATCCACATAATTTCTCCAAGAAAGCTATAAATTGAGGATTTCCAAGTCAAGCTAATCAAGAACTCATTTTCAATAACTCAAATAGGAATCAATAATTCAAGATTCTTCATCTAATCATCTATCAAGGTATGTGGGGTTTATGAATAAGGACCTTCTTCCATCCTTGTGCCCAAAACTAGCTTGGAATTACATATTCATATAATTTTGAATGATAATACATGAGATTTGAATTAGGGTTCATACCCATTATTGCTAATTGCAAGATTATATGTTTTTGAAGATGATTTGCATGTCTATCTCTATATTTTTATGCCTATTGCATTACATTTAAGATTTTAGATGAATTTTCATTGTTTTCATTACCAAGCATGATTATTATGATATTTTGATATGACCTTGATGCATGGGTTACTAGGCCCATGTTTATATGTTGATATTTCAAGAAAGATGATGCTTAAGCATCTTATGATCAGATTAATTAAAGATTTACATTAAAGTTTTGATCTTTTGATCCTCAGATAAGATTTGGAATCCAGTTTACAGATTATTATAGTTTACAGAAATTAGAACATCTTTATTTACAGATTTTTAATTAGATAAGTGCAAAATTGGTTTCAGAATAAACCCTTATGCTAGTTTTTAAAGTGGATTTTCAAGTGAATAAGTGCAACTTAAAGGGAGTAGTATTTAGCACCGAGCAAAAAGTATGGGATTAGCTTGCCCTATCTTTCACAGAACTACGTAGACAACATAGGTACAGATTATCATATTATTCCCATTCCAATATGGTTGACAGTTACAAATATGATCACTTAGCTCAGGTTATACTCCTTGTCAAGAGTATGACACCTCTCTCCATCGTGAGGTTTTCCCCATAGGTGAACAAGACGTTGGACTCCATGTTAGCTCATATGGTTTATGTCGATTAAGAGAACCTCCCTGCTAGTTAAAGTAAATGAATAATAGAAAATCTTTTAGAAAACTAAGTGTAATGGCTCACAATTTTATTCAGATTATTCTTTACAGAAAGATAATAGTTAGAGATTTCAGCTTTCAGATTTCAGACATAGAAGTTAGTTCTTTCTATACTTAGACAGTATGATTTAAAGACATAGTACTAGTAAAGCTTTTAGACCTAAATGTTATGACTCACTAGATTTACAAAGTATGATTTGCTATTCCTGATTTTAGATTTTAGTATTTCAGATATTCCCAGCTTATGTAAGTTAATTACATTTAGCATGCCTTGTTTTACAAATTATGATAGTGAGATATTGTTTTACTTATGCATTTCAACCCCATATACTCAGTACATCCTCAAAGTACTAATCCACATATACGTTTATGTGCTACATTGTCTCATAATGTAGGTTCAGGTGCTCCATATTAGCAGCGTAAGTAGTTCAAGCATCTCCATCAGCATCTAACAGTTGGTGAGTCCTCATAGTTCAGGGACTTAGTCACTCAGTTTATTTTTAACTTATCAGTTTAGATGATTCAGTATTTTTCAGACTGTTTGAGTTAGCTGGGGGTTTGTCCCAGTGACTCTATAGATATTAGTAGTAGAGACTTGTCAGACTGCTAGTTTTGACTCAGACTTATAATATTTGGTTTTTAAGAGATTATATTCAGATTATTCTTAGTTATTTCAGACAGTTTTCTACATATAGTATGGCTTTTGTGTATATATTTCCTATTTATATGAGATTCAGACTTAGTACTAGGTAGACAGGGTTAAATTAAGGCTACGCATAGTCTTGAGCACCGTAGTATGTCTCGGGACCAGGTTTTGGGGAATTACAAATTTGGTATCAGAGCCTAAGGTTATTAGATTCCTAGAAAGTCAAACAAGCCGCATTATGTAGAGTCTTGATCATGGGTGTGAAGCATTCCACATTTATAAGCAAGACACTATGAGACATTCTTACGAAATCATCTATTTTTTCATGATCTATCGTGCTTATAGTATCTCTATCTACTTTTTACTCATGTCCGTGTATGACAGTTGTATATGACTCCTCATCGAGCTAATGCCCACAGAAATGATAACCAACCACCCAGCCCGCTGATTCTTTGGATGAAAATGTATCCCATGTTGAGTTTAGGGATACTTTTTGGTGTTGGCCTAGGCAGTGACTGCCAATGTTCAAGGAAACCATCAAGCTGCAGTACCACTATAGCAGAATAGTGATTTAGCAGAAGCCAAAATTAGAGATTTCATGAGAATGAACCTGCCAAAGTTCTTTGGGTCGAAAGCAGGTGAGGACCCACAACTTTATTTAGATGAGGTAAAGAAGATCACCCAGATTATGCACATTTCTGAGGAAGAGAGTGTAGCATTGGCATCCTATAGATTGAAGGATATAACGTATGATTGGGTAGTTATGTGGAAGAATAGTAGGGGTAAAAATGCAGCTCCTATGAGTTAGTGGGTATTTTGAGATACTTTTCTAGACAGGTTCTTTTCGCGTGAGATAAGGGAAGCTAAGATAGAGGGGTTTTTGAATTTAAGGCATGGCTTAATAATAGTAAAGGAGTACCACCTTAGGTTCAATTAGTTGTCTAAGTATGCTACTGATACGATGGCTGGTCGTAGGGTAAGTATGATCAAGTTTGTTATTGGAGTGTCTAGCTTGGTAGTCAAGGAGTGCAGGACTTCCATGATTATTGGAGACATGGATCTTGCTAGATTAATGATGCGTGCTTATCAGATTGAGGCAGAAAAGTTAAAGAAAAGAGATAGAAGTAACAAGAAGGCTAGAACAGGGCAGTTTGAGTATGGTCAGGCTAGGTCTGAAGGGGGAAATCATTCACAATTTAAGAATTATTTATCTACTCCAGCACTGTCTACAGATAGTGCTCCTGCTCCCAGAGATAGAAAGGAATAGTAGGGTAAGTCTTCTTCTTCCATATCTCAGAATAGTGGTAGTCGAAGGCCCAATTATCTGCCATGTGCTAAGTGTGGTAAGAATCTCCCTGGTGAGTGTTTAATTGGTCAGAAAGGTTGTTTTGGTTATGGTAAGTTGGGTCATAAAATTAGAGAGTGTCCGCATGCTAAGTAGGGAAACAGATATGTTCATCCCCAGACTCAAGCCACTAGTGCACTAGCTCCTCTAGGTTGCCCAGTTCCTCCTCATGGTTCATCATCTAGCATCGATGCCGGTCAGTGCTAGAATTAGTTTTATGCTTTACCATCTCGTCAGGAGCAGGAGAATTCACTAGATGTTGTTATTAGTATGCTTGGTGTCTTTCATCTTGATGTTTATGAGTTGTTTGACTTTCAGTTGAGTTTCTCTTATGCGACCTTATTAGTTATAGTCAAAATTGAAATAGGTCCTGAAAAGATCCATGAGCCTTTCTTGGTTTCTACCCTATTAGGTAAGTTAGTTATTGCCAAACAGATCTATAGAAAGTATCCTATCACTGTACTTCATAAGATCATGTTAGCAGACTTAATAGAGCTAGATATGGTTTACTTTGACCTTATTCATGGTATGGATTGGCTCCATTCTTGTTATACCTCTATATATTGTGGCACCCAAGTGGTGAAGTTTTAGTTTCAGGATGAGCCAATCTTTAAGTGGAAAGAAAATTTAGTATCTCCCAAGAGTCATTTCATACCCTTTCTTAAAGCCATAAGGCTGATATCAAAAGATTGTATCTATCATCTATTTTGAGTTAAAAATCTAAGTCTGAGAATCCAATAGTTCAGTCAGTCAGTGTCGTCAATGAGTTTCCTGATGTCTTTCCTAAAGATTTGCCTGGGGTACCTCCTGATAGGGAAATAGAATTTGAGATTGACCTTATTCCAGATACTCAGCCCATCTCTATTCCTCCCTATCGTATGGATCCGGCTGATATTAAAGAGTTGAAAGAGCAGCTTAAAAATCTCTTAGATAAAGGTTTCATAAGGCCTAGTATTTCTCCATAGGGTGCTCCCATCCTATTTGTGCGAAATAAAGATAGTTCTTTGCGTATGTGCATTTTCTATTATCAGCTGAATTATGTTACAGTTAAAAATAAATATCCTCTTCCTAGAATTGATGATTTATTTGGCCAACTCCAAGGTGAAAGTTATTTCTCAAAGATAGACCTTAGATCCGGCTATCATCAACTTAAAGTAAGAGAGTGTGATATTCCAAAGACATCTTTCAGGACCCGTTATGGTCATTTTAAGTTTTTAGTCATGTCCTTCGGACTAACAAATACCCCAACAACCTTTATGGACTTGATGAACAGAGTATTCAAATAGTATCTGAACATGTTTGTCATAGTCTTTACTGATGATATTCTTGTCTACTCTCATAGTAAGAATGATCATGCAGACCATCTTAGAATTGTGTTGCAGACTTTTAGAGATCACCAATTTTTTTCCAAATTTAGAAAATGTGAATCTTGGCTAAGGTCAGTAGCTTTCCTTGGTCATATTATTTCCAGTGAGGGTATTAGAGTTGATCCCTAAAAGATGAAAGTAGTACGAAATTGCCCTAAACTTACTTTTCATTAGACATTAGGAGTTTTTTGGGTTTAGCTGGATATTACAGACATTTTGTTGAGGGTTTCTCATCTATTGCGTCTTTTATGTCTAGATTGAGCCAAAAGAAAGTTGAGTTCTAGTGGTTAAATTCCTACGAGAAGATTTTTCAGGAGTTGAAGAATCGACTCACTTCAGCCCTAGTTTTAGCATTTCTTGATGGTACAAATGGTTTTATTGTATATTATGATGCCTCTAGAGTTGGTTTGGGTTGTGTTTTGATGCAGAGAGGTAAGGTCATAGCCTATGCCTCTAGACAGGTTAATCCTCACAAAAAGAATTACCCGACCCATGATCTTGAATTAGCTGCTTTGTGTTTGCTTTGAAAATCTGGAGACATAATCTTTATGGGGTGCATGTTGATGTGTTTTATGGATCACAAAAGCTTACAGTATGTGTTTACCCAGAGGGAGTTGAATCTTCATCAGAGAAGATGGTTAGAGTTGTTGAAAGATTATGATATGATGTTGTATCATCTAGGAAAGGCCAATGTAGTGGAAGGCACCCTTAGTAGATTGTCTATGGGTAGTGTTGCTTATGTGGAGAATAATAAGAAAGAGTTAGTTTGGGAAGTTCATCAGCTAGCTAGGTTGGGTATGAGATTGGTTGATTCAGCTGAAGGGAATGTTTGGGTTCAGAGTAGTTCTGAATCTTCCCTAGTTTCGAAAGTGAAAGAGAAGAAAGATAAGGATTCTAGTTTGGTCAAACTGAAGGGGTCAGTTAAAGACAAAAAGGTAGAGTTTTTCTCCCAAGGAGGAGATGGCATGTTGAGATATCAGAGTAGATTATGTGTGCCGTGTGTTGATGATTTAAGGCAACAGATTATAGTGGAAGCTCATAGTGCACATTATTCTATTCACCTAGGAGCACCAAGATGTAACGCGACTTACAGAAAATCTACTGGTGGTATAGTAAAAGAGAGATATAGCAGAATTCATAACCAAGGGTGCAATTTGTCAACAAGTTAAGGTAGAGCATCAAATACCTAGTGGTACTTTGCAAGAGTTTGGTATCCCTACTTGGAAGTGGGGAGAGGTGAATATGGATTTTGTGACTAGTTTATCCCATTCGCATCGTCAACATGATTCTTTTTGGGTTATTGTAGAAACATTGGCTAACTCAGTGCATTTCTTTCCAGTTAACATATATTACACAGCTGAAGATAATGCTAAGTTGTATATTAGAGAGTTAGTCAGATTGCATGTAGTTCCTTTGTCCATCATCTCAGATAGGGGTACTCAGTTTACCTCTCAGTTTTGGAAAGCCTTTCAAAAGGGTCTTGGTACCCAAGTTCATCTTAGTTCAACTTTTCATCCATAGAGAAATGGTTAGGAAGAAAGGACCATTCAGACTCTAGAGGATATGTTGAGGGCTTATGTTCTTGGTTTCAAAGGTAGTTGGGATAACCATGTGCCATTGATTGAGTTCGTTTATAATAAAAATTATCATGCTAGTATTCAGATGGCTTTGTTTGAATCTCTTTATGGGAGAAGATGTAGATCGCCAGTTGGTTGGTTCGAAGTGGGTGAGGCCGCTTTAATTAGGCCAGACATGGTGTTTGAAGCCATGGAGAAGGTTCAGTTGATTATAGAATGATTGGAAACATCCCAAAGTCATCAGAAATATGATGTACACGTAAGAAGAAGAGATTTTAAGTTTGAGGTTGATGATTTTATGTATTTGAAAGTTTCACCCATGAAAGGGGTAAAGAGATTTGGTAAGAAGGGGAAGCTTAGTCCCCAATATGTAGGTCCCTTACAGATTTTAAGCCGTGTTGGGAAGGTGGCGTATGAGCTTGAGCTACCCGTAGACTTATCCTCAGTTCATCCAGTATTCCATGTGTCCTTGTTAAAGAAATGCATGGATGATTCAGTCTTTATAGTTCCTCTAGTAGGTACAGTTATTCAGAATACTATTTCTTATGAAGAATTCCTAGTAGAAATTCTTGATCATCAGATCTGTAGACTAAGGAACAATGAAGTTCCCTTGGTCAAAGTTCTGTGGTGAAATCAGTTCGTTGATGATGCTACTTGGTACCAGAATCAGACATGTGTACCAAGTATCGTCATCTCTTCTCCACGAACTCAGATTCAGGCGAAGGTAATAGTCTTCCTTCATTCAGTTCTTTTTCAGTCTCAAATTCAGCTATATAGAATTTTTTATGTAAACTCATGCACTCACAGATCAATTCAGTAGCTTATTATGTTGAGAATCATTCATCAAGATATTTCAGTTGTGCATGATAGCTTATAACCTCAAATTCCTCAGTATTCTCATCTTAACTATCCACATTTGAGGATGAATTTCCCAAGGGGGAGATATTGTAATACCCCGTACTTTTTCCTAGCTTAAATTCACTTTTAAAATGTAAAAGGTTAGATTCAAAAATGAATACATTTTTATTACATATAGAATTTTCCATATTTTGACCCTACATTGGGTATTTAATTGAATAAACTTTCTATCGATACCAAATTCGCCTAAATCTGATACACGGTTGAGAAGTTATGGAGATTCTAGTAAAGCAGTGTGCCAACTGGGCAGTCACCACATCGCAGTGAAGGAAAATTTCATAATAGTCACCTTCCAGTGGACCTCCCCAATTACCCCACATTCAGAAGAGGTCCATTTTCCCAATAGTCGAATTATTATAGGCCGACGTAATGGTACAACATCGCACCAATGGCCAAAATAGCATTTCCATAGATTACCGCGATGGTGGCGCATCGTGGATAACTTCCAGTTACCACTCGTCCATTTTCCAACGAGACACCGCGATAGTGCTGCATCGCGATGGCATGCCAGTTCGAAAGATTTTCCCTTTTTCAGTTCCGATTAAAAGTTTAAAAGGGGTATTTTGGTCAATTCCCAAGCCCCCAATCCATCCAAAACACAAGATTAAGCTCATTCTAAGCCTATTATGCTCATTATTCATCAATTCTTTCTCAAACAAAAACACTAGAGTTCAAAGCTTCTTCTCCAAGAAATCAAAATCCACATAATTTCTCCAAGAAGCTCTAAATTGAAGATTCCCAAGACAAGATAATCAAGAACTCATCTTCAAGAACTCAAATAGGAACCAATAATTCAAGATTCTTCATCTAATAATGTATCAAGGTATGCGGGGTTTATGAACAAGGACCTTCTTCCTTCCTTGTACCCAAAACTAGCTTTTAATTACATATTCATATGATTTTGAATGATTACACATGAGATTTGAATTAGGGTTCATATCCATTATTGATAATTGCAAGATTATGAGTTTTTGAGAGATTTTGAAGATGATTTGCATGTCTATCTCTATATTTTCATGCCTATTGCAGTGAATTTCAGATTTTTAGATGAATTATCATTGTTTTCATTACCAAGCATGATTATTATGATGTTTTGATATGGGCTTGATGCATGGGTTATTAGGCCCAAGTTTATATATTGATATTTCAAGAAAGATGATGCTTTAAGCATCTTATGATCATATTAATTATAGATTTACAGTAAAGTTTTGATATTTTGATCCTTGATAAGATTTGAAACCACTTTACAGATTATTATAGTTTACAGAAATCAGAACAACTTTATTTACAAATTTAATTAGATAAAAACATAATTGGTTTTAGAATAAACCCTTATGCTAGTTTTTAAAGTGGATTTCCAATAGAATGAGCACAACTTTAAGGGAGTAGTATTTAGCACCGAGCAAAAAGTGTTGGATTAGCGTGCCCTATCTTCTACAAAACGACATAGTCAACGTAGGTATAGATTATCAAATTATTCCTATTCCAACATGGATGGACTCTTAGCTCAGGTTATACTCCTTGGCAAGAGTATGTCATCTCTCCCCATCTTGAGGTTTTCCCCATAGGGGAATGAGATGTTGGACTCATTGTTAGCTCACATGGTTTATGTCAGTTAACAGAACCTCCCTTCTATTTAAAGTAAAAGAATAGCAGAAAAGCATTTAGAAAACTAAGTGTAAAGGTTCACAATTTTATTCATATTATGCTTTACAGAAAGATAATAGTTACAAATTTCAGACATAGAAGTGAGTCCTTTCTACACTTAGGTTGCAATTTTTTAAGTTTCAGACGTCTGAATCTGAATGTACGTCTGAATGATTTAGATGTTGACTCTAGATCTGAAAACTGAATGATTAAGACTGTTTGTTTTTCAACATCTGAATGTACAAAAAAAATTATTTGTTTATATAATTAAAAAAAATACAATTCAAATAAAAAACTAATTATATATCAGAAAAGTATATAATTTAATACCACAAAATTATTATTTGATTGAAAAAAAATATATTTATGTTTGTTAGTGATATATTTATGTTTGTTTAATAGTAGTAGTTAGCGGTGATGCTAGTTGTGATAAATGAGTTGGTAGTAGGGATATAGTGGTTGATGATGGTGGTGGTGTTGAAGGCGGTGGTGGTGTTAAATATAATTAGAATAATAGAGTTAGTAGGTGTGGTGGCAGTTGACAATAGTGGTTGGTAGCAATATTTGTTGTCGATGGTGGTTGTGATGGTGGAGGTGGTTGGTGGTGGTGGGTAGTGATTGACAATGATAGTGGTAGTAGAGGTGGTGATTGATGATTATGAATACAGTGGCGGTGAATATTATCCAACACCAGAATACCTCTTCAGACCTATTAAGACTTGATTCTATGTCTGAATGATTAAGACTCATCCAAACCTATTAAGAGCTAAAATTTAA
Source organism: Capsicum baccatum var. pendulum (assembly GCA_030864225.1). Taxonomy (NCBI): domain Eukaryota; kingdom Viridiplantae; phylum Streptophyta; class Magnoliopsida; order Solanales; family Solanaceae; genus Capsicum; species Capsicum baccatum. Next base: position 74,380,249 of record CM061558.1, on the reverse strand, counting down.
ATAAAAAACAAATGCACTTAATGGTATGAAGTCTGAACCATTCAGAGTCAAAAATTCATTAAGTGAAAACAAATGAGCCATTAGACAGTATGATTTAAAGACAGAGTACTAATACAACTTTTAGAACTAAACTTTATAACTCAGTAGATTTACAAAGTATGATTTGGTATTCATGATTTCAGATTTTAGTATTTCAGATATTCCAGCTTATGTAAGTCATTTACATTTAGCATGCATTATTTTACAAATTATGATGATGAGATGATTTTTTACTTATGTATTTCACCCCCATACACTCAGTACATCCTCAAAGTACTGATCAACATATACGTCTATGTGCTAATTGTCTTATAATGTAGGTTCAGGTGCTCAATATCATCAACGTGAGTAGTTTGAGCATCTCCATCTACATACGACAGTTGGTGAGTCCTCATAGTTTGGGGACTTAGTCACTCAATTTATTTTCAGCTCATCAGTTTAGATGATTCAATATTTTTTTCAGACAGTTTGAGTCAGCTGGGGATTTGTCCCAATGACTCTCTAGATATTAGTAGTAGATGCATGTCAGACTGCTAATTTTGATTCAGACCTACAGTATTTAGTTTTTAAGAGATTATATTCAGATTATTTACAGTTATTTTAGACAGTTTTCCTCATGTAGTATGGCTCTTATTTATATATTTCCCATTTGTATGAGATTCAGACTTAGTACCAGGTAGACAGGGTTAGCTTAAGACTACTCGTAGTCTTGAGCACTGTGTGACGTCTTGGGACCAAGTTTTGAGGCCTTACACTTAGTTTGTAGGATCATAGAATATTATTTCACTAGTTAGATCGTGTAATCACATGTATATAAACATAAACTACACCAAAATAGCCACAGTCTATAATCGTGTACCTATAACAAAAGTTTGTTCTTGATTTCAAGGAAGAATCTTCAATAGTATCTTTTACAAAAACTCGAGAGAGGAAGAAGGAAAAAACTTTTCTTTTTGCATTTATTTTTCTAGAGAGGGAGAAAAGGTATGTATTCAGTTTTAGAGAATCCTTTTTATAATATCGAAGGACACAAGTTTTCAGTTAGTGGTCTTACTTTTTATTATTAAATTAATTTAAATAAATGTAGTACTTTTGGGTTCACCCACGTGGGTGACCCGATCCCATTTTCTTCGCTTAACAAGATCAATTGAACTCAATTACCCATACTTAGACAAGACATACAATTTAATTATGATCCGCAATCCATTTAATTAAACATAATCTAATAATTCAAGTTACGTTCGAACAAAACCGAACAACCTCCAAAACTGACTCATTATACAAAAATAGGGCCAACATAATAACATGCTAGATGTGAATTCAATAGATCACCAAATTTTTACCATTTTTATGCCCTTACATTGAAGTAATTTCCCCAACTCTCACTTTACACAATTATCATAGGGGTCACATTCAACTAGAAATACTCTTATACTGTAATACCCCGTACTTATCTTAGCTCACTTCAACTCCTAGTTGCATGCATAAGAGACTTAAAGCCTGAAAATTTTACTAAGTGTTGGGGACTTAGTCTTATTTTTGGACTCTTAACTTTGAGGATTTTTAAATGGGTCTTTCCGACCTCGAGACATAGGTTTTTGAGTTAATTCATGTTCGGGGGTGTAAGGAGCATGTCTCGGGGAAGTTTCAAATTTTTTGAATGAGGATTAGGTCATGTTTGGATTTCAATTCTAGAACCTCACTACGATAGTGGCCCATAGTGGCACGTCGCGGTGGGTATAGCGATGAGCCCTTCATTGCGTCGCGGTAAGCTCTTAAATCGTATTCCAGTTATGAATTTAATTCTCTGAGGGGAAATTAAGTCTTTTCCCCTCAATCCAATTAGTAGAAACATGAATTAATGCTTCAGTTAGGGCAATGTATTTCCATTTTCCCCCAATTTTCCTCTAAAAAACAAACCCTAATCATCCCTCAAGTTCATCAATTTCATCCATTTATCTTCAACAAGACCAAGAAATCAAGTTCCCAAACCTCAGAACTATCAAGAAAAGCATCAATATAGTGTTTCTCTTTCAAGCTTAAGGATCTAAGGTATGTGTGATGTTCATCTATGGGCCCTTTTCACCCATGGAGTCCAATTATCCCCCTTTTTGATATAAAATTATGAGTTTTTACATGTTTACGATGAATTGTCTCCATGAAGTTGTTATTGATTTTGATTAAAAGTTATGTTACAAGTGTTTTTCGATGAAATTAGCCCTTATATGATTTGAGTAATGGAAATCCTCATGTTAAATTCCTAATTCATGGTTTTAGTGTTGTACAATCCGCGTGTACAATGTGTGTGAATGTCAATATCCCGAAATGGAGAAAATATGAACAGAATGCCAATTTATATAAAGCGTTAAATAAATAAAAAATCTATACAAAATAATAACAAATAAACAATTTAAGTCATACAAACAAGCTAAATCAATACAATTAGGAAAAATAAATAACAGTGTATAGAAAACATAAATAGTTACCAAGTCTATGGTTAGAACCTGCATCCCTAGCAGAGTCGCCAAGCTATCATACCAATTTTTACCAAAGGTCAAAACGAGCACGACATTATGAATTCAGAAGAATTAATTTTATATAGAGCCACTACCTAATTTTTAAGAAAAATAAGGAAACCTATTTATTTATTAATATATATGACATATGCTTTAATTTACGAACCATGTTAGATTCTAGGTAAGGGTTCAAATTATTTCAAAGGAAAGGGATTAGGCACCCTTCAGAATCCATAAATGTGGTTCTCGACCAGATTTAGGTTTATTAAAAGAAGGAAAGAAAAAATCAACCATTGCAAATACAGATATAAAATATGTATTGAAATAATATAATATGTATGCTATCATAAATATATATAAACAAAAGTATATAAATATATGTATAATAAAAGACAAGATTTAATAAAGGAAAATCGTTCTAATGGAAAAGACTAAGTAGTATTTTTTTGTGTAAAAGTGTGAATTATTTATTTAAATAATCTAAATTAATTTGACATAAATATTGACAGCCTAAATTTTCCTAAACGCATGATGGATTGTGTAAGTAAATAAATAAAAAACACCCCACCCAACATCCCAAAAGTAAAGTTTTCACTATAGTAATATTTATAAAAGTGTAAGAATGTAAAAATACAAATGAAACCTTCTAACAAAAATATTCGTATATTCTCGCTCATCCACGGGTTTTTCCCAAGCCCCGAGTATATGCTTCAACAGGAATCACACAAGGGTAGATTACAAAAATTCAAGCTCCTCTTTGAATGCCATTCATGACAGATATTCCCGAAAATCTGTACAAACTCGTAATAAAAATGTTAGTAACAAATAAATAATTATCAAAATAAATTGAAAAGATATGTATGCATATATATTAAAAATATAATTTTTGTTAAAAATGTGGTCTCGAATAATGTTTAAAATATTATAAGAATTTTGTCATCACCCAAATTTATTTATTTTATTACGTATTTATATACGTAATATCCATATTTTATTTGTGCAGGCCTCAAAAATTGACGGAGAATTTCTTCATTGGTCAGTATTTATAATACTTGAAAAATAACCAAATTATAACTAAGAAAAATAAAATTTGGTAGATCAATCCAAGGAAAACAAAAGTAGTAACTAATGTTATCTTCAAAATCAATCTTTGTACCCGAAATATGCAACAGTAAAAATTATTAGTTTTGTTTTAGTTAAAAGCAGCAACTAAGACAACATGGTAAAATAATCACAAATTACCATGTAATCCGATTATGTCAAGAAACAACTATTCAACAATGGCAAAACAAAACAAAGCAAAACAAACCAAAAAAAATTATAAAAAAGCTTAACAAGTATCCAAATAATTATTAGGAAAAGACAAAAATTTAAAACAATCAATATGTTTAACCAAATAGTTTGAACAAAAACAACGAACGGAGCAAACAAATTTACATCTAAGATTTAACAAAAAAAGTGGGTAGATCTAGAATTTCGCCTGCTGGTGATCAGCTCCGGCGAGGCGATATGGAAAAGAGATGAGGGGGCGGCATACGGTGGTTGCCAATGTTGGGTCGCTTGGAGATTGCCAGTCATCACCTCCGGCGAACTTGAGGCGAGACGAAGGGGGAGAGGGAGATGAGGAGTTATTGCATGGGGGTGGTGTTTTCGCCGGAACACACTAGTTTGTGGTGGCGGCTGTTTTTCACCGGTAGATCTCCGACACTAGAGGAGGAAGAAGAGAGGGGGAAAGAGGGGAGAACAGTGGTGGGTCTTGGTGTGAATGAGAGGAAAGAGAAAAGAAAATCAGGGTTTTGTGTGTGTATATTTTTTGTCGTAATCTTTTTGTGTTAATAAAAATTTAACCCCCTTCCTTCTTTTATAAATAAAAGTGGCACACTTTATTACCCAAAAAATAAAAGTTAATCTCCTCTTGTCTCACAAGAACTCCTTTTAGCCCGTAAGTTATTACCCGAAGGCTTATTTCATCCTTTTATCCAATAGATCAAGATTATTTATTTAAGGGATAAAAACGTTAATCCGTCATCTCAAGTGTCACTTTTAAAAGGTGATGAGACATTGACTTGACTGATTTATTGCTCCGTATATTAAAATTATTAAACCAACTCACATTTTGCAGGTCGTATTAAATAATGTACAAAATAATGAATGCCGATGTATAATTATAGAAAATATAAACAAATAAAAAATATAATTATCTTAAAAATATATATTATGCTATAAATAATTAAAATTTTATTGTGCGATAAAAAAAATTACAGTGTTGTGTTGTGTACGTATGCAAATGACTGTGTAAAAAATATTAAAATAATAATAAAACGCTAAAAATTCTAAAATTTATCAAATTAAAGATAATTATCAATAAATTATGTAAAATTAAAATATAAAAATAAATGAGTAAAAATCCTAAAATAATGATGATTATCAACAATTGCAAAAAATATGTGAAATATTACATATTGTGCCATTTAACGACAAGGGAGCCTGAATGCTTTAATTTTAAGTATGGAGAGCCAAAATTGGGTGTCAACATAAGGTATGTTAAGCTAAACCACCATCTTTATTGCAGTGGCAACATAGTTAGAAAATTAATTTATTAACTTAGCTCATTTTGGTGCACCAAATTTTAATTCAACCGACATATTTGGCACTCCAAGTTGAATGTTGAATATTCAATTGAAAAATAAGTACTAATGCCAAGTATGCATACGTATAGGATGGTTATGAACTTGTATTAGGAAGGCATAATACATAAGCATTCCCTTTTAACTTGACATTAAATTACATCTATGACCTCTAATTTTGGATGTGCACAAATAAACACTTGTATAAAATTGAACAATTAGACACATATGTCCTATGTGACGTCCTACGCGGTCAATTATTATCCTACATGGCATCGTACGTGTATTAGGCCACATAGGACGTATGTGTTTACTTGTTCAACTTTATACAAGTGTTTACTTGTGTACACCCAAAATTGGAGGCCATTGATGTGATTTGATGTCAAGTTAAAAGGGCATGTTTATATATTATGATATTCCATCTTTTTTTCCTTTTCTTTGTTGTTTTATCAATTTTTGGCCAACAATTTACTATATATTGCCAATAAGTAGAATTTACCTAGCTATAAGCTATTTCTTTTTTTTTTTGTGTCAGAAGTGATTGACATGGGAGCTCCTATAAGTGCAACTGTAGGGCAAATTTTTGACATGTTTGAAGATCTTGTTGATAACTTAGGGTTGTAGATTATGGTCTCAATCAATTATCTATATGAACTAAACAAAGAAACAGTGGTATCAAGGAAGTATTTTCGTTAATACTTAATAACAGAATCATAAAATCTCCTTGTCCAAGAAATAAAAGGAGTCATGCAGTAAGCAAATTAAGATTTGGGAAGACAAAAACTAGAAATTTCACTCTACCTTTGCCAAGTAAAAACTGGTCTGTCGTTTAAAATCACAGGCGGATCCAGGATCCGAACTCTCTGGGTGCCAAGTAAACTTATTGATTAAATTAATCAGATTATTCATTTTTTCAATCTATAGAACAATTAACCAACCAATTAATAAAAAAGATCAATAATAAAATGACAAAACTTAATCTTTCAATAATATTACTAATATCATAATATAATATCCATAATTCATTACAATTGTCCACGACGAATTTTCATATTCTGAAAATGATTAATGATGACATCATTACTTACATTTGCAAATACATCACGCTCTATGTAACATACTAAACAATCATTTAAATATTGATCACCAATACTATTTTGCACTTAATTTTTTATGTGCTTAATAGATCGTAGCAACGGGTAAAATTAGAGCCAACTTCACAAGTAAATAAATAAGTGAATAAGTTTCCACAAGATTTGCCTCAACTAATTCCTTTGCCAAGTCACGAATTCCTTGAAAGTTGGAGAATTTAGAACTACCACCTCGCATATGAATTATGAAAGTATCAAGTTGGTAACTCATATCTCGAATCTTTCCATCATCAAACTCATTTGGATAACACTTCACTAAAGTCATGATTCTACCTTTGTCAAAGTTGGAGAAAGAATTGACAGGATTCAAGCTACCTATCCCAAGAAGGAAATCACTACTCACTACATCAAAACGATCATTAAGCTCTTAAAGTTGCACATCAATGACAACACAAAAGATTTCAACACGTAAATGGTGCGAATAAAAAACATCCGAACACTTAGGATTTGACATTTCTGGAATATAAGGCTCCTCTAATTTGGGAGTTAAGATACCATGTGAATCACAAAATGAAGAAACATCATCCAACAAATATTCCCATCAATTTTCTCTCATATATTGAAATCTTTTCTTTGAGATGTTAAGAAACTCCATGGCATTAACAATATCTTGATCTTTTGTTTTGTAAAGTCTTGCTCAACTTATTTGACATGGCCAACACTTTCAACATCAAGTGAAGTATAAAAACAAATTTGAATGTTTTGACCTTTGTCAAAAGATATTTCACTTGATTTCCATTACTTGAGGTAGAACCTTCAATTTCAATCACTTTAAGCATATGAACAATAGATGAGAAAATAACAAGTTATCCAATGTTTTGAAATGTTATCCCCAAAGAGTATCACCCAGTCTTTGAAGCCTACGTTCTTGATGTAATCCTTGTATGGTATGAGCTTCACCGAACTCAAGTAATTTCTTTAAATTTTCAACATGGTGATGACGAAGTAAATCTCTACGCTTAAAAGATCCTCTAACAACATTCAACACATTAGTAACATGATAAAAAAAGTCTTCAACTTCAAAATATTTTTTAGCAATAACAACAAGTGTTAGTTGCAATTGATGTGCAAAATAATGAATATAATATGCCAAATGACTATCTTTCATAATTAAAGTTTTGAGACCATTTATCTCTCCTTTCATATTACTATCTCCATCATAACCTTGTCCACGTATTTTGAATGGACTTAGTGAGTGATTGAAAAGCAAAGAATAAATTTATTTCTTCAATGAGCATGCCGATGTATCACTAACATGGACAAAACCGATAAATCATTCTACAACTTGACCATTCTTATCAACATACCTCAAAACAAGAGCCATTTGTTCTTTGTGTGAGATGTCTTTGGATTCATCAACTAATATACCAAAGTAATCTCCATTCAAGTCTTCAATTATAACTTTTAAATGTTTCTTTCCCACAAGCATTGAGAATATCCTTTTGAATCATAGGACAAGTCAAAGTATCATTTTGTAGAGCTTTTTCTAATATCACTTTTCCCATATCCAGATGTTTGCCTCCATGCCACCGCAAAAATCCTAAAAAGTAGTCTTGATTAGTTGAAAATTCACTTTCGTCATGACCTCGAAAAGGCAATCCATGATACAAAATAAGTCTTTCCACATCAATTAAAGCTTCCAAATGGATTCGGTAGTCACTTTTTGCCTTTTGAGAATGTTTGTCAAGAATAACTTAAATTGATTGATGATGATTTGACAAATCTAGCATCTTATTGTAAAATTTGTTGTGAACACTATTAACTTTACCAACATGTAAACAAAATCTTTCAAGAGCCTTATTACAACCCCTAAAATCCTTTGATGCATATAAATCACCCGTAGTTTCATGAACAAATTCATTTTTGAACAAATAACAACAAAGAAAATATGTGGCATCTTTCTCCACACTATACTCCAACCAAGTCAAATGTAAACCTTTAAACCAACTTGAAGCAAATTGACACAATCTACCTCCCATTTCACTTGAAGGATATGGTTTCAAGAGAGGTTGAAAAGGCCCTTTTTCAATATAATATTTCCTCACTTCATCTCGTATTCGACGATCATAATTAGAAATTGGTCTTCTTTCTCCCGGATCGGCTTTAAGTGAACCCAAATCGAGGTCAATTATAAAAAAAATGATTGACATTGACATTACTAGAACTTGATTGAGAGTAATTAAACTTCTTGAAAAAATTCTCCATCTCAATTCACAAAATTAGAACACTTTCTCCTAAATTAAGATAATTCCGAATTTGGGTTTTTAGGCTCAAGAAAGAGAAACAAAATAATTTTTCAAAATAACTTACAGAGAGAGCAAGCAGCAATAGAAAACCTCAAGAATAGAGAAAGAAGGCAGAGAAAGGTTGATGTTTTGATTTGAAAATAGGGTTTCTTAAAAATTTTGATGAGAGAGATTAGATTATATCTTTTTAAGCAAATAAATAAATAAAAGTCAAAAAATAACATTAATTAAATAAAAAAGTCAACTAGTCTACGGTGGTACGCTTGTTGCCTTGTTTTAATGAGCAATTATTAACAAAAATAATTTTAAAAACAAATGTTGCTAGCCGAGATCGACCATACGAACTATGGGCTGCAAAAGTGGCTCTTTGCCACTTGCACTAGACAATGTTTTGATATTATGCGCGGCAGATTTAATATTTGACTATATCAGTATGTATATATAGCTATATATAGAGAGTTTTCATCGAAGTTTGCAGGTGGCGTGACACCCCACGGGCTTAATAGATCCGCCCCTATTTGAAATGATCACTTTTTATCAATTGTGAATACTTATGAGCTTTTCTTAGCGTCCACTTTTGAGTTTAGTTGCAACATAAAGATTCTTGTTGCTAAATATTTTAGCACAGAAATAGTACGTTTGTATCCAGGGGTGTGAAACGAATTGAAGTAGCAAGATCAAAGACGAAAATATCACTTTATTAGAAGAAGTATGTTACAGATTTTTTAAAGCAGACTGGATTGTTGGGAGCAAATCAATGCATAATTCAACAACGTTCTAGGCAATATGAACAACCTTCACAACAACATTTGGAATTATAAACAAGTTTTACAATATATCCAGTGTGATTCCACATATTGGGTCCGGGTGTAGGCAAACCTTACCACCTCGTGTGAGACAGAGTGCTTCCAATAAACAAGCTTTACCTCTATATAATCACCAAAGCCCATTTTCTATAGAATCGTGATTTGAAAATTTATTTGACACTTACAAAGACATATAATATCCCAAGTAGGGGTGAGCATTCAGTTTGTTCAATTTGATAGTTTAATATCAATTCGGTTTTTGGATTGACAAAAATAACAACCGTAACCAAATCGAAATAAATTTGATTCATTTATTTTGGACTTTTATTTTGGTTTAGACATATTTTGAAGGCTGATTGATCGTCGGAACAAATAGTTGAAAAAGCAATTGAATTGATGCCGCCGAAAATTGACCTGACTGATTGATTGCCGCCAGAAATGGTCGTTGATCACCGTAAAAAAATAGATCAGATTGCCGCTAGTCAAAAGAGCGGTCGCTGTTAGAAAGACCACAATGGCCATCTGGTCAACTGATCGCCGGCTCGCCACTCGCCTCTGTGGTGTCGTTATACAGTCTATGGTCTCGCCAGTGGTCTATGGTTCGAATGTTCGATCAAGTATGCAGTGTGAGTGATTACTGTCTACTGATTAGGGCCTAGGGTTGCTATTAGTTATTATATATTAAATATATTATATATAATATATATATATATATATATATTATTAATTATTTATAGAATTTTGTTTTTTCGGTTTATTTAAATTATTTTTTTGAAAAATTGAAAATCGAACCATTTAACCAAATTTCAAAAATTAAGAATCGAAACAGATCCAAAAAATTGAAAAACCAAACCGAAATTAAAATTTTTGTTTAGTTTTTTGGTTTTAATCAAAATATGCCCAGAACTAATCCCAAGACTTCAACTAAGCAAACCTCCGTGCCATTTCAATAATAAATAGAATAGAAGCATATATAATTAGTTTCTTCCTGGATATAAAAAGGAAATATGAACTTTATAACCTACAATTGCAGTGATTAATTTAATTTACAATATCAAATGCTCCCCAACAAGACTAAAAACTTGCTAAGACTATCAACCATGCAAAAGTTAGACAAACTCTGTAAATAGACACCCAAAGGATTAAAATGGTAAAACATGGCAAATGGCAGCAAAACTTTGATAAATATTTTGTGCACCTCTAATATCCTTGTAAACGAAGTTAAATACTTGAAACAATGTCTTTGGTAATTTCCTTCATTCAATCAAGAAAAACACCAAAGTATGGGTTCAAAAACTGTAGAATAGACCAGGACCTAAGAGTTTATGCTTCTTTGGCTAAACAAAGCTTACCAAAATTTTTCAAATTGCTATTAAACAGTATGTGAGAAAACTTACTTTCGCAATAGTAATTGGCAAAATAACATCCAACAAAAGACCACACAGCAAAAGCTTGAAATAACCTGACTACTCAAATGCTAAGCTAAAATATAGCACACATAGAACATAAGTAACAACACTCCAGGACTAATTATGTATAAATAGGCATCCGCTAGGTTCAATGAAAACATAGAATCAGGAAATATTATAGCAGCTGAAAATCACCCGGCACATGAGAAAAATTAAGGAATCAATCAAATAAGACAAGTTAGAAACGCATATATAGGAAAGGGAAAAATTGCAATGAGCAAGAAATAAACCATCATTAACCAAAACTGCAGGTGACTATTGCCCTTTTTCATATCATACCATTGAAAAACATAATACAAAAGGGGTATGGTTTATGTTACATATGCAAGCTTACAAATCAATAGGCATAGAATAAGGCATTAACTCTAACGTTAGCATTTCCTCTTAGACATAAATGGTATTGGAGTGCGCAGATACTCTTCATAGAGATAATCATACAAAGTCCTCAACAAAAGGACAAGTTGTGTATAAGAGAGCATTCAAGTTATTTTTTATGAGGAAATTTATGAAGAAAAATAAAGCAACACAAATAATGATGATATAAAAGGTTTAAACTGGCACATAACTCAGAAGATGAAAAAGTACACAATAAGATATTATTTCGGCTATTGAGAAATATCCCATGAACCTAGAGGAAGTGCCAGTCTCAAAGGAAACAACTCACATAGAACACCCTTCATACCATCTTGCAAAATACCCTAAATTAGTTGTTGTTGTGTATCAACCCCAGCTTTCCGATAACTTACAAACCTCTAAAACAGCAACAATTATGTTAGTATATTTGTCATTTCGCACTCGAAAATCCAAAACTAACAAACAAATGGAATAGTTTTGCCTTGCACCTTTAGCTTATTTACCAGCATTATTGGGCAACACCAGTGAGTTTATGATCGAGACATACTTGTAATTGTCATATTGGATGGCACTGGATACATTTTCTAAATATTCAGAACATCATAAAATGATACGGAGATGAAAATAATATAGAGCAAGTTATTTTATATTAGAAACCTAAACAACATAACATAGACAGTATGGTAAAGTACTGGGAAGGCGCATTAAAGCTCCTATCTTAATATGCACAAGAGTGTAACATCAAGTTTGGTTTCTACTAATAATAACACAACAAACCAAAACCAAGCCAATTGTAAAAAGCATAAAACTCCAAAATAATCATCTCCTACTAAGCCACAAAAAAGAGTTCTTCGAAGCCCTTGGATAATAGTGGAAGCAAGATCTTTTTTGTTTTGATAACAGTGGTTTCCATGCAAGCTTATGCGCACCTCAACTAAATCTACAGGATACCTACCACCCGTAAAATAAATATCAAGTAACTCTGTCAGGCTAGTGAAAAAAGCTCTTAATAAGGAACCAGCTATAATCATTCAACTTTGAAGTATCAAAACTGGTAAACATGAATAAACAAAAAAAATCCTCTAACTGGTGACCGTCGTTGCAGAACTTTAACTTAATCTAATGCTATATAATCAACTAATCACTTGCTTAATCACAATTTTAATTTTTAAAAAACATTTTTAAGCCCGATTTTATAATTTCTAAATCAAAAAAATATATAAATATAACACAAAATAAGTCAATGTCCATCAACAACACAAATCGGAGCACAAAAATTTTTCAAGGGAAATCAATCCAAAATTTGAAGGTTTTGAAAGAATGCAAAATTATACCTCAAGGCATGAAAATTGGAGAATGTGAAATTAATCCTTTAGCATGATTCGGCCTGCTTGTTATTCTAATTTTGAAACTTCTGCATTTTGTCGTCACCTTTCTTCAAATTGCAAACTAATGGATGCATTTTCTCTAAATGTGGTGCAAACAACAAAAAGATGACAGTAAAAACTTACCTTGAGTTTCAAGCTTTAATGTTGTTACTAATTTCAGGGCAACATTAAAGAAGTCGACACTGTAAAAACACCAAAAAGCATATGGGAACTTTTTCTAAGTCATTAGTTTCTACTTGCAATAAAGAACTATATACACACAAAAAAAATCATGAAACTCTTCTAGAAATCGGATAGCACCTTTGATCAGCAGAATCCTGAATCCTCTATATTGAAACCTATAATTTAACAATACCAAATGTAAACCAGTTATACCATGGCAAGGAATTACAAAATACTAATCGTAAATACCAATCTAAAACAGTGTTTAAAAAGGGTTAAAAGATTTACATGCAACACAACTTTAGATTTTGGATTTCTAAGAGGAAGAGACACCAAGGACACTTTTGTAGCATCAACATAACTTGAAAAATGAATTAAAGCTTCACCTATGATTCCAGTTTTTAAAGAACCCTACACAATATGCATCTGTAGAATTCATATACCTCTCTTAATTATCACTTGACGTAACATACGAAACCATAAACTTGAAATGGTGCTTATAGTTTTCACAACAAAGTTATAGATCCTCGCATGAATGGGATCACAAATACCATTAATGCATTTCCTTTTACATGTGATACCTAATAAATTTTTCCGTTACACTTTGATTTAATACATAACAACCAATTCTTCAACCACCACACTTACCCCTATCCCACCCCAACCCCATCCCTAAACACACACACACCAAAAAAGTGCAAAGTTGATTTCTTATATGGTCACTCAACTAATAGTTATTATCTCGAAAAGTCATTTTCATTGTTGGAAAAAATTTGAATCAAGAACTAAGGCCACTTTATGGGATAATTAGTCAAGTGACCATCTGAGAAATCAACCCCACAAATCCAACAAACAAAAACAACTTAGAATACGAAAATGGAAGTATCAAGCAACTACCATTAATAAGAAATGCAGAATGACGTGAATCATATGATACATGTCTAAAAACAAAGATCTTCACAATGTAAGCCCTCAAACTTTATGTTAACTAAAATCAACCCACCTAACCCCCAACCCCAAACAAACTAAATTGTATCATTCATCAACTCTACATTAAATTACACATCACAAAATTTGTTTTATTGCACCTTGTCCCCCCTTCATAACTGTATAACCTTTTAAGAAAAAAGTACAAGTAAACACTCAAATTTCATTCTTTTCCAACAATATTCAACACCAATTTTCAATAAAATGCTTTCACAACAAATAAATAAGTTCTTTTAAAATACAAATCCAATCTTTGTCTACAAAATTTTCTTTCAAAATTATGAAATAATAGTGGGAGGTGGTAAGTATCTTGTGGAATCGAATCAGTCGAATTGCTGGAAATTTGGTATGAACACCATGGTTTTAATTTAAAAATGCAAAATGACAGTAAAAATATTAATTCTTTGACTACACGCTAACTTTCAAGAATGAAAAATGGTAATTGGATATGACATATATCCCGTGGAATTAGTTGACCTGCATAAAAGCTGGCCCGCACACCACAATGATAAAAAAATATAAATTGATAGGTTAAAAAATCCAATCTTTGACTACAAATTTGCTTTCAAAAATGTAAAATGACAGTGGGAGGTGGCATGGTATAGTTAGACAAATAGTAGTAATGCTACGTGGAATTACAAATGCATGTAAATAAAATATAATGAAAAAAAGAAATAACAATATGGTAATCTAAAAGCACTTAAACAGGTAATCCTTTCTCCACATTTGGACAAAATATTTAGAAAAAAAGCACATGATTATAGTAAGTTGAAATCCCATACTTCAGTTTTATTAGCCGGCAACATCTTTCACAATGACCAATTTTTGGGAATAATCTCTTTCGATGACACACAAGTCTTGTTTTCACTAGGGAATTTTGTCAAACACCTTGATCACTAAATTAAATAATGTTGTTCTCAACATATTCATTTTTGTATCTTAATTAAATCTTTAAAAATTAGAAAAGTAAAAGGAATTTGATAATACACAAGCAACTTGCAGCTGATATAACTAAAAAAGTTACAACAAACAATAGCAATCTTTTAAAAATTCTACAAATTATCTCTAAACTTCCCTATTATAAAAAATAAGGAACTATGTACATCACCAATTAGGGAAAAAGTAAGTGAAACATGTAGATTTGAAATAAAAGGTACCTTCTTGATTAGTTAGCCAGTGACATGACTAAGATCATCTATGGATGATGGCATGCCCAAAAAACATTAAAAGAAAATACACCCTTATTTCCTACGTCAAGAACTCTGAGATATTCATTTTCGCATAGTCTCAATTTGAGTGGACACGATAGAGCAACATGATGTTGTTCTTCAAGTAGGAGGAAGAAAAAAAGCAGAATAAACAACAAAAGTAAAAAAAAAATGAACAGAATCATGCGTGTCTGATAAAAAACAATACACGTGTTAACATGAAAAGGTTAAAGGCCCAAGCATATGGTATCATTTACATAACTTTCGTACAACAAATAGTTGTTGTGTTGGTACAAACTTGTTGTTGCAGGAAATTTGGTCCGAACACCACGGTTTTAATTTTAAAATGCTAAATGACAGTAAAAAAAATCAATTCTTTGACTACACATTAACTTTCAAGAATGTAAAATGACAACTGGAGCTGACATATATCACATGGAATTAGTTGACCTGGATAAAAGCTGGCCCGCACACCCCAATGATTAAAAAATATAAAATGATAGGTAAAAAAATCCAATCTTTGACTACAAATTTGCTTTCAAAAATGTAAAATGACAGTGGTAGGTGGTACGGTATAGTTAGACAAATAGTAGTAATGCAACTGTGGAATTACACATGCATATAAAGGAAATACAAAGAAAAAGAGCAACAACAATATGGTAATCTAAAATCACTTAAACAAGTAACCCTTTCTCCACTTTGGGAAAACATATTTAGAAAAAAAGTGCATGATTACGGTAAGGTGAAAGCCCATACTTCAGTTTTATTAGCCGACAATATTTTTCAATATGACCAATTTTTAGGACTAATCTCTCTCGATGACACACAAGTCTTGTTTTCACTGGGGAATTTCGTCAAACACCTTGATCACTAAATTAAATAATGCGGTTCTCAACATATTCTTTTTTGTACCTTAGTTAAAGAAAGTAAAAAGAATTTGACAATACACAAGCAACTTGTAGCTGATATAACTAAAGAAGTAACAACAAACAATACCAATCTGTTAAAAATTCTACAAATCATCTTTCAACTTCCCCATTATAAAAAATAAGGATGCATGCAGGTCACCAATTAGGGACAGAGTAAGTGAAAAATGTATATCTGAAATAGAAGGTACCTTCTCGAGTGGTTAGCTAGTGACATGATTGAAGATCATCAATGGATAATGGAATGCCCAAAAGAATTGAAAGAAAATACACCCTAATTTACTACGTCAAGAACTTTGACATGCCAATGTCTTTTTTGCACAACCGCAATTTGAGTGGACACGATAGAGCAACATGATGTTGTTCTTCAAGTTGGAGGGAGAAAAAAAAAGTAGAATAAAGACCAAAAGTAGAAAAAAGAAGACAAACAGAATTAGTACTATGCGTGTTTGATAAAAAACAATACACGTGTTAACAGGAAAAGGTTAAAGGCCTAAGCATATGGTATTATTTACATAACTTTGGTACAACAAATAGTTTTTGTATTGGTGCAAACTTGTTGTTGCAGGAAATTTGGTCCGAACACCACGGTTTTAATTTTAAAATGCTAAATGACAGTAAAAAATATCAATTCTTTGACTACACATTAACTTTCAAGAATGTAAAATGACAACTTGATCTGACATATATCCCGTGGGATTAATTGAGTTGGCTAAAAGCTGGCCCGCACACCCCAATGATTAAAAAATATAAAATGATAGGTAAAAAAAATCCAATCTTTGACTACAAATTTACTTTCAAAAATGTAAAATGACAGTTGGAGGTGGCACGGTATAGTTAGACAAATAGTAGTAATGGAACTGCGGAATTACACGTGCATATAAATGAAATACAAAGAAAAAGAGCAATAACAATATGGTAATCTAAAAGCACTTAAACAAGTAACCCTTTCTCCACATTGGGAAAACATATTTAGAAAAAAAGTGCATGATTACGGTAAGGTGAAAGACCATACTTCAGTTTTATTAGCCGACAACATCTTTCAATATGACCAATTTTTAGGACTAATCTCTCTCGATGACACACAAGTATTGTTTTCACTGGGGAATTTCGTCAAACACCTTGATCACTAAATTAAATAATGCGGTTCTCAAAATACTCTTTTTTGTACCTTAATTAAAGTATTAAAAATTTAAAAAGTAAAAAGAATTTGACAATACACAAGCAACTTGTAGCTGATATAACTAAAGAAGTAACAACAAACAATACCAATCTGTTAAGAATTCTACAAATCATCTTTCAACTTCCCCATTATAAAAAATAAGGATGCATGCAGATCACCAATTAGGGACAGAGTAAGTAAAAAATGTATATCTGAAATAGAAGGTACCTTCTCAAGTAGTTAGCTAGTGACATGATTGAAGATCATCAATGGATGATGGAATGCCCAAAATAATTGAAAGAAAATACACCCTAATTTCCTACGTCAAGAACTTTGACATGCCAATGTCTTTTTCGCACAGCCGCAATTTGTGTGGACACGATAGAGCAACATGATGTTGTTCTTCAAGTTGGAGGGAGAAAAATAAAGTAGAATAAAGACCAAAAGCAGAAAAAAGAAAAAAAATAGAATCAGTACTATGCGTGTTTGATAAAAAACAATACACGTGTTAACAGGAAATGGTTAAAGGCCTAAGCATATGGTATTATTTACATAACTTTGGTACAACAAATAGTTTTTGTATTGGCGCAGACTTGTTGTTGCAGGAAATTTGGTCCGAACACCACGGTTTTAATTTTAAAATGCTAAATGATAGTAAAAAAATCAATTCTTTGACTACACATTATCTTTCAAGAATGTAAAATGACAGTTGGAGTTGACATATATCCCGTGGAATTAGTTGAGCTGCATGAAGTTGTCCCGCACACCGCAATGATAAAATAACATAAAATGATAGGTATAAAAAATCCAATCTTTGACTACAAATTTACTTTTAAAAATGTAAAATGACAGTGGGAGGTGGCAACGTATAGTTAGACAAATAGTAGTATTGCTGGAATTACACATGCATGTAAATGAAATACAATGAAAAAGAGCAATAACAATATGGTAATCTAAAAGCACTTAAACTGGTAACCCTTTCTCCACATTGGGACAAAATATTTATAAAAAAAGAACATGATTACAGTAAGTTGAAAGCCCATACTTCAGTTTTATTAGCAGCAACATCTTTCACAATGACCAATTTTAAGGACTAATCTTACTCGACAACACATAAGTCTTGTTTTCACTGGGGAATTTCATCAAACACCTGGATCACTAAATTAAATAATTTTCTTCTCCACATATTCTTGTTTGTACCTTACTTAAAGATATAAAAAGTAAAAAAGTAAAAATAATTTAATCATACACAAGCAACTTGTAGCTGATATAACTAAAGAAGTAACAACAAACAATACCAATCTGCTAAAAATTCTACAAATCATCTTTCAACTTTCCCATTATAAAAAATAAGGATGAATTCACATCACCAATTAGGAGCAGAGTAAGTAAAACATGTATATCTGAAATAGAAGGTACCTTCTCAAGTAGTTAGCTAGTGACATTATTGAAGATCATCTATGGATGATGGCATGCCCAAAAGAATTGAAAGAAAATACACCCTAATTTCCTACGTTAAGAACTCAGACATGCCAATGTCTTTTCCGCACAACCGCAATTTGAGTGGACACGATAGAGCAACATGATGTTGTTCTTCAAGTAGGAGGAAGAAAAAAAAGCAGAATAAAGAGAAAAAGTAGAAAAAAGAAGACGAACAGAATTAGTACTATACGTGTTTGATAAAAAGCAATACACATTTTAACAGGAAAAGGTTAAAGGCCCAAGTATAAGGTATCATTTACATAACTTTTGGTACAACAAATAGTTGTTGTATTGGTACAACCTTGTTGTTGCAGGAAACTTGGTCTAAATACCATGGTTTTAATTTAAAAATACAAAATGACAGTAAAAGAATCAATTCTTTGACTACTCACTAACTTTCAAGAATGTAAAATAACAGTTGGAGTTGACATATATCCCGTGGAATAAGTTGATCTTCATGAAAGTTGGCCCGCGCACCACAATGATAAAATAACATAAAATGATAGGTATAAAAAATCCAAGCTTTGACTACAAATTTGCTTGCAAAAATGTAAAATGACAGTGGGAGGTGGCACGGTATAGTTAAACAAATAGTAGTAATGCTTGAATTACACATGCATATAAATGAAATACAATGAAAAAGAGCAATAATAATATGGTAATGTAAAAGCACTTAAACAGGTAACCCTTTCTCCACATTGGGACAAAACATTTAGAAAAAAAAGTACATGATTATAGTAAGTTGAAAGCCCATACTTCAGTTTTATTAGCCGGCAACATCTTTTACAATGACCAATTTTTTTGACTAATCTCACTCGACGGCACACAAGTCTTGTTTTCTTTGGGGAATTTCGTCAAACACCTTGATCACTAAATTAAATAATGTTCTTCTCCATATATTCTTGTTCGTACCTTACTTAAAGCTTTAAAAATTAAAAAAGTAAAAAGAATTTGATCATACACAAGCAACTTGTAGCTGGAATAACTAAAGAAGTGTCACGATCCGAACTAGGGCCTGGCCGTGACGGACATCCGACCCATGAAGGCTCGGATATCCCACTCTATCTGGTAATCATGCACAACATTTATATAATAAAATAAAAATGTGGAATTATAAATCAAATACGAAAACATGGTCATACTTGGAAATTAGTTTAACAATGAAGGAAAACTCTAACAATATCTAAATAACATCTAACTAAATCTATGAAATCTGTACTAAATCTCAAAACAATACTATCTGAAGTCTGGGACAAGGCCCCCAGTAGACCAAAACTGTAGAACAATGAATATCTGTAAGACATTAGGCCTTTCAAAATATAGAACGCTCACTACTGCACAATCTCTTCAACTGTCTGAATTATCTAAGCTTATCTTTACCCCTAGACTGTGCCTCGAAACCTGAGAGGTTGGAGAGGGAGGGGGTCAATACAGATGTACTGGTACACAGAGCTAATCCAAAATAGTCATTTATAATCAACATATATGAGAGAAATTTAAAACAGTTCATAAACATATCATATAGTAAGAAATCACATGAGCATTTTAAAGACTTTGAAATATTTCTTTGAAACCATGACTCACTCTGTCTTACTTTTTAGCTAGATGGTACACCCTACAATCTATAATTCCACGGGATATATAGAATCTGCCCTTGACTCGGCGGCCAAGCCTCCAATCCAAGTTTGCCGCAAGGATTGGAGTATCTATAAGGGGGACACACAAGATTACACAGCAGGGTGCCAAAATCCCTAATCATGTCAACATATCATGGTAGAGCACAAGATCACAAAGCAGGGCACCTAACCATAGTTCCAATTTGGGACGACATGAATCAAGATACACAAGATTACAAAGAATGGTACAATAATCCCTTGTCGACAAATCACGGTTTCTAGTATAGAGTCTTTCAACTCGTACTTTCTTTGGGTAACCATCTAACTTTCTTAAATCAAACTCTAACTCTGTCATGGCATACATTTATATGGTATCGTCATACCATTGACATGCAAGTCACAGTACCACATTAATTCTCCAACTTTTTATGCCATTTACAACATGCACATATATAAAACTTTCACACACATCAAACACATGCACCATGGTTCTCAACATGTAATAGTTTTGAGAAACTTTATCATTTATGAGTAATAACATGTCAATTGCAAGAACTCATGCTCTTGATGGTTTAACACAAGTATAGTGTGGGGTATAAAACATTATCATGGGGGATTTAAAGAATTCACAATTCATATACATCTCACCTTTTCGAAATTCAGATCACATGTTCACAATTCAACAATTGAAATATATGGCCAACAACCCCATGATATTTCAATATTTCTTTTAAAACCTTATCACAAAACATGTCATTGATATTAAAACAAAATCCCACTTGTAAAAACATATGTATACATATAGATAGTAAGGTCTTGTGTAAATTCTTTTCAAAAATCATGCCCATGAAATTTGGGACAACCCCACGTACCTCTATTTTAGAAATTAAATGGATGATTCTTGGAGCCTAAAATGCGAGGATTCCAAATCTCCTATTATATTCTAAAACCCATGGTTAAATCTTGAGCTATGAGGATTTTTAGTCTGAAACCCTAATGGAGTTTCTTGAGAGATTTTAATAAAATTAAACATACTTTGGTGTTCTTGGGATTAAACCCTGTGTTAGAGATGATAAGGAGTTGGATAAGTACCATTTTACCCTTAATGAGATAGAGTAAAAATATAACTGGTGCCTGATTTTATGGGCCACCGCAACGCGCTACAATGGCGGTGGCTCACTGGAAATTACCAATTAGGAAATTGTCTCACTCTGCGACGTGCCACGATCATGAAGTGTCACTGGAAATTGATGAATGCTAAATTGGGATCCTCCACGATGCGCTTAACACCTGAATGATGATGTTTTACGACTAGCACATAAACTAGCCATAACTCCCTCACCGGAGGTCCGTTTTGGATGAATCTTATATCAACGGAAAGCTTATTCAATCACCTACATAATGAAAATTTAAAATTTAAAAAATTACATGGGGATTTGATTATAATTCACTCTATAAGCCCATGGTTGATACTTTTAGGGACAAATTTTTGCTTGTAAACTTTTGGGGCATTACAATATCCCACCCTTGGGAACATTCATCACCGAATATTGAAGCGGAACATAGACAAGCATGACTTCAAGCATATTATGGAATAGAAAAAATAAGGCAAGCATTGTACTTTCCATTTCATCATCCATTGGGTCAAAAAGGTTTGGGTACTTAGCTCTTATGTCAACTTTGGATTCCCAAGTTGCTTCTTCAATTTTCTTATTTCTCCACAACACTTTAACTGAGGCAATCTCTTTATTTCTCAATTTTCTAACTTGGCGACCCAAAATTTCTATAGGCTCTTCTTCATAGGATAAGGAGTTTGTCACTTTGACTTCTTCGACATGCAACACTAAAGAGTGGTATCCAATGCACTTGTTCAACATAGATATATGAAATACCAGATGAATGGAACCTAAACTGGCAGGTAATTCTAACTCATATGCGACTACACCTACCCTTCTCAAAATCTGATATGGTCATATGTAGCAAGGACTCAGCTTACCTTTCTTACCAAACCGCATGACTCCCTTCATGGGAGAAATCTTGAGAAACACCCAATCTCTAACCTCAAACTCTAAACCTCTTCTCCTAACATCGCTGTAATGACTATGGGCTATCTTAAGTCGTTCTCTAATGACTTTCACATCCTCTTTTTCCTGATGAACAAGATTAGGCCCAAACATCTGTGTCTCACCCACTTCATACCACCCTATTGGTGACCTACATCTTCTTCTATACAATGCCTCAAATAGTGCTATCTTAATACTGAAATGGAAACTGTTATTATACACGAACCTATTAGGGTTAAGTGTTTCACCCAACTTCTTATAATATCAATCACACAGGCCCTCAATATGTTCTCAAGGGTATAAATGGTGCGCTCAGCCTGCCCATCAGTCTGAGGGGGGAAAGCAGTACTTAGGTTCATTTGGGTACCTAAGCCTCTCTGAAAAGATCTCCAAAACTGAGAAGAAAATGGTGTACCTCAGTTGGATATGATGGACATAGGTGCCCCATTCAAACAAACTATTTTAGCAATGAACAGCTTGGCATAATCCTCTCCCAAGTAGTTAGTCCTGATAGGTAAAAAGTGGGCTGACTTTGTCAGCCTATATACAATCACCAAAATAGAATCATACTGGTTTTGGGACCTCGGAAGCCCTGTAATTGTAATACCCCGGGAAATTTTTCACTGAAATTTTATGCGTAAATGTGTTGGGTTCTATTTTCTAGAATGAATTATAAATTTTTCATGCGGAATGTCTTAGATTATGACCCACCATTGTGTAGAGTATTGAATAAGATTTCCAACGATATGTGGATCATCCAAAATGGACACACGAGCGATGGGTTATGAATATTCTGATCGAACCATTAATAGTAGTGAACAGTAAAACATACAGGAAAAAGTACTGAGGCCTGGCGTATTTTTGCTCCAACTTTAAATGATTATAACTCCTTATACATAATGAACTGGGTGATCTACTCTATATTAACAAAAATATCTACGAGTCCTCTTTCCAATGAAATTGGTTTCATCCAATTTATTTATTGAATCAAAAAATTATGGTCAATCTACTTCAGCCTATCAAAAGTAAAAAAAATTTCAACTTCAAACGATCAAAACTCCTCGTACACAATAATCTAGGTGAGATACTATATATCAATGGAAATATATGAGAGTCCTATTTCTAATTAAATTGGTTTCATCCAATTTGGATATCGGAGTAAAACGTTATGGTTGATCTACTTCAAACTATCAAAACAGTCCACCAAAGGACAAATTCGAGAATTATTTGATTTTTAGGGGCATTTGGGTCATCCCCCCTCACCCAAAATCCATCCAAACCCTATATTAAAGCCCATTATAAGCATTATATATTATATATCATCAAATTTCCTCAAAAAGAAAATCCTAAGCTCCTACATCCAACTTCAAGAACCTCCAAAGTTTATCATTAATTCTGCAAATTTATTCAAGATTCCAAGTTCCTAGTTCAAGAAATCCAAGAACCATCATTCAAAGGCACGATTAACATCTCAAAAATGAGTATCGATCTAAAGTTCATCATTCAAGATATGTGGGGTTTTTCAACAAGAACTCTCTTTTGTTCTTGTGCCCAAAAGTAATTTTCTTTTCAAAGGCATGATTTTTATTTGATTTTTACAAATTTGAAGTATGAGCCCATATCTTATGATGATTATGAAATCTTGATGTTTATGATTTTGAAAGATGAATTTACATGTGTCGAGATATAAAGCATGAATGTTGAATGATATTTATCATGATTTTTATATTTGGGTCGTGAATCCCCATTGGAAATTTTGTTTTTTTTAGAAAGTGTGTGTTATAAGCACGTTGATGTTAAATATCTGAGATATTTTGAATGATTTGACATTTTGGTCTTAATGGAGTTGTTTTGAACTCGAGTGTGAAAGAAATCCACAATGTGGTTGATTTTGATAGATGGGAAGCATGATGGCTCCCGATTTATATTTATATATTACTAAAATTATTTTGTTGTGGATTGTCTTTGAAATGATCTAATCTAAGTCTGGGATAAATCTTTAGCATCGAGTAGGAGGTATAAAGAGACCTTACTTCTCTAGAACTACGTGCCCCCATAGGAGTGAGCCTGGGGCTAATTTATATAGTGATCACTAGTTTGTGTGGATTTGATATCGATAGTCCTACTCTGATGGCATGGATAGGATGGATCTCCCCAATGTGGGTTATATGTTGGACTCCCATTGTGTCTGTGTTTCCTTGTGTCTATGGTGAATGGTGAAGTGATTTGAAAGTGGAATTGTGAAAGTTATTCTTTCAAAAGATCTAAATGATATTTACATTATGAGAGTTGATATTCTTAATGAACTGAAAGTGATTGACAAATTATATGATGACTCACATGTGTTATTGTACTTATTTCATCCTCTCATGATTATGATGTTTTTCTTTGGGCTATGTGAGCCTTTCATACATCCTGCATATTTCTTATAAATATTTATGATTGTTATATTTATACAACTGCATACACCCCCATATACTCAGTTCCTTTCCATGGTACTGACCTATATCTTCGGATGTGGGATGCATTTTCTCAGAATGTAGGTTCAGGTGCTCAGTTCCAGGTTTGACAGTGATTCTTTAGGTACGTTGTTCTACATCCTCTGTTGTGGTGAATCCTCATATTTTGAGGACCTGATGTCTGATGTTGGTTTCACAAAATTATTTACTTTTGATAACTGAGTATGAGTCAGTTGGGCTCGCTGGTTTTATTGATTTTCTTAGAGGTTTGTCAGACTAGTATAGATGTTGGGAGTTGACTAATAAGTCGCATTTTGTTATCTTTCTGAAATTCTTTTATTCTTAGATGATGATTACTCTATTGATATTTGAGGGTTATTTATGGAAACTCCGTTAATTTGTGTTGAACTGAATGAAAATGGCTCAAAGGGTTAGCTTGGGGCTACTCGTAGCCTCAAGCACCATGTGGTGCTTTGGGACCCATTTTCTGGGGCGTTACAAACTTGGTATCAGAGCCTAAGGTTTTAAGGTGTCCTAGGGAATCTGACAAGCTGCGTTTAGTAGATTCTTGATCATCGGTGTGTAGCGCACCACATCTATAAGCGAGAGGCTACAAGACGTTTTAGGAAAAAGTGTGATTCTTTCTTTTAAAAGTCTATCGTGCTTAAAGTGTCTCTCTTTGCTATTGATTCATGCTTTCCTCTTTCAAAAATATGCTTCTACATCGAGCGAGAAAAAATAATGGTGGCCAGCAACCTCAACCCGCTGACCCATTGAATGAAAACGTCTCTCATGCTGAATTTTGGGCAGCCTTTCAGGTACTGGGCCAAGCTTTTACTGCAACTATTCAAGCCAACCCAGCCCTGGATCCACAGCAGTATGGAGGTGATTTAGCTACTGCCAGGATTTGTGACTTCATGCAGATGAATCTGTCGGAATTCTATGGGTCCATGTCTGATGAGGATCCATGGTTGTTTTTAGAGGAGGTGCGGAAGATTACTCAGGTGATGCATATATTTGAGAAACATTGTGTGGAGTTGGCTGCGTATAGGTTGAAAGACCTTACTTATGATTGGGTTGTTTCTTGGAGGAAAGGTAGAGGTGAGAGAGTTATCCCTACAACTTAGTAAGAGTTCCAAGATGCATTCCTGGAGGAGGCAAAGGTGGAAGAGTTTATGAACCTGCGACAGGGCTTTATGACTATTAGGGAGTACTGTCTAAAGTTCAATCAGTTGGCCAAGTATGCTCTTGACTTAGTTACTGATAATCGGGCTAATATGAGTAAGTTTATGACTGGAGTGTCTAGTTATGTGGTTAAAGAGTGTAGGTCTACTATGCTGAATAGTGAGATGAATCTTTCTAGGCTGATGACTCATGCCCAATAGATTGAGGTAGATAAGATTAAGGAGAGAGATAGAATGAGAGGGAATAAG
Organism: Capsicum baccatum var. pendulum; assembly: GCA_030864225.1. Classification (NCBI taxonomy): domain Eukaryota; kingdom Viridiplantae; phylum Streptophyta; class Magnoliopsida; order Solanales; family Solanaceae; genus Capsicum; species Capsicum baccatum. The sequence continues at coordinate 74,354,155 of CM061558.1, read as the reverse complement.
AGAGCTAGGTCTGAGCAGCACGGACAGGGTCAGACAAGATCGCAGGGAGGGAGTCTATGCCAGCACCATCATCTGCTAGTGCTTCCATGCCTAGAGGTAGGCAGGAATAAGGTAGCAGGTCATATGTATGCAGGTCCCAGTACAGTGCTGGCAGTAAGCTAAATCATCCCCTGTGTCCTAAGTATGGTAGGGCTCATTCGAGTGAGTGTTGCGGTCAGAAGATGGGTTGTTTTAGGTGTGGTGACATAGGTCAAAGAGTTAGAGATTGTCCATAGATGGACAAGGGCGTCGTGACTATCTCCCTCTGACCTAGACTCAGACTGTTAGTGCTCCAGTTCCAACGACTCGCCCAGTCCCAGCTCAGGGCACCTCTTCAAGCAATGCTGACGGGCAGCGCTAGAATAGATTCTATGCTTTACCGTCCCACCAGGAACAAGAGGACGCTCCCGATGTTGTTACTGGTATTCTTTATATATTTTTGTTTGATGTGTATGCTTTGTTGGATCCTGGATCTAGTTTCTCATATGTTACACCTTTGATTCCTGTGAATTTTGAAATGAGTCCTGAGATTATTCCTGAGCCTATCCTAGTTTCTACCTCAGTGGGTGATTCGATTGTTGCCCAAAAAGTGTATAAAAAGTGTCCTGTTACCGTTCTTCATAGAGTTTTGCTGGCTGATCTGATTGAGTTAGACATGGTAGATTTTGATGTGATTCTGGGTATGGACTGGCTGTATTCTTTTTATGCCTCTATTGATTGTTGGACCTGAGTGGTCAAGTTTCAATTTTCGGGTGTATCCGTGTTTGAGTGGTCTGGGAATTCTGTGACTCTTTCTCTTACCTCAAAGATAGAAAGCTTATTTCCAAGGGGTGTATTTACTATTTGGTTAGAGTAAAAGACACTAAGTCTGAGACTCCAACTCTCCAGTTTGTTAACGTCGTTAATGAGTTTTCTGATGTCTTTCTGGATGATCTCCCTGGGATACCTCCTAATAGAGAGATAGAGTTTGGGATTGATCTTCTTCCAGATACTCAGCCTATTTCTATTCCTCCTTACCGTATGGCCCCTGTAGAACTTAAGGAGTTGAAAGAGAAACTCAAAGATCTACTAGAGAAGAGTTTAATAAGGCCCAATGTTTCTCTTTAGGGTGCTCCTATGTTGTTTGTGAGAAAGAAAGATGGCTCTTTACGTATGTGCATTGATTATCGCCAACCGAACAAAGTCACCATACAAAATAAGTACCTCCTTCTGAGAATAGATGATTTATTGGACCAATTGCAAGGTGCAAGTTATTTCTCAAAGATAGACCTTTGTTCAGGCTATCATCAACTCAAAGTTAGGGAGTGTGACATCCCTAAAACTGCTTTCCGAACTTGTTATGGCCATTTTAAGTTTCTTATTATGTCTTTCGGGTTAACTATTTCCCCAGAAGCTTTCATGGACCTCATGAATCGAGTGTTCAGACCATATCTGGATATGTTTGCCATAGTGTTCATCGATGATATACTGGTGTACTTCCGTAGTGAGGATGAACATTCTGATCATCTCTAAACTATCTTGCAAAGCCTTAGAGATCACAAGTTGTTTGCCAACTTCAGTAAGTGTGAGTTTTGGCTAAGTTCAGTTGCTTTTTTGGTTCATATCATTTCTTTCGAGGGTATTAGAGTTGATCCCCAAAAGACCAAAGCTATTAGAAATTGGCCTAGACCTATTTCTCCGACTGATATCTAAAGTTTCTTAGGTTTAGCTAGCTATTACCGTCATTTTGTTGAGGGTTTCTCCTCTATAGCGTCTCCTATGACTCGGTTAACCCAAAAGAAAGTGAAGTTTCTGTGGTCCAAATCTTGTGAGAAGAGTTTTCAGGAGTTGAAGACTCGATTCACTTCAGCCCTTATTTTGACTTTGCTGATGATGTTTATGGTTTTGTGGTGTACTGTGATGCTTCGAGAGTTGGGTTGGGTTGCGTATAGATGTAAAAGGGTAAGGTGATAGCTTATGCTTCTAGACATTTGAAACCCCATGAGAAAAATTACCCCACCCATGACCTTGAGTTGGTTGCTATTATGTTTGCTTTGAAAATCTAAAGACACTATTTGTATGGTGTCCATGTAGATGTTTTCACTAATCATAAGAGTCTGCAGTATGTGTTTACCCAGAGAGAATTGAATCTTAGGCAGAGACGATGGTTAGAATTGTTAAAGGACTATGATATGAGTGTGCTATACCATTCGGGCAAGGCCAATATTGTGGTAGATGCCCTAAGTAGAGTGTCCATGGGTAGTGTTTCGCATGTGGTAGAAGGTAAGAAAGAGTTGGCTCGTGATGTACATCATTTGGCTAGCTTAGGGGTTAGGTTGTATGATTCGGCTGAAGGTAGTATAGGGGTTCAGAGTAGTTCCGAATCCTTTTTGGTTTCGGAAATGAAGAAAAAGCAATACTTAGATGAGGAGTCAGTCAAGGACCAAAAAGTAGAAGTTTCCTCCCAAGGGGGAGATGGTGTGTTGAGATTGCAAGGTAGATTGTGTGTCCCGAATGTTGATGATCTGAGATAGAGGATTATGGCTGAAGCGCACAGGGTGCGATATTCTATTCATCCTGGTGCCACCAAGATGTACCAAGACTTGTGGGAAATCTATTGGTGGAGTGGCATGAAGAAAGATATAGCAGCGTTTGTAGCTAAGTGTGCAATATGCCAACAGGTTAAGGTTGAACACCAAAGACCTGGTGGTATGATGCAAGCGTTTAGTATTCCCACCTGGAAGTGGGAAAAGATAAATATGGACTTCATGATTGGTTTATCTCCTTCCCGACGCCATCATGATTCTATATGGGTTGTGGTTGATAGTTTGACTAAGTATGCTCATTTCTTGCCTGTTCATACTTCATATACTGCTGAGGATTACGCTAGATTGTATATCTGAGAGCTAGTCAGACTGCATGGAGTTCCCTTGTCTATCATTTCGGATAGGGGTACTCAGTTTACTTTGCAATTTTGGAAAGCTTTTTAGAAGGGTCTTGGTACCCAAGTACTTTTGAGTTCTGCTTTTCATCCGTAGACCGATGGTCAGGATGAGCGGACCATCCAGACCTTAGAGGATATGTTGAGATCTTGTTCACTTGACTTTAAGGGAAGTTGGGATGATCACTTACCGTTGATAGAGTTTGCTTACAATAACAGTCTCCACTCTAGTATTGGCATGGCACCGTTTGAAACCTTATATGAAAGGAAGTGTAGATCACCCGTAGGTTGGTTCGAGGTTGGTCAAGCAACTGTGAGTGGTCCTGATTCGGTATTTGAGGCTATGGAAAAAGTTAAGTTGATTAGGGAAAGGTTAAAAACTGCGCAGAGTCGTTAGAAGTCATATGCGGATGTTAGAAGGAGAGACTTTGAGTTTGAAGTTGGTGACCTAGTGTATCTGAAAATTTTGCCCATGAGGGGGGTGAAGATATTCAGAAAGAAGGGGAAGCTTAGTCCTCATTATGTTGATCCTTACGAAATTCTTAGCCGTGTTGGTAAGGTAGCTTATGAGGTCGAGTTGCCTTTTGAGTTGTCCTCTGTTCATCCAATATTCCATGTCTCCATGCTTAGAAAACATATTAGCGATGTTGTGGTAGTGGATTCCTCTATGAGTGCTGACATTCAAGAAAATCTTTCTTTTGATGAGATTTCTATTGAGATTCTTGATTTCAGTGTCCGAAGACTAAGGAAAAAAGAAGTTCCCTTGGTCAAGGTGTTGTGGCAAAACCAATCTGTTGAGTGTGCAACTTGGGAAGCTGAGGCGGATATGCGATCCGAGTACCCACACCTATTTTCCACAAACTCCGATCAAGCCGAAGGTACCGTTCTTTCCTAAATCATGCACTTTTGATAAAAGTTGCAGCAGTTCAGCTGTTATTTATTATGTGTTCAGCTGTAGTTTCTTTAATTTATGCATTCTATGTTGCATTCGGAGTGAGAAACGATGTGGTGATGAGTCTAACGAATAGTTTCAGCTGTATGCTCTATTCCCTATCTAATCTTGGCATGTATAGCATCATTCGAGGATGAATGTTTCCAAAGGGGGGATGATGTAATACCCCGGGAAATTTTTCGTTGAAATTTTGTGCGTAAACATGTTGGGTTCTATCATCTAGAATGAATTATAAATTTTCCATGCGAAATGTCTTAGATTATGACCCACCATTGCATAGAGTATCAAATAAGCTTTCCAACGAAAAGTGGTTCATCCAAAATGGACACCCGAGCGACAAGTTATGAACATTCCGATAGAACCATGAATAGTAGTGAATAGTAAAACGTGCAGGAAAAAGTACTGAGGCCGTATTTTTGCTTCAACTTTAAACGATCATAACTCCTTGTACATAATGATCTAGGTTATTTACTATATATCAATGGAAAGCTCTGTGAGTCCTCTTTCTAATGAAATTAGTTTTATCCAATTTTTCTATCAGAGCAAAAAGTTATGGTCGATCTACTTTAGCCTATCAAAAGCAAAATTTTTGGTCAAGTTCAAATGATCATAACTCCTCGTACACAATGATCTGGGTGAGATACTATATATCAATGGAAATATATGAGATTCATTAATGAAATTGGTTTCATCCATTTTGGATATCAGAGTAAAATGTTATGGTTGATCTACTTCAAACTATCAAAACAGTCCACCAAAGGACAGATTTGAGAATTATTTGATTTTTAGGGGCATTTTGGTCATTCCCCCTCACACAAAATCCATCTAAACCCTATGTTAAAGACTATTAGAATCATTATATGTTATATTTCATCAAATTCCCTTAAAAAGAAAACCCTAAGCACCTACATCTAACTTCAAGAACCTCCAAAGTTCACCATTAATTCTGCAAATTTATTCAAGATTCCAAGTTCCTAGTTCAAGAACTCCAAGAACCATCATTCAAAGGCACGATTAACATCTCAAAAATGAGTGTCGATCTAAAGTTAATCATTCAAGGTATGTGGGGATTTTCAACAAGAAATCTCTTTCATTCTTGTGCCCAAAGTTATTTTCTTTACAAAGGCATGATTTTTATTTGATTTTTATGAATTTGAAGTATGAACCCATATCTTGTGATGGTAATTATGAAATCTTGATATTTATGATTTTGAAAGATGAATTCACATGTGTGGAGACATAAAACATGAATCTTGAACGATATTTATCAAGATTTTGATATTTGGGTCGTGAATCCCCATTGAAAATTGTGTTTTTTTGAGAAAGTATGTGTTATAAGCATGTTGATGTTGAATATTTGAGATATTTTGAATGATTTGAGCTTTCAGTCTTAATGGAGTTGTTTTGAACTGGAGTGTGAAAGAAATCCACAATATGGTTGATTTTGATGGATGGGAAGCATGATGGCTCCCGATGTATATTTGTATATTACTGAAATTTTTTTGTTTTGGATTGTCTTTGAAATGATCTGAGCTAAGTTCGGGAGAAAGCTTTAGCACCGAGTGGGAGGTATAAAGTGACCTTGCTTCCCTAGAACTTTGTGCCCCCGTAGGAGTGAGCCTGAGGCTGATTTATACAGTTATCACTAGTTTATGTGGATTTGATATCAATAGTCCTACTCTGATGTCAAGAATAGGACGGCTCTCCCTAATGTGGGTTGTACGTTGGAGTCCATGTAGCTCACATGGTTTATGTCTGTTATAGGATCTCCCAATGTGTGTGTGTTTCCTTGTTTCTATGGTGAATGGTGAAGTGATTTGAAAGTGGAATTGTGAAAGTTATTCTTTCGAAAGATTTAAATGATATTTACATTATGAGAATTGATATTCTTGATGAACTGAAAGTAATTGACAAATTATATGATGACTCACATGTGTTATTGTACTTATTTCATCCTGTCATGATTATGATGATTTTCTTTGGGCTATGTGAGTATTTCATACATCCTGCATATTTCTTATAAATATTTATGTTGATGATGTTTATACAACTGCATACACCCCTATATACTCGGTTCCTTTCCATAGTACTGACCCACATCTTTGGAAGTGGGATGCATTTTCTCAGAATGTAGGTTCAGGTGCTCAGTTCCAGGTTTGACAGTGATTCTTTGGGTATGTTGTTCTACATCCTCTATTGTGGTGAGTCCTCATGTTCCGAGGACGTGATTTCTGATGTTGGTTTCACGAAATCATTTATATTTTATAACTGAGTATGAGTCAGTTGGGGCATGTCTCAATTTGCTCGCTGTTTTTATTGATTTTCTTAGAGGTTTGTCAGACTAGTATAGATGTTGGGAGTTGACTAATAAGTCGTATTTTGTTATCTTTCTGAAATTATTTTATTCTTGGATGATGATTACTCTGTATATATTTGAGGGTTGTTTATGGAAACCCTGTTGATTTGTGTTGAACTGAATGAAAATGGCTCAAAGGGTTAGCTTGGGGCTACTCGTACCCTCAAGCACCGTGTGATGCTCCGGGACCCATTTTTCTGGGCGTTATAGTAATGAAGTCCATATTAATCATTTCCCACTTCCACAAGGGTAAAGATATCTCTTGGGAAGAACCACCTGGCCTCAAATGCTTTACTTTAGCTTGTTGGCAATTCAAACAGTTGGAAACAAATTCATCCATATCACGCTTCATATTATTCCATCAATACATAGATTTCAGATCATGGTACATATTAGTAGATCCTGGGTGAACAACATACTTCGAAGTGTGAGCTTCGTCAAGGATTCTCTGCCTCAGACCACCTATATCTGGCATGCACAACCTACCCTGATATCTCAAAATTCCATCACCACCAATCTCAAACGACATCACCTTCCGCTGACCCATATCACTCTTTATTTGTATCAAGATGGGATTTTCGGCCTGCTTTTCTTTAACTTCAGAGCAAAGGTATGATTTAGCTATCTCATGCATCACCACGCCTCCATCTTCAAAATCTAAGATTCGCACTCCAAGATTTGCAAGTCGATGAACATCTTTTACCATTTATTTCTTTCCTTTCTCGACATGAGAGAGGCTACCCATAGACAATCCGCTGAGGGCATCGGCTACCATATTTTCCTTACCCGGATGATAGTACAGGCTCATATCATAGTTTTTTAAAAGTTCCAACCATCGTCTCTTCTTGAGATTCAACTTTTTTTGTGAGAAAACATACTGTAAACTTTTGTGGTCAGTAAATATATCAACATGCACCGCATACAAATAGTGTAACCAAATCTTAAGTACAAAAACCACAGCCGCTAATTCCAAGTCATGAGTAGGGTAGTTCCGCTCATGCACCTTCAACTGCCTAGATGCATAAGCCACTACCTCACAGTGCTGCATAAGAACATACCCAAGTCCCACTCGAGACGCATCAAAGTATACAACAAAACCTTATGTACCCACCGGAAGAGTCAAAATAGGAGCAGTAGTCAACTTGTCTTTCAGCTTCTAAAAACTACTCTCACAAGAGTCAGACCATAAAAACTTTACCTTTTTCTGAGTCAACTTAGTAAGTGGTGCATCTATGGAAGAAAAACTCTCTACGAATCTTCTGTAATAACCCACCAAACCCAAGAAGCTCCGAATGTCGGTTGGAGTTGTGGGTCTGGGCCATTTCCTCACTGCCTCAACCTTTTGGGGATCAACCCGAATCCCCTCACTAGACACAATATGCCCCAAGACAGTAATAACATTCAGCCAGAATTCACACTTGGAGAATTTTGCATACAACTTATGATCTTTGAGAGTCTGAAGAATAATCTGGAGGTGATTGGCATGGTCCTCCTTACTTTTGGAGTAGATCAAGATGTCATCGATAAAACCTATGACAAATAGGTCTAGGAACTGACTGAAAACCCTGTTTATTAAGTCCATGAAGCTGCAGGAGCCTTAGTCAGCCCGAAGGACATGACCAAGAATTTATAATGACCATATTTGGTTTAGAAAGTTGTTTTAGGAATGTCTGACTCCCTAACTTTCAACTGGTGATAGCCCGAACGAAGGTCTATTTTAGAAAAACACTTAGCACCCTGAAGCTAATAAAAAAGGTCATCGATTCTAAGAAAAGGATATTTATTTTTCACTGTGACCTTATTCAATGGGGGGTAATCTATGCACATACGTAGGGAACCATCTTTCTTCCGCACGAAGAGTACAGTTGCACCCGAAGGAAAAATACTAGGTCTGATAAAACCATTATCTAAGAGATCTGCTAGCTGTTCTTTCAACTCTTTTAACTCTACAGGAGCCATTATATATGGCAAAATAGAAATAGGATGGGTATCTAGCAATACATCAATGCCAAAGTCTATCTCTCTATCAGGTAAAATTCTTAGGAGATCATCTGGAAAAACTTTGGGGAATTCATTCACTACAGGAATAGACTGAAAAGGAAGACTTTTGGTGTTAGAATCTTTAACCCAAATAAGATGATACAAGAAACCTTTGGAAATGAGTTTACGGGCCTTGAGATAAAATATGAAGTGCCCCCTAGGTGCTAAAGAGTGCCCTTCCCACTCTATTGCTGGCTCATTCAAAAAATAAAAGGTAACCTTCTGGGTTCTACAGTCTAGTGTAGCATAAAATGAATGGAGCCAGTCCATCCCTAGGATAGCATCAAAATCAACCATATCAAGCTCTATGAGATCTTCCACAGTATCCCGGCTAAAAATAGACACTACACAATTTTTATATATCCTCCTAGCCATAACAAATCACCCACAGGAGTGGAAACAGAGAAAAGATTGGTATTGACTTTGGGCTCAAACCCAAAACCAACAGCCACATATGGGGTCACATAATATAAGGTAGACCCGGGATCAAGCTACACATATACATCACAGGAAAAGATTTGTAACATACCGGTGACCATATCTGGATAGGCCTCTGCCTCCTGGTGGTTGGTCAAAGCATATAGCCAGTTGCGACCACTCCCAACAGCTGAAGTGGCTCCTTTCTGAGGTGCTGGTGCAGAAGAATTTGCCTGTGACTTGGCTCCCCCGACATTACCTCCTGTATCAGGGCAATCTCTCTAAAGGTTTCCCACCTAACTGCAAGAATAACAATTTTTCCTCTAGAAGTAACACTTTCCAGGATGATTCTTACCACAGGTGTTACAACGGGATAAAAATCTGGCAGGGTGCGCCATACTGCCCTGCGACTGAGTATCCTAAGCTCTGGGTCCCTGACTAGTCTAAAAACTCTGAGATCACGTATCAAATGGGGGCTGGGAACTGGGGAGCCAGATGCATACTATTACTTGCCCTAAAACATCTGTTTTTTTATTTACCAGCCCAGTTACCACTCTGTGGCTGACTGTGGTTCTGATTCGTTGTTCTAGCTCTCTTCGACTGCCTACCTTTCTCTCTAGATTCAAACATTATATTTTTCTTCTATTATACCTGTTACATATGGACTGACAGTCTAGCAAAGTCCACCTCCCTATTTAGCATCTCCCCTTGATATTTAAGTGTCAAATCATCGGAAAGGCCAAATGCAAATTTTTTAATCCAAGCCCTCATATTTCCTGTCATTTCTGGTGCATAACGAGCCAGTTGATTAAACTTCAGAGTGTACTTATGGACACTTATGTTCCCTTGTTTAAGATTCATGAATTCCTCTACTTTGGCTTCTTTCAACTATAGAGGAAAGAATCGGTCAACAAAAGCTCCCATAAACTCGTCCCAAATTGTGGGCTCAGTACTCTCCCTTTTTGCATCCTCCCACTCATTATACCATTGGTTCGCTACATCCTTAAGTTGGTACGCTGCTAACTCAACCCCTTCCACCTGATCCACATGCATAACTCTGAAAATCTTCTCTATTTCATCTATGAACTGCTAGGGGTCCTCTTCTGCTTTAGTGCCAGAAAATTTGGGCGGGTTCATTCTCATAAAGTGGCCCACCCTAGTAGCCTCAAAAGTTATAGATGCAGACCCAATATCTTCTGACCTCTGATTCTGTGCGGCTACCTGCTGTGCAAGTATGTGAATGGACTGCCTGAATTTTGCATTCGATATGTCCCTCTGAGAAAACTGGGGACGGTTAACATTTGTCCTCAGAGCTCGAGGAGCATTGGTCGGGACTGGAGGTACTCCCAGAGTAGGAACAAGTTCTGGGTTGTTGATGTTGGGCGTATTTACACGCCTAAGCACCATGATTTACCCATGTTTTAGCTAAATTTTGAGGATAAAATATATAATTCTTGCACTTTTAGTCCATTTTCCTTTAAGTGAGCAGAACTACGTGATTAGCATGTTTTTCAGGTATTAATGATGAAGATTTCAGCACTTTGTGGACCTTTGGGCAGCAAAAGAAAACTTCACATAAGAGGGAAGGCAGTTTTTGGAAGCTTGTGGACTGAATGTGATGCATGGAGAATTTGTCCCGGGCAAAATCAGTATTTCTAAATACTTAGGGATGTAGCAGTAATTTAGTAGACAAGGACATTATAAAAACCCTATTGCTGAATTTTTCAGCATGTTGTTATCATATTCATTATTCAGTTTTCAGATTCTATAAGAGTTTTAGAACAGAAAAACACGGCTAGACTTGAAAAATGGCTAAAGGGCAAAACGTCAACCTCTAGTTGATGCAAAAAATCACTTCCATCATCAAGATTATTCTAGTTGTGGTATGATGATTATGTCTATTGTGATTTCCGTTATATTCATGAGTGGCTAAACTTCTCTGTTAGGGTTATGGAAACCTTGTAAGATACTATCTATTGCTATGAGTTTGTGAATTCTTGATGTGTATGCTTCTTATATCATTACTCTCTTTGTTTTAATTGAATTCTCATGGTTGCAAACATAGAGAACACGCCATTATACAATTAACTTGTTTGAGAGAAAATTTACATGTTTGGAAAAGAGAGTGTGACAAGAAAATAGGGTTTCCAATCCCTGTTTACACGTTAATGCCTTAACCGGATTAACTTTCTTGGAGAATTTGTACCATTCTCTACATTCTTTAGGCTCGAGAGAGCTAAAGTGAAATAAATCCTTGATGGTTGTAAAACACTTGGATTTACAATTAGAATACGAATCTCTATAAGTGCATGCATGTCTAAATTCCGCATTACTCATAGTTAATAGAGAAGTAGAAACTACAAGGTGGACATAACCCTAACTTATTGTTCTCTCTGATTAAATCTAACTAAATACATCATCTCATTCGTTACTTTGATATTATTAATTCACGCATAATCAAATCCCCCTTTTTTCCGTAGAATTTTCGACCAACAGTCTACTAATAATTGCATTACTTAGTGACCAGAGTATTCCCTGTGGGATTCGACACCCAACCCAGTTGGGTTCTATATTTGACAGCGACCACTTACACTTTCTTATGAGAGCTGTAGTTTGGGCGTTATCAAATCTTGGCACCGTTGCCATGGAATACGGTTGTCAACTAAGTTTGTGATAGTTAATAGACCCTTTGGTCAAATATTCTCGAATTTTACTTTTTGTTTATTGTTTTTGTTTTATTCAGGTTCTGTTGAGTGCATGCCAAATACACGAAGATCTGGTCAGCCATTATTACCTATAAATCCTGAACCTCAACTTATTGGCATAATGGATGTACAACGAGACATTGAAAGAAGGGCTGCTCAACAGGAGCAAGCTAGATTAGCTGCATTGGCAGCCGTTCAAGTGCATCAACAGAATATTGATAACTCAGGGCGAGCAACAAATCCTGATGATGAGGACCTGGATGATGATGAGTTACTAAATCCAAGGCGTGCAGATGAGGTGGCAGTGCATGTGAACAGGAGAGATCGTCAAGCTAGAATGAGACCTGACCACCGAGCTATGCAGGTTCCTTTTGATGATGATGACGGTGATCTGGATGGATCTGGTGCAACATGGGCTATTATTCCTCTACCCTTGGCACCCGGATCAAAGTTCAATATCACTAGCACCATGATTCGGCTATTGCAACTCAAGGGGTAATTTGGAGGACTTGCAGGCGATGATCCAAATATGTATCTGATTAATTTTATCTCAACATGCAAGTCGTTTGACAATCTAGGAGTTGGACAGAATCCAATTCGGCTGCACTTATTCCCATTGTCTCTATCTGGAGAGGCAACTTTATGGTTGAAAGGGCTAACTCCTGACTCTATTACTAATTGGAGGCAACTGAAAGATGCTTTCCTAGAAAGATTCTTTACGTCATCCAAGAAAGCATAATTAAGAGATGAGATCAACAATTTTCAACAGCTTCCAACTGAAGCTCTCCACGAAACATGGGAGAGGTTCAAAAAGAAGCTTATGCGGTGCCTAAATCATCACATGACCAATGTCCACTTGATGGAGATATTATACAGGTCTTTGAATTCAGTGACTAAGCCAGTGGTTGATAATGCTACAGGTGGGTCATTCATGGACCTTACTTTTATTGAGGCAAGTGATATGGTAGATCGGATGACAAAGTATAGTAGAGCTTGGCATACCAGGGATTCGGAGGTAGCAAGTTCTACTATATCTATTGGCTTGACGGCAGAACAAAGGCGAAGAGAAGAGGAAAGTTACCAGGATATGGCTCACATGAAAAGATAGATGGATCTTCTTACCAAGCATTTATTATGAGGGAAGACTGAAAAAGTCAAGGTTGTTGTGTCGTAGGGAAGAGATAATTCCGATTCTGAAGAAAAAGCAAATTACTTGAATAATCAGAGGGGTTTCCAAGGCAATGCCCAAGGAAACCAAGGTCGGAACTATTATGATAAATTAGGATACAAGGACTGTGATCAAGGTAGCTGGAAGAATAAGACTGACAGCAGTGGTTTGTATGTTCCTCCTGGAAATCGTGAGGCTGTGGCATCTGGCTCTGGAAAGATGTCCATGGAAGATATGATGGTTAAGCTGTTGAAAGGAGTGGAGGCAACCAACATGGGCGTAACTGAGGTAAAGAATGATTTGTCATCAATAAATCAATAGGTTGACTCGCATTCTACTGCAATAAAATAGCTGGAGCAATAATTGAGTCAATTATCAGCAACATTCAACCAAAGAAAGGCTGGCACTTTATCTAGTGACACTGTACAAAATTTAAGGAATTATGGATCGTGTATGGCTATTACTACCAGAAGTGGTAAGGTGTTGGAAAATCCATCCAAAAGCATGCAAGTGGTAGATAATACAGAAGAGAATGTTATTGAAGTAGATTATGATGATTCTGTAGAAGCTGAAAATTAGAATGAGAGAGTTCATGATGTTACTCCTAGATGTCACCATCCTGAAAAGGATGATAATCAGAAGAAAGATAAAAAGGAAGTGGTGGAGAAAACTCTTCCCCTTCCACCATCACCTTTTCCTCAGAGGCTCAAGAAGAAAGCTGATGACACCAGGTTCAGTAAATTCAAGATCATGTTGAAGCAGCTGACTATTAATGTGCCTTTGGTGGAGGCACTGGAGCAGATGCCAGGGTATGCCAAATTCATGAAGGACCTTTTGATAAAGAAGTGGGCAGTAAGCTATGAACTGACAGAGTAATGTCCATCATTGCAGTGCAATTACCACAAGATCTTTAGTACAGAAGAAGGCAGATCCTGGTGCTTTCACTATTCCTTGCACGGTTGGATCATTGGATTTTGCTAAGGCATTGTGCGATTTGGGAGCTAGCATCAATTTGATGCCGCTATCCATTTACAGAAAGTTAGGGTTGGGCGATCCTACACCAACTAATATGCGGCTCATGATGGCAGATAGGTCAGTAAAACGACCTGTTGGTATCTTGCATGATGTATTAGTGAAGGTTTCTACCTTCATTTTTCCTGAAGACTTCGTTATTCTGGACTGCGAGGTGGATTGTGAGGTTCCCATAATCTTGGGTTGACCTTTCCTCGCAATAGGAAGTGTGCTTATTGATTTATGAGCAAATGAGCTTTTATTTTGGATGAATGACGAAGTGGTACATTTTGATGTATGTAAATCAATGAAGCAGCCTAAAGATATGAATGTGTTCTCTGTAGCTGATGTCTATTATGAGGATGAGAAAGAATTATCTGTAGAGAAGCAGCTTATTGTTGAGCCATTGGCTGCTGTGCTTTTGGACTTTGAGCGCGAGGAAGTTGAAGAATATGAAGAAACTATTTATGCTTTAACAGGAATGGGATCCTATTCTCATGCCCCTAAGAAGATGGACCTTGATCTTAAGAATCGACCTTCACCACCAGCGAAACCATCCATTGAAGAGCCAGCAGTGCTAGAATTGAAAGAGTTACCCAGTCACCTAAAGTATGCATTCTTGGGAAGTGGAAATACACTTCCAGTTATTATTGCGACTGATTTAGGTGAACAACAAGTATAGGCTCTCATCTCTGTTCTAAAGAGGTACAAGAGAGCTATTGGTTGGACTATTGATGATATAATTGGTATCTCTCCTGGCATATGTATGCACAAGATTCAGCTAGAGGAAGAGTGTGTACCCACTATTAAGCATTAGCGTCGTCTGAATCCATTCAGTAAACGATGGTCAATCTATCTCGATAAAGTCTAAGTAATCGAGATAACTATGTCGTGCCGCAACAATAAATCAAGCGCTACATGGGAGTCAACCCATCGTTTTTAATTGTTTTATTTTACTAGGAGTTTGTTTTTGTTAAATAAAAATCCAAAAATAAGAGTCGAGCCACGACCAAAACTAAGGCTCTTGGTGGGAGGTAAACCATCCTTCTAATCATTTTTGTTGTTTTTGATTAAGTGTAGGTGCAAGACATATAAAGGAGGAGATCAGTCCCAAATTTTGATTTGAAAGTAAGCCATACGAAAGGTGGTAAGTTAGGAATGAAGGATCAAAGGCTATAGGCTACGCATTGCCTATGCTAATCTAGGCAACGGACAAGGCAATGCCTATGCCAATCTAGGCAATAGACAAGGCAATGCCTATGCCATTTCCTATGTTCACTGCCTCACATGGGCAATGGACAAGGCAAGACCTATGCTAATCTAGGAAATGGACAAGGCAAGGCCTATGCTAATCTAGGCAATGGACAAGGCAAGGCCTATGTCATTGCCTATGCTCACTGCCTCACATAGGCAATAGCATAGGCGCCGCCTATGCCCAACTAGGCATTGACAAAGGCGCCGCCTATACCCAACTAGGCTTTGACAAAGGCGCCACCTATGCTAAGCATAGGCAAAGCATTAGGCGCCGCCTACTTATGCCTTTTTGTCTCCTAACCCAATTTTACATAGATCAAACCCGACCCATGGCTTAGTTTATAAATAGATCCTCAATCTTAGAACACAATCCCATTGTTTGCTCAAGATAGGCGCCGCCCAACCTTCCCAAATCTCTACAAAAATTTCTTTTTGCTCATCTAATCTTGCAAGTTCATCCTCCCGAACCATCACCAAGTAAGTTATTTTTTTATATTCCGTAGTTGTTGCAATACTACGCTTATAATGGTATTTTAGTTTTTGAAGTGGTGTTTGGTGATAATAATATGATTGGCTTGTTATGATACATCTAGTTGAGTGAAATCCTTTGTGTGGGTGTTCTTGACTTTATTCCGACTTGTATTTGATTGTTATACACTATTATATTTTTATGAAGTCGAAATTGTGAAGTTAATACATAATCTTGAAAGTTGAAAGCTTGAATATTTGAATAACTCGTTCATCGAGACACCGATCATGATTGACCACAAGTATAAGATGGTGTGATTATTTCTATGTAATAACATGATACAATATCTATATGGTAGTCTTGTTCAAAAAGCGCATTATTCCCAACATGAAAGTATAGTCAAGATTACATGAAATAGAGTTGGAAAGGATAATCAAGATTATATGAAAATATGACTGTGCTAAAATATGTTGTTGGAACATATCGCCTAAATGTATGTTGATGAAGTCTGAGTAATCGACATCACTCACTTAATTAGTCTGTGCCAACAAATCAAGTGTGGGGTGGTGCCACTACTGTTTGTTTTTTGATTGAATCTTCCGAGATGAAGCTAAAATGACTCTATTTTAATCTTAGGTAGAATGGCCCCAAAAGGACGACAAGGAAAAGAAAAAGCGTCGACCTCGCAGAAAGGTCAGAAAAGGTTGAGAAAAGAGCAAGCTGAGTCCTCCTATCTACAAATACCTCAATGCACTTTCGGGATAAAGTGGGTCCTAGAGGAGGAAGGAAAGGAGTGGTACAAGTACAACAAAGTAAAAAAATATGTTCACATGGATTTGATGCAGAAGGAGAGTCTAGCAAAGAGAGAACCCCGCATTTTGGCTAAAATCATGGTACTAAATCTTGATTTCATTTTTTGAGATATGGGGGAATGCAATCTTGATCTAACGTGAGAGTTTTATGCCAATTGGTCCCTAAAGACTACCGGAAGTGAAGTAAAGATTAAGGGCCAAGTCTTGCAACTGAATGCAGAGTTCTTCAATTATTTTCTGGGCCTTCCATCTGTGGATCCATCACCGCTCAAGGATCTATATCACAGACCTACCTACAGGGCCATCAGACATACATTGTACGGAACAAGGTCCATGGCCCGGTGGATTCGCCACAAGGATAACGGTCGGCACAATACCTTTCCGTATGCTTCCTTGAACAGAGAAGCTCATATATGGTTGAGGATAGCCAACTCTTGCCTAATTCCTAGGACACAGTACACAAAGATCGCATGTGATCGAGTATGCTTGGTG
Source organism: Capsicum baccatum var. pendulum (assembly GCA_030864225.1). Taxonomy (NCBI): domain Eukaryota; kingdom Viridiplantae; phylum Streptophyta; class Magnoliopsida; order Solanales; family Solanaceae; genus Capsicum; species Capsicum baccatum. The sequence goes on along the minus strand of CM061558.1, from coordinate 74,337,520 downwards.
TACGCTTTGATGACAAATATTCCCATCAACATTGGTGCGGTTATACGATTGTCGATGCATAAAGCAAGGCTGCACAAAAGGTCCTATTTCAGCTTTGGTAATTTGTTGACTGCGATCTTAAGGAAGGAGCACATTGAAGAAGAACCTGCAGATCATAAGCTTCCACACAACCCGAAGAGGGTTGATCTCACGAAGGTTAAAGAGCCTGAAACTGGTCAAGGCATCAACCTTACCACTGCAGAAAGACATGCTCGAGATGAAAGTTTCTTTCTCCATCTATGTGGGATAACTAGGTTTACCATGATGAGTGGGGTTCGTATTTTGACTGATGCAGATCTCCAGCAGTTGTACTATGACTACCCGATAAATGAGCATGCGCGGGCTATGTATGGAGTGGGGGAACATTTTGAGGAACCTCTCGATAATGATGTACCGACTGACAATGATCGCCGACTGCCAGACTCAGATGTGGAGGACAACTCTGAGGATGACGACTCTGATGATGATTCCGATGCAGGGGTATGACCCCATACATAGAAGAGGAGTCCGACTAATCAGGTTTTCCTTATTTATTTTCCACTGAGAGCAGTGTGTCCCGTCTGAGTGTGGGGTGCTGGTATTTGTATGTTGTACTTCTTTTCCTACATTTATTCTTGTTTGTTTGAATTAGTCGTAGTTAATTAGTCGTAATTAGTTAGTTAAATTTTTTTTACAGTTTGCATGAAATTATTCTGATAGACGGCATGGTAGTATAACAAGAGTTTGTGCTAAATCATTACTATTGAGACATTTAGGCTCTAAGTGTGACTCACTATGTGATAATTGTGTGGTTTAATTCATTCATCTGTTGGGTCAAGATTCTATAATGCTCCCAATTAAGTTGACCATGTGCCTTGTGTGGGTGAGGTTATAGTATATTCTGTGTTGTCAGTGATGCTAGAACTTGCCTGGTGTGTGTGTAAAGCGAAATAAAGAGTGTGAGTTTAGGAGATAATTTAGCCATTTCTTTGGTATCCCTAATTTGTTTACCTTCTTTTTACCTACCTTTGTACATTGTCCTAGTTAACCCCCTTTGAGCCTTTAGCTATCTTCTTTGGCAGCCTCATATGTAGCCTAATCCATTTTTTTCAAGACCATAATTTGATCCAAATTCCTAAGCGCTTTAAATTGTAGAATCATGTGGCAAAATAAAAGGAAATTGGTGACAATAATGTCTCAGAGTGTATTGGTGCTTGAAAATGTTGTGAAAAAGAAGTGTCTATCATTGGGATGCTTAATATAATAAATATGTATATATATATATATAAAATAATAATAATAATAATAGAAAAGAAAAGAAAACAAAAAAAGAGTTGTATATTCTCATCTTTGTGTTTCTGAGTGAATAACTAATTGGATGAAAAGGGGTTGGTAGATGAAAAGAAGGAAGATGGGTTGTTAAAAGCTAGTGTAAATGGTAAAATGTAGTGTATTAAAGCGCTTAGGGAACATAGTCACTATTTCTGGCCAAAATAGTCCTACCTGTCCCTTAGCCTACATTACAACCCTGTAAAGACCTATTTGATCCTAACCTTAGCATTCTGATATTAGTAGAACATTACACTAAGGGCAAGCCTATGGTCATCAGTTGCAATATAAGAATTCTTTGTGAGAGTGAGAGCAAGGAGAGTCTTATACCCATGTTTCGAAAAATGCAAAACGATGAGTGATTATGGGTGATATCTTGTGTGAGACACACATGGTTGATGATTTTTGGGTAGTGTTATATGATTCTTTGTGGTTTAACTTATGGATACGAATTAACCATCCTCATGAGTCTATGTTGGAGGTTGAATTGTTTCTAGTAGTGATCAAGAAACCTACTCTTTGTTAATAATTGGCATGCATGTCTTGAGGATAAATTTTGTGTTGTTATTGTGAAATTCTAGTTAGGTGTTTGCATGGACGTAATATTTTGTTTGAGGACGAACAAAGATTTAAGTGTGGGGTGGTGATGTTGGGCGTATTTACACGCCTAAGCACCACGATTTACCCATGTTTTAGCTAAGTTTTGAGGATAAAATATATAATTCTTGCACTTTTAGTCCATTTTCCTTTAAGTGAGCTGACCTACGTGATTAGCATATTTTCAGGTATTAATGATGAAGATTTCAGCACTTTGTGGACCTTTGGGCAGCAAAGGAAAACTTCACATAAGAGGGAAGGCAGCTTTTGGAATCTTGTGGACTGAATGTGATGCATGGAGAATTTGTCCCGGACAAAATCAGTATTTCTAAATACTTAGGGATGCAACAGTAATTTGGTAGACAAGGACATTATGAAAACTCTATTGCTGAATTTTTCAGCATGTTGTTATCATATTCATTATTTAGTTTTCAGATTCTGTAAGAGTTTTAGAACAGAGACACACGACTAGACTTGAAAAACGGCTACAGGGCAAAACGTCAACCTCTAGTTGATGCAAAAAATCACTTCCATCGCCAAGATTATTCTAGTTGTGGTATGATGATTATGTCTATTGTGATTTCCGTTATATTCATGAGTAGCTAAACTTCTCTGTTACGGTTATGGAAACCTTGTAAGATACTATCTATTGCTATGAGTTTGTGAATTCTTGATGTGTATGCTACTTATATCATTACTCTCTTCATTTTAATTGAATTCTCATGGTTGCAAACATAGATAACACGTCATTATACAATTAAATTGTTCGAGAGAAAAGTTACATGTTTGGAAAAGAGAGTGTGACAAGAAAATAGGGTTTCCAACCCCTGTTTACACGTCAATGCCTTAATCAGATTAACTTTCTTGGAGAATTTGTACCATTCGCTACACTCTTTAGGCTCAAGAGAGATAAAGTGAAATAAATCCTTGATGGTTGGAAAACACTTAGATTTACAATTAGAATACGAATCTCTATAAGTGCATGCATGTCTAAATTCCGCATTACTCATAGTTAATAGAGAAGTAGAAACTACAAGGTGGACATAACCCTAACTTATTATTCTTTGTGATTAAATCTAACTAAATACATCATCTCATTCGTTACTTTGATATTATTAATTCACGCATAATCAAATTCCCCCTTTTCCGTAGAATTTTCAACCAACAGTCTACTAATAATCGCATTACTTAGTGACCAGAGTATTCCCTGTGGGATTCGACACCCAATCCAGCTGGGTTCTATATTTGGCAGCGATCGCTTACACTTTCTTACGAGAGCTGTAGTTTAGGCGTTATCAGGTGTAGACTCTATTACGGGTCCATATGCCATGAGTGGAGCAGACTTCATCATCCTGAGTATCCTGGTTGCTGGAATAATGAGGAGGCAGACTGTTTTTTGAAATACAACGGATCACTGATTAGGGGACAGTTCTAATTTAGACTCTAAAGCACGAACTAAATCACAAAGAGGGGAAACACTTTCTTAAATGCCTAGTAGCTTCCTGCTTATAAGTGTGGCGTGCTATATACCCATAAATAAGAATCTACCCGACGCAATTTCGCAAACACCCTGGGACCAAGACCTGTGCTCTGATACCAAGTTTGGCACGACCTAAACTAGGGCCTAGCTATGATGGACATCCGACTCATGAAGGCCCGGATGTCCTACTATATCTGGTAATCGTGCACAACATTCATACAATAAAAGAAAAATACGAAATTATAAATCAAATACGAAAACATAGTCGTACTCTAAAATTAGTTTAACAATGAAGGAAAAATCCAACAATATCTAAATAACATCTGACTCAGTCTGCGATATCTCTACCAAATATCAAAACAATACTATCTGAAGTCTGGGACAAGGCACCCAATAGACCAAAACTGTAGAATGATAAATATCTATAGGACATTAGGCCTTTTGGAATATAGAAGGCTCACTACTGCCAATCTCTTCTGTTATCTGAATTATCTACTGCTTATCTTGACCCTTAGACTGTTCCTCAGAACCTGAGAGGTTAGAGGGGGAGGGGTTCAATACAGATGTACTGGTATGTAGAGCTAATCTAAAATACTCATTTATAGTCAGCATATATGAGAGCAATTTAAAATAGTTCATAAATATATTAGTAGTAAGAAATCACATGGGCATTTTAAAGACTTTGAAACATTTCTTTGAAACCATGACTCACTCTTTGTCTTACTTTTTAGCTAGATGTTACACCCTAAAATCTTTAATTCTATGGGCTATATGGAATCTGCCCTTGACTCGGCGGCCAAGCCTCCAATCTAAGCTTGCCGCAAGGATTGTATTATCTATAAAGGGGACACGCAAGATGACACAGCAGGGTGCTAAAATTCCTAATCAAGTCAACATGTCATGGTAGGGCACAAGATCACAAAGCAGGGCACCTAACCATAGTCCGAATTTGAGATGACATAAATCAAGGTACATAAGATCACAAAGCATGGTACCATAATCCCGTGTCGGCAAATCATGGTTTCTAGCATAGAGTCTTTCAACTCGTACTTTCTTTGGGTAACCATCTAACTCTCATAAATCAAACTCTAACTCTGTCATGGCATACATTTATATGGTATTGTCATACCATTGACTTGCAAGTCACAGTACCACACCAATTCTCCAACTTTTCATGCCATTTACAACATGAACATATATAAAACTTTCACACACATCAAACACCATGGTTCTTAACATGTAATAGTTTCAAGAAACTTTATCATTTATAAGTAATAACATGTCAATTTCAAAAACTTATGCTCTCGATGGTTTAACACAAGTATAGTGTGGGGTATAAAACATTATCATGGGGATTTAAAGAATTCACAATTCATATACATCGCACCTTTTCAAAATTCAAATCACATGTTCATAATTCAACAATTGAAATATATGCAAGCCAACAACCCCATGATATTTCAATATTTCTTTCAAAACCATATCACAAAACATGTTATTGATATTAAAACAAAACCCCACTTGTAAAAACATATGTATACGTATAGATAGTAAGATCTTGTGTAAATTTTTTTCAAAAATCATGCCAATGAAATTTGGGACAACCTCACGTACCTCTATTTCAAAAAGTAAATGGATGATTCTTGGAGCCTACGATGCGAGGATTCCAAATCTCTAATTATCTTCTAAAATCCACTGTTAAATCTTGAGCTATGAGGATTTTTAGTCTGAAACCTTAATGGAGTTTCTTGAGAGATTTTAATGAAAATAAACTTCCTTTGGTATTCTGGGGATTAAACACCATGATAGAGATGATAAGGAGTTGGAGAAGTGCCATTTTTACCCTTAATAAGATGGAGTAAAAATATAACTGGTGCCCAATTTTATGGGCCACCGCGACTCGCCACAATCGCAATGGCTCACTAAAAATTACAAATTGGGAAATTGTCTCACTCCGTGACGCGCCACGATCATGGAGTCTCACTAAAAATTGACGAATGCAAAATTGATATCCTCCGCGATGTGCTAAACACCTGAATGATGATGTTTTACGAATTTTAGCCCATAAAATTGCCATAACTCCCTCACCGGGTGTCCGTTTTGGACGAATCTTATATAACCGGAAAGCTTATTTAGTCACCTACGTAATGAAAAGTTAAAATTTAAATAATTCCATAGGGAGTTGAGTATAATTCTCTATAGAATCCCATGCTTGATACTTTTAGGGATAAATTTTAGCTTGGAAACTTTCGTGGCATTACAAGAAGGTACAACAAACAATACAAATCTATTAAAAATTCTACAAATCATCTTTAAACTTTTCCATTATCGAAAATAAGGATGAATGCACATCACCAATTAGGGATAGAGTTAGTGAAACATATAAATCTGAAATAGTAGGTACCTTCTCAAGTAGTAAGTCTGTGACATGACTGAAAATCATCTATGGATGATGGCATAACCAAAAGAAATTGAAAGAAAATACACCCTTATTTCCTACGTCAAAAACTCTGAGATGCCAATGTCGTTTTTTCCCAACCCCAATTTGAGTGGACACGGTAGAGAAACACGATGTTGTTCTTCAAGTTAGAGAAAGAAAAAAATCAAAATAAAGAGAAAAAGTAAAAAAAAGAAGACGAACAAAATCTGAACTATGCATGTTTGATAAAAAGCAATACACGTGTTAATTGGAAAGGGTTAAAAGCCCAAGTATAAGATATCACTTATATGACTTTTGGTACAACAAATAGTTGTTGTGTTGGTACAACTTTGTTGTTGTAGGAAACTTGGTCTGAACACAATGGTTTTAATTTAAAAATGCAAAATGACAGTAAAAAAATCAATTCTTTGACTACACATTAACTTTTAAGAATATTAAATGATAGTTGAAGCTGACATATATCCCGTGGAATTAGTTGAGCTGCATGAAAGCTGGCCCGCACACCACAATGATAAAAAAATATAAAATGATAGGAAAAAAATTCAATCTTTTTCTACAAATTTGCTTTCAAAAATGTAAAATGACAGTGGGAGGTGGCACAATATAGTTAGACAAATAGTAGTAATGCTACTATGGAATTACACATGCATGTAAATAAATACAATGAAAAAGAGCAATAACAATATGGTAATCTAAAAGCACTTAAACCAGTAACCCTTTCTCCACATTAGGACAAAATATTTAGAAAAAAAGCACATGATTACAGTAAGCTGAAAGCCCATACTTCAGTTTTATTAGCCGACAACATCTTTCACAATGACTAATATTTGGGACTAATCTCTCTCAACGACATACAAGTCTTGTTTCATATGGATATTTTATCAAACACCTAGATAACTAAATTAAATAATGTTGTTCTCATACATATTCTCTTTTGTACCTTAATTAAAGCTTTAAAAATTAAAAAAGTAAAAAGAATTTGATAATACACAACAACTTGTAGTTGATATAACTAAAGAAATTACAACAAACAATATCAATCTGTTAGAAATTCTACAAATTATCTTTGATCTTCCCCATTATCAAAAATAAGGATGCATGCACATCACCAATTAGGGACAGAGTAAGTGAAACATGTAGATCTGAAATAGAAGGTACCTTCTCGAGTAGTTAGCCAGTGACATGACTGAAGATCATCTATGGATGATGGCATGTCCAAAGAAAATTGAAAGAAAATACACCATTATTTCCTATGTCAAGACTCTAAGATGCCAATGTTGTTTTCGCATAGCCTCAATTTGAGTGGACATGATAGAGCAACATGATGTTGTTCTTAGAGTTGGAGGAAGAAAAAAAGCAGAATAAAGAGCAAAAGTAGAAAAAAGAAGACGAATAGAATTTGTACTCTGTGTGTTTGATAAAATACAATACATATGTTATCGGGAAAAGGTTAAAGGTCTAAGTATAAGGTATCATTTACATAACTTTTGGTACAACAAATAGTTGTTGTGTTGTTACATCCCTGTTGGCTTATATATAAGGTTAATAATGAATTAGTATCTAAAATTTCTAAGGGATATTTCACTAAGGATTTCAAAAAACATGTTCTCTGAGTCTGGTAAATATATCAACAGACGACCTTACAAAAAGTATGACATTGGACAATGAATTCGATAAATGCAAATTAATTTTACATATTTTTTCTTATTTTCTTTTTTCTTTCGAAAATATGTTTGATTAATATTTTCTTATATTTTTTCTTATTAACTTGTTCAGGTTCAGCAACGGGTTCAAAAAATAAGTACTTGTTCACACAATTTAATATGAAGATTAAATTGATACAAGGAAATTCAACACGCAGCATTGTGGCATTTAATATAAGTTACAAAATTATAATTTTGTGTTCATCACACGCACGCTCCATGTGCATTTTGTTCATCACACGTGCATCTTATGTGCCTCATATGCATCACACGTGCATCTCATCTGCATCACACATGGACCTTATACATAGTTTGTCCCAAGTGTTGACCCTAGTGGTCTGACTATTCAAATAAATTACTGGAATAAAAATGATTTTCTTGACATTATTTTTTTTTTTTTTGAAAATTGTTAACACGTAAATGATTTCTATATTCTTTTTATAAAAAATCATTTAAATCTAAACAACTTGTTCTTTTTTTCAAATATGTGCAAAGAATATATCTTATTATTTTTATTGAATTGAATTGATCAAAAATGAAAAAAATAAATAAAATATATTCCTCATAATAAATACCTTTTCTCCCACAGTTAAAATGACACAAATTGTTTAATTATCCAATTATCCATACAGACAATCAAAAGAAAAAATAAGCCAAAATAACATAAACATACACCTTAACTTATTGTATTTACATAAATTCCCACCCTCACAAAGTAATTACAAAAATTTCAACTAATTATGTATCTTTATTGGATGTATCAAGAGCTAATTACGTATCTCAACAGATCCAAAATCAAAAAAAAAATATTGAGGGCTAATAAAGAGATAAGAGTCTTATGTGCAAGTATCTTTTTTTTGCGAGTTTCACATCTGAAGTATCAAATGCTTTCGTTTTCTATTTGAATTATCACCAACAACTTATCAAAACTCACATCAAAACTGACTAGACCAAGTATTTGAATGCAATTGCCAAAAGGAGCATGATAACTTAATTTTCCCATAAAATTTAATTCACGTGATAGCTGACTCAATAATTTCGAGATGTGTTTTTAGTCAACCATTAAAACTTATTATGAGCATATTGAATGGAGAAGCTTGGGAAATAAATGGTAGGAAAACCAGAATTGATTGGTCCAAACCACCATTTTCGGCCACATTTAGCGAATATACAATTGATGCATGCATTTATAAAGGCAACGCAGGATTTTTCAGAACGACAAATAAAAAAAATTGGTGGAATAAAGTGGATGTTTTCTGGCATTAAGTCAAAAAATATGTTTGAAATGGGTCAGAAAGTATTATTTGATGTATGATTGTTGCACAGATAAAAACAGATTTCACAATCTGTAACGCCCCGTAAAAGTCATGCATTTATTAGACTGTAATTTCTGAGTTTTAGACTTAAGTTTTAAATTCTTCTAAGTGTTGAAATGACTTAGACTCATTCTTAGATGGCAACCTTCGGGATACAACTTCTCGACCTTCCCGACCTTCATTTTTGGATTTTTTTGTTGCGTTACGATGGAGCAAGGTTGTAGTACGTCTCGGAGAAAATTCAAAATTTTTGGATGAGCCTAAGGCCTCGTTTGGATTTTGATCCAGTGGTAATGCGTGATTAGCCCGCGCCGCCTGCTGGATCGCGCCCGACCAAAATGTTCAGTCCATCCGGATTTTTAATGGCATTTCCATAAATACTCATTCTCCTATCAACTTAAACATAGGAATTAAATCCCTAAAGGGACAAAATATCATTATATTCTTCAAATTTTCTCAAGAACTCTCCCTAGGGTTTCAACATTAAAACCCAATCAACTCAAGATTTAACTGCGGGTTCGTGAAACAAATTACAGATTTGGAATCCTACCGACGTAGGCTTCGATAGACACCCAAAATTCGTGGAGAACAAGGTACGCGGCGTTTTTCCTAAATTCTCATGGGCATAACAAAATCATGTTTTAGAATGGGGTTTTAAATTATGTATATATATTTATGTATAAGATGTTTTAACATCATTGTTTTGGTCTTTTGACCATCTCCAAAGCGATTTGCCAGTTTATATACATATATGAATGAATGTGTTTTAATTTTGAATACATGAACTTGCTAAAGACATTTGACCACCAGGTGTTTGATGAAATTTCTGCATGAATTGAACTTTAAGTTTCGGAGTATGAAATCCTTTACATCAGTTACATGTTTTGGTGGTCTAAACTATGTTTTGAATGAAAGCTCTTGCTTAATACATTATGGCTCAGAAAAATCATGACTTGCAATGTCTTGGTATGACGATACCAATTCAGACTAACGCCATATCAGACTCAGACTAACAGACATTTCAGACTTTCATGATTTTAGACATTCAGAATGTTGCATGTAAAGAAAAGGTAAAAAAAATAGGCATACAGAGATGTTAGGTGGTTCCCCGAAGAGGGATTGAGCTCAAGCGACTCATTGCCTAAAACCGCGGTTTGCCGATCCGGGTATACTATTATGCGCTGACTTAAATGTCCTGTGGCGTATCAGACTCAGACACTCCAACCCTTGCGGCACACTTCGGTTGGGGGCTTCCTCGCCGAGTTAATGGCGGATTCCATACAGCCCGTGGAATATCAGACTTGTAGGGGAATACCACCTAACTCAGAAGTAAAACACAGATCTTGATTTGAAATGAACAGGCAGGTTACATGTTTTCAGAAAGTGCCCATGTATTTTTCGGAAATAGTTTTATACATGAAGTCTTGATGAAAAATTACATTCAGATTATATATATATATATATATGTATGTTCCATTATAATATTTTTGGATTGCTTCGTGTGCCAGTACTTATGTGCTGACCCCCCTTCTTCCAGGTCCTGAGGCACAGTCTAGGGGTCCAGCTACTCAGTAGACATTCTCGAATTTGTAGACTTGATCTCGCAGTGGTGAGCCTTCTATTATTCGGAAGGCCCAATCATGTCAGACATTATCTTATTTATTATGTTTTTGGTTTACTGGGGCCTTATCCCAGTTTCTTTTCAGACAGATGTTTGTGTTCTTAGTAGAGATTTCGCAGACTGATGTTAGATAGTATTATTCAAAAATGTTGCAGAACTTGACCATGTATTCCGTACTCAGTTTCAATTCCGCATTTTATTATGATTACGAACATTGTGCATGATAACCAGATAAAGAATGGGTGTTCCAAGCCTTCATGGTTTGGGATGCTCGTCATGGCTAGGGCCTAGGCTCGGGTCATGACAAACTTGGTATCAAAGCCAGGTTCATGGTCCCAGGGTGTCTACGAAATCGCGTCGAGTAGAGTTCTGTTTATGGGTGTGTAGCGCGCCACACTTATAAATAGGAGGCTACTAGGCGTTTAGGAATGTTTCCCTTCTTTGTGATTTAATTTGTGCTTCAGAGTCTAAACTGTCCCCTAATCAATGATCTCTTGTATTTCAGAAACACGACTATGCCCCCCCCCCATCGCAACATCGATCAGAGTGCTCAGGCAGATGTGGTCCGTCCCACCCATGGGATGCGGACCCGTAATAGAGCTTCCACACCAGACCTATCCCTACTCCGGGAGTCCCTCCAGTCCCAACCAGTCCACCTCGGGCTCCGCGAACTAATGTCAACCGTCCACCAACTGCTCAGAGAGATATCTCAAATGCAGAGTTCAGACGGTCTATCCATATTCTGACACAGCTGGTAGCTAACCAGGCTCAACTATCGGAAGATGTTGGGTCTGCATTCGTTACGTCTGAGGCTACTAGAGTCGGGCATTTCATCAAGATGAATCCACCTAAGTTCACTGGTACAAAGGTGGAGGAAGATCCACAGGAGTTCGTGGATGAGATGGAGAAGATCCTTAAGGTAATGCATGTAGATGAGATTGAAGGAGTTGAATTGGTAACTTATTAACTTAAGGATGTTGCAAATCAGTGGTATGAAGACTGAGAAGATGAAAAAGGTAAGAGTGCTGAGCCTACAGTTTGGGGTGAGTTTGTAGAAACTTTCCTTGACAGATTCTTTCCTCTAGAGTTGAGGAAGGCCAAAGCAGAAGATTTCATAAATCTGAAATAGGGCAGTATGAGTGTACAGGAGTACACTTGGAAGTTTAATCAACTTGCCCGCTATGCACCAGAATTGACTAGCAATATGAGAGCCCGAATGAGGAAATTTGCATCCGGCCTTGCTGATAACCTGGTACTTGAGTGCCAGGGGGCAATGTTGAATAGGGTGTTAGACTTTTCTATACTGACAGTCCACATGCAGCAGGTGGAAGAGAAAAAGAGAAAGATTGCTGAATCTAGAGAGAAGGATAGAAGGCCAAGAGAGTCAAATCTGCGGACCAGCACTAGAGTCAGCCGCAGAGTGGTAACTGGGGAAATAGGTGGTCGAAGAAGATGAGGTTTTGGAATAATACACAGTCAGCAGCCAGCGCTCCAGCGCCCAGACCCTCGGCAGACACACAGATTCAGAGCTTTCAGACTCCTCATGGATCTAGAGCACCAGATACTCAGTTGCAGGGTAGTGTGGCTCAGCAGTATCGCACTTACCCGCGATGTGAAAATTGTGGTAGGAATCATCCGAGGAAATGTCAGTTGGGCACACTTGTATGTTATTCATGTGGTCAGTCAGGGCACTTTCAGAGGGACTGTCCATTTGCTAGGAGAAGTGCTGGTGGTGCGAAGTTTTAGGGAAATTCCACAGCGCCACCCCCATCTCAGAAGGGCACCATATCAGCTGCCGAGAACAGTCGCAACCGGTTATATGCCTTGACCAACCGCCAGGAAGTGGAAGCTTCCCCAGATGATGTTACCGGTACGTTACAAATTTTTTCCCCTGATGTCTGTGTGTTACTTTATCCCGGATCTACCTTATCCTATGTGACCCCTTATGTGGCTGTTGGTTTTGGGTTTGAGCCCAGTGTGATTTCTGAACCATTTTTTGTTTCTACCCCGGTGGGGGATTCTGTTGTTGCTAGAAGGGTATATAGGGGTTGTGTGGTGACTGTTGGTAGTTGGGATACGGTGGCAGGCCTTATAGAGTTGGACATGGTTGCATTTGATGCTATCTTAGGGATGGATTGGCTTCATTCATGCTATGCCATATTGGATTGTAGGACCCGTAGAGTTACCTTTTCCTTCCCGAATGAACCAATTATAGAATGGGAGGGACATTCTTTAGCACCCAAAGGGCACTTGATATCTTATCTCAGAGCCCGAAAACTTATTTCTAAGGGTTGCTTGTATCACCTTATTCGAGTCAAGGACTCTAAAGTAGAAAATCCTCCTCTTCAGTCTGTCCCTGTGGTGAATGACTTTCCAGAAGCCTTTCCCAAAGATCTCCCAGGGATACCCCCTGATAGGGAGATAGAGTTTGGTATTGATGTGTTGCCAGATACCCGTCCCATTTCTATTCCGCCATATAGAATGGCTCCCGCAGAGCTAAAAGAGTTGAAAGAGCAGCTAGCAGACCTCCTAGATAAGGGATTTATACGCCCCAGTGTATCTCCTTGGGGTGCACCTGTACTTTTTGTGCGTAAGAAAGATGGTTCCCTTCGTATGTGCATAGATTACCATCTGTTGAATAAGGTCACAATTAAAAACAAATATCCTCTTCCTAGGATTGATGATCTTTTTTACCAGCTTCAGGGTGCTAGATGTTTTTCAAAAATAGACCTTCGCTCGGGCTATCATCAGTTGAAAGTTAGGGAGTCAGACATTCCCAAAACAGCTTTTTGAACCCGATATGGTCACTATGAGTTTCTTGTGATGTATTTCGGGTTAACTCATGCCCCTGCAAACTTCATGGATCTTATGAATAGAGTTTTCCATCAGTTTCTTGACTCGTTTGTCATTGTATTTATTGATGATATTCTGATTTATTCTAAGAGTAAAGAGGATCATGCCGATCACCTCTGAATCATTTTTCAGACCCTTAAGGATCATCGGTTGTATGCCAAATTTTCCAAGTGTGAGTTCTGGTTAGATGCTATTGCCTTCTTAGGGCATATTGTGTCCAGTGACGGGATTAGAGTGGACCCCCAGAAAGTTGAGGCAGTGAGAAAATGGCCCAGACCCACAACTCCAACCGATATTCGGAGCTTCCTGGGTTTGGCAGGTTATTACAGAAGGTTCGTAGAGAGTTTTTCATCCATAGAGGCCCCACTCACTAAACTGACTCAGAAAAAGGTAAAGTTTGTGTGGTCTAATTTATGTGAAAATAGTTTTGAGAAATTTAAAGACAGACTGACCACTGCACCTGTTTTGACTCTTCCCGAGGGTGTTGATGGTTTTGTGGTTTACTGTGATGCATCCCGTGTGGGACTTGGCTGCATTTTGATGCAACATGGTAAGGTGGTAGCTTATGCATCTAGGCAGTTGAAGGTGCACGAACGGAACTACCCTACTCATGATTGGAGTTAGTGGCTGTGGTGTTTGCCCTTAAGATTTGGCGGCACTACTTGTACGGTGTTCATGTTGATATCTTCACTGATCATAAGAGTTTGCAGTATGTTTTCTCGCAGAAAGAATTGAATCTCAGGCAGAGGCGGTGGTTGGAACTTCTGAAAGACTATGATATGAGCTTGCATTACCATCCGGGCAAGGCAAATGTTGTAGCCGATGCCCTCAGCAGGTTGTCTATGGGTAGCCTTTCTCATGTAGAAGAAGAAAAGAAAGAGATGGTGAAGGACATTCACCGCCTTGCGAATCTGGGAGTGCGACTGTTAGATTCTGAAGACGGAGGGGTGATTGTTCATGAGTTAGCTAAGTCATCCCTTTGTGCTGAAGTAAAGGAGAAGCAGGTTGAAGATTCCATCTTGATGCAAATCAAGAAAGATGTGGGTCAACAGAAGGTGATGTCTTTTGAAATTGGTGGTGATGGCGTTCTGAGGTTTCAGGGTAGATTATGTGTTTCGAATGTCGATGGGCTTCGAGAAAGAATTCTTGATGAAGCTCATACCTCAAGGTATGTTGTCCATCCTGTTTCTACTAAGATGTACCATGATTTGAAATTTATGTTTTGGTGGAATAATATGAAGCGAGATGTGGCTAACTTTGTTTCGAAGTGCTTGAATTGCCAACAAGTGAAAGTAGAACATTTTAGGCCAGGAGGTACTTCCCAAGAAATAGCATTGCCCTTGTGGAAGTGGGAAATGATCAATATGGACTTTATTACAGGACTTCCGAAGTCCCGAAATCAGTATGAATCTATATGGGTGATTGTAGATAGGTTGACCAAGTCAGCTCACTTTCTGCCTGTCAGGACTAACAATTCGGGGGATGATTATGCTAAGCTGTTCATTGCAGAAATTGTCTGTTTGCATGGAGAGCCTGTCTCCATTATATCCGACTGAGGTACGCAGTTTTCTTCTCAGTTTTGGAGATCATTTCAGAAAGTTTTAGGTACCCAGGTGAACTTAAGTACAGCATTCCACCCTCAGACTGATGGGCAAGCTGAACGCACCATCCAGACCCTGGAGGACATGTTGAGGGCCTATGTGATTGACTTTAAAGGTTGTTGGGTTGATCACTTGCCACTGATAGAGTTTTCCTATAAAAAAAGTTTCCACTCTAGTATTAAGATGGCACCTTTTGAGGCATTGTATGGTAGGAGATGTAGGTCTCCAATAGGCTGGTATGAAGTAGGTGAGATGCAGATGTATGGGCCTTATCTTGTTCATCAGGCAATGGAGGATGTGAAACTCATTTGGGAACGACTTAAGACAGCTCAGAGTCGTCAGAAATCCTATGCCGGCGTCATAAGAAGAGAGTTAGAGTTTGAGATTGGAGATTGGGTTTTCCTCAAATTTTCTCCCATGAAGGGAGATGCATTTTGGGAAGAGGGGTAAGCTAAGTCCTCGCTATATAGGCCCGTATCAGATTGTAAGGAGAATAGGTGGAGTTGCGTATGAATTAGAATTGCTTGCAAGTTTGGGTTCTGTTCATCCAGTATTCCACATATCCATGTTAAAGAAGTGCATCGGAGATCACTCTTTGGTGGTTCCCATTGATGAGATCAAGGTGGACGATTCCTTGTCTTACGAGGAAGAGCCCGTGGAAATCCTAGATCGACAAGTGAGAAAATTGAGGAGTAAGGAGATAGTCTCAGTTAAAGTGTTATGGAGAAATCAGAAAATTGAAGAAGCAACTTGGGAGTCGGAGCATGACATGAAAGTGAGATACCCAAGCCTATTTGAACAAGCAAATAACGAATTGGAAGGTACAATTCTTGCTTTATGTTTCCTTCTATGTATGAATCTGCTTGAAATCGTGCGTGACTATTCCCGCATCATCATTCGGGGACGAATGATCCCAAGGGGGGATAATGTAATGCCCCGTAAAAGTCATGCATGTATTAGACTGTAATTTCTGAGCTTTAGACTTAAGTTTTAAATTCTTCTAAGTGTTGAAATGACTTAGATTCATTCTTAGCTGGCAACCTTCGGGATACAACATCTTGACCTTCCCGACCTTCATTTTTGGATCTTTTTGTTGCGTTGCGATGGGGCAAGGTTGTAGTATGTCTCAGAGAAAATTTAAAATTTTTGGACGAGCCTAAGGCCTCGTTTGGATTTCGATCCAGTGGCAGCGCGCGATTAGCCCGCGCCGCCTACTGGATCGCGCCCGGCCAAACTGTTCAGTCCATCCGGATTTTTAATGGCATTTATGTAAATACTCATTCTCCTATCAACTTAAACACGGGAATTAAATCCCTAAAGGGCCAAAATATCATTATATTCTTCAAATTTGCTCAAGAACTCTCCCTAGGGTTTCAACATTAAAACCCAAGCAACTCAAGATTTAACCGTGGGTTCGTGAAACAAATTACAGATTTGGAATCCTCTCAACGTAGGCTTCGATAGACACCTAAAATTTATGGAGAACAAGGTACGCGGGGTTTTTCCTAAATTCTCATGGGCATAAAAAAATCATATTTTAGAATGGGGTTTTAAATTATGTATATATATTTATGTATAAGATGTTTTAACATCATTGTTTTTATCTTTTGACCATCTCCAAAGCAATTTGCCAGTTTATATACATATATGAATGAATGTGTTTCAATTTTGAATACATGAACTTGCTAAAGACATTTGACCACCAGGTGTTTGATGAAATTTCTGCATGAATTGAACTTTAAGTTTCGGAGTATGAAATCCTTTACATCAGTTACATGTTTTGGTGGTCTAAACTATGTTTTGAATGAAAGCTCTTGCTTAATACATTATGGCTCAGAAAAATCATGACTTGCAATGTCTTGGTATGACGATACCAATTCAGACTAACGCCATATCAGACTCAGACTAACAGACATTTCAGACTTTCATGATTTTAGACATTCAGAATGTTGCATGTAAAGAAAAGGTAAAAAAAATAGGCATACAGAGATGTTAGGTGGTTCCCCGAAGAGGGATTGAGCTCAAGCGACTCATTGCCTAAAACCGCGGTTTGCCGATCCGGGTATACTATTATGCGCTGACTTAAATGTCCAGTGGCCTATCAAACTCAGAAACTCCAACCCTTGCGGCACACTTGGGTTGGGGCCTTCCCCGCCGAGTTAATGGCGGATTCCATACAGCCCGTGGAATACCAGACTTGTAGGGGAATACCACTTAACTCAGAAGTAAAACACAGATCTTGATTTGAAATGAACAGGCAGGTTATATGTTTTCAGAAAGTGCCCATGTATTTTTTGGAAACAGTTTTATACATGATGTCTTGATGAAAAATTACATTCAGGTTATATATATATATATATGTATGTTCCATTATACTATTTTTGGATTGCTTCGCATGCCAGTACTTTTGTGCTGACCCCCCTCCCCTCTTCCAGGTCCTAAGGCACAGTCTAGGAGTCCAGCTACTCAGTAGACATTCTCGAATTTGCAGACTTGATCTCACAGTGGTGAGCCTTCTATTATTCGGAAGGCCCAACTATGTCAGACATTATCTTATTTATTATGTTTTTGGTTTATTGGGGGCCTTGTCCCAGTTTCTTTTCAGATAGATGTTTGTGTTCTTAGTAGAGATTTCGCAGACTGATGTCAGATAGTATTATTCAGAAATGTTGCAGAAATTGACCATGTATTCCGTACTCAGTTTCAATTCCACATTTTATTATGATTATGAACGTTGTGCATGATAACCAGATAGAGAATGGGTGTTCCGGGCCTTTATGGTTTGGGATGCTCCTCACGGCTAGGGTCTAGGCTCCGGTCGTGACACAATCATATTCCAGTAGTGTTCTTTTCCAATGTATTAATATGGAGTGTTACTTGAGAAAATTGAAGAATAGGTGTCTTTTAAGTCTTTAATGAAGGATTGGTGATATTGACCAGCAGATAGGGTCAAACATTATTAGGAAACTTGATCAGGTTACTTGTGGACTTGATTAATATTTTTAAAACTTTCTAATTTTTTCAAAAATACAAATCAACCCAACTCACACCCTCTTCAATTCAAATCAACCACTCTCTTCTCTCTCGAGATAGCTTCTCTCAACTCTCTCCCAACTAATGGTTCTACAAAATTTATCCCTTCAATCCCCAATGACAAATAGTTGGGCTTCGAGTTCCCCTCTTCAATTTAATCAACCTATCTCTCATCCCTCTCTCAACAGCTTCTCTCAACTCTCTCCCAACTAACTGTTCTATAAATTTCTCATTTCAATCCTTGGCGAATTCAATATTTGACTACAAATAGTTGGGCTTTAAGTTCCTTTTCGACTTTAATTGATGTGATAGCCTTGCTCTCCGACCACAACAGCTTTGAATTCTTCATCGGTCCTTTTCTTCTTTCACAGGTAAAAATTTATGGCCTTTTTAGTTTTAAAGAAAATGAGGAACTTGAGCCAACTTCTCTTATAGTATTGGTTAACAATTTCAATATTTATTGCACTAATTTGAAATGTGGTCTGAATAAAACCCTAATTTCTGGTATTTTTTCTCTTCTCTTTTCAAAGTAAATTATGATATTTTATTGTTTGTTCTATTTTCTTGAAGTTTAATGTTTATTGCTTGTGTTTATAAAAACAAAAGGACAATTTGGTTTGATTTGTTCTGTTCTTGTTCTTAGTAAAAATGATGAAATTGTTGTTTTTTGTTTAACAAAATCATGCTATTATTTTCTCCGACAGATTACCTATCTGGTGCAACATATTAACTAATGCAACGGATTTATGATATGATGCAACAAATCAACTATCTGATGCACTAGAGGAACCATCAAATTACAATTCTGGTGCAACAGATTAATAATCTAATGCAACAACTTTACCATATGTTGCAACAAATTAAGATTCGGATAAAAATTTGATAAACTAATTAGCCATCTGGTGCAATAGAAGAACCATCAGATTAATGATCTGATGCAACATATGAACCTCCTGTTGGATAAAATCCTACCAACTCTTCCTACAGGAAAAGTACATGACTTGATTTTTCCAACTAATCATTCATCTATCTTAATAGACGACCCTATGTTGGATAAAATCTAAACAATATTAATCGTTGATAACTGTTCCAACAGATCACTCACGTGTTGCAACAGATATCTGACCTATTGCACAGACCATTCATCTTTCTCAACAGATGAGTGATATGTTTTGTATTATCGCAATAGATTACTCAGCCATTGCTATAAATTATTTAACTGTTCCAACAAATCACTCATATATTGCAATAGATGATGTCATAATAGTTGTGTGATCTATTGAACAGACCATTCATCTGTCTTAAAAGATGAGTGGTATGTTTTGTATTGTTTCAACAGATTACTCATCCGCTACAATAGTTTGGTTATATATTGCAACAAATATACTACCTGGTACAATAGATCAGTGATCTGTTGCAATTGTTATTTTATTGTTTTGCTTGTTTGATTTACTGTTATCCTTTTTTAACAATGCATTAAACAAAAATAATATATTATTTTATGTTTCTGTTAATTTTAGATATTACGGTTCCCAAAAGAATAGAAATCTAATCAAGTCCAAATAAAGGAACAAGTGAAACAGCTAAGCTACATCCACCACTCTATGAGCTTTCTTTGCAAGCGTTATCTCAGTTGGGAGCTGAATATGATGAACACGGGGAGGAGGAATGTTTCAAAAGAGATGATGTAGATGCTAATAGCCCTTTCACCAAATATCTGGTCAAAGCCTTCAGCATTGATAGTTATCCTATGAGAATGCAGTGTGATAGTGCTGCAGATTTAATGGGTGATTTCATGGTTAAGTCAGCCATGGAAAAATCTTTCGATGCCTTCAGAAAAATAGTTCGAGAACAAAAATTGGATGCTTATTTTAGGGACAGATGCTTTGGGAAATATCTTGATTTACCGGAGGACAACAATGCTCGCTTCCAAATGAAAATGGTATATGAACTTCTCAAGCGTAGGTTTATGTATGAAAACAAAGATAAGATGGATGAGGTATGGATAAATTACTGTAGCATGCCTATTTGTTTTGGTTGTAAGGAGTTTGCCATAGTTACTGGACTAAAATGTTATCCTCCTTCTCAAGTTATACCTATTCTAACCCAAAAAAAAGCACCCCGCACATCCAAAAAAGGCAAAGGCAAGTCGTGTGATCATGATGACCTGGTGTCCATTGTTGGTCCAAGCTTCAAAAATAAAAATTTAATAGAAGTGTTGAAAGGTAAAGGACTTTCAAAGAAGCACAAGCAGTCATTGTGCTTAGTTTGGTTTATACATAATAATCTTTGGGCGAGAGACGTTAACAACAACATAAGCCTCAGTTTAATAAAGCTCTCCGAGGATCTTGGGCATTTAATAGCTATCTATGGGAGTATGAAATCTTCAAAATGACTGTCAAATATTTATTGACTGGATTAGTGCCAAAGACAGTCAACTTATATGGCTTCCCGGTCTTTCACGGTAAATGTTTCTTTCTTCTATTATGATATCATTCATATTTTTTGCTCAATAATGGTTTTAATTTATTGGCATTATTTTATAGGCTTGGGCCTTTGAAACCATTTCTTATTTGAGACAACAAGTGAACTACCAGGAAGGAGTTTCCTGTCAAAGAATCTTGATATGGTTGTCAGCCAAAATTGATAAAAATACAAAAAAAAATTATCTCTTCAACCCTCCGAAGGATGCAGTTAGCATAATTATAATTAATTTTTCTTTTAATTAATGTTTTTTTAATGATCTAATCATCATTCTAATATATGTAATGATTTATATTAGAATGTGCATCTGTCGCTAGTTTCGACCAATCGAGAGTTGAAGATGCCATTTTTTCTTACTTTACGATCTGAGCAAACTTTATCGGATCCTAAGGTCATTGACAGAATAAAAATGGAATTGTTTGGAGCCACAACCATTATAAGAAATATAATTTTGGAGGGTGGGCTTATTGTTATTGATGGAGCTGTTGGTGGTGGTAGTGGTGCTGCTGTTGGTGCTAATGATGCTCCTCTTACAGTATTTAAAGCAAACCATTATGATTATGACATACTGGTTATATAGATTTTTCCTTTCCTAGCGACTGTTCTGCATGCAAATGTCAAGACTGCAAGACAAAACATGATGTAGTCATTAATGCTATTAATGCATTAACTGCTTTTGTAAAGGAATTGACATCTAAGAGGGGTCTCATTCCATTAAAGAGGATTTTATTTTCATTCGCTCCATTAGAGATTAGGGCTAAGAGGAGAAGGAGAGTGATTTCCAGGGCATTATTAGGCATCTAAAAAAGCAAAATTACAACTCCTCTATCTGTGTGTTGCACTGAGCAACGTACAATGTTCAAAGGAGAGTAGCACAAGCTAAAGAAGGTGAATATATTATATGTCTTCCAACTGACAAAACAAACAGACATATATCTATTTCAACAGATGACACATCTACTGAAAATTATCAAACAGATATATACATCTATTGTAATAGTTGACTAACCTGTTGCACCTGATACTTTATCTGGTGCAACATATGTCTCATCTATGTTAGCAAATCAAATAGCTCTTTGTACAACTTTTATTTATACCAACAGATGACCTATCTGCTGCAACAGATGATTCATATGTTGCAACGGATGGTTCATCTATTGGAAATTATCACACAGGGTCTTCCTTATGTAGAAATTTGTCCCAATAGTTGATTTATTATTGCAACAAAAATATAATATATTTGGGATGATTTAAAATGGGAGAAAGACTTGTTTGATTTGCTAGAAGAGATGAGTTATCCTTTTCTATTTTGTTGTATCTCCATGATTAACATTGACTAATTCTGGCTTTCCAGGTGGATGTAGAAGAAGCTACTGCTGAACAGCATTGACAATATGGTACTCTTTTTATAGAAATATGGAGAACAAAAAGCGCAAAAACTGTACGCAAGAGACAATGAAGATCCATGATGAGCAAAGTCGAATTCCATAGCACCAGATGAAGAACAACTTGTCCATACTAAGTAGATATTCATAGCCTGAGCCTGTCAAAGCAATCCTTGGCAGTATACTTAAATTGTTGTTGATGTATTTGTTGAGATCTGTACCCATAATATTTTTTTTACATTTTATTTATTCGTTGACTTATTTCATCTAATTTATGAAGGATTTGATTTATTTTATTTTTTCTACAAATTTTATTTATTCCTTAGATTTGAACTTATTGATTGAAAAGGAATACTAGATTCAAATATTGCAATAGATAATGTATCTGTTGCAACAGATGGCACATCTATTGGAAAATTCAAACAGATTTAGACATATGTTGCAACAAGGAGGTGATCTATTAGAATTTATCAAATAGGTCTTCCCACTGTTGCAACAGGTGTACTTTAGGTAAAATATCAAGATAATGCAACAGATGACACATCTATTGGAAAAAAAATAGATATAGACATATGTTGCAACAAATGGACTTTATCTGTTACAACAGACGACATATCTATTGGAATAATTGAATAGATTTATACATATGTTGCAACAGGTAGGTTATCTGTTGGAATTTATTAAACAGGTCTTTCCACTGTTGCAACAGATAGACTTTAGATGAAAACATCGAGATAATGCAACAGATGACCAACCTATTGCAACAGATAAACTATATGTCAGAACAGATAGGATAACTGTTACAACGGATGGAGAATCTATTGCATTATAAAAATTCAACTTTTGTTGGACATAAAAAATTTCCACTACGTGTAAAAAGGTTAAAGTGAATTAAAATAAAAAAGGCGCAACCCATCGACGGTGTTCAGTTCAAACTCCTAAAATAAAATAGGCATCAATTAGAAATGTTTATTTTAAACACGTAAAATAAAATAGGCATCAAATGTGTTAGTGTCAGTCTTGGTACATTTCGCTGACTTGCCATCACTTGGCCCCAAAAGGTCATTTTTTCCCCTATTGTCTTATATATTCATCTTTCTCCTAAAATTTAATCCTAAATTTCCAAATCATCTTCTTCATCATCATCTTCTTTTATCTATCCAAATTCTTCAAATTATTACTTTCATTTTTTCCAACTGACCTTGACAATGTCGAGCGCATCTTTCACTATTTTTTGTGATAAAGATTTTCGCTATTGTAAGTGCGGTCATGAAGCTCTGTTAAAAACCTCTTAGACTCAACAAAATCCGAGTCATAGGTTTTTTACTTGTAAAATTTCAAAGGTAATATTTTTTATTTAATTAATTAATTAACTATTCACTTGTAATTGTTTTGTAATTGTGTTCTCTTTTTTATTGAAATTAGGTGGATGCGATTACTTTGATTGGTATAAAGAACGAAACCCTTCACAATCAAATCGTGTAATCTGGGGTTTGTTGAACAAAGTCAAGGCTCCTAAAGAAAAACAAAATCAAGAAAGAAGATACTACATTGTTGCTGTTATTGCCACTGGTTTGGTGTTGTTGGGCACATGGATATTGAAGCCTTATTGCTGAAATTTTCATGGTGGTATGTGTATTTGATATTGGTTTGTTGTCAATGATCACATGGATATTCAAGCATAACTATTGGAAAATATCAAAAAGATTTAGGCATATGTTGTAAAATTTAGGTCATCTATGGAAATTATCAAACAGGTCTTCCCATTGTTGGAACAGATTAGACTTAGATTATTAGATTATTCATAGAAATTATCAAACAGGTCTTTCCACTGTTGCAATAGATTGACAATCTAACCTATTGCATTATAAAAAACCCAGCTTTCATCAGAAAAAAATTATTGCCACTACATGTACATATAATAAAGTGAAGGGTGACTTGAAATTAAAAACTTCTATTTCACAGGCTCTTCTATATACATAGGCTTCAAGCGTCCAGTTAGTACCCCATAAGCCCAGACCTCTTGTAGGTTTTCAGCAGCGTTGCCGTATAGAAAAGTCATTGGTTTGGCCATTTCTGTGCTGGTCAACAAATATTCAATGTGTGCAAGAGCGTGCGAGCCGCTCGCTTTAACAGCATCATCTTTTGGAAGGATCATTCCCCTATTTTTACCTCCAAAATCCCATTATTTCTTCCTCAACACTTCCTTTGGCAAATGATTCATTAATTTACTCTCCCTCAACAAGATGGGCAATAGCACCATCAGTTGCTCCACAAGGAGAAAAAGATTGAAATCGTCGATGAGAGGTATGTTGGAGGCATAAACATTGATCTTTCCCTCCTTGAGTAGTATCTCAGCAGCCCAATAATACATTCCGTTCACGCTAATGACTACAAAAATCCTTGTTACCTCGGTTCAGCTCTTACCATGTAGATTTGGCCTATCCTCTCTAACATATCTTAACGTTTCTTCTTCATCCAAGACCAACTTAGGAACTAGGAAATCAAGTCCCACGCTAAGGGATGACACCTCTCCATTGAATTGATCGTACCTATCCTTGAGATTTTTGCAGAAATTGAGGTCCATTATCCTATCAGAAGCGTCATAAGCTTCCCGCTACGTTAATTGCCTTTTCCTCATAAGGTAGAGAATTATGTCAACACGCTGTGAGATAAGAAGTCAATTTTTAAATAGGTTAGTAATTGTAAAGATGCAACGGATGGTCCATCGGTTGCATAGGGTTCTCTGAATCAATAATCCAACCCAACTTATGCAACAGATGGACAATAAGTTGCAACAGAACCACAACTAGTTGCACCAGTATACCTAGCTGTTGCAACAGATGTGAAATCCTTTGTGTATCTTCTTCTTCATGGGTTAGATTAGAATGTATAGGTTAGGAATAGTCAACTTGTCTTGTACTCGTATGGAATACGCATATCAGTCATGGTCTAGAAGTCTTGGGGAGGAAGGGAGGCCTGGGGTAATCTGGTGCACCTAGCTTGGCATTCTTGGTCTGTTGTAGATCCCTCTTCTCCTCGGTGCCAAGTTCCACATATATGTCCACTTTCTTGACTAGCCCCTAAACTTCAACAGCTTTTGGAGAGGGAGGAATTATAATTTCTTTTGATTTTTGAGCGGAGAGTACATCTTTAATTGCTCTTTTCTTTCTCCTAACCAACACTGTAGAAGTGTGTGGCTCCCTCACCTTCTTGGATGGTATAACACATCTCTTGAATTTGAATTCCTTGATAGCTTTAGAGATAGACTCTACTTTTTCAAATAGTTTATGCTATCTTTCCTTGCACTCATCGCATTCGCAATAAGAACACGAGAGTGAAGAGAGGCAAGAGGGACCTGTGTAAGGGCGAAAAGGGGTGTTTTCAAACATATTTATTCTTTCTTAAGCATCAACCGGCTCATCATCACGAATAGTAGCAGCATCAGTATACCTGCCACCAACACCGACAACTCCACCAGAAGAAGCACCCGAATCTGCCTTATTAAAAGGTTGATCATGAAGAGCCTCAACATTAGGCTAACCTTGCCTAACTGCTCTTCTTATGGCTGTTGCTCCAGCCAATTCCTTCTTTATTAACTCCACCGTTAGGTCTGCAATTGTATCAACATGACCTAGAGTAATATAAGAAGTCATCACCGACTCCTTCTCAGTAGGCACGATCCATGGATACACAACCTATAAAAAGAAAAAAAAGACAGATGCATTTAAATTATATAATATAATAATTTTCACAGTTGGGCTACATTTAAAAAAAAGACCCATCTGTTGCATAGTTTGTAGTATATAGTTAAAATCCGTTTGAGTTTAGTTCAGATGAACAGAGCAAAACATGGATAATCTGATGCAAAATATCAATCATCTGTTGCAATAGCTGCATAAGATGGGTAATCTATATGCAATGGATGATCTGTACGTCACAACAGATGAACGATATGCTATCAGATTAAACATTTGTTGCATAATTTGTAGTAGATGGTTAATTTTTTAGGAGTCAGGTTCAGAGAACCAAAGACAGAGATGGGTAATTTGATGCAAGATATACCCCGTCGCAACAGATGTCCCATCGGGTGCATCAGATATAACATCTCATACACCAGATATAACATCTGTTCAATATCTTTCTTATCTTTAAAAAGAATTATTTTACTTGAAGAAGACGCACTACATCATTCGGAAGGTTAAAGAGATCAGCCTCCTTAATGTTGGTGTTGCTCTTTGCATCCAACCACCTAAACATACTTGGATGAGAAACCTCATCCGGGTAATCCATTAACTACTTTCGAAGGGAAAGAATGGCTTCAAATGCCCAATCCTAAAAAGTGCAAACAGGAAGCAAGCAAAAATAAATCATAATAACTATATTCAATATAAATTAATGGATGAGTAAATTTAGTCATTAATTTTACCATAAAAGCCCAAGGAAAGCCGTATAATGTGGTCGTCCCTGAGGATAGTTTTGTTAGTAAATATTGGACAGTCAAGTAGAAACTTTTATTTCCCTAGGTATAATTGTTGAATTTATCAAAATCCTCAGCACGCGCTAACAAATCATCTTCTAGGACCTTGTTGGCGTCTCTTGCCAATATAACCGAATGGGCAAACCAAACTAAGAACAATTTCTCCCTGTACTGCTCTGGTATGGTTTTATCCTTGAGAACTATCAATAAATCCGATAATTGTAGCCACGTCGAGCAATGTCAAACAACCCATCTATTTTTCCCTTGCATTTTCTTGCCTTAGATCTTTTGCCGGGTAGTGGTCCTTCTGGACGATAGCATCTCAGACCCATCACTATGGCAAAATCTTACAAGCCAAAACAAACAGGCATGCCATCCAGATTTCATCCATCTTCTTTTTGTCCCCCTCCTTCGGATCCTTATCACACCCTGTGTACCTGATCCTGTGCTTGAGAAGACCATATACCATCGTCATAGGGAAATGGATACGGGCAGAGGGGTCCTCAGAAAGCTCAAGAAAACGTCCAAATCAGCTCTTCTTAAAGTCTTCCTATGTTTTTGTTCTTCACAATTATCATAAAATATTCAAAAATTTTCCCCATCTGACATTTAAGTACAATTTGACCAGTTAGTTATTTTCCTTCTAGGTCATTTATTGGTATCGCAACTTCAAACCTGTCAATACTAAAAGTTTTGATAGGATCATGTTGGGATATCGATATTAAGTCACGCCCCATCGATGTTCCATTATCATCATGTTGATGATCATCCTCTTTCTCTTTCTGACTCTCCAATTCCTCCTCTTTCCCACTTTTATTTTCTTTATCACCATCTACAGACCATTGTCCACCTCTCTCAATGTTGTTTTCATATCTCTCCTCAGCTTTACTTTTCCCTGACTAAGATTGTTCAGGAAGCTCCTCCGAATCCCTCTGTACTGTATCCTTTTTTTGAGTGGTTAGACGTTGATCCACTTTCACTTTCTTTTCTTTTGGGAGACATGTTTTACCTACAGACAAAGAAAAACAAAAATTACATTACAGTTGATGTATGCATAGATTTTAAAAAATATATTACAAACACCATGAATACCGACACACCAACAGCCACCACCATAAACACCACTAACCAATGCCAACAAACAAAAAAATAACACGAATACCGACACCACCACAAAAACCACCAACCAATGCCACCACCGGTTCCACCACGATGACCACAAACACCACCAACACCAACACCATCCAACTATACCACGACAATCAACAGAATACTGCGATGGAAACTAGGGATTTCTCAAGTTCTTCCTACGATTTTACCATTAAAACTCAAAATTGTAAACCCATTCTCGAATATAATATAACTAAAAGTTTTATTTTTCATCATTAACTTAAAAGCCCTTATTTTATAGAAAAACAATATAGAGCTCTTATCGAACTCTGTTGTCTATAAAGACAAAGAAAATGGCTGATACAAGCAAGAATAATGTCGAAAATAACACCTATGTGTTTAGAAATGAGAAGAACAGAGATTTTTTGTGGATGGTTGAGCAACTTTGTTAAGTAGTTGTTGTCTGTTCTGTATTGTTGAGTGAGAATGAGAGAGAAAGAGCCATACCTCGAGATTTGAAATGATGAAACATTTTGTATGTGTTGATTTGTATTTTGGAAAAGAATGACAAGTAGTTTTGAAAATGTTAATTTGGTCCAAAATGATCTTAATTATTTTAAAATCATAAAATATATGCGTAATTTTTAAAATCATATAAAAACAATTAAAGTTGTAGTTGACCAAGTACTCTAGGAGTTGACCCTATAAAAACTCACCCCTAGTCTTAGATTAATCAATTTAGGAGTCTAACATATGAACTCAATTCAAATTGTAAAAAATAAATGTTCAATATGTTGCGTCAGATTTCTCATCTATTGTAAATTATCAATCTGATTAGGCAACAACAGATTATGAATCTGATGTAAATTATCAAACAAATTAAGTCATCTGTTGCGATAGATTATCCATCTGTTGTAAATTATCAAATGGATTGTCATATGTCGCAATAGATTACCCATATGTTGTAAATTATCAAATAGGCATTGCCATCTGTTGTGGCTGACCCTATGAGAACTCATCTCTAGTCCTAGATAAATCAATAGTTTACCCTATGAGAACTCACTCCTAGTCCTAGATTAATAAATTAAGGTATTAGTCTAACATATGACGTAGTAAGAATCGGTTCGGCTCAGAGTGATCGATCGCCAACTCTGGTCGAGAGGAACGCAGTACCGTTTGATCATGCAATTGACAAAACACTCAATTGAAGTTGTAGTTAACCCTATGAGAACTCACATTCAATTAAGGTATTAGTCTAACTTATGAACTCAATTGAATTATATATAAATAAATGTTCAACTTGTTAGAATAGATGTCTTTTCTGTTGGATCAAATCAAACAAATTATGTAATCTGTTGCAACATATTACACATCTATTGTAAACTATCATACAGATTAAGCCATTTGTTGTGACAGATCATAAATTTTTTGTAAACTATCAAACAAATTAAGTTATCTGTTGCAACAGATTACCCATCTGTTGTAAATTATCAAATGGATTGAGTCATATAGTGCAATAGATTACCCATCTATTGTAAATTATCAAATAGGCATTGTCATCTATTGTAGTTGACATTATGAGAACTCACCCCTAGTCCTATATTAATCAATTAAGGTCTTAGTTTGACATATGAGGTAGTAAAAATCGGTTTGGCTCAGAGTGATCGATCTATGACTCTTGTCGGGAAGAACGCAGTCCCGTCTCATCATGTATTTGCCAAAAGACTCAATTGAAGTTCTAGTTGACCCTATAAGAAATTACCCCTAATCCCATATTATTCAATTAAGTTATTAGTTGAACATACGAGGTAGTAAGAATCGGTTCATCTCAGAGTGATCGATCGATGACTCTTGTCGGGAGGAATGCAATACCGTCTCATTATGCAATTGCAAAAAAAACTCAACTGAAATTGTCGTTGACCCTTTGTGCTAATTCATCCATCCCTAATTCTACCTAGATCAATGTAGTTACAATTATTAATCTTAACATTAAGTTAATGAGAACACATTTCAACTCAGAGTGATCGATCGATGACTCGGGTCAGTATGAACACAATTCTAACACCATGCAAACACAACGACTCAATTGGATTTGTAATTGACCCTGTAAGCTCATTCATTTATCCCTCATTCCACCTAGATCAATGTCGGTACTATTATTAATTTTAACATTAAGTTAATGAGGAGCTCATTCTTTCATCCCTAGTTCATCCTAAATCAATAGCAATGAAATCCGTTGCAACAAACAACTAAGCTGTTGGATAATTTCAAACAGATAACAATATCCGTTGCAACAGATGACATTTCTTATTTAATTATCAAATAGACATTTGCATCTATTATGACAGATGACTAAGGTGTTAGAAATTTTCAAACATATATTGATATCTGTTGTAACAGATTATGTTTCTGATTTAGTTATCAAATGACAATTCCATCTGTTGTCACAGATGACTGAGTTGTTGGGATTTCTCAAATAGATATCTAAATCTGTTGCAATAGACGACATATCTGTTTGAAAATCTTTTTGTTTTCTTTTTAATTTTAAGGCAAGCTACTGTCCGAGTAGATAAAGTAGTAGTACTACTAAAGGCGGTAAAAAATGTTTCTTGGATAACTCAAAAATCTCATTGAGTAGTTTTGTCCTGTCTTTTCAATGTCACCTATTTTCTTCCTCGTGCCCCTCAAATTATTAGTGAATATTAATTAATGAATATTGAAACCCCTAATACTTCTTTCTTTTCAAATTGACTTGACACTTCCGTCAAGAAAATATTAATTAGGGGTTTATTTTACTACCAAATTAGCCTTTTTAATTATGCTTTGTAAATATAAATTTGAATAAATACACTTTGTTTAGTCATTTAATATTAAGGGTAGTACATATAGAAATTAGAATTATCTCATCTCTCCCCTCCTCTCCTTCAGCCCTAAATCTCCCATCTTTTTTTTTCTATCCTCTTTAGGGTTATCACAACCTTTTTTTTCTCTCCTCTTTCTCAAAAATTTTCATTCAGATCTAAGCCGATCGATATCCATATCTTAGACTCCTCAACTGAAATTGCTGGTTTGACCCCCTTTTGACATTGTATAATATGATTCACTATTGATCTTTCATTCTTGTTTTCTTCTTTCAACTTTATTTACATCTGTTTGTTTATTTAATTACCATTTTCCCATATCATATTTATTTAAAAAAAATTGAAGGAACTTTTAATTGTTGAATAAACATACCGAGAATTTTTATTATAAGATGCGAAAAAAAGTCATCTGTTGGGAGAAGTTTAAAAGCCTTATTGGAAGTATCATTTTTTTAATGTATTTTATTTGTTTCTTTATTGTTGATGCTGTTATTGATGTTGTTGGTGGGGCTGGCATTGTTGGAACTTGTGGTGTGGTGTTGTTGGTGGGTTTGGTATTATTGAAACTTGTGGTGTGGTGAGGTTAAGACGGTGGGTGCTTCTTATCTTAAGAATAGTGGAGTTCGAACAATCAACACAAAGAATAAGGGAGAAAAAAATAAAAAGTTTAAAGTGAATAAGAAGAGAAGAGTTGGTTACAAAAATTTAAAAAATATGTGCTGAGTGGGAGTTGAACTCAAGACCAAAAGAAATAAATAGCCTTAAGCACCCATAAACAACAACTAGGCTAACCAAACAACTCTTACTATGGATGCTCACTGATTAGATTATATACGTTTATTTCTTTATTTCCACATACATATATAAAGTTTGATATGAGTTCAGTCTGTGCTCGTGCACCTGGAGTACTCCATGTGGGTCTGTCCCTTGTTGTTGATGGTCTTGGAACATAGGGCGTATGTTTCTTTATAGT
Organism: Capsicum baccatum var. pendulum; assembly: GCA_030864225.1. NCBI lineage: Eukaryota > Viridiplantae > Streptophyta > Magnoliopsida > Solanales > Solanaceae > Capsicum > Capsicum baccatum. The sequence goes on along the minus strand of CM061558.1, from coordinate 74,306,236 downwards.
TGATGATGTTGTTGGAATAAATGTTGTTATTTTCTTTGTTATTGATGTTTTTTATTGTTTGTTTGTAGTTTATGCTATTGTTGATTTTGTAACAGATGGAGCAACAGATGGAACAAATCAATCATCTATTGCAATAGCTGCATAAGATGGGTAATCTATTATGCAACAGATGATCTGTACGTCACAACAGATGAATGATATATTATCAGATTAAACATTTGTTGCATAATTTGCAGTAGATGGTTAATCTTTTAGGAGTCAGGTTCAGAGAACCAAAGACAGAGATGGGTAATTTGATGCAAGATATACCCCGTCGTAACAGATGTCCCATCGGGTGCATCATATATAACATCTCATGCACCAGATATAACATCTGTTCAATATCTTTCTTATCTTTGAAAAGAATTATTTTACTTGAAGAAGACGTACTATATCATCCGGAGGGTTAAAGAGATCAGCCTCCTTAATATTGGTGTTGCTCTTTGTAGCCAACCACCTAAACATCCTTGGATGAGAAACCTCATCCGGGTAATCCATTAACTACTTTCGGAGGGGAATAATGGATTCAAATGCCAAATTCTAAAAAGTGTAAATACGAAGCAAGCAAAAAAAATCATAATAACTATATTCAATATAAATTAATGGATGAGTAAAATTAGTGATTAATTTTACCATGAAAGCCCAAGGAAAGCCTTATAATGTGGTCGTCCCTGAGGATAGCTTTGTCAGTAAATATTGGAAAGTCAAGTAGAATCTTTCACATCCCCAGGTATAATTGTTGAATTTATCAAAATCCTCAGCACGTGCCAACAAATCATCTTCTAGGACCTTGTTGGCGTCTATTGCCAATATAACCGAATGGGCAAACTAAACTAAGAACAATTTCTCCTTGTACTGCTCTGGCATGGTTTTATCCTTGAGATCTGTCAATAAATCCGATGCTTTGTAGCCACGTCGAGCAATGTCAAACAACCAGTCTATTTTTTCCTTGCATTTTCTTACCTTAGATCTTTTGCGGGGTGGTGGTCCTTCTGGATGATAGCATCTCAGGCCCATAACTATGGTAAACTCTTGCAAGCCAAAACAAACAGGCATGCCATAGTAGTTATCCAAATTTCATCCATCTTCTTTTTGCCCTCCCCTGTGTACTTGATCTTGTGCTAGAGAAGACCATATACCATCGTCATAGGGAAACGAATACGGGCAGAGGGGTCCTCAGGAAGCTCAAGAAAGCGTCCAAAGCATCTCTTCTTAAAAAGTCCGCCTATGTTTTTGTTCTTCATAATTTTCATAAAATGTTCAAAAGTTTTCCCCATCTGACATTTAAGTACAATTTGACCAGTTAGTTGTTTTCCTTCTGGGTCATTTATTGGCATCGTAAATTCAAACCTGTCAATACTAAAAGTTTTGATAGGATCATGTTGGGATATCGATATTAAGTCACGCCCCGTCGATGGTCCATTATCATCATGTTGATGATCATCCTCTTTCTCTTTCTGACTCTCTAATTCCTCCTCTTTCCTACTTTTATTTTCTTCATCACCATCTACGGACCATTGTCCACCTCTCTCAATATTGTTTTCATATCTCTCCTCAGCTTTACTTTTCCCTGACTAAGATTGTTCAGGAAGCTCCTCCGAATCCCTCTATACTGTAGCCTTTCTTTGAGTGGTTAGACGTTGATCCACTTTCACTTTCTTTTCTTTTAGGAGACATGTTTTACCTACCGACAAAGAAAAACAAAAATTACATTACAGTTGATGTATGCATAGATTTTAAAAAATACATTACAAACACCACGAATACCGACACACCAACAGCCACCACCATAAACACCACTAACCAATGCCAACAAACAAAAAAACACCACGAATACCGACACCACCACAAACACCACCAACCAATGCCACCACCGGTGCCACCACGATGACCACAAACACCAACAACAACACCATCCAACTATACCACGACAATCAATAGAATACTGCGATGGAAACTAGGGATTTCTCAAGTTCTTCCTACGATTTTACCATTAAAACTCAAAATTGTAAAATCATTCTCGAAGATAATATAACTAAAAGTTTTATTTTTCATCATTAACATAAAATCCCTTATTTTTTAGAAAAAATAAAGAAATATAGAGTTCTTCTCAAACTCTGTTGCCTATAAAGACAAAGAAAATGACTAATACAAGGAAGAATGTTGTCAAAAATAACACCTATGTGGTTAGAAATAAGAAGAACAGAGATTTGTTGTGGAGGGTTGAGCAAATTTTTTAAGTAGTTGTTGTATGTTCTATATTGTTGAGTGAGAATGATAGAGAAAGAGTCATACCTCGAGATTTGAAATGATGAAACAATTTGTATGTGTTGATTTGTATTTTGAAAAAGAATGACAAGTAGTTTTGAAAATGTTAATTTGGTCCAAAATGATCTTAATTATTTTAAAATCATAAAATATATGCGTAATTTTTAAAATCATATAAAATCAATTGAAGTTGTAGTTGACCAAGTACTCTAGGAGGTGACCCTATGAAAACTCAGCCCTGGTCCTAGATTAATAAATTTAGGAATCTAACATATGAACTCAATTGAAATTGTAAAAAACAAATATTCAACATGTTGCGTCAGATTTCTCATCCATTGTAAATTATCAATCTGATTAGGCAACAACAGATTATGAATCTGATGTAAATTATTAAACAAATTAAGTCATCTGTTGGGGCAGATTATCCATCTGTTGTAAATTATCAAATGGATTGCCATATGTGCAACAGATTACCCATATATTGTATATTATCAAATAGGCATTGACATCTGTTGTGGCTGACCCTATGAGAACTCACCTCTAGTCCTAGATAAATCGATAGTTTACCCTATGAGAACTCACTCCTAGTCCTAGATTATTCAATCAAGGTACTAGTACCTTAGTCCTAGATCAATCAATTAAGGTATTAGTCTAACATATGAGGTAGTAAGAATCGGTTCGGCTCAGAGTGATTGATCGTCGACTTTGGTCGGGAGGAATGCAGTACCATTTCATCATGCAATTGACAAAAGACTCAATTGAAGTTGCAGTTAACCCTATGAGAACTCACATTCAATTAAGGTATTAGTCTAACATATGAACTCAATTGAATTATATATAAACAAATGTTCAACCTATTGCAACAAATGTCTTTTCTGTTGGATCAAATCAAACAGATTATGTAATCTGTTGCAACATATTACACATATATTGTAAACTATTATACAAATTAAGCCATTTGTTGTGACAGATCATAAATCTATTGTAAACTATCAAACAGATTAAGTCATCTGTTGCAACAGATTACCCATCTGTTGTAAATTATCAAATGGATTGAGTCATATGGTGCAATAGATTACCCATCTGTTGCAAATTATCAAATAGGCATTGTCATCTATTGTAGTTGACATTATGAGAACTCACCCCTAGTCCTAGATTAATCAATTAAGGTATTAGTTGGACATATGAGGTAGTAAAAATTGGTTCGGCTCAGAGTGATCGATCGATGACTCTTATCGGGAGGAACGCAGTCCCGTCTCATCATGTATTTGCCAAAAGACTCAATTGAAGTTCTAGTTGACCGTATAAGAACTTACCCCTAGTCCCATATTATTCAATTAAGGTATTAGTTGAAAATATGAGGTAGTAAGAATCTGTTCATCTCAGAGTGATCGATCGATGACTCTTGTCAGGAGGAATGCAATATCGTCTCATCATGCAATTGCCAAAAAAACTCAATTGAAATTGTAGTTGACCCTTTGTGCTCATTCATCCATCCCTAATTCTACCTAGATCAATGTAGGTACTATTATTAATCTTAACGTTAAGTTAATGAGAACACATTTCAACTCAGAGTGATCGATCGATGACTCGGGTTGGGATGAACATAATTCTAACACCATGCAAATACAACGACTCAATTGGATTTGTAATTGACCCTGTGAGCTCATTCATTTATCCCTCATTCCACCTAGATCAATGTCGGTACTATTATTAATTATAACATTAAGTTAATGAAGAGCTCATTCTTTTATCCCTAGTTTATCCTAAATCAATTGCAATGAAATCCGTTGCAACAAACAACTAAGCTGTTGGAGAATTTCAAACAGATAACAATATCCATTGCAACAGATGAAATTTATTATTTAATTATCAAATAGACATTTGCATCTGTTATGATATATGACTAAGGTGTTAGAAATTTTCAAATAGATATTGATATCTGTTGTAACAGATGACGTTTCTGATTTAGTTATCAAATGACATTTCCATCTGTTGTCACAGATGACTGAGCTGTTGGGATTTCTCAAACAGATATCTAAATCTGTTGCAACAGACGACATATTTGTTTGAAAATCTTTCTATTTTCTTTTTAATTTTAAAGCAAGTTACTGTCCGAGTAGATAAAGTAGTAGTACTACTAAAGGTGGTAAAAAATATTTCTTGGATAACTCAAAAATTTCATTGAGTAGTCTTGTCCTGTCTTTTCAATGTCACCTATTTTCTTCCTCGTGCCCCTCAAATTATTAGTGAATATTAATTAATGAATATTGAAACCCCTAATACTTCTTTCTTTTCATATTGACTTGGCACTTCTATCAAGAAAATATTAATTAGGGGTTTATTTTACTACCAAATTAGCGTTATTAATTATGCTTTGTAAATATAAATTTGAATAAATACACTTTGTTTAGTCATTTAATATTAAGGGTAGTACATCTAGAAATTAGAATTATTTCATCTCTCCCCTCCTCTCCTTCAGTCCTAAATCTCTCATCTTTTTATTTTTTATCTTCTTTAGGGTTATCACAACCATTTTTTTCTCTCCTCTTTGTCAAAAATATTCATTCAGATCTAAATCGATCGATATCCATATCTTAGACTCCTCTACTAAAATTGCTGGTTTGACCCCCTTTTGACATTATATGATATGATTCACTATTGCTCTTTCATTCTTGTCTTCTTCTTTCAACTTTATTTACATCTGTTTGTTTATTTAATTACAATTTTCCCATATCATATTTATTTAAAAAAAAATTGAAGGAACTTTTAATTGTTGAATAAACATACCAAGAATTTTTATTATAAGATGTGAAAAAAAGTCATCTGTTGGGAGAAGTTTAAAATCCTTGTTGGCAGTATCATTTTTTTATGTATTTTTTTTGTTTCCTTATTGTTGATATTGTTATTAATGTTGTTGGTGGGGCTGGCATTGTTGGAACTTATGGTGTGGTGTTGTTGGTGGATTGGGCATTATTGAAACTTATGGTGTGGTGTGGTGTGGTTTAGACGGTGGGTGCTTCTTAGCTTAAGAATAGTGGAGTTCGAACAATCAACACAAAGAATAAGGGAGAAAAAAATAAAAAGTTTAAAGTGAATAAGAAGAGAAGAGTTGGTTACCAAAATTTAGAAAATATGTGCTGAGTGGGAGTTGAACTCAAGACCAAAAGAAATAAATAGCCTTAAGCACCCATAAACAACAACTAGGCTAACCAAACAACTCTTACTATGGATGCTCACTGATTAGATTATATACGTTTATTTATTTATTTCCACATACATATATAAAGTTTGATATGAGTTCAGTCTGTGCTCGTGCACCTGGAGGACTCCATGTGGGTCCGTCCCTTGTTATTGATGGTGTTGGAACATAGGGCGTATGCTTCTTTGTAGTTGAGGATGTTGTTGGAACAAATGTTGTTGTTTTCTTTGTTATTGATGTTTTTTATTTGTTATTTGTAGTTTATGTTGTTGTTGATGTTGTAACAGACGGAGCAACTGATGGAACAAATCAAACCACCAGCAAGGCTGCTATGTATTCCAACAGACTCCATATCTGTTGCATCAGACTCCATATCTGATGCAACAGGATCCACATCTGACGCAAACTATTCAGGATTTATGTGTTGTGTGTGTTACTTAAATAATACTGATGACTTTATTAATAAGTAAATTAGAAAAAAATGGATCTAAATACAGTAGTGATACATATAGCATATGTATCACTAGTAAATATGAATCCGAGATTTTATGTAATTTTTTAAAACATTAAGGGATATTGTGAAATATAGTGTCTTCAATATGGGATTTGTGTAATTTTTCCTTTTAAGGGATATGAACAGACGTGGCTTTTTGTTTGACTAAGTCCAGTCCTTTTCAATTCTCAATCATTTTATAAATAGGTCCCTCCGGTCTCCTCACTCACTCACTCTCACTCACTATCGTTCATTCTACTATACTTACAATACTAATATGTCAGATCCATATTCGTACAAGAAGGTTCATATCGAGTCCTTCCAGGAACTTCAAAGGCAGTTTGATGAACTCCGGAGGGATTTGGCCAACTTCCGAGCAAAGCTGAGGAGGGTCTGCTGTTGCCGGATGAAAATTGTCAGGTTGACAATAATAATAGTAATAATAATAATAATAATAATAATTAGGTTATGTTTTTTCTTTCTTTTAGCATATGTATTTCCCTTTTTTATATCTGATCTACCTATAAGGGATTCAAAAAATCCATGTATATGTTTGGTTTAGTTTGGTTTTGTTTGGTCGATTTTGAATTTTAAATTCTTATTCAATATTTAATTATCATTCTATTTATTCCCTATTCAAAACATGTCGGCGGTTGGAGTTAGGGATACGGTCATGATGAGAAATTCTCCTAAAAGTGGTTCGTTAATAAATAATAAGGAACTAAATGATATTATAATCATAAAAGAAAGATTATTTAATTTTAAAAAAGTCACAACATTGGATTAATTCAATTAAGATATATATATATATGATATGATTTTTAAGAAAAAACTTAATGAATAGTCATGACTGTGACTTTTGTCTAAACACATTCAACAAACAAACAAAACAAAATGCGTTTGATGAATCAAATTCCTCATCTGTTTCAACTTATGAATTAGTTAGAAGAAACCAAAAAAGCTCCTTAAACAGATGGTCGATTTATAGCAACAGATGGTATATCTGTTGAAACAGATGGGTTATCTGATGCAACAGATATATAATCTATTGCCATTAACTCAATTAATAAAAATGGTTATTAAATAAATGGAAAGATTAAGTTACCAGCAGCTTGATTTAATTAAATCATTTCTTTTCACAGAAAAGAATAAGGAAATAAATGATAAACACAATTTAAACCGTAAAAAAATCACCATAAATATTCTTGTTTTTAAATCTTCTTTATTAATTTATATAATTAAAAAGTCAGAAAATTTGGATGTCATGAAGATAATTTTTTTAAAAAAAGATATATATATTATATGTTGCAATAGATATATTATATGATGCAACATATTAACTATTTGTTGCAACGGATGATATATCTATAGTAATAGATGATTTATCTGATGTAACAGATATATAATCTATTGTGCAACTCCATGTAAAAAATAAACGGTTGTTGGAAAGAACTAATTATTTTAATAATTAGAAAGCTAAGCTTCAAGCTGAAAAGTCATGACCTATCATAATATTGTTTAATTTAATTAAGTCATAACTTTTTACAGTAATCAAGAATGTCATTAATAAATGAAGGTGAACAGTTGTGTCTTTAAATCTGCTTTATTAATTTATATAATTAAAAATTCAAAAAATTTGGATGTCATGAGGATAATATATTTTTTAAAAATACATATGTATTATATGTTGCAACAGATATATTATCTGATGCAACAGGTTATCTATTTATTGCAAATCATGATATATCTGTTGTAACAGATGATTTATCTGATGCAACAGATATATTATTTGTTGTAGTTCCTGAAAAAAACTAATTATTAATGATAATAAAGCTGAAAAGTCATAATCTATCATAATATTGATTAATTTAATTGAGTCATAACTTTTTACAGTAATCAAGAATGTCATTAATAAATGGAGGTGAACAGTTGTGCCTTTAAATCTGTTTTATTAATTTATAAAATTAAAAAGTCAGAAAATTTGGATGTCATGAAGATAATATATTTTTAATATATATATATATATATATATATATATATTATATGTTGCAACAGATATATTATCTTATACCACAAGTTATCTAGTTGTTGTAAATTATGATATATCTGTTGAAACACATGATTTATCTCATGCAACAGATATATTATCTATTGTCCAACTCAGTGTAAAAAAAACAGTTCCTGGAAAGAACTAATTATTAATAATAATAAAGCTATAAAGTCATGACTTATCATAATATTGATTAATTTAATTAAGTCATAACTTTTTACAGTAATCAAGAATGTCATTAATAAATGGAGATGACCAGTTGCGATTTTTTGCCTAAATTATTCAAGTTCAATCCTCTATAAATAGGTCCCTCTTTACTCAATCGTTCATTCTACTACACACTATTTATTCCTCGCTCTTGTTACACCTTCAATTACTTTCTCTTCAAGGACTTGATAGCTTTATCCTGTCTCTGGTAAGTTTTTTTCGTAATTTTTGTGTAAATATACGTTGTATTACATTACATTTGAATTATTTCTTTTCTTTACTTTTGTGTTTATGTGTGTGTTTTGTCAACTTATGCGTTTTTTAGATATGGCTGATCCTGTGTGGGATGTCGCTATTTTAGGAGATGCCATAAGGGAACTGTAGAAGGAGGTTTATGACCTGCATTGGGAGTTGGCTGCCATCAGAGTAAGGATGCTGTGGGAGATCCGCAGGCTGCGGGGGGTGCTGCTGCTGCCCTTTGAAGATTGGTCGGCTTGCCATACAAATAATAATGATGTTAATAAGGATGATAATAATAATTAAGCTTTTTTTTCTGTTATCTATGTATTTTTTTTGTTTGTTTTATAAAAAATTATGTTTGATGCACTTGACTTTTTATTTCTTATTTAATTTTCGTGTTGTCTATTTCTATTTCTTAACAAATGACATGTCTATAATTAAGGAATAATTTGATTCCAGTATCAATAGCAAGAATATATGAGTTATCTGTTAAATTTTGTGTGTGACAGGAGCTGTATTTGGTTGTTCGAAACATATTAGAAATCTGATGAAACAGATTATTTATCTATTGAAACAGATTATTAATCTGGTGTAACAGAATATCCATATATTCAATTCATAATCATATTATGGGCACCTAGAACCCTTAGACATGAATCCAACATGAGTCTACTGTTACAACAGAACATTGATCTGGTGCCGCAGTGAATGGATCTGCTTAAACAGATTGCTCTTGTATTGCTGATGATAGGCGGATTTACACGCCTATATCAATATATTTTGCCCATATTTTAGCCTAGTTATGAGAACTAATTATCTATTTCATGCACTTTTAGTCCTTTTTCCTGTAAATGAGCTAACAAACATGATTAGGAAAGTTTCAGGTATAAATGATGCAAAATACAGCATTTTACGGCTTACTTGACGCAAAAGAAAGCTCACAAACGAAGTAGAAGGGAGCTGGACGCCTAAGGACCAAATCTGCTGCATGGAAAATCTGTCCCGGGCTAAAACAGCATTTCTGAAGACTTTGGGGACTTACAGACACAAAGCTGGATTTTTACAAAGATACATTAACCTAGTACAATTAGGTTATGTATTTCACTATTCTATTTGGATTATGATATTGTAACCTTACCCTAGTACATTTGGGTCAAGGATTTCATTAGTATATTAGGATTTGGTTATTTATTTCATTAGCTTAGTAGGAGTAGGATAGGAGTATTATAAATACCTTATCATGCTAGAGATTTTAGAGAATCATTCTATTCTTCACTTAATTCAACAATTAATTTTCTTCCATCTCTCTCATCTTCCACTACAAACACTTCTAATCTACTCTTCTATTCTTAAATTTCAAACAAGAGAATCGTTACTTGCTAGGGAATCACCAAAACCACACGCCTATCACCTACTTCTCACGCCATCAACCATGCAAAACGTGATATCCTTCGCATTCATGGGTAACTAAACCTCTTAGTTGGGGTTATGGAAGCCGAATGAGTTACTATCTATTGCTGTGAGTTTGTGAGTTCAAGACACGTATATTGCTTATATCATTATTCTCTTCATCTTAATCTACATTCTTTGCGGTTGCAAACGCAAGAATACGCCAGTCTAACATTTAACTTGTTCGCGAGAAAGGTTATTTGTCTGGAAAAGAGATAATGTCAAGGTAGTAGGACACCCTTTCCTATTAAAAAGCTAGTGCCGTAACTGGACTAACCTCTTGGAGAATTCATACTGTTAGACACGCTTTAAGCTCGCGAGAGTTAAAGTGAAATAGTCCTTGTTTAGGTCGCGAGACGCTTGGATTTACCATCGACTACAATTCTCTATAAGCAATTGCATGTCAAGACTCTACACACTCATAGCCAATAGAGACGTATACCTCAGAAGGTGGACATAACCCCAACACTTCAATTCTCATTGTTTCACAACCTACGAAATACTCTCTTTTTACTTTGCTATTTTTAGCTTTTATTTCATTACTTTGGTTACTTATTACAATCCCCCCTTCTTACGAGACTTGCACCAAAAGTCTATTAATTTTACTTACTTGTTGACCAAGCTATTCCCTGTGGGATCGACACCCAACCCAGGTTGGGTTCTATATTTGCTAACGACCGCTTTACACTCCCACGAGAGCTGTAGATTGAGCGTTATCAAAAATTGGCGCCGTTGCCGGGGAATACGAGTGTCAATCAAGTTCGTGATAATTACTAGACCCTTTGGTCAAAGATTCTCGTACTTTTACGTTTAGTTTTTGTTTTTGTCTATTGCAGGTTTTTCTTTTAGTGCATGCCCCATACTAGAAGTTCTGGTCAACCGTTATTACCAATCAATCCTGAACCACAACGAATTAGAAGAATGGAAGCACAAGCTGAAATCGACAGGATGGCTGCTCAACACGAGCAAGCAAGATTAGCTGCTCTTGCCGCTGCTCAAGTCCAACAACAAAACATTGATAATCCTGGGCGAGCAACAAATCCTGACGATGAAGATTTAGGTGATGACGAGTTACTAAACCCTAGGCGTGATGCTGAAATTATAACAACTGCCAATCGAAGAGGTCGACAAGCTCGGTATAGGTATGACCGCCAACCTTTGCAACCAGCTTTCGACGATGATGATGATGATCTTGATGGTGCCGGAGCCACTGGAGCTATAATTCCACCACCATTAGCGCCCGGAGCCAAAATCAACATCACTAGCACCATGATTCATTTATTGCAACTCAAGGGGTTATTTGGTGGACTAGCAGGCGATGATCCGAATATGCATCTCATCAACTTTATTTCTACATGCAAGTCTTTTGACAATCCTGGTGTTGGTCAGAATGCTATTCGATTACGTCGATTTCCATTGTCTCTGTCTGGGGAGGCAACACTATGGTTGAATGGGCTGACTCCTGATTCAATTACAAATTGGAGGCAATTGAGAGACGCTTTCCTAGAAAGATTCTTTCCGCCATCCAAAAGGGCTCAATTGAGAGATGAAATCAGCAACTTTCGTTAGCTTCCCTCTGAAGCTCTTCATGAAACATGGGAGAGGTTCAAGACAAAGCTAGCGAGATGCCCAAACCATCACATGACTAATGTTCACCTCATGGAGATCTTGTATAGAGCCTTGAATTCAGTAACTAAACCAGTGGTGGACAACGCAGCTGGAGGTTCTTTTATGGACCTTACCTTTGGTCAAGCAAGCAATATGCTAGATCGCATGACAAAGCAAAGTAGAGCTTGGCATACCAGGGATTCTGAGGTAGCAAGCCCCACTTTATCTATTGGCATGTCTGCAGACCAAAGAAGAAGAGAAGAAGAACATGAGCAAGACATGGAGCACATGAAAACACAATTGGATCTTTTGACAAAGAACTTATTATCAGGGAAGAGCGAAAAAGTGAAAGCTGTGGCGCTGAAAGGAAGAGACGAATCTGATTCGGAAGAGGAGGCCAACTACTTGAACAATCAGGGGGGTTTCCGTGGGAATGCCCAAGGAAACCAAGGTCGAAACTATTATGATAAATCTGGAAGCAAAGACCAAGGTAGTTGGAAGAAAAATAATGAAAAGAGTGGTTTGTACGTTCCCCCTGGTAAACGTGATACCACCACATCTAATTCTATGGAAGACATGATGGCTAAGTTATTGAAAGGAGTGGAAGCAACGAGCGCAGGAGTTAAGAAGGTGATTGATGATTTGTCCTCCATGAAGCAATTAGTTGATTCTTATTCCACTTCTGTTAAGCAAATAGAGCAGCAATTGAGCCAACTTTCAGCAGCATTCAATCAAAGAAAGGCTGGCACCTTACCGAGCGATACAGTGCAAAACCCAAGGAATGATGGGTCATGCATGGCCATCACTACCATAAGTGGTAAGGTGCTGAAAACTTCAGCAAAAGGCAAGCAAGTGGTTGACGTAGCAGCAGACATTGACGCCACACCTAGTGATGTTACAAGAGAAGAAGCCGCAACAACTACTTCAAACATCAAGGATGTTTTACCTAGTGACGTGCAGCCTGAAAAAAATGATAAACGGAAGTAAGAGGAGAAGAAAGCCATGGAGAGAACACTTCCATACCCACCACCACCTTTTCCACAAAGATTGAAGAAGGTGTCCGATGACACTAAGTTCAGCAAATTTATGACTATGTTGAAGCAGCTGACCATTAATGTCCCATTGGTAGAAGCACTTGAACAAATGCTTGGGTATGCAAAGTTTATGAAAGATCTTTTGACTAAGAAGAGGGCAGCAAGTTATGAGCTGAAAGATGATGTGCACCATTGTAGTGCAATTGCTACCCGATCGATAGTTCAGAAGAAGGCCGACCCCAGAGCTTTCACGATTCCTTGCACCGTCGGATCTTTGAACTTTGCTAAAGCATTGTGTGACTTAGGAGCCAGCATCAACTTGATGCCATTATTGATCTACAAGAAGTTGGGGTTAGGAGATCCTACACCAACTAATATGAGGCTTGTTATGGCGGATAGGTCGGTAAAACGACCGGTTGGTATTCTATGCGATGTCTTGGTGAAGGTATCTTCATTCATATTTACAGCAGACTTTGTCATCTTGGATTGTGAAGCAGATTCAGAGGTTCCCATAATCTTGGGACGCCCTTTCCTTGCTACGGGAAGTGTGCTCATAGATTTGAGAGCTAATGAACTCTCATTCCGAATCAATGACGAAGTGGTTCGTTTTGACGTTTGCAAATCAATGAAGCAACCCAAAGATCTGAGTGTATTTTCTGTGGCTGATGTTGTCGTTGATGACGAGGAAGAACGACTTGAAGAAGAACAAATTCTTGATGATCCTTTGGAGGTTTCGCTTATGAAAGGAGAGAATGAGGATGCTGAAATTTCTGATGAAGCTATTTGTACTCTATCAGGATTAGGAACATATTGTTACACTCCCAAGAAGTTGGATCTTGATCTCAAGAATCGACCCACACCACCAGCTAAGCCATCTATTGAAGAGCAACCCACGTTAGAATTGAAGGAGCTGCCAAGCCATTTGAAATACGCATTCTTAGGAAGCGGAAATACTCTTCCAGTCATAGTGGCAGCCGATTTGGGTGAGCAACAAGTTGCAGCTCTTATTGCAATCTTACGCAAGTATATTAGAGCTATTGGATGGACCATTACGGATATTATTGGTATTCCACCTGGGATTTGCACACATAAAATTCAGCTTCAAGAAAAGTGCACACCCACCATTGAACATCAAAGACGTCTAAACCCACCAATGCAAGAAGTGGTGAAGAAGGAGATTATCAAGTGGTTAGACGCAGGAGTTGTATATCCTACCTCTGATAGTACATGGGTGAGTCCTGTGCAATGTGTTCCCAAGAAAGGAGGTATGACGGTGGTCGCGAATGCAAAGAATGAGCTTATTCCACTCAGGCCCGTTACTGGATGGAGAGTATGCATGGACTACCGCAAGCTGAATTCTTGGACGCTCAAGGATCACTTCCCCATTCCATTTATGGACCAAATGCTAGATCGATTAGTGGGGAAAGGATGGTTTTGCTTCTTGGATGGTTATTCGGGTTATAATCAGATTTGTACTGCACCTGAAGACCAAGAGAAGACAACGTTTACATGCCCATATGGTACGTTTGCCTTCAAGCGTATGCCATTCGGGTTGTGTAATGCACCAGCCACCTTTCAACGTTGTATGATGTCTATTTTCTCTGATATGGTTGAAGACACTTTGGAGGTATTTATGGACGACCTTTCAATTGTTGGTGAGTCTTTTGAAGCATGTTTGGCAAACTTGAGCATGGCATTGCAAAGATGTGTAGAGTTCAACCTTGTGCTGAATAGGGAGAAGTACCACTTCATGGTAAAAGAAGGAATCGTTCTTGGGCACAAGATCTCCGAAAGAGGAATAGAGGTTGATCGTGCAAAAATAGAAGTAATCGAGAAGCTACCGCCTCCAATTTCGGTGAAGGGAGTTCGTAGTTTTCTCGGCCATGCTGGATTTTATCGTAGATTCATCAAAGACTTCTCCAAAATTTCTAGTCCATTGTGCAAACTACTGGAGAAAGATGCAAAGTTTAACTTTAATGAAGATTGCTTAAAGGCATTCGAATGCCTCAAAGGAAAACTCATTGAAGCCCCTATCATGGTAGCACCAGATTGGACGCTCCCGTTCGAAGTCATGTGTGATGCTAGTGGTGTAGCCGTTGGTGCTATTCTTGGACAGAGAAAGGAGAAATTGTTTCATCCTATCTATTATGCAAGCAAGGTCCTAAATGAAGCCCAAAGGAACTACACTGTTACTGAACAAGAGCTCCTAGCGGTTGTGTATGCGTTTGAGAAGTTTCGTGCCTATCTATTGGGTACTAAGGTAATCGTTCATACAGACCATGCAGCTCTTAGGTATCTAATGACGAAGAAGGATGCAAAACCAAGGCTGATTCGAAGGGTATTGCTGCTGCAAGAGTTTGATTTCGAAGTCAAAGATAGAAGAGGTTGCGAGAACCAAGTGGCTGATCACCTATCTAGGCTTGAGAATGAGTATGTGGCGCAACCAGAAAATCAGATTGATGATCCATTCCCTGACGAGGAGATACTAGCTACAACAATGGAGAAATTACCATGGTATGCCGACTTTGCAAATTTCGTGGTGAGTAATGTGTTACCTTCCAATTTATCTTACCACCAAAGGAGGAAGTTTATGCATGACGTTCAGCACTACTATTGGGATGAGCCTTATTTTTTTCGAAGATGCGCGGATGGTATCATTCGACGATGTATATCCCATGAAGAAGTGCCTACTATATTGGAAGCATGCCACACTTCGCAAGTTGGAGGACATCATGCAGGGAATCGAACGGCAAGGAAAGTCTTGCAAAGTGGTTATTATTGGCCTACAATATTCAGAGATGCACACGACTATGTGAGAAGGTGTGACCAATGCCAACGTCAAGGTGCTATTTCAAAACACCATGAAATGCCCATGTCCAAAATTCTTGAGGTAGAACTCTTTGATGTGTGGGGTATTGATTTTATGGGGCCATTCGTGAATTCGTTTGGAATGAAGTACATCTTGGTTGATGTGGATTATGTATCGAAATGGGTGGAAGCTGTAGCAATGGCTGACAACGAAGGAAAGCGTGTTGTAGCATTTTTAAAGAAGAATATCTTCTCTCGCTTTGGAGTACCTCGTACTATCATAAGTGATGGAGGATCTCACTTTTGCAACAAGCTATTCAAATTTGTATTGGCCAAGTATGGAGTCAAGAAACACAAGGTAGCTACGCCTTATCATCCCCAAACCAGTGGACAAGTTGAGGTTTCCAACCGCGAGATCAAGCAAATCCTTGCCAAGACGGTTAATGCGAATAGGAAGGACTGGTCTCGAAAGCTCGATGATGCACTATGGGCGTATAGGACTGCATTCAAGACACCCATTGGCATGTCACCTTATCAGCTAGTTTATGGGAAGGCTTGTCATCTACCCATCGAGCTTGAATACAAGGCATTGTGGGCATTGAAGCACTTGAACTTGAATTGGGAAGATGTGAAGAATCTGAGGTTGGAGCAACTGAACGAACTAGATGAATTTCGTCTCCATGCATATGAAAGATCAGATTTATACAAGGAGCGGATGAAGAAGTATCATGATCAGCGGATTGTTCGGCGAAATTTCCAAAAAGGTGACATGGTACTACTCTTCAAATCCAGATTTAAGCTCTTCACAGGTACGTTAAAATCGAAATGGTCTGGTCCATTTAAAGTCATCCAAGTCTACTCGTCTGGAGTAGTCGAATTGGAAGACAATGATGGTGTTGTCTTCAAAGTGAATGGCCAACGTGTTAAGCCATATATCGGTCCTCTTGACTCGATGAACGACATGGCCATCACTTATCTCGACGAAGTCTAAGTACTCAAGATTACTACATCGAGCCACGACACTAAATAAGGCGCTAGATGGGAGGCAACCCATTGTTTTATCGTTTTATTGTTTTATCGTTTTATCGTTTTCTCGTTTTATCGTTTTATCGTTTTATCGTTTCGTCGTTTTAGTATTTTTTTCTTTTTGATAAATGAAAATCCAAAAATAAGAGTCGTGCCACGACCAAAACCACGGCGCTTGGTGGGAGGCAACCCATCATACTAATCATTTTCGTTTGATTTTGAGCAAAAATAGGTGCAAGAAGTATTCAACGAGGTGATCAATTTCAATTGACGATTTGGACGCATTGTATGGTAAAATCGGTAAGTTAGGAATGGTGATGCATAAGGCGATGAATTGAGCCTTTCTCACGTCAAAATAGGCTTCGAGGAAGGCTAGGCCTTGGTAAAAATAGGCCACGAACGATGCACAACCTATTCTATAGCCTAAGGTCTCGGAATCTAGTGTGCTATACACTATGCGCCGCCTATTCCTAGGTATGCTTTTGACTATGCGCCGCCTATGCTATGGCATTTGGTCTCAGTATCTCATGTGCCATAGACTATGCGGCGCATATGTCTACAAATGCCATAGACTATGCGGCGCATATGTCCCATTATGCCATAGACAATGCGCCGCATATTTCATTGATATGCCGAGTGATATGCGCCGCATATGTGGTGTTTTTGTCCCCAAATCCGATTGTAAATGGGTCATAACCCGACCCATACTCTTCTTATATAAAGGGGACTTGGTTTTATAACACAACCACATTAGAAACAACCCTAAAGGCGCCGCATAACCCTCCAAATCTTCTCAAAATTTTCTTCTTTTGCTCTTCAAATTCACAACAACTTCTCCACAAGCTTCAAGCAAGTAAGTACTCTCTTATTCTTCATCTAATTATCGTAAGTACTATGTTGCTATGCTTATTATAAATTGCTAAATCATATATGATTGTTGGTGATGTTTATGTGTTTGGATTATTGTTACAAAATCATGTGAGTAAACATATACGTAGGGAATTCTTGACTTGTTTCCACCTTGACTTTTGTTTCAAAAGCATTGTTATGATATTTGCTGAATATATATGGCTATGAATATTGCTTAAGATTGTTGTTTGGATGCTTACATGTTAGACCATCCCGACCATCGGGATAAGATTATAGTGCCTATCGACTTAGGCGGTTGTGCTTGTTGAAAAAAATAACGATTCCATGTGGTAACCCCTAGGTCGTAGTGTTGCTATATCTACCATGAAAGTAGTCCAATGGCTGCAAATAAGTGATGCAATGCTGATTTTCTTGTCAGAATACAATCCTAAAACATATGTCGACGAATTCTGAGTAAATCGACTACGTTCACCTCACTGATTTGCATAACAAAATTAAGTGTGGGGTGGTACCCCTAGTACTTGCATATAGATTGTATCAAGTGAGATTGTGCTGCAACTTACATTATTTCTAGTCTCAGGTACAATGGCACCTAAAGCAAGGCAAGGCAAGGAGAAGGCTACCACGTCCCAAAAGGGCAAAAAGAGAAGTCGAAAAGACCAAGGAGAATCATCCTCAGCACACCTACCACACAGAATGTTCGGAATAAAATGGGTTCTTGAGGAAGAAGCCAAATCATGGTACAGCAGCAACAAATAAAGGAATATGTGCACGTCGACTTGATCAACAAGGAGACCTTAGCAAAGAAGGAGCCGCGAATGTTGGCAAAAATAATGGCTTTGAAGCTGGATTTCATCTTCCGCGACATGGGAGAGTGCAATCTGGACTTAACAAGAGAGTTTTACGCCAACTGGTCGCCGAACGCAACAGGCAACGAAGTCAAAATTTGGGGCCAAGTGTTACAACTTACCACAGATTGGATCAACTCTTTTCTTGGCTTACATTCGGTCGACACTACACCATTCAAAGAGCTGTACAGCAGGCCTCCTTACAGAGCAATACGACACACGCTTTGTGGAAGCAGATCGATGGCAAGATGGGGCAGACATAAGGAAACAGGCCATCACAACACCTTCCCCTATGCTCCACTAAATAGGGAAGCAAGAATTTGGATGCGTATTGTCAACTCATGCCTTATTCCTGGGACTCAATACACCAAGATATCGAGAGATAGAGTGTGTTTGGTCTATGCTTTGATGACAAATGTCCCTATCAACTTTGGGGCAATCATTCGATCTACCATGAGAAAGGCCAGACTCCACAAAAGGTCCCATTTCACATTCGGCAATTTGTTGACAGCAATGTTGCGGAAGGAGGATGTCAAAGAAGAACTAGCTGACCACAAACTCCCACATAACCCAAAGAAGGTTGACCTCACCAAGGTCAAAGATGCTGAAACAACTCATGGAGTCAACCTTACTACTGCGGAGAGACATGCTCGTGACGAGAGTTTCTTCCGTCATCTCTATGGCATGACACGATTCACTATGATGAGTGGTGGACGTATTCCAACTGCTGAAGAGCTCCAACAGCTGGACCACGACTACCCAATGAACATGCATGCACGGGAGATGTGTGGAGTGGGTGTATATTTTGAGGAACCTCTAGACGATGACGTGCCGACTGATGATGATCGACGCTTGCCTGATTCTGATGATGAGGAGAACTCTGACGACAACTCTTATGATGATTCCGACGAAGGGGGTATGACCCCCGACATTGATGAAGGGTCCGACTAACCAGGTTCTTCGAATTTATTTTTTCACTGAGGGCAGTGTCCCGTCTAAGTGTGGGGTGGCAGAATCGCATGCTATACTTCTTTGTTTGCACCTATGTTTGTATGTTTGTTTGTTTACTTTGTTTAGTTTATTTTGTATGCTATACTTCTTTGTTTGCACCTATGTTTGTATGTTTGTTTGTTTACTTTGTTTTTTTTTTAGTCCGTTTATACTTCTTTGTTTGCACCTATGTTTGTATGTTTGCTTGTTTACTTTGTTTTTTTCCGTTTTTTTTGTTTTTTCGTTTGACGTTTTTTTTAGTTTTTTTAGGAGTTAAATTTCTCTAGCTTCTCATGAAATTATTTTGATAGGCAGCATGAGATTATAACAAGAGTATGTGCTACAATTGTGACTATTGAGACGTTTAGGCTCTAGTTGTGACTCATTATGTGATATTGTGTGATTCAATTCCTTCAAATTGTTGGGTCGAGAGTCTATATTACTTCCAATCAAGTCAACCATGTGCCTTGTGTGTGTGAGATAATAGTATATTCTATGTTTGTGGCTGATGCTAGAACTTGCCTGGTATGTATGCAAAGCGAAAATAAGGAGTGTAAGTTTAGGAGATGATTTAGGCATTTCTTTGGCAACCTATACATGTTTACCTTTGTTTTACCTACCCATGGACATCATCCTAGTTAACCCCTTTTGAGCCTTTAGCCTATTTCTTTGACAACCTTGTATGTAAGCCTAATTCAATTCTTTTAAGACCATAATTTGATCCAAAATCCTGAGTGCTTTAAAGTGAAAAAGTCATGTGACAACATAAGAGGAAATTGGGTGAGTATAATGCTTTAAATTGTAATGGTGCTTGAATGTGTTATGAAAAAGAAAGTGCTATCATAAGAGGTATGTTATGAAAAGAAAAAGGAAAAGAAAGCTGAAAAGTGAGTTATGCTTAAAATTGAAAAACAAAAGAGGAGAAAAAGGGTGGTAGAATAAAAGAAATAAGAAGGTTGAAAGAAAAAAGTGTCATTGATACAATGTGATGTATTAAAGCGCTTAGGAACCTAGTCACTATTCTTGGCCAAAATAGTCCTACCCGTCCCTTAGCCTACATTACAACCATCAAAAGACCTACTTGATCCTAATCTTAATGTTCCGACATTTAGTAGAGTACTACATTAAAGGCAAGCCTATGGTCATTAGTTGCTACATATGAATTCTTTGTGAGAGTGAGAGCAAGGACACTTTGATACCCATGTTTGAAAAATATGCTATATTTGTGCATGATTATGGGTACTAAATGGTAAGACACACATGGTTGATGAGTTTGGATAGTTGTATATGATTCTATGCACTTGAACGTTTGCATGTGAGTTGATCACCATCACGAGTCTATGCTTGAGAGTAAATGGTTTCTATTTATAATCGGGAAAGCTACTCTTGGTTGATAATCGTTGTGCTTGTCTTGATAAATGTTTTGTGTTGCTGCTGTAAAAACCTTAAGTCGATGCTTAGAAGGACATGATATGTTGTTCGAGGACGAACAAAGCTCTAAGTGTGGGGTGTTGATGATAGGCGGATTTACACGCCTATATCAATATATTTTGCCCATATTTTAGCCTAGTTATGAGAACTAATTATCTATTTCATGCACTTTTAGTCCTTTTTCCTGTAAATGAGCTAACAAACATGATTAGGAAAGTTTCAGGTATAAATGATGCAAAATACAGCATTTTACGGCTTACTTGACGCAAAAGAAAGCTGACAAACGAAGTAGAAGGGAGCTGGACGCCTAAGGACCAAATCTGCTGCATGGAAAATCTGTCCCGGGCTAAAACAGCATTTCTGAAGACTTTGGGGACTTACAGACACAAAGCTGGATTTTTACAAAGATACATTAACCTAGTACAATTAGGTTATGTATTTCACTATTCTATTTGGATTATGATATTGTAACCTTACCCTAGTACATTTGGGTCAAGGATTTCATTAGTATATTAGGATTTGGTTATTTATTTCATTAGCTTAGTAGGAGTAGGATAGGAGTATTATAAATACCCTATCATGCTAGAGATTTTAGAGAATCATTCTATTCTTCACTTAATTCAACAATTAATTTTCTTCCATCTCTCTCATCTTCCACTACAAACACTTCTAATCTACTCTTCTATTCTTAAATTCCACAACAAGAGAATCGTTACTTGCTAGGGAATCACCAAAACCACACGCCTATCACCTACTTCTCACGCCATCAACCATGCAAAACGTGATATCCTTCGCATTCATGGGTAACTAAACCTCTTAGTTGGGGTTATGGAAGCCGAATGAGTTACTATCTATTGCTGTGAGTTTGTGAGTTCAAGACACGTATATTGCTTATATCATTATTCTCTTCATCTTAATCTACATTCTTTGCGGTTGCAAACGCAAGAATACGCTAGTCTAACATTTAACTTGTTCGCGAGAAAGGTTATTTGTCTGGAAAAGAGATAATGTCAAGGTAGTAGGACACCCTTTCCTATTAAAAAGCTAGTGTCGTAACTGGACTAACCTCTTGGAGAATTCATACTGTTAGACACGCTTTAAGCTCGCGAGAGTTAAAGTGAAATAGGCCTTGTTTAGGTCGCGAGACGCTTGGATTTACCATCGACTACAATTCTCTATAAGCAATTGCATGTCAAGACTCTACACACTCATAGCCAATAGAGACGTATACCTCAGAAGGTGGACATAACCCCAACGCTTCAATTCTCATTGTTTCACAACCTACGAAATACTTTCTTTATACTTTGCTATTTTCAGCTTTTATTTCATTACTTTGGTTACTTATTACAATCCCCCTTCTTACGAGACTTGCACCAAAAGTCTATTAATTTTGCTTACTTGTTAACCAAGCTATTCCCTGTGGGATCGACACCCAACCCAGGTTGGGTTCTATATTTGCTAACGACCGCTTTACACTCCCACGAGAGCTGTAGATTGAGCGTTATCAATTGCATTCATATTCGCGTGCAAACTACTATTGTAACAACAACACTAGCAGTTACCCAGATTCAACTAGAAAGCATAATCTGACTTACCAAAGTCTCCTCTCAAGTAAATTCTAAAGTTGAAAGCCATTTATGAAACAAAATTTGACATAAGAATTTGGTCAAAGAGCAGCAGTTGGGGTAACAACAACAACAAGAATGGTCAACAAGAAGAATATGAAGTTTATAATGAAGTATAAGATGATGATAATGAATCAAAAGATGATGAATGAAGCAGCAGCAACAATGAACAACAAATATTGCGGAGAGAGAAAATAACCATGGATGAGGGGAGAGAAAAAGACATCTTTTTCCCCTTCGTTCCCCATTATATATTAACTAACATTTGAATCAAAGTGTAAATTTAAAAACTTGTGAGTTATTTTAAAATTTGTCAAAGCTTCGGCTAGAGATTTCAATAAGAATTTCATAATAAGATAATTTTTTATCCTCGTAAATTGATAGCAAATTTGGAGTTAAAAACAGCGTGTACCTTTAGCTATTGCAACGGAAGTCATTGAATTTGCTACTACACAATTGCCCTAAGACAATCTTCGTCTCTCTAGGAAACGGAGTATTGATTCACAAACTAAAATGCCTTTGGTTTGATGTTGAATTATTCACTGCCTATCCAGTTTCTAGTTTTTCTTTGTTTTTGGTTCTCTATCTCACTGTCTCTCTTTCTCTAAACAAGAAGAATGAATTATTTGCAATATAAAGGGAAGTGGAATAGTTGTGTAACTATTCCCCCCATAATTCAAATATCCAATTTCCCCCTTTTTATCAGATAATCAAAAAGTAGAAATAGTTCAGATCGGTCCACATGGGCGACCCATTATCCATAATCTAACATCTCTCACTTCGCACATGGTGGACAAGATCCTCAGTAGTACGACTTCAACAAGTCATCGATTCATATGGCAAATAGTTCGTGCGACCAGTGAGCATCACAAGCTTTACCTATGATGTTTTACAAGCTATATATAGGAATCCAATCATATGCGGAAATAATTCTCTACTAATATGAGGATTCTAATCTTCACAATACCCCAGACATTATTCACTACTTCAGTAGTTACTTATTTGATCCCTTATCCTCTTTAAAGAGGTAATTAACTTTATATACATAATTACACTTGACTCTTATATGGTTAGTGTAATAGCAGGATTGTGTAAACAAGTTAAAATATTTATTTTAATCGTTTTTCCTTTCTACTAGAATCTATCTGTTCCAATCAACTGTTTTCTTACACATGCACCGCATTGCCGAATCTCTTATGGATATTGGTAACATGGTAAAGTAGAAACACCGATCAAAACTTTAAGAAACAGTCAAAGGTCTTAGGGTATTTCAATGAAAGGTTAAAATAACTTTGAGGGTCTCACACAATGAAGAAGCAGAGATTCATTCTTCCATTAACCCATTGGTCTCTAAGCACACGTGGTATGAAACACGTGCTACGATGTTCTCACCTTATATTGGTGCGTGTGTCTTATTCTTTTAGCCATTTAACATCGTACAGATCTAGGTCTAGACACTTCTAAATGTCTAACCTGAGTTTCTTTCTTTAATAATGCTCAAATCCATATTCTTAGAGAAACTCACATCTGGCTTTATAAAACAAGTCATTATCTTATGGTGGAACTTTTCTCTTCACGTTCCTCAATGTAAGAGGAAATTGCTCATGTGAGAGATCCAATCTTACGTCTTGTTTGACATACTATTTTAATAAAACACATTTTCACATGCATATGAGATTGAACATAAATTCAAGATTCTTATATTGATAATAATTATAACAAGTCATCTACAATACATAAACATAATCATATCCTATGTAATCCTAGAGCCATAATATGTTTCTCAAATAAGTCTCTAGATATCAACTTAGTAAAGGGATCAACTATCATTTCTCGTATAGGAATGTATTGTAAATTTATTCCACTTGTTGCTATATCTTTTATAAAGTTGTACTTAATATTAATGTGCTTGGTTTTGCTATGATATTTAGGATCCTTTGTATATGTAATAGCTACTTGACTATCACAATGTAAAATCATAGGACCTTTAGAATTCTTTGTGATGTTCAAATGCTCAAAGAATCTTTTCAACCAAATAGCTTTTTGTACTGCAGATGCACAAGCCACAAATTTTGATTCCGTAGTTGACAAGGGTGTGCAGGTTTATTTATTGCTTTTCCATGAAATCACACTGCCATTTAGCAAGAAGGCATAACCAAAAGTTGAATTCTATCATACTGGTCACCATCCCAATCAGCATCTGTATAACCTCTTATGGATAAATCGGATCCATTATAGCATAGTGAATGATTAGCAGTTTCCTTCATGGTTTGAAAAAATCTCTTTACTGCTTTCCAATGATCTCTTCCAGGATTGTATTGATACCTACTAATCATACCTACATCATAACAAATGTCTGGATGAGTACACATAATATCATACATCAAACTCCCAACTGCACTGGAATATGGTACTCGAGACATGTCTTCTTTTTCTTTTCCAGACTTTGGACACATTTTAAGGCTTAAAGTTTCACCTCCTTCTATAAAAGTATCCATGGATTTGGAACTATTCATTCAAAAATGTTCTAAACTTTTTATTATGTATGTTTCTTGAGATAGACTCAAAATTTTCTTGGAACGGTCTCTTTGAATTTTAACACCCAATATATAGTATTCTTCACCCATATATTTCATGTCAAATGACTTTGAAAGCCATGACTTAACCATTTTTACATACTCCAAATTATATCCAGCTAATAAAATATTTTCCATGAAAAGCAAAAGAATCACAAACATTTCATTAAACTTTTTCACATAGATGCAATGGTCTTTACCGATCATGGTGAAATTAAATGAAATCACTTCCTTATGAAATCTCAAGTACCACTGCCTTGAAGACTGCTTAAGGCCATATATTGATATGTTTAATTTATAAACCTTTTTTTCTTGGCCTTTAACAACGAAACCTACAGGTTGTTCCATGTAGATTTCCTCATTTAGTTCTTCATTGAGAAAAGTGGTCTTCACATTCATTTGATGTAATTCTAAATCTAAACGTGCAACTATAGCTAAAAGCAATCGAATTGAGGTCAATTTCACAACTGGTGAAAAAAATTTCTCATAATCTATTCCAGCTTCTTGAGTAAAATCTTTTGCCACCAATAGTTCTTTATGCCTTTATATTGACCCATCTAATTTGCGTTTAACTTTGAGAATCCATTTGGTCCTAATATCTTTATGGCCAGAAAAAAGGTCAACTAGATCCCAGACTTTATTGGTTTTCATAGACTCTAATTCTTCTCTAATCGCTTTTATCTATTCATGTTTTTAGGACTCGATAAATCCTCAATCAAAGAATTAGGTTCATCCAATTCCGTGGGAGATACTAGGAAAACATAATCCTCAATCTTATAAGATCATTTAGGCACTCCTTTTCTGGTACTATTACGTAATTGAAGTTCAGATTCCTCAATAGGAGTTTAGGATTCACAACTCCCACTTGTACCAAGAATCATTTCTTATTCCATTGAATTATCAAGTATGTCTAACAATATTATTTGATCATTTGAATTCAGCATTTCATAAAGAGGCTCATTTTCCTTTATTTTGCCTCTTCTTCATCTAATTATTTTCCAAAAATGTGACATTTCGTGATTCAATTTCAGTAGTACTTCCATCTTCCAATTCACCAATAAACACATATCCTCTGGAGTGTTCAGAGTATATTATAAAGATATATTTCTTTCCTTTTGGACTTAGTTTCCAAGACTTACCAAAACAATCTTTAATATATGCAGCACAACCCCAAGGTCGTAGATCATTAAAGTTTGATTTATTAATAGTCCATAGTTCATAAGGAGTAGAAGATACTGATTTAGAAGGTAATTTGTTCAATATTTAAGCTACAGTTAATAATGCATCTCCCTAGAAAGAGATTGGTAAATTTGCATGTGCCATCATGGGCCTTGACATATCCAACAATGTTCTATTCCTTCTTTCGGCTACACCATTTTTTTAGGTGTATAAGGAGTACTCAATTGTCTGATAGTGCCTTTTTCAATACACAGTTCTTCAAACTGTTTTGACAGATATTCACGTCTTCTATCGGTTCTTAATGCCTTTATACTTTTGTCTAATTGATTCTCAACTTTATTTATGTATCTTTTGAAGTGTTCAAGTGCTTCTGATATATGATATTTCAAATAGACATAACCAAAGCACATGAAATCGTCAATGAATGTAATGAAAAATGAAGCACCAATCCTTGCCCTCACATTCATTGGACCACAGATATCAGAATGGATTAATTGCATTGGGAATTCAGCTCTTTTAGCCTTCCCAAATGGTTTTCGTGTAATATTTTTGGCAAGATAATTTTCACAAGTTGGTATTTCAATTTTAAAGAAAGAACCTAGATGTCCTTCCTTTGCCAATCTATTTATTCGATCTTTCCCTATGTGACTCAATCTAGAATGTCATGTAAGTAATTCAACATCATTATTACTAGAATAACAAGACATTACACAAAGGTCAACATAATAGTCATAAGTTAAAGGATTACAATCTAAAATAATAAATCGATCATAACGATCGACAATGTGCTCTTCCACTTTGTCTCTTTGCTCGACATCCATAACTCCTACTTGGAGTGATTCAAATTTGTCCCTGTTCAGCCATTTCTGAAATAGAAATCAAGAAACAATTATAATGATTTAACCACTCAATATGACAACTTATGTCATAATGAGTATCTGTTCTTAAATAAATAAAATGAAACAGTAGTGGAAATATCAGTAAAAATATAAAATACTGTTGTGCTAATGTTAATTGCACTATATTTCAGGCATACTTTTCTTGAAAATGGATTTATAGTATTTAACACCTCCACCCCCAAAAAAAATAATCCTTTTATTTATCAAGTTTGACAAAGTCAAAAGAAAAAGGCACAGATCTTCTTTATTTTCTTTACACGCCTTTTATTCCTTCTTCTTCTTTCTTTTTTTTATTTCAAAGAACAAACACATATTTATGTCACCAAAAAAAAAATGAAGGAAATAGATCATCAACAAAATTCGTGGTTCAATGGTGCACATCTGACTCTAAATCCAAAAGTTACTTGATCTATTCATGTTGGGTTCAATCCCCTGATCCATTTGATTTCTTTTTCTTATTAAACCGGTGAGTTACAAACAATTTTTTATTTATTTGAAAACATTAGTTTCCAAAAAAAAACTTGTTATCAGTTTCTAAACACAAAATTAACATGCAAAATAGGGCAATAAACTTGTATCTGATGCCATTGATAGCAAATTCCGAGTTAAAAATAGTGTGTATCTTAATCTATTGCAGCGAAAGTTATTGAATTTTATACTACATAATTGCCCCAAGTCAATCTTCGTCTCTCTAGAAAATGGAGTATTGATTCACAAACTAAAATGCCTTTGGTGTGATGTTGAATTATTCACTGCTTTTCGAGTTTCTAGTTTTTCTCTGTTTTTGGTTCGCTGTATCTCTTTCTCTGAACAAGAAGAATGAATTATTTGGAATATAACGGGAAGTGGAACAGTTTTTGTAATTGTTCCCCCCATAATTTAAATATCTAATTTTCCCTCTTTTATCAGATAATCAAAAAACAGAAATGAATCGGGTCAGGTCAAGGCTCAAGTCGGTCCACATGGACAACCCATGACCTGTAATTCAACATAAATATATCCATAGACAACCTTACAAAAACTATGATGTTGGACAAAAAATCAAATAAATTAAATTATTTTTTTATTTTCAGCTGCTTCTTTTTGTTTTCTACAAAAATATGTTTGATTAATATTTCCTTATATTTTTTTGTATTACCTTGTTCTGGTTTAGCTATGAGTTCGAAATATAAGTACTTGATCGACTAGTTTGACATAAAAATTAAATAATACAGGGAAGTTCAGTGAACCCCATTGTGGATCGATTTTCATAGTTAGAGGGCATATATCAGAGTAATGTCATGTTCTGTGGATAAAACAAAATACTTGATCATAAATTCTCTATGTGCACTTAATAAAGGTTCTTGAGAAATACTTTATTCATTTCGAAGTAGTTGGCCACACTAGCCCGTAATGTAGCGGGTGAACTAAGGATTTCGTACTTATAAGGAAGTGTGCAAGTGAGTGAATGTATCACCAGTCAATCCCTCTTTCTAAAAGTATATGTTTTAATTTATTTGTCCCTTTTATGAAATCAAGATAATATTATTATTTTCTTTCAATAGTATCCATATCATTAAATGACTAAATAAAGTGTATATACTCAAATTTATATTTTCAAAGCATAATTGATAAGGCCAATTTGGTAAAATAAATTCCTAATAAATATTTTTTAAAGGAGAGTGTCAAGTCATTAAGGATCAACAACTATGAAATGAAGGGAGTACCTTTTATTAAATATCTCAACTGTTTACCAACAAAGGATGTTGTGCAGTGGATAGGGCTGCTTCTACCTTAACCAGAGGTCTCGGGTTCGAGCCCTGGGAATGGAAAAATGTACCCCCAAATAGGACCCTATCCGTTGTAAATTTAGATTAGTCGGTCTCCAATGCGGGTACCGGATATTGGATGGAAAACCCCAAAAAACATATCTCACCTATTTTCGTTTGAATTAAGAGTAAAATAAAGAAAAGGTTTTTTGAAGAGAGTGATGAGTGAACCATAATTAATATGCCCTTTATTAACATACACTCCTTGTCTCAAAATAGTTGACATATGTACAAAAAAGATTATCTTAAAGCAATTGACATGTTTAAAAGACCAAGACATAATTAACTACATTTTTCCAACTCCATCCTCAGCAATAGTTATTCTAGAATTAAGATGTACATAAATAGATGAAAATTAAAGAATTAATAAGGAATATATTAGTCAAATTATACTCCTAATTAATTTTTTCTTAAACACTATGCAAAATCTATACATGCCAACTATGTTGCAACGAAAAGAGTATCCTTTACTTCCAAGAAAATAGTACCCTTTAATAAAACAATATTCCCTCCGTTTTTAAAATACTAGTAATGTTTTATTTTGGACATCCTTTAAGAAAAATATTATCTAGAGGTCAATTTAACTAAATTATACTCATTTATTACTCTTTGCAATTAAATACTTCTCTCTTTTGCACCATATTATTGTCTCTCAATATTTATGAGTAAAGATAAAGGTGAAAAATAACTAATTATGTCTTGATTTTATAAAATGACAAGTATTATAATTCATCATTTTTTTAGTAAAGAAGTTAATCCATGCTAAAACCAATATACACTTAGTATAACAAGCAACAAATAAGCAATTCAAGTTTAAAACCAACAAGTCAGTAAAATTTCACCAAGTCATGTTTAACTAAGCCAAGTGAAGACATTTGGACAATTATAAGGAGTAAAATATATTTTTTCGTTCACTCATGGAATCGTCAAACTCAGTTGATCCTAGTACATACACGCTATGGAAAAAACATCCACCCTCTAGCCATAAATTGAATTTATGATGTTACTTGATATATTTGAAATTCTTATATAGTCTGATTACTTGGCATATATTTGGAGATTTTTGTAGTTATAGCCAGGGTTGTTGACTTGGTCATAGTTTGACTTGACTTGTTGTCTCTTTAATTGTACTTGATTGAAGTTGTAACTACTTGACTCTCTTCCATAGGGCGTAACTTGTTGTTTGAAAGTCCTTGGACTATGTCATGTCTCTAAGGAAAGAGTTATAGAAAATCTCATAAATAAAGGCATAATGTGGTAGTGTTAACTCTTATCCATGAGGCATAACTTGTTGCTTCAAAGTCCTTAATTTATAAAACATCTCATAAATCATGACACAATGTGGTAGTGTCAACTCTTGCCCATGGGGTGTATCTTTTTGTATGAAAGTTCTTGGATAATGTCTTGTCTCTAAGGTATGAGTTATAGAACATCTCATAGATCAAAACACAATATGGTAATGTCAACTCTTCACCATGCGGCGCAACTTGTTGCTTGAACGTCCTTGGTCTAAGTCTTTCCTCTAAGGGAGGATTTATAGAGTATCTCATAAATCAATACACTATGTGGTAGTGTCAACTCTTGCTCATGGGGCATAACTTGTTATTTGATAGTCCTTGGGCTATGTCTTGCCTCTAAGGCAAGAGTTGTAGATCATTTCATAAGTAAAAAACACAAAATGGTAGTGTTGACTCTTATAAAATGTACATAACTTGTTTTTGAAAATCCTTTGGAAAAATTATGCCTTTAAGGTAAAATTTGTAGAACATCTCACAAATTAAGACATCAAGTGGTACTGCCAACTCTTGCCTAGGGGTTCTTGTTGTTTGAAAATATGTGAGCTAAATTGTGGCTTTAAGGTATGAGTTGTAAAATATCTCATAAATTAAAACACAATGTGGTAGTATTAACTTTTGCCCATGAAATATAACTTGTTGTTTGAAAGTCTTAAATCTGGTCTCTAAGGCAAGATTTATAGAACATATCATAAATCAAGATATAATGTGGTAGTGACAACTCTTATCCATGGGCGGGACACAACTTGTTGCTTGAAAGGAATCGAAGAAAAAAAAAGGAAAAATCATAAAAATTGTGAAAAAAAAATAAAGAAAACTATTTAAAAAGAAAAAATAAAAATCAAAGAAAAAGAAAGAAAATATAGAAGTTTAGGGGAGAAAAGAAAAAAATAAGGGTTGAGAAAAAAAAAAGACAAACAAAAATAAAGGTGAGAAAGATTAAAAAAACAAAAGAAAAAAAGAAAAAAAAGGAAAAGATGAAATCAAAGAAAAATAGAAAAGAGAACTTTTAAAAAAAAAATTAGAAGTTGAGAGGAGAAAAGAAAAAAGTGACGGTTAAGAAAAAGTAAAGAAAAAAAGAGAGAAAAAAATCAAAGTAAATAAAAAGAGAAATAAATTTAAAAAAAAAAAGAGGTTGATAGGAGAAAAGGAAAAAGAAAAGTACTGGTTGAGAAAAACTTTTAAAAAAAAAAGAGAGAGAAAAGAAAAAAGAAAAATCAAAGTAAAAGAAAAAGAAAAAAAAATAGAAGTTGAAAGATACATAAATATGGAGTTGTTTAAACAAAATTGAGATATAGAGGGATAAATAGATAATTGTTCTATATAGAAAAAATAACGGAGACTAGTTTTGTAGGATGTTTCTTATGGAGAATAAAAAATAAAGTCAGTCGTTATGAGGGTCATTTATGTAGTTTACCCACCTATTAAATGAGAGGATTTGCAAAAGTAGGCCAAGCTATTGTGATGAGAAGATTTGATAATAAGTCATGCTTGTTGTGATAAGAATTTCTAAGTTTTTCAATTATTCATAAATTTCTTAGGATTGACAAAACTTTGGGTTATCTTCATTATATCTATCTTATTAAATTGTTCAAAAGTCGCTTGCAAGAAGGCGGAGCTAGTGTGTTAAACACAGATTCAGAAGAACCCAATATCTTTAATTAAATCATGCATCTTGTATTAAAATATTATTATATGTATATAAATATTCAATTGAGAATACAAAATTTAAATCCTATCTTGAAGCTTATGTAGTTTACCCACCTATTATGATGAGAAGATTTGCAAAAATAGCCCAAACTATTTTGATGAGAAGATTTGCATAAATAGTTGTGCTTGTTGTGATAAGACTTGCTAGGTTGTTCAATTATTTATAAATTTCTTAGGATTGGCGAGATTTTGAGTTATCTTCTTACATCTTATTTTGTTAAATTATTCAGAATTCTCATGTAATGGGGGTGAAGCTAGTGTATTATCACATGTTCGGACGAACCTAATAACTTTAATTAAATCATGCATCTTGTATTAAAACAACATCATATGTGTCTAAATATTCAATTGAGAACACAAAACCTCAAACCCTATCTTCTCTTTCCATGTAGGATTGGTCTGTTGATGCTATGTCCATTCTACCTATCTTACTATACTGTAATTTCTAAAATTTTAACTTGTCCAAATTTAATTCAACCCATCCATTTCAAACCCCTACGACTCACTGAATTTGCTTAGATGGAATTCATGTTGGTAAATTAACAAAAAAGAAAGAAACACCAGTTGTAAAAAGGAATGAGTGTATCAGCTTGGCAAAAGCCAATTGGCAACTTTATATTTAAAAGGCTTGGTCTTTAGTTTTAATTTGTTTGTTTGATTTTCACTTGGCATGAAATTTAAGGAAGCAATTTTTTAAAAAATTTGAGATCTTGAATTGAAGATATAATTATAAAGTATTTTAAACGTGTGATCTTAACATATTATGTCACGATCTAATTTTTCAAGTCATGATGACACCTACCTTATCCACCAGTAGAAAAGCCAAGCCATGGCCTGGGACGATAGGTAATGGGCTAATGGAAAGAAATTAGAAAAGACCATGTATAATAATAACAGTAGTAATAAATAGCAAAAAAGCAGTAAGGAAACATATAAAGTATATCAAAATGAGAGAAGAAGAAGGACCAACATGTACAGATAAATCCCTCCCAAGACCTGATAAGGCCGGTACTAGAGTCATTACTAAAAGATACCCAGATTACTAGATATAATATAAAAGATAAACAATATATACAAGCAATCTTGAGTACAAAAGACTAAATTAGAATATATAGAGGAGGACCAGCCTCGGACGATAATAAACTCACCCTACTCTAGATAAGTACTTGAAAATAGAAATCACATCAATGTCGGCTGCTAAAATACCCTGGGTTTTGGCCCTTGAAAATTTCCTAATCTTTGATCTCACTGCCCTTGTAACAAATCACCATACGAGTCGTATGGCATGGGTACGGGTCAGGTGAACCAACTCATAAGGTGTCCAATGAGTGATGGTTAGGTTTCTGGTATGGTTATAACTTGGTGGGTATGGGTCGTTGGGTTGATCCTTCACTTAATCTAAAACTTAGTAACTTGAATTGGCTCTGAGTAAGTGCGGCTCACTAAGAGCCATAAGGATAGGGTACGAGTGGTATAGTCAAATTATATCTTATCCAGTGTCAATCCTTTTAGATTTTATCTTGGGTATGACTGGACCAAACGGGTCAGATAATCTGGTCAAAAGTTGAGGTAATGGAGTCGTAGGGATAATAGTATGTAGGTGTCCAACTTTCTATTTTAGTTATGACCAGATGGTACCAGTCATATATTTTGGTGACGAGTTGGAGGGTCAACTCGTAACCACCTGTGAGAGTCTCACAGTTAAGTTGGGGGTATTCTAGATATTTTCCCTCATTACTCCTTTTGACCCCATGACATAAAACACCTTTTGAAACTTCATTAACCTATTATTCAAAATCACACACTCTTAAAAATCTCTTCTCTCTCAAGATCTTGGTTCAAGAAAAGGATATGGTTTTTTTAGGCAATCAATTAAGGATTTGGAGGGTGGTTTCTCTCCGTCTTACTTGGTTCCTAAGGCATGTTGCTCCTCCCTCATTGTTAGTTCAACTAAAACCATGACTTAATGAATGGTTTTCATGGTATTATTGCGGTATTATTTTGGTATTGAAATAGATTTTAGGGTTTTTGGTTGTTATTAGGTGGATAATACTTTCCCATATTTTACTTATGGTTTTTCATGTTATAATTATGATTTGAACATGTTCTTGCATGAGAATGGTTAATTTACACTTGGTTTTACTTTTGGAAACTTCATGCCCTCAACATGTTTGTTTTGACACTTGGTTTTGTTTTTGGAAACTTCATACCCTTAACATGTTTGTTAAAATGCCAATGAGAATGATTTTTTCACATAGTTTGACTATTCTTGAAACCTTTGTGTTGCATAAAATGATAATGGAACTTAAATTGGGTTGGTTGGTTTTAAATGAATTATAAAGGCATTGGTGGACATGGTTTAGTTTAATTGGAAACTTTAGAGTCAAATTGGTTTAATGGCTTTGGTGAGGTATTAATGGATAGACTTGTAAGCTCTAGTTTTGGTATGACGATACCAATGGTAAGTGCCTAAATAAAAAGACTCATTGGTAAGTGATTGGTTATGTATGAATGGTTTTAACATAGGCTTAAAGGGGGTCGTGTTAGCAAAGGCATGGAAAGTAGAGGTCCCGGGGGAACCAAAACTAGAAACTCATGTTTGCCAATATGAGGTTTGGTATTGGTGTCCATGTGCATGATGTCACACTTATATTTTGGGAGATGTACTAGTCATCTCAAGTTTTTCTCTGGTTCGTGCGGCTAACACGCTCCAGAA
Organism: Capsicum baccatum var. pendulum; assembly: GCA_030864225.1. NCBI lineage: Eukaryota > Viridiplantae > Streptophyta > Magnoliopsida > Solanales > Solanaceae > Capsicum > Capsicum baccatum. The sequence continues at coordinate 74,271,865 of CM061558.1, read as the reverse complement.
CCCTTTCAGTAGGGGGAATTGAACCCATATAGCCCATGGGTGGATTTAGGATGGCAGTGCTAATACAACCAGGTTAAGTTTTTAAATGCATGCTAAACCTGGTTCCCTTTCTCGGCACGGTATATATATATGTGTGTGTATGTGTGTATGTATGTATATGATTGCACATAGTTATTTACTTTGGTTTTGAATGATGGAATTATTTTATCCTTAGTCCTAAGTATATGCTGGAGTTCATTTCGCTAACCGTACTAGGGCGTTGTATCCCCACGCGATATACGAACCAGCCATACTACTCCTCCTGCTCAGTAACTTAGATTCTGGGATAGCTTTGTGTTAGACTGAAGTGGTGAGCTTCCATACTATGGAAGACTCCATTTTATGCTATGGACTTATTTACATTATTTTTGTTTCTTGGACTTTATTTTTGGCTATAGTAGAAGGCATATCCCAAATGGATGTTCTTTGTTTTTTGTTAGAGGCTTTGTGGGACTACTATGGGCATAGGCGGTGTCGGTATTTGTGTAAACCTTGGTATTGATATTGGGGTTCAAATGGGTTAGATATTTGGTTGGTTATGGTTATGAACTCCTTTAAATGCCTTAGAATTATATTTATTTATATTGTTATATGTTCAAAATTCATCCGACATTGGGTGCAGGGTGGTTATGGTTGGGTATTTGGGGTGGTCTGTGGTTCGGGTTGGACTTGAGATGCCTAATACAATAAGACCTAGTTTAGATCATGTCAGATTGGTATCAAAGCCCTAGGTTCATAGTCAATTGGGAGTCAACAAAGTCATGTCGAGTAGAGTCTCTTATAAGGATGTGTAGCATGCCACACTTATAAGGAAGAGGCTATAAGGCATTTAAGAATATTTCTCTTTCTTGTGTTCTGTTTCCAAGATGTAGAGTCTAATGTCCTAAAATCTTCTCTAATTCCTGTTTATTCGCTTTTCAAATCATGTCTCTTCGAAGATCTGAAGCTCACAAAAACTCCTTTTTCCTACCTGAGGACAGTATTGATGGGACCTGGTAAGGGTCCAGTTCCCAATTTCCCTTTTGGAGTTCCACTAGTTCCCTCCAGTTCTTCTTGAGTGACTTAGGCTGATGTAACAAACACTGAGTTTCATTAGTCTATCCATATATTGGCACAGTTGGTAGCTTCTTAGCCTGAGTGTGGTATTATGTTACTCCATTATCTGAGGCTACAAGGGTTGTCCAGTTCATGAGGTTAAATACTCTAACCTTTATAGGTGTAAGGTTGAGGAGGATACTCAATATTTTTTCGATGAGATGGAAAATATCTTCCATGTTATTCATACCATGAATATGGAGGGCGTAGAGTTTGCCGCCTACCATCTGAAAGATGTGGTGTATCAATGGTATGAGGAATGGGATCATTCAAGGGGTGACAATGCTGAGTCATCCCTGTAGGAGGATTTTTCTAATGTTTTCCTGGACCACTTCTTTCCTCAAGAGCTGAGGGAAGAAAAGGCAGAAGAGTTTCTAAATCTGAAGCAAGATAAGATGCCAGTCAAGAAGTATGTCTTGAAATTTTATGAATTATCTCGGTATGCTCTGGAGTTAGTTTATAACATGAGGGATAGAATAAGTAATTTTGCTTCTGGGTTATCTCGAGACTTAATATTAGAAAGTAAAGCTGCCTTGCTGATTAAGGACATGAATATCTCCAGGTTGGTTTTGTACATACAGCAGGTAGAGGGAGAGAAGAAGAAGTAGGCTGAGATAGGGGAGAGGCAGACCAAGAATTTTAGATTTTCTGAGTAGGGTGGTGGCCATTAGCAGTGTGGTAAGGATGGTGGGAAGTCGCCCAAGAAGAAGTGGGGAATTTCTGGGTCTTACTCGATGGCTAGTGCTCCCAACCCAAAGTCATCGGGTGATAGGCATTTCTATGTTGGTGACAACTATAGGGCAAAGGGTGCCTAATCCCATATCCTTCTTGCAGATTTATTGGTGATTTTGCATTGGGGTTACTGTTAAGAAAAAAGGGACAAGTGCTTTTGCTATGGTCAGCCAAGGAACATGATTAAGAACTGTCCAGTGGCCAAGGTTTCTTCGGGGGTGAACAAGGTTCCAGTTGCCTCTTCATCAGCTCTACAACCAAAGGGTGCACCATCTGGCTCCGACATAGGTCAAAACTGTCTCTATGTTCTCACTACCCGGTAGGAGTCTGAGGCATTTCCTGATGTCATGACTGGTATGTTAAAACTCTTTTTTTGTGATGTGTACTGTTTACTTAATCTGGGTTCCACTCCTTCTTATGTGGCTCTGCATTTTGATTTTAGTCCCAAGTGTATTTTGGAATCTTTTTTATTTCTACCCGGTGGGTAATTCTGTGGTAGCTGGCAGAGCCAATAGGGGTTGTGTGGTATTTGTGGGTGTTCAAGAAATTTTAGTGGATCTATTTGAATTAGACATGGTTGATTTTGATGTCATATCGATGGATTGATTGTACTCATGCTATGCATCTCTCGACTATTGGACCCGTAAGGTTGTCTGTAAGTTTGCTAATGAGCCATTTATTGAGTAGGGCGTGGTTCCCTATCTCCTAAAGAAAGGTTCATATCGTATCTTAAAGCTTAGATATTAATCTCTAGTGGGTGCCTCTATTATTTAGTTCGGGTTAAAGATTCAAATTCAGTGGGTCTTTCTTTGCATTCTGTCCTGGTGGTGAATAACTTTCTTAAGGTATTCCTTGATGATCTTCCTTGTGTCCCTCCCAATAGGGAGATTTAGTTTAGGATAGATCTTATGCTAAACACTCTTCTAATTTTTATTCCCCCCTTATAGAATGGCTCCAGCTAAGTTGAAGGAGCTTAAGGAGCAACTAAAGGATCTTTTAGACAAGGGTTTTATCCGTCCTAGTGTGTCCCATTGGGGTGCACCTATTTTGTTCGTGTGTAAGAAGGATAGTTCCCTTAGAATGTGTATTGATTACTACCAGTTTAATAAGGTGACGGCAAAGAATAAGTATCCTCTTCCAAGGATAGATGATTTGTTTGATCAATTATAGGTTGCTAAATTTTTCTCTAAGATTAATCTTTGATCCCGTACCATCAATTAAGGATTAGGGAGGCGGATTCCCTAAGACTGTCTTCCGTGCCTGGTATGGACATTTTGGGTTTCTGGTTATGTCTTTTGGGTTGATCAATGCCCCGACGACATTCATAGATTTGATGAATAGGGTCCTCTATCAGTATCTAGATTTTTTCATCATTGTTTTCATTGATGATATTCTGGTGTAGTCTAAGAGCATGGTGGATCATGTCGATCACCTCCGCATTATGTTACAGACCCTGAAGGAGCAGCAGTTGTATGGAAAATTTTTAAAATGTTAATTCAGGTTGAACGTTGTCACTTTGCTAGGTCATGTCATTTCTAGTGAAGGAATCATAGTGAATCCAAAGAAGGTAGTAGTGGTTAAGCAGTGGCCTAAACCCACGACTCCAACTAATATTCGAAGCTTCTTGGGTTTATTTGGCTACTACATAAGGTTTATGGAGTGTTTTTGTACTATTGTTATCCCATTGACAAAGTTGACTTAAAAGAAGGTAAAGTTCCTGTGGTCTAACGCTTGTGAGGGTAGTTTTCAAAAGATGAAGGATAAGTCAACTTTGGCTTCGTTTTTTACTTTGCCAGAAATCACAGATGGGTATGTAGTCTACTGTGATGTATCCCGTGTGGGGATTAGTTGCGTTTTGATGCAGCATGGCAAGGTGATAGCTTATGCCTCTAGACAGTTGAAGGTGCATGAGAGGAATCATCTGACTCATGATTTGGAATTGTTAGCGGTGGTGTTCACATTGAAAATCTAGCATCACTATTTGAATGGGGTGCATGTGGACATCTTTTCTGGTTATAAGAGTGTGCTGTATGTATTTACCAAGAAATATCATAACCTCAGGCAAAGAAGATGGCTCAAACTTCTCAAGGATTATGACATGAGTCTTTACTACCACCCAGGTAAAGCTAACGTGGTTGTTGATGCTTTTATCAGGTTATCCATAGGGAGTCTAGCTAGATAAGGAGAAGCGGGAATTGGTGAAAGACATTCACCATTTGGCTAACCTTGGAGTTTGTCTCTTAGACTCCAAAAATGGTAGTTTGTTTGTGCAGAAAGAGGTGTGGTCGTCTCTTAGTGCTGAAATTAAGGAGAATCATATATCAGATCCTATTTTGACAAGGATCAAGGGCGATGTAGGAGTGCATAAGGTGATGGACTTTGATATTAGTGGTGATAGTACTTTGCGATACTAAGGAAAATTTTGTGGTCTCGACGTAGATGATTTGCGACAGAGGATCTTAGCTAAAGCACATGAGTCACGCTATGTTGTTCATCCTGGTTTGACAAAAATGTATAATGACCTCAAGGAGATGCATTGGTGGAATAATATGAAGTGGGATGTGGCAAATTGTGTGGCCAAGTTCATGGTGTGCTAGCAAGTGAAAGTTGAGCACATAAGGCCCGGAGGATTATATCAAGAAATTGAATTTCCAGAGTAGAAGTAGGAAGTGATTAATATGGATTTCATTGCTGGCCTTCCTTGATCTCATAATTAATTTGATTTGGTTTGGGTCATCGTGGATAGGATAAAAAAGTCAGCTCACTTTTTACTAGTGAGGACTAACTTCTTGGCGATCGTCTTACAAAAGTTTAGGGACCAAGGTGAGTCTTAGTACTTCTTTTCACCCGTAGTCGGATGGGCAAGCAAAAAAGGACTATTCAGACATTGGAGGATATGTTTCATGCTTATGTGATTAACTATTATGATCGTTTGGTTGAGCATTTACCTCTTGTAGAGTGTGCCTATAATAATAACTACCTCTCTAGCATTGGGATAGCTCCGTTTGAAGCCTTGTATGGTAGGAGGTGTAGGTATCCAATTGGATGGTTCGAGGTTGGTAAGGCTGATATATTTGGCCTGGACATGGTTCACCAAGCCATGGAGAAGGTGAAGGTGATTCAGGATAGGCTTAATTTTCCTATAATCACCAATAGTCCTATGCAGATGTAAGGCGTAGGAAGTTAGAGTTTGAGGTTGGGATAGGATGTTCCTAAAGGTGTCTCCCATGAAGGGAGTGATGCGGCTTGGGAAGAAGGGAAAGCTCAGTCCACAGTATGTAAGTCTGTACTTGATCTTGAGAAGTATTGGCAATGTTGCGTATGAGTTGGAGTTGCCTTCTATTTTAAGCTTCATCCACCCGACATTCCAAATTTCTATGTTGAGGAAGTGTATAGGTGATTCGTCCCAAATTATGCCTATTAAAGATGTTGGTATTTTGGATTTCCTATATTATGAGGAAATCCCAATTTAGATCTTTGATCGACAATTTCGTCGGTTGTGTACCAAGGACGTAGCCTCGGTAAAGGTTCTATGAAGGAACTACAAGGTAGAAGAGGCTACATGGGAAGCTGAAGAGGATATTAATTCCAAGTATCCATTCCTAATCACCATTCCAAAAATTTATGTGCAAGGCATATGTTCGTCTTAACATCTTTGTTTTCAAACTTAGTTAAAGGAAAGATTTATTTCCTTACATCTCTGTTTTCTAACTTAGTTAAAAGCAAGAGTAGAGGCGTGTGGAGTCCAAATCGTGCTTGTACTATCTTATTCCATCATTTGAGGAAAAATGATCCAAGTGGGGGAGAATTGAAACACCCTTGGTTTTGGCCCTTGAAAATTTCCTGAGCTTTAAGTTCACTACCCTTGTAACGACTCACCATAAGAGTCATATGGTATGGATACGGGTCAGGTGACCCAACTCGTAAGGCGTCCAATCAGTGATGGTTAGGTTTCTGTTATGGTTACAACTTGGTGGGTACAAATCGTATGGTTTGGTAATGGGTCGATGGGTTGATCCTTCATTTTATCTGAAACTTAGTATAACTTAACTTGGTTGTGAGTACGAGTGGCTCACTAAGAGCTGTAAGTATAGGGTACGAGTGGTATAGTCAAATCCTATGTTGTCTAGCGTCAATCCTTTTGGATTCTGTCTTGGGTATGACTGGACCATACTATTTGTTTGGTCTGGTCACGAGTTGAGGTAATGTAGTTGTATGGTGAATAGTGTGTGGGTACCCAACTTTCTGTTCTGGTTACAAGTGGATGGTATCAATCGTATCATATGGTGATGATTTCGAGGGTCAACTCGTAACCACCTACAGGATTTTTACAGTTTAAGTTGGGGGTATTCTGGATATTTCCCCTCTTAACTCATTTTGACCCCACACCATAAAACACCTTTTGGGACTTCATTAACCTATTATTCTAAAACAAACACACTTAAAAATCTCTTAAAATTTCTCTCAAGTTCTTGGTTCAAGAAAAGGTTAGGGTTTCTTCAAGGCAATCAATTAAGGCTCTAGAGGATGATTCTCTATCTAGCTTGATGTCTAAGGCATGTTACTCCTCCCTCATTGTTAGTTTAATTAAAAGCATGTTTTAATGAATGGTTTTCATGGTATTATTGTGGTATTATTTTGGTTTTGAAATAGATGTTGGGTGTTTTGGTTTTACTTAGTTGGATAATGCTTTCCCATGTTTTACTTATGATTTTTCATGATAGAATTATGATTTGAACATGTGGTTGCATGGGAATGGTTAATTTATACTTGGTTATGCTTTTGGAAACTATATTCCCTCAACATGTTTATTAAAATGCCAATGAGAATGATTTTCTCACATAGTTTGAGTATTTATGAAACCTTTGCGTTGCATAATATGGTAATGGAACTTAAATTGGGTTGGTTGGTTTAAAATGGATTAGAAAGGCCTTGGTGGCCTTATTATTGGTTTAATTGAAAATGTTGGAGTCAAATTGGTTTAATGTCTTTGGTGTGGCATAAATGAATAGACTTGCAAGCTCTAATTTTGGTATGACGATACCAACGGTAAACGCCTAAATAAAAAGACTCCTTGGTAAATGGTTGGTTATGTGTGAATAGCTTTAATATGGGCTTAAAAGGGATGGTGTTAGCAAAGTCGTGGAAGGTGGAGGTTCCAGTGGGACCAAAACTGGAAACTCATGTTTGCCGATGTGAGGTTTGGTCTTGATACTCATGTTCATAATGTCACACTTATATTTTGGGAGATGTACTAGTCATCTCAGATTTTTTCTCTCGTTCGTGTGGCTAACTCGCACTAGGACCCTTTCAGCAAGGGGAGCTGAACCCATATAGCCCATGGGTGGATTTAGGATGGAAGAGCTAACACAACCCAGGTTAATGTATTAAATACATGTTAAACCCGATTTCCTTTCCCAGCATATATATATATGCATGTGATTGCACATGGTTATTTAGTTTGGTTTTGAACAATGACATTATTTTATCCTTATTCCTGAGTACATGCTAGTGTTAATTTCTCTAAACGTCTTTAAGTGTTCTATCCCCACGCGATGTAGGAACCGACGATACTACTCTTCCTGCTCAGTGACTTGGTTTTGGGGACAGCTTTGTGTCATGCCGAAGTAGTGAGCTTCCATACTCCGGAAGACTCCATTTCATGCTATGGACTTCTTTACATTATTTTTATTTCTTGGACTTTGATTTTGGCTATGGTCGGGGGCATGTCCCGATCGGATGTTCTTTGTTTTTGGTTAGAGGCTTTGTGGGACTACTATAGGCATAGGCGTTAATGGTATTGGTGTCAACCTTGGTATTGGTATTTGTATTGGGGTTGACACCGGTTAGATATTTGGTTGGTTATGGTTATGAACTCCTTTAAATGTCTTTTAATTAAATTTGTTTATCTTGTTATATGTTTGGAATTCATCCGACATTGGGTGTAGGGCGGTTATGGTTGGGTCTTGGGGCAGTCTTCGGTCCGAGTCTAACTTGAGATGATCGATACGACTAGGCCCTGGTTCGTGTCATGTTAGATGCTAGTACTCGGATCTGCATCAGGAAAAAGATACAAAAGTGTAGTATGAGTACCAAAGCAACGGGTACTCAGTAGGAATCATCGGTAGACTGAGTCTAACACAAGAAAAGTATAAGTAAAATGCCAGGGCATAGTCTAAGTCAACAGTAAATAAGGATAGAAATATAAACAACTATCGATCTATGAAAATGAGACAAAGGAATAAGTAAAAGCGATACAAAAAGATAAATAATGTCCTAATAAAAGTCAAACTAAAACATAACCTAATTGGGCCCTTATAAGCACGCCAGACATACTGAAGAAGACAATTAACCCAATCATACCCCCATAAGTTGGTGGGACACACAAGAAGTAATTAAAGAAAATAATCATGACTAATCAATAACTAAACCAATCCTAAGAAATCATGATGGAAACTGAACTGTCAGTCCCAGCAAGTCATAAATAACTTAGGTCATTTATAGAAATACTCTAAACACCTGAAATGTATGAGAACAAGGAAAATGATTGTGAGGGTCATTACAATATCCACTACTTAAAGGAGGAGTTTTTTCCGTAAAATTAAAAGATAAGGAAATCCTAAAGGCTCAAATCGTAGGGATACTGGGCCCGCATCTCATGCTTGGTATCATAGATAGTCTCCTCCACCAGACTGTGATGCCACTGAACCTTAACTACTGAAATGTCCCTAGAGCGAAACCGTCTGATATCTTTAGCCAAAGTGTACATAGGCTACTTTACAAATTCTAACCTTTCGTCCAACTGAACAGAGTCCTACCAAAGCACATACTGATGATAGGCGGATTTACACGCCTATATCAATATATTTTGCCCATATTTTAGCCTAGTTTTGAGAACAAATTATATATTTCTTGCACTTTTAGTCCTTTTTCCTATAAATGAGCTAACGAACATGATTAGTAAAGTCTTAGATATAAATGATGCAAAATTCAGCATTTTATGGCTTACTTGATGCAAAAGAAAGCTCACGAAGGAAGGAAAGGGAGTTTACACGCCTAAGGACCAAAACTGCTGCATGGAAAATCTGTCCCGGGCTAAAACAGCATTTCCGAAGACTTTGGGGACCTGGACCAAAACTGCTGCATGGAAAATCTGTCCCAGGCTAAAACAGCATTTTTGAAGACTTTGGGGACTTACAGACACATAGCTGGATTTTGACAATGATACATTAACCTAGTACAATTAGGTTATGTATTTCATTAGTTTATTTGGATTATGATAATGTTACCTTAACCTAGTACATTTGGGTTAAGTATTTCATTAGTCTAGTAAGATTTGGTTATTTATTTCATTAGCTTAGTAGGAGTAGGATATGGGTATTATAAATACCCTATTATGCTAGAGATTTTTAATTAACTCCTCCCTTAGTGGAGAGATACATTCAACAATTAATCTTCTTCCATCCCTCTCTTCTTCCACCACAACAATTCTACAACTCTTCTAATCTTCCCATTAATTCTATTTTTCTTCTTCTATTCATCTATTCAATTCTTAATTTCCGCAACAACAGAAACGTTACTTTGCTAAGGAATTCACGCCTAACACCTATCACTTGATCTACACGCCATTACTCAATATTGTGATATAATAACAATGTCAATCGTGATCTCCTTCGCATTCATGGGTAACTAAACTTCTCTGTTGGGGTTATGGAAGCCGAATGAGATACTATCTATTGCTGTGAGTTTGTGAGTTCGTGACACGTATATTGCTTATATCATTATTCTCTTCATCTTAATCTACATTCTTTGCGGTTGCAAACGCAAGAATACGCCAGTCTAACATTTAACTTGTTCGAGAGAAAGGTTATTTGTCTGGAAAAGAGATAATGTCAAGGTAGTAGGACACCCTTTCCTATTAAAAAGCTAGTGTTGTAACTGGACTAACCTCTTGGAGAATTCGTACCGTTAGACAAGCTTTAAGCTCGGGAGAGTTAAAGTGAAATAGTCCTTGTTGAGGTCGAGAGACGCTTGGATTTACCATAAAATACAATTCTCTATAAGCACATGCATGTCACAATTCTACACACTCATAGCCAATAGAGACGTATACCTCAGAAGGTGGACATAACCCCAACGCTTCAATTCTCATTGTTTACAACTTACGTAACAATCTTTCTCTCTTTACTTTGCTATTTTCAGCTTTTACTTTATTGTTTTCGTTACACATTACAATCCCCCCTTTTACGAGACTTGCACCAAAAGTTTAGTAATTTTGCTTACTTGTTGGCCAAGCTATTCCCTGTGGGTTAGACACCCAACCCAGGTTGGGTTCTATATTTGCTAACAACCGCTTTACACTCCTACGAGAGCTGTAGATTGAGCGTTATCAAAAATTGGCGCCGTTGCCGGGGAATACGAGTGTCAATCAAGTTCGTGATAATTACTAGACCCTTTGGTCAAAGATTTTCGTACTTTTACTTTTAGTTGTTTTTTTTGTTTTTTTAGGTTTATTCAGTGCATCAATGGAGGCACAAGATGAAATCGACAGAATGGTTGCTCAACACGAGGAAGCAAGATTAGCTGCTCTTGCCGCTGCTCAAGTCCAACAACAAAACATTGATAACCCAGGACGTGCAACAAATCATGACGATGAGGACGATCTGGATGGACCTGGTGCCACCGGAGCTATTATTCTTCCACCATTAGCGCCCGGAGCAAAGTTCAACATCACTAGCACCATGATTTAGCTTTTGCAACTCAAGGGATTATTTGGTGGACTAGCAGGCGATGATCCGAATATGCATCTCATCAACTTTATTTCTACATGCAAGTCCTTTGACAATCGTGGTGTTGGTCAGAATGTTATTCGATTACGTCTATTTCCATTGTCTCTGTCTGGGGAGGCAACTCTATGGTTGAATGGGCTGACTCCTGATTCTATTACTAATTGGAGGCAATTGAAAGACGCTTTCCTAGAAAGATTCTTTCTGTCATCCAAAAGAGCACAGTTGAGAGATGAGATTATAAATTTTTGACAGCTTCCAACTGAAGCTCTCCACAAAACATGGGAGAGGTTCAAGACGAAGCTAATGCGGTGCCCAAACCATCATATGACCAATGTCCACTTGATGGAGATATTATACAGAGCTTTGAATTCGGTGACTAAGCCAAAGGTTGATAATGCGGCTGGAGGATCATTTATGGACCTCACCTTTGGTCAAGCAAGCAATATGCTAGATCGTATAACGAAACAAAGTAGAGCTTGGCATACCAGGGATTCTGAGGTAGCAAGCCCCACTTTATCTATTGGCTTGACTGCAGACCAACGAAGAAGAGAAGAAGAACGTGATCAAGATATGGCGCACATGAAAACCCAAATGAATCTTCTTACAAAGCATCTATTAGGGAAGACTGAAAAAGTGAAAGCGATTGCGTCAAAAGGAAGAGATGAATCTGATTCGGAAGAGGAGGCCAACTACTTGAACAATCAGGGGGGTTTCCGAGGGAATACCCATGGAAACCAAGGTCGGAACTATTATGATAAATCTGGAAACAAAGACCAAGGTAGTTGGAAGAATAAGAATGAAAAAAGTGGTTTGTATGTTCCCCCTGGCAGACGTGATACCACCATATCTAATTCTGGAAGTATGGAAGACATAATGGCTAAATTATTGAAAGGAGTGGAAGCAATGAGCGCGGGAGTTACGGAGGTAATTAATGATTTGTCCGCCATGAAACAATTAGTAGATTCACATTCCACTTCAATTAGACAACTAGAGCAGCAATTCAGTCAACTTACAGCAGCACTCAACCAAAAAAGGCCGGCACTTTACCTAGCGATACTGTGAAAAACCCAAGGAATGATGGGTCATGCATGGACATCACTACCAGAAGTGGGAAGGTGCTGGAAACTTCAGTAAAAGGTAAGAAAATGATTGACGAAGTTGCGGAAATGGATGACAATGCAAAAGGAGAAGATGCCCCAGCCACTACTCTCGACATCAAGGACGCCACATCCAGCACTGTGCAACCTGAAAAAGTGGAAAACGGAAGCAAGAGGAGAAGAAAACCGTGGAGAGAACACTTCCATACCCACCACCACCTTTTCCCCAAAGATTGAAGAAGGTGGCGGATGATACAAAGTTCAGCAAATTTATGAATATGTTAAAGCAGCTGACCATTAATGTTCCATTAGTGGAGGCACTTGAACAAATGCCTGGGTATGCAAAATTTATGAAGGATCTCTTGACAAAGAAGCGGGCAGCAAGTTATGACTTGGTGGATAATGTTCATCGTTGTAGTGCAATTTCTACCCGATCGATAGTTCAGAAGAAGGCCGACCCCGAAGCTTTCACTATTCCTTGCACTATTGGATCGTTGGATTTTGCCAAAGCATTGTGCGATCTAGGTGCTAGCATAAATTTGATGCCACTATCCATCTACAAGAAGTTGGGGCTAGGCGATCCGACACCAACCAATATGAGGCTCGTGATGGCTGATAGGTCGGTAAAAAGACCTGTGGGTATCTTGAATGATGTGTTAGTGAAGGTTTCTTCATTCATCTTTCCTGCAGACTTCTTTATTCTGGATTGTAAGGAGGATTCTGAAGTTCCCATAATCCTGGGACGTCCTTTCCTTGCAACCGAAAGTGTGCTTATTGACATGAAAGATAATGAGCTTTTGTTTCGAATTAATGACGAAGTAGTATGGTTTGATATATGCAAAGCCATGAAGCAGCCCAGCGACATGAATGAGTTATCTGTAGCTGATGTTCATCAAGAGGATATGAAAGCATTATCTATAGAGAAACAGCCTACTGTTGAGCCATTGTCTGCTGCACCACTGAATGTTGAGCATGAGGATAATGAAGATTATGAAGAACTTATGGGTGATCTAACAGAAATAGAGTCTTATACTCCAAAGTAACCGGATTGTGATCTCAAGAATCAACCAACAGCGAAGACTCCCATTGACGAGCCACCAATGCTAGAATCGCAAGAGCTCCCCGATTATCTAAGGTATGTGTTCTTGGAAAGTAGAAATATACTTCCAGAGAGTGCAGATGATTTAAGTGAACAGCACGTAGAGGCTCTCATCTCTGCTCTGAAGAGATACAAGAGAGCTATGGGTTGGACTATTGATGATATAATTGGTGACTCTCCGGAGAAACGTAGGAGCCATCTCGAAAAAGATCGCATGCCCACAGGTAAGCCTCATTGTCGTCTAAATCCTTTTAGAAAATGATCCATCACTTATCTCGATGAAGTCTAAGTACTCGAGATTACTATGTCGAGCCATGACAATAACTAAGGTGCTTGGTGGGAGGCAACCCATCGTACTAATCGTTTTTGTTTGGTTTTGAGCAAAAATAGGAGCAAGAAGTATTCAACGAGGAGATTGATTTCAATTGACGATTTGGACGCATTGTATGGTAAAGTTGGTAAGTTAGGAATGGTGATGCATAAGGCTATGGATTGAGCATTTCTCACGCCAAAATAGGCATCGAGAAAGGCTAGGCCTTGGTAAAACTAGGCCACGAACGATGCACAACCTATCTTATAGCCTAAGGTCTCGGAATCTAGTGTGCTATACACTATGCGCCGCCTATTCCTAGGTATGCATTTGACTATGCGCCGCCTATGCTATGGCATTTGGTCTCAGTATCTCATATGCCATAGACTATGCGGCGCATATGTCTACAAATGCCATAGACTATGCGGCGCATATGTCCCATTATGCTATAGACAATGCGCCGCATATGTCATTGATATGCCGAGCATTATGTGCCACATATGTAGTATTTTTGTCTCCAAAACCGATTGTAAATGGGTCAAAACCCGACCTATTCTCTTCCTATATAAAGGGGACTTAGTTTTACAACACAACCACACTAAAAATTGACCTAAGGGCGCCGCATATACATCCAAATCCTCTCAAAATTTTCTTCTTTTGCTCTTCCAATTCACAAAACCATCTCCACAAGCTTCAAGTAAGTAAGTACTCTCTTATTCTTCATTTATTTCTCATAAGTACTACGTTGCTATGTCTATTATGAATTGCTAAATCGTATAAGATTGTTGGTGATGTTCATGTGTTTGGATTGTTGATACAAAATCATGTGAGTGAACATGTACGTAGGAAAATCTTGACTTGTTTCCGACTTGAAATTGGTTTTAATAGCATTGTTATACTATTTGCGGAATTACTATGGCTATGAATAGTGCTTAAGATTGTTGTTTGGATACTTACATGTTAGACTATCCCGGCCATCGGAATAAGACTTATAGTGCCTACCGACATAAGAGGTTGTGATTGTTGTAAGAATAACTATTCCATGTGGTAACCCCTATGTAGTAGTGTTGCTATATCTACCATGAAAGTAGTCCAATGGCTGCAAGTAAGTGATGCATTGCTGATTTTCTTGTTGGAATACAATCCTAAAACGTATGTCGACGAAATCTGAGTAATCGACCACTTTCACTTCACTAATTTGTGTCAACGAAACTAAGTGTGGGGTGGTACCCCTACTACTTGTGTATAGATTGTAACCATTGAGATTGTGCTACCATTAACACTATTTCAAGTCTCAGGTACAATGGCACCCAAAGCAAGACAAGGCAAAGAAAAGGCTACCACTTCCCAAAAGAGCAAGAAAAGAGGCCGCAAGGAGCAAGGAGAACCCTCCTCGCTGCAAACACCTCAACTCACGCTTGGAATTAAGTGAGATACTTATGAGGAACTTCTGAGGATGACGACTCTGATTATGATTCTGATGAAAGGGGTAGGACCCCAGACATAGAGGAGGAGTCCGACTGACCAGGTTCCTCGTATTTATTTTCCACTGAGGACAGTGTCCCGACTAAGTGTGGGGTGGTGGTATTGCATGTTATACTTCTCTATTCGCATCTATGTTTGTTTGCTTTTGTTTCATTTTTGTTTCGTTTTGTTTTTTTAGTAGTTAAAATTTTTTCTAGCTTCGCATGAAATTATTTTGACAGGCAGCATGAGATTATAACAAGAGTATGTGTTACAATTGTGACTATTGAGACGTTTAGGCTCTAGTTGTGACTCATTATGTGATATTGTGTGATTCAATTCCTTCACTTGTTGGGTCAAGAGTCTATATTACTTCCAATCAAGTCGACCATGTGCCTTGTGTGTGTGAGATAATAGTATATTTTATGTGTGTGGCTGATGCTAGAACTTGCCTGGTATGTATGCAAAGCGAAAATAAGGAGTGTAAGTTTAGGATATGATTTAGGCATTTCTTTGGCAACCTATACATGTTTACCTTCAGTTTTACCTACCCATGGACATCATCCTAGTCAAACCCTTTTGAGCCTTTAGCCTATTTCTTAGACAACCTCGTATGTAAGCCTAATCCATTTTTTTCAAGACCGTAATTTGATCCAAATTCCTAAGTGCTTTAAATTAAAAAAGTCATGTGACAACATAAGAGGAAATTGGGTGAGTATGATGCTTTAAATTGTAATGGTGCTTGAATGTGTTATGAAAAAGAAAGTGTTATCATAAGAGGTATGTTGTGAAAAGAAAAAGGAAAAGAAAGCTGAAAAGTGAGTTGTTCTTAAAATTGAAAAACAAAAGAGGAGAACAAGGGTGGTAGAATAAAAGAAATAAGAAAGGTTGAAAGAAAAAAGTGTCAATGATACAAGGTGATGTATTAAAGCGCTTAGGAGCTTAGTCACTATTCCTGGCCAAAATAGTCCTACCCGTCCCTTAGCCTACATTACAACCATCAAAAGACCTACTTGATCCTAATCTTAACATTCCGACATTTAGTGGAGTACTACATTAAGGGCAAGCCTATGGTCATCAGTTGCTACATATGAATTCTATGTAAGAGCGAGAGCAAAGATATTGTTGATACCCATGTTTGAAAAATATGCTATACTTGTGAGTGATTATGGGTAATATATTGTGAGACACACATGGTTGATGAGTTTTGGGTAGTTACATATGATTCCTTGTACCTTAACGTTTGCATGCGAGTTGACCACCATCACGAGTCTATGCTAGAGGTTAAACTGTTTCTACTGATAATCGGGAAGTACTCTTTGTTGATAATCGTTGTGCTTGTCTTGACGAATGTTTTGTGTTGTTACTGTGAAACCTTAAGTCGACGCTTAGAAGGACATGATATGTTGTTCGAGGACGAACAAAGCTCTAAGTGCGGGGTGTTGATGATAGGCGGATTTACACGCCTATATCAATATATTTTGCCCATATTTTAGCCTAGTTTTGAGAACAAATTATATATTTCATGCACTTTTAGTCCTTTTTCCGATAAATGAGCTAACGAACATGATTAGTAAAGTTTCAGGTATAAATGATGCAAAATTCAGCATTTTATGGCTTACTTGACGCAAAAGAAAGCTCACAAAGGAAGGAAAGGGAGTTTACACGCCTAAGGACCAAAACTGCTGCATGGAAAATCTGTCCCGGGCTAAAACAGCATTTCCGAAGACTTTGGGGACCTAGACCAAAACTGCTGCATGGAAAATCTGTCCCGGGCTAAAACAGCATTTCTGAAGACTTTGGGGACTTACAGACACATAGCTGGATTTTGACAATGATACATTAACCTAGTACAATTAGGTTATGTATTTCATTAGTTTATTTGGATTATGATAATGTTACCTTAACCTAGTACATTTGGGTTAAGTATTTCATTAGTCTAGTAGGATTTGGTTATTTATTTCATTAGCTTAGTAGGAGTAGGATATGGGTATTATAAATACCCTATCATGCTAGAGATTTTTAATTAACTCCTCCCTTAGTGGAGAGATACATTCAACAATTAATCTTCTTCCATCCCTCTCTTCTTCCACCACAACAATTCTACAACTCTTCTAATCTTCCCATTAATTCTATTTTTCTTCTTCTTTTCATCTATTCAATTCTTAATTTCTGCAACAAGAGAAACGTTACTTTGCTAAGGAATTCACGCCTAACGCCTATCACTTGATCTACACGCCATTACTCAATATTGTGATATAATAACAATGTCAATCGTGATCTCCTTCGCATTCATGGGTAACTAAACTTCTCTGTTGGGGTTATGGAAGCCGAATGAGATACTATCTATTGCTGTGAGTTTGTGAGTTCGTGACACGTATATTGCTTATATCATTATTCTCTTCATCTTAATCTACATTCTTTGCGGTTGCAAACGCAAGAATACGCCAGTCTAACATTTAACTTGTTCGAGAGAAAGGTTATTTGTCTGGAAAAGAGATAATGTCAAGGTAGTAGGACACCCTTTCCTATTAAAAAGCTAGTGTCGTAACTGGACTAACCTCTTGGAGAATTCGTACCGTTAGACACGCTTTAAGCTCGAGAGAGTTAAAGTGAAATAGTCCTTGTTGAGGTCGAGAGACGCTTGGATTTACCATAAAATACAATTCTCTTTAAGCACATGCATGTCACAATTCTACACACTCATAGCCAATAGAGACGTATACCTCAGAAGGTGGACATAACCCCAACGCTTCAATTCTCATTGTTTACAACTTACGTAACAATCTTTCTCTCTTTACTTTGCTATTTTCAGCTTTTACTTTATTGTTTTCATTACACATTACAATCCCCCCTTTTACGAGACTTGCACCAAAAGTTTAGTAATTTTGCTTACTTATTGGCCAAGCTATTCCCTGTGGGATCGACACCCAACCCAGGTTGGGTTCTATATTTGCTATCAACCGCTTTACACTCCTACGAGAGCTGTAGATTGAGCGTTATCACATACGACTCATTTAGAATACACTATCGCGACATTGATACATAAATACCGGGTGAATGACTTTGAAGGCAGGATGTAATAAAAACAAATATGTTACCTCGCCAACTGTCTGTAGGATCTCAAAGGTTCCAATATATCTGGGGCTAATTTTATCCCTCTTTTCAAACCTCATCAGGCCCTTCATGAGCGATACTCGTAGGAAGATCCTACCAACAACTCTTAACCTTAATGAACAACGTTTGTGGTCAGCATAACTTCTTTGCTTACTCTAAGCTACTCGTAGCCTGTCTTGAAACACCCTAACTCGGTACAATGACTCAAGAAGAAAATCTGTACCATGACACCTAGCCTCAGAAGTCTCGAACCAACCAATAGAAGATTGAAATCGCCTACCATATAGCTCCTCAAATAGGACCATCTGAATACTCAAATAAAAGTTGTTATTATATGTAAACTCAGCAAATGGTAGAAACTGGTCCCATTGACCACCCCCAAAATCAAACACACAAGAACAGAGCATGTACTTCAAGACCTGTATAGTCCACTCTAACAACCGATCAGTCTGGAAGTGAAATGCGGTGCTGAGGTAAACCTGGGTACCCAACTCCTCCTAAAATATCCTCCAAAAGTTAGAAGTGAACTAAAAGACTCCGTATGAAATAATGGGTATAGGTACACCATGTAAGTGAACCACCTCCTAAATATAAACACAGACTAACCTCTCGTCACTGTAGAAAACTCTAACTAGGATAAAATTTACAGACTTAGTCAATTGATCCACGATAACCCAAATGCTATCAAAATCATGAGAAGTGTGAGGCAATACATCTACAAATTCTATAGTAACTCACTCCCACTTCATCTCGAGAAAGGGTAGCTGCTGAAGTAATCTACCAGGCTTTTTGTGCTCGACCTTTACCTACTAAAAACAAAGGCATCGATCCAAAAATCCTACTATATCTCTCCACATACCATTCCATCAGTAATACTGCCTCAAATCCCTATACATCTTTGTTGTCTTAGGGTTAATAGAGTATTTGGAGCTATGAGCCACGTGAATAATCAACTAAATCAAATCTCCAACCCTGAAAACACAAATACGACTATTAAATCTCAAAACACCCTAAGAATCTAAGGTAGCCCTCCAAAAATCACCTCTCAACACCTGTTTTCCAAAGTCATAAAGCCTGTTGTTCTTAAAATGTCCTCCGAGGGTCAGAAATATTCAAATGAGAGATCAAGTGAGCTAAGGACTGAATGTCCAAAGCCAACGATCGCTGAGAAGCTAAAATAAAGCCCAAGCTACCCATACTCACTGACTTTCGACTCAAGGCATCCACTACAAGATTTACCTTACTTAAATGGTAGAGAATATAGATATCATAGCTCTTCATCAACTCAATCCATCTACCCTTCCTCGAATTAAGCTCTTTCTGGGTGATAATATATTAAAGACTATGATGATCAGTAAATATCTCATAGAAAACACCATATAAATAATGTCTACAATCTTATGTGCAAACACTACCATTTCCAACTCCAAGTCATGAGTGGGGTATTTACAATCATTTTCCCTTAGAAGCATCAACACAAATGCAATTACACAATCCTGCTACATCAGAATACACCCTATACCAACACTAGATGCATCATAGTAGATAGTAAAACCTTCTCCCTTAATTGGAAGAGTCAGAATAGGAGATGAAGTAAGCAAATACTTGAGCTATAGAAATCTCACCTCACAACTCATAGACCACTGAAACAAAATATCCTTCGTGGTCAATCTAGTCATAAAGGATACAATATAAGAAAAACCCTCAACGAACTGCCTATAGTAACCTGCCAACATAATAAAATTGCTAACCTTAGTAGGTGACGTAGGCCTAGTCCAACTACAAATAACCTTAAACTTTGTAGGGTCTACTATAATACCATTCTTGGACACTATATGTCCTAATAAGGCTACAGACTCAAGCCAAAACTTGTATTTTGTGAAATTGGCATAAATTTGATAATCTATCAAAGTGTAGAGCATAGTCCTCAAATATTGCTCATGCTCCTTCCTACTTCTTAAGCATACCAGAACATCATCAGTAAATACTATCACGAAGGAGTCCAAATATGACCTAAACACACGATTCATCAAATACATAAAAGTTGTTGGGGTATTGTTAAATCCCAAAGACATTACCAGAAACTCATAATGATGATTGTTAAGGTTGTCTTGGGGATGCTCGTAGACCTAACTCTTAACTGATGGTAACTAGACCTCGAATATATCTTAGAAAACACTACCATACCCTAAAGTTGGTCAAACAAATCATCTATACGAGGCATAGGATACTTATTCTTCATGTTTACCTTATTCAACTGCCTATAGTGGATACACATATGCATAAAACCATATTTCTTCTTTATAAATAGAATTAGAGCACCCCATGGCGATATACTTGGTCTGATAAAACCCTTACCTAGAAGATCTTAAATCTGACTATTCAAATCCTTTAGCTCAGCAGGATTCATAAAATATGGAGCCCTAAAAATAGGTACGGTGCCTGGCTTGAGGTCAATAATAAACTCTATATCATGCTCAAGAGGAAGGACAGGTCAGTCGAAAACATAGTAGAAAACTCACGAACAATAGAAACGAAGTCAAATGATGGACTCTCAGTACTAACATCCCCAATATATGCAAGAAATTACTAAAAACCCCTTAATATCATTCTCCTAACCCAAATATAAGAGATAATCCCCATTGGTGCATGGCTAACAAAACTATACAATACAATCGATGGTATGCTAGGCAAGGATAAGGTAATGGTCTTAGCAAAATAATTCAAGATCACATAGTAAGGAGATAACCAATCCATGCCTAGAATCACATAAAAATCTACCATGTCTAGGACAGTAAGATCATTTTGAGTATCAAAATCTCAAACAGTCACCAAATAAGATTTATATACCCAATCCAATACTAAAGAATCACCCACTAGGGTAGCTACACGCAATGATACAGATAAAAGCACCAAACATAAACCTAAATCTGATACAAAATAAGCATAAACATATGAAAATATAGAACCGATATCAAACAAAGTAGAAGCTAGCTGATGGTATACAAAAATTATACCTGTGATCACAACATTCGAAGTCTCAATCTGTAGACTACCTGGTATAACATACAAATGACCCTGTCCACTACTGGACTAGGTGACAGTCAAGCCACCTATCCTACATCCCAGTGGACTATATCTAGAACCCTGGGACCACTCACATGACCCTATGCACAACCCTTAGCTTGCAGTGATACTTCTCTGATCGACTATGCAGTTTAAGCTGAAGGCATCCATACTGGAGACACTCGTGGGAGAAGTGACCAATAATCCCATAGTCATAACATGCCCTGAGCACCCTAATCTATCTAGAAGGTCAGGAAAATATAGAATGACCAACTCAACTCGATGATTCTGACTAAACACCCCTCTGTGGCTAACTACTACTCTGAACAATGGAACTACTATAACCGAGTTGAACCCTATCTAATATCTGAAGTGATTCTTGAACTGGCTGAAAGGCTAACTTTGATGTTGATAAGGCTGTTGCTGGGGTACCTACTGTGAAATCCTAATCCTGTGAACTGTGAAACGATGTGGCTCTCACTATGAAAGCCCTGGTAATGATGTCTCTTATCACTTCCCACTGGGAATTCATGATCCACCTCCTCTATATAAACATGCAAAGACTTCCCTAAAGTCACCAAACTGTGTAACCTTATAAAGTGGTAATATAAATTCCCTAATAAAGAATTCATTCATAATCCGTGGGAAGAATCATACTGGCATGTCTGGATAACTTATAAAATCTTGCCTAATACTCAACCATAGATATAAAACCCTATCTCAAAGAAAAAAAACTCATCTAAAAAATGCCCGTTCATTCTGCGAGGCATATATTTCCTTAAAAAGGCCTTAGAGAATTATGTCTAAGTCATTGGTAGAGATCTAGTTGGTATGGAATCAATATAAACCCTTCACAC
Organism: Capsicum baccatum var. pendulum; assembly: GCA_030864225.1. Taxonomy (NCBI): domain Eukaryota; kingdom Viridiplantae; phylum Streptophyta; class Magnoliopsida; order Solanales; family Solanaceae; genus Capsicum; species Capsicum baccatum. The sequence goes on along the minus strand of CM061558.1, from coordinate 74,250,200 downwards.
TTCCTTGTTATTTTTTCTATCTGATAAGCAACATATTTCACTCCATGCGACTCGACCAACCCCAAATTCTATAACTTTTCCTCGCAATTAGATAGGAACTCATAAACACTCTTTCCTGAGGTCCCAGAGAATCTGTGTGGATTCAATTTAAAAAATTATCCCAATATCTTGTGCTTCTCTAAAAACATAACTAGCTAGGCTAGTACTGGCTGTGGGACTACTAATGCTAGTGAAACCTCTATCCTAGGTGTCGTTGTTGTAGGCTATGCCTCTAAATCAAAATCACCATGTATTGCGGGCTAAGTTCCCTCTAGACCACTAACTAACCCCAATAATTGTACCAAATCATCCCAAAGAACCAAAGAGTATATAAAACTAGGTGGAGCTTGGGATACCCCCTATCCCACCTGCTACTATAGTGATGGAATATCTAGAGCTCTCTCGATCTCAAGATCTATGAAAGGATTACGTGATGGATCCCTGTACTAATCTCGAATTGTGGTTGCTGCTCTATCCTACTAAAATACCCTGGGTTTTGGTCCTTATAAATTTCTTGGGTGTTAGACTTTTTGTACATCATACGACTGATCATACTAGTCGTATGGTAAGGTACAAGTTAGTTGACCCAGTCATATATTATCTCATATTGGGTGGTTGAGTTTCTGGAATGGGTACGACTTGGGTGGATAAGATTCGTATAGTGGGTGACGGGTTGTAGGGTTGGTTTTTCCTTTACTTAATATGAAGTTTAGTAACTTAACTTGGATATGAGTACAAGTGGCTCGCCATGACTCATGAGAAAGGGAACGAGTGATATAGTTCAATTTGTATGTTGGATAGTGTCAACCCCTCTTGATTTTGCCTAAGGTATGGGTTAAGGGTACTTATCGTATGCTTGGATATGATTGGGTCATGGTAGTCATATGTTGGTCAGTGTTAGGGATCAAAGAGATACCTAGTATACTAGTGGTGGGTAACACTCATATGATAGGGCACAGGTGGTATGGTGGAGTTGTACCCTCTTGTAGGAATTTTATATAGTTTAAGTTGGGGGTAATCTGGACATTTCCCCTCTTAACCTATTAAGTCCCCATGACCTATAGCATTCTTGGGATATCATTTACCCTAATATTCTAATATTAAACACTTAGAAACTCTCTTAAATTCTCTTAAAGTCTCTTGGGTCAAGGAAGGCTAGGGTTTCATTAATAGGATCAATATGAGGCTTACAAGGGTGATTTATCTCCATCATGTTCATAATCTAAGGCATGTTACTCCTCTCTCATTGTTAGTTTTAACCAAAGGAATGATTTATGAATTATTTTTATGGAATAGATGTTTTATGGTTTTAGGTTTTCATATATATGTTGGGGGTTTTGGTTACAATGGTTGGTTATGATTTTACCATGTCTTTTACTTATGGTTTTCATATTGTTACAGTGGTTTGAACATTTGATTGCATAGGAATGGTTAATTGGTACTTGGGTTTGGCTTTGGAAATACTATACCCCCAACATGTTTGTTAAAATGCCTATGAGAATATTTTTGGTTAAATTGTTGGCCTTTCATTGAACTATTGCATGGTATAACTTGGTAATAGAACCCTAAATGGTATAAATGGTTTAAATGGTTTGGAATGGTTAAATGGTATAATTTTTGTGGTTATAGTTGGTCTAGTTGAAAGCCTTGTGGGGTACAAGGGAATCCCTCAAACAAACTTAATAATGAAACACTTGTGGGGAACCTAGGATTCCCCCAAGTCAAGTTAATAAGGTAATCTATGGGTACATGGGAATCCCTTTTTCTTAAAAGGGATGGATAAGGACATTGCTTGTAAGTTATAGACGGTATGACGATACCACTACTTATACCTTTGGTTAATAATAAATGGAATGGTGGTTTGGTTGTGTGGTAATGGTTTTAATTGGGCAATAATGGCGGGGTGTGATACCTAACCATGAAGGTCTGAGTCCAATGGATGGACACTGAAAACTCATATTTGCCAACATAAGAATTGGTCATGACGACTATATATGATACTTATGGGTACATGGGAATCCCCTAAGCACACTTGTACATATGTATCATGGATAGTGAAGGGTACTCAGGAATCCCCTACTCCTATGGTATCTCTATTTCATGCGGATACACGCATTAGGTCCCGTTCAGGGGGTTACACTGGAACTATATAGACCGTCGGTAGTTCTAGGAAGATTAAGCTACACATACCCAAGTTAATTGTTTTAAAGGCATGCTAAACCCAATTCTCTTTCCAGCATGCTAATTTATACGTATGTATGGTTATGAATGTATATGGTTGGATTACTTAGTTTCAAAGGTTGGTATTATTTTATCCTTGTCCTGAGTGAATGCTAGCGATGACCTGCTAACCCATCTTTGGGTGGCTGTATCCCCACGCGATGTAGGAACTGTCCATTCTACTCCTCCTGCTTAGCGGTCGGATTCAGGATCAGCTTGGTTAGATTTAAGTGGTGAGCTTCCATATTTCGGAAGGCTTTATTTCATGTCATGGATCTTTTTACATACTTTGGTTATTTCATAGATATTGTTTTTGACTATGGTTGGGGAATGTACCAACAGGATATTGTTTAAATTTCAGTTAGAGATTTTGTGTGACTACTATGGATTGGTATAAGCGGCGTCGGTATTGGTGTCAGCCTTAGTATTGGCATTGGTATTAGGGCTGTACCGTTTGACTGTATTTATGATTGTTCCATCATTTTATGTAATGGACTCGTGCTTGGTTATTATTTTGGTTTTGGTATGATTATTGGTTGAGTATTTGATGGTTGGACCTGCTTAGGTTGGTCACGGTTATTGACTTATACCAGAGTTTGGAATGGTATAAAATATTATCTTGTTATATTTTTGGAATTTATCCGACTCAGGGGATGAGTTTGGAGGTTGGGTTAGGTAACAGGGGTGGTCCCCGGTCCTGATTGAACTTGGGATACTTATTACAACAAGGCCTTGGTTCGGGTCGTGTCACCTGCCCCTAATCTCTAGGTCAACCTCGACCCCTAATTGGAACTCTAGCAGGGCGCTCGAGGTCCCGATCCCCATCTCTCGCACCTAGCCTCTTAGCTATCTGCATAAAGAATAAACCAATAAATATTAAAACCAACTCAGACCCAACACATGAAAATAGATCAAGAAAATGAGATTTTTCCCTAAAAATGCTCTATAGCCTCCCAAAGATAGGATACAGATGTCTCTGTACCGATCCACGAGACTTTACTAAACATCGACTCTAATACCAACAGTACTAGTGAAACCTAGTCTCTGATACCAAGATATCACAATCCAATTTCTCAAGTCATGATAGCGTTTACTTTATCCCACTAGTAAGCAAGCCAAGCTATAGCCCAGAACGATAAGTAATGGGCTAACAGGCAGAAATCAAAAAAGACCACGTATAATGATAATAGTAGTAATAATAACAAAAAAATAGTAAGAAAACATATAAAGTATATGAAAATGAACGAAGGAAAAACACCAACATGTACAAACAAATTCCTCCCAAGACCTAATAAGGTCGATACTAGAACCACTACTAAAAGATACCTAGACTACTAGACAGAATTTAAAATATACACAATATATACAAGAAGTCTCGAGTAGAAAAGACTAAACTAGAATACATAGAGAAGGATCAGTCTCGGACGACAGCAAGATCACCTTGTTCTAGATCAGTACTGGAAAATAGGAATCACGTTAACCCCAACTTCTAGTACTCGGATCTGCATCAGAGAAAATATGCAAAAGTATAGTATGAGTACTAAATCAATGGGTACTAAGTAGGCATCATCAACTGACTGAGCCTAACATAGAAAAAGTATAACTAAAATACGATAGTGTAGTCTATGTTAACAATAAATAAGGATATAAAGATTAACAGCTATCGAGCTATGAAAATGAGATAACAGGATAAGTAAAAGCGATACAGAAAGAGAAATAACATATTAGTAAAAGGCAAACCAAAACATAACCTAACTGGACCCCATAAGCCCACCAAGCACACTAAAGAAGACATTTAACCCAACCATACCCCCATAAGATGATGGGACACACAAAAAATAATTAAAAAAATAAACATAACCAATATATAACTAAGACAATGCCAATAAATCATAGTAGACATCTATATGTGCACAAGATTTGAACTGGCATCAATAGGTAGTAACGAGAGGCCAGACGCCAGCTCGAATAGGTAGTGGTGGATAATAACAAGAGGCTATTAGCCGGATTTGAACTAAAAGTAGTAGGTAATAATGAGAGGCCATATATATGATATACAACAGAACCCATAATCAGATGCCAAACTCAAATCGAAACTCAACCATAACTCCCAGAACAACAATAATCAGTACTAGAACTCTAACTCATCATAACCTGACGTTGGACTTGAATTGGAACTTAAAGTAATCATAACCAACTGTAATCTTAGAACCCAAACCATGTCGTAACCAATGCCATAGTGTGCCAAATTTCTCTATAAATGATATAAATAAATTATATGTTGACCTTAAACCGCAGTAAAAATATATTTAAATAACCAACCATGAAACGTAACTAAAAATAGATGAATCAAAGGTTTTGCAACTTAAATACCATATCCTAAGCTCATAAATACCACATTATGTTAGAAAAAAAGGAACCAAAATTAATAGAACAGGGTCTTAATTGGATAAATAAGACATGATATCTATATCAAATAATATGCAAACTATAACTACCTGTCCAAAACTAGCATAATAGCACACAATTACCATAAATAAGCTTAATCTATATATAGGGTAAGCCTAGACTACCTGGATTCCAAAGCTAAAACCCTCTATGAGAAGCCTTCGAATAGAGCCCTACTAGAACCCGTGCTTGAATAATTGATGTGGATAATTATTTTTCTTTGTGGAACCGCGTTTCTTTAGTACTCTTTTCATACAAAGAAGGAAAAGATTCATAAGAAACATGTATTGGTAATATATATAGGTGCACATATATGCCTAGGGAAAATATGACAATGCTGCCTAACCCACTAAGTCTAAATGCTACTTTAGTTGATACTAATCTCACTTAGAGGCTATCTTAGTTCATTACTTGACACCTAAGAATAAGGGTGTGCATCGATTGGTTCGGTTTGGTTTTATGTATTATTGTAAGACCCCATAAAGTCCTAGTCATTTCAGTCCTATATAGCATGCCAAAAGAGGTCACTGACTTAGAAAAATCTAGCTAAGTGTTAAGACTTGGAAGTATTTTTAGCCTTCGTAATTGAAAGATCTTATTTTCGATCCTTACGGCCTCAGATTATCAATTGTTAAATTGATTCGTGATAAGGTATGTCAATAGGTAATATTGGGTGAGTTTTAGAATTTTTTGACATTGTTAAAGTCATGTTTTGAAGCCTAAAATAGTGCATCAACGCAATCAAGTCACTATGCATCACTAATCGTGTCGACAGCATCAACACAGCGCATCGACAATCGCATCAACACCATTGACACGGCGCGTTGGGTATCACGTTGCTGGGCACAGTTTGCTCACTTAAATTCTAAGTTTCCAAGGGAATTTAGGTCCTTTTCCCCTCACCCATATTAGCCAAAACACGAAATTAAACTCCCAAAAGGGCAAATTACATTCATTATTCTTAAAATCCTCTCAAGAAATAAACCCTAGTTCATCAAGTTCAAGTCCAAGTTCTAAGAAATCCCCTACAATCTTCATGAAATCAACAATCAAGGTATGTTAGGTGTTCATCCTTGGGTTTCCTTCCACCCTTGGAGTTTAAGAACCCTTTTCAAAACTTGAATTATGATTCTCATGTTATGAATTGAATTATGCTCATGTTTGTATTATTGTATGAATTTCAAGTTAAGATCTTTTATGAGTTCCATGCAATTATGTTAGCATGTGTGTTGAATTATGAATCTCTCGAGTCAAAACCCTTGAATTTGCAAGTTACATGTTGAAGTTATGATGCCCTATATGTTTATTCTTCATGTATCACAATCATGCTCCCCAAGTGTTTGATAGAATGTCCATGTGAATTGAATAGTATAATCATGACATGTTTTCATGTGTTACCATTTATGTACAAGTTCATGATCTCCAAGTGTTTGACAAATGTCTCAGTGAATAAATTGTGAACAATTGACTATTGCTATATTTTTAAAATTTGTTATGTTTTATTATGGATGTTATCGAGTCCTAGGGATACTTGTTACCCGAAATCTAACTATTTACTTAGTTGCAGTAGTTATACAATAGTCCCAATAAAGGTCAAGAATAGTAGTACTCAGTCAGTAACAGAACTCAGTCCAGTTCAGGCAGTCTACACGATCAGTGTCATTTTAGTCAAGCCTAGTACAGTCTAGTGATCAGTTTAGTGTCGATTAAGTTAGGAGTAGAATTTAGCACCGAGCGAACCTAGGGATGGGGGCATTCTTTCCAGTAGAGGGTTTGACCCTTAGTAGCAGTCCCTATATTACATAACTACGTAGACTGCGTAGGGTAAGTCGTCCTTCTGCCAGACTAGGGTTGACACCATCATATATATATATTTCATTAGTCTTTCTACCAGATTAGATTTGACCCATCATTGTTAATATCCCATGGCAAGGTGCTAACACCCTTCGAACTGGAGTCACAGGTTGGACCCTAACTCAGTCTATGCAGAGGTATGTCGGTTGGATGAATACTCCTACAGTTACAGTTTCAGTCTCAATATTCAGTAAAGAACTCAGTCAGTTCTACAAAACCATGGCTCTCAGTTATTAGTTACTAAGCTATCAAAATTCAGTACTCAATTTCAGTATAATCTCAGATACATAATGTATATCTACATGCATAGTATTGCATGTTCAATATGTTTAGCAGTTACAGTTTTGCTTGTACACTTATCCAATTACTTCATGATGTTCATTTAGTCAGTTATCATCTTATGAATATGAACCCATGTATATCAGTCTTCCCTCACTTAGAATACCAGTACATTCCACGTACTGATGCATACTCTCTCTTTTGTGATATGATGTCTCATATCATAGGTTCGGACGCTCAGGGTCCTGACCGTACTAGCAGCTCAGAATATCAGTTGGAGATTCATTAGTGAGTCCTTATCCATCGAGGATATTATTTTATTTCAGCAGATTTAGTATGTTCGATAGTTGAGGTTAGTTGGAAACTTGTCCCATCAACCCCACATTCAAACAGTTAGAGGATTTTAGTATTTTTAGTATTATTATCAGTATACAGAATTTGTTTTTAGTTTATGAACCTTATGTCAATTTCAGCCTAACTTCCGCATATATTTTCAGTTTTATTATTCAATGCTCACAGCAGGTACCAGTCATGGGTTAGTTTATGATCCTTCGGGGTCGTGAGCACCGTGTGACGTCTAGGGTGCAGAATCGGGGCGTCATAATTATCGGTTCAGTTTATCAATTTTTGTCTTTTAAATATACTAATCCAATAACAAAACCAATAAGATATTTTTTATCGATTTTCAATTTATCGATCTTTAGTCCTTAACGGTTCAGTTTTTGGTTTAACCGATAAGAAAAAACTTATAAAATAGAAATAGTAGTAAATAACAAGAAAAAAAATCGAATCTTAGTTGCAACCAAAAATCCTATGTGTTTTAATTTACAAGAATCTTCAAGTTTGAACTAAATGTTGTAAGGAGAAATTAAGAGAAATATATAATAAGTCATATATATATATATGTATGTATATATGTATATATATATATATATACATATGTATGTATATATGTATATATGTATATATGTGTGTATATATGTATATATATATATATATCCTTATTGGGTCATTGGTTTATCCAATAACCCAATAAGAAAAAATCGAACCGAACCAATAACTAAATAATTTTTTTTTATAAAACCATTAGAAAATCGTTAACCCAATAACTAAATAACAATAAACCAATAATATTTTTGCACACCCTTACTAAGAACATAAATGTCATGCAGATATACACTGATATATATATATATATATATATATATATATATATATATTAACGATCAAATTTAATCCCATTATGTATAATCTTGGGTATTGTGTAAGTTCGTGGTAATATAAATATCATATTTTGAATACACCATAGTTAATAAAAAATTATTTCTAATAAAACCTTTATTATATAATTAGAATATTTTAATATAGCTGAATTTACTATCTTCACTTAAAATATTAATAAGTTATAAATCTGTTTATAAAGTAACATTGATATACCATAACTAAAGATTTTATACAAATTAAAAATATTTTAGAAGGGTAATAAATTACATTTCTACCAAATGCTAATTTAGGTTAAATATTTCACAATATATTTGGTATCACTAAAATTCTCAAACGAACCTCTCAAAAATAGAACTGTCAGTCCCAGCAAGTCATAAATAACTTGGGGTAGTTATAGAAAAGCTCTAGACAACGAAAATATATGAAAACCAAAAAAAGAAATGACTGTGAGGGTCATTACATATTATCTAAAAACTTGAAATTAAAATTTTTTTAAAGAATAATGAGATATTCTTTTTTAAATGAATTAAAATGTTTTCACCAATTAGGAAAACATTTTTAATGTGCAATTATTGTCCATTATATGGAGGATATTTTGAACTTATGGCTCCTCTCTACTTGTAATTAGATTTTTTTATAAAGTCAATCTTTAAAATGATATTTTATTATAACGGTTAGATTTTGATTTTTTTTTAAATTAATTTTTATGTTATGTTATATGCATGTTTTGTATTTTTATAAAAATAAAACAATATTCGAAAAGAATGATCTTCTATAAAAGGGGTTGAATGTACTATTATTTTCTAGAATTCAGACTGAGTCAATCGAATTGATTAAAAAAGGTTGCATACCTTATTTATTTTGACAATTGTCCATGTTAGGGGCGAAGTTAGATAGGATCGAGGAGTTCATCAAAAAAAATTTATTGGCAGAAAATGATAATGTTTATTTAGAGTTCGTTTATATATGGTTAAGATTACTATTTATTGTTTTATTGAACTTCCTTCTAGTTATGAAATATAAAGTAAGAATAACAAGAATAAATAGAGAGGGAATAGAGGAAGCTTCTTTATTTCTCTTGAGGGATGAGAGATTATAAGATTAAGGATACATTGAACAAAACCCCTCTATTTATAGGGGAAAATATTCCTAGTTTCTCTCTAAAAGATAGATATTTCATATCTTAGTAGACATCAACTAGATCTTGATAGATCTTATCTATATTCTTAATAGGCATTCACTATAATGTAATACATTCATAACACTCCCCCTTGAATGTCTAATTGATAGATATTATGCCTCGCTAAAATTTTACAAGAAAAAACCCAGTGAAAAAAATCTAGTGAAGAAAAAAGAGTATGCATCTCTAACAATACGTCTATAGTGCCTTATTAAAAATCTTACAAGGAAAATCCAGTAGGACAAAACCTCGTAAGGGAAAAAAAGTACAACGCGTATTAACTCCCCCTAATTTGAACATCCTTGAACCTTTACATCCCGATCTTATGCACCATCTTCTTGAAATTTGCAATTGGAGGAGACATGGTGAATAAATCAATCACATTATCATTTGAATAAATCTGTTACACGTTAATATCACCATTCTTTTATAGCTCGTGTGTATAGAAAAACTTTGATGAAGTGTGCTTCGTTCTATCTCCTTTTATGAATCCTCTATTAAGATATGCTATGCATGCTGCATTGTCTCTGTATAAAACTGTGGGTACATTATCACATTTCAAACAACATTTTTCTCGGATGAGATGTATCATGGACCTCAACCATAAACATTCTCGACTAGCTTCATGAATAGCTATTATATCATCATGGTTCAATGAAATGGCTGGATAGACCGTTTTATATATCTCCAAGATATGACAGTGTCCCCATATATGAACACATTGCTTGTTTGAGACCGAGATTTATGCGGATTAAATAAATACCCAGCATCAGCATAATCAATAAGATTGAGACTATAATTTTTAGAATAAAATAAAATCATGTGTTTAATTCCATTTTAATGTCTCCTAGTAGGAGCAGAACCATATCTTGCTAACAAATTAACCGAAAAGGCTATTTTAGGCCTTGTAATATTTGTAAGATACATGAATGCACCAATTGCACTAAGATAAAAATAGAAAATACAGAATATATGTAGATAGATCATATAGATTATGAATTAGAAAGTGAAGATAGTATATATGAAATTTCGGAGAATAAAACAGATAATGAAATAGATAGTGAAGTAGATGAATCAAATGACCGAAGAAGATATAAAAATGAACCAAATAACTGAAGAAGATATAAAAACAATAACAAAGGAAGAATAATTAAATGAAGAAGGAACAGATCAAAAAATAATATTTGATAGTAATATATTTGACGAAATAAAAGGAAAAGAGTTAGACCTAAGTGTAGAAAAAATATTTAAAATACCAACAATAAAAAATATATTTAGTAGAAAAAAGGAAGAATACTACGTAGTAAGCCAAAAAGAACATGTAATAGACTGTAGATATGCAAAAGGAAGAGCTAGTATACCACTAATAACAAAAAGAATAATTAATAAAGAAATAAACGATATAAAAAGTAAAGACCCAATAAAATATGTACACCTTGGAGGAACAGAGATATTAATAAAAGCATGTTTTAGAGAAGGAATAGATACACCAATAGAATTATATTTAGCAAATGGTAGAATTATAAAATCTATAGAAAAAAGCATAATAGCTGTTATAAAAGGAAATTTAATATACCAAAAATTTAAATTTATAATGAGCACGAATTATTCAGTAGCAATAACAAATAAAAATATAGATAAATCATTAGTATTATATTGGAAAATATCAGGAATAGAACTAACCCCAGCAAGTAAAATATTTACAGCAAGATGTAAAAATCTATATGTATTAACAACAAACCATAAAATGACAGGAAAAAATAAAATTAATAAAATACAAATAGAAAGCCCTTTTGAACAATTTGTAAAAACAATTGATAATAATGATTATAATTACAAAAATATAGATATACAAGAAGATTTAGAAATAATAAATGATAGAATAAGTACATCAAAAAGAAGAGCTCATGAAAAACCAGAATCATCAAGCTCATAAAAAAGAACAAGTTTTGAAACAACTTCAAAAGTTAATTCAAACCAATATTACGTAACAGGAACAATAAATGAAAACGAATATTTAATACTCTTAAACACAGGACAAGAAGAAAATTATATAGCAAAATATCTAGTAAAAAGTGAAGAAATAAAATCTAATAGTAATATATGCCCATATCTACCAAGGAGTCTAATAAACATTAAAGATATAGCTAAAAAGGAAATAATAATAGGAGTTAGAAAAATAAAAATAAAATTTGAAATAAAGAAAGAAATGCAAAAAGCAGATATAATATTAGAAATAAAATGGTTAGAAAGAGTAAAACCATACAATATAGAAAATACACAATTATCTATAACATATAATAAAGAGAAATTATTCATAAAAAGAACTATAACATGATATGAAAATATGTGTACTTGTAAAAATAATAGTAGAAGGATATTATAATAGGTATTATACACCTATGATAGATACAGGAGCAGAAGCAAACTTATATAGATACAACTGTTTACCAGAAAGTAAATGAGATAAATTAAAAATACCAATAGTAGTCAAAAGATTTAATAATGAATGAAGTTTAATTACATATAATAACAATAGAAGAAATCTATAATTATGAACTAACATCAAAAGATATGCTTTTAGGAATGTCATTTTTAGATAAATTATATCCACATGTAATAACTAAAACAGATTGATGGTTTACAACACCATGTAAACAAAAAGAAAGGGAAAAAAGGGCTATTAATAAAATAAGAAAGAAAACTGATTGGATAGAAGAAAGTGAAAAAATTACACAAAAGTTAGAAAATATAAAAAATACAGAAGATAGAGTAGAACTAGTTGTATTTTCGATAAATAAAAAAGAAATAACTACATTTTCAACAGATAAGGTAGAAATAATAAAGAAAAAATTAAGACAATTATATAGTGAAGATCTATTAAAGGGATGGGAAAAAACAAAAAAAAATACTATAAAAATTGAATTAATAGATAAACATAACATAATAACTTAGAAACCATTAACATATAATTTTGATGATTTAAAAGAATTTAAAATGCATATAGATGAATTATTAGAAAAATAATATATACAAAAAAATAATAGTAAACACAATAGTCCAACATTTATAGTAAATAAACATAGTGAACAAAAAAGAGGAAAAAGTAGAATGGTTATTGACTATAGAAATTTAAATGCAAAAACTATGACATATAATTATCCAATACCAAATAAGATATTAAAAATAAGACAAATACAAGGATATAACTACTTTAGCAAATTTGACTGTAAATCCGGATTTTACCACTTAAAGTTAGATGAAGATTCTAAGGAATTAACCGAATTTACGGTACCACAAGGATTTTATGAATGGAACATATTACCATTTGGATATAAAAATGCTCCAGGTAGATATCAACATTTTATGGATAGTTATCTAATTGTATAGTATACATAGATGATATACTACTATATACAAAAACTAAAGAAGAACATTTAAAATTACTAGAACAATTTACAGATATAATAGAAAAATTAGGAATAAGTTTAAGTGAAAAGAAAGCTGAAATTATGAAAAACCAGATAGAATTTTTAGGAATACAAATAGATAAAAGTGGAGTAAAAATGCAACAACATATAGTACAAAAGATAATAAATTCAAAAGAAGAATTAGATACAAAAAAAAAATTACAATCATTTTTAGGATTAGTAAACCAAGTAAGAGAATATATACCAAAATTAGCAAAAAACCTAAAGCCTTTACAGAAAAAATTTAAAAAGGATGTAGAATATAATTACAACGAGGAAGATAAAAAAACAAGTTCAGAAAATAAAAATACTTTGTAAAGAATTACCAAAATTACAATTTCCAGATGAAAATAAAAAATTTACATATATAGTAGAAGCAGATGCAAGTGAATATAGTTATGGAGTACTTAAATATAGGTACGAAAATGAAAAAATCGAACATCATTGTAGATATTATTCAGGAACATATAATGAAATAAAATAAAATGGGAAATAAATAGAAAAGAATTATGTTCATTATATAAATGTTTATTAGCATTTGAACCATATATTGTATATAACAAATTTATTGTGAGAACAGATAATACACAGGTTCGATGGCGGTTAACAAGAAAAATACAAAACTCAGTTACAACAAAGGAAATTCGGAGATTAGTATTGAATATATTAAATTTTACATTTACGATTGAAGTAATCAAGACTGACAAAAATATTATTGCAAATTACATATTAAGATAAAGCTACTCAAACTGATTTTTCAATGGAAGAAGTTGATGTCAAAGATACCCAAGCAGATTTAATATTACAAGTGTTTGAACAAATAAGTTATTACAAGAACGAGTTATTACATTAACTACTAAAGTTACAAATGTAAAGTGCAGGTTGAGCACTATAAAAAACAAGAAGCTATTAGCAAAGATACTGTGCAGGAAGAGCACATTAAAAAACTAGACCTAGAAGGTGACGATGAGAAACACCTAAAAACTCAAATTACTAACGAAATTACAGTTACAGCTGCAGGTGCAAGTGATATATCCAAGGGAAAGAATATACTCACTCAAAATAAACTTGAACCACCAAAGAAAAAGAATTATAACCTCAACCAGATATTCTCAAAACCATACACACCAAATATACAAAAATCAGAGTCATCTACACTCCCCACATACACACATATTCTGAATCACTCAATCAACAAAAGAAGACTTATAACCATATCACCCGTACATATATTGATAATATTTATACCTTACAAAAATTGTTAAATACAAAACCTATCCAGAGTAAAGATTTAGCAAAACAAAACCAAGGATACATTACACAAATGTCAGAACTATAACAAACTTATTGCTTTGCCTGGCACCAGTGAAAACTTAATTTCTTCATGTTACTATTATGGACTATTATCTATAGTTTACACAATTACTGGAGAAGAGTTAACAAGAATTCCAGATATTCACAAAAAATTTATGGGATTATAAAAGGATTACGATTGGACAGTTATTCTATGTCCATTTCTACTCAGCACCAGCAGAAATATTGTTTGATGAAATAAAACATACAATTACTGTTGTCAAGATAGGAATGACATGCGATTATATCATCCCTGAAGAAATATGCGAACAAGAAGAGATAATCAAAAATCAGATACCGGACTTCTACCGAAACAAGAGAGTTATTGGACTTAGCAGTATATTGACTGAGTTAGCAAATAATTATATAAATCAAAACCCAGTTTGGATTTACTATAATAGAAATCAATTATTAGTTTACTCTACTTGTAAAAATATTAGAGAAATGATAGAAAAGAGATAAGAAAATGGGTCATAACGATCCTAAAACCAGAAGAGTTACCAGTCACAAGATCTATTACGAAAGGAGTTATTTCAGAAGAAGCTATGGAACAATTCTGTAAACAGGTTGGCCAAAGATACGATGACCACATATGCAGCAGGTGTAGTGGAAGACACAAATTTATTTCAGATGTGATGATACAATAGCAAGAAGATAAAAAAGAAGAAATAATGAAAAAAGACAAAATATTAATGGAAAAAAGTGACATGTGAAGATAGAAAGAGACATATTGAGAAAAGATGAATTATCTTTACGTAGATAAATTATGTAGTTATTATTTTTGACTTTTTGAGTCTTTGATTTTTTGTCTTGTATAGCTTTATAGCCTTTATAGCTTTATAGCCTTTTTGACTTTCTGTAACATGTGAATTATTAAGTAGGATACGTGTAAAGTTAGGAATAGTATAGAATAGGATACACATTTTCTTTTTAGGATTATAAATAGCAGAGCAATTTGCTCAGTTAGAGATAAGATTTTTATGTGTTGAAAGCAAGCCTGCTCTTTTATAAACAAAAAACTTTTGAATATTTAATAAGAAAATAGAAATATTTCCAAGGAAAAGCTATGGATAAACAAATCCCGGAATTATCAAACCTACCAGAACAGGTATATTTATTTACGATTATGAATAGCTAAATTCATAAATTCCTGACAATCATTATATGATAAAATAAGTTCATGATAGTTACTTTATAGTAGAATTATTCGAAAAATAGCATGTTAAGAAGTTTATTAGTAAAGTGGAAAAGGAAAAAAATTCCTAAGAACTATGCCATCCTAAAGGTGAAAACTGTGAGGCAAGAAAGTCGTGATAGGGGAATAGCCAGAGTAGAGTCGTTGTTTAAGGAAAAAGTATCCAGATTACCATGCTAATAGTGACCGAAGAACATATTATTTAAGAATAATCTAGTATATAGTAATTTAAAATGATCATATTTTGTTATGTGTATGATTGAAGGGAATATTTTGAAAAAGCATCATATGAAAAATGAATACTTATTTATCTGACGAAATGGTAGATAAATTTAAAATACTTGTTTTGTATGTACTTAAGAATATAGAAATTGTAGATATAAGAAAAATCATATTGAAAAGAATATTTGATAAATATTTTATGACTAGAATAAATTACATACCTCACCTACCTACTTATTCTTACAAATACTTACATACCAAACCTACATATCAACAATGATAAATTATGTATATTTAGAATATCGGAAATTGGATATGAAAAATATACAATTAATAGAAAAACTAATGAAAAAAAATTTAGAAGAATATGTGAGAACTAAAGATATAAAATATATAATTCCTTAATGAAAATATAGAGGAATTATTAAGATTAAAACAAGCAATTAATGCATACTATGATAAAGCAATTAATTACTAGAATCAAATTCCAAGTTATCCAAGTTATTCGTAGAAACCTAAGCATAATATGGATAATATGACAGGATACCTATCTGATGAAACTAAGATACTAGTTTTATATATCATAAAAGACTTAGAATTAGAAGACATAAAGAAAATAATATGGGAAAAAATATTTGATTATGAAGATGACTTACTAAGTACTAATTGGATAGAAGATGAATTAGAAAATATAGATTTCTATGGTAGAAATAATTCAGACAGTTATTATTCAGATGGATATTATACAGATTAAAAATGCTAGAATATATTCAAAGGGTTAGAGAAAAATAAAGTTGGCTATACGAAGAAATTAATTATAGAAATCAGCTTAGAAAAGAAAGAGAACAATTAAAAGAAAGATTAATTTGGATAAATAAAACCATAAAACAACTAGAATTAAAAGACAGTTTAGAATATGATTTAGACATGAAATTTTTCATAGACGAAAAAGACAGGATAATTAACAAAATAGATAACCTAGAATTTAATATCAGATATAGTACAATTAGAATAAATTATTACAAAGAAATTTGCAGTATCACAACTACTTTAGGATAAAATGATAGACTATGAGTATTTAAAATATTGGAGACAAGATATGGAAGAAATAAGATTAGCAAAAATACTTATGAAAGAGAATTTAATTGAATATTTTAGAACAAAAGATATAGAATAGTTAGAATACCTCCAAAATAATATACAAGAATTACAAAGACTAAGAGAAAAAACTAAAGAATATTGCAGTAAAGCATTTAATGAAAAACCATCCAATCACCCCCCCCCCCCCAAGATATGAACATTAATAAAATTAAAATAAATAAACTAAAAATAAAAATGATTGAAAAAGTTAAGAAATATTCACGCACAAACAAAAATAGATTCATTGGACTAATAATAGATCTATTTAAGTTACCCAAGTTATCGGCACCCCCTACA
Organism: Capsicum baccatum var. pendulum; assembly: GCA_030864225.1. NCBI lineage: Eukaryota > Viridiplantae > Streptophyta > Magnoliopsida > Solanales > Solanaceae > Capsicum > Capsicum baccatum. The sequence goes on along the minus strand of CM061558.1, from coordinate 74,233,279 downwards.
ATTGGTATAAGAGATTATGTTGTTTAAAATTATCGGAAGTAGTATGTATATATATTTGAAATAGATATGTTATTGTTGTTGTTGTAGTTTGATCATGATAATTTAATATAATTTAATAGAGTTATATATTGGACGGATAATTTTTTAATGTCTAATTGTTCTTCTATGCAATACTTTTCTATTATATAGAAGAGGTGGTTTCGACCACCTCTTCCAATTACCAAAAAACTTAATTACTTCCACATAATTACATACCATGCGCAATATATAATAGTTTTATTATTTTATCATAATGATTTAAATATTTAATATATTTTATTAATTTATATTAATTAACTATAACTACATATTGAAAGTAAATTTTTATTTATTTATTTAATTATCTATCATGTTCGAAATTAATTTGTTGCCACAAATCACAATAATTAATAACTTAAAATATTTAAAAGACATACAGAAATTTTATTGACTCTTACCAAAAAAACATCTACTCTCACTTAATTACATATCATGCCCCAATATATAATAATTTTATTATTTCATCATAATGATTTAAATATTTAATATATTCTATTAATTTATATTAATTAACTATAACTACATATTGGAAGTAAAAAAAATTTATTTGTTTAATTGGCTATCATGTTCAAAACTAATTTGTTACCATAAATCACAATAATTAATAACTTAAAATATTTAAAAGACATATAAAAATTTTATTGACTCTCATTATTTTAGCAATACCACATAAATTGAGATAAAAGAAAAAGTACTGCAAATCATAATAATTAACGACTTAAAATATTTAAAAATATATATAAAATTTTTAGCTAACTCTCAAAATTGTATCAAAGCCACTTAAATTGGGACACAAGGAGTAAATGTATTATTTGATAATTATTTAAAAATTATTATAAATCACAATAATTAACAAGTTAAAATACTTTTTTAAAAATAGATAAAAGTTCTATTCAACTTTCAAAATTTTATCGGTGCAACATAAATTATGACAAAATAAAAAATTGTCTTAATTAATTGCCACTAAATATTTAAAGTAAATAAATTTTATTATTTTAATTGACTTTTATATAAAAAATAATCTTTTTAGTTATTTATTTATATTAGAAAATTTAAATTTTAAAATTACTTTTTCCTTATATAGAAATACTAATATTTAAACTTAAATTAAAATTTTTAAATTACAAAATTAATAAATTTAATTTAATAAAATAAATTTCAAATGAATATTTTCTTAGAATTTGTGTTGGGTCAATATGTATCAAGTTAAAAAGAAATAAAGAAAAATATATAGTAAAATTCTATTATTGTGAAAGATAAATATAATGCACTATCCAATAATGTTTAATAGTATCATATTTTGCATATGCAAATATAGTATCCCGTATTTAATTAATATACTATTCTGGTGAATTATCGATGATTACTTTTGAATATGCTAAAATTATATTGTTTTTATAGTAATAACATAATTAATCGCTCTTAATTAATTATTATGAGTCATCTAGATATTAAGAAAATAAATAATATTTAATGAAAAATAAAATAGACATAAAATACAAAATTAACTCTTAATATTTTAAATTAAATTTTCGTCTTTCAAACGATGATTTTATTATATCACTCCTTATTATAAGTCATTTATGTATTAGAAAAATAAGAATAACAAAATGATATGTCAACATAAAATATTTGATTGACTATCAAAATTATATTAGTGCCACATAAATTGGGACGGGACAGAAGAAGATATAAAGCAACATATATTATTTGAAAATGAAATAAAAAGTACTGCAAATAACAATAATTAAAAAAAAAAATTAAAAATTGACTGATTTCTACTTCAGCTGCTTCAGTCGTGATTTTACTATATCACCCCTAATTAATTATTATGGTCATTTAAGCATTGTGCCACATAAATTGAGATAGAAAAAATATTATAAATCACAATGATAAAAAATTTAAATTATTTTTAAAATATAATTGGTTGTCGTCGACACAAAATTCTGGACAAGGAGAGTAGCATATATTATTCAAAAATTACATAAAAGGTATTATAAATTACAATTGTTAACAACTTAAAATATTTAAAAATAATTTAATATGTTTATATTTCAAAAAATTACATGAAAAATACTAGAAATCACAATAATTAAAAAATTAAAAAATTTAAAAGATATAAAATATTTGGTCGACTCTTGAAATTATATTAGTGTCACTGAAATTGAAATAGAAGAAAAGTATTATAAATCACAATAATTTAAAACTTAAATTATTTTTAAAATATAATTGTCTATCAATGCCATAATAATTTGGACAAGAAAAGCAACGTATATTAATTTAAAAATTATATAAAAAATATTATAAATTAAAATAGTTAACAACTTAAACTATCTAAATACGTATTAAAATAACATATGTTGAGCTCATGCCAGATTCCGGATGAATCCTAGAAAACATATGCAATCCTTTTATTAAAAAATTTTATTTAAATATATCAAGATTGAAAAAATAAATAAATATCTTAATGGTGGGTCCGTGCTGACACGGGTCATGCTCCTCTAGTTGTTAAAGACACATTGGTTTTGTGCTATCATTGTTCACATCGATTTTATTTGTTTTATTCGAAAAAAAATTATTCACACATTTGTCTTCCTAATTAATTATTTTTTTATACTGTGTACAACTTTCAATCACGTTTTAGTTACTTAATATTCACAAAAAGAATTTTAACAAGCCAATGAAAAACAAATCAGAAGCCAGAATAATTCGAAAATAATATCACTGCCAATTTTAAGGATTTGCTTTTTAGTTTTTTGAAATTATATTTACTTATGCATTATGTAAAAATATTGCATGAATTTTATCATACTCGTCTTGTCTCAGTAAAAGCCACGTGTTTACCTCTGTGAAGCAAAAGGTCAGAGATTGTAACGATGAAATTTGGGTCCACAAATTCAGTAAAAAGCAAGGTACATTACATCTTCACATAGGATAGATGTGGAATTAAACAACTATGACTCTTCCGTCAGACAAAGAAAAAGTACGCTAACAATTCCATATTGAACAACTACTTTAAAGCTAGAATGAGAGTTATTAACTATGCAACTAATTATGAAATGATCAAAATATCCTTGATCGTCTTATCTTTATAGTAGAAATATATAAAAGATCACTAGCAAAAAAGCCAACATAACCCAAAAAAAAAAAAAAATTAAAAAAAAAAGCAACCAACGTGGAAATTTAAGTCAACGTTCTTTTTAAGTTACATGAATTTGCTTCTTCTAATTTCATCACTCGAATACGATTTTTTCCCCCAATTTTACGTGTTTGTAGCAAGACGATTACATGTAATGGATGTTTTTCACACGCTGGAGTTGGAAAATGAGGAGTTCAATTTGATGAAGAAGCAATTTGAGTTTTAAAAGAATAGTTGGGTCAAAATAACGAGTCAAAACATGATTTTGGGTTCAAAAACGAGTTGAAATGAACATTAATGTGTTAGAAAAATTCATGAATATGACCCTAACAAAAAGTGATAGGGCATGTTATGGTACTAAAAGTGTTGAATATACACACGAGTTGATGATAATTGAGGCATTTTTATTACCAAAGAAGTACTCGAAAATAAGAATACTAAACTTAGGAAAAAAGTACTTGAGGTTGAAGAAATCAATTATTAAAGTTGGTGGAAAAGTGGTACTTTAATGAGGTTGAAGGACATAAATTTGCTAGATGTTGCTGCAATATTGAGATTTTCTATACCTACTCTTGATGATTTGATTTTGTGATGTTTACTTTTTGTTCTTTTATAAGATTTAATTAAAGGATTTATATATAGAATTCATAATAGATGAAAAAATATATGAAAATCATGAAGCATTAAAAATAAAAATAGTATTTTTTAATCTAAGAAGAAGGTATAAAAAAATAGGTGAACATTTATATTTAATGTTAGAAAAGGAAGAATTAAAATTAGAAGATAAATTCACAGTTATGGTAAGAATAGAAAAAGAAAATGAAGAAATAGATAGAAAAAAGAAAATAGAAAAAATAAAACAAAAAACTACAGAAGAAATATGAAAAATAAAAGAAACTAAAAATAGTAGGATTTCTGAATTAGAAAAAGAATTACAAATGTTAAAAGATCTGTATGAAAAAAGAAAGAAAGAAAAAAATAAAGAACAAAAATTATCAAACTAGATAAATCAATTTAAAGAAAAATTAGAAATAAACAATAAAGAACTAGAAACTAGGGAATTAGAAATAAATACAATAGATGTTGAAGAAACAGATAATTATGATTCAGAAGATAGTGAAACATATATAGAAATCTTAACAATACTTAAATCTAATTCTTTTCCTTTTATTTCATCAAATATATGACTATCAAATATTATTTTTTGATCTGTTCCTTCTTCATTTAAATATTCTTCCTTTGTTATTATTTTTATATCTTCTTCAGTTATTTGGTTTATTCTTATATCTTCTTCAGTCATTTAATTCATCTAACTCACTATCTATTATATTATCTATTTCATTCTCTGAAATTTCATATATACTAACTTCACTTTCTAATTCGTAATCTATATAATTTATCTGCATATATTCTGTATTTTCTATTTGAATTTCTGATATTTGTTTATTTTTGGGGTTTTTAGGTAATTTACAATCTCTAGCTAAATGTCTTAATTTTTCGCAATTATAACAAGTACATTCTTTTATAGATTTCTTTTTCCTATATGGTCTTTTATGTTTATAATTTTTTACATATATCTTTTTCTTGATTTCTTATATTTATATTTTGATTTTTTATATTTCTTATGTCTTTTTCTTTTCTTATAATATCTTTCTTCGCATCCAAATTGAGGTGCTATTTTATCTTTGCAACATACTAAATTTCTTATTAATTTTTTTTTCATTTTTATTTCTTCTCTATATTTTTCACTTAGGTTTCTATACGATTGTTGTAAAAATTTTATTCTTGCTCCTAGAGTATCTACTATTTTTGGTTCATCCCAACTTTTTATTATTTTTGAACTAAATGGTTCAGGTAATTTACTAAAATATAATTTTTTTATTTCTTTAGTTTCTTCTGTATTATATGTTCCTTTATAATAATATTCTTTATATGCACAAGTCTATTCATCTATGTAACACATATTACATATTGCTAATTTTAACATTAAATTTCTATTTGTATCTTTTTCTTCATTTTGTTCTTTTTCTGTTGTTGTCATGCAGCGAAATTCGTCCTTTATAGCTATTTCATATTTTTTTAATAATTCTATAGGTGTAAATTTAGTTGTAGTTGTTGATGATGTTTCTTCTTGTCACGCCCCAAAATCCCATCGGGTCGGACTGGCACCCGAAGCCGAGAAGGCCCGGGAGAACCCGTTCAAATACCTTTACTTTCACTTACATGTCACCAAAAATTTGGGCAGCACTTCGTTACATATAGAAGGGTCTAATTCCCTGTATCAGCACAACACACACAAATATATATATATAATACTTGGCCGTCGGGGCCACCACATATACAAATATAACATCACTATATAAACTCCCATGACTTTACCCTTCCTTATGTCTACAAAGCCTCTAGGATATACATGGCATAACTAGGGTCGGGACAAACCCCCGCCCACACATGACTCCTGTACAATAACAAAACATAAGGAATCGACTCGGAAAGCTCCGAAGCAAACTGGAGCTCACCAACAGTAGCTGTATAACCTGGCTCCTACTTGTGCGGTGTATGAGCTGAGGTACCTGTGCCTGCAACATAAAATGCAGGTCCCCCGTGAGGGACGTCAGTACGAAATATGTACTGAGTATGTAAAGCTTTAAATAATCATATGCGATATAGGGGGATCTAGAAAATCAGACGCAAGTGAATAAATCATAATAGAAGTGAACCACACTTCATAAACACTTTTAGGATCATGTACATTAACATTAATCTGAATTGGGTTCTTGAATTCAAACACATTTGTGGAACGGTATATATTCGTTCATTTCATTCTTTACAATTATCATTCGCCATTACCTCCTCCTCCCGAACCTCCAACCACCTATCAATAATCAATACTGTATCGTACTATGACCATTAGGCTGCCCCCAGTACATATCAACTGTAATCATATCAAGTATCGAGATCGGCCCATGCTAGGCTTAAGCCCCTGAGCTACCACCCACACGTATATCAAGTAACACACATAAGAGATCTTTCCAATAACTTAGTTCAAAAGCTTTTGAGATTATTACATTAGTGTTCATGCCAATATAGTACCTTTGGAACAACCATACATCAATAGGAATCAAGTAATAGACCTTCTATACAATAACGATGTAATAAGGACTCATTGGTACATCCACAATGTGTTTCAGAATCATCAATATCACAACAATGAAATAGGAGCCTTTTGGTATATCAATGAAACATTTGACACTTTATAGAATGGAAACAACTTCGTTGGTAATGTAAAACAATACATGTTTTTGGACAACCTCGGAATCTTACTTGATGGAACATTGGTGTTTTCATGCCAAAAAACATTGTTAGAGTATGCTTTACATATCTCGTTGTAGATTAGGATACCAATTCAACACAACTTCCCGCCTTTACAAATCACTTATCTACAATGAAATGTTTGGCATCTAGTATTAGCAACCCAACACCACAATTCTCTTCCATAATTCCATACAATCAATATTTGCATACATTCCAAAAACCAACTTGAACAATAGGTTTATGTGTGTGTGTATATATATATATATATATAGCCATCATTTCAATATCACATCATCACACCAAATTCCTTCACAATTCAACATAATCCAACCATGCACAAGAATAATCCAACATCATTTCCAATCATTTTTCAACAACAATCAAATAACATACTTCTTATGCTCACATGCATATATATACATATCCATATAAATAACACCAACATAATTTACATCCTTACCATAAAATGACCCTTTTGATTTCGAAGTCCTGTTGGCACAAATAAGAGGTGCTTCTCGAAGCCCTTGAGACAGTGAACACAACTACAGAATCAATTTGGATTTTCTACGATTGAATCACAAGATAATTGGTGTTGAAATTAGGCTAGGGTTTCTTATTTTCAATAATTGGATGATGAATGATGGATATGAGGCTAAGTTTATGTATATAATGACCAATGTTCGTCCATGAGGTAATGGAAAATGACCATATTGCCCTTAAAAATTTAAGTAAATCCGAATCTGTCCGTGGTGGACTGTTTTGACAGGCTAAAGTAAATCGGCCATAACTCTTTGCTCCGATATCAGATTTGGGTGAAATTGATATCGTTGGATAGATAATTCAAAGGTATTTCATTTAATATAAAGTAGGACATCCAGTTAGTCCTTTACAAGGAGTTATGATCGTTTGAAGTTGACCCTAAAAAACTATTTTGAGAGGCTGAAGTAAAACGAGTATAACTCCTTAATCAGATGTTGGATTTGGATGAAACCAATTGCATTGGAAAGAAGACTCAAAGATCATTCTTTTGATAGGTCGCAGCTCTCCCATTTCAATATATTGAGGGAGTTATTATTGTTCAAAGTCTACCCAAATTTGAACAATAGTTCACTTTCTAATTCGTAATATATATAATCTATCTGCATATGTTCTGTATTTTCTAATTTTTATTTCTGAATTTTTTTTATTTTTTGAATTTTTTGGTAATTTACAATCTCTAGCTAAATGTCTTAATTTTCCTCAATTACAACAAGTACATTCTTTTATAGATTTCTTTTTCCTATATGGTCTTTTATGTTTATAACTTTTTACATAATATCTTTTTCTTGGTTTCTTATATTTATATTTTGATTTTTTGTATTTCTTATATTTCTTATGTCTTTTTCCTTTCTTATAATATCTTTCTTCACATTCAAATTGAGGTGCTATTTTATCTTTGCAACATGCTAAATTTCTTATTAATTTTTTTTCCATTTTTATTTCTTCTCTATATTTTTCACATTGGTTTCTATACCGTTGTTGTAAAAATTTTATTCTTGCTCCTAGAGTATCTACTATTTTTGGTTCATCCCAACTTTTTATTGTTTTTGAACTAAATGGTTAAGGTAATTTACTAAAATATAATTTTCTTATTTCTTTACTTTCTTCTGTATTATATGTTCCTTTATAATAATATTTTTTAAATGCACAAGTCTATTCATCTATGTAACACATATTACATATTGCTAATTTTAACATTAAATTTCTATTTGTATCTTTCTCTTCATTTTGTTCCTTTTTTGTTGTTGTCATGCAACGAAATTCGTCTTTTATAGCTATTTCATATTTTTTTAATAATTCTATAGGTGTAAATTTAGTTGTAGTTGTTGATGATGTTTCTTCTGTAGGTTTGTCAGTTCTTAATACTCTTTTACTATTTTCAGTTAGACTTGAAAACCATAATTTCATTGTTCCTATTAGTGTTCTTTCTATATATTCTGGTGCATTTGTTACATTTATATTATTATCTAATAATTGTTTTGTCATATATTCTATCCATAATTGTATTATTTTTTCTGTATTTATTACACAATCTAAGTCTAAAAAGTTATAATTTTTATTAACTATTTGTTTTGGTGTCCATTTGTCATATTCATCCTTTAGATTATATCTTTTAAACTTATTCTTATAATATGTAGGTTTTCTTATTTATGATGTTCTATGTATTATATTTTCATCTTCTTTTTTATCAAGAGTATTTATTTCTGTGTTTCTATTTTCTAAGTTTTCTTCATTAATTATTTCTTGTTTCTCATTGATTTCTAATTTTTTTGTATTTGTTAAGATTTCTGAATATGTTTCACTATCTTCTGAATCATAATTATCTGTTTCTTCAACATTTATTGTATTTATTTCTAATTCCCTAGTTTCTATTTCTTTATTGTTTATTTCTAATTTTTCTTTAAATTGATTTATCTTGTTTAATACTTTTTATTCTTTATTTTTTTCTTCTTTTTCTTTCTGTCTTTTTTCATACAGATCTTTTAGCATTTGTAGTTCTTTTTCTAATTCAACAATCCTACTATTTTTAGTTTCTTCTATTTTTCGTATTTCTTCTGTGGTTTTTGTTTTATTTTTTCTATTTTCTTTTTTTTTCTATCTATTTCTTCATTTTCTTTTTCTATTCTTACCATAGCTGTCAATTTATCTTCTAATTTTAATTCTTCCTTTTCTAACATTAAATATAAATGTTCACCTATTTTTTATACCTTCTTCGTATATTAGAAAATACTATTTTTATTTTTAATCATTCATGGTTTTCATATGTTTTTTCATCTATTATAAATTCTTTTGTTTTATTTTTTATTTAATTATTAATAGATTATGTTGGTATGTATATTTTAGACTATCTATTGTTGATTCTAAATTTGATATTTCTTCTTTTTATGCATTTATTGAGTTTTTACTAACTCCGGCAATTATGTTATATTGTAGTTTTCTATCCTTATTTTTAATTCTTTACGTTTTTTTAGATATTATTTGCTTTGATTCTTTATATTTTGGTAATTTTTGTACGTTATTCATCTAAATAATATTTTGGGGAATATCTAAATCTAGTTTTATCAAATAAGTCATAATTAATAAATTATCAAATAAATCCAAATATATACTACTTCCGTAACTTTAAACAACATAGGCTTTGATACCAATAGATCTAGCACAACCTTACTCTAATATCATGTGTTGGAAAACTTAAAATAATTTGCCCAAGATCATTAAATAAATCACTAGATAGAGATATCAATATAGATGATGATAGGAGCACTAACCTCTATCTACAACAATAACTTGATTGAGGATAGCATGATCTTTTAAATCTTGAAGATTATTTTTGTCAAATTCTTTTTCTGAAATGGAGAGAAAAAGAAGAGTTTCTTCTGCTTTTGAGATCATATCCTTTTAAGTATGGGATACTTATAGAAAATCGTCTATATTTCAATAAAATAGGAGTGCTTCTAGCTTAACTTTAAAAATTACAATCCACGTCCTCTCTTTTTCTTTTTTGTTCTTTTTTTTCCATCTCTTCTATCTCTAGACTCTACTTCTCTTTCTTCATTTTTTTTCCTTTCTAGTTTCCTTTTTTTCTTTCTTATCTTTTTCCTTTTTTGGTTGTATTTTATATTTTATAACTTTTTATATTTTCAAAAAATATTCCTGCATCAAGTACAAGTCATGGATAATGACAGATATATCATAATCGCCTCATTGTCTTTATATGCACTATTATTTTTTTTCTTTTTTTTTCTATTTTTTTTCTTTTTCTATTCTTTCTTTTCATTTTTTTTATTTCTAACTTCTATTTCTTAATCTGTTTTATTTTTATTTTTTTGTTTTCATTTTTTTATTTTTCGTGTTTTTCTCTTTTTTTCTCTTTTTTTCTTTCTCCTATTTTTGTTTTCTTCCTCTTTTTTTCTATTTTTTGTCATTTCTTTCTTTTCGTTTTTTTCTTTTTCTTTTCTTTTCTATCTGTAGCTTCTGTTTGTTTTTTTTCTTTATATATATATATATATATTTTATTATACTTTATTTTTTTAAAAAATATGGCTATGTCGAGCACAAGTCATGGATGATAACGAAAGTGTGACAATCATTTATCGTACATATATGTGCACCATCATTTATATTTTTATTTTTATTGGTTGTTGTGGGGTTTTGATTCATGTATTAAATTACATATTCCAATGATTTACCCTAGTATATGGTGATTTACATAATAATCATTATAAACCCTTCAAATTTGCAAATTTATTTATGCAACCATGACAATTAGATGCATTGATGATGGTATAACCAAAGTATGCTTCCCATATGTTTGATTAATTGTCTATGTGAAGGAAAAGTGCCATACTAGTATAATAATTTGAAATTCCCATTCATGTACAAGTTTATGCAATTCAAGTGTTTGATGAAATGTCTTAGTCAATGAATTATGGATATATGTGTAGCCATTATGGTGCTTTAGAACTTGTACTTCATGAAATCTACAACTTATTGTATTATGGGTTGTGATGTTGGTCATGTATTCAAGAAAGTCATACTTTGTCAGTTTCTTCCCATTGAGTCCTGGGGGTACTTGTGCCTAAAAAGTATAGTTGTGTGCTTAAAGCCAGTGTTTTGTTTTCACGATATCCTTAGTCAAGCCATGATCCATAGAAATCAGTCTGTCATGTGACTCAGGAAAGCTCAGTAATCTAGTAAGCGCAGTACTATTCCGTCAGTCTATGGAACTTAGCTAATTCAGTCCAGTTAAGTAATCCATGTCCAGTGTCTATTCAGATGGGAGTAGAAATTAGCACCGAGTGAACCCAAGTATGGGAACACACACTACCAGATAAGGGTGTGATTCTTAGAAGTCATCTTTGTTATCTAGAACTATGTAGCCAACATAGGTTGAGACATCAACACTGTCAGATTAGGGTTGATAAGGTGGATAAATGCTGTCAGATGAGGGTCCCACCATTCTCTTTTTGGGACACTGTCAGATGAGGGTCACCCACAGCTTATCTTTACCAGATGCACGGTATTGACACCCTTCCAATAGGGGTTATAGATTGGACCCCAACTCAGCCATAATGGCATATTAAGGGCATGTCAATTAGATAACTACTTCCCACAGTTTTAGTACAAAATCAGGACTATTAGATACTGTTATTTAGTCTTAGTAATAGAACTCAGATAGTCCTTCATAATTTCAGGACTGTCAGATATAGTCAACTTAGAACAGTACGAAACTCAGCTAGTTCCATTAGAAACCAGATTGTCAGATACAGTCGCTCAGTATTTGTTATTTCGATTATACAATTATCAATATCTCATGTTATCAGTACTCAAATTCAGTAATCATGTTATCGCGAACACATTTATAGTCATTATGTATTCATACATGTATTCTCACGTTCATGTTATTCAGTTAGTTAGTATAGTTTATGCATGTGACCCCTTTAAATTCATCCTACCTCACATGCTTACTAGTACATTCAAATGTACTGATGCATTTATGCTATGGTGTTTTATACCATAGGTTTAGAAGCACGAGCTCCAGAGTATCAGTAGCATTCCAGTCTCAGCAGTCAGAGTTAGTAGTGAGTTCTCATCCTTAGAGGACATGACCATTACTTTATTATCTCATTAATTAATTAATTTCAGTAGTTGGAGTTATTTGGGGACATGTCCCATCAAACTCCTTATTCAGAAAGTACAATTATTTAGAGGCTTTTCAGACTAGCACATTTAGACAGTTATTTCAGTTGTTTTGGGTATTTCATACCCCACTCAGAAGTTATATTTTAATAGATATTATGTCTCAGTTTTGAAACTTACATCCTTACAGACTTTGTTTCCATATTTATGCTACATAATGTTGAAAAGTGATTCGAGTGAGGTTTTCTCCCTAATTTTTGAGTTGCATCCTTCTCGACCTTTTTACCCCGAATTGGGCTAGAGTCTTTATAAGAGATTGGCTTGGTTTCATCTTTTGCCTCTAGAACTATTTTCTCAATCTTGGTATTATCTCTCATGGTTGGTTCAGTTGGTTGGGAAATCACCGAGGGTTGCTCATCATCAAGCTCAACATCAATATAGGGTTCTTGCTCCTCATCTTCACACTCTTTCATTATTTTAAATGATTTCACAGACAAGATATTATCTAAACATAATATAGAAGAATGCTTTGAATGACTGACCTCTATATCCATCTCCTCATAAATGATTGGCTTCATGCCTTGATACATATCACATATGATATCATATGTTTCTTTCTGTAGATCCAACATTAGTTGAAACATAGCTTCAATGCCACTCTTTCTGGTGCTTCGTTCTTTATTTTCTTGACCATATGACCTATTAAACTCATAAGAAGAACTAGAATTTGGGTTAGCGCAATAGGGGGGAAGGGTATTTGGGCAATCACTCTAATGTCCATCTTGACAACCACATAAAGAACAATTATATTACTGGTAGGATGGAGATGATGTATATCTCTCTCTCAGGGGAGCATATCTACAATCTTGTCAAAAGTAAGGTCCATCACAATATGGACATGGATCATCAAGATAAGATTTCCAACCACCAAGCTTATGTTTATTCCATGATGCCATAGTAATAAGTAAACTAAAATAAAAATCTTCCTAACACAAGAAATAAAAGAAAACTAAAAACAAATATTTACAAGTTTGAATTCAAGCAAGTAGGCTAAAATTCCAAACCAGGCTAAAATTCCAAACCAACTCAATACATCAAATTGTTCCCTGGCAACAGTGCCATTTTTTATAACGCTCAACTTACACATTAATTTAGTGCAAGGTAGTCATCGTCAATATATTTACCCAACTTTGGAGTCGGGGTTGAATCCATGAAGAATAATGTGAGTGGTGATTAAACTAATTTGAAACTATAGCTATAAGTTGAATTCAAGCAAATGATATGAAAAGATAAAATAGGGGTTTTTGATGATAAAACAAAAGCTATTAACATTTCAATTCTCCTTAGAACTCGAAGCTTAAGCTGCAATATTTCAAATCAATGATATAGATAAACTAAAGTTGTGATCACTATGATTAGTAATCCTCCATTGAATAATAGTTGTAGTAGTGGATTCTCATGACTTATGGGAAATACTAAATTATCAGTTTCGACAGTCCATCTAAGTGTTTCTAAACATACTTAGATGTTGAACTCCCTAATTCTGTCGAACTTAGGAAATCATTCTATTCATACTGATTTTATCTCAAGTTGATCAATCTTGTTACAACATTAATATTAGATGAGAGTTTAACCTTCCCAAATCCTTGTTGATAATTCACTACCTTTAGTTTATTTCTTAGTTCGAGCAAACCAACATAAGGCGGGATTTATTATTTGCAACCAATAAATAACAATCATAACAAAGGAATTATCAAGATGTCCCCACAATCATTCAAACCCTAACCAACTATTAAATCCATAGGGGAATAATCATAGATTCCATAACCCTAGTTGTGGGTTTTAGTTCCACATGAGAAAGAAAGAGATAACAATAATTATAATCATCGTTCAACGTAATTAAACTTACAAAAGATGAAGTCAGAAGTTGATTCCCTTCTAAGTTTAAGAGAAAATTCAAAGAGTTGAAAATTGAATTCTAAGTTAAGAGCCCCAAAGAAAGGTAAACTGACCTTTGAAATGAGTCCCAACCATTTCAAGATGATCAAGATAATGAATGAAAACCCTAGAACTTATCCTTAAATACTTTAGCCTAATTATGGAAACAAAATAACAAATCACAACCTTTTTTTCGAACAAATGACATCGTGGTGATGGCTTATCAATAGTTTGATGACTTATCAGGAATTTCGTCAGCTCTTCTTCACTTTTGACAATCTCTGCCTTAGGTTGATGATGAGGCATGATGGATTATCAGACCTTTGGCAACTTATCACGGATGTCATCACATCTTCACTTCAATTTCTTAAGCACTGCCCAAGCCTGATGGCTTATCATAACTATGACGGCCTGCCACAGATGTCATTATGTATTTCAGTTGAAGCTCATTCTCTGTCTAAGACTAACGATAAGACTGGTCGATTATCACACTTTTAATGGCCCCCAGCTGAAACCCATTCTCTGTCTAAGGCTGATGATAACTCTGATAGCTTATCACAAGGCTGACAACTTATCAGATAAGTCATCAACTATACTTCCCTTTCTACTTGCTCAGAAATCAACTCTTTTACTTTTATTATTACTGCTTCTCTTGCATCTTGACTTTTACTGCAATATCAAACAAAAAATAATAAAAAATAACAAAAGTTGCTTAAGACATTACAGTTATTCTTGGTTAAAAGCCTCAAATGTGTTAGAATCTGCTCACACATAAGGGAGAAGATAAATTGATGTACATACAGAATATGAATAACTGAAGCATGACTCAATGACTAGCATGACTGATAAAATTAATATATATCATACTAAACATACATATCTGATGCATGGGTAACTGATTCATGAATTCATGACTGAGTGTTCCGAGGAACTATGTTTTCTCACAATGAGAATGTATATCTGATGCATGATTACTTGAATTATCTGATACATGAATGCATGACTGAATATGCAATGGTATTTAATACCAAGTTATAATGGAATTCTGAACATAAAACTGAGTAAGCTTAAACAGAACTGTTACCTTGAGCTTGATCTGAGTTGGCGAAGAAGAGGTGAGGATACTTGGATCGTATATCTGCTTTTGCTTTCCAAGTAGCTCCCTTAATGGACTGATTTTGCCAAAGAACTTTGACTAAAGGGACTTCTTTATTCCTCAGTCTACGAGTCTGATAGTCTAGGATTTTGACTGAAATCACTACATACGAGAGGTTATTCTGAACATCTATGCTCTGAATAGGAACTACAACTGTTGGGTCACCTATGCACTTCTTGAGCAAATAGACATGGAAGACTGGATAAACTGAGGCTAGATCTGAAGGCAATTTGAGCTCATAAGCTACCTTGCCGAATCGACTGAGAATCTGAAAGGGACCAACATATTGGGGACTGAGCTTTTCTTTTTTGCCGAATCTCTTTACTCCTTTTATGGGAGAGATCCTTAGATAGACATAGTTACCAATCTCAAATTTGAGATCCTTTCTGTGGACATCTGTATAAGGCTTCTATAGGCACTAAGAAGCCCAGACACTTTCTCTGATCAACTGGACTTTCTCTAAGGCATCGAATACTAAGTCAGGCCCTATAACTGAGGCCTCACTAACTTTGAACCAACCAACTAGAGATCTGCATCTCTTACCATAGAGAGCTTTGAATGGAGCCATCTTAATACTGGAATAATTGCTATTATTGTATCCAAACTCAATCAAAGGCAAGTAGTCATCCCAACTACCCTTGAAATCAATTGCACATGTCCTTAGCATATCTTATAACGTCTGAATGGTCTTTTCTGCTTGACCATCTGTCTGAGGGTGAAAGGCTGTACTGAGATAAACTTGGGTTCTAAGGCCCTTTTGGAAGGCTTTTCAGAAATAAGAGGTGAACTGGGTACCTCTGTCTGAGATAATAGATAATAGAATATCATACAATCTGACCAACTTTCTAATGTAGAGTTTGGCATAATCCTCAAATTAAAAAGAGGTATGGAATGGAATAAAATGAGCTAATTTGGTCATCCTGTCTATAATGACCCAAACTAAATTATGCTGGTGATGTGTATGAGGAAAACACGTCACATAGTCCATGTTTACTTCTTCCCACTTCAAAGTAGAAATACTGAACTCCTGCATAGACCTAATAGGCTTCTGATGCTCTATATTAACTTGATTACATGTAAAGTACTTAGTCATAAACTCTGTAACATCTCTCTTCATCTCACTCTACAAATAGATCTCCCGCAAGTTGCGGTACATCTTTGTACCCCCTAGATGAATAGAGTAGCGTGCACCATGCGCTTCTGTAAGAATTTGTTGCCTTAAGTCATCTATACTCAGAACACACAGACGACCCTGACAACACAGAACACCATCTCTCTCTTGGTAGAAAACCTCTATTTTCTGATCCTTGACTGACTCTTTCAACTTGACTAGGCTGGGATCTCTATCTTGCTTTTCTTTCACCTCGATAACTAGAGATAATTCTGAACTACTCTGAACCCATATGCCATCTTCCTCTGTATCGACCAAGCGAACACCTAGTCTGGCAAGTTGATGAACTTCCTAAGCTAGCTTCTTCTTACTGTCCTCAACATGAGCAACACTACCCATGGAAAATCTACTAAGAGCGTTGGAAACTATGTTGACCTTTCTCGAATGATAAAGGACACTCTTGTCGTAGTCTTTCAAAAGCTCTAACCACCTTCTCTGATGAAGATTGAGATCTTTCTGAGAAAAGACATACTGAAGGCTCTTATAACCTGTGAACACATCTACATGAACACCGAATAGATAATGCCTTCAAAACTTTAAGGCAAATACTATGGTTGCTAACTCAAGATCATTAGTGGGATAATTCTTCTCATAGGGTTTAAGTTTCCTGAAGGCGTAGGATATGACCTTACCATGATGTATGAGGACATAATCCAAACCTACTCTGGATGCATCACAATAAACTACGAACTCATCTGGTCCATCTAGAAGAGCTAAGACTGGATCTGAGGTGAGTCGAGTCTTTAACTCCTGAAAACTATTCTCGCAAGGATCTGACTATTGAAACTTGACTTTCTTCTGAGTCAATCTGGACATAGAGGATGTAATAGAAGTAAATCCCTCAATAAACAGTCTGTAATAGCCATCCAAACCCAAGAAACTCTTGATATCTGATGGAGAGATAGGGCAAGGCCAGTTTTTTACTGCCCTGATCTTTTGAGGATCTACTCTAATGCTATCACCAAAAATGATATGGCTAAGGAACGCTATTGGCCTTAGACAAAACTCGGACTTACTAAATTTGGTGAAAAGTTGATGATCTCAGAGGGTCTGAAGTACAATTCTGAGATGGTTTGCATGATCATGCTCATTGCGAGAATAAAAAAGTCTATCATCTATGAAGACTATGACAAACATGTCCAAGTACTGCTTCAACACAGGGTTCATTAAGTCCATGAAAGCTGCTGGGGCATTAGTAAGACCAAAGGACATGACTAAGAATTTGAAGTGACCATACCGAGTATGAAAGGCTATTTTTGAAATGTCACATTCCTTGACTCTGAGCTGATGATGGTCGGATCTGAGGTCTATCTTAGAAAAATAACTGGCACCCTGAAGTTGGTCAAACAAATCATCAATTCTGAGAAGAGGATACTTATTCTTGACTGTGACTTTATTGAGCTGACGGTAATCAATGCACATTCTGAGAGAACCATATTTTTTGTGCACGAATAAGAGTGGTGCACCCCACGGGAACACACTAGGCCTGGTGAATTCCTTATCTAAGAGATCCTTCAACTGCTCCTTCAATTCTTTGAGTTCTGCTGGTGCCATTCTGTATGGAGGTATAGATATAGGCTGATTATATGGAAGAAGATCAATGCCAAAGTCTATTTCCCTTTTGGGAAAAGATCTTCGGGAAAGATATCTGACTATTCATTCATGATTAGGACTAATTTGAGATTGGGAGTTTTAGAAATAGTGTCCTTAACTCAAATAAGATGATTGGCACATCCTTTAGGTATCATTTTTCTTGCCTGGAGGTAGGAAACAAGTTGACCTCTAAAAGCCAAAGTTCTACCCCTCCACTCTAGGATGGGTTCATTCAGAAACTAGAATTGGACTATTCTATTTTTGCAGTCGACTTTCGCATAGCAGGAATGAAGCCAATCCATATCGATAATAACATCAAAATCAATTTTCTCTAGTTTGACTAAGTATGCTAAAGTGATTTTCTGAAATATCATAACCGGACAGTTCTTGTATATCCGTCGGGCTATGATGGTTTTACCCACAGGGGTAGAGACTGAAAAGGGCTCTGCTAGAATTTTGGGACTGACTCCAAAATCAACTGCTATATAGGGAGTAACGAAAGAGAAGGAAGCTGTTGGATCTAGCAAAGCATAAACATACATATGAAAGATCTGTAATGTATCATTAACCACATCATGTGAATTTTCCTGATCTTGCTAGGACTGGAGAGCATAAAATCAATTTGGCCGCTGCCCACTAGTAGTACTGGAAGTGGCACCTATTAATTTGGGCGATCAAAATAGGCTGAGAAACAGTTCTGCTGACCTTGATAACCTGACTAGGGATAATATCTGACTCTATGGCCTAGCTTGCCACATCCAAAACAGACATCGCTACCAGCTCTGTAAGCACCCTTTTGGTTCTTATCACAAGTCTGACAAAGGGGATTAGTTCGGGCATTACTAACATTTCCCTAAGACTTAGAGATTAGCACCCTATCTCTATCACCATTCCTGAACTTAGGTGCAGGAGCACTGGCTGAAGAAGGAGCTGGAACTGGTGACTTAGGATGAAACTGAGAACGGTTTCGTCCCGCTGAGTTAGGCTAAGCAAAGTTGAAACTACCTATCCTAGCTTTCTTATTCTGCTTCTCCCTTACCTTTATTTTTTGCTCTTCTATCTGTTGAGCATGGTTCATAATCCTAGCTATGTTCATATCACTATTCAACATCGCAGACCTGCACTTATTGACTACACTATCATTCACCCTAGAAATAAACTTACTCATCTTGGCCTTGCTATCTAAAGCTACATGAGGTGCATTTCTGGAAAATTGAGTAAACTTAAGAGAATACTCTTTCACCGTTATGTTTCCCTTCCTAAGGTTAATAAATTCTAACACCTTGGCTTTTCTCAGCTCTAGGGGAAAGAATCTATCAAAGAATGCGGTGAAA
Source organism: Capsicum baccatum var. pendulum (assembly GCA_030864225.1). NCBI lineage: Eukaryota > Viridiplantae > Streptophyta > Magnoliopsida > Solanales > Solanaceae > Capsicum > Capsicum baccatum. The sequence goes on along the minus strand of CM061558.1, from coordinate 74,213,876 downwards.
AAATCCTCCCACTCTATAGACCCTGTATCAACTGACCACTCTGACTTCCACTATTTGTACCAAGTGTGAGCAACATCTTGCAACTGATATGTAACTAGCTCAGCACTCTCAATAGATGACACACTCATAATTTTAGTAACCTTCTAAACTTGATCGATGAATTCATGAGGGCCCTTATCTAACTTAGACCAAAAAAAGGATGGAGGATTTATTCGGGTGATGTCCTGAATCCTGGCTATAACTAAATTGGCCACTGGATTGGCTGGAACAACAGTTGGTCATTCATTCTGAGTAGCAACTGACTGAGCAAGAGTAGTAAATGCAGTTCTGAACTCGACATGAGAAACATGTTTGCCTAAAGGTTCTTCGGGATGAGGGGCTGCCTGATTCTTATTTCTTATTTTAGGAGGCATGTCTTGTAGAAAAAAGGGTGAAATGGATTATACTGAGAGATTAGCTTAAGATTATGTTCACTGGCATGACATGAATACTGAAAGAAGGGAAACTGTTCTTAAAACATCTTATACCCTCCTGCACATAAATATGGCACGTAATACACCCATGTACAAGACTCCACTAGATGAGACTTTCAGACTTCCTAGAACACTATTGAACCATAGGCTCTGATACCAAGTTTGTAACGCCCTAAATTTGGTACCCGAAATGCTACACAGTGTGCATGACCCTGAAGAACCACAAGCTAACCCATGACTAATATCTATACCTGAAAACTGTATAATATACTGTATAAATGCAAAAATAAAGGCTGTAAGGCCATAAGGTTCAAAACTGAGACATAATATTTGTTAAAATATAACATCTACTGATGAGGACTCACTGGAAACTCTGATTGTTAAGACTGGAATGCTACTGATGCTCGTGCTTCTAAACCTATGCTATAAAACACCAAAACACAAATGTATCATTACGTTTGAATGTACTGGTATGAATGTGAAGTAGGCTGAATGCAAAGGGGTCATATGCATGAACTATACTAACTGACTGAATAACATTAATGTGAGAATACATGCATAAATACATAATGACTTTAACTGAGTTCGTGGTAACATGATTATTGAATTTGATTACTGATAACATGAGATACTGATAACTATATAACTAAAATAACTAATACTGAGCGACTATATCTGACAGTCAAGTTTCTGATGAAACTAGCTGAGTTTCATACTGTTCTGAGTTGACTATATCTGTCAGTCCTAAAATTCTAAAGAACTATCTGAGTTCTATTACTGAGAATGAATGACTTTATCCGATAGTCCTAATTCTGTACTGAAACTGTGGGAAGTATTTATCTAATCGACATGCCCCTAATACACTATTATGGCTGAGTTGGGGTCCAATCTGTAACTCAAATTAAAAGGGTATCAATACCTCGCCACTGGTAAACTCAAGTTGTGGGTGACCCTCATCTGACAGTGTCCCAAAAAGAGAATGGTGGGCCCCTTATCTGACAGTGTTTATCAACCTCATCAACTCTCATCTGATAGTGTTGTTTTCTCAACCTATACTGGATACATAGTTCTGGAATGCAAGGATGATTTCTAAGAATCACACCCTCATCTGATAGTGTGTGTTCCTATCCTTGGGTTTACCCAGTAGTAATTCCTACTCTCATCTGAATAGACACTGAACATGGATTACTGTACTGAACTGGACTGAATTAGCTGAGTTTCGTCGACTGATGGAATAGTATTGAGCTTACTAGATTACTGAGCTTTCTTGAGTCACATGACTGACTGAGTTCTATGGATCATGGCTTGACTGAGGATATCGTGAAAACATGACACTGGCTCTAGGCACACAACTGTACTTTTCAGGTACAAGTACCCCCAAAACTCGATGGGAAGAAACTGAAAAAGCATGAATTTCTTGAATATATGACCAACATCATAATCCATAATAAAATAAGTTGGAGATTTTATGAAGTACAAGTTCTAAAGCACCACAATGGCTACATATATATCTATAAGTCATTGATTAAGACATTTCATCAAACACTTGACATGCATAAACTTGTACATGAATGGGGATTTCATATTATTATACTGGTATGACACTTTTCCTTCACATAGGCATTTAATCAAATACATGGAGAGCATACTTTGGTTATACCATCATCAATGCATCTAATTTTTATTATTGCATAAATAAATTTGCAAATTTTAAGGGTTTGTCATGATTATTATCCAAATCACCATATACTAGGGTCAATCATTGGAATATGTAATTTAAAACATGAATCAGAACCCCATAACAACATGAGCATGAATTTCAATTCAATTTTAAATCATGAACATTCATTAATACACAAATCTTGGATTTGAAAAGAGGTTCTTGAGCTTAATGGGTGAAAGAGACCCATGAATTAACTCATGACATACCTGGGCTATGAGTTTCTTGAAGTTCTTGGACTTGAAGAACTTGAATATCTTAGTTTCTTGTAGAATATTTGGATCTTGTTTCTTGGGGATTATCTTTGAGAGAAAACCCTAATTTGATGTTGTAAATGGATAATGAAATTATGAGCCTTGATATGATATTATTAGGTATGAGAAAAGGGTGGTAAAAGATCAAAAGTCCCTTTTTAAAAATGACTTAAAATAGCTGAACAAAATATGCGATGGTGGGTGTGACGGTCCATCACTAGGTCAACGATCCGTTGGTCCTGACCGTCACACTTGGGCAGAATAGGGGTTCACTGTCTCTCCTACGAAGGTTTGACCGATGGTCCATTGCTAGCTCGTGGTCCATTAGCCTGGTCCATCGCTTTTAGGCAGAATTTGGTCTCACTGTCTCTGCTGCGATGGCTTGGGCGACGGTCCATCACTAGCTCGACGGTCCGTCGGCTTTCACTGTTGTACCTGGGCAGTTTTGACATCTTTTTGTATTGCGGCTATAACTTTCTACCCCGACACCATATTTTGACAAAATGGATATCGATGGAAATCTTTTCAATCTCCCACTAAAAAAAACTGAAAATATTAAAAATTCCATATGTACAAAAGTGAATTGATCTTTCAAAGTAAGTTTCTGACATTCTTGAGATGATTTCAAGCTAGATAGAAGTATGGGGTATTACAAGTTATGACACTAGTGGGTGGTTCTTTAGGGATATCAATTCGAATTGGGATATTCTTTACAGGAATATGTGATTTAGTAATCCTTTTCAAATTTGTAGCTACGCTTGGCATTTGATTTGTAATTTTCTACAGATGAATAATATTTTATGCTTCTTGCTCACAAATGATCAAGATGAGATAGTGATGGATTTTTCCACAAAATTTCTCTTTTGATGTCACTATCTTCTCTCCCTAATTTTGAAAAACTATCTCATCAAACCGACAATCTGCAAATCGAGTAGTGAACATATCTCCCGTTAATGGTTTAAGATAGCGAATAATGAAGGGTAATTCAAACCCAACATAAATTCCTAACCTTCTTTGGGGGCCCATCTTGGTGCGATTTAGTAGTGCTATAGGCACATATACACCGCACTAAAAATTTCTTAAATTAGATATATTAGGCTCTTGACCCAAAACTAATTACAGCAGAGAAAATTTATGATAATTTATCGGTCTAAGACAAACAAATGTTGCAGCATGGAAAATTGCATGACCCCAAATAGAAGTGGGCAACTTAGTTTTCATAAGAAATGGTCTTGCTATCAACTGTAGAAATTTAATTACTGACTTGGCAAGGCTATTTTGAGTGTGAACATGGGGTTTAAGATATTCCACTCTTATCCCAATTGATAAACAATAGTCATTAAATGCTTGGGATAAAAATTCTGCAGCATTATCAAGGAGAGTAAACTTAATTTGATTATCGGGAAATTGTGCTCGTAATCGTATTATTTGTGCCAACAATTTTGGAAATGCCAAGTTGTGAGATGACAAAAGGAACACACGAGACCATATAGAGGAAGCATCTATTAGGATCATAAAGTATCTAAACGATCTACTAGGTGGGTGAATGGGTCCACAAATGTCCCCATGTATGCATTCCAAGAATGCGTGAGACTCAATCCCAACTTTTGTTGGCGATGGCCCCAAAATAATCTTGCCTTTATAACACGCATTGTATGAAAATTCACCATTCAAAAGAACCTCCAAGTTCTTTAATGGATGCCCATTTGAATTTTCTATGATTCGTCTCATCATTATAGATCAAGGATGTCCCAAACAATCATGCCAGAGTATGAAAGTTTTGGAATTATTAAACTTCTTGTTTACTATAAAATGTGTCTCAATTGCACAAATCTTAGGCCAGAAGATAAGAAAGAAAACTTTTCTATAACACATGTTTGTCTAGAGACATTCTTGGTGATACCAAAATATTCAAGATTCATCTTATCAATTGTCTTGCTATGATAACCATTTTTACAGATATCATTAAAACTCGTCAAGTTTCTCAGAGACTTAGGAGAAAACATAAAATTATTTATGATGAGTCTAGTTCCCTTGGGCAAGATTATATATCTTTTTTGAAGTCTTTAATCAAATTTACACTACCAAAAATTATAGTAACATTAATCTTGATCATGTTTAGATGAGAGAAATATTTCTCATCTTTGAATATCATATGTGTAGTGCCAGAATCAATCAAATAAATATCTTTAGAATAGCAGTGCATAATATGTTTGAAAGAAGACAAGTGATTAAATGCACAAATATAAGAGTGGAGGGACAATATGATAATGATCATCAAAAGTGATGATTTTTTCACACACATATTATGATCATAAGATATGTTAGAGGAAAATTCTCTAGATCATATGTATGCCTCGATTTGCTCCTGAAGTAGAAATGTCATGAAAGAGGTTATAAGTTATCATAATTTGATAGGCTTAAGGGATGATTATATTCCATTCCTGGGAAATGAAAATCTTTTAATTCAAATGTGCACTTGATTGTGATGACATCATAACTCACCTTCAGAATAGGCATAATAACTGAGAAGAGTTATTTTGAAATCTACTTCTAAAGTAGTAAATCTGAAATTTATTCATGCAATAGTAAATCTAAAATTTATTAAAGTGAAAAACACATGTCATGGTAAACTTATAGTTTATTAGATTAAAAATCCATAAATTGACATGAATGATTGTGACATTCCAAAGATGTGAATGCTGATTCTTCATTACTTTTAATATTGCTTGTTCCCATGATAAGTTGGTTGGACCAACTAATGTTGGGATTTGATCCCACAAAATCTGAAAAGTATAAAAGGTGAATAAGGGTCCGTTCACCTATCATGTGATATGTTGAAAAGATGCATCAATAAGATGATCGCATATACATTTATTGTCAACCTGCATTTGCATTCATAAAGTTTCTTGCTCAGTAAAATTGAATTAAGAGCATAACCTTCAGATTATGTAATCAAGACAATTCATCTTGATAATGATGGTTTGACATTGAATGTCTTCGATAAATAACTAAACCATTGCTAATGAGAACAAAGCTTCATGTACTGTTCTGAAATATAATATGTTGCATACAATAATACTTGTATGCATTATACTAATAAATTATGATTATTTCTTCCCTTTTAATTGATTCAAGGTCATGAAGCAACTATTTCATCTAATAATTAATGTGCGGTATACGATTAATGAATATACCATGATGCACAAAGATGGATTTCTCCAAGAAAATGGAGGATGTATGTTATCTTTTCTAACATAAGGAGGAAATTATAAGAAACTATGAAATATGTTAGGAATTATCATCAGATCCTCATTCAAAAGATAATTTAAGTCGAAGGTCAAAAGCATCTCATTTTAAGCTGCAAGTGCTCCTATTTTGTGTCCTTAAAGAATAAAGTCTATGCATGTGTAAAGTGTGGTAGACCAATTGATTATAAATGAAATAATTCTTGAAAAGGATAAGGAGAAAATAATCATAATAAAAAAGCAATGTGCTCTTGAAGAGCCTACGACATAACACTTTATGAAACCTTATGCGAGGTTCAGGTACCTGAAAATAATGAAGTTATGAGATCTCAAAATGTTATGTCGCATTGTGAATCAATACAAAGTGATATATATATTTAGTGATATCTTTGATACAATAGTAGCATAATATTGTAAGAGATTAAGAGAATTTGAATTCTATATTTATTTAAGCATGCTGGCGTAGAAACATTTATCAAGTGACATGAAAGGATGCATCTTGGTAAGTATAAAACTTATTTGATTTGCAGTCCAGAAACTTGAAGATATCTCACATATTGATATTTTCACTTGACAAAAATCTATATGAAAATCCCTAAAGGATTTAAAATGCCTGAAGTATATAAAGTTTCTGGAAAACTTGTTTATTATCCTTATAAGGGATAAATTGATGGTTTGAATATTATTGAAACTCTTGGAGAGTTTTCTAAAGTAATAGATTATTTGCTGAAATGAGAAATATATCAATTTGAATTACTTGGAAGTACCATATTTTAGTGAAATTGATGCACTAACGTATTTTGCAAATACTACAAGGCCAGATGTATCCCTTTCGATTAATTTGTTAGAAAGGTATAGTTTTGCTCCTACTAGGAGGCATCAAAATAGGATCAAACACTTGATATTATTTTATTCTAAAGATTTCAGTCTCAATATTGTTAATTATTCATGATGTTGGGCATTTATTTAACCTACATAAATCTCGGTCTCAAACGTGCAATGTGTTCACATATGGGATACTGCCATATCTTGGAGAAATACAAAGTAGTCTATCGTAGCCACCTCATCAAATTATATTGAGATAATAGCTATTCATGAAGCAAGCTGAGAATATGTATGGTTGAAGTCTATGATACATCTCATTCGAGAAAAATGTGGTGTGAAATATGACAATCTGCCCATAATTTTATGCAGAGATAATGCAGTACACATAGCATATCTTAAAGGAGGATTCATAAATAGAGATTGAACAAAACACATTTTTCCAAAGATTTTATACTTACACGAGCTACAAAACAATGGTGATATTAATGTGCAACAAATTCATTCAAGTGAAAATATGGCTGATTTATTCACCAAATCTTCTCCAATTGCAACTTTCAAGAAGATGCTGCGCAAGATCGGGATGCAAAGGTTCAAGGATGTTCCCATTAGGGGGAGTTGATATGTGTTGTACTGTTTTTTTATGAGGTTTTGTCCCTCTAGGTTTTCCTTGTAAGTTTTTTAATGAGGCAGCCTATATGCGTATTGTTAGAGATGTGTACTCTTTTTTCTTTACTAGATTTTTTTTTTCACTGGATTTTTTCTAGTAAGGTTTAATGAGGCACATTATCTATCTAGACGTTCAAGGGGGAGTATTACAAATGTAATTAAATTATAGTGAATATATATCAAGAATATAGATAAGGTCTACCGAGATCTAGTTGATATCTATTAAGATGTGAAGTATCTGTCTTTTAGTCAGAAACTAGGAGTATTTTTTCCTTTAAATAGAGGGGTTTTGTTTATTGTATTCTCAACCATTCAAGAATCCCTCAAGAAAAATAATAATTACTCTCTCTATTCTCTCTAATCCTTTTCTTTGTTCTTTATTGTTTTATAACAATTATGATTTTAACAAATTCCTAAACTCAAAATTGCAAGAGAGTCAAACCAATTGAAGCACTCAAAAATCATTTTTCAATGTCACAGCAATTTAAATGTTGGATGGTTTAGTAAGTTGAGGAGTTCCTATCACATTCAACTTCTTGGTCTCAAGCTTCCTTGGATATTTTCAGATGCAATCAGATCAACACGAAAGATTTGTTACCGCATCATAGAGTTGCTATCCTCCTAAGTAGACATCTTTAGCTCAAATAAACTGCAACAACAATGTACTCGATATAATTCCACTAGTGGGGTCTTGGAAGGATAGAGTGTATGTAGACCTTACCTTTTGTCATTTCATGCAAAGAGGTTGTTTCAAAAATATCCTCGGCTTAAAGGAAGCAAAATCACCACATTTATAAAGACATTATTAATAACAAGATTTTCCCTTTATGCATAACACAAGAACTTTTTTTTCTCCAAGATAAGATTTTTCAGTCTTGTTAAAACAGTGAAATTATGAGCATAGAATTCGAAAAGACTGAATTTTGAGGATTCTAAGTGAAGAAATTCTTCGAATGGAGAAGATTGTTAATGGAGTTTGTAAGTAAGTAGAAAGATGATGATGATTAGTTTGATCCAAACATGGTTGTAAACTCAAACTTGGTAACCTCTTGAATGTGACTCCTTGATTATAAACACTTTCTAAGGCAAAAAGGCGTATAAATAGGAAGTTAGAGTTATGTATATGGATTATAGAGAAAAAAATTATAAAAATGAAATATTTGTAATTTTTTTTGAAATTTGAGATATTGTGTAATAATAGAAAGTATAGTTGTAGTTTTAAGTAATTTCACCATTAATTTAAAGAAGAAAAGAAAGGAAAATAGGAAAAGGTTAAAGAGACCAAATATGCAGGCTAGGGTGAGTATAGTTTGGGCCAACTAGAACTCTAATATTTTGGATCTTTGGTTTGGATTATAGATTAGACTTGGGTATTTTTCAGGGGAAGAGACATAAATAACACTTAGGATAAAACTAGTGACATGAAAATGGTCATTAAATTTTAATTTTATTTTCCAGTCATTACCTGATAGCTTTATGCGATACTGATACAAATTCGATACATATCTTATACGAATATGTATTTTATATGATAAAGATATAATTTCTCGCTCTCTCTGTGCACACATACATCAAATTAAAAAATGCATATTCTACATAACAGTGATACAATTTTTACACATAAATTCGTTATTCTATTTTTTTTACGAACTGTAACAATATGATATATGAACTTATCTGAACTACTTGGGACTAAATGACCCAAATTATAAAATTACCATAATATGGAAATTGTTTGGGCCGACTGGTCATGAATGCCCAATGGCCCAAACATGGGCCAATTATTTTGAAAAAGATCAGCCCATGCCCTTTTCCCTTTTTTTAAAGAAGAATTTATTATTTTTAAATTGGAAATTGGATTTGTAAATTAAAATTAATTTCTTTAATCAAAAAACCAAATATCCAAATTGAGATTTTCATATCCAATGCAAATGGTCCAGACTGCAACTCCTAAATTAGGCTATGAGAATAGGCCAATTATTTATAGAAGACAAAAAATGCCCAAGTGACAAAAAAATTAAAGATAAACATAAAATTTTGCTAATAATAATAAAGATTCAAACTTAAAATGTAACATATTTGGATTTTATGTAATAATACATTTTTTGTTATAAATGTATTTACATTATTGTGAATGTCTATCAAGATATAGTGAGTATCTATTAAGATATATTGAGTATCTATCAAAATATATAGTGAGTATCTATCAAGATATTGTAAATGTTTATTAAGATAGAGGATATTGTGTATCTTTTGGAAAAATATTAGGTTGAATTTTTTCCTATAAATAGAGGAGTTTTAGTCATTGTAAATAAAATAAGTCTCCTCTCTTCTTTGTTATTCCTTTTGTTCTTATTTTAATATTTCATAGCACGTTATTAACATGAGTCTCTAATCAATTGAGATTATTTTCTATCAAACTCAGGTATATATAATACCACGAAAAGTTCTTGTTAGAAAAGAAATTTGAATGGGTCGAATGATGTTTGCAGTATGTGTTTGGTTTTGAAAGTATGCAATATTTGCATAGTTTAAAATTGTTCATTTATGATTGCCTTATTTCTCTGTGAGAAAAGATAGTACCTTCGCATGATGATGTGAATTGTGATTTTATCTTTGTTAATCATTGATTTGGTATTATATATTAAATATATGTTTAAGTGAGAAAAGTCATTAACTTTTTGATGTTAGATATAATTAGTTAACTTGACTTTAAATTGTCAGAAGCGTCTATTATTTGATGGGTATTCACTAACCTTTAGGTGATGATCACTTATGTTTACTTCGTTCATGAAATGTTTTTTTTCTTTTATGATTTGATATTTGTTATTCTGAGAAAACTAATTAAACTAAAATGATACTTATATTGATTGATGCACGTAATCACAAAATGTGTTCGCAATATTTATGTAAAAATAAGGCATTGGGTTAAGCCCTAATGTATTTTCGCCTATTATGTCAATTGGTTGAGGTTAAGACGATGGATTCAAGTCTATCACATAAAAAATATAAGACATCAGACTAAAGTTTTGATGCTCCACAATGATAAGATATTGTGTTTTTGAGTCCCATCGATTTATAGCCTAAGATGCCATTTATGGATAAGATATTGTATTTGAATCTTAATGCACTATGTTGATGATATTATGATGGCTAAGGAAAAATAACATGCATTTGGTTAAAAATGATGAAACTTGTCCTATTGAATATGCTCTACTCCTCTCAATGAATGTGGTAGCAATATATCATCTGTATGCCTCAATTTGCTCTTCTAATATCAATATCTTGAAAGAGATTTTAGGCTATCGTAATTTGATATGTGTAAGACACGATTATATTTTATTTTCGGGGAATGAGAATTTTAATTGTTATAAATACAAATCTAACCTTGAGGTGCATGTGGCTGTATTTAGTAAAACTTATAAATTCGAACATGCTCTTGGTTGTAAAGTTACTACGGTAAAAAATATGAATGTGAAAATTTATTAGAGCATGATGAGAGCACATGCCATAATAAACTAGGAATTTATTAATATAAAATTCATGTCATGGAAAACCAAATAATTTACTAAAGAAAAAATTACATATCATAGTAAATTTAGAATTTACTAGTACAAACAAGTTCATAAGTTGACATAAACGATTATAACATTTCGAAGATGAGCATATTGAGTATTGGACATGTAATGAAGAACTAGAAGATTCTTCCAGAATTCCAAGTGTTGTTTATTTTTATGATAAGTTGGTTGGATCAACTAATATTGAGATTGAATTTCTTAAACCTGGAAAGAATAAAAGGTGAATATGGGCATGTTCACCCATCATGTGATCTATTAAGATTCATTGATATAAGATGATCACATGTAAGTCTGTTATCAACCTGCAGTTTGACATTCATAAAGTTGCTTGATTAATATAAATTGAGTTAACAGTATAATTTTTAGATTGTGTAATCAAAATAATTTATCTTAATAATGCTAGTTAAGTTGGTGTTGAATGCCTTCCATAAATATTTGAACCATTGCTTATGAGAACAAAGCTTCATATGGTGGTTTGAATTATGATATATTACAAAAGTATCACTTGTTTACATTAGATTAAAAATTATGATTAATTTTTCCCTCTCAATTAGTTCAAGGTCAGGAACCAATTATTTCGTCTAGTAGTTTTTGATGTGCGGTATACGAATATACCATGATGCATAAAGATGAATTCTATAAATGTCATGACCCGAGCCGAGATCCTAGATATGACGAGCATTCTGAACCATGAAGGCCCGAGCTTCCTTCACTTTTTGGTCATCATACATATGTTCACATATTATAAAAGACAATATGAAAATACATAACGATATGGAATCATGGTCAAATAATATGATTCAAAGGATCAATCCAAAATGGAATTCATAACTTCTAACAATATCTAAGAACATTTGTGAAATCTCTAACACATAGGAACCAATATCTTGTCTAAAACTGTAACAAGACCCCTAGTAGACCATAAACAGATTTTTTTTTTGAAAATCAGGCCTTCCAGAATAGAGAAGGCTCACCTACTACAACTTCTGATGCACTCAAACTTATTGCTGAATAGAACTTCAGGACTGTGCTTTAGATTCTAAGATAAAGGGGGTCAATACATATGTACTGGTATGCAAATCAATCCAAAATAATGTGCTTTAATAAGTAACATAAGTGAGAGCATTTTATGAGAAAAAAATACATCATCATAAACCATTTGAAAATCCATGGGCATAGTAAATAGGCCTTTAAAAATAGTTCTGCAAATCAAGTCAACATATTTGTCTTAGTTTTTAGCTAGGTGGCACAACCTATAAGTCTGATATTCCACGGGCTATATGGAATCCGTCATTGACTCGGTGGGTAAGCCCCCAACCTAAGTTTACCACAAAAGTTGGAGTTTTTGAGTCTGATATGCCACATGTCATTAGGCCAGCGTATAATCCCTCTTGGGGACAAAATAACCTGTATCGGCAAAATACAATTTTGGACAATGAGTTATCTGAACTTGTGCCTTCTTCGTGTAATCACCTAAAATCTCTTAAGCCCATTTTTAAACTTTTCTGAACATGCATATTTAAGAACTTAAATTCTAAAAATATGAATAAAATCTGACTTCTATTCTGTTCTGAGTCTCTTATGGCATTATCTGTTTTGATATCGTCATACCAAGACTTGCAAGTCGTATCGTCTAAGCCATAAAGTATCATATATAATTTTTTCATACAAAACAATGTTCAGACCATAAAAACATTCAATGGTAAGAGAATTCATATTTCAATACATATGTAAAATCATGCAAAGACTCTCTTTTTTCAACATTTCAACAAACATGTGGGGGTCAAGTATTATGTAACAAACTATACAATCTCTTTGAATCATACTTTTCATTTATATTAGCAATAATCACCCTCTCTTCAGTTCATATCCAAAATCAAGGCTAAAATATAGTAAAAACATTTGAATCATGCTTCTTAATATGTAATTGAATAATGCACAACATATGAAAACAAGGGGTTTTATAACAAGAGAGGGATTATAATTGTTAATGCTCTTAATTAAAGTTTCAAACATCAAACCATATGCATACATATATATACATGTGAACAATAATTGTATTTAAGGGGGAAGGCCTCAAGACCAAAACTTTGTTATCAAGAAAGATTCACAATGCATAATTGTAGTTGAAATTTCAATACCCTTTTGTAAATTCATGATTTTTCAACATGTAAATTTTATTGAAAAAATTTCATCACGCCCATGTAGTTTAGAAAAACCCCAAGTACCTAAGATTATAAGATTTAAAGTGTAGAACTTGAATCTTGATTTGTTCCTTGAAAATCTTGGACTTAAGGATTGATTTTCTTGATTTTCTTGTTCTTGGATGAAACCCTAGTTTGATCTTGTTTTTTAGAGTAAAAATAGGATTTTGATGTTTTATAACTGATAATGACTGACTAATAATGTTTATAATATAATTTAATTGGTGTGAGAAGTTTCTGAGGAGGAAAAGTACCAAAATACCCCATTAAAAATGCATTTTTTGTGCGATTCAGCCTTAACTGACGATTTGGTTGACGACCGTCAGTCTGGTGATGGTCCATTACTCCAACCATCATTTCTTAGCCATAAAAAGAGATTACCGATTAAGGCTTTATGGGAAACTTGACAAGCCATTGCTGTCTTGACGGTCCATTAGTCTGGCCGTCGCACCTTGGCAGACTGACACCTCTCAGTAATATGGGCATAAATTTTTATCTTGATATTGGATTAAGGAAAAAATGGTGGCATTGGAAAGAGAAATCAAATACCTTTCATGTGATATAGTAGGCCTCCTAATTTGTTAAATACAAAAATTTATGGTCGATTTAAATTGATCCAAGTTTAGACACTCACTAAAACTCAATCGATAGGAAAGCTTTCAACTCGTCTTTGAGTTAAGGGACCTCTATAATCTCAAATCATGATCAACTAGATTCCCATACTATATAATTGATTAAAAAACTAAATTTCATAGGATTTATTGGCTTTTTGAACTATTATGCGTAGGAATGACGGTTTATATTCTAGCCTAAAATGTGGGTTGTTACAATAAAGAAGGTTGAGATTTATGTTAGTTTTCCTAATATAAGAGGGAGATAATAAACAACTAAGAATTATGTTATGAATTATCATCAATGTGATCCTTATTCAAAGGATAATTTCATTTTAAATGCTAAGAGTATTGGCTGACTCAAAAATTGATATTATATTTAGCTATAAATGCTTCAATTGGATGTCTCTGAAGAACAAAGTCTACTACATGTATGAAAAATGGTGGATCAATCGGTTCTTAAAACAATAATTCTTAAAAAAAATTAGAGAAAATGATCATAATAAGGAGACAATGTGCTCTTAAAGAGCCTATGACATAACACTTTATGAAACCTTATGAGAGGTTCACGTACCTGAAAATAATGAAGTGATGAGATCTCAAAATATTATGTCAAATTGTGAACCTATATAAAATGGTATATCATCAATAACATATTTGATGCAATATTGGCACAATATTATAAGAGATTAAGGGGATTTGAATTCTACGTTTATTTAAGCATGCTGACGTAGAAATATCTGTCAAGTGACATGCACAGACTCATTTTGGTAAGCATAAAATTACTTAATTTGCGGTCCAGATACGAAGGATTTCACACATGAAATATTGAATATTGTCACTTGACAAAATCGATATGAAAATTCTGAAGGATTGAAAATGTTAAAAGCGTAAAAGAGTTTATCAAAAACTTGTTTATAATCCTTGTAAAGGATAATTGATGATTTGATATCATTGAAAATATTGGAGAATTTTGAAAAGAGATAGATTATTTACTGAAATAAATTGAGATGAGAAACATGCAAAATTAGATTGGACCCTGAAGTATCATTTCTTGTGCAATTGATGCATTTACACATCTCGCTATAACTATGAGCATGATATAGTTTTACTTTTACATGGAGATAGTGAAGTAGATCACTTGCATATTACATTTGAATGTCCTTATATTAATGTTTTTATTCTAATACATATTGTCAAGTTTTTTAATACACATGACATTCATATTATGCTAAGACAATAGTTATTCATAAAGCAAGTCGAGCAGTATGTGGCTGAGGTCAATGGTATATCTCATTCGAGAAAAATATGGTTTGAAATGTAATAGAGTATCTGATACGCCCAAATTACACCTCTCTTATGAGAGAGTAAGCGGTCATTGTTAAATATAAAACACAACTAGGTTGGGATCAAATCCTACATAGAATACTATGTTCACTAAGTATTTTGATTGATACTAGACTGTTGATCAAAGGTGTCGAATTAAAAGGGGTTTGATTTGTAAATTTTATCTCGTTATTTGTAACAGAAAGTGTTCCAGTCAGTGATTCTCATTGCAAATAATAATTCAATGAGAGTAGACAAACTAGAGTTAGGGTTACTAAGATGTTCAAGCAGCTAGAGTTGTGACTTATTTTGAATTTCTAATTAATCACTTCAATTGCAAGAGTTATTGAATCCTATAATTTACCCATTTGTCTCTCAACTTGAATGAGTAGATTATCTTTTAATTCTCTCGAACTTAAAGGATGTGTTAATTTATTCAACTATTCTCTCAGGTGGGTTGATCCCGTTAAGGCGTCAACCCTTAAACCAAAGGTTAAAGCCCTTAGATTCTATGTAAATCTCTTCTTTTCCCAACAATCACTTTTCTATTCGAATAAGTGATGTTCTTAGTCTCACCCTTCAAGTTTGCAACCAAGAAAGGTCATTATTGTGAAGAAGGGTTTATACAACTTTACTTAGGAATGGAAATCAAATGTTCTCACAACCCCAATCATCTATTCACATCAAGGCTCCCATAACCTTAGTTATGAGAGCTTAGCCATACATCTCCATAAAACAATAAGAAGATGTCATTATGATCTTTATAAATAAATACAGAAATTACTTACAAAAGTCACAAGAATTGTTCTTGAATCTTCAGTAGTAATCAGAATAAAAATGGTTAGACCCCCAAGTCTTGCTTGAATCTCAGAGAATACTATGTTATAATGAGTCTCAAAGATGGAAATATGATAAAATATACCTAAATAAAACCTAAACTAAATATTTATATGTTTCGATGTATAGAGGATTTAAATTTTGAATTTAGTAAAGCCACGTCAAAGTTGACGGTCACGTTGACGGCCCATCGGAATCCTGACGGTCCATCAAGTGGACCGTTGCTGAAAGTCCCAGAGTGACATTTTATGGTTAAGGAATGACGGATATGATGTCAAACCATCGATGGTCTGACGGTCCGTCGCTTGGGCTATCACTTGATCTTCTGAAATCATGTGTTCTGTTTTAGCCTGATGGCCAATTTTGTAGTCCGTTGAGGGTCGGACGGTCCGTCACTTGGACCATTGAAGGAGTACCCAAATTGGGCCATTTTGATTAACCTTTATGGTTATCTTGACGGACCGTCACTTGACTGTCCTCTAGTTTGACCATCGACGACTCTTTTTCTACTATTTTCCAAGTTTTTCCTCTAGCTAACTCTTTGACCTGAAAACACTAAAATCCAGTATTAAATACAATAGCAGTTACTTTAAGACATACAATTATCCCTTAAAAAGATATAAAATGTTTTGTCAAAAGCCGAAATATCAACACCTTCAACTTAAGACAATTGTTTGTCCTCAAGCAACTCAGCACCAATTTGCATACATGAACAATACAATGATAGGGAATCAACTACTAAACTAGATTTCACACAACCATTCATTTGTCATCTAACTCATATGGGCTCAACATATCAGGATCTATAACCGGCATTGTTTCAACATCAGCACACATACATAAATATGCATATTATATCCTACAGAGATCAGTAAAACTAAGTGTAACCCAAGCTGCTCTCACATTCAATAAAGTCCACCACTCATTATATCTTGTGGACGAAAATCAAGACTCTTACACTCATCAAAGAAGTTACAAACATAGCATATATACCCATAGGCTTGCCTTTATTATCTAACTCTCCCTTATGGTTGATTCACAAAGATCAAGCAGGTCTTTTCTAGGCTTGCAATAAGGCTTCAGGCTAGGTAAGAAAGGGTTTTGGGAAAAGTGACTCAACATTCAGACTTAACTCTCTTTGCCTTTGAATTCTACTCACCAAGGACACTGTTTTACCAACTCACTTACAATTCTATCATTCATTCACACTTCACTATAACAACACCTTTTTTTGGAAGAATCAGCCACCCTCAACTTATGTTGATACAGTCAGTAGAGGTGGACAATATCTTTAACAGATCAGGGCTGAATGCTTCATTTTAGTTCTAAACCGTATAAACAACTAACATATTGATAGTAACCACCCTCAACGTAGGTATTTTGCCTAAGTTAAGGTGCACAATGTCCAATATTGGACCAGGGACAAAGCTAAGTGTTAACAACCTAAGATAGTTAATTAGCATTATTGGGAATGAAGAAAACTATTATAAACTCAAAAAGGGTTCAAATATGGAAAAATCTTTTTGGTGGGTCAGTTATTTTGGCAAAGTGGACTAAATATACGAGGAGGCCTGCTATCCTATCCTATTGAATCAACCACAGACAATATCAATGAACTGGACAAGTTCTAGGTGTACTAATATGCAAGAACTAAAACTAATACTTGCACACACTAGCAATTGAGTTACACTTATCCTACTATTAGTCTTAGGATTCACATCACATAGCCATGCACATTTTTATTGTAATGCCCATTGTAGAATTACTAACAGTTGCTCAACATTTACTAAACGACAAGGAAATAGCCATACAAATATGTTCAGAGTCTTATGCCATATCCTTTCATCATTCATATGTACAAAGAGATACTAAAAGAAAAGACACTTCATAAATAACCATCACTAAACAACTATTTACATCACAACATAAGAAAATAAAATGCAATCCTAGATATGCTAGTTCTACACGATAGCACATGGAAGGAAAAAAACATCCAAAACAAAAACCCCCATGGTACAAATACGCCCACTCCCAAAGAAAATAAATGTGTTTTCCTCAATGCATAAAAGTAAAGTACAGAGGATGGGAAATACTTGTAAAGCCTCTTATTCAAATGAGGCATCAGTGAAATGTGGTGAGGCTACAGTAGCCTCATCTGCAGAAATGTTGATCCCTATGGTGGTAGGTGTACTCACAATCTGTTCCTCCAGAATTAGAGGTATCACATCCCAAGCTGGGTCTGCACTAGGCCCCCTTACTGGGGCAGAGCTGGTAGATACTCCAATAGCTTTATCTTCTACTTTCTTCCTTCTTTTATCTTTATCTTTCCTTGATCTTTTTGAATCTTTTCTTATATCATAATCTTCTTTCTCTTTCAGTGTTTTTGCTTCTCTTCTTCTCCTTTTGGTAAATTTTCTATCCGTGCTTTTACCTGCACTTTCATCTACCTTCTTGCCTTTATCTTTTATGGCTTCCCCATTAAGTCAATAATACCTTCATCTTTGTCTCTTATCACCAAAGTGGGGTCAAATACTAGCTACTATGACTGCTTGCTCTTCAACTCTACTATATCCGCTTGTGCTTGTTTAAATTTTACAATGAATTTAGCAAGATCCGAAATAGACATCATATCCAGCCTTTTGTTGATTCCTTCTTCCATGTGATCCATTCTAAGCTGAATGTTTTGAAATGGATGGATTGCTTCCACTACAGTTTGATCAACAAAAGGCTTTAATTGCGAAGCCCATGTATCTAGCTATTTCTTGAACTTCTTCTACAACTTAACCGACTTGGCAAAAATTTTTCTGCATCAACCTGTACTCTAAATAATCTATCCCACCCATTGGTGGCATAGATTCTGATCCTGCAGATGTACTAGGAGGCACATAAGTAGTGATAGGCAATGGTATACATGTGGGAACTTTAGAAGTATTGGGGGTTGGTACTGAGTGTGTCTGGTAGGCTGGAGGTTTGGTGAATTGTATCTCAAACTTTGAGTCATCTTTTGATTTCTCAATATCTTGCCTAGGCGTAGCCCAAACTGCATTATCAACTTTTTCAATCAGAGGCATATTATCTTGCCTGCATAGCTCCGTGATCAAACACGAGAATGGTAGTGTGCTTGCCACTTTGTGTGCCCTCACAAGCATTTCATCAGCAATGATTTAGCTGAAATTGATCTTCATCCCTACAATTAAAATAGCCACCAGCACAGCCCTGTTATTATCTAAATTGGCATTACCTCCTATTGGCATTACCCTTAACTGAAGAATGGCCCACCAGAACTAAGCTCGGAATCTAAGGGAGGACTTAGCAATGCGCTCTCTCAAGTTAGTTGCCCAAACAGGGTTTCCATCATCAGTTAGAAGCCTAGATACCATGACCTTTGAGTCGATGCTAAAGTCAGACGATACTCAAGATCAGGAATCACACTCGGTGCCTCATAGTCGGGCACAATTAACATCTGATTGATTGTTCGATCCAATATATCAATATTAATTCCTCTCACCGGGATTGATTCCCTCTTTGGAAAGTCTGAGATCTTTGTTCCTTTGGGATAATCTTTCTCTATCAGTGCCAAATAGTTGGCAAAAAACTCCCTTACCAGATTTGGTTGACGAGAACCAAGTGGATTGCTTATCTAGACCAATTCATACTCGTTGAAATGCTACCCCAGTTCTAGATATTCATACAACTCACTTATCACTATATAGTACTCTTCAAAGATTAGCCTTTTGATTGGCCTATTTGTCTCGATTCCAATCCATCAAGGAACTTGTCGTTAGATCCCTTAATATTCCACCTGAGTGTCTCCATCATTCGAGGGTCCTTGCTCTTAACCACAGTTTTTCCTCCATTTATATCTCAACATGACTAGTTTTTGCCTTAACGGGGTTGGGATTAGATGTGTTGACCCCTTCCTCGTCTGGGCTCGAACTGGTACTACTGGTGCTACTCTTACTCTCCTCTTCATATTAGAAGAGTATGGGGATTGCTTTATCTCATTATCGAGTATTGAAAGTAGTTTCCTGCTCACTTCTAGCTAGATTACCTCTTCTCCATACTCTACCACTACTTCTGGTCAAAGGTAGTTTGCGTGCCATAATGCCTGAAAAGGGAATAAAGAATCAGTTTGCAATTAAAAACAAATCAAAAATCGTGAAAATGTGGCTTGACGGTAGGTCTGACACTCCGTCCAGACAGTGATGATCCGTCGAACTCACTATGAGGCCTTAACCAGTGTGCCATATTTTTCAGAATCTTGCGATGGTTGACCTGACGGTCTGCCACGTTACTGACGGTCCACCAAGTCGTCTGTTGTATCTTATCCAGTAAACCTCATGGTTGGCATCTTTGCGATGGTCCACCTGGAGGTCCGTCGCAAGTTTGATGGTCCACCAAGGTGACCGTCATACCCCTTTTTCAATTTCAGACTTCACTTCAATATTTTGGTGAACACCTGGTGTGCATTCCCATTTATTAACTCAACAATGGCATGATTTTAGATTTTAAGCACAACTTTACTCTCTTTTAATACATGGGTTACTTAAATTTCACCCAGAACAATGCACACCAAGGTTTGACTTTACGATTACAATCAAAACAAAGCAGAAAGAACAAAATGAATTTTCTTTAGTAAACAACAACTTACTCACTCTATAATTAGCAATTCGAAGAAGATGAATAAGGTTGTGATCATACCTTGATAGTGTAGTAACTTCACTCTACTCACTTATAACTTTAGAAAATAGAGAAAACATAAGGCCTTTGTCAGTGATTGATAGCTTTTGTTATGATGAGAAGGAGATGGGTAAGGTGTTGTTTAAATAGGAGAGAAAAAGAAGACGGGGAGTCTTAAAGGGAAATAACTGACCCCAGATACTTTGAATACAAAGGAAGATGAAAAGGTTCAGGATTTAAAAAGGTAGCAACCTATGTAACCTCCTCTTTTTATTGGTTTAAAAATGCTTGGGTTGGATATAGACAATTTAAATAGTATTTAAAATCAACCCGACCCAACCCGACCCATGCTTAGGGTTAAGTTGATGGTCTACTTGACGGTCCGTGGGGTGTCTGATGGTCCGCTAGGTTGACCGTCATGGCTTACCAGAAGCTCAGCAATCCTGCTTTACTGTGACAGCTAACTCGATGGTCCGTCAGTGATGCGACTGTCCACCGACCTCTCTGTCAATCTATTTTAGTACCTTTGAATTTTAGCTGCTAGTTGACGGAGGGAAAGATGGTCCGTCGGACCAGCGACGGTCTGCCAACTCAACCTTCAAACCTTATCTAGAATGTTAATTTTTATCTTGGCCTTGACGGTCCTGGTGATGGCCCGTCGAGTCCTTGGCGGTCCGTTAGTCTTCCCATCACCCCCTTACAAACTATAAAACTCCTTTCCTTCTGTATTCTCAGTCCTATACACTTCACAAACATATTAAATTGCACAAAAACAACAAATAAATTCAAACTATGATTAGAACAACACTTCGTGGGTTGCCTCCCTCAAGCACCTGATTTAATGTCGCGGCATGACTCAGTTATCTTGATTACTCAAATTTCGTCGAGATAGATAGTATCTATGCACTTTATCAAGTCCATTGGACCGTTATACAGCTTCACTCATTGCCCATTAACCTTGAAGACACTTTCATCCTCATTTTCAAGTTCAACTACTCTAGATGAGTAGACTTGGTTAACTTTGAATGGGCCAGACCATTTTGATTTAAGTTTACCTAGAAACAGCTTCAATCTAGAGTTGAAGAGGAGTACCCAATCACCTTTATGAAAGTCTCATCTTGCAATACTCCAGTCATAGTACCTCTTTATCTTCTTCTTGTATAGGTCTGTTGTTTCATATGCTCCAAGGCAGAACTCATCCATCTCATTGAACTATCCTAATCTTAACTCTGAGGCCTCATTCCAATTCAAATTTAGCTTCCTAAGTGCCTACAACACCTTGTGTTACAATTCGATAGGCAAATGACATGCTTTGCCATAAACCAATTTGTATGGTGACATGCAGCTATTCTGTATGCCTATAAGGCATCATCTAGCTTCCTAGACCAATCTTGTCTGCTCACATTCACCGTTTTGGCAAGAATAGCTTTAATCTCGATATTTGAAATCTATACTTGCCCACTAGTCTATGGGTGGTATGGAGTTGCCACCTTATGCTGCTTAACACCATACTTCGCCAAGGCAGTCGTAAACACTCGGTTGTAAAAATGTGATCCACTATCGCTATGATGATGCGTTGCACCCCAAAATGAGAGAATATGTTCCTCTTAAGGAATGCAACAACTCTCTTCCCTTCATTTTAGGCCAAGGCTATAGCCTCAACCCATTTAGATACATAATCAAGGACAACCAGAATGTACTTTATTCCATATGAACTCACGAAGGGTCCCATGAAGTCGATGCCCCAGAAATTAAAAAACTCCACTTCCATCATTTTTGTCAAAGGAATCTCATGGTGCTTTGAGATTGACCCTTGTATCTGGCATTGGTCACATCTCTGCACGAACTCATACATATCTTTGAATAAAATTGGCCAATAGTAGCCACTCTGCAACACTTTTCTAGTAGTCCGGTCACCTACATGGTGACCTCCAACCGGAGAAGTATGACAATCTTCCAAAATATTCAACATGTCTACTTCTGGGATACATCACTTTATAATATTATCTACACAATGCCGAAATAAATATGGATCATCCCAGAAGTAGTGTATAACATCATGAAGAAACTTCTTTCTTTGGTGAAAAGAAAGGTTCTCCAAAATACCCTCGCTCACCACATAGTTTGAAAAGTCTACATACTAAGGTGCTCTTTCTAACACAACAACCAAGATTTCCTCATCTAGAAATGCATCATCAATTTTTAGCTTATCCTTGAGTGCTTGACCTCCCTCCAGTCTGGATAAGTGGTCCGCAACTCGATTCTCGCATCCCTTCTGATCTTTGACTTCAAAGTTAAATTCTTGAAGGAGAAGTACCCATCTGATTAACCTCAGCATAGAATCCTTATTTTCCATCAAATAACTCAAGGCGGCGTGGTCTGTGTGAAGCACCACCTCGGTTCCCAATAGGTAAGCCTGGAACTTCTCAAAGGCATAGACAAATGCAAAACATTCCTGTTTAGTAATAGTGTAGTTCTTCCGAGCTCTATTTAAGACCTTTCTTTCATAATAAATGGGATGAAACAACTTATCTCTTTTTTGGACAAGCATAGCCCCAAGCGCCACTCCACTTGCAGCGCACATAATCTTAAATGGCTTTGACCAATATGGAGCAATAGTAATAGGGGTATTAACTAATTTCCCTGTAAGGAATTCACATACCTTCAAGCAATTATAATCAATATGATATTGGTCTTCTTCTCCAAAATCTTGCAAAGTGGGTTTACAATTTTTGAGATGTCTTTTATAAATCGCTGATAGAAGCCCGCACGGCCAAGGAAACTACGCACTCCCTTCACTAAAATGGGAGGTGGTAGCTTCTCAATAACATCAACATTAGCTCGGTCAACCTCAATTCCTTTGGCTGAAATTTTGTGACCAAGGACAATGCCCTCCTTCACCATGAAGTGGCATTTCTCCCAATTGAGCACAAGATTAAATTCTTTGCACCGTTGCAATGCTCTACTCAGACTCACCAAGCATAGTTTAAAAGAGTCACCCACCACTGAAAAGTCATCCATAAACACCTCCAAGGTGTCCTCCACCATGTCGGAGAATATAGATATCATGCACTGTTGGAACATGGCTAGTGCATTACATAAGACAATAATATCTACTTGAAAGCGAAATTACCATATGGGCAAGTAAACGTCGTCTTCTCCTGATCCTCTAAAGCAATAGAAATCTGGTTGTAGCCTAAATACCCATCCAAGAAACAATACCAACCTCTTCCCACCAACCGATCAAGCATTTGATCCATAAAAAGCATTGGGAAGTGGTCCTTCAAAGTCCATGAGTTGAGCTTATAATAGTCCATACAAACTCTCCACCCAGTCATAGACCTAAGGGAAATCAACTCATTTTTTTTATTGGCTACAACATTCTTGCCTCCTTTCTTGGGCACTCATTGAATAGGGCTTACCCACTTACTATTAGAAATGGGGTATACAACTCCTGCATCAAGCCATTTGATGATCTCCTTCATAACCACCTCTTGTATAGGTGGATTAAGATGGCATTGATGCTCAATAGTTAGTGTGCAATATTTCTCAAGTTGAATCTTGTGGGTGCAAATACCTAAAAGAATACCAATAATATCCGCAATAGTCCAACCTATCTCCCTTTTATACCTCCGAAGCATAGAAATTAGTGCCTCCACCTGATGCTCACTCAAATATACTGCAATAATCATAGGTAAAGTGTTTTCACTGCCTAAAAACACATCCCATAAATATGATGGCAGCTCTTTTAACTCCAACACCGATGGCTCTTTAATAGATGGTTTAACCAGTGGTGTTGGACGATTTTTTAGATCTAGATCTAACTTCTTGAGAGCATAAGAATATGATACCATTTCCATCAAGGCACACATAGTCTCCTCATACTCTTCAATGCCTTTGCTATCAAAATTAATCAAAACTGCAGCCAAAGTCTCAATAGCAAATTTTTCCTCTATCGACACTTCTTGCTTATTCTCATAATAAACATCAACAATTGAGAACACACTTATTTCCTTGTGTTGCATTATATATTGGCACACATCAAATCGAACTATTTTATCATTAAGTCTGAATAGGAGCTCATTAGCTTGTAAATTAATTAGCATAGTTCCGATTGCAAAGAAAGGCACCTCAAAATCCACCTCACAATCCAGAATTACAAAATCCGCAGGAAATATAAAGTTGGCCACTTTTACGAGAACGTCATATAGTATCCCCACTGACTACTTTATCGACTTATCTTCCATTACTAGTCACATATTTATGGGTGTAGGATCCCTCAAACCTAATATTTATGGGTGTAGGATCCCTCAAACCTAACTTCTTATAAATAGCTAGTGGCATCAGCTTAATACTCGCTCCCAGATCACACAAGGCCTTAGAAAAATCAAGAGATCCAATAGTACAAGGAATAGTGAATGATTTGGGGTCCACTTTCTTTTGCTCCAAAGACCTTGTTGAAATAGCACCACAGTGGTGAAGGTTATCCATCGGTTCGTAGCTCACTTCTCTCTTCTTTGCCACCAAGTCTTTTATAAACTTAGAATACCCAGGCATCTGATGTAATGCCTCTACTAAAGTCATATTAACCATCAGCTGCTTCAATATCGCCATGAATTTGCTAAAACTTGTATCATCAACTTTCTTTTTCAATCTATGAGGAAAGGGCGATGGTGGTTTCGGAAGAGTAGTAACCACTGCCTCCTTCTCATTTTTGTTCACTTTCTCTAACTCATCAATCTGCTGATGGTTAGATGTACTTGCATTACCATCTATCTTTTCAGACTCTACTAGATGGGTTTCATCAGCTTCTACCTCTTCTTTAATCACATCCTCAATCATAGCCTTGCCCACATAAGGGCCAGGTAATAATTTACCACTCCGAGTGGTAACTGCCATGCAAAAGCTATCATTTTAAGGATTCTGTACTATATCACTATGAAAGGTACTACTCTTCCTCTGATTAAATACTGCTGAGAGTTGGCTCATCTTCTTCTCCAACTACTTAATAGAAGTTGAGTTCAAATTTACTAGATGGCTTATGGAAGATAATTCACTCTTTATCGTCGTCACCCCAACATTGGTAGCCTCAATTCCCTTTAATAGTTTCTCCATCATGTCTTCCATTGACATTTTTCCTGAACTGGTAGCTGTATTATCCTAGTTTCCAGGAGGTACATACAGTCCACTCCTATTATTTTTGTTCTTCCAACTCCCTTGGTCCCTATCTTTGTAACCAACCTTGTCATAATAGTTCCGACCTTGATTTTTTTTGTCTATTTCCTCGGAAATCCCCTGATTATTTAGATAGTTTGCCTCCTCCTCAGAATCAAAATCAACTCTGTCTTGCGACCTAACATCTTTTATATTCTCAGTCTTCTTGGATAATAAGTTTTTAGTAAGCATAGCCATTTGTGTTTTCATGTGTGCCATATCTTGGTCACACTCCTCCTCTTTCCCATGCTGCTCCACCAACATACCACTAGACATAGTAGGGATTTATACCATAGAATCCTTGGCGTGCCAAGCTCTACTTGTCTTAGTCAATCGCTCCAACATATATGCAACCTTATTGAATGTAAGCTCCATGAATGCTCCTCCTACAACATTGTCAACTGTTGGTTAGAGTTTAAGGCTCTATAGAAAGTCTCCATTAATTGACATCCGTATTCCTGGCAATGGCACCAAAATTTGATACGCCCAAATTATACCTCTCTTACGAAAGATTAAGCGATCATTGTCAAATATATAACGCAACTAGGTTGGGGTCAAATCCAACAGGGAATACTGTGTTTACTAAGTATTTTGGTTGTTACTAGACTGTTGATCAAAGGTTCCAAATTAAAGGGGGGTTTGATTTGTAAATTTTATCTCGTTATTTGTAACAAAAAGTGTTCCAGTCTGTGATTCTTATTGCAAATAATAATTCAATGAGAATAGACAAACTAGAGTTATGGTTACCAAGATGTTCAAGCAGCTAGGGTTGTGACTTATTTTGAATTTCCAATTAATCACTTCAATTGCAAGAGTTATTGAATCCTATAATTTACCCATTTGTCTCTCAACCTAAATGAGTAGATTATCCTTAGATTCTCTCGAACTTAAAGGATGTGTTATTTTATTCAACTATTCTCTCATGTGGGTTGATTTCGTTAAGGCATCAACCCTTAACCCAAAGGTTAAAGCCCTTAGATTCCATGTAAATATTTTTTTTTTCAACAAGCACTTTTCTATTCAAACAAGTGATGTTCTTGGGCTCACCCTTCAATTTTGCAATCAAGAAAGGTCATTATTGTGAAGAAGGGTTTATACAGCTTCAGTTAACCATGAAAATTAATTGTTCTCAAAACCTTAATCAGCTATTCACATCAAGGCTCCCATAACCCTAGTTATGGGAGCTAAGCCATACATCTCCATAGAAGAATAAAAAGAAGTCATTATGATCTTCATAAATAAATTCAAAAATTACTTACAAAAGTCATAAGAATTGTTCTTGAATCTTCAGTAGTAATGAGAATAAAAATGGTTAGATCCCTAAGTCTAGCTTGAATATCAGAGAATACTACATTAGAATGAGTCTCAAAGATAGAAATATGATAAAAGATACCTAAATAAAACCTAAACTGGGTATTTATATATTCCTAGGTATAGAGGATTTAAAATTCGAATTCAGTAAAGCCGTGTCAAAGTTAACGATCACGTTGATGGCCCGTCGAAAGCCTGACGGTCCGTCAAGTGGACCGTCGCTGAAAATCCCCGAGTGACACGTTCTGGTTAAGTTTGTTATAACTCGGCATAAAGAGCGTAGATACTAGTGTAACAGTATAATAGAAAAGGAGGAAAAAATATATTCAAAATAGGGTTCCTTGAATATATAGGGGTTATTTACTTTCCCACCGTGACTTATTACAACAATGGTAAACTGTCAATTTCCATGCAACTTCCAAGCCTTGGGGACAGGCACAACTAACATCTTGCCTGTAGGCCTTGTTCGCAAAATACTTTATTATCTTAATTACGGAGAAATATCCTTAATGAGAAATTTTTCCAAAACATGGCTACAAGCCTGATTGTCTCTTCCCAACTTGGAATTCGGAGTCTCTTCCTGCGAAAGCAGGACAATAATGGATAAATCATAAAGAGATATAAGGACAAAAATATTCCTACTTACAAGTTTGAATTTCATAATTTTACAAAGCCTGATCACATTCCCTTTTATTGATAAGTGGCTCGATATTGCTCCTCAAAATGGTCTAAGAAATCTAGTGTATAGAGATGTTGGATATTTAGCATCATACTCGTTCCCTATTTTACATTCTTGGCAGAAAATTATTTTATGAAAACTAATCATGATGGGTTGTGATCTGATGCATGTTCATTATCCAGTACTAGTGATGCAGCAACCTGGCATTCTTTGAGAAAGCTTTCTCTCTAT
The DNA here is from genome assembly GCA_030864225.1 of Capsicum baccatum var. pendulum. Lineage (NCBI taxonomy): Eukaryota > Viridiplantae > Streptophyta > Magnoliopsida > Solanales > Solanaceae > Capsicum > Capsicum baccatum. The sequence continues at coordinate 74,186,019 of CM061558.1, read as the reverse complement.
TATGTCCACTTAAACAAAAGCATGCTTCAGACTCTACTCACTAGTTGTCCCTTTGTTGATGATTTAATCATCGAGCATTGTATTGAGCTAAAAAATGTTGAGCTCTGGAATCATTGTAAGATTAGTTCACTTACCATTAATACTCACCTAGCTGCTAAATTTCAAGCACCAACACTTGAACTCTTGGCTTATTCAAGTTATTGGTTGAAACAATTGAATATTGTTGAATTTGATAATCTGAAATCTTTAGAGATATCATGTAGGGATATATGTGGTAGATTTCTGAACCACCTTATCTCAATCCCTTGCTGCCTTGAGAGTTCGATATTAGCTTATCTCAATCCCTTACTTCCTGGAGAGTTTTATATTAGCTAATATTGCTTTTGGAAGTATCGACATTTGTAGTAGTCCATCCCTAAGGGTCTTAAATATTCAAAATTGCAAGACTATAGGAGAATCTACAAAAGGGGCAGCCTGGTGCACTAAAGATCTTGGTATGTGTAGGGTCCGGAGAAGGGCCACTACAAGAGTGTATTGTACGCAGTCTTACCTCGCATTTCTGCCAGAGACTGTTTTCAAGATTTGAACTTGTGACCTTCTGGTCACATAACAACAACTTTACAAGTTATTCCATGGCTCCCCTTCGACTATAGGAGAAATTGATGCTCCAAATTTGCTATTATTTGAGTATAAAGGACGTGTTATTCCTCAGCTCAAATTTGTAAACGAATCAAGACAATTGAAACACTCAAAAAATTATTCTTGATTCTATGTACAATTTAGATTCTGCGTGATTTTGAATGTTTAGGAAATTTCTATGGGATTCGATCTCTTGGTCTCAAGTTTCCCTTTATTTTCTCAAATTCAATGAGATCAACACGAAAGATTTGCAACTGCACCATAGAGTTGCTACCTCCAAAGTGGACATTTTGGATGTTGGTCAACAATTGTTGCTCTCCTTTTGTCAACAATTGTTGCTCATATTTCAACAATTGTGGATGATGAAGACATTTTTAACTTTGTGTTTTCAACATCGGTGGCTGCATTCACACATGAAGGCAAGACTTTTGAGGTCCAGATTTGGCTATAAAAGCCAATGGTACTTCATTTGCAAAGACACCCACACAACATTTCAATAGCCAATCTCTCCTTTATATTTTCTTCTTTCTCTACTTCTTGGTTGAGTATTTCTATACTCGTAGAGAATTTGTAAGGGGTTATTTTGTCTTGTTAGTCCCGAGAAAATATTTTGTACTCTCGTCAATATTAGTGGAATTTTTGGCTCTCTCGCCGGTGGTTTTTTACCTCTATTTAAAGAGGGTTTTTCCACCTAAAACCTTGGTGTCAATTTTACTGTTTTTATTAATTTCTCGGAATCTTTGGTTGAATTTATCACGCTTCCACACTCTGTAGCCCTACAAATTGGTATCAGAGCCACGATAATTCAACCGGGATTTTTTTTTATTAAAAATGTCGAAGAAGTTCGATATTGAGAAATTTGATGGTAAAATTAGTTTTGCTATCTGGCGAGTCCAGATGCTGGCTGTTCTTACCCAGAATGGCCTAAAGAAGGTTCTGTCCGGCAAATCGGCGAAGCCAGCCACTACAACGGAGGAGCAGTGGGAAGAGACGGATGAAAAGGCGTTATCCACAATCCAATTATGCTTGTCCCGTGAGGTGCTACGCGAAGTCATCAATGAGAAAACTGCAAGTAAATTGGAGTCTCTGTACATTACCAAAAGTCTTGCAAATAAACTCCGGTTAAAAGAGCGAGTTTTCACACTCCGTATGTCTGAAGGTACACCCATCCAATCTCATCTTGGTGAATTTAATTCCATCATAATTGATTTGGAAAATCTGGATGTCGAAATTGATGATGAGGATAAAGCCGTACTACTTATTGTTTCTTTGCCACCCTCATATAGACATTTCAAAGAAATTATGCTATATGGTAATAATGTTACCTTGAGCTTTGATGATGTCAAGTCTAACCTACTGTCCAAAGAAAAATTTGATACCCAAATTCATTCTGAAAGTTCGGGTGAGGGACTAGTAGTTAGAGGGAGAAACCACGAAGTAGGTGCTAGCGGTAAAAACCAATCCAAATCCAAAGGTAAAAACTCTAAGTATTGCCGTTATTGCAAGAAAAGAAATCATGAAATCTCTGAGTGCTACAAATTGAAAAATAAGCAAAACAGAGAAGATAAGGGTAAGCAACCCGAAAAATCTGCCGAAGCTAGTTTTGTAGCAACCGAATCTGATGGAGAGGGTTTTATTGCTTCTGGTACTGAACAAAGGTCAAAAAAAGAGTGGGTTCTTGATTTTGGTTGTACATTTCATATGTCTCCTAATAGAGATTGGTTTACCACCTATGAATCTTTTAATGGTGGTCTTGTCTTAATGGGCAACGATGCTCAATGCAAAGTTGTCGGCAAAGGCACAATCAAAATCAAGACACATGATGGAGTCATTAGAACTTTGACCAGTGTCAGACATGTTCCTGATTTGAAACGGAATCTCATTTCCCTAGGCACTCTTGAATCTCAAGGGTGTAGATACTCAGCTGAAGGTGGAGTTTTAAAAGTGTCCAAAGGAGCTCTTGTGTTACTAAAGGCAATTCGATCTGGTAGTTTGTATTTGCTTCAGGGTTTAACTGTTATAGGTTCTGCAGCCGTCGCCTCATCCAACAAAGACAACACGAAGTTGTGGCATTTGAGGTTGGGCCACATGAGTGAGAAGGGAATCCAAATTCTCAAAAAGAAAGGCTATCTTGGCAACCATTGTACCGGTAAGGTCGATTTCTGCGAGCATTGCATTTTTGGTAAGCAGAGAAAGGTTAGCTTTTCAAAAGCCATTCACAGGACCAAAGGTACTTTGGACTACATCCATTCAGATCTTTGGGGTCCATCGAGAGTTCCCTCCAGAGGTAAATGTCATTATATGCTGACATTTATTGATGATTTTTCACGTAAACTCTGGGTATATTTTCTCAAGCAAAAGAATGAAGCTTTTTCCACCTTTAAAGAGTGGAAATTATTAATTGAGAACCAGATTGGCAAGAAGATCAAGAGGCTAAGGACAGACAATGGCCTCGAATTTTGTTCTAATGAGTTTAATGATTTCTGCAAGAAAGAAGGTATTGCCAGACATTTCATCGTTCCAAGAACTCCACAACAAAACGGAGTTGCTGAAAGGATGAACAGAACTATCTTGGAGAAAGTTCGTTGTATGCTCTCCCATTCTACTCTGGGGAAAGAATTTTGGGCAGAAGCAGCTTCAATATCATGCTACTTGATAAACCGCTCACCAAATCGATCACTCGACTGCAAAATTCCAGAAGAAGTTTGGTCAGGTAACCCTGTTGATTATTCTAATTTTAGAATATTTGGTTGCCCTGCTTATTCTTATGTGAACGAGGGAAAATTGGAACCTCGTGCTAAGAAATGCATTTTCTTAGGTTATGGCCTAGGGGTTAAAGGCTATCGTTTGTATGACCCTGAATCTCGCAAAATATTTCATAGTCGGAATGTAACCTTTAATGAAAATGGTATGCTATCTTCTGGAAAAGATACTGTTGTTCCCTCCACTGATACAGGTGATCAGGAGGATGTTCGAGAGAAGGTGGAGTTTGAGACTGAAGCTCCCACTCTGGAAACAAATATCCCTAATTCTTCCACCACTCAAAAAGATGAAGTCACTGCTAAACAAATGAGTCCACGACAACATCCACCTCAACGTCGAGGTTTACCACAACCATGGTCTATGGCTCAAGAACTTCCACAACAAAGGCCAAGAAAACCGACTCAAAGACTGATCACAGAATCTGCCAACATTGCTTATGCATTGACTGTTGCACAAGAGATGGGTGAAGATGGTGAACCCAAGAATTATTCTGAAGCTATCTCTGGTGATGACTCAGCAAAGTGGATTGCTGCTATGCAAGAAGAAGTCGAGAGTCTTCTTAAAAATAAAACATGGGATTTGGTGATGTTACCAGAAGGCAAGCAAGTCATTAGTTGCAAATGGATTTTTAAGAGAAAAGAAGGCATCCCCGGTGTTGAAAATGCAAGGTACAAAGCAAGATTCATAGTAAGAGGTTTTGATCAACAGGAAGGTATTGATTTTAACGAAGTATTTTCTCCCGTTGTTCGTCATTCTTCAATTCGTGTATTACTTGCTCTAGTTGCCTTGTATGATTTGGAGCTGGAACAGTTAGATGTGAAAACTGCTTTTCTTCATGGTAATCTTGAGGAAGAAATTTATATCCAGCAGCCAGAGGGGTTCGTTGTTCCTGGAAAGGAGAACCATGTATGCCGTCTGAAGAAATCTCTTTATGGTTTGAAGCAATCACCAAGACAATGGTATAAAAGGTTTGATTCCTTCATGACTGGACATGGCTATTCTAGAAGTAGTTATGATAACTGCGTCTATTTTCAAAAACTATCTGATGGATCACTAGTATACTTGCTGTTATATGTTGATGATATGTTAATTGCTGCAAGAGATAAAACTCTTGTTGACAAGTTAAAGGTGCAGCTCAACAGTGAATTTGATATGAAAGATCTAGGTCCTGCCAAGAAGATTCTTGGAATGGAGATTAACAGAGATCGTCAAGCTGGAAAACTTTTTCTATCACAGAAAAAGTATGTAATGAAGATGCTTAACAGATTTGGAATGCGAGATTGCAAAGCTGTTAATACTCCACTTGCTGCCCATTTCAAGTTGTCATCAGATCAGTGTCCACAATCAGAAGAGGAACAAAGGCGCATGTCACATGTCCCGTATTCTAATGCAGTCGGAAGCCTTATGTACGCTATGGTATGTACTAGGCCTGATTTGGCTTATGCGGTTAGTGTTGTTAGCAGATTCATGCACAACCCAGGAAAAAAACATTGGGAATCTGTCAAATGGACCCTTCGTTACTTGAAGGGTTCTCCTGATATTGGTTTGGTATTTGATAGACAAAGGTCTGATCCAGGAGGCGTAGTTGGTTATGTGGACGCCGACTACGGTGGTGATTTAGATTGGAGAAGATCACTTTCAGCCTATATCTTTACACTCTGCGGATCTGCTATCAGTTGGTATTCATCACTTCAAGCCATTGCGGCTTTGTCCACCACTGAAGCAGAATATATTGCTGCTACTGAAGGAGTGAAAGAGGCTATCGGGCTCCGAGGCTTGGTTGCTGAACTTGGTTTACAACAACACATTCTTGTTATGTTCTGCGATAGTCAGAGTGCTGTCCACTTGGCCAGGAATAGCAAGCATCACTCAAAGACCAAGCATATTGATATTAAACGCCACTTTATCCGAGATATTGTTGATGCAGGAGAAATTACTGTGGAAAAAATCCATACAACTGAAAATCCTGCAGATATGTTAACCAAACCACTTCCAGCCGCTAAGTTCGATCATTGCTTGGACTTAGCTGGTATTATTCATTGTTAACAGGTTTTCATGGCGAGAGAGTATTTCCGGTCAAAAGGAGATCAAGGTGGAGATTTGTTGGTCAACAATTGTTGCTCTCCTTTTGTCAACAATTGTTGCTCATATTTCAACAATTGTGGATGATGAAGACATTTTTAACTTTGTGTTTTCAACATCGGTGGCTGCATTCACACATGAAGGCAAGACTTTTGAGGTCCAGATTTGGCTATAAAAGCCAATGCTACTTCATTTGCAAAGACACCCACACAACATTTCAATAGCCAATCTCTCCTTTATATTTTCTTCTTTCTCTACTTCTGGGTTGAGTATTTCTATACTCGTAGAGAATTTGTAAGGGGCTATTTTGTCTTGTTAGTCCCGAGAAAATATTTTGTACTCTCGTCAATATTAGTGGAATTTTTGGCTCTCTCGCCGGTGGTTTTTTACCTCTATTTAAAGAGGGTTTTTCCACCTAAAACCTTGGTGTCAATTTTACTGTTTTTATTAATTTCTCGGAATCTTTGGTTGAATTTATCACGCTTCCACACTCTGTAGCCCTACATTGGATGTAAAATTTTTAACGCTAATTTAGGAGTGCCCAACGTTTGTGGATGCCTTGCTGTGGAGTTGTCATCCCAGGAAACTCAACCTACAGTCAACAAGTGAAATGTTTACATGTTTCATGTATTGTTTGATGTATATGAAGGATTTGAGCTGAGTTCTTTCTCATGAAAGGCAAAGGCAAAGTAAAAGTGTATAAATTTGATCAGAAAAATCAGAGTTGGCATCTTGTAAAACACAAAAGAGTACAGCGGTCGCTCATGATTGTTAGCAAGTTAGAGAAATATTTCTTTTTGTTAGATTGGTGATGTTGTTTATCCTATTGCAAATTGAATGCCCTTATTCTTAGGAGTACAGAACCGCACTTCAATTTTTCGCAGCAAACTGGTTATCATCAAATAAATGTAGAAGACTTTTCTTCTTTTGTCTTCTATCGTGAGGCTCACATGCTATTTTGCAATCATCATAACGTTGCGCCTATTACGCAAAAATCATTCTCTTTAATTTATTACACAAAAGTCATTTAATTTTGCTTCGGCCATTACAAACGTCACTATGATCGGATTTTACAATAATTTTACCGAAAAAATAATGTAGCAGCCATTATTAGTTCTTTGTTTTAATTTAGGTGATTATATAATATATTACTCATAACTTGATCCTTTTTATATGTGCACAATCTATTTTTCTTATGAATTATTTAATGAAAGAATACCAATTTTTTAATAGATTAGACTACTAATGAAGGCTATTTTCATAAAAAAAATTGGTTGATATTTTTATGAAATATTTAATAATATTGTATTCATCTCAAAAAGGTGCACTGAAAAAGAGTGATAAACACGATAAATTCTTCAAAACACATAAAATAAAAAAATATTATTTTTTTTAAAAATATTTTAATTCTTTGAAGATGAATCAATATGCTAAAGATAGTTTTAAAATAATATCTTTTTAATTGTGTCATTAAATAAGTATTATCAAAATTTGTACAAATAATGTTATTGACAATTGTGTTAATAAAAGTCATAAAATATAAGTACTTTAATAGATAAAAAAATTATAGGATATTTAATTTTTATATTTATCAATTGAATTAATTAATCAATATGTAATTTACCAGAAACTGAATATTTTAACAAAAACTTTTAATAAAATTAATCGATTAGTCAAACAATTAAAAATACAAAGACGAACTCAATAAATAGATTATATATACCGAATGCAAAGACCCAAGTGGCAAGAAAAAAAATGTATGAAAAAATAATTTATCAACTACATGCCATAATTTTAGAGGAGGAAAGTAATTTACCAACACATTTCTCAACTTTAGAGGATTTTAAGAATATATATAAGTATAATTTTATTTCATAAAAATATCAATCAGAATTTTTTAATGAAAATAGTCTTCACTAGGTAGTTTCTATTGAAAAAATGTTATTCTTCCGTTATATAATTCATGAGGAAAATCGGGTTGAACATATATAAAAAGGGTTAAGATATGGGTAATATATTATATTTTTTTAAATTAAAATCAAGAATTAATTAAGGTTGCCACATCATTTTTACGGTGGGATTATTATAAAATTTGATCATAGTGACTTTTATGATGGCCGGAGCAAAATAAAGTGACTTTTGTGTAATGAATAAAAAAAAAGTGATGTTTGTGTAATAAATATAAAATTAAGTGATGATGAATGAAATTTACTTTCTTTTGCAGTAGTAAAATTTGATTTTCTTAATATCAGCTGATGCTTGGATTTCTTTTTCGGGAAGGCAATGGGAATTGTTGGTTTCTTGTAACCATAGGTCTAACTTGCATAAGATTATAATAGAAAAATATGGTGTGAAACAGGTAACTGTATGGCAAATTGAATGAAAATTTTCATTTTTAAACTTTATTTATCTATCTTTTCCAGGGCAAGATTATCTTACGAACTTCAAATCTAAGTTTTCAATGCTTAGTACCATTATTATTATAAAAAATAGTCATTTGCCAAATGTGATTAAGTTGGAAAAATCAAGGCAGTAAGAAACTATGTTTGGTATTATGTTTCTCTGTAGTTCATCTGAATTGCTATACCTTCTTTTTCTTTTTGAGAAAAAAAACCTTACAAATGTGGTTCAATAGAAGACTTAATAAGTGATAGGTTGTCATCGTTAGTTGCCTGTTAAATTTTTTGTGATACTTGGATTCGATATTTTTGTTAATTCAATGTATTCGAGAGTTACACATAATTCCTGAAGGCCGGCCTCATAGGGGTTATGTTGTACCTCGAAATCATAAAATCAATTGAGATATACTCATAACAAGAGATCTCATAGCGTCCTGTCTTAAAATTCTAAAAGTTGCATGTCCATGCAATTTACAAGCCTATTAATTTCATCTTGAAGCCTCTGAAGTATGTACGTTGTTGAAAAGATGAAGCTATGCTTCATATATATCTATTTTACACCTCTGATATCTTTAAATAATTTATATTTGGTACATTAGAGCTCTCTGGATCCGGTTCACTGGTTTTAGATATAAGTAGGAGCTGTAATACTTGAATCGAAGCCCTTTAGTATAAGCACACTCAAAAAGTGAGTGTTCATTCTGCTGGTGCATACTAGCAATTTTGTCTTGGTACTCGATATTATTTTTGATAACCGTGGTATCCATGCCATCTTGCACGCAATTCGACTAATTCCACGGGATACCTGCCACCTCCCACAAGCAGCAAGTATCAGGTAACTCTATCTACCCAGGCTAGAATAGATGGAAAGAAGTCACATAGTGTTTTTTTGTCTCTATTGGGATTTGACCTGGTGCATTTTGATACTCATACTTGGTGGTGCATTGATCTGAGGTGAAATTGTGCACCTTAGTGTTGTTATCCTAGCTTAGTTAGCCTTGTTTTGAGGACAACTTGTGTTCTTAATGTGTTAATGATGATATAATTGAGAATCGAAGTGTTTGAGTACTTAATTACAATGTTCATGGTGTCTTTCAAACAAGTTTGTTCTTAAATTGGTCACTTAGAGTCTAAACGAGAAAACTTGAGCTAGGTGTTGTTCTAGTTGATTTTGATGGATTCTAGTGTGTTTAGTGAGCTATGATTGTGTAATTATGTGTGGAACAAATTATTGATAGTGTTTAAAGTGCAAGTGAATCGAACCAAGAGTCAAAACTAAGTGAAAGATCAAAAGGGGCAAAGCTAGTATTCTCAACTTAAGTTTCTAGTTCGTCATCTTGGATGTTGTGTTGTTTTGAGCTCTAATTTATTGTGTTGAATTCTATAGGATGCTTGGTTAGTTTATTATTATAATATATGATTGATATACAAGCATTAAATTAAGTGGGAATAACACAAAAGTCTCGAAATGGATCAACGAAATCACAAGATAAGATTTGACGTCAAATGGACCTCTCGGAAGTCCATGGTGTGTCGTAGACGAAAGAAAAGGCCATAGGAAACGTTCCATACATAGGTAGATTCCTAAGGAACCCAAAATAGTGTTTCTCCATAATAAGGGTGCGTGGCGGAGGTAGATACGGAAAATTAACCCTGCGACGTGGCCTAGTGCAAAAATCGACAGTTTTGTCCTCTTATAAATAGGACACTTAAACATAAGGCTAAAAACCTTGGATGGCTTTGAAACTTTGAGAGGGGATGAAAAACACTTCAATAGGGTTTTTATTCTATTACTTTAGCCTTTTTAATGAATTTTATCGTGTATTTATTCATCTTGATTACGATTATGTCCTTGAGTGGCTAAAAACCCTTTTCCCGGGTTAAGACCAAGTGCATGATTACTATTGCTTTGAATTGAGTTGTTTTGATTGATTATCATATTTGATTGTTTTTTATCCTTATTATAACTATTTTAAGGATTCGCAACCCTTAGAATACATTCATTGTCGTCTTTGTGAACTCGAAATAGGGAATAAGAGGATAGAATGTAGGGATAAATAGAGCAAGGTTCTTATTCTTTTATAAAATAAGGAATTTGAATTAGCATCTTGGATAGGGATATACCTAGAAGCCTTGTTTGGTTCATCTGCACGATGACATCTTAATGTATTTAAATGGATTATTATATCCCCGCTCAACGATGTAGTTGTAATTTCAGTTAGGTAGAAGATTAGAGGTTGGGAGACCATGATCATATGATAAATCTTGTGAATCAACAACCAAGATAAGTAATCTAACGAATAAAGTTCAATAGCATAGTATGATTGTTAGTAGTGCTTTAAACCCGATTTTTATCTATTGATTGTCCAAAGTCCTTACTTTTACGCATTATTTTTGTTTACTTTTAGTTATAAACTTTCAAAACTCATTTGGCTACGTTGAACTAGTTAATCTCAATTGTTAAACTAGAATTGGATAGTTGCTTGATATAATTCTCCGAGGGATCAATATTCGCGTTTATTTAAGGTCACTTTATTACTTGGTGAGACCACATACACTTGTGTGTGCGCTACAAGTTTTTGGCGCCATTGCCGGGGACTTGTAAATTCACAATAATTTTTGTTTTAGTTTTAATTTTAAGATATCTTTAGTGCTTTACACTTGATCTTGGTATTGAATTTACAGGAAACAGGTTTCCAGACTTATAAGATGGCAAGGGAATGGGAATTGGTTTTACCAAGCCCCGAACCTGATCAACTCTTTCATCAATTGAGGAGAGAAGCAACCCTTCTCTCCTGTATTCCACAAATTCAAGAGGAACAAGAAAATCCTGCATGAATGGCTGATGATCAACCTGGCTGCCCGACATTTCGAGAAGTGACAATCCCACTTTTAATGAATTTGACCTCTCTTTTTCAGAAATCGGATGCTGGAGGTAACTTTGAGCTGAATTACAACATGGTGCAGCTTTTGATCAGTAGTGGATAGTTTATGGGGCATTCACATAAAGATACACAAGTCCACCTGCGGAACTTTCTGAAGATCAGTGACACACTCATCCATACGGGTTTGTCAACTAATTATGTTAGGCTGACACTATTCCCCTTTTCACTATTAGGGGAAGCAAAGAAGTGGTTAAACGCTGAGTCAGCAAGTTTAATCAAAACCTGGGATGACTTAGCCAAAAAAATCCTCATCTGATTCTTTCCATCTTACAAGACTGCGTAATGAGATTGTGTGCTTCAAATAGAAGCCAGATGAGAACTTATATCATGTATGGGAAAGATTCAAAGCTCTTCTTCAGGACTGTCCACATCATCAGCAGTCCAATGAGGTATTAGCTCACACTTTTGTTGAGGAACTTGCTCACAACATAAAAATTTTGCTAGATTCAACTGTAGGTGGTCAAGCGTTAAAATTAATATATGATGAGTTATACACCTTGTTGAACCGGATTGCATAAGGGAATCTTGAGTGGAATTCTCACTCATGAAGTGCTACAAAGACGATTGCAGGTGTGTTGAAGTTGACCAATTTACTGCTATATTCGCTCAGATTGTTGAGCTTCAAAATCAATTGACCACTTAGTTCAGGAATATGAAAGTGAGGGTTGCACACCATGCAACAACAGTTAATGCAATTCAGCAAACAAGCACTTGTTGCATGGTTTGTTACAATAGTGGTTATTCTGCAGATATGCGTGCTGCCAATCCCGAGTTAGTGATATTTGTGGGCAATGCTCAAAGGTCAAATTATGGAAACGCATACAATCTAAAGTGGCAGACTCAACCACCAAATCAACCATGGAATACCCAACAACAGTAGTTTCAACAACCATTGGGTAAAGGAAATTAGGCCACTAGCAATATAAAAGAGATGCTGAAACAAATTTTAGCTGCTCAAGCACAATTAGCAGTAGATATAAAAGCCATCAATTGGCTACAAAGAACTTGGAGATTTAGGTTGGGCAAATGCAGCAAGCACAGAATACCACGCCTCAAGGTGGATTGCCAATTAACATTGAGAATCCTAAACAAGTAATGAAAGAGCTCAATGAAGAACCTCCAAAGAAAACTAAATAGGTAGATAACAAAGTTGCTGAAAATTCTAGGAAGCCTGAGTACTCAAAAACAAAAGTTGCTGAACAGGTGAAGGAGAGATCACCACTACCTTTCCCATAGAGGCTTAGAAAAACAAAGGAGGATGCATGCTTTAGGAAGTTCTTTGACACATTCAAAATACTTCATATTAACCTTTCTCTTTTAGATGTTTTGCAGGGAATTCCTAAGTACGCTAAGTACTTGAAGGATGTGGTGACTAACAAAGTTAGGTTGCAGGATGTTGAGACAGTAGCACTCACTGAGGAGTGTAGTTCTGTAGTGATGTGGAAGATGCCCAAAAAGCTCAAAGACCTAGAGAGATTCACGCTTCTTACTCAAATTGGCAATAGTGAGATGGTCTATGCACTTAGTAATTTAGGGGAAACTATCAAGATGATGACCTTATCGTTGTTCAATACTTTGGGCTTGGAGAAGCTGAGATCGAGCTCTGTGTTACTACAATTGGCAGACCAGACCATAGCTCGTCCTGAAGAAATCATAGAGGATGTTCTCATTGAAGTTGATAAATTTATTATTCCTACTGATTTTATTATTTTAGATTTTCAGGCAGATAAAAAAGTGTCAATCATTTTGGGATGACCATTCTTGGCAACGGTAGGAGCATTGGCAGATATGAGAGAGGGCACATTCATAATGAGGCTGGATGATGAAGAGGCGGTGTTCAAGGTGTACGAACCGCTCGAAATACTATCCCACTACAAATATTTGTGCATGATTACAGTAATTGAAGGGGATAAGTTTTGGAAGGCGGAATTGAGTCCACTAAAGTCCTCTTCGAACTTCCTTATTGAGCAGCATAAGCCACCAACACCCCAACCTGATATGATGCAGATAGATGAGCCTAAAATGGCTATTGTTGAGAGAGTTGTTATCTTTGAGAGTTCACACTCAAGGTGTATGAAATAAATAATAAGATGGCATTCGAGTGTGAAAAAGAGGTTGAAGGAAAATAGATGAGTCGATGATTGGGTCATGTCGTGAAACTAAATTAGGCGCTTCTTGGGAGGCAACCCAAGTTAAGGTAGGTTTTATTTTCAATATTTTTAGTTTTTACTTCACTAGTTTTTATTTTCGTTGAGTCATAGGTTGATGGGAACTCTGAGTACCGAAAAACCTGACCTAAGGAGCATGACGAATACTAAGTATGGGGTCCCTGGAACCCTATTGATGTATAAATATGCTACTAGCTAGGCCTAGAAGCTTCATAGAATATTTTTATCTCTACTTATAAGTATACTTTGGGTACAAAGTAGATTTTTAAGTGTAGGGTGGGAAAATTCCCATTTTTTAAGGGTAATTTTTTTTTTGTGTTAGGAATAAGTAAGATGTTCTTGTTGGTGCTATATTTGAATGCAAGATGCAAGTGTTTTGGTTGTAAAAGAATATTTATTGTGTGAATTACTACTTTTTAGACTCCCAGGCTCATGAATATGACTCTTGTAATTTTTTTTGGCTTAATTATGAATTTGTGCTATTATTTGGTTAAGATTCTATGACGATCCCACTTGAGATGAGCATTTGCCATCGGTGTGCGAGGTTGTTGTATATTTTTTGTCATACTTTATATCTAGAACTTGCCTGGTGCCTGTACAAAATGAAATAAAAAGTATGGGTGTAGGAGATGATATAGGCATTTCTTTGATAGCCGTGTTTCATACCTTCTTTTGACTTACCCTTGTGTATAATCATTGCTCACCCCATTGAGCCTTAAGCTTATTTTCTTTGGAATCCTCATATGTAGCCTAATTCCTTCTTTGATAGACCATAATTTGATCCAAAGCTACTAAGCGCTTTAGTGTAAACTTAATTAAGTTAAGGAGTTGGAAATTCAAGTAGGATAAAGGGTGAAATTAAATCCCCAAAGTGATAGTTATTGGTGTGTATAATTGTTATGTGTTGTGGTTGGGAGTTGTGTAATGTAAAGAATTTTTTTTGTTCAAATTGAATAAGTTGTGAATAGACGATACTCCCACCTTAGTGTATGTAAGTGAGCTTAATGAGATGGGTCTAAACAAAAGATAGGGGTCGACAAAAGTGGTGTAAAAGGGTTGTTAAAGGTGAATTGAATAAAACGTATGATGTATTAAAGTGTTTAAGGAAGATAGTCACTATTCTAGGCCAAAATAGTTCCTACTAGTCCCTTATCCTACATTACAATCTTTAAAGAACTATTTGATCTCAAGCCTTAACATTCTGATATTTTTAGAGCACTACACTAAGGGCAAGCATATGGTTCACCTTGTATAACTTGTGAATTCTTTGTGAGAGTGAGTGTAATTTGATTCTTGTACCCATTCTATGATAAATTATATCTATGTGAGTGATTATAGGTAACTCTCTTATTGTGAGGGTACATATTTGATGATAATTGGGTGAGTTGTATGATGTATTTTATTGGAGAATATATATGAGTTTTCCAACTAGGTGAGTCAATTATTCAGGGTAGGATGTTTTGGAGAAGTATTCTTAAACTGTCAATTGTGTTTGTAACTTGCTTAGTGTAGAAACTTACATTTTGTGTAGTCATTGTAGTACTAGCTTGATTGTCTTTCTTATAGTATAAGTATGGATTCACCTCAACTTATGATATTATAGTAAAGAGTTCGAGGATGAACAAAGCTTTAAGTGTGGGGTGATGATTGAAGGTGGAATTATGCACCTTAGTGTTGTTATCCTAGTTTATTTAGCCTTGTTTTGAGGACAACTTGAGTTCTTGGTGTGTTAATCATTATATAATTGAGAATCTAAGTGTTTGAGTAATTAATTAAAATGTTCATGGTGTTTTTCAAATAAGTTTGTACTTAAATTGGTCATTTAGAGTCTAAACAAGAAAACTAGTGTTACTAGCTTGAGCTAGGTGTTGTTTTAGTTGATTTCGATGGATTCTAGTGTCTTTAATGAGTTCCTAAAGGTATGATTGTGTGATTATGTGTGGAAAAACTTGTTGACAGTGTTCAAAGTTCAAGTGAATCAATCAAAGAGTCAAAACTAAGTGAAAGATCAAAAGGGGCAAAACTAGTATTCTTAGCTTAAGTTTTTAGTTCATCGTCTTGGATGTTGTGTTGTTTTGAGCTCTAATTTATTGTGTTTAATTATATAGGATGATTGGTGAGTTGATTATGATGATATATTATTGATATACAAGCTTTAAATCAAGTGGTAACAACATAAAAAGGCTTGGAATGGATCAACGAAATCACAAGACAAGAATTTACGTCAAATGGACCTCTTGGAAGTCCATGGCGCATCGTGGACCAAAGAAAAGGCCATAGGTCCCATTCAAGACATAGGGATCTTCCTAAGGGACCCAAAAAGTGTGTTTCATTGATAAGGTTCGTGGGGGAGGTAGACACAGAAAATTAACCCCGCAACGTGGCTTAGTAGAAAAATTAGCAATTTTGTCCTCGTATAAATAGGACAATTGAACATAAGGCTAAACAACTTGGACGGCTTTGAAACTTAGAGGGGGGATAAGAAACATTTCAATTAGGGTTTTTCTTCTTTTACTTTAGCTTTTTAAATAAATTTTATCATGTATTTATTCATCTTGATTATGACTATGTACATGAGTGGCTAAAATCCCTTTTCCGGGGTTAAGTCCAAGAACATGATTACTATTAATTTGAATTGATATGTTTTGATTTCTTATCATATTTGGTTGTTTATTTATCCTTCTTATAACTATTTTAAGGATTTGTGACCCTTAGAATACATCCACTATCATCTTTGTGAACTCAGAAGGAGGAATAAGAGGATAGAATGTGGGGATAAATAGAGCAAGGTTCTTATTCTTTTATAAAATAAGAAATTGAAATTAGCATATAGGATAGGGATATACCTAGAAGCCTTGTTTGATTCACTTGCAGGATGACATCTTAATGCATCTAAATGGATCATTACATCACTGCTCAATGTTGTAGTTGTAATGTCCATTTAGTAGAAGATTAGAGGTCTGAAGACCACGATGATACGATAAAACCTGCGAATCAACAACCAAGATAAGTAATCTAACGAATGAAGTTCAATAGTGTAGTATGATTGTTCATGGTGCTTTAACCCCTGGTTTTCATCCATTAATTGTCCTAAGTCTTTACTTTTTCGCATTATTTTAGTTTACTTTTAGTTATAAACTTTCAAAACTCTTTTGGCTACGTTGCGCTAGTTAATATCAATATTTAAACTAGAACTGGATAGTTGCTTAACAAAATTCTCTGAGGAATCGAATTGGCTTTATTTATGGCCACTGTATTACTTGGTAAGACCATGTACACTTGCTTATGCGCTTGGGCACAAGATGCATACTAGTACAAAGATGATTAAATGTAGTTATAGCATCGTATATATCTCTTTGTAGAACCCAACAAAGATCAAGGTACTCTGCTTTCCTTCTTCTGAGAGCAATCATATTAGTTTCTTCAGCTGTGTCTCTCTACCTTTGAGGGTGTTTTTGTTATCCATTTTGTTTCTTAATAATCCCACTCATACTTTTAAAAGTAGTTGTCTAGAGTCCCAGAGTACATAAGTTTCCAGACCACAATGAGGTACCTGCGCTGACAATATCATTTCAATAATTTTCTCAACATTCTAAACTATGTGGCAATTGGCATCCCAGGAAAACAAATCTACTTTCGTTATACCTTCTCAAGTACTATCAATGGAGCCGATTGCCACTTCTTACTTTTTGCTACTGGAAGTTAAATATTATAAAATTTATTGAAACGAGTATGAGTACAGATCACAAGGGTCTTTGCTCCTTTTAGCTTTCTATCAGGAGAATCACCGATTCATTATGCAAAGTGTGCACTACTTTTATGTTCTCACTATTTGATTGTATTAGAAGTGAGCAGGTAGGTTTCATTTGCTTTATTGAAAAGAAAATATTGAGTCAGTAGAATGTATATTGGTTTCATGCCAATTACTAATAGTGTGATCTAGAATGTTAACAAAATTCATCAGAGAGAAAATAATATTGGCTCAAGTCTCCTCAATTAGAAGGGGAGCCTTGGAGTAACTGTAAAGTTGTTGTCATGTGGCTTCAAGCCTTGGAAATAGTCTCTGACATAAATGTAAGGTAAGATTGCATATAATAGATCCTTGTGACCGGGTCTTTCCCAGGGCTCTGCACATAGAGAGAGCTTAAGTGCACCGGGCTGCCCTTTTAAATCTCCTCAATTTTGATCGATCATAACAAAACTTCTCCACTAGTGGTAGTGTAAAGGACCAAAAGGAACAATAGATGCAGCTTCTTTTTCTTCTGTGAAAAATGCAAGTTTGCTCTTCATTAGTTCTTGAATAATCATTTTGAAGTTGAAATTGTCTCTATTATTATCCAAATAACTCAGATCGAAGAACAACAAATGTATTCCAACTTCACTAGACCTTGGAGCGGCAATAGTTAGGAATTGTACCTTTCTGCATGCATTTTTCCCTGGATAGTTCCTAACTTTCTCTATTGAATTCCAATTTATTGTTAGCCAGTGGCCCGCTAGATTGCTCAAATAAAGTAAACTCCAATTCATCATTATCCAGTGGCCTCACTCGATCGCTCAAATAAAATGATCTGCTCTGATGAAGCTTTGCTTTCTAATTTTAGCACTACATTTTTACTATGGCATAATAGAGAAATCTTATCTTGACCTCACCTGGTAATCAAATACTCCAATTTTGAGCATGCATATTCAAACACCTCAACTCATCTTAACTGTGTCAGATGAACACTCCAACTTATAAAATGATCATCTAGATACCTCCAAATTTATGTGCCACTTTTGCGCCGAGTGTCCACAAGAAATGGTGAGGATGAGTTGAGGTGTCTAGAAATGCTTTCTCAAAGTTGGAGTGTTTATTTGAAAATTGAGGCCAAGTTAACATGTCTATTTATTATACTTTTTCTTTCTGTACGCAACTTTCTTCCAACTGCTCAGAAGGTCACTTTCCTCCTCTTTCTTCTTCATTTTCTTTTTGGTCATGATATATCTTAAACATTTAGACACTCCATAAATATATATACTAGATATAGGCTTCCATCGTATTTATCTTCCAGCAGCAAGGAGCATATATGTAATGCAGGCAAATTGAAAATAATCTACAATGTTGTGTTAGTGAATGGCAATACTGTGTGTGACAAATTGAAGCCTCCAAGGTGACATACATGAAAGTGCACCATTTTTCTTCTTTTCAATGACTGTTACCAGGTTTTCTTCCATGAAAATTAGGTAGAATGACTCAAATTCATAATATACATTAACTATCGACGAAAAATATAATCATTTTAGCAACTGAGAATAGGTTAGTCTCCTAGGTGATATGTCACAACCTGAACATGGCTCTGACCATGACAATCATCCCAAACCAATGAAGGCCTTAGATGATCCCTTATCATTATAACATAAGTTCAATCACCAAAACCCTTCACAAGTGATTAGAAATAGCATGTATAAAGAGAAAAAAAATCAATATTTCATATGTGTAATGACAACTCTCAAACCTAACTTCACAACACCAATAAAACAAGTAAAAACGATGCAAAACTCACACTTTAGAATAATAATTAAAGTAGGAAGTGTTCAACATGCCTTTGTCACTGAGGAATTTCGAGAAAGAACTGGGAGTTAGAACCCGGAGAGAAAATTCCATTTAAAGAACCCTAATTATTGCTCTTGAGAGTCGAGAGAAGGAAGAGTGGGTAAAAGTTTGATAACTGATAGGTAAAAGGGGTTAAATGACGGTTAAAGGTCATTTAAAAGGGTAAAGCACCAAAAATCCCACATCTTAAACCAAAAAATGACAAAAATTCACGTTTTGGGCCCTAGGGCGTAGCACGTCCTTATCCTGCCAGCACAAAGGCGTGGCACACCCTTATCTCCGAGATAAAAGAGTGTGGAATGATATTATCATGGAGTTACAAGGTCGTGGCACACTCTTATCTTGGAGCAACAAGAGCGTGCCACGCTCTTATCTCATACCTTCATGACACGACCCGAATCGAGGCCTTGTCGAAATGGGCATCTTAATTCCAACTGAGACCTGAGACCACCCCTGATACCCAATCCAACCAACTAACACATACCCTAAGTCGGATGAATTTCGAACATATAACAAGGTTGCAAATTAGAACATATAATAACTTTGGGATAAATCTATATCCAAAACCAACCCAAACAAGTCAATCTATCCAATAACCAACCAACCAAACCAAAAATGATAATTTAATGTATATAATATATAATCATAACCATTCCACACTTAAGTCCACATTTGTTCATACAAAGCCTCTAGACCAAACCACTGAATATCTAGTCGGGACATAACCCCGACCATAGACAACAACCAAAGTCTAAGAGAAGACAATAATATATAAAGTTATCCATAGCATGAAATGGATGCCTTCCAAAGCATGGATGCTCACCACTTCAATCAAACACCGTCTGTTCCCGAATCTGATCAATGAGAAAGAAGAGTAATATGGCCAATTCCAACATCGCGTGGGGATACAGTCGCCCGAAGATGGGTTAGCAGGTGAATGCAAACAAGTACTCATGATAAGAATAAAATAGTGCCAACCTTTAGAATCAAATAAACAACCATATGTATACACAACCATATATATATATATATAATTCATACCGGAAAAGAAACCAGGTTTAACATGCCTTTGAAACCATTAACCTAGGTATGTGTAGCTTAACCATCCTAAAACCACCCACGGGCTATATAGGTCTAGTGTTACCCCCTGGACGGGCCCCGATGCGTGTAGCCACAAGAACCAAAGATACCATAGGAGTAAGGGATTCTTTTGTATCACCATGCCAAATCCTCATGTCAGCAAACATGAGTTTCCAGTGTCCATCCTTTGGACTCACACCTTTACGGTTAGCTATCACACCCGCTATTATTGCCCAATTAAAACCATTACCATAAAACTAAACCACCGTCCCATTTATTATTAACCAAGGCTATCTTTTGAGGTTTTGTGCTTCCAAGCAATGTCTTTATCCAGATTAGGGGATTCCCATGTACCTGATGATAGGCGAATTTACATGCCTACAGTTCTATATTTCACCCATATTTTACCTATGTTTTGAGGACAAAATATATAATTCATGCACTTTTAGTCCTTTTTCCTGTAAGTGAGCTAACGAACATGATTAGCAAGTTTTCAGGTATAAATGATGCAGATTTCAGCATTTTATGGATAACTTGACGACAAAGGAAGCTTCACGAAAGAAGGAGAGTAGCGTTTGGGCGCCTATGGACTGAAAGTGATGCATGGAAAACCTATCCCAGGCAAAAACAACATTTCTGAAGACTTTGGGGACCAACAGTAACCTATAGGATAATGATGCAGTAATTCATTAGGATTAGGATAATGATACATTAACCTAGTAGGATTGGGTTAAGTAATGCATTAGCTTAGTAGGAATAGGATATGGGTATTATAAATACCCTATTGTGCTAGAGATTTTCATTCATTCTAGTTTTAATTCTCATTCTAGTTCTAATTTTCATTCTACTTCTTATTCCACAACTTACAACTCGGATTCTAATTCTTCCATTAATTCTACTTTTTATTCTTCTTCTATTCATCTATTAAATTCTTAATTTCCGCAACAAGAGAAACGTTACTTAGCAAAGAAGTGACGCCTAACGCCTACCACCCTATACCTAACGAGATCTTTATTGTGGTATAATAACAATGTCGATTGTGATTTTCTTCGCACTCATGGGTAACTAAACTTCTCTGTTGGGGTTATGGAAGCCATATGAGCTACTATCTATTGCTATGAGTTTGTGAATTTACGACACGTATGCTGCTTATATCATTATTCTCTTCATCTTAATGCAAATTCTTGTGGTTGCAAACGCATAGAATACTCCAGTATAGCATTAACTTATTCGAAAGAAAAGTTATATGTCTGGAAAAGAGATAATGTCATGGTAATAGGGTCCCATCCCCTATTAAAAAGTTAGTGCCGTAACTGGATTAACCTCTTGGAGAATTTATACCATTAGATACGCTTTAAGCTCGAAAGAGTTAAAGTGAAATAGTCCTTGTTGAGGTCGAAAGACGCTTGGATTTACTATCGAATACAATTCTCTATAAGCACATGCATGTCTGAATTCCGCACAACTCATAGCCAATAGATACGTACAACTCATGAGGTGGACATAACCCCAACTTCTCAATTCTTATTGTTTTACATCTTAACTAGACATTCTTTCTTTTTACTTTGCTAATTTCCATTTTTACTCTATTATTTTGTTTACATCAATTGCACGTTACAATCCCCCCTCTTTTACGAGACTTGCATCAAAATTCTAATAATCATTGCTCACTTGTTGACCGGCTATTCCCTGTGGGATCGATACCCAACCCAGTTGGGTTCTATATTTGACTACGACCGCTTTACACTCCTACGAGAGTTGTAGATTGAGCGTTATAAAAAATTGGCGCCGTTGCCGGGGAATATGAGTGTCAATTAAGTTTGTGATAATTACTAGACCCTTTGGTCAAAGATTCTCGTACTTTTACTTTTAGTTTTTGTTTTTGTTTTCTGCAGGTTTTTATTCAGTGCATGCCCCATACTCGAAGTTCTGGTCAACCGTTATTACCTATCAATCCTGAACCACAACGTATTGGCAGAATGGAGGCACAACACAAAATTAAAAGGATGGCTGCTCAACAGGAACATGCGAGATTAGCTGCTCTTGCCGCCGCTCAAGTGCATCAACAAAATATTGATAACCCTGGGCGAGCAATAGATCCTAACGACGAGGACCTAGGTGATGACGAGTTACTAAACCCTAGGTATGCTGCTGAGATCGCAACACCTGCCAACAGAAGAGATCGTTAAGCTAGGTTTAGGCCTGAACGCTGAGTTATGCAACCAACTTTCGACGATGATGGTGATGATCTTGATGGAGCCGGAGAAACAGGAGCCATTATTCCTCCACCATTGGCACCCGGAGCCAAGTTCAACATCACAAGCACCATGATTCAGTTATTGCAACTCAAGGGATTATTTGGTGGACTAGCAGGCGATGATTCGAATATGCATCTGATCAACTTTATTTCTACATGCAAGTCATTTGACAATCCTGGCGTTGGTCAGAATGCAATTCGATTACGCCTATTTCCATTGTCTCTGTCTGGGGAGACAACTCTATGGTTGAATGAGCTGATTCCTGATCCTATTACAAATTGGAGGCAATTGAGAGACGCTTTCTTAGAAAGATTCTTTCCGCCATCCAAAAGAGCACAATTGAGAGATGAAATCAGCAACTTTCGGCAGCTTCCAACTGAAGCCCTTCATGAAATATGGGAGAGGTTCAAGACAAAGCTAACGAGATGCCCAAACCATCACATGACTAATGTTCACCTAATGGAGATACTATACAGAGCCTTGAATTCAATAACTAAACCAGTGCTGGATAATGCGGCTGGAGGATCTTTTATGGACCTCACCTTTGGTCAAGCAAGCAATATGCTAGATCGTATGACGAAGCAAAGTAGAGCTTGGCATACCAGGGATTCTGAGGTAGCAAGCCCCACTTTATCTATTGGCATGACTGCAGACCAAAGGAGAAGAAAAGAAGAACGTGATCAAGATATGGCGCACATGAAACACAAGTGGATCTTCTTTCAAAGCATTTATTATCAGGGAAGATCGAAAAAGTCAAAGCTATTGCGTCGAAAGGAAGAGACGAATCTAATTCGGAAGAAGAGGCCAACTACTTAAACAATTAGGGGGGTTTCCGAGGGAATACCCAAGGAAACCAAGGTTGGAATTATTATGATAAATCTGGAAACAAGGACCAAGGTAGTTGGAAGAACAAGAATGAAAAGAGTGGTTTGTATGTTCCCCTAGGAAGACGTGACACCACCACATCTACTTCTCGAAATATGGAAGAGATGATGGCTAAACTATTGAAAGGAGTAAAAGCAACGAGCGCTGGAGTAACGGAGGTAATAAACGATTTGTCCTCTATAAAGCAATTAGTTGATTCTCATTCCACTTCAATCAAGCAAATAGAGCAGCAATTGAGCCAACTTTCAACAGTACTCAATCAAAGAAAGGCTGGCACTTTACCTAGCGACACTGTGCAAAACCCAAGAAATGATTGGTCATGCATGGCTGTTACTACCCGAAGTGGTAAGGTGCTGGAAACTTCATCAAAAGGCAAGAAAGTGGTTGACTAAGTAGCGCACATTGATGATAACGCAAAAGGAAAGGAATCCACGGAAGCCACCCACGACGTCCATGACGTCACACCGAGCATGTTGCAGCCTGAAAAGGCTGAAATACGGAAGTAAGAGGAGAAGAAAGCCGTGGAGAGAACAATTCCCTATCCACCACCACCTTTTCTTCAAAGATTGAAGAAGGTGGCAGATGATACAAAGTTCAGTAAATTCATGACTATGTTAAAGCAGCTGACCATTAATGTTCCATTGGTAGAGGCACATGAACAAATGCCTGGGTATGTGAAATTTATGAAGGATCTTTTGACAAAGAAGCGGGCAGCTAGCTATGAGTTGAAAGATGACGTTCATCACTGCAGCGCAATCGCTATTCGATCACTAGTTCAGAAGAAGGCTGACCCCGGTGCTTTTACTATTCCTTGCACCGTTGGATCTTTGAATTTTGCCAAGGCATTATGTGATCTAGGAGCCAACATCAATTTGATGCCATTATCTATATATAAAAAGTTGGGGTTGGGAGATCCTACTCCAACCAATATAAGGCTCGTAATGGTGGATAGGTCGGTAAAACGACCTGTTGGTATTCTATGTGATGTATTGGTAAAGGTTTCTTCATTCATCTTTCTGGCAGACTTTGTTATTTTGGATTGTGAGGCAGACTCAGAAGTCCCCATAATCTTGGGGTACCCTTTCCTTGCTACGGGAAGTGTGCTTATTGATTTGAGAGCTAATGAGCTTTTATTCCGAATAAATAACGAAGTAGTTTGCTTTGATGTGTGCAAAGCAATGAAGCAACCCAAAGAGCTGAACGTATTCTCGGTGGCTGATGTTTACTTTGATGATGAGGAAGAATCACTTGAAGAATAACAAATTATTGAAGACCCATTGGCGATTGTGCTCATGAATGGAGAGAGTAAGGATGCTGAATATTGCGAAGAAGCTATTTGTGCTCTATCAGGATTAGGGACATATCGCCATGCTCCCAAAAAGCTGGACCTTGATCTCAAAAATCGACCCACACCACCAGCTAAGCCATCTATTGAAGAGCCACCTACGGTAGAATTGAAGGATCTGCCTAGTCATTTAAAGTATGCATTCTTAGGAAATGGAAACACACTTCCAGTCATTGTGGCAGCAGATTTGGGTGAGCAACAAGTTGCATCTCTCATTGCTATTCAACGGAAGTATATAAGAGCCATTGGTTGGACCATTGCTGATATTATTGGTATTCCACCTGGGATTTGTACACACAAGATTCAGCTTGAAGAAAATTGCACACTCACCATTGAACACCAAAGACGTCTCAATACACCTATGCAAGAAGTAGTCAAGAAAGAAATAATTAAGTGGTTAGACGCAGGAGTTGTGTATCCAATCTCTGACAGTACATGGATAAGCTCGGTATAATGTGTTCCCAATAAAGGAGGAATGACAGTGGTCGCGAATGAAAAGAATGAGCTTATTCCACTTAGACCCGTCACCGAATGGAGAGTATGCATGGACTACCGAAAGATGAATTCATGGACGCTCAAAGATCACTTTCCAATGCCATTCATGGACCAAATGCTAGATCGATTAGCGGGGAAAGGATGGTTTTGTTTCTTAGATGGTTATTCAGGCTATAATCAGATTTGCATTGCCCCCGAAGACCAAGAGAAGACAACATTCACATATCTATATGGAACGTTTGTCTTCAAACATATGCCATTCGGGCTATGTAATGCACCAGCCACCTTTCAGCGTTGTATGATGTCCATTTTTCCTGATATGGTTGAAGATACTTTGGAGGTATTCATTGATGACTTTTCAGTTGTTGGCGAATCGTTTGAAGCGTGTTTGGCAAACCTAAGTATGGCGTTGCAAAGATGTGTAGAATTCAACCTAGTGCTGAATTGGGAAAAGTGCTACTTCATGGTAAAAGAAGGAATCTTTCTTGGGCATAAAATCCCCAAAAGAGGAATTGAGGTTGATCGAGCAAAAATTAAAGTCATCGAGAAGCTACCTCCCCTAATTTCAGTGAAGGGGGTTCGTAGTTTCCTCGGTCATGCAGGTTTCTATCGGCTGTTCATCAAAGACTTCTTCAAAATTGCGAGTCCATTGTGCAAACTCTTGGAGAAATATGCAAAGTATGACTTCAATGAAGATTGTTTGAAGTCATTCGAATGCCTAAAAAAAAAACTCATTGAAGCCCCTATCATGGTAACACCAGATTGGTCTCTACCGTTCGAAGTCATGTGTGATGCTAGTGGGGTTGCTGTTGGTGCTGTACTTGGCCAGAGGAAGGAGAAATTATTTCATCCTATATACAATGCTATCAAGGTCCTAAACGAAGCCCAAAAGAACTATACTGTCACAGAACAAGAGCTCCTAGCAGCTGTGTATGCTTTTGAGAAGTTCCGGGCGTATCTGTTGGGAACCAAAGTGATCATTCATACAGACCATGCAGCTCTGAGGTATCTAATAACAAATAAGGATGCAAAACCAAGACTAATTCGATGGGTTTTGCTGCTGTAAGAATTTGATTTCGAGTTTAAAGATAGAAGAGGTTGCGAGAACCAAGTGGCTGATCATCTATCTAGACTCGAGAACGAGCATGTGGCGCAGCCTGAAATCGAGATTGATGATGCATTCCCTGACGAGGAGATCTTAGCAACAATAATGAAAGGACTACCATGGTATGCCGACTTTGCAAATTTTGTGGTGAGTAATGTGATACCTGCAAACTTATCTTACCATCAAAAGAGGAAGTTTATGCATGATGTAAAACACTACTTTTGGGATGAGCCATATTTGTTTCGACAATGTGCGGATGGTGTTATCCGACAATGTATATCCCATTTAGAGGTGCCTGATATATTGGAAGCATGCCACACTTCCCAATTTGTGGGACATCACGCAGGTAATCGGACAGCAAGGAAGGGTATTGATTTCATGGGTCCATTCATAAATTCTTTTTGGAATGAAGTACATCCTAGTTGCTGTAGATTATGTCTCAAAATGGGTTGAAGCTGTAGCATTAGCCAACAATGAGGGAAAGCGTGTTGTAGCATTCTTAAAGAGAAATATCTTCTCTCTCTTTGGAGTACCACGTACTATCATAAGCGATTGAGGATCTCACTTCTGCAACAAGCTATTCAAATTCGTGTTGGCAAAATATGGTGTCAAGAAACATAAGGTAGCCATGCCTTATCACCCACAAACTAGCGGCCAGGTAGAGGTTTCCAACCGAGAGATCAAGCAAATCCTTGCTAAAACGGTAAAGGCTAATAGGACAGATTGGTCTCGGAAGTTGGAAGATGCACTATGGGCTTATAGGACTGCATTCAAAACACCAATTAGTATGTCCCAGTACCAACTAGTTTATGGGAAGGCTTGTCACTTACCCATTGAGCTTGAGCATAAGGCATTGTGGGCTTTGAAACGATTAAATTTGAACTAGGATGATGCAATGAATTTGAGATTGGAGCAACTGAATGAGATGGATGAATTCCGTCTACATGCTTATGAAAGATCGAATCTTTACAAGAAGCGGATGAAAAAGTATCATGATCAGTGGATTGTTCGACAAAACTTTCAAAAGGATGATATGGTACTTCTTTTCAATTCCAGACTGAAGTTATTCCCAGGTAAGTTAAAGTCCAAGTGGTCTGGTCCATACAAAGTTAACCAAGTCTACTCGTCTGGAGTAGTTGAGTTGGAAGACACTAATGGTGTTGTCTTCAAGGTGAATGGACAACGAGTAAAACCATATATCGGTCCTCTTGATTCGATAAACTATATGGCCATCACTTATCTCGACAAAGTCTACGTACTCGAGATAGCCATGTCGTACCGTGACAATAAATCAAGCGCTAGATGGGAGGCAACCCATCATTTTTCATTTTTTGTCTTATTACGTGTTTTCTTTTGATAAATAAAAATCCAAAATGAAGAGTTGTGCCACGACCAAAACTAAGGCACTTTATGGGAGTCAACCCATCGTTCTAATCGTCTTTATTGTTTTTGAGTAAATGTAGGTGCAAAGAGGTATAAAACGAGGAGGTCGGTTTCAAATTTTGATTTGGACGTATTGCATGTTAAAGGTGGTAAGTTAGGAATGAAGAAGAAAAAGGCTATGGATTGAGCATTGCTCATGAAAATATAGGCATCGAACAAGGCTAGGCCTAGGTAAAACTAGGCCACGAACAAGGCAAGGCCTATACTATGGCCTAAGGTCTTGGAATCTAGTGTGCCATAGCATAGGCGCCGCCCATGCCCAAGTATGCCATAGCATAGGCGTCTCCTATGCTAAAGCCTTTTGTCTCTGAATCTCATATGCCATGCTAAAGGAGCCGCCTATGCCTAGGAATGCCATGGAATAGGCGCCGCCTATGCTAGACAATGCTTTGCAAAAGGCGCCGCCTATGCCAAGCATAGGCAAAGAAAAAGGCGCCGCCTATGGTCACTTCTTGTCTCCAAATCTGATTTTAAATGGGTCAAAACCCGACCCAACCTTCTCCTATAAATATGAGACTTAGTCTTGAACCACAAACACATTGGAACCCTAGCTTATGCGCCGCCTATAGCCTTCAAATCCTCTCAAAATTTTTCTTTTTGCTCTTTTACTTCACAAGAACATCATCCAAAGGCATCAATCAAGTAAGTACTTCTTTGTTCTTCATTTATATTCCGTAAGTACTACACTACTACGCATATTATGAATTACTAAATCTTGAAGTAGTATTGGTGATTTGACTGTGGTTGATGTGTTGTGATACAACTAAGTGAGTGAAAGAATACGTAAGAATAATCTTACCATGTTTCCAACTTGAATTTGATTTTGATGCACTGCCATACTTCTGTGGAATTGATATGGTCACAAAAATTGCATAATCTTGTCACTTGAAAGCTTACATGTTGGAATGACTTGTTCATCGAGATGAGAGTTATGGTTGACTACCAACATATGAGGTTGTGATTATTCTAGATGCGATACCTTAATTTAATCCTTATGTAGTAGTCTTGATACATCAAAAATTAAAGTATTGCCAAGATTACAAGAAGTATGACTGCACTGATTTTATGGTTGGAACATATCACATAAACGTATATCGATGAAGTCTGAGTAATCGACATCGTTCACTTCACTAGTTTGTACCAACAAATTAAGTGTGGGGTGGTGCCACTACTGCTTGTTTATAGATTGTATCCATCGCGATGGCGCTAACATGAATATTGTTTTAATCTCAGGTACAATGGCACCCAAAGCAAGACAAGGCAAAGATAAGGCAACCACTTCCCAAAAGGGCAAGAAAAGAGGCCGAAAAGAGCAAGGAGAATCATCCTCAATGCAAATACCACGCCGCATGTTCGAAATTAAATGGGTTTTAGAGGAGGAAGCAAAGGAATGGTATAGGAACAACAAAGAGAAGAAATATGTTCATATGGACTTGATAAACAAGGAAAGCCTAACAAAGAAAGAGCCGCGCATGTTGGCCAAGATCATGGCGTTACATCTTGATTTCATCTTCCGAGACATGGGAGAATGCAATATAGATTTAACAAGAGAATTTTATGCCAACTGGTCACCGAAAACCACAGGAAGCGAGGTCAAGATTCGGGGCCAAGTTCTGCAACTAAATGCGGATTTCTTCAACTCCTTTCTTGGCTTGCCTGCTGTTGATCCATCACCATTCAAAGAGCTGTACAGTAGACCTCCATATAGAGCCATTCGACAGACACTCTGTGGAACAAGGTCCATGGCATGGTGGAGTAGACACAAAGACAACGGTCGACACAACACCTTCCTATATGCTCCTTTGAATAGGGAAGCAAGGATATGGTTGCGCATAGTCAACTCTTACCTCATTCCAGGGACGCAATACACAAAAATAACAAGAGATAGAGTGTGCTTGGTATATGCATTGATGATGAATGTCCCTATCAACATTGGGGAAATCATTCGGTCTACAATGCGGAAGGCTAGGCTACACAAGCGGTCCTATTTCATCTTCGGCAATCTGTTGACTGCAATCTTGAGGAAGGAGGACATCGAAGAGGAGCCGGCTGATCATAAACTCCCACACAATCCGAAGAAGGTTGATCTCACAAAGGTCAAAGATGCTGAATCAATATATGGTGTCAACCTTACTACGACAGAGAGACATGCTCGGGATGAGAGTTTCTTTCGCCATCTTTATGGCATGTCTTGGTTTACAATGATGAACGGAGGTCGTGTTCCAACTGCTGCAGAGCTCCAACAGCTGGATCATGACTATCCAATGAATGTGCATGCAAGGGAGATATGTGGAGTAGGTACATACTTTGAGGAACCTCTTAATGATGATGTGTCGACCGATGATGATCGACGAATGCCAGACTCCGATGTGGAGGAGAATTCTGATGACAACGACTCCTATGATGATTCCGACGAAGGGGGTATGACCCCCGATATAGAGGAGGAGTCCGACTGACCAGGTTTTTCATATTTATTTTTCACTGAGGGCAGTGTGTCCCATCTAAGTGTGGGGTGGGTGGTATTTGCATGCTATACTTCTCTATCCGCATTTGCATTTATGTTTGCTTTAGTTTTTTTTCGTTTTTCATTTTAGGTTTTTTTTTTCGTTTTTTGTTTTCTTTAGTAGTTAAATTTCTTTACTTAGCTTTGCATGAAATTATTCTAATAGGCAGCATGAGATTATAACAAGAGTTTGTGCTAAAATCATGACTATTGAGATGTTTAGGCTCTAATTGTGACTCACTATGTGATATTGTTATTGTGTGGTTCAATTTCTTCATCTGTTGGGTCGAGAGTCTATACTACTCCCAATAAAGTCGATCATGTGCCTTGTGTGTGTGAGATAATAGTATATTCTATGTTTGTGGATGATGCTAGAACTTGCCTGGTGTGTGTGAAGCGAAAATAAAGAACGTGAGTTTAGGAGATGATTTAGGCATTTCTTTGGCAACCTATACTTGTTTACATTCTGTTTACCTACCCGTGGACATTATCCTAGTTAACCCCTTTTGAGCCTCTAAGCCTATTTTCTTTGACTGCCTCATATGTAAGCCTAATCCATTTTTCCAAGACCATAATTCGATCCAAATTCCTAAGTGCTTTAAAGTGTAAAGTCATGTGACAAAATAAGAGGAAATTGGGTGAGTATGATGCTTTAGAATGTAATGGTGCTTGAAAAACAAAAGAGGTGACAAAGGGAGGTAGATTAAAGGAAGCAAAAAGGTTGTTTGAAAGAAAGAATAAATGGCATATTGTGATGTATTAAAGCACTTAGGGAACTTAGTCACTATTTCTAGTCAAAATAGTCCTACCCGTCCCTTAGCCTACATTACAACCATCAAAAGACCTATTTGATCCTAAGCTTAGCATTCTGACATTTAGTGGAGCATTACACTAAGGGCAAGCCTATGGACATCAGTTGCAGCATATGAATTCGTTGTGAGAGCGAGAGTAAGGATACTTTTATACCCATGTTTGAAAAATATGCTATACTTATGAGTGATTATGGGTAATATATTGTGAGACACACATGGTTGATGAGTTTTGGGTTGTTGTGTAAGATTCTTTGTGCCTTAACTTTTGAATATGAGTTGGCCACTACCACGAGTCTATGCTAGAGGTTAAATTATTTCTACTAATGATCGGCAAACTACTCTTTGTTAATGATTGACGTGCTTGTCTTGACGAATATTTTGTGTTGTTACTGTGAAACCCTAAGTTGATGTTTAGATGGACATGATATTTTGTTCGAGGACGAACAAAGCTTTAAGTGTGGGGTGTTGATGATAGGCGAATTTACACGCCTATAGTGCTATATTTCACCCATATTTTAGCTAAGTTTTGAGGACAAAATATATAATTCATGCACTTTTAGTCCTTTTTCCTGTAAGTGAGCTAACGAACATGATTAGCAAGTTTTCAGGTATAAATGATGCAGATTTCAGCATTTTATGGATAACTTGACAACAAATGAAGCTTCACGAAAGAAGGAGAGCAGCGTTTGGGCGCCTATGGACTGAAAGTGATGCATGGAAAACCTGTCCCGGGCAAAAACAACATTTCTGAAGACTTTGGGGACCAGCAGTAACCTATTAGGAGTAGGATAATAATGCAGTAATTCATTAGGATTAGGATAATGATACATTAACCTAGTAGGATTGGGTTAAGTAATGCATTAACTTAGTAGGAATAGGATATGGGTATTATAAATACCCTATTGTGCTAGAGATTTTCATTCATTCTAGTTTTAATTCTCATTCTAGTTCTAATTTTCATTCTACTTCTTATTCCACAACTTACAACTCGGATTCTAATTCTTCCATTAATTCTACTTTTTATTCTTCTTCTATTCATCTATTCAATTCTTAATTTCCGCAACAAGAGAAACGTTACTTAGCAAAGAAGTCACGCCTAACGCCTACCACCCTATACCTAACGAGATATTTATTGTGGTATAATAACAATGTCGATTGTGATTTCCTTCGCACTCATGGGTAACTAAACTTCTTTGTTGGGGTTATGGAAGCCATATGAGCTACTATCTATTGCTATGAGATTGTGAATTCACGACACGTATGCTGCTTATATCATTATTCTCTTCATCTTAATGCAAATTCTTGTGGTTGTAAACGCATAGAATACGCCAGTATAGCATTAACTTGTTCGAACGAAAAGTTATATGTCTGAAAAAGAGATAATGTCAAGGTAATAGGGTCCCATCCCCTATTAAAAAGTTAGTGTCGTAACTGGATTAACCTCTTGGAGAATTTGTAGCATTAGATACACTTTAAGCTCGAAAGAGTTAAAGTGAAATAGTCCTTGTTGAGGTCGAAAGATGCTTGGATTTACCATCGAATACAATTCTCTATAAGCACATGCATGTCTGAATTCCACACAACTCATAGCCAATAGAGACGTACAACTCATGAGGTGGACATAACCCCAACTTCTCAATTCTCATTGTTTTACATCTTAACTAGACATTCTTTCTTTTTACTTTGCTAATTTCCGTTTTTACTCTATTATTTTATTTACATCAATTGCACGTTACAATCCCCCCTCTTTTACGAGACTTGCATCAAATGTCTAATAATCATTGCTTACTTGTTGACCGGCTATTCCCTGTGGGATCGATACCCAACCCAGTTGGGTTCTATATTTGACTACGACCACTTTACACTCCTACGAGAGTTGTAGATTGAGCGTTATCAGTACCCCATATGTTATATCATTTAATATACTTGGGGGATTTCCATGTACCCTGCAAGTACATCATTTTTAGGATTACTTAGGGGATTCCCGTGTACCCTACAAGTATTTCATTATTAAGCTTTGCTTGGGGGATTCCCATGATCCCGCAAGGTTTTCATTCAAATCAATTTCATAGCCACCAAGGCCTTACCATTTAACCATTCCAAACCATGCATCCCGTTCAAAACCATTTTAACCATTCAAACTATTTTAGCCATTCAAAACCATTCAAACTAACACAAAACCATTTAAACCCATGCAAAACCAACCATACCAATTTAAGGTTCCATTAACAAACCATACCATGCAATAGGTTCAATGAAAGTTCCATAATAAAGTAAAATATTCTCATAGGTATTTTATCAAACATGTTGAGGGCATACCTTTACCAAGGCCAAAATCAAAGAATAAACCATCAAATTTAGGGTTAACCATGACCCATTTATTAAACCATAACCAACAAGCACCAACATATGCAAACCACCACAAAAAACATGTGAAAACATAATTTAAACCAAGAGTGAACAATACCCAACAATATGCATCCAAAACCCTCAGCATTGGTATTCAAACCTACCATTTATGATTCATGATCAATGTTTTAAAACACATTAAAACATGCCTTTAGTTGGAACTAACAATGAGCTAGGAGTCCATGCCTTATACAAGAAGACTCTTGATAACACTCAAACTACAACTCTCGTAAGAGTGTAAGCGATCGTTGTAAAAAATAGAACCCAACTGGGTTGGGTGTCGAATCCCACAGGGAATACTTGGTCACTAAGTAAGCAACGATTAGTAGACTGTTGATCGAAAATTCTACGAAAAGGGTGGATTTAATTTTAGCGTGAATTAAAAGTATCAAAGTAACAAAGAAAATCAGAATGTTTAGTAGGTTTTAATCAATGAGAATTTTAAGTTAGGGTTATGTCCACCTTATGAGTTCTACGTATCTATTGGTATGCGGAATTCCGACATTCATGCGCTTATAGAGATTCGTATTCTATGGTAAATCCTAGCGTTTTTCGACCATCATAGATTACCTCACTTTAACTCTTTCGATCTTAAAGCGTATCTAATGGTACGAATTCTCCAAGACGTTAATCTAGTTACGATACTAACTTTTAAACAGGGGTTGGTAGCCCTATTTCCTTGTCATTCTCTCTTTTCCAGACATGTAACTTTTCTTTCGAACAAGTTAATGCTATACTGGCGTATTCTATATGTTTGCAACCACAAGAATTCAATTAAGATGAAGAGAGTAATGATATAAGCAGCATACGTATCAAGAATTCACAAACTCATAGCAATAGATAGTATCTCATAAGGCTTCCATAACCCTAACAGAGAAGTTTAGCTACTCATGAGTGCAACGGAAAACACAATAGACATTATCATCATACCAAAATAATAACAATCTCACGTGAAGTATGTTTTGGTGTCACTTGTGGCGTGATTTTCTTGATAGTAGCGTTTCTCTTGTCGTGAAAATTAAGAGTCGAATAGATGAAGAATAATGTTTACAACAAATTTGTGAAGAAAAGGGGAAAAGATCGAATAGGGATGAATAAGGATGTGGGTGGCGGAAGATTCGTCCTAAAAAGTTCAGCTACATAGGGTTTTTATAACACCGATATCCTATTCCTACTAAGCTACTTCATACTTATCCTAATTCTACTAGGTTACTGCATCCTTTTCCTAATCCTACTAAGTTATTTCTGGTCCCCAAGTCTATAGAAATACTGTTTTTGCCCAGGACAAGTTTTCCATGCATCACTTTCAGTCCACAAACTTCCAGAAGCTGCCTTCCTTTTTATGTGAAATTTCCTTTGGCGTCCAATTTCCATAAAATGATGAAATCTTCATCATTTATACCTGAAAACTTGCTAATCACGTTGGTTAGCTCACTTACAGGAAAAAGGACTAAAAGTGCAGGAATTATATATTTTGTCCTTAAAACTTAGCTAAAATATGGGTGAATTAAGGTGCTTTAGGCGTGTAAATACGCCTATCATCAACTCACATAAGGAAACTTGACTCTTGACCCCTTTGAAAAATACTTGTAGAAACCGTAGTCTCCAATATTCAAAAGAGAGTTAGAGAGAGTATTTGGAGTGTTTTGATCTTCCAAAAAGTGTTATGAGAGGCCACATTATGTTATATAATGTGGGCGCTAAAGGGTTTGGGGTGGGTAATATCCGAAATACCCCTGGCTTAAAAACTAAAAACAAGCACGCCGGAGGGTACGGCCACTTCCCCTTAGTTGTACCCTAGGGTACAAGTAGTAACCTAACTCATACCCTAGACCTCACCATGGACCTCCAAACTGATCATCATAAGACAACACATGCCAAACTCGTACCCTAAAGTACAAGAAGTACCCCTAAACTATACCTTTGACAGATTCAACAAGGGTAAGTATAAGGCATCATACAACTTAGAAAGGTACCACTCTTACCCTATCATACGATAAGTAAGTTTCCTAGTCATACCTTGGATAGAAACTAAACCAAAAACACTGTCTAATATACGAGAGGGGGTGTTTCATTCTCTTTCACTTTGGATCATTCATCCTCGAATGACGGGTAAGGGCAAGTGCAAGCAAGAGGTAACACACTAATACACATCAAACTTCTCTCCAACCAAATTAGAAGACAATGACATAAACAAGATGAGAAGATCATCACATACCAAAAGCATAATTTACACGCCAACACCTCCATCCCAACCTCTAACTAAGTTAGAAAACAAATATGCCAGGAGATTAAACCATTCCTTTTACCAAGTTAGAAAATAAAGGTGTGTTGAATAACACATACCTTATCTATAAGTTTTTCAGACCAAAGAACCAACACAGATACTTGGCCTCTATGTCTTCTTTCGCATCCCAAATGGTTTTCTCTGAATTTTGGCTCCACTATCGAACCTTCACCAAATCCATATCTTTTTTTTTGTAACCGATGACCTTACCAACCTAAGATCCTCACCGGGACCTCGTTAAAGAACAAAGAGTCCAAGATAGCGATATCACCTAAAGGAACCAACCAGCAAAGGACCATCCACACCTTACCTTAACATAAACACATAAAATACTGGATGAATAGAACTCATGCTAGAGACAAAGTCCAATTCAACTTAAAATTTTCCATGGGCACATCACTACGAGATCTTGGGTCTATCTATACACCACCTCCACATTCAAGCCTATCCAAAGCTAAAAGAAGTTAACTTAGGCCACGGGAATTTATTTTTTACATCCACCCAAAGCACTATTCTGCTTCCACTAAGATTTTAAATACCCAATACAATGATTGGCATATCTGTCAACCACACCACTAAAGCATACCTTTTTCTATACCCACAGTATGATCTACTCTTCAAAGAATTTAGTAAGCTCTATCATTTTACCACAAAGTTTCTTACCGCCTATTTCTCTTTTAACCATTCCTTATGGCAAGATCCTTACCTCACCTTCCAAAACCTTAGCTCTAGTAGTCGCCCCAGACTCTCCCCCACGTAGGGACATCTACTTCTCCTCCATTTCAAAGTATTACTACACCTCCAAAGCCACTACCACCCTAACATAAAAAGGTCACTAAGGAACTAAAGTATAGGAATTACTCATGCCACCCAAGAGAGACCCCAAAAAGAGACACAACACCATAGACACGAGGTACTTCATAACAACCACCTAGGTTATGAATGAAGAACCATCTCGACATAACACACCATAGTAGGAGTCCTTAGGATTGGACATCGAAAGACACGCTACCGCATATTTATAGGTAATGTAATATAAGGTCAATATTCATATCCAAGGAACAAGGAAAATACAGAATGCAAACCTTAGGAATAAGCATTACCAGATACGTGCCACACTAATAAGGTACTTTCTTAATTAAGGTAAGAGAGAATTGCTAGGATATGTACCCCGTCTTTCCGTTGAAGTCTACCAGTAGAAGGAAATTTAAGATTAACCCTAGACCTTGATCCCATGACACCAAAAAGCACAATACTCTGTTCTAAAGGTTATCACCATGGACAATCACAAGGGATGCCTGGTTCTCCTATACCAAAATATCATTAATCCAAATGCCACCTAGGGCCTAGTATAGTCACATAAACTCCATGCTCTGACCCATCTAATGACTTAACCCCCCAATCCAACGGTTCAACCTGAATCCCTCTGCCTAAATATCACAGTTATCCCATTATTTCATTCCCCAAGCCATTGACCTAAACCCTTCCGCACACCTCATCCAACCTACCAATCTACCTCCATAATTCTCGCATTGCTAACCCCAAGCTAACATAATCCCTTTACCATAAACAATGCCTAGGTTTAAACTTAGCATTTATCAACCAGCATGCACTACTAACAAAGTACCCGACATATAAAAAAAATCATACATGGTCTATCCAACAAAAAGAAAACTCTAAATTCCTTATTCACCCATCGAAAACCTATGTATTTCTGGGAGGAAAACCACCCCTCTTATGCCTAAATAAAAGAAAATAGACCATGAAGAATCACTAGGATAGATGAAACCTTTATCTATGAGATCCCTTAATTGCTCCTTAAGCTCTTCTAATCCAACCAGAACCATTTTCCAAAGGACTAATAAAAGTTAGAAAAGCATCTGAAACAAGACCAATTCCAAACTTAATCTCCTTTTTAAAAGAACACCATAAGGGTCATCAAAAAGGACCTTCGGAAGTCTATTCACCATCAAAACTAAATGCAAAGAGGGACCTCCTGAGTTAGAATCTTTTAACCTGAATTGAATAATAATAGAAACACACCCTTAGATATTAATATCTGAGCTCTAAGTTATGATATAATCTTTCCCTTGATAGTCAGGGAACCATCCTCCTATCCCATAACCGACTCACCCGGGAGTCTAAAGACAACCTTATGGTTCTGACAGTCTAATGATGTATACCACTATTGTAAGAAATCCATCCCCCGAATGACTCGAAATCCACCACGCCCAAGTCAAACAAATCCATCAAAGCCCCTTTACTACCAACAGATACCACACACCCCCTACGGAACCTTTTAGCAATCAAAGAATTACCTATCAGGGTAGAAATAAAAAATAGTCCAAAATAACCTTAGGAACAAAACCCAAATAGAAAACCACAAATGAGGTCACATGAGAGAGAGAGAAGACCCCAGATTGAGTAATTAATACACATAACGGGAAAAGAGTTATCAATATACCAGTGTAAGTATCAAAAGATGCCTCAAACTCCTAAGAAATAGTAAGGGTATCAAGATTATACCAACCAGTGTCGAAGCTAGAAGCAGCATCCCTCGGTGCGAGAGTTAGAGAAGTGGTAACTGGTGTTCTATTTGCCTAAGCAGCAATCTTTATGGGACACTCTTGTTGCATGTTACCCAACAAACCATAATTAAAACAATGATTCCTCTCTTTCTCACAACAACCACTGTGTGACCAACAAAAAAATCTGTAAGGAGGATAGGATGGTGTGGATTGGGACCAACTAGCTTGAGATTGGGCACCTTGTTCCCTAGAAGCATTACCACCCTGAAAATATCTATCTCCCAATGAATTTGGGTAGGGAGTACTAGCCATAGAATAGGAGTTGAAATCAACCCAACTCTTCCTCTTAGACCACTTACCACAGTACTATTGGCCTCCCCTTTGTTTAGAAAATTGATACCTCTTACCCTTCCTATTTTTGACCTTATGTTATTCTCCTTCATACCAATAGGACTGAACTGGGGTGATAGAGTTATCACTATCTGGGTCAATAGATGAATAGAATGTCAACTCGGTATTAGTAACCTCCCCTTGAGGTAACTGAGCATGAGTGCCACTTTCAAAAGTAGGGTCAGTGAAGACCAGTGGAACTCTATGGGGAAAATTAAGAACTGCAACCCTCGATCGGGTTTGTGCCCTATGAGTTGGATGATATCCATCCATGTTGTCCTCAAGTAGGACACATGAGTTTCCATGAACTTTAGATCGTTGAGAGGACATAATCTAAAAAATGAACCAAAGAAGATTTAAAGAGGTTTTCAAGACCTTAGACTTCACAGTGCGAAAGTAGAACAACAAGAAAGTGAAGTATTCCTAGATGCCTCGTAGGCTCCTGGTTATAAGTGTGGTGTACAACAAACCCATAAGCAAGACTCTACTCTACACAGCTTTGTTGACCCCCCATGACACTGAAACCTAGGCTTTGATACCAACTTGATACGACCCAATCTGTGGCCTTGTTGTAATGGGCATCTCAAGTCCAATCGGGACTGGAGACCACCCCCGATACCAACTCAACCAATGTCCACATACCCTAAGTAAGATGAATTTCAAACATATAACAAGATAGAAAATTAGAAGATATAATGACTTTGGGATAATTCTATATTCGAGACCAACCCAACTAAGTCAATCTATCCAGTAACAAACCAATGAAACAAAAACTAATAATCTAATGTATATAATATATAAATCACAACCATTCCATACCCCAAGTCCACAGTTGTCAATACAAACCCTCTAGACCATACTAATGAATATCTAGTCGGGACATGTCCCTAACTATAGCCAACAACCAAAGTCTAAGAGAAGACAATAATATGTAAAGTGATTCATAACATGAAATGGATGTCTTCTAAACTATGAAAGCTCACAACTTCAATATAACACTTACTGTTCCTAAATTTGATCAATGAGCAGGAGGAATAGTATGGACAATTCCTACACTGCATGGGGATATAGCCTTCCAAAGATGGATTAGTAAGTGAATTCTAGCAAGCACTCATGATAAGGATAAAATAATGCCAACCTTTAAAATCAAATAAACAAACACATGCGTACACAACTATACATATATATATATATATATATATATACAATCCATACCAGGAAAGAAAACCAGGTTTAGCATGCCTTTGAAACCATTAACCTGGGTATGTGTAGCTTAACTATCCTAAAACCACCCACGGGATATATGGGTCTAGTGACACCTTCTGGATGGGCCTCGATACTTGTAGCCACAAAAATCAAAGATACCATAGGAGTAGGGTATTCACATATACCTTTTTCTATCCATGATATATATATATATATACAAGTGATAGGGGATTCTCATGTACCCCTCAAGTATTGGGTCTCTATGCCCAATGCTCATGTCGGCAAACATGAGTTTCCAGTGTTTATCCTTTAGACTCACACCTTTATGGTTAGCTATCACATTCTACCATCATTTCATAATTAAAACTATTACCATATAAAAAAACCACCATTCCATTTATTATTAACCAAGGCTATCTTTAGTGGTTTCGTTACACCGACTATATCCTCCAATGGATGTCTTTAGCCCACCTTAGGGGATTCCCATGTAACCCATAGGTTACACCATTTAGTATACTTGAAGATTCCCATGTACTACGTGAGTAAATCATTATTAGTCCCATGTAACCCATAGGTTACATCATTTAGTATGCTTGGGGATTCCCATGTACTATGTGAGTACATCATTATTAGGCTTACTTGGGGGATTCCCATTTACCCCACAAATATTTCATTATTATGCTTTACTTAGGGGATTCCCTTGTATCCCACAAGACGTTCATCATTCAAACCATTTTTACTATGCATTCACTTGGGGGATTATCGCGTACCCAACAAGGTTTTTATTTAAATCAATTTCATAGCCACCAAGGCCTTACCTTTTAACAATTCCAAACCATTCATACCATTCAACACCATTTTAAATATTCAAACCATTTTAAACATTCAAAATCATTCAAACCAATACAAACTATTTAAACCCATCCGAAAACCATCCAAACAAATTTAGGGTTCTATTACCAAACCATACTATTCAATAGCTTCAATGAAAGTTTAGTAATAGAATAAAACATTCTCATAAGCATTTTATCAAATATATTGAGGGCATACCTTCAATAAGACCAAAACCAAAGCATATACCATCAAATTTAGGGTTTCCCATAAGCCATTTATTAAACCATAGTCAACAAGACCCCACATATTTAAACCAACACCAAAAACATATGATATAATAATTTAAACTAAGAGTGAACATTACCCAACAATATGCATCAAAACCCTCAATATTAGTATTCAAAACCACCATTTATGACCATGATCAATACTTTAAAACACATTAAAACATGCCTTTAGTTGGAACTAACAACGAGGGAGAAGTACATGCCTTATAAAAGTAAACTCATTAAATAAAACTTAACTCTTGACCTCTTTGAAGAACATTAGTAGAAACCCTATCCTCCAAACTTCAAGAGAGAGTGTTAGAGAGTATATTTAGAGTGTTTTGATCTTTTAAAGAGTATTATAAGAGGCCACATCATGTTATATAACATGGGTACTTAAGGGTTTTGGGTTGGGAAATGTCTGAAATACCCTTGACTTAGAAACTAAACAAGCACGCAGGAGGGTATGACCACCTCCTTAGCTGTACCATAAGGTACGAGTGGTACCCTAACTCATACCTTAGACATCACCATGTACCTCCAAAATGATCATCATATGACAAAACATGCTACTCGTACCCCAAGGTATGATAGTATCCCTAAATCATACCTTGGACAAATTCAACTAGGATAGGAATAAGGCATCATACGACTTGGAAAGGTACCACTCTTACCCTGTCATATGATAAGTAAGTTGCCTAGTCTTACTTGGACAGAAACCAAACCAAGCGCATTCCCTAACATATGAGAAAGGGCCACCAAATCATATCCTAGGGTATTACTAGTACCCATAAGTCGTACCTTATTTAGAAATATCAAAACATAGGGATTTTTGTAAGGTCTAAGGTTTTGGGTGTTTCACTTCATTGGTTCTACGTAAGAGTGTGCTACCACTCCATGGCACACCCTTAACATGGTCCCTTACTATTTTGAGGCCTCGATATGACCCAAAACACGATCCAAATATCCAAAATGCTTCCTAAGGGTCCCATTAACTTCCCATATCATAATTTTATTCAAAAATCATCATTAAAAACTAAGGAAATACCAAATTAAACTCATTGAATAATCTAGGGGTTCACATAGTTACACTCATTTTGTTTTGCCTTAGACCCCATAACACCCAGGTGTTACATTCCCTTCCCTCGAGATCGTTAATCCCCAAATAAGATATCAGGACATATTTAGCACGACATATAGAAGGATATAGTGGAATTCAACAATAAATTCAAAATGCACTTAGAGAAAGAATAAGATTTGTACCTCAAGCACTTTTATCTAATGTTGGAAACCAGAGCGAGTATTTAGCTTTCGTATCCTCTTCCAATTTTTATATGGCCTCTTTTACCTTTTGTGACATGACCTAAACTAGGACCTTGTCGTAATGGGCATCCCAAGTCCTACCAGGACTAGAGACCACTCATTACCTAAACCCAACTAACCTATGTATATCCTAAGTCGGATGAATTTTGAACATATAACAAGTTAGCATTTTTGTATAACGTAAGACTCTAGGATAGGTCTATGGCCGTGACCATCTAAATGAGTTCAACTGTTTGATACCAATCAATAACCATAACCAAACCAAACCATAATCCAAACTATATCAATAACCAAACCAAGTTCAATGACATAATATAAGAGGATAGAATAGTGAGAAATTTAGTCCAATGATATTAGCCCTAATGCTAATAACAATACTAAGGTTAACACCACTACCGATATCGCCCATACCATAACCTATAGTAGTTCCAAAAAATCCTCAAACCAAAGAAAACCAGTAAAAAATATCCATGAAATAACCAAAGTATGTGAAAATATCCATAACATGAAATGGAGCCTTCTAAGAAGATAGAATCTTACCACTTTAATCCAAAAGCTAATTTCAAATTTAAATCACTATGCAGGAGGATTAGAATGGCCGGTCCTTGTATCTTTTGGGGATATAGCTGCCCGAGGATGGGTTAGAGGGTGAACACTAGCAAGTAATCAAGATAATAATAAAATAATATTATCCAATAAAACCAAGTAAACCAACCATATGCATACAAACCATACATATAATATATAAAACTATGCAAGGAAAAGAAATTGAGTTTATCATATATTTAAAACCAT
Organism: Capsicum baccatum var. pendulum; assembly: GCA_030864225.1. Classification (NCBI taxonomy): domain Eukaryota; kingdom Viridiplantae; phylum Streptophyta; class Magnoliopsida; order Solanales; family Solanaceae; genus Capsicum; species Capsicum baccatum. The sequence continues at coordinate 74,143,466 of CM061558.1, read as the reverse complement.
TAACCTGGGTATGTGTAGCTTAACCATCCTACAACCACCCACAGGCTATATGGGTCCAGTGTAATCCCCTGAATGGGCCTCGATGTATATAGCCACACAAATCAGAGATACCATAAGAGTAGGAGATTCCCATGTACCCTTCATTATCCATGATACATATGTACAATGTACTTAGATAATTCCCGTGTACCTTATAAGTTTCATATATGTTTGTCATGTCCAACCCCTCATGTTGGAAAATATGAGTTTCTAGTATTCATCCATTGGACTTCTACCTTCACGGTTAGCTATCACACCTCATCATTATTGCCTAATTAAAACCATTTCAAATCAACCAAACCATCATACCATTATTATTAACCAAGGCTATGAGTAGTGATATTGTCATACCGACTATAGCTTGCAATCATTTTCCTTAGCCAACCTCTTAAGGCGAAGAAATTCCTGTGTACCCATAGATTATATTATCTAGATAACTTGGGGAATCCCATGTACCCCACAATCATTCTATTATTATAATTTCTTAAGGGAATCTCATGTACCTCGCAAGTTGTTCATTACCATGTTTGCTTGGGGGATTCCATTATACCCCACAAGGAGTTCAATTAATTATAACCATGAACACCAAACTTTTCCATTTAACCATTCCAAACTATTTAAACCATTTAAGGTTCTATTACCAAACCATACCATACGATAGTTCCATTAAAAGTCTAATAGTATAGTAAAAGCATTATCATGGCATTCTATCAAATATGTGGGGGACATAGTATTTCCAAAACCAAATAAAATTACCAATTAACCATTCTCATGCAACCAATTGTCAAAACCACCATTAAAGCATGTAAAACCATAATTAAAATATGGAAAAACCATAACCAAGCATTTAATACCAAAACCCTAATATATATTTGAAAACCCCAAAATCATACAATAATAATCATGCCATGAAAACATTGTATAAAACATGTCAATTGTTGGAAATAACAATTAGGGAGAAGTATTTTACCTTAAATTGAGAAGATAATAGAGATAAATCACCAACATAAGCCCCAATTTGGTCACCTTAGTGAAACCCTAGCCTTTTTTTTTACCCAAAAAACTTAAAGAGGATTATAGAGCATTTTCTAAGTGTTAATGAATATAATAATAGGGAAAATAACCTCCCTAGTATGATATAAGTTGTGGGATCATGATGGGTTAAGAGGAAAAATGTCCAGATAACCCCCAACTTAACTGCATATAATCCACAAAGCTGACTCATACCTTGGGCAGTAGCTAAGCCATTGTTACTACCTAGGGTGAGTCATACCCATAAATCCTAGACGTGAATTGTTTTAATTTTTAGGCCAAGGATAGTTTAGACATTTCCTACTCCTAAAACCTATTTTCCTCACATTATATAACCCTAAATGGCCTTTCATAACACATATAAAAGGATAATAACACATTAACTATCCTCTAACACACTCTCTTGGAAGATTGGAGGCTAGGGTTTCTCATGTGTTCTTCTTCAAAGGGGCTCAAGAGTCATGTTTCTCTTTGTAATCTTCTTGTATAAGGCATATAATACTTCCCTCATTGTTATTTCTAAATAAAGGCATTTGTATTGTTTTTTAAACGTTCTTTTATGAATCATGAATGGTGAATTTTGAAATATTGTTAAGGGTCTTTATGCATGTAGTTTGATATTGGTTTAAACTATGTTTTTACATATTTTTACGATGGTTTGCATATGTGGTTTGGATTAGGGTTATGGTTTAACTAAAGGAGTCTTGATTAACCCTAATTATGGTGATTTACACATTGGTTTTGGTCTTGGTAAAGGTATGACCTCAACATGTTCGATAAATTGCCTCAAAGAATACTTTTACTCTATTGTTGAAATTTTATTGGTACTCTTCCATTATTTGGTTTGGTAATGGAACCTTACAAGGATTTGTCCAGTTTTGCATGTTTTTAATGGTTTAAATGATATAAATGCTTCAAATGTTTAGCATGGTCTTAAATAGTTTGGAATGGTTTAAAGGTTAAGGTTTTGGTGATCATAGTTGGTTTATTTTGAAAACCTTGCGGGATACATGGAAATCTCCCAAGTGAATGCATTAATGGAATTGGTTTAAATGATTTCCAAAGGCTTAAGTATAATTAGTTATGATTGTGGAGGACGTAGTAGTCTCCCAAGAGGTTAATATGGTAAACAGAAATGGGCACTTTAGAGTCCCCTTAACCAAAATGGTTTTGCTATGGATAAATCTTACAAGTATGGTTGGAATGATGATAACACTAATAATTGGACTTGGTAATAAATGAAAACTATATTTTTGGACATGGCTTTTAATTTAGGCATTAATGGCAGGATGTGTAACTAAGTCATAGAATGTGGAGGTTCGAGGGGACTGAAACTAAAAGCTCATATTTGCCAATATGAGAGGTCTTTGATGACCATGTATGAGTGTCATGTTTTATATTGGAGGGATGTACAAGTCATCCCATAGGATATTTCCTGGTCGTGCGGCTATACGCTCTAGGACTCTTTCAGTAGGGGGAGCTGAATCAATACGACCATGGGTGTGGTTAAACAGTAAGGTTACACAAACCAAGTAAAAGGTTTTAAATACATTCTAAACACGGATTCCCTTTTTTGACACTTATATATATATATATATATATATATATGGTTGTATGCATATGGTTGGTTTTATTTGGTTTTGTAAATTGCATTATTTATCCCTATTCTGAGTGCATGTTAGTGTTCGCCCACTAACCCATCTACTGGTGGCTGTATACTCAGGCTATGTAGGAACAAACCATTTTAATCCTCTTGCTTAGTGATAGGATTTGGGTACAGTTGATGTTGGTGATATTGGGTGTATTTATGCATTCTAGTGTCTCTATTATAGTCTTTTTAGCCTTATTTTGAGGATGATTTGAGTGCTATATGAATTGGTAATGAGATTATTGTGCATATAAGTGTTAAATCATGTGTTTATAATGTGAAAAGTGAATTCCAAACAAGTTTTTACCTAAAAGATTCATTTAGATTTCAACCCGAAAAACTTGTGTTACTATCTTGAGCAAGGTGCTTGTCTAGTCTCTTTTGTTGGATTCTATTGTGTTTAATGTGCTCTAAATGGTTTTATTGGCATTATTATATGTGGAAAAACTTGTTGATAGTGTACAAAATTCAAGCGAGTCAAGTAAAAAGTCAAAACATGAAGTGGAAGATCATGGAAATTTGCCTTGTCTTAGCTATGGTTCTTGATTCATCGTGATGGGTATTGTGTTGTTTGAACCTCTAATTCGTATGGTGTGTTATTGTAGGATCTTTTTTGAGGTTAATATTATGATATATGGATGATTTTTAGGATGGAAAACAATGGCAAAGACACCATAAAGTCAGAAATGAAAGGAGGAATGACCAACACTTACATAAATTTCAAGATGCAATTTCCAGATAAGTGTCGTGATGAGGTCGGACACATCATATATTCTTAATTTTAGAACACAAGAAACGACTTATATTTCTGATTTTATAACTCATGACATGACTTCCATTCCCAGTTTTAGAACTCGCGATGCGAGTCCAATTCACACATAGCCAAAAGTACAAATTCAATCATATATGGCTTAGGACTACTTGGATACTATAAATACATCTTTGTAAACATTATTATTCATATTTGGATGTATTGACCAAAAAGGAGGCAGATACAACTTCATATCTTATGTTTTTATTATTTTAATATAGAACATACATGTTCTTAGCTGTTAATTATATTCTTGTGATCACGATTATGACTATGCGTGTCTAAATGCCCTCTTCCGGGGTTAAATCTGAATGCATGAGAACTATTTTTTTGATTCTAGTTCATTGATTTTCTTATCATTTTTGATTGTGTGTTCAATCTTATATTAACTAGTTTGAGGCTTGATCACCCTTAGAATACACCCATTGTCAATCTTGTGAACTTAGGAGAGGGAATAGGGAGATAGAACGTGGGATTGAGAAAAGTATAGTTTATAGTCTTTTATGAAATAAGGAATGCATATTAGTGTCTAGGACAGGATGTAATTAGATGCCTTACTTGATTCAAACATAGGATGATAGCCCTACGAATCGACAACAAAGATAAGTGAATTGATGAATGAAAGTCAATAACATAGTACGATTGTTCAAAGTGATTCAACCCTGGGTTCTACTCCTATTGATTGTCCAAGATCTTTACTTTTCGCACTATTTACTTTACTTGCAATTTACAAAATCCAATTGCTCTTTTGGTTACTTTTGCACTAGTTGAATCTAAATTGTAAACTAAAATTGAACTTTTGTTTAACTAAGTCCCTAAGGAATTGATACGTGGATTTATTTGGCTACATTACTACTTTATAAGACTACGTAAACTTGCGTGTGCGCTGGGCCGTTGTCAAGTTTTTGGCTCCATTGTCGGGGACTTGCAATTAGCAACTGTTTTATTTTAATTTTGATCTTTAGATTTCTTTTGGTATTTTTACGCTTGGTCTTGTTTTTTTGATTACAGGAAATGGGTTTGAAGGTTAGGAAGCTGGACAAGGATAGGGATTTGGTTGAACCATGTCCCGAACCTGAACAACACTTCCATCAACGAAGGAGAGACACAATCTGTCTCCCCCAATTTTCATAAATAGAAGAGGACCAAGTTGTTCCTGCTCCAACGACTGAAGAATAATTATCCCACAGGATAGATAGGGAAGTGGCAGTCCCACTTTCGATGAACTTAACTTCCTTAATTCTAAGATTGACTGTTGGAGGGAGTTTTGAATTAAAGCACAACATGGTGCAACTTTTCATCAATAGTCAACAATTTACAGGGCTTTCACAAGAGGATCCACATGTCTATTTGCGCACTTTCTTTGAGCTTACTGACACATTCATTCCGACTGGGGTGAGCACAGATTATGTGAGGATGACACTTTTTCCCCATTCACTATTGGGGGAAGCTAAAATATGGTTGAATGCAGAATTGGCCAATTCAATCACATCATGGGATGACTTAGCCAGAAAATTCTTCATCAGATTCTTTCCATCTGGCAAGACTGCGAGACTTTACAGTGAGATAGTGAGCTTTAAATAGAAGCCTGATGAAAATCTATATCATGCTTGGGAATGCTTCAAGGCCCTTTAATAGAATTTTCCATACCACCAACTGTTTAACAAGGTACTTGCTCATACATTTTTAGAAGCACTTAATCACAATACAAATATTTTGCTAGATTCAGCCGTAAGTGGTCTAGCGATGGAGCTGACTTGTGATAAGTTGTATACATTGTTGAACCTCATAGAACAAGGAAATCCTGAATGACATTCAGATTCTAGAAGTGCCATGAAAGTAATTACAAGTGTATTAGAGGTAGACCAGTTAACTACCTTATCAACTCGGGTTGCAGCATTGTAGAATATGATAAATACTCAGTTCAGCAACCTAAAATTTGGAGCTTCATAACCTTCAGCCACAGTCAATGCCATCCAACAAGCTTTAGGTTCGTGTAAAATCTGTGGGAATAACGGCCATGTAACTGCCATGTGTGTTTCAAATCTGGAATCAATAATGTATGTAGGTAATGCTCAACCGCCAAATTATGGTAATTCCTACAACATGAAGTGGCAGACTCAGCCATGGAATGCACAACAATAATAAATTCAGCAACCATAGGCACCAGGGAATCAGTCAACTAGCATCAAAGAAATATTGAAGCAACTCTTAGCTAGTTAGATACAATTGGCTACATACATAAAAAATTTGCAAGCTGCGTAAAGAAGCTTAGAGATTCTAGTGGGGTAGATACAACAAGTATTAAATATTAGGCCACAAGGTGGTTTGCCAGCAGATACATAAAATCTAAAGAAAGTTATGGCAATTACCCTGAGGAGTGGTAAAGAGCTTCAAAAAGAACTTCCTAAGGAAAAAATGAGGTAGATGCAGCTTTGACTCCCTAATAGGTTTCTGAAAAAGTTGTTGATAAGTGAAGGAAGTCTGAATACTTGAAAGAGATAGTTGTTGCTGAACCAGAAAAGAAGCAAGTGCCACCAATACCCTTTCCTCAAAAGCACATGAAATCAAAGAAGGATGTAATGTTTAAGAAGTTCTTTGACATGTCTAGAGGGCTTCATAATAACTTACCTTTGTTAGATATTTTGCAGGGTATGCCTAAGTATGTGAAGTACTTGAGGGATATGGTTGCTAAAAAGGTAAAATTTCAGGATGTGGGAGAAATAATAGTCACTGAAGAGTGTAGCAAAGTAATGGCATAGAAAATCTCAAAAAAATTGAGAGATCCAGGGAAGTTTACTCTCCATATCCAAATTGGGAATAAAGTGGTCCATGCATTGAGTGACTTAGACGCTAGCATAAATCTGATGCCCCGTCCCTATTTAAAAAATTGAGCTTCGGAAAGACTAAATCTACCAAGGTGGTTTTGCAGCTGGTAGATGAATCCATGGCCTATCCAGAAGGAATCATTAAGGATGTCCTTATAAAATTTGGTAAATTTGTTATTCCTGCTGACTTTATTGTTCTTGATTTTGAGGTAGACGAATAGGTACCAATCATCTTGGGGCATCCATTCTTAGCAACTAGATGAGTGTTAATTGATATTAGAGAAGGCATGTTCAAAATGAGGGTAGAGGATTAAGAGGTGGTTTTTGATGTATACAAAGCACCCATAATAACGTCCTACTATAAAGATTTATGTATGATCAATGTAATTGAAAGGGACAACTGTAGGGTGGTTAGTCCACCAAATACCTCTTTGGACTACCTGATTGAGCAGCCTAAACTTCTACTACCTAAGCTTGATTTGATGCTAATTGATGAGCCTGAAAAAGCTTGAGTTATAAAATCTATTGCACTTGAGAATTCATACCGAAAACCTGAGCTAAGAAGCATGGTAAAGACTGAGTGTGGGGTCCCATGGATCTCATTTATGTGTAAGGATGCTACTAGCTAGGCCCTGAGGCCTTAGGAAGTATTTCTATCTTTTACTTTTAAGTTTACTTTAGGGATAAAGTAGATTTTTAAGTGTGGGGTGGTGAAATTCTAAATTTTGGCTCAATTTAAAATTTTTTGGTGTAAGACATTCTTGTTGGTTCTATTTTTGATTACATGGTGCAAATAATTTGTTTGATAAAAGCATGTTGAATGAGTGAATTTCTACTTTTAATACTCTTAGGCTCATTTTTGTGACTCTTGTACTTTTTGTCTTAAATTTGGATTCATGCTATTGTCTGGTAGGGAGTCAATGATGATCCTATTGAGTTGAGCATGTGCCATGTGTGTGTGAGATTTTTGTATATTCCTTGTTGCATTTGATGTCTACAACTTGCCTGGTGTGTATGTAAATCGATATAAAGAGTGTGGGTTTAGGAGATGATTTAGGCATTTCTTTGATAGCCTTGCTTTATACCTTCTATTTATCCTACCATTTGTGCATTATCCTAGTTAGCTCCATTGAGCCTTTAGCTTTTTCTTTGGTAGCCTCATATGTAGCCTAATCCTTTCTTTGATAGGCCATAATTTAATCCAAAAAGATCCTAGGCACTTTAATGTAAAATTGATATAGTAAGGAGTTTGAGAAATTGAAGAAGAAAAAGGTGAAATTGATGCCCCAAGGTAAGAGTTATTGGTGTTTATATTTGATAGGTGGAAGTTGGGAGTGATATAAATGGTGTTAGAAATATTCTCATGAGTGTAGAAAATAAGAATATTGAATCTTGAATGAGTATATAATATACCCACCATGTGTTCGTGAAAATACTTCAAAGATATGGGACAAAATAAAATAATGGGAAATACAAAAATGGTGTAAATTGATTGTTGGAGATTGGTTCTAATGTATAATATAGTGTATTAAAGTGCTTAGAGAGGTTATTCACTTTTCCCAAATAGCTCCTACCCATCCCTTACCTACATTACAACCCGAAAAAGACCTATTTGATCCTATACTTGACATTCTAATATTAGTGGAGCACTACACTAAGGGCAAGCCTATGGTTCATTGTGTGTAAGTTGTGAATTCTTTGTGAGAGTGAGCATAATATGATTCTTGTACCCATCATGGTATAAATTGCTTAATTATGAGTGAGGGGGCACATGTTTGATGAATATGGAAGATTTGTAGGATGTCCTTGATTGAATTATAAGAATGATTTTTCCAACTAGGTGAGTCAATTCTTGAGGCTAGGATGTTTTGGAATAGTGTTCATAAGATATCAATTGTGTAAATAACATGCTTTATGTAGAAGCTTGCATTTTGTATATTCATTATAGTAATAGCTTGAGTGTCTTGCATGTATAAGAAGTTTAGATTCTCCAGATCATGATTTTTATAGTTAAGGGTTGTTCGAGTGCGAACAAGGCTTTAAGTGTGGGGTGGTGATGTTGGGTGAATTTATTCATTCTAGTGTCACTATCCTAGTCTTTTTAGGCTTGTTTTGAGGATGATTAGTGTGATATATGAATTTATCATGATATAAATGTGCATATAAGTGTTAAAGCATGTGTTTATAATGTGAAAAGTGAATTCCAAACAAGGTTGTACCTAAAAGATTCATTTAGAGTTTAACCCGAAAAACTAGTGTTACTAGCTTGAGCTAGGTGCTTGTCTAGTCTCTTTTGTTGGATTCTATTGTGTTTAATGTGTTATAAATGGTTTTATATATATGTACCAACTTGTTTATAGTGTACAAAGGTCAAGTAAGTCAAGTAAAAAGTCGAAATATGAAGTGGAAGATCATGGAAACTTGCCTTGTCTTAGCTCTTGTTCTTGATTCGTCGTGATGGATATTGTGTTGTTTGAACCTATAATTCGTGTGATGTGTTCTTGTACGATCTTTTGTGAGATTAATATGATGATATATGGATGATTATGAGGCCTAAAACCATTGGAAAGACACCACAAAGTCAAGAATAATAGGAGGAACGACCAACACTTAACCAAATTTCAAGATGCAATTTCCAAAGAGGTGTCGCAATGAGGTCGCGACACGACTTCTATTTTTGATTTTAGAAATCGCAACATGACTTATATTCCATGTTTTAGAACTCGCGACATGACTTTCATTCCTGGTTTTAGAAATCGTGATGCGAGGTCCAATTCACACACGACCAAAAGTGTAAATTCAATCCTACACGGCTTGGGACTACTTGGATACAATAAATACATCATTGTAAACATTATTATTCATCTTTGTACCTATTGGACGAAAAAGGAGGATGCTACAACTTCATATCTTAGTTTTTTATTATTTTAATTTAGTTCATACATGTTCTTAATTGTTAATTACCACCTTGTGATTACGATTATGACTATGCGTAGCTAAACGCCTTCTTCTGGAGTTGAAGCTGAATGCATGAGTACTATTGTTTTGATTTTAGTTCATTTATTTTCTTATCATTGTTGGTTGTGTGTTCAATCTTATTTTAACTATTTTGTGGCTTGATCACCCTTAGAATACACCCATTGTCAATCTTGTGAACTCGGGGGAGGGAATAGGAGATAGAACATGGGATTGATCAAAGTATTGTTTGTAGTATTTTATGAAATAAGGAAATAGATAAGTGTCTAGGATAGGGATGTACTTAGATTCCTTACTTGATTCAAACGTAGGATGATAGCTTAATGAACTTAATTGGATTATTACATCCCCGCTCAACGATGTAGCTATAATGTCAATATTAGGCAATTGGTTAGAGCTCGAGAGACCATGATCATGCAATTAACCCTAAGAATTGACAACCAAGATAAGTGAATTGGTGAATGAAAGTCAATAACATAGTACGATTTTTCAAAGTGCTTCAACCCTGGGTTCTACTAATATTCATTGTCCAAGATCTTTACTTTATGCACTATTTACTTTACTTGCAATTTATAAACTCCAATCTCCCTTTTTGTTACTTTTGCACCAGTTGAATCTAAATTGTGAACTAAAATCGAACCATTTTTTAACCAAGTCCCTATGGGATCGATACTAGGCTTTTATTAGGCCACTTTACTACTTGATAAGACCATGTGCACTCATGTGTGTTCTTAGGTGCTGTCAGTTGAATTGAAGTGGTAAGCTTCCATAGTTAGTAAGACATCTATTTTATGTCATGGTTTACTTTACATATTTCTTATCCTTCATAAACTTTGGTTTTTGTCTATTATGGCCGGGGGCATGTCTTGACTAGGTACTCTTTGGTTGGTCTAGAGGCTTTGTATGGACAATTGCAGAATTGAGGTATGTTATGGATTGTTTATGTCATATAAATATACATACTTTTGATTATAATTTTATATGATTTTAGTTTATGGTTTCGCCATTGGTTTAGTTGGTTATGCGGTGGATAGACTTGGTTGGGTTGGCCTCAGTTATAGACTTTTCCCATAGTCACTATATGGATAAACACACTATCCTATTATATGTTTGGAATTCCTCCGACTTAAGGTATGCGTTTGGTGGTTGGGTTGGGTAACGGGGGCGATTCCCGGTCTTGGTTGGTCTTGGGATTTCCTATTACGTCTTAGCCCTAGTTTGGTATATGACTAGTTGGTATCAAAGCTTTAGGTTTCAGTGTCATGGGGTGTCCACAAAGCCTTTTCAAGTAGAGTCGTACTGTAACGCCACAAAAATGTGTCTCGAGATATCAAAAGGTGCTTAGGGTCACAAGTGATCCTAAGCTAACCTTCTACTGGAATACTACAGGCAACAGAATAAATTACACAAACCTAAACAAAATTAGCGAAAACATAAAACTTTTCTAAACTTGCTCAAAACAAATCTGAATTTATAAGATTACAACTCTGCTTTTGCAAACAAAACTAAAATTAAATTCATTAACACTGCTGACTGTCTATGAAGCCTCTACTAGTACTGACTATAGGTAGCCAGGTCATGACTCCCAACTATCCCAACTCAATATAATTGAATAAAGAAAACAGAATACTTCTCAAACTGTATGACTGACTCAAGCCCTTGAATCAAAAGGACTCATCACCTACTGACTGGAAGCTGTAAACTGACTGAATATGGTGTATACACTACAACTTGTACCTACATTATGAGATAATATAGCATATAGACATATATGTGGATCAGTACTTTGAGGATGTACTAAGTATATTGGGGTGTATGCAATAGTTAAACAATATCATCAATCTTTTTAGAAATCATGCATGCTGATATAAATGACTTACATAGCTTGAGCAAAAACTGAAATCTAAATCTCATAAATCATGAATAAGAAAATATGTAGTATAAATCTTGTGAGTCATTACACCTTATTCTAGAATCTACATCCTCTTCTTATTATCAAATCTTGTCAACTGGATGAAATATTTAAATAATAACTTTCAGAACATACACTTTAATTTTATGAAAATAAGGGACCTCTTTTGAATCTTAAGAAATATAGCACTTTAGGAAAACCTAGGACTTGGGACTCAAAGACTTGGGAACTTTAAGATTGTAACACTTTTAGAGACTTTGCACTACAATATTTTAGCCTTTCGACCACACTAAATCTGGACCACACTTGTAAAGTATGGCCTATACTATTTAAGATCACGCTTTCAAAGCATAGCCTAAACTTTTAGCTTTTGGCCACATTAATTTTGACAAAGCTTAAAAAGCGTGGTCTTTAATGGTATAGGCCACACTTTATAAATATTGTCAAATTATGATAGAATTGGCAACGCTTATTTACACATATGACTACACTTTTAAGTGTGGCATTATTATAATTCTAAAGACAACATTTTAAAAATGTGACCTAAATTTTCATTAAAAATTTTTTGCTCTCCAAAATATTTTATTCTACCTCCAATTTATTATTAGCCAAAAATAAATGAGTAAAAAAAATATTTACTAAATATATTGATCTCTTTTTCCAAATATCTCACAGATCTTAGAACTTTCAAAACCCTCTTAGTTCTTTGCCCAAATTTCTCTTCAAATTTTGCGAATCCATTGAATATTTTTGCCCAAAATCATCAAATTTCGCCTAATTTCAGCTCTTTTAGATCTTTATGGGAAGATTTTTCTGCAGAAAGAGTCCTATTAATGCAATTAGGTGGTGCTGAGTGCAACTTGTTTCCCTTATGTTATTGTTCACAGCTTTACACCTGCGGTAAGTTTTTGCATCTTCTGTTTTTTAGTTATGATTTTGATTAATCATATGATTTGATATAGGTTTTTGGTTATGACAATGATATTTGTTCTTTATTTTATATGGTTTTGAATTATATAGTATGTTCTTGTATAAAAATGCTTTTGTGATTTAGGTTCTCGTAACTGTGCAAGAATGCTGGTGATCACTTTCTTTTTGGATCTACTTTCTGTCCTTTGTGAATAAAGTACTGAAGTCACTTTCTTGTTGTTATGCTAATGATCAGTTTCTTTTTTTTGGGTGGGGGGGGGGTAGGGAATAGAGGTGGCTGGCAAGATAGTTGAGTAGTCAAGTATATAGTTTACTTTTAGGGAAATGGGGGGGGTTATCTTTTTTCTGTTGCCGCTTTTGTAGTATTCTCAAGATTAATTTGGAAAAGTTTGAAACATTAGAGAATGGAGAATTTTATAGACTTAAATGTTGTTGTTACATCTACTTAGTTCCCGAGTTTACCATGAGTCTTTTTAGTCCAGTTAGAGACTTGTAGGTTAGTGCACGGATAAATGTGAACTCTAAAGATCAAAAATACCATAATAAACTTTGGGGGAAGAACTATCTTGTATTAGAATACAATTACCGTAATGATAGTAGTGATGAATAAAAGATGATTCATATTTTCAACATCAACTATTTAGGAATTGATGTATAGAGGATCATTGACATTCATTTTACGTATTACATTAATTTTTTATCTGACATAACATTGATGTAGTTTCCGAACATTGTTCTTTTTAGATGAAGAAAAATATGAAGAGGATATCCCATCACCACAAAATTATACATGGAGCATTTATCTATAGTATAAAACCATTAGCAAGGTGAGTATTAGTATCCATCTCGAGTCTAATACATTAGCTGATGGAATTGTCTTGATCAGTTTTTGTGGGAGCAAATTCAGGATGTCATTGGGTTTTCCAATGGCAGCCACCGTCAACTGCACTGACAATATTGAAACAAAGAACTTGTACATCATTTCAGTGAAAGGTATTGGTGCAAGGCTTAACAGGTTACCATCAGCTTGTGTGGGTGACATGGTTATGGCTACAGTGAAGTAAAGGAAACCATGGAGCCGGTAGGATGGTGTTTTTATGTACTTTGAAAGCGGGTGCAATTTTTTCCTCTCCACATGGTTCAAATGATGATTGGTAACACTTTTTACTTTAAGCTCTTAGTATTGATTTCCTAATATATAGAATTGCCGTGGGAATCTGGTGGAGGTTGTCCTGCAAGCTTCCTCACATGGGTATTTTGGTTATTTATCTAGGGGTAATATAGTCTTCTCATTATTTTTTGTCTGAGTAATGAGCTACGTGTCTGCCAAATTTTGGGTCCAGACAAACGTGTCAATTGTTGAGGAGAGTATAAGTTACTCTATCTCAAAACTTTTGGTAAAGAGAAGGAAAATTCCCTACACCGAAGCTTTGCCATTTCACATTCTCTGTGAGTTCGTTTTACTAATTACTTCAGTTGTTTCTTTGATCTGGACATTGTTGTTTTTACTTTCTTATTTGTGCATCTTGCTTAGAAATTCACTACATCGAGGCTTGCGATTTCATAGTCTCTGTAAGTTGCCTTCACTGATTACTTTAGTTGTTTCGTTGATCTGGATGTTGTTGTTTTTGGTTTCTTAATTCTGCAACTTTCTTAATTTGTTATCAATTATTTGAAGTGTCCTGCTAATCTATAAACTATCTGTTATATCTGATGATATATGGTTTCACATTCGATAATTTCAGCTACGAATTATGGTTGTCAAATTTATGGGTCTGTCCTATTTTTTCCCTCAATGTTAAATAGTTTCATAAAAGGGTTGGAAAGGTTAGTGACGTTTAGGTTAAAAAATTCCACCAACAAATCGAATCATCAACCCTTTATTCCATTGCTTCTCTGTGTAATGCTGTTGCTTCGAGGGGTAGCCATTATATTTTTGCGAGGTGGCAGGTATCCTGAGGCTATGTTAGTTCTCTTAAATGCTTTATTTTTTGATTTCATTGTTTGACTATTTCAGTATTTTAACATTTTTGATCTATTTGCCAATTTATTAGGAGAGTATTTCTGTATTTTAACATTTCTACTCTATCTTACAACTTTGGGTAAAGAAATTACCAACTTAGAAGCTTCCGGTTCCAGTCTCTGTGCGTTCTCTTCAGTGATGACTTTTACTGTTTGGGTGATCTGGATATTGTTGTTTTTGATTCCTTACTTCTGCAAGTTTCTTACTTTAATATCCGTTATTCCAAGTCTTCTACTGAGCATCTATAGTATGTGGTTCACATCTGATAATTTTAGCGAGAAGTTGCAAAAGTTAGGACGTTTGGCTTAAATATTTCCCCAACAAATTAAATCATCGACCTTTTATTCTGGTGCTTCTCTCCGTTGTGGTGTTGCTTTGAAGGTGAACTTTGTTTCTTTATACTCTTATCACTATGCAATGTTCGTGACTATTTTAGAATATTTTTTTTCCAAACCCTTGCATGTCGAAAATCTGTAAAATGGATCATCTTAGTCAGATGAATAGTTATGAGGAAGAATAATAAAATGCTGAATCTTTAAAACAATGTATTTCATTCATTAGTTTTCTCTGTACCATGTGTTGCCATTTAATCTACACCTTCTCCATCGTACTGAAATAGCTGTCGATAAAAGAAACTATAGGTTGGAGATGTAAGGTTCAGGTCATCAACAAGTTCCGATCTAGTGAGAGAAAAGATCAGAGTGTGTAGTTTCGGACAATAATTGTGCAAGATGAAAATGTAAGTTTACCTTTACGACAGTTCTTACTGAAAAATGATTTGATACTCAACATGACTCAAAAAATATTATCACCTACGACAACTTCAGAAAGTGCGAGTTGAAGTCCGATCAAAGAAACAAAGGTTGGACAATAACAACAACAACGTACCTAGTATATTCCCACCAAGTGGGGTCTGTGGAGGGTGACTGACGGGCAATTAGAAATATCACAACCCAAATCGGAGAATACATTTCTCATCGAAGTGAAGCTTTAGTGTACCGGAATGTCCTTTTTAGTAAACAGTATTGACCATTTTTTGGACTTTGTTAGTTCATTCCAACTGCAAGTCTATGTATAACCTATATTTGCAATATTTTGGGTCTCTACTTAGTCATATGATTAAAAAAAATTAAAATTTGTAACGAGTTGGTACTGCCAATACTCTTGTAAGGTAGTATTGAGACCTAAAACCAAAGGCTTAGAAGCAGAATCTTGAAGTGATTCGATGAAGTAAGATAACATAGCTCTTCCAGCAATTAGATCAACTGTAACATATCCTGAATATTTGTTAATATAAGTGAATTTTGAGGTCCTACATATACTGGTGAAGTCCTTTGTGACACAAAGCTACTACTGCTACTAAATAATGGATAATTATTATTATTAGTAGTTTTTTGTATGCTTTGCTTCAATAATACTCAATTATTTTTAGGCTTTTAAATTTACAACAATACACTACATTAGATAAAGCTAACAAGGTTAGGAACAAGAAGTATAAATATGATGTTTTAACCATTTTTAAGTAGTGTAAAAGATGATCATAAGTGAGTATTATGATTTATCTAGGTCTAAACATTGTGGTCTTCTGTTTTGGAGCTAAGTCATTTTTTGTCTTCTGTAATTTAGGATATTGTTCATGATTTTTAAATGATATTATTATACTTCATCAAAAGACACAAATGGAAATCATGTTAGGTCATTTTTCTGTTTTTTGGGGTCGAAATACATGAAACAATATAAGGTTTAAGGATGGAATTTTGGTTCTATCTTATCAACAAAGGTTCAAACATTATCATCACCAATGGCTCCCAGAGAAGTAGGTAAGAGGCAAAAATTCAAACCATGCACTCCAACAATAAAGTCTTAAAAGGTAAGAATACTTCCAACAGTCGATTCAGGTTAAAACCAAAAAAAAAAAAAAGTCAGCCAAAAATCATAGCAGTACTGGACCAACCACCAGAGAGTGATCTAAGGGAAGGTTGCCCTTTGTAGTTCTAGACATCTGCAACAGTTTTTGTTTCTTATTATGCATGGCTTAGAAGTTGAATGCCATTACATCATGAGCAATCTTTGGTATAAACTACTTGGTCTCCACTCTCTTACCAGTTTCCTTGCTTTACCTTATGCAAGTCCAATAACGAAATAGTCAGGTATGTGTAATACATAACTTGAAGGTGCTTGAAAGAAATTGTCTAAAGTAAAAATTTTCATCTCAATTAGTTTAAACCTCTCAATGCTTTCCATGGATTTTATTGAACTGACCTAGATAATGCTCGGTAAAAAAAATTCTTCTCTTACGTTATTATAATTTCGTTTATAATGTTACCGTTTCATAAAAGTATATTTAGAGGTAACAGAACTTTTTCAGTCTTCTTCATCCTTTTTATTTTTTATTTAGATGCAATATGAGCCTCAAAATTTGAATAAGCAAGAGAATATCTTCAGCGTACATGAGTGGATATTTTAAATCGATTTGTTTCATTCAATTTACTGTTTCCTGGACAAAATAACCATGTCTAAACCTCTTATATTTCTCCCATAGGTGGTTAAACCCAAAACTGAATGAGGTCCGTTCAGGTGGTGTGCCATGTACTACTAAATTTTTATTGCCTCCACCAAATTTATCGCACGATATAGTATGTACAGGTGCTTGCCTATATCAACATCAGATCACAGGCTGCATGAACAAATTTTCTTCGTTTTTCTATGTGCAACCATAGTCTACCATGGCAGACGTACATGTTTATATTTTTTGGTATGTAAATAGGTCATAACAAGGATGAAATTTTATGGTGATATTTTTTGGTATGTAAATAGGTCATAACAAGGCGTACTGGCCTTGCTTTCTTGCAGTTACTGCTAGTGTACCTAGCTGTTTGAGTCCATATTTTTGCTGATGGTCTTAAATAAAAAGAAATACTTATTTATTATTATATAGAGAAAAGAATGATATAAAGCATAGGTGTAGATTATGTTAAATAATATCATTATGACCTAATTTTTTGAAGCAATATAGACACCTAAATACCATTTGTAGGAAGTTCTCAAGATCTTGTTGTGGAACTTTGAATTCCATCTTTTCAGTCGCTGGAATTATAGAACTTTAGTTTGCATGTTTTTTTTACTTTTTTCTGGCATTGATCAATATGTCATTATGTAGTATTTACTGTTCAAGTTCTTCCCAAAAGACTCTTTCATGCTAAAGTTTTCTGGACATTTTTGCTTTTCGTTTGGACTATTTCTTATTCGGTTGCAATAGGTTATATGGATGATCTTAGTGTTAATTGGTTTATTTGTTATGTCAGATTCATCTGTATTACTCCCAGCTTCCATGGGATGCTAAGGCTTCGGCTATCAAGGAAGCTCCTTCACGAACAACTAGTAAAAGAAGAGGTAAATATGAAATGAGGCAGTCTAAAAAAGATGAAAAAGTTGAAGCAAGTATACTGAAGGAAAATACTTCAAATATATCTGAAATCTTCAAAACCTTTAGCACTAAATTCATTTGGTTGAATGGTCTTCTCTTCACTTGCACTAGGTATGTTCCTGCTAAGATGTTATTGATGACGAACAGAACTGAGTAATGACACTAACTTCTTATCATCTTTACTCATCTTAGATACTTTTGAAGAAGTATTGTTGATGGTTAAGAATGATCTTCTTGAGCTTCTCTCTTTAGGATCTGATGAGAAGTATAGTTTTCATTCAGATGCTGCCAACTTTAGACTGGCTGTTGTTAGGCTCGTGTCCATCGTAATATTCACCATCCATAATGTGATTATGGGAAGTGATAACCCCTAGACCGTAGTTTATGGGAGTACACTTGGTATTTTTTTCTGGTCACATTTTCTATTCAAATATAGTAATTTTTCTTTTCTGGTTCATATCCCATTCTTTACTTAATTATAGTTATTTTCTTATGAAATACAGCTAAGGTGGTTTTTAAAGAAAACATTAGGAGGATTTGTTTGTATTATATACAACAACATAGTATGTCATTCAACTAGAGAAGATCATAGTTCAACTCACAAATCATCAAGTCTATGAATGATAATGTATATTGTGATCGAGGACGTCGCAAAGCCTAGATTAAACATGGAGTCAGTCTATTTCTCAAAGAGAATATGATGAAAATTTACGTGTACTATAATTTTTAAGTTATTTTTATATAACATAGTGTTCTGAGATAATCTAAATAGAATAATGATGTATAATATGACAGTGGATGTATGAGAATATAATTGTATTTTTCAATCAAAATTTGTAGTAAATATTAATCGTATAAAATAGATAATAATGCTATGTTTTAAACGTGTGGTCATTGGGAGCAGGGATATATATTGTGCGACTTATTTAGATGTGTATGTGCAAATTAGCAAAGGCAATACTGTTTCTTTTGAGAAGGTATTTTGTAATACCCCGGGAAATTTTTTGTTATAATTTTGTGCGTAAACGTGTTGGGTTCTATCTTCTAGAATGAATTATAAATTTTTTCATGAGCAATGTCTTAGATTATGACCCACCATTGCGTAGGGTATCGAATAATATTTCCAACAATATGTGGATCATCCAAAACGGAAACCCGAGTGACGAGTTTTGAACGTTCCGATTGAACTGTGAATAGTAGTGAACAGTAAAACGTGCAGAAAAAAGTACTGAGGCCTGGCGTATTTTTTCTCCAAATTTAAATGATCATAACTCCTTGTACATAATGATCTATATGATCTTCTATATATCAACGGAAAGCTCTATGATTTCTCTTTCCAATGAAATTGATTTCATCCAATTTGTCTGTCGGAGCAAAACGTTATGGTCGATCTACTTCAGCCTATCAAAAGCAAATTTTTGGGTCAACTTTAGATAATCATAACTCCTCGTACACAATGATCTAGGTGAGATACTATATATCAACGGAAAGATATAAGAGTCCTATTTCTAATGCAATTAGTTTCATCCAATTTGAATATCGGAGTAAAACGTTATGGTTGATCTACTTCAGACTATAAAAATAGTCTACCAAAGGACAGATTCGAGAATTATTTGATTTTTAGGGGCGTTTTGGTCATTCACCCTCACCCAAAATCCGTTCGAACCCCATATTAAAGCCTATTAGAAGCATTATATGTTATATTTCATCAAATTCCCTAAAAAAACCCTAAGCTCCTACATCCAACTTCAAGAACCTCCAAAGTTCACCATTAATTCTGCAAATTTATTCAAGATTCTAAGTACCTAGTTCAAGAACTCCAAGAACCATCATTCGAAGGCACAATTAACATCTTAAAAGTGAGTATCGATCTAAAGTTCATCATTCAAGGTATATGGGATTTTCAACAAGAACTCTCTTTCGTTCTTGTGCCCAAAAGTAATTTTGTTTACAATGGCATGATTTTTATTTGAATTTTTTGTATTTGAAGCATGAACCCATATGTTATGATGATTATTATGAAATATTGATGTTTATGATTTTGAAAGATGAATTTAAATGTGTGGAGATATAAAGTATGAATCTTGAACGATATTTATCATGATTTTGATATTTGGGTCATGAATCCCCATTGGAAATTGTGTTTTTTTAAGAAAGTGTGTGTTATGAGCACGTTGATGTTGAATATTTGAGATATTTTGAATTATTTGACCTTTTGGTTTTAATGGAGTTGTTTTGAACTCGAGTGTGAAAGAAATCCACAACGTGGTTGCTTTTGATAGATATGAAGCATGATGGCTCCCGATATATATTTATATATTATTGAAATTGCTTTATTGTGGATTATCTTTAAAATGATCTGAGCTAAGTCCGGGAGAAGTCTTTAGCACCGAGTGGGAGGTATAAAGTGACCTTACTACCCTAGAACAACGTGCCTCCATAGGAGTGAGCCTGAGGCTGAATTATATAGTGATCACTAGTTTGTGTGGATTTGATATCAATAGTTGTACTCCGATAGCAAGGATAGAACGGCTCTCCTCGATGTGGGTTACACGTTGGACTCCATGTAGCTCACATGGTTTATGTCGGTTATAGGATCTCCTAGCGTGTGTGTGTTTCCTTATGTTTATGGTGAATGGTGAAGTGATTTGAAAGTGGAATTGTGAAATTTATTCTTTCAAAAGATTTAAATGATATTTACATTATGAGAATTGATATTCTTGATGAACTGAAAGTGATTGAGAAATTATATGATGACTCACATATGTTATTGTACTTACTTCATCCTCTCATGATTATGATGATTTTCTTTGGGTTATGTGAGTATTTCATACATCCTACATATTTCTTATAAATATTTATGGTGATGATGTTTATACAACTGCATACACCCCCATATACTCGGTTTCTTTCCCTAGTACTGATCTACATCTTCGAATGTGGGCTTCATTTTCTCAGAATATAGGTTCAGGTGCTTAGTTCCAGGTTTGACAGTGATTCTTCAGGCACGCTGTTCTACATCCTCTGTTGTGGTGAGTCCTCATGTTCCGAGGATGTGATGTCTGATGTTGGTTTCACGGAATTGTTTACATTTGATAACTGAGTATGAGTCAGTTAGGGCATGCCTCATTGGCTCGCTAGTTTTATTGATTTTCTTAGAGGTTTGTTAGACTAGTATAGATGTTGGGAGTTGACTAATTAGTTGTATTTTGTTATTTTTTTGAAATTCTTTTATTCTTGGATGATGATTACTCTGTTGATATTTGAGGGTTATTTGTGGAAACCCCATTGATTTGTGTTGAACTGAATGAAAATGGCTCAAAGGGTTAGCTTCAGGCTACTCATAGCCTCAAGAATCGTGTGACGCTCTGGGACCCGTTTTATGAGGCGTTACAAACTTAGTATCAGAGCCTAAGGTTTTAAGGTGTCCTAGGGAGTTTGAGAAGCCGCGTTAAGTAGATTTTTGATCATTGGTGTGTCGCGCACCATATCTATGAGCAAGAGGCTACAAGATATTTTAGGAAAAAGTGTAATTCTTTCTTTCAGAAGTCGATCATGCTTAAAGTGTCTCTCTCTTCTATTGATTCGTGCTCTTCTCTTTCAGAAATATGCCTCCACGTCGAGTGAGAAGAAATAATGGTGGTCAGCAACCTTAACCCGCTAACCCATTGAATGAAAACGTGTCTCATGCTGAATTTTAGGCAGCCTTTCAGGCGTTGGGCCAAGCTATTACTGCAAATGTTCAGGCCAACCCAGCCCTGGATCCACAGCAGCAGGGAGGTGATTCAGCTACTGCCACGATTCGTGATTTCATACGGATGAATCTTTCGGAATTCTATGGGTCCAAGTCTGATGAGGATCCACAATTATTTTTAGAGGAGGTGCGGAAGATTACTTAGGTGATGCATGTATCTGAGGAACATAGTATGGAGTTGGCTGCGTATAGGTTGAAAGACCTTTATTATGACTGGGTTGTTGCTTGGAGAAAAGGTAGAGGTGAGGGAGTTGTCCCTACAACTTAGCAAGAGTTCCAGGATGTATTCCTGGATAAGTTTTTCCCTTTGGAGATGAGGGAGGTGAAGGTGAAAGAGTTTATAAACCTTCAATAAGGCTCTATGACTATTAGGGAGTACTGTCTAAAGTTTAATTAGTTGGCCAAGTATGCTCCTGACTTAGTGGCTGATAATCAGGCTAGTATGAGTAAGTTTGTGACTGGAGTATCTAGTTATGTGGTTAAGGAGTGTAGTTTTGCTATGCTAAATAGTGAGATGAATCTTTCTAGGATGATGACTCATGCCCAATAGATTGATGCAGACAAGATTAAGGAGAGAGATAGAATGAGAGGGAATAAAAGACTAGGTTCGAGGAGCATAGAAGGGTCAGACTAGATCACAGGGAGGGAGTTGCCCTCAGTATCAGGATTGTTCGTCTATGCCAGCACCATCATCTGCTAGTGCTACCGTGCCTAGAGGTAGGTAGGAGCAAGGTAGCAGGTCATACGTATCCAGGTCCCAATATAGTGCTGGCAGTAAGCCAAATCATCCCCTGTGTCCTAATTGTGGTAGGGCTCATTCGGGTGAGTGTTAGGGTAAAAAGAGGGGTTGTTTCCAGTGTGGTGACATGGGTCACAGAGTTAGAGATTGTCCACAGGATAGACAAGGGCGTCATGACTATTTCCCTCAGACCTAGACTCAGACTGTTAGTGCTCCAGTTCCAGCAACTCGCCCAGCCCCAGGTCAGGGTGCCTCTTCTAGCAATGCTAGCGGGTAGGGCCAGAATAGATTCTATGCTTTACCGTCCCGCCAGGAATAGGAGAACTCTCCCGATGTTGTTACTGGTATGCTTCATATATTTCAGTTTGATGTGTATGCTTTGTTGGATCCTGGATCTAGTTTCTCATATTTTACACCTTTGATTGCTGTGAATTTTGAAATGAGTCCTGAGATTATTCTTGAGCCTATCCTAGTTTCTACCCCAGTGGTTGATTCGATTGTTTCCTAGAAAGTGTATAAAAAATGTCCTTTTACCGTTCTTCATAGAGTCTTGTTGGCTGATTTGATTGAGTTCGACATGGTAGATTTTGATGTGATTTTCGGTATGGACTGGCTGTATTCTTCTTATGCCTTTATTGATTGTCAGACCCAAGTGGTCAAGTTACAATTTCTGGGTGCATCCGTGTTTGAGTGTTCTGGGAATTCTGTGTCACCTAGGAGTCATTTTATCTCTTACCTCAAAGCTAGAAATCTTATTTCTAAGGGGTGTATTAACCATTTGGTTAGAGTCAAAGACACTAAGTCTGAGACTCCAACTCTCCAATATGTTAACATTGTCAATGAGTTTTTTGATGTCTTTCTGAATGATCTCCCAGGGATACCTCCTGATAGAGAGATAGAGTTTGGGATTGATCTTCTTCCCGATCTCAGCCTATTTCTATTCCTCTTTACTATATGGCCCCTGCAGAACTTAAGGAGTTGAAAGAGCAACTCAAAGATCTACTAGATAAGGGTTTCATAAGGCCTAGTATTTCTCCTTGGGGTGCTTCTGTGTTGTTTGTGAGAAACAAAGATGGATATTTGCGTATGAGCATTGATTACCGCCAACTGAATAAAGTCACCATAAAAAATAAGTACCCTCTTCCGTGAATAGGTGATTTGTTTGACCAATTGCAAGGTGCAAGTTATTTCTCAAAGATAGACCTTTGTTCCGGCTATCATCAACTCAAATTTAGGGAGTGTGACATCCCAAAATCCGCTTTTCAAATTCGTTATGGCCATTTTGAGTTTTTTGTTATGTCTTTCGGGTTAACTAATGCCCCAGCAGCTTTGATGGACCTTATGAATCGAGTGTTCAGACCATATCTTGATATGTTTTTCATAATGTTTATCGATGATATACTGGTGTACTCTCGTTGTGAGGATGAACATTCTGATCATCTTCGAACGGTCTTGCAAACCCTTAGAGATCACAAGTTGTTTGCCAAGTTCAGTAAGTGTGAGTTTTTGCTAAGGTCAGTTGCTTTTCTGGGTCATATCATTTCTTTTGAGGGTATTAGAGTTGATCCCCAAAAGACCAAAGCTGTTAGAAATTGGCCTAGACCTATTTCTTCGATTGATTTCCAAAGTTTCTTGGGTTTAGCTGGCTATTACCACCGTTTTGTTGAGGGTTTCCCCTCTATAACGTCTCCTATGACTCGATTGACCTAAAAAAAGTGAAGTTCTTGTGGTCCAAATCTTGTGAGAAGAGTTTTCAGGAGTTGAAGACTCGACTCACTTCAGCCCCTATTTTGACTTTACCTAATGATGTTGATGGTTTTTTGGTGTACTGTAATGCTTCAAGAGTTGGGTTGGGTTGGGTTGCGTATTGATGCAGAAGGGTAAGGTGATAGCTTATACTTGTAGATAGTTGAAACCCCATGAGAAAAATTACCCCACCCATGACCTTAAGTTGGCTGCTATTGTGTTTGCTTTGAAAATCTAGAGACACTATTTGTATGGTGTCCATGTTGATATTTTCCCTGATCATAAGAGTCTGTAGTATGTGTTTACCTAGAGAGAATTGAGTCTTAGGCAGAGACAATGGTTAGAATTGTTAAAGGACTATGAAATGAGTATGTTGTACCATCTGGGCAAGGCCAATATTGTGGCGGATGCCCTAAGTAGAGTGTCCATGGGTAGTATTTCGCATGTGGTGGAAGGTAAGAAAGAGTTAGCTCGTGATGTACATCGTTTGGCTAGATTGGGGGTTAGGTTGTTTGACTCTGTTGAAGGTAGTATAGGGGTTCAGAGTAGTTCCGAATCCTCCTTGGGTTTGTAAGTGAAGGAAAAGCAATACTTAGATGCTAGTTTGGTCAGACTGAAGGAATCAGTCAAGGAACAAAAAGTAGAGGTTTTATCTCAAGGGGAACATGGTGTGTTGAGATTGCAGGGTAGATTGTGTGTCCCGAATGTTGATGATTTGAGACAGAGGATTATGGCTGAAGCTCATAGGGCGCGATATTCTATTCATCCTGGTGCCACCAAGATGTACTGAGACTTGCAGGAAATCTATTGGTGGAGTGGCATGAGGAAAGATATAGCAACGTTTGTAGCTAAGTGTGCAACATACCAACATGTTAAGGTTGAACACCAGAGACATGGTGGTATGATGCAAGAGTTTAGTTTTCCCACCTGGAAGTGGGAAGAGATAAATATAGACTTCATGATTGGTTTACCTCCTTCCCGATGCCATCATTATTCTATTTAGGTTGTGGTTGATAGGTTGACTAATTCTGCTCATTTCTTGCCTGTTCATACTTCATATGCTGCTGAGGATTATGCTAGATTATGTATTTGAGAGCTAGTCAGACTGCATGGAGTTCCCTTGTCTATCATTTCAGATAGGGGTACTTAGTTCACTTTGCAATTTTGGAAAGCTTTTCAGAAGGGTCTTGTTTCCCAAGTGCTTTTGAGTTTTGCTTTTTATCCGCAGACCGATGGTCAGGCTGAGCGAACCATACAGACCTTAGAGGATATGTTGAGAGCTTGTACACTTGACTTTAAGGGAAATTGGGATGATTACTCACCGTTGATAGAGTTTGCTTACAATAAGAGTTTCCACTCTAGTATTGTCATGGCTCCATTAAAAGCCTTATATGGGAGGAAGTGTAGATCACCCTAGGTTGGTTCGAGGTGGGTGAAGCAGTTGTGAGTGCTCCTGATTTGGTATTTGAGGCTATAGAAAAATTTAAGTTGATTAGGGAAAGGTTGAAAGCTGCGAGAGTCGTCCGAAGTCATATGCGGATGTTAGAAGGAGAGACCTTGAGTTTGAAGCTGGTGACCTAGTGTATCTAAAAATTTCACCCATGGGGGGGGGGGGGTGAAGAGATTTGGAAACAAGGGGAAGCTTAGTCCCCGTTATGTTGGTGCTTACAAAATTCTTAGCTGTGTTGTTAAGGTAGCATATGAGGTCGAGTTGCCCTCCGAGTTGTCCTCTATTCATCCAATATTCTATGTCTCCATGCTTAGAAAGCATATTAGCGATGCTGTGGTAGTGGATTCCTCTGTGAGTGTTGACATTCAAGAAAATCTTTCTTTTGATGAGATTCCTGTTGAGATTCGTGATTTCAGTGTCCGAAGACTAAGGAACAAAGAAGTTCCCTTGGTCAAGGTGTTATGGCGAAACCATCTGTTGAGGGTGTAACTTGGGTAGCTAAGGCAGATATGTGATCCAAGTACCCGCACCTATTTTTTGCGAACTCCAATCAAGCTGAAGGTACCGTTCTTTCCTAAATCATGCAATTTTAATAAAAGTTGCAGTAGTTCAGCTGTCATTTATTATGCGTTCAGCTATAGTTTCTTGAATTTATGCATTCTATGTTGCATTCGAAGTGAGAAACGATGTGGTGATGAGTCTAACGAATGGTTTCAGCTGTATGCTGTATTCCCTATCTAATCTTGGCAGGTCTAGCATCATTCGAGGATGAATGTTTCCAAGGGGGGATATGTAATACCCCAGAAAATTTTTCATTGAAATTTTGTGCGTAAACGTGTTGTGTTCTAACTTGTAAAATGAATTATAAATTTTTCCGTGTGGAATGTCTTAGATTATGACCCAACATTGCGTAGAGTATCGAATAATCTTTCCAAAGATATGTGGATCATCCAAAACGAACAACCGAGCGACGAGTTATGAACATTCCGATCGAACCGTGAATAGTAGTGAACAGTAAAACGTGCAAGAAAAAGAACTGAGGCGTGGCATATTTTTTCTCCAACTTTAAATGATCATAACTCCTTGTACATAATGATATGGGTGATCTACTATATATCAACGGAAAGCTTTGAATTATGTTTTTTTTTTGAAAAAGTGTGTGTTATAAGCACGTTGATGTTGAATATTTGAGATATTTTGAATGATTTTACCTTTTGGTCTTAATGGAGTTGTTTAGAACTTGAGTGCGAAAGAAATCCACAACGTGGTTGATTTTGATAGATGGGAAGCATGATGGCTCCCGATGTATATTTATATATTACTGAAATTATTTTGTTGTGGATTGTCTTTGAAATGATTTGAGCTAAGTCTGGGAGAAATCTTTAGCACCGAGTAGAAGGTATAAAGTGACCTTACTTCCCTAGAACTATGTGCCCCCGTAGGAGTGAGCCTGAGGTTGATTTATATAGTGATCACTAGTTTGTGTGGATTTGATATCGATAGTCCTACTCCGATGGCAAGGATAGGATGGACTCTATGTAACTCACATGGTTTATGTCGGTTATAGGATCTCCCAGTGTATGTGTGTGTTTCCTTGTGTCTATGGTGAATTGTGAAGTGATTTGAAAGTGGAATAGTGAAAGTTATTCTTTCAAAAGATTTAAATGATATTTATAATATGAGAATTGATATTCTTGATGAAATGAAAGGGATTGAAAAATTATATGATGACTCACATGTGTTATTGTACTTATTTTATCCTCTCATGATTACGATGATTTTCTTCGAGCTATGTGAGTCTTTTATACATCTTGCATATTTCTTATAAATATTTATGATGATGATGTTTATACAACTGTATACACCCCAATATACTCGGTTCCTTTCCCTGGTACTAACCCACATCTTCGGATGTGGGCTACATTTTCTAGGAATATAGGTTTAGGTGCTCAGTTCCAGGTTCGACATTGATTCTTCGAGCACGCTGTTCTACATCCTCTATTGTGCTGAGTCCTCATGTTCTGAGGACATAATGTCTGATGTTGGTTTCACAGAATTGTTTACATTTGATAACTGAGTATGAGTCAGTTGGGGCATGTCTCAATGGCTCCCTGGTTTTATTGATTTTCTTAGAGGATTGTCATACTAGTATAGATGTTGGGAGTTGATTAATAAGTCGTATTTTGTTAATTTTCTGAAATTCTTTTATTCTTGGATGATGATTACTCTGTTGATATTTGAGGGTTATTTTTGGAAACCCCATTGATTTGTGTTGAACCGAATGAAAATGGCTCAAAGGGTTAGCTTGGGGCTACTCGTAGCCTCGAGCACTGTGTGACGCTCCAGGACCCATTTTCCAGGGCGTTACGTATTAATGACTACACTTCAAAAGTGTGGCCTTTAGAAAGTAAAAACCACACTTTTTAAGTGTTTTTATAGAGATATTATAAAAGGCTATGCTTTTGAAGCGTGCCCAATAGTAAAACAAAGGCATCACTTTTTAAGTGTTGCTGTAGAGGTGCTACAAAAGGCTACACTTGTGAAGTGTGCCCAATACCAAACCAAAGACATTACTTGCAAGTGTAACTTTATCAAATAAAATTGTTGGCAATGACAAGCTACAAGGCTTGGCCTTTATACCTTAATGGCCATGCTTTTTAAGTGTAGCTGATATGGAAATACTTGAAGAGTGTGGCCTTTGATCAAAGGATACACCTTCTTTAGGCAACCCCCCCCCCCCCCAAAGTGTTGCCTATAGTACAAAAGTGTAGCCTTTGATCAAATGCCATACTTTCTACTATTTTAGGACACGCTTTACAAGAGTGGCCGTAGGCCAAAACTGTTGTAGTGTTGGGACTTAAAACTTTGGAAATCTTAAAATATTCACTTTCAAAATATATACCAAAACTTTAAATCTATAAACTATTTAATGAGTAGGGGTATTCTTTGGAACTTAGGATTATAGAGCTTTGAGAACTTAAAGACTTCGGATCTCTGAGAGTTTCTTCTAACCGACATAAACCATGTGAGCTAACATGGAGTCTAATGTCTTGCCCATGTTGGGGAAAGTTGTTCTACCCTTGTCATCGGAATAGTACCTTAACTTTAATGATCACTACCTTAACCCACATGGGGTAAATCAAATCCTACGATGGTCGTAGTTCTAGGGCATGAGATCTTGGAAGCCCAACTCAATTCTAAATACTACTCCCATACTTAGGCTCAGAACTTTTAGGAAAATCCACCTTAAACTATACAAAAGTGTGTAACGGAAGCCAACTATGCGTCCCTTCAACTTGAATCAAAACGATGTGGACTCCTTTCTAAACATAACTTTTCCTTAAATCTTGGTAAGCAATTTGTTAGAAGGAAACTTAATGTCATAGCCTTCTTGAC
Organism: Capsicum baccatum var. pendulum; assembly: GCA_030864225.1. Classification (NCBI taxonomy): domain Eukaryota; kingdom Viridiplantae; phylum Streptophyta; class Magnoliopsida; order Solanales; family Solanaceae; genus Capsicum; species Capsicum baccatum. The sequence continues at coordinate 74,114,755 of CM061558.1, read as the reverse complement.
AATCCAAACTCATTCTTGATATAGATATAAAATCAAAGCTTTCAAGAGCATGATCTTAGAAACTCAATATTAAATATGTGGGCTCAAATTCACAATTTAAACTCATGACAATTCACAACAATACTTTTGACTCAACACCATTCTTGAAATGATTCAACAATAAAAATTCTTAAAAGAAGGGTGCAATTCATGATATAAACATTCAATTCAAAGGATAATTAAGTAGAATAATCGAGCAAATTCCAAAACTTAATAACTTATAAATTCATAATCATCAAGATAAGGTAATTTGGGCAAAACCCCATTTAGAAATCTTGAAATCATTAATAAAATTTAGTTCTTTGGGCACAAAAATGAAAGGAGTGTTCTTGTTTAAATCCCTCATACCTTAGATTATCATATATGAAAGATGGAACCCGGATCTTGATCCGTTCTTTGGAATTATTGATCTTGAGGGAACCTAGTTTGATCTTGTTATTGAGAGAAAAAATTGAGTAAAGGAGCAATTTTATGCTTCTAGGGGCAGAAATTGTATGTTATAAATGGATTAGGGTGAGGGGGAATGACCAAAATGCCCCTATACCCCTTAAAAAACTGAATTAGCATGCAAACTGTAACGCGATCTCGATGTGTCACGTCGCTATCGTGTTAGCTTACTTCCTCATACAAAAACTGCATAATTTTTCGCTTAGTTATCGGATTTTTTGCAAAATTAGTATTGTTGGAAAACTAATTCAATTATCTATAATTTGGTGGGTCTTGAGATGAAAAATTCCATGTATATAAAGAGTTAAACATGTTTAAAGTAGACCCTAGTTGAATTGAATACCAATCTTTGGATGAATCGAACGATCTTAGCTCTACTTGGTTCTAAGTGACTCCTATGAACATTCTTAACCTCAAGAGCACTTCAAACATGAGGGTAAACATCATGAAAATTATATTCATATGGGAATTACTTGGATTATAGCTTATACATGTAAGAACGATGGTTCATAGACTAGCACAAAAATGCGAGGTATTACATTATCTCCCCCTTGAGAACATTTGTCCTCAAATGTGGCTACTTAAGATGAAAATACTGATGAATCTGAGGCAATAAGCTATCATACAGAATTGAAATAAACTGAATGGCTGAATCTTAAACATAATAAGATACTGAACTGATATGCAGGTGCATGAACTCTCATGAAAAATAACTTTATGGCTGAGATAGAAACGAGAGTGTCAACTTATGAGTAACCATTACTTTATAATGGATCTGATCTCATGAGAAAAGATGAGAGGTTTATAACTTGAAAAATTGGGGTATTACAATATCCCCTTCTTGGAATCGTTCGTCCTCGAATGATACTGATTTGGTTGAAATACTAGAAAAAGATTGAAATGATACACAGGACACTCACGAACTGAATCATGACTTTAATATCCGAAACTGAAACTGATGTATGATGCATGTGCTAAAATGACTTCATAATTTACATGGATGAAAACCCATGACCTCTTGGAATGGAAATACTCAGGAAACTTCAGATAGTAACGCTATACTAAATCGGAAAATTAGAAATCTATAGGAGCTTATCTGATTGACTGCTACACTGGATTGCAGGCTATATGGACTAGATCATATTGACTGCCCATACTCAAATGGAGTATTTCTCCAACACTCTTCTATGAAATTCTAATAACATTAGGGAGCAAAGAATTTTGGGCATGATCTAAAAATGACATCTGACAATGGAATCACAACATTGACACAACTCTATAGCTTGGAACATAGACATATAGATTATAAGCTACGATAGAATTTCTAGGCCTGAGGCAATGCAATGCAACTTCTTACTTTCAAGCTTAGCTATTCTTCTCGAATACTCCCTCACTATACTATTCCCCTTAAATACCATACTCACTTCATTCAACTTCTAATTCTCATATGGGCATTGATAAACCTATTTACTAAGGCCTAAACTTAAAATCATGGGGTACTACATATAATACCATAACTAAATTAGAGTACCAATGGGATATCCACACATCGCATTGCTCCCTACCAATGGGATACACGACGCGCCGTGGCCATATTGCATTGGCTCCCTATTTTTACCATCCAAATAGGTCTCAAACCTCGCCCAAAAAAATTGAAAATTACATGAGATGTGATATTGACAACCCTGATCATGAATTTACTTAAATATTTACATTCCAAGGTTGGGAAGGTTGGAAACTAAGACACACCATATTTATCCACTTATACACCAACATGACATTCAAGCCCATGACTATAACCACATATGAACATCTTAACAACCACCCATAATAGCATACTCCTTGTATTCTCCAAACCTCTTTCATAACAACTCCCACGCACCACCCCAAGAATATACAGAACCAAGTTTCAACTAACCACAACATGTATTAAAGACTTGGCCTCAATATTTCTTCACACGTATGGCCTTAGCTAAAACAAGCATAGAATGACCTTTCATCAACAAGAAAAACTTACTCATCACCACTATCATTACATAAAGAGAAGTCACTAAAAGGTTAGAACATGGGACCTTGAAGCATGGAAGGATACTATACAAAAATTGACGCTTAACTGAAGCCTGAGGATAGAGAATCCACATCATAGATTCATCAAAGTGATATGAATTAAGGGTATACATAGCTATAAGCTGAATCTCTCCAATCATTAGGCGCATAGCAGGAGTTATGAGAACTGATCATACTATAAAGCATGAGTACATAAGTCATGATCTGCATGATCTGAGCTTAGAATCCATGATGTCATGGAACATAATTTGTACTGTTGAGTCAACTGGAACTGCTTATGCTAGGAATTGGGAGTATACATGATTTTCTATTATGCGCATGAACATGAGCTTTGATCTTAGAATTAAAACATAAGGCATGAGTAGGTATCGGAATAACTAAAGTAAACTGCTGAAATAAGAATAGATTGAGCATCATTCTTTGTCACGACTATTCCACAACTTACTGGAACATCAACTAGAATCTGAAATCTTGACTCGGTTACTCATTCTATCATCTCCCCGTTAGATTTAAGTCATCACTCTAAGTTTGTGAATCACTATATACACTCTAGTCTAAACTGAAATTACTTTACTCTAGAGTATGGGATATAACAATACACTTGAATAATAGAACTTAGACCGAATGACTACACCTAAAAGCATAAAACTATCTTCTAATACTACCTTCTGAGTTATACCCTATCTTTCTATAGCCCCAATAGTCATCATCTAATACTTGAATGCTTACTAACTTTGAATCTACATTAGCATCCCTATAGTAGGAGTGCATACCATCTAGTGCTTCAACTCTTATTTTTATTGGCTGAATCTTCAAACTTTCAAACTTAGATTTCTAACACTTAACATGGATACTTCCAAACCTTTGATGGACCATACTACTTCTATCATAGTCTACCAATATCATTCCTGTAAACTTATATTTATAAACCATGAGAATCAAAATCATACTTAAAAAGGCTCAATATCTTTAATCATAATCATAACTCCTTAACTTAGCTATCAAGAACATCATTCATTATCTAACTAGTCTTTCTCCAACTAGAAGCTCCGTGATACTACTAACTACACCACATGCAATAATCCTCAAAACTAATGCAACCCCATAGCACATTAGGCGTACTTCTACATCATACATACAACATCAGACTCGATTACGAATCAAATAAACTTAAGCTCTTGTATACACTGTTCAAGCCTACTAGATCACTTTCATACAACTAACATTCACAACATATCAATCATTATACCCACCTTGATCACCATCTATTAATAAAACTTGGTGTCTAGTTCTAGCTATGATGAACCACAACTTCACACAATATTTTTTCATGCCACAATCTAAAAAAATTAGTCTACTAAAAATTCATAACAATAAGGATCAATCACAATCCTATGATCTATATTATTTAAATCTATTAACACAACCTCCTCCTACACATCATTACTATCTACCCCTTTTATATAGCTAAACTTAGTTCATATCTCTATAAGTTTAAGCTAAACACTCTCTTGTGATCTCAGGGACACCTAAATTAATAATACTCATCCACTAAGTACCTTCATCAGTAACCTATACTTTTATTAAACCACAAACACCGTCAACAACTATTTTCATACTTCAAGCAAACAACAATTTACCTTAACTAATAACTCCTTCTCTACCTTCTACTAAACTAACATACAAGGACATATCACTTCATTACTAACTCAATCTTATACAAAATGATTCGGCAATATATAACCAATAAATTCGCCTTACCATTTTTCTTCTCAATACACCTCTAAACCCTCTAGTTCCAACCAACACAAAAATAATAAGATGAACAACAAGTTGCTAGTGAATCAAAATAAGCCTCACACGGCTTCAATAGACTTTGATTTTATGTTTTAAACAAGAAAATGAGGTGAATAACAAAGAAACTATGCTAGTGAATCGAAAGAACCCTACACGGCTTCACTAGACTTTTAGTTTCAACAACACAATGATACAAAGATTATAAGAGATAGAAACTTGACACGTAATATTCAATGATCTAAGAATGCACATCTTACTCTGTCTTAACTGAACAAGTCATAAGAATTAGGACATAACTTTAAACTTAAGGAACTTATAACATACTAGAAGGCTTTTCTCAAGCCGATTTATGAGATTTCTAAAACTTCTTGCTAGCAAGTCTGAGAGCATTATTAGGGGAGAGAATTGGAACTTAACGATTATGTTACCTCAAGAACAGTACATAGATAAAAAATTATAGATTATCATTATGGATTATGAAGAGGAATCTGAAATCACATCTGACTTAGGCTTAGTGCATGATTTTCTGTATAAACATGAATAAGGCCCTTCAAACTTTGAAACATAAAAGCACTGATGGATACTTTCTAGCTTGCTAACAATCCCCTAACTATTTATGGAGACTATCTGAGAAAGTAATATCTATAAAGATTTAAGCTTGATTATTTTTTATATCTCAAAAATAAGGCAGAAATGGTCTAGATAGAGCAAGATGAGAATTTGTATAGGTTTCTTAGAGACCCTTTCTATAGCACAATCTTAGACTTACAAGAATGAAAACATTTTCTAAATGCCTTGTAGCCTCTCAAAGAAAAGTATAGATGTTTCTGTACCATTCTACAAGACTCTACTAGACACGGCCTTATAGACAACCTAGGACACTTAAACTCTATGCTCTGATACCAAGTTTGTAATGCCCCAAAAATAGGTTCCAAGACGTCACACGATGCTTAGGGTCACAAGTGATCACAAGCTAACTCTTCTACTGACATACTTATAAGCAACTAAATAAATTACAACAATCTAAAAAAAATCAGTGGAAATATAATATTTTTCTGAACTTGATCAATACAAATTTGAATTGACAAGATTACAACTCTTCTTTTACAAACAAAACTAAAATTAAATTCATTAACACTGCTTATTATTTATGAATCCTCTACTAGTAATAACTATAGGTAGCCAGGTCATGACACCCAACTATCCCAACTCAATACGACTGAATAAAAAAAATACAATACTTCTTGAATTATATGACTGACTCAAGCCCTTAAATTAAAAGGTCTCATCACCTACTACTGGAACCTGCGAGCTAACTGAATATGGTATATACGCTACAACTTGTACCTACATTATGAGACAATGTAGCACATAGACATATATATGGATCAGTACTTTGGGGTTGTACTGAGTATATGAGGTGTATGCAATAGTTAAAAAATATTATTAATCTTTATTGAAATCATGCATGGTGATATAAATGACTCACATAGCTTGATAAAAACTGAAATCTAAATCTCATAAATCATGAATAAGGAAGCATGTGGTATAAATCCCGTGATTCATTCCACCTTAGTCTAGAATCTGCATCCCCTTCTTGCTCTCAAATCTTGTCAACTACATAAAATCTTAAAATAATAACTTTCAGAACATACACTTTAATTTTATGAAAATAAGGGAATTTTTTTGAAACTTAAGAAATATAGCACTTTGGGAAAACTTAGGACTTGGGCATCAAAGACTTGGGAACTTTAAGACTGTAACACTTTTAGAGACTTTGGGACTTAAAAGTTTGGAAATCTTAATATATCACTTTCAAAATATATACGAAAACTTTAAATCTATAAACTATTTAAAGTGTAGGGGTCTTCTTTAGAACTTGGGATTATAAAACTTTGAGAACTTAAAGACTTGGGAACTCTAGGAGTTTCTTCTAACCGACATAAACCATGTGAGCTGACATGGAGTCCAACATCTTAACCACATTAGGGAGAGCTATTCTACCCTTTCCATCGGAATAGAAACTTAACTTTAGTGATCACTATCTTAACCCACTTGGGGTAAATCAAATTCTATGGTGGCTCATACGTCTGGGGCATGAGACCTTGGAATCAAGACCAACTCGATTCTAAATACTACTCCCATACTTAGGCTCAGAGCATTTAGAAAAATTCACCTTAAACAATACAAAAGTGTGTAACAGAAGCCAACTATGCTTCCCTTTAACTTGAATCAAAATGATATGGAATCCTTTCTTAGATTAGGACTTAAAACATAAATTTTCTTTAAATCTTGGTAAGCAATTTGTTAGAAGAAAACTTAAGGTCATAGCCTTCTTGACAATCCAAACTCATTCTTTATATAGATATAAAATCAAAGCTTTCAAGAACATGATCTTAGAAACTCAATATTAAATATGTGGACTCAAATTCACAATTTAAACTCATAAAAATTCACAAAACACTTTAGGCTTACATCATTCTTGAAATGATTCAACAATAACAATTCTTAAAAGAAGGGTGCAATTCAATCAAAGTAGAATTAAGTAGAATAATCAAGCAAATTCCAAAACATAGTAACAACTTATAAATTCATAATCACCAAGACAAGATAATTTTGGCAAAACCCTATTTAAAAATCATGAAAATATTAATAAAATTTAGTTCTTTAGGAACAAGAACAAAAGGTGTGTTCCTGTTCAAACCCCACATTCCTTAGATTATCATATCTGAAAGATGGAACCCTGATCTTGATCCGTTCTTTGGAATTCTTGATCTTGAGGGAACCTAGTTTGATCTTGTTCTTAAGAGAAAAATTGAGTAAAGGAGCAATTTTATGCTTCTAGGGGCTGACATTGTATGTTATAAATAGATTAGGGTAAGGGGGAATGACCAAAATTCCATTAAACACCTAAAAAATTGAATTAGCATGCAAAAATAGTGCCATAACACAATCTTGATGTGTTGCATCACTATCGCATCGGCTTATTGCCTCACACAAAAAACTGCATAACTTTTTGCTCGGGTATCAATTTTTTTGTAAAATTGGTATCATTGGTAAGCTAATTTAACTATCTTCAATTTGGTAGGTATTGAGATAAAAAATTCCACGTATATAAATAATTACACATGTTTAAAGTAGACCCTTGTAGAATCGAATACCAATCTTTGGATGTATCGAAGGATCTTAGCTCTACTTGGCTCTAAGTGACTCCTATGATTATTCTTAACCTCGGGAACACTTCAAACATGAGGGTAAAGATCATGAAACTTAAATTCACATGGTAATCACTTGGATTATAGCTTATACACATAAAAATGATGGTTCATAGACTAGCACAAAAAATGCAGGGTATTACCCTTACTTATAGGTGTGTCATGCACCACACTTATAATTAGGATGCTACAAGTCATTTAGGAAATTTTCACTTTCTTGGTTATTCTACTTTAGGTCTATGGAGTCTAAGGTCTTAAACTCTTCTCTGAATCTTCTTCGGTTCATCTTTCTGATCATGTCCTCTCAATGATCTAAAGTTCATGGAAACTTACTTATCCCACTCAAGGACAACATGGATAGATCTAGTCCAACTCATAGGGCCTTAGTTTTGTACATAGTGGTGGTGCCAATGGTATGGTGGTAAATGGTCCAAGAGGGAGAGTTGGGTGAGTCCTAACTCCTATTATATGGTTTGTGCTTTCTATCTGAATCCATTCAGAGGTAGAGGTTTTTGGATTTGATAATGCTTCTTGGAAACGAGATATCTAATTTTGGGCTAATTAGACTCAATCCGCATCATCCTATTCTCTTTATTAATCTTATAGTCGATCGCACCGTACTTGTTCATGGAAGGTAGGAATTGGTGATTTGGTTATGTTCAATTTGGCCATATCCTTCAGGAGTGTCCCATAAATATTACCGTTTGGGCAAATAGGATATCAGAGGTGCTACTTCTAGCTCAGACTTGGGTCAATATCATCTCAATAACGTTACCATTTTTTGGGAGTTTGAGGCATCTATTGATGCCAACATGGATATGTTGGGAACTCTTTTCTCGTTAGTGCATATGGTTTACTTGGTTCGAGGTGCTCTTTATTTAGTGACCCTATTGGTGGTTGTGTTCTGGTTTTGGTCCCAAGGTTATTTTGAACTCTTTTCCCTATCTATCTCTACCTAGTAAATGACTCTACGGTTGTCAAAAGAGTCTATAGGGGTGTGTGGTATCTGTTGGTGATAAAGAGGTCTTGGTGTATTTGATTGACTAGGATGTGGTGGATTTCAATGTCATTTTAGAATGGATTGGTTGCACTCATGCTTTTCATTATTAGTTTATTATACCTATAAAAAGGTTGTCTTTAGGCTTTTTGACCAGTCGATTATGGAATAAGAGGGTGGTTTTATTCCCTAGTTATAAAGGGAAAGTTTATATCATATCTTAGATCTTGGAGATTTATTGCCAAAGGGGTTTTCTTTTGATGTTCCTCATGGTGTCTTTCTAATGGGGAGGTTAGTTTAGTAGTGGTCTTATTTTGGGCGATTGTCCAAATTCTATTATTTCTTGATAGAATGGTTTTGGTAGAGTTAAGGGAGTGTAAGGGGTAGATAAGGGATCTCTTATATAAAGGTTTCATCAGTCATAATATTTTTTTGTGAAGTGTCTTCTTTCTTGCATGCATAAGGGGAATAGGCTCCCTGGGGATAGATAGGTTGTTGGTGGGTGACTAAGGAGTTTAGAGTGTCCTCCTTCTAGGGTGTACCATACTTATGTATATTCTATGAGGGTACTTTTCTAGTAGTGTATGGTGACTGGTAGATCCTAGGCTTGAACCTAGATGTTTGATTTTGGTAAAGGAAGTATGATAGCTCGGGCATAGCATTGCAAAAATTGTGGGGGTAAAATGGTAGGTTAGATGAGGTTGATGACTTAAGGAGTACAATAGTGGGAAAGTTTTTCCATATAGGCTAGGAGTTTAGGTTCAACTTGGAGATTTGGAGGTCTAGTCATTAGATAGGTTTGATCATGGAGCTTGCGTGTATCTTTATCCCTACACCTGTACTTTATGGTTTGCATGAAATTGGTTTTTAAAATTCATAGTTTTGAAAATGGGTTTTGGCACAAATTAAGGGCTTTGACATGGTTACTCATTTAACTGATTTTCCATAGATTATGATGCATTATTCATGTTTTATTAATGTTTATTAACATTATGGGATGTATGGGAATGGTAAATAAATTTTGCGGTACTATGGAATCCCCAATTACTTGGTTTTGGTTTTGGAGAATTATATGTCAAATTATTTTTGAAATTTTCCATTGAATTTAATCTTGTCATATGGTTTGACTATTTTTTTAAGTCTTTTGCATTGCCTAAATGGTTAAGGGGACATGAAATGGGTTTGGTTGGATTCAAATAATTTTGAAAGGCCTTGGTGGCCATAGTTTGATTTTTAGTATTTTTTTAAAATTGGAAAACCTTGGAGTCTGTTTGGTCTAATGGTTTTGCATATCTTTGCTAGGCTCTAGGTATCCTTTGGGTGTATGAGATATTGGTATAGGAAAACTATGTGTCATTAGCGTACATCCTTGGTGATACCTATTAGGGTAGAGTGTTGTGCTTGTAGGTGTAATGGGATAAAGGTTGGTGGTTAGTCTAAATTTCCTTTTAATAGTGGACTTTAAGGGAAGGTTGAGTTTCATATTCTAGTGATTTTTCATATTCTAGTGATTTACTTCTATCTCTATTAAAAGAGTAATCTACTGGTGTTGCATGTGTTGTCATAGCGCTTATGCTTAAGGGTTGCATTGTGTACTCGCCTTGTTCTCGGGATATGACTCTTCACTATAGATTACATTACTTATGGTATAGGTGGTTGTGTTTCTTTTGGTGTCCATTTCTAAGGACTCCTTTGGTGGTATGGTTTAGTCGGGATGATTTTTTGTTATTATCCAAGTAGTTTTTATAAAGTATTTTATTCCTATGGTGTCATGTCTTGTTTCGGGGTACTTTGTCTTTCTTTAGGTGGCATTGATTACTCTTATGCTTTGGTTTTTTAAAGGATCTTCTTATGTTAGGGTGGTAGAAGCTTTGGAAACATGGTGATATTTTGTAATGTAGAATGTAGAAATCTCTAAGCGGGGGATAGTCCTGGGTGACTACTGGATTTAAGGTTTTGGAAGGTGAGGTAACCTTGTTGTCATGAGAAATTGTTAGGGGAGGAATAGGTTGTGAAAAGCCTTTGTAAATTTATAAAGGGTGCTAGATCTTTTGATGGATAGATTATATCGCGTGTGTATGAGCGATATGCTTGAATGTTGTGATTGGTAAATATACCCTTAGTTGTGTAGGGTAGCTAAGAGGTTTGGTTAGGCATGGCTTTACCAATTGTCTTCATGGAATAATACTTGTATTGAATTTGAGTGTTCAATTATAGGTTAGGGGTTTTGGTTATAATGGTTGGACATAGTTGGTCTATTCCTTTACTCGAGATTTCCATATAATAATGGGATGGAAATGAAGCAGTGTTTCAGGATAAATGTAAGAAGTAGAGCCTGATGGCCTAGGTTTACTCCTTTTTGTTTTGAATAGGCTTGAACATGGAAGTGGTGGTGCATTGTTAGACTCAAGCTCTCAAAGTGATGTCTCTTGGTAAATTCTAAGTTGGATTGGACTTACTCTCTAGCATGAGTCCATTCATTCGGTATTCTATGTGTTTGTGTTGAGGTAAGGTGTGATTGGTTCCTTTGGGTGGTATGTCTCAAATTTCTTGTTATTTAAAGGTGAATATTAGATTGGTAAGTTTGTCGGTTGCGAACAAAAGGTGTGGCTTTGGTAAAGGTTCCATGGTGAAGCTAAAAGCCCAAGAAAGCCATTTGGTATATGGAAATGGACATGGAAGTCCAAGTATCCATGTTGGTTCTTTGTTCCAGAAATTTGTGCATAAGGTGAGTGCTCTTCAAATACATCTTTTTTTTCTAACTTGGTTAAGGGTGAGGAATGATTCAACTTTTATCTTTGTTTTTTTAACTTAGTTAGAGGTTGGGATGAAAGTGTTGGGGTGTGAATTGTTCTTAGAGTATGTGGTAATCTTCTCATCTTGGTTTATGTTATTGTATTCCATTTTGGTTGGATAAAAGTTTGATGTGTGTTGGTGTACTACCTCATGTTTGTTCTTACCCTTACCCATCATTCGAGGACGCCTAGTGGGGGAGACTCAAACATCCCAGGATTTGGACCCTTGAAAATTTCCAAAGTTTAACCCTTTTTGACTTGGTATGACTTAAGGGAGTCACTCATACCCTTGGTTACGAGTTGTAAGGTGCCCAGGTGGTCCAGTTATACCCTATACAGTACGGATGGCTTAGCTACTTCCCAAGGTATGGCTCATATGGGTAAGAGTCATAATGGAGCTTACGAGTGGTATAGGATAAGTCGTATAGTGCATGTTTGAGTTGTCTAGTGTAATCTTTCAACAATATGTTTTGTGGATATGATTAAGGTTACCACTCATACCCTTAGGTATGATTAAGGAAGTTTAAGTCGTATAGAAACCAGTAGGTAAGGTCTTGGCAAGTTTGTATATGAGTTGGGGTACGAGTTGGGTTTTCACTCATCCCCTTGGATACGAATGGTAAGGTGAGTCATACCCCTAGACGTAAATTGTTTTATTTTTTAATCCAAGGGTAGTTTGGACATTTATTACTCCTAAACACTATTTTCCTCACGTTATATAACCCTATAAGGCCTTCCATAACACATATAAAGGATCATAATACTTCAAATATCCTCTAAAATACTTTCTTGAAAGATTGGAGGCTAGTGTTTCTCAAGTGTTCTTCAAAGGGGCTCAAGAGTCATGTTTCTCTTCGGAATCTTCTTGTATAAGGCATGTACTCCTCCCCTCATTGTTATTTCAAAATAAAGGCATGTGTGTTGCATTTTAAATATTTGTTTATGAATCATGAATGGAGGATCTCGAAATATTGTTGAGGGTCTTTATGCATGTGGTTTGGTATTGATTTAAACTTTATTTTTACATATTTTTTATAATGGTTTGCATGTGTGGTTTGCTGTTGGTTATGGTTTAACTAAAGGGGTATTGATTAATTCTAATTATGGTAATTTACACATTGGTTTTGGTCTTGGTAAAGGTGTTCCCTTAACATGTTCGATAAAATGCCTCAAAGAATGTTTTTATTCTATTGTTGAACTTTCATTGGAACTCTCGCATTGTTTGGTTTTGTAATGGAACCGTAAAGGGATTTGGATTATTTTGCATGTTTTAATGTTTAAATGATATAAATGCTTTAAATGTTTGTCATGGTCTTAAATGGTTTTGAATGGTTTAAAGGTTAAAGTTTTGGTGGTCATGGTTGGTCTATTTTGAAAACCTTGTGGGATACATGGAAATCCCCCAAGTGAATGCATTAATGGAAGTGGTTTAAATGATTTACAAAGGCTTAAGGTTAATTGGGTATGCTTGTGGAGGAAATGGTAGTATCTCAAGAGGTTAATATGGTAAATGGAAATGGGCACGTGAGAGTCCTCTTAACCTAAATAGTTTGGCTATGGATAAATCTTCCAAGTATGGTAGGTATGACGATACCACTAACAATTGGCCTTGGTAATAAATGGTAACTAGATTGTTTGGACATAGTTTTTAATTTGGTCATTAATGTCGGGATGTGTAACTAATCCATGGAAGGTAGAGGTTCCAGGAGGACCAAAACTGGAAACTCATATTTGTCGATATGAGGGGTCTTAGATGACCAGGCGCGAGTGTCACCTTTTTATATTGGAGAGATGTACTAGTTATCCCATGGGATATTTCTTGGTCGTGCATCTACATGCTTTGGGACTCTTTCAGTAGGGGGAGCTGAACCTATACGGTGTGGTTAAACCACAAGGTTACACAGCCTAAGTAAAAGGTTTTAAATGCATGCTAAACATATATTCCCTTTCTTGGAACACATATATATGTATGGTTGCATGCATATGGATGATTTTATTTGGTTTCGTAAATGACATTATTTTATCCCTATCATGAGTGCATGCTAGTGTTCACCCACTAACCCATCTACTGGCGGCTGTACACCCACGGTATGCAGGAACCGATCATTTTATTCTTCTTGTTTGGTGATCAGATTTAGGCACAGTCGATGTTGGATTGAAGTGGTGAGCTTCCATAGTTTGGAAGGCTTCTATTTCATGTCGTGGTTTACTTTACATATTTCTTGTCCTCCATAAACTTTGGCTTTTGGCTATGGTCGGGGGGGTGTCCAGACTAGGTACTCTTTGGTTGGTCTAGAGGATTTGTATGGACAACTGTGAACTTGGGGTATGTTATGGATTGTTTATGTCATATACATATACATACTTTGGATTATAATTATATATGATTTTGGTTTATGGTTTCCGTATTGATTTGGTTGGTTATGGGGTGGATAGACTTTGTTGGGTTGGTCTCGGTTATCGATATATCCCAGATTCACCATATGGATAAATATGCTATCTTGTTATATGTTCGGAATTCCGCCGACTCAAGGTATGCGTTTGGTGGTTTGTTGGGTAAAGGGGGCGGTTTCCAGTCTTGGTTGGTCTTGGGATTGCCCATTATGTCTAGGCCCTATTTTGGGCTGTGACACAGATCCAAGTTACTTGAATAAGTCTCAGATTAAGTGAAAGAAAACCCAACCATATGACCGTATCCAACCATACGACTTTTTTCAACCCAAGTCGTACCCATTCCCCAAACCAATCCAACCCACCAACCATCACTGGTTACTCTACAACCGACCTTAACCACCGTACCTCAACATACGACATGTACCCACTAGTTGTACCTTGACCATAAACCAGAAATCTAGGAAATTTTCTAAGGGTCCCAAAACCCAGGGTGTTTCAATCTCTCCCACTAGGTATTCATCCCCGAATGACGGGCAAGTTAAGTCAAACACAAACACAATTCATTTGCATTATCAAATATCAATCCAACCTTTAAACATGTTCAAAAATAAATATGTGATCAAGAATACATACCTTCTCCATGAATATCCAAAGCAGAAAATAAATATTGATATTTGGACTTCATATTTGTTTTCTCTTCCCATTTATACAATTCCACCTTCTGGTTCCTCCATAGAACCTTAACTGAGGCCACATCCTTGGTACTTAACTTATGAACTTGCCGATCCAAGATCTCAATCGAGATCTCTTCATAATACAAAGCATCTTTGAAAGCCAACCCTTCAAGGGAACCACCAAAGAAGGATCAGCAAGACACTTTCTTAACAACGAGACATGAAATACTGGATGAATGGAGCTCAAACTAGAAGGAAACTCCAATTCAAACTCCATGTTACAACTGTAAGACCCCACAAAATGTTTTAGCTTAAATCAGTCCTTTAAACTTGTTAGGGATCCCAGACTTAGAATATATTAACTAAGTATTCAGACTTAGTGCCATTTTTTCCTTCAAAAGTTGGTAATATTATTTCATGACCTTTACATCCTTCAAATGTTGATATTTGAGTTAATTCATGATCATGAATGTCAGTAGAGGTTTCGAGATAAGTTTCAGATTTTTTAGACCACGTTTAGACTATATTTGAGTGTCTAAAACAGTGGGCCGACGCGATCTTCATGTGTTGCATAGACTATCGCATACACCATCGCATCGCTAAGATAGTTTTTCCTCAGCTTCAATGAAAATTCCAGTAAATCGATGCGGACTCGACGCAGTGCATCAGCCTATATTTCGGTAACACAGTTTACAGGCATTAAAAGTCCGCATCCTCAGGGTTAATTAGGTATTTTTCCCATGCCCTTCATCCCCTAAAACACGAAATTCAACACTTTGGAGAGAAATTATATTCATTCATTCACAAATTTCTCAAGAAAAAGAACCCTAGGTGTTCAAATTTCAAATCAAGAACTCAAGAACTCACCATTAACTTTTGGAAATTCATCAATTAAGGTATGTGAAGTGTTCATCCAAGGGTCTCTTCCACCCTTGGAGTCCAAGAAACTATTTTTAAACTTCAAGTTTATGGATTTCATGAATTTTATGTTGGGTTTGATTAGGTTCATGTTTATAATGATTAATTAGGATTCTAGTCCATGTTTTATGATACGTTTCATGTGAGGTTAATTTATATGTATATCATATCATCAGGATCCATGTAAAACCCTTGAAATTGTCGATGGGGATTTGAATTATGATGTCTACTTGTTTTTTAGTGTTATGTTCATATGTATGCTCACCATGTGCTTGATGAGTTGTTCATGTGAACTAATAAGAGAAACAAATCATATCATGCTAGCTTATTTGAAAGTTTTACCATGAAAGAGTTTGAGAAGATGTCTTTATAGATTCATTATGAATTTAATGTGCATGCTTATGCTAAGCAGGATCATGCGATGCTTTATTTTCATGCAATCGAGTCCTGGGGGTATTTAATACCCGAATATTTAGTTGTTTACTTAGAGCCAGTGTCAGTTATGAAGTAATCTCAGTAGTGAATCGATCAGTAGAACTCAGCCAGTTACAGAAACCCAGGAAATCTCAATAGTCTTCATAATTCAATCACAGTACTCAGATCAGACCTCAATAGACTCAGTCAGTTAAAGGGATTCAATACTATTCCATCAATCCACGAAACTCAGTGAACTCAGTTTAGTTCAGTCAAATAGTAATATCAGTAAAAATTCAGTCCAATCTAGTACAGACTAGAAATTAGTTCAGTGTCCGTTCAATTGGGAGTAGGATTCAGCATCGAGCGAACCTAGGGATAGGGGCATTCCTATCAACAGAGGGTTTGACCCTTAGTAGCAATCCTAATATTACAGAACTACATAGCCAGCATAGGTTGAGATATCTTCCTTCAAGATACTATGTGGGTTAACACATTTCATTTGAGTTGTCCTACTAGTAAGGGTTAGCGGAAGAGCTTTTTGTCAGAGAGGGTTAACTCACAGCTTATCTCTACTCGTGGCGTGGTATTACCACCCTTCCAATTAGGGATACATGTTGGACCAAAATCAGTTCAGAGAGGGGCATATCGGTTAGATTATTACCTTTCACAGTCTCAGTTTCAGTTTAAGTCTTAGAATAGAACTCAGTTCAGTTCTACAGATTTAGGACTATCAGGTATAGTCACTAAGCTTAGCACGGAACTTAGTATAGTTCCACAAAATTAGTACTATCAAATACAGTCATTCAGTTATTAGAAATACAGCATCAGTAAACTCAGACATTAGTAGATCAGTATTCAGATTCAGTATTCAGTATTATCACGATCTCAGTTACAGTATACATATTCATGGATGTATTCTTATTCAGTCATGCTCATTTTATTCAATTATTATTGTTCAAGCATATGAACCCACACATTTCATTTTTCATCACTGACCATACCAGTACATTCAAATACTGACACATGTTTTTCTTTTGCGATATGATGTCTTATATTATAGGTTCAAATGCACAGGCTCTAGAACATTATTAGCAGTTAAGATTTTCAGCAGTCAGTGTAGTGGTGAGTCCTCATAGTTTGAGGACATGGTTGTTTTTAGTATTTCAGTAATATTTTTAGCAGTCAGAGTTAGTTGGGGACTTGGCCCATCAACTCCACAGTTCAGAAAGTTTAGAGGCTCTCCAAACTAGAGTATTTTCAGATAGTTGTTTAGTTTTCAGGATTGATGTTCAATTTTGGTATTGTGATACCATATCTAGTATTATTTACAATATTGAACCTTGTGGCTAGTTTTTTGCCTACTTTTTGCATATATGTCGTATTATTATTTAGTTATTGCAGTAGGTACCAGTCATGAGTTAGCTTGTGGTACTTTAAAATTATGAGTACCGTGTAGCATCTGGGGTATAGATTCAGGGCGTTACAAACTTGGTATCATAGCTAGGTTCTACAGTATCCTAGGAAGTCAGAAAGCCTCATTTAATAGAGTCTTGTGCATGGGTATGTTGCACACCACACTTATGGATATGAGGCTATGAGGTATTTTAGGAATAGTTTCCCTTCTTTCAGTATTCATGTCGTATGAGTGAGCATGAGCTTTAGTTTTACTCTCCTTCTTATCCTTGTTTCTCTACCATTTATAGACTATGCCTCTAAGGAGAACTAAGGGAAGAGGAACGGGGGACCAGTTAGAACCCCAGCCCGTCCAGCCATATCCTCTGGACGAACACGTCTCTCACGCTAAGTTCAGAGCAGCCTTCACCACCCTATCTCATTTTGTGGTAGCCTAGAATGAACGTCTAGCTGCTATTGCGGCCAACCCAGTGGCCAATACTATTGCTGCCCGAATTCAAGATTTCATCCAAATAAACCGTCCATCATTTACCGGGTTTAAGTCAGATGAAGACCCTCAGGAATTTCATGATCAGGTGCAGAAGGTTACTAAAATTATAGGGGTGATTGCTATTGAGAGCGCTGAGTTAGCACATATCAGTTATAGGATGTGGCACACTCATATTTCAAATATGGAAAGAAGAGGGGGCCACAGATACAGGGCCCATAGAATGGGAGAAATTTGCAGTTACTTTTTTGGATAGGTTTTTCCCGCAAGAGTTGAGAGAAATGAAGGTTTTGAAGTTTATAAACCTAAGGAAGGGCAATATGATAGTAAAAGAGTATTCTTTTAAGTTTACTCAGTTAACCAGATATGCCCCGCATGTGGTAGCAGATAGCAGATCTAAGATGAGTAAGTTTGTATCGGAGGTGTCTAGCAATATGGTCAAGGAATGTAGGACTGCATTTATGATAAAACAGACAGACATATCTAGAATCATAGTCCATGCTTAGCAGATAGAGGTAGACAAGAATAAAGAGAAGGGGAGGGACAACAAGACAGCAAGAACAGGTAGTTTTAGTTTCACTCAGCCTAATTCAAAAGGTGGGAATTTTTCTTAGTTCCGCCCGAAATGCTTAGTTCCAACTCCGTCCTCAGCCAGTTCTCCAGTGCCAAAATTTAGAGATGGCAACAAGGATAGGGCATCAGGCCCTAAGCTTTAGGGTAGTGTTAGCAGCGCTCGAACCAATCCCCTTTGTCAGAAGTATGGCAGAAACCACCAGGGTATCTATAGAGCTGGCAGTGATGTGTGTTTTGGATGTGTCAAGCCAGGTCACAGGGTTAGATAGTGTCCTCAGGTGGATTCTTAATCATGTCCTTTGGTCTTACCAATATCCCAACAACTTTCATGGAATTGATGAACCGTGTGTTCAAGTAGTACTTGGACATGTTCGTTATAGTCTTCATAGATGATATCCTTGTTTACTCCTATAGTGAACACGATCATGCAGACCATCTCAAAATAGTATTACAAACTCTCAGAAATCATAAATTATTCACCAAATTCAGTAAGTTCAAATTTTGGCTAAAGTCAGTAGCTTTCCTAGGCCATATCATTTCTGATGATGGCATTAGATTCGATCCCCAAAAGATCAAGGCAGTGAGAAACTGACCTAGACCCATCTCTCCATCAGATATTAGGAGTTTCTTGGGCTTGGCTGGAAATTATCGATGGTTTATTTAGGGATTTTCATCTATTGCATCCCCTATGTCCAGATTGACTTAGAAGAATGTCAAATTCTAGTGGTCAGATTCTTACGAGAGGAGTTTTCAGGAGTTGAAGACTCGACTCACTACAACTCTAGTTTTAACCCTACCAGATCGTTCAGACAGCTTTGTTGTGTATTATGATGCCTCCAGAGTTGGTTTGGTGTGTGTTTTGTTGCAGAGAGGTAAGGTCATAGCCTATGCCTCTAGACATCTTAAGCCCCATGAGAAGAATTATCCTACTCATGATCTTGAGTTAGTAGTAGTAGTTTTTGCCATACGAATTTGCAAACACTATTTGTATTGGATGTACATTGATGTGTTCACAAATCACAAGCTCCTGCAGTATGTGATCTCTCAGAAAGACCTCAACCATCATCAGAGAAGGTGGTTAGAGTTGTTAAAAAACTACGATATAAGTGTCCTATATCATCCTGATAAGGATAATATAGTGGTTGATGCTCTCAGTAGAATTTTTATAGGTAGTGTTGCCTATGTTGAGGATGGTAAGAAAAAGTTAACTCAAGAAGTTCATCTACTAGCCTGACTAGGTATCCGCTTGGTCAATTCAGCAGAAGGTAGTGTGTGGGCACAGAGCAGCTCAAAATCATCCCTAGTTTCTGAAGTGAAGAAAAAGCAGGATAGGGATCCCAGTCTAGTCAAGCTGAAGGAATTAGTCAGAGATCAGAAAGTAGAGGTTTGCTCCCAAGGGGGAGATGGTTTTTTGTGTTGTCAGGGTAATCTGTGTGTGCCAGGTGTAGATGAGTTAAGGTACCAAATTCTTGCAGAAGCGCACGGTGTGCGCTACTCTATTTATCTAGGTGCCACTAAGATGTATCATGACTTGCGGGAGATCTATTGTGGAGTGGGATGAATTGGGATATTACAGAGTTTGTGGCTAAATGCTCAACATGTCAGCCAGTTAAGGTTGAACATTAGAAGCCTAATGGGACCATGCAGGAGCTCAATATTCCCACCTAAAAATGGGAAGAAGTGAACAAGGACTTTGTGATGGGTTTACCTTGTACTCACCGTCAGCATGATTTAGTATGGGTCATTGTAGACCGAATGACTAAATCAGCCCATTTTTTACTAGTCCATACCTCTTACGAAGCTAAGGATTATGCCAAACTCTATATCAGGGAGTTGGTCAGATTGCATGGTATTTCTTTGTCCATTATCTCAGATAGAGGTACCCAGTTTACCTTTCAGTTCTAGAAAGCTTTCCATAAGGGTCTTGGAACCCGAGTTCACCTCAGTACCGCCTTTCATCCTCAGACAGATTGCCAAGTAGAAAGGGCCATTCAGACTTTAGAAGATATATTGCGAGCGTGTAGGATTGACTTTAAAGGTAGTTGGGATGACCACTTGCCTTTGATTGAGTTCATATATAAAAGTAGTTATCATTCCAGCATTAAGATGGATTTGTTTGAGGTGCTTTATAGAAGGAGGTGTAGATCTTCCATTGGTTAGTTTGAAGTGGGTGAGGCCGCAGTAATAGGGCCTGACCTGGTATTTGATACCTTAGAGAGAGTTCAGTTAATCAGGGAAAGACTTAAGATAGCTCAGAGACGACAGAAATCGTATGCATATGTACATAAAAAGGACCTCGATTTATAGATTAGTGACTATCTATATTTGAAAATCTTTCCTATGAAGGGAGTGAAGAGGTTTGGCAAGAAAGGGAAACTCAGTCTCCGATATATCGGTCCTTACCAAATTCTTAGCCATTTCAGAAAGGTAGCTTACAAGCTTGAGTTTCCTTCAGATTTATCTTTAGTTCATCCAATGTTCCACGTCTCCTTGCTAAATAAATGCATAGGTGACCCATCAGTTGTACTCCTAGTAGAGGGCATAGATATTCAGAGCAGCCCCTCTTATGAAGATATCCTAGTTAAAATACTTGACTATCAGATACACAGACTGAGGAACAAAGAAGTCCCTCCAGTCAAAGTTCTTTGGCAGAATCAGTCCGCTGAAGGAGCTACTTGGGAAGTAAAAGTAGACATGCGGACCAAGTATCCTCACCTCTTTTCCACAAACTCAGACACGGCCCAAGGTAATAGTTTTTCTTTAGTTTATTCAGTCTCATGTTCAGATTTCTATTACAAGCTTGGTATAATTTACCATTGCATATATGGTCATGTGCTCATAAGTGAGTTCAGACATGTATCCATGCATCAGATATGCAGGATCAGTATATAAACTCAGCTTATCACTAATCTCATTCATTCATTCATGAATCATGTTCAGCTATGAACTTATATATGTTCTTTGTGATAATTAAGCCATGTGATCATGTGTCAAATATTCATGTCCAGTAAGCAAGTTTAGTCTACCAGTATTCTCAGCTTAGTCAGTCTCATTCAAGGTCGAATGTTCCCAAGGGGAAGATAATGTAAGACCCCACAAAAATTTCTAGCTTAAATCAGTCCTTTAAGTTTGTTAGGGGTCCCAGACTTAGTATATATTAACTAAGTATTCAGACTTAGTTCTATTTTAGCCTTCGAAAGTTGGTAATCTTATTTCATGACCTTTACGTCCTTTAAATATTGATAGTTGAGTTAATTCATGATCAGGAATGTCGGTAGAGGTTTTCGAACAAGTTACAGAATTTTTGGACCTTGTTTAGACCATGTTTGAGTACCCAAAATAGTGGGTCGATGTGATCTTGACACATCGTGTCGACCATTGTATTGATAAGATAGTTTTTCCCTAGCTTCAGTGGAAATTCCAATGAACCTACTCAAACTCGACGCGGTGCATTACTTATCTTATTGATTCCAACGACGCGGTGCGTTGGCCTACACATCGGTAATACAGTTTACAAACATTAAAAGAATGCATCCTCAGGGTTAATTAGGTCTTTTTCCCACGCCTTTCATCCCCCAAAATACAAAACTAAACCCTTTGGAGAGAAATTATATTTATTCTTTCACAAATTTCTCAAGAACAAGAACCCTAGGTGTTCAAATTTTAAATCAAGAACTCACCATTAACTTTAAGAAATTTATCAACTAAGGTATGTGAAGTGTTCATCCAAGGGTCCCTTCTACCCTTGGAGTCCAAGAAACTATTTTTAACTTGAAGTTTATGGATTTTATGAATTCCATGTTGCGTTTGATTATGTTCATTTTTATAATTATTAATTGGGATTCTAATCGATGTTTTATGATACGTTTCCTATGAAGTTAATTGATATGTATGTAATATCATGAGGATCCATGTAAAACCCTTGAAATTGTCAATGGGGATTTGAATTATGATGTATACTTGCTGTTTGGTGTTATGTGCATTTGTATACTCACCAAGTGCTTAATGAATTGTTCATGTGAACTAATAAGGGAAAAAAATCATGTCATGCTAGCTTATTTGAAAGTCATACCATGCAAGAGTTTGATAAGATGTCTCTATAGATGCATTATGAATTCAATGTGCATGCTTATGCTAAGCAAGATCATGTGATGCTTTATTTTCATACTATCGATTCCTGAGGGTATTTAATACCTGAAAAATTACATGTTTACTTAGAGCCAATGTCAATTACAAAGTACTCTCAGTAGTGACTCAATTTATAGAACTCAACCAGTTATAAAAACCCAGGAAATCTCAGTGGTCTTCATAATTCAGTCACAGTACTCATATTAGACCTTAGTAGACTTAGTCAGTTAACAGAATTCAGTAGTATTCTGTCAGTCCACGAAACTCAGTGAACTTAGTTTAGTTTAGTCAAATAGTAATATTAGTAAAAATTTAGTCCAGTCTAGTACAGACTAGAATTTAGTTCAGTGTTCATTTATTCGGGAGTAGGATTCATCACCGAGTGAACCCGAGGATGAGGGAATTCCAGACAACAGATGTTTTGACCCTTTGTAGCAATCCCTATGTTACAAAACTACATAGCTAGTATAGGTTGAGATATCTTCCTACCATATACTATGAGGGATGATACATCTCATTTGAGTTTTCCTACTAGTGAGGGTTAACGGAAGAGCTTCCTGTCAGGGAGTGTTAACTCACAGCTTGTCTCTATCCATGGCACGATATTAACACCCTTCTAACTGGGGTTATAGGTTGGACCCAATCAGTTTAGAGAGGGGCATAGCGGTTAGATGATTATCTCCCACAATCTCAATTTTTGTCTCAGTCTGAGAATAGAACTCTGTTCAGTTCTACAAATTCAGGACTATCAGATATAGTCACTCAGCTTAGCACGGAACTCATTGTAGTTCCAGAAAATTAGGACTGTTATATATAGTCATTCAGTTATTAAAACTGCAGCATCAGTAAACTTTGACATTAGTAGATCAGTATTCAAATTCCGCATTCAGTAATATCAGGATCTCTAATATAGTATACGTATTTATGCGTGTATTCTTATTCAGTCATACTCATGTTATTCAGTTATTATTGTTCATGCATATAAACCGATGCATTTTAGCCTACCTTACTGAGCATACCAGTACATTCAAAGTATGAAGCATGGTTTTCTTTTGTGTTATTATGTCCTATATCATAGTCCTCAGTTAAAACCTCGCATAGTCCTCAGCCAAAAAGATAGTCCACACCATCAAGAAGTAAGCAGACTTAGTCATCCTATCCATAATGGCCCAAATTGACTTTGAGACCGAGTAAGACCAATAACAAAATCCATATTGATTACATCCCAATTCAATTTGGGGTAATCAATTTCTTGATACAACCCGCCAGGCCTCATGTGCTCAACTTTCACTTGTTGACAAACAAAACACTTGGCAAAAAAATCAGCCACATTTCTTTTCATGCCATTCCACAAATACATCTCTTTGAGATTATGATACATTTTTTGTCAAAACAGGATGAACAACATATCGCGATTCATACGCCTCAGCTAAAACCATTTATCGTAATCCATCAACATCAGGAACACATAACTACCCTTGGTACCTCTGCCATGTCCCGAGGCTACCCCCTAGTTGCGATAATAGTGCTTATGGTGACAAGTGACCACAAGCTAACATATGAGTTGGTACCTATTGTGAGTACTAAGTAAACTGATAGATAAAGACATATGTGGAAATAACTGATAATGCCATAAGGTTTTAAATACTAAAAATACAACAAAATCATTAAGTCTAAAAATATATATGAAAATACTAAAATCTGACTGATAATAAACTAACTGACTGTCTGAATGTCTGAAAAACCTCTAACTGAATGACTGTGGAGTTGATGGGAAAAGTCTCTAACTAACTCCTACTGACTAAATTATACTGAACTACTGAATAACTGAAATAGACCATCATGTTCCTAGAAGATAAGGACTCACCACTACTGCTACTGAGTAACGCTGGGATGTCAAACTGTGGTCGGGGATCTGAGCATTCAAACCTATGATATAAGACATCATAGTGCAAAGAAAATATGCGATCAATACTTTGAATGTACTGGCATATGAGATAAGTTTATGCTAAAATACATGGGTTAACTATGCATAAAATAATGACTGACTGAATAGCATGAGATTACTGAGTATGCATGCATGAAAACTAAAATACTGAGAATGCAAGACCAAACATATAATATTTCTAAAATAATCTATAAATTGAATTATTGAAATCTGATAATTGAATAACTTAGGGTCAATATGCTATGGTCAAGCAAACTTGAATTAAATTTTGTACAGAATACTAAACTAAGACTGTGGGAGGAATCATCTAACTGACATGCCCCAATCTACGCTAATTGGGCTCCAACCTGTACCCCAGTTGGAAGGGTGTCAATACCATGCCATGGGTACTAATACTGGCTATGTGGATCCACTAAACTGGTGTCCCGAAGGACTAGGGAGTCAGTCCTAAACTGGTGAGTGACCCCTAAGAGAATGTCAGTCCTAAACTGGTGGGTGACATCTCAAAGAATGTCAGTCCTAAACAGATAGGGGACATCTCATAATCCTACACTAGCTGTGTAGTTCTAGAACGTAGGGACTGCTTCTAAGGACCCAGTCCTAACTGGAAGATATGTCGCCATCCTAGGTTCGCTCGGTGATAAATCCTACTCCTAACTGAACTAACACTGATTACTGGACTCACCTAATCTTAACTAAACAAACAACTGATCATAATAACTGACTGAATGATAATGCTCATGATATATCTGAAATTATTCTGAAGATACTAAAATGATGTAAGCAACTAGGTATAAGATGTTTATAAGCACTAAATAAAAGTACCAATAAGGATATGTAAAGCTTGAAAACCATATCAAAGGATCATTGCTCAAAACCCAACATTTAGGCATTTCATCAAACATATTAGAGTCATGAATTTAAGCATGGGAATGGGTAAAGCATGTAATTAAAACATGGTTACAATACTAAAACCATGAATTAGGGATTTAACGTGGAAATTCATCATTCAAACATTTAAAGGACTCAATCCATCGAAAACACTTGTAAAAACAATACATAAATAGAAATTCATAAGGGATTCATGGAGATAATTCATCATAAACATGTACAATTCATAATTTAAAAAGAAATGGATTCTTTGACTCCATGGTTGAAAAGGTCCTATGGATGAACATTGCACATACCTTAAAGCCCTTTAGCTTGAAAGAGAAACACAATCTTGATGCTTTTCTTTAAAATTCTTGGATTAGGGAACTGGTATCCTTGGCTTTATTATAGAGAAAGGAATGAATTTGATAAACTTGGGGGAGGATTAGGGTTTGATTTTTTAGAGGAAATTGGGGGAAAATGGGCATATAATGCCCTAAGTGAAGCTTTAATTATGTTTTCATGAATTGGGTCAGTGGTAAAAGACCTAACTGCCTCTCAAGAGATTAAATTTATTAATGGAACATGAAATAGAGGTACACTATAGTGCGATAAAGAATTCACCGCTATACCCACCGCGATGCGCCACTATCGCGGTGAAGTTCTAGAATAAAAATACAAACACAACCCAATCCTCATCCAAAAAAATTGAAAATTCCCCGAGACATGCTCCTTAAACCCCTGAACATGAATTTACTCAAAAAACTATGCCTCAGGGTCAGTAAGACCAATTTAAAAATCCTTGAAATTAAGAGGACAAAAATAAGACTAAGTCCCCAACACTTGGTTATTTTTTAAGTCTTTAAGATTCTTATGCATACAACTAGGAGCTAAATTAAGCTAATAAAAGTATGGGGTATTGCAATATTTTCCCCCTGGGAGCCTTCGGCCTTGAATGAGACTGATTAAGCTGAGACTACTAGAGAAACTAAAATCATATACTGAACATGCATGACTAATAACATAATTACATAACTTTGTCTGAAATATGATACATGACTGAACTGATTCATTAATGCATGAAATGCCATGAGAATGATTAAATAGCTGGGACTAAGAATAAAAAAGAGACAATCCAAGGGAAATTGTTACCTTAGTTAAATCTGAGTTTCCGAAAAAAAGATGAGGGTACCTAGTATGCATATCTTCTTCTACCTCCTAAGTAGCTCCCTTAACGGGATGATTCCACCAAAGAACTTTGACCAAGGGAAATTTTGTATTTCTTAGTCGATGAATCTGATGATTAAGGATCTTGATTGAGATTTCTTCATAAGAAAGGCTACCCTGAAGATTTGTGCTTTCTAAAGGAACTACAATAACTGGGTCACCAATACACTTCTTTAAGAAGGAAACATCAAACACTGGATGCACTGATGCAAAATCTGCAGGCAAATCAAGCTCATAAGCTACCTTTCCAAAATGACTCAAAATTTTATACGGGCTAAAATATCGGGAACTAAGCTTTCCCTTCTTGCCAAATCTCTTCACTCCCTTCATAGGCAATATTTTAAAATATACCATCTCTACTTTGGGAGAAAACCTCTACTCTCTGATCTCTAACTGATTCCTTTAATGTAACTAAACTAGAATCCCTATCTTGCTTCTCCTTCACTTCGACAACCAAAGAAGATTCCATACTATTCTAAACTCAAACACTTCCTTCAACTGAATAAACCAATTGAATATCTAACCTAGAAAGTTGATGAACCTCTCTGACTAACTTTTTCTTATCATTCTCAACATGAGCAATACTATTCATAGATAATTTACTGATGGTATCTGCTACTATATTAGCATTTCCCAGATGATACAACAAACTCATATCATAATTTTTCAACAACTCTAACCACCTTCTCTGACAAAGATTTAAATCTTTCTGTGAGAACACATACTGTAAACTTTTGTGATCCGAGAACACATCAACATGAACCCTATACAAATAGTGCCTTCAAATTTTCAAGGAAAAAATAATAGTTGCTAACTCAAGTTCATGGGTAGGATAATTCTTTTCATGGGGTTTAAGATATCTAGAGACATAGGCTATGACCTCACCTCTCTATATCAATGCACAACCAAGACCAAATATAGAAGCATTATAGTAAACAACAAACCCATCTAAACTACTTGGCAAAGTCAATACTAGGGCTGATGTGAGTCAAATCTTCAACTCCTGAAAACTTTTTTCACAAGAATCTAACCACTAAAATGACCTTTTTCTGAGTCAATCAAGACATGGGGTACTCAATAGACTAAAACCCTTTAATAAAATTCCTATAATAGCTAGCCAAACCCTAGAAACTCCTAATATCTAATAGAGAGATAGAACTGGGATAGTTTCTCACTACTTTAGTATTTTGAGAGTCAAATATAATGCCATCACTGAAAATAATATAGCTAAGGAAAGCCACTGATGTTAGCCAAAACTCACATTTATAGAACTTGGCGAATAACTAATGGGCTCTAAGAGTCTACAATAATATTCTGAGATAGCTGCATGATCATTTTCATAATGGGAGTAGACAAAAATATCATCAATGAAGATTATGAAAAACATGTCTAAGTACTACTTGAATACTCTGTTCATCAAGTCCATGAAAGCTGTTGGGGAATTCATTAGTCCAAAAAACACAACTAAGATTTTGATGTGACCATATCGAGTTCTGAAAGCTATTTTTGAAATGTCACATTCTTTGACTCTAAGCTGATGATAGCCAGATCTGAGGTCAATCTTAGAGAAATAACTGGCACCCTGAAGTTGGTCGAACAAGTCATCAATCCTGGGAGTAGGTATTTATTTTTGACTGTGACTTTGTTCAAATAATGATAGTCAATGTACATTCTGAGAGAACCATATTTATTATGCATGAAAAGGAATGGATCACCCCATGGGGAAATACTGGGCTTGATGAATCTCTTATTTAAGAGATCTTTCAACTCTTCTTTTAACTCTTTTAACTCAACTTGAGCCATTCTGTAGGACATAATAGAAATAGGCTAGGTATCTGTAGTACCCCATACTTTTCTTAGTTTAGTTCAACTCCTATTTGTAAGCGTAAGAGGCTTAAATCCTTAAAATTTAACTAAGTGTTGGGGACTTAGTTGTATTTTTGGCCTCTTAACTTTAAGGATATTTAAAATAGTCTTCCCCAGCCCAAGATGTAGGTTTTTGAGTTTATTAATGTTCAGGGGTGTAAAAATCTTGTCTCAGGGAAGTTTTGGATTTGCTGGATGAGGATTGGATCATATTGAGATTTTGATTCTAGAACTTCACCGCGATAGTAGCGCATCAGGATGGGTATAATGGTGAAGGTTTCATTGCTTTGCGATGTACCTCTAATCTGCAATCTAGTTATAAATTTAATCTCCTAAGAGTAATTTAGGTATTTTACCATCGACCCAATTCATCAAAAAATGAATTAAAGCTTCAGTTAGGGCATTATATGCCCATTTTCCCCAATTTCCTCTAAAACAAACCCTAATCATTCCCCAAGTTCATCAATTTCATTCCTTCCTCTTCAATAAACCAAGGATTCAAGTTCTCTAATCCAAGATTTTTTTAGAAAAGCATTAAGATTGTGTTTTTCTTTCAAGCTAAAGGGATTTAAGGTATGTGTGATGTTAATTCATGGACCCTTTTCACCCATGGAGTCCAAGAATCCATTTTTATGTTTTAAATTATGAATTATACATATGTATGATGAATTATCTCCATGAAGCTCTTATGAATTTTGATTTATTTATTGTGTTTATAAGTGTTTTTTATGGATTGATCCCTTTACACATTTGAATGATAAATTTCCATGTGAAATCTCTAATTCATGGTTTTAGTATTGTAACCATGTTTTTAATTACATGATTTACCCATTCCCATGCTTAAATTCATGACTCCCATATGTTTGATAAAATGCCTAAATGTTGGATTTTGAGCAATGATCCTTTAATATGGGTTTTCAATCATTACATTTCATTATTGGTACTTTCATTTAGTGTTGGTTGATGATAGGCAAATTTACACGCCTATATCAATATAGTTTGCCCATATTTTAGCCTAGTTTTGAGAACAAATTATATATTTCATGCACTTTTAGTCCTTTTTCCTATAAATGAACTAACGAACATGATTAGTAAAGTTTCAGGTATAAATGATGCAAAATTCAGCATTTTATGGCTTACTTGACGCAAAAGAAAGCTCACGAAGAAAGGAAAGGGAGTTTACACGCCTAAGGACCAAAACTGCTGTATGGAAAATCTGTCCCGGGCTAAAACAACATTTCTGAAGACTTTGGGGACTTGCATTAACTTTTTTGGATTAGGATAATGATACATTAACCTAGTACAATTGGGTTAAGTATTTCATTAGTTTATTTGGATTTGGATAATGATACATTAACCTAGTACAATTGGGTTAAGTATTTCCCTAGTTTAGTAGGATTTGGTTAAATATTTCATTAGCTTAGTAGGATTAGGATATGGGTATTATAAATACCCTATCATGCTAGAGATTTTTATTAATTCATTCATTCATCATTCCACCATTCCACCATTCCATTAATTCCCATCCATCCACCCTCCATCCATCCATCAAAACAATTACTCTTCTACTAATTCTATTTTTCATTCATCTATTCAATTCTTAATTTCCACAACAAGAGAAATGTTCCTTTGCAAGAAATCACGCCTAACGACTACCACAGTTGTGCTACACGAAATTCATCTTTATTATGGTATATTAACAATGTCAATTGTGATTATCTTCGCATTTATGGGTAACTAAACTTCTCTGTTGGGGTTATGGAAGCCGTATGAGATACTATCTATTTCTGTGAGTTTGTGAGTTCGCAACACGTATACTGCTTATATCATTATTCTCTTCATCTTAATCTACATTCTTTGCGGTTGCAAACGCAAGAATACGCCAGTCTAACATTTAACTTGTTCGAAAGAAAGGTTATTTGTCTGGAAAAGAGATAGTGTCAAGGTAGTAGGACACCCTTTCCTATTAAAAAGCTAGTGCCGTAACTGGACTAACCTCTTGGAGAATTCGTACCGTTAGACACGCTTTAAGCTCGAAAGAGTTAAAGTGAAATAGTCCTTGTTGAGGTCGAAAGACGCTTGGATTTACCATCGAATACAATTCTCTATAAGCAGTTGCATGTCGGAATTCTACACACTCATAGCCAATAGAGACGTATACCTCAGAAGGCGGACATAACCCCAACGACTCAATTCTCATTGTTCACAACCTACGTGACAATCTTTCTCTCTTTACTTTATTATTTTCAGCTTTTGTTTATATTACTTGCACGACAAGACTTCCCCCCTTTTTACGAGACTTGCACCAAAAGTTTAGTAATTTTGCTTACTTGTTGGCCAAGCTATTCCCTGAGGGATCGACACCTAACCCAGGTTGGGTTCTATATTTGCTAACGACCGCTTTACACTCCTACGAGAGCTGTAGATTGAGCATTATCAAAAATTGGCGCTGTTGCCGGGGAATACGAGTGTCAATTAAGTTTGTGATAGTTACTAGACCCTTTGGTCAAAGATTCTCGTACTTTTACTTTTAGTTGTTGTTTTTGTTTTATTTAGGTTTATTCAGTGCATCAATGGAGGCACAACGTGAAATTGAAAGGATGGCTGCTCAAGTGCATCAACAGAATATTGATAACCGTAGGCGAGCAACAAATCCTGACGATGAGGATCTGGGCGATGAAGAGCTACTAAACCCACGGCATATTGCTGAGATGGCGGCACCCATGCAAAGGAGAGATCGTCAAACGCGATTGAGACCTGATCGCCGAGCTGTGCAGATTCCTTTTGATGACGATGATGAGGATTTGGATGAAGCTGGTGCCACAAGAGCCATTATTCTGCCACCCTTAGCACCTGGAGCAAAGTTCAATATCACTAGCACTATGATTCAGCTTTTGCAACTCAAGGTATTATTTGGTGGACTAGCAGGCGATGATCCGAATATGCATCTGATCAACTTTATTTCCACATGAAAGTCATTCGACAATCCAGGCGTTGGACAGAATGCAATTTGATTACGTCTATTTCCATTGTCTCTATCTAGGGAGGCAACTCTATGGTTGAATGGGCTGACTCCTGATTCTATTACTAATTGGAGGCAATTGAAAGACGCTTTCCTAGAAAGATTCTTTCCGCTATCCAAAAGAGCACAGTTGAGAGATGAGATCATAAATTTTCGACAGCTTCCAACTGAAGCTCTCCACGAAACATGGGAGAGGTTCAAGACGAAGCTAATGCGGTGCTCAAACCATCATATCACCAATGTCCACTTGATGGAGATATTATATAGAGCTTTGAATTCGGTGACTAAGCCAGTGGTGAATAATGCGGATGGAGGATCATTTATGGACCTCACCTTTGTTCAGGCAAGCAATATGCTAGACCTGATGACAAAACAAAGTAGAGCTTGGCATACCAGAGATTCTGTGGTAGAAAGCGCCACTTTATCTATTGGCATGACTGCATAACAAAGGAGACGAGAAGAGGAACGCGATCAAGATATGGCGCATATAAAAACACAAATGGATCTTCTTACAAAGCATCTATTATCAGGGAAAACCGAAAAAGTCAAAGCTGCTTCATCAAAAGGAAGAGAGGAATCCGACTCTGAAAAAGAAGCCAACTACTTGAATAATCAGGGGGGTTCCCAAGGCAATGCCCAAGGAAACCAAGGTCGGAACTATTATGATGAATTTGGACACAAGGACCGTGATCAAGGTGGTTGGAAGAATAATTCGGACAGGAGTGGTTTGTATACTCCTCCTAGAAATCATGAGGCTGAGGCGTCTGGTTCTGAAAAGATGTCTATGGAAGATATGATGGCCAAGCTGCTGAAAGGAGTGGAGGCAACCAATATGGGCGTAACAGAGGTTAAAACGATTTGTCTTCAATGAATCAGTTGGTTGACTCACATTCCATTGCAATAAGACAACTAGAGCAACAATTCAGTCAGCTTTCAGCAGCACTCAACCAAAGAAAGGCCGGCACTTTACCTAGCGATACTGTACAAAGCCCAAGGAATGATGAGTCATGCATGGCTATCACTACCAGAAGTGGTAAGGTGCTGGAAACTTCAGCAAAAGGCAAGCAAGTGATTGACGAAGTTGCGGACATGGATGACAACGCAAAAGGAGAAGATGCCGCAGCTACTACTCCTGACGTCAACAACGCCACATCCAGCACTGTGCAGCCTGAAAAATTGGGAAAACGGAAGCAAGAGGAGAAGAAAACCGTGGAGAGAACACTTCCATACCCACCACCACCTTTTCCCCAAAGATTGAAGAAGGTGGCGGATGACACAAAGTTCAGCAAATTCATGAATATGTTAAAGCAGCTGACCATTAATGTTCCATTGGTGGAGGCACTCGAACAAATGCCTGGGTATGAGAAATTTATGAAAGACCTATTGACAAAGAAGAGGGAAGCAAGTTATGAGTTAGCGGATAATGTTCATCATTATAGTGCAATCGCTACAAGGTCATTAGTTTAAAAGAAGGCAGATCCTGGAGCTTTCACTAGTCCTTGCACAATTGGATCGTTGGATTTTGCCAAGGTATTGTGCAATCTTGGTGCTAGCATCAATTTGATGCCACTATCCATCTACAAGAAGTTGGGGCTAGGCGATCCGACACCAACCAATATGAGGCTCGTGATGGCTGATAGGTCGGTAAAAAGACCTGTGGGTATCTTGAATGATGTGTTGGTGAAAGTTTCTTTATTCATCTATCCTGCAGACTTCGTTATTTTGGATTGTAAGGAGGATTCTGAAGTTCCCATAATCCTGGGACGTCCTTTCCTTGCAACCGAAAGTGTGCTTATTGACATGAAAGATAATGAGCTTTTGTTTCGAATTAATGACGAAGTAGTACGGTTTGATATATGCAAAGCCATGAAGCAGCCCAACGATATGAATGAGTTATCTATAGCTGATGTTCATCAAGAGGATATGAAAGCATTATCTATAGAGAAACAGCCTACTGTTGAGCCATTGTCTGCTGCGCCACAGAATGTTGAGCATGAGGATAATGAAAATTATGAAGAACTTATGGGTGATCTAACAGAAATAGAGTCTTATACTCCTAATCAACCGGACTGTGATCTCAAGAATCAACCAACAGCGAAGACTCCCATTGACGAGCCACCAATGCTAGAATCGTAAGAGCTCCCCGATTATCTAAGGTATGTGTTCTTGGAAAGTGGAAGTATACTTCCGATAAGTGTGACAGATGATTTAAGTGAACAGCACGTGGAGGCTCTCACCTCTGCTCTGATGAGGTACAAGAGAGCTATGGGTAGGAAGATTGATGATATAATTGGTGACTCTCCGGAGAAACGTAGGAGCCATCTCGAAAAAGATCGCATGCCCACAGGTAAGCCTCATTGTCGTCTAAATCCTTTCATAAAATGATCCACCATTTACCTCGATGAAGTTTGAGTACTCGAGGTAACTATGTCGTGCCACGACAATAAATAAGGCGCTAGATGGGAGGCAACCCATCGTTTATCATTTTTCATTTATTGTTTATCGTTTTGTCTTTCTTTCGTTCTAGTACTTGTTTTGTTTTAGATAAATGAAAATCCAAAAATAAGAGTCGTGCCACGACCAAAACTAAGGCGCTTGGTGGGAGGCAACCCATCATACTAATGGTTTTCATTGGTTTTGAGCAAACATAGGTGCGAGAAGTATTCAACGAGGAGATTGGTTTCACATGACGATTTGGACGTATTGTATGGTAAAGGTGGTAAGTTAGGTATAAGGATGCATAAGGGTATGGATTGAGCATTACTCATGCTTAAAAAGGCATCGAGGAAGGCTAGGCCTAGGTAAAACTAGGCCACGAACAATGCAAAACCTATCCTATAGCCTAAGGTCTCGGAATCTAGTGTGCTATACACTATGCGCCACCCATTCCTAAGTGTGCTTTTGACTATGCGCCGCCTATGCTATAGCATTAGGTCTCAGGATCTCATATGCCATAGACTATGCAGTGCATATGTCTCTAAATGCCATAGACAATGCGCCGCATAGTGTATGGCATTCTTAAATAAATGCATGGCATAGTGTATGGCATTCTTAAATAAATGCATGGCATATGCTATGGCATTCTGCTCAACTAGGCAAAGCATTAGGCACCGCCTATGGTCACTTTTGGTCTCCAAATCCTATTTTAATGGGTCAAAACTCAACCCAACCTTTTCTTATAAATATGAGACTTAATCTTGAACCAAAAAAACATTGGAAACCTAGCTTATGCACAACCTATAGTCTCCAAAACCTATCAAAAAGTTTCCTTTTGCTCTTTTTCTTCACAAGAACATCATCCAAAGGCTTCAACCAAGTAAGTGCTACTTTGTTCTTCATTTATACTTTGTAAGCACTACATTACTACACCTATTATGAATTTCTAAATCTTGAAGAAGCATTGGTGATAGTCATGTGTTTGAATTGTTGATACACAACCAAGTGAGTGAACATATACGTTAGGATGATCTTCACTTACTTCCGACTTGAATTTTATTTTGATGCATTGTTATACTACTTGTGAAATTGCTATAGTCATGAACATTGCATAATCTTGTTACTTGAATACTTGCATGTTAGAATATCCTGTTCATCGGAATAAGACTTATAGTTGCCTACCGACATAGGAGATTGTGATTATTGATAGAAAATATACCATGATGTAATCCCTATGTCGTAGTCTTGATATATCTAACATGAAAGTATTGCAAAGATTGCAAGAAGTGTTACATCTCTGATTTTCTTGATGGAATATAGCTCCTAAAACGTATGCCGATGAAGTCTAAGTAATCAACCACTTTCACTTCACTAATTCGTATCAACAAACTAAGTGTGGGGTGGTACCCCTATGGCTTGTGTATAGATTGTATCCATTGGGATTGTGCTACCATTAATACTATTTTAAGTCTCAGGTACAATGGCACCCAAAGCAAGACAAGGCAAAGAAAAGGCTACCACTTCCCAAAAGAGCAAGAAAAGAGGCCGCAAGGAGCAAGGAGAACCCTCCTCGCTACAAATACCTCGACTCACGCTTGGAATTAAGTGGGATACTTATGAGGAACTTCTGAGGATGACGACTCTGATGATGATTCCAATGCAAGGGGTATGACCCCAGACATAGAGGATGAGTTTGACTAACCAGGTTCTTCTTATTTATTTTCCACTGAGGACAGTGTACCGACTAAGTGTGGGGTGGTGGTATTGCATGCTATACTTCTCTACTCGCATCTAGGTTTGTTTGCTTTTGTTTTTTTTATTGTTTTTAGTAGTTAAGTCTTTTTAGCAGAATTTTTTTACTTAGCTTCGCATGAAACTATTCTAATAGGGAGCATGATATTATAACAAGAGTATGTGCTACAATTATGACTATTGAGACATTTTAGGCTCTAATTGTGACTCACTATGTGATAGTGTGTGGTTCAATTCCTTCACTTGTTGGGTCGAGAGTCTATATTACTTCCTATAAAGTCGACCATGTGCCTTGTGTGTGTGAGATAATAGTATATTCTATGTTTGTGGCTGATGCTAGAACTTGCCTGGCATGTATGCAAAGCGAAAATAAGGAGTGTGATTTTAGGAGATGATTTAGGCATTTCTTTGGCAACCTATACAGGTTTACCTTTGTCTTACCTACCCATGGACATCATCCTAGTTAAACCCTTTTGAGCCTTTAGCCTGTTTCTTTGACAACCGCAAATGTAAGCCTAATCCACATTTTTTCAAGACCATAATTTGATCCAAATTCCTAAGTGCTTTAAAGTAAAAAGGTCATGTGACAACATAAGAGGAAATTGGGTGAGTATGATGCTTTAAATTGTAATGGTGCTTGAATGTGTTATGAGTTGCTACATTAAGGGCAAGCCTATGGTCATCAGTTGCTACATATGAATTCTTTGTGAGAGTGAGAGCAGGGACATTTTGATACCCATGTTTGAAAAATATGCTATATTTGTGAGTGATTATGGGTACTATATTGTGAGACACACATGGTTGATGAGTTTTAGATAGTCGTATATGATTCTATGCACCTTAACGTTTGCATGCGAGTTGATCACCATCACGAGTCTATGCTAGAGGTTAAACTGTTTCTACTGATAATCGAAAAGCTATTCTTTGTTGATAATTGTTGTGCTTCTCTTGAAGAATGTTTTGTGTTGTTGCTGTAAAACCCTAAGTTGATGTGTAGAGGGACATGATATTTTGTTCGAGGACGAACAAAGCTTCAAGTTTGGGGTGTTGATGATAGGCGAATTTACACGCCTATATCAATATAGTTTGCACATATTTTAGCCTAGTTTTGAGAACAAATTATATATTTCATGCACTTTTAGTCCTTTTTCCTATAAATGAACTAACGAACATGATTAGTAAGGTTTCAGGTATAAATGATGCAAAATTCAGCATTTTATGGCTTACTTGACGCAAAAGAAAGCTCACGAAGGAAGGAAAGGGAGTTTACACGCCTAAGGACCAAAACTGCTGTATGGAAAATCTGTCCCGGGCTAAAACAGCATTTCTGAAGACTTTGGGGACTTGCAGTAACTTATTTGGATTAGGATAATGATACATTAACCTAGTACAATTGGGTTAAGTATTTCATTAGTTTATTTGGATTTGGATAATTATACATTAACCTAGTACAATTGGGTTAAGTATTTCCCTACTTTAGTAGGATTTGGTTAAATATTTCATTAGCTTAGTAGGATTAGGATATGGGTATTATAAATACCCTATCATGCTAGAGATTTTTATTAATTCATTCATTCACCATTCCACCATTCCACCATTCCATTAATTCCCATCCATCCACCCTCCATCCATCCATCAAAACAATTACTCTTCTACTAATTCTATTTTTTCATTCATCTATTCAATTCTTAATTTCCGCAACAAGAGAAACGTTCCTTTGCAAGAAATCACACCTAATGACTACCACAGTTGTGCTACATGAAATTCATCTTTATTGTGGTATATTAACAATGTCAATTGTGATTATCTTCGCATTTATGGGTAACTAAACTT
The DNA here is from genome assembly GCA_030864225.1 of Capsicum baccatum var. pendulum. NCBI lineage: Eukaryota > Viridiplantae > Streptophyta > Magnoliopsida > Solanales > Solanaceae > Capsicum > Capsicum baccatum. The sequence goes on along the minus strand of CM061558.1, from coordinate 74,077,440 downwards.
ATCTGTTGGGGTTATGAAAGCCGTATGAGATACTATCTATTGTTGTGAGTTTGTGAGTTCGCAACACGTATACTGCTTATATCATTATTCTCTTCATCTTAATCTACGTTCTTTGCGGTTGCAAAGGCAAGACTACGCCAGTCTAACATTTAACTTGTTCAAAAAAAAGGTTATTTGTCTGGAAAAGAGGTAGTGTCAAGGTAGTAGGACACCCTTTCCTATTAAAAAGCTAGTGCCGTAACTGGACTAACCTCTTGGAGAATTCGTACCGTTAGACACGCTTTAAGCTCTAAAGAGTTAAAGTGAAATAGTCCTTTTTGAGGTCGAAAGACGCTTGGATTTACCATCGAATACAATTCTCTATAAGCAGTTGCATGTCGGAATTCTACACACTCATAGCCAATAGAGACGTATACCTCAGAAGGCGGACATAACCCCAACGACTCAATTCTCATTGTTCACAACCTACGTGACAATCTTTCTCTCTTTACTTTATTATTTTCAGCTTTTGTTTGCATTACTTGCACGACAAGACTTCCCCCCTTTTTACGAGACTTGCACCAAAAGTTTAGTAATTTTGCTTACTTGTTGGCCAAGCTATTCCCTGAGGGATCGACACCCAACCCAGGTTGGGTTCTATATTTGCTAACGACCGCTTTACACTCCTACGAGAGCTGTAGATTGAGCGTTATCATTGGTGGGTTATGAACATCCGACACCTAGTTGTTTACATAATTTTAGTTTCTTCAAAATGATTTCAGATATACCATAAGCATTATCATTTAGTCAATTATTATTATCAGTTGTTTGTTTAGTTAAGATTAGTTCAATTTAGTTAGGAGTAGGATTTAGCATCTAGCAAACCTAGGGATGGGAGCTCTCCCACCAGCTAGGACTGAGTCCTTTGAAGTGGTCCCTAAGTTATAGAACTATGTAGCCAGTATAGGATTATGAGATGTCGCCCGCTAGTTTAGGACAGACATTCTCTAAGATATCACCAGCAAGTTAGGACTGATATTCTCTTAGGGGTCACTCGGTAGATTAGGACTAACTCCCTTGTCCTTTGAGACACCAGTTTAGTGGATCCACACAGCCATTGTTAGTATCCGTGGCATGGTACTGAGACCCTTCCAACCGGGGTTATATGTTTGACCCTGATTAAGCCAGATTGGGGCATATTAATTAGATGATACCTCCTAAAATCTCAATTTAGTATTTAGTACAGAATTCAATTCAGGTTTTCTTAACTATAGCATATAGACTTCAAGTTATTTAGTTATCAGATTTCAGTAATTTAGTTTACAGGTTATTTCAAAAATACTATTTGCTTAGTCTTGCATTCTTAGTAGTTCGATTTTCTTGGATGCATACTAAGTTATCTCATGTTATTCAGTCAGACACCATGTTTCAGCCTAATCTCATACATATACTAGTACATTCAAAGTAATGACCGCATTCTTTCTTCACAATATAATGTCTTATAATATAGGTTCGGACACATAGTTTCCTGACTGCGGTTAGATTGTTCAGCATTACAGCAACAATAGTCGTGGTGAGTCCTTATCTTTCAAGGACAAGTTTCTCCATCATTTAGTTATTTTAGTATTACTCTCTTTCATTTAGTTGGAGTTAGTTGGGGGTTTGTCCCATCAACTCCATGGTTAGTCAATTAGAGGCTTTTCAGACATTCAGACAGTCAATTAGTTTATCGTTTATCAGTTTAATCAGTCAGATTTATCGTTTAGACTTACAAATTCAGTTAAATTTTAAGTATTTAAAACCTTATGGTATTTATCAGTTATTTTCCATATATCTCTTCATTATCAGTTACTCGGTGCTCATAGCAGGTACTACCTCATGGGTTAGGTTGTGGTTAATTATGACCTTATATACCGTTATCACACTAGGGGGTAGTCTCAGGTTGTTACAAAATTTGGTATTAGAACTTAATGTTTCAAAGAGCCCGATGGATTCTAGAAATCCTTGTTGAGTAGAGTTTTGTACATGGGTGTAAAGTGCGCCACTTATGGTCAAGAGGTTATAACACATTTTTGGAAAAGTTTTGCTTCTATCAGTATTCACATCGTGTGAGAGAGCATGAGTTCTATTTAAACTCTTTTCTAATCCATCCTTTATTCCGTTATAAAAAATGCCTCCCAAAAAGAATAACGGAAGAAGAAATAGAAATCAGCCCATACCTCCGCCTGTTCAGGAAAATAAACTAAATGAGAACGTCTCTCATGTCGAGTTCAGAGCTATATTCACTAGCTTATCTCACTAATTAAATGCTCAAAACAACTAGAAGATTGTTACCCCAGCTAATTTTATGGCAAATACAGCTGCAACTAGGGTTTGAGATTTTACTCGAATGAATCTCCCTTTGTTTTTAGGATTTAAGTCTTGGGAGGATCCGAAGGAATTTTTGGATATGGTTTCGAAGGTGATAGATATCATGGGTTTCACTTTGAGTAAAAGTGCAGAGTTGGCTACTTAGCATTTGGAGATGTTACTCACACTTGGTATAAGCAGTAGAAAGGTGATAGAGTTGATGAGGCAGGGCCCGTAAAGTAGGAGGAATTTTCTACAACCTTTTTAGAAAGGTTCTTTGCTTTAGAGTTAAGGAAAGCTAAGGTGATGAAGTTTATTAACCTGAAATAGGATAACATGAGTGTAAGGGAGTATTCGTTTAAGTTTACTTAGTTGGCAAGGTAAGCCCCTTTGGTGGTCCCAGATAATAGGTCTAGAATGAGTAAGTTTATGTCTGGTATATCTGATAGTGTGGTCAAGAAGTGTAGAACTGCTATTTTGATTAAAGAGATAGACATATCTAGGCTTATGGTTCATGCTCAACCTATTGAGGAACAAACCTTAAGGAGAGAGAGAGGGAGAATAAGAGGTCCAAAACATGTATCTTCAATTTTTCTCGCCCAAAAACAGAGTGTGGTAACCATTTTTAGTTCCATTAGAAATTCTCAGCCCTATCTTCTTCTTTAGCTAGTGCACCAGTACCAAAGTTCAGAAATAAGATTCGAGATAGGGCACCAGGACCTAAGCCCCAAAGTAGTGTACAAAATAGCCATACTAATCTGCTCTGTGGGAAATGGGGTAGAAATCATTGATGTTTGGCATATTATACCCCTAAGAACCATAATTTACCCATATTTTAGCTAAGTTTGGAGGATAAAATATATAATTCCTGCACTTTTAGTCCATTTTCCTTTAAGTGAGCTAACCTATGTGATTAGCATATTTTTCAGGTATTAATGATGAAGATTTCAGCACTTTGTGGACCTTTGGGCAGCAAAGGAAAACTTCACATAAGAGGGAAGGCAGCTTTTTGAAGCTTGTGGACTGAATGTGACGCAGGGAGAATTTATCCCGGGCAAAATCAGTATTTCTAAATACTTAGGGATGCAGCAGTAACTCAGTAGACAAGGATATTATAAAAACCCTATTGCTGAATTTTTCAGCATTCATTATCATCATTTGACACTTTTCATTATTCTGTTTATAGATTCTGTAATTTCGGATAACAGAGGAAACGTCTTACGACACCAACGGAGGGACAGAAACACGTTATTCTCTCTTGTTGTCGCAAATCACTTCCATCGCCAAGACTATTCTTGTTGTGGTATGATGATTATGTCTATTGTGACTTTCGTTGTAATCATAAGTAGCTAAACTTCTCCGTTAGGGTTATGGAAACCTTGTAAGATACTATCTATTGCTATGAGTTTGTGAACTGTTGATGTGTATGCTACTTATATCATTACTCTCTTCGTTTTAATTGAATTCTCATGGTTGCAAACATAGAGAACACGCCATTATACAATTTACTTGTTCGAGAGAAAAGTTACATGTTTGGAAAAGAGAGTGTGACAAGAAAATAGGGTTTCCAACCCCTGTTTACACGTTAATGCCTTAACTGGTTTAACGTTTTTGGAGAATTTGTACCATTAGTTATACACTTTAGGCTCGAGAGAGCTAAAGTGAAATAAATCATATAAGTGCATGCATGTCTAAATTCTGCATTACTCATAGTTAATAGATAAGTAGAAATTACAAGGTGGACATAACCCTAACTCATTATTCTCTGTGATTAAATCTTACTAAATACATCATCTCATTCGTTACTTTGGTATTATTAATTCACGCATAATCAAATCCCCCCTTTTCCGTGGAATTTTTGACCAACAGTCTACTAATAGATGCAACACTTAGTGACCAAGTATTCCCTGTGGGATTCGACACCCAACCCAGTTGGGTTCTATATTTGACAGCGACCGCTTACACTTTCTAACGAGAGTTGTAATTTGGGCGTATCAAATTTTGGTGCCGTTGCCGGGGAATACGGTTGTCAACTAAGTTTGTGAAAGTCTTAAACTTGGAAATCTTGAAAAGAAACTCTTTTGAATCTAAAATGAAAAACAGTCGGGAAAGCCTCTACTTCTAACTAGAGAGCTACTGGGATAAGCCCCAGCTAACCCAAACTTAATAAAAATCAAATGACTAAAATACTTCATCAATATCAAAGTTTGATAAAATGGGTCCTCAAACTATGAGGTCTCACCAAACATTGGGGTGTAGTGGAGACGCCCGTAGTTAATCACGCTACTGGAACTGAGCACCAAAACCTACATTAAGAAATAATGTAGCACATAGACGTATATATGGATCAGTACTTTTGGAATGTTCTAAGTATGTGGGGGTGAATGCATATTAAAACAATAACTCAATGTACACTTAGATTTCCAAATAATGCATAGTAAGTGTTAATGACTCACCTTGGGCTCAAATAAAACCAAAACTGCAAAATAATAAAGATAAGTAATAAAGCATAATGATAAACTTTGTGAGCCATAACACTTAGTTCTAAAAGCTTTACTTTAATTCTTTCTTAGGGAGTTTCTTCTAACTGACATAAACCATGTTAGATATCATGGAGTCCAATGTCTTACCCACGAAGGGGACAGCTATCCTACCCTTTCCATTGGAATAGAACCTTAACTTAAGTGATCACTATGCTTAACCCATAATGGGACTCAAAACTATGGTGGAACATAGTTCTATGTTATGTGACCTTGGACTCATGCCCAACTCAGTGCTACATACTACTCCCATATTACTTATATGCTTATACTTTTAGGAAATCCACCATAAAATAGTACAAGGTTTGTATAATGAAAACCATGTATGTTTATCTTTGCTTTAAATCAAAATCAAGATGAACAAATGTGGATTCCATTTCTTATCTTAGGATCAAAAGATTAATCTTTACTGTAAGTCTTGGTATAAAATTATCAAAGAAACTTAAGATTATAGTATTTTTGAAATCTCAAAACTGATACTTGAGGTTTAGAGCATGTATACTTAAATTCTCAAAATTTCACAATAGAGATTCATTCTCATTTATCATCTTGAAATTCTTCAACAATATCAAGTCAAGATAATCAAATTCAATTCATAATATAAATCTTCAAGTCAAAGCATAAATAGATGAGAATAAATATGTGCATCAATACTTATATCATCTTTGTAATCTTTACAAACTCAAAACAAGATAGTTTGGGTATGAACCCTAATTTGGTTTTCCTGTAAACTTAACTTTAAAATAAATTTTAAGCACAAGGATGAAAGAGTATCATTCTTCATAAGCCCACATATATTAATAGACTTGACTTGGTGGGGAATCCTTGACCTTGAAAGCATTGGAGATGATCCTGAATGTTTTCTTGAAAATTCTTGAGTTAGGGAACTTAAATTCTTAGTTTTTCTTGAAGAGAAGATGATGGAATGGATGAACATAGGGGGGATTATTAGGGTTTGTTCTTGAGAGTAAAATTGGAGAATATGGGAAAATAATGCCCTAACTAACATTTAATCTCGTGGTTTTAAGACTTAGGGCGATGGTAAAAGATGTAACTGCCCCTCAGGAGATTAAATTTGTAACTAGGATGCCATTTGGAGGGACACCGTGATGCGGTGATGGCCCATCGCTATACCCACCACTACACACCACTATCGCAGTGAGTTTCTAGAATTAAAATCAAAATGTGTCTTAATTCTCATCAAAAAAATTTGAAACTTCCCCGAGACATAATCCATACACCCCTAAACATAAATTAACTCAAAATCCGTCTTCTCGGAGTACAGAAGATCAACTTAAAAATCCTTGAAGTTAGGAGGTCTTAAAATGGCTAAGTCCCCAACACTTAGCTAAATTTTTAGGTTTAAAGCCTTTTATGCATGCACTAGGAGCTGAACCGAGCTAAGTTTAATATGGGGTATTACAATATCTCCCCCTTAGATACATTTATCCTCAAATTAGACTGATTAATCTTATAATATCGAGGAACTGAGATTACGTACTGAACTTGCATAGCTAAAAAGATAATTACATGACTAAACTAATTCGTAAATGCATGAAATGACATGTAGATGATTATATAAAGCTGAAACTGATAATGGATAAGAGATAATCTAAGGAAAACTGTTACCTTAAGCAAAGTCTGGACTAGCGAAGAAAAGATGAGGGTACTTGGTTCGCATATTTGCTTCTGTTTCCCATGTGGCTCCCTCAATAGACTGATTCTGCCATAAAACTCTAAGTAAGGGAGCTTCTTTAATCCTTAGTCTTAGTAAGAAAGGCTATCATGAACATCTATTCTTTCTAAAAGAACAATAACATCTAGGCCACCAACACACTTCTTTAATAAGGAGACATGAAACATTGAATGCACTGATGCCAAATCTGCAGGCAACTCAAGCTCATATGCTACCTTCCCAAAATGACTTAAGATTCTGTAAGGACCAATATACCGGGGGCTAAGCTTCCTTTTCTTTCCAAATTTCTTTACTCTCTTTATGGGAGAGATTTTCAAATAAACCAGATCACCAACCCCAAGCTCTAGATCTCTCCTCCTTACATCTATATGGGATTTTTGTCAACTTTGGGTTGTCTTAAGCCTCTCCCTAATTAGTTGAACTTTCTCTATTTCATCAAACATAGAATCAGGGATTGTCAATGCAATCTCACCTACCTAAAACCAACCAATAGGAGATTTATATCTCCTCCCATAGAGTGCCTGAAATAGAGCCATCTGGATACTAAAGTGATAACTGATATTGTGGGAAAACTCGGTCAATGGTAAGTGATCATCCCATCTCTCTTAAAAGTTTATAACATATGCTATCCACATGTCCTTTAATGTATAAATGGTCCTCTGTACCTGACCATCTGTATAAGGGTAAAAACTTGTACTAAGATGAACCAAGGTACCAAGAACCTTCTTAAAAGCTTCCCAAAAGTGAGAGGTAAGCTGAGTACCTCTATCGAAAATGGTAGACAATAGGACTCCATGTAATCTAACCAACTCTCTCAGGTAGATCTTAGTATAATCCTCGGCTAAATAGGTAGCATGAATTGACAAGAAATGGGCTGATTTGGTCATTCTATCTACAAAAACCCAAATTGAATCATGCTAACGACACGAACGGGGAAAACTTATCACAAAATCATTGTTCACCTCTTCCCACTTCCAAGTAGGAATGCTGAACTCCTGCATAGTGCCACTAGGCCTTTGGTGCTCAATCTTAACCTATTGAAAATTAGCACACTTAGCTACAAACTCTGTAATATCCCTCTTCATGCCACTCTAACAATAGATTTCCCATAAATAATTATACCTCTTAGTCACTCCTGGGTGTATAGAGTAACGCGCACTATGCACTTCCACTAAAATCTATTGTCTCAAACCATCAACACACAACACACACAGTTTACCTTGGCATTGCAACATACCATCTCCTCTTTAGGAGAAAACCTCTACTTTTTGATCTCTGACTGACTCCTTTAGCTAAGCCAAATTGGAATCCCTATCTTGCTTCTTCTTTACTTCAGAAATCAAAGAAGATACCAAACTTTTCTGAACCCATACACTACCCTCACCTAAATCAACCAACTGAACACCTAATCTAGCAAGCGGATGAACCTCCTATACTATCTTCTTATTTTTATTCTCAACATGAGCAACACTGCCCATAGACGATCTACTAAGGGCATTTTCCACTATATTGGCCTTTCTCGGATGATACAAAATACTCATGTCATAATCTTTCAATGATTCCAACCACATTCTCTGACAAATACTTATATCTTTCTGCGATAACACATACTACAATCTTTTGTGCTCCATGAACACATTAACATGAACCCCATAAAGATAATGCCTCCAAATTTTCTAGGCAAAAACAACGACAACTAACTCAAGTTCATGGGTAGGATAATTCCCTTCAGGAGGCTTAAGATGTCTAAAGACATAGGCTATGACCTTACCTCTCTGCATCAAAACACAACCCAGACCAACTCTAGAAGTATCACAGTAAATAATTAATCCATCTGAACCATTTGGTAGCATCAAAACTTGGGCTAAAGTGATTCGAGATTTCAGCTCCTGAAAACTCTTCTCATAAGAGTCTGACCACTAAAACTTGACTTTCTTCTGATTCAATCTAGACATGGGGGATGTAATAGATAAAAACCCTTCAATAAACCATCGGTAATAGCCAGCCAAACCCAAGAATCTCATGATATCTGATAAAGATACGGGCCTGGGACAGTTTCTCACTACTTTGATCTTTTGAGGGTCAACTCTAATGCCATTACCAAAAATGATATGGACAAGGAAAGCTACTTATATTAGCCAAAATTTGCACTTATAGAAATTGGTGAACAATTAATGATCTCGAAGGGTTTGCAACACAATTTTGAGATGGCCTTCTTAATCATTCTCACTACGGTGATAGACAAGGACGTCATCAATAAAGACTATGAATGAACATATCTAAGGACGACTTAAACACTCTATTTATGAAGTCCATGAAGGTTTTTAGGGCATTGGTTAGTCCAAAGGACATGACTAGAAATTAGAAGTGCCCTTATCGAGTTCTGAAAGCTATCTTTAGAATCTCATATTCTCTTACTCTAAGCTGATAGTAGCTGGATCTGAGGTCTATCTTAGAGAAATAACTTGCACCCTGAAGTTCGTCGAATAAGTCATCAATCCTAGGAAAAAAATATTTGTTCTTGATTGTGACTTTGTTTAACTAGCTGTAGTCAATTAACATTCATAGAGAGCCATCTTTCTTAAGCACCAACAGGACTGGAGTGCCCCATGGACAAACACTAGGCCTTATGGAACCTTTATCTAAGAAATCTTTAAGCTACTCTTTTAACTCTTAAAACTCGGCCAAAGCCATACGATATGGAGGGATAGGGATGGGATGAGTATCAGGGAAAAGATCAATACCAAATTCTACTTCTCTATCAAGAGGTACCCCTGGAAAATCTTTGAAAACAACCATGGGAAAATCACGGACTGACTGAACTGTTCGAGTTTCAGACTTATCTTTGACTCATACTAAATGATAAATTCACCCTTTTGATATCAACTTTTTGGCCTTAAGATAAGATATGAAATGACTCTTGGAAGATTAAGAACTACCTTTCCACTCAAAGACTGCCTCATCAGGAAACTGAAACTTCACCACATGAGTGCAACAATCTATTGATGCATAGCATGAATTGAGCCAATCCATTTCTAGAATAACATCAAAATCTACCAGTTATAACTCTATTAAGTCTACTAGTATGATCTTATATAGGAAAGTAATAGGACACTTTTTATAGACTCGCCTGATAATAACTGACTCACCCACTTGGGTGAAAATTAAGAAGGGCTTGGAGAGATTTTCAAGATCTATCCCAAAATTTACTACAACAATGGAGTCACATATGAGAGATTTGATCCTGGGTCTAACAATATATATATATCAAGAGAAAAGACACGTAGCATACCAGTAATAATATTTGGTGAACTCTTCTGCTCCTATCGGGCTGGTAAGGAATAGAACCGATTCTGGTGTTGACCGCCACCAGTATTGGATGATGCGCCTTGAGGAGAAACTGGGTGACCTGGTGGAGTCGGTGAATTAGCACCCTGAGTCTGGGAATAAACATCCCTACTTCCCTACTTAGCATATCGACACTCCTTGATTTTATGGCCCAACTTGTCACACCAATAACAACCCCTTTTTCCTATCAAACACTCTCTAGGATAGGTTCTGCCACACTTACACATGTCAAATAATTGGGCCTTCCACCGATGCTATTTTTAGACCTAGAAATAGAAGTCCTGCCCAACTATTTCTACTTGGTTTTGGGTACAGGGGCACTACGTAAAGATGGCATCGGAACATATGAATGACCCTAAAATTATGAATGATTTCCCCTTCTAAACCTTGGTTGGCCATACTCAAACTGTCTGGTTCTAGCTTTCTTATTTCTCTTCCCTCTTCCCTTCAACTTCTCTACCTTAATTTACTGAGCATGAGTCATCAACCTAGTAATATCTATATCCCCAATAAGCATGGCAGTCCTACACTCCTTGACTACCAAATCAGACACTCTAGTAACAAACTTACCTATGCTAGATCTAGGGTCAACTACTAACTCAAGAGCATACTTAGACAACTGAGTGGACTTAAAGAAGTACACCTTCACTTTCATAGAGCCCTGCCTCAGGTTTATGAACTTCTTAACTTTAAATTTTTTTCATCTCATGTGGAAAGAACCTGTCTAGAAATGCATCCTAAAATACCTGCAAACTCATATGAGTTATATTCTTACCTATACCTTCTTTCCACATAACAACCCAATCATATGCAACATCCTTCAGCCTATAGAATGCCAATTCTATGCTCTCCTCCTTAGTAACATGTATAATTTGAGTGATCTTTCTCACCACATCAATTAAAAGTTATGGATCCTTACAAATTTTTGGCCCAAAGAATTCAGGTAGATTCATTCTCATGAAGTCAAAAATCCTGGTTACAGCTAGACTACCATTGTGCTAAATTGGAACTATTTCTTCATGGTTTCCTTGAATTTTGGCATTCACCACTTGGGCCAACACCTGAAAATCAACCCAAAATTCAGCAAGAGACACGTTCTCATTCAGAGGGTCGGTGGGCAGGGGTGGTTGGCCACTATTTCTACATGTATTGGCTCAGCAGCGAGGTATATTTGGTCAAATAAAAACATAAGTTAAACAAGATAGAGACAACTGTAAGAATGATGGATCATGAAAGAAATGAAGATTCCAAACTCATTCCATAGCATCTTGCTCATAAATATGGCACGCTTCACATCCATGATCAACACTCTATGTAACATGGCTTGTGTGACTCCTTAGGATTCTTTAAAACCTTAGGCTCTAATATCAAGTTTGTAACACCCCGGATGTACATCCTGGATGTCACGTGATGCTCAGACTATGTGTAGTCCCAAGCTAACCCTTTAAGACTTCTAAACTTAAAACTCATGATAAAAGTAAACTTGTCATATGAAATCTTAAGAGAAATAAATTAATATCTTAATTCAAAGTCATAAACTTTGAAATCTTTAAAACAAATACTTTTGAAACTAATATGAAAAATTGTCGGACAAGCCTTTACTTCTAACTAGAGAGCTATTGGGATAAGCCCCAGCTGACCCGAACTTAACAGAAATCAAATGACTAAAATACTTTATCAATATCAAAGTCTAATAAAATGGGTCCTCAAACTATGAGGACTCACCAAATGTTCGGTCATAGGTGGAGATGCCCATAGTCAATCACACTGCTGGAACTAAGTACTGATAACGCCCAAACTACAGCTCTCGTAAGAGTGTAAGCGGTCGTTGTCAAATATAGAACCCATCCCATAGGGAATACTCGGTCACTAAGGATGCAACTATTAGTAGACTGTTGGTTGAAAATTCTACGAAAAAGGGGTGATTTTGGGTTTGGCGTGAATTAAGAATAGCAAAGTAAAAACAGAAAGCTTTGTTTAGTGGGTTTTAATCAACGAGAATTATAATTTAGCGTTATGTACACCTTATGAGTTCTACGTATCTATTAACTATGAGTTATGCAGAATTCAGACATGCATGCACTTATAGAGGTTCCTATTCTAATGGTAAATCCTAGCGTCTCTCGACCATCAAGGATTATCTCACTTTAACTCTCTCGAGCTTAAAGCGTGTAACTAACGGTAGAACTCTCCAAGAGGTTAATCCAGTTACGGCATTAACTTGTAAACAGGGGTTGGTAGCCCTATTTCCTTGTCACACTCTCTTTTCCAAACATGTAACTTTTCTCTCAAACAAGTTAATGCTATATTGGCGTATTCCTATGTTTGCAACCACAAGAATTTAATTAAGATAAAGAGTGTAATGATATAAGTAGCATACGCATCAAGAATTCACAAACTCATAGAAATAGATAGTAGCTCATAAGGCTTCCATAACCCTAACAGAGAAGTTTAGCTACTCATGAGTGCAACGGAGATCACAATAAACATCATCATCATACAAAAGCTTGAACAATCTCACGTTGGTCACAAGAGATATGCTTTATCTGTCAGAAAGTAATGTGAATAGTACTAAATATCAAATGAAAGAAAAATAGAATTGAATAGAAAATAGGATGAACGTGGCGTCCAAGAGAAAAATAACGACAATGAGAATGAATGAATGCTAAAAAATTCAGCAAAATAGGGTTTTTAGAGCATCCATATCCGATTCCTACTAAGCTACGGCATCCTTGTCCTAGTCCTCCAAAGTTACTGTTGATCCCCAAGTCTTTAGAAATACTGTTTTTGCCCGGGACAGATTTTCCATACATCACTTTTAGTCCTCAAGCTTCCAAAAGTTGTCTTCCTTCTAACGTGAAGTTCCCTTTGCTACCCAAAAGATCCACAAAATGCTGAAATCTTCATCATTTATACCTGAAAACATGCTAATCACGTTGGTTAGCTCACTTACAGGAAAAAGGACTAAAAGTGCAGGAATTATATATTTTGTTCTTAAAACTTAGCTAAAATATGGGTAAATTATAGTACTTTAGGCGTGTAAATATGCCCAACATCAACACCCCACACTTAAAGCATTGTTCGTCCTCGAACAAAATATTATGTTCATGTAAACATCTACTTAGGGTTTCACAGTAACAGCATAAAATGTTCAATAACACATGCATGGCAATCATTAACAAAGAGTAGTTTTCTGATCACTACTAGAAACAATTTAACCTCTAACATAGACTCATGATGATGGTTAATTCGTATCCACAAGTTAAGGCACAAAGAATCATACAAAACCACCTAATAATCATTAACCATATCACCCATAATCACTCACAGTTTTGCATTTTTCGAAACATGGGTATAAGATTCTCCTTGCTCTCACTCTCACAAAGAATTCATATGTTGCAACTGCTGACCATAGGCTTGCCCTTAGTGTAATGCTCTACTAATATCAGGATGCTAAGCTTAGGATCAAATAGGTCTTTTACAGGTTGTAATGTAGGCTAAGGGACGGGTAGGACTATTTTGGCCAGAAATAGTGACTATGTTCCTAAGCACTTTGATACATCACATTATGCCATTAACACTCTCTTTTAATCAACCCTGCTACCTTTCTTTCATCTATCACCCCTTTTCACCTATTTTGCCATTCAAACATAACTATCTTTTTATTTAATCATGAACACAATTTATCTATTTGTTTTTCTATTTCTTTTTCTTTTCTTCTCTCTTTTTTTATAACACAACTCTATGATCGCCATTCTTTTTCATAACCAATTCAAGTACCAATACACTCTAAGGCGTCATTCTCACCCAATTTCCTCTTATTTTGTCACATGACTTTACAGTTTAAAGTACTTAGGAATTTGGATCAAATTATGGTCTTAAAAAAATGGATTAGGCTACATATGAGGCTGTCAAAGAAAATAGCTAAAGGCTCAAAGGGGTTTAACTACGATAATGTACATGGGTAGGTAAAAAGAAGGTAAACAATTATAGGCTGCCAAAGAAATGCCTAAATCATCTCCTAAACTCACACTCTTTATTTCGCTTTACATACACACCAGGCAAGTTCTAGCATCAGCCACAACACATAATATACTATTATCTCACACACACAAGGCATATGGTCAACTTTATTAGGAGTAGTGTAGACCCTTGACCCAACAAATGAAGGAATTAAACCACACACTTATCACATAGTGAGTCACACTTAGAGCCTAAACGTCTCAATAGAAATGATTTTAGCACAAACTCTTGTCATAATACCATGCCGCCTATCAGAACAATTTCATGCAAAATCTATAAAAAATCTAAAAATCTAAAAATTTAACTACAAATGAGAATAGATGCAGGCAAAGAAGTACAATACAGCATACAAATACCCTCACCCCACGCTTAGATGGGACACACTGTCCTCAGTGGAAATAAATAAGGAAAACCTGATTAGTCGGATTCTTCCTCTATGTCTGGGGTCATACCCCTTTTGTCGAAATCATCACCAGAGTCGTCATCCTCAGAAGTTCCTCAAAATGTACCCCACTTGATTCCAAGAGTGCGTCGAGGTATTTGCAGCACGGAGGATTCAACTTGCTCTTTTCTTCCTCTTTTCTTACCTTTTTGTAAGGTGGACACTTTTTCTTTTCCCTGTCGTCCTTTTTGTGCCATTCTACCTGAGATCTTAATAGAGTCATGTTAGCTTCATCTCGGAAGATTAAATCGACAAACAAACAATAGTGGCACCACCCCACACTTAATTTGTTGGTACAAACTAATTAAGTGAGTGATGTCGATTACTCAGACTTCATCGACATACGTATAGGCGATATGTTCCAAAAACACGTTTAGCACAGTCATACTTAAATGTCATATTTAATATCCTTTCCAACTCTATTTCATATAATCTTGACAATACTTTCATGTTTGGATTAATGCACCTTTTGAACAAGACTACTACATAGAGATCATATCAAGTTATGACATAGAAATAATCACAACATCTCATGCTTGTATTCAATCATGATTTGTATCCCGATGAACGAGTCATTCAAACATTCAATCTTTCAATTTTGAAGATTATGCCATTAACTTCACCATGTCTATTCTGCAACAGTATGACAGTGTATCAAAATCAAATACAAGTTGGAACAAAGTTAAGAACACCCACACGTATTCATTCACTCAACTAGATGTATCATAACAAACCAACCATATTAAAATTACCAACACCACATCAAGATCTATCAACTAATTATAGGCATAGTATTATAATGCTTTCGGAATATAAAAGAAGAGCAAAGAAGTACTTACTTGGTTGATGGCCTCGGAAGATTTTCTTGCAAAGTTAGAAGAGCAAAAAGAAAATTTTTAAGAGATTTTGGAGAGGTAGGCGGCGCTTAGGTTGAGTTTGCAATGAAATTTTGTTCTAATATTAAGGTTCTATTTATAGAACAAGCTTGGGTCAGGTTTTGACCCATTTGGAATCGGATTAGGAGACCAAAAAGTGAGCATAGGCGGCGCCTAATGCTTTGCCTATGCTTGGCATAGGTGGCGTCTTTTGCAAAGCCTAGTTGAGCATAGGCGGCGCCTATGCTATGGTATTGTTGGGCATAGGTACCGCCTATGCTATGTCATTGTAGAATCCGAGACCAAAGGCTTTGGCATAGGCGGCACCTATGCTATAACATTGTTGGGCATAGGTGGTGCCTATGCTATGGCATTCTAGATTCAGAGAGCTTAGGCCATAGTATAGGCCTTTCCTTGTTCGTTGCCTGGATTTACATAGGCCTTGCCTTGTTCATTGCCTAGATTTGCATAGGAAATGACTAACCCCTAGCCTTTGCTTTTTCATTCCTAACTTACCATCTTCAACACGAACCACTTCCAAATCAAAATTTAAGACCAATCTCCTCCTTTGTACGTCTTGCACCTACACTTACTCAAAATAACAAAAACGATTAGAACAGTGGGTTGCCTCCCATCAAGCGTCTTAGTTTTGGTCGTGGCTCGACTGCAAAAACAAACTCCTAGTGAAATAAAACAATTAACGACGATGGGCTGCCTCCTATCTAGCGCTTGATTTATTATCGCGGCACGACATAGTTATCTCGATTACTTAGACTTCATCGAGATATATGGTGCATCATTTTCTGAATGGATTCAGACGACGCTGATGCTTACTTGTAGCCATGCAATCTTCTTCGAGATGACTCTTGTGCATACATATCCCATGAGGGATACCAATTATATCATCAATAGTCCATCCCATAGCTCTCTTGTACCTCTTCAGAGCATAGATGAGAGCCTCTACGTGCTGTTTACCTAGATCAGCCGGAACACTCACCAGAAGTGTATTTACACTTCCCAAGAACGCATACCTTAGGTGATTGGGGAGCTCTTCTAATTCTAGCACTGGTGGCTCTTCAATGGAAGTTTTCACTGTTGGTGAAGGTCGATTCTTAAGATCAAGGTCCAGCTTCTTAGGGGCATTAAAATAGGACTTTATTCCTGTTAGAGCACAAACGGTTTCTTCATATTCTTCAACATCCTCATGCTCACAATTTGAAAGCACATCAGATAGTGACTCAACAGTAAGCTGCTTCTCTACAGATAATTCTTTCTCATCTTCATAATAAACATCATCTACAGAGAACACATTCATATCGCTGGGTTTCTTCATTGCTTTGCATACATCAAAACGAACCACTTTGTCATTCAACCAAAATAAAAGCTCATTAGCTCTTAAGTCAGTAAGCACACTTCCAGTTGCGAGGAAAGGGCATCCCAAGATTATGGGAACTTTAGAATCCACCTCGCAATCCAAAATAACAAAGTCTGCAGGAAATATGAAGGTAGAAACCTTCACCAACACATCATTCAAGATACCCACAGGTCGTTTTACTGACCTATCTGCCATCACGAGCCGCATATTAGTTAGAGTAGGGTCGCCCAACCCCAACTTTCTATAAATAGATAGCGGTATCAAATTGATGCTAGATCCCAAATGGCACAATGACTTAGCAAAATCCAACGATTCAATCGTGCAAGGAATAGTGAAAGCACCAGGATCTGCCTTTTTCTAAACTAGCGATCTTGTAGCAATTGCACCGCAATGATGAATATTATCTGCCAGCTCATAGCTTACTGCCCGCTTTTTTGTCAAAAGGTCCTTCATGAATTTAGCATACCCAGGCATCTGTTCCAGCGCCTCCACCAAATGAACATTAATGGTTAGCTGCTTCAACATGGTCATGAATTTACTGAACCTGGTGTCATCATCCTTCTTCTTCAGTCTCTGCGGAAAAGGTGGTGGTAGAAGAGGAATAGTTTTCTCCACCACTTCCTTTTCATCTTGCCTTCGAATTTCAATTTTTTTAGGCTGCAGTCTACTAAGGGTAACATCATGATCACTCTTTCCAGCCTCTACGGCATCTTCGCCATCAGCATCAACATCGTTGTCCACTATATCGTTAACTGCTTGCTTACCTTTAGGTAGTTTTTCAAACACCTTACCGCTCCTGGTAGTAATAGCCATACATGATCCCTCATTCCTCGGATTTTGCACTATGTCGCTAGGTAGCGTTCCAGCCTTTCTTTGGTTAAATGTCGCTGATAGTTGACTCAATTGTTGCTCCAGCTATTTTATTGTAGTCGAATGTAAGTCAACCAATGGATTTATTAAGGACAAGTCATTCTTCACATCATTCACTCCCGTATTAGTCGCCTCTACTCCTTTCAACAGCTTCGCCATCATATCTTCCATTGACATCTTTCCAGAACCAGATGCAGCAGCGTCACGACTTCTAGGAGGAACATACAAACCACTCCTGTCAGTCTTATTCTTCTAACTACCTTGATCACGGTCCTTGTTTCCAGATTTGTCATAATAGTTCCGACCTTGGTTCCCTTGGGCATTGCCTCGGAAACCCCCCTGATTATTCAAGTAGTTAGCTTCTTCCTCAAAATCAGATTCATCTCTTCCCTTTGATGCAACAGCTTTAACCTTTTTGGTCTTCCCTGATAATAACTACTTGGTAAGAAGATCCATCTGCATTTTCATGTGCGTCATATCTTGATCACGTTCCTCCTCTCTTCACCTTTGTTCTACAGTCATGCCAATGGATACAGTAGAGTTTGCTACCTCAGAATCCCTGGTATGCCAAGCTCTACTCTGCTTTGTCATACGATCTAGCATACCACTTACCTCATTAAAATTAACGTCCATGAATGACCCACCCGCAGCATTATCAACCACTGGTTTAGTCACCGAATTCAAAGCCCTGTATAATATCTCCATCAAGTGGACATTGGTCATCTGATGATTTGGGCACCTCATAAGCTTCTTTTTGAACCTCTCCCATGTTTTGTGGAGAGCTTCAGTTGGAAGCTATCAAAAATTGCTTATCTCATCTCTTAATTGTGCTCTCTTGGATGGAGGATAGAATATTTCTAGGAAAGCGTGTTTCAGTTGCCTCCAATTAGTAATAGAGTCAAGATTTAGCCTGTTCAACCATAGAGTTGCCTCTCCAGATAGAGATAATGGAAATAAGCGCAGCCGGATTGCATTCTGTCCAACCCCTGGATTGTCAAAAGACTTACATGTTGAGATAAAATTGATCAGATGCATATTCGGATCATCTCCTGCAAGTCCACCAAACAACCCTTTGAGTTGCAATAGCTGAATCAAGGATCTAGTAATATTGAACTTGGCTTCGGGGGCCAAGCGTGGAGGAATAATAGCCCCTGTGGAACCAGCCCCATCCAAATCGTCATCATCATCATCAAAAGGAACCTGCACATCTCGGCGTTCAGGTCTCAATCTAGCTTGACGATCTCTCCTATGTATAGGAGTCGCTACCTCATCAGTACGCCTAGGATTCATTAACTCATCATCACCCAGGTCCTCATCATCAGGATTTGTTGCTCGCCCTGGGTTATCAATATTCTATTGATGCACTTGAGCAGCTGCCAATACAGCTAATCTAGCCTGGTCCTGTTGAGCAGCCCTTCTTTCAAAGTCACGTTGTGCATCCATTCTGCCAATAAGTTGCGGTTCAGGGTTTATGGGTAATAATGGCTGACCCGAACTTCGAGTGTTTGGCATGCATTGAACAAAACCTGAATAAAACAAAAACAACAGACGAAAAGTAAAATCTGAGAATTTTTGACCAAAGGGTCTATTAACTATCACAAACTTAGTAAACAACCGTATTCCCCGGCAACGGCGCTAAAAATTGATAACGCCCAAACTACAGCTCTCGTAAGAGTGTGGTCGTTGTCAAATATAGAACCCAACTGGGTTGGGTGTTGAATCCCAAAGGGAATACTTGGTCACTAAGGATGCAACTATTAGTAGAATGTTGGTTGAAAATTCTACGGAAAAGGGGGGATTTTGGGTTTGGCGTGAATTAAGAATAGCAAAGTAAAAACGGAAAGCTTTGTTTAGTGGGTTTTAATCAATGAGAATTATAAGTTAGGGTTATGTCCACCTTATGAGTTCTATGTATCTATTAACTATGAGTTATGCAGAATTCATACATGCATGCACTTATAGAGGTTCGTATTCTAATGGTAAATCCTAGCATCTCTCGACCATCAAGGATTATCTCACTTTAACTCTCTCGAGCTTAAAGCGTGTAACTAACGGTATGAACACTCCAAGAGGTTAATCCAGTTACGGCATTAACTTGTAAACAGGGGTTGGTAGCCCTATTTCCTTGTCACACTCTCTTTCCCAAACATGTAACTTTTCTCTGGAACAAGTTAATGTTATATTGGCGTATTCCTATGTTTGCAACCACAAGAATTTAATTAAGATAAAGAGATTAATGATATAAGTAGCATACGCATCAAGAATTCACAAACTCATAGAAATACATAGTATCTCATAAGGCTTCCATAACCCTAACAGAGAAGTTTAGCTACTCATGAGTGCAACGGAGATCACAATAAATATCATCATCGTACCAAAGCTTGAACAATCTCACGTTGGTCACAAGAGCCGTGCTTTCTCTGTCAGAAAGTAATGTGAATAGTACTAAATGTCGAATCAAAGAAAAATAGAATTGAATAGAAAATAGGATGAATGTGGCGTCCAAGAGAAAAATAACGACAATGAGAATGAATGAATGCTGAAAAATTCAACAAAATAGGGTTTTTCTAGCATCCATATCCTATTCCTACTAAGTTACTGCATCCTTGTCCTAGTCCTACTAAGTTACTGCTAATCCCCAAGTCTTTAGAAATATTGTTTTTGCCCGGGACAGGTTTTCCATATATCACTTTTAGTCCTCAAGCTTCCAAAAGTTGCCTTCCTTCTTACGTGAAGTTCCCTTTGCTATCCAAAAGATCCACAAAATGCTGAAATCTTCATCATTTATACCTGAAAACATGCTAATCACGTTGGTTAACTCACTTACAGGAAAAAGGACTAAAAGTGCAGGAATTATATATTTTGTCCTTAAAACTTAGCTAAAATATGGGTAAATTATAGTACTTTAGGCATGTAAATACGCCCAACATCAAGCACCAGAACCTACATTATCAAAAAATGTAGCACATATATGTCTATGTGGATCAGTACTTCTGGAATATGCAGAGTATATGGAGGTGAATGCATAAGAAAAAAATAACTCAATGTGCACTTAGATTTGCAAATAATGCATGCTAAGTGTGAATGACTCACCTTGGGCTTAAATAAAACCAAAATTGTGAAATAATGAACATAAGAAATAAAGCATAATGATAGACTTTGTAAGCCATAACACTTAGTTCTAAAATCATTAATTTTATTTTTCTTAGGGAAGTTCTTCTAAATGACAAACCATGTGAGCTATTATGGAGTCCAACGTCTTACCCACATTGGGGAGAGCTGTCCTACCCTTGCCATTGGAATATAACCTTAACTTAAGTGATCACTATACTTGACCCACAATGGGACTTCAAACTACGGTGGCATGTAGTTTTGTGGCATTTGATCTTGGACTCATGCCCAACTCGGTGCTAAATACTACTCCTATATTACTTATATGCTCATACTTTTAGGAAATCCACCTTAAAATAGCACAAAATTTGTATAATAAAAACCATGTATACTTTTCTTTTCTTTAAATCAAAATCAAGATAAACAAATATGGATTCCATGTCTTAGCTTAGGATCACAAGATCAATCTTTAATTTAAGGCTCGGTATAAAATTATCAAAGAAACTTTAGATCAGTCTTTTTGAAATCTTAAAACTCATACTTAGGGTTTAGAGGATATAAACTTAAATTCTCAAAATTTTATAATAGAGCTTCATTCTCAATAATCATCTTGAAATCCTTCAACAATATTAAGTCAAGTTAATGAAATTCAATTCATAATGTAAATCTTCAAGTCAAAGCATAAATAGATGAGAATTAATATGCACATCAATACTCAAATCATATTTGTAATCTTCACAAACTCAAAACAAGATAGTTTGGTGATGATCTTGAAAGTTCTTGGGTTAGGGAACTTAAATTCTTTGTTTTTCTTGAAGAGAAGATGATGGAATATATGAACTTGGGGGATGATTAGGGTTTGTTCATGAGAGTAAAATTAGACAATATGGGAAAATAATGGCCTAACTGATGTTTAATCTTATGTTTTTATGACTTTTGGCAATGGAAAAAGACCTAACTACCTCTTAGGAGATTTAATTCGTAACTGGGATGCCATTTGGAGGGACACCACGATGCAGTGAAGGGCCCATCGCTATACCCACCGCAATGCACCAATATTGATGTTAGCTTCTAGAGTCGAAATCCAAACATGCCTCAATTCTTGTCGAAGAATCCAAAACTTCTCAGAGACATGCTCCATACACCCCTGAATATGAATCAACTCAAAAACCATCATTTTAGAGTCCGAAAGGTCAATTGAAAAATTCTTAAATTTAGAAGTTCTTAAAAATTGCTAAGTCTCCAACACTTAGCTAAATTTTCAAATTTTAAGCGTCTTATGCATGCAATAGGAGCGGAACCGAGCTAAGTCTTATACCGGGTAATATATTACCACCCTCTAACTTCAGCTGAGAAAAATTAAAGCAACCTACTCTACCCCTCTTATTCTCCCTCTCTCTCCTTAAGTTTTTATTCCTCAATCTGTTGAGCATAGACCATAAGCCTAGATATATTTATCTCCTTAATTAACATAGAAGTTCTACACTCCTTTACCATACTATCAGATATATTATACACAAATTTCCTCATTCTATACCTATTATCAGCGACCATTGAAAGAGCATACCTCGCCAATTGAGTAAACTTAAGTGAATACTTCCTCACACTCATGTTACCCTGATTCATGTTAATATGCTCCAGCACCTTAGATTCCTTTAACTCTAAAGGAAAGAACCTATCTAAAAAGGTTGTAGCAAACTCCTCTCACTCTACAGGCCCTGCCTTATCACCCCTATCACCTTTCCACTGCTTATACCAAGATTGAGCCATATCCTGTAACTAGTAAGCAACCAACTCTTCACTCTCACTTAAAGTGACACCTATGACATTTGTCACTTTTTGAACCATATCAAGAAATTCCTATTGATCCTCCTTAAACTTGGATCCTAAAAACAATAGGGGATTCATTCGAGTGAAATCCCAAATCCTAGTTGTAGTTGTATTTGCCACTGGATTAGCTGGGGCAACAGCCTACTAGTTGTTCTGAGCAACTACTAAGTGATCTAAGGTAGTGATAGAGACGTGCTCATTCAGGGGATCTTCCTAAATAGGCGAAGGTGCAGGATGATTTCCACTTCTTCTTCCATTATTCTTTTTGGGAGTTATTTTCTATAATGAAATAAAGGATGGATTAGAAAAAGAGTTAAAATAGAGCTCATGCTTGCTTGCACGATGTGAATACTAAAAGAAGGGAAACTTTTCCAAAAATGTCTTGTATCTCTTGTCCATAAGTGTGGCATGGTTAACACCTATGCACAAGACTCTACTCAACATGACTTTTAGACTATGCAGCACACTGTAAGACCTTAGGCACTGATACCAAGTTTCTTCATGACTCAAGGCAACCCCCTAGTCGCGACAATAGTGCTTACGGTCATAAATGAGCACAAGCTAACCCATGAGCTGGTACCTGCTGTGAGTACTGAGTAAACTAATATATAAAGGCATATACGGAAAAAACTAATAATGCCATAAGGTTTTAAATAATGAAAATACAACTGAATTTACAGGTTTAAAAACATCTGCGAAAATACTAAAATCCGACTGATAATACTAATAAACTAACTGATTGTCTGAAAAGCCTCTAACTGACTGACTGTGGAGTTGATGAGAGAAGTCCCCAACTAACTCTGATAGACTGAATAACACTAAACTACTGAATAACTGAAATAAACCATCTCATCCCCAAAAGATGAGAACTTACCACTACTGTTGTCGAGTAACACTGGGATGTCTCATCGTTCGGGGATCTGAGCGTCTGAACTTACAAAATATGAAATCATAGCATGAAGAAAATATACAATCAATAATTTGAATGTACTGGCATATGATATGAGGTTAGGCTGAAATACATAGGCTAACTGTGCATAAAGTAATGACTAAATGAATAGCATGAGATAACTAAGTATGCATACATGAAAATTGAAATACTTTGAATGGAAGACCAAGCATAGAATATTTCTAAAATAATATGTAAACTGAATTACTGATATCTGATAACTAAATAACTAGAAGTCTATATGCTATGGTTAAGCAAACTTGAACTGAATTTTGTATTGAATACTAAATTGAGATTGTGCTAGGTATCATATAACCGACATACCACAATCTGAGCTAATTAGGGTCCTTGTACCCCAATTTGAAAGGTATCAGCACCGTGTCATCTGTCATACCCCAAATCCCATTGGAGTGGACTGGCACCCGTAGCCGAGGAGGCCCGGGAGAACCCGTTCATAACCTATACTTTCACATTTACATTACTTATGAAAATTAGAAATTTGGGCAGCACTTTATTGTAAATAGAAGAAAACAGTACCTGTATCAGCCAAGCAGATATGCATAAATATATATATAAACAGTAATTGGCCGTCAGAGCCATCACGTCTATCAACCAAACACTCCTATGGTTGTACAATATGTCTACAAAAGCCTCTACATAGATACACAACTGAGTTAGGGTCGGGACAAACTCCCGGCCACAAAAGACTTTTATACAAATATCAAAAATACATATAGAAACGACTTGGGATGCCCCGAAACAACTGGAGCTCACCACTAACAACAGAATGTCCTGGCTCTTACTACGGAGGTGTACAACCTAAAGTACCTGTTCCTGCAGGCATGAATACGGGTCCCCCGTGAGGGACGTTAGTACGGAAATATGTACTGAGTATGTAAGGCAGTGAGTATCAAGATGAGATACAAAAGATAAACAGAACCCAAATACCAGTGAATAAATAGTATGAGTAGACCACACTTAAAAGAGATGATGGGATACCTGCACATTACTTTCATATCATCACTTCCCATAATCCTTATCAATACATAACATATTTCATACAATGGCCAACTGATCAGTGGTACTAATACAATACATCAGGGACCACCCCTAGAATAGCATATATACACAAACTTTATAATACAATGGCCAACTGATCAGTGGTACTAATACAATACATCATATCATCAATTTAAAATACAGACATTCCATTTCTTAATTCAATTAATCTTTGAGATTGGTTACTTTGTGGTCACACCTTACGGAACTTGAAACCATGATACCTCAATAGGAAAACATGTAAATAGGTAATCAATATCATGAAAATGAAGTAGAGAATCATGGATACCTCATTAAACCATTTCGGAGTCAACAATAGTATATGGACATTTTTTTGACTAGCCGGACATCTTAAAAGTGAAAACAAGTTCAATTGGTAGTGTCGAAGATCATATGATGTCATTATGTGTCATGTGTCATAGGACAATGTTGGAAGCTTACTTGAGAGTGCCATGGGTCATTATTCATGCCAAAGATTAGATAGAGTATGTCTTACATACCTTGATATAACCACTTCAATACAAGTCCAACTTGGCTTCCCGTACTCTTCGAACACTTATCTACAATAAGTCATTTGTGGCAAACTAGTATTAGCAACCAAACCTTACCATTTAGGTATTAACTTCACCAAATAATGTCTAGGAAGTAATCCTTTAACTCATCAATAAGAGTGCTACATACATCCTCTTATACTCTTATTACATTCACATATCATGCATTTTCATAAAATATCCCCCAACATCACTCTTAGCCTTTATTTCCCTTCTTAATCACCATCCAATACCAACATGATCACTGGGCATACATAACCACTAATATAATGATATATCACCACAATTCATCCTCCATAATACAATACAACAACTTTCATAATTTACTACTAACAATTTATACAAAACAATTCATAACTATGTTTCTAGTTATCTTCCAACATCAAGACAATACTCATAATCCTTTATCAATACTTATTCATGGATAAGAATCAAGAATAAACAATATTCATACCTTAACAATGAACTCTTGTATTTAGAATCCTCCTTACATAACCATGGGGTGCTTCACGAAGCTTTCGAGATGGTGAACACAACTACGGAACCAATTTGAATTTTCTACGGTTGAATCACAAAATATTCGAAGTTGAAATTAGGCTAGGGTTTCACCTTCTCTTAATAATTGGATGGTATATGATATATATGAGGCTAAGTGTAGGTTTATAAAGACCCATTTTCGTCCAAGAGGTAATAGAAAATGACCATTTTGCCCTAAAAATTTAAATAAATCCGAATCTGTCCCCAGTGGACAGTTTTGACAGGCTGAAGTAAATCGATCATAACTCTTTGCTCCGGTATCGGATTCGGGTGAAACCAATTGAATTGGAAACATAATTCAAAGGGATTTCATTTTCATATAAAGTATACCACCCAGTTCTTCCTGTACAAGGAGTTATGGTCGTTTAAAGTTGACCCAAAAATCTGTCCCACAATTCTGTTTTTTTTTTGGTAAGCTGTAGTAAAACGGTTATAGCTCCTTACTCAGACATTGGATTTTGATGAAACCAATTTCATCGGAAATAAGACTCTCGGAGATTTTCGTCGATATATAGCAGCTCACACAGTTATTTTTGTACAAGGAGTTATGATCGTCTAACATTGATCCAAAAAAATAATTGCCTAGCTGCAGTAATTTTCCTGCAGATTTACTGTTCACAGGCTTCCCGGCCACCGTTTTGAAATTTCGAATGTGCTCGCTTATATGAAATACTACTCTGTTTTGGGCAAACTTTATATCATTGGAAAGCTTATTCCAATACCTATACATACAACTATGGATGGGATACTTCCGAACACCATAAACTTAATTTAACCCATACGCAAGCCTTTAGGACTCCATATAATCGCGATAAGTGTACGAAAAAAATTTTATGGGGTGTTACATTCGTGTCATCCCTAGGTTCAGGCAGTGCTAAATCGTACTCCCAATTGTACTGACACTGATTACTGAACTTATCTAAGCTTAACTAAACAAAAAACAGATCATAATAACTGACTGAATATAATACTCATGGTATATCTAAAATCTTTCTGAAGATACTAAAATTATGTAAACAACTAGGTATCAGGTGTTCATAACCCACCAATACTGAATGAAAGTACCAATAAGGACATGTAAAGCTTGAAAACCCATATTAAAGGATCATTGCTCAAAACCCAACATTTAGGCATTTCATAAAACACATGGGAGTCATGAATTTAAGCATGATAATGGGTAAACCATGTAATTGAAAATATGGTTACAATACTAAAACCATGAATTAGGGATTTAACATGGAAATTCATCATTCAAGCGTGTAAAGGGCTCAATTCATTAAAAACACTTGTAAACACAGAACATAAATCATAATTCATAAGATCTTCATGGAGATAATTCATCATAAACATGTATAATTCATAATTTAAAACATAAAAATAGATTCCTGGACTACTCCATGGGTGAAAAAGGTCCATGGATAAACATCACACATACCTTAAAGCCCTTTTGCTTGAAAGAGAAACACAATCTTGATGCTTTTTTTTTTAAATTCTTGGATTAGAGAACTTGAATTCTTTGTTCTTGAAGAGGAAGGAATGAATTTGATGAACTTGAGGGAGGATTAGGATTTTATTTTAGAGAGGAAATTGGGGAAAATAGGCATATAATGCCCTAACAGAAACTTTAATTCATGTGTTTATGAACTAGGTTGATGGGAAAAGACCTAACTGCCCCTTAGGATATTAAATTCATAACTGGAACATAGATTAGAGGTACACCGCTATACCCACCACGATGCTCCACTATCGTGGTGAAGTTCTGGAATTAAAATCCAAACACGACCCAATCCTCATCCAAAATATTTGAAACTTCCCCGAGACATACTCCTTACACCCTTGAACATGAATTAACTCAAAAAACTACATTTCAAGGTTGAGAAGACCAATTTTAAAATCCTCAAAGTTAAGAGGCAAAAAATAAGCCTAAGTCCCCAACACTTAGTTAAATTTTCAAGATTTAAGTCTGTTATGCATGCAAATAGGAGCTGAATTAAGATAAGAAAAGTACGGGCTACTACAACCTCAAGGTACAATCACCACTAACCTCAAACACCATCACCCTTTTCTGACAACCATCCCTCTTGATTTTACTAAGATAGGATCTTGCATTTGCTTCTCCTTGATCTCCGCACATAGAGATGACCAAACCACTTCCAGTACCATCACACCACCATCCTCAGAGTCTAGAAGATGAACCCTAAGAATAGAAAAGAAGGGAATATCCTTCGCCAACTCCCTTTTCTCCTTTTCTACATAATCTAAACTCTCCATGGACAACATGATAAGAGCATCAGCAACTACGTTAGCTTTACCTGGGTGGTAGTGAAGAATTATATCATAGTCCTTGAGAAGATCCAACTATCTCTTTTGCTTGAGATTTATCTCTTTCTGAGTGAACATATATTGTAGACTCTTATGATAAAAAAAGATGTCCACGTGGACTTCGTACAAATAATGCCGCCAGATTTTCAAAGAAAAAACCACTGCAAGAAGCTTCAAGTAATGAGTAGGCTAATTCTTCTCGTGCACCTTCAATTTCTTGGAAGCATAGGCAATAACCTTCCCATGTTGCATCAAAATACAACCAAGTCCCACCCGTGATGCATCTCAATAAACAACAAACCTGCCATTAACTTTACGTAATGTCAAAACAGGAGCTAAAGTTAGCTTATACTTAAGCTTCTCAAAACTCCCCTCACAAGTGTTCGACCAAGAAAACTTTACCTTCTTCTGAGTCAACTTAGAAAATGTTGCAGATATCATGGAATAGCTTTCCATAAACCACTTATAATACCCAACCAAATCTTTGAAGCTCTGAATGTCGATTGGATTCGTAGGTCTAGGCCACCTTTTCACCGCATCAACTTTTGCGAATACACCATCAACCCCTTGCTAGAAATAATATGACCCAAGAAAGTTATATCATTTAACCAAAACTCACACTTAGAGAACTTGGAATACAACTATTTCTCTTTCACGGTTTGTTATACCACATGAAGGTGATTAGTGTGATCCACCTTACTCTTAGAATAAACTACATTGTCATTAATGAACACAATGACAAAAAGATCCAAAAACTGCCTGAAAACCCTGTTCATCAAATCCATAATGTCATTAAGGCATTAGTCAAGCCAAATGACATAACCAAGAACTCAAAGTGCCCATACCGAGTAAGAAAGGCCATTTTAAGGATATCCTCCTCCCTAATCCTAAGTTGATGATACCCAGACCGAAGATCTATCTTAGAAAAGAATTGGTACCTTGCAGCTGATCAAAAAAGTCATCTATTCTTAGAAGAGAATACTTGTTCTTAACCGTTACCTTATTCAACTGCCTATAGTCAATGCACTTCCAAAGAGAACCATCCTTCTTGTGCACGAATAATATCGTTGCATCCCAAGGGAATATACTAGGATGAATAAACCCCTTATCCAGAAGATCATTAAGTTGCTTCTTGAGTTACCTCAACTCAGTCAGAGCTATTTTATATGGAGGAATAGTTATTGGATGAGTGTCCTGAACCAAATCAATACCAAACTCAATCTCTCTATCCAAAGAAATACCAGGAAGATCATCCAGAAAGACCTCAGGAAACTCATTTACCATTGGAACCAAATGTAAAGAAGGACCTTCTGAGTTAGAATCTTTAACCCAAACCAAGTGATAGAGATACCCCTTGGAGATTAATCTCTGAGCTCTAAGATAAGAAATAAACCTTCCCCTAGGAGCTAGGAAACCACTCTCCCACTTTATAACTGGTTCATCAGGGAACCTAAAGACAATCTTATGGGTCCAATAATCTAAAGACATGTAACAAGAGTGTAACCAATCCATCCCAAGAATAATATTGAAATATGCCATATCCAGTTCAAACAAATCCACCAAAGTTTGCCTACTATCAACAAATACCACACACCCCTTACAGAATCTCTTAGAAACCACAGAGTCTCCTACTATGGTTGAAATAGAAAAAGAATCCAAAATAACCTTGGGATCAAAACCAAAATACACAGCCACCAATGGGGTCACATAGAAAGTGGATCCCAAATCAAGCAAATGATATGCATTACGAGAAAAGAGTTGTAACATACCAGTCATGAAATACGGTGATGCCTCAAATTCCTATCGAGTAGTAAGAGCATATAACCTATTTCGACCTGTATCGGTACCAGAAGCAGAAACAAATACCAAAGCAACACCCTTTGGTGTAGGAGCAAAAGATGAAATAATGAAAGCTTTGACCACTCTTGAAAAACCCTTATCAGCCAGATAATTCCTGAGCATATGCCCTGGCTGGCCATATTTAAAACATTTTTCCCTTCTTTCATCACAAAATCCTTGATGAAGATGACCATAGAATTAGAAAGGGTGCATGAAGAAGCTGACTGAGCCCTACTTGCTGGAGATTAGGCACCCTGTACCTAAAAATTATCGCCACCTTGCTAATGCCTATCACCCAACTATTTTGGGTAAGGATCACTAGCAGTAGAGAAGGAACCATAATTCCCCCACTTATTATTTTTCCATTTACCGCCATCCTAACCACCCTGCTGCTGAGGACCACCTACTTAAAGAACCTATTTCTCTTACTCTGTCTTTCTCCAAACTCTACTTTTTTTCTATTTTCATCCTCTACTTGTTGCATGTGAACAAAAAACCTCAAAATATCCATATCCTTGATCAGCAATATAGTCTTGAGTTTAAGGATCAAATCCCGAGATAGACTAGAAGTGAACTTTCTCATCCTTGTCCTCATAATAGACACCAAGTCCAGAGCATACCTTGACAGCTGATGAAATTTCAAGGCATATTCCTTGACAGATATTTTCCCTAGCTTAAGATTAACAAATTTCTCTATTTGGTCATCCCTTAGCTCCTGACGATAAAAGCAATCCAGAAAAATATTTGAGAAAGTCTCCCATAAGGATAACTTCTCAACTTTACCTCTATGTCTATCTCACTCCTCGTACTACTAGTTTGAAATATCTATGAGTTGATAAGATATAAAATTTACCCCATCCATATTTGTGGCTTGCATTACCCAGAATTTTCTCTATTTCATCCAAAAAACCCTAAGGATCCTCCTCCACTTTCACACCACTAAAAGTAGGAGGATTTATCTTCATGATCTAGCCAACCCTAGTGGCCTAAGTGTATGTAACATCATATATATCCCCCTCAGATTAAGCACCAACCAACTGAGCAATAACATGAATCAATTGATAAAATTTTGCATTACTCACCTTACTCTAAGGAGGACTATTAGCAACTGATAAAACTCTAAAAATATTAGGGACTGGACCCCTAGACCAAGTATGGATCCCCTAATTAGTACCTGTCCTTTCAACATTATCCCTGGTGGGACAGAAGAGTTAGCTTACATCTCTAATCATTGAGGCATGATCTGAAAAGCAAACAAACCAGGATTAAAAAGAACCTTAGACTTTGCATCTTAAAAATAGACTACTAAGAAAGTGAAATATTACTAAATGCCTTATAGCCTCTCTCTTATAAATGTGGTGTGCTACACATCCTAAAAGAGACTCTACAAGACACGGCTTTGTGGATTCCTAATTGACCATGAACGTAAAGCTCAGATACCAACTTGACAAGACCCGAAATAGGGCCTTAAAGTAATGGGCATCCCTAGTCCAGCCAGTATTGGAGACCACCCCCGATACCCAACCCAACTAACCTACTCATATCTTAAGTTGAATGAATTCCAAACTTATAACAAGATAAAGTTATTGTGTAAACCAAGACTCTAGGATAGGTCTATGACTATTTCCACCCAAATGATTCCAACCATTCGATACCAACCAAAAGTCATATATAATTCCAACCATCATGATCTCTTTGACTAAATCCAAGGTCCCAAATACTTCTCTAAGATAGACCTTCAGTCGAGGTATCATTAGTTGAAGGTTAGGGAGGCCGATATACCCAAAACAACTTTTTGAACCCGATATGGTCACTATGAATTCTTAGTTATGTCCTCCGAACTGACTATTTCCTCTCCTAATTTTTATAGACCTAATGAATAGGGTGTTTTATCAATTTTTAGATCTATTTGTCATAGTATTTATTGATGACATCTTAATTTACTCAAAAAGCGAGGAGGATTATCCTATCACCTTCGAATCATCCTTCAAACTATTAAGGATCAAGATTTGTATGCAAAGTTTTCAAATTGTGAATTTTGGATTAGTGTTATTGCTTTTGTGGGGCATATTATTTCTAGAGAGGGAATTAAGGTTGACTCCCAAAAGATTGAGGCAGTGAGAAAATAGCCCAGACTCATGACTTCAACTAACATTCAGAGCTTTTTGGGTTTAGCAGGGTATTACAGAAGGTTTGTAGGGAGTTTTTCATCCATAGATGCTCCACTTACTAGATTGACTTAGAAAAAGGTAAAAATCTTGTGGTCCGACTCTTGTGAGAATAGTTTTGAGAAACTAAAAGATAATTTGACTACCGCACCAGTTTTGACTTTACCTGAGGGTAGAGAGGGCTTTGTTGTGTATTATGATAAATCTCGGGTGGGAGTTGGGTGTGTACTTATGCAGCATAGTAAGGTGATGGCGTATCACGATAGCTAAAAGTGAATGATAAGAATTATCCCACCCATGATTTAGAATTAGCGGCTACAGTGTTCACATTCAAGATTTGGCGCCATTATATTTAAGGGGTACATGCTAATATTTTTACTGATCATAAAAATTTGCAGTATGTTTTAACATAGAAAGAATTGAATCTAAGGAAGAGGCGGTGTTTGTAATTATTGAAGGATTAAGATATGAGCTTGGATGGTCAATGTAGTGGCCGACGCCCTTAGTAAATTGTCAATGGGAATTTTTTCTCACATAGAGCAAGGAAAGAGGAATATGGTAAAGGATATTCATTGTCTTGTAAATTTAGGAGTTCGACTCCTAGATTCCGAATATGGAGGAGTATTTGTTCACGAGGTAGCTAAATCCTCCCTTTGTAAAAAATTTAAGAAAAAGCAGTTCAAGGACCCCATCTTGATACAAATTAAGAAAGATGTTGGTCAATAGAAGTAATGTCTTTCAAAATTGGGGGTGATGGAATTTTGAGGTATTAAGGTAAGATATGAGTGCCGAATATGGACGGGTTACAAGAAATAATTCTTGATGAAGCTAACACATCTAGGTATGTGGTCCACCCTGTCTCTACTAACATGTATCCTGATCTTAAGGTGATTTAATGGTGGAATAATATGTAAAAAGATATTGCTAAATTTATGTATAAGTGTTTGAATTGTCATCAAGTTAAGGTAGAAACATTTGAGCCCAGGTGGTACTTCTTAAGAGATAGCTTTACCTGTGTGAAAATGGGAGATGATCAATATGGACTTTATTACAGGACTTTTGAACTCCCGAAACTAATATGACTCCATTTGGGTGATTATAGATAGGATAACCAAGTCCGCTCATTTTCTTCCAGTACGGGTGAATTACTTGGGGGAGGATTATGCTAAGTTGTATATTTGAGAGATAGTTTGTTTACATGAGGCTCCTGTGCCTATTATATTCGATTGAGGTATGCAATTTTCTTTGCAGTTTTAGCGGTCTTTTTAGAGGGTTTTAGGTACCCAAGTAAATCTTAGTACTATCTTCCACCCTCAGACAGATGGGAAAGTAGCACGCACTATTTAGACCTTGGAAGATATATAGAGAGCTTATGTCATAGACTTTAAAGGTAGTTGGGTCGATCACTTTCCACTGATAGAATTTGCATATAATAGTAGCTACCACTCTAGCATCTTGATGGCTTCGTTTGAAGATCTTTATGAAAGAAGATATAGGTCACCGATTAGGTGGTACAAGTGGGTGAAACTTGGTTATTTGGTTCTGACCTTGTTTATCAGGCGATGGAGAAAGTGAAAATCATTAGAGAACGACTTAAGACAGCTCAGAGTAGCCAAAAGTTTTATGCCGATATTAGATGAAGAGAGTTGGAGTTTTCTGTTGATGGTTGGGTATTTTGAAAAGTCTACCCTATAAAGGAAGTCATGCAATTCAGAAAGAAAGGAAAGCTTAGTCCTTGTTATATAGGACCATACCAGATTTTTAGAAGATCGGTGGAGTTGCTTTTGAGTTACATTTTCCTACAAGTTTAGCTTTTGTAAATCCTGTGTTTCATGTATCCATGTTGAATAAATTTATTGGAGATCATTCTCTTGTGTTACCTGTGGACGAGATTAATGTAAAGGACTCATTATCATATGAAGAAGAACCCATTGTTATTTTAGATCACCAAGTTCAAAAGTTAAGAAGTAAGGAGATAGTTTCAGTTAAGGTGTTATGGAAGAATCATAAAGTTAAGGAAGCTACTTGGGAATCGGAGGATGACAAGCGTATGAGATACCCGACTCTCTTTGAAACCATAGATGATGACATGGAAGGTACAAATCTTTTACTCCTCTCCATTTCCTTATTGTGCTTGAAATCTTGCTTATTGCATCCCAAGTCATCATTCATGGATGAATGATCCCAAGGGAGGGTTGATGTAACTCCTCGGGTTATTCTTGGCTTGATTCAGCTCTTAGTTGCATGATAGGGAGTTTAAGGCCTGGAAATTTTTCTAAGTGTTGGGGTGTAATATACTAAGAATTCAAACCTATATTAGAACCATGATCCGAGCTCATGAGAAATGAATTATAGTTCTTTGATAGTTTTATGAGAGAGTTTGATGTCTATTAAGGCGTCAAATAACTCCTAACTATTAGACGAATCAAAATATCCCTTACCGATTGAGTTTTTGAGAAGAATGTTGCTATAGTGAACTTCAAATGAGCATACCTTCATTCTATTAAGAATTTTCCAGCTAAAGACCACCAACAGATAGATAATTGAATTAGATTTCCAGTGATACCAATTTTGCCTTAATTAGATACCCGGTTGAAAAGTTATGGCACTTTTAGTGCAAGGCAGTAGTTGACCACGATTATGCCGCGTCATGGTGCTCCCCAAAATCATACTCGTCCTTTTCCAGTGCAGCACCACGATGGATCCGCGTAGATCCAAGGAGAAAAATCGATATCGTCCTTTTTCTAGTGGTACTACACGATAGCACTACATCGCATCGGATTGTAAAATCAAGATTTCCATTTCTGCTTTTTATTTTTCCAGGGATAGTTTGGTCTTTTCCCATGGCCCCAAATCCATCCTAAACATGAAATTAAAATCCTAAAGGGGCATTATGTGCCTTATAATTCATAATTTCCCTCCAAAAGATTAATCTTCTCTTATGAACAAACCCTACCCTTCAAGATTCAAGCTCAAGTATCAAGAAAACCATCAAGAACCTTCGCGAATTCCTCAGTCAAGGTAGGTTAAATGGTCATCCATGGGTCCTTTCCACCCATGGAGTCCAAGAACACAATTTAAAATTCAAAGTTATGATTTTTACAAGTTATTGTGATTTTCAACCATGAATCCCCATGAATTTTGATTTTACACCATGTTTACATGAAATTATTGTTGTTATTAAACCCCACACGTTTGAATGTTGTTGTTCACTAATTTAAATCATAATTAGTGATGTTGATGTTAGAATCATTCTATTACTACAAGCTTTAAACTACTCCCATGCTTAGCCTAAACTACAAATGTCAAGTGTTCGATGAAATGCCTACAAAAATAATTTTGAATAAATGCTTTCACATTATGTCCTTAAAGTTTTAGTATGAACTTGCTATCATTGCTATCGAGTCTTGGGGTTTTAATACTTAAAAAATTAGTATCTTACCTAGTTTCTCAGTTACTAAAGAATTATCACAGAACAGTTACAAGTCCTATCATTTCAGTCAGTTACTATACACAGTTAAGCATTGTCATCCCAGAGTTTAGTGTCTATCAGTTGGGAGTAGGATTTAGCACCGGGTGAGTGTAGGGATGGTGGCTTCCCTGTTAGTTAGGCAGAGTCATTAGTATCAGTCCCTGTACTCCAGAACTACGCAGTCATCATAGGGTATAAGGAGTCCCCCATCAGTTCAAGCTTGACTACCTCTCAGGATTCACCCATCAGTTTGGGCTTGACACCCTTAATCCTTTGGGATAGCACATTATTGGATCCACACAACCAGTGTTATTAATCGTGGTACGGTACTAACACCCTTTCAACAGGGGATACAGGTCGGTCCCTAATTTGCTCATTGAGGCATGTTGGTTAGATGATAGCTCCCACAGTCTTAGTCCAGAAAAATAAGCTCAGTAATTCAGTTCTAGTTTTGCTTGACCATAGCATACAGATATAATTCATTCATTTATCAGTATACGGTATTTCAATTTATAGATTATATTCAGAATAATTTTATGCTTGGTCATGCATTCTTATTCTTTACAGATTTTATGCATTCTATTCAGTACTTCATTCTATTCATTCAGTCAGTTATTACTCCTGCACATGAAACCATGTATATCAGCCCAACCTCTTTTATCATATCAGTACATTCAAAGTACTGATCGCATACTTATTTCTTGCGCTATGATGTTTAATTCATAGGTTTGAATGCTCAATTCCCTAATCGTGCATAGACATACCAGATTATCAACAGTAGCAGTGGTGAGTCCTCATACTTAGAGGACATGGATTATTTATCTTAGTTTACTTTATCAGTTTTCTGTATTTTTCAATTCAATCGGAGTTAGTTGGGGATTTGTCCTATCAGCTCCATAGTCAGTCAGTAGAGACTTTTTAGACTAGTATAGACAGTTAGTCAGTCTTCAGTTTTTAGTTTTTAGTCATCATTGTCAGTCTTTTTATCAGTGTTGTTATACAAACATTATCAGCTCTATTACTTAAAACATTATGGCATTATATCCATTTGTTTCCTCATATGACTTCTATCATAAATATATATTAAGTGCTCACAACACGTAACAGCTCATTGGTTAGTTTGTGGTCCCTTGGGACTTTAAGCAGTGTGTGGCGCCCAGGGTGTACTCTTGGGGTGTTACAAACTTGGTATCAGAGCTTAAGGATTTAAAGTGTCCTAGGGAGCATGAAAGTTGCATCAAGTAGAATCTTATGCATAGGTGTGAAGTGTGCCACACTTATGGACAAGAGGCTATGAAAAGTTTAAGAAAAACTTTCTTTCTTTAAATATTGATGTCGTGCGACTTAGCATGAGCTCATGTTAAACTCTTTGTCTAATCTATTCTTCCTTCTGCTTACAGAACATGCCTCCCAGAAAGGCAAACAGAAGAAGAATGTGAACCAGCCAGCACCTCCGCCCATTCAGGAAAATCTCCTTAATGAGCATATTTCTTATACAGAGTTCAGAGCTACATTCACTACTCTATCTCACTCTATAGCAGCTCAAAATGTTTGGCCAGCCACTATTCTGGCCAACCCAGTGGCCAATACTGATACAGCCAGGATTTAGGACTTCACCCAAATGAATCCTCCTCTATATTTAGTTTCAAAATTTGAAGAGGATCCACAAGAATTTCTCAACATAAACCAGAAGGTAACAGATATTATGGGGTTGACTTCTAGTGAGAGTGCTGAATTGGTTGCTCACTAGCTGCAGGATATAGTCCATCCTATTTTTAGCAGTGGAAAAGGGATAGAGGCATAGATTCAGGGCTTATAGAGCAGGGCGTCGCTTACAGTGCTACTAGTGGTCAACGTCAGAATAGGCTTTATGCACTTCAATTCTTACAGGATCAGGAAAGTTCTCCTGATGTGGTTACGGGTACATTACAAGTCTTTTATTTATATGTTTATTCTTTACTAGATCCTAGAGAATCTGTTTCTTTTGTAACTCCTTAATAGCCTTCAACTTTGGAGTCAGTCTCGAAATCTTAGTAGAGCCTTTCTTAGTGTCTACCCTAAGGGATAAGTCTATCGTAGCTCGGTGGGTATACAGGAATTGCCCCGTTATAGTGTCTCAGAAAGTTACTTTTGTAGACCTTGTAGAGTTAGAAATAACAGATTTAAACGTCATTCTGGGCATGGATTGGATCCATTCATGCTATAATTTAGGGGATTATAGAAACAGAGTAGTTTATTTTCAATTTCCAAATAAACCAGTCCTTCAATTGAGGGGTAGTACTACAGCGCTTAGGGGTCAACTTATTTCGTACCTTAGAGTAAGAAAAATGGTAGCCAAGGGGTGTATTTATCTTGTTCGATTCAAAGACTCTAATTCTAAAACTCCCAATCTTGAGTCAGTTTTAGCAGTGTGGGAATTTCCAGATGTGCTCCCTAAATATCTTCCAACAGTTCCTCCCAAAAGGAAAATTGACTTTGGAATAGACCTTCTTCCAGATACCCAGCCTATCTCTATTCTGGCATAAAGAATGGCTCCAGCCAAACTTAAAGATTTGAAAGAAAAGTTGAAAGATCTCCTAGATAAGGGATTTATTAGGCCCAGTATTTCTTCGTGGGACGCACCATTTCTATTTGTTCATAAGAAAGACAGTTTTCTTAGAATGTGTATTGACTACCGTCAATTGAACAAAGTCACAATCAATAAAAAATACCCACTTTCCAAAATCAATGACTTGTTCGACCAACTTCAGGGTGACAGTTATTTCTCCAAGATAGACCTCAGATTCGGCTATCTTCAACTTAGAGTCAGAGAATATGACATTCCAAAAACAGCTTTCAAAACCTGGTATGGTCACTTAGAGTTTCTA
This sequence comes from Capsicum baccatum var. pendulum, assembly GCA_030864225.1. Classification (NCBI taxonomy): domain Eukaryota; kingdom Viridiplantae; phylum Streptophyta; class Magnoliopsida; order Solanales; family Solanaceae; genus Capsicum; species Capsicum baccatum. The sequence goes on along the minus strand of CM061558.1, from coordinate 74,039,238 downwards.
GCCATGTCCTTTGGTCACTCTAATTCCCCAACAGCCTTTATGAACTTGTTGAAACGAGTGTTCAAGCATTACTTGGACATGTTCATCATAGTATTCATTGATAACATTCTTGTTTACTCTCGTAATGAAAATAATCATGCAGACCACCTCAAAATAGTATTGTGGACTCTTAGAGTCCATCAGTTATTCGCTAAATTCAGTAAGTGCGAATGTTGGCTAAGATTATTAGGTTTTCTGGGCCATATTAATTTCGGTGATGGAATTAGAGTTGATCCTTAAAAGACCAAAACGGTGAGAAACTAACCTAGACCCATCTTTCCTTTAGATATCAGGAGTTTCTTGGGTTTGGTTAGCTATTATCGGGGGTTTGTTGAAGGGTTTTTATCTATTATGTCCCCCATGTCCAAATTGACTCAAAAAAAATTTAAGTTTTAGTGGTCAGAGTCTTGTGAGAAGAGTTTTCAGGAGTTGAAGACTCAACACACCACAGCTCGAGTTTTGACATTACCAGATGGTACAGATAGATTTGTTATTTAATGTGATACTTCTAGAGTCGGTTTAGGCTATTTTTTAAGACCGAAGGGTAAGGTTGTGGCCTATGCCTCTAGAAACCTCAAGCCCCATAAAAAGAATTACCCTACCCATGATCTTGAGTTAGTAGTTGTTGTTGTTTCCTTAAAATTTTGGAGGCACTATTTATATGGGGAGGATGCTGATGTGTTCACAGATCCCAAATGCTTGCAGTATGTTTTTTTGTAGATGGATTTGAATCTGAATCAGAGGAGATGGTTAGAATTGTTAAAAGATTATGATATGAGTGTTCTGTATCATCCGGGCAAGGACAATGTAGTGGCAGATGCCCTAAGCATATTGTCTATAGGTAGTGTTGCTCATGTTGAGGATAATAAGAAGAAGTTAGTTAGGGAATTTCATCTATTGGATATATTAAGCGTTAGTTTGGTTGACTCACTGAGGGCAATGTATGGGTACAAAATAGTTCAGAATCTTCTTTGGTTGCTAAAGTGAAAGAAAAGAAAGATAGGGATCCCAGTCTGGTCAACTTGAAGGAGTCAGTCAGAGACCATAAAGTAAAGTTTTTCTCCTAAGAGGGAGATGGTATGTTGTGTTGCCAGGGTAGACTGTGTGTACCCTGTGTTGATGAGTTAAGATAACAAATTCTTGCAGAAGTGCATGGCACGTGTTACTCTATTTATTTAGGGGACACAAAGATGTACCGTGATCTGTAGAAAATCTATTGGTGGAGTGGAATGAAGAGAGATATTGTAGATTTTGTATCTAAGTAAACCACTTTTCAACAAGTTAAGATTGAACATTAAAAGCCCAGTGGGTCTATCCAGGAGTTCATTATTCCCACTTAGAAGTGGGAGAAAGTGAACATGGATTTTCTGACAGGTTTGCCTCGTACTCATCGACAGCATGATTTTATTTGGTTCATTGTGGATTGGATACCAAATAAACCCATTTCTTACCATTCCATACTTCTTATTTAGCCGAGGACTATGCTAAGCTCTATATTAGAGAGTTTATTAGGTTGTACGGTATTCCTCTATCTATCATCTCAGGTGGAGGTACTCAGTTTACCTCTCACTTTTGGAAAGTTTTCCAGAAGGGTCTTGGTACCCAAGTTCACCTCAGTATCGCCTTCTACCCTCAGACAGATGGTCAGACAAAGAGGACCATTCAGACCCTAGAGGACATATTGAGAGTATGTGTCATTGACTTTAAGGGCAGTTGGGATGATAACTTGCCTTTAATTGAATTTATATATAATAACAGCTATCATTCCAATATTCAGATAGACCTGCTTGAGGCACTGTATAGAATAAGATATAGATCTTTGATTGGTACGTTTGAGATAGGTGAAACCGCTTTGATAGGGCCTGATTTGGTGTTTGGTTCATTGAAGAAAGTTCAGCTAATTTGGGAGAGGCTTAAGGCTGCCAAAAGCTGGCAAAAATCTTATATAGATGAAAGGAGAAAGGATCTTGAATTTGAGATTGGTGATTTTGTAGCTAAAAAGCTCTCCCATGAGGTGGTAACGAGGTTTGGTAATGGGGGAAGCTTAGTCCCCGATACGTTGGCCCTTATAGAATTAAAGTCATTTCAGAAAGGAGGCTCATGAGCTTGAGTTGCCTGCAGACTTAGCATCAGTGCACCCGGTGTTCCATATCTATTTGTTGAATAAGTGTATTAGTGACCCAGTTTTTTTTGTTCCCTTAGAAAGCGTAGATGTTCAGAATAGCCTTTCTTACAAAGAAATTCTAGTTGAGATCCTTGATTGACAGATTCATAGAATAAGGAACAAAGAAGTTCTTGTAGTCAAGGTTCTTTGGCGGAATCAGTCCATTTAAGGAGGCACTTGGGAGGTATAAGTATATATGCGGACAAAGTACCCCTATATTTTCTCCGTAAACTCAGACACAGCTTAAGGTAAGAATTTTCCCAAGAATTTTCTTTTTTCCATGCTTATTTTTAGTTGCATATCATTCTCAACATTTATGCATTCATAGAACCATTTAAGTCATGTGTTATGTTTTAGAATAAGTCATGTTATCACATTTACATCATGTATATTTAGTATGTAACCTCAATTCCTCATTGTTTTCAGCTTAGCCAATCTCATTCGAGGATGAATATTTCCAAGGAGGAGATATTGTAATACCCTGAGAATCCAATCCAACATTGGAACCATGCTTCAAGCTTATGAGAAATGAATTATAGTTCTTTTATAGTTTTCTGATCAAGTTTGATGTATATTAAGGCCTTAAATAACTCCTAACTATTAGATGAATCAAAATATCCCTTACCGATTGAGTTTTGAGAAGAATATTGCTATAGTCAATTTCAAATGAACATATCATTCGTTCTATTAAGAATTTTCCAACTCAAGACTTACCAACAGGTAGATAATTGAATTATCTTTCCAACTATACCAATTTTTCCTAATCTGATACCCGGATAAGAAGTTATGGCACTTTTAGTATGAGGCAATAATTTACCGCGATCATGATGCATTGCGGTGCTCCCAAAAATTGCACTCACCCTTTTATAGTGAAGCACCACAATGGATCTATGTCTCTCCAAGGTGAAAACTGGGATCCTCATTTTTCCAGTGGCGTAATGCAATAGCACCACATCAAAAGCCGGAGTGTAAAATCAGGATTTCTAGTTCCGCATTTTAATTTTTCAAGGATAGTTTGGTCTTTTCCCATGCCCCCAAATCCATCATAAACACAAAATTAAAACCCTAAAAGGGCATTATGCACCCCATTATTCATAATTTCCCTCCTAGAAATTAATCCTCTCTCAAGAACAAACCCTAGCCCTTCAAAATGCAAGCTCAATTTCAAGAAAACCATCAAGAACCTGCTCAAATTCCTCAGTCAAGGTATGTTAAATGTTCATCCACGGGTACTTTTTACCCATGGATTTCAAGAACCCAAATTCAAATTCAAAGTTATGATTTTTACAAGTTGTTGCGATTTTCATCCATGAATTTTGATTCTATACCATGTTTACATGAATTTGTTGTTGTTATTAAACCCAATACGTTTGAATATTGTTGTTCGCTGATTTAAATCATAATTAGTGATGTTGATGTCAAAATCATTCTATTACTATAATCTTTAAACTATTCCTATGCTTAGCTTAAAATACAATGTCAAGTGTTTGATGAAATGCCTAAAGAATGAATTTTGAATTAATGCTTTCACTTTATGTCCTTAATATTTTAGTATGAATATCCTATCATTACTATCGAGTCCTAGGGGTTTGAATACCCAAATTTCTAACTGCATACCTAGTTTTTCAGTGTCTAAAGAATGATCACAGAACAGTTACAAGTCCTATCATTTTAGTTAGTTACTATAAACAGTTAAGCATAGTCATCTCAGAGTTCAGTGTCTGTCATTTGGGAGTAGAATTTAGCACCAAGTGAGTGCAGGGATGGCAGCTTCCCCATCAGTCAGGCAGAGTCATTAGAAGTAGTCTCTATACTCCAGAACTACGTGCCAGTGTAGGATATAAGGAGCCCTCGTTAGTTAAGGTTTGACTACCTCTAAGGGGTCACCCGTCAGTTTTGGATTGACACCCTTAGTCCTTTGGGATAGCATATTAGTGGATCCATACAACCAATATTAGTACCCGTGGAACGGTACGGACACCCTTCCAATTGGGGATATAGGTTGGACCCTATTTGCTCATTGGGGCATGTCAGTTAGATTATAGCTCCCACAGTATCAATCCAGAAATCAGCACAGTAATTCAGTTCTAGTTTTGCTTGACCATAGCATATAGATATAAGTCATTCATTTATCAGTATCTAGTATTTCAGTTTACAGATTATATTTAGAACATGTTTATGCTTGGTGATGCATTCTCAGTTTTTATAGATTTCATGCATTCTATTTAGTACTTTATGCTATTGATTCAATCAGTTATTACTCCTGTACATGAAACCATGTATATCAACCTAACCTCATTTAGCATACCAGTACATTCAAAGTACTGATTGCATACTCATTTCTTGTACTATGATATTTAATATCACAGGTTCGGATGCTCAGTTCGCTGATTGTGCATTGACATACCAGATTATTAGCAGTAGCAGTGGTGAGTTCTCATACTTCAAGGACATAGATTATTTACCTCAGTTGACTTTATTAGTTTTCAGTATTTTTATATTCGATCGGAGTTAGTTAGGGGATTGTCCCATCATCTCCATAGTCAGTCAGTAGAGGTTTTTCAAACTAGTACAGATAATTAGTCTTCAGTTTTCTGTTATCATTGTCAGTTGTTTTATCAGTGTTGTTCTAAAAACATCATTAGATCTATAACTTAAAACTTTATGGCATTATACCCATTATTTTCTGCATATAACTTCCATCATCAACATATTATTCAGTGCTTACAGCAGGTACCAGCTCATGGGTTAGTTTGTGGTCCCTCGGTACTATAAGAACCGCGGGGCCCCAAGGTGTCCTCTCGGGGAATTACATGGGGACATAGTCATATTTTAAGCCTCTTAACCTTGACGATTTTTAAATTGGTCTTGCCGACCTCGAGAAGTAGATTTTTGAGTTAATTCATGCTCAAGGATGTAAGGGGCATGTCTCAGGGAAGTTTTGGATTTTTCGGACAGGGATTAGGTCATGTTTGGTTTTTGGTTCCAGAACTTCACCATGATAGCAGTGCGTCCTGGTGGAATTGCGGTGAGACCTTCATCACTGTGACCTTGTCATCGGCGTTCCAATTGCAAAATTAATTGCCAAATGGGCAATATGGTCTTTTCCTTTTATTCTAATTCATAAACTGATAGATTATATCATCAGTTAGGGCAAATATTTCCCATTCTCATCAAGTATACTCTCAAGAAAACACTTCTCTCTTCCCCCAAAACAAGAATTTAATCCTCTCAAGTCCAAGAATCACAAGAAAAGAGCAAGATTAGGGTTTCATTCTTCAAAGTAAGAAACTTAAGGCACGTGGGATTATCCTAAACTCATGGTCATGAATTTACTATTTCTAAACAATTTTTAAAGATTATGTATATTGCATACGAAATTGGATTGAAACGTATTGATGCATATGCATTGAAAATCCCACATTTTGATGATGTTTTGTAAAAATTGTGGTGTGGTACCTATGTTTGAAGTGTTTTTCATGTTTTCAAATGATATTGAGTTTGTGAAGATAAATTAGAGCATGATTTATGTAATTTCCCTATCTTACTATGAAAACCATTGTTTTTACATACTGGGGGATGATTGTACAGATTGCTAAAAGCTTGAGTTTAAAGGTTTTTATCGTGTATAAATTTCACTGTTGTTATGGTTAAATTAGAGGGTGTTTTTCCTTGATTTATAAGTGTTCATGTTTCCAATTGAAAACTGCATTTATTTGATTTAAGAGATAACCACCATAGAAAAAAGTATAGAAAAGAGAAAGTGGTTTGTTTTTCATATGATTTCAATTTATGAACTCATGCCTGACCTTTAAATCTTTTGGGGTGCTCAATAATATGTTTTGAAATTAGAAGGGTAGTAGAGATGTTGTGGTATGAATATAAGACTTGCAAGTCTGGGTATGATGATACCCTACTGTGATGTGCTCGAAACAGAATAAGAGAGAAACAAATTAAAAAGGTGACATATTTTAAAGAGTCTAAAACTGGGCTTAAAAGAGTTAGATGGTTACCCAAAGAAGGCACGAGTTAAATTACTCTTTGCCCAAAATCGTGATGTGCCGACACGGGTTCATGATTACCCTGACTTAGGGATTGTCCGTTGGCGACGGTCCTGTGGCATAGTAGAGATGTAGAGACTCCAACCCTTGTAAAAAACATGGGTTGGGGGATAGCCCGTGGAATTAAATATTTTAGGGTGTACCACCTAGCTCATAAGAGAAATAAAGAGTAGAGGCATGATTCTGGGAAAGTGTTGAACTTTATCAGATTATGCTCATGTGTTTTCAAAGGTTTTACGTTGACATGTTTTACTAAATGCTCACACCTATGTTTTATAAAAAAAAATATGTTTTCATTTTTGGATTGTTCTATGTACCATTACATTGTGTTTGATGCCCTATATTTTAGGATCTGAGGCTAAGTCCCGTGACCCCGCTAAGCAGTAGATTATTGTGAGGCGTTTGGAGTTGGTGAGCCTCTCTTGTTTCGGAAGGCCTTGTTTCATGTGATGTTTTTCATTTGATTTTAGTTCATGGTCCGCTCGAGGTACTTGTCTCGGTTTTAGATAGATGTTTCAATTTAGTAGAGATTTTCCAGACCTGTGTCAGATGGTTTTGGGTCTTTATGAGCTTATGTCCATTGTCTAGTTGAATTAATAAGATGACCATGATTTCAGTTTACTTCCGCATTTTTATTATCTGATGAATTATACATATGAGTACAAGTTAAGAGAGCTCTCGAGCCTTCGTGGTTTGAGATGCCATTGTGGCTAGAGCCCCGGCTCAAGTCATGACAAAATGAAAATGAAAATATAAATAAATTCTAAATTCAAACAAATAAAAACATAATACTCTTATGTCAAATTTCTACATAACTTACATCAATATGATTTAAAAGAAAAAAAATATAAATATATAACCTTAGTCAACATTAAATTCTACTTTAATTTTTTTAAAAATACTAACAAAATTAAGTTAATTGAAAAACAAAATAAGATAAATAAAGAAATAGATAATGCGAACAACTGGACGGAATTAGATGACATAAAGATTGAGAATGATAAGTAACGAAATGAAATATAAAAAATAAAAAATAAAAATAAAAAATATATTTTAGAAAATATTAGAATAATGAAAAAAATTAGAACGAAAAATAAGTAGAAATAAAAGAAAGAAACTACAAAGTAACCAAATTGTAATTGCACCATGTAATTACCAGTAATTCACAAGGATACATTCACACCTTGGGTTGCTGCGACAATTCACTTCAACGTTAAGAAGGGATCGTGAACGCAGGGCATTTTGATGTCCAGTTTTCAAAATGGAGAGAGGGGTTGGCCGCTATGGTTCTATGTCACATTTTCTATGCGTAAGTATATTAATTAGAAAGGAAATCCAATACAAATACTAAATCAAAAAGCAGCCTACCAAGCAGCTAATGAACTTCGTATCAAAGCAAAATAGGCCTTCCCCACAGGGACTCTATCTTGCTTCCATCGCCTTAGCCTCTATTATGCCTCGTCTTTCCTTCTTCGAGCTACACTCCTAAGAGCAGACACAAAAGGGAAGAGCGTAGTCTTGAGTTTAGTCTAAAAATTCATTCACATTGATAATGGGCAAGGAACCAATAAGAAGTATTTTCGGGCCTATCAAACAAACTATATATTTCCTTTTTCATACGATAAGGGATAAAAAATGCTTTCATCAATATTGTTCTTTTATTCTCATTTCTTTCATAGACAGAAAGGAAAGTTAAAATTACTCTAACATTAATAAACCATGAACAAGTCAGATTGGGATCCCCAATGACAAGCGAACAGGAATTTTCAGATCCAGAACAAATAAAAGAAGGGAAAGACGGGTGGTTGAGACAGTGTAGTCCATTTTCACAAAAGTACGTAATGTCAAATTAATGAATTTTGTTCCCTCTGGGAGGGAGAAAGCTAAGGAAGGTTTTTTCCAAGGGCAACAAGCAGGATAATTAAGGTGTGCAAGGTAGGGCCAAATAAAGTAGCATGGCTACTAGGGGTGAGACTACTTGCTTCAATTTCATAACTGGGTGAAGGAAGAGTAACTGAGCTTCAAGCAAAGAAGGATAAGAGACTACAACCCGATGGGTTCCCTTGACCAAGCTATTTCCCATTGCCTATGAGTCACCTGCTCATTCTTTAATAGGCACATGGGGTTGGAGACAAGCTCCTCCAACTAATTGAGAGCTCTTTTTTAGCCTTTCTCGTTTCTTTGTAATGATACTTCCACTAACAACAAGGAAACAATGAGTGTTACTATCCACCATATTTTTACCATCCAACTTGACGAAATGCATATTTTTAATTAATAAACATATGTTCTTCACTAATATCATGAAAAATAATTGATTCATTTTTTTTAAAATTATCATATTTTAATTAAACTAATCATAAAAACTAAAACTACAATATTTCTAAGAACATAATGGAATGCATGTTTGACAAAAAGATCAATATTATAAATATAATATCATAAAATAATTAAAATATTTGACAAAAATATAATCTATCAATTCTAACTAAAATATAAATGACTTGCTATGTGAAATATCTACTAAAGAAATGAAACTGAAAATATAAACAAGTTTTATATTCAAAAATAAAATATTAACATAATACCCTTATGTTAAATTTCTATATGACATACATAAATATGATTTTAAAGAAAAATGAAATGTAACTCTACAACCTTATTCAACAATGAATTCTACTTCAATTTAAAAATAAGAATACTAACAAAATTATGTTAAATGAAAAAAAAATAAACATGAAATAAATAAAGAAATAGATAATACGAACAATTGGATAGAATCAAATGACAAAAAGTTTGGGAATGAGAAATAAGGAAATAAAATAAAAATACATTTTTAAAAAATAACAGAATAGTAAAAATAAAATAGAATTCAAAATAAGAAATAAAGCAGAATGAGAAATAAGACGAAATAAAAGAAAGAAACTAAAAAGTAACCAGTTTGTAATTACACCATTTAATTACCATCAATTCACAAGGATTCATTCCCACCTCTGGATGCTGCCATAATTCACTTCAATGTGAAGAAGGGGCCATGAACACAAGGCATTTTGGATGTTCAGTTTTCAAAATAGAGAGAGGGGTTGGCCAGTATGGTTTTGTGTTACATTTTCTATGCGTGAGTGTATTAAATCAGAAAAGAAATTTAATACAAATACTGAATCAAGAGGCAGCCTACCAAGCAGCTAATGCACTCCTTTCTATCAAATAAAAATAGGCCTTCCCCATAGGGACTCGATCTTGCTTCCATTGCTTTAGCCTTTGCTATGCCTCATCTTTCCTTCTAAGGGCTAAACATATAAAAACAGACTCGAAAGGGAATAGCGTGGTCTTGACTTTAGTATATAAATCTATTTACATCGATAGGGGACAAGGAACCAATAAAATCTTTTTAGTCCTATCAAACAAACTATAGGTTTCCCCTTTCCATTCGATAGGGGATAAAATACATTTTCTTCAACATTTTTTTTTCTCCTCATTTTCTTCATAGACAGAAAGAAAGGTAAAAACAACTCCAAAATTAATAAACCACGAGCAAGTCATACTGGGATCCCCAATGACAAACGAACAAGTATTTTTGGGTCTAAAAAAGGGGGGGAAAGGCAGGTGGTTAAGACAGTGTAGTCCGTTTTCACAAGAGTACGAAGCTTCAAATTTAAGAATCTATTTCCTGTGGGATGGCAAAATCTAAGGAATATTGTTTTCAAAGGCATCAAGTAGGATAAATAAGGAATGTAAGGCAGGGCCAAAGAAGGTAACATGGCTAGTACTGGCGACACTAAATGCTTAAAATTCATTAATTGGTGAAAAAAATACCTGAGCTTCAACCAAAGAAGGCGAGAGACCACAACTCAATGGGTTCCCAACACGAACCAAACCAGGGCCTTGTCGTAATGGGTATCCAAAGTCCAACAAGAACCAGAGATGCCCCGGATACCCAACCCAACCAATCAATAAACCACAAAATAATAACCAAATCCATAACCATTATATAACATACCCAAGTCTACAGCTTGTCCATAAAAAGCTGCTAAAAAACAAGAATATCCGATCGGGACATACCCCTGACCATAGCCAAAACCAATATTCAAGTTTAAACCAAAGACAAAAGAAACTCAAAACAAAAAATAGAGCCTCCCAAAATATAGAAGCTTACCACTTCAAGTCAACACGAGTTGTCGTCAAATCCAAGTCTCTGAGCAGGATGTGTAATAGTATGACCACCACCTGCATAGCATGGGGATACAATGTTTGAGGATAATCAATGGTTGGAGCACTAGCATGTAACTCAAAGATAAAGATAAAATAATGCGAACAGTTCAAAACCAATCAACAAATGCATATAACCAATGCAATACATACATATATATATATACCATGTCGGGATAGGGAACAAGATTACATGAACTTTGAAATCATTAACTTGGCGCTGTGTAGCAAAACCATCATAGAACAAGGCACCCATGGGCAATATGCGCCCAGCTCTCCACTAGTTGGAAGGGCCTCAGTGCGTGTAGCTGCACGAACCAGGGAATATCCATAACCATATATTCTCTTTTATGGGGAACTCAAACATCCCAACATAATCAAGGTGATGCAAGCACCAATACATGTATAAGGGGGACTCAAACATCCTATTCATATATTCATTCAGGGGATTCGAACCACCTGGTCATAAGGACACCCGCACCGGCTAGCACATTTTCCTATAGTAGTCCTTCGGACTCCACTTTCACGACCAAGCTACACATCCCGCTTTAAATCTCAATTTAAAACCATTATTTTCACACACATAATCATTAAGTTAATTACTTACTAAAGACACTTCCTTGGTATCATCATACCAACACCACTTGCAAGCGTACCACATGCAATTTCATTATCAATCAACCAATTATTCATTTGACTTTGGGACTCGAACCCATTGTCTAACAAAGACACTAATTCAATTCAAAGTGTAGGGACTCAAACCCATTGTCTAATAAAGACAAAAATCAATTTACTGTTTAGGGACTCACACCCATTTAGCCAGTTAAACCACTAAGGTTACCATTTAAATCATTACATGGCCAACAAGGCCTTCACAAAACCATTTATCAACCAATCATATTCATTAGGTCAATGCCTTACTTCAAAACACAATTTAACATGTGACTAGTTTATTCTCTTAGTCATTTATACAAACACTTTGAGGGCATATTATTACCAAGACCAAAACCAAAGTAAAGACCATCAAGTTTAGGGTGAACCATTACCCATTTGTTAAACCATAATTACCAAGCACCCACATGTGAAAACCACCATACAAATATGTATAAACACTATTTAAACCAAGACTAAACAATACGCAGTAATATGCAACAAGACCCTCAACATTGGTTTTCAAAACAACCATTAATGAATCATAATCAATGTTCAAAACATGTGATATTTGAGTACTAACAATGACGAAAGATTCATATGCCTTATTCACAAAGATTCATGAAAAGAACTTTACTTTTGAGCCTCTAGATGAACACCTTGTGGAAACCCTATCCCAATCTTCAAGAGAGTGTTTTGAGAGAGTTTCAGTAATGTTTTGATCCTTCCAAGTGTGTTATGAAAGTCTACAATATGTTATAAGACGTGGGGTTTTAAGGTTTTTGGAGTGAGAAATGTCTAAAATGTCCACAGCTTAAAAGTTGAAAAATATGCGCAGGAGGGTACGGTTTGCCCTTTCTACTTGTACCCACATCATATGTGTGGTACCCTTCACTCATATGTTGATCAGAATGTTGGACACCATAATCTGTCAACTATATGAATCCTTAGCATGAATGCACCCTACCATACGACTAGTACCTACTCAAATCGTACCCTAGGTAAAATGTCAAGGCTAGACACTGAACAACATACGATTTAGACCTTACTACTCATTCCCTAACATATGACTCGTATGATGTCTATTCGTACCTTGGACATAAACCAACCAAAACTATACTGAGTATCATAAGACCAAGGACTTCAAACCGTATCCACATCATATGATAAGTAAGCACAAATCATATGATGTCAAGAGAGCTCGAAATCAAGAAATTTCTAACGATCAAAACTAGGGTGTTTGAATTCTCCCCCACTAGGATCATTCATCCTCAAATGACAGGTTAAGGCAAGCACAAGCGTGAGTTAGCACGTTCTTACCTATTAAACTTCCCTTTAATTAGTACTAGAAAACAAATACATTAAGGAATCGACACTTTCTCTAATAAACACATAAAATAAAAATATTAAGGACAACATATACCTTAAGCACAAATTTCCAAAACGGGGAACAAATGCAGATACTTGGACTTCATGGCCTCCTCCGCCTCCAAAGTAGTTTCTTCAACCTTATGGTTCCTCCAAAGAACCTTTATCAAAGCCACATCCTTCATCCGCAACCAACAAACGTGACAATCTAAGATCTTAACCGAGACTACCTCATAAGACAAGGAATCTGAGATACCAAATCCTTCCAAATGAACAACCAATGAAGGATCACCTACACATTTTCTCAACATAGAAATATCGAAAACCAGATGAATGGAACTCAAACTAAAAGGCAATTCCAACTCATACGCAACATTACCAACCCTCTTCAAGACCAAATATGGACCAATACACTAGGGACTAAGCTTTACTTTCTTACCAAACTGTATCACTCCTTTCATGGGATACACCTTCAAGAATACCCAATCATCAACTTTGAACTCCAACTCCCACGACTCACATCTGCATAGGACTTTTGGCAACTTTGAGCGGCTTTCAATCTATTGTGAATCACCTTCTCCAAGTCTTGGTGAACCAAGTCAGGGCCAAACAACTTACCCTCACCAACCTCATACCACCCAATAGGAGAACGACATCTCCTACCATGCAACACCTACAAAGGAGCCATACCAATGCTAGAGTGTTAACTATTATTATAAGCAAACTCTATAAGAGGCAAATGGTAAACCCAACTACCCCCAAAGTCAATTACATAAGCACGGAGCATATCTTCTAATGTCTAGATGGTCCTCTCCCATTGTCCATCCGACTATGGGTGGAAAGTGATACTAAGGCACACCTTAGTTCCTAAACCTTTCTAAAATAATTGCCAAAAATATGATGAGAATAGAGTACCACTATACAAGATGATAGAAACAGGAGCACCATCCAACATCACAATCTTGATAGAAACAGGAGCACCATGCAAATTCACAATCTCCTCAAGATACAACTTAGCATAATCCTCAGCCAATTAACTAGTCCCCATCGACAAAAAGTAAGCAGACTTGGTCATACTATCCACAATGACCTAAATCAAATCATACTGATTTTGAGACTGAGGAAGACTAGTAACGAACCCTTCTTAAATCTCATCACACCCTTCATTGGAGATACTTTTAAGAACACTAAATCACCAACCATAAAATCCAACTACCTTTATCTCACATCCTTATAGGAGACTCTGAGCAATCTTAAGTCTATCCCGAATCACCTTCACCATCTCCATAACTTGGTGAACCAAGTCCAAACCAAACAATCTAGTCTCACCAACCTCAAACCACCCTATAGGAGATCTACACCTCCTACAATAAAAAGTCTAAAAAGTAGTCATCCCAATACTAGAGTGAGAACATTAAATATAAGCGAACTCGCTAAGAGGCAAATGATCTACTAAACTACCTCCAAAATTAATCACGTAAGCCCTTAGCATATCTTCCAAAGTCTAACTAGTCCATTTCACTTTCCAATCCATTTGAGGGTAGAAAGTGGTGCTAAGTTTCACCTTAGTCCCAAAATCTCTTTGAAATGAATGCCAAAAGTTAGATGAAAACTGTATACCTCTATCCGAAATGATGGAAACTAGATCACCATTTTCATGACCCAAACTATGGACTAGCCGTGATGGGTATCTCAAGTTCACCGTGGGTCAGAGACTACCCCTTTTTTATAGTCAAACAAAAACCATACAACTAGAAGCAAATGAATTCCAAAGATATAACAAGATAGAATATGTAATAATAAAAATGTGCTAAAAATCCATAATACCAACTCTCAATCCAAACTAATCCACAAAGCCTCTAAATAGACAAAAACCAATCTAAGTTGGGACATGCATATCTAGAAACGTAACCAAAGAAACAATCAATGACAAAAACTAGACCATGAAGTAACAGGCCATATGGAAGAAGGAGGCTCACCACTTCATGTTGATTTAGGAACAATCCAAGAACAACCTATCACTGTACAGGAAAAGTAGAAGTGTCTATGTTCCCTATATCGCATGGGGATACAACATTCGGAGATAGTTAATGGGTTGAGTGATAGTATGTAACTCAGGGATACGGGAAGAAAATAGTGCCATGATCAATAATTCAAATCATTCAATACCAATGCACACAGTCATATACATGTAAATATATAACATGTTAGGATAAGGAACAAGTCTTATCATAAACTTTAAGACATTAACCTGATATGTGAAGCATAACTGTCAACGGGCTATATGGGCCCCAACTCTCACCCCCTATTTGGGCCCTGGAAGAAGTAGCCGCACAAATCTGAGAATAATCATAACCTATATGCACAAGGGACTCAAAACTCTTGATCATACATTAAGGGTGACATGAACACCCGATCAAAAGCAAGGGTGACTCAAACATCTAACTATTTAGTCCCCCACACTAGCAAACATGGTTTCCAGTATTTGTCTTCTCGGGACCTCCACTTTCACGGAGAACTGCATAACCCCTTTTAAGCCTAAATTAAAATATTTATCACATAACTTATTAATATAATTAAAGATTCATTCATTAAGTAAATATCACATGGAATTGTCATACCGACTATAGCTTGCAAGCGAATGTCATCATGCCAAATCAAATAGCCAATATAACTCTATTTCACTAACCAATAAGACTCTGACCCATTTATACCCCATTTCCAAATTAATCCATGGAGATAAAGGTTTTTCAAACCATTCATGTTTCATTAGCCTTTCTATGCAATTTTCATATTTCAAGAGTAGTTTAATGTCTCATATTTCAAGAGTAGTTCAATGTCCATATACTCATATTCAAAACCAATTTCACAAGATTAGGTTTAGGTTAGACCTATTACAATATTCAAAACAATCAATTTAGGGAAATCCATGACCCCTATTCAAATTAACCACATCTATGCACCCCAAATAATTCAAAACTATCAATTCTAACCATGAATCATTCATAAAAGCCATGGGAAAAACATTTAAATGATTATTATCTAAAACCCTCAACCCATTATTCAAAACCTACATCAAAAT
The DNA here is from genome assembly GCA_030864225.1 of Capsicum baccatum var. pendulum. NCBI lineage: Eukaryota > Viridiplantae > Streptophyta > Magnoliopsida > Solanales > Solanaceae > Capsicum > Capsicum baccatum. The sequence goes on along the minus strand of CM061558.1, from coordinate 74,023,664 downwards.
CATGTGAATACCAAATCAATTCATGCTATAATTTAAAAAAAAAGTTTAGGGAGAGAGATATATGCCTTAATCACCAAGAAATTTGGAGAAGAAACCACCATTGAGCCCTAAAATACCAAACTCTTGTAACCTTAGCTTTGTCTTTGAATAGGGAATTTAGGATAAGAGAAGAGAGAAATTATTTGAGTAATGAGATGTTATGGGGCCCCTAGGGTATTTTATGTTGTGGTTCCCTATTGGGGAAAGAGGGAAATAACTAAAGTCCCCAAACTAAAATTACAGAGAGCTGTTGCTAGTCGTATTATGGGTGACCTTATGACTCTTAGGGTCACCTTACGAATCACCACCATGACTCGTGGTCTAGTCAGTGATTTAGGGCATCCTCACTAGTTAGGTCACTAGTCACACCCTATTACTTATGACCTGACCATACAACTTGTATGGTCATAGTCATGACCACCACCAAAAATTTAGGCGCTTACACTAGCCACCCTATGATTCATACTCTATAACTCATTGAGTTTAGTTGTGATCAAGACAAAGATTTTGGTCGCCCTACGACTCGATCCCAACGACCAGTAAGAAGACCTCACGACTCGTTTGGTGAGTCATACTTAGAGCAGTGAGCCCAACACTTATGGTTTTTTAGGGCCAAAATCTAAGGCGTGCGTTGCATTTTCTCCCAGGATTTTTCATCTCCGAATAATGAGTCAAGGCATCCATTAGCACGATTTAACACAGAAACACAACAACAATTACCTTTAATCAAGATAGAAAACCAAGATGTTTAGGCATACACATACCTTAAGCATGAATATCCAAAATCAGGAAACAAGAATGGATATTTGGACTTAATGTCCTCTTCAGCTTCTCAAGTAGCTTCTTCAACCTTATGATTCCTCCATAGAACTTTCATTGAATTCACATCCTTAGTCCTTAAATAATAGATTTATCTATCTGTAATCTCCACCGAGACTTTCTCATATGATAAGGAATTCTAAATACCCACACCCTCCAAAGGTACAACTAAGGAAGGATCACCCACACATTTTTTTAACATCAAAACATGGAACACTGGATAAATAAAACCCAAACTTGAAGGCAACTCCAACTTGTAGGCCACATTTTGCACTATCCTCAAAATCAAGTATGAGCCAACATAACAAGGATAGAGCTTCCCCCTTCATTCAAAACCTAATCACTCCTTTCATGGAAGATACCTTTAAGAAAACCCAATCATCCATATTAAATTCCAACTCCCTTCGACTCAAATCTACATAGGATTTTTGGCAACTTTGGGCGTTCAGCCTATCCCAAATCACCTTTAATTTCTCCATAGCTTGGTGAACCAAATTAGGGTCAAACAATTGAGTCTCACAAACTTTGAACCACCCAATAGAAGACATACACTTCCTACCATACAAATCTTTGAATAGAGCTATTTGAATACTCGAGTGATAGTTGTTATCATACACAAACTCTATGAGAGATAAATGATCAACCCCACTACCAACAAAGTCAGCCATCAGGCCCTTAGTATATCTTTATAAGTTAGAATAATCCTCTCCGCTTGTCCATCCATCTGAGGGTGGAAAGCAATGCTAAGGTTAACCTTAGTCCCCAAACCTCTCCGAAAAAAATGCCAAAAGTGCAATGAGAACTATGTACCTCAATTAGATATAATAGATAGAAGCACACCATGCAACTTGACGATCTCCAGAATAAAAAGCTTAACATAGTCCTCTGGTGAATAATTAGTCCTCACTGGAAAGAAGTGAGTGTACTTTGTCATCCTATCAATGATGACCCAAATCAAATCAAACTAACTTCAACACAGCAGAAGACTCATAAGAAATCTATATTAATCACTTCCCACTTCCACATGGGCAACTCAATCTCTTGAGATAGACCACCAAGCATAAAGTATTCCACCTTTACTTGCTGGAAAACCATACACTTACTCATAAAATTAGCCATATCCCTCTTTATGTTGCTCCACCAATAGATCTCTTTAAAATCATGGTACATCTTCGTCAAAAAGGGATGAACCATTTACCTAGACTCATGAGCCTCAAACAATATTCTCTTTTGCAGCCCAACAACATCAAGAACACACAATCTACATTGGTACCTCAAGCTACAATAACCACTAATCTCAAAAGTTATCACCTTTTGGTGATCACATCATCCTTTATTTTCTTCAAAATAGGATCCAAAACCTTTTTCTTCTTTGCCTCAACATCAAGAGAAGACTTTACCTCTTGAATGATCACCACACCATTCTCAGAATCCAAAAGTCAAACTCTAAGATTAGCTAAATGGTGGATATCCTTTACCAACCATAATTTTTCCTCCTCCATATGTAATAAGATACCCATAGACAACCTTCTAAGATCATCCACAACCATGTTAGCTTTATCGAGATGATAATGGGGACTTATATCATAATCTTTGAGAAACATAAGCCATATCCTTTGCCTAATATTCAAATCTTTCTGGTAAACACGTACGGCAAGCTCTTATGGTCTGAATATATGTCAACATAAACTCCATACAAGTAATGGCACCAAATCTTCAAAGCAAAGACCACAACTAATAATACCAAATGATGAGTCGAATAGTTTTTCTCATGCACCTTAAGTTACCCAGAAACATACGCCATATCCTGCTATGTTGTATTAAAACACAATTACGTCTCACACAGGACACACCATAATAAATAATAAAACTATTAGTACCCTTGGATACAGTCAAATCGAAGCTGAAGTCAACTTATCCTTCAAATTTTCAATGCTACCCTTACAAGCATCAAAACACAAAAACTGTAACACCCCAAAATTTAGTTCCTAGGATGTTGCACGGTGCTCTGAACTACAAGTAGTCCTGAGCTAACCCTGGCTGTTTTCTACTAAGTCTAGATCTCAACATAAGGGAAGAATATGAAAACATAATAATTTGGGAAATCTTATCTAAAGAAAAGAAATCTCACAAATCCTGGTAAGATAATACTGAGAATCTGAATATTGAATTAAAAGTCTAACACTAAATCTAATAGTTCGACAAGACTCTACAATCTAAATCTAGAGAGTCACTGAGACAGGCCCCAACTAACTCAAACTATCTGAAATGAAAAAAAAGAAATATCTACTAATAAACTAAAAGTTTGAATAACTAAGTCCCTAAATATGAGGACTCACCAACTGCAGGGATGTAGCTAAGATGCTCGGGAATCACTCACGTTGCTGAGACTGAGCACCTGAACCTACATTATAAGACAATGTAGAACATAGACATATATGTGGATCATTACGTTGAGGATGTACTGAGTATATGGGGGTGCATGCAATAAGTAAACAATATCATCACAGTTTATAAAATCATGCATGCTAAATGTAAATGACTCATACAGGCTTGAGTAATCTAAATTCTGAAAAATCATAATCATAATTGATAAGATATATAACGTAAATCTTATGAGTCGTTACACTTAGTTCTAAAGTCTATAAAATAGCCTATCTGAGGGCTTAAAATATTAAGACCAAAACTTCCATAAACATATGCTTTTATCTTAAATCTTTAAATCAATAGACTGTTGAAGAGTGGGGGACATCTATTGGAAGGTTCTTCTAACCGACGTACACCATGTGAGAATCCATAGAGTCCCACATCTGGACCCCGTTAGGTGAGGTTGTTCTACCCTTGCCATTTGAATAGAACTTCTATAATAAGTTATCATAATCTGAGTCATCCACGTAGAAGTGAGAATAATCTAAATCCTACGTTGGTACATAGTTTTGGGTATGAAATCGTAGTAAACTACCCATCTCGATGCTAAATACCACTCTCATTCTTATGCTCAAAATCTTAAGAAATCCACTTCAAAATAGCACATAGTTAAATCTCAAGTTATATCGACAAAGTGGATTCTATATCTTATCTTAGACCAAAAGGTCAAATCTTTATCAATAATCTAAGAATAATCTAATCTGAGGGTTCTTATAGCACAAATAATCTTGAAATAGAAATCTTAATTAGGGAATAATAGCCCATGCAGCAATCTCATGTTAAAACATCTAAAAATTCATGCTTGATAATGTAAACACTTATAATTCATCATAAAATCTGGAAATTACTGCACAATGCATAGAAATATAAATAAAGTCAGGAAATTTCAACTTCTAAATCAATAGAAATCTCATAAGTTTGTAAACAACAATAATGGGTGTAAACCCTAACTTGAATTTCTAGAAAATCATATAAACTTCAATAAAAGTTGAATTTAAAACAAGTTTTGGGCACAAAGATAAAAGGAGTATCCTTGTTCATAACCCCACATACCTTGTTGGATGATCTAGATGCTAGAACTTGAATCTTGGATCTTTATTGATGTTTTGGAAATGAATTCTTAGAGTTCTTGAATTGGGGATTCTCAATCTTGTATTATCTTGGAGAATTGATAGAGGAAATTTTGGGTTTCTTGAAGAAGAAGAATGAGCCTTAGGGTTTTGTCTAAGAGATAATAATGAATAAAGCATAAAGTTCTCTCAAATATGATTAATATTTTATATTTGGACGGATTGGGGGTTGGGGATTTACCAAATTACCCCCTTTACACTTTTATATGAAACTGGAAAACGTATATTTTTTCGATCTGGGTGGCCATCGTGATGCACTGTTATCGCGGTGGCTCACTAGAAATTGATGAATGGAAATTGGGCAGACTCCGCGATGCGGAGACATCGTGGTGCCCCTTTGGAATGCCATTTTGGCACATGGAGCGATGCGCTAATATCGCAATGGATCTCTAAAAATTGACAATTAGGAAATTGACACTCTCCGCAATGCGCCAATATCAAAGAGGGCCACTGGAATGGAACAATTGGAAATTTACACTGATCCACGACATGCTAAGGGTCCAGATGCTAGAGTTTTGCAATAGGAACTTAAAATAGCCATAACTTCTTACTCGATTATTGGATTTAGGAGAATCCTATATCGCTGGAAAGCTAATTCAATTTCCTACGCAATGGAAAGTCCAAATCTAAGGAATTCCACACCAGATAAATAGTATTTGTTTTGGAAGATATCCTTTAAAACTCTAGGGATAAATTTAAGCTAGGAAAAATCACGAGGTATTACAATATCTCCCCCTTGAAAATATTCGTCCTTGAATGTGGCTAGTTAAGCTGAAATTTCTAAGGAATTTGAGAATATAAGATAGCATACACAATTGAAATAAACCGCGAGCCTGAATCTAAATCATTCTGAGCTTCTAAGTAATCTGTCTGTGCATGAACTTACATAAGGATAACTATATTTCTAAATATATGAGTAGAAAAGAACTATATCAATGAAGAGTATTACCTTTTACTAAATCTAAGTTTGCATAGAAAAGGTGAGGGTACTTGGCTCACATATCTTCTTCTGCTTCCTAAGTGGCGCCCTCAACCGACTGATTCCACCAAAGAACTTTAACCAAGCGAACTTCTTTGTTCCTTAGTCTACGGATCTGATGATCTAAAATCTCAACTGGAATCTCTTTGTATGAAAGACTGTTCTGAACATCTGAGATTTTTGAGGTAGCTACAATAGTAGAGTCACTGATACTCTTCTTAAGCATAGAGACATGGAATACAGGATGAATGGCTGACAAGTTTGTGGCCAAATCAAGTTCACAAGCTACTTTACCAACACGACACGAAATTTTATAGGGGCCAACATACCGAGGGCTAACCTTTCCCTTCTTGCCAAAACTCTTCACCCCTTTTATGGGTGAAATCTTATAATACACTAAGTCACCAACCTCAAACTCGAGGTCCCTTCTTATCACATCTGCATAGGATTTCTGACGACTCTAAGCTATTTTCAATCTTTCTCTAATCAACTTAACCTTCTCCATATCTTCAAACACTGCGCCAGGCCCAAGCAAAGCGGTCTCACCTATTTCAAACTAACCTATGGGTGATCTATATCTCCTTTTATAAGGAGCCTCAAACGGGGCCATCTAAATTCTAGAATAATAATTGTTATTGTAAGCAAACTTAATCAGTGGAAAATACTAATCCCAACTACCCTTGAAATCAAGAGCGCATGCCATCAACATATCATCTAAAGTTTGGATGGTCCTCTCTGCTATACCAACTGTCTGCGGGTGGAAAACTGAACTAAGATGGACTAAGGTACCAAGACCCTTCTGAAAAGCTCTTCAAAATTAGGAAGTAAACTGACTACCCCTATCTGAGATGATAGACAAGGGAAGCCCATGCAATCTGACTAACTTTTTAATATATATCTTAGCATAATCCTCAGTTGTATAAGACGTGTGAACTAGCAAATAATGCACTTAGTCAATCTATCTACAATAACCTAAATTGAATCATGATGACATCGTAATTAGGGTAAACCAGTCACAAAAACCATACCACCAGGTCTTTGGTGCTTCACCTTTACCTGTTGACATGTTGCACACTTTGCTACAAATTTTGCAATATCTTTCTTCATTCAACTCCACCAATAGATTTTCCACAAGTCGCGGTACATCTTGGTAGCTCCTGGATGAATAGAATAATGTGCACCATGCGCTTCAGCCATAATTCTCTATCTCAAATCATCAACACAAGGCCCACAAAATCTATTTTGGTATCTTAACACACCATCTCACCCTTGGGACAAAACCTCTACTTTTTGGTCTTTAAACGACTCCTTCAGTTTGATCAAACTAAAATCCTTATCTTGTTTCTCCTACACTTAAAAAACTAGAGAAGATTCAAAACTACTCTGAACCCAAACATTCCCTTCAGTTGAACAACCTAACACCCAATCTAGCCAAACGATAAACATCTCAAGTTAACTCTTTTTTATTATTCACAGCATAAGCAACACTGTCCATAGACAACCTACTAAGGGCATCTTCCACTACATTGGCCTTGCCCGGATGATACAACACACTCATATCATAATCTTTCAACAACTTCAACCACCTTCTCTGACGGAGATTTAACTCCCTTTGAGTAAACACAAACTACAAACTTTTGTGGTCTATGAGCACATCAACATGCACACCATACAGATATTGTCTCCATATTTTCAAGGAAAACACTACAGTAGCTAATTAAAGGTCATGGGTTGGGTAATTCTTTTCATGAGGTTTCAACTGTCTAAAGGCATAGGCTATGACCTTACCTCTCTACATCAACACAAAACCCAAATCAACTCTAGAAGCATTACAATAAATAACAAAGTCGTCGGTACCATTAGGTAATGCTAAAACTGGGGCTAAAGTGAGTTGAGTCTTCAACTCCTGAAAACTCTTCTCATAGGAATCTAATCACAGAAACTTAACTTTCTTTTGGGTCAATCTAGACATAGGAGACGCGATAGAGGAAAAACCTTTAAGAAAATGGCGGTATTGACCAGCTAAACCCAAGAAACTCATAATGTTTAAAAGAGAGATAGGTCTAGGATGATTCCTTACGGCTTCTACATTTTGGGTATCGACTCTAATGCTATTGGCGGAATAAAATGATAGAGAAAGGCTACTGACCTTAGCCAAAATTCACACTTGTTGAACTTGGCGAACAATTGATGATCTCTAAGAGTTTGCAAGAGAATCCTAAGATGGTCTGCATGGTCATCCTCACTACGGGAATACACAAGGATATCGTCTATGAATACTATGACAATCATGTCTAGCTACTGTTCGAACACTCTATTCATGAGGTCCATGAAATCTGTTGGGGTATTGGTTAGTCCGAAAGACATGACTAGAAATTCAAAATGACCATAACGGGTTTTGAAGGCTGTCTTTGGAATATCACATTCCCTTACTTTAAGCTAGTGATAGTTGTATCTAAGGTCTATCTTTGAAAAATAACTATCACCTTGGAGTTGATCAAATAAGTCATCAATTCTAGGAATAGGATATTTGTTTTTTAAGGTGACCTAATAGAGCTGACGATAGTCAATAAACATTCATAAAGAACCATCTTTCTTTTGCACAAATAGGATAGGAGCGCCCCATAGAGAAACACAAGGCCTTATGAAGCCTTTCTCTAGAAGATCTTTGATTTTCTCCTTCAACTTCTTAAGCTCTGTGAGAGACATATAGTAAGGAGGTATAGAAATAGGCTGAGTATCTAGGACAAGGTCAATACCGAATTTTATCTCTCTATCGGGAGGTACCCCTGGGAGATCTTCTGAAAAACATCAAGAAACTCGTTGACCACTCAGATGGAATGAAGTGTTGGAGTCTCAAACTTTATGTCCTTGACTAAAACTGGATGATAAATGCAACCTTTGGATATCAACTTTCTAGATTTGAGATAACATATGAAATAACTCTTAGGAGATACTGAATTTCTTGACCACTCAAAGGCTAGCTCATCTGGGAACTGAAACTTTACCACTCGGGTGCGACAGTCTATAGAAGCATAACAAGAATGGAGCCAATCCATACAAAGGATATGATCAAAATCAACCATGTCTAACTCTATCAAGTCTGCTAACATGACTTTATGAAGGACAGTGATAGGACACTTTTTATAAATCTGTTTGGCAATAACTGACTCACCTACTAGAGTAGACACAAGGAAGGGCTCAGGGATCTTTTCAAAACTTATCTCAAAATTTACTACAACTAATGGGGTCACATAAGAGAAACTCAATCCAGGGTCTAACAGCACGTAAATATCAAAATGAAAGACACAAAGCAAACTAGTCACAACAGCGGGTGAATCCTCCTGCTCCTGACAGGATGGTAAAGCATAAAACCGCTTCTGGCATTGATCATCACCGGTACTAGATGATGCACCCTGGGGAGGAGCTGGGCGACCTAGAGGAGCTGGTGCACTATTAGCCTGAGTCTAAGGATGAACATCTCTATTCCTCCATCTAGCATACGGGCACTCTTTGATTCTGTGTTCTTACCACACTTAGCACATTGGGGATGATTAAGCTTCCCGCTCACATAATTCTAAGATCTGGACATAGAAGACTTACCCCACTATTCCTGCCTATTTCTGGGTGTAGGAGCACTAGCTGAAGAAGGTACAGGTATAGATGAACGATTCTGAAATTGCAAACGATTTCCTCCTCTAGACCTATTTTGTCCATAATCAAACTGCCCTATTCTAGCCCTCTTATTTGCTCTCTCTCTTTCCTTCCCCCTTTTTGCCTCAATCTGCTAAGCGTGCATCATCAATCTAGGAAGATCCATGTCTCCAATGAGCATAGCAGTCCTACACTCCTTAACTACTAACCCAGACACACCAGTCATAAACTTACTCATACTTGACCTAAGGTCAGCCATCTGATCAGGGGCATACCTAGACAACTGGTTGAACTTGAGGCAATACTCTTTCACTGTCATTGAGCCTTGCCTCAGGTTCATGAACTCTTCTATCGTAGCTTCCCTTATCTTATCTAGGAAGAACTTGTCTTAGAATGCATCCTGAAATATCTGCCAAGTCATAAGAGCTGCATTCTCTCCTCTACTTTTCTTCCACATCACCACCCAATCATACACAATATCCTTCAGCCTATAGGATGCTAATTCTACACTCTCTTCTTTTTAAACACGCATAATTTGAGTGATATTCTTCACCTCATCTAGATACAACTTTGGCTCCTCACCTTTCTTTGACCCAAAGAATTCTGGTGAATTCATCATCATAAAATCTCAGATTCTGGTTGCGGATACGTCCCTATACTGCTGAGGTGGGACTGCAGCCTGACGGTAGCCTTAAACATTAGCTTTCACAGCTTGGGATAGCGCCTGAAAGGTATCCCGAAACTCTGCATGTGACACATTCTCATTCACAGGATCTGTGGGCTGAGGTGGATGGTTATCATTTCTACAGGTGTTAGCTCGATAAGGAGGCATTTTCTGTTACATGAAAGCATGAGTTAGAACCAAATAGAGACAATGAGTGCATAATAGATCATGAAAGAAGAGATGATTTCATAAAATGCTCCATAACCTCTTGTTTCATGAAAGCATGTGGCACGTTTCACACCAATGATCAAGACTCTATGTAACGAAGCTTGTCTGACTCCCTAGGACTCTCTAAACCTTAGGTTTTGATACCAAGTTTGTAACCCTCGTAAACTAGTTCCTACGCAATATAAAGTCCAAATCTAAGGAATTCCACACCAGATAAATAGTATTTGTTTTGGAAGCTATCCCTTAACACTCTAGGGATTAATTTAATCTAGGAAAAATCATGGTGTATTACAAAAACTTTACCTTCTTGTGAGTCAACTTAGTCAATGGGGCAGCAATCGAAGAGAAACTTGCCACAAACCTCCTATAATACCCCGCTAAACCTAACAAGCTCCGAATATCAATTGGAGTCGTGGGTCTAGGCCACTTTTTAATCACCTCAACTTTTTGTGGATCCACCATGATCACCTTGCTGGAAACAGCCTGACCAAGGAAGGTTACAATATTCAACCAAAACTCGCACTTTGAAAACTTATCATACAATCCTTGGTCCTTAAGCGTCTACAACACTATACGGAGGTGATTGGCATGGTCTTTCTCACTCGTAGAACAAACTAGGATGTCATCATAAACACAACGATGAATAAATCTAAAAACCAACGGAATACCCAGTTCATAAGATCCATGAACGCTGCTGGAGCACTAGTCAACCAAAAAAACATGACTAAGAACTCGTAGTGACCATACCAGGTACGAAAAGCTATCGTATGGACTTCCACATCCCTAATCGTCAACGGATGATACCCCTACTGAAGATTAATCTTACAAAAGTACTTAGCACCCTAAAGCTGGTCAAAAAGGTCATTAACCCTAGGAAGAGGATATTTATTCTTCAACATTAACTTATTCAACTACCGATAATCTATACATATTCCAAGGAAACCATCCTTCTTACATATGAAAAGCACAGGAGCACCCACATGGAGAGACATTAGGAATGATAAAAGTATTATCAAGAAGATCTTTTAATAAGTTTTTTCAACTCAGTCGGAGCCATTCTGTATAGAGGGATAGAGATAGGTCAGGTATCCAAAAAAAGATCAATCCCAAAGTTTATTTTACTAAAGGGAGAGATACCATGAATATTATAAGGAAACACTTCTAGAAACTCATTGACTATAGGGATAGATTGCAGAGAAGGGCCCTCAAAATTTGAATTCTTAACTCGAACAAGATGATATAGACACTACTTGGAAATTAATTTTTGGGCTCTAAGATACGAAATAAACCTTCCCTTAGGTACTAGGAACTACCTTCACACTCAATCATTAGTCCATTCAGGAATTAGAAACTGACCCTTCAGGTCCTACAATTAAGAGATGCATAGCACCAATGGAGCCAATCCATTCTCAAAATAACATTAAAGTCTTAACATATCCATCTCTATCAGATCCACCAATGTCTCCCTACCACGGATAGATAACACACAACCCCTATAGACTTTTCTAGCCATGATATAGAGTCATCCATTAGGGTTAACACATAAAAGGGATCAAAAATACACTCAGAATCGAAACCAAAATGAATAGCCACATAAGGGTTCACATAAGAAAGACTACACCTCGAATCAATTAGGCAATACAAGTCACGAGAGAAAATTTATAACATACCACTGACAACAACAGGAGATGTCTCAGATTCCTGATGAGTGGCAAGAGCACAAGATGGTTTTGACCAGTATCAGAGCAGAGATAACACCCTTTCGCATAGGAACTGAAGAAGTAGCAACCGGGGCCTTATTTTGTCCCATAGCAATTGAGTCCTTAATGGGGAAAGAGGGAAATGTCCAAAGTGCCCCTACTAAAATTATAGAGAATTATCGCCCATTGTTATGGTCGAGCTTACGACTCGCCACCATGACTCGTAGTCTAGTCAGTTACTTAGGGCATCAACACTAATCTGGTCACGAGTCACACCCTACAACTCGCGACTAGATGATACAACTCGTATGGTCATAGTCGTGTCCACCACAAAAAATCTGGGCACCTACACTGGCCACCCTATGATTCATACTCTATGACTCATAGTGAGTCTTTATGACTCGTTGAGTTTAATTGTGATCAAGAAAAAGAATTTGGCACCAACGCTGGTTTGCCTATGAGTCATACCTTATGACTCGTAATGATCAAATCATAACCAAGGAAGAAAAAAAGATAGCCTTCACTGGTCACCCTATGACTCGATCCCAATGACCCATAAGGAAGCCTTGTGACTTATTTAGTGAGTCGTAGTCAAAGTAGTAAGCTCAAAACTCAGCAAACTTTTAGGGACAAAATCTGGGGTGTTGCAACCATGTAACTTGATGATCCCCTGAATGAAAAGCTAAACATAATCCTCTCAAGAATAGGTAGTCCTCATAGGCAAGAAGTGAGCAGACTTATTCAGCCTATCCACAATGAACCATATGGAATCAAGCTGATTACGAGATTGTGGAAGACCTGGAATAAAATCCATATTGATCACCTCCCACTTCCACATGGGTAACTATATCGTTTGAGACTAGCCTCAAGTGTTCAACCTTTACTTACTGACACACCAGACACTTAGCTATAAAATTATCCACATCTCTCTTCATGTTGTGCCACCAGTAAATCTCCTTCAAATCTTGTTACATCTTTGTCGAGCCTGGAAGAACAGTTATTGTGACTTATGTGCTTCAGCCAAAAAACATTCCCTCAGCCCCTCAACATCAGGAACACACAATCTACATTGGAATCTCAAGATATCATTACCACTAATCTCAAAAACTATCACCTTCTATAAACCCATATCATCCTTAATTTGCATAAGAATGGGATCCAAAACCTGTTTCTCTTTTACCTTAGCACCAAGAAATGACTTCACCGCCTCTTAAACAATCACACCATTATTCTCAGAGTCCAACAGACAAACTCCTAAATTATCTAATTGGTGAATATCCTTTACTAATCCTCACTTTTTATCCTCCATATGAGATAAGTTTCCCACAGACAACTTACTGAGAGCATCAGCAATCACATTAGAGTTACCTTGATGATAGTGAAGATTCATATCATAATCCTTGAGCTACTCAAGTTATCTCCTCTGCCTGAGATTCAACTCCTTCTAGGTGAACACATACTATAATCTTTTATGGTCTGAATAGTTATCAATATGTACTATATACAAGTAGTGATGCCAAATCTTCAACGTAAACACCACAGCCTCCAAATCTAGATCATGAGTCGGATAATTCCTTTTATGTACCTTAAGCTACCTAGAACAATAAGCCACAATATTTCCATGCTGCATCAATACACAGCCTAGTCCCACACGAGATGCAGCACAGTAAAAAACAATACTATCAATTTCCTTGGGTAGTGTCAATATTGGCACAGAAGTCAACTTATCCTTTAACTTCTCAAAACTACCCTCATAAGAATAAGACCACAAAAACTTTACCTTTTACTAAGTCAACTTAGTTAATAGAGCAGCAATAGAAGAGAAGTTCTCCAAAAACCTCTTATAATATTCGGCCAAGCCCAAGAAGCTCTGAATGTCGGTTGGAGTCGTGGGTCTAGGCCACTTCTTAACCACCTTAACTTTCTATGGATCTACCATGATCCTCTCACTGGAAACAACATGACCTAGAAAGGTCACAACATTCAACTAAAACTCACACTTCAAAAACTTAGCATACAATTATTGATCCATAGGAGTCTGAACACTACTCAAAAGAAATTGGAATGATACTCCTCACTCTAAGAATATACCAAGATATCATCAATAAACATTATCACGAAAAAATCCAAAAACTGTATGAATACCCGATTTATGATATCCGTAAATACAGCCGGAGCATTAGTCAACCCAAATGACATAACCAAAAACTCATAATGACCATATCAAGAATGAAAAGCAGTCTTAGGGATATCCACGTATCTAATCTTCAACTGATGATAACCCGATCAAAGATTAATTTAGAGAAATATCTAGCACCATGAAGCTGGTCAAAAAAAGTCATCAATCCTACAAACAGGATACTTATTCATCACCATCACCATATTCAACTGTCGATAATCTATGCACATCTGAAGAGATTCATACTTCTTAAACACAAAAAAATAGGAGCACCAGAGAGATCCTATGATGGATGAAACCCTTATTAAGAAGATCATTTAAATGCTCCTTAATTTTTTTCAACTCAGATAAAGCCATTCTACATGGGAGGAATAGAGATAGGATAGGTATTCGATAAAAGATCAATCCCAAAACTATTTACCTATCGGAAGGAATACTAGGAAAATCATCAGGAAACACTTCAGAAATTCATATACCATTAGGATAGATTGCAAGAAAGGGCTTTCAAAACCCGAATCCTTAAGCTAAACTAGATGGTATAGACACCCTTTAAAACTTAATTTTTAGGCTCTAAGATAAGAAATAAACCTACTCTTAGGTACTAAGGAACATCTCCTCCCCCTTCCCATTCTGTTACCAGTTGATTAGGGAATTGGAAATTGACCAATATCTTCCTATGAAAGATAGATACCACACAACCCCTATAGACCTTTATAGCCATAACAGAATTATCCACTGGGGTAGACACAAAGAGAGGGTTAAAAATGTACTTAGGACTAAAACCAAAATAAACAATCACATAAGGAATCACATAAAAAAGGCTAGAACCTAAATCAAGCAGATAATATTCATCACGAGAGAAAAGTTGTACCATACCAGTGACAACATTAGAAGATACCTCAGATTCTTGAAAGGTGGAAAGAGCATAAAGATGGTTTTGACCAGTGCCAGTACTAGAAATAGCACTCTTTGGCACAAGAGATGATGAAGTGGCAACAGGTACCTTATTAGCTCTAAAAGCAACCTTAGCTGGATAGTGCCACTGCAAATACCCTGGATGACCATAATTAAAGCAGTTATTTATCCCCTCATCACAAACTCCACAATGCATTCGCCCACAAAAATGACAAGGGGGATAACATGGGACTGGCTAGGCTCTACTAGCCTATGACTAGGCACTTTGTTCCTTAAACACACTATTAATTTGAAAGCGATGATCACCAGATGACTTAGGATATGGAGCAATAGTTGTAGAATATGAACTTGAGTTTCCCCAAGTCCTCTTCTCACCCTACTGCCTATTATATCTACTATTGTTCTGTTTGTCTCCATCCTTTTCTGAATATCTAAATTTCTTATTCTACCTCTCTCCCATTTCTACTTATTTTTTCTTTTCATCTTTCACCTGCTGCATAGACACCACAAACCTAGAAATATTCATGTCATTATTCAACAGTACGGTCTTACACTCTAGTACCAAGTCCCATAACAAACTCAAAGCAAACTTCCTTATTTTTGCCCTCGTACTAAACATAATCTCTGAGGCATAACAAGACAGTTGGTGGAATTTCAAAGCATACTCCTTTATAGTTATCCTTTCCTACTTCAAATTTACAAACTACACAACTTTAGCCTTACCTAACTCCTAAGGAAAGAAATGATCAAGGAAAGCACCAGAAAACTCCTCCAACATAGACAACTCAACATTATCACCCCTAGACTGCTTCTAGTTCTCAAACTACTAATATGATATATACTTCAATTGATGTTCCATAAATTCCACACCCTTCACATCAGTAGCATGCATCATCCCGAATACCTTTCTATTTTATCGGCAAACCCTTGAGGATCCTCCTCAACCTTAGAGCATATAAAGGTCTGAGGAGTCAACCTCATAAACTAGCCAACTCTAGTAGCCTTAGAAGATGGAGCAACAGAACTAACAAGATTAAGTCGATGAGATTAAGAAGTTACCAACTGAGTTAGAAGATGAATAGATCAATGAAACTCAGCATTAGAAATATCTCTTAGAGGAGGTGGGATGGGAATATTAGCAGCCTAAGAAGGACTGGTAGGGACTGGTATAACTTCATGAGGGGTAGTATAGTCTAGTGCAGAGACCCTAGACCAGGTCTGTACTCTATAAGTGGAATGAGTTCTACCCACATTGTCCTCAAGTGGGACAGAGGAGTTTATATGAGCATCAGATCTTTAGGGAGGCATGATCCAAAATACAAAAAAAATGGAATTAGTGGAGATTTCAATACCCTAGAATCTATAGCCTAAAAATAGAAAACAAGAAAGGATGACATATCAAAATGCCTTGTAGCCTCTCCCTTATAAGTGTAGTTTGCTACACACCTATAAAAAGGACTCTACTTGATACGGTTTTGTGGACACCCAATGATCCTAAATCTAGGCTCTAATACTAAGCTTGTTGCGACCCAAATAAGGGCCTAGTCGTGATGGGTATCTCAAGTCCACCAAAGATCGGAGACCACCCCTATTAAACTAGACAACTAGAACACAATACAACTAGCAGCGGATGATAACCAAACATATAACAAGATTCAGTTGAGTTTGAACATATAACAAGACTAAGCTAAGTTCTGAACAAATATTAAGATATTTAACTCAACTAAAAAGGATCTAAGAATTCACAATAACAAATCCACCCAAATCCTGTTCATAAAAGCCTCTAAGAAAGTAAACATCAACCAAACACAAGACATACCCCCGACCATAGCCAAAAACCCACTGAAATAGTATAGGATGTAAGTAAAGATAAGACTATAAAGAGGGCCTTCTGTAGAATAAAAGCTCACCATTTTAAAGTTGATTCATAGATAATCCAAAAATTACCTAGAACTATTCAAGGAAATAAAAGTATCTTTAGACCCTCCATAGTGTGGGGATACAGCGTCCGAGGATGATTAGCAAGGTGAGCACTAGCATGTAACTCAGGAAGGGATAAAATAATGCCATGATTAATTATTTCAAAAACACTCCAAAACCATATGCACACGATCATATGTATACATACATATATATATAGATATAAAATATCAGGATAGGAAACAAGGTTTAGCATGAGAGTTAAAACATTTAACAAGTTAATATAGCTCAAACTGTCATCTATACCCATGGGATATATGGGTCTAACTCTTACCCTACCAAAAGGGTCCCAGTATATGTTAGATGCATAAATCAGGGTATCAAGAAAGGACGGGGAATCCATGGCCCTTCACCAATCTAGGATATAAATATATAAAGTGTTATGCAAGCACACGCTCATCAAGACCAACCCTTATGCCAGCAAATGTGGGCTCCCAGTATCAGTTCCTTGGGATATCCACTTTCACTACTCAGCTACACAACCCCCTTTAAGCCTAATTAAAACATTTACACATTCTTATTCATTGAACCAATAATCATCCATTAAGGTACAACCCATTGGTATCATCATACCAATTACTCTTGCAAGTTATTATCAATATGTCATTCTAATTATCATCACTTGGGGGAATCCATGACCTCACAAGCTCCAATCATTCATCTACAATGAGAGAATCCATAAACCCCTGGGTTTAATTATTCATTAACTTGGGGGAATCCACGAGCCCCAAGGTTTAGTTTAAAACCATTATGCTTTATTAACCTTATTTATCATGCAATAGTTCCAAAAGTTATTACAATATGAATTTGCTCATGTTTCAAAGCTAATTTCATAAGGTTAGGTAGAGGTTATTACCAATTTCAATTCCCAAATTCATTTATTTGGGGAAATACATGACCCTCATTACAATTCCCATACCCATGCACCCAATTAGTTTCAAAACTATCAATTCAAATCATGAATAATTCACAAAAGTCATGAGACAAGCAATTTCATCAATAACATTTGAGGACCCTCTACCCAATTTCCAAAACCATCAATTAATCATATAAATAAAAATTTAAACACATAATTTTAAAAATATAAGTTTTAAGAAAGAAATACATTCCTAAGATATCAAGAGTTATGGAGAAGAAACCAATCTTAGAACCCTAGATGATTAACCTTGAGAAATCCTAGTTGTTCTTGACTTGGGGAACTTGAGAGATTAGATAGTATTTTATGATTGATTGTCGGGAGTTATAGGATCCATTAAGGTATTTTAGGTCATGGGTTATTATTGGTTGAAGAGGTAAATAACCAAAGTAACCCCTATTAAAACATAGAAAAATTATTGCCAATCGTTATGGGTCACGTTACGACTCGTGAAAACTAGGTACGAGTCATTTCTTAGACTCGTAGCCTAGGTAGAATTTTAGAACCCCTTCACTGGTTTGGTCATTAGTCAAACCCTACGAATCATGACATTACCTTATGACTCTTAACGATCCAGTTATGAGATCAACAAAAACTTTAGCATTTCTCACTGGTTTGCCTACGACTTGATCCCTACGGTACATAATGCGTTTTCATGACTCGTGAGGTCTATGTCATTCTTAAGACACAAAATTTGACTACTCCACTAGTTTGTTCATGTGTCCCTCCCTATGACTCGTGACCATACCTTATGACTCATAAGGTGTCAGTCGTAGACTAGGTCGTGAGCTCAAAACTCAAATTTTCAGATGGAAAAATCTAGGGTGTTACATTTTTGGGTCATGAAATTTTACTTATAGTTGTCTCCTCATCTGGAGCATAAGGTACAAGGGTTGTTACTTGGGTTCTTGTAATACCCCGATCGTTTCTTAAGCCTAAATCCGTCTTTTGAGTGGTTATGTATGACTTCCAAAGTTATTGATGTTTAAACCATTTTGTATTTCTCTAATTTCTATTTTTTTCATGTAGATCATTGAATAAGCTTTCAATTGATACAAATTTCATTGAAATCCGACTTCAGACGAGGGAGTTATAGCCATTTTACTCAGCGATATCGGATCCCCCAGGTCTGACGGTCGACCTGGCAGACCGTCAGGTCCTTGGTAGACCGTCAAGTATCTCGTAAAGTCAATGCAGTAACCCCTCTTCTTGCTCACCATGTGACGGCCAAGATGATGGGCCATCAAAAAGTTGACGGACCGTCAATGGGTCCGTCAGGTCGAGACAGAATGTCTCATTTCTGGCCTTTGAGTGACGAACGACTTGGTGGTCCATCAGTTTCCTGATGGACCATCACTTCGATCATCACATCAAGGCAGAATGGCCCAGATTTAGCACTCGATTGATGGATGAATTGGTGGACAGTCAGTTTTATGACAGACCATCACTTCGACCGTCACATCGAGGCAGAACATTCTAGTTTTGGCACTCGAGTGACGGACGATCTGGTGGACTATCAGGAGACTTGATGGACTGTTAGATTGACCTTCACAGTCCCCGATCAGTGAATTTTAGCTTTTTTAAAAGGGTATTTTGGTCATTTTTGCTCCTTGTTGCCTTATATATATATCAAAGTAGTAAAGAGAAGATCATTTTCTCCTATTTCTCCAAGAATTTTCTAGAAAACTAGGGTTTATTCTCAACCCAAAAATCAAAAGTCCTTCCAAGAAATTCAAGGATCTTCAATAGATTTCTCCAAGTTGTCCAAGAATTAAGCTCCCCTAGTCAAAGGCATCAAGGATCTTAGCTCAAAAGTGTAAGGAAGAAGTTCCAAACAAGTTTCTATATCTCAGAAATTGCAACCCAAGGTATGTGGGGCTTGAACAAAAACACTCCTTTCGTTATTGTGCCTAAAGATTTACTTTCTATTACTGGTTTACATGATTTTGCAAGTGGGTTTACACACAAATTTTTTTATTTATAATTTATGAGATTTGAGTTGAATAAGTTTGATATTTATGATTATTTCACCATCATGTTTCTTAAATTGAGAATTTATTCCATGAGTTGTATATTGTCATTACGTATTGATGATTTCTAAGTGATTTAAGACAAGTGTCATGAGTTATACCTTTCCATGAGAAATTTGACTATTGAATATATATCGATATTTGAGATTAAAAGTCAAGAATGAGTCCTATGATGTTTCCTTGAAGCTATTGATATTTGAAAATGATTCGAAAAGCAAATGCACTTGATGTTGAGAAAGATTGTGTTGAGTTGAGTCGGGTTAGGAATCAACAAGATTTTTATGATTTATAGATGAGATATATATTTATTTATTGGTCTTTAAAATAGACCCATGAGTTGATATTGATTAAGGTGGATTTCCTAACGCGTTCTGAGCTGAGTCTGGGAGGAGTATTTAGCACCGAGCGGGAAATGTGGTATTTTTCCCCGAAACTATGTGCCACCGTAGTATTGATGTTGATAATTATGGGCCAGAGGCCAATTATGGGATTATGATAATGAGATTAGTTTGTACTCCCTGTCAAGAGTACAACACCCCCTCCAATGTGGTGTTCTCTCCCTAAGAGGGAAAAAGGACTCTATGCGACTCACATGGTGTAGTTATGTCGGTTATAAGAAACTCACATATCCAAAATGATCTAAGTACCATGAGTTACCGAGTCACTCTAAGTCATGAGTCAAAGATTTTGAGTTGATTTAAATGATTTATGAGATTTATGAAGCATGTGTTATTACTGATGACTTACGGAAATGATGTTTTAGATAATTCAAGCGAAGAGAGTTATTATTGTCAGCATGCATGGTTTTTTTATACATTTATGATATTATTTAAAATGTTGCATCCACCACCACATACTCAGTACATTCCCAAGTACTGACACCCATACTATTTTGTATTCTATATTTCCTCATTATATAGGTTTAGTTGCTCAGTCTCAACAGTGATAGTGATCTTTGAGTACCTTTATCTACATTTTTGCAGTTGGTGAGTCCTCATGGTTTGAGGACCTGTATCTCTGACTTTTTCTTGTTAATAGATGGTAGTTGCTTTTCAATTTAGTACGAATCAGTTGGGGGATCTGTCCTAATGGCTCCTCAGTCTTATGTAGCAGAGGCTTTATCAGACTAGTGTGCCAACATGTACAGAGATTTCAGTATTTTGTTTGTACTGAACCATATTAATTCATATCTCAGTATATTCATGTCATGATTATTCTTCCCTACTTTATGATGATTCATGTCGTAGAGAGTTCTGAAAGTGATGACAGGCTTAGAGGGTTAGCTTGAGGCCATGTGTGGCCTTGAGCACCACGTGATGTCTCGGCATAGGTTCTCGGGGCGTTACAATTCTATTGTACCTAGTATTCACCATATACAGACAAAAGAGTGACAAAATCAGATACCAATTTGGATCACCAGATTCCAATTATAATCAAGTCATAGAATTAAAGAAAAAAGAATGACAGATTTCCTAAAGTCCTATAGCCTCCAAAGAAAAGTGCAAATATCTCTGCACCGTTATGCGAGACTCTACTGTACCCATTTTGGTATGATGAGATTGATAAACCTAGGCTCTAGTACAAATTTTTTCACAAGCCAAACTCGTCGTGAGGGCACCTAACTACTCACCCAATAGGAGAACCAACTACCCTAAAAACTAACCCATAAACACTTAAAAGAGATAATTAGAACTAATCCATCAATAAATATCCAAATCTAGAAAGATACTGAAAGTACACTAACTATAGAACATTGTACTAAAATAAAAACAAACATCACTAGGACCTTAAAGTCATCCATACCAAAACATCCAGGATTGTCAAGAAAAGGATGCAACCCCAAAACTGAAAGAAAGTGCATAGTGTCTAAAACAAAGGAATATGACATATAAGAAAGATCTCATGGTATCTCGGATATGCCGCTCACCCTAAATCTAAAATCACCTATTGAAATCTGAAGTGAGGTCTTGTAGAAGCCACAGGAATATACATTGCACTCAAAAAAGTAATGATAATAGTTATACCAGAACATAAGAAAACAATGGTATATTGGAAGCATCATTTGGCACATCAACACTAAGTAAATAGTTCAGGATTAGAACCAACAAGTTAACAAAATATCACCAAGTTATGTTCAATCAATATATGTCAAGACAAGTAAAAATTATCAAGCATATATATACAATTATATTCCCTGGTTCACACAAGAAATCATCAAACTCACCTAACCCTCGTACATACATACTATGGGTAATACATAGTCAGGACTAGTAGGGGATAAATTTTGTTCATGTACAAAGACTCTAGACAAAAGTGTCTACCAAACTTATTTCACCAATAACCCCTAAGAATATTCCAAATACCAAAACATTCCACATTTAACAATAAGGTGGTCAAAATCATACAACACGTAAAACTACTTGCATTGACCACACCAAATAAGATGCACTAACAAGCCACACTACAAAGTAGTTAACATTCATATATAGTACAAATAGGATTAAATTACAATATCATCACCTACCTTAAACCCAGCTTGCATTACTCCTCTAAGATGGAGCATTGTCCTTCCATGTAATTTCTTCTTGCTATTGGTCTAGAACACACCTACTATCACGAACTGATTTCCAAGTCATGATAACACCTATTTTATCCACTAGTAGATAAGCCAAATCATAGCTCAGGTCTATAAGCAATGGGCTAATTTGGTGGAAAATGGCATGTGTCGGAAATATGCGAATGAAGACTTACAATAATAAATCAAGTAATAATAATAATAACATGAAAGATAGATGAGATAATAATAACATTCCAAGAACTAGTAGTAGCAATAGGACAGCCACTAACAAAAGCATATAAGTATTATATAGTCAAATATACATCAGTCTAAAAATGGAAAGACTAGAAAAATAGAAGAAGGAGAAAAGGGAAACTCCAGCTCTAAGAGCTCTCCCTGACTCCGAACTCTAGTCGACATAATTACAACATCTAGTACTTGAATCTTCACCAAAAAAGTATAAAAGTGTAAGATTATTAACAAAGTTACAAATACTCAATAGTCATCATCGGGCGACTGAGCTAAATCATTATATAAATATAATAAAAAGGCAAGATACATAAGCTCAGTCAAGGTAAAACGGAAAACCTAGAACAATGCTCTAAAGATTATAAAGAACAACTGGACCGATAATATTACAGGCATAACTATTACTACAAAATTACCCCCATAGGCTATTTAGTACAAAAAATAAATAACCCAACACTCCCCCTAAGCCCGAAGGGTATAATAAAAGATAAGAAGTAATGGAAATTATTCTAATTAATCATATCTCAAAACTATAATCGTGAATCCTTCCATACCAAAATCATAACATAAATAACCTCTCAATGTCGGGCTTTAATCAGAACTCATATAATCATTTACTGGACTTCAACCAAAACTTAATAACATCATTGGCCAGACATGAATTGAAACTAAATATCATTATTTGTTGAACTTGAATCAAAATTCAGTATCACTATTTGTCAAACTCAAACCAGAACTAGAGTCATCACCCAAGTATTAAATTAGAAATAAGCATCACGTATCTAGTATCCTCAATCTCTAAAATATTCATATAAACAAGGTAACCCATCCACCATCCATTTATCCTACATGGAGTTAATACTAGTCTCGGCCGACGATGGACCAAAAGGGCCTACTCCTAATCCCCGAAATCCATACTAAGGAAATTTCTACCCAAACTAGGATAAGGTATCTAAAATAACTGCTAGATATTAAATAAGCCACATTTAGTCCTAAGATAACAATTCTATTTGAAGCATGAGTAACTAAATCAATTACGTCCAATTTACAGTTCCATAATTGTTAAAATTATCCACTTTACACTAATTATGCCTCCAAAGACTAATTTACAACCCATATCTATTACATTATCAAAAATATTCTACGATTAAGCCCAATCTAAAAGAAATGTAAGCCTAGCCTACCTAGATGCCAAAGAAAGCCCGGTGAAATCCGCTAATTAATTTCCCCTTTTGAGTAACTTCATGATTCCATGCTATCAAAATGATAGTCTACTCATCAGCATGAGAACAATGGTACCCATATTTCATTTTTATGCAATGGTTCTAAAATTAGGTAAAAATTTCAAGCGGAGCTACTTATGGAATCGCACTTTTAAAACCATTAATGCATCCCTCTATGCTCAAGGAACATTTACCCTCAAGAATGGGTAAATTTCAACATCAAATTGTGATAAAATCAGCACACAGATAATCTAGAGATTTTGGGAAATAGTTGAGAAAGTAACCATAAAATTAATGAAAACTTACCAAGAATTCGGAGAAGAACAAGTAATTCAAGCTCACAAATACCCCAAAATCACCTATTAAAGTTTCTCCAAAGTTTCCATACTCTCTAAGGTATTTCAATCTGAACTTGTGTAAAAATGGGAGAAAATTGAGCTACGAGGCATTTAATGCCACCCAGGTGCCGCTTAAGCAGACACTTGGCTGCTTAAGCAGACACTGAGGTGCTTAAGCGGACACTACTTTTGTGGCACCTGTCCATGCTTGAACATATCGCGTGAGCGGCCCACCAGTTGGCATACGAATCGCTTAAGAAATTGGTTGGCCGCGTTTGCGGCCTTCGCTTACGCAACCCAAGTGGCGCATAAACGAATGAACTAGCTGAGTGCACTGATAACGCTCAATCTACAGCTCTCGTAGGAGTGTAAAACGGTCGTTGTCAAATATATAACCTAACTGGGTTGGGTATCGATCCCACAGGGAATAGCTTGGTCAACAAGTAAGCAAAGATTACTAGACTTTTAGTGCAAATCTCGTAATAAAGGGGGGAGTTTTGTAGTGCAAGTAATGTAACCAAAATATTAAAGTAAAAACTAAAAATAGCAAAGTAAAAAGAAAGAATGTTTGGTAAGATGTAAATCAATGAGAATTGAGGAGTTGGGGTTATGTCCACCTTCTGAGTTGTACGTCTCTATTGGCTATGAGTTATGCGGAATTCAGACATGCATGTGCTTATAGAGAATTGTATTCGATGGTAAATCCAAGCGTCTTTTGACCTCAACAAGGACTATTTCACTTTAACTCTTTCAAGCTTAAAGCGTATCTAACGGTACAAATTCTCCAAGAGGTTAATCCAGTTACGGCACTAACTTTTTAATAGGGGATGGGACCTTATTACCTTGACATTATCTCTTTTCCAGACATATAACTTTTCTTTCGAACAAGTTAATGCTATACTGGCGTTATTCTATGCGTCTGCAGCCACAAGAATTTGCATTAAGATGAAGAGAATAATGATATAAGCAACACATGTGTCACGAATTTACAAACTCATAGCCTTAGATAGTATCTCATAAGGCTTCCATAACCCTAACAGAGAAGTTTAGTTACCCATGAGTGCGAAGGAAATCACAATCGAAATTGTTATTATACCACAATAAAGATCTCGTTAGGTATAGGGTGGTAGGCGTTAGGCGTGACTTCTTTGCTAAGTAACGTTTCTCTTGTTGCGGAAATTAAGAATTGAATAGATGAATAGAAGAAGAATAAAAGTAGAATTAATGGAAGAATTAGAAGAGTTGTAGAATTATAGAAGAATGTATTGTAACTAATGGAGGAAAGAATAAAAATCTCTAGCAAAATAGGGTATTTATAACACCCATATCCTATTCCTACTAAGCTAATGAATTACTTAACCCAATCCTACTTGGTTAATGTATCATTATCCTAATCCTACTAAGTTACTGCTAGTCCCCAAAGTCTTCAGAATTGTTGTTTTTGCCCGGGACAGATTTTCCATGCGCCACTTTTGGTCCTTGGTGTCCAAGCTTTGCCTTCCTTCTTTCGTGAAGCTTTCTTTGGCGTTAAGTTATCCATAAAATGCTGAATTCTACATCATTTATACCTGAAAACTTGCTAATCATGTTCGTTAGCTCACTTACAGGAAAAAGAACTAAAAGTGCATGAAATATATAATTTGTCCTCAAAAGTTAGCTAAAATATGGGTAAAATATAGCACTATAGGCGTGTAAATTCGCCTATCATCATGCACCAACTAAAGACTTGGAATTTTTTTCAAGTCTCCCATCAATCCCTCAAAATTTGTTTGGAATCTCGTATATGCAAAAGAACTATGCTACCCTATCAATTTGATATTTCGTACTTAATAGGGCAGTTGAAATTTCCATTTGAGGTTGTTTCAACAAAAAAGGAGTCCCATATCTAAGTTTCATTTTTATAAATTTCTAGGTAATAGCCCGAAATGAGTTCAAAAGCCTTAGGACTCAAACAAAAGGTCTCCCTATCCTAAAATCGATGTTCTAGAGCTATTAGAACTGTCAAAATTGTCATACAAGGTCGTTTGACTAAGTCTTCTCCCATTAGCCAATTTTTACTAGCGAAGAGTTCAAAAGACCGAATTGGCTCTAAAAAACAAACAAACTGCCGGGTAACCAAACTGTTAGTTTTACCAAGTCCTAAATGACTTGGGGAAAATATAGGAAAGATCTAAATAGTGAAAATAAGTGCAAATATAAAAAATGACCTAGAGGTCCATTTCAATAGTCACTACTAAAAGAACTTTCATTTGCAAAAATAAAGGGTTAGGATGTACTTGAAGCCTTAAAAAGGTGATGATACAAGGCCCACATCTCGCTTTTGATCTCCCATGTAGCCTCTTATACTGGGAAGTATCTCCACTGAACCATAACAACTAGAATCTCTCTAGAGCACAACTGCCTGACATCCCTAGCTAATATGAGCATAGGCTCCTCCACAATGGTTAGGCGCTCATCCAACTAAATCGAGTCCCACCGCAAAATACAAAACTTATCAAAAATGTATGGCCACAACATAGAAACATGGAAATTGGGTGGACAGTATCAAAATATAGGGGATAAAGCTAACTCGTATGCCACCTCTCTAATTATGCGAAGGATATCAAAAGGCCCAATATATCTGGGGCTGAGCTTGCCATTTCTCTTGAACCTCATCACACCTTTCATGGATGATACACAGAGGAACACCCTGTCACCAAATCCAAACCTCAAGGCATAGAGTCTAGATTCTATATAAGCTTTCTGCCTACTATAATCTTCCCTCAACCAATTCTAAATCACTCGAACCTTATCCAACAACTCCTGAAGCAAGTCAGCACCACGGGGTCTAATACAGAAGGCATCAAACCATTCAATTAAATAACGACATCATATTCCATACAAATCCTCAAAGAGTAACATCTAAATACTCAAATGGTAGCTATGATTAAGGGTAAACTCTACCAAAACTACTTTTTGCTCCCACTGACCTCCAAAATTCATAACACAAGCTTGAAGCTTATCCTTAAAAATATAAATAGTTTGCTCCGACTATCCATCAGTCTAAGGGGGAAGCTATGCTAAGATCCACATGAGTACCCAACTCCTCCTAAAAAGATAAACTTGGGAACGGAGACCTTTCTGAAAAAACTTCCAAAACTGCAAAGTAAATTGAGTACCCTACTTGAAATGGTAGTCTGTGGGACTCCATACAACTTGACCAACTCTCTAAGATAAAATATAGCATAATCATCCGCTAAATATGTAATGTTAACTAGAAACAAATACATTCACTTAGTCATCCAGTCAATAATAATCCAAACCAAATTATGTTACGGCGTGTACAAGACAACCCTATAATGAAATCCATATTCACCTCTTCCCAATAACAAGTAGGAATACTAATATTCTTTTATAACACCTAGTAACCCGCTAGAAATTTAGAAACTTAGCCATAAATTCTGTGATATCCTTCTTCATGCTATTTCACCAATAAACTTCTCATAGGTCATCAAACATCTTGGTTGCGCCGAGGTGAATGGAATACCAAGAATTGTGAGCTTATGTCAACATCCACTATCTTAAATCATCTATATCTGGAATGCATTATTGGTCCTGAAAAGAAAGAAAACTATCTCCTCCTTTGAAGAAAACCTCAACTTTCTGAGTTTATACTACTTCTTTCAACTTAAGAAAAATAGGATTGCTATCTTTCTTTGCTTTCACCTCTTCCACTAAATAAGATTTTGAACCATAAAACTACCTTCGTTGAATCAACTTAGTAAATACCAATATAGCAAGTCTATGGACATCACAAACTAATTCTTTCTTCTCATACTCTACATGAATAACGCCATCTAAAGTCTACTAAGAGCATCAATCGCTACATTAGCTTTACTTGGATGGCCAAAAAAGCTCAAATCATAATCTTCCAATAACTCTAGCCATCTCCTATAACAAAGATTTAGATCTATCTGACTGAACACATACTAAAGGTTCTAATTATCTATGAGTATATACACATAAAATCCATATAGATAGTTCCTCCAAATCATTAAGGCAAAAACTAAAACAACTAACTTAAGATTATGAGTCGGGTAATGCATCTCATGGGTTTTGATCTATCTAGAGGAATAAGATACGACCTTACAATATTGCATCAACACACAACCCTAGCAAACTCTAGATGCATCACAATCAACAACAAACCTATCTATAACTTTTAGTATAGTCAAAACTCAAGCAGAAGTGAAGTAACTCTTCAACTTTTGAAAACTCTTCTACAAGCATCAAACTACTGATATATGACTATATTGTGAATCATTCAGGACATATGAGAAGCAATGGATGAAAATTCTTCAATAAATAGTTTGTAGTAACAAGCTAACCTAGGAAACTCCTAATATATAATGGAGATATGGGTATAGGTCAGTTTCTAACTACTATTGTCTTTTGAAATCAGCCTGAATGCCCCCACCAAAAATGATGTGACCAACAAATTCTATTTATTTCAACAAAAACTCACACTTGATAAACGTAGAAAATAATTGGTAGTCTTTGAGAGTCTGCAAGATAATCCTCAAAGGTATGCATGCGCATCCTCATTCCTTGAATAAACAATTATGTCATCTATAAAGATAATGAAAATTATACCCCAAGTACTGCTTAAACACCCTATTTATCAAGTCCATAAAATTTTTAGGATATTGGTTAGTCTAAAGGACATAATCAACAAATTCATAGTGGTCGTATCGAGTTCTAAAGGTTATCTTTGGAAAGTCACCTTTGACTCTGAGTTGATGATAGTCATATATAAGGTCTATCTTTGAAAAAAAATTGGAACCCAAAAGTTGATCAAATAAGTTATCAATCCTAGAAATGTGATATTTATTACTGATGGTGACTTTGTTCAACTGATACTAATCAATGCACATTCTGAGTAAACTATCTTCCTTACGCATAAAGAGAACTGTAACACTCTATGAATAGATTTTTGGTTGATAAAACTTTTTTCAAAGAGATATTTTAACTATTCATTTAATTTCTTAAGTTCATAAAGAGCTATTTTGTAAGGAGGAATTTAGCTATGATAGAAATCTCAAAGAAGGCCTATGCCAAAGTTTATCTCCCACTAGAGAGGAAATCTGGGTAGATCATAGAGAAATAATCACGGAAACTCATTCACAACTAACTGAAGATTTATGATTTCTTACTTGGAATCCAGAACCTAAATAAGATGATATATTCAAATAATTTAGAGATTATTTTCTTAGACTTAAGGTAAGACACAAACCAACCTATATGAGTTGAAGTGCTACCCTTCCATTCTTCGATAGGTTTATCTTGAAACTGAAACTTAAAAACTTTATTTCTACAGTCTACAGAGGCATAATAGTAATGCAACTAATCCATGTAGAGAATTACATCAAAATTGATCATATCTAACTCTACAAGATCAAATATGTTAATTTTATGAGAAACTGCAATGCGGCAAATTCTATATACCCATTAAGCTACAGCTGAGTCACTAACAAGAGTAAGGACTAAGAGGGGTTCTACAAGAGTTTTGGTATTGACATTGAAATCTACTCAATACATAAAGTCGTTAAGAAAAGTGTGGCTCTATAACCTAATAAAAGTATACATCAATATAAAAAACTCATAACGTATCAGTGACTACATCAGATAAAATCTCCTGATGCTATTGAGTCTGTAAATCATAGAAACTATTCTAGTAATACCTATCTCCTACACTAAATAAGGCACCCTACTGAGTTGGGTGATCTACAAAATCTGCTGAGGAGAAAGCTTGAGTATGACCATTAATGTTACTTCTCTTGGCAGATGGACAAGCTCGGAGTCTATGACCTACTAAATTTGCTGAAGAGGCAGCTTGAGTATGACCATTAATGTTACTTCTCTTGGCAGATAAGCAAGTTCAAAGTTTGTGACCTAACTTACCATAACTAAAACATCCATCACTACCTATCAAACATTCTCGAGGGTGGTTTTTCTAGATCTTTTTATAAGTTGGGAAGGTACAACCATTGGAAATACTATTTTGTGAATAGATCCTGGCTTCTAATTTTCTAATATTGACCGGGCCTGGCAGATAAAACACTAACAGATGATGGTGCTGGATCTTAAGATCTCTACTAAAAAAGAGAAATTTCCACTGCTCGACATCCAATTTTTCACATAATTTCAAGAGTGAAAAGCCCTAGAATATGTGGGGACTTGGGAAATACATTGATAGGATATTTTGGGATATTCATAAGCTTAAATTACTCAATGTTTATTCGAGCTCAAAATTAGTGGGTTCTTCATTTTTCTGATAGTTCCCAAAATCCTTAGAATATTAGTGGGTTGATTGTAGTACTATTTGAGCTCAAAATTAACCTATTATTGAGGGAAAATATTCCTTGGGCATAGAGGGACTGTATTGATGATTTTGAAAGTGCGATATAACATGTAGGCCCTATATGGTATTTTTACGTAATTTTGAATTCGAAGCATAAAAGTGCAATATAGTCATCGTCGTTCTCATATTGATGAGTATATTATGATTCTTATAGAATGAAATCTTGTGGAAGCTTCTCAAAAAGGGAAATCGACAACTTAGTTAATTTTGTCGCGCATTTCTTTGACTTTCAAGTAAGCAAGGTTTGATTTCCTCATAGATTGAGCTTATTCATAGTATATTTATTATATTATGCTAGATGTGGGTTGGGAATTAGATATTTGAGATATATCTGGTAGTATTTGGAATATTTTGCCTCTTAACTAACCATAAATTAGGCGTAGTTGGCTTAGTTGCCTCTTAAGTAACCATAAATTAGGCGTAGTTGGCTTAGTTATTCATGTTTTAGGTAAAATTTATATCGTAAGACTAACTATGGATTATTTAACATCTAGAAGTAAATTTAGATACCTTATCCTAGTTTAGGGTAGATTTTTCCTTAGAAAGGATTATAGAGATTAGAAGTGGGCCCCTCCAAAATACTTTAGGTAAAGACCCTTATTAGTTCCTTGTAGACTTATTGGGCATATTATATTCTTAAATTACATATTTTAGAGTTTGAAGAGACTAGATTCTTGATGTGTATGCTAGTTTGGTACTTGGAAGGGGGTGCTAGTTTCAAACCCAGTAAGGAGTCATTGAGTTTCTTCCCACGTTACGAGTCTCGGTGATGACTCGTGATCAGTGACCATGAGTCGTGATATGACCCATAGTCACTGGCGACAGTTTTTCCAATATTTTAATTAGGGGCACTTTGGTTACTTTCTTTCATCCCCAATTATAACCCACGACCATAAAGCACCCTAGAGATCTCTTTCTTATTAATTTAACAAGTTGACTACACCCTCTTCTCTCTCAAATTCCCAAGTCAAGAACAAAGCTAGGGTTTTTAAGGGTTGGTCATCTAGGGCTGAAGTGTTGTTTTTTTCTAAATTCTTGGTATTTTTAGGCATGTATCTCTTTCCTAAACTTGTATTTTTATCTTGGCATGTAATGTTTTGGTATTCATATGGTTTTTAAACATTAGGTTTTTGAATTTGGGTTAAGGGTTTTAGACGATTATTGTTTAAATAGTATTCCCATGGTTTACATGAATTTGTTTATGCTTTATTGATGGAATTTGGAACTCATTAGGTGCTTGGGTAGGGGTAATGGAATGGAGATCGTGGATTCCCCTAAATTTATGAATAATGGAATGGGGGACGTGGTTTCCTCCAAATTTTATGGATTTTGATATTGAAATTGGTAATAACCTCAACCCACCTTATGAAATTGGCTTTAAGACATGATTACATGAATAATTTAACAACTTCTAAAACTATTGCATTACATAAAATGTTAATGGGATATAAATGGTTTTTAAAGGCCTTGGTGGCCATGATTTGGTTTTAAATTGAAGCTTAGGTGTCATAGATTTCCCCAAATGGGTGGATGATTAGAATCGCAGGATTCTATAAGCTTGCAAGCTTATTGGTATAATGATACCAACAGTAAATGCCTTAATAAATGGTTTTATATAAATGTATGGGTTATGTGTAAATATATTAATTTGGGCTTAAAGGAGGTTGTGTAGCTTATTGTGGAAGGTAGAGGTCCCGAGGGAACCAATACTGGTAACCATGTTTGCCGACGTGGAAGTCTTTATTACTGTGTGCGGAGTTCACACTATATATATACTTTGGAATGGTTGGAGTCATGGATTCCCTATCTCTTCCTTGAATTTCTCCAATTCATGTGGCTAACATGTACTGGAGCCTTCCGGTAGGGAAATCCAGACCCATATATCCATGGGTGCCCTTATAATGGTTATACCTATACAATCTAGGTTAAATAGTCTTAAAACTCATGATAAACCCTGTTTCTTATCCTATCATCTTATATATATATATATATGTATGCATATATGTGAATATGTATATTGAGTTTAGACATGATTTTGAATTGGAAATATCTTATCCCTACCTTGAGTTACATACTAGTGCTCACCCCGTTAACCATTAAAACACACTATATTCTTTCATAATGTCGGATCCTAGGGCTTTCTTCTATTTCTTTTAGCAGTGTTAGATGGTGTAGTCATATATCGAGTTTGTGGTGAAGTGGTGAGCTTCCATCTTTGAAAAGGCTTGGTCATTTCATTAATTTATTTTCATATTTTAGAATTAAAGCGTTCACATTAACATTATCATTGTCATTGTCATTGTCATTGTCACAGTCATGGTTAGGGGCATATCCCAACCTACTTTGATATTCGAATTGGTTAGAGGCTTTTGTGGACATGTGCGGTTATTCTTGAGTTGCATTAACTGTTTTATCTTTATTTTTTGGTTGTTATCCACTTTGTTAGTATTTGGATTTTTCTTGATTGAATAGGCTATGGGGGTGGTCTACGGTCGTCGGTGGTCTTAAGATGGTCGTCATGGCTAGGCCTGAGTTAGGGTTATGAAAAGCTTGGTATCAGTGCATAGGTTTAGGTTCTTTAGGTATCCACAAAGTCATTTCGAGTAGAGTCACTTTTCTGGGTGTGTAGCGCACCATACTTATGAGGGGGAAGCTATAAGGCATTTATGAATATTTCCATTTCTTGTGTTCTAGTTAGAGATATAGAGTCTAGGTTTATGGAATTTTTCTAACTCTTGATTTGTTCATATTTCAGATCATGCCTTGTCGAAGACCTGATTTTTATAAAAACTCTATCAGAACCTCTGCCTAACCTGATGGACAATATGGAGGGAATTCGCCCTACTTATGGAGTACAGACCCAGTCTAGGGTCCTTGCTTCTAATTGTGCTGCTTTATCGGTGGTACCACTTATCCCCATGAGTCCTTCTCTAGTTGGTGACATTCATGCTCACTCACCTTAAGGAGACATTTCTAATATAGAGTTTGCTATTGTATTTATTTGTTGGATTAGTTGGTGACCTCCCAGTCTTTCCAGTCAAGTCAGGGTGGTTTTATTGCTTCTTTTTCTGAGGTTACTCAGGTTGTTCAGTTTAAGAGAATGAATCCCCCAACCTTTACTGGTTCTAAGAAAGAGAAGTATCTTTAAGGCTTTACTAATGAGATGGATAAAATCTTTAGGGTAATGCATGCTTCTGATTTGACAGTGTGGAGTTTGTTGGATATAAGTTGAAAGATATGGCATATCAGTGGTATAAAGAGTAGGAGCGGTTGAGAGGTGATGATGCTGAGCCAACTATATGGGATGAGTTCTTTGGGGCCTTCCTTGATAATTTCTTTACTTAGGAGTTGAGGAAAGCGATGACAGAGGAGTTTGTGAATCTAAAGTAGGTTAAGATGACTGTGAAGGAGTATGCCCTGAAGTTATATTAGTTGTGTCGTTATGCTATGGAGTTAGTATCTAATATGAGGGCCAAAATAAGGAAGTTTGCTTCTGGTTTATCTCATGACTTGGTATTGTAATGTAAGGCTATGATGTTGAACAAGAAGAAGTAGGTAGAGATGGGAGAAAGGAAGAACAAGAAGTTTAGATATTCAAAGCAAGGTGTGGGCCAGCAAAATATTAAAAGAGATGGTAGACAATAGAGAAAGAAAAAGACTTAGGGAAATTATGATTCATATTCTTTGGTTAATACTCCTTATCTAAAGTCGTCTGGTGATCATCAATTTTAGACTAGTAATGGTCCTAAGGCACAAGGTGCCCAGTCTCAGACTAGTGGAGCTCTGTCAGCCCCACTATATCCTCCTTGTAGATTTTGTTATCAGCTTCACCGAGGTTATTGTGATGATAGGAGAAATTGATGCCTTAATTATGGACAACTGGGGCATATGCAGTGATACTGCCCTTCAGTAAAGATCTCTGCAGAATCTAACAAGGTCTCGGTTGCTAAGTCATCAGCTTCTGCACCAAAGGGTGCTACTTCTGGTACCAGCACTGGTCAAACTATCTCTATTCTCTTGCCAACCATAAGAAATCTGAGTCATCTCCAGATGTTATCACTGGTACGTTAAATCTCTTCTCTGATAATTTGTATTATCTTCTTGATTCTGGGGTCCACCCTTTCCTATATGACCTTATATGTGGCTGTACATTTTGATTTTGGTCCTAAAAGTATTTCTGACCCTTTTTATGTGTCTACTCAGGTGGTTGATTTTTTTGTAGCTAGGAAGACCTATAGGGGTTGTGTGGTGTTTAACTTTTATAAGGAGACCTTGGTGGATTTAGTAGAGATTGATATGGTTCATTTCGATGTGATCTTAGGGATGGATTAGTTTCATTCGTGCTATGCTTTTTTGAATTATAGAACCTAAAAAGTCAATTTCCAATTACCTAATGGATCGGTAATCTAATGGGAGGGGAGTTCCTTAGTACCTAAGGGGTATTTTATTTCTTATCTTAGAGCAGGAAGTTGATTTCCAAATGGTGTCTATATCATTTGGTTTGGGTTAAAAATACTAGTTTTGAGTTTACCTCTTAACAATATGTCCCTATGGTTAATGAATTTCCTGAAGTGTATCCTAAATATCTTCCTAGTATTCCTCCTGATAGGGAAATAGATTTCAGTATTGATCTTCTGTCGGATACCTATCATGTCTCTATACCTCCTAATAAAATGGCACCAACTGAGTTGAAGAAGCTGAAAAAGCAGTTAAAGGATCTCCTTGATTAGGGTTCCATCCATCCTAGTATTTCTCCGTGGGTTTCTTTGGTGATTTTTGTACAAGAGAAAAATGGGTCTTTTCAGATGAGTATAGGTTATCGGAGTTGAATAAGGTAAAAGTGAAGAATAAGTATCCTCTTCTTGGGTTGATGATCTTTTCAACAGCTTCAGGGTGCTAGATGTTTTCCTAAGATTGATCTCCATTCGAGTTATTATTAATTCAAAATTAGGGAGGGTAATGTTCCCAAGACAACTTTCCAAATGTGGTATGATCACTATGAGTTCTTGGG
Organism: Capsicum baccatum var. pendulum; assembly: GCA_030864225.1. Lineage (NCBI taxonomy): Eukaryota > Viridiplantae > Streptophyta > Magnoliopsida > Solanales > Solanaceae > Capsicum > Capsicum baccatum. The sequence continues at coordinate 73,988,226 of CM061558.1, read as the reverse complement.
TATGTCATTTGGATTGACTAATGCTTCGTCTACTTTCATAGATAATATGAATTAGGTTGTTAGGCAGTTTTTGGACTTGTTTGTTACTGTCTTCATTGATTATATCTTGGTGTATTCTAATATCAAGGAGGATCACTTCAATCACCTACGAATTGTGTTGCATACTCTTAAGGATCACCAGTTGTATGCTAAATTTTCTAAGTATGAGTTTTGGAAGAATATTGTGACTTTCCTTAGGAATGTTGTTCCTAGTGAGGGAATCAAGGTAGATCTAAAGAAAGTTAAGGAAGTTAATAGGTGGCCTAGACCCATGACTCTAACTGATATTTGGAGCTTTTTGGACTTCGCTAGGTATTATAGGAGGTTTGTGAAGAGCTTTTCATCTTTTGGTGCACCGTTGATGAAGTTGACTTAGAAAAAGGTAAAGTTCTTGTTATTCGATGCTTGTGCCGGTAGATTTGAGAATTTGAAAGATAACTTGACTTCTGCACCAGTATTGACCTTTCTCGAGTATATGTCACGACCCGAGGCTATCCCTAGTCGTAATACAGTGCTTAGATTCACACATGACCCCAATCTAACCCATAAACAGGTACCTACTATAAGCACTAAAGAAAAAAATAAAGTAATATGCCAAAGCTAAACAAAAAAGTCTGAATAATAATTAATACTTAAAGTACTACTGAATACATCTGATAAAACTAAAGACAACTCTAACTATCTAACCTGCCTAACTTATCTGAAAGCCTCTAAACATGATAGGTTGTTGAGACAAGTCCCCAAAAATCTTTGAATAACTAAAATAGCATGAAATAAAATATTGGGATAAAATAACTAATAATAGAATTAGTCCTGATGAGGACTCACCAATACTGTAGTTGAATAGCACAAAAATGGCTATTTGTGATCAGGAAATTGAGCATCTGAACCTATGTTATAAGACAGCATAGCACAAAAGAGAGTATGGAGTCAGTACTTTGAATGCACTGGTATGTGAGATAAAAACTGACTGATATGTGCATATACTGGGCGTGAATACATAACCATGAATATCGAATGCAAGACTGAGTATAAACATATACTGAAAGAACTTGAATAACTGCATAATTTATATATAAACACCTGGTCATAAAAACCTGATCTGATATAGTCTGATCAGTAAACTGGAACTATAGGAGCTAACATTTAACCGACATGCCCTAATCTAAGCTAATCAGGGTCCAACCTATAACCCTAGTTAGAAGGGTATCAGTACATTGTCACGGGTACCTAAAATTGTTATGTGGATCCACTAACATGATGTCCCAAAGGACTAGGGTGTTAGTATTTTACTGGCATCTGACCCCTTAAAGAGTGCCAGTACTTAACTAGTGGGTGACCTATCATAACCTACTATGGATATGTAGTTTTAGAACTTAGGGACTTCTACTAAAGGTCTCAGTCTTCTACTGGAGGGTGAGACTTCATCCCTAGGTTCGTTCGTTGCTAAGTCCTACTCCCAACTGAACTGACACTGATATTGATGAAAGGATTAACATTATTGATACTAACATATTATCAACATGATGGTATTCTAAATATAATGTTACAAGTATGCTCTGAATGACTTGTAACTTGAAATCTATGACGTATATAGATATCTAGGTGTCGGGTGTTTATAACCCACCAGAATTATCTAATGCAGACTGATCTTGACAAATATTAAACAATCAATGGTGGGGGAGCTGGATATCTATAGCGTGCGGGTGCCCTTAGGACAGTTAGAGATACATAGCCTATAATGTTTCTAACCTTATACTAAAACTTGTTCCCTATCCCAGCATCTTATATATGTGTGTGTATATGAAGATATACATTGAGTTTGGACTTGATTTTGAATTGGCATTATTTTATCCCTACCCTAAGTTACATCATAGTTCTTACCTCGCTGACCATCCCCGAATTACACATCCTTTCATGATGTAGTGTCCTAATGGTTTTTTCTATTGGTTTGTACAGTGTTACATGGTGTGGTTACCTATCAGGTTTGCGATAAAGTGATAAGCTTCCATCTTTCAGAAAGCTTGGTCATTCCATCAGTTTTTTCCATTTTTTTAATTGAAGAGTTCACATTAACATTATCATTGTCATTGTCACTGTCATGGTCAGGGGCATATCCCAACCTAGTTTGATATTTAGACTGGCTTAGAGGCTTTTGTGGAAATGTGTGGGTTGGATGGTATTGTTGACTCTTAGAGCTTATTCTTGAGTTATCTTAATTATTTTTTCTTTATTCTCCAGTTTTCTTCCACTGTGTTATTATTTGGATTTTGCTTGGATAGGGGTGGTCTCCTATCTTTGGTGGTCTTGAGATGCCTACCACAACTAGGCCCAGGGTGGGGTCATGACAGCTATGGTATGGATGAATTCACGATTATGTCTTAAGATGTGATGAACTAATGAAATTTTGACTATTTACTTTCTTTAATTGTACCCTCCAAGCTTATAAGGGCCCTTTTTGGGTTATTTACTTTTATACACTTACTAGCTTATGGGGGCCAATGTTGTAGTATTAACTATTCTTTATTTCATATTATATCCATTTTGGTTATTTATTGACAGTATTGGAGCATTATTCCACGTTTGCACTTTTACCTTGAATTAGTTTATTTATCGTGCATATTTATTGTACTTATATTATGCTTTAGCTCAATCAGCCAATGATTCCTACTGGGTAACCGTGGATTTTGGTACTCATACTACACGTTTTTAACTTTTTGTTTACTTTACGATCATGATGTTTAGAGTTCTGAGGCAGGGTGAGCTCGTGGAGCTGGAGTTACCCTTTTCTCCTTCTTTTATCTTGCTTAGTCTTTTATTATTTGAGACTAATGTATATTGACTATAACAGTACTTATATTCTTTTTGCTATTGGCTCTTGTACCGACACTACTAGGTCGTGGGATGCTATTTCTATCTTATCTATCTTTCAGAATATTATTATTACTTGAATAATTGTTGTGAGTCCTTACTTGCAATTTCGTGGCTTATATGCTTCTTTCCACCAAATTAGCCCACTTCTCATAGCTATGGGCGACAGTTTGGCTTTCCTAGTGGTGGGATAAATTAGGCTCCATGATGACACATAAATTTTGTCATGACAGTATCTCTACCTTAAACATAAACCATCCTCAAAAAATTAGTATCTAATGATTAAAGACATGATCCACACTCTTTTCATTCTTCATTCTGCCCCTCCACTCCTATGGCCAATTCATTTTGGGACTAATATTTATCCTAAAGTTCATGAAGCTTTAGAATAAGGAACCAAGAATGTAAGAATAATCGCATACTTGATAAACGTATAAACCAATAATCAAATCATAATTACAAATTCATGTTCTTAGCCTCAACCCTAGAATGAGGGTGTTTCGCTTCTCATGGTCTTACAAAGAATCATAATAGTAGAACTCAAGAGTAAAAACTATAAGATATATAAATTAAAGAAGAAAATCCCTATTTGAAGACTTCCTCATGTGTTTTCTCTCTCCTAAGCCATTCCAAAGTGTTTAAAATAGAAGCTTAGTATCCTATTTATAGTGCAGTATGAGTTTCGCCCAAAAATACACAAGGGTATGGCATGCTCTTGTCGTGCATCTCAGTGGGTTTGCCATGCTCTTATCATTCATGCATACTATTTTGTGACATTAAAGATTTCATCCAAGGTAGTGTCACACTCTTATCATGGAGGGAAGGAGTGTGGCATGCTCTTGTGATTAAATTTTCAGTTCTCCCCTATGGTGTAGTCTTTTCACTTTGCTTCATGTCCCATGCATTTTATATGCCTTTCCAACCATTTGTAAGCTTGTTTTGCTTCCCTATATTTCTCCTAACACCTTTAATGGTTTCCTACAATATCATATAACAATCATTAGTTCATAAAATACAACAGAGCTCATCAAAGTACACTAGAACAAGCATAGCTCAAGCTAGAACCACTAGTTTTCGTCTAGGCTCTATTTAATTATTTTGATTCTTAGCTTGTTTCAAAAGAACTTTAAACACTCTAAACATGTCAGTTAACACATAAATACGCCTAAGATCACCACCCCATACTAAAAGACTTGTTATTCCTCAAACAACTCCTTACACTGAGCATAATCAAGGGAGAATATAACATTACTAATTTAACTAAGACACTCAAGCTAGAACTATAACATCTACATAAATAGCAAGTTCCATAATAAACATGTCATATTACAATTGAAAACTCATAAACACTACTTCAAAAATTCCTAACCTCAAGAACTGATTCTGCCAATTTGGAAAACCCATACGTATTACTCACCAAAGAGATCATACAAGTCACCTAACCATCATCAAACATGTGCCTTCATCACGAGAGAGTTACCAGATCCACTAACAAATATGCAATTTAACACAAGAATAGGTGTAAGAATCAAATTTTGTTTACTCTTATGAAAAATTCACATGTCACATAAGATGAACCATAAACTTACCCTTAGTGTATTACTCCACTTATATTAGAATATTAAGGCTCAAGATTAAGTAGGAATTTAAGTGTTGTAATGTGGGCTAAGGGACAGGTAGGATCTATTCTGGCAAGTATTAGTGACTATCTTACCTAAGTGTTTTATCCCATCACACTTTACATTAGACTCATCTCTAGCCAACCAAATTTTCCACAACTTTCATCTTTCCACTTCTCATTTGTTTCCCCCTCCTCTTTAAGCTAGTTCACATTTATTAATTAGGGAGTAGTTGTTATTAACACATGACTCACTTTTGGTCAATTTTTATTTTCATTACATTACTCCCAACCACAACACATAAACTTTTCATTGTTACCTTCTTTAGTTCTACTCTCCTTAACATCTCAATCTTTCAATGAAAGTGCTTAGGAGTTTGGGATAAAATTATAGTAAGTTGAAAGCAAGGGAATAAGTTACATATAAGTCTACCAAAGAATAAGTTAAAGGCTCAACGGGGCAAACTAAGTTCATGCAATAATGGTGGATACAGAGGGTATAAACATAGCTATCAAAGAAATGCATATACCATCTCATAAAGCCAATATTCTTTATTTAGCTTTGCAAACACACCATGCAAGTTCTAAACATCAATATGCATAAATGGAATATAACAAAACCTCACTCACACGCAGTACATGATCAAATCAAGAAGGATCTCTATAGACTCTAGACCAACCAATCACGAGAATTTAAAATTATACCAACATCATACAATAGTTATATAAATGAGCCACGGTGTCTTAAATAAGTTATTCAACTCATTACACATCCTTTGACTTTCAAACTAAATTGCATCACATAATTATGTATAGCACCTCGTAAGAGCATCTTATTTATTCCTAATGATAAAATTTTCAAATTACTTCTAAAAATAAAAAGGAATATTTGGTACAAAAGGCTCCCCATCAAAAAAGAACCAAAAAGAAAAGCTAAAGGTGGGTGATATGTGCTTCAATTAGACAGACGCAAACATAAACATAAACTGAAACTAAATAAAGATAAAATATTTTTGTAATTATTTAAATTTATTCAAAAACTATAAATAAATAAAAATAAAAATCCAATAGCAACACTTTACCTAAAAAAAAATAGAAGATTCCCCACCCCACTCTTAGAATCACACTTTGTCCCAAAGCATTAATCAAAAGTAAGGACAGAAATACTCCCAAGGGACTCTAAGCCTAGATAGCATCATCATTACCATCAAAGGGTCTTATGAACCCCACACTCAATATTTTCCATAATCGCTAGCTTACATCTCTGGGACTCAGACTTCCCTTCAACCTATTAACTCAAGACATAAACAAAAATACCAGTGAAACTAAAGAAAAAGTAAAATAGTGAAAATAACTTTCTTAACTTGGGTTGCCTCCCAAGAAGTGCCTAAATTATTATCGCGGCACGACTCACATCACAACTCTTAAACACAGTCTCTTATCCTCTTTCTCCTACTTGGAGCCCATCTTCTTATTCTTTAGACCTTTTGAGTGCTGACTCTCAAGGTCTGTAGATCTTTCCACGCTTAACTTTTTAGGCTCCTCTTTATGTTTCTGAATCTTGGGCTTACTTCTAGCTTTAGGCAACTCCATGATAGAATTAAAAGTGGTCATTGTATGCTTTCATTCTTCCATCCCACATTTATCTTCTTCCATAATTGTGATAATGCATAAATCCTTGTAGTATGAGGGTGTATTAAGTGTTTTGTACACTCTAAAGATCAATTTTTCATTATTCAATCTCATTTTTAAAGTCCTATCACATATATTAGTGCTTGTCTAGTTGCCAAGAATAGGTGTCCCAGTATGACTGGAACCTTATTATTTGCATCAAAATTAAGAACAATAAAAATAGAAGAAATAATGAACTTACCAAACTTAATGAGAAAATCCTCTATGATTCCTTTAGGAACCACTCGTGTTTTTTCCGTCATTTGAAGCATCACTGAACATGGATTCGGTTTTCCCAACCCAAAAGTGATAAATCCTAAAAGAGGCATCAAGTTGATGCTTGCCCCCAAATCACTCAAATCATGGACCATATCACTTTTACCATTTTTATGGGAAGGGTAAAACTCCTAGGTTCCTTGAGATTCTTGGACATCTTGCTCATTACCACAGAATTGCACTCTTCAGTAAGTTCTACCATCTCAATGTTACCAAGCTTCATCTTACTAGTCACCACATCGTTCAAGTACTTAGAGTACTTAGGCATTCCCTAATAAATTCTAACAAAGGTAGGTTAATGTGGAATTTTCTAAATGTGTCAAGGAATTTCTTAAGGAATGCATCCTCTGTAGCTTTTTTAAGCCTCTGAAGGAATGGTGGTGGTGGTCTCTCTAGTATATTCTCAAATGTCCTTTCTTTTGGGTACTCATACTTCACTAAATTTTCAGCTTATTTGGTCACCACATTTTTCTCATCTACTTTTGTGGGACCGACTATACCTGTACTTTATATTTTTCTTTAGAGGTATGTCAATTAGGTCTATACCACTCCTCAAGGCGACTACCATTAATTGCGTTGGATTTTTTGTATCACTAGCAAAAATCCCTTGAGGTCTTCTATTTTATGCTTAAGCTAACTATCCCAACTGTGTCTCCAAATTCTTTTGAGCCAGTTGCTAATTTATTATTTTCATAGCCATTGATCTTTTTCAAAGTCTCTTCAATTTTACTAGCCTAAGTATTATTCTAAATGCTCTGCTGCTACTAAAACTACTATGTTTGAGCCTAATTATTATCACATGAGAAATTGGGCTAACTCTGCCAATTGTGATTATAGGCATTATCATATTTCTGATTTCCCTTTTGTGCATTGCCCACAAAATTCATAGACTCTGGATTTTCTCCTCATAAGTATGAAAAGTGAATACTACCTCCATAATTTCACACCAAGTTTTATCCTACTGAATTGCATTAACGTGATCCTAAGGTTGATTCATACTCAACTTACTGAATTATGTCATCATTTGATTTTGAAATGATTCCAACTGAGAGACATATGATGTGAAACTATCCACCTCAACCATTCCTACAGGATTTTGCACTGTACTTCTGGTACATCACCCTGCCATTCGGGAATACTTTGTACAATTTGATTTAGGAGAGTATAGAGCTCATCATAATTTTTTTCAAAAGATGACCACCTATAGTTGAATCTAGTAAAATTCTCATATTAGGGTCAAGTTCTTCAATAAAAGTATGAGCTAATACCTCATTGTCTTGTTGGTGATACAGAAAATCTCTGAGAAGCGACTTAAATATCTCCCATGCATGAGAGAGATTTTTATCTAGATTTTATTTGAAACTCAGGATCTCACAACTCAACCTTGTAGTTTTTCCAGATGGAAAGAATAGGATGAGTAACTTCTTTTCTAAGTCATCCCAAGTTGTTACTGAGTTTGAAGGTTCTACCTGTAACCATTTCTTTACTTTCCCTTGAAGTGGAAAGGGGAAAAAGTGAACCTCACATAATCTGTAGAGACTCTAATGGGAATAAAAGTGTCACTGATCTCTAAAATATTTTGTAAGTAGACCTATGGGTCCTCGTGTGAAAATCCTATTAACTTTTACTATTGTGCAACAATTTCACCATGTTTTGCTTAAGCTCAAATCTACCCTCAATTTCGCTCTATGGATGACAGAGGTAACATTAGTTACAAGTGGAATTTCCACTTCATGCACTTCCTATAGACTGGTTATTCTTCAGCCATGACTGTAGGAATGGCTTCACCCATCTTCTATCCTTAATTAATGCAAGTATCGCTCCAATTTGGGATATGGTTCAACCAAATACCTCTTCCTTGACAGCTTACTTTAGATTCATAAATGTACCTATGATTTCATTATCTAAAATCGAGTCATCAATACTTATCAAATAAAATAAAAATACTAAAAATTAGAAGGTTGTCTAATTTTATGTCCCCAATAATGGCGAAAAAAACTTATTGCATGCAAATGCACATACAAGTGTACGAGGTCAACAAATTAGTAAAGTGACTCTTACAAGCCAAATATCAATCCCACAAGGACTTCAAGATTAACAGACGATCCAATTCTATCATTACTAATGAGATTAAATAAGTGTGAGTTCATTACAAAAGTATGAGATTTGTAATTATGACTAAGTAACAAAAAATAACAATAATAAGAAGTTCAAATTGTAAACAATATGTGGAGAGTTCCAGGGTTGAGGCATTTACTTCACATTAATTCATAGCTATGGTTTCTATCCGATGTTGGTATTTTTTATGATTATTGATTTACGGGGTTGATATGATAACTTGGGAATGACCATCCTCTACGTAATTTACCAAAATTAATCTTACAATTATATCGTTCGAGATATGAGTCTTTAATTTAGATGCATTAAGTATTTTAAAGTTTCACTAACCAAGTAAGGTATTTAGGTATATCTCTATCCTAAATACAAATCATCCTCTAGCAATTAGCATCAAATGATTAAAGACATGATACACACTTCTTAAAATCTTCATTTCGTCCCTCCACTCCTATGGTCAATTCATTTTGGAACTTATATTTATCCTAAAGTTCATAACGCTTTAGAATAGTAAACCAAGAATGTAAGAATAATCACATACTTGATAAACATATAAACCAACCATCTAACCATAATTATACATTCATGTTCATAGCCTCAACCCTAGAATTAGGGTCTTTATCCACTCATGGTCTTACAAAGAATCATAATATTCGAATTCATAAATAAAAATTATAAGAGAAATTAAGTAAAGAAGAAAAACTATATTTTGGAGCCTCCCTTGTGTGTTTACTCTCTACCAAGTGATTCCGAAGTATTTAGAATAGAAGATAAGTATCTTATTTATAGTGTAGAATGATTTTTTCCCAAATATAAACAAGGGTGTGGCATGATCTTATCACGCATCTCAGTGGGCGTACCACACTAATATCGTGCATGCATACTAGTTTGTGCCACATGCACACTATTTTATGCCATTGAAGATTTTGTCAAAGGGTGTGGCACACTCTTAATAGAGGATAGGGAGTGTGTAACACTTATGCTTAAATTTTCAATTCTACACTATGGTGTAGACTTTTCACTTTGCTTCGTGTCCCATGTATTGTAGATGCCTTTTCAACTTATTTTAAGCTTGTTTTGCTTTTTGATATTTCTCCTAACACCTTAAATGGTATCCTAAAACAGCATATAATAATAATTAGCTCATAAAATATAATAGAGCTCATCAAAGTACACTAGAACAAGCATAGCTTAAGTTTACACCACTAGTTTTCTCATCTGGGCTCTACTTGCCCGCTTTGATTCTTAACTTGTTTTAAAAGCAGCTTAAACACTCTAAACATATCCTTAACACACAAGTAACTAATAACACCCATAATACCTAATTAAGAACATCAAGAAGTCCTCAAAACTAGGCTAAACATGCATTGCTAATGACACTTAGGCGTATAAATATGACTAAGAGCACTACCAAAAATAAGTCACATGATGGCTTGTCATGACTAACAACAAATAATCATTAGGATTCATCATTTCTAGGATTAAGTTCATTATTTGAGACTTTAGGGACAATACTCAAGATGACAACTGGTGACAGCTCATCAGACCTGACCATTACTCATGGCCAGGGTCATCTTGTCTCTTTTTCTGGTAACTAAATGACTTTATTTACCAAAGTATGTATATGTACAACTCATGGAGAAAAAAACAAGCCTACTATCTGGTATGGACTTATTACTCTAGGACCAAACTATACATCATCCTGTCACCAATTCCTTATCTCCTCTAGACTTTCCTTCCTAACAAACTAAATTAGATATTTATCAAATTGTGATACATACCTAGCCATTTTTGGGATCATGTTTGCTTTATAGTAAACTTCTTGGATAATTTATCTGAGAAGGACTTCTTTAGGACTGTATTTATTCTAAAAATTTTGGAATTTTCTCTTCTACCACACATAATAGACAATAGATGCTAGGGTTATTTTATCAAATTCAGCTATGTTGCTCCTTCCTTTGTAGTGTTCAATTGCACATGCTAATTCTCCTTACCAATCGAGGTTACTTTTGGGTGTACCTTACCATGCTAATAATCTATTCCATATCTGGCATGTAACAATACAATAGAAGAATAGTTGTTGAATCAACTCATTTTGCAATAGAAATATGGGACAGATTGGGTTTGTGTCCATGCCTCATTTATGTAGTCTATATTGTGTAACCAAATGACCATGTGTTGCCAGTTTGAGTAGTAAAATCTAGTTCTCAGCCCCTTTTTTTCAAATACTTTTGTACCAAGGTACCTTTGGACAAGTCCAACTAATGATTAATCGATAGCCTTGATTGATAATTGTTCCATCTATTGCATACATTCTAAGTCATGACATCTTCTTTAAAATATTGTTTATACTTGAGTATTTGCCAAACCACCCAAGATGCGCTCTTAATATTAATATCCAATACAATGTCTCCCTTTATGTAATAATCATGAGTCCATAATACCCATAGTTTGTCATTTTCCTACTTAAATCCCATAGCGATTTGCACACTGCTGCCTTATTCCACTGAGCAATGCTAGTGATATTGAGACCCCCAGTAATACCAGGACTACATAGTCTGCTCCATGATACCAAGGCTTTCTTTGATATTTCCATTTTTCCCATCCATAAGAACCTTCTACAAATGACTGCTATAAATTGTACAATCTTTTTTGGGAGAAGGAAAATATGTGCCCAGAAGGTTATATATCAAAAAATACACTTTTTATTAAGTGTACCCTTTCAGAATATGTCAAAAACTTAGTTGTCCATCAACTAAACTTCCCAAGCATTTTTTTAATTAATTGATCGCATTGCACAATAGACAATGTTCTTATTTGACAACCCTAATATCAGTACAGGCAAACAGCTCCATATGTTCACTGAATCTCGATAACTATGGCTACAAATTCTGATGAAGCTGATCCACTAGATGAATCTATGAATTAGAAGTAAGTACAAGGAGAGAAGCAGAAAAGTGTGGCACCAAAGTATGTAGATCTACTGAAGAATAGACCTTACATGCATGACAATAATAAGTTCCCTCCCAAACCAGTCATAGTGGTGTAGAGGGATCCATCAATGACATGGAAATCATCAGAGCTGAAAGCATAATATTTCAAGAGAATTTACAGTATGCAGTCATAGGTAAGTTCTCTTATGGCAGACCAAAGGTTAATGCTTTACAAAAAAACTATCCCTCTTTAGTGTGTTATAAAAGGAAAGTGTACAATATGGGTAATGAATTCACGACATATTTTGATAAGATTTGAGTCAACTAGAGGATTATATGCACTTGTTATCAATAGTAGCTTATTACATTAAGGTTAATGATGTGTATTTGATAATGAGAAACCTCAAATGGGACCTTTGGTTTGAATCGGATGTTGAAACAACAATAGGCATTGCATGGATCTCCATGCCAGATTTACCACCAAATTTCTTTACTAAAGAAGCATTTTTTCAATTGCTTCAGCAATTGGAAAACCGTTAATGATGGACATAGCGAAAAAAAAACATATAAAGCCAAACTGTGCTAGAGTGAAGATTAAGCTGGACCTTGTTGCAAAGTTACCTCAACAGGTGAAGATCAATGAAGAAGATGATACAAGTGGAGAGATCAATTTAAAATGGATTAATATTCAATATGACCACAAGCCAAAATACTGTAAGGGATGCTGCTTACAGGGTCATGATGAAGTTTCTTATTAGAACATTCATCCAGAGATGTATGAGAAGATGTAGGGACAAAAAGAGGGTAAAGAATATGGAAAGGATAAAGAAAAAGAGAAGGAACAAGGACAGATGGAGGAAACACATGAGAATAATAAGAACCAATGGTTATAAAGAAGAAACAAATACAAAAAGGACAGATATGGTCATATAATTAGAGAGATAGCAAAAAAGGCAGAGGGAATTCATACATCAAATGTATTTGATGCTTTAAATCAAGAAAAACAAAAGAATCAACAAGAAGCCACCACTATGCAGTGCAAGGAAAAAACTAAAGATTGGTTAACAAAGAGCTTTATCAAAAAAGAAACAAGAGAAGCAGAAGTGTTGCCAAGCATTAGTGATAAACAGGATCAATCCAAGGGTAGCACCAAAGAAAGTGATGGGCAAGAAGAAGTAATAGCAGCAGCAAAGAAAAAAGCTAATGAAGCACTGCAATCTCCAGCTCAAAAGCAGAAGGAGGGGGAAATTCATAATCATGCAGAATTTGCCTCAGCATAATATGACAAGATGAATAAACAAGAAATGATATTGGAAGGGGTATTACCAATAGCAATGGTGGCGGGCAATTTGATAGAGATGGTGAATACTAAGAATGAAGATTTGGATGAAGAAAACCTGGTAGATGATATTGAAAATGCTACAATTAAAGGAGATCTATCTCCTGATCAAGCTCAATCGTTGACAACAAAGAATAGGAAAAAGCACAAAAAGAGTAAGAAGATTAGTAAAGCACAATGCAAACAAGAAGTCACATGATTAAATCATTATCAAAATTAATGCTTTAATTTGCAATATTAGGTCTGTCAATACACAGAAAACATTCACAAGATTGATTATAATGCATAAAAGGTTTCATTTTGGTTTCATTGGTCTAATGGAATGTTTTCAAGAGAGTCATAGTATCTAGGAGTATAAAGGTTGGCTGGGTATGCAGCATGCAGTGGTCAATTGTTTAGGTAAAATATGGGATTTCATGGATACTATTATTGAATATAGTATTATCAAGGATGAAGAACAACTAATTACTCTCAAGTTGGAGAATCAAAATGAGGGAATAGAGGTGTTTGTCACACTGGTGTATGAAAAATACAGTCAAAGTAAAAGACGAATGTTGTGGGACTCATTAGGGAAGATGGATAATACTATGCAACACCCATGGTTGGTGGATGGTGATTTTAATATAATCATAAATAAGGAAGAAAATTTTGGTGGATTACAAGTTACAGTTGATAATACTGATGATTTCAATCATTGTATTAGCATGTCCAATCTGGTGGAATGTGCTTTCAAAGGAAGTTAATTCACATGGTGGAATGGCAAAATAGATTAAGATTTTATTTTTAAGAGGCTGGATAGGGTGTTGATTAATGACAAAATGTAGGACTTGTTTCCAGTTATGGAATTAGAAAATCAAGTAAGAAGTGGGTCTGACCATACTCCTATGTTGCTACAATTTATTAAATCCAGCGAGCAGTTGATCAAACCTTTCAGATTTCTTAATTTTTGGCAAAAGTATGAGTCATGTATGGATGTTATTGAGGAGAATTAGTATATTGAGTGTGAAGGGAACCCCTTTATCAAATTTTACCAAAATCTTAAGAAAACAAAGGTTGCATTGACTAAATGGAGTAAGCAAACTTTTGGAAATATTTTCCAAGAGATTGCCACTCTATAGGAGGTAATTAAGGTAATAGAACAGTAGTTTGAGCAAAAACCATCAGGTACTAATAGAACCATGCTATCACAAGAACAGGCAGAATTAGCACTTTGGCTAAAAAGAGAAGAAGAGTATTGAAGAAAGAAAGTTGGTTTTGAGTGGTTTAAAGATGGAGGAAAGAACACTAAATTTTTCCATACTATAGTCAAAGGAAGAAGAGCCTGGCTAAGAATCCAAAGAATACAAAATGTAGATGGTAACTGGTTAGACAAGTATGAGGATATAATTGAGGCAACAGAAGTCTTCTTTCAGAAGCAATTTGAGAAACAAGAGGATCCAGAAGATTTTTCATTGGTACATGAGTTACCAAAGTTGGTAACAGATTCCCAAAATGAAGAATTGAAGAAAATACCAACAATAGAGAAAGTACATAGTGCAGTCATGGTTTTGAATAGAAATAGTGCAGGAGGTCCAGATGGCATGAAAGAGGCATTCTACCAGGATGCATGAGTATTATTTCAAAGGACCTTTATCAAATGGTAACAATTTTTTTTGTGGTTATGATCTTCCAAGATTTATGAATCATACAAACTTGGTATTATTACCAAAGAAGTTAGTGGCAAGTAACTTTTTAGATCGTAGACCAATATCCCTTAGTAATTTTATGAATAAAATTTTCTCTAGAATTATTCATGAAAAGACTAAGGGTATCCTCCCTCATATTGTATCTGAAGAACAAGTTGATTTTATCCAAGGAAGGAGTATAGCTGAAAATATTTTGGTGGTTCAAGAGATAGTTTCTGAATTTAGGAAGAGAGGTAAACCTATAAATATGGTGATGAAGCTTGATATGATGAAGGCATATGACTGGGTAGAATGGTTGTTTCTAACCAAAGTTCTGAGGAGAATAGGTTTGGGGGAACAACTAATTAATATGGTATTCAGGCTATTGGCAAATAATTGGTACTCTATTTTGCTAAATGGACAACTAAAAGGTTTCTTCAAATCCTCTAGAGGTATAAAATAAGGTGACCCTCTTTCAGCTACACTTTTTATAATTGCAACAAAGGTTTTATCAAGAAGCTTGAAGAAACTCATGATTAAAATGGAATTCAGACTCTTTGGGATGCCTAGAGGAAGTCCTAAAATCAACCACCTGGAATTTGTAGATGAAATGATCATTCCATGTAAGGAAGAACTAGGCAATTTGCAACTAGTGATAGATACTTTAAAGAGGTATGAATGTATGTCAGTACAGAAAATCAATAGAGAAAAAAATGTCATCTATTCATATGACAGTGTGTCTAGTGGTATAGTAGTGATGGCAGAAGTTTTAATAGGGATATTAAGGAAACAATTCCCTTTCAACTACTTAGGATGTCCTATTTTCTACATGAGAAATAATAAAGTGTACTACCAGCATATCTTGAATAGAATCAGTTCTAAGTTGCAAGCTTGGAAAGGAAAGTTGTTGTCCTATGGTGGTAGAGAAGTCCTTAATAAAGATGCCCTACAAATAAAATCAATACACTGTCTATCAGTAATAAATCCCCCTAAGAATTTTCTTAACACTATCCATAAGACAATAGCAAAAAAACTTTAGAGTAGTACTATTGGAGGTAGGAGAAGATACTGGGTGCCTTGGTCAACTATGTGTTTACCAAAAGATGAAGGGGGACTTGGATTTAGAAGGTTACAGGATGTTTAAACAACTCTTTTGTAAACTGTGGTGGAATTTTAGAACCAATAAGATAATTTGGAGTCAATATATTTTTAAAAAGTACTGTAGAAAGCTCCATCCTAAAAAAAGTCATGTGGAAAGTACGCAATAGTTCTCAGGTATGGAAAATAATGCTTCAAGTCAGGGATTTGATAGATCATCTTATTATATGGCAAATTAGGAGAGGAGATGCTCATATATGGTATGACAACTGGAGTGGTTTGGCAGATATGTACTCTCTTAGTGATTAAAGTAAGGAATGGGATGACAAGTATCAGTGTGTCAGTGATTTAATGACTAATGGGAGCTAGAATGAGGAGGTTCTGAAGAGTATGTTTACAGATAATATAGTAGATCATGTAATGCTCAAAATAAGGACAGTGGAGATAACAAATCAAAATGACAAGCTAATTTAGAGCTTGGAAGCGAAAGAAAATTTCACAATAAGGTCTGCATGGCAGTATGTTAGACAGAGGGGAGAGCCTAATGAATTTTATAAGCAACTATGGATAAAAGGGTTACCTTTCATGATTTTATTTTTAATATGGAGAATGTGGAGGGAAAGGATTTCAGTTGATGATACAGTTAGAAGATAGGGGTTACATGGTCCTTCCAAGTGTTGGTGTTGTCAGAACCCAGCACAAGACACTATATCACATGTGTTACTGAGATCATTTTCAGCTAATAATACCTGGTCCTATTTCTCTTATTTTGTAGGAATAAACATATAAGGAAGGAGTCTAAGAGAGAAAATTTATACTTGGTGGAATTCTCAAGTTAAACAAAGGGAGAAAGCCTATTACAGAGCAATACTAGCAATCATAATATGGGAAATATGGAAGAGAAGAAATGCTAAGAAGCGTGGAGGAAAAGAGATTAGTGTGCATAGAATGATATTCAATGTTATAAGACACATAAGGATGCTGCTGAAGGTGAGGAAACCAGCAATGAATTCACAGTGGATTGGCCAATAATTTTGAATCAGCTCAGTCAGCTAAAACCTAGAGTCACATCTAAGGTTGTGCTATGGGAATTTCTAGAGAAGGGTTGGTGTAAATACAATATGAATGGAGCATCAGAAGGGAATCCAGGAAGCAGCTTATGGGCATTTTTCTTAAGGGATGTAAAGAGAGATCTAATGTATGTAGAAGGAGAAATTATGGAAGACAGACAACATGGCAGCAGAAGCTGAAGCCATAATGCAAGCAGTCATTTATTGTAGTCGGTTAGGACAAGACAGGGTTATTATATAGACGAACTCACTAGAAATGTAGAAATTCTTAAGCCAGGAATGGGAAACACCATGGAAGATAGCAGATACAGTAAACTGCATAAAGTTTTTGTTACAAAACAAGCAAGTACAAATAAGACATATATTCAGGGAAGGCAACCAACTTGCAAATTACTTAGCTAATCTAGCATTTGAGCAGGAGAAGTTCATATTTACAGCATTCAACCTACTACCAAGTTTAGGCAGGAAGACACTTAACAGTGACAAGCAACAATGCCCATATTTAAGGTTAAATTTAGCAAGAGGATAAGGAGACTGGGAAGGCTACAACAAGGTTTTTCACATACAATATATTTAAAACCAAGGAAACTGAACATAAAAAAGTGAAAATGAAAGTTTTCCTATATACACCATCCATCAAAAAAGAAAACTCAGTAGATCAGGGGTCACCAAGTTAAATAAGCTTCAAGCGACTGAACTACGTGCTTCTTTTCAAGTATCAATGGGTCTGAGCATCCCATTATCTCCATCCTAGCTATAGGTACACTCAGAGACTAAGCAGATGGTCAAAAGAAACAGATAAGTCAAGAAGCAATCTTAGAAATGTAGAGGACTTACTTGAAGAAGGAAGCAAGGGCCAGAAGACGAGAACCAATGTGTTAGTACCAAAAAGAAATGGACACATACTGAAGATTTCACCTGAAACAATAAGGAAGAAGGAATCAAATCAGAGATTTTGTGAAAGTGTAAGCACTAAAATAAGTAAGAAGGGAAAAAACTCACTCATAAAAGCTAGAATCATCATCTTGGAACAACAATGGTACGGTGTGTACCACCAAAATTTGAAGACGACAAAATTGAAGGTTGGTAAAGAAGAACATGAAAAAAGAGGCAGAGAAGGGGGAGTTCAGCTCTGTTGCTGAATTTGGAAACCCTACTCATCTTATATGAGTTTTTCAAATCGGGTTAATTAATTGGGCCGGTCTATTTGTTATTTATTTGGATCAATTATTATTTGGGTCAATTGTTGAGTTAGATTTGTAAGATAGATTGGACCATCATGTATTAGACTGATTATTTATAGCTAAAATCACAAATTAGACCATAAAAGACCTTAAAAGTACCCCTAGATACCTAAAAGGCAGCTCATCTTTCATATATCCTAAGATACTTCGAATTAGTTTTTTCACTCTTGAGTCTACGCCACCAAAATACACAGTACTTTAGTTATGTTAGCTATCAAACCAGATGCCTCTAAAAATAATTTAAATCTTTCATGTAGGTATGTGACCAAATTAATATCACCCTGTAAAATAGTAATAAATCATCAGCAAATCCTACTTGCACTAAGTTAAACTTACGCATCAAGGGTGGAATCCGAATTCTACATTTTGCTTCAAAGGCCAAAATAATCTGCTTAGATACTCTGTTGCAAGTACAAATAGGAAAAGGGCATAGGGTCCCCTTGTCGTAGCCCTTTCTTGAAATGAAAAGGGCCGAAGATTACTCATCAATAAAAATACTATAGGTCACAATCTTTATGCAAGCTATTTTCCAGTTTATAAACAATTCAGGAAACCACAGTAGACATAAGATTTACTCAATGTATACCTACTCCAGCGAGTCATATGCTTTGTGCATGTCTACCTTAATCATACACCTCAGTGATCTCCCTTTCTTCCATATTTCTTTAGTAGCTTATGACTCATAATTATGTTATCATCTATCAGCCTACCAGGTACAAAGTTATTCTAACAATTATCAATTAAATCAACCATCACTCCTTGAATCTTGTTTGTTATAACCTTGGAAATAATCTTATATAGCGTAGTACAACATGCAATGGGCCTGAACTAATTTTTTATTAATTTAAGCTAATTTTCTAAACTAAGTCTAGGATATCATGTTTAGTTCTTTGGGATGTTACCATATATTCCCTTTGGGAAAATTTAACCTTAAATAAAGACTAACTAGGCTGGAAGATAGAGATAAAGATGCAATCCCAAAATTGAGATTTAAAGGCTTATAACTGACATGATAATTGAATTTTTGACTGAAATAAAACTAAACTAAATTTATGACACATCCATGAATGTGAAGACATGAAACTAATTGAGGGACATGAAACTAAGTGGATTACTAAGGAGAGATTTGTTACCTCAAGTTTGAACTGGACTAGAAGGAAAAAGGTGAGGGTATTTGGTCATCGTATCTATTTCTGCTTCCTGAGTAACTCCCTCAACAAGTTGATTCTTCCAAAAAAACACTCATTGAAATAATTTCCTTGGTCCTCAATTTATGAACCGACAATTAGGAATCTCACCTAGGTTGTTTTTGTAAGAGAGATTATCTTTCATGCCCACACTCTCTAAAGGCACAACTATGGCTATATCACCAATGTATTTCTTCAATGGAGACACATAAAAAAGTAGATGCACCGAGGCTAAATCTACAGGAAAATCTAACCTATAAGCCACACCGCTAATAAGCCTCAAAATATTATAAGGACCAACATATCAAGTGTTGATCTTCCCTTTCATGGGTGAAATTTTCAAATAAAACTAAATCATCAACTACAAACTCAAGCTCTCTTCTCCTTAAATATACATAGGATTACTAAAGACTTTGAGTTATTTTTAGCCTCTCTCTAATAAGCTAAACCTCCTCTATAGCCTTATGAACTGAATTAAGCCTTATTAAGGTAGCTTTACTAACCAATAAGAGATGTATACCTTGTACTATAAAGCACCTCAAATGGAGCCATCAGAATACTAGAGTGATAACTATTATTATAGGCAAACTCAATGAGAGGCAAGTGATTATTTTCCATCTACATTTGAAGTCGATCACACAAGCTCTCAACATATACTACAATGTTCAAATGGTTCACTTTCTCTAACCATCTCTATATGGGTGAAATGCTATGGTAAGACAAACTCAGGTACCGAGACCTTTCTAAAAAAACTTCCAAAACTACAAAGTAAATTGAGTACCCTACTTGAAATGGTAGTCTATGGACTCCATACAACTTGACCAACTCTCAAAGATAAACTCTAGCATAGTCGGGTAATGCATCTCATGGGGTTTGATCTATCTAGAGGCATAAGCAATCACCTTACCATATTGCATAAATACAAAACCCTAGATAACTCTAGATGCATCACAATAAACAACAAACCCATCTATAACTTTTAGTATAGTTAAAACTCAAGCAGAAGTTAAGTAACTCTTCAACTTTTAAAAACTCTTCTACAAGTATCCAACTATTGATATATGACTATATTGTGAATCATTCTAGACATATGAGAAGCAATGGATGAAAATCATTCAACAAATAGTCTGTAGTAACCAGCTAACCTAGGAAACTCCTAATATATAATGGAGAGATGGGTCTAGATCAGTTTCTAACTACTCCAGTCTTTTGAAATTAGCCTGAATGCCCTCAAAAAAAACCCACACTTGCTAAACATAGAAAATAATTGGTAGTCTTTGAGAGTCTGCATGACAATCCTCAAAGGTATGCATTCTCATCCTCACTCCTAGGATAAACAATTATGTCATCTATAAAGATAATGAAAAATATACCCAAGTACTGCTTAAACACCCTATTTATCAAGTCCATAAAAGTTGCAGGACATTGGTTAGTCTAAAAGACATAATCAAAAAATTCATAGTGGTCGTATCGAGTTCTAAAGGTTGTCTTTGGAAAGTCACCTTTGACTCTGAGTTGATGATAGCCAAATATAAGGTCTATCACTA
Organism: Capsicum baccatum var. pendulum; assembly: GCA_030864225.1. NCBI lineage: Eukaryota > Viridiplantae > Streptophyta > Magnoliopsida > Solanales > Solanaceae > Capsicum > Capsicum baccatum. The sequence continues at coordinate 73,967,554 of CM061558.1, read as the reverse complement.
AAAAAAAATTGGCACCCTAAAGCTGGTCAAATAAGTTATAAATCCTAGAAATATGATATTTATTACTGATGGTGAATTTGTTCAACTAATACTAATTGCTGCACATTTTAAGCAAGTTGTCTTCCTTACACACAAAGAGAACTGTAACACTCCATGAAAAGATTTTGGATTGATAAAACCTTTTTCAATGAGGTCTTTTAACTATTTATTTAATTTCTTAGTTTATCAAGAGCCATTTTATAAGGAGGAATTTATCTATGATAGGTACCTAAAAGAAGGTCTATGCCAAATTTTATCTCATGATCAAAAGGAAATTTAGGTAGATCATCGAGAAATAATTATGGAAACTCACTCACAACTACCTGAAGATTTGTGGTTTCTTACTTAGAATTTGTAACCCAAATAAGATGATAGATTCAACTTTTTAGAGATTATTTTCTTAGACTTAATGTAAGACACAAATCGACCTACATGCGTTGAAGTGCTACCCTTCCATTCTATAATTGGTTTATCTTGAAACTCAAACTTAAAAACTTTGTTTCTACAATCTACAGAGGCATAATAGTAATGTAACTAATCCATGTAGAGAATAACATCAAAATTGATCATATCTAACTCTATTAGATCAAATATGTTAATTTTATGATAAACTGCAAATTCTATATACCCATTAAGCTACAGCTGAGTCACTAACAAGAGTAAAGACTAAGAGGGGTTCTACAAGAGTTTTGGTATTGACATTGAAATCTGCTCAATACATGAATTCACTAAGAAAAGTGTGGCTATATAACCTAATAAGAGAATACATCAATATAGAAAACTCATAACGTATCAGCAACTACATCAGATAGAATCTCCTGGTGCTATCGAGTCTTCAAAGCATAGAAACTATTATAGCACTACCTGCCACCTACACTAAATAAGGCACCTTATTGAGTTGGGTGACCTACTAAATATTCCGAGGAGGCAGCTTTAGTATGACCATTAATTTTACTTCTCTTGGCAGATGGGCAATCTCGGAGTCTATGACCTACTAAATTTGTTGAGGAGGCAGCTTGAGTATGACTATTAATGTTACTTTTCTTGGCATATGGGCAAGCTAGAAGTTCATGACCTAAATTAACATAACTAAAACATCCATCTCTACCTATCAAACACTCTCGAGGGTGGTTTTTCTAGCTCTTTTTACAAGTTAGGAAGGTTCAACCATTAGAAATAATATTTTGTGAATAGAGCCTGGTTTCTAACTTTCTAATATTAACTATGCCTGGTAGATAAAACACTAACAAATGATGGTGCTGGAGCTTAAGATCTCTACTAAAAGAGAGAAATTTCCACTGCTCAACCTCTGCTGAGAGTAATTAATGCTACCTATCATAGCTCTCTTAGTCTTCCTCTCTTTTTTTTATCTTATTCACCTCAATCTGTTCATCATGAGTCATAAATCTGGAGATGTCCATTTCTCAAATTAGTATAGTAGTCCTACCCTTCTTTACCACTAACTCTGACTAAAACCAAACTTACACATGTGAGAACTTTTCTCAGCCACCCTCTTTAGAGAATACCTGAAGAATTTTGTTAACTTCATAGAATACTCTTTCATAGACATATTTCCCTACTTCAAATTATTGAACTACTCTACCTTAAATTTCCTCGACTCATGAGGAAATAATATATCTAGATTTTGGATGTAAATTTAGATATTTGAGTATTTGTAGTTAGAGATAATGCAATACTTGTGTATAGAATTTGGATTATGATTCGATCTCATGATTTCATACTAATTAATTGCTCTTGATTTGGAAATAGGTTTTGTTTATCAAAACTAATCTCGTGTTCTACCATTTCTACTCTAGTTGATCTCAAAAGAGGAGACTAGAGTGGGTATTGCCCATCTACCTTGATTAATGCTTGAAATAGCTAATTGAGCTTAGGAAAGATTAATTTAGTGCAATTTGATTCGTATGACCTATCTTATGGAATTTTTTGCTAGATATAGTCAAATCTTAGCATAGCCTAAATTTGGCTTTGTGACTCATGCCTCTAATATTGGTTTGAAAGAACAAGCAAGGACTAAACACTCAATGGTCACGTTAGTGGGCAATTTTGAATCCAAGTCTAATTTACTAGATTCGTGATTAAATTGTGACTAGTTAAGCGAATATGATGCATCATTGATAGAATTTATTACCCACGCCACATATGTTGTTTTTCATTTTTTTGAAAGCCATTGATCACTTATTCATATTTTAAATTGATTTTATCCATGTTCCCCTTTGTAATCAAAACCCCCCAAAATACTTGTATCTTAGGTTTGAATTTTAGCGAGTTACTTTATTTTGTACTTACTAGACCACTACTCACATTGTTCACTGTGAATTTGACCCTGACTCCTTGTTGAGTAAAATATATTAACAATGTTCGTTGTACCTATTCAAGAGTGTATTTTGAATGTTATTATCAAAATTGGGTCACCCAAGTGGTAGGTGGGAATACTCGCCACTATACTACATGACTTTGTGAAGTTTAAACACCCAATAGTGAATAAGATCTCAAATACACTTGGGTATTCCTTTTTCTAAATCAATAATCTAGAGGCTATTGCACTACAATGATATGTATTATCCACATGCTCAAAACTCACAGTCCTCTTTTTGGTCACCAAGTCCTTTATAAATTTTGCATAGTCTAGCATATGTTCTAAAGTCTCCACAAGAGAGAAGTTCATTGACAAGCCTTTAACGTCAAGATAAGCTTTTGATATTTTCCCTCTTCAGTTTTTTTTATTCTTTGTGGAAAATGAGAAGGAGGCGATGGAATGGGTTTCAATAATGGTGTGACCTCCTTTCCCTTCCCCAAGTTAGACTTAGCTACTTTTTCAGCGACTAGAGGCTTTTGAGATGCATCCTCATCTACCACTAAATTCTCAACTTCATTCTTATTCACATTGTTAATAATCATATTTTTTCCCTCTTATTATCAACCATGGGTATAGATAGCTCGGTAGTAGTTTTGCCACTTCTAGTTGTAATGGCTACGCAATGTCCATCATTCTTAAAATTCTAAATGTTGTTCCTCAGAAGTAAGATCAGTTGATATTGATTCAATGTGGCATTCCTTTGCCCAAATTATTTCTCAAGTTATTTCATGGCGATTGCATGACACTCAACTTTTTGACTCATTCCCAAAATGTCTTCCCTAATCTCCTTCAGGCAATTTTTTTTGCTCTCTAACCTCCTAACAAGTTTTGCAAGTACATCTTCCATCTTTGAGTTTCAAGAGTTGGCATCAAGATTTCCCTATGGAATGTAAAGTCTGCTCATATCCCTACTCCAGCTCTATACCTAGGCCTATTGTAATTTTCTCCATAATAGTTTTGACATTGATTCCCTTGCCTAGAGTTCCAATTATCTTAATTAGAACCTTGGCTCGAAAAATCACCACTTTTATGTAAATATATTTAGTTTCCTCTTCAGAATCAAAATCTTCATATCTAGATGCATTACCTTGTTCATCCAAAACGTTTCCACTCCGACTACCACAAATGGCATAGTAAGAAATCCAATCTCAACCCTCATTTGTGCTACCTCTTAAGACATTGTCTCATTTAGCGCTCTCTATTCTGTCGATGCTCTAATTGTATAAATATAAATTGGTCTATTTGCCTCTTGAGTTGGCTACCCTCAATTGGTTTTCGTGATCCAATCTAAGATCTTAGAAGCATGCTCTCATCGAAGAGTCATGAATGCCCCACCAGCTATAGTGTATGCTATAACCTTATTGTTAGGATTTAGGACTCTGTAGATAATCTCTAACAAATTTTCACTAGTTATTTAGTAGTTTGGAACACTCTATATATTTTTCTTAGACCTCAACCAAGTCTCATATAATGCCTCTAAATGCAACAATAGGAAGTTTTATATCTCATCTTTCAATTACAATATTTTGGAGGGGGAGAACAATTTATTCAAGAACAGCATCCTCAAATTATTCCAAGTGGTAATTGATCCATGGGGCAATTCATCCAACCATAGTGTAGCTTCTCCTATAAAAGAGAATGGAAATAGAGTTAGTTGAATAGCGATCCCCACAAAGTTCATAATATGCATGTTTGCATCATTAGTAGAAAGGCCAGCAAATACCCCTTTTAAATTCTGCAGTTGGATTATTGCACTTGTGATGTCAAACTTATTATTGATCCACAAGACCCAAGTCTTCCTCTTGATCTTGATAAATAGGAAGATATTGTTAGAAAGGTTGTTTTCCCTTATTTATTTTTAGTCTGTCCCTCTCATCAAGCACCATTAAATGATATACATCAGCTGGTCTAGCCTGCTCTTCCCTTGCTGCCCGCTTGACAATTACTTACCTAGCATATTCTGATGTGCAATATAAATATAGCACTTTTGATGTAAAATAAAGAAAATATACAGGTTTCTGAGGTTGTTTTGTTAGATAGGATGCATTTTGGGTATGTTTTGCAGAAAATAATATTTTGGATGCTACGTTCATAAAAAATATCCAAGTGCTCTGGCACTTGAATTTACCACTTTCACCCTTCTTGTAGGCCACAAATGCTACCTGCGCCTAAGGTCAGGGCGCAATACTGACCATAGTGGCCACTGACCCTATTTTCTCCTACTTCATTTGGGATTTAGTTTTAGGGTTTCCCCATGTACTATAAATACCCTTTATGTGTTTTTTATTATAAGTTACACATTTTTAATATTTAAAAATATATTTTGATTCCAAGATTAGATTTTGATCTTGGGATTCTCTTGTATTGACTTGAATTAATTAATTTAGTTATGGTTTTGGGTTTTTTTACTTCTTTTTATTGTGATTTATCTTATGCTTTCATTCAATAATGTTTTTGATTACTTCACAAGCATGATAGGCTAAAAACCCATAGCTAGGGTTATGGATACCTAAGCAGATTAACGAAGTATAAGAAGTTCTACGGTCGTTTTGAACCAATACCTATGCATGCATTATATTATGTTCACTTTAATAGATATTCTAATGGTTACAAATGTTATGATCCCACCTAGATTATTGCTACTTACTCCAAAAGAGGAGTAGTGACTAGGAAAAGATAATGACAACAGAAATTTAGTGTTTAACTATCGATCCACGCCACTAGGTACTATCTAAGTAAGATGGTTAGATTTCATCTAATAACTAGAGACTCACAAGGTACTAGATAACTGAGCTAAAGATAAGGGTTAGTAAAGCAACATCCTTAGATTCAAAACGTTAAAGGGTGAAATCTTTTTGCTCGTCCAAAAGACTAAAGAAGGTTCATCACTTATCAATTCTGCATGTAAGGTATCGAGTTGATTCAACAAAGCATGATAAGACTACAAATTTGAGAAGCCAAGGGAACACAATCCTAGTATTCACTTATGACTAATTACACCCAAAGTTGATATTTGTCACTTGTTCGATATAGATACTCAAAAATCCCAATTACTTTTCCAGTTCAGCTCGTTGATTACAATAGCTGAGAGTCGTGAGTCCTTGTATTACCTTGATATTTGACCCCATCCTTTGTTTGATTACTATATTTAGCAGTGACCTTATCATCTTCTAGGAGGAGAAGTAGCTTGGACATCACTAAATTTTGGCGCCATTGATGGGGATTACGATGTTGATTTGTGATTTGAAGTTGTTGTAGTTTTTGAGTGTTCTTTTTGTTTTTATTCTTAGTTAGGTATATTCCATTGTATGCCTAACACATGAAGTAGAGGCAATCCTTTGCTCCCATTAAATCCCAATCCAAGGAGGATCCTACAAACAACTAGTAGGATGGTGGAATAAAAAAGAGATAATTTACCTCTCCCTCCTCCTAAAAGAGTTTAGGACATTGTTGATCGATAAACTGGTGAGGTTTTAGCTTAATTTAAAAATAAAAGGAAGGTAGTAGAGGAAGATCAATGCACAGCTTGAGATGCAGAGTTAGTTGAGCAGAGATAAGTAGCAAACCATCGATCAGTACTCGGTGAAAACAAGAACAAAGTTAGAGAAGGCCGACTTCAAGTGATCACAACATATCAGTATGTTCATTTGTATGAAGATGATGAATAAGATCTGGGATATGTTGGAGAAATATTCCTTCAGTTTTACCCCTTGATATCAAAAATATCTCAAGTGCTATGATCCAGCTCTTATACTTAAAGAGTGTATTTGCAGGGTCGCCTATAGATAATGTAAACATATATCTAGCAAATTTTACTAGGATCTATACTTCATACACCATTCTAGGGGTAGACTAGGAGGCACTAAGATTGAAGTTGTTTATTTTCTCACTTACTAGAGAAGTATCTTTATGGCTAAGGGAACTTCAAAGAGGGTCTATCACTACATGGAGCGAGTTACGCAGATATTTCTTGAATAGGTTCTTTTCTCCATCTAGGGTATTGTAGCTCAAGGATGAGATTTAAAATTTTAGGCAGTTGCAGTTAGAATCTAAGTATAAGTCATGGTTCAGGTTCAAGAAAAAGCTTATAATGGTACCCAACCACCAGATTTTAAGGATAAGCTTGTTGGAGATAATCTATAGAGCCCTGACTATCGTTCTAGAGCAATGGTAGACACTATCTCCGAAGGAGCCTTTATGAGATTATAATGGGAGATAGCTTCTAATAGTATGGATCGGATCTCATTAACTAACCAAGGTGGAAAATTCAGGAGATTGAGAGAGGTTTTAACATATATGCCATTAGAGCTTTCGATGAGTAGAGAGTAGCTGAGGATGTTGTAGCTTAGTAGATTTCACTATTGAGGATAGATATTGGTGAGTTGGCTAAATAATTTACAAGAATAAATTTTGCAAAGGTTGATAAATAGGGGCATAGGGTGCAGCTTCTAGGGTGCATGAGTCTGAGTTAGAAGAGAAAGCAAAGTATGTGGATCGCTAGTTAGCAAGTTTCCAAGACCAGGGGCATGGTAATCAAGGTCAAAAATATTATGAGGATAGAGACAAATACATTCCACCTAGTAGACAAGATGCAGAATCAAGAATAGAAGATATTTTGACTAAGCTGATGAAGAGTAAAGAGAGCCAGGAAACTTGTCTTAAAGAACTCAAGACTGATATTTCAAGATTGACTAGAGGGTTGAGTCATATTTAACCACTGCCAAGTATTTGGAGCAGCAGTATGGGCAAATCTTTACCACTTTGGTCCAGTGACATTGTGCAGAATCCTTCAACACTTCTGCATTATCTGGCTATTGACACTAGGAGTGATGCCCACTAGATGAGCATTTTTACCTACTACTAATAAGCCAAAGAAATATGATACTGTTGTGGATGATGCACCTAAAGATGAATTTGAGAAGCTAACTTGTAGTGATGATGATTTTGAAAGTAATGACGATAATGACTGGGTTGCAGAAGAGATCCAAGATGCAGTGCAGAAGTTTAGCATGAATTTTCATGCACCATCAGTAGAAAATAAAGAATACACAGGTGCAGTCACCATCCTATGTTCTATTAGGCCTTATGACATTAACCAAGCTCTATGTGATTTGGGAGCAGGAATAAATTTAATGCCATTGGTGATATACAAAGAGTTGGGGTTATGAGAACTCAAGCCTATATCTGCAAGGCTATTGATAGTTAATTTATCTGTAAGGTAGCTGGTGGGAATTGTGCGCAATGTTGAAGTTAGGGTGGTAACATTCACATATCCGGTAGATTTTTATAATTTTATACTGTGAAGTAGATGCCCACTCTTTAATTATCTTGGGTAGCCCCTTTTTGTCCACTGGTCGAATGTTGATTGATATGGACCTAGAAGATATCACCTTTAAATGGAACAATGAGTAAATAGTGTTCAATATATACATGACAGTTTTATAGCCTGATGATATGAGAGTGGTAGCAATGATTGATGCAGTGGATGATGATATGGTTGCAGTGTATGTACCTATTGAGGTGAAATTAAGGGTAGAAGCATTAGTACAGTGATCATAAATTTTTAGAGTGATGGGATAGATGAATATGATGAGCTGGTGCATGCACTACATGGCATAGGTTCTTACAAATTTGTCCCTAAGAAGCTGGATCTTGATTTAAAGAACAGAACTAGTCCGCCTACAAAACCATCTATTGAAGAGCCATGGATCTTGGAAGTAAAGGACCTCCCTTTCATCTGTAGTATTCATTCTAGGGGGCTAATAAAACCTTACCAGTGATCGTGGTGGCAGATTTGGCAGAAGCACGGGTAGAAGCTTAGACATCAGTATTGCAGAAATTCAAGAGAGCTATTGGGTAGACCATTACAAACATTATGGGGATTCCAGTAGTTTTGTGCACTCATTAAATATAGCTTGAGCTAGACAGCATCCCAGTATTGAGTATCAAAGATAATTGAATCCACTTATGCAGGAGGTAGTGAAAAATGAGACAATCAAGTGGGTAGATATTGGGGTGGTTTTTTCCATTATAGACATCAAGTGGTGAACCCAATTTAATTTATGCCAAAGAAAGGGGGACTCAAAGTGGTTCAAAATAAAAATAATAAATTAATACCAATGAGGCCAGTGACCGATTGGAGAGTCTGCATGGATTATAGAAAGCTGAACAAGTGGACACAAAAGGACCGCTTCCCTAGGTCATTCATAGATCAGATACTAAAGGATTAGCAGGCAAGGGTTGGTATTGTTTTCTTTATGGGTATTCGGGTTACAATCAAATCATGATTGCTCCCGAAGACCAAGAAAAGACTACTTTTAGTTGCCCTTATAGGACTTTTGTATTCAAGAGGATGTCGTTTGGGTTATGTAATATGCCTGCCACTTTTCAGAGAAGTATGATGTCCTTATTTTTTTATATAGTGGAAGACATAATCAAAGTATTCATGGATGACTTTACAGTGGTTGGGGACTCATTTGATGATAGTTTGGCCCATCAGGCCAGTGTACTACAGATATGTGAAGAGTGCAATTTAGTACTAAATTAGGAAAAATTCTACTTCATGGTGAAAGAAGGTATCATACTAGGGCACAAGATCTCCAAACATGGTATTTGGGTGGATAAAGAGAAGATTGAGATGATTGAGAAACTGCCACCACCAATATTAGTTAGAGGAATATGGAGCTTTTTGGGTCATGCAGGTTTTTATAGGAGGTTCATCAAGGATTTCTCTAAAATTACAAGTCCTTTATGCAAACTTTTAGAGAAAGAGGTGAAATTTTTATTTGATGATGCTTTTCTTAAGGCTTTTAAATGCTTTAAGGAGTGGTTGATTTCGGCACCCATTATTGTGTCTTTTGACTGGTCTACACCATTTGAGATAATGTGTAATGCGAGCAAAGTGGCCTTGGGAGTTATTCTAGTCCAAAGAAGAAAAAATATATTACACCCTATATACTATGCCAGCATAGCTTAAAACCCCGCACAAAAAAATTATACAGTTAAAGAATAAGAGTTTCTTGAGGTGGTTTATGTTTTTGAAAAATTTTAGTCTTACATGATTGGGACAAAGGTCATAGTGAACACTGACCATGCATCTTTGAGATACTTGATGTCAAAGAAGGATGCTAATATAATATTGATTCGTTGGGTTCTCTTGCTTCTAGAGTTTGATTTTAAAGTAAAATACCAGAAAGGGAAAGAAAATTAGGTTGCAGAACACTTATCCATACTTGAAGAGGAGATCACACAGAAACTAGGGGATGATCTTGAGATAGATGATGTTTTTCCAGATAAGCAACTGTTTTTGGTATCTCAAGACTTGATTCCCCGATTTACTGATTTTTTAACTATTTGGCAAGCGATCTTCTCCCAGAAGATCGTTTCTTCCTACAGCAAAGAAGATTTATGCATTAAGTCAGGAAGTTATTTTGGTATGATCCGTATTTGTTTAGAATTTGCACGGATAATTTGATTCAAAGATCTACTCCATAGGTGGAGATGATGAATATTCTAAAGTCTTGTCATTCATCACCACTAGAAGGTCACCATTGCGGCACACTGAAAGCCCACAAAATTCTACAGTGTGAGTTTTACTATCCTTAAATTTACAAGGATGCTCATGATTTTGCAAAATCCTATGACCAATGTCAGCATCAAGGCAATATTTCAAGGTGCCAGGAAATCCCTATGACACCTATTCTGGAGTTAGAGTTATTTGATGTATGGGGGATTGATTTTATAGGCGCATTTGTGAGCTCCAATAGCATGACATTCATTCTAGTAGTAGTTGACTATATGTCCAAATGGGTGGAGGCAGTTGTCCTTCCAGATAATAAAGGCAGAGGAGTCACCATTTTTTTGAAGGAAAATATTTTGTCTTGATTTGGCACACCACGTGCTATTATCAATGATGGTGGGTTTCACTTTTTTAACTGCTTGTTCAAAGCTCAACTTGATAGATATGGGTAAGACATAAGGTGGCAATACCTTACCATCCTCAGACTAGTGGGCAAGTAGAAGTCTGCAATAGAGAAATAAAGTCCATATTGGCCTGACTGGTCAAAAAAGTTAGATGATGTATTGTGGGCCTACCGAACGGCCTATAATACCCCCGTTGGTTCCTCCCCATATCAGCTTGTATACTGTAAAGCATGCGATTTACCAGCTGATCTTGAGTACAAGGCACTATGGGTGTTGAAAAGGCTAAATTTTGAGTGGTGTGATGCTGCAAACTTGAGTCTGAGCAAGGTGAATAAGTAAAATAAATTCTGACTTTGTGCTTATGAGAGATCGATCATATACAAAGAAAGAACAAAGTTGTATCATGATGGAAAATTTAAAAAAAGAGTATTTGTACCTAGTGATTTGGTCTTGTTGTATAATTTAAAACTACGCTTGCTTCATAGCATGATGAAATCTAGGTAGACTGGACCATTCACTATGGTTAAGGTATTCCCACGTGGTTCCATTGAGATAAAGCATGATGGTAACCTACCATTCAAGGTAAACAGGTAGCGGGTGAAACACTACATGGAAACCTAGAGAAAGTTAGAGTCTGTGTTGAGATTGACCTTGGCAAAGTCTGAGTAGCCAAGGGAGCTAAGTCACTCCACGATGGTAAATCAGCCACTGCTTGGGAGGCAACCCGAGGTACATGGATGCTTAGTGTATCCCAGGTATGTTCTCACTTCCCACTATTTTATTTTAGTGCATTGTGGATAGTGCACAGTTTTTAGTTAGGGGTGGGATGTACTATAGCCGTCGCAGGTTTTTGTTGTCATGCTTCTTTTCCTGTCGAATGCAGTATAGTTGTAGAACCGGTATGTCTAGGTTAAAATTTGTGGTGTATTGTGTTTTATTTTTTATTGTGTTGTATTTTTGTGTACTGGGAGATTTTAGTGTTGTATTTTTGTATACTGGGAGATTTTAAGTATTTAGGGCAGTTATCATGTTTTTATGGATTTTTGCCCCTCCAAAATTTTGTGTTTTAGAACTGTATGAATGTATATATGTGTGAGCATTATGGATCTTGCTATGGCATTAGGATTAGGTATATGTAATCACTTGCTAACAATTGCATGAACTGGATAGGTAGTAGCTTATAATATTGACTATGTGCCATATGTGTGTGAGATGATACATAGTTCCCTTTGTGTGTTGAATTCAAAACATGCCCGATTAGTCTTGAATTAGGTTGAAAGATAGTCAGTTAGGAAAGGATCATAGGCTATTTTTTTATTTTAGTCCACTTTTAGCCTAAATGACCTTTCATGTGTGAATTGTATCCCTTGATCCCTGTTTTGAGTCTTATATCTTATTTTTCTTATTTCACCCATTCACCTTCCCGTTTATATTATAATGAACCTATTTTGGCTCTGGTCCTCCTTGGACATTGTGCACCTCAACTCAGGAAAAATGCTTAAGTTGAGGGTGGCTATCATAAGGGTGTGTAGTGTAAAATGGGTATGCAGAGGTAAACTAAGAGAAAAAGTTAGTAGGGTTGAGTGTGGTAGAAAAAAAACAAAAAGAGATAGGAATAAAAAGAAAAAAGAGATTGTGAAAATGTGAAAAAGAAAGAATAAAAGACCACACCCAACCTGAATGTGTAATAAAGAATAAAAAAAGAGATATAAGGGTGGAATAAAAAAGTAATTGACTAGTAAGTAAGATCCTAAGGTTAGTGTAGTGCCAAGGAGTCTTAGTCACTTGATATGTCTATATGTACCATACCAGCCCCCAAGCCTACATTACAAGCAGAGAAAAGTCCTATACTAATCCAAAGTTGACCATTTGAAAACTAAGGTAAAGAAAATAAGGGCAAGCCTATCATATTTGATGCATATTTCTTGGGACTTCTCTTCTGAGTGTGAGTGTCTCTTGATTTTTCCTGCATTGACATTCATGATTTCATATGAGTGAGTGGGACATCTTCAATATAATAGTATTTATGGTAGTTATTATGTCTTTATTGATTTTTACCACTCCAAAATTTTGTGTTAGAACTGTGTGAATGTATTTATGTATGAATATTGTGGATCTTATCATGGCATTAAGATTAGGGACATGATAATCACTTTCTAGCAATTGCATGAACCGGATAGGTAGTAGCTTGTAATATTAACTCGGTGTCATGTGTATGTGAGATGCTACTTAGTTCCCTTTGTGTGCTGAATTCAGAACTTGCCCGGTTATTCCTGCCTAGGTTAAAATATAGTCAGTTAGGATAGGATCATAGGTCATTTTTATTTTAGTCCACTTTTAGCCTAAATGATCTTCCATGTGTCAATTGTATCCCCTGATCTTTGTTTTGAGCCTTATAGCCTATTCTTTTTATTTTACTCATTCACCTTCCCGTTTATATTATAATGAATTGGTTTTGACCCTGGTCCTTCTTGGACATTGTGCACGTCAACTCAGGTAAAATGCTTAAGTTGGGGGTGGCTATCATAAGGGTGTGTAGCATAAAGTGAGTATGTATAAAGGTAAAATTAGAGAAAAAATTAGGGTTGGTTATGGTAGAAAAAGAAAATAAAAATAAAGAGACAAAGAAAGAGAAAAGAAAATTTGTGAAAAAATGAAAAAAAAAGACCACACCCAACCTAAATATGCAATAAAGAATAAAAAGGGAGATATAAGGGTAGAATAAAAAGGTAATTGGCTAGTAAGTGAGACCCCAAGGTTAGTGTAGTTTCAAGGAGGTTTAGTCAATTGATATGTCTATATGTACCATACCATCCCCCAAGCCTACATTACAAGCTGAGAAAAATCCTATAGTGATCTTAACTTGACTATATGACAAAAAAAAAAAGGTAAACAAAATAAGGAAAATCCTATGGTATTTGATGCACACTGCTTGGAACTTCTCTTCTTAGTGTGAGTGTCTCTTGACTGACCCTGCATTGGCATGTATGATTTTATATGAGAGAGTGAGACATCTTTATTGTGAGGGCACGTGAGCCATATTGCTTGCTACTTGCTTGTTTTGGGTAGTGTAACTTATACATAAGAGTGGTTGTCTATCGTTAATGTAATGCCATACCTTGATTCCATTGTGTCACATTGGTGTGCTTAATGTTAATACACAGTTGATTTTGAAAAGTGAGATTAGAAGGAATGTTGTGTTCTGAGGTTTAAGTGTTGACTGACTACTTTGAATAGCTTAGATTCTCCTAATTAAGCATCATTTCTATTTTGTTGTGTTTAGTTTCCTGAGGACATGCATACATTCTATGTTGAGGGTTGATATGCTATAGAAATATAGCACTTTCGAAGCTTAAAACAAGGAAAATATGAAGGTTTCTGAGGTTGTTTTTTTAGATATGATGCATTTTGGGTATGTTAGGTAGGAAATCATGTTTTGGCTGCTAAGTTTGTGAAAAAAATGAAAAAAGGTGTTTTTGGCTACTTACTGGAGCGATTATGGATGTTTGGAATACTTTCCGGCTTATTCGTGATCAAAGCATGTTCGGAACTTGAATATAAGCTGAAAAGATGACTTCCGGCACTTGCTAAGTCAACATGTGGACCACATGTAGGCAAAGAAAATGCCAGAAGTCCAAAATCCTGAGAGTTGATTTGCAGAAAAATTGTGTTCTGGCACTTACGGTTGCCACTTGTGCCCTCCCTGCAAGCCACAAATGTTACCTACGCCAGGGTCAGGGCACAAGTGCAGACCATAAGCGGCCACCGACCCTGTTTTCTCATATTTTATTTGATCCTTGGTTTTAGGGTTTCCTCATGTACTATAAATACCCTTTACGTGTTTTTTAGTAGAAGTTACACACTTTTTATATTCAAAAATATATTTTGATTCCAAAATTAGATTTTGATCTTAGGATTCTCTTGTATTGACTTCAGTTGATTAATTCAATTACAGTTTTAGGTTTTCTTACTTCTTATTTTGATTTTATTTTATGCTTTCAATGATGAATGCTGTTGATTACTTCAAAAACATGAGAGGCTAAAACTCATAGCTAGGGTTGTGGAAACCCTGGCAGATTAACAAAGTAGGGGAAGTTCTATTGTTGTTCTAAATCGATACCCATGTATGCGTTGTATTATCTTCACTTTAATAGTTATTCTAGCAGTTGCAAACATTAGGATCCTGCCTAAATTATTGCTACTTACTCCAAAAGTAGAGTAGTGACTAGGAAAAGATAATAACAACAGTAATTTGGAGTTTAACTGTCGATCCATGCTACTAGGTTCTATCTAAGTAAGATGGTTATATTTCACCTAATAACTATGGACTCAAAAGGTGATAGTTAATTGGGATCAAGATAAAGATTAGTAAGGCGATATCTGAGACTCAAAAGGTAAAGGGTGAAATCCTTCTGCTCGTCCAAAAGACTATAGAAGGTACATAACTTATTGATTCTGCATGCAAGGTATCGGGTTGCTTCAACAAAGCATGATAAGCCTATGGATTGAGAAGTCAGGGGGAACAGAATTATAGTATTCACTTACGACTGATTATAACCAAAGTTGACATTTGTTACTTGTTCAATATTGATACATAAAACCCCTTATTTACTTTTCCAATTCAACCCATTGCTTACAATAGCTGAGATCTGTGAGTCCACGTATTCCCTTGGAATTTGACCCCAACCTTTGTTGGGTTACAATTTTTGACAGCGATCATATCATCTTCTGACATGAGGTATAGGTTGGACGTCACCATATTCCTCAGTCATTAATCGAGCAGTGACTCATTTTGTGATTTCCTGACCATCATGTTATTATAGTAGTTGATTAAAATTGATGGGTCCTCATGAATCCCTTAGAGCAGGTCTCCTTGATTATGAACTGCTTCATTAACCATCTTTTGATAATGCCTCAGAGTTCTCTCCAGCTCCATATCAAGTCGAATTAGGGGATTGCCTTGACTCTGAGTATTTTCCATATACTAATGTGTGACCTAGAAGTAACAAAAAAGTAAAGTCAGGAACAACAAGCAATAATGCAAACAGGCACACTCACATTAGTTCTATAACCGTATTCCCCAACAATGGTGCCAAAATTTGATGTCACCAAATTATACCTCGTAATGAGATATAAAATTATCATTAATCAAATATAGTACCCAATAAAGTTAGGGTCGATCCCACAGGAAAGAGGTCAAATTTCTATCACGTGTTTGACTAAGAAATTGGTAAATAAAAAAAGAGGTGGGTTTCGTGATATAAAATATCAATAGTAAGCATTATTGATTTGTTGGATTTGTAATTAGTATGAGAATGGCTCTAGGACCATGCTCCCCAATAATATCATAGGTTCTCTGTACTTTTAGTGATCTCTTATGGTATTCAACATGCAGAATTGATAGGTTATGTATCATCTAACTGCCTAGATTACGCCCATTGTAGATGACTATCCCTAAGAACAAAGGGTCATGTGTCATGGGTTTTTCATTACTAATCCCTATTTATGATCCCAATATAGTCTTTCCTATTCACCAGCTTAAGGCTAATTAAATGAAGATAACTCCAAGTTCTTATTATTGATTCTCTATTCCTATCTGATTACCCTTGCTAAAGTACAGGTAGAGATAGGAAGAGTTCCAATGCATGCACTCGTTAGGAAACAAACAAACCCAAAGAACAACAATACATGCCTAGCTACCCTTCGAGGATCATTTTGTACTTCAAAAACTATGACGTTAATCGATCATGATTTCACAGTCAGTTGTAGTGTTTATCTACCAATAGTTGCAAGCACACAAGAAGAATTCATAGATGAAGACATACTTATGAACCTACAATAATCATAAGAAAACTTCAAAATCTCAACTTGACTTAAAACCTTATAATTGATGCAAGTGAAATCCCAAGAATATGCCTTAGACTTTCACAATATAATATTGTAAAAAATAAAAGACTGGAAAAAACTAATAAAAACCCATAGGAGTATTTTTAGAAAAATTAAAACCTATCCTAATACAAATAGAAAATCCGAGTCGGTCATCTCATATGAGTGAAAGGTACGATCATCGTTAGAGACCACAATCATGTATAGGTGCTCGTGGTTTCATCAAGTACTTTATAATCTTTAAATCCTTAATGGTGCGGCTCTCAGTACCTCTCGTTATATCAATATATGATCGTATAGTATTGTTGGTTGATCATTTTCAACTTAAACTTCTACACTCTTTACTTCTGCCATTTTGTCCAACTTCCCAAGGATGATTATCACTTCTAAGAACGATCATGGGGACTTCGCATTTGGTAATTCGCACACTTAATTCCTGCAGCTTTGTTTTCAATCCTTTCTTCAATGACCAAATGGTACGATGGTATGATTATGGTACAATTGTAGGATCTCTTTGTATAGTCAACTCTGAATTTCACTAAACTGATTCTTCCTATAATTCCTTAGTATGATTGTGGTTGGATCCCAGGGTCATGGCAATGATCGTCTGGGCCCATTTTAGTCTAAATTCTAGTATTCTACTCTGTGTGAGTTGTTTGACTTATAAAAGCCTAAAAATACATTATATACATATAAACATACCCTTGTTCTTGCAACTATTCACAATTTTAAGCATCTGAAATGTTGTAAATTCACATCACATTAGTAGAAAAGTCAAGTTGTAGGACTTTGGTCTGGGGCTTCCCAAAATGAGTCACATAATAGCTCATCGTGACAGAAAATGACTTGTCATTAGGAGTTATTATCGGTGGGATTAATTTTCATCCTTCAAGACTTTAGGGACTACACTTAATATAAGTGTTGGAGACGACTCGTTAGACCTGACCACAACTCATGGTCAGGGTCAAACTACATCTTTTTCTACTGGTTTTAACTAATTTTTCATACTAAGTTTGGGACATAATCTTAGGGACTTTTGGGTGTTACAAGTCCTTCCATATTTCTAGTAGCATAGCTCTATTTCTTTATTACTTGTTTGCATTTGACAACCCTTTTTCAAAATGTGTCTCATGTTTCTGAACCTAAGGTCAAATGTTTCATTTCCTATTTTGGGTATTTATTATTTACTTGTATCCTTTTTTGATACACTTGTGCCTAAGTTGTGTGCTAAGTTTCATATTTGCTTGTAGGAGAGTCCATGGATATTTAATAATTCATGTCACCTTCATAGGGTTGTTAAGACATGTGTTTCATCCCTAATTTCTACCTTAAACCCATTGAAGGTCTTCTTGAACCCAAAATTGTCTTTGGTTCCCATAGTTTCTTCCACCTTAAGGGTAGGGGTCATCCCTTCCTCCTCGACCTACCCAATGTCCATGACCTCGGCCCTACGCCCTATTCACTTGATCATCTTCATCATATCCTTTATTATTCCTTATATAATCTTCACCTTCTCTCATATAATTATCATGTGGATCACATTCCCTTACCTACTCAATATGGATTGGTGGATTTTGATTTTATGATCTTTAGTGAGGTGGGATTTGGTTTTTTGGTACTTTATGGGGTGGATCTTGGCTTTGTGGGACTTTTTGGTACACTTGGTTAGGTTGAGGTTGGATTAGTCGAACGGGGTTTCATACATTTTGGTTGTTAGTGGTTTCTGTATAGGACACATTGCCTTGTAGGGGTGGATTACATATTTGGCGAAAGGTATCGTGGGTAATAGTAGGAGAAGTATTTTGGGTGTGCCCGCTTGAGGAGGCATGGTAGTTTTGTGGAGTGGAATTGGTAGAGTTAAAGCTTTCTTCTATGTTGAGCATCCTACCATCTATGCTCGACGTTCTCCCATCCATATTCATAGTCCTACATCCATGCCCGATGGATGACCCTTCATTTCATTCATATCTTGCCTCATCCCTCTAACTATCACCATTTAGGCTTCCATATTAACCTCTCCCGTGGAACTTTGAGTCTCATATCCCAATGTCGAGGTACCCATCAATAAGAAACTCAACAAAATAAGCAAAAATTTAAGCATTAAAGAATTAAAACCTAACAATCACTCGTGTTTACACACCTTTGATTGACTTAAAAATTGGATCCGCTAGAGTTGAAAGATTGTTTATACTCCAATGGTAAAAGAGGTGTTGATTTCTATTCTTTTCTGGAACGTATTCTTATTTTTAAGAAATACAAATGACTCAATTAAACCAACACAGACTTGAATCAAGAAGTAACGGTGAAGTAAAATGAGAAAAGTACAAAATAAAATAGCTCTATGAAAAAAGGACTCAAGAACTAACAATCAACAAAATAGATTAAATTCTAGTTGAAAATTAGTTAAGGAATCAAAAAAGGTGAATTAGAATTAATAAAATAAAACTAACATGATAGAACCTGAGATTGATTGGACCAAATGAAGTTTGGATTGCAAAACTTGAGTTGAAATTGCCAAACTTAACCTCATTGTTGCCTAACTACTCTGTGTGTCACTAAACTTGGTAGTTTTTCAAGGTGAATTCATGTAGTCAAACTTGATAGTTTGCCAAAGTGACTTTCTCTATGATACTTTTCAATTGGTAAAGTCACCCTTCACTTTTACGATAGGGTGGAGGTATGCCAAAGTTGACAGTTGGTGCACCTGAAACCTCCGAATTAAAGGTTTCACTGGTCCCATGTGTACTCATTTCCTTGTCTTTTCTCTTTTTGGAATATTCTCTTTTTGTACCAACACTTTATCTTTTCTTTTTTCTTTTTTTATTGGATCAAACACCAACTTTTAAATTATTCTTCCTCTTG
The DNA here is from genome assembly GCA_030864225.1 of Capsicum baccatum var. pendulum. Classification (NCBI taxonomy): domain Eukaryota; kingdom Viridiplantae; phylum Streptophyta; class Magnoliopsida; order Solanales; family Solanaceae; genus Capsicum; species Capsicum baccatum. The sequence continues at coordinate 73,948,464 of CM061558.1, read as the reverse complement.
AAGATTTGAATATTCCTCAAGAACACTATGAACAAGGTACAATACCTAAAAATTACAACTTACTCAATATAGCTCAGATTCACACAAAGTTTGAGATCTAGGCTCCTTTTAGTATGAAGAACAATTCTCAATACTTTTAGTCACTCAATTCAAATCCAAATATCCCAGATCTAAGAACCCATTATCAAATTTCTTTAAGTTTCAAGAACGCAATAATGGTGATTTATCAAAACTACTCCAATCACTCCTAAATATTAGGTCTAGACCTATTTAATACTGGAGAAGGCAAATCTAGTATTGGAAACTCAAACAAGACTCAAAAACAACAAAATATTTTTGGGTGATTTTTAAAAATGTTTTTAACTCTTTTCTTTTGTAAGAAACAAATCCAAAATTAGAATCGCAGAAATGAATCTGAGCTCGGTTATAACAAATGATATAATTTAAGAAACAAAGAAGATATAAAATGTGGAAATTAAAGATAAAGCAATAAAGAGAAAAGATTGACGCAAGTAGTAAATCAAAAAACAACCAATGGGTGGATTAACCCAAAGACCTCAATTCAAATTAAATATGAGCACTGAACCTCCTACTATGCCCTGAAGAAATCAATCTCCCATGCAACCAATGTTTCTAAGAAATAGTTCAACAAAGCTTTTCCAAGCTCAACCCTCTCAAGTATATTGTTCATAAATTCAACATTAATTAAATAGTGAAAGAAAAGACTAGTTATTTATAGTCTTGGGCCCGAAAGTGAACCTTAAGAGTACTACCATTTGGGCGATGCACATGCCCATGGACAAATACTTAGGCGAGTCTCCCAAGTGTATACCCATGCCAATTGGGTTTGCTTTACTTTGGTGATCTTCGTGCTTGATCCTACTTCCTCCAATGCCTTCTCTTCATCCTTCCAAATGATCTTCAACGCATGAAAACCTTGTTTTGCCATTAACACGTGATCAATCACTTTCAATTTCATAAACAAGTCTTGTGTTTTTTAGAGGATTCTTGCTTGACTTAACGTGGAATGTCTTGATGCCACTCAAATAGTATCACATGTTCTCCAATAGTGTCCACAAATTAAAATATGGCTAACAGAGGTGTAATGGCTCAAGACTACCCCCTAGTCATCACACGGTGCTTGGAACCACAAGTGATCTCAAGCTAACCCATGAATTGGCATACTATTAAGCAACTGAATTATAATATAGTAAATAGTTGTTCTGCTATGAGGAAACATAATCATACTAAAAATCTAAAATAGATACAATACTGATAAAGCTTTACAATCTGATAAATCTGAAGAATAAAACTAGAATTACATGACTAACTCTGACTAACATCTATGAAGCCTCTACTATACTGACTATAGATAACTGAGACATGCCTCCAACTACCACTAATCAATACATATGAAAGTAAATGACCTGTACATGAACTAAAACTATCTGGAGTTACCGAAGTAGGAGAACTCATCACCTGTTGGCTGTAATCTGCAACTGTTTGATCATGATGAGCGGACTACAACCGGTACCTACATTAAGAAATAATGTAGCCACACAGACGTATATGTGGATCAGTACTTCTGGAATGTACTGAGTATGCAGGGGTGAATGCAATAAGTAAAATTGATTTCATGCGTAATTATAAAACATGCATGCTAAGAGTAAGTAGACTCACCAATAGGCTGGATGAGTGAAAGAGGACCCATGGATGAACTTCCACATACCTTAAAGCTTTAATCTTGAAGGAGAAACACAATCTTGAAAGCATTCTTGAATTAGGAAACTTGAGTTCTTGCTTTTTATAAAGAAAAATTGATGAAGTTCTTGGTGTTCTTGAGGAGGCTAGGATTATTCTTTGAGAGAAAAGATGAACAATTGAGTGTTTATTGTTTCTGGGGGCTGAGATTAAGTGTTATGGGAGGATTTGGGTAAGGGTGAGTGACCAAAGTTCCCCTAGACCCTTTTAAAACTGAATTAGTATGTTAAACAGTTCTGTAATGCATTGACTGACGCATCGCGTCACTATCGCGTCGGCTTACTACCTCACACAAAAAATGCCATAACTTTTTGCTCGAGTATCAAATTTTGGAGAAATTAGTATCGTTGGAAAGCTAATTCAATTATATAAAGTTTGGTGGGTTTTGAGCTGCAAAATTATATGTATATAAGAAGTTATACACGTTTAAAGTAGATCCTTATAGAATCGAATGACAAACTTTGGACGAATCAAAGGCTCTAAACTTAACTTTGTTCTAAGTGATTCTTATGAACATTTTTCACCTCAAAAACAAATCAAACATGAGGATAAATATCATGAAACTTATATTTGCGTAGGAATAATTTAGATCATATCTTATACACATAGGAACTACGGTTTAAAGACTAGCCCAAAAATGTGAGGTATTACATTATCTCCCCATTGGGAACATTCGACCTCGAGTGAGACTACTTAGACTAAGAGTATTGTACAAAGGTAACAAAGATCATATTCTAAACATGACTGACTTGGAACATGATTGCATAATTGATTCTGAAACATGATATATGAACTAAATATCATGAACTGAACTGATTTCTTGAATACGTGCAATGACATGAGAATGATTATAAGGCTAAGATAAAAATAAACGAGTCAAGTGATGAGTAGCTATTACTTCAAGCTGGATCCTATTTCGTGAAGAAAAATCAAAGGTTTAGGACATGACTACTTGGGGTACCAAATGATACTGACTTAGCTAAAATAATAAAGAAAGATTGAGATGAAGCACGGGAAACTTATGGACTAAATCATGACTGAATATCTGAGAACTGAAACTGATACATGATGCATGAACTGAGCTAAATTTACTACTTACATAGATGCGAATGAATTGCCTCTCGAAACAACCATATTCATGAGAATTTTGAATAGTATGACTAGATGGAAAGACGGAAATCCATAGGAACTTATCTGTCTGACTCCTAGGCTAGATTACTGGCCATACAGACTAAATTCTACTAAAAACTTATGCTCAACTATGCATTCCACTTGTGCACCAACAAGACGTTCAAGCCTATCTTCATAACCACACATGAACTTGTCGGCAAACCACCACAAAAGAATCTTTCTCATTTTCTCTAAACCTATATGCTTAAAACTTTCATGCACTAGCCAAAGAAAACACACATAGAATTATAACTAATCATGACATAAAGAGAGGTCACTGAAAGGTTAGAACATGAGGACCTGAAACATGAAAGAATAACTTTGACACTAAAATATAGCCTAAGTAATAGAGTATCAAAAGCATGAATTCATCAAGAGAGCTAAACTGAGGACATACACGACATAATGTGAATTTTCCTGATCGTTAGGAGTATAGCATGAGCACTGGAATTGAACATACTGTAAAACATGAGTACTTGAGTCATGAGTTGCATGACCTAGGTTTGGAGTTCATAATTTTATGGAACATGATTCGTCCTACTGAGTGAACTGGAACTCCTCATACTAGAAACTGAAAGCATACATAGTTTTTCTATAAAGTGCATGAATATGAGCTGCGATGATGAAGCTGACATGTTAGGCATGAGTAGATATCATGATGACTGAAAAACTTTGCACTAAGATAAGAATAGGTTGGGAATCGTCTTCTTTTATTGTTTTTCCACACATACTGGCACTACTACTAGAATCTGCGAGCCTGACTTGGTTACTTATTCTATCATCTTCGCTTTAGCTTTAAACCATCATCTTAAGTTTGTGACCACTTTACTAAACTCTAAACTGAACTACAATCACTTTACTCTAGAGTCTGGGGTATAATAATACACATGAATGATAAACTCATCCACACCATCATACTTAATCTCGAATCAACAAACTTAAATTATTGCATACACATTTCAAGACTACTGATTTATCTTTTGTACAACTAGCCCTATGAATATATAATTTACTTAATCTGGATAATGCTATCCCAACTCTACTACTGCTAAACTTCAAGGTTCATACTTCTAACTCTAAATCATATACTGTAAAAGAGATTCTGACAAGAAAATCTAAAAGCATATCTGACTTTGGATTAATGCATGATTTTCATGAACATAAATGAGATATTTCAAACTTTAGGACATAAGGGAACTGATGGGATACTTTCTGAGCCAACATGTAATCCCATAACTATTTGTGGGGACTGGTTGAGGAAACACTATATGTAAGGACTTAAACTTTACTATTTCAGTCACCTCAAAACTAAGGCAGAGTTATCATAAATAGGGTTGATAAGGATCTACATAAATTTCTTAGATAATACTTTTACTACACAGTCTGAGACTTGAAAGAAGAAAAATATTTCCTAAATGCCCTGTAGCCTCTCAAAGAAAAGTACAAACATCTCCGTACCATTTTGCAAGACTCTGCTAGACATGGCTTCATAGACACCCTAGGATAATTGAACTCTATGCTTTGATACCAAGTTTGTAACAACCCGAGACTACCCCCTAGTCGTCACACGATGCTTAGAACCACAAGTGATCCCAAGCTAACCCATGAACTGGCATACTGTGAAGCAACTAAATTATAACATAATAAATAGTTGTTCTGTTGTGCGGAAACATAATCATACTGAAAATCTAAAATAGATACTATACTAATAAAGCTTTATAATATGATAAATCTGAAGAATAAAACTAAAATTACATGATCGACTCTAACTGACATCTATGAAGCCTCTACTATACTGAATATAGATTGTTGGGACATTCCTCCAACTACCACTAATCAATACACATGAAAGTAAATGAACTATACATGAACTAAAACTGTCTGGAGTTCCCAAAGTGGGAGAACTCATCACCTGTTGGCTGGAATCTAGAACTGTCTGATCATGATATGCGGGATACAACTGGTACCTACATTATTAAATAATGTAGCGACATAGACATATATATGGATCAATACTTCTGTAATATACTAAGTATGAAGGGATGAATGCAATAAGTAAAACTAATTTTATACGTAATCATAAAACATGCATGCAAACTGTAAGTAGCCACACCAATAGGCTTGAATAAACTGAAAACTAAAATATCTTAAAGAATGAGTGGTAAATATTCTATGATAATATGGTGAATCTCTACACTTAGTTTTGTAAAACCTTACCTTAATGACATAAGTATAACTGAAACTGGGAAATGATTAAATGTATATATTGTATGAATACTACGTTTGATACTACGTGATGGAGACTAACATAAATCAATGATCTGAATATACAATTACACTGAGCATGAATGCATAAATATACTAACTTATCTGATTAATTGAATGACTGATAGCTGAATACTGGTCATGTAAGACTAAACTTTACTTAGTTTGAATAACTGGACTGAAACTGTAGAGTTATTATGCATATGAGAAAGGGACTGATTGAGTAACTTGAGATAACTGAGCATGAATTTGTGAAAACTAAATTATCTAAAAATACAAGACAAAGAATATAACATGATTCAAAAATAGTTTGTAAGCTGAGGTACTGAAATACTGATAACTGATAATTATATGTTATGGTCAAGCACACATGAAACTAAACTGAGTTACTGATCTTATTATGAAAGTAATACTGCGACTGAGACTATAACTATGATAGTAACTAAGAGTATAACTGAGACTGTAACTAAGACTGTAACAGAGACTATACTGGAACTGATACTGAGTTCTGATAATTGAGTAACTGATAGCTTTAATTATTGATAACTAAGTTACTGATAACTTGTGACCATTTCTAACAGTCTTGATTTTGTAGAACTGAACTAAGTTCCATACTGAGTCTAAAGCTAAAACTATAATTGTGGAAAGGTTCATCTAACCGGCATGCCCCTCTTTAAACTGATTGGGGTCTAACCTGTATCCCCAGTTGGAAGGGTGTCAGTACTATGCCGCGGATAAAGATAAGCTGAAGAGTCACCCTCAATCTGATAGGTGCTTTTAATGAGAACGGTGGTACCCTCAATATGACAGGTAAAACACCTCATCAACCCTTAACTGGCAGGTTGATGTCTCAACCTACGCTTGCTATATAGTTCTGGAACATAAGGACTACATCAAAGGATCACACCCTCTACTGGCAGATGAGTCCCCATCCTTAGGTTCACTCGGTGCTGAATCCTACTCTCAACTAAATAGATATTGAACGAATTTCTAAACTGTACTAGGTTGGACTAAATTATTACTGAGTTCACTGAGTTATGATATCTGACTGAATATACTGAGTTCTGTACTAACTGAATACTACTAATTGTGATATTTCTGAGACTATTCTATAACTACTATAGTTTTAGGTCAACATCTATACTTTTAGGTATTGAATACCCCAAGGACTCAATAGCATGAAAAGTAGAGCGTAATATGATCTTAAAAACATAAAAATATTCACTTGTCCATAATTCATTCATAGAGACATTCTATCAAACACTTGTAATTCATGGTTTAAATCAAGCATGGGGATAGTTTTAGACATGTAGCAATAGCATGAATTCAATATTAACAATCATCAATTAAGGATTTACCATGGGACAATTCATCAAACTCATGGAGATCATGAACTTGGACAAGGGAATGTCTTAAACATGGGAGCATAGCATGGTGACCTAACAAAAATTATGAATTGCGGAATTCACCTATAATTCTCTTGAAATAGGACGTGGGTGTTTCATCAAAACATGTAAAGTTCACAGTTTGAACGTAATATTAGCTTAAACATTAGGGAACAATAGGGTTCCATGGCAAAATTCATAACTTGGGAATTCATCTTGAAATTGACTTAACCTAATATGGAAATTTCATCAAACATGTGGAAGAAGTGAATTTAAAATATGGAAATATTGCTAAAAATCATGAATTTAGGATCTATCATGGAATTTAATTGACTAAAGCATGGAAAATTTAAATTCATAACATGAGGAATTTAAAATCTTGCATGGAATCATAAATGGGCTGAATTGAATTAAAAACATCATGAAATCATAAAATTCAACCTTTTTTGAACATACAAAATACCATAATAATGGAAAAATTCATTCTTTAATAAAAAGAAAAGGATTTTTGGGCTCTATGGGTGAAAGAGGACCCATGAATGAACTCCCATATACCTTAAAGCATTATTCCTGAAGGAGAAACCCAATCTTGAAAGCATTCTTGAATTAGAAAACTTGAGTTCTTGCTTTTCTTGAAGAAACATTGATGAAGTTCTTGGTGTTCTTGAGGAGTCTAGGGTCTTTCTTTGAGAGAAAAGATGAACAATTGAGTGTATATTGCTTTTGGGGGCTGAAATAAAGTGTTATGGAAGGATTTGGGTGAGGGTAAGTGACCAAAGTTCCCCTAGATCCTTTAAAAATTGAATTAGCATATGAAACAGTTTCTTAATGCGCTGGCCAACGCATCGCATCGCTATCGCTTCGGCTTACAGTCTCACACGGAAAATGCCATAACTTTTTGCTCGGATATTGGATTTTGGCAAAATTTAAATCGTTGGAAAGCTAATTCAATTATATAAAGTTTGGTGGGTCTTGAGCTGATAAATACTATGTATATAAAAGATTATACATGTTTAAAGTATACTCTTTTAGAATTGAATGTCAAACTTTGGATCAATCAAAGGCTCTAAGCTCAACTTTGTTCTAAGTAATTCTTATGAACATTTTTCACCTCAAAAGCAAATCAAACATGAGGATAAAGATCATGAAACTCATATTTTCATGGGAATCACTTAGATCATAGCTTATACACATAGGAACAAAGACTAGCCCAAAAATGTGGGGTATTACATTATCTCCCCCTTGGGAACATTCGTCCTCGAATGAGACTAGTTAGACTGAGAGTACTGTATGAAGGTAACTGAGATCATATTCTAAACATGACTGACTTGGAACATGATTGCATAACTGATTCTAAAATATGATACATGAACTAAATATCATAAATTGAACTGATTTCTTGAATATGTGCAATGACATGAGAATGATTATAAGGCTGAGATAGAAATGAGAGAGACAACTGATGAGTAGCCATTACTTCAAGATGGATCCTATTTCGTGAAGAAAAATGAAAGGTTTATGAAATAAATACTCAGAGTATTACAATACATCTCCCCCTTGGGATACTTCGTCCCCCGAATGATGTTGACTTGGCTGAAATACTAACGAAAGACTGAGATGATACACAAGAAACTTATTGACTGAATCATGACTGAATATCTGAGATCTAAAACTAATGCATTATACATGATTTGAGCTGAATTTAAAAATTACATGGATGAAAATGAATTACCTCTCGGAAAAACCATATTCATGAGAATTTTGAATAGTATGACTTGATGGAAAGATGGAAAGCCATAGGAACTTGTCTGTTTGACTGCTAGACAAGATTGCTGGATATCGGACTGAATTATACTGAAATCTTATGCTCAACTATGCATTCTACTTATGCACCAACATGACATTCAAGCCTATCTTTAAAACCACACATAAACTTGACGGCAAACCACCATAAAAGCATCTTTATCATTTTCTCTAAACCTCTATACTTAAAACTTTCATGAACTAGCCCAGGAAAAGACACATAAAATTTTAACTAATCATGACATAAGGAGAGGTCACTAAAAGGTTAGAATATGAGGACCTAAAACATGAAAGAATAACTTTAACACACTACTAGGCCTGAGGAATAGAGTATCAAAATCATGAATTCATCGAAGAAAGCTAAACTGAGGACATACATGACATAATATAAATTTCACTGATAATTAGGAGTGTAGCATGAGCACTAGAACTGAACATACTGAAAAACATGAGTACTTGAGTCAAGAACTGCATGACCTAAGTTTGGAGTTTATGATTTCATGGAACAAGATTTGTACTACTGTGTGAACTGGAACTCCTCATACTAGAAACTGAAAGCATACATGGTTTTTCTATAAAGTGCATGAATATGAGCTGGGAGGATGGATCTGACATGTTAGGCATGAGTAGATATCGTAATGACTGAAAAACTTTGCACTAAGATAAGAATAGGTTGGGAATCGTCTTCCTTTACTGCTTTTCTACACACACTGGCACTACTACTAAAATCTGAGAGCCTTACTTGGTTACTTGTTCCATTATCTCTCCCTTAGCATTAAACGATCATCTTAAGTCTATGACCACTTTACTAAACTCTAAAATGAACTGCAATCACTTTACTCTAGAGTCTGGGGTATAGTAATACACATGAATGATAAACTCATCCATACCATCATACTTAATCTTGAATCAACAAACTTAAATTCTTGCATACATTGTTCAAGCCTACTGATTCACCTTTTGTTTAACTAACCCCATGAATATATAATCTGCTCAATCTGGATAACGCTATCCCAACTCTACTACCGCTAAAATTCTGGGTTCATACTTCTAACTATAAATTACAAACTATATAAGGGATTCTGATAAGAAAATATGAAAGAACATATGACTTTAGCTTAATGCACGATTTTCATGAACATAAATAAAACATTTCAAACTTTAGGACATAAGGGCACTGATGGGATACTTTCTGAGCCTACATATAATCCCATAACTATCTGTGGGGACTGGCTGAGGAAACACTGTCTGTAAGGACTTAAGCTTCATTATTTCTGTCACCTCAAAACTAAGGTAGATTTAGAATGAATATAGCATGATGAGGATCTGCATAAATTTCTTAGATAATACTTCTACTGCACGATCTAAGACTTGAAATAAGGGAAACATTTCCTAAATGCCCTATAGCCTCTCGAAGAAAAGTACAGACATCTTCGTACCATTTTGCAAGAATCTACTTGACACAGATTCCTAGACACCCTAGGACACTTGAACTCTGTGATTTTATACCAAGTTTGTAACGACCCGAGACTACCCCCTAGTCGTCACATGGTGCTTGGAACCATAAGTGATCCCAAGCTAACCCATGAACTGACATACTGTTAAGCAACTGAATTATAAAATAATAAATGGTTGTTCTACTGTGCGAAAACATAATCATACTGAAAATCTAAAATAGATACAATATTGATAAAGCTTTACAATCTGATAAATCTAAAGAATAAAACTAGAATTACATGACTGACTCTGACTGACATCTATGAAGCCTCTACTATACTGACTATAGATAGCTGGGCTATGCCTCCAACTACCACTAATCAATACACATGAAAGTAAATAAACTATACATGAACTAAAACTGTTTGGAGTTTTTGAAGTAGGAGAACTCATCACCTACTGGCTGAAAACTGCAACTGTCTGATCATGATGTGCGGGCTACAACTGGTACCTACATTATGAAACAATATAGCCACACAGACGTATATATGGATCAGTACTTCTGGAATGTACTAAGTATGCAGGGGTGAATGCAATAAGTAAAACTGATTTCATGCGTAATCATAAAACATGCATGCTAAGTGTAAGTAGACTCACCAATAAGTTGGAATAAACTGAAATATCTTAAAGCATGAGTGACAAACATGCTCTGATAAGATGGTGAATCTCTACACTTAGTTTTTGTAAAACTTTACCTTAATAACGTAAGTATAACTGGAACTGTGATCTGATAAAACATAGATACTGTATGAATACTTGGTCTGAAACTACGTGATGGAGACTGACATAAATTAAGGATATGAATATACAATCACACTGAGCATGAATGCATAAATATACTAACTTATCTGATGAATTGAATGACTGATAGATGAATACTAGTCACGTAAGATTGAACTGTACTTAGTTTGAATAACTGGACTAAAACTGTAGAGTATTATGCATATAAGGAAGGGACTAACTGAGTAGCATGAGATAACTGAGCATGAATTTGTGAAAACTGTATTATCTAAAAATACAAGACCAAGCATATAACATGATTCTGAAATAGTCTATAAACTAAGGTACTAAAATACTGATAACTGATAACTGTATGTTATGGTTAAGCATACCTAAAACTGAACTGAGTTACTGATCTGATTACGGGACTGAGACTGTGATTGAGACTGTAACTAAGATGGTAGCTGATATTGTAACTAAGACTATAACTGAAACTATATTTGAACTGAATACTGAGTTCTGATAACTGAGTAACTGATAGCTGTGATTACTGATAACTGAGTTACTGATAACTGGTGACTATTTTCAATAGTCCTAATTTTTCAAAACTGAACTGAGTTCCATACTGTGTCTAAAGATGAAATTATAACTATAGAAGTGTTCATCTAACCGACATATCTCTCTATGAACTGATTAGGGTCTAACCTGTAACCCCAGCTGGAAGGGTGTTAGTATTGTGCCATGGGTAAAGACAAGCTGAAGAGTCATCCTCAATCTGGTAGGTTCTTTGAATAAGAATGGCGGTACCCTCAATCTGGCAGGTAAAACACCGCATCAACCCTCAACTAGCAGGTTGATGTCTCAACCTACACTGGCTACGTAGTTCTGGAACACAAGGATTGCTTCAAAGGATCACACCCTCTACTGGCAGGTGAGTCCCCATCCCTGGGTTCACTCGGTGCTGAATCCTACTCTCAACTAAATAGATATTGAATAGATTTCTAAATTGTACTTGGCTTGACTGAACTGTTAGTGAGTTCACTGAGTTCTGGTATTTGATTTAATATACTGAGTTCTATACTGACTGAATACTACTAATCATGATATATTTGAGACTATTCTATAACTACTGTAGCTCTAGGTCAACATCTAAATTTTCGGGTATTGAATATCCCCAAGATTCGATAGCATGAAAAGTAGAGCGTAACATGATCTTGAAAACATAAAAATATTCATTTGTCCATAATTCATTCATAGAGACATTCTATCAAACACTTGTAATTCATGATTTAAACTAAGCATGGGGATAGTTTTAGACATGTAGCAATAACATGAATTCAACATTAAAAATCATCAATTAAGGCTTTAACATGGGACAATTCATCAAACACATGGGAAATATGAACTTGGACATGGGAATATCTTAAACATGGGAGCATAGCATGGTGACCTAACAAAAATCATGAATTGGGGAATTCACATGTAATTCACTTGAAATAGGACATGGGCATTTCATCAAAACATGTAAAGTTCACAGCTTGAACGTAAAAATATCTTAAACATGAGGGAACAATAGGATTCCATGGAAAAATTCATAACTTGGGGATTCATCTTGAAATTGACTTAACCTAATATGGAAATTTCATTAAACATGTGGAAGACGTGAATTTAAAATATGAAAATATTGCTAAAAATCATGAATTTAGGATCTATCATGGAATTTAATTGACTAAAGCATGGAAAATTTAAATTAATAACATGAGGAATTTAAAATCTTGCATGGAATCATAAATGGGCTGAATTGAATTAAAAACATCATGAAATCATAAAATTCAACCTTTTTTGAACATACAAAATACCATAATAATGGAAAAATTCATTCTTTAATTAAAAGAAAAGGATTTTTGGGCTCCATGGGTGAAAGAAGACCCATGGATGAACTCCCACATACCTTAAAGTTTTAATCTTGAAGGAGAAACACAATATTGAAAGCATTCTTGAATTAGGAAACTTAAGTTCTTGCTTTCTTGAAGAAAAATTGATGAAGTTCTTAGTGTTCTTGAGGAGTCTAGGGTTTTTCTTTGAGAGAAAAGATGAACAATTGAGTGTATATTGCTTTTGGGGGCTGAAATTAAGTATTATGGGTGGATTTAGGTGAGGGGAAGTGACCAAAGTACCCCTAGACCCTTTAAAAACTGAATTAGAGTGTGAAACAGTTTTGTAACACGTTGGCCGACGCGTCACGTCGCTATCACGTTGGCTTACTACCTCACACAAAAAATGTCATAACTTTTTGTTCGGGTATCGGATTTTGGAAAAATTGATATCGTTGGAAAGATAATTCAATTATCTAAAATTTTGTGGGTCTTAAGCTGCAAAATTCTATTTATATAAAAAGTCATACTCATTTAAAGTAGACTCTTGTAGAATCGAATGCCAAACTTTGGACGAATCAAAGGCTCTAAGCTCAACTTTGTTCTAAGTGATTCTTATGAACATTTTTCACCTCAAAAGCAAATCAAACATGAGGATAAAGATCATGAAACACATATTTGGATGGAAATCATTTAGATCATAGCTTATACACATAGGAACAATGGTTTAAAGACTAGCTCAAAAATGTGGGGTATTACAAGAGGCGAAGGTATTACTAGTTCAACCCAAGTGACACAAAATCAACATATAGGTCAGTGGAAAATTTAGACCAGAAAATTCTTCATTAATGCATGACTTAATAAGGGTGATCTAAAACTAATAGGAGAGTTGATGCACTAAAGATTGAAGATGTGAAGTTTGAGACACTAGCCACTCGTGAGATTGGTCCGTGAAACTTTTTAAGATTATGTTATTCGGGTAGCGTAGTAAGTATCAAATGTAAGTCTCAAAAAATTTGAGACCAAATTTGGTTTCCTCTTTTAATCACTTTACTTAGACTATGTTGTTCGGGCGGCTAATTTCTCAAAAAGCCACCTGTGAACAATAATGCAAGTCACCCGAATTATTGTTCCCATTTGAAAAGTTTACAATTGAAATGAAAGAAATTCATGCAATAAAATTATTCGAACAAATACTTTCATGCACTTGTGGATAGCTTAAGGGTATGGGCACTAAAGCATTTGTTTTTGGCCCCAAAGAGTTAATACACCAAAAGAATTGTTATTACATATAAATAGTGATGTTCTTATAGCTTATGACTATTTAAAGCAAAAAATCAATATCACATGTCTTATTATATAATTTACGAAATAATTTGAGTTAAAGATATTACTCATTTGTTGTAGTATGATATTTTGATTATTGTTGTCAAAAAACCTATTAGTAGGCATGAAAATTTAAGTACTTCAATTTAAAATTTTAAAATATCACACAAAGTAATATTGTCATTGACAAAACCCCTAAAACTTAATACATAATTACTTTCCTGGACTTATACTTTATTTTACGAGACACTTGAACTTTACGAGCCTCCTATTAAACCCTTCCCAACCCCTGCCCCCAAACAACCTTCAACTAGTATTAATGTATACTTTTTTGTCCATCTGACATGTGAGTGTATGCACTGGCGAATCTAAGAGTAAAAAATGGGTCACATAAACTCGTAATCATTTGATTAAACTCGATATATTATTAATATAATTCATAAAAAATATCTAGTATTATTTATTTGAAGGCTATTGTCACACCCCCTTTTTCAACTCCGAAAAAGATTCATTTTAGGTTTGAACGGATTTTTCATTATTAAAGTGACAAAAGTTATAAAATTTATTTTGAAAAAGGACTATTTACATTTTTTGTTCAGAGTCGCCACTTGGCATAATCCGGTGTGCCAAGTCACCTTTGGAAAATCCTTTTCAAAACTGTTTTAACTTTTTTACAACTAGTTTGCGAACAGAGATTCCAGCTAAGAAATTCTGTTGACCGAGGGGAAGGTGTTAGGCACCCCTAGATCCCGTGGTTCGACCACGGTCACTTGGTGGAGCATATCGATAATATTTGACACTACAAATGCATAAACCACATAAAGCACACGATAACAATCAATCACGCAAACAAATAAAATAATCCAAAATTTAGTGTCCAGTCCAATTATACAACCCAAAGTAAAAAGAAATGTGAGAATAAAAATTTCTATTCTAACTTACCCTAATCCTAATTACGCTCCCAAGCTACCCGACGCCTCGGACCTTCATCACGGACGTCCTTCGAGTACATAATATTTTAGGGCATTCCCCGGTAAATAAATAAAATGTGTCTCGGGGCATTCCCCAGCTAAATGAATACATGTCAAATTAAATACGACAAAACTAGAAAGAAATATTCACACGCACATTTCAACATTCAACCGAAATACAAGTTCTAAAATTTGCCTACCCGAACCTATATTACCCTATTCGTTTCAACATAGCATGATAATATCGCGTTTCATATCGACAGTAAATCAAACTTAAAATGAATCTATCCTTTTTGTCAATTTTTCATTTCTCACCCCCCAAATCCATTTTTAACCACATTATTAAACCACTCGACTACCAAGTCACTTTTTAAAATCCGAAATCAACAATACATACCCCAACGAAGATTCAAATATTTAAGCATACCGATCATTCATATCCACATCAACAATTAACATTTGCTCAAAATATTCAAACAACCACAAAATCACAACATCAACTAAAATTCGAGATAATGAAAGAGTAAAGTTAAGAGATAGACCTTCAAAGAATCAATTTCATTGATAATATAGAATTAAAGAAATCCAAATTCGAGAGCCCAAATAGAAACCTTGACAACAAACCAACTTGACACAAAAGGAAAACCAAACTCGAATTTCGATTCGAATACCAAATCTACAAAGCGACTGAGAGTACTCAACACATACCCTGCAACACGAACAGATGGGGTCCACCTAAGAATTTTCTACTGGAGTTAATTCAAATCTTACCAGGATCGACCCTAACAGACAAAACTGACCCGAACGGACCAAAATCTAACCCAAACACACCAAAACTAACCTGAATGAATCGAAGTCCAACCCAAATAGTTCAAAATCTGACCCAAACTAGCCGGAATCAACCTATTCAGGCAGATTTTAGACTGATTTCATTGTTCGATCTTGGTTCTCGGCTGGGGATATGGTTTAAATTGGGTTTCCAACAGGTTTCGAAGTTAAACCAGAGCTGGTGAAGTTATTTTTGATAAAGAGTGGCTGGGATAACTCGATCTTTGAATGATTTTTTCTTTCACGGAGTCTCTCACGTCATTTTGCTTCTTCTGTGTATATGTGCGATTTTGGGTGAGACTGTGTGTGTCGATATTGAGAGAGAGTTGTGAGGGGGTTAATGGTGTTTGTGTATGTATATGTTTTCCAGGAAGAAGACCCCTTCACTGTTTCCTTTTTCTTCTTTCCCAAAAGTCCCCCTCTGTATGTATTAGTGTACGTGTATAAAGAAAAAGGGAAACTTTCCCCTCTCTCCCCAATCACGTGGGCTCCTTTGTTACATATAATGGAAAAAAAATGAGTACTACCCTTCCTGGAAGGTTTCTCTTATTTTTGTTTTTAGTCCATGTTTATTTCTTTGTGGATAAGAAAAAAGAAAGAAGGGTGGGGGGTCACGTGGAGGGCAGGGTAGGTAAAGGTAGGGGTATGGGGTAGGGTAGGTTGTTAGGATAAGGTGTAAAGTTGGTTAGTGGTTTGTTTAAAGTTGTTATTTTTGTCTTTTGTAAGGGTATAATAACATGGATGAGGGTACACAGTAGAATAAGGTAAAATTAGGTTAAAAATGTTATCGAGGAAGGACAAAATTAGGTGTCTACATAGTGCCCCCTTTGAATGTAAACATGAAGTGTTTTCAGACAAAGAAGTAGAAAATAAGACATAATTTTGTCCCGACCATTATTCAAAGGAAGAAACAGAAAGAAGAAGGACAACCGAGTCTTGACTTAGGACATCCTACCTACCCAAATTATGGAGAAATCAAATGACCGGTATCTCAAAAGATTTGAAAGAAAGGGAAAATATTGAGTTGGAGAGTCGAGTGAGGTTCCATCGAGGTTTCAATCCGCGGCTCTGTCATTACCTCAAAATGAAAATTACAAGTTAAAACATAAATGAAATTACAAAAATCCTATCTATGCAGCTTATTTTGGACTTTTGACTTGAGTTTCATCATCCTATTCTTCAGGCGGGCTCCTGACTTGTAATTTCTTTGCCGTGTTGCTTGACTTTCAACTTCTTCACCTTGGTGTTTTACTTTCAACTTCTTTACCTTGTTGCTTGACTTTCAATCTCTTAACCTTGTTACTTGACTTTCAATTTCATCACCCCATTCTTCAGGCGGGCTCCTGACTTTCCATTTCCATCACCCTGTTCTTTAGGCGGGTTCCTAACTTTCAATTTCATCATCCTATTCTTCAGGCGGGCTCCTAAAACCAAAATCAAAACTAAAACAAAAATTATCCCAAACAAATATTATGATAAAAAAAGATTTCATTCATTCATTTTTGTTGAAAATAATGTCCCATTTTCCAGGAGGGTCCTGAACATAAAGTAAATTCCCATTTTTCAGGAGGGTCCTAAACAGAAAGTAAAATCCCATTTTTTCAGGAGGGTCCTGAATAGAAAGTAAAGTCCTATTTTTTAGGAGGGTCCTGAACATAAAGTAAAATCCCATTTTCCAGGAGGGTCCTGAGCAGAAAGTAAAGTCCCATTTTTCAGGAGGGTCCTAAACATAAAGTAAATTCCTATTTTCCAGGAGGGTCCTGAACTGAAAATGAAATCCCATTTTCCAGGAGGGTTCTGAACAGAAAGTAAAGTCCCATTTTTCAGGAGGGTCCTGAAAATAAATTAAAATCCCATTTTCCAAGAGGGTCCTAAACAGAAAGTAAAGTCTCATTTTTCAGGAGGGTCCTGAACATAAAGTAAAATTTCATTTTCTAGGAAGGTCCTGAGACGAAAACTAAAATCTCATTTTTCAGGAGGGACCTAAACAAAAGATAAAATCTCATTTTTCAGGAGGGTCCTAAGCAAAAGTAAAATCCCATTTTTCAGGAGGGTCCTAAACAGACAGTAAAATCCCATTTTTAGGAGGGTCCTGAACATAAAGTAAATTCCAATTTTTCAAGAGGGTCCTGAACATAAAGTAAAATCCCACTTTTCAGGAGGGTCCTAAACAAAAGTTAAAATCCTATTTTTTAGGAGGGTCCTGAACAAAAGTAAAATCCCATTTTTCAGGAGGGTCCTGAACATAAAGTAAAATTCCATTTTTTAGGAGGATCTTGAACATAAAGTAAAATCCCAAAATATGTTTTCCTATAGATATCTGAACTTATTAAACAAAACTTTTGCCCGTGTTTTATCAAAGAAAATTTGTCAGTTAAAACTTAGTGGTGGCTTGCGGCACTTGGCTTTTCAGCATCTGCCCCAGCACTCGTTCCTTTCATCTTTGTTCCAAATCGCTGACACTTGCCCTGTATTGCTGCATCATTGACCCAAATCCAGATTGAGGAAAATGAGTTATGACTCGAACAATGAGTTTTTATTTTACTATGCCTCTGAGACGTACCCTTTTCCAAATCTGAATACTCCCACGAATCCAACAGCCTGTCCGTTGATAGACTTCCTTTGCTTCATGCTGAATTACGATCATATTTGTTTCATATGATGGTTCTTGGCTTTTCCTCATAGAATTGGAAAGACTGATAGCAAGTTTTGAAATCCTTTCTCACTTGTTTTGACACAGACTTGACTTAAAATGTAAAGAAATGATGGTGACTTTTATTTTGATAAATGACATAAAAAGACAAAAGCATGAATATGTAAATGAAAGAAAAGGTCAGTGTCCCTCTTTTTAACAAAGAAGAAAACTTATCTGAAGATGGCAACCAACTCCAATGACTATGACATGCATTTTGGATTAAGCTGCCTGATCATCCTATCCAAATTTCCCATTTGTTGCTAAGTTCGTGCCTTTGCCGCTGCTGCTTCTTCCAACCCATTGGACTCATATATCTTATTCAATTGACAAAATCTTGAAAGATTTTCACCAATAAACCTCTTTCTTTTTCACCTTTCTTTCGAACTCGCCATCGCCTTACGGTGCCCATGAGGGTTTTCACTAATAAGACTCTCTCATTTTATTTCTCTCAACTCCCTATCGCCTTATGGTTCCCATGAGGGTTTTCACCAGTAAGACTCTCTCATTTTATTTTTTATTTTCTCAACTCACCATCGCCTTATGGTGCCCGTGAGGGTTTTCACCAATAAGACTCTCCCATTTTCATTTCTTTCCTGATTTCTTACGCTAAGGAAAACCAGTAGTACCCCACGATGTATCCTCATATCCATTGCACGCTTAGCCTTAACATTATCAAAAATTGATCTGAAGAACTTTCTTTGGTTGTAACTTAGCTTTCAGATAAGGTTGGAAAAGGGATGGTTAGAGGCTCAAATGACACTTGAAGTGGGGATAGGACTTATAACTTTTCGAATCGACTCAAAGAACACATTAACTCATGCCCCAGTTTTTTGCTGACTGGGTGACTCTAAAATTTTTATTTAGTTGGACCGAGCCCTGAATAGGGCATCCTACGTATCTTACTCCCAAGAGAGGAGAATTAGGTCACACGTAGTTCTATCATCTTGTTCTTTGTTTTTTATTTGATTTTTTTCTCTCTTTTTTTTATTTTCAAACTCTTTCTTCTATTCTTATTTTCCTGACATTTATCTTTGACTCATATTTTAATTCCAAAAGAGGGATATGAAAGAAAAATAAAACTAAGCTCAAACGGGTAAATAAAGGATGACACAATGTTTGGATAGAAGAATAAAATGCCTTCATCAAATCAATCTTCAAAAATGCAAGTACTAAAAAAGAAATAAAATCAACAAAGGATAAAATATCATACATAATATCTTTTGACCGCATCAGTAGTGATAGCCATTTCTGCCATTTTGCCTTCAATATCCGTCAAATATAAGGCTCCATTGGACAACACTTTCTTCACAATGAAAAGACCTTTCCAGTTTTGGGAGAACTTGCCTTTTGATTCAACCTGGTGAGGAAGGATACGCTTCAATACCAACTGACCAACTTCAAAATTCCTGGGTCATACCTTTTTGTTATACGCTTGAGCCATTCTCTTCTGATACAATTGGTCATGACATACCGACGTTAGCCTTTTTTCCTTAATCAAACTCAATTGTTCCAGTCAGGTTTTGACCCACTCATCATCATCAATCTCTTCTTCCATAATGAATCAAAGAGAGGGAATTTTAACTTCTGCTGGAATGACTGCTTCTATCCCGTATACCAATAAATATGGAGTTACCCCTGTTGAAGTGCGAATAGTAGTGCGATAACCTAGCAGAGCAAATGGCAACTTCTCATGCCATTGCCTAGACCCTTGTACCATTTTTTGCAGTATCTTCTTGATATTTTTAGTGGCTGCTTCCACAGCACCATTGGCCTTTGGACGATATGGAGTGGAATTTTGATGTGCGATCTTAAACTATTGACACACTTTTTGCATCAAATGACTATTGACATTGGCAGTATTATCTATAATGATCATCTTAGGAATTCTAAACCTATAAATGATGTTGGAATGAACAAAATCTACCACATCATTCTTTGTTACTAACTTGAAAGTTATTGCTTCTACCCACTTTGTGAAGTAATCAATGGCCACCAAAATGAATCTATGCCCATTTGACACTTTTGGTTCAATCGGTCTAATCACGTCCATTACCCAAGCTACAAACGACCATGGAGCAGCTATTGCGTGCAATTCAATAGGAGGATAATATATCAGATCACCGTGTACCTAACATTGATGACACTTTTGAACAAATCGAATAGAATCTCTCTCCATAGTAAGCCAGAAATAACCTGCTCGAAGAATCTTATTTGACAAGACATAACCATTCATATGCAGCCCGCATACTCCAGAGTGTATTTCAACCAAGATTTTTGAGGCTTCACTTGCATCCACACACCTTAAAAGTCCCAGATCTGGGGTTCTCTTGTATAAGATTCCCCCACTTAAGAAAAATCCATTGTCCAGACATCTAATAGTCCTCTTTTGATCATTGGTGACATATGTTGGGTATTCTCCTGACTGAGTGTATCGCTTGATATCAAAGAGCCAAGGTTCGCCATCGAGCTCTTCTTCAACTGTATCACAGTAATCATGTTGATCACAACTCTGAATATACACTGGATCGGTGTAGGCTTTATCAGGATGTTAGAGCATTGAAGACAGAGTGGCTAAAGCATCAGCAATCTCATTATGAATCCTTAGAATATGACTAAATTTTACTGACACAAGCCATTGACATAACTCCTGCAAGCATTGTTGATACGGTATAAGATTCAAATCTCGCGTCTTCCAATTGCCTTGAATTTGATGGACGATCAAATCTGAATCACCCAATACTAATAATTCCTGGACTCCCATGTCAACAGCTAACCTCAAACCAAGAATGCACACTTCGTATTCGGCCATGTTATTGGTACAATCAAATTGAAGTTGCGTTGTTACCAGGAAATATTTCCCCAATTCAGAGATAAGAACCGCACCTATTCCGACTCTTTTCATATTAATAGCTCTATCAAAGAATAGCTTCCAACCTGGATCAACATCTATAATGACTTTCTCAACACAGAATACCTCTTCATCAAGAAAATATGTCTTTAATGGTTCATACTCTTCATCAATGGGATTCTCAGCAAGACGGTCAACTAAGGATTGAGCTTTCATGGCGGTTCGAGTCACATACACAATATAAAACTCGGTAAGCAATACTGCCACTTTGCCAATCGACCTGTTGGCATAGGCTTCTGAAATATATACTTCAAAGGATCCATGCGAGAGATGAGATAACTAGTGTAGGACGAGAGATAATGCTTCAACCTCTATGCTACCTAAGTTAGGGCAAAACATGTCCTTTCAAGAAGAGTATATCTAGCCTCATATGCGGTGAACTTCTTGCTAAGATAATAACTAACCTGCTCTTTTTTTCCTGTGACATTATGTTGATCCAGGACACAACCGAAAGAATTGTTCGTGACTGATAAATATAAGATCAAAGGCCTACCAGGCTCCGGCGGTACCAGCACGGGCGGATTTGATAAATATCTTTTGATTCTGTCGAACGCTTCCTGACATTCTTTAGTCTATTCTTCTGCGGCACTCTTTTTCAGAAACTTGAATATAGGCTCACACATGGTTGTGAGTTAAGCAATAAACCTGCTCATGTAGTTCAGTCTACCGAGCAAACTCATCACCTCTGTCCTATTCTTGGGGGGGTAAATTTTGAATGGCTTTAATTTTGGAGGGATCCAATTCAATTCCCCAACGGCTGACTACAAACCCTAAAAGCTTTTCAGACGGAACTCCAAATACACATTTTGCCGGTTGAGCTTGAGATTATACCTGCGAAGCCTTTCAAATAACTTTCTTAAATCTTTAACATGGTCAGCCTGACTTTTTGACTTAATAATCACATTATCTACATAGACCTCAATCTCTTTATGCATCATATCATGAAACATAGTGGTCATGGTTATCATGTATATTGCTCTATCATTCTTCAAACCGAACGGCATCACTCGATAACAATAGGTCCCCTATGGTGTGATAAAAGACGTCTTCTCTGCATCTTCATCATCCATAATGATCTGGTGGTATCTAGCATAGCAATCCACAAAAGAAGCAACCTCATGTTTAGCACAGTTTTCCAGCAAAATATGGATGTTAAGCAGCGAAAATTCATCTTTCAGACTTGCTCTGTTCAAATCACGGTAATCAACACATACTCAAATTTTGCCATCTTTCTTTAGGACAGGAACAACATTGGATAACCATGTGAGATAACGAGCCACTCGAACTACTTTGGCTTCCAGTTGTTTCATGATTTCCTCTATGATTTTAATACTTACATTAGTTTTAAACTTCCTCAACTTCTATTTGACAGGAGGGAATGCGGGATCAATTGGCAATTATGGGCCACTAATTCAGTGCTTAAACCAGGCATATCATCATAAGACTGTGCAAAAACATCCTTATAATCAATTAGTGCTTGAATAATTCCATCTTTTAACTGTGGCAAAGCATGTATACTGATTTTAGTTTCCCTAACATCTTCTTGATTCCCTAGATTAATTGTCTCAGTTTCATTCAAATTAGGATTCGGCTTGTCTTCAAACTGTTCCAACTCTTTGCTTATTTCTTATAGTGCCTCTTTTTTATCATATTCCCCCTCTTGCTTCATTATATCTTGACTAGTTTGGATTTTAAGATCAGGCTGAAAATTCTGCATGAATCATGTCATTAGAATTAGCATAAAGAGAACTGTATAAAGAAAAAGACAAAAACAAAATGTATTAGACACAAAATAAGAGAGACATTGCATTTTATTTAAAAGGGAAAGATAGGAGAGTTTAAACACAAACAATAGAATATAAACAAGCTAAATTCTGAATTACAACCCTGGAATAACTTGGATAAATAGAAATAAAAATAAAATGAACTACCAAAACTCCCTCCTGACGGGGAGAGGAGTAACTTCCCAATTGTTGAGATGAATAGCTGGGCCTATGAACTGCACACCTGTCTTACTGGTACCTTCTCTTGCTTCAACTATATCAACTTCAATAAAAAGGTTTTGTAAGTTATCAACCAATTCAGCTTCAAATTCTACATGCTTCATGACACCGCTCTTAACAAATGATTCACTGAGTAGTGGCATTGGGCGAGGGAGTGACCATGTTTTCTTTTTCCTTCCCTTAGATTTTTTCAGATCATCAGCCATAGGCTAAAATCCCAGACCAAAAGTGCCCATGTTCTCACTCGGACATATAGGACAAACTATACTGTGCATAGACGCCCCCAAACCCCTTCCTGGCTCAAATCCGTATTTCAAAAGTTCACTCACCATCATGATAGAAGCGGAAAACAATTGTGGTCCCGGTATAACCTGCCCTTCAAGTATACGATCCATTGGCACTGTATCAAAAATTTGATAGACAAATGTATCCTCTATATTATTTTTTTCAATAAGGGACAGGGGAGATCTTCGTAGGTGGACCAACCCCCTTCACCATGAATAACCACTTTTTGCCTGTCATGCTCAAACTTGATTATTTGGTACAATGTAGATGCAACCGCCTTGGCCTTGTGGATCCACGGTTTTCCCAACAATAGATTGTAAGAGGAGTCTACATTCAATACTTGAAACTCAATGGCGAACTCAATAGGCCCTATAATCAACATTAGTTCTATTTTGCCAATGGAGTTTGATTTTGTACCATCTAAAGCCCTGACACATACATTGTTGGGCCTGATCCTCTCAACATCAATATTCAACTTTTGCAAAGTAGAAATAGGGTAGATATTTGCACCTGAACCTCCGTCAATCATGACATGAGTGACGTAAAAATCTTTGTATTTCATTGTAATGTAAAGACCCCGGTTATGCCCCATACCTTTAACAGGAAATTCATCATCAGAAAAGCTGATCCGATTGACCGTAAAGATTTTTCCAACCATATTCTCAAGTTGATTTACTGTAATCTCCCTAGGAACATATGTTTCATTTAATACCTTCAGTATAATATCACGATGTTCCTTGGAATGCAACAACAAAGATAAGAGAAAAATATGAGCAGGGGTTTTCTTCAACTGATCTATTATTGAATACTCTGGCAACTTCATCTTTTTAAAAAATTCTTTGGCTTCTTCTTTGATGATAGGATTTTTTATAGATGAAGGTCCACTCACAATTGGCTTGGACTTCCGTAAACTTTCAGGCACGAAGTATCTTCCTGGCCGAGTCAAACCCCTACCTCATTTACATCTTTCACTACTTCCTTCCCCTGATAGGTCATCAGAGTCCACCCATAGTTCCAGGGAACCTTTTTCATATCTTCTATCAGAGGTTGGGTCACCGGTTTAAGGATAATAAGCGCTGCCAGTGATCGTTTCATCGTCAAGATGGGCTTACCCGGAGCTCCTACCACCGTCAACTTATGTTTATCCTGAATTAAATCAACATACCTTCTGGCACCTTGCACTATGATCTGGGTTTCTTTGTGCTTTCTTGGGCTTTATCTTCTTCCATTCCTTTTTGGCTCAATGACATTGCTTTCAAATACTCTTCTACATTCACCGATTTCTCCTCATTGGTCTGTATCTTGACAATGGGCTTATAACACCTTGATGACTCTTTTCCATCATATATTAATTCTAATATATTAGTTTCAGCATGGGTCAATTAAATCTTGGATAGCTCTTTTAAAATGCCAACATTTCTCAATATTGTGGCCTAGTATGTTAGAATAGTACGTACACCTTAAAGAATAATTGAGATTTCTCGGAGGTGGATTTTTAAGTCGTTCTTGAATTGGGCTTAAGACCTTCATCTTTCTCAACCTATCAAACAAGCTAGCATATGACTCCCCAAGAGGTGTGAACTAATTTTTGACCACCTTCTCTTTCTTGTACTCGGGCCTGGGTTGGAAACTGGGTCTGGAGAGGTTTTGGTAATTTGGTGGAGCTGATGGACGATTTTGTGGAGCTTGCGCACGCCATTGGGGGTAAGAAGAGGTTTAGGCATATGGTTTCGTGCTATATACTGGGTACGGGGGTGGTGGAATAAACTATAATGGGTTTTGTGGAGGGTAGTAATGGTGGGGAGGAATATATGGAGCTTGGGCGTAGACTTAGGGTTGGGATTAGGGATAGCGGTGAGGCGGTCTTTTGGGATAGGAATGGGTTCCAGCTGCAATGGTTTCCACATCCTCTTTTTTCTTTTTACCTCCGAACACACCAGATCCACCTTGAATTGCTTGTGTGGTGGCTTTCAACGCAGCAAACTCACTATTCAGTTGGTCTTGATTTCGTCCTCTATGATCTCTCCCATTTTTAGGACTTTAATAAAAGACTTTTCCATTACCGGAAGTAAATGTTGAAAATAGGTCTCATCCTGTGCCTAAATAAAGACCTCTACAGGCTTACTCTCCTTCATGGGAGGCTTTACCCTAGCGGCCTATTCACGCCACTTTATTGCGTATTTCCTAAAGCCTCCAATGCTTTTCTTCTTCATGTTGACCAAGGATTTTATGTTCGTAATTAGGTTGACATATACTAAAAATATTACACAAACTCAGAAGCTAAGTCATCCTAGTTGTTCCAATTGTCAATATCCTGATCAATGAACCATTCTGAAGCCAGACCAGAAAGGATCTCGCCAAAGAAAGCCATAAGTAACTCTTCTCTTACCCCTGCAACCCTCAATTGGTTGCAATAACATCTCAAGTATGCCATGGGATCACCGTGCCCAGCATACTTATCTAACTTGGGCATTTTAAAATCGAAGGGAAGATTGATGTCTGGGAACATGCAAAGATCTTTATAGGAAACACTCTTATAACCTTCGATTCCCTATAAATTCCTCATGGCCTGTTCTAAACTTTTCAATTTCCGCGCTATGACCTCTTGTTCATCTGTTGCGATAGGTTTCTCCATATTAAATAGAAATGGAGGTGGCTGAGTGTACCCATACGGTTTATTCATTCTCAAAGTAGGCTCCTGGGCATAATACTGACTATCTGAAACCTTCAATACTGGCTCACTAGCAGACCGAGGATGCACCATTGTTGGACGCACAACATAGGTGGGAGCTTTAGGTGGTGGTAGAGCCACGAAAATAGACGTTGTCGGTGGCGCCGGCTGAGTCACGGGCCTTGGTTGAGGAACTGCTAGGGGCACACTAGAAGTGCCAGGGTAATATTGTTGCAGAGTGAAGCATGATGCGTGCTCCGGTGACTCAATGGGAACAGAGAATTGAGCCTGAGAAAGCGGTGGGCAGTTAGAAATATTCCCAATACCTTCAGGGAGCGGAGAAGGAGTCATGCCACTAGCCCATGCTCAATGCAGATCTATTAATTGTTGCCTAAGTCTTAGAACCTCATCATTGCATTCTGAACTTTCCTCCCTGGGATCCTGATCTGGGTCAATGAGTAATTTTCAATCTCCCTACTAGCCATGGTAAGCTTTGCTTTTGATCTAGTGAAGTACGGGTGACTAGCCGGAGTGTTGTAAACCAACCACTGTTATCTAAAAGAACATGCTCATCAAAGACAACACCTGTTAGGATTAGGCCACACAACAAGCATGGGAATCACATTGGTAAAATTGTCCTAGATTCATGTTCATTTCTACCAGCCTTTGAGTGTAGCAAGGTCATTTTAACATCATCCCGATCTTTTCCCTACACCCATTTGCTTCTTTACTCTAATCACACCTCTCTCGCGTCAATCCCTTTTTTATCCTTTTTTCCCTTCTCTCATTAATTTTCTTTCTTTTCCTCTCTCATTGTCTCTCTTTTTATCATTTTTTATGGCTTTTGTTTTTCCTTAAAAATAAAAGAAAAATAATGAAAAAAAAACAAGAAACAAAATGATTAGATCGAACCCAAAAGTAGGTTGCCTACATATCATGTTGTACATGAATCAGATCTTACGTAGTTCGGGCGGCGCATACATAAATATCAAAAAGTTGAAGATGATTTTTTTTAAATAAACAAAAGAAAGAACAACGCAACGTCACAATATTTCATAAAAGAGATAACTAAAACAAACTTCGAACTAAACAACGAAATCTAAACAACACTCTAGACCCACAGGAAAACATACGTACTGCTCCTAATAAAGACTCCAAAGTTAAACAAAACTTGACACCGACTTAACAAAGACACAATACTACAAATGGCAGAAAAGTAAAGGACTCAAACTAAACAAAAGATAAGAAATGCTCCTTCAGACTGGTGCTCTGCGTGATGACCCTGGATGAGATAGACCTTCCTGTGAAGTTCTCTTTCTCCCATTCAAACTATGTAGCATATCTTGTAAGGACCTTTTGATATTTGGGAAGATGCCTCTGGCAAGTATTCCTGCCTCATAAAGAGTACACTTGAAAAGATTGTTCTGACACCCCTCCACCGTTTTTAGCAAACCTAATAACTGAACTCTTAGTGTCTCCACTTTGGCCCCCGCACCTTCCTTCTGATGGCTGTCAATTATGCATTCTTCCTATATACTCCCTCTAAGCTATGCTGGTAATGGTTGGCTGATACCCCGAGGGATAGATTGAAGCCAAACCCCATATCCCTGAGTATACCCCAGATTATCCAAACTTTCTTTAAGAGTGTACATACCTAGCTTTGTGGCATGCTTCCAGAACTGTTCGTATTTGCTCTCACCTAGGGCTTGGTCCTTGAAGTACTCAGCATCCTTTAGAAGATCCACTACAGGTGGCATGTCCTGCAGCCTACCCAACTGGCCCATTACCCTAGAAGAACTATATGGTCTAGTGCAATTGAGCCCTAACATAACTAGAAGGAGTTGCATCCGACAACCAAACAAGATTATCTTTGGTCGAAGCCACAGATAAGTCCAGAAAATGTTATCCTCAGTTCTTGACTCAAGAAATTCAATCCAAGCGTCAACTCCCACGGGTAACGAGAATTTATCCAAATGCAACTTGATGTCCATGGCTTTCACTCGATTGGGAATACAACGATCAACCACGTCTGGTCTAACTAAAAAAGGCGCATGCAAATTATCCATCATCCACAACTGCAATATCAGGTTATTGCCCTCAAAAAATCTTATTCCCCCCTTCACTTTGGTTAAAGTCTTGTATATCTCTGTTAAGATCATGGGTATGATAGTGAACTTGTCCTTTTGATTAGTGACTTTGTCCTTTTGATTAGCGACCTTGTCCTTTTGATCCTTACGAAATAGAGCCATCACTACAGATTGCAAACGTGTACTAATACGCCTTTCTTCTAGCGGAAACACTAGAGTGCCTAACAGAGCGAGGATAAATACTTCAAGATACTTTCTTTCCCACTTCTTCTTAGTCATATGATGATAGGCGGATTTACACGCCTATATCAATATATTTTGCCCATATTTTAGCCTAGTTTTGAGAACAAATTATATATTTCATGCACTTTTAGTCCTTTTTCCTATAAATGAGCTAACGAACATGATTAGTAAAGTTTTAGGTATAAATGATGCAAAATACAGCATTTTATGGCTTACTTGATGCAAAAGAAAGCTCACAAAGGAAGGGAAGAAAGTCTACACGCCTAAGGACCAAAACTGCTGCATGGAAAATCTGTCCCAGGCTAAAACAGCAATTCTGAAGACTTTGGGGACTTACAGACACAAAGATGGATTTTGACAATGATACATTAACCTAGTACAATTGGGTTATGTATTTCATTAGTTTATTTGGATTAGGAGAATGTTACATTAACCTAGTACAAATGGGTTAAGTATTTCCTTAGTTTAGTAGGATTTGGTTATTTATTTCATTAGCATATTAGGAGTAGGATAGGAGTATTATAAATACCCTATCATGCTAGAGATTTTTAATTAAGTCCTCCCTTAGTACGAGAGGCAAGTCCTCCCTTAGTGGAGAGGCAACTCCTCCCTTAGCGGAGAGACACATTCTACGTCTCAATTACAACTCTTCTAATCTTTCCATCAATTCTATTCTTCTTCTATTCTTAAATTCCACAACAAGAGAATCGTTACCAAGCCAAGGAATCACGCCACACGCCTATCACCTAATCCACACGCCATTACTCAACAATAACAATGCAAATCGTGATCTCCTTCGCATTCATGGGTAACTAAACTTCTCTGTTGGGGTTATGGAAGCCGAATGAGATACTATCTATTGCTGTGAGTTTGTGAGTTCGAGACACGTATATTGCTTATATCACTATTCTCTTCATCTTAATACAAATTTTTGTGGCTGCAGACGCATAGAATAACGCCAGTCTAACATTTAACTTGTTCGAGAGAAAGGTTATTTATCTGGAAAAGAGATAATGTCAAGGTAGTAGGACACCCTTTCCTATTAAAAAGCTAGTGCCGTAATTGGACTAACCTCTTGGAGAATTCGTACCGTTAGACACGCTTTAAGCTCGAGAGAGTTAAAGTGAAATAGTCCTTGTTCAGGTCGAGAGACACTTGGATTTACCATCGACTACAATTCTCTATAAGCAATTGCATGTCAAGACTCTACACACTCATAGCCAATAGAGGCGTATACCTCAGAAGGTGGACATAACCCCAATGCTTTAATTCTCATTGTTTACAACTTACGTAACAATCTTTCTTTCTTTACTTTGCTATTTTCAGCTTTTACTTTATTGTTTTGGTTACATATTACAATCCCCCCTTCTTACGAGACTTGCACCAAAAGTTTAGTAATTTTGCTTACTTGTTGGCCAAGCTATTCCCTGTGGTATCGACACCCAACCCAGGTTGGGTTTTATATTTGCTATCGACCGCTTTACACTCCCACGAGAGCTGTAGATTGAGCGTTATCAAAAATTGGCGCCGTTGCCGGGGAATACGAGTGTCAATCAAGTTCGTGATAATTACTAGACCCTTTGGTCAAAGATTCTCGTACTTTTACTTTTAGTTGTTGTTTTTGTTTTATTTAGGTTTATTCAGTGCATCAATGGAGGCACAACGTGAATTTGATAGGATGGCTGCTCAAGTGCATCAACAGAATATTGATAACCGTAGGCGAGCAACAAATCCTGACGATGAGGATCTAGGCGATGAAGAGCTACTAAACCCACGACATACTGCTGAGATGGCGGAACCCATGCAGAGGAGAGATCGTCAAGCGCGATTGAGACCTGATCGTCGAACTGTGCAAATTCCTTTTGATGATGATGATGACGATTTGGATGAAGCTGGTGCCACAGGAGCCATTGTTCTGCCACCCTTGGCACCTGGAGCAAAGTTCAATATCACTAGCGCCATGATTCAACTTTTGCAACTCAAGGGATTATTTGGTGGACTAGCAGGCGATGATCCGAATATGCATCTGATCAACTTTATTTCTACATGCAAGTCATTCGACAATCTTGGCGTTGGACAGAATGCAATTCGACTACGCTTATTTCCATTATCTCTGTCTGGGGAGGCAACTCTATGGTTGAATGGGCTGACTCCTGATTCGATTACAAATTGGAGGCAATTGAAAGACGCTTTCCTAGAAAGATTCTTTCCGCCATCCAAAAAAGCACAGTTGAGAGATGAGATCACCAATTTTTGACAGATTCCAACTGAAGCTCTCCACGTTACATGGGAGAGGTTCAAGACGAAGCTAATGCAGTGCCCAAACCATCATATGACCAATGTCCACTTGATGGAGATATTATACAGAGCTTTGAATTCGGGGACTAAGCCAGTGGTTGATAATGCGGCTGGAGGATCATTTATGGACCTCACCTTTGTTCAGGCAAGCAATATGCTAGACCGGATGACAAAACAAAGTAGAGCTTGGCATACCAGGGATTCTGAGGTAGCAAGCCCCACTTTATCTATTGGCATGTCTGCAGACCAAAGAAGAAGAGAAGAAGAACGTGAGCAAGACATGGCGCACATGAAAACACAATTGGATCTTCTGACAAAGCACTTATTATCAGGGAAGACCGAAAAAGTGAAAGTTGTAGCGCTAAAAGGAAGAGACGAATCTGATTCTGAAGAGGAGGCCAACTACTTGAACAATCAGGGGGGTTTCCGTGGGAATGCGCAAGGAAACCAAGGTCGGAACTATTATGATAAATCTGGAAGCCAAGACCAAGGTAGTTGGAAGAAAAATAATGAAAAGAGTGGTTTGTACGTTCCCCCTGGTAGACGTGATACCACCACATCTAATTCTGGGAGTATGGAAGACATAATGGCTAAGTTATTGAAAGGAGTTGAAGCAACGAGCGCAGGAGTTAAGGAGGTGATTGATGATTTTTCCTCCATGAAGCAACTAGTTGATTCTCATTCCACTTCTATCAGGCAAATAGAGCAGCAATTGAGCCAACTTTCAGCAGCATTCAATCAAAGAAAGGCTGGCACCTTACCAAGCGATACTGTGCAAAACCCAAAGAATGATGGGTCATGCATGGCCATCACTACCAGAAGTGGTAAGGTGCTGGAAACTTCAGCAAAAGGCAAGCAAGTGGTTGACGAAGTTGTGGACATGGACATTACACCTAGTGACGTTACAAAAGGAGAAGAAGCCGCAACAACTACTCCCAACGTCAGGGACGTTTCACCTAGTGACGTGCAGCCTGAAAAAGTGGAAAAACAGAAGCAAGAGGAGAAAAAAACAGTGGAGAGAACACTTCCATACCCACCACCACCTTTTCCCCAAAGATTGAAGAAGGTGACGGATGACACAAAGTTCAGCAAATTCATGAATATGTTAAAGCAGCTCACCATTAATGTTCCATTGGTGGAGGCACTTGAACAAATGCTTGGGTATGCAAAATTTATGAAGGATCTCTTGACAAAGAAGCGGGCAGCAAGTTATGACTTGGCGGATAATGTTCATCATTGTAGTGCAATCGCTACAAGATCGCTAGTTCAAAAGAAGGCAGATCCTGGAGCTTTCACTATTCCTTGCACAATTGGATCGTTGGATTTTGCTAAGGCATTGTGCGATTTGGGAGCTAGCATCAATTTGATGCCACTATCTATCTACAGAAAGTTGGGGTTGGGAGACCCTACACCAACCAATATGAGGCTCGTGATGGCTGATAGGTCGGTAAAACGACCTGTGGGTATCTTGAATGATGTGTTGGTGAAGGTTTCTTCATTCATCTTTCCTGCAGACTTCGTTATTCTGGATTGTAAGGAGGATTCTGAAGTTCCCATCATCTTGGGACGTCCCTTCCTTGCAACTGGAAGTGTGCTTATTGACATGAAAGATAATGAGCTTTTGTTTCGAATTAATGACGAAGTGGTACGGTTTGCTATATGCAAAACAATGAAGCAGCCCAGCGATATGAATGAGTTATATGTTCATCATGAGGATACGAAAGAATTATCTATAGAGAAACAGCCTACTGTTGAGCCATTGTCTGCTGTGCCACTGAAAGTTGAGCATGAAGATAATGAAGGTTATGAAGAACTTATGAGTGCTCTAACAGAAATAGAGCCTTATACTCCTAAGCAACCAGATTGTGATCTCAAGAATCAACCAACAGCGAAGACTCCCATTGACGAGCCACCAATGCTAGAATCGCAAGAGCTTCCCGATTATCTAAGGTATGTGTTCTTGGAAAGTGGAAGTATACTTCCGATAAGTGTGGTGGATGATTTAAGTGAACAGCACGTGGAGGCTCTCATCTCTGCTCTGATGAGGTACAAGAGAGCTATGGGTTGGACTATTGATGATATAATTGGTGACTCTTCGGAGAAACGTAGGAGCCATCTCGAAGAAGATCGCATGCCCACAGGTAAGCCTCATTGCCGTCTAAATCCTTTTAGAAAATGATCCACCATTTACCTCGACGAAGTCTGAGTACTCGAGGTAACCATGTCGTGCCACGACAATAAATAAGGCGCTAGATAGGAGGCAACCCATTGTTTATCGTTTTTCATTTATCGTTTATCGTTTTCTTTCATTCTAGTACTTGTCTTGTTTTTAATTAATGAAAATCCAAAAATAAGAGTCGTGCCACGACCAAAACTAAGGCGCTTGGTGGGAGGCAACCCATCGTACTAATCGTTTTTATTGTTTTGAGCAAATATAGGTGCAAGAGGTATTCAACGAGGAGATTGGTTTCAAATGACGATTTGGATGTATTGAATGGTAAAGGTGGTAAGTTAGGTATAAGGATGCATAAGGGTATGGATTGAGCATTACTCATGCTTAAATAGGCATCGAGGAAGGCTAGGACTAAGTAAAACTAGGCCACGAACAATGCAAAACCTATCCTATAGCCTAAGGTCTCGGAATCTAGTGTGCTATACACTATGCACCGCAGAGTGTATGGCATTCTTAAATAAATGCATGGCATAGTGTATGGCATTCTTAAATAAATGCATGGCATATGCTATGGCATTCTGCTCAACTAGGCAAAGCATTAGGCACCGCCTATGGTCACTTTTGATCTCCAAATCCGATTTTAATGGGTCAAAACTCAACCCAACCTTTTCTTACAAATATGAGACTTAATCTTGACCGAAAAACACATTGGAAACCTAGCTCATGCACCACCTATAGTCTCCAAATCCTATCAAAAAGTTTCCTTTTGCTCTTTTTCTTCACAAGAACATCATCCAAAGGCTTCAACCAAGTAAGTACTACTTTGTTCTTCATTTAAATTTTGTAAGTACTACTTTACTACACCTATTATGAATTGCTAAATCTTGAAAAAGTATTGGTGATGTGAACGTGTTTGAATTGTTGATACAAAACCAAGTGAGTGAACATGTACGTTAGGATGCTCTTAACTTATTTCCGACTTGAATTTGATTTTGATGCATTGTTATACTACTTGCGGAATTGCTATAGTAATGAACTTTGCATAATCTTGTCACTTGAATACTTACATGTTAGAATATCCCGTTCATCGGAATAAGACTTATAACTACCTACCGACATAGGAGGTTGAGTTTATTGATAGAAACTATACCATGTGGTTACCCCTATGTAGTAGTGTTGTTATATCTACCATGAAAGTAGTCCAATGGCTACAAGTAAGTGATGCATTGCTGAGTTTCTTGTCAGAATATAATCCTAAAACGTATGTCGATGAAGTCTAAGTAATCGACCACTTTCACTTCACTGATTTATATCAACAAAACTAAGTGTGGGGTGGTACCCCTACTGCTTGTGTATAGATTGTAACCATTGAGATTGTGCTACCATTAACACTATTTCTAGTCTCAGGTACAATGGCACCCAAAGCAAGACAAGGCAAAGAAAAGGCTACCACTTCACAAAAAGGCAAGAAAAGAGGCCAAAGAGAGCAAGGAGAACCCTCCTTGATGCAAACACCTCAACTCACTCTTGGAATTAAGTGGGATACTTATGAGGACTTCTAAGGATGATGACTCTGATTATGATTCAGACGAAGGGGGTATGACCCCCGACATTGATGAAGGGTCCGACTAACCAGGTTCTTCGAATTTATTTTCCACTGAGGGCAGTGTCCCGTCTAAGTGTGGGGTGGCAGAATCGCATGCTATACTTCTTTGTTTGCACCTATGTTTGTATGTTTGTATGTTTGTATGTCTGTTTGTTTACTTTGTTTTTTTTGAGCCCGTTTTTTTTTTGTTGTTTTTCGTTTGACGTTTTTTTTAGTTTTTTTTAGGAGTTAAATTTTTCTAGCTTCGCATGAAATAATTTTGATAGGCAGCATGAGATTATAACAAGAGTATGTGCTATAATTGTGACTATTGAGACGTTTAGGCTCTAGTTGTGACTCATTATGTGATATTGAGTGGTTCAATTCTTTCACTTGTTGGGTCGAGAGTCTATATTACTTCCAATCAAGTCAACCATGTGCCTTGTGTGTGTGAGGTAACAGTATATTCTATGTTTGTGGCTGATGCTAGAACTTGCCTGGTATGTATGCAAAGCGAAAATAAGGAGTGTAAGTATAGGAGATGATTTAGGCATTTCTTTGGCAACCTATACATGTTTACCTTTGTTTTACCTACCCATGGACATCATCCTAGTTAAACCCTTTTGAGCCTTTAGCCTATTTCTTTGACAACCTTGTATGTAAGCCTAATCCATTTTTTTCCAAGACCGTAATTTGATCCAAATTCCTAAGTGCTTTAAAGTGAAAAAGTCATGTGACAACATAAGAGGAAATTGGGTGAGTATGATGCTTTAAATTGTAATGGTGCTTGAATGTGTGATGAAAAAGAAAGTGCTATCATAAGAGGTATGTTGTGAAAAGAAAAAGGAAAAGAAAGCTGAAAAGTGAGTTGTGCTTAAAATTGAAAAACAAAAGATGAGAACAAGGGTGGAAGAATAAAATAAAAAAAGGTTGAAAGAAAAAAGTGTCAATGATACAATGTGATGTATTAAAGTGCTTAGGAACTTAGTCACTATTCTTGGCCAAAATAGTCCTACCCGTCCCTTAGCCTACATTACAACCATCAAAAGACCTACTTGATCCTAAGCTTAGCATTCTGACATTTAGTAGAGTACTACATTAAGGGCAAGCCTATGGTCATCAGTTGCTACATATGAATTCTTTGTGAGAGTGAGAGCAAGGACATTTTGATACCCATGTTTGAAAAATATGCTATACTTGTGAGTGATTATGGGTACTATATTGTGAGACACACATGGTTGATGAGCTTTGGATAGTTGTATATGATTCTATGTACCTTAACGTTTGCATGCGAGTTGATCACCATCACTAGTCTACGCTAGAGGTTAAACTGTTTCTACTTATAATCGAAAAGCTACTGTTTGTTGATAATTGTTGTGCTTGTCTTGAAGAATGTTTTGTGTTGTTGCTGTAAAAACCCTAAGTTGATGTTTAGAAGGACATGATATGTTGTTCGAGGACGAACAAAGCTCTAAGTGTGGGGTGTTGATGATAGGCGGATTTACACGCCTATATCAATATATTTTGCCCATATTTTAGCCTAGTTTTGAGAACAAATTATATATTTCATGCACTTTTAGTCCTTTTTCCTATAAATGAGCTAACGAACATGATTAGTAAAGTTTCAGGTATAAATGATGCAAAATACAGCCTTTTATGGCTTACTTGATGCAAAAGAAAGCTCACAAAGGAAGGGAAGAAAGTCTACACGCCTAAGGACCAAAACTGCTGCATAGAAAATCTGTCTCGGGCTAAAACAGCAATTCTGAAGACTTTGTGGACTTACAGACACAAAGCTGGATTTTGACAATGATACATTAACCTAGTACAATTGGGTTATGTATTTCATTAGTTTATTTGGATTAGGAGAATGTTACATTAACCTAGTACAAATGGGTTAAGTATTTCCTTAGTTTAGTAGGATTTGGTTATTTATTTCATTAGCATAGTAGGAGTAGGATAGGAGTATTATAAATACCCTATCATGCTAAGATTTTTAATCAAGTCGTCCCTTAGTAGGAGAGGCAAGTCCTCCCTTAGTGGAGAGGCAACTCCTCCCTTAGCGAAGAGACACATTCTACGTCTCAATTACAACTCTTCTAATCTTTCCATTAATTTTATTCTTCTTCTATTCTTAAATTCCACAACAAGAGAATCGTTACCAAGCCAAGGAATCACGCCACACGCCTATCACCTAATCCACACGCCATTACTCAACAATAACAATGCAAATCGTGATCTCATTCGCATTCATGGGTAACTAAACTTCTCTGTTGGGGTTATGGAAGCCGAATGAGATACTATCTATTGCTGTGAGTTTGTGAGTTCGAGACACGTATATTGCTTATATCACTATTCTCTTCATCTTAATACAAATTCTTGTGGCTGCAGACGCATAGAATAACGCCAGTCTAACATTTAACTTGTTCGAGAGAAAGGTTATTTGTCTGGAAAAGAGATAATGTCAAGGTAGTAGGACACCCTTTCCTATTAAAAAGCTAGTGTCGTAACTGGACTAACCTCTTGGAGAATTCGTACCGTTAGACACACTTTAAGCTCGAGAGAGTTAAAGTGAAATAGTCCTTGTTCAGGTCGAGAGACACTTGGATTTACCATCGACTACAATTCTCTATAAGCAATTGCATGTCAAGACTCTACACACTCATAGCCAATAGAGGCGTATAACTCAGAAGGTGGACATAACCCCAACGCTTCAATTCTCATTGTTTACAACTTACGTAACAATCTTTCTTTCTTTACTTTGCTATTTTCAGCTTTTACTTTATTGTTTTGGTTACATATTACAATCCCCCCTTCTTACGAGACTTGCACCAAAAGTTTAGTAATTTTGCTTAC
The DNA here is from genome assembly GCA_030864225.1 of Capsicum baccatum var. pendulum. Taxonomy (NCBI): domain Eukaryota; kingdom Viridiplantae; phylum Streptophyta; class Magnoliopsida; order Solanales; family Solanaceae; genus Capsicum; species Capsicum baccatum. The sequence goes on along the minus strand of CM061558.1, from coordinate 73,911,060 downwards.
TTGTTGGCCAAGCTATTCCCTGTGGGATCGACACCCAACCCAGGTTGGGTTTTATATTTGCTCGACCGCTTTACACTCCCACGAGAGCTGTAGATTGAGCGTTATCATCATATAAAATTCATCCCAAAAGTGGTCAAAACCTTCCAAGGACCCAAATCTAGCGAATAGAAAGTCTAAGGAAATCCATGATTGATTCAGACAACCCAAATGTCCGTTATTACTCTTTAAAACACACCCTTGTAGAAACCTATTGCCTGAGTGATTCCGAGCTCGGATCATACTTTTGTCTATATAAGGCAAATGAAGCAGACTAGATAATTCTGCCAAAGTAGGCGTCATTTCACACTTTCTGAACCTAAACACCAAATTAATAGGATCCCAAAAGGTCAACATAGTATCTATTAGATCTGGACGGGGTGGGACATGCAAAAGTTCCGTAAGATCACCTAATGTCTTAATTAGCTTTTGCTAGCCAACGTAATTGAACGTGCCCCACCACTTGATTAACCTTTTGGGCACTTTGGAAACCATCAAGACTCTAGACCCTGTAGGCTTTATCCTGTAATAACAAGACAAACTTATAACTCAAAATCAAAACAAGACAAGGAACTCCCGACCCTCGGGATTTTATCTTAGAAAAATATCGTGTGACATGGAGGGACAGACCGACATATAACTCAAATCCACCGAACAGTACTGCCGAATGAAATTAACCTACTTGGCAAGAATCAATTGACAACACTAGATTACGAGGAAGACCTAGGATAAGACTAAGACAAAGGCCAAAAATAAAGATTACCGGACCCACCGAGGGTTGCCTACGTATCCCGCCCCAAGGGATGGAAATCAGGTAGCATAGTTTGTTCAGATTAGACAATTAAGAACTAAAATGAACGAAGGCTTGATCTGAGAGCCGGGATTACAGACGGACGATGAAAATAAAATCTTTTTGAGTTTTCAATTTGACACTTCACATAAAAATAAAATCAACAACTATGAAAGAAAAATCTTTTTGGTATTTTCGTGAAATGTACAAAACTCCTACAATTTTTTTGCATTTTTCTCTTATAAAAACTCCTATGAATGAAAAATCTTTTTGAAGTTTTTGAATTGTGAATGCATGGCAAAGGAACAAAAGAAATTTTTTTATTTTTGAGAAAATAAGTACGAAAGGTAAAAGTTTTTTTTCTAAATTTTTGGATTGTGAAAAACAAAAGCCATAAAGAACTCTAAAAACTATGATACTCTTTTTTTTTCTTTTTTCATTACCCACACACCTTACTTCTAACACATGTTTTTCCCAAATTAGTCCGTCAAATGACCACGTTACCCTCAAAGATGCAATATTTAGCACGTTGGGATGCTTTAGAGGTGAGTCTCCTATGAAGGACTAAGAGGACTCCGCTAAGTCTCGACATGATGCATATAAGCATGACCTGAAGGCTGGCCTACGTTGGGGTTCACTAACAAGGCTATTCGGGGGAGCGTATGGTCGATAGTGGCTGCGACAGCTTTCCACCTACTCCATACAACCCAACGGCTCCCCCATCCTAAAATAAGGGTGACTCAACTATAGGTCGTGTACACACGTATACTAAGGACTTGTTGCAAAAAGAATGACTCGGATTATGCACATGATGCCAGATATAAAGCAGTAACACATAAAATAAAAATTGTAAACAAAGAGCACGTAGGCACTCACCAATGATAAACAATAATACAAAACAACACAAACAAAATGTCTATACACCTATAGTGTCAAACTAAGCCGATACAACTCCAAAATAAGCTCGAATTCTGAAAAAGATATCCCAACAAAGTCGTCAGAGCTGTCACGCCCCCTTTTTTAACTCTGAAAAAGATTCATTTTAGGTTCGAAAGAGTTTTTCATTATTAAAGTGACAAAAGTTATAAAATTTGTTTCGAAAAATGACTATTTACATTTTTTATTCAAAGTCGCCACTTGGCATAATCCGGTGTGCCAAGTCACCTTTGGAAAATCCTTTTCAAAAATGTTTTGACTCTTTTAAAACTGGTTTGCAAACAGAGATTTCAGCTAAGGAATTCTATTGACCGAGGGGAAGGTGTTAGGCACCCCTAGATCCCGTGGTTCGACCACGGTCACTTGGTGGAGCATATCGATAATATTTGACACTACAAATGCATAAACCACATAAAGCACACGATAACAATCAATCACGCAAACAAATAAAATAATCCAAAATTTAGTGTCCAGTCCAATTATACAACCCAAAGTAAAAAGAAATGTGAGAATAAAAATTTCTATTCTAACTTACCCTAATCCTAATTACGCTCCCAAGCTACCCGACGCCTTGGACCTTCATCACGGACGTCCTTCGAGTACATAATATTTTAGGGCATTCCCCGGTAAATAAATAAAATGTGTCTCGGGGCATTCCCCGGCTAAATGAATACATGTCGAATTAAATACGACAAAACTAGAAAGAAATATTCACACGCACATTTCAACATTCAATCGAAATACAAGTTCTAAAATTTGCCTACCCAAACTTATATTACCCTATTCGTTTCAATGTAGCATAATAATATCGCGTTTTATATCGACTGTAAATCAAAATTAAAACGAATCTATCCTTTTTGTCAATTTTTCATTTCTCACCCCCCAAATCCATTTTTAACCACATTATTAAACCACTCGACTATCAAGTCACTTTTTAAAATCCGAAATCAACAACACATACCCCAACGAAGATTCAAACATTTAAGCATACCGATCATTCATATCCACATCTACAATTAACATTTGCTCAAAATATTCAAACAATCACAAAATCACGACATCAACCAAAATCCGAGATAATGAAAGAGTAAAGTTAAGAGATAGACCTTCAAAGAATCAATTTCATTGATAATATAGAATTAAAGAAATCCAAATTTGAGAGCCCAAATAGAAACCTTAACGACAAACCAACTTGACACAAAAGGAAAACCAAAATCGAAGTTCGATTCGAATACTAAATCTGCAAAGCGACTGAAAGTACTCAACACATACTCTGCAACACGAACAGACGGGGTCCACCTATGACTTTTCCACCAGAGTTAATTCAAATCTTATCGGGATCGACCCTAATAGACAAAGCTGACCCAAACGGACCAAAATCTAACCCAAACACACCGAAACTAACCTGAACGAACCGAAGTCTAACCCAAAAAGTCTGAAATCTGACCCAAACTAGTCGGAATCAACCCGTTCAGGCAGATTTTAGACTGATTTCATTGTTCGATCTTGGTTCTCGGTCGGGGATATGGTTTAAATTGGGTTTCCAATAGGTTTCGTAGTTAAACCAGAGCTGGTAAAGTTATTTTTGATGAAGAGTGGCCGGATAACTTGATCTCTGAATGATTCCTTCTCTCTCGAAGTCTCTCACATCATTTTGCTCCTTCTATATATGTGTACGATTTTGGGTGAGACTGTGTGTGTCGATATTGAGAGAGAGTTGTGAGGGGGTTAATGGCGTATGTGTATGTATATGTTTTCCAGGAAGAAGACCCCTTCATTGTTTCCTTTTTCTTATGTCCCAAAATTCCCCCTCTGTATGTATTAGTGTAGGTATATAAAGAAAAAGGGAAACTTTCCCCTCTCTCCCCAATCACGTGGGCCTTTTTGTTATATATAATGGAAAAAAAATGAGTACTACCCTTCCTGGAAGGTTCCTCTTATTTTTATTTTTAGTCCATGTTTCTTTCTTTGTGGACAAGAAAAAAGAAAGGGGGGTGGGGGGTCACGTGGAGGGCAGGGTAGGTAAGGGTAGGGGTATGGGGTAGGGTAGGTTGTTAGGATGAGGTGTAAAGTTGGTTAGGGGTTTGTTCAAAGTTGTTATTTTTGTATTTTGTGAGGGTATAATAACATGGATGAGGATACACGGTGGGATAAGGTAAAATTAGGTAAAAAAAGTTATCGGGGAGGGACGAAATTAAGTGTCTACGGCCATGATCAAAATAAATTGAGTGGTCTTAACTCCTTTAGTTCAACGGATCAATCCCACTTACAGTCATTTGTTTCTTATTTAAAAAAGTATAAATAACATAAATACCATCCCTTTTGAAAGTAATTACACTCTCTTCCACTTTTTAAATTATTTTACTCTCTCTCCCTATTAATATACATAACATAGACCACATATACATAGCATTCTGTGTATATGTTGAGATTTTTTTAATATATTTAGGAAGTTATGATTTTTTGTAATATTGGAAACATAAGTTGTGTATTTGTGTAATTTTTAGTTGGGGGGGGGGGGGGGGGGGGAGGACAGAAACGGTACTTCAAATTAAACTATTTTCATAAAAATGGCCATGAAATTTAAATTTTACTTTCTAGCCATTTTAATTTACTGGCTTGTTCTATACCGTTTCTACACATCTGCTATACAGTTTCTATACATATCTTATACATATAAATATTCTATACTAAAATTATACAGTTTTGATACACAATTTATACAATAATTGTACATTTTTTTTACACATTTTATACAACAGCTATATAATTTTCATACACTTTCTATATATTTTTTATATATATTTTATACATATAAATATTTCATAGAACTTTACAATTTCTATACATATTTTATTTAACAATTATATCATTTTTATATTATTTAATTATTATTTCTAAACAATAAGAAAACAGAATATTTGATCATTTAAAAAAATTATAATAAAAAAATTAAAATATTTTTAAAAAGGTCGAATTGCCCAAGTTGAATACTTTATCAGTATTATACATAAACTGTATCAGTATTGTATATGGACTACGTAGGTCAAAATGACCCAAATTAGGAAATGGTTATAAAACGGAAATAGTATATTCGACTGGCCACTTTTTGAAAAGCTTTCAAACTTGGGCTATTTATTTTAAAAAGTGCTATAGAGTGTGTTTTTCTCAAAAAAAAAAAAAAAAAAAAAAATCTAAAGCAGGCTTCCTTACAAGATTGACCCGTTTTTTAAAATAAAAAAAATCTAGAGCAAAAAATGCAAAACAATCAAAAACACGTAAACAGACAATTTTTTTTAATGATAATGTAATTTATTATCGTTTGATCGCCTAGTTATTATCAATATAAATTTTATATTTTACCTTAAAAAGTAATGATGCACCCCGTCATCCTGAAATTTTGAATTTACCTCTGTCTATAGTTTATACAGCAACAAAACTTCCCTTAAAGTCATTCTTTGGACTCCGATAGAAGAAGATTTAGACTTTAATAAAATGCCTTCAGAATCTATTATTGCCCAAATAGACTTTCATAAACGATTTATAAGTTGTTTTTAAAATTTATCTAAGAATTTTATTTGATCACCGAACTCTAGGTGCAGCTCTATCATTCTGAAAAAGTTCGCTATATTTAGAGTACTATATTTTACGAAAATTAAATGCATTAATTATATTATTAATTAAAGAAAATTAAAAAAATGATTATGTAATTTCAAAAGACAAAATTTGATTATTTTTAAAAAACTTAAAACTTCCATTTAATTTCAGTCTTAGCCACTAATATGTTTGAGTCACCGAACTCAACTTGTTTTCATTGAAAGACTGGACCTCTAGTCAAACGTGCCACTTAGTTTTGCTCAACAGACATGGTGAACAACCGATTAACCAACGCCACATGGCTTTTTGACCTAAAATAATTTTAAAAAAAAAAATGGGAAAACAAAAACACAACGTTCGACCATAGGGAAATAGCTGACTCCCACTAAATTGATAGTCAAATCAACTAACATATTTGTTGTTCGTTTTTGATCATTTAATGGTTCGATTTTTAGTTTATCCAATAAAAAAATTCTGAGAATTAATTTCGCCCGAAGTATTGAAACAATGATCATCCACGACTTCTGTGGCACACTAGTGCCAGAAAGCTCCTCAAACTTAATTTGCTTGTTTTTCTTATTTCATTTATTCGTATTTACACTACCTTCATGTATGAAAGCCTACACAAATTACACATTAAAGCAAATAATAAACTTGTTTTCTTTTTGGTAAGTAGCAAACTTGAATGCAATAACGATAATAGTGATCTCTCAAAAAGAAAAATAATATTATTTTATAATTTATATTAATAAATAGAACCTCATCAAACCAACTATAGAAAGAAAACAACTATAAAATGAAAAAACAGTTGGCTATGTATTTAAAATGTGAAGTTCTATTATACAACTGAAAATAAAAATATAACATAGCCGGCCAGATTGCGACTTTATAAAATTTATCTTTCAACTTGGGGGCACCTTCTTATTGCATAGAATTCACGAAGTGAGCTCCATTTTATCCAACCTTCCCCAATACGATGAGAGATATCCTCATCAATCTCTCCATTCCCCTGGATCATAGACCCAAGATACTTAAAACTATCCCTCTTACAAACTGTCTGGGACTCCAACTTCACTACCACATCTTCCTCTTGCCTCAAGTCACTAAACTTGCACTCCAAGTACTCCGTCTTGGTCCTACTCAACCGAAAAACTTTAGACTCTAGGGTTTGTCTTCAAACCTCCAGCTTATCATTAACACCTTGTCGCGACTCCTCAATCAAAATTACATCATCCGCAAAAAGCATACACAAAGGCACCTCGCCTTGTATACTTCACGTCAACACATCCATCACCAAGGCGAATAAAAACGAACTAAAAGTTGATCCCCGGTGCAATCCTGTCAAGACCGAAAAACGCACGAAATCCCCTCCCGTTGTCCTTACCCGAGTCTTCGTCCCCTCATACATGTCCTTAATCACTCTGTTGTACGCCATAAAGACCCTCACCTCCAAGCATCTCCACAGAACCTCGCTAGGGACCTTGTCATACGACTTTTCCAAGTCGATAAACATCATGTGCAGACCCCTCTTCCTCTCTCTATACTACTATATCAATCTCCGCATTAGGTGAATTGCCTCAGTCGTGGAGCGACCAAGCATAAATCCAAATTGATTCTCCGAAATAGACACAATCTTCCTCAACCTCCGCTCCACCACCCTCTCCTAAATCTTCATCGTGTGACTCAACAACTTAATAACCCAGTAATTATTGCAACTTTAAGTGTCCCCATTGTTATTATACAGAGGAATCATCGTGCTCCATCTCCACTCAAACATCCTAGCAGACTTCAAAATGTTGAACAAATTGATCAGCCAACTCAACCCTGCCCCGCTAGAAATCTTCCAAAATTTCATCGAGATCTCATTGGGCCCGTCGCCTTGCCTCTTCGCATCTTGCGAATGGCGTCACTGAACTCCTCTACCTTAAAACACTGACAATAGCTAATTTAACTGAATGGCTCAATACCAATAAACTAATGTAACATTTTTTTCTATTCAATTTATCAGTAAAACCGTTATTTCACACCCCTGCTTAAGGATTACTTGAGGAATGCCCATGTCACTGTTAGGTGGCATCACAATGGCGGCTCCGACATCTGAAGACAGCGGCCAGAGCTTTAGCAAGTCAGCGAAATGTGTCTAAATTAAATAACTTTACCATACATAAAAAGTTGAAATTAAAACAAAGCTGACTTCGTGAAATATCCACAAGTTTAGGAAGCCATCAATATATTTAGCCACAACTTTGTCTGAAAGAAGCCTTCCCAAGTCAAATGCCGGTACCCGCCTTTACCGGTAATGCTGAACAATACCGATCATTGTGCGTGCCATTGGTTGATACGCACAGAAGCCATGGTCATAAGCAGTATAAAATTTGTAGTACGTTTTTGTCGTTAAACAAACCAGTAAACTACGATAACCATCTACAGCAACAGGTAGAATGACATTCATATACCAACAGACAACACAACGATATAAGCATCAAATTAACAGTTCCAATGTCCACTACATCCTACAAGTTTTACTTGATCAAACATGACTGAGAAGCTGAAATTGTTCCTAAATCAAGATACAAGACTACTAATATCAAACCAGATAACAGCGAAGAGACACTAACACCAACTGTCATTAAGTCGAGAGACAACAAAGTTAAAGCAGGAACATTTCACTCCTTGGTGGTTTTGTTTATGAGTGATTTGTGAATGTGAGGGATGACACCACCACCAGCAATGGTCCCTTTAATAAGGGTGTCAAGTTCCTCATCTCCACGGATGGCTAGCTGCAAATGCCTGGGTGTGATCCTCTTCACTTTGAGATCCTTGCTTGCATTACCAGCCAGTTCAAGAACCTCTGCTGTCAGGTATTCCAGAATTGCAGCAGAGTAAACAGCTGCTGTGGCTCCGACCCTTCCATGTGCTGCAGTTCTGGACTTGAGTTGACGGTGAATTCTACCCACTGGAAACTATAGTCCCACAAACATGTCAAAAAAATCATAACAAGCATAATACCGACATTTCTTGGGAAAGAAATACTCATACTATCATAAAGGACATCTCTTCATTGTGCTAAATGCAATGATGATAATGACCTACTTAGAAACAGACTTCAAGACGCCATAGACAAATCATACCTTTATCTGCAACATCTCAGTAGAGAAAGAGAGCATCACATTTAGTGTCATCACTTCGGGAATAAAGTCCAGGAAAGTCACTTTACATACTTAAACATTATGAGCCTCCCCGAACCTCCCTTATTGTTGTCGAAAGTGTCCCCATTACCTCCCTAAGAGATGACAAGGCAGAAAAAGATTTTCCACTCTCCTAAAGACGAAGTGGGATAAAAACTAATTTCAAAAAAGCACTGACTCATGCAAATGTTAACTTTTAACTGGATGATTACTTTTTCTCCTTTTCCCCAACCACCATTACCACCTCAAATAATGCAACAGAAGCCACACCCCTCTCTCAGAGCTTTGCTTTCACTCTCAGGTATGGGGGGACAAGTAAAAAGAACTCACTACTTCCAGATAGCAAAGGGAGCACAATTGTCACGGTTGTGAAACTTGTAATATTATGTAATATTCGTGTGAAAAATTCATCTAGCTCAAGTTAACATCATTTATTTCTTGGGGGTGTCCAACTGCAAAATGAAGTTCTCTGGGTGTTGTTTGGAGACTATCGAAATGCAGAGCATGGGCAATGTAGGAACGTTGATAATGAACCACCAATAGTCAATGAAGAAGAAACCCAATACTTCCCCAGATGGGTGTATTTGAGCTATTCTTGGGATTGGATTGTTTGTTTGTGGATCAAAACTCATGGTGGTACCTAAAGGTTAATAATAAATAATTTACAATCATTTTTATCAAAGAAAAAATTGGACTGATAAGTGAAGGACCCAGATTTAATAGACCATGTGGTTGAATGAGAGTTGGCAGGAACCAAACAGACTGTATAGAGATCTAGAATGTTTAGAGGTGAAGTCAGGAACGCAATGTGGTTTGATGGTTCAGATTTCCATTGGTTCTAGTGTGCAAAAATGAGAAAGAAGATGGGAATGCAAAATTTTTCAGACTTTATAAAGATTTTCTGAGGTGGAAGCCTACGAGTGTGTGCACTTCACACCTGAGCTTAAAGATGGTTCAAGGATAGGGGGTATCAGTTCAACTTCCAAGTTAAACAAGAACAATGGTGTAAGAGGCTGCCCTCAAAGTTTAGGTGTGTTACTATGCAAGTAACTTTTTTGGACAACTTTATTACAACAACAACATACCCCAGTCTGTTTAATCACATGGGTGGAGTTTGGGAAGATAGGGCATATCAATACTTTATCCCTACCTTTAGGGTGCAAAATATGTATTTACCCCATCATTTATGCAAACTGAATATCACATGACTGGGATAACATGCACGCTCGCTCGCGCGCGCGCGCGCACACACACACACACACACACACACACACACACACACACACATATATATATATATATATCATTATGCTATCATAGTATGTTCATTATACAATTTACACGTTCAAAGATGAGTTCCATGTCAAAAACTAAACAGATGGCCATATATCAACAATGTAATTAACACCTTCATCATCATCAACAACAACAGCATACCCAAGATATTCTCAGAAGTGGGTCTGGGAAGGGCAAACTAACACAGACCTTAGCCCTACCTCTATGAGGTAGAGGTTCCAATAAGATGCTCAGCTCAAGCAACACATAATATAACAATTTGAGACAAGACAACAAAGAGGCAGCACAAGGCTTAGAAAATAAGACATAGCAAATGATCAAAAAAAAAATAACAAATCGCACAAAGCAAAATAGTGTGATAAACAAGGCACAAGAAACAACAAATACCTGCAGTAACCAAAGAATAAGAAACTACGCAAATAATGCTAATACCATCTACCTTCTACCCTAATTCACAACCCCGTGTTCTCCTATTTAAGGTCATGTCATCATTAAGCTAAATTTGCATCATGCCCTGTCTACTCACCTCCCCGGTACTTCTTCAACTGACTTCTATCCCTCATTAAACCTTCCCATGTCAGCCTCTCACATCTCTTTACCAGGACATCTACACTTCTCAGTCTCACCTCCCTCATCTTGTCCACCACAAAAGCCACTCTTGTCTAGTCCCAAGTATCTGCATTCCTAATCTTATCTCTCCTAGTATACCCACAAATCCATCTAATCTCCACAACCTTCACAGATGTTATTTAGCCTTATGTAGCAATTGAGACACAAAAATTACATTGCAAAGGAAAAGTAGGCAGCCTGGAACTTTTCAGAGGACATTAATTGTGTTCATCTTTATCAAACTTATCCTATTATTCTTGAAAACACAATTTGTATGTACAGGATTAAACAGCTCATAGTATCTGACTTGGCAAATTATAGACAAAATGAAACTTGACAACCAAACCAACCACATTATGAAAAGGTAAAGCAATTTTCAACCAGAATTAACTTTTCACCTTCTTTGAAACCCTACAACAGAAAAACAGTATCAACCACACCTAAATCTTTAGACAAACTACCTGGAGACCTGCACGAGAAGACCTAGAAACCGGCCTTTTCTTGTCTTTCTCCTTGTTGGCTGCTGCTGCTGCCGCTGCTGCTGTTGTCTTTCCTGCTAGCAGTCCTTTACCACCTTTCCCCGCCATCTTCTTTAATTTTGTAACAAATCATTAAAAAAACGGGTCAGTATATTTGTTTTCGATTTTAAATCTCGCAAGGGATAAAGAAGAACAGAAAATTGCCGAGTTAACGATAAACCCAAAGGACGAAGTAAAGATCTGATTTTTTTCCCTTGAAATTAAACCAAGCAGGTCTTTAGTCCAATTTAGCAAAGAAAAGAGGTTAAATTTTTCATATACCACTATGAAAAGGGCTTTACGAATAATTCAAACAGAACTGAACAAAAAAAATAAAAACCTTGTGATACCCAAAGAAAAAAACTAGGGTTTTTAGCTGAATCTCAGACAATTAAAGAGAGGGAAAAGAGGGTGTGTACCTTTGAAGTTTTGGGCTAAGCAGAGAGAGAGGGGGAAGAAGAGAGAGAGGGGGATAAGACTAGTCGGATCTGGGTAATGTTGTCTTCCTATTTACTGCTGCCTCCTTTTATTGCAATTTTTGGCTTTTGGTTTTGAATGGTTGCCGCCTGCAAATTCCTTTTTGGGTGGGAACTTCTCAAATTTTGGACTCCTTTTTGGGTTTCAACTTTCAAAATTTTCGTTTACCCTCCCCTCCCCTTTTTTTTCTTTTGGGCCTGGCCCAACCCCAACCTAAGTGCACGTTTGGTCATAAAAATTAAAAAAGTAGCATACTTAATACTTCCTTCGTTCCAAATTATTTATTTCAAATTTTTTAATTTGATTTCTTATTTTATTTATTATTTTTCATTAATCAGGAAGAGATAAAATTATTTTTTCATGTTTTATCCTTTGTATTAATTACTTTTTCTTCAAATTAAAATGTGAACATCATTTAATAGGGTCACTATGGTAAACTAGTCATGTTTTTAATTATTTTTCTTAATCAATTTATCATCTCAATTTGGGATGAATAATTTAGGATGAAAGAAGTATATTATAATTACAATAAATAGTAATACTTTTACAAAATTACAGTTTATTGCAAAAATAGTATTATTTTACTCATTAATTAAACAAGCGTCTGTTTTACTTCTACTACTTTACCTTTTCTTATTTCCACTTCACTTTTTCATTTCCTCACAAATATAGTTGTATCTTCTACCCTTTTTTTCATCTTATTTTTTTATCATTTTCATTTTTTTTTATTTCTTTTATTTTCACTTTATTTTCTCTCTTCTGTTTCTCTTCTTTTTTTTCTTTTTCCTTTTTTTTTATTTTCTTTTTTTCCTTTCTCATATTTGAAGATAATTATCTTCATGATCTTTAAAAATTTGAAATAAAATATCATTACTATTTTTTTTACTCTCTTTCACTCTCTTATATTTCTAACTTTTTTTCTTGTAAGTCATTTTTATCTTATTTTTTTATCATTTTGATTTCTTTTTTTTTTTCACTTTATTTTCTCTTTTTCATTTTTTTCATTTTTCGTTTTTTTTCTTTCTCATATCTTTTTTTCTTTTCTTACTTTCATTTTCTTCTTCTTTTTTCTATTTTTTGTGTTTCTTTTTTTTTATTTTACACTTCTATTTCTAGCTTCTAGTTCTCTTTCTTCTTCTTTTTTTCTTTATCATTTCTTTTTTTTGTTTTTTCTGTTTCTACTTTTATTTTTTTCATTTTTTTTAAACTATTTTATATCTAACTTTTATTTTTAAAAGACAAATATATATATATATATATATATATATATATATATCATATACACATTCAAAAAATATATAAAATAATAACCATACAGATTTGGATATGTATTTATAGTAAAAAACATACATATGTATCTGCATATGTATCTACAGAAATACATATCTCACTCATATGTATGTATAAACATATAGGACATAAAATTTCTATAACAAAAAAGATAATTATATACATATACATATAGGTAGTCAAAAAATACAAGATACATATCTTAAACAATAAAAAAATACAAATAAATACATATGTTACCATCTAGAATGACATAGAACAGTTCAAAGGCAAATTCAACACCGTACAAAAATACACATAGATATGCATTTATATATACAAAATACAAATACATGCACATACCCCAAAAAAATTTATAAGACATTTGTTGTAACGACCTAAAAATTTGTTGAAATATGTGAATTTGTGATTTTATGTGATTTAACTATTTTACCCCTCTCGGCAGTTGTATTATGATATTTTTGAGGTATGAGAGTGATTGACATAATTTTTAATGCATTTTGGTATCATTTATATGATACTGTGATTTTTGATGCCTTCGAGAGCCTTCTGTTAGACTTATGGGGATATCTTTTGATTTGTGCGACGGATGGTCGAATGAACTGCGCCTGCAGCTCCAGAATATCAATTTTAGGCTAGGTAGACCCTTGGTTCGGGTTTCGATGTACTCGAGCTTATTTCGACCTATTGATCGGAAAGTTGGAAAATTAAAAATATGGGTGTGGGACCCACATTTGATCAAAACAATCTCGAATTGAAAATTCAACTTCTCCAGCAGATTCAGAATGTCGATTTTAGGGTGTTAGCATGTTTGGTATGATTTTATGTCTTTTAAATCTCATTTCAACCCTCGATTTGAAAAATTTAATTTCAAATTTTGGGGTCAACTTTGTGAAAATAATATTCTTTTTAAATTTTAAATCGCCATCGCATCCGCAGCGTCGAATTTAGTGTGGTTGTATAGTTCGTTTGCATATATCGGACTCCAAATGAATTTCGAACACCTCGTCGAAGTCCGAATTGGACAAAAAAATAACTTTGATGCAAAAGCTGTGCAGAAAAATCTGCACTATTTATATCAATTTTTGGGCCTATTTATCTTGTCTCTTGGGAGTTAAACCCTAAAATAGTGTGGGAGCTTAACGATGAAACTTGTGGGAGCTTGGGAAGCTAGATTAACACTTATTTCTTGGTTTTATTATTGATTTAAGGTAAGAATTCACCATTTTCTTATTAATTTCTCAAAACCCCAAAAATCTTAGGGCTTGATTTTAAACTTCAATTTCACTCTTTTTCACTTGAATAATGTTTTTATCTTATAATTACTAGTTTTTCATCAATTTAACCATCAAAACAACTTTAATTCTTGATATTAACCCAAATTTTAAAGATTTTTTTTGGTAAAGCTCAAAAATGGGTTTTCTTCGATTTAAACCTCATTTTTTACTTGAATTAACTTGGGTTTTCAGTTGTAGGTTCCTAAAAATACGGGGAACATGTTTTTGAAGTAAAGTTTTGATTTTGCCTTTCTTTTTCAAAAACCCGTTCGGGGGTCAGTTTTGATCCTGAACCAAAAGTAGTCAATATGGGTGTCGTTGATTTTATTTTGATGCGTAAACATATTTGATGTTTTTAGTGGAGTTCGAGATTGTTCATGAAAAGTAAGGTCGTGGGTTCGAAGTGTAGCAGACCAATTTTGACTTTTGAGGTAGGTTATGACTTAACTCTTTTAGACTGGACTAAGTAGTAAATGATGATACAAAATTCATGTTTAAGGTAGGAACTAATCATGAAAAATATCTATTCATGTGTTGTGCCCGTTTGGGGGCCTATATGTGATGTAATTATCGAAATTGAGTTATTATGTGATATGTGTGATCGTGTGGGATCCTATGTGATATTAATAGCCTTGAATGCATGCGAATAATTGTATTATGTTGTTAAGTTTCTTAATGTGGTACCATTGATGTATTTTGATTATATTCATACTTTATTTGGCATATGAGACATGTAAAAATTCGTGGATGAAACTGAAAAAATGAGTGGCTATTGGTTCACATGGTTGTGAAAATATATCATTGTGGTTGGTTGTGAAAATAATCATTGTGATTGGTTGTGAGCATTACACCCTCGTGTCATACTCATTCATAAAATATTGGTACCACCGTGGCAACATCTAAAAAACACTGGCAACATATTTTTAAAACCCTCCCCGAGGGATGTGCCGGGGAGGAGATACTGTAACATCTTATAAAACCCTTTTTGAAGGATTTAACGGAAATAAGATATGAGATATGTGGATTGTATACGGGTTGACGAAACCCCCATGGGTCCTGCGTTGGGAGGCTTGCCTCCGTAGGTG
Source organism: Capsicum baccatum var. pendulum (assembly GCA_030864225.1). NCBI lineage: Eukaryota > Viridiplantae > Streptophyta > Magnoliopsida > Solanales > Solanaceae > Capsicum > Capsicum baccatum. The sequence goes on along the minus strand of CM061558.1, from coordinate 73,895,961 downwards.
TATACAGGGATTTTGCGACGATCCAGGAGGTTGTGCGATAACCTCGTGTATCATTATCATCATTATCATCATCTTCATCATATACATTATACTTACTTTATTGTGCTATGTTGTGTTGTATTACCATATTGACTTGTCATCTATGTATTTATCGTATCTTCTTTTACTTGTATTTGATGATTTTGCATATCCATGTCCCCTACTTCCGTTCTTCTTATATGTGATATAATACGTACTTTTGTTCTATCTTGGTGTGATGTTGTAATATATGAGAGATACATTAGAATTGTTAGTGCAAGCGGTGTGGGCTACCATTGTGGGACATTTTTTGATTGCAAATTACTTGCCTTTTGTGTATATTTTGTATACTTTATTTACAACTTTGCTTGGTCGACCTATGATACCTACTGAGTACAAGTGGACCGTACTCATGCCTACTGTGCCATTTTGGTACAGGTCCTAGCTTAAGTATGCCTCAACTTGATTTGACTCGGGCGATTGTTGGAGCTTCCAAGGTAGCGATTGAACATTCGTGCGTTCGAAGTTCACCTCTATCTTTCTACAGTAGTTATGTCTTTATTAGTACTCGGAGACAGATATCATTCCTTTGTAGTTATTTTTTTGATGTATTTGACTCTTAGATTGTATCAGTAGTTCTTACACTATTGACGCCTGGTTTTGGGCATGATTTGTATTTTGGATAAGTTCTTTCTGCATTATTATGATTACTTATATGGTTCGGCTTCGTTCTAGAAGCCTTATTTTGGGATATTTCTGTTTTTTCCTTTTTTGTATCAGTTTGGGTGATAGGCTTACTTGTCAAGGCGTGCCACCACAAGTGTCATCATGATCCTAATTTTTGGATCGTAACATTTGTGACAAAATACATCTGCCTAATTGCGCTTGAACTACACATTTCTTCTTGTTCATGTAGACACCACAAATATTTTTATGATAAAAAATAGTGTACTGCTCCTTTGATAACATCATAACATCGCCTTAATATGTTCTTCTATATCATTGATTGTGTGACATCCTATATGTGGTGCAAACCTTGGAAGTACTCTTGCCATTAATATATGATCATGCAACACCTATAGGACAAAATAATGACATAAATCTATAATACATGTACTTTTCACAAAAATATAATACAAAATTCATAGTATGCATATGTTTTCTTTTACATAATGTATATTACATTATAAAAAATACATATAACTCTGCATATATGTTTACAGAATACATGCCTGATTCATATGTGTATTACTATACAAAAAATACAAATATGCCTCTAATATGTATTTACGAAATATATATCATATTCATATTAAATAGTAACAAAAATAATTATACTATATATCTTCATATGTATTTGCGGAATACAAAGTGAATCATATAAAACAAGAATATACATATGTATCAGGTATGTATTCTATAAATACATATGCAAAGCTATATGTATTTTGTATAGTATTGGATTTGTTTTCAAACTGTTCTATGTCATTTTAGAGGGTAACATATATATTTACTGTTTATGATATGTATCATGTATCTTTTGATTACCTATATGTATATGTATTTAGTTGTCCTTTTTGTATATACAAATGCATATTCATATGTATTTTTGTAGGGTATTAGATTTGTCTTTAAATTGTTCAATGTCATTTTAGAGGGTAACATATGTACTTATTTGTATTTTTTACTATTTTAAATATGTATCATCTATTTTTTTTATTACCTATATGTATATTTATATAGTTGTCTTTTTTATTATAGAGATTTTGTATCCTATATGCTTATATATACATATGAGTCAGATATATATTTCTGTAAATACATATGCAGATATATATGTGTGTTTTGTACTGTAAATACATATACAGATGTGTATATCATTTTTTATATATATTTTTTTGAATATGTATATATGATATATGTATTTGTCTTTTAAAAATAAAAGATAGAAACAAAAGAGTAAAAAAACAGAAAAAGACAAAAAACGAAAAAAAATCTGAAAAAAAAGTGAAAAGGGGGGAGGGGAAAAGAAAGTCAAATAGAAGTGTAAAAACAAAAAAGAAAAAAAAAAGAAGAAAATGAAAATAGGAAAACAGAACGAAAAAAAAAGAAAACGAAAAAGAAAAAAAAAAGAAAAACGAAAAAGAAAAAAAAAGAAGAGAAATAAAAGTGGAAAGAAAAAATAAAGCAAATTTAAAAAGTAAAACAATAAAAAAAAAGATGAAAAGAAACTAACAAGAAAAAAGTTAGAGATATAAGAGAGCAAAAGAGAGAAAAAAATTTGAATTTTTGAAGATCATGAAGATAATAATCATTTAGATTTGAGTTTAATTTGGAAAAGGAATCTACTAATTGAAATACGAGTAATTTATGAAAAATGAATCTACTACAGTAATTTATGAAAAAGAAAAATTTACTGTTTCATTATTTAACTCAATTGATTTGTGTAAAAGAAGGACAGTAAATCTTGTTGTATATATATATATTAGTAGCAACACTTTTATAAAATACAAAATACAACTTTCTATTTTTCGTAATTATGAAACAATTGCTATAAAAGTTCTAATTATAGCTATAAGTTTGCTACTTATGAAAAATTTCCAATAAATTACTACAATTTTTAAAGTTGGAGTTAGAGTTGTGTTTGTTCATCAATATAATTGAGTTGTCTTTAAATTTCTGTGAGAGAATTAAAATGGAAAAGTGAAAACAACTTTTTCTTATCTTTCTCTTTTTCAAATACAAGTTCAAATTGTATTTGAAATTCTCATGGTCAAACATCAACTTAAAATTGAATTTGACATGAAATGAAAATTATTTCAGGAAAAGTGAAAAAAAAATTCAAGGCCAAACGGCCATAATTTTGAGCCCAAGCCTGCACACACTCCAGGAAATTGCATCCCATAGACCCAAATATGGGTGGCTTTAGATATTTGATCCTAAATAAGAATGTCTTTGAAGAATAACCTTCCATACTTTTTAATAATAATAAAAGTATCATTTTGCCTCTCTACGCCTCAAATATATTTTAAAACTTTTCATACTCATTTATCTCTCAAATTTTATTTTTAATTATTTTTACTTTTTTATTTTTTCTGTAATTTTATTATTCTATTTTTTATTATTTTCACTTTTTATTTTTTCCTTTAATTTTATTTTCATGTTTTAATTCATTTGACCCAACCTTTATTTTTCTTTTCTCTTTTTTCTTTTTTGCTCAAGCATTATCTATTTTTTTTCTTTTTTTAATTCATTTGTCTTTAACCTTTATTTTTCTTTTTTTTTTTTGATTTTTATCTATCCTCTTTTTTTCCCCCTCATTTTTTCTTAAACTTTATTTTATTTTTCCTCTCATTTTTTATTTTCTCAATTTTTTAAATTTTTTGCTTTTTTCCTAATCATTATTTTTTTCTCACTTTTTTTTTATTTCTCTATTTTGTTTGATCATTTTTTTTTTCAGTTCTCTTTTTTTTCTCCTCATTTTTCTCAAACTTTATTTTTACTTTTCTTCTCATTTTTATTTTTCTCAATTTTTTTTATTCTTCGCTTTTTTCTTGATTTTTGTTTTTTTCTTTTTTTTTCTTAAACTTTTTTTTATTTCTCTATTTTGTTTGATCGCTTTTTTTCTCAACTTCTATTATATTTTGCTAATAAATAAAAAAAATGGATAATCTGCAAAGGTGTCTTCTTTTGTTGACATTAAAGCAAATTTAAGGGCATGAATTGTTGTTACGAAGTTCTTTAAAAATTCTTGAGATAAGTCGTGTCTCTAAGGCGAGAGTTGTAGAATATGTCATAAATAAATACATAATGTGGTAGTGTCAACTCTTGCCCGTGGGACATAATTTATTATTTGAAAGTCCTTGAGCTAAGTCTTGCCTCTAAGGCAAGAGTTGTAGAACATCCTATAAATGAAGACATAACGTGGTAGTGCCAACTCTTGTCCGTGGGGCATAATTTGTAGTTTGAAAGTCTTTGAGCAAAGTCTTGCCTCCAAGGCAAGAGTTGTAGAACATCTCATAAATGAAGACATAACGTGGTAGTGTCAACTTTTTCTCGTGGGGCATAATTTGTAGTTTGACAGTCCTTGAGCTAAGTCTTGCCTCCAAGGCAATAGTTGTACAACATCTCGTAAATGAAAACATAACGTGGTAGAGTCAACTTTTGCCCGTGGGACATAATTTGTAGTTTGAAAGTCCTTGAGTTAGTTAAGTCTTGCCTCTAAGGTAAGAGTTGTAGAACATCTCGAAAATAAAAACATAACGTGGTAGTGTCAACTCTTGCCCGTGGGGCATAATTTATTGTTTGAAATTCCTTGAGTTAAGTCTTGCCTCAAAGGCAATAGTTGTAGAACATTTCATAAATGAAAACATAATATGGTAAAGTCAACTCTTACCCGTGGGGCATAATTTGTAGTTTGAAAGTCTTTGAGCCAAGTCTTGTCTCTAGGACAATAGTTGTAGAACATTTCATAAATAAAAAATATAATGTGGTAGAGTTAACTCTTACCCGTGGGGTATAATTTGTAGTTTGAAAGTCCTTGAGCTAATTAAGTCTTGCCTCTAAGGCAAGAGTTGTAGAATATCTCATAAATGAAAACATAATGTGGTAGAGTCAACTCTTACCCGTAGGGAATAATTTGTTGTTTGAAAGTTCTTGAGCTAAGGCTTGCCTCTAAGGCAATAGTTGTAGAACATCTCATAAATGAAAATATAACGTGTAGCGTCAACTCTTGCCCGTGGGGCATAATTTTTTGTTTGAAAGTCCTTGAGCTAAGTCTTGCCTCTAAGGCAATAGTTGTAGAACATCTCATAAATAAAAACATAACGTGATAGAGTCAACTCTTGCCCGTAGGACATAATTTGTTGTTTGAAAGTCCCTGAGCTAAGTCTTGCCTCTAAGACAATAGTTATAGAACATCTCATAAATTAAAATATAATGTGGTAGTGTCGACTCTTTCCAATGAAACATAACTTGTTGTTTGAAAGTCCTTGAGCTAAGTCTTGCCTCTAAGGTAATAATTGTAGAACATCTCATAAATGAAAACATAACGTGGTAGAGTCAACTTTTGCCTGTGGGGTATAATTTATTGTTTGAAAGTCCCTGAGCTGAGTCTTTCCTCTAAGGTAAGAGTTATAAAACATCTCATAAATCAAAATACAGTGTGGTAGTGTCGACTCTTGCCCATGAAGCATAACTTGTTGTTTGAAAGTCATAAGTCTTGCCTCTACAATGTAGTAGTGTCAACTCTTGTCCATAAAATGTAGCTTATTGTTCAAAAGTTGTAAGTCTTTGTCTTTATAATGTGATAGTGTCAACTCTTGCTCATGAGATGTAACTTGAATAGAAGAAATCGAAGAAAAGAACAAAAATAATTAAAATTGCGAAAAAGGAAGAAAATACAACAATAACAACAACATACCCAGTGTATTCCCACCTAGTGGGGTCTGGGGAGGGTAGAGTGTACGCAGACCATACCACTACCTCAGGAGAAGTAAAGAGGTTGTTTCCGATAGACCCCCGACTTAGGACCGATACCCATATACCAACCCAAATATAAGTGTATATAACTAGTATAGTACACAAGATAAACTAACAGAATACCAAACACAAAAGATAATTACATATATAAACTAGTACGGTAAGCAAAATAAACTAGCACCGCTAGCCACGAACCAAAAACTCCAGCCCTCGAGGAGCGCACCCCTACTATTACCGACGCCCTCCCACCCCTAACCCTCTACCCTAATCTGCTTTCTCCATACCTTCCTATCAAGGGTTATGTCCTCCGTTAGCTGTAACTGCTCTATATCATGCCTAATCACCTCCCTCTAATATTTTTAGTCTACCTCTATCCCACCTAAAACCATCCATAGCCAGTGTCTCACACCTCTGCACAGTATTATCTAAGACCCTCCTAATCACGTGCCTAAACCAATGTAACCTTACTTCTCGCATCTTTTCCTCCACCGAGGCAACTCCCACCTTCTCTCGAATAATCTCATTCCTTACCTTATCTTTCTTGGTATGCCCACATATCCATCACAACATTCTCATCTCTGCCACCTTCAACTTTTAGATGTGGGACTTCTTAACTGGCCAACACTCGCTCCCTACACCATAGCCGGCTGGACTACTACTCTATAGAACTTACCATTAAGCTTCGGAGGCACCTTCTTATCACATAGAACTCTCGAAGAGAGCCTTCATTTCAACCATCTTGCTTCAATACGATGCAGATGTCCTCATCAATCTCACCATTGCCCTGAATCATATACCCCAGATACTTAAAACTCTCCCTCTTCTGAATGGCCTGAGAATCCAGCTTCACAACCACTCCAGCCTCCTGCGACACATCACTGAACTTATACTCCAAGTACTCCATCTTAGTTCTACTTAGCCGAAATCCTTTAGACTCAAGCGTCTGCCTCCATATTTCCAAATTATCATTAACTCCACCCTGAGTCTCGTCAATCAGAACCACTTCATCTGTGAATAGCATACACCAAATACACCAAGGCACCTCCCCTTGAATATGTCGCGTCAAAACATCTATTACCAAGGCAAATACAAATAGGCTAAGAGTCGATCCCTGATGCAACCCTATCACGACTGGAAAGTTCTCTGAATCTTCACCTACCATCCCCACTCGAGTCTTCTCCCCATCATACGTATCCTGAATTGCCCTAGTGTATTCCACGGGCACCCCTCTAGCCTCCAAGCACCTCCACAGAATCTCCCTGGGAACTCTGTTATATGCTTTCTCAAGATCAATAAATACCATGTATAAGTCCTTTTTACTCTCTCGAAACTGCTCTACCAATCTCCTTACAAGGTAAATGGCCTCAGTGGTTGAGCGACCTGGTATGAAACCAAACAGATTCTCAGAAATCGTCACGATCCTTCTCATCCTCACCTCTACCACCCTTTCCCAAACCTTCATAGTATGACTCAACAACTTAATACCTCTATAGTTATTGCAACTCTAGATGTCTCCCTTGTTCTTATACACTGGAATCATCGTACTCCATCTCCATGCTTCAGGCATCTTTGCTATCCTAAAAATATTGTTAAAAAACCTTATCAACTACTCCAAACCTACCCCACTTGTGCTTTCCCAAAAATCCACTGGAATTTCGTCTGGCCCCGTCGCCCTACCTCGCCTTATCCTGTGAATAGCTTCCTTGACCTCCTCAACCTTGATACGCCTACAATACCCATAATCATGACACTCCTCAGAATTCTCCAAGTCCCCCAACATGAAACCTTTATCCTCCTCGTCATTCAAAAGTTTATGGAAGTAGGACTACCACTTTCCCTAATGAGATCATCCTTTACCAACACTGTACCATACTCTCTTTTGATGCACTTTACCTGGTGAAGGTCACGAGCCCTCCGCTCCCTGGCCTTAGCCAGCCTATACAACTTTTTATCTCCACCTTTCTCCTCTAAAGCTACATACAGGCACTCAAAATCTGCAATCTTAGCTGTCGTAACCGCTAACTTAGCCTCTCTTCTAGCTACCTTATACTCCTCTTTATTTATCTGTCTTTCCTCTTCATCCTTACTCGCAACCAATATAGAATAAGCCACCTTCTTATATTCCACCTTTCACTTAACCTCTTTATTCCACCACCAGTCTCCCCGATATTGGCCAGATTGACCTCTCGAGAAACCCAGCACCTCTCTAGGGGTCTCTTTAATACAACTAGCAGTCGTCTTCCACATACTATCCACACCTTTTTTACTCTTGCAAGCCCCCTACTCTTCAACTTCTTCTCTATTTCCAAAGCACTAGCCAAAGTCAAGCTACCCCACTTAATCCTGGGCTGAGCCTCTATGCTTCTCTTCTTTTTTCCCTTATTGATAACCAAATCCATCACCAACAACCTATGTTGAGTCAAAAGATTCTTGCTAGATATGACTTTACTGTCTTTACAAAGCGCTCTATCCCCTTTCCTAAGAAGCAAAAAGTCTATTTGAGTCTTGGCCACTGAACTACGAAATGTAATAAGGTGTTCCTCCTTCTTCGGAAAGCTTGAATTCGCTATCCACACCCCAAAAGCCCTAGAAAAATTCAAAAGAGCAGCTCCTCCATCATTCCGCTCCCCAAAACCAAAATTGCCATACACATCCTCAAAACCTCTTGGCAAAGGCCCAATATGCCTATTAAAATCCCCTCCCACGAGAAGCTTCTCAATGCTTGGGATGTTCCTCACTACCTCATCTGAAACCTCCCAAAACTCCTTCTTCTTCTTCTCGTCCAAACCTACTTATGTGGCATAGGCACTAATAACGTTCATCGTAGACCCTCCAATGACCAACTTAATAGATATCAACCTATCACTAACTCTCTTTACCTCAACCACCTGCTTTCTAAGTTCTTCATCTACTAAGATACTTACCCCATTTCTATGTCTCACGCTACCCTAGTACCACAACTTATAACCATCCATATCTCTCCCCTTAGTGCCTACCGATTTAGTTTTCTGGACACACACTATACTAACCCTCCTCTTTCGAAGAATCTTCACCAGCTCTATAGATTTACCCTACAAAGTTCCTATGTTCCAAGATCCAGCTCGCAACCTAGAAGCTCTCTTATCCCACGTAACCTTACTACCCCTTGCGCCTAACCCCAAACTCATCCCCAACCTAGCCCCCCACCTCCCAACTGCAATCTCGACGTATGACATGACCCTAGTCTACCATTGTCAATTCCAGCCACTACACAAATAGGAGAAAAAGGACGAAAAGAAAAAAAGAAAGATAACAGAAGAGGATAAAGATAAGGCTAAAAGGACAAACTGGTTATAATGAAATCAGTCAAGGAGTTAGAATCTACTGTCCAACACTGACAACAACCACTATATACTACTAAACTAAATATATATGCTAGTTCCTCAGGTAATAGTAATCAAAACTACTAAAAAAACTAGAAGCAAAAAATGCAAATAGTATTAACAGGTAAAACACTATTAAGAATTACCAAAATCACTAAGTCGTCACCACCAATCCAGGTAGGCATCCAAGACACTCAGAAAAAGGAATTAAGACAGAAATATTATACCCAACTAGAAAATATGGAGCGAGTGCACCTGATCGATTGAGTTCATTTACTTGATAGAGTCACTGGATTTTGGTAATCTACAGTCGAAATTAGTCGCCCGAATAGTGTTGTTGTTGTCGGAATAGTGTTGTTGTCCCCGGAATAGTATTGATGTCACTGGAATAGTGTTTGTCGTCCTCGAATTCTGCACTTATGGTACTTGAGATGGATTTAAAAAATCCGTCAATAATTCTATTCCTCTTCGACGTTAACTGGCCGGAGCGATGAGGAGAAGAAGAAGCGGCAGGTGGCTGTTTCGATGGATTTCATCGGTGGAGCGGCGAAAAATATTACGTGGCACTCTGGAGGGAGAGAATGGCGGTGTCGGGGGTTTCGACGATGGTTGGCATTGCTTTTGCTGTCATTGGGGGCGCTGGAGACGGAAAGGGTGGCGGCAACTTCGGCTGGTTCGGGGACAGGGGCTGGTTGTTTGTCAGAGAGCGATGAGGAGGAGAGAGCCAATGGCGGTGCTGGGTTGGTTCGCCGCTGTTAATAGCGATGGCAGCGTGGTGGTGGCCAGTTTTGTAACGGTGGTAGGTGAAAGTTAACGGCTGGTCCCGGCGGCGAGAGGGTTTCGAGAGAGGAACGGGCTGGTGGCTCCGTCCGTCGACGACCGGAGAGGGTAGTGTGAGGGAGAGAGAGAAGGCAGTGTGAGAGAGATCGTTAACCAAATTCCAATGTTATTAAAAGAGTTCGGAAAAGGAAGAAAATGAAGAAAAATACTAAAAAATAAAAATCTAAGAAAATGTAAAAGTTGAGAGAGAATAGGAAAAAAATAAAGTTTGATAAGAAAAAATTGAATAAAAATAAAGGTTGAGAAAAATTTAAAAAGGAAAAAATAAAAGAAAATAAAAAAAAGTTTTTATTTTTTTTATAAAAGTAGACGTTGAAAGGTGTAAAGAGAAAAAAAGTAAGGATTGAAAAAAACTAAAAAGAACAAAAAAAAAGGAAATAAAAATAATATAAAAGAAAAAAGCAAAAAAAGTAAGGGTTGAGAAAATTAAAAATAAAAAGAGAAAAGAAAGAATAAAAATCAATGTAAAATTAAAAAGAGAAAAAAAAATAAAAGTTGAAAGATATAAATATGGAGTTGTTATCTATTATGAAGATCATTTATGTAATTTAGTCCATTGATTAAGGGCAATTTTGTCTAAAAAAATATCAGTTAATAGGTAAAGGCTATTTTAAGAAAACTTTTTTATTCGAGGCTAAAATTTGAAAGCTACCCCAATTTGGGTCTATTTTTGAGATTCACCCCACACACTCCAATTACAGGTATTGGTAAAAATTTTACAAAAGAAAAAAGGAAAAAAACTACATCACACCCTATATCTTTAAAAAAATTACATCACATTCCATATTTTTATTTTTCTTTCTTCATTATATTTTATACATCACCAAACCCATATTAGCTATTTTTCTCTATTTTCCCACACTCTCTCCTCCCTTTCCTCTTATCTGTCCTTTTCAATGAATTTTCTTTGTGACTAGGGTTGTTCAAATTTGAACCGTAATCGTTAACCCTACCGTAAAATTAGTTTATTGGATTATTGGTAATGGATTATAGGATTAATGATTGGAGAACGAATCAAAATTTTATAATTAATGGCTTATTGATGCAAGGATGAATTACTTAATTTTTTTATCGGATAAATCGCTAACCCACTAAAAATTATTATAATTATATTTTTCCCCTTAGATCTATCAAGTATCTTTTGTAAATCCAACAAATAAAACTTTATTTTTTTTCTATTCACTTCTTAACTTAGAAAATAACAAGCCACTTCTTCTGACATCTTACCATAAAGCGCAGTCACACTCCCTAAAACGTAAACAAAACCTAAAATTAATTCTTACACAGAACATAAATTATTCTTGACAACACGAAGAACCGCAGCAAAACTGAAACGACTTCAATGTGTTCTTCACAAATTTTGATATAAAACATAAAAATTCATAAAATATTAAAGTTTTGATTTTTTTTTGTCAATTTAGTAATTAAAAATATTTCTATATACGTTTTAGGTCTAGAAGAAAATTCTCATTTGATTCTATGTTTTAACCTGTTAAATAACTATACGAACAAAACTCACTCAAGAGGCCTAAAAATTGATAACTAGATCAGTGTTCGTATTCAAATAATTTGGTCGGTGAAGAAACAGAGGATCTACTGATAATCGTTCGATATTTCATTGTCTCTTAAATTTATACATTATATCATCCGATAATTGTCTGTCAATTGCTAATCCGATACTGAACCAATCATTATCTTACAGGGTGGCTAGCGAATTAATACATTTAAAAGCCAATAGGCAATAAGCCAAATCATTAAGCATAATTATCCAACCGATTTGACTGATAAACAAACCTATTTGTGACATGACGAAGCTTCAGCCAGCAAAGCGCTAAGGCTTTGGTGAAATTAACAACACACGACGTCTTCTCTCCGATTTCCCTGCTCCACCACCAAACTTCATCTCCGGCCAGCTCCACCAACAAAACCACCATATCCATTGTCTTTTTCGATCACAAAACACCACAATTGAAGTTTTGATAAATTAATAGTCAACCCAACTACCTCTATTTTTTTGACTCTCAATATTTTGATAATACATTCTTTTTTTCTTCATTCCCTTCCTCCAATTTAGCCAAAAAAATATATCAATATCACTACAATGGAAGCTCCAACAAATCAGTAGTCAATTCACTAACTTCCGTCCTCTCTTTATTTCAATTTGAATATCCAAGTGACAAATAATACAAGATGCTTATGTGATTCTCAAGCAACGAATTCAGGAGAATAAAAAGGGAAATACAAAATTAGATAGGAATTCAACTGCTACTTGGAGAGATGCAACAAGTTATAAAAATGATAAAGAGAAGGCATTGGAGGAGGTTTAAAAAAATAATTGAATCATTGTTGGGTGGCCTGATCTATCATATATGGAGATCTAAGAATTGTAGGATATACAAAAGGGTTCATGTATAACTAACTGATATAGTAGAACAAGTTAAAAGATAGATTGTAATTAAAATAGTACTCCCTCCGTTTAAAAAAGAATGACCTACTTTTCTTTATAGTCCGTTTTAAAAAGAATGACCCCTTTCCTTTTTTGGCAATACTTTAGTTTCAACTTTCCATATGACAAGTTTATGACCACAAGATTAAAGGGTATTTTGGTACATTTGAGACAACTTTAATTTAAAGCCACAAGATTCAAAAGTCTTCTTTATTTTCTTAAACTTTATGGCAAGTCAAAGCAGATCATTCTTTTTTAAATAGAGGGAGTAATATTTTTAAATTTTCAAATGATCACATAGGAGTAGAATCTTTTTGTCAAAGGTTATGTATACGTAAAATCTTATTTTTTAAGGTTTGAGTTGAGGCACAACACTTTTAAGGTGTTATGATCAGGCGATCCTTAGTTTGCATTTTTTTATAGCCAATGGTAATTCACAATGCCACCAAAAACAGAAGCACAAAGCTCAGAATTTTGGATCAGAATAGTGTTAAATGAGGAACAACTCTAATAAATGAATTTGTCAAATTTTTCATGACCAAAATGGTGAAAATCATGGGGAATGGAGCACCTTCAGTGTGTATGTGGACAATGAAATTTTATTAAATATAAATTCATACAAAATTTAGATTATATTAAATTCAAAATATATTAATCCCAAATAAATATTGTGAATTAATATAATTGGAATAATTGTTTAAGTCCGAACATATATAGATTTAATTAAAGTCAGATTTTTATTGGGGTAGCCCATTCATTTGGGCTACAAATAATGAGCCCACTTTGTTAAGCCCAAGATATTGTCATATTCTAAAGGCCCAAATAAGCATCACGTGTCAAATAACGTGACACGCCAAGTCATGGGAATGAGCCAATAGGATCATACCACATGTTAAAATGATGCAGCAGGCCCATGAAATCAAAGCTCATAAAAGGCACCACATCACTCAAATATAATTGGTCAAAAAAGTCCATCTTTATCATGACTCTTTCCCTTTCCACAACTATAAATAAAGGTATCATAATTCAGAAAAGAACCCCCAGAACTCTAACAAGAAGCAAGATAGAGACCGTGGATCAAACGCCACAATTTCTCTACAAAACTCAAGCATTCAAATCAAATTCATCAAGATTCAAGATCAAGACCTCAATATTCAAGAACAAGCTCAAAAGCCCTTGAATTTAAGCACAAGTCAAGATCAATTCCCTCAAATCAACAAATCAAGTGCAAATTCAAGATCAAGCTTTAAGCCCTTGAATTCATATTTGAAAAGGCGAATCAGAGGATTCATAGAGATTGTAACACTCACATTTGAATCAATAAATTGATTGTTACAATATATTTTTTCTTGTCTCGAATTATTTATTTTTCAATCACAAAATTTTTGTTGTCCAACAAATTCTGGCACGCCCAGTGGGACAATCTCTACCTCTCATCTCAACTTTTTCAACTGCAAAGTTCAATAATACTGAAACAACTTTTAAGAAGGTGAACTCTTAATCAACTACTTTCAAGGCTGCTGATTCAAAGTTCTCTACTGAAGTAGAAAACATCCTTGGTATTACTTTCAGAAGCTTAGGAGCTGTTACAAGGAGCAAGGTAGGCTTGCTAGGACAATAAAAATATCCAGTGTCATCCACGCCAACTCTAATTTTTGGATCTTCAACTCCAAAAGGAATGAAGTCCAATGCAAGTGCTTCGAAAGGAGAAAGCCGTGTGGTAGAATCTCTTAAGAAGACTCTAGATCTACTTGAGCATTCCAGTTCCAAATACTCTGGTGCAAAGAGCAATAATCGTTCAAGCAACTTATCATCTCCGACTACACCGCATAAGTTAAGTACCTCAAAGATCAACTTGTGCGATAATTCATGCTACTCTCCAACATCTCCAGTGATCATGTAAGAAATGGTGACTGATGCCTCGTCTAGAAGGAGAATCTTGTGGATTTAACAAAGGCAATTGAAAGCGTGACCAAATATATTTAGCATCAAGATGCTCAGATTGATAAGATAGTGGATATGGTGGAAGGTCTGATAAACAGAGAGTATAGCTATGCACCTGGATTATCTTTAGAGTTTCATGAGATAGAAAAACTTGTGAAACAAATACCACCGACTAAAGAGGTGCAAGTTTCTTCTGAGGAAATAATCTCGATTGAGAAATTGAAGGAATTCATTGAAGGGACCCTCAAAGACAAGTATGATGTTGTCACCAAGTCTTCCTCGCATATGCTAATCCTACACTGCGAGGATAGATAGCCTCAAAATGTATGTCGGCTATCAACCCCCCAAATTTCAATAGTTTAAAGGCAAAGGGAACCCAAAACAACATGTCACACACTTTGTTGAGACATGTAATAATGCTGGAACTTATGGTGACAATCTTGTAAAATAGTTTGTTGGTTCCCTAAAGGGAAACGCCTTTGATTGGTTTACGGATCTCGAGCCTAAGTCCATCAATAGTTGAGAGCAATTGGAGCATAAGTTCCTGAATCGCTTTTACAACACAAGGCGTATGGTGAGCATGGTAGAGCTCACAAATACTCGGCTAAAAAAGGATGAGACAGTCATCAACTTTATCAATCGATGGAGAAATATGAGCCTAAACTGCAAAGACAGGCTCAGTGAAGCTTCTGAGATGTACGTCCAAGGAATGCACTAGGGGCTTCTCTACATCTTGCAAGGAATTAAACCAAAATCCTTTGAAGAGTTAGCTACTTATGATCACAATATAGAGTTGAGAATGCCTTCTGCTAGAAAGGAAGGAGCGCCTATCCATGACCCTAGAAGGGGAAAGGATAAGCAAGAATCCAAAAGATGGGGTAAGTTTGTCCCCAAAAATAGTAACAAAGAATCCATGAATGTCGATGTGTCTCCTGTGAAGGTCACCACAAAGGTAAGAAAGAAGCAAAGTATGGAGATGACTTTTGAAGCACGTTCGAATCAGAAAACTTTAAAGGAGATGCAGGAAAAGGAATATCCCTTCCTTGATTATGATGTTACTGGGATTTTCAATGAAATCCTTAAGCATAAGCTCATCAAAATCCCAGAGATGATGTCCCAACGAAGCTGGAATTTCCAATGACCCTAATTATTACAAATATCATAGGCTCGTAAGTCACCCCTTCGAAAAGTACTTTGTCTTTAAAGATAAAGTCATGCAACTAGCAAAAGAGAAGAAGAACTTCTTTGATGATGAGACATCTAGTTCTCATCAAATCTCCATCATATTTGGCTAGCATGATCCATTCCAAATATGTGTTGAATAGCATAATGAGAAAATATTAGAGCCTAACAAATCTTCAGTTGATAAAGGCGACGATGAAGGTTGGACTCTGGTGACCAGGTGCAGACGCAGGAGAATGAGTCTGCGAAAGGAGTCGTTCGAGTAGCCAACTATAAGGAGAATGATGAAGAAACCAAAGAAATAGAAGTTGGTTGAACTCCCAAAGAAGATGAGGGTGATAGAGCTTCACCCCCAAAAACTTCAGCTTTCGGTGACTTTATAGGAATTCTTATCGAGTTGGTTTTGTGTAAAGATTTCCCAAGTCAACCTTGAGTGTTCTTGTTTTATTACCACCAAAGAGGGGGCAAAGTGTGAGAATCTATCCATGAAAGTTCCTCCATCTTCTGAAAAACTTGCTGAAACTCTTGGCGAAGAGGCACATATGTGTGATACAAAAATCACATTCATAAATAACGATCTTCTACTTAGTGAGGCCCTACATAACCATCCCTTGTATATGGTGGGTCAAATTTGAGAAAAGAATATCAATAGAATCTTGATAGATGAGGGGTATGGAGTCAACATCCTGCCTATCCGCATGATAAAAGAATTTGGCATAGCTACTAGTGAACTGGACGAAAGCCATATAATGATCCAAGGCTTCAACCAAGAGGGTCAGAGGGCCATGGGATGTATCAAGGTAGGGATTTGTATGGATGATTTTCAATCAAACCTATTGATGCATGTGATCAATGCCAAAAATTCATACAATCTATTGCTTGGTAGGACTTAGGTATACGAGAACAAAATTATCTCATGCTCTTACTATCAATACTTGAAGTACCTCAAAGGTGGAGTGTAAAGAAAGATAGTTGTCGATGATAAGCCATTCACTGAAGCTGAGTCATATTTTGCCGATGCAAAATTCTACTTAAAAAAGTATGTTGTGGATGAAAAAAGGGTTGAGGATGTCACCAAGCCCAAGTGTGATGATCTTGCATCTAAGAAGGACGTGGTGACTATCAAAAAAGTTGCCACCAAGAGGCCTCTCTCCACTTCAAATAAAGAAAGTGTCACTTATACGAAAAAGAAGGCAACTCCCATTCTTCGCTATGTACTGAAGGTAAAGAAAGAGAAAGATCACCCATTGGATTCCCAAGAAATATGCTAAAGGGACTAACTTTACCTATCAGGAAGATTGGTGCAATAAATCCATCCTCAAGACTTCTTGAAGAGTTTGTGGCTCAAAATCTACCACAAGATATAACACTCCCTACGAAGAGTACGAAAGAAGACTTTGACCCAAATGCATACAAGCTATTTATAAAGGATGGATACAATTCTAATGAACCGTCAAGGTTGGGAAAACTTCCGTTGGAGGGTACAACCAGGTAGTCATATGAAGGCCTAGGATACATGCAGCCACCTCCAATTCACATCTCCATAAGAAGGGCAGTCAGTAATTTATCATGGTGGACGAAGAATCCACTGCCGCTAATAAAAGACCCTCTGTATTTGACCAACTTGGAGGATTAATTGCAAGAAATTCTGTGTTTGAAAGGCTGGGACCTCTAAATAAGAAAAAAATCATAAAGCATAAGAGGAGTCGTCAAAGCACGATGATGCACTCTTCACTTAAAATACAGAAGGATTTCCAAAGTTTGATTCCTTCTAGAATAAAGCGATAGACGGAACTGGTAGTTTCATGCAACGAAGTGCTAAAAGAAAAGGCGCATATTGTGGTTTATACCATGTAATGCGAAGAAGATGAAGAGAGTGTTGGCTCTTTATATTATATTATGACCCAGAATGAGAAAAATGTCTCATCTCAAATGAAGGTTGATGAAGAGATAGAAGATGCCTTTTGGTGTTATCATATATCTGTCAATAACGATGGTCCTCAAAAGGAGAAAGATGCTGGAGATGCTCCATTGGAACTTGAAGAAGGAGTAAAGGCCATAATAGATCCCTTGAAGGAAGTTAATCTTGGAACTGATGAAGACCCAAGACCAACTTACCTGAGTACGTTTCTAGAAGTGGAAGAGGAAATCGCTTATATAGACATACTCAAAGAATATATGGATGTCTTCACCTGGAGCTATAAGTAAATGCCTAGCTTAGATCCAAAAGTAGCGGTCCGTCAGTTAGCGGTCAAGAATGGTGCCCGTCTTGTTAAGCAAACCGAAAGATGCTTTAGGCCAGAGTTGGTTCCTTTGATTGAAAATGAAGTTAACAAAGTCATTAAAGCTGGCTTTATTCATAAAGTCAAATATCCCACATAGATTTCAAGTATTGTTCCAGTATGGAAGAAGAATGGCCAAATTAGAGTTTGTGTTGACTTTTGGAGTCTTAACAATGCCAGCCTTAAGGATGACTTTCCAATCCCTATACCAGAGTTGATGATTGATGCCACCACTGGTTATGAGGCAATGTCCTTCATGGATGGTTCATACAACTATAGTCAAATCCGTATGGCACCAAAGGATGAATAACTCACTGTATTTCGTACACCCAAAGGTATTTATTGCTACAAGGTGATGCCTTTTGGTTTGAATAACGCTGGTGCCACTTATAAAAGAGCTATGCAAAACATCTTTGATGGCCTGCTCCATAAAAATATTGAATCCTACATAGATGATCTAGTGGTGAAGTCAAGAAAGAGAGATGACCACTTAAAAGACCTAAGAATGGTATTCGAGTTACTTTGAAGATATCAACTTAGGATGAATCCATTGAAGTGTGCCTTTGGAGTTACTTCTGGAAAGTTTCTTAGCTTCATTGTGCGACACCGATGAATTGAAATTAATCAAGACAAGGTTGATATAATTTTGAAGATGCCTGAGCCTCAAAATATTCATGAGTTAAAAAACGTTCAAGGAAGGCTAGCATATTTAAGGAGGTTCATCTCAAACCTGGATGGAAAATGTCAACCATTTAGTCATCTCATGAAGAAGGATACTCCCTTCGAATGGGACCAAGCTTGTAGTAATGCCTTTGAGAGTATCAAATCATACTTAATGAAGCCACCAATTCTTGCGGAACCCATACCTTGAAAACCATTGATACTCTACATCGTGGCACAAGAGAGGTCAATTAGAGCGCTACTGGCTCAAGAAAATAGTGAAGGCAAAGGAAACTCTCTTTACTATTTGAACAGAATGATGACGCTGAATGAGCTAAAGATTCTCCAATTGAAAAGTTATGTTTGGCATTGGCCTTCTCAATTTAAAAGATGAAACACTACTTTCAAGATCATGTTGTTCGTCTTGTGTCTAGGGCAAATCCCATCAAGTTTGTAATATCAAAACCAGTCCTTAATGATCGGCTTGCAAGATGGTACCTTCAATTTTAGTAGTTTGAGATTGTGAACATTCCCCAAAAAGCTGTAAAAGTACAAGCATTGACTCACTTCTTGGTATACCACCCGATACCTAATGATTTAGAGCTGTGCGATGAACTTTCTAATGAAGATACAATGGTAATTAAAGCAAGACCCCCATAGAAGATGTACTTTGATGGTGCCGCACATCAAGATGGAGCTGGTGCCGGTGTGGTATTTGTCACTCCACAAGAAGAGGTCATCCCATATTCTTTTACCCTAAAAAATTGTTGCTCTAATAGTGTTGTGATAACGCTCAATCTACAGCTCTCGTGGGAGTGTAAAGCGGTCGATAGCAAATATAGAACCCAACCTGGGTTGGGTGTCGATCCCACAGTGAATAGCTTGGCCAACAAGTAAATAAAATTGCTAAACTTTTGATGCAGGTCTCGTAAAAAGGGGGGAATTGTAATATGTAACCAAAGTAATGAAATAAAATCTGAAAATAGCAAAGTAAAAAGAGAGTATTTCGTAGGTTGTGAAACAATGAGAATTGAAGCGTTGGGGTTATGTCCACCTTCTGAGGTATACGTCTTTATTGGCTATGAGTGTGTAGAGTCTTGACATGCAATTGCTTATAGAGAATTGTAGTCGATGGTAAATCCAAGCGTCTCGCGACCTAAACAAGGACTATTTCACTTTAACTCTCGCGAGATTAAAGCGTGTCTAACGGTACGAATTCTCCAAGAGGTTAGTCCAGTTACGACACTAGCTTTTTAATAGGAAAGGGTGTCCTACTACCTTGACATTATCTCTTTTCTAGACAAATAACCTTTCTCGCGAACAAGTTAAATGTTAGACTGGCGTATTCTTGCGTTTGCAACCGCAAAGAATGTGGATTAAGATGAAGAGAATAATGATATAAGCAATATACGTGTCTTGAACTCACAAACTCACAGCAATAGATAGTAACTCATTCGGCTTCCATAACCCCAACTAAGAGGTTTAGTTACCCATGAATGCGAAGGATATCACGTTTTGCATGGTTGATGGCGTGAGAAGTAGGTGATAGGCGTGTGGTTTTGGTGATTCCCTAGCAAGTAACGATTCTCTTGTTGTGGAATTTAAGAATAGAAGAATAGATTAGAAGTGTTTGTGGTGGAAGATGAGAGAGATGGAAGAAAATTAATAGTTTAAGAATGAATTTCTGAATTAATAAAAATCTCTAGCATGATAGGGTATTTATAATACTCCTATCCTACTCCTACTAAGCTAATGAAATAAATAGCCAAATCCTACTATACTAATGAAATCCTTGACCCAAATGTACTAGGGTAAGGTTACAATATCATAATCCAAATAGAATAATGAAATACATAGCCTAATTGTACTAGGTTAATGTATCTTTGTAAAAATCCAGCTTTGTGTCTGTAAGTCTCCAAAGTCTTCAGAAATGCTGTTTTAGCCCGGGACAGATTTTCCATGCAGCAGATTTGGTCCTTAGGCGTCCAGCTCCCTTCTACTTCGTTTGTGAGCTTTCTTTTGCGTCAAGTAAGCCGTAAAATGCTGTATTTTGCATCATTTATACCTGAAACTTTCCTAATCATGTTTGTTAGCTCATTTACTGGAAAAAGGACTAAAAGTGCATGAAATAGATAGTTAGTTCTCAAAACTAGGCTAAAATATGGGCAAAATATATTGATATAGGCGTGTAAATCCGCCTATCATCAACACCCCACACTTAGAGCTTTGTTCGTCCTCGAACAACATATCATGTCCTTCTAAGCATCGACTTAAGGTGTTTACAGCAGCAACACAAAACATTTATCAAGACACGCACAATGATTATCAACCAAGAGTAGCTTTCCGATTATAAATAGAAACCATTTACTCTCAAGCATAGACTCGTGATGGTGATCAACTCACATGCAAACGTTCAAGTGCATAGAATCATATACAACTATCCAAACTCATCAACCATGTGTGTCTCACCATTTAGTACCCATAATCACGCACAAATATAGCATATTTTTCAAACATGGGTATCAAAGTGTCCTTGCTCTCACTCTCACAAAGAATTCATATATAGCAACTAATGACCACAGGCTTGCCTTTAATGTAGTACTCTACTAAATGTCGGAATGTTAAGATTAGGATCAAGTAGGTCTTTTGATGGTTGTAATGTAGGCTAAGGGACGGGTAGGACTATTTTGGCCAAGAATAGTGACTAGGTTCCTAAGCGCTTTAATACATCACATTTTATCAATGACACTTTTTTTCTTTCAACCTTTCTTCACTCTTTTATTCTACCACCCTTGTTCTCCTATTTTGTTTTTCAATTTCAAGCACTACTTACTTTTCAGCTTTCTTTTCCTTTTTCTTTTCACAACATACCTCTTATGATAGCACTTTCTTTTTCATAGCACATTCAAGCACCATTACAATTTAAAGCATTATACTCACCCAATTTCCTCTTATGTTGTCACATAACTTTTTCACTTTAAAGCACTCAGGATTTTGGATCAAATTATGGTCTTGAAAGAAAATGGATTAGGCTTGCATGCAAGGTTGTCAAAGAAATAGGCTATAGGCTCAAAAGGGTTTAACTAGGATGATGTTCATGGGTAGGTAAAACTGAAGGTAAACATGTATAGGTTGCCAAAGAAATGCCTAAATCATATCCTAAACTTACATTCCTTATTTTCGCTTTGCATACATACCAGACAAGTTCTAGCATCAGCCACAAACATAGAATATACTATTATCTCACACACACAAGGCACATGGTCGACTTGATTGGAAGTAATATAGACTCTCGACCCAACAATTGAAGGAATTGAATCACACAATATCACATAATGAGTCACAACTAGAGCCTAAACGTCTCAATAGTCACAATTGTAGCACATACTCTTGTTATAATCTCATGCTGCCTATCAAAATAATTTCATGCTAAGCTAGAAAAATTTAACTCCTAAAAAAACTAAAAAAACGTCAAACGAAAAACAATAAAAAAACGGTCTCAAAAAAAAAAAAACAAAGTAAACAAACAAACATACAAACATAGGTGCAAACAAAGAAGTATAGCATGCGATTCTGCCACCCCACACTTAGATGGGACACTGCCCTCAGTGGAAAATAAATTCGAAGAACCTGATTAGTCGGACCCTTCATCAATGTCGGGGGTCATACCCCCTTCGTCTGAATCATCATAAGAGTCGTCGTCAGAGTTCTCCTCTTCGTCAGAATCAGGCAAGCGTCTATCATCATCAGTCGGCACATCATCGTCTAGAGGTTCCTCAAAATATACACCCACTCCACACATCTCCCGTGCATGCATGTTCATTGGGTAGTCGTGGTCCAGCTGTTGGAGCTCTTCAGCAGTTGGAATACGTCCACCACTCATCATAGTAAATCGTGTCATGCCATAGAGATGACGGAAGAAACTCTCATCACGAGCATGTCTCTTCGCAGTAGTAAGGTTGACTCCATGAGTTGTTTCAGCATCTTTGACCTTGGTGAGGTCAACCTTCTTTGGGTTGTGTGGGAGTTTGTGGTCAGCTGGTTCCTCTTCGACATCCTCCTTCCGCAACATTGCTGTCAACAAATTGCCGAATGTGAAATGGGACCTTTTGTGGAGTCTGGCCTTCCTCATGGTAGATCGAATGATTGCCCCAAAGTTGATAGGGACATTTGTCATCAAAGCATAGACCAAACACACTCTATCTCTCGATATCTTGGTGTATTGAGTTCCAGGAGTAAGGCATGAGTTGACAATGCGCATCCAGATTCTTGCTTCCCTATTTAGTGGAGCATAGGGGAAGGTATTGTGTCGACCTATTTCTTTATGTCTGCCTCACCTTGCCATTGATCTACTTCCACAAAGCGTGTGTCGTATCGCTCTATAAGGAGGCCTGCTGTACAACTCTTTGAATGGTGTAGTGTCGACCGAAGGTAAGCCAAGAAAAGAGTTGATCCAATCCGCTGTAAGATGTAACACTTGGCCCCGAATTTTGACTTCATTGCCTGTTGTGGTCGGCGACCAGTTGGCATAAAACTCTCTTGTTAAGTCAAGATTGCACTCTCCCATGTCGCGGAAGATGAAATCCAGCTTCAAAGCCATTATTTTTGCCAACATTCGCGGTTCCTTCTTTGCTAAGGTCTCCTTGTTGATCAAGTTGACGTGCACATATTTTCTTTCTTTGTTGCTGCTGTACCATGCTTTGGCTTCTTCCTCAAGAACCCATTTTATTCTGAACATTCTGCGTGGTAGGTGTGCTGAGGATGATTCTCCTTGGTCTTTTCGACTTCTCTTCTTGCCCTTTTGGGACGTGGTAGCCTTCTCCTTGCCTTGCCTCGCTTTAGGTGCCATTGTACCTGAGACTAGAAATAATGTTAGTTGCAGCACAATCTCACTTGATACAATCTATATGAAAGCACTAGGGGTACCACCCCACACTTAGTTTCGTTAGCACAAATCATTGAAGTGAAAGTGGTCGAGTACTCAGATTTCGTCGACATACGTTGTAGGATTGTATTCCGACAAGAAAATCAGCATTGCATCACTTATTTGCAGCCAGTGGACTACTTTCATGGTGGATATAGCAACACTATGACATAGGGGTTACCACATGGAATCGTTATTCGTACAACAAGCACAACCTCCTAAGTCGATAGGCACTATAATCTTATCCCGATGGCCGGGATAGTCTATTATGTAAGCATCCAAACAACACTCTTAAGCAATATTCATAGCCATATATATTCGGAAAATATCATAACAATGCTTTTTGAAACAAAATTCAAGTCGGAAACAAGTCAAGAATTCCCTACGTATATATTCACTCACATGATTTTGCAACAATAATCCAAACACATGAACATCACCTACCAATCTCACATGATTTAGCAATTTATAATAAGCATAGCAACATAGTACTTACGATAATTAGATGAAGAATAAGAGAGTACTTACTTGCTTGAAGCTTGTGGAGAAGTTGTTGTGAATTGGAAGAGCAAAAGAAGAAAATTTTCAGAAGATTTGGAGGGTTATGCGGCGCCTTTAGGGTTGTTTCTAATGTGGTTGTGTTATAAAACTAAGTCCCCTTTATATAGGAAGAGTATGGGTCGGGTTATGACCCATTTACAATCGGATTTGGAGACAAAAACACCACATATGCGGCGCATATCACTCGGCATATCAATGACATATGCGGCGCATTGTCTATGGCATAATGGGACATATGCGCCGCATAGTCTATGGCATTTGTAGACATATGCGCCGCATAGTCTATGGCACATGAGATACTGAGACCAAATGCTATAGCATAGGCGGCGCATAGTCAAAAGCATACCTAGGAATAGGCGGCGCATAGTGTATAGCACACTAGATTCCGAGTCCTTAGGCTATAGAATAGGTTGTGCATCGTTCGTGGCCTATTTTTACCAAGGCCTAGCCTTCCTCGAAGCCTATTTTGACGTGAGAAAGGCTCAATTCATCGCCTTATGCATCACCATTCCTAACTTACCGATTTTACCATACAATGCGTCCAAATTGTCGATGGAGATCAATCTCCTCATCGCATACTTCTTGCACCTATTTTTGCTCAAAACAAATGAAAACGATTAGTACGATGGGTTGCCTCCCACCAAGCGCCTTAGTTTTGGTCGTGGCACGACTCTTATTTTTGGATTTTTCATTTATCAAAAACAAAACAAGTATAAAAACGATAAAACGATGAAATAATGAAATGATAAAACAATAAAACGATGGGTTGCCTCCCATCTAGCACCTTATTTATTGTCGTGGCTCGACATAGTTACCTCGAGTACTTAGACTTCGTCGAGGTAAGTGATGGATCATTTTCTGAAAGGATTTAGACAACAATGAGGCTTACCTGTGGGCATGCGATCTTCTTCAAGATGGCTCTTACATTTTCCCGGAGAATCTCCAATTATATCATCAATAGTCCAACCCATAGCTCTCTTGTATCTCTTCAGAGCAGAGATGACAGCTTCTACGTGCGGTTCACTTAAATCATCTATACTCTCCGGAAGTATATTTCTACTTTCCAATAACACATACCTTAGATAATCGGGAAGCTCTTGCGATTCTAGCATTGGTGGCTCGTCAAAGGGAGTCTTCGCTTTTGGTTGATTCTTGAGATCACAATCTGGTTGCTTAGGAGTATAAAGCTCTATTTCTGTTAGAGCACTCATAAGTTCTTCATAACCTTCATTATCTTCATGCTCAACTTTCAGTGGCACAACAGACAATGGCTCAACAGTAGGCTGTTTCTCTATAGATAATGCTTTCATATCCTCATCAGCTACAAATAACTCATTCATATCGCTGGGCTGCTTCATTGTTTTGCATATATCAAACCGTACCACTTCGTCATTAATTCGAAACAAAAGCTCATTATCTTTCATGTCAATAAGCACACTTCCAGTTGCAAGGAAAGGACGTCCTAAGATTATGGGAACTTCAGAATCCTCCTTACAATCCAGAATAACAAAGTCTACAGGAAAGATGAATGAAGAAACTTTCACCAACACATCACTCAAGATACCCACAGGTCGTTTTACCGACCTATCAGCCATCACGAGCATTATATTGGTTGGTGTCGGATCGTCTAGCCCCAACTTCTTGTAGATGGATAGTGGCATCAAGTTGATGCTGGCTCCTAAGTCACACAATGCTTTGGCAAAGTTCAAAGATCCGACGGTGCAAGGAATAGTGAAAGCTCCGGGGTCGGCCTTCTTCTGAACTATCGATCGGGTAGCAATTGCACTACAATGATGCACATCATCCTTTAGCTCATAACTTGCTGCCCTCTTTTTAGTCAAAAGATCTTTCATAAACTTCGCATACCCAGGCATTTGTTCAAATGCCTTTACCAACGGAACATTAATAGTCAGCTGCTTCAACATGGTCATAAATTTGCTGAACTTAGTGTCATCGGCCACCTTCTTCAATCTTTGGGGAAAAGGTGGTGGTGGGTATGGAAGTGTTCTCTCCACGGATTTCTTCTCCTCTAGCTTCCGTTTTTCCACTTTTCCAGGCTGCATGTCACTAGGTGAAACGTCCTTGACGTTGGGAGTAGTTGTTGCGGCTTCTTCTCCTCTTGTAACGTCAGTAAGTGTAGCATCCATGTCTGCAACTTCGTCAACCAATTGCTTTCCTTTTGCTGAAGTTTCCAGCACCTTACCGCTTCTGGTAGAGATGGCCATGCATGACCCATCATTCTTTGGGTTTTGCACAGTATCGCTTGGTAAGGTGCCAGCCTTTCTTTGATTAAATGTTGCTGAAAGTTGGCTCAACTGCTGCTCTATTTGCTTGATAGAAGTGGAATGAGAATCAACTAGTTGCTTCATGGAGGACAAATCATCAATCACCTCCTTAAATTCCGCGCTCGTTGCTTCCACTCCTTTCAATAAATTAGCCATCATGTCTTCCATAGAATTAGATGTGGTGGTATCACGTTTACCAGGGGGAACGTACAAACCACTATTTTCATTATTTTTCTTCCAACTACCTTGGTCTTTGCTTCCAGATTTATCATAATAGTTCCGACCTTGGTTTCCTTGGGCATTCCCACGGAAACCCCCCTGGTTGTTCAAGTAGTTGGCCTCTTCTTCAGAATCAGATTCGTCTCTTATTTTTAGCGCTACAGCTTTCACTTTTTCGGTCTTCCCTGATAATAAGTGCTTTGTCAGAAGATCCAATTGTGTTTTCATGTGCGCCATGTCTTGCTCACGTTCTTCTTCTCTTCTTCTTTGGTCTGCAGACATGCCAATAGATAAAGTGGGGCTTGCTACCTCTGAATCCCTGGTATGCCAAGCTCTACTTTGCTTTGTCATGCGATCTAGCATATTGCTTGCTTGACCAAAGGTGAGGTCCATGAAAGAACCTCCAGCTGCGTTGTCCACCACTGGTTTAGTTATTGAATTCAAGGCTCTATACAAGATCTCCATAAGGTGAACATTAGTCATGTGATGGTTTGGGCATCTCGTTAGCTTTGTTTTGAACCTCTCCTATCTTTCGTGAAGAGCTTCAGAGGGAAGCTGATGAAAGTTGCTGATTTTATCTCTCAATTGAGCCCTCTTGGATCTCGGAAAGAATCTTTCTAGGAAAGCGTCTCTCAATTGCCTCCAATTTGTAATTGAATCAGGAGTCAGTCCATTCAACCATAGTGTTGCCTCCCCAGACAGAGACAATGGAAATAGACGTAATCGAATAGCATTCTGACCAACACCAGGATTGTCAAAAGACTTGCATGTAGAAATAAAGTTGATGAGATGCATATTCGGATCATCGCCTGCTAGTCCACCAAATAACCCTTTGAGTTGCAATAACTGAATCATGGTGCTAGTGATGTTGAATTTGGCTCTGGGCGCTAATGGTGGTGGAATTATAGCTCCAGTGGCTCCGGCACCATCAAGATCATCATCATCATCGTCGAAAGCTGGTTGCAAAGGTTGGCGGTCATACCTATACCAAGCTTGTCGACCTCTTCGATTGGCAGGTGTTATAATTTCAGCATCACGCCTAGGGTTTAGTAACTCGTCATCACCTAAATCTTCATCGTCAGGATTTGTTGCTCGCCCAGGATTATCAATGTTTTGTTGTTGGACTTGAGCACTGGCAAGAGCAGCTAATCTTGCTTGCTCGTGTTGAGCAGCCATCCTGTCGATTTCAGTTTGTGCTTCCATTCTTCTAATTCGTTGTGGTTCCAGATTAATTGGTAATAACGGTTGACCAGAACTTCTAGTATGGGGCATGCACTAAAAGAAAAACCTGCAATAAACAAAAATAAAAACTAAACGTAAAAGTACGAGAATCTTTGACCAAAGGGTCTAGTAATTATCACGAACTTGATTGACACTCGTATTCCCCGGCAACGGCGCCAATTTTTGATAACGCTCAATCTACAGCTCTCGTGGGAGTGTAAAGCGGTCGATAGCAAATATAGAACCCAACCTGGGTTGGGTGTCGATCCCAGAGGGAATAGCTTGGCCAACAAGTAAGTAAAATTGCTAAACTTTTGATGCAGGTCTCGTAAAAAGGGGGGAATTGTAATATGTAACCAAAGTAATGAAATAAAAGCTGAAAATAGCAAAGTAAAAAGAGAGTATTTCGTAGGTTGTGAAACAATGAGAATTGAAGCGTTGGGGTTATGTCCACCTTCTGAGGTATACGTCTCTATTGGCTATGAGTGTGTAGAGTCTTGACATGCAATTGCTTATAGAGAAGTGTAGTCGATGGTAAATCCAAGCGTCTCGCGACCTAAACAAGGACTATTTCACTTTAACTCTCGCGAGCTTAAAGCGTGTCTAACGGTACGAATTCTCCAAGAGGTTAGTCCAGTTACGACACTAGCTTTTTAATAGGAAAGGGTGTCCTACTACCTTGACATTATCTCTTTTCCAGACAAATAACCTTTCTCGCGAACAAGTTAAATGTTAGACTGGCGTATTCTTGCGTTTGCAACCGCAAAGAATGTGGATTAAGATGAAGAGAATAATGATATAAGCAATATACGTGTCTTGAACTCACAAACTCACAGCAATAGATAGTAACTCATTCGGCTTCCATAACCCCAACTAAGAGGTTTAGTTACCCATGAATGCGAAGGATATCACGTTTTGCATGGTTGATGGCGTGAGAAGTAGGTGATAGGCGTGTGGTTTTGGTGATTCCCTAGCAAGTAACAATTCTCTTGTTGTGGAATTTAAGAATAGAAGAATAGATTAGAAGTGTTTGTGGTAGAAGATGAGAGAGATGGAAGAAAATTAATAGTTTAAGAATGAATTTCTGAATTAATAAAAATCTCTAGCATGATAGGGTATTTATAATACTCCTATCCTACTCCTACTAAGCTAATGAAATAAATAGCCAAATCCTACTATACTAATGAAATCCTTGACCCAAATGTACTAGGGTAAGGTTACAATATCATAATCCAAATAGAATAGTGAAATACATAGCCTAATTGTACTAGGTTAATGTATCTTTGTAAAAATCCAGCTTTGTGTCTGTAAGTCTCCAAAGTCTTCAGAAATGCTGTTTTAGCCCGGGAAAGATTTTCCATGCAGCAGATTTGGTCCTTAGGCGTCCAGCTCCCTTCTACTTCGTTTGTGAGCTTTCTTTTGCGTCAAGTAAGCCGTAAAATGCTGTATTTTGCATCATTTATACCTGAAACTTTCCTAATTATGTTTGTTAGCTCATTTACAGGAAAAAGGACTAAAAGTGCATGAAATAGATAATTAGTTCTCAAAACTAGGCTAAAATATGGGCAAAATATATTGATATAGGCGTGTAAATCCGCCTATCATCATGTTGCTGAATATCAAGCTTTAATACTTGGACTTGAGATGGCATTTGAGATAAAACAACTGCAATTACAAGTCTTTGGTGACTCCCAATCGGTGGTCAAGCAGCGTTTGGGAGGCTCTGAAGTCAGAAAGCCTGAGCTACGACCATATCATGATTATGCATAGAAGTTGATGGGGTGGCTTAGAGAAGTAACCCCCAACATGTGCCAATGATAGAAAATAAGCAAGATGATGCCCTAGTTGCTTTAGACTCAACCCTGACTCTTCCAAATCAGACGCAAGTCACTATCCGCCAAGAATGGGTAGTACCGCCAGCAATTGAAGATGAAGAAAATAAAGTTGAATACCTTGTTTTCGTATCTAAAGATGTAAAAGAAGATTGGCAACAACTTATCATTGATTACTTATGTTATGGGATACTTCCAGAGGACCCAAGAAGAAGGATAGACATTTGTCGTTGTACACCTTGCTTCTTTTACTATAAGGATACACTGTACAGAAGGTCATTTGAAGGAGTACTCTTACAGTGTCTGGGAGAGGAAGAAACAATTCAAGCTTTACAAGAATCATACTTGAGAGTGTGTGGATCGCATCAATATGAATGAAGCTTCATTTTTATATTAAAAGGATGAGATACTATTGGCCAACGATGGTGTAAGATTGATTGGACTATGCTAGAAGATGTAAAGCTTGTCAATTCCATGTGAATTTCATTCATCAACCTCCTGAAGTACTACACCCAACTGTAGCATCTTGGTCATTCAATGCTTGGGGAATGGATTTGTTGGTCCACTATCAAAATCTTCTGGTGGAAACTTATACATCTTGGCCGTGATAAATTACTTCTCAAAGTGGGCCGAAGCTGTTGCTCTTAAGGAAGTAAAGAAAGAAAATATTGCAAACTTCATCTGAGTGAATATCGTCTACCACTTTAGAATCCCTCCATATATAATAACTGACAATGGCAAGCCGTTTGATAACAAACTGATGAATAAGATTTGTGATCTTTTTGGCTTCAAGCAGCGCAAGTCTTTTATGTACCATGCTGCCACCAATGGTCTAGCTGAAGCCTTCAATAAGACTTTATGCAACTTGTTGAAAAAAGTCGTCTCCAAATCCAAATGAGGCATGAGTGAATGTATGAAGCTTTATGGGAGAATAGGACAAATTACTGTATGCCGATTCAAGAAACTCCATGCTCACTTACTTTTGGAGTTGAAGCAGTCCTGCCACTTGAGTGTCAAATTCCTTCTTTGAGACTTGCTATTCAAGAAGGGCTCACCGATGAAGAAAATGCTAAGTTGCATCTTGTGGAGTTAGAAGCTCTTGATTAGAAAAGGTTGGAGGCTCAACAAAACTTGAATGTTATCAAGTCCGGTTATTTCATTCTTTCAACAGAAGGGTTCGCTGGAGGTACTTCCAAGTTGGAGATCAAGTTCTTACAGTAAAAAGGCCTATTATCACTTATCATAAGTCTAGGGGCAAATTTACCCTAAAGTGGGATGGACCAAATGTCGTACAAGAGGTATACTCAAACGGTACTTACAAGCTTGTCGATACAGATGGCGTGAGGGTTGGCCCCATTAACGCCAAGTTCTTAAAAAAGTACTATCCTTGAAGGAAGATGACACTCCTTAAGACACGAGTATAAACTGCATGTCTACTCCTAGCCTATAAGAGTTTAAACTGTGAATGACTAAAAAAAAATATCTGCTAGGTTGAAAACCTCGAAAGAGGTAGCCTATGCAAAATTTAGGACACAAAAAAAACACTCACCAAGAACTACGTTGTGAGTTGATCCTTTTTACTGAGGTACTTAGGCGCTTGAAATTTCATTCTGAGTTCAATTGCATGAGTGTCAAAAAAAATATGTTCCTGTAGTATCTACCATATGGATACCAAGTATGAAAATATTCTAATTAAATTTTGGACTCACTCCAAGTATTGGTGGCTCAACGGGGGCAAACTCAAATTTGGAAGTTGAACCACTCAAAATACCAAATTTGGGAGTGAAAGTTGACAAAATTTCCAAGTCTTCAAATCAAGGCCTCCAAAATTTTCATGCCTTAAGGTGGACAAGATTTGTCCCTTTGCATCTTAAGCTGGCCTCTTAAGGGTTTATCCTTAAAAGGATCTCAAAATTTCCATGCCTTAAGGTGGACAAAATTGTCCCTTTACACCTTAACCTGGCCTTTAGCGAGTTTATCCTTAAAAGGACCTAAAAAATTTCCATGCCTTAAGGTGGATAAAATTTGTCCCTTTTCACCTTAAGATGGCTTCTTACAGGTTTATCCTTAAAGAATATCGAAATTTCCATGCCTTAAGGTGGACTAGATTTGTCCCTTTGCACCTTAAGATGGCCTCTCATGGATTTATCCTTAAAAGGATATCAAAATTTCCGTGCCTTATATTGGACAAAAGTTTTCCCTTTGCACCTTAAGCTGGCCTCTGATAACGCTCAATCTACAGCTCTCGTAGGAGTGTAAAGCGGTCGCTGTCAAATATAGAACCCAACTGGGTTGGGTATCGATCCCACAGGGAATAACTTGGTCAACAAGTAAGCAACGATTACTAGACTTTTAGTGCAAGTCTCGTAAAAAAGGGGGGATTGTAATGTGTAACCAAAATATTAAAGTAAAAACTGAAAATAGCAACGTAAAAAGAAAGAATGTTTAGTATGTTGTAAAACAATGAGAATTGAGGCGTTGGGGTTATGTCCACCTTCTGAGTTATATGTCTCTATTGGCTATGAGTGTGTTGAATTCCGACATGCATATGCTTATAGAGAATTGTATTCGATGGTAAATCCAGGCGTCTTTCGGCCTATTCGAGGACTATTTCACTTTAACTCTTTCAAGCTTAAAGCGTGTCTAACGGTACGAATTCTCCAAGAGGTTAATCCAGTTACGGCACTAACTGTTTAATAGGGGATGGGACCCTACTACCTTGACACTATCTCTTTTCCAGACAAATAACCTTTCTTTCGAACAAGTTAAATGTTATACTGACGTATTCTTGCATTTGCAACCACAAAGAATTTAGATTAAGATGAAGAGAATAATGATATAAGCAGCATACATGTCACGAACTCACAAACTCATAGTAATAGATAGTACCTCATTCGGCTTCCATAACCCCAACAGAGAAGTTTAGTTACCCATGAATGCGAAGGAGCTCACGGTTGACATTGTTATTATACCACAATACTGATTAATTTCGTGTAGCACAGGTGGTAGGCGTTTAGGCATGAATTCCTAGGCAAAGTAACGATTCTCTTGTTGCGGAAATTAAGAATAGATGAATAGAAGAAGAAAAATAGAATTAATGGATTAGAAGATGAGTTATAGAATTAATGAGGAATGAATTGTAAGGTAGAATGTCTTAAAATCTCTAGCAGAATAGGGTATTTATAATACCCATATCCTAATCCTACTAAGCTAATGAAATACTTAACCAAATCCTACTAAGCTAATGAAATACTTAACCCAATTGTACTAGGTTAATGTAATATTATCCAAATCCAAATAGACTATTGAAATACTTAACTCAATTGTACTAGGTTAATGTATTATTATCCTAATCCAAATAATTTACTGCAAGTCCCCAAAGTCTGTTGAAATGTTGTTTTAGCCCGGGACAGATTTTTCATGCATCACTTTTGGTCCTTAGGCGTCCAAGCTTCCTTTTCTCCTTCCGTGAAGCTTTCTTTGGCGTCAAGTAATCCATAAAATGCTGAATTCTACATCATTTACACCTGAAACTTTGCTAATCATGTTCGTTAGCTCACTTACAGGAAAAAGGACTAAAAGTGCATGAAATCTATAATTTGTTCTCAAAACTAGGCTAAAATATGGGCAAAATATATTGATATAGGCGCGTAATATCGCCTATCATCAGCCTCTCACGAATTTATCCTTAAAAGGATATCGAAATTTTCATGCCTGAAGGTGGACAAAATTTGTCCCTTTGCACCTTAAGCTGGCCTCTCATGGGTTTATTCTTAAAAGGATCTCAAAATTTTCATTCCTTAAGGTGGACAAGATTTGCCCCATAAGCTGAACATTGAAATGACCCATACTTAAAGAAAACTATGCGTCTTGAAGTCAAATTGGTCGTTCTTAGAGTGTACGGAGGCAAAGTTAAACTCTCACACCCTAAGACAATTGTTGCATTACCACCATCTTGAAGTCAAATTGGTCGGTCTTAGAGTGTACGAAGGCGAAGTTAAACTCTCGCACCCTAAGCCAATTATCGCATTGCCACCGTCTTGAAGTCAAATTGGTCTGTCGTAGAGTGTACGGAGGCGAAGTTAAACTCTCGCACCCTAGGCCAATTATTGCATTGCCACCGTCTTGAAGTCAAATTGGTCGGTCTTAGAGTGTATGGACACGAAGTTAAACTCTCGCACCCTAAGCCAATTGTTGCATTGGTACCATCTTCAAGTTAAATTGATCGGTCTTAGAGTGTACGGAGGCAAAGTTAAAATCTCGCACCCTAAGCTGATTGTTGCATTGTCACAATCTTGAAGTTAAATTGGTCAGTCTTAGAGTGTACGGAGGCGATGTTAAACTCTTGCACCCTAAGTCGATTGTTGCATTGCCACCGTCTTGAAGTCAAATTGGTCGGTCTTAGAGTGTACGGAGGAGAAGTTAAACTCTCGCACCCTAAGCCGATTGTTGAATAGCTACAGTCTTGAAGTCAAATTGGTCGGTCTTAGAGTGTACGGAGGCGAAGTTAAACTCTCACACCCTAAGCCGATTATTGCAAAGCCAATATCTTAAAGTCAAATTGGTAGGTCTTAGAGTGTACGGAGGCGAAGTTAAACTCTCGCACCCTAAGCCGATTGTTGCATATTGCTATTTGTTTCAACCCTACAAAAAAGGGAGGGAAAACATGAAATAATATTAAACAAATTAAGAAAAAAGCAACTCACCAATAATGCTTCAGTCACAGCGCAACCAATAATCAAACGGAATCAATATGAATTGCAGCAGTTGAATTCTGAATCATAAATGATTAAATGATTGGTATTTATAGGAGTTTAAAGTCGGCTAAGCAATCACTATCAGATATGAGTTAGGCTTTTACAATCTGAATCCTAATAGAATTCACATGCACGCGTGTAACAAAGGAGTTAAGGCAATAGAATGATATCTCCTATATCTAAATGATATTGGATTCTTAGCAATCCTCTTCCAATCAAAAATGGATTATGGTTATGGCTATTTGGGCAAAGCAATAGCCAGTAAACAACAAAAGAAATTATTTCCATTTACTTGCCTTTAAGATGCAGAAAAATGAAAGATGGGATTAATTGTTTTAACAGTAATTCTACTTGAATTATTAATAGGAATTATATGCCATCTCTTTGCTTGAAAAAAAGTGGGTATATTCGCCCATTATTGTAGCATTGGTTACCAAATCTATTTCTATTTTACCAGTAAAAGTCAAAATTCAATAAATTCTTCGATATGGTATATATTGGATCGTGACTTTCTTTTGGCATGAAAAATGTTATTATAATTATGACATTAAAGACATACTTCGAGCCTAGTCTTTAAAAGGTCTCGACAAGTCTCGAAGTAGGGGGCAGTTTATGGACAATGAAATTTTATTAAATATAAATTCGTACGAAATTCGGATTATATTAAATTCAAAATATATTAATCCCAAATAAATATTGTGGATTAATTATTTAAGTCCGAACATATATGTATTTAATTAAAGTCCAATTTTTATTGGGCTAGCCCATTGATTTGGGCTACAAATAATGAACCCACTTTGTTAAGCCCAAGATATTGTCATATTCTAGAGGCCCAAATAAGCGTCACGTGTCAAATAACGTGACACGCCAAGTCAAGAGAATGAGCCAATAGGATCATGCCACATGTCAAAATGATGCTGTAGACCCATGAAATTAAAGCCCATAAAAGGCGCCACGTCACTCAAATCTAATTGGTCAAAAAAGTCCATCTTCATCATGACTCTTCCTCTTTCCACAACTATAAATAGGGGTCTCATAATTTAGAAAAGGACCCCCAGAACTCTAACAAGAAGCAAGAGAAAGATTGTGGATCAAACATCATAATTTCTCTACAAAACTCAAGCATTCAAATCAAGTTCATCAAGATTCAAGATCAAGACCTCAATATTCAAGAACAAGCTTAAAAGCCCTTGAATTCAAGCACAAGTCAAGATCAAGTCCCTCAAATCAACAAATCAAGTTCAAATTCAAGATCAAGCTTTGAGCCCTTGAATTTATATTTGAAAAGGCGAATCAGAGGATTCATAGAGATTGTAACACACGTATTTGAATCAATAAATTGATTGTTGCAATATATTTTTCTTGTCTCGAATTATTTATTTTTTGATCACAAAATTTTCACTGTCCAACAGTGTAATTTTTACGTTAAAAAACAGACGGACCGTTAAATATATTTACACTGAATGTGCTTTACTCTCATGAGCATTCAGTGAATTTTTTATATTTTAAAGAAAGGCTCATTAATAGTCACAAGCCTTCAATATTACTTTTACTGTTCAAGAATCTGAAAAAGATTATCATTTTGCTGAACTGATGGGATGATGGAGGACCACTTTTGCAAAGCAATGCACCTTCAAACAAAGCATTAGTAGGAACCAACAACTGAAGGTAAAAAAAGTCGCGGTATAAGTGTATTGTATATATATGTACCATGTATGAATTCACATATTACTTGTTTTTAATAAGTAATTAAAAATAACTAGTTACTTGGCATCCAAAAAGATAAGACTGTAATTTTCTTATGAGACCAAAAATCAATAATACAATTTGAAATTGGAAACGACTAAGAGAAGGATTGAAAAACAAACCTAAAAATCATAAGTATTTCATAAATTTGACTCAATCTATTAACTTGCACTCTAAAAAACTAATTTTAAACTGAAAAAGAAAGATTTATTTTTGACTTTTATAATAAAAGAACACTAATTTCAATAAATAAAATATTTTCAACATGAACTATATGATATAGCAAACAAAAAGTTCATAAAAAGTTGTTGGAGAGGGGTTAAAAAATAATCAAATCAATAGGAATCATTATAATAGCAACAGTATATAATGTTGCCTTACAAAGTTAATACTACACATTATCGCATAAATAGAGAATATATTTATAAACTATCATATACATGTGAAAGGAATAAAATTTGTGGTAATCGAAAAGAGAACTACAATTCCTGTAAAAATAGTTGGACAAAAAAAGAGATAGACCTTTGATTTTTTCCGGCTACTTCATTCTGCTGCAACATGTTTGCTTCGTATAATTTTTTCGATCAAAAATTTTTAATTAAGAGAGAAACATGATAATTATCGAAAAGGGAGAATTCATAGTCAATTATTGATTATGTATTACACATATATAATCTTTAAATTTACTAACTAAATAAATAGAGAAAAATAAAAAGGATGATTTTAATTGATTATGTAGAATAGATATATAATCTTTAAATTTACTAACTAAATAAATAGAGAAAAATAAAAAAGGATAATTGTAATGGATGCAGGAAGAAAACTCTAATCAATCATCAAGCAAAAGCAAAAATAAAATATTAAAATAAAAATAAAGTACAACAATCACACATATGTTTCTAGTAAATTTGATTAAAATACTATTCGAATAGTATTATAGATATTCTTTTTTTTTATATGAAGCAGAACTCTAATTTATTTAAAAGTATTAAATATTATTATTTGTTATCTAAATCAAAATAAGAATTTTAATTAATTTGAGAGTTTTAAATCTTAGGTGCATTGTTTTGCATGAGCCTATGATGCATTGAAGGTGCATTGCTTGAAAGTGCATTGCGTTTCATGAGCCTTTAGAGTCTGAAAAAGTTGTCCTTTAATATCCCATCAATTTAGAAAATGCCAGTGTTTTTAGATTCTTGAACAGAAAAATTAATATTGAAGGCTCATGACTATTAATGAGTATTTCTTTAAAATGCAAAAGATTCACTGAAGGCTCATGAGAGTAGAGTACCTCCAGTATAAATATATTTAACGGTTCATCTATTTTTTGATGAGAAAATTTCACATTGAAGGTGCTCCATTCGCCATACGTTTTCACCATTTTGGTCATGAAAAATTTGATAAACTCATTTGTTGGAATTGTTCCTCATTTAACACTATTTTAATCCAACATTCCGAAGCTCAAGTCTAAAAAATAATTTGTCGCAAACATATTGATTAATTTAAGGATTTGGCTATAATTTACAGTACTAAATGTTGTTGCAGTTAGTTGTTGGATTTATAAATTATTAATTAATAAGAAATCATTATTTCTTCTATAATATATAAATTAATAAATAGAATAAACTTATAAAGTTACTGTTATATAGAATAGGCTAGAAATAGGCAGTTGTTCGTCGATATGCTTGTTTCTGGATGAGGCCATTTTTGAATTCCTATACTTCTCAGCTTTAATTTATTTTTTTAATTTGTTATATATTTAAAAATTAATGAAAAATAAAACAAATCACAATGATTAACAATCTTTTTTAAAAAAATTGACTAATTTTTAAAATTCTATCAGTGTCACATAAATTAGAATAGAGAAAATAACACACATTATTTGAAAAATAAGTAAAAAAAATACTATAAATCACGAGAAATTAACAATTTAAAATATTTAAAAGACAAATAAAAATTTGGTTAACTCTCCAAATTCTATCAATATCACATTGGCATAGAGAAGTAACATATATTACTTAAAAATTACGTAGAAATTACTATAAATTACAATAAATAGCCACTTAGAATATCTAGAAACTATATAACATGTTTGATTGCATCTCCAAAGTCCATCAACACCACATAAATTAAGATAGAGAGGGCAACACATATTATTAAAAAAATATATAAAAAGTAGAGCGAAGCATCTAGTACCTCCTTGAACTATGACAAAATTTGCAACAACACACTCCAACTTCATGGAGGTCCTATTATCCTCCTGAACTTAATTTAGCATATTTTTGTCACTCTTTGTGCTGACGTGGCACCTTTTGTCAACCTTTTTAGTTGATATGACACCTTTGACGTGGTCCTCATTTATATGTAATAAAGGTGCCACATCAACATAAAAGGGTGTCAAAAATATGCTAAAATTGAGTTCGAGGAGGGAGGAGGAGGGTAATAGGACCTCTATGAAGTTAGAGTGTATTGTAGCAACTTTGGTCATAATTCGAGAGGGTACTGGATGCTTATCTCTAAAAATACTGAAGTCCCAATAATTAACAACTTAAAATATTGAAATCCATACAAAAAGATTGATTGACTCTCAAACTTCACTTTGTCATGTAAATTGGGATAAAATATCACAATCCAAGACTAGGTCCTGAACATAACGGGCGATCAGGACTAATAAATACTCGAGAAAACCCCTAAACATATTATCATGAGCATTTTACTAACAATTGCAGAAGAAAGTCCCAATAGAGAAACTTCAATTTAAGCATAAAAAATTCTTATTCAAATCTAAAATGAAACATTATGCCAACAACATGCAAGTCTAAACCTAGGTCGGGACATGACACCAATGATATCATAAAATTAAAATTCAAAGTCTAACATGCAAATCATATGTCTTTCAAAAGATGGAGAGTTGACCACTTGTTGAAACTGTCCAAAAGAATTCTAATATTGCATAGAACCATGAGAAAATACCTTTGAACCTACATCATGAAATAATGTAGCGGTAAAAAAAAGTCAATAAATCAGTACTATTACATAATCCAAGGAAAGGAAAAAATATTTTATAAAGCAAGTCATATAACTAAAAATAAGTCGTAAGAATGAAACCTGAAAAGTGACTCAACGTATAAGACATAATCATTTATCAACTTTAGTTCTAAACTAGATAGTATCAACCAATATTATATAACTCAAGCGCTATATAGGTTTGGTCCGTATCTAATAGATAAAGCCTTAACTCATATTTATTGCATGGATTAAGATGTACAGTATTTAGGCCATCATATCATCCCCACATATGAAAATCATAAGGTTGTTCAATTAAGAAACAAACTATTCCTATGTCGGCAAAACATAGGTTTCAGACGTTGGGCCTCAAGGACTTACACCTTTTCGGTGAACTATCTAACTCTTTTTAAGCCAAAGTATTACATTTTCATGAACGTTAATCATTTTTCATAAGTTAAGTCTTTCACAGGGGCAATCATTAAATTGGTACTATCATACCAAGACTTGAAGGTCGAACATATCATGTCATAATATTAACATATTATTCATTATTTCATTATCCTCACTATTGAATAGTATGTTTAAACACATTTAAAATTTGTTAAAGGTTTAAAAGTCAATCATGAGTTCAACACTTTTACAAAATCAAGGGATGGAGTAGTTTTGCATTCTACCAAGATCAAATTTAAATAAACAAGTGATTTGTAAAAAAAATAGTTTTTGGTCCTAACACACCATAATTCAAGAGTTATAAATAAAGAAATTCAATCAGTTCAAGGGACATGTTCACATCTCAATTCAA
The DNA here is from genome assembly GCA_030864225.1 of Capsicum baccatum var. pendulum. Lineage (NCBI taxonomy): Eukaryota > Viridiplantae > Streptophyta > Magnoliopsida > Solanales > Solanaceae > Capsicum > Capsicum baccatum. The sequence goes on along the minus strand of CM061558.1, from coordinate 73,856,390 downwards.
GTTGAGATTAGAATAATCTTATAAGAAAATGAAAGTTTAAATGTTTTAATCTCTTGCGAAAATCATCCTCAACATTACTTCATGAATCGTGTACGAATATACGTAGTACAAATCATATATTTATTTTTTATATTGAAAGGGAGTTGTTCAACGTACATGTTGATGAAATTTGAAGGAGAAACCTTGAAGATCGACTTAGGATTAGCTTATGAAACCTTTAGTTTTCTTGTACTTAGAGAGAATGAGAAGTGAGATTTAAACCAATTTAGGGCAAATAGGAATATAGAAAAATATTTTGGCGTAATATGGGACAATTTCCATACTGTGAAAAGATCAAAACAATCTTAATGAATGTGTGGTGCACCTCACATCGCACGACCCTCTTATGTGCGACACACAAGCCATAGCAGAGGTGAAACAGTGAGTTCCCCTGCTTGGCCGGTGACACGAATTTTGAAATTTAGCCTTTTACCATGCGACGCACGGGTTCAGTAACACGTATAAACCTTTCTTAACATTCCCAAATGATCCCAACTCAATCTAAGGGTTAAGAAGACACAACAAGATATGACGAAAATACAGGATGTTACATAAAAAAAGTAACATACATTGAGCTCATGCTGACACTAATTTCAACATTTAGTATATTTTTTTGCCTTTAGATATATACGTAAATATGATCAACTGCTAATTGTTGATTGGATGAATTTTTCTAGTTTGTATACACTGTATGGTCTAGTATGGACACTACCCTGTAAATGAATTTCTTTTTGAAAGATTTACATAAATAGGTATACTTTTGACCATAATTATGAATATTAGCTATATTTTTCATAATTACAATTCATAGTAATAGTTTTAGAAAGGAGAGCGGCGAGCGAGATCAAAAAAACGAAATAATGGAGAGAGAAGAGTGACAGTATGAAGAAATACTAGATACATTGTATTTTAGATACACCCTAATATGTGTTGTATCTCATATCTCCCAATTTTGCATACAAACACGTATATTAGCTTAAAAGTGAAACATCGATAAACAGTAGCAATCATTAACCAAACACAACTACATATACATGCATAGTTACATAAATACATAGATATACACACGTATTTCCTCAAAGTTACCTACTCGTTTGTCATTCTAATCCTCTTTGAAATCTCATTTTTCTTAAATACATGGATATACAGATACATACATGTATCTCCTCAAAGTTGTTCATTCGCCTACCATTTTAATCCTCTTTTCAATTTCATTCACACATATACATAGATATACATTCATTTATAAATTACAATGTTATTGATTAAAATATTGCCATCAAAATTAAAGGGTCATCATACAAAATAATAATCGCTAAAGTAAAAGACAAGCACAAATCAAAAGATTGAAAACTCAACTTAGAATTTGAAAAAAAATCTCTCAATCCCTCTTGGAGAGTTCAATTTTAGTTGAAATATACAAAAATTATAAAGAGAGATCTAAAATACACATAAATTTATTTATTTGCATATGAGATTACTGCCATATCATGTTATTCTACAAGATAATCAATTTTACTATCATCCAAATATAAGTATCAACCACTCGATTATTGCTACTAACAAGTCGAATGAACATCTTTTCTATGACAACAAGGTCATGAGCAAAGCGATTGTCAAGATTGTATTTGACTGGACTCAAAGCCTCAACATATTCAAAAAATAAGAAAAATAATATATCAAGATGAGTTCAAAGATGCAACATCTTTCTGAATGTTATTTGATCACGAAGACGCTAGCATTATCAATATTTGAAAAGCTAGTATATAAAATTGAAAGACATTATTATAAATATTAAGTGATATTTTAATTAGGAGAAGTATAAGATGCATTGTACTCCCTTTTCTTTAGTCAAGATTTTTTTTCACTGAATTTTCTTGGCAAGGTTTTTAATGAGCAACAAATAATGTGTATTACTAGATCTGTGTATTTTTTTCTTACTTAGATTTTTTTTTCACAAAAATTTTTCTAGTAAAATTTTAATGAGTCACATTGTCTATCAAAAGTCATCTAAGAAGGAGTATTGTAAGTAATTATCACCATTATGTGCAGTAATAAACACACCTCCCTTACCTCCTTTTTAACCTTTCACACCTCCAAATTCTTCTCCACATTATCAAGATTTAATGTTATGTTTATGATATTCCTCAGTGTAACCGAATGAAATTGAAGGAATGAACCAAAGGAACCACTTTCACATTCTCCACTTGAGCAGTTCTAAAATAGTATATGTTAAAGGAATGAACCAAATAATTATTTTTTAAAAAAGTAAATCCATATTTAATTTTATTATGAACTATAGATGTGCAACTTTGATAATCTATTCATAAACATCTCATTTCTGTTCTATGAAGAACTATCTTGGAATTTCTGGATAATTATATATGAATCTTTATTAGAAATTTCATTCATTTAAGTTATTGATTTATGTCTTTGTCATTCTTTTCACGTGCTTTTGGACACAGGACAACAAGTATATTGTATCGGTACAGTTTTGACACTTTCTTTTTGTCCACCTTTATTGTTTAGACCTGAAATACAATATTTATGTAGCTTTTAGTATGATCAATTTGTTACGAGCTGTTAGAATTTGAGGTCTTTCTCTTTTTTATTTTCTTAAATTTTGTTTTATTGTAGACAATTTCAGGTTGTGAAAGAAAGGATGAATAAAGTTTATTTATGTAATAAGAGGAGTTGACAATATTTATTATAATCCTCATGATCAATCCATTTCGAAGGGTCTGAATCAATAGATTTATGGAAAAGTTACATAAATTTCGACACTTTTGGAGCTAATTATTCTTATTTCAACCTTTTTTGAATTACTAAAATTTTTTGATTTAGTGCATATAAATATATCACATTCTTTTGAATATATCACTTAATTTTACATAAATTCATCATATTATTCAGTGATGTATTTGAACTTTTAAGTAAAATTAGGGGTTTATAAATTTATTTAGAAAGATTGAGATTTTAAATAGTTATGATAAGTTAAGTAGTAATATCATGTAAGTTTTCTATTTAGGTAAGCGAAATCACAACTATGGAGTGTACACCTCAGAGTATAAATATCCATTTTAAGTCTCGCACACTCTTTATAATCGGATATCAATGTCTTTTTATTATTGGACCATGCCTTGCACGAGCGTTTCCTTATTAAGACTGCATTTGTTTTTATTTAAGATTCAAACATTTGAATCTGAATGCACATTCGATTGATTAAGATGTCGTCTCCAGATCTAGTAACTGAATAGTTAAGACTATTTATTTTTCAATATCTAAATATGCAAAATTTATTTATTTGTATATATGATAAAAATATAATTCAAATAAAAAAATTAATTTTATATGAGAAAAATATTTTGATTTAATATAATAAAATTATTATTTAATTGAAAAAAATATTTATATTTGTTAGTGATAATGAAAATGGTTTGTAATAGTGGCGGTGATGGTAAATATTGATGTTAGTGAATAGTAATGTCGGTGATAGTTGAGATGACAGGGATGGTTGGTATTGTAGTAATTGTTATGATGATGCGATTCATAGTGGTGGCAATAATGATGTGAAATTGGTTGATGTTGGTAGTTGGAGGTATTGATTGAAAAATGAGTGCATGATGGTCGACGATGTGTTGGTGATAGTTGGAGACGCTATTACATAAGATGGTGAAGAAATTGTTAGTAGAGATATATTATAGCGATGATTGTAGTTGAAGTGGTGGTAGAGGTGGTGATATCGATGATAATGATAGTGATGGTGGTGACTGAAGAATGTGTGGATGTTGATGATGTTTTAGTGGTAGTTAGAATTATACTATTATTATAGATGAGTTGGTCGGTAGTAGGGATTGACCGATAGAGATTGATGATGGTGTTGGTGTTAGCGTTGGCATTGGCTGTCATGACCCGAGGCTACCCCCTAGCCGTGACAATGGTGCTTACGGTCACAAGTAACCACAAGTTAACCCATGAGATGGTACCTACTGCGATCATTGAATAAAGTAATAATCATACACGTGTGTGAAAGATAAACTACTGAAGTAATGCAAATCTGAATACTGAAAATGTAGTTCAACCACAATTCTGAAACATCTGCTAAAATATTGAAATCTAACCATCAATTCAAAACATTGATAATACTGAGAAGACTGATAAACTAGATAAGTGTATAACTGATTGTCTAAAAAGCCTCTAACTGACAGAGGAGTTGATGGGATAATCCCCCAACTAACTCTGATTAACTAGACATAATGAAATACTGAAGTACTGAATAAGAGATAATATATCCTTGATGGATGAGGACTCACCACTACGGCTGCTGAGTAACATTGGTTGTCTAACTACGGTCGAGTAACTGAGCATCCAAACCTATGATATAAGACATCATAACGCAAAGAAGAGTATGCTGTCAGTACTTTGAATGTACTGGTACATGAGTTGAGGTCTGGCTGAAATGCATGGGGTACTGTGCACATAAGATAAGGACTAACTGAACGACATAAAATAACTGAGCATGAATGCATAAAAACTGTAATATCTAAGAATGCAAGACCAAGCATATATATATTTCTGAAATAATCTATAAACTAAGAGACTGAAATCTGTATAACTAAATAATTGTAAATCTGCATGCTTTGGGGTCCAATCTGTAACCCCAGTTGGAAGAGTGTTAGTACCGTTCCATGGCTACTAACACTAACTGTGTGGATCCACTAAACTGGTATCCCAAAGGATTAATGAGTCACCCTCAACTGGCAAGTGCTCTAATGAGATATGTGTCACCCTCAATTGGTAGGTAAACACCTTGTCAACCCTCAACTGGCAAGTAGACATCACTAACCTGCACTGGCTAAGTAGTTTTATAACTCGAGGATTGTTACTTAGGGTCACACCCTCTGCTGTCAGGTGAGCCCTCATCCCTGAGCTTTCTCGGTGCTAAATCCTACTCCCAACTGAACTGATACTGGAACTGAACTGAACTAAGCTTGACTGAACATGATTTCATAACTTATAGTGCTCATCATTATTACATCAACTAAGTAAATAATAGAATTCATGGTTTAATTGAATCATGACTGAAATAATTTGAATTCATGTAAAAACACTTGGGTATCGGTTATTCATAACCCATTAGCACATAATGATCACTGAATGCAATAACAAGCTTAAAACTATAGTAAAAGATCATGGTTCAAAACCCATAAGTATAGACATCTCATCAAACATGTGGTGATCATGAATTTAAACATGAAAATGCTTGCTAAGAATCATGGATTTAGGATTTATCATGGAATTCACTTGAATAAAGCATGGGAAATTCAAATTCTTAGCATGAGGAATTCAAAATCTTACATGGAATCATACATGGGCTGAATTGAATTAAAATTACCATAAAAACATGAATTAAACCCAGCTTAAGCAATATAAAATACCATAATAATAGAAAAATTCATTCTTTAATTGAAAAGAGGGTTTGGGGCTCCATGGGTGAAAGGAACCCATGAATGAACACCCCACATACCTTAAGCTTTTAAGAAAAATGCTATTCTTGATGCTTTCTTGAAGGTTCTTGAACTTGGGAAACTTGAATTATTGATTTCTTGGAGAGAAATGAATTGAATTCTTGTTCTTGCGTAAATGAGAGGATTTTCTTGAGAGGAAAATTGGAGAAGAAGGGCAAAATTATGCCCTAACTGATGCCCAAGTCGTGTTATGAATGATTGGGTTGAGGGGGAAAATACCCAATTAACCCTCAACCATTTAAATAAAAAATTATACGCAACAACATGGCTGCGATGTGACCTAATTGTGGTCGTAGAATTATCTCACCACGACGAGGTAAATATGAGTTTGGGACTATTGCCGCGCTGCGGCCTTATCGCGATGCCCCTCTAGTTTCGTGATTCATAGATGCGCCAAACCTTGTCTGAAAAATCTGAAACTTTTTTGAGACATACTTTTTACATCCCTAAACATGAATCAACTCAGAAACCAATATCTCAAGGTTGGAAAGAGTCAAAATAAATTTCTCGAAGTTTAGGGGTCTTGAAAATGACTAAATCCCCAACACTTAGTGAATTTTTCAGCCCTTAAGGCCCTTATGCATACAATTGAAAGCTGAACAGAGCTAAGAATAGTACGGGGTATTAAAATCAACAACTAAACATGCATGACTGGAACATGAATACATAACTGAGTCTGAAACATGATACATGAACTAAACTGATTTCATGAATGCATGGAATGACATGAGATTGATTATATAGCAGGAACTAAGAATGGGAAAAACTCAATTTAAGAAAAATTGTTACCTCAAGCTGAGTCTGAGTTTGCGGAGAAAAGATGAGGCTACTTGGTATGCATATCTGCTTCTGCTTCCCAAGTGGCTCCTTCAACAAACTGATTTTGCCATAGAACTTTAACCAAGGGAACTTCTTTGTTCCTTAGCCTACGAATCTGACGGTCTAGTATCTCAACTGTGACTTCTTCGAAAGAAGTGGTTTCCTGAATACCTGTACTTTCTAAATAAAAAACAACAACTGAATTACCAATACATTTCTTTTACAAAGAAACATGAAATACCTGATGCACTGATACCAAATCTGCAGGCAACTCGAGCTCATAATCTACCTTTCCACAACGGTTCAAGATTCTACAAGGTCCAACATATCAGGGACTGAGCTTCCCTTTCTTATCAAATCTCTTCACTTTCTTCATGGGTGAGATTTTCAAATAAACTAAATCACCAACATTAAACTCAAGGTCTCTTCTTCTCATATTTGTATAAGATTTCTGATGGTTTTGGGCTGTCTTAAGCCTCTCCCTAATCAACTGAACTTTCTCCATTGCATCAAATACTGAGTCTATCCCTATCAAAGCAGCCTCACCTGCTTCAAACCAACCAATAGGAGACCTACATCTCCTCCTTTAGAGAGCCTCCAATGGAGCTATCTAAATACTAGATTGATAGCTGTTATTGTACGCAAACTCAATCAATGATAAGTGGTCATCCCAACTATCTTTAAAATCAATAACAAATGCTCTCAACATGTCCTCTAAGGTATGAATGGTCCTCTCTGCCTGACTATCTACCTGAGGATGAAAAGCTGTACTGAGATGAACTTCGGTACCAAGACCCTTCTGAAAAGCCTTTAAAAAATAAGAGGTAAACTAAGTACCTCTATCCAATATGATAGACAACGAAATCCCGTTCAACTTAACAAACTCCCTAATATAAAGTCTGGAATAACCCTCAGCTAGTAGGAAGTATGAACTGGCAAGAAATGAGCTGATTTAGTCATTCTATCCACAATGACTCATATCGAATCATGCTGATGACGTGTACGAGGCAAACCCATCACAAAATCCATGTTCACCATTTTTCACTTCCAAGTAGGGATGCTGAACTCCTGCAATATACCATTAGGCCTCTGGTGCTCAACTTTAACCTATTGACAATTTGAGCACTTAGCCACAAACTCTGCAATATCCTTTTTCATATCATTCCACCAATAGATTTTTTGCAAGTCACAATACATCTTAGTGGCTCCTGGGTGAATGGAATATCGCACACCGTGCGCTTCTTCCAAAATTTTCTTCTTCAAATCATCAACACATGGAACACATAACCTGCCCTGGCAATGCAGCGCACCATCTTCCTCTTGGGAGAAAACCTCTACTTTTTTATCTCTGACTGATTCCTTCAATTTAACCAAACTGGGATCCCTATCTTGCTTTTTCTTCACTTTGGCAACGAAAGAAGATTCTGAACTATTCTGAACCCATATACAACCCTTAGCCGAATCAACTAACCGAATGCCTAACCTAGCAAGCTGATGAACCTTCACGACTAACTTCTTCCTATCACCCTCAACATGAGTAACACTACCATAGACAACCTACTAAGGGCATCTGCCACTACATTGGCCTTGCCCGAATGATACTAAACACTCATGTCATAATCTTTTAACAACTCAAGCCATTTTTTTCGATGAAGATTTAAATTTTTCTGCGAGAATAGATACTGCAAATTTTTGTGATATGTGAACACATCAACATGGGCCCCATAAAGATAATGCCTCAAAACTTTCAAGGCCAAAACAACAGCACAAGGATAATGCTTCCACATTTTAAAGATAATCCGTGAACCCATAATCATGAATTTAAACATGAGAATGCTTGCTAAGAATCATGAATTTAGGATTTATCATGGAATTCACTTGAATAAAGCATGGAAACTCAAATTCATATGATGAGGAATTTAAAATCTTGCATGGAATCATACATGGGCTAAATTGAATTAAAATCACCATGAAAACATGAATTAAACCCATCTTAAGCAATATAAAATATCATAATAATAGAAAAATCCATTCTTTAATTGAAAAGAGGGTTTTGGGGCTCCATGGGTGAAAGAGACCCATGAATGAACACCCCACATACCTTAAGTTTTTAACTTGAAAGAAATAATGCTATTCTTGATGCTTTCTTGAACTTGGGAAACTTGAATTATTGATTTCTTGGGGAGAAAAAAATTTAAATCTTATTTTTGGGAAAAGGAGAGGGTTTTCTTGAGAGGAAAATTGTAGAAGAAGGGCAAAATTATGCCCTAACTGATGCCCAAGTCGTGTTATAAATGATTGGGTTGAGTGAAAAAAGATCCAATTGCCTCTCAACCATTTAAATAAAAAATTAGACGCAACAACGTCATCGTGATGTGGTCTAATCGCAGTTGTGGAATTCTCTCACCTTGATGCAGTGAATATGAGTTTGAGACTATTGTTGCGCCGCAGCCTTATCGCGGTTCCCCTTTGATTTCGTGATCCAAACATGCCCCAAACATTGTCTGAAAAATTCAAAAGTTCTATGTGACATACTTCTTACATTCCTGAACATGAATCAACTCAAAAACTAACATCTTGGGGTTGGAAAGACCAAAATAAAATCTTCAAAGTTTAGGGGTCTTGAAAATGACTAAGTCCCCAATATTTAGTGAAATTTTCTGGCCTTAAGCCCCTTATGCATTCAACTGAAAGATGAACAGAGCTAAGAATAGTATGGGATATTACATTGGCATTGAAGGTGGTGATAGCAGTGAATATAATTAAAATAATAAAGATGGTAGATATGGTATCGGCTAACAATAGTGATTAGTAGCGATATTGATTGTGGATGGTGATTGTGATGGCGGAGGTAGTTGGTGGTGGTGGTGGTTGGTGGCGGTGAGTGGTAGTTGACAATTGTGGTGGTGGAAGAGGTGGTTAGTGGCGGTGACTAGTAATTATGAATAAAGTAGTAGTGAATATTATCTAACACAAACATATCTCTTAATGATATTAAGACTTGGTTCTAGATCTGAATAATTAAGACCTATTCAGACCTATTAAGAGATAAAATCTTATTAAAAAAATAAATGCACTTAATGATCTAAAGTCTGAACCATTTATATTCTGACCTCCATTAAGTACAAATAAATGAGGCCTAAAACTAACATAAATTATACATGCATCTATATTTTTATGTTATGCTTGTGAGGAAATATGAAATAAAAAGTATATTTATATCACACAAACATTATTATGTTAATTTGCCATATCATAAAAGTTTAAAATAAAATAAATTGAAAATATATACTTTTAATCGATATTTAGGTGGTATCATAAACATTATTTTCTACGGCTATCTTTTTGTCATATTATTTTAATTTTCAACTTTTAAATTTTCAAATTATCAAAATTATTCTTTGATTTTAAATTTAATTTTGTGTTTTCAAGGATAAATGTTTTTTTAGAATAAATAATTAATGCACAAGAATTTATGTATTAGTGTCTAATCAAGATTATTATTCTTTCCATATCTATATCTATATCTATAATCTATATCTATAATATATTAAAAGTGTGAAAACCTTTAGAAAAGTGATTTGAACTTTTTACCCTTCATTAAAACACTCTGCAATAGACAAAATTATCTTTTCACCTATTTCCTCTAATTATTATATTATTAAATCAAATACTCCTAAAATATATGGAAAAACCCTGATAAAATAAATATATGGAAAGATTAAGAATCCTAAACTACATAAAATATATGAATCCTAAAATATTTATGAATCCTAAAATATATAAAAATAAATTAACACTCCTAAAATAATATATGTAAAGAATCACATTAAAGTCTTTTTACCTTTTTCAATGTTTTCTAAGTTCGTCTGGAGTTTTAAGATTCTATATTTGATGATTTTTTTTGTTTGTTTGTTTACATTTACCTTCAAAATAAGTTCATCTTTTTTACTGTCACTTTAACTTAGGCTTAACAAAATTGAAGATCCTTTAACTTCTAAGATAATTTTTTCATAATCTTTTATTGTTTGTATTTGTCTTTCTAAATAAATTATTATTGATTGATTCTTTAATATGTTTGTGCAGATGAAGAAAGATTTACGTGAAACATGCGGACAAAACTTCGTATCGATTAGAAGTGAATTTAAGGTATGTTTTTTCTATTCTAAATTTTATTTTTTATTCATATTAGTTCTACTTCTTATTCAAGCGTAATTCATGTTAATACTCTTTTGTCAAAGTCATACTTATATATAAAAAAATACTATTGAGATAAAAATAAAGTAAAAAATATGATTTCTCATAATAGCAAACATAATCAGAGTGTCAAACAAGTATTAAACAAAGTCATTAGTTGGCTAGAAGATAAAACATAATAGTAATTAGAGATTTCATGCATTAGTAAATGAAATTTATAATCGATTTCCTTCTTCCATCTGGGATAATTTAAACTACTCATTTTACGTTTTAGTAATGTCATCAAAACTCTAAAGTATATTTTTCCTTTCAAAGTATAATGTTAAATAATTGATATTCCAATATGTCATATTTTTTTTAAATTTTTTGTCCATATCTTTATTTTATAATTTATAATTATTTGTCTTGAATAAGAAGATGCATAAAATAGAATGTGATTTTACATGCCTTGCCGTGAGCAGTATGAAAAGAGAGAAATAGGAGATCTTTTGAAGGGTAAGCTTTTCTTTATCAAGAAATTAGTCTTACATGACTTTAAATGGATCTGATTCACAAAAATAAGATTTTTAAAGGCGGATCAAGTATATTGTTCGATATAAATGATATAAATTTATTTTTTTATATACACTTATTATTATCTTCGTATACACGTGCAAAACACGTACACTTGACTAGTTATATTAAAAGTGTGAAGGGACTTAAAGATATTGTTTGAACTTTATGTTCTTCATTAAAAGTCTTCGCTTTAGATAAATAACCTTTTCACTTTTTTTAACTAAATAAATAAGAAATTTAAATTCTAAAATATATAAGAAGTTTAAATTATATGAATATAATTAGATGTTCAATTTTAATAGTAGGGGGACATTTACTTTTCCTTTTAAGTGAAGAATTTTTTTAATTCTAAAATTCATGGACGAATAAAAGGACCTTATGTGAAGGGACCAAGTTGAAAACCCAGTACATTTTCAAGATAATAAGGCTAAAGAATGAGTTTGGAAAAAGGAGAATCTTGAAGAGTAATGAGTAAAGAGGAGATTCATCAAAATATGGAGGGTGTAATAGAGGAATTTGACCCAAAGACTATTAATTCCTCTCTTTTGTTCAAATTGTAAACTTTTCTTTGTTATTTCATGATAACATTCTTACTTCTTAGTTTTGGGTCGGCCAAATTTTATTGATTTCCTTTTTGTTTTATTTTTTGCAACATCTGGCCATCATCTCAAATGAGTATGATTTTGCGATAATTTTTTTTAGGTTATTCTTTTGTTTTTGATTATTATTATTATTGTTTCTTGAGTCAAGAATTTATTAGAAACAATCTCTTACCCCGTTCAAGTCTCACGAAAAAATGAATGCTCTTTTGATTATACTTCTGCAATAAGCATACACCTCTTCTTAACTTGTCTCGAGCAAAATAGATACAAGTAACCCTGTTAATCATTTGCATAGACGTGCCATGCAATTAGTTGATGAAGGGATAACTTCGCAAAATCACTAATTATTGCAAGAACAAGATTTCAATATGCCTAGTTAATGATTTGTATTATATATACCAAGAAGAGTTATGAAAAAGACAATGTAATTGCAGGTCATGCATGAGAAATAGTTCAGAGAAACTTACATATAAAAGGCCAAAAATTTTGTAGTTTTTTTGATGATTATTCAAGGTATTTTTTTTCTTAATGGAAAATTGTTCTAGGCTATTTTTCGTAATATACAAAATTGGTAATTCTATATTCACTTTCTGTTATGATAAGGCCCTTGGGTATTCATCTTCTCACTGTCGACAAGGTATGAAAAGAATTCGTCAACATAGTCACAAGATATGGAGTGTCAAAGTCATTTGAAAAATTGTGGGGCTATTTTGAGGCGGTGGTAGAACAATAAATAAGAGGTGCAAAAAATGACACGTTGAATGATCTAGCTGAGCAAACATAGTTTATCCAGACAATCTGTCGCTTATGAAGTTAAGGCTACTCGACGGATTAGTCATACAGTGATTGATTTGCAGAAAGCCGAGAAAAACCTAGTTGTATCACTTATTGACACTGCAAAAACTTCAGTTGTACAGAATGGATCATCTACTCCAGGCCAAGTGTCAGGCTATGGAGCCTTAGCAAGGATGAGGTAGACTCTAAAAATTTAGTTGATAATGTTATTAAAAAAGATAGAGAGATACAGCTAGAGGATTCTTAGGTGGCCAGTGGACCTTTGTATGATAAGAGTAACGATGACGACCAAAAGTTAGTTCTAGACTTTGAGGTAGGAGGCCAACAGGGAATTATCTAGGAACAGTTCACCGCTTAATGCTCCCAATGCATTATTGAAGAAATCATCTCGTTTCTTGCCTGCATATTTCTTCTATCTTTCTCAGAGGTGAAAAGCTTACGCCTGCTTTGATTTTTCAGTTTTCTAGAGTTTATGACTATTAGATCCCAGGAGAAAAGCAATTAAGAAGAGATAGGTATAAAAGAATGAAAAAAATGTCTTCGATCTGGCTTATGTTCTCTTAGAGGCTAGATAAGAAAGTTATTCTCTCTTTCTCTTTTATTGTTCGGCTCCATTGCTGGTGCTATTCGATTGAATAAAGCTAGATGTTATCATGACACTGCTTCTAAATAATTTCTTCATCTTCAATAATGTTGGTGCTATTACTGATACTTCTCTAGAAATTGAATCTATTATATTACCTTTGTCACAATATGTTGATTTCATCTTTTGATTACATTAAAGAAGGTATACGGAGGTACAATTCTCATCTATCTTTACGAATTTGATTAATACTTGTCTTTTTTTCCTTACACTCTGCTTATATCATTTACTGAGCATAAAACATTATAAAAGAACATTTCAAGAGTTTATTCTATAAGGCGACTATAGTCTATATACCCTATTATAAATTTACTTATATCTGAAAGGATATGAGTATTTAAGAACGAATCTGTGAAGGGAACTTAAGAATGAAATTAGATGAATAATTGGCCATTTTGAATTTCAACTAACTAAAAGAGGTTAAAGAATCAGGAGATCATGTCAGTGATATTGATAATTGTGCTATAATAAGAACCATATAATGATGACAATTCACATTAAATTAAATTTGATTTGCAACTCGTAGACCCTTTAAAACACAACTCAAAAGAAAAGGAAAAAACTGAAAGAAGACCGATAAGGGTTGTGATGGAGTGGTAAGTACTCCTTCATCCTTAATCAGAGGCCGCGGGTTCGATTTCTGCTTAATACAGTACCCAATGTGAGACTTTCCGACATAAATTCCAATTTAATTGGGCTCCAATTTAAATATCAAACATCAAAAAATAGAAAAAGTATCTCTCATTAACCTTTTAGATGAGAAAATGATGGTCTTTTTAGATTCTTGAATAGTAAAATAAACATTGAAGGAGCATTCAATGCAATGTGTTTCTTCAAATGTAAAAGATACACTGAAAGCACATGACTATCAAAATACTTTCAATATAAATATATTTAATTTACCGTTTGTTTTTCACCTTCAGTGTATATATATTTAATGGACTTTCTGTTTTTTATTATAAAAATTACATACTAAAAATACTTCATTGTCCATGCGTTTTTAATATTTTGTTCATGAAAATCCGACAAACTCATTTATTAAATTTGTCTCTCATTCAATACCATTTTAAAACGCATGATAGATGGTAGTACGATTCTCACCTTTCTAAAAATTCTGATAAGTGCAGGACATGTATTCTAATTGACCGAAGAATTAAAAGTTCAAATTTTAACTATTGTTTTAACTTTTTATGTTTGGAAGATATTCATTTACTTTAAATTTTATTGCGTCAGAGTAATGACCTTTTTTTTAGGCTCAACTCATCGATACTCTTAAATTTGTTTTGAGATTTCATTGGACCCCTCAACGTACCATTGTATCTTTTGAATACTTAACACAAAAGTCAATTCTATTAGGCACAAAATGGTGACACGCTAAAAATAGTGTGTTTCATACTCTTAAAATGCGTGAACCAAATTTAAAAAGTATTTTTTATTTTTCTTTTTTCAAATTTTACACCTCTAATTGTATTTTAATTTTTTCTTTTAAAAGGACGGACAACGTCCTCTACATCTATCCCCTATCATCTTCTCCATCCAAACCGCCACTCTTTCTCCTCTTCTTCCTCCGTTTCTATTCAATTCTTTTTTTGAATCATCTTTTTTTCTTGTTTAAATTCCATACATTTGAGAAAAGTAGATATAAGTTTTAAAAAAATCTGATAAAGATTCTTTTTTTCGGTAAGAATGACCACTCTCCCCCCCTCCTTCCTCTCTTTCTATTCAATTCTTTTTTAGATTATGTTTTTTCTTGTTTAAATTCCTTGCACTTGTTCATAGAAAAAGTAGGTATAAATTTTTAATTTTTTTTTGGAAAAGTCTCATTCTTTTCGGTAAGAATGATATGAATTTTTTCCTAATAATTCATTGTCATTTTTAGTGCCTGAAGAAGAAGATGAAGATATGTCATGACTCAAAAACAAGGATCATGATGACACTAGTTCCAGCGTACCTTGACAAGTAAGCTTATCACCCAAACTAATACAAAAAAAACAGAAATATCCCAAGTAAGGCTTCTAGAACGAAACCAAACCATGCAATAATCATAACAATGTGGAAAGAACTTAATCAAAATACTAATCATGCCCAAAAACAGTTGTCAATAATGTAAGAACTACTAATACAATTCATGAGTCAACTAAATCATAAAAATAACCAAAAAGGAATAATATCTATCTCCGAATACTAATAAATACATAACTAATACAGAAAGATAGAGGTGAAATCCGGACGTATGAATGTCCAACCACTACTATAGTAACCTGAAGGCGCCCGAAATCAACCAGTCTGAGGCGTACTCGAACCTGAAGCTGCACCAAAATAGTGAAGTAGAAGTGAGTACGGTCCACTTATACTCAGAAGGATCATAGACCGACCGAACAAAGTAGAAAATAAAGCATACAAAATACACACTAAGGGTACGTCACCTGCAATCAAAAAATGTCCTACAATGGTAATCCACACTGCTTGCACTAACATTTCTAATATATCACATATATTGCAACAACACACCTAGATAGAACACAAGTATGCATTGTATCACATATAAGTAGAACGACGAGGAACATGTATTTACAAGATTATCAAATACAAGTAAAAGAAGATAAGATAATTACATAGATGACAAGTCAATATGGAAATACAACACAATATAAATATATTAAAGTAAGTGCAATGTATATAATTATGATGATGATAATGATGAATGAGGTCGTCGCACGACTATATGCCTATGGAGGCAAGCCTCCCAATGCAGGACCCATGAGGGGTTCGTCAACCCGTATACAATCCACATATCTCATATCTCCTCTCCGGCACATCCCTAGGGAGGATTTTATAAGGTGTTACAATATCTCCTCCCCGACACTTACTCCGAGAAGGGTTTTATAAAAGGTGTTGCCAGTGTTTTTCAAATATTGCTATGGTGGTACCACTATTTCATGAATGAGTATGATATTAGGATTTAATGCTCATAACCAATCATAATGAGTATTTCCATAATCAATCACAATGATATATTTCCACAACCAATCACAATTATGCATTTTCACAATCCCGTAGCCAATATTCACTCATTATTTTTGTTTCATCCATGAATTTTCACATATAACAAGTATGAATATATCACAATATACCAATGGTATGAATATATCACAATATACCAATGGTACCATATTAGGCATTTCAATAACACAATATAATTATTCACATATATTCAAGTTTATCAACATCACATAGGACCCCACACGGTCACACATATCACTTAATATCTCAATTTCAATAATTACATTACATATAGTCTCCCACACGGGTACAACACATAAATAGTCATTTTTCATGATTAGTTTTCATCCTTATCATGCATTTGTATCATCATTTAGTAATTAGCCCAGTCTGAAAGAGTTAATCCATAACCTACCTCAAAAGCTGAAACTGATTCGCTACACTTCATACCCACGATCTTAATTTCCATGAACGATCTCAAACTCCCTTAAAAATATTAAATATGGAATCTACATGTCAAAAAAAAACTAACGACACCCATATTGACTACTTTTGATTCGGGATCAAAACGGACTCCCGAAATGGATTTCAAAAAAGAAAAAAAATTACATATCTACATCAAAAATGTGTTCCCCATATTTTTAGAAACCTATACATGAAAAATCAAGTCAAATCGAGTAGAAAATGAGGTTCAAATCAAAGAAAAACCATTTTTTTGCTTTACCAGATAAAATCTTTGAAATCCGGGTTAAAATCAAGAATCAGAGTTATTTTGAAGGTTAAATTGATAAAAAATTAGTAATTATAAGATAAAAATATTATTCAAGTGAAAAAGAGTGAAATTGGAGTTTAAAATCAAGCCCTAAGATTTTTGAAATTTTGAGAAATTAACCAAGAAATTACTAAGAAAAGGGTGAATTCTTACTTTAAATCCATAATAGAATAAAGAAATATATTTTAATCTAACTTCCCAAGCTTCCACAAGCTTCACCTTTAAGATGTCACACTATTTTAGGGTTTAACTTCCAAGAGGTAAGGTGAACGAATGGACAAAATGGGCAAAAAAGAGGGAAAAAACTATTTTTATAACCAAAAAAATGCACAACACCAGATTTTCTTTCTTTAAGTCCAACCCGGACTTCGACGGGGTGTACGAAATTCATTTGAAGTTTGATATACGCAAACAAACTATCTAACCACACTAAATTTTGACGCTTTGGACGCAATGACGATATTAGATTTTTGAAAAAAATGTGATTTTCACAAAGTTGACCTCTGAAATCTAAAATCATAATTTTTTCAAATCAAGGGTCAAAATGAGATTTAAAAGCAGTAAAATCACACCAAATATGTTACTATCCTAAAATCGACGTTTTCGATCTGCTAACGAAGTTGTTTTTTTGGGTTTAATTTGGTCTTTTATTAATAATAAAAAACAAAGTCTATGAATGGACCAACCCATCCAAATCACAAACTAACACAAGCCTACATATCTACAATCGGACCGGCCCAAATCGTGACCCAATCCACATCTAAAATAAATATACAGTGTAGGGTTTCCTAATTGTGCTAAGATCATCTCATTTCCTTTTAGCTTGCCGCCTCTTCTACTATGCTTGACTTCACTAATATTCACTTTGAGTTGCTTCTTCTGTGGGTAATCAACACTGTACCTTTGTCTCACTTTGTTGAATCCTTCTCCAGCTGCAAGAGTAAGCTGATTTCCACCTTCTGAGCTAACACTTATTCTATGGATCTTGCTTAATACTATTATTTCTCCATTTTCAGCTGTGTTCTCCAGGGTAAGGGTATATGAAATGCTTTTTTTGGTTTTAAGAAGTAGGGTCTAGTCCGCTGAAATTTGATATGCATTCCTGGTAACCTGCTTTCTTTGTTATTCTTGAATCTGCTGATTGACCCACAATATAACTTTGTACTTCTTAACCAGTTATAGAAGGAAGAGAGATTGTGAGATGCTCGGACCCATGTGTAACTGGATGATATCAAATTCCCTAGCCACATACAATGAAGATCTAACTATTTGACCCCCTGATCTACTTAGAGTCCTTTTTTGTTGGCTGGTTTAGTTAGGCTAAGTATCAATTTCCCTTTTTTGTTCACCGTCTTAGGTTGTATACTTGATGTATATGGATAAACTTGCTTTATCCTCTCCAGTCTGTCTACTTCTTTGATAATGTTAGCCTCAAATAGGAATATTGGTACTTATCACTGTTAAGAATCTTTCTGCCTGTACTTAGTAGCTGATGGAATGTTGTATATATGAATGTCTGTAGTTCCAATGCTATGTTGGCTAAGTAATCTGCTAATTGATTGCCCTCTCTGTATATATGAACTATCTGCACTTTCTTAGTTGAAAGTAGTTGCCATATTTGCATGATTATGTCTTCTACCTTCAAAGGTATCTCCTATTCCCTGCTCAACATCTTCTGCATTAGTAAAGAATCAGTCTGAATGATACTTTGTCTTAGTTTGGTGAATTACAAAGTCTAGCTGGATTTAAGATAGCCAGTTCTTCTGCTTCCATACTGGTTGTATCTTTAATTACTAATCCTTTTGCATGTAGTAGATCCCCCTGTGTGTCCCTTAGACAGAATGCCCAAGAACTTCCCCGTAGATTACCTTTTGAGACACCATCTGTATTATATTTAACCCAGCCTTTTTATGGAAATTCCCATAGCACTGGTGTTACCTTAATTGTAGGCTTTAACTGACTAAGTTGCTGTATAATGACCGGCCATTCCATTGAGAACTCTAGTGTAGGTTTTCTAACCTTATATAGTATCCTGAGTTGTCTGATAACATTCATAATCAGCCTATGCACTGACACTCCTTTTCCTTCATGCTTCAATGCATTTTTTCTCCTCCAAAGCTCCCACATTAGTATCCCTGGCATTGCTCTGAAATAACTTCTCTCCCTTGGCTTCACATCTGTATTACACCACATATAAATTATATTCCTCAAACTCAGTCCTTGAATGTTTATACCTGCAAAAGAAGAGAAGTAGGACCAGGTCCTGTTAGCATAATGTTATCTCAGCAACACATGAGACACTGTCTCTTGTGATGGGTTTTGGAAGCACCAACATTTGGATGGACCCTCTATTCCCCATCTCCTAATAGTGGCATCTACTGCTATCTTCCCTCTCCATATAAAGAATACTATCTTAAAAGGTAAACCCTTTATCCACAACTATTTGTAGAAGTCATTAGGCTCCTCTCTATGTCTCACATAATGCCATGCTGATTTGAAACTAAAGTTTACTCTTGCTTCCACTGACCATACTGCTGTGTCTTTCTATAATGCTTTCTATAGAAGAGATACCTTCTGCCTTATGTGGTCCACAATTTCTTCTATAAACAATTCCTTCAGCAACTCTACATTCCACTGCCAATCCTTTATCAAATCTTTGACCCTTTGCTGTCTATCATCCCATTCCCTGTATTCCTCCATAATAGAGTAAAGATCTCTTACTCCATTCCAATTATCATACCAAATATGAGCATCTTCTCTCCTTATTCTCTAATTTATAAGATGATCAGTGAGATCCCTTACTTGTAGCATCTTCTTCCAAACTTGTGACCAGTCTCCTGATTTTCACATAACCTCTTTAGGATGTAGCTTCCTGTAATACTTATTCAGCATGAATTCACTCCATATGGATTTTTTGGTTCTAAAACTCCACCATAACTTGCAAAAAAGAGCTATGTATATATCTTGTAACAGTCTAAAACCCATACCACCCTCCTCTTCCGGTACACACAACTTAGACCAAGCTACCCAATGTCTACCCTTCCCCTCTATATTGCTACTCCAGAAAAACTTAGCAAAGTATTTATGAAGAATAATTAAGACATTATTAGGAGGATTCATGACTGACAGACAGTGAATGGGTATACTTTGAAGCACATGCTTAATTAAATTAACTCTCCCCCCAAATGTTAAAAGCCTACCCTTCCTTGCTTGTAGTTTGTTGCTGACTCTATTCACGAGTTGTTGATAGTAAATCTTCTTTTTTCTCATATAGAATACTGGACATCCTAGATAATTGAATGGAAATTTCTTCCTCAAGATACCAGTATCCACTTCTACCATAACTGCTACTCCATTGGACACACTACCATGTAGATACAATACACTCTTATCTTTGTCTATTTTTTTTCTAGACACCAACTCATACCTTTCCAAAGTTGTTGTCAGTAGTTGAAAAGTACCCAACTCAGCTTTACATAGAATGATCATATCATCTTCAAAAGCAAGATTATTGATTTTAGGACTCTCTCTAGGTATGCCAAAAAGCTTGAATTTTTTTCCTAAATATCAATTCCTTCAACCCTCTTGGTAGAACCTCTGTTGCAATGATGAATAAAGAAGGTGAAAGGGGATATCCTTGCTTAATACCCCTAGAAGATTTAAAAAATCATTTAGGTTGTCCATTCAACAATAAGGAGTACCAATTATTGGACAGTAATCTGAAAACCATGTCTATGATCTCTTCAAAAAAACCAATCTTCCTTAGCACTTTTGTCAGAAAGAGCCACTCCACTCTATCATATGCTTTCATCATGTCTAACTTCATGACCATGTTTGGTGGATTTCCCCTCTTTCTAATTTCAGACACTATTTTCTGCACTACCAATATATTTTCTTCAATACTTCTTCCTTGCACAAATCCAACTTACTCTTCAGAAACAATTTTAGGCAACATAAACTGAATTATTTCATGAATAAGTTTGAGAAGATTTTATTCACAAAGTTCAACAACAACAACAATATACCCAGTGTATTCCCACATAATGGGGTCTGGGGAGGGTAGAGTGTACGAAAACCATACCACTACCTCCAAAGAAGTAGAGAGACTATTTTCGATAGACCCAGTGCAATAATTCAGGTGTATTTTGATAAATTAGTTCAACCAGGAAACTTAAACAAGAATAATTTTAGCTAGCAGAACGAAAAACCAAAAAAATGACATCGTTTATTACATTTATGAAGTTGAATCATAGGACTCTTAAACCTACAATTAGCCCGAACTATCAATTGTTCACTTTTCTATGTATTTTGATAAATTAGTGTAGGTAAAAAAATCAAACATGAATAATTTAGCTAGAAGAACAACGAAAAATCAATTGTTCACTTTTTCGAGTATTTTAATAAACTAGTTCAGGTAAAAAACTCGAACATGAATACATTAGCTAGAAGAACAACGAAAAATTAAATCAATATCGCCGTTTTACCTTTATGAAGCTGAATCATTGGACTCTTAAAACTATAATTAGCCCTAAACCAATTCCCTTCAATTCCTCTCTCTGGTTCGTTAAATACTAATTTTTTTGGTAGCAATACCAAATTTGCATTTATGATAAACCTTGGAAGGTCATAGCCACAAAAAAAACAATTATCATCTGATAAAGATCCTTAGATATTATATCCCAAACATCCTGAAAGAATGCCTCTGTCATACCAACTGGCCCTCTAACACTGTTTTTATTTAAACCCATGACTGCTACGCTTACTTCATCCAATGTTGGAATTTGTTTAATTCTGCATTTTGGCCTTCTGTTACTACAGTTGGTAGTGCATCCAACATTGTAAGGTCCTCAACATCCTCTTGCTTCTGAAGTTGATGCTGATAAAACAAAATAGCATCTTCAATAATTTCTTCCTGATTCTCCAGCCAGCTACCCTCATCATTCTGGATTTGTTAATTTTAAGCCTGGACCTTCTTCCCTTCACAATAGCATGGAGAAATCTTGTGTTACTTTCTCCATCCTTGAACCACTCAAAACTTGCTTTCTATTTCCAGTAATCCTCCTCTCTTTTCAACTGTATTATCAAATCAGCTTGTGCCTTGAATAAAGTTGCCCTATTATCCCTTGTGGGAGACTCCTCAAATTGCTTTTCCCTTACCTTGATCACTTCTTCCAGAGTAGCAATCTCTTGGAAAATATTCCCAAATATTTGCTTACTCCATTGAGTTAATGCAACTTTAGTCCTCTTTAATTTTTCATAAAATCTAAGGAATGGATTGCCCTCTACTTTCACTTTCTAGTTATGCTTAATAACGTCCAAGCAGGATTCTTCTTTAAGCCAAAATTTAAGGAACCTAAATGGTTTGATCAACTGCTTCTGGTTAGAATTACAATGAATCAACATTGGTGCATGGTCAGAACCACTTCTTGACAAGTTCTCCACCCCCATAACAGGGAACAATTATAGTAATTTATCATTAGAGAAGACCCTATCAAGTATTTTGAAAATGTAGTCTCCATCAACTCTGCCATTCCACCAAGTAAACTTGCTTCCTTTGAAAGCAATCTCTTCTAAATTACAATTGCTGATACAATGGCTAAAATCTTCTATTTTTTCAAAAGTAACTGGTAATCCACCAAGATTTTCATCTTCATTCCTTATTATATTAAAGTCTCCATTACCAGCTAAGGTTTTTTTTTTGTACAAGTCATTTCCTCAAGAGACTCCCACAAGAGCAATCTCTCTATTTGAGTATATTTTGTATAAACTAGTGTAACCACAACCACTACTCCTGCATTCTGATTCTCCAGTCTGAGTGAGAGTTGTTGTTCCTCATCATTGATAATAGAATACTCCATAGTTGACTCCATAAAATCCCAAATCTTGCCTGATATATTGACTACAACAAGTTGCATTCCCAACCTTCTCTTAGAATTTTCAATATTCTGGCCATCTTGAAATGGTTCCATAGGACCTATGAAACCAAATTGGTATCTTTTGTGCATTGTTATCAACCTTGTAAAATCCTTCTGTGTGTTCACAACCCTAATATTCCAGATTAAAGCATTCATTTTGAGGCTGATTTTGATGTGTGACTCTTTGTCAACATTGAACTTGCACCTGTATTTTTGATTTTTTTGCTATGTTTTCCATGCTTTGTCTTCAGGAATTTAATATATTTCCGAGATAGATCACCTCCCACTGCCACTTTATCAATATTGTCTACCAAGTCCTCTGTATTCAGGTCCTCCTTCCCGCTATTAGCAATAGCCAACATATTCCCTACTTCTATTGCCAGAGTTAACACATTCTCTTGTATTTGTTCTTGATTCTTATTAGGATTATTATCCATCACCACCAACTCCTTTGATTTAGTTTGTGTATTTCCACTCTCCTTTGAGCATTATTGCACTTGCTTATGATGTTTTGCTATAATTTATGCTACTTTCTCATCTGCATGATGCACACTTTCATTGCTGTCTTTGTCTAACTATTTTTGTTCCTTACCACTATCATTATTGGCTTGTATCTATTTTGCTGATATAGTGTTTGAGTTTCCAAAACTCTTAGTTACCCAATCCTTAGTGCTCTCCGTCCCCTCTATGTTGCTGGAAAGTGGTTGCTCTTCTATTTTTTCTTGTTGTTCCAAGGCAGCCAAAACATTTGATGTTTCCATTTCGGCACCCTTGTCCTTCATTTCTCCCACAATATGACCATATTGGTATCTTCTATACTTGCTTCTTTGCTGCCTCCATTGATTCCTGTTATTGATAGAATTTGCATTCATCTTTGCTATATCTTGTTCCTTGGCATCTTCTTTAACTTTGTCTTTTTCTTCTCTTTGACCTTGTACCTAATCAAATAACTCCGGATGAATATTCCAACATGAGTCCTCATCATGCCCTTATAGGTAGCATTCTTTGCAATACTTAGGTTTATGATCATATTGAATATGAATCCATTTGGACTTAATATTTCTAGTGCTATCATCCTCTTCTTTGATTTTAACTCTTTGTGGTAGTTTAGCAACCAAATGCACCTCTATATTTACTCTTGCACAGCTTGGCCTATTATGATTCCTTATGGCTATATCTACCACTAAAGTCTTGCCTGCTGCAGATGTAATAGAGAATATGGCTTCCTTAGCAAAAAAATTTGGTGGTAAATTTGGTAATTAAATCCATGCCACCCCTACTATGGTTTCAACATTAGGTTCAAACCATGGATCCTATTTAAGTGTCCTCATTTGACAATACATGTCTTTGGCCTTTATATAATATGCAGTAGTTGATAACAGTTGTACATAGTACTCCAATTGATTCAAACGAATAAAAATATGCCTTGTATCTAGTACCCCTATTATGCACTCTCCTTTAATCCTACATTTCTTTGGGATTACTTTTCTAAGTTCAATGACATCCGGTTTGCCGTAAGAAAACTTACCTATGATTGCATACAACAAATTTTCTTGTATGATCAAGTTTTCTACTTCTGAAGACTTCTACGTAATCGATGGTTCCCCATGCAGTATAACGACGGGTTTAGGAGGAACCCTAACATTCTCATTCACGTAAGGTTTCACCTTTAATAAGCCAGCATATTTTTAAATAGGTTCATTCATTTTACCATCCCCTTCAGTAATCTGCTTTGATGAATCCTCCAGTGGGGTAATCCCACCGGAAGTCGTAGCCATGGTGATCGAAAAATTAGTTAAATATGAGGGTTTTGTATGTGCCATTTTTAGGGTTTTCGGAGAAAGTGTTTTCAAGACCTTAAACTCTATATCTTGGAATAGAACAACAAGAAAGGGAAACAACCTTACATTATTTCTGCTGACGAAGTTGGATTTTCCATTCGAGGTTGTTTTGGCCATATATAGGTCCCACACTCATATTTCTAATTTTTCAACATTCCGAATAATAGGTCGAAATGAGCTCAGGTGCACCGGGACTCGAACCAAAGGTCTACCTAGTGTGAAATTGCTATTCCAGAGCTATTGGCGCAATCCGTTCAGTTATCCATTGCACGGATCAAAAGATATTCACATAAGTCCAAAATGAGGTTCTCGAAGCCATGAAAAACCATAATATTGCATAAATGATACCAAAATATATCAAAAATTATGCCATTTACCCCCACACCCCAGAAATACCATAATGCAACTATGGGGAGGGTTAAAATAGTTAAATCATACAAACTCACAAATTTCACATATTTTATCAAAAAGCAGGTCATTGCATCAACCACCATTATAAAAATCTAGTTCGTTCTCGAACTAAGGTAAAGAAATACCTGAATCAACAAAGAGTTGGGATAAGAACTACGCATATCAGGCTCGAACTTCCAAGTAAACTCTAGAGTGAAACCGCCTAACATCCCTAACCAATATGGAGATTGGATCCTCAACAAAAGATAACAACTCATCTAACTGAACTGACTCCCGTAAAATAACATGGGACTCATCCGAAATGTAACGACAAAGCATAAAAACATGATAAATTGGATGAACAGTTAATAGATCAGGGGGCACAGACAACTTATAAGCCACATCACAACAGTCTGAAGAATTTCAAATGGACAGATATACCTGGGGCTAAACTTACCCTTCTTCTCAAACCTCATCAAACCTTTCATTGGTAAAACTCTAAGAAAACCCCGATCATCAACACTTAATATCAAGGCACGAAGTCTATGATCAACATAGTACTTCTGTCTACTCTGATCCGCTCTAAGTCTATCGTAAATGACCCGGACCCTATCCAAAGACTCACGATGCAAGTCTGTACCTTGAGATCTCACCTATAAACATCAAACCAACCCACTTGGGGGTGACAATGCCTACCATACAATGCCTTGAAAGAAGCTATGTCGACACATGAACGATAGTTGTTGTTATATGGAAACCTAAGAAAATCCAACTACTGCTCCCGCTGGCTACCAAAATCTATCACGCATGTGCAGAGTATATTCTCCGAAACCTGGGTAGTTTGCTCTAACTGGCCATCAGTATGGGGTAAAAAGTTATGCTAAGATCAACCCGAGTACCCAACTTATCCTGAAAAGTCTTCCTAAAGTGAGATGTGAACATAAAACCTCAATCCAAAATAATGGACACTAGCACATCATGCAGACACAGAATCTTACGAATGTAGATGCGGGCCATCCTCTCTGTACTAAATGAGACCTAAATTAGAATAAAATGAGCTAACTTGGTCTATCAATCCACAATGACCCAAACACTATCAGAACCATGAGATGTACAAGGCAAACCAGTCACAAAGTCCACGGTGATCCATTCCCACTTACACTCATGAATGGGTAACTTCTGAAGCAACCCACCAGGCCTCATATGCTCGGCCTTTACCTTTTTACAACATAGGTAACAAGCCATAAAATTTGCTACATCTTGCCTTATACCACCCCACCGGTAATGCTGCCTCAAATCATGATAATCGTAGTTACACCTGAATGGATGGAATATCTGGAACAATGGGCCTCCTCCAAGATTAACATAATCTAGTCACCAACTCTTGACACACAAACTCAGCCTCCAATCCATAAAACTCCATCTGAGTCAAGTGATGCTTCCTTAACCTCCCCATAAAACTCCTTATCTTGAATCAATATCAATCTAGAATCATCACACTAATGAATTCGAATATGCTCCATCAAAGAAGATCTAGCCTCCACAAATGCCAAAATACACCAGGTGTCAAAATATCAAGCCTAATTATTTGGTTAGCTAAAGATTAAACCTCTAAGGCTAAAGGCCTTTCTGGGATCAAAAGATACCAAGCTACCCATGCTAGTCAACTTTTGACTCAAGGCATCCGTGACCATATTAGCCTTACCCAGATGATAGAGAATGGTCAAGTCATAATCCTTAAGAAACTCAAGCTAACGACGTTGCCTCATATTAAGATCTTACTGGGTAAAGAAGAATTGAAGGATACATGATCTGGAAAGATCTCATAATACACTATGTACAAGTAGTGCCTCCACAACTTTAAGAAAAACACAACTGCGCACAACTCTAAATCATGGGTAGGATAATTCCTCTCACGAGGCTTTAACTAATGAAATGCATAAGCAATAACCTTTCCCTCCTACATCAACACAACAACCAATCCAATACCCAAAGCATCACAAAACATGGTAAAACGCACACCTTTCTTGGGCAAAGCTAATATAGGAGCTGAGGTCAACATATCCTTAAGCATTCGGAAGCTCGCCTAATAAGTATCAAACCACATAAAAGAATTTTTATTCTGGGTCAACTTGGTCAATGGAGATGCAATAGATTAAAAACCCTTAATAAAACATCGATAATAACCTACTAAGACAACAAAAATTTAAATCTCGTGGGGTGAAGTAGGTCTAGCCCAATCACAAACCGCTACAACATTGGCTAGATCAACCATAATACCTTCCTTAGTCACCACATGACCTAAGAAAGAAACAGACTCCAATCAAAACTTGTACTTAGAGAACTTTACATACAACTTCTCATCCCTCAATCTCTAAAGTACAATCTACAAATGCTCCTTATGATCAATCTCACTCTTGGAATAAACTAAGATATCATCTATAAATACAATAAAAAGAGTCAAGATAGGGTCAAAATACCCAGTTCATCAAATTTGTGAATGCAGCAAGGGCATTGTTCAACCCAAAGGACATGACCAAAAACTTATAATGACCATGTCGAGTCCGAAAAGCTGTCTTCAGAATATCCAAAGCTCTAATCCTCAGTTGGTGATAACCGGACCTTAAAATAATCTTTGACAACACCACAACATCCTGAAGGTAATCAAATAAATTATCAATATGAGGAATAAGATACTTATTCTTAACTATCACCTTATTTAACTATCGATAATCAATACACATCCACATAGACCCATTCTTTTTCTTCACAAATAAGACAGGCGCACCCCAAGGTGAAACACTAGGTTAGATAAATCCCTTTTCCAACAACTCCTACAACTGATCTTTCAGTTTCTTCAACGCTGTCGGGTCATCCTATAAGGAGGAATAGAAATAGGCTTAGTTCCCAGCTCAACATCAATAGTGGGATTTTTTATTTTGATGATGATCAACTGACAATAAGGGACCAGGTCCCTGGCTCTTCATGAAAAAATATAGCTATCACAAGGCTTGCACAGTTTTGTCTTCTGATGTAACAAACTACATAGGTGAGCTTGTACATTTCAAGATACCTAGCCCAATCAAATTCCTACCCTAATCATTATTTCACTATAAAAGGAAAAGAATGCTTCTTGATTGGTAAGATTTTGCAAAATCAAAATAGAAAAGAGGGAAATAGGTGAAAACTCAACTTTTTAATATTGCTCAAGTTCTTAATTTCTTTATGTACTGAAAGAGTGAGTGTTTTTGAGTCAAGTCATGGTCCGTAACTAAATTACTCGTGTTATAAGAGTAATGTCTTCTTTGTGTTCTTGAGAGAGCTTAGGTAGAGTTACCTGAGTTTGATATTAGTTAGAGTTAATTAATATCAAGGTGAGTTCTTGGTAGAGTTGTCAAGGTAGGCTTATAGTAGAGTTATTACAAGCAAGTGGATCCTAGATTTAGGTTCATTAGAGTCTATAATCAAGAGTTTGATTATAGTTTATGGTTGCATACTTGTTAGGGCAAGTCGTGATTTTTCCTTCCTTGAGCAAGAAGGTTTCCACGTTAAATTATTGTGATCTTTAGTTTTTAGCAAAGTTTTAGTTTTCTAGTGCTTTACTATTTGATTGGCTATGACTGATTCTAAGGGAACTGGTCCCTCAAAGTGTGGTGCAACCCCCCTTCCATATTCTATTAATTGGTATCAGAGCTAGAATACTTTAAAAGGTTAACACCTAGAGTGATTTTGTTATCATGGCTTCCCCACCTAATTTGGAAGAAGCACAATATACCACTAGACCACCTAGTTTGAATGAGCAGTTCTAAGGGTGGTGGAAAATAAGGATGTATGAATTTATTATGGGTGAGGACAATGAGCTAATGGATATAATTCTAGATGGTCCTCTTATTCTAATTAGAGAGGTCAAGAAAGGAGACATAACTAGAATAGTTGTTAAAAGTAGGAGAGAGTATGATGATGAAGATAAAAAAAAGTTGAGAAGAATTATAAGGATAAAAAACTACTAGTTTGTAGCATATGGTCTAATGAATACAATAGGATTTGTGCATGTGAAAATGCTATAGAAATTTGTGATTGCTTGAAGACTGCTCAAGAAGGAACCACTGATGTAAAGAATTCATAAGTTGATATACTGACTACTCAGTATGAAACCTTTACTATGAAAGAAGGAGAAACTATCCAAGAGATGCATACAAGTTTCACTTCAATTACCAATGACTTGCACTGCTTAGGAGAAGTAATTCCTTTGTATAAACAAGTTAGAAAAATTTTGGGTTTTTTTGTCTAAATCTCGGGAAAGCAAAGTGGATGCTATCACTGAGGCAAGAAACCTAAAACTCTCACTATGGAAGAACTTATTGGTAATCTGAAGACACATAAACTCAAGAAGCAACAAGAGCAAGAGAAGAAGGAAGTAAAAAGGAAAAAATCTCTAGAATTGAAGGCTTCTAAGTCAGATTCAATTGAAGAAGACACTGATGTTGCCTATTTGAAAAAAAAATTGTTAGAGCTATAAAGAAAAGTGGTCAGGTTCAAAGAGGATGAAGTAGCAACAAAAATGGTGGCAATGTTAAAGTTTGTTACAATTGTGAAAGTCTTGACCATTTTATTAAGGACTATCCAATGCACAAAATAGATTACTAGGAATATCTCAAGACTAGAGGTTACAAAGGAAAGAACAGGGACCAGGTCCCTATAAAGTCAAGAAGAAAGGTTGCAGCTGATTCTGCAGTTAAGCAGGCCTTAGCAATATGGGTGGATTCTTTCAATGAATTTAAGGAAGATTGAAAGCATGAAGATGTTTCTATGCTAGCAGCAGAGGATGAGAAAGTGACTTTTTATTCCTTGTTTGCTCTCTTGGCAAATACTGAAGATGAAGAAGAAAATGAGATAACTCTTTCTGATATTAAGTAAAACTTAGAAAACTACTCTTCTAGAAAGATAAAAAAATTGCTAATGTGTTGATTAATTCTATGTGTGAATTGACTACTGAGAAAAATGATCTAGAAGAGAAGGTAGAGAATAAAGAGCTTGGATTAATTACTTTAAATCTCTAGATATCTGAAATTGAGGAACATGTTACAAAGTTGAAATATTAAAATTTGAATATAGTGAGTCAACTAGAGAAAGTAGATGATACTGATGATAAGGGAAGAAATATTCTTTAAAAGAGAAAGTAGAAGATTAGGAGATTGAATTAGTAGCTTTAAATCTACAAATATCTAAAACTGAGAAATAGGTTGCTAAGTTGAAATATTAAAATCTGAGTTTTATGTGTCAACTGGAGAAAGTAGATGATTCTAATATTAATGGAAGAAAGAAGCCTCAAAGCTTCAAATTGGGCTTGAATAAAAATTGAGGGATTCTCAAAAGCATCTCATGATTGCACTCTATAATAATGAAGAGTTATAAAGAGACCTGGTCCGTCTGAGAGAAGAACTTAATAAATCACTACAATAGATGTAATACCCGTGCTTTTTTCTTAGCTTGAAAATCATATCAAGGATGTTAGAACTTTCTTTGAAATAAGAATTCATTATTATAAACATGGTATTTTCATAATTTTTAGTTCCTATCACGTGGAAAATCGAATAAAATTTCCATCGATATATAATTTGCCTAAATCTGACACCCGGGCGAAGAGTTAGAGCCTTTTTAGCGAGACAGTGTTTGACCTGAGCCTTCAGCGCATCACGGAGATAGCTAAAATGGAAATTGTCAAATTTCAGTGTTACTCCATGATACTAGCATGTCACACCAAAATTCCAAGTCGTAGACAAGCTGGCAACGCGATATCTCCGCGTTGCGCTACCATGCAATTTCTCAATTGTCAATTTCCAGTGACATGGTGTGATAACGCTGCGTCGTGCCAAGGCCCAACTTGGGAAATTTTACTGAAAATTTAATGACGTGTCCAGTGTTAAAAGGTTCAACTTCCTACCCCTATATAATCCCTTTAACACGTGAGTTAGCCACTTTCAAAAACATATTAGTTTCTCTCAAGTTTATCTCAAGAACAAACTAGGGTTTCTATTGGGGATTCAAATTCAGGAAGGTTTAACCATCAATCTTTATGAAATCATGATCTAAGGTATGAATTGTGTTCATTTATGGACTCCTTTCGTCTATGATGTCCAAGAATCCTTTTTAACTACAAGTTATGAATTTTCTTCATGTTTTTATGCTTTGTATGTTCTCTTTCATATTGATAAATGAGGAATTGATTTCTATTCCATGATTTGATGATAAATTCCATGTGGGTTGATTAGTATAGATAAAGATTTATGAAATCTCATGACTAAAACCTTGTATGATGGAATTGGAATTGAAGCATGATATTTAATTGTTGTATAATGTGCTTTACATGTACTATGCCTATAATATGTTTGATTAAAACCCTAGATGAAGAAAATTTTCCTAACTAGCATGATATCATGAAAATCCCCATGTATGTAAAAGTTTATGCCTATTAGACGTTTGATGAAATGCTTTAATAAACGTATTGTGGTGATTATCATTTATTCAAGAATATCAAGTCATGTCAGTTTCCTTCCATCGAGTCTTTGGGGTACTTGTACCTGAAATATTAGCTGTATGCCTAAAGCCATGTCATGTTTTCACGATACTCTCAGTCAAGTTATGAACTCTTAGACTTTAGATAGTCTTATGACTCAGGAAAAATCTTCATGATCTCATGACTTAGTCAGTTGTCAGATATTAGTAGTATTCCATCAGCCATAGAGATTCAGTAACTCAGTCCATGCTCAGTTCAGTTCACTAAATCATGTTCAGTGTCCATTCATATAGGAGTAGGAATTAGCACCGAGTGAACCCAAGGATGGGGCCTCACTTGTTATACGAGGGTGTGATTACTAAAAGTAATCCTTGCGTTCCAGAACTATGTAGCCAGCATAGGTTGAGACATCGTAGCCTGCTATATGAGGGTAGATGAGGTGGATTAACCTATTATGTGAGGGTTCCCACCTTTATCGCTAGAGTTATCTATTATATAAGGGTTACTCATATGTTGTCCTTACCAGCAGCACAGTATTGACACCCTTCCAATCA
Source organism: Capsicum baccatum var. pendulum (assembly GCA_030864225.1). Classification (NCBI taxonomy): domain Eukaryota; kingdom Viridiplantae; phylum Streptophyta; class Magnoliopsida; order Solanales; family Solanaceae; genus Capsicum; species Capsicum baccatum. The sequence continues at coordinate 73,824,220 of CM061558.1, read as the reverse complement.
GGGAATAGATTGGACTCCAGCTCAGCTATCATAGCACCTTTGGGGCATGTCAGTTAGATATTACTTCCCATAGTTTCATGTTATAGAATCAGAACTGTTAGATACAGTCAATCAGTCTCAGTAATAGAACTCAGATAGTTTTTCAAATTTCAAGACTGTTAGATACAATCAACTCAGATATAGTACGAAACTCAGATAGTTCCATCAGATTTAGGATTGTCAGCTACAGTCACCCACATTATCAGTTATACTCAGATATAGTCACCCATGTTATAAGTATTATTCAGATATAGTCCTTCATGTTATTAGTCATATCAGTTACTAGCATATCACATTATCAATATACATACTCCAAAATCACGAAATCATATTGTCAGTTACAGTTACATATTTATGCATATATTCTCACGTTCATGTAGACAGTCAGTTAGCATTATTCATGCATGCAAACCCTTGCATATAGCCTACCTCACATGTATACTCGGTACATATGACCTGATGCATTCGCGCTATGGTGCTTTATTTTTATGTTACACCATAGGTTCAGAGACACGAGTTCCAGATCAGCAGTAGATTCCAGATTCAGCAATCAGAGTAGAAGTGAGTTCTCATCCTTCAAGGACATAATGATTTTCTAGTATCTCATTGATTAGCTTATTAGTTGGAGTTAGTTGGGGACATGTACCATCAACTCCTTATTCAGATTGTTCAAACAGTAGAGGCTTTCAAACTAGATGTAGACTAGATACATACTATCATGTTCAAGCTTCAGTATTTTCAGTTTTGTTTTGGGTATTCTATTACCTCACACAAATATTACGTTATTCAGTTATGTTCATAATCAAACCTTATGGACTTTCAGTGCATGTTTCTGCATTATTATGTTATCTTATGCAGTATACAAGTACAGATATCAGTCATGGGTTAGATTGTTGTCGTTTGGGGTCATGAGCACCATGTAGCATTCCGGTTCAGCAAATCGAGTCGTTACAATAGACCACATCCTCACAGATCCTTTCTAATTTATCTAGTCAAGGTGTTAGAAATGGTAAGGGCCTTGGCTATTAGTATAAAACTCAATCACTTGGGTCTCAAGGTAAGGTTGTTCAAGATATCAAAAACAAAGTCCGAAAACCTCTATGCACTCACTATGGAAAAGTTGGTCATACGAAGAAAACTTGTTAAAGTTGGATTAGATCTAGAATGAATAGTATTAGATATCCAGCAAGGGAATACCTATTCTAAGGGTTCCAAACCTTTGAAAAATATGAAAAAGTTCGCATTACCTAGATAGAAAAAGAAATAATTTCTCACACTCTTGTCCTCTTACTAGGAACTCAAACTCAAGTGGGTTCTCAAATCTAATAAATGATTTTGTTTGCAGTTGGGAGAAAAGGACTTCAGTTAGAACTGGTTCTTTGATGAGTAATTGTTCAAAGCATATGACTGGAAGGTCTGACTATATTCTCTCTTTCAAGACACTTCAAAGTGGAGGTGTCTAATTTGGAAAAGGCAATCAGTTGATTTTAAAGGACCTGGTCCTTAGGATGCCAAAAATGAAATTTCCAGGAAATAAGTCCAAAGTAGAGGAGAAAAGAAGTATGTGTTTGTCATTATGGATGACTTCCCCAGGTTTATCTGGAAAATATTCTTGATAACCAAGCAAGAAATCTATGAGGCCTTGGTTATTTTTTTCGTAGCAAACTCAAATGAAGCTGTACTTATGGGCTATACCTCATCAAGCCAAGCATACTAAGTTTTCAAAAGATGAAACTCTGTGTGTTGAAGTAATTATGATTGTGATCCTTGATGAGTCTAGAAAGCTGGTGAATCCAAGTGACGAGGAAGATTTTGACATTGAAGAACTTATTTCTATTCAAAGGGATGATATTGATAAAAGATGATGGTCAAGGACAAATTAATGCAGAAGGGAATGATGAAATTAATGGTGATTCAAGATATCAGTAATAAACCCCATCTCTAGTTGAAGAACAACAAGAGTGGTCTAGTCAAAATATTCAGGGACCTGGTCCCAATAAAACTTATCTTAGAAGGTCAAATTAGAGGCACAAATATTCTCACCCCCTTGAGATTCTAACTTCACCTTTGGAGATTGGAGTCCAAACAAGAGCTTATGTAAAAAATTTCATGGTTTTCTCAGCATTCCTATCCCAAAGTGAGCTAAAAAATGTGAAAAAGGTTCCAAAAGATATTGACCGATTCAATCAAATGCAAAAGGTACCTTGGAAATTTAAATAATGTTAATTCTGAGACCTGGTCCCCAGACCCATTTTTAGAATACTTTCTAAAATAAAATGGTGTATTGAAACAAAAAAGTTAAAGTTGGGATTGATCAAATTAACCTGACCTATGAAATGAGTCAGTTTCTCTTCCTAAGTTTGGCTATGATAAGGAGATAGGTATCCTTGGTAAGGTAAGTGCATATTAGTCTAATTCAGTACTATACCTTTGCAGGTATATACCCATGGGAACAATTTTAAATAAAAACCATTGAGGCAAACACAAATGGAGAATTCTCTCAAGAGAAAGAGGGACCTAGTCCTACATCTCAGGTTAGTACCAAATCAGTGTGTTTTAAAATCATAAAATTTTTGTCTACAAAGGCACATGTCTTTCCTTATTTTAGCAAAATTTTTCAATTCATAGAAATGTGAAGAGTCACACCAAATGTAGTCAGTCGCGTTATTTCTAAAAGACACCTTTAAATGTGAACGATCACCTCCATTAATTACAAAATCAAATATTTTTATTTTCACTCTCCTCTGAATTAATTCAAATAATCTTCCTAAATTGTCCTCATCTCTAAAATAACTTGGTCCTTTTCTTTATCTCTCACAAAAACTTTGAAATGGAAGATATTCTATTTTTCTCAACCCCTATGAAAGAATCTTCGTCTAATCTTCCTCATGAATCACAGAGTGTTGTACTCACCATGCCTTACCTTGAAGTTACTAACACCCTAAATGAACCCATTTAAAAAAAATCCCCAAATCAAACAATCTAATTCTCTAACACACAAAACTATGGAAAACATCACCATAAGTCCACAACAAGAACCTGTGTTGACTCCTCCCACTCATTCCTCTTCAGAAATTCCAAAATCCTTAAGTGAATTCGTTCTAGTCAAAACTCCAACATCCATTGAAAACCTTACTGAGTTAGCCTTTTAGGTTGACTTAAATTAGGGTTTTGGTTCTCCAATTGAACAATAAGTCCAATAATCTAAAGTTTCTCTCTCACCAGGAGAACTAAAATCCTCAGATGTTTCTCAAATCCCTCCCCACTCTAAAGAATTAGAAGGTACTAAAATTTTAGAAAATTTATGAGTACCTGGTTCCCCTACTCCCTCAGGTTCAAACTCTACCTTTTCTCAACTGTGTGGGAAATAAATTTCTGTAAAGAAATCTGATCCTTATAGCAGCATAAATTGAGTAGCTGAAAATTTGCGTTTACTCGCATATGATCCCAAGGAAAGCTTTGTTATTGTAGAATAGTGAATAGTAGGTGAAAAGGATGATGTGTCATAGAATGAAGAAATTGTACTACCTCTAAATGAGGAGGATGGGGATCAACCACCTCTGAGGTGGCCTATGAAAAAATAGAGGGGCAATAAAAGCAAGAAAAAAGTGATTGATTCTACTGTAAAAGTTGCTAGATCCTATTATGCTAGGGGATTTGATAAAAGCTATTATTGGATGCAATGAGGCAAGCAAGTCCTCAACACTAAGAGAAGAAAACTTAAGAAAGCTATTGTATTGTAGGATGAAAAGAATATTTATGTTATAGAGATTAGAGAGGGTGAGGACATTGATTATGATGTTTCTGCTGCAGCTGAGACAATAAGAAAAGATGCTCATATTACTGGAAGGACCAGGTCCTTCAGTTCAAAGTCTGGTAGCCCTGCAGGAATGAAAAAGAAACATATTACTGTTAAGAAGAAGAAAGTCTATGAGGGACCTGGTCCTAAGAAGAGAAATGTTTTTGAACAGAAACCAAGTGGTTATCCAAAAGAAGAAAAGAGGAAGATAAGAAGTCAACATCTATAGAAACAATAAATGCAGTCTTAAAAACTATAAAGTACTGTCTGGTAGAATATTTGATGCCAGGATTTATGAGAAACCTAGCATGGTAGAGTTGGTGCAATATGTCAAGCACCAGGGATAGTTACACCTCCTAGAGGAACCAGCTCCCATATTTTTGAAAATAAAGTTAGAGAGTTTTATTATACATTGGATTTCTCAATTCATGGGTTGAGTATGACTGCTCAAGTGTAAGGTAAGAAAATAAAACTTTATGAAAAGGCTCTGGGAAAAATTCTGGATGTACCTATAATAGATGTGAGGACTGTTGTGAAACAACAACCCTTAATTAAGTTCATGATTGAAGCCTCAAAGATGGGAGGGATTTCAATAGTTGGTATTAAGAAAAAATTTCTCACAGCTGAGTTCCAATTAGTGTTTGAATTTGTGAAAAAAGTTCTTCTACTAGGTTTGAGAAAAGGACCATAACCTCTGCGGTTGATCTATTTTTCATTAAGTATTTGAGCAAATTTGAGTTTATAAGTTTGCCTGCTTTAATGTTAGAGCATATGCATAAGGTCATCCATGAGAAGGAAGGCAAACATTGGATTCCTTATGGGTACTTCTTGAACAAGGTGTTTGATCACTTTTGAGTAATTGGGAGTAAAGGGACTCTAGGAACTATCAAACAAAAGTTTAGTCTGACAACATTAGTAAAAAATAAATGCATTGAAGGAAAAGTTGGAATTGTGTCCTAAGTGTCAGAGTTGTTGGTTGCTCAGGAGAATTTAACTAAGGAAATAAAGGAGATGAGGGTTAAGCTAGCAGCTAAGGATGTTGAGATAGTGTACTTAAATATGCAGAATTAGAAATTATCCTTAGAGGGACCTGGTAAGCTCCAGGGCAAGGTTGCAAAAATTACTGGTGAGGTTCAAGGGCTAAATGCAGAAGTGAAGACCCTTGCTAGACAGTTGTTAGATGCTCATGCTGCTGAGGCTGTCAGAATGGAGTTATTGCTCAAATCTTTATACCCTAAGCCCCCTTCTTCCTAAGTCTTATCATTCCTATGTCAGTTTGTTATCCCTGTGTTTGTTTCCAGTCTTTATTTTTATTGGGTTTTTTAAGACAGTTATTCTATATTTTTTGGTATAAGTAATGGTACTGATCTCCTTCAATAATGAATGAATCCCTATTTATGTATTTCATCTATTTTCTCTTTATTTTAAAAGTTGTTCCTCATGTTAATGTTTTCCTAGTGGCCATGAGTTGACTATCTTGTGCTTATTTTTACTCTTGGTTTATCGTTATCACTTTTCAATGATACCAAAAGGAGGAATACTAAATACATATGGTAGAGAGGGACTAGGTGGACTAGGTTTGTTGCATGATATAATGATATATTAGGGACCAGTTACCAAGTAGGTGCATATGTATTGAATGCAAGTAGGTGATAAGTAATAGGTGTTGAATGCATTAATAATGAAGTAATGATTTCATATTGATAGGGGAAAATGCTCACATGAACATTGATGAGTACAAGTATATTGATTGGGGAAATATTAAAATATAGTGAATGAATTTTGATGTCAACTGACAACAAGGGACCAGGTCCCGAAGTTGACATATTAATAGGGGTAAGTATGGTGCATAATGATGGGAGGAACATTCACTAATAGTTGTGGTAATCACTTCGACTGAATAGGTTGAATGAATTTGATGCTCCAAAGTTTTCTGGTTATGTTCTGTGGTTTGTCATTATAAAAAAGTAGAAAATTGCTACATCTTATTTTGATGATGATCAGCTGATAACAAGGTCCCTAGGTCTTCATGGAAAAATACAAATGTCACAAGGCCTGTGCAGTTTTGTCTTCTAGTGTAATAAACTACATAGGTGAGTGATGTTTCCTGTTTTGATGGAACATTTTACATCTTTTTCTAGGGATAATTGTATGTTTTCAAGAAACTGCTATTGTATTTAATACTAGATTTTAGTGTTTTAAGGTCAAAGAGTTAACTAGAGGAAAAACTTAGAAAATAACAGAGAAAGAGTCGCTGATGGTCACACTGGTGGACCTAGACTAAGTGACGGTCCGTTAGGATGACCGTCAAGGTTAATCAGAATGGCCCCATTTGGGACCCCTGCGATGGTCCAAGTGACAGACCGTCAGACCCTCGATGGACCTCCAACTTAGTCGTCAGGCTAAAATAGAACACATGATTTCAGAAGATCAAGAAACGGCCCTGGCGATGGACCACCGATCCAGCAATGGTCTGCCAATATGACTGTCAATCCTTAACAAAATCTGACATTCAGGAACCATCAGCGATAGTCCACGCGATGGACCATTAGGCTTTCGACGGGACATCGATCTGTCCATCAACTTGGATGCGACTTTTTTGAGTTTGAATTTTAAATCCTCTGTACCTGGGAACATATAAATAACCAGTTTAGGTTTTATTTAGGTATCTTTTATCATATTTCCAACTTTGAACATTATAATAACGTAGTATTCTTTGAGATTAAAGCTAGAATTGTGGGTCTAAACATTTTATACCTATTTTCCTTTGAAGATTCAAGAACAAATGTCGTGATCTTTGTAAGTAATTTCTACATTTATTTATGAGAAACACAATGACTTCTTATTATTTTTCTATTGATATAAATGGATAAGCTCCCATAACTAGGGTTATGGGAGCCTTGATGTGAACAACTATTTGGGGTTATAAAAATATTTGATTTCTATGGTTAACTGAAGTTTTATAAACCCTTTTTCACAATAACGACCTTTCTTGGTTGCAAACTTGAAGGGTGAGCCCAGGAACATCACTTGTTCGAACAGAAAAGTACTCATTGGGAAAAGAAGAGGTTTACATGGAATCTAAGGGCTTTAACCTTTGGGTTAAAGGTTGATGCCTTAACTGGATCAACCTACATGAGAAAATAAGTTGAATAAATTAATGCATCTTTTAAGTTTGAGAGAATTGAAGGAAAATCTACTCATTTAGGTTGAGAGACAAATGGGTAAATTATATGATTCAATAACTCTTGGAATTGAAGTGATTAATTGGAAATTCAAAAATAATTCACAACCCTAGCTGCTTGAACATCTTGGTAACCGTGACTCTAGTTTTTCTACTCTCATTGAATTATTATTTGCAATAAGAATCACTGACTATAAAACTTTCTGTTACAAATAAAGAGATAAAATTTACAAATCAAACCCCCCTTTAATTTGGAACCTTTGATCAACAATCTAGTAACAACAACAATACTTAGTGAACCCTAAACTAGTTGGGTTATATATTTGACAACAACCACTTACTCTCCCATAAGAGAGGTGTAATTTAGGCGTATCAAATTTTGGCGCCGTTGTCGAGGAATACGGTTGTCAATTAAGTTTGTGATTGTTAATTAACCTTTGGTCAAGTTTCCCAAATTTTACCTTTATTTGTTGTTTTTGTTTCATTATAGGCTCATTGTTGTTTATTCCACGCACTAGATGTTCAGGAGAACTACTATTACCCTTCAATCCTAAACCACATCTAATTAGTAGAATGGAAGAATAAAAAGAAGCTGATAGACTAGCCGCCATGGCTAGAGCACAGGTTAATCGACAAAATAACAGTCAACCAGCTCGTGACCCTAATCCTGATGACAAGGATTTTGGGGGTGATGATCTGATTAACCCAGTAAACAGAAGGCGTGTGAAAAATGTATAGGTGGCTGTAAATAGAAACCGAACACCTAGAGGGAGAGCAAACTATCAACCTGCTATACAATTTGATCTTAATGAGGGGGAGGACGACTTGGATGAACCTGGTGCTATAGGAGCTATTATTCCACCACCACTGGCACCTGGGGTGAAGTTTAACATAACCAACACCATGATACAACTGATTATTCTTAAGGGGTTGTTTGGAGGACTTCCAGGGGATAACCCAAATATGCTCTTGGTGAATTTTATCAACATTTGCAAATCCTTTGATAACCCTGTTGTTGGCTAAAATGTAATTCGTCTTCGGTTGTTTCCACTGTCTCTGTCTGGGGAGGCAATTATGTGGTTGAATGAGTTGCCCCCCAATTCTATAACAAACTGAAGGCAATTGAAAGTAGCTTTCCTAGAAAGGTTCTTTCTGCCCTCTAGGATGTTACCGTTGAGGGATGAAATCAGCAACTTTAGACAATTACCAAATGAGGCACTGCATGTAACTAGGATGTGATTTAAGAAAAAGTTGACACAATTACCCAACCACAAAATGACTGACAATAATTTAATGGAGACTTTCTATAGAGCCTTGAACTCTATAACCAAACCTACAGTTGACAATGCAACAGGAGGAGCATTTATGGAGCTTACGTTCAACGAGGTTGCAGATATATTGGAGCGGTTGACTAAGACAAGTAGATCTCGGCACACTAGGGATTCTATGGTAGTCAACCCTACTATATCTAGTGGTATGTCGGTGGAGAAACACCAAAAACACGAGTAGCATGACCAAGATATGGCACACATAAAAACACAGATGGATCTGCTTACTAAACACTTATTATTTGGGAAGACTAAGAAGGTAAAAGATATTGGATCGCAAGGAAAAACTGATTCTGATTCTGAGGAAGAGGCAAACTATATAAATAATCAGGGAGTTTTCGAGGCAATAGCCAAAGGAATCAAGGTCGGAACTATTATGACAAGGCTGGTTACAAAGATAGAGACCAAGGGAGTTGGAAGAACAAAAATGATAGGAGTGGACTGTATGTACCTCCTAGAAATTGGGATAATGCAGCTACCAATTTAGGTAATATGTCCATGGAGTACATAATGGAGAAACTATTAAAGGGAGTTAAGGCTACCAATGCTGGGGTGACGACGACGAAGAGTGACTTATCTTCCATGAGCTAGCTAGTAAATTCACACTCAACTTCTATTAAGCAGTTAGAGCAGCAGATGAGCCAACTCTCAGAAATATTTAATCAAAAGAAGAAAAGTACCTTGCCTAGTGATACAGTGCAGAATCCTCAAAACGATAGCGCCTGCATGGCAGTTACCACTCGGAGTGGTAAACTATTACCTAGCCCTTCTATAGGCAATACTGTGATTGATGATGTGATCGAATAAGAGGTAGAAGCTGATGAAACCCATCCAGTAGAGTCTAATAAGTTGGATGGTAATGCGAGTACATCTAACCATCAGTAGGTTAATGAGTTAGAGAAAGAAAAAGAAAAGGAGAAGGAAGCAGTGGTTACCACTCCCCCAAAACTACCGCCTCCCTTTCCTCATAGATTGAAGAATAAACTTGATGATACAAGTTTTAACTAATTCATGGCATTGATGAAGTATCTGATGGAGAATGTGCCTTTAGTGGAGGCATTAAAGCAGATGCCTGGGTATTCTAAGTTTATGAAAGACCTGGTGAAGAAGAAGAAAGCTGTGAGATACAAACCGGTGGATAACCTTCACTACTGTGGTGCTATTTCAACAAGGTTTTTGGTGCAAAAAAAAGCAGACCAAGGAGCATTCACTATTCCTTGTACTATCGGGTCTCTTGATTTACTAAGGCCTTGTGTGATATGGGAGCGAGTATTAACCTGATGCCACTAGCTGTTTATAAAAAGTTAGGTTTGTGGGATCCTATAACAATAAACATACAAGTAGTAATGGAAGACAGGTCGGTGAAGAGGCCAGTGGGGATACTCTATGACGTGCTTGTAAAGGCAGACAACTTTATATTTTATGTGGATTTTGTAATTCTGGATTATGAGGTGGATTTTGAGGTGTCCATAATCTTGGGTCGACCTTTTCTTAAAATCAGAAGCATGCTTATTGATTTGCGAGATAATGAGCTCCTATTCAAACTTAATGATGAAGTGGTTTGGTTTGATGTGTACCAATATATGAAGTAACACAAGGAAATAAGTGTTTTCTCAATTGTTGATGTTTATTATGAGAATAAGCAAGAAAATTTTTTTGTTGAGACTTTGGCTGCAGTTTTGATGAATTTTTATAGTGAAGGCATTGAAGAGTATGAGGAGACTGTGTGTGTGTTGACAGGAATGAGATCATATTCTTATGCTCCCAAGAAGCTGGATCTATATCTAAAAAATCATCCAACACCATCAGCTAAACCATCTATTGAAGAGCCACCAGTATTAGAGTTAAAGGAGTTGCCAGGCCATTTATGGTACATTTTTCTAAGAAGTGGAAACACTTTACCTGTAATTATTATAGTAGATTTGAGTGAGCATCAGGTGGAGGCATTTATTTCTGTGCTCCGGAGGTATAAAAGGGCAATAGGTTGGACTATTACAAATATTATTGGTATTTCTTTGGGTATTTGCACCCACAAGATTCAGATTGAGGAAGATTGCACACCAACCATTGAGCATTAACACTGTCTTAATCCACTCATTCAAGAGGTGGTTAAGAAGAAGATCATCAAATAGCTTGGTGTAGGAGTTGTATACCCCATTTCTGATAGTAAGTGGGTAAGCTTTGTTCAATGTGTGCCCAAGAAAGGGGGAATAACTGTTGTGGCGAATGAGAAAAATGAGTTGATCCCCCTCAGGCCTGTGACTGGGTGGAAAGTTTGCATGAACTACCGTAAGCTCAACTCATGGACTTTGAAGGACCACTTCCTAATGCCTTTTATTGATTACATACTTGATTGGTTGGTAGGAAGAGGTTGGTATTATTTCCTGGATGGGTATTTTGGCTATAAATAGATTTTTATTTCCTCGAAAGATTAGGAAAAGACGACATTCACTTGCCCGTACGATACTTTTGGCTTCCAGAAGATGCCATTTGGTCTGTGTAATGCACCCGCTACCTTTCAACGGTGCATGATGTTTATCTTTTCTGATATGGTTGAATATACCTTGGAGGTCTATATGGATGACTTCTCAGTGGTAGGTGATTCTTTTAAGCTTTGTTTGGTAAATATGAGTAGAGCTTTGCAGTGGTGCGAGGAATTTAATCTTGTGCTTAATTGGGAGAAATGCCACTTCATGGTGGAAGAGGGCATTGTCCTTGGCCACAAAATTTCTGCCAAAGGGATTCAGGTCGACCGAGCTAAGGTTGAGGTTATTCATAAGATACCACCTCCTATTTCAATAAAGGGAGTGCGTAATTTCCTTGGTCATGTGGGTTTCTATCGGTAATTTATAAAAGACTTCTCAAATATTGCAAACCCACTTCGCAAGCTGTTGGAGAAGGAGGCCAAGTTCCTATTTAATGATGATTGCTTGAAGGCATTTGAATGCCTTAAAGGGAAATTAGTAGATTCCCTAATTATTGTTACTTCAGATTGGTCAAAGCCATTTGACATTATGTGCGATGCAAACAAAGCGACGCTTGGGACTGTGCTTGGGAAAAAGAGGGATAAGCTATTTTATCCCATTTATTATGTAAGAAAGGCCTTAAATGGAGCTCAGAAGAACTACACTATTACTGAACATAAACTTCTTTTAGTTGTCTATGCATTTGAGAAGTTCCGGGCTTACCTATTGGGAACCAAGGAGGTGGTCCACACAGACTATGTTGCCTTGAGATATTTGATAGAAAAGAAGGATGCTAAGTTGAGATTAATAAGATGGGTATTGATTCTCCAAGAATTTGACTTTGAAATCAAAGATCGGAAGGGATGCGAGAATCAAGATGCGGACCACTTATCCAGTCTGGAGAGAGGTCAAACAATCAAGGATGAGCTAGAAATTGATGATGCATTTCCAGATGAGGAGATCTTGGCTGTTGTGTTAGGAGTGCCTTGGTATGAAAACTTTGCAAATTATATGGTGAGCGAGGTTATTCTGGAGAACCTTTCTTTTCACCAAAGAAAGAAGTTTCTTCATGATGTTACACACTACATTTTGGGATGAACCGTATTTGTTTTGGTGTTGTGCAAATAATATTATAAGGAGGTGTATCCCAGAAGTGGACATGCTGAATATTTTGGAAGCTTGTCATGCTTCTCCGGTTGGGGGTCACCATGCGGGTGACCAGACTGCTAGGAAAGTGTTACAAAGCGGATACTATTAGCCGACTTTATTCAAAGATGCTTATAAGTTTGTGCGGAGATGTGACCAATGCCAAAGACAAGGGTCAATCTCAAATCACCATGAGATGCCTTTGACAAAATTGATGGAAGTGGAGTTGTTTGACGTCTGGGGCATCGACTTCATGGGACTCTTTATGAGCTCATATGGGATGAAATACATTCTGGTTTCCATTGATTATGTATCTAAATAGGTTGAGGCTATTGCCTTGGCCGATAATGAAGGGAAGAGAGTTGTTGCATTCCTTAAAAGGAACATATTCTCTCATTTTGGGGTGCCACGCACCATCATAAGCGATGGCGGATCACATTTTTCAACCGAGTGTTTAGGGCTGCCTTGGTAAAGTATAGTGTTAAGCAGCATAAGGTGGCAACTCCATCCCACCCACAAACTAGTGGACAAGTGGAGATTTTGAATAGAGATATCAAAGCCATTCTTTCTAAAATGGTGAATGCAAGCAGACAAGATTGGCCTAGAAAGCTTGATGATGCCTTATGGGCATATAGAATAGCTTTCAATACACCTATCGGTATGTCACCGTACCAATTGGTTTATGGAAAAGCATGTCACTTGCCGATTGAATTGGAACATAAGGAGCTATAGGCACTTAGGAGGCTAAATTTGAATTGGCATGAGGCCACAAAGTTGATATTAGGACTACTGAATGAGATGGATGAGTTTTATCTCAAAGCGTATGAAGGAGTAGACTTATACAAGGAGAAGATGAAGAGGTACCATGACCGGAGGATTGCAATGTGAGACTTTCAAAAAGGTGATTGGGTACTCCTCTTCAACTTTAGATTGAAGTTGTTTCCAGGTAAACTTAAATCAAAATGGTTTGATCCATTCAATGTTAACCAAGTCTACTCATCTGGAGTAGTTGAACTTGAAAATGAGGATGGAAGTGTCTTCAAGGTTAATAGGCAATAAGTGAAGCTGTATACCATTACAATGGACTCGATAAAGTGCATAGATACTATCTATCTCAATGAAGTCTAAGTAATCGAGATAACTGAGTCGTGCCATGACATTAAATTAGGCGCTAGTAGAAGGCAACCCATAAAGTGTTGTTGTAATTATATTTAGAATTTAACTGTTGTTTTTGTGCAATTTGATGTGTTTATAAAGTATAAAGGACTGAGAATGCTGAAGGAAAGGAGTTTTACAGTTGATAAGGGGGCGATGGAAAGACTGACGGACCGTCAGGGACTCGATGAACCATCACTAGTACCATCAAAGCCATGATAAAAAATGACATTCTAGATTAGGCTTGACGGTCGAGTTGGTGGACCATCACTGGTCTGATGGATTATCACTTCCTCCATCAGCCAGAAGCTAAAAATTAAGGGTACTAAAACAGATTGACGGACAGGTCGATGGACCATCGAATAACTGATGGACTGTCGACACTGTCATCGCAGCAAGTTATTAATTCCTAGGTTCAGTTAAGCCACGACGGTCAACCTAGCAGACCGTTGGACACCCGACGGACCGTTGAGTAAACCTCAACTTAACCCTAAGCACGCGTTAGTTTGGGTTGATTTTAAAGACTATTTAAATTGTCTGTGTCTGACCCAAACATTTTTAAATCAATAAGAAGAGGTGGTTACGTACATTGCTACCTTTTCAAATCCTAAACCTGTTCAACTTCCTCTGTTTACAAATTATCTAGGGTCAGTTATTCCCCTTTAGGACTCTCCCTCTTTTTTTGCTCTCCTGATTAAACAATACCTTCTCCCTTTTTTTCTCATCACAACAAAAGCTATCAATCACTGGCATATGCCTTAAGTTTTCTCTATTTTCTAATGTGGTAAGTGAGTATAGTAAAGTTACTACACCATCAAGGTATGATCACAACCTTATTTATCTTCTTTGAATTTCTATTTATAGAGTGAGTAAGTTGTTGTTTACTAAAGAAAATTCCATCTTATTTTTTTTGCTTTGTTCTGATTGTAATCTTAAAGTCAAACCTTGGTGTACATTGTTCTGGGTGAAATCTGAGTAACCCATGTATTGAAAGAGAGTTAAGTTATGCTTAAAAACTAAAATCATGCCATTGTTAAGTTAATAAGTGGGAATGCACACCAGGTGTCCGAAAAAATGTTGAAGTGAAGTCTAAAACTGAAAAAGGGTTGTGATGGTCACCTTGGCGGACTGTTAGACTTGTGACCGACCGCTAGGTAGACCGTCACAAAGATGCCAACCATGAGGTTCACTGGATAAGCTATGATAGACGACTTGGTGGATCGTCACTAACCTGACGGACCGTCAGGTCAACCATCTCAAGATTCTAAAAAACATGGCACACTGGTTAAGGCCTGACGGTGAGTTCGACGGACCATCACTGTCTTGATGGACTGCCAGACCTACCGTCAAGCCTCATTTTTACTATTTTTGATCTGTTTTGAATTACAAACTGATCCCTTGTTCCTTTTTCAGGTATTATGGCATGTAAACATCCTTTGACCAGATGTGGTGGTAGAGCATAAGGAAGATGTGAGCCAACTAGGAGTAAGGAGGCACCTGCCTTCAATACTCAAAAATAAGATAGAGTAATCCCAACCCTCTCCCAGTCTGAAGAGGAGAGTAAGAGCAACAGTAGTAGTACCAGTTTGAGCCCAGACGCGAAAGGGGTCAACACATCTAACCCAAACCCCATTGATGCAGAAACTGGTCATGTTGAGACAGAAATAAAAAAAAAAATGGTTAAGAGCAAAGACCCTCAAATGAGGAAGGCACTCAGGTGGTATATTGAGGGATCGATGGACAAGTTCCTTGATGGATTGGAATCGACAACGAGTAGTCCAATCAAAAGGCCAATCTATAAAGAGTACCAAATAGTGATGAGTAAGTTGCACAAATATCTAGAACTACAGTAGCGGTTCAATGAGTATGAATTGGTATAGATGAGCAAGCCTCTTTGTTCTTATCAACTGAATCTGGTAAGGGAGTTTTTTGCCAACTATTTAGCACTGATAGAGAAAGATTGTCCCAAAGGCACAAAGATTTTAGCCTTGCAGAATAGGAATCAATCCTGGTGAGAGAAATTAACATTGATATATCAGATCGAACAATCAATAGGATGTTGTTTGGGCCATACTATAAGGCATCAATTGCGGTTTCTGATCTTGAGTATCGTCTGACTTTGGCATTAACTCAAAGGCTGTGGTTGTCTGGGCTACTGACTGATGATGGCAACCCCGCCTTGGCAATAAATCCTAGAGAGCGTATTACTAAGTCCTCTCTTAGCTTCCGAGCTAAGTTTAGGTGGGCCATTGTTCGGTGAAGATTGATGGCAACAGAAGGAGATGCTAATTTTGATAGTCACAGAGTTGTGCTAGTAACTAGTTTGATTGTAGGGCTGAAGATCAATTTCTGCCAACTCATTGCTGATGAAATATTTGTCAGGGCACATAAAGAGGCCAGTGCACTACCGTTCCCATGTCTAATCATAAAGCTATGCAGAAAGGCTAATGTGCCTCTGATTCAAGGAGTTGATAACACAGTTCAGGCTACACACAGACAAGATATTGAGAAATCAAAAGATGACTCAAAGTTTGAGATGCGAGTGACTAAACCTCCAGCCTACCAGACATAGTCAGCGCTAGACCTCGATACTTCTGAAGTTCTTTCAGGTATCCCCTTGACTATAACTACTTATGTGCTGCCTGACTATGTTCTGCCTAGTACATCTACAGGATCAGATTCTATGCCACCAATGGGTGGGATAAATTATTCAAAGTACAGGTTGACGCAGAAAATTTTTGCCAAATTGGTTAAGCTGCAGAAGAAGTTCAAAAAGTAGCTAGACATATGGGCTTCACAATTCAAGCCTTGTGTTGATCAAATTATAGCTAAGGCATTCCGTCCATTTCAAAACATTTAAATGAGGATGGACCATATGGAAGAGAGAATCAATTAAAGGCTGTATGCGATGTCTATTCCAGATCTTGCTAAGTTCATGGAAGAATTTAAATAAGCACAGGTGGACATAGCAGAGTTAAAGAGCAAGCAGTCACTGCAGCCAGTCTTTGACCCCACTTTGGTGATGAGTGATGAAGATGAAGGTATTGTTAACTTGATAGGGAATTCATTAAAAGACAAAGGCAAGAAGATGAATGAATGTACATATAAATGCACAGATAGAAAAGCTTCTAGAAGGAGAAGAAGAGAAGCAACAACACCAGAAGAGCAAGAAGATTATGATATAAGAAAAGCTGTAAAAAAATCAAGGAGAGATGAAGATAAAAGAAGGAAAAAGCAAAAGATGAAGCTGCTGGAGTGTCTACCAGCTTTGCCCCAGCAAGGGGGCCCAGTTCAGACCTAGCTCGGGATGTGATACCTCCAATTTTGGAGGAAGAGATTATGAGTACCCCTACCACCATAGGGGTCAAGGTTGTTGCAGGTGAGGCCACTAAAGCCTATCCACATTTCACTGATGCCTCATCTAAATAAGAGGCTTTACAAGTATTTCCCATCCTCTGTACTTTACTTTTATACATTAAGGAAAACACATTCATTTTCTATGGGGGTGGGTGTACTTGTACCATAGGGTTTTTTGTTGCCGATGTTCTTTTCCTCCCGTGTGCTATCTAGCAAAATTGACATATCTAGGATGGCATTTTCTTTTCTTAAGTTGTGATGTAAATATCTGTTTAATTATGGTTATTTATGAAGTGTCTTTTCTTTTAGTATCTCTTTGTATATATGAATGATGAATGCATGTGTCATAAGACTCAGAACATGTTTGTATGGCTATTTCCTTATTGTTTGGCATATGTTGAGCAACTGTTGGTGATTCTACTATAGGAATTAGGATGAAAATATGCATGGCCATGTGATGTTAATCCTAAGAGTAATAGTAGGATAAGTGTAACTCAATTGCTAGTGTGTGCACGTATTAGTTTCAGTTCTTGCATAGTAGTACACCTAGAACTTGCCCAGTTCATTGATGTTGTTTGTGGTTGATTCAATAGGATGGGATAGTAGGAATCCCTATACTTTCAGTCCTCTTAGCTAAAATAACCAACCCACTAAAAAGATTTTTCTATTTTTGAACCCTTTTTGAGCTTATAATAGTTTTCTTCATTCCCAATGACTCTAATTAACTCTTTTAGGTTGTTAACACTTAGTTTTGGCCCTAGTCCAATATTGGACATTGTGCACCTTAACTTAGGTAAAATACCTAAGTTGAGGGTGGATACTATCAAGATGTTAGCTGTTAGGCAGTTTAAAACTAAAATGAAGCATTCGGCTCTAATCTGTCTAAGATATTATGCACCTCTACTAACTACATCAGCATAAGCTGCGGGTGGTTGATACTACTAAAAAAGGGGTTGTTATGGTGAAGTGTGAATGGATGATAGAATTATAAGTGAGCTGGTAAAATAGTGGCCTTGGTGAGTAGAATTCAAGGGAAAAGAGAGTTAAGTCTGAATGTTGAGTCAGTTTTCCCAAAATCCTTCCTTACCTAGCCGGGAGCCTCATTACAAGCCTAGAAAAGACCTGCGTGATCTTTGTGAATTAACCAAAAAGGAGCGTTAGATGATAATGGCAAGCCTCTGGGTATGTATTCTATGTTTGTAACTTCTTTGATGAGTGTGAGAGTTTTGATTTTAATCCACAAGATATAATAAGTGGTGGACTTTATTGACTGCAAAAATAACTTGGGTTACACTTTTTTTGACTAATCTCTGTAGGATATAATGTCTATGTTTGTGTAGGTGTGCTGAAATATAAATGCCGGTTATAGATCCTGATATGTTAAGCTCTTACGAGAGAGATGGCAAGTGAATAGTTGTGTGAAACCTAGTTCAGTAGTTGATATCTTATCATTGTATTGTTCCTGTATGCAATTTGGTGCCGAGTTGCTTGAGGACAAGTAATTTTCTTAAGTTGAGGGTGTTGATATTCCGGCTTTTGATGGAATATTTTACATCTTTTTCAAGGGATAATTGTATGTTTTTAAGCAATTGCTGTTGTATTTAATACTATATTTTAGTGTTTTCAGGTCAAAGAGTTAGCTGGAGGAAAAACTTGAAAAATAGCAGAAAAGAGTCGCTGATGGTCACACTAGCGGACTATTGGCCAAGTGACGATCCATCAGGATGACTATCAAGGTTAATTAGAATGGCCCAATTTAGGGACCCCTGCGACGATCCAAGTGACGGATCATCGGACCCTTGACGGACTGCCAACTTGGCCATTAGGCTAAAACAGAACACATGATTTTAGAAGATCAAGCAACGACCAATGAGATGGACCGTCGGGCCAGCAACGATCCGCCAACATGATCTTCAACCTTTAACAGAACCTGATATTCTGGAACTATCAGTGATGGACAGTCAGGCTTCCGACGGGCTGTCGATTCGACCGTCAACTTGGAAGCGACTTTTCTGATTTTGAATTTTAAATCCTCTGTACCTAGGAACATATAAATACCCAGTTTAGGTTTTATTTAGGTATCTTTTATCATATTTCCAGTTTTGAACATTATTGTAATGTAGTATTTTCTGAGATAAAAGCTAGAACTGTGGATCTAATCAATTTATGCCTATTTTCCTTTGAAGATTGAAGAACAAATCTTTTGATCTTTGTAAGTAATTTCTGAATTTATTTATGAGAAACATAATGACTTCTTATTCTTCTTCTATTGAGATGTGTGGCTAAGCTCTCATAACTAGGGTTATGGGAGCATTGGTGTGAACAACTGTTTGGGGTTATGAAAACATTTGATTTCCATGGTTAACTGAAGTTGTATAAACCCTTCTTCATAATAACGACCTTTCTTGGTTGCAAACTTGAAGAGTGAGCCTAAGAACATCACTTGTTCTAATAAAAAAGTTCTTGTCGGGAAAAGAAGAGGTTTACATGGAATCTAAGGGCTTTAACCTTTGAGTTAAGGGTTGAGGCCTAAACGGGATCAACCCACATAATAAAATAAGTTGAATAAATTAATGCATCTTTTAAGTTCGAGAGAATTGAAGTATAATCTACTCATTTAGGTTGAGACACAAATGGGTAAATTATACTCCCTCCGTCCCATTTTGTGTGTCGTTATTTGATTGGACACGGAGTTTAAGAAATAAGGAAAGACTTGGTAAAGTTTACCAAATTATCCTTTATCAAAAAATATGCCAATATCTTTTTTTTAATTAAGTGGGACCAATAAGGGTAAAAGGGTAATTGTGCCTTTAAAAAGTTGCCAAATAAGGAAAGGCAACACTTATTTTGGGACGAATTAAAAAGGAAATGATGACACATAATTTGGGCTGGAGGGAGTAGGATTCAATAACTCTTGCAATTGAAGTGATTAATTGGAAATTCAAAAATAATTCACAACCCTAGCTGCTTGAATATCTTGGTAATCGTGACTTTAGTCTGTCTACTTTTATTGAATTATTATTTGCAATAAGAATCACTGACTGAAACACTTTTTGTTACAAATAATGAGATAAAATTTACTAATTAAACCCCCTCTTTAATTTGGAACCTTTGATCAACAGTCTAGTAACAACCATAATACTTAGTGAACATATTATGCCTTGTAAAATTCGACCCCAACCTAGTTGGGTTATATATTTGATAACGACCGCTTACACTCTCGCGAGAGAGGTGTAATTTGGGCATATCAGTAAGGTTGTACCTTTCAAGATACCTGGCCCAATTAGATTTATACCCTAATCATTATTCCACTATAACAGGAAAAAAATATTTTTAATTGGTGAGTTTTTACAAAATTAGAATATGGAATGGCTCAAACCAGGGCCTAGTCGTGTCGGGTATCTCAAGTCTAACCATGACCTAATACCACCCCCAATACCCAACTGTTATCCGCCCAGTACCCCCATGTCGTATGAGTTTTGACATTGTAATACCCCATATTATACTTAGCTTAGTTCATATCCTAGTTGCATGCATAAGAGGCTTAAAGCCTGAAAATTTCACTAAGAGTTAGGGATTTAGTTTTATTTTGGCCTATTAACTTTGAGGATTTTTAAACGAGTCTTCCCGACTCCAAGATATTAGTTTTTGAGTTAATTCATGTTCAGGGGTGTAAGGTGCATGTCTTGAGAAAGTTTTGGATTTTTGGACGAGGATTGGGTCATGTTTGGATTTTGATTCCAGAACCTCACCGCGATTGTGGCGCGTCACAATGGGTATAGCGATGAGCTCTTCACCGCATCGCGGTGCCCTTTTAATTACATTCCAATTACGAATTTAATCCCTTAAGGGTCAGTTAGGTCTTTTCCTACAGACCCAATTCGTAAAAACACGAATTAAAGCCTCAGTGAGGGCATTATACGCCCATATTATCCAATTACCTTTTAAAACCAATCCCTAATCCTCCCTCAAGTTCGTCAATTTCATTTATTCCTCTTAGATAAAACCAAGGATTCAAGTTCCCTGATCTAAGAATTTTCAAGAAAAGCATCAAGATTGTGTTTCTCTTTCAAGATTAAGGCTTTAAGGTGTGTGATGTTAATCCATGGGCACTTTTCATCCATGCAGTCCAAGAATCCCCTATTGATATCAAATTATGAGTTTTTACATGTTTATGATGAATTGTCTCCATCAAGTTTTTATTGATTTGGATTAAAAGTTATGTTACATGTGTTTTTCGATGGAATAAGACCTTATATGATTTGAATATTAAAATCCTCATGTTAAATCCCTAATTAATGGTTTTAATATTGTAACTATGTTTTCAATCACATGCTTTACCCATTACCATGCTTAAATTCATAACTCCCATGTGTTTGATAAAATGTCTAAATGTTGGGTTTTGAGAAATGATCCTTTATTATATTTTTAAAGCTTTATATGTCCGTATTGTTATTTCCAATCAGTGCTAGTAGTTTATAAACACCCGATACCTATTTGTTTACATAATGTCAGTATCTTTGGAATGATTTCAGACATACCATGAGCATTATTATTTAGTCAGTTATTATGATCAATTGTTTGTTTAGTTGAGTTTAGTTCATTTCACAATCAGTGTCTTTTAGTTGGGAGTAAAACTTAGCACCGAGTGAACTTAGGGATGGCATCTCCCCCGTCAGTTTGGCGTAAGACATTAGTAGCAGTCCCTAAGTTCTATACCTACAGTTCCATCGTAGACTTTGAGGGGTCCCCCATAAGTTAGTCATGACACCTAAGTCCTTCGGGACATCAGATTAGTCGATCCGCACAACCAACATTTGTACCCATGGTGCGGTACTGACACCCTTCCAACTGGGGTTACAGGTTGGACCCTAATAATAGATTTGGGGCATATTGGTTAAAGCTAGCTCCCACAGTGTTAATTCAATATTCAGTACAGAACTCAGTTCAGGTTTTCTTGACCATAGCATACAGACTTTCAGTTATTCAGTTATCAGATTTTAATATTTTAGTTTATAGATTATTTTAGAAATATTATATGCTTGGTCTTACATTCTCCGTATTTCAATTTTCATACATTCATGTTCAATTATCTCATGCTATAAAGTCAGTCTTTATTTCATGCACAGTTAACCCATGTAGTTCAGCCTAACCTTATCTCATATACCGGTACATTCAAAGTACTAACCGCATACTCTTTTTTGCGCTATGATGTCTTATATCATAGGTTTGGATGCTCAATTTCCCGATCGTGCTTATATAGTTCAGCATTACAATAGTAGTAGTGGTGAGTCCTTATCTTATGAGGATAAGTTTATCATTCATTCAGTTATTTTAGTATTCTTCTATTTTAGTCAGTTGGAGTTAGTTGGGGGTTTGTCCCGTCAACTCCACAGTCGGTCAGTTTGAGGCTTTTCAGACAATCAAACAATAGTTAGATGGTTATTCAATTACTAGACCTTTTAGTTTTATAAGTTGTTTTAAAATTAATAGTTATAATTTCAGTATTCAGGTTGGTATGACTATGTTTCTCAACATATCTTTCATATATGTGTTTTGTTGCTATTATACTCAGTACTTGCAGTAGATACTAATTCATGGGTTAGCTTGTGGTCACTTGTGATCGTAAGCACCATTATCATGACTAGGGGTATCCTTGGGTTGTAATCAGATCCTAAGGTTTTACAATGTCCCAGGGAGTCTAAATAACTGGGTTAAGTAGAGTCTTGTGCATGGGTGTGAAGCGCGCCATACTTATGGACAAGAGGTTGCAAGACGTTTTTGGAAATGTTTCCCTTCTTTCAGTATTCATGTCATGTGAATGAGCATAAACTCTATTTAAAAATCTCTTTCTAACTCAATCTTCCTTCCATTTACATACAATGCCTCCCAAAATAAACAACGGAAGAAGAAATGGAAATCATCCCACACCTTCGCTTGTTCAAGAATTTCCCCTAAATGAGCACGTCTTTCGTCCAAGTTTAGAGCTGTATTAACTACCTTAGCTCATTTAGTAGCTACTCAAAATAATCAGTAGGTTATTTCTCCAACTAATCTAGTGGCAAACACAACTGCAGCTAGGATTTGGGATTTCACTCGAATGATGAGGATCCAAGTTTGATGAGGATCCACAGGAGTTTCTTGATATGGTAAATTCAGAAGGTGACTGATATCATGGTGTCACCTCAAGTAAAAGTGCAGAGTTGTCTGGTTACTAGTTGTAGGATGTTTCTCATACGTGGTATAAGCAGGGGAAGGAGGATAGAGGTATTGAGGTAGGGCCAGTTAAGTAGGAGGAGTTTGCCACTTCTTTCTTAGACAGATTCTTTTATTCAGAGTTGAATGAAGCTAAGGTTTAGGAGTTCATAAACCTGAAATAGGGTAACATGAGTGTGATAGAGTATTCACTTAAGTTTACTTAGTTGTCTAGGTATGCTCCTAATGTGGTGTCTGATAATAGGTCTAGAATACGTAAGTTTATTTCTAGTGTAGCTGACAGTGACGTCAAGGAGTGTAGGACCACAATGTTGATGAAGGAGTTGGACATATCTAGTCTTATGGTCCATGCACAATAGATTGAGTAACAGAAACTTAAGGAGAGAGAAAATGAGAATAAGAGGGCCAGAACATGTATCTTTAATTTTTCTCAGCCAAAGTCAGAGGGTGGTAACTATTCTTAGTTCTATCAAAAGAATTTTTCCCCAGCTCCATCCTCAACTAATGATCTAGTACCAAAGTTCAAGAATGACAGTCAGGATAGAGACTAGGCTCTAAACCTCAAGGTACATTAAACATGGTCGTACTAATTTACTCTGTGGGAAGTATGGCAGGAATCATCAGGGTATGTGTAGATCTGGTAGTGATATATGATTTAGAAATGGCAAGCCAGGCCATAGGATAAGGAAGTGTCCTATAAGTATATGGAAGGGTAGGAATGATCGCCAATAGGGTCAGAATAACTCTTTAGTAGCGCCAGTAGGTCTTCAACTAAGTAGGGAGCTATTTATCGTACCACTAGTGGACAACATTAGCATAGGCTGTATGCACTTTAGTCTCGACAAGATCAAGAAATTTCTCTTGATGTGGTTATGGGTATGTATAGGTCTTTCACCTTCATGTTTATGCTTTATTAGACCTCCAAGCTTCGCTCTCCTTTATAACCCCTATATAGCAATCAATTTGTATCAGTCCCGAATCCTTAATAGAGCGCTTCTCAGTGTCTACCCTAGTAGGTGTCTCTATTGTAGCCATATAGGTATATAGGAATTGTCCGGTCATAATATCCCAGAAAGTCACCTCTATTGTAGAGATGACTAATTTTGATGTCATTCTTGAGATGGATTGGCTCCACTCATGCTATGCTTTAGTTGACTGTAGAAACAGCGTCGTTCAATTTTAGTTTCCCGATGAACCAATTATCGAATAGAGGGTAATTACCTCAGTGCTTAGGGTTCAAATTATTTCATATTTCAAGGCAAGACAAATAATTTCTAAGGGGTAATGTACCATCTTGTTCGAGTTAAAGACTCTAATTTTATGACTCCTAGTCTTGATTCAATTTCAGTAGTGAGGTAATTTCCAGATAAGTTTGATGTTAGGCATATTTACACGCCTAAAGCACCTTAATTCACCCATATTTTAGCTAAGTTTTAAGGACAAAATATGTAATTCCTGCACTTTTAGTCCTTTTTCCTGTAAGTGAGCTAACCAACGTGATTAGCAAGTTTTCAGGTATAAATGATGAAGATTTCAGCATTTTATGGACTTTTTGACGCCAAAGGAAACCTCACGTAAGAAGGAAGGCATCTTTTGGAAGCCTATGGACTAAAAGTGATGCATGGAGAACTTGTCTCGGGCAAAAACAACATTTCTAAAGACTTGGGGATCAGCAGTAACTTAGTAAGATTTGGACAAGTTTGCAGTAACCCAATAGGACTAGGACAAGGATAAAAGCCCTATTTCAATAGGACTAGGATATGGATGTTATATAAACCCTATTTTGCTGAAACTTTTCAGCATTCTCTTCTTATCCCCCTTTCTATTCTTTCCCTTCTTCATTAATTTGTTGTTGACATTATTCTTCATCTATTCGACTTTTAATTTTCACGACAAGAGAAACTCTACTAGCAAGGAAATCACGCCACAAGTGACACCAAAACATACTTCACGTGAGATTGTTATTATTTTGGTATGATGATAATGTCTATTGTGTTTTACGTTGCACTCATGAGTAGCTAAACTTCTCTGTTAGGTTTATGGAAGCCTTATGATATACTATTTATTGCTATGAGTTTGTGAATTCTTGATACGTATGCTGCTTATATCATTACTCTCTTCATCTTAATTGAATTCTTGTGGTTGCAAACATATAGAATACGCCAGTATAGCATTAACTTGTTCGAAAGAAACGTTACATATCTGGAAAATAGAGAATGACAAGGAAATAGGGCTACCAACCCCTGTTTAAAAGTTAGTGCCGTAACTGGATTAACCTCTTGGATAATTCTTACCATTAGATACGCTTTAAGCTCGAAAGAGTTAAAGTGAGATAATCCTTGATGGTCGAAAGACGCTAGGATTTACCATAGAATACGAAACTCTATAAGCGCATGCATGTCTAAATTCCGCATAACTCATAGCCAATAGATACGTAGAACTCATAAGGTGGACATAACTCTAACTTACAATTCTCATTGATTAAAATCTTGCTAAACAAAACATTCCATTTTTACTTTGCTATTTTGATACTTCTAGTTCACGCTAAACCCTAAACCCCCCTTTTTGTAGAATTTTTGATCAACAGTCTACTAATCGTTGCTTACTTAGTGACCAAGTATTCCCTGTGGGATTTGACACCCAACCCAGTTGGGTTCTATATTTGACTGTGATCGCTTACAATCTTACGAGAGTTGTAGTTTGAGCGTTATCAAATCTTGGCGCCGTTGTCGGAGAATATGGTTGTCAACTAAGTTTGTGATAGTTACTAGACCCTTTGGTCAAAGATTCTCGTACTTTACTTTTATTTGTTGTTTTTGTTTTATTCAGGTTCTGTTGATAGAATGGAGGCGCAACGAGAGATTGATAGAAGGGCTGCTCAACAGGAGCAAGCTAGATTAGCTGCGTTGGCCGCTGCTCAAGTGCATCAACAGAATATTGATAACCCAGAACGAGCAGCAAATCCTGATGATGAGGACTTGGGTGATGATGAGTTATTAAACCCAAGGCATGCTGATGAGGTGGCGACACCTGCGAATAGAAGAGATCGTCAAGCTAGATTTCGGCCTAAATGGCAAGTTGTGCAGATTTCTTTCGATGATGATGATGACGATCTGGATGGAGCTGGTGCCACAGGAGCTATTATTCCTCCACCATTGGCACCCGGAGCCAAGTTCAACATCACTAGCACCATGATTCAACTATTGCAGCTCAAGGGATTATTTGGTGGACTTGTAGGTGATGATCCGAATATGCATCTGATCAACTTTATCTCTACATGCAAGTCATTTAACAATCCAAGCATTGGACAGAATGCAATTCAGCTGCGCTTATTTACATTGTCTCTATCTGGAGAGGCAACTTTATGGTTGAATAGGCTGACTCCTAATTCTATTACTAATTGGAGGAAATTGAAAGACGCTTTCCTAGAAAGATTGTTTCCGCCATCCAAGAGAGCACAGTTGAGAGATGAAATCAGCAATTTTTGACAGCTTCCAGCTGAAACTCTCCACGAAACATGGGAGAGGTTCAAGACGAAGCTTATGAGGTGCCCAAACCATCATATGACCAATGTCCACTTGATGGAGATACTATACAGATCCTTGAATTCCGTAACTAAACAAGTGGTGGATAATGCGGCTGGAGGATCATTTATGGACCTTACCTTTGTTCAGGCAAGCGATATGCTAGACCGGATGATAAAGCAAAGTAGAGCTTGGCATACCAGGTATGCTGAGGTAGCAAGCTTTACCACATCAATTGGCATGACTGCAGAACAAAGGCGAAGAGAGGAGGTACGCGATCAAGATATGGAGCACATGAAAACACAGATGGATCTTCTTACCAAGCATTTATTATCAGGGAAGACCGAAAAAGTAAAAGCAGTTGCGTCAAAAGGAAGAGATGAATCTAATTCTGAAGAAGAAGCCAACTACTTGAATAATCAGGGGGGTTTCCGAGGCAATGCCCAGGGAAACCAAGGTCGGAACTATTATGATAAATCTGGAAACAAGGACCGTGATCAACGTAGTTGGAAGAACAAGACTGATAGGAGTGGTTTGTATATTCCTCCTGGAAATCGTGAGGCCGTGGCATTTGGTTCGGGGAAGATGTCAATGGAAGATATGATGGCGAAACTGTTGAAAGAAGTGGAGGCAACTAATACGGGAGTGACTGAGGTGAAGAACGACTTGTCTTCAATAAATCAATTGGTTGACTCACATTCCACTGCAATAAGACAACTAGAGAAGCAATTGAGTCAACTTTCAGCAGCATTTAATCAAGGAAAAGCCGGCACCCTACCTAGCGACACTGTGCAAAATCCAATGAATGACGGATCATGCATGGCCATTACCACCAGGAGTGGTAAGGTGCTGGAAACTTCATTCAAAGGTAAGTAAGTGACCAATGTAGAACTAGAAGACACCGATGAAGCTGAGGAGGGCGTTAGTGACGTCACCCCTCGACGTCCACAGCCTGAAAAGATCGCCAACCTGAAGCAAGATGAAAAGAAGTCGTGGAGAAAACTATTCCCCTTCCACCACCACCTTTTCCTCAGAGATTGAAGAAGAAAGCTGACGATACCAGGTTCAGTAAATTCATGACTATGTTGAAGAAACTGACTATAAATGTTCCATTGGTAGAGGCGCTAGAATAGATGCCTGGGCACGCGAAATTCATGAAGGACCTTTTGACAAAGAAGCAGGCAGCAAGTTATAAGTTGACAGATAATGTTCATCATTGCAGTGAAATCGCTACCAGATCACTAGTTTAGAAGAACGCAGATCCTGGTGCTTTCACTATTCCTTGCACGATTGGATCGTTGGATTTTGCTAAGGCATTGTACGATTTGGGAGCTAGCATCAACTTAATGGCGCTATCCATTTACAGAAAGTTGGGGTTGGGCGACCCTACACCAACCAATATGCGGCTCGTGATGGCAGATAGGTCGGTAAAACGACCTGTGGGTATCTTGAATGATGTGTTGGTGAAGGTTTCTAACTTCATCTTTCCTATAGACTTTGTTATTTTGGATTGCGCGGTGGATTATGAAGTTCCCATAATCTTGGGATGCCCTTTCCTCGCAACTGGAAGTGTGCTTATTGACTTAAGAGCTAATGAGCTTTTATTTCGGTTGAATGACGAAGTGGTCCATTTTGATGTGTGCAAAGCCATGAAGTAGCCCAGCGATATGAATGTGTTCTCTATAGATGATGTTTATGATGAGGATGAGAAAGAATTA
Source organism: Capsicum baccatum var. pendulum (assembly GCA_030864225.1). Lineage (NCBI taxonomy): Eukaryota > Viridiplantae > Streptophyta > Magnoliopsida > Solanales > Solanaceae > Capsicum > Capsicum baccatum. Next base: position 73,796,289 of record CM061558.1, on the reverse strand, counting down.
TCCATAGAGAAACAACTTATTGTTGACCCATTAGCGGCTGTGCTTATGAATGTTGAGCGTGAGGATGTTGAAGAACATAAATAAACTGTTTGTGCTCTAACTGGGATAAGGTCCTATTCTCATGTCCCTAAGAAGCTGGACCTTGATTTTAAGAATCGACCTTCACCAACAGCGAAGATTTCGATTGAAGAGCCACCAGTGCTAGAATCGAAAGAGCTCCCCAGGTGTGCATTCTTGGCAAGTGGAAATACACTTCCGGTGAGTGTTGCGGATGATTTAAGTGAACAACACGTAGAGGCTCTCATATCTGCTCTGAAGAGGTACAAGAGAGCTATGGGTTGGAGTATTGATGATATAATTGGTATCCCTCCTGGGATATGTATGCACAAGAGTCATCTCGAAGAAGATTGCATGCCTACAAGTAAGCATCAGCGTCGTCTGAATCCATTTAGAAAATGATGCACCATCTATCTCGACGAAGTCTAAGTAATCGAGATAGCCGAGTCGAGCCACGACCAAAACTAAGGCGCTTGGTGGGAGGTAACCCATCGTTCTAATCATTTTTGTTGTTTTTGAGTAAGTGTAGGTACAAGAGGTGTAAAGGAGGAGATTGGTTACAAATTTTGATTTGGAAGCGGTTCATGTTGAAGGTGGTAAGTTAGGAATGAAGAAGAAAAGGCTATGGGTTAGACATTGCCTATGAAAATCTAGGCAACGAACAAGGCAAGACCTATGTAAATCTAGGCAACGAACAAGGCATGGCCTATGCTATGGCCTAAGCTCTCAGAATCTAGAATGCCATAGCATAGGCGCCGCCTATGCCCGACAATGCTATAGCATAGGCGCCGCCTATGCAAAAGCCTTTGGTCTCGGATTCTACAATGCCATGGCATAGGCGCCGCCTATGCCCAACAATGCCATAGTATAGGCGCCGCCTATGCTCAACAAGGCTTTGCAAAAGGCGCCGCCTATACCAAGCATAGGCAAAGCATTAGGCGCCGCCTATGCTCACTTTTGGTCTCCAAATCCGATTCCAAATGGGTCAAAACCTGACCCAAGCTTTTCCTATAAATAGAACCTTAGTCTTAAAACAAAAACTCATTGCAAATCCAACCTAAGCGCCGCCTACCACTCCAAATTCTCTCAAAAAGTTTCTTTTTACTCTTTTAACTTTGCAAGAACATCTTCCAAGGCCATCAACCAAGTAAGTACTTCTTTGATCTTCTTTTATATTCCGTAGTCATTACAATACTACGCCTATAATGATTCGTTAAATCTGGAAGTAGTGTTGGTGATTTGAATATGGTTGATTTGTTGTGATACAACTAAGTGAGTGAAAGAATACGTAAGGATGCTGTTGACTTGTTTCCAACTTGTATTTGATTTTGATACACTGTCATACTTTTGCGGAATTGACATGGTCAAGAAAATTGCATAATCTTGTAACTTGAAAGCTTTCATGTTCGAATCACTTGTTCATTGAGATGAAAAATCATGGTTAACTACAAATATGAGATGTTGTGATTATTTCTATGCCATAACTTGATACAATCTCTATGTAGTAGTCTTGTTCAAAAGGGTACATCAATCCAAACATCAAAGTATTGTCAAGATTACATGAAATAGAATAAAAAAGGATAGTTAAGATGACAAGAAAAGTATGACTGCACTGATTATATTGTTGGAATATACCACCTAAACGTATATCGATGAAGTCTGAGTAATCGAGAACGTTCACTTAACTAGTTTGTGCCAACAAGCTAAGTGTGGGGTGGTTCCACTACTGTTTGCTTGTCGATTGTATCTACCGAGATGAAGCTAACATGACTATCATTTTAATCTCAGGTACAATGGTACCAAAAAGTTGACTAGGAAAAGAAAAAGCAACCACCTCACAGAAAGGCCAAAAGAGGGGAAAAAAAGAGCAAGCTGAATCCTCCTCGCTGCAAATACCTCGCCGCATGTTTGGAATAAAATGGGTCCTAGAGGAGGAAGGCAAGGAGTGGTACAGGAACAACAAAAGGAAAGCCTAGCAAAGAACGAACCTCGCATATTAGCCAAGATAATGGCGTTACATCTTGATTTCATTTTTTGAGATATGGGAGAATGCAATCTTGATCTAACAAGAGAATTCTATGCCAATTGGTCTCCAAAGACTACAGGGAGCGAAGTAAAGATTAGAGGCCAAGTTTTGCAGCTAAATGCAGAGTTCTTCAACTCTTTTCTAGGCTTGCCATCTATTGATCCATCACTACTCAAGGAGATTTATAATAGACCTCCGTACAGGGAAATCAGACACACACTGTACGGAACAAGATCAATGGCACGTTGGAGTAGACACAAGGACACCGGTCGGCACAACACCTTCCCTTATGCTTCCTTGAACAGAGAAGCACAGATATGGCTGCGGATAATCAACTCTTGCTTGATTCCAGGGACTCAGTACACAAAGATTACATGAGATAGAGTGTGCTTGGTGTACGCATTGATGAAGAACGTCCCCATCAACATTGGGGCGATTATTTGGTCTTCAATACGTAAGGCTAGGCTGCACAAGAGATCCCACTACAGCTTTGGTAATCTGTTGACTGCGATATTGAGGAAGGAGGACATCGAAGAGGAACCTACAGATCATAAGCTTCCACACAATCCAAAGAAGGTTGACCTCACAAAGGTTAAAGATACTGAATCTATGCATGGCGTCAACCTGACTACCGCAGAACGACATGCTCGAGATGAAAGTTTCTTTCGCCATCTTTATGGCATGACTCGGTTTTCCATGATGAGCGGAGGCCGTGTTCCAACTGCTGCAGAACTCCAACAGTTGGATTATGACTACCCGATGAATGAGCATGCAAGGGCAATGTGTGGAGTAGGGGTATACTTTGAGGAACCTCTTGATGATGACGTGCCAACCGATGATGATAGCCGAATGCCAGACTTCGATGTGGAGGAGAACTCTGATGACGACGACTTTGATGATGATTCCGATGTAGGGGGTACGACCCCAGACATAGAGGATGAGTCCAACTAACCAGGTTCTTCTTATTTATTTTCCGCTGAGGGCAGTGTGTCCCGTCTAAGTGTGGGGTGCTGGTATTTGTATGCTATACTTCTTTATCTGCATTTGCTTATTTATGTTTGTTTGTTTTATTTTTTAGTAGTTAAATTTTAGAATTTTTTTTACTTTGCATGAAATTGTTCTGATAGGTAGCAGGGTATTATGACAAGAGTCTGTGATAAAATCATTACTATTGAGACACTTAGGCTCTAAATGCGACTCACTATGTGATAAGTGTGTGGTTTAATTCCTTCAGCTGGTGGGTCAAGAGTCTATACTGCTCCTAATAAAGTTGACCATGTGCCTTGTGTGTGTGAGATTATACTATATTCTGTGTTTGTGATTGATGCTAGAACTTGCCCGGTGTGTATGTAAAGCGAAATAAAGAGTGTGAGTTTAGGAGATGATTTAGGCATTTCTTTGGCAGCCTATTATTGTTTACCTTCTTTTTATCTACCCATGGACATTATCCTAGATAACCCCCTTTTGAGCCTTTAAGCCATTTTCTTTGACAGCCTCATATGTAGCCTAATCCATTTTTTTTTCAAGACCATAATTTGATCCAAATTCCTAAGCGCTTTAAATAGTAAAGTCATGTGACAACATAAGAGGAAATTAGGTGAGAGTGATGCCTTAGAGTGTATTGGTACTTGAATTTGTTATGAAAAAGAGTGGCTATCATAGAGGTGTGTTATAAAAAAAAGAGAGAAGAAAAGAAAAAGAAATAGAAAAACAAAAAGATAAATTGTGATTATGATTAAATAAAAAGATAGTTATGTTTGAATGGCAAAATAGGTGAAAAGGGGTGATAGATGAAACAAAGGTAGCAGGGTTGATTAAAACAGAGTGTTAATGGCATAATGTGATTTATTAAAGCGCTTAGGGAACATAGTCACTATTTCTCGCCAAAATAGTCCTACCCATCCCTTAGCCTACATTACAACCTGTAAAAGACCTATTTGATCCTAAACTTAGCATTCTGATATTAGTAGAGCATTACACTAAGGGCAAGCCTATGGTCAGCAGTTGCAACATATGAATTCTTTGTGAGAGTGAGAGCAAGGAAAATCTTATACCCATGTTTCGAAAAATGGAATACTTGTGAGTGAGTATGGGTGATAGATTGTGAGACACACATGGTTGATGAGTTTTGGGTAGTTCTGTATGATTCTTTGTGCCTTAACTTGTGGATACGAATTAACCATCATCACGAGTCTATGTTAGAGGTTAAATTGTTTCTAGTAGTGATCAGAAAACTACTCTTTGTTAATAATTGTCGTGCCTGTCTTGATAAATATTTTGTGCTGTTACTGTGAAACCCTAAGTAGATGTTTATATGTACATGATATTTTGTTTGAGGACGAACAAAGCTTTAAGTGTGGGGTGTTGATGTTAGGCGTATTTACACTCCTAAAGCACCTTAATTCACCCATATTTTAGCTAAGTTTTAAGGACAAAATATGTAATTCCTGCACTTTTAGTCCTTTTTCCTGTAAGTGAGCTAACCAACATGATTAGCAAGTTTTCAGGTATAAGTGATGAAGATTTCAGCATTTTATGGACTGTTTGACGCCAAAGAAAATCTCACGTAAGAAGGAAGACAGCTTTTGGAAGCCTATGGACTAAAACTGATGCATGGAGAACTTGTCCCAGGTAAAAACAACATTTTTGAAGACTTGGGAGATCAGCAGTAACTTAGTAGGATTAGGACAAGTATGCAGTAACCCAGTAGGACTAGGACAAGGATAAAAACTCTATTTCGATAGGACTAGGATATGGATGTTATATAAACCCTATTTTACTAAAACTTTTCAGCATTCTCTTCTTATCCCCCTTTCTATTCTTTCCCTTCTTCATTAATTCATTGTTGACATTATTCTTCATCTATTCAACTTTTAATTTTCACGACAAGAGAAACTCTACTAGTAAGGAAATCACGCCATAAGTGACACCAAAACATACTTCACGTGAGATTGTTATTATTTTGGTATGATGATAATGTCTATTGTGTTTTCCGTTGCACTCATGAGTAGCTAAACTTCTCTGTTAGGGTTATGGAAGCCTTATTATACTATGTATTGCTATGAGTTTGTGAATTCTTGATACGTATGCTGCTTATATCATTACTCTATTCATCTTAATTGAATTCTTGTGGTTGCAAACATATAGAATACGCCAGTATAGCATTAACTTGTTTGAAAGAAAAGTTACATGTCTGAAAAAGAGAGAATGACAAGGAAATAAGGCTACCAACCCCTGTTTAAAAGTTAGTGCCGTAACTGGATTAACCTCTTGGAGAATTGGTACCATTAGATACGCTTTAAGCTCGAAAGTGTTAGAGTAAGATAATCCTTGATGGTTGAAAGAAGCTAGGATTTATCATAGAATACGAAACTCTATAAGCGCATGCATGTCTGAATTCCACATAACTCATAGCCAATAGATACGTAGAACTCATAAGGTGGACATAACCCTAACTTACAATTCTCATTGATTAAAATCTTGCTAAACAAAACATTCCGTTTTTACTTTGCTATTTTGATACTTCTAGTTCACGCCAAACCCTAAACCCCCCCTTTTGTAGAATTTTCGATCAACAGTCTACTAATCGTTGCTTACTTAGTGACCAAGTATTCCCTGTGGAATTCGACACCCAACCCAGTTGGGTTCTATATTTGACAGTGACCGCTTACACTCTTACGAGAGTTGTAGTTTGAGTGTTATCAAAGTTCCCTGAAGATCTTATTGGAGTTACTATCAAAAGGGAAATCAGCTTTATAATAGATCTCCTTCCAGATCCCCAGCCTATCTCTATTCCGTCCTACAGAATGGCTTCAGATGAGCTCAAAGAGTTGAAAGAATAGCTGAAAGATATCTTAGATAAGGGGTTCATCAGGCCTAGTATTTTCCCATAGGGTGATCCAATCCTCTTCGTGCATAATAAAGATGGTTCTTTTAGAATGTGCATCGACTACAGTTAATTAGACAAAGTCACAGTCAAGAATAGGTATCCACTCTCCATGATTGATGACTTGTTTGACCAACTTCAGGGTGTCAGTTATTTCTCTAAGATAGATCTTAGATCCAGCTATTATCAACTTAGAGTCAAAGAATGTGACTTTCTGAAAACAACTTTCAGAACACGGTATGGCCACTTCGAACTTATAGTTATGTATTTTGGACTAACGAATGCCCTATAACCTTTCATGGACTTGTCGGACATATTTTCAAGCAGTACTTGGACATGTTCATAATAGTCTTAATTGATGATATTCTTGTCTACTTCCATAGTGAAAAGGATCATGCAGACCATCTCAGAATCGTATTGCAGACTCTTAGAGCCCCTTTGTTATTTTCCAAATTCAGTAAGTGCAAGTTTTGTCTAATATCAATATCCTTCATTGGCCATATTATTTTTGGTGATAGCATTAGAGTTGACCCTCAAAAGAACAAAGTAGTGAGAAACTTGCCAGACCCATCTCTCCATCATATATCAGGAGCTTCTTGGGTTTGGCTGGCTATTACAGGTAGTTTGTTAAAGGGTTTATTTTATTGCGTCCCCCATGTCTCAGTTGACTTAGAAGAAAGTAAAATTTCAGTGTTCAGATTCTTACGAAAAGAGTTTTCAGGAGTTGAAGAGTCGACTCACCTCAGCCCTAGTCTTGACTTTGCCAGATGGTTTAAAGGGATTTATTGTTTATTGTGATTCTTCCAGAGTTGGCCTTGGTTGTGTGTTGATGTAGAGAGGTAAGGTCATAGCCAATGCTTCTAGACAACTTAAACCCCATGAAAATAATTATCCTACCCATGATCTTGAGTTAGCTGCTATTGTTTATTCCTTGAAAATTTGGAGGTACTATTTGTATGGGGTTCAAGTTGATGTGTTCATGGATCACAAAAGTTTACAGTATGTTTTTTTGCAGAAAGATTTTGAGTGTGTTGTATCATCCGGGCAAGGCCAATGTAGTGGCAGACGCCCTTATTAGATTGTCTATGGGTTTTGTCATTTTGAGAATGATAAGAAAAAGTTAGTCAGAGAGGTTCATAAACTTGCTAGGTTAGGTGTTCGGTTGGTTGATTTAGCTGAAGGTAGTGTTTGGGTTCAGAATAGTTTAGAATCTTCTTTGATTGTCGAAATGAAGGAGAAGCAAGACAGGGATTCTAGTTTGATTAATTTGAAGGAATAAGTTAAAGATTAGAAAGTAGAGTTTTTCTCCCAAGAGGGAGATGGTGTGATGAGATACCAAAGTAGGCTGTGTGTGCTGCGTTTAGATGGTTTGAGACAACGAATCCTTGTAGAAGTGCATGGTGTGCGTTATTTTATTCACCCAGGAGCTACTAAGATGTACCATGATTTGTGGAAAATCTATTGAGAGCTGTATGAAGAGGGATATGACAGAGTTTATAGCTAAGTGTTCTAACTGTCACCAAGTTAAACTTAAACACCAGAGCCTAGTGGTGCATTTCTGGAGTTCATGTAGCGCCCCAAAAATCTGTCCCGAGATGTCACACAATGCTTAGGACCACAAGTGATCCTAAGCTAACCCTTCTACTGGAATAACCCATAAGTAACTGAACAACATGTATAAAATGACTGAGATTTCTATGCGGATATGAAAATACAATATTGATACCATTTTACATTCTGATACAATCTAAAAAGAGGGACTGAAATATACATAACTGACTCTAATTGACATCTGTGAAACCTCTACTATACTGACTATAGATAGCTGGGACGCAACTCCAACTATCACTAATCAATAGATATGAATAAGAAAATAAAGTACAATAATAACATCTAACTAAAGTCTCTAAAGTAGGAGGACTCATCATCTTCTGATTGGAATCTGTAAGCTGTCTGAATATGGTTTGTGAGCTATAACTCGTACCTATATTATGAGACAATGTAGCACATAGACATATATGTAGATTAGTACTTTGAGGATGTATGAAATATATGGGGGTGAAATGCATAAGTAAAACATTATTTCATAATCATCATTTATAAAACAATGCATACTAAATGTAAATGACTCACATAAGATGGAATATCTGAAATACCGAGATCTGAAATCATGAATAGCAATTCACACTTTATAAATATAGTGAGTCATAACATTTAGTTCTAGAAGCTGTGCTAATGTTCTGTCTGTAAATCATACTGTCTAAGTGTAGAAATGACTCACTCTAAAATCTAAAATCTGAAAAATGGACTTTATAAATATAATCTTTCTGTAAAGTATAATCTGACATAAAGTTGTGAGCCTTTACACTTAGTTTTTTGAAAACCTTACTCTTACTCTTTCTGTTCTAAAATCTGTAGTATGAATGCTTTAAAACTTTATGGAAAACACTTATGTGAAGGAAAATACTTTTTCAAAAGCTTATCTGTAAGGGAGTTTCCCTTAACCGACATAAACCATGTGAGCTACATGTATTCCAACGTCTTGACCTCCTAAGAAAGAAACCTCACGTTAGGAGAGGTGTCATACTCTTGCCAGGGAATATAACCTAATCCATGTGATCGATCACAAGCTAAATCTATCATCCATATAAATGGGAATAATCTAAATCTTTACCTATGCTGTCTTATAGTTCTATGGAAGATAGGGCACATTAATCCCACACTTCCCACTCTGTTCTAAATACTACTCCCTCTTAAATCTGTATGCTCAAACTATTGGAAATCCACCTTTTAAAACTAGCATAAGGATTCATATAAAAACTAGTTATGCATTTATCTGAGTAAATCTAAGTTCTGTAAACTGTAATAATTTGTAGTGGATTCCAAAGCTAAACCAATGATCAAAAGATCAAAGTTTTTTCTGAAAATTGAGAATAATCTATTCATAAGATGCTTAAAGCATCATCTTTCTTGAAATAATAATATTAAATATTGGGATAATAATACATGATTCAATCTCATGTTAAATTATCATAATAATCATGCTTGATAATGTCAATATTGATAAAATAACTCAAAATCTGGAAATTTCAGCAATATGAATGGAGATATGAACAAAATCAAGTAATTCAATTTCTAAATCAATGGAAATATCATAAACTTGTAAATAACATTAATGGGAATAAATCCTAACTTTAGTTTCATGGGAAATCACATAAAATTCAGTAAAATTAGAATTTAAAACAAGTTTTGGGCACAAGGATGAAAGGATTATCCTTGTTGAAGAACCCCACATACCGTAATTGATGATCTTAGATGAAAATCTTAAAATCTTGGATTCCTATGATGCTTTTGAAGATGAGTTGTTTAAGTTCTTGAACATCTTTTCTTTGGAACCCTCAATCTAAAACTTTCTTGGAGAATCTATGGTGGAATTTGTTTTTTTGGAGAAGGGTCTTTTGGTTTCTAGGGTTTTGCTTTTGAAGAGAATGGTGAATAATGAGCACAAAGTGCTTAGAATAAGCTTAAATATTGTGTTTGGATGGATTGGGGCATTGTAAAAAGTCCAAAATACCCTCTTTAAACTCCTAAATGAAGCTGGAAAATGTAACTAGGGTCCCGATTTAATGGGCCACTGTGATGTGCCACTATCGTGGTGGCTCACTGAAATTTGATGGTTGGAAAATTGGGGGTCTTCACGATGCAGATCTATCGCGTTGTCCTACTGGATTTTTATAATTAGGACTTGGAAATTCAATGCGACGCGCCACCATTGCGGTGCCCTATAGAGATGCCATTTTGGCCTTCGGGACGATGCACCACTATAGCGTTGGACTACTGGAAATTGAAAAATGGGAAAATGGACCTCTCCGCGATGCACCAATATCGTGGAGGTCCACTGTAAGATGACAATTATGAAATTAGCCACATCCGCGATGTGGTGACTGCCCAGGTGGTACACTACCAACTTAAAATGCTCTAACTTCTCAATCGAGTGTCAGAATTGGGTGAATTTGATATTGATGGAAAGATTATTGAATTTCCCACACAATGGAAAGTCGAATCTTAAAATTTCCTCATGGAATAAATATTATTCATTTTGGAAGCTATCCCTTAACATTCTAGGAACAAATTTAAGTTATTATAGTTTATTATTGACACTTGGAAGTGGGAAGAAGTGAACATGGATTTTGTTACGGTTTTGCCTCATATGTGTCATCAACATGATTCGATATGGGTCATTATAGATAGAATGACCAAATACACTTATTTCTTGCTAGTTCATACTTCGTACTCAGTTGAGGATTATGCCAAGATCTATATTAGAGAGTTGGTTAGGTTGCATAGAGTTTCATTGTGTATTATTTCAGATAGAGGTACTCTGTTTACCTCTTAGTTTTGGAAGGATTTTCAAAAGCGTCTTGGTACCCAAGTTCATCTCAGTACAAATTTTTATCATAAGATAGATGGTCAGGAAGAAAGGATCATTCAGACACTAGAGGACATGTTGAAGGCATGAGTTCTTCACTTAAGGGTAGTCGGGATGATCACTTACCATTGATCAAGTTTGCCTATAATAATAATTATCACTCTAGTATTTAGAATGCTCCATTTGAGGTTCTCTATGAGAGGAGATGTATATCTCTTATTGGTTGGTTTGAGGCTGCGAGGCTTCTTTGATAGGACCAAATTCAATATTTGATACAATGGAGAAGGTTCAATTGATTAGGGAAAGGCTCAAGACAACCCAAAGCCGTCAGAAATCCTATATAGATATGAGAAGAAGAGACCTTGAGTTTAAGGTAAGTGACTTGGTCTATTTGAAAAACTTACCCATGAAGGGAGTGAAGAGATTTGGCAAAAAAGGGAAAGCTCAGTCCCTGATATGTTGGCCCTATAGAATTTTGAGTCGTTTCGAGAAGGTAGCTTATGAGCTTGAGTTGCCTGCAGATTTGGCATCAATGTATCGAGTGTTCCATGTCTCTTTGTTAAAGAGGTATATTGCTGATCCAACTATTTTAGTCCCCTTACTAAGCACAGATGTTTAGGATAGCCTTTCTTATAAACAAATCCCAGTTAAGATCCTTGATCGTCAGTTTAGAAGACTAAGGAACAAAGAAGTTCCCTTGGTCAAAGTTCTTTGGCAGAATCAGTCTGTTGAGGGAGACACTTGGGAAGCAGAATCAGATATACGTACCAAGTACCCTCATTTTTTCTCCACAAATTTAGACTCAGCTTAAGGTAATAAATCTTCTTAGATTGCCTCTTTTCTATTCTCAATCCCAACTGTATAATCATTCTCATGTCTTTGCATGCATTCTCGAATTCAATTCAATTCATGTATTATGTTTCAGACTCAGTTATGTAATCATGTTTTCAGTTATGCATGTTCGGTATATGATCTTATTTTCTTTAGAACTCCCAGCTTGATCAGTCTCATTTAAGGATCAATGTTCCTAAGGGGGAGATATTATAATGCCCTGTATTATACTTAGATTAGTTCATCTCCTAGGTGCATGCATAAGAGGCTTAAAGCCTGAAAATCTCACTGTGTTAGGGATTTAGTCTTATTTTGGCCTTTTAACTTCAAGGATTTTTAAATGAGTCTTCCTGACCCCGAGATGTTGGTTTTTGAGTTAATTCATGTTCGGAGATGTAAGGAGCATGTGTTGGGGAAGTTTTGTATTTTTTGGACGAGGATTGTGTCATGTTTGAATTTCAATTCCAGAACCTCACCACGATAATGGCGCATCGCGGTGGTTATAGCGATGAGCCCTTCACCACATCGCGATGACCTTTTAATTATCATTCTAGTTTTGAATTTAATCTGCTGAGGGGCATTTAGGTCTTTTCCCATTGACCCAATTCATAAAAACACGAATCAAAGCTTTAATTAGGGTATTATATGCCAATATTCTCCAATTTTCTCTCAAAAACAAACCCTAATCCTCCCCAAACTTTGCCAATTTCATTCCTTTCTCTTCAAGAAAACCAAGGATTCAAGATCCCTAATCCAAGAAACTTTCAAGAAAAGCATCAAGATTGTGTTTGTCTTTCAAGCTTAAGGGCTTTAAGGTATGCGTGATGTTCATCCATGGGCCCTTTTTACCCATGGAGTCCAAGAATCCCTTGTTGATATCAAATTATGAGTTTTTACATCTTTATGATGAATTGTCTCCATGAAGTTGTTATTGATTTTGATTACAAGTTATGTTACAAGTGTTTTTCGATGGAATGAGCCCTTATATGATTTGAGTATTGAAATCCTCATGATAAATCCCTAATTCATGGTTTTAGTATTGTAATAATGTTTTCAATCATATGTTTTACCCATTCCCATGCTTAAATTCATGACTCCCATAAATTTGATGAAATACCTAAATGTTGGGTTTTAAGCAATGATCCTTTATTATGGTTTTTAAAGCTTCATATGTCCGTATTGTTATTTCCAATCAGTGCTGGTGGGTTATGAGCACCCGATACCTATTCTTTTACATAATGTCAGTATCTTTAGAATGATTTTAAACATACCATGAGCATTATCACTCAATCAGTTATTATGATCAGTTGTTTGTTCAGTTGAGTATAGTTCAGTTTAGAATTAGTGTCTTTCAGTTGGGAGTAAAATTTAGCACCGAGTGAACGTAGGAATGATTTGTCCCTCGTCAGTGAGGCATGAGGCACTTGTCTCCCCCATTAGTTAGGCATGAGACGTTAGTAGCAGTCCCTAAGTTCTAAACCTACGGTTTCACCGTAGACTTTGAATGATTCCCCATCAGTTAGGTATGACACCCAAGTCCTTCGGGATATCAGATTAGTGGATCCACAAAGCCAATGTTAGTACCCGTGGTATGGTACTAACACCCTTCCAACTAGGGTTATAGGTTGGACCCCAACAATAGATTTGGGGCATGTTGATTATAGCTAGCTCCCACAGTCTCAGTTCAGTATTCCGTATAGAACTCAGTTCAGGTTTGCTTGACCTTAACATATAGACTTCCAGTTATTTAGTTATCAGATTTTAGTATTTCAGTTTAAAGATTATTTCAGAAACATTATATGCTTGGTCTTGCCTTCTCAATATTTTATTTTTCATGCATTCATGTTCAGTTAATTTATTCTATATAGTCAATCATTGTTTCATGCATAGTTAACCCATGCAGTTCAGCCTAACCTTATATCATATACCAGTATATTCAAAGTACTGACCGTATACTCTTCTTTGCACTATGATGTCTTATATCATAGGCTTGTAGCTCAGTTTCCCGACCATGCTTAGATAGTTTAACATTACAACAGCGGTAAAAATGGTGAGTCCTCATATTTTGAGGACAAGTTATCTTTCATTAACTTATTTTAGTATTCCTCTATTTTAGTCAGTTAGAGTTAGTTAAGGGTTCGTCCCATCAGCTCCACAATCAATCAGTTAGAGGCTTTTCAGACAATCAAACAGTCAGTTAGATGGTTATTAAGTTACTAGACCTTTCAGTATTATCTACTTTTTTAAATTTGACAGTTATACTTTCTGTTTTTAAACTGGCATGACTATGTTTCTCAGTATATCTTCTCTATATGTGTTTTGTTTCTATTATACTTAGTGCTCACAGCAGATACCATCTCATGGGTTAGCTTGTGGTCCCTTGTGCCCATAAGCACAATTTTCGCAACTAGAGGGTAGCCTTGGGTATTGATAGACATATAACAAGATAAGATGATGTTAAATTAAGGACATGATAGTAAGCTTAAAACCAAAGCCGAAAACCACAACCAATTAACAATCCCTTACCAATCCCAATGCCAATACCAATACCAATGCTAACACTAATACCGACACCGCCCAATACTAAAGTAATCCGACAAAGCCTCTAACCAGAATCAAAGAATATCTAATAGGGAATAATGAAAATAAGTCCATAACATGAAATAGGGTCTTTCGGAGTATAGAAGCTCACCACTTCAATCTGACTCAAAAGATATTCCTGAATCCAAGTCATTGAGCAGGAGGAATGATAGTATGATTGACTCCTGCATCGCATGGGGATACAGTACCCAAAGATGTTTAGCAAAGTGCAGGCTAACATTTAACTCGGGTATAAGGATAAGATAAATACCATTAATTCAGAACCAAATCAAATAACTATATGCAATGCCATATATACATATATATATATATATCGTGCCAGAATAGGGAACAAGTTTTAGCATGAATTTAAAATCTTAACCTGGATTGTGTAGCATTCCCATCATAAATCCACCCATGGGCTGTATGGGTCCACTGTTACCACCTAAACGGGACCCAATGCGTGTAACCGCACGTACTGGAGATATCATAAGGGCTAGGGATTCTTCTGTACTCTTCACCCTCCATGATACATATTTACAAGTATAGACTTGGGGGATTTCTGTGTACCCTACAAGCCTAAGGTCACCAAGACTAAACCTCATGTCAGCAAATATGAGTTTGCAGTGTCCGTCCTTTGGACTTACATCTTTACGGCTAGCTATCATAACCACCATTATTTACCGATTAAAACATTTAGAACATAACCAAACCACCAATTCCAGAAGTCAATTAAGGCATTATAATGTGATATCGTCATACCGACTATAGCTTGCAAGCAATGTCATTAGCCAATACTTAGGGGATTCCCATGTGCCCCGCAAACTCCATTGTTAAAATCATTTGGGAGATTCTCGTGTACCCCACAAGGTTTTTAATTAAATTCAATTTATGTCCATCTAAGAATTTACATGGTCCTTCATTCATTATTACCATGGATATGCCGCCTTAGTTCAAAACTACTCAACTTGTGACAATATCATTTTCATTGACAATTTCAAAAATAGGTTGAGGGCATGTTATTATCAACGCCAAACTCATCCAATTTTTTTGGTTTCAACCATGAACCATCAATTAAATAACCATATTCATGCACCCACATATGCAAAACCGTAATTAAAACATGTAAAAAGCATAATTTAAACCATAAAAAATAATATTCAATGATATACATTTAAACCCTCAACCTTGGTTTAAAAACCACCATTAATGATTTATGAAAAATGCTTTAAACATATGATTTTAGTAAACTAACAATCAAGGAAGAGTCACATGCCTGAGTTACAAGGATTTATTGAGAGAAATTAACCCTTAAGACCTTAGATGACCACTTTGGTAAAACCCTAGCTAATTTTTCTTGAGAGGATTTTAAGAGAGTAAAGAGAATGTTTAATCTTGTAAAGTGTGGAATGAATAATCAAAAATAGTTATAATGACATGGGGTCTTAAGGATTCTAAGTAAGAAATGTCCAAAGTAGCCTCAGCTTAAAGCTGTAAAAAGTCATCCTTGGTTATGAGTCGTCACCATATCATACGACTCATACACATAAGTCGTAGCCTAAACAGTGAGTTGGATATCCATACACTGTCCTCCTTATGATTTCATGATCCCCAACCGTGACCTGACCATATGACTCTTATGGTTTAGTCATATCTAAGACAAAATCCATGGAATTAGACCCTAGACAACATAAGACTCAATCCCTACCACTCGTAACTTATCCTCACAACTCTTAGTGAGCCACTCATACATAGAGCCTAGTCAAGTCACTAAGTTACTTATTTGACTAAATTTCATCCTAACGACTCATCACCATCCTTAAGACTTATATCCCAAGTCGTAACCATAACATAACTCCAACCACCATCCATTGGACACCTTACGACTAGGGTCACCTGACCCATTAAGAGACCATATGAGTCATATGGTTAAGTTGTGAACAAGGCAGTGAGCTCAAAGCTCAAGAAATTTCCAAGGCCAGAATCTGAGGTATTTTAGTTTAGAGGAGAGGGAAATAGGTAAAAACTCAACATTTTAATAATGCTCAAGTTCTTATTTTTTTTATGAACTGAAAGAGTAAGTGTTCTTGAGGCAAGTCATGGTCTGTAACTGAATTACTCGTGTTATAAGAGTAATGTATTCTTTGTGTTCTTGACAGAGCTTAGGTAGAGTTACCTGAGTTTGATATTGGTTTGTAACGCCCTAAAACCTGGTCCCGAGACGTCACACAGTGCTCAAGACTATGAGTATCCTTAAGCTAACCCTATTTACCTTCTACTAAGTTTGAATCTAATAAATAAGGCGATATAGACATGAAAGTCATACTGAATACAGAAACTATCTGAAATAACTAAGAATAATCTGAATGTAATGTCTAAAAATCAAATACTGTAAGTTTGAATCAAATCTAGTAGTCTGACAAGCCTCTACTACTAATAACTAGAGAGTCACTGGGACAAACCACCAGCTAACTCGAACTGTTTGAAAAGAATACTAAATCATATAAACTGATAAGCTACAAAATTATGAGGACTTACCAACTGTAGGATGTAGATGGAGATGCTTGAACTACTCATGCTGCTGACACTGAGCACCTAAACCTACATTATGAGACAATGTATCACATAGATATATATATGGATTAGTACTTTGAGGATGTACTGAGTATATGGGGGTGATATGCATAAGTGAAATATCATCTCATTATCATAATTTATGAAACAATGCATACTAAATGTAAATGACTCACATAGGCTGGAATATCTGAAATACTGATATCTGAAATCATGAATAGCAAATCAAACTTTATAAATCTAGTGAGTCATAACATTTAGTTCTAAAAGCTGTACTTGTATTTTATCTTTAAATCATACTGTCTAAGTGTAGAAAGGACTTACTCTTAAATCTGAAATCTGTAGCGGATATCTTTCTATAAGGCATAATCTGAATAAAGTTGTGAGCCATTGCACTTAGTTTTCTAAAAACTTTTCTGTAAATCTATTACTTTAACTAGTAGGGAGGTTCTCTTAACCGACATAAACCATTGAGCTATCATGGAGTCCAATGTCTTATCCATGTTAGGGAGAGCTATTCTATCCTTGCCATCAGATAGAACCTTAACTTGAGTGATCACTGACTTAGCCTACTATGGGCGCTTAAAACCTACGGTGGCTCGTAGTTCTGGGGCATGAGACCTTGGAATCATACCCAACTCGGTGCTAAATATTACTCCCATACTTATCGCTCAGAACTTTAGGAAATCCACCTTAAAATAGCACAAGGGTTTATAATGAAAATTAATATGAACAATGTGGATTCCTTATCTTAGCTTACGATCAAAAGATCAACTTCTTTCTTGAATCTTGATAAATGATCATCAAAGAGGCTTAAAATCATAATCTTTTTAAAATATCGATACTAAATCTAAGGACTTAAGATCGAATCTTTAAACTCATGTCAAAGCATCATAATAACCATGCTTGATAAAGAAGACAATGATAAATCATCTCAAAATCTGTAAATTACTGAAATAGGCATGAAAAGATGATAAATAGACATGCAATTCATCTTTAAAAATCTCTCAAAACTCATAATCTTGTAAGTAGCAATAATGGGTACAAACCCTAATTTAAAATTCATGTATAAACATTCAAAATCATATGAAATTGTAATTAAAACTTGGTTTTGGGCACGAGGATAAAAGAAGATCCTTGTTCATAAACCCCACATACCTTGATAGATGATTAGATGAGGAAACCTTGAATTTTAAATTGCTATTTGAGTTCTTGGAGATGAGTTCTTGATTATCTTGTCTTGAGAATCCTCAATTTTAAGCTTTGTTGGAGAAACTATGAAGGATTTTAATTTCTTGGAGAAGAACCTTTGTAGCTCTAGGGTTTTTCTTTGAGAGAGAATGGATGAATTTGGGCATAAAGTGCCTTGAATATGTTTAATCTCATGTTTTGGACGGATTTGGGGCCTTGGAAATTGACCAAAATACCCCTTTTAAGATTTAAAAGGAACTGGAAGAGCAATATTATCCAAACTGGCAAGCCACCATATTGCATCATTATCGTGGTGGCTCACTAAAAATAGGACAATTGGGAACTGGGCTTTCTCCACGACGCGCCACCATCGCGGTGCCCCTTTGGAATGCCATTTTGGCCATTGCCGCGATGCGCCACTATCGCGTTGGGCTAATGAATTTTGACAAATGGGAAATTAAACATCTCAGCGATGTGGGGCTATCGCAGAGGGCCACTGGAATTCGACGATTTCTATTTTGGAATCCACCGCGATGTAGTGAGTGCCCAGGTGGGACACTACTTTACTAAAATTTCCATAACTTCTAAATCGAGTATCAAAATTAGGCGAGTTTGATATCGATGGAAAGCTTATTAAATTTCCCAAACAATGGAAGGTCTAAATCTGAAAAATTCTATATGAAATAAATATTATTCATTTTGGAAGCTCACCCTTAACATTCTAGGAATGAACTTAAGCTGTAAAAAATATGGGGTATTACATGGTTAAAGTTAATTAATAACAAATTGAGTTCATGGCAGAGTTGTCAAGGTAGGCTTGTAGTAGAGTTATTACAAGAAGGTGGAGCCTAGATTTAGGTTCACTGGAGTCTGTAATCAAGAGTTTGATTATAGTGGATGGTTGAGTGCTTGTTGATAACGCTCAATCTACAGCTCTGGTAGGAGTGTAAAGCGGTCGTTAGCAAATATAGAACCCAACCTGGGTTGGGTATCGATCCCACAGGGAATAGATTGGCCAACAAGTAAGCAAAATTACTAAACTTTTGGTGCAAGTATCGTAAGAGGGGGGGAGTCTTGTCGTGCAAGTAATTAAATAAAGTATCAAAATAAAAGCTGAAAATAAAAAGAAAGAATGTTACGTGAGTTGTAAAAAATGAGAATTGAAGCGTTGGGGTTATGTCCACCTTCTGAGGTATACGTCTCTATTGGCTATGAATGTGTAGAATTCTGACATGCAATTGCTTATAGAGAATTGTAGTCGATGGTAAATCCAAGCGTCTCTTGACCTAAACAAGGACTATTTCACTTTAACTCTCTCGAGCTTAAAGCGTGTCTAACGGTACGAATTCTCCAAGAGGTTAGTCCAGTTACGGCACTAGCTTTTTAATAGGAAAGAGTGTCCTACTACCTTGACATTATCTCTTTTCCAGACAAATAACCTTTCTCTCGAACAAGTTAAATGTTAGACTGGTGTATTCTTGCGTTTGCAACCGCAAAGAATGTGGATTAAGATGAAGAGAATAATGATATAAGCAATATACGTGTCTCGAACTCACAAACTCACAGCAATAGATAGTAACTCATTCGGCTTCCATAACCCCAACAGAGAAGTTTTAGTTACCCATGAATGTGAAGGAAATCACAATTTGCATTGTTGTTATTATACCACAAGATTGATGATTTTCGTGTAGCACAAGTGGTAGGCGTGAGGAGTGAATTCCTTAGCAAAAGTAACGATTCTCTTGTTGTGGATTTTAAGACTAGAAAAGTAGATTAGAAGTGTTTGTAGTGGAAGATGAGAGGGATGAAAGAAAATTAATTGTTGAATTAAGTGAAGAATAGAAAGATGAATAAAAATCTCTAGCATAATAGGGTATGTATAATACCCATATCCTAATCCTACTAGGTAAATAAATATCTAACCAAATCCTACTAGGCTAATGGAATACTTAACCCAAATGTACTAGGTTAATGTAACATTATCATAATCCAAATAAACTAATGAAATACATAACCCAATTGTACTAGGTTAATGTATCATTGTCCAAATCCAACTAAGTTTCTGCAAGTCCCCAAAGTCTTTAGAAATGCTGTTTTAGCCCGGGACAGATTTTCCATGCAGCGTTTTTGGTCCTTAGGCGTGTAAACTCCGTTTTCTTCCTTCGTGAGCTTTCTTTTGCGTCAAGTAAGCCATAAAATGCTAAATTCTGCATCATTTATACCTGAAACTTTGCTAATCATGTTCGTTAGCTCACTTATAGGAAAAAAGACTAAAAGTGCATGAAATATATAATTTGTTCTCAAAACTAGGCTAAAATATGGGCAAAATATATTGATATAGGCGTGTAAATTCGCCTATCATCAACACCCCACACTTGAAGCTTTGTTCGTCCTCGAACAAAATATCATGTCCTTCTTCACATCAACTTGGGGTTTTACAGCAACAACACAAAACATTCTTCAAGACAAGCACAACAATTATCAACAAAGAGTAGCTTTCCGATTATTAGTAGAAACAATTTAGCCTCTAGCATAGACTCGTGATGGTGGTCAACTCGCATGCAAAATTTAAGGCACAAGGAATCATATACAACTATCCAAAACTCATCAACCATGTGTGTCTCACAATATATTACCCATAATCACTCACAAGTATAGAATATTTTTCAAACATGGGTATCAAAATATCCTTGCTCTCTCTCTCACAAAGAATTCATATGTAGCAACTGATGACCATAGGCTTGCCCTTAGTGTAATACTCCACTAAATGTCAGAATGTTAAGATTAGGATCAAGTAGGTCTTTTGATGGTTGTAATGTAGGCTAAGGGACGGGTAGGATCAACTATTTTGGCCAGAAATAGTGACTAAGTTCCTAAGCACTTTAATACATCACATTGTATTATTGACACTTTTTTCTTTCAACCTTTCTTTCTTTTATTCTTCCACCCTTGTTCTCATCTTTTGTTTTTCAATTTTAAGCATAACTCACTTTTCAGCTTTCTTTTCCTTTTTCTTTTCATAACATACCTCTTATGATAGCACTTTCTTTTTCATAACCCATTCAAGCACCATTACAATTTATAGCATTATACTCACCCAATTTCCTCTTATGTTGTCACATGACTTTTTCACTTTAAAGCACTTAGGAATTTGGATCAAATTACGGTCTTGAAAAAAATGGATTAGGCTTACATACGCGGTTATCAAAGAAATAGGCTAAAGGCTCAAAAGGGTTTAACTAGGATGATGTCCATGGGTAGGTAAAACAAAGGTAAATATGTATAGGTTGCCAAAGAAATGCCTAAATTATCTCCTAAACTTACACTCCTTATTTTCGCTTTGCATACATACCAGGCAAGTTCTAGCATCAGCCACAAACATAGAATATACTATTAATCTCACACACACAAGGCACATGGTCGACTTGATTGGAAGTAATATAGACTCTCGACCCAACAAGTGAAGGAATTGAACCACACACTATCACATAGTGAGTCACAATTAGAGCCTAAAATGTCTCAATAGTCATAATTGTAGCACATACTCTTGTTATAATCTCATGCTGCCTATTAGAATAGTTTCATGCGAAGCTAAGTAAAAAAATTCTGCTAAAAAAACTTAACTACTAAAAATGATAATAAAAAAAAAGCAAACAAACCTAGATGCGAGTAGAGAAGTATAGCATGCAATACCACCACCCCACACTTAGTCGGTACACTGTCCTCAGTGGAAAATAAATAAGAAGAACCTGGTTAGTCAGACTCATCCTCTATGTCTGGGGTCATACCCCTTTCATTGGAATCATCATCAGAGTCGTCATCCTCAGAAGTTCTTCATAAGTATCCCACTTAATTCCAAGCGTGAGTCGAGGTATTTGCAGTGAGGAGGGTTCTCCTTGCTCCTTGCGGCCTCTTTTCTTGCTCTTTTGGGAAGTGGTAGCCTTTTCTTTGCCTTGTCTTGCTTTGGGTGCCATTGTACCTGAGACTTGAAATAGTGTTAATGGTAGCACAATCCCAATGGATACAATCTATACACAAGCAGTAGGGGTACCACCCCACACTTAGTTTGTTGATACGAATTAGTGAAGTGAAAGTGGTTGATTACTTAGACTTCATCGATATACATTTTAGGAGCTATATTCCAACAAGAAAATCAGAGATGTAACACTTCTTGCAATCTTTGCCATACTTTCATGTTAGATATAACAAGACTACTACATAGGGATTACATCATGGTATAGTTTCTATCAATAAACTCAACCTCCTATGTCGGTAGGTAGTTATAAGTCTTATTCCGATGAACGGGATATTCTAACATGTAAGTATTCAAGTGACAAGATTATGCAATGTTCATTACTATAGCAATTACTCAAGTAGTATAACAATGCATCAAAATCAAATTCAAGTCGGAAATAAGTTAAGAGCATCCTAACGTACATGTTCACTCACTTGGTTTTGTATCAACAATTCGAACACGTTCACATCACCAATACTTTTTCAAGATTTAGCAATTCATAATAGGTGTAGTAAAGTAGTACTTACAAAATTTAAATGAAGAACAAAGTAGTACTTACTTGGTTGAAGCCTTTGGATGATGTTCTTGTGAAGAAAAAGAGCAAAAGGAAACTTTTTGATAGGATTTGGAGACTATAGGTGGTGAATGAGCTAGGTTTACAATGTGTTTTTGGTTAAAGATTAAGTCTCATATTTGTAAGAAAAGGTTGGGTTGAGTTTTGACCCATTAAAATCGGATTTGGAGACCAAAAGTGACCATAGGCGGTGCCTAATGCTTTGCCTAGTTGAGCAGAATGCCATAGCATATGGCATGCATTTATTTAAGAATGCCATACACTATGCCATGCATTTATTTAAGAATGCCATACACTATGCGGCGTATTGTCTATGGAATTTAGAGACATATGCGCCGCATAGTCTATGGCATATGAGATCCTGAGACCTAATGCTATAGCATAGGCAGCGCATAGTCAAAAGCACACTTAGGAATGGGCGGAGCATAGAGTATAGCACACTAGATTCCGAGACCTTAGGCTATAGGATAGGTTTTCCATTGTTCGTGGCCTAGTTTTACCTAGTCCTAGCCTTCCTCGATGCCTATTTAAGCATGAGTAATGCTCAATCCATACCCTTATGCATCCTTATACCTAACTTACCACCTTTACCATTCAATACATCCAAATCGTCATTTGAAACCAATCTCCTCGTTGAATACCTCTTGCACCTATATTTGCTCAAAACAATAAAAACGATTAGTACGATGGGTTGCCTCCCACCAAGCGCCTTAGTTTTGGTCGTGGAACGACTCTTATTTTTGGATTTTCATTAATTAAAAACAAGACAAGTACTAGAATGAAAGAAAACGATAAACGATAAATGAAAAATGATAAACAATGGGTTGCCTCCCATCTAGCACCTTATTTATTGTCGTGGCACGACATGGTTACCTCGAGTACTCAGACTTCATTGAGGTAAATGGTGGATCATTTTCTAAAAGGATTTAGACGGCAATGAGGCTTACCTGTGGGCATGCGATCTTCTTCGAGATGGCTCATATGTTTCCCCGGAGAGTCACCAATTATATCATCAATAGTCCAACCCATAGCTCTCTTGTATCTCTTCAGAGCAGAGATGAGAGCTTCTACGTGCTGTTCACTTAAATCATATGATCTCTCCGGAAGTATATTTCTACTTTCCAATAATACATACCTTAGATAGTTGGGGAGCTCTTGTGATTCTAGCATTGGTGGCTCGTCAATGGGAGTCTTCGCTGTTGGTTGATTCTTAAGATCACAATCCGGTTGCTTAGGAGTATAAGACTCTATTTCTGTTAGAGCACCCATAAGTTCTTCATAATCTTCATTATCCTTATGCTCAACATTCAGTGGCGCAGCAGTCAATGGCTCAACAATAGGCTGTTTCTCTATAGATAATACTTTCATATCCTCTTGATGAACATCAGCTACAGATAACTCATTCATATCGGTGGGCTGCTTCATGGCTTTGCATATATCAAACCCTACTACTTCATCATTAATTCGAAACAAAAGCTCATTATCTTTCATGTCAATAAGCACACTTCCGGTTGCAAGGAAAGGACGTCCCAGGATTATGGGAACTTCAGAATCCTCCTTACAATCTAGAATAATGAAGTCTGCAGGAAAGATGAATGAATAAACTTTCACCAACACATCATTCAAGATACCCACAGGTCTTTTTATCGATCTATCAGCCATCACGAGCCTCATATTGGTTGGTGTCGGATCGCCTAGCCCCAACTTCCTGTAGACGGATAGTGGCATCAAACTGATGCTAGAACCCAGATCACACAATGCCTTAGCAAAATCTAACGATCCAATTGTGCAAGGAATAGTGAAAGCTCCAGGATCTGCCTTCTTTTGAACTAGCGATCTTGTAGCGATTGCACTATAATGATGAACATTATCCGCCAAGTCATAACTTGCTGTCCGCTTCTTTGTCAAGAGATCCTTCATAAATTTCGCATACCCAGGCATTTGTTCAAGTGCCTCCACCAATGGAACATTAATGGTGAGCTGCTTTAACATGTTCATGAATATGCTGAACTTTGTGTCATCCGCCACCTTCTTCAATCTTTGGGGAAAAGGTGGTGGTGGGTATGGAAGTGTTCTCTCCACGATTTTATTCTCCTCTTGCTTCTGTTTTTCCATTTTTTTAGGCTGTACAATGCTGGATGTGGCATCCTTGACGTCAGGAGTAGTTGCTACGACATCTTTTCCTTTTGCGTTGTCATCCATGTCCGCAACTTCGTCAATCACTTGCTTGCCTTTTGCTGAAGTTTCCAGCACCTTACCACTTCTGGTAGTGATGGCCATGCATGACCCATCATTCCTTGGGTTTTGCACAGTATCGCTAGGTAAAGTGCCGGCCTTTCTTTGGTTGAGTGCTGCTGAAAGTTGACTAAATTGCTGCTCTAGTTGTCTTATTGCAACGGAATGTGAGTCAACCAACTGATTCATTGAAGACAGATCGTTCTTCACCTCAGTTACGCCCATATTGGTTGCCTCCACTCCTTTCAGCAGCTTGGCCATCATATCTTCCATAGACATCTTTTCGGAGCCAGACGCCTCAACCTCATGATTTCTAGGAGGAATATACAAACCACTCTTGTCTGAATTATTCTTCTGACTACCTTGATCGTGGTCCTTGTATCCAGATTCATCATAATAGTTTTGACCTTGGTTTCCTTAGGCATTGCCTCGGAAACCCCCTTGATTATTCAAGTAGTTGGCTTCTTCTTTAGAGTCGGATTCCTCTCTTCCTTTTGACGCAACAGCTTTGACTTTTTCAGTCTTCCCTGATAATAAATGCTTTGTAAGATCCATTTGTGTTTTCATATGCGCTATATCTTGATCGCGCTCCTCTTCTCTTCTCCTTTGTTCTGCAGTCATGCTAATAGATAAAGTGGGGCTTGCTACCTCAGAATCCCTGGTGTGCCAAGCTCTACTTGCTTTGTCATCCGGTCTAGCATATTACTTGCATGAACAAAGGTGAGGTCCATAAATGATCCTCCAGCCGCATTATCAACCACTGGCTTAGTCCCCGAATTCAAAGCTCTGTATAATATCTCCATCAAGTGGACATTGGTCATATGAGGGTTTGGGCACTGCATTAGCTTCGTCTTGAACCTCTCCCATGTAATGTGGAGAGCTTCAGTTGGACGCTGTCGAAAATTGGTGATCTCATCTCTCAACTGTGCTCTTTTGGATGGCGGAAAGAATCTTTCTAGGAAAGCTTCTTTCAATTGCCTCCAATTAGTAATCGAGTCAGGAGTCAGCCCATTCAACCATAGAGTTGCCTCCCCAGACAGAGACAATGGAAATAAGCGTAGTCGAATTGCATTCTGTCCAACGCCAGCATTGTCAATGACTTGCATGTAGAAATAAAGTTGATCAGATGCATATTCGGATCATCGCCTGCTAGTCCACCAAATAATCCCTTGAGTTGCAAAAGCTGAATCATGGCGCTAGTGATATTGAACTTTGCTCCAGGTGCCAAGGGTGGCAGAACAATGGCTCCTATGGCACAAGCTTTATCCAAATCGTCATCATCATCATCAAAAGGAATTTGCACAGTTCAACGATCAGGTCTCAATCGCGCTTGACGATCTCTCCTCTGCATGGGTTCCGCCACCTCAGTAGTATGCCGTGGGTTTAGTAGCTCTTCATCGCCCAGATCCTCATCGTCAGGATTTGTTGCTCGCCTACTGTTATCAATATTCTGTTGATGCACTTGAGCAGACATCCTATCAATTTCACGTTGTGCATCCATTCTGTCAATAGAACCTGAATAAAACAAAAACAACACCTAAAAGTAAAAGTACGAGAATCTTTGACCAAAGGGTCTAGCAACTATCACAAACTTAATTGACACTCGTATTCCCTAGCAACGGCACCAATTTTTGATAACGCTCAATCTACAACTCTCGTAGGAGTGTAAAGCGGTCGTTAGCAAATATAGAACCCCACCTGGGTTGGGTATCGATCCCACAGGAAATAGCTTGGCCAACAAGTAAGCAAAATTACTAAACTTTTGGTGCAAGTATCGTAAGAGGGGGGAGTCTTGTCGTGCAAGTAATTAAATAAAGTATCAAAATAAAAGCTGAAAATAAAAAGAAAGAATATTACGTGAGTTGTAAACAATGAGAATTGAAGCGTTGGGGTTATGTCCACCTTCTGAGGTATACGTCTCTATTGGCTATGAGTGTGTAGAATTCTGACATGCAATTGCTTATAGAGAATTGTAGTTGATGGTAAATCCAAGCGTCTCTCGACCTAAACAAGGACTATTTCACTTTAACTCTCTCGAGCTTAAAGCGTGTCTAACGGTACGAATTCTCCAAGAGGTTAGTCCAGTTACAGCACTAGCTTTTTAATAGGAAAGGGTGTCCTACTACGTTGACATTATCTCTTTTCCAGACAAATAACCTTTCTCTCGAACAAGT
This sequence comes from Capsicum baccatum var. pendulum, assembly GCA_030864225.1. Lineage (NCBI taxonomy): Eukaryota > Viridiplantae > Streptophyta > Magnoliopsida > Solanales > Solanaceae > Capsicum > Capsicum baccatum. The sequence goes on along the minus strand of CM061558.1, from coordinate 73,769,717 downwards.
TAAATGTTAGACTGGCGTATTCTTGCGTTTGCAACCGCAAAGAATATGGATTAAGATGAAGAGAATAATGCTATAAGCAATATACGTGTCTCGAACTCACAAACTCACAGCAATAGATAGTAACTCATTCGGCTTCCATAACCCCAACAGAGAAATTTTAGTTACCCATGAATGCGAAGGAAATCACAATTTGCATTGTTGTTATTATACCACAAGATTGATGATTTTGTGTAGCACAAGTGGTAGGCGTGAGGCGTGAATTCCTTAGCAAAAGTAACGATTCTCTTGTTGTGGATTTTAAGACTAGAAGAGTAGATTAGAAGTGTTTGTAGTGGAAGATGAGAGGGATGGAAGAAAATTAATTGTTGAATTAAGTGAAGAATAGAAAGATGAATAAAAATCTCTAGCATAATAGGGTATTTATAATACCCATATTCTAATCCTACTAGGTAAATAAATATCTAACCAAATCCTACTAGGCTAATGGAATACTTAACCCAAATGTACTAGGTTAATGTAACATTATAATAATCCAAATAAACTAATGAAATACATAACCCAATTGTACTAGGTTAATGTATCATTGTCCAAATCCAACTAAGTTACTGCAAGTCCCCAAAGTCTTCAGAAATGCTGTTTTAGCCCGGGACAGATTTTCCATGCAGCGTTTTTGGTCCTTAGGCGTGTAAACTCCCTTTCCTTCCTTCGTGAGCATTCTTTTGCGTCAAGTAAGCCATAAAATGCTGAATTCTGCATCATTTATACCTGAAACTTTGCTAATCATGTTCGTTAGCTCACTTATAGGAAAAAGGACTAAAAGTGCATGAAATATATAATTTGTTCTCAAAACTAGGCTAAAATATGAGCAAAATATATTGATATAAGCGTGTAAATTCGCCTATCATCACTTGTAAGGGCAAGCCGTGGTTTTTTCTATTTTGAGCAAGGAGGTTTCCACGTTAAATTGTTGTGTTCTTTAGTTTATAATTTGAAATTAAAGTATGGATATAGAGTTTTGTATCTTTCTCTATCTCCATGAAAACCATTTTAGCTAAAAATTTATGTTGGTTCAAATTCGAATGAATCTTTTGATAATTTCTTTATATATTTTTAGAAAATTAGAAGACAAGAACAAAAGACAAAGAAATTTAGAAAAATAATAAAGTTTATTATGATACATATCTTTCTCGCAAAGTTTTAGTTTTCCAGTGCTTTAATGTTTGATTGCCTGTGAGTGACTCTAAGAGACCTGGCCCTCATAATGTGGTGCACCCCCCCCCCCCCCCCCCCCCATGTTTCATCAAATAATAAATTCAATATCTCGATCCGAAGGTATACCAGGCAAGTCCGTAGGGAACATATCCATGAACTCACTGACAACACGGACATAATCCAAGAAAGGAGGCTTAACAACACTGGTATCACGAGTAAGATCCAAGTAAGATAAGCATCCTCTCTCAACCAATTTATGAGTTTGAACATAAGATATAATCCTCTTAGGACCCAAATGAAGTATATCCTTCCAAGCTATTCTTGGCACACCCGGCGAAGCTAAAGTCACAGTTTTAGCAAAACAATCTAAGACAGCATGATAAGGAGCCAACCAATCCATACCCAAAATAACATCAAAATTGACCATATCTAACACAAACAAGTCTACCAAATTCTCATGCCAAGAAAAAGTTACAACATAAGATAGGTACACCAATCTATCACTAAAGAATCATCTACTGAGGCAGATACACGAATAGGCATGGAAAGAGGCTCACTAACAGAATCAAAACCCTAAGCAAAATACACAAACACATAGGAGAAAGCTGATATGGGATCAAATAATATAGATTTAGGTCTAAAACAAATGGGGATAATACCTATAATCACAGTATGAAAAGCCTCTAACTCAGACCTGGATGGTATAGCATAACACATACTACGACCACCAACTTCCTGGGTGGCCCCACAACTACTAATTTCCTGAGTGGCCCCATGAACACCCCTATAAGCTCCACAACATCTGCCCTTTGCACCTCTGGTAGCACACCTACCCCTCACAACTGGAATATGAGTAGCCCAAACTAACCGAAAGGGATAGTCCTTGGTCACATAGTCAATATCATCACACACATAGCAATCTTTACAACCAGTCTTAACAAAAAAAGGTAAAGCTGGGCCCAAACGTCCACCCTGAACTACTGAACTAGAAAATCAATAAATTAAACTCTATAAAGATGCCTAAATTGGCCTACCATGGTATACATGAGAACCTCTAAAATCTCTACTTTGAGAGGTTTGACTCTTAAACTCACCAAAATGCTGCGCTTTTTTAGTGCCTCACTGAGATGCACTAAGAATACCTTTTGTCATCTTAGCATGATCCATAATACTCTAGAAAGAAGACCCAAGCACAATTATCTCAGATGTATCCAACTTAAGGGAGACATCAAAACCCTTCACAAACTTTTAAATCTTCTCAAACTCGGTGGAAATGCTATCATAGGAATAACTTAACAGGGCATGAAAGCATGCCTCATACTCAGTAACTAGCATGGAGCCCTACTCCAAAGCCTCAACGAACTGGTCCCAAGTCATATCGGGAGAATCAAAAGGTTTATAACTGACAAGTGACCTCCATGAATCTACAGTCGCATCTTTCAACTAATAAGATGTATAAGCAACTCCATGAGACTCGAGCAAACCCAAATTATGCAACTTCTCTTGGTAATCAATCAGAAACTCTTATGCACCTCGTCCACTATGCTACCAAATATGGAAGGACCCAATTGAGTAAACCTCTTGAACCTCTTTTGATCCTCAAAAGACATCACTACACTAGCCACGAGAGGAGGCATAATAAATCTGGCAGGCTGTGGTCCCATCTAGAGAGGTAACATAGCTGATAGCTAGACTCCTGATATAGGAACTTTATAGTCAAATATCGACACTGAAGGTATAATAGGACTCAGGGTCTGAGGAGTACCCAAACCAGAAGTAGGTGCAATAGGAGGATCCACACTCTGAAATAGAGGAACACCCGACATAACCAAATGAGAATCCTCAAAATGGTTCAGCAAAGGCACCAACAATCCCTCCAACTCTAGGGAAGACAAACTCTGAAGAACTGGAGTAGGATCCATACCTCCAACTTGTTCAATATAAGGCTCACAGGAGAGTCCCCTAGCACTCCTTCTAGATGGGGAAGCACCACAGGAACATACCCTCTCTCGAGTCCGTCCATGACTTGAGGCTCACCTTTTGGGTGAAGGCTCTACATCACTACTCTCACGAAACCTAGTTAACACCATTTACACAGAAAGAGTGAAACATAACTTAGAATATAAGATATGAAAGAACTTCGCATGGTGAGGAATAAATATAAAGAAAGTTTCCTAAAAACATCCTATAGCCTCTTGAAGATAGATACGAACGTCTAAGTATTGATCCACGAGACTCTATTAAATATCCCGTTCTTATACCATTAAGACAAATGAAACCTGGATGCTGTGATACCAATTTGTCACGACCCAAAAATAAGGATCATGATGGTACTTGTCGCGATGTACCTTGACAAGTAAGTTTATCACCCAAACTGGTACAAAAAGAAAAAGAAAAGATTGAAATACCCAAGGTAAGACTTATAGAATGAAACCGAACCATACAAGTAATTAGGGTCATCAAAATGGGCTTGGCCCTTGAGGCCGGCCCAACCCATTCCGCTATAAGGGTTGGGTTGGGTTATGATTTTTGAGCCCATTTAAATAGGGGCTTATAAGCCCAGTCCAAGTTAGGCCGCTGGCCCTTGAGGCTGGGCTGGGCCGACTCGTGGGTCAAAATACTATTTAATTTAAATTAAAAATATATGAATATTGTAAAAGAAAAAGTAATAATTAAGAATAGTAGTTATTGAATAAGTTTAATATCCTACATAATATTTAACTTATTAAGTGTTAAAACTTAATCATCAAGTATTGATATTTCATTGGTTATTGTTATTCAATTTAAACTTAAAATTAAAGAAAATTGTAAGCAAAATGAATTAAAAATATAAATAGTGATTACTCAATAAATTTTACCTAGTATCTTACACAATATTTTAATAAATTATCATTAAATTGAAAATACTAAAATTTTTAATCATAAATATAAAATTTGCATCCATCATGAAACATTCAAACACACGTTGCAGCTACTCGAAATCAATTGCACAACATTACCCAAATTCAAAGTGATAATATTTTTAAGTGAATTTTAAATATTATTAATTTTTGATATATAACTTTTTGATATTGTTCAACTTATTAAATTTGCATATGAATTTAGAAGAATGTTGATGTTAATTAAGATTATGTAATCAATGAATTCAAATATGTTTGACAATGTAATGGTGTTGAAATATTATAAATCATAGTAGAATTATATACTTTATATAATAATATGTTAGAAGTTTGAATGGATTACCATATCTATTTGTTCAAATTTAAAAAGAAAATCTAACAAAAAATCAATAAAAACAAAGGGCTAGCCCGCCCCAACCCATAACCCTATTAGGGCTGGGTTGGGCCATACATTTTAAGGCCCTTTAAAGTGAAAGGCCGGCCCACCCTAGCCCATCAAATTCTTTGGTCCATGAGGCTTGCGTTGGGTTGGGTTGGACCAACCCATTTTGACAGCTATACAAGTAATTATAACAATGCGGAAATGACTTATTTAAAATACCAATCATGACTAAAATTAGGTGTCAATAGTATAAGAACTACTAATACAATTCAGGAGTCAAATACCTCAGAAAAATAACCACAAAGGAATAATATCTGTCTTCTATTACTAATAAATACAGAACTAATACAGAAATATAGAGGTGAACTCTAGACTTATAAATGTCCAACCGTTACCACAAGCAATCTGAAGGTACATGAATTCAACCAGTTTAAGGCGCACCCGAATCAGAAGCTGCACCAAAAGGGTGAAAAAGGAGTGAGTACGGTCCACTTGTGCGCAGTAGGTATCATAGGCCGATCAAGCAAAGTGGGAAATAAAGCATACAAAATACACACTAATGACACTTCACCTGTAATAAAAAATTATCCCATAACGGGAGCCCACACCGCTTTCACTAATTGTTCTAATATATTACATATATTTCACCATCACACCAAGATAGAGCACAAGTATGCATTAAATCACATATAAGTAATAAAGAAGGAATATGCATATACAAGATCATCAAATACAAGTAAAAAAAAGATAAGACAATTACATAGATGGCAAATCAATATGGCAATACAACACAATATAAACACAATAAAGTAAGTGGAATGTATATAATGATAATGATGATGATGCACGAGGTCATCGCACAACCTCTGGGATCATCGCACAATCCTCGTATACACCTATAGAGGCAAGCCTCCTAATGCAAGACCCATAGAGGGTTTGTCAACCCATATACAATCCACATATCTCATATATCCTCCCCAACACATCCCTCAAGGGGTTTTTATAAGATGTTACAATATCTTCTCTGCGTCACTTCCCTCAGGGAGTGTTATATAAAAAGTGTTGCTAGTGTTTCTCAGATGTTGCCACAGTGGTACCAATATTTCATGAATGAGTATGATATAAGTATGCAATACTCATAACAAATCACAGTGAGTATTTTCACAATCAATCACAATGATATATTTCCACAACTAACTATAATTATCCATTTCTACAACCCCATGAGTCAATATTCACTCATTATTTTCATTTTATCCATGAATTTTCACATGTCTCATATAACAACAAGTATGAATATACCACAATACACCAATGGTACCACATTAGGTGTTTCAACAATAAAATATAATTATTCACATATATTCATGGTTATCAACATCACATAGGACCCCACACGGTCACACATATCACATAATATCTCAATTTCAAAAATACTATTACATAAATGACCCCACACGGGCACAACAAATAGATAGTCATTTTTCATGATTAGTTCCCACCCTTAACATGCATTTTGTATCATCATTTACTATCCAACCCAGTTTGAAAGAGTTAAGCCATAACCTACCTCAAAAGTCGAAATTGATTTGCTATATTTTATACCCACGACCCTACTTTACAAGAATAATATTAAAGTCTACTAAAAATATCAAATATGAAATCTATGCGTCAAAACAAAACCAACGACACCCATATTAATTACTTTTGGTTCGGGGTCAAAACGGACTCCCGGAATGGGTTTTCAAAAAAGAAGGGTAAAATCATAACTTTACTTCAAAAATATGTTTTTCACATTTTTAGAAACCTACAGCTGAAAACCCAAGTCAAATCGAGTAAAAAAATGAGGTTCAAGTTGAAGAAAAATTATTTTCTAGTTTTATCGGGTAAAATCATTATAATTCAAGTTAAAATCAAGAATCATAGTTGTTTTCAAGGTTAAATTGATGAAAATATAGTAATTATAAGATAAAAATATTATTCAAGTGAAAAGGAGTAAAATTGAGGTTTAAAATCAAGCCCTAAGATTTTTGGGGTTTTGAGAAATTAATTAAGAAATTACTAAGAAAAGGGTGTATTCTTACCTTAAATCCGTAAAAGAATCAAGAGATAGATATTAATCTTGCTTGGCAAGCCCCCACAAGCTTCACTTTTAAGCTGTCAGACTATTTTAGTATTTAACTCCCAAAAGGCAAGGTGAAAGAATAGACAAAATGGGCAAAAATGAGCGAAAAGACTGTTTTTATAACAAAAAAATTGCGCAACACTAGATTTTTCTTTATTAAGCTGTTAGACTATTTTAGTATTTAACTCCCAAAAGGCAAGGTGAAAGAATAGACAAAATGGGCAAAAATGAGCGAAAAGACTGTTTTTATAACAAAAAAAATTGCACAACACTAGATTTTTCTTTCTTTAAGTCCAACTCAAAATTCGACGGGGTTCCCGAGATTCATTCGGAGTTTGATATATGCAAACGAACTATGTGGGTCCTACAGTTATATTTTAAATTTTTTAAATTTTCGACCAAAAAGTCAAAATGAGCTCGGGTGCATCAAGACCCGAGCCAAAGGTCTACCTAGCCTGAAATTAATATTCCGAAGCTGCTGACGTAGTTCATTCATTCATCCATCACACGGATCAAAGGATATCCACATAAATCCAAAATGAGGCTCTCAAAGCCATAAAAAATTACAATATTGCATAAATAGTATCAAAATGCATAAAAAACTGTGCCAATCAGCCCACACTCCAGAAATACCATAATGCAACTACGGAAAGGGTTAAAATGGTCAAATATCACAAACTCACAAATTTCACATATTTTATCAAAAATTAGGTTCTTACAAGATAATAGTTAGGAATTTATGATGCTATCAGAATGAAAAGAAAAATTTGGGATTAGCATGGGCGGGGGCTGATAGTGTACTGCCAACACCAACGCTGGTGAAAAGAGAGCGGGACTCGATAGAGAAGGAGAGGGTTGGGGGAGTGTTTAAATTAATTTAAAAAATATATTTTTCTTGTCTTTTTAATTATTTAAATAAAGTTATTTTTTTTTGTACATATTTGAATTCAATTGCCACCTGGCGTTACTTCAGTTGTCTATTTGGCATGTGAGTTATACTCACTTCAAATTTTCAACAGATTTTCATGTTGTGTTAATTAATTGTAAATTAATTAAGAATGAAATGTTCAATAGGTACAAAGAAAAGTTGAGGGGTCCAAATAAAATTTCGAAACAAGTTTAAGGATCTATCGATAACTTAAACTTTTTTTAATTTAAATTAGTATTATATCTAAACATCAATTGTTATCACAATATATTTGTTACTATTCTTATAACTAATGAATATGTCCATGCTTCGCACAGCTATTAAAGAAAAATAAATTATGGCTAAATAATATTACAACTTTTCTAATAAAAATGTCTTATTTTGATCAACTTTATTCTTATATTCCCCAACCATATTCCTAATTTTTTCTTAATATAATCATATGTTAAAGGTTAATTGTTCTTTTATTATAAATGACTTTCGCTAGGTTCAGATATAGCTTTCAAAAGAATTTCGTTCAATATTTTTTAAATTTACATGACTAATTTGACAAAAACATTACACACATGGATTAATTTTTTTATTGACTTGCTATATTTAATTCATAAATATTAAAATAATTCATTGCATGATTATTCTACATTAAATCACTTTAGAAACAGAAGAATCAATACATACCAATAGAAAGTGTTCATCAAACGTAGGCAGATAAAGTAATTGAATGTCCAACATCATGCTTCTAGAATAAGTCACATTTTTGTTAACATGAATTAATGAGGAGTGAAATTCAAAATTACTAAAGAGTGAAAGTAATAAAATCAAAAGAATCTTAGTAAATAAAAGCATGACACTATCTAAAAAAACATATATAATAGGGGTAAAATTAAAATAAAACACTAAACACTATTACTTACCTAACTATTTATCAATTTACAAATATAAAATTAAAAGATTAAAGTGAAAGACATGTCCCACAACATCTGTTCTTCATACAACATCATAACGAAGAGACCATAAATGCAAACAATAATTTTGAGCTTCAGAAAGTCTTTATCTTGATGAGGAATAAGACTACAAGATAATGACTCTTTACTACTATTGGCGTTCATTATAAGTATTTATTTTTTGGTGCCTTCACTTTTTTTTCGTTATTGACATTAATTTTACAGTTACAATGATATAATACATAAATAGAAATTTAATTATCATTAAAATTATGTAATATTAATTTCTCTTATGTGGGTTGTTTCAAGCAAATGGTGAATTGAATTTTTTTAAGGACAATTTTAATTTTATTTTATGAGAATTTTAATAATTCATTTATTTAGTAGATTATGTAAAAAAAAGTTTGAGGTGTCACATCATCCTATCTATGTTTCTTCTTTATATCTATTTTTAGTATAACGATCAATAAAAGTGAACAAATTATATAGTAATTTAGACTACTTAGAGAAAGCAAAAAATTTATATATATATATATATATATATATATATATATATATATATATAATTTCCAACAAGATATTCATGCCAAGTGGTTGCTATATCCTTCTCCTCAAATCTTCACAAAGTCATCATTTCATCTGTTCACTGTTTGACTTTCTTCTTATTCCTACAAAAAATAATACATCACAAAAATTAATACATTATAAATAAAAATTGTAAGAAATAGATTTAAATAATACATGTTATTGTTTAGAAGTTACATACAAAATAGAATAACAGTAACAAAAAATTCAATATAATCTCATATATGAGTTTAGCATATCAACTAAAATTTCAAAGAAACAAAACATGAAGAAGAAGAAAAGAAGCAACAACAACATACCCTACCCCCCCCCCCCCCCCCCAAAAAAAAAAAGGACATTTTAGAAGGTATACAAATAATTTTTTTTAAAAAGAATATATGAAAGTTCAAAAAAATTATAGTGAATGAAATATTCTTAATTTTGATGATAAAGAGAAGAAGGTGTTGGATAGTAAAATTTTGAGTCAAAATAATAATAATAATAATAATAATAATCGAGACAAGAAAAATATTGCAACAATCATTTTATTAATTTCAATATGTGGGTGTTACAATCTCTATGAATCCTCTTATTCGTCTTTTCGAATTTAAATTCAAGGGCTTCGAGTTTGATCTTAAATTTGAACTTGATTTATGGATCTGATGGATTTGATCTTGACTTGTTCTTGAATTCAAGGGCTTTTGGGCTTGTTCTTGAATCTTGCGGTCTTGATTTTGAATCCGATAAATTGGATTTGAATGCTTGAGCGTTGTAGAGAAATTGTGGTGTTTGATCCACGAGCTTTCTCTTGCTTTTTGTTAGAGTCGTTGGTTTTTTATTTTGTATTATGAGACCCCTATTTATAGTTGTAGGAAGGAAAGAGTCACCGTGAAGGTGAATTTACCTTGACCAATCAAATTTAAGTGGAATGATGTCTTTTATGGGCTTTTTATTTCACTAGGCCTGTTGCATTATTTAGACATGTGGCATGGTCCTATTGGCTCCATCACTTGACTTGGCATGCCACGTCATTAGACACGTGACACTTATTTTGGCATCGAGAATATAATAATATCTTGGGCTTAGCAAAGTGTGCTTATCATTTATAGCTCAAATGTCAAGGTCTAAATTCGAGACCGTGATGTCACCTATCCCACCCACCATGATAAGTAAGCCAAATATCCAATTCCAAGAACAACATCCCAAACTCATAGAAACGGAAGAAAATAGGAACATAACCAATCCCGAATAATCTCATTAGTAGATTAATAGACTAGTAAAATGAAATCATAGATATTCCTAAATCTGGAAGTCAATAATACAAGCCACTAATTATAGAACCAAAGAAAGTTTGAGTATTTCAAAATGCGGAAAATGTATAAGGATAAAGCTGAAGGAGATTTCAGTAGTCTCTAAAGCCAGCAACAACTACCTCAAATCTCAAATGATGCTAACAAATAAGAAACCACATGAATCAATGCCCCAAGGTTTTTGGATCTGTACATGCACGTAAGGTGCAAAAAAAGCAAAGGGTGATTACGGAACCACGTGTACACAGTAAGCATCATTGACCGATCTGAATTCAAAGTGGTGAGAGAAACACCACGTTAATCATTTAAAGACAATCATACAACCTGCACTCATGAAAGCCATTGGATTCTAAATGAATAATCAAGTCTAACAGACATAACGATATCATAACACAATCTAAGAAGTCCTCAACACAGTGAAATAAGTAACATATATATAAGTACTTAATAAGTAGTACAAAGACAAAAAAATACACCTTAATCAATCTGAACCAAAATGAATCAATGCAGTGCTGTGAAATGCAATGTATATGTAGTGTACACACCTACCGAGCAATTACTTCAAGGTAAGGACCCATGGGGGAATCACAAGGTCCATGTACTATGAATGCGTGCACTCTGATGTCAATAAATATATTACGCAGGCGTTTACTCCGATCCCAATAAATATATTATGCAAGCATGTACTTGTATCCAAATAAATATATTGTGTAGGCGTGTACTTCGATCCCAATAAATATATTATATAGGTGTGCACTTCTATCCCAATAAATATATTGTGCAGGCATGTACTCTGATCCCAAATCAACAATAAAGTCAAGTAAAGCACTTCCTGTCTCAAGTCAGATCATACATCAATTTCAAAGTCAACTCAACTTATCAAGAAAGAGTATTCTCATTATTTAACTTTTTCAACAATTTACTTACCATAGCAAATCGGTCCATCAGGCTAGTAAATAGGGAAAAACAATTCAAAACATATAATTAACTTATTTTATCCCCTCAAACAACACCGATACCCGCATAGATGATCATCACAATCACCTATATGGGACCTCCATTTCCTATTACTCCCATTACACATAACTAACAAATAAGTACTTTGAAAAATTGTCTAAGAAAGTCTCAACTTGCCTTAAAGCGAAGCCAAGCGTTAATTAACAACTTGCCCTTACATGAAGTTTCTGAGTGGTCAAAATTTGTTCCAAATATATAAGCTACATAAGATTACAGTTCCCATGACACCCATATTACCATAAGAATACCAATCTAATAACAACCATTTTATAAATTCTTCCTCTAAAAATTCTAAATCTAAAACTTGAATTCGTTAAAACTACTAAGGCAAAATATCAAAATATGAGATTGAGTATGAAGACTATCTAATTTAAATTCAAGAATGTAACCAGTATTTGAAATATACTAACAAGCACCACCAACTTTCCAATTCAACTATTATCTTAACTAATGATATGTAATCATTGATTTCATTGTACAAGGTGACATTGTTAGATAGAAATATTACTCAGTTGTACTAATTCACTGTGAAGTCATTCACTATAAATATAATCACCCTAATTTAAATGGAAAGAAATTGATAACTTCATCATACATGACCACCACCTACTACACATTTCCCCTAGCCACTATGTATTATAGTAGAAACAAAATTTTTCACAATAGCCAAGTATTGTTATCATTGGATCAAAATCCATTTATTCTTTTAACTCTGCCAACATCTACTTCACTCCACCTTTAAAAAATTATAGGACAGGACCACAATTACGAATAACTCTACAAAAAATTCTAACCTGAATCTGACATTGGCAAGAATTTCTTTCAAGATCGAGAATTGGAAGACAACGTTCTAACTGTCATGCTCCTCTTCCCCAAAGCTTTTTGATGTTATTATCAATAAGTATGGAAACCCCTTCCCAATATAATTTATTCTTATACATAGGTTTCAATACTTAAGAAAATTTAAATTTGGTCAAAAACCATCAAGTAAAATAATATCTTAAATACGTTATAGATCTTCGGATATTATTCGTAACTTCGAGAAAATCAGCCAAATATACACATTGACTACGAAGTATATTCCGTACCTATTGAAATTATTAAAAGACTAATTTAAGGTCGTCTCGATCAAAGAATGACTATTATCGGGTTTAGCTTTATGAAAACTCGCAAACCCAATTAATGACTTAAATAGACTCAGAGTACCTCGAGAATCGACAACACTCACTCCTGTAAGTCTTAAATTCATGTCTACAAATTATGAGAAGGGTTAAAATAGGGTAAATGTGCAAAATGACTTGGAGGGTCGTTACATCATCCACCACTAAAACAAATGTTCATCCTCAAACTTAAAGAGAAAGATGGTACTTGGGCTATCGAAAAGATGAGGATATTTACTATGCATACCGAACTCAACCTCCCAAGTGGATTCCTCTACGGTATGATGTGTCCACTTCACCTTTACTAATGGTATGTCCTTTGATCTCAACTTTCTAACCTACCTATCTAAAATAGCTATAGGCTCCTCCTCAAAAGCCAAATTATGGTCTAAATTCATTGAGTCCCATTGAATCACATGAAAATTATCTAGATGGACCGCTTCAATATAGATACATGAAAAATTAGATTTACAACCAAAATACCTAGTGAGAAAGCAACTCATAAGCGACTTGACCAACATACTGAAAAATCTCAAAAGGACCAATAAATCTCAAAATGAGATTTCCTTTTCTAATAAATCTCATCACTCCTTTTATAGGTGATACCTTCAATATGACCTTCTCACCCTACATGAACTCTAAGTCGCAGACCCTTCTGTCATCATAACTCTTCTATCTAATTTGAGCCGCCAAGAACCTATCCTATATCTTCTGGGCAAGGCTAATATAATATTGGATGCCTTGAGTAGGAAGGAAGTTTTTATGGGTAGTCTTGCATTGTTGAGTATAAAAAAGCAACCATTACCTAGGGAGGTTCTATGGTTTGCTAACTGTTTTATGCATCTTGATATTTCTGAGTCAGGTAGAGTTTTGGCATATGTGAAGGAGAGGTCCTTGTTGATAGAGCAGATTCTGGATCATCAGAATAACGATGAAAAGTTGTATATTATTAGAGATAAGGTGATGCGAGTTGAGGCTAAGGAGTGGATTTTGGACCAGGATGGTGTTTTGAGGATTAAGGGGCGAATTTGTGTTCTAAGAGTGGGTGATTTGTCTAGATCTATTATAGAGAAGGCCCATTGTTCGTACTATTCCATTCATCCAGGTGTAGTGAAAATGTATCATAACCTTAAATAGAATTACTAGTAGTGTGGGGTGAAGAGAGATATTGCAGAGTTAGTGTCTAAGTATTTGAATTGCCAGTAGATGAAATATAAGCACAAGGTACTAGGTGGTTTGCTTCAGAGGATGCCCATTCCCAAGTGAAAATGGGAGCATATCACAATGGATTTTGTAGTTGGACTGCCTAAGACCTTGGGGAAGTTTTATTCTATTTAGGTGAGTATGGATAGATTGACCAAATGACTCTCAAATTATTTTGGTTTAAAGGAAATTCTAAAATTTTATCAATGACATTAAATGGTTTAAACGAGTTGTAAGGATGTGTAAAGACAACTCTCTGTTTCATGTTCTTTTCTAAATTTTGTGAATTCTAATATCCATCATGATTTGATGTGTGAATTCTAAGTCTTTTTTGTCAGTAACTATGAAAAGATACAATTGCAAAATCAAGTGATTAGACTTAGAGATTACCCTATTCTTTAAAAAAAGTGAGCCCTCAACAAAGAGAACTAATTACATAATCTGTTGATCAAAGACGACCTCTCTAATTTCTTTTTGAACTTCTAAGCATATATACTCTTTCTTTGAATTTATTATGTATTTGTTTTGAGATTGTATATACATATATAACATGGTTTTTGTACATTGTCCACTTTCAAGTAGTACATATTTAAGACACCAATGCCCCAACCTTGTAGTTGCAACATGCTTATTTACTTTTTCCAAGTACATAATTACAAAACAAGAACCAGTGCAGACTACTAGTTCTCTCACTGCAATGTTCAGAAAACATCACTAATTCCAATCTATCCTGCTCTATTGTTAAATAAATACATTAGATAATAAGTAAGAGCAATATCCTTTCTAAGGTATGCAAGGCAGCCTACCATCGTGTCCCTTCTCTATCTCTATAAACATGAACTTCAATTTATCGACACACTTTGTCAAAATGGAAATGACCAACCCGAAATTGATTGCACCTATGTCGGATTTATTCTTATCCCAGAAGCATGTATATTAGAATTTGTTTTGCTAGCTTCCTACCTTTACATGTACTCCCAACCAGGCCAATATTCTTCTCCATATATCCCTTATAACATAACAGAGCAAAAAGAAAGAAAGAAAGAACTAATGATCAAAAGATCCAATACCAATGGAAAAGAATACACAATCAAGTGGTATATTTATCCAAATTCCATGAAGTCTCTCCATTATAGCTAGTCTCTTCCATGTTGCCAACCAAATTATCAAGTGGTACATTTGTTTTGTAATCTTTAACATAAACTTCTTAGAGTTCAACTTAATCTAAAAGTTATAAAATTTTAATTAATTTTGTTATGACATCATAAATGGGAACTCCAACTTATAGATAGGAATTCCAAACCCCAACTACAACACTTCAATTTGTTCATTAGTTTCATTTAGTGGGGTGGAAGCTGTGAGATGATATATTGTGTAATGTAACATCACTTTACTATCTATGACACTCCAAAAAATGCTTAGTAACTATAATCATTCATGAGGTATGATCCTAAAGATGTTGATTTCCCAAGCATGAGTCCCAAAGGACAAATTCATGATAAGTGGCCTAAAATGGAAAACATATGAACATGATCCTAGATTGGATAAACTACAAATATGAGCCTAACAAAATTTATAATTGACCAAGTAACACCTCAACTTAGGATAAGAGGGGATGTATGTAACACCCCAACTTAGGATAAAGAGTCCCACATCGGCAAAACACAGGAGGAATGCTGGGTATATAAGTAAAAAAGCCTTACTCCCTAGTGACATATTTTAAACCCGTGAGAAAATAGGCCTAGAGCGAACAATATCACTAGTGAGCTAGGCTAAGGTATCTCTAGGGCCTTCTTGGTTAGGGATGCCCATCGTAGACAGGGCCTCTACACGGGTCATGAGAAGAATGGTATCATAGTCATTCCTGTGCCAGCCATGTCAATGTGGGTCAAATTTCAAATTGAGATTAGGTTAATCCCAGTAAGAAGGGGCAAACATCAGTCTTGAGTCTAGGCAAATCCCATTCAGTGTGGAAAACCTCAGTAAGATTTTGATTCCATAAGGGAGATGTATATAACACCCCAACTTAGGATAAAGATTCTTAGATCAGCAAAACATAAGAGGGATGTTGGGTATATAAGTAAGCAAGCTGTGACAAGAATTCTTGTCATGACGTGAGTCGAGGCTCTTGCCGAAATGGGAATCCCAAACAACAAAGGCCTGAGAGACCCCTAGAACGGCCCATCCCAGTAGTGATATTGTCTTCTGTAGGCCTAGACTCCCACGACTGTAAATCATGTCACTAGGGAGTAAGGCTTTCTTACTTATATACCCAACATTCCTTCTATGTTTTGCTGATGTGGGACTCCTTATCCTAAGTTGGGGTGTTACATATATCTTTCCTTGTGGACTTAGTATCCTCACTGAGGTTTGCCCCACCAAATAGGATTTTCATAAATTTAGGATTGAGGTTTGCCCCACCTTATCAAGATTTACCAAAACTCAGTTTAAACTATGACCCACATCAACAAGGCTTACATAGGAGCGACTATGATACCATTCTTGTAATAACCCAAGCTGAGGCCCTGGCCGTGATGGGTATCCCAAATTATGAAGGCTCGAGAGACCTCATAGTCCAGCCTACTAGTGATATTGTTTAGGTTGGGCCTTGACCCTCACGGCTTTAAAATGTGTCACTAGGAAGTAAGGCTTACTTACTTATATATCCGGCATCCCTCTTATGTTTTGGCGATTTAGGACTTCTTCTTCTAAGTTGGGGTGATAAATACATCCCCTCTTATGGACTCAGCATCCTTGTTGAGGTTTTCCCCACCGAATAGGATTTTCCTAGACTCAAGACTGAGGTTTGCCCCACCTTAATGGGATTTACCTAAAGTTAGTTTGAACTCTTGCCCATATCAACAGGGCTAACATAGGATCGGCTCTGAAAGCATTCTTGTCATGACCTGAGATGAGGACCTAGCTGCGATAGGAATCCCAAACCATGAAGGCCCTAGAGACCCATGTAAAGGACCAACCCACTTGTGATATTATCTTCTCTAGGCCTAGACCCTCGCAGCTTTAAAATACAACACTAGGGAGTAAGTCTTGCTTACTTATATACCCAACATCTCTTCTGTGTTTGCCAAAGTAGGACTCCTTATACTAAGTTAGGTGTTACATACATCCCCCTTATGGACTCAGCATCCTCGTTGGCGATTATTTCTGCCCCTCTACACCACCACCATACACTTTCAAATCCTGTGGCCTGGCTATCCATAATCAAAACACACATCACTACCAGCCTGACATATGCACTGATGGTTACTACCAGACTTACCACAGAGCGAATTAGTACAATCCCTATTTATACTACCCTAGGACTTAGAGCCTGGCGCTCTTTCCCAACTGTCATTCCTAAACTTTGGCACTGGTGCACTAGCTGAATATGGAGCTGGGGCTGAGAACTTCTAACGGAACTGAGAACCGTTTCCATCCTATGACCTCGACTGAGAAAAGTTATAACTACCTATTCTGGTCTACTTAGTCTCTCTTTTTTACTCCTTAACATTTTCTTCCTTAATCGGCTGAGCATGAACTATAATCATAGATAGGTCTATCTCCCTAATCAACATAGCAGTCTGGTACTCCTTGACCACATTATCAGATACACCCAAAAAAAAACTTACTCATTCTAGACCTATTATCAGCCACCATCGAAGGAGCATACCTCGCCAACTTAGTGAACTTAAGCGAGTATTCCTTCATACTCATATTCCCTTGCTTCAAATTGATGAACTCATAAACCTTAGCTTCCCTCAACTCTAAAGGAAAGAACTTATCTAAGAAAGTCATGGCAAACGTCTCCCACTCTACAGGCCCTACCTCAATACCCCTATCTTTCTTCCACTACTTACACCAAGTGTGAGATACATCCTACAACTGGTATGTATCCAACTCTGCACTCTCTCTAGAAGTGACACCCATGATATTAGTCACCTTCTAAACCATGTCAAGAAATTCACGTGGATCCTTTTTAGACTTGGATCCTAAAAACAAAGGGAGATTTATTTTGGTGAAATCCTGAATCCTAGATGCAGCTGTATTTTCCATTGGATTAGCTGGGGCAAAAACCTACTGATTGTTCTGAGCAGCTACTGATGAGCTAAGGTAGTGAAAAAAGCTCTGAATTCAGCATGAGAGACATGTTCATTCAGGAGATCTCCCTAAACTAAGCACTGGTGCAGGATAGTTCCCTTTCCATCTTTCGTTGTTTCTTTCAGGAGATATTATCTATAAATGGAATGAAGGATGAGTTAGAAAGAGAGTTTAAATAGAGATCATGCTCATTCGTACGACATAAATACTGAAAGAAGAGAAACTTTTCCTAAAATGTCTCATAACTTCTTGTTCATAATTGTGGCTCGCTTCACACCCATGCACAAGACTCTACTCAATGTGGATTTCAGACTTCCTAGGACACTTTAAAACCTTAGGCTTTGATACCAAGTTTTGCCATGACTCGGGGCAACCCCCTAGTTGTAACAACGATTCTTACGGTCACAAGTAACAATAAGCTAACCCATGAGCTAGTACATGTTATGATCACTGAATAAAATATGAACATAACATATATGTGGAAGATAAACTAAGAAGGTAATGTATATCTGAATACTGAAATACGATAAACTAAATATCTAAAACAATAGATAAGAACTAAAAGTAACTAACTAACTGTCTAACTGATTGTCTGAACGTCTGAAAGCCTTTAAACTGACCAAGGAATTGATAGGACAGACCCCCAACTAACTCCGATTGACCGGATAAAATGAAATACTAAAATAACTGAATAATCATAACATGTCAGCTATGGATGATGACTCACCTCTACGGCTGCCAAAATAAGCTGAGCTATCTAATTGAAGCTGGGAAACTATACATCTGAACCTATTATATAAGACATCATAGCTCAAAGAAGAGTATGCGGTCAGTACTTTGAATATACTAGTTTATGAGATAAGGTTAGGCTGATATACATGGGGTACTATACATACGAAATAAGGACTAACTGAACAACATGAGATAATTGAACATGAATGAATGAAAACTGTGACATCTGAGAATGCAAGACCAAACATAAATCTGCAATCTAAAATAAGTTTGAAATATGAAAGACTGTAAAGGGGAGGGAAAGGGACGACCCGGTTCATACCTACTCCGTAGGTGTCGGGGAGGGGGTACCACCTGGCCTTACCTACGCGTCCTCACCCCAGCTTTGCTGAAGGGATATTTCGAACCCCCGACCCCTGCACACCACGGTAAGCAAGCTTACCGCTTATAATTGAATAACCGAGAGTCTGTACACTTGGTCAAGCAAATCTTAATCAAGAATACACTGAAATACTGTGCTGAGACTGTGGGAGTTATAATCTAATCAACATGCCCTAATCTGAGCTAATTAGGGTCCAATATGTTACCCCAGTAAGAAGGGTGTCAGTACCGTACCACGGGTACTAACACTAGCTGTGTGGATTCAGTACTCTGGTGTCTCAAAGGACTAGGGTGTCAAGACTAAATTAATGGGTGACCCCTGAGAGAAAGTCAAGCCTAAATTGATGGGTGAATCTTCTTATCCTATGTTGGTGACGTAGTTTTGGAATACAGGGACTGCTACTAATAACTCTACCTGACTGCCGGGGATTCCACCACCCCTATATTATCTTGATGCTAAATCCTACTCTAAACTTAACTGACACTAGAATTGAGTTGAACTAAGCTTAACTGAACATAATCTCATGAATGGTAGTGCTCATTATGATCATAATAACTGAATAAGTAGGAATAATCATAGTTTAACTTAATCATACTTAAAAATATGAAAATCATGTAGAACACATTGGTATCAAGTGTTCAAAATCTACCAGCACTGACTGAAAATAATAATAATACCATATAAAAAGCTCTAAAATCATAGTCGTAGATCATTGTTCAAAATTCAAAACTTAGGCATTTCATCAAACATATGAGAGTCATGAACTTAATCATGGGAATGGGTAAAACATGGGAGGACAACATGATTACAAGACTAAAATCATGAATTAGGAATTTAACGTGAAGATTTCAACATTCAAAACATGTAATGGCTCATTCCACTTGAAAACACTTATAAACATAACTTGTAATTGAAATCAACATGAACTTCATGGGGATAATTCAACTTGAGCATGTAAAACTCATTATTTAAAACAAAAAGCATTCTTGTACTCCATGGGTGAAAAGGGGCCCATGGTTGAACATCACACATACCTTAATGTAACACCCCGTACTTAATTACATGCATTAGCCATGGTTATATGTGTTGGAGTATATGTATTGATCATAAGTTAGGTATATATGAGTTTAAGTATGAGTATTGATTATTTTGAGATGGTTTCAAGTGTATAGTTTGATTATATGTGTATAGGAATCGACTTTATTTATACCAGAATTTGCTCGTCGATGTTTCTATGCGAAGTTTATCGAGTTAGCTTTTCAAAGATATAAAGATTTCTGAAAACAGATGAGTATCGGATATAAGCAAGCATGTTCAAAACTTGAAAACGGTGGACGCAATGAACAGTAAATGTGCAGAGATTTTCTGCATACAAAAGTACTACAGCCAAACAGATTTTTGGGTCGACTTTAAACGATCATAACTCCTTGTACAAAAGGAACTGTGTGAGCTGATATATATCAATGAGAAGACCCGAGAGTCTTATTTCTAATGTAATTGGTTTCATTCAAATCCATTATCGGATCAAAGAGTTATGGTCGATTTACTTTAGCCTACCAAAATAGTCCACCATGGACAGATTCGGATTTACTTAAATTTTAAGGGCAATATGGTCATTTTTCATCACCTCATGGACGAAAATTGGTCATTATATACATATAATTAGCCTCATATCATCATTTATCATCCTAATTATTGAAGAATAAGAAACCCTAGCCTAAGTTCAACTCCAATTATCTTGTGATTCAACCGTAGAAAATCCAAATTGATTCTGTAGTTGTGTTCACCGTCTCGAGGGCTTCGAGAAGCACCCCTTATTTGTGCCAACAGGACTTCGAAATCAAAAGGGACATTTTATGATAAGTGATTTGTAAAGGAGGGAAGTTGTGTTGAATTGGTATCCTAATCTACAACGAGGTATGTAAAGCATACTCTAACAATGTTCTTTGGTATGAAAACACCAATGTTCCATCAAATAAGATTCCGAGGTTGTCCAAAAACATGTATTGTTCTACGTTACCAACGAAGTTGTTTCCATTCTATAAAGTGTCAAAATGTTTCATTGATATACCAAAAGGCTCCTATTTCATTGTTGTGATATTGATGATTCTGAAACATATTGTTGATGTACCAATGAGTCTTTATTACATTATTATTGTATAGAAGGTCTATTACTTGGTTCCTATTGATTTATCATTGTTCCAAAGGTACTATATTGGCATGAAAACTAATGTAATAATCTCAATAGCTTTTGAACTAAGTTATTGGAAAGATCTCTTATGTGTGTTACTTGATATATGTGTGGGTGATAGCTCAGGGGCTTAAGCCTAGCATGGGCCGATCCCGATACTTGATATGATTACAGCTGATATGTACTGGGGCAGCCTAATGGTCACAGTACGGTACAGTATTGATTATTGTTAGGTGGTTGGAGGTTCGGGAGGAGGAGGTAATGGCGAATGATAATTGTAAAGAATGAAATGAACGAATGTATACCGTTCCACAAATGTGTTTGAATTCAAGAACCCAGTTCAGATTAATGATAATGTACATGATCCTAAAAGTGTTTAGGAAGTGTGGTTCACTTCTATTATGATTTATTCACTTGCGTCTGATTTTCTTGATCCCCCATATCACATATGATTATTTACAGCTTTACGTACTCAGTACATACAGGTGCTTTAGCTCATTCACAACATAGATAGGAGCCAGGTCATACAGCTATTGTTGGTGAGCTCCAGTTTGCTTCGGAGCTTTTCGAGTCGGTTCCTTATGTTTTGTTATTGTACAGGAGTCATGTGTGGGCGGGGGTTTGTCCCGACCCTAGTTATGTCATGTATATCCTAGAGGCTTTGTAGACATAAGGAAGGGTAAAGTCATGGAAGTTTATATAGTGATGTTATATTTGTATATGTGGTGGCCCCGACAGCCAAGTATTATATATATATTTGTGCGTGTTGTGCTGATACAGGTAATTAGACCCTTCTAAATGCAACGAAGTGCTGCCTAAATTTTTGGTGACATGTAAGTGAAAGTACAGGTATTTGAACGGGTTCTCCCGGGCTTTCTCGGCTTCGGGTGCCAATCCGGCCTGATGGGATTTTGGGGCGTGACAAAAGTGGTATCAGAAAGGTTCGTCCTAGTGAGTCTACAAAGCCGTGTCCACATAGAGTCTTGGTTATCGGTGTGTTGTGCACCGCATCTATAAACAGGAGGCTATGGACATTTAGGAAATTGTTTCTTTTCTTCAGATCATAGAACGTGCCATAGAGTTTATATAGCAAATGAAGACATAGTTGACCACTGAATCCATTTGTTTCTCTTATTACAGTAAGAATGTCGGATACCGGAAGTAAGAATACCAGCGAGCAGGTAGACGTGGCTGCCGGAAAAGGGACTAGTAAGTCACCACCTGTACAAGTTAATCAGAGTGAAGCTCAAGCTGAGCGGGTATCTGAAATGTCTTCCACTCCAGATGAAATAAGTGGGAGGCGAACCACATTCACAGAACCACTTGTTAATGCTGCTGATCAGGATATGAGGGATGCAGTACAACTGTTGACCCGGATTGTTGCTGGTCAAGTCCAAGGGCAAGCTATTCCTGCCGCGGGTTCTAGCGGTACTGATAGGGCGGCTAGTCTTCGGACGCAAGATTTTCTTAAGATGGATCCGCCTACTTTTACCGGATCCGATCTTAATAAAGAACCGTAGGACTTTATTGACCAGATCCAAAGGGCCCTAGAGGTGATGCATGTATCAGGCAGAGAGACAGTGGAGTTAGCCGCGTATAGATTCAAAGGTGAGGCTATATATTGGTATGAAGACTGGAAACGGTCAAGGGGCATTGATGCACCCCCAGCTACTTGGAAAGAGTTCAAAGAGGCATTTGTTGATCATTATCTTCCATATAAGACTCGTCAGGCCCGTGCGGATCAGTTCTTAAATCTTTGACAGGGTAATACAAGTGTGAGGAAGTATAGTCTTCGATTTAATTCTTTGTCCAGATATGCTCCTAATGTTATAGCTACTATGGATGATAGAGTTCATCGGTATGTGGATGGATTGGATCCGTATTTGGTTAGGGATTGTACTATTGCTGCATTGAATAAATACATGGATATAGATAGGATCCAAGCATTTACACAGAAAATGGAAGACCAGAGGCAAAGAAAAAGAACACAGGAATTTGAAAGCGGATCTTCTAAGAGGGCCAGATCTACAGGGCAGTTTATGGCGCCATAGGGAGGTTTTAGACCTCAATTTTCTGCTAGACCACCTAGGACATTATTTTCTTATTCTTCAGCTAGTGCTCTACCATAGCATCAGGGGTTCAGAGACAGTCAATTTAGGCAAAGAAGTGAGGGTCATAGTTCGCGATCAATGGGTTATATGGGCAAGGGAACATGAGCCAATCGAGACCTTCTCGAGAGATATGTAATTAATCAGAAAGCATCATATGGGTGTATGTCGAATGGGAACAAATTTTTGTTTTTGGTGTGGTATGATGGGGCATATGATGAGAGAATGCCTACGAAGGGGCGCAAGTGGCATAGCACGACCTTCGGGATCAGCTGTTGCATCATCGTCACCAGTATCTTATTCTGGTAGAGGCGCACAACTTGCGGGTCACTCTAGGAATGAAAAAAGAATCACCAGTTCCAGCGGGACTTAGAATCACACTTATGCTTTAGCAGATTGACAGAATCTAGAGGCTTCCCCAGATGTGGTTACGGGTACGTTGCCCATATTTTTATTTGATGTATATGCTCTAATTGATCCTGGTTCTACATTATCATATGTTACTCCTTTGGTTGCTGGAAAGTTCAAAAGAACCCCCGAATTGTTAGAAAAGCCGTTGGAAGTGTCTACCCCGATTGGGGAATCTATTATTGCTAGAAGAGTTTATAAAGATTGTGTAGTAACTGTGTGTAGTCGAGACACGATGGCCAATCTTGTGGAACTAGAAATGGTAGGTTTTGATGTTATAATGGGTATGGATTGGTTGGCGTCTTGTTATGCCAAAATTGATTGTTGTACGAAAAGGATGTATTTACATTTTCCTAATGAAGCAGTTATTGAATGGCAAGGTAAGATTGGCGCACCAAGAGGTAGATTTATTTCTTATTTCAAAGCGAGAAAAATGATTTCCAAGGGCTACATATGCCATTTAGTTAGAGTAAAGGATACGGAATCGTAATCACCAGATCTTCATACTGTACCAGTAGTAAGTGAATTTCTTGATGTATTCCCTGAAGATCTTCCAGGTTTACCTCGTGAACGAGAAATAGAATTTGGTATTGATGTGATATCAGGCACTAAGCCAATATCAATTCCTCCGTATAGGATGGCCCCGGCAGAATTACGAGAATTAAAAGAGCAATTGAAAGATTTGCTAGAAAAGGGGTTCATTAGGCCTAGTATTTCCCCTTGGGGAGCACCAGTGCTGTTTGTGCGCAAGAAAGATGGCACATTGAGAATGTGTATTGATTATAGGCAGCTGAATAAAGTGACTCTTAAAAATAAATATCCTCTTCCAAGAATTAATGATTTATTTGATCAGTTACAGGGTGCCAAATGTTTTTCTAAGATTGATTTGAGGTCAGGTTATCATCAAGTGAGAGTCAAAGAAAAAGATATACCCAAAACAACTTTCCGAACAAGGTAGGGTCATTATGAGTTTCTAGTTATGTCATTTGGGCTACCTAATGCACCTGCAGCTTTCATGGATTTAATGAATAGGGTGTTTAAGCCATTTCTAGACGTATCCGTGATAGTTTTCATTGATGATATTCTAGTTTATTCTAGATCAGAAGAGGATCATGCTAATCATTTGCGACAGGCATTGCAAACTCTTCGTGATTGCAAGTTGTATGAAAAATTTTTTAAATGTGAATTTTGGCTAAATTAGTGGCATTTCTGGGCCATATTGTATCAAATGAAGGCATACAAGTTGATACTCAAAAGATATAAGCTGTGAAGAATTGGCCAAGGCCCACAATGCCTATGGAGATTCATAGTTTTCTTGGGTTGGATGGTTATTATAGAAAGTTTGGTGAGGGTTTTTCTTCTATTTCAGCACCCTTAACTAAGCTAACTCATAAAGCATCCAAGTCCCAATGGAATGATGCATGTGAGGAGAGTTTCCAAGAATTGAAGAATAAGTTGACTTCTACACCTGTGTTGGTACTTCCAGAAGGTACATAAGGGTATACAGTGTATTGTGATGCTTCGAGAATTGGTTTAGGATGTGTATTAATGCAGCATGGTACGGTGATAGGATATGCCTCAAGGCCATTAAGGCCACATGAGAAAAATTACCCCTCACATGATCTTGAGCTGGCTGCGGTTATCTTTGCTTTAAAAATATGGCGCCACTATTTATATGGGGTTTATGTTGATATATATAATGATCACAAGAGCTTACAATATATTTTCAGTCAAAAGGATCTAAATTTGAGGCAGCGAAGGTGGATGGAACTATTAAAAGATTATGATGTTGATATTTTGTATCACCCAGGGAAAACGAATATAGTAGCTGATGTGTTGAGTCATAAGGCTATGATGTCACCTGTAGAAAGGCAAGGGATGATTAAAGATCTTCATCAATTAGCTAGTCTAGGAGTTCGTCTTCTCAAAACTCCAGACGAGGAGCTTATTGTGCATAATGCCGCGGAATCCTCATTAGTAGCTGAGGTGACAGAGAAGCAAGATGCAGATCCTGTTTTATTGCAACTCAAGGAGAAGGTTCAAAATGGTGCGACGAAGGTATTTGAGCTTTCGTAAGAAGGAGTACTTCTATGCCAAAATCGGCTATGTGTGCCTATTGTTGATGAGCGAAGAAAAAGAATTATGATTGAGGCACATTTCTCAAGGTATTCTATTCATCCAGGGTCAACCAAAATGTGTCAAGATTTGAAGGATGTATATTGGTTGAATGACATGAAAAGGAACATTGCAGAATTTATAGCTAAATGTCCAAATTACCAATGAGTTAAAGTTGAACATCAAAAGCCCGGAGGCTATATGCAATGCATAGATCTTCCAATTTGGAAGTGGGACATGATCAACATGGATTTTGTTACAGGTTTGCCTCGTATAGCTCAAAAATTTGATTCTATATGGGTGATTGTGGATAGGCTTACTAAATCCACACATTTCTTACCCATTAAGACCATTTACCCGATGGAGATTGGGAACATAAGTGAATCTGAGTACAGCTTTTGACCCTCAGACGGATGGACAAGCAGAGCACACCATTCAAACACTTGAACATATGCTACGAGCATGTGTTATAGATTTTAAAGGCAGTTGGGATGATCATTTACCTCTTATTGAGTTTGCCTACAATAATAGCTATCATTCAAGTATCAAAATGGCACCATATGAAGCTTTATATGGGAGGAAGTGTAGATCACCAATAGGATGGTTCGAAGAGGGTGAAACTCTTATGTTCGGACCGGATCTTGTGTATCAATCCATAGAAAAATTAAAGGTGATTCAGCAACGGTTGAGAACAGCCCAAAGTCGACACAAGTCATATGCGAATAGTAGAAGAAGAGGGCTAGAATTTTCGATAGGTGATTGGGTATTTTTGAAGGTATCGCCAATGAAAGGGGTGATGAGATTTGGCAAGAAAGGAAAGTTGAGTCCACGATATATAGGCCCGTATAAGATTGTTCGAAGATGTGGGCAAGTTGCTTATGAATTAGAGCTACCCCAGGAACTCTCATCAGTGCATCCAATATTTCATGTATCGATGCTTCGAAAGTGCATCGGAGATCCGTCCCTTATTACTTCTACTGAAGATGTGCAAGTAACAGAAGATCTTACCTATGGGAAGATGCCTATTGCTGTATTAGATCCTCAAGTTAAGAAGATAAGAAATAAAGAAGTAGAATCGGTGAAAGTACTTTGGAGAAATCAACAAAGGGAAGAGATTACATGGGAATCAGAGGAAGCAATGAAATCGAAATACCCTTATTTGTTCAAAGGTGAAAAAGAAGTGCAAGGAGTGGAACTGGGACACTAACAAGTAAGTTTTTACATAATCATAATATGTATATGATGACGTGAATATCAATTATGAATTCGAACTTGTTTCGGCTAAATAACTACATTCACATTCGAGGACGAATGTCCTTAAGGGGGGAAGGATGTAACACCCCGTACTTAATTACATGCATTAGCCATGGTTATATGTGTTGGAGTATATGTATTGATCATAAGTTAGGTATATATGAGTTTAAGTATGAGTATTGATTATTTTGAGATGGTTTCAAGTGTATAGTTTGATTATATGTGTATAGGAATCGACTTTATTTATACCGGAATTTGCTCGTCGATGTTTCTATGTGAAGTTTATCGAGTTAGCTTTTCAAAGATATAAAGATTTCGGAAAACAGATGAGTATCGGATATAAGCGAGCATGTTCAAAACTTGAAAATGGTGGACGCAATGAACAGTAAATGTGCAGAGATTTTCTGCATACAAAAGTACTACAGCCAAACAGATTTTTGGGTCGACTTTAAACGATCATAACTCCTTGTACAAAAGGAACTGTGTGAGCTGATATATATTAATGAGAAGACCCGAGAGTCTTATTTCTAATGTAATTGGTTTCATTCAAATCCATTATCGGATCAAAGAGTTATGGTCGATTTACTTTAGCCTACCAAAACAGTCCACCATGGACAGATTCGGATTTACTTAAATTTTAAGGGCAATATGGTCATTTTTCATCACCTCATGGACGAAAATTGGTCATTATATACATATAATTAGCCTCATATCATCATTTATCATCCAAATTATTGAAGAATAAGAAACCCTAGCCTAAGTTCAACTCCAATTATCTTGTGATTCAACCGTAGAAAATCCAAATTGATTCTGTAGTTGTGTTCACCATCTCGAGGGCTTCGAGAAGCACCCCTTATTTGTGCCAACAGGACTTCGAAATCAAAAGGGACATTTTATGATAAGTGATTTGTAAAGGAGGGAAGTTGTGTTGAATTGGTATCCTAATCTACAACGAGGTATGTAAAGCATACTCTAACAATGTTCTTTGGTATGAAAACACCAATGTTCCATCAAATAAGATTCCGAGGTTGTCCAAAAACATGTATTGTTCTACGTTACCAATGAAGTTGTTTCCATTCTATAAAGTGTCAAAATGTTTCATTGATATACCAAAAGGCTCCTATTTCATTGTTGTGATATTGATGATTCTGAAATATATTGTTGATGTACCAATGAGTCTTTATTACATTATTATTGTATAGAAGGTCTATTACTTGGTTCCTATTGATGTATCATTGTTCCAAAGGTACTATATTGGCATGAACTCTAATGTAATAATCTCAATAGCTTTTGAACTAAGTTATTGGAAAGATCTCTTATGTGTGTTACTTGATATACGTGTGGGTGGTAGCTCAGGGGCTTAAGCCTAGCATGGGCCGATCCCGATACTTGATATGATTACAGCTGATATGTACTGGGGCAGCCTAATGGTCACAGTACGGTACAGTACTGATTATTGTTAGGTGGTTGGAGGTTCGGGAGGAGGAGGTAATGACGAATGATAATTGTAAAGAATGAAATGAACGAATGTATACCGTTCCACAAATGTGTTTGAATTCAAGAACCCAATTCAGATTAATGATAATGTACATGATCCTAAAATTGTTTATGAAGTGTAGTTCACTTCTATTATGATTTATTCACTTGCGTCTGATTTTCTTGATCCCCCATATCATATATGATTATTTACAGCTTTACATACTCAGTACATATTTCGTACTGACATCCCTCACGGGGGAACCTGCATTTCATGCTGTAGGCACATGTGCTTCATCTCATTCACAGCATAGATAGAAGCCAGGTCATACAACTATTGTTGGTGAGCTCCAGTTTGCTTCGGAGCTTTCCGAGTTGGTTCCTTATCTTTTGTTATTGTACAGGAGTCATGTGTGGGCGGGGGTTTGTCCCGACCCTAGTTATGTCATCTATATCCTAGAGGCTTTGTAGACATAAGGAAGGGTAAAGTCATGGAAGTTTATATAGTGATGTTATATTTGTATATATGGTGGCCCCGACAGCCAAGTATTATATATATATTTGTGCGTGTTGTGCTGATACAGGTAATTAGACCCTTCTATATGCAACGAAGTGCTGCCCAAATTTTTGGTGACATGTAAGTTAAAGTACAGGTATTTGAACGGGTTCTCCCTGACCTTCTTGGCTTCGGGTGCCAGTCCGGCCCGATGGGATTTCGGGACGTGACACTTAAGCTTTCAACTTGAAAGTGAAACACCATTTTTGATGTTTTTTTGAACTAAGGGAACTAGAATTCTTGATTTCTTGGAGAGAAAGGAATTGAATTAGTGCTCTTGGGGAAAAAATGAGGGTTTTCTTGAGAGGGATTTTTATAAGATGGGCAAATAATGCCCTAATTGATGTCCCAATTCATGTTATGGATGACTTGGATTGAGGGGAAAAGACCCAATTTCCCCTTAACCATTTAAAGTCAAAACTGGAGGTGATAAGCTTACCACGATGCGGTCTAATTGAGGTCAATCATTTCCCTAATCATGATGCGGTGAACATAAGAATAGGAATATTGCCGTGACATAGCCTTATCATGGTAACCCTCTGGTTTCGTAATCTAAAGATGACCCAAACTTCATCCAAAAAATCTAAAACTTCTCCGAGACATGCTTCTTACACTCCTGAATATGAATTAACTCAAAAACTAACATCTCAGGGTCGAGAAGACCAAATTAAAAATTCTCAAAGTTTAGAAGCCTTAAAAATGACTAAGTCCCAAACACTTAGTGAATATTTTAGACCTTAAGCCCCTTATGCATGCAACTAATAGCTGAACTGAGCTAAGAATAGTACAGGGTAATACAATAACTTGGATATACATTTCCTAGGGAATAAGTTTTTTATGGTTTGTCATTATGTCAGTAGGTAGTGGTAGTAATGTTGTGAAGGAGAAGGTACTTGTAGGCTACAATGAGATAAATGGTGTGATATTTTAGATTGACTATTTTGTTATGAACTTTAAATGGAACAGGGGTTCCTTATTTTCTTATGAGCACAGATTGGCTTAG
Organism: Capsicum baccatum var. pendulum; assembly: GCA_030864225.1. Taxonomy (NCBI): domain Eukaryota; kingdom Viridiplantae; phylum Streptophyta; class Magnoliopsida; order Solanales; family Solanaceae; genus Capsicum; species Capsicum baccatum. Next base: position 73,739,649 of record CM061558.1, on the reverse strand, counting down.
TATAACTAGATAATTTTTGCATCCTTGTTTATTTCTATACACTAATCTTGAACTTCAGACGACTACATCGATGAAAGAATGGTTTTATAAGCGCGATAGCACTAGTTTTGAAAAATAGATCTACTAGGCGTGATTTTTTTTGTGTGTTTAGAAGAGCTTAAGTTCGATAATTTAGGGATAGTGGTAATATGCAAAAATAACATATATGTGGAATAGAGGTGAAATAGTGAATTGTAGTTGAGTTCTTAGATAAAGAAGAGCCCTAAGTTTTATAAAAAAAAAGGGTACCCAAGTAGTATGTTGTTATATGAGATTCTAAGGTATTAATTGCTATGTGTGCTTAGTTAGTACCCTTGAGATTCTAAGTGTTGGAAAGACTAAGTATATAGTATATGGTTCTCTTGAGAGCTTAATTGAGGCGATTATAAATGGATAATGTTGAGAGTCTTAGTACAATTTTAATTTCCATTGGCCTGGATGGATATGAATTTAGAGGTGTAATGTTAGCAAACTAAAAAGAGAAGATCGAGTATAGAGGAAGTGGTGCACCTAAAGATATAGTCTATCAGGGAAGTAAGGTGATGATAGCTCAGATTTGAGATTAGGTCCACATACTTTAAATATCGACTTTGACCTAAGGGGGAGATAAGAGGTTAAAGAACAAAATTGGGTCTTGGGATGCAGATAGTAAGGGTTTTCAGAAAAAAGAGACAACGAGTTTCATTACGATTCAATCTCATTCTTGCGTATTTTATGACTTTAGCCAAGTTACACTCTACCTATGTCTTATGCATTTATGTTATGCCTATGTCTACGATTGAAATTTTATTGCAAACTTATGTCCATGTTCTAAACCTTGAATAGAAAATAATAACTTCACACCATGATCCTAATATTACTCTAAGGTTCTAGAAGTCCAGGTTCTATGTTACGTTGTTCTTAAGCCAAAACCCCATGCTTTATGTTAGGTTCAGTCCTAAGAAATAATACTTTATGATATTTAATTATGTAGAGAAAAATTATCCATATGGCCAGAATGACTCTTTATTCACTCCTTAGATGTTTGGCATATGAGGTGTTCGTTCCTATTATGCTTTATTCCTATGCCTTATCTGGTGTTTCAAGGTCATAATAAGTATTAGCAGTGATTGAATACTATCCCTTTTATTTTTTATGCTCACACTCTAGTGCTTTAGTGACATTCCTTTTGACATGACAATTGTGTGATATCAGTTGAGTAGTTATTTGGAAGGAGGTGAATAGATGGCCCTTGTTGTGATGATTGCGGTGTACTAGTTCCAACTAAAATCATAAGTATGGATAAAGTGTGAGATGACGATTAGCTATATGTAATAGTAAGATGAGGTCATATGGTGTGCCTCTCCGTAGGAGTTCATGAAATTGCGAGGATATCTTTGTTTTTTTTAATATAGTGTTAACTTTAAAGATACCATAAAGTGGTTATGGTGATAGACTTGGATATCATGTTGATACCTATATGGGTAAATGCATGATGAAATTTGTGAGTTCTTAATTAGAACATGAGGATGGTAGTTTTTTCAATGAGAAAAAGTAGTATTTTTAGAGATAATTGTAGATGCAAGAGAGACCTTGCTGAGTTTTAGAACAAATCTAAGAGCAAGTCAACAATTAACATAAAGGTTCCTTAAGAGAAATAGAATATAGGATCCTAAAATTCAGACTAGAAGATTATTTTAGGTGTGGTGTCTTGTACCTCTGAGTTAGGATTAAATTTTGTAAGATTTAGCAATTAGAGCCAACTTTTAGTATCTTAGTATCTGTATGTGCCCATGTAAGTTAAAAATAATGAAGTATGGTATTTAGATGAATAAGAGGGTAACTATGAAAGGTATTTCTAAGACCTAAGGTACCAGTATTAGGGGTGAAAATAATCTTATTCCTATGTCTAATCCACTGCTGTTTTATGTCATATAGCTTCATATCGAATGGAAATATGTCCAAGTCTTCATTATGTCATTCATGCCCTATGAACCCAATTCAGGTACCTAAGATATGCCCATGGTTCATGCCTATGATTTCTATGAATTCATGTCTTAAGTTATTACTATTATGTCCCTGAAACCCATGTCCTATGTCATGTCTGTGTTAAGTCTCACTCGCTAATTCTCACGCGTAGAATTTTTTTTTATTTTTTCATGAGTTTATAGCCTTAATTTGAGGATCAATGATTTTATGGGGGATGTATTGTAACATCTCACGCTAAGTAACTTGCCAAGTAACTCCAAGGGAAATTTCATCCTTTTATTTTTACCTTAACGCCGAGTGATATAACCTTTTATATTCTTCAGTATCTAAACATTTGTTTTTCCTAAGCTAGATGTTATTTCAGCAGATAGAAGTCCCTTATTTTTCCATCAGTTACAAGTCTCTCTATCTTCCTCATTTTTCACACATAAAGACTCACCTTTCTCCATCATTTTCACATACATAAAATAAATCCCTTTATTTAACTTCTCACACTAAGCAACATGCCAAGTAACTCGAAGGGCAATTTCATCCTTTCATTTTTTCCTTAACCACGAGTGACATAAAACTTTTTTATTCATCAGTATCCATACATTTATTTTTCCTAAGATAGACGTTATTTCAGTAGATTGAAGTCCCTTATTTTTTAATCAGTTACAAGTATCTCTGTCTTTGTCATTTTCACACATTAAAACTCCCCTTAATCCATCAGTTTTAGATATGTAAAATAAATCCCTTACACCCCACACTAAGTAACATGCCAAGTAACTCCAAGGGCAATTTTGTCCTTTAATTTTTACCTTAACCCCAAGTGATATAAACCTTTTTGTATTCATCAGCAACCAAATATTTGTTTTTCCTAAGATAGATGTTGTTTAAGTAGATAGTAGTCCCTTATTTTTTGTAATACCCCATATTTCTCAAGCTTAACTTAACTCTCTGTTTATGAGTTATTCAACATAAAATTTTTGAAACGCTCAGTATTTTTCAGTTTAAAGCCTGCCATTGTGTGGAAAATTGAATTAGCTTTCGAATGATATAAAATTTGCCTAAATTCGATAACCGAATAAGAAGTTATGATTATTTTAAGTTTCAGTCGTTAAACATCTTAATTTAGGATAGTAGCGCATCACGGCGTAAGAAAAAATGACAATTGCCAGTTTCCAGTGAGGTACTGTGATACCGCAGATTGCGCCAAAGCTTATTTTTATATTTGTCAATTTCCAGTGAGCCAACGCGATTGAACCGCGTTGCGCTGAGCTTCCAGGTCCCATCCGGTATTGCAACGTGATTCCACTGCATCGTGCCACCTACCACATTCCCAGTTGTATTTTCTAGTGGCTTGGCATGATATCCACGCATCGTGCTAGGGCCTAAAATTGGGATTTTCAATATGATCTTTTAAGTCATTCTCAAGGGTAAATGGGTATTTTTCCATGCCCCTAATTAGTCTAAACATGAAATTTACCCCTAAATAACCCATTATCTCATCATTTATTCACTTTATTCAAAGATTAAGTCATTAGCTCGCAAAAGGGACTAAACCCTACCTTCAAGAAACAAGATAAAAAATCAAGAGTCCCTCCAAGAACCTTCAAGAATTAACAAATTAAGGTATGTTAGGTGTTCATCTATGGGTTCCTTTTACTCATAGAGTCCACGAATCCGTTTTCAAAATACAAGATTGTTGAATTATAAACTTCCATGCTCGAATTGAATTAAATCCATGTTCATGTTAGTGTTGGGTTTTAGTCCATGTTTAAATTACATGCTTTTATAAAATTAATCATTGTATGTGTTGAATTACATGATCTTCCCGATAAACCCTTCAATTTGCAAGTTGATTGTTGAAACCATGTCAACCCTAAGTGTTTATGATTTAATAATTCATTATGCCTTTCCATGTGTTTGATAAAATGCTTTATGAATGAAATAGTGCCATTATAACATGATTGCATGTATTCCCCATTCATGTATAAGTAGATGCATTACAAGTGTTTGATTACATGCCTCTATGAGTGAATTATGGACAAGTGTACATTGATATGTATTTCAAGATTATACTATGCCTTTTTTTATGCTATCGAGTCATGGGGGTATTTAATACCCAACAATTTAGCTATTTACCTAGAGTGAGTGTCAGTTACAGAATCTCAGTCATGTCATGATCAGTAGTACTCTCAGTTAGTTACAAAACTCAGTAGAACTCAATCGATTACAGAACTCAGGAAAACTCAGTAAACTAAGTATCAGTCCATTCCAGTTTAGTATACTCAGTTCAGTGTCTTTCGGTTGGGAGCAGGATTCAGCACCGAGTGAACCCAAGGATGAGGACTCACTTGTCAGTAGAGGATGTGATCTTTAGAAGTAAGTAATCCTTGCTTTCCATAATTACATAGCCAGCATAGGTTGAGACGCTAAACCTTCCAGTTGAGGGTTGATGAGGTGTTTTAACCTGTTAGATGAGGGTTCCACCGTTCTCATTAGAGTACCTACCAGATGAGGGTAACTCTCTAGTGTCTTTACCTATGGCACGGTACTGACACCATTCTAACTAGGGTCACAAGTTAGACCCCAACTCAGTTATCTTATTTGGGGCATGTTGGTTGGATGATTACCTCCCATAGTCTTAGTATCACTCTTCAGAATAGAACTCACTTCAGTTTTACAGAATTAGGACTATTAGATACAGTCAACCAGTATCAGTAAATCAATTATTAGTTACTTTGTATCAGAATTTAGGACTTAGCTTCAGACAAGCTTAGTCATAGTATTTATTTATAAGCATATGAGTGCATACTTAGTATTTATAGTAGTATGAGTTATCCATGTATTCTCATAATCACTTACTCTATATCATATAGCCAGTTATTGTTCATGCATATGAACCCTTGTATTCAGCCTTACCTCATATAGCATACCAATATATTCCATGTACTGACGCATACTCTTTCTTTGAGCTATGATGTCTCATATCATACTTTCGGATGCTCAGGTCCCCGACCGCACATAGATCGATTCAGATTCAGCCAACAACAGTAGATTAGCAGTGAGTCCTCATCATTTGAGGATATTCTTTTATTTGATTATTTCAGTAGACTCAATTTTTAGTAGATGGAGTTAGTTGGGGGATTATCCCATCAACTCCACTTTCAGACAGTTTCAGTTAGAGGCTTTTTAGACTAGTTTTCAGACAATATTCAATTTTATAGATTGTTATTTTAGTTGATACACTTTAGCAATATTTACAAATTTAAATATTATAGCATTTCAGCCTATTTTCTGTGTTTATTATAGTATCATGTTTCAGTGCTCACAGCAGATATCAGTCATGAGTTAGCTTGTGGTCCTCTGGGGTCGTAAGCACCGTGTAGCATCTGCGGTACAGACTCGGGCGTTACAAACTTGGTATCAGAGCGTAAGGTTTAATAATGTCCTAGGAAGTCTAAAATCCACATCTAGTAGAGTCTTGTCCATAGGTATGTAGCGCGCCACACTTATGGACAGGAGGCTATGAGATGTTTTAGGAAAAGTTTCCCTTCTTTCAGTATTCATGTTATGCGAGTAAGCATGAGCTCAAGTTAAACTACCAATCTAATTCATTTCCTCCTTTTCATTGATAGAACATACCTCCCAAAAAGACTAATGAAAGGAGAACCAAAACTCAGTCAGCACCTCAGCCCATTCAATCAGATCCCCTGGACGAGCATGTCTCCCATGCAGAATTTAGAGCTGCATTCCCTACTCTAGCCAATTCTGTAGCAGCCTAGAATGAACGGCCAACTACTGTTCTAGCCAACCCAATGGCCAATACTGCTGCAGCCAGGATTTGGGACTTTACCCAAATAAATCCTCACCTATTCTCAGGATCTAAGTAGGATGAGGATCTATAGAAGTTCCTCGATTAGGTTCAAAAAGTCACAGACATCATGGGAGTAACTTCCAGTGAGAGTGTTGAGTTAACTGCCGATCAGCTACAAGATGTAGCTTATATGTGTTTTAAGTAGTGTAAGGTAGACAGGGGCACAGATATAGAGCCCATTAAGTGGGAAGAGTTGGCTACTGCTTTCCTAGAGAGATTCTTTCCCTTAGAGCTGAGAGAAGCCAAGGTGTTAGATTTCATAAACCTCAGGCAAGGTAGTATGAGCGTGAAAAAGTATTCCCTTAATTTTACTCAGTTAGCCAGGTATGCTCCACATGTAGTATAGACTGTAGGTCCAGAATGAGCAAGTTAGTATCTAGGGTGTCAGATAGTATGGTTAAGGAGTGTAGAACAACGATGTTGATTAAGGAAATGGACATATCCAGGCTTATAGTCCATGCTCAGCAGATAGAAAAGGGTAATAATAGAGAGAGGGAGAGGTAGAATAAGAGAGCTAGAATAGATAACTTTAATTTTAATTAGCCTAAGTCAGAGAGCGATAACCATTCCTAATTTCATCCAAAATCTTCAGTTCCAACTTCGTCCTCATCCAGTGCTCCAATATCTAAGTTCAGAAATGGTAACAATGATAGGGCGCCAGGCTCTAAATATCAGGGTAGAGTCAGTAGTGCTAGAACAAATCCTCTTCATTAGATATGTGGTAGAAACCACAAGAGTGTCTGCAGAGCTGGAAGTGATGTTTGTTTTGGGTGTGGAAAACCAGGCCACAGATTCAGAGATTGTCCTTAGTCAGGTTCTCAGGGTCATCTTACTCGTTCTTCAGCTTAGTTAGGTCTCCCGAATCAACATGATGCCACTCCCAGTGCCACCAGTGGGCAACGCCCAAATAGGCTTAATGTACTTCAATCCAGACAAGATCAGGAAAATTCTCCTGACGTGGTCACTAGTACATTATAGATCTTCCATTAATATATTTATGCCATTTTAGATCTAGGACCTTCTTTATCTTTCGTAACTCCTTATATAGTCATTAACTTTAGAGTCAGTCCAGAAATCCTAGTAGAGCCTTTCTCTATTTCTACCCAGTGGGTAAATCTATCATAGCTCGATGGGTATACAGGAACTGTCTGATTATGATATATTAAAAGTTACTTCAGCAAACCTTGTAGAGCAAGAGATGGAAAATTTTGATGTCATTCTCGACTTAGATTGGCTCCATTCATACTATGCCTCAGTTGATTATAGAAATAAAATTTTTCATTTTTAGTTTCCAAATGAACCAGTCCTTGAATAGAGAGGTAGTACCACAACGCTTAAGGGTCAGTTGATTTCATACCTTAGAGCGAGAAAAGTGATATCTAAGGGATGTGTCTATCATCTTGTGTGAGTCAAGGACTCTAGTTCAGAAACTTCCAGTCTTGAGTCAGTTCCAGTAGTAAATAAATTCTCAGATGTGTTTCCCAAAGATCTTCTTGGAGTTCCTCCCGTTAGGAAAATTGACCTCGAAATAGACCTTCTTCTAGATACTCAGCTTATATCTATTTCTCTGTACAGAATAGCTCTAGCAGAACTCAAAGAGTTAAAAGAACAGTTAAAAAATCTCCTATATAAGGGATTCATCTGACCTAGTGTCTCCTCGTGGGGTGCACCAGTTCTATTCTTGCATAAGAAAGATGGTCTCTTAGAATATGTATTGACTACCGTCAGGTGAACAAAGGCACTGTCAAGAATAAATATCCACTTCCTAGAATCAATGACTTGTATGACCAACTTCAGGGTGCCATTTACTTTTCAAAGATAGACCTAAGATCAGGCTATCATCAGCTCAAATTCAGAGAATATGACATTCCAAAAATAGCTTTCAGAACCCGGTATGGTCACTTCGAGTTTCTATTCATGTCCTTTGGTCTTACTAATTCCCCTACAACTTTCATGGACGTAATGAATCACGTGTTCAAATAGTACTTAGATGTGTTCGTTATAGTCTTCATCGATGACATTCTTGTCTATTTCCATTGCGATAATAATCAAGCAGATCACCTCAGAATCATACTCCAGACTCTCAAACCTCATCATTTGTTTGCTAAATTTAGTAAGTAAAAATTTTGGCTAATATTAGTAGCATTCCTTGGTCATATTATTTCTGGTGATGACATTAGAGTTGATCCTTAAAAGACCAAAGCGGTGAAAAACTGGTCTAGACCTATCTCTCCATCATATATCAGGAGTTTCTTAGTTTTAGATGGCTATTACCGTTGATTTGTTAAAGGGTTTTCATCTATTTCATCCCGCATATCCAAATTGACTCAGAAGAAAGACTAGTTTCAGTAGTCATATTCCTGCGAGAAGAGTTTTTAGGAGTTGAAGACTCGACTTACCTTAGCCCTAGTTTTGACTCTAATAGATAGTTCAGATGGTTTTGTTGTATACTGTGATGCATATAGAGTAGGTTTGGGTTATGACCTCATGCAGAGAGGTAAGGTCATAGCCTACTCCTCTAGACAGCTTAAGCCCCATGAGAAGAATTATTTGAATCGTGATCTTGAGTTAGTAGCTATAGTGTTTGCCTTAAATATTTAGAGGCACTATTTGTATGGGGTGGAGGTAGATGTCTTCACATATCACAAGAGCTGGTAGTATGCATTTTCCCAGATATATTTAATTTGAGTCAGATAAGGTGGTTAGAATTATTGAAAGATTATGATATAATTGTTCTTTATCATCCTAGCAAAGACAATGTAGTGGTTGATGCTCTCAGTAGACTGTCTATTGGTAGTGTTTCTCATGTTGAGATCAGTAAGAAGAAGTTAGTTTAGGAAGTGATACAAGCACAAGGAGAACCAAGATTACAAGCTTTTGTCCAAGGTTCAAGTTTCGGATTGAAGACCCTTTTGAAGCCTTTTCAAGCCTTGTTCATGCAAATGGGAGCTTATGAGAGCATGACGCCTTCAACCAAGGGAGTGTATTTGCTAGAATGTGAAGAACTTTGAATAGACTCCAAGGCAGCCTTGAATACATTCCAAAGGCGCCTCAAATTTGAGATATTATGGTCTTTTGATACTACCTTTTACACTCCAAAGGAGCACCCTTCATTAGGGGTATTTTAGACATTGTCTTGTAATAGTATAAATAGACCTTTACCTTCCATTTTTCATAAGACTTGGATGAATTAAAATTGAGTATTACTCTTAGTGTAGTTTCTTCCCTTAGTGTAGGGCTTAAAAAATCCATCTTAGTGTAGCGAAAAGACATCCAAACTTGAGAGATTAATACATTTGATGGATTTTACTTGTATTGATCAATTGGCAAAAAAGGTGTGATTGAGTAGTGTGAAATCCTTTGGTCCACCTAAGAGTGAGGTTTGAACTACCATTGATGAGGTGTGTTTGAAGGTTTGATACACTTTCTTTTGCTAATCATTGGTGATAGTAAGGGTCTCATTACCTATCTTTACTTTTATGCATCTCTTCTTTATCCCCTTTCTTATTTTGTTGTTTTCTTTGTCTTGTGGTTGATGATTTTTGATTCTTGAGTCCGTAATTTCGTGTATTAGGTTTAGATCTTGTATCATTTGGTATCAAATCCATGTTTTAGAGTTGTTCCCACAGCTCTAAGCCTTGGATCTAGGAAAATCTCCACAAAAAAAAATCTAAAGTCGAGAAAATATAATTAAAAAAAAAGGTGTTTCACGTTTTTGGTTCTTGGACAGATTTTTGCAAGTTAGATCTACAACATTTTGTGTTATTTTGTTGGTTTCAAGTGCTAGATTCTTGTTCCCTAGCACCTAGGGATTCTAGATCTAGGTTTTGAACAAGATGTAGTTGTTTTTTGAGCTAGATTCGTCATTGTTGTGACTTGTTTGAATCTTTTGGAGGTGATATCCATTTTGGGTTTGAGTGGTGATTTTTTGTTATTTGAGCTCACCTTGGCCAAGTGAACCTAGATCTAAAAGAAAAATTGAATTCGGGGTTCATTTGCCTAGTGGTCAAACCTTGATCAACTCTTGAATATTCATATTGTTCTTCCTTAATCTTCATATCTTGTTGGAGAAGAATATTCAAAAGTTCTTGTTTGATCTTGAAAATGGAGGAAATAGAGCGTACTAGTTGTTCAAGGCAATTTCCAAGAACCTTCCTAGTCTTGCCAAAAGAAGAAAACAACAAAGACAAAAGGAATCTTCAAGTACAATTCCAAGTACAAGCGGGGACCAATTCATTTCTAATACATTTTGAATCTTGAAAAGGCATCAAACTTGAATATTTTCCCCCTCCAAATGAATTCTCTTCCTTCCCTAAGTGTTGTTTGGCCGAGACAAGAATTTGAAAATTGAAAATTTTGAAAAAGTGATGTCCCATAACAAGCTGCCATATCATCACTATATAAACAACCAAATTGAGTTCTAAATTTAGATTTCCTAGTTTCTAATTGTTATTTCTAGTTTTAATTTTGTTGGTTCTATCCCTAATTAGTAAGCTAGTAAGTACCTACTAGTTTGGTAATTAGATTAGAGCCCGTTCATTTTGTGTCTTCGATTTTTGTGTGCTTTTCTCATTTTTAGAATTCGTAGTAGTTAGTTGGTTCAAGTCCGTACATCATTTTTATTTGAGTCATATCAAACAAAAATCAATTTCGTACCAAAGCTTATTCACCACTCAAGTAACTTGCCAAGTATTACCAATTATTCAACACTTGTCAAGCCAAGTTTGAGGTGAGGTTGAGTGAGAGTGTGGTGAGGCTTTTGAACTAACTTGTTTGCTCATTTTGTAGGTTGTGTTGCTTGCTGTTTTTTTTGTTCTTTTAGGTATATTTTCCATGGAATCCGAAGTTACTACTTCCCAACCTTTGGGAAATGATGCTATTGGAGCCTTGATGGCTCGGTTTGAGGCCTTTGCTCTAGAAATAAGGAGTGATAATATGCCTTGAGGAGGGAAATAAAGAATGATAATGATTCCTTGAGAATTAATGTGGATGCTATAAGGGGTGAAATGGTATCCTTGGTGGGTGGTGTGATTAGAATGAAAGAGAGGGTTGATAGATTATATCCACCAAAGCCTCCACAAAATTCAAACCACCAAGTCTCAAATTCACTTTACCAAGGACACCACACTCCACAAATTCAAATACATCACCAATGTAATCCAATGCCTCCTCTCCAAGATCCACTAAACCAAAATCACCCCATACAAATAAGAGAATAGATGGTGATAAAATTCGAGGGTGATGAGGTCGTTTTTCAAGATAGATAGATGTTTGATGTTGAGGTACAAGAAAAATGTGAAGAAAATAAGGAAAGGGAAAGTGAAACCGCGGGTTGTGAAGTAGAAAAGAAAAAAAATTGCTTGATTGTGGATCTTTTCCACAAAGAACCTTTTTCACTTCCTAAACCAAAAGCTAGCATTTTGCCAAGCTTTGATTCTTCTTATGTGCAGGTACTAGATTAAATAATAATCAAGAAGGATCTAAAAGGAGTTCCATATGAAAGCATGCGAAATGAACTAGAGATACTTTTGACCAAGAACGCCAAAAAAGTGGACTGCCCAAGCTTTACCCAAGGTGATTTCACTAGTCTCTACACTTCCTTGAATTTAAAATGGTGTGATCTAGTGTCTTGTGAAGTAGTTACACATATACTTCTCCTTATTAGCTCTTTTGTTATGAACAATGATCAACTTACTCTGAACGCTACTCATTACCCTTCTTTGACCTTGAAATATTGTGATGTACCCTCTAGTGTGTTGGTCTCGGGTTTTCTTGATATAGGGGTGCATGCTTCTCCTCCTATTATCTCTCTTAATTTGTACATTGATCAATGTGCTCCTATGAATAGTCCACTACTTGAATATGTGAATTATGGAATTGAAAGTCTTCAATTTGGTGCTCATTCTTGTAATGTTGATCATGATATGAAATTTGACCCCTTGAGTTTGTGTGATGAAAACCGTTCCACTAGTCTTGTTCATGATGATTATTTGTTTGGCGAACTTGTGAATAAAAGTGTGCTTGTTCCTAGGAGGGGATTTTTAGACCACAACTCTTTAGTCTTGAATGATATCTTTCTCTTAAGGGTGATTGGTTTTGGTAATTGTAAACATGATTGTCTAGTAAAAGGAATAGCTAACCTAACCCTAGACACCTGTTTACTACTTCCCTTTGACCCCGGAATACCTTTGAGATGTGGGAGGTGTGGTTTCAGATCATGGTCATTACCTTTTAATGTAGATTTCATTCACTTCATGTGTATATTTTATACCAAGCTTTTCATGACAAATACCAAGGATGCATGGATGTATGCTTATGCGAACCACCTTAGAGTGATGATGTAATTGTGGTACTAATGCTAACCCTCCTACCGAGAGAATTATGTGCTTATTTTCTTCTCTCTTTGGTTTTGCGAGATCTGAATTTTAGGACAAATTCCTTTTAATATGGAGAGTATGATACAAGCACAAGGAGCACCAAGAGTACAAGATTTTGTCCAAGGTTCAAGTTTCGGATTGAAGACCCTTTTGGAGCCTTTTCAAGCCTTGTTCATGCAAATAGGAGCTTATGAGATCATGATGCCTTCAACCAAGAGAGTTGTTTGCTAAAATGTGAAGAAGAGCTTTGAATACACTCCAAGGCAGACTTGAATACACTCCAAAGGCGCCTCAAATTTGAGATATTATGGTCTTTTGAGACTACCTTTTTACACTCCAAAGGAGCACCCTTCATTAAGGGTATTTTAGATATTGTCTTGTAATAGTATAAATAGACCTTTATCTTCCATTTTTCATAAGAGTTGGATGAATTGAAATTGAGTATTAATCTTAGAGTAGTTTCTTCCCTTAGTGTAGGGCTTGGAAAATCCATCTTAGTGTAGGTCTTTGAAAAGACATCCAAACTTGGGAGATTAATACATTTGATGAATTTCACTTGTGTAGATCAATTGGCAAGAAGGGTGTGATTGAGGAGTGTGAATTCCTTTGGTCCACCTAAGAGTGAGGTTTGAACTACCATTTATGAGGTATTTTTGAAGGTTTGATACACTTTCTTATGCTAATCATTGGTGATAGTAAGGGTGTTATTGCCTATCTTTACTTTTATGTATCTCTTCTTCATCCCCTTTCTTATTGTGTTGTTTTCTTTGTCTTGTCGTTGCTGATTTTTGTGTCTTGAGTCCATAATTTTGTGTATTATGTTTAGATCTTGTATTAGGAAGTTCATCAGCTTGCCTGACTAGGTATCCGCTTAGTCGATTCAGCAGAAGGGAGTGTGTGGGTTCAAAATAGTTCCAAATCCTCTCTAATTTTTTAGGTGAAGGAAAAGCAGGATAGAGATCCCAGACTTGTTAAGTTGAAAGAGTCAGTCAGAGATTAGAAACTAGAGGTTTTCTCCCAAGGGGAAGATGGTGTATTGCATTTCTAGGGTTGGCTATGTGTGCCAGGTGTAGACGACTTGAGGCAAAAAATTCTTGTAGAAGAGCATGGTGCACGTTACTCGATTCATCCAAGGGCCACTAAGATGTACCGCAATTTGCAGGAGATCTATTAGTGAAGTGGGATAAAGAGGGATATTGCAAAATTTGTAGCTAAATTCTTTATATGTCAACAAGTTAAGATTGAGCACCAGAAGCCTAGTGGGTCCATGTAAGAGTTCAGTATTCCCACATGGAAATGGGAAGAAGTGAACATGGACTTTGTGACGAGTTTACCTCATACTCGTCGTCATCATAAATCTATTTGGGTTTTTATAGATAGGATGACTAAATCAGCTTATTTCTTGCCAATTCAGACTTTCTATTAAGCCAAGGACTACACCAAACTCTATATCATAGAGTTGGTCAGGTTACACGGAGTTTTAGTATCCATTATCTCAGATAGAGGTACCTAATTCTCCTCTTATATATGGAAAGTATTCTAAAAGGGTCTTGGTACCCAACTTCATCTTAGTACAGCCTTCCACCCTCTGACAGATGTTCAAGAATAAAGGACCATTTAGACTCTAGAAGATATGCTACGAGCATGCGTTGTCGATTTTAAGGGTAGTTGGGATGACCACTTGCCTTTGATCGAGTTTGCATATAATAAAGCTATCATTCTCGTATTCAGATGGACTCATTTGAGGGTCTCTACAGTAGGAGATGTAGGTCTCCAATTGGTTGGTTTGATATAGGTGAGGCCACAGTAGTAGGGCCTGACCTAATATTCGATGCCTTAGGGAAGGTTCAGTTAATCAAAGAAAAACTTAAGTCTTCCCATAGATAACAGAAATCATATGAAGATGTGAGAATAAAGGATCTCAAGTTTGAGATCAATAATTTTGTGTTCCTGAAAATCTCTCCCTTGAAAGGAGTAAAGAGGTTCGACAAGAAGGGAAAGCTTAGTCCCCGATATGTTGGTTATTATAGAATTCTCAGTCATTTTGGAAAGGTACTTTATGAGCTTGAGTTTCCTTCAGTTCTAGCCTCAGTACATCCAGTATTCCATGTCTCCTTGCTAAAGAAATGCATTGGTGACCTAACAATCATAGTTCTTTTAGAGTATGTAAATGTTCAGAATGATCTCTCTGTCGAAGAGGTTCTAGTCCAGATCCTCGATAATCAAATTTGTAGACAAAGGAATAAAGAAGTTCCCTTATTCAAAGTTCTTTGGTAAAATCAGTCCGTAGAGGGAGATACTTAGGAAGTATATATAGATATACAGACCAAGTATCCTCACCTCTTCTCTGAATCGTTAGATCCAGCTTAAGGTAACAGTCTTCCGTAGCTTTACTCAGTTTCATGTTCAGCTATAATTATAACTTGGTATCCATTACCATTGTATATCCAGTCATGCATTCATGAATTAGTTCATCATGTACTCATGCATCAGATATGCATGTTCAGTATGAAAACCCAGCTTTTCAGTAGCTTCAGTCATAAATTCTATGCATCAGACATGCATGTTCAGTGTAAATCTCAGTTTGTCAGTAGTTCAGTCATGTAGTCATGTAGTCATGCATCAGATATGCATGTTCAATGTGTAAACTCATCCTATCAATGTCTCATCTTAATCAGTCTCATTCGAGGATGAATTTTCCCAAAGGGGAGATACTGTAATACCCCATATTTCTCAAGCTTAACTTAACTCTCAGTTTATGAGTTATCCAATATAAAATTTTCAAAATGCAAAGTATTTTTTAGTTTACAGCCTGCTATTTCATAGGAAATTGAATTAGCTTTCCAACGATATAAAATTTGCCTAAATACGATAACCAGGTAAGAAGTTATGGCTATTTTAAGTTTCAGTCAATAAACACCAAAATTCAGGCCAGTAGCACATCGCGGAGTAAGACAAAATGATAATTGTCAGTTTTCAGTGAGGTACCACGATACCAGCGCATCGTGCCAAAGCTCATTTTCAGATTTGTCAATTTTTAGTAAGCCAACACAATTATACGACGCTGCGCCGATTTTCCAGGTTCCATCCAGTATTGCAACGCAATTCAACCGCGTCGCACCACCAGCCACATTCCCAACTGTCATTTTCCAGTGTCTTGGCACAATAGCGGTGTGTCGCGCCAGGGCCCAAAATCAGATTTTTTAGTATAAAATTTTGAGTCGTTCTCAGGTGTAAATGGGTATTTTTCAATGGCCCTAATCAGTCTAAACACAAAATTTACCCCTAAATAACCAATTATCTCATCATTTATTCACTTTATTCAAAGATTAAGTCATTCTCTCTCAAAAGGGACTAAATCCTAGCTTCAAGAAACAAGATCAAAAATCAAGAATTTCTCTATGAATCTTCAAGAATTAACAAATTAAGGTATGTTAGGTGTTCATCTATGGGTTCCTTTCACCCATAGAGTCCACGAATCCATTTTCAAAATATAAGATTGTTGAATTATAAACTTCTATGCTTGAATTGAATTGAATTCATGTTTATGTTAGTGTTGGGTTTTAGTCCGTGATTAAATTACATGCTTTTATAAAATTAATCATTGTATGTGTTGAATTACATGATCTTCCTAATAAACCCTTCAATTTGCAAGTTGATTATTGAAACCATGTTAATCCTAAGTGTTTATGATTTAATGAATCAGTTATGCCTCTCCATGTGTTTGATAAAATGCCTATGTGAATGAAATATTGCCGTTATAACATGATAGCATGTATTCCCCAATCATGTATAAGTAGATGCATTGCAAGTGTTTGATTAAATGCCTTTATGAGTGAATTATGGACAAGTGTACATTATTATGTATTTTAAGATTATGTTATGCCTTTCTTTTATGCTATCGAGTCCTGGGGTATTTAATCCCTAATAATTTAGCTATTTACCTAGAGCCAGTATCAGTTACAGAATCTCAGTCATGTTATGATTAGTAGTACTCTCAGTCAGTTACAAAACTCAGTAGAACTTAGTCGATTACAAAACTCAGGAAAACTCAGTAAACTCAGTATCAGTCCATTCTAGTTCAGTATACTCAGTTCAGTGTCTTTCAGTTGGGAGTATGATTCAGCACCGAATGAACCCAAGGAGGAGGACTCACCTGTCATTAGAGGGTGTGATCCTTCGAAGAAATCTTTGCATTCTAGAACTACATAGCCAGCATAGGTTGAGACATCAAACCTGCCAGTTGAGGGTTGGTGAGGTGTTTTAACCTGTCAGATGAGGGTTCCGCCATTCTCATTAGAGTACCTACCAGATAAGCGTAACTCTCCCGTGACTTTACCCATGGTACGGTACTGACACAATTCCAACTGGGTCACAGGTTGGATCCTAACTCAGTTATCTTATTTGGGGCATGTCGGTTAGATGATTACCTCCCACTGTCTTATTCTTAGTTTTCAGAATACAACTCAATTAGTTCTACAGAATCAGGACTGTCAGATATAGTCAACTAGTATTAATAAATTAGTTATCAGTTACTCAGTATCAGAAATCAAGACTTAGCTTTAGACAAGCTTAGCCACAGTATTTATTTATATGCACATTAGTGCATACTCAGTATTTATAGCAGTATCTGTTATCCATGTATTCTCATGATCAGTTACTCTATATCATGCAGTGAGATATTGTTCATGCATATGAACCCTTGCATTCAGCCTTACCTCATCTAACATACCAGTATATTCCACGTACTGATGCATACTCTTTCTTTACGCTATGATGTCTCATATCATAGGTTCGGACGCTCAGGTTCCCTACCACACATAGATAGATTCAGATTCAACCAACAACAGTAGATTAACAGTGAGTCCTCATCATTCAAGGATATTCTTTTATTCCATTATTTTAGTAGACTCAGTATTTCAGTAGACGGAGTTAGTTGGGGGATTGTCCCATCAACTCCATTTTCAGACAGTTTTAGTTAGAGGCTTTTCAGACTAGTTTTCAGACAGTGTTCAGTTTTATAGATTATTATTTTAGACAATATAATTTATCAGTATTTCAGATGTTTTGAACCTTATGGAATTTTAGCCTATTATTTTGCATTTATTATAGTATCATGTTTCAGTACTTAAAGTAGACATCAGTCATGGGTTAGCTTGTGGTCCTTCGGGGTCGTAAGCACCATATAGCACTTGAGGTAAAAACTCAAGGTGTTAAATTTTCGTACCTTGATCCCATTGTTCCATATTGTTGTGCTTCATATTCAGAGATAGTTGGTTTTGAGAAGTGTGATAGAAGAGGGATGTTGTAATTTGAGTTTTAAGTGATAACTGACTTCCTTGAATAACTTAATTCTCCTAGTTAAGCATCATTTTTATTGTGTTTTGTTTCCTGAGGATATGCAAATATTCTAAGCTGAGGTGTTGATGTGCTATAGAAATATAATAGTTTTGACGCTTAAAACAAGGAAAATATGCAAGTTTCTGAGGTTATTTTGTTAGATATGATGCGTTTTAGGTTTGTTTTGCAGGCAATCATGTTTTGTATGCTAAGTTCATGAAAAATATGAAAAATTCATTTATGGCTACTTCTTAGAGTAATTATGGATGTTTGGGATACTTTTCGTCTTATTTGTGATAAAAGAATGTTCAAGAATCAAAGAAGAGCTGAAAAGATGACTCCCGACACTTACTAAGTAAAAATATGGACCAAAAGTAGGACCTATGGACTGGAAGTAGGCTTTAAAGGACTGAGTCAAGCTTAGAATTTTGTGAGGTCTTACAATATCTCCCCATTGGGAACATTCGTCTTCGAATGAGGCTGACTAAGATGTGATTACTGATGTACTAAACTTATTTACTGGACACGAATAATAAAACATGATTAAAATTACTGATATACTGAGTTTTCATACTGAACATGCATATCTGAATGTAATGAATACACGATTGAATATACTGACAAACTAGTTTGTATATTGAATATGCATATCTGAATGCAATGAATATATGACTTGAAATAATTCATGAATGCATGATTGAATATGCAACGATAAATGATACCAAGTTTTGCAAGGTAATTCTGAGTATGTTTTAAGGAAAACTGTTACCTTGAGCTAGGTCTGAGTTGGCAGAGAAGAGGTGAGGTTACTTGGTTCATATATCTGCTTCTGCTTCCCAAGTAGCTCCCTCAATGGACTGGTTCCACCAAAGAACTTTGACTAGAGTGATTTTTTCGTTCCTCAGTCTACGAATCTGATAGTCAAGGATTTCGAATGGAACCTTTTCATAAGAGAGACTGCTTTGAACGTCTATGCCCTCTATTGGGACTACGACTGCTAGGGTCACCTATGAATTTCTTTAGCAAGGAGACATGAAATACTAGATAGACTGAAGCTAGATCTAAAGGCAACTCAAGTTTGTAAGCTACTTTTTTGAAATGGCTAAGAATTCGGTAAGGACCGACATATCGGGGACTGAGTTTTGCCCTTCTTACTAAACCTCTTCACTCCATTCATAGGAGAGATTTTAAAAAATCTATAGTCATCAATATAGATCTTGAGATCCTTTCTGCATATATCTTCGTACGATTTCTGTCGACTCTGAGCTTTCTTAAGACTTTCTCTATATAACTGAACTTTTTCCAAGGCACCAAATACCAAGTCAGTCCCTACCACTGTGGCCTCACCCACTTTGAACCAACCAATGGGAGATCTATATCTCCTCCCATAAATCACCTCAAACGGAGCCAACTGAATACTGGAATGATAGCTATTGTTATGTGAAAACTCAATCAAAGGCAAGTGGTCATCCCAACTACCTTGAAAATCAATTGCACATGCTCGCAACATATCTTCTAAAGTCAGGATGGTCCTTTCTACCTGACCATCTATCTAAGGATAAAAAGTGGTACTGAGGTGAACTCGGGTACTGAGAACCTTTTGGAATGCCTTCCAAAAATGAGAGGTGAACTGGGTACCTCTATCTAAGAGAATGGATAATGGAACACCGTGCAATCTAACTAAATCTCTGATATAGAGTTTGGCATAATCTTCAACGGAGTAAGAGGTATGGACTGGTAGGAAATGAGCTGATTTGGTTATCCTGTCTACAATGACCAAAATTGAATCATGCTGATGATGAGTACGAGGCAAACCCATCACAAAGTCCATGTTCACTTCTTCCAGCTTCCAAGTAGGAATGTTGAACTCCTACATGGACCCACTTGGTTTCTGATACTCAATCTTAACCTGCTGACATGTAGAGCACCTAGCTACAAACTTTGCAA
The DNA here is from genome assembly GCA_030864225.1 of Capsicum baccatum var. pendulum. NCBI lineage: Eukaryota > Viridiplantae > Streptophyta > Magnoliopsida > Solanales > Solanaceae > Capsicum > Capsicum baccatum. Next base: position 73,720,116 of record CM061558.1, on the reverse strand, counting down.
TGTCTCTCTTCATCCCACTCCACCAATTGATTTACCATAAATTACGGTACATCTTCATAGCCCCTGGATAAATAGAGTAACGCGCACTATGCGCCTCTGTAAGAATTCACTGCCGTAAGTCATCTACACTCGGCACACACAAATAACCTCGACAACACAAAACACCATCTCCAACTTAAGAGGAAACCTCTATCTTCTGATCACAGACTGACTCTTTCAACTTAGCTAAACTGGGATCTCTACCCTGTTTTTCCTTTACTTCAGAAACTAGAGATAATTCTGAACTGTTCTAAACCCGCATATATCCTTATGCTAAGTTAAATAAGTGGATACCTAGTCAGGCAAGCTGATGGACTTCCTGAGCTAACTTTTTATTACTATCCCCAACATGAGCAACACTACCCATACATATCCTACTGAGAGCATCAACCACTATATTTGCCTTGCCCAGATGGTATAGTACACTCATGTCGTAATCTTTCAACAACTCTAACCACCTTCTATGATAGAGGTTAAGATCTTTCTGGGAGAACATATACTATAGGATCTTATGGTTTGTGAACACATCAACGTGTACCCCATACAAGTAATGACTCCAAAACTTTAAGGCAAAAACTACTGCTGCTAATTCAAGATTGTGAGTAGGATAGTTCTTCTTGTGGGGTTTAAGTTATCTGGAGGCATAGCCTATTTTGGATGTATCACAGTACATAACAAAGCTATCAGAACTATCTGGTAGGGTCAAAACTGGAGCAGTAGTGAGTCGAGTCTTTAACTCCTGAAAACTCTTCTCATAAGAATCTGACCACTAGAATTTGACCTTTTTCTGAGTCAATCTAGACATAGGGGATGAAACAGATAAAAATCCCTTAACAAACCATCGGTAATAGCTAGAAAAACCCAAGAACCTCTTGATATTTGATGGAGAGATGGGTCTGGGCCAATTTCTCACTACTTTGGTCTTTTGGGATCAACTCTAATTCCATCACCAGAAACTATATGGCCAAGGAAAGCTACTGACCTAAGACAAAATTTGCACTTACTGAATTTGGTGAATAGCTGATGGTTTTTGAGAGTCTGCAATACTATTCTGAGGTGGTCTGCATGATCATGTTCACTGTGAGAGTAAACAAGAATATCATCTATGAAGACTATGACAAATATTTCCAAGTACTACTTAAACACACGGTTCATCAAGTCCATGAAAGATTCTGAGGAATTGGTAAGACTAACGGACATGACTAAGAATTTGAAGTGACCATATCGATTTCTAAAGGCTATCTTTGGGAAGTCACACTCCCTGACTCTGAGCTAATAATAACCTGATCTGAGGTCTACCTTAGAAAAGTAACTGGCCCCCTGAAGTTGATCAAAAAAGTCATCAATTCAGGGAAGTGGATACTTATTCTTGACCGTGATTTTATTTAACTGACGATAGTCAATACATATTCTGAGGGAACTGTCTTTCTTATGCATGAATAGAACTAGTGCGCCCTATAGGGAGACACTGGGTATGATGAATCCCTTATCTAAGAGATCCTTTAACTACTCTTTTAATTCTCTAAGTTTTGTTGGATCCATTCTGTATGGCAGAATAGAGATGGGCTAAGTATTTGGAAGGAGATTAATTCTGAAATTAATTTCCCTTTCGAGAGGGTCTCTAGAAAGATTTTCGGGAAATACCTCTAGGAATTCGCAATCTACTGACACTAATTCATGAGTAGGGGTTTTCAATTTGGAGTCCTGGACTCAGACAATATGGTAGACACACCACTTAGATATCATTTTTGTAGAACAAAGGTAAGAAACAAGCTGACCCCTAAGTGATGTAGTACTACCCCTCCACTTTAGGATGGGTTCATTTGGAAACTGAAACTGGACAATTTTATTTCTGCAGTTGACTGAGGCATAGCAGGAATGAAGCCAATCTATTCCGAGAATGATATCAAAATCAGTCATCTCTAATTTTACTAAGGCTACTAAAGTGACTTTCTGAGATACCATAATCAGACAGTTTATGTATACCCACTGGGCTATGATGGATTTACCCACTAGGGTAGAAACTGAGAAAGGATCTACTAGGATTTTAGGACTGGCTCTGAAATCAATTGTTATATATGGAGTAAAAAATGACAAAGAAGATCTTGGATCTAGCAAAGCATAAACATGCAAATGATAAACTTGTAATGTACTAGTGACCACATCAAAAGAACTTTTCTGATCTTGTCGGGACTGAAGATCATAGAGTCTATTTGGGCATTGCCTACTGGTGGCACTGGATGAGGCACCCTGTTGATTCATGCGATAGGACTGAGCTAGAGGACGGTTATACTGACCCTGGGAACCTGATTGGAACAATCTCTGATTCTTTGGCCTGGTTTTCCATATCCAAAACATACATCACTTCCTGCTCTACAGACACCCTAATGGTTTCTGCCACACTGCTGGTAGAGAGGATTCATTCGGGCACTGCTAATACTACCCTGAGGTTTAGGGACCGATGTCTTATCTCTGTTGCCATCTCTGAATTTCAGCACTGGAGCACTAGCTGGCTATAGGGCTGGAACTGATAATTTTGAATGGAATTGAGAACAATTCCCACCCTCTGACTTAGGCTAAGCAAAGTTGAAACTACCTATTCTAGCCCTCTTGTTCTGCTTCTCCCTCTCCTTATTCTTCTACTCTTTGATCTATTAAGCATGAACCATCAGTCTAGACAAGTCCATCTCACTAATCATCATCGCAGTTCTTCCCTCCTTAACCACTATAACATTCACCCCAGACACAAACTTACTCATCTTAGACCTGCTATCTGCTACTACGTAAGGAGCATATCTGGCTAATTGAGTAAACTTTAGACAATACTCTTTCACCATCATGCTGCCCTACTTCAGATTGATAAATTCTAGAACCTTTACTTTTCTCAACTTCTATGAGAAGAACCTATCTAGAAAAGCAGTGGTAAACTCCTCTCATTCTATAAGCCTGGCTTCTGCGGCCCTTTTTGCTTTCTACTATTTGAACCATGAGTAAGCCATACCTGTAACTGATATACATCTAGCTCATCACTCTCACTAGTTGTCACCCTTATAACATAAACAAATTTTTGCACCTGATTAATAAATTCCTGAGGGTCCTCATTGACTTAGACTAGTGAAAGATGGAGGGTTTATTTAGGTGAAATGCTAAATCCTGGATGCCACTATGTTGGCCACTGAGTCAGCCAGACCAATAGTTGGGCGCTCATTCTGGGGTGCTACAGCATGAGCTAGGGTGGCAAAAGCTGTTCTGAACTCAGTATGGGAGACATGTTCTTCCAGAAGATCTGGCTGGACGGGCTGGGGTTCTAGCTGGTCTCCTATTCCATTTTCCTTAGTTCTTTTGGAAGGCATGATCTATAAATGGAAGAGAATCTTGGATTAGATAGAGAGCTTAACTATAGCCTATGCCTACTCTTATGACATGAATACTGAAAGAAAGAAAACTGTTCCTAAAATATCTTGTAGCCTCCTGTCCATAAGTGTAGCATGCTACACACCCATGCACAAGACTCTACTAGATGCGGCTTCCAGACTTCCTAGGACTCTGTTAAACCTTAGGCTTTAATACCAAGTTTTGTAAAGCCTCGAGTTTTTATCCCGGATGCTACGTGGCACTAACAATCCCAAAGGACCACTAGCTAACCCATGACTGGTACCTGCTATGTGCACTGAATAATAAAGACGCTGTAATAACAAAATAAGGAAGTAAACACAAAAACTACCATAAGGTTCAAATCTAAAAACAATACTGTATACGAAAAACTGAATGTTGGAAAATAACTGTATGAAAAATACTCTAGTCTGATAAGCCTCTAAACTATCTGAAATATGGAGTGGATGGGACAATTCCCTAAATAACTCTGACTGACTACTGAAATAACTGAAATGCTAAAAATAATCATGTCCTCAAAATATAAAGACTCACCATTACGTTGTCTGTTGAGAAGCTATACTACTGAGGATATTCTGGGGCCCGTACGTCTGAACCTACGATATAAAATATCATAGCGCAAAAAACATGCATCAGTACTTTGTATGTACTGGTATGCATAGTAAGGTAGGCTGAAATGCATGGGTTCATGATGCATGAACAATACTAACTGAACAAAATGGATATGACTGAATGGGAGTGCATGCATAAATACGTAGACTGTAACTGAAATTATGATGATACCGGATACTGAGTGTGAATACTAATTTACCTATAATGTATTACTGATTATCTAAATGACCGTATCTGATAGTCCTGAAGTCTGTAGAACTACATTGAGTTCTAATTAGAGATTTAATCTGAAATTGAGATTGTGGGAGGTAATCATCTAACTGACAGGCCCCTTTTCTAAATAGATTTTGGGGTCCAACCTGTAACCCTAGTTGGAAGGGTGCCAATATCGTGCCATGGGTAAAGACAAATGAAGAGATACCCTCATCTGGCAGGTACTCAAATGAGAATAGTAGAACCCTCAACTGATAGGTTAAAATACCTTATCAACCCTCGACTGGAAGGTTTGATGTCTCAACCTATGCTGGCTACGTAGTTCTGGAATATAAGGATTGCTTCTAAGAATCACACCCTCTATTGGCAGGTGAGTCCCCATCCTTGGGTTCACTCGATGCTGAATCCTACTCCCAACTGAATATATATTGAACTGATTTCCTAGTTCATACTAGTCTTGACTGAATGGTTACTAAACTGGACTAGATTAGTACTGAGTTTACTGAGTTTTCCTAGATTCTGGAACTGACTAAAAGTATCACTAATCGTGACCTGACTGAGACTATTCTGTAACTAACACTGGCTCTAGGTATACAGCTAAATTGTCAGGTATTAAATGCACCCAGGACTCGATAGCTTAAAGAGTAAAGCGTAACATAAATATTGAAGGCACAACAATGGCCACATGTTCATAATTCACTTTCTAAGGCATTTTATCAAACATATGTAAATCTTGAACTTGTATATGTATAGGGATACATGCTGTCATTTCATAAGTACACAAACAATTCACATAGGCATTTCAACAAACGCCTTCAAGGAATAGCTTTAACATGGGAGCCCTTTAGACATGTAGTTCTTTCATGAGTTCATAGTTGAGATCAACAATGGATCAAATTGCACAATTACTTAACTTAGGAGTTTTTGGAAAACACATGGGAGGTATCACATTATACTTGGGCATGAATAAATACTCAATATATCATGGCTAAATTAATCACTTTAATTTCAAAGATATCAACCCACATGCTAACATAAAATCATAAAATTCATTAAAGACATCATCTTGGAAATCACACTACAAGATTAACATGAATACAAATAACCTACAACATGAAAATAATGATTTAAGATTTTAAAAAGGGTTTCTTGAACTCCAAGGGTGAAAGGTCCCTTGGATGAACACTTTACAAATCTTTATGCTTGTCTCTAAGAAGATTGATGGTAGAATTCATGAGATTTGAATCTTGAATTGAAAACCCTAATGCTTGTTCTTGAGATAGTTTGAGAGAAAGAATGAGATTTTGCCCTATAGACTGATTAATTTCATGTAAGCAGAATAAGATGGGGAAAATAACCCATTTGCCCCCCAACCCTTATTAAAATAATGCTGAACAAGGCTTCTCTCACGCCGTGACCCCTGCTTAGGTTAAGTAGCCATCGCGGTGCGACCCTTACTTGGGTTGAGTGGTCCTCGTGAAGCGAGACTATCACGACCCTTCACTATTTTAGGCATCCAAACTTGCCCTTACGTTAGTTCGAAAAAAATCCAAAACTCGCCTGAGATGACCTACAAGTGACCCTGATCATGAATCAATTTAAAAATCAACTAACTAAGGTCGGGAAGGTCAGAAATAATATCCTCCAAATTTGGAAGGCTAAAATGATTCTAAGTCTTGAGACTTAGCAAAAACTTTCCAAGTCTGGGACCCCTTAGTAGTCTTTAAATGACAGAGTCAAGCTTAGAATTTTTCGGGGTCTTACAGTCTCCTTATACTAAGTTGGGGTGTTACATATATCCTCTCTTGTGGACTCAGTGTACTCGCTGAGGTTTCTCTCAGCATTGAGGTTTGCCCCACCTTTTCGGGATTTGCCTAAACTCAGTTTGAACTATGTCCCACATCAACAGGGCTGAAATAGGAAAGACTCTGCTACTATTCTTGTGATGACCTAAGCTGAGGCCCTAGACGCGATAGGCATCCTGAACCACAAAGGCCCGAGAGACCCCTTAGCCTAGACCTCTAGTGATATTGCTCGCTCTAGGACTAGACCCTCATGGCTTTAAAATGCATCACTAGAGAGTAAGACTTGCTTACTTATATACCCAACATCCCTCCTATATTTTGTCAATGTGGGACACCTTATCCTAAGTTGGGGTGTTATATACATCCCCCTTTATGGACTCAGCAAACTCATTGAGGTTTACCCAACCGAATAGGATGTGCCAAGATTTAAGACTGAGGTTTGACCTGCCTTAATGGGATTTGCCTAAAATTAGTTTGAAATCCAACTCGTATCGACATGGCTAACATAGGAGAGGCTCTGATACCATTCTTGTCACGACCCGAGTTGAGGCCCTGGCAACGACGGGCATCCTAAACCACGAAGGAGACCAACCTACTAGAGATATTATCCGCTCTAGGCCTAGACCCTCATGGCTTTAAAACACAACACTAGAGAGTAAGGCTTGCATACTTATATACCCAACATCTCTCCTGTGTTTGCCAAAGTGGGACTCCTTATCCTAAGTTGGGTGTTACATGTATCCCCCTTATAGACTCAGCATCCTCGCTAATGTTTGGCCTATCGAATGGGATTTTCCTAGACTTAGGACTGAGGTTTGCCTCGTCTAACTGGGATTTGACTAATTAGTGGCTCTAATAACATTTATCACGGCCAAAATTCAAGACCGTGATGGCACCTTTTCCACTTTCTGTGATAGGTAAGCCAAATTCCTAATTCTAAGAACAATATCCCAACTCATAGAAGCATAAGAAATGAGGAACCTAACAAATCCCAAATAATCTCATAAGTAGATTAATACGCTAGTAAAATCAAATCATAGATAATCCTAATTCTGGAAGTCACTAATACAAGCCATTAATTACATAACCAAAAAAGTTTGAGTATTTCAAAATATGGAAAATGCATCAGGATAAGTCTGAAGGAGATTTTTATAGTCTCTAAATCCAGTAGCAGCAACCTCAAGCTCCAATGATGCTAACAAAGAATGAACCACAGGAATCAATGCCTCGAGGTCATCGGATCTATACATGCATGTAAAGTATAGAAAAAACAAGGGTGAGTATGGATCCACGTGTAGTTAGCAAGCATCGTCGACCGACCCTAATTCAAAGTAGTGATGAGATACACCTGTTAACCATCTAAAGACAACCACACAACCTGCTCTCAGGAAAACTACTGGATTCTAAGTGAATAATCAAGTCTAATAGACATAACGATATCATAACACAATCTAAGAAGTCCTCAACATAGTGAAACAAGTAACATATGTATAAGTACTTAATAAGTAGTACAAAGACAACAAATAAACCTTAACCAATCAGAACAAAAATAAATCAATGCAGCGCGATGCAATGTAATGCCTGTGTACGCACCTACCGAGCAATGGCTTCAAGGTTAGGACCCATGGGGGACTCACAAGGTCTATGTACTGTGCAAGCATTCACTCCAATCCTACTAAATATATTATGCAGAAGTGCACTCCAATCCTAATAAATATAGTGTAGGCATACACTCCGATCCTAATAAATATATTATGCTGGCGTGAACTCCAATCCCAATATATATATATATTGTGCAAACGTGCACTCCAATCCCAATGAATATATTATGAAAATATGCTCTTTGATCCCAATAAATATATTGTCCAGGCGTGCTCTCCGATCCCTATAAATATATTGTGCAGGCATGCACTCGGATCCTAATAAATATATTGTACAAGCATGCACGCTGATCCCAATAAATATATTATGCAAGAGTGCACTCAAATCCCAATAAAATGCATTGCATAATGTGAAGGCTTGCAACACCAATCCTAAATCAACAATAAATTCAAGCAAAGCACTTCATGTCTCAATTCAGATCAGACATCAATTTCAAAGTCAACTCAACTTATCAAGTTAGAGTATTCTCATTAGCTAGATTTTCCAATAATTTACTTATCATAGCAAATCAGTCCATCGGGCTAACAAATAGGACAAAATAAATCAAAACTATAATCATTCATGAGGTATGATCCCAAGAGGTTTTTTGTCCAAGCATGAGTCCTAAAGGTATAAGCCATGGCAAACATATGAACATGGGACAAAATTGGCTAAACTACAAATATGAGCCTACCAAGGCAAACATTTTGATCAAGAACTAAGAATATAAATGCATAACATTATCAGCTTAAGGGAGTTAGTTAGCTGACCATGAAGGTATAGGTTTAAATGACAAATGCCCAAAACTATGTTTGCCGACATAGGATACAGATTATTTCGCAAGTTGGATGACTCATTTTTTCATGTGTCCTGAAAAGAGTCTAACCATGGATACTTGCTAACAAATTATGTCATGTCATGTCCTATGACTGGCAAGGTTTAGGATATCTTAGCTGATCGGGCCAAGATCAGACTCCATGCGCACACATGTGGTTTATGACGGTTTACTACTTTCTCCCACAAATAATCAAAGAAATTAAATCAACCTTACTTGGTAAATTATTAATTTAATTTATATTTTTTTCCTTTTCAGTTTTCATTATTTATATTTGAATTTTATTGTCATTTCTAATCTCTTATAGACTACCCTCATGAAATAGCTTTGTATACCAATAAGTTACATATATTGACCGTCTTTGGCGCTACATCATCTCATGATGTCCGTTCTGGATCTCAAGTACGTGGTCAGGTACCTCATTAGGATTCTCATAATCTGTTATTAGTGAGCCTCCTTTCTAACTGGGTAAATTTAGATGTGATAATTTCTCTTTGTTTCTTTTAGTATCAGGGTATGTCGGGGCCTTTTCCAGACAGTTATAGTTAGTCAATAGAGTCTTAATAGACCGGTATAGTTGTCAGAAAGATCTTGTAATTTTTAATCTTATTTATCATGACTATTGTATATTCAAACATTAAGTGATATTAATGAACATTAATGAAAAACTTTCTCCTTTAAGAAATCTTATTTTATTCTATTTCCTCTCTATTCATTATGTTAGTTGTATGCTCATATGATATGCTAGAATATTCACTCGTACTCGCAATAGCATTGGGTGCATAATGCATCTTAGGCCTCGGCTCGGGGCATGACAAACTACGTCTAGGGCCTCATCTCGGGGCATGACAAACGTGGTATCAGAGCATAGAGTTCTACTGTCCTAGGATGTCTGCAAATCCGTGTTTGGTAGAGTTCTTTTATGGTATAAAGTACGCCACACTTATAATGAGAAGGCTACGGGACATTTAAGAGATGTTTTTTTTCTTTCATACTCTAGATCGTACAACATAGCAGTACCAAGAAAAACTTACTCGAATTCATGCATTTCTCAAATTTCTCTATCTACTCTTCTTATTTAAGGTGGAGGAAGTTGTGAAACTTATATTCTTATCAATGAGGTTCTCTCTAATACAGCTAAAGAAATCTAACTGACTGCACAAGGGCTTCTAAGCAACCCATTAGTGTATTGGTGTCTACCAATTCCAAAAGAAAAACGTACATTCTTGTTCATATAAATTGTACTTTTGAGCCATAGTAAGATTGTTCTCCCAAACCCTTTCAAGAAACTTTTTTTAGATGACACCCTTAAGGGTGGATGGGTGTGTCTAGACACTTGAATAGTGTTTTCACCCAAGATTTGATGTGATTTGGGGGGTTGTATGTCATAAGTAGTAGAATGAATTTAAGAGCAAGAAATATGAATTCAAAAGTGTAGTGGCCTAAAAGCAAAGATAGTAAACTAAATTCGAAGTATATAGATAGAGTCTTTTATCCAATGAGTGAGTAATAGTATGGAATGTCCTCTAGTGTTGTCTAGGGTATACCAAGACTTATAAATTTTATGGTAGTTAGTAGAAGTAAAATGGTTGGTTTATATGACTGTCAACCCCCGGGGATACCCCCTAGTCGCAACAATGGTGGTTATGATCACTAGTGACCATAAGCTAACCTATGTGTTGGTACCTGCTGTGAGCAATGAATAAAATATTATCATAACACATGTGCAGAAGATAAACTAAGAAGGTAATATATATTTGAATACTGAAATATGAAATACTAAATATCTAAAACAAATAATAAGAACTGAACGTAACTAACTAATTGTCTGAATGTCTTAAAGCCTCTAAACTAACTGAGGAGTTAATGGGACAGACCCTCAACTAACTCCGACTGACTGGATAAAATGAAATACTGAAATAACTAAATAATCATAACATGTTCTCGATGGATAAGGACTCACTACTATGGCTGATGGATTACGCTGAGTTGTCTAACTGCGGTCAGGAAATTATTCATCCGAACCTATAATATAAGACATCATATCACAAAAAAGAGTATACGGTTAGTACTTTGAATGTACTGGTATATGAGATGAGGTTAGGCTGACATACATAGGGTACTGTGCATATAAAATAAGAACTAACTGAACAACATAAGATAACTGAACATGAATGTATGAAAACTGTGACATCTGAGAATGCAAGACAAGCATAAATCTGTAATCTGAAATAAGTCTAAAATTTAAAAAAATGTAAACTGTATAACTGAATAATTGAGAGTCTATACATACAGTCAAGAAAACGTGAATTGAGAATATACAAAAATACTGTACTGTGACTGTGAGAGGTATCATCTAACCAACATGCCCCAATCTGAGCTAATTGGGGTCCAACCTATAACCCCAGTTAGAAGGGTGTCAGTATCGTTCTATGAGTACTAACAATAGTTGTATGAATCCACTAATTTGGTGTCCCAAAGGACTAAGGTGTCAACCCTAAATTGACGGTTGACCCCTGAGAGGAAGTCAAGCCTACATTGATGGGTGACTCCTCATATCCTATGCTGGTAACGTAGTTCTGGAATGCAAGGACTGCTACTAATGGATCTACCTAACTGATAGGGAAGCCGCCTCCCCTGCACTCACTCGGTGCTAAATCCTATCCCCAACTGAACTAACACTGGAACTGAACTAAACATGATCTCATGACTGATAGTGCTCATTATGATCACAATAAATGAATAAATAGGAATAATCATGGTTTAACTGAATCATATTTGAAATTCTAAAAATCATGTAAAATACATAGGTATCGAGTGTTCATAACATACCAGCACTGAAGGGAAATAATAATAGTACCATATAAAATGCTCTAAAACCATAGTAAGAGATCATTCTTAAATACCCAAAACTTAGGCATTTCATCAAACACATGACTGTCGTGAACTTAATCATGGGAATGCGTAAAGCATGTGAGGACAACATGATTACAAGACAAATGATGAATTCAGGATTTTACGTGAAGATTTCAACATTCAAAACATTTAATGGCTCATTCCATTTGAAAAACTAATAAACCTAACTTGTAATAGAAATCAACATGAACTTTATGGGGATAATTCAACTTGAACATGTAAAAACTCATTATTTAAAACAAAAAGGATTTTTGGACTCTATGGGTGAAAAAGGGTCCATGGATGAACATCACACATACCTTAAGTTTTCAACTTGAAAGAGAAACACCAATTTTTATGCTTTATTAAAGCTTCTTGAACTCGGGAAACTTGAATTCTTGATTTCTTGAGGAGAAAGGAATTGAATTTGTTTTCTTGGGAAAAAGGGAAGGGTTCTCTTGAGAGGGATTTAGAGAAGAAGGGAAAATAATGCCCTAATTGATGTCCCAATTCGTGTTATGGATGACTTGGGTGGAGGGGAAAAGACCTAATTTCCCCTTAACCATTTAAATTTGAAACTGGATGCAATAGGCTTACCGTGATGTGGTCTTATCACAGTCAATTATTTCCCTCACCGCAATGTAGTGAACATGAGAATGGGACTATTGCCTCGACGCAGCCTTATCACACTAACCCTATGGTTTCGTGATCTAAACATGACCCAAACCCCATCCAAAAAATCCAAAACTTCTCTGAGATATGCTCTTTATATGCTTGAAGATCAAGTTACTCAAAAACCAATATCTCAGGGTCAAGAGGATCAAATTAAAAATCCTTAAGGTTTAGAAGCCATAAAAATGACTAAGTCCCCAACACTTAGTGAAAATTTCCGGCCTTAAGCCCCTTATGTATGCAACTAGAAATTGAATTAAACTAAGAATAGTACGGGGTATTACAATATCTCTCCCTTGGAAATATTCATCCTAAAAAGAGGCTGGTTAGACTGAGAGTACTGTACTAAGGAAACTGAGATCACATACTAAACATACATGATTGGGAACATGAATACATAAATGAGTCTGAAGCATGATACATGAACTGAATCAACTTTGTGAATGCAATGACATAAGAATGATTATATAGCTGGAACTGAGAGTGGGAAAGAGTCAGTCTAAGGATAAATGTTACCTCAAGCTGGGTCTGAGTTTTCATATAAAAGATGAGGGTACTTGGTATGTATATCTGCTTCTTCTTCCCAATTACCTCCCTCATCGGACTGTTTTTTCCATCGAACTTTAACCAAGGGAACTTCTTTGCTCCTTAGTCTACGAATCTACAGATCAAGTATCTCAACTGGGACTTCTTCAAAATAAAGGCTATCCTGAACACCTATACTTTCTAAAGGTATAACCATAAATAAATCTCCAATGCATTTCTTTAACAAAGAAATATGAAACACTAGATGGACTGATGCCAAATCTGCTGGCAACTATAGCTCATAAGCTGCCTTCCCAAAATGCTTTAAGATTCTATAATGGCTAACATATAGGGGACTAAGATTCCCCTTCTTGACAAATCTCTTCACTCCTTTCATGGGTGAGAGTTTAAAATAAACCAAATCACCAAACTCAAACTCAAGGTCTCTCTTTCTCACATCTGCGTAGGATTTCTGACGGCTTTAGGTTGTCTTCAGCCTTTTCTTAATCAACTAAAATTTCTCCATCACATTGAATACTGAATTTAGCCCTATCAAAGTAGCCTCACCTACTTCAAACCAACCAATAGAAGACCTACATCTCCTCCAATAGAGAGACTCAAACAGATCCATCTGAATACTGGAGTGATAACTGTTATTGTAGGAAAACTCAATCAAAGGTAAGTGGTTATCCCAAATTCCTTTAAAATGAATTACACATGATCTCAACATGTCCCCTAAGGTTTTAATGGTCCTTTCTTCCTGACTATTTATCTGAGGATGAAAAGTTGTATTGAGATGAACTTAGGTACCAAGACCCTCCTGAAAAGCCTTCCAAAAGTAAGAGGTAAAATAAGTACCTCCATCTGATATAATAGATAATGGAACTCCATGCAACTTAACCAACTCTCTAATATAAACCCTGACATAATCCTCAGCTAAATACGAAGTATGAATCAGCAAGAAATGTGTTGATTTAGTCATTCTATCAACAATGACCCATATCAAAATATGCTGATGATGAGTATGAGAAAACCCATCACAAAATCCATGTTCACCACTTTCCAATTTGTAATACACAAAAAAAATTTCTTTCTAAAGATTTCGTGAGAAACGTATCGAGTTCTACGCTTTAGAGTGATCTATAAATTGTTTGTATAGTATTTCTAAGACGTTGACCTACCATTGCATAGATTATCGAATAAGCTTTCCAATAATATGTAGATCATCGAAAACGGACACTCGAGCGATGAGTTACGACTATTCCAATCGAACTACGACCATTCCGATCAAACTGTGAACAGTAAAACGTGCAGGAAAAAAAGTACTGAGGCCTGAAGTATTTTTTCCCCAACTTTAAACGATCAAAACTTATTGTACATAATGATCTGGGTGATCTACTATATATCAACGGAAAGCTCTGCGAGTCCTCTTTCTGATGAAATTGGTTTCATCTAATTTTTCTATCGGAGAAAAAGTTATGGTCGATCTACTTCAGCCTATCAAAAGTGAATTTTTGGGTCAACTTCAAACGATCATAACTCCTCGTACACAATGATCTGGTTGAAATCTACATATCAACGAAAAGACATGAGAGTCCTATTTCTAATGAATTTAGTTTCATCTAATTTGGATATCGTAGTAAAACATTATGGTTAATCTACTTCAGACTATCAAAACAATCCACCAAAGGACAGATTCGAGAATTATTTGATTTTTAAGGGCATTTTGTTCATTATGCCTTCATTTCATGGACAAAAATTGTTCATTTATACGTATATTGAGCCGTAAAATTCATGTTCTTCCATCAAAAATATTTAGAGAACTAAACTCTAGGTCTATTTTGAGCTTCAAATATCTTTAAATTTCACTGTAGAAATCCAAAATTAATACGATAAATGAACTCCTCATTTCAAGACCTTCGAGGAGCACCCATTATTTGTCCAAACAGGATTTCATAATCAAGAAGTCAATTTCAAGGTATGTGGGGTTTTGTCCAAGAGCAATCTTCCGTTCTTATGCCCAAAGCTTTAATTTTATTATGGTTTTACATGATTTTGCAAGTGAGATTATGTCTAAATAATTCGATTATGAGATTTTGATTGTTGAATGAATAAAATTTGATTTATATGATTATCTTAATGTTTTAATGATATGATTTAATAATTATAATAGCGAATTACACACTTTTACCACGAGGTGGTATTTTGAATGATTTTAGGACGTATGTCGAGATGGTATTTTGGAATAATATTTTGAGATATGTGTCAAGCTTTATGATTGCCAATGATGATTTGAATTATTGAATATATATTTGAGACATGAGATGTCTTGATATCTATAATTATAAATTTCATATTTTTATTTTGAATGATTTTGAGATATATATTGAAATGGTATTTTGGAATGATTTTGAGATTTATGATAAGCTTAAAGCTTCTTTATGACGAAATTGAATCATTGAGCATATTGAGATATAACATTTGAGATGTTACCATGAGTCTTGATATTTTCTCAAAAATACTGATGTTTTCATGACTTGATAAATTGTTACATTTTGACATTTAAAAAGGTTGAGTTCTATTATTGAAATTTCATGATATTCGAAAATAGGTATACACTCAAATTACTTTATGAAGGATTTATAAGACTTTAAATTTTTTTTCCAATATGGATATACATGATTACTTCATTACTCTACTTCTTAAATTGAGAATTTATTCTATGAATTGCATACTACTACAATGAATTGATATTTCTAAAGGCTTTCGAGATAAAAGTCGTGATTTGAGTTGTACTACGGGATATGTATTCTTATTATGAAATGAAGGTCTCAAGTGCTTTTCAAAAGCTTTTGTCATGATTTAATTATCGAATTGAAAGAATAATCATTGGAGTACATTGACCTTGAACTCGCAGAGTCGAGATGATTTTGACTATGAGAAAGATTGATTTTGATATAGATGTTGAGATGAATTTTGGTATTTTTTTCCGGATGATTTTGGTGAGATGAATTATTGAAAATATTAAGTACTGAGTCTTCATATCCTTGTCCAAATGTCGAGTCGGTTATGGTTCAATGCATTGATAATTTGTTGATGTTGAAAAAGATTAAAATATTTTAAGTCGAAGTTGGGGTTAGGAATCCACAAATTGTTGATGAATTATAAATTGATGATGATGGTGGATCTCCTAACGTGTTCTGAGCTTGTCGGGGAGTAATACTTAGCACCGAGAGGGAAATTTGGTATTTCTCCAAACCTATATGCACCGTAGGGTTGTTTGATAATGATATTATTGGTCAGAGAGCTCGATTGTGATTATTGCAGTTTTAAGGTCGTACACCCTGGAAAAGAGTATGACGCTCCCGCCAACGGGGGTTTCAAACGTTGGTATTTCACGTAGCTCACGTAGGGTTGTCAGTTATAGGAAACTCCCCTGTCCATAAAAGTCATGTTTCTTGAATTACCGAGTCACTCCGAGATTTGAGTCAAAGAGTTGAGATATTATGATGAATTATGATTACCTATGATGAATTTTGACGATATGATAATTTATGATTTTCAATGATTTACATGGATAATGAGATTTTACCATTTGAACTATTTATTATGAAAGTATGAAGAGTATGATTTGATATAACTCAAGTCAAGTGAATCATCATTGTCTATATGCATGTTTTCATGAAATTGATGGTGTTATTTAAAGTGTTGCATGCACCCCCACATACTCAGTACATTCTCTTTGTGCTGACCCCCATCTACTATTCTATTCAGTTGCAGTATCTGGTCAGCAGGTAAATGAGTCCTTATAGTTCAAGGTCTTGTGTTAGTTGTTTCAGTTCAGAGACTCTGTACCTTCTTCTGTCGGCCATATTGAGTGGGATGGTTGGGAGTCATAACCCGTTTATGTATAGAAAATACTAGTAGAGGCTTCATAGACAGTGGTAGTGGTTGATGTATTCAGTCTCCTTCTTGTATATGTATATGTGTCAGTAGAATTGTTACCTTGTAACTCCAATATTATATTGAATAGATTATGTATTGAGACATTTTCAGCTTCATTCTCTCAGAATTATGTTTTAAATCAGTTGCTTTTGTGTTATACCTATGAAAGGGTTAGCTTGGGGTAACTTGTGACCCTAAGCACCATATGGAATCTCGAGACTCGATTAACGGAGCGTTACACACTTCCAAGTGGGGATACCTAACTCCTACAGTATACCACTAGGCCTCTGGTGCTCAACTTTAACTTACTAACAGTTTATACACTTAACCACAAACTCTACAATATCCTTCTTAATAGCATTCCAATAATAGATTTCCCACAAGTCACGGTACATCTTAGTGGCTCCTGAATGAATGGAATATCATGCACCATGTACTTCTGCCAAAATCCGCTGCCTCACACCATCAACATATGGAACACATAACCTGCCCTAACAATGAAGCACACCATCTCCCCCTTGGGAAAAAATCTCTACTTTCTGATCTCTGACTGATTCCTTCAACTTAACCAGACTGGGGTTCCTATATTGCTTTTCTTTCACTTCGGCAACCAATGAAAATTTCAAACAATTTTAAACAAATATACTACCTTCAGCTGAATCAACCAACCAAATGCCTAACCTAGCAAGCTGACGAACCTCCTGGACTAACTTCTTCTTATCTTTCTCAACATGAGCAACGCTGCCCATTGACAATCTACTAAGGGCCTCTGCCACTACATTACATTGGCCTTGCTCGGATGATACGACACATTCATATCATAATCTTTTAACAACTCAAGACACCTTCTCCGACTAGGATTTAAATCTTTCTATGAGAACATATACTGCCAACTTTTGTGATTCATGAACACATAAACATGAACCCCATAAAGATAATGCCTCAAAATTTTCAAGGCAAAAACAACAGCTACCAACTCAACATCATGGGTAGGATAATTCTTTTTATGGGGTTTAAGCTATCTAGAGGAGTAGGCTATGACCTTACCTCTCTACATCAATACACAACCAAGACCAACTCTAAAAGTATCATAGTAAACTAAAAACCTATCTGAACTATCTGGCAAAGTCAGGACTGAGGCTAAGGTGAGTCGAGTCTTCAACTCCTAAAAACTCCTCTCACAGGAATCTGACCACTGAAATTTAATTTTTTTGAGTTAGTCGAGACATGAGGGATTCAATAGAAGAACACCCTTTAATAAATTATCTATAATAGCCAGCCAAATCCAATAAACTCTTGATATCTGAAGGAGAGATAGGTTTCGGCCAATTTCTTACTGCTTTAGTCTTTTAAGGGTCAACTCTAATGCCATCACCAGAAATAATATGGCCACGAAAAGCTACTGATCTTAGATAAAACTCACACTTACTAAATTTGGCAAATAATGGATGGGCTCTAAGAGCCTTCAATATAATTTTAAGATGGTCTGCATGATCATTTTCACTACGGGAATAGACAAGAATATCATCAATGAAGACTATGAAGAATATGTCCAAGTACTGCTTAAAGACTCTGTTCATCAAGTTGATGAAAGCTACAGGGGCATTCGTTAGTCCAAAAGACATAACTAGGAATTCGAAGTGACCATATTGAGTTCAGAAAGCTATTTTTGAAATGTCAAATTCTCTGACTCTGAGTTGATGATAGTAGAATCTGAGGTTTATCTTAGAGAAATAACTGACACCTTAAATTTGGTCGAACAAGTCATCAATCCTGGACAGTGGATACTTATTCTTAATTGTATCTTTGCTCATCTGATGGTAATCGATGCACATTCTGAGAGAACCATCTTTATTACGCATGAACAAGACTGGAGCACCTCATGGAAAAACACTCGGTCTGATGAAACCCTTGACTAAGAGATCTTTTAACAATTCTTTAAACCCTTTAAGCTTAGTTGGAGCCATTCTGTAGGGAAGAATAGAGATAGGCTGGGTATCTAGAAGGAGATCTATTTTGAAGTCAATTTCCCTTTTGGGAGGAACTCCGGGAAGGTCTTCAGGGAACACATCTAGAAATTCCCTTACTACTAAAACTGAATCAAGACTTGGAGTCTTAGAACTAGAGTGCTTGACTCAAACAAGATGGTAAACACACCATTTAGATATTATTTTTCTTGCCTTAAGATAAAAAATGATCTGACACCTAAGCATAGAGGTACTACCCCTCCATTCAATGAATGGTTCATTGGGAATAAACTAAGGCATAACATGAGTGAAGCTAATTCATACCGAGAATGACATAAAAATTAGTTATCTATAACTCTACAAGATCAACTAAGGTAATTCTCTGAGATAATATGAATGAGCAATTTTTGTATACCCGTCTGGCTATAATAGATTGACCTACTAGGGTAGACACTGAGAAAGGCTCTGCTAATATTTTTGGACTAACACCAAAATTGATAGCTATATAGGGGTTAAAAAATAAAGTGAAGCTCTGGGTCTAATAAGACATACACATGAAGATAAAAAACCTGTAACGTATCTGTAACCACATCAGGAGAAATTTCCTAATTATGTTAGGACTGGAGTGCATACAGTCTGTCCTAGCGTACATGTGGCACTGAAAGTAGTACCCTGTTGGTTTGGACGTCCTACTAGTGTTGTTGAAGCAGTATTTTGAGTCGGACGTCCTACTGGTGTTGCCCTTCTACGCCATACTCATACACTCTCAGATCCTGTGGCCTGGCGTTCCACATCTGAAACACACGTCACTACCACCCTTACACACTCTCTGATAATTCCTACCACACTTCCAATAGAGAAGATTAGTACAACTAATATTCACACTACCCTAGGACTTAGAGCCTGACATTCTTTCCCGACTGTCATTCCTGAACTTTGGCCCTGGCACACTAGCTGAAGATGGAGTTGGGGCTGAGAACTTTTGATGCAACTGAGAATGGTTTCCACCTTCTGACCTCAGCTGAGTAAAGCTAAAAGTACCTGTACTGTCCTATTTATTCTCTCTCTCTTTCTCCTTAACCATTGCTTTCTTAATCTGTTGAGCATGAACCATAAGCCTAGATAGGTTCATCTCTTTAATCAACATAGAAGTACGACAATCTTTGACCACACTACCAGATACACCAGAAAAAAATTACTCATTCTAGAACTATTATCAGCCACCATTAAAGTAGCATACCTCACCAACTTAGTGAACTTAAGCGAGTATTTCTTTCACACTTATATTACCGTGCATCAATTTGATGAACTCTTGCAACTTAGCTTCCTTCAACTTTAAAGGAAAGAACCTGTCTAAGAAAGTCATGGAAAACTTTTCCCACTCTACAGGCCCTGCCTCAACATCCTTATCCTCCCTCTACTACTTATACTAGGTGTGAGCTACATCCTTCAACTGGAATACAACCAACTCTGCACTCTCACTCGCAGTGACACCCATGATATCAGTCACCTTCTAAACCATGTCAAGAAATTCTTGTGAATTCTCTTCATACTTGGATCTTGAAAACAAAGGGGGATTCATTCGGGTAAAATCCTGAATCATAGTTGTAGTTGTATTTGCCATTGGATTAGCTGGGGTAACAACCTTCTAATTGTTCTGAGCAGCTACTGAGTGAGCTAAGGTAGTGAAAGAAGTTCTGAATTCAGTATGAGAAACATACTCATTCAGGAGATCTTCTTGAACAGGCAGTGGTATGGGCTGGTTCTCATTCCTTCTTTTGTTGCTTCTTTTTGGAGACATTATTTCTAAACAAAATGCAGAATGAGTTAGAAAGAGAGTTTAAATAGAGCTCATGCTAATTCGCATGACATAAAAACTGAAAGAAGGGAAACTTTTCCTAAAACGTCTTATAGCCTCTTGTCTATAAGTGTGGCGCGCCTTACACCCATGTACAAGACTCTATTAAATGCGGATTTCAGACTCCCTAGGATACTTTAAAACCTTAGGTTCTGATACTAAGTCTTTCCACGACCTGAGGCTACCCCTTAGTTACAACAATGGTGCTTATGGTCACAAGTGAGCATAAGCTAACCCATGAGTTGGTACTTGAAATAAGCAGTGAATAAAATATGAACATAACACATGTGCAAAAGATAAACTAAGAAGGTAATATATATCAGAATACTAAAATATGAAAAACTAAATACCTGAAACAACTGATAAGAATTGAAAGTAACTAGCTGTCTAACTAATTGTATGAACATCTGAAAGCCTCTAAACTAACTGAGGAGTTGATGGGACAGACCCCCAACTAACTTTGACTGACTGGATAAAATAAAATACTAAAATAACTGAATAATCATAACATGTCCTCGATGGATGAGGACTCACCACTACGGCTGCAGGATTATACTGAGTTGTCTAACTGCGATCGAGAAACTGTGCGTCCAAACCTATGTTATAATACATCATAGCACAAAGAAGAGTATGCAGTCAGTACTTTAAATATACTGGTATATGCAATAAGGTTAGGCTGATATACATGGGATACTGTGCATATAAATTAAGGACTAACTGAACAACATGAGATAACTGCACATGAATGCATAAAAACTGTGAAATCTAAGAATTCAAGACTAACCATGAATCTGTATTCTGAAATAAGTCTAAAATCTGAAAGAATGTAAAATTTATAACTGAATAACCAAGAACCTGTATACATGGTCAACCAAACTTGAATTGGGAATACACTAAAATAATAATGGGTACTAACACTAGCTATGTGGATCCACTAATCTGGTCTCCCAAAGGACTAGGGTGTCAAGCCTAAATTGATGGCTGAGCCCTGAAAAGAAGTCAAGCCTAAACTGATGGGTGACTCCTCATATCCTACGCTGGCTACGTAGTTTTGGAATATAGGGACAGCTACTAACAACTCTGCCTAACTAACGGGGAAGCCACCACCCCTGTATTCTCTTGGTGCTAAATCCTACTCCCAACTAAACTGGCAGTAGAACTGAACTGAACTAAGCTTAACTAAACATGATCTCATGACTGATAGTGCTTATTATGATAATAGTAACTGAATAAATAGAAATAGTCATGGTGTAACTAAATCATACTTAAAAAACTAAAAATCATGTAAAACACATAGGTATCGGGTGTTCATAACCCACCAATACTAAATGGAAATAATAATGATACAATATAAAAAGCTTTAAAACCATAGTTGGAGATCATTGCTCAAAACCCAAAACTTAGGAATTTTATCAAACACATGAGATTCATGAACTTTATCATAGGAATGGTAAAACATGCAAGAACAATATGATTACAAGACTAAAATCATGAATCAGGGATTTAACGTGAAGAATTCAATATTCAAAATATGTAATGGCTCATTCCACTTGAAAATATCTATAAACATAACTTGTAATTGAAAACAACATGAACTTTATGGGGATAACTCAACTTGAACATGTAAAAACTCATTATTTAAAAGAAAAATAATTCTTGGACTCTATGGGTGAAAAAGAGCCCATGGATGAACATTACACATACCTTAAGCTTTCAACTTACAAGAGAAACACCAATTTTGATGCTTTCTTCAACTTGGAGAGCTTGAATTCTTGATTTCTTGGGGGAAAAGGAATTGAATTTATGTTCTTGACTTCTCCAAGACATGATCCTTATACCCATGAATATGAATTAACTCAAAAACCAACATCTCAGGGTTGGTAAGACCAAATTAAAAATCATCAAAGTTTAGTAGCCTTAAAAAGTCTAAGTCCCCTGCACTTAGTGAAAATTTTAGGCCTTAAGCCCCTTATGCATGCAACTAGAAGCTGAACTGAGCTATGAATAGTATGGGGTATTATAATGACTTGAATATACACGTTCTAGGGAATAAGTTTATAATGGTTTGTCACTATATCAGTAGGTAGTAGCGGTAATGTTGCAAAGGAGAAGGTACTTGGAGGCTACAATGAGATAAATGGTGTGATATTTTAGACTGACTATTTTGTTATGAACTTTTAATGGAATAGTGGTTCCTTATTTTCTTATGAGCTCCATATTGTATTAGTATAACTAGATAATTTCTCCATGCTTGTTTATTTCTAGACACTAAGCTTGAACTTTAGATGACTACATCGATGAAAGAATAGTTGTATAAGCGCGATAGCACTAGTTTTGAAAAATAGATCTACTAGGCTTGATTTTTTTTATGTGTATAGAAAAGCTTAAATTCAATAACTTAAGGATTGTAGGAATATGCAAAAATAACAAATATGTGGAATATAGGTGAAATGGTGAATTGCAGCTGACTTCTTAGATAAAGAAGAGCGCTATGTTTTATTAAAAAAAGGGTACCCAAGGTAGAATGTTGTTATATAAGATTCTAAGGTATTAAGTGCTATGTGTGCCTAGCTATAACCCTTGTGATTCTAAGTGTGGAAAAGCCTAAGTATGTAGTATATGGTTCTTTGGAGAGATTAATTGAGGCGATTATAAATGGATGATGTTGAGACTCTTAGTACAATTTTAATTTCCATTGGAGTAGGTAGATATGAATTTAGAGGTGTCATGTTAGTAGACTAAAAAGGGAAGATCGAGTGTAGAGAAAGTGGTTATGTATTGAAATGAGAGTATAAATTATACTATAATGACTGCAAAGTTTAGAGAAAGTTAAGAGTATCTCTGGAGGAAGTCCTAGAAAGGTTTGTGTACCTAAAGATATAGTCTATTGGGGGAGTAAGGTGATGATAGCTTAGATTTAAGAATAGGTCCACATATTTTCAATATCGACTTTGACCTAAGGGGGATATTATAGGGTAAAGAACAAAATTGAGTCTTGAGATCTAGATAGTAAGGGTTTTCAGAAAAGATAGACAACGAGTTTTATTATGATTTAATCTCATTCTTGCACATTTCATGACTTCAGCCAAGTTTACACTCTACCCATGTCTTATGTATTCATGTCATGCCTGTGTCTACGATTGAAATTTTATTTGCAAACTCATGTATATGTTCTATCCCTTGAATAGGAAATAATAACTTTGCACCATGATCCTAATATTACTCTAAGGTTCTAGAAATTCAGGTTCTACGCTACATTGTCCTTGAACTAAAAACCAATGCTTTACATTAGGTTCAGACCTAAAAAATAATAATTTATGATATTTTCTTATGTAGTGCAAAATTATCCCTATGCCCAGAATGACTCTTTATTCATGCCTTAGATATTTAGTATATGAGGCATTCGTGCCTATTAAGCTTTATTCCAAGGACTCATTTGGTGTTGCAAGGTCACAATAAGTATTAGTAGTGATTAAATAGTATCCCTTTTATTTTTTATGCTCACACTCCAGTGCTTTAGTGATATTCCTTATGACATAACAATTGTGTGATATCAGTTGAGTAGTTGTTTGGAAGGAGGTGAATAGATGGCTCTTGTTGTGATGATTGTGGTATACTAGTTCCATCTAATATCATAAGTATGGATAAAGTGTGAGATGAGAATTATCTACATGTAATAGTAAGATGAGGTCATATGGTGTGCCTCCCTATAGGAGTTCATGAAATTGCGGGGATATCTTTTTTTTAATATAGTGTTAAATTTAAAGATACCATGAAGTGGTTATAGTTATAGACTTATATATCATGTTGATACCTATATGGGTAAATGCATGATGAAATTTGTGAGTTCTTAATTAGAACACGAGGATGGTAGTTTTTTCAATGAGAAAAGTAGTATTCTTAGAGATAATTATAAATGCAAGAGAGACCTTGCTGAGATTTAGAACAAAGCTAAGAGCAAGTCAATAATTAACATGAAGGTTACTTAAGATAAATAGATTATAGGATACTAAAATTAAGACTAGCATGATTGTTTTAGGTATGGCATCTTGTACCTCTGAGTTGGGCTTGAATTTTATAAGATTGTCTAATTAGAGTCAGCTTTTAGTATCTTAGTATTTGTATATGCCCATGTAAGTTGAAAATAATGAAGTGTGGTATTTAGAGGAATAAGGGGGTAGCTATTAAAGGTGTTGCTAAGATCCAAGGTGCCAGTATTACAGGTAAAAATACTCCTATTCCTATGTCTAATGCACTGTTGTTTTATGTCATATAACTTCATATCGAATGAGAATATGTCCAAGTCTTTATCATGTTATTCTTTCCCTATGAACCCAATTCAGGTAACTAAGATACCCCTATGGTTCATGCCTATGATTTCCATAAATTCATATCTTAAATTATTATGTTCAAGTCCCTGAAACCCATGTCCTGTGTCATGTCTGTGTTAAGTCTCACTCCCTAATTCTAACGCGTAGAATGTTTTTTCTTTTTTTTTTCATGAGTCTATAACTTTCATTTGAAAATGAATGATTTTTAAGGGGGATATATTATAACATGTCACACTAAGTAACTTTCCAAGTAACTCCAAGGGAAATTTCATCCTTTCACTTATTACCTTAACCCCACGTGATATAAACCTTTTTTATTCATCAATATCTAAACATTTGTTTTTTCTATGATAGATATTATTTCAGCAGAGAGAAGTCTCTTACTTTTCCATCAGTTGCAAGTCGCTCTGCCTTTCTCATTTTCACACATTAAAACTCCCCTTTCTCCATCAGTTTCACATACATAAAATAAATCCCTTTATTTAACATCTCACACTAAGTAACTTGCCAAGTAACTCCAAGGGCAATTTCATCCTTTTATATTTACCTTAACCACGAGTGACATAAAACTTTTTAATTCATCAGTATCTAAACATTTTTTTCATAAGCTAGATGTTATTTCAATAGATAGAAGTACCTTATTTTTTCATTAGTTACAAGTCTCTCTGTCTTTCTCATTTTCATACATTAAAACTCCCCTTTATCCATCAGTTTCACATATGTAAAATAAATCCCTTTGTTTAACATCTCACACTAAGTAACTTGCCAAGTAACTCCAAGGGCAATTTCTTTCTTTCATTTTTACCTTAACCCCGAGTGATGTAAACCTTTTTTCATTCATCAACATTCAAACATTTATTTTTCTTAAGCTAGATGTTATTTCAGCCGATAAAAGTCCCTTATTTTTTCATCAGTTATAAGTCTCTCTGTCTTTCACATTTTCACACATAAAACTCCCCTTTCTCCATCAATTCCACATACGTAAAATAAATTCCTTTGTTTTCTTAGTTTGACAGGTGAAAAGCTCCTTTTTTTCTCCTTCAGTTATACATGACTAAATATCCTCTAATATCTTTTAAAACACTTCTCTCAACAATCTCAAGAGAATTGATTCAAGAAAGCAAGTCGAAATTTCTTTTTTCGATCTGAAGTTCTTTCAACGTTTAGAGGTATGTAGAATCATTTCTCACTCATGTTTTTGGAAATTTTACTATTCTCCAATTCAGATTATTCTCAATTTTTTTCGTTTAAAGGAAATTCTACAATCTTATCGATGAAACCGAATGGTTTAAATGAGTTGTAGGGATGTGTAAAGACAACTCTCTGTTTCATGTTCTTTTCTGAATTTTGTGAATTCTAATGCCCGTCGTGATTTGATGTATGAATCCTAACTCTTTTTGGCAATAATTATGAAAGGCTACAATTGCAGAGTCAAGTGATTAGACCTAGACATTATCCCATTCTTTAAAAGAAGTGAGCCCTGATATGCCCAAATTACAGCTCTCGTTAGAAAGTGTAAGCGGTCGCTGTCAAATATAGAACCCAACTGGGTTGGGTGTCGAATCCCACAGGGAATACTTGGTCACTAAGTGTTGCAATTATTAGTAGACTGTTGGTCGAAAATTCCATGGAAAAGGGGGGATTTGATTATGAGTGAATTAATAATATCAAAGTAATGAATTAGACGATGTATGTAGTAAGATTTAATCACAGAGAATAATGAGTTAGGGTTATGTCCACCTTGTAAGTTCTACGTATCTATTAACTATGAGTAATGCGGAAGTTAGACATCTATGCACTTATAGAGATTCGTATTCTAATTGTAAATCCAAGTGTTTCCCAACCATCAAGGATTATTTCACTTTAGCTCTCTCGAGCCTAAAGTGTATAACGAATGGTACAAATTCTCCAAGAAAGTTAATCTGGTTAAGGCATTAACGTGTAAACAGGGGTTGGAAACCCTATTTTCTTGTCATACTCTCTTTTCCAAACATGTAACTTTTCTCTCGAACAAGTTAATGCTATAATGGTGTATTCTCTATGTTTGCAACCATAAGAATTCAATTAAAACGAAGAGAGTAATGATATAAGTAGCATACACATCAAGAATTCACAAACTCATAGCAATAGATAGTATCTTACAAGGCTTCCATAACCCTAACAGAGAAGTTTAGCTACACATGAGTACAACGGAAATCACAATAGACATAATCATCATACCACAACTATAACAATCTCATGATGGAGATGGTTTGGCGTCAATAGGAGTATGACGTTTTCCCTCTAGCTGTTCCTCAAGAAAGCCGTGTTTCTCTGTCTAAACTGTTACAGAATCTGAAAACTGAATAATGACTAAGAACTTGCTGAAAAATTCAGCAATAGGGTTTTTATAATGTCCTTGTCTACTAAATTACTGCTGCATCCTTAAGTCTTTAAAAATATTGGGTTTGCCCGGGAAAAAGTTTCCATGCATCACTTCAGTCCAAAAGTTGTCTTCCCTCTAATGTGAAGTTTTCCTTTGCTGCTCAAAAGTCCATAAAGTACTGAAATCTTCATCATTAATACCTGAAAAACATGCTAATCACGTAGGTCAGCTCACTTAAAGGAAAATGGACTAAAAGTGCAAGAATTATATATTTTATCCTCAAAACTTGGCTAAAACATGGGTAAATTATGGTGCTTAGGTGTGCAAATACGCCCAACATCAACACCCCACACTTAAAGCTTTGTTCGTCCTCGAACAAAATATAACATCCATGCAAACACCTAACTAGAATTTCACAGCAACAACACCTAACTAGAATTTCATAATAGCAATACAAAATTTATTCTCAAGACATGCACGACAATTATTAACAACGAGTAGGTTTCTTGATCACTACTAGAAATAATTCAACCTCCAACATAGACTCGTGAGGATGGTTAATTCGTGTCCACAAGTTAAGCCACAAAGAATCATACAAAGCTACCCAACAATCATTAACCATGTGTGTCTCACACAAGATATCACCCATAATCACTCACAAGTTTTCATTTTTCGAAACATGGGTATACGATTCTCCTTGCTCTCACTCTCACAAAGAATTCTTATATTGCAACTGATGACCATCGGATTGCCCTTAGCGTAATGCTCCACTAATATCAGAATGCTAAGCGTAGGATCAAATAGGTCTTTACATGGTTGTAATGTAGGCTAAGGGACAGGTAGGACTATTTTGGCCAGAAATAGTGTCTATGTTCCCTAAGCGCTTTAATACACTACATTTTGCCATTTACACTAGCTTTTAACACCCATCTTCCTTCTTTTAATCTACCAACCCCTTTTTATCCAATTAGTTATTCACTCAGAAACACAAAGATGAATACAACTCTCTTATTTATATATTTTTTTTATATTTTTTTTCTTTTTTTTTATAAGCATCCCTATGATAGCCACTCTTTTTCACCTTATTTTCAAGTACCAATACACTCTGTGACATTACTTTTACCATTTTCTCTTATTTTGCCACACTCCTTACTCACTTGGTTCTACAATTTAAAGCGCTTAGGAGTTTGGATCAAATTATGGTCTTGAAAAAAAATGGATTAGGCTACATATGAGGTTGTCAAAGAAAATAGCTAAAGGCTCAAAGGGGGTTAACTAGGACAATGTACAAAGGTAGGTAAAAAGAAGGTAAATAAATTAGGGCTGCCAAAGAAATGCCTAAATCATCTCCTAAACTCACACTCTTTATTTCGCTTTACACACACACCAGGCAAGTTCTAGCATCAGTCACAACGCAGAATATACTATAACCTCGCCCACACAACGCACATGGTCAACTTAATTGGGAGCATTATAGACTCTTGGCCCAACAGATGAATGAATTAAACCACACAATTATCACACAGTGAGTCATACTTAGAGCCTAAATGTCTCAATAGTAATGACTTAGCACAACTCTTGTCATAATACCATGTCGTCTATCAGAAGAATTTCATGCAAAATCTAGAAAAAAATCTAAAAATTTAACTAACTAATTGCGACTAATTAATAAGAACAAGAATAAATGTAGGCAAGGAAGTACAACATACAAATACCAGCACCCCACACTTAGACAGGACACACTGCCCTCAGTGGAAAATAAATAAGGAAAAACTGATTAGTCGAACTCCTTTTCTATGTCTGGGGTCATACCTCCTGCGTCGAAATCGTCATCAGAGTCATCATCCTCAGATTTGTCCTCCATATCTGAGTCTGGCAGTCGGCGATCATTGTCAGTTGGCACATCATCATCGAGAGGTTCCTCAAAATGTACCCCCACTCCATACATGGCCCGTGCATGCTCTTTCATCGGGTAGTCATCATCCAACTGCTGGAGCTCTGCATCAGTCGGAATATGACACCCACTCATCATGGTAAACCGAGTCATGCCATATAGATGGCAAAAGAAACTTTCATCTCGAGCATGTCTTTCTATAGTAGTAAAGTTAATGCCATGACCAGTTTCAGGATCTTTAACTTTCGTGAGATCAACCTTCTTCGGGTTGTGTGGAAGCTTATGATCTGCAGGTTCCTCTTCAATGTGTTCCTTCCTTAATATCGCAGTCGACAAATTACCAAAGCTGAAATGGGACCTTTTGTGCAGCCTAGCCTTATGCATTGACGATCGTATAATCGCACCAATGTTGATGGGAATATTAGTCATTAGAGCGTACACCAAGCATACTCTATCACGTGTGATCTTTGTGTATTGTGTCCCAGGAATTAAGCAAGAGTTGACTATCCTCAACCATATACGAGCTTCTCTGTTCAAGGAAGCATACGGGAAGGTATTGTGCCGACCGTTATCCTTGTGATGAATCCACCTTGCCAGTGACCTTGTTCCGCACAGTGTGTGTCTGATTGCCCTATAGGGAGGTCTGTGATAAATCTCCTTGAGCGGTGATGGATCCACAGATGGAAAGCCCAGAAAAGAGTTGAAGAACTCCGCATTCAGTTGCAAGACTTGGCCCCGAATCTTCACTTCACTTCCGATAGTCTTTGGGGACCATTTGGCATAAAACTCGCGTGTTAGATAAAGATTGCATTCCCCCATATCTCAGAAAATGAAATCAAGGTTTAGTGCCATGATTTTAGCCAAAATACGGGGTTCTCTATTTGCTAGACTCTCTTTCTGCATCAAATCCACGTGAACATATTTCTTTACTTTTGTTGTTTTTGTACCACTCCTTTCCTTCCTCCTCTAGGACCCACTTTATCCTGAAAGTGCGTCAAGGTATTTGCAAAGAGGAGGACTCAGCTTGCTCTATTCTTGACCTTTTTTGTCCTTTCTGTGAGGTGGACGCTTTTTCTTTTCCTTGTCATCCTTTTGGGGCCATTCTTCCAAAGATAGAATAATGTCACGATGGGGATGAGGTTGGCGTCAAACAAGAGTTGACATTTTTCTTCCCTCTAGCCGTTCTTAAGTGTAGTGTGTTTTTCTCTGTCCCAAAACTTATAGAATCTGTAAACTGAACAATGATAACCACTTCAAAATCTAAAATACCATTATAAGCATAGTATTGCAACAACTACGGAATATAAAAGAATAACTTACTTGGTGATAGTTCGGGAAGATCATCTTGCAAGACTAGATGAGCAAAAAGAAAAACTTTGAGAGATTTGGGAAGCTTAGGTGGCGCCTAGGTTGAGCAAACAAGTGTATTTTGTTCTAATGTTGAAGATCTATTTATAGACTAAGCCATGGGTCGGGTTTTATCCATGTAAAATCGGGTTAGGAGACAAAAAATCATAAGTAGGCGGCGCCTAATGCTTTGCCTATACTTAGCGTAGGCGGTGCCTTTGTCAATGCCTAGTTGGGCATAGGCGGCGCCTATGCTATTGCCTAGTTGGGCATAGGCGGCGCCTATGCTATGGCCTAGTTGAAACAGTGATCATAGGCAATGGCATAGGCGGCGCCTATGGTATTGCCTAGTTTGGCATAGGCGGCTCCTATGGTGTTGCCTAGATTTGCATAGGCAATGCCTTGTCCGTTGCCTATGTGAGGCAGTGAGCATAGGCAATGGTATAGGCCTTGCCTTGTCCATTGCCTAGATTAGCATAGGCCTTGCCTTGTCCATTTTCTAGATTAACATAGGCCTTGCCTTGTCCATTGCCTAGATTAGCATAGGCAATGCCTAACCGATAGCCTTTGCTCCTTCATTCCTAACTTACCACCTTTAACACAGCTCACTTTCAAATTAAAATTTAGGACTAATCCCTTCCTTTATATGTCTTGCACCTACACTTAATTAAAGACAACAAAAACGATTAGAAGGATGGGTTTCCTCCCACCAAGCGCCTTAGTTTTGGTCGTGGCTCGACTCCTCTTTTTGGATTTTTATTTAACAAAAACAAACTCCTAGTAAAACAAAATGATTAAAGACGATGGGTTTCCTCCCATGTAGCGCTTGATTTATTATCGCGGCACGACATAGTTATCTCGATTACTTAGACTTCATCGAGATATATGGTGCATCATTTTTTGAATGGATTCAGACGACATTGATGCTTAATTGTGGGCATGCAATCTTCTTCGAGATGAATCTTGTGCATGCATATCCTAGGAGGGATACCAATTATATCATCCATAGTCCAATCAATGTCTCTCTTGTATCTCTTTAGAACAGAGATGAGAGTCGCTACTTGTTGTTCACCTAAATCAGTCGCAACAATAATCGGAAGTGTATTTCCACTTCCCAAGAACGCATACTTTAGGTGACTGGGTAGCTCTTTCAATTCTAGCACTGGTGGCTCTTCAATGGATGGTTTCGCTGGTGGTGATGGTCGATTCTTAAGATCAAGGTCCAGTTTCTTAGGAGCATGAGAATAGGACCCCATTCCTGTTAGAGCACAAATAGTTTCTTCATACTCTTCAACATCCTCACGCTCAAAATTCATAAGCACAGCAGACAATGGCTCAACAGTAAGCTGCTTATCTACAGATAATTCTTTCTCACCCTCATAATAAACATCAGCTACAGAGAACACATTCATATCTCTAGGTTGCTTCATCGATTTGCATACATCAAAATGGGCCACTTTGATATTCAGCCGAAATACAAGCTCATTAGCTCTTAAATCAATAAGCACACTTCCTGTTGCCAGGAAAGGGCGTCCCAAGATTATGGGAACTTCAGAATCCACCTCACAATCCAAAATAACAACGTCTGCAGGAAAAATGAAGGTAGAAACCTTCAACAATACATCATATAAGATACCAACAGGTCATTTTACCGACCTATCTGCCATCACGAGCCGCATATTGGTTGGTGTAGGATCGCCCAACCCCAACTTTCTATAAATGGATAGCGACATCAAATTAATGCTAGCTCCCAAATCGCACAATGCCTTAGCAAAGTTAATAGATCCCACCGTGCAAGGAATAGTGAAAGCACTAGGATCTGCCTTCTTCTGTACTAAAGACCTCGTGGCAATTGCACTGCAATGATGAACATTATCTGCCAGCTCATAGCTCGCTGCCCGTTTTTTTGTCAAAAGGTCCTTCATGAATTTGGCATACCCAGGCATCTGTTCCAGCGCCTCCACCAAAGGCACATTAATAGTCAACTGCTTCAACATAGTCATGAATTTACTGAACCTTGTATCATCAGCTTTCTTCTTCAGTCTCTAAGGAAAAGGTGGTGGTGGAAGGGGAAGATTTTTCTCCACCACTTCCTTTTTATCTTGCTTCCGATTATCAATCTTTTCAGGAGTGTCATCAGCCTTCTTCTTCAGTCTCTGAGGAAAAGGTGGTGGTGGAAGGGGAAGAGTTTTCTCCACCACTTTCTTTTTATCTAGCTTCCGATTATCAATCTTTTCAGGATGGTGACATCTAGGAGTAACATCATGAATATTCTCTTCAGCTTCAACAGCATCTTCATAATCTGCTTTACTAACATTCTCTGCTATTTCATCAACCACCTGTTTGCCTTTGGATGGATGTTCCGGCACCTTACCACTCCTGGTAGTAATAGCCATACACAATCCATTATTCCTTGGATTTTGCAGTGTCACTAGGTAAAGTGTCAGCCTTTCTTTGGTTGAATGCCACTGATAGTTGACTGATTTGTTGTTCCAGCTGTTTTATTGTAGTGGAATACGAGTCAACCAATTGATTTATTGAGGACAAATCATTTATTACCTCAGTTACTCCCGTGTTGGTTGCCTCCACTCCTTTCAACAGCTTAGCCATAATGTCCTCCATGGACATCTTCCCAGAACCAGACGCAGCAGCTTCATGATTTCCAGGAGGAACATACAAACCATTCCTGTCAGTCTTATTCTTCCAACTTTCTTGGTCTCGGTCCTTGTATCCAGATTTATCATAATAGTTCCGACCTTGGTTTCCTTAGGCATTGCCTCGGAAAGCCCCTAATTACTCAAGTAGTTTGCTTCCTCCTCAGAATCGGAGTCATCTCTTCCCTGTGATACAACAGCTTTGACTTTTTCTGTCTTCCCTGATAATAAATGCTTGGTAAGAAGGTCCATCTGCATTTTTATATGAGCCATATCCTGGTCACGTTCTTCTTCTCTTCACCTTTGTTCTGCCGCCAAGCCAATAGATACAGTAGAGCTTGCTACCTCAGAATCCCTGGTATGCCAAGCTCTACTCTGCTTTGTCATACGATCTAGCATATCACTTGCCTAAATAAAAGTAAGGTCCATGAATGACCCACCCGTAGCATAATTAACCACTGGCTTAGTCATCAAGTTCAAAGCCCTATATAATATTTCCATCAAGTGGATATTGGTCATCTGATGGTTTGGGCACCGCATAAGATTCTTCTTGAACCTCTTCCATATTTCGTGGAGAGCTTCAGTTGGAAGCTGTCGAAAATTGCTGATATCATCTCGTAATTGTGTTCTCTTGGATAGCGGAAAGAATTTTTCTAGGAAAGTATCTTTTAGTTGCCTCCAATTAGTAATAGAGTCAGGAATTAGCCCGTTCAACCATAGAGTTGCCTCTCCAGATAGAGACAATGGAAATAAGTGCAGCCGAATCGTATTCTACCCAACCCCTGGATTGTCAAATGCTTTGCATGTTGAGATAAAATTAATTAGATGCATATTCGGATCATCGCCTGTAAGTCCACCAAATAACCCTTTGAGTTGCAATAGCTGAATCATGGTGCTAGTGATATTGAACTTGGCTCCAGGTGCCAAGAGCAGAGGAATAATGGCCCCTGTGGCACTAGCTCCATCCAGATCGTCATCTTCATCATCAAAAGGAGCCTGCACAGCTCGGCGTTCAGGTCTCATTCTAGCTTGATGATCTCTCATGTTCACAGGCGCTGCCACCTCATCTGCACGTCGTGGATTTAGTAACTCATCATCACCCAGGTCATCTTCATCAGGATTTGTTGCCCGACCTGGGTTATTAATATTCTGCTGATGTATTTAAGCAGCTGCCAATGCAGCTAATCTAGCCTGCTCCTATTGAGCAGCCCTTCTTTCAATGTCTCGTTGTGCATCCATTCTGCCAATAAGTTATGGTTCAGGATTTATGGGTAATAATGGTTGACCAGAACTTCGTGTATTTGGCATGCACTTTACCAAACCTGAACAAAACAAAAACAACAAACAAAAAGTAAAAGTATAGAATCTTTGACCAAAAGGGTCTATTAACTATCACAAACTTAGTTGACAACCGTATTCCCCGGCAACGGCGCCAAAATTTGATACGCCCAAATTACAGCTCTCATTAGAAAGTGTAAGCGGTCGCTGTCAAATATAGAACCCAACTGGGTTGGGTGTTGAATCCCACAGGGAATACTTGGTCACTAAGTGTTGCAATTATTAGTAGACTGTTGGTCGAAAATTCCACGAAAAAGGGGGGATTTGATTATGAGTGAATTAATAATATCAAAGTAACGAATGAGACGATGTATGTAGTAAGATTTAATCACAGAGAATAATGAGTTAGGGTTATGTCCACCTTGTAAGTTCTACGTATCTATTAACTATAAGTAATGAGGAATTTAGACATGCATGCACTTATAGAGATTCGTATTCTAATTGTAAATCCAAGTGTTTCCCAACCATCAAGGATTATTTTACTTTAGCTCTCTCGAGCCTAAAGTGTATAACGAATGGTAAAAATTCTCCAAGAAAGTTAATCCGGTTAAGGCGTTAACGTGTAAACAGGGGTTGGAAACCCTATTTTCTTGTCATACTCTCTTTTCCAAACATGTAACTTTTCTCTCGAACAAGTTAGTGCTATAATGGCGTATTCTCTATGTTTGCAACCATAAGAATTCAACTAAAATGAAGAGAGTAATGATATAAGTAGCATACACATCAAGAATTCACAAACTCATAGCAATAGATAGTATCTTACAAGGCTTCCATAACCCTAACAGAGAAGTTTAGCTACACATGAGTACAATGGAAATCATAATAGACATAATCATCATACCACAACTATAACAATCTCATGATGGAGATGGTTTGGCGTCAATAGGAGTATGACGTTTTCCCTCTAGCTGTTCCTCAAGAAAGCCGTGTTTCTCTGTCTAAACTATTATAGAATCTGAAAAATGAATAATTACTAAGAACTTGCTGAAAAATTCAGCAATAGGGTTTTTATAATGTCCTTGTCTACTAAATTACTGCTGCATCCTTAAGTCTTTAAAAATATTGGGTTTGCCCGGGAAAAAGTTCCCATGCATCACTTTCAGTCTAAAAGTTGCCTTCCCTCTAATGTGAAGTTTTCCTTTGCTGCTCAAAAGTCCATAAAGTGCTGAAATCTTCATCATTAATACCTGAAAAACATGCTAATCATATAGGTCAGCTCACTTAAAGGAAAATGGACTAAAAGTGCAAGACTTATATATTTATCCTCAAAATTTGGCTAAAACATAGGTAAATTATGGTGCTTAGGTGTGTAAATACGCCCAACATCAAGCCCTCAACAAAGAGAACTAATTACATAGTCTGTTGAATAAATACGACATCTCCAAATTCTTTTTGAACTTCTAAGAATATATACTCTTTCTTTGACTTCATTTTGCATTTGTTTCAAGATTGCATCTATAGATATAACATGGTATTTGTACACTGTCCACTTTCAAGCAGTACATATTTAATACACCAGTGCTCCAGCCTTATAGTTGCAATATGCTTCTTTTACTTTTTCAAGTGCATAATTACAAAACAAGAACTAGGATAGACTACTAGTTCTCTCACTACGATGTTCAGAAAACATTACTAATTCTAATCTATCCTACTCTAATCTTAAATAAATACATTAGATAGTAAGTAATAGTAGTATCCTCTTCAAGGTACTCCATCTAAGCTGTGCAAGGCAGCCAACCATTGTGCACCTTCTCTATCTCTATAAACATGAACTTTAATTTCTTGACACACTTTGTCATAATGGAAATGACCAGCGCAAAAATTGATTGCACCTCTACCGTATTTATTCTTAGCCCAGAAGCATGTCCATTATAGTTCATTTTTCCAGCTTCCCATATTTACATGTACCCCCAACCAGGTCAACATTCTTCTCCACATATCCCTTGTAACATAATAGAGCAAAAAGAAAGAAAGAAAGAACTAATGTTCAAAAGATTAAATACCAATGGCAAAGAATACACAATCAAGTGGTACATTTATCAAAAATCCATAAAGTCTCTCTGTTGTAGCTAGTCTCTTCTATGTTGCCAACCAAACAATCAAGTGGTACATTTGTTTTGTAATCTTTAACATAAACTTCTTGGTGTTCTTCTTAATCTAAAAGTTATAAAATTTTAATTAATTTTGATAAGATTTCGTAAATGGGAACTCCAAATTTTAGATAGGAACTCCAAACCTCAACTACAATACTTCAATTTGTTCATTAGTTTCATTTAGTGCGGTGAAAGATGTGAGATGATTATTGTGTAATGTAACATCACTTTAATATTCACAAAACTCCAAAAAAATGCTTAGTAACTATAATCATTCATGAGGTATGATCCCAAAGAGGTTGATTTTCCAAGCATAAGTCCCAACGGACAAATTTATGATAAGTGGCCTAAAATGGCAAACATATGAACATGAGCATAAATTGGCTAAACTACAAATATGAGCCTAACAAAATTTATAATTGACCAAGTAATACCCCGACTTAGGATAAAGGGGGATGTATGTAACACCCCAACTTAGTATAAAGAGTTCCACATCGGTAAAACACAGGAGGAATATTGGGTATATAAGTAAGCAAACCTTACTCCCTAGTGACGTGTTTTAAAGCCGCGAGGGTCTAGGCCCAGAGCGGACAGTATTACTCGTGAGTTGGGCTAAGGTGTCTCTAGGTCCTTCATGTTTAGGGATGCCCGTCGAGTCCAGGGCATCGACTCGGGTAATGATAAGAATGGTATCATAGTCACTCCCGTCTCAGCCCTGTCAATATGGGCCAAAGCTCATACTGAGTTTAGATTAATCCTGGTAAGAAGGGGAAAAACTCAGTCTTGAGTCAAAAAAAATCCTATTCGGTGTGGCAAACCTCAGCAAGAACCATAAGGGGGATGTATGTAACACCCTAACTTAGGATAAGGAGTCCCACATTGGCAAGACACAGAAGGGATATTGGGTATATAAGTAATCAAGCCTTGACAAGAATTCTTATCATGACCCAAACCGAGGCCCTGGCCGCGATGAGTATCCCAAACCGCGAAGGCTCGAGAGACCCCTGTAACGGCCCAACCCAGTAGTGTTATTGTCTTCTCTGGGCCTAGACCCTCACGGCTTTAAAATATGTTACTTGGTAGTAAGTCTTTCTTACTTATACACCCAGCATCCCTCTTCTATTTTGCCGATGTGGGACTCCTTCTCCTAAGTTGGGGTGTTACATATATCATCCCTTATTGACCCAGTATCCTCGCTGAGGTTTGACCCACCAAATGGGATTTTCCTAGACTCAGGACTGAGGTTTGCCCCACCTTATCGGGATTTGCCTAAACTCAGTTTGAATAATGGCCCACATTAACAGGGCTGACATAGGAGTGACTCCGAGACCCTTCTTGTGACAACCTAAGCCATGGCCTTGGCCGTAATGGGCATCCCAAATCACGAAGGCTCGAGAGACCCCTTAGCCCAGCCCACTAGTGATATTGTTTGCTCTGGGACTAAACGCTCACGGCTTTAAAATGTATCACTAGGGAGTAAGGCTTGCTTACTTATATACCCAGCATCCTTCTTTTGTTTGGCAATGTGGGACTCCTTATCCTAAGTTGGGGTGTTACATATATCCACACCTATAGACTCAGCATCCTCATTGAGGTTTTCCCCACCAAATAGGATTTTCCAAGACTCAATAATGAGGTTTTCCTTGCCTTAACGGGATTTTCCAAAACATAGTTTGAAATCTAGCCCACATTGACAGGGCTGACATAAGAGCAGCTCTAATACCATTTCTGTCACGACCTGAGCTGAGGCCCTAGCCGTGATGGGCATCCCTAACTACAAATGCCCGAGAGTCCAATGTAATGGCCCAACCCACTAGTGATATTATCTGCTCTAGTCCTAGACACTCACGACTTTAAAATGCAACACTAGGGAGTAAGGCTTGCTTACTTATATACCCAACATCTCTCCTGTGTATGCTAATGTGGGACTCCTTATCCTAAGTTGGGTGTTACATACATCCCCTTTATGGACTCAGCATCCTCACTGAGGTTTTGCCCACCAAATAGGATTTGCCTAGACTTTGGATTGAGGTTTGCCCCGCCTAATTGGGATTTACCTAATTAGTGGCTCTATAGCATCTGTCATTGCTAAAATTTGGGAACGTGATGGCACCTTTTCCACCCTCCGTAATAGGTAAGCCGAATACCTAATTCCAAGAACAATATCCCAAACTCATAGAAAAATAAGAAAATAGGAACATAACTAATCCCGAACAATCTCACAATAGATTAATAGGCTAGTAAAACCAAATCATAGATAATCCCAAGTCTGGAAATCACTAATACAAGCCACTAATTGCAAAACAAAAAAAAAATTTAAGAATTTCAAAATATAGAAAATGCATAAGGATAAGGCCAAAGAAGATTTCAGTAGTCTCTAAAGCTAGCAACAGCTACCTCAATCTCCAATAATGCTAACAAAGAAGAAACCACAGGAATCAATGCCCAGAGGTCATCAGATCTGTACATGCACGTAAGGTGTAGAAAATTCAAAGGTGAGTATGGATCCATGTGTACTCAGCAAGCATCATCAACTGACCCTTATTTAAAGTGGTGATGAGAAACACCACATTAACTATCTAAAGACAACCATACAACCTTCCCTCAAGAAAACCGTTGGATTCTAACTGAATAATCGAGTCTAATAGACATAACGGTATCATAACACAATCTAAGAAGTCCTCAACACAGTAAAATAAGTAACACATATGTAAGTACTTAATAAGTAGTACAAAGATAACAAATACACCTTAACTAATCCAAACCAAATTGAATCAATCCAATGCATTGATGTGTACACACCTACCGAGCAATGGCTTCAAGGTCAGACCCATGGGGGACTCACAATCTCCATGTACTGTACAAACATACACTCCGATCCCAATAAATACATTATATAGACGTGCACTCCGGTCCCAATTAATATATTATGCAGGCGTGTACTCCAATCCAATAAATATATTATGCAGGCGTGAACCCTAATCCTAATATATATTGTGCAGGTGTGAACTCCGATCCTAATGAATATATTGTTAAAGTGTGTGTTTTGATCTCAATAAATATATTGTGCAGGCATGCTCTTCGATCCCTACAAATATATTATGCAGGGGTGCACTCTGATTCCAATAAATATATTATGCAGGCGTGCACTCCGATCCCAATGAAATGCATTGCATGATGTGCAGGCTTGCAACTCAAATCCCAAATCAATAATAAAGTCAAGCAAAGAACTTTGTGTGTCAAGTAAAATCAGACATCAATTTCAAAGTCATCTTAACATATCAAGTAAGAGTATTCTCATTAGCTAGTTTTTTCAATAATTTATTTATCATAGCAAATCAGTCCATCGTGTTAGCAAATAGGTAAAAATAATTTAAAATATACACTTATCTTATTTATCCCCTCAAACAACACTGGTACCCATATAGATACTCGTCACAATTACCTATGCAGGACCCTCATTCCCCATTACTTCCATTACACATAACTAACAAATAAACACTTTGAAAAAAAGTCTAAGAAAGTCTCAACTTGCCTCAAAGCGAAGCCAAGCATCAATTGACAACTTGCCCTTACGTAAAACTTCTGAGTGGTCAAAATCAATTCCAAATATATAACCTACACAATATTATGGTTTCCATGAAACCCATATTACCATAAGAATATGAATCTAATAACAACAATTTTATAAATTCTTACTCTAAAAATTCTAAATCTAAAACTTGAATTTGGCAAAACTACTAATGCAAAATATCAAATATGAGATTGAGTAAGGATACTACCTAATTTAAATACATGAATGTAACCAGCATTCGAAATATACTAACAACTACCACCAACTATCCAATTCAACTATCATATTTACTAATGATTTGTAATCATTGATTTCATTGAACAAGGTGACGTTGATAGATAGAAATATTAGTCAATTGTATCAATTCACTGTGAAGTCATTCACTATAAATATAATCACCCTAATTTAAATAGAAAGCAATTGATAACTTCAGCATACATGACCACCACCTACTACATATTTCCCATAGCCACTATGTATTATAATAGAAACAAAATTTATCACAATAGCTAAATATTGTCATCGTTGGATCAAAATCCATTTACTCTTTTAACTCTGCTAACATCTACTTTGCTCCACCTTTAAAAAATTATAGGACAGGACCACAATTACGGATAACTCTATATGAAAGTCTAACTTGAATCTAACGTGGGAAAGAATTTCTTTCAAGATCAAGAATTGGATGACAGCATTCTAACCGTCGTGCCCCTATTCCCCCAATGCTTTCTGATGTTATTACTAATAAGTATGGAAACCCCTTCCCACTAAAATTTATTTTTATACATAGGTCTCAAGACTTAAGAAAATATAAATTTGGTCCAAAATCATCAAGTAAAATAATATCTTATATACATCATAGATCCTCGAATATTATTCGTAACCTCGAGAAAATAATTCAAATATAAACATTGACTAAATAGTATATTACGGACCTATTGAAATTATTATTAAAACACTAATCTGAGGTCGTCTATATCAAAGAATGACTATTATCGGGTTTAACTTTATTAAAACTCATGAATCCAATTAATGACTTAAATCACCTTCGAGCACCTCGAGAATCGACACCACTTACTCCCATATGTCTTATATTCATGTCTACAAATTATAAGAAGGGTTAAAATAGGGTAAATTCACAAAATGACTTAGAGGGTCATTACACCAAATCAATGGGCTAGCCCAATAAAAATTTGGCTTTAATTAAATCAACACATGTTTGGACTTAAATAATTAATTCAATTATATTAATCCACAATATTTATTTGAGACTAATATATTTTGAATTTAATATAATCTAATTTTTGTATGGATTTTAATTTAATAAAATTTTGTTACCCACAAAATGCCACCAACTTCAAGACTTGTTGAGATATTTAATCTCTAGAGATTAGACTTGAAGTATGATTTATGCTTCTTTAGTGCTTTAAAGATTTTAATATATATGAACACCCCATTCATTAGTTGAGAAAATTTAAAGTTGAACCATATTGATATTGCCCCTCAAAAATTCTCTTATTTTTTTGATGAGTTTCTACTCGCAAGACCCATTAGTGAGGCATGATATCCAATTTCAAATAGATTTTGAAAAATGTTTTACCCCCTTATTTAATCAGGAATAAAACTCTTTCAATTTGAATTTATATTAGAGAAGGAAACAACCTCTAATTTAAATTTGTATTGGAGATGGAAACTCTTTCAATTTGAATTTGTATTGGAGAAGGAAACTTTCATCCTACAACTCTAGAAGAGGATGTAGGTTACCCACTTTATCAATATCAATTTTTAGGTTTCCAAGTCATGAATAATGTTGAGGTAATTTCTTTTCCTCCTACTTTTTTTATTTTTCATGACTTTTTTAACACGGCATATTAGTGCTCGAAAATTCATATCTCATTGCAGGAATATCAATATCATGAACCATTTAATACTCCAGAAATTATACTTTGAGATCTACAACATATCAAAAATTTAAATTTATATTCCTTCAATATAATTCTCGATAATATTTTGAATTTAGCCCTGAATTTTATCATGCAAAAAATTTCAGATCTGCGCGTCATTGCCAAAACTTTCATATTTTAAAGTAGAAAGAACAAAATCACAAGCTGCTTGATTTTGTGAAACTAGACACAAAGATCTATAACATATCAAAAATTCATAATTTAATACCTTCGAGATCTTTTTAGGTATTATCCTGAAATCAACAGTGAATTTTGATGCACTAACAGTTTCAGATTTGCACAATGACACTAGAAAATATATATCTTAATGTGGGAGTATCGAAATTATAATTCGCTTGATTCTATAGATGTCATAAAAATGCAGATATAGCATATTCAAGATTTGAACTTTACAGTCTTCTAAATTGTTCTAGATAATTTTTTTGAAGTCGATCGTAAATTCTGTCCAGAGAAAATTTTAAATTTGTATTGCCTCACCAAATAATTTATATCTTGATGTAGAAAGATAACCATCAAAGGTTATTTTGATTTTTGCAAACTAGATTTTGAGGTTTTCATTCGTATCATGATATTTTGTTTAAATCTAAAGTTGGTGATACATGACTTTCAAGTTCAAAACATCTTCTCAGGTACCAATCTCTCTTCTACTTCTGTTTTCTTCGTGTTGTCTTTTTTTTTGTAGAATTAAAGTGAATAACAATGTGGAACAATCGTCTTAGGGTGTGAGAGCTTAACTTTACCTCTATTACCCTAAGACTCGACCAATTTTGCTTCAAGATGGTGGCTATGCAATAATCGACTTAGGGTGCGAGAGTTTAACTTCATCTCCATTACCCTAAGATCCAACCTATTTTACTTCAAGATGGTGGCTATGCAATAATCGTCTTAGGGTGTGAGAGTTTAACTTTGCCTATGTCTCCCTAAGACCCAATCAATTTTGCTTTAGATGGTGGTTATGCAACAATCATCTTAGGGTGCGAGAGTTTAACTTCGAATCCATCACCCTAAGACCCGACCAATTTTTATTTAAGATGGTGGATATTCAACAATTGTCTTAAGGTGCGAGAGTTTAAATTCACCTCTATCACCCTAAGACTGAACCAATTTTGCTTCAATATGGTGGCTTTTCTTCAAGTATGATCCCTTTCATCGATGTACTTATGCAATGGTCACCTTTAAGAATGGGCCCTTTCGTTGATGCACTTATGTAATGGTCTTATTTAAGTATGAGCCCTTTCACCGATGCACTTTTGCAATAATCATTTTTAAGTTTGGGCCATTTTACTGATGCACTTATGTAATAGTCTTCTTTACGTATGGACTCTTTGATCGATGCACTTATGCAATGGTCTTCTTTAAGTATGCGCTCTTTCACTGATACATTTATATAATGGACTTATTTAAGTATGGACCCTTTTCAATAGTCAGCTCAAGGTGAGAGAGTTTAACTTTGCCTACTTCACCTTAAGACCTAACAAGTTCAGCTGTTTTACACAATAAATCCATTGAAATGCCAGCTTAAGATGTAAAGAGATAAATCATGTCCACCTTAAGGCATAGGATTTTTGAGATCCTCTAAGGATAAATCCATGAAGAGATCAACTTAAGGTGCAAAGGGAAAAATCTTGTCAACCTTAAGGCATGAAAACTTTTTATATCTTCTGAAGGATAAATCCGTAAAGAGAACAGCTTAAGGTGCAAAGGGACAAATCTTTTCCACCTTTAGGCATGAAAGTTTTGGAGATCCTTTTAAGGATAAACCCATAAGAGGTCAGCTTAAGGTACAAAGGGACAAATCTTATCCATCTTAAGGCATGGAAATCTTTTTATATCTTCTAAAAGATAAATTTGTAAAGAAACCAACTTAAGGTACAAAGGGACAAATCTTGTCCACCTTAAGGCATGAAAGTTTTAGAGATCCTTTTAAGTATAACTCGTAAGAGGACAGCTTAAGGTACAAAGGGATAAATCTTCTCCACCTTAAGTCATGAAAAAAATTTTATATCTTCTTAAAGATAAATCCGTAAAGAGACAAGCGTAAGGTGTAAAGGGACAAGTCTTGTCCACCGTAAGACATGAAAATTTTTTAGGCCTCAATTTGAAAACTTAAAGCTTTTGTCAACTTTCACTCATAAATTTGGGAATTTGACTGGTTCAACTTTCAAATTTGGTGAATTTGAATACTTCATCTTATGTAAACGAAGCTTATATTTCATTGGAGTTTGCCCCCATTGAGCCATCAATACTTGGAGTGAGTCCCAAAATTTAATTAGAATATTTTCATACTTGATATTCATATTGCGGATACTGCAGGAACATATTCTTTTAAAACTCATGCAACTAAACTCAGAATAAAATTCTAAGCGCCTATGTACCTCGATAAAGAGGATCAAG
This sequence comes from Capsicum baccatum var. pendulum, assembly GCA_030864225.1. Lineage (NCBI taxonomy): Eukaryota > Viridiplantae > Streptophyta > Magnoliopsida > Solanales > Solanaceae > Capsicum > Capsicum baccatum. The sequence continues at coordinate 73,675,765 of CM061558.1, read as the reverse complement.
TCATAATGTATTTCTGGGTGAGTGTTGTTTTTTTTGCGTCCTAACTTTTGCCAAGGCCGCCTCTTTGAGATTTTCAACCTAGCGGACTTTTTTCTTTTTTCCTTTTAGCCATACACAGTTTATGCTCTTGTGTGTTAGGAGTGAACATGTAGTTTATACTCGTGCCGTAAGAAGTGTCATTTTTCTTCAAGGATAGTACTTCTTCAAGAACTTGGCATTGATAGGACCTATTTTAATGCCATCTGCATCGATAATCTTGTAAGCACCATTTAAATATATTCTTGTTCGAATATGGTCTATCCCACTTTGGGGTAAATTTGACCCCAGACTTATAAAAAATGATGATGGGTCTCCTTACTGCACAGACTTAATCTTCAACTTAAAAATACCTCAAGTAAACTCTTTTGCTGAAAGAACAAGATAGACGGGCTTGGTAATATTCAAGATTTTATTGAGCCTCTAGTCTCTTCCCACCAAGAGCCTCCAGCTCCGCAAGATGCAACTTAGCATTTTCTTCTTTGGTGAGCCCTTCTTGAATAGCCAGTCTTAAAGAAGGTATTTAATGCTCAAGTGGTAGGACTGTTTTAACTCCAAAAGCAAGTGCATATGGGATTGCTTATGTCGGTGTACGGTAAGTCATTCTATATCCCCACAAATTTTATTCCATTCAGTCATGCCAGTCTCGTTTGGACTTAGAGACGACTTTATTCAATAGATTGCATAAAGTCTTATTGAATGCTTCAGGTAATCCATTGGCGGCAGTATGGTACATAGAATACTTGCATTTCTTGAAACCAAAGAGATCACAAATCTTGTTAATGAACTTGTTATAAATGGATTGTCGTTGTTGGTTATTATATATTGAGGGATTCTAAACCTGTAGATGATATTCACTTGGATAAAGTTCTCAACATTCTTCTTCTTTACTTCTTTGAGAACAATAACTTAGGCCCATTTTGAGAATTAATCTATCGCGAATAGGATGTAAAAGTATCCACCAGAAGATTTTGGTAGTGGCCTAACAACATCTATTCACCAAGCATTGAATGTCCAGGATGCTACAGTTGGGTGTAATACTTTAGGAGGTTGATGTATGAAATTTGCATGGAATTGAGAAGCTTTGTATCTTCTAGCATAGTCCAAACAATCTTTCACCATCATTGGCCAAAAATATCCCATTTTTGTAATGTGAAATAGATCTTTGGTCTAAATTGATGAGATCCATAAACTCCTGAGTATTCTTCTTACAAAGCTTGAATTGTTTCTTCCTCTCCCAAACACCGCAAAAGTACTCCTTCAAATGATTTTCTGTATAGCGTGTCTTTGTAGTAAAGTAAGCAAGGTACACCCCGATGGATGTCAGTCTTTCTTTTTGGATCCTTTAGAAGTATGCCATAACATAAGTAGTCAATGACAGGTTGTTGCTAATATACCTTTAAGGCTTCAAATATAGTGGCAAGGCACTCAACCTTATTTTCTATATCTTCATCTTTATTTAGTGGTGGTACTCCCATTCTTGGACAATAGAAACTCGTGTCTGATTCAACAGAGTTAGGGCTGAGGTAAAAGCAGCTAAGGCATCAACTTGCTTATTTTCTTTCCTTGGCACATGCTGGGGGGTTACTTCTCCAAGCCATCTTATCAATTTTTTAACATAGTCATCATATAGGCGTAGCTCAGGCTTTCTAACTTCATAGCTTTCCAATAGTTATTTGATCACCAATTGAGAGTCACCAAAGACTTGTAGTTACAGTTGTTTCATGTCAATCTCCATCTCAAGTCTGAGTATTAACACCTGATGTTCAACAATATTATTAGAGCAATATTTTATTAGGGTAAAAGAGTATGGGATGACCTCTCCTTATGAAATGACTAACAGCACACCAGCACCAACTCCATCTCGATGTAAGGCACCATCAAAGTACATATTCCATGGGGTTTGATTTCAATAACCATTGCATCTTTATTAGAAAGTTCATCGGTCAGTTCTGGTCTACCAAGGCTTGACCCTTTATAGCCTTTTGGGGAATGTATATGATCTCAAACTATTGGAATTGAAGGTACCATCTTGAAAGTCAGTCACTAAGGACTGGTTTGATATTACAAACTTGATGGGATTTTCTCTAGACACAAAACGAACGGCATGAGATTGGTGCTTCATATTTTGAATTGAGAAGGCTAGTGCCAAACATAACTTTTTAATTAGAGAATACTTTAGCTCATTTGGTGTAATCATTCTACTCAGATAGTAAAGAGTGTTTTCTTTGACTTTAGTATTTTCTTGTGACAGTAGTGCTCCAACTAACTTTTCTTGTGCTGTAATATAGAGTATCAACGATTTTCTAGGTATGGGCGCCGCAAGAACTAAAGTCTTCATCAAGTATGATTTGATAGTTTTAAAGGCCTTGATACAATCTTGGTCCCATTCGAAAGGAGCATCCTTCTTCATGAGATGGGTAAATAGTAGATATTTTTTGGCCAGGTTTGAGATAAACCTCCTTAAATATGTTATCCGTCCTTGGAAGCTTTTTAACTCATGAATGTTTCGAGGAACGGGTATCTTCAAAATTGTATCGATCTTGGCCTAATCAATTTCAATCCCTTTGTATCGTACAATGAATCAAGGAACTTTCCAGAAGTAACTCCAAAGGCACATTTCAATGAATTTATCCTAAATTGGTATCTCTAAAGCAACTCAAATACCATTCTCGAGTCTTTTAAGTGGTCATATTTTTTTACATTACCACTAAGTCATCCACATACCATTCAATATTTTTGTGGAGAAGGTTGTCAAATATATTTTGCATATCCCTTTGATAAGTGGCACCATCATTCTTCAAACCAAAAGGAATAACCTTATAGTAATAAATACCTTTGGGCATATGAAATGCAGTGAGATCTTTATCTTTTAGCGCTATGCAGATTTGATTATAGTTGGATGAACCATCCACAAAGGACATTGACTCATAACCAGTGGTGGCATCAATTATCTAATCTGGTATGAGTACTGGAAAATCATCCTTAGGGCATTAGTTATTGAGATCCCTAAAGTTGACACAAACCCAAATTTGGCCATTCTTCTTCCGCACTGGAACAATACTTAAAATCCTTATAGGGTATTTAACTTTATGAATAAAACTAACTGCGATGAGTTTGTTAACCTTATTTTTTATCAATGGCATCAACTATGGCCTAAAACGCCTTTGAGATTGCTTAATCGAAGAGCACCATTCTTGACTGCCAACTGGTCGACTGCTACTTTTGAATCTAAGCCAGGCATTTTCTTATAACTCCAAGTGAAGACATTCTTATATTCTTTCAGTATGTCCATATAAGCGATTTCGTCAACCTTTTCTAGGAAGTTACTCAGGTAAGTTGGTCTTGGGTCTTAATCAGTGCCAAGGTTGAATTCCTTCAAAGGATCTACTGTTGTCTTCACTTCTTCTTCGAGTTTCGATGTAGCATCTTGTGCATTTCCTCCTCTTGAGTGTCATAATCATTGATAGATATGTGGTGACACTAAGAATCATCTTCCAGCTCTTCATCAAACTTTATTTGAAATGAGACATTATTCATATTTTAGGTCATAACTTGATATGATGAGCCAACACTTTCTTTAACTTCCTCACATTTCTTGGTATAAATAAAACACCCTAGTTTCTGGATCTTAGAAAATTTCTTGGGACTCTAATCTCTGGACCAAATACAACTTATGGGTATGAGTCGTATGTTGGGGTATGAGTGGTATGGTCTAGTCGTATACTGACCAGTATTGGTTGGTGGGATGGATTTTGGTTACTATAATGGGTACAACTTAGGGGTATGAGTCATAATAGTGGTTACAGATCGTTTAGTTACTTAACTTAATATTAGACTTGGTTACTTAGGTTGGATCTAAGTACGAGTGGCTCACCATGAGCTTTAAGCTAGGGTATTAGTCATACGCAATACTCGTATGGTAGACAATGCTCAATTCTCCTAGTATTTTATTCTGTCAGGGATACAGATCGTATGCTATAGTTATGACTTGATAGAAGGATTCATATACTGGACAGTGTTTGGTCCAAGGGTAGAGGTTCAGTATACGAGTAGTGGATACCAATCATATCAGAAGGTACAACTCATGTGGGTCAGTTGTATCCCAGTGATGAAATTCTGGTGCAATTTAAGGGGGGGTATTCTGGATATTTCCCAACTTATCCTAATAGGATCCCACGACTTCTAACCTACTTTGGAGGTTATTTACCCTATTATTCTATTCATTAACACTTAGAAACTTTTCTAAAATAGTTCATGATTCTCTCAAAAGCTTTTGGAAAAGGGGAGCTAGGGTTTCAACTAAAGGATCAATTTAGGGCTTTTCTTGGTGATCTATTTCTGTCATAATCTTGGTTTAATGCATGTTCTCTTCAATCATTGTTAATTTTACTTAAAGGCATGGTTTATATGAATGTTTTCATGGTTTTACTATTACATGATTATAGTTTTCAAATATAATTTAGGGTTTTTGATGTTAAATGGTTGGTTATGGTTTTCCATGGTTTTAATTATACTTTTATATGCATTAATGAAGGTTTTAAATAATTAGATTTCATGGAAATGTTTTATTGGTAATAAAAATTGGCTTTGGTCATATTATGCCCCCTATTATGTTTGACAAAATGCTTATAAAGATATGTTTATTGGATTGACTTTTTTTAATGAAACTCTTACATATTTTAAACTTGGTAAATAAATAATGCATGGTTTAAATAGTTTGGAATGGTAAATGGCTAATTGGTTATTCTTGTGGGGGAAAATGAAAGTCTCTCAAGTGGTTTAATATAGTAAATATAAAGTCCCCTTAAACCTATAAATGGTTGGATATGGATGATACTTACAAGTAAGGGTTGGTATGATGATGCCAATATCAATGGCCTTGGTTAATAAATGGATAATGGTTTGGTTATTTGGAAATTTATTTTAATTGGGCAATAGTGGCAGAGATGTAGCTAAATTGTGGAAGGTGGAGGTCCGGGGGGGACCAAAATTGGAAACTCATATTTTTCGATATGAGGTGTTTCTTGTGACCGTGTGTATGATGTCACGCTATATTTGGGGGATGTACTAGTCATCCCATGGGATACTTCACTGGTCGTGCAGCTACACACATCGAGGCCCTTTTAGCAGGGAGAGCTGAACCCGTAAAGCCCATGGGTGGTTTAGGACGACAAAGCTACACAGTCAAGGTAAAGGTTTTAAAGGCATGCTATACACGGTTCGTTTTCCCGGCATGGTTATATATATATATGGTTGTGTGCACATGGATGGTTTTACTTGGTTTTATAAATGACATTATTTTATTCTTATCCTGAGACCATGCTAGCAGTCACTCGCTAACCCTATCTACTGGCGATTGTATCCCCATGCTATGTAGGAATCAACCGTTCTACTTCTCCTACATAGTGGTTGACTCAGTATCAATATTTGGACTGAAGTGGTAAGCTTTCATCCTTTCGGAAGAAATCATTTCGTGTTATGGATATTTCTAGATATTTTAATTTTATTTTGGATATTGATTTTGGATATAGTTGGGGGCATTTCCCAACCAGATTTCATTACTCTTTTGGTTAGAGGCTTTATGGTACTTCTATTATTTCGAATGGAAGGGATCGGTGTGTTAGCCTTGGCATTGGAATAAGTTGGGAAGCTGACATCACCGAACATAATTTCTCCTTGTTCCATCATATTTCATTTTGGGATTAATTATATTATGTTTTGAAACATCCTTGGTTATGGCCTAGTTTACTGGCCTTGTTTTGGTATGGTTAGATTATTGGTATGGGATAGTTGGACTCAGTTGGGTCGATCACGATTGTGATCTTATCCTAGAGTTGTTATGTGAGTTATAACACTATCTTGCTACATGCTCGAAATTCAGTCAACTCAGGGAAGGCGACTGGAGGTTGGATTGGATAACGGGGGTGGTCTCCGGTCCTAGTCGGACTTGGGATGCCCATTTCGACAAGGCCCCAGGGTGGGTCATGTAAATAAACCACAGTGTGAGCCTTTCTTATAACACCTCCTTGTATAAAACTGCAAGTTTCATCTGTCGCCTCATTCTAGAAGGAATCAAACTTTGGAAATCCTTCTAGATTTTGGGTAAAGAGTCCATCATCGTGCTTTAACGACTTCTATTATTTGTTATCTTTTTTATTTTTCAGTGGACCTAACCTCTCGAACATAGAAGTTCTTATGTTTGATTCTCCAAGTCGATCAAAGACAGAAAGTCTTTTATTAGAAGTAGTGGACTCATCTTCCACAGTGATGTAGTTGCTAACTGCCCTTCTCATAGAGATGCGAAATGGAGATAACGGTGTGTACCCTAGGCCTTCACGTGCCTGCCTGGTTGTATTTTCTAACAAAAGTTTACCCAACCTCAATGGCTCATTAGGATTGTATCCAGCCTCTACAAATAACTTGTAAGTATTTGGATCAAAGCCTTCTCTTGTATGCTTCGTAGGGAGTGTTATCTCTTGTGGCAAATTTTGAGCCATAAATTCACCCAATATGCTTGAGGATGGGTTTATTGCGTCAAATCATTTGATAGGTAGACTTATCCCCTTTAGCATATTATCTTGGGCAGCAGATGAGTGATCTTTCTAATTCTTTACCTTTGGTACATAGCGAAGAATAAGATTTGCCTTTTTTTCGTGGTTGAGATGCTTTCTTTATTTAAAGTGAAGAGAGGATTCTTGGTGGCGACTTTTTCAATAGTCACCGTGACCTTCTTACCTTCAATATCATCACACTTGGTCTTGGCGACATCATAAACCCTTTTCTCATTCACGACATAATTTTTCAAGTAAAACGTTGCATCAGCAAAATATGATTCAGCTTCGATGAATGGCCTATCATCGGCTACTATCTTTCTTTTCACTCCACCTTTGAGATACTTTTATGCATTAATAGAAAGAGAATGATATAATTTTTTTCTCGTGTACCCAAGGTCTACCAAGTAATATATTATATTAAGTCTTGTCATCGATCACATACATCAAGGCATTTGATCGAAAATCGTCCATATGAATCCTTAACTTGATAGATCCTATGGCTCTCTGACCTCTTAGTTGAAGCCTTGGATCATCAAACGGCTTTTGACAAGTTCGTCAGTAGCGATGCCAAGTTTCTTCATTGTGTAAATCGGCAGGATGTTAACTCTGGATCCCTCATCTATCAAGATTCTATTTATCTTCTTTCCTAGAACTTGACCCACCATGTACAAGGGACGGTTGTGTTGGGTTTCACCAAGCAGAAGATCGTTATTTATAAATGTGATTTTTGTATCACATATATGTGCCTACTGGCTAAAAGTTTTAGTAGGCTTTTTTTAAGATGGAGGAACTTCCGTGGGTAGGTTCTCACCCTTTGCCCCCTCCTTGCCAACATTAAAACAAGATACCTCAAGGTTGACTTGAGCTATTTTTGCACGAAACCAACTTGTTAAGTATTCTTCAAAAGTCACTGGATGCCATGGTTTTTTGTGGTGCAGCTCCATTACCCTCGTCTTCTTTGAAAGCTCAACCAGTTTTTATTCTCTCAATTTTTTTACCATCCTTTTTATAGTTGGCTTCTCGGACGACTCATTTCGTAGACTCATCTTCTTGCGTCTGCGCCTAGTTACTAGAGTCTAACCTTCATCATCATCTTTATCAACTAAAGACTTATCATGGTCTAATGGTTCCTTCTTATGTTCCTCGATGCATATTTGAATTGGATTGAATGAGCCAAATGTGATATAGATTTGATGTAAACTGGTTGTCGCATAATCGAAGAAAATCTTCTTATCATTTGTCAATTGCATGACTTTTTCCTTGAAGACAAAACACTTTTCCTGAGGGTGACCCAAAATCCTATGATCCTTGCAATAATTTGGGTCATTGGTCCTTCCAGCTTTGTCGGGCCGCTTCATCTCTGGAAGTTCAATGAGCTTATGCTTAGGGAGTTCATTGAAAATCTCGACAACATCAGAATTAAGGAAAGGGTATTCCTTCTCTTGCATCCCCTTTAAAGTTAACTTCTGATTTAGATGTGCTCGAGAAGTCGTCTTCACACTTTGCTTCTTACTTACCTTTGTGGTGACCTTCACAGGACACGTCAACATTCATGGATTCCTTATTGTCATTTTTGGGGATAAACTTGCCCTATCATTTGGATATTTTCTTATCCTTTCCCTTTCGAGGGTCATGGATAGGCACTACTCCCTTTCCAGTAGAAGACATGCTTAACTCCATGTCGTGAGCACGAGTAGATAACTCTTCAATGGACTCAGGCTTAATGCCTTGCAAGATATGCGAAGCTCCCAGTGCATTCCTTGGACGAACATCGTTATTGTAGAGTTTTCACTAGGTCTGTCCTTGCCGTTTAGACTCGCATTTCTCCATCGATTGATGAAGTCAATGACTATATTGTTCTTTCTTTGGCGAGTATTCATGAGCTTTATCATGCTCACTGTACGCCTTGTGCTATAAAAGTGATTTAGGAACTCATGCTCCAATTGCTCCAACTATCGATGGATTTAGGCTCAAGGTTCGTATATTAGGCTCAAGGTTTGTATATAAATCGAAGGTGTTTCCCTTTAGGGGACGAACAAAATATTTGACAAGATAGTCCCTATAAGTTCTAGCATTATTTCATGTATCAATAAAGTATGCAATATGTTGTTTTGGGTTCCCGTTTCCCTCAAATTCTTGAAAATTAAGGGGTTGATAGCCTGCAGGCATTTTGAGGCTATCAATTCTTGCAGTGTAGCACGTGTCGTATGTCAAAGAAGACTTAGTGATAACATCATATTTATCTTTGAGGGTTCCTTCAACGAACTCCCTCAGTTGATCAATCGAGATTAATCCCTCAGAAGAGACTTGTACTTCCTTAGTAGGTGGTGTTTGTTTTATAGGATGCTCTGTCTCCAAAACTTCTGAAGCTTTACCATGTGCATGGCTAGACTCTCCATCTATTAAGCCATCCATCTTGTCCGTTAACTTATCAATTCGAGCATTTTGATTTTGCACATACTTAGTGAGACCTTCAATTGCCCTCGTCAGGTTTGCAAGTTGTTCCTTCATAGATGAAGCATCAGTTATCATTGATTGCATGATCACTGGGGATGTTGGAGATTAACATGGATTGTCGTATAAGTTGATCTTTGAAGTGCTCAGTTTATGCGGTGTATTTGGAGATGATGAGTTGGTTGAACGATCATTGTTCTTTACGTCAGAGTATTTGGAACCAAAATACTCAAGTAGAGCTAGAGTCTTCTTAAGTGACTTTGCCACATTGCTTCCTCCTTCTGAAGTAGTTGCATGGGATTTCGCTCCTTTTGGGGTTGAAGATCCAAAAATTAGAGTTGGCACGGACGATACTTGATGTGTTTGCTGTCCTAGCAAGCTGGCCTTGCTCCCCGTGAGAGCTCCAAAGCTTCTAAAGTAACGTCAAGGATGCTCTCTACTTCAGCAGAGAATTTGGAATCAACAGCCCTGAAAGTAGTTGATTGAGAATTGACCTTCTTGGAAGTCATTTAGTAGTTCTTAAACTGTGAAGTTTGGAAAAGTTGAGATGAGAGGTAGATATTGTCCCACTGGGCGTTCCAGAATTTGTTGGACAGTAAAATTTTGAGTAAAAAAAATAATAATAATCGGTACAAGAAAAATATTGCAACAATTATTTTATTGATTTTAATATGTGAGTGTTACAATCTCTACGAATCCTCTGATTCGGCTTTTCAAATATAAATTCAAACGTTCCGAGCTTGATCTTGAATTTAAACTTGATTTATGAATTTGATCTTGACTTGTGCTTGAATTCAAGGGCTTTTGGGCTTGTTCTTGAATCTTGTGGTCTTGATCTTGAATATTGATGAATTGGATTTAAATGCTTGAGTTTTGTGGAGAAATTGCAGTGTTAGAATTGTTGGTTCTTTTTCTGAATTATGAGACCCCTATTTATAGTTGTACGAAGGAAAGAGTCATGGTGAAGGTGAATTTCTTTGACCAATCAGATTTAAGTGACATGGCGCCTTTTATGGGCTTTTTATTTCACTAGGTTTACTGCTTCATTTTGACATATGGCATGGTCCTATTGGCTCATTCACTTGACTTGGCATGCCATGTTATTCGACAAGGGACGCTTATTTGAGCCTCTAAAATAAGACAATATCTTGGGTTTAGCAAAGTAGACTCATCATTTGTAGCCCAAATCAATGAGCTAGCCCAATAAAAATTGAACTTTAATTAAATCAATACATGTTTGGACTTAAATAACTAATCCAATTATATTAATCGGCAATATTTATTTGAGACTAATATATTTTGAATTTAATATAACCCAAATTTCTGACGAATTTAATTTAATAAAATGTCGTTGCCCACGGAAGGCTTGTTAATACTTCTATTTACAGGACAAATGGAATATCAAATGATATCATAAACATGACTATCAATATAATTTAGGAGTTATGATCATCAAAGGTCATGAGAGTAATGAAAATAAGAAATATTAAATTTTTATATTAAAAAATATAAATAAATAAAGAAATAGTAATTGATTCCATTCATTTTGATTATTAAATAAATTGATTGATTAATTAAAAAAATAAAAATAAATAAATAAATAAAAATGAAGGCTTCATAGAGGTGCAACATCACTATCACTTTAACTATATTTCTCCTTTATTATTATATATAGATTTTTATTGACAGACATACAATACACATGCAATCAGGGGCGGACCCATATAGTCCATGTTGAGTGCTTGAACACCCATTGACCTCGATAAATTTTTTATATATTTATATAAAAAAAAATACAGTAAAATCGATTATAATGTATTGTTAAGCACACATAGACAAAAATGAATGTTGGGTGTTTTGACTTTGATATAAAACTTAAGCACCTTAATGTTTGAAGTGGCGTAGATTTGATTCCTGATAGCAACATATTTTTTTTAAAAAAGAAATGAGCACCACGACCTTCAAATCCTCAATTCGCCCGCAATACACATATCCAGACTAATACCAACAAAATAACAAACTTTATTTTCTTGAGCTCTTAATTTTAACATTACACCTCAATAATGTTTGGTAGTGACTAGTGATGAACGAGTCTTAATCAATCGAAGCTCCTGGCAACTTCTCCTTTCCACTTTTTGCCGCTGCTCAGTCAGTTTCAACTTTCAACAAGGTTAAACCCAAGGCTATTTTAACTTTTACAACCAAGCAAGTCATACATATTGACCAGCCTTACAACTCTGCAGCATTTGAAACTTCTTTTGTTTTATCTGAAAATAATTATTTGGTTAGAAAATTTTTAAACATAATTTGAAATTGTATTTATAATTTGAAAGCATTTAAAATTAATTTTTAATATATATATATATATGTATGTATGTATTTTATTAGCCTGAAGTGGGAGTGAAATCTGCTGCTCAAGTAAACTTCACTCCGTTGATACACCTACTTAGCAAGGGTCTACTTTAAGAAATTATATATTTTTTCTCATTCTATTTTATTTACCTTACTAAATTATATAAGAGGATACTATAAATAAAAACATTAATTGAAAATATTTTATCATATATTTGATAGTTACTATGGAAAAAGTAATATAAATCAAAATAATTAATAATTATAAATATTTTTAAAAATATTAAAGTATTTTATTGACTCAAAATTATATTAGTGTCATATTAACAATTTAAAATAATCTTATATAAATTTTATTAATTTAAGTATAATAATATATGCATAACTAAGAATTTATCACTACATAAATAAATATTTTAATTAAATAATAGAATTATGCGTAACTTAAAATTCTCAAATATCAATATTCAGTCTGTGTGTAGCACGACGTAGCCAACTAGTAATATTATATAAAAATGACATTTTTATTCTATTATTATTTACTCAAACACCACAAACTTTGAATAGCCAATTTAAATCGGCTCTAACTCGTATATGAGATCTAATTTATGATATTGTCGGACTATTTATTATGAGATATTATATTTGTTTCAATTTTTTTGTTCTATTTTAATTTGATATTTTTTTTTAAATATTATAATTTTAAATTAAAAATAATTAAATTTACAAATATCCTATAAACTTATGATCTCAAATATCTTAGGTAAAAAATTAAAATTTAAAAATTGCTTAAAGGAAAAAAAGACATTTCCACTAAAATAACTAAAAAGAAAAATAAAAAAATAACAGAGAAAGTATTAACAAATTCAATTATATGTTATAAAAAAATACACATTCAAGTTAAAAGATATGATCAAGCACCCTATTAACGGTAATTTGTTCTTTTAAAGTGTAATAAACAATATTTGATTTTGATGGAAAAGCACCTACTAGTAAAGAAAAAGAGACAGAAGCAACAAAAAAAGTTTACAGGTGGTATAGGTCACGCCACGAACGTGAAAAGCTTCTTGTTGAAAAAAACAGTCACTCCCTCATCACGAGTTACAACCACCTCCCCTCAACTTCAGATAACTCCCATTTCCCCTCCTTTCTCCTTTTGTGCGTCATCCTACAAAGATGTGGTGTCCCATCATCAACCCAACCGCAACATGCATTCGCCACGTATCTGACTTGGTATAAATAAAAATACTCACTCTATTTTACTTCATCTCTATTGACGTGACCCGTCCTTTAATAAATTAATACTCTTTTTATTTTTTAATATACTTTTTCTATTTATTTTTATTTATTACTAATTTTTTAATTAAATTTTTATTTTTATTTATTATTTTTAATATATTGAGAGAAAATAATTTTTGTATATTTTATCCTTAATATTAATTATTTTTTCAAATTAATTTTAACATACAAAGTAAATATCATTTAGACTTGATATAGTAAAATAATTATATTATTAATTATTTTTCTTAATAGACTTATCAACTCAAAATGTGACAAGTAAAATCGAACGGATAAAGTATTTTTTTATTTTTGTTAGTTAATTAAAATAAATTTTAAGGCTAAATTAGATTAAATTTATTTAATTTTTTAATATTAAAATTTAAATTTTTAAAAATAATATAAAAATATTATAAGTTATAATTTTTTTAAAATTTAATTTGACTCTCAAAAAATAAAATGAGATAATTAAAACAAAAACTAATAAAGTAAATAATAATATTAAGTAGTAAAGGTAAAATTTAGGAGTCATTTGGTGAGGTGTATTAAAAAAAAATGCATGAATTGTGTATATATTTTTTTTTGTATTGAGGCGTGCATTATTAATACGTCAAAATCTATTGCATTAATAATGCAATGAACCTAATTCATACATTAGCATGATTAAAAATATCATAATCTCTCAAAAATCTTTCTACATCCTTTTCAACATATATATGAAAACTATTTTTGTTAAAAAAAATAAAAATAAATCAAACACTACATAGTAAAAAATACAATCAACAACTAATTCAATCATAATTAAAACAAGCAATACTAATACAATATATTTTGTATTACTCTTATACATTCTACCAAACAATCCGTTAGAGTTTCAAAGCATCAATACACATCTTATTAATCCCTTCATTCTTTTTATATGTTGTCTTTTCTTTTTTAATTCGAATAATATAAATTATCTCATTTTATTTTTTGAGAGTCAAATTAATTAATTTTTCAAGTTAAATTAATTAGATAAATTTTATTTTAAAATTAAATTTAAATACATAAAAATTCTATCAAAATTATTGTAAATTATAGTTTTTTTCATATCAATATAAAGAAAAATTATATAAAATTATAATTTTTATCATATTAATATAAATAAAAAATTTACTTTAAAAAATTAATTAAATTTAAATATTTTTACTTCTGAAAAGAAAAATTATGATAGTTAAAAGGAAACCGACAAATTCATATTGAAGGAAATATATATATACAAAAAATTAATTTCATAAATTGGTTAAGTAATTGAAACTAACAATTTTTGGTTTGAGGATCAAGTAAATAAAATCGCGGAAGTAAGTAACTCCATGTCATATGCTTACGTGGCATCACCGTCCTAATCAGCTACCCTCCCCCACCGATATCCTTTGGTTTTAAAATCACCTCTTTTGAAGGACACCTCTCCACAGTCCACACCTAAAAGCTCATTCCTTTATTCTCTCTTTCTTTCTCTCTCTCTCTCTAGGGTTCATATCTTCATCGTCGGTGATATCGCCGGAAATGAATTTTCCGGACATCGGTTTTTGTTATGGATTGTCGGTGTGATGACGTCATGATGTCGTGTTGCCGTCGGAAAATCGGCGAGTTTTTAGCCTTCTCCGTGTTTGTTGAAACTTTAAGCAAAACACAAAAAGACTTTTCGCTTAGCTGAGTTTACAAGTTATTCCATACTACAAGCCTATTTTTCTACTCCAAAAATTGATTTTCTAATATATAAAAAGGTATTCGGTTTTTGCTCAATCGATTTAACTTTTGATTGAAGACTGAGCATTTGAATTTTTAGTACTAGAAGTTGTGGTTATATCCCTTTTCCGATGAAAATTCAACCAGTTGACTTCAGTACTATCGAAGAACCGACTAAATATGACTCATTTAAGTCGGTTCCAAAGTCACGGTTCAAGCGATTATTTGAGAGGCAATTTTCAGGACTTTTGAGATCATCGGCGCCGGAGAAGCTGGTTACAGGTGAGGATTTCGCTGGCAATAAGAAGGATGCTGCGTCCGATGAATTCGAACCGAGCTCCATTTGCTTGGCGAAAATGGTGCAGATTTTCATTGAAGAAGGCGAGGATAAACATCGGTGCAATCGTAAATGCAATTGCTTTAATCGAAATGGAAGTGAGAGCTCAGAGGAGGAGACCGAATCATTCAATTGCAATTGTTTCGGTGAATCGAATCAAAATTGTTCTACCGATGCTTGTGAAATCCTTAAGGTATTGCATGTGCCCGGCCATTTACCTGTTCTGATATATCGTATATACCTTATAATTTGGTATTTGCACTAAACAAATAGCTATCTCTTACATGCAATTTTGTAACTGATCCATGTCCAATTGATATGTAATATTACCTTATTTTGTTGTTAAAATTCTTCTTCGAGATGAATTCTCATGAGTATGTTATCAGGATAAGCAATCTGTTCTTTGCGTGTTTATCAACAAGTTTACTTTTTTGGTGCAGAGTTTGGTGTCATGTCCTTCAATCATTGAAAGGAACGTCTTAGCGGACATTACAAAGATCATTGAGAAAAATAGAATGATTAAGCGAAAGGACAATATCACCCGAAAGATGGTTGTTGATGGCCTCTTAGTTCTGGGATATGATGTTTCAATCTGCGAGTCTCACTGGGAGAGAACTCCTTCAACTCCTGCTGGTAAATCTTAATCTCATCAACACCACATATGCTGCGTTTTTTCGCTTGATAATTGATTGTCCTGTATAGGATGAGTTAAATTCCTGATAATTTATCATCGGTATGCAGTCTTATAAATTACTCTAGCTGAGTTAAAGATTTATATACCAGTAACAGTGAGAAGCCTGATAGGGCAGCCCATGCATTTAAGGTCCCACTATTGGGGGGTTTTGGGGGGGGGGGGGGAAGTGCCGGACTTCAAGGGTCTACTATACACAACCTGAGTAATTTAATTTCAGGAGTTGCCAAATAATTGCTACAAAGGGTACTGCAATGCAAATGACCGAAGTAGAGTAGATAGATTCAAAAGACTCGTAAAGGATAACAATTAGTAGTTCATAGTTGCAAATGACTCATATAATGATCCCAAATATTTCAAGGTTAGGAACATGGTGATAAGAAACATGGTCTTGGATAGGAGAAGAATCAGAGGCACTTCACTCTCTGTTTAAATTTTCAAATGTTTCTTACTTTTGAAACTACTCATCAGTCATCAGTTGGTGCTTGCCGAAGGCTATTTGCTTCTTGCTTCGACTGCCTTTTGTTCTTTGTTCTATTTATGGACAGATCATATGTTTTTTGTTCTTATTGGGTTAAGAATTCAACAGAAGTTGGAATCTTTTCTACAGGAAGTTATGAATATATTGATGTGGTGATTGAAGGAGAACGACTTCTAATCGACATTGATTTCAGATCAGAATTTGAAATAGCAAGGTCGACTAGGTCATACAAGGCACTTCTGCAAGTCCTGCCTAACATTTTTGTAGGGAAAGCAGATCGCCTTCAGAAGATTGTTCATTTGCAAACAGAGGCTGCAAAGCAGAGCTTAAAGAAGAAAGGAATGCCTTGTCCTCCATGGCGTAAAGCTGAATATGTGAAAGCTAAATGGTTGTCGGCCTACACCCGTATGACACCAGTTCTAATGCCAATAATGACAAACTCTGCCACTGAAACTGGCACTGCTTCTAAAACCAAACATGAAGCTGTGAAGGATGAAACTTCAGAGGATTCTTGTGGGGAGCTGATGCCTCTGGTTTTTGGAGAGAGCAGCCCTTTGCCAGAGGATAACACGGTGAAGGATGTGATGGTGCAGCAAGGTGAACCACTGGATATTAAACACAAGGATTCAAGCAAATGTGCCAGGAAGATAACTGGTTTAACTTCTCTGATTGAAGACCTCACATAAAATTTTGACCTGTTCCCTAACCTTTTTTGTCTTTTGTTGCGTCTATATGTTTCTAGCTGAAAACCCCTGTGTGTTTTAGTATTTAGGGGTTTAGTTTTTCGGGCTTATTTGAAACAACGGACAAACTCCGTACCGGTTTGTCTCGGCAGTCTCCCTTCGCATTTTATAGTAAGGGTCTATGAGTCCATGCCACCACTAATACAACTTAGATAGTCGAGAGAGTAATAAAGGAGAACTGTGATCGTCTCATCAGTTCGGTTCTTGGGTATTTTGCAACAGAGTGTTTTGCACAAGCGTTCATCTTAGCAGACGCTTGTTGGCTTGTAGTAGTATTTTACTGATATAATGGCAATGAAGTTCGGAGCTATTGTAGTATGAGCTGCTTCTTGTGTACCTGTTCATACATTATAGTGCTTGCTTGCTCTTTGGTTACGAGTCCTTGTTTCCTGGATGTTCTACTTTATATTTGTTGGGCGAACGCATTCCAGCCAATTTTCCATGCTGCTGTGGAACTGATTTTTGTGTAAGGTTTGATTATTTGCTCATTCTTCTTGTACCAAGTACTGTGGGAATTCAACAGAGTATTAGAGGAACTGTGGAACATGCACAGTTACACTTTGCTCTGGGGGAAATTCGGAAGAAAATATGATTTGGTAAAGCCAAAAACTCTTCCTACTCATTCAGGTATGGGAGAACCAATCTTCCAAAGTAACAGAAAGTTTAGTGAGATAATGGCCTACGTACTTGTAGGCACTTACTATCTTAACGTCCAGTGGGCTAGTGGGAAAGAGGCAAAAGCACCTCTAGGACATGAAATTCTACAAGCTGCAGGGAATATAATTATTACTGCTGCCTATAGGCTGATGCGTAGAATGGAGGTACAACTTTGCCCCATAGTGATCTATATTATCAACACTTATTATTTTTTTTTTGGTAAAATCAACACTTATGGTTAAATTGTCCATCTCCGCGTGAAGTTTGGTGGAATTTCACTGGTGTTCTGTTGCAATATATCCACTTTACTCTTTTATCTTTTTAGTAATGATTTGACTTGTAATCTTTGACATTGGCATATTAACCGTGTTTTAACTCAGCATATCACTTAATATAAACAATTTGATCTTGAGAGTGCTTATATAAGATACAAATCTTGACTTCATTGGTGTGAAGTGTAAACGCAGTGTTAATAAGCTATTTACTCCTACTTACAAACAATTTAATATGAATTGAGATGAGTACAAATCAAATTTCATCAAGCAGTATCCATTCTTCCTCTTGCTTTGGACTAATTCCTTCAAAATGTTTCTGAAAAAGGAAAAAAAAAAATCTTGTTTGAGAGGATATAGGTACATTTTTGTTCAGTAGTTGTTTATATGGTAGAATTAAGGTTATATACTTCCAACTTTAATCACTTTCTTATTTTCGATTCAATATGAGTATTGCCCAAAATAAAATGTTTTTGATAAAATATAGATTTTGGGCGAACAACTCCAACTATAATCAGATTTTGCTATCCTAGAAATAAGAGTTAACCAATGAGAAAAATGAGTTGAAAGATACTTTCAATTCTTTAATTAAATAAAGGTGATAAAAGTGGGTTTTATAATATTATTAAATTTAAAAAGTTAAAGTCACTTAAATAATTGAGATAGCTCAATAATTATTAAAATTATCTAACAACTTTGTACAGTTATCGAATAATTTTTATAATTATTAAAAAACTAAAAAAATAATGTATTTCTTTTATCTAATTTTTAAAACTTGAAGGATCCCAACTTAATTGACAAATTTATTTATTCATTTTAAAGTCCCGTTAACAATCTTATCATTTATCCTCTTGGGGACTAGAATCGCTAATTGATCCATCAGACTTGGTGCTTTAGGCACTAAAAACTTTCATTTTACAACAGGATTAGGTGTTGCTAAATTATAATGTTAAGACACTATATTCTAGACACTATAAAAGGTGATTCGTCTAATAATAGACTAATTTAGTTCCTTCTAGATCTAGAACGTGTCACTTTTAATTTATAGGAGTAAAATATAAGGATAATACCAATGGTTTAATTCCTTGTATTGCAGAAGAGAATATAATCATTACTGCTGGATAAAAAAGCTGCTGACTTATGTTAACAGGAGGGAACTCGGGGATCATTTATTTTCTTTTGGGTGAATTTCCCTGTTCTTTTTGTCGCGACGTGCGCTTCTCCATAATTGTACTAGTTTTCAATAAAGTTATTGTGCAACTTATTCAGGAAATTCATGGCTTCAGCATAGTGATTTGAAAAGTACCAATACACATGTATGCTCGCTTGGTTCACTTTTACTTATTATAATTTTTTTAATTATATTTTTATTTTTATTTATTTTATTAAAGATAAAATAAAAATATTATACTTTTTAATATATCAAAAATAATAAATAAAAATAAAAATATAATTAAAAAATTAATGACAAATAAAAATAAGTATTAAATTTACTTTATTTTTGTATGAAGAGGTCGCTTTTCTTCAATTTAATACATTCTCACCTCTTAAATTTATCAAAAGTATGACATTTAAATTAAGTTATATTTTTTTTTTTACATCCAACAAACTTGTTATATTAAGTCATAATAATTTCAAAGAGTTAAAGAATGCTATAGCATCATTTACAATTCAACTACAAAAATTAGCAAATTAAATAATATTTTATAGTAACGAAGTAGAAAATTTAGCTAAACTATGTGTTGTTATATTCCAGGATCTAGGAATATGCACAATATCTACATCTTCAAAGAAATTCATCAATTTTCAAATATCCTCGCAGGTTGTTTCTATCTCTTAAGATAGACACTTTTTTTTAGTATCATATCCACCATATTCTTTGCATCCGACAAGACTTGCATTCTTGTCCATTCATTTTTCGTAGATTTTTTCAATGTTTTACGAATTGCTAGTGCTTCAGCAGTGATGACCTTCCCAACAAATTGAATTGGGACACTAAAGGCTTGAAGCAATTTACCACAACTATCCGTAGTTGTCACTCCAATGCTTGCGATCTTCCTCTCTCTGTGTAAGCTAGCATCTACAAATAAAATAATACCATCTTGTACAAGAACAATATTTTTATCATTAGGACAAGCGGTTATATATGAAGTAGAATGATTAGTAAGCAAATTATCTTCACATTCAGGGTATTCAAAGAGTGATTTGTTTACTATTTCACTAGATTCATAGATTTCTCCATTGAAGATTAGGATGTTTCTAGCTTTCCAAATTTATCACATAACAGAAACACTTAACATAATTAGCTCAATAGAATCTGGATATTGATTAGTATCATCAGAATTATCATTCCACCAGCTAGCAAAAGTGATTAGTAAGTAAATTATCTTCACATTCATGATAGTCAAAGAGTGCTTTGTTTACTTTTTCACTAGGTTCATAAATTTCTCCATTAAAGATTAGGGCGTTTTTAGATTTTCAAATTTGTCACATAACAGAAACACTTAACTTAGTTAGATCAATAGAATCTAGATATCGATTAGCATTATCAAAATTATCATTCCATTAGCTAGCAAAATTCATAGTGTCTTCTCCGTTAGATCAATTTATAGAACATATTTTTCAAACTAATTGAGCTTTAGGATATTTTAACAACATATGCTCAATTATTTCACTTTCCAGACCACATTCTTTACAAACATCACAATAATGTTTTAATCATTTTGAAACAATGGAGTTAACTAGAAGCACATTTATAATACATTTTTGAATAAAATGTTTATATTTATTTTTAATATTCATAGATCATAGAAAATTTCAAAGTCTTTTTGAAAAGGATTGATAACTAGATTGAGGTCTTTCCAAACTAGCTTGTTGACATCTAACCTTTTCTTTGTTTAAATGATAACTTGATTTTACTTCATATTTTTTTGATTTAGTATATATGATGCCACATGATTCTATTTGGTAGTCCTGTAGTGGAGATTGGAATAGAGAATATAGCTTGTATATCAATTGGACAAAACAAAAATTGAAACTCTTGCATTTTTCAAGTATGAGTATTTTGGTCTATAAGATCCATCACTTTTAAATTCACTTTCAACTGACTTGGATAAAATACTAGGTTTAAAACCACTAAAGTTTGATAAATACTAGGTTTAAAATCGCTAAAGTTTTAATTTTTTTATTTAGTATGATGCCACATGATTCTATCCGGGAGTCCAATAGTGGAGATTCGAATAGAGACTATAGCTTGTATATCAGTTGGACAAAACAAAAATTGAAACTCTTGCATTTTTCAAGTATGAGCATTTTGGTATATAAGATCCATCACTTTTAAATTCACATTCAATTGACTCGGATAAATACTAGGTTTAAAATCACTAAAGTTTGATATTCATGGGTCTGTCCAAACGTTGATATGTTCTCCCCAACTTATTCTCCATCTAATTCTTTTTTATAAGAGGTCTCTTCCCCATGTAATACTTTTCCATATCCAAAACTAGCAGATGAGCAAGTGGTCTTGAGGAAAGAAGTATGTTGAAAATTGTCACAATTCAAAAATCAAGGGCTATGATGGCAGTTATAGCGGCGAACCTTAACAAGTAAGCCTATCATCCAAACTGATACACAAGGAGAAAAGACAATAATAACCCCAAGACAAGTCTTCTAGAACAAAGTCGAACAACATACATATAATAAAAACGAAAAGAAACATAATCAATAATGCCATAACTCCCAAAATCTGGTATCACAATGTAAGAACTACTAATTCAAGTCATAAATTAAATACATAAGAAATCCAACAGGAATAACTCTATCTCTGAATACTAGTTAAAACATAGTCTAATATAGAAAGATAGAAGTGAACTCTAGATGCATGAAATTGAACCGCTGCCTTGAATTACTTCAAAGGTGCCCGAATCAACCATTGTGAGGCATAGTTGATAACGCCCAAACTACAGCTCTCGTAAGAGTGTAAGAGGTCGCTGTCAAATATAGAACCCAACTGGGTTGGGTGTCGAATCCCACAGGGAATACTTGGTCACTAAGTGTTGCAACTATTAGTAAACTATTGGTCGAAAATTCTCCGGAAAGGGGGGATTTGATTATGCGTGAATTGATAATATCAAAGTAACGAATGAATACTTTGTTTAGTAAGATTTAATCACAGAGAATAATAAGTTAGGGTTATGTCCACCTTATGAGTTTTACATATCTATTAACTATGAGTAATGCGGAATTTAGACATGCATGCACTTATAGAGATTTGTATTCTAATGGTAAATCCTAGTGTTTCTCAACCATCAAGGATTATTTCACTTTAACTCTCTCGAGCCTAAAGTGTATAACTAACGGTACAAATTCTCCAAGAAAGTTAATCCGGTTAAGGCATTAAAGTGTAAACAGGGGTTGGTAGCCCTATTTTCTTGTCACACTCTCTTTTTCAAACATGTAACTTTTCTCTCGAACAAGTTAATAGTATACTGGCGTGTTCCTTATGTTTGCAACCATAAGAATTTAATTAAAACGAAGAGAATAATGTATAAGTAGCATACACATCAAGAATTCACGGACTCATAGTAATAAATAGTATCTTATAAGGCTTCCATAACCCTAACAGAGAAGTTTAGCTACTCATGAGTACAACGGAGATCACAATAAACATCATCATCATACCAAAGCTAGAACAATCTCACGTTGGGGATGAGATTGGCATCAAAAGGGATTGACGATTTTGCTCTCCTCGTTGCTCACATGTTTGTCGTGTTTCCCTATCTTAAAACTTACAGATTCTGTAAATTGAATAATACTAAAGTGTCGAATGAAAAAGAAGCGAATGAATGAATAACCATAACAATGAATGCTGAAAAATTCAGCAAATAAGGTTTTTATAACCTCCTTGTCCTAATCCTACTAAGTTACTGCTGCACCCCTAAGTATTTAAAAATACTGCTTTTGCCCGGGACAAATTCGCCATGCGTCACATTCAGTCCATAAGCTTCCAAAAGCTGCCTTCCCTCTTATGTGAAGTTTTCCTTTGCTGCCCAAAAGTCCACAAAGTGCTGAAATCCTCATCATTAATACCTGAAAACATGCTAATCACATAGGTTAGCTCACTTACAGGAAAATGGACTAAAAGTGCAGGAGTTATATATTTTATCCTCAAAACTTAGCTATAACATGGGTAAATTATGGTGTTTAGGCGTGTAAATACGCCCAACATCACTACCCACACTTAAAGCTTTGTTCGTCCTCGAACAAAATATTATGTCCATGCAAACATCTAGTTAGAATTTCACAGTAACAACACAAAATGTTCAACAAGACATGCACGACAATCATTAACAAAGAGTAGTTTTCTTGATCACTACTAGAAATAATTCAACCTCCAACATAGACTCGTAATGATGGTTAATTCGTATCCACAAGTTAAGCCACAAAGAATCATATAACACTACCCAAAACTCATCAACCATGTGTGTCTCACACAGGATATCACCCATAATCACTCACAAGTTTTGCATTTTTTGAAACATGGGTACAAGATTCTCCTTGCTCTCACTCTCACAAAGAATTCATATGTTGCAACTGATGGCCATAGGCTTTCCCTTAGTGTAATGCTCCACTAATATCAGAATGCTAAGCTTAGGATCAAATAGGTCTTTACATGGTTGTAATGTAGGCTAAGGGACAGGTAGGACTATTTTGGCCAGAAATAGTGACTATGTTCCCTAAGCGCTTTAATACACTACGTTATGTCATTAACACTTTCTTTTTAAACAACCCCTCTACTTTTCGTTCATCTACCACCCCTTTTCACCTATCTTGTTATTCAATTATAAACAAACTAACTTTTTATATTTTTTTTCTTTTTTTCTTTTTTTTTCTTTTTTTTCTTTTTATTTGATTTATTTATTTATTATTTTTTTTATAAAACACCTCTATGATAGCCACTCTTTTTCACAATAATTTCAAGTACCAATATACTCTGAGGCATCACTCTCACCCAATTTCCTCTTATTTTGTCACATGACTCTACAATTTAAAGCGCTTAGGAATTTGGATCAAATTATGGTCTTGACACAGTGAATCACACTTAGAGCCTAAATGTCTCAATAGTAATGATTTTAGCACAAACTCTTGTCATAATACTATGCCATCTATCAGAACAATTTCATGCACTTCATGCAAAATCACAAAAAAAATTTGAAAATTTAAATAATTTAAATACTAATAACTACGACTAATTAAAACAAACAAACATAAATAAATGTAGGCAAGGAAGTACAACATACAAATACCAGCACCCCACACTTGGACGGGACACACTGCCCTCAGTGGAAAATAAATAAGGAAAACCTGATTAGTCGGACTCCTCCTCTATGTCTGGGGTCATACCCCCTACATCGGAATCATCATCAGAGTCGTTGTCATCAGAGTTCTCCTTCACGTCTGAGTCTGGCATTCGACGATCATCATCAGTCAACACGTCATCATTGAGAGGTTCCTCAAAATGTACCCCTACTCCGCACATAGCCCGCGCATGCTCATTCATCGAGTAGTCGTAATCCAACTGCTGGAGCTCTGCATCAGTCAAAATTCGACCCCTACTCATCATGGTAAACCGAGTCATGCCATATAGATGGCGAAAGAAACTTTCATCCCGAGCATGTCTTTCTGCAGTGGTCAGGTTGACGTCATGCCCAGTTTCAGGATCTTTAACCTTTGTCAGATCAACCTTCTTTGGGTTGTGCGGAAGCTTATGATCTGCAGGTTCCTCTTCAATGTGCTCCTTCCTCAATATCGCAGTCAACAAATTGCCAAAGATGAAATGGGACCTCTTGTGTAGCCTAGCCTTACGCATTGATGATCGTATAACCACACCAATGTTAATGGGAATATTAGTCATCAGAGCGTACACCAAGAATACTCTATCACGTGTGATCTTTGTGTACTGTGTCCCAAGAATAAGTCAAGAGTTGACTATCCTCAACCATATACAAGCTTCTCTGTTTAGGGAAGCATACGAGAAGGTATTGTGCCGACCGGTATCCTTGTGACGATTCCAACGTGCCATTGATCTAGTTCCACACAGTGTGTGTCTGATTGCCCTGTACGGAGGTCTGTGATAAATCTCCTTGAGCGGTGATGGATCTACAGATGGAAAACCCAGAAAAGTGTTGAAAAACTCCGCATTCAGTTACAAGACTTGGCCCCGAATCTTCACTTCACTTCCGGTAGTCTTTGGGGACCAATTGGCATAAAACTCGCGTGTTAGATCAAGATTGCATTCCCCCATATCTCGGAAAATAAAATCAAGGTTTAGCGCCATGATTTTAGCCAAAATGCGAGGTTCTCTCTTCGCAAGACTCTCCTTTTGTATCAACTCCACGTGAACATATTTTTTCTCTTTGTTGTTCTTGTACCACTCCTTTCCTTCCTCCTCGAGGACCCACTTTATCCCGAAAGTGCGTTGAGGTATTTGCAGCGAGGGGGATTCAGCTTGCTCTTTTCTTCCCCTTTTCTGACCTTTCTGTGAGGTGGACGCTTTTTCTTTTCCTTGTCGTCCTTTTGGTGCCATTCTACCTGAGATTAAAATAGATTCATGTTAGCTCATCTCGGAAGATTTAATCGACAAACAAATAATAGTGGCACCACCCCACACTTAATTTATTGGTACAAACTAATTAAGTGACTGATGTCGATTACTTAGACTTCATCGACATACATATAGATGATATGTTCAAACAACATGTTTAGCACAATCATACTTTCATGTCATCTTAACTATCCTTTCCAACTCTATTTCATGTAATCTTGACTATACTTTCATGTTTAGATTGATGCACCTTTTGAACAAGACTAATACATAGAGATCGTAACAAGTTATTGCAAATAAATAATCACAACATCTCATGCTTGTATTCAATCATCATATTTATCTCGATGAACGAGTCATTCAAACATTCAAGATTTCAATTTTGAAGATTATGTAATTAACTTCACCATGTCGATTCCACAAAGGTATGACAGTGTATCAAAATCAAATACAAGTCGGAACCAAGTCAAGAACACCCACACTTATTCTTTCACTCAACTAGATGTATTATAACAAATCAACCACATTCTAATCACCAACACCACTTGAAAAATCTAAAATACCATTATAAGCATAATATTGTAACAACTTACAGAATATAAAAGAAGAACTTACTTGGTGATGGACTCGAAAGATGATCTTGCAAGGTTAGATGAGCAAAAAGAAAAGTTTTGAGAGATTTGGGAAGGTTAGGCGGCGCCTAGGTTGAGCAAACAAGTGCATTTTGTCTTAAGGTTGAAGTTCTATTTATAGACCAAGGCTTGGGTCAGTTTTGATCCATGAAAAATCGGGTTAGGGGCCAAAAATAATAAGTAGGCGGCACCTAATGCTTTGCCTATGTTTGGCATAGGCGGCGCCTAATGCTTTGCCTAGTTGGGCATAGGCGGCGCCGATGCCATCGCCTAGTTGAGCATAGGCGTCGCTATGCTATAGCCTTGTCGATTCAGAGAGCAAAGGCAATGGCATAGGCGGCGCCTAATGCTTTGCCTAGTTGAGCATAGGCGGCGCCTATGGTATAGCCTTGTCGATTCAGAGAACATAGGCCATAGCATAGGCCTTGCCTTGTCCGTTGCCTAGATTTACATAGGCCTTGCCTTGTTCGTTGCCTAGATTTGCATAGGCATTGCCTTGTCTATTACCTTTGATCCTTCATTCCTAACTTACCACCTTTAACATGGCTTCCTTTCAAATCAAAATTTGAGACCAATCTTCTTCTTTATACGTCTTTCACCTACACTTACTCAGAAACAACAAAAACTATTAGAACGATGGGTTGCCTCCCACCAAGCGCCTTAGTTTTGGTCGTGGCTCAACTCTTCTTTCTGGATTTTTATTTAACAAAACAACCTCCTAGTAAAACAAAATAATTAAAAACGATGGGTTGCCTCCCATATAGCGCTTGATTTATTGTCGCGGCACGACATAGTTATCTCGATTACTTAGACTTCGTCGAGATAGATGGTGGCCATGCATTTTATCGAATCAAGAGGACCGATATATGACTTCACTCTTTGGCCATTCACCTTAAAGACACCACCATTATTGTCTTCTAACTCTACCACTCCAGACGAGTAGACTTGGCTAATTCTGAACGAACCAGACCATTTAGACTTCAACTTACCTGGAAATAGCTTCAGTCTGGAGTTGAAAAAAAGTACCATATCACCCTTCTGAAAGTTTTGTTGGATAATCCGACGATTATGATACTTTTTCATCTGTTCCTTGTAGAGGTCTGATATTTCATAAACATGTAGACAGAAGTCATCCATCTCATTCAGCTGGTCCAATCTCAAATTAATAGTATCATCCCAATTCAAATTAAGCCGCTTCAACGCCCACAATGCTTTATGTTCGAGCTCAATTGGCAAATGACAGGCCTTCCCATAAACTAGTTGGTACGGGGACATGCCAGTTGGTGTCTTGAACGCAGTCCTATAAGCCCATAAGGCATCGTCTAGCTTTCGAGA
Organism: Capsicum baccatum var. pendulum; assembly: GCA_030864225.1. Lineage (NCBI taxonomy): Eukaryota > Viridiplantae > Streptophyta > Magnoliopsida > Solanales > Solanaceae > Capsicum > Capsicum baccatum. The sequence continues at coordinate 73,648,609 of CM061558.1, read as the reverse complement.
CCAATCTTTCATACTAGCATTTACAGTCTTAGCAAGGATCAGCTTGATCTCCCGATTCGAAACCTCTACCCGCCCACTAGTTTATGGGTCGTAAGGTGTGGCTGCCTTATGTTGCTTGACCCCATATTTCACCAACACGGCTCTGAACAGCTTGTTGCAAAAGTGTGATCCTTCATCGCTTATGATGGTACGTGGTACCCCAAAACGAGAGAAGATATTTCTCTTCAAGAATGCTACAACACGCTTACCTTCATTATCAGCCAGTGCTACTGCTTCGACCCATTTGGATACATAATCCACAGCAACTAGGATATATTTCATCCTAAACGAACTCATAAATGGGCCCATGAAATCAATACCCCACACATCAAATAGCTCTACTTCAAGAACCTTAGACATGGGCATCTCATGATGCTTTGAAATAGCGCCTTGCCTCTGACACTGATCACATCTTCTCATAAAATCATAGGCATCCTTGAATAATGAAGGCCAATAATAGCCGCTTTGCAATACCTTCATGGCTGTCCGATCACCTGCATGGTGACCCCCAACTTGGGAAGCATGACTTGCTTCCAATATGCTAGGCACCTCCACATGAGATATGCATCGCCTAATAACACCATCCACACATCGTCGAAAAAGATATGGTTTATCCCAGAAGTAGTGTTTCACATCATGCATGAACTTCCTCTTTTGATGAAAAGAGAAATTCTCAGCCATCAGCTTACTTACCACGTAGTTCGCAAAGTCTGCGTACCACGGTAACTCTTCCACCATCGTGGCTAGGATCTATTCGTCGGGAAATACATCATCAATATCAAGATCGGGCTGTGCTATGTGCTCATTCTCAAGTCTAGATAGATGATCAGCTACTTGGTTTTCGCAACCTTTTCTATCTTTTACCTCGAAATCAAATTCTTGCAGCAATAACACCCATCGAATTAGCCTTGGCTTAGCATCCTTCTTTGCCATTAAATATCTCAGAGCAGCATGATCTGTATGAAACACCACTTTGGTTCCCAACAAGTACGTATGGAACTTTTCAGGAGCATAAACAACCGCTAGAAGCTCTTGTTCCATGACGGTATAGTTCTTCTGGTCTCTATTTAAGGCCTTGCTCGTATAGTAGATTGGGTGGAATAACCTTTCTCTTCTCTGACCAAGTACAGCACCCAAAGATACCCCGCTTGCATCATACATAACTTCAAACGGTAGAGACCAATCAGGCGCTACAATGATGGGAGATTCAACTAGCTTCCCTTTGAGGAATTCAAATGCCTTCAAGCAATTTTCACCGAAGTCGAACTTTGCATCCTTCTCCAAAAGTTTGGATAACGGACTAGCAATCTTGGAGAAGTCTTTAATAAACCTTCGATAAAAACCTGCATGATCGAGGAAACTACGGACTCCTTTTACAAAAATTGGAGGTGGTAGTTTCTCGATAACTTCGATCTTGGCCCGATCAACCTCAATTCCTCTTTCGGAGACTTTATGCCCAAGAACAATGCCTTCCTTAACCATAAAATGGCACTTCTCCCAGTTTAGCACCAAGTTGAATTCAACACATCTCTGCAACGCCATACTCAGGTTCGCCAAGCACGATTCAAACGACTCACCCACAACTGAAAAATCGTCCATGAACACCTCCAAGGTGTCTTCAACCATATCAGAAAAAATGGACATCATACAACGCTGAAAAGTGGCGGGTGCGTTACATAGCCCAAATGCCATGCGTTTGAAGGCAAACGTACCATATGGGCATGTAAACGTTGTCTTCTCTTGATCTTTGGGAGCAATACAAATCTGATTATAGCCAGAATAACCATCTAAGAAACAAAACCATCCTTTCCCTGCCAATCGATCAAGCATTTGGTTCATGAATGGCATTGGGAAGTGATCCTTAAGCGTCCACGAATTCAAATTTCGGTAGTCCATGCACACTCTCCACCCTGTGACAGGTCTGAGTGGAATTAGCTTATTCTTTTCATTTGCAACTACCGTCATGCCCCTTTCTTGGGCACACGCTGTACCGGACTCACCCATTTACTGTCGGAGATTGGATACACTACCCCTGCATCTAACCACTTAATAATTTCTTTCTTCACCACCTCTTGCATAGGTGGATTCAAACGTCTTTGATGCTCAATAGTGGGTATGCAATTTTCTTCAAGCTGAATCTTGTGCATACATATCCCAGGCGGGATACCAATAATATCAGCGATAGTCCAACCGATGGCTCTCTTGTATCTCCTCAGAACAGAGATGAGAGCTGCAACTTGCTGCTCACCCAAATCAGCCACAACAATAACCGAAAGTGTGTTTCCACTTTCCAAGAACGCATACTTTAGATGACAGGGCAGCTCCTTCAATTCTAGCATTGGTGGCTCTTCAATGGATGGTTTCGCTGGTGGTGTAGGTCGATTTTTGATCAAGGTCCAGCTTCTTAGGAGCATGAGAATTCGACCCTATTCCTGTTAGAGCACAAACAGTTTCTTCATAATCTTCAATATCCTCACGCTCAAAATTCATTAGCACAGCAGCCAATGGCTCAATAATAAGCTGCTTCTCTACAGATAATTCTTTCTCATCTTTATAGTACACATCAGCTACAGAGAACACATTCATATCTTTGGGCTGCTTCATTGATTTGCATACATCAAAATGGACCACTTCGTCATTCATCCGAAATAAAAGCTCATTGGCTCTTAAATCAATAAGCACACTTCCTGTTGCAAGGAAAGGACGCCCCAAGATTATGGGAACTTCAGAGTCCACCTCACAATCCAAAATAACAAAGTCTGCAGGAAAAATGAAGGAAGAAATCTTCACCAATACATCATATAAGATACCAACAGGTTGTTTTACCGACCTGTCTGCCATCACGAGCCGCATATTAGTTGGTGTAGGATCGCCCAACCCCAACTTTCTGTAAATAGATAGTGGCATCAAATTGATGCTAGCTCCTAAATCACACAATGCCTTAGCGAAATCCAAAGATCCAACAGTGCAAGGAATAGTGAAAGCACCAGGATCTGCCTTTTTCTGCACTAACGATCTTGTAGCGATTACACTGAAATGGTGAACATTATCTGCCAACTCATAACTTGCTGCCCGCTTCTTTGTCAAAAGGTCCTTCATGAATTTCGCGTACCTAGGCATCTGTTCCAGCGCCTCTACCAAAGGAACATTAATAGTCAGCTGCTTTAACATAGTCATAAATTTACTGAACCTGGTATCATCAATTTTCTTCTTTAGTCTCTGAGGAAAAGGTGGTGGTTGAAGAGGAATAGTTTTCTCCACCCTTCCTTTTTATCTTGCTTCCGATTATCAATCTTTTCAGGCTGCAAATATCTAGGGGTGACGTCATGAACACTCTTTTCAGCTTATTCGGCATCTTCACATTATGCATCAATAACATTATCTGCTATATCATCAACCACCTGCTTGCGCTTGGATGGATTCTCCAACACCTTACCACTGCTGGTAGTAATAGACATACAAGATCCATCGTTCCTTGGATTTTGCACAATGTCACTAGGTAAAGTGCCAGTCTTTCTTTGATTAAATGCCGCTGAAAGTTGACTCAGTTGTTGTTCCAGCTGTTTTATTGAAGTGGAATGCGAGTCAACCAAATGATTTATTGATGACAAATCATTCTTTACCTCATTTAATCCCGTATTGGTTGCCTGCCCTTCAACAGCTTTGACATTATATCTTCCATGGACATCTTCCTAGAGCCAGACGCCACGGCCTCACAGTTTCCAGAAGGATCATACAAACCACTCCTGTCAGTCTTATTCTTCCAACTACCTTGATCACAGTCCTTGTTTCCATATTTATCATAATAGTTCCGACCTTGGTTTCCTTGGGCATTGCCTTGAAAACCCCTCTGATTATTCAAGTAGTTAGCTTCTTCCTCAGAATCAGATTCATCTCTTCCCTGTGACACAACAGCTTTGATTTTTTCGGTCTTTCCTGATAATAAATACTTGGTAATAAGATCCATCTGCGTTTTCATGTGCGCCATATCTTGATCATGTTCCTCCTCTCTTTGCCTTTGTTCTACAGTCATGCCAATGGATACAGTAGAGCTTGCTACCTCAGAATCCCTGGTATGCCAAGCCTTACTCTACTTTGTTATACGATCTAGCATATCACTTGCCTGAATAAAAGTAAGGTCCATGAATGACCCTCCTGCAGCATTATCAACCACTGGCTTAGTCACCGAATTCAAAGACCTGTATAATATCTCCATCAAGTGGACATTGGTTATATGATGATTTGGGCACCGCATAAGCTTCTTCTTAAACCACTCCCATGTTTAGTGGAGAGCTTCAGTTGGAAGCTGTCAAAAATTGCTGATCTCATCTCTCAACTGCGCTCTCTTAAATGGCGGAAAGAATCTTTCTAGGAAAGTGTCTTTCAATTGCCTCCAATTAGTAATAGAATCAGGAGTTAGCCCGTTCAACCATAGAGTTGCCTCCCCAAATAGAGACAATGGAAATAAGCGCAGCCGAATTGCATTCTGTCCAACACCTGGATTATCGAATGACTTGCATGTAGAGATAAAATTGATTAGATGCATATTCGGATCATCGCCTGCAAGTCCACCAAATAACCCCTTGAGCTGCAATAACTGAATCATGGTGCTAGTGATCTTGAACTTGGCTCCAGGTGCCAAGGGTGGAGGAATAATAGCCCTTGTGGCACCAACCCCGTCCAAATCGTCATCATCATCATCAAAAGGAATCTGCACAGCTCGGCGTTCAGGTCTCAATCTAGTTTGACGATCTCTTCTGTTCACAGGTGTCGCAACCTCATCAGCATGCCTCAGGTTTAGTAACTAATCATCACCCAGGTCCTCATCCTCAGGATTTGTTGCTCGCCCTGGGTTATCAATATTCTGTTGATACACTTGAGCAGCGGCCAATGCAGATAATCTAGCCTGCTCCTATTGGGCAGCCCTTCTATCAATGTCTCGTTGTGCATCGATTCTGCCAATAAGTTGAGGTTCAGGATTTATAGGTAATAATGGTTGACCAGAACTTCGAGTATTTGGCATGCACTGGACAAAACTTGAATGAAACAAAAACAACAGACGAAAAGTAAAATTCGAGAATCTTTGACCAAAGGGTCTAGTAACTATCACAAACTTAGTAGACAACCGTATTCCCCGACAACGACGCCAAAATTTGATAACGCCCAAACTACAGCTCTCGTAAGAGTGTAAGCGGTCGCTGTTAAATATAGAAACCAACTGGGTTGGGTGTTGAATCCCACAGGGAATACTTGGTCACTAAGTGTTGCAACTATTAGTAGACTGTAGGTCGAAAAATCCACGGAAATGGGGGGATTTGATTATGCGTGAATTGATAATATCAAAGTAACGAATGAATGCTTTGTTTAGTAGGATTTAATCACAGAGAATAATAAGTTAGGGTTATGTCCACCTTATGAGTTTTACATATCTATTAACTATGAGTAATGCAGAATTTAGACATGCATGCACTTATAGAGATTCGTATTCTAATGGTAAATCCTAGTGTTTCTAAACCATCAAGGATTATTTCACTTTAACTCTCTCGAGCCTAAAGTGTATAACTAACGGTACAAATTCTCCAAGAAAGTTAATCCGGTTAAGGCATTAATGTGTAAACAGGGGTTGGTAGCCCTATTTTCTTGTCACACTCTCTTTTCCAAACATGTAACTTTTCTCTTGAACAAGTTAATAGTATACTGGCGTGTTCCTTATGTTTGCAACCATAAGAATTTAATTAAAACGAAGAGAGTAATGATATAAGTAGCATACACATCAAGAATTAACGGACTCATAGTAATAGATAGTATCTCACAAGGCTTCCATAACCCTAACAGAGAAGTTTAGCTACTCATGAGTACAACGGAGATCACAATAAACATCATCATCATACCAAAGCTAGAACAATCTCACGTTGGGGATGAGATTGGCGTCAAAAGGGATTGACGATTTTGCTCTCCTCGTTGCTCACGTGTTTATCGTGTTTCCCTATCTTAAAACTTACAGATTCTGTAAACTGAATAATACTAAAGTTTCGAATGAAAAAGAAGTGAATGAATGAATAACCATAACAATGAATGCTGAAAAATTCAGCAAATAAGGTTTTTCTAACCTCCTTGTCCTAATCCTACTAAGTTACTGCTGCACCCCTAAGTATTTACAAATACTGCGTCTGCCCGGGACAAATTCGCCATGCGTCACATTCAGTCCATAAGCTTCCAAAAGTTGTCTTCCCTCTTATGTGAAGTTTTCCTTTGCTGCCCAAAGGTCCACAAAGTGCTGAAATCTTCATCATTAATACCTGAAAATATGCTAATCACATAGGTTAGCTCACTTACAGGAAAATGGACTAGAATTAAAGGAATTATATATTTTATCCTCAAAACTTAGCTCTAACATGGGTAAATTATGGTGTTTAGGCGTGTAAATACGCCCAACATCAATAGTTGAACCACGATTTGCACCAAAAGAATACAGTAGGGGTGAGTTTGATACACTTGTACTCAGTGGGTATCATAGGCCGACCGAGCAAAGTAAAAAATAAAACATACAAAAGTACACACTAAGGGTACATCACCTGCAATCAAAAAATATCCCACAATGATAGGCCATACTGCTTACACTAACAGTTTTATAATACTCATATATATCACAACAAATACCAAAAAGAGATACAAGTTAAACATTATACCACATACAACTAGAGCAAAGAAGAATAAACATATACAAAAATATCAAGTACAAGTAAGGAAAGATAGAACAACTTGATAGCTAACAAGTCAACACAAAAATACAATCACTACATAAGCAAATAAGGTAAATACAATGAAAATGATGATGATGATATAATGCTTGAGGTTGTTGCACAACCTTCGTATACGCCCACTGACATTATCCGAACCAGAGCCTAGTCGTGTTGGGTATCTCAACTCAAACCAGGATCGAAGATCACCCCCAATATCCTACTGTTAACCACCCCACACCCATGTCTGATGAATTCTGAACATATAATAAGATAAAATAATAATAATTTAAAGACATGATAGTAAGCCTAAAATTAAAGTCGAAAATCACAACCAATACCAATCCCAATGTCAATACCAATACCAAGGCTAACACTAATACCGACACTGCTCATGCCCATAGTAATCTGACAAAGCCTCTAACCAGAATCAAAGAACATTCGGTTGAAACATGCCCCCAATCATAGACAAAACTATAACCAAGGAAATAACAATAATAAAAATATATCCATAGCATGAAATAGAGCCTTTCGGAGTATGTAAGCTCACCACTACAATTTGACTTAAAAATGTCCCTGGATTCAAGTTACTTAGTAGGAGAAATGGTAGTATAATCGATTTCTGCATCGTGTGGGGATACAACGCCCAAAGATGATTAGCGGAGTGAACGCTAGCATGTAACTCAATGATAAAGATAAGATAATGCCATCATTTCAATACAAAATCAATTAACCATATGCAATCACATATACACACACATATATATAGATATAAATCATGTCGGAATAGGGAACAAAGTGTAGCATGTATTTAAATCCTTAACCTGGGCTGAGTAGCTTGACCATCCTAAAACTACCCACGGGCTATATGGGTTTAACTCCCCCTATTGAAAGGGCCCTAGTGCGTGTTAGCCGCATGATCGAAGAAAAGAACCTGATACGACTAGTACATCTCCAAAAAATATAAAGTGTGACATCATGAATACGGTCACCAAGACCACCCTTAAATCGATAAACGTGAGTTTCCAGTGTCAGTACCCATGGGATCCCCACCATCCATGGCTTTGCTACTCGACCCTCTTTAAGCCCATATTAAAACCATTTACATATTTCTAACCTTTTTCCAAGGAGTCTTTTTTAAGACATTAACTATTGGTATCGTTATACATAAATTAGATCTTGCAAGTCTATTACCTTATGCCATATAAACCATTATACCAAATTAGACCTCATCATTTTCAATTAACCAAAACCATTTATAATCAAACCATGGCCACCAAGGAATTTCCAAAACCATTTGAAACCAACAAAAACCAATTCATGTTTGTTTATCCATTTATGTAATGCAAGGATTTCAAGGATGATCAAACTATGTGACAAAAATCATTCTCATTGACAATTTCACAAACAGGTTGAGGGCATGCCATTATTAAAGCTAAAATAATCAAATTTTAGGCTCAACCATGACCCCTCAATTAAATCAATATTCCCATGCACCCACATATGGAAAAACCATAATTAAAACATGAAGAACCATAAGTAAATCATGAGGAACATTAATCAACCATGAACATCCAAAACCCCCAACCTTTATTTCAAACCATAGCAATACCATGAAAACAATACACTAAAAAATATACCTTTAGTAAAATAACAATGAGTGAAGAGTCGCATGCCTGAATTACAAAGATTCACAGAGAGAAATTGATCTTTAAGACCTTAGATATCCACTTTGGAGAAATCCTAGCCAATTTTGCTTGAGAGGATTTTAAGAGAGTAAAGAGGATGTTTAATCTTGTAAAGTGTGGAATGAATTACCAAAAAGTGTTATAAGGATGTGCAGTCTTAAGGGTTTTAAGTGAGAAATATCCAAAGTGTCTCCAACTAAAAACTGTAAAATGACCGCAGGTGGTTACGAGTCGACCTCTTGACTCGTGACCACAACATATGACTCATACTGTTGAGTCATCACCAATACAGTGGTTGGTCAACCACACACTATTCGTCATACGACTCCATGAACCCACACGTGACCTGACCATTTGACTCGTATGGTCTAGTCATATCCAAGACAAAACCCAAGGAATTAACACTGTACAACATAGGCTCAATCTTACCACTCGTAACCTATCCTCACGGCTCTTAGTGAGCCACTCGTACTCAGAACCAAGTCAAGTCACTAAGTTTTTGATTTGGTTAAGGATCTTCCTAATAACCCGTCACCAACCTTACTGACACGTACCACCAAGTCGTTACCAAGATCGAAAACCCAACAACCATTCACTGGTCACCTAAAAGACTAAGGTCACCTGACCCATACCCACACCATACGACTCATATGGTTAAGTCATCAGCAGAACATTGAGATCAAAGCTCAAGAATTTCCATGGCCAAAACACAAGGTGTTTCAATTCTCCCCCACTTGGATCATTCATCCCTGAATGATGAAATAAGACATTGACTAGCATGATCAAACCCCAAAAGCCTCTACTCTTACCTTTAACTAAGTTAGAAAACAAAGACGTTAAGAATAACACATACCTTACACACAATCGTTCAGAGCGGAAAACAAGAATGGATACTGGACTTCATGTCCTCTTCAGTTTCCCAAGTAGCCTCTTTCACCTTGTGGTTCCTTCATAGAACCTTTGCTGAAGCGATGTCCTTCGTCTACAACCAAAAAACCAGGTGATCTAAGATTTCAATTGGAACCTCCTCATAAGAGAAGGAATCTAAAATACCAATATCCTTGACAGGCATAATTTGCAATGAATCACCCATATACTTTCTCAACATGGACACATGAAACATCGAGTAAATGAAGTTTAAATTAGAAGGCAACTCCAATTCATAAGCATTGTTACCAACCTTTCTCAAAACCAAGTACAGAATAACATACCGGTGACTAAGATTCTCCTTCTTCCCAAACTGCATCTCTTCGTTCATGGGAGATACCTTCAAGAATACCCTATCCCCAACCTCAAACTCTAAATCCATATGCCTCACATCCGGCTAGGACTTCTAGTGATTTTGGGAAGCTTTAAGTCTATCCCAAATTACCTTTACCTTATCCACCGATTGGTGAACTAAATCTGGACCAAACATCTTCGCCTTACCAACCTTGAACCTCCCGATAGGAGACCTACACCTCCTACCATACAAAGTGTCAAACAGAGCCATCCCAATGCTAGAGTGGTAGTTATTATTATCTGCAAACTCTATAAGAGGAAAATGCTCAACCCAACTACCACCATAGTCAATTATGTAAGCTCTAAGCATGTCTTCTAATGTCTAAATATTCCTTTCCGCTTGACCATCTAATTGCTGATGGAAAGCCGTACTAAGGCTCACCTTAGTCCCCAAAATTTACTAAAATAACCTCTAAAAGTGAGTTGAAAACTGTGTACCATGATCCGAGATTATTGAAACAGGCACCCAATTCAACTTCACAATCTCTTGGAGGTACAACTTTGCATAATCCTCTGCCGAAAAACTAGTCCTTACTGGCAAGAAATGAACAAACTTTGTCATCCTATCCACGATGACCCAACCCAAATCAAATCAATTTTGAGAGTAAGAAAGACCAGTAACGAAATCCATGTTGATCACTTCCCATTTCTACAAAGAAAACTCAATCTCTTGATACAATACTTCGGGCCTCATGTGCTCAACTTTCACTTATTGACACACCATGCACTTAGCTACAAAACTAGCCATATCCCCCTTCACATTGTTCCACCAATACATTTCCTTCAGGTTATGATATATTTTTATTGTACTAGGATGGATAGAGTAGCGCGACTCATGCTCCTCAGCCAAGATCCTCTCTTACAATCCATCTATATCGGGAACACACAACCTCCCTAGGTACCTCAAGGTACCATCACTACTAATCTCGAAGGTCATCACCTTCTACAACCTATATTACCTTTGATCCTCATTAAGACAGGATCCAACACTTGTTTCTCTTTATTTTCACACCAAGAGACGACTGTGCCACCTTCTAAACAAATATACCACCATCCTTAGAGTCCAAAAGATGAAATCCAAGGTTAGCCAAATGGTGAATATCCTTCACTAACTGTTTCCCTTCATCCACATGAGCTAGACTCCCCATGGATAACCTGCTAAAAGCATTAAGAACTACATTAGCTTTACTTAGATGGTAGTAAAGACTCATGTCATAATCCTTGAGCAACTTAAGTCATCTCATTTGCCTGAGGTTAAGCTCTTTTTGAGTAAACACATATTGTAGGCTCTTATGATCTGAAAAGATATCTAAATGTACTCCATAAAAATAGTGATGCCAAATTTTCAACATGAACACCACAACCAAAAGCTCCAAGTCACGAGTCAGATAATTCTTCTCATGCACCTTCAACTATCTAGAGGCATAAGTTATCACCTTGCCAAGCTGCATCAAAATGCAACCAACCCCCACACGGGATGCATCACAATAGACCACAAATCCATTAGTACCTTCGATCAAAGTCAAGATCGGTGTCGAAGTCATCTTATCAAAACTATCCTCACAAGCATTAGGCCACAAGAACTTTATCTTTTTCGTAGTTAACCTAGTCAATGGGGAAGCTATAGAAGAAAAACTTTCCACAAACCTTCTATAATAACTGGCTAAACCCAAGAAGCTCCAAATATTGGTTGAAGTCGTAGGTCTGGGCCACTTTTTAACTACTACAATTTTCTACAGATCCCCCATGATCCCTTCACTAGAAATGACATGACCCAAAAAGGTGACAACGTTCAACCAAAATTCATATTTTGAAAATTTGGCATACAACTGCTGCTCTTTTAGGGTCTGTAATACAATGCAGAGGTGATCAACATGATCCGCCTTACTCTTAAAGTACAACAGAATATCATCGATGAACATAATGACAAAAAAATCTAGAAACTAATGAAAGACTCTATTCATTAAATTCGTGAATGCCGCTGGGGCATTGGTCAACCCAAAGGACATAACCAGAAACTCAAAATGCCCATACCGAGTATAAAAGGCATTTTTAAGGATATCTACCTCCCTAGTTTTTAACTGATGATACCCAGACCGAAGATCAATCTTGGAGAAAAACTTACACCCTGAAGTTAATCAAACGAATCATCTATCTTTGGAAAAGGGTACTTATTCTTTACTATTACCTTTTTCAATTGTCGATAATCAACACACATTTGAGGGGAACCATCCTTCTTATGCACAAACAACGTTGGTTCACCTTATAGTGACACATTAGGAAGGATAAAACCCTTGTTTACAAGATTTTTTAGTTGCTCCTTAAGCTTCTTTAACTCATCTAAAGACATTCTATATCGAAGAATAAAAATAGGACGAGTGTCCGAAACAAGATCAATCCCAAAATCAATCTCCCTATTGGGAGGAACACCAGGAAGGTCATCTAGGAAGACCTTAGGAAATACATTCAACCACCGGGATGGAATATAAAGAAGGACCCTCCAATTAAGAATCTTTTACCTAGATCAAATAATAGATATACCCTTTGGAGATTAATCTCTGAGCTCTAAGATATGATATAAACCTCTCCTTCAGATCTAGGGAATCAACCTCTTATTCAATAACCGGCTTATTTGGGAATTTAAAAATGACTTTATGGGTACAAAAGTCTAGAGAAGCATAACATGGGTGCAACTAATCTATCTCTAATATGATATTAAAATTAACCATGTCTAACTCAAACAGATCAACCAAAGTCTTTCGACCACCCACAGATACCACACAACCCCTATAGACTCTTCTAGCCACCATAGAGTTACCCACTGGTGTAGAAACAAAAAAATGATCCGAAAGACACTCGGGACCAAAATAGATATGCACAGCCACAAATTGGGTCACATAAGAAAGAGTGATCCCAAGATCAAGTACAGTACACATCACAGGAAAGGAGTTTCAACATATTAGTAATGATATTAGGAGATGCCTCAAACTCCTGCTGGTTAGTAAGAGTATAGGGTCGATTCTGACCAGTGCTGGAGCTAGATGGTGCACCCTTTGGTATTGGAGCTAAAAAAGAGGCAACAGGAACCTTGTTTGCCCAAGAAGTAACCTTACCAATAGGACAATTTCCAATTATGTACCCTGGATGACCACAGTTAAATCACTTATCCTTTCCTTCATCACAGTAACCCCGATACAATCGACCATAAAATCTATAAAGAGGATAAGATGGAGCTGATTGGGCCCCATTAGCCTGAGATTCGGCACCTTATTCCCTATAATTGTCTCCACTCTAAAATCTTCTCCCATCAGATGGCTTTAGGTAGGGAGAAATAGTCGTCGAATAACACCCCAAATTGCCCCACTTGTTTTTGGAACACTTTCCACCATCCCTGCCTCTCTTTAATTAATCACCACCCTGCTCAGAAAATCTAAACTTCTTGCTCTGCCTTTCCCCAATCTCTGCCTGCTTCCTCTTCTCTTTCTCAACCTATTGTATGTACACAACAAATTGGGAGATGCCCATATCCTTTTTTAACAAGGCATCCTTACTCTGTAAAATCAAGTCTTGGGATAACCCAAAAGCAAACTTCCTCATTCTAGCCCTCATGCTAGAAACTAACTCGAAGCATACAAAAATAATTGGTAAAACTTCAAGGCATATTTCTTTACTGACACCTTGTCTTGCTTCAGATTAACAAAATCTTCTGCCTTCACCTTCCTCAACTCCTGAGGAAATAAGCGGTCTAGAAAAGCACTAAAGAAATTATCCCACATGGCTAACTTAACATCATCACTCCTAAACTATTCATATTTCTCATACCATTGGTATGCTATATATTTCAGTTGGTAGGCAGTGAATTCCACACCCTCCACGTTTATAGCATGCATAATGCAAAAAATCTTTTCCATTTTATCAACAAAAACTTGAAAATCCTCCTCAACCCTAACACTAGTGAACATAAGAGGTTTCAACCTCATAAATTGGCCAACCCTGATGGACTTAAAAGATAGAGTAATAGAAGCACCACGCTTATACTGAGAAGCTACCAACTGGGCCAACATATGAATAGACTGATGAAACTCAACTTTTATTACATCAGCTTGAGGAGCTCAAGTAGGATTGTAGGGAACCAGTGGAACTCCAGGAAGGTAATCAGGAACTAGACCCCTAGACTGAGTCTGGACCCTATAAGTAAGATGGGTCCCATTAACATTATCCCCAAGTGGAATAGAGAAGTTTCCATGAACTTCAAATCGTCTGGGAGGCATGATCTGAAAAGTGAATAAATGGGCATTAGAGAAGATTTCAGGACCTTAGACTCTAAAGCTTAAAAATAGAACACAAGAAGGAGAAACATTCTTAAATGCCTCGTATCCTCTCTCTTATGAGTATGGCGCGCTACACATCCTTAAAAGAGACTCTACTCAATATGGCTTTATCGGACACCCAGTTGACTATGAAACTAGGGCTTTAATACCAATCTATCATGACCCGAACTAGGGCCTAGTCGTGTAGGGTATCTCAAGTCCAACCTGGACCAAAAACTAGCCCTAATACCCCACCATTAACCACCCCACTATCCATGTTAGATGAATTTCAAACATATAACAAGATAGAATAATAATAATAATAATAATTTACAGACATGATAGTAAGCCTAAATCCAAAGTAAAAAATCATAACAAAATGTCCAACCAATACCATCCCAATGCCAATACCAAGTCTAAAACTAATACTGACACCATCTACGCCCATAGTAGTTTGAGAAAGCCTCTAACCAAAATAAAAGAATATCTGGTCGGGATATGAATTCGACCATAGGCAAAACCATAACCAAATAAATAACAATAATAAAAAGAAATCCATAGCATAAAATAGAGCCTTCTGGAGTATGGAAGTACCCAGATCTAAGTCACTAAGCAGGATGAATGGTAGTATAGCCGGTTCCAGCATCGCATGGGATACAACACTCGAAGATGATTAGCAGAGTGAATGCTAGCATGTAACTCAAGGATAAAGATAAGATAATGCCATCATTTCAAAACTAAATCAATTAACCATATGTAATCACATGTACACACACACATATATATAATTAGGATGAGTAGCTCGATCATCCTAAAACCACCCATGGGCTATATAGGTTCAGCTCTCTCTGCTGAATGAACCCTAGTGCGTGTTAGACGCATGATCAGAGAAATGAACATGAGATAACTAGTATATCTCCAAAAAAATATAAAGTGTGATGGCATGCACACAATCAATGAAACCACCCTCACATCGGAAAATATGAGTTTCTAATTTTGGTCCCCTGGGACCCCTACCTTCTATGGCTTTGCTACTTAACACTCTTTAAACCCATATTAAATTTATTTACATATTCTCAACCATTTTCCAAGGAGACGTTAATAAGGAATTAACCATTGGTATCATCATACCAAAATTAGAGCTTGCAAGTCTACTACCTTATGCCATATAAACCATTAAACCAAATTAGACTCCATCGTTTCCAATTAACCAAAAATAATCAAACCATGGCCACCAAGGTCTTTTCAAAACCATATGAAACCAACCAAAACCAATTCATGTTTGTTTAACCATTTATGTAATGCAAAGATTCCAAGGATAATAAAACTATGTGACAAAAATCTTTCTTATTGACAATTTCACAAACAGGTTAAGGGCATACTATTATCAAAGATAAAATCATCAAATTTAGGGCTCAATCATGACCCCTAAATTAAATCACCATTCCATGCACCCACATGTGGAAAATCCATAATTAAAATATAAAAAATTATAAGTAAATCATGATGAACATTAATCAACCATGAACATCCAAAACCCCCAACCTATATTTTAAAATCATAATAATACCATGAAAATCATACACTAAAACATATGTATTTAATAAAATAACAATGAGGGAAGAGTCACATGCCTAAATTACAAAGATTCATAGAGAGAAATTGATTTTTAAGCCTTTAGACATCTACTTTGGAGAAACCCTAGTCAAATTTGCTTGAGAGGATTTTAAAAGAGCAGAGAGGATGCATAATCTTGTAAAGTATAGAATGAATGACCAAAAAGTGTTATAGGTACATGAGGTCTTAAGGGTTTTAAATGAGAAATTTCCAAAGTGCCCCCAGCTAAAAACTGTAAAAATCTCGCAGGTGATTATGATTCGACCTCTTGACTCGTGACCACAAGATACGACTCATACCATTGAGTCATCACCAAGACAATAAGTTGGTCACCCACAAACTATCCGCTATATGATTCCATGACCCCACACATGACCTGATTATCCGAATCGTATAGTCTAGTCATAACCAAGACAAAACCCAAAGGATTAAAACTGGACAACATACGACTCAACCTTACCACTCGTAACCTATCCTTATGACTCTTAGTGAGCCACTTATACTCAAAGCCAAGTCAAGTCACTAAGTTTCTAATTTGGCTAAGTATCGTCCAAAAGACTTGTCACCAATCCTAACGACCTATACCACCAAGTGATTACTAAAATAAAAAAACTAACAACCATTCACTGGTCACCGAACTTATAGGGTCACCTGACCTGTACCCACACCATATGACTCATATGGTTAAGCCGTCAGCAGGACAGTAAGCTCAAAGCTCAAGAATTTTTAAGGTCCAAAAACCAAGGTGTTTCACCTACTAAACTAAAGCTTTCTTATGTAGGATCCATAAGGTGTTCATCAATCTGTATACAACCAATATCCATGACTCTTCTACGAAGAGTCATGGATATTGGTTGTATACGGGTTGATAAACCCTCCATGGATCCTATGTCACAAGGCTTGCCTCCGTAGGTGTATACGAGGTAGTATATGGGTTGACGAACCCTCCATGGGCTCCATGTTGAGAGGCTTGCCTCTGTGGTTTTGTACGGAGGTTATGCGAAAACCTCGTTCATCATCATCATTATCTTCTTATGCATTGCACCTACATTACTGTGTTTATGTTGTGATTCAAATTTCCATATTGAATTATTATTCCTTTATTTGTCCTTATTCTATTAATTGTACTTGACTATCTTGTATATACCTGCTCTTCCTTATTTCTAAGTTCATGTGATATAATGTATATTTGTGTTCCACTTATTATGTTGTTGCATTTGTGATGTATATATTAGAAATGTTAGTACAAGTAGTGTGGGCTACCCTTGTAAGATATTTTTTGATTGCAGGTGATGTGACCTTAGTGTGTATTTTGTATGTCTTATTTTCTACTTTGTTCGGTCGACCTATGATACCTACAGATACCTATTGTACACTTCTGGTACAAATTTAGGTTTAGGTGCACCCCACATTACTTGATTTAGGCGATTGTTGGAGATTTCAAGGTAGTGGATGATTTGCAGGCATTAGGGTGTCTTCTACTATCTTCTCTATCCTTAGACTATGTATTTACTAGTTTTCAGAGACAAAGTTGTATCTATTGTATTTCTTATGTACTTCATTTGGGTTTGAGTTGTACTTGATACGTTCTTATATTATTGACCTCAAATTTTTGGGAGTTATGGCTGCATTGCTGCTTATTTTTTTTTCGCATATATTATACTTTTATGGTTTAGCTTTGTTCTAGAAGCATTACCTTGGAGGTATTTTAGTCTTTTCCCCCTTGTGCATCAGATTTAGTGATAGGCTTACTCATCTAGGTTTGCCACGATGAGTGCCATTATGACCCTTGATTTTAGGTTGTGACAATATAGATACATATATATATACTAGATGTAGAAGCCCACACCAGCACAGAACTAATAATAGTGACCTCACTATGATTTGTATTTGTGTATGTCGCAATCAGAATTACATTAGATTTTGAAAAAAAAACATCATCTTTTATAGCAAATAAGGATTATTAACTTATCGACTTCATCAATCCACTAGTGAAGTAAAAGCACGTGAAAAAAATACCATGTATTTAGGACCTAAATTCTTGAAAGGAAATAGATATCCATCATCTATTGTTCTTAAAAGTTCAGAGAAAAAATGGGAAAATAGATATCTGGCCCTTTTCCTGAACCTATGTCCTTGGTACAGGAAAAATCGATATATGTTCTACACAAATTCATCATCGAAAGGAAATATCAATACAAAACTTCAAGAAATGATTAAACTTCTATGCATCTAGCAAATTGATGCGGCCTAGGAGCAAGGTAATTTAAGTAAGTAATGACAATGTGCTAGTAAAATACCAAGACATGGCCTATGAGGAAAAATGAACTGAGAAGCCCTCAACCGTGCAGCAGTTTTGAGTTCCACCGTGTAGTCTGTAAGATATGAGCTATTAAGTATTAAAATAAATAACAATCATTGTAAATTTTTGGGTATCAAAAGCAAAAAAATAATCAAAGGTTTATTATACCTATTTTGTTAAACAAACGTTTCATGTATATTGTATACCCTTTTTGATATGAAAATATCAATTCAAAATTTGTTTTTAAATATCAGTGGAGTATAGTTAGTCCAGATAGGAATTAAAAAAACTTTGGTGATTAATTATTTTTTTCATTAAGTTTTATATACCAAGGGTATTAACAAATACAATTATATCGAGTATTGTATATGTTTCTTGTGTATTCACTCGGTATCAATGTATTTGTGTGTATCTTCAACTAACTATTGATTTTTTTAATGTATTCAATTGCATTTTGTCCTTTATACACATTTTTATCATGTGTGGTATACTCCTTCATAATACAATTAAAAAAACATCATATCTCTCCCTCGTTCAGGCATACTGATAGTATGAGTAGGAAATTGAAAAGGAGAACTAAGGGGAAGAAAAGAGGTCTCCACCATATGGAATTGTCCATTACAATTTAATTTGACCTCCAGGTCCTTTGTTACTTACTTGATTTCAATTCAAGTGACAGATAAGAAGAGAGAGAGAGAGAGAGAGAGAGAGAGAGAGGGAGAGAGGTGCGAGAAAGATAGAGTGGAGAATGAGGAAGAAGAGAGGTGAGTGATAGAGGAGAGATTTGTTGTACAACCTTAAGTATAACTATGTAATCTAAATTGTTCAAACTATAGTTATGTATAATAAATATATAATACATGTATAAAATTTTTACCCTCACTAGACCCTACTTTGTAGGAATACATTGGGTATGTTGTTGTTGAAGTTGGCAGAACAAAGTAACATTTATCTGCCACTTTTTTATACTGTTTGGAAAAATATCATTTTTATGGAATTTCATTTTTTAAATATAAAACTTCATATAATAACCTCGATTTTTATATGTAAAATTTCAAACTTCACGATAATTGTAAATTTTCATTTATAAAGGTTGATCTAGCATGGCCCTTTCTTTTTGGTTATCTTGTAGGAGCTAGTCTTTTGATTTTCTTTTAAGCTTGAGTTGTTACTTCAACAACTGGTACTTCTACTTCTACCATCGACCTTGTTTCACTTAAATCCTCTTTCATGGCCACGTATATAATTTCCATCTGAGGAATGCAAAATCTTCTCATTTACATAATGAATATTTGTGGATTTATTCTGAAAATCATATATGATATACATGGGCCAAATATATTTATAGCCCATGCGATTATGAATCTTGTCCAAGTTGGATTAGCCTTTGGTCCAATCCAATTTCGCAAAGTAGACCGAACCAATTACTAGTTTTGTCCCAATAGAGTGCTTCGAGCAAAAATTCCAAATTTAACAGCAACATAGGTTCAGGAAAACAAATAATTAGGAAGAGATTCAGAATATAAAGTCAGATACCTGAATACAGTTTTGGAGATGAACTCAACAAACTTCTTGAGAAGAAATTCAAATCTGTCAAACTTATAGATCTCCACCTGTTAAGATATCTCCCTCGTGTGACACCAGATTTTGTTATAGTGAGCAGAGTAATCAGTGATAAAAGTACATTTCTTGACAAAGACATTTCAAACTCCATGTCACTAAGTTAAAGGCTACAATATTCTTATTTTCTTAGGCTGAAATTCCCAGAGTATATCGGTGTCAAGAGTGGAACAAATACGCCTCGAGAAATGTAGGCATCGCCAAATCTTTTTGCAATTGTCTTCAGCGGCCTCTGCATTATCGACAAAATAAACATATGAAAAAAAGTAAGCATTTGATAGAAGCTGTTATAGTTTCATCACAAAATAATCTAACTCAGAAAAGCTTCAGTAAAAATCTTCAAATAAAAATTGCAGAATATCATCAGATAATAACCTGAATACCATCGAAGATGTTTCCCGAGATTCCAGGACCAAGCTCTACAGACATGGGTTGTAATTTGAATAAACATTAATTTACCTATTTAAAATTAGATATTCCAACATTTGAAGCAAGACAATAAAACTGAGAAGTATTTTATATTTACCTTATGTGTACCTAGGATAGGATCATTCACCATTATCCCAACTGTTTCTTCATAAACCTGAATACAATTTTAGAGACTAACTCAACAAACTTCTTTAGAAGAAATTCAGTTCTGTCAAACTTACAACATATAGATCCTCCACCTATTAAGATATCTCCCTCATGTGACACCAGATATGTTATAGTGAGCAGAGTAATCAATGAAGTGTTTTGGAGTCATCAATGCCATAACAATGAAGTAGGAACTTATTGGTATATCAATGAAACGTTTTGGAGTCATTAATAGCACATGGATCTTCTTTGAGTAACCGAACACCTTATGAAATTCATTAGTGCAATAAACATGTAAGATTTGGAAAACAAGTAAGTATTGGAATGTCTTGACATCTTGTAGGGTGGAAACAAGTTTATTAGTAACGTAGGACATCGTACAAAACCATTATGGATCACATGTTACTGAATAACTTTGGAAACTTTCTCAATAGAACAATTGTTCACTTTCATGCCAAAGATATGGTATAGAGTATGCTTTACATACTTGACTGTAAACCTCCAATACTAGTCCCAAATGGACTTCCCATCTTTTCGGATTACTTATCTACAATGAACATATATAGCAATCTAGTATTAGCAACCAAACGTCACAATTCAATTATTTGAATTCACCAAACTAGTGGTTAAGTAGTAAGCCTTAATTACACCATAAAGGGTGTCACTTTAACCCTCTTATACTCCAATTACATTCACATGTCATGCATATTCATACAACATCCTCCAATATTAAGTTTCGATTCATTTATCCTTCCAACCAATCCATTAAACCAAATTGAGCCATAGACATAAATAATCATCAATTCAATAGTATATCACCATATCCACCTTCCATAACTCAATTACCATATCCACCTTCCACAATTCAATACAACCAAACTATGCAAAATAGTCCATAACCCTATTTTCATCACCTTTGAATAACAACCAATACATATAATCCTCTATCACACATATACATATGGAAAAGAACAAAGGCAAATAATATTCATACCTTAGAATTCACCTCTTGATTATGCAATCCTGTTTGCACAAATAATAGGTGTCGTTCGAAGCTCTTGAGATGACAAACGTAGTTATCGAATTACTTTGGAATTTCTATGGTTGAATCAAAAGTAATTTAAAGGTCAAATTTGGCTAGGGTTTGTTCTTCCTCAATGATTGATGATGAAAATGAGTTTTTGAACTCATATAAATTTATATATACACATATTCCCATCCATAATATAATAGGAAATGACCAAAATGCCTTTAAAATTTAAATAATGTCAAATCTGTCCTTTGGTGGACTGTTTTGATAAGCTAAAGTAGATCGACCATAACTCTTTTCTCCGATATCAGATTTGGGTAAAATTGGTATCGTTGGAAGTATAATTCAAAGGTCTTCCGTGTCATATAAAGCAGGACACCCAGTTCGTCCTGTACAAGGAGTTATGGTCGTTTTAAGTTGACCTTAAAAATCTATTTTGATAGACTGAAGTAAAACGAGTATAACTCCTTACTCAGACATTGGATTTATATGAAAATAATTGAATTGGAAAGAAGACTCAAATATATTTCTTTTCATAAGTTGCAGCTCTACCAATTCATTATATTAAGGATGTTATGATCATTCGAAGTTGACCCAAAAATTCGACTGGCCTCAGTAGTTTGTGTGCAGGAAATTTTCCTGCATATTTACTATTCCGAAATATCCCGGCCACCGTTTTATAGTTTCCAACGTGCTCGATTATATCCGAAACCTATCCGTTTTTGGAAATTTTATATCGTTGGAAAGTTTATTCAATAACCTTCGTATGGAACCATCGACAGGCAAATTTCGATATAAATAAAATAAAAAAAATTAATTCCATATAAATAAGACCAATACACGTACTTGAATAAGGGTTTTACATCCTTCCCCCCTTTAGGACATTCATCCTCGAATGTTAGAGTAGTTATTCAACCGAAACAAGTTCAAGTCCATCATTAATATTCACATCATCACATAAATACTATGCATATATACAAAAAAACTTACTTGTTAATGTTCTAACTCCGTTTCTTGAACTTCCTCTTCATCTTTGAACAAATGAGGGTACTTTGATTTCATTGCTTCCTCAGCTTCCCATGTAATCTCTTCCCTTTGACGATTTCTCCAATGTACTTTCACAGATGCTATCTCCTTATTTCTCATTTTCTTAACTTGGCGATCTAGAATAGCAATAGGCACTTCCTCATAGGTAAGATCTTCCGCAACATGCACATCTTCAGTAGAAGTGATATGTGATGGATCTCCGATGCACTTTCGAAGCATTGACACATAAAATACCGGATGTACTGATGAGAGCTCTTAGGGTAGCTCTAATTCATATGCAACTTGTCCAAACCTTCAAGTGATCTTATACGGGCCTATATAACGTGGACTCATCTTCCTTTTTTGTGCCAAATCTCATTACCCCTTTCATTGGTGATACCTTCAAAAATACCTAATCACCTATAGAAAACTCTAGCCCTCTCCTTCTACTATTCATATATGACTTGTTTCAACTTTGGGCTATTTACAGTCGTTGTTGAATTACTTTAACCTTCTCTATGGCTTGATAAACAAGATCCGGTCCGAACAAAAGAGTTTCACCCACTTCGAACCATCCTATTGGTGATCTACACTTCCTTCCATATAAATCTTCATATGGTGCCATTTTGATACTTGAATGATAGCTATTATTGTAGGCAAACTCAATAAGAGGTAACTGATCATCCCAGTTGCCCTTAAAATCCATTACACAAGCTCGTCGCATATCTTGAGGTGTTTGGATGGTACGTTATTCTTGTCCATCTATTTAAGGGTGAAAAGTTGTACTCAACTTCACTTGTGTTCCCAAACACCTCTAAAAAGACTTCCAAAAGTTTGTGGTAAATTGGGTTGCCCGATATGATATAATAGAAATTAGCACTCCATGTAATCGGACTATCTCTTTAATGTATAACTTCGCATACTCTTCAACTGTGTAAGTGGTCCTAACTGGTAGGAAATGTGCGGATTTGGTAAGCCTATCAACAATCACCCATATAGAATCGAACTTCTGGGATGTATGAGGCAAACCAATAATGAAATCCATGTTGATCATGTCCCACTTCCAGCTTGGGAGATCAATGCATTGCATATAACCTCCGGGTTTTTGGTGCTCAACTTTAACTCTTTGACAATTTAGACATTCAGCTATAAATTCTGCAATGCTTTTCTTTATGTCATTCCACCAATACATATCTTTCAAATCTTGATACATTTTGGTTGATCTTGGATGAATGGAATACCTTGAACAATGTGCCTCTGTCATAATCTTCTTTCTTAGCCTGTCTACATCTGGCACACACAATCGGTTTTGGCACTGAAGTACTCCTTCTCGCATAAGCTAAAATGCCTTGGTCGCACCACTCTGAACGTTCTTCTTAAGCTGTTATACAATAGGATCTGTATATTGATTATCTTTCACTTCAGCTACTAATGAAGATTCCGTAGTATTATGTACGATAAGTTCTTTATCCGGAGTTTCAAGAAGGTAAACTCCCAAACTAGCTAACTAGTGAAGATCTTTAATCATCCCTTGCCTTTCTGTAGGCACCATCATAGCCTTACGACTTAACGCATCAGCTGCCATATTTGCTTTCCCTGGATGGTACAAGATATCAACATCGTAGTCCTTTAATAGTTCAAGCCATCTCCGCTGCCTTAAATTTAGATCCTTTTGATTAAAAATATATTACAAGCTCTTATGGTTAGTATACATATCAACATGAACCCCATATAAGTAGTGGCGCCATATCTTTAAAGAGAAAATAACTGCTGCCAGCTCAAGATCATGTGTAGGATAATTTTTCTCATGTGGCCGCAATTGTCTAGAAGCATATGCTATTACCTTACCATGCTGTATCAATACACATCCTAAACCAATTCTCAAAGCAGCACAATACACTGTATACCCTTTGGTGCCTTCTGGAAGTACCAACACGAGTGTAGAAATCAACTTGTTCTTTAAATCTTGAAAACTCTTCTCACGGGCATCATTCCATTGGAATTTGGATGCTTTATGGGTTAGCTTGGTTAAGGGTGCTGAAATGGAAGAAAAGTCTTCAAAAAAAATTCTATAATAACCGGCCAACCCGAGAAAACTACGAATCTCCATAGGCGTTGTGGGCCTTGGCTAGTTCTTCACAGCTTCTATCTTTTGAGCATCGACCTTTATCCCTTCACTAGATACAATATGACCCAAAAATGCCACCGACTTTAACCAAAACTCACATTTAGAGAACTTAACATAAATCTTACAATCACGAAGAGTCTGCAATGCCTGTCATAAGTGATTGGCATGGTCCTCTTCTGATATAGAATAAACAAGAATATCATCTATAAAAACTATCACAAATACATCCAGGAATGGCTTAAACACCCTATTCATCAAATCCATAAAAGTGCGGGCGCATTTGTTAGCCTAAATGACATAACTAAAAACTCATAATGATCATACCGTGTTCGAAAAGCTGTCTTGGGTATATCCATCTCTTTGACCCTCACTTGGTGGTAATCTGACCTCAAATCAATCTTAGAAAAGCACTTGGCGCCCTGTAACTGATCAAATAAATCATCAATTCTTGGGAGAGGATATTTATTCTTAATAGTCACCTTATTCAATTGTCGATAATCAATACACATCCTCAGCGAGCCATCCTTTTTGCATAAATAACACTGGTGCTCCCCAAGGGGACATACTAGGCCTTATGAATCCCTTCTCTAGCAAATATTTCAATTGCTCTTTCAATTATCGTAATTCTGCTGGGGCCATTCTATACGGAGGAATGGAGATTGGTTGGATGCCTGGTATTACATCAATACCAAACTCTACTTCTCGTTCAGGAGGCAAACCTAGAAGATCTTTAGGAAATACATCAGAAAATTCATTTACCACTGGAACAACGTGAAGAGTTGGTGGTGGCTCCGCTTTTGTATCCCTTACTCTAACTAAATGATATATGTATCCCTTGGAAATCATTCTTCTTGCCTTAAAATAAGAAATAAATCTACCTCTTGGTGCACCAATTTCACCTTTCCATTCAAGGACTGATTCATTTGGAAAATGAAAATATACCTTTTTCATCCAGCAATCAATTATGGCATAACAAGATGCCAACTAGTCCATACGCATTATAACATCAAAATCTATTATTTCTAACTCCACAATATCATCCATCGTATCACAACCACAAATAGTTACTATGCAGTTTCGGTAAACCCTTCTAGCTATAATAGATTCCCCAACCGGTGTGGACACTTCAAATGGCTTAACTAACAATTCGGGTATTCTTTTAAACTTTCCAGCAACCAATGGAGTAACATAAGATAATGTATAACCGGGATTAATTAAGGCATATACATTAAATGAAAAGATAGACAACGTACCCATAACCACATCTAGGGAAGCCTCTAAATTCTGTCAATCCACTAGAGCATAGTATGATTTTGAGCCCCATTAGAACTTGTGGCTCCTCTATCACCTCTAACATGACCCATTGGTTGTGCACCCCTTCCTGAATAAGGCATCGATGATGATGATGCAATAAATGACCTCGTAGGTCGTGTCATACCCCTTATGCCCTCTGTGGGAATTCTCTCATCATATGCCCCAAAATATCTCACCAAAAGCAAACATTGGTCCCCAGACTACTTGCTCCCAAATGATACCTTCCATATTTATTGCATGGCTCTCGAGGAGGTCTCGATTGGCTCATATTCCTCTACCCTTGGTGCCCCACTGTCTGCGAACTCTGACTCTCACTTATGTGCCCAAACTGATTTCCTCTAGACCCTTGGAACTATGGTGGGGCACTAGATCCAAAATAAGAAGATAATAGCCTAGGTGGTCTAGCAGAAAACTGTGGTCTAAACCCTCCTTGGGATGCCGTGAACTTCCCTGTAGATCTAGCCCTCTTGGAATATCCTCTTTCTAATTCTTGTGTTCTTTTCCTCTGCCTCTGATCTTCCATTTTCTGTGCAAAAGCTTGGATCCTAGCTATGTCCATATCTTTGTTCAAAGCAGCAATAGTACAATCTCTAACAAGATATGGATCCAGTCTATCCACATATTGATGAACTATGTTATCCATAGTAGCTACAACATTAGGATCATATCTCGACAAGGAATTAAATCGAAGACTGTACTCCCTCACGCTCATATTCCCCTGACAAAGATTTAAAAACTGATCTGCACGGGCCTGACGAATCTCGAATGGAAGATAATGATCAAGAAATGCCTCTTTGAACTCTTTCCAAGTAGCTGGGGGTGCATCAATATCCCTAGATCATTTCTAGTCCTCGTTCCAATATATAGCCACCCCTTTGAATCTATACACCACTAACTCCACTGTCTCTCTACCCGTTATACGCATAACATCTAAGGCCCTTTGAATTTGATCAATAAAGTCCTATGGGTCCTCATTAAGATCTGATCCAGTAAAAGTGGGAGGATCCATCTTAAGAAAATCCTGTGTTCAAAGGCTAGCTGCCCTATCTGTACCACTAGGATCCGTGGTAGGAATGGCTTGCCCTTGAGCTTTCCCAGCAACTATACGAGTCAAAAGTTGCACTGCTTCTCTAAGATCTTGATCAGCAGCATTAATAGGTGGATCTAGGGATATAGTTCTCCTCCCCCTTATTTCTTACAGGGTGGTAGAAGTTTTTGATGCATGTTCAGCTGGAGCCTCACTTTGATTAGCTGGTATAGTAGGTGACTTACTAGTCCCCTCTCCAACAGCCACATTTACTTGTTTACCAGTTTTCTTGCTTCTGGTAACTGGCATCATTACTATAATAAGAGAAACAAATGGATTCAATGGTCAACTATGAATTCATATACAATATAGGCTATATCAGACAATCTAAGACATGGAGAAAAAGAAACAATTCCTAAATTTCCATAGCCTCTTATTTATAGATGCGGTGCACGACACACCGATAAACAAGACTCTATGTAGACACGGATTTGTAGTCCCACTAGGACAAACTTCTCTGATACCACTATTTTCATGCCTCAAATCCTATTGGGGCGGACTGGCACCCGTAACCAAGGAGGCCCGAGAGAACCAGCTCATAATCTTATACTTCTCATGAATACCTCTATGATAACCCAAAATTCGAACAATATCATGTCGCATATAAAAGGAAATAATCACTTGTATAAGCTCGAGCACACATATATATGTATATACAATACTTGGCTGTTAGAGCCATCACGTTTATTAACAAAACACCACCGTGACTGTACATCAGGTCTAAAATGCCTCTAGATAATACACAGAGTTTAACTAAGGTCGGGACACACCCTTACATATAACTAACTTCTATACAATACCAAAAGT
Source organism: Capsicum baccatum var. pendulum (assembly GCA_030864225.1). Classification (NCBI taxonomy): domain Eukaryota; kingdom Viridiplantae; phylum Streptophyta; class Magnoliopsida; order Solanales; family Solanaceae; genus Capsicum; species Capsicum baccatum. The sequence goes on along the minus strand of CM061558.1, from coordinate 73,621,044 downwards.
GACAGGATATGACACGGAAATCCCTGAAGCAAACTAAAGCTCACCAAAAGTAGCTGGATATCCTGGCTCCTACTTGTGCGGTGTATGAGCTGAGGTACTTATGCCTGCAGCATGAAATGTAGGTCCCCCGTGGGGGACGTCAGTACAAAATATGTACTGAGTATGTAAAGCTGTAGATAATCACATATGATATAGGAGCTCAATAGAAATAAAAAACAAGTGAATAAATCGTAATAGGAGTGGACCACACTTACTAGAACTGGTGACAACCTGTACGTTGTATTTATTCAATAACTTTACCTTTATTCTTATCATCTTTATAATCATTACTGTACTGCACTGTGACTATTAGGTTGCCTCCAGTACATATCAACTAAGATCGACCCATGATAGGCTTATGCCCCTGGGATACCACCCATAAAAACATAAATAAGGATCGACTCATGATAGGCTTATGCCCCTGGGATACCACCCGATAAGAGAGAACTTCCATCACTTAGTTCAATTAATCTTTGAGATTATTATTTCGGTCACCACCGCATTTTTGATACTTTGAAACAATGATACATCAATAAGAGACATATAAATAGACCATCAATGCAATAACAATGAAGTAAGAACTCATTGGCACATCAATGAAGTGTTTTGGAGTCATCAATGCCATAACAATGAAGTAGGAACTTATTGGTATATCAATGAAACGTTTTGGAGTCATTAATAGCACATGGATCTTATTTGAGTAACCAGATACCTTCTGACATTTATTAGTGCAAGAAACATGTAAGATTTGGAAAACAAGTAAGTATTGGAATGTCTTGACATCTTGTAGGGTGGAAACAAGTTTATTGGTAATGTAGGACATCATACAAAACCATTATGGATCACATGTTACTGAATAACTTTGGAAACTTTCTTAATAGAACAATTGTTCACTTTTATGCCAAAGATATGGTATAGAGTATGCTTTACATACCTGACTGTCAACCTTCAATACTATTCCCAAATGGACTTCCCATCTTTTCGGATTACTTATCTACAATGAACATATATAACAATCTAGTATTAGCAACCAAACGTTACAATTCAATTATTTGAATTCACCAAACTAGTGGTTAATTAGTAAGCCTTAATTACACCATAAAGGGTGTCACTTTAACCCTCTTATACTCCAATTACATTCACATGCCATGCATATTCATACAACATCCTCTAATATCAAGTTTGGATTCATTTGTCCTTCCAATCAATCCATTAAACCAAATTGAGCCATAGACATAAATAATCATCAATTCAATAGTATATCACAATATCCACCTTTCATAACTCAATTACCATATCCACCTTCCATAACTCAATTACCATATCCACCTTCCATAATTCAATACAACCAAACTATGCAAAATAGTCTATAACCCTATTTCCATCACCTTTCAATAACAACCAATACATATAATCCTCTATCACACATATACATATGGAAAAGAACAAAGGAAAACAATATTCATACCTTAGAATTCACCTCTTGATTATGCAATCCTGTTTGCACAAATAATAGGTGCCATTCGAAGCTCTTGAGATGACAAACGTAGTTATCGAATTACTTTGGAATTTCTATGGTTGAATCAAAAGTAATTTAAAGGTCAAATATGGCTAGGGTTTGTTCTTCCTCAATGATTGATGATGAAAATGATTTTTTAAACTCATATACATGTATATATACACATATTCCCATCCATAATATAATAGGAAATGACCAAAATGCCTTTAAAATTTAAATAATGTCAAATCTGTCCTTTGGTGGACTATTTTGATAAGCTAAAGTAGATCAACTTTAACTCTTTGCTCCGATATCGGATTTGGGTGAAATTGGTATCGTTGGAAGGATAATTCAAAGGAATTTTATTTTATATAAAGTAGACCACTCAGTTCGTCCTGTATAAGGAGTTATGGTCATTTGAAGTAGACCCTAAAAATCTGTTTTGATAGGCTGAAGTAAAACCAGTAGAACTCCTTACTCAGACGTTGGATTTGGATGAAACCAATTGCATTGGAAAGAAGACTCAAATATATTTATTTTTATACGTCGCAGCTCTCCCAGTTTATTATATTAAGGGAGTTATGATCGTTTGAAGTTGACCCAAAAATTCAACTGGCCCTCAGTAGTTTGTGTGCAGGAAATTTTCCTGCACATTTACTATTCCCAAATATCCCGACAACCATTTTATAGTTTTGAACGTGCTTGATTATATCCGAAACCTATCCGTTTTTGGAAATCTTTATATCATTGGAAAGCTTATTAAATAACCTTCGCATGAAACCATCAATGGGCAAATTTCGGTATAAATAAAATAATAAAATTAATTCCATATAAATAAGACCAATACACATACTTGAATACGGGGTGTTACACACATGATTTTCTTCAGTGAGCAAGAAAACAAGAAAGAAAGTTAGAAACCGATAATCCCATATCAACATGATTATCTACATTATATGCAAAATAGATGATCTAATAATGAAAGGGATAATTTTTTCAGAAGGAAACTAATAATTACTAAAACTGCAAGAAGTAAATAGATGCAAATGCAGAGGTGAAAGTGAACTAACATGCATTAATTAATGATTAACAACAACTATAGTAATCACAGTAGAAAGAAAAGGAAGTTAAATTATTTTAAGTCTTATTAACTCGTGAACAAGAAAGCAACAAACTGTTTAACTAATGATCAACTCTAAAAGTGTCATGATCCGAGGCTACCACCTAGTCAAAACACGGTGCTTAAAATCACAAGTGAACACAAGCTAACCCATGTACTGGTATACTAATTGAGCAAATGATTTAAATTGTATAAAAACTAAATTTACTGAGAAAAAACATGATCATGAGAAAGTCTGAATAAATAAAATACTGATAAATTTTACAACATGGTTAAACTGAGGAAAGAAACTTGAATTACAAGAGATTACTTTGACTGATAATCTGTGGAGCCTCTACTATACTAAATATAGATAACTAGGACATGCCTACAAATACCACTAATTAATAAATATGAATAATAATAATATAGTACATGCACTACAACTGACTGGAGTCCCCGAAATAAGAGAACTCATCACCTATTGGCTAAAAGCTGCAATATGTCTGATTATGATGTGTGGGCTACAACTGGTACTTACAGTATGAAACAATGTAGCCACACAGATGTATATGTAGTTAGTACTTCTGGAATGTGCTGAGTAAGTGGGGGTGAATGCAATAAGTAAAACTAAATAGATACATAATCTTAAAACATGCATGTTGATTGCAAGTAGACTCACCAAGAGACTAAAATCAACTAAAAGTTGAAGTATCCTACAACATGAGTAACAAACATAATCTGATAAGCTGGTGAATCACTACACTTAGTTTCTTAAATCTTTATTTTTGTAGAATAAGCAAAACTGAAGCTGGAAAGCAGTAAAAACATGAATATTGTATGTAAATCTCATGTAAAGCTGAACATGCTGTAAAACTGAACTGAGGATCATGTATGAATATTGGGCATGAAAAATAAGAACATATAAAACTGAGAATGCATGATCAAGTATGGCACGTATTGGCATGATCTGAATAACATGAATAATCTGTAAAACTGACTGAATAATTACTAATATTTGATTACTTGGTTAAGCAAACCTAAAATGAGACAAACTAAATAATGACTGAAACTGTGGGAGCCATCATGTAACCGACATACCCCAATCTGAGCTAATCGGGGTTTAACCTATGATCCCAGTTGGATGGATACCAGTACCTTGCAATGGGTACCTATACTTGCTATGTGGATCCACTAATCTGATGTCCCGAAGGACTAAAGAGCCAGTCCTAAATTGGCAGGTGACTCCTGAGAGAGTATCAGTCCTAAACTGGCAGGTCACATCTCATAATCCTATGCTTTCTACATAGTTATGGAACTTAGGTACTGCTACTAAGGATCCACTCCTAACTGGTGGGTGAGCCCCCATTCCTAGGTTTTGTTGGTGCTAAATTCTACTCCCAACAGAATGACACTGGTGTTATTATGGGTCTAACATAACATGGTAGTGTACTGATAAGTGCTCAACATGAACATGGTAGTCTAAATATAGTAATAAAAACATATTCTGAATGACTTTTCACTTGAAAATGAAAACATGTAAAAAAACACATACGTATTGAGTGTTCATAACCTCCCAGCACTGAATGATCATAAAATATGATAACAACTTTTAAAACAGTGATATAAAATCATAATTTAAAGACCCAAAATATAAGGCATTTCAATAATTGAGTGAAATACATGAACTTGAACATGGGGATGAGTTAAACTTGAGAAAACAACATATTCACATGGATTACCACATGAATTTGATAGTTAGCATGAAATTGATTGAGTATAACATGGATTCGTGAAAATTTAGAACATGAAATAACTTAATTTACTTGGAAACACATATGGATATGGCTTGAATTCAAATTACAAATAAAAGCATGGGTTAAATTCATCTTGAACATGTATAAATTCATACTTTAAACCAAAAGAGGGTTTTTGGGCTTAATGGGTGAAAGAAACCCATTGATGAATACCCCACATACCTTAATTGAATGAATTCTTGAAGAAATATTGAAATTGAAGCTTGAATCCTTGAATTCTTGAGAAAAAAAGCTTGAATTTTGTTCTTGGGAAAGGGTAAGGGTTTCTAGTGAGAAATTTTGAGGTAATGGGCAAATAATGCTCCTTGAAATGTTAAAAATCATGGTTTGGACGATTGGGGTTGAGGTAAAGGACCCAATTGCCCCTTGGCCTTTTTTCTCTTGGAAATGGCCCTCTCGGAGCGACCCCTATTATAGTGGAATAGACCTCATGATGTGACCCCTATTCCTTTGGAATAGACCTCATGACGCAACCCTATTCTAGTGGAATATCCCTCGCAGTGCGGGGCTATCACGACCCCTTATTGTTTCTTATAAAAATGGTGATAACTTTTCGCTTGGGTATCGAATTAAGGTGAAATTGGTATTGTTGGAAAGCTAACTCAATTATATATCATTTGGTTGGTTTGGATCTGCAAAATTCCATATATATTAAAATTTATACACATTTAAAGTTGACCCTTACAGAATTGAATATAAAAATTTGGCCGAATCAAAAGCTCTTAGCTCAACTTTGCTCTAAGTGATTCCTATGAACATTTATCACCTCATAAGAACCTAAAACACTAGGATAAATATCATGACACATATATTCAAATATAAATCATGGGATTGGATTTTATACACGGAGAAATGATGGTCGATTTCTAGCTCAAAATGTGGAATGTTCGATTATCTCCCCCTTGGAATCATTCATCCTTGAATGGTGTATAGGATATTGTTGAAGTCTTATAAATATGGAATTATGTACACATGACATGTCTGGTAATGAAGGATATAGATGAGCTTAATCATTAAAACATCTATCATGAAACTGACTTCTGAGCTGACTTGACTTTATTAACTGTAAGGAGCTAATTCATGCTGAGAGTTTTGAACTCACTTGAAATGTCAGAATATGAACTTACATATAGAACTGCAAAGTGATAATTGATGCAATAAAATTCCAAGAGTTACTAAGGATGGAGTAATGTACGTGACTTCTCATTAGGAATTGTTCCTCAACAAAACACATATAAGGATCAAAAGAAAAGGGCTTCACAAAATCGCCGAGTACATTATGTAAGCATGAATCAAGAGATAACGAGACCAAGTTCGTACAATAGGTGTCATAATTTCTGAGTCAGAATACTTGGAAAACTGAGATCATGCACTGAATACTTATGTACTGAATCATGACTAAATAGTTAAATCTAAAACATGATGCTTGGACTAAATTAAATTCGCAACTTACATATATGCAAAGAAATTACCTCATGGAATAGCCATATTCATGAAAATTTGGATAGTAAGACTAGGTGGAAATATAGAAAGCCATAGAAACTTGTCGGCCTGTCTGCTAAACCAAATTGTTGGCTATACAGAATGAATTATATTGAAAGCCTATACTCAACTGGAGTATTTTTTTCAATATTCTTTGTAAGAAGCTCTAATAACATTAGGGATAAAAGAGTTTTGGGCATGATCTGAATAAGATATTTGCATAAGGAATCGCAACATGGCTATAACTCTATAATCACGTACTATTAGCCTATAAAACATAAGCTAGGATAGAATTACTTTTCTTTAGGCAATGTAAATGCTAACTTTTAAGCTTAGCCATACTTCTCAAATACTCCCTCAACCATACTTGTCCTTTTGAATATTATGCTCATTTAATTCAACTTATAATCCTTAATGGGTACATATAACTACTCTAGCCAAAGTTTGAGTTGAACTGCATACTCTTTCCATGTTCAAGTCTAACTTGAAATCACAAGGTACAACACATAATACCATATTACTAGTATAAACTATGAATTCAATACCCTATGAGTTTTTCATAAATCTTATCTCAAGAATAATTCTTCTTACTACATCAACAACTAAATTCAACCTCTTACTAGGAATTCACTAGGGCACAATGTACCCATCCACTTATATACCAACATAACATTCAAGCCTATCATTACACATACATATAAGCATTTGGTCAATCAACCCACTTTTGAATTTTACCACATTCTCTAACACCTCTTGTCAATAACAACTTCCATACACTATCCCCAAGAAGACACACATAGAATTCTCAACTTACCATGACATATATCAAAAGCTCTACCTCAATATTCCTTTAACCTTACATCCTCACATAGAACAAGCATATAATAATCTTTTTCTTATATGGAATATTTACTCTCTTCCATCTAAACAATTGTTCATCACCACTATCATTTCATAAGGAAAGGTCACTGAAAGATTAGAACATGAGGAACTGAAGCACAAAAGAATACAATGTATAATTTTATCACTTAGCTGAGGATTGAGGAATAGTATATCAATGATATGATTTCATTATAGATATCCCAACTGAGGACATACATGACATAATTTGAATTTCATTGATCATTAAGAGGTAGCATAAGTACCTGAAATTGAACATTTTGTAAAACCTGAGTACATCATGAGCTGCATGACCTGAGTTTAGAGTTCATAAATTCATGGAATATTATTCATAGTGCTGAGTGAACTGGAACTCCTTATACTAGGAATTGAGAGCGTACATGATTCTCTATGGTGTGCATAAACATGAACTATTCTCATGGAGATAATTTGTAAAGCATGAGTAGACGTTATGATGACAAAGTACAACACTTTGCAATAAGATAAGAATGGGCCGGGCATCTTTCTCCCTTAATAATATTCTACAATACACTAGCATCACTACTAGAATCTCAGATCCTAACTTAGTTTCTTATTCTATAATCTCTCCCTTAGCTTTAAGCCATTATTCTAAGTTTGTAGACCTCTTTAATAAACTTTAAACTGAACTACAACCACTCTAATATAGAGCTCGAGATATAACAATACACATAAATAATAAACTCACCCTGAAAGACTACACTTGAAAATGTAAAAATCGCTGCCAATACTTTCTTCTGAGATACAACTCTTAAATTTCTATAGCCTAATAGTTATCATATAATAACTTAAACACTTACTAACTTAGAATCTTTATGAGTATTACCATTCCATGTGTTCACACCATCTAGAATTTCAATTTTCTTACTATTAGATCAATCATCCAAGATTCAAACTTAAATTCTAACACTTATCATGGATATCCCCAAACTCTTAACAAACTATACTAACTTCATTCTTGAACACTCCCATAATATATACTCTCCTTATCTTTCTTTAACTTTAGAAATTTTCATCATATATTTACACCCTTCTCGATAATATACTTGCACTACTAAACACATAATCTGTTTTTTTTCCTTCATAGCCTACTAATATCACATCTCTAAACTTATATTTTTCCCCAAACCATGAGAATTACCATTACACCAACATACCCTACATCAACAACATATAATTTTGAATCAACAAACTTAAATTCTTGCATACACTATTTCAAGCCTACTGGTTCACCTTTCATACAACTAGCCCCATGGATACATAATCTACTAAATTTAGATAACATTATCCCCACTTTACTATTTATAAAATTCTGTGTTCATGCTTTTAATTTTAGATTATATGTTGTCTTAGGATTTTGAGAAGGAACCTTAGGGTGCATCTGACTTTGGTTTAGTGCACAATTTTTATGAACATAAATAAAATCATTCATACTTTATAACATAAAGGTACTGATTGTATCCTTTTTTAGCCAACGTGAAATCCCATAAATATTTGTGGGTATAGTCTGAGAAAATTGTATCAGTAGAAATTTAAGCTTGGTTATTTCTGTTACCTCAAAACTAAGGCATAGTTAGAATGAATGGAGAAATATGAGAATCTATACAAGTTTCTTTGATAACATCTCTACAGCATAATCTGAGATTTGAACAAAGGGAAACATTTCCTAAATGTCCTGTAGCATCTCGAAGAAAATACAGACGTCTCTATACTGTTCTGTGAGACTCTACTAGATATGGCACTTCATAGACATCTTAGGATACTTGAACCTTGTGCTCTAACCCATGTACTAGCATACTATTGGAGCAATTGATTTAAATTGTACAAAAACTAAATTACTGAGTGAAAACACAATCGTGAGAAAGTCTAAATAAATAAAATAACAATAAATTTTACAATATGATATAACTGAGAAAAGAAACTTGAATTACATGTAATGACTCTGACTGACTATCTATGAAGCCTCTACTATACTGACTATAGATAGTTGGGATATGCCTCTAACTACCATTAATCAATACATATGAATAAACAATATAGTGCATGAACTATGACTGAGTGGAGTCCCCAAAATAAGAGAACTCATCACCTGCTGGATGGAAGCTACAAACTATCTGATTATAAATTCTGGAATACAACTGGTACCTATATTATGAAACAATGTAGCCACATAGACATATATGTGGTCAGTACTTATGGAATGTACTCAATAAGTGGGGGTGAATGCAATAAGTAAAACTGAATAGATACATAATCTTAAGACAAGCATGCTAAGTGCAAATAGACTCATCAAGATACTGAAATTAACTAAAAGCTGAAGTATCTTAAAAGATGAGTAAGAAACATAATATGATAAGCTGATGGATCACTACACTTAGTTTCTTAATTTGTAGATTAAGTAGAACTGGAGCTGGGAAGCAGTAAGAACATGAATACTGTATGTGAATCTCATGTAAAGCTAAACATCCTATAAAACTAAACTGAGGATCATATATGGATACTGGTCATGAAAAACATGAACATGTAAAACTAAGAATGCAAGACCAAGTATAGCATGTACTGACATGATCTGAATAACATGAATAATCTGTAAAACTGACTGAATAATTACTGAAATTTGATTACTTGGTCAAGCAAATCTGAACTGAGATAAACTTGATACTAACTAAAAGTATGGAAGCCATCATGTAATTGATATGCTCCAATTTGAGCTAATCGGGGTCCAACCTGTGACCTGAGTTGGAAGGGTGTCTATACCTTGCCACGGGTACCAACACTGGTTGTATGGATTCACTAATTTGATGTCCTAGAGGACTAGGGAGCCAGTCTTAAACTGGTGGGTGACCCCTAAGAGAGTGTTATTCCTAAACTGGAGGGTGACATCTCATAATCCTATACTGGCTATGTAGTTTTGCAACTTAGGGACTACTACTAAGGACCTAGTCCTAACTAGCGGTTGGACCTCCATCCCTAGATTTTCCTGTTGCTAAATTCTACTCCCAACTGAATGACAGTGGTATTATTATAAGTCTAACATGACATGGTATTGTACTGATAAGTACTCAGCATAAACATGGTAGTCTGAATATAGTAAAAAATTATGGTCTTAATGACTTGTAACTTAAAAATGGAAACATGTAAAAACACATAGGTATTGGGTATTCATAACCCTCTAGTACTGAATGATCATAAAATACGATAACAACATTTAAAATAATGATATAAAATCATAGTTCAAAGACCCAAAACATAAGAGTAGCACCCAATATCATTTTTAGTCTCTATAAGACATAAGACTCATGATCCTCAGTCTACCCTAACGTATGAGTCGTATGTTGGACTCATACCTAAGTTAGTATAGCATGTTAAATATTCTATTGTAGGTATGACTTGACCCCATAGAGTTATTAAGAGGGGTACGATTCGTATAAAACCAATTATATGGACATCATTTTTGACCCCTTGAGGTTCTATCCATGATACAAGAGGGGTGGTATCTAATTATACAAAGGTACAACTCGTAAAGAGAGACATCGTATCAATAATATTGTTAGTTCCCTAAGTTGTCCATTCATCTTATGAGTAACTTTACCAAATTATATAGGCATCTTAAGAGTCGGAAGTACGACTCATATCTAGACCATTATATGTTCTTTAAAATCTTTCCAACTTACGAGTCAGCGGTCCAGTCGTACCCTAACATACAAGTCGTAAGGTCGACTCGTACCGACTAGGAACACAATTTTCTGCAAGTTTTTCCAGGGGCTTTTATGTCTTTCCCCACTTTCTTAAAAGCCAAAACCATGTCATTTTGGCTTCACAAGGGATGGGATAATAGGCCTCAAATCCACAATTTACATCATTAAACATTAATTTACTAATAGAATCAAGAGAAAGTGATTTCTTTATCTTTCCCAAGAAGCTAGGGTTTCTCAAGGTCAAGAACAACTTCAAAGAAATTTCTCCAAAGCTTCTAATTCAGGTATGCGGAATGTTCATCCATGGGTCCATTTCACCCATGGAGCCCAAAAACCCTCTTTGGTTTACTTTATGAGTTTACATGTGTTCAAGATGAAATAAATCCATGAATCTCTTGTTAATTCAATGTCTAGTTATGGTTAGAAGTGTTTTCTAATGGAATGAGTCTTATTATGTTTTAAGTGTTGAAAATCCCATGTCATGTTCTATTGATTTCAGAATAAATTTCCAATTTATGAATTTAGCCATGCAATCATGTTGTTTCTTCATGTTTAAGACATTCCTACATTCAAGATTATGATTCTTACATGTTTGATTAAATGTCCCTTCTTTGGGTCTTTGAACCCTGATTGTATGCTACAGTATTTTTAGTTTGATATCAGATTTTTAGAGTCACTCAGTGCCGGTAGGCCACGAACACCCGATACCTATGTGTTTAGTTACACTTCAGATATTTCAAATAATAATTCAGTAAAACCATGAGTCTTATTATTTACTTATATAGTTATGATCATGATGAGCATTATAAGTTATGTAAAAATGTTTAGTTGAGTTTAATCAGTTCAGTATCAATATTAGTTCAGTTGGGAGTAGGATTTAGCATTGAGCAAACCCAGGGATGGGGGCTCACCTGTCAGTAGAAGGTGTGACCTCTAGTAGAGGTCCCTGAGTTCTAGAACTACATAGCCAACGTAGGTTTGAGATGACCACCTGCCAGTCGAGGGTTGACACATATATCATGAGAGTACCTACCAGTAGAGGGTGACTCCGTAGTCCTTCAAGACACCAGTTCAGTGGATCCATATAGCTAGTGTTAGTACCCATGGCACAGTACTGGTACCCTTCCAAATGGAGTTATAGGTTGGACTCCCGATTAGCTCAGATTGGAGCATGTCGATTACATAATACCTCCCATAGTCTCAGTACAGTAATCAGTATATTTCAGTTTAGATTTCCTTGACCAAGTGTATAGATTTTTAGTTATACAGCTTTTAGTCTTCCAGATTATAGATTTTCTCAGACCCATGTTTATGCTTGGTCTTGCATTCTCAGATATTACATGTTCATGAATTTATGCTTAGATACATCATGCATTTCAGACAGTCCTTATCTCATATACCAATACTTCAAATACTGACTGCATACTTTTCTCTGCTTTATGTTATCTTGTAATATTGGTTTGGATGTATAATTTACCAACCGCTCTTAGACAGCTCGGCGTTACTCAAAAACAATAGCGGTGAGTCCTTATCCATCAAGGACATCATTTGTTTATTTCAGTTAATTTAGTATTTTCTTATGTTCAGTCAGTTAGATTTAGTTGGGGGTCTATCCCATTAACTTCTTAAGATGTTTAGAGACTTTCAGATACTTAGTTAGACAGCCAGTCAGTCATTTTAGTGTTATTAGTTGTTATCAAATATCCTAGACATATTTTGATTCGTATTTCAGTATCCAGTTTTACAAGTATCTTATTAGCTTACCTTCCGCACACATGATGTATTACTATTTTGTTCAGTGCTCATAACAGTTACCATCTCATGGGTTAGCTTATTGTCACTTGTGGCCGTAAGAATCATTATTGCAACTAGGGGGTAGCCTCAGGTTGTGACAAAACTTGGTATCAGAGCCTAAGGTTTTAAATTATCCTAGGGAGTATGAAAGTCGCGTTGAGTAGAGTCTTTTGCATGGGTGTGAAGCGCGCCACACTTATGGAAAAAAGGTTATGAAACATTTTAGGAAAGTTTCCACTCTTTCAATGTTAATGTCGTGCGAAAGAGCATAAGCTCTATTTAAACTCTCTTTCTAACTCATTCTTTATTTTGTTTATAAACAGTGCCTCTTAGAAAAATAACGGATGAAGATATAGGGATTTACCTGCACCATCGCCTGTTCAGGAAGATCCCCTGAATGAGCATGTCTCTCATGCCGAATTCAAGGCCACTTTTGCTACCCTATTTTCTTTTGTAGCTACTTAGAACAACCAGCAGGCTACTTCCCCAACCAATCTAGTGGAAAATATAGATAAAATTAGGATTCGGTATTTCACTTGAATGAATCCCGCTTTATTTCTAGGATCCAAGTCTGAGGAGGACCTGCAGGATTTTTTGGACATGGTGCATAAGGTGACTGATATCATGGGCGTCACTTTGAGTGCGAGTGTAGATTTGGCTACATATCAGTTGCTGGATGTAGCTCACACCTGGTTTAAGCAGTGAAAAGAAGACCGTGGTATGAATGCAAGGCCAGTAGAATGGGAGGAACTTGCCACGGCTTTTTTAGACAGGTTCTTTCCATTAGAGTTGAGGAAATCTAAGCCTAAGGAGTTTATCAATTTGAAGTAAGGTAGTATGAGTGTGAAGGAGTACTCACTTAAGTTCACTCAGTTGGTGAGGTATGCTTCTACTATGGTGGTAGACAATAGGTCTATAATGAGTAAGTTTATATTTAGAGTATTTGATAGTATGGTAAAGGAGTATATGACCACCAGGTTGATTAAAGAGATGGACCTATCTAGACTTATGGTTCATGCTCAACATATTGAGGAGGAAAAATATAAAGAGAATGAGAGAGAGAACAAGAGGGCTAGAATAGATAGTTTTAACTTTTCTCAGCCAAGGTTAGAAGGTGGTAACCATTCTCTGTTCCACTAGAAATTTTTAGTCTCAGCTCCATCTTCAGCTAGTGCACCAGTGCCTATGTTCAAGCAAGACAATCGGGATAGAGCGCCAGTCTCTAAGTCCTAGGGTAGTGTGAATAATGGTCGTACTAATTCACTCTACAAGAAGTGTAGTAAGAATTATTAGGGTGAGTGTTAAGCTGGTAGTGATGGGTGTTTTAGATGTAGAAAGCCAAACCAATGAGTCAGGGACTATTTGAGGAATGTTTAGCAGGGTCATCCCAATCGTTCTTCAGCTTCAGCAGGTCGTTTGACTAAGTAAGGTACTACTTCTAGTGCCACCAGTGGGTAGTGTCAGAACTATTTATATGTACTCCAAACTCAGCATAACCAGGAAAGCTCTTCTGATGTGGATACGGGTATGTTATAGGTTTTCCATCTTCATGTTTATGCATTATTAGATCTTGGAGCTTCACTTTCTTTTGTAACTACTTATATAGCCATCAATTTTGGTATCAATCTCAAAATATTAGCAGAACCTTTCTTGGTGTCTATCCCAGTGGGTAAATTTATTACAGCCAGATGGGTATATAGAAATTTCTCGGTCATAGTATCTCAGAAAATTACCTCAGTTGATCTTGTAGAGTTAGAGATGATTGATTTCGATGTCATTCTCAACATGGATTATCTCCAATTGTGATAAGACTCAGTTTATTATAGAATTAGAGTCATTCAGTTTTAGTTTTCCAATGAACCAATTATTGAATGGAGGGGTAATACTTTAGTGCTTAAGAGTCACGTTGTTTCTTATTTCAAAGCAAGATAAATGATATATAAAGAGTGTGTTTACCATCTTGTTTAAGTCAAAGACTCTAGTTATGCAACTCCAAGTCTCGATTCAATTTCATTGGTAAGGGAATTCCAAGATGTGTTCCCTGAAGACCTTCCCAGAGTTTCTCTAGAAAGGGAAATTGACTTCGGAATAGATCTCTTTCCAGATACCCAACTCTATTCCACCTTACTGAATAGCTCCAGCTGAGCTTAAGAAGTTGAAAGAACAGTTAAGAGATCTCTTAGATAAGGGTTTCATTAGGCCCAGTGTTTCTCCATGGGGGGTTTCCAGTCTTATTCCTGTATAAGAAGACGGTTCTCTCAAAATATGTATCGACTATTGTCATTTGAAAAAAGTCACAATCCAGAATAAGTATCCACTCCCTATAATTGATGACTATTTCGATCAACTTTAGGGTGTCAGTTATTTCTCTAAGATAGACCTCAGATCCAACTATCATCAGCATAGAGTCAGAGAATGTGACATTCTGAAGATAACTTTCAGAACTCGGTATGGTCACTTCGAATTTCTAGTTATCTCTTTTAGACTAACGAATGCCCCTGCAGCTTTCCCAGACTTAATAAAGAAGGTATTTAAATAGTAATTGGACATGTTTGTCATAGTATTCATTGATGATGTCCTTGTCTATTCTCATAGTGAGAATGATCATGCAGACCATTTGAGAGTTATGTTGCAGACCCTTAGAGCTCATCAGTTGTTTGCCAAATTCAGTAAGTGTGAATTTTGGCTGAGATCAGTAGCTTTTCTTAGATATTATATTTTTGGTGATGGCATTAGAGTTGACCCTCATAAAACTGAAGTAGTGAGAAACTGGCGCAGACCCATCTCTCTATCAGATATCAGGAGTTTCTTGGGTTTGTCTAGCTATTACAGGTGATTTTTTAAAGGTTTTTCTTCTATTGCATCCCTCATATCTCGATTGACTTAGAAAAAAGTTAAATTTCAGTTGTCAGATTCTTACGAAAAGAGTTTTTAGGAGTTGAAGACTCAACTCACTTCCACCCCAGTCTTGACTTTGCCAGATAGTTCAGATGGGTTTGTAGTTTACTGTGATGATTCCAGAGTAATCCTTGGTTGTGTTTTGATGTAGAGAGACAAGGTTATAGCCTATGCCTCTAGACAGCTTAAACCCCATGAAGAGAATTATCCTACCAATGATCTTGAGTTGGCAGCTATTATTTTTGCCTTAAAAATTTAGAGACATTATCTCTATGGGGTTCATGTTGATATGTTCACTTAGTATGTGTTCACATAGAACGATCTGAATCTTCGTCAGATAAGGTGGCTTGAGTTGTTAAGAAATTATGATATGAGTATGTTGTATCATTCGAAAAAGGCCAATATAGTGGCAGATGCCCTTAGTAGATTGTCTATGGATAGTGTTGCTCATGTTGAGGGAGATAAGAAGTTAGTTAGTGAGGTTTATAAGCTTTCTAGGTTAGTTATTCGGTTGATTGATTCAGCTGAGGGTAGTATATGGGTCCAAAATTGTTTAAAATCTTCATTGGTTGATAAAGTGAAAGAAAAATAGGATAGAGATCCTAGTCTAGTTAAGTTGAAAGAGGTTGTTAGAGGTGAGAAGGTAGAGGTTTTATCTCAAGGGGGAGATGATGTGCTTCGCTGTCAAGGCAGGTTATGTATTTTACATATTGATAGCTTGAGACAGTGGATACTTGAAGAAGCGCATGGGTGCGATACTCTATCTACCCAGGAACCACTGAGATGTGCCGTGATTTGCAAGAAATCTATTGGTGGAGTGGTATGAAGAAGGATATTGTAGGGTTTGTGGCTAAGTGTCCAAATTGTCAGCAAGTCAAGGTTGAGAAACAAAGGCCTAATGGCACCTTGCAGGAGTTTAGCATCCCCATTTGGAAATGGAAAGTGGTGAACATAGATTTTGTAATAGGGTTGCCTCATAGTATCGTCGGCATAATTTGATATGGGTCATTGTAGATAGAATTACCAAATCATCTTATTTTTTGCCAGTTCATACTTCATACTCAGCTGAGGATTATGTCGGGATTTACCTTAAGGAGTTGGTGAAATTGCATGGGTCCCATTGTCTATTATTTTAGATAGAGGTACTCATTTTACCTCTCACTTTTAGAAGGATTTTCAGAAAGGTCATGGTTCCCAAGTTTATCTCAGTACAACTTTTCATCCTCAGACAGATGGTCAGGTAAAGAGGACCATTCAGAACTTAAAGGACATGTTGAGGACATGTGTTATTGACTCTAAAGGTAGTTGGTATAACCACTTACCTTTGATTGAGTTTGCCTACAACAACAGCTATCACTCCAGTATTCAGATGGCTCCATTTGAGGCTCTCTATAGGAGAATATGTAGATCTTCTATTAGTTGGTTTGAGGTACCTGAAGCTGCTTGATAGGGCTAGATTCAGTTTTTGAGGCAATGGAGAAAGTTTAGTTGATTTGGGAGAGGTGAGACAGCCCAAAGTAGTCAGAAATCTTATGTAGGTATCATGTTTCAAACTTAGTTATGTAATCATGTTTCAAGTCATGCATGTTCAGTATATGATATCAATATCTTCAGTGGTCTCAGTGTAACCAGTCTCATTCGAGGATGAATGTTCTCAAGAGGGAGATATTATAATACCCCATATCTTTTTTGGTCTCTGTGCAGCATACGACTCATGATCCTCAGTCATACCCTAGTGTACGATTCATATGTTGGACTCGTACCTAAAGTCAATATAGCATTTTGAACATTGTGTTGGAGGTATTGGTTAACCCTATAGAGTCATCAAGAGGGGTACGAGTCGTATGTACCCAGCCGTATGGACATTAGTGTTGACCCCTTGAATTTATGTCCAGGATATGAGAGGAGGGGTATCTAGTCATATACAAAGGTACGACTCATATAGAGAGAAGTCATATTAATAATAGTGTTAGTTTCCCAAGTTGATCATTCATCTTACGAATGACTACCAAATAGTGTAAGCATCTTACGATTTAGAAGTACGACTCATATCCAGACTAGTACATATTCCTTAAAATCTGCCCATCTTATGAGTCAGTAGTCCAGTCGTACCCCAGTCTAGTCATACCCTAACATACAAGTCGTATGGTCGACTTATACCTACTAGGAATGTAATTTTCTGCATGTTTTTTCGAGGCTCTTATGTCTTTCCCCACTCCTTTAAAAGCTAAACCTATATCGATTTGGCTTCACAAGGGGTGGTATAAAAGGCCTCAAACCACCAATTTACATCATTAAATATCAATTTACTAATAGAATCAAGAGAAAGCGGTTTCTTCATCTTCCCCAAGTAGCTAGGGTTTCTCAAGGTTAAGAACAACTTCAAAGAAATTTTCCCAAAGCTTCTACTTCAGGTATGTGGGATGTTTATCCATGAGTCCCTTTTACCCATGGAGCCCAAAAACCCTTTTTTGGTTTACTTTATGAGTTTGCACGAGTTCAAGATGAAATAAGTTTATGAATCTCTTGTCAATACAATGTCAAGTTATGTTAACAGGTGTTTTTTAGTAGAATGAGTTATATAATGTTTTAAGTGTTGCAAATCCCATGTCATGTTCTATTGATTTCAGAATAAATCTCTAAATTATGAATTTAGCCATGTAATCATATTGTTTCTTCATGTTTAAGACATTCCCACGTTTAAGATTATGATTCTTACATGTTTGATTAAATGTTCATGCTTTGGTTCTTTGAACCCTGATTGTATGCTACAGTATTTCCAGTTTGATACTGTATCTTTATACTCACTCAGTGCTGGTGGGTTATGAAGACCTGATACCCTTGTGTTTACTTACTCTTCAGATCTTTCAAGTAACAATTCAGTGAAACCATGAGTCTTATTATTTACTTAGATAGATACGATTATGATAAGCACTATTAGTTATGTAAAAATGTTCAATTTAGTTTAGTCAGTTCAGTATCAGTACCAGTTTAGTTGGAACTAGAATTTAGCATCAAGTGAACGCAGGGATGGTGGCTCACCTACCAGTAGAAGGTGTGACCTCTAGTAGCAGTCCCTGAGTTCCAGAACTGCATATCCAGCATAGGTTTTAGATGTCCACCTACCAGTCAAGGGTTGACACATATCTCATGATATCACCTGCTAGTAGAGGGTGACTCATTAGTCCTTCGGAACACCAGTTTAGTGGATCCACACAACCAGTTTTAGTACCCATGGCATAATACTGACACCTTTCCAACTGGAGTTACAGGTTGGACCCCGATTAGCTCATATTGGGCCATGTCGGTTACATGATACCTTCCACAATCTTAGTACAGTAATCAGTGTATTTCAGTTCAGGTTTGCTTAACCAAGTGTATATATTTTTAGTTATTCAGTTATATAGCTTTCATCCTTTCAAATTACAGATTATCTCACAACTATGTTTATGCTTGGTCTTGCATTCTCAGATATTTTATGTTCATGCATTGATTCTCAGATACCTCATGCATTTCAGCCAGTCCTCATCTCATATACCAGTTCATTCGAAGTACTAATCGCAACCATGTTTATGATTAGACGCACAATTTCCCGACCGCTCTTAGACAACTCGACGTTACTTAGTAGAAGTAGTGGTGAGTCCTCATCTATCAAGGACATAATTTGCTTATTTCAGTTACTTTAGTGCTTTCTTATGTTCAGTCAGTTGGAGTTAGTTGGGGGTCTTTCCAATTAACTCATCAAGATATTTAAAGTCTTTCAAACAATTAGTTAGACAACCAGTTAGTTATTTTAGTTTTATCAGTTGTTATCAGATATCCCAGACATATTTTGATTCATATTTCAATATCCAATTTTACCGTATCTTTTTAGCTTACCTTCTGCACACGTGAGGTATTACTATTTTGTCCAGTGCTCACAGTAGGTACCACCTCATGAGTTAGCTTGTGGTCACTTGTAACTGTAAGCACCATTGTCGTGACTAGGGGATAGCCTCGGGTCGTGACAATAAGGCATTTCAATAATTGAGTGAAATACATGAACTTGAATATGGGGATGAGTTAAACTCGAGAAAACAACATATTCACATGGATCACCGCATAAATTTAATAGTTAGCATGAAATTGATTGAGTATAACATGGATTCGTGAAAATTTAGAACATGAAATAACTTAATTTACATGGAAACACATATGGATATGGCTTGAATTCAAATTACAAATAAAAGCATGGGTTAAATTCATCTTGAACATGTATAAATTCATACTTTAAACCAAAAGAGGGTTTTTGGGATCAATAGGTGAAAGAAACCCATTGATGAATACCCTACATACCTTAACTGAACTAATTCCTAAAGAAATATCGAAATTGAAGCTTGAATCCTCGAATTCTTGAGAGAAGAAGCTTGAATTTTGTTCTTGGAAAAGGGGAAGGGTTTCTAGTGAGAAAATTTTGAGGTAATGGCAAATAATGCCCCTTGGAATGTTAAAAAGTGTGTTTTCGGCGATTGGGGTTGAGGGAAAGGATCCAATTTCCCCTTGGCCTATTTTTTCCTTGGAAATGGCCCTTTCGGAGCGACCCCTGTTCCAGTGGAATAGCCCTCATTGCATGGGGCTATCGCTACCTCTTACTATTTCTCATAAAAATGGACATAATTTTTTGTTTGGGTATTGGATTAAGGCAAAATTAGTATCGTTGGAAAGATAACTCAATTATATATCATTTGGTGGGTCTTGAAATGCAAAATTTTGTATATGTTAAAAGTTATACACGTTCAAAGTTGACCCTTATAGAATAGAATACAAAAATTTGGCTGAATCAAAAGCTCTTAGCTCAACTTTGCTCTAAGTGATTCCTATGAAAACTTCTCACCTCATAAGAACCTCACACACTAGGATAAAGATCATAAAACATATATTCAAATATAAATCATAGGATTGGAGTTTACACACGTAGAAACAATGGTTTGATTTCTAGCTAAAAAATGTGGGGTGTTACAAAAAGCTTCTTCAAAAAGAATTTCGTTTAAGAAAACTCCACACAGTTGCATTACCATGTTCAGACCGTTCCCATATTTTTCAATGCTAGACACCGCCGCAATTCAATGATAGAATTCTTTTTTATCCCATTGCCACTCCCTTATCAAATTTTCGTTTTACAGTAATTATTTACTAAAAGAATCTTTATTTGACAACATAATGTTCAGACTAATATGTTGTACTCCTATAAACAAAGTACCAAATAATTTTTGAACAAGCAAATAAGCCCAAAAAATTTATGCACACAAACGATTCACCTAACTGTAGTAGCATATACTACCTCAGTAGTGCAAATATCAGTATCAATTATAATCTCCAAGTGACAATAAAATCAATATAAACGCTTTTACTTTTATAGTATATAGTAAAAATAGATGTACACTTTTGCTTATCCAAGTTAAAAAAAGTAAGAGATATATACTCCCTCCGTTCTAAATAAAAAATTATTGGGGTGTGCACACACTTTAACTGTAAGAAGGTTGTAAAAAGAGTCATTTTTATCAGTGTTGTCGTAACCAAAGAGTTACTACATAAGAAAATTGTTGTTGAAAGAGGCTGCTTCGTTGGAGAATTTTCACAAACACCTAGAGGGCAAAAGTTCACCCAAACAATAAATTTTCAAATCACACAGAGAACTGCCAATATTAATTTTCAAATATGATACAAACAAAATTTTGAAACTTAGCTTTTCATAAATCACACATAGAAAATTAACATAGTTGAGGGATTATATTCAAATTTTTCTCTTAAAGCACAGAGATAAAAGACCCACACAAAGCAACAAACTTGACATTGAATTACTTAAAATTCAACTCAAAGCACCAAGAAATGAACAACTTACAGGATTTTGAAGAGCTGTTGACTTCAATCGATTTAGGTTTTTCAATTGTGGTTTAGCCTGAACCATAGAATTACCTTGAATAGAGCAAAATCAAGCTTAAAAATAGCCAACCAAAACCTAGTTTCACGTTCAAAAAATTCTAGGTCTAAGAGTTTCAGAAATGTAACTTGTAACTTTAATAATCAAAGCAAATGGATATGAAAAAGAATGTCGACAAACAGAGGATAGCAAAAGCAATAGCAAGAAAATGTGATACGTGTCGTTAAGAGTGGTTGGATACTTCGGATGACACTACACTTTTAGTGAAAAGACTATATTGCCCTTGGAAATAGGCATGATGACCTTCACCTACTTCCAAGGCTCTTCTATATATAATGGAGAATCTTAGCTCGTCCTATGTGTCATGCCTTAGAGGCCTCCAATGCTACTTATTGTTTTGTGAATATTTTACCTATTTTCTTTTTTTTCAGCTTAATAAATTGTTTAAAATTAAATAAAAACCCTCCATTAATGTCTACATTATTAGACATTACATACAATGTATTTAATGTACAATCTGGTTACATAGTTATCTCACGTTATTAAACTCTTCCACTTCCGCATCTAATTTATTAATTCTTTCCCTTGGAAAAAAACAGTCCTTCCCAATTCCCATATTTCAAAATACTTTTTTTTATGACAATTGATGGATTTATATAATTATATTAATTAATGCATTTAATTTCCATTAATTTCTTCAATATTAATTGAAAGGCCCATTCTTATTCTTGAAAACATGATATTTTCTGATCTTATTTCTACTCTGAGCTAATTGTCTCCTCAAGTGTTATCTGCTTTTTCTTTTCCATCAACGCACATGTTTTTTTTCTTTAAACTTCTGCTTTTTGCTATAATGTGATTTTTAGACAAGGATTTACAATATATAAAATTTGTAATTATAGAAGTAGTTATTTTTATCCGTTTTGTAGTAATAATTTTACGCCTTAATTCGCTCTGTGTCATCTATAAATGTTCCTTTATTTTTTGTCCTTTAATTTTGTTATTAGGAGGTAATTATCCTTCCTTCTTCTTAATCTTTTATACTTATGAGTTATGGGATGATAATTATTGTTTGTGAAACTTTGATCTTCTTAGCTTTTCCACAACATGCATATGAACTATACTATTTTAAAATTTTGTTCTTATCAATTTTTTCATATTGCGATTATGGGTGGTGATGTTATTAATTTGATCTTCTTTGTTTTCCTTTCGTATATATAAACTCAAGAAAAGTATCGAGGCTAACAAAAAAGAGAAAGGTTATTTATTTTCATTCATTTTCCTTCTTTAATTTATTTTTTCATTTTTCAGTAAGTATAAATTTCATGCATTTCATAGTTCTACTCTTTATATATCTACCTCCGTTGTTCCTTCTTTTTTAGTTGAATCTAATCTATCTCTTACTAATTCTTTAATATTCTTATAATTTATGTCTCTTAATTCTATAATAATTAATATTTAAGGGTAAAGTTAAAAAATAATTATTCATATTCTCTCTTAATTTTAATATTGATAAATATTTAGGAACAATTATTTTTAGTATATATGACAAAAAAGTAACGCAAGGAGTATATAGTCAGTTCTCTCTCCTTTTTTGTAAAAATAGACTTATGTTTTAAGATAAATATTGTACTAATTAATATCTACTACATCATATAGTTTTCTTATTTATTTTTAAATTTAATAAGATGATATATATTCTTATATCTTATAATAGTGGTATATAGCATGATTCATTTTTTAAAAAAGAAAAAACTATTTTCACTACTTTTCCATTCATTTAGGGTGTGTTTGGTATGATGGAAAATGTTTTCTGGAAAACATTTTTCGTTATTTGGTTGTAATATAACTTTGGGAGAATATTTTTCAAAGGAACCAAAATAAATCAAAATATGAATAAAGCGATTAAAATAGGTCACATATTTAATAAGTTACCAAAATAGGCTAAACATAATAATTTATTATGTTTTATACCTTTTTTTAACAGTTTGATAGCGAATGTGTACAGTAAAAAAGTTTTAGTAAAATGTAGTAATAATTTATTACATTTTATAAAAAACATTTATAAAAAGTTATAATTTAATATGTTTTTAAAAAAAATTTAAACGTAATAATTTATTATGTTTACATGATTTGACATAAAGAAGTGATGTGATAGTATAGTGAGTTTTAAAAAAATATATATCTAAATTAAAACTTTATAAATTTTAAAAAATTTATAAATTATAATTTTTTATTAAAATTTATAAATTATAACGTTTATTACGTTTCATACCAAAATAAAAAAAAAGTTATTGCTTCGTTTTGTCAAATCAAGTGTCACTTAGCTCATTCTTTTTTACTTTTTCTTTCATAAATCGTATTAAGAAGTTACTTTTTAATAAATAAAAAATACGTAATTATAAAATTATTTTATTAGTACGTAATAAAAAATTACGTTGTTTCTAAATTTGGTTAGATGAATGTATAATTGTTGATGTCGCTTCTCATACAAACCGACCGTGTAGTTAAATATTATGTTTTAGAAAAGATATTATATTTTTAATTCGAGGGTCACACGCTAATGTAAAGTTAAAATTTAGGTAGAAAAAATATATTTTCTATTCACCAACCAAACACCATAAAATATTTTTCAGAAAATATTTTTCACTCAACAACCAAACATAAGAAAATAAATAAAACACCAACTTATTTTCTATGAAAACATTTTCCATGAAAAATATTTTTCATCGTACCAAACATACCCTCAATTCACTCCAATTTGGTTGAGGTGACATATCACGAAAGCCAAGAAATATATATTTCTTTATTCGGTCTGTTGAGTCTATACCTTTTATTTTGCTTATTATCAATTTTTTTTTGTATTTTTTATTTTTTCAACAAATTTAATTTTTTGTATTTGTAAGAAAACTCTTTTTAGACTATGTGAAACGCGGATAGATACACTAATTTATAATAATCAACTAGTCCGAATCTACAATTAGTTATAGTTTTTATCCTTCTCAGGATAAGTCATTTGATAATCCTACATCATCTGGAACTTTTTCATCTATTATCACAAATTAGTATATGTACTCGTGCGGATGATTTTAAAAGAAAATATCATACCCCCACCTCCTCCTCCACCCCCTTCAATTTTTTTTCTAAAAAGAAAATACATACTCCCTCCCCCATCTCCTCTTTGGGTTATATAATTATGATATTATCACTTAAATTCAAATAAATATGTGTTGCTTAACTTGCTTTGAACCAAATAGTTAGACAAAAAAAATCACATAATATAAGCTATACTCTCCAGATAATATTTTTACTAT
Source organism: Capsicum baccatum var. pendulum (assembly GCA_030864225.1). Taxonomy (NCBI): domain Eukaryota; kingdom Viridiplantae; phylum Streptophyta; class Magnoliopsida; order Solanales; family Solanaceae; genus Capsicum; species Capsicum baccatum. Next base: position 73,596,567 of record CM061558.1, on the reverse strand, counting down.
ATAATACAACTAATATTCATACTCTTGTAATGAAAAATACTGTGAAAATTTATAATATGACTAACTTAAATGCATAGTTCATATTACTTTAACAAAATTCTATATCATCTTATGTATTAATTCAATGTACTTAATAAGAATTTTCATGAATTTAATAAATAAATGAAATATGAGTTAAAATATCTTGTAATTTCCTTAAATAGATTTAATTTTCTTCTACTCATTTAATAATATCTATATTATTTTCATTTAATCAATTATTCAAAATCATATCATACTTTTCATGAGTGAAAATTATTTTCCATTTAATTTTCTTAAAATTAAGTAACTCGCAGAGTTATACATTCATCTTTAATTATTTTTGTATAATGTATAATAATTATTTTTAAAAATTAATCCAAAGTATAAATACCTTTATATTACCTGCATTTTATTTTCAATTTTTAATTTTTTATTTTATTTTTTTCTCAATTTCTAAATAAATACTTCTTGATCATATTCATAATATGATCTTTCAAATGTATGCACACAAATTAGAGTAATATAAAGGTATTTATACTTTGGATTAATTAGAGTAAACTACAATATGTTCAAATACAAATTTAAACATTAGCCAAAATTATTTTATTTTATTAATTATATTAAGCTAGTCATTAGAAAAACTAAAAGATAAAAAAATAACTTTCTTCCAAAATATAGAATTTAACAATTATCATCTCACAAAATCAACTTAGCTTTTTCCTAATTTCTTCTGCATCTAAATTTATTTATTTACAACCAACTTATTCTTAATTTTTTTTTTTTGAAAGTAAAAAATAATAATTTAGTAAAGAAACTTGAATCTATATAACTGTCTATAATATTTTTTCTAAAAAATAGTAAAACATTTAATATTTGCATCAGTTGAAATCAACTTGTGAGACATAAAAAACTTTGTCCATCGTAGAGGAAGTCCATATCGTCTCTCCATGTTTCTTATCCTGTCAAAATAAAATATAAATAAGAAAAAAATAACATAAAAAGATAAAATATAATATGTTAGCATTTATGCTATTATTGTTGCATAATAATCACATCAAATAGAATTATTTATAACTATAATTCAAAATTCTGCTTGAGTTCAAACACTTCTATAATCCTCCAAATAAGTTCCTTTGAAGTTTGTCTTCTATTGAAAGCAATTTTGAAACACAGTGAATTAGTCCAACAATTGAAATGAAATAGAATATATAAATGTACCCTATAAAAAAATATGACAAAAAAATATATATATATATATATATAATAAATATTCAATAACATATTTCTAAACAGTCATTACATTATAAACTCAATAAGAATATTCAGGTAAACAAATTGTCTTGAAGACACATGTTAAATTATAGTAGAGAAAAAAATTATGACTATTATATACCCATTAAGTCAAATCACAACAATAGATACTGCCATCAATATGAGTTGGTAGACTTTGAAAGTTAAGAGAAAAAAGATGAAGATGAATGTCATATTCTTCTTGAATATAAAAATAAAAAATATTAAACTAAAGTTCTAAAAATGAATGAAGAATGCAGTAAAATATTTCATTATATGGTGCATATATAGGAGAGATTAAGAAGCTAGAATCTTATCATAATTCAAATTTCATTTGAATTTAAATTTAAAATCAAATATCATATTAATTTGTTAGAAGAATATAAGTTTATATTCTTCACTATCTCATACTTTTTTCAAATACAATGAATAATTATTTTATTATCTATAAATATGAATTAAAATATATTTAAAATACAATAATAATAATAACAAACCCAGTGTATTCCCACATAGTGGGGTCTGGAAAGGGTAAAATGTACGCAGTCCATACACTACCTTCGGAGAAGTAGAATGGTTGATTCCGATAGACCCTGGCTCAAGGCAAAGAATAGTAAACAAATCCATAATAAAGAATGAAACAAGATGGAATAAAAAAAAAAAAAAGACACCCACAAAGTAATATCCTACACTAACGAACCAAAGGCACCCCCACACCCTCTTACTAGCAGCTCCAACCTATGAAGATAGTCGTAAGACTACCAACCCGGCTACCCCAAAGCTCTCCTAACTACTGACTACGACTCACGCACATGCATTAGCCTTCTAACCTAATTCGCGTCCTCCAGACCTTTCTATCTAGGATCATGTCCACAGTAAGCTGTAACTGCTCCATACCACTTCTAATCACCTCTCTCCAGTATTTCTTCGACCTACCCCTACCTCGCCTGAAACCATCCAAAGCTAGCCTCTCACACCTATAAACTGAGGCATCCGTGCCCCTTTTTGAAATCAATAAGATAAATTATATATTTTTTTAAAGTAAATAATAAAAATTTAAAAAGGACTAATTTGTTACACTTTCTCATCTTCACTATTTTTACCTTTCTTCTTGCGATTTTTTTTTCGTTATGCTACTTTTCTTTCTTTCATTTATTTTTTTGTTAAAAATAAATTATTTCTTTGATAAAATTTAAGAACGATTCAGATATATAAATGAATTGCAAGTAAATATATATGTTAGATTTAGACAGTTTTTAATTTTTAATTTTTGCACTAAGACTAAAGTTTGAATAATCGATCACAAATAGATATTATAGATGTATAAATAATTGTAAATACGTTTAGTTATTATTATTGTTGTTGTTGTTGTTGTTGATGATGATGATGGTGTTACTACCACTATTACAACTACATTTACTATGTACTACTTCTACTACTACTGCTAGGGGTGTACATAGGTCGGGTTGGTTCGATTTTTTATTAAAATATAACCAAACCAATAATGTCGGTTTTCTAAATCTATAAACCAAATCAAATCAATATATTATCGGGTTTTTTATTTCGGTTTTAGTCGGGTTTTTTCAATTTTTTTGGTTTTCTCAGTTGTTTTACAATTATAATGTGATTGAAGAAAAAAATTAAATGTTTTCACTAAAAAGATAAAAAAAAAAAAACAATGATCATAGAGTAGTTCCAATAAAAATTAAGTTGGCAAATAACTAAGACGTCTAAACTACTATCTCTCAAAGTAATATTATGTGGATACCTAAGTAGTTCAATTTCTAAGTCACTAGTCACAATAGCTTGTCTGAAAGTTTCCTTCACATAAAATGTGAGCACACAAAAAAATGAAGAATTTGAGACAACTTATTAAAAACTTAACTCTATAAAGTAATTAATTATAACATAATTCTATAAAAAAGAGAGAGAGAGAGAGAGAGAGAGAAAGAAGAGAAACAAACCTAAATCACAACTTGACGAATGAGAAAAGTAAGATGAGAAAATAACAAGAACTCTCTGAAAACTTGGAAAGTAAAATGTAAAAAGTGAAGCAATTAAAGAGTTCTAGGTTTTTATATTAACTAGTTAAACCCCATGTGCCTCGCACATGTAAAATTTGATTATTTAAAATTAGATGATTTTGTCTATTGCAAAAAAATTTAATGAAGAGCAAAAAATTTAAATCACTTCTCAAAATCCTTCACACTTTAATAAAATAGCGCAAACATAACATATATTTTTTTAAAATATTTAATAAATTTTGAATTCTTAAATATTGAAGAAATAATTTTATCTAAAGCTGACACTTTTAACAAAGGACAAAAAGTTTAAATATTTTTGAACACCGAATCAAATAAAAATGAAGTTGAAAGAAACCAAACCAAACTGAAATAGTTCGATTCGGTGTTCGATGTCTACTTTTTAAAATTGTAAATCACAGAATTAAATTGAAATTTGCAAAAATCGAATCAAAGAGCAGAAGGTGCACTTCTAATCAACGCCTTAACAACATAAATCGTACTAATATGAATGAGAAATAATTCCTTTTAAAAAAAACATACCTTTAAATCCTCTCGTAATCGGCACGAAGTCTCAACCACACACTCACATAATTTTTCTTTACCTGCACATCATGCGAAAGCCAACAATTGAAATTACAATAAATCATACGATAAAAAAACGTTAATAAAAGATGCATAATATTTAATATTGTTGACCTACAAATTAAAAACTAATATTAAAGAACATAAAACTAATCTTCTCTTGAACATACTCTTTAACAATTAAATTGTGAATGTTATTCTATTATTTATTAAAAAAAAGGAATGCTCAATATATAGATGTACAATTTTTTCCTTTTAAGAAAGTTGATGAAACATGGAAGAAATCTAATCTAATTTGAGAAACTTTTTCCATAAAAAACTAATTATTATAGAAAATCAAGACAAACGAAACTTAAAAGAAAAGAAAATTAAGGACTCCTAATTAAATCAAAAACCATACGTAAAAGAAAGAAATTAGGCTGTATGCTAACTACAATCTGGCACTACTTATTTTTTTTTCTTTTTGAGGTGGGACGTGTGTTTTTAGTAAAAATAGTTAAATAATAATTTGATAAAAAAATAAAAAGACGTTTCTTATTATGTATTTAAAACTTTTTAAAATTTATTGCTTATTAAAATTTTCTTATTCTAAGGCTTTTATATTTGTTTCTAGATTTTTCAAATCTTATTAAAATCAAAATTGAGTTGTTTTATAATTCTTAAACTAATGAAAAAGTATTAGTTGTCATTAATTCTGATGACTTCTAATAAGAAAAGGTTTTACCATAAAGATATATTAATCAATTATTAACTTTTAAGAATTAGAAAAAAATAGTGAAAAGACGATTTTGTCTAAAGCGAAAACTTATAATGAAGGGCAAAAAATTCAAACAACATTTTCAAGGCCCTTCACACTTTTAATATATTATAGATTATAGATATAGATATTGGGTTTTGTATTAATTTGTTATTAATGAAAAAATACTATAATTAAAGGCCCAAGAATATATATCTATTTTCTGAATATAAAAAAATTAATAAAAGTAATTAGAAATTAGATTATAAGTAATATTTTTTTATGTATAAAAAATTAAAATTATATATGTATTACGTCGGTTTGGTTTGGGTTTGGTTTGATTTTATTTTTTCTAATACCAAACCAAACCAAGAATGATCGTTTTTTTTTTGCCAACACCAAACCAATCAAACCAAACCATAAGTCGGGTTTTTTCCTCGGTTTGGTTTGATTCATCGGTTCGGTTTGACTTAATGGTTCGATTTGTACACGCCTAACTACTGCCACTACTACTACTAGTAATTATTATTATTATTATTATTATTATTATTACTATTATTATATTTTATTTAATATTTAAATCAAATGAATCAATATATATATATATATATATATATATATGTATGTATGTATGTATGTATGTATGTATGTATGTATATAAAAGAGACTTTTAGCCCATCCTATGTGGCATGCCTTAGAGTTATCTAATGCTATTTATCTTTTTTGTGGTGTTTTTGGCCATTTTTAAATTTTAAAAAATTAAAAATTCACTTTAACATTATACAAAATAAATTATAGTCATATTAAATAATTTTCATCATCAATGCTATTAAACTTTTTTCACATTTATGTGCTATGTAAAAAAAAAAATCACTCCTCAAACTCTCTTAATCATGTTAAATATCCAAGAAAAAACTGAAAATTATTTGTGAAAACTCAAAAAGTAATATATATATATACACACACACACACACACACTAGATTTGTGTACGTGTTTTGCACGTGTCTCTCACGCCAATCAATAAAATATACATAAGAATTAAGAACAAGATAATTAGAAAGTAGCAATGTATTAACGTTAAAAGCTTATATATCTATTTAAATTATATAAATAAATATTTTTATCTCAAATATATTTATGTGATGTGTCTCACTTCAATGTTTATTATAAATGAAAATAATAAAGTTAATTTGAATTTCATGCTAATAAAATTATTCCCAAACCTCACTACTCCTTTCATAGGAGACACCTTCAAGAACACTTAATCACTTATTCAAACTCCGATTCTCTTTGCCTCAATCAAAATAATGCAACTAAATCTAATCTTAACACACAAAATTTTTCTCAAAGTCGTCTAACACTCATCTACCACATGTAAACAATAACAAAATAATATGATAATAGAAATATCAAAATAATACAACTAAACCTAATCTTTACATAAAAAAATTTCTTAAAGTCGACTAACATTTATCTATCACCCGTAAACTACAACAAAATAATACTATAAATGTAATATCAAAATAATTCAATTAAACTTAAATTTTACACACAAAAATATTTCAAAACCGACCCACATTCATATAGCATCCGTAAATTAAAATAAAATAATAAGGATATCAAAACAATACAATTAAACCTAACCTTTACACAAGAAATTCTTCAAAGCCAACTGACATTCATCTACGACCTGTAAACTATATAAAAAAATAATAGTGATCACAAAGCTTCGATTTTGATCCAACTAATTATTGTCTGAGCGAAAATTTTGACCCTAAAGAATGATTTTGAATGAAAACAAAGAAGATATATATACACACATGTTGAATTCTATTATGCCGACAAAAACAGTGAAGAAGCTGAGGGTTAGAAAACCAAGCATCCACCAATCTAGACATGCAATCGAATCAACTTAGATGAACATCAATCATGTTCTCCCAATAGGCAAACCAGTTTATTCTCTAGGTTAATGTATATCTCAATATTTATAGAAGTATTTCCTTAATAAAATCCTATTTTTGGAGTATTTTTCTAATTGAACAGTAGAAATAAAAATATTAATTAATTATCCTACCATATATTTTAGGAGTCCCATATATTTTAGGAAATCTAATAGAAAAGAAAATATGAATTAATTCTCCTAACATATATTTTAGGAAGTCTAATTAATATAATAAAAAATAATTAAATAATAAATTAAAAATAGTGAAAAGACAGTCTTATCTAAAAAAAAAAGTCTTTTAATAAAGGGTAAAAAGTTCAAATCACTTTTCTAAGGGTCTTCACACTTTTAATATATTATTATAGATATAGATATAGATATAGACTTTTAATATATTATTATAGATATAGATATAGATATAGATATAGATTATAGATATATACTAAATAGCAAGAAAGTCTTGCTTGGAATGTTGCCAAGTGACAGTATAACATGAAGCTAGGTGTTAGTTTTTAGGACAATTTAGATAACTGTTACCAAGTGGTAGTATAACATCAAGTATACGTGCGTTGCACATGTGCTTCTTATCGAGAAGTCTATCGATATAAAATATAAAAAAAGAAAAATAATTTATTGCAAAATAACAACTGACTTTAACGACGGAAGATTGTCACACAAATAAAATTTTATTTTTCAGCGTCACATAACGGATAATAATAACAAAAATAACAGATAGTATTAGATTAGAAACTACAATAAAACAACATTATTAAACCTAGCCTTTACACGAAAATCACTCAAAGCACAAACATTCATTTTTACATCAAAACAATATCATAATCAAGATATCAGGGCAATACAATTAGCCTAGCTTTTATATAAGAATTTCTCAAATTTCGGTCGGACGTTCATCTACCACCTGTCTTGAACCGGGGGTCTATCGGAAATAACCTTTCTACTTCTCTGGAGGTAGTGGTATGGATTGCGTACATCTTACCCTCCGTAGATCCCACTATGTGGGAATACACTAGGTTTGTTGTTGCTGTTGTCCATCTACCACCTGTATTAGGTAGAAAAAACAATATATACTAATAGAACAAAAACTACAATAATCGAGATATATATTAGAATAATATAATTAAACCTAACCTTTTACATAAAAAATTCCTCAAAATCAAATTGAACATATATTCTTCTGCAATATAAACTTGAACGGAACAGAAATTACAATAAAATGAGGAAAAATGCTCTATTACCACCTTGAAGTATATGCGAAAAGACTGAGATACACTCGAACTTTAGGAGGGTCCTATTACCCCTGGACTAATTAAAATCGTATTTTTAACAACCTTAGTGTCTACGTGGCACATACGTGGCATACACGTGTGCCTACATGAACCCTTTAGTGTCTACATGTCACATACGTGGCATACACGTGTGCCTACATGGACCCTTTAGTGTGTTGTGCCACATAGGCACTAAGGGTGTCAAAAATACTATTTTAATTAATCTTGAGGGTAATATGACCCTCCTTAAGTTCGGGTGTGTCTCATCCTTTTCGTGTACAGTTCAAGGTGGTAATAGAGTATTTTCTCATAAAATAATATGACAATTGATATATTAGAACTATATGATTAAACATAACCTTTACATAAAAATTCATCAAAACCCGATCGAGCACTCATTTATCTACAATATAGACTCAAAATTGATGAAACTATTCATTCTTCTAAAATATAGGCTCGAAATTGATGAAACTATTATATATAAATATAGGTATAATTAAAAAAATTTACTGGAGGAATATAAAAATATTATGATTAATAAAAAAATAAGTTAAAAGGAGAATCCCCTAAAAATAAATCATACGCATTCTTTTTCAATTTTTTTTTGCCATAAATTGGTCTTTATTACATATTAATTAATGGACTTCAACTTTAAAAAATAGGGAAAAAATTAATAATTAATGAACATTACCCTCTTAAACGGAAAAAAATAGATACGTTATAGATTTTCTAGCTATTGTATTGTTTTTTCTTTCCTTTTGATGACTTCTTCTAAAATATGGATATTTCAATAATTTTCCTTCTTGTAATAACCTACTATAACTATTAACCTCTTTTTTTCTATGTGTAATTTTATTTTTATACCAAAAATAATTAAATAATAGTAAATGACAGTTTTATCTATTGCAAATATTTTTAATAAAGGATAAAAAGTTCAATTCACCTTTTTAAGAGTCTTCACACTTTTAATATAATATATATATATATATATATATATATATAATTTCTTTGTTCTATTTTTAAAACTTATCTATCAATTAGCTATTTCATTTAATTTTAAGATAATTAGCATTTACTAATATAATACTGAATGATTGTAACTCTTCATTTTATTAGGCCATGTGAATTGTGAAATATCATTAATTAATTTTAACTCTACACTTTTCATCTTCCCTCCCATCTATATAATTATTCTTCCATTAGAGATCCCAAAAATTGTCTGAAAATATGAAAAATATGTATTATTTTGTAGTATTATTTTCTTTATTTATGATCAAAACAAGTTCTTTCGTCCTATTATTGATTGTGACAGAGATTTTAGTCACAAATCTATCACAATAATTGATTATGATGGATTTGTGACGGAAAAATGTGCATCTCAGAACCTTTGGTCATAAAATTATTGTGACGGATTGAAATTCCGTCACAACATTATTGTGATGGAACTGAGACAGATCGTCCGTCACAATATAAATTCTTATATTTGACTTAAATCCCATCACAAATTTGTAACAGATTTTTGATAAAATATTTCGTTATAAAATAGTGACAGAATAATTTCCATAACAAATTTCTAAATCTCGTCATTACAATTGTGACAATATATTTTATTACAAATAATTTGTGACAGACTAATTTAGTCACAATATGACTCTCTTACCTGTACTAGTAACAAATTTAGGATAGATTGTGACAAATTAAATCTATCACAAATTTTATTTAAATTTTTAATTTTAATAAAGAATAATTACGAAATACAATGCGCTCTCTCTCACACTATATATATAGTGTGTGAGAGAGAAATTAAATAAAAACAATTAACCTTCATAAGAAAACAAACACAATAAAAGATTTATATTAAAAAACGCCTGAAGTTAATTAAAACATGCAAAATCACAACTTCAATAAGCAAAAGTCTACCAATGTTTAAAATTTAAAGCATATAACTATCCAAAAAAGTGTGACAATATTCAAGTCGACACTTCAAGTAAGTTAAGTCTCAAAATATTAAACACTTAAGCATTAGATGATTCCCTACTAGGGAGAGCAAGGTTACTAAATGAGCGAGAAGATAATGTCATATCGCTTATCATGCAAGACCATTGCTTTTCCATAGATTTGAATCGATCGTCACTTTGTTGCCTCAAATGGGAAACCTCTTGCTCTACTCGTTGTTGCACCTTCGACTCTACACGCTCTTGAAGAACTCTCTCTTGATTTTCTCTCATATACAACACCTCTTTCTCAAGTATTTTGATGCGCTCTTCGGCAACATGATCAAACACTACAGGCAAATTGCATGTACTATCTTATACAAGGTTAAAGCTTGAGAGCCCGATCCATACACACATCATTTTTTTGCTCCACCCGCAACATCAAAGTACATGTGATTTATTCGAGTTCTTGATCTTCTGATGAATCGCCTGATGAGGCCGAAAGAGCAGCAGCTATGACAACCTCCATTTTATCCTAAAAAATACAAATAATCAGCCACCAAATATTTAACTGTCAGACATCACTAGAAGAACAGGAAATCTTTTTAACATCACTACTAGAAGAACAGGACATCCTGCCAGACATGTTATCATCTGTTATCAAAATGCCAGTCCTTTTTGAGTGTTTGTGTCTGTTGATATCCACTTTCTCTGGATAGGAATCAAAACAATCAACAAATATATGGACATACAGAATAGATTGGTCCAAACTGTAAAACAAAACAAAACAAACGTACTTGTGGACAGTTCACATTCTCACTTTGTAGCAGTGAAGGTGATGCTCACCTGATGTATGCAAATTCTCTGCCTCATAAGGTAAGAGTGAGATCTATATATACTTTATCATTCTAAATCTACTTACTTGCCTATGAAATTACACTGGTATGTAGTTGTCTTTTCTATGTCACCTAAAAGAGGCAACATTAACAACCTGGTAACTAGTCCAGCATCTATGTTTGCTTCGTCGAGAGAGGCTCTTAACGAAGCAGTAACTAGTACTTAAAAAACAGGATAGATCTCAATAGTATTCTTCTTAATAGAGTAGTAATAAATATCTCACTGATTTTGATCAAAAAGCAAAACTGGGAGAAGATGATTCAGACTTGCCTACAGTTTGAATTCAAGAGACGTGTAAGTAATGTTACGGATATATCCACTTAGCATATAATACCAGCAAAGGGAAAAACAACACTAAGTGATTTCTTCCCATTTGTCCAAGCCTTAGTGGACATACTGTACATGTACCGGTGGAGGGTATCAGGTTATCAAAAACAAAATAAGATCAAGTTAGCACATACACTGAACTGTTGTTCATAAAGAACCATATTTTATACAAGTTGTCCACTTCTATATACCAGGAACACTCACATCACATCACTAAATTCATATTCTATCAAGACAACGATGAAAATGGAAGCCCTTAGATGTGATCCTTCTCTAGGCATTGTCCTTACAGAGATCATACTCGGTCTGCTTTGTCGCATCTACGATTCTGAACTAAAAATTTTCAGAGAATCTGAGTTTAATCAACTTCCAAATACTAGGATTTGGTCTTGTAAGATATGACAATCTTAATTTAGGAACATTTGTTTTTATCTTATTATAAAATTTAGAACTATATTTTGATCAGTAAATTTAGAACTACATATACTTCTCTACGAAAACTACTACATATAAACTATGGTCATTTATAGGAAATTTTAGTTTTCGAGTTAATAAAATGGTTTTAAGAATATCTTCAGCTATGCATGATCATTGTCATTTGAAATATGAATAATATAGTAATACTCTGATAGTCGGATCGCACATTAAACTAGTTTCAATATGCTCTATAGTTGATACTAGAAACATGCATTGATAGATTATCAATATGCACCTATAAAAAGGGATCCAGTTAACCTTTTTTTTAAAGCTAACAGAGCTGGAATCAGAAGCCTCCCAAATTAAGGAGGTGCTGTTGGGTTCATAGTGTGTTGAATGGAAAATGGAGAAACCAAGTGAAGGCAAGGAGACACCCAAATTGGAAAATGTACTCTTTAAGTTGGAAAGTTTACTCTTCTCCCACATTGGTGGAAGAAGAGAACTTTAAAGTGTTTATAAAGTAAAACACTTACTTCACATGGTAAGTGAGGCAAGGAAATAGAGATGCCTCGCGCCGTCGTCGTCGCTCGGCTTGGATTTGGATTTGGATTTGGTCAATCGATCGATGAGATCTATTTTTTTTTATTTGAATTACGAAAAATGCCAGAACTCCATATATACGCAGTAACAGTGTTTCTGAAATAATGCGTCTGTTTGAAACTGTTACACTATTTCAGATTGTTGCTTCTATTACAAGAGGTTGCACTGATTCAGATTGTTGCTTCTATTACAGAATATTGCACAGCTTCAGAGAGTTGCAACTATTCAACGAAAAAAACACACTGTTTCGGTGAACCAGTGCACTGTTTCAGAAAAATACTGCATTGTTTTAACTGAATAGACATGCATGTTCAGGAAGAGTCACACACCTCTATTGTGAACCAATGCCACCTTTTCAAAAAGGCATCTAGTGGCTATATAAACCTGGTTTCATCCACAGGTTTATGATAGAGAAAAACAGAAATTTTCAGATTACAAACTTCTTCTTCTTGTCTTAAAAAGACTCTTAAGTGTGATCATTCAAACCGTGAGTGTGTTCAAAGAATCTGCCTATTTGAGGTACCGCTATAGTCAGATTGAAGGCCATTTTATTTCCTCAACCTCGGGTACAGAGAGGGGAATTATTTCCTCAAGGAAAGTCCGTGAATTCGGACAACTTGGTCTTAACTACTTTTCTGTTTTCATCTAATTTTTTCTGAAAAACACACTTCTTTGAAAGATATTTTTGATCTTGTGTTGAGGGTGTTACATAAATTCATAAGAGTTCTTGTTTTATACTTGAACTAGTGTTGAGGTTCTTACTCTATTATACAGATTCTACGTACCCATTTTGTCGAAAAGTAACATTCTTAAGGAAATAATCTAAAGAATCTGTATAACTTGTTTTTGGAGATTAAAGCTTATGCTTTCTACTCCGTCTGAATTTAACTTGTGATTAGAAGACATAAAATCTTCATCAAAAGTTGATGTTCACTCGATTGACGATTTGAAGTTATAAAAACTTCATCGTTAATTAGAAACAAGAAGGAAAGGTTGTAAAGTTATTTAACTTTATTAATAGTATTCTGAAAAAATACTAATTTTCTGTCTTGTGGTGACAGGAAAAATGACAACTGAAAGTCAAATTATGAGTGCGACAACGTCGGTGGGGGCAACTAATATTGCCACATCAACTCGCACAAATGCTCCGCCAACGATGGCCCCGGCGGAGAAGCCCGAAAAATTTTCTGGCATCGACTTCAAGAGGTGGCAACAAAAGATGTTCTTTTAAGTCACCACGTTATGTCTACAAAGGTTCACTAGCGAAGACGCTCCCGAGGTGCCCGAGGGAACCTCGGACAAGGACCGCTTCGTGATTGTAGAAGCTTGGAAACATTCAGATTTCCTTTGCAGGAACTATATTCTGAGTGGTCTCCAAGATGACCTCTATAATGTCTATAGTGGAACCAAGACATCAAAAGAACTGTGGGAGGCACTTGAACGGAAATATAAAATGGAAGATGCGGGAATTAAGAAATTCCTTGTTGCACGATTCTTGGACTTCAAAATGATTGATAGCAAATCTGTTGTCTCTCAAGTACAGGAGTTGCAAGTCATCATACATGATCTCTTAGCAGAAGGTATAATTTTGAAAAATACCTTAGTTGAACAAATTAAAAATATTCATAATACTCACATAAACTGTTTGTAGGTTTAATTGTGAATGGTGCTTTCCAAGTAGCAGCAATAGTTGAGAAGCTACCACCTTTGTGGAAAGACTTCAAAAACTACTTAAAGAATAAGCGCAAGGAGATGACCGTTGAAGATCTTATTGTCCGACTTCGTATTGAAGAAGACAATAAAGTTGCCGAAAGAAGATCAAAGGGAAATTCTACAATGAGTGGAGCACATATTGTAGAAGATGGCCAAAACAACTCGAAGAAAAGAAAGAATGTTGAACATGGAAGCAATCATCCCACGAAAAAGTTTAAGGGAAAGTGCTTAAACTGTGGCAAAGTTGGCCACAAGTTAACAGACTGTCGAGCCCCAAAAAAAGGGAAGAAAAAGGACCAAGCGAATCGGATTGAGTCCAACCAGGATTATGACGACCTGTGTGCTATGTTCACGGAATGCAACATGGTCGGAAATCCACACGCTTGGTGGATGGATTCAGGGTCCATACGCCATGTCTGTGCATGCAAAGAGTTGTTCTCGACATATGCTCCGGCTCAAGCGGAAGAAACAATTTACATGGCCAACTCCGCGACTGCTAAGGTGGAGGGAATAGGAAAAGTTTGCCTAAAGATGACATCCGGAAAGGTTTTGACACTGAATAATGGGTTATATGTTTCGGAGTTACGTAGGAACTTAATTTCTGTTTCACTCCTAGATAAAAATGATTTCAAATGTATAACCGTTTCTGGAAAACTAGTAGTTAGCAAAGGAGAAATGTATGTAGGAAAAGGCTATCTTGAGGAAGGCCTTTATAAGATGAATGTAATGACTATTGAAATAAATAAACATTCAAATTCTTCTTACTTGCTTGAGTCTTATAATTTATGGCATGAACGTTTAGTCTATGTTAATTACAAAACGTTACGAAAACTGATTAACTTAGAAGTTTTGCCAAATTTTGAGTGCAATAAATCTAAGTGTCAAACTTGTGTAGAATCAAAGTATGCTAAGCATCCTTATAAGTCTATTGAAAGGAATTCCAATCCCTTAGACTTAATACACACTGACATTTGTGATATGAAGTCAGCATCATCACGTGGTGGAAAAAAGTATTTCATAACTTTTATTGATGATTGCACTAGATATTGTTATGTCTACTTGCTAAATAGTAAGGATGAAGCAATAGATGCGTTTAGGCAATATAAAACTTAAGTTGAAAATCAATTAGACAAAAGGATCAAAATGATAAGAAGTGACAGGGGCGGAGAATATGAATCTCCCTTTGCGCAAATATGTGTAGAGAATGAATAATCCATCAAACTACGGTCCCGTATTCACCTCAATCTAATGGAATTGCGGAAAGGAAAAATCAAACTTTGAAGGAAATGATGAATTCCTTACTAATAAGTTCTGGTTTACCGCAAAACTTATGGGAGGAGGCTATTCTTACGGCCAATCGTATACTAAATAGAGTTCCCCATATTAAGACACAATCAATTCCTTATGAAAAATGGAAAGGAAGGAAACCCAACTTAAAATATTTCAAAGTATGGGGGTGTCTAGCGAAGGTTCAAGTTTCTATACCTAAAAGGGTTAAGATAGGACCTAAAACGGTGGACTGCGTGTTCATAGGATATGCTAAAAGCAGTAAAGCATGTCGATTTTTGGTTCATAAATTTGAACATTCGGATATAAATAAAAATACGGTAATTGAAGCAGATAATGCTGAATTCTTTGAAAACATTTATCCGTATAAAACTAGACATGAACAGTCTAGTGGAGGATCTAAATGATCTCGAGATGAACCAAGTGAGAATGTACATAATGAAGAAAATCCAAGACGTAGTATACGTCAAAGAACGTCAACTTCGTTTGGATCGAATTTTGTAATATTTCTCTTAGAAAATGAGCCTCGAACGTTTAAAGAAGCAATGTCGTCATCAGACTCATACTTTTGGAAAGAGGCAGTCAGTAGTGAGATTGATTCAATCTTAAGTAACCATACGTGGGAATTGGTTGATCTTCCTCCAGGAAATAAACCTTTAGGTTCTAAATGGATCTTCAAAAGGAAAATGAAAACGGATGGTACTATTGACAAATACAAGGCAAGACTTGTAGTAAAAGGCTTCAACCAAAAAGAAGGTATTGATTACTTTGATACATGCTCGCCAGTGACAAGGATAACCTCAATTCGAATGTTAATTGCCTTGGCGGCAGTATATGATCTTCAAATCCATCAAATGGATGTGAAAACCGCATTCCTAAATGGAGAATTGGAGGAAGAAATATACATGGAACAACCTGAGGATTTTGTGGTTCCAGGAAAAGAAAATAAGGTGTGTAAACTTGTTAAGTCACTTTATGGACTAAAACAAGCACCTAAGCAATGACATGCAAAGTTTGACCAAACCATGTTGGCAAATGGATTCAAGATAAATGAATGTGATAAATGTGTATATATTAAAGACACACCAAATCACCAAGTCATTTTATGTTTATATGTGGATGATATGTTGATCATCAGTAGAGACATTTGTGACATAAATGCAACCAAACGAATGCTCGAGAGCAAGTTTGATATGAAAGACCTCGGAGTTGCAGATATGGTCTTAGGTATAAGAATCCATCGAACTCCACAAGGGTTAGCACTGTCACAGTCTCATTATATCGAAAAAGTACTTGACAAGTTCAAGTATATGGAATTCGATATTGCCAAGACTCCATTGGATGCGAACTGTGCACTTCGGAAAAATGAAGGTGAAAGTGATTCTCAGTTGGAGTACGCAAGAGTATTGGGATGTTTAATGTATATAATGAACTGTACACGACCAGACATAGCATGCACTATCAGTAAATTGAGTCGGTACACGAGTAATCCCAACAAAACTCACTGGATGGCAATGAAAAGAGTTTTGGGTTATTTTAAATACACTCAAGACTATTCTTTGCATTATAATAAATATCCCGCGGTACTTGAAGGATATAGTGATGCAAATTGGATCACCGGATCGAACGAAGTAAAATCCACAAGTGGATATGTATTTACTATCGGTGGAGGAGCAGTTTCTTAGAAATCATCGAAACAGACTTGTATCGCTCGCTCTACAATGGAATCTGAATTTATCGCATTAGATAAAGCCGGTGAAGAAGCAGAATGGCTCCGGAATTTCTTAGAAGATATTCCTTATTGGCCCAAGCCAGTGGCACCAGTATGTATACACTGTGATAGCCAAGCGGCAATAGGTAGGGCAGGGAGCATGATGTACAACGGTAAGTCTCGTCACATACGTCGAAGACATAATACCGTTAGAGAACTTCTCTCTAGTGGAATTATCACTATAGACTATGTAAAGTCAAAGGATAATGTGTCGGATCCACTTACAAAAGGCCTATCTAGAGAAGGAGTAGAAAGGACATCCAAGGGAATGGGTTTAAGACCTAGGACAAGTCAGCATGGCGGTAACTCTACCTAGCAGACTGGAGATCCCAAGAGCTAGGTTCAAGGAGATCAAACAAAGTTATGTCTGACAGGTTCAACATTGTCATTTACCTAACACGTTCTCATGATGTAGACAATGTATAGTAAACAAGGATAAGACGCAAGGTGAAAAGTCTTTTAATGATTATCTAAATTTGGTAGATTTGACCAAATAGTTCAATCTAAAGGATTGAAACGTTTAGAAATCACCTATGTGAGGGCAAAGTGGAAGCCGCTTCAAAGAGAATGTTAGTAAAGGCCTATTCTCTAAGCTCTCATGAAAACCGGGACGTGTTCATGGCTGAAAAGAACAAAACCATAAGAACCATAAACGATAAAAGGCTGGTTGTGTGACATGTGTTGTCTAGGTGTATATTAAAGCTCGATGGTTCAAAGATATCAAATCTACCGATTGACCGAGTGCATCCGATACATGTTCACTACGTAAAGTTCAAAGGGAAACCCACTTATCCAGATGCAATCAATCTTTGCTTGATGATCACATACCGTCCGTAAACGTTTTACGAAAAAAAATAGCCATTCCCCATTCATGTGGGGGATTGTTGAGTTCATAGTGTGTTGAATGGAAAATGGAGAAACCAAGTGAAGGGAAGGAGACACCCAAATTGGAAAGTGTACTCTTTAAGTTGGAAAGTTTACTCTTCTCCCACATTGGTGGAAGAAGAGAACTTTAAAGTGCTTATAAAGTGAAACACTTACTTCACATGGTAAGTGAGGCAAGGAAATAGAGATACCTCGCGCCGTCGTCGTCGCTCGGCTCGGCTTCGGATTTGGATTTGGATTTGGATTTGGTCAAATGATCGATCGATGAGATCTATTTTTTTGGACAAATTTTGTTTGAATTATGAAAAATGCCAGAACTCCATATATACGCAGTAACAGTGTTTCTGAAATAATGCGTCTGTTTGAAACTGTTGCACTATTTTAGATTGTTGCTTCTGTTACAGGAGGTTGCACTGATTCAGATTGTTGCTTCTGTTACAGAATATTGCACAACTTCAGAGAGTTGCAACTCTTCAACGGAAAAAATACACTGTTTCAGAAAAATACTGCATTGTTTTAACTGAATAGACATGCATGTTCAGGAAGAGTCACACACCTCTATTATGAACCAATGCCACCTTTTCAAAAAGGCATCTAGTGGCTATATAAACCTGGTTTCATCCACAGGTTTATGATATAGAAAAACAGAAATTTTCAGATTACAAATTTCTTCTTCTTGTCTTAAAAATACTCTTAAGTGTGATCATTCAAACCGTGAGTGTGTTCGAAGAATCTGCCTATTTGAGGTACCGCTATAGTCAGATTGAAGGCCATTTTATCCTGGGAGGAAAATTCCACAACCTCGGGTACAGAGAGGGGAATTATTTCCTTAAGGAAAGTCCATGAATTCGGACGACTTGGTCTTAACTACTTTTCTGTTTTCATCTAATTTTTTCTGAAAAACACACTTTTTTGAAAGATCTTTTTGATCTTGTGTTGAGGGTGTTACATAAATTCATAAGAGTTCTTGTTTTGTACTTGAACTAGTGTTGAGGTTCTTACTCTATTATACAGATTCTATGTACCCGTTTTGTCGGAAAGTAACAAGTGCTACCTCATCAAGCTTCATGGATGGTTTGAAAATGTTTGAAAGACAAGGCTTATGTAAATTTTGTTGGATACCCTACTCAAGACTAGATACAAATAAAAAACTTATCTATCAGGAAAATGTATAATGCCATGTGTGGGAACTTCCAGGAAGTCAATTGGAGAAAGTTAACATGTAACAACCAAGGGACACCAAAGTGGATATTCAAGCTCACCTTGGCATTACGTACAAAATTACTTATTAGGGATAGGATATACAGGTGGGCCATTGTCACGATCGAAAGTGTCTTTTATGAACGACAACAGATAAGAGCATAACTCACCTTTACTTTGAAAGTAACTTCACTATTGGAATTTGAAGCACAGTACTTACTTGGCAAGGCATTACCAAATAAGTTAGCAGCTGGCAGAACAAAATCCAATGGGCTGCTTCAAATGCCAGAGGTAAGAATGGTGCAGAAGTATTTAGAATGTCTTTGGTTGATTGTATATAATACAGATGGAGGCAGAGGAACGTGATGCGCTTTAAAGGCAAGTAGAGGGCTGCAAACTTACTTATAAGGTAACTGATTCAAGACTGATTTTATAGAAGTGGTGGAATAGATGAAGGGTAAAATGTACACAAACGTTACCCCTACCTCAGATGTAGAAGGAAGTTTCAAATAGACACTCGACTCAATGACAATCTCATTTAAATCCAGCAATCAGCAACATGTATATCCCACCACATTTCTAGAATTTTACACAAGCTACGTGTAACCCACAATTACAGATTCTGTGATAACTCACAATTAACATAAGAATCATACTTGATTTACAGATTAAAGATTCTGTGATTCTGTGATAACCCATAATTACACAAGTTGTACCACCACAAATAAGGACCAAACAAGGAGCGATTTACAGATTCTGTGATAAGCCACAATTAACATAAGAATCAAAACCAAACTGCTTGAATTTAAATTAATACACTCAGTCCTATGGTTTTGAGAGTTGTTTCACACCACTGTTGGTACTGCTTCACAGTAAGCATATTAGATTTTATCTGCTTGGCCTTTCAACTCTTCAAAAGAGTTTGTGACATTGCTTATGGAGGGGTCTTGATCTCCGATAGGACCTCTGACTATCTCAGTTTCATACACGATTGGGTACTAATTGAAATTTAATTAGATCGAAATTTCTCCAAGTACACAACCTAAAAGAAGCTGGCTCGGTGTCACATATAACTATGACCACATAAATGGTAGCACCCCGACCTTTAGTTAGAACTAGTACTACCAAGAATTTTCTAATCTCTCTCTGGATGTCACCCGAATTATCATAAAGAATCTATGCACTATTAACCACTAACAATAAAACTTTATGTCTAACACTGATGGCAAGAAGTAGGCATCATCAGACCAGGACAAATAGCTACACAATAAAGGGAATAAGAAGCAATTGTAGAAAGACCCAAAAAGAGAAAGAGAAAGGTTAACAAAGGGAAAGAGATCATACTTTCAAGATCAAGAATGAGAAGCGTAAATAGGCAAACTTTCATTAATGCTCTTCGACTTGGCATCAACAAAACTGCCACCCTTTATTTGGTGTAACTTTTTAAATATCTCCCATAAATTTGGTTCACAACCCATTTCTGCTGCTTGAAAAAAAGTTTAATATTAAAATAGGAGATAAAGTTAAAGAATTAATCTATTAAAGTACGAAATTTACCAATTTTATAGTATGCTCCACTGTTGACCTAAAACCACCGGTATGCTTGTTTGGACTAGTGCCCGGACCACCAATTTCACTACATCGAGTTTGAGTTGTAATACGAGACTTATTCTTCAACTCATCAGAATCTCAATATATCTTCAAGTTTTTTCAAACATCATCGAACACAAAATCGGGCTTGTTTATTACTCTTCGCTAATGATATGTTCTTTTTCTATATAAGTTGGATGCCATCTTCTTTCAGGTGTGTTCGATTATGGAGTTCTCTGTATGATTCCGCTGATATGATTTCTAGAAAAAAATTTAGTTAGAGACATAAACACAACATTATTATAAAATTTTAATATAAAGCAATATTTACCATAAATTCACACCAATAGAATTTACGAATGGATTCTGTAACACCCTTTCATGTGTATCCAGTAGCATCTTGTTATTCCTTAAAATTTTTTGTGATGGTCTTTGAGATAGAATGACCATTAGGGACAAACCTGAAATATAATTATAAAGAGTAAATTATACATTTTATGAAATTTATTTTTTTAAAAAGGTAAATAATATTTATAAAAATGTCTTCTCTTGCTTTTTCCTGACAACTGATATGACCAACCGCCTAGTTGTTGATGAGCTGCTACTAGACCCAATAGGAATATCTACGTAACCAGGAGTATCAGGAGAATCAACAACCAATGATGGCGTATCACTCATTCTAAAATGACAATTATTCTATAACTGCTAAACAAAGTTCTTGAAAAGAGAAACTTTTATCCTTCATAACTCAAGTTTTATAATAAATAACTCAAATTCTTGAAAAACAAAGATTTTTACAATAAATAAATTTCAATAAATAGAAAAGTTCATATGTTGCACAATACAATGATGCATCAATAATTTTTATATCAAAATAAACCAATCTCCCAACAAGTGATTCATAACGACCAAATTTATAGAATAGTACATTCAAAATCATATTCATCAAGAAATACAAACATTCAAAAATTAGATTCTTCTTCTTTTCTTTTTATGAAGTTCACATTCCTCCTCCTCCTCATCTTCATCATCATCCTCATCCCTGTCCCCGTCCCCTTCCTTGTCCTCGTCCTCGTCCTCGTCCTCGTCCTCGTCTTCAACCTCGTCCTTGTCCTCGTCATTCTCATTCTCTTCCCTACCATCCCCCTCTTTCTGCTCCTTCTCCTCCATGTCAGTAAACATACCATCTGGATCATTCAATGTATTAAGTATTTCATTTTCATCAATATAAATCTCATGTATTTGACTATCATCCTCTTAAAAAGCTTGATCATTCAATGTATGAGGTTGCTCTACTTTTTTGGGAACATCTACAACGGAGTGTGCCATTATAAAGCAAACGGCCAACCATTCACTCACTGTCTTTTTTACAGTAGGATACATTTCAAAATACACCTGAGATGTTTGTACAACCATAATAAATGGTTAATATTTGTTAAAGACTCCCCTCTTGTTAACATCAACAAGATTATACTGTGGATACACTCTTGTACTATGCTTTGACATCGAATCAAACCAAGAACACTTAAATAACACGATTCGCTTGAATGGTAATGCATATACTCTAGTTGCAAAATCTCTATCAATCGACCATAGTAATAGATATTATCAACACTATGGCTAGAACCCTTGATGCATACACCACTATTCATCGTAGATTTACTTGAACTGTATTCTTTAGTGTGAAACTTGTAACCATTTACGACATATCCATTAAAGGGCTGAACCATATGTAATGGCCCTTCTGCAAGATCTTTCATGATTTGATTGGTAATGCCGGAAGAAGGATCCCGTGCCTATTGACATTATAAATAATTAGACATCGATTAAGATTGGATTTTATGAATAATAAAGAATAATTTAGACCTATTAATACTTACATATTTTTCAAACCAAGATGTAAACTCTGTTTCAAGGTTAGCATCAATCTCGCTATCTTGCATATATGGTTGTATTTGTCTCAAGATGTCTTTATAAATTCTGAAGAAAAAAGCTAATTTAATTTCAATATCAAATTTTTTATTGATATTTATAGATGATTCATAATTAACTTACTTGATATATGATTTTACTTCATCACAATTCAACAAAATATATGTACGAGTTGCATGATATTCTTTATCATCTAACCTCCTCTTTTATAGATTACCAAAATCTCGACCAGCTAGCTTAAAAACAGAAAGCATTTCAAGATGGTCCTGTTCAACTCCACCATTATCTAAATTTCGCGACACTTTTTTGTGTCGTGTTGTAATGTATGACTTAAAGTAGTGCGCACAAAATAAATATGCTTCTTCCACTACATATGCGTTGCATATAGAAGCTTCAACTTTATTTTTATTTTTGACATCATACTTGTATCTACGGAGATTCCTTCAAAACATGAAAGTATGTGAATATGGTATAAGTAATATATTTATTTACATATATTATAACATACAATTAACTTTATTTACCTCTCAGTCAGATACATCCATCATCCTTAAACTGGGCCAGCTAAACGTGCTTCATAAGCTAAATGGATAGGAAGATATTCCATAGAATCCCAGAAGCTTGGAGAAAAAATATGCTCAAGATCACTCAAGATGAGAGGAATATTATTTTCTAATTGTCTCATGTGTTCTTCCATAATTGTTGTAGAGGTGAGATCTTTAAAGAAAAGACTCAACTCCGTCAATGGTTACCACACATTTCGTGGAAGCAATTCTCGAAATGCTATAGGTATTAACCGTTGCATAAACATATGACAATTATGGCTCGTCATACCAAAAAGTTTAAGCTTGTTCATGTCAACACATCTTCCTAGATTAGACACATAACCATCAGAAAATCTCAACTCTTACAACCATTTACAACGCACTTCTTTAGCCTTATCATCTAGCATATAACAAGCCTTTGGATACGTTTTGATACTTTCATTCTGATGTAACTCTAGACGATGGAAAAGTAGTTTTAAATCTTCTCTAGATTTTGCATTGTCCTTTGTTTTTTGCTTGACATTCATCACAGTGTTAAAGATATTATCAAAAAAAAAAATTCTATATACATCGGATCAAGGTTATGCCTAATAGGATTTGTTTTCCAGCAAGACAAGTCCCAAAAGATACTTCTTTTTTTCCAACCACATGCACTATTCTTCAAAAATTTTGCATTTATCGCATCAGAACCAAGTTCTGTCACTTTAATGAGTCCCAAGTCCTCAATCTCCTTAAGTATTTGTAAACCCGATTGTTCAATAAACACAATCTTCTGTACTGTTTGACCTCTCTTGAACCACTTTTTATTTCTTATCCACGGATGATTTGGTGGTAAGAACTTTATATGATTATCAAACCATGAGATCCTTCTACCATTGGGTAGTGAAAAAATATCTGAATCTTTCATGCAATAAGGACAAGTTAACTTTCCTGCTGTACTCCAACCTGATAACATTGAATACGCACGAAAATCACTTATTATCCACATCAATGAAGCTTTCATTTGAAAATTATTATTACTTGAAACATCATAGGTTTGAATTCCCTCCTTATATAATTCGTTTAACTCTTGAATGAGAGGCTGCAAAAAGACATCAATTTTCTATTTTGGATTTTTGGAACCAGGTATAATCACAGACAAAAACATGTATTCATCTGTCATGCACATCCAAGGTGGCAAATTATATTGTGTAAATATCACGGGACAAGAAGAATATTGTTGGCCAAATTGACCAAATGGTTGAAAATCATCAGTTGACAAACCCAATCTAATATTTCTTTCTTCAAATGCAAAAGAAGGGTGTGCCTTATCAAACTGTTTCCAAGTAGAAAAGTCAGAGGGATGACATATCACACCATCCTTTTCATGCTTAGAATGCCATCTCAAGAAGGGAAGATAGTACAACTCCAACAAGATTGTAAATTAATAAACAAGAAATTTTAGTTGGATCTCTTACACGATATACTCAAAAATAAAGCCAAAAGAAGAAGTACCATCAAAATAAAGTAAATTTACTTCAAGAAGATAAGGATAACAATAGAATTTGAACATCCACTCCGTCAAAATGGAGAATGACGATGATAAGGATAACAACGATGGAGTACGCGGAATGAGATTGAAGAGGAAAAAAGGGTTTTCTCTACCAACAGGGTTTTCTAGATGTTTTTGAGGGAAAATAAAAAGGTGCAAAAAATTTAGAGGGAAAATAAAATATTTGCTTAATTCTATTTTTTTTTTACGAAAATAAATCCGTCAATTTTTTTATTTTTATTTTTAAAATTTTATCATGAAATAAATCCGTCACAATTTTTTATTACATTAGTTACCTTTTTTTATATTTTATTGTGATGGATAGCTCAATCTGTCATAAATTTAATTATGGATTTGTAACAGAAAGTTATTAGTTTGAGAAAATACATCATTTCCCCCTCCCTTCCCCGAACTTGTCCGCTCAACTTACTTTAACACTTAAATTAAACTTTTATTTATTTACCCCTTAATATCTTTAAAGTGTATTTGTTTCACTCCTAATGCTGATGTGGAATTTTAAAAAAAAGTCGCGTTTATATGTAAAAAAAATTAATTTCAGTAATATTATATTTAAAATATAATTAAAAAATAGACACCTTTTCTTCTTTCTTCTCCAAAACATCAACAACAACACTCAAATTCCTTCATTAACACTTTCATTTAATTTTTTTCATTTTCCTCCATTAATACCACCAAAGAACAACCAAGAGGATACTAAATTAAATATTTTCCTCCATTGAACACCATCTCAACCTTCAATGGAGCCGATGACCCCTCCAATTTAAAACTACTCATTACACAATCAAGAATTTGAAATTCACAAAATCTACAAACAAAAATAAAATTTTAACAAATACCTATTAAAATTCGACATGAATTCAACATTCTTCTACCAAAAAGGGAAAAAAGATCACCCTTTAGTTGAAAGCTTTGAAAAAGATGAAGTTTTTTGTTGACTTTGCTTTTTTTTGATTTTGATTGTTACCAGTATAAAATTGTTCTTTGTTAGTGCATATGGTGTTATTTGGTTAGATAAGTTGTTGAATTATGAAAATACTGGATTTGTTTTGATGTTTGAATAATTATGAGTAATATATGGGGGGTGGGGCGTTAGAAGAGGAGGAGGAGGGGGCTACGTTTGATGCGGGGGCTGGGGTTTTTGATGGTTCCAAGATGAAAGAGAAAATGGGTGAGGGCTGGAAGAGAAGGGGGAGATGGGGGTGGGCGTTTGTAGGAGGTGGGGGTTGGAGGGATGATCTAAAAAAGAAAGAAAAAAAGAAAGAGGAGGGGGAGGGGGACTGCATAGGGTGAGGGTGGGGATAACGGATGGAAGAGGAGAAAACAGAGAGGGCCGGGATAGGTAGTATGAGTGGGTGGGTGTGAAGAAGAAAGAAAATGGGGGTGGGGGTGTCTTTTTTATTTAATATATATATATATATATTTAAAAATAATTGTATATATTTATATAAATAAAATAGTACATATATATATATATATTTAAATATATAAAAATAATGTGTGGGGGATTAATTTTTTAGATAAATAGTAATTTCTTACGTGGCAATGACGTGACACCGACGTGGCATTGGCGTGACGTTGATGTGCAGGCGAGTGTAACACACTCTCTATTGGGAGAGTGGTATTCAGTTTTGAGGGATGAAACTAATACTCTTTAAAGATGTTAAAGGGGGTAAATAAACAAAACTTTAGTTTAAGGTCTAAAGTAAATTTTGGCGACAAGTTCAGGGGGGAAAAGATGTCTTTTCTCTATTATTTTTTTTATCAACTTGTGATAAAACTTTGTCCGTCACAAAAATTATATTGAAAATCTGTCATAAATTTGTCATAAATCTGTTACTCTTTCAATTTTTATGTGAAAATAAAATATTTTAAAATTTTAATGTTTATGCAAGAATGATCCATCACAAATTCATTAAAATCCTGTCACAATTTGTAACTGAAGTGTTCCATCACAATTTTCTGTCACAATTTTGCCATTTTCTAGTAGTGGTAGTTCTTCTCATCCAAAAACATATTAGTAATTTATCGAAAAAATAATTTGTTGTTTCATAGTATTATTTATTTATTTATGATCAAAACAAGTTCTTTCTTCATATTATAAGTGTATTTTGTCTCATCAAAAGAAGTATTCATAGTTTTATGTTGTTTGTGTTATGAACTGAAGAAATTTATTTGTGTCTTCTTATTTCAATTTATCTTCTCAAGGTGAATGAAGTTTTCATCTATTTGAATTCACAACTTGTGTCGATGTTACAACTACAAGAGCACTCAAATTGGCATGATTCAAGAGATTTTGCTGTCTTTGAAAAGGTAATTCTTGTATAAGTTTGTATGTATTATGCATTGAATGAATTTATTATCAAATTTTATGCTTTTTGGTGTGATGTTTTTTCAATTTATGATATGCTATAAAACGAATGCATTCAAGTATTATATGAATCTTTTTGTAAGTATATGTTGGAAACTTTATTTTTTTCATTTGTTCTTTAAATTTATGAAGAACAAAATAAGTATAAAAATATTAACATGATCTTTGAAGAGTAGAATGCATATTTTCAGATTTTGCAATAAAACATGAGTCGAAAAAGAGAGAAATTTATTCTAAATTGGATTTAATTAAAACATAGAAGGAAATAAATATAGAAGGGATAAGTCCTTAGTTTTGATGATTGACAAACCCATAGTTTGGGACCTGTTCCCTGATGTTTGTGTGTTTGACAAAACTTCTATGCATTAGGGAACAATTTAGGCTCACCCGTCGTTGTCACAATCAACCTGCCATGGCTGACACATAGTATAAAAGTTGGTGAAAAGTTGTTGCCACTTTTTTGCCTTAACAAATGAGATTTCTCCTATGTTTTCTTATGTCTTAATATATATTGCTCATCTTCCTCAACAATAAAACCAACACTTCCATGTAATCATAACTAAATATCTTTCTAAAGTGGTGATTCAAAGGTTGCAGCTGCAACTGGGAACCTATTTGTTCATTGAGTTGTGTCTTTATTTTTTAGTTGTAATTGAGTCTTTGTATTTTATTCTTAAAAGTTTGCCTACAGTATCTTATGATTGTAGTAGGTGTTGTGGTGTAATAATTTTCTTGTAATCATTTAGAGTTGGGTGACTGTCCAAGCTAGAGTTAGCTTGAAGAGTCCAGTTAGAGTTAGCTGAAGGTGGAAGCAGAAGAGTTACTGCTTGGTTTTCTTGTAATAGAGTTATTTCTAGGAAACAAAGGATTGGGAGGTTAATCCTTGTAATCTATATTCAAGAAGTTGATTGAGTATAGTAGAGCTTAGAAATCCTTAAGGCAAGTCGTGGTTTTTCTCTGTTGAGCAAGGAGTTTCCACGTGAAAATCTTCTGTTCTTTATTTCACAGTATTTTTGTACTTCTTACTTTACATACATCTCCTAGTTTTTGTCGTGTGAGTGCATCAGAGAATTATTTCCTGAGCTGAGGAACACCTCCAACCTTTCATTTGGTATCGGAGCAAGTTCTTTCTTAAAAAGGGTAACACCTTGGAAGGATTCTGAGAAAAGAAATGATAGCTCCTCCTAACCTAGAAGAAGGCCAGTCTACCACCAGACCCCCAAGATTCAATGGTGAGTACTATGGATGGTGGAAGACAAGAATGTATAACTTCATCATGGATGAGGGTTGTGAGCTGTGAGGTGTCTTAGAAGATGTCCCTTTTGTTCCTACTAGGGCAGTAAAGATTGGAGATGTGACTTCACTAGTCACCAAAACAAAGAAGGAGTTTGATGAAGCTAATAGAAATAAGATAGAGAAAAATTATAAAACTAAGAAGATTCTTGTGTGTGGTATTGGTCCTGATGATTATAATAGGATCTTTGTTTGTCAGACAACTAAGGAAATTTGGGATTATCTCTAGACAACCTATGAAGGAACCATACAGGTAAAGTAGTCTAAAGTGGATATGCTTACAAATCAATACAAGACCTTCACCATGAAAGAAGATGAGTCCATCCAGGAGATTCACACAAGGTTCACTACTATAATAAATGAGTTATAATATTTGGGTGAAGTTGTTCCCACCCATAAGTAGGTGAGAAAGTTCTTGAGCATACTGCCTATGATATGAGAGATCAAGGTAAATGCAATTACTGAGTCTAAGGATCTGAATAAGATGGCCATAGATGAGCTTATTGGGAATCTTAAAATATATGAGATGTTGAAGAAACTTGGGAAGCTAAAATATGAACCCAAGGTTGATAAGAATCTGGTTCTAAAGGTTGCCAAAGATAACCCAAGTGCTGAGGATGAAGAAAATTCTTACATTGCCAAGCGAGTTATCAATGCCTTAAAGAAATTTGAAGCTTTCCCTGGAAAAGAAGAATCCAGCAGATACCCCACAGATGCAAAAACAAATGATACTTATCATAAGTGTAGAATTCCTGGTCACTACATCATGGATTGTCCCATGCATAGGATAGAATACAAAGAATATATTAAGAAGAACAGTGAAAAGGAAGGAGGCAGGAGACAAGTTCAGGAAAGATATGACAGAAAGACAGAAGTTTATAGAGTGGCAATGCAAGTCATAGCTACCCTGAGTGATTTTCATTTAAATTCTAATGACTCAAAATAACACGAGGATGTCTTTATGATGTTGATGGAGGATGATGCTTAAGTATATGATCTCTCTTTGCATTGATGGCAAAATCTGATGAAGATGATGACGATCAGGTAACACTTTTGGACATTAAAGAAATTCTCAAAAATTATACTTTTGTTGAGCTGAAGTCTCTTGTTATTGTATTAATTAACACTATAGATGATCTCACTAGAAATAAGGAATTTTTTAAGATAAACCCTGTAAAAAGTAAAGAAAAGATGGCTGAGTTAAATATGCTAATTTTGAACTTCAAGCTACTAGTTATTCACTGTCTGTTGAAAATAATTCTGTTAGTAAGGAATTGAATGAATTTTCTAGAGTCAATTCAAAAGGAAAAAATGAAAAGCGTTAAATTCAATTTGATCTAGAATAAAACTGAATGAGACTAATGATAAGATGATAGCATCATTAGAGAGGTGTGATGAACTGGAAAGGGAGTTGATTGTAGTAAAGGCCAAGCTTGATAAAGCTATGAAATAGACTACTTTATCCTATAACTTGTCTAGCCTTGTTTATCAAGGGTCCAATGGAAAAGGGGGATTGGGTTCCATAGTGTGTATCCTGCCTTCAACCCATTTAGCAAGTATGTCTATGTGAGGGATAATTTGTTTTGTGTTTTCACTGTGTAAAAAATGGTCACACAATGGAGTCATGCCCTGCAAAAGCCCCTGCCCTAGAGGGACTAAAAGAATCCTCTTCAAAAGGGGAAAGAAGTGAAAATCTACCCAGATGGACAAGAAAAAACTTGATAATTCTTATAACTTCTCACTGGGAACTCAAGCTAAAATGGGTTCCCAAAATTAATCACTAATTATCATTGTAGGGCAAAGCTAGAGGAAGTATCCGCCACTGGATCATGAATAGTGGCTCTTTGAGGCATATGATAGGGAGAATTGAAAACTTTCTCTCACTTAAAGCCCATGAAGGAGGTAGTGTTTTCTTTGGTAATGGTAACAAAGGTTACATTGTTGGTATTGGGAAAATTGGGAACAGTTTAAATAAAGCTACTGATGATGTCCATTTTGTTGATGGACTCAAGTTTAGTCTGCCGAGTGTTGCTTAAATCTGTGATAAGGAAAATAAAGTAGGATTCAGATCAGACAAGTGTTTAGTTATCAGGATCATTGATGGCAAAGGAGTGTTAACAGCTTGGAGGAACAAGAATATGTATTTTACTGATCAAAGATCCTATGTATCCAAAAAATAATATGTATAAATATACAAAAAGATATTGTTGATATATGGCATTGAAGGCTTGGGCATGTTACTTGCAAATTGTTGAACAAACTGGTCAAGAAGGATCTGGTTTAAGTCTTGCGAAATGTGAAGTTTGTCAATTCCAAGGTATTTGATGCATGTGCCGAAGGCAAACAGACAAAGTCTTTCTTCAAGCCCAAAAGGGAAGTTAGTACTTCCAAGCCTCTGCAACTTCTCCACATGGACTGTGTGGACCTATAAATATTGTCAGTAGAGGGGGAAGAATTATATTGAAACACCTTGGGTTTTGGCCCTTGGAAATTTCATGAGCCTATATCTCACTATCTTAGTAATGACTCACCATACGAGTCGTATGGTGTGGGTATGGTTTAGGTGAACCTAGTCATTAGGTGACCTGTATATGGTGGTTCAATTTTGATCTTGGATATGGATTGGTGGTATGGTTGTAGGGGTGGTGACGGGTCAATTGGTCGATCCTTCATCTAATTAAAAACTTAGTTACTTGACTTGGCTCTGAGTATGAATGATTAACTAAGATCTATGAGGATAGGTTGAGAGTGGTCAGGTTGAGTCATATGTTGTCTAGCATCTAATCCTTTAAATCCTGTCTTGAAAATGACAAGACAGTACGAGTCGTATGGTCAGGTCACAGATGGGGCCATAGAGTCATATAGTGGATAATGTGCGGGTGTCCAACTCACTGTATTGGTAACGATTCAATAGTACAAGTAATATTTTGTAGTCATGAGTCAATGGGGTCGACTCGTAACCACCTGCAGTATTTTTACAGTTTTAAGTTGAGGGTATTCTGGACATTTCTTCTTTTAACTCCCTTTGATACCACGACTTAAAAACACCTTTTAGGACTTCATTAACCTATTATTCCCAATCAAACACTCTTAAAATCTCTCTTAAACTCTCTTTTAAGCAAAAGGCTAGGATTTCATCAAGATAATCAATTAAGGCTTTCAAGAGTGATTTTTCTTCGTTTTCCTTAGGGTCTAAGGCATGTGACTCTTCCCTCATTGTTATTTTACCAAAGGCATATGGTTTAGTATATGATTTTCATGGTATTGTTGTGGTTTGGAAATAAATGTTGGGGGGTTTTGGGTGTTCAGGGTTGATTAATATTTCTCATCGTTTAATTATGGTTTTTATGTTTTAATTATGGTTTTCCATATATGGGTGCATGGGAATGGTGATTTAATTGAGGGGTAATGGTTGAGACCCAAATTTGATGATTTTAACTTTGATAATGGCATGACCTAAACTTGTTTGTGAAATTGTCAATGAGAATGATTTTGTCACAAAGTTTGACTATTTTTAAATCCTTGCATTGCATAAATAGTTAAAGGAACATGGATTATTTTTGGTTGTTTACATATGGTTTTAGAAAGTCCTTGATGGATATGGTTTGATTATAAATGGTTTTGATTAATTGGAAATGATGGAGTCTATTTTGGTTTAAAGGTTTATACGGAATTAGGTAATAGACTTACAAGCTCTAATGTTGGTATGATAATACCAATGGTTAATGCCTGATTAAAAACCTCTTTGGTAAATGGTTGGGACTGTATAAATGGCTTTAATATGGGCTTAAAGAGGGTCGATTAGCAAAGACATAGAAGGTGAGGGTCTCGGGGGATCGGCACTAGAAACTCACATTTGCTAATGTGAGGGTGGTCTTGGTGATCATGTGCGTGATGGCCCACTTTTTATTTTGGAAGATATATTAGTCATCTCAGGTTCTTTTCTCTGGTCGTGCGACTAACACGTACTGGGGCACTTTCAGCAGGGAGAGCCCATATAGCCTGTAGGTGGTTTTAGGAAGGTCAAGCTACTCAACCCAGGTTAAGGATTTAAATACATGCTAAACCTTGTTCCCTAC
Organism: Capsicum baccatum var. pendulum; assembly: GCA_030864225.1. Classification (NCBI taxonomy): domain Eukaryota; kingdom Viridiplantae; phylum Streptophyta; class Magnoliopsida; order Solanales; family Solanaceae; genus Capsicum; species Capsicum baccatum. The sequence continues at coordinate 73,564,295 of CM061558.1, read as the reverse complement.
CATGACATGATATATATATGTGTATATATGTATTTTCATATGGTTATTTGATTTTGTTTTGAATGAATGCATTATTTTATCTTTATCCCTGAGTTACATGCTAGCGTTCACTCCGCTAACCATCCTCAGGTGATGTATCCCCACACGATGTAGGAACCAGCCATACTACTATTTTTTTTGCTCAATGACTAGATTCGGGGGACAACTTTGAGTCAAATTGAATTGGTGAGCTTCAATACTCTGGAAGGCTTCATTTCATGCTATGGACTTATTTTTATTATTATTATTTCTTTGGCTTTGGTTTAGGCTATGGTCGGGGCTATGTTCGGGCCGAATGTTCTTTGATTCTAGTTAAAGGCTTTGTCAGACTACTATGAGCACGGGCAGTGTCAGCCTTGGTATTGGTATTGGCATTAGGGTTGGCACCGATTAGTTATTTGATTGAGGTTGATGGATTATGAATATAGACTTTATTAATGTCTTTGAGTTATTATCGTTTTATCTTATTATATGCTCGAACTTCAGCCAATATGTGGTGTAGGGTGGTCAACAATAGGGTATTGGGGGTGGTCTCTAGTCCTGGTTGTGCTTGAGATACCCGACATGAATAGGCCCTGGTTCTGATCGTGTTTAATTAGTATCAGAGCCCTAGGTTCATGGTCAATTGGGTTTCAGATAAGCCCGTGTCAATTAGAGTCTGTTTTAAGAGTGTGTAGTGTACCACACTCATAAGGGAGAGGCTACAAGACATTTAGGAATATTTTTCTTTCTTGTGTTTTGTTTTCTAGCTATAGAGTTTAAGGCCCTAAAATCTTTTCTAATACTCATTTTTTCACTTTTTAGATCATGCCTCCCAGATAATCTAAAGTTCATAAAAATTCCTCTGTCGAACTAAGGGACAATGTTTATGGGACCAGCCCTACTTATGGGTTCCAGACTCTGTCTAGGGATCCAGTTCCTTATTACCCTCTTGGAGTTTCATTGATTCTCTCCAGATCTTCTCAACCTCCTCAGGATGAGGTAATAAATGCTGAGTTTTGTCAGTGTATTTATATGTTGGCTTAGTTGATAACTTCTCAGTCTTAGCGCGGTGCTTTTGTTACTCCATCTTCTAAGGCCGTATGAGTTGGCCAGTTTATGAGGTTAAGCCCCTCTGTGTTTATTGGTGTTAAGTTTAAGTAGGATCCTCAAGGTTTTATTAATGTGATAGAGTAGATCTTCTACATTATGCATGCTAATAACGTAGAAGGTATGGAATTTGCTGCCTACCAACTGAAAAATATAGCCTAACAATGGTATGAGAAATGTGAACAGTCTAAGGGTGATAATATTGAGTCAGCCCTGTACGATGATTTCTCTAGTGTTTTTCTGGACCACTTCTTTCTTCAGGAATTGAGAAAGGCAATGGTGGAAGAGTTTGTTAACCTAAAGCAAGGCAAGATGTCAGTCAAGGAGTATGCCTTGAAGTTTTACTAGCTGTCTCGGTATGCTCCAGAGTTAGTTTCTAGCATGAGGGCTAAATTTAGGATATTCACTTCTGGGTTATCCCGAGACTTAATTTTGGAGAGTAAGGTTGCCTTGTTGAATAAGGACATGGACATTTCTACGTTGGTGGTGTATATGTAGTATGTTGAGAAAGAGAAGAAGAATCAGGCTTAGATAGGGAAAAGGCAAAGCAAGAAGTTTAGATTTTTTTAGCAAGGTGGTGGTCAATAGTAGAGTGACAAGGATGGTAAAAAGTGCTCCAAGAATAAGTTGGGAAATTTTAGGTCTTATTCGACAGTTATTGATCCCTACCCAAAACCATCGGGTGACAGATGTTTTTGGAGTGGCGACAATTATAGGGCACAGAGTGCCCAATCTCTGGCTAGTGGGGCATAATCAGCTCTATCCTATCCCCCTTACAAATTTTGTGGTCGATTAAATCGGGGTTACTGTGATGAAGGAAAGGGCAAGTGCTTCAACTGTGGTCAGCCAGGGCACGTAATTAGAAATTATCCTGTTGGTAAGGTTGCTTCTGGGGTAAACAAGGTTTTCGTTACCTCTTCTTCAGCTCTGACACCAAAAGGTGCACCATCTGGCTCTGGCATTGGTCAGAACCGACTCTATGCTCTCATTATCCATCAAAAGTTTGAGGCATTGGCTAATGTCGTTACTGGTATATTGCAACTCAATTCCTGTGATTTTACTATTTATTTGATCTGTGGTCCATTTTTTCTTGTGTAACCCTATTTATGGCTGTGCATTTTTATTTTGATGCCGAATATATATTGAACCTTTTTTCTTTTTCTACCCTAGTGGGTGACCCCTGTGGTAGCTATGGGTGATCAAAAGACTTTAGTGGATATATTTGAATTAGACATAGTTAATTTTGATATCATATTAGGGATGGATTAGTTGTACTCATGCTATGCTTCTCTAGAACGTCGGACTCGTAAGGTCGTCTTTAAATTCCCAAATAAGCTGGTTATTAAGTAGGAGCGTGGTTCCCTATATCCTAAGGGGAGGTTCAAGTCATACCTTAGAGCCCTAAAGATTAATTTCAAAGGGGTGTCTCTGCCATCTTGTCTGGGTTAAAGATTCTAACTCGGAGGTTCCTTCTTTACATTCTGTCCCAGTGGCGAACGATTTTCCTGAGGTCATCCCTGATGATCTTCCTGGTGTTTTTCCTGATAGAGGGATTGGTTTTGGGATTGATTTTATTTCAGACACTCATCCTATTTCTATTCCACCGTATGGAATGGCTCCAGCTGATTTGAAGGATCTTAAGGATCAACTAAAGGATATTTTAGATACGAGTTTCATCCATCCTAGTGTGTGTTCGTGGGGCATACCAGTGTTATTCATGTGTAAGAAAGATGGTTCCTTTCAGATTTGTATTGATTACTAGCAACTGAATATGGTGATGGTAAGGAATAAGTATCCTTTTCTGAGGATAAATGATTGGTTTGATCAACTTTAGGGTGCTAAATTTTTCTCTAAGGTTGATCTTCTGTTTGAGTATTATCAGCTAAAGATTAGGGAGTTGGATATTTCTAAGACTGTCTTTCGTACATTGTATGGGCATTTTGAGTTTCTGGTTATGTCCTTTGGGTTGACTAACACCCTAAAAACATTCATGGATTTGATTAGTAGAGTCTCTCATCAATTTCTGGATTTGTTTGTCATTATGTTTATAAATGATATTCTGGTATACTCTAAGAGTGAGGTGGATCATGCCGATCACCTTTGCATTTTCTTGTAGAACCTAAACGAGCAATAGTTGTATGCAAAATTTTTGAAATGTTAATTTTTGTTGAACGTTGTAACTTTTCTAGGTCATGCCATTTCTAGTGAAGGGATCATAGTGGATCCATAGAAAGTTGCAGTGGTTAAGAAGTGTTATAAAACCACGACTCCAATTGATATACGAAGTTTCTTGGGTTTAGCTGGTTACTACAGGAGGTTTATAGAGAGTTTCTCTTCTATAGATACCCCGTTGACTAGGTTAAATCAGAAGAAGGTAAAGTTCTTATGGTATGACACTTGTGAGGGTAGCTTTGAGAAACTGAAGGATAAGCTAGCTTTGGCACCGGCCTTCACCTTGCTCGAACGCATGGATAGGTTTGTGGTCTATTGTGATGCGTCCCATATGGGGCTTGGTTTTGTATTGATGCAACATGGCAAGATAATAGCTTATATCTCTAGATAATCGAAGGTACATGAGAAGAATTATCTGAGTCATGACTTGGAATTACTGGTTGTGGTATTCAAGTTGAAAATCTAGCACCACTATATGTATGGAGTGCATGTGGATATCATTTTAGATCATAAAAGCTTGCAATACGTATTTACTCAAAAAGATTTAAACCTCAGGCAAAGAGGATGGCTTGAGATGCTCAAGGATTATGATATGAGTCTTCACTACTATCCAAGTAAAGCTAACATAGTTGTTGATGCTCTTACAAGGTTATCCATAGAGAGTCTAGATTATGTGGATGAAAGAAAGAGAAAGTTGGTGAATGATGTTCATCGTTTGGCTAACCTTGGAGTTTACCTCTTAGACTCTGAGGATGGTGGTGTGTTTGTGCAGAAGGTAGCGCTGTCGTCCTTGAGTGCTGAGGAAAAGGAGAAAAAAGTATTGGATCTTGTCTTAATGAGGATCAAGGGTGATGTAGGTGGATAGAAAGTAATGGCTTTTGAGGTTAGTAGTGATGGTATCTTACGATTCCAAGGAAGATTATGCATTGCAGATGTGGATAGATTGCGAGAGAGGATTTTGGCTGAGGCACATGAGTGACGTTATGCTATTCATCCTGGTTCGACAAAAATATATCATGACCCTAAGAAGATGTATTGGTGGAACAATATAAAGCAGGATGTATCTAGTTTTATGGCTAGGTACATGGTGTACCAATAAGTTAAAGTTGATCACATGATACCCAGAGTGTTGTATGAAGAAATTGAGTTGCCTATGTGAAAGTGGGAAGTAATCAACATTGAATGTGTTATCGATCTTCCTCAGTCTTGGGATTAGTTTGATTTGGTTTGGTTCATTGTGGATAGGATGATGAAGTATGCTCATTTTGTCGGTGAGGATAAACTTTTCAGCAAAGGATTATTTGAGGTTGTACCTTTATGAGATCGTGAAGTTACATAGGGTGCCTATTTCTATAATTTTAGATTGTGGTACACAGTTTTCATTGCACTTTTAGCGGTCATTTCAGAAAGGTTTGGAGACTAAGGTGAGTCTTAGTACTGTTTTTCACTCGCAGTCGGATGTGCAAGCAAAAAAGACTATTCAGATGTTGGAATATATGCTTCGAGCTTGCGTGATTGACCATGGTGGTAGTTGGGTTGAGTATTTGTCTCTTATAAAGTTCGCTTACAATAATAGCTACCACTCTAGCATTGGGATGGCTCCGTTCGAGGCCTTGTATGGTAGGAGGTGTAGGTAACCTATTAGGTGGTTCAAAGTTGGTGAGGCAGAGATGTTTGGTTTGAATTTGGTTCACCAAGCCATGGAGAAAGTGAAGGTAATTTGGGATAGGCTTAAAGCCGTCCAAAGTTTCTTGAAGTCCTATATAGATGTGAAGCATAGAAATTTAGAGTTCGAGGTTGGGGATAGGGTGTTCTTGAAGGTGTCTCGCATGAAGGGAGTGATACAGTTTGGGAAGAACTGGGAAGCTTAGTGCTGGTATGTTGGTCCATACTTAGTTTTGAAAAGGGGTTAGAAATATTGCGTATGAGTTAGAGTTGCCTTCTAGTTTAAGCTCTATTCACCCGGTGTTCCATGTTTCTATGTTAAGAAAGTGTGCGGGCGATTCGTCGCAGATTGTGCCTATCAAGGATATTGGTATTTTAGATTCCCTATCTTATGAAGAGGTCCTTATTGAGATTTTAGATCGGCAGGTTCGTTGGTTGCGGACCGAGGATATAGCTTCGGTAAAGGTTCTATGTAGGAACCACAAGGCGGAAGAGGCTACATGGGAAGCTGAAGAAGACATGAAGTCCAAGTATCCATTCCTATTTCCTATTCTGAAAAATTTTGCCTAAGGTAAGTGTTGATCTTAACATCTTTGTTTTCTATATTAAAGGTTAGAGTAGATTGTGAATTCCCTAGTAATTTGTTTTCTGTCTTAAAGGTAAAAGTAGAGATGTCTAGGGGTTTAATCATGCTAGTTACGGCTTTGTCCTGTCATTCGAGGATGAATGATCCTAGTGGGGGAGAATTGAAACACCCTGGGTTTTGTCCCTTGGAAATTTTTTGAGCCTTGAGCTCACTGTCCTATTAACGACTCACCATATAAGTTGTATGGTGTGAGTATAGGTTAAGTGACCCTAGTCATTAGGTGACCACTGTATGGTGGTTGGATTTTGGTCTTGGTTATGGTTGGTGGTACAGTTCGTTAGGGGTGGTGATGGGTCCTTTGGTGGATCCTTCATCAAATCAAAAACTTAGTTACTTAACTTGGATCTGAGTACGAGTGGCTCACTAAGAGCCGTGAGGATAGGTTATGAGTGCTAAGGTTGAGTCGTATGTTGTCTAGTGTCCAATCCTTTGGGTTCTATCTTGGAAATGAATAGACCGTACAGTTATATAATCAGGCCACATGAGGGGTCATGGAGTCATATGATGGACAGTGTGGGTGTCCAACTCACTGTCTTGGTAGTGACTCAATGGTAAGAGTCATATGTCGTGGTAACGAGTCAATGGGTCGACTCGTAACCACCTGCGGTATTTTTACAGTTTTAAGTTGGGGGCATTCTAGACATTTTCTCTTTTAAATCCCTTTTATACCAAGACTTAAAACACCTTTTGGGACTTTACTAACCTATTATTCCCAATCAAACACTCTTAAAATCCATCTCAAACTCTCTTTCGAGCCAAAGGCTCGGGTTTTATCAAGATAATTAATTAAGGCCTTAAAGGGTGGTTTCTCTTTGTCTTTCTTGGTGTCTAAGGCATGTGACTCTTCTATCATTGTTATTTTACAAAAAGCATATGTTTTAATATATGATCTTCATGGTATTGTTATGGTTAGAAAATAAAGGTTTGGGGTTTTGGGTGTTCATGGTTAATTAATATTCCTCATTATTTAATTATGGTTTTTCATGTTTTAATTATGGTTTTCCACATGTGGGTGCATGGGAATGGTGATTTAATTGAGGGGTCATGGTTGAGCCCTAAATTTGATGATTTTGACTTTGATAATGGCATGCCCTCAACCTGTTTGTGAAATTGTCAATGAGAATGATTTTGTCACATAGTTTGACTATTTTTAAATCCTTACATTGCATAAATAGTTAAAGGAACATGGATTATTTTTGGTTGTTTACATATGGTTTTAGAAAGTCCTTGATGGACATGGTGTGATTATAAATAATTTTGGTTGATTGGAAACAATGAAGTCTAATTGGGTTTAAAGATTTATATGACAAAAGGTAAGAGACTTCCAAGCTCTAATATTGGTATAACGATACCAATGGTTAATGCCTAATTAACACTCCTTGGTAAATGGTTGGAAATATGTAAATGGTTTTAATATGGGCTTAAAAGGGGTTGAGTATCAAATCTGTGAAAAATGAGGGTCCTGAGGGGCCCAACACTGGAAACTCACATTTGCCGATGTGGGGGTGGTCTTGGTGACTGTGTGCATGATGTCACACTCTATATTTTGGGTGATGTACTAGTCATCTCAGGTTCTTTTCTCCGATCGTGCGGCTAACATGCATTCGACCCTTTCAACAGGGGGAACTGAACCCATATAGCATGTGGGTGGTTTTAGGATAGTCAAGCTACTCAGCCCAGTTTAAGGATTTAAATGTATGCTAAACTTTGTTCCCTACCCCAGAACAATATATATATATATATATATATATATGTGTGTGTGTGTGTGTGTGTATGTGTGTGTGTATGTACATATGTGTTTGCATATAGTTATTTGATTTGGTTTTGAATGATGGCATTATTTTATCTTTATCCCAGAGTTACATGCTAGCGTACACTCCACTAACTGTCTTCAGGCATTGTATCCCCACGCAATGCAGGAACCGGCCATACTACCATTCCTCGTACCCAGTGACTTGGATTCAGGGGACAACTTTGAGTCAGATTGAAGTGGTGAGCTTCCACACACTGAAAGGCTCCATTTTATGCTAAGGACTTTTTTTGTTATTGTTATTTCTTTGGCTTTGGTTTTGGCTATGGTCGGGGGCATGTTCCAACCGGATGTTCTTTGATTCTAGTTAGAGGCTTTGTCAGACTACTATGGGCATAAATGGTGTCAGTATTGGTGTTAACCTTGATATTGGCATTAGGGTTGGCACCGGTTGGTTATATGGTTAAGGTCGTTGGATTATAAATATAGACTTTAATTAATGTCTTTGAATTATTATCATTTTATCTTGTTATATGATTAGACTTCATTCGATATGTGGTACAGGGTGGTCAACGGTAGGGTATTGGGGAGTGGACACCGGTCCTGGTTGGACTTAGAATACCTGACATGAATAGGCCATGGTTCGGGTCGTGTCATATGTCTTGGTCATTGTTGATGACTACCCTAGATTTACCTGGACCTTCCTTCTAAAATCAAAGAATGGAATCTTTTATGTGTTTGAGGCTTTTACAAAGCAAGTGCAAGTAAAGTTTGATGAGAAGATTACAGCAATCAGGTCAGTACATGGTATAGAGTTTAAGAATGCCATATTCAATCAGTTCTGCATTGAGCTAGGAATCAGACATAATTTTTCAGCTCCCAGAACACCTCAGCAAAATTGTGTTGTAGAGAGGAAAAATAGAACTCTTATACATATTGGAAAAACCATACTAATAGATTTTGGTCTTGCTTACACTTCTAGGTAGAATCCATCAATACAACATGTTATGTAACTAACAGGTGTATGGTAAGATCTATTGTACACAAAACCCCCAATGAACTTCTAATCAAAAGAAAACCTAAGCTGAGTTACTTCAAACCTTTTGGTTGCAAGGGTTTTGTCTTGAATAATGGCAAGAAAAATCTTGGAAAATTTGATTCAAGAAGTGACGAAGGGATATTTATGGGTTACTCTTCTACCAGCAAAGTTTACAGGATCTATAATACGAGGACGCAGTGTGTAGAAGGGAGTATTCGCAGAAAATGACAGCAAAGACAACATAATAAATGATGATGATGAATTGGGAAATCCCTTAGTAGAAATGAAAAGTCTCATGATGGATATAATGATGATGAGACCCAGGGTCCATAATCAGAAATAGAAGGTGAAGATATAGTAGGTCAGCAGGATGAAGCTACTCCTTCAGATTCTAACCCTTCTTCCAGTGAAGAAATTAATCATACTCCTGAAGGTGATATCCTAATGGGATCTAGTTCCAGCTCTAGTCAACTCACTCCTCTTAGATCTAGACTGAATCATCAATCCTTCCATCTACTTTACAATCTCATGTCTCCTCTGAACTTTTATGTGGAAACGAGGAATAGAGCCAAGAACCTTTGTGCCTTCTCTGTATTCTTGTCAAAAATTAAACCCAAAAATGTAAAGGAAGCACTAAAGGATGCAAATTGGATCATAACTTCACCAGTTTAAAAGAGGCAAGGTCTGACATCTAGTCCCAAAGCCTTCAAACAGAACTATCATTAGCACTACGTGGGAGTACAGGAACAAGATTGATGATCATAGAAATACTATCAGAAATAAGGCAACGATAGTCGTGCAAGGATACAACCAAAAATAGGGCATAGATTATGATGAAACATTTGCTTATGTAGCAAGAATTAAGGCAACTTAAATTCTTATTGCCTTTGTCTCTTACATGGAGCTTAAGATTTTTCAAATAGATATGAAGAGTGCCATCCTAAATGGCTTTCTCAAGGAAGAAGTATTTGTCAATAAACCTCTAGGGTTTGAGAATGTTGATCTACCCCATTATGTGTTTAAGCCAAACAAAGCTTTTTATTAATTGAAACAAGCTCCCCGAGCTTAGTATGAGAGATTGTCTAAGTTCCTACTTGATAATAGGCTCAAAAGAGGGTGAATTGACAATACATTATTTCTGAAAGCCAAGGTAAGAAATATCCATATTATTCAAGTCTATGTGGATGACATCATATTTGGAGCCACCAGTACCTCCCTTTGTGATGAGTTTGCCAGACGTTTGAGCAGTGAATTTGAAATATGTATGATGGGAGAACTAAACTTCTTTCTTGGTTTACAGATTAAGTAGGGTGAATCTGGATCCACTATATTCCAACTGCTTGAAGACTTTGGCACCCTCTCAGATCCTGTTCCATTGTACTGTGATAATACTAGTGCCGTCAATATGGTAAAGAATCTAGTTCAGCACAAAAGAACCAAGCATATTGAAATTAGACATCACTTCTTGAGAGATAATGTCGAAAAGGCTTTGATTAAGATGGTTTCCTGTAGTACTGCTAATCAAATTGCTGACATCTTCATCAAGAGCACTGGGTATAGAACCTTTTAAGAGAAACAGGTCAAGGCTAGGACTGATGAGACCAAGCTGAATGTTTTTTATGATGCCAAAAAAGGAAAATTTCTTTGTAGAATGTTATTGCTGTAAATGAAAATGGATCTGGGGTTGTGCTGATGAAGATAAGGGTTCTCTCATTTAGGCGGAACTTAATTCTTAATGATAGGAAGAATAAGACGGAGGAATTCTCACTAACGGGGGGAGTAAGTTGAAGGATACTTGTATTCTTATAGGCATCAGTGACGGGGGAAATTGGTTGGGCAAACTGGTTTGGCATATGGACTTGTGTCTTATGTTGTGTTGCTGAAGTGTAGGTTGTGCTGTGTAGAAAGATGATTAAACATGCTAAGTATGCTGATATAATTGTATGGTTTGACATCATCATAAAGGGGGAAATTGTCAAGTCCGTAGTTTTGATAATTGACAAACTCATAGTTTGAGACTTGTTCCCTGAGGTTTTTCTATTTGACAAAATTTCTATGCATTAGGAAACAGGTTGGGCTCACCGATCGTTGTCACAGTCAATTTTCCACGATTGACACATAGTATAAAAGTTGGTGAAAAGCTTTTGCCACCTTTTTACCTCAACTAATGAGATTTCTCCTAGGTTTTCTTGTGTCATAATATATATTGCTAATTTTTCTCAATAAGAAAAGCAACACTTCCATATACTCAACAACTAAATATTTTTCTAAAGTGATGATTCAAAGGCTGCAGCTGCAACTGGGAACTTATTTGCTCATCGAGTTATATTTTTATTTCCTAGTTGTAATTGAGTCTTTGTATTTTGTTCTTAAAAGTTTGCCTATAGTAGATTATATTGTAGTAGGTGTTGTGGTGTAACCGTTTTTTTGTAATTATCTAGAGTTAGGTGATTGTCCAAGCTAGAGTTAGCTTGAGGGGTCAAGTTAGAGTTAGCTGGAGGTAGAAATAGTAGAGTTACTACTTGGTTTCCTTGTTATAGAGTTATTGCTAGGAAACAAAGGATTAGAAGGTTAATCCTTGGAGTCGAAGTTGCTTGAGTATAGTGGAGCTTAGAAATGCTGGAGACAGGTCGTAGTTTTTCTCCCTTGAGCAAGGAGTTTTCATGTAAAAATCTTGTGTCCTTTATTTTACAATATTTCTACACTTCTTACTTTACATAAATCTCCTAGTTCTTATCGTGTGAGTGCATCAGGAAACTGTTCCCTGAGTTGAGGAACACCCCCAGGAAGCCCTTCAGGAAGATAATATTTACATAGGAAGTAGCTATTTTATCTATTTTGTGGTAATAATTTTATTGTATCACTCTATGTTTCAACCTACATCTATAATTTTTATTAATCTTTTGTCTTTTAAAAAAAAACTTAATTTTCTTCCTCTTTTTTTAAAAAGTAACTTTTCTAGCTTTTACTTTTATGAGTTATTGTAGGTAAGAATTTTTTTAAAAAAATTCAATTTCTCATGTTTTCTAGAAGCTCTATGTGTCAGCCTACATCTATAATTTTTTTTTTAATCGTTTGTCTTTAAAAAAAAATGTAATTTTCTTCCTCTTTTTTAAAAAAGTAACTTTTCTAGCTTTTATTTTTATGAGTTATTGTAGGTAATAATGTTTTAAAATTTTTTCAATTTTTCATCTTTTCTACACTTGTGGATAGATTATATTGTTTTCAAATTTTGATCTATTCAATCTCAAGATTTAAGAAATACTATAGCTAAGAATTGAAAGGGAAAGATGAACTATATTACAATATAACATAAACAAATTATTCTAAAAAGAAAGTAAAAAAATAAGCATGAAAAATGCAAGAAAATACTATAGTTAAGAGTTAAAGGAGAAGGATATAATATGTTGCAACATAGCATATTCAAATCATTCTAAAAATAAAGTAAAACAAAAAGAGAAAAAATAAAAATTATGTTTTAAAGAGGTTTTTTATTCATATCTTGAAGGAGCCAAAATCAAAAAAGCTCTCATTTGTTGCTAGCACTTCAAAGTATACAATAGCCAATATGACTCAAAATTATTTTATTTAAATAAGAATAACATTTATGTGGGATTTTAAGGGTCATAAAATTATTTATTAAATAATTGGAGTTATAAATATCAAAGTTTTGGGAGTTATGGATGTTACTAATACTAATTAAGAGTAGATATTATGAAGATGAAAAGATATGAGTTATATAGATGATTTTTTATAAAAAAAATAATTTTAAAAATGATAAAAAAAATTCAAAAATGGAGAAAATTGATAAATAGAAATGAAGGTCATAGAGAGGTGTCACATCACCTTGTCTATGACTCTCCTTTATATTATATATAGATTAGGTAAAAAGATCTTATTTTAAGAAAATATTGCTCGTAAGATTTTATAAAAAATATTAATATAACAACACTTATAATTTTAATTTATCTTCTTGTATAAATTTTTAAAAAATAAAATAAAAATAAAACATTAAAATTATTACTTAATTCAAGAAAATGTGTTTGACATGATGTTAAAATAAACATTGAACCATATTATATTTTAATTTTAATTAGAACAATTTAATTAAGTTGTAAGCTAATATATGATTTTATAAAAATAAAAAATATAGTTTTTTTAGAGTGTGATCCTCTATGATCATTTTCTATTTTATTTATTAAAAAATATTTATTTAATTTTTTTGATAAATTAATTAAATACCGATAAATATATTTTAAAATAATAATATTGGGCCCATAAACGGGCCTTTCATTATTGAGTATATATATAGAAAGGTGAAGAAGTGGACGATCAAGGGTAAATTTGTCCATTCACATAAATATCTAGCTAAATGCAGATGTAGATTGTGCATTGAAAACATTCAATTGACGAAAAAACGAAAATACTTTAGCCTAATTACTAGCATACCCCTGACAAGCCAATAAGCTCCAAAACGCGTCACTGTCAAGGTGCAGTAGTTGCCACCTATGTGTCATCTTCTTCATTTCCCTGAAAATGTGTGTATATCATCACATCTAGGTGTTTTCATAGTTGATTTTGGGTCGGTTATTGGTTAAAATTATAATCAAATCAACTTAGTTGATTTAAAAATTTTTAAGATTAAACCAAACCAAATAAAAAAAATAACCATCGCTTTGGTTCTTGTCGGTTTAGTTAGGTTTGGTTCAATTTTTTCGATTTATAACTTTAACTAATGATAAAAGTTGAAAATTTAAAAAAATAAATCCAATCTAACATATGAGATGTCAAATGAGTGTTGTATCTCAACCTTAAAACTACGATGTCAATTGAGTATTATACTTCACCAAAGCCATGACAACACTGTATGAACACTTCTAAGAAAATATTTAAAAGCAATATTTAACAGAATGATATGATAAACCCCCAAAAGGTGAACACATAAACTTCTTGCTCAACAAGGTTAAAAAAGAAAGTTAAAATTAGTGATTGTCTATAGTCTAATGAATCTTAGCTATAAATTTCAATATACAACAAGATATTATTTTCACAATTAGTATCATTTTTCATTCAAAATGCAAAATTCATTTAGAATTTCATAAGGTACTGTCAACTGGATGAAAACGTATAACTGAATATGTCATGATTAAAGTTAAATCATGATTAAAATATAAAATGTAACAAATATTTAGATTGTATTTATGAATAATATATTAATAATTATAATATATATATATATATATATATATATCGGTTTGGTTTGGTTATTTTATCGGTTATTTTAGAGTAAAACTAAATCAAACCGAATTAGTATTGATTTTTTAAAATTCAAAACCAAATCAAATCAAACCTAATCAAATATCAACTTTTTTAATCGACTTAATTTGAATCGTGATTCGATTTGGTTAAAAACCAAATCGCGAACACCCCTAGTTGCAGCTGTGCTCATGCTCAAGTTTATTCACATCACAATCAAAGAAAATTTCTGTACAATTGAAAATGTGGGCCCTATTATTTTCTTTCCTTAGAGAAACTTTTAGAAAGTTAAGATGTAAAATGTCAATTTTTTTTTCTTTTTAAATTTAGAGTGATATCCTCTTTAGTTATTCTATTTAGCTAATTTCTAGCAAAGTAAAGTAAACTAAGAGTATTCACTAAAAATATAAAAATAATATTTTCTAAATTATAATTTATTTTTTAAAATAAGTTAGACATAAAATTTAGAAAATAAATAAATTTAAATCTTATGATTTTAAATTAAATATTGTGTGACATTTTAAAGGTATTTCAAATTTTATACTTTTAAACAAGTTATGTAAATCTAGGTTAAAGAAATAATAAAACATAAAAGTACCATGTTTTCAACTAAAGTATGCCGTTTTCAACAAAAGTACGCTTATGATTTGGAACACTCGCTCTCTATATATAGAGAGAAATTTTTCAGTATAGACGAAAAAGAAACAAGTACTTTTAAGTCAGTATCATTTAACCATGATCGAAAAATTTAAAACAAATATTTACCATCCAAAAAAATCAAACATAATTGTGATAAATTTCAACATCATATTTCTAAGATCAATAGGTAAATATATTTTTACGCAAAATTTTGTTATTTTGTGATATACTAAAAATTTGAACAAAGTGATAGTCAGCATTAGATAAAAATAATATTTTATTGCCATTCAATAAGATGAACTATTACATGGCTTTTACATATTGTTAGCCCGTTACATTTAGTAAATTTTATTTTGAAACTTGAAATATGACTTGTTTCAATTGAATACCTGATACAAGCACGATCATGAAGATGAATATTTTTGAGTATTTTGAATGTAACCTCGGAGGTGTACGAGTTGAAGTGTTAAAAAGGGCTCCAAACTGCCCCTAAAAACACTCCATGGGTGCCTATTTGCCTACTTGGTCATTAAAGGGTTTTTTTGTCATTTTATCTTTTTATTTGTAAAGTACTATAAATAGATTAATATAGGGTTTTAGTTCATTAGTTTTTGTTGGATATTATTGAAAGAACACATCTCTTGAGAGAGAGGGTCTCTAGGCCTAAACTAGGACATGGACAAGTATGGATTCACTTATGATTGTGTATTGCTTGGAAACGTTGGTGCTTGAGCGGTGGAATCCCCCTTATGTCACGTAAGAGTGTGGTGTTGCTATTGTAAGTCTTAGGGGTCCTTAGATTTAATACATCTTTGGGTTCTTAACCTTATAATAGTGTCTCACTTCCTATCTTTACATATCATGTACTAGTTGTGTAGTCTAGTGAACCGTTTGGTTCTTGTTGTTCTCTTAATCTTGTAACCGTTGGATTGTTGTTATTGTTGTGTTGTTCCTTTCATTATTGTTGTTTATCGCTTGTAGTTGTTAGTGCTTTTGGCATCATTTACACCTTATTTTTTTGATGTTGTTGGAACCGAGATTTGGTGTTTGTTGAGCTCTCGAGTTTTCCTTTGTTTGTGGACTATTTTTTGCTTGTTTTTGATACGTACCAAATTTCTATCGTATCAATACCTAAACAAATAATAAAATATTTCAATTAGATATTTTCGATTAAACTTTAGAAAATAAATAACATGTTCACAAATGTCTATTTTGAAGGAGAGTATTGGAGTAATTGGTAAAGTTATTGACATGTGACTAGAAGGTACGAGATTCAAGCCTTGGAAACAGCCTCCGGTAGAAATGCAAGGTAAATATATTTCTGTTAAATTGTTTTGAGGAAAAGTTGCAACTATAATAGTTTTCATAGTTGTGAAACTTTTGCATTTCAATTTTAAAATATTGAGCTGATCTAATTCAATATACTTTTGAAGATAAGTTAAATTCACTCTCCAAAGAATACTATATTTAAGTATTAAGTAAATTGACTCTCCAACGAGTACTATATTTTAGTATTAAGTAAAATGTCTCTTCAAAGAGTACTATATTTTAGTACTATTCCACAACGTAATAATTATTTTGAAGGTATCAGTTAAATTCATCATTTAAAAATTTATATTTTAAATTAATACTCCCTAAAATATAAATAAGAAGTGAATGAATACGAGTATAATGGTCTTTCCATGAGAATTTTTTCAATATTTTCATATATTATTTTACGCGAATCCAATATTCCCAACTACAATTCTATTTTAAATGAAAAAAAGGAAAAATTACTTAAAACTACAACCTAAGTTTTTCTTATTATATAAAATCTCAACTATCAAAAGTAATTATAAAAGTTTCTTTTTGATACTTTCTCTCTCCAACTTCAGATACATATTTCACAAACATGTTTCTTACGCTTAATGCTTCTTAAAGGACGCCTAAAATCTAGGAACCTCAATCAAGCAGTTTTTAAATTTTGAATTTACAAGCGTGTTCTTCTCAAATTGCTCAACATCAACTTTTCAACAAAAAAGAATCACAACTGTAGCATCCCACTCTTCTCTGGTTGGTGCACCCAACTAACCCCATCTTTTAGCCTTCGTAGCTGCTCCAGTGAGGAGCTTCAGCTCCGATGAATCGGAGAAAACCTCAACAAACCATCCGACTAGTGAGATCGCACCAACCATCGTTGTTGCTCCAACGAGCGCACCACCAGTCAGCCACTTCGTCTTTCCTCTTTCCTTCACGTAAAAATCTAATAAGATCCTAAAAGTTTCTCTTCTTCGATGAGGTTTTAAAATACATCGAAGATTAAGCATTGATAGAATCGCAATACCGAGTCAAAAGACGAGAAAAATTTCAATGCTGAGTCAAATACTTCAAAATCACATTTCAAAATAAGTTGTTATTTCAACACATATACATAACTATGTTATGTATATGAGTGGTTTGAACAGTGAAGGTATTATGCATTTTATTTAAAGTTCACAAAGGTATACTCTTCTATTTAAAGTTTATTTATTTTAAAGATTATTTGAAACATTGCAAAGTTTTTCCATATATCTTAAATTTGATGTCCAATCAAAATGATATAAATTGAAATAAAGGAAGACATAGTTTATAGGTGGATATGCAAATACTCACATATGTTCCATAAAAGATAAATACGTGAAATTAATTTTGTCCACACATTTAATTGCATAAAGTAACTATTACTATATTATAGTAAGATCATACAAAATACTCACAAAAATTGAATAGGTGTTTATCTAACACAATAATCGATTCCTTCATAATTCTAAAAATTTACATGAAACTTATCATTAGAAAGATTTGCACTACATATAATTTATGAAAATATAATTATTTACTAATCACATGTTAAAATTATTTTATAAAACTTATTTAAAATGTAATATTAACTATCTCATGTTAAATTACTACAATATATATCATGTTAACTTTTGTTAATTCTTTTGATCTTCTTTATTTGAGGCAGTAGATTTCCTCATTAGGTAGACAAATCACTTAAAAAGAAATTTCTTACTTACTATATTAAATTATCTACTATTTTTGATATATATAAGACAAGACATAAAGACAATCCTTTAATATTATGATTCATTAAAACGTTCATCCAGTAGGTCCTTATTTTCATTTGTTAAGCACCCATAAGAATGAGTTTAAATGTATGTAAAATCAATTTATGAATTAGTATCCTTTATTGCTTCGTATGATTCTATAATTTTTTTTAATAAATAAGTATTTATAATTTTAATTTATTCTCTTGTATAATTTTTAAATAAAGTAAAAAAAAATATTAAAATTAGTTGTTTGATCTAAGAAAATGTGTTTGACCTTATGTTAAAACAAGCATTAGAGTATATGATATTTTAATTTTAATTATGAAAACTTAAATAAGTTGTAAGCTATTATTTGACGTTATAAAATAAGAAATTATATTTTATTATATAGTGTAATCTCTATTATCATCTTCTATCATATTTATTTAAAAATATTAATACCGATAAATATATTTAAAACTGTAATATTGAGCCAGTAAAACGGCCCCTTAATTATCTAGTATATATATAAATGAGACTTTGAAATATGTTGATATAGCATACTTCTAAGGCCTCCAATTGCATTTTTTTTTTTTGACATTTGTCTTTCGATTTCACTATATAATAATAACACAACAATCTATTTTAAAGTATTTTTATTTTTCTTAAATAATTTATTTAATAAGTTATTTCCATAACTCACACCACTTCATATTTCCATAACTTCTATTCTAATAGTGTCCCTTAATTTTTCACCTTTAACACACATATTATCTGTTTTGCGGAGAAATGACTTTTGGTATTTTTTTTACAAGTTCAAATACTTTCGAAAAAAGAGTTTTTAAACTCGAGAATAGAGTAACCACTTAATTTATTTAAAAAAATCAAGAAAACCTTTGAAATTACTTAAATGATTCAAATAGAAAAATCATTTAAGATTGAAAATTCTGAGTAAGCGGTTCCTATTAAACTCTGGGAAGGTTGTTAAGGCACCAAGAGTATTCGATAACTTGCGGTTATCCAGACTATTTGAAAATGATTCTTTGAATAACTTTGAAAAAAGAGAAGTTGGTTTATGAAAAGAAAGTGATTAATGAAAAAACTTGTGTAAAAGTAGATTGGCGACTTAATAGGAAATTTAACTAGGCTCGAAGGAACAGATAATAAATAAACATGGAAAAGGAAAACAGGAAACTTCTGAGATTTAGGCTTTTAGGCCCAAACCCACTTGCACCTGTCCTAAACTATTTATTTGGGCTTTTGGCTCATCTTCACCCGTCCTAATCTAAATATTGGGCTTTTGGCCATAACCTATCCTAAACTATCTTGTTGGACCCTTTGACCTAGAATCGACTTCCCCTGTATTAATTTACAACTTTAACTTCGAGGCCCCAAATGAATGAATAAATAAGTAACTAAATAAATAAAGACAAGTAAAGCAATAATAAACAAATGGGACTTTTCAAGTCTCTTAGCTACTCTAACAGTGGGTTTTGACTCATTTTTCCTTCTTCCAACTTCTCGTATAACCGTATGCCATATGAATGTCTTTTTGAACCATCTTACAAAGTCTTCTAAAAAATGAGCCTCAATGACCCATTACGTAATGCAGGGGAAAGATTCCATTTGGACTCCCATGTAGGTACATGCAAAGAAAAGATAAAGAAATTAATACCCATTCGAGACATACGTGACATACTTCAAAGCAAAAGAAAGTATCAAGAACTAGTTTTGGAATGACAATGACGAACATACTTATGCGCATAAAATAAAAATAAAAGTCAACAGATGAAATACAAAGCAAGGATACACATTTCCATGCCTGATGCTTTATACTCGAACTAAGGATGAAATGAGATAAATGGAGAAGACTATATTCATAGAATTAATTCAAGAACAAAAAAACATAAGATTTGAAAAGTAAAGAGACGAGGAAAATAAGAT
The DNA here is from genome assembly GCA_030864225.1 of Capsicum baccatum var. pendulum. Lineage (NCBI taxonomy): Eukaryota > Viridiplantae > Streptophyta > Magnoliopsida > Solanales > Solanaceae > Capsicum > Capsicum baccatum. The sequence goes on along the minus strand of CM061558.1, from coordinate 73,545,006 downwards.
ACAAGAAAAACATGTCCTTCTACCACAATATAAACATTAATTCACGCAAAAAAGAAAGTGGAGGCTAACTTTTAAGAAAAGAAAATATCAAACTCCAATTAAAGCAACATTATTGCTGATTCTTGCATCCAAGTTATGGCCGACTTTAGGGAAAGCATGTAACAATCCAAAACTTATCTTTTTAAGGCGTCATTGTTCTCTACTCGACATTAGGACCTAGGAGAACTGACCTTTATGCTCACCAAGAGCATGTATGTCTAGTCAAAACAGAGGGAGAAAATTAGAATGAAAGTTTAACATGCCTAGGAGCAAAACATAGTTCAAAACCCATATTACACATTGGTTCGAGTATATTTAAATAATCCCATTTAACAATAAGAGACCGAGTTCACACACAACATGCAATGAAACTTAATCAATAAATTAAATTGAAAGTTATAGAGTCTTTAAACTGGAAACAAAGGTAACATAAATGAAGATTTAAGTGAACAGTGACAACCCTTTAAAGAAACAAGAAGAGACGAAGAAATTCATGGATATTTAACAAAAATGAGAACAAAAAAAAGAGCAACCCTACCAAAAGAGGAAAACCATGAATTTTAAATCAACACAAGATTTTTAGCTTCGATATTAACAACCAGAGAGGATTTTCAAAGGGGCATTGTAATCACAATATCGGACAATTTAGGGAGAATCACTATTATTCCTCTATTTGATTAAACATAACATCTAGTAAGCCTTGGGTTATTGAAAATTCAACCTTATATTATGAACGGGCATATTTACTCTTAGATAACACTATGAACATGTAATTATTAAAAAAACAAGATAAGAACAGAATCAATTAGGTAAAGCAGTGGCAAAGCTTGAAATTTCTCACCATAATGAGTCCGAATAAGTCTATCCAACTTATTCAATACTAAAAAAAACCAATATCTCATAGAAAATACATGAGAAGAAGATAGACAATCAACCTCTAATCATATGTAAACATTACTATAAAACACTTCACTGTAAAAAAAGATTTAATGCAGATAGGGACAGAAAGAATGAAACAACATTACAGGGGATTTCAATAGAGATCAAAACTAGGAACAAACATGAACAAGAAAATCAACCAACTTTTATCACAACCTATGGCTTTCAAAGCCTGTACAACAAATAATCCAAACATCCTATAGAAGTCTAAAACACTACTATAATACTATAGAATGAAGAGAAAAAGAAAATACTGAAATCAAAATAGAAGAGGTATTACCTATTTCAGAGCAACAAAATGAGACTTCGGGCTTCTATCGGAGTCGCGACCATCACCGAAAAACATCGTCATCAATTTGAGAACTTTGATTAGCCAATCACTTTTAATGAAAATTTTCACTAAAAAAATATTTCACTAGTTTTCCCAAAAAGTTTTTTCCTTCTTCTATAGACCTCCCAATTTTACTCTAAAGAAACCTTTATATAGAAAAGATTGGGGGTTCAATTCTTGAGCTCCCACCAATGTGGGTTAATGGAAATTTAAGGGTAATTAAGAATTCCTAGAAGGGGAAAAATTTGAATTCCAGCTCAAGATTAGGTTTCCCAATGGCAATTGTACCAATTTTGGACTATTTTTTGATGAAATCTAAAATTGGGAATATAGAGAGAAATAGATTTTTTTTTGATGAATTAAAATTGAGCATATATGTATCTTCATGGTACAATTCTAATGATTTGAATAGGATTTTTTGAGGAATATTCCCTTAAATCTCGACTTGGCTGCCAACTAGACTTTTTTTAGTAACTTCGCGTAGCTTCTAGTATTGCCATGAACACCTCCCTACATCAATGAGGTTGGGATTTTAACGTTAAAATCGTATCGGGTTTCAGTTGTTCGGGTCTGGGTATGAAACACCCTAGTTTCAGGACGTTAGAAAATTTCTTAAAATTCCGATCTCTGGACCCAATACAATTCATAGGTACGAGCCGTATGTTGGGGGTATGGATGGAATGGTCCGATCGTATACTGACCAGTGTTGGTTGGTGAAATGGATTTTGGTTATCAGAATGGATACGACTTAGGGATACGAGTCGTATTGGTGGTTATAGGTTATTTGGTTCCTTAACATAATCTTAGACTGGGTTACTTAGGTTGGATCTGAGTATGAGTGGCTCACCATAAGCTGTATGCTAGGGTACAAATCGCACCAGGGACTCGTGTGGTGGACAGTGTCTAAATTTTTCTTGGGCATAAATCTGCCAGGGGTACAAATGAAGGGTACAAATCGTATGCTGTGGTTACGACTTGGTTGGATGAGTCGTCTACTAGACAGTATTAGATCCAAGGGTTGAGGCTTGGATACGAGTAGAGGATACCAATCATATTGAGAGGGTATGACTCGTGAGGGCTAGTCGTATCCCTGTGATGGGATTTTGTGCAACTTAAGTGGGGGTATTCTTGATATTTTCCTACTTATCGAATAGGGTCCCACGACTTCTAACCTACCTGGAAGGATATTTACCCCAATATTATATTCATTAACACTTAGAAACCCTTCCTAAATACTCCATAATTCTCTTAAGAGCTATTGGGCAAGGGGAGCTGTAATGCCCCGAGTCTGTACCCTGGCTGCCACACGGTGTTTACGACCCCGAAGGATAGCAAGCTAACCTATGACTAGTACCTGCTGTGAGCACAGAATAATATTACTAAAATAATTCAAAGAATAGGTTGAAATTCCATAAGGTTCATAATTTGAATACTGATAAATATAAAACTAAAATAACATCTAAAAACTGAATGCTGTCTGAACTAGTCTAGTTCGAAAAGTTTCTAAATGAACTGTCTGAATGTGGAATTGATGGGACAAATTCCCAACTAATTTTGACTAAAGAAAAAAATACTAAAGATACTGTAATACTGAGATAAAAGAATATCCTTGATGGATGAGGACTCACTACTGAATCTGCTACTGCGAAATAAATCTGACTAAGCGTGGTCAGGAACCTGAGCATCCGAACCTATGATATGAGACATCATAGTGTAAGGAAAATAGTATGTGATCAGTACGTAGAATGTACTGGTATGCTAGATGAGGTAGGGCTGAATGCAAGGGTTCATATGCATGAACAAAAATTGACTGAATAATATGAAGTAACTGAATAAGAGTCCCTGGATAACTAAATCTACTGTAAAGCACTGAATATGAAATACTATGTATATACATGTATTACTGATAACTGAATTACTAATAATGAGTGACTATTTTTGACAGTCCTCATCCTGTAGAACTGAGCTGAGTTCTATATTGAGGCTAAAACGGAAACTGTGGGAGGTAATCATCTAATCGACTTGCCCCTCTTTGAATGGATTGGGGTCCAACCTATAAACCCAGTTGGAAGGGTGTCAGTACCTTACCATGAGTAAAGACAGGGTTAAAAGTCACCTCATCTAGCAGGTTCCCTGAATGAGAACGGTAGTACCCTCAACTGGCAGGTATAACACCTTATCAACCCTTTATAGGCAGGTTGATATCTCAACCAATGTTGTCTACATAGTTCTAAAATGCAAGTATTTCTTCTAAGGGTCACACTCTCTACTAGAAGGTGATCCCTATCCTTGGGTTCAATCGGTTCTAAATCCTACTCCCAACTGAATATACACTGGTTACTAAACTAAATTGGACTAAGATGAGTTTAACTGAGTTTTGTAACTGACTGAGTACTACTGATCGTGACACTATCGAGACTATTCAGTAACTACTACAGCTCTAGGTAAATAACTAGATTTTTGGGTATTGAATACCCCTAGGACTCGATAGCATTGAAAATAAAGCATAGTAAAATATTGAAAGCATGATAATACTTGCTTGTTAATAATGCATTCATTTAGACATTTTGTCAAATAATTAATATACATGAGCTTGTACATGAATGGGACCTCATAATAACATGCTCACTACTCAATTCACACAAATATTTTATCAAACACTAGGGGAGCATGATTATTTTCCATAATAATAGTCAACACATGAACATCATGGATACAATAATTAATTGTAAATTTAAGGATTTATCATGATAATCACATATTCATCACCCATGCTATTTAATTTCATGAAACTTGCAATTTAATTTTGGATTGAAATCCAATTAATATCATGAACTTGGATACAATCAATTTCAACAATGAAAATCATAAATCTATGAACTTATATGTTTAAATAGGGTTCTTGGACTCCATGGGTGAAAGGAACCCATGAATGAATGCCTAACATACCTTGATTGTTAATTTTGTGGAGATTATGGTGAGTTCTTGAGACTTGATTCTCGAGCTTGATGAAACTAGGGGTTGTTCTTGAGAGAATTTTGTGAAAAGGATGAGAAATTATGCTATTTGGGGCTTTAATCTCATGTTATGGACCTATTGGGTGAAGGGAAAATGACCCATTTGCCTTTAAAAATGTAGAACAAAACTACAGAAATTACTCGGACCAGGCTGGCCAGGGCGCCGCAGGCTCTGGAGCGCTGCTCTGGGCAGGGCATCATGATCAGCATCGCGGGATCCCCCCAGCACTGGACTGGGCAGGGCGCTGCTAGCTAATCACCCTGAGCTACTGTTTTGGAGTTTCAAACACGCCCTTACGCTTGTCTGAAAATTTTGAAACTCACCTGAGATATACTATTGACTTTTCCAATCATGAATTAAAAACTAACTTTTTGAGGTCGAGAAAGTCGTAAATAAATTCCTCAAAGTTTGAGGTCTTTAGAAATAACTAAGTCCTAACACTTAGCTGAGATTTTCTAAGTCTGGGACCTCTTTTAGCATACTTTAAAGGACCCAAATGACTAGGATTCTGTGGGCTATTACAATATCTCCCCTTGGGAACATTCATCCTTGAATGGGACTGACGGACATAACAGAAACTACTTGAACTATACTTACACTGAAATGCATAACTGAAGCATGACTAAAGTCTGGAGACATGACATATGACTGAACTATTTCATGAATGCATGAATGATATGAGAATGTTATGCGGCTGTAACTGCATGGAGTAAAGTAAAATCTAAGAAAGACTATTACCTCAACCTGAGTTTAAGTTTGTGGAGAAGAGGTGAGGATACTTAGCTTGCATATCTACTTCTTCTTCCTAAGTAGCTCTCTCAACGGACTGAATTCGCCAAAGCACTTGGACCAAGGGGACTTCTTTGTTCCTCAATCATTGAATATGATCATCAAGGATTTGGACTGGAACCTCTTCGAAAGAGAGATCATTCTTAATAGTTATATCCTCTAAGAGGACTATGAATGTTGGGTCACCAATGCTTTTCTTTAGCAAGGAGACGTGGAATAATAGGTGTACTAAGGCTAGGTCAGAAGGCAGCTCAAGCTCGTAAGATAACTTTTTGAAATGACAGTGAATTCTGTAAGGACCGACATATCAGGGACTGAGCTTTTCTTTCTTGCTAAACCTTTCAACCTCTTCACGAGAGAGATTTTCAAGTATACAAAATTGCCAATCTCAAACTCGAGATCTTTTCTCCTCACACCTGCGTATGATTTCTGTCAGCTCTAGGCTACCCTAAGCGTATCTCTGATTAATTGCACCTTATGTAAGGCATCAAACACCAAGTCAGGCCCTTATACTGCGGCCTCACCTATTGCAAACCAACCAATAGGAGATCTATATCTTTTCCTATAAAGAGCCTCAAATAGAGACATCTAAATACTGAAATTATAGCTGTTATTGTACGCAAACTCAATCAAAGGTAAGTGGTCATCCCAACTACCCTTAAAGTCAACAACATACTCTCTCAACATATCTTCTAGAGTCTGAATGGTCTTTTTTGCTTGACCACATTTCTGAGGGTGGAAGGTTGTACTGAGGTAGACTTAGGTACCCAGAACCTTTTGGAAGGCTTTCAAAAAATGAAAGGTGAACTGCGTACCTCTATCAAAAATATTGGACAATAGAACATCCTGTAATTTAGAAATATTGGACAACGAAACATCGTGTAATTTTGCCAACTCTTTAACATAGATCTTAGTATAATCCTCGGCTGAGTAAGAGGTATGAACTGGTAAGAAATAAGCAGAATCGGTCATCCTGCCTATGATAACCCTAATCAAATCATGCTGATGACGAGTACGAGGCAAACTCATCACAAAGCCCATGTTCACTTCTTTCCATTTCCATATAGGAATACTGAACTCCTGCATGGACCCACTAGGCTTCTAGTGCTCAATATTAACATGCTGATACGTAGAGCACTTAGCTACAAACTTTGCGATATCCCTCTTTATCCCATTCCACCAATAAATCTCCCTTAAATTATGGTACATCTTAGTGGTCCCTGGATGAATTGAGTAATGTGCACCATGTGACTCTACAAGCATTCGTTGCCATAAGTCATCTACACCTGGCATACATAGCCGACCCTAGAAACACAATACACCATCTCCCCCTTGGGAGAAAACCTCTACCTTATGATCTCTGACTGACCCTTTCAACTTAATAAGACTGGGATCTTTGTCCTACTTTTTCTTTACTTTGGATACCAAAGATGATTCTGAATTATTCTGCACCCACATACTACCTTCTGCTGAGTCGAATAAGCGGACACCTTGGTGGGTGAGCTGATGGACCTCCTGAACTAACTTCTTTTTACCATTGTCAACATGAACAACACTACCCATAGACAACCTACTGAGAGCATCTGCCACTACATTGACCTTGCCTAAATGATACAGAATACTCATATCAAAATATTTCAACAACTCTAACCACCCTCTCTGACGCAAATTCAAATCTTTTTGGGAGAACACATACTGCAAGCTTTTGTGATCTGTGAACACATCGACATGCTCCCTATATAAGTAATGCCTCCAAATCTTTAAAGCAAACACAACAACTTTTAACACTAGATCATGGATGGGATAATTCTTTTAATGGGGCTTAAGATGTGTAGAGGCATAGGTTATAACCTTACCTTTCTACATCAGAACACAACCTAAATCTACTCTAGATGTATCACAGTACACCATAAACCCATCTGAACCATCTGGTAATATCAAAATTGAGGCTATAGTGAGTTGAGTCTTCAACTCCAGAAAAATTTTCTCACAAAAATCTGACCACTGAAACTTAGCTTTCTTCTGAGTTAATCAGGACATGGGGAATGCAATAGATGAAAACATTTCAACAAACCAATGGTAATAGCCATTTAAACCCAAGAAACTTGTGATATCTATAGAGAGATGGGTCTAGGCCAGTTTCTTACCGCTTAAGTATTTTGAGGATCAACTCTAATGCCATCACTGAAAATAATTTGACCAAGGAATTCTATTGACTTTAGCCGAAATTCTAACTTACTGAATTTGGCAAACAACTGATGAGATCTAAAAGTCTGAAGCATGATTTTGAGGTGATTTGCGTGATCATTCTCGATACAAGAATAAACAAAAATGTCATTGATTTAGAATGTAATGAGCATGTCCAAGTACTACCTGAACACACAGTTTATTAAGTCCATGAAAGCTGCTAGGGCATTAGTGAGACCAAAGGACATGACTAGAAACTCAAAGTGACCATACCGAGTTTGGAAAGTAATTTTTAGAATGTCATAATTTCTGACTCTTAGCTGATGATATCTTGATCTAAGGTATATCTTAGAGAAGTAACTGGCACCCTGAAGTTGGTCAAACAAGTCATTAATTCTAGGAAGTAGGTATTTATTCATGACTGTAACTTTGTTCAACTAATGTTAGTCTATACACATTCTAAGAGAATCATCTTTCTTATGCACGAATAAGACTGGTGCATCCCACAGGGAAATACTGGGTCTGATGAATCCCTTATCTAGGAGAGCTTTTAACTATTCTTTTAGTTCTTCGAGTTTAGTTGGTGCCATTTTATATGGCAGAATAGAGATAGGGTGAGTGTCTGGAAGAAGGTCTATTTCGAAGTTGATTTCCCTATCGAGAGAAACTCCGGGAAGATCTTCAAGAAACACATCAGAGTATTTATTTACTACTAGAACTGACCCAAACTAGGAGTCTCTAAACTAGAGTCTTTGACTCCCATAAGATCATATACACATCTCTCGGATATCATTTTTCTCGCTCTAAGATATGAAATTGACTGATCCTTAAGCGCTGTAGTACTACCCCTTCATTCAAGGACTGGTTCATTTAGAAACTAAAAATGAACAATTCTGTTTCTACAATCAACTGAGGCATAGCATAAATAGAGCCAATCCATGTCGAGAATAACATCGATATCTGCCATCTCTAACTTCACTAAGTCTGCCGAAGTGACTTTCTGAGATATCATAACTGGACAGTTCCAGTATACCCATCGGGCTATGATAGACTGATCCACTGGGGTAGAAACCAAGAATGGTTCTTCTAAAACTTTTGGTCTGACCTTAAAGTTGACTGCTATGTAAGGAGTTACAAAAGACAAAGAGGCTCCTAGATCTAATAAGGCATAAATATTTAAATGGAAAATCTGTAATGTACCAGTGACCTCATCAGGAGAACTTTCCTGATCTTGTTGGGACTGAAGTGCATAGAGCTTGTTTGGGCATTGCCCACTGGTGGCACTGGAAGTGGCAGATTCGAATGACCGAACTTAGTTGGGGGATGATTGTACTAATTATGTGAGCCTAACTCAGGACAATATTTGATTCTATAGCCTGACTTTCCATGCCTAAAACATACATCACTGCCAGCTCTGCAGACACCCTGATGGTTTCTGCCACATTTTTGGCAAAGAGGATTTATCGAGCATTGGGGACACTACCCTGAGATTTAGAGCCTACTGTTCTATATTTGTTACCATTTTAAAACTTAGATATTGGCACAGTGGCTGAGGACGGAGCTGGAACTAAAGATATTGGATGAAACTGGGTACTGTTACTACCTTCTGACTTAGGCTGAGTAAAATTAAAGCTACCTATTCTAGCTTTCTTGTTCTCCCCCTCTCTCTCCTTATTATTAGATTCTTCTATCTACTGAGCATGAAACATGAGCCTGGATATTTCTATCTCCTTAATCAGCATTGCAATCCTGCACTCCATAACCACACTCTTTGATACCTCCAGACACGAACTTGTTCATTCTGGACCTATTGTCTTCTACTACATGGGGAGCATACCTAGATAACTGAGTGAACTTGAGGGAATACTCTTTCACACTTATACTGCCTTGCCTGAGATTGATAAACTCTAACACCTTCGTTTCTCTCAATTCTAAAGTAAAGAATCTATCTCAAAAAGCTATAGCAAACTTTTCCCATTCTATGGGCCCTGTATCCGTTCCCCTATATACCTTCCTCTGCTTAAGCCATGTATGAGATACATATTGTAGATGATAGGTGGCTAAATCAACACTCTCACCGTAAGTCACTCCCCTAATATCTATGACTTTCTACACCTGGTCAAGGGACTCTTGTGGATCCTCTTCAGACTTAGATCTTGAGAATAAGGGAGGGTTCATCCGGGTGAAGTCCCGAATCCTAGCTGCAGTAGTATTGGCCACTGGGTTGGACTGAACAATAGTTGGTCATTTATTTTGAGCTGCTACAGAATTAGCTAGAGTAGTGAACGCAGCTATGAATTCTGCATAGGAGACATGCTTTTCAGGGGATCTGCTTGAACAGGCTGAGGTGTTGGATGGTTTTATATTCTTCTTATGTTGTTTTTTTGGGAGGCATGTTTTTTAAACTTAAGGAATAAAAGAATTACACTGAGATTTTAACTTGAGCTCATGCTCACTCGTATGACATGAATACTGGAAAAAAAGGAAACTTTCCTAAAAAATGTCTCATAGCTTCTTTTTCATAAGTGTGGCACGCTACACACCCATGCACAAGACTCTACTAGATTCATCTTTAATACTCCCTAGGACTCTTTTGAATCTTAGGCTTTGATACCAAGTTTGTAGTGACCTGAGTCTGCACCCCGGATGGTGCTCATAACCCGGAAGGACTACAAGCTAACCCTTGACTGGTACCTGCTGTGAGTGCTGAATAATAATACTAAAATAATGTAGAAAATAGGCTGAAATGCCTTAAGATTCATAATATAAATACTGATAAATATAATACTGAAATAACATCTGAAAATTAAATGCTATCTGAACTAGTTTAGTCCAAAAAGCCTCTAAATGAACTGTCTGAATGTGGAGTTGATGGGAAAAACCTCTAACTAACTCTGACTAATGAAAAAAATACTAAATTTACTATAATACTGATATAAAATAATATTCTCGATGGATGAGGACTCACTACAGAATCTGGCTAAGCGTGGTCAGGAACCTGAGCATCCGAACCTATATATGAGACATTATAGTATAAAGAAAAGAGTATACAATCAGTACGTGGAGTGTACTGGTATGCTAGATGAGGTAAGGATGAATGCAAGGGTTTATATGCATGAACAGTAAATGACTGAATGATGTGAAGTAACTTAATAAGAGTACCTGGATAACTGAATATACTGTAAAGTATTGAATATGCAATACTGTGTATATATATGTATACTGTATCTAAGTTTTTACTGAAGCTGAGTACTTATTTCTGATACTGAGTGAGTGACTGCTTCTGACAGTCCTGATACTGTAGAACTGAACTGAATTCTATATTAAGGCTGAAATTAAAACTGTAGGAGGTAATCATCTAATCGACATGCCCCAATCTAAATGGATTGAGGTCCAACCTATAACCCAGTTGGAAGGTGTCAGTACCATGCCACTGGTTAAGACAAGCTAAAGAGTTACCCTCATCCGGCAGATGCCCTAATTAAGAATGGTGGTACCCTCAACTGGCAGGTAAAGCACCTTATCAACCCTCAACTGGCAGGTTGATATCTCAACCTACACTGGTTATGTAGTTTTGGATTGCAAGGACAACTTCTAAGGGTCATACTCTCTACTGGCAGATGAGCCCCCATTATTGTGTTCACTCGGTGCTGAATCCTACTCCCAATTGAATAGACACTAATTACTAAACTAAACTGTACTGATCTGAGTTTAACTGAGTTCTATAAATGACTAAGTACTACTAATTGTGACACTACCGAGACTATTCTATAACTACTGCAGCTCTAGGTAAATAACTAGATTTTTGGGTATTGAATACCCCCAGGACTCGATAGCATTGAAAATAAAGTATGGTATAATCTTGAAAGCATGATAATACTTGCCTGTTAATAATGCATTCATTTAGATATTTTTTCAAAACACTTAATATGCATGAGCTTGTACATGAATGGGACCTCATAATAACATGTTCACTACTTAATTCACACAAGCATTTTATCAAACACTTGGGGAGCATGATTATTTCCCATAATAATAGTCAACACATAAAAATCATGGATACAATAATCAATTGTAAATTCAAGGGTTTATCATTATAATCGCATATTCATCACCCATGCTATTTAATGTCATGAAACTTGCAATTTAATTATGGATTGAAACCCGATTAATATCATGTTCAAGAATACAATTAATTTCAAGCATGAAAATCAGAAATCTATTAACTTGTATGTTTAAATAGGATTCTTGGACTCCATGGATAAATGGAACCCATGAATGAATGCCTAACATAACTTGATTGTTAATTTCATAGAGATTTTGGTGAGTTATTGAGACTTGATTCTTGAGCTTGATGAAACTAAGGCTTGTTCTTGAGAGGATTTTGTGAAAAGGATGAAAAATTATGCTATTTGGGGATTTAATCCCATGTTATGAGCCTATTGGGTGAAGGAAAAATGAACCATTTGCCTATAAAAATGCAGAACAAAACTATAGAAATTACCTGGACCGAATTGGCTAGGGCGCCATGGGCTTTGGAGCGCCGCTTTGGGCAGGGCACCACAATCTGCATCGCGGGTTCCTCCCAACACCATATTGGGAAGGGCACTGCGGCCTAATTTCCCTGAGCCACTGTTTTGGAGTTTCAAACACGCCTTTACGCTTGTTCAACAATTCCAAAACTCACCCAAGATATACTATTGACTTCCCGATCATGAATCAACTTAAAAACTAACTTTATAAGGTCAGGAAGGCCGTAAATAAATTCCTCAAAGTTTGAATGCTTTAGAAATGATGAAATCCTAATACTTAGCTAAAATTTTCTAAGTCTAGGACCTCTTTTGGCATGCTTTAAAGGACTCAAATGACTAGGATTTTGTGGGGTCTTACAATATCTCCCCCTTAGGAACATTCATCCTCAAATGGGACTGACAGAACTGAGAGAAACTGCTTGAACTGTACTTGCACTGACATGCATAACTGAAGCATGACTGAATTCTGGAGACATGACATATGACCAAACTGCTTTATGAAAGCATGAATGATATGAGAATGTTGTGCGGCTGTAACTGAGCATGGAGTAGAGTAAAATCTAACAAAGACTGTTACCTTAAGCTGAGTTTGAGTTTTCACAGAAAAGGTGAGAATGCTTGGTCTGCATATTTGCTTTTGCTTCCTAAGTATCTTCCTCAATGGACCGATTCTGCCAAAAAACTTTGAACAAGGGGACTTCTTTGTTCCTTAGTCTGCAAATTTGATGATAAAGGATTTGGACTTGAACCTCTTCAAAAGAGAGATCATTCTGAATATTTACATCCTCTAAAGGGACTACGACTACTGGGTCACCAATGCATTTCTTTAGCAAGGAGACATGGAATACTGGATATACTGAGGCTAGGTCGGTAGGCAACTCAAGATCGTAAGCAACCTTTCTAAAATGGATGAGAATTCTGTAAGGACCGACATATCGGGTACTGAGCTTTCCCTTCTTTTTGAACCTTTTTACCCCCTTCATGGGAGAGATTTTCAAGTATACTAAATCGCTAATCTCAAACTTGAGATCCTTTTTTCTCATATCTGTATATGATTTCTGTCGGCCCTTGGCTGCCCTAAGTCTTTCTCTGATTAACTGTACCTTCTCTAAGGCATCAAACACCAAGTCAGGACCTACTACTGCGGCCTCGCCTACTTTAAACCAACCAATGGGAGATCTACATCTTCTCCCATAAAGATACTCAAATGGAGCCATCTGAATACTGGAATGATAGATGTTATTATACACAATCTCAATTAAAGGTACTTGGTCATCCCAATTACCCTTAAAGTCAATAATACACGCTCTCAATATATCTTCTAGAGTTAGAATGGTCGTTTCTGCTTGACCATCTATCTGAGGGTGGAAGGCTGTACTGAGGTGAACTTGGGTACCAAGACCTTTTTGGAAGGATTTCTAAAAATGAAAGGTGAACTATGTACCTCTATCCAAAATGACGGACAACAAAACACCGTGCAATCTGACCAACTCTTTATCATAGAACTTGGCATAATCCTCAGCTGAGTAAGAAGTATGACTGGTAATAAATGAGCAGATTTAGTCATCCTATCTACGATAACCCATATCAAATTATACTGATACAAGTACGAGGCAAACTCATCATAAAGTCAATGTTCACTTCTTCCTATTTCCATGTGGGAATCTGAACTCCTATATGGACCGACTAGGATTTTAGTGCTCAATCATAACATGATGACACATAGAGCACTAAGCTACAAACTTTGTGATATGCCTCTTCATCCCATTCCACCAATAGATCTCCGCTAAATCACGGTACATCTTAGTGGTCCCTGGATGAATCGAGTAATGCACACTGTGTGTCCTTGCAAGAATTCATTGCCTTAAGTTATCTACACCTGGCATACATAGCCGACCCTGGCAATGCAACACACCATCTACCCCTTGGGAGAAAACCTCTACTTTTTGATATCTGACCGACTCTTTCAACTTAACAAGACTGGGATCTCTATCCTACTTTTTCTTCACTTTGGAAACCAGAGATGATTTTGAACTATTCTGTACCCACACACTACCTTCTGCTGAGTCGACTAAGTAGTCACCTAGTCGGGTAAGATGATGGACCTCCTGAATTAAATTCTTCTTACCATTCTCAATATGAGCAACAATACCCATAAACAACCTACTGAGAGCATTTGCCACTACATTAGCCTTGACTGGGTGATATAGAATCATAATGTCTCAACAACTCTAACCACCTTCTCTAATGAATATTCAAATTTTTTTAAGAGAACACATGCTGCGAGCTTTTGTGATCTGTGAACATATCGACATACACCCCATACATATAATGCCTCTAAATCTTTACAGAAAACACAATAGTTGCTAACTCTAGATCATGGGTGGGATAATTATTTTCATGGGGTTTAAGATGTTTAGAGGCATAGGTTATGACCTTACCTCTATGCATCAGGACACAACCCAAACCTACTCTGGATACATCACAGTACACCACAAACCCATCTGAACCATCTAGTAATTTCAAAATTAGCACGGTAGTGAGTCGGGTCTTCAAATCCTAAAAACTCTTCTCACAAGAATATGAAGACTGAAACTTATCTTTCTTTTGAGTCAATCTGGACTTGGGGATGCAATAGATGAAAATCCTTCAACAAACCGATAATAATAGCCAGAGAACCCAAGAAACTCCTGATATATGATGGAGGGATGGGTCTAGGTCAGTTTCTTACCACTTTAGTCTTTTGAGGATCAACCCTAATGCCATCACCAAAAATAATATGACCAAGTAATACTAGCGACTTTAACCAAAATTTCCACTTACTGAATTTGGCATACAACTGATGAGCTCTGAGAGTTTGAAGCATGATTCTGAGGTGATCTGCGTAATCATTCTCACTACGGGAATAAATGATGATAGGCGAATTTACACGTCTATAGTGCTATATTTTACCCATATTTTAGCAATGTTTTGAGAACAAATTATATATTTCATGCACTTTTAGTCCTTTTTCCTGTAAGTGAGCTAACGAATATGATTAGCAAAGTTTCAGGTATAAATGATGCATAATTCAGCATTTTATGGATAACTTGATAACAAACAAACATTCACGAAAGGAGAAAAGGGAGTCTTGGACGCTAAGGACCAAAAGTGGCGCATGGAAAATCTGTTCCGGGCTAAAATAACAATTCTGAAGACTTTGGGGACTAGCAGTAATTTATTAGGATTAGGATAATGATACATTAACCTAGTACAATTGGGTTAAGTATTTCATTAGCTTAGTAGGATTTGGTTAAGTATTTCATTAGCTTAGTAGGAATAGGATATGGGTAATATAAATACCCTATTTTGCTAGAGATTTTTATTGATTCTACTTAACAACAACTCTCATCTTACCTTACAATTCATTCACTACTACTTTTAATTCTACTTTTTATTCTTCTTCTATTCATCTATTCAATTCTTAATTTCCGCAACAAGAGAAACGTTACTTTGCTAGGAATTCACGCCTAATGCCTACCACACTACTACTACACGAAATCTTTATTGTGGTATAATAACAATGTCTATTGTGATTTCCTTCGCACTCATGGGTAACTAAACCTCTCTGTTAGGGTTATGGAAGCCGTATGAGATACTATATATTGCTATGAGTTTGTGAGTTTGTGACACGTATGCTGCTTATATCATTATTCTCTTCATCTTAATCAAAATTCTTTGTGGTTGCAAATGCAAGAATACGCCAGTATAGCATTAACTTGTTCGAAAGAAAAGTTATATGTCTGGAAAAGAGATAATGTTAAGGTAGTAGGGTCCCATCCCCTATTAAAAAGTTAGTGCCGTAACTGGATTAACCTCTTGGAGAATTTGTACCGTTAGATACGCTTTAAGCTCGAAAGAGTTAAAGTGAAATAATCCTCGAATAGGTCAAAAGACGCCTGGATTTACCATCGAATACAATTCTCTATAAGCACATGCATGTCTGAATTCCGCATAACTCATAGCTAATAGAGACGTAAACTCAGAAGGTGGACATAACCCCAACTCTTCAATTTTCATTGTTTTACAACCTACTAAAGATTCTTTCTTTTTACTTTGCTATTTTCAGTTTTTACTTTAATATTTTGGTTACACATTACAATCCCCCCTTTTTATGAGACTTGCACTAAAAGTCTAGTAATCGTTGCTTACTTGTTGACCAAGCTATTCCTTGAGGGATCGATACCCAACCCAGTTGGGTTCTATATTTGACTACGACCGTTTTACACTCCTACGAGAGCTGTAGATTGAGCGTTATCAAAAAATTGGCGCCATTGCCGGGGAATACGAGTGTCAATTAAGTTTGTGATAATTACTAGACCCTTTGGTCAAAGATTCTTGTACTTTTACTTTTAGTTTTTGTTTTTGTTTACTGCAGGTTTTTATTCAGTGCATGCCCCATACTCGAAGTTCTGGTCAACCGTTATTACCTATCAATCTTGAACCACAACGAATTGGCAGAATGGAGGCACAAACGGAAATCAAAAGAATGGCTGCTCAACAGGAGCAAGCGAGATTAGTTGCTCTTGCCGCCGCCCAAGTACACCAACAAAACATTGATAACCCTGGGCGAGCAACAAATCATGACGATGAGGATTTAGGTGATGACGAGTTACTAAACCCAAGGCATGATGCTGAAATCGCAAAACCTGCCAACAGAAGAGGTTGTCAAGCTCGGTTTAGGTATGATCGCCAACCCATGCAACCAACTTTTGACGACGATGATGATTATCTTGATGGAGCCGGAGCCACAGGAGCCATTATTCCTCCACCATTAGCGCCCGGAGCCAAGTACAACATCACAAGCACCATGATTCAGTTATTGCAACTCAAGGGATTATTTGGTGGACTAGCAGGCGATGATCCGAATATGCATCTCATCAACTTTATTTCTACATTCAAGTCATTTAACAATCCTGGTATTGGTTAGAATGCATTTCGATTACGTCTATTTTCTTTGTCTCTGTCTGGGGAGGCAACTCTATGGTTGAATGGGCTGACTCCTAATTCTATTACAAATTGGAGGCAATTGAGAGACGCTTTCCTAGAAAGATTCTTTCCTCCATCCAAAAGAGCACAATTGAGAGATAAAATCAGCAACTTTCGTCAGCTTCCAACTGAAGCCTTTCATGAAACATGGGAGAGGTTCAAGACAAAGCTAGCGAGATGCCCAAACCATCACATGACTAATGTTCACCTAATGGAGATATTATACAGAGCCTTGAATTCAATAACTAAGCCAGTGGTGGATAATGCGGCTGGAGGATCTTTTATGGACCTCACCTTTGGTCAAGCAAGCAATATGCTAGATCGTATGACGAAGCAAAGTAGAGCTTGGCATACCAGGGATTCGTTGGTAGCAAGCCCCACTTTATCTATTGGCATGACTGCAGACCAAAGAAGAAGAGAAGAAGAATGTGATCAAGATATGGCGCACATGAAAACACAAATGGATCTTCTTACAAAGCATTTATTATCAGGGAAGACCGAAAAATTCAAAGCTATTGCATCAAAAGGAAGAGACGAATCTGATTCGGAATAAGAGGCCAACTACTTGAACAATCAGGGGGGTTTTCGAGAGAATACCCAAGGAAACCAAGGTCGAAACTACTATGATAAATCTGGAAACAAGGACCAAGGAAGTTGGAAGAACAAGAATGAAAATAGTGGTTTGTACGTTCCCCCTGGAAGATGTTACACCACCACATCTAATTCTGAAAGTATGGAAGACATGCTGGCTAAAATATTGAAAGGAGTGGAAGCAACAAGTGCGGGAGTAACGGAGGTAGTTAATGATTTGTCCTCTATGAAACAAATAGTTGATTCTCATTCCACTTCAATCAAGCAAATAGAGTAGCAATTGAGCCAACTTTCAGCAGCAATCAATCAAAGAAAGGCTGACACTTTACCTAGCGATACTGTGCAAAACCCAAGGAATGATGGGTCATGCATGGCCATTACTACCCAAAGTGGTAAGGTGCTGGAAACTTCAGAAAAAATTAAGCAAGTTGTTGACGAAGCAGCGGATATTGATGATAAAGCAAAAGGAGAAGCATCCGCAGAACAAGTCCACGACGTCCATGACGTCAACCCCAATGATTTGCAACCTGAAAAAGCTGAAAAATAGAAGCAAGAGGAGAAGAAAGCCGTGGAGACAACAACTCCATACCCACCACCACCTTTCCCTCAAAGATTGAAGAAGGTGGCAGATAACACGAAGTTCAGCAAATTCATGACTATGTTAAAGCAACTGACCATTAATGTTCCATTGGTGGAGGCACTTGAACAAATGCCTGGGTATGCGAAATTTATGAAGGATATTTTGACAAAGAAGCGGGCAGCAAGTTATGAGTTGAAAGATGATGTTCATCACTGCAGCGCAATCGCGACCCGATCAATAGTTCAGAAGAAGGCTGACCCCGGTGCTTTCACTATTCCTTGCACTGTTGGATCTTTAAATTTTGCCAAGGAATTATGTGATTTAGGAGCCAGCATCAATTTGATGCCACTATCTATCTATAAAAAGTTGGAGTTGGGTGATCCTACTCCAACCAATATGAGGCTCGTAATGGCGGATGGTCGGTAAAACGACCTGTTGGTATTCTATGTGATGTATTGGTAAAGGTTTCTTCATTCATCTTTCCGGCAGACTTTGTTATTTTAGATTGTGAGGCAGATTCAGAAGTTCCCATAATCTTTGGGCGCCTTTTCCTTGCTACGGGAAGTGTGCTTATTGATTTGAGAGCTAATGAGCTTTCATTCCGAATAAATGACGAAGTAGTTCGCTTTGATGTTTGCAAATCAATGAAGCAACCCAAAGAGCTGAATGTATTCTCGGTGGCTGATGTTTACTTTGATGATGAGAAAGAATTACTTGAAGAGGAGCAGTTGATTGATGACCCATTGGCGACTTTGCTTATGAATGGTGAGAGTAAGGATGCTGAAAATTGTGAAGAAGCTATTTGTGCTCTATCAGGATTAGGGACATATCGCCATGCTCCTAAGAAGCTGGACCTTGATCTCAAAAATCGACCCACACCACCAGCTAAGCCATCTATTGAAGAGCCACCCACGTTAGAATTGAAGGAGCTGCCAAGTCATTTAAAGTACGCATTCTTAGGAAGTGGAAATACACTTCCAGTCATTGTGGTGGAAGATTTGGGGGAGCAACAAGTTGCAGCTCTCATTGCTATTCTACGAAAGTATATAAGAGCCATTGGATGGACCATTGCGGATATTATTGGTATTCCACCTGGGATTTGTACACACAAGATTCAGCTTGAAGAGAATTGCACACCCACCATTGAGCATCAAAGGCGTCTAAACCCACCTATGCAAGAAGTGGTGAAGAAAGAAATAATTAAGTGGTTAGACGCAGGAGTTGTGTATCCAATCTCTGATAGTACATGGGCAAGCCCGGTACAATGTGTTCCCAAGAAAGGAGGCATGACGGTGGTCGTGAATAAAAAGAATGAGCTTATTCCACTTAGACCCGTCACCGGATGGAGGGTATGCATGGACTACCAAAAGATAAATTCATGGACACTCAAAGATCACTTTCCAATGCCATTTATGGACCAAATGCTAGATCGATTAGCGGGGAAAGGATGGTTTTGTTTCTTAGATGGTTATTCTGGATATAATCAGATTTTTATTGCTCCCGAAGACCAAGAGAAGACAACGTTCACATGCCCATATGGTACGTTTGCCTTCAAACATATGCCATTCGTACTATGTAACGCACCAACCACCTTTCAGCGATGTATGATGTCCATTTTTTCTGATATGGTTGAAGACACTTTGGAGGTATTTATGGATGATTTTTCAGTTGTTGGTGAGTCTTTTGAAGCGTGCTTGGCAAACCTAAGCATGGCATTGGAAAGATGTGTAGAATTCAACCTGGTGCTGAATTGGGAGAAGTGCCACTTTATGGTAAAAGAAGGTATCGTTCTTGGGCATAAAATCTCCGAAAGAGGAATTGAGGTGGATCGAGCAAAAATTGAAGTTATTGAGAAGCTTCCACCCCAATCTCTGTGAAAGGTGTTCATAGTCTCCTCGGTCACGCAGGTTTCTATCGACGGTTTATCAAAGACTTCTCCAAAATTGCTAGTCTATTGTGCAAACTCTTGGAGAAAGATTCAAAGTTTGACTTCAATGAAGATTGTGTGAAGGCATTCGAATGCCTCAAAGAAAAACTAATTGAAGCCCTCATCATGGTAGCACCAGATTGGTCTCTCCCGTTCGAAGTCATGTGTGATGCTAGTGGGGTAGCCGTTGGTGTTGTACTTGGACAAAGAAAGGATAAGCTATTTCATCCTATGTACTATGCGAGTAAGGTCCTGAACGAAGCCCAAAAGAACTACACTATCATAGAACAAGAGCTCCTAGCGGTTGTGTATGCGTTTGAGAAGTTCCAAGCTTATTTGTTGGGTACCAAAGTGATAGTTCATACAGACCATGCAGCTCTAAGGTATCTAATGACAAAGAAGGATGCAAAACCAAGACTAATTCGATGGGTTTTGCTGCTGCAAGAATTTGATTTCGAGGTTAAAGATAGAAGAGGTTGTGAGTACCAAGTGGCTGACCATCTGTCTAGACTCAAGAACGAGCATGTGGCGCAGCCTGAAATCGAGATTGATGATGCATTCCCTGATGAGGAGATCTTAGCAGCAACAATGGAAGGATTACCATGGTATACCGACTTTGCAAATTTTGTGGTGAGTAATGTGATACCTACAAACTTATCTTACCATCAAAAGAGGAAGTTTATGCATGATGTGCAGCACTACTTTTGGGATGAGCCATATTTGTTTCGACGATGTACGGATGGTGTTATTCGATGATGTATATCCCATGTAGAGGTGCCTAATATATTGGAAGCATGGCACACTTCCCAAGTTGGTGGACATCACGCAGGTAATCGAACAGCAAGAAAGGTATTGCAAAGTGGATATTATTGGCCTTCGATATTCAGAGATGCCTACGAATTTGTTAGAAGATGCGACCAATGCCAAAGACAAGGTGCTATTTTGAAACACCATGAGATGCCCATGTCAAAAATCCTTGAAGTAGAGCTCTTTGATGTATGAGGTATTGATTTCATGGGTCCATTCGTAAATTCGTTTGGAATGAAGTACATCCTAGTTGCTGTAGATTATGTCTCAAAATGGGTTGAAGCTGTAGCGTTGGCCGACAATGAGGAAAAGCGTGTTGTAGCATTCTTAAAGAGAAATATCTTCTCTCGCTTTGGAGTACCACGTACTATTATAAGCGATGGAGGATCTCACTTTTGCAACAAGCTATTCAAATCCGTGTTGGCAAAATATGGTGTCAAGCAACATAAGGTAGCCACACCTTATCACCCACAAACTAGCGGCAAGGTAGAGGTTTCCAACCGAGAGATCAAGCAAATCCTTACTAAAATGGTAAATGCTAATAGGACAGATTGGTCTCGGAAGCTGGACGATGCACTATGGGCCTATAGGACTGCATTCAAAACACCAATTAGCATGTCCCCTTATCAACTAGTTTATGGGAAGGCTTGTCACTTACCCATTGAGCTTGAGCATAAGGCATTGTGGGCATTAAAACGATTGAATCTGAATTGGGATGATGCAATGAATCTGAGATTGGAGCAACTGAACGAGATGGATGAATTCCGTCTACATGCTTATGAGAGATCGGACCTATACAAGGAGCGTATGAAGAAGTATCATGATCAGCGGATTGTTCGACGAAACTTTCAAAATGATGATATGGTGCTTCTCTTCAACTCCAGATTGAAGATATTCCCAGGTAAGTTAAAGTCCAAGTGGTCTGGTCCATACAAAGTTATCCAAGTCTACTCGTCTGGAGTAGTTGAGTTGGAAGACACCACTGGTGTTATCTTCAAAGTGAATGGCCAACGAGTTAAACCCTATATCGGTCCTATTGATTTGATAAATTATATGGCCATTACTTATCTCGACGAAGTCTAAGTACTCGAGGTAACTATGTCGTGCCGCGACAATAAATAAGGCGCTAGATGGGAGGCAACCCATCATTTATCATTTTTCATTTTTTTCGTTCTAGTATGTGTTTTGCTTTTGATTAATAAAAATCCAAAAAGAAGAGTCGTGCCACGACTAAAACTAAGGTGCTTGGTGGGAGGCAACCCATCGTACTAATCGTTTTCATTGGTTTTGAGCAAATGTAGGTGCAAGAGGTATACAACGAGGAGATCGATTTCAAATTTTGATTTGAACGGATTGCATGGTAAAGGTGGTAAGTTAGGAATAAAGATGCACAAGGCTATGGATTGAGCATTGCTCATGAAAATATAGGCATCGAACAAGGCTAGGCCTAGGTAAAACTAGGCCACGAACAAGGCAAGGCCTATACTATGGCCTAAGGTCTCGGAATCTAGTGTGCCATAGCATAGGCGCCGCCCATGCTCAAGTATGCCATAGCATAGGCGCCGCCTATGCTAAAGCCTTTTGTCTCTGAATCTCAAATGCAAAGTGAAAGGCGACGCCCATGGTGACTAAAGGCTTTGCACTAGGCGCCGCCTATGCTCACCAAAGGCAAAGCAAAAGGCGTCGCATATGCCAAGCATAGGCAAAGCTAAATGCGCCGCCTATGGTCACTTTTTATCTCCGAAACCTATTTTAAATGGGTCAAAACCCGACCCAACCTTTTTATATAAATAAGAGACTTAGTCTTGAAACACAAACACATTGAAAAACCTAACTAGGCGTCGCACATACTCTCCAAATCATCTCAAAAATTTTCCTTTTTCTCTAATTCTTTACAAGAACATCAACCAAAGGCATTAATCAAGTACAATGGCACCCAAAGCAAGACAAGGCAAAGATAAGGCTACCACTTCCCAAAAAGGCAAGAAAAGAGGCCACAAAGAGCAAGGAGAATCATCCTCAATGCAATTTCCACGCCGCATGTTTGGAATAAAATGGGTTCTTAAGGAGGAAGCGAAGGAATGGTATAGGAACAAAAAGGAAAGAAAATATGTTCATGTGGACTTGATAAACAAGGAAAGCCTAGCGAAGAAGGAGTCGTGCATGTTGGCCAAGATCATGGCATTACATCTTGATTTCATCTTCCGAGACATGGGAGAATGTAATCTCGATTTGACAAGAGAATTTTATGCCAACTGGTCGCCGAAAACCACAGGCAGTGAGGTCAAGATTCGGGGCCAAGTTTTACAACTCAATGCGGATTTATTCAACTCCTTTCTTGGCTTGCCTTCAGTCGATCCATCACCATTCAAAGAGCTGTACAGTAGACCTCCATATAGAGCAATTCGACACACACTTTGTGGAAGTAGATCCATGGCAAGGTGGAGCAGACAAAAAGACACCGGACGACACAACACCTTCCCATATGCTCCTTTGAATAGGGAAGCAAGGATATGGTTGCGTATTGTCAACTCTTGCCTCATACTAGGGACCCAGTACACCAAGATAACAAGAGATAGAGTGTGCTTGGTATACGCGCTAATGACGAATGTCCCTATCAACTTTGGGGCAATTATTCGATCCACCATGCGGAAACCCAGGCTACACAAGCGGTCCCATTTCAGTTTCAGCAACTTGTTGACTGCAATCTTGAGGAAGGAAGACATCTAAGAGGAACCAGCTGATCATAAACTCCCACACAATCCAAAGAAGGTTGACCTCACAAAGGTCAAATATGCTGAAACCACACATGGCGTCAACCTTACTATGGTAGAGAGACATGCTCGGGATGAGATTTTCTTTCGCCATATTTATGGCATGACTCGGTTCACAATGATGAGTAGTGGACGTGTTCCAACTGCTGCAGAGCTCCAACAACTGGATCATGACTATCCAATGAATGTGCATGCAAGGGAGATATGTGGAGTAGGTACATACTTTGAGGAACCTCTTGATGACGATGTGTCGACCGATGATGAGCGATGAATGCCAGACTGCAACGTGGAGGAGAATTCTGATGACGATGACTCCTATGATGATTTCGACGAAGGGGGTATGACCCCCGACATAGAGGACGAATCCGACTGACCAGGTTCTTCGTATTTATTTTCCACTGAGGGCAGTGTCCCGTCTAAGTGTGGGGGTATTTGCATGCTATACTCCTTTATCCGCATTTGCATTTATTTATGTTTGTTTGTTTGAGTTTTTTTTCGTTTTTCATTTTTTTTGTAGTTAATTTTTTTTTTACTTAGCTTCGCATGAAATTATTCTAATAGGCAGCATGAGATTATAACAAGAGTTTGTGTTAAAATCATGACTATTGAGATGTTTAGGCTCTAATTGTGACTCACTACGTGATATTGTGTGGTATAATTTCTTCAGTTGTTGGGTCAAGAGTCTATACTACTCCCAATAAAGTCGACCATGTGCCTTGTGTGTGTGAGGATATTGTATATTCTATGTTTGTGGCTGATGCTAGAACTTGCCTGGTATGTATGTAAAGCGAAAATAAAGAGTGCAATAAAGAGTGCAAGTTTAGGAGATGATTTAGGCATTTCTTTGGCAACCTGTAATTGTTTACCCTCATTCTAACCTACCCATGGACATCATCCTAGTTAAACCCTTTTGAGCCTTTAGCCTATGTTCTTTGACAGCCTCATATGTAAGCCTAATCCATTTTTTTCAAGACCATAATTTGATCCAAATTCCTAAGTGCTTTAAAGTGTAAAGTCATGTGACAAAATAAAAGGAAGTTGGGTAAGTATGATGCTTTAGAATGTAATGGTACTTAAATTTGTTATGAAAAAGAATTGCTATCATAAGAGGTATGTTATGAAAAGAAAAAGGAAAGGAAAGCTGAAAAGTTGCTTAAAATTGAAAAACAAAAGAGGAGAAAAAGGGTGGTAGAATAAAAGAAGGTAGAAAGGTTGTTTGAAAGAAAAGTGTTAATGATACAATGTGATGTATTAAAGCTCTTAGGAACATAGTCACTATTTCTGGCCAAAATAGTCCTACCTATCCCTTAGCCTACATTACAAACCGTAAAAGACCTAGTTGATCCTAAGCTTAGCATTCTGACATTTAGTGGAGCATTACACTAAGGGCAAGCCTATGGTCATCAGTTGCTGCATATGAATTCTTTAGGAGAGCGAGAGCAAGGATTTTTCTATACCCATGTTTGAAAAATATGCTATACTTGTGAGTTATTATGGGTGATATATTGTGAGACACACATGGTTAATGAGTTTTGGGTAGTTGTGTATAACTCTTTGTACCTTAACTTTTGGATATGAATTAACTACCATCACGAGTCTATGTTGGAGGTTGAATTGTTTCTACTAATGATCAGAAAACAACTCTTTGTTGATAATTGTTGTGCTTGTCTTGATGAATATTTTGTGTTGATACTGTGAAACCCTAAGTTGATGTTTAGATGGACATGATAGTTTGTTCGAGGATGAACAAAGCTTCAAGTGTGGGGTGTTGATGATAGGCGAATTTACACGCCTATAGTGCTATATTTTACCCATATTTTAGCAATGTTTTGAGAACAAATTATATATTTCATGCACTTTTAGTCCTTTTTCCTGTAAGTGAGCTAACAAACATGATTAGCAAAGTTTCAGGTATAACTGATGCAGAATTCAGCATTTTATGGATAACTTGACGCCAAAGAAAGCTTCACGAAAGGAGAAAAGGGAGTCTTGGACACCAAGGACCAAAAGTGGCGCATGGAAAATCTGTTCCGGGCTAAAACAACAATTCTGAAGACTTTGGGGACTAGCAGTAATTTATTAGGATTAGGATAATGATACATTAACCTAGTACAATTGGGTTAAGTATTTCATTAGCTTAGTAGGATTTGGTTAAGTATTTCATTAGCTTAGTAGGAATAGGATATGGGTATTATAAATACCCTATTTTGCTAGAGATTTTTATTGATTCTACTTAACAACAACTCTCATCTTACCTTACAGTTCATTCACTACTACTTTTAATTCTACTTTTTATTCTTCTTCTATTCATCTATTCAATTCTTAATTTCCGCAACAAGAGAAACGTTACTTTGCTAGGAATTCATGCCTAACGCCTACCACACTACTACTACACGAAATCTTTATTGTGGTATAATAACAATGTCTATTGTGATTTCGTTCGCACTTATGGGTAACTAAACCTCTCTGTTGGGGTTATGGAAGCCGTATGAGATACTATCTATTGATATGAGTTTGTGAGTTTGTGACACGTATGCTGCTTATATCATTATTTTCTTCATCTTAATCTAAATTCTTTGTGGTTGCAAACACAAGAATACGCCAGTATAGCATTAACTTCTTTGAAAGAAAAGTTATATGTCTGGAAAAGAGATAATGTCAAGGTAGTAGGGTCCCAGCCCCTATTAAAAAGTTAGTGCCGTAACTGGATTAACCTCTTGGAGAATTTATACCGTTAGATATGCTTTAAGCTCGAAAGAGTTAAAGTGAAATAATCCTCGAATAGGTCGAAAGACGCCTGGATTTACCATCGAATACAATTCTCTATAAGCACATGCATGTCTGAATTCCGCATAACTCATAGCTAATAGAGACGTAAACTCAGAAGGTGGACATAACCCCAACTCTTCAGTTTTCATTATTTTACAACCTACTAAACATTCTTTCTTTTTACTTTGCTATTTTCAGTTTTTACTTTAATATTTTGGTTACACATTACAATCCCCCCTTTTTATGAGACTTGCACTAAAATTCTAGTAATCGTTGCTTACTTGTTGACCAAGCTATTCCCTGAGGGATCGATACCCAACCCAGTTGGGTTTTATATTTGACTACGATCGCTTTACACTCCTACGAGAGCTGTAGATTGAGTGTTATCAATAAACAAGAATTTCATCAATGAATTCTATAAAGAACATGTCTAAGTACTACTTAAACATGCTTCATTCGGTCCATGAAAGTTGCTAGGGCATTAGTGAGACCAAAGGACATAACTAGAAACTCAAAGTGACCATATTGGGTTCGAAAAGCTATTTTTAGAATGTCATAGTTTTTGACTTTAAGATGATGATATCTTGATCTAAGGTCTATCTTAAAGAAGTAACTTGCACCCTGAAGTTGGTCAAATTAGTCATCAATTCTAGGAAGTGGGTATTTATTCTTGATTATGACTTTGTTCAACTGATGGTAGTCTATACACATTCTGAGAGAACTATTTTTGTTATGCACGAGTAAGACTGGTGCACCCCACGGGGAAATACTGAGTCTGATGAATCCCTTATCTAGGAGATCTTTTAATTGTTTTTTATCTCTCTGAGTTTAGCTGTTGCCATTCTGTATGGCAGAATAATGATGTGCTTAGTGTCTGAAATAAGGTCTATTCCAAAGTCGATCTCCCTTTCGGGAGAAACTCCAGGAAGATCTTTAGGAAACATATCAGAGTATTTATTTACTACTGGAACTGACCCAAGACTAGGAGTCTCTAAACTAGAGTCCTTGACTCACACAAGATGATAGACACATCCCTTGGATATAATTTTTCTCACTCTAAGGTATGAAATCTACTGACCTTTCAGCGTTGGAGTACTACCCCTCCATTCAAGGACTGGTTCGTTTGGAAACTAAAAAAAAACAATTCTATTTCTATAATCAACTGAGGCATAGCATGAATGGAGCCAATCCATGCTGAGAATGACATCGAAATCCGTCATCTCTAAATTTACTAAGTCTACTAAAGTGACTTTCTGAGTTATCATAATCGGACAGTTCCGGTATACCCATTGGGCAATGATAGACTGACCAACTAAGGTGGAGACCTAGAAAGGTTCTATTAAAACTTCTAGTTTGACCTTAAAGTTGACTGCTATGTAAGGAGTTACAGAAGATAGAGAGGATCCTAGATCTAATAAGGCATAAATATGTAAATGGAAAATCTATAGCATACCAGTGACCACATTTGGAGAACTTTTTTAATCTTGTCGGGATTGAAGTGCATAGATCCTATTTGGGCATTATACACTGGTGGCACCCTACAGATTTGGGTGATCAAACTAAGCTAGGGGACGATTGTACTGATCTTGTGAACCTGAATGAGGATAATCTCTGATTCTATGGCCTAGCTTGGCACACCTAAAACATACATCATTGCCAGCTCTATAGATACCCTGATGGTTTCTGCCATATTTCTAGCAAAGAGGATTTGTTATAGCACTACAGATATATTGAGGATGGAGCTAGAACTGAAGATTTTGGATGAGACTAGGTAAGATTACCACTTTTTGACTTAGGCTGAGTAAAATTAAAGCTACCTATTCTATCTCTCTTGTTCTCTCTCTCTCTCTCTCTCACTTTGTTCTTAGTTTCTTCTATCTGCTAAGCATGGACCATGAGCTTGGATATGTCCATTTATTTAATCAGCATTGCAGTCCTGCACTCCCTAAATACACTCTCTGATACCCTAAACATGAAATTGTTAATTTTGGACCTATTGTCTGCTACTACATTGGGAGCATACCTGACTAACTGAGTAAACTTGAGGAAATATCTTTCATACTCATACTTCCTTGCCTGAGATCAATGAACTTTAACACCTTGGATTCCCTCAACTCTAAAGGAAAGAATCTATCTAGAAAACCAGTAGCAAACTCTTCTTATTCTATGGTCCCTGCATCCGTGCCCCTGTCTACCTTCCTCTGATTAAACAACATGTGAGCTATATTTTGTAGCTAATAGGTAGCTAACCTAACGGTCTAACTGGAAGTCACTCCCATAATATCTGTGACTTTCTGCACCTGTTCAAGGAACTCCTGTGGATCCTCTTTAGAGTTTGATCTTGAGAATATGGGAGGGTTCATCCGACTAAAGTCTCAAATCCTGGCTACAGCAGTATTAGGCATCGAGTTGGTATAATGATACCAATATTAATGGCATTGGTTAATAAATGGATAATGGTTTGGTTATTTAGAAATTGGTTTTAAATGGCAATAATGGCGGGATATGTAGCAAAGCCGTAAAAAGTGGAGATCCTGGGGGATCAAAACTGGAAACTTATATTTGTTGATACGAGGTTGGTCTTGGTGACAGTGTTCATGATGTCACATTATATTTGGGGGATGTATTAGTCATCCTAGGTTTTTCTTTTCTGGTCGTGCGGCTACAGGTACTGAGACCCTTTCAATAGGGGAAGCTGAACCCATATAGCTTGTGGGTGATTTAGGATAGCAAAGCTACACAACCTAGGTAAAGGTTTTAAAGGCATGCTAAACCCGATCCCTTTTCCTGACATGGTTATATATATATGTATGGTTGTGTGTATATGGATGATTTTACTTGGTTTTATAAATGACATTATTTTATCCTTACCCCAAGATCATGCTAGCGGTTATTTGCTAACCCTTTCTACTGGAGGCTGTATACCCACACTATGTAGGAACCAACCGTTCTACTTCTCCTAAATAGTGATTGACTCAGCGACAATATTTGGATTGAAATAGTGAGCATCCATCCCTTTAGAAGGATCCATTTTATGTTATGGATATTTTGAAACATTTTGGTTTTATTTAGGATATTGGTTTTGGCTATGGTTGGGGGCATATCCCAACCAGATTTTGTTACTCCTTTATATAGAGGCTTTGTGGTACTTCTAAAGGTTGGTATGGGTGGGATCGGTATTGGTGTCAGCCTTGGCATTGGGCTAAGCTGGAAGGATGGCATCATCGAATATAATTTCTCACTATTTTGTCATATTACATTTTGGGATTAATTATATTATGTTTTAGAATGTCTTTGGTTCCTAGTTTATGGCGCTTGTTTGGTATGGTTAGATTATTGGTCTGTGATGGGTAGACTCGGTTGGGTTGATCACGGTTATGATTTATTCCCAGAGTCTTTATGTGAGATGTTACATTATTTTGTTACATGCTCAGAATCCAGCCAACTTAGGGCAGGCTGCTGGAGGTCGGGTTGGGTAACGAGGGTGGTCTCCAGTCCCGATCAAACTTAGGATGCCAATTACGACAAGGACCTAGGGCAGGTCATGTCAAATTGGTATCAAAGACTAGGTTCATGGACAATTGGGAGTCTACAAAGCCGTGTTAAGTAGAGTCTCTTTTAAGGGCGTGTAACACGCCACACTCATAAGGGAAGGGCTAAAATACATTTAGGAATGTTTCTCTTTCTTGGTATTTTATCTTCAATCTTGAATTCTCAGTTTTGGAATCTTCGCTAATCCTTGTTTGTTTGCCTTTTAGATCATGCCCCATAGATTTAAGACACAAAAAAATTCTTCTATCCCATCTGGGGGTAATGATGAAGGGGTGCATCCTACTTCTAGGGTTTATTTTTTTATCTTATGGTCCTATCCCTAATAGTTCTGGAGTTCCACCGATGGTCCTATCCTTAATAGTTCTAGAGTTCCACCAATTACTACTAGTCCTTCTCATGATGAGGTGTCTAATATAGAATTCTGTCAGTCCATTCATGCTATTACTAAGTTGGTTACTGCTTATGCTGAGCAGTATGTGTCTGGTGCTTTGTCTGCTGAGGCTACGAGGGTTGGCTAATTTATGAAGATGGGTCCTCTCACTTTTTTTAGAGTAAAGGTAGAGGATGATCCATAAGGCTTCTTGGATAAGATGGAAAAGATATTTTGGATGATGTAGGCTTCTAATAAGGAGGGGTGTACTTTGCAGTATATTATCTTAAAGATGTTGCATATCAGTGGTATGAAGAATGGGATAGGGATAAAGGTGATATGGAGTAGGATGGGTTGTGGGAGGCCTTTTCTAACTCTTTCTTGGATCAGTTTTTTCCTCAAGAGTTAAGGAAAATAAAGATGGAGGAGTTTACAAACCTCAAGCGGGGGAGAATTTCTATCAAGGAATATTCCTTGATGTTTCACCAATTGTCAAGGTATGCTCCTGATTTAGGGGATGATATGTGGGCTAGAATAAGAAAGTTTTCCTCTAGATTGAATCAGGATCTAATTTTTGAGAGCGAGACTACCTTTCTAATTAAAGATATAGATATCTCCAGGTTGACTGTTCATATACAGCCAGTGAAGAATAAAAAGAGAAAGAAGGTAGAGATTAGGGATAGGCAGGGTAAGAGAAACAGGTTTTCTAATCAGAAAGGTGCTCAATCTCAGGGTGGTCGAGATGGTGGAAAATAGCAGAAAAAGAAGTGGGGGAGTTCTGGTTCCTACCCTTCTGCTAGTGCTCCTTATCAGTCGAATGATAGGCGTCATTATGATGGTGAAAAATTAAGAGCACAGCGTGCCCAATCTCCAGTCAATTTTACTATGTCCTCTTTGTCGATTTTGTAGTTGTCCTCATCGGGGTTATTGCGATAAAGAAAAGGATAAATGTTTCAAGTGTTGCCAGGTAGACCATCGACTCATGGATTATCCAATTAATAAGGTTTCTATGGGGGCGAATAAGATTTCTATAACTTTATATTTTGCTCCTACACCTAGTGGTGTGGCATCTACTTCTGTTACTGCTCCTGGTTCTAGTATTTGTCAGAACAACTTGTATGCTTTGGCATCCCGATAGGAATTTGAGGCCTTGCTTGATGTCGTTATTCGTACGTTATAAATTTTGTCTCATGATGTATATTGTTTACTTGATATGGGTATTTCCTCTCATATGTGACTCCTTATGTGGCTATATCTTTTAGTTTTGATCCAAAAGTTATTTCAAATCCTTTTTCTATTTCTACTCTAGTTGGTGACTTGGTTATTGCTAAGAGAGCCTATAGAGTGTGTGTGGTATCTGTTGGTTGTAAGTAGACCTTAGTGGATCTATTTTAATTGGATATAGTGGATTTTGATGTTATACTGGGGATGGGTTGGTTACACTCTTGTTATGTGTCCTTGGATTATAGAACTCATTGGGTTATCTTTAGGTTCCCTGGTGATCCGATTATAGAATGTGAGGGTGTTTCTTTATCCCCTGGGGGAGGTTTATTTCTTATCTTAGATCTTGGAGGTTAATCTCTAAAGGTTGTTTCTATGACTTAGTTCGGGTTAAAGATTCTAACTTGAAAGGTCCTTCTTTTCAGTCAGTTCCTATGGTTAATGAGTTCCCAGAGGTCTTTTCGTATGAACTTCCTAGTGTTCCTCCTGATAGTAAAATAAAGTTTGGTATTGACCTAATTTCGGACACTCATCTGACTTATATTCCTCTACCTAAAATGGCTCCAACTGAGTTGAGGGAACTCAAAAAGCAACTTAAGGATCTTCTAGATAAGGGGTTTATTCATCCTAGTATATCTCCTTAGGGTGCACCAGTGTTGTTTGTGCACAAGAAGGATGGTTCATTTAGGATGTTCATTGACTATAGATAGCTAAACAAGGTGGCTGTCAAGAATAAGTATCCTCTTCCAAGGATAGATAATCTATTTTACCATTTGCAAGGTACAAAGTTCTTTTCTAAGATAGATCTTCGATTTTAGTACCATCATCTTAAGATTAGGGAGGTAGATATCCCTAAGTCGACTTTTAGTACTCGGTATGGGCACTTTGAGTTTCTGGTAATGTCATTTGGGTTGACTAATGCTCTGGCAGCTTTATAGATCTGATGAATAGGGTATTCAGGTAGTATTTGGATTTCTTTGTCATTGATTTTATTGATGACATTTTTGTTTATTTAAAGAGTGAGGTGGATCATTCTAATCACCCCCGTATGGTGTTGCAGACCTTAAAGAAACAATAGTTGTATGCTAAATTCCCCAAGTGTAAGTTTGGGTTGAACGTTGTGACTTTCTTGGGTCATAATTATTTCTAGTGAATGGATCATGGTGGATCTGCAGAAGGTTTCTATGGTGAAAAGGTGGCCTAGACCTACGACTCCATTCGATATTCAGAGCTTCTTAGGTTTAGCCGGGTATTACATATGGTATTTAAAAGCTTTTTGTTGATAGTTGCTCCTTCGATTAAGTTAACTCAAAAGAAGGTTAAATTTTCTTGGTCAGATGCTTATGAAGGCACTTTTAAGAAGTTAAAGGATAAGTTAAATTTGGCTCCAATTCTAACCTTGTTGGAAGGCAGTGACGGGTTCATGGCTTATTATGATGCATCTCGGGTAGCGCTTGGTTGTATGTTGATGTAGTTTGGGAAGTTGATTGCCTATGCTTCTAGGAAGTTGAAGGTATATGAGAGGAATTATCCTACTCATGATTTGAAGCTATTGGCGGTTGTGTTTGCTTTGAAAATATAGTGACATTATTTGTATGGTGTTCACGTGGATATCTTTTTTGATCATAAGAGTCTACAGTATGTGTTCACTCAAAAAGAGCTTAATCTCAGGCAAAGAAGATAGCTTGAGCTTCTCAAGGATTATGATATGAGTGTTCTTTACTACCCAGGTAAGGCTAATGTGGTTGTTGATGCTCTTAGCAGGTTATCCATAAGGAGGTTGGCTCATGTAGAGGAAAGAAAGCAGGAATTGGTGAAGGATATTCACTATTTGTCTAATCTTGAAGTTTGGCTTTGGGACTCCAAGAATGGTGGTGTGGTGGTGAAAGAAGTGGTTTGATCATCTCTTAGTACAGAGATTAAGGAGAAGAAAGTTCTGGATCTTATCTTGATAAAAATCGAGAGTGACATTGGTGGGCAAAAGGTAGTGGTGTTTGAGATTGTTGGTGATAGTACTTTATGGTACCAAGGGAGGTTGTGCGTTCCTGATGCGATGGTTTCAGTAAAGTGTTGGCTAAGGTACATAAGTCACACTATGTTGTTCACATCGGCTCGACTAAGATATATCATGATCTCAAGAAGATCTATTGGTGGAATGACATGTAGAGGGATACGACTGATTTTCAGGCAAAATGCATGAAATATCAACAGGTTAAGGTTGAGCACATAAGGCCAGGAGGGTTATATCGAGAAATTAATTTTCCCTGAATAAAAGTGGGAAGTGATTAATATGGACTTAGTTACCAGTCTTCCTCAGTCTTTAAGTCAATATGATTTAATTTGGCTCATCGTGGGTAGGACGACTAAGTTTGTGCACTTTTTGCTAGTGCAGACTACCTTTTTGGCAAAGGATTATGCGTAGCTCTATCCTTAGGAGATTGTGAAGCTGCATGGGGTTCCTATTTTGATTATTTATGATCTTGGTACTCAATTTATGTATCACTTCTGGTGATCTTTCCAGAAAGGGTTGGGGACTGAGGTAAGTCTGAGTACTGCTTTCCATCCATAGACAAATGGGCAAGCGAAGAAAACTATTCAGACATTGGAGGATATGATTTGGGCCTGTGTGATTGATTATGGTGGTAATTGGGTTGAGCATCTATTTTTAGTGGAGTTTGCTTACAACAATAGCTATCATTCTAGTATTGGTATGGTCCCTCATAAGGCATTGTATGGTAGGAGGTGTAGATCTCCTATTGGTTGGTTTGATCTTGGTAAGGCGGACATGTTTGGTCCCAATTTGGTTTACCAGTCTATGAAGAAGGTAAAGGTGATTCAATAGAGGTTTAAGGATGCCCAAAGTTTCCAAAAGTCCTATGCGGATGTTAGGCGCAGAGGCTTGAAGTTTGAGGTTGGAGATAATGTTTTCCTCAAGGTATTTCCCATGAAAGGTATAGTATGGTTTGGAAAGAAGGGGAAGCTCAGTCCCCAGCATGTGGGTCCTTATGAAATTTTATAGAAGGTTGGTAGTAATTCTTATAAGTTGGAGTTACCTTCTGGCTTGAGTTTGGTTCATCCCATATTTCATGTTTTTATGTTGAGAAAGTTTATTAGTGATCCTTCTTCGGCTGTTCCTTTAGAGGGATTGGGTCTCATGAATTCCTTATCTTATGAAGAAGTCTCAACTGAGATGTTGGATAGGCAGGTTCATCGATTGAGGACCAAAGATGTGGCTTTGATTAAGGTTCTTTAGTAGAACTATAAGGTGGAAGAAGCTACTTGGGAAGTGGAAGAGGACATGAAGTCTAAATATCCGCATTTGTTTTTTGCTCCTGGGATTCGTGCGGAAGGTATGCGTCTTCAACACATCTTTGTTTTCAACGTTTGTTAAAGAAAAGATTTATATCTTTGCCTCTTTGTTTTCAAACTTTGTTAAAGATTAGGAATATTTTTGATAACATAATGTAAATGACTATAGTCTGTAGTTAGCCCTACCTTGTTCGTTATTCGGGGACGAATGTTCCTAGTGGGGGAGATTGAAACAGCCTAGTTTTTGTACCTTAGAAAATTTCCTGGAATTCTGATCTCGGTACCCAATATGACTCATGGGTATGAGTCGTATGTTGGGGTACAGATGGTATGGTTCGGTCGAATACTGACCAGTGTTGGTTGGTGGGATGGATTTTGGTAACTGGAATGGATATGACTTAGGGTACGAGTCGTATTAGTGGTTACAGATTGTTTGGTTCCTTAAATTAATCTTAGTCTTGGTTACTTTGGTTGGATCTGAGGACGAGTGGCTCACCGTGAGCCTTAAGCTAGTATATGAATCATACCAGGGACTACTATGGTGGACATCACCTAAATCTTCCTTCGGTATAAATCTTCTAGGGGTACGGATGAAGGGTACAGATCGTATACCGAGTTTTTGACTTGGTTGGATGAGTCGTATGTTGGACAGTGTTTTATCCAAAGGTTGAGCCTTGGATTCGATTTGTAGATGCCAATCTTATTAGAAAGATACAACTTGATTGGGCAATGAACATGCTAATGTATTTCAAATGACCCAGGAAACTCATAGCCTCTTTCTTGGTGTTTGGTAGTGGTAAATCTTGAATTATCTTGATGATGGATGTGTCTATCTTGATGCCCCTTATGCTGACTATGAACCCCAGTAATTTCTCACTTGGCGCACTGAAAGCACACTTAGCAGGATTCAATTTTAAGTTGTACTCTCTTAGTTGATTGAAAAACTTTTCCAGATGTGTCAGAAGATCTGACCTCTTATGGGACTTGATAATTATGTCATCCATATACACCTCAATCTCTTTAAGAATCATGTTATGAAAAATAATTGTCATAGCCCTCATGCATGCGCACCAACATGCTTGAGACCAAACGACATCACCCTGTAATGATAAACACCCTAGGGCATAATGAAAGCCGTCTTTTCTACATCTTTGTAATGCCTCAAAATCTAATTTTTGGGATGCCACATACTGCTCTGAACTACAAGTAGTCCTGATCTAACCTTGGCTGCTTTTCTACTAAATCTGAATCTCAATATAAGGGAAATATGAATATGTAAACATAATAAATGAAAAAATATAATCTGAAACATACTAATCTCACAAGCCTTGGTAAAACAATACTGAAAAATCTTAATACTGAATCAAAAGTCTAAAATTGAATCTAGTAGTCTGACAAGCCTCTACTGGCTGAGTATAGAGAGTCACTGGGACAGGCCCCAGCTAAGTGAAAAAGGCTTACCAATTTATATGTAAAACTAAAAGCTATAATTCTATAATTTGAAACTTAAGTAGAATAATATCTGAGTAAGTTTCTGAGCCTTTACACTTACTACCCAATCATACTCAATATCCTTCAGCTTATAGGATGCCAATTCAACACTTTTCTCTTTAAAAACATTCATAATGGGTGATAATCTTCACCTCATCTAGATACAACTGAGGGTTCTCACCTGTCTTCGACCCAAAGAACTCTGGCAAGTTCATTCTCATAAAATCTCAAATTCTGGCTGCAACTAAGTTCCCTTCTTATTAGGGTAGGATTGTTGCCTAACGGTTGCCCTGAACATTAGCTATCACAGCTTGGGCTAGCGCCTGAAAGGCAGCCTGAAACTCTATATGTGTCATATTCTCATTCAAAGAATCTGCAAGCTGAGGTGGCTGGTGATCATTTATGTGTGTGTTAGCTCAACGAGGAGGCATTTTTTATCATGTGAAAGTACGAGTTAGAAAAAGATAGAGACACTGAATGTATGATAGATCATGAAAGAAGGGATGGTTTCCTAAAATGCTTTATATCTACTTACTCATAGATCTGGCATGATTTACAACTATGATCAAGACTCTATGTAACACGGCTTGTCTGACTTCCTAGGACTCTCTAAAGCTTAGGCTCTAATACTAAGTTTGGAATACCCCAACTTCTGATTTTTGGGATGCCATATGGTGCTATGAACTATAAGTAGTCCTGAGCTAATCCTAGCTAATTTTGTACTAAATTTGAATCTCAACATAAGGGAAATATGAAAATGGAAACATAGTAAATGAAAAAATATTATATGAAACATACTAATCTTACAATCCTTGGTAAAACAATACTGAAAAATCTGGATACTGAATCAAAAGTCTAAAACTGAATCTAGTAGTCCGACAAGCCCCTAGTGAGTGAGTTTAGAGAGTCACTGGGATAGGCCCCAGCTGACTCAATCTGTCTGAAATGAACAATGAAACATCTACTAATAACTCAGAAATCTGAATAGCTAAGTCCCCAAACTATGAGGACTCACCAACTGCTGAAATGTAGATGAGATGCTTGAAAATCACTCATGCTGCTGAGACTGAGCACCTGAACCTACATTATGAGTCAATGTAGCATATAGACGTATATGTGGATCAGTACTTTGATGATGTACTGAGTATATGGGGGTGGATGTAATAAGTAAGCAATATCATCACAATATATAAAATCATGCATGCTAAATGTAAATGACTCACATCGACTTGAGTAATTTGGAATCTGAAGATCATAAGTCATGAATAGTAAAGTAAATAATATAAATCTTATGAGTCATAACACTTAGTTCTTAAATCTGTACTTTTGTTCTATTCTCAAATCGTATAGGCTAAGTGAAAAAAGGCATACCAATTTATGTCTGAAACTAAAAGCTCTAATTCTGTAATCTTAAATATTAAGTAAAATAATATCTGAGTAAGTTTGTGAGCATTTACACTTAATTTTTCTAAAAGCTTTTCTATTAATCTTTTCTGTTAGCTAGCAAGGAGGTTCTCTTAACCGACATAAACCATGTGAGCATTCATGAAGTCCAACGTTCCTGTCCCCCTAAGGAGGAATCCTCACATTGGGGAGAGGAGTCATACTCTTGCCAGGGAGATAACCAATATAAGTGATCACATATCTGTCATCCACGTAGAAGTGGGAATAATTTAAATCCTATGTTTGCATTTAGTTCTGGGGAATGAAACCATAGTAACGTACCCATCTTGGTGCTAAATACTACTCCCATTAAATTTGTATGTTCATTCTAAAGAAAATCCACATTAAAATAGTCTAATAGTTTTTAATAAAAAACAATTTTATATCTTTAAAGCTAAATCTCTAATCTAAATCTGTAAAGTGGATTTCATATATATTCTAAGACCAAAAGGTCAAATCTGTATCAATAATTTGAAAGGAATCTAATCATAGGGATTTTATAGCACAACAATTCTGGAAATAGCAATCTTAAATTAGGTCTTAATGGCCCATGTATGAATCTCAAGTTAAAACATCAAAATGTTCATGCTTGATAATGTAAACATTGATAATTCAACTCAAAATCTGGAAATATCTGCAATATGCATGGAAATAATTACATAATTATGTAATTCAACTTTAAATTCATTAGACATCGCATAAACTTGTAAATAACATTAATGGATATAAACCCTAACTTCAATTTCATGTGAAATCATATAAAATTCAATAAAATTCGTAATTATTTTAAGTTTTGGGTACAAGGATGAAAGGAGTATCCGTGTTCATAGCCCCACATACCTAAATTGATGAACTAGATGCTAAAACTTGAATATTGGATCTTTATTGATGCTTTGGAGATGAATTCTTAGAGTTCTTGAATTGGGGATTCTTAATCTTGAATTTCCATGGAGAATTAATGGAGGAATTTGGATTTCTTGAGGAGAAAGTTTGATGATCTAGGGTTTTATTTAAGACTATTTTGGTCAAAAGTGAATTTAATATGTTTAGGATGGGTTAAATCATCTGTTATTCATGACATAGGGCTTGGGAAAAGACCAAAGAGACCCATTTAAATTGACCCTTGGCGTGATGCGCCATGATTGCAGTGGCTTACTGAAAACTGCCAACTGGGACCTGGAAAGACACCGCGATGCAAAGTCATTACGATTCTTTGCTAGACTGCCATTTCAGCCATCACTGCGACATTCCATCATCGTGGTGAGCCACTGGAAATGGATAAACGGAAAAAAGAACTTCTCTGCGATGTGGAGAAATCGTGGAGTTTTACTAGAACTTGACGAATGGGAAATTTGACCGCTCCACGACGTGCCAATATCGTGGAGTCTTGCTAGAATTTGACAATTATCATTTAAAACGTCTCCGCGATGCGGTAAGGACCTAAATCATGATGTTTTATGACTGACGCTTAAAATATCCCTAACTTCTCACACAGTCATCAAATTTTGCCGAATCTTATATTATCGGAAATCTTATTAAATTTCCTACACAATGGGATGTATTAATCTGGAAAATTCCATACGAAATAATTATTCTTTATTTTGGAAGTTATCGCTTAGCATTCTAGGGATGGATTTTAACTAGAAATGGTACAGGGTATTACAATATCTCCCCCTTGGAACATTCGTCCTCGAATGTGGCTAGATAAGTTGAGAATATTGAGGGATTTAAGACTATAAGCTATAACATACAACTAAAATAAACTGAACAACTGAATCTAAATAATTTTGAGCTTCTGAGTAATTCTGTGAGTGCATAAACTTACATGAGGACAACTATATAGCTGAATATATTATTAGAAAAGAACTGAATCAAGGTAGAGTATTACCTTTGGCTAAATCTGAGTTTTCGGAGAAAAGATAAGGATACTAGTCTCGTATATCTTCTTCTGCTTTGTAGGTGTCACCCTCAACAGACTAATTCCGCCAAAGAACTTTGACCTAGGGAACTTCTTTGTTACTTAGTCTATGGATCTGATGATCTAAAATCTCAACTGGAATCTCTTTGTATGAAAGGCACTTCTGAATATCTGAGTTTTCTAAAGGAACTACAATAGCGGAGTCACCGATTCACTCCTTAAGCATAGAGACGTGGAATACAGGATGAACGAATGACAATTCTACGGGCAAATCAAGCTCATAAGCTACTCTTCTATCACGACTCAGACTTCTATAAGGGCCAATATACTGAGGACTAAGCTTTCCCTTTTTGGCAAATCTCTTCACCCCTGTCTTAGGTGAAATTTTCAAATACACTAAATCACTAACCTCAAACTTGAGGTTCCTTTTTCTCACGTTTACATAGGATTTTTGATAACTCTGGGCTGTTTTCAATCTTTCTATAATCAACTTAACTTTCTCCATAGCTTCAATGACTGCATCGGGCCCAAGCAAAGCGGCCTGACCCACTTCAAACCAACCTATGGGTGATCTAAATCTCCTCCCATAAATAGCCTCAAATGGGGCCATCTGAATGCTAGAGTAGTAACTGTAATTATAGGTAAACTCAATCAATGGCGAATGCTCATCCCAAATACCTTTGAAATCAAAGCACATGCCCTCAGCATATCTTCTAGAGTTTGGATGGTTTGTTACTTAGTCTACGGATCTGATGATCTAAAATCTCAACTGGAATCTCATCGTATGAAAGGCACTTCTGAATATCTGAGCTTTCTAAAGGCACTATAATAGCAGTCACCGATGCACTTCTTAAGCATAGAGACATGGAATACAGGATGAACGACTGACAATTCTATGGGAAAATCAAGCTCATAAGCTACTCTTCTAACATGACTCAGACTTCTATAAGGGCCAATATACTGAGGACTAAGCTTACCCTTTTGGGCAAATCTCTTCACCCCTGTCATAGGTGAAATTTTCAAATACACTAAATCACTAACCTGAAACTCGAGGTTCCTTCTTCTCACGTCTTCATAGGATTTTTGATGACTCTGAGCTGTTTTTAATCTTTCCATAATCAACTTAACTTTCTCCATATCTTCAAAGACTGCATCGGGCCCAAGCAAAGCGGCCTCAACCACTTCAAACCAACCTATGGGTGATCTAAATCTCCTCCCATAAATAGCCTCAAACGAGGCCATCTGAATGCTAGAATAGTAACTGTTATTATAGGCAAACTCAATCAATGGCAAATGCTCATCCCAAATACCTTTGAAATCAAGAGCACATGCCCTAAGCATATCCTCTAGAGTTTGGATGGTCCATCTATTTGATGGTGGAAAACTGAACTAAGATGAACTTGGGTACCGAGATCCTTCTAAAAACTCTCCAAAACTGGGAAGTAAACTGAGTACCCCTATCTGAGATGATAGACAAGGGAACTCCATGAAATCTGACTAACTCTCAGATATACAACTTAGCATAATCCTCAGTTGTATGAGATATGTGAACTGGGAAAAAATGAGCTGACTTTGTCAATCTGTCTACAAAAGCCCAAACAAAGTCACGATGACGATGCGAATGGGGCAAATCAGTCACAAAATCCATATTCACCTCTTTATACTTCCAAGTGGGGATACCAAACTCTTGAAAAATACCACCAGGTCTTTGGTGCTCTACCTTAACCTGTTAACAAGTTGCACACCTTGCTAAAAACTCTGCTATATCTTTCTTCATTCTACTCCACCAATAGATTTCCCATAAATTGCGATACATCTTGGTGGCTCCTGGATGAATAGAATAACGTGCACCATATGCTTCTGCCATAATCCGCTGTCAAAAGTCATCAACATATAAAACACACAATCTACTTTGGTATCTCAACATGCCTTCTCCCACTTAGGAGAAAACCTCAACCTTTTGGTCTTTAACCGACTCCTTTAGTTTGACAAAATTAGAATTCATATCTTACTTCTTCTTCACTTCCGAAACTAGGGAAGATTTGAAACTACTCTAAACCCAAACGTTCCCTTCAGCTGAGTCAACCAACCAAACACCCAATCTAGCTAATTGATGAACTTCTCCAGATAACTCTTTCTTATCATTCTCCACATGAGCAACACTGCCCATAGACAATCAACTAAGGGTGTCTGCCACTATATTGGTCTTGCCCAGATGGTAAAACACACTTATAACATAATCCTTCAATAATTTTAACTATCTCCCTGACAAAGATTTCAACTCCCTCTAGGTAAACACATACTGCAAGATTTTGTGGTCCGTGAACACATCAATATGTACACCATACAGATAGTGTCTCCAGATTTTCAAAGTAAACACCACAACAGCTAACTCTAGATCATAGGTTGGGTAATTCTTTTCATGAGGCTTCAACTTTCTAGAGAAATAGTCTATAACCTTACCTCTATGCATTAACACACAACCCAAACTAACTCTAGAGACATTATAATACACCATTAGAACATTCTTACCATAGGGTAATGCTAAAAATGGGGCTGAAGTGAGTCGAGTCTTTCAACTTCTAAAAACTCTTCTCATAGGAATTCGACCACAGGAACTTAACTTTCTTTTGGGTCAGTCTAGACTTAGGGGATGCAATAGATGAGAAACCTTCAACAAAATGATGGTAATAAGCAGCTAGACCTAAGACACTCCTAATGTCTGACGGAGAGA
This sequence comes from Capsicum baccatum var. pendulum, assembly GCA_030864225.1. Taxonomy (NCBI): domain Eukaryota; kingdom Viridiplantae; phylum Streptophyta; class Magnoliopsida; order Solanales; family Solanaceae; genus Capsicum; species Capsicum baccatum. Next base: position 73,502,657 of record CM061558.1, on the reverse strand, counting down.
TAGGTCTAGGAAAATCTCTTATGACTTATATCTTTTAGGGATCAACTCTAATTCTATCGATAGAAATAATATGACCGAGAAAGGCTACTGATCTTAGCCAAAATTCTTACTTGATGAATTTGGCAAACAATTGATGATCCCTAAGAGTTTGCAAGAAAATTCTAAAATGATCTACCTAGTCATCCTTACTATGGGAGTATACAAGGATATTATCTATGAATACTATGAAAACCATGTCTAGATACTATTTGAACACTCTGTTCATGAGGTCCATGAAAGTTGTTGGAGCATTGGTTAGCTCGAAAGACATGACTAGAAACTCAAAATAACTGTAACGGGTCCTAAAAGCTGTCTTTAGGTTATCACATTCCCTTACTTTAAGATGATGAAAACTGGATCTAAGGTCTATCTTTGATAAATAACTTGCACCTTGGAGTTGGCCAAATAAGTCATCAATTCTAGGAAGAGGATATTTGTTCTTGACTGTGACCTTATTTAGCTGACGATAGTCAATGCATATTCTCAAAGAACCATCTTTATTTCGCATGAATTGGACGGGAATGCCCCATTGAGAAACACTAGGCCTTATGAAACCTTTATCTGAAAGATCTTTGAGTTGCTCTTTCAACTCCTTAAGCTCTGCGGAAGCCATATGATAAGGAGGGATAGAAATAGGCAGAGTATCTGAGAGAAGGTCAATACCAAATTCTATCTCTCTATCAAGAGCTATCCTTGGGAGATCATTTGGAAAAACATCAGGAAACGCATTAACTACACTGACTGACTGAATTGTTGGAGTCTCAGACTTTGCATCCTTGACTCAAACTAGGTGGTAAATGCAACTGTTTGATATCAACTTTCTGGCTTTAAGGTAAGATATGAAATGACTTTTAGGAGACACTGAATTACCAGACCACTCAAAGACTGGCTCAACTGGGAACTGAAATTTAACACATGGGTGCGACAATCTATAGAAGCATATCTGCTAACATGACTTCATGAATGAGAGTGATAAGACACGTTTTATTGATTTTTTTAGCAGTAATTGACTCACCTACTAGGGTATAAAGCAAGAAAGGCTTAGGGGTCTTTTTCAAACTTATTTCAAAATTCATAGCAACTAACTTGGTCACATAAAAGAAACTAGACCCAGGGTCTAACAACACATAAATATCAAGATAAAAGGCACGAAGTATACCAGTTATAACATCTGGAAAATCTTCATACTCCTGGCAAGATGGTAAAGCATAAAATCAATTTTGGCATTGACCGCCACTGGTACTAGATGATGCACCCTGAGAAGGGGCTGGGTGACCTAGAGGAGTCGGTGCACTGTTAGCCCAAGTCTGAGGATGAACATCTTTGTTTCCCTGTCTAGCATGCGGGAACTCTTTGATTCCATGACCCATCTATCCATAACCATAACAACCTTTCTGACCCTACAAACATTGACCCGCATGATTCTTGCCACACTTAGCACATAGAGGATGAATAGGATTTCTACTCACACTATTCTAAGATCTGAATATAGAAAACTTACCCCACTGTTCCTTCCTATTTGTGGGTAGGGGAGCACTGGCTGAGGAAGGTTCAAGCATAGATGATCGATTCTGAAACTATGAACGATTTCCCCCTCCAGACCTATTCTGACCATAATCAAACTGCCCTATTCTAGCCTTCTTATTTACTCTCTCTCTTTACTTCAACTTCTCTTTCTCAATCTGATGAGCATGAATTATCATTCTAGAAAGTTCCATGTCTCCAATGAGCATAGAAGTCCTACACTCCATAACTACCAACCCAGACATATCGATCATAAATTTACTCATGATTGACCTAGGGTCAGCCATCTGATCAGGGGCATACTTAGACAATTGATTAAACTTGAGGCAATAATCCTTCACTATCATTGAGCCTTGCCTCAGGTTCATGAACTCTTTTATCCTAGCGTCCCTTATCTTATATGGAAAGAACTTGTCTAAAAACGTACCTTGATACATCTGCCAAGTCATGGGAGCTACATTCTCCCTTCTACTTTTCTTCCACATCACTACCCAATCATTTTCAATATCCTTCAGCCTATAGGATGCCAATTCAATGCTTTCCTCTTCAAAAACATTCATAATGGGTGATCTTCTTCACCTCATCTAGATACAATTGAGGGTTCTCACCTGTCTTCGACCCAAAGAACTCTGGCGGATTAATTCTCATAAAATCTCAAATTCTAGCTGCGACTAAGTCCTCATCTTGTTAGGGTAGGATTGTAGCTTGACGGTTTCCCTGAACATTAGCTATCACGGCTTGGGCTAGCGCCTGAAAAGTATCCTGAAACTCTGTATGTGACATATTCTCATTCAAAGAATTTGTAGGCTGAGGTGGCTGGTTATTATTTCTATGTGCATTAGCTCAACGAGGAGGCATTTTTTATCACATGAAAGTACGATTTAGAAAAAGATAGAAACACTGAATATATGATAGATCATGAAAGAAGGGATAGTTTCCTAAAATGTTGTATATCCTCTTACTAATAGATCTGTCTTGATTTACACCTATGATCAAGACTCTATGTAATGTGGCTTGTTTGACTCCCTAGGACTCTCTAAATCTTAGGCTCTGATAGCAAGTTTGTAACACCTCAAAATCTGATTTTCGGGATTCCATATGGTGCTATGAACTACAAGTAGTCCTGAGCTAACCCTGGCTAATTTTGTACTAAATTTGAATCTCAACATAAGAGAAATATGAATATAGAAACATAGTAAATGCAAAAATATTATATGAAATATACTAATCTCACAATCCTTGGTAAAATAATACTGAAAAATCTGAATACTAAATCAAAAGTCTAAAACTAAATCTAGTTGTCCGACAAGCCCCTAATGATTGAGTCTAGAGAGTCACTAGAATAGGACCCAGCTGTCTCAAACTATCTGAAATGAATAATAAAACATCTACTAATAACTCGGAAATTTGAATAGCTAAGTCCCCAAACTATGAGGACTCACCAACTACTGAGATGTAGATGAGATGCTAGAAAATCACTCACGATGCTGAGACTGAGCACGTAAACCTACATTATGAGACAATGTAGCACATAAAGGTATATATGGATCAGTACTTTGATGATGTACTGAGTATATGTGGGTAATGCAATAAGTAAGCAATATCATCACAATTTATAAAGTCATGCATGTAAAATATAAATGTCTCACATTAGCTTGAGTAATCTAGAATCTGAAGATCATAAATCATGAATAGTAAAGCACATAATATAAATCTTGTGAGTCATAACAATTAATTCTAAAACCTGTACTTTTGTTCTATTCTCAGATCGTATAGTCTAAGTGAAAAAAGGCTTACCAATTTATGTCTGAAACTAAAAGCTCTAATTTTGTAATCTGAAATCTCAAGTAAAATAATATCTGAGTAAGTTTGTGAGCCTTTACACTTAATTTTTCTAAAAGCTTTTCTATTAATCTTTTCTGTTGGCTAGCAGTGAGGTTCTCTTAACCGACATCAACCATGTGAGCATTCATGGAGTCCAACATTATTGTTTCCCTAAGAAGGAATCCTTACATTGGGGAGAGGATTCATACTCTTGACAGGGAGTATAACCTATCTAAGTGATCACATATCTGTCATCCACGTAAAAGTGGGAATAATTTAAATCCTACGTTGGCACATAGTTTTGGGGTATGAAATCGTAGTAACGTACATATCTCGGTGCTAAATACTACTCCCATTAAATCTGTATGGCAATTCTTAAGAAAATCCACTTTAAAACAGTCTAATAGTTTGTAATAAAAAACCAACTGTATATCTGTAAAGCTAAATCTAGAATCTGAATTTGTAAAGTGGATTTCAATCTATTTTGAGACCAAAAAGTCAAATCTTTATCAATAATTTGAAAGGAATCTAATCATAGGGTGCTTATAACACAATAATTCTGGAAATAGCAATCTTAAATTAGGGCTTAATGACCCATGTATCTATCTCATGTTAAAAAATCAAAATGTTTATGCTTGATAATGTAAACATTGAAAATTCAACTCAAAATCTGGAAATATCTGCTATATGTATGGAAATATTAACATAATCATGTAATTCAACTTCTAAATCATTGGAAATATCATAAGTTTGTAAATAACATTAATGGGTATAAAACCTAACTTCAATTTCATAGGAAATCATATAAAATTCAGTAAAATTCGTAATTAAAATTAGTTTTGGGCACAAGGGTAAAAGGAGTATCCGTGTTCATTGCCCCACATACCTCAATTGTTGAACTAGACGCTAAAACTTGAATCCTTGATCTCTATTGATGATTTGGATATGAATTCTTAGTGTTCTTGAATTGGGGATTGTTAATCTTGAATTTCCTTAGAGAATTAATGGAGGAATTTGGATTTCTTGGGGAGAAAGTTTGATGATCTAGATTTTTTTTTAGAGTATTTTGGTGAAAAGTGAATGTAATATGTTCAGTATGGGTTAAATCATCTGTTTTTCATGACATAGGGCTTGGGAAAAGACCAAAGAGACCCTTTTAAATTTTTATTCGAAACTGGGAAAATTCTTGAATTTGGCCCATGGCGTGATGCGCCATGATCGCGGTGGCCTACTGAAAACTTCCAACTGAGACTTGGAAAGACACCTTGATGTAAAGCCATATCGATCCTCTACTAGATTTCCATTTTGGACATCACCGCGACGTTCCATCATCGTGGTGAGCCACTGAAAATGGACAAACGGGAAAAAGGGCTTCTCCGCGATGCGGGGAAATCGCGGAGTTTCACTAGATCTTGACGAATGGGAAATTTGACCTCTCCGTGACGTGCCAATATTTCGGAGTCTTACTGGAATTTGACAATTATCATTTAAACCATCTCCATGACGCTCTAAGGACCAAAATCATGATGTCTTACGACTGAAGCTTAAAATATCCCTAACGTCTCACTCGGTCATCAAATTTAGCCAAATCTTATATCGTTGGAAAGCTTATTAAATTTCCCACACAATGGGATGTATTAATTTGGAAAATTACATATGAAATAATTATTATTCATTTTGAAAGTTATCCCTAAACATTCTAGGGGCGGATTTTAACTAGAAAAGGTACGGGGTATTACAATATCTCCCCCTTAGAATATTCGTCCTTGAATGTGGCTAGATAAGCTGAGAATACTGAGGAATTTGAGACTATAAGATATCATGTACAACTAAAATAAGCTGAGTAACTGAATCTAAATCATTCTGAGCTTCTGAGTAATTCTGTGAGTGTATGAACTTACATGAGGACAACTATATAGTTGAATATATTATTAGAAAAGAACTGAATCAAGGTAAAGTATTACCTTTGGCTAAATCTGAGTTTGCGGAGAAAATGAGAGGATACTTGTCTCGTATATCTGCTTCTGCTTCTCAAGTGGCACCCTCAACAGACTAATTCCCCCAAAGAACTTTGACCTAGGGAACTTCTTTGTTCCTTAGTCTACGAATCTGATGATCTAAAATCCCAACTAGAATCTCTTCATATGAAAGGCCATTCTAAATATTTGCGCTTTCTAAAGGAACTACAATAATGGAGTCACCGATGCACTTCTTAAGCATAGAGACGTTGAATACAGGATGGACGACTAACAAGTTTGTGGGCAAATCAAGCTCATAAGCTACTCTTCCAACACGACTCAGACTTCTATAAGGGCCAACATACCAAGGAGTAAGCTTCCCTTTTTTACCAAATCTCTTCACCCCTTTCATAGTTGAAATTTTCAAATACATTAAATCACCAACCTCAAAATCGAGGTCCTTTTTTCTCACGTTTGCATATGATTTTTGATGACTCTGGGCTGTTTTCAATCTTTATATAATCAACTTAACTTTCTCCATAGATTTAAACACTGTATCGGGCCCCAAAAAAGAGGCCTCACCCACTTCAAACCAACCTATGGGAGATCTACATCTCCTCCCATAAATAGACTCAAATAGGGCCATCTAAATGCTAGAATAGTAACTATTATTATAGCTAAACTCAATCAATCGCAAATGCTCATCCCAAATACCTTTGAAATCAAGAGCACATGCCCTCAGCATATCTTCTAGAGTTTGGATGGTCCATCTATTTGAGGGTGGAAAGTTGAACTAAGATGAACTTGGGTATCGAGACCCTTTTAAAAAGCTCTCTAAAATTAGAAAGTAAACTGAGTACCCCTATCTGAGAAGATAGATAAGGGAACTTCATGCAATCTGACTAACTCTTGTATGTATAACTTAGCATAATCCTCAGCTGTATAAGACTTGTGAACTGGTAAAAAATGTGCTGACTTATTCAATCTATCTACAAAAACCCCCCAACGAGTCATGATGACAACGAGAATGGGGTAAACCAGTCACAAAATCCATATTCACCTCTCCCCACTTTCAAGTGGGGACACTAAACTATTGTAATGTACCACCAGGTCTTTGGTACTCTACCTTAACCTGTTTATAAGTTGCACACCTTGCTACAAACTCTGCTATATCTTTCTTCATACCACTCCTCCAATAGATTTCCCGCAAATTGCGATACATCTTGGTGGCTCCTGGATGAATAAAATAATATGCACTATCTACTTCTGCCATAATCCGCTGTCTCAAGACATTAAAATATGGAAAACACAATCTACTTTGGTATCTCAACATGCCTTTTCCCACTTGGGAGAAAACCTCGATGGAGAGATAGGTCTAGGAAAATTTCTTACGGCTACTGTCTTTTGGGGATCAACTCTAATGTTATAATCAGAAATAATATGACCGAAAAAGGCTACTGATCTTAGCCAAAATTCTTACTTGCTGAATTTGGCGAACAATTGATGATCTCTATGAGTTTGCAAGACAATTCTAAGATAATCTACATGGTCATCCTCACTACGGGAGTATACAATGATATTATCTATGAATACTATGAAAAACATGTCTAGATACTGTTTGAACACTCGGTTCATGAGGTCTATGAAAGTTGTTGGAGCATTGGTTAGCCCGAAAGACATGACTAGAAACTCAAAATAACCATAACGGGTCCTAAAAGCTGTCTTTGGGTTATCACATTCCCTTACTTTAAGATGATGATAACTGGATCTAAGGTCTATCTTTGATAAATAACTTGCACCTTGGATTTGGCCAAATAAGTCATCAATTCTAGGAAGAGGATACTTGTTCTTGACTATGACCTTATTTAGCTGACGATAGTCAATGCACATTCGCAAAGAACTATCTTTCTTTCGCACGAATAGGACGGGAGTGCCTCATGGAGAAACACTAGGCCTTATGAAACCTTTATCTAAAATATCTTTGAGTTGCTCTTTCAACTCCTTAAGCTCTGTGGGAGTCATACGATAAGAAGGGATAGAAATAGATAGAGTATTTAGGAGAAGGTCAATACCAAATTCTATCTCTCTATTGGGAGGTACCCTTGAGAGATCTTCTGGAAAAGCATTAGGACACTAAATTACCAGACAACTTAAAGACAAGCTCATCTGGGAACTGAAACTTAAACACACGGGTGCGACAATCTATAGAAGCATAACAGGAATGGAGCCAATCTATACAAAGAATAATATCAAAATCAACCATATCTAACTCTATAAAGTTCGCTAACATGAATTCATGAAGGAAAGAGATAGGACACTTTTTATTGATTTGTTTAGCAGCAACTGACTCACCTACTGGGTAGAAACCAAGAAAGGCTCAGGGATCTTTTCCAAACTTATTTCAAAATTCACAGCAACTAACGGGGTCACATAAGAGAAACTAGACCCAGGGTCTAACAACATATAAATATCAAGATGAAAGACACGAAGGATACCAGTAACAACATCTGGCAAATCTTCCTAATCCTAGCAGATGGTAAAGTATAGAATCAATTTTGGTATTTACCGCCATTAATACTAGATGATACGCCTTGAGGATAGGATGGGCGACCTAGAGGAGCTGGTGCACTATTAGTCTCGGTCTGAGGACGAACATCTCTATTTCCTTGTCTAGCATGCGGGTAGTCTTTGATTCTGTGACCCATCTGGCCACAATCATAACAACCTTTTTGACCCCATAAATATTGACCCGCATGATTCTTGCCACACTTAGCACATGGGGGATGATCGGGCCTCCGACTCACATTATTTTGAGATGTGATTGGGGTGGGACTACAGCCTGACAGTTTTCCTGAACATTAGCTATCATAGCTTGGGCTAGTGCCCGAAGGGCAACCCAAAACTCTGCATGTGACACATTCTCATTCAAAAGATCTGCAGGCTTAGGTGGCTTGTTATTATTTTTGCATGCGTTAGCTCTACGAGGAGGCATTTTCTGTCATCTAAAAGCATGAGTTAGAAGAAGATTAAGACACTGAATGCACTATAGGTCATGAAAGAAGGGATGGTTTCCTAAAACTCTCGATATCATCTTGCTCATAGATGTGGCACACTTTAAACCGATGGTCAAGACTCTACGTAGCGTGGCTTATCTAACTCCCTAGGACACTCTAAATCTTAGGATCTGATATCAAGTTTGTAACGCCCCGAAATCTGATTTTTGGGATGCCACATGGTGCTCCGAATGATAAGTAGTCCTGAGCTAACCCTAGATGATTTTCAACTAAATATAAATCTTAGCATAAGGTAAATTTGAATATGGAAACATAATAAATGCAAAAATCTTATCTAAAACATACTAATCTCACAAGCCTTGGTAAAATAATACTGAAAAACCTGAATACTGAATCAAAAGTGTAAAATTGAATCTAGTAGTCCATCAAGCCTCTACTGACTGAGTCTAGAGAGTCACTGGGACATGCCCCAGCTTACTTAAACTATCTTAAATGAATAATGAAACATCTACTAATAGCCCAGAAATCTAAATAGATAAGTCCCCGAATTATGAAGACTCATCAACTGCAGAGATATAGATGAATGCTCGAAAATCACTCACGCTACTAAGACTGAGCACCTGAACCTACATTATGAGACAATGTAGCAAATAGACGTATATGTGGATCAGTACTTTGATGATGTCCTGAGTATATGGGGGTGAATGTAATAAGTAAACAATATCATCACAATTTATAAAATCATGCATGTTAAATATAAATGACTCACATCGGCTTGGGAATCTAAAGATCATAAATCATGAATAGTAAAGTACATAATATAAATCTTGTGAGTCATAACACTTAGTTCTAAAATCTGTACTTCAGTACTATTCTCAAATTGTACAGGCTAAGTTAAAAAGGGCTCACCAATTTATGTCTGAAACTAAAAGCTGTAATTCTGTAATTTGAAATCTTAAGTAAAATAATATCTGAGTAAGTTTGTGAGCCATTACACTTAATTTTTCTAAAAGTTTTTCTATTAACCTTTTCTGTTAGCTAGCAAGGAGGTTCTCTTAACCGACATAAACCCTATGAGCATTCATGGAGTCCAACATTCTTGTCCCCCTAAGGAGGAATCCTCACGTTGGGGAGAGGATTCATACTCTTGCCAGGGAGTATAACCTATCTAAGAGATCACAAATCTGTCATCCACGTGAAGTGGGAATAATCTAAATCCTACATTGGCACATAGTTCTTGGGTATGAAACTATAGTAACGTACCCATCTCGGTGCTAAATACTACTCCCATTAAATCTATATTCTCATTTTGAAGAAAATTCACTTTAAAATAGTCTAATGGTTTGTAATAAAAAAACAACTGTATATTTATAAAGCTAAATCTATAATCTAAATCTGTAAAGTGGATTTCATATCTATTCTGAGACCAAAAGGTCATATATTTATCAATAATTTAAAAGAAATCTAGTCTTAGGGTGCCTATAACAGAACAATTCTTAAAATAACAATCTTAAATTAGTGCTTAATGACCCATGTATCAATCTCATGTTAAAACATCAAAATGTTCATGCTTTATAATATAAGAATTGATAATTCAACTCAAAATCTGGAAATATCAGCAATATGCATTGAAATATTAACATAATCATGTAATTCAACTTCTAAATAATTAGAAATATCATAAGCTTTTAAATAACATTAGTGGGCTTAAACCCTAACTTCAATTTCATGGGAAATCATATAAAATTCAGCAAAATTCATAATTAAAATAAGTTTTGGGCACAATAATGGAAGGAGTATCCTTGTTCATAACCCCACAGACCTCAATTGATGAACTAGATGCTAAAACTTGAATCTCTATTGATGCTTTGGATATGAATTCTTAGAGTTCTTGAATTGGATATTCTTAATCTTTATTTTTCTTAGAGAATTAATGGAGGAATTTAGATTTCTTGGAGAGAAAGTTTGATGATCTAGGGTTTTCTTTGAGAGCATTTTGGTGAAAAGTGAATGTAATATGCTTAGGATGGGTTAAATCATTTGTTATTCATGACTAAGGGCTTGGGATAAGACCAAAGAGACCCTTTTAAATTTTTACTCGGAACTGGAAAAATTCTCGAATTTGGCCCATGGCGCGACACGCCATGATCACGGTGGCCTACTGGAAACTGCCAACTGGGACCCAAAAAGACACCGCAATGTTGAGCCATCACAATACTCTTCTAGATTGCCATTTGTTCCATCACCGCAATGCACCATCATCGCAGTGAGCCACTGGAAATGGACAAAAGGGAAAAAGGGTGTTTCCACGATACGGGGAAATCGCGGAGTTTCACTGGATCTTGACGAATGGGAAATTTGACCTCTCCACGATGCGCCAATATTGTGGAGTCTCACTAAAATTTGACAATTATCATCTAAACCATCTCCGCGATGCGCTATGGACCCAAATCATGGTGTTTTATGACTGAAGCTTAAAATAGCCCTAACTTCTCACTCGGTTATCGGATTTAGGCAAATCTTATATCGTTTGAAAGCTTATTAAATCTGCACGGGGTATTAACTAGATCTGAAAAATTCTGCACGAAATAATTATTCTTTATTTTGGAAGCTATCCCTTAACATTCTAGGGGCGGATTTTAACTAGAAAAGGTACGGGATATTACAATCTTCCTCATCCATTAATATCTGATAATACTCGATGAAGAAATCCATGAAGGACTGAAATTGTGCATCGTATAGTTATCGACGAGGATGTAGATGTTGGGTAGAAAAAATTATCTTTAGGGCTGGCTCTATTCAAATCTCTGTATTCAACATAAATTTTAATCTTGTCTTCCTTTTTTTGAACTGGGACAATATTGGCTAGCCATGTTGGATATCTTGTGACCTCTACAACTTTAGACTGAATTTGTTTCGTCACTTCTTCCTTGATCTTCAAACTTAAGTCCGATTTAAATTTCCACATATTTTGCTTAAATAGGTCAAACTTAGGATTGATTGGTAACTTATATGTCAAGACCCGAATCGAGCCCTTGGCCATGGTGAGCATCTCGAACCATGAAGGCTTGAGTGCTCTTCTCTATCTAACAATCATGCACACCATTCATATACTATAAAGAAATAAAAAAAAATATACTAAGACGGAAATATGGTCAATCTTATAAGTAAACTGAAAAATTCAAAAGAAAATGCTTAACGTTCAAAACACATAACACCAGTATGCAAAATCTCTAATAACATGAAAACCATCATTTGTCTAAAAACTGGGACAAAAGCCCCCAGTTGGACCATGAATCAAATAAACTAGCAATGTTCTAGAACAGGCCTTTCGAAATAAGGGAGGTTCACCAACTACAATCTCTGACAGAATTTAACCTACTACTTAGCAATAACCTCGAATTGTGCCTTAGATCCTGAAATACAGGGGGTCAATACAATTATATCGGTCATAGAGCAATCCAAAATAATGTACTTTTATACAACATCATTGAGATCAATTCATAAAATAGTTTACATATGATATAGAAAAAACACATGGGCATACTTTAAAGACTTGAAACATTTCTTTGAAATCATGAACCACTCTTTATGTTACTTCTGAGATAGATGATACACCCTATAATCTGTAATTCCATGGGCTATATGAAATCCGCCCTTGACTCAGCGGCCAATCCTCCAATCCAAGTTTACTGGAAAGATTAGAGTATCAGTAAGAGAGGGACAAGCAAGACCACAAAACATGGTGCCATGATCCCCAATCAAATCAAAATGTCATGATAGTGAATAAGAACACAAAGCATGACTCCTAACCATAGTCTCAAATTGGGACGACATAAATAAAGGTACACAAGATCACACAACATAGTACCATAACCCTGTGTCGGCAAATCACGATTTCTAGCATTAAGTTTTTAAACTCATACTTTCTTCAGGTAACCATCTAACTCCCTTTAAGCCCATTTTTAACCTTTTCTAAGAAAACATGCATCATACTTACAAACCACTTTTTTTTTATTCTGTTAAGGTCAATTCACAATGGGGTATCGTCATTCCCCGACTTGCAAGTCATTTATACCGTATCATTCCACAACCCTTCTCATTAAAACCATTTACAATTTTCTTCTTTAGATTTTTAAATAAACTCAATCATTTGACCACCAAAAACATTTAAACAATGCAAGGGAGTCCTTATTTCAAAACATGTGCAAACTTATGCAAAGATTCACCGTTTTCAATATTTTAACACATGATGGTCAATTCCTTTATACAAATCCATGAAACTCTTTCAATTATCATATTGAACACTTATAAACAAGAAAAAACTTGTAAAATACAAAAGCACCTTCTCTTCAATTCACAACCCAGATCAAGTTCATAAACAACAATAAAACTCTTATCTCATGCTTTTAATAATGCAATTTCACAATCCACAACATGTAAAGTCAAGAAGTATCATAACAAGAGAGGGATTTTAAATATTAATGCTCTCAATTTAACTTTCAAACTCCAAACGTATCCATACGTATATACTAATAAAAATCAAATTTAAGGAAAGGCCTCAAGACCAAAACATTATTATCAAAAAGGACTCACAATGCATAATTATTAATATAAATTCAAAACCCTTAATAATTAAATAATTTCTCAACCTTAAAAACTTAATCAGAACAATTTCACCGTGCCCATGTAGTTTAGTAAAATCCCACGTTCCTTATATTGATTAGTTTGAAGATTGAACAACTAATCTTGACTCTCTTCTTAATAATCTTTAAGTTAAATGACTTATATTCTTGTTTTGGAGAAGAAGAGTTGAATATTGTTTCTTGGGAGGTGGCTAGGGTTTTTCTTTGAGAGAAAAGATGAATAATAGTGGGTATAATGCTTTTGGGGGCTGAAATTAAGTGTTATGGATGGATTTGGGTGAGGGAAAGTGACCAAAGTGCCCCTAGACCCTTTAGAAAATGAAATGTGTGTAAAATAGTTCTGTAGTATGGTGACCATCATGTCGCATGACTAATCACTTCGATGACCGATGCGTCGCATCCCAATCGCGTTGGCTTACTGCCTCTCACAAAAAATGCCATAACTTTTTACTCGGGTATCGGATTAAGGCAAAATTGGAATCGTTGAAAAGCTAATTCAATTATATACAACTTTTTAGGTCTTGAGCTGAAAAATTCAATGTATATTAAAATTTATACACATTCAAAGTTGATTCTTGTAGAATTGAATACCAACCTTTGGACGATTCAAAGGCTCTTAGCTCAAATTTGCTCTAAGTAATTTTCTTGAATATTTTTCACCTAATAATCACTTAACACACTAGGATAAAGATCATTACACATGAATTTAAATATGATTTATGGGATTAGAGTTTACACACATAGGAACGACAGTCCGATTTCGAGCTCGAAAATGCAGGGCGTTACATTATGCGACACAATGTTCGTGTTCAACCCTGGCATATTATTGTAGGACCAAGAAACAATGTCAATGTACTATCATAGCAAGAAAATGAGTTCTCTTTTTTGTGCTTCTGCTAAGTGAACACTAACACTTGTCTCTTTGATTTCATCATTGTTGCCTAGGTTGGCTATTTCAGTTTCCTATATGTTGGGCTTCTCCCGGTTTTCAAATTCTTCTATATCATCCACTAACTGCTCCTCATTAAATTCTTTCCATTCATCATAATTCACCTCGCTTTGTTCATCTAAAGCTTAACATGACATGGCATTGATAGGTTTTAAATTGCTGCTACTGAAATAACCAAACAAACCAAGTTAGATGATAACAAGATAATACATATGATAATATAATCACATTTCAAAATACTTCTTATATAAAGGGAGGAATTTTCATTAAAATTTTGAAAATAATTACAAATTATGGATCATGACCCGCGCAAATACAGGCCCATTCCTTTTTGAAAATAGTAAAACACGAAAAGAAAATTTGAGACATAAAAGGGTGGATCACAAGGCCTCCTCAGGATCATCACCAATTTTTAAAACTACTAATAATTGCCCTTTCATCTACCACGATGACCAATGAGTTATGAGTGAAGTAGAGGTCCAGTTCTGCAAAGCCTCTCTTAGTGCAACCTTCCTCACCCCACTAGAATTGGAGAAATATTCTAGTATAGCATTGCATACCTCAAATATATTTCTTATACCATCACCAAGACCATCATCTTTTGACACCTCACCCACAGAAAATGTCTGGTATAAGAGTAGCAACGGTTTGGATAGACTCATCTTTGACTTATTTTCAATCACATTTTTCTTTGTTGGTTGGTATCTTAAACCATACTTAGATTATTTTTATGGGACTATAATGGGATTAATAATTCCTTCCAAATTCTTACCCAAACCTCAGCTAGGCTCGAACCCACTTTTTAATATAATAGTCATAATTATTTTGTAGATAGAAGGAATTGGCATTTAGAGCGTAAGATCTTTCTCCGCAGCACTACAATTCCACTGTATAAAAACTACTACCCCTCAGAATATCTTTAATCACAAGAACATTACTATTGGGATGAGTCAAATGGTTTCCTTATCCTTGAATGACTACTTAATAGTCTTCCCAAATAAACTTCAAGAATTGATAAAGGGCAATGAAACTTCCTTTGCACTATGGATCCATGGTCTCCCCAAGAGTAGGTTGTAACTAGGATGGATATCTATAACATAAAATTTAGCCTTAAATTCAGCAAGTCCCATCTGGATGTATAAGTCAACTTTACCTATATTATTTCTTTGCCCCCAATCAAAAGCTCACACATTAACATGGCTTTGGTGTGCCATTCCCATGTCATAGCCCATTTGAATCAATGTTAACTGAGGACATATGTTCAAACCAAAGTTGTCATCTATCAATACCCGATTAATCACATAGTCCCAACAACTGACAGTGATGTGTAAGGCTTTGTTATGCACTACACCCTCAAAAAGCAACTCTTCCTCACCAAATGATATGTGATGACTTCCCACAATGTTCCATATCATTGCAACCAAATTTTCAACACTCATACTTGTGGGAACATATCATGTATCTAGGACTTTCATTAAATCTTAGCGGTGGTATTGCAAACTCATTATAATGCCCAAATAGAAATCTAGGCTAGAGTCTTTTTCTAAATGCCTCAAAAATTATTTGACCTCTCCTTTAGTGATTGAGATTTTTTGTAAATCCTTTCTATTAGTCGAATGTTCAGGAATATAGCATCGTCCAGACTGTGTCATCCCTTGGGCAACAACAGTTTCTACAATAAATTTCTTTCTAGGTGGTGGTAGAGCATACAACCAAGTTAGGGTTGTCATCACTATAACTGGGGGCCTTTAATTGACACTTAAGGAAGCTACAACTTTTTTATCTTCTTCATTCCTTCTATCTTTTTGGGCTTTTTCGAATCTACCTCAGGAATTGTCTTGCTCGATACCTATTCGTCTTCTATTTTGATCATATTAACCGTGACTCTCCTATGATTAGGCAATGGATTACTGGTGACATCTAGTGTCGGTGCTTGAAGGGTGATGACCTTCTGATTAATCAATTATTGTATCTTGTGTTTTAGGTTGATGTAATCTTTGGTATTATGCCCAGCCACTCTTGAATGGCAAGCATAAATTTAATTGGCATAAAAAAATAGGGAATTGGGATTGCTAGGTTTCGATTGGATAGGCGGTAGATAACTAGTTTCTTTTAATCTTCTGAAGATCTGGGTAAAACTGGCATGAATTTTTGGTGAGGTTTTGTTTTGAGGTTTGGACGTGGGGTTATAATGGTTTTGATTAGCGGGAGGAGATACTTAATGATAGTTTGGAGGCACTTGGATGTTTAATTGGTCGTTAGAAGGGTAACTTGAACATGAGACTGATAATTTAGCTGCAGAACTTGGTATTGGGGTAAAATATACAGTTGGGGAACTCGATATTGGGGTAGGATATTTAGAAGTGTCTTGGTATTGGGATTGGATATTTAGAAGTAGAGCTTGGTATTGTGGTTGGGTGTAGAGTACAGGCTGAAAACTTGGTGATGGTGGAAAGGAAAGAACGTTCTTAGGCTTGAATTTCTTCTTTAAGTTAGAAACAGAATCAGTAGAGACCGCTGTAACATCTTCTCTTTTCTTCTTTGGGAATACAAAAGACCCAGACAATTTTGGGGTTTTGATAATCTTTCCTGTTTGAATGCCTTCCTCTAGATATTCCCCAAATTTTACCAAATTTGCGATAGTTACCCTGACCGCGGATACCATCGTAGTATAAAATTCTCCCTTTTTAGCACGAAAGAATACTGACACCATTTCCTCCTCATACATGGGAGGTTGTACCTTAGCAACTTTTTTTCTCTAATGGAAGGCATAGTCTCGAAAATACTCATCATTTTTCTACTTGATACGGTCTAGTTAGTATTAATTAGGGACTATTTTAATGTTAAATGCAAATGTATCGAGAAAGCTTTTAGTTAATGCCCCCTTGCCTAACAATCTTTTTGGTTCCTGGGATGTGAACTAATCTAAAGCTTCACCGCTTAAGCTTCGGCTGAATAAGCGCATAAGTAATGCTTCATTTCTTCCTATCCCAACCATTTTATCATAATACCTTCTTAGATGATCCATGGTATTTCCGGTTTCGTTGAACACTTCAAATTTAGGGACCTTGTAACCTTATGGTAGATCTACTCCAGGGCATACACATGGCTCATTGTACACCAAACCATCATTATCCCCAATATCATGAGATTGCTTGATCCTCATAATCTATTTATTCATGGCCATCAATTTTTTTCATACTTGATCCACCATTTATTTTTCTTTTCCTCGTAATGGTCAAGATTAGGAAAGGGGTTGTAGATGTCAGGAGATATGATGACAAGAGAAGAATTTGGAATATTATCTTGATTTTGAGGATGAGAGGAGGTTGGGTAGTAGGTGGGGAGAACATTTTAGAAATTAAGAACACTTTGTGGAATTTGAGAGTAGTTTGGTGTAACCTGAGAGGGATTTTGTGTATTTGGAAACAAATCTTGTGGGTTTGAAAATGGATTTTGTGGGTTTGGAGATGGTTTTTGTGGATTTGGAGATGGATTTTATGGATTTAGAAGCAGATTTTGTGGGTTCAGAAATGGTTTTGGGGGATTTGGAAATTATTCTAGGGATTTGGAGACAAATTTTGTGGGTTTGGAAATTATTTTTGGGATTTGGAAATGAATTTTATGGATTTGGAGACGGATTTTGTGAGGTTAGGGATGATTTTGTGAATGGTAAGCATCTGGGTTAATTTATTGATTTTATGTTTTAGACAACATAAATTGGAGGATTATTGATTATGGGATCTGTGGGTAATTAGAAAGAGGACGCGGACGATATGTTGTTTGGATTGTTCCCGAGAATAGTAGTATTTAGATAAGGAATTTAGAGTGGAGACCCATGTACTCCTGGAATAGGACCATTGACAGTGATGGCTAGATTAGCCAAATCTTTGGTATGATTCATCTCCTCTTAAGGAATTTCGAATTTTCTCGCAAGCTCAGCAATCATCTCTCTTTGTTCTGCTATCTCATTGTCCCTGATGGTCAATGTGTTATCTTCATCACTTCCAGTCATATTTGAATGATGGTTAGGGGATGGGATTTTATGAACTTTTGACCAGGTGAAGTAAGGATGTTCCACTAGCTTATATTAAGACGGAGTAGTTTTCTATTATCTGTAAAGTAAAATAACTCAAATACAGATGTGTTAGATACCATATATGATAAATATCGCAAGATATTCGATAATAAGTAACCACATAGAGTTGTTTTCATCATTGGCAAACTGATCCACGAGAGAATAATGGATAAATTTGTCTTTGATTCAAACAAATGCACATAAACACATAATACAGTGATATCACATAATGACATTATAGTAAATGCACATCCTAGTTAGGGTAGCCCTTTTCAGCTAAGTGTTCGCCTAACAAATTTTGTAGAAAACATATGCCTTTTTAAAATCTAATCCATTGCCCCCCAAATTTATATAGAAATATAAAAATGGCATAAACGCCTACAGAAGTAGCATAATAGGGACACAATCCTTTGGTAAAAGAAAGATAACATAAAAGAAAGAATAAGATACAACGCAGGGGATAGAAAAACTAGCTCCTAGATGCTCTTTCATTGGCCTTTTCCTTCTTAGATTTATCCACCTCTTGCCATATGTGATATCTATTAATGATCAGTTGAATCACACATAACTAAGCTTTGTTTTTGTAGGTTATCTTTCCTATGCTATAAATCTGAGAAACCATGTAATCATTTAAATCAATCAAACACCTCATATCTTTATCAACCTCTTACCTGTCGCGCGTTAACTCTTCTCTCAATTGGTGTATGGTTTAGGAATCATCCATATGAATTTGTTGGTACATGATCTCACCTTTTTAGAATTAGTCTTGAAGCCTGTGGAGTCAGATCTGATGTTTTGATTTTACATCAATAATTTGGGTAGGTATATTTGGCCTTGGGACCATTATTCTAGCAAGGTTCTTCTTCAAAACTCCTTATAAGTGTAACTGACTTTGGGTTCATACCTGATACAAAAAGAAACTTCCTCTATCTTTCTTATTCTCTACCCATCTACCATGTAGTCCTTGAGTGGGGTTTCTCCTTCTTCATACTCGGTGATGAATCTAAGCATAGGTGCAGTTTGTTGTGTCTCCTGCTTGATTTCAAATTGTCTAAGTAATCTTCTAGGATTGTAAGGGTGAGTCCCCCTGATATCTTGAAGTACTAAAAAAGGCCATTCGCCCCCTCGAGTAGTGTACTGCCCTTGGCAAAGATATCTGATGGACCACTAGACGTTGTAATCTCTTAATTCCCCAAAAATCTTAAACCAAAATTCTGGAGATGCCTTCCTCTTAAACTTGTACAAGAACAACCATATTTCAAGCGATGATAGATGATTTACCCTTGTCCAAGGGTCTGTCTACTCCTTTATAGGATTCTTAACTAAGTGTGTCATTATCCACCATTGCAGGATGAGGTTGCAACCTTGAAAGAAACAATGCTTGATTTGACACCTTTCCAAAGCTTGATATATTTCAGCTACGATCATGGATTCTAAGTTGTGGAATCGCACTCCATTCCATAGAAGAGTGTGTGTGTCACCATAACAACTCTTGGATGAATGGTCCCATTTTCTCTTTGTAGGAACACCATAGTTTCAAGTAAACCTACTGTAAACACAAATGCTATTTTCTCCTTCTTTTTTGCCTCTGATTCAAATTTATGTTCGAACTTCTCAAAAGAGTTATACCTTCCAAATCAACGATACAACTCACCAAAATATATGTTTGCCCCATCACATTCCCTCAACCAGGTATCATCATTGATTAAAAAGGCATCCTTGATCTCTTGACGGTTCTATATAATAGGGACTAAAATGCTTTTATCAGGTGCACAGGGCGGATGGAGGTTGGTTTAGGTAATAGGGGTAGTCTCCGATTCTGGTCGGACTTCAGACACCTATTACGACAAGGCCCCGGGGCTGGTCATGTCAAAACACTAATCAAGAGAGAAAAACAAAGTGCCAAAGGAAACTAAAAAATAATGATATATCTATTCAGTCATATGATCCTTTATTGCAATTTGGACATTATCGTAATCAACGTAAAAAATTATCCAAATTATTGTTGTTGGTATGGCTCATTCTTATATAATTCTTTTTTATCAACTTCTCCCATGTCAAACAAATCTTTTGGTTTTAGATTTACAGCCACACTTCATTCTGTATCATTTTCATCATTAACATAATAGACCATATTTTCTTGTGATACTTTAATATATGGGTCATCATCCACACGATCACCGGTATGAATCAATTTGGAAAACTTCTTGCATCTCGAGCTGGACCTTGTGCTAAGAACTTCATCTCATCAGAGATAGTATCTTCTATATTCGGATTCATAATCTAAATATTTAAAACACTTATATCAAAAATTATAAATTGATATAAGAAAGTTATATGGAAAAAACATTCTAATATCATTCACTCACCCTCTTAGGAAAACAATCAGGGAACTCTTTACTAACTCTTCTCTCTACCTCCGTTGATGAAAGTCTTTGGCCTCTTATACTTTTTTTGATGTAATCTCTAAATTCACTATAAAGGCACTATAATTAGAAATTTTAATCCACTTACTCAAAACTTATCTTACAAATCAAATCAATGTAGATTTCTTACTCAATAAATGGCTTTACGGCTGTAACACATGTCGATGAGCTTGTCTTTTCTCCAAATGAGTCAGTGGTTCTATTATGCAGCCCCCAACATGCTTACCTTGTTGAGGGAATATACTTGACTTTTCGTAAGCCTCATTTTGGGTTGATTCGTCATTTACACATTTAGGTCAATTTAACCTTGACTCAATTTTCTCAAAATATCAAGAATAAAGAGTAAGAGCTTCTTCAACTATGTAACCTTCAGCTATGTAACCTTCTGCTTGTGATTTGTTTCCTAAAAGGGACATGAAATGTCCCAACAATATATACCCAAAATATTAAGGTGTAAGACAAAGCATTTATGTGGAAATACTACTACAAAATCAACTAAAATGATTTTGAATAATGAATATTTTACCTTTCAACAAAATATATCCAGTGATACTGTGCAAGGCCACCTTTTTTTACCTTAGCAACTAGATAAACTGTTAGATGAATCATTACATGGAGGAAACAAAATCTCAAAATGAAAAAGAGTTTCCACAATTCTATTTTGTAGCTTGTCTAAGTCTGCAAGACTTAAACTTTAAAAATAAATCTACCTAAAAAAGGAAGACAACTCAACCAAAGTTGCTACAACCTATCTTGGAGCATATTGCCAATTTCTATGGGTAACAACTGTTGCGTAAGAATGTGACAATCATGACTTTTTAATCCAAAAATTCTTTTTTGATCCAAATCAATACGACGAGATATATTACTTGAATGACTATCCGGTACTGAGATATTCTTTAAAGTCTTGAGGAAGGCCACTTTCTTGTTCTTTGGAATTGCAAATAGAACAAGTTTACACTCATCATTATCATTAACCCAAAGATCACGCCTTATTCTCATATCTTGTAGATCTCTTCAGACCTTAACATAATCCTTTGAATTTTCTTTATCATTTAACAAAGTTTATACAACATTGTTAAACACATTCTTTTTAATATGTATCGGATCTAAATTATGGGGCAACGGGTTAAAATCCCACTATGGAAGATCAAAGAATTTGCTTTTCTTCATCTATTATTGATTGCATCTTCCCCAACATTCTTTTTCCCTTTTTTTTTTTGCAACTCTGATTGTCTTCCAAATGTGACATTGATATTTTTTACCTATTGCAAAATTTCTAACCCAGATAACTTATTTGGAGGGGTCCTCTCTTTCACATTTCCATCAAAATGATATCTCATCAGTCTAAATTTATGATTTCTTGCCAAGAATCGATGGTGGCCAATAGAGCACCACTTTTTACTATGACGAAGTCAACAAGGTTCTGCATCAAAAGTACAAGAATGACTTGCAAGACCAGTATGTATTTTCCAACCAGATAAGATATCAAATTCAGGAAAATTGCTAATTGTCCACATAAGAGTTGCTCGCATTTTGAACATTTCATTCTTTGATGAATCAAACGTATCCACACTTTCACTCTATAACTCATTAGACTCCTTAATAAGTGGTTGTAGATATATATCTATGTTATTCACTACTATACGTGGACCTAGAATAATCATCGAGAGGGATAAAATTTGACTGCTTCATACACAACCAAGGAGGAAGATTGTATGGAAATAAAATCACTAGCTAAATGTTGTAGTTAGTACTCATTGCTCCAAAAAGATTGAAACCATCACTAGCTAGTCCTAATTGAAAATTTTGATGATCAAAATCAAATTTAGGAATATTTGTATCAAGCCTTTTCCATGCTTCACCATCTCGAGGGTGCCTTAAGATTCTATCTTTGTTACCATCCTCTCCATGCCATCTCATATGCTCTGCAATTTTAGAGTGCATAAATAATATTTGTAATCTTGGTTTTAATGGAAAGTAGCGGAAAACTTTTACATCATTTTTTTGCTTCTTCTTTTGTTTATTAAATGTACTAGAAGCATGGTCAATATTTGTATTCCTCCTGGGCTTCCTTCTAGAATTGTGACAATACTTGCATAATTCTACATTAACATCATCTTCCCAGTACAACATATAATCATTTGGGAAAGCATCTATCTTAATATAATCAAGACACAATTTGTTGATGGTTTTCTTAGCCTCATAAAAAGATATAGGGATCTTTTCAAATTTAAATGCATCCCTGAGTAGATCTTGCAACATAGTAATTCCCTTATCACTTAACCAGACATACACTTTATGTGATAAAGCTTTAATAAAAATTTCAACTTTGAGTACTTAGATCCTTCATAAAAATCTCCACTTCTATTTTTAAGCAATTCAAAATAATCTTTGTTATTTGAACCAACTAAATTATATAAATTTTCTTATTCTCCCGCTTTTTGTGATAGGCATACATCAATACCCACACGCCGTAAACCCCTGAATGCTTTGTTAATCAATAATTCAATAGGATTTTCAAAAGGTGGTGCATCTTGATTAACCTCTATGTTTCTAAAATTAGGCAAAATATTTATTTTCCCATGCATAACGTAAGTGACGTAATGGTCAGGGAACTGCTTGTTCATCAAATGGTGAAACACCACATTTCTTGTTCTCCACTTTTTGAAACCACATACACAATGTGGAGACTTTATTTTATCTTCTATAGATCCTTGAAAAATCTAGAAATTGATTCAAACCAAGCAAATACTTTGGTGTGTTTCTTGGCATTCCAATCCAAGATCTGTCCATTGAATAATTTGATGAATATGCTAAGTATCACCTATAAAATTTCACGAAGAAGAAAAGTGAACGTAATAGAAAATAAATTAATTAAAGAACTCTAATAGAGAACATACATAACAAAATATCATATGAAAAATTAGTCTAACAGATAATTATGATGTCCAGGTCAACTTTCGCACAACTCCCTGATCGTAAGATAAGCACATACTATACAATGTCTTCCCTTTCATATTTCATAACATTGTGGGTCTTTCTAAGCAACTTCAAGATTACCCAACAGAACCAAAATATTATTGAAATTTGAATACACCTTGAATTAAATAAAAGAGCTCTTTTGCTATCTCATTAGTTAGTCTAATCTAAATCCCCGACCAGAAAAGTTGTAATAGTAGAGGTGGTATCTGGGCTAAAATATTAAGCTAGACATATCCCGCTTTCAAGAAACACTATAAAGCAAGACTCAAGATATGCTTATAAAAATGAAGAATGGAAAACCAGAATTTGTTAGTCAGTGCCACACTTCTAATCTAACTAGTAAAACTAATTGAAACAAAAGCATCATAATATAATCAAATACCGGATGCCAAGTCTTACTACCATAAAATATAATTCTCAAGTAAAGGAATAGCCTTCAACTGAACAAATCAATAAAAATGAATACTCGCAGTAAGTTGAAGTTGCCTCCCATACCCATATAACGTATAAGAATCTAATAATAAATATGGACAAACATTTATGCTACAATAGCTAATGAGTATGATCTCAGTGTGTACGATCTTATTTTGGTTGTGGTCTAGAAAAGGAACATTCTTGCAGATATAATTCACATTAACTTTCATGAACAAGACAATACAATATACAGTTATTCATGTAAACACCAAAAATTACAAAAATATTCACCGAGCTATACTCTTTTTATGACACTGACATATACAAATAGAAAGAAGTCACTATTTAGGATACGAAAACCACATGTAATTATATTGGCATGTAAAACAGAAGAAAATATAGTATGACAAGCCATTGAGAATGCACTTAAATTCATTGATCAAAGTTGTTAAAGGCACATATTGATATATTGTCACCAATGAAATACAATTGCCTTTAAAAAAACTAAACTTTCCTAGAAAAGGGTATCTACAAAGTACCTGCCTCAACTACAAAGATAGAATGTACATTTTTTGACAAATAACACCATGATCTAGTGCCTTCCGAAGGCCATATCAAGAACCTACTTATTCACTGCTATCCTAACTCCCCTATCTAAATAAAATCCCTGAAGCTTTACCAGTAACACCTTCAAAATAGTCCATATCTTGAAGCAAATCTTCTGACTGACCCTTGGCCACCCGCAGCACACAACTATTTGGGACTATCCCTTGGCCGCCCATATGCCATGCAAGATTTATGATTTTCATACCTTTAGACCTGAATAGTATTCAAGTTCTCCTTTTCTTCCCTCTTAAGAAGCAAAACCGATAATGTCCCTTTATCCTCACCATACCCTTTACACCCAACTATCATCCTAACCTTATTTTCACAACTACCCTTCTGTAAACTATCGAAACCACCCTTATCGTCATCATTCTTACTCAATACATCCCAAAAAAGTCCGTCATCACACTCTCATAATTTGGCATCTTAGCATAACCAAGGAAATTATCAATAACAAGATACTTATTTCCCACCCTATTATCCCAAATAAAATTTAAATTAAATAGATATAATTTCATAGCTCGTCTAAGACCTCTAGCTATTCAGTCAAAAAACTCAATGGAGGTAACTCAACATCATCTAAATTTATCAATTTATAATACTTATCATCATTTTTTCAGAAGTATTCAAATTCTATACCTGCAAAAATGATAAATAACTCTGTAATTTCCCTAACTTCTCCTCTATTAAATTCAATAACAACTTTCTCTTCACATATTTAATTGGCAGAAGAAGAGTTCAAAACACCGAGCAATTACCTTATCTGGTTGTCAATTGCTAAAGATGAAACACAATAATGAGGATAAGGAGATCTTCAATTACCTAGCCGGAGTAGCAATGGACGCCTGGAGGTGCTAAAGCTAGTAGCAATGGCCGATGGAGGTGCTAAAGCTGGAAGACGGAAAAATGAGAGAGAGATGGTTTGATTTGGGGGACATTAAAAAAATGAGAGCAACATTTACCTAGCTGGAGTATCAGCTGAGACACCGTAGTAGCTAGATGTAGCCAGCGGAGGTGCTAAAGCTGGCCGCTGAAAAAATTAAAGAGAGATGGGTTGTTTTGGGGGAAATTGAAATAATGAGGGAAAATATTATTTTTCAATGTAAAAATAAGGAAAAAGTTCATTCTATTTTTTCGATGGATAGTGGGGGTTAAAACCCTGCAAATCTATAAATTTTAGCGACATATGTTTAACCCCCGCATTTTATATAATTTTGCAAGAGTTAAAATAATTCCGTCAAATAAACCTCCACAATTAGATCCAATTTTTTAGTGAGATGGTTACGTAGGTGAGCAAGAGTAGTGTTATTTGAATGTGACTCATCACAAAAATAGTGTGTATGAGTAAGATTATGAGGACGACCATATTTTACTTTTTTATGAGCTATTATCTAAAGATGTCGTTACTTTTGTCATACACTCAATGATGTAATTTATCGTGAATAAAAAATGAGAATTTTAAACGTGGAGTTTAAATTTGAATGAAAATAAAAATATATTGAGTGGTTTCCTCTGTGGGTTAGTAGATAGAGTTACTCGATGATACATAACTAGTGGATGCCATCGATACCGACATATATTACATTATTAAAACAAGAAAAAAAATAAAGGTGCAATTGCAATTTATAGAAAAATAGATTGTCGTGGCAAGAAAAGTTTAATAAGATTGTCTTCTCGATAGGCTCTAGGTGATGCTTCAACTGCCAAGTATTATAGCTTTAATTTGGTTTTCAGTTTTCTTACATCTTTTATTTTCTTGAACTACCTAGTCTCAGGTCCGTGGAAAAAATGCCTTAGGTGTTTGATATGAAAGGTATTTCCACCTCTATTGGTAGAGCATATACACGTATGGGCCGTTTGGTAGAGTATATTAAATAGAATAATACATGCATTAGTCTTGTGTATTACTTGTATACTGTTTGATAAATTTTTTGCCTATGTATAACTAATGCAAGACATTAGTTATACCCTTTATTATGTATTGAGGTGTGCATTGCTAATACCTCAAGATTCATGGTATTAGTAATGTTAGGATATACTATAAACTATGTTGTTTTGCTATATTATTTATTTATTTATTTATTTATTTATTATTCAATTCAATAAATTGTTACATTAAATAAATCATTGTCATAAAGGTGTCCTCCACTTATATAGTAGATGATTTGGTGTATAGAGTTCAGCTTATATATAGAAGATTAAATCATCGGTTCTTATAAGTTAAAGTTATAGTTCACAATCATATATGAAAATTTAGACAAACCATCAGAATGATTGTAGCACGAAATTATATGTAATTAATCTTGATTATGATATTGGTATAGTTCTAACTTCCCGTGCTAATGTATTTTGTATGTATTGAACGGGATCACTAGGGATATTATTTTTGGACTGACTAATAAAATATATTCTCTAAACTATTAAATGTACTTATATTTTCAATCCTGATATAACTATTATAATTTGTATATATTATTTATCGTTTTGATGTATTAAAAGATGAGATTCTAACATGGGTCAATATTCATGGTACATTAGATGATAATAATATATATTGGTGAAATAATAAGTTAGTTCATGGAATCCATGTCTCGGTATAAAGATTGATGATACACCTTTTATGAGAAGAGTATAAGTTTTCATGTTTAAACCCAGCTGACAGATTTATGAATCCAACATATGAATTGGGTTAAGCATTGCTCTAAAGAAAATTAATCATTATGTTAAATTTTTTAGTAATTTAATTTATTGATTAGTATCTGTAATATTAAAATTGGGAATCACATAAGTGTTTAATAAGAAAGTACGAAATAAAAATAGAGTAGTGCAATTATGATTTTTTAGTTGAACAATTTGTAATTTATTATGGTAAGAATAATTCAAATTGAAATTTTGAATTATTTCCATAATAGGGAACCTCAGTAATTAATTCTATGGTCCCTACAGTTCCCGTATTATACTAGAACTAGGAATCCTATTTTCTATGAGAAAATGAGAAGTCATCGACTGTCCTTGTTCAAGTATAAACATGTGTGTGTTTTCCTTTCATCCTTGGACTGGGGGAGTAGCACTATAAATATAGATTTACCTAGCCTAGAAATTAAACAAAAGAACAAGAAAAAGGATTGAGGATTCTATTCAATACTTTCCCACCCAATTATTGAGAGAGTTTGATTGTGAATTTGGGATCACGGTAGAAGATCACAGATTCGAAGACAGATCAACTTTAATATATATGCTCAAGCTTTATGAGCCATTCCTGATTATCTTAAGCAGCCTTTGCGTGAACTATGTCTTTATGTTGGTTGTCTATATTACATGCACGAGATTCTGTCTATTTGCTTTAGCTGCGTGTGCCTGATTTTCCAACAAGTAATGAAATTGATCTAATGCATGCATTAGCATAATTAAAGACACAATTATCCCTTAAAAAAAAATTTGCATCCCTTCCAACATATATGTGAAGGGCATTTTTGTAATTTTTTTGTAGAAATTATTTAATTCATATGATTTTTTAATTCATTAAATCAAACACTGCATAAGAAAAATAGAAGCATAACTAACACAATTATTACTAATATAAGCATTACTAACATCATGTTTTGCATTATTCTTATACACTCTACCAAACGAGCCCTACCTGTGATTACTGTGTTTGCTTTTATTGTTGGGAAACAAGTTCAGTTTGTAGTTTTTTTTTTTAAAACAGGACATGTAATTATACTTATTCAAGTTTTACCTCAACCACCTGAAAGAGCAAGGGTTGCTTTCCTTATTTTTCTTTTGCTTAAGTCATCGACGATCACTTAAAGTTGTTTGCATAATTCACTTAAACACCTCAACAAACATTTGTTCCTATTAGACCCTCCAACATTAAGAAATCTATACCTATTAAATAAAAAATGATATTCGGTGTTACATATATCATGAGTGTACCTCACATGCTAGTGTCATAAAAAAAATCACGAATAAAATACCAATACGTGTCACATGGGCCCAAAATAATCATAAAGATGAATTATTAATTTCTTTAAATAACATAAACATACATCTTAATATCACAATCCGAACCTGGGCCTAGTTGTGATAGGTTTCTCAAGCCCACCAAGGGTCGGAGACCACCCCCTTAAACTTATCTCAAGAACACCATAAATGAAAACATTAAAATCCAACCAAAATAGTAATAACGATAGATAAAACATAAGAAAATATGAGAGTCAAACAAACAACCAAAACATCCCAATACTGTCAATAAAAGGCTATAAACCATAAATACCAACTAAGTTGGGACATGTCCCAGACTATGACAACAGAAAAATTCATAAGTACAAAGAAATAAGGAAAACCAATGAAATGACCGGACCTTTCAAAAGATGAAGGTTCACCACTTTATAACAGCTCAACAGATGTACCACACCACCTAATGCTGCACTTGGGTAGCAGCAAAGCCCTCAGACTTCACATCATAAAATGATATAGCATCCAAAAATGGTCTGTGGGGCGAGCACTCACATGTAACTCAAAGAAAAGAAATAAACTAATGCCATTACCAAAAGTCAGTCAAAAACCACATGCATAATATTTGTGTGCATATATATATATATATATATATGCATAGGATGTCGGGATAGAGATAATGTCATGAACATGAGATTTTTAAACCATTATCTTGAACTATGTAGCTTGCTTTATCCTAAAAGCACCTACAGGCTATATGGGTCCAGCTTTATGGGAGGGCCCTAGTGCATGTTAGCTGCATGAATCGAGGAAAGGATAAATACACCGAGGCAATAGCCATCCAAAATATATTGTGTATGTAGACACACAGTCATATAGATCCCATGTCGGTAAACGTGGTTTCTAATATTCATCCCTCTGGGAGTACACCTTCATATTAAGACATATAATTTCCTTTAAGCCCATATTAAAATAGTTTGCACATAAACCCAACCATTAAACAAGGAGTTTTTATTAAGGCATTTTTCAATGTGGTATCATCATACCAATATGCTTGCAAGCTATATAAATTATGCTAAACCAATCCGTATAACCATTAGACTCTTAAGTTCCATTTAAAATCCAAAATCATTGCCACCAAAGGCATTCCAAAATCATTGTTATCCATTTATCCTTTAATGCAATGCAATTGTTTCAAAGGATAACTTAAACTATGTGAATATTCATATTTAAAACTAATATTGTAAAGTGGGTTGAGGTTAATACCATTACCAAGACAAACGTTCATTAAATTGGGAAACCATTCCCATTCCAATTCCAATCATCATAACAGTGCACTCATTCAGTCTATAAAACCCATTAATTAAAGCATGAAATACTCATTTAAACATGAAAAAAACAATTCAAGTATTAATCAATTAAAAGCCTCAATCCAATTTCAAACTCATCAATTAAAATCACATGAATAATGATTAAATAAATGCTACAATGTAAAATTTAAGTTAAGTATGAGAAAAGTGCCTGAAATATAAAAAAATTTGAAGAGAAATCAAATTTGGAGCCTAGAGTAGTGATTTCTGGAAAACCTTTGAGCTTTCTTTGGTTGGGAGTTAAAAGAAGAAAAGAGGGGAGTTTGACCTTTTAAAATTGAAGGAAAATTGTCACTTTTAGCAGTGTGGCACTCCGCTATCGCGGAGCTTAGCATCCATGCCATGCCCTTATCGCAGAGAATAAGTGGTGTGACATGCCACTATCATGGATCCTTACTGCCTCGGGGTCTCAAAATGGCCCTGAAGCCCTTTAAAAATTGCAAAACTTTTCTAAAACACTCCTTTGACACCTCCTATCATAAATCAAGTCAAAAACATGACATAACATACATTGGAGGGTAAAAATAAATTTGTTAAAACTTTGTGGGGTCTTACATTATCCCTCTTTAGGATCAATCATCCTCGAATGAGAAGTTAGGACATGGTTAGCACGATAACAAAATAACACAGTATAATTCTGAAACACCTTGGATTTAGACCCTTAGAAAAGTTCCTAAGTTTTGTTTTTTGGACAACATACAATTTGAGCGTACTTGTCGTATGCTAAGATATAGTTTAGGTCCCTCCTCTTATATGTAAATCAATGTGGTTTTATTGGATTCTATCCAAGGTACAAAGTGATATCTTGCCTCTCATATGTTACGGTACGAGGTGTACATAGTGAGGTCGTATGATGCCCTAAACTTAGCCTAGTGCATTTTGTCTAAGGTACGGGTTAAAAGGTGCTTCTCATATACTAGGATATGAGTTAAACCTTTGTGGTCGTATGTTGGTCTGTATGGAGGTACAAGATGATGCTAGAGTATAGGATAATAATACCACTTGTACCCTAGGGTATAATTTAGGGGGATGGGTCATACCCTCATGCGACCAAGTTTTTAGCTTCTAGGCTAAGGGTATTTCAAACATTTATCACCTTAAAACCCTTAAGTCCCCATGTATTAAAATATGTTGTGGCCTTTCATAACACACTATTGAAAGATCAAACACTCCAAAAATCTTCTCTAAACTCTCTCTTGAATATTGGGGCTAGGGTTTTTCAAAGGTGTTCATCTTGAGGCTTAAGAGTCAAGTTTCTTCCTTGAATCTTCTTGAATAAGGCATGTGACTCTTACCTCATTGTTAGTTCTCAAATATAAAGTGTTTTAAATAGTGATTATGATTCTTAAATGGTGGTTTTGAAAACCAAAATTGAGGGTTTTGTTCCCTATGATTGAGTATTGTTTACTCTTGGTTTAACTTGTGTTTATAAATGTTTTTGGCGATGTTTTGCACACGTGGATGCTTGGTAATTGTGGTTTAAAAAATGGGTTATGGGTTACCCTAAACTTGATAGTTTTTACCTTGATTTTGGCTTTGATAATAGTATGCCCTCAAAGTGTTTGTGAAAATACCTAAAAGAATAAACTGGTTATATGTTAATGATATTTTGAACTAATGTGTTGACCTAATGAATATGAATGGTTGGTAAATGATTTTGGGAAGTACTTTTTATCCATGTAATGATTTAAATGGTAACCTTGGTGGTTTAATTAGTTAAATGGGTTTGAGTCCCTAAACACTAACTTGATTTATTCTTCTTAAGACAATGGGTTAGAGTCCCTAAACTTTAAATTGAAAAATAATCTTTGTTAGATGATGGGTTTGAATCCCAAAGTCAAATAAATGCATGGTTGATTGATAATGGTAATGGCATGTGGTATACTTGCAAGTAGTGTTGGTATAACGATACTAATGAAGTACCTTTGGTTGAGTAATTAGCTTAATAGTTGTGTAGATGAAATGATGGTTTTAAATTGGTCTTAGTATCGGGATGTGTAGCCAGGCTGTGAAAATGGAGTACGAAGGACTAACACTGGAAATTGCACTAGCTGGTGCGGGTGTCTTATGACTGGGTGGTTTAAGTCCTCGAATGAATATATGAAAGGGAGGTTTAAGTCCCCCTTTCTACATGTAATAGAGCCTAAGTCACCTTGATTATGCCAACAGTTTAGAGTCCCCATATAGGCATATACAGATATGGATATTCTCTAGTTCGTGGGACTACACGCACTGGGGCCCTTCCAGCTAGGGAGAGATGGGCCTATATAGCCTGTGGGTTCCTTGTTCTTTGACGGTCATGTAACACAACCCAGGTTAATGATTATAAAGTTTAAGTTAATCTTGTTACCTATCCCGACGTGGTATAAATATATATGTATACGTATGTCTTGCATTGGTACATGCATTGAATAATTGGTTTTGAACTATTGGCACTATTTTATCCTTACCCTTGATTTACATGCTAGCGCTTCAATCGCTAACCGTCTTTGACATTGTATCCCTATGCAATGTAGATGTTAGTCATACTACACCTCCTACTTAGTGATCGAACTTTGGGAACAACTTGTGTTGACTTGAAGTTGTGAGTTTCCATACTCCGGAAGGTTCCACTTCTAGTTTTAATTTCTTACGTTTTATTGTTTAATATTGGACATTGGGTTTGGCTATGGTTGGGGCCATGTCCCATTCCTTGTACTATTGCCTACCAGCTGAAGGATGTGGATACCAATAGTACAAGGAATGGGATCAGACACGGGGTGACATTGATGAGTCATCTCTATGGGAGAATCTAATACCCCAAACTTTCTTAGCTTAAATTCATCCCAAAAATGTCAAGGATTAGCTTCTAAAGTAAATGATAATTATTTTGTGTGGAATTTTCCAGATTTAGACCTGCTATTTTCTGAGAAATTTAATAAGCTTTCCAACGATATAAGATTCACCCAAATCCGATAACCGGGTAAGAAGTTATGGTAATTTTATGTTCCAGTCATAAAATGCCATCATTTTGGTCGCTAGCGCATCAAGTAGAGGGTTTAAATGATGACTGTCAATTTTCAGTGGCCTTCTGTGATATTGGCGCATTGCGGAGAGGGCCAATTTCCCATTCATCAATTTCCAAGTGTCCAGTGCGATTATGGCGCATCGCGCCATGTGCCAAAATGGCATTCTAAAGGGGCACCGCGATGTCTCCGCTTTGCGGAGTCTTCCTAGTTTTCATTTGTCAATTTCCAGTGAGCCACCGCAATAGAGGCGCGTCACGGTGGCCACCCAATTTGAAAAATATTCATTTTTTAGTTCGTTTAATTATTTAAAAGTGGTACTTTGGTCATTCTCCCAGCCCCTAATCCATCTTAAACAGTGAACTAAACCCCTTCAAAGCACTTTGCAGCCACTTTTTATCAAATCTCTCTCAAGCAAAAACCTAGTTCATCAAACTTTCTCCCCAAGGAATCCAAGTTCCTACATTTATTTCTCTAAAGAAATTCAAGATTGAGGATTCCAAACACAATGGCTCTAAGAATTTATCATCAAAGCATCAATAGGAATCCAAGATTCAAGTTTTTCATCAAAGATCACCAATTAAGGTATGTGGGGTTATGAACAAGGATACTCCTTTCATCTTGTGCCCAAAATTTATTTTAATTATGAATTTATTAAATTTTA
Source organism: Capsicum baccatum var. pendulum (assembly GCA_030864225.1). Classification (NCBI taxonomy): domain Eukaryota; kingdom Viridiplantae; phylum Streptophyta; class Magnoliopsida; order Solanales; family Solanaceae; genus Capsicum; species Capsicum baccatum. Next base: position 73,469,198 of record CM061558.1, on the reverse strand, counting down.
TATGATTTTCCATTAAATTGAAGTTAGGGTTAATGCCCATTAATATTGTTTACAAGATTATGAGATTTCCAATGATTTAGAAGTTGAATTACATGATTATGTTCATATTTTCATGCATATTGCTTAAATTTCCATATTTTAAGTTGAGTTACGAATGTATAAATTACCAAGCATTAAAATTATAATGTTTTAACATGAGATTGAAGCATGGATTATTTTTCCAAGATTGATTTTATGATTTTAAGAAAGATGATGCTTTAAGCATATTATGAGCAGGTTATTTAAAGTCTTTTCAGTAAAGATTTGATATTTTGATCACTGGTTTAGCTTTGGAATCTATTTTACATATTATTATAGTTTCAGAACTCAGATTAGCTTTATTTATAGATTTACTCATTTAAATGCATGATTGGTTTTCCATATGAACCCTTATGTTAGTTTTAAAAGTGGATTTCCAATGGTTTGAGCATACAAATTTAAGAGGGAGTAGTATTTAGCACCGAGCGAGAAGTGTGGGATTAGCGTGCCTGATCTTCCACAGAACTATGTAGCCAACGTAGGTACAAATTATTAAATTTTCCCATTTCTATATGGATGACACTTTTATCTTGTGATCGATCACCTGGATTAGGTTATACTCCCTGGAAAGAGTATGACACCTCTCCCCAATGTGAGGTTTCTTCCTTAGGAGGTCAAGACGTTGGATTCCATGTAGGTCATATGGTTTATGTCGGTTAAGATAACCTCCCTAATAATAAATATTTTTAGAATAAGTTTTCAGATTTCACTTAGCCTATATGATTTGAGAATAAGAATAGAATACAGATTTCAGAACTAAGTGTTGTGACTCATAAGAATCGTATTGCATACTTTAATCTTCATGATTTATGATCTTTAGGTTTCATATTTACTCAAACCTATGTGAGTCATTTACATTTAGCATGCATGATTTTATAAACTGTGATGACATTGTTTACTTATTGCATTCACCCCCATATACTCAGGTCATCCTCAAAGTACTAATCCACATATATGTCCATGTGCTACATTGTCTCATAATGTAGGTTCAGGTGCTCAACCACAGCAGTGCGAGTGATTTTTGAGTATCTGATCTACATCTCTGCATTTGGTGAGTCCTCATAGTACAGGGACTTAGCTATTTATATTTTTATCTTATTAATAGATATTTCTGTATTCATTTTAGACAATTTGAGTTAGTTGGGTCCTGTCCCAATGACTCTCTAGATTTAGTCAATAGAGGCTTGTCAGACTACTAGATTCTGTTTTAGATCTCAGTTATGGTATTTAAATTTTTAATATTTGCTTTATCAAACTTTTGAGATTGATATGATTTAGATATACCAGATAATTCAGATATTTTTTACATTTATTATGATTATTCATTCATACCTTCCCAAATTTGAGATTCAGATTTAGAAAAGGCAGCCAGGGTTAGATCAAAAATACTTGTAGTTCAAAGCACCATGTGGTATCCTGGAAATTAGATTTTGTGGAATTACAAACTTAGTATTAGAGACTAAGATTTAGAGAGTCCAACGGAGTTAGACAAGCCGCATTACAGAGAGTCTTAATCATCAGTATGAAGTGCATCATATCTATGAGCAAGAGGCTATGGAGTATTTTAGGAAATCATCTCTTCTTTTATGATCTATTGTACATTCAGTATCTCTATCTGCTGCTATCTCATGCTTTCACATGACAAAAAATGCCTACTCGTCGAGATAATGCACGTAAAAATGATAACCAGCCACCTTAGCCTAAAGATCCTTTGAATGAGAATGTGTCATATGCTGAGTTTTGGGCTGCCTTTAAGGTGCTAGCCCAAGCCTTAACAGCTAACATTCAGGGAAATCGTCAGGCTGCAACCCCATCTCAGTAAGATGGCTAGAATTTGAGATTTTATAAGGATGAATCCATGGGAGTTCTTTAGGTAGAAGGCAGGAGATGAGCCACAGATCTATCTAGATAAAATGATAAAGATCACCCGAATTATGCATGTTTCTAAAGAGGAGAGTGTAGAATTAAAAACCTATAGGCTGAAGGATGTTGATTATGATTGGGTAGTGATGTGGAAGAAAAGTAGAGGGGAGAATGCAGCTCCCATGACTTGGTAGATTTTTCAGGATACGTTGCTAAACAAGTGTTTCCCACATGAGATGAGGGAAGCTAAGATAAAAGAGTTCATGAACCTAAGGAAAGGCTCAACAACAGTGAATGAGTATTGCCTCAAGTTTTACCAGTCGTCTAAGTATGCTCCTGATCAGATGGCTGACCCCTAGGTCAAGCATGACTAGGTTTATGAATGGTGTGTTAGGGTTGGTAGTTAAGGAGTGTAGGACTGCAATGCTTATTGGAGATATGAATCTCCCTAGATTGATGATGCATGCCCAATAGATTGAGGCAGAAAAGATAAGGAAAATAGAGAGAGAGGGAGTAAATAAGAAGGCTAGAATAGGGAAGTTTGATTATGGTTAGAATAGGTTTGGAGGAGAAAATATTTTGCAATTTCAGAATCATTCATCTATGCCTGCACCTTCTTCGATCAATGCTTCGGCACCTAGAAATAGACAAGAATAATAGGGTAAGTCCTCTATGTCTAGATCTTAAAATAGTGTGAGTGGAAGGCCTAGATATCCTTAGTATGCTAGGTGTGGTAAGAATCATCCTGGTAAGTGTTTAGCTGGACGGAGGGGTTGCTATGGTTGTGGCTAGTCGTGTCATAGAATTAAAGAGTGCCCGCATTCTACACAGGAAACAAAGATGTTCATCCTCAGACTCAGTCTACCAGTGCACCATAATCTTTAGGTCTCCCAGCTCCTCCTCAAGGTGCATCATCTAGTATCGGTGGCGGTCATCGCTAGAATTGGTTTATTCTATACCATTCTTCCAGGAGCAAGAGGATTCTCAAGACGTTGTTGCTGGTATGCTTTATATCTTCAATTTTGATGTTTATGTGTTGTTAGACCCTGGGTCAAGTTTCTTTTATGTGACCCCACTAGTTACTGTGAATTTGAGATAAATCTTGAAAAGATCCCCGAGCCTTTCTTGGTTTCTACTCCAGTAGGTGAGTCAGTTATTGCTAAGCAAATCTATAAGAAGTGTCCTATCACTATCCTTCATAAAGTCATGTTAGCATACTTGATAGAGTTAGATATGGTTGATTTTGATCTTATCCTTAGTATGGATTGGCTCTATTCCTGTTATCTCTCTATAGATTGTCTCACCCATGTGGTGAAGTTTGAGTTCCCATATGAGCCAGTCTTCAAGTGGTCAGGTAATTCAGTGCCTCCCAAGAGTCATTTCATATCTTATCTTAAGGCCAGAAAGTTGATATCCAAAGGTTGCATTTACCACCTAGTTCGAGTTTAAGACATAAAGTCTGAGACTCCAACACTTCAGTTTGTTCGAGTGGTCAATGAATTTCGTAAAGTTTTTCCAGAAGATCTCCCAAGGGTACCTTTCGAAAGGGAAATAGAATTTGGTATTGACCTTCTCCCAGATATTCATCCTATTTCTATCCCTCCATATCGTATGGCTTCTGCAGAGCTTAAGGAGTTAAAAGAGCAATTCAAAGATCTTTTAGATAAAGGTTTCATAAGTCCTAGTGTTTCTCCATGGGGTGCTCTTGTCCTATTTGTGCGAAATAAAGATGGTTCTTTGTGAATGTGCATTGACTATCATCAGCTAAATAAGGTCACAGTCAAGAACAAATACCCTCTTCCTAGAATTGATGACTTTTTTGACCAACTCCAAGGTGAAAGTTATTTCTCAAAGATAGACCATAGATCTGGCTATCATCAGCTTAAAGTAAGGGAGTGTGACATTCCAAAGACAACCTTTAGAACCCGTTATGGTCATTTTAAGTTTTTAGTCATGCCCTTCGGACTAACCAATGCTCCAGCAGATTTTATGGACCTCATGAACCGAGTTTTCAAACAGTATCTAGACATGTTTGTCATAGTATTCATAGATAATATCTTTGTATACTCCCATGGTGAGGATGACCATGTAGATCATCTTAGAATTATCTTGCAAACTCTTAGAGATCATCAATTGTTCACAAAATTCAGCAAGTGTAAATTCTGGCTATGATCAGTAGCCTTTCTCGGTCAAATTATTTTTGTCGATAGCATTAGAGTTGATCCCTAAAAGACAGAAGCCGTAAGAAATTATCCTAGATCTAAAAATTAACCTAGACTTATCTCTTCATCAGACATTAGAAGTTTCTTGGGTCTAGCTAGTTATTACAGATGTTTTATTGAGGGTTTCTCATCTATTGCACCCCTATATCTAGATTGACCCAAAAAAAAGTTTTCCAGCGGTCAGATTCCTACGAGAAGAGTTTTCAGGAATTGAATACTCGACTCACTACAACCCAAGTCTTAGCATTACCTAATGGTATAGATGGTTTTGTGGTGTATTACGATGCCTCTAGAGTTGTTTTGGGTTGTGTGTTGATGCAGATAAATAAGGTCATAGACTATTCCTCTAGACAGTTTAAGCCTCATGAAAAACATTACCCAACCAATGACCTTGAATTAGCTGCTGTGGTGTTTGCATTGAAAATCTAGAGACACTATCTGTATGGTGTACATGTTGATGTGTTCACAGACTACAAAAGTTTGCAGTATGTGTTTACCCAGAGGGAGTTGAATCTTCTTCGTAGGAGATGGTTAGAATTTTTGAAGGATCATGACATGAGCATGTTTTATCATCTGGGAAAGCCTAATGTAGTGGCAGACACCCTTAGTAGATTGTCTATGGGCAGTGTTGCCCATGTGGAGAATGATCAGAAAGAGCTAGCACGATAAGTTCATTGTTTGGCTAGATTGGGTGTTAGGTTGGTTGATTCAGCTGAAGGGAATGTTTGAATTCAGAGTAGTTCTGGATCTTTCCTAGTTCCAGAAGTGAAGGAGAAACAAATTAGGGATTTTAGTTTGGTCAAACAAAAAGAGTCAGTGAGAGACCAAAGGGTAGAGGTTTTCTCCCAAGGGAGAGAGAGCGTATTTAGATACCAGAGTAGATTGTGTGTGCTATATGTTGATGAGTTGAGATAGTGGATTATGGCTGAAGCTCATGGCACGCGTTATTATATTCATCAGGTGCTGCCAAGATGTACCATAACTTGCGGAAATATATTGGTGAAATGGTATGAAGAGAGATATAGCTCAGTTCGTAGCTAAATGTGCAACTTGTCAACAGGTTAGGGTAGAGCACCAAAGACTTGGTAGAACGTTGCAAGAGTTTGGTATCCCCACTTGGATGTGGGAATAAGTGAATATGGATTTTGTGACTTTCTTACCCCATTCATGTCGTAAGCATAATTCAGTTTGGGTTACTATAGACAGGCTAACTAAATCAGCCCATTTCTTACCAGTTCACACATCCTTTACAGCTGAAGATTATGCTGAGTTGTTCATTAGAGAGTTGGTCAGATTGCATAGAGTTTCTTTGTCTATCAACTCAGATAGGGGTACTCAATTTACCTCCCAATTTTGGAGATATTTTCAGAAGGGTCTTGGTATAAAAGTCTATCTTAGTTTAACTTTTCACCCTCAAATAGATGGTCAAGCAGAGAGGACCATCCAAACTCTAGAAGATATGTTGAGGGCATGTGCTCTTGATTTCAAAGGTAGTTGGGATGAACATTTTCTGTTGATTGAGTTCGCTTATAATAATAGTTACCATTCTAGCATTTTGATGGCCCCATTTGAGGCTCTTCATGGGAGGAGATATAGATTACCCATAGGTTGGTTTGAATTGGGTAAGGTCACTTTGCTTGGGCCTGACGCAGTGTTTGAAGCTATGAAGAAAGGTAAGTTGATAAGAGAAAGATTGAAAATAGCCCAGAGTCATCAAAAATCATATGCAGATGCGAGAAGAAGGGACCTCAAGTTTGAGGTTGGTGATTTAGTATATCTAATGATTTAACCCATGAAAGAGGTGAAGAAATTTGTCAAAAAGGGGAAGCTTAGTCCCCAGTATGTTGGCCCTTTTAAAATTCTGAGTTGAGTTGGGAAAGTAGCATATGAGCTTGAGTTTCCCACAAACTTGTCAGCCGTTCATCTTGTATTTCACATCTCTATGCTTAAGAAATGCATCAGTGACTCCACCATTATAGTTTCTTTAGAAAGCTCAGATATCCAGAATAGCTTCCCATACGAAGAGACTCCGATTGAGATTTTAGATCATCAGACCCGTAGACTTAGGAACAAAGAAGTTTTCTTGGTCGAAGTTTTTTGGTAGAATCAATCAGTTAAGGGTGCTACTTGGGAAATAAAAGCAGATATTCGAGCCAAGTACCCCCACCTCTTCTGTGCAAACTCAGATTTAGCTGAAGGTAATACTCTTCCTTAATTTAGTTCTTTTCTAATCTCAAATTCATCTATATAGCTATTTTTATGTGAACTCATGCACTTATAAATCAGTTCAGTAAGCTCATTATGTTGAGAATCAATCATTTAGTTAATTCAGTTGTGCATGATAACTTATAGCCCCAGATTTCCTTAATATTCTCAACTTAACCAGCTATATTTGAGGATGAATGATCCCAAGGGGTAGATATTGTAACACCCCAAACTTTTCTAGCTTAAATTCATCCCAAAAATGTCAAGGATTAGCTTTTAAAGTGAATGATAATTATTTCGTGTAGAATTTCTATATTTAGAACTCCTATTGTGTGGAAAATTTAATAAGCTTTCCAACGATATAAGATTCGCCCAAATCCAATAACCAAGTAAGAAGTTATGGTTAATTTAAGTTCTAGTCGCAAAACACCATCATTTTAGTCACTAGCGCATCACGTAGAGGGTTTAAATAAATATTTTCAATTTCCAGTGGCACTCTGCGATATTGGCGCATTGCGGAGAGGGCCAATTTTCCATTCATCAATTTCCAGAGGTCCAGCGCGATAATGGCGTGTCGTGCTAGCACGATAATGGCACGTCGTGCTAGCACGATAATGGAGCGTCATGATATGTGCCAAAATGGCATTCCAAAGGGCCACCTCAATGGCTCCACATCGTGGAGTCTGCCCAGTTTCCATTTATCAACTTCCAGTGAGCTACCACGATAGTGGCACATCACGGTGGCCACCCATTTCGAAAAAATATGCATTTTTTTAGTCTGTTTAATTATTAAAAGGGGTACTTTGGTCATTCTTACAGACCCTAATCCATCTTAAACAGTGAATTAAACCTCTTCAAAGCACTTTACATTCACTTTTCATCGTCTCTCTCAAGCAAAACTCTAGTTCATCAAACTTTCTCACCAAGAAATCCAAATTCCTCCATTTATTTCTCCTAAGAAACTCAAGATTGAGGATTCCAAACACAGGGGCTCTAAGAATTTATCATCAAAGCATCAATAGGAATTCAAGGTTCAAGTTTTTTATCAAAGATCACCAATTAAGGTATGTGGGGTTATGAACAAGGATACTCATTTCATTCTTGTGCCCAAAACTTATTTTAATTACTAATTTACTAAATTTTATATGAGTTTCCATGAAATTGAAGTTAGGGTTTATACCCATTAATGTTGTTTACAAGCTAATGAAATTTCCAATGATTTAGAAGTTGAATTACATGATTATGTTCATATTTTCATGTATATTACTGAAATTTCCATATTTTAAGTTGAGTTATGAATGTTTACATTACCAAGCATGAAAATTATAATGTTTTAACATGAGATTGAAGCATGGATTACTTTTCCAAGATTAATTTTATGATTTTAAGAAAGATGATGCTTTAAGCATCTTATGAGCAGGTTATTTAAAGTTTTTTCAGTAAAGCTTTGATATTTCGATCACTGGTTTATCTTTGGAATCTGTTTTACATATTATTACAGTTTACAGAACTCAGATTAGCTTTATTTATAGATTTACTCATTTAAATGCATGATTGGTTTTCCATATGAACCCTTATGTTAGTTTTAAAAGTGGATTTCCAATGGTTTAAGCATACAAATTTAAGAGGGAGTAGTATTTAGCACCGAGAGAGAAGTGTGGGATTAGCGTGCCATATCTTCCACAGAACTATGTAGCCAACGTAGGTACAAATTATTAGATTTTCCTATTTCTATATGGATGACAATTTTATCTTGTGATCGATCACCTGGATTAGCTTATACTCCCTGGCAAGAGTATGACACCTCTCCCCAACGTGAGGTTTCTTCATTAGGAGGTCAAGATGTTGGACTCCATGTAGCTCACATGGATTATGTCGGTTAAGAAAACCTCCCTAACAATAAAGATTTTTAGAATACGTTTTCAGATTTCACTTGGCCTATATGATTTGAGAATAAAAACAAAATACTGATTTTAGAACTAAGTGTTGTGACTCACAAGAATCTTATTGAATGTTTTACTATTCATGATTTATGATCTTTATGTTTCATATCTACTCAAGCCTTTGTGAGTCATTTATATTTAGCATGCATGATTTTATAAACTATGATGGCATTGTTTACTTATTGCATTCACCCCCATATACTCAGTACATCCTCAAAGTACTGATCCATATATATTTCTATGTGCTATATTGTCTCATAATGTAGGTTCAGGTGCTCAGCCACAGCAGCGCGAGTGATTTTTGAGCGGCTCATCTACATCTCTAAAGTTGGTGAGTCCTCAAAGTTTGGGCACTTAGCTATTCATGTTTCCAGTTTATTAAAGATATTTCCGTATTCATTTCAGACAGTTTGAGTCAGCTAGGGCCTGTCCCAGTGACTCTCTAGATTTTGTTAGTAGAGGTTTGTCGAACTACTAGATTCAATTTTCGATCTCAGTTACAGTGTTCAAATTTTTAGTATTTACTTCATCAAACTTTTGAGATTAGTATGATTCAGATATACCAGATAATTTAGACAGTTTCCACATTTATTATGATTTTTCATTCATAATTTTCCAAATTTAAGATTTAGATTTAGATACCAAGGTTTGCTCAAAACTACTTGTAGTTTGGAGCACTGTGTGGCATCCTAGGAATCAGATTTTGGGGTGTTACAGAGAATTTCTCTAATGTATTTATGGAATTATTTTTTCCTTTGCAGTTAAGAGAAGTAAAAGCAGAGGAGTTTGTTAATCTAAAATAAGGAAAGATGTCGATCAAGGAGTATGCCTTAAAGTTTCACCAGTTTTCTCAGTATGATCCAGAGGTGGTGTCTGATATAAGGGCCTAAATGTATAAGTCTGCTTTGCGGTTGTCTCATAAGTTGGTTCTTGATAGTAAGGTAGCTATGTTGATCAAAGACATAGACATCTCTAGATTGGTTGTGTACGTGCAACAAGTGGAGAAGGATAAGAAGAAACACGTTAAGTTTGGTGCGAGGCAAGGAAAGAAATTTAGGGCTTCTAAGAAAGGTGGTAAGATGGTTGTAAGTGGACTAGGAAGAAGTGGTGAAGTTCTGGTTCTTTCTCAATGACTAGTGCTCCTTACCCAAAGTTATTGAGTGATCGTCGATCTCAGGTTGATGGTAGGTTTCGAGCACCGGGTGCCCAATCTCAGGCTAGTTGGGCTCAGTCGGCTCCATCCCACCCTCCTTGTAGATTTTATGGGTGGTCGCACCGTGGGTTCTATGAGAAACAAAAGAACATGTGCTTTTATTGTGGTTAGAATGGTCAGATAAAGCATGAATATTGTGTTAGAATGACTTCTGGGGATAACAAGGCTCTGATTGCCTCTTCATCTACTCATGCACCAAAGGGTGCTACTTCTATACCTATTTCTTCTTCTGGAACCGGTACTGGCCAAAATCGGTTATATGCTCTTGCATCTCATCTGGATTCTGAGGCATCTCCTGATATTGTTATGGGTATTTTTAAGCCTTTATCCCGTGATGTGTATTTTTTACTTGATCCAGGGTCTAATCTTTCTCATGTGACCCCTTTTGTAGTTCTGTATTTTGGTTTTATCCCTGAATTTATTTCTCATCCTTTTTCTATATCTACCCTAGTTAGTGACTCTGTGATTGATAAAAGAATTTATAGGGGGGGGTGTTGTATCTTTTGGTGGTAGAGAAACTCTTGTGGATTTGATAGAGTTAGATATGGTTGACTTTGATGTCATATTTGGGATGGATTGATTGCATTCATGTTATACCTCCTTAGATTGTTGGACCTATAAGTCATGTTTAAATTTCCTAATGAGCTAGGTATTGTATAGGAAGGGGGTTCCTTAGTACCTAAGAGGGCATTTATCTCATATCTTAGAGCCTAAAAATTGATTTTCAAAGGGTGTTTGTATCATTTGGTTTGGGTTAAAGATTCTAACTCAGAAGGTCCTTCACTAGAATTAGTTCCCATGGTTAATATATTTTTCGAGGTTTTCCCTGATAATCTTCCTGGTGTACCTCCCGCTAGGGAAATAAAGTTTTGGATTGATCTAGTTTCGGACACTCGTCCAATTTTAATCCCTCCTTATAGAATGGATCAGGCTGCATTGAAAGAGCTTAATGAGCAATTGAAAGATCTCTAATGTAAAGGATTTATCTATCTTAGTGTGTCTCTTTGGGGTGCTCATGTGTTATTTGTTCGTAAGAAGGATGGTTCCTTTTAGATATGTATTGAACATTGTCTGTTGAATAAGATGATCATAAAGAATAAGTATGCTCTTTTTAAGATCGGCAACTTGTTTGATCAACTTCAAGGTGAGAAGAGTTTTTCTAAGATCAATCATAGGTTGGGTTATCATCAGCTTAAGATTAGGGAAGTAGATATCCCTATGACTGTCTTTAGGACTCGGTATGGTCAATATGAGTTCCTAGTCATGTATTTTGGGTTGACCAATGTTCCAGCAATATTTATGGATTTGATAAATAGGCTTTTCTATTAGTTTTTGGATTTGTTTGTCATTGTCTTCATTGATGAAATCTTCGTCTACTATAAGAGTGATGTGGATAATCCAGATCACCTTCGTGCGATGTTGCAGACCTTGAAGGATCATCGTTTGTATGCCAAGTTCTCTCAGTGTGAATTATTGTTGAAGGCTGTGACTTTTCTTGGTCATGTTATCTCTAGTGAAGGGATCATGGTGGATCCATAAAAGGTTGCAGTGGTTAAGAAGTGGCCTAAACCTGCGACTCCAACTTATATTTAGAGCTTCTTGGGTTTGGTCAGGTACTATAGGAGATTTGTGGAATTTTTTTTTACTACAACTTCCCTATTGACTAAGTTGACCCAGAAGAAGGTCAAGTTCTTGTGGTCGGATGTGTGTGAGGGTAGTTTTGAGAAATTGAAGGGTAAGTTAACTTCAGATCTATTTTTTACCCTGCCCGAGGGTAATGATGGTTTCATAGTATATTATGATGCTTCTCATGTTGTGATGGGTTGTGTGTTGATGCAACATGGTAGGGTGGTGGCCTATACTTTTAGGAAATTAAAGGATCATAAAAAGAACTACCCTACTCATGACTTGGAGTTGTTAGCGGTGGTATTTGCGATAAAGATTTGGCATCACTATCTCTATGGTATTTAAGTTGATATCTTTTTTATCAGAAGATCCTACAATATATGTTTACTCAGAAAGAGCTAACTCTCAAGCAAAGGCGGTGGCTTGAGTTACTGAAGAACTATGATATGAGTCTTTACTACCATCCATGTAAGGCTAATATTGTTTCTGATACTCTTAGCAGGTTATCTATGGGGAGTCTATCTCATGTAGATGAGGATAAGCAGGATTTGGTGAAGGAAATTCACCTATTGGCTAGCCTTGGAGTTCGTCTCACAGACTTTGAGAATGGTGGTGTGTATGTGCATCAAGTATCACAGTCGTCTCTTGTTGTTGAGATAAAGAAAAAGCAAATATTGGGCTATGACTTGATGAATATTAGAGAAAATGTAGGTCAGAAGAAGGTTGTTGACTTTGTGATTGGTGAAGATGATTTCTTGAGGTACCAAGGAAAATTATGTGTTCCTAACGTCGATGGATTGAGGGGAAGGATTTTGGCCAAATCTCATGGATATTGTTATGCTATTCATCCTTGTTTTATAAAGATGTATCATGATCTTAAGGAGTTTTATTGGTGTAATAATATGAAGCGAGATATGGCTAACTATGTCGCTAAGTGTATGGTGTGTCAACAAGTAAAAGTTGAACACATAAGACCCGGTGGTTTGTACCAAGAGATTGAGTTGCCCCAATGGAAGTGGGAAGTGACTAAATGGATTTCATTACCGGTCTTCCTCAGTCTTGAAATCAATGTTATTCAATTTGGCTTATTATTGATAGGATGACTAAGTCTGCTCACTGCTTACCGGTGAGGACTAGTTATTTAGCGGAGGATTATGCTAAGTTGTATCTTGCAGAGATTGTGAAGTTACATAGTGCCTACTATAACCCGCCAGTGGAAAGCCAAATTAGTAGTCTATAACAGCTTGTAACGGACTACCCTACTAGATAAAGACAAGAATATGAAAAAGATGAAATAAGAGATAAAATACATAATATAGTCCCAAAACCTGGTGGTATTCAGTACAAGATCTTATACATAACTAGAATCCAAAGTGAAGTACAAATGAATATATTGATATAACTTATCTCCGAATACAACATTGAGACTAGGCTTGTACATAAGAGGGAGGTAAGTTATACTTCAAACGTCAGGAGCTCACTCTAAGTCTTTGAACCATGGCTTCTCCACAGGATGCATGCATCAACGGAGATAACCCTTACTATGATCTACAGGCTGCAGAAGTATGGTATGAGTACTAAACACATGGTACTTAGTAGACACCTCCTAACTGAGCTCCAAAGATAATGCAGATATACATAACATATAAACAGAATGGAAAACTACACCCAAATATCCAGCAACAACATAAGACAACCAATGAGATAATCAGGATACACTATACTAATCATGTCCAAGAGATTAACATAGAAAGGCTAAGGAAGCAATAAGAATGCACTATCCTATTCCAGCCTTACTTAGGGATCTTAATACGATACCATATGTCACTACCAAAAAACAAAGTAAAAATGAAAGGTTGATATATATATATATATATATTTATACAAAATCTACTCGAAGTACAACCTAAATCATCAGACTAGCTATTTAGGACCTCCTAACTATCGTAGAAGCTACTGTTAGAATACTCAGGGTTCTAGTTTATATATCAAATCATTAGATGGTCATGAATAAGAATCTAATCATAAGATAGAAGAGGCTAGAATCATACCTCAAATCTCGATACCAAATCAATGACCAATCTGTCATAACTAGCCATAAAAATAATAATAACAATATTGATAATAACAATATTGATAACAACGCGAGTAACCGGCTAGTCCGGACAACCAAATACCTATCCTATCCTATCACATACCCCCACCACCCTAGGCTCAAAAGGTTCAAGCATCATACAACACACTACACTTCTAGTCATCATCCATATCTAAGCAACCCCCTATGTTGGCTGATAGATATAGGCACAAACTGGTGATAGGCGATGCACATGCAAGGATGACTGCAACAGAATCCATAATACCATAATCATCATCATCATAACCATCATCGTCATAATAATTCTCATCATCTATCACCATCATAATCATCCTCTGTCTTAGCTAGGTATGTGTGTGTGTACATATATATATATAAATCTCCATACATAAGGCTATCCAACTCAAACCAATAGATTTACACATAGGAACATCAATGTAATCATCTTCTGACCTTATCGGGTATATCATCATAATCATTCTCTGACCTTTCCTGGTATTAATATCATCATCATACTATCCTTAGACCTTGTCGGGTATAAATTTATCATCACGATGTCCTCCGGCCTTGCCGAGTATATATGCAGTATCTTCATAATTATCAACATACATATATATAACATTAATACTAAATTCTGTTATCAGGTTTTACCCAAAAGTTATTTCATCAATATAGCTTCTTCCTCCGTCCCATACCGGAGAGATGTGTATTTAGATATAATAGGTGCATGGACCCAAGCCATGGATAAAAAGAGTGTAATTTGTATGTCCATTGCCTAGAGTAAAATTTGGGACTAAATCATTATAAAGTGTAGAAAGAATCAGAATCTCTCACGACTAGAGTAATTAGTAGTGTCAAATCATAGACCGAAATTTGTCTTAGCTAAATCTTTTAAAACATCATTATTAATCACTTTCAGATATAGGTTAATCATTAAGACAAATATTTATTATTATGAAGAAATCAGTTTCTAATGTAAAAAGTGGGTTTTAACCATTATTTAGTAACAATAGTAATAAGATTATAATCTAATCGAAATCATATCAATCTTCAATGCAATGATCATGAATGTACCGAATATATGCATGCCATCACCAGTATTCAAATAATGGAACCATACGAATTAACATATCATTAAACTATAGTCACATCCTTTACAAGGATAAACACTTCCCGGATGTCAACTCATATCATAACTCAGCCTTGGGCCCAATAATGTGTCCAAAATAATTACAACATCATAATCACAGACTTTAGACCACATACATATCCAAAACCCATATCAATAATAATGTTTATAAATAACCTCATATCTATAAGTCATAGCGTATTCACGAGGCATAACATCTTTATAAGCCATAAATGATATCTATAATCATCTCACATATAGGAGGCATCTCACATCTAGGAGGCATAATATCAATAAGGCACCTCAAATCTAGGAGGTATAATATATCAACAAGTGTCTCACATCTAGGAGGTATAACATTAATAAGGCATCTCATATCTAGGAGGCATAATATATCACAAGTGTTTCTCATCTAGGAGGTATTATTAATAAGGCATCTAATCGCCAAACTTCATGAGGCATCTTAAAGTGTAATAAGCATTTCACCTTACGGGTCAAAACACTTATCTAATTACCAAACTTTAATAACCAAGTCTAAGTCATTATGCCCATAATCAATCTTAACATTTACATTCGTATGCAATATATAACACGCATCATCTTACGAAGAAGAGTAGACAGAATCCTACCTCGAAGTCGAACACAATCTCTAAATGCCATCACGCTATAAAAATTATAATTTACTCTTCAATGCGAGAATAACATTACCTATATTGTACCATTGTGCTTTATGTCCAAATATGACACCAAAACCCCTAAGTGGATTCCACTTACGAAAATCACATTTTTGAGGTCAATCCAATATTTATTCATGATCAAGAAATCATAATCCTAAAAAATGGGTGAAACCCAAGATAATTTGGGGCTAAAATCAAGCCCTCAAGCTATTTGGGATTTTAGGTCAAGAACCAAGAAATTCATCAACAAAAAGAATGAAATCTTGCCTTAAATCCAAAGATATTCGCAATAATAGATGTTAATCAAGCTCCTAAGTCACCCCCAAGAGTCCATTCAAAGTTGTCACACCCTTTAGGGTTTTTGCTCTCAAGAGAAAGTGGGAAAATAAGCTAAATTGTGATTTAAAGGGTCTTTTTATACCCTTTCTAGGTCCCCAGATACTGCAATCACACTATATGATGCCAGAACTAGATGATGCAATCGCAATAAGAAGTAGTGTGATCGCCCTACCTTCTACACATAAGGTGCGATCGCAGGCACACTAGAAGACAACTGAAACTTAGAATTTTTCCAAGTTTCCGCTAAGGTATCGGGATTAATTGGAAATCTGATAAATGCAAATGAACTAAGTATGGGAATCAGATTGGCCTAAGGTGTGCGTTCATGAGCCCATGCAAAAGTTTCAATCAATTCTTTCCAATATCCATGCCAAGAAATTAAGAATATAAATCCAGTATCCCAAACAAGAAGTCTAAATAAGAACATCCATGCCCAAACCAATAAACTATTCATACCAAAAGGGTTATATCCATTAATAAGTTGTGAAGAGTTTAACCATAAATAATCCCTTAACCAGCCCATCAAATAAGTGGAAGATTCATTAAATTGTGAAACATTACCCTGCACACTAAATTAGATGTTTTGGATGTAATGGCAAAGTCAAATTTTCCATCCGAAGATGTTTCAACCAAATGTTTGTCCCACACCCATATTTCTAATTTTTTAACTTTCCGACCGACAAGTTCAAATGCGCTCGGGTTCATTAATACCTAAAACATAGGTCTACCAAGCCTAAAATCAATATTTCGGAGCTGCTTGCACAATCAAAATTTACATATAAGATCATTTTACCAAAGTTTTTGCCCGGTGGCCATTTGGAACCAGCGAAGACTTCTAAACAATTAATCAAACTGTCAGTTCCAGAAAGTCATAAATGACTTGGGTAAGCTATGGGAAAGTTCTAACGGCAAAAATAAGAAGAAATATGGAAAATGACCTGGAGGGTCATTACAATATCCCTTACTAAAAGGACTTTCCTCCTCGAAAGTCAATGGATAGAAAGATTTTAAAAGCTTAAAAGGGTGAGATATTGGGCCTACATACTGTGAGCATGACTTCCCAGATAACCTCCACACAGAGAGAATACTTTCAAGGGATTTTCCCACAGGTATCCCTTTTTTTAACCAGCTCTCTCACTTCACTTCCAAACAGTCAAAACTCAGCGAACCAAAAAAGGCTGATGAACGCAAATCTGAACCACGACATACTGATACCATCTTGATACCCATAAAAATCAATCCTAGGTTTATCCA
The DNA here is from genome assembly GCA_030864225.1 of Capsicum baccatum var. pendulum. Classification (NCBI taxonomy): domain Eukaryota; kingdom Viridiplantae; phylum Streptophyta; class Magnoliopsida; order Solanales; family Solanaceae; genus Capsicum; species Capsicum baccatum. The sequence continues at coordinate 73,452,554 of CM061558.1, read as the reverse complement.
AGCCAAAAGAAAATTAAGGCATGAGTCGTGAAACCTACTCCAAATCCAAAAGTAACCTTCTTTTACCAATCCATACTTGCTATCCACTCCTAACCAGTTGAAAAATCACCTGATCTAGGTCCGCGTAATTTCATCATAAAGAACTCAAAGAACTAAAGTTGGTCTACTGCAAGTCTATGCGACAACCATGAGAATAAGCTCATAAGGTGCTATCTGATCATACAAATGGATAATCAAGGAATACAATCTATGCTACAACTAGTCCGGATAGTAATCAAACTAAAATTCAAAAGATCTAGGCATAACTACTAATCACTGAACGATCTACTCCATGATTTCCCATCAATTGAGAATGAAACCATACTAAATCCAACTATAGTATATTACTCCCACTAAGTATATCATCTAAAAATTCTCAAAGAAGACTAAAGACCTAAGGTCAAAGCTGAAAGAACTAATACTGGGTCCATAGGCTACCATCTGAACACTTATCAACTATAATCCATCCAAAATTGATAAGACCGGATAGGTAACCACGAAGTAGGATCAACATGACTATAAATGCAACCTCAAGATCAAAGCTGAATCGCTCAATCTCAACAACCCAAATCAAACCTGAAGATGGGTAGACATTAATACTCCAAATCTATCATAACTTCCAAATCGCCATCCCAAGGCGTTAGATCTGAAATTGAGCCAACAAATCCAAACCAAGGTAAAATACTCACATCAACCATACTGTCTGAATTAGACATATTTGTACCAGATAATGCCAAGCCAGAATTAAAACATAGCTGAAGAACAAAATTGGAATAGAGGATGAATCATCAACTTTAAACCACCCTAGTGATAACAAAACTACAGAAACTTTGAGAAATTCAACTCAAGTCGGAAACTAACCTATCCAACACTCCATCTTGATAAAGAATAGCCATAGACACATATCTTCAAAGGGAAATACTTCACTAAGCCTCATTAAGTCGAACAAACTCTGAAATAGAGATTTTTTAAATCCACCATAGTCGAACAATCATTACTCAATCCATCCATGAATCACATCACCAAAGAAGAAATATACCAATCTCAAAACCAAGGTCAAAGTCTAGGCCACCAGAAAATCAAATAACTAAAGATAAAGAATTTTCAATTTGCCAAATCAAGAAGCGATCACAGAAAAGGCAACCTGTCTCTATCTCCCTTACTCCACGGAAGACCAGAATCACATCACGATAAAAACAGAGCATCCAACTCCACACTTATAACAAGGCCAAACCATCACTAGGAGACGAGCCCAACAAGTCTAAGAAATGAACCAAACAATCTGAGGGATGATTCCAAGACATCTCGCACTACTAAAAATTACAATTTTTCGACAGCTCTTGTAGTCGAAAAATAAGGCATTTTTTACTACATTTCGATTTTTTAATGGTAGTTGGAAAAGAGATTATCTGAAAAATATTTCCGACTACTGTTGTCTGTATTTTTTTACCACGACAGTCGCAAAAATTAAATTGTAGAATGATTTAAAAAAAAAATATTCTAACTAGTGTAGTTGGAAGTTTAATAAATAATTAAAAATAATTACTTAATAATTATAAATTTTTCGAATAATGTAGTCGGAATATTAATTAATAATTATTTAATAAATAAAAAGTTTCCAACTACTTTAGTCGGAAGTTTAATAAAAAAATAATTTAATAAATAAATTATTTTCGACTAATATTAACGAAAAATAATAATATGAGTATTTCTTCCAACAGTTGTAGGAAGATTGATAAACAATTGTTTAATAAATAAATTATTTTCAACTACTATAGTCGAAAAATGATAATATAATTATTTTTTTCGATAGATGTAGTTGGAAAATAATAAATCGTTTTACTTTTTTTACATAAAAGTATTTACTACTCCGATCACTATTGTCGGAATATCCTCTCATGTTAACAGTAACAACATACCTAATGTATTTCTCCCAGTAGAATTTAAAAATTACAAATACAACCAAAACTTAAAAATTCAACCACTTTGACACATCCAAAAAACACGAGTCAAATAATTTAAACATTTCAAGACAAGTTTAAGTCTAAACATCACAATCCAAATTAAACATCAATTCTAATAGCTTAAGTCTAAATGTCACAATCATAAATAAGAACCAACAATTACAATCTAATCATCCGATTCACTATCTTCCCCATCATCAAATACTTGAGGCATATGCTTCTTGACAAATTACTCAAACTTAGCAAACTTGAAAATTTTGGCATCATTAACTGCACACTATTGCATCAATTCTTCAATTTGATTTTTCATCACTTCATCCGTATTTTGTGAAATAGAAGTGGAGTTCAGCAACATTGGGAAGAGCTACTCGAGGATTGGTTAACTCCAACCCCGTGGGTTTTTTCTTTCTTTTGAACACCTACCACAGCTATCCATATTCTATTCATATCAGCAAGCGATGGTTGGACCATGGTACCATCCTCTGAAGCAGGTTGGGTTTGATGGCAATCTTCAATGCTTTTTTGAAATCCTTCCTAAAAGAAAAATAATTGTCATTATGTAATCAAGCTAAGTTGAATAATAAGAAAACAATATATATAAAATTTATTATCTTACATATGCATCCTTAGCACGCGGTTTGACCCATTTTTCTCTTGTACCGTCCTGCTTTTTCTTTTTATGCGTCTCTTTGAAGGCCTTAGTAAGAGGTACATCTACTCTCCCCCATTTAAGAATTTTGGCAGAATTTTACCCATATACATGTCAATGCAACTGTAAAAGTTCAGCTATTAAACTATTAAGACACAAGCAGGGGCATTCAACTTAGCCTTAGATAAGTAATAATCAAAGAAGAATGATATCTGAAGTGATAGCTAGCACTTAACAGTATCTAACATTTGAATTGGAGACAGGCATACTAATGGCCACCAAATGAAGAAATAATAAGAAAACATATCTCTAAGAGAAACTAAGGGTAATTGCAAGTCAACAACTATAGTAGCGCAAAGGTATAAGAAAACTCATGGTCATTATTTGGATTGCTGAACTACATGAAATCCAATAATCTTTAGCCTTCTAAGATTTCAAATAATATGCTAGCATTTGAGATATCATACAAGGATATAGGTGGCCATATACCAAGGCTGTCCACATCAAATTTGGGTATTTAGTTATGTACTGGCATTTAGATTTCCTACAGGGGCATGCTATACAAAAACAATCGAAGTGTAACTACCTAAAATAATTAGTGGTAAAAACCTTGAAATATAGGAGCTGAGAGGAAATGAATCTTGCAGTCTGAGAACAGTAAACCAATGTATAACTAAAAACAACAACAACAAACCCAGTGTATTCCCACATAGTGGGGTCTGGGGGGGTAAGATGTACGCAGTCCATACCTCTACCTCTAAAGAAGTAGAAAGGCTGTTTCCGATAGACCCCGGCTCAAGACACGATATACTACACAGATACATAGTAAAGCATAGAACTGTGTCAGCAGGAACTACATGAATGTGCGTACTTTGAGCGTATTTTCTAATATAAACTTCAAATTAAGAGAAATGCTAAATGTACTCATATCAGATACTTACACATTATCACTATAGTAAGTCATCTATAAATAAACTCCATGTAACAAAGGAGCAAAAATGGATCTTGCAACCCAAGAAAACATACATCCACAATCCCAACAAGTTATTACAATTTTGACCAACTCTATAGCACAACACAAATAACCTAACATAATAGCTTATTGAAGAAGTAACTAAGGACTATAAGCAACAAGGGGACACATAAAAAAAGTATCGCAAATCAACGTAGCAAACTCCGTAGCAAGGAACTAGGTATATCCTCAAAAGGATATATCCTTAAATTTGTTGTTATATTATTAGGGAGCCTAGGTAATTTACTTTGAGAATATACCAGTGATATCAGTCACATTATTCACAAATGAAAAACAAAGACTAGAACTAATGCAAAAGGTCATGGAAGAACTATTGTGCAAAGATACTGAACATATTAGAATATAGATCCCAAAGAGTTTACATTCAAAGAATCAACTTCTATCCTGATCAAATGGATATTACTATAACATTCTCATTGTAATCCTTTACATGAAAATGCATACATTGATAGATTATGAATGCAAAAGGAAACGACTACAACTGAACTAGGACATCTTAAGACACAAGCAGGGGCATTCAGCTTAGCCTTAGATAAGCAATAATCAAAGAAGAATGATATCTTAAGGGATAACTTACACTTAATAGTATCTAACATTTGAATTGGAGAGAGGCATACTGATGGACACTAAATGAAGAAAGAACAAGGAAACATATCTCTAAGAGAAACTAAGTATAATTGCAAGTCAACAACTACAATAGCACAAAAATTTAAGAAAACTCATGGTCATTGTTCTAATGGCTGATCTACATGAAATCCAATGATACTGGATATTCCTGCCGATAGAATATCCATAGAAAGAAAATCCAAGCAAACATAGACAACCCCATAACCCATCGAAACATAAATAAAACAGACAACATGAACCAAAACACTATTACATATGGACAATCTCTCTTCTCTAGGTCCTTAATTTTTAAGATAGACCATTCTAGCACTACCACTCCCTAATATTAAAACAACAAACTAGTTACAACTACAACAACAATAACAATAACACACTAGCTATAACTACAACAAAAACAACAACAAACTAGCAATAACAACAACCACCACAGACCTAGAATTCACATATAAGCCAAATCAATCCGATACAGCTAAAAACCATACATTTTGGGTTTTTTTGTGTACAAATAGATAAAGGGATTGGAAAAGAATAGTACCAGTCTTCATCAGTTGGTAATGAAATTCATCTAACCTCTGATGTGCAATGAGCCACCCATTCCAGAGACTCAATTTGCCTTTCCCCATTCCCGCTTCACCTTATATTCAGGAGTGTCCTATAATTCCAAGAACTTAGCCCCACACTTCATCATTCACCCAACTAGGTTGTTGCAATTCCATTCGAGCCTCATACAAGTATTCTTTGATCCGTAGAGATGCTTTCAATCAAAAAATACAATCTATTTCATTATCAAAACAATCACTTCATGTACACTTTGTCTACAAAATAGTTTAATATAAAGTCACGAAATAAGTTGATGGATATAATGGAAAGACTATATTTAGGAAATGAGATTCATAGCTTATAAAACTGCTTATACCTTAAACTGTTTCCACATGTCAATTCTAATTTCATATGGAATCTCTAACCAATAATTCCATGGCTTTTTGAAAAATAGTTTAATTGTTTCTATAACCATATGCCCTCCAGCATATGTTGGAATGAACCTGTGATAAAATTATATTAAATCAACATCTTAGCTTTTAAAAATTAAGGAAAAACATAAGCGTTACTTACCTATCACCATCAGGATCAATTTGTAGCCTCTCATACTTGTCATATTCTAATACCTCTTTAAATTGCAGATTCTGAGAAGCAGCTGTTATAGCATTAGATGTTGTAGCACTATCAATGGATGGAGATGTTGATGTGTTAGGACCTCAAATTCTCAATCCAAAAAGGCTTGGTATGGATGATGTCAAAGGAACAGATGAAGAGCTACTATGCAGACTATTTTAGGAAGAAGATGTGTGGAACTGTTCAGATAGTGGGGGCATGAAAAATGCATTTGGTAGTGGAATAGTTGATCTAGGAGGAGGAGGAAGATTTATAGTAGCTGGTTGAAGAGTTGTGGTAACAGGTGGTGGTGGTGGTGTTGACCTGCAGGAAGATTATCAGGTCCTTTCTTACTTTTCTTACGTCATCCATTGACATTAACCTTTGATGCCATTGATTTTCTTTACTAACCCCCTGAAAAAGGAAGAACAACCAAATTAGAAGACAACCTATTTCTTATAAAAGATGGAGGTATAATGCAAACACCGTGTGAATGGTAGTCTCTTCCTATACCTATTATTTGAATAGACTTAAAAGCAATTTGGAACTTATAGGTCCTGCCTTGCCATCTTCAAGGTATGAAAATAACATGAGCACATTGACCGGCAGTAATTTATTTCAAGTTCATGACATACAACAATTTAGAGCAGTTTACAACTCCAAAAAACTACCAAAACTTGATTGATATATACATGTTTAGAAGCTACTAATATTCTAATCACTTTGCATTTTTATTGTAACAAACTGGAACACCAGCCCTTGCAGCAATATAAAAGAATACATCATGAGAAGGTTCTTTACTGTATAATTAAGTCCTCCATATTTTAGAACATATAAATGATCAAAAAAAGGTATACTTCCAATTTTTATAGCCAGAAGGCATTATTTGTTCACTACCCTTTATCACTTCAATAAGAGTATCCTGTCAAATTGTTAATTTCCATATTTAGCCAAAGTCAATTCCTTCAATAAAAAGCCAAATTCTGCTCTTCCCAGTCCAGCAGTCTAGTTCAAGCCCATCCACTAGTACTATATGTAGGTAGAATTTACATGGACTAGTATTAATTTCATTTATCTATAGGAAACAGTCAATCATGAAGCACCATAAGGGCACATCATATTGCCACGTGGATTATCCATCTTTTATATAAGATGGAATAATAAATGATTTAATACCTTTAGCACTAATGTGGTGATGGGATCATCAACATCATGGAACAAGATCACAAGCATTACATGTCATTAACCAAAAGAAGGAAGAGAATGGAAAAAACCATTATGTTGTGCTTAGATGGAGAGAAATGCAGTTATTTGGAATTTGCAAATAACATAAAATAAGAAATCAATATCTAGAAAGTTATTCAAACCAGCACAAAATAGAACATAATCGAGCAGATCCTTATACATGGTTTAACTTACATACTACAAAAGGGTGTACATTTGACAACAACAAAAAGAGCAACAATGCGGAAGAAAAATGAAGCATGAAAAATTTCTCAAAAGAAAGGAAAGCATAAAAAGTTTCAAACTAGCACGGAACAGAATTTAGTCGAGCAGATCCTCATACATGGTTTAACGTACACAAAAAGGGCATAAAGCAAAATGGGTGTAAAAGGAGATACAGAGGTTGTAAATACCTAGATCAAAAAATTCATAGTTAAGTAGTACCAATTGAATAAAACAAACAACATACATATACTATAGAAATTCTCCACTGCATTTAATCCTAAAACCAGAATATTCTTACTAGCATTACAAATGTTAACAAAGAAAAGACACTATATTGTCAAGTAAAATAGCAAAAAACAGCACCTAAAATACAACTCAAGATCCTGTTACTACATACTACTACTATTAATAACAACTCAATCCTCATTGCTTGTTTCATAGTCATTCATCAATTCTTCCTCATCACTTAATTCATAGTCGTTCATCGATTCTTCCTCATCACTTTTTTCATTTTCATCAAGTAACTCTTCCTTATTTTATTTTCATCAGTTGGATCTTTCTCGTCATTTTTCCCGGATGTTCCTTCTCCATAATTGTTAACATTCAATCTAACTTCAGAAAGATCGAATTCTTCATTTAGGCCTTCGCTATGCCGCAACTCACTTGCTAATTCATTATCCACCCTTTCTTCAACACTTGAAATGTCATTCTAATACGCTACATCCAATGCATCCTCTACATCAACTCTACCCACGGGCTTTGTTTTTACAACTACCCTCATGTAGATTTATTCTTACACAAAAAATAAGAAGCATAATACATTTGTTTCATATTTTGTGCAATGGAAAATGGATCATAGAGTCCATACTCCCTTGTACGCTTAATTTCAACTATTTTGTACTAACGGTGCACCTTTGTACCTAACTTAGGTGTAGGATCATACCACTTACACTGAAAGAGAACCAACTTTTTCTTTGGCCAACCAACATGATAATTGAGTTCTAAAATCATGTGAAGCACACCATAATAATCAACACCGTCATCACCTTGCACCCAAACCCCACTATTGTTAGTTTTCTTGTCGTTAGAGAACTCTTCCATATGAAATTTAAACCCATTGACAGAGTACTTAGAAGACTTTCTAACTTTAGCATCAGGTCACCAAGCTATATCATTCAAAAATTAGCCATTGGGTTCATAATTAAGTGGATTATGAACCTATAAAAAGTTCAAGAAAAGTCAGAATTTAAATATACATAAGACTGAAAAAAAGTGTAAATCGTGTTAAATATTTAAGTTACACTTTCATATTCTCTAAACCACACTGAAAACATAGGATATATAGCAGCATCCCTGTGTAAAGCCATGAAGTAGTTGTCCGACAAAGTTATGACTAGACCTTGAATGATTGTCGTTAATATAAATATACTCACTTATAAAAAGGCAGGACCTTGGGATAATTTAATAATACATGTATTGTAGCTGGCTTAAGCTATACCTCATTCAACTATTAAAGTGGACCAACTTTCGAACTTCCTTTACCTGGTTGATTGAACATTCAAAATGGTGGTGCTGAAAGATTTGTATTGTCTCCATCATTAAGCCTATTAGGTCGGTTTCTCAAACATGGCACACTATGTTTAAAATAACATGAACAAAAATAAGAGGTTTCTTTAGTCAAATAAGCCTCACATATTGATCCCTCAATTCGAGATTTGTTTTTTATGGTTCGCTTATATTTGCCAATAGTCCTGCATAGTATGATATTTTAGATGAAATAACATTCAATTATAACACATGAAGGTAAATGTTAAGATTCAATACCTCTCAAAGGTTACATCCATCTACACTGAACAGGCCTTCCAAGTCGTCCCTCTCGCTCAAGGTGAATTGGAAAATGCTCCATAACATCAAAAAAAAATAGGAGGAAAATTTTTTGCCAACTTTTTTAAGGTTAAGAGAATGTTGATATCCATCAAAGATAGGTTCTCCTCCCTTAATGTGTTAGAACATAAATCTTTGAAAAATAAGCTTATCTCTATTATGGGCTTCCACATTTTATCGGGCAATGCACTAAATGCAATAAGCATCATTGACTCTATGAAAATATGACAGTCATGGATCTTCAGAGAGGTTAATTTCCCTTCCTATATGTCAACACGCCTGGATAAATTTGATGCATGTCCATCTGGAATTCTCAAATTCTTAACCCAATTACAAATCACTCTTCTGTCATCCAAAGTGAATATGTAACTGGCCTTGGGCTTTTGAATCTTATTGTTTAAGTATGTCAGGTTTAACTCACTGTGCCAACAATAATCCTTTAAGTTCATCCTGGCCTTCAAGTTATCTTTTGTTTTGTTACTTACATCCATCACAGTACTAAATAAGTTGTCGAAGATGTTTTTCTCAATATGCATGGCATCCATATTATGAGACAGAAGATTGTCCTTCCAATAATCTAACTCCCAAAAATGATTCTTTTAGTACAGTTATGTGTAACACCATAACCAGGTATCCTGGATGGATGGTGGAGACTTTGTTACCTAAGGCAGATTCCTCACTCTATCCCAAATTTGTTCTTGCGACAAGATTGGCGGTGGCTCCTGAAAATTAGACTTATTCTTCATAAAATCACTAGTGTTTCTTCTAAACTCTTGTTGCATTTGCAAAAATCTACGGTGATAGTCAAACCATGAGTTTTTATCCCCATATTTCAAAGTAAATGCTTTTGTTTATTCCATACAACAAGGGCAAGCTAATTTGCCCGCAGTCGACCACTCAGACAACATTCCATAAGCAGGAAAGTCATTTATAGTCCACATCAAAGTAGCACACAATCTAAAGTTTTGTTTCATTGATACATCATATGCTTTTGTACCTTCCAGCCATAATAAGTTTAACTCATCGATCAATGGTTGCAAATATACATTAATTGAAACTTATGGATTGTAAGGACCTGGAATAATGCAAGTTAGAAATATATACGGACTTGTCATACACAATTCAGACGGGGATTATAAGGAGTCACAAACACTGGCAAACATGAATATGGTGTAGCTGAGACAAAATGGAATGAATCCATCGGTAGATAATCTCAACCTAATGTTTTTTGGTTCACTAGCAAAATTTGGATACACACTATCAAAATGCTTCCATGCTTCTCCATCTGACGGATGACATAAAACACCAGGTGGTCCTTTATTTTCATAGTGGGATCTCATATGAAGAACATAGATCATTGATGCAAACAACCTCTTTAACATGGTATAAGGGGTAAGTTATGCATCTACTTCACCAGAACCTTCTTCCCTCTGGCATGTGTGACTTCCTTATAACGAGTTTGGTTACAAAATTTGTAATGCTCTAAATTTGCATCTTCCTTATTGAGTAACATGCAACCTTTATCGCAACTGTGAATCCTCTTTGATGAAAGTCCTAACTTAGAAACCAACTTCTTTGTTGTGTAGAAATCTTTGGATAAATCAAGTTTATTTGGGTTAAGTTCATTCATAAGTCAAATGATAGAATTCATGCCCTCTTGAGAAATAGAATAATCTGACTTAATACTTAGTAACCGAACTGCAACAGATAACTTAGAATGCGCTGATCCTTCATACAATGGATGACTAGCTTCCTTTAACTGTTAATAAAAGTGCTTAGTCTCATCATTTGGTTCCTTTTGAGTCCCTGAGTGTGTCCCAAATGCATCCCTGACCATCTCACTATATCAAGAACTTTCAGCATTATTTATTCTCTCTTATTAGACTTTCAACATAATTCTGAAAAGCAAAATTATTAGCAGCACTACTCTCTCCATGAGTTGTCAACACAGTATAATTAAACATAACTCCCTTCTTATAAAGATGTAATGGAAAAACATCTGGACTCAATAACTTGCCACACTTGTTTTTCTAATAAGGATACCTAATTGTCCATTCAGTAAGAAAATCATCAAGTGTCATTGCTTTAGCAATAAATCCAACTACCCCATCTTTATATTCCTCCCTCAACCCCACACGATTAAGATAAGTCCTATTATACATCCATGTATAATCTTTATTTTTAGTCTACACAAGAACGACAACAATAACAGTAAAGAAGAGAAACATAAGCAAGAGAACCAAAACAATAACAAGAGAAAAAACACCAACAATAGTTATAGTATAAAGAAGACTCTTTTTTACCTTCACCTAGTCTATCCTTGCCTCATCCTTTATCTGGAAACAATATACACTCACCATTGTCAAGCTCCACCCCACCATTTGTTTCATATCTATTAGATTCTAGTGATGGCCTCCCATTGAGTGTTGACCTCTCTCAAACTGCTTACCTACTACCTCTACTGATACTAATTCATCTCCGACTCTACAACCTCTAATTTAATACGCGGTCACTTGTTGTTAAATAGTCTAGCTAAAGACCAAGCTACCCATTTCCTTTTCTACTATTGCATATTCTAGTGAGGTGTCTACTTGTTATTTATAAGCTGCTAAGGATGACTATTACCATCATGCGATGGATGAGGAGTATTATGCTTTGATCTAGAATGGGACCTAGGAACTTGTATATCCATCACCTTCTCAGAATATTATTAGTTGTTGTTGGGTGTTCAAAATAAAGTTGAAGTCATTAGGTGTGATATCTGAAGTAATATGCTCATTCCGGGAAACATACCAAGAAACTTTATTTCAGACTATGTAACAAAAAAATGCCTTAAACACTAAAGGACATTTCTCGTTGTTCCTTAGTTTCTTAACCAGCTCCTTCTTTCTAAATTCTCACAACCAAACATGAAAAGAACAGCTTAAAAAAATACACTGAACTTGAAACATTTCAGTCAATTAAGCAATAGTGTTAAACACAAAGATAAAAGTAAACATCTACCTGAACTCCACTGAATGGATTAAAACCACATAAATCAAACAAACACCAAAAGGCGACCAATTTTGAGAAATCAAGATAAAGCTTCACTTACAAGTTGGAAAAAAGAAACTTTGCCCATAATTCTTTCAAAAGGTAGCAACATCATAAAATTCAATCAAACCAAACTTCCAACTATTCTTGTAACACATAATTCATAATACTATTCACTGTTGCACTACTCAGTTCATCAAAGTTCAAATAAAATAAGTAACAATTGAGTCATCAACAATACATATTTATATACACAAAGTCTAAATCATTTGAAAATCAATACAGAATTGTGGGAATCATCTGAAAATCAATACAGAATTGTGGGTCTAAAGAAACAACTCATACCGGACAAAAATAAGAGATCTAAACTTATGGTAACACACTATATGATAAAAAAACCCTTTCTCTTTTTTATGTTTTGAACCCCTTAGTAAAATAGCTCCGTCACTAAATAAAAAAATCACAAAGGAAATTGGGACAGAAGTAATTTTAGCTCTTTCATTATCCCCAAAATAAAAACAATAAGTTATAGGTATTAAACTAACAGCCAAAAATTCAAAAAAACTAGACAAATATCATTGGAAAAATACGAATTAACACAAGAAATAAAAGTAATAACAACATTGAAATGAGATGTATTTACCTGACACAAATATAATTTGGTCGAGCTGCTTCAATGGGGAGGGGAGTAATTAACGAGGGAGAGAGAAGGGGACAAAAGCTCGCTGGTTCAACCTTCATAGCTCGAATCAGTGAGAGCTCTGAACCCTCATTTGAGTAAAGAGAGAGAGAGGAGGGAGTGAAATGCCGTGATTAGAGTGGAGGAAGTGAAATATCGTGTAACTTATATTTTTTATAATTATTTATTTAATAATTAAATATAATGCTCCGACTAACAGGCAGGAATAAATTAAATGTATTTAATTATTTAATATTTTCGACTATAGTAATAAGATATATTTAATATATTTACAGAATAACTTTTTTGTAATGTATTTAGTAATATATATTTATTTAATTATTATAATTTTTGACTACAGTGGTCGAAAATATAATTAATAATATATTTAATTAGTTATAATTTTTTTGTATAAGGGTATGATTATATATTTAGTCCTATATTCGTTTAGTTATTAGTATTTCGGACTATAGTTATCGAAAATATATATTTAATAATTTATTTAAAAAATTATTTAATTTTTGTATAAGGGTATGATTATATATTTAGTAAAATATTTATTTAATTATTTATATTTCTGACTACAGTGGTCGGAAATATATATTTAATAATTTATTTAAATAATTATTTAATTTTCGTATATGGGTCTGATTATATAGTTAGTAATATATTTATTTAATTATTTATATTTTTGACTATAGCAGTCAGAATATATATTTCTCGAAAATTATCGCCAAATATTCTGACTGTTGTAGTCACAAATAGTATCGAAAAAATATTTTATAAAAAATAAAAATATTAAAGTATGGTTTCCGACTGAAGTAGTCAGATATTTGCGACTAATTTTTTTTAGTCGTAACTTTCAGTCGGAAATTAGCTAATTTCTGTTAGTATCGATATTAACATCAAACTACTATCGGGCGATGAAATAGCCACAAACGAAGAACAATCAAAAACTGGTCAAGGTCATAAATGGGCTATATAGAAAAGGGATAGCCAAAGCGAAAACCGTCGCAACATAGGAGGCAAGTCTAAGAATCTCAAACTCAAGAACGAGCAATATAGCTTAATTGCCAAATTTAGAATTATACAGAACCATAGAAGGTTAATACACCTATGATATCACACTACATTCCCAAATCAATCTAACACAGCTAACTAAGAGATAAAACAACCAGCCTTGCCTCTCTATAGGAAAAGAAATCATCAAATTGGGTTATAGCTACTCAAGCCATTGCATGAGAATCGCAAAGAAATGGAATTCTAACTAGATAACACTAGTCTATACAACAACCCAGTGAGAATCAATAACATCAAGTAATAACATCAATATAATAACAATGACAACAATATCAATAGAAATATCAACATAAACATAATGAATAAATGGTACAAAAATGAGCATCAATAGGAAGTACCACTTAATGGGCCGCCATAAGGTCAATGTGCTGACTCAACCCGACATAGGGCATTATCGTAATGGGCATCCCAAGTCCAACCAGGATCGGGGACTGCCTCCTGTTACCCAACCTAACCACCTATACTAGCCTTAGATGGGTTGAATTTCAAACATTCGACAAGATAGCGCACATGTTCTCATTGAGACTCTAGGATAGGGTCACAACAATGACCGACCCAACAGAATCCAACTATACCACACCAACTACCCAACCATACCAAACCAAACCATAGGCCATAAACTAGGCAATAACCAAAAAGAATACCAAAATTTAATAAAATTAATCTCAAAATATAATAGGGGCTATAAAAGAGAATGTTGTCTTTCTAACCTTTTTGGAAACTAAAATCAACTTAATAACCAACAATCGTCCAAGGGTGTAAGCCCCAATAACAATACCGATGCAGAGGCAAATACTAATACCAATCCCGCCCAGACTAACCCCCAGAAGTACTATAAAGCCTATATCCAAAAGTATAAACAAATTTGGTTGGGACATTTCCCCAACCATGGCCAAAACCAATATAAAAGAAAAGTGTCCAAAGAAATCCATAACATTAAATGATGTTTTCCAAAAGGATGAAAGCTCACCACTTCAGTCCATATGCTGATACCAAATCTGCATGCAAAATAAGAGGAGTAGAATGACCGATTTATATATAGTGTGGGATACAGTCGTTAGTTGATGGGGTTAGCGAGTGACCGCTAGTATGAATCTCAGGATAAGATAAAATAATGCCAGTTATAAAACCATGTAAAACCATCCATAATGCATACAACCATACATATTTACAAGTGATGAGAAAGGGAATCAAGTTTAGTATGCATTGAAAACCTTTACCTAGGCTGTGAAACTTGGCCATCCTAAACCACCCATAAGTGATATGGGTTCAGCTCCCTTTGCTGAAAGGGCCCCAGTATGTATAGCTACACAACTAAGTAATTATCCCATGGGATGACTATTACATCTCCTAATAGTGTGAAATCATGCACACGGTCCACTAAGACCAATCCTCATATCGGCAAATATGAGTTTCCAATTTTGGTCCCCTTAAGACCACTATTTTCCATAGCTTTGCTACACACCTCACCATTAATGCTTAATTAAAATTGTTTCCAAATAACCAAACAATTATCCATTTGTAAAACAATTCCAATATTAGTGGTATCGTCATACCACCCTATACTTGCAAGTAATATCCACAACCAATCTATTTAGGTTAAGGGGACTTTCAAGTGCCCTTTCCATATATCATATTAAACCACTTGGGAGACTTCCATGGTCTCTACAAGCATAACCATTTAACCTTTAGCCTTTTCCAAACCATTTAAACCTTCCCTAATTCCTTTACCAAGTTTAAAACATGCAAGAGTTCCATTAAAAGAAGTCAATGCAATGAACATATCTTTATAAGCATTTTATCAAAACCATTGGGGGCATAATATAACCAAAACCAATTCCAAATTCCATTAAACCATTACTATGAAATCCAATTGTATAAAACCACCATTAATACATATAAAAGCATACTTAAAATCATAGGAAATCATAACCAAGCATTTAACATCAAAACCCTCCAAATAATAGTAGAAAACATGATCGTGAAATAGTAAAACCATGAAATCAATCATATAAACCATGCGTTTAGTTAAATTAGCAATTAGGGAAGAGAATCATGCCTTATACCGAAGAATTGGTGGAAAGAAATCACCAATACAAGCCCCAAAGAAATCCTTAAGATAAAACCCTAGCCTTCTTGCCCCAAAAACTCTTGAGAGAATTATGAGATGTTTTGGAATAGTTTCTAAGTGTTAATGAATAGAATAATAGGGTAAATAACCTCCAAAGTATATTAGATAATGTGGGTCCTAGTTAGGGTAAGTATGAAAATGTCCAGAATACCCCCACTTAAGCCTCTTAAAAATCCCATCACAGGGATATGACTAACCTATACAAGTTGTACCCTTTCAATACAATTGGTACCCACCACTCGTATCTGAGCCTCGACCTTAGATCAGACACTTTCTAGTATACGACTTCTCCAACCAAGTCGTGACCACAATATATGATCCATACCAATGACCCATATCCTTGGAAGAATGAAATACAAGGAGGATCAAACACTGCCCCCCATACGAGTCCCTGATACGACTCATACCAAGCCTTATGACTCATACCGCTAAGTCATACCTATTCCTATGACCAAAGCCATCCCACCAACTAACACTAGTTAACATACAATAGGACCATACCACTCATACCCCAACATATGGCTCATTTTCATGAGTCTATTGGGTTCGGAGAACGAAATTCCAGAAAATTTTCTAAGGGTCAAAATCCAAGATGTTTTATATGCCAAGATAAATAGGAGTCGAACCCAAATACTACACCTACAGGGAGTAAATATCAATATAGATCTACCCCATCCACTACTAAAAGAAATAAACCACGAGGGTAGTCATATAATGTAACGACTTGAAATTTGATAAAATATGTGAAATTTGTGGTTATGCATAATTTGATTATTTTACCCCTCCTCGTATTTGTATTATGGTATTTTTGAGGTGTAAGGGTGATTGACATGGTTCCCTATGTATTTTGGTACCATTTATGTGCTATTGTGATTTTTGGTAGGTTTGAGTGCCTTATATTAGAGTTATGTGGTTATCTTTTGATTTGTGTGATGGACGGCTAATCAAACTATGCCAAAAAATCCAAAATGTTAAGTTTAGGGTGCTAACATAGTTGGTGTGGTTTTATGGATTTTAAATCTCATTTTGACCCTTGGTGGAAAATTGTGATTTTGGGTTTCAAGGGTTGACTTTGTGAAAACAATGTTTTTTCAAAATTTTTATATCTCCATTCAGTTCGGACCATCGAATTTAGTATGGTTACATAGTTTATTTGCGTATATCAGATTCTGAAGGAATCTAGGGCACCCCATAAAAGTCCGTTTTGGACTTAGAGAATCTGGTGCACCAAGTTGCTCGTGCAAACTGTATCGCAAAGGGTAAACATCATTTGAGGAATGTGTTTTATGCCTTATGTACCTGATAACCTGGTTGAGTATAAATAACCCCTTTTTGCCTAATTTTTGCTCATTTTTCATCTTGTCTCTTGAGAGCAAAACTATAAAATAGTGTGAGAGCTTAAAAGTGAAGCTTGTGGGTGCATGGGAAGCTAGATTAACACCTACTTCTTGACTCTCTTAAAGATTTAAGGTGAGAATTCACCCTTTTCTTCATCAAATTTCTTGATTAATTGTTCAAAAACTTAGTACTTGATTTAGTCCCAAATTGTAAACATTTTTACTTGAATAATGTTATTAATCCTATAATTACTAGTTTTCCCCAATTTTATATTCAAAACAACTTTGATTCTTGATTTTAAAACGAATTTCAAAGGTTTTACCCGGTAAAGCTCAAAAATAATTGATTTAGCCCCAAATTGTAAACCTTATTTTTTTACTTGATTTGACTTGAGTTTTCAGCTATAGATTCCTAAAGGCATGGGAATCACATTTTTGAAGTAAAGTTATGATTTTTCCGTTTTTCTTGAAAACCAATTTCAGGGATCCATTTTGACCCCAAACTAAAAGTAGGCAATATGGATATTGTTAGTCTTGTTTTGATACATAGATTCTATATTTCTTGATTTTAGTTGATTTTGGGACCATTCTTAAGAAGATAAGCTTTGTGTTTGAAGTGTTGTTGACTGGTTTCGGCCTTCGAGGTAGGTTATGGCTTAACTCTTCAGATTGGGTTGCGTAGTTAATTCATATACAAAATACATGTTATGGGGATTGGAACTAATCATGAAATTGGATATCTTAATGTGTTGTGCCCGTGTGGGGACCTACATGTGATGTAATTATTGTTTTGAGATACTTCGTGATTCATGCGATCGTGTGGGGTCCCATGTGATGTGGATAGCCTGTTATACTTGTGTAATTGTATTATGTTTTTGAAATGCCTAATGTGGTTTAAATCATGTGGAATTTCATGAATGGTGGGAAATAATGAGTAGATATTAGCTTACGTGGTTGTAGAATATATCATTGTGGTAGGTTATGGAAGTACATCTTGTGGTTGGTTATGGAAATATTCATTGTAATTGGTAGTGAGCATGACATCCTTATATCATACTCACTCATAAAACAAATAGTACCACCATGGTAATATATGATAAAACACTGGCAACACCTTTTTATGATAGAAAATATGATATCTTATAAAACCCTCCCTGAGGGATGTGCTGGTGAGGAGATATAGATATATATATATATGGATTGTATGTAGATTGATGAACCCCTATAGGACTCATGTTGGGAGGCTTTCCTATGTGGGTGTATACGGAGGTTGTGCAACAACCTCATGCATTATCATCATCATTATCATCATCACCACCACTATCATCATCATCTTATACATTGCACTTGCTTATTATGTTTATGTTGTGATCGAATTTCCATATTGACTTGTCATATATCTATTTTATCTATCTATCTATCTATCTATCTATCTATCTATCGATATTTGTACTTAACAATATTGTATAGACACATTCTCCCTTGTTTCTACTTGTACATGATATGATGTATACTTGTGTTCTATCTAGTTATTACTATTGCAAATATATGTGATATATTAGAACAATTAGTGGAAACGGTGTGGGCTACCATTGTGGGATATTTTTTGATTGCGGTGACATATCCTATATGTGTATTTTATATGTTTTATTATCTACTTTGCTCAGTTGACCTATGATACCTATTGAGTATAAGTGGATCGTACTCACGCCTGTTGCACTCTTTCACTGCAGGACCTAGTACGAGTTCATCCTAGCTTGGTTGATCCGGGTGATATTTGGTGCTTTCAAGGTAGTGGTTGACTTTCAGTCATCCAGATGTATTCTACTACCTTTATTATAGGCTATGTCTTTACATTCATTTTAGAGACTGAGTTTCTCTTGTATTTGGACATCTTATGCATTTCTTTTGGATTCAAGTTATACTAGATACATTCTTATACTGTTCACATCAGGTTTTAGGAGTTATGGTTGTATTGTTGATTATATTCTTTCTGCACTTATTATCTTAATGGCTCAACTTCATTCTAGAAGTCTTACGTTGGGGGTATTCTATCTTTTCCCCTTTTTGTATATCAGTTTGGGTGATAGATTACTTGTCAACGTACGTCGTGACAAGTGAATCATGACCCTTAATTTTGGGTCGTGACATATTATCACAAATTTAATAACAAGGCACATAATAATCAAGATGAACTCATTAAGGTATATAATCAACAATGGGTACGAAGATCCCAATACATACAATGAAAAAGGCAAATAGGGGGAAATAAAACCACACCAATCATTGTGAAATCCACAACCACATGCCAAACAGATCTAAGGGAGAATAAATCTAAATGGGTCCAAACTTGGACAGACCGACGAACTCATCAACTGTGGTGCCTAGCGCACTATCTCTAACTAAAGATGCCACAACATCACGAGGCTTATCTAAATGAGTAGAATGACTAGAAATCCCTCACCAGGGACATTCTCTAGTCCAGCATCCAATCTCTCTACAGTCGTAGAAAACTCTTGAAGCCCAATATGGTAAGAACATAAACTAAGTCCAAATGGCTGGTCAACTGACGTTGAGAGCACTTTTTACTACTAACGTCCATCCTTCCTGTAATCATAGCCTATCTCAAGAACTCTAGGCTGGCGGGGAATATATGCTAGCTTTGTCTAATAAAATAACTCATCTTTAGGACACTTTCTGAACCAGTATACCATCTCGACACGACCAAAACAAGATTTTAGAATACTTTGAGACGTTGCCTCACATAATCTAGAATGATCAACATGGCCTGAAGACCCTATGCCAAAAACTCTGCAAGGTTTGATAGGCACCCTACCAACTATGATCACCATGACTACTTTGAGAACCACTCACAGTCCGAAGCACTACCTGCATAGAGCTGATATGCTGCAAGCAACCTCTGCCGGAAGGATCATCACTCTCGGATGAAATACCAAAGGCATGACCACTTGCCGCCATCTCCATAAATCTCAATACATACTTTCTCTGTGGCTCTTAAATAACTAACAACCTGGAAGAAAGAAGACCCAGTTACTATCAAGTGCTCCAGCACGGAGCACCAAATAAAGTAGCAATGTTGATCCTCAATAAATCCACACACCATGCCCTTCTCAAAGGGATATAGCATTGGAAATAGTTGGCCAACTTGAGATATTCAATCTCGTACTCAGAAACTGAAGAACCTTGATGAACAACAATAGACCCAACTCTGGCCTGAGAATTGCTCGATGAACCGCATGTCATCCTTAACTGTGAGGGATCTATAAAAAATTCGGGGCTACTAATGCTGAACCTCTAAAGGATGAATTAGTCATAAGCTCTATTGGAGCCTAAGCTAGCCTCAAATTCTTTGGTTGACACTGAAGATCTTCAATATCCATCTCTGACTTTTTAGTTCGACACTGTACCAAAATGAGTGCTGAAGGGCCATCCACATCTATCGACCATCTCGCTTCATCTATTTGGGATAAAAAAGAGTTAAGGAATGTGCTTAACGCTCATAGAAAATGAGGACACACAACAAGGAGCAAAGAAATGAATTTTCTAATAAATTCTATAGACCCTCTCAAAGATAGGTTACGAACATCTACGCACTGATCCACAGGACTCTACTAAAAACTTAAATTTTATCCTAATACACCGGTAAACCCAGACTATGATACCAATTTGTCATGATCCAATTTCTCAGATCATGATTGCGCCTACTATAGCCCACCAGTAGACAAGCCAAACCCGTAGTCTGGCTAGTAATGGACTACCCAACTAGATAAAGACAATAATATGAAAAAGATGAAATAAGAGATCACATACATAATATAGTCCCAAAACCTGGTAGTATTAAGTACAAGAGCTCACTCTATGTTTCTGAACCATGGCTGCTGCGCATGACGCACACATTAATGGTGATAACTCGTACTATGATCTGAAGGATGCAAAAGTGTAGTATAGCCAAGGAAACAATAAACTATCCTAATCATGTCCAAAATACTAACATAGTAAGGCTAAGGAAGCAATAAGAATGAACTATCCTATTCCAGTCATACTTAGAGATCTCAATAGTATACCGTATATCACTGGCCAATATATGAAGTAAAAGTAAAAAAAAGACATATGTGTATATATATATTAGTATACAAGGCCAAAGAAGGAATATATAATCTGAATCAATAAAAAGAAGGGATATATGGTAATACCATAGCTACATATAGCTAATTATGCATATCTAAACATATATATATATATATATATATCACAAGGTCTACTCAAATTACAACCTAAATCATTAACTAGCCGAGCCTATCACGTACCCCACCACCCCAGGCTCAGAAGTTTCAATCAACATATAACAAACCATAAGTTATAGTCATCAACCCCCCCCCCCCTTATATGGGTTGATTGATATATGTGCATACTGGTGATAGGTGATATACATGCAAAGATAAATACAATATAATCCATAATCATCATCATCATACCCATAATCATCATCATAATTATCCTTCGACTTAGTCGGGTACATATATATATATATATATATATATTAATAATCGCCATACATTATAAGTCCTGACCATTCTTCTTACTCTCTCTTGAACCCTATCCTCCTTGAACTTAAGAATGCAAATTAAGGCTAAAAGCCTAAGTTAGGGGTAATGGAAAGAGAAAGGAAGTGTAGTGAGCCACGAAGTCATAAAAAAGAAAAAGAACCTTCAAATCTAGCAAATAGCATTTTGCTTTGAAGAAAAAGATAGTCCATCAAAAAAATGAGTTGTATAAAGCTTGAGGCAAGCATACAAGTGAGGAAAAAAGATGAAGACTTTGGGTAAAGCAAAAGAGACAAAGTGGGTAAAGCAACAAATGACAAAGAAGTGGACCAATAATCAAAAAGTGATGAGTATATGATGTAGAAGTTCAAGGAGGGTATAGCCTTATTGTCCTAAATTGCTATCCTACCCTACCCTAAACCTATATTACAAACTCAAAAAGCCCTTTGTGATTTCCAACCAAGTATGGTCATTGTAGTGGCGATTGAAAATAGGTGCAAGCCTATGGCATGGTACTTGTAACATTGAGAGTTCCTTGAGAGAGTGAGTGATTGCACTTAAATTTCCTTGTTACGTAATTGGTAACTAGGTGTGTGAACCTTTCTTTTTTGTGAGGGGGCATATGAGTTAATTAAGGTGAGTGATTTTTCCATCTTTCGCACAATGAGATGAGTGGATGTATAACATGATTGTAGCCGGCTTGTGAGTCACTTCTGAAGTGTTAGTAATTGTCTCATTGTCACTCCCCAAGATCCATTGCATCCTTCGTCACTCTATTTAATGATGAAGGGTACTGTGAATACTTTTCTATCCATGTGTGAAAAGATTTTTGTGATAGCAACCAAGTTGGGGTCTTCATGGTCATTGGGAAAATAAATAAGGGCATATATGGAAAAGGTCTCATGGCAAGAGGTAGCGTTGCTTGAGGACAAACAAGGCTCTATGTTTGGGGTGTTGATGAGTGGTAATCCTACCACTCATTCGCACTAATAATGCAGGCATACTACCATGTTTTGTATTACAAAATGAGGCATTATATGGATTTAAGTGCACTAACACCCACATTTTATAGGTATGAAGGGAAGTAGGTGAACATATGTGGAATGAAGATAAAAAGAGAGCAAATAAAAGCAAAAGAAGTGCAGTTGAAAACCTGAAGCGGTCAGCCTCAGTTACCACAACAGCGGTCCTTAGGCCGCGGTCGCAGTAAATCCAAGTGGTCAGCAAAGCAGGATTACAGAACCTAACTGTGGTCGCGTAACCATAGTCGTAGACAAACACACACGATTACGGATCAGTAAGAACAGGCCTAAGGGAAGATTTGAAAAATATCATGGACAAATCCCAAATCATATATAAGAAAAAACCCTTTCTTCTTTGGGGTATGGCTTACCTATTAAGATAATTTGGAATTCCAAGCTTGAAACCCTAATTTGGGCAAGTTGTAATTAACTTTGGAGACTCAAATTTCTTAGTTGCTTTGTGAATAATGAATGCTTTTGATGACCCACATGGTATATTTCTCTTTACTTTCTTCATGAGTCGCTAAATAATTTAGTCTTGGGATTATGTTGAACTAGAGTGTGATTGTGTGAGGGTATTATTGTGTTTGCATGGATTTTAGTTTTTGAGTATGGGTTTCACCATTGCTTAAGCTTATGTGTTGGAATTTGATAGGTGAAACTCCATATCTCCAAATGGGTTTGTTGAGTGAAAGCTCTAAGCTCTAGAAACATTAAATACAATAAAGAAAATTAAATACAACAAAGAAAATTAAATACCAATAAATAAATATTTTAGAAACATCTTACAAATGTCTTTCACTACCCCATGACCTGGTCAGCCATGTACAAGAGTTACCTATTACAGAATAGGCTGACACTAAATAATTAACAAAGAGACTCCACTTCTGCCAGGAACGAGGTACAAAAGTTAATATTGAATATCATCATCCATCTAGTAATTGCAAAACTAACCTGCATCCAATCTACACCCCAAAAAATAGATGTAGAAGAGTAGAGT
Organism: Capsicum baccatum var. pendulum; assembly: GCA_030864225.1. Classification (NCBI taxonomy): domain Eukaryota; kingdom Viridiplantae; phylum Streptophyta; class Magnoliopsida; order Solanales; family Solanaceae; genus Capsicum; species Capsicum baccatum. Next base: position 73,428,910 of record CM061558.1, on the reverse strand, counting down.
CAGTACAAAACACACGTACTATTAGACATCATTAGCCGAGCAGTGTTAGACCACATAATCATAAAATAGAATTAAAGAAAAGAAATCATGATATTTTAATAGAAATGTAATCCAACTCAGATTGTAACAACATTATTACACTTTTCCTATATAATTTATAATTTTTCATCTTTATTAACCAAATTATATTCACCACTAGCATAGTCTAGCCTCATTAATTCATACCATCCACCACAATGCAATACTAAATCATCACTATCACCCCTTTATTTCATTATTTTTTTCATAACCCACATTTATTGGATCAACCCACTAAACATAGACAGCTCACAATAAACTCTCGGACTAACAACCAAACACTCTTTCTAACATTAAAGAATAATAACTAACTAATGGTTAAACTACGATTACAACAAATAAATGAAGCAAGTCGACCAACATATAGAAGATAAGTATAGAGTTTCACTTTTTCAAGCACATGTCACACAATCAATCTCAAGGATACAATGATTATGGAATAAAAGTCAACTCATATCTCAGTAACACACCTTAGAGAACTGAAGTCTCATTAGCAAACCTTATATATACTCATGAAAAAGGATTAATTTAGTTATCGAAATTTTGGGATCGTTCTTTGGATTCATCACTTTGGATCACTTCATTATCAATTCCTTTATTATTATTATTATTATTATTATCACCATGCTGACTTGTAGAGTTCGATCCAATCACATCTTACAACTATACCAAAATTTAATGTCAGCCACATTTTATGAGAAATCAATAAAGTAGCAATACCAAAATTTAACGCCGACCACATTTTTACTAACAATCTTTCCATAATTAAAAATAATGTTCCTCTAAACCTCACAATTAGAACACCATTAGCTCATATCAGCTTATTAAACCATATGACCATTCAAATGGAATACTAATCTGTACACACATGCTAAGGAACTTATTTTTTCCAAACTAGTCATGACTTGTAGGGAATAATCTAAGTCCATGAACTGTACCGATGTGGTACTCGATCCTCCATAAATAAGTAATATCAATATTCTTATTCGTACCAACGCGGTACCCAATCCTCCATAAATAAGTAATATCAATATACATATTCGTATCGTTGTAGTACCCTATCCTCCATAACCATATTATATATATTTTATCAAATTCACACTATCTCTCAGGATACAATGCAATGTTCTAAATTTACAAGTGCACTTAAAATCATAAGGCAATTTGATCAAGTTCTTTCATTTATCAACATTTTAACTCTCTCATGGGCATTATTTTAATAATTCATTTTGATCATGTACAAGTCATTCATAACATTAATTCAAGAAGCTATATTTTTCAAACAAGCCTTTATAGGCAAAATTCAATAAATCATACAATCACCAATGTAGCCTCTCAGGGGCATTCAATAGATAAAGTAAGTTTATCTATATCAAAGAAAGAATGTCATAAAATAAATCACAATTTAATACTTAATAATAGAAATCATTACTTGAGTCTTCATTAGTCGTTAATTATTAAAATATCACTACCTTCTTAAATACCACGACTTGGGTTCTAACATCACCACCTATAACTAGAACATTCAAGAATATCATCATTCTCTACCTCTTTCCACATAATAAAATTCTAATAATGATTCAAGTTATTTATGTTAGAGTTGTGACCCTAATTTTGTTGATTCGGCCTTGAAAGTATTGCGGTGCGACCCATGTTTGTGATCCATGTATGAACCGTTATGTTTTTTGGCCCAGGACCTATTTGTACGCACATATTATATAAGTTCAATTAGTGGGTCAATTTGGATTATTTAGAAACTATGTTGCTCCATATTGTACTCATATCCTTTCATAGTGATATTTCTCTGCCTCTGCCTCTGCCCTTTGCCCATGGTTTTTCCCACAAGGGTTTTCACGTAAATCTGTGAGTTCTTATTTTCTTTCTACTTGTGGTTTCCTTTATTCTGTCTGAATTAAAACAAACTGGTATCAGAGATTTGTTGATATTTTTCTCGAGGATGGCAACCATAAAGTATGATATTCCGTTGTTGGATAACATACTAGATTTTATTATGGCAGGTTAAATATGGGTTGTGCTCGTGCAGATGGATTTAGACGATTCTCTATTAGCGTTTGATCACATGCTCTCATCATGGATAGATGATGATAAACGGCGTAAGGATAGGAAAACTTTATCTCATATCCACCTTCAGTTATCCAATCAGATTTTATAGGATGTTTTGAAGGAGACCACTGTCGTTGTGTTGTGGTTGAAACTGGAATCATTGTGTATGACAAAGAGACTAACAAGTAAGTTGCATCTCAAACAATGACTTTATTCTATTTGCATGTCTGAGGGTGCGTCCTTAGATGATCACCTATCTGTCTTTAAGAAAATTATCTCTGATTTAGAGACTCTGGAGGTTAAGTACGATGAGGAAGATTTAGGGTTGATTTTTTTGTGTTCGCTGTATGCATTATACTCGATCTTTAGGGATACAATTTTACATAGTCATGATAATCTGACCATAAATAAAGCCTATAATGTGTTATTCTCTAAGGAGAAGATGAAACATCTTGTGAATGGGTTAGAGACTCAAGGAGATGATATCATTGTTCAAATAAGAAATCGTGAGAGAAACTCTGGGGCTAATGATAGAAATAGGTCAAAATCTAAAAAATTAAACAAAGCCTGTAATTACTGCACGAAGAAGGGTTATATCAAATCTGAGTGTTGGAAGTTATAGAGAGAAAAGAGAAACTCCAAAACTGAAGGAAAACCAACCAGAGAAGTCCAGTGAAGCCAGTTTTATTAAAGATGGCAGTAGTGATGGAGGACTCTTAATTGTTTTTATGGTAATTCCAAACCCTGTGAGGATTGGATTCTTGATTCAGTTTGCACGTTTCATATGTGTCGCAATAGGGATTGGTTTAGAACATATGAAATAGTCTCTAATGGTGTTATGTTAATGGGAAATAACACACATTGTAAGATAGCTGGTATTGGAACAATCAGAATTAAGTTATTTGATGGGGTTGTGAGGACACTTGGTGATATACGGTATGTCCCAGACCTGAAGAGAAATCTTATTTCCTTGAGTACCCTTTATTCGAACGGATTTAGGTACACTGGTGAAAGTGGATTCCTGGATGTTACTAAAGGTGCTCTTATTGTGATGAAGGGACAAAGAAAGTCTGCAAATTTGTATGTCTTGTAAGGCTGTACTATTAAAAGTAATGCAACTATTTCTACCTCTTCTCTATTAGAAAGTGACGTTGCTCAACTTTGGCATATGCGCTTGGGGCAAATGAGTGAAAACGGGATGGCTAAACTAAGAAGGAGAGGACTGCTTGATGGGCAGAGTATTAGAAAATTAGAGTTTTTTTAGCTCTACATTTTTGGCAAGCAGAATATAGTCAGATTCATTAAAGGCATCCAATCAACTAAAGGCACACTTGATTACTCCATTCTGATCTCTGGGGTCTTTCTAGAGTACCTTCAAGAGGAGGTGTGAATTAATTATTGACTATTATTCATGACTCTTCTAGAAAAGTTTGGGTGTTCTTCCTGAAGAAAAAGAATGACATGTTGCCTACTTTCAAGGAATGGAAGACTATAATTGAAAAGCAAATAGGGAAGTAGGTAAAACATCTTCGGACTGATAATGGTTTAGAGCTCTATTCTAATGAATTTAATGCTCTAGGCAAGTCAAAAAGAATTCGAGGCACTTGAGAGTTCATCATACTCTGCAGCAGAATGGTGTGGCTGAATGAATGAATAGGACTTTAATAAAGATGGTGTGTTTCATTCTCTCTAATTCTGGTTTACCCAAGTCTTTTTAGGCCGAAGCTGCTTCCACAACTTGTCTTCTTATTAGCCACTCTCCCCCAGTTATGATTGATAAAAAGACTCCATAAGAGGTATGATCTAGTATGCCTGCTAGTTATTCTGATTTAAGGATATTTGGATGTCCTGCGTATGCTCATGTTGATAATGGAAAGTTGGAACCTACATCTGTCAAGTGTTTATTTATGGGTTATAAGCCTGGTGTTAAAGGGTTTTAAGCTTTTGTGTCCAGAAAATAGAAAGGTTATAATTAGTAAGGATGTTGTGTTTGATGAAACTACCATGCTTCGAGCTCTCTCCGAATCCAGTGCTTCACCCTCAGATGAGCTTAGTAATATAAATCAGCAAAATTCAAGCACCCATGTTGAATTATGGATTGTAGTAAAGTCTACACTAATGCCTACTTCTGAGTCTAGCCCAAAGATATAGAGTGATACTATTTCTTCTTCACCACCAGTGGTGCCACAATATTCTATTGCTAAAGATAGGCCTAGAAGAGATATTAAACCTCCTTAGAAGTATGGTGAAGCTGATTTGGTTTCTTATACATTAAATGTAGCAGAAAGTATTGATTCCGGTAAAGAGCCTTCATCTTACTCAGAGATAGTTAGTTGTGATAATTTCAGCTGATGGATGATTGCTATGCAGGAGGAGATAGAATCATTTCATAAGAATGGCCCATGAGACCTGGTGAGATTGCCTAAAGATAAAAAAGTTATCCGTTGCAAATAGGTATTTAAAACAAAATAAGGAACATCAGGAGTTGAATATGCTAGATACAAAGTAAGACTAGTTGCTAAAGGCTACAGTTAGGTTCCAGGTATTGACTTCATAAATGTGTTTTCTCTAGTTGTAAAACATAGCTCGATTCGAGCCTTGCTTGGTATTATGGACATGCATGATCTTGATCTTGAGTAGTTCAATGTCAAGACTGCATTCTTACATAGATAACTTAAGGAGTACATTTATATGTAACAACCAGAGGGTTTTGTAGTCTCAGGAAAGGAGGATTATGTATGCTTGCTGAAAAAGTCTCTTCATGGCTTAAAACAGTCGCCCAGGCATAGGTATAAGAGGTTTGACTCTTTTATGACCTCTCATATATTTTAGAGGTTTAGTTATGATAGTTGTGTCCACTTTAAGAAGGTAAGTGATGGTTTATTCATGTATCTTCTTTTGTATGTTGATGATATGTTGATTACAGCAAAGTATATGAGAGAGATAATAAAAGTCAAAGCCCATCTCAACAAGGAGTTTGAGATGAAGGATCTAAGAGTATCAAAGAAGATTCTTAGCATGAAAATTATGAGTGATAGAGAGAAATGTAAGTTATACTTGAGTCAAAAAAGGTATATTAAAAAAGTGCTTCACAGGTTCAATATGTAAAATGCCAAATCTGTAAGTACTTCATTGGCAGCTCACTTCAAACTCTCGGGCACTTTATCTCTAAAGACAGATGATGAGCGTGACTATATATCTCGAGTTCCATACTCTAGTTCCATTAAGTCTCTTATGTTTGCGATGGTGTATTACAGACCAAATTTATCTTATGCTTTCAGTGCAGTTAGAAGATACATGGCAAGTCCTGGCAAAGAATATTGAAAAGTAGTTCAGTGGATTTTTTAGATACTTGCATGGATCTACTGATGTTTGTTTGCACTTTGGGAAAAATAGGGATGGAGTAATCGGGTAGGTTAATTCTGATTTTGCATAAGATCATGATAAAAGGAGGTCCCTTACAGACTATGTTTTCACCATTGGTGGTTGTGCTATTAGTTGGAAAGCTACCATATAGACTACTGTTGTTGTGTTAACTACTGAGGTCGAGTACATGACTATTACAGAGGTATTCAAGGAAGCTATCTAGTTGAAGGGTCTATTCGGTGAACTTACAAAAACTTACAGATTACTATGGTCTTTTGTGATAGTCAAAGTGCTATCTTCCTTATAAAGGATCAGATGTTTCATGAGAGAACAAAGCACATCGATGTTCGGTATTATTTTATGCGTGAAATTATTATTCGTGGTGATATTGTGGTAAGCAATATTAGTACCCATAATAACCCTGCTAATATAATGACCAAGAGACTACCAAGTGCCAAGTTTAAGCATTGCTTAGACTTGGTTGGTGTTAGCTGTTAAGATGTTCCCTTAGGGGATTTTGTGGAAAAGGTGAAGATTTATTTTGTTGAAATAGATTTGAATTCTAAATTATAATTCATGTTAAGGTGGAGATTGTTAGAGTTGTGATACAAATTTTGTTTATCCGGCCCTAAAAGTTTTGTTGTGTGACCCATGTTTGCGCCCATGTATGGACCTTTATATTTGTACGCACATATTATATAATTGAAATTAGTGGGTCAATTTGGATTATTCAGAAATTACGTTGCTCCACCTTGTACTCCTATCCTTCATAGTGAAATTTCTTTGCCTCTGCCTGTGGTTTTTTTCGTAAGGGTTCCCACGTAAATATGTGTGTTCTTATTTTCTTTCTGCTTGTGGTTTGCTTTATTCTGTCCAAATTATAACAATATATCTCTTAGATATTATCATGCTCATCAATATTTGACCCTAGCATAATTCTTCTCATCACATATTGCACAACATACAACTTAATATCTTTATAACTCAACTAGATTCATCACCAAAACAACTTAAGGATATCACGCTTGCACACTTTATCCATAAATAATTTTCTTCCGGACACATAACACATAGTATTACAAAAGTAACACAAAATCAATCAATAACATAATTTTCAAGATTAAAGTAAAGTTCTTATGTCTTTATCCACCTCAACTCAGTATCCGCAGGCCTAGGCATGCTTTCTCTCGTCATTTTTAAATTATGAAAATATTAAATATCAAAGTCTTCTAATCATTAACCTAGCCCACTGGACGCCAAGATTTTGGAAGAAGCAAGCTACAACAAGGATGCTCTTTTCTTTCCTTCATGCCTTGAAATAATTAATCATCTAAAATTACTCTTCAAACAAATATCTTGGGGATTAAAATCCACTAATTCTACCCTTAATTCAAGGTCTATATAATTCTCCAAGGTCAATTAACCATTAACTAGTTTTTTTAGGCTTAACCCATCTACATTAATGTAGTTTTTATGCTAAAGGACTCATCTTTATGAAATTCAAGGTTCCTAACCATCAAAATTCATAATATAATTTATGAAATTTATGTTAGCAATCTTTAATTATAATTTAAAATCATCTCTGGTTCATATTACAAACACCCATAAGCTTTTCCCCCAAAAATTCATCATTAAGGGGTCTTTCTAAGGATTCTAAGATGTTAAAGGATTAAAAGACAAAGAAAATAATGGAAAAACTTACATCAATGAAGGACTTTTATCTTAAACTTTGAAAAATAACCTCTCTAGAGTTGGGAATGAAGATTGGGATTTTTAGACCTAAGACATGGCTGAAACTAATTTAAATACTACTAGAATTTTTGCTACAATGAAATTTTTGTTTTGTCCCAGACAGTGCTCAGTAAAATAGTCATAACGTTTTACTTCAAATTTGGATTACTGAACAGTTTATTAAGTTGAAAAGAGAACTCATAGATCTTTTATTTGGTGGGTATTGAGCCCCCTAACTCCTTATATTCAAGGAGATATGGTTGTTTGAAGTTGGCCCTAATAAAAACCCATATCGAAACTGTATTGAAAAGAATGTTTTAAACTTAACTTTGTATTAGGGATATTGTACGACCTTAATTCATACCTAGAACTTCCAAACTACATTATTGACATTAGTACTCATGAATATTTAAATTCATCGAGCTTGAGTTTATCGAGACACATCAAAAGATTTAAATCTTAGATGAAAGGCTTGAGGTGTCACAATAAAAAAAGGATGACTATTTTGGGATCAAGTTAATATTTAGGAGAGAAAAATAGGATTTTTCCTGAATTTATCATGGATAATTTAGTAACAAACAAATGGATTGTTATAGATATTCCTTTAAATGGTATTCAACAAGACTCTTCCAAGCCTTTTCTTGTGCAGTAATAATGATGGCTTGTATAGCTTGGACTCTCTTGGCTTGGCTTTGAATGAAAAATCTTAAATGAGTTGTGCTTCTTGATATCCCATATATTAGTATCTAATTCACTTAATTAGTATATCTCAAATACATGCGCAATGAAAGTACTCTATTTTATTAATTAAGATCTTCTATAATTAAAACACAATAAGTAAGGAGAAAATTATGCCTATAACAATGTCATGATTCGAGACTACATCCTAGAAACAACACAGTGCCTAGAGCCACAAGTAACCCTAAGCTAACCCATGACTGACATGACTCTAAGAATATTAAATATAACTAAAATATACAAAGCAAAAGCTAAAACTGAACTCAGTAAAGTAAGAGTCTGAACCAATACTCATACTAAAATAGAAAACAAAAATGTTTGACACAAACTATAAAGTTGAAAAAAAACTAACCATCTGTCTGAAAGCCTCTATTGAGTGATGAGTTGTTGGTACAAGTCCCTACCCAACTCTAATTTTCTGAAAACTAGAAGGAAATACTAGAATAAATAAATACTCGTCCTTGTATGATGAGGATTCACAACTGTCGCTGCTAAGGTGGCATGAGAGCGTATCAACTACGAGTTTAGTGTTGAGTGTCCGAATGATACAACACCAAAAATGTATGTGATCAGTGCTTTGACTGTACTGAGCATATGATCTATACAAATATAAAACATGTTGAGTATACTAAAAGAAAAAATGCTATACTGAGAATGTCAAATTGGTCTGAAGTAAAATGACCATGATTGAGTGCGTAAATATATATTTACACATTGATATGAAACCATAATCTAAAAAGTCATGAGTTTAACTGAACGCAAGCTAAACTAAGGACTATGTACTATAATGAGTGAAACTGTGAGAGATTCTAATAACCGATATAGATTGTATGGACTTGATTGTGTGAATTTTTTTAAATGTATTTTGACCATTTTACCCTTCCCCATAGTTACCGCATGATGTTTCTAAGGTATGGAGATGGTTGGCATAGTTCCCAATATGATTCTAAATAATTTATGCGACTTTGTGATTTTTAGAGGTTAAAAAGGCTTTATAGTTGACTTTGATCAATATTTATTGTTTCGTGTATTAAATAGAAACATGAACTGTGACAACAAATCCAAAACACCAATTTTGGAATGGTAGCATGGTTGTCATGATTTTATGGTTGTTGGATCTCATTTTGACCCTAGGTTCAACAATTATAAAACTAATTTTAGGGGTTAATTTTGTGAAAATAATTATTTTTGAAACTATAAATTTGCCATTGAGTACAATACATCAAATTTAATCTAGTAGCATATTTTATTTTCTTACACGAAATTTTAAACGAATTTCAATGGCTTGATCCGCAACTTTATATTTTTAGCAAAGTCGCTAATGCACCAAAAATCTGGTGTATTTGCTTTAGCGGCCATGGAGTCGCTAAAGCGGTCGCTGTAAAAGCGAAACCCAGCTAGGCAGTCAGGTACTGCCAAAGTGGACCCTGACCACTTTAGCGGTCAACCTTGTAGTCCCGGGCAACTTTAGTTGTCAACCCCCGCTAAAGAGGTGACCTCTTAAGCGGTCAACACTGGATCAAGTATAAAAATGTCTTTCTTGAACTTTTTTCATTTTTTAGACTTTGAGCTTCAGAGTAAGAGGATTTTGAACGATTTCTTCTATTTTTGAGGTTGGGAAAGTTCCAAATCACTATATCAATTATTTTACTCTGATTCTAGTCATCTAAAACCCGTCAGTTCATTCTTTCAAAACTAAAATTTAGAGATTTTAGCCAGTAAGACCTAAAATGGATTTTCATCAATTTAAACACCATTTGATCCTATTTTACGTAGATTTTCCTCTATGTCTTTCTTTAGTCATGATAAGGTGTTTATAAATAAAAATTTCAATTTCATCATTTTTTTGAAAACTCATTTCAGAGATCTGTTTTGACCTTGATTTAAAATAGATAATATGGGTATCGTTGCCCTCCTTTTGACGTGTAGATCTATATTTATATGTTTAGTTGATTTTGAGGTCGTTTGATAGTGAAAATATCCGTGTTGAAGGACTTTAGACTTGGATTTCATTATTATAAAGTGGGTTATGGCTTAAATTTCTTAAGACTGGGTTGGGTAGTTAATATTTATATGAAATTATTCTATATGTATGGGTAATAATCATAAAAATAATACCATAATTATTGTTTGACCATGTGGGGGCTTATATTATTGTTGTTGGTAATTTGAGATGATATTTATAGTGTGTGGTTTGTATGGGGGCCTTATATGATATTATTGATCTTGTGTATGCATTTGGTTGCTCCTTTCATGATGGCAATGCCTAAATTGGGGTAAATGTAATATTTTTTATGTCGTACTTGATTTTTTCACTCTAATGGTATATTGCTTATACGTAATCATGGTTGGTTGATATATTGAGTGGATACTGCGCTTATGTGTACATTTATTAAATGGATTTTATCTTCATGCAGGTTGGTTGTGATCATTACATCCTCATATCATACATACAATCATGAGATATTAGTACCATTGCGGAAACACTGATTTTGATGGAAATAAGATATTTTTACAAAACCCTTTGTTGTATCCCACGAGTCAAAGAGAAGATATGGATATTGACCTTGGGATTGAGTATTTAGATAGTATATGGGTTGGAAAATACCTATGAGTCCTACCTAAATATGCTAAGACTCGGTAGGTGTATAGGAGGTATATGATAACCTCAGTCATATCACATCATCATTGCATTTCATACATTATACATCTCCAATGTTGTGCTTTAGTGCTTAATTTGATGCATATCTATTTAGTTTCTTTCACATCTTTTCTTTACTTATGTGTTATATTTAGAACTATTAATAGATAAAAGTGTGAGCTACTATTTGGGACATTATCTGAATGCAGGGGACGTGCTCATAGTATGTATTTAACTTATTTTTTTACTTTGTACAGTTGGCCTATGATACCTATTGAATACAAATAAAATTTACTCATCCCTACTTTGCTCTTTCGATATAGATCCAGGTACTAGTGCGTTGTGCGGTAGCTGTGTTCCTGTCGGGATTGAGGCACTTCGAGGTATTGGTCGCTTTACACCTTTAGAGACGACCTTAAACCTTCTCCTGTCCTACTTATTTCTTATTTTGTATTCAAAGATAGACTTATGTTTTCATTTTGGATTTTCAACTGTATTTTTAGATTTTGGACTGTGTTTAGATTTGCTCTTAGACTGTGACACCGAGTTTTAGGAGGATTTTGTGATGGTTTATGGCATCAATATTATTCAGATTTATATTCTTATTATACATGTATGGTTCGACTTTATTCTACAAGTCTCGCCTTGAAATTTGTGTTGTAATTTTCTTTTACATATTAGTTTGGGTGATTAGCGTACTTATTAAGGCTTAGCCGTAATAAGTTCCATCATGACCTGAGTTTTGGGTCATGAAATAGACCATATGAGTAACATGGAATCCAACTTATAATTCAAGTTGGAGGGTGTTCTATACCTTGCCAAGGGCAAGAACCATGACTGGCGTAAATTTACTCGAGAGTCCATTTGGGTTAAAGGAGATGTCTCAATTGGTGAGGACCTTTTTTTACCTATAGTGACACATAGTTTAGGACTTAGGTTATTTGAATTTGTGTCCTCTTGATTCTAAGTAATACTCCTATGATCATATGTATATGCTCATAATTATAGTAAAAGTTGAGTAAAATATATAAACTAGTTCTATTTACTGTAACTGAGGATAACTGAAATCATAGAACGAGTTATAGGCAATTTACTATCATTGACAATCATGATAAACATGGACTAATGAATCCTTGTGTGAAATTATGCTTAAAATGGGTATTTCATGCCACTTTTGTAAGAATGTAGGATCATGTCTTCATAAAACATCAACATATATAAAAGTCCTCTTTAAAATCATGCATAAACCGATATTTATGGTTATAAGATGTTTATAAGCACAAATATTAAAAGAAATCATCAAATTAGAATACTTGAGAATTTGCATAATTCATGAATTCCATAAAAATTGAATATTACAAACATCTTTGAGCATCAAGGTGAAAGGAGACCCTCATTGAATATTCACATACCCAAAACTTGAAGAATTATTGCTAAGAATTTGGACTTCAAGCTTTTGCAGAGAACCCTAGCTTTCTTCTATTAGAGAAAAGAATCGCCTTCTGAGATGAGGGTAAAGGTCATCTAACCCCTCTTATTCCCTCATAAAATACACTTAAAATAATATAATATAGGTCTAGAAAATAAGGAAGGTATGAAAATAACCCTAGAGTATGGGTCACAGGATGAGCCGTCGCGTCTGACAATGACTCATCATTGTACTCATTGTGACTAAACAAAATTATTGGCTTCTAGGCACAATTGGACACAATGGCCCATCCTCGCTGATGATGAGTTTTTATGTGGACTCATTGCTTAGGGATCCAAAATATCAACTCTCAGGTCCTCGTTAGAATGAGCGACCTAATGAGTAGTCTGGGGTGATAATTACTCATCCCATCCAGTCATTGTCACTAAGAGAAAAAATTATTTTCACTACTGAAAAGAAATGAAAATCAACCACAAAAATTTACCATATGTGATAATTTTTTCTCATTTTTCGAACACAAAATCGACCAAAAGTTGTGATCGAGAAAGTAGTGGTAGGTTTTATAAATCGAACACATGTGGGTAGTTTTTTTAATAAAAAATTCTATTTATTAATCGATATAACTTATAAAAAATAAATTTTTATAATTAAAGATTTAATAAACTTTTATAATATCAATAACTTTTTATATAAAAAAATACAATATCTATTTTCGATCATATATTTTGATCGATTTTATTTTAATGATACCAACCGTGGGTCGATTTTATTTTTTTATTCAATTATTTTTTAACAAATCGCGGTTTTATTTAATTATTTATTTTTTGAAATGAAATCGACCACACGTGGTTGCTTTTTTAAATTATTAAATTATTTTTTTAATAAAATTGATTACGTGTAGTTGATTTTCATTTTATTTTTTAATTATTCATGGTCGAATTTTATTTAACTTTTTAATTATTTTTAATAAAATCTAGCATGTGTGGTTGGTTTTTGTTTTTAAAAAAACGAATAATTAAAAAAGTTGACCACTTGTGGTCGGTTTCATCAATTTTTGGTAAAAAATTCTCACATTTTTTTTTTATAATATTTCCAGAAACCAATCATTTGTAATCGTTTTTTCAGGTAATTCTGTAAAAAATAAATTGCAGCTTATGTGTTGTTCAATATAAACCTGCTATACAAATCTTACAAAACTAGTTCATCACCAGAATTTTCAAACCTAAATATTCAAAACATTCAAACATACTATAGTCAAAGTTTACAAATTAAAAGTAAACTACACACCACAAAATATATAAAAATGTAAACTAAAATCACAAAAACATATAAAAAGTAAACTACAGACCACAAACTTCTCCATGACTAGTATTCAATCTTAAATATTCTTCATGAAATCCCTTTCTAAAAAGATGATCCTACACAACCTCTTCTTTTAGAATGTTTGTACCATCACATTTTACACAAGTCCAACAAACCATTAAAAAATGTAATCAATCATCAAGCCATCTTGGCATGATCAATAAATCGAGCGATGCCACCCATCTAATCCTTCCTCATACCCACTCTAATATCATTATTTTGTTGGTACATCCAACATAATGTAACGACCCTCTTAGTCGTTTGTGAAATTTTTTCATCTTCTCTATTTTATGCTCTCCGTAGTTTGCATACGTGATTTATGATTTATGGAGATAGATAGTACTGATTTTTAAGGTGTCCAGAAGTAAGTTTAGTCACTAGTTGGGTATATTTTAGATAATTAAGTTGATTAGTGATTTAATGGGCTAAAGTGATAATTTACTTACTTAGGTGGCCAATACTAGAGTTAATTTAAGTGGAAAGGGTTTGGTAATAGATGATAATATTAATACCATCTTAAACTTGGGGCTAGAGGAATACGACGATTAGCATATTTCTTTCCCCATCCATGGCTTTAGAAGGGTCGACACTTCCAGGTTAGATATTGTATGTTGATGCATCTCTATTGGCAGTATATTGATAAGAACCTATTGATAATGTGGAGTGAATTGCATCTATTATTGGTAAAGTTCTGTATGAATTGTAAGTTACTAGAATTAGAGGAATTAGTGGATAGTTACGAGAAAACAAGGATAAAATTGACATGGTACGTGGGTGACAGTGGTATAGGGTGGTTTTTCAGTGATAAAAGCATGCAACTGGGTGATTTTTATAATGGTTTCTTATAGCCTTGCATGTACAGAATGTAATTGTTATAGTTACAGGTGAATGGTAACTTTAATGTTATAAAAAAAGTTAGGTATTAGGTTTAGGATTCTTAGATTATGAATTGTTAATTTGGGGATTGAATAATGATCCATTTTAATTAAGATTTGGCGTACTAATTCATACTCTTTTTGGGATTATAAATTGGAACATATTTTGTACATTTTAAAACTTTAAGGAAGGGCAAGAAGCTTGAGGACTAGCCATTTTTGGATTTATCGATTGTGGTAGGTTACTGTTTAATTATAATTTAGACTCGATTTAATTGTGTGTATGCTCCTAAATTGGATACTTGTGGATAGATATTCGAACATGTTTGAAATTGTTGATGTTTGGATTGTTAATTCGTGTATAAATGTTTATCAAAAATTGACTTGATAGAATTATCTTATGACTTTAAGTGTACTTGTAAACTTGGTACAGTGTGTTGTATGCTCTGAGCTTATGTAAATTGATATTGATAATACTTGTTTATATTTATGTTGAATCGGGTACCACGCCAGTATGCTTATATTTATGTTGGATCGGGTACCACGCCAGTACATTTATATTTAGATTGGATAGGGTACCACGCCGGTGCGTTTATATTTATGTTGGATCGGGTACCACACTGGTATATTTATATTTATGTTAGATCGGGTACCATGCTGGTACATTTATATTTATGTTAGATCCGGTACCATGCCGGTATGGTACATGAACATAGATTGTTCCATGCAAGTCATGACTATTTGGGCAAAAATAAGTCCCATAGCATGTGTGTACATAATTGTGTTGATTCTGTGGTTGGCTATAGTATGGTTGATACTCTTGATGGTTATGTAACTTGTTTGTGAGCACTGTTTGACCTGTTATTATTGTATTGTTTATTCATTGAATATTTGCTATATGATGAAGCCTATCTATTCATTATTTGATTTATGTTGTGTACATGTTATTAAGTTGAGTTGGCCTATGATACCTACCAGTACAGAGTGGTTTATACTGAAACTTCCTTGTACTCTTCGTTTGTTGAGTGCAGAAAGTATTCTAGGCTCAGACATGACCTCACCTCTAGAGTTTGATAGTAGATCTTGATCCAAGGGTGAGCACTCCGTCTCCAGACTGCCATGGGTCATCTTATTTTTTTTTATCTATCTTTCGGGCAATAAAACATTCTTGATTTAATTTTTTTTCTGGATATCACTTCAGACATGATCTTTGTTAGTTGTTCTTGTACGATGACTTCTGGGTCTTGAAGATTTTTGTAAGTCGTTTGTTTGACTTCCGCATTAATAATGATTAGTTTGGATTATAGTTATTATATTGATTTTATAATAATATTATCTTAATAGTGACTAAGTGATTGGGTAATTGTTCGGTTTAGATGGTTCTTCTACAGAAAGATTAGTGTGGGTGCTACTTATGGCTATTTGGGTCGTGAAAAACTTGGTATCAAAGCCTTAGGTTCGTCAATCTCGTCGTACAAGAACATTTCTAGTAGAGTCTTGCAGAATGGTAAGTGACATCTGTACTTTTCTTTGAGAGGCTATAGGATACTAGGAAAATTCAAATTTCTTCTTTCTTACATGCTATTACATGAATTCAATTAGTATCTATTAATAAGAGCAATGTCAAGTTGAGTTTCAGAGATTGGTGTGTAGGGCCCCTTACCCAATCTTTGTAAGGATATGAGGCATGTAGAAGTCAGTTTCCTTTCTTTCTCTCCATCGTGTCGTCCTAATCTTGGACTACTAGATTAAATCCAATTGGTATCTAGATAGTTCCAATTGGTATGTTAATAATTTCAAATAAAAATCTAGAAAATCTCAACTGGTATCTATTAATAAGGTTTAAAAGTTATTGTTAATAGTTAAAGACTTGCGAAAGTTGTGAACTTATTGAGTGCTTGAGTTTGATATTTGACTAAACTTTTGTTTCTAGATTTTTTTCATTATTGTGAATTGTTTTTGTTAAGTGATGAAAATTGACGAAGTTGTTTTTGTTGATAAATATGATGGGATTATTTGATTTCCTATTATAATGAAACTAGAAATTCTATGGTGCTTATTTATTTTTGGTACTATTATACTGATGAGATTGATGGTATGAGAATTGAGAGGATGATATGAGAATATGATGTCAAGAAAAGTTGGTGAATAAGTGACATGAATAAAAGCCTGAGGTCATATGTGGCTTCCGTAATGAGAGGTTCTTGTTAATGATGTTCTGGATGGATCCTTGTGTAGTTCGATTAGTTGATATCATTTGGGGATCCTTGTGTGGTCCAGTCATTGAGACCGTATTTAGAATTTATGTGCAGTTCTATTATTGAAATTATAATGGCTTCCTCGTAAGGACTAGCTAAGTGACATTATCTTTGAGTTCCTTATGTGAAAAAATTCTTAATGTTTGGCAAAACAATGAGTTTTAAATAAAATTGAAAAAAATTAGTAGAGGTTGTTGATGCCTACAAAATTTGATCGATGACTTGTCTAAAATGTGATATTGGTGATGAGACTGTCAATGACCCATAATCGATTCATTTTGTTTGGCCTTGCTTATGTGCTAATAGTGTGGGGACCACTCTTGAGGTGATTAAGATTTAAGTAAAGCCCGTAATAAAAATATTGTTAGGTAGAAATAAGAACGACTCTGTATATTTAAAATTGGTGTTAGTGATATAAGAAGGGTTTGTCTTAACCATGAAGTATTTGTCGTTGAAAAATATTAAGTTAGTGATTGTCAGGACATAAGTTGTAGCTGTGGATTTATGCATTAGGAAAAATATAAATTATTATTGACTTGACCTTGTGGCTGAATTTTATATTTACATGTCCCACAAAGTTGACTGATATATGACACTTTTAGAGGATAGTGATTTCCATGATAGTGGCAATGCAAAACCAAACGGCTTAGTTACATTCATAAAATAATTAAGGATGATCCTGAATGGGAGAATAAATGAATTATTAAATGGCATGATTGATCTTTCCTGGAGATATACTTGGTGGATATTTCTTGTAGAATGGTTAAGGTATGATGATTATATAGATATTAACAATATTGTGGAGGAATGTGTTGTAGGCTATAATTCTGTGGGTTCATAAAATGGCATGTTTATACCCCTTTTGAATCCTATTGCTTTTCCTCTCTAGTTTAGATTAGTTGTAGCGTCGCTATGATGTAAACCTATGTTTGGGAGGTGGTTTTAGTATTAAAGCATGATTTGTATATTTAGCCTTATTGGGCTAGTGTGGTAGTCTTGAAATCGTAAGTTGGGTAGAGTTGACTTGAGTATCTTGGTTCTAGTCGAAATTGCTATCTTAGGGTTGAATATGGCTTACTTGATATTTAGAATATGAACTAGATACCTTAGCCTACTTTGGGGCATAATGTACCTATTTATGGAAATTGAGAATTAGAAGTGAGATCGTCTTGCCCACATAGGCCTAAACTAGTGTTTAAGACTTGTGGAATTGGTTATGGATGTTATACATAAATGAGGCTAGTAAAACTTAGAATAAGGTTACTTCGTAACTTGGTAACTTGTATTGATGTTCCTAGATTGTGGCTTTTGAGTTATAGTTATGATACTTCCTGTTAAAGTGATTTTGGTCTATAGAGATCCTATTTTCTCTTAGACTTGATGATTGACCTATAAAGATGCTATTTCCTATTAGATATGCAAATTGACCTAGAGAGGTGATATTCCTCGTAGTCATAGTGTATGATCTATCAATATAATATATCCTACAGACTTTTACATGTTTATCTCTATTATGCCTCCAATATATGAGATACCTTCTATATTTAAGATGATTAGAGATAAGCTACGACTTATAAATATGATTATCAATATGAGTTTCGGATATGTATATGGGCCTAAGGTGGTGGCTATGATGTCATGACTATTCTAGATAAATTAATAGGCCAAGGGCCTTGTTATGATAATAATTGAATATCTGAGGAGTGTTTATCAGTGTAAAGGATAGGATTACAATTTAGGAATACATATATGTTTGTATACACCTCTCAGGTATGGTACGGAGGAAGATGCAGTATATTACTTACGACTTTATTAATTGGATACTAGTGATGACATGCATAAATTTGGTACATGCATGAGTATTATATTGGTAATTGATGTGATTGTGCTGAAATATGATCTTACGATTGTTCTGCCTAATTAACGGTTAAGCTATGTGACTAGTTGTCTATTAGTGAACTATAGAACTTGTATGGCTAAGAATCTAATGTATTAGTTAATGAATCTTGTTTAGTTAAAATATGGTAGCTACCGATGGTTAATGTGTGATTTATTGTAAGGCCGGGTCTAGCGTAGGCAGTTCATGATGTTGATTAGTCAATAAACGAGGAGTTATGTGTTAATGAGGCTAAATAATAAAAGATGTTAGTAATCAGAGGTGACTAGTTAATAACCTTGAATAGTTGCTAAATGGTTAACTAATGAATAGTTAAGCAAGGATTAATTGGTAACCAATGGTTAGATAATGAATGGTGTCAGTTAATAGAAGATGGTTACGTGACAAGTAGTAATGTGTTGTCTAGTAATGATTGACGGATATAGAATGATTAGTTGATAATAATGAATGGTGGATAAATTGTGGTTTTGGACTAGTAATGAACCATGACTAGATGTTAGATGTTGGCTATTACATAAATAGTGGTTAGTTTCTATCCCTTGAATAAGGATTATGAAGGATAATGTTTAGGCTAATAACTAAAGGTTATGTGATGACTAACGAACTAGTGATTTTGTTATAATAAGTGTTGGTTAGCTAATAATGATAATAACGAGTAGTTGGGAAGTATTGACTAGATAGATATTCTATGGTGATATGACTATTTTTATAAGTATTTTGACGTGTGTTATTTGGTAACTATTGTGATGATATTGATATCCGGCAAGGTCGGAGGATACTGTGGTGATGATATTAATACTCGATAAGGCCGGAGGATACTGTTGTGATGATATTGATACTCGGCAAGGCTTGAGTATATATTTCTAATATGTTGATACCCGGCAAGGCCGGAGGATACTATTGATTATGTGTTGATATCCGATAAGGCCGGAGGTTAGTTACGATGATGATGGTCCTGATGAGGATAGTTATGATGAGTTGTGATATTGATTTTGTACTTTCCATACATTCCTACATGTGCATCGCCTATCATCAGTATGCACATATATTTATCATCCAATATAGGATGGTTGCATATATATAAGTAAAGAATATGCCTTGTATTGATGTATGCTAATTGAACCTTTCGAGTTTGGGGAGGTGGGGGTATATATAGGATCGACTAGGTATTTGGTTATTCGTAAGTTGAGGATTTAGGAGATTGCATCTGTGAAGGTCTAGTGGAAGAATCATTCTATTGAGGAAGCCATTTAGGAGGCCAAAGTAGACATGTGTAGCAAGTATGCACATCTTTTTGCTAATTCAGGTAATTCCTTGTTTTCCCTTCTTTTCTTAGGTTTGTCCGTTCGGAGACGAACTATTGTTTAATTCGTATCTGATGAATGACTCTCTCGATCATTTGGGGAATTTTCTCATCTTCTCTATTCTACGCTCTCTGTAGTTTGCATACGTGATTTATGACTTATGGAGATAGATAGTACCAATTTTTTAGGTGTCCCAAAGTAAGTTAAGTCATTAATTGGGTGTATTTTAGATAATTAAGTTGATTAGTGCTTTAATGGGCTAAAGTGATAATTTACTTACTTAGGTGGTCAATACTAGAATTAATTTAAGTGGAAAGGGTTTGGTAATAGATGATAATATTAATACCATCAAAAAGTTGGGGCTAGGGGAATACAACGGTTAGCATATTTCTTTCCCCATTCACGGCTTTAGAAAGGTCGACACTTCCAGGTTAGATATTGTATGTTGATGCATCTCTATTGGCAATATATTGATAAGAACCTATTGATAATGTAGAGTGAATTACATCTATTATTGGTAAAGTACTGTACGACTTGAAAGCTACTAGAATTAGAGAAATTAGTGGATAGTTACGAGGAAACAAGGACAAAATTGACATGGCACGTGGGTGATAGTGGTATAGGGTGGTTTTTCGGTGAGAAAAACATGCAAATGGTTGATTTTTATAATTGTTTCTTATTTTATTGCACGTACAGAATGTAATTGTTATAGTTACAGGTGAATGGTAACTTTAATGTTATAAAAAAAAGTTAGGTATTAGGTTTAGGATTCTTAGATTATGAATTGTTAATTTGGGGATTGAATAATGATCCATTTTAATTGAGATTTGACGTACTAGTTTATACTCTTATTGAGATTATATATTGGAATAGATTTTAAATGTTTTAAAACTTTAAGGAATGGCAAGACGCTTGCGGACTGGCCATTTTTAGATTCATCGGTTGAGGTAGGTTATAGTTTAATTGAAGCTTAGACTTGACTTAATTGGGTGTACGCTCCTAAATTGGATACTTGTGGGTTGATATTCGAATATGCTTGAAATTGTTGATGTTTGGATTTTTGATTCGTGTATAAATGTTTATCGAAAATTGACTTGATGGAAATGTCTTATAACTTTAAGTGTACTTGTAAACTTGGTACAGTATGTTGTATGCTGTGAGGATATGTAAATTGATATTGATAATACTTGATTATATTTATGTTTGATCGGGTACCACGCCGGTACGTTTATATTTATGTTGGATCGGGTACCACGCTGGTACGTTTATATTTATGTTGGATTGGGTTCCAATATTTATGTTGGATCGGGTACCACACTGGTATGTTTATATTTATGTTGGATCGGGTACCACGCCGGTATGTTTATATTTATGTTGGATTGGGTACCACGCCGGTACGTTTATAATTATGTTGGATTGGGTACCACGTTGGTACGTTTATATTTATGTTGGATCGGGTACCATGCCGGTATGTTTATATTTATGTTGGATCGGGTACCATGCCGGTACGTTTATATTTATGCTGGATTGGATACCACGCCGGTACGTTTATATTTATGTTGGATTGGGTACCACGCCGGTACGTTTATATTTATGTTGGATTGGGTACCACGCCAGTACGGTACATGAATGTAGATTGTTCCTTGCAGGTCATGACTATTTGGGAAAAAATAAGTCCCATAGCATGTGTGTACATAACTGTGTTGATTCTGTGGATGGTTATAGTATGGTTGATACTCTTGATGGTTATGTGACTTGTTTGTGAGCACTGTTTGACCTATTATTGTTGTATTATTTATTCATTGAGTATTTGTTATATGATGAAGCCTATCTATTCGTTATTTGATTTATGTTGTGTACATGGTATTAAGTTGAGTTGGCCTGTGATACCTACCAGTACATAGTGGTGTGTACTGATACTACCCTGTACTCTTCTTTTGTTGAGTACAGAAAGTGTTCTAGGCTTAGACATGACCTCACCTCTAGAGTTTGATAGCAGATCTTGATCCAAGGGTGAGCACTCTGTCTCCAGGTTGCCATGGGTCATCTTATTTTTTTTCTTGTCCATCTTTCGGGCAATAAAACATTCTTGATTTACTTTATTTCTGGATATCACTTTAAACATGATCTTTGTTATTAGTTCTTGTACGATGACTTTTGGGTCTTGGAGATTTTTGTAAGTTGTTTGTTTGACTTCCGCATTAATAACGATTAGTTTGGATTATAGTTATTATGTTGATTTTATAATAATATCATCTTAATAGTGACTAAGTGATTCGGTAATGGTTCGGTTTAGATGGTTCTTCCACAGAAAGATTAGTGTGGGTGTCACTCATGGCCATTTGGGTCGTGACAGATAATAGACTCCATCTACATAAGCAATCACAATCTTAATTATAGTAAGGTTATAAGTACTACTACTTCAAGTCACTGCACAATCATTTTCAAGTCACTAGTTCACATTTTTAAGTCATTACACAACCATTTTCAAGTCACTAGTTCACATTTTCAAGCCACAAAACCATTTTCAAATCACTAATTCATTATTTCAAGTCACTACACAACCATTTTCAAGTCACTAGTTCACATTTTCAAAGACTACACTTAATCATTTTCAAGTTATTATTAGTTCACATTTTCAAACACTAGACTTGGATAAACTACTATACGACACTACACTATACTACATATTTTCAAACACTACACTTGCCTACACTTGGATAGTTCACTACACTGCACTTGGATAGATTCAGTTAGCTTTTGCCTGCTATCTAAATCACTACACGAGATATATGTGAATATATATATATATATATATATATATATATATATATATATATGTATGTATGTATATTGTGCCCTCAAGTTGATCAGGGCTTGGTTCTTCATGCGTTGGCCTCGAATGATATGCTCAAGAGTGTTGACGCCGATTAGAATTGTGAAACCCCATATTTTATGTGCTTTAACCGTTGGTGTTCTTTTTTAAAAAAAGTTTATATTACTTATTTAAAAATTAAACTGTCCACAAGTGGTCGATTTTTTTTCAAATTTTAAATATATTTTTGTAATAGAAATAGTCCACAAATGGTCTGTTTTTCTTAATATTATTATTTTTTAAAAATAACCGACCACATATTGTCAGTAAAAGTAAAACATAATAAATATATTTTAAAAATAAACTATATATTTTTTAATTTTATTTATATTAATTTTCTTAAAAACCAAAATCGACCGCAAGTTGTTGATTTTGTTAATATTAATTTTTCTTCAATTTATTTATACAAAACTGACCACATGTGGCTGATATTAGAATAAAGTAAAATATTTAATATATTTTGTATAAAAATTTAAAAGAATTTTAAAATAATTTTTTGGTTATTACTGATCACATGTGGTCGATTTTTATTATTATTATTTAAAAAAATTGATCACAAGAGGTTGGTTTTGGTATTTTTCTTTTTTTTTAGGTTAATTTAATTAGTTTCTCGTAATTTTAAAATACAAAATTGTTCACTTGTGATAATTTTTTAAAATTTAAAACTAAAAATTAAGAAAACCCAATCACATGTGGTTGGTTTTTTGTAGTTGATTTTTCTTTTTTTGTTTTAGTTAAATTTGGGGAATTTTGGCTAAAAATTCAGGATTGCTTATCCAGTGAGTCACTGGCACCGATGATGACTTGTTATCTTAGTCATTTTTTGTGAAACTATTTCTGGCTTCTGACTAAATTTTTGTGGTAAGTTTTGAAATAAAGTCTTAGAAACTTTTGATATCTCTCCTTCTGGGAATATTTTTCCTCGAATGAGGAATAACTAGGTTGAAAAGATGACAAAAGAGCTGTAATCTTAAAACAAAGTTATAAAAGTTAAATACCGACATAAATTTTTGACTGAGATATACTTTAAACTGAATTTGTGAAACAATGTATGCAAACTAAGACATGAACGCAATTGAAGGACATGAAACTGAGAGGAATGCTAAGGAGGAAAGTGTTATCTTAAGCTGAAACTAAACTAGAAGGAATAGGTGAGAATACTTGATAATCATATCTGTTTTTGCTCCCCAAGTAGCTCCCTCAACTAGCTAATTCCTCCAAATAAATTTACTAAAGAAACTTTTTGTTTCTTAACTTACGAACCTAACATTCAAAAATATCAATTGAAACCTTATCGTAAGAGAGACTATTTTTCATCCCACACTCTCTAAAGACACAACTGAAATTGGATCACTAATGCATTTCTTCAACAGAGACATATGGAAGACTGGATTCACTGATGCTAAAACTGAAAACAAATCTAACTCATAGGCTACATTGTCAATGCGACTTAAAATCTTATAAAGACCAACATATCAAGGATCGAGTTTTCCTTTCTTGCCAAACCACATCAATTCTTTCATGGACAAATTTTTCAAGTAAAACTAATCATTAATTGCAAACTTAAGCTCTCTTCTCCTCACATCTGCATAGAATTTTGGATGACTCTGAGTTATTTTTAGCCTTTCTCTAATTAGTTGAACTTTCTCCATAGCTTCATAAGTTGAATCGGGCTCTATCAAGATAGCTTCACCAATGTCAAACCAACCAATAGAAGATCTACACCTCCTACCGATAAAGTGTTTAAATAGAGCCATCTAAATACTAGAGTGATAATTTTTGTTATAGGCACACTCAATAAGAGTTCAGCAATCAAACAATAGTCCTTAAACCTAATTCGTCAGTCCCTCCATTCTATTCCATGAATTTATTAGAGCAGCGAAATAAGTCATATACTCTCGCTGTGGAATCCTTATTTTTCATTGATCCCATATCCCTCTATCCATATTTTTCAATGAGAGTCTATGCTTATATGGGTTTTTATTCCTGAATCCCTATTAATGAATTCTTTAATACTCAACAAAAAAGGATGAAGGTGGAAGAGAGAAACAAAGCAAATCTAAGAGGTTAGGTAGGTTTAGAAGGAATAAGCATGATTTGGGGAGAAGATTTTGAGGGATAGATACAAGGTAAGAGATATTATGCTAAAAAAAGGAAGTATATTTGCTGCTATCCATTAGAAAACAGAAAGTAACATGTGATTATGCAATATTCTTAAAAGTATCATGTGGTTAAGTTAATATAGTAGAAGCGTTTGCTTAATTTTGTAGTTTTCCCATAAATTTATGCAGTAAAACTACTTGTCTGATCCATGATATCTATATTATGAAATTGCAAAGGAAAAAATTCACAAATAGCATACTTAAGACTATAATTATGAGATTTATAGCAACACTTCCATAATTACTAAAGGTAGCAACTTATATTTTGTATTTTAACAAGCTGTTGCTTTAAAAATAAAAATAAAAATCAATTACTGCTTATAATTTAACTGAAATATGTTAAGGTAAATATGGTATAATTATCCTTGAATTAAATATGCAGATTCCTTTTTCATTTAAACCTCTTAAATCATGTGATTTTCGTTACTTGTTAACAACAGTAATCAAAATTCAAATTTTAGTTTAACAATAACGTGTTCATGCAAAAAAAATCAAAATCAAAGTCAATTAAAGCTTTGTCTATTCAATTTCTTCGAATTGAACAATCAGATTGAATTTCATCCATTACTGTTGTTGAATCAAATTTAAGTGTATCTCCTTCTGTTTTAATTTATTCAAATTCAACGATCAGTTTCAAATTGAACCATTAATTTTGTTGAATCAAATTCAACTGTAGCTTTTTTTTAGATAATTTATTTGAATTCACCATCGATTACAAATTCAACGATCACTGTTGTTGAATGTATTTTATCATTGTATTTTTTCTTATATAGACTTATGCAAATTCAAAATTGTTTATTGATGTTTTTTTTAACCGTTAGAGTTATTTCATTTAAAAAAATGTTGATCCATTACTGATGCATTGTTCAAAATATTTCTGTCATTAATTTGTTTTTGAACAATTTGTAAATGAATTTCGAGTAAAAAGTAATGCTACAGTAAGTTGAACTGATAGAACAAAATAGTGATCAAAATCAGTTTTCAAGCTTATCAAATTCAAATTTATTGAAGTTTTGATTCTCAAAATTTGAGAGTATATCTGTATTTCTTAAAAGTTCATTTATAGATATTTTGGATATGTTCGATTATGGAAGGTGTTGCTTTGATTTTAGGACTAACGAAGGACAAATAATGTGTATTTGTATTCTGGCTGGAAAATTTGACTATGTTTGTATTTAAAGTTCAACAAATGTTTTGTAATTTTATTTTCAGCGGAAGTTTTTGGATGTGTAATTATATATTGTTTACATTTATGTAACACCCTGAGAGTACACCTTGGACGCTACACGGTGCTTACGGTCATAAGTGACCACAAGCTAACCCATGTTGGTAACTACTATGAGCACTGTATAAAATAACAGAGAACATGTGCGAAACTTAACTGAAAGTACCATAAGGTTTTAACTACAAAAATCAATATTGAATAAAAATACTAGAAACATCTGTCTGAAAATAATACTATAAGACTGTCAATAACAATTGATAATTGAATAACTGACTTAAAAGTATCTGAAAGCCTCTACTAACTGACTGTGGAGTTGATGGGACAAGACCCCAACTAACTCCAATTGACTAATAAACTGAACATACTGAAATAAACATAACGTTCCTAGAACATGAGAACTCACCACTGCTCCT
This sequence comes from Capsicum baccatum var. pendulum, assembly GCA_030864225.1. Lineage (NCBI taxonomy): Eukaryota > Viridiplantae > Streptophyta > Magnoliopsida > Solanales > Solanaceae > Capsicum > Capsicum baccatum. Next base: position 73,402,492 of record CM061558.1, on the reverse strand, counting down.
GTTGTGTGTATAGTAGGATATCTAGGTACGGTCGGGAACCTGAGCATCTGAACCTATGATATGAAACATCATAGCTCAAAAAATGAGTATATTGTCAGTACTTTGAATGTACTGGTATGCTAAATGAGGTTAGGATGATATGCATGGGTTCTTGTGTATGAGTAATAACTGACTGAATATATAACATGAAGTCCTGGGTAAGAATGCATGAAAACTGTAAAGACTGAGAATGCATGACGAAACATAAAATAAGTTTTGAAATAGTCTGTAAATAGAAATACTAAAATCTGATAAACTATATATCATGGTCAAGCAAGATTGAACTGAATACTGGGACTGAAACTGTGGGAGATATCATCTAACTGACATGCCCCAATATAGACTGATTTGGGGTCCAACTTGTAACCCTAGTTGGAAGGGTGTTAGTATCGTGTAATGGGTTACTAACAATGGCTGGGTCAACCCTAATCTGGCAGAAAGAGTCATGAGATGTATATATGTAGGTTAACCCTAGACTGGCAGGAAGACATATCAACCTATGTTGGTTACGTAGTTCTATAACTCAGGGACTGCTACTAAGGGTCACACCTTAAGATAGCAGGAATGCCCCCATCCCTGGGTTCGCTCGGTGTTGAATCCTACTTTCAATTGAACCAACACTGATCACGAAATTGCGCTAAGCTTGAATGAAATTGCACTGACCATGTTAACTGACCGAATACTACCGCTCATGATTCAACTGGGTCCTTCTATAACTACTAAAACTAAATAAATAGCTAAATTTTGGGTATTCAAACCCCAGGACTCGATAGCAATAACAATATGAACACATGAAACTTTTAGAGATAACCATAATAGGTATCATTGTTCAAACTCATCTCTTAGATATTTCATCAAACCCATGGGAGACATGAATTTAAACATGGGAATACTTTTAAGCATGATGAGATAGCATGATCACATGTCAAAATCATAAACTGAGGATTTATTCTGAGTTCTCATGAACATGGTATGGAAACCACAATATTTAAACATGTTATAATGCATTCCATGTGAAAACAATTGAAATCATAACTTGAAATCAAATTACCAAGATATAGATAAACATACTTCAACTTTCAAACATATAAGGGCTCTTTCTATCAAAACTCTTGGAAACATAATACATGATCGAAATTCATAAGATTTTCATGAAGGTAATTTATCATCAACATGTAATTTCATTGTAAACATGTAATAAGTAGTCATTGTTCAAAACCCAAATCATTTAGGCATTTTATCAAACACTTGTAATACATGGCTTAAGCTTGGGAATAGTTTTAGACATGTAGTAGTATGATGATTTTAATACTAAATAACCAATTAAGGCTTAAATCAGCGACAACACCATTCAAACATGTAGGGTTTAATAACAATAACAATTTTGTGTAAACATGGTATAAAATTCAAAATTCATGAAAGTTCATGGACATAATTAATAAAAACAAGTAAAGATCATACTTTTTAACTTAAAATTTGGGTTCTTGGACTCTATGGATGAAAGAGACCCATGGATAAACATCTAACATACCTTGAAACTTAGATCTTGAAAGAGAACAACTTTCTTAAAAGATTTCTTAGATTGGAACACTTGATTTCTTGGTTTTCTTGAAGGAAGAGCTTGAATCTTGTAGAGGCTAGGATTTTTTTTCCTTTGAGAGAAAAGATGAATAATAGGGTGTATAATGCTTTTGGGGGCTAAAATTATCTGTTATGGACGAGTTAGGGTGGAGGAAAGGACTTATTTGCCCTTAAAAACACGGAAACAAAACCTGAAAAATAGGTGCGGGCGACAGAGCGTGCATCGCGGGCTAATCGCGTGCCTTCACTGCCTCTCTCACGAAAATGGCTATAACTTTTTGCTCGGGTAACGGATTAAGGCAAAATTGGTATCGTTTGAAATATTACTCAATTATATACAATTTGGTAGGTCTTGAGTTTCAAAATTCTATGTATATAAGAAATTATATGCATTCAAATTAGACCCTTGTAGAATCGAATACTAAACTTTGGACGAATCAAAGGATCTTAGCTCAACTTTGTTCTAAGAGATTCTTATGAACATGTTTCACCTTGAAATCACTTCACACACTAGGATAAATATTATGACACATGTATTCAAAAGAAATTCATAGGATTAGATTCAACACATGTAAGAACGGTGCTTCAAAGTCTAGCCTAGAAATACGGGGTATTACATTATCTCCCCCTTGGAATCATTCATCCTCGAATGAGTCTGGTTAGACTGAGAGTACTAAGGTAACTGAGATTATATCATGAACATGTTTGACTTGGAACTTGGCTTGGAACATGACTGCATAACTGAGTCTGAGCATAATAAATGAACTAAACTAATTTCATGAATACATGTAATGACATAAGAATGGGTATAAGGCGGAATAGAAATAAGGAAGTCAACTTGTGAGTAACCATTACCTCCGATTGGATCTAATTTAGTGAAGAAAATATGAGAGATTTAGTACATAAAAAACTCGGGGGTATTACAACATCTCCCCCTTGGTATAGTTCATCCCCCGAATGATACTGTCTTGGATGAAATACCAAGAAAAACTAAAATAATGCATAAGACACTTATGAATTGAATCATGAATGAATATCTGGAATCTGAAACTGATGCATGAATTGAGTTGAATTCTCAATTTACATGGATACAAATATTTTAACCCTTGGAATAGCTATATTCATGAAACTTTAGATAGTAAGTCTAGATCGGAAGATAGAAAATAATAGAAATTGGTATGTCTGACTGTTAGGCTGGATTGTTGGCTTTACGGACTAATTCGTATTTAAAAATTATATTCAATTAGAGTATTCCTTCAAAGATCTTTCTTAGAAGGTCTAATAACATTAGAGAGAAGAGGATCTTGGGCATAGTCTGAATGATATATCTGAAGAAGAAGTTGGAACATGGCTCGAATTCTGTAACATGGAACATAATCCTACAAAACATAAGCTAGAATAGAACTGCTATGCCTTAGACCATGCAACTGCTATTTTTAAGCTTAGACATATTCCTCAAATATTCCCTCCACTATACCTTCTACTTCACTTCTGCACTTCTTCTGAGGCTACTATAGATATTCACATGAGCATTGATAACTCTATCTACTCAGGTCTGAGCTGAACTGAATCCTTCCACTCTGTTCAAGCCTACTCGAATCTACGAAATACATATATAACTGCATAATACTAGTCTGAATCATGAATTTAAAACACCCTATGTTTTCACATACATACAAACATGACATTCAAACCTATCTTAATAACCACATATGCCCCTCTAGAGAAACACCCATAAAAGCATTTTCCTCATATCCTCCAAACCTCTATCACTAACAACCTCCATGCACTACCCCAAGTAAACACACACACGAATTTCAACTAACCATGATGTAATTGAAGGTTAAAAATTAAGAAGGCCATGATAGAGCATGCGCCACGGGGTATGGTCCGCCAGACTAGAGCACGCGTCGTGGGCACCCCTACCAGTGGACTTGGGCACGCGACACGGGGTTATCCTGGTTGTTCTACTATTTTGGAAGTCCAAACACACCCTTATGCTGGTTCAAAAAATCCAAAACTCACCCGACATGTACTATTAACCGCCTCGATTATAAGTCAACTTAAAAATTAATGTTTCGATGTTAGGAAGGTCAAAAATAAAATCATCAAAGTTTGAGAGCTTTAGAAATGACTAAGTCCCAACACTTAGTGAAATTTTTTAAGTCTTGGACCCCTTTTAACATGTAATAGTAAGCTAAAATATTTTTTGCCAACAAAAAATATTTACTCTCTCCCATCTAGCAACTGCTTATCACTACTATCATTTAATAAGGGGAGGCCATTAAAAGGTTAGGACATGAGGACCTAAATCATGAAAGACTAAATTTGACACTCAACTAAGGCCTGAGGAATAGAGTGTCAATGACATGAATTCATCAAAGAGGTCTGAACCGAGGACATGCATGGCATAAGTCTAAATTTTGCTAATCATTAAAAGTGTAGCATGGGTAATGGAACTGAACACACTGTAAAACATGAATACATAAGTCATGAGATATATGATCTGATTTTTTTGGGAGTTTCTAAATTCGTGGAACATGGTTCTTACTAATGAGAAAACTGGAACTCTTTATACTAGGGACTGGAAGCATGCGTGATTCTTTATAATGTGAATGACCATGAACTATGATTATGGAACTGACATGTAAGGTATGAGTATATATCATGATAACTGAGAAATCTTGCATTGAAGTAAGAACGGGTTGGGCGTCATCCTCTCCTACTGGTTTTCTACACATACTGGCATCACTACTAGGATCTGAGAGCCTGACTTGGATACTTGTTCTATCATCCCCATTAGCTTAAAGCCATTATTCTTGGTCTGGGAAATACTCAATCGACATCTATAAACTGAAACCCCACCACTTTATTCTAGAATCTAGGGTATAATAATATTCATAAATGATAAGCTCACCCTAAAAGACTACACCTGATAATGTTAATCCCACTGCTAGTACTTTCTTCTGAGATACAACTCTTGGCTTTCTATAGCACCCAACAATCATTATATAACAACCTAACCATTTACTAACATAGAATTCTTAACTCTTCTTTCTATTTGCTCTATCCTCGAAGATTCAAACTTAGATTCTAACACTTAACATGGATATCCCTAAACCTTCAATGAACTATACTACTTTCATCATAGCCTACAATTATTATATCTCTAAACTTATATTTTCCCTACACCAAGGAAATTACCATTACACCAATAATATATACTTTTAAATCAACAAACATAAATTATTTTCTTGCATACACTGTTTCTAGCCCACTGATTCACCTTTTATGCAGCCAACCCCATGAATGCAAAATCTACTGAATTCAGATAACATTATCTCTATTTTACTGCTGCTAAACTTTTGGGTTCATACTTCTAACTCTAGGTCATATGCTATCATACAATTTTGAGAAAGGATCTAAAAGCTCACTAACTTTGGCTAAATACACGATTTCATGTATCATGAATAATATATTTCATACTTTGGAATGTGAGGGCACTGATGGGATCCTTTTACCCCACATGCAACCCCATAACTGTCTATGGGGAATGCCTAAGAAACTTCTATTTGAAAGGATTTAAGCTTGGTTATTTCTATTGCCTCAAGAATAAAGCAAAGTTTGCACTAATAGAGTAACATGAGAATCTGCATAAGTTCCTTAGAGAACACTACTAATGAATTATCTGAGACATTAAAGGAGGAAAACTTTTCCTAAAACGTTTTGTAGCCCCTTGCCCATAAGTGTGGTGCGCTTCATACCTATGCACAAGACTCTACTCAACATCGCTTTAAGACTTCCTAGGACACTTTAAGACCTTAAGCTCTAATACCAAGTTTGTAATGCCCCGAGAGTACTCCCTGGGTGTTCATGGTGCTTATAGTCACAAGTGACCACAAGCTAACCCTTGTTAGTACCTGTTGTGAGCACTGAATAAAATAACAAAGAACATGTGCGAAACTTAACTAAAAGCACCATAAGGTCTTAAATACAAAAAAAAATATTGAATCAAAAAATTGGAAATGTCTGTTTGAAAAAAAACTGTAAGAATATCTATAACAATTGATAACTGAATAACTGACTGAAAAGTGTCTGAAAGCCTCTACTAATTGACAGTGGAGTTGATGGGATAAGTCCCTAACTAACTCAAACTGACTAATGAACTGAACATACTAAAATAAACATGACGACCCTCGGAATATGAGGACTCACCACTGCTTCTACTGCTTGTACATTGGGATGTCTAGGTGCGGTGGGGAACCTGAGCGTCCGAACCTATGATATAAAACATCATAGTGCAAGAAGTGTGTATGCGGTCAGTACTTTGAATATACTGGTATGCTAAATGAGGTTAGGCTGATATTCATGGGTTCATGTACATGAGTAATAACTGACTGAATGTATAACATGAAGCACTGGGTAAGAATACATGAAAACTGTAAAGGCCGAGAATGCGTGACCAAGCATAAAATAAGTTCTGAAATAGTCCATAAACAGAAATACTAAAATTTGATAACTAAATAACTGATAAACTGTATGCTATAGTCAAGGAAGACTAAACTAAATTCTAAACTGAATACTGGGACTGAAACTATGGGAGATATCATCTAACCGACATGCCCTAATATCGACTAATTTGGGGTCCAACCTGTAAGCTAAGTTGGAAGGGTGTTAGTACCGTGCCATGGGTTACTAACAATGGTTGGGTCAACCCTAATCTGGCAGGAAGACTCATGAGATGTATATACGTATGTCAACCCTAGACTGGCAGGAAGACATATCAAACTACGCTGGCTACGTAGTTCTGTTACTCAGGGACTACTACGAAGGGTCATACCCTAAGATGGCAGGAATGCCCCCATCCCTAGGTTCGCTCGGTGTTGAATCCTACCCCTTACTGAACCGACACTAATCACTAAACTGGGCTAACCTTGACTGAACTCATACTGACCATGTTAACTAACCGAATACTACCGCTCATGATACAACTGGAACTCTTGTATAACTACTGAAAACTAAGTAAATAGCTAAATTTTGGGTATTCAAGTCCCCCAAGACTCGATAGCAATAACAATAGGAACACATGAAAGTTTTAGAGATAATCATAATAGGGATCATTTTTCAAACTCATCTCTTAGACATTTCATCAAACCAATGGGATACATGAATTTAAACATGGAAATACTTTTAAGCATGATGATATAGCATGATCACACGACAAAATCATAAACTGAGGATTTATTCTGAGTTCTCATGAACATGGTATAGAAACCATAATATTTAAAACAAGTTATAATATATTCCACGTGAAAACAATTGAAATCAAAACTTGAAATCAAATTACCAAGATATAGATAAACACTTCAACTTTCAAACGTGTAAGGGCTCTTTCTATCAAAACTCTTGGAAATATAATACATGATCGAAATTCATAAGATTTTCACGACGGTAATTTACCGTCAACATGTAATTTCATTGAAACATGTAATAAGTAGTCATTGTTCAAAATCCAAATCATTTAGGCATTTTATCAAACACTTGTAATGCATGGATTAAGCTTGGGAATAGTTTTAAAGATGTAGTAGTAGCATGATTTTGATACTAAATAATCAATTAAGTCTTAAATCAGTGAACAACACCATTTAAACATGTAGGGTTTAATAACAACAATAATTTCATATAAACATTATATAAAATTCAAAATTCATACAAGTTCATGGACATAATTAATAAAAACATGTAAAGATCATACTTTTAAACATGAAATTTGAGTTCTTGAACTCCATGGATGAAAGGGACCCATGGATAAACATCTAACATACCTTGAAACTTAAATCTTGAAAGATAACAACTTTCTTGAAAGATTTCTTAGATTGGAACACTTGAGTTCTTAGCAAAACTCTTGGAAATATAATACATGATCGAAATTCATAAGATTTTCACGAAGGTAATTTACCGTCAACATGTAATTTCATTGTAAACATGTAATAAGTAGTCATTGTTCAAAATCCAAATCATTTAGGCATTTTATCAAACACTTGTAATGCATGGATTAAGCTTGGGAATAGTTTTAAAGATGTAGTAGTAGCATGATTTTGATACTAAATAATCAATTAAGTCTTAAATCAGTGAACAACACCATTTAAACATGTAGGGTTTAATAACAACAATAATTTCATATAAACATTATATAAAATTCAAAATTCATACAAGTTCATGGACATAATTAATAAAAACATGTAAAGATCATACTTTTAAACATGAAATTTGAGTTCTTGAACTCCATGGATGAAAGGGACCCATGGATAAACATCTAACATACCTTGAAACTTAAATCTTGAAAGATAACAACTTTCTTGAAAGATTTCTTAGATTGGAACACTTGAGTTCTTAGCTTTCTTGAAGGAAGTGCTTGAATCTTGAAGAGGCTAGGGTTTTTTTGCCTTTGAGAGAAAAGATGAATAATAGGATATATAATGCTTTTAGGGGATAAAATTATCTGTTATGGACGATTTAGGGTGGAGGAAAGGACTTATTTTCCCTTAAAAATGTAGAAACAAAAACTGAAAAATAGGTACGGGCGACGGAGCGCGCGTCACGGGCTAATCGCGCGCCTTCACTGCCTTTCTCACAAAAATGGCTATAACTTTTTTCTCGGGTAATGGATTAAGGCAAAATTGGTATCGTTGGAAATCTAAATCAATTATCTACAATTTGGTAGGTCTTGAGTTGAAAAATTCTATGTATATAAGAAGTTATATGAATTCAAAGTAGACCCTTGTAGAATCGAATACTAAGCTTTGAACGAATCAAAGGATCTTAGCTCAACTTTGTTCTAAGCGATTCTTATGAACATATTTCACCTCAAAATCACTTAACACACTAGGATAAAGATCATGACAAATGTATTCAAAATTAATTCATGGGATTAGAGTCAACACATGTAAGAACGACACTTCAAATTCTAGCCTCGAAATATGTGGTATTACAATTTATAAATGTATAATTCTGTTTGAATTATTTTTGTGTAATTGTATATTATAACTATTGACAGCTTATAAATATGTATTTTTTTGTATTCTAGGTGAAATAAGTTAGTAATGGAAAGAATCCTAGTTCTAGTGAAGCACTCTATAAGGTGGACGTATGAAAAAACTATGAAGAGTACATTACTGATGCAATATTGTTGAGTATGACAACACCATACCATGATCTACCTAATCTTTTGGAATTTCTCATTAATGTGAATTTGAGAAAAAAATGTATTCAAATTGAATATCAAATCACTAGTAATGCAGGGCAAATATAAATACATAATGATATGGTTTAAAGGTATTTATTTTGCAAATAAAAGATATACAAGAGATGAATTGTCTTCCTTTATATGTAAGCATTCTCGAGAAAGATATTGTGAGCACCTTTGGAAGTTCATCAATATGATTTGCTAAAAGAAGAGACTTCAGTAATAATTCACATCAAGTGTTAAATACATCTACTGAAGGTGTGTTGGCAGTTTCTGAAAATACAACAACATTAGATGTATTTGAGATAGATACGGTTCAGGTGATTATCTCAGACCCACATCATAAGAATATTTTGGTAGATCAAATATACTTGATGAAAAAATTAGAAGTCAGTCATAAAGAATTATACAATTAGGGAGAAATTTCAAACACGAAGTGAAAGGTCAAGTAAAAAGTGGTATGTACATTCTAGATTAATTGTTGATGTTTCAAATGAGTTTGGATATGTATTTTGATTGTTTTTAAATTTGTTGGTTGCAGTTATACATTGGTGTACAGATCAGGTAACTGTAATTTCATATGTCGTGCCTCCAATTTAGGAGATTTTAGGATGTTCAGAATTAGAGAATTTGTACCAAAACATATTTGCTCGGTGAAGGACAAGATTTATCCCAAGATGCATGCTACTAGTATATTGGTAGGTGGTATGGTTAAACAAAAATTCAAAAACCATAAGCAAAAATACAGTGCGGCTGAAATCAAACGTGACATGGAGTAAGAGTTTGGTATGGATTTGATATAGACTTCATGTTGGAGGGCCAAGGAAAGAGCGTTAGAAGAATCAAGTGATAAACCATCATCATATTATGGCAAATTACCATCCTAATTATATATTTTGAGCAATAATTATTCTGATTCGCATCTAAGAATGAAGAAGATAGATGAAAATGAGTTCTTGTATGTATTTATAGCTCTCCATGCATTCTTTAAAGGATTTGAACATTGTAGACCTGTTGTAGTTGTTGATGGTAGTCATCTGAGAGGAATGTATATTGGGACATTTGTAACTGTCTATTCGATGGATGGAGCAGGTTAGTATCATTTTATAATACATTATAGACCTTCTTATATGTTTATATGTATTTCTGCATATCACTTGAAAATATAAATCTCTATCAGATATATACATATCTCTGCAAAATACATATATTTCCAAATTTTCATGAATGAAACATGTATAGTTGATAATGTATGTGTGTGTTATACATTTTTATTTTAGTATATGTAATTGAAACTATTTTTTGGAAAAATATATTGTTTTGTGAAGCTGTATTTTTAATAAATACATATGCAGTTACTATATGTATTTATATTTGACTGCGCAAAATGTGTTTATACATATAGGTCATATATTTTCTTTGGCATATGGTGTGCTTGATTTAGAAAATGATGCATCTTAGACTTAATTCTTTGAGAATATAAAGGAAGCATACTGGGAAAGACAAAACATGTGTGTTGTCTTTGATCGAAATGTATGCATCATAAAGGCTATTGGTGATATGTATAAAGATGTACCACATTATGCATGTATATGGCATCTATGAGGGAACATGAAAAAACTTTACAGAAAGTCACGCGATGCGTTATCAGAGATCTTTATACAATGGACAAAGAATATTCGAAGTCTAAATTTCACAAGTTGATGGAAAAGGTTGAGGAAGTTAATATTAGAGTGAAGAAACATTTGGAATTAGCTGTTACGAAAAGTGGGCTACGTCCTATGCAACAGTTCATAGAGAATGGACTTTGACATCAAGTATTGCTATGTCAATAAATGGTGTACTTGTATCGGCTAGAGAAAAACCGATATATGATTTTCTAGAAGAAGTTCGATTGCTATTTGGAAAATGGAACTGCGAAAATAGGCAAAAGGCTTTATATACATTCACAACTCTCATTGGAAAATTTAATATCATACTCAAAGAGAACGAGGCTTTGTGTACTCGTATGATGGTATGGTCATTTATATTTGTTGTATTTATTGATAAGAATTTATTTGTAGTTGTATATATAAATATCTATGGACGTATGTGCTTTAAAAAGAACTGTTAAGTTAGTCAATGTTCTATGTTATGCAGAAAAATACAAATGTAGTAAGCAATATACTGTAATCAATGTTCACTGTTAAATACATATGCATTAATCTCTGTTACTAACCAAAATAAATCTGCAGTAATTCATATGTATATTTGTGGGATTTGTTGATATTAAATTTTTTGTTATATTTATAACCACACATATGCAGTAAGCACGAAAAATATATATGCAGTTAGCAATATGTGTATTTGTATTTTCACTGTTGTGTGTTCAAGAAAGCAAATATATATTTTGCATCTTTTTGAAACATATAAAATTACATATTTCTGTCTGTTCTTTTTTAATTTAAATTTTAGAAAATATTATCAGGTTGTACCAGCCATAGAGTATGTGTACATGGTGCATGACACAGAAAAGCATTTCACTGTTTTCCTCAAGGAAAAAACATGATCATGTAACGTATTTCAACTTGATGAGATACCATGTGCACATGCTTGTGAGTCTTGGTTAGAAAAAATCTCATCAAGGGGTTATATTGTTGTGATCTGTATAAGTAAAAAATAGTCTTGAAAAGGTATAATGTTCCAATCTATCCTCTACCATACAAAGATGACTGGATAATACCAGATAGCATACTTGGTGAAATAGTACTACCTCCAAAGTACAAATGACCTCCTGAAAGACCTGCAAAGAAGGATCATAAAAAATCAGGAAGGGATATGTTTGGAAAGAAGAACATCAACTCATGCAGTGCTTGTGAGTCTAAGGGTCACAATAGGCGTTCGTGTAGAAAATATTGTAAATGATACATTTGTTCTTATGTATTCTTTCTTTATAATTTCTTTTACACTTACCATAATAATGAACACATTTGTTAAATGAGTTTTGTGATATTTATCTACCGTTTGCTATAATGCTTTATAATTGAAAATTAGTAATACATAACTATATTACTAAATTTGAAAGGAAAATAAATATGTTCTTGCCACGAAAATAAATATGTTTCGGGAATATATATTTTAGCTAAATGTACTTGCTAAATGTAGTTGGCTAGATGTATTTATGAATTTAGCTAAATGTATTTTACTATATAGTCTATGAACACGTAGTAAAATACATATACAAAGATGATTATATATTCGACATTTTATATGATAATATAGTAAAATAGATACATAACGCAACATATGTATTTGAAATCAAATGAACAAAGAGTAAAATAAATATGATATTAACAACATATGTATTTTGAATTTTAATTTGAAAACTGATTATGTATATATTGCAAATTTGCACAGTGCATATGTATTTTGAAGTTTAATCTGAATAGTGGACCAAATCATACTGAAAACTGGAATAAAACACATATTATACACTTGTCGAAAACATATTCAACATAAAAAGTAGTAACATACATATACGAAATAGATTATGTATTCGAGATTATATGATAATATAGTAAAATAGATATATAAAGCAGCATATGTATTTGAAATCAAATGAACAAAGAGTAAAATGCATATGTTGTTAACTACATATGTATTTTGAAGTTTATTGTGAAAACTGCATATGTATATATTGTAAATCGGCACAGTGCATATGTATTTTGAATTTTAATCTGAACAATGGACCAAATCATACTAAACACTGGAATAAAACACATACTATACACTTATCAAAAACATATAACATAAAAAACTAAAATGAATAACTTTAATTCACTTCAAAATAGAAACTTTGATTCACTTTAAAACATAAAATAACAAAGAATAAAGAGTAAAATACATATGTTGTTAATTGCATATGAATTTGAATTTAACTTTGAGTACTGCATATGTATATATTGCAATTCTGCACAATGCATATGTATTTTGAAGTTAAATTTGAATATTGTACCAAATCATACTGAACACCGGCAGACTACACATACTATGAACTTATCGAAACATATTCAACATAAAAGACTAAAATGAATAAAATTCATTCACTTTAAAATTAGTAACTTTGATACACTTCAATATATAAAATAACTTTCTAAAATTAATATCAACATCCAGTTAAATCTTATCACTACACAATGGAATAAAATCACCAACCATCAGACATCAAGTACTTCTATGACACTTGTTCTCTTGCTTTCCCTAACAGGACTCAATGGTGATTCATCGTTACTTTGAGCTTTTGCTTCTTTTTTTCTCATACCATAGTCCCACAATAGAGAAGCATATCTTGTACGAAGTACGTTGGACTTGAACTCAACTGAAGAAATGCCTTGACCATAAGAAAGGCACTCTGCATATGTTACCATGTTCAATCCACAATCCCTATAAAAAGACATTGAATAATAATTAAAATATATTTTGTACAAACTTAGAAATTTGGTATATGTATATCAAAATACTTACAAGCTTCCACTTGGTTATTGAGGCAAATAATAGACAAATAACACATCAAAAAGGTCCATTGAGTCTTTATCTTTGTATCTTGGATGATTATCAAGATCAATACCTTTCTTTTCATAAAAATTACAACCTCGAAGACATAAAGGGATAATCTCAACTAATTTATCGATCTCAGCAAAAACAACTGCATAATGACCAGAAGATTCATATTAATTGTATAAGAATATGCACTTCTCTGAGAATGATCAAATAGCAAGAACCTGATGATGTCTATCCTTTATATTAACAAGAATAAAAATATTGTCAACTGTATGCCATGGCACTGTAGAATGCATACGGAACCCATAAATGTATTCATTAAGATGGTATTCCTTTCCTCCCGTATTAAGATTTGGATCATCCACAAAATAAATTTCCATCACAGTCCTAACTATGTTCATGAAGCTGCAATCTACTGTGCTGTATTTGTATGAGCTGTGGGGCTCATACTTTGACTTCTTCCACAAGTAGTAGAAGCAAACATCAATTTGCTGTAATAATTAATACTACACATTTTAGAACATTCAAACAAGTTCTATATAAAAATAGCATGTGTATGTAAGGTAAACTACATATGTACTTTTAGTTTAAAGTCTAAGAACTGCATATGTATATATTGATTTGTAAACTACATATATACACATGATGTAAAAAAAAAGTATATGCAACACGATGTGTTTTCTTAGAACACATCATATGTATATTAAGAAATAGTATATGTATTCTTAACACGAAATATGTTTATAAAGAAATACAAAACAACATATGTATTTCAGGTAACATTATATGTATTTTAAGTAGAACCCATTTTATCTTTGAATCTCTATATATAAAAATAATAAACTTACCAAGTTTGTCAATGATTGATCAGTGTACCCCATAATGTAAAACCAATTTTTATCTTCGACTGTACGCACTCTGAAATGTATAATTGGTATGGCTGATTTGCTCCTTGTAATGTTTCGCTTTGCCCTTCCTCTTTTTTATTCAATAAATGGTAAATCATGAAACATAAAAAAATAATATAAAATAGTTCAAAAGAAATATCTTTTTGCATGACCTTTAAGAAGGTCGACAGAAATTCAATCTAAGAACTTGCTGACAACATTCGTGTCAACTATCTCATCAATTAGGTGAGAAACAAAAGGATGCTATTGAGAGAATGTACGTATTTGGCTTGTAGAGCTCCCTTTGTAATTACAGAATACAAAATAGTAAATTATAAAAATGTGTGTGCAAAATATATTACAATAAAAATGATATATAACTTAGTGTACTTACCAACTATTTAATAAAACTTAATCGTGTATGGGGACTCCTTAAATCTGGACTGTCACCTTTTTCTTCCTATTGGTTCAGGAGTTTGTTGTTCACAATTTGTTGAGAGATGAGCGATGATGCTTTTACTCCGGTATGCATTAAGACTAGGTAGAAGCTCATCAGGGATTGTGATTTGTGAATCAGACAAAATTGGTTCATCCATTTGTTCATCAGTGGTTAATACATGAGTTTTAGGTGGTGTATTAATTTGCTTCTTTATATAAGTTTCACCCACCCCATGAATCGATGTATTTGCACTCATACTTGCATTCTGTTTATTGGTCTACTATAAATGAAAAAAAATAGTTTGTTCTGGCTATTATAACTGACATAACCTCAAAAATATGTTCATTATACATACTTGACAATCATCTTCAACATCCGGCTCAGAATGTTTATAATCCAAATTCTCAACAAGATTTTCTTGGTCACAGTTTGCTAATGGATGTACGATGATGCTTTTTCTCCAGTAGGCATTTAGACTGTGAAGCAGCTCATTGGGAATTGTGAATTGTGGATCAGACAAAATTGATTCATCCATTTTTTCATTGCTGGTCTATAAAAAATGAAAAAAAAAATTGTTCTGGGCATTATAACTGACATAACTTGAAAAATATATTTTATATACATACTCGACAATCATCTTGAACAACCTTCTCAGAAGATATATAATCTAAATTAATGCTTTGGAGAAGCTCGTCAGATATTAAAAATTGAGAATTAGATTCATCTTTTTTTTAATCTGATTGAAAATCAGTACACCCCTTGCAGACAAGTAAAAAGGTAAAACAACATCAAACATTCATCCAGTTATACATGTTTATATACATATATAAACATGTATGTACCATCAAATGAATAAACATATGTAAGTTAAATATTTACCTTTGTACCATCAAACTTCTCATCCAAACTCTGATCGACATTGGGACTGAAGCGTTGTGGTGATGTTTCATCACCAGCATCATCCATATATTGTTGATCAAAATCTCTGTCTTCATATTGTTGCTACAAATACATATACAAGTTCAATAACATTTTAATACTAGAGCTTCACTGTATATGTATATACTTTTTTATACTGAATATATATATTCCAATCCACTAAAAATACATATTGGAATAACATCAGTCTTAAAATACATATGTGCACTAAACTAAAAAAGCATTATCTCATACTGAATATGAAGTTTGCAATCCACCTAAAAATATATATTGGTGTAACAGAAGTCTCAAAATACATATGTACCTTATATATTTTCATATGAACCATGGAAGCAATCTTTCGTGGAACATTCGAGCAACACTCATAAAGCCACACTTGAATAGCAAGTGGCAATCACTGTATAAAATAAAGCTTTCCACCTGCTTTCAACCTATTGTTCAAACTTTTATCTAGATCCTCGAATGATAAAGTCCCCCACGAAAAATTCTTATACCTATAACTCTCCACCCAATCAAAATGAATTTGGGGTATAACTACAGTATCAACATTAGATAAGACAAAAGAATGAAGGAAATACAGAATTTCAAACTTCTCGACATCCTCATCATTATTCTTCCCCCAAACTTTTTCCATGACTGCTAAAAATAATTTCCTTTTCTATATAATATCGAACCATTGAAATACTGCTTAACAATCCTGTTTGGTACATCCTCGTTAAAATCAAAGTCGTACCTATTACTGACATAATTAAACCCAGTAATAATAGCAAATTTTCTAGGAGTGAAATGTAGAGAAGTTTCATTAGCCCGAATGACTATTGCAGAAAAATAACCTTACTTTATCTCGAGGGACATAGCACATCTGCACAACTGTGCTTGAACCACACAGTGTTTCTTCTTCATAAAATACCCAAAAATATTATTGTCATAAAAATATTTGTACTACTCCTTGGTTAATATGGCCTGTAAACTTCCCTCAATATCACTATCACTGTAGCAACTCATATGTTGTGCAAATCGTAAAAGTTTTCTTACAATGAATATTTCATCACGTGGCACCTATCCAAAGTAAAACTTTACCTTATTAAACTGTCAGAAACAAGAAAACACAATCAACACATCAAGAAAATACATATAAATATGCATATGTATATTAAACAGAACAAAAATACAAATGCTCCCTATACCTTAAAATTTATATTGAACCTACAAAAATACAACTGAAAGTGCAAATGTATCTGTATGCACTTTGTATTTCAATAAAAACAAAATGCAAAATGTATTTGTATTTTAATAAATACAAATACATCCATAGCCATAAGTATATTTGTATTTCAATAAATACAAAAACATCCATAACCATAAACGTATTTGTATATTTCAATATTCCAAAATACAGAAAATACATATCAAATATAAAAAAAATACATATAGCCAAATGACTCTTCAGGAGTAGTTCAAATATAAATTTATTTTCCATACATGGAACATAGCAATTTCATCTAATATACAAAATACAAATAAACACTACAGCTTCACTAAAACAATATAAATAAATATATGTTACCCCACATTGTATATTTAACCTATCATCTTCACAGATCAGCTTTACTAAATTCCCTAAATACATATCATCTGAACAGTGAATACATATTGGCTTCATCAACAATACATATTACCCCCAAATTTGATAAAATCTTTACTGAAATTCCTAAATACATAGCATTAAATAAAAATACATATAAATCAAAAAATACCTCTTTCTCAATGTCTTCTTCAGTTTCATTAGCAGAAGAATTCTCAACATCGTCATCACCATTGCTTGACTCTACAATTTTTGGATTTTTTTTTCAATCTTTTCTTTTTAAATATCAATCATCTTTACTGGGTTGTTACGAAACTTGGACCTAAGCTTCTTCGTACTCACAGATTTCTTCGACTGTATAAAATTAGAAATAACTTTAACTACTTCCTCTTGCGTTAATCAAAGACTAAAAGATGGTGCATTATCAGACAAGAAATTAATAGGTTTTGTACCCCTATTTGTTCATGATTTGAGTGTGTGTTCAACCATTAAAGTATAAAAACCTTAAAGTCTGAGTTGCTAATAGATTACAATAAGAAAGAAATGGAGAAACTGATAACATGCAATAACTGAATTAATTAGTTACCTAAAAAAGGAGGAACACTATCCTTATGAGATCTTTCTACAAAGGTGACAAAGGAAAAAATTTGTGAGATAGCAATCTGATAATGGCATGAATAAAGGGTAAAGTAAAAATAAAATAAAGAAAAGAGAAGGAGAAAAGCGTGAAAAGCGGAACCTATACACGGTAACTTCTCTAAGGCAGTAAAGTAGGGGACCACTTTTAAAATAATGTTATTTTTTCTACACATTGTAATTTCATTAAAGTGTTGCTATTATTTATAATTTAAGTCTTAAGTATGCTACTTCATGTAGTTTTTTCGAGCAAAATTCATAAATAGCATACGTAAGACCATAATTCTGAGATTCATAGCAACACTTTCATAATTACCAAAAGTAGCAACTTATATTTTGTATTTGAACAAACTTTTGCTATAAAAATACATATACAAATATTTTTACCACCTATATTGAACTCAAATCAGTTGAGTTAAATATGGTATAATTAATCATGACTTAAATGTAAAGATTTCATTTTCATTAAAACCTCTTAATGAACATGATTTCCATTATTTGTTACCTAGTGAAATCAAAATTCAAAATTCAAATTTAAGTTTCAAAGTAATATGTTCAACAAAAAAATATCAAAATCAAATTCATCTGAATCTTTTTCTGTTCAAAATCTTTAAAAATTTAAATTCAACCATTAATATTTTTGAAGGTATGTAATCGTAAAAAATTTATCTAATATGAATTTCATAATGAACACGATTTTCATTATTTGCTACCAACTAAAATCAAAATTCAAATTTTAATTTCAAATTAACATTTTCAACCCAAAAAAAAAAAATCAAAATCAAATTCATCTGAAGCTTCTTCTGTTCAAAATCTTCAAAAATTTAAATTCAACCATTACTGTTGTTGAAGGTATGTAATCATAAACTTTTTTATAATATCAATTCCTTAAGTTGTTTGAATTTTATGAAAAAAAATCGTTCTTAATGGTAAAAAATTTGATCCACTATGGGTGTTTCATTCAAAATTTCGTTCTTAATCATAAAAAAATTAAATCATTACAGATGATTCGTTCAAAATTTTGGTTTCAATGATAAATTATTTTTGAAGATTTTGTAAGCGAATTTTGGGAAAAAAGTAATGAAATCGTATATTGAACTGATCGAACAATGTAGTGATCAAAATCGATTAAACTGCGCAAACTCAATTTTCTTATGAGTTCTGATTCTCAAAATTTAAGAGTATATTTGTGTTTTCGTAAAGTTCATTTATGAATATTTTGTTTGATTACTGTTTTCTATGTTTTTGTATTTATAAGTAATTGTATATGTATATTATAACTATTCACAGCCTACTTAAATGTATTTTTTTGTTATCACTATTTAGGTGAAAAAAATAGTAATGGCAAGCATCCATATTCTTGTGAAGCATTCTGGAAGGTGGACGTATGAAAAAAACTATGAAGAGTACATTACTGATGTAATATTATTGAGCACGACAGGGTCATACAATCAACTATACAATCTTTGGGAATCTCACATTAATGTGTATTTGAGCACCAAACATATTCAAATTGAATATCAAATCACTGAAAA
This sequence comes from Capsicum baccatum var. pendulum, assembly GCA_030864225.1. NCBI lineage: Eukaryota > Viridiplantae > Streptophyta > Magnoliopsida > Solanales > Solanaceae > Capsicum > Capsicum baccatum. Next base: position 73,383,066 of record CM061558.1, on the reverse strand, counting down.
TGCAAGGCAAATAGAAGCTGATAATGATTACTTGTATAGTTGTATATTTGTATTAGGTGTCACAGTTAACAACATAGTTTTTTTATGAATTTGGCTAATTATATTTTATAAAATATATATTATAACAATACAAAGTAAACTATATAGTATATGAACACATAGTAAAATATATACATGTAGCAGCGTATGTATTTGATATTATATGGAAACGGAGAAAAATACACATATAAAGCAGCATATGTATTTGAAATTATACGAACACAGAGTAAACTACATATATAAATAAACTTAAAATACATATATACAGTGCATAAGTATATGTGAAACCTTATATGTATTAAACATGTGTATGTAATGTAAATTGCATATGTATTTTGAAGATAAATCTGAAAAGTGCATATGTATATATTGAAATGTAAACTGCATCCATATATAAATATAACTATAAACTTATATACTATATAATTATCAAAATCATATTCAACATAAAAGACTAAAATGAATAACTTTCATTCACTTCAAAATGAATAACTTTCATTAACATCAAAACAAAAAATAAGTTCCAAAAACTACTGCACTAAATTACTATCAACATCCCGTTAAATCTTGTCAAATACAAAATGGAATAAAATCATCAACAATCGGACATCAAATACTTCTGTGACACTTGTTATGTTGCTTTCCCTAACAGGCCTCAATGGTGCTTCATCGTCACTTTGAGCTTTTGTTTCTTGTTTTCTCATGCCGTAGTCCCTCAATAGTGAAGCATATCTTGTATGAAGTACGTTGGGATTGAACTCAACCAACGGAACACCTTGACCATAGGAAAGACACTCTAAATATGTAATCATATACAGTCCATAACTCCAACTGCATATTTAAACAAAAAGAATACCCAAATGTATATTTGAACATTGCAATATACTGAAAATATGTAACAATTATATAAAAAAATACATATAGACAAACCTCTTCATAAATAGTTCATATATAAATGTATTTTTCATACATGCAAATTAGCATATGTATTTAACATATAAATACAAATAAATACATATTACCCCAAAATGTATATTTAAGTTATCAGCTTCACCAAAATACATATCAATAAATATATCAGCTTCACTAAAATACATATCAGCTTCACCAAATACATATTACCCCAAAATGATATTAGTTTTACTGAAATCCCTAAATACATATCAGTGCATAAGAACACATATACATCTAAATATAGCAATTCCTACATATCTTCTTCCGATTCATTACCAGAAGAGTTTTCAACATCATCATTTAAAACATTGCTTGAATATGCATTTTCTTTTGCTTTCCTTTTCTTCTCATATTTTTGTAATTTTGTGGCTTTTGGAGAAGGAGTTTAATTGAACAACAACTATTACTTCTAAATGTTGAAAAATTAAAAATAATTTCAATAACCCAAAAATGAACAAATTCAATTCAACAAAAACAGTTAAGATCCTTCTTCAACAACAATAACTACTACTACCACTTCTCAATGTTCAAAAATTAAAACCAAATTCAAGAACCAAAATTGACCCATCAACCCAAATACACACCAAATGCAAATCAAAATTCAAAAATATAAATTAAAAGCAAAAAGAAAAAGAGAAAAAAAGTATTCATGCCTGGAGAAAATGATGAATTTCAAGAAAACTGGACCCCAAAAATACAGCGAATTCGAAGTGGAATTTAAAAAAAAAAGGGCTAAATTAATAGTAGAAGAATTTCAAGAAGAAAAGAAAACCTAGGATTTAAATTTGGTTTTCAATGGAATTTTTATGCTTTTTAGAGGTTTTTTTTAAGTGGATGATTAATTGAAGCATAAAAATACAATTAAAGGAAAAAATAAGAAAGGAAAAAATTTTGAAAGAGAAAACTAAGAAGAAGCGTGAAAAAGGGTAAAGTAAAAACAACTAAAGGAAAGAGAAATATAATTGGCGAGAAAAAAGGAGCCATTTACATGGTAACTTCTCAAAGGGGACCATTTTTAAAATAATGATATTTTTCCTACACAATATAGTTTCATTAAAGTGTTATTTTTTTAAATAATTTAAATCTTAAGTATGTTACTTCATGTAGTTTTTTCATTTTTATTCGCCTAGCCCATTGGTTTGGGCTACAAATGATAAGACCGCTTTGCTAAGCCGAAGATATTACCATATTCTAGAGTCCCAAATGAGCGCCATGTGCCAAATGATGTGGCATGACAAGTCAAGAGAAAGAGCCAATAGGACCATGTCATATGTCAAAATGATGCAACAGGCCTAGTGAAATCAAAAACCTATAAAAGGTGCCACGATACTTGAATTTGATTGGTCAAAGAAAGTCTATATTCATCATGAATATTCTCTTTCCACAACTATAAATAGGGGTCTCATAATTCAAAAAAGGAAGGACCAAGAACTCTAATAACAAGCAAGAGAAAGCTCGTGGATCAAACATTGCAATTTTCCTACAAGCTCAAGCATTCAAATCCAATTCATCAAAATCCAAATCAAGTTCAAATTCAAGATAAAGCTCAAAGACCTTGAATTTATATTTGAAAAGGCGAATCAGAGAAATCATAGAGATTGTAACACTCATTTATTGATATTAATAAAATGATTGTTGCACTATTTTTCTTGTCTCGATTATTTATTTTTGATCACAAAATTTTATCGTCCAACAAATTCTAGCATGTCCAGTGGGACAATGTCTATCTCTCATCTCAATTTTTCCAACATTAAAGTTTAACAACACTGAAACAACTTCCAAGAAGGGCAATTCTCAATCATCTGCTTCCAAGGGTACTGATTTAAAATTCTCTGCTGAAGTAGAAAACATCCTTGGTGTTACTTTTGGAAGCTTTAGAGCTGTCATAAGGAGAAAGGCGAACAATCTAGGAAAACAAACACATCAAGTATCCTCCGCGCCAGCTCCAATTTTTGGATCTTTAACCCCAAAAAAAGCAAGATCCCATACAACTGCTTCAAAAGGAGAAAGCGATGTGGCAGAGTCACTTAAGAATACTCTAGCTCTGCTTGAGCACTCTAGTTCTAAATACTCTGATGCAAGAACGATGGTTGTTCAACCAAAGTGTTATCTCCATTTACACCACGTAAGATGAGCACTTCAAAAATCAACATACACGATAATTTGTGCTACTGTCCAACATCTCCAATAATTATACAATAATGGTGACTGATGCCTCATCTGTGGAGGAGCAGCTTACAAATCTGACGAGAGCGATTGAAGGTCTCACTAAGTATGTGCAGAATCAAGACACTCGAATTGATAAGTTGGTGGACAAAATGGATGGCTTAATAGATGGATAGTCTATCCCTGCACTTGTGGAAGATCCGGAGGGTTACGAAACAGAACATCCTAGAAAACAAATACCACCAGCTAAGGAGGTACAAGTTTCTTCTGAGGGAATGATCCCGATTGATCAGTTGAAACATCTTATTGAGGGAACCCTCAAAGATAAGTATTATGTTGTCACCAAGTCCTTCCTGACATATGCCAAACCTTACACTATAAGAATTCATAGCCTCAAAATGCCCGTCGGCTATCAACCCATCAAATTTTAATAATTTAAAGGCAAAAGGAACCCAAAACAACATATCGCATACTTTGTTGAGAAATGTAATAATGCTAGAACTTATGGTGACTATCTTATCAAATAATTTGTTCGTTTCCTAAAGGGAAATGACTTTTATTGGTATACAAACCTCGAGCCTTACTTCATTGATAGTTAGTTGAAATTGGAGCATGAGTTCCTAAATTGCTTTTATAGCAGAAGGCGCAAGTAAGTATGGTAAACATCATGAATACTCGACATAAAAAAGATGAGCTAGTCATTGACTTTATCAATCGATGGAGAAATACGAGCCTAAACTACAAAGACGGGCTTAGTGAAAACTCTACAATCAAGATGTGCATCCAAGGAATGTATTGGGAGCTTCTCTACATCGTGCAAGGAATTAAGCCTAAATCCTTTGAAGAGTCTACTCGTGCTCACGACATGGATTTTAGCATGTCTTTTACTTGAAAGGGAGTAGCTCCTATCCATGACCCTCAAAGGAGAAAAGATAAGCAAGAACTCAAAAAATGGGGCAAGTTTATCCCCAAAAGTGATAATAAGGAATTCATGAATGTTGATGTGTCTCATGTGAAGGTCACCACGAAGGTGAGTAAGAAGCAAAGTATGAAGATGACTTCTCGAGCACATCCAAATCAGAAGTTAACTTTAAAAGAGATGCAAGAAAAGGAATACCCTTTCTTAGATTCTAATGTTGCTGAGATTTTCAATGAAATCTTTGAGCGTAATCTTATTGACCTACCAGAGATGAAGTGGCTCGATGAGGATTGAAGGACTAATGACCCAAATTATTACAAGTATCATAGGCTTATGAGTCACCCTCTGAAAAAGTGTTTTATCTTTAAGGACAACGTCATTCAATTGGAAAATAAAAAGAAGATCTTCTTCGATGATAAGATGGTCAGTTCTCATCAAATATCTATTAATTTTGGCTCATTTGATCCAGTTCAAATATGCATCGAAGAATGTGATAAGGAACCATTAGAGCATGATAAGTCTTCAATTGATGAAGATGATGATGAAGTTTGGACTCTGGTGACTAAGTGCAGATGCAAGAAAATAAGTCTATGAAAAAAGTCATTCGAGCAGCCAACTCGAAGGAGGATGGTGAAGAAAGCAAGGAAATAGAGGCTGGTTGAGAATCCAAAGAAGACAACAGTAATAGAGCTTCACCACCAAAAACCATAAGGTCTAGTGACTTTGGAAGAATTCTTACCAAGTTGGTTCTGTGCAAGGACTGTGCAAGTCAACCTCGAGGCATCATGTTTTAATACTAGCAAAGAGGAGACAAAGGGTAAAAATCCACCTGTGGAAGTTTCTCTGTCTTCTGAAAAGCCTACTGAGCCACCTAGATAAGAGGCACATGTATGTGATACAAAAATCATATTTACAAATAGCAATCTTCTACTTGGATAAATCCTACACACCCGTCCCTTGTAAATGGTGGGTCAAATTTTAGGAAAGAAGATAAATAGAATATTAATAGACGAGGGCTCCAGAGTCAAGAAAAGAAAAGAAAAGAAGCAAGATGATGCATTAGCTGCTTTGGACTCAACCCTAACTCTGCCAAATCAAACACGAGTTACTATCCACTAAGAATGGGTAGTACCACCACTGAGTGAGGATGAAGATATAGAAAATAAAGTTGAGCACCTGGTTGCTATTTCTAAAGCTGAAAAAGAAAATTGGTGTTAATCTATCATTGACTATTTATGTTGTGGAATACTTCTATAGGATCCAAGGAAAAGGACTGATATTTGTCGTCGTGCACCTTTCTTCTTTTACTGCAAAGACACACTGCATAGAAGATCATTTGAAGGAGTACATTACAGTTTTTGGGAGAGGAAGAAACAATTCAAGATTTTCAAGAAGCGCACTTGGGAGTTTGTGGATTGCATCAGTCTGGATCATGGCTCCATTTTCACATTAAAAAAATGGGATATTATTGGCCAATGATGGTGAAAGATTGCTTAGAATATGCTAGAATATGCAAAGCTTGCCTATTCCATGCAAATTTCATACATCAACCTCCTGAAGTATTACACCCAACTGTAGCATCTTGGCCATTCAATGTTTGGGGAATGGATGTTGTTGGGCCACTACCAAAATCTTCTGGTAGACATTTGTACATCTTAGTCACGATAGATTACTTCTCAAAATGGTTTGAAGTTATTTCTCTCAAGGAAGTAAAGAAAGAAAATGATGAAAAATTCATCTGAGTGAATATCATCTACTGCTTTGGAATTACTCAGTACATAATAAATGGTAATGACAAGCCATTTGATAACAAGCTGATGAATAAGATCTGTCATCTCTTTGGTTTTAAGAAGCGTAAATCTTCTATGTACCAAGCTACCGCCAATGTTTTAGCTGAAGTATTCTATAAGGCTTTATGTAATTTGTTGAAGAAAGTTGTCTCCAAATTCAAATGAGACTTGCATGAGTGAATGGATGAAGCTTTATGGGCATATAGGACAACTTACTGCATACCAACTCAAGCAACCCCATACTCAATTGCTTTTGGAGTTGAAGCAATCCTGCTACTTGAGCATCAAATACCTTCTTTAAAACTGGTTATTCAAGAAGGGCTCACCGATGAAGAAAATGCTAAGTTGTGTCTTTTAGAGTTAGAATCTCTTGATGAGAAGAGACTAGGGGCTCAATAAAATCTTAAATGTTACCAAGCCCATCTATCTCGTTCTTTTAACAAAAGAGTTTGCTTGAGGCGCTTCCAAGTTGGAGATCAAGTCCTTACAGTAAGGAGACCCATTATCACTTCTCGTAAGGCTGGGAGAAAATTTACCCTAAAGTGGGATAGACCATATGTCGTACAAGAGACATATTCAAATGGTGCTTACAAGCTTGTAAATGTATATGGCGTAAAGATTGGCCCTATCAATGCCAAGTTCTTGAAGAAGTACTATCCTTGAAGAAGATGAAACTCCTTAAGGTATGAGTATAAACTGCATGTTCACTCCAAACCTATAAGAGTATAAACTATGTACGACTAAAAAGAAAAAAAAATCCGCTAGGTTGAAAACATCGAAAGATGAGGCCTAGGCAAAAGTTAGGACTCAAAAAAAACTCACCCAGAACTACGTTGTGACTTGATCCTCTTTACTAAGGTGCGTATGAGCTTGGAATTTCATTTTGAATTCAGTCACATGAGTATCAAGAAAATACATGTTCCCGCTTGATCCGCCAAATGAAAGTTGAGCCTGCATATACTTCAATTAAATTTTGGACTCACTCTAAGTATTGGTGGCTCAATAGGGGCAGACCCTAATGAAATATGAGCTTGTTTCAAATAAGATGAAGTCTTCAAATTCATCAAACTTGAAAGTTTAACCATTCAAATTACCAAATTTTCGAGTGAAAGTTGACAAAATCTCCAAGTCTTCAAATCGAGGCCTCCAAAATTTCCATATGTTAAGGTGGACAAGATTTGTCCCTTTTTACCTTAAGCTGGTCTCTTTATGAATTTATCTTTTAAACGATATAAAAAGGTTCTATGCCTTAAGGTGGACAAAATTTGTGGCCTCTTATGGGTTTATCCTTAAAAACAATCTCCAAAACTTACATGCATTAAGGTGGACAAGATTTGTCCCTTTGCATCTTAAGATGGTCTCTTTCGTAGAGTTATTATTAAAAGGATCTCAAAATTTTCATGACTTAAGGTGGACAAAATATGCCCCTTTACACCTTAAGCTGACTATTGAAAATGGACCATACTTGAAGCAAAATTGGTCAGGTCTTAGAGTGACGAAGAAAAAGTTAAAATCTCGCACCTTAAGCTGACCATTGAAAGGGCCCAAACTTAAAGAAGACCATTGCATAATTGAATCAATGAAAGGGCTTGTACTTAAAGAATACCATTGCATAGGTGCATCGGTGAAAGGGCTCATACTTAAAGAAGACCATTGCATAAGTGTATCGGTGAAACGGAATATATTTAAAGAAGACCATTGCATAGGTTCTTTCTATACAGACTATTCCTACAAATACATATGCAAGTACATTGTTCAATTACTATGGAATAGTTTGATTTGTATACTGTATGTGTATAAGTCAATTCAGAAAAAATACATATTTAAATAAGATATGTTTTTAAAGCTTATTTGAATAGTAAACATTTTACCTTTGGTTTGTTTGATTTCTTCAATAATCAGATCAAACTTTGTTTCCACTAGACCACGAATCTCTTTCAACTCTCCACAAAACTATTTTCAAACAAAATAATTAAGTAATTATTTTTTAATTTGCACACGTATTTATCAATAAACTTACCTGATCATGGAATGCTTCAAACACTTTCTTTGAAATAACTGTCTCTTTCTCTATAGGACTCTTTGACTTTGACTATACCAAAGAAAAAATTACCCTAGTTGTTTGCTTCACATTTTGCCAATTTGAAGAAATTGTCAATCATGTTTGAATGGGCTTAAAAACTAGTGTCTTCGGTGTGGTAACTTTTGCAGTATGAGGAGGTGGCATCCTCTTTGGTGTATGCTCATCAACAATACTATGTGTCTGTTTCCTCAATGGTTTCTTCACTGTTGTGGTTGATGAATCAATCTGTTGGTTTTTTTAGCATTCATAAATTTCTTTTGGTGGTGGATCCAGGAAATCATTATCTGAATCAACTGAATGTTCATCAGCAAATCCATCTAGCTCTGCTATATCAAACTTTGACATTTTCCTTTGAGTTGGCTCAATGTTCTTAAATATAACCTATGAATATAGAAAAAATATGTTAAATTATCTGTTAAACAATAGTAAAGCAAATGTATATATGTAAACTATAAAATACATATTTATACATATATATTTATTAACTACAAACCTTGCCATCATCATTAAACATAGCATCCATCAGATACTCAAAGTATGGTTGAGGTGCATTTGTCTTCCAATTTAAGAATTGAGAAATCCAATTATCAACCTTGGAAGCAACCTTTCGTGGAACATTCAAACAACACTCATAAAGCCACACTTGAATAGCAAGTGGAAATCCCTGTATCAAATAAAATTTTTCACCTTCTTTCAACCTATTGTTCAAACTTTTAGCTAGATCCTCGAATGATAAAGTTGTAACACCCCATACTTAATTACGTGCATTAGCCATTGTTATATGTGTTGGAGTATATGTATTGATCCTATGTTAGGTATATATGAGTTTGACTATTGATTATTTTGAGATGGTTTCAAGTGTATAGTTTGATTATATGCGTATAGGAATCGACCTTCTTTATACCGGAATTTGACCGTCGATGTTTTCATACGAAGGTTATTGAATAAGCTTTCCGATGATATAAAGATTTTCAAAAACGGATAAGTTTCGGATATAAGCGAGCACGCTCGAAACTATAAAACGGTGGCCGGGATGTGAACAGTAAAATGCAGGAAAATTTCCAGTTTTTGGGTCAACTTTGAACGATCATAACTCCCTCAATATAATGAACTGGGTGAGATACCACATATCAAAAGAAAGATTTTTGAGTCTTCTTGCTAATGAAATTGGTTTCATCTAAATCCAACATCTGAGTAAGGAGTTATACTCGTTCTACTTCAGCCTCTCAAAACAGATTTTTGTGAACAGTAAATTAGCAGGAAAATACTGAGGCCTGCCAGTTTTTGGGTCAACTTTGAACGATCATAACTCCCTCAATACAATGAACTGGGAGAGCTACCACATATAAAAAGAAAGATCTTTTAGTCTTATTTCTAATGAAATTGGTTTCATCTAAATCCAACATCTGAGTAAGGAGTTATACTCGTTCTACTTCAGCCTCTCAAAACAGATTTTTGTGATCAGTAAATTAGCAGGAAAATACTGAGGTCTGCCAGTTTTTGGGTCAACTTTGAACGATCATAACTCCCTCAATATAATGAACTGGGCGAGCTACCATATATAAAAATAAAGATCTTTGAGTCTTCTTTCTAATTAAATTGGTTTCATCCAAATCCAATATCTGAGTAAGGAGTTATACTCATTCTACTTCAGCGTCTCAAAACAGATTTTTAGGGTCAACTTCAAACGATCATAACTCCTTGTACAGTACGAACTGGGTGGCCTAATTTCTATGAAATGGAATACCTTTGAATTATATTTCCAATGATACCAAGTTTACCCAAATACGATATCGGAGTAAAGATTTATGGTCTATCTACTTCAGCTTGTCAAAACGGTCCACCGGAGGACATATTTGACATTATTTAAATTTTAAAGGCACTTTGGTCATTTCCTATGATATTATGGACGAAAATATATGTATATGTACATGTATATGAGTTCAAAAACTCATATCCATCATCAATCATAGGAGAGAACAAACCCTAGCCAAATTTGACCTTCAAATTACTTGTGATTCAATCGTGGAAAGTCCAAATTGATTCCGTAGTTGTGTTCATCATCTCAAGGGCTTCGAGAAGCACCCCTTATTTGTGCCAACAGGACTTCAAAACCCAAAGGGCCATTCTATGGTAAGGATGTAAATTATGTTGGTGTTATTTATATGGATATGTATATATATATATATATATATATATATGCATGTGAGCATAAGAAGTATGTTATTTGATTGTTATTGAAAGAATATTGGAAATGATATTGGATCATTCTTGTGCATGGTTGGATTATGTTGAATTGTGAAGGAATGATGTGGTATTGATGATGTGGTATTGAAATGATGATTATATATATATATATATATATATATACACATAAACCTATTGTTCAAGTTGGTTTTTGGAATGCTTTGCAAATATTGGTTGTATGGGATTATGGAAGAGAATTGTGGTGTTGGGTTGCTAATACTAGATGCCAAATATTTCATTGTAGATAAGTGATTTGTAAAGGTGGGAAGTTGTGTTGAATTGGTATCCGAATCTACAACGAGGTATGTAAAGCATACTCTAACGATGTTCTTTGGCATGAAAACACCAATGTTCCATCAAGTACGATTCCGAGGTTATCCAAACACATGTATTGTTCTACATTACCAATGAAGTTGTTTCCATTCTATAAAGTGTCAAAATGCTTCATTGATATACAAAAAGGCTCCTATTTCATTGTTGTGATATTGATGATTCTGAAACATATTGTTGATGTACCAATGAGTCCTTATTACATCGTTATTGTATAGAAGGTCTATTACTTGATTCCTATTGATGTATCATTGTTCCAAAGGTACTATATTGGCATGGACACTAATGTAATAATCTCAAAAGCTTTTGAACTAAGTTATTGGAAAAATCTCTTATGTGTTACTTGATATACGTGTAGGTGGTATCCCAGGGGCATAAGCCTAGCATGGGTCGATCCCTATTTATGTGTTTATGGGTGGTATCCCAGGGGCATAAGCCTAGCATGGGTCGATCCCAATTGATATGTACTGGGGGCAGCCTAATGGTCACAGTACGGTACAGTATTGATTATTGTTAGGTGGTTGGATGTTCGGGAGGAGGAGGTAATGGCGAATAATAATTGTAAAGAATGAAATAAACGAATGTATACCGTTCCACAAATGTGTTTGAATTCAAGAACCCAATTCAGATTAATGATAATGTTCATGATCCTAAAAATGTTTATGAAGTGTGGTTTACTCCTATTATGATTTAATCACTTGTGTCTGATTTTCTTGATCCCCCATATCACATATGATTATTTACAGCTTTACATACTCAGTACATATCTCGTACTGACGTCCCTTACGGGGGACCTGCATTTCATGCTGCAGGCACAGGTACCTCAGCTCATACACCACACCAGTAGGAGCCAGGTCATACAGCTACTGTTGGTGAGATCCAGTTTACTTCGGAGCTTTCCGAGTCGGTTCCTTATATTTTGTTATTGTACAGGAGTTATGTGTGGGCGGGGGGTTTGTCCCGACCCTGGTTATGTCATGTATATCCTAGAGGCTTTGTAGACATAAGGAAGGGTAAAGTCATGGAAGTTTATATAGTGATGTTATAGTCGTATATGGGGTGGCCCCGACGGCCAAGTATTATATATATATATATATATATATTTTTGCGTGTTGTGCTGATACAGGTAATTAGACCCTTTTATATGCAGCAAAGTGCTGCCCAAATTTTTGGTCACATGTAAGTGAAAGCACAGGTATTTGAACGGGTTCTCCCGGGCCTTCTCGGCTTTGGATGCCAGTCCGGCCCGATGGGATTTTGGGTCGTGACAAAAGTGGTATCAGAGAGGTTTGTCCTAGTGAGTCTATAAAGTCGTGTCTACATAGAGTCTTGTTTATCGGTGTGTTGTGCACCACATCTATAAACAGGATGCTATGGACATTTAAGAATTGTTTGTTTTCTTCATGTCTTAGATCGTGCGATAGAGCTTATATTGTATATGAAGTCATAGTTGACCACTGAATCAGTTTGTTTATCTTGTTATAGTAATGATGCCGGTTACCAGAAGCAAGAATACCGGTAAGAAAGTGATGTGGCTGCCGAAGAGGGGACTAGTAAGTCACCCACTATACCAGCTAATCAAAGTGAGGCTCCAGCTGAGCATGCATCAGAAACTTCCCCCAGTCCAGAAGAAATAAGGGGGAGAAAAACTATATCTCCAGAGCCACCTATTAATGTTGTTGATCAAGATCTTAGAAATGCAGTGCAACTTTTGACTCGTATAGTTGCTGGGCAAGTCCAAGGTCAAGCCATTCCTGTCGCGAGTTCTAGCAGTACTGATAGGGCGGCTAGTCTTCGGACGCAAGATTTTCTTAAGATGAATCCGCCTACTTTTACCGTATCCGATCTTAATGAAGATCCGCAGGACTTTATTGATCAGATCCAAAGGGCCCTAGAGGTGATGCATGTATCGGGTAGAGAGACAGTGGAGTTAGCCGCGTATAGATTCAAAGGTGAGGCTATATATTGGTATGAAGACTGGAAACGGTCGAGGGGAATTGATGCACCCCCAGCTACTTGGAAAGAGTTCAAAGAGGCATTTATTGATCATTATCTTCCATATGAGACTCGTCAGGCCCGTGCAGATCAGTTCTTAAATCTTCGGCAGGGTAATACAAGTGTGAGAGAGTATAGTCTTCGATTTAATTCCTTGTCCAGATATGCTCCTAATGTTATAGCTACTATGGATGACAGAGTTCATCGGTATGTGAACGGATTGGATCCGTATTTGGTTAGGGATTGTACTATTGCTGCACTGAATAAAGATATGGATATAGCTAGGATCCAAGCATTTGCACAGAAAATAGAAGATCAGAGGCAAAGAAAAAGAACACAGGAATTTGAAAACGGATCTTCTAAGAGGGCCAGATCTACAGGGCAGTTTATGGCGCCACAGGGAGGTTTTAGACCTCAATTTTCTGCTAGACCACCTAGGCCATTATTTTCTTATTCTGCAGCTAGTGCTCCACCACAGCATCAGGGGTTCAGAGGCAGTCAAATTGGGCAAAGAAGTGAGGGTCATAGTTCGCGATCAGCGGGTTATCATGGGCAAAGGAATATGATCCAACTGAGACCTCCTCGATAGCCATGCAATAAATGTGGAAGGCATCATATGGGCGCATGTCGAATGGGAACAAATATTTGTTATTGGTGCGGTATGATGGGGCATATGATGAGAGAATGCCCACGAAGGGGCGCAGGTGGTGTAGCACGACCTTTGGGATTAGCTGTTGCATCATCGTCACCGGTATCTTATTCTGGTAGAGGCGCACGACCCGTGGGTCATGCTAGGAATGAAACAAGAGTCTCCAGTTCCAGCGGGACTCAGAATCGCACTTATGCTTTAGCGGATCGACAGAATCTAGAGGCTTCCCCAGATGTGGTTATGGGTACGTTGTCCATATTTTCATTTGATGTATATGCTTTAATTGATCCTGGTTCTACATTATCATATGTTACTCCTTTGGTTGCTGAAAAGTTCAAAAGAACCCCCGACTTGTTAGATAAGCCGTTGGAAGTGTCTACCCCGGTTGGGGAATCTATTATTGCTAAAAGAGTTTATAAAGATTGTGTAGTAACTGTGTGTGGTCGAAAAACGATGGCCAATCTCGTGGAACTAGAAATGGTAGACTTTGATGTTATAATGGGTATGGATTGGTTGGCGTCTTGTTATGCCAAAATTGACTGTTGTACAAAAAATTGTATTTACATTTTCCGAATGAAGCAGTTATTGAATGGCAAGGTAAGATTGGTGCACCAAAAGGTAGATTTATTTCTTATTGCAAAGCAAGAAAAATGATTTCCAAGGGATACCTATAGCATTTAGTTAGAGTAAGGGATACAGAAGCGGAGCCACCAACTCTTCACGTTGTTCTGGTGGTAAATGAATTTCCTGAAGATCTTCCAGGTTTGCCTCCTGAACGAGAAGTAGAGTTTGGTATTGATGTAATACCAGGAACCCAACCAATCTCCATTCCTCCATATAGAATGGCCCCAGCAGAATTGCGAGAATTGAAAGATCAATTGAAAGATTTGCTAGAGAAGGAATTTATAAGGCCTAGTATGTCCCCCTAGGGAGCACCAGTGTTATTTGTACGCAAAAAGGATGGCTCGCTGAGGATGTGTATTGATTATCGGCAATTGAATAAGGTGACTATTAATAATAAATATCCTCTCCCAAGAATTGATGATTTATTTGATCAGTTACAGGGCGCCAAGTGCTTTTCTAAGATTGATTTGAGGTCAGGTTACCACCAAGTGAGGGTCAAAGAAAAAGACATACCCAAAACAGCTTTCCGAACAAGGTATGGTCATTATGAGTTTCTAGTTATGTCATTTGGGCTAACAAATGCACCTGCAGCTTTTATGGATTTGATGAATAGGGTGTTTAAGCCATTCCTGGATGTATTTGTGATAGTTTTTATAGATGATATTCTAGTTTATTCTAGATCAGAAGAGGACCATGCCAATCACTTACGACAGACATTGCAGACTCTTCGTGATTGTAAGCTTTATGCAAAGTTCTCTAAATGTGAGTTTTGGTTAAAGTCGGTGGCATTTTTGGGTCATATTGTATCTAGTGAAGGGATAAAGGTTGATGCTCAAAAGATAGAAGCTGTGAAGAACTGGCCAAGGCCCACAACGCCGACGAAGATTCGTAGTTTTCTCGGGTTGGCCGGTTATTATAGGAGATTTGTTAAAGACTTTTCTTCCATTTCAGCACCCTTAACCAAGCTAACGCATACAGCATCCAAGTTCCAATGGAATGATACGTGTGACGAGAGTTTCCAAGAATTGAAAAATAAGTTGACTTCTACACCTGTGTTGGCGCTTCCAGAAGGTACAGAAGGGTATACAGTGTATTGTGATACTTCTAGAATTGGTTTAGGATGTGTATTGATGCAGCATGGTAAGGTAATAGCATATGCTTCTAGACAATTGCGGCCACATGAGAAAAATTATCCTACACACGATCTTGAGCTGGCAGCGGTTATCTTTGCTTTAAAAATATGGCGCCACTATTTATATGGGGTTCATGTTGATATATATACTGATCACAAGAGCTTACAATATATTTCCAGTCAGAAGGATCTAAATCTGAGGCAGCGAAGGTGGATGGAACTATTAAAAGATTATGATGTTGATATTTTGTATCATCCAGGGAAAGCAAATATAGTAGCTGATGCGTTAAATCGTAAGGCTATGATGATGCCTATAGAAAGGCAAGGGATGGTTAAAGATCTTCACCAGTTAGCTAGTTTGGGAGTTCGCCTTCTTGAAACTCCGGACAAAGAGCTTATCGTACATAATGCTGCGGAATCTTTATTAGTAGCTGAAGTGAAAGAGAAGCAATATGCGGATCCTATTTTATTACACCTTAAGGAGAACGTTCAGAGTGGTGCAACCAAGGCATTTGATCTTACGCGAGAAGGAGTACTTCGGTGCCAAAACCAATTATGTGTGCCGGATGTAGACGGGCTAAGAAAGAAGATTATGACAGAGGCACATTTTTCAAGGTATTCCATTCATCCAGGATCAACCAAAATGTATCAAGATTTGAAAGATATGTATTGGTGGAATAACATGAAAAGGAACATCGCAGAATTTGTAGCTGGATGTCCAAATTGCCAATGAGTTAAAGTGGAACATCAAAAGCCCGGAGGCTATATGCAATGCATAGATCTTCCAACTTGGAAGTGGGACATGATCAACATGGATTTTGTTACAGGTTTGCCTCGTACAGCTAGAAAATTTGATTCTATATGGGTGATTGTGGATAGGCTTACTAAATCCACACAGTTTTTACCCGTTAAGACCACTTACACAGTTGAAGAATATTCGAAGCTGTATGTTAAAGAAATAGTCCGATTACATGGAGTGCCAACTTCTATTATATCAGATCGGGGAATTCAATTTACTGCAAACTTTTGGAAGTCTTTCCAACGGAGTTTGGGAACACAAGTGAATCTGAGTACAGCTTTTCACCCTCAGACGGATGGACAAGCAGAGCGCACCATTCAAACACTTGAAGATATGCTACGAGCATGTGTTATAGATTTTAAAGGCAGCTGGGATGATCATTTACCTCTTATTGAGTTTGCCTACAATAATAGCTATCATTCAAGTATCAAAATGGCACCATATGAAGCTTTATATGGGAGGAAGTGTAGATCACCAATAGGATGGTTCGAAGCGGGTGAAACTCTTATGTTCGGACCGGATCTTGTGTATCAAGCCATAGAAAAAGACAAGGTGATTCAGCAACGGTTGAAAACGGCCCAAAGTCGACACAAGTCATATGCGGATAGTAGAAGAAGAGGGCTAGAGTTTTCGTTAGGCGATTGGGTATTTTTGAAGGTATCGCCAATGAGAGAGGTGATAAGATTTGGTAAGAAAGGAAAGTTGAGTCCACGATATATAGGCCCATATAAGATTATTCGAAGATGTGGGCAAGTTGCTTATGAATTAGAGCTACCCCAGGAACTCTCATCAGTGCATCCAGTATTTCATGTATCGATGCTTCGAAAGTGCATCGGAGATCCGACCCTTATTACTTCTACTGAAGATGTGCAAGTAACAGAAGATCTTACCTATGAGGAGATTCCTACTACTATATTAGATCGTCAAGTTAAGAAGTTGAGAAATAAAGAAGTAGCATCGGTGAAAGTACTTTGGAGAAATCAACAAAGGGAAGAGATTACATGGGAAGCGGAGGAAGCAATGAAATCGAAATACCCTTATTTGTTCAAAGGTGAAAAAGAAGTGCAAGGAGTGGAACTGGGACACTAACAAGTAAGTTTTTACATATGCATAATATCTATATGATAACGTGAATATCAATTATGAGTTCGAACTTGTTTCGGCTAAATAACTACATTCACATTCGAGGACGAATGTCCTTAAGGGGGGAAGGATGTAACACCCCGTACTTAATTACGTGCATTAGCCATTGTTATATGTGTTGGAGTATATGTATTGATCCTATGTTAGGTATATATGAGTTTGACTATTGATTATTTTGAGATGGTTTCAAGTGTATAGTTTGATTATATGCGTATAGGAATCGACCTTCTTTATACCAGAATTTTCCCGTCGATGTTTTCATACGAAGGTTATTGAATAAGCTTTCCGACGATATAAAGATTTTCAAAAACGGATAAGCGAGCACGCTCGAAACTATAAAACGGTGGCCGGGATGTGAACAGTAAAATTGCAGGAAAATTTCCAGTTTTTGGGTCAACTTTGAACGATCATAACTCCCTCAATATAATGAACTGGGTGAGATACCACATATCAAAAGAAAGATCTTTGCGGCTTCTTTCTAATGCAATTAGTTTCATCTAAATCCAACATCTGAGTAAGGAGTTATACTCGTTCTACTTCAGCCTCTCAAAACAGATTTTTGTGAACAGTAAATTAGCAGGAAAATACTGAGGCCTGCCAGTTTTTGGGTCAACTTTGAACGATCATAACTCCCTCAATATAATGAATTGGGCGAGCTACCACATATCCAAAGAAATATCTTTGAGTCTTCTTTCTAATGAAATTGGTTTCATCTAAATCCAACGTCTTAGTAAGGAGTTATACTCGTTCTACGCCAGCCTCTCAAAACAGATTTTTGTGAACAGTAAATTAGCAGGAAAATACTGAGGCCTGCCAGTTTTTGGGTCAACTTTGAACGATCATAACTCCCTCAATATAATGAACTGGGCGAGATACCACATATAAAAATAAAGATCTTTGAGTCTTCTTTCTAATTAAATTGGTTTCATCCAAATCCAATATCTGAGTAAGGAGTTATACTCATTCTACTTCAGCGTCTCAAAACAGATTTTTAGGGTCAACTTCAAACGATCATAACTCCTTGTACAGGACGAACTGGGTGGCCTAATTTCTATGAAATGGAATACCTTTGAATTATCTTTCCAATGATACCAAGTTTACCCAAATCCAATATCGGAGTAAAGATTTATGGTCTATCTACTTCAGCTTGTCAAAACGGTCCACCGGAGGACATATTTGACATTATTTAAATTTTAAAGGCACTTTGGTCATTTCCTATGATATTATGGACGAAAATATATGTATATGTACATGTATATGAGTTCAAAAACTCATATCCATCATCAATCATAGGAGAGAACAAACCCTAGCCAAATTTGACCTTCAAATTACTTGTGATTCAACCGTGGAAAGTCCAAATTGATTCCGTAGTTGTGTTCATCATCTCAAGGGCTTCGAGAAGCACCCCTTATTTGTGCCAACAGGACTTCAAAACCCAAAGGGCCATTCTATGGTAAGGATGTAAATTATGTTGGTGTTATTTATATGGATATGTATATATATATATATATATATATATATATATGCATGTGAGCATAAGAAGTATGTTATTTGATTGTTATTGAAAGAATATTGGAAATGATATTGGATCATTCTTGTGCATGGTTGGATTATGTTGAATTGTGAAGGAATGATGTGGTATTGATGATGTGGTATTGAAATGATGATTATATATATATATATATATATACACATAAACCTATTGTTCAAGTTGGTTTTTGGAATGCTTTGCAAATATTGGTTGTATGGGATTATGGAAGAGAATTGTGGTGTTGGGTTACTAATACTAGATGCCAAATATTTCATTGTAGATAAGTGATTTGTAAAGGCGGGAAGTTGTGTTGAATTGGTATCCGAATCTACAACGAGGTATGTAAATCATACTCTAACGATGTTCTTTGGCATGAAAACACCAATGTTCCATCAAGTACGATTCCGAGGTTATCCAAACACATGTATTGTTCTACATTACCAATGAAGTTGTTTCCATTCTATAAAGTGTCAAAATGCTTCATTGATATACAAAAAGGCTCCTATTTCATTGTTGTGATATTGATGATTCTGAAACATATTGTTGATGTACCAATGAGTCCTTATTACATCGTTATTGTATAGAAGGTCTATTACTTGATTCCTATTGATGTATCATTGTTCCAAAGGTACTATATTGGCATGGACACTAATGTAATAATCTCAAAAGCTTTTGAACTAAGTTATTGGAAAAATCTCTTATGTGTTACTTGATATACGTGTGGGTGGTATCCCAGGGGCATAAGCCTAGCATGGGTCGATCCCTATTTATGTGTTTATGGGTGGTATCCCAGGGACATAAGCCTAGCATGGGTCGATCCCAATTGATATGTACTGGGGGCAGCCTAATGGTCACAGTACGGTACAGTATTGATTATTGTTAGGTGGTTGGATGTTCGGGAGGAGGAGGTAATGGCGAATAATAATTGTAAAGAATGAAATGAACGAATGTATACCGTTCCACAAATGTGTTTGAATTCAAGAACCCAATTCAGATTAATGATAATGTTCATGATCCTAAAAATGTTTATGAAGTGTGGTTTACTCCTATTATGATTTAATCACTTGTGTCTGATTTTCTTGATCCCCCATATCACATATGATTATTTACAGCTTTACATACTCAGTACATATCTCGTACTGACGTCCCTTACGGGGGACCTGCATTTCATGCTGCAGGCACAGGTACCTCAGCTCATACACCGCACCAGTAGAAGCCAGGTCATACAGCTACTGTTGGTGAGATCCAGTTTACTTCGGAGCTTTCCGAGTCGGTTCCTTATATTTTGTTATTGTACAGGAGTTATGTGTGGGCGGGGGGTTTGTCCCGACCCTGGTTATGTCATGTATATCCTAGAGGCTTTGTAGACATAAGGAAGGGTAAAGTCATGGAAGTTTATATAGTGATGTTATAGTCGTATATGGGGTGGCCCCGACGGCCAAGTATTATATATATATATATATATATATTTGTGCGTGTTGTGCTGATACAGGTAATTAGACCCTTTTATATGCAGCGAAGTGCTGCCCAAATTTTTGGTCACATGTAAGTGAAAGCACAGGTATTTGAACGGGTTCTCCCGGGCCTTCTCGACTTCGGGTGCCAGTCCGGCCCGATGGGATTTTGGGTCGTGACAAAAGTCCCCTATAGAAAATCATTATATCTATAACTCTTCACCAAATCAAAATGAATTTGTGGTATAACTACAGTATTAACATTAGATAAAATAAAAGAATGAAGGAAATACAGAATTGCAAACTTCTCGGTATCTTCATCATTGTTCTTCCCCCAAACTTTGTCCGTGACTGCTAAAAATAATTTCCTTTTCTATAAAACATCTGAACCACTGAAATAATGCTTAACAATCATGTTTGGTACATCCTCGTCAAAATTGAAGTCATACCTATAACCGACACTATTAAACCCAGTAATAATAGCAAATTTCCTAGGAGTGAAACATAGAGAACTGTCATTAGCCCGAATGACTATAGCAGAAGAATAACTTCCCTTTCATCTCGAGGGACATAACACATCTGCACAACTGTGCTTGAACCACACAGTGTTTCTTCTTCATAAAATATCCAAAAATATTATTATCACAAAAATATTTGTACTGCTCCTTAGTTAATATGGCCTGTAAACTTTCCTCAGTATCACTATCACTGTTGTAGCACATATGTGGTGCAAATCTTGAAAGTTTTTCTTTCAATGAATATTTTATCATGCGGCACCTATACAAAGTAAAACTATACCTTATTAAACTGTCAAAAATAACAAAACACAGTCAACACATCAAAAAAATACATACAAATATGCATATGTCTATTGAATAGAACAAAAATACAAATACCCCTTATACCTTAAAATGTATATCAAACCTACAAAAAATACAACTGAAAGTGAATATTTATTTGTATGAACTTTGTATTTCAATAAAAAAAAATGCAAAATGTATTTGTATTTCAATAAATACAAATACATCCATAACCATAAGTATATTTGTATTTCAATTAATACAAAAACGTCCATGACCATAAATGTATTTGTATATTTCAACATTCTAAAATACATATCAAATATAAAAAGAATACATATATCCAAATGCCTCTTCAGGAGTAGTTCAAATATAAATTTATTTTCCATACATGCAACTTAGCAAATTCATCTAGCATACAAAATACAAATAAACATTGCAACTTCACAAAAAAAATATAAATAAATATATGTTAACCCACATTGTATATTTAACCTATCATCTTCACAGATCATTTTTACTGATATCCCTAAATACATATCAGTTGAATAGTAAATACATATTAGCTTCATGAAAAATACATATTACCCCCAAAGTTGATAAAAGTTTTACTGAAATTCCTAAATACGTAGCATTAAATAAAGATACATATACAACGAAAAATACCTCTTTCTCCAGGTCTTCTTCAGTTTCATTAGCAGAAGAATTCTCAATATCGTCATCACCATTGCTTGACTCAGCAATTTCTTTTTCTTTCCTTTTCTTCTCATATTTTAAACATTTTTTGTCTTCTGGAGAAAGAGTTTTTTTCAACCATTTTTATTTCAAAATACTAGCCATCTTCACCGGGTCGTTACAAAACTTGGACCTAAGATCCTTCGTACTCACAGATTTCTTCGACTATATAGGATTAGAAAAAACTTTAACTACTTTCTCTTGAGTTAATCCAAGACTAAAAGATGGTGCATTATCAAATAAGAAATTAATATATGTTATACCCCTATTTGTTCGTGATTTTGATGTGTGTTCAGTCATTAAAGCATAAAAACCTTAAAGTCGGAGTTGTTAATAGATTACAGTAAGAAAAAAAAAAGAGAAACTGATAACATGCAATAAATAAATTAATTAGTTACCTGAAAAAGAAGAACACTATCCTTATCAAATCGTGCTACAAAGGTGAGAAAGGAAAAAATTATGAGAGAACAATCTGATAATAGCGTGAATAAAGGGTAAAGTAAAAATAAAATAAAGAAAAGAGAAGGAGAAGAGTGTAAAAAGGGGGAACCTATACATGGTAACTTCTCTAAGGCGGTAAAGTAGGGGACCATTTTCAAAATAATGCTATTTTTGCTAAACATTATAATTTCATTAAAGTTTTGCTATCTTTTATAATGTAAGTTTAGGTATGCTACATCATGTAGTTTTTCCAATTGGAAACTAATATTCTTGATCAAGTAAGTCATGGTAATGATTGTCATACAAGATAAGAGTATTAGTGTGATTTGTATATTTTATCCACGTGACTTTGAGTTTCCCTCTCTGGAGCTTTTCAGTAACCATCAATAATAAAGCAAATCATTAGTTAGTCACAAAAATATAATGGAACAATACCTTACAGATGTATTCTTTAATTAGACTAGATATCGGGGGCTCCGTGTCAATATATATTAATTTTTGGTTTCAATTTATGTGACAAATATAAAATTTAGATAATTAATTTTTTAGATATTTTAAGCTGTTAGCTATTGCAATTTATAATAATTTTTATGTAATTTTTAAATAACTATGTTAACCGCATGTGCCTCGCATGTGTAATGCTTGATTGTTTAAAATTATATGATTTTATCTATTGTAGAGATTTTTAATGAAATGAAAAAAGTTTAAATCACTTTCAAAGGTTTTTCATATTTTAATATAATAATGTAAATGTAAGCATAGTATTTTAATGTAAACACAAATACGTTTTACATCATCATTTTTGCGTTTGACATGCAGTACCCTTTCCCTTGCTGACAGAGGC
This sequence comes from Capsicum baccatum var. pendulum, assembly GCA_030864225.1. Taxonomy (NCBI): domain Eukaryota; kingdom Viridiplantae; phylum Streptophyta; class Magnoliopsida; order Solanales; family Solanaceae; genus Capsicum; species Capsicum baccatum. The sequence continues at coordinate 73,360,391 of CM061558.1, read as the reverse complement.
TAAAAGAGACACATCAATTTGAACCATATTTGTGGTACTATTATTTGTATTTTTATTTTCTTTCTATATTTAAAATCTTTCCTTGTCTTTAAAGTGAAATCTTTATAACATCTTAAGTATCATATTTGTGGTACTTAAAACTTTTAAAAATTTAGTACTCCTTAAATTTTTCTTATTCAAGCATTTTTATATTTATTTCTAGATTTTTAAAATCTTTTTAACATCAAATTTAATTCATTTAGAATTATTAAACTAATGAAAAAGATATTAGTTGTCATTAATTTCGATGATTTCTAATAAATAAATATTTTATCATAAATATATTTAATTAATTTTTAACTCTTAAATATTAGGAAAAAATAGTGAAAAGATAATTTTTTCTAAAGCAAAGACTTTTAATGAAGAGAAAAAAGTTCAAACAACATTTCTAAGGCCCTTCACACTTTTATATATTATAGATATATGTTACTTTCTTTGTCCAAACTTTTGTGGCATTAATAGTCAATTATATTTTTAGAATAATTTAAATTTTTAATTATTTTAATTTATAATATTTTTTCTTGTATTCCAACTTATGTGGGACTCATATAATTTAGAAAGTAATTAAGTATCACGATTGAAGCAATGAAATAGACATGTCTTAAATGACTTATAATAACTAATTTGAAGTGAAATAATAAAATTACTATTAAAAATACTTGTGAAAAGATTTAAGTGGGACTCATATAAGATGTCAAGCTAATTTAAAACATCAAGAGTTAATTTATCATTTCATGTCTATTTTACCTTTTTTATTAAATATTAGTAATTTTTAATACTTAGATGACTTATAATAATTAATTAGGGTGATATAATAACATTACGATTGAAGCAGCTAAAGCAGACATGTCATAAATGTCTATTTTATTTTTTTATAAAATGTTTTTAATTTTCTAATATGAAAATGACTTATAATAATTTATGGGGATAATATAGTAAAATTACGATGAAGAAAGCAGGCATGTTGATAAAGTGTTGTCAGCTTCTTCACACTTCCATATAGTAGTAATATAAAAGAGCAGACGAGTGGTAGGAAGCAGGTGGAGGTTGTCCCGACAAGTTCCACCACATGCTCTTTGTAATTTCTTGTTTTTTTGTTTAATTTAATTATTTTATTTTTTAATTTGATATGTATTTAAAAGTTACCAGAAAATTAGTTTATATTGTAATAATTAACGACTTAAAAATTTTGAAAAACATATAAAAATTTGATTAACTCTCAAAATTCTATCAATGCTACATAAATTTGTGATGGACGAAATAACATACATTAAGACGAAGTGACATAAATTATTTGGAAATGAAGTAAAAAGTATCGTAAATCATAATAATTAACAATTTAAAATATTTAATGACATATAAAAAATTTGATTTATTTTCTAAATACTATCAGAGTTGCATAAGATAGAGGGAGTAACATACATTATTTGAAAATTAATTAGTAGCAAATAATACAAACCACAATAATTAACAAATAAAAATATGTAAAAAGTATATATCAAAAATTCAATTGACTCCCTTAATTATATCAGTGTCACATAAATTGGGATAGAGAGAGTAACATATATTATCTGAAAGTTATGTAGAAGTATTATAAATCACATTAATTAACAACTTAAAATATTTAAAAATAATACAAAAATCCTAAAATTATATAAAAAATTTGGTTGAATTTCCACATTTTACCAGTGTCACATAAATTGAAATCACGAGAGTAACATACATTATCTAAAATATTTATAAAGAAGTATTATATATCATTATAATCAATAATTTAAAATATTTAAAAAACATACAAAATATTTGATTGACTCTCCAAAATTTATCTATGCCACAAAAAGGTAGCATATGTTGGGCCCGTGCAAGCTCATGCTCTTATGTCTAGTAATAATATAGGCAAATTCTTTAATGTGACAATTGTTTAGCTAAAAGTGTTCATGCTAATTTTATTTTTGTGCAACTCAAGAAAATAATAGCCAGTAAATATATAGATTTCATAAATTATACATATTATATATATATATATATATATAATATACATATAATATACATAAACATAAATATTATATACGCATTTAGTATATAAATTTTGTATTGTTTAACTAGCATCCTTAATTAAACTTAGTGGATGAACCTGTTCGCAATAAATTTTTGTAGAGTTGAACATTAACTACAAGCAAAAATAAATAAAAAAAAGAAATTTTATTAAATGAATCTTGTGAGTACAATTTTGTTGTTCTCTTGATTCCTCTCTCCTAAGATTTTCAATGATTTGAGGGTCTTCCCTTGCGTATTTCTCTAATATAGATGATTCAGACCTTCTCTAGATGTGTTTAATCTCCAGAGATGTCGCGCAACACTTCTTCGTTTTGGGTTGATCTTCGAGAAGAACTCCATTAACTACTCCTTTGAAGTGTTGTGCAGTTGATGTTGTGACTTGCTCAATGCTTGCAGAATGACCTAAAAAAATTATGCAACCCTCCTATTTATAATTGTAGAGAGTACACAGTCAAAGGGTAAATAACCTCTTCTGTTTTATTTTGATTGGTCCATCAGTTATCAAGATTATTACAAATATTGTGTGATAAGGTTGCTTGTGATTGGCAAAAAATATGTCAATTGGGACACTTGGCGATGTTCATTGGCTGTTGAACTTGACTTGGCTTGCCACATCATTTAATATGTGCCTTGTCTTGTTGGCCTTTAATTTGACTAAGATGCCATGTCAGTTAACACGTGGCATGAGTTTGGGCTTCAAGATGGACCTTGAATTGAATTTAATGGACGTATTAACTTTGTAAAGCTCAAACTAATTTCACCCAAACAAATATGAATTCAATCCAAATTTTGTATGAGTTTGATCCAATAAATTTTATGTGTCTACAGACGCCCCCCACTTCAAGTTTTGTCGGAGTGTAGATTTATTGAAATGAAAGGATGTTTGAATTATTTGTGGAGTATTTTTTTGTGTAATCTTCGCAAAATGTTCGAATTTGATTAGAAGAAAATATAGTCGAACTCTTCGAGTGTGTCACAATTTCCTCATTGATTTACTAAAGACAACCAATTAATACACACCAAAGGCTCTTTTTTTTCAAAAAGACCTGAGCATTTCCCCAAAACTCGACTTCTCAAAATCATGATAATCCGGGTAGAATAACATGACTCTCTTGATTAGGAGTGAAAATTTCATTTATAACTAAATATATCAAAACCACATAGGATCCGAGTATTATTCTTATATCAACTTTCAATAGAATTGAATAATGACGTTATCCCACTTCAAAGTGGATTAGGACTTTGACTTATTTTTTACACATAGATGTCTCAATCTTTTTTGAAAGCAACTTGTTTAACAAATTACTTATCGAAAACAAACTAAATCGCTTCAAGGTCTATAAAAGTCCATCATCACCTCATTAAGTCATTGCAATTCATCTTGAGTAGCAATACAAATCACGTTCTTCTTCTCTTTTTTGCTTTTTTACAACTGAATTTTCAGGCAGCTTGAAGCGTCAACGGAAGAAAATTCATAACGCATCATGGGAGTGTCTAAATCACAAACCACTTGTGGTTCTGGAAAGTAGACACATGAACTATGTTATACGTGAAAATCAATCTCATGTTTTGAACGGATCTGCCCAGATGTCCTTCAGAAATTAGACTTTCAGTTCTAGTTCATCACTTTTTCATGTTTTGTACAGCCTTACGAAAATTCTCATATCTTGACTTTGGAATATCAAAATAAGGGGTGGTTTTTTGCGTTGGAAAGTAGACTTGAAAAGATAAATCTCACATATAAATAAGAGTTAGATTATACCCAAATCATCACTGTTATTTCTCAAAAACTGATCTCTAAATCTTAATTCACTTGTTTTTTTAGCATTGCGCAAACTTTCAACAAATTTTGTATCTCTACTAAGAAAAATCAAAATCAAGAGTGTTTTTTTGAGTTGAAAAGTATATTCATAATCAACATCATACATGAAAACCACCCTCAATGGACTTCTGTATTTTCTAGTTAATTTTTAAAGTTTGATCAAAAACTTGTGACAGCTTCGTGATTTTCATCTTCTTTTTTAATTCCTTTGGTAGGTTATAACTTGAGTACTCATCACATTGGCATAACTGTTGTACATCTTGCTGAACTAAACCCTCATACAACTAGCATCATAGTATAGATCCAAGATGCTTCTTTTGATTAGCATCGTGTGTGCTTTATCATGACTGGATTCTTTTTTTTTGATAAATTTTAAGATGAATAAGAAGAAAATCTGAGAAATGCATATTGATTTACAAAAAGCTATATTTTTATGTTACTTGAGGCTTCTGTTCAACACTCAAATTGGATAAGGGCTCCCGATTTGGCATAATTGACATCGATATCCACCACAACTATTAAACGTAGAGCATAATATTTGACATGCCAATTCAAAGCGTCGTGGCGCCATGTAGTCCATCATGTCAAATTCAACCTTTGTGCTTTTGGTAGCAACCCATATTGCTAGATTAAAATTTGACACAGTTGGCATTGACTTACATAAAATTGAGAAGCTTCTTGTAGTCAACGTTATGGATGCATTTTTTTCTTATTCTTCTTTTCTTTTCTTTTTGCAGGTTTATGCAAAATGGTCTCAATATCAGACCAAAGGTCCACATCATTGACTTTGAAAATTTGGTGTATCCCGTCATTACTGCTCGATAAACAAGAGGTGAAGAGAGATTCGATTCATCCTTGGAGACACCGGAAGTAGCCTTTTCTAACTTTAACAAGAAAGTAGTACTTATGACCTTGTGATAAAGAAGTTTTGTGTGTCATCCTTGAGGCTCGATTTTAAAAAGGCTACTAATGATGACATTTCCTCCTTGTCAGGGTGTATGTACTTGATGTCATCTGGCTTGGCGAGATTGACATGAGGAGCATCCTTTCCTAACTCTAGTGAGAAAGTAGTTGGACGAGTAACATTTATAGCTTGATAAGTGTGATAAAGTAGCGGTGCTGTTACATGGACTTGATAGCTTTGCATCCTGCATTGAAAAAATTATATTTCAAACTAGGAGTACCCTAAACTGCAAATCACTTGATCCAAAGAAAAAAAACTCTACAGTCTATGATATCAAAGTTTCAAATCAATTTTCTTTTCAATTGATCAGAACTAATTTCTAAAATTGATTTCTCGAATCTGACACATTTATTTTATTGCTTTGCATAGCAATGGTAGAAAATTCATGACATAGTGTAAGAGACTTTGAATCACGAGCCATTTTTTGTTGTGGAGAGGACTCTAAAAACTACAATTCACATAAACATGATGGCCAAAAGATTTATGGATTTTTACAATTTTTTCTTCGAAATTGACCCATACATCTATTACACTTGTTGTCTAGCTTTACGCGTTCGTGGTAGAAAATTCGTAATTTAAAGTAGGAGTCTTTAAATTGTGATACACCCTTTTCATTATAAAGAGGACTTAAAGAACTACAATTCACACAAAAATCATAACCAAAGAATTTATGGATTTGTATAGATTTTGCTTTGAAGCTGACCAACACGTCTATTATGCTTGTTATTCAACTTCGCGCATCGATGGTAGGAAATTTATAATTCGAAGTATGAGCCTTTGAATCATAATCCGTCTTTTATATTGTGAAGGGAACTCAAAGAACTATAATTTTTATGAAAATAATGACCAAAGGAATTATGAATTTTTACAGATTTTGCTCTGAAGATAATCCACATGTCCGTCATGCTTGTTGTTCAGCTTTGCACATCGATGGTAGAAAATTTATAACTCAAAGTAGAAGTTTTTGAATCGCAAGCCAATTTTTTTGTTGCGAAGGGGACTCCAAGAATTACAATTCATGTAAAAATTACGATAAAAATCCTTACAAGTTTATACAGATATATTGATAAAATAAGCTCAATTGAAATTCGATGATCTATTTTGTAACTTTAGGACTTTGATAGAAAATCTATAACTCGGTGTAAGAGTATCTGAATCACAACTTGAATTTTTTTTCAAAAAAAAATCCAAGAGATAACATACGCGTAAATATCATATGTAAAACCATTATAGATTTATGCATATATGCCTTCAAAGTTAGCTCAAATTTTTCCCCACTTATTTTTTGGGGGACCATACACAATTTAAACATACAGGCTAGGAGTAATATGCAGATTATGCTTGTGCATTAAAGAGGGTTACAACTTGCAGTTTTAGGCTCATATGTCAAGGAGCATTTCAACTTACAGTTTAGGCTCGTACGTCAAGGAGCATTTTCAACTTGCAATTTTGACTCATACATCAAGGAGCATATTGACTTGTAGTTTAGGCTCATGCATCAAGGAGCATTTCAGCTTGTAGTTTAGGCTTGTATTTCAAGAAGCATATTGACTTATAGTTTAGGATCGTGCATCGAGAAGAATTTTGATTTGCAGTTTAGGCTCATGCGTCAAGGAGTGTATTGACTCACAGTTTAGGCTCGTTCATCAAGGTGCATTTTAAGGACAAATTATTGTAATGTAACTTTCCTCCCAACCCTTTGTGATGAAGTATTTTTTCACTTTAGTTTGGTATTTATGGTCCGCATTGATTGAAGTAAATTTGCACTTGATCTTGTGTCGACTTTTGAAAGTTAGAGTATACAAGTCCCTTGACTTTTTTTCTTTTCTGAGCGATCAATGTCCAAGTGTCACCATTATTGCTATTGGAGAAGTTATTTGCCATGGAATTGCTTGTTGTTTTTTGTAGCACAGATACTCCAATTAGGTCCAAGCTACCAAATTATAGCATGGCGATTTTTTAAATATTTGGTGATGCCACAGAGCACATAGGTTGTAGATCTTTTGAAATTGAACCTTTCTTATGGTCTAGTTTGGCACTAACATAGTTTTCATCAACTATATCAGCGTCATTAATGATGATGTTTTCTTCTCACATTACCGTTATGATCTTTTTCTTCAGGATGATGCATTTTATGGTGTGATTACTAACAATGCTGTGAAATTTGCAATACTTAGGATTGCCAACTTTTTTATATTCTTCAGGTTGCTTTGACTTAGGAAGTTCAATGACTTCTTTGGCTAGCAACTCGTCAAGAATTGCAGGAACATCAGAGTCAGAAAAAAGAGATACCTTTGCCTGTAACTCTCTCAAGCTTGACTAATTTTCACTTCTCGTATTTGTTGCTTTGGAGCTTTCTTTTTCATTTTTGTCTTGCATAGGCCTTCATAGCACTCATAGTTATTGCCATAGATTCCTTAATTTGCTCTTTTAAATTATCCCTAAATCTCATGGTTTCTTTCCTTGGATCAAAGATAGGTGACGCCATTCCATGAATTGCAATGTTTAGCTCTATGTCATGAGTGCACGCAACTAATTCTTTTAAACATTCAAGGCTTAATTCCTTGGATGATATACACAAGGTCCAAATTCCTACCTTGAATGCAAACTTCAACTACAAAAGTTTCAAAAAGTTTATCCTAGAAATCAAAGCTCAGTGTTTTCCAGTGATTAATGTAATCTGTCATAAGCTCGTCCTTTCTTTGCTTAGTACCAGCCAACTCTATAATGCTCATAGTTTATTGAGTGTTGTAAAATCAATTGAGAAATTCCTTCTCGAGATGCTCCCAACTATCAATTGACCCATTCTCTATATGGATACACCAGTCAAATGCATTGTCTTTCAATGAACGGACAAACTATTTTATTAAAAGGTCAACATGTGCTACAAGTTTTGACAAAGTGGGCAATGTGTCACCTCAAATTTCCCTTGCCATCAAATTACTACAACTTTGGTGGTTGATAATTCATTGGCATGGGCAGACAATTAATTCATCTTGTGTAAAACTCGGAGTAATACAACAAACTCTAAGGTGCTCTGCCATATTGAGCCCTGATAGAGTTAGTTATTATGTTTTACAACTGTTGAACAAACAAAGCCACAATTGATGTAGATTGTTTATCATTTTGTAATTTGGACTTGACAAGTGACTTATCAACATTCTTATTTTGCAGAGTAAAATTAGGTGGTCAATGTAACACCCCAAAAAACTTCTATCAAATCAGTTATGATCCTCCCGTGTACGTAATGTTAATTTTTTACTTAAATTATGTTTAAGGGTGTTAAAAGGGTGTTTTGGAAAAGTTTTAGAACTTTTGGAAGGGGTTGAGGGTTATTTTGGGACTCCGAGGTAGTGAGGATCTGTAATAGCAGCATGCCACACCACTTATGCTCCGCGATAGGAACGTGACAAAGAGGTTACCCTCCATGATTGCAGCGTTCCATGTTGCTATGTTAATTTTGTCTAGTTTTTGCTTTTCACTTGGGGTGATGGTATTTTTTGTTCCTTTACCCCTTAAACGACTTTAAAACACTTAATTGACCCTTTTTACATTCAGTTATCAAGATCAAACATCATTATTTTTCTCTAATCCCCAACATACAAAAGTTCAAGGGTTTTACAAGAAATCACTACTCTGAGCTCCAAACTTCAATTTCTCTTCAATTCTTTTGTATTTTAGGCATGTTTCTCTTTTCTTAATTTAAATTTTACATTATGGAATCAATTTATTGAATATTCAAGTGATTTTAATTGATGGGTTTGAAATTTTGTTGAGGGTTTTGGTTGTTATTACTTGAATTACTTTTCAAATATTTTAAATGAATTATTCATGCTTTAATTGATGGTTTTGGAATTGAACTGGTGCATTGTGAATATGGTTGAAATGGGTGACATGAGTTTTACCTTAACTGATGAATTTTTGGTTTGATAATAGCATTAACCTAAACCCACATTGTAAATTTGATCTTGAATAAGGATATTTGCATAACGTAACATGTATTTTTTTAAAAGTGCATTACATTAAAGGATAAATTGATAAAAATGGGTTTGGAATGCCCTCAGTGGCAATGGTTTGGGATTTTAAATGAAACTTGAGAGTTTAATCGTTAAATGGACTTGTTTGGCATAACTGAATTAGCTTGCAAGCATATTGCTAAGATGATACTATGTTGGAAAATGCCTTAATAATGACTCCTTGATTAATGGTTAGTTTATGTGCAAACTATTTTAATTTGGGCTTAAAGGGAATTGTGTAGCTCATTTTGAAGGTGCAGTCCCAAAGGGACCAATATTGGAAACCATGTTTGTTGACATTAGGTCTCTATATGTTCATGTATATGGATACACATTATATTTTGAACCGCTATCGCCTTGGTGTCTTTAGCCATTCCTCGGTACATGCAGCTAACATGGACTGAGGCCCTTTCGACAGGGGGAGTCAGACCTATATAGCCCGTGGTTACCTTTAGGACAGAGTGAGCTACATAGTTCAGTCTAATGTTTTAAACTATCATGTTAATTGACCCTTATCTCTATCCTGATATCTTATATATATATATATATATAATGTTTTGCATGTAGTTTATGGTTGGATTTTGGTAAACGCATTATTTTATCCTTATCCCTTGAGTTCTATTCAAGTGCTCACTCACTGTCCATCTTCGGACACTGCATTGTTTTATGACGTAGGTTTGGAGGACTTTTTTGTTACTTCGATACAACATTAGATGGTTGGGTACTTCTATTGATCATTTGTGAAGTGGTGAGCCTTCATCCTTTGGTAGGCCCTGTCTTACATTATTCTTTATTAATTATCTTAGTACTTTTGAATTTTTTGTCATAGTCAGAGGCATGTCTTGATTTAGTTGGTATTTCCAATTTAGAGGCTTTTGTGTACAGTGTTGGGATATTTTGGATATCTTATTTTGACTCGTATATTTCTTTGGATTTATATAACTTTCATAGACTTGTTTGGCTTCTGCTGTTTACATTTATGTGCTTATGAGGTAAGGCTAAGGGAGTGGTCTTTAGCCTATGGTGGGCTTAAGATTGCCTATCACGGCCAGGCCCGGGTTTGGATCATGATAGATAAGCTGGGACGTGGCTTGATTATCCAGAGGCAAAGGACTACAACTTGTTCATAAGTTAAGCGATTTGAAGATCTTTATCCTCAACATATTTCTTTAAAAATTCAATGATTTGTTCAATCATTGGGAGCTTATTGTCCATATTAGTTGCGTCAGCCATCAAGGCATTCACCTTTGTTAAAACTAGAGAATTCATTGAATCATTAGATTCACTAAAATTGACACTAGTCTGAGAGAATTCATCACAGAGCAAGGATGTCAAGTTTCCCCCAATAGTTTCAATTCCAGCCATCATATGACATTTAATCTTTTTTGCCTTCTCTAAAACGGTGAATTATTTAGATTCATCCCAACCACTGGTATACTTTGAAGTTTCACCAGTTATCCCGATATGATCCTGAATTAGTATCAAGCATGAGAGCTAGAATGAGGATATTTGTTTTTGGGTTGTCCCATGAGTTGATTTTGGAAAGCAAAGTTGCCTTGTTGAACAAGGATATGGATATCTCTAGATTCATGGTGTATATGAAACAAGTGGACGAAGAAAAGAAGAAGCAAACTGATATGGGAAAAAGGCAGAGTAAGAAGTTTTGTTATTCAAAATAGAATGGAAGTTAGCAGTAGAGTGGTAGAGATGGTGGAAAATGGTCTATGAAGAAGTGTGGCAGATATGGTTCCTATTCAATGACTAGTGCTCCTTATCCAAAGCCGTTTAGTGATCGTTGTTTCCAGGGTAGTGATGGTTTTAGGTCACTGGGTGCCCAATCTCAGGCCAGTGGGACCCATTATCCAATTAGCCGTTTATTCCATACATTAATTTCAAAGAGAATAATCCAAACCAAATGATAATTTTCATTCCAAAATCAATTATGCAAGCGGGTTGAGGTTACCACCAATTTTCATACCAATACCACTTATTTGGGGATTTCATTACACCCCTGTTGCCATAGTTTACAAATTTGGGGATTCCATTGTACCCCTATTCCATCCACCAATCCCATGCATCCCAATGAGTGTACAAACCAATAATGCAATGCGTAATAGTTCAATAGTAATCATGAGAAAACATTCAAACAATTTATATCCAAAACCCACAACCCACAGTTCAAAACCCATTATTAAAATTATGAGTAATAAACCAATTTCCTTTCCATTAAGAAAATACAAGTGTAGAGAGAGATACATGCCTTAATTACTAAGAAATTTGAAGAATATAGCACCCTTAGAACCCTAGATGACCACCTTCCTTGAAACCTTAGCCTTTACTTGAATGGGGAATTTGAGAGATAATTGGAGAGTTTTTAATATATCAAAGTATTGTAAATAACCATCCTTAGATGTTTTATGGATGTGGCGTCTAAGTGGAGAAATGAGAAAATTACTAAAATGCCCTTAATTAAAAGACTGAAAAGTACATCCCCATCACTACGAGTGACCTTACGACTCGTAGGGTTACCCTAGTACTTGTTTAGTCCAGTCATAATCTGCACAGTGTCCAGGGACACCCCACACTATTATAATTACGAGTCGCACCTTACGACTCGTATCTAGTCCTTACGATTTGTACCCCTCTCCCATACCCAAGATTGGAATTTTTATGGCATACACTGGACACCCTACGATTTCCACCTTACAACTAGTATGAAGTCGTTACGACTCGTTACCCCCAAGTCATCACCAAAATAGTAACTTAGGCAAATCTCTCTAGCCATCTTACGACTAGGGTTTAATGACCTGTATAGTCACCCTATGACTCATAGGGAGAGTCTTTTTCAGGATAGTGAGAAAAATTTTTAGAAATTTATAAGGACCAACATCTGGAGTGTTACATTCCCTCTCCCCTTAGGATTGTACACACTCAAATGATGGGTCAAAGTGTCCGTTAGTACAATTTAACATAGAGTATACCCACGCTTGCCTTTAACAAAGACAAAAAACAAAGATACCAAGAAAATTGCAATTTTTTTAACAAAGTCAGAAAAACAAAAATAGTAAGGAATAAACATACCTCACGCACGATTTTATGAAGCGGGAAACAAAAATAGGTACTTGGACTTCATGTCCTCTTTCGCTTCCCAAGTGGCCTCTTCAACCTCATGGTTCCTCCACAGAACCTTTACCAAAGTCGCATCCTTAGTCCATATCCGATAAACTTGTCGATCTAAGATCTCCATTGGGACTTCCTCATAAGACAAAGAATCCAAAATATCCACACCTTCTAATGAAACCACCAATGAAGGATCACCCACACACTTCCTCATCATTGAAACATGAAAGACCGAGTGAATAGAATCCAAGCTCGAAGGCAATTCCAAATCATAAGTCACATTTCCCACTCGTCTAAAAATAGGATATGGGCCAACATAACAAGGACTGAGCTTTCCCTTCTTTCCAAATTGCAATACTCCTTTCATGGGAGACACCTTCAAGAACACCAAATCATCCATCTTAAATAGTCAGTTTTCCTTACATACGCATAGGACTTTTAGCGACTTTGGGCGGTCTTAAGTCTATCTCAAATCACATTCACTTTCTCCATAGCTTGGTGAACCAAGTCAGGACCATATATCTTATTTTCACCAACCTCAAATCGCCCAATAGGAGACCAATATATCCTACCATATAAAACCTCAAATGGAGCCATCCCAATGCTAGAATTAAAACAATTATTATATGTAGACCCAACAAAAGGAAAATGGTTAACTGAACTGCCACCAAAATCCATCACACAAGACCTTAGCATATCCTCCAATGTCTATATTATCCATTTTGCCTATCCATCCATCAGAGGGTGGAATGCAGTGCTAAGGTTCACCTTAGTCCCCAAGCCTCTCTGAAAGGAATGCCAAAAGTGAGATGAAAACTGAGTACCTCGATCAGAGATGATAGAAACTAGAGCACTATGCAACTTCAAGATCCCTTCAATAAAAGGCTTAGCATAATTCTCTGCCAAAAAAGTAATCTTCACTGGCAAAAAGTGAGTAGAATTTGTCATCTTATCCATGATGACCCAAATTAAATCAAATTGATGGAGAGACCATGAAAGACCAATAACAAAATCCATATTAATCACTTCCCATTTCCACATGGGCAACTCAATCTTTTGAGACAACCCACCAGGCTTCAAGTGTTCCACCTTCACCTGTTGACAAACTATACACTTGGAAACAAAATTTGCCACATCCCTCTTCATGTTGTTCCACCAATAAATTTCTTTCAAGTCGTGATACATCTTCGTTGAACCTAGATAAACAGTGTACCTCGACGCATGAGCCTCATCCAAGATCTTCTATCGCAGCCCATTAATATCAGGAACATATATTATACCTTGGCATCTCAAGATACCATCTCCACTAATCTCAAAGGCTATAACTCTCTATTGACCCACATCATCCCTAATCTACACCAAGACAGGGTCTAATAACTACTTCTCTTTCACCTCATTACCAAGAGATGACTTCGCCACCTCTTATACAACCACCTCACCATCTTCAGAGTCCAAGAGACGAACTCAAAGATTAGCCAATGGTGAATATCCTTCACTAATTCTTACTTCTCCTCATTCACATAAGATAAGCTTCCTATGGACCTGCTAAGAGCATGAGAAACCACGTTAGCCATACCTGGATGATAATAGAGATCATATCTTAGTTCTTAAGCAACTCAAGTCATTTTTTCTACCTAAGATTCAACCCCTTCTGGGTGAATACATACTTCAAGCTCTTATGATCTGAGAAGATATCAACATGGACCCCATAAAAATAATGGCACCAAATCTTCACAACAAAGACTACAACAAACAATTCCAAATCATGAGTCAATAATTCTTCTCATGCACCTTTGACTGTCTAGAAGCATATGTGACCACCATACCATGCTACATCAACATACAACCCAGTCCCATACAGGATGCATTAAAATAAACAACAAAGCCCTTGATACCCTCAAGTAAAGTCAAGTCAAGAGTCAAAGTCAATTTATCTTTCAACTTCTCAAAACTACCCTCACAATCATTAGACCATATAAACTTTACTTTCTTCTAATTCAGTTTAGTCAATGGGGTAGCAATCGAATATACGTTTTCCACAAACCTTCTATAATAACTGGCTAAACCCAAAAAGATTCAAATATCAATTGGAGTCGTGGGTCTAGGCCACTTCTTAACCACCGCAACTTTCTATGGATCCACGATGATCCCTTCACTAGAAATAACATGACCCAAAAAGGTCACAACATTCAACAAGAACTCACACTTCAAGAACCTTGCATAAAATCGCTGATCTTTCAAGGTTCGCAACATAATTCGAGAGTGATTGACATGATCTACCTCACTATTAGAATACACCAAAATATCATTAATAAAAACAATTACAAACAAATCTAAGAACTAACAGAAGACCCAATTCATGAGGTCCATAAATATCACCGGGGCATTAGTCAAACCAAAGGACAACATCAAAACTAAAAATAACCATACCGAGTTTGGAAGGTAATTTTAGGGATGTCCGCCTCCCTAATCTTCAACTAATGATACCCAGACCGAAGATCAATCTTAGAAAAGTCCTTAGCACCCTGAATTTGGTCAAATAGATCATCAATCCTAGGAGCGAATACTTATTCTTCACAGTCACCTTATTCAACTGGCGGTAATCTATACACATCTGCAGGGAACCATCCTTCTTATGCATAAAAAAAATAGGAGCACCTCATGGAGAAATGCTAGGGAAAATAAAACCTTTATCTAAGAGATCTTTCAACTACTCCTTAAGCTCCTTCAGCTAGACAAGATTCATTTTATAAAGAAAAATAGAGATAGGATGAGTGTCCGAAAGAAAATTAATACCAAAATCAATTTACCTATCGGTAGGAACACCAGGAAGATTATTAGGAAAAATCTCAAGGAATTCACTAACCACGGGAACACATTGTATAAGATGACCCTCCAAGTTAGAATCTTTCATCCAAACCAAATGATAATGACACCCCTTAGAATTAAATTCGGGGTTCTTAGATGAGAAATGAACCTTTCCTTAGGCACTAGGGAACTACCTTCCCATTCAGTCATCGACTCATTCAAGAATTTGAAACTGACTCCTTGGGTCCAACAGGCAAGAGAAGTATAGCACGAGTACAACCAATCCATCCTCAGGATAAAATCAAAATCCGGCATGTTTAATTCAACCAAATCCATCAAAGTTTTCCTACCACACAATTCCTGTAGACTCTCTTAGCAACCATAGAGCAACCACTGAGGTAGAAATAGAAATGGGATCCAAAATACACTTGAGACCAAAATCAAAATGGATAGCCACAAGTGGGGTCACATAAGAAAATGATACATGTGCGATTACATAGATAAACTTATGAGGATGTATATTGAATTTGTCCATGTGTGTGTGCAACATAAGTGGAATTAAGGTCTTAAAACATATCAAAACAGCCACTAATTCACACTAGAGGGGCACCTAATCTCTAAGGAGCATTTTGGACTTTTTGCCTTCTATTTATAATACACTATATAAGAAATATTTTAGGGTTACTTCACTTTGTTTTTTGATATTGAAGTTTGTATAACACACTTGAAAAACACAAGTTCTCTCTACTATAGAGACTTGGCTGAAACTAGGAAACAACTTAGGTGTGGAATCACTTTTGTTGTTTGTTTACTTGGATCGTTGGGTGCTAGATGGATTGAGGTCCTCTCTTGTGTCCACTGCATAGTGTAGGTGTTGCTACCATCTTAATCAAGGGTCTTTGTTCTTGAATACACTTAGGTTCTTGGTCTTTGTAGTAGTGTATGTCATACTCTCTATCATTTTATTTGTTGTAATCTTCCATCCGTGTACTGTATTGTTTCTCTTGTAACCCGTGTGTTGTTCTTGTTCTTCATCTTGATGTTGTTAACATAGTTTGTTGTGGCTGCTTTTAGGTGTTAAACACCACAATACATTGTGTTTTTGTTGAATCCGAGAGTGGTCATCAAAAGGGTCCATGGTTCTTTCAACTTGTGGACTGATTTTGGTGTTGTTTGTGTGTTCCTTGTCGATCTTGTATCATTTGGTATCAAAGAAAGGTTTGATTTTGTTCCAAAAAAATCAATCTTGGGATTTTTATCTTGAAAATCCAAAAAAAAGTGAAAAAGAAGAAAAAAAGGTACTATTCACGTTATTAGGATTTTTCAAAAAACACTTAATTTTTGTGTGTTTCTAGTGTTAGATCCTTGTTCCCTAACACTATTAGAGTCTAGAAATTAAAAATTCCAACAAAAAAGAAGTTTCAAAATCAAAAATCCCCCCCAAAAAATACTAAACCCGTTTTCGACCCTAGGAAAAATTTTGAGTTTTTGATTTTATATTTTTCTTGTGTTTTTAGTGTTAGATTTGTGTTCTATAACACTATAGGAGTATAGGGTTCCAATTTGAGCTAAATTGGAGGTAATTTGAGTCATCCACTATTGTTGAGCTTGAGTTTGAAGAAACTTGAAGGGTTATTTTTGGTACAACCACAATGGAACCAGAGGCTTTAAATGCTCAAACACTGGACAATAATGCCATCAATCTCATTTTGGCTCGCCTTGAAACTATGTCCTGAGATGTGGCTAGGTTAAATATGGGTCTTGAGAAATTAGATATGGATGTGGCATCAATGAGTGGGAGATTAGTACGTGTCGAAAGTCAAAGGAGCCGACCTTCCACCCCTCAAAATATTTCCCCAACTATTACTCCCAAGGCCTTGCACCAAATGAACAAGTCACCAAGCCAACCACCAAATGTTTCCCAAAACCGTGAGTATGTTAGAGCAACCCTCTCTCCACTTCACCAAGTCCAACATGATGGATTTGGAACCCAAATTCCACCAAACCCAAACCCTCCACTTATCCAAAGACCTCACTTTCCAATCCAAACTCCATTGAACCAAAGTCCTTACTATCCTCCAAAGACGAATCCACTTAATCCAAATCCACCAAACCATTTTGAGGTTTATGGTAGGGAGGAACAACATGGGGTTTATGAGGTTTATGGTGATGCTTACTTGAGGGAAGAAGAGGAGAGGGGTAGGCAAGGTAATTTAGGCTGAGAAGTGAGGGGTAGTAACCAAACCCGAGAGCTTAGCCTCAATTCCATCAAAGTTAGTCTTCTGATCTTCAAGCTGAGAGTGATCCAGAGGCATATCTTTCTTGGGAGTCATCTTGTCATAGGATATTCGAAGTGAATGATCTAACCTAAGAGAAGAAGAGTTGTTATGCAATCACATACTTTGAGGGGTATAAAAACACTTGGTGGGAGTATGTGAAGAGGTTTGGTGATATGTTGATTGTCAGGCAGCCACCTCCATGGTTTAGATTGAGGTACCTTATGCGTCAAAGGTACTTACCCGAGGTCTACAAATAAGAACTTCTTGCCAAGTTGCACAACTTGAAGCAAGGAAACAAAAGTGCCATGGCATACTATGACGAGATTCAATAATTGATGCTGAAGCTTGACCATAGAGGATACCAAGTGAGCCATGATATTATACGATTCAAAGTTGGGTTGAATAGGACATAGATTCTTGGATGAACCTCCACAAGTTTGACACGATCGATGGCATTTTCTAAGTGGCCTTGGAAATTGAAACAGAGCTCTCAGCCTCCAAACCCATGAATCACCAAGGATCTTCCTTGGAGTGGCACCAACATCAAGAGCATTCATCCAATTCCAACCAAACTAACAACAAGGTTTTACAAACCGAAACCAATGCTTCCCAAAAGTATCCTCCAAGAAATGAAGGTAAACCAAATTCTACTTCTCGTCCTAAGGGATTTCAATGTTTTAAATGTCAAGGGTGGGGGTACAAAGCTAGTAAGTGACCAAACTAGAGGAATGTAATCCTTAGGGAGGGAAAATTGTATTACCTTGGTGAGGAGGTAGGACTTGAATCGAATGAGGGTGATGAAAACGCTCAAGATGGAGATCTTGAGGCCGGGGTGGAAATTGATGAAGGTGGGGAAGATATTTGGCCGGTGGATGGAGAGTGTGTTGTGCCTATGTATATGGCAATGAGAATCATGCTTAGTGAGATTGTGTAAGAAGAATCCAAGAGTGAGGAGGGAGAAGAAAAGAAGATGAGAGTTAGGATTGTGGGGTTTGTCCACAAAGACCCTTTGTTTCCTACTAACTAAGATACTAGAACTTTGACTAGCATCCTTTCTTCTTATGTGCAGGTTAAGAACATTTAAGTCCAAGTATAAAGCTTGATGAACTCATGGAACCCTTGGTTTGACATCCTAACCTTAGGAGGAACATTGAAAAGACGATTCAAAGAGGAGAGCATGCAGGTGATGATTGCTTGAATTTGTGGACAAATTCCTCTCAAGATGGAGAGAATGATACAAGTGCGATCACGTAGATGAACTTATGAGGATTTTTATTGAATTCATCCATGTGTGTGTGAAAGAGAAGTGGAATTAAGGGCTTAAAACATATCAAAACTACCACTAATTTACACTAGAGGGGCACCTAATCTCTAAGGGGCATTTTGGACTTTTTGCCTTCTATTTGTAATACATTATATAAGAAACATTTTAGGGTTACTTTACTTCATTTTTTTATATTGAAGATTGTACAACACACTTGAAAAATACAAGTTCTCTCAACCATAGAGACTTGGCTGAAACTAGGAAACAACTTATGTATGGAATCACTTTTGTTGTTTGTTTGCTTGGATCGTTGGGTGCTAGACGGATTGAGGTCATGTCTTGTGTCCACCGCATAATGTAGGTGTTTATACTATCTTTATCAAGGGTATTTGTGCTTGAATACACTTAGGTTCTTGGTCTTTGTAGTAGTGTATGTCATACTCTCTATCATTTCCTTTGTTGTAATCTTGTAGCCGTGTGGTGTATTATTTCTCTTGTTCTTCATCTTGATGTATTTAACATAGTTTGTTGTGGGATGTTTTTAGTTGTTAAACACCACAATACATTGTGTTTTGGTTGAATCCAAGAGTGTTCATCAAAAGGATCCACGGTTCTTTCAACTTATGGACTGATTTTGGCATTGTTTGTGTGTTCCTTGTCGATCTTGTATCAAAAAGGGTGGACCTTGGATCAAGTAAGACATACACATTTCAATAAAAGAGCTTCAACATACCACTGACGACATCCAAAGATACCTCGGGTTACTAACGAGTAGCAAAATCCTACAGGCGATTCAGGCCAGTGCCGATACTAGAAGTGGCGCCCTTTGGTGAAGGAACTGATGAAGTGGCAACAGGAACCTTATTCACCTCAAAGGAAACCTTACCCATAGGGCAATTCCTCAACATGTGTCTCGGCTGACTACAATTGAAACAATTGTTCTTCACCTTATCACAAAAACCACAATGCAACCAACCACAAAATCTGCAAGGGAGATATGATAGAGCTTACTAGGGCCTACTAACCTGAGATTGGGCACCATGTTCCCTAGAACCATCACTATCCTAGAGATGATGATCACCATACGACTTTGGATAAAGAGCACTAGCCATCGAATAGGAACCATAATTTCCCCACTTCTTCTTAGACTATTTTTCACCACCTTTACCACTCTGTTGCTAACTTCCACTCTATTCTGAATACCAAAACTTCTTACTCTACCTTTCTCCCATCTCAGTTTGCTTCTTCTTTTCTTCTTCCACTAGTTGCATATACACCATAAGTATAGAGATATCGATATCCTTGTTCAATAAGGCGATCTTGCTTTCCAAAATTAACTCATGGGACAACCCAGAAGCAAATTTTCTCATTCTAATTCTCATGTTAGATACTAACTCAAGTGCATACCAGGACAACTGGTAAAACTTTAAAGTATACTCTTTCATAGACATCTTTTCTTGCCTTAAATTTACAAAATCCTTAGCCTTCACCTTCATCAAATCCTAAGGAAAGAAGAAATCAAGAAAAGCACTAGAGAAATCGTCCCATAAAGTGGAATCAACACCATCACCTCTAGACTGGTCACACTCCTCACACTATTAATACGCTACATCTTTCAACTGATAAGTTGCGAACTATACTCCCTCCATATCAGTAGCATGCATCACATAAAAAATTTTATACATCTCATCAATGAACCCTTAAGGATCTTCCTCAACCTTGGAACCAGTGAAAGTCAGAGGACTCAACCTCATAAATTGACCAACTCTAGTATCCTCAAAACATGGAGCAATAGAAGCAACACGCTTAGTCTGAGAGTCCACCAATTCGGTCAGCAAATAAATTGATTGACAAAATTTATCATTTATCACATGGCTTGCGAAGCCTGAGGTGGACTAGTGGAATTTGGGGGAACAACACGAGAGCCATCAGAAGCAGTAGACTTAAAACGGGTCTGAACCTCATAAGTAGGAGGGGTTCCATCAATATTATCCTGAAGTGGGACAGAGGAGTTTCCAGAAGCATCATATCTTTAAGGAATGATTTGAAATACGAACAAATGGACATTAGAGAAAATTTAAGACCTTAGATTCTATAGCCCAAAAGTAGATCACAAAAAAGAAAAATATTCCTAAATGCCTCGTAGCCTCTTTCTTAAAAGCGTGGCTCGCCTCATACCCATAAAAGAGACTCTACTTGGCACAGATTTATGGACACCCAATGACACCAAACCTAGGATCTGATACTAAATTTTCCACAACTTAAATCGGGGCATAGTCATGATGGGTATCTCAAGTCCACCGAGGATCGGAGACCACCCCCTTTGCCTAGCCAAACAGAACATAATACCCCTAATAATGGATGAATTTCTAATATAAACAAGATAGAATAAGATAAGCTTAAAGAAATTATAGTATGTCTATAACCAATAACCATTAACCAACCAAAATAACCAACACCACCCAAGTCCACAGTAGTCTACAAAACCTTGCACCATTACTAAAAACAAATATAAGTCTGGACATGTCCCCGACCCTAACAATAATAATGACAATGTTAATGATAATGTGAACTCTAAATTCCATTATATGATAAGAAAACCAATGAAATGATCAAGTATTTTGGAAAATAAAAGATCACCACTTCACTGCAATCAGCCAACGAAATGAGCTGATCCATCTAACTCTGGGTAGAAAAAGTAGACTTGCCTCGGACTCTGTATCGCATAGGGATACAACATCCTAATATGGTTAGTGGGTTGAACTCTAGCATGTAACTCAAGGATAAAGGATAAAATGATGTTTTCATCACAAAACCAAGTCAAACCAATGCACATGTACACATCCACACATATCTATGAATTTATACATATATCTAAATATCGGGAGAAGGAACTGAGCTTATCATATACTTTAAGAACCTTAACTTAGATTGTGTAGCTTGACCGTCCTTTTACCACCCAAGGGCTATATGGGTCTAGTTGTAACCCCCTAGTCGGTCCTTAGTGAATGTTAGCCGCACAAACTGGGGATATTACAGAAAGTTGGGGATTTTCTTATACCCTTCACCAACCATGATACATTTATATGTAGTGTGACACAAACACGTGATTATTTAGACCAACCCTCATATCGGCAAACATGAGTTTTTGATGTTCGTTCTTTGGACTCATATCTTCACGGCCAGCTATCACAACCCCCGTTAATGCCCAATTAAAATATTTAACAGATAGCCCATCCACCAATTCCAGGAGTCAATTATTAAGGCATTATTAAGTAGTATCATCATACCGACTATGGATTGCAAGCAATGTCATTAGCTAATACTTTGGAGATTCTTTCGTACCCTGCAGGCTCCATTAATAAAATCACCTGGGGGATTCTTTCGTAAGCCGCAAGGCTTTAAAGATTATTATTGTTACTATCCAATTAGCTATTTATGTCATGCATTAGTTTAAAAGAGAATAAGCCAAACCAAATGATAAATTTTATTCCAAAATTAATAATGCAAGTGGGTTGAGGTTACAACTAATTTTCATACTAAAACTAATTATTTAAGGATTCTGTTATACTCCTCTTGCCATAACTTACAAATTTAGGGAGTCCAGTATACCCCTATTCCATCCACCAATCTCATGTACCCCAATGAGTGTACAAACCAACAATTCAAAGCATAATAATTCAATAGTAATCATAAGAAAACACTCAAATAATTTATATCCAAAACCCTCAACCGTAGTTCAAAACCCAACATCAAAATCATGAGTAATAAACCAATTTACATGCCATTAAGGAAATACAATTTGAAGAATATAGCACCCTTAGAACCCTAGATGACCACCTTCCTTGAATCCCTAGTCTTTACTTGAATGGGGAATTTGAGAGAGAATTGGAGGGTGTTTAATATGTCAAAGTATTAAAAATAACCGTTCTTAGATGTTTTATGGACGTTGGATCTAAGTTCTAAAAGGTGTAAATTACTAAGATTCCCTTAATTAAAAGACTAAAAAATATCGCCCCGTCGCTACGGGTGACCTCACAACTTGTAGGGTCACTATAACGCCCTGTATTTTTGGGCTAGACTTTAAAGCATCCTTCCTATATGTGTGAACTTTAATCCCATGATTTTTATGTTAATAAATGTGTCATGATCATTATCCTAGTGAGTGAAGTATTTTTGAGATGAAAAAGTTCATAAGGATTACTTAGAACAAAGTTGAGCTAAGAGCCTTTGTTTCGTCCAAGTTTGGTATTCGATTCTACAAGTGTCTAATTTGAGAGATTATAAATTTTGATATAGGTGGAATTTTTTAGCTAAAGACTCAAAAAATTGTATATAATTGAGTTAGCTTTCCAACGATACCAATTTAGCCTTAATTCGATACCTGACCGAAAAGTTATAGCCATTTTTGTGAGAGGAAGTAAGGACACATGATAAGCCCACGCCATGAGGCTTATAGCGCCGGATTTGAGCATGCATCACGAGGGATACTCCCTCGAGATAAGGGCATGATGCAGGGTCAATTCCTACATTGTTTCAACTTTTTAAGGTTCAAGAGGCACTTTGGTCCTTTCATCTCAACCCCAAACATCCAAAGGACGATATACAGCATCCAAAAAGGCATTATTTGCCTATCTTCCTCAAAATTTATCATGTAAAAACACTCCCCCTTCCCCCATGATCTAAGCTCAAAATTTCCTCTCAAGAACATAAGGATTCAAGCTTCAATTTCAAGATTTCTTCAATAATCCATCTAATTAAAGTATGTGGGAGTTCATCCATGGGTCTCCTTTCACCTATGAAGCCCAAAAACCTATCTTTGATTTAAAGTATGAGTTTTTTCATTATTATAAAGTTGTATATGTTTACGATGTGTTTAAATAATGTTTCTACTTAGTAATTTGACTCAATTCATGTCCTAGTATGATCCCACAAATAGAGGTTTCTCCGTCAGTTAGGCAGACTCAGTTAGGCAGAGTCACTAGTAGCAGTCCCTGTATTTCAGAACTACGAAGCCAGTGTAGAATATAAGGGGTCACCCATCAGTTTAGTCTTGACTTCCTCTTAGGGGTCACCTGTCAGTTTAGGCTTGACACCCTAGTCCTTTGGGACACCAGATTAGTGTATCCATACATCCAGTGTTAGTATCCGTGGCACAGTATTAACACCCTTCCATCTGGGATTATAGGTTGGAGCCCAATTAGCTCAGATTGGGGCATGTCAGTTAGATGATACCTCCCAAGGTCTCAATACAGTATTCAGTGTATAATTTCAGTTTAGGTTTGCTTGACCAAGTGTACAGATTCTCAGTTATTCAGTTATGAGATTTCATCATCTCAGTTTACAAATTATTTTAGAAATATGTTTATGCTTGGTCTTGAATTCTCCAATATATCATTTTTCATGCATTCATGCTCAGTTATCTCATGTTGTTCAGTTAGTCCTATCCTTATATTCACAGTATCCCATAATTTTAGTCTAGTTATTTAGACTAAGTACAGTTCAGTTTTTTGTGTTCAGTATCCATACATGATCCTCAGTATAGTTTTTACAGCATATTCAGCTTTACATGAGATTTACCTATAGTACTTACGTTTTACCATATCCCAGCTTCAGTTCTACTTATTCTACAACAGTAAAGAGTTTTAGAAACTAAGTGTAGTAATTCATTAGCTTATTAGATTATGTTTGTTACCCATGTTTTAAGACACTTTAGCTTTCAGTTTATTTCAGTCTCTTGGTGAATCTACTTGCACTTAACATGCATGTTTTAAGATTATGTGTGAAATCAGTTTTACTTATTGCATTCACCCCCACTTACTCAGTACATTCCAGAAGTACTGATACATATATATGTCTATGTGCTACATTATCTCATAATATAGGTATCAGTTATAGCCTATGCATCATAATCAGATAGTTATAGCTTCTAACTAACAGGTGATAAGTTTTCCTATTTCAAGGACTCTAGTCAGATTTAGTTCATGTACTGTGTTGAATTTTGATTTTCTATATGTATTGATTAGGGGGAGTTTAGGCATGTCCCAGTTACCTATAGTCAGTATAGTAGAGGCTTCATAGATGTCAGTCAGAGTCAGTCATGTAATTTGAGTTCTTTTCTCAGTTTTATCAGATTATAAAATTTTCTCAGTTATATACTTATTCAGATTTCATTATGATTATGTTTCCACATAGCAGAACTAGTTATTCAATATATTAAACTAATTTCTCAAGCAGTATGCCTATGGGTTAGCTTGTGATCACTTGTTATTTCAAGCACTGTGTTACAACTAAGAGGTAGCCTCGGGTCGTTACAAACTAGCAGTATGCCAGTTCATGGGTTAGCTTAGGATCACTAGTGGTTTTAAGCACCATGTTATGATTAGGGGGTAGCCTCGGGTTGTGATAGTCACCCTACGACTTATTTAGTCTATTCGTAGTCTGGACAATGTCCAGGGCCACCCCACACTAGTCTGGTTACGAGTCGCACCTTACGACTCATATTCGTCCTTATAAGTCATACCCTCCTCCCGTACCCAAGGAAGGAATTTTTATGGCGTACACTAAACACCCCACGATTTCCACCTTACTACTCGTATGAAGTTGTTATGACTCATTACCACCAAGTCGCCACCAAAATAGTAACTCAAGTCAGGTAAATCTCACTGGCCACCTTATGACTGTGGTTTTATGACCCGTATAGTCACCCTACGACTCATAGGGTAAGTTGTATTCAGGACAGTGAGGATAAACTTTTAGAAATTTTCAAGGACCAAAATTCGGGATGTTACAAGGCAGTGTAAGTGTAAATAACCTCTTTTGCATCATTCTAATTGGTCCATTAGGTTATCAAGCTTATCACAAATGTTGTGTGTTAAGGTTGCTTGCGATAGGCCAAAAATATGTCATCTAAGATACTTGAAGATATTTCATTGACCATTGAACTTGACTTGGCTTGCCACATCATTAAATATATGGTCTTGTCTTGTTGGTCTTTAATTTGACTGTGATACCACGTCACTTGACAAGTGACATGAGTTTGGGCTTCAAGATGGATATTGAATTGAATTTAATGAACTTATTAACTTTGTAAAGCCCAAACTAATTCAACCCAAACAAATATGGATTCAATCTAAATTTTATATAAATTTGATCTAATAAATTTTATATGTCTATAGAACGAAAAATAAATCTCTAGATATAAACAATTTGAATATCATCACCAAAATCTTAGCCACTTCATTTTGGAAATTTTATTTTAAAATTGCTTCGCCACTTCATCAACAAATTCATATGCACTTCATTTTAAAATTGCTTCGCCACTTATTGACTCCATTATGTGTCCTTTTTTCAAGGAAGGATAATAGTTTAGATCAACTTAAACAAAAGAGTACATGGAAGATATTAGTTGCTTTAATCTAATGGGTTAGTAATTTCAAGCAGAAAGAAACACAAGAACACACAGATTTACGTGGAAACCCTTGCGAGAAAAACCACGGGCAGAGCCAAAGGATGTTTCATTATAATGAAAGAAAAGGAGTACAATATGGAGAATGCATATTTTCTGGATACCCTAAAACAACCCACTAAATGCACTTATATAATATGTGCATACAAAAAAGTTCTAGGCCCAAAAAAACATAAAGGTCCACGGGCCGATCGGTCTGATCCCTATGCTACCACCACAGACCCAATTGAAAATCACAAACATGGGTTGCACCGCAAAACTTTTTGGGCTGGATCAGCAAAATTTGGGTCACAACTCTAACAATTTCCACCTTGACACAAATTCTAATTCAGAACTCAAATCCATTTCAAGACAAACTCTCCACCTTTTCCACAAAAGCCCCTAAGGGCACATCTTAACAGCTAAAACTAACCAAATCCAAGCAATGCTCAAACTTGGCACTTGGTAGTGTCTTAGTCATCATATCAGCAGGATTATCATGAGTACTAATCTTTCTCACCACAATATCACCATGATTAATAATTTTACACATAAAATGATATCGAACATCGATGTGCTTTGTCCTCTCGTGAAACATCCGATCTTTCATAAGGAAGATAGCCCTTTGACTGTCACAAAAGGCCATAGTAATCTGTAAGTCTTTCCTAAGTTCACCAAATAAAACCTTCAACCAAATAGCTTCCTTGAAAGCCTCAGTAAAAGCCATACACTCTGCCTCAGTAGTTGACAAAGAAACTGTAGTCTGTAAGGTAGCTTTCCAACTAATAGCACAACTAACAATGGTGAAAACATAGCCTGTAAGGGATCTTCTTTTATCATGATTTCCTGCAAAATCAGAATCAACATACCTGATTACTTCATCTCTATTTTGCCCAAACTACAAACAAACATCAGCAATCCATGCAAGTATCTGAAAATCAACTGAACTGCTTTCCAATGTTCTTTACGAGGATTTGCCATATATCTACTAACTACACTAACGGCATAAGATAAATCTGGTTAGGAACACGCTATCTCATACATAAGAGACTCGACAACACAAGAGTATGGAGCTCGAGACATATAGTCACGCTCATCATCTGTCTTTAGAGATAAAGTGGCCTAGAGTTTGAAGTGAGCTGCCAATGGAGTACTTACAAGTTTGGCATATTGTATATTGAACCTGTGAAGCACTTTCTCAATATACCTTTTGTGACTTAATTATAACTTACAATTCTCTCTATCCCTTATAATTTCCATGCCAAGAATCTTCTTTGCAGCTCCTAGATCCATTATCTCAAACTCCTTGTTGAGCTGGGCTCTGAATTTTATCATCTCTCTTATATGCTTTACTATAATCAATATATCATCAACATACAAGAGAAGATACATGAACGAACCATCACTTACCTCATTAAAGTAGACACAACTACCATAACTACTCATCTGAAATATATGAGAGGTCGTAAAAAAGTCAAACCTCTTATAACACTGCCTGGGAGACTGTTTTAAGCCATAAAGAGACTTTTTCAGCAAGCATACATAGTCCTCATTTCCTGAGACTACAAAACCCTCTGGTTGTTGTATATAGATATCCTCCTCAAGTTCTCCATGTAAAAATACAGTTTTGACATCGAACTGCTCAAGCTCAAGATCATGCATGGCCACAATACAAAGCAAGGCTCAAATCGAACTATGCTTTACAACTGGAGAAAACACATCTGTGAAGTCAATACTTAGAACCTGATTGTAACATTTAGCAACTAGTCTTGCTTTGTACCTAGCATCTTCAACTCCCGATGTTCTTTTTTTCTTTTTGAATACCTACTTCCAACGGACAACTTTCTTATCTTTAGGCAATCTCACCAAATCCCATGTGCCATTCTTATGAAGTGATTCCATCTCCTCCTGTATAGCAATCATCCATCAGCTAAAATCATCACAACTAACTGCCTCTAAGTAAGAAGAAGTTTCTTCACCAAAATCAATACCTTCTACTATATTCAATGCATAGGCAACCAAATCAGCTTCAACATACTTCTGAAGAGGTCTAATATCTCTTTTAAGCCTGTCATTAGCAATAAAATATTGTGGCATCACTGGTGGTGAGAAATAAATAGTACCACTCTGTATCTCCAGGATATACTGAGAAGTAGGAACTGGTGTAGACTCTGATCCAATTTGTAATTCAACGTGGGTGAATGACTTTTGCTAATTCATGTCACTAAGCCCATCTGGGGGTGAAGCACTAGATTCGGAGGGAGCCCGAAGCATGGAAGTTTCATCAAACACAACATCTCTACTAATTATAACCTTTCTACTTTCTGGGCACCAAAGCTTATAACCTTTAACACCAGGCTTATAACCCATAAATAAGCACTTGAAAGATCTAGGTTCCAACTTTCCATTATCAACTTGAGCACACGCAGGATATCTAAATATCTTTAAATCAGAATAACTAGCAGGAGTACCAGACTATACCTCTTATGGAGTCTTTTTATCAATCGTGACTAAGGGGAGCGGTTAATACGAAGACAAGCTGTGGAAGTAGCTTTGGCCCAATAAGACTTGGGTAAACCAACATTAGAGAGAATACAACACACCTTCTCCATTATAGTCCTATTCATTCGTTCAACCATACCATTCTATTATGGAGTATGACGAATCGTCAAGTGCCTCACAATTCCTTCTGACTTGCACAGACCATTAAATTCATTAAAGCAGAACTCTAAACCATTATCAGTTCAAAGGTGTTTTACCTGCTTCCCTATTTGCTTTTCAATCATAATCTTCCACTCCTTGAAAGTAGGCAACACATCATTCTTTTGCTTCAGGAAGAACACCCAAACTTTTTTGAAATAGTCAACAAATAATTTTCACCTCCTCTAGAAGGTACTCTAAAATGACCCCAGAGATCAGAATGAATGTAATCAAGTGTGCCTTTAGTTGAGTGGATGCCTTTAGTGAATTTGACTCTCTTCTGCTTCCCAAAAATGCAATGCTCATAGAACTCTAGTTTGGTAATACTCTGCCCATCAAGAAGTCCTCTCCTACTTAGTCCAGCCCTCCCATGTTCACTCATATGCCCCAGGTGCATATGCCAAAGTTTAGCAACATCACTTTCTGGTAGAGAGATGGTAGAAATAGCTGCATTACCTGTAATAGTAGAGCCTTGCAAGACATACAAATTAGCAGACTTTCTCTGTCTCTTCATCACAACAAGAGAACCTTTAGTAACCTTTAGGACTCCACCTTCATCAATGTACCTATATTCTTTCGAATCAACGGTACTCAAGGAAATAATATTTATCTCCAGGTATGGAACATACCGCACATCGCCAAGTATCCTCATAACCCCATCAAATATCTTGATCCTGATTGTTCCAATACCAACCATCTTACAAGGTGTGTTATTTCCAATCAATACAGCAACTTTAGAGACTATTTCATATGTTGTAAACCAATCTCGATTACAACACATATGAAACGTGCAAGCTGAATCAAGAATCCAATCCTCACAGGGTTTGGAGTTACCATCAGAAACTACCAAAAGTTCTCCATCACTACCGCCATCTTCCACAAAACTAACTTCAACAGACTTCTCTGGTTGGTTTTCCTTCGATTTTGGAGATTCTCTTTTCTCTCTATTCTGTACCTTCCAACACTCGGATTTGATATGACTTTTCTTCTTGCAGTAATTACAGGTTTTATTTCTATTTCTGGATTTTGACCTATTCGTTTCATCACCCCTAAAATTTCTCTCACGTGTCCTTCCTCCTAAAATAATGAGATAATCTCCTTGAGTCTCCGACTCATTCACAAGATATTTTATCTTCTCCTTAGAAAACAACACATCATAGACTTCATCAATCATTAGGGCATCACGACTATATTAAATTCTATTCCTAAAGGTCGTGTATGATGTAGGCAGTGAACACAACAAAATCAACCCTAAATCTTCCTCATCGTACGTAAACTCCAGAGTCTCTAATCAGAGATGATTTCTTTAAATACAGATAGGTGATCCTCCAAGCATGCACCCTCAAACATGCAATGGGAATAAAGTCATTGCTTGATATGCAACTTACTTGTTAGGCTCTTCGTCATACATAACGATTCCAGTTTCAACCACAACGCAACGGTTGTGGTCTTCTTTAAAATATTCTGTAGAATCTGATTGGATAAATGAAGGTGGATCTGAGATAGAGACTTTCAATCCTTACGTCATTTGTCCTCATCCATCCACGATGAGGGCATCTTCTCAAACCCTAATAAGCATCATCCAAATCCATCTGCGCGAGCAAGGCCCGTATTTTAACCTGCCATAATGAAAATCTGGTGTTTTGATCCAACAGTGGAATATCATACTTCATGGTTTCCATCCCCGTAAAAATAATCGAACAGGCTCTGATGCCAGTTTGTTAGTAATCGGGCAGAAAAAAAGCAAACCACAAGCAGAAAGAAAAATAAGAACACGCAAATTTATGTGGGAACCCTTGCGAGAAAAATCACAGGCAGAGGCAGAGGATATTTCACTATAATGAAAGGAGAGGAGTACAATATGGACAATGCGTATTTTCTGGATACCCCAAAACAACCCACTAAATGCACTTATATAATATGTGCATACAAAAAAGTCCTAGGCCCAAAAAACATAAAGGTCCACGGGCCTATCGGCCCGATCCCTACGCTACCACCTTAGACCCAATTGAAAATCACAAATATGGGTTGTACCGCAAAACTTTCTGGGCCAGATCAACAAAATTCGGGTCACAACTCTAACATAGTGCAATTTAGATATCCTCTTTTCTTTATCAGTTACTTTGTATTAATGAGGCATCTGAAAAAACAAAATTCAAAATTTCACAAGAATTTAACATTAATTACACCTTTTCAGGTACTCCAAGCCGAGAGAGGAAAGAATTGCCAGGAGCAGTACGAAGGGGATATCTAGGTAAGTTTCAAACTAGTGATTTGATCGGAAATAAGCTTCATGGAGGATTTGTTAATTTTTGTTACCTATTTTGCCCTTTACAATGTTTTTTTAAAAAACGTTTTTACAAGAAATAAATACATTGGGGGATAAAATATAAATTAATGAAAGAATATAAAACACGGTTCAAATTTAAAAAATTAATGCATTCATTAAGGCTAGATTGTAGAGAACCCTAAATTTTAGATTATTTAATACATGTTGTGGATTCTCATAACTTCTACGGGTAATTTCTACCATATAGATTCAATGATAGTAACAAGGTTTAATGTTATATTTATTACACCCTTTTGATATTCCTCAAAATAACCCTATAAACAAACGCTATGAGAATCATATTGGATACACTTGAAAAAAGAAGAAGAAAATTATCTTGTATTGTTCTTAATTTATTCTATAGTGTTATTCATGGATAAATAGAAATCACACCATTTTCAATAAGAAAATCTATTTTCCCAGTGCTAATGTAGTTCGAAATGGAACTATTGGATACATCACCCATATCCTTATGACTAACAATCAATTTGGCCAATGATGAAATTAGTATAAAATGGTTTCCTCGCACTTTTAAACTAAACACTGATGGTTCTTTCTCAAACACCTATGAACATACAGTCATTGGTGGTGTGATTAGGGTTTATATAGGCCAATGGATTGTTGGCTACTTCAAGAAAAACATTGCTCATTGTCATATCATGGTAGAATTGGATGCACTAATGGCGCTATATTACAAGCTCATTCCTATTGGAATAGAAACTAGTTCAGTGGAGGTTCTTCAACTCCTTCAGCACCCTACTTCCCCTTATGATAATATTGTGGCTTCATGTAGGTCATTGTTCAGGATCTTGGGAAATTCAGCGATGCAACATAATTTTTGCAAAGCAAATAGGGTAGTCGACGGCTTGTTCATATTAGGTTCAAAACTAACACAGGTACCAACTCAATCATGTTTTGTTATCTCCTTCCAATGATGTTAAAGCACAACTGAAGCAGGATCATAATGGATCCCTATCTAGTAAACTAATTTTCTAGTATACTTGTAATAAGTTAGCTTGCGGAGAAAATCAAACTATAATATCTAATGTTAGTAGTCGTAACTGTGTTGTCCTTGTTAGGTGTGCGAACTAAAATCCCATATTGGTAGCCAAAGGAATTGAGAAGCTACATATAAGACGTAGGATCTCTTAATGGTGTAAGACTTTTGGAGAAAATCATGCGAGCTTAGCCCAAAGTGGACAATATCACACTATATAAAAGTGTCTTTAGGCTGGTTGAGCTCAACAATTGGTATCAGCGCCCAAGTTCGACGAGATGATACAGTATGTGGTGGAGTGATATGAGTGGTGCTCGATTTGCTTACCTTTATGAGATTGGAGATGCACATACGAGAAGTAGTTACAGGCTTCGGTTGTATTAAATACTCAGATGATGTGGGTAGCAAATAGTACAGTGAATTTAGAAAGTTGACTCATGGATTGTGGTGTCAGGCCACACAAAACTTAGTTCGAGAAAGATTATTGGGTGTGGGTAGCACACAATACAACGAATTTCAGAAATTGACCCATGGATCATGGTGATGGGCCACATGGAACTTAGCTCAAGGGGGAGATTGTTGGGTGTGCGAACCAAAGTCCCACGTTGGTAAACTGAAGGAACTAAAAAGCTACATATAAGGTGTAAGATCTCTTAATAGTGTGAGGCCTTTTAGAGACAATCGTACAGGCTTAGCTCAAATGGGACAATATCACACTAAGGGTGTGTTGGGTATGATAAAGTGGACAATATCCCACTAAGGGTGTGTTGGGTATGATGAAAAATATTTTCTGGAAAATGTTTTCTAGAATTCCCTTGTTTGGTTGTAGTAAAATATTAGGAAAATATTTTCCAAAATAACTCATTTTCCTCTATCTGGGGGGAAATAATTTCCCTCATGGATCAAGGAAAGTCATTTTCCAGAAAATGACAAATGTGACTTATCCCCTCACCCCCGCCCCTCTTCCCCACCCCAACACTCATATTCACATTACTCGAAAATATTTTTCACTGTGCTTTGCTTTAATTTTTCATTGCTTGAAATAAAAACTAGTGAAGCCCAAATTTTTCCCTTTTTCAATGTTCGTTGAATGTACTGTTATTTCATATGCATAGAGGAGACTTGCCTATGTTACTTTTGCTAATTGCATATTCCATTTTCTCATCGATGTAGCTTGTTTCATAAGGTTGAATAAGCTTGTCCTTTCCATTGTATTTCCATTGATTGTAGTATCTTGAGATTGTCCAGACAAAATATTGAAAAGTATCTCCTATATTTGCTAATTAGTAGTTGCTTAAATTTTAGTGACTTGTAATATTTTAGTATTCGATATTGATATTATTTGCTATGCTTAAATTAGTTCTTACAAATTGTTGAGTTGTTAGAGGCACTAATATACTAGTTAACAATTAGTAGTATTTTCTAAAAAATATTTTTTTCACTCACCAACCAAACACTAGAAAATATTTTGCTGAAAAATATTTTCTACTCACCAACCAAACACCATAAAATATTTTTCATGCACCAACCAAACATGATAAAATAAGTAAAAAATCAACTTATTTCCAGGGAAATTATTTTCAGAAAAACATTTTCCATAAAAAGTATTTTCCATCATACCAAACACACTCTAAGAGTGTCTTTAGGCTGATTGAGCCCAACAATCCTAGGCTCTCATGCAAAGTCTAATCCTAGTAGTAGTAATGTTTTGAATGGAGACTGCAGTACCACTATTGTCTCTAGTATTCTTGCTTAAATATTCTATAATATATATATATATATATATATATATATATATTTATATATATCCCTTTTACCAAAAGAAAAACTATAATTCAATCAACGATATGAAAATAAATTAGTAAGTTTGATTTTTAGATGAACCACTACTAGAAAAAAACAGAAAAACTGACCATAGCCTGTGGTTGGAAAAAATCAACCACATTTGATCGGTTTTTTATTTTTTAAAAAAAAAATAATTTTAAAAAATGACCACATGTGGTCGCTTTTAAATTTTCAAATTTCAAAATAATTATTTAAATAATTTTTATATTAATTATTATTTATTTTAAAAATAAAAAATAAAAAACAGACCACTTGTGGTCGGTTTTTAAAAATAGTTTTTAATTAATTTTTTAAATAAAATCGACCACAAGTGGTTGATTTTTAATTAAAAAAAAAGAAAATATTTTTAAAAAACCGACCACTTGTGGTCGGTTTTGGAATTAAAAAAATAAAAAGTAAATAATTTTATAAAACCAACCACTTGTGGTCGGTTTTGTAATTAAAAGAATAAAAAAATAAATTATTTAGGAAATCGACCAATTGTGGTCGGTTTTTATTAAAAAAAATAATGATATGATTAATCTAATTTAATATTTTTTAAAATTACACTGATCACACATAGTCGATAATTAATATAATAATAATAAAAACCAATCAATCTTAGATTTTGTAAAAATATTATACTAAAAAACATATCAAATAAAATAAAAAAATTACGTTAAACATAATCTGTATCTTTTACTTATGTTTCAATATATAAAATAAATATCTTCCTTTGTAAATATGTTAAATGACGTTAAACATGCATAATCTTAATTTGTATAATGAATATGTGTACATATCTATCATACCGTTTGCGATAATGATATTATGCTACTATTGCAGTTATAATAATGTAATGTACATATATAACTGATAATTCACCAGAATATTATGATTGTGTTCTATTATGAAGTAATATACTTGTGAATGTGATGTATATATAGTACGCATTCAAGAGTTCATATATATTTATCTTTATATATATATATAATAGAGTGATCGATCGATGAACGATGTAGTCAAAAACTAGTACAATATATCTAAACATATTGAATACATTGATTTGAAATAATTGAAGTAATAATATATTGTACGTTGAAGTTATATTGATGTAAGCTAATCAAATTAATCGATAACTCATCAAAGTATGTATATTAAATACGTCGCATTATATTATTAGATAATATACTCGTGTACATATGTGATGTATATAGTACGTATTTAGAACTTGATATAGTTGATAGTGTGTTTATGAGTTTGTATGTATACGTATATATGTAGTATATACATATTATATTATGAAGGTATATTAATGACATAAGATAAACTAATCGATAATTCATCTGAGTATATATGAAATATGTTGTTTATTATTATGGGGTAGTAAAATCATGTATGTGATGTATATAGTACGTATTTGAAAGCTGATAGCCAATTGAATATATTTATATATGCACGTATATCTCGTGTAGTGATGTATGCATTAATCAAAAGCTCGATAACAGAATCTATATATCAAAATATTTTGAATAATACGTTGATACATACTATTGAGGAAATTGATATTCTATTTTGTGTCAATGTAGACACGCTTATATTGTTGAAATTGTAATAATGTAAGACAAGTAATCGATAATTTATCTGATTAACACATTTTATTACGAGGTATATATATATATATATATATATATATATATAATATCGTATTTAAAATCTAATTAACCAAAAATTTATCGTAATTTGCAAAGTTCAATGATATTATTATACGATTGAGGAAATATACTATTCGTGTTAATGTGATGATAAGATAACTACTTATCTGATTTATATATATACGAATTGTATTAAATTATTTGAATGATGTTATAAATATTATAGAATTTATTAAAATTTTAATTTGTTAAAATTAATTTTAATTTATTAATTTATTTTAATTTATTAATTTATTAATTATAATTTATTAAAATTTAATTTCAAAAATAATTTTGTAAAAACCGACCACATGTGGTCGATTTTCATAATAATAAAAATAAATTATTAAATTGATTAACTCGACCCAACCCGACCTATCCTACAAAATAAAACATAAAACACACACATACACCCGACCAAACACAACAACAACCACCAAAACCCACCAAACATACACTTTTACGAATAAACACACACAACACACACATCGCGATCCGGCGACGGCGACGACAACTCGGCCAGCTTCTCTGGCGACTCCAATTTGTGAGTTGTTCTCTTCTTCTCTAACATTTCTTTTCCCTCTCATTTACTAAATAACACACAAAAAATTCTAGTTGCGATTTTAAATCTTAGAAATGTGAGTTGTATTACTAGGAATTTGTTTGATTCAGCTGCAGGAGCAAGACCTTAGCTCAATTTTTAATAATTCATTGTCGTTTTTACTATTTCCTTTTATTTTTTGGATGGGGGAAATCTTATTCCTATTCCTTTGCTTAAGTTTTTGCTTGTGGAATTTGAGTTTTGTTATGAGTTTGGTGGCATTTTGACAAAATAAGAAAAAATGTTAATTTTATCTATTTCTTTCAAATTATCAACAATTAGTTTTAAAGTCAAAATGGTAGCAGTGCATTGTCTGGTCCTTCGATTTTTGTTATTGTTGTTGTTAGTTAGAATGAAAGTCATAAATGTGATATCTTGTGCTAAATTGTTGCAACTATTTAAGCAAAAGATTATTCTTTCTAGTAATTTTACTGTTTGACAGAATCCGAATTCGAAAAAAGGATTGTTTTGCTATTTTTCCAGTGACCGCTTATCTCTTTCTCTTTAATTTAGGCCAAGCAAAGGTAAGTTGATTTTTCTCTATTTTCTTATAATGAAGTCTTTAAATGTAGTTTAGTTTGGGATAGTTCGTTGTAGAAGACTTTGAAAGCCATAGGAATTTTGTGATGATTATATGGTGTGAGAGGGATATGTGACGCCTCTACTTATTTACTTTGTTACACTTGTTCGATTGCTTGACTTATTATACTATAAATAAATATGTTGCTTGAAAGTGAATAAGTGTAGTTACTTAGCTTGAAGGTGAACTTTTATTTTGAATTCTGTTGAAGCATAGGTACTTGAAATGTGAACTTTTTATTGTGAATTTTGATATGCTTGGTGATTTGGGAGGTGACTTAATGACTTGAAAATGTTGAAGTGTAGATACTTGAAATAGAAATTTTTGTTTTGAATGTAGTTTAGTTTGGTAACTTGGGAGGTGACTTATTCACTTGAAATTGATTAAGTGTAGGTACTTGAAAGGTGAATTTTTATTTTGAATGTGGTTTATTCTACTAACATGTTAGATGATTTAGTCACTTGAAATTGATTAAGTAGTTGAAATGTGAATTTTTTTTATTTTGAATGTGGTTTAGTTTGGTGACTTGGATGGTGACTTAGTGAGTTGAAATTGATTAAGTGTAGGTACTTCAAATGTAAATTTATTATTTTGAAGGTAGTTTAGTTTGTTGTTTTAGGATGTGACTTAGTGACTTGAAAATGTTGAAGTTTAGATACTTGAAATAGAAATTTTTGTTTTGAATGTGGTTTAGTTTGGTAACTTGGGAGATGACTTATTCACTTGAAATTGATTAAGTGTAAGTAGTTGAAATGTGAAGTTTTATTTTGAATGTGGTTTAGTTTGGTGAATTAGGTGGTGACTTAGTGAGTTGAAATTGATTAAGCGTAGGTACTTCAAATGTGCATTTATCATTTTGAAGGTAGTTTAGTTTGTTGTTTTACGATGTGACTTAGTGACTTGAAAATGTTGAATTTTAGATACTTGAAATGAAAAGTCTTGTTTTGAATTTGGTTTAGTTTGGTAACTTGGGAGGTGACTTATTCACTTGAAATTCATTAAGTGTAAGTAGTTGAAATGTGAATTTTTGTTTTGAATATGGTTTAGTTTGGTGACTTGGGTGGTGACTTAGTGAGTTGAAATTGATTAAGCGTAGGTACTTTAAATTTTAATTTATCATTTTGAAAGTAGTTTAGTTTGTTGTTTTAGGATGTAACTTAGTGACTTGAAAATGTTGAAGTTTAGATACTTGAAATTGAAATTTTTGTTTTGAATGTGGTTTAGTTTGGTAACTTGGGAGGTGACTTATTCACTTGAAATTGATTAAGTGTAAGTAGTTGAAATATGAATTTTTGTTTTGAATGTGGTTTGGTTTGGTAACTTGGGAGGTGACTTATTCACTTGAAATTGATTAAGTTTAAGTACTTGAAAGGTGAATTTATCATTTTGAAGGTAGTTTAGTATTTTTTTGGGAGGTGACTTAGTGACTTGAACTAATTAGTTGAATCTGATTTTAATTTAGGAACTTTTTCATTGAACTTAGGTACTTGAAATGTGAACTTTTGTGACTTGAACTAATTAGTTGAATCTGATTAATTGTGTAGATGGAACCTGATTATAGCTAGATATATCAACGAAATAATTAGTTGAATCTGATTATGCTAAGACACTTGATATTTGGTCACGTTTTTGGGCTATTCATTGTCCTTGTGTTTGATGTGATGGTACAAATCTTTTAAAAGAAAAAGTTGTGAAGGAACATATTTATAGAAAGGGGTTTCACGAGGACTTTTTAAGATTGCGTACTATTGATGGTGATGTTGATCAAAATAACTTTGTTGTTGGTGAAAGTAGTAGGTTTGTAGGGCATTCTACTAGGATGACAGAAATGGTGCACGATGCTTTTGGGATGCAACACGGGGACGACTTTAGGAATAATATCGAAGATGTTCCCAATAGAGAAGCATGTCATTTTTATAAACAACTACATGATACTAGTCATCCTTTGTTTGACTGGTGTTCGCATTCTCGTTTGTCTGTTGTTGTTAGATTATTAAGTATTAAATCTGATTGGAATATTGTTGAAAGAGGAATGGACTCGATGATAGAACTTATTAAAGAGTTAGTTGACCCTGCCTTAGAGGTTCCTGATTCTTTCTATAAGGCAAATAGATTGGTGACAAAGTTAGGTCTCTCCTCGGTTAGAATTGATTGTTGTGAAAATGGTTGCATGTTATACTTTAAGTAAGATGCTAACCTAGAGTCCTGTAAGTTTTGTCAGCACCCTCGATATAAGCGTGGTTGTAGTGGAAATAAAATTTCTATTAAGGCGATGCGTTATTTACCTCTAATATTAAGGTTGAAGAGGGTGTATGCTTCAAACAGCTCAGCTCCTTATATGAGATGGCACAGTAAAAATAGAAGGCCCACTGGTGTTATGTGTCATAAATTTGATGGAGAGTCTTGAAGCATTTTGATGCAACTTATCCAGATTTTGCAGTTGGGCCACAAAATATTCATTTGGGATTATGTCCAGATGGCTTATCTCCTTTTTCAGTTGATGCTGCGCCATATTCATGTTGGCCTGTATTTATCACCCCGTATAATCTTTCTCTTGAAATATTAATGACTAGTCCCTATATATTTCTGAATTATGTTGTTCCTGGCCCGCGTAATCCAAAAAGCAGAATAGATGTCTACTTACAACCTTTGATTAATAAACTTTAAAATTTATGGCATGAGGGGGTTGAAACTTGGGATATCTCACTTAAACAGAACTTTAATCTGCATGCATATCTAATGTGGACTGTTAATGATTTTTCTACTTATGGAATGTTGTCTAGGTGTATGATAGCTGAAAAATTGGTTTGTCTATACTGCATAAAAAAAATAAAATCTTTCACATTGAGACATGGCAGAAAAATTCATGGTTTGATTGTCATCGTTGTTTCTTGCCACCTGATCATGAATTTAGGAGACTCAGGAATGCATTCAGAAAGAATAGAATGGAACATGATGGTCCACCTCCATAGTTATCTAGTTATGACATCTGGGAGATAGTTCAGGATTTGCCTAAAGTTAGCGAGGAACCATTGTATAGGCTGGATGGATATGACGTTTCGCATAACTGGACTAAGCAAAGTATATTTTCGAAGTTAGAATATTGGCCAGAAAATTTACTTAGACATAATGTTGATGTCATGCATACTGAGAAGAACTATTTTGACAACTCGTTCAACATCGTTATGGATGACACCGACAAGACAAAGGATAATCCTAAGGCCAGACTTGACTTACCAAAATATTGCAAACGCAGAGAGAATTATACTTACAGGAGGGGCCCAATGGCATTGTTCTTAAGCCCAAGGCTAGTTTTACATTCAAGTTAGACCAAAAGCGATAAATATATAAGTGGATCCAAAGTTTAAATATGTCCGATGGATATGCCTCAAACTTGGGAAAGAGGTTTGATATGGCATAAGGAATCCTGCATGGAATGAAAAACTATGATTGTCATGTTTTCATAGAACAATTTCTTTCAGTTGCTTTTATTGGTTTACCTACAAACATATGGAAATCAATAGCAGAGATTAGTTTATTCTTCAAAGACTTATGTGTCACAACATTAAAATAAGAAAATCTGGCGCGAATGGAAAGTAATATTATTGTTATCACCAAAAAGTTAGAGAAGATTTTTCTGCCAGGGTTCTTCGATGTGATGGAACATCTTCCCATTCACCTTGTGCACGAAGCTCGGCTAGGCAGTCCAGTTGTGGATGTATCTATTCAAACGGTAAGAAATTGCAATATATTTAAATTTATACACATCATTTTTTAATATAGTAAACATCTAATCTTAAGATTATGCAGGGCAATTGGAAAATTGAAAAGGGGTCCCAAAAATAAATATAGGATGGAAGGCTCTATAGTTGAGGCATATCTTGCGTGAGAATCATCTTAATTTTGTTTATACTACTTTTGTGATGAAGTTGCTTGTTCAAGAAACAGAACGAATCATTATCAGGACGATGAGAAAGAGCCTCATTTGCAACCGATATTAATTTTCAATCAATCTGGTTGTAAGGTTAAAAATATCATATTTCCCTTGCTCACTACCATGGAGCACAAATCAGCAACTTTGTCTGTCTTGCTGAATTGCCCGAAAGTTGAGCCCTCTCTGAAGTAAGGAGATTAAAATTAACATATCTTATTTATTTACTCATTCCCTTAAGGAAACTAATTGTGTTTCACATATTGGATCTTTAGTTCATTTAAGACTTAATTCCATGAAAATTAAGTGTATGCATCTTTTGCAACATGGTTTACTTATGAGGTTCATAAGTGTACTAATATTTCTACAAATTTTAAATATTTATACATTCTTCAACTAATATATATATATATATATATATATATATATATATATATATATATATATATATATATATATGTATGTATAATATCTTTAGGTACACCAGTCACCAAATACAGCCGCATACGATCAGTTCTTGAGAGATATTTCTTTAGGACCAGTTGAAGCTCATACAATGTCCCATTACACAGTAAATGGGTTTAAATTTTCCACCGAAGAACATTCCAGAACAAGGAAAATAAACAATAGTGGTGTTTGGGTTAAGGGTGATGATGATGTTGATTACTTTGGCATCATATACGATATCTTAGAATCGGAGTTTGTTGGTTTCCTAATAAAAAAATTATCCTTTTTCGATGTAAGTGGTTTGATCCAAACACAAGAGGCACAAGAGTACATAAGAAGCATAATATCATTGAAGTGAAGCACAATAGGACGTATCTTGTTTACGATCCCTTTGTGCTAGTGCAAAATGCTAAACAAGTGTATTATGCTCCTTATCTGTTGCGCAGTGATAAGTCTGATTAGTGGGTTGTAATTAAAACAAAGCCTATAGGTCTGATTGAAGTTGAGAATGTATTGGAGACTGTGTATCAATATAAAATGCAGATTGATCACCATCTAATGGATATTGACTTAATGGATAGTTTGAATCACCCGAAAAATATATTTGAAGAAGTTAATATTGCAGAAGAAGAGACTGAGTGGGTAGGAGATGAGAAAATTTTTGAAGAGGGTGAATGGTTTAGTAGAGAATCTTTAGAAGAGGAGGATTAGTTTGTGTAGGTTGTATTTATTATGTATTAATGTCTTTACACTTTGTACTATTTACCTTTATGTTTCTTGTTTAAGATTGATATGTAATATACTATGTGTAAGATTGTTGTCTTCACTTTTTCATAATTTATATAGTAATAAAAATATTCTTGTCTATCTCGTGTTGTTGGAGCGATTTGAAATGTAAATTAGTAACTTGAAATTAGTTACTTGGAATGTTTTCTTATATATTCATTTTGTAGGAACTAACAACTTTTTAAATTTACATAATTTAGATGGCAGGTAGAGGTGACAAAGGTAAGGAAAAATTTGATCCTACAAAAACAAAAAAGAAAAAACAACCTCCACCTTATAGACGATCGACATGTATTCATATAGCTGAGGGTCGGTTTGCTGACGCGCCTGTATGACCCTCATATTCTAGGTCGTCACAGCATTCAGTTTCTACTCCTACCATGTGGGTTCACTTCATGGGTCTACAATGATTCATTCCGCTCCCATCCTCATGCCACCTCTATCACAGTACTATCAGATGACTACTAGCACATCCAAGCATCAACCATCGTCTGGAGTACCCTCTAGTAGCAGTCACCCACGTTCTCACAGTGATTCTGCTGGATCTATTGGGTTGACAGATCTTCGTCTTGGAGGCACCCCATTCGGTGCTTCAGATCCGCCCATGCCAGTCATCCACCATCACTTTTTCCGCAGCTCAGAGACAAAGATAATTATCGGAGGAATTATATTATTCCATATGGAATAGGGTAAGATTTCTAAATATAATAACATTATTCATTTTTCATTTACTATATTATTATGCTCTATGAAATTACTGTCTGATTTTGTGTTGTAGGTTTAGTCCAGATGCTGGAGTTGGAAAAATTACGACTAAATATATTTGTCGGCACTTCAACGGCTATTGGAATAGTTGACAAAAGGTTCTAGAAAAGGACAGAGACCAAAGGCTTATAGAATTTAATGTAAGAATTTAAATTTTCGACTACTTAATGCATTATTAGAACAAAAGATTGAATATTATAGTTTTGTTTTTGTTGTAGAAATATTACTGGTGGGATGACGCGAATGAATATGATATAAGGAGAAATTTTTATAGAGGAGCTAGATCCAGATTTAACGGTCTGTAGGATTATGTCAGAACCAACAGGGTACGACCAGGGTTTATACTCTAGCCTATATGGCAAGAGTATCTTCACTATTGGAATAGCGAAGAATACTAATTGGTAAGCGACAAAGGAAAGAAAGCCAGGGTATCATCCAAGGGTGGCTCTCTACATACTGCGGGTGCAGTTAGTATGATTATTGTGGAGGAAAAAATGGTATGTAACTTTTATAGTTTTAATTATTTATTTCTATTTAAATTTTTAATTATTTGAAGATTAATAATTTTTTCATATGCAGAAAAAAATGGGTAGGAAGGTAAGACACGATGATCTATTCGAGAAGACGCATGTGAAGAAGAAAAAGAACTGAACTGATAAAGATGTCTGGGTTGAGCGTCGTGCAAAAGATGCCCATGTAAGAATCAAATTTTAAATTTATGAATCTTTTTCTCAAAGTTGATATTATTCAAGTACAAGTACTTTAATATTTTTTACTATTAATTAAAATTTTACTTTGAATATAGGACAAATATATGCAGCTCGTTAATGAGTATCGTAGTACTCAGCCTCCTGAAATTCAAGGTGACACAATACTTGAACACTAGAGAAGGAGTTATGGCAAGAAAATGTGGGTCCTTCAGTTAGAGGTTAGTTCTACGGATACCACAAAAAGTATTTTGGCGAGAATGTTAGGTCTTCGTCCGGCCCTACATCCTATACCTCATCAGTTGATAGAGAAATCGTTGAATTACTAAAAAATATGGTTTCTAAACTCACTGAAGAGCTTGCTGCACAGACAAAGAGCGTAAGGAAGAAGGAGGAGGAAACAACCTCACAAATCAGGATGCTGTAGGAGCAGTTCAGCTCTTTTATTCAATCTGCAGGGATTCTTCCTCCATGTCCTGGTGATGCAGTTCGGTCTGTAAAAGGTCTAGGCCCCCTGAATAATACCATCACAGATGAGAAATCAAATCCTGTGTGTACGACTAAGGATACGGAAGATGAAGACGAAAACGATGATGACGAGTGGTAGTTTTTTGAATTTTGTATGTGTTGTAGTTTGGATTTGGACATGAGTTGTAGTTTTTACACTTTTGTATGTTTTGTATGTTTTTAAACTTATATTGTATGTTGCTTGTTTGAATGGAATGTAGCATATATATTGTATGCTTGTTTGTTTGGTTGTTGATGGAATGTAGCATGTATAAGCTTTTATTTTTTAAAAAAAAATTACCAGAAAAACTAACCATCAGAAAAAAAATTCTAGAATTAATTAAATAAAAATACTGATCACAAGTGGTTGGTTTTATTAAAGTTAATTAATTAATTTTAAAATAAAACCGACCACTTATGAACGGTTTTATTAAAATTATTTAAAAATAAAACCGAGCACTTGTGGCCGATTTAGTTTGAATTTTCTTTTTTTTATTTTTTTTATTTTTTAAATAATAATGAATTTTTAAAAAATACATATATTTTTTCAAAAAACTGACCACACGTGGTCGGTTTTTAAAAAGCTACCATGCATTGTGGTCGGTTTTGTGATCGAAAATGCAGGAAAACCGATCACATGTGGTCGATTTGTGTGGTTGGTTTTCTTTTGTAGTAGTGTGTAGATATTGTTGCGTCCTAGCGCACGCGCAAGTGTAAGTGGTCATCAAAATAGTAAAGTGACTCTTACGAGTCTAATATCGATCTCACAGAGACTGGGAGATTAGCAAATTATCCAATCCTAGCATTACTAATAAGATTAAATAAGTGCGAGTGTGATCAATCAAAAGTTTGGGTTTTGTAATTAGAACTAAGTAACAAAAATTAACAACAGTGTGAACTTTGAATTGTAAACAATATAAAGAGAGCTTCCAGGGTTGAGATATTTGCTTTGGTATTTATCGTGATTATTGATCTACGGGATTGATATTATAACTCGAAAATGGTCATCCATCCAAATTAATCTCACAACTACATCATTGAGTAGGGATCTGAGTCTTTAATTCAGATGC
This sequence comes from Capsicum baccatum var. pendulum, assembly GCA_030864225.1. Lineage (NCBI taxonomy): Eukaryota > Viridiplantae > Streptophyta > Magnoliopsida > Solanales > Solanaceae > Capsicum > Capsicum baccatum. Next base: position 73,315,636 of record CM061558.1, on the reverse strand, counting down.
ATTACATTAGACTATCTTCTTGTTTCATTAACCAACTTAGGTGTTTAGGTATATCTTTATCCTAAACACAAATCATCCTTTAACAATTAGATTCTAATGATTAAAGATATGATCCACACTTCTTACATTCTTCATTCCGTCCCTCCACTCCTATGGTCAATTTATTTTGGGACCGTCATTTATCCTAAAGTTCATGACACATTAGAATAATAAAACAAGAATATAAGAACAATCACATACTTGATAAATATATATACCAACTCTAAACCATAATTACACAATCATGTTTGTAGCCTCAACCCTAGAATGAGGGTGTTTAGCCACTAATAGTTTTACAACGAATCACAAGATTGGAATTCATGAGTAAAAACTAAAAGTAAACTAAAGTGAAGAATAAGAACCCTAATTGGAGTCTCCTCATGTGTTTTCTCTCTTCTAAAGTCGTCCAAGGTTATTAGAATAGGAGCCAAGTATCCTATTTAAAGTAAGGATTTGGCCGAATTTTACCCTTGGGTGTTGGACGCCTCAAATCGCGGATGTCCAAGGGCATGACACGTCCTTAAGGTGGATGCACACTGAAATTTGACATTTAGTTTGTGTCTCAAGGAGTGACACATCCTTATTTTGGAGCTCTGAGGACATGACACACCGTTGTGCTAAAAAACGCCTTTTTCCTTAGTAGTTAATTCCTTCCATTTGCCTACAAGTCTTGCACTTTATGGATGCCTTTCCAACTTCATTACAGCTTGTTTAGCTTCCCAACATCTCTCCTAACACCTTTCATAGTCTCTAACCACGTCAAGTAACAAGCATTAGCTCACATAATACAATAGAGTCCATCAAAGTTCACTAAAAACGAACATAGGTCAAGCTAATAACACTAGTTTTCTTGTCTGAACTCCTATGTGATCATTTTGATTCTTGTTGTAAATACACCTCAAACATTATAAACATGCACTTCAATAAACAGATACTTAATTACAGCATTAGCAACTCATTAAGCAAGAAGTCCTCGAAACTAGGCTAAACATGCATAGATAATGACACTTAAAAATACAAATACGCCTAATATCAGATATAATGCTACTAGAAATACACTAGCATAATTTTTTCTTTGCACTACATAAAGACACATCATTTCTGTATACCAAGTCCTTACTGTTCAGCAGGTATAACACACATAAATCTATCCTTAGCAAACTATTTAGCCAGAAACAAAGGAGTAAAGGAGTAAAAAGTGTGGGAAACCTAACAAAATGGGATTGACTTAAATATGAATAGGAAATGAAAATATCACAAAATGAACATATGCCAATGTTTATTATTCCCAATTTTATCCTTTCTCATAACAATTTAAATACACATATTGCTTGTAGTAGTATAGAATTAAAACAAAGTCACCCAACTTTAAAATTTGCTTTTATAAAATTTAAAAATGTCCTACACAGTCACAAAATCAGTCTTAGACGCAAAGTTTCTTTAATCACTGATTTCTGACAATATTGAATTTTAATAAATAAATATTTCTTTCTTTTAATAATAGACATGGTCAGTATTTGTTTTCATTCTTGCTAGCATGGGTCTCCTCAAAATTGCCAACGGTGACCAAATCACTATAGTTACTAGAAAAATAATCGGGTTGGTTGTATTATTCTTGCTGATTTCCCACTTTGTTTAAGCATTTGCCATAGATTATTTTCTTATAATGATTGGTGTTTGAATTACTTTGCGTAAATTTTGACTATTCCCGTGGGATCATATTACCTCTTACGGTTATTACCTCTTACGATGACAAATGTCGAATAATTATATCCATCTCAGATTAAAGAAACAATTTTGCATTTTCTCACTCTTTATGCCATATATCTCTCTTTAATTTATGCAACTACCCCCGAAACTGTTTTCTGTTTTCCGGTTTTGGTTCTTAGTCAAACAAGTATATCTATTACACTTTGTTCGGATGGTGGTTTGTCAGGATTTCATGATTTATGATATTGTATGTATAGTACAATACAATATTTGGACATATTGTATCATATACAGTTGTTTAAGGAGAGTTTTATTGTTTGATTTGACAATATGATATTGCACTGGAACTGATAAGTTTACTAAAATACTCTTAGTTATTATAAATGTTAAATTTACCAATATATAAATATTAATAAAATAATTTTCTTCCTACTAATTTGTCATAAATTATGCCATGTAGATATATTTTATTAAATTAATCCATTCAAACTTTCTACTTGTTATTGGTGTCACGTAACAAATTTTATTTCTTTTTGTTATTTTGAAACTGACACCAATGACAAGTAGAAAGTTTCAACGCATTTTTTGTGTATGCTACGGGTGTGTTCGGTACGAAATTCAAAAAAGAAATATTTTTCAAGAAAATAACTTGTTTCTTACTTAGTTTCTTGTGTTTGTAACACAGGCAGAAAAATATTTTTCAAAAGTATTTGTATTTATTTAACACAAAAAATAAAAACGAATATGATAAAGGGGGCCAAAGTAAGAAAAAATTTAATTTTTTAAAAAAAATATTTAGAGATGTGAGTTTTGGAGTAGGGGTAAGAAAAAAAGTTCTAATTTTTTTTAAAAAATAATTAATTTAAATTTTGGTGTGTGTGTGTTAGGGTAGGGGGAGGGCTGGTAGGGGGTGGGAGTGATATAAGAAAATTTTCTTGAAAGTTTTAAAAAATAAATTTTAAATATAAGAAAAGAAAATGGTGGGAGGGGGGGAGGAGGGTTAATAGGTGGTGGGTGGTGGGTTGGAGGTGAGCATCGAGTAAGAACAAGTTTTTGAAATATTTTTAAAAATAAATTAAAAATAATTGGGGTGGGGTCGGGTCAAGGTAGGGGCTAGGGGCGAGGCTGATGGGGTGTGGTCCGGGGTGGGAGATGAAATTAAATAATATAAGGTGAAGGATAAATTGAAATTATATAATACTAAGTAAGGGTATAAATGGATAAAAAATAAGAGAACTATGAGATACCACAAAAATTGATGGTTATTAAACCATGAAACTAAATCATATCATACCATTTATTTTAAGAAACGATCAAAACAAACAAAGTTCTTTTCCTTTAATGGGTCCCCTCCGTATTTTCCATGCCAACTCCCTACACATATGATGCAGATTAAACAATGAGAAAGAGGCAAATCAACACTTGCGGAGCAAGTAATTTGGTCAAGAAGATTTGTTTTATAAATACTTGAGTGACTATCTTATCTAACTAATCTGCTTATTTATGTAGGAGTTGCATTTCTATAAGATTTTGCTGTTAGTTGACTCACGAAATTGAACAGTATTTGAAGCTCGAAAACACCTCTACTTACATCAAAAGAAAAGTTCCAAGCAACTACAGGACACTTTTTAAACATTAGAAAGAATCGACTTCATTGCATAGGTCATTTTTTATGTAGGAGAGTCTACAGGATCAAAGTGTTCGTTTTTGGTCGAATATATCGAAAACCACTTAAATTTATAGTAAATTTCTTTTAGATACTTGAACTATGATTTATTTCAAATGAGTACTTCAACATGTGATAATTGTGCATGCTAGAAACTTTTGACTCAGATTTGAAAAAGCATCTGCGGTGTTCTCAAGCGCCCATTATGTAAATAAGTTAATGACATAAAATATTTCACTTTCTTTAGTTATACATATCAACATCAATTGGAACATGCCTAGGATTTCACAACTTATTGAGGCAAACACGTAATTAAGGAAAGTTACATTTTAAGTTATTAACTTATTAAGTAATAGATGCTTGGGATCACAAACAAAGACTTTCTCAAAATATGAGGCGGGAGTGTCTAATAAGAATATTTTATCATGTATTCAAGTGATCAACCAGAATACATTATAGTTTTAGTGTCCAAATGAAATTCACTAACAAGTTTAAGGACCCGTCGATATATTCAACCAAGCCTTTCACTTTATAATTTGTATATAGTGAGTGATCATCACTCCAAAAGCAGAAATCCTGGAACTCAAATGGATTACCTCAAATCACTAGCTCAAGAGTTATTCTCCACAAATTTTGAAACCCTTCCATCTTCAATCCAATTCATAGATGCTGCGCTTTCTTGTACAAGCCCACATTTTGCACCATCTTATACTGATCCTAGTCAAAAACGCATAATTCGAAGGCACCTCGTCTCTCTGGTTCAAGATTATCCTCATTTCAAACCTTATATCGATGCGTTTGCCCATGATGATGGCACCAGTGTCAACTTACTTAATGCAAATGGAGAGTTACAAGTCTCTTCCTCCACCCCTGCAGTCCCTCTTACCATTTGGTTACATGAAAGTTACCCTTTTGTGGCCCCTATTGTCCTTGTGTCTACAAATACTACCTATCCAATTTATGACAACCATCCTTTCGTTGACTCTTCATCAGGAGCTGTTTCTTCATATTACCTAGTAAATTGGAAGTACCCTGGTTGCAACCTCTCTGATCTTGTGCACAACCTTGTCAAGATCTTCTCACTTAATCATCCTTTCTTCAATTCAGCTCCCAGTGACAACTTCTTTCACCCTTCTTTAGCTTCTAGGAGGGAGGCTGTGGACCGGCTCTCATGCACCCTTCATTATGACATGACAGAATTACTGTCCAAGACTCATGAAGAAGTGGAAGAGCTTTCAAGCCTTAGAGAACAACTGGTTAGAAGGGCAATTGTTGCAGAGTTTACGGTCAATGTGACTGAAAATGAAAGGACAGAATTGAAGGAAAGGGTGAAAGTTTTGACAGATGAAGCGGATAAACTGTCGCATTGGCTAAAAGTTAACGATCGAAAATCATTTTCAGCAGAGAAAGTTGAGGACGCATTTGAAGCCACGGATGAGAATTCTAAGGCACTACTTGATTGCCTAGATGCAGACAGAGCAACAGAGGATTTGATGTATTCATTGGACAAGGCAGTTGAGCAAGGGGTAATGCCTTTTGGTACATATCTAAAGCAAGTGAGAATTTTGGCCAAAGATCAATTCTTTGGTAGAGCTAAGCTTGTAAAAATGGGAATCTCTCTCCAGTGGCTTGATTGACTCATTGGTGTATGCTATTTTTATTAACAAAGTGAAATTCCACAGGGCTATATGTACAGAAAGCCCAAGTTGAATATAGTATTTTGCTTCAAACTTTGTTATTGGAACAACCATGTTGATGAAATGAATCTTGTTAATCTAATATCTTCCTGGTTCATAATCTTCTATCCTCTGTAGCTTGACTAATATTAATTCTTCAGATTTCGGTATCTTGAATATCCAGGAGTCAAGAAGGGACGGAACTATTGTAATGAAGGGGCTTCAGTTGAATCTCCTTAATGGGAAAATTATACTATGTGAATAGGCAGCTTCTAGTGTAACGACAATGATGGTTAAAAAATTGCTCTGTCCCAAGCTTGAATCAAAGTATGGAATTTGTGTATTTTCTTATGCAATTTTTCTTGTTAGAATTCCTAGCTCGACCACAAGAAACGAGGAACTCTCAGTTGCATTTGTCTACATAAATGGTTCACCATTGTCTATCAGTTAAGGAAATTAGTGGGCTGAAAAAACCTTTACAAGTATTATTTGCAAATGGAAAATTTGCTTAGAAGAACACAAATAGGTGATCAAACTGCAACAACTTCTATCAATTTTAAGAGTGATCAAACCGTAACAACTTCTATCAATTTTACTATTTTATTTAGTAGCAATCTCTCGAAGGAATTGCTTCTGCAATTTGACCGTAACAGTGCAACTCTACAATATAAAACCTTCTGAAGAGACAACTGTCAAGTTATAGCACATATTTGTATATGCAAAATCGATAACTATACCTCAATCCCTAGCAGTTTGAGGTTTCACGTAAATTAACTAATTTCGCAATACTGCTCCTCTTTTATCCTATTTTATATTGACTTGAGACTAGGGCTGAGAATATTTTGGTTTAAATCGAAAAAATCAAAAAATCGAACCGAAATTTAATTTTGGTTTGGTATTTCGGTTTTTTCGGATTGATTTCGGTTCCAAATTTTAGAAATTCGGTTAAACGGTTTGATTTTCGGATTTAAAAAAAAAATTGGATAAACCAAAAAACCAAAATTATATAAATAATATATTATAATTTATATATATATATATATATATATATATATATATATATATATATATATATATATATATATATGTAAATATACTAAAAATATAATACAATCTGATATAACATATAACTATATAAATTATAATCATTTAGTAATCCTAAATCCTAATATACTGCTTTGCTTTAGACCGAACATTAACGTGAAGGCTGCAGTGGCGCTTAGCCATCCTCAGTTCGTCAGTTCATTTGAAATTTCAACATCGCCAAAGGCAGTCAGCAGTTGTTTGCTCAGTTCGTCACTGCCATCGGTAGTCGCTGCTGAGTGTGGCCATTGCCATCACACCAGTTGCGACGACTCGGCGAGGTCGATATTTATGGTTATTTCATGCGTGTTGAATTAATTATATTTAGGAATGAAAAATAGGTTTGAAAAAAAAATTATTTTTCTAGAAACATCACCAATTTTAAATGTTCACTACTTTAATCCTTAAAACCAAAATAAAAATCTGAAATAACCGAACCGAATTTGTAAAAACCGAACCAAATCAAAATAATTTTAGTTTGGTTAAGGTTGTCATTTTCGTCAATTTGAAAATCAAAGTATAAATAACATAAATACAACCCTTTTGGAAGTAATTACACTATTTCCAATTTTTTAATTAGTTTACTCTCTCTCTTGTTAATATACATAACATTTTGTGTATATGTTGAGATTTTTATAATATATTGAGGGAGGTGAGATTTTTTATAATATTGAAAATATAATTTGTGTAATTTTTAGTAAGTAATAATTGTGCTTCTAAAAAGTCCGTACAAAAATTTTGCTTCGGGAAAAAAATGAGTATGTACTAATGAGTTTTCCTATTTGGAAGAGACGAATAGGTTCAGAAACGATTTGATCTTAGCTACCATCCATGGGGAAATGCATTTCATCAGGTAGTTAATAACTCGTATGGTCAGTCAACTTTGATCTTTATTTCAAAAATTTACTCAATTTTAATCTTTACTTCAAAAGTCACTCAATTATCACATTTTTAGTCTGAAAGTCACTTAACCTATTTAATTATTTTCTTAAATAAATTTTTTTTATGTGGAGTTTCTATTCAAATAAAAATTCTGAAAAATAAAAAATATTTTTAATGACTCTTTTATCCTTATTCCCCTATATTTAGTATCTCCCCTCCTCTTTCTCATTTTTCTTCTCCTTCTCGTATATTGTAATTGATTCAACATTAAATATGTTTAATAAAATATCAAAGGATCACATTAAAATTTAATAATAACCAAAGAATTAAAATTACAATTATTTTGCTCTACCTTTTCAATCCTTGTTTCAACTTCTTTTTTTCCATCTAATATTAATGTTCGTATTGAAATCTAATTAAATTTAAATTTACACATTATATAGCTTATTATAAATGCGACGCTCTCAACGATACAACCGCCCCCTCATGTTTTCACTCTAAAGATGTCCTTTTTTTTTATAAATGTTTGTACTATATGTATATGTATGATGAATTAGAGATTTTATACCCATAACTAAATATTATGTAATATACCTACATTATAGGGATTCACTATATGTATGTAATAACTATGTACACGTGACTTTTAGTAATAAATGAGTTAAATTACATATCATTTAGCTATATTTCATCGTTTTAATATAGTTTATTTTATTCTTCAATTATTGTTAAATTTAATTTGATCTTTTAATATTTTATTAGGTACATTTAATGTTGAATCAATTACAATATGTGAGAATGAGAAAAAAATGAGAAAGAAAAATTAATTTATGGGAATAAGGATAAAAGAGTCATTAAGAGATAATTTTTTATTTTTCTGAATTTTGCATTTAAATAATAATTCCACATAAGCAAATGTTATTTAAAAATATGATTAAATAGTTTGAGTGACTTTCTAAGTAAAAATGTGAAAGTTGAGTGACATTTGAAGTAAAAATCAAAGTTGAGTGACTTTCTGGGATAAAAGTTCAAAGTTGAGTGACCATTTGAGTTATTAACTCTTTCATCACACCATGGATTCATCTCATTACGATTAACAGATCGGATCACCCTCAAAATCACACTGCTACACTTGAAACCCGACTCAAATGCAATTTTCCACAATGCATCTCCCTTTTTTTATCCCGCCTCAGCATAAGCTACTCCATACCATATCGAATTGCTGAAGTGTTACCAATTCTATACAGTGTCATTCGAGAAGCTTTAATTTTTTCATCGCTAAATCCCAATTTCTTCTGCAAATCTGAAGAAAATTAGTGCCAACTATTTTTCACAGGAATCAGGTCCTTAGTAGATTCTACTTGAGCCGTTAGTAAATTTCACAATCAATTTACATGAAAAAAATTCTTTCTCAGGGAGCAACAACCACAAACTCAAATCCACTATAATCAATGAGGTTTATAATTACAACTCAATAATCAAAACTTTTTACTCTAAAGATCTATACTCGAACAATTAACTATAACTGTTTCAATTACCAACTCTCCAAGAAGCCAAACCTGCTTCTTTTTACAAAATCTTACCAACACAAACTTACAAACTATCACAATAGCTAAGCTATAATCAAATAGCTACACTCTAGACAAACTCAGGAACAAATAAACAAAAACTCTTACTTCAAACAGACTCAACCAAATTGTCCTTTTAATGGTTGACTTATATGTGATTGTTATAATCTCTTATTGCTTGAGAATAGTGTCTTTTTTGTGTATGCAATAGATGTGTCAAAATTATGATGTTCTTCTCCTTATACAGATGCTCAATGTTGTCCCATTCATGTAAGGAACTGAATCAAAGAAACCTTTCCTTTTTAGTCAAGGGCATAGCAACCTTCACATTTTCCTTGTTAATTATGGACATACTTAGACCAAAAATAACATACATACCATAAATAGACATATACCAAAAATAGGATTTGTCTACATAAAAACTTGAAATACAGGGAATCTTCAAGTCTTTAATTTTTTCCTTTTTGATGATATCAAATCTATATTAATTGTTTATGCAAGTCTTGTAGTGTGACCCCCTGCTACTTTATTATTACCAACTTATCATCCTCACCACTGCAACAATAGCTATTACGTCAAGGCCTCAAGCTAAATGCATGCACTACTTATCAATAATTATTAACTCAATGCAACTCTTCCCCCTTTTGATAACATTAAAAATAAGATAGATTCAATGCATAACTAAGAGTAGATTATAATAACTCAACACCATTGAGGCAACATAGTCACAAACATAAGATACACAAACCAAAGAACTAAAGATACCATTTATTCAATAATATTAATTCACAAACATTAGGAGCTGGAATAATGAAACAATACCAGTCAAGTAAGCACAAGTTAAGCCAATCATTAGCCTAAAATAAATCATCCAACTATTAGTTTCAAGATATCAAAAAACATATTATTTGTCATCAAGACCTTCACGAAAATAGTAATGATAAAGGATAAAAAAAACATCAGGGGCGAGGAAGGAGGATTAGGTTTGGGGAAGAGAGCCACAAAGGACTGGAGGTTCTCAAAGTGGTTATTCTGCAACTTAATTATATCATTCTTAAGGGTGTCCACTTGATCTGAGGAGCTTGAAAGACAGTACTTCATATCAACATTCTGCTTCTTCAGCAAAATAATCTCTTTTTGAGCAACTTTCAAATCCAGGAGCACCCGAGTCATAGCACTTGGACTCCTCTTCCTAATAGGTGTCTTAGAAAAATATTAACATTCCTCTGAGGTAGAAATAGTGAAACTACCATTCTTAGTGCCTGTTATACCTATCCTTAAGGGTAGGCACACCAAATCTTTCAAACACAATAGAGAGAAGAAATTCATAAGCAAGTTAATGAGGACCTGTCTTAAGAACAGTTACTTTCGTTTTGTGTTTAATCATCAGGGCTGGAGAATTTACCTTCTCATCTAAATCTGAGGCATTCATGATCCCTGAATCTAGCCTCACACCTTCATATCTCTCTAGTCGGAGTTAGTTGGAGGCTTATCCCATCAAATCCATATTCAGATAAATCATTTAGAGGCTTTTCAGACTAGACTAGTTTAGACAGCATTCAAATTTTAGTTATTATCATCAAATGTTATTATTATCAGTATTCAAATTATGAACCTTATGGTATTTCAGCCTATGTTCTGTATTATTACAGTATTATTATTTAGTACTCATAGTAGGTGTCAGTCATGGGTTAGCTTGTGGTCCTTCGAGATCGTAAGCACCGTATGTGTCTGGGGTACAGACTTGGGAGGTTACAAACTTGAAATTAGAGCCTAAGGTTCAACAGAGTCCTAGGGAGTCTGAAAGCCGCGTCTCGTAGAGTCTTGTGCATATGTGTGTAGCATGTCATACTTATGGGCAAGAGGCTATGAGACGTTTTTAGGAAAATTTCCCTTCTTTCAGTATTCATGCCATGCGAGTGAGCATGAACTCAAGTTAAACTCTCAGTCTAATTCTTTTCTTACTTCCATTTATAGAATATGCCTCCCAAAAAGAACAATGGGAGAAGAACAGAAAACCAGTCAGCACCTCAGCTTGTTCAAGTAGATCCCCTGGACGAGCATGTCTCCTATGCAGAATTCAGAGCTGCATTTACCACTCTAGCCCATTCTGTAGCAGCTCAGAATGAATAGTCAGCTGCTGTTCAGTCCAACCCAATGTCTAATACTACTGCATCTAATATTTGAGACTTTACCCGAATAAATCCTCCCTTATTTTTAGGATTTAAGTCAGAAGAGGATCCACAGGAATTCCTTGATCAGGTGCAAAAAGTTACAGATATTATGGGGGTAACCGCTAGTGAGAGTGCTTATTTAGCTACCTATCAGTAACAATATATAGCTCATACGTGGTTTACATAGTGGAAGGTAGACTGGGTCACAGATGCAGAGCCCATGGAATGGGAAGAGTTTGCAACTACTTTCTAGACAGATTCTTCCCCTTAGAGCTGAGAGAAGCAAAGGTGTTCGAGTTCATCAATCTCAATCAAGGAAATATGAGTGTGAAAGAGTATTCCCTCAAGTTTCCTCAGTTATCCAGGTATGCTCCCCATGTATTAGTAGACAATAGGTCTATGATGAGCAAGTTCGTATTTGAGGTGTCAGAGAGTATAGTTAAGGAGTGCAGAACTGTGATGTTAATTAAGAAGATGGACATATCTATGCTTATGGTCCATGCTCAGTATATAGAAGAGGCTAATAATAAGGAGAGAGAAAGAGAAGGAGAACAAGAGATCTAGGATAGGTAGTTTTAATTTCACTCAGTCTAAGTCAGAAGGCGATAATCGTTCTCAGTTTTACCCAAAATCTTCAGTTCCAGCCTCATCCTTAGCCAGTGCTCCAGTCCCTAAGTTCAAAAATAGTAACCAAGATAGGGTGTCAGGCTCTAAATCTCAGGGTAGTGTCAGCATTGCTCGAACAAATCCCCTTTGTCAGAAATGCGACAGAAACCATCAGGTATCTATAGGGCTGGCAGTGATGTTTGTTTTGGGTGTGGTAATTTAGGCTATAGAATTAGAGATTGTCCTCAATCAAGTTTGCAGGGTTAGTACAATCGTCCTTCAGCTCAATTCGGTCGCCCGAATTAGCACGATACCACTTCCAATGCCATCAATGGGCAATGCCCAAACAAACTCTATGCACTTCAGTCCAAATAAGATTAGGAAAGTTCTCCTGATGTGGTCACTAGTATGTTACAGATCTTCCATTTACATGTTTATGACTTATTAGATCCAGGAGCTTCTTTGTCTATTGTAACTTCTTGCATAGCAGTTAACTTCAAAGTCAAACCAGAAATCTTAATAGAACATTTCTCAGTCTCTACCCCAGTGGGTCAATCTATCATAGCCCAGCGAGTATACAGGAACTGTTTATTATGATATCTCAGAAATTTACTTTAACAGACTTAGTAGAGTTAGAGATGATGAATTTTGACGTCATTCTCAGCATGGATTGGCTCCATTTATGTTATGACTTAGTTGATTGTAGAAACAAAATTATTCATTTTCAATTTCTAAATGAAGCAGTCCTTGAATTGAGGGGTAGTACCACAACACTTAAAGGTCAGTTGATTTCATACCTTAGAGAAAGAAAGATGATAACCAAGGGATATGTCTATCAACTTATGTGAGTCAAAAAGTCTAGTTCAGATACTCCTAGTCTTAAGTTAGTTCCAATGGTAAATGAATTCTCAGATATGTTTCCCGAAGATCTTCCTGGAGTTCCTCCCGAAAGGGAAATTAACTTCAGAATAGACCTTCTTCTAGATACTCAGTCCATATCTATTTTGCCATATAGAATGGTTCCAGCTGAACTCAAAGAATTAAAAGAAAAGTTAAAGGACCTTTTAGAAAAAGGGTTCATCAGACCCAGTATTTCCCCATGGGGCACACTAGTCGTATTCATGCATAATAAAGATGGTTTTCTTAGAATGTGTATAGACTACCGTTAGTTGAACAAAGTCACAGTCAAGAATAACTATCCACTTCCTAGAATCGATGACTTATTTGACCAACTTTAGGGCGCCAATTACTTTTCTAAGATAGACCTCAGATTAGGCTATTATCAACTCAGAGTCAGGGAATGTGACATTCTAAAAATAGTTTTCCAAACCCAGTATGGTCACTTCGAGTTTTTAGTTATGTTCTTTGGTCTCACAAATGCCCCAGTAACCTTCATGGACTTAATGAATCGCGTGTTCAATAAGTACTTGGATATGTTCGTTATAGTCTTCATCGATAACATTATTGTCTATTTTTGTAGTGAGAATGATCATGTAAATTACCTCAAAATCATATTTCAGACTCTCAGAGCTCATCAGTTATTTACCAAATTCAGTAAGTATGAATTTTGGCTAAGGTCAGTAGCATTCCTTTGTCATATTATTTTTGATGATGGCATTGAAGTTGATCCTCAAAAGACCGAAGAGGTGAGAAACTGGCCTAGACCCATTTATCCATCAGATATCAAGAGTTTTTTGGGTTTAGCTAGCTATTACGATTGGTTTATTGAAGGGTTTTCATCTACTACATCCCTCATGTCTAGATTGACTCAGAAGAAAGTCAAGTTTCAGTAGTCAGATTCATATGAAAAGAGTTTCAGTAGTTGAAGACTCGACTTACTACAACCCTAGTCCTAACGTTACCATATGGTTTAGACGGGTTTATTGTGTACTGTGATAAATCCAGAGTAGGTTTAGGTTGTGTCTTTATGCAGAGAGGTAAGGTCATAGCATATGCCTCTAGACAACTTAAGCCCCATGAGAAGAATTACCCTACCTATGATCTTGAGTTTACAGCTGTAGTATTTGCCTTAAAGATTTAGAGGAATTATTTATAGGGGGTTCATGTTGATATGTTCACAGATCACAAGAACTTGCAGTATGTGTTCTCTTATAAAGATTTGAATTTGCATCAGAGAAGATGGTTAGAGTTGTTGAAAGATTATGACACGAGTGTTTTGTATCATCCAGTCAAGGCCAATGTAGTATCAGATGCTCTCAGTAGGTTGTCTATGGGTAATGTTGCTCATGTTGAGAGTGGTAAGTAGAAGTTAACACAAGAAATTCATTAGCTTACCCGACTAGGTGTCCGCTTAGTCGATTCAGCAGAGGGTTGTATGTGGGTCCAAAATAGTTTAGAATCATCTCTAGTTTTCAAAGTGAAGGAAAAGCAGTATAGAGATCCCAGTCTAGTTAAGTTGAAAGAGTCAGTCAGATATCAGAAAGTAGAGGTTTTCTCCTAAGGGGGAGATGGCGTGTTGTGTTGCCAGGGTCGTCTATGTATGCTAGGTGTAGATGACTTAAGGCGATAGATTCTTGCAGAAGCACACGGTGCGCGTTACTCGATTCATCCAGGGGTACTAAGATGTACCGCAATTTGCAAAAGATTTATTAGTAGAGTGCGGGAAATCTATTAGTAGAGTGGGATAAAGAGAGATATTAGATAGTTTGTAGCTAACTGCTCTACGTGTTAGCAGGTTAAGATCGAGCACCAGAATCCTAGTGGGTCCATGAATGAGTTCAGTATTCCCACATGGAAGTGGAAAAAAGTGAACATGGACTTTGTGATGAGTTTTCCTCGTGCTCTTCATCAGCATGATTTAATTTGAGTTATCATAGATAGGATGACCAAATCTGCTTATTTCTTGCCAGTTCATACATTTTATTCACCGAGGACTATGCCAAACTCTATATCAGAGAGATAGTAAAGTTATAGGGAGTCTCGAAATCCATTATCCCAGATAGAGGTACCTAGTTTACCTATTATTTCTGGAAAGTATTCCAAAAAGGTTATGGTACCCAAGTTCACCTCAGTACAGCCTTCCACCCTCAGATAGATGGTTAAGTAGAAAGGACCATTCAGACTCTAGAAGATATGTTAAGAGCCTGTATTATTGATTTTAAAAGTAGCTGGGATGACCATTTTCCTTTGATTGAATTCACATATAATAACAGTTATTATTCTAGTATTCAGATGGATTCGTTTGAGGTTCTTTGTGGTAAGAGATGTAGATCTCTAATTGGTTGGTTCGAGATAGGTGAGGCCGCAGTAGTAGGGCTTGACTTAGTGTTTGATGCCTTAGAGAAGGTTCAATTGATCAGATAAAGGCTTAGGGCATCCCAAAGCCGACAAAAATCATATGCAGCTGTGAGGAGAAAAGATCTCGAGTTTGAGATTGGTGATTTTATGTTCTTCAAAATCTCTCCCATGAAGTGAGTAAAGAGGTTCGACAAGAAGGGAAAACTCAGTCCCCAGTATGTCGGTTCTTATAGAAATCTCAGCCGTTGCGGAAAGGTAGCGTATGAGCTTGAGTTACCTTCAAATCTAGCTTCAGTCACCCAGTGTTCCACATCTCCCTGCTAAAGAAATGCATTGGATACCCAGCAATCGTAGTCCCCTTAGAGGGCATAGATATTTAGAATGATCTCTCTTTTGAAGAGGCTTCAGTCCAAATCCTCAATCATCAGATTCATAGACTGAGGAACAAAGAAGTTCCCTTAGTCAAAGTTCTTTGGCGGAATCAGTCCGTTGAGGAAGCTACTTGGGAAGAAGAAGCAGATATATGGAACAAGTATCCTCACCTTTTTTTTGCGAACTCAAAAACAGCTTGAGGTAATAGTCTTCCTTAAATTTACTCAGTTCTATGTTCAGATTCAGTACAAACTTCAGTTACAGTACATATCATCTTAATGATAGTCATGCATTCATAAATCGGTTCAATCATGCACTCACGCATCAGATATGCATGTTCAGTGTATACTACCTCATTTTATCAGAAGTTCTTAGCTTAATCAGTCTCATTCGAGGGCGAATATTCCCAAGGGAGAGATATTGTAATACCCCGTATTTTCCTAGCTCAGTTTAACTCGGTATATAAGTATTTATATATAAAGTTTTTTCAAAATACTTAGAATTTTTTAGTTTAGAGCTTACCGTTGTGTAGGAAATTCAGTCAGCTTCCAACGATATAAAATTTGCCCAAATTCGATGCCCGGGCAAAGAGTTAGAGCAATTTTTATAAAAAAATGTGCCACCGCATTGTGGAGCCAGTTCAAATGGCATTCATCAATGAGACTCCGTGATGGTGCCGCATTGCCCACGGGTCAATTTCACGCTCGTCCTTTTTACATAGTTCTTAGTTGAATTCCAATGGCTCACCACGATGCCACCGCATCACGGTGAAGCCCAAAATCGGGTTTTTTAGTGATGAATTTTAATAATTTTCCAGGGGTAAATTGGTATTTTCTACGACTATAGTCAGTCCTAAACACGAAATTAATCCCTAAAAGAGCACTAATTTCTTATTATTTCACTATTCACTCACTTTCTCTCAAGATTAAGTTATTCACACTCAAATTAACAAAACCTTAGCTTCAAGAATTAAGAACAATCTCAAGAATTTCACCAAAAACCTTTAAGAATTAATCTTCTCAGGTATGTTAGGTGTTCATTCATGGGTTCCTTTAACCCATAAAGTCCAAGAACCCCTTTTAAACATACAAGGTCTTAGATTTATGATTTTCATGCTTAAATTAGATTGAATTCGTGTTCATGATATTATTTGGGATTTAATTCCATGATTAATTACAAGTCTCATGAAAAATATGTGGGTTGAATTATGTGAACTTCATGTTGAACTCTTGAATTACAAGTTGAATGTAGTAGCCATGATATTATTATATGTTTAGTGTTATATGAAGTAAGCATGCTCCTTAAATGTTTGATAAAATGCTCAAGTGCATTGGATAGTGAATTTATGACATGTTATTATGTGGCCCCATTCATGTACAAGTTTATGTATACCAAGTGTTTGACAAAATGTTTAAATGAGTGCATTGTTGTGCTTTTATAATCATGCTATGCTTTTGTTTTAATGCTATCGAGTCCTGGGGGTATTCAATACTAGAAAAATCTAACTGTTTACCTAGAGCTACAGTTGTTACAGAATAGTCTCGGTAATGTCATGATTAGTAGTACTTAGTCAGTTAAAAAACTCAGTGAAACTCAGTATCAGTCTAGTTCAGTCTAGTATAAGACTCAGTGTCCTTCAGATGGGAGTAGGATTCAGTACCGAGTGAACCCAAGGATAGGGGATCACCTGCCAGTAAAGGGTGTGACCCTTAGTAGCAGTCCTTGTATTCCAGAACTACGTAGTCAGCGTAGGTTGAGACATCAACCTGCCAGTTGAGGGTTGATGAGGCATTTTACCTGTTAGTTGAGGGTACCACCGTTCTCATTCAGGTCACCTGCCAGATGAGGGTGACTTTTCAGCTTGTGTTGACCCCAAATATATTCAGAAAAAGGGCATGTCGGTTAGATGATTACCTCCTACAATTTCAGTTTTAGTCTCAGTATAGAACTCAGTCTAGTTCTACAAAATTAGGACTGTCAAATACAGTTAATCAGTATTAGAAGCTCAGTTACCAGTAAATTTCAGATATTAGTTACTTAGTTATCAAAAATCAGTACTCATCTTCAGTAAAAGCTCAGATACAGTATACATATATATGCACAGTATTGGATACTTAGTATTTACAGTAGTTTCAGTTATCCATGTACCCTTATTCAGTTTCTACACATTATTCGGTCAGTTATTGTTTATGCATATGAACCCTTGCATTCAGCCTTACCTAATCTAGTATACCAGTACATTTCATGCACTGATGCATACTTTCTCTTTGCACTATGATGTCTCATATCATAGGTTCGGATGCTCAGGTTCCTGACCATGCATAGACAGATTCAGATAGCAGCAAAAAATTCAGTAGTGAGTCCTCATCTCAGTAGCTTTAGTATTTCAGTAGTCGGAGTTAGTTGGGATTTTATCCCATCAACTCTATAATCAGAGAGTTCATTTAGAGGCTTTTCAGACTAGACTAGTTCATAAAACATTCAGTTTTCAGATATTATTGTTTGATGTTATATCATTATTTAGATTATGAACCTTATGGTATTTCATCCTATGTTGTGCATTATTATAGTATTATTATTTAGTGCTTACAGAAGGTACCAGTTATGATTTATCTTGTGGTCCTTCAAGGTTGTAAGCACCGTGTGGCATTCGGGGTACAGACTCGGGGCGTTACATATTTGAACCCTTATCATCACTCAACTATAAAAGAAAAATAATGTTTTTCTATCAAGTAGTTTTTGCAAATCAAAAGGCTGAAGAGTGAAAAAGACAAAAACTCAATAGTCAACATTGCTCAAGATTTTATTTCTTATAAGTGCTAAAATAGCAACTGTTCTTCAGTCCAACTTGAGTCTATAATTGAATGACTTATTCTATAAGAGTAATGTTTTTTTCTTTTTTACTTTGAGAATGCTTAGGTAGATTTGCCTAAGCTTGATACTGGTTAGAGTTAATCATTTTTTAGAGATTCTTGGTAGATTTGTCAAGGTAAGCTTATAGTAGAATTATTACAAACAAGAGGAGCCTAGAGTTAGGTTCAAGTTCAAGTTTGTAATCAAGAGGTTGATTATAGTGTTCTTTTGGGTGCTTGTGAGGGCAAGCCATGGTTTTTCCTCCCTTGAGCAAGGAAATTTCTATGTTAAATCCTGTGTTCTTTACATTTCCTGTACTGTGTTATTTTCCTAGTTAATTTATTGTGTTTTTTCCTGTGACTGATTTTGAGGGACTTGGTCCCTCACTATGTGGTGCAACCTTCAAGGTTTCTACAATTGGTTTTAGAGACAGAATACTCTAAAAGGTTTACACCTAAAGCGATTTGGTTAGCATGACTGCTCTACCAAGTCTAAAAGAAGGTCAATTTACCACTAGGCCACCTAGATTTAATGGGAAGTACTATGGATTGTAGAAAACCAGGATGTTTGACTTTATTATGGCTGAGAATAGTGAGCTAATGGACATAATTCTTGATGGTCCTCATGTTCCTGTTATAGAAGTCAAAGAAGGAGAAGTTACAAGAATGGTTGTCAAAAGCAGGAGGGAGTCTAATGATGAAGATAGAAAGAAAATTGAGAAAAATAACAAGGCCAAGATACTTTTAGTTTGTGTCATAAGACCTGATGAATATAACATAATTTTTGCCTGTGTAATTGCCAAGGAGATCTAGGATTGCTTGAGAACTGCTCATGAAGGTACTACTGATGTGAAGGATTCTAAAGTAGATATGTTGGCTACTCAGTATGAAAACTTTGCCATGAAAGGAGAAACAGTCTAAGAAATGCATACAAGATTCACTTCTATAATAATTGAGCGTCACTGCTTAGGAGAAGTGATTTCTTTATATAAACAAGTGAGAAAGAATCTTGGTGTTCTTCCTAAGTCTTGTGAAAGCAAAGTGGATGCTATAACTAAGGCAAGAAACCTGAAGACCCTTTCTATAGATAAACTAATTGAAAATCTAAAAACCTATGAGCTCAAAGAGTAACAAGGGCTGGAGAATAATAAAGTAAAAAGAAAAAAATCCCTAGTATTAAAGGCTTCAAAACATGATTTAGTATAAAAATACACTGAGGTTGCCTATTTGGCAAAAAGGATTGTTAAAGCCATGAGGAAAAGTGATCAGTTCCAAAGAAGAGAAAGTAGCAGCAAAGAAGAAAGTAATGTTGAAGTGTGTCACAAATGTGGAAGTCCTGAGCGTTTCATTAAGGATTGTCCAATGCATCAATTAGATTATCAGGAGTATCTCAATACTAGAGGTGACAAGGGAAAGAGTAGGGACCAGGTCCCTGAAAATTCAAGAAGGAAGGTTGTAGCTGATTATGCAGTAAAGCAAGCTCTTGTAGTATAGGAGATTCTTCCAGTGAATCTAATGAAAATAAGAATTTTGGAGATGTATCTATGCTAGCAGTGGATGAAAATACAATTATCTATGATTCCTTGTTTGCATTCATGGCAAACACAGAAGATGAAGAAGAAAAAGAGGTAACTCTTTTTTACATTAAAGAAAACCTAGATAACTACTCTGCTAGAAAGATAAAAAGGCTTGAAAGTGTGTTAATAATAGAATCTATGTGTGAACTAACTGCTCAGAAAAACTCTTTAGAGGAGAAAGTAGATAATCAAGAACTTGAATTGATTACCTAACTCTCCAAATACTTAAACTAAAGAAATGGACACTAAAGTAAAATCTGAGTTACATGAGTCAGCTGGAGAAGGTAAATGCTTTAGATGGTAAAGTGAAGAAAGAAGATTTAAGTCTTCATATTGAAATTGAAAAGAAATTGAAGGACTCTCAAAAGCATCTTATGTCTGCACTCTATAAGAATAAAGAGTTAGAAAGGGACCTAGTCCTTTTAAGAGAAGAGCTTAATAAATCTCTTAAATGGACTACATCTTCTCAAATCCTTTCTAACTTAACTATTCAAGGTTCTAGTAATGGAGATGCTTTCGGCATTTGACTTGAATTATCTTTTGAATGAAGATCCGATGATAATTCTTAACATACTTTATAGCTGCTTATAATCTCCCCCTTATGTTAGGAAAGCTAACATACATCCTCCATTTTTTTTATGGATCTATCTTTGTGTATTATGGTACATTCATTAATTGAATATCACACATCAAAACTATTAGATGGAATAGTTGGTTCCCGATCTTGAATCAATTGAGAGAGAAGAAATAATCATAATTTATTGGTCTAATGCATACAAGTGCTATTGTATGCAACATATCATATCTCATAACAATACATGAAACTTTGTTCTCATTAGTAATGATTCAGTTATTTATGAAAGGCATTCAATGCTAAACCATCATCATCAAGATGAATTATCTCGATTACACAATCTGAAAATTATGCTCAATTTATATTGAACAAGTAACTTTATGAATGTCAAACGTAGATTGACCATGAATGTATATGTGATTATCTTATTGATGCATCTTTTCAACATATCACATGATAGGTGAACAGGCCCTTATTCACCTTTTATTCTTTTCTGATTTTGAGGGATCCAATCCCAAAAGTAGTTGGTCCAACCAACTTATCATGAGAACAAGCAACATTAAAGTTCATGAAGAATTTTCTAATTCTTCAATATATGTTAAATACTCAGTATGCACATCTTTGGGATATCGTAATCGTTCATGTCAACTTATGAACTTTTAATCTAGTAAACTCCAAGTTTACCATGATATGTGTTTTTGCTTTAGTAAATTTTAGATTTACTATTATATGAATAAATTTCAGATTTACTACTTCAGAAGTAGATTTTAAAATAACTCATCTCAGCTATTCTGCCTCTTTCGGAGGTGAGTTGTCATACCATCACAATCAAGTACACGTTTATATTAATAAGCTTCACTAAATATTATCACATTCACCCCAGGAAATGAATCTGTACTTATAATAATCAAAATTTTTATTTTCCAAGAATGGAATATAATCGTGTCTTAAGCCTGTCAAATTATGATAGCTTATATATCTTATAACCTCTTTTATCATATTGCTACTTCAGGAGCTCATCATATTGCTACTTTAGGAGGAAATTGAGGCATACATATGATGGAGAGAATTTTTCTCTAGCACATCTTATAATCATAATAAGCGTGTAAAAATATTGTCATTTTTTATGATTATTATCATATTGTCTCTCCACGCTTATATTCGTACATTCAATCACTTGTCTTCTTTCAACAATAAAGCAAGTTGTCAACTTTCAGATTTATGCTACCATATTCACTTCATGGAATAGAGCATATTAATGGGATATGTTTCATGACCTTTTATTAAACACCCATTATTTTTCCTTAGTCATCATAAGATTATCAATATGGTGTATTGAGATTCAAACTCAACATCTTATCCATATAAAGGCATTTTAAGCATAAATCAATGGGACTTGAACCCAAATATTATTATCCCTTTTGATAATATTGTTCTTGAGGAATGGATTTAAAACATAAATGGTTCCAAACCAATTATTTTTTCTCAAATCCAACAATAATTATATCATAAATAGAAAAATACAAATAACATAAGGAATTACTAACCTTGACCTTTAGATTTATAATCTTACCTTATTTGGCAGAGTCTCGTGCTGATAACGTGTTATAAAACAAGAAAGAATAAAGAAGAAGAGTAGAGAGAATAGAGAGAGCGGTTCTTATTTCTTATCTTGAGGGATGAATTTACAATGAAGAGGGGGAATTTGCTTCTAGTTTCACACTAAAAGACAAAAACATCAAATCCTGATAGACATCAAATAGATCTTGATAGACATTCATTATAATTGATATATATCATAACAGCTATTTCTTTTTGTCGTAGGTTTTTTTCAGGGGAGATTTTCTTGTCCTTATTTGGTTACAACGTTACTACTATCACAGCTTTTTGTGGCTGAAAATTTTCTTATCCTTTTTGGTTAACAGAGGAGTTTCGAAAACAAATCACATTGGATTTCTTTTTGATTTATGAATCTCACGCCACTATAAAAAGAAATTACAATTTTAAATTTTTCACCAATTTTATCGTAGCTTTGTATCAAACTATAAACTTCAGGTCTTTCCATGTTAATAATGAAATTTTGATATCCTATTTTTGTCTTCTATGAACTTTGTAGGATTCTATTTTTGTTTTGTATGAACTTTGCAGGAGCACTGAATCATTAATGGTCTGCTTCATCTGTTCATCAATTATTTTAAACTAGTAAGAACATTCATACACATTAATAATTATTGCAATTTGTTTAATTTAGTAAAAGTATTATTAATGACTGTACATAATGAAATGTATGGTTCTCTTATCTATTTTTATCTTTCTTAAATTCTATGTTTACTTATTCAAAATAAAATACGCTAATATTATTCTGACTCAATTAGATTTAGATCTTGAAAGAGTTATGCAGTCGTCACCCTTTGTTTTCTGATTCAATGTTACGAACATGACAATTTTATATCTTTAATTTTGCACAGGTAGTTTGAACAACTACAATTTGTAACAGATAACCGGTTATAAGTCTTATTAGTTGAATATTTTCTTTTCTTAAGTTTCATAATTCACCAAACTAATTGCTATGCTAGCTCAAGTTGCTTATTTATTAAAAAAATCTAACTTAGGTTGTCTCTTTTATTCTATGTAATTTTATAGTTATGTGATTTTGAATTTGTGTGACATGCTTGAATTTATTCTATGTTCACAAATTTCTTCTATTCAGGTAAAACTATATGTTCACAAGTTTCATCTATCCAGATAAAGGAATCTCCTCATCTTAGAAAAATAAACTCTTTATATAACCATGAATTGTTATTATTATGATTAAAACTTTAAACTTGAGGTATTAGTTAAGAAAGAACAATGTTATGTTATTGTTTGTATAAAAAACATTGTTGTGTTATTGTTGTCTCTATCTACTGTCATATATCACATAATCCACATGAATATGAACCTCTTTAAGTTGATTAAGATAAGGTACATAGATGGAATTTAGAGAGGAATAATCTTTCAAAGTTAACTATTGAATGACACTTGTTTGTAAGGTGGAGAAAGTTGTAGGAGAAGTAGCAACACGGTGAAAATACATTATAGGAAAACACAAAGATCACACAAAGATGAAAGATGGACAACCTATCTTATAAGAAACAACACACATACACTGATACACATAGTAAAGAGATATTTAGTTAGATGCATCAACTATGATATTTAGTTAGATGCATCAACCATGCCCTTTAGTTCTCTCATAAATTAAAAAATTTTGAATTACACAAATAGTATATTACAGTTCAGTAAATTATTTGTGCTTACATTCGAAGTTATTTAATTATTTTAAATTCACCATGATGACTCAATGTAATACCTCATACTTCATTTTCATTTATGTAAAATATCTTCTGAAGAATTTCAACATACACCTTATATGAAGTGTAAATCATAGGCAATAACATTTAGATTGCACATAATTAATTTGATTCAATAAAATAGAAAAGAGGGTAGGCTAGGCTAGATCACCTGAAAGAAACTGGTTAGCAATATATGAAAATTTTAGGCACATGAATAGATCAAAATTAAGCACTTGAAGCTAACTTAAAATATGAAATCTAAACAACCACCTTAAACCTAATACAGGAGTATGTATTGACAAATAGATCACCTTCATACAACCTGTATAGTGTGATTACTCTAGGAGTTCAAGCCAACTATTATCCAAGTCACCCCTCATCATTCTTTATGACACTTAATTTTTTTATTACTTTATCTACTTTTGATGTACCCTATAATTTTTTTATGACTTTTTTTTTGCCTCATAGAGTCTCCCAAACTACATATGCCTCCCATAGAAAAATTAGCAGCAGTACATAGAAGTAGGAGTTAATACAAACATGTCATGAATAAAAATTATTACCTTGGATAGCCAGTGAGGGAATGCTTTCTGGCCTTCCAAAAGTCCTAGCATTAATGCATACTCCTTATCAAATTTCAGCGGAGGAAGTCAAATTTGAGTACGGGAGAAAGGCTCGCCATGAACTTTTTAGTAAACCACATACCCCTCGACGTTTCGCTACCTTGGGGAGTTGTGACGAGATCAGTAAAGTAAAAATAATTCAGCTCCCAACAAATGATGTGACTGAGAAAGTTCGGATTTTTGAAACTTTATTCTTGCATGAATTGGAAAAAGCAGTTGTGTTTTTTAGCATACACCTCATTTGGTTCCTATCCACAACTTGCATCTAGAGGTCATGAAGAGCTCGACTCTAAATAAGACACTAGAGAATATTACGTCCAGAAAAACTGGCTCTAGCACCAACATTGTCATGCCATCTATTATTGATTGAATTACCTTCTCAAGAATATTGAAGTGGGTGATGATATATGTGCGGATATCAAGAACTATTGCTTTGGAAGCAGAAATATTACCATTTACATATCTATTCTGAAGATATTGCTTATGATATCTTTGCAGTTGCTGCATCTTAGCAAAACTCCACTTAGAAGACTGCTTTTTGATCCCACCTCTTTAGTTGCGTACTTGGAGAGCGGTGTCTTACCTACTTTAGTACAGCAGCTTCTCCTTGACACTCAAGTTGTTGAATCCTGCATACAAAAAAATGGAGAAGGTATAGTTTTGAAAGTATAATTTTGTATTCACTTTTTCGTCTGTAAAAGCTTGCGTTGATGTTACTTTCTAAACTCCTTATTTAGTGTCGATACGAAAGGATAATGGACCATCCAAAACTAACTTTTCTTTTTTATTTAATTGTGAGGCCTACTGCTAAATGTCTTTTGGACTCTCCTAATTTTCTAGCAACAAACAAGTCATCCTATTCATTTCTTGCCCCCTTCAGCTTGTAGTAAAAGATTAATCACGACTTCATTATGCTGCAGCTTTTGCTCAACAGGGAGCCTTGAGAGAAATGGGAACATGTGTTGCCAAAATATGTGCTCTTAAATGTTATAAAATAGTCTTTAATCCTTTATCATATTACGAAGCTAAATGGGGTTGCATGGTATTGACAGAGACAATTGTTGACAAAAGGTCAATTTTCTAATAACAGCTCATGGGGTCACATTGAATGCTTATAATGATTTGATGCATGTGTTTGTAGAATATGGAGGTGCTTGTCAGGGTGTTTAATTAGGAGGTTTTCATTTAGAAAGATAAACCACTCCACACCTGTAGAGTATGGGGATCGCAGCTTTAAACCAGTGTTATTTGCATTTATCTATTTACATGCCCTCTTAATTCTAGAATAATTAATGTTATGGGTAAAGTTGAAAAAAGAATGATTAATGCTCTCTTGAGCATTTTAAACTGACAAATATTTTGATAAACATGCCAACTACTTTAAAGCGGAGAGAATATTACTC
The DNA here is from genome assembly GCA_030864225.1 of Capsicum baccatum var. pendulum. Lineage (NCBI taxonomy): Eukaryota > Viridiplantae > Streptophyta > Magnoliopsida > Solanales > Solanaceae > Capsicum > Capsicum baccatum. The sequence goes on along the minus strand of CM061558.1, from coordinate 73,290,238 downwards.
TTTCTTTATATCTAATTATATGTCGTGTTTCTCTTTACATGTCTCTCAAGAAAAATATTACTTGTTAGAAAGCATTTTCTATCTAAGTTTATAATGAACCTAGAATGTCACTCCCCAAAGTTTTGGGGCTTGTCAACCGGCAAGACTGTGCGGGCCAACTAGGCCGCACCCCTGTCAGCTATGCAGACGGTATTTGCTGAAGGAATGAGCTGAAGTTGGAGACAAGGCAAAGGGGCATAACAAGAGGCAACAAGCATCTGTATATGTTTCATGAAATGTCCTAAGAGTGCCAAGGTGATTTGATGAGGGCTTGGTGTGAGCCCAAGGGGGTGGAGGCATGGTGAGGATCGTGTGTGGTATTCGATGTCAGCGTCGTGCCATTTTGAGATACAAGTGGAATCTAAGGATTCCGGTTTAAGGTGATGATATTAAGGGTACCTTATATATGTTTACCAAATTTGGGGTCGTTTGGAGTCTGTTTAGATAGGGGCTTGACTTGGCCAAAGTTCAGCTAAGCGAGCAAAGGTCCATTGGCCTAGACGAACAGTTGTGGGGCGACACTGTGCTATGAAAGTTGGATGCAAGTTGCGTGGACTATGTTTGGCTATGCCATAAGACATGAGAGGGAATGTCTAAGAAAGACGCTTAAGACTAAGGCCAAGGATTGAAGATTTCCCTACTCGGACGAAGCAAAGGCAAAATGCATATGCACAAGGCGATGTCAAGCTTGAGGATAGGACTATGCACGCTATAGCGATGCTCAGGACCAAGCGAGGGACGAGTGTGTGTCTATAGCTATCCCCAAGAGCGCATATGGATGAGATCCAAGGATTGAAAGTGCACCACAACAGTTGTTTATATGTTGGCCATGTCAGCCGACATGTTGATAGAGTGGCACCAAAGAAAGCAAACCACTAAGGTGATCTTTCCACAGGCACAGGATCGTGCTAAAGACCTGGTAAATGAGGAAAGCTAGCCCATAATTGGGGGAACCATGGGCGCCGCTGGATCAAAATTGTGTGTCGTTGACACAGTGAAAAATAAGCCCGTGACAAATGGTATCAGAGCATAAATTTCAGAGCAGATTGTGAATGCCATTGCAGTGATCACGTCAAAGAAAAGATTGACATTCGTCGTGCTCATAAAGATCGTTTGAGACGATGCTACTTTGTGAAGGGGATTGGTTGTATGTTGAGACGCTTGAGTTAGCTATGTCAACAAAGGCCCATTATTTCAGAATCATGCCATGTCACAGCCGTTGATTCCGCCTTCGTCTGTGTGGGTTGATTCATCTTCGAAGCATCTGAGAGTAATTGAGATACCTTCAAGGGATGACTTCAAATCAGTGGGTACCGTATGCAGAGGGATTCTATAGAGGCACATCGGGCTAACAGGTGTGGTCATCGTGCGATATTGTTTAAGTGAAACCACAAAGTTGGACAATCAAATAGTTGGTACTCAAATGTCCTTGATTGTGGGGAAACATCAGTTCGTCAGAAACTCTGTTAGCGGTATGTTGGCAACTATAGTCAGAAGAGAGTATGGACTTGATGAGGACGTCAATCAAGGTTAGTGGAGTGCATTAGAAGATTATCAATCAAATAGTTTGTTCATGCAAAGCGATGAGCCAGGGTTGTCAGCCATGAAAGAGTCTAGGCTGAGATAGAGAAGGGGATATGTCGATAAGTTGGGTGGTCAAGAGGATGAACCATGTTTGCCAAATCGCGCAGCCATGTTCCAAGAGAGTTGAAGTTGTAGACTATAAACATTGGGCTTGATCATGCATAGATCTTTCAATGTATGCGATTAAGGCATCAAGTTAGAGTGTCCATCAAGAAGGTTGGACTTGAGCTTTTCTGGAAGGCATATGAAGGGGTCCATCTAAGGAAGTTAGACCCAAGTCGGAACTAAAACCTAGCCATCCAATGGGTTTCAAGGAGTGGCAGGAGAGTCCCTACAGAGGAGAGCCATGTAGGATGAGTAGGTAGTGAATCCAACACATGGGCAAGCATAGTTTGCAGTTGAAAGAGTTTTATGCATGGCAAGAACCAAGCTAGCACCAAGCGGACCATTGGGTCGCGACAATGTAAAAAGGACCTGAGTGTAGGCTTCCTTGTGGGAATATGGGCATTAAAGTCAGGTGGAGGTAAATCTATTAGGTATGTGAGCGGCACATCAAAACCAAACCATTTCATGGAGAGGTGTTATGCGAAGTACTAAGGGTAAGTAAAGTCGTCAAAGTGGGATTAGCTAAAGCGCCGAAAATGGATTGGGTTCCAATTTTGAGAATGGGTTATTTCCAAGATCAGAAGAGCGGGTAGGAGGTCGCAGATGGATAAACCAAGGGATTTCACATCATAGTCTATAGGTACGAAGGTACCCCGAATGTCGAAGAACTGCGAAGGAAAAGAGAGAGTTTTGAATGAAGTGTCTAATTCACAAAGTAGTGCGCAAGTGTCGACACTTTGAGATAAGAAGTACTTGCCAAAGGTACGTCCCAAGAGAGTGCGAGGTTCCTATGGGCGCGGAGCATATGAGATGCCAAAAGGTTCCATGACGAAGCATGGGTTTTCGAAGGCTGTTGTGAATGATGATTGGTACAAGTTTATACAGTGATGTCATTCGAAGAAGAAAAGAGAAAAGGACCATGAGGGTATGGTTGGCAAAGATGCCACATCGAGGGATGCCTACCTAGCTATGTTGTGCTGAAAAGGTAAAAGTCCAGGAGGGAAGATAGTTGTCTACCATAGGAAAAGGGATCAAAGGGATAGACATGTCGGTATGGATGGGCTAGTAGGATCTCTAGGGTGGAAACAGGTTCCCGGATAAGATGAAGACGTGAGGAGCATGGTGCGGATATGACTTAAGGTCACCGCAAAGTTAGTCACCAGAGGGTGAAAGTGTGGAGACACCATCCAAGCTGAAGTGAGGAGTGCACGCTTGGATAAAACTTGGGGGTGAAGGGCAAGGAGCCTGACCCCATTTTTAAGAAGGAGCTCGCAAGAGTTCCTGCACACAAGGATGTGGGAACCGCGATGTAAGTACCAAAGGGTGCAAACTTTGGGTTGTCGTCGGTGTCGTATGTCATTGAGGACAAAGACTATTTCAGGTGTGTTAGGGTGTGATGCCTCAAAGTTTGGGGGCTTGTCAACCGGTAAGACTATGTGGGCCAACTAAGTCGCACCCCTGTCAGCTATGCAGGAGATATGTGCTAAAGGAATGAGCTGATGTTGGAGACGAGGCAAAGGGGCATAACAAGAGAAAAAAAACATTTATATATGTTATATGACATGTCCTAAGAGTGCCAAGGTGATTTTATGAGGGCTTGGTTTGAGCCCAAGGGGGTGGAGGCATGGTGAGGATCGTCTTCGGTGTTCAATATCAGCGCCGTGCCATTTTAAGATACAAATGAAATCTAAGGATTCCGGTTTAAGTTGATCATATTAAGCGTACCTTATGTATGCTTATCAAATTTGGGGTCGTTTAGAGTCCGTTTGGATAGGGGCTTGACTTGGCCAAGGTATAGTGGCATTGTCGTAATTTGCTGATTGGTCCAAAGGCCATAACTCGTTCCCTAAGCATGGGAATGGGATGAAACTTCATGGAGGTGTGAAGGAAGTCAAGAGAAAGGATTAGGAACAAACGGAACCCAATTTGGAGGTCGGATGATTAGTCTAAATGATTCTCGGGCAGAATGATGTCTAGTGCCAAACATTGGGATTATTTATTTTAAGCATATATAAGGGGGTGTACATGGTGACAGCCTACCAGCCTACCTCGGGTGTGTCGACAGATGGTCGCCCCTAGTGTGCTGCCTTGAGGAACAACCTCAAGGGTCTGTCTTGGCATGTCAAAGTAATGTGCAAGGTACTTATGGGGCTCGGGAACCCTATGGGCAACGCAAGGTCGGGTGGACCAGCATTGGGCGCCCCAACAAGGCTAGAGATTGGCTATATGAAACGAAATGCCCCACGGGTTGTCTAAGTGATGGAAGTATGCCTCCAAGCCGATAGAGCAATCGAGATACTCTCCCCAAGAGACTCGTGAGCTGACTTGTGAGCTTGGCCAAGGTTCAGTCAAGCGAGCAAGGGTCCATTGGCCTAGACGCGTAGTTGTGGAGTGACGCTGTGCTATGGAATTTTGATACAAGTTGCGTGGGCTATGTTTGGCTATGCCATAAGACATGAGAAAGTATGTCTAAGAAAGACGCTTGAGACTAAGGCCAAGGATTGAAGGTTGCCCTACTCGGGTGAAGCAAAGGCCAAGTGCACATGCACAAGGCGATGTCAAGCTTGAGGATAGGATTGTGCACGTTATAGCGATGATCATACCTGGGAGGGACGATTATGTCCGTAGCCATCCCTAGGAGCGCATATGGATGAGATCCAAGGATTGCAGGTGCGCCATAAGAGTTGCTTATATGTTGGCCATGTCAGCCAACATGTTGATAGAGCGGCACCAAAGGGAGCAAACCTCTAAGGTGAGCTTCCCACAGGCACAGGATCATGCTAAAGACCTGGAAAATGAGGAAGGCTAGCCCATAATTGGGGGAACCATGGGCGCTACACGGGCAAAATTGTGTGCTGCTGACACAGTGAAAAATGAGTCCGTGACATAGCATGTCTGCTAAAGATTCTGCCTCCTTTGCATACTATGTGAAGCATGAATTTCTATGCTTGTTGCATTATATCTTGCCTACTTCTGTTAAAAATCATTAGAAGGAGAAGAAACTAAGGAGTTAATTGGTTACCTTTATCAATAAAAACTATGTGTGTCAATCCTTCTTGCATCTGAACCACACTGAGAATAATGCGTCTATAAAGCAATTTCACTATCATGTTAATTAATTATTGATCTATCCATGTACTAAAGTGAAGTATCTAGCCACATAGAACTTGATAAATTATAGACTAAAAGTAAAGCTATGAACTAAGACGCCTATATTGCAGATAATGGTAATTATGGCCGCACCTTAACAAATAAAAGTATAATTCTACTATTATTCACTGTGAAATATCTAAAGCTTGACGAACATCCTCCCATGCTAGTGATTCCCTGATCATCTTAAATTAGATAATCCAAGTTGGAACTAATATATGTGTAAACTTTTGTATAAATCAACTTTGTTCAGGTAAGACAAAAAAATTGAAAAACAACAACATGCTCATATATTTGCTAACCAAAAGAACATGCAAACTCAGTAGGAAAGATGGTATAGGGAAAGAACTCATTTTAAATTACTCCTTTACACAAAAATTAAAATAATTAGTGTACATGCATAAATATGATTATACATAAACAAAAATTATATACAAAAACGTGTATAGATTTTATGAAATGTTCTTTTGGTAAGCGTCTACCCTAACCAACAGAGAAAAACCCACTTCTTTCTTAGAAAAAAGCATGCAGCTCTGCATTAATAGGAAAAAAAGAGTCACCGCCAATATCTTAAATTAGGGATTTTCTCTTAAATGGTCTCTTTAAATTTACTTTTTAATTAAATGGACTATAACCTTTTTTTTCTCCGGGTCGGCGGGGGGTTCATTTGATTTAAAATTTATTTACAAATTTTAAAAGTTACAAATTAATCCACAAATCATCAACTTACATAATTTAAGCAATATTCCTTCCACCAAAATCTTTTAAAAAATTTACAAATTAATTCAAATCCTGATTTATGATGGACAGATTTATTATCAATCAGATCAATATATGGACAGATTGATTATCGATCCGACAGATTAAGTATCAATCCGAATGATATATGGACAGATCAATTATTGATCCGATCGATATATGGACAGGTCGATTATCGATCTGATAGATTGATTATCGATAAAACTATATATAGACAGATCGATTATTGACCCAAGCAATGTTATACATCGGTCTTCTATGTTATTCAATAGCTGACCGATTATAGTAATTTGTCCAACAGATTAATCATCAATCATTTCTTATCCGACAGATTAATCATTGATCTTTTTTCATCTGGTCGATTATATATATACACAAATCTTTTTCTTTAGAAAAAATGGTAATAAAATTAAAGAAGAGTAGAAAACTTACAAATTTTGAAGGAGATGGGGCATTTAGAAATAAATACCAGCTTAAAAAAGGAGAAGCGGAAGAAACAATAAATTTTCAGTAAGAATAGAGGAGAAGAAAGTTATAGAGAGGAAAGAAGTAATTTGAAATTAAAATAAATGGGTTAGGATTTTATGTTTTAAGTATATTTGTAAGTAGCTCTCATAATTTTTAATATGTTATTATAGTCCAATTTTTTATTGAAGTTATTTTTTTTTACTTTGTTTTAAAACGAGCAAACGAGAGTACACTATTTTACTAATTGAAAACTTGAAGAGGCCTATTAGCTAAATTTTCTCAACACAACAAACACGAATAAAACTCATACAAGAGATACATAGAACAACAGAGCAAGAAATCAACCCTAAATAGCAGTTGATCGAAACAAATCAAGGATGAGGAGAGAAAGAGCTTACCTTAGATCTGGACAATCAAGTGAGACAAGGCGCTCGGATACATGTAGGAGCTCATGGGAAAATTGAAGATTCAACATTCAAAATTGATTAATTCTTTCATTGATGGATACAATAGCTCCAAAATAGCTCATATTGAAGATAAAATAGAAAAAAAACTATTTTAAAACAACAAAAGATGAGCAAACTTGGAAAAGTAAAGAAGCTCTAAATAGAGAAAATGAAGCAATAATAAGCTTTGAATAGAGAAATCAACCGCACGGAGAAAACAAAGAACATGTTCACATTATGAGAGAATTACCTACTTTCTCTTTTGGCAAAATGACTCAGTGAACCCTTGTACTAGTTCATTTTGTAATGTGGACACTTCTACTTACATATTTGTTATTTGGACCCTTGAACCCATTAAAAAGTAATATTTTAAACACTTTGATCGTTGACCGAACTTAAGTGGCATTAAAATAGCTGAGTAGGACCAAACGTGTGCAGCCACGCGCCTGAGGTGAGAGTGAGGATCATTTTTTTTTATCAATTTTATATTAAAATAATTTTAAAAAATTTAAAAAAAAAAAAAAAGTCACCCTACCCCGTCACCCTTGCACCAGCCCCCATTCTCCCATTCCTCTTCCCCCGTCCTCCACCCCTCAGCCCCTCTCCCCTCACCCCGCACCAGCCTATTTCCACGTCCCTCCACCCTTCCCCATTTCCCTATGAATTCTCTATTTTTATTTGTCGTTAAATGTTATGTCCAACACACCAATATATAACCATTAATAGAAGGAGCTTATTCTTGCAATTTCCAATCCCCCACCAACGATTGCAATTTCCAATCCCCTTTTTTCTTAAAAAGAAAAATTTATTCTTGCAATTTCAATCTCCAAGGAAGAAAAGAACAACTCGGATGATTTTTCTTTTTGGACGACATATGAGAAACCTCACCACCGTCGTTGCAGCTGCCGATGACAATGGCAACGATTCAATTTTCATTCAAATTCAATTTTTTCAATTATATCATCTCTAAATCTCCCAGGGAACACCAAAATTCGTTGAAAAAGAAATAAAATTCATCAAATCTAATCAATACCCAACTCCAATTTTCATCCCAAATTCAATTTTTGCCTAACAAAAAGGGTAGCACCTTTTCATTTCTCTTGCTTGTAAGTTCAAGACTTCTAAATGGAAGAAATTTAGCAAGAAAAAGATTCTAGGAGTACTTTGTTTGTAGAAAAAGAATGGGGGAATTGAGAGGGATAGAGGAGATGGAGAATGACGAGGGTCTGGTAAGGGTCTCTTTTTTTTTTCTTTGTTTTTTAAATTTATATTTTTGGCATACTTTTGTAAATGAATTTTATTTTAATTTTGTTTAATTTACCATTTTATTTTTATTATTGATTAATAATTTTAAAAATTAATTAATGAAGATATTATGATGTGGAATTTAATGAAGCATTTAAAATGACGTGGAAGCTGACGTGGCAGCAATTGTGTTACACACACCGAAATAGAGTTTAAAATGTTATTTTTTAGTGGGTTCAAGGGTTCAAATGACAAACATGTAAGTGGGAGCATCCACATTACAAAACGGACATAGTATAAGGGTCTATTGAACCATTTTGCCTTCTCTTTTTAATTTATTTCAAGAATGAGCTCTTCTTTTGGAACACGTTAATTTCAACTTTTCATATGACATATCTAATACCGCAAGATTAAAAAGTATTTTGATATATTTGATATAATTATAATTTAGCATAAAATTCAAAATTCTTCTTTATTTTTTATTTAATTCTGCGTCAAATCAAGTTAGGTCATTTCTTTTAAAAAGGAGGGAGTATTTATTTTCTTTTCCTATTAGGTTTTTACTCTCTTTTTTTTTGAAAATTTTGAGCCCTATTTCGAATTTGACCCGAAATTTACAATTTTATATTCAAAATTCATGTTGTAATTTTACTGATAAGATATTGCAGTAATATTTATAATGTTTTCAATAATATGCCTTTCAAATATTTTGAGTAAATTTCTTTATATCAAAAGTAATTTTGTACATCTCAATAATAAAGAGTCTTGAGAACAATTTTGTTTAATGCTATTAAATATTGTGATTTATAATATATTTTGCATAGACTACAAATATACACCACGTATATATTTGAATTAACCATCAATACCGACCAAATATTGTATAAGATATACATAGTTTCAATACATGAATAACTCTACTCGAACCAGCAACAAAATGGCTCCTAAAATGTTAAAGATATGTCATCATCTAAAATGCCTTTAATTTGATAAAAATGTAAAATCATGAGAATAAAAATAATTTTTCATAAAAATAAAGTGCTTTTACAATTAGGAAATAGGCATAATCTAAATTCCTTTTAAGTAGCTATATTTTTTCTCTTCAATATTACATTATATTTTTGTAATTCATACTTAATAAAATAACATACACACAATAATTTATTTTTAATATATATTATTTTTAATTGTCGCTTGATACACGTGCAACGCACAGATCTTAGACCAATCTATATTTATATCTATATCTATAATATAGTAAAAGTGTGAAATGTCTTAAAAGTGTTGTTTGAATATTTTGCCCTTCACTAAAGTTTTTACTTTACACAAAATCGAATTTTCACTATTTTTTTCTGATATTTATGAGTTGAAAATTAATTAAATATATTTATAGCAAAACTTTTCCTTTTAGAAGTCATCAGAATTAATGACAATTAATACTTTTGTTATTAGTTTAAAAATTTTAAATCAACTAAATTTAATTTTAAAAATATTTGAAAAATCTATAAATAAATATAAAGAATACAAAAAATTTAAGAAATACAAAATTTTAAAAGTTTTACGTACATAATAAGAATTTAATCAATGATTTTGTAAATATTTGACTTTAAAAACAAGAACAAACTTTAAATATAATAAAAAATCGTACCACAAATATTATTTACATTGATGTGTCTCTCTTAGCCTCTGACAGCAAGTAAAAGAGATACATAACAAACACAAAAATGATAATCTATCAACTACTTGAAACTTCTGATGGTAAAATATATGTGCTTACACTAAAATATATAAATATATGTTTACATTATTATATTAAAGTATGAAGTATCTTTGAAAAGTAATTTAAACTTTGTTAAAAACCTCCTCGATAGACAAAATCATTTAATTTTAAATAATCAAATATTACATGTACGAGACACGATGCGGTTAAACTTGTATTTTTAATAGTAGAAGGATAAATATGATCTTCTCAGGCTAATTTGAGCCCGGCTAGCAGACTTCAGTCTTTCTTAGTTGACAACTTTATTGAATTTTTTTCAGATCTCTTGCAACTCCTGCACAAGCAACAGCAGTTATGAATTTGATTGAGTGGAGACCTTACTCCATCCGACAGTGTATTACTGATCCCAGGCAACATCAACCTCGATTAAGAGATAGGGAGGATCAGACAGAAGGGTAAGTAAGAGAGTCAATGTCGAACTGCTGGTTAAACGAAAATACAAAATGCTAAAACTGAGTTGGCAATCCCAGCTAAGCAACTTCCGGTCCTAAACCGTAAGCTTTTTGCAAATATAGTTAGCTCATATATGAGCATATAGGGTACATATTAGTTTGTCCCTATGGGACTAATATCCTCATATGAGACTAGACCCCTCTGTTGAGCTGGGGAGGTTGATCTCGAACTATTAGGTGATGCAGATCCTACTTTTCTGCTATGCTTCTTTGGAGCAGCAGCAGGAGATCGAGAAGGCATAGAGTCACAGCTTCTAGATCTTGAGGCTGACCTCCTATTGGGAAAACGCTGATCATCCACACGAGGCCCAAGACGAGACTTCAGTCTATCATTAATTGTGTGCCGCTTTTCTCTAGGGGAAGGACTGCGTGAAGGGCTCCTACCTCGACGACTCTCATGCCTAGGATGAGCACTAGGGCTGTGAGAAACACTCCTACTTCGACTCCGGCGCCGGTATCTACTGAACAAAGAACGAAAAGGAGGGTTAGAGGATTTGAAGTCATTTTTACATGATCTTTTATGGACCCCAAAGGAACAAAAGAGTCTACCAAAACCTCAAACATCATGCACATAAGAAATTGAAGTGCTGAAATTTGCACGTATGAAGAGACCTTCAGAACAAAAAGACCATATAGACAGGAATTCAGGAGGAAAACCTGGGTGGAGTTCTGCCTCTTGGTGATCGTCTGTACCATCCCTGTGGAGAGCGACCAGAATAGCTTCTATAGCTTGAGTATCTAAAAAGATAACAACGTATTTGAGCATGCATAACAGACTTTCCCCTCTGACAGACATTTTTACTTTTGAACTCGGTTTACCTATCACGATTCCCCTGAAAATTTCTCCCACCCTGGTAATAAGGCCTGTAAGGTGAACGCTCAGGAGATGGGGTGCGATAGCGTCTTGCAAATGAATAACGATCAGTGAAGCCACGGCCTTTTCGGACTCGTTTTGAAGCTCCATCTGGAGAACTGTTTCTAGATAAATTTCTGCCAGGACTAGACCGAGATGGCTGAGTAGCTTTTTGTGGACTCTTTGGAAGACTTTTCTCCTTTGATTCAATTTGACGACTTCCATCATTTTGATCAAGTCTATCAGGTAATTTTGTTGGGCTCATACTTCGACTACTCCGGCAGCTGGGCCTTGGCTGTCCCTTAGGACTTGGTGTCATGCTCCTGTTTATCATGCAAAGACAGAGTCCACTTGTGAAGATATGCAAGTACCACACCATAAAACATTCAGTAAAGCCAAGGAAGGAACCTGGATCTGCTGGAACTATCAGATTGATCATTTGTGGCGAGAGTCCTGTCAGCTTGTACATCTCTATCATGACCATTAATTGGAAGCTTATCATTCTTAGATATTTCAGCCTCTTCAAGATTCTGTTGCAGCTTTAAAACAGCTTGTCCTTTGAGAGGCTTTGATGCTTTCTTCCCCAAACCTGTAGCATAAGATCGAGGAATAAATTGGTGAATTTTCTTATAGTGCATGTTTTTCCTCCTCCACTGAATAATTAATAGTAACCTTTTCGTGCATTACTGGGCCTGCCATTTTCATCATCGGAGCTATCACTGCTGCTACTGCTCAGGCTCTCACTATCTGTGCTACTAGGACTCTCTGAGCTCCTGAATGCAATGAGAATAAAATAAATCATCAATCAAGTACAGATTAATAACACAGATAAGGGCCAACAGAAAATAATACCACTTGCGTCTCGATCTTTTATTTCGATGAACTCTTCTCCTCGTACTCTTTCTGTCCTTTTTCTTCCCGCGTCGACTCTTTTCTTTCTTAGTCGACCTCTTCCTCTTCTTACGCCTTCCATCACCTGAAGAACTAGAAGAATAGGAGTCCAGCTTAGAATCCGAGTCAGAGTCTGAAGAGGAATCAGTATCTGTCTCAGAACTGTAAGAATCAGACGAAGAGTATCTCCTCTTTTTCCTTTTCTTTCTATTGGTGGACGATTTGTGTTTCCCCTTCTCTCGGCTGTCTGAATCATCATCAGAGGAAAGAGCTCTGGCTGACTTTTTGTGTTTCCCTGGAGACAAGGCAGAAATATATGAATGAACAACAGAAACAGGACTACAAAACAATCTCTTAGATGAGGCAGTAACACTGCAGCAGAGTAGGAACATCTTAGTCTTGGAAAAGATAAAATCACCTTTTTCTGCTTTGGTTGTATCATTACTTTTTCCCTCAGACATTTCACCACAATCCACAATTTTCACAAGCCCAGATGGTTTCCCATTGGCTGTTCCCAACTCTTCAATTTTCCTCACGCTATCCATTCCCTTTACAACTTTTCCAAAAACAACATGCTTCCTGCAACAGAAATGTAGATGCTTCATGTTAGGAATTAGGTATTGACGTACTGATACAACCAAAGTTATTTCTTCTCCTTGTAGAGGATTTGGAGTACAAGCCAAGAGGTATGTCAGGGTTCAGGCTGAAAGAGAAAACATTGTTGAAACAAATGTGCACTCATATGTCAGATAAATACCCGTCAAGATGGGGAGTTCGCTTAAATGTAATGAAGAACTGGGATCCATTTGTATTAGGACCGCTATTTGCCATCGAGAGAAGACCAGCCCCAGTGTGGTCAATTTCAAAGTTTTCATCTAATGGAGAAAAAATTACCATCAGATCAATCATATCATATTACCTAGTATCTAACACTCAAAACATATATATTAATCTACCTGGAAATTTCCCTCCAAATATACTCTCTCCGCCAGTGCCTGCAAAACATTAAAAGTTTGTGCCTTACTTCTGGGCAAGAAGTTGGAACTTAAAGAGTCCTCTGCACCAATTGACAGTTCAGGGCCCCAGAAGGCGAAAAAGCATACCATTCCCTTTGGAGAAATCACCGCCCTGTAGAAACAGAAAGAGGTCATGGTACTGATGATATTTCCCCAATATATTGACCAAGGGGGAAACTCTAGAAACCTATGTTAGATTGTGGAAGAAACAAAAAGGAAAACAACAGCTACAGTATATTCTTAAATGCCAACTGTAGTCATCAAACCAAACCCAAATAGCCCATGAAGCGGATCAGCTGATATTCACCCCTACACAATTAATTTCTCATTTGAAATATATGACAAACAAGATATCCATGAAATCTGCAAAGCATCCCCTTCTTAATCCCACAAATTAGGAGAGAAGCTCACAAACAGAATTTTCTTGTGATATTGAAGGGGCCAGTAAGATAGGGCTGTATGATTTTGTCAATGCAGAAAAAAGATAAATTGTAAACTTCGAACCCAAATTCTGGAATTATCACATATCATGTGAAGGATACAATTGATATTCCTGTGAGACACAAAGTTGGGTAAAACAAATATAAAGGCACAACAATTCCTACACTGTTTATTCTCAACAGACAAAGAATACAAATATCAGAGAGAGAGAGAGCATACTTGTGCCAACAGACAAACAGGACAAAGAATACAAGTATCAGAGAGAAAGAGAGAGAACATACTTGTGCCATAAACCCTTTTATTACACGGTGAAATAAGCATCCTTTGTAGTGCAGAGGTTTCCCAGTAGATGCTCCAACTCCCTTCTCACCTTCAAAACATATCATTGAAATCGCAACATTCAAAGATCAACCAATTACACTCATGCCAATAAAAGGAAAATAATATTAGTGTAGAAAATGAAAACAGTAAGAATAATCAAAGAACCCATGCACAATGATTCATTGTTATGCAGGAATATGTGATTTCTTAACGACTCTATGCACACATGAAAAGGAAAATATTCAAGTTTTTAAACCAACCTTTTCCCTCATTGCAAAATACAACAAACTTAGCAGTGTTAAGAAAATGATCATTGCGTCTAACTCAACCCCAATAACTAACTCATTTAAGTGAAGTTTATTTAAGACCATATGAGGAGACAGCAACTATTTCCCTTGACAAACGTGAGATACTGATGCTCCCACATGCCCAGAATTGAACAATCAGAGAGGTTGAGCTAGGCCCTTGGTTTATTTTCTCATAATATCAGAGCCAGACCTCTCTGTTATTGTATTTTCCTACTTGGATAACTGTCATATGGAACATAACATGTGGGATTCACCATTAGAAAACAAGCCACGTGGATAGGTCTAACCTTGATGCCATGTTAAAAGAAATAAATGTTGGGCCTAACTCAATCCCAAACGTTAGCTCATGATATTCAAGATATGGACAATAACACATTCCGTAAACCAATGGGAGACACTCTAACAAGCAGCAGCACAATAAACTTCCAGCTCTTAAGTTACTTATCAATCAACACAATTCCTTTGACCCCAAGTAATATTACATTACCCAATCAGCTTTTATTTATCTCCCAGGGAAGAAAGGGTCAATGAAATAACTTATTCCAAAGGATACAAACCCCACCCTTGATATTCCAGAAAAGATTGGATTATAGCTATTATTTGTGATAACAACAGGACAGCGGAAGACTTTAAAATAAGAAGAATAGAAAGAGAGATGAATTGATTCTTGAGAAAAAAGACAAGCTCAAGTATTTGAACTCGTAACATTGTTTAAAGGTAAAACAAGCAGTGAATCTATTAAGAAGAATAAGACGAGGAAGGAGGGAACTCAAATGAGGAACCATTGAAGAAACCAAATTATGGTTCAAAAAAGAACATAAAGGGCATAACACAAAAGAGAACCTACAAAAGAACTCCATAAGCCACAAGCTACTATATTAATTTAGAATCAAACTTAGTTCAATGAAGAAGAAAGAACTCCTTTATATAGGAGTAAATATGATGCCACCCCAATAGAAGTCCTAAAGGCGGTCAAACTAAATTAACACTCCATTTGGACATGAAAATGATAATTTTTTAGAGTTGGAGTTGGAGTTGAAGTTGGGCTTGGAGTTGGTGTTGCGTTTGGCTATGAATATAAATTGACAAATTGGAGTTGTTTTTGAAATTTGATGAGAGAAATAGGAGTGAAAAAAATGAAAAAAAGTTTTCACTTTTCCAAAAACAATTTTCACTAAAGTGGACTTAATTCTTATGGCCAAACGCTACTATTTTCATTAAAGTGAAGTAATTTATTTGGAAAAAAAGTGAAAATTCTCCTGGCTAACTAAATAAGTTGAAGAAGACTACCAACACTTTATTCCATAAAACTATAAATGCAGTCAACATTGCATTAAGTTAGCTTCTAGAAACACTTGTTTGGGCTGCTGAACTTCTTCTTTGTACAGGTTTTTTGGGCCATAACTCCCACCTCCTTTTAGTCTTCAATTTGGGCCTCCAAAGATCCACATTGTGCTGGACCTATTCCTCCATCATAAGAATTGTTCTCATTGTTAATTGAGAACCGTTAAAATGCGTTGACATTCTCTGGCCTTTAATGACGTTGAGCTTCCATGGATGCTATCTTTATAAAATCGTTGTCTTGTTCTGAAGATCCTTTTTTGCAGTTTCAGTACAAGTCACTTCTCAAGGAAATTGTTTTTGATCCATATCTTAGCTATGGTATATCCAATAGTGAGGTTAAATTGCTTAGCAAGAGCAAATATGGTATGTTTGTTTGGTATTCATATGCTTTTGGTCTAGGTAATGCTCCTCTCTTGTTTAAGGAGCTTATGAATTATGTTTTTAGTTCTTATGTTGGTGATTACATTGTTCTATTGGATGATGCAGTACATAAATATTTAAAATGGACGATTGTGCATAAAAGAAACTAGTGTCATTTGGCTCGTGCTTACTATAATAACATTTATATTATTATTTTTATTTTTTTTGCTACTCTTGTTTTTTGTTTGTGTTTGCAATATTACAGTATTAGTTGAAAATAGTTCGATAATCTCTCAATATTTTTAAATTGTTAAATCATATATCCGTTTCAATTTTTTGTGTCCTATTTCTTTTTTAGTTCGTTTAAAAAAGAGTATCTCTTTCCTCTTTTTTTTCAGACTCTTTTAATATATCTCTTTTCATATGACATTTTTAAGACCACAAGATTAAACGATATTTTGGTTCTTTCCACATATATCTTCAGTTTAGGATCACAAAATTCAAAAATCTTCATCACAGTTTAAACTTCGGGCTAAGTCAAAATTAGACAAACAAGTAAAATGAAAGAAGTAAAAGTTTTTGTAAGTTAAAAAACAACATTTTTTAAAAATATATTTTAGACTTTTTAAAAATTTTCAAAAAAATACACGCACTAAAACTGTTCTCCTTTTTATTTTACTGATTTTTTTAAAATTAAAGATTTTAACAATCTAAAATGATTGTTTGGTTTATGTTGAATGACCTTCATTATCTTTTTCTCAATTAAACTTATTGATTAACCCATTTTATTTTTATGAATACAATATTTAAGTAATATAAAAAATATATGATGCTACAAATTATTGTATGATTACGTCAATACGTTTAATTTATAAATAACGGTAACATTTAAATTAAATAGTTAAAAGTTTGATTTAGCAAAATACTTTTGTAGATGTTTCTTCAATGGGTGAAATCTTACAAGATTATAAACACTTCAATTAGGGATAATATAGATTTTAAAAAGTTGTGTGTTATCTCTTATTAGTTTTTATATAAAAGAAATTATCAATTTTTTTAATTAATTTTTAATCTAATTGGATAAGTAGATCTTTTATGGTGTCACTATCACTTTTTCTATAACTCATTACTTTTTGTATAGAATTTTAAATGTCAATATAATTATTTACATTTACAAAAATAGGTGAGATCTTTCAAGATTTTTAAAATATAATTTAGGATAAAATTGACATAATAAATTCATATGAAGCCTGAAAAAATGGGTGTTCTCAATTATATATAGTAGTAAAGTAATGTTCATTATATGTTTTAGGATTATTATTTATTGACAAAAAATTTAAAATAAAATAAATATAAGTAGCATATACTATTTTTTAATCAAAATTAGTGACTTAACATCATTATATATATAATGTTAAAGAAAAAGAGGTAGATGTGTGTGTTTGGGGGGGGGGGGGGGGGGGGGAGAGAGAAAATCAAATTAAGGTATTGTAAATTATCTCAAAAATACTTTTTTTAGTTATTATATAATGGCAAGTGAAATAATATTGAACTAAATTAAGGATAATATAAAAAAAGAGAAAAAACAAATTAATATGAAATAATAAGTTAAAAACACATGTCAAAGGAAAAATTTAGAAGAAGAAAAAACCTTTTAAAGTAATTGATAAGCATTAGTTTTATCTAACTAAAGATGACAAAATATTTGGATAAGCATTAGTTGAAATCCAACTAAGTACTACCAAATCTTTGGATTCTCCCATATTACATATATATATAAGTGGATTAAGTGGTTGCATGGTCACTACCTAGTTTTACTTTTACCAAATAAGTTTTCTACTTCCTTTATTTACCTCCCACTTATTGTGATAATCTAGTTTGTCGTAGGCATGGGTGATTTGAGGACAAATTTTCTTCGAGTGTGGGGGAATGATAGCAACCATGGAGGCTCAAAATCCATTGAAGGAGCAGCTACAGTCAATGTCAAGATTAGCGGAGGAATCTTCTTTAAAAAGGGCGAACAATAGCATCCATGGAAGCTCAACATCATTAAAGGGTAGAAAATATGAAGACATTTTAACGGGTCTCAATTAACAATAAGAACAAGTCTAATGATGGAAGAATAAGGCCAGCACAATGTTGATCTTTCGAGGCCTAAATTGAAGACCAAAAGGAGTTGGAATAATGGCCCAAAATTTGTCCAAATGAGGAGAAATTACAGTAGCCCAAAGTTGTATTCTAGAAGCTCATTTAATGCTTCATTGACTACATTTATAGCTTTATTGGACCAAAGTGTTGGTAGTCTTTATGCACCTAAAAATTTTCAGATTATTTAATTTAGTTTGATCACCTTTGAAATTTGGAATGTCTTTTAGGTTGTAGCACCAACTACTCCTATATAAAGGAGTGTTTTCATCTTCATTGTAACTAAGTCTGATTTAAAATTAATATAGCAACCTTGTGGCTTGTGGAGACCTTTTGTAGGTTCTCTTTTCGGTTATGCCCTTTTTGTTCTTCTTTGAACCATAAGTTGTTTCTTAAATGGTAAGATTGCTCGTTTGAGTTCCCTCCTTTTCTTATTCTTTTTCTTAACTGATTTATTGCTTGTTTTAATTTTAAACAAGGTTTTGAGTTCAAATCTTGAGCTTGTTTTCTTTTTAAGAATCAATTCTCCCTCTTTCTAATCTTCTTATTTTAAAGTATTCGTGGTCCGTGTTGTTATCAATTTGTCTACATACATTATCAAAAAGATTGTCGAATGGATCCTTAGTCTGCATAAACTAGGTAGCACCTACCGGGAAATTTACTTGGGTGAAAAAGGTGGGTAAATCTAGTTCAATTAATTGAATCCATAAATCACATTTTGATGACTAGGGAAGGAATTCACAGAACACTAGAAAGTCTCCAATGGCAGGGAAGTTATGAGTTTCATTCAGGCCACAGGATTTCATAAAACAATGGATAGTCTCAAAATGCCAGGGAATCACAATGATGGTATTCACTGACCTACAGAGGATTTTCCGCAAGGCCCCTCGCAATGAGGCATGATTCCCACTAATTAACACACATTTAAACCTTGCTTAATTCCTATCCAGATTAGTAGTACGACAAAGATAAAACTGAAGAAGCTTTTCATTGCCTTTTTTCTTATGTTGGGAGGAGGGGTTGTGGGGGCCTCAAACTAGGAGATATTTGGTTTTGTAGCCCTTTACAAACTAGTTTTAGTTTTTTGCCCTTTTAATAAGAGACCTTCATTTTTATTCATTTTAACACATAAGAGATGTGAAAGGTCATTTTCCTCTATTCAATCTTAAGTGGTCATAAGAGATCATTTCCTCTTAACTAAGTACCTCTTTATAGCACAAAGCAAATAAAGTTTCCAACAATATACCTGTGCAGAGTGACCTGAAATTTTCTGTAGTCTTTGGGACAGTATCTGCAAAGAGCTGCACATTTCCACCCAAAAAAAAAAGGTAGCGGTAATTGGAATATATGACATATCAGAAACAGTTTCAAGACATTGTTTCATACGGAAGAAAAGGAAAAAACATCCTAAAAAAGGAAGAGACCCATAAAGGTTGATAATATTTAGTTCATATATTACCTCAATAACAATTTTTTCTGCAGCACTTCCATCAATTGATACATCTAAGAATACAACAGGGTTTTTCTTCTTATTCATCCTGCACCTCAGGCCCTAAAGATGTTGAAATATTCTGAACAAAAGAAATTCATAAAAATTCTTAGATCATTAGATCAAATAATAAGACAATCCTCACAAATATGGGATTCTTAGTCATAGGTGTCATGGGGGGAGGGTGGTAGAGGATGTCAGGGAAGCCACAGAAACATGTGAAATATTCTTCCATGTGTAGACAGTAGATTGGAGGAGGAGAAAGTACAACCATCTCAAGAGGAGTCAACGGCTACCTAAATATCAAATGAGACTGTACCTACCACAATTTGAAGCTACCAAAGTAAGATGCTAGTGGAGCATGTACTTCGTAGGGGTGTCAAATTTAGCCCCCATACGTGCATCGTACCCAACTCATCCAAACAAATGCAATAATGAGTTTATTCACACGCAACTCAAATTAACCCATAATAGAAGTTTGTCAAGTTCCAAAAAAAATCATTTAAAATTTCATCCATCTTCCCTCTCCATAAAGGAGAAAAAGGTTAGAGGTTGGACAAGTTGAGTTATGACCCATTTAGTCCAAATTGACTCAAGCCAACATTGATATAAGGGTACCATCTTAACCCACCTAATGTTGACCTTAGAAATGGCAATGGGACCGTTTTGTCCTTTTGCAGGGCAGAAGGGGGGGTTGCTGCAGCAATTTTTGAAAATCTTGTGCGGGGCACGGGTTTCACAAATCAGTTCCTTGATATATGTACTAGTTTTAAGTTTCCACTCTTCATATTAGTTAGTTTTGTTCCAAAAATACAATGTAATAGTTTCCCCTTCAATTAAAACGCCCCATTTATCAAAAAATAAATAAAATCTTATACTCCTTTGTGAAAACTGAAAAGTTTTAATCCTCTGGTTTATGTTTAAAATTTAGTTCTGCGTGTTCCTAACAGAACATAAAGAGCTGAAGCTCAATATTAAAAACAGAGAAATAGAGAGTAATTTAGAACAGAAGCTTAAGAATGAAGCTGATGCCTTTCTTTTATCAGTTAAGCTTAATCTTGGTTGAATGCAAAAAAAAAAAACATATACATTTTTTTTGGATATTTCATATTCAAATGAGTAAGCTATCAGTTTTTAACAGCTTAAGCATGAATTAATTGTAACAATTTCTTGTCAGCAGTATGAAACGTTAAATCCTCGAATGTCCAATATAACCTCTGCATCCAAACAAACACCACTACTATTTAAGTTTTAAAGGAAACACACATACACACACACACAGAGAAGCCCAAAATATGATTAATCCAGCATGGGCTACATGAGTCCCTAGTAGTTCACCGGATAAATTGAGTTGCCGGGCATTCCCGGCTCACCAAGCAAAACCAGTGGTTTCTTGGTCACGATCAGTCAAGGCTAAAGTTCCATTAAAGAGCCATTCCACGTGGTAGAACCTCCTAGGGAATGTAAGGTTCTCAATAAACCCCACCTATTTCTTTGCAACAACAACAACCCCCCTACCAATTTCTTTGTATGGAACAATAATTAGAACTAAATCACTGCAACCAAACCAATCTAGAAACTGTCGTGCACATACTGAACAAAAATTAATGGAAAAAAAAATCAACTTTCTGTTTTTGGAGAAAAGGGCAAACCCCTAAACCCCAATAAATTCACATAATTAACATAGAATGCTGAAGAAAAATTAAGTGGACAAGCAAAAAAAAAGAGATTATTTTTAAATCTTTTGGGAAAAAGGGCAAACTCTTAAACCCTAGTAACTCACAGAAGCTAAGTTTTCATTGTACACCGGCATAAATTGGCAGATGGGTCTTAATAATAAAGCAAGATTTCATCAAAGTGTAACAATTGCCAAAAAAATAAAAAATAGAAGAAAACATCAATTAGATGAAATTAATAGTGCGATTTACTAACAACTGAAATTCGGGTAGTCCCCCAGTGAAGTTGATGTCCAAAGCAGGCGTATTAGCTTAACAAAGAAAAGCGGCCATTTGTTTTCTTTGGAGGCGCGATACAAGTGATGAGAGCGAGGGGGTGTGTTCACTTGCTTGCCTTGGTAAATCTTGCTAAATAGTAAACGTACCTGTTGCCTAAAGTGCTTTCAATGTTTCACATGTGTTTATTATTTATTAGGTGTAAATGAGTTTTTATTTAAATAATAAAGATAATATAATAATTATGTTATAAAATAATAAAGAAGAAGAGTCAAGAGAGAATTAATACAATGAACAAAATCTCTTTATTTACAAGGAAAATTCACTTCTAATCTGAGTAAAAGATGATGCTTTAAATCCTAATAGATATCAAAGTAGATCTTGATAGATATTTACTATAATATAAATACATTTATAACACTCCCCTTGAATGTCTAATTGGTAGATAATGTGCCTCGTTAAAACCTTACTAGAAAAATTTATTAGAAAAAAAATCTAGTGAAGGAAAAAGAGTACACATCTCTAATAATACGCATTCGGCTGCCTCATTAAAAACCTTACAAGGAAAATCCAGTGAGACAAAACCTCATAAAGGAAAAAGAGTACAGCGCGTAACTCCCCCTAATGAGAACATTCTTGAACCTTTGCATCCCGATCTTGTACACCATCTTCTTAAAAGTTGTAATTGGAGAAAACTTGGTGAATAAATCAATCACATTGTCAGTTGAACGAATTTGTTGCACGTTAATATTATCATTCTTTTGTAGCTTATGTATGTAGAAAAGTTTTGGCAAAATGTGTTTCGTTCTATCTCCATTTATGAATCCTCCCTTAAGATGTGCTATGTATGCTGAATTATCTCTGTATAAAATTATGGATAGATTGTCATATTTCACACCACATTTTTCTCGAATAAGATGTATTATGGGCCTCAACCATACACATTCCCGACTTGCTTCATGAATAGTTATTATCTCAGCATGATTCGATGAAATGGTTACGATAGAATGCTTTGTATATCTCCAAGATATGACATTATCCCCACATGTGAACACATTGTATGTTTGAGACCAAGATTTATGCGGGTTAGATGAGTACCCAACATCAGCATGACCAGTAAGATCGGAACTGCAATCTTTAGAATATAATAAACTCATGTATTTTATCCCATTTTGATGTCTCCTAGTAGAAGTAGAAATATATCTTTCTAACAAATTGAGCGAAAGGCTATATTGGGTCTTGTAGTTTTTTTTTTTTACAAGACACATGAGTGCACCAATTGTACTAAGATATGGTACTTCATAACCAATCCAAATTGGTATATTTCTTATTTCAGCAAATAATCTTATTGCTTTTGAAAACTCTCCAAGAGTTTCAATAATTTTCAAGCTATAAGCTTATACAATATAAAGATTATCAATAAGTTTCCCAGAAACTTTGATATTTTGAATCCTTAAAGAAGTTTTCATATAAATTTTGTCAAAGTGACAATATTCAACATTTTATGTGTGACATCTTCAAGTGTCTGGACTGCAAATCAAATAGGTTTTCACTTACCAAGATGCATCCTTTCATGTCACTTGATAAATGTTCTACGTCAGCATGCGTAAATTAACGTAGAATTAAGATCCTCGTAATCTTTCATAATATTGTGCCAATATTGTGTCAAAGATATTGATGATATATCATTTAGTATTAGTTCACAATGCAACAAAACATTTGGAGATCTCATCACTTCATTATTTTCAGGTACTTGAACCTCTCATAAGGTTTCATGAAGTGTTATGTCATAGTTTCTTCAAGCACATAATACCTTCTTATTATGATTATTTGCTCCTTATTCTATACAAGTACTATTTCATTTGGAACCGATTGATCTATTACGCTTCACGCATGTATAGACTTTGTCCTTTAGAGACATAAAATAGGAGCACTTGTAGCTTAAATATGAGATGCGTTCGGCATTTGACTTGAATTATCTTTTGAATGAGGATCTGATGATAATTTCTAACATACTTCATAACTGCTTATTAATCTCCCCCTTATGTTGGGAAAGCTAACATACATCCTCTATATTCTTTGATGGATCCATCTTTGTGCATCATGATACATTCATTAATCATATACCACACATCAAAACTATTTGATGGAATAGTCGGTTCATGACCTTGAACCAATTGAGGGGAAAAAATAATCATAATTTATTACTCTAATGCATACAAGTGTTATTGTACGCAACATATTATATTTCAGATCAACGCATGAAGCTTTGTTCTCATTAGCGATAGTTTAGCTATTTATCGAAGGCATTCAATGCCAAACCATCATCATCAAGATAACTTTCTTGATTGCACAATCTGGAAATTATGTTGTTAACTCAATTTTGTTGAGCAAGCAACTTTATGAATGTCAAACGGTAGGTTGACAATGAACATACATGTGATCATCTTCTTGATGCATATTTTCAACATATCACATGATAAGTGAACGAGCCCTTATTCACCTTTTATAATTTTTAGATTTGAAGGGATCCAAGCCCAATATTAGTTGGTCCAACCAACTTGTCATGAGAACAAACAACATAAACAATTCTTGAAAAAACTTCTAGTTTTTCAATACATGCACATCTTCGAGATGTCACAATCGTTCATATCAATTTATGAACTTTTATTCTAGTAAACTCCAAGTTTACCATGACATGTACTTTTTCTTTAGTAAATTTCAGATTTACTATTACATGAATAAATTTTAGATTTACTACGTTAGAAGTAGATTTTAAAATTATTCAACCTCTTTCGAAGTTGAGTTGTGATACAATCATAATCAAGTGCATGTTTGCATTAATAAGTTTTTCATTCCCTAGAAATGGAATATAATCGTGCCTTAAGTCTATCAAATTATGATAGCTTATAACCTCTTTCAAGATTTTGCTACTTCAGAAGCAAATCGAGGCATGCATATAATGTAGAGAATTTTTCTCTAGCATATCTTATAATCATATAAGCGTGTGAAAATATCATCACTTTTGATGATCATTATCATATTGTCTCTCTACGCGTATATTCGTGCATTCAATCACTTGTCTTCTATCAGACATAGTATGCACTGCAACCACATACACCTCAAGAATGAAGTAAGTTGTCATATTTCAGACTTATCATATATTGCTACCACATTCACTCCATAGAATGGAGCATATTCAATGGGTCGAATTTCATGACTTTTCATCAAATATTCATTATTTTGCCTTAGCCATCATAATATATCAATATGGTGCATTGAGATTCAAACTCAACATCTTATCCATATAAAGACGTCTTAGGCATAAATCGATGGGACTTGAACCCAACATATTATCATCTCTTTTGAAAATATTGTTCTTGAGAAATAAATTCAAAATATAAATAGTTCCAAACCAATTATTTTTTCTCAAATCCAATAATAATTATATTAGTAGTAGCAAAATAAAGATAACATAAAGAATTACTAACCTTGAAATCCTTTATATTTATAATCTCACCTTGTTTGGTAGAGTCTCGTGCTGATAACGTGTTATAAAATAATAAAGAACAAAAAAGAAGAGTAGAAAGAGAATAAAGAGTAATTCTTACTTCTCTTGCGGGATGAGAAATTATCAGATTGTCAATACAATGAACAAAACCCCTCTATTTATAAGGAAAATTTACTCCTAGTCTGAGTAAAAGACGGATGCTTCAAATCCTAATAGATATCAAAGTAGATCTTGATAGACATTCACTATAATGTAAATACATTTATAAAAAATTAAATTTCATATCTTTTGAGTATATAAAGATAGAAAATTTATTTATTAAACTTAATCTTTATTAAAAATATTTTAAAAAGTCGATGGACAATTATCTACCATATGTAAATTGCAACAAAATAATACAATGATAGAGAAATCAAAATAATACAATTAAATCTAATCTTTGCACACAAAAATTTTCTCAAAATAGGCTTACACTCATCTACTACCTGTAAACAGTAATAAAATAATACGATAATAGAGATATCAAAATAATACAACTAAATCTAACTTTTACATAAAAAAATTCCTCAAAGTCGACCAATATTTATTTACCACTTGTAAACTGCAACAAAATAATACGTTAAAAGTGATATCAAAACAATATAATTAAACTTAAATTTTACACACAAAATTTCTCAAAGTCGATAGAAATTCATCTACGAATTATAAACTACCACAAAATAACAAATTAGTAGAAATATTACGATAGTACAATTAAACCTAAATTTTATGTATAAAAGGTTTTCAAAACAGACTCACATCCATCTAGCATCTGTAAATTAAAATAAAACAATAAGATAATAAAGATATCAAAATAATACAATTAAACTTAATATTTACACAAAAAATTCTTCAAAGTCAACTGACATTCATCCACGACCTGTAAACTATAAAAAAAATATATAATAGATATCACAACGCTTCGATTTTGATCCAACTAATTTTTGTCTAAGAGAAAATTTTGACCCTAAAGAATAATTTTAAATGAAAACAAAGAAGATATATATATATGCACACATGTTGAATTCTATTATGCTGACAAAAACAGTGAAGAAGTTGATGGTTAGAAAATCAAGTATCCACTAATCTAGACATGCAATTGAATCAAGTTAGATGAGCATCAATCATATTCTCTCAATAGGCAAACCAATTTGTTCTCTAGTTTAACGTACATCTTAATATTTATAGAAGTATTTTCTTAATAGAGTTCAATATTAGGAATATTTTTCTATGTGAATAGTAGAAAGAAAAATATTAATTAATTTTTCTACCATATATTTTAGGAGTCTCGTATATTTTAGGAAGTCTATTAGAAAGAAAATTATTAATTAATTCTCCTACCATATATTTTAGGAGTCCCATATATTTTAGGAAGTCTAGTAGAAAGAAAAAAATCAATTCTCCTATCATATATTTTAGGAGTTCCATATATTCTAGGAAGTCTAGTTAATATAATAAAAAACAATTAAATAATAAATTTAAAAAATAATGAAAAGATAGTTTTGTCTAAAGAAGAGTCTTTTAATGAAGGCAAAAAAATTCAAATCACTTTTCTAAGGGTATTCGCACTTTTCTATATTATAGATATAGACTATAGATTTTTAACTAGATAGGCATCCCCGCTGTGCACTGGGCCCAACATGTAAGAAGGTGTATCTTTGTAAATTTTTTATTTAAGATGCAAACAACACAGGAAATTTAAGCTTTCATTAGTCTATCGGGCGAATAAATTCATCTTAATTAAATAAAAAATAATGTTATCTTAGATCAAATATACATATGAGAAGCTAAAAGAAAAATTAATTCACCAATTTAAATAGATAATTATAGTAGAAAATTATCATACTTGAAGTATAAATTTTTTGAGTATGTTTAGAAGACTAAAAAAGTCAGACAAATTACTCAGAAACCTCACCGAAGGATAGAGCACATCACACTTAACAATTCTCATGATTTTTACTTCCTCACCAACCATGAAATATTGAGGCACAATTCTCATTTTACCTTTGCTATTGTGAATCTTCTCAATGCTTTTAGCAATTACGAATTTTACTCCTTAGTACAGTTTTCTTTACTACAATATACACGGAGAAGATTCAGAAAGAACTGAGTGGGCACTCCATACTGGGCTCCAAGATTAAAGTGTCTTGTACAACAAATTTATATTCTTGAAAGTATCATGTATCTGAAAATGTTATCATGAAATAAGATATGAAACATCTAGTATTATGACATTTCAGATTTTAAAAGGTGTTAAAAAAATATAGCATGAAAGTTGGCTCGAACTCCACGATTATAAAAAAAAGTGTAAAGAAACTTTCAATTGAATAAGGTGGAATTTGTAAAAGAAACTCTTTCTCAATGTGAAAGATCTTAAAAGGGAAGGCACAATAGTAAGATTAGCAACCTAAAGGAAGAAAGTATCACTGTAGCATTAAACACAGAGCTCCTCCAATGAAAATACATGAATTATTTTTTGATCTACTTATGCTTTTAACAGCTTGTTTACAGACATGTGATGCCAAAAGCACCACAACCATAATGTTAGCACTGCCACGAATGACTATAATATGATTTGAAGTCCTAGCTATCAACACCCTAGTCAAGAAGGTACTTAGGAGCTAAGTTGTGTGGACTCTTTACTTTTGAGGCTACACCGTATCAGATTCTTCAAAACTATACTACTTTTAAAGAATACTTGTTCACATTTTTGAAGAATCCGAGCAACATAGCTTAAAATGATATATTTGTGAATGCTTCCAACAAGTGAAATACATTATATAAAATTACTATCAGAAAAAATCAGTAAGTAGTAAGCATCCTTTACCTTCTTTTAACATATGTGAATGTTACTTTTAACAGAATTAAATGCTCAAAAGGCACACAGTTTATACCAGGACCATTTTTTTCCAAATAGTAATTGGATGTAAAAGGAAGAAATCAGAGACAAAGTGATAGCAGAAACATGTTCTAAAAATAATTATATACTTACCTTTGAGCTTGTGCAAGACACTATTCATTGATTTCATCTCTCTTACATGGTAGTTTAACAGGTTTGTTAGTACTTTAAGGTACATTTTCTCCGTGGAGGATAACAAGTCAAATTGCTAGAAAGATTTCATTGCAAAATACTGATGATTGGATAAGCTTAGCATAGGGTATGCACTAAGAAACAATGAAAAAATTGTTTCAGTATTAATGCGAAGAACTTTATCAACAAATCTTGAGTTTTTTATGCCAGCATCTCCGGGCTTACAGGGGAAACATTCTGCTGCTTTTATAGCAACAACTTCTTCAGCTAAACTTGATTTTCCCTTCACAGGGCTTTTTTTTATCTTTTTTTTACTAGAATTTGAAAGGACTTTTGGGAAGTATGTAGGTTTTCCACTGTCTTATCACATATAATTGTCTCATATAGAATTTTGAATAGAAAAGTTTCTTTTGCTCCCTTCCGAAAGATGATATTTGTGGTTTTCTCAATTGAGTAGACATCTGACATATTAATTGATAACTAATACCACAATAAAGAGAACAAGAACTTTCATCTCAATGGAATTATTTTAAACTAGATAGATGAAATAATTTTAACCTTAAGCCTATTCCTTATACTGGAGGAATCAACTTGGGTTTAAGTATACACTGAGCACCTTGCCGAGACTCTTGATCATTCTTAGTGGATCAATGGAGGTCTTACTAAACACTATTATTAGTTGATTATTTACTTGATGACGATCTTAACATGCAAAATTTTGCTTTCACCAAACGCTATTTTATCCCATACCAACACACATTTAATATTTATGCTCTGGCAACATAACTAACGATTAGAAATACTTTGCTCAAACAAATATGTATAAATCAAAATCAAATACAATTATAGACGGACATGTCCATATAAAGAAGAACAACAAGAAATAAATGAAAAAATCTGAACAGGCATTTCTAGTATAGGTATAAGAAAATTTGACATCTTCTTTAGAACTCAGTACTCAATAGTAACTCGATGAACATTGATATAGTTTTGTAGAACAAATTGATCAAGGCTAAATTCCTATAAGTAGATCAGAATAGGAAATCATATCCATACAATATCTTTCCCATAACACGCATATAATAGGAAACCAAAAGTAGTCAACTATCCTAAGATAGATACCTATTACATGTAGGAACTTCTTTATATTTTAGCAAATAAAAAATACAATCTATTCCATATTTATGAGCATAAGCAATAGTCCTCAGCTTAGTAGTTAGCCTTTATTGATCCTACAAACTAGTATAAGAAAATTATTAGATTTTACCTTCAGAAAAGCAAGTAAACACCTCTCAATTTTATTGTGAGAGAAATGTATAATTTTGTAAGCTCGAAAATAAAATAGATAAAAGCAAATCATTATACAAAAATATATCAAGCATCACATTGTTTCCCAACTTGAAACACAAGACTTAGATCTGATAATTTACTATATACTACAAAGACTAAAAAGAATATCTTAATGCATAAAGTAGCATTCAAGGAAAGATCAAAGAATAAGTCTCACTTACTAACAAGTAAAGCCTATATCAATATGCTTCTATTTCTCGATATGCAATTATGCAAATAGTCTATAAGCTTTACAATAATATATTCCTCAACATATACTCATGTTAACCATATGATCTATACAAAATTAACTACTTTATTAGACATTATTGATAGGATCATAAACCTGCGATCTTAACTACATAATATATGAGCAGTTACCAATCTTGTCACCCGCAAATTAAGCTCTATATCAACTCTAAAAGCAAGTAATACTAATGAATTGGATACCAATTGTAAGAACAAAGTAAATAATTGCATGACTTATATGCATGAAAAATCAATAAGTGAATGGGCTTACTAACTCAAAAATATGACTCAACGAAAAACAAGATAGAGGACAGGATGCTATGTAATATACACCGAGTTAGACACACACTTGATCACATAAAGGAGTTTTGAAGACTCGTGTTCCAAATCGATTTGTCAATTCAGTAGTGCAATGATAGACACCACCAAAATTCATATATTTTCTGAATACATCATAATTGTAAAGCAGGCTTAAATTTAATTTAAGCACATAGTCATCCAACTATCAATCCGAGCATAAGTTTTCACAGTATAAATTTAAATTTAATTAGTTGATCTTTAGAATAAATAATGTTGGTATTCATCAAGTATATAAATAAGTAGAATTTTGAGTATTTTTCTTCTAGGAAAATTTTAAATTGTAATAAACCCTCTTTTATTAGTGATTAAAGTTAGTCATACATCAAACTAATTTAACAATTAACAAATGAATTAAGATGCAAAATTCCAAAAGATTTGTAGCAGCTAGATATGAAAAAGACTATTGAAAATAGAGAGTTAAAACAAGAATGCCTACTAAGAATTAAATAATTACTTGTTTTGACTTGTAACATTTCCATAATCAAGATTTATTAACTGCATAAAAAAGAAAAATTCCAATTTAATGTAGACTAAAATTTAAAAAGTCTTCCCCATTATCTACATAATTTTTTTTTTTGAATAAACTATTTTGAAGAGAATTAAGATAAAACAATACTCTAAGGAAGATTTTTTTTTTCATTCAGTATTTTTTTTAAACCGCGGGGTAAAAGTTCAATGATTATTATGAAAACAATTCTAAAATAGGTATCAAATTTCAAGCTAAATTATGTACTTTTTATAAAAGAGATATAATTATGAATAACATGACAAAAGAATTACCTGGGATCAATGTCTTTTGTCTAATGCTATGTGAATAACTTAATTGATTGTAGAGAAACACACTGGTTGCATCAATGTTATTCTCTTGTTATGATTTTTGTTTCATCGGCATCTTCATATGGCATTTATAGTACAATAAACAGTAAAATACATGAATTAATATCATCGGGAGGATTAAAGAGATAAAAATTCATGAATTAATATAATTACCAGAGGGAGTAAAGAGATGAAACATATTAATTAACATAATCACCAGAAGAAATAAAGAGATGAGCTTACACTGGATTGAGCAAATGTTTTAGAAGTTGAAACTTAGTGTTATGAAATTTTGGAGTAAGCGATTATGTTCAATTCTAAAAACCTTCTCCTTTTTATATCCTTTGTTAACATGAAGAATAAATGTCATTCAGTCCACTGAAGCATATAAATTGTCAAATTAAATATCTGTCTTTAAACTAGTCTTAAAAATAAAAAAAGAAAAGGATTGGAGAAGAAGATGATGATTTTTCTTCAAGGCTAAAAGAAATTCGTCGAAGAAGAACAAAGTAAGAACGTGAAAGTAGCCAAATAAAAAGTTTGTGTATCTAGAGGAAATACACATTATTTGCTAATATGAAGTACAGAACACATGTTATAAGCTATGCGGACAACAGCATACCCCTGATATACAATTTTTATTGCTTGTCATATAATCTATATAAGTTGTGTCCGCCTATCCTTCCTTGCTTATACATAGCAAAATATCAATAAACACCCTAGTGAAATATACTACATTTAAAGTGAACTAATCTATGTGAATATGATAATTTCTCATCGAAATGATATTAACATTAGCTCAAATTTTAATCATGTATAAGTTTATATCATCAAACAACGAACAAAAGACTTGTGCAATTATCAAATGGAAGCTTTAGCAATGTGTAAATGAGATTATACAGAAAATTCAGCAAGGGGTTTGCGCTAATTATCTGGGTTCTTCTTGGAGCTAAAAAGGTAAAATTTTAAGATGTTTCTTGCAGTTTCTAGCACTACATTGACCGTTAAATGTCTCAATTCTACTAATTTTTTACGTACACTCCTTCGCCTTTTAGGGTTTTCTTCAATTCCTCAAATTGATTATTCTTTAGTTTTGATGAAACAAAAAGAAATCGGCCTTGAATTATAGAGTTAAAAAGAGGTAATGAGAGATTAGCAATTGATAAGGTATGCCTACTAATAAATAAACATAGTTAAATTTCATAAAATGTGAATTCTTTAATCAAATCAATCAGTATTCTGTTATTTTGTAGAGAATATTGGGAGAGAGAAGGCTGATGAAAACTTAAAAATTTATTGTAAAAGAAAACATACCTTAATGGATGCAATTGCAATTGAAAATCAAAAGAGAGATGAAAAAGATGATAATTCTAGATTTTCACTTTTATGTTGAAAATCTTGCTTTTGTAGTGCAACAGTGAAAGACGGATGCTTCTAGAGGTTACTCTTTGTGTATTTGTTAGAGATAGAATTACATGTTTACCTTGATCGTCTTTCTACTCATGTTTCCATATAGTAGAAAAATACATCATTTTAAAATATTCGACATATATATAAATATTTTTAAAAAAATTGAGTAACATAACTTGAACATATTAATTAAGGGTGATAAGAAAATTTCAAAATTAAAAAAGAGTGATACAAGTTTTAAGTATTGAGTAGAGGTGTCAAATTTAAGATTAGTATTAACGATATTAATTTTAAAATCCTCAAATTTTATTATTTACACAAAGATTTCTACACCGTCACCACTCCTCCTCTCCACCCTTTTTGTCGCTGCTGCCGCTGTCACCTCCTCTTCTTCCACTATCACCATCACTATCATTGTCTCCTCTTCTAGATCGACCAATATTCTCTCTTCCTATACAACCATCACCTATTTTTCTTCTTTCTCTTCCATCACTATCACTATCAACACTACAACAACCATCAGCTTCTCCTTCAGCGCCACCACCACCTCTCATTTTATCATATATACCATTTCTTTGTGGGCTCCTCCTCCACCATATCTTTTTTCACAAATTAAGTAAATATCGAAGTTGCTGCAGTAACAGTCAAAGTTACTACAATTACTACAATAATTATTGTAACACAACAATTAATAGTAGTTGTTGCAGCAATTATCGAAGTTGTTGCAAAAACTAATAATACTTGTTGCAACAATTACTGTAACTATTGTAGTTGCTTCATTGTTTGAATTATTTTTGCATTCATTTTTAAAAACATCTAAAAAAAATTCAAAGTTCTTAATTTTTTTTAAAAAATAGTCCATAAATTTTTTTTAAAAGTGAAGTGACGATGAAAGGGAAAGAAAAAGAAGAAGAGAAGATGGAGGAAGAGAAAAATTTGAAGAGAGAAAGAAAAAAAATAAGAAGAAGAAGATGAGGGACAGAAATTTGGAGAGAGAAAGAAAGAAAGAGAAGAAAGATTGAAAAGATAAGAAAAAGGGGAAATTCTAAAATTTGAAATTTGAAATGGAGGAAATACTTCTTAAAAAAATTAATAAGTTTTTAAAAATTATATTTACACCCCAATTAACTTAATCAGAATTTAATTAAAGCTTTGACCTTAGCTGGTTAAAGTTATCACCATTTTTAATTCAAATACTTTTTGTCACCTTCCACTTACAATAATTGTTCAAAACAAATAAAAAAGAATGGAAAAAGTATGATTTACTTTTTATATGGTTAATTTCACAAATTTCTCTTCATACTAATACATTACTTAAAATATAATAATAAATAATTGTAATTTTATCAGACTTAAATTCTTCTGAGAAAAGTCGCTGTTGAAGCTTAAACTTTAAGCTTGAAGATGAGTGATTAGGAGGGATATTTTGAAGAGTTCAAATTTCAAATTTGAGGAAATTTAAAGAATATTTATAGTGTGTTTTGAGTAAAATTTCATATTAGTATTTGCGGTTGAAGATGAACACATTTTTGATTACATATGAGGTTGAAGATGATGATTATTTCACATTTATGTTAACGTTCAGATTCATATTAAATTTGACTTAATTTGTACTTAACCATTTGAATGTGTCATGATTTTGATAGATTTTAAGTCAATTTATACTAAACAACTAGAATATGTTTATGATTTCCCTTTAGATGAGGCAATGTCTTATAAATTGCACCAGGTCACTTTTTTTCAAGATAAATTTTATAAATATACGATTTATAATAGATTTCAACCCAACATATACTAAATATCATAACAAATAAAAATTCTGATACATTATGAAAAATCAAACTTCCATTGAAGAGAAGCAAATAAAAAGATTTCATAAAAATTCTTGTTGAATCGAGAATGAAGTTTTCATGATGTACATGCCACATCATGAAGTAGAAGTTGCTTTCAATTTTGAAAAAGTAGTTCTAACTGTGTCTAACATTAAATCCCGAGAAGTCTTACTTAATTTATGAATTATGTTTAATCTTTCATTTTCTTTTTGTTTATTTATGAAATCTTTTAATAAATTTTGATTTAGTCTTTTTTTTCTCTCGATTCTTTTCCAAAAATGCTTATGTTCTATTCCTTTTAGGTGAAGCAACATCTTATAAATTGATTGTATCCACATCTTTGTAGGACAATGTGTCGTGATCTATAATAGATTATAGTTTAGTCAATGTCCAGCTCAAAACTAAAATTTCACACAAAAATCATCTTAAATATTTACCGAACTCCCTTAAAATTGAGATATAAGTGATGACCTATCATATTATGGAAGGTAGGTGCCACATGGCATAAATTTGACCCACGTGGAAGGCTTACATAAGAGGAAGACTAGCTCTTATAGTTTATTTGGTACACCGAATAATAAAAATAATTATGGAATACAGTTTGAGATAAACCTTATCTCATATTTGATGTGAGGTTTTAACTAATCTTTTAAATATTTTATCCTACCATTTGTACTAGAATGGTGAAATTACTATCCTGTGCAGAGGGCGATATAAAACAATCTCATGAGTAGCCTAACTCATGAAATATCCTGATGTATCAAACAACCCCTTAGTTGAACATTCTAAAAAAGTAGTGTAATGCCACAAGAGCACCCCCTAGATATCTCATGGTGCTTCGGACTACGGATGGACCCAAGCTAACCTATGATATTTTTTTAACTTAAAACTCACATAAAAAGTCAACTAGCAGATGTAGCAACTGAAGGTGAACAAATTCATATCTTAATGTAAGTCTTTAACTTTGGAAATCATAAACCAACTCTTTAAACTTAGAACATACACAATCTAACAAGCCTCTACCGCTAACTAGAGAGACACTGGGACAAACCCTAACTAACTCAAACTTTAAACGAAAATCAAAGATCTAAAATAACTTTCAACACTGAACAGGAGTCTGATAAGCTAGATCCTCGAATAATGAGGACTCACCAAAAGTCGGGATACATGTGATGATGGCCAGTAGTCAACTGTGCTGCTGGACATGAGCACCCGAACCTTTATTATAAGATAATATAGCACATAGACATATATGTGGGTCAGAAGTACTGAGTATGTGGGATGAATGCATAAGTAAAACAAGAACTGAACATATGTGTACACTTTTAAATGATGCATGCTAAGTGCAAATGACTCACCTTGGACTTTAGTAAAGCTAAAGACTGTAAAATCATAAAACATGAATAATAGAACATATAAAATAACTTAGTGAGCCAGAACACTTAGTTTCTGAAGTCTTCACTTTTATTCTTTCTTGTGGGGGATTCTTCTAACTGACATAAACCATGTGAGCTATAATGGATCCCAACATCTTACCCATGTTGGGAAGAGTTCTTCTTCCCTTGCTATCGAAATAGAACCTTAACTTAAGTGATCACTATACTTCATTAATATTGGGAAAATTTTTAACCTATGGTGGCTCGTAGTTTTTGAGAATTTAGGATACGTTTATCCGCATTCCCTTCTTGAAGCTAAATACTACTACTATAATATATATATATGCTCATACTTAAGAAATCCATCTTAAAATAGCATATGGGCTTATAGACTGTAAACCAGTTTTGCATTTTCTTTACTTAGAAAATAATCAAGATGAACAACTTGTAGATTTCATGTGTTATCGTTAGGTCAAAAGATCAGGCTTTCTTTAATCATAATATATTGCATATGAATGGAACTTCAAAGCTTAAAATTTCTTGTAACCTTAATGCTTCTTCTTAAACCTTGAAACTCTTGCTTTTTTTAATAACACTTATAACCAAATATCACGCTCAATACCTAAATAGAAATCTTTCATTAGAATCTAAATCAAAGAGATGAAACTCAAATCACAGTATCAATCTTAAAGTTCAAAACATGAATAGATGTAACCTTTATGTATATTTAGCATTCAAATCACAAGATAAGGGTATACTTCAATATATGAGAATTTGAGGGATGAACCCTAGTATAAAATATGTAAATTCAATCTTAAAACCATGCTTTTTGGCATATGGATGGAAGAGTTAACCTTTTTAAAAAACCCCACATACCTGGAATTGCTTGACTTGTGAAGAGAACTTAAACTTTGTGACTTGAGAAATGACTTGGTAAGAGAAACCCTAATCTTTTGTTCTTGAATATGGGAGGAGAAAAGATGTTGTTAATTGACTAAAGGATGGAGAAAAGTAAAGCCTCTATGGGGTTATTGGTCGTGGGTTGGGATTTATAAGAGGGGGAAAGACCAAAATGACACTTAACTAAACTTACAGAAATTGACCGCCAGTCATCACGAGTCAACTATACGACTCGTATGGTGAGGATACGAGTTGGACTAGTAAATTATAAGCTTACCAGTGGAAAAGATAGCACAAACTGGTCAACATACAAATGGTAGCTTATGACTTGTTACATGTCCGTACTACTTTGAAAAAACCACTTGTAAGTTAGATAGAAACTTAGGAAATCTATACCTCTGAACTTACGACTTTTCTTCACACGGTTCATAAGATGGTATGATGATTTCTAGAGTCAAGTCATAACTTGAATAGAACTTAAATCACCCCACTTTGACTTAGCTACGACTCATATTTTATAACTCGTAAGATGTCTATAAGACTTGAGGTAATGAGTCATATGTTTCACAGTGATCTTAAAACACGAGGGATTACAATATCTCTCCCTTAGAAACATCCGTCCTCGAATGTGATTCATCTAGGATTTTGATTTAAAAAAGAATCAATACCTCTATACCAACTTACAATAAAGTTTTATATCTATAAGAAGGATCTAATTACTCACAACATAAGATACGACTTAAGAATACTTAAACATACTTAAGGAGAAAGAGTTTTGACTAAAAATAACTATTTTCCTTCAGTAGGAACTAAATTGGAAGAAAAGAGATGAGGGTACTTGGTTTTCATATCCACTTTATTTTCTCAAGTGGCCCTTTCAGTAAACTGGTTTCTCCAAAGAACCTTTATAGACGCTATGTCCTTAATCCTTAGCCTTCGTACCTGTCTAGCAAGTATCTCAATAGGAGTTTCCTCATATGTCAAGTTATATTTGAATCCAACACTATCTAAGGGAACTACTAAAGATGGATCTCCAATGCACTTCTTAAGCATTGAAATATGAAAAACTGGGTGAACCACAACCAACTCTGGTGGAAGGTTCAATTCGTAAGCAACCTTTCCTACTCACTTCACTATATCATATGGACCAACAAATCGGGGTCTCAACTTTCCCTTATTTCCAAATCTCATAATTCCCTTTATTGGAGACACCTTCAAGAATACCCAATCGCCTTGAGCACTCTCCTTCTTACATCGACATATAATTTCTGATGGCTTTGAGCAATTTTTAATCTCTCATGAATCAAATAAACCTTTTTTATAGCTTCAAGAACAGAATATGGACCAATCAGCGCTGCTTTACCAACTTCAAACTATCCTATGAGTGATCTTCATCTACGTCCGTAAAATGCTTTAAATGGAGCCATCTGAATGCTAGCATGGTAACTATTGTTATAAGTGAACTTAATCAAGGCTAGATAGTCATCCTAACTTCCTTTAAAGTCTAAAACACATGCCCTCAACATGTCCTCTAATGTTTGAATTATGCATTTATCCTGAAAATCAATCTGTGGATGAAAAATAGTACTAAGATTAACCTTTGTACCAAGGCCTTTCTGAAAAGACTGCCAAAACTGTGAAGTAAATTGTGTCCCTTTGTCTAAAATGATAGACAAGGGTATCCCATTAAGCCTTACTAACTCACAAATATAAATTTTGACATAATCTTCCACTGTATCTGGAGTCTTGACATGTAGGAAATTAGTTGACTTAGTTATTTGATCTACTATGACCCAAATTGGATCATGCTGATGTCTTGTATGAAGCAACCCTATGATAAAATCCATATTCACTATTTCCTAATTCCAGGTGGGGATGCTGATATTCTATAGCGAACCATCCGATCTCTGGTGTTCAACTTTAACTTGCTGGCAGTTGGGACACTTGGCCACAAACTCCGCTATGTCTCTCTTAATGCTGTTCCATCAATAGATTTCTCGTAAGTCATGGTACATCTTAGTAGCACTAGTATGAATGGAATATCTCAAACCATAGGTTTGACTAGTATCCTTTCCCTCAACCCATCTATATTTTAAACACAAAGCCTTCCTTGATAGCAAAGTACATCATCTCCCCCATTGGGAGAAAACCTTGACCTTCTGCTACTGGACTGCTTCCAATATTTGGCTAAGTGTGGGATCATTTCACTGTTTTTCCTTTACTTCCACTACCAGAGAAGATTCTAAGCCATTGTGAACCACTACTCCCTCATCATCCATGTCAAGCAAACATACTCCCAAACATGCTAATCTATGTACTTCTTTGGCCAAATCCCATTCCTCCACTTTTACAGGAGCCAAATTACCCATGGACAACCTACTCAGTGCGTCAAGCACTATGTTAGCCTTACTCGAATGATAGAGCATACTCATATCATAATCTTTCAATAACTCCAACCACCTTGTCTGACAAATATTTAGCCTCCACTAAGAAAATACATACTGAAGACTCTTTGGTCAGTGAAAACATCAACATGCACCCTATAAAGGTAATACCTCCAAATTTTCAAGGCAAATACCACGACCGCAAACTCCAAGTCATGAATTGGGTAATTCTTTTTGTGATCCTTAAGTTTCCTAGAGGAATAAGCTATCACTCTCTTATTTTGCATCAACACACAACCTAACACAACTCTAGAAGTATCACAATACACCAAAAATTCATCTAACCCCTCTGGCAGGGCTAACACTGGTGCTGAAGTCAATCTATCCTTCAAGTCTTAAAAAATCTTCTCACACTTATCTGACCATATAACCTTCACTCTCTTTTGAGTTAGCTTAGTTAATAATGCGGCTATAGAGGAGAACCCTTCAGTAAATCTTCTATAATACCCAGCCAAATCTAAAAAGCTCTGAATATCGAATGGAGTGATGGATCTAGGCTAGTTCTTCACTGCATTAGTCTTTTGAGGATCTACATGAATAGCAGACCCTGAAATGACATGCCCCAAGAAGGTAACATACTCTAACCAAAATTAACATTTACCATATTTCGCATACAATTAACGATCCTTGAGAGTCTGGAGCACTATTCTCAAATGGTCTGTATACTCCTTCTCACTCCTAGAATACACCAGTATGTCATCTATAAAGACAACGACAAACATGTTTAAGTACTTCTTGAAGACCTTATTTATTAAATCCATAAAGGCTACAAGAGCATTTATTAGCCCAAATAACATAACAACAAACTCAAAATGGTTGTACCTTATTTGAAAAGCTATTTTTAGAATGTATCACTCCTTGACTTTCAACTGATGGTATCCCGACCTAAGGTAAATCTTGGAAAAACACCAGGCACCTTGAAGTTAATTGAATAAATCATTGATTTTAGAAATGGGATACTTGTTCATGATGGTAACCTTGTTTAACTGTCTATAATCTATACACATTCTAAGAGTTCCATCTTTCTTGCACACGAAAAGGACTAGAGCACCCCAAGGAGAAACACTGGGTCTGATGATACCTTTATCTAAGAGGTCCTTAAGCTACTCCTTTAACTCTTTAATTTCGGCCAGAGACATATGATATAGAAGGATAGAGATGGGATAAGTATTAGGAAGAAGATTAATACCGAACTCTATTTCTCTGTCTGGAGATACCCCTGGTAGATCTTTGGGGAAAACCTCTAAAAACTCATTGATTACACGAATTGATTGAACTATTGAGGCTTCAAACTTGGTATCTTTGACTCGAACTAAGTGATAGATACACCCTTTTGATATTTACTTTCTATCTATAATATAAGAGATAAAACAACCTTTGGGAGACACAGTACTACCCTTCTACTAAATAACTGCCTTATCAGAAAACTGGAACTTCACTACGTGGGTGCGATAATCTATAGATGCATAACATAAATGGAGCCAATCCATGCCCAAAATAACATCAAAATCTACCATGTTTAACTCTATTAGGTCCGCTAGTATGATATTATAAAGGACAGTAATAGGATACACCCTATTGATTCACCTAGCAACAACTGACTCACCCACTGGGGTAGAAACTAAGAAGGGCTTAGGGAGAATTTTAGGGAATACCCCAAAATTTACAGCAACCAATGGAGTTACATAAGTGAGATTTGATCCGGGTCTAACAACACATATACATCAAGATGGAAGGCACAAAGCATACCAGTGACAACATCTGGTGAACTCTCCTACTCCTGGCAGGATGGTAAAGCATAAAATTAATTTTGGCATTGACCTCCATATGTACTGGATGATGCGCCCTGTGGGGGAACTGGGTAACCTGGCAGAGCTACTGGATTAGTAGCCTGAGTTTGAGGATTAATATCTCTACTTCCTTGCTTTAGTATACGGACACTCCTTGATCATGTGTCCCATATTACCACAACCATAATAACTCCCTTTGCCCATCATGCACTCACCAGGATAGGTCCTGCCATACTTTGTATATGTCGGGTAACTGGGACTCCCAACTACACTGTTTAGAGACCTAAAATTCAAAGTCCTACCCCACTACTCCTATTTAGTCTTGGGTTTAGGGGAACTGGCTGAAGAGGGTGCAGGCATTGATGAATGACCCTAAAATTGCGAAGGACATTCCTATCCAGACCTTAGCTGACTATACTCAAAATATCCAGACTAGCTCTCTTATTTTTTTTCTATCTTTTCTTTAAGTTTTTTGCCTCAATCTGTTGAGCATGAGTCATGATAACGCTCAATCTACAACTCTCGTAAGAGTGTAAAGCGGTCGTTGTCAAATATATAACCCAACTGGGTTGGGTATCGATCCCACAGGGAATAGCCGGTCAACAAGTAAGTTATGATTATTAGACTTTTAGTGGAAGTCTCGTAGAAAGGGGGGATTGTAATGTGTAACCAAAATAATAGAGTAAAAATGGAAATTAGCAAAGTAAAAAGAAAGAATGTGTAGTTAAGATGTAAAATAATGAGAATTGAGAAGTTGGGGTTATGTCCACCTTATGAGTTATACGTGTCTATTAGCTATGAGTTATGCGGAATTTAGACATGCATGTGCTTATAGAGAATTGTATTCTATGGTAAATCCAAGCGTCTTTCGACCTAAACAAGGACTATTTCACTTCAACTCTTTTGAGCTTAAAGCGTATCTAACAGTACAAATTCTCCAAGAGGTTAATCCAGTTACGGCACTAACTTTTTAATAGGGGATGGGACCCTATTACCTTGACATTATCTCTTTTCCAGACATATAACTTTTCTTTCAAACAAGTTAATGCTATACTGGCATTATTCTATGCG
Organism: Capsicum baccatum var. pendulum; assembly: GCA_030864225.1. Taxonomy (NCBI): domain Eukaryota; kingdom Viridiplantae; phylum Streptophyta; class Magnoliopsida; order Solanales; family Solanaceae; genus Capsicum; species Capsicum baccatum. The sequence goes on along the minus strand of CM061558.1, from coordinate 73,248,932 downwards.
TCTGCAGCCACAAGAATTTGCATTAAGATGAAGAGAATAATGATATAAGCAGCATACGTGCCACGAATTCACAAACTCATAGCAATAGATGGTATCTCATAAGGCTTCCATAACCCCAACAGAGAAGTTTAGTTACCCATGAGTGCGAAGGAAATCACAATCGACATTGTTATTATACCATAATAATATCTTGTGTAGTAAAGTGTGGTAGGTGTTAGGCGTGACTTATTTGCAAAGTAAAGTTTCTCTTGTTGCGGAAATTAAGAATTGAATAGATGAAAAATAATGTTAACAATGAATTTAAGAAGAAAAGGAGAAAGATCGAATAGGGGGAATAGGGATGATGGTGGCAGAAATTTGGTTGATGGATGAGAATTGATGGAATGGGGGAATGAATAAAAATTTCTAGCAAAATAGGGTATTTATAACACCCATATCCTATTCCTACTAAGCTACTGCATTACTTAACCCATTCCTACTGGGTTACTGCATCATTATCCTAATCCTAATAAATTACTGCTTTATTATCCTAATCCTAATAGGTTACTGCTGGTCCCCAAAGTCTTCAGAAATGCTGTTTTTGCTCGGGATAGGTTTTCCATGCGTCACTTTTGGTCCTTGGCGTCCAAGCTTTCCCTTCCTTCTTTCATGAAGCTTTCTTTGGCGTCAAGTTATCCATAAAATGCTGAATTCTGCATCATTTATACCTGAAAACTTGCTAATCATGTTCGTTAGCTCACTTACAGGAAAAAGGACTAAAAGTGCATGAATTATATAATTTGTCCTCAAAACTTGCCTAAAATATGGGTAAAATATAATACTTTAGGCGTGTAAATTCGCCTATCATCAACACCCCACACTTAAAGGTTTGTTCGTCCTCGAACAAAATATCATGTCCATATAAACATCTACTTAGGGTTTCACAGTAACAACACAAAATATTCATCAAGACAAGCATAGCAATCATTAACAAAGAGTAGTTTTCTGATCATTAGTAAAAACAATTCCACCTCTAATATAGACTCGTGATGATGGTTAATTCGTATTCAAAAATTAAGGCACAAAGAATCATACACCACTGCCTAAAACTCATCAACCATGTGTGTCTCAGAATATATTACCCATAATCACTCACAAGTATAGTATGTTTCTCGAACATGGGTATAAGATTATCCTTGCTGTCACTCTCACAAAGAATTCATATGTTGCAACTGATGACCATAGGCTTGCCCTTAGTGTAATGCTCCACTAAATATCAGAATGCTGAGCTTAGGATCAAATAGGTCTTTTGCTGGTTGTAATGTAGGCTAAGGGACGGGTAGGACTATTTTGGCCAGAAATAGTGACTATGTTCCTAAGCGCTTTAATACATCACATTATGTCATTAACACTTTTCTTTCAAACAACCTTTCTACTTTCTTTTATTCTACCACCCTTTTTCACCTCTTTTGTTTTTCAATTTTAAACATAACCAACTTTTCAGTTTTCCTTTCCCTTTTTTTTCTTTTCACAACACCTCTTATGATAGCAATTCTTTTTCATAACAAATTCAAGCACCAATACATTCTAAAGCATCATACTCACCCAATTTCCTTTTAATTTGTCACATGACTTTACACTTTTAAGCACTTAGGAATTTGGATCAAATTATGGTCTTGAAAAAAATGGATTAGGCTTACATATGAGGTTGTCAAAGAAAATAGGCTTAAAGGCTCAAAAGGGGTTAACTAGGATAATGTCCACGGGTAGGTAAAAATAAGGTACACAAGTATAGGCTGCCAAAGAAATGCCTAAATCATCTCCTAAACTCACGTTCTTTATTTTTGCTTCACACACACACCAGGCAAGTTCTAGCATCAGCCACAAACATAGAATATACTATTATCTCACACACACAAGGCACATGGTCGACTTTATTGGGAGCATTATAGACTCTTGACCCAACAGATGAAGGAATTGAACCACACAATATCACATAGTGAGTCACAATTAGAGCCTAAACGTCTCAATAGTCATGATTTTAGCACAAACTCTTGTCATAATCTCATGCTGCCTATTAGAATAATTTCATGCGAAGTTAAGTTAATAAAAAAAAAATTTAACTACTAAAAAAAAATCTTAACGAAAAACAAAAAAAAACTAAGCAAAAAAACTAAGCTATGCTAAGCAAACAAACATAAATGCAAATGCAGATAAAAGAGTATAGCATGCAAATACCACTACCCCACACTTAGATGGGACACACTGCCCTCAGTGGAAAATAAATACGAAGAACCTGGTCAGTCGGACTCCTCCTCTATGTCGGGGGTCATACCCCCTTCGTTGGAATCATCATAGGAGTCGTTGTCATCAGAATTCTCCTCCACGTCAGAGTCTAGCATTCGTCGATCATCATCGGTTAGAACATCGTCATCAAGAGGTTCCTCAAAATATGTACCTACTCCACACATCTCCCTTGCATGCACATTCATTGGATAGTCATGATCCATATGTTGGAGCTCTACAGCAGTTGAAACACGACCTCCGCTCATTATTGTAAACCGAATCATGCCATAAAGATGGCGAAAGAAACTCTCATCTCGAGCATGTCTCTCTGCCGTAGTAAGGTTGACGCCATGTGTTGATTCAACATCTTTGACCTTTGTGAGGTCAACCTTCTTCGGATTGTGTGGGAGTTTATGATCAGCCGGTTCCTCTTCGATGTCTTCCTTCCTCAAGACTATAGTCAATAGATTGCCGAAGATGAAATGGGACCGTTTGTGTAGCCTGGCCTTCCGCATTGTAGATCGAATGATTGCCCCAATGTTGATAGGGACATTCGTTATCAGTGCATATACCAAGCACACTCTATCTCTTGTTATTTTTGTGTATTGCATCCCTGGAATGAGGCTAGAGTTTACGATGCGCAACCATATCCTTGCTTCCCTATTCAAAGGAGCATATGGAAAGGTGTTGTGTCGACCGGTGTCTTTATGTCTGCTCCATCATGCCATGGATCTTGTTCCACAAAGTGTGTGTCGAATAGCTCTGTATGGAGGTCTACTGTTCAGCTCTTTGAATGGTGATGGATCAACAACAGGCAAGCCAAGAAAGGAGTTGAAGAAATCTGCATTGAGTTGTAAAACTTGGCCCCGAATCTTGACCTCGCTTCCTGTGGTTTTCGGTGACCAGTTGGCATAGCATTCTCTTGTTAGATCGAGATTGCACTCTCCCATGTCTCGGAAGATCAAATCAAGATGTAACGCCATGATCTTGGCCAACATGCGCGGTTTTTTCTTTGCTAGGCTTTCCTTGTTTATCAAGTCCACATGAACATATTTCTTCTCTTTGTTGTTCCTATACCATTCCTTTGCTTCCTCCTCTAAAACCCATTTAATTCCGAACATGCGGCGTGGTATTTGCATCGAGGATGATTCTTCTTGCTCTTTTCGGCCTCTTTTCTTGCCCTTTTGGGAAGTGGTTGCCTTATTTTTGCCTTGTCTTGCTTTGGGTGCCATTGTACTTGGTTGATGACCTTGGATGATGTTCTTGCAAAGTAAAAGAGCAAAAGGAAAATTTTTGAGAGGATTTAGAGAGGTAGGCGGCGCTTATGCTAGGTTTGCAATGTGTTTTTGATCTAAGACTAAGTTTCTTATATATAGGGCAAGCTTGGGTCGGGTTTTGACCCATTTAAAATCGGATTTGGAGACAAGAAGTGACCATAGGCGGCGCCTTTTGCTTTGCCTATGCTTGGCATAGGCGGCGCCTTTTGCAAAGCATTGTTGAGCATAGGCGGCGCCTATGCCATGGCATATGAGATTCAGAGCAAAAGGCATTGGCATAGGCGGCGCCTATGCTATGGCATACTTGGGCATGGGCGGCGCCTATGCTATGGCACACTAGATTCCGAGACCTTAGGCCATAGTATAGGCCTTGCCTTGTTCGTGGCCTAGTTTTACCTAGGCCTAGCCTTGTTCATTGCCTATATTATCATAAGCAATGCCCAATCCATAGCCTTTTGCTTCTTCATTCCTAACTTACCACCTTTAACATGCAACACGTCCAAATCGAAATTTGAAACCGATCTCCTCGTTTTATACCTCTTGCACCTACATTTGCTTAAAAAAAATAAAGATGATTAGAACGATGGGTTGCCTCCCATCAAGCGCCTTAGTTTTGGTCGTGGCACGACTCTTCTTTTTGGATTTTTATTTATCAAAAGAAAACACGTACTAGAAAAAAATGAAAAATGATAAACGATGGGTTGCCTTCCATCTAGCGCTTGATTTATTATCGCGGCACGACATAGTTACCTCGAGTACTTAGACTTCGTCGAGATAAGTGATGGCCATATAATTTATCGAATCAAGAGGACCGATATAAGGTTTCACTCGTTGGCCATTCACTTTGAAGACAACACCATTATTGTCCTCCAACTCAACTACTCCAGACGAGTAGACTTGGTTAACTTTGTATGGACCAGACCACTTGGACTTCAACTTACCTGGGAATAACTTTAGTCTGGAATTGAAGAGAAGTACCATATCATCCTTTTGAAAGTTTCGTCGAACAATCCGCTGATCATGATACTTTTTCATCCGCTCCTTGTATAGGTCCGATCTCTCATAAGCATGTAGACGGAATTCATCCATCTCATTCAGTTTCTCAAATCTCAGATTCATTTCATCATCCCAATTTAAATTAAATCGCTTCAAAGTCCACAATGCCTTATGCTCAAGCTCGATGGGCAAGTGATGGGCCTTCCCATAAACTAGCTGATACGTGGACATGCCAATTGGCATTTTGAATGCAGTCCTATATGCCCATAGTGCATCGTCCAGCTTCCGAGACCAATCTTTCCTATTAGCATTTACCGTTTTATCAAGGATTTGCTTGATCTCTCTGTTGGAAACCTCTACCTGTCCACTAGTTTGTGGGTGATAAGGTGTGGCTACCTTATGTTGCTTGACACCATATTTTGCCAACACGGATTTGAATAGCTTGTTGCAAAAGTGAGATCCTCCATTACTTATGATAGTACGTGGTACTCCAAAGCGAGAGAAGATATTTCTCTTCAAGAATGCAAAAACACGCTTACCCTCATTGTCGGCCAATGCTACTGCTTCAACCCATTTCGAGACATAATCTACAGCAACTAGGATGTACTTCATTCCAAATGAATTTACGAATGGACCCATGAAATCAATACCCCATACGTCAAAGAGCTCTACTTCAAGAATTTTCGACATTGGCATCTCATGGTGTTTTAAAATTGCACCTTGTCGCTGGCATTGGTCACATCTTCTCACAAAGTCGTAGGCATCTCTAAATATCGAAGGCCAATAATATCCACTTTGCAATACCTTCCTCACTGTCCGATTACCTGCATGATGTCCCCCAACTTGGGAAATATGGCATGCTTCTAATATATTAGGCACCTCTACATGGGATATACATCGTCGGATAACACCATCCGTGCATCATCGAAACAAATATGGCTCATCCCAAAAGTAGTGTTTTACATCATGCATAAACTTCCGCTTTTGATGGTAAGATAAGTTTGCAGGTATTACATTACTCACCATAAAATTCACAAAGTCGGCATACCATGGTAACCCATCCATTATCGTCGCTAAGATCTCCTCGTCAGGGAATGCATCATCAATCTCGATTTCAGGCTGCGCCATATGCTCATTTTCGAGTCTAGATAGATGATCAGCCACTTGGTTCTCGCAACCTCTTCTATCCTTAACCTCGAAATCAAATTCTTACAGCAGCAAGACCCATCAAATTAGTCTTGGTTTTGCATCCTTTTTTTCATTAGATATCTTAGAGCTGCATGGTCTGTATGAACGATCACTTTGGTTCCCAACAAATATGCACGAAACTTCTCAAACGCATACACAACCGCTAGGAGCTCTTGTTCTGTGACAGTGTAGTTCTTTTGGGCTTCGTTCAGGACCTTGCTAGCATAGTAGATAGGATGAAATAATTTCTCCTTCCTCTGGCCAAGTACAGCGCCAACGGCTACCCTACTAGCATCACACATGACTTCGAACGATAAAGACCAATCTGGTGCTACCATGATATGAGCTTCAATTAGCTTTTCCTTGAGGCATTCTAATGCCTTCAAACACTCTTCATTGAAGTCAAACTTTGCATCTTTCTCCAAAAGTTTGCATAATGGACTAGCAATTTTGGAGAAGTCTTTGATGAACCGTCGATAGAATCCTGCATGACCGAAGAAACTACGGACTTCCTTCACGGAAATTGGAGGTGGTAGGTTCTCGATAACTTTAATTTTAGCTCGATCAACCTTAATTCCTCTTTCGGATATTTTATGGCCAAGAACAATACCTTCTTTAACCATAAAGTGGCATTTCTCCCAATTCAGCACTAGGTTGAATTCTACACATCTTTGCAACACCATACTTAAATTTGATAAGAACGCTTCAAATGTCTCGCCAACCACTGAAAAGTCATCCATAAATACCTCCAAATTATCTTCAACCATATCAGAGAAAATGGACATCATACAACGCTGAAAGGTGGCTGGTGCGTTGCATAGCCCGAATGGCATGCGTTTGAAGGCAAACGTGCCATAAGGACATGTAAATGTTGTCTTCTCTTGGTCTTCGGGGGTAATACAAATCTGATTATAGCCTGAATAACCGTCTAAGAAACAAAACCATCCTTTCCCCGCTAATCGATCTAGCATTTGGTCCATAAATGACATTGGGAAGTGATCTTTGAGCGTCCAAGAATTCAACTTTCGGTAGTCCATGCATACTCTCTATCCGGTGATGGGTCTGAGTGGAATAAGCTCATTCTTTTCATTCGCGACTACCATTATGCCTCCTTTCTTGGGAACACATTGTACCAGGCTTACCCATGTACTGTCAGAGATTGGATACACAACCCCCGCATCTAACCACTTGATAATTTTTTTCTTCACCACTTCTTGCATAGGTGGATTGAGACGTCTTTGATGCTCAATGGTGGGTGTGCATTTTTCTTCAAGTTGAATCTTGTGGGTACAAATCTCAGGTGGAATACCAATAATATCCGTGATGGCCCAATCAATGGCTCTTATATACTTCCGTATAATAGTAATGAGAGCTGCAACTTGTTGCTCACCCAAATCTGCTGCCACAATGACTGGAAGTGTGTTTCCGTTTTCTAAGAATGCATACTTTAAATGACTAGGCAGCTCTTTCAATTCTAACGTGGGTGGCTCTTCAATGGATGGCTTTGTTGGTGGTGTGGGTCGATTTTTGAGATCAAGGTCCAGCTTCTTGGGAGCATGGCGATATGTCCCTAATCCTGATAGAGCAAAAATAGCTTCTTTGCAATTTTCAGCATCCTTACTTTCTCCATTCATGAGCACAATCGCCAATGGGTCTTCAATAATTTGTTTTTCTTCAAGTAGTTCTTCCTCATCATCAAAGTAAACATCAGCCACCGAGAATACATTCAGCTCTTTGGGTTGCTTCATTGATTTGCACACATCAAAGCGAACTACTTCGTCATTTATTCGGAATGAAAGCTCATTTGCTCTCAAATCAATGAGCACACTTCCTGTAGTAAGGAAAGGGCGCCCCAAGATTATGGGGACTTTTGAGTCTGCCTCGCAATCCAAAATAACGAAGTCTGCCAGAAAGATGAATGAAGAAACCTTTACCAAAACATCACATAGAATACCAACAGGTCGTTTTACCGACCTATCCGCCATTACGAGCCTTATATTGGTTGGAGTAGGATCAACCAACCCCAACTTTTTGTAAATAGATAATGGCATCAAATTGATGCTGGCTCCTAAGTCGCATAATGCTTTGGCAAAATTCAAAGATCCAACGGTGCAAGGAATAGTGAAAGCACCGGGGTCAGCCTTCTTCTGAACTAGTGATCGGGTAGCGATTGCGCTGCAGTGATGAACATTATCTTTTAACTCATAGATTGCTGCCCGCTTCTTTGTCAAAAGATCCTTCATAAATTTTGCATACCCAGGCATTTGTTCAGGTGCCTCTACCAATGGAACATTAATGGTCAGCTGCTTTAACATAGTCATGAATTTGCTGAACTTCGTCTCATCCACCACCTTCTTCAATCTTTGAGGAAAAGGTGGTGGTGGATAAGAAATTGTTTTCTCCATGGCTTTCTTCTCCTCTTGCTTCTGTTTGTCAGCCTTTTCAGGCTGCAACATACTCGGTGTGACGTCTTGGCCGTCGTGGGTAGCTTCTGCAGAATCTTCTCCTTTTGCCTTGTCATCAACGTCCGCTACTTCATCAACCACTTGCTTGACTTTTGATGAAGTTTCCAGCACCTTACCACTTTGGGTAGTGATGGCCATACATGACCCATCATTCCTTGGGTTTTGCATAGTGTCGCTAGGTAAAGTGCCGGCCTTTCTTTGATTCAGTGCTGCTGAAAGTTGGCTCAATTGCTGCTCTATTTGCTTTATTGAAGTGGAGTGTCAGTCAACCAATTGTTTCATTGAGGACAAGTCATTTATTACCTCTGTTACTCCCGTGCTAGTTGCTTCCACTCCTTTCAATAGTTTAGCCATCATGTCTTCCATACTTCCAAAACCAGATGCAGTGGCGTTACGTCTTCCTGGAGGAACGTACAAACCACTCTTGTCATTTTTGTTCTTCCAACTACCTTGGTCCTTGTTTCCAGATTTATCATAGTAGTTCCGACCTTGGTTTCCTTGGGTATTACCTCGGAAACCCCCCTGATTGTTCAAGTAGTTGGCTTCTTCTTCCGAATCAGATTCGTCTCTTCTTTTTGACGAAATAGCTTTGACATTTTCGGTCTTCCCTGATAATAGATGCTTTGTAAGAAGATCCACTTGTGTTTTCATGTGCACCATATCTTGATCACGTTCTTCTTCTCTTCTTCTTTGGTTTGCAGTCATGCCAATAGATAAAGTGGGGCTTGCTACCTCAAAATCCCTGGTATGCCAAGCTCTACTTTGCTTTGTTATCCGATCTAGCATATTGCTTGCCTGCCCAAAGGTGAGGTCCATAAATGATCCTCCAGCCGCATTATCCACCACTGGTTTAGTTATTGAATTCAAGGCTCTGTATAGTATCTCCATTAAGTGGACATTGGTCATATGATGGTTTGGGCATCTCATTAGCTTTGTCTTGAACCTTTCCCATGTTTTATGAAGGGCTTCAGTTGGAAGCTGACGAAAGTTGCTGATTTTATCTCTCAATTATGCTCTTTTGGATGACGGAAATAATCTTTCTAGGAAAGCGTCTCTTAGTTGCCTCCAATTTGTAATAGAATCAGGAGTCAGCCCATTCAACCATAGAGTTGCCTCCCCAGACAGAGACAATGGAAATAGGCGTAATCGAATTGCATTCTGACCAACGCCAGGATTGTCAAATGACTTGCATGTAGAAATAAAGTTGATGAGATGCATATTCGGATCATCACCTGCTAGTCCACCAAATAATCCCTTGAGTTGCATTAACTGAATCATGGTGCTTGTGATGTTGAACTTGGCTCCGGGTGCCAATGGTGGAGGAATAATGGCTCCTGTGGCTCCGGCTCCATCAAGATCATCATCATCATCGTCAAAAGCTGGTTGCATAACTCGGTGTTCAGGCCTAAACCTAGCTTGACGATCTCTTCTGTTAGCAGGTGTTGCGATCTCAGCAACATGCCTAGGGTTTAGTAACTCGTCATCACCTAGATTCTCTTCATCAGGATTTGTTGCTCGCCCAGGGTTGTCAATATTCTATTGGTGCACTTGAGCGGCAGCTAGAGCAGCTAGTCTCGCCTGTTCCTGTTGAGCAGCCATCCTTTGAATTTCGTGTTGTGCCTCCATTCTGCCAATACGTTGTGGTTCAGGATTGATAGGTAATAACGCTTGACCAAAACTTCGAGTATGGGGCATGCACTGAATAAAAACCTGCAGAGAACAAAAACAAAAACTAAAAGTAAAAGTATGAGAATCTTTGACCAAAGGTTCTAGTAATTATCACAAACTTAATTGACACTCGTATTCCCCAGCAACGGCGCCAATTTTTTGATAACGCTCAATCTACAGCTCTCGTAAGAGTGTAAAGCGGTCGTTGTCAAATATATAACCCAACTGGGTTGGGTATCGATCCCATAGGGAATAGCCGGTCAACAAGTAAGTAATGATTATTAGACTTTTGGTGGAAGTCTCGTAGAAAGGGGGGATTGTAATGTGTAACCAAACTAATAGAGTAAAAACGGAAATTAGCAAAGTAAAAAGAAAGAATGTGTAGTTAAGATGTAAAACAATGAGAATTGAGAAGTTGGGGTTATGTCCACCTTATGAGTTATACGTCTCTATTGGCTATGAGTTATGCGGAATTCAGACATGCATGTGCTTATAGAGAATTGTATTCTATGGTAAATCCAAGCGTCTTTCAACCTAAACAAGGACTATTTCACTTTAACTCTTTTGAGCTTAAAGCGTATCTAACGGTACAAATTCTCCACGAGGTTAATCCAGTTACGGCACTAACTTTTTAATAGGGGATGGGACCCTATTTCCTTGACATTATCTCTTTTCCAGACATATAACTTTTCTTTCGAACAAGTTAATGCTATACTGGCGTTATTCTATGCGTCTGCAGCCACAAGAATTTGCATTAAGATAAAGAGAATAATGATATAAGCAGCATACGTGTCACGAATTCACAAACTCATAGCAATAAATGGTATCTCATAAGGCTTCCATAACCCCAACAGAGAAGTTTAGTTACCCATGAGTGCGAAGGAAATCACAATCGACATTGTTATTATACCACAATAAAGATCTTGTGTAGTAAAGTGTGGTAGGCGTTAGGCGTGACTTATTTGCAAAGTAATGTTTCTCTTGTTGAGGAAATTAAGAATTGAATAGATGAAAAATAATGTTAACAATGAATTTAAGAAGAAAAGGAGAAAGATCGAATAGGGGGAATAGGGATGATGGTGGCAGAAATTTGGTTGATGGATGGGAATTGATGGAATGGGGGAATGAATAAAAATTTCTAGCAAAATAGGGTATTTATAACACCCATATCCTATTCCTACTAAGCTACTGCATTACTTAACCCATTCCTACCGGGTTACTGCATCATTATCCTAATCCTAATAAATTACTGCATTCCCCAAAATCTTCAGAAATGCTGTTTTTGCCCGGGATAGGTTTTCCATGCGTCACTTTTGGTCCTTGGCGTCCAAGCTTTCCCTTCCTTATTTCGTGAAGCTTTCTTTGGCGTCATGTTATCCATAAAATGCTGAATTCTGCATCATTTATACCTGAAAACTTGCTAATCACGTTTGTTAGCTCACTTACAGGAAAAAGGACTAAAAGTGCATGAAATATATAATTTGTCCTCAAAACTTGGCTAAAATATGGGTAAAATATAGTACTTTGGGCGTGTAAATTCGCCTATCATCAAGTCATCAATCGAATAATATCTATATCCTCGATCAGCATGGTAGTCCTACACTGCTTGACTACCAAATCAGATACCCTAGTAACAAACTTACTCATACAATCTCTAGAGTCAGATAACAACACTAGAGCATATTTAGCTAACTGAGTGAATTTAAGGTAGTACTCCATCATTGTCATAGAGCCTTGTCTTAGGTTCATGAACTTCTCCACTTTATCCTCCCTTATCCTACGAAGAAAGAACCTATCTAAAAAAGCGTTCTGAAATACCTGTTAACTCATAGGAACTGCATTCTCACCCCTACTATCCTTTCACAAAGTAACCCAATCATAAGCAACATCCTCCGGCCTATAAAATTCCAGCTCTACATTCTTCTCTTCAGTAACATTCATGATTTGAGTTATCTTTCTCACCTCATCAATAAAGAGTTGGGGATTTTCGTCCACCTTTGACTCATGGAACTCAGGTGGATTCAACCTCATGAAGTCCTAAATTTTGGGCTGCAACTAGGTTATCATTTTGCTGAAGTAGGATTGCTACCTGTTGGTTTCCCTGAACATTGGCATTCATAGCTTGGGTCAATGCTTAAAAGGAAACCTGAAATTTATTATGAGATATATTCTCATTTATAGGATCTGTATGCAGGGGTGGTTGATCACTATTTCTGTGTGCGTTTGCTTGGTAAAGAGTCATATTTTATTATGTAAAAACATGAGTTAAGTTAGATAGATACAACTATAATCACGATAGATAATGAAAGAAATGATGATTCCTTACTTATTCTGTAACCTCCTGCTCATAAATGTGGTGCGCTTCACATTCATGATCAAGACTATATGTAATGCGGCTTGTCTGATTCCCTGGGACTCTTCAAACCTTATGCTCTGATACTAATTTTGTAACGCTCTAGGATCATCCCCTGGACGTCAGACGGCGCTTAGGATTAGGAATGGCCCCAAGCTAACCTATGATATATTTTTAACTTAGAACTCATATGAAAGGTGAACCTATATATGAAGTAACTGAAGGTAAAAAATTTATTATCTTAATGTAAGTATTTAACATTGGAAATCTTAAACAAACTCCCTGAACTTTGAGCATACACAGTCTGACAAACCTTTACCGCTAACTAGAAAGCCACTGTGACAAACCTCAGCTGACTCAAACTTTAAATAAAAATCAAAGATCTAAAATAACTTTTAACACTAAACAAGAGTATGATAAGCTGGGTCCCCGAGCAATGAGGACTCACCAAAAGTCAGGATGCAAGTGATGATACTCTTAGTCAACCGTGCTGCAGGAAATGAGCATTCAAGCCTACATTATAAGACAATATAGCACATAGACATATATGTGGGTCAGTGCTTCTAGAATGTACTGAGTATGTAAGGTTGAATGCATAAGTAAAACAACAATTGAACATATGTGTACACTTTCAAATAATGCATGCTAAGTGCAAATGACTCACCTTGGACTTGAGTAAAGCTAAAGATTGCAAAATCATAAAACATGTATAATAAAACATATGAAATAACTTAGTAAGCATAACACTTAGTTTCTAAAGTCTTTTCTTTTATTCTTTCTTATGGGAGAATCTTCTAACCAACTAAACCATATGAGCTATAATGGATTCCAATGTCTTACCTACGTTAGGAAAAGCTATTCTACCCTTGCCATCAGAATAGAACCTTAACTTAAGTGATCACTATACTTCATCCATTAGAAAAAAGTTTAACTTATGGTGGCTCATAGTTTTTGAGAATTTAGGATATGTTCATCCGCATTCCCTTCTCTGTGTTAAATACTACTCCCAGAATACATATATGCTCTTACTTAAGAAATCCAACTTAAATAGCATAAGGGTTTATAGACTGAAAACCAGTTATGCATCTTTTTACTTAAATCATAATCAAGATGAATAACAAGTGGATTTTATGTCTTATCTTTAGGTCAAACAATCAGGATTTATTGAATCATGTTGTATTGCTTATGAATGGAACTTCAAAGCTTAAACTTTTATGTAACCTTAGTGCTTCTTCTTAAACCTTAAAACTCTTACTTTCTTTAATAACCCTTATAACTAAATATCAGGCTCAATACCCATATAAAAATATTTCATCAAAATCCAAATCAAAGTGATGAAAATTTAATCACAACATTAATCTTAAAGTTCAAAACATGAATAGATGTAACCTTTGTAAATCTTTAGCACTCAAATCACAAGATTAAGGTATACTTCAATATATGAGAATTTGAGGGATGAACCCTAATATAAAACATGTGAATTCAATATTAAAATCATGTTTTTTTGGCATAAGGATGGAAGAATTAACCTTGTTCAAAAACCACACATACCTGAAATTGCTTGACTTCTGAAGAGAAGTTGAACTATGTGTCTTGAGAGATGACTTGGTGAGAAAAACCCTAATCTTTTGTTCTAAAAAATGGGAGGAGAAAAGATGTTGTTAGTTTACTAAAGGATAGAGAAAAATAATGCCTATCTGGAGTTATAAGTCATGGGTCGAGAGTTATAAGAGGGAAAAGAGCAAAAGACCCCTTAACTAAACTTACAGAAATTGACCGCCAGTCATCACGAGTCAACCATATGACTTGTATAGTGAGGATATAAGTTGGACTAGTAACTCGTAAGCTTGGCAGTGGGAAAGATAACACACAATAGTCAACATATAAACGGTAGATTATGACTTTTTACATGTCCATACGACTTTGAAACAACCATTCATAACTTGGATATAAATTTAGGGAACCTATACTGCTGAACTTATGACTTCTCTTCATATGACTTCTAACATGCTATGATGATTTCTAAGATCAAGTCGTAACTTGAATAGACCTTAAATCACCTGACACTTCCATGGCTATGATTCTTATCTTACAACTTGTAAGATATCTATACGACTTGAGGTAATAAGTCATATATTTCACAGTGATCTTAAAATACGGGGTATTACAAATAGGGAGATTTCCCATGGAAGATCCGAGAATTCCTTCAGTTTGCATAGAAAATCCTTAGAATACTGTAGGTATGTAGAGACTTATTTGTAAATACATAGGGATTTATGTAACAATTATTATTTACACATTAGTCCCTAGATGATTAATATAAATAGAGGGGCATTCACTAGGAAAATCATCAAGCAAATAATTCAAATTTTCTATAATACAAATCTTCCTAAGAATTCTCTTGTGTTCATTTTATCATTCTCTTAGTGATTCTTAATGTCATAGGCTGATTTTGATATAGAAAGATCGTGAGAAAAATAGTGCAAGAGCATGAGCAAATTTTCAAGTGTCGTATGTGCGCTTAATTAAAGACTAAGATCGTGACAAAATAATATCAACGCAAAATTATAACTAAGAAAATGGCAAATGATGGAGAACTCAACACTGGTAGCACCATATCTAACGTCACTAGGAATGTAGTTGACAAGAAGAACCATAGCAAGAAGGGAAATGTCTCCAATAAGAGCAAGGAGGTGTTTCTCAAACCTGTGCCAAGCGAAGGACTTACTATTCAGGACCATTTCCATAAAAGGAAGCAAGAATGAAGTAGAGGTTCTACCTGAGGATGTCTTATTTGATAAAGAATGTGTTATGGAGGTTAATGTAGGGATAAACGATATTGATGTCCTTGGCCAATATTTGGATAAAGTATAAGGCATCCTTAACGATCCTGAGGGGAATGCACTTGAAGATATAAAAAACATTCAAAATAATTTTAAAAAGCATATGCAGTTTGAGATATAACTAAGGAAAACCATCACTACCTTCGAGGACCGACTCATGAAGACGCTGAGTATTATCGATTCCATGATGGCAAAGTTATAGTCAGTCAAGGAGTATGTTAATGATAGCATGACTGAAGTAAGTTGAAATGTCGTTATTATGAAGGAGGCCAAGATCGAGGCTATAAATCTATCAGTGTTCAAAGAAGTTTGTGATGCATAGAAGGTGGAGAATTTTCTTTGAAACTTAAAAAACTATTTCAAGTATGGAAATATAAGGGATGATGAAGCCAAGAACAAGACTGTTATGTTGTAGCTATCAGAGACTATCATTCGATGATGGAGAAGGAAGGTGGCTGATGTTAAGAGAGATTTGTGAACTATTAGCATTAAGAAAATACTAGGTAACTTTCATAAACATTATGTAAGAGAATATATATATATATATGTGTGTGTGTGTGTGTGTATATATATATATATATATTTATTTGAGAATATAGGCTCTAAAATTAACTCTAGATAAAGAAAAAGATATTTGAAATATTTCATTGAATTCAGTTATATTATTAGGTAGAGGGTTGTTAGGGAGTTGATTTTATTTATTTGTGTCATTATGTGACGATTCTATTTTGCGCATTCCACATTTTATGTAGATATCTAAAAAAATTTGATTTGTGTACAAAATAAAATAAAGTACTTATTTGTAGGATTATGATTTAGGTATTTCTTTGTTAAAACAATTTCTGGCTTTTTTTCTTACCCTTTCATTATCCATAGTTTATTCCATTTGAGCCTTTGTACCGCCCTGATTTTCTAGAATCAGAATGCCACATGGTGCTCATGATCCCGAAGGACCACAAGCTAATCCTTTACTGATATCTGTACCTGAGCACTGCATAATATAATATAATAAATGTGGAAAACTGGAGAAAACTTGCCATAAGGTTCAAAACATCTAAAATACTCAAAACTGAATACTGAATACTAATACATCTATCTGTAGAGCCTCTAACTGTCTGAACTGTGAAGTTTATGGGACATGTCCCCAACTAACTCCGTCTACTAAAAATAAATTGTGTGTAATGCCATAATAAAATAAGGATCATCCTTGAATGAAGAGGACTCACTGCTACATCGATTGCTTCTGAATGAGTCTGGACTACTAAGGGTGCTCTGAATCTCGCATTTTTGAACCTATGGTATAAGACACCATAGCGCAAGAGAAAAGTATGCGTCAGTACTTTGAATGTACTGATATGCTAGATGAGGTAAGGCTAAATGCAAGGGATTATGCATGAACATAGCTTAACTAAATAACATGAGAGTACTGAATGAGGACATATGTATGAATGCACAAACCATAACTGAAATCATCGTGACTTTGAATATTGATACTCAGATACTTCTTTACTGGCATCTGAACTCACTGCTAATACTGAGATACTGAATAACTGAATCTTCTGATATTGATAACTGAGTACTAAAGTTGAGATCAGTCCTCTATAGCGGAAGTTCTCTGAATCTTTTAATAATAGAAATAATGGATGAGTTTGAGATCAGGCCTATCTAATGGGTGATCTCCGGCTCTATTAGTACTGATACTGATTAACTTTATGTGAGACCACGCCTATCTAGTGGGTGGTCCATGAATCTATGGAACTATCTAAGTTCCTTACTGAGATGGGTGACTGTATCTGACAGTCCTGATTTCTGAGTTCTACTCTGAAGACTGATACTGAAACTAAAATTGTGGGAGTTCTCACTTAACAGACATGCCCCAAATCTGATCTAGTGGGGTTCAACCTATAACCCCAACTGTAACGGTGTCAATACCGTGCCACGGGTAAAGACCTCTGTTATTGTCAAGCCTCTCTAACGGTTGACCCTGAACAGGAAGTTAGGCCTAAGGCAATATGATAGTCAAGCCTTAATCTAATGGGTGACTCCTAGTCCTGTGCTGGCTATGCAGTTCTAGAGTTCAGTGACTACTAATAACAACTATTCCTCTCTAATGCGGAAGCCATCATCCCTGCAATCGCTCGATGCTAGTTCCTACTCCCAACTGAAAGACACTAAACTGATTCTTGGACTATACTAGACTGAGCTAAATTTATTACTGATTATCTTACTTGACTGATCTAACTGAGTTTACTTGATTTTGTTATCTGATGGAATACTTCTGAATCTCATTATCTGACTGGATGATACTAAGTTCTGAATTGATTACTTGAATTCTACTGAGGTCTGAAACTAAATTCTTGAATACTACTAAGATCTGAGCTGAGTACTGAATTGAATTTGGAATGCTAATGGTACTTAGATTACTGAGATTTCTTATGTTCTATAACTACTTGAGAGTACTAAATTCCGTAACTGACTGAGTTCTAAGGATCACGGCTTGACTGAGATTGTCGTGAAAACTGACACTGGCTCTAGACAACAGCTAATTTGTCATGTATAAATACCCCCAGGACTCGATAACATAAAAGTAAAACATAAACATTCTTGAATAATCATGACCATAGACTTTCATTCACAACACAATCAATACGATATCTCATCATACACATGTAAACGTATAGGGAATGCATACTAATATCTCATAATTGTTCAATAAGGAATACACATGGATAAGAATGCATGCAACTTATCACAATACATTCACTAAGGCATTTCAACAAACACTTGGCATGCACTAGTTATCACAAAATTGGGGATTTCATGCTTAACATACTAAATAGGCACTATTATCTTTACTTAAGCATTCTATCAAACATATGGGGAGTTGCTTTGGTTATACCACAGATTCTATACCAAATTATCATGAATACATCAATATCACGCAGCTTGAAGAGGGTTTATCATGAATATCATACAATTTATCACATACTAGAATCAACGCTTAAAATTGGTAGTCTAAATCATGAATTAAAACTCAACAATACAAAATCATGAACTTTAATACACATAAATTATGAAATCTCATAAATACGTAAACCTCAAAATCTTGGGTGGAAGGAACCCAAGAATCAACATCTAACATACCTTAGAAGACTCTTTCTTGAAGGTTCTTGAAGAAAATCCTTAGTCTTGTTCTTGATTTCTTGGCTAGGGTTCTTGCCCCTTTGAGATAAAATATAATGTCTTGAGAGAAAAGTGAGGAAAATAATGGAATAAGGGATTATTGGGCGTTTTATTTTGTGTTTAGGGATGATAGGGGTCATGAAAAAAGTCTAAGATGCCCTTGGAATTAAATAAAGGAATCTGAAAATCCCAATTTTTCATGCTAGCGCGACGCGCCATAATCGCACCAGCTTACTGAAAATTGGACAATTGGGAAACTACTTGATGGCGTGATGCGGTGGAAATTGTGTTGCCACCTTGGTTGCGAACTGAAAATACACTACGATGTGGTGGAATCGCTGAGGCTCACTGGATTTTACAACTGCCATTTTGGCTTGCTCCGCGACGCGCTAAAGTACCAGTTGGTACATTGTTTCACTAAAATGGCTCTAACTCTTCGCCTGAGTGTCGAATTTGGGAGAATTTGATATCGATGGAAAGAATATTCAATTTTCCATGGGATAAAAAGTTAAAATCGTAAAGATTTCACATGGAATAAAATATATTCATCTTTGAATCAAGATATTTGATGTTCTAGAGATGAATTTGAACTAGGAGAAGGGTGGGTTATTATAGACTTCTAATATATTTGTATGATAATATTTAATTATCCTCCCCTCCCCTTTTATTTCTCAACCTTTCATTAGTTTGATTCCTAAAAGTCCCTGGTACATTTTAAAGTAAAACTTACAAGTAAAGGAAAATAGGACGGTGAATCAATGAGAATTAATGTGTAGAGAAAAGAAAAAAAAGTTAAAAGTGGTGCTCATGTAGAAAAAGTCAAGTTGTTGTACATTTGTACTAAGTGAGCAAATAAAAACTTTGGAAAGGGTGAAATATATAGTTGGGAAACATTGCCTCTTGCTAACAATGTATGAAAAATAGGGTAAGTTCTTCAAGATGAGGAGAGATATAAAAGGAAAAATTATTGGAATTGGAAGATATTAGAAAAAAAACATAAAAATTTGAAAAGATGAAAACTTGAAGCAAGTCTTAACGTGAACAGAGAGAATAGTCATACTCAAGCCTGAATAATTTCAATTCATCCCTTAGTGGATATACAGTTGATAGAGTGTGATAGTTAGAAAAAACTTATGGTATGTCTTATATGTATGTTAATTATATTATGGGAGTGAGTGATATTATTTTACTTCCCTGAAAAGTGTGATGTATAATGAATTTATGAGAGAGTATCTATCTTAAAAAATGAGGGCACATAGGTGATATAAATTCAGGTATCTATTCAATTTTCTTGCTTGATAATATGAGTGGAATTGTACCTATCTATCATGTTAGTGAGTTGTTCTAGAGGATACACTGCCTTGGTAAAGTTTTCTTGATTGAATTGCTCAACTTACTTTGTATGAGATTTGCTTGGATGATTAAATATTCTTTGTAATCTAGGAAGAAGCATTCTATTTTAATCTCATAGCGAAGTAAGTGTTAAGCTTATTGAAGTGTCTAGTTAGTTGTTCGAAGACAGACAAAAATGGTGATGTGGGGAGTATTTACACTCAATTTTAATCATACTTTTTCTATGTTTATGCTTTATTTTAAAGATTATCTAGTTTAATACTTTTGATTATGCTTATATCCATATATAGTTTTGAGCTAATATGATGTGTTCTGTAAATTGTAGGTGAAATACCCAAGAAGTTGACTATACGTGAGAACTTGTTTCTAGATACTTTTATCGTTATTCTTCAATATATGAATACCACTTGTACATAATTTGTCAATCATTAAAAAATTATCGTAACTTCACAAGATCTTGAACATATATCTAAAGATCATAATGCTCCAACAGAAGGGGAGTACCAATGCTTTTGAAATTTTCATACTCAAAATTGTAAATCTATTTGTTGGCAGAAACAACATTGGGGCAGAACAGAAAAACCATTATGCTTTTAGTAATATCTGGAATAAACACCCCCTTTCAAAATATCTTTCTTCAATTGGAGAATTCTAGAAACCATGATCACTCTTGATGTTACCATCACTAAATTTGGTTGCATGTTGTATCAAGATACACCTTTATAAATTTAGAAACCTCTAATAATCTATTTTGTGAATATCCATACAACTAGTAAAACTTGAAATTTCTTACGTATACATCCCTAGGTATCAAGCACAATGACCACAACTTGAAAAGCCTATCTTGAAATTGGTAAAGATTTAATACAAGCACCAAATTACTTTCCCTATTTCAATTTATGTGATACTCTTTTATTTTTAGTAAGCCCAAAAAAGAATTACGTCTTTCTGTGTTTAGTAATGATTTAACTTTAAACTTTATCATTAGTGATATAATTTATAATCACACAAATATTTATTATTTATTTTAGATACAAATTTTAAAAATTCTCATTGTAATCTTAAGCTTGGCAGCCAATCAATGGCCATCAAATAAATTGAAAAGTATAGAACACTTAAGTTTCTCTCTTAGAATTATCTCTTCAATGATGTGCTCAAAATTATGAAAGTGGATATGCTCTTCAAGATAAGAAGAAATTAATATCTGTTGGAATAAGGTTATCCATGAATTTTTTTCTTAACTTGAAAATTGTTATATGTAAGAAATTTGGTCATATCCATCTTACTTTAAATTAGAAATTTTTTTTTCATAAAATGATAGATAATTATAAGCATAAGCTTAGTTATCTTTCAATTTACTAGATTAAACCTCCCCATTTTTCCAAACTAATTACAAATGGCAATTTTATTAGTAGAGACAATGATTCAAAGACAGTACTAGAGATATTCCTGACCATGTTAATGTTTGGACGATAAATGCTCATATTAGAAGATATAGATCTTAACAATATTACTAGCAAAAAAGAGAAGATCTTAATAAAGGGTATGTTGAATACATTATGGATTGACCTTCGGGACTCCTTTCTCAGACAAAAAATATTAGGATAACTTGATTTGAAGAAGATGACTACAATACCAAGTATTTTCATATTTTCCTAAGAAAAAGAAGAAGAATCCAGTTATATAGAAAAAAAATAACAAAGACAGATGAATTGAAGAAGATGAAAAAATAGCCAAATCAATAATACGTTATTTTTAGAAAGTCTTCAGCATAAAGCAAACCACTGTAAGTAACGACCCAAACACTTGCATTCCTAATTTCATAATTGAGAAAGAAAATATTTTTGTGCAGGATTTTAGATGAAAAAAGATTGAAGAAGTTGTAATTGAGTACTGAGAGATCAACTAGTTCAGATGGTTTCAATGACATGTTCTGCTAATCATGCTAGGAAATTGTCAGACATGATGTAAGTGTTTTTATACTTGACTCCTTCAAAGGTAAAAATCTTACAAAATTCTAAACTCATACTTGTGTAGCATTGACTCCTACAGTTGATTCTCCTTCTAGTTTTAGTGATCTTAGGTCTATCAGTCTTAGCAATTTTTCTAATAAGATAATTTTTTAGATTTCTCCCAGGAGGCTTAATCCCTTGTAAAAATTATCTCTGATAATCCATTACAAGAAAACTGTAAATTACATGAGAATTTTATGTATAAAAAATTATCATAGGTAATTCATGCAGATTTTTTTGTGAAAATTTTAAATTCCTTAATATTAGAATGTATTACCTACGGAATGCATATTCTCAATAAATTCTGCAAGTAAAGTTAGCACCATTTTGTGCAAAATTCATACCTGTGATATTACTTGGGGTAACATATCGACAAGTAAAGTATCTCTAGGTAAATCCATAAGTACATGGACTAAAAAAATTTTTTTGATCCTTTTTAATTCCATAGAAAAATTTTCAGATAATTTATCATACGGATTTACCTGGAGATATTTTGGTGGTAATTTATTTGGAGAGTTTATAGTCTAAAAAATTATTTGGGGACTCAATTGCTGCCAATTTAACTGAGGATTTTTTCTTGGAGATTTACCTAAAAATGTAATTATTTGAGAAAGTATTGGTAGAGTTTCTTGCTATAAATTTACCTGGAAATTATTTTTTGAAAATTTACATAGAAATTTTAGGACTTGAAAATTTTTCTAGAGATTTGATAGCCGTGGATTTTGAGGAGATTTTGTAAATAGATTTTTTTTCCTTTCAAATTTATGTTTAATTCTCTTATTCAATTTAAAATATTAACGAGATAATTCACTATTGCAGATTTTAAATCAACAAATTACATGAAAGGATACTAATAATATAAGTGAAAGCAATTTGAATAGAAAAATGATAGACTCAAAGAAAAATAAATATAAAATAAAAATAAGTTGAGCATTAAACTTTGTTGTGTTAGAGGAATAAATTTACAAATAACTTTATAATATTAATTCTTATTTTGAGCAATTATAATATTAATAATTTGTTGTGTTATTCATTGTTATAAAAGTCGTATTATCAATTTATTTTCTTTTCAAAAATTTTAATTCCCAAAAATCATGTTAAAGATTTATTAAATATTAAAGAACTAAAAGTAATTTTATTCACTTGGTCATATTTGAAGAAAGTATATTTAAATTTTGGAATCCATACTTACTATAGTTCAATAACTTTTTATTACTAAGTAATTAACTATAATTTTTAATTTGAAAAATTATTCATTTATAATTATTATTCGTGTGATTTTAATTGTTCTACTTAAATAATATTTTTAGATGTATATTCTTGTAACGATTCAAATTTTGATGAATTATATGAAATATTTATTTTTGTGTGATTTGACCTTTTAACCCCTCCTCGTTGGTTGCTTTATGTCATTTCTGGGGAGTAGGGATAACTAGTATGATTCTTAATGCATCTTGGTGTGATTTATGTGAAATTATGGTTTTTGGTGGCTTGAAAAGTCTTATAGTTGACTCCAGTCAATATTTATTGATCTATGTGTCGAATGAAAAAATGGACTGTACCAACAAATTTGAAACATCATTTTAGGTTGGTAACATAATTGGTGTAATTATATGACTTTTAAATCTCATTTCGATCCTCGATTCAAAAAGTTGTCAAATTGGATTTTGGGGGTCAATTATGTGAAAATGATATTTTTTTAAAAATATTTGATATCTTCATTGAGTCCAGAGTGTTGAATTTGATAGGGTAACATATTTCGTTTGCGTTCACAGGATTTTGAATGAATTCCAAGGGGTCCGCAGAGACTTGGACCCTATATATACCCATGTTTCGTCATTTTTTCCCATTTTTAAGACTTGGAGATTAGGTATTCACAGTTTTGAGTAATTTCTTCAATTTCTAAGCTTGGTTAAGATTCCAAACACCTGTTTTAACTACTTTACTCTAATTTTATCATTTAATTCTTGTTTTAACATAGATCAAAGTGAAAAATTGAGGATTTTATCCCGAAAGGCCTAAAACTTATATTTCTTCGATTCAAACCCCGTTTCAACCCGTTTTTACTTGGGTAAGTTTTTAATCTTATAATTATCAGTTTTATTTTAATTTCATCTTCAAGACAACTTCAGATTCTTAATTTCAAAATAGATTTTCAGAGTTTTGCCAGTAAAGCTTAAACATGGTTTTTCTTCAAGTTAAACTTCATTTTAAACTCATTTTTACTTGAATTTTTAGATGCAGACTCCTAAAAATAAGGAAAACATATTTTTGAAATAAAGTTATGATTTTGCTCTTTTTTTTGAAAATTTGTTTCGAGGGTCCGTGTTGACCTCAACTTGAAAATAAGTAATATGAGTATATTTGGCTTTCTTTTGACATATAAATTCTATATTTTCATATCTTAGTTGACTTTTAGTTCGTTCGTAAGGAGTAAAGGCTTCAGATTAAAGGCGTGCAGACTGGTTTTCGGCATTTGAGGTTGGTTATTGCTTAACTTTCTTCAGACTGGGTTACATAGTTAATTTTGTTACAAAAGTATGTTAAGAGTGTGAGAATTAATCATGAAAATAGTTATGTTATTGTGTTTTGCTCATGTGGGGGACTATATATTGATGTTATTTGGAATATTTTTTGCTATGTATGACAATATGGGGTCTTATATGATATTATTGTCTTGTATATATGAAATTAAGCGTATTTTATTGTTGAAAAGGCCTAATGTGGTATCAATGGTGTATTTCTATTATATTACATTATATTGGCATATGAATTATGTGGGTTTTATGGATGGTTGGACTAATGGATGACTTTTTGCTCACTTGATTGATATATTGATTGGATATGCAGATTCTCATTCTGATTGATTGTGAGCATTATATCTTCATATCATACTTTCATGAAATATTGGTACCACTGTGAAAATATTGGAAATACTAAAAACACTGACTTTTTTTGATAGAAAATATGACATTTTTAAAACCCTCTCTCGAAAGATGTGTCGGAGAGGAGATATGAATCTGATATTGAATATGGATTGTATACAGGTTGACGAACCCCCCATGAGTCATATGCCGGGAAGCTTTAGCTTTGTAGGTGTATACAGAGATTGTGCGATAACCATGTGCAACACATCATCATCATTATCATCTTCATTGCATTTACATTATTGTTCTTATGTGTAATTTTATTCTTGTCTTGACTTGCTATCCACCCATTGTTCTACTCACCCTTACTTGTGTTTGATGTTTGTATATATGTACATGTGGTCCTTTTTCCCTATTTGCATTTTCTATATGTGCGGATATTAGAGTTGTTAGTGGAGACGGTGTGGGCTACTATTTGGGATATTTCTATTTACATGTGATGTGCCCTTAGTGTGTATTTTGTATACTTTATTTTCTACTTTGCTCAGTCGTCCTATGATACCTACCGAGTACAAGTGGACTGTACTGACCCTACTGCATCCTTTCGGTGTAGATCCTAGTTTGAGTTTGCCTCACGATGGTTGACTTCATGCGATACTTTGGAGCTATTCAAGGTAGCGGTTGGATTGTTACTTTTAGAGTTGACTACTATCTTTCTTTACTTAGACTATATCTTTATTTGTATTTGGAGATAAAGTTGTTCCTATTTTTTAAATCTTATGTATTTTGATCTCAAGCTGTATTAGTGATGTTCCTACACTGTGACACCAGGCATTTGAATTATGGTACTGTTGATTATATCTTTCTACTTTACGATATTATGTGGTTTATCTTTATTCTAGAAGCCTTACTTGGGTTATTGTTGTTATTTCCCTTTTTGTATCAGTTTTTATGGTAGGCTTACTTGTTTAGGGTTCCCACGATAAGTGCCATTATAACCCTTTGATTTTAGTTTATGACAAAATGGTATCAGAGCAACCAAGTTCATTGGTCTAAACAGTGTAAGAATGAAGTATCTAAAAGAGTTTCGCAGATCGGTACATAGATGTAATACCCATGCTTATTCCTAGCTAGAAATTATCTTAAGGATGCTAGTACTTGATTTGAAATACAAATATATTTTTGTATCCATGGTATTTTTGAGATTTCTACTTTCTATCATGTGAGAAATTGAGTTAGCTTTCTAACAATACCAATTTTGTCCAAATCCAACACTACACGAGGAAGTTATGGATGTTTTACTCAGAACTGACCGAAACGCCCAGGTGCGACGTCCAAGTTAACGGACCGCCACTTTGACCGTCACAGCCAAGGCATTAGGGCCACGTTCTAGATAAGGATTGATGGACGAGTTGACGGACCATCAGATTTTTGACGGACCGTCATCCAGGTCGTCAACTCTTATCCACTGAACCCCATTTCTGGTTCATGTATGACAGTCAAAATGACGGACCATCAAGTTTCTGATGGATCGTTAGTCGGGTCGTCATACGCCACATTCAGTTTATTTCTAGGCCATTTTAACAGGGGTATTTTGGTCACTTACCACTCGCCTATATATACCCAAATAAGTTCGAATTCAGCCATTTTTCTCATTATTATTTCACAAACAAAAACTAAAGTTTCTCTCTAAATTTAATGTCCAAGAACAAGACCCAATCTTCTTCAAAAAAATCAAAGGATTTCAAATCCTTCAAGTTCAAAAACATCAAGAACCTTGAGTCAAGTATGCGTAGTGTTCATCTATGGATCCATTTCGTTCATAGAGCTCAAGAACCATATTTTAAATATTATTTTGTGATTGTCTTATTTTGATATGAGCATGTACAAGTTGATGATTGTTTTTTAAGTTTCAAGATAATATCTAAAGGTGTTTTTATGAAGTATATGTGTTTGTTAGTTGAAACCCATGATCTTTATGTGGATTAATATGGTAAAATTCATGAACACACTTTAGCTAAAAGAATGCATGCAAAGTGTTTGATAATATGCCTAGGATGATAGAATTCATGTCCCATGATTTAATAGTGCTTAAATGACAAGTCCGTGCTCTATGCTTTATGATTTCCCATGAATTCCATGTGAGTGATATGTGTTGTTGTTGTGATATGGATTGACCATGATATTGAAGCTATGCAAGTATATACATGTTGTATGAATTTTCGTTCTATGTATAAGATGTTGAGAACTATGCTTAGTGTGAAATCCCCTACTTATGATATTGTAAATTCTTGACTCTACTCTTACGATCAAGTCAGTTATGTATGTCAGTTTCCTTACATTGAGTCCCAGGGGTACTTGTACCTGGAAAATATAGTTGTGTGCCTAGAGCTATGTCATGTTATCACGATAATATCAGTCAATCCATGATCTATAGAACTCAATCGGTCATGTGACTCAGGAAACCTCAGAAATCTCATGATCTCAATTAATTCTCAGATAGTAGTACTATTCTATCAGTCAACAAAAGTCAGTTACTCAGTCCATGTACCTTCAGTTAAATCACGTTTAGTTTCTTTAGACAGGAGTAGAAGTTAGCACCGAGTGAAACCAAGGATGGGAACTCACCTGCCAGTTTAGGATGTGATTCTTAGTAATCATCCTTGTGTTCCAGAACTATGTAGCCAGCGTAGGTTGAGACATCTTAACCTGTCAAATTAGGGTTGAAGAGGTAGCTTAATCTATCAGTTTAGGATTCCTACCATTCTCATTTTAAGTACCTGCCAGCTAAGGGTCACTCACAGCTGTCCTTACCAGTGGGGCGTTATTGACACCCTTCCAGTCGGGGTAGAGATTGGACCCTAACTTAGCTATATGCGTTATTGGGGCATGTCGGTCAAACAACTACCTCCCATAGTTTCAGTCTCAGTCTCAGCAAAAGAAATCAAATAGTTCTTTAGATTTTAGTATTCCAGGACTATTACATACAATCAATTTAGTTACAGTATGAAACTCAAGTAGTTCCATCAGATTCAGGACTGTCAGACATAGCCACCTATGTTATCATGATTCCAGTATTATTTATGTTAGATATCAGTAAACCATGTATTAGCGTATAGATCTAAATATAACATATTCACGATTCCAATTACTATGTATGCATGTTTACACTCTTACGTACATATCAGTCAGTCAGTTAGCATCGTTCATGCATGTAAACCCATTTGCATTTAGCTTACCTTATGCGTATACTCAGTACTCCCAGTTGTACTGATGCATTTACACTATGGTGCTTTCTTTCACGTTACACCATAGGTTCACAGATACGAGCTCCATATCAGCAGTAATAGTAGCATTCCTGTCGCAGATTTGCAGTGAGTCCTTATCCATTTGAGGATGATATTATTTATTTCATTTATTATTTTAGTTCAGTTTTGCTAGACGGAGTTAGTTGGAGGCATGTTCCTTCAACTCCTTATTAAGACAGTATTTAGAGGCTTTCAGATTTAGTTCAGATTTGATTTAGATTTCAGTTATTTTTGGTATTCGTTATCCCATACGAATGTTATAATTTGTTAGATATTCTATGTAGTTGAACCTTATGGCCTATTGTTCATGTTTTCTACATTATTACATCATATATTATGGTGTACAGGTACAAATATCAGTTATGGGTTAGCTTGTGGTCCTTCGGGGTCATAAGCACCGTATAACATTTTGGTTTAGAAAATCGAGGCATTACAACTTGGTATCAAAGCCTAAGGTTCAATAGAGTCCTACGAAGTTTGAAAGCCGCATCTAGTAGAGTCTTGTGTGTGGGTATGTTGCGCACCACATATATGTGCAAGAGACTATAAGATATTTTAGGAACAATTTTCCTTCTTTCGGTATTCATATCGTGCTAGTGAGCATAATCTCAAGTTAAACTTTCAGCCTAATCCGTTCTTCTCTTATTTCAGAATATGCCTCCAAAGAGAAGAAAACAGCTAACTCTTCAGCCCGAAGATCCTTTGGGCGAACATGTTTCTCATACGGAGTTTAAGGCCGCATTCACCACACTTGCTCAGTCTTTGGCTGCCCAAAATGAATGGCCACCAGTTATTCTGTCCAATCCGGTGCCCAACTCAGCCGCAACTAGGATTTGGGACTTCACCCGAATGAACCTTTCATCTTTCTTTGGATCTAAGTCTGATGAAGACCCTCAGGAATTCATTGACCAAGTCCAGAAGGTCATAGCTATCATGGGAGTTACTTCTTGTCAGAGTGCCGAGTTAGCCACATACCAGTTATAGGATGTCACTCACACTTGGTACAAATAGTGAAAGTCTGAGAGGTTAGAGGATGCAAGTCCTATAGAGTGGGAGGAATTTGTCACAATTTTCTTAGACAAATTCTTTCCCCAAGAGCTGAGGGAGGCAAAAGTTTGAGAGTTCATCAACCTCAAGCAGGGAAATATGACAGTTAAGGTGTATTCTCTCAGATTTACTCAGCTAGCCAGATATGCCCCTCATGTAGTTGCAGACAATAGGGCTAAGATAAGTAAGTTCGTGTCAGGGGTGAATAATAACTTGGTAAATGAGTATAGTTCTGTGATGCTGAACAGTGATATAACTTTAGCTAGGATCATGACTCATGCTCAACAAATAGAGGAGCAGAAGATTAGGACTACGAAGAGGCAAAATAAGAGAGCAAGTTTAGGCAGTTTTAGTTTTGCTCAACCAAAATCAGAAGGAAATCATTTACAATTTCATCCTAATCTAGGAATTCCAGCTCTTTCCTCTGCCAGTGCCCTAGTGCCAAAATTCAGAGATGGCAACAGAGATCGAGCACCAGGCTCTAAGTCTCAGGGCAGTGCCAGCAGTGACCAAACTAATGCCCTGTGTCAGACTTGTGGTAAGAAATACAAGGGTACCTGTAGAGCTGGAAGCGATGTTTGATTCGGTTGTGGCAAGCCAGGCCACAGGATTAGAGAGTGTTCGTATTCAGTTCTACAGGGTCAGCAAAATTGCTCCACAGCCTAGTTCGATCACCCAAATCAGCAGAGTGACACTTTTAGTGCTACTAGTGGGCAACGCCCAAATAGACTCTATGCTCTTCACACCCGACAGGATCAGGGAAATTTTCCTGATATCGTTACTGATACATTATAGATTTTTCATGTTCATGTTTATGCTTTTCTAGATCCAGGTGCATCTTTTTCTTTTATTACTCCTTATATAGCAGGCAATTTCGAAATCAGTCCCAAAATTTTAGCAGAGCCCTTTTTAGTCTCTACCCTAGTGGGTAAAACCATCATAGCTTGGCGGGTATACAGGAACTGCCCGATTATGATATTTCAGAAAGCTACATCAGTAGGTTTAGTCGAGTTAGAGATGACTAATTTTGATGTCATTGTCGACATGGATTGGCCTCATTCCTGCTATGCTAGAGTCAACTGCAGAACTAGGGTAGTTCAGTTTCAGTTCCCAAATGAGCCCATCCTAGAGTGGAAGGGTAGTACTTCATCTTTCAGGGGCCAGCTTATTTAATCCCTTCAAGCAAGGAAAATAATTTCTAAGGGGTGTATGTCATCTCGTGCATGTTAAAGATTCCAGTTCCAAATCTCCTAGCTTTGAATCAGTCCTAGTGTTTAACAAATATCTAGATGTCTTTCCCAAAGATCTTCCAAGCATTCTTCTCGAAAAGGAAATAAACTTCGACATTGATCTTCTTCCAGATACTCAACCTATTTCTATTTTGCCGTACAGAATGGCACTAGCAGAACTAAAGAAACTGAAGGATCAGTTGAAGGATCTCTTAGATAAGGGATTCATCAGGACCAGTTTATCCTCATGGGGTGCATCGGTCTTATTCGTGCACAAGAAAAACGGTTCTCTCAGGATGTGTATTGATTACCGCCAGCTCAACAAAGTTACGTTCACAAATAAGTATCCTCTTTCCAGAATAGATTACTTGTTTGACCAACTTTAGGGTGCCAGTTATTTCTCCAAGATAGACCTCAGGTCAGGATACCATCATCTCAGAGTTAGAGAATGTGACATCTCGAAGACAACTTTTTGTACTCAGTATGGTCACTTTGAGTTTTTAGTAATGTCCTTTGGTATTACCAATGCCCCAACCGCTTTTATGGACTTGATGTACCGGGTGTTCAAGCAGTACTTGGACATGTTCATCATAGTCTTCATAAATAATATTCTGGTCTATTCCTGCACTGAGCATGATCATTTAGACCATCTCAGAACTATTCTTCAGACTCTCAGAGATCACCATCTATTCACCAAATTTAGTAAGTGTGATTTTTAGATAAGATCAGTAGCATTCCTTGGCCATATTGTATCTAGTGATGGCATTAGAGTAGATTCTCAGAAGATCAAAGCGGTAAGAAACTGGCCTTGCCTTGTCTCTCCATCAGATATCAGGAGTTTCTTAGGATTGGCTGGCTATTATAGATGGTTTGTTAAGGGATTTTATTCTATTTCATCCCCTATGTCAAGATTAACTCAGAAGAAGGTCAAGTTTCAGTGGTCAGATTCTTGCGAGAAGAGTTTTCAGGAGTTGAAGACTCGACTCCCCTCAGCCCCAGTTCTAGCTCTTCCAGATGGTTCAAACGGTTTCGTAGTCTATTAAGATGCATCCAGAGTGGGTCTAGGTTGTATCCTCATGTAGCATAGTAAGGTGATAGCCTACGCCTCCAGATAGTTAAAGCCCCATGAGAAGAATTATCCTACTCATGATCTTGAGTTAGCAACCGTAGTATTTTCCTTGAAGAATTGGAGGCATTATCTATATGGATTTCATATAGATATCTTCACAGATCATAAAAGTCTCCAGTATGTCTTTTCTCAGAAATATCTCAATTTTCGTCAGAGAAGGTGGTTAGAGATTTTGAAAGATTATGACATGAGTGTCCTTTACCATTTGGGCAAGGCCAACATTATGGCTAACGCTTTTAGTAGACTCTCCATGGGTAGTGTTTCTCACGTTGAGAATAGCAAAAAGAAGATAGCTCAGGAAATCCATCAGCTCACCAGACTAGGTGTTCGCTTAGTCGATTCTTCAAAGGGTGGTGTATGTATTCAGAGTAGTTCAGAGTCATCTCTAGTTTCCGAGGTGAAAGAAAAGCAAGACAGGGATCCTAGCCTTGTCAAGCTAAAAGAGTCAGTTCAGACTTAGAGAGTAGAGGTTTTATCCCATAGGGGAGATGGGGTTCTTCATTGTTAGGGTCATCTGTGCGTTCCAGGTATAGATGACTTAAAGCAGGGAATTCTTACAGAAGCGCATGGTGCACGATACTCTATTCATCCAGGGGACACTAAGATGTACCACGACCTGCGGTAAATCTATTGGTGGAGTGGGATGAAGAGAGATATTGTAGAGTTTATGGCTAAGTGCTCTACATGTCATCAAGTTAAGATAGAGCATCAGAAGCCTAGTGGACCCATACAGGAGTTCACCATTCCTACTTAGAAGTAGGAAAAAGAGAACATGGACTTCGTGATGTGTTTTCCTCGAACTCACCATCAGCATGATTTAGTTTGGGTTATTGTAGACAGGATGACCAAGTCAGCTCATTTACTTCTAGTTCATACCTTTTATTCAATCGAGGATTACACCAAACTCTATATCAGGTAGTTGGTCAGATTACATGGTGTTCCATTGTCTATTATTTCAGACAGAGGTACCTAGTTTACCTCTCACTTCTGGAAAGAATTCCAAAAGGGTCTTGGTACCCAAGTCTATCTCAGTACAACCTTTCATCCTCAGACAGATGGTCAAGCAGAAAGGACCATTCAGACTCTTGAAGATATGCTAAGGGCGTGTGCAATTGATTTCAAGGAAAGTTGATATGACCACTTGCCTTTGATTGAGTTTGCATATAACCATAACTATCATTCCAATATTAAAATGTATCTATTTGAAGCTCTCTATGGCAGGAGGTGTAGATCTCAAATTGGTTGGTTTGAAGTTAGTTAGGCATTAGTCATAGGTCCTGACTTGGTTTTTGATGCCTTAAAGAAAGTTTAGTTGATTAGAGAGAGACTATGAGTTGCTCAAAGTCGATAAAAGTCTTATGCTGATGTTTGTAGAAAGGATCTCGAGTTCGAGGTCGATGACTATGTCTATCTCAAGATATCTCTCATAAAAGGAGTGAAGAGATTCGACATGAAAGGGAAACTCAGTCCCTGCTATGTCAGTCCCTTCAGGATACTCAATCATTTAGGCAAGGTAGCTTATGAGCTCGAATTGACTTTAGATTTAGACTCAGTTCATCCGGTATTCCACGTATCCTTGCTCAAGAAGTGCATAGGTGACCCTGCAGTTGTAGTCCCTATTCAGAGCATTGGTGTTTAGAAAAGTCTCTCTTATAAAGAGATTCCAGTCAAAATCTTAGACTATCAGACTCGTCGATTGAGGAACAAAGAGGTCTCTCTAGTTAAGGTTCTTTGACGAAATTAGTCCGTTGAGGGAGCTACTTGGCAAGCAGAAGCAGATATGCATACCAAGTATCCTTACCTTTTCTCTGCTGATTAGATCAAGCTCACTCATGTTTAGTTCATGTTCATTTATTATTTTCCCTCTTAGTCAAACTCATTCGAGGACGAATGTTCTCAAGGGGGAGATTTTGTAATACTCGTGCTTATTCCTAGCTAGAAATCATCTCAAGGATGCTAGTACTTGATTTTAAATACAAATCTATTTTTGTACCCATGGTATTTTTGATATTTTTAATTTCTATCACGTGGAAAATTGAGTTATCTTTCTAACGATATCAATTTTGTCCAAGTCCGACATCAGATGAGGAAGTTATGGATATTTTATTCAGAACTGACCAAAATGCCCAGGTGCGACATCCAAGTTGACGGACGGCCAAACAAGTGACAGGCCGCCACTTTGACCGTCACAGCCAAGGCAGTAGGGCCACATTCTAGATAAGGATTGACAGATGAGTTGACTAAAATTTTTGATGGACCGTCATCCAAGATGTCAACTCTTATTCAATGAACCCCATTTCTGTTCCACGTATGGCGGTCGAAATGATGGTCCATCAAGTTTCTGATGGACCATCAATCGAGTCGTCACACGCCACATTCAGTTTATTTCCAAGCCATTTTAACAAGTGTATTTTGGTCACTTACCACTCACCTATATATACCCAGATGAGTCCAAATTCAGCTATTTTGCTCATTATTATTTCACAAACAAAAACTAGGATTTCTCTCTAAATTTAATCTCCAAGAATAAGACCCAATCTTCTTTAAAAAAATGAAAGAATTTCAAATCCTTCAAGTTCAAAAACATCAAGAACCTTGAGTCAGGTATGCGTAGTGTTCATCTATGGATCTATTTCATTTATAGAGCTCAAGAACCATGTTTTAAATATTATTTTGTGATTGTCTTGTTGTGATATAAGCATTTACATGTTGATGATTGTTGTTTAAGTTTTAAGATGATATCTAAAGGTGTTTTCATGAAGTATATGTGTTTGTTAGTTGAAACCCATGATCTTTATGTGGCTTAGTGTGGTGAAATTCATGAACACACTTAAGCTAAAAGAATGCATGCAAAGTGTTTGATATTATGCTTAGGATGATAGAATTCATGTCCCATGATTTAATAGTCCTTAAATGATAAGTCCGTGTTCTATGCTTTACGATTTCCTATGAATTCCATATGAGTGATATGCATTGTTGTTGTGATATGGATTGACCATGATATTGAAGCTATGCAAGTATATACATGTTTTATGAATTTTCCTTCCATGTATAAGTTGTTTAGAACTATGCTTAGTGTGAAATTCCCTACTTATGATATTGTAAATTGTGGACTCTACTCCTAGTTTAGGGTGTTATGGGCAAGGATGACTATGAGTTTTTGATTAACTGTCATGACAAGTTGCATAACCTAGGTTCACTCAAGTGGCATGGTGTTGCATATACAACTTATTAGTCGTGGGATACTGCTAGAGATTGGTGGAGTTTACTTGTTGGTTGCAGACCTTTTGATTCTTATGAGATAACTTAGGACCAGTTTACTGAGGCCTTTTTGGAGATGTTCATGCCTTATAGTTTGATAGATAGGATGAGAGATAAGTTTGATCACTTGGAGCAGGGCACTATGACTGTTACAGAGATGAGGTATGCTTTTATGTCTTGTCTAGATATTCTTATGCCATCATTGCCACTAAATTTGAGAATATTTAGAAGTTTGTGAAGGAGTTAGATATTTTTCTTTAGCTAGGTACATCTCAGATGGTAGTGTTTGGAGAATCATTTTAGAGTATAGTGGATCATTCTAAGATAACTGAGGGTATACTTCGAGCATCTCAAGAAGACATCAAGAGGTGCATTATCTAGGCAAGTTTAGAGGTCACACTTCTCGAGGTAGGGATTTTTGGGTTTTTGTGGTTATCATGGTAGACCCATGCATGCATCTATTTAAAGTTTAGGTAGTGGGTCTTTTGGTTTAGTAGTTCAGGGTGGCTATTTTGGTCCAGCCGTACCTCCTCTTACTGAGTTAGGTCATAGAGCTTACTATGTGTGTGATGAGTCAGGCCATTTGGCCAATGACTGTCCCCAGCATATGTTCAGAGCTACTCTTATTTCAACTGTGAGAGGTAGAAGTTTTACTAGAGATACGCGAGGTAAAGGCAGTGGTGCCCATAGTAGTGGTCGTGGGGCTACTCAGATAGTTGGTGGTTGTGGATAGAGCTATTCCATACTCTCTAGATCAAAGGAATAGTTTTTTGACGTTGTTATCAAGGGTATTGTCTCCATTTATTTTAGATCTATATCTGTGTTATCCAATCTGGGATTCTAATGACCCTTCAGGTCATTTTTTATATTTATGCTTATCTTCATTATTTGAGCTTCCCCATAGCTGTCCCAAGTCATTTATGACTTGATAGGACCGACGGTTCGATAATCGAGTAGTTTGTTTGATTTTTAGAACTAATTTTCTATTTAGAAATCTTTTCTGGTTTCAAATTTCACCAAGCAAAAACTTCAAAGAAACAATCTCATATGCTAATTTCGACTGTGCCAACAGATTAAAAATATTAATTTTAGGCTAGGAAGAACTTTTGGTTTGGGTCCCAATGCACCCGAGCTCATATAGACCTATTGATAAAAAATTTACAAATTTGAAAGTTTAGGTGTGGGACCCACATTTGATCAAAACAACCTCGGATTGAAAATCTAAGTTCTCCAATGCATTCGAAACATCAAATTTAGTGTAGTTACATAATTTGATTGCAAAAATTGGATCCTAGAGGCATCCTGAGGCATTGGCCAAAACTTGGAATAAAATTCCAAGCTTCATCATTCATTTGGTGCAGCCAAAACCGCAATTGCGGAGGCCTTAGTGAGATTGCAACAATCGCAAACATGAACTACGTGTGTACGATCATAAGGGCCGAAGGCCTGGGCTGGGTCTTTAAATAGCCATTTTTGGTTGAGAATTGGCCATTTACTTTCTCTCTTGAGAGCTTAAAACCCTAATTTGTTGTGCTAATCACGAATTGATCATGGTGAGTGACTTGGAAGCTTAATTATCATTTTTTATCATGATTATCTTTAAATTTAAGGTATGAATCCCTTGGATTCATGCGTGAATTTCCTGATTTGGCCCAAAATCCTAATATAGCTAAGGCTTTATTGTAGCCCAAAGTGTACTTAAGTTTTACCCATTTATTGAGGGTTATGAATTCTTGTTCATGGGTGAACATCGGGTTGGTCTCGAAAACTCATTTTTCATATGTGGGACCCACTTAAGGTTTTGGTGTCATTTTTGGAGCCAAAGAATAATAGTGCAATATGGATATTGTTAGACTCATATTAATGAGTATATTATGATTTTGATAGTTTGATGGCCTTTTAGGGATTGTAAAGTGGACACGAGCATGTGGTGCATGATGTGATATTTTGCGGTTTGGTTTTGAGGTACGCCTCTGTCCACTTCTCTTCATAAATGACGTGCAATATGGATTGTGTGTGTATGGATGTTAAGATTGATTATGCATCAAATAGCTTAGCCTTGATTGTTGATGCTTTGGGGATTAGATGAGGGTTTTGGACCCGTACGAGGATATGTTTATAAGCCTTTTGAATCTTAGTGCCTTCTCTAATTCGTTTAGATTAACTATAGCGTGGTTGTGATGTAATGATATGTTTGGGTATTCGTTTAACATTTGAAGCATAAATTATGGGTTTGACCTTATTGGACTAGTATAATAGTCTGGAAACCATAACTTGGGTAGAGTAGACTTGAGTACCCTTGTTTCTAGTATAAGCTCCTGTCTTAAGTGTGAATATGGATTATGTGACATCTAGAAGTTAAACTAGATACCTTAGCCTAGTTTGGGGCATGGTGTGCCTAATTATGGAAATTGAGATTTAAAAGTGGGATTATCCAGCCCACTTAGGCCTAAACTTGTGTTAGTCTTGTGGATTTATTGCCGATAATAGACATAGATGGGGCTAGTAAACCTTAGTATAAGGGTACTTCATGGCTTGGTAGCTTTTACTGATGTTCCACACATTGTGGGCTTTGATCTAGGGTTATGATACTCCTTGTAGAAGTGATATTGGGTATTTACAGATGATATACACCTTAGACACGTTATGTGGACTATAGAGACGCTATTTCCTCTTAGACTTAATGTTTGGCCAATAGAGATGCTATTTCCTCTTAGATATGATTGTCGTGCCTATAGAACTGCTATCTCTCTTTTGGTTATGATTGTTGGGACTATAGAGACGATATCCTTCTTAGATATGACAATTACCCTAGAGAGGTAATATTTCTCATAGACATGATGTATGACCTATTAATATAAGATATCCTATATGAGAGATGATTGCATGCTTATATACATACTTATTGATATTATTCCTCCTAAATATGAGATGCCGCATATGTGAGAGATGATTACATGTTTATTAATACTATGTCTCCTATATACTTGATGCCTCCTATATGTGAGATGGGTAGAGATATGCTACGACTTATAAATATGATTATTACTACGAGTTTTAGATACATATATAGGTCTAAGGTCGTTATTATGCTATTGTGATTAATCCAGATATATTATTGGGCCAAGGCCCGTGTTATGATAATGATTGGATATCCGATAAGTGTTTATCATTGTAAAGGAATACGATTACAGTTATGGATTCATATATATATTTTATGTACACATCTCTCTGGTATCATACGGAGGAAGATGCGGTATATTGCTTACGACTTATTTGATTGGATACTAGTAATAGCATGTATAGATTTGGTACATTCATGATTATTGTATTGGTAACTTATGTGATTCATAATGGAATATGATCTTATGACTATTCTGCTTAATTGAGGTTAAGCTATGTAGTAGTTAATTATCTATTAGGAGACAATAGGACTTGGTGGCTAGGAATCAGATATGTTAGTTAATGAATATTGCTTAGTTAAAATATTGTAGTTAAAGATGGTTGATATGTGGATAATAATGTTGCCAGGTTTAGCATAGGCAAGGATTAGTGATATTTATGCCTAAGTTTATAATGTCGATTCATTAAAATGAGAAGTTGTGTATCAACAAGGCTAGATAATAAGTGATATTGGTAATAAGAGGTGTCTAGTTAATAACAATGAATAGTTGATAAATGGTTATTTAATAAATAGTTAAATGAGGATTAGTTGGTGAATGATGGTTACATAATGAATGGTGTTAGTTAATAAAAGATTGTTAGATGATAAGTAGTCATGTGTTGTCTAATAATGGTTAATGAATATATGATGGTTAGTTGGTAATATTGAATATAAGATAAATAGTGATGAACCTTGTCTAGATGTTGGATATTGGCTAGTTAATAAGTGGTGGTTAGTTGAAGGATAATATTTAGGCTAATAACTTGAGGTTAAGTGATGACTAGCTAGCTAGTGGTTCTATTATAATAAGCGTTGGTTAGCTAATAATGAATAGTTGAGAAGTATTGACTAGATAGATGTTTTGATATGACTATGTTTATGAGTATTTAAGTATATGTTATTCGGTAATGACTATTGTGATGATACTGATACCCGTCAAGGCTGGAGGAAACTATTGTGATGATATTGATACCTCAATAAAAATGAAGGATACAATTGTGATAATACTGATACTCGGCAAGGCTGGAGGATTCTATTGTGATGATATTGATATCTGGTAAGGCCGAAGGATACTATTGTGATGATACCGATACCCGCCAAGGCCATAGGATACTATTGTGATGATATTGATACTCGGTAAGGCCGGAGGATACTATTGTGATGAT
The DNA here is from genome assembly GCA_030864225.1 of Capsicum baccatum var. pendulum. Classification (NCBI taxonomy): domain Eukaryota; kingdom Viridiplantae; phylum Streptophyta; class Magnoliopsida; order Solanales; family Solanaceae; genus Capsicum; species Capsicum baccatum. The sequence continues at coordinate 73,210,159 of CM061558.1, read as the reverse complement.
ACTGATACTTAAAAAGGCCGAAGGTTACTATGTGATGATATTGATACCCGAAAAGGTAGGATAATGCTATTGTGATGATGTTGATACCCAACAAGGCCGAAGGATACTGTGATAATATAATGATACCCAGCACGGCCAAAGGTTGATTACTAAGATGATGATATTTATAATGAGTTGAGATATTGATTATGTTCCTTGCATTTATTCCTTTATGTACATCTCCTATCACCAGTATGCACCTATGTCTATCAACTGGTATGGGAGACTTGCATAAAAATGGGTGAAGAATATGCCTTGTGTTTTTGTATGTAGATTGAACTTTCTAAGTCTAGGGCGGTAGGGCTACACATAGGCTCGGTTAGGTATATGGTTGTCTGGAGTAGCCAGTTATTCACGCTATTATTGATATCGTTATTATCATTGTTATCATTATTATTATGGCTAGCTTATGACATATTGGCCGTTGATTTGGTATCAGGATTCGAGGTATATTTTCAGCATCTTTTATCTTATGACTGCATTGTGATGCACAATTATATCATGTCTAGTCATATGGATTGTAAACCTTGTGCATCATAGTCGTAGATCCTAGTAGTATTATAATGAGGTCTTAGAATAAAGGTTTAGTGATCTAGGTTACGCTATGAGATAACCTCATGTTATGTATATATATATATGTATATGTATAGCTATATGAAGCTATGGCTCTACCATATATCCCTTCCTCCGCTTGTTCATATTGTATACTAATTTCTTGAGCTTGTATATCACTATATATCTTTCCTCTGCTCTTTTTTCATATATTGACCTTAGGATATACGGTATAACATGGATGTATATTGAATGTAGCTGGAATAAGATTGTTCACCCTAGTACTTTCTTAGTCTTATTATGTTAGACTTTTAGACATGAATAGGATAGTTTTTTTGTATTATCTTATTGACCTGTTATATGATTTCAGGACTCTTGGGTGTAGTTTCTATTTTATTTATATGTTGTATATATCTGCTTTATCTTTGGAGCTTAGTTGGCAGTTGCCTGCTGAGTACCATTCATTTGGTACTCATAGTACACTTCTGCAGCTTGCAAATCATAGTACGAGTTATCGCCATTGATGTGTGCATCATGCAGAGCAGTCGTGGTTCAAAGACTTAGGGTGAGCTCCTGACTTTTGGAGTAATACCTAACTTTCTCTTATGCATTAGACTAGTCTCCATATTTTATTTAAAGATTAGTTGTATCAAAGTATTTCTCTTTAACATTTCACTTTTGCACTTTAAATCTATTAGAAGCCCTTGTATTGATACCACCAGGTTTTTGGAAGTTCTTATGTATTAATCTTTACTTTATATATTGCACATTCTTTTCCTTATATTTATTGAGTAATCCATTACTAGCCGTTTTGGGCTACGGGTTGACTTGCCTACTATTGGGTTATGGTAGACACCATCATGACCTTAGGTATTGGATCATAACATATTAGCATTAGAGCATGGGGTTCATCGGTGTATTAGTACAAAAGCTAAGTATTAGTAGATTTAATTGTGTCGCGATGAGATGCTGGTTCTAAGAATTCCACAGGTATGAGGTAGATGATTAGCCAAAGTTAGCATGTATTCCCCACTAGCTTGTAGTTCCTGATAAAGCCATGATTTCAGAAGTATGGACATAATTCTACGTATTTCGCTTAGCCAGGTGGCCAACCATTTGGGCTCAGTTTTATCCTCACTATGTTAATGCTTTAAAATTTTGTTTCGACCACAGAAAGATCGACTACTAATCTAGAAAGTATCCCCAACATGGGATTTCTAGTCTTACTAATCTAGAAAGTGTCCCCAACATAAAATTTCTAGTCTTTCAGCTCATTCAGATCAACCTCATAATATTGTGGCATATTCAGTTTGAGGTAGTATGTGTGGAACCTCAATTGATGATTCAGTCGGACAGTTTGAGGTGGAACCATTCAGATTTATTTCTCCTTATGCTATCAGGAATGTGATTGTGGATGATGCCATGATTTATGTACTTTTATTTCCCGCATTTATCTCTGATTATATGTATTGGGGTTTCTATACCCATTGGTGATTGTATGCCTTGATAAATTGATATTGATTATTATATAACTCGTTATTAAATTCATGATTATGTTAGTACTCTGTGTTTTCTTTTTTTTTATTAGTAGATGGAGTAGATTTGTGTTGATGTTGCTCCTCTATAGTTGTGGTTTGAGTTTGAGACCCATTTATCTTGGCACATTAGCCTTCTAGTGGCCCTTGAGTGGTACATCATATTGATGTTTATTTTGGTACGGTCCATTTAGTATATTGATATTGACATTGCTGCTGTTATTGCTATCATTGTGTGAGGTTACTGATATTACTTGATATTATCGCATAATGTTGTTATTTGATGTAAGTAATTCTTGCTAGGCAACTATATAGAATAGTGTTATCTAGTTAAACTTGCATTTTTTGTGATATTATTCGGTGGCTTGAGTAGATATAGCCTGATGTGATAATTTCTGTCCCCTAGCGCGGTGAGGTTGACTATATTCCCTCTTGGTTAGCTGTATTTGATTGATTCAAGGATGTATTGTGACATTGAAAGACAGGTTGACCTTGTGTGGCTTTGTTATGATCCTTGAGTTGGCAATTTAGTTATATTACCTATTATTAAGTTTGAGACCCTTAGACTTACCTTCTGGGTTGCTAGGGCTTTTGTCTTGACCATCCCTTTTGATATAACCTATTTGTGAGATTGACCAGTTTGAGGTCCGTTCTTTGTTTGTGGCTACTTTCTTTGTTCGATAGTAATTTTGATATTGAAGTTGAGATGTCATAGATTTATCTCTTAGATTTGTTGGGTTAGTTCCATTGTACTGGTTTGTCCTGTCATTGGTGACTAGATGCTCTTTTTCTGTGAGATAATTTTGCCTTGATTGGATTTAGAGAGTTAGAGACAGGTGGGCTTTCCTGTGATCGCTTCTTGAGTTAGCAAATCGAAAGTTGCTTATCTCAAGTTATTGATTTTTAGGCAGTGGTTTTGACTTTGACCTTGGTTTTGAGATTGGCATATTTTTTTGTGATGATGGGATTCTTAAATGGATCAAGTGGTGATTGTCCTACTTGGATGGATTTGGGATATCCGTATTTCAAAGTTTGTTCAGCCTATTGAGGCTTGGTGGAGTGTTTCTCCTTGATGATATGTGCATGTGGCTAGTATTTAGTGAGATGGAGTGTTAGATTGATTAGTTGGTGACAAAAAGTGTATTTCTCTGAGTAGTTAAAGTTTTTGCCAATACTGGTGTGGTCTTCATCCTTGGGGATTTTTTGAGTATGTTTGGGTAGTTCATGCCCCCTGGTGGATATGGAATAGGGTATATGCATTCTCTGCCTGTGATATATCTTTTTGCATGATTTCCATATTACAACTACATTTTGTGCCCTCTAAATGATATAAAGTTGTTTGCTAGTGTTATCGATCAGTGGTCATCCCTGTGGTGATTTTGTTCTTCAGATATGTATCGACTGTGGCTTGGACTTATTTGTCTCGGTTATGTCAGATTTGGATACTAGAGTTGATTGAGATAGTTGACATTGATATAACCTTCTTGGTTTAGTTTTGGATTTGACTCCTTAGAATGGAAATTTGGAAGTATGATAGATTTTGAGCATTAATGCCTACCATTTTTAGTTTTGGTTTAGATATTTGAGATCGAGCGATTCAACCTTGGTATTGAGATTTCTAGTTTGTTTTTTAGATCTTGCATGCAATATTTGTTTTAGACTTGTATTTGTTCCAATTTCAGTTATAGGGCGGTTGAGTCTACTCCGTGGTTGACTATTTGGTCTCCTTGACGTCGGTTGGATTATAGTTGATAAATGTTCAGATGATAGGCCATGGGCCCCGTATTGGCTACTTCAGTCTTCACTTAGAGCTTAAGTTTTCTTTGAGAATTTTGGATGATGTACTCAATGGGAGTAATATACTCGACTTGGATTCAGTGCGACTTTATTCTCGATGGATGAGATATCCTGGAGCAAAATATTCATTGATTAGTAGTTATACCTTGGACTTTGAGATTTTTGTTTGATTGTCATTCGAACTGGGTGCAGCATTGACATGGATTCGATTTCTTGATTATCTCCATTGGTGTGCTTAGACAATGCCTAATGAGCTTATTTTCTTGTTTACCCTATGGAATTTTAGTGGATCAACTTTAGTTATTTGAGTTCTTCGTGATGAGACTGTGTGAGCGAGACTCTAGTGAATTCCCACTTGGATTAGAGAGGCTAACATATGCAAAATGGTAAATGGAAGGTATATTTGGATTTGGAGTTGGTAATCGGATGAGCCTTAGCTGATTTATGTGGATATAGAAATGGTATTAGCATGATATAGTTTAGATGTGTGTGCATCAACCTTCTTGGTTTAGTGTGAGGCCAGTGAACAATTAGGTTGAGCTTTGGTTGTTTGTAAGAAGAATGGGGGTGCTGGTTAAAAAATGGGATACCTATGTTGAAACCCCTTAAAAGTGTTTTCTCTCTGCTGAGGTTATCTGGGAAGTCATGCATGGAGCATGCAGGTCCAGTACCTCATCATTTTGAGCTTTTTAGATTCCTTCCATCCATTCACTTTAGGGGATAAAAGTTCTTTTCGTAGTGGATATTATAATGACCATTTAGGTAATTTTCCATATTTATGCTTATCTTCATCATTTGAGCTTCCCTATAGATAGCCCAAGTCATTTATGACTTGCTAGGACCGATTGTTCGGTTACCGGGATGTTCATTTAGTTTTTAGAACCAATTCCCTATTTATAAGCCTTCGCTGGTTCTAAATGGCCACTGAGTGAAAACTTTAGTGAAACATTCTCGGATGCAAATTTTGACTGTGTCAGCAGATTCAAAATATCAATTTTAGGCTAGGTAGACCTTTGGTTCGGGTCCCAATAAACCTAAGCTCATTTTGACCTATCAATCGAAAAGTTAAAAATTTAAAAGTTTAGGTATGGGACCCATATTTGATCAAAATAACCTCGGATAGAAAATCCAAATTCACCAAAGCATTCAAAACGTCAAATTTAGTGTAGTTACATAATTATTTTTGCAAAAACTGGATCTCGGATGCATCCCGAGGAATTGGGTAAAACTTGGAATCAAGTTTAATCTATCATCTAGTGCAGCCAAGCCCACGATTGCAAAAGCCTTGGTGCGATCGTGATTGTCGCAAATATGGCTAGCGCGTGCGCGATTACGAGGACTGAGGGCGTGGGCTGGGTCTTTAAATAGCTATTGCCATTTACTTCCTCCCTTGAGAGCTTAAAACCCAAATATGGCATGGTAATCACAAATTGATCATGGTGGGAGACTTGGGAGCTTAATTATCTTCTTTTATCGTGATTATCTTCAAATTTAAGGAAGAATCCCTTGGATTCATGCTTGAATTTCCTAATTTGGACCCAAAACCCCAATTTAGCTTAAGGCTTGATTTTAGCCCAAAGTATGCTTACGTTTCACATATTCTTAAGGGTTATGGCTTCTTGTTCATGAGTGAACATTGGATTGGTCTCGAAAATTCATTTTTCGTATGTGGGACCCACTTGGGTTTTAGTGTCATTTTTGGACTTGAAGCACAATAGTGCAATATGGGTATTGTTATACTCATATTAATGAGTAGATTATGATTTTGTAAAGTGAAGACGAGGATGTTGTGCATGATGTGATATTTTGCAGTTTGACTTTGAGGTAGGCCTCTATCTACTCCTATTCATAGATTATGTATGATATTTATTACGTGAGAATATGGATGTAGGCTTGATTATTCATTGAATATCTTAGCCTTGATTGTTGATGCTTTGGGCATTAATAAAGGTTTGGGACCCATAAGATGATATGTGTATAAGCCTTTTGAATCCTAGTGTCTTCTCTCTCTAGTTTAGATTAGTTGTAGCTTGGTTGTGATATAATGCTATATTTGGGTTGTGGTTTTAGCATTTGAAGCATGAATTATGGGTTCGACTTTATTGGACTAGTGTGATAGTCTTGAAACCACAACTTGGGTAGAGTAGACTTGAGTACCCTTGTTTCTAGTTGAAGCTCTTATCTTAATCTTGAATGTTGCTTATGTGACATCGAAAAGTTAAACTAGATACCTTAGCCTAGTTTGGTGCATGGTGTGACTAATTATTGAAATTGAGGTTTAGTGTGGAATCGTCCGGCCCACTTAGGCCTAGACTTGTGTTAGTCTTGTGGACTTAGTTGCAAATAATAGACATAAATGGGGCTAGTAAACCTTAGTGTAAGGTTACTTCATGGCTTTGTAGTTCCACAGATTGTGGACTTTGAGCTAGGGTTATGATACTCCTTGTGGAAGTGATATTAGGAATTTAGAGATGATATCCTCCTTAGATACGTTATGTGGCGTATAAAGATGCTATTTCCTCTTAGACTTGATGTCTGGCCTATAGAGATGTTATTTCCTCTAAGATATGATTGTTGTGCCTATAGAAATTCTATCTCCCTTTTAGTTATGATTGTTGGGACTATAAAGACGATATCCCTCTTAAATATGACAGTTGCCCTAGAGAGGTGATATTTCTAATAGACATGATGTATGACCTATTGATATAATATATCCTATATAAGAGATGATTACATGCTTATATACAAGCTTTTTGATATTACGCCTCTAGATGTGAGATGCCTCATATGTTAGAGATGATTACATGCTTATTAATATTATGTCTCCTATATGCTAGATGCCTCCTATATGTGAGATGGATAGAGATATACTGCGACTTATAAATATGATTATTGATATGAGTTTCGGATACATATATGGGCCTAATGCCATGATTATGCTGTCGTGATTATTCTGGATATATTATTGGGCCAAGGGCTGTGTTATGATAATTATTGGATATCCGAGAAGTATTTATCATTGTAAAGGAATACAATTATAATTATGGATTCATATACATGTTTTATATACACATCTCTCCAGTGTGGGATGAAGGAAGATATGATATATTGCTTATGACTTATTTGATTGTAGACTGGTGATGGCATGCATTGATTTAGTACATTCATGATTATTGTATCGGTAACTTATGTGATTCTATATGGATATGATCTTATGATTGTTCTGCTTGATTGAGGGTTAAGCTATATAGTAGTTAATTGTCTATTAGGAGACTATAGCACTTGTCGGCTAGGAATTAGATATGTTAGTTAATGAATATTGCTTATTTAAAATATGGTAGTTAGAGATAGTTGTTAGGTAGATAATGATGATGTCAGGTTTAGCATAGGCAAGGATTAGTGATATTGATGCCTAAGTTTATCATGTTGATTAATCGTTAAAATGAAGAGTTGTGTATCAATAAGGCTAGATAATAAGTGATTTGGTAATAAGAGGTGTCTAGTTAATAAAGATGAATAGTTGATAAATGGTTATTTAATGAATAGTTAAATGAGGATTAGTTGGTAAATAATGGTTAGTTAATGAATGGTGTTAGTTAATAAAAGATTGTTAGGTGATAAGTGGTTATGTGTTGTCTAATAATAGTTAACAGATATATGATGGTTAGTTGGTACTTATAGGATAAATGGCGATTATGGTCTAGTGATGAACCTTGGCTAGATGTGAGATGTTATGTACTTAATAAGTGGTGGTTATTTGCTATCCCATGAATTAGGATTGTATAAAGAATAATGTTCAGGCTAATAACTCGATGTAAAGTGATGACTAGCGAGCTAGTGGTTCTATTATAATAAGCGTTGGTTAGCTAATAATGAGTAATTGGGAAGTATTGACTAGATAGATATTCTACAATGACATGACTATGTTTATGAGTATTTTGGTATATGTTATTCGGTAATGACTACCGGCAAGGCTAGAGGATGATTACTATGATGATGGTCATGATGATGACATTTATGAGGAGTTGTAATATTGATTGTGTACCTTACATTCACTCCTTCTTGCACATCGCCAATCACCAGTATGCACCTATATCTATCAGTCGGTGTGGGACAATTATATAAACATGGGCTAAGAATATGCCTTGTGTTGTTGTGTATTGATTGAACCTTCTGAGTCTGGGGCGGTGAAGGTACACATAGGCTTCGGTATATGGTTGTCTGGAGTAGTTGGTTGTTCGTGTTGTTATTGATATTGTTATTATCATTGTTATGATCATTATTATTGCTAGTTTATGACATATTAGCAGTTGATTTGGTATCGTGATTCGAGGTATGTTTTCAACCTCTTTTATCTTATGATGCATTGTGATGCACGATCATATCATGTCTAGTTATGTGATTATAAACCCTGAGCATGATAACCTTATATCATGATAGTATTATAATGGGGTCTTAGAATGAGGATACGATGATCTAGGTTATTCTATGAGATAACTCCATGTTTATTTGAATATGTATATATATATATATATGTATATGTATATGTATAGCTATATGAAGCTATGGCACTGCTGTAAATCCCTTCCTTCGCTTGTTCATATTTTATACTTATTTCTTGACCTTGTCTATTACTATAAATCTTTCTTCTACTCTTTATTCGTATATTGACCTTGGGATATACGATTTATCATGGACATATATTAAATGTAGCTGGAATAAAATTGTTCACTATGGTACTTCCTTAGTCTTATTGTGTTAGACTTTTGGACATGAATAGGATAATTGTTTCCTATTATCTTATTGACCTATTATATGATTTCCAGACTTTTTTGCATTGTTTTCATTATATTTATATTTTGTATATATCTGCTTTTTCTTTGGAGCTCTGTTGGCAAATGGCTACTGAGTACCATTCATTTGGTACTTATATTATACTTTTACAACCTGCAGATCATAGTATGGGTTATCACCGTTGATGTGTGCATTGTGCGGAGCAACTGTGGTTTGGAGACTTAGGGTGAGCTCCTCACATTTGGAGTATTACTTATCTCTCTCTTATGGATTAGACTAGTCTCCATGTTATATTTAGAGATCAGTTATATCAAAGTATTTCTCTTTAATATTTCACTATTGTACTCTAAATATATTATAAGCTCTTGTACTAATATCACCAGGTTTTGGGATGTTCTTATGTATTGATCTTTACTTTATATATTCCACATTCTTTTCTTTATGTTAATTGAGTAGTTCGCTACTAACTATTCTGAATTACGAGTTGGCTTTCCTAGTGGTGCATTATGGTAGGCACCATCATGACCTGAGGTATCCGGTCATGATAGGGATCGACCTTCTCCTCTATGTATGCATATTTTGCTTCGAATTTTGATTATGTTAGTGAGCCTCTTGCCATGCCTATTCATGTATCTATTCCTGTAGGAGATTCTTTAGTAGTGGATCGGGTATACCGATTTTGTGTTATGATTTTTATTGGGCGTAAGACTTGGTAGATTTACTTATCTTAGATATGGTTGACTTTGACTTTATTTTGGGTATGGATTGGTAGGCTCTTTACTATGTTGTCCTAGATTGTTATGTTAAGACCATGACTTTAGCTCTGCCAGGTGTTCTGAGGACAACTTAGAAGGGCGCACTTCATTCAGGTCCCAAGAGGGTCATATCTTATGTTCAAGATTGTCACTTAGTTGAGAGGGGATGTTTGTCTTATTTGGCTCATATTCATGATACTATTGTTGCTTTACCTTTTTCTTTGGATTTTGTTCGTGTTGTTCGTGAGTTCACGGATGTGTTTTCTACAAATTTACCTGGTATGCCTCCAGATCATGATATTGACTTTGCTGCTAATGTTAAGTCAGGCACTACGCCCATATCTGTTCCTTACTATAGGATGGCCCCAGGCTAGCTGAAGGAATTGAATGATCAATTGTAGGAGTTGTTGGGTAAGGAATTTATCTGATCTAGTATGTCATCTTGGGGTACGCCTATCTTGTTTAAGAAAAAAAGGATGGGTCTATGCGTATGTGTATTGATTATCGACAGATGAACAAGGTGACAGTCAATAATAAGTATCCTCTTCTTCGTATTAATGTTTGTTCGACCAATTTCAGGGTGCTGCGGTGTTTTTGAAGATTGATTTGAGATTCAGGTATCACCAGTTGAGGATTAGAGCTTCAAATATTCCAAACACATCTTTTCATACTCATATGGTCATTATGAGTTATTAGTTATGTCCTTTGGGTTGACCAATGCCCTAGTCGCGTTCATGGAGTTGATAAACCAACTATTTTGATTGTATTTTTACTCTTCTATTATTGTATTTATAGATGATAACTTGGTTTATTCCAAGAGTGAGGCTGATCATGAGGAGCATTTGTAGATTGTACTTTAGAGGTTGAGGGATGAGAAGTTGTATACTAAGTTCTCCAAATGTGAGTTTTGGTTGGAGTCTATCTCTCTCTTGGGTCATGTGGTAACTGAGGATGGTATTATGGTTGATCCAGCCAAGATTGAGCAGTTCGTGATTGGCCTAGGCCTACTTCACCCATCGAGATTTAAAGTTTTATTGGCTTGGTAGTTTACTATCAACGTTTCTTTGTGGGTTTCTCATCTATTGCAGCTCCGCTGACCAAGTTGACTCAAAAGAAGATTTTATTATAGTGGTATGATGTTTGTGAGGCACGATTTTAAAAACTCAAGAATTTATTGACATCAACTCCTATCTTGACTTTTCCCAAAGAAGGCGTGGGTTTTACCATTGTGGGTTAGGTGTTGTGGTGATGTAGGAGGGTATGGTGATTGAGTATGCTTCTAGTCAGTTGAAGCCCCATAATAAGAATGACCTTACCCATGATTTGGAGTTTTTCGCGGTTGTTTTTGCTTTGAAGTTGTGGAGGCACTACTTGTATTAAGTCTGTTGTGAGATTTTCTCAAATCATTATAGCCTTCAGTACTTCTTCACCCAGTGAGACCATAATATGAGGGAACGTCGTTGTCTTGAGTTGCTTAAGAATTATGACTTGACTATTCTATATTATCCGAGCAAGGCAAATGGGTGACTTGGTGCATCTTTTGACTTAGCAGAGGCCTTTGGCCTTAGATATTCAGTCTTTAGCTAACCAGATGGTTAGGCTTGATATTTTGACACTTGGCTGTGTTTTGGTATTCGTGGAGTCTAGGTTTTCATTGATAGAGCCAATTCAGGCTCATCAGTTTGATGATGTTGGATGGAGATTGATTCAGGATAAGGTGTTAGGTGGTGAGGCTAAGGAAGCCTCACTCGAGTCAGATGGGGTTTTGAGGATTGGAGGTTGAGTTTGTATGCCAAGAATAGGTGATTAGATTAGATTAGTTTTGGAGGAGGCCAATTGTTCCAGGTATTCATCCATCCGAAAGTGACTAAGATGTATTGTGACTTGAGGCAACATTACTGGTGGGGTGGTATTGTAACGCCCCAAAATTTGATTCCTGGGATGCCACACGGTGCTTCGAACTACAAGTAGTCCTAAGCTAACCCTGGATGCCTTCTACTAAATATGGATCTCAAAATAGGGTAATATGAATATAAAATCATAGTAAATGCGGAAATCTTATCTGAAACATACTAATCCCACAAGTCTTGGTAAAACAATACTGAAAAATCTAAATACTGAAACAAAATCTGGTAGTCCGACAAGCCTCTACTGACTGAATCTAGAGAGTCACTGGGATAGGCCCCAGCTGACTCAAACTGTCTGAAATAAATGCTAAGTTATCTACTAATAAATTGAAAATCTGAATAGCTAGGTCCCCAGACTATGAGGACTCACCAACTGCAGAGACGTAGGTGGGATGCTAAAAAATCACTCACCCTACTGAGACTAAGCACCTGGACCTTCATTATGAGACAATGTAGCACACAGACGTATATATGGATCAGTACTTTGGGAATGTACTGAGCATATAGGGGTGAATGCAATAAGTAAACATTATCATCATAATTTATAAAATCATGCATGCTAAACGTAAATGACTCACATAGGCTTGAGTAATCTGAAAACTGAAGATCATAATTCATGAACAATAAAGCATATAATATAAATCTTGTGAGCCATTAAATTCAGTTCTAAAATCTATTCTTTATGAAAACTATCACATTATCTTGTCAACTGCAAGGTGACTACTTCATCTCAAGACTTTAAGAATGTTAAAAATCCGTAGCTTTCAAAACATATGCTTTTATCTTAAGGCTTTAAACTAAGACTTTTTTAAGAGTAAGGGACATCTTTTGGGAGGTTCTTCTAACGTACGTAAACTATTGATGATAGGCGAATTTACACGCCTATAGTGCTATATTTTACCCATATTTTAGCAATGTTTTGGGAACAAATTATATATTTCATGCACTTTTAGTCCTTTTTCCTGTAAGTGAACTAACGAACATGATTAGCAAAGTTTCAGGTATAAATGATGCAGAATTCAGCATTTTATGGATAACGTGACGCCAAAGAAAGCTTCACAAAAGGAGAAAAGGGAGTCTTGGACGCCAAGGACCAAAAGTGGCGCATGGAAAATCTGTCCCGGGCTAAAACAACAATTCTGAAGACTTTGGAGACTAGCAGTAATTTATTAGGATTAGGATAATGATACATTAACCTAGTACAATTGGGTTAAGTATTTCATTATCTTAGTAGGATTTGGTTAAGTATTTCATTAGCTTAGTAGGAATAGGATATGGGTATTATAAATACCCTATTTTGCTAGAGATTTTTATTGATTCTACTTAACAAGAACAATCATCTCACCTTACAATTCATTCACTACTACTTTTAATTCTACTTTTTATTCTTCTTCTATTCATTTATTTAATTCTTAATTTCCGCAACAAGAGAAACGTTACTTGCAAGAAATCACGCCTAAACGCCTACCACACCATTACTACACGAAATCTTTATTGTGGTATAATAACAATGTCTATTGTGATTTCCTTCGCATTCATGGGTAACTAAACTTCTCTTTTGGGGTTATGGAAGCCATATGAGATACTATCTATTGCTATGAGTTTGTGAGTTCGTGACACGTATGCTGCTTATATCATTATTCTCTTCATCTTAATCTAAATTCTTTGTGGTTGCAAACGCAAGAGTACGCCAGTATAGCATTAACTTGTTCGAAAGAAAAGTTATATGTCTGGAAAAGAGATAATGTCAAGGTAGTAGGGTCCCATCCCCTATTAAAAAGTTAGTGCCGTAACTGGATTAACCTCTTGGAGAATTCATACCATTAGATACTCTTTAAGCTCGAAAGAGTTAAAGTGAAATAATCCTCGAATAGGTCGAAAGACACCTGGATTTACCATCGAATACAATTCTCTATAAGCACATGCATGTCTAAATTCCGCATAACTCATAGCCAATAGAGACGTAAACTCAGAAGGTGGACATAACCCCAACTTCTCAATTTTCATTGTTTTACAACCTACTAAACATTCTTTATTTTTACTTTGCTATTTTCAGTTTTTACTTTAATATTTTGGTTACACATTACAATCCCCCCTTTTTACGAGACTTGCACTAAAAGTCTAGTAATCGTTGCTTACTTGTTGACCAAGCTATTCCCTGAGGGATCGATACCCAACCTAGTTGGGTTCTATATTTGACTACGACTGCTTTACACTCCTACGAGAGCTGTAGATTGAGCGTTATCAACTATGTGAGCATTCATGGAGTCCAACATCTTATGCATGTTGGAGAGAGCTGGTCTAACCTTGCCATCGGAATAGAGCTTCTTATCTTAAGTGATCATAATCTTAGTCATCCACGTAGAAGTGGGAATAATCTTAATCCTAAGGTGGCACATAGTTTTGGGGCATGAAATCTTGGTAACATACCCATATTGGTGCTAAATTCTACTCTCATTCTTATGCTCAGATCTTAAGAAATTCACTTTAAAAATAGCACAAGGGTTTACAAGAAAATCATTTATGCTTTTCTTTCTTTAAATTTCAAGTCATATGAACAATGTCGATTCTTTATCTTAGCTTAGGACCAAAAGGTCAAATCTTTATAAAAAATTTGAGAAGAATCTTATCATAGGGTGCTCATAGCATAAATAATCCTGAAATAACAATCTTTAATTAGGGCTTAATGACCCATGCATTAAACTAATGTAAAAACATCAGAATGTTCATGCTTGATAATAAAAATATTGATAAATCAACTTAAAATCTGGAAATTTTTGCAATATGCATGAAAATATGAACATAAACATGCAACTCAACTTCTAAATCACTTGAAATCCCATAATCTTATAAATAGCAACATTGCGTATAAACCCTAACTTTAATTTCATGGAAAATCACATAAAATTCAGTAAATTTGTAATTAAAATAAGTTTTGGGAACAAGGATGAAAGGATTATCCTTGTTGAAAAACCTCACATACCTGAATTGATGATCTTAGATGCTAAAACTTGAATCGTGGATCTCTATTAATGCTTTGGAGATGAATTCTTAGAGATCTTGAATTGGGGATTCTTAATCTTGAATTACCTTGGAGAATTAATGGAGAAATTGGGTTTCTTGGAGAAGGAGCTTTGATGATCTAGGATTTTCTTTTGAGAGAAAGTGGATGGAATAGCATAAAGTGCTTTGGAATATGTTAAATCTTGTGTTTTGGACGGATTGGGGGCTTAGGAATTGACCAAACCGCCCTCTTTAAACTTCTAAAAAGACTAGAAAAACTTAACATTTTTCAAACTGGGTGGCTACTGCAACACGCCACTATCATGATGGCTCACTGGAAAGTAAACGAATGGAAACTGGGCTTTCACCTGTGATGCGCCATAATCACGGTGCCCTATACTTTGCTATTTTGGCCACTGACGTGATGCGCTAGTATCGCGAAGGCTCACTGGAAATTGACTAATGAGAAATTGGCCCTCTCCGTGACATTCCAATATCACAGAGGTCCACTGAAATTTGACAATTATGAATTTTTCCTTCCCCGCGACGCACCAAGTGTCCAGGTGGCGCATTGTCAACTTAATAATACCTTAACTCCTTCACCGAGTGTCGGATTTGGGCGAATCTTATATTGATGGAAAGCTTATTCAATATTTTACATAATGGAAAGTCTAAATCTGGAAAATTCCACATAGAATAAATATTATTCATTTTTAAATCTATCTCTTAATACTCTAGGAACGAATATAAGCTAAGAAAGTTTGGGGTATTATAGGTATAAGAAAGGATGTAGTGGATTTTGTAGCTCGTTGCCTATATTTCCAGTAGTTAAAGGCTGAGCATATGAGGTTGGGTGATTTTCTTTAGAGGTTACCCATTCTCGAGTAAAAATGGAAACAGATCACTATGTACTTCGTGACTGGTTAGCCTTGTACATCTCATGATTCTGATAGTGTTTGGGTCAATGTGGATTAATTGACCAAATCTGCTTATTTTATTTTGGTTCAGATTTTTTTCAATGCTAAGTGGTTGGCCCATATCTATATTCATGAGATCGTGCATCTTCATGGTGGGCTAGTGTCTATCATCTTAGATTGAGGTTTAGTATGCACATCACACTTTTCGAAGACTTTTTAGGAGGATTTATGTATCTGGGTTGATCTTAGCACCGCATTCCACCCTGAAAACAATGGTCAATCGAAATGGACTATTCAGGGTTTGGAAGATATGCTCCGTGCTTGTGTGATAGATTTCAGTAGTCAATGGGAGTGACACCTTGCTTTGGAAGAGTTTGCATATTATAATTGCCACCATTCTAGTATTGATATGGCTCCTTTTGAGGCCTTGTATAGTAGTCATTTTTGCTTTCCAGTTGGTTGGTTTGAGGTTTCTGAGGTTAGACTTGCTTTGTGAGTCTTTGGATAGAATTTGGATTATTCAGAATTGTCTTCGAATGGCTCAGAGTAGGCAAAAGTGCTATGCAGATTGTAGACTTCGTGCCTTGAGGTTTGGTATTGGTGATCGAGTTTTTCTATAAGTTTCACCTATGAAGGTGTGATGATGTTTGGGAAGAGGGGCAAGCTTAGCCCAAGGTATTCGACCCATTTGAGATTCTTTGGAATGTTGGTGATGTGGCTTATGAGTTGGCTTTGTCCCCAGACTTATCAGCTGCTCATACTATTTTTAAGTGCTTATGCTTCGTCGTTTCATTTTGAATAAGTCTCATGTCATTTTTTAGGATTCAGTCCAGTTAGATGAGAGGTTGTCTTTCGTTGAGGATCCTGTCTCTATCTAGGATAGAGATCTTAGGTGGTTGCATTCTAGAATTATTCCAGTGGTTAAGGTCTAATGGAGACATCGACCAGTAGATGAGGCTACTTGAGAGGTCGAGCCTGATATTCATAGTTCTTATCCCCAACTTTTTTGCTGATTCAGGTATTTTCCTATGCCTTTAGTTTGAGAACGAACTAGATTTTTAGTGATGGATGATGTAACGACTTGAATTTTGATGAATTATGTGAAATATTCATTTTTGTGTGATTTGATAATTTTACTTCTCCCCATATATGCTTTATGGTATTTCTAGAGTGTGGGATGATTGGTATGATCCCCAATGTATTTCGGTATGATTTATGTGAAATTATAGTTTTTGGTGGCTTGAAAAGACTTATAGTTAACTTCGGTCAATATTTATTGATATGTGTGTGAGATGGAAAAATGGACTGCGCTAATAGATTTGAAACATCAATTTTAGGTCGGTAACATGGTTGGTGTGGTTTTATGGCTTTTAAATCTCATTTCGACCCTCAATTCGGAAAGTTATGAAATTGAGTTTTGAGGGTCAACTTTGTGAACACAATATTTTTTTTTTTGAAAATCCACTATGTTCATTGAGCCTGGAGCATTGAATTTGATAAGGTGGCATATTTTGTTTGCATTCACGAAATTCCCGATGAATCTCGAGGGGTCCACAGAGACTTGGACCATATATTTATCCATGTTTCATCATTTTTTCTCATCTTTTAGACTTGGAGATTAGGGTTACACACTTTTGAGCAATTTCTTCCATTTCTAAGCTTGGTTAAGCTTTTAAACACATATTTCAACTAGTTTACTCTAATTTTATCATTGAATTCTTGTTTTATCGCGGATTAAAGTGAGCAATTGGGGATTATGGCCCGGATGGCCTAAAATTTATATTTCTTTGATTCAAACCTCGTTTTCAATCCAATTTCACTTGCGTAAGTTTCTAATCTTATAATTATCAGTTTTATCTCAATTTCATCTTCAAATCTTGATTTCAAGAAAATTTTTTAGGGATTTTATTTGTAAAACTTAAATAATATTTTTCTTTAATTTGGACCTTATTTTAAACTCGGTTCTACTTGGGTTATCAGCTGTAGACTCCTCAAAATATGTGGAATATGTTTTTGAAATAAAATTATGATTTTGCCTTTCTTTTTCGAAAATTTATTTTGGGAGTCCGTTTTAACCCCAACTTGAAAATAAGCAATATGGGTATCATTGGCTTTTATTTGATGCATATATTTTATATTTATATGTTTTAATTAATTTTGAGTCCATTCGTGAGGAGTAGAGGCTTCCGATTGAAGGCTTGCAGGCTGATTTTCGACATTCGAGGTAGGTTGTGGCTTAACAATCTTCAGACTAGGTTGGGTAGTTGATATTGATACAAAAGCATGCTAAGGGTATGAAAACTAAACATGAAAATAGATATAGATATTGTGCCCGTGTGGGGCCTATATATTGATGTTATTTGATGGTTTTGAAATATTATTTGCTATGTGTGACCGTGTGGGGGTCTTATATGATATTGTTGACTTATGTACATGAAATTAAGCATATTTTATTGTTGAAAAGGCCTAATGTGGTATCAATGGTTTATTTCTATTATATTACATTCTATTGGTATAAAATTATGTGGGTTTCATGGATGGTTGGACTAATGGATGAATTTTTGGCTCACTTGGTTGATATATTGATTGGATATGGACATTCTCATTCTAGTTGATTGTGAGCATTACATCCTCATATCATATACATTCATGAAACATTAGTACCACCGTGGAATTATTGAAAACACTATTTTTTTTTACAGAAAATGTGACATCTTAAAAACCCTCTATAGAAGGATGTGCCAAAGAGGAGATATGGATATGGTATTGGATATGGATTGTATATAGGTTGACGAACTCCCCATAGGTACTACATTAGGAAGCTTTACCTCCTTAGTTATATATTAAAGTTGTGGGACAACGTTGTGCATCACATCATCATTGCATTTACATCATTGTGCTTATGTGATTGTATTCTTGTCTTGACTTGTTATCCACTCATTGTTCTACTTACCTTCACTTGTGTTTGATGTTCGTATATATGTACGTGTTCTCCTTTTTCCTTACTTGTATTTTTTATATGTTTGGATATTAGAACTGTTAGTGGAGACGATATGGGTTGCCGTTTGGGACATTTTTTAATTGCAGGTGACATGCCTTTAGTGTGTATTTTGTATGCTTTATTTTTTACTTTACTCAGTCGACCTATGATACCTACTAAGTACAAGTGAACCGTATGACCCTACTGCATCCTTTTAGTATAGATCTTGGTTCGAGTGTGCCTCGTGGTGGTTAACTTTGGGCGACACTTTAGAGCTATTCGAGGTAGCAGTTAGATTCTTGCTTCTGGAGTTGACTACTACCTCTTTTTACTTAGACTATGTCTTTATTCATACATAGAGACAGAGTTGTTCCTGTTTTGAATATCTTATATATTTTGATCTCGAGTTGTAGTAGCGAGGTTCTTATAATTTGACACTAGGTTTTGGGATTATAATTTTATTGATTATATCTTTCTGCTTTACTATATTATGTGGTTCAGCTTCATTCTAGAAACCTTTCTCGGATTATTGTTATTATTTTTCCTTTTTGTATCAATTTGTGTTATAGGCTTACTTGTCAAGGATTTTCGCGACAAGTCCCATCATGACCCTTAAATTTCGAATCGTGATAATTCTAATAAAATATTACTTTATTTTACATATATTAAAAGTGATTTAGTTTAATTATTGCATGAAATGTAGAATTACATTTATTTTTAATATTATAAGTGATAATTAGGTATTGAGCGATCTTTTAGTTTTATTTAAAACATCTTCTTCATTAATATTAAGGGAAAATGTGCAAAAACTACCTGTAGTTAGGTAAAATTTGCAATTACGCACTCTGAACTTTGCGGGGGTCCTATGACTCCCCCTAGACTATTTTTTACCGCATCTAACTAGAATATATTTGTCCCTTATCAAACATTTTTTTCTTACGCTTAATGTGCGTGAAATACATGTAGTAGTTCAAGTGCTAAATATATTCCAGTTAAATACGGTAAAATAGTCTAAGGGGGGTCATAGGACCCCCAAAAAGTTCAGAATGCCTAACTGCAAATTTCGACAAAGTATAAGTATTTTTCGCACCTTTTTTCCCTAATATTATTGAAGTGACGGAGTATTGTATTTGTGGCTAAATTAATAAAATATAAATTATTGTATACTATTAATTCTTGTTTAGAAAAGGTATACTATAAAAAAAATAAAAAATTAATGTGCTATTCAAGGTATAGTCATAAATGTATTATTATCAATTTTTTCCTCTTTTAAAATATCTAATTCTCAAAATCATATTTTTATTTTTCTAAAAAAGAAAAAAAGAAAACAGAGACATTGTATGAATGATTCATTAATTATAGAGAAGTAGATGTAATATTAGTCACTTAGTTATAGTTGAAGAAAAATTAAATTGTAAATTTCGAAATCTACATTTGCTACACTTTAGTAAATTTTGTATTTATTGAGTAATTACGTATAACTTTTAAGTAGAGACAATATCCATTTATATCTTCTTTATTATTGACATGAATTTTAATTTGTCTCCTTTAATAGATTGATCTAATTAAGCAAAAAATATCTTTTAAAAAATGTCCTAATTATATATTACTTTATTTTTGTTATAAATATACCATATATAGTGAATGTCTACTTTACCATATATAGTGAATACCTACTTTATCATATATTATGTATGTCTATTTATGGAAAAGTTACAAGCCCCAAGATTAGTTTTCACCTATAAATAAAGGGGTTTTGCTTTATTGTAATTCATCCCTAAAAGAAGAAATAAGAATTATTCTCTCTATTCTCCCTACTTTTCTTTCTTGTTCTTTATTGTTTTATAACACGTTATCAGCAGGAGACTCTGTCAAATAGGTGAGATTATAAATCTAAAATAATTTCAAGGTTAGTTATTTCCTATGTTGAGGAAAAATAATTGTTTTGGAGCCATTTATGTTTTAAATTTATTTCTCAAGAACAATATTATCAAAAGGACTGATAATATGTTGGGTTAAAGTCCCATCAATTTATTGCAAAGACGCCTTTATATGGGTAAGACGTTGAGTTTGAATCTCAATATACCATATTGATGATATTATGATGGCTAAGGCAAAATAATGTATTTTTAATAAAAGTCATGAAATTCGATCCATTGAATATGCTCCATTCCATGAAGTGAATGTGGTAACAATATATGATAAGTCTGAAATATGACAACTTACTTCATTCTTGAGGTGTATATGGTAGCAGTGCATAATATGTCTGAAAGAAGACAAAGTGATTGAATGCACGAATATACATGTTGAGGGACAACATGATAATGATCATCAAAAGTGATATATTTTCACACGCTTATATGATTATAAGATATGCTAGAGAAAAATTCTCTACATCATATATATGTCTTGATTTGCTTCTGAAGTAGCAAAATCTTGAAAGAGGTTAAAAGCTATCATAATTTGATAGGCTTAAGGCATGATTATATTCCATTCTTGGGGAATGACAAACTTATTAATGCAAACGTGCACTTGATTGTGATTGTATCACAACTCACCTTCGAAAGAGGTTGAATAATTTTAAAATCTATTTCTGAAGTAGTAAATCTGAAATTTATTCATGTAATAGTAAATCTGAAATTTACTAAAGAAAAAGTACATGTCATGGTAAACTTGGAGTTTACTAGAATAAAAGTTAATAAATTGATATGAACGATTGTGACATCTCGAAGATGTACATGTATTGAAGAACTAGAAGATTCTTCAAGAATCGTTTATGTCGTTTGTTCTCATGATAATTTGGTTGGACCAACTAATATTAGGATTGGATCCCTTCAAATATGAAAATTATAAAAGGTGAATAAGGGACTGTTCATCTATCATGTGATATGTTAAAATAATGCATCAATAAGATGATCACATGTACATTTATTGTCAACCTGCAGTTTGAAATTCATAAAGTTGCTTGCTCAATAAAATTTAGTTAAGCATGACTTTCAGATTGTGTAATTAAGATAATTCATCTTGATGATGATGGTTTAGTATTGAGTGTCTTTGATAAATATCTAAACCATTGTTAATGAGAACAAAACTTCATGTATTGGTCTGAAATATGATATATTGCAATAGAACTTATATGCATTAGACCAATAAATTATGATCATTTCTTCTCTCTCAATTGGTTCAAGGTCAGGAACCAATTATTTCATCTAATAATTTTGATGTGCGGTATACGATTAATGAATATACCATAATGCACAAAGATGGATTCCTCAAAGAAGCAGAGGATGTATGTTAGTTTTCCTAATATAAGGGGGAGATTCTAAGCGCTATGAAATATGTTAGAAATTATCACCATATCCTCATCCAAAAGATAATTCAAGTCAAATGCCAAAAACATCTCATATTAAGTGCAATTACTCTTATTTTGTGTTCCTAAAGAACAAAGTCTATGCATGCATGAAGCGTGGTAGACTAATCGGTTTCAAATGAAATAGTCCTTTAAAAATAAGGAGCAAATAATCATAATAAGAAGGCAATGTGCTCTTGAAAAGCCTACAGCATAACACTTCATGAAACCTTATGAGAGATTCAGGTACCTGAAAATAATGAAGTGATGAGATCTCAAAATATTATGTCACATTGTGAATTGATAAAAAATGATATATCATCGATGATATCTTTGATACAATATTGGCGCAATATTGTGAAAGATTACGAGGATCTGAATTCTACGTTTATTTAAACATGTTGAGGTAGAAATATTTATCAAGTGACATGAAAGGATGCATCTTGGTAAGCATAAAACTTATTTGATTTGCAATCCAAACACTTGAAAGTGTCACTAATGAAATGTTGAATATTGTCACTTGACAAAATTTACATGAAAACTTTTAAGGATTCAAAATGTTTGAAGCATATAAAAGTTTCTGGGAAACTTATTTATAATCCTTATATTGTATAAGCTTATCGCTTGAAAATTATTGAAACTCTTGGAGAATTTTCAAAAGCAATAGATTATTTGCTGAAATAAGAAATATATCGAATTAAATTGGTTATGAAGTATCATATCTTAGTGCAAATGGTGCATTAATGAATCTTGCAAATACTACAAGGCCTTATATAACCTTTTCAATCAATTTGTTAAGTAAGGTATATTTCTACTCCTACGAGGAGACATCAAAATGAGATAAAATACATAAGTTTATTTTATTCTAAAGATTGTAGTTCCCACCTTATTGGTCATGCTGATATTGGGTACTTATTTGATCTGTATAAATCTCGATCTCAAGTATGCAATGTGTTTGCATGTGGGGACTGTTATATCTTTGAGATATACAAAGCAGTGTATCTAGCAACTTTATTGAACTATGATGAGATAATAACTATTCATGAAGCTAATCGAGAATGTGTATGATTGAGGTCCATGATACATCTTCTTCAAGAAAAATGTGGTTTGAAATGAGACAATGTACCCACAATTTTGTACAGAGATAATACAACATACATAACACATCTTAACGAAGAATTCATAAAAGGAGTTAGAATGAAGCACACTCCATCAAAGATTTTCTACATTCATGAGCTACAAAAGAATGATGATATTAACGTGCAACAGATTCGTTCAAGTAACAATGTGGCTGATTTATTCACCAAATCTTCTTTAATTTTAACTTTCAAAAAGATGCTGCATAAGATCGGGATGCAAAGGTTCAAGGATGTTCTCATTAGGGAGAGTTAATACACGTTGTACTCTTTTTTCCTTTCAAGGTTTTGTCCCACTGAGTTTTCCTTGTAAGGTTTTTAGTGAGGCAGCTTATATGCGTATTGTTAGAGATGTGTACTTTTTTTTCTCACTAGATTTTTTTCCCCACTTGGTTTTTTCTAGTAAGGTTTTAATGAGGTACATTATCTATCAATTAGACATTCAAGGGGGAAGTGTTATAAATGTACCATATATAGTGAATGTCTACTTTACCATTTATAGTGAATACCTACTTTACCATATATTGTGTATGTCTATTTATGGAAAAGTTACAAACCCCAAGGTTAGTTTTTACCTATAAATAAAGGGGTTTTGCTTCATTATAATTCATGCCTCAAGAAAAGAAATAAGAATTACACTCTCTGTTCTCTCTACTCTTCTCTCTTGTTCTTGATTGTTTTATAGCAGTTTTACATATATAAAAGATAATAATTTCGTTTAATGTTAGTATGTTACACAAAATATATTCATTTTATATATTAGTGAGTCTTTAATATTTAGTGATCTTCTATTTTTTTTTTTTGAACTATCCTCTTGATTAATATAATTGAAATAATTGAATATGTGGTCATTAGAATTGGCGGGATAATTTAATCCTAATTACTAAATAATATCAATTCTTATTAGATAAATTATAATATAAAACATTTAATGTGTTATCCAAAAGAAAAAAAGAATAATTACTCCATTGGTCTATTTATACTTATCCAATATAGTAAAAATAGATGTCCAATGATACTTATTCTATTTGAAAAATCAATGCACAATTTAACATCTTGTGTCCATTTATATTCACTATCCAAATGAATTTTCAAAGTATTGAATTTATTCAAAGGGTGATACAGTAAAATTGTCTTATTAATTATTTTAAGATGTGTGTTAATTTATTAATAGACAAGTAAAAATATAGGAGAGAGTACTATTTACATAATGATTTGTTGAAGGTGAAATTGAGTAGAGAAGCAATTTGGGTGAAAGTTGTACGACAACGAAAAACGATATCAAGAACTTGACCATTATAAGACTTCCGCCTTCAGCAGGTAGTCAATCAAGCATCTTCAAAGAGTTAAAGTTGGCAGCAAAGTTCACTTCTAATTGCAAACTTTTATACGTATAGTGATCGTGTTGGATGGAAAGTGCTGTTAGTCTTGGACATAGACGTATACTTATAGTTCTAACTGTTTCTCGAGCAGATATAAGTTGGGGGTGCACTAAATATATTCTAATATAGACATAGACGCTAGTCCCTAAAAATATTGAAGTATATAAAAATAAATAATATAGAATAATGGTAATAGTTAATTTAGAAATTTTTGTCAATAATTATTTATAAATTTACGTCCGGAATTGAAAGTGTTGTTAGAGTAGATATAAGTTGGGGGTGCACTAATATATTTTATTACTCTCTAATAAGAGGGAATCTGTGGTACTAGTAGGCAGGTCTCCGTCAACATGCCTGCTTGCTGTTTTCTTCCTAATTTTATTATGTTTTTTTTAATTAATTATTATAAAGTTATTTAAGTATTAAAACATTTATAATAATTAATGTTAAATTTACTTAACGTTTTATATGAAATCCATTTAATTTTTTCGCAAGTATTTTATATAGTAATTTTATTATATCACTTCTAATTAGACATATCTACTTCTCTATTTCAACCGTAATTTTACTATGTCACTCCTAATTAATTGTATATACTATACGCATAGTGATCGTGTCGGATGGAAAGTGCTGTTAGTTTATGGATATAGACGTATACGTATAGTTGTAAGTGTTGTTAGAGTAGATATAAGTTGGGGGTGCACTAAATATATTGTAATATAGACATAGACGCTGGTCCCTAAAAATATTGAAGTAGATAAAAATAAACAATATAGAATAATGGTAATAGTTAATTCAGAATTTTTTTATCAATAATTACTTACAAATTTACATGCGGAATTAAAAGTGTCAGAAATTTTTGTCAATAATTATTTACAAATTTACATGCGGAATTGAAAGTGTTGTTAGAGTAGATATAAGTTGGGGGTGCACTAATATACTTTATTACTCTCTAATAAGAGCGAATCTGTGGGATTAGCAAGCAGGTCTCCGTCAATATGCCTGCTTCATCAGCTGTTTTCTTCGTAATTTTATTATGTTATTTCTAATTAATTATTATAAAGTTATTTAAGTATTAAAACATTTTATAATAATTAGTGTTAAATTTACTTGAGTTTTTATATGAGATCCATTTAATTTTTTTTGCAACTATTTTTATATAGTAATTTTGTTATATCACTTCTAATTAGACATGTCTGCTTCGCTATTTCAACCGTGATTTTACTATGTCACTCCTAATTAATTGTCTATACTATACGTATAGTGATCGTGTTGGATGGAAAGTGCTGTTAGTTTATGGACATAGACGTATATGTATAGTTGTAAGTGTTGTTAGAGTAGATATAAGTTGGGGGTGCACTAAATATATTGTAATATAGACATAGACGTTAGACCCTAAAAATATTGAAGTATATAAAAATAAACAGTATAGAATAATGGTAATAGTTAATTCATAAATTTTTGTCGATAATTATTTACAAATTTACATGCGGAATTGAAAGTGTCAGAAATTTTCGTCAATAATTATTTACAAATTTACACGTGGAATTGAAAGTGTTGTTAGAGTCGATATAAGTTGGGGGTGCACTAATATATTTTATTACTCTCTAATAAGAGGGAATCCGTGGGACTAATAGGCAGGTCTTCGTCAACATGCCTTCTTCATCATCTATTTTCTTCATAATTTTATTATGTTATTTTTAATTAATTATTATAAAGTTATTTAAGTATTAAAATATTTATAATAATTAATGTTAAATTTACTTGACGTTTTATATGAGACCCATTTAATTTTTTTCACAAGTATTTTTATATAGTAATTTTGTTATATCACTTCTAATCAGACATGTCTGTTTCGCTGTTTCAACCATGATTTTACCATGTCACTCCTAATTAATTGTTATGACCATTTAAGCATTGTGTCAATTAATAATATTTGATAAAAAAAAAAGGTAAAATATATATAAAATGATAAGTTAATCAAAAAAAATTTCACAAGTATGTTTTATTGTAATTTTGTTATATCACTTCTAATTAGTTGCTGTGAGTCATTAAGACGCGTAACTTGACTATATCACTCATAATTAATTATTATGTTTATCTAAGCATTATGACACTTAAATTGGAATAGAAGAAAAAATATTATACATCACAATAATTTAAAAACTTAAATTATTTAAAAGATGCAATTGACTATCAGTACTACAAAAGATTGAACAATGAGAGCGATATATATTATTTAAAAATTATATTAAAAGTATTATAAATTACAATAACTAATAGATTAAAATATATAAAATAAATAAATTATTATATATTTTTTTAAAAATACTATAAATCAAATAATTAAAATAACTTTTTAAAAAATATGTGTTGGGCCCGTGCCTCGTACGGACTATTAGTAACTAGTTGTAATATAAACACAGATGCTAGTCCATAAAAATATTGAAGTATATAAAAATAAGCAATATAGAATAATGGTAATAGTTAATTCAGAAATTTTTGTCAATAATTATTTACAAATTTACATGCGGAATTATTCGCCGAAAAGATCGTAAAAAAATTTCTCTATTTTATGAATTTTTACCAAAACTTTGCGATTTTTTATATTTCTTGCAAAAAAATTCATAGGTAACGGACTTGCGAAATCAAAATTTTCAAGTAATGTACAAGAGGATTTTAAAATAAACAGGTAATAATTAGGTAGATATAAGTTAAGGGATGCACTAATATATTGTAATATAGACATAGACGCTAGTCCATTATTTACAAATTTACATGCGGAATTATTCGCAGAAAAGATCGTAAGAAAATTCCTCTATTTTATGAAATTTTATCAAAACTTTGTGATTTTTTATATTTTTTGCAAAAAAAATTCGTAGGTAACGTACCTGCGAAATCAAAATTTTCAAGTAATGTACTAGATGATTTTAAAATAAACAGGTAATAATTATCCACAAAAATTATTTCATCAAATTTCTTTTAGTACATAAATCAGCTCGAAACTAAATTACCCATGTTTTTTTTTTTTGTAAAAGTCCTAAGTAAATCCATGTAATCTGCACTTGTCTAGTAGTAAAATCGATTTTATTACTGGGATTAAGCCTGTCAAACGGGCCAGGCTGACCTGGCCCAGTCCAGCCCAGCCCACTAAGAAAACCCGATTCGGTCAGCCCATGGCCTGTAGGGTACCGAGTCCCGGGCTGGATTATTTTTTGGCTTGGGCTCGGTTTGGTCTGGGCCCGCCGATTAACCGGCCCAGATATTTTTATCTTTTTAAATTCGGATTTGGTCAAAATTTGACCATTGGGCCCAACGGCTATATTACCGATTGGGCCCTTAAAACGGCTCAATTGGCCTTTTGTAATAATTTTTTTCCATTTTAAATATTTTTTTAATCCCAAAAAAATTTCTATAAATACCCTAAACTCTCAAATCATTTTTCAAACAAATTTTCATTCTCTCAAATCTCATTCTCTCTCAATTCTCAAATATTCTATATATTTAATTCCTAAAGTGCTCACTTTAATGTTTAAATTTTGTGATTACAAAGTACGAGTGGAAGTTTCTAAAGTCGCAACCTTCAGATACTTTCAAAATTTGGTATTATCGTTTCATGTCTTACGTTTAATTTTTAATTAGTGTATTAATTGTTAAATATTTAATTTTATTATATTTGTGTTTTGAATTTTTTTTGTTTAATTTATATTATGGATAAATTAAGAAACCTTGCCACTAAAGGTGTTAATTTTTTTTTTCCGGAAGTGATAGTGGTAGCAAAAAGTGAATTACTAGCGATAGAGGTACTTTAAGTAGTAGATATACCTGTGTGCCTTCGCCTCTGGTACCGCTTGGTATACCTTTTGAGGAAGAAATAGGCGTAGGTGCTCACGATATGGATTATGTAGAAGCTCAGAAAAATTATGGTATAGAAGAAGAAAATGAAGTAGATGCGGTTAATTTAGATGAAGATGATGAAAATATTGGTGAGACATCCGCAATAGAAAATGCTAACATTAGATCCGAATTGATTAATCTCCCTGCCTGTCCTCCCCGTGACTCAAGAGCTCGTAAAACAACTAGTACTATATGATAATTTTTTGAACGTATATCAGATATTGAGGTGCAATGCAATATTTGTCAAAAAATATTTAAGCATAAAAGAGGGGGCAAGCAAGGGGGTACGGGTACGTTAACGAGACATATAGAGGATCTTCACGAAAGAGAATTACAAATTGCAAAAGGAGGTGAGGCTGTTGGAGGGCCCACACAAGCTAGAATGGACCCAACAACTGGTCATGTAATTAAGAAGTATAATAAATTAAGGGACTGGAAAAAAATAGCAAAAATGGTAGCTGTGTTGTTTGCCTTTTAGTTTTCCTTCTTCTGATGTCTTTGTTCATTATGTTCAAGCAATTTATAATCCTATGTTTAATGGTATTCCTAGAAGTACTTGCCGGTCTGATATTTTTAGACTTCATTCATAATATTATTTTTATTTATCAACATTGTTAAAAAATATTCAATGTAGATTGTCCCTAACTTCTGATTTTGGTCATGCTGTAAATAAAAATAATTATTTAACCGTTACTTGTCACTGGATGGATAGAAATTTTGTGATGCAAAAACGTATTCTTGCTTTTTTATATGATGAAGATTGTAAACATACTGGAGATTTTATTGGTGATTCGATTGTTAAAGTTACAGAATTTTATGGTATCGAAAATAAAATATTATGTATTGCTTTTGATAATGCTTCTAACAACAAAACTGCTATAACAAAGTTAAAATATAAGCTATCTCCGACGTTACCTGAAATTTTTTGAGTTTATTGAGCTTTATATTGAAAAATCCGTCTTGTTGTTGGTTTTATTCAAGGAAATAATCGAAGAAAAAGAACTAGAGAATTTAAAGTTAAATGTCAAGAAAATGGACTTGCACCGATATTGATGCCTGAGGAAATTGATATTAGATGGAATTCTATGTATGATTTTTTAAAAACTTATTTTAAATATAGAGTTCCTATTACACTAGCTTTTAACCAACATTGTGGTTCATTTGCTGATTCTGCTGATTGCATGCTACATGATTTTAATTGGGTTGTAATTAATGATCTTGTTAAGTTTTTAGAAAAATTTATATAGATACGGTTGAATTTTTCAGTTCTTATTATCCTACTGTTTATAATATTTTGGCATATATAGCTGATATCTCTGGTTTGCTCAAAGAATATAAAAATAAAGAAGGTTATTGTAATACCCCGTACTTTTTCCTAGATAATTTCATCTCAATAATGTATAGTATTAGCTTCTACATTGAATGATGATTATTCCATGAGGAATTTTCAAGATTTTCACTTTTTGTCATGTGGGAAATTCAATAAGCTTTCCATCGATATAAGATTTGCCCAAATCCGATAACCGGGTCCTAAGTTACGACTATTTCAAGTTCCCGTAGTAAAACAACGCCATATTAGTCAGTGACGCGCTGTGCCACAAGAGGAAATGGCATTTGGCAAATTCAAGTAGGGGACCGCAATTATGGCATGTCGCGCCAGGGCCCAAATTCAGAATTATCCATTTTCCAATGTCTCAGTGCGATTTTCACCGCGTCGTGCCAAAGTTCCAGGTCACAAAGGAAGTGGCAACGCGATGGACTCACGTCACGCCATCCCTCAATTTCATAATTATCAAAATCAAGTGACACGGTGCGATAGCGCTGTGTCGCGCTAAAGGTCCAGTTCAAAAAATTTTTACAATTTTAAAAGGCGTATTCAAGGGTTAAACGGTCAATTTTCTACCCTTATTGAAACCCAATAACACGTGATTCAACCACTTTTCATACAAAATACACTCTCTTCTCTCAAAAACCTCTCAAGAACAACCTAGGGCTTTTCATAGAAGATTCAGAATCAAGAATTTCCTCCGTCAATCTTCACGGAATCACGAACTAAGGTATGCGTAGTGTTCATTCATGGACTCCTTTCGTCCATGAAGCCCAAGAATCTCTTTTCTAAGTTTATGTTTTTGAATTTCTTTATGAATTTTATGTTGGGTTTGTTTTGTGTATGTTGAGAATGATCAATTGAATTCAAATCCATGTTGGGTGATCAATTTTATATGGAATTGATTTGTATAGATGTATATTTATGTGAACCTATGAATAAACCCTAGGATGATGAAATTAGAGATGAATCATGATGATTAATTATTGTATAATGTTGTCTACATATGTTATTCCTACCATGTGTTTGATTAAATGCCGAGATGAAGGAATAATGCCCAAGTAGTATGATATCATGAAATTACCATGTATGTACAAGTTATGCCTATCACATGTTTTGATGGAATGCTTCTATAAATGTATTATGAATTATGATGTTAGTTATATGTTCAAGTAAGTTATGCTTGGTCAGTTTCCTTCCATTGAGTCCTGGGGGTACTTGTACTAAAAATATTAGCTGTGTGCATAGAGCCATGTCATCTTTCCACAATACTCTCAGTCAAGCTATGACCCTTAGACTTCAGACAGTCTTATGACTCAGGAAATCTCCATGATCTCATGAACTTAGTTAGTTGTCAGATATCAATAATATTCCGTCAGTTAACAGAATTTAGCAACTCAGTCCATGTTCAGTTTAGTAAATTATGTTTAGTGTTTATTTAGATGGGAGTGGAAATTAGCACCGAGTGAACCCAAGGATGGGAACTCACCTGTTATATGAGGGTATGATTCATAGAAGCAATCCTTGCATTTCAGAACTATGTAGCCAGCATAGGTTGAACACCATAGCCTGCTATATGAGGGTAGATGAGGTGGCATAGCATGCTATATGAGGGTTCCCTTCGTTCTCACTAGAGTTACTTGTTATATTAGGGTCACTCACATATTATCCTTACCAGTGGCACGGTATTGATATCCTTCTAATTAGGGAATAAATTGGACCCTAATTCAGCTATAATTCATCATTTGGGGTATATCGATTAGATGACTACCTCCCACAGTCTCAGTATCAGTCTAAGTAAGAATACTCACATAGTTCTTCAGAATTTAGGGCTGTCAGATACAGTCAACTCATACATAGTATGAAACTCAGATAGTTCCATCAGATTTAGGACTGTTAGATACAGTTAATCATGTTATTAGTTATTTTCAGATTCAGTAATTATGTTATCACAGTATTAGTGTCAGTTGTTATGTCTCATGCATGTATTCTCACGCTCATGATAGTTAGTTAGTTATTATTATTGTTCATGCATATGAACCCCCATGCATTCAGCCTACCTTACATGCATACCAGTACATTCAAAGTACTAACAAATTTGTGCTATGGTGTCTTATACCATAAGTTCAAAGACACAAGCTCCAAATTAGCAGTAGATTCCAGTTTCAGCAGCCAGAGTTAGAAGTGAGTCCTCATCATTTGAGGACATGATTATTCCCTATTGTCTCATTAATTATTTTATTAGTTGAAGTTAGTTGGGGACATGTCCCATCAGCTCCAGTTCAGTCAGATAGAGGCTTTCTTGACTATTATGCTTTAGACTTTAGTATTTTCAGTTTTATTTTGGGTATTCTATTACCCCACCCAGATGTTATATCATTCAGATTATATTCAGTATTGAACCTTATGGCCTTTTAGTGCATGTTTCCACATTATTATGTTATATTGTGCAGTGTACTAGTACAAATATCAGTCATGGGTTAGTTTGTAGTCCTTCGGGGTCATGAGCACCGTGTAGCATTTCGGATACTAGATTTGGGGCATTACAAACTTGGTATTAGAGCCAGGTTCAATAGGGTCCTAGGAAGTCTGAAATCCATATCTAGTAGAGTCTTGTACATGGGTGTGTTGCGCGCCACATTTATGTATAGAAGGCTATAAGATTATTTAGGAATAGTTTCACCTCTTTCAGTATTCATGTCGTG
Organism: Capsicum baccatum var. pendulum; assembly: GCA_030864225.1. NCBI lineage: Eukaryota > Viridiplantae > Streptophyta > Magnoliopsida > Solanales > Solanaceae > Capsicum > Capsicum baccatum. Next base: position 73,178,084 of record CM061558.1, on the reverse strand, counting down.
CCAGTGAGTTTAATATCAAGTCAATCTCTCAGTCTAATCTGTTTCTCCCTTTCTTCTACAAAACTTGCCACCTAAAAGAAGAAACGGAAATCAATCAGCCCTCCAGCTCGAAGATTCTTTGGGCGATCATATTTCTCATACGCAGTTTAGGGCTGCATTCACTACTCTTGCTCAGTCATTTTCTGCTCAAAATGAATGGCCAACAGTCATTCTGGCCAACCCAGTAGCCAACTTAGCCGCAGCTAGGATTCAAGACTTCACCCGAATAAATCCTCCTTCTTTTCTTGGGTCTAAGACAGTTGAGGACCCTCAGGAATTCCTAGATCAGGTGTAAAAGGTGACAGACATTATGGGGGTGACTACTGTTGAGAGTGTTGGGATAGTTGTATATTAGTTGCAGGATATAGATCATACTTGGTTCAAACAGTGGAAGTCAGAAAGGGAAGATGATGCAGGGTCGGTTGAGTGGGAGGAGTTAGCGTTTGCTTTCCTTGGTAGATTCTTTCCCCTAGAGCTTAGGGAAGCTAAGGTGTTAGAATTCATCAACCTCAGATAGGAAAATATGACAATGAAAGAGTATTCTCTTAAGTTTACTCAATTAGCCAGATATGCCCCTCATGTTGTTGCAGATAGCAGGGCAAGGATAAGTAAGTTTGTTTTAGGGGTGAATGATAGTGTCGTTAATGAGTGCAGATCTGCTATGCTAAATAGTGACATAACTTTAGCCAGGCTTATGACTCATTCCCAGAATATTAATGACCAAAAGATTAAGATTAGGGAGAAACAGAATAAGAGGGCGAAGACAGGTAGTTTCAACTTCGCTCAGCCTAAGTTAGAAGGAGGAAACAGTTCCCAGTTTTGTCCTAAGTCATTAGTTTCAGCTCCTTCTACACCCAGTGCTCCAGTTCCTAAGTTCAGAGAGGGTAACAAAGACAGAGTTCTAGGCCCTAAGTCCCAGGACACTGTTACCAGTGCACACACCTATCCTCTTTGCCAGAATTATGGTAAGAACCATCAAGGTATTTGCAGAGCTGGTAGTGGTATTTGTTTTGGATGTGGTAAGCCAGGCCACAGAGTCAGAGACTGTTCTCAGCCAAGTCCTCAGGGTCAATAGAATCACTCCTTAGCTCAGTTCAGTCACCTAAATTAGTAGAGTGCCACCACTAATGCTACTAGTGGGCAATTCTCAAATAGTCTCTATGCTCTTCATTCCCGACGAGATCAGAAAAATTCTCTTGATGTAGTTACTGGTACGTTACAGATCTTTCATGTGCATGTTTACGCTTTGCTAGATCCAGGAGCTTCTTTTTATTTTGTTACTCCTTATATAGCAGGAGATTTCGAAATCAGTCCCAAAATCCTAGCTGAGCCCTTTTCATTCTCTACCCCAGTGGTTAAAATCATCATAGCCTGGCGGGTATACATGAACTGCCTGATTATGATATTTCAAAAAGTCACTTCAGCAGACTTAGTCAAATTAGAGATGATTAATTTTGATGTCATTCTCGGCATGGATTGGCTTCACTCCTTCTATGCCACAGTCGACTGTAAAATTAGAATAGTCTAGTTTCAGTTTCTAAATAAACTCGTCCTTGAGTGGAAGGGTAGTGTATCCGCTTTCAGGGGTCATCTTATTTCCTACCTTCGGGCAAGGAAAATAATATCTAAAGGATGTGTCTATCATCTTGTTCGAGTTAAGGAAACTAGTTTCAAAACTCTCAGCCTTGAATCAGTTTCAGTTGTAGGTGAATATTCAGATGTCTTTCCTAAAGATCTTCCAGGAATTTCTCCCGAAAGAGAAATAGACTTCGGTATTGATCTTCTTACTCAGCCTATCTCTATTCCTCTATACAGAATGGAACCAGCAGAATTTAGAGAACTAAAAGAACAATTAAAGAATCTCTTAGATAAGGGATTGATCAGACCCAGCATGTCCTCGTGGGGTGCTCCAGTATTATTCGTGCGTAAGAAAGACAGTTCTTTTAAGATGTGTGTAGACTACCGTCAACTCAATAAGGTCACGGTCAAGAACAAGTATCCTTTTCCCAGAATAGATGACTTATTTGACCAACTTCAGGGTACCAGTTATTTCTCTAAGATAGACCTCAGATCTGGCTATCATCAGCTTAGAGTTAGAGAATGCGACATTTTGAAAATAGCTATCCATAGTTGGTATGGTTACTTCAAATTCCTAATCATGTCATTTGTTCTTACTAATTCCCCAGCCGTTTTCATGGACTTGATGAACTGTGTGTTCAAGTAGAACTTGGACATGTTCGTCATAGTCTTCATTAATGATATCCTGGTTTATTTCCTTAGTGAGCGCGATCATACAAACCATCTCAGAACAGTACTTCAAACTCTCATAAATCATCAGTTGTTTGCCAAATTCAGTAAGTACGAAGTTTGGCTAATGACAGTAGCATTCCTTGGTCACATCATTTTCAGTGGTGGCATTAGAGCAGATTCTCGAAAGACCGAAGCAGTAAAAAACTGGCCTTGCCCTGTCTCTCCATTAGATATCAGGAGTTTCTTGGATTTGGCTGGCTATTAGAGATGGTTTATTGAGGGATTTTCTTCTATTGCATCCCCTATGTCCAGGTTAACTCAGAACAAAGTCAGTTTCAGTGGTCCGATCCTTGTGAGAAGAGTTTTTAGGAGTTGAAGGATCGATTCAACTCAACTCCAGTCTTAGCTCTTCCAGATAGTTCAGATGGGTTTATAGTATATTGTGATGCATCAAAAGTATGTTTGGGTTGTGTCCTCATGCAGCATGGTAAGGTCATAGCCTATGCCTCCAAACAGCTTAAGCCACATGAGAGAAATTATCCTACTTAAGATCTTGAGTTAGCAGCCGTAGTCTTTGCCTTGAAGATTTGGAAGCATTGTCTATACGGTGTTCATATAGATGTGTTCACTGATCATAAAAGTCTTTAATATATCTTTTCTTAGAAAGATCTTAATCTTCGCCAGAGAAGGTGGTTAGAGCTCTCGAAAGATTATGACATGAGTGTCCTTTATTATCCGGGCAAGGACAACGTAGTGGCCGACGCTCTCAATAGACTTTCTATGGGTAGTATTGCTTATGTGGATGACCGTAAGAAGAAGTTAGCTCAGGAAGTCCATCAGCTTGCCAGACTAGGTGTTCTCTTAGTCAATACAAATGAGGGTGATATATGGATTCAGAGTAGTTCAGAATCATATCTAGTTTCTGAGGTAAAAGAAAAGCAAGATAGAGATACCAGCCTTGTCAAGTTGAAAGAGTCAGTCCAGGATAAAAAAGTAGAGGTTTTCTCCTAAGCGGGAGATGGTGTCCTTCATTGTCAGGGTCATCTCTGTGTTCCAGGTGTAGATGACTTAAGGCAGCAAATTCTTGCAGAAGTGCATGGTACGCGCTACTCTATTCATCCAGGGGCCACAAAGATGTACCCCGACTTGCGGGAAATCTATTAGTGGAGTGGGATGAAGAAAGACATTATAGAGTTTGTGGCTAAGTGCTCTACATGTCAGCAAGTTAAGATAGAGCATCAATAGCCTAGTGGATTCATGCAGGAGTTCAATATTCCTATGTGGAAGTGGGAAGTTGTGAACATGGACTTCATGACAGGTTTGCCTCGAACTCGTCATCAACATGATTCAGTCTGGGTCATTGTAGAAAGAATGACCAAATCAGCTTATTTTCTTCCAGTTCATACCTCTTATTCAGTGGATGATTACACCAAACTCTACATCTAGGAGTTGGTTAGATTGAACGGTGTTCTGTTGTCCATTATCTCAAATAGAGGTACCCAATTCACCTCTGATTTTTTGAAAGCATTCCAAAATGGTCTTGGTACCCAAATGTATCTCAGTACAACCTTTCATCCTCAGACAGATGGCCAAGTAAAAAGGACCATTCAGACGTTAAAAGATATGCTAAGGGCATGTACAATCGATTTTAAGAGAAGTTGGGATGACCACTTACCTTTGATTGAATTTGCATACAACAACAACTATCATTCCAGTATTCACATGGCTTCAAAGCCTACAGAAGTCTTATACAGATATTCGTAGAAAAGATCTCGAGTTCGAGATTGGTGACTATGTCTATCTAAAGATCTCTCCCATGAAGGGAATGAAGCGTTTCAGCAAGAAAGGGAAACTCAGCCCCGGATATGTTGGTCCCTTCAAGATTCTCAGTCGATTCGGCAAGGTAGCTTGTGAGCTTAAATTGACTTCAGATCTAGCCTCAGTTCATCCAGTCTTTCATGTCTCTTTGCTCAAGAAGTGAATAGGTGACCCAACAGTTGTAGTCCCTATTCTGAGTTTTGATGTTCAGAACACTCTCTCTTATGAAGAGATTCCAATCGCAATCTTAGACTATCAGACTAGTAGATTGAGGAATAAAAAAGTCCCTCTAGTTAAGGTTCTTTGGACAAATTAGGCCTTTGAGGGAGCTACTCGGGTAACAGAGGCAGACATGCATACCAAGTATCCTTACCTCTTCTTCACCAACTTAGATCAATCTCAAGGTAATAGTTCTCCTTAAGCTTACTCAGTTTCATGTTCAGTGTTCAACACAAACTTGGTATACAGCTTCATGCTCATGTTCCCATTATAAACTTGGTATCAAGTACCATTGCATATTCAGTCATATACTCACGTATCAGTTCAATTATGTAATTATCCATCAGACATGCATTCTCATTATGAGAAACTTAGTTCTTCAAAATACTCAGTCATGCATTCATGAATCAGTTACACATGCATCAGATATGGATGTTCAGTATTATATGCTCATCCTGTCAGTTATTTCAGTCATGAGATCATATTCCAGTTGTTCATGTTTAGTATGCACGTCAATTATTTTTTCTCCCCTCTCAGTCAGTCTCATTTGCGGATGAATGTTCTTAAAGGGGAGATATTGTAATAACTCATACTTTTTCCTAGCTAATTTCATCTCAGGAATGTCTAGTATTAGATTCTACATTGAATTATGGTTATTCCATGAGGAATTTTCAAGATTTTCACCTTTTGTCATATGGGAAATTCAATAAGCTTTCCATTGATATAAGATTCGCCTAAATCTGATAACCGGGTCAGAAGTTATGATTATTTCAAGTTCCCATTGTAAAACAGCACCATATTAGTCAGTGGCGCACCGCGCCACAAGAGGAAATGGCATTTGACAAATTATAGTAGGGGTCCTCGATTATGGCGCGCGTACCAGAGCCCAAATTCAGAATTATCCATTTTCCAGTGTCTCAGTGCAATTTCCCCCGCTTCGTGCCAAAGTTCCAGGTCACAAAGGAAGTGGCAACGCGATGGCCCCGCGTCACGCCATCCCTCAATTTTCAAATTGTTAAAATCTAGTGACAAGGCGCGATAGCGCCGCGTCACACTAAAGGTCCAGTTCGGAAAAGTTGTACAATTTTAAAAGATGCATCCAAGGGTTAAAAGGGTCAATTTCCTACCCATATTTAAACCCAATAACACGTTATTCAGTCATTTTTCACCCAAAAAGACACTCTCTCCTCTCAAAAACCTCTTAAGAACAACCTAGGGCTTTTTATTGAAAATTCAGAATCAAGAATTTCCTCTATCAATCTTCACGGAATCACGAATCATAGTATGCGTAGTGTTTATTCATAGACTCCTTTCGTCCATGAAGCCCAAAAATCTCTTTTCTAAGTTTAAGTTTTTGAATTTTTTATGAATTTTATATTGGGTTTGTTTTGTGTATGTTGAGAATGATCAATTGAATTCAAATCCATGTTGGGTGATCAGTTTATATGGAATTGATCTGTATAGATGTATATTCATGTGAACCTATGAATAAACCCTAGGATAATGAAATTAGAGACGAATCATGATGATTAATTGTTGTATATGTTGTCTAGATGTGTTATGCCTACCATGTGTTTGATTAAATGCCTAGATGAAGGAATAATGCTCAACTAGTATGATATCATGAAATCCCCATGTATGTACAAGTTATGCCTATCACATGTTTTGATGGAATGCTTCTATAAATGTATTATGGATTATGATGTTAGTTATATGTTCAAGTTATGCTTGGTTAGTTTCCTTCCATTTAGTCCTGGGGGTACTTGTACCCGAAATATTAGTTGTGTGCCTAGAGCATGTCATGTTTCTATAATACTCTCAGTCAAGCTATGATCCTTAGACTTCAGACAGTCTTATGACTCAGGAAATCTCTATGATCTAATGAACTCAGTCAGTTGTCAGATATCAGTAATATTCCGTCAGTCAATAGAATTTAGTAGCTCAGTCCATGTTCAGTTTAGTAAATTATGTTTAGTGTCTATTCATATAGGAGTAGAAATTAGCACTGAGTGAACCCAAGGATGGGAACTCACCTGTTATATGAGGGTGTGATTCATAGAAGCAATCCTTGCGTTTCAGAACTATGTAGCCAGCATAGGTTGAGACATTATAGCCTGCTATATAAGGGTAGATGAGGTGGCGTAGCCTGCTATATGAGGGTTCTTGCCATTCTCACTAGAGTTACTAGTTATATTAGGGTCACTCATATGTTGTCCTTACTTGTGGTGCGGTATTGACACCCTTCTAATCAGGGCATAGATTGGAGCCCAATTCAGCTATAATGCATCATTTGGGGCATGTCGATTAGATAACTACCTCCCACAGTCTCATTATCAGTCACAGTAAAAGAACTCATATAGTTCTTCAGAATTCAGGGCTATCAAATACAGTTAACTCAGACACAGTACAAAAATCAGATAGTTCCATCAGATTCAGGACTATCAGATACAATCACTCATGTCATCAGTTATATTCATATTCAGTAATCATATTATCATAGTATTAATGTCAGTTGTTATGTCTCATGCATGTATTCTCACGTTCATGATAGTTAGTCAGTTATTATTATGTTCATGCATATGAACCCCATGCATTCAGCCTACCTCACATGCATACCAGTACATTTAAAGTACTGACGCATTTGCGCTATGGTGTCTTATACCATAGGTTCAGAGACACGAGCTCCAGATCAGCGGTAGATTCCAGGTTCAGCAGCCAGAGTTAGAAGGGAGTCCTCATCATTCGAGGACATGATTATTTCCTATTATCTCATTAATTAGTTTATTAGTTGGAGTTTATTGGGTACATGTCTCATCAACTCCAATCCAGTCTGTTAGAGACTTTCTAGACTATCATGTTTTAGACTTCAGTATTTTCAATTTTGTTTTAGGTATTCTATTACCCCACACAGATGTTATATCATTCAGATTATGTTCAGTATTGAACCTTATGGCCTTTCAATGCATGTTTCTGCATTATTATGTCATATTATGCAATGTACAGGTACAGGTATCAGTCATGAACTAGCTTGTGGTCCTTCGGGGTCATGAGCATCGTGTAGCATTTTGAGTACCAGATTTGGGGTGTTATAGTTATAAAGAAGTTGTTGGTTCCATGTTTACTAAGTTTAAAAAATATTTTTTCTCGATTCCCCCTATTTACTTGGTTGGTGCTATGCTAAATTCCTGCATGAAATATAATACTATGTGCCACTTTAGTACTCTTATTTATGCTAACTTAGAAATAAATACTAACAATGATTCTGAACAAGTACAACCTAATTTGTGGATGGCTATGACTGATGCGAATGTTTACATAGATAAATTATATAACCACTACGCTGATTTAGTTGATTTAGCTGTACCGACACATATCACTCTAACTGTCGCTCCTCATTCTCCCAAGGAGCCATCATCTTCTAAAAGGACGGCACATATTGGTTTTCCTGATTCCTTTTATGATTTATCTTGTTGGAACAATGTTGATGAGAGAGCTTACACATCAACTTATCGGGAAAAGCTTAAGTATTATCTTCGGTCGCCGTCAGAGGATCACAGACGATGGATCAACACGTTGGATTGGTAGAGGAGTAATAAACCACAATATCCTGTGCTTTAAAGATTAGCTAGAGATATCTTGAATGTTCTAATATCAACTGTTGTATCAGAGAACGCTTTTAGTCAGAGACGACAACAACTTGAAGATAACCGACACTCATTGGGAAGCAATGCAATGAATGTTTTAGTTTGCCTCGAAAATTGGATTAAAGCGGAAAGAAGAAATCAAGAAATGGAAGCAGAGCCGAACGACAAGCAGAAACTTGAAGAAATTATGACTTCACGGGAGAACTTAGCAGAATCAAGTCCAATGCATGGTTTTACCCCCGTTGACTTTGACTATCCTATGCAATTTACCGTTAATATTAACATGAATGAGTTGGAAAAAATGATGCATAATTTGTAGATTTTTCATTTATGTAAATTATAAATTTTGGATCATTTTGCAATTAATAAAATTCAACATTCATTCACTCATTAGTCCTTACTTTGTAATTTTTTTTATTTAATGATTTAAATTGAATTTCTAGTTTAAATTAAAAACATACTTTTAATATATTATTAATTTACTATCAAGTATTATTAATTTATTATATTAAGTAGCATATGTTTTGTATATTTGTGTATATATCTTCTATAGATGTGTATATTTAATGTATACATATGTATATGTTTTATTAATTGGTATATAACTATATATATATATATATATATATTGTAGCAGATGTTTTATTTAAAGTAGTACATATATATTGAATGGTGTGTATATAAGTGTATATATCTTCTATAGACGTGTATATTTAATGTATACATGTGTATGTGTTTTATAAATTAGTATATAACTATAACTTTAACTATAACTATATATATATATATATATATATATATATATTGTAGTATATATTTTATTTAAAGTAGTACATATATATTGAATGATGTGTATATATGTGTAGTGTATATATCTAGACGTATATATTTATCGTATACATGTGTATATCTTTTATAAATTAGTAATTAGTATATAACTATATATATGATTATATATATTGTAGTATATGTTTTATTTAAAGTAGTACGTATAGTTGTATATATTGAATGTTACGTCTATATGTGTAATTGGGTATATGTGTATATATTTTTTAAATTCTAATGTAGTATATACTATATATATAATGTATATATATTATTTAACGTACTTAAAATGTATATAGGTGATTATATATAGTGTATATTGAAATTTTTATTTTTTTATTTTTGATCGGGTTTGACCGGGTTAGGTTAAGTTAGCCGGGTTAGGGTTATTTTTAAAAATTTTACTGTTGAACCTAGACCTAGCCCGACCCACTTAACCACAACCATGACCCAGCCCAGCCCACAACCCGGCTAAAATTAACGGGTCTGTTCCAAATTGACCTGACCCGACCCACTTAACACCCTTAACTGCGATATTGATAGCTGAAAATGTTAAGCTTGGCCAAGAGATTGTTCATGATATAGCGAAGCCAAATATTGGGGGCAATATTGTTATAAAGTTGGACATGACTAAGGTTTATGATAGACTCTCTTGCATTTATTAATATTTTCGAAAATTTTGATTCTAGCCAAAATGGAATTGACAATGTTTGGAGAATTATCTCTAATGTCTAGTATTTCATTATTATCAATAGGAGCAGACGTAGTTTCTTCTCTTCCTTACAAGGTTTTAAATAAGGGAATCACATTTTCACTTCTCTCTTTATCATTGTTGCTTAGGTTCTCACTGGATCCCTCAATAAGCTTAATAACAATGACAACATTACCAACATGGGTTGTGGTGCAGTGGATGAGTCTGTTCTACCCTTAACTAGAGGTCGAGGGTTCGACCCTAGGTATGGACAAAACTCCGTTGGGAGTGCTGTCACCTTAATGGGCTCTGCAACGCGCGATCCGGATTAGTCTAGGCTCCAATGAGGACATTGGACACCGGATGGGAAGCCAAAAATAAAATTACTCCCTTTATCATGAATAAAATGGATCCTCAAATCAATCATCATGCTCATGCGGATAGCATTGTTATCTTTTTCTTCGGTAAATCTAGTATTGGATTAATCGTTAATGAGATTAATAATTATGAAAAGTTTTTTCACCAACGTGTAAATATGAATAAAAGTTTTTCCTGACTGATTCTAAAGCTAAACCCCATAGGATTAACATGCTTAGGTAGTGCACTAGTCTCATGTATAGATTTTTTCCTTTTGTATATCCTGGATGTCCTATTTATGTAGGTAGAAAAAAATTGCAATTTTGACTGACAAGAAAGTATGCTTACTTATGATGGAAGAGAAGTTCTAATCAAAAGTATTATCCAGTCTCTACGCACTTATATTTTCACGGTCCTTAATCCTCCAAAATCCACATTGAACCTCATAGAAAAATACATGGCCAATTTTTTTAATTGAGATTATTTAATGGCAAAAGAAATATCATTGGAACTCATGGGAGAAATTATGCAAATCCAAAGAGGAGGAAGGTATTGGTATAAGATCTATAAAAGATATTTTCAACATTTTTGCTATTAAGAGGTGGTGGACATTCTAAACAAAACATTCTCCATGGGGTAATTTCATTAAGGCCAAATACTGCCCTATGAAACAGCTTGTTGACAAGAAGTGGATTCTCAATAATTCACGAGCTTGAAAAAGCTAGTTTGGGCTAAAAATAAAGCTGATAACAACATGAAGTGAAAAATAAATTATGGTAATACCAACTTTTGGTGGGAATCTTGAACAGATCTTGGCCCTTTAGCTTTTCTACCTCTCATTCATGTTCCTGGTTATAAGGTTAAGATCGCAGTCAAATAGTTCATTGAGAATGAAAAATGCGGCACCTACCTAATCAATAAATTCATGACAACACCAACATTGATATTAGTTTTCCAAATAAAAAAGATTATGCCATATGGAACATGGCTGAGGATGGTCACCAATCCAACAAATCAACATGAAAACTGATCAAGAGTTTCTATTCAAACAATTTATTTCTTAGTAATTTATGGCACAAAAATCTTCCTTGTAACTGTCTTTTTTTTACTTAGAGACTAATTCATAATAAACTTTCTTTTGATGAAGTGATTTCTAGATTTGGTAATCAAATCACTTCTAGATTATATGTTGTAGGTCTCAGGTGACGAATTCTATCCAACACATTCTCTTTAAAAGGGAGGCAACATCAAATATAAGAAAAGTTATCGAGGCTTCTATGGATTTATTTTGTCGTCCTTGTCCCATTAAAAGAATCATAAAGAAGTGATGGGATACCAAAGCAAAAAATAGTGTACACAAGCTTATTTTAAAAATTATTGTTATTATTTGTAGGAAAATTTAAGCTGCTTGAGATGGATATAAATTTAGTGATAGCACAAAGTTCTTGTATAATAAAATAGAGAATAACATTATTTGGAACATTAAAGTTGTTATTCGGGGGCATATCCTAGGTACAACCTGACATACCGACGATGATATATGAAAAAATTGAAATGCTTCAACATGTAATGAATGTCAGACAAATCACTTGGAGCAAGCAAGATGATGGAGTTGTAAAACTTCATAGAAATGGAAGTTATCTCAATCATAACAATAAGGATGGGATAGGATGAATATCGAGGGATCACAATGGAAACATTCTGAAGGCCTTCTCGTTTCCTGTACAGTGCATAAGCAACAACAACTCTGAAGCTGTTGCGGTCAATCTTGAGAGCATATCATGATCCAATTTAGGCACATGATGACAGTTGTCAAATTCTCCAAACAAGTAAGCCTAATCCAACTCGAATTCACAATTAAGGAAAAATGAAAGCGCAAAAGAGAGAATAAACTCATATATATATAGTACAATATTTTAATACAAATTTAACTAATAATAATTGTCTAAAATATCTTAGATATGAATAAAACATAAGATGTAAATAAAGAGATTCAGGAAGTTTCAAAGTCCATCAGTCACTACCTCGATCTCCGCAATGTCAATACTGAAGAAATATAATCTACAAGATACTTGATAAGTATAAATTATTCATGTATTTGCATATGTAAATAAATAATGATTTTAAATAAAACCATAAATAATATATATTTATTATCCCATATTTACTAACATTTTGCAGGAATGAAATATTGAAAGAATAAGACAATAAAAAGAAAGATATATAGTGAAAACATGAAAACAAGGAGAAAATGAAGCATCAACAACAATTAGTGTCGCAACAATGAATAAATAGAAAGATGATCTCTGACAACTATATTTAATATCTCCACAAAGTCATGGGAGCTCCATTATATTTCCTATAAATAGTATTCCACAAGGATGGAAAGGAGGATATTAGAGAAAAGGAATAGTGGAAGCTACCACTTAAAATATTTTCTTTAAGTTCTATTTACCACTTGTTAGTATTCGATGTTGAAAATTATTTTAGATCCTGCTTTTAACTAAATAGTGAAATTCTTTTTCTTGAATATTTCTTCTATTTTTTTATTTAATGGAGAAGAATATTTTCGTAAGTAGTATTATAACGCCCCCGAAGTACTCCCTAAACGTCACACGATGTTCAAAACTACAAATAGTCCCAAGCTAACCCTTTAAACCTACTCAACTTGGAAATCATAAGAAAAGTAAACTGACATATAAAATCTGAAGATAACTGAATTAATATCTTAACTGAAAGTCTTTAACTTGAAAATCTTAAAACAAACACTTTTGAACTTAAAACTAAAATAGTCTGATAAGTCATCAGGAATGTCGTCAGCCTTAAATAGGAGATGACTTTTAGCAGGAAGAGTTAATAACATTTTGTGATAGGCCATCAGGATGGTGATAAGGCATCAAGGATACCATCAGACATAGATAGGACATGAGAATTAGAGCAGAAATGTGATGATGTTCTTGATAAGCCGTCAAAATCTTGATAAGCCATCATCGTCATTGTCAGTCTTAGACAGCAAAAGCCAAAAGTGAAGAGGAGCTGACGACATCTATAATAAGTCGTTAGACTCCTGATAAGCTATTACGGATGTCGTCGTCTATTTCGAGGAAAAACTGTAACCTTGATTTTGTTTCTATAATTAGGGTAAACTATTTAAAACTTTGTTTTAGGGTTTTCTGAGGAGATTCCAGACATTATTTGACACTTTGAGTTTTGACAACATACTCTGATATTTTGTTTCTCTACTCCTAAACTTTAACAACACAACTATTTTGAGAGATTATTATTAGTATTTTTGGGATTTTCCTTTGTGATCTAATCTATGATTCACTGGTTATTATTTATCTCTATAAGTTTATCTTTCAAATCATGAATTTGATTATGTGTTTCGTTCATTGCATCATGAGTGGCTAAACTCCCTTAACCTGAATTATGGGATCTTGGGTTAGGTCTTGATGAGGTCCTAAGTATTCAAGATTCAATAGGTGGTAGGATCTCTTGATAATTCTAAAGTTTTAATTAACGTCTGTTGGCTGCAAACAGTAGACACACCTTCTTTGATTTGCTTGAGAAAGAAATCAAATATAGTAGGAAGTGAATTATCAACAGGGACTCAGAAATACTTCGTTTAATAATCAGCGCTGTAACAAGGTTGGTTAACCTAAGGTAAAATTTGGGTAGTAAATAGAAATTTCCTAAGTCTGAGAGGATTAGGGAGTTAAATGCTTAAGTAGGTTGAGAGATATTTAAGCATAATATCGATAAAGATAGCTTGTTATCCTACCCACCGTAAGAATCTTGACCCACTTTTAGCATCTGTCATGTACCGAAAGCCCTAGTGAATATAATTTTGGTTAATTCATAAACTCTTGATTTACAAACACTGAAAGTAAAGTGGCAAACAACAAGTTGGTAAACCTAAATCCCCCATTTCAAGAAATATTAAACTATCAGTGGATTAAATTGCAAACAACTTGAGTTCACACCATATTCCATGTGGGATTCGACCCTAACCTAGTTGGATTTTATAATGACAACGATCGCTTACACCTATTCAAGGGTGTAATTTAAGTGTTATAAAAAATAGCACCGTTATCGGGGAATACAATTGTAAACTGAAGTTTGTATGCACTAATTGACTATTACTTAAGTTTCCTAGATTTACGTTTATTTGTTGTTTTTGTTTATTTGCAGGATTTTATAGTGTATGCCAAGCACCAGAAGTTCCAGAGAAACATTATTATCACTAAATTTGGAACCTCAACGAATAGGAAGAATGACAGAACAATAAGAGGCTAATAGACTAGCATCCTTAGCTAGAACTTAGGTGAATGTGCAAAATGTCGGGCAACATGCACGACATCCAAACCCTGAGAATAAAGATTTAGGGGACAAGGAGTTATTGAACCTTGGTAACCCAAGGTATGCAGAGCAGATAGCTGCACAAGTGCCACATAATGTTGACCGAAATCGTCCGTTCCAAAAAAGACAAATCTGAAAGATGATGATGATGGCATGGATCGGGTAGGTGCAATGGGTGCAATTATTCCTCTACCGTTGGAACCTGGAGCCAAGTTCAACATTATGAGTTCTATGATCCAACTCCTTAATCTGAAGGGGTTGTTTGGAGTCCTTCTTGGGGATGAACTCAACTTGCATCTGGTAAATTTTATCACCATTTGCAAATCTTTTGATAACACAAGAGTGGGCCAGAATGCTATCCGATTGAGGTTGTTCCCGTTGTCTCTGTTTGGGGAGGCAACATTGTGGCTGAATGAGCTTACGCCTGATTCCACCACCTACTGGAGGGAATTAAAAGAAGTGTTCCTAGAATGGTTTTTTCAACCCTCTAGGAGGGTACAGTTGAGAGATGAGATCAACAACTTTAGAAAGCTCCCTACTGAAGCTTTGCATGAGGCATGAGATATGAGAGAGATTCAAGAAGAAGATGACACAGTGTTCGAACCAAATATGATGAACCTACACTTGATGGAGACTTTGTATAGAGCCCTAAACTCTGTAACAAAGCTAGTTGAAGATATTGCTGCTGGTGGTTCATTCGTTAATCTGTCTTTTCATGATACCTCAGATATGCTGAATAAGATGACCAAAAAGAGTCGGGCTTGGCATACTAGGGAGTTTGTGGTAGCAAGCCCTACTATTTCTGTTGGTATGTCTACTAAACAACGCAGGAGATATAAGGAGAGGGATCAATACATAGCCCATCTAAGGACTCAGATGGACTTGCTCACCAAGCACTTATTATTGGGGAAGACTGAGAAAGTGAAGGTTGTAACATCTCAAGACCGAGTTGATGTGGAGCCTGAAGAAGAGGCAAATTATGTTAATAGTCAGGGGTATTTTTGAGGCAATAGCCAAGGGAATCAAGGTCGGAACATTTTTGACAAGCCTAGTTACAAAGACCGAGAGCAGGGAAACTTGATAAGCAATAATGACAGGAGTGGTTTATATATTTCTTCTAGAAATTGGGAAGCTGTTGCAACTAGCTCTAAAAAGATGTTCATGGAGGACATGATGGAGAAGTTATTGAAGAGATTTGAGGCCACCAACTCTGGTGTAACCACCATGAAGACCGATCTGACATCCATCAGTCAGTTGGTGCACTCACACTCCACTGCCATCAAACAGTTGGAGCAGCAAATGAGCCAAATTTCCGCTGCATTTAACCAGAGAAAGAGCAGAACGTTACCAAGCGATATGATTCAAAATTCGTAGAATGATGGCTCATGTATGGCGATTACCACTAGGAGTGGTAAGAAATTACCTGGCCCTTCTGTGGGAAAATCTGTAGATTGTAAGGTAGTTGTTGATGAATCCAAAGAAAGCAATATAGTGAAGTCTGAGAAGCTGGATAGTTCTGTTAATGATTCAGAGAAGGAAAGAAAGAAGGAAGAGGAAGTGATGTTGAAAACTATCACAAGACCACCACCTCCCTTTCCTCAACGATTGAAGAAGAAGGCTGAGGATGCAAAATTTAGCAAATTCGTAGAAATGCTCAAGCAATTGGCAATAAATGTGCCTTTGGTTGAGGAACTTGAGTAAATGCGAGGATACACAAAGTTTAAGAAAGACCTTGTGACCAAGAAACCAAAGTTTAGCCATGAGATGGAGGACAATCATCCCCATTATGGCGCTATCTCTATAAAGTGTTTAGTGCAGAAAAAGGCAAACCCAAGAGCATTTACCATTCCATGTACTATTGGTTCCCTGAAATTCACCAAAGAATTATGCGATCTAGGAGCCAGTATAAACCTATTGCCACTTGCTGTGTACAAGAAACTGGTTTTGGGGAATCCTACCCCAATAAATATGCAGTTGGTGATGGAAGATATGTCTGTGAAGCAGCCTATAGGCATATTACACAATGTTTTAGTAAAAGTAGCCGATTTTATTATGCCTGCTGATTTTGTAGTCCTAGATTTTGAGGTGGACTTTAGAGTACCCATCATCTTAGGTAGACCATTCCTTGCAATCGGGAGAGTGATAGTAGACATGGAGCTGAATAAGCTGAGTTCAGGCAAAATAATAAAGAAACACGCTTTGAGATACACTCATCCATGAATCAGCAATAAGAGATGGGTGTTTTCTCAATCGTTGATGTATTCTACGAAAATGATAAAGGGGTATCAACAGGTTGTCTTTCTAAGTAGTCAAGATAACCAAGTCGTGCCGCAACAGTAAATTAAGCATTATTGGGAGGAAACCCAAAATTTTATATTCTAGTAAAGTGCTTATTTTTGTAGTTAGGATTTAGTTCACAGAAGGTGGAAAACTGATGAAATCAGTAGAAAAAATCCTGATGACATTCATGATAAGCTGTCAAAACTGTGATAAGCTATCAGAATTATCGTCAGAGAGGCCAATTTTGAATTGAAGTTCTGTTATGGCTGACGACATCCATGATAGGTCATCATACCTGTGACAAGCCATCATAAGATGTCATCAGAAAGTAACTTAACAACCAAATCTGGGTTAATTATAAAGATCCGACCCAAGCCTAGTCAAACCTTTCCACCTTCTCGCTTGTTTTTACTTCCTTTTAAAGTTATTTCCCTTCAATATTTAGAGTTTTTTATTTCCTTATTCAAAAATTTTTCCAAGTAAAACAAAAAGCAAGTTTCCTTGTGTGTGGGTTTACAATTAAAATCAAGAATTTCTTCCTACTTCTTGTGCATGTAATCACATTGAAGGCTCCTATCAGGTATGCTCTAAATTTGACTTTTCTTTTCAAGTCGTAAGGGATAGATTGATGAAAACCCAAGTTCTCAAGAGACTTGAACCAATTTCAACTAGAAAGGGGCTGAAATTCAGAATTAGGGTTTGTTGTGCAAGCGTAAAGCTTAAAATTCATCTCACAAATCAGAACTCGAGTGGATTTTGAGAAATAATGGGGCCAAAAATTGAGTTAAAATCAAAAGTGGGGTTTTGATAAGAGCTGACAACATTCATGATAAGCTATCACAACTATGACGGCTTATCAGAAATGTCGTCAAAGGCCACTAAGAATAAAGTGAGTTCTGTTTAGAGCTGACGATATTTGTGATATGCTATCACATTTGTGATGGCTTATCAGAAATGTCATAAAAAGTTGATAAAGTTTTATAGGTTCTATCTAAGACTGACGACAATTATGATAAGCTATAACAGTCGTGATAAGTTATCAAGGAATATCGTCACACCTGGAACCCGAAGCATGAATGTCCATTTTCAAAGGATGTGAAGCTTAAATGGTTAATGTGTTTGTATTTAGGGTCTTGAGGATTGACTAATGTTTTTTATATTGCTACAGGAACCCTATAATGGCACCCAAATAAAAGAGCCCTATGCTTACAAAGAAGGAACAATAGAAAAGTGTACGCTGGAAGCTCATCGATGAGAAGTCTGATTATGAAGAGGAAGAACCTATGCTCAGAAAATGTAAGAAGAAGCAAATCCCTAACTAGCCTCCACCACCCCCTCTAGTTGAGGTGAAGAATAGTGAGGACACTAAAATAACAACTGCTTCTGAGTAGGAGGCATCTGAATATTCTAAACATGAGCAGCATGAGTCTGAACATGCTGAATCAGAAGAGAAAGAACATGAAGGGTCTGAGGAGCTTGATTCTGAGGGAACAACATCCGAATCCCCTTCCACTGAACAACAAGATGATGAGGAGTATCCAATTCGGGGAACACTTATCAAATGTAATAACCCCAAAGTTTGAGACAATGCTAGATGGAAAATTCCTAAGGTAGAGGGTATCTCACTGGTAGGCTCTGCAGAACTGATAGAAGAAGGACTAAAAGGATGATTCAGGAAGAAAAACGAATTATCACCAAAGTTCTGCGTAGGTATCCTGAAGTGGAATAGAATTTCCAAGAGTATGGCTTGGGACGGAATACAAAAGGGGGAAGCTCATTTTGCCCTGCACTGGTCTAAGAGTTTTACGCGAACTACCAGGCTCAGTTGGAAAACATGTGTAGGTCAGGAGAAAGAGTTACAGACCAGCCCCTGTTAGAGAGAGTTCAGGTAAGGGGCGTAAAGGTTGATATCTTAATCAGAACTATCAATAGGTTCTTGCATGGCCCCAACTTCACTCCTCAGGATACTTCACCATCAGTCTATGATTAAATTAAAAATCAGGCAAATCAATGTCCGTGGTTGGCCAACATCATAGCCTAAAAGGAACCAACATGTGTGACCAACAAAAATGAGAGAATCTATAAGTCCTCTTTGACTTAAGAGGCAAAGTTTTGGTGGGAAATAGTGCGTATCTGGTTGATGCCCACTGATGGAGACAACATTCTGGGTGATGATTGAGCTATCCTAGTAGCAAGTATAGTGTAGTAGAGTCTCCTAAATTTTAGGGAAAACATTGATGATAAGATAAAGATTAGAATATCAAGAACCAACACAGCTTATCCTTTCCCTTGTCTTATCACAGAGTTGTGCCGAGCTGCTAATGTGCCAGAGATTAAAGGGGTTGATTATGACGTCCCTACCTGAAAAATTCACAACCCCATAAGGTATAATAAAAATCAGCCAGGATTGAGACTTAATAGAGGTGCAGAGGTAGCAGCAGACCCTCTAGTTACAGATGTCGATTTAGCTCCTAATGTGGAAGTGCAAGATTCTAACACTGCGTAGCCAATTTTTTCAGCACAGGCAAGTTTAGTTCCTGAGAATTAACCCAATCCCTCAGCTTTTACAGCATTAACAAGATTTGCATTTTATTCGATTGATATAAAAAAAGTGTCCAAATAAGACAAATGGTGTGAGACACAACCATATGCCTTTACTAAATAGTTTGCCGTTGTAGTAGACAAAAGAATCAAGGCTGCTCTTGAGCCTTTTATGACTTTTCCTAGACGGGTTACAGATTTGAAGAACCGATTTGATGCACGGGCAAAAAAATATCAGGGGATGATCTAGCTAAATTTAAAGCAGCTTTGAACAGGGTAACGACATATGTTGGGGTGTTATAGCAACACCAATTTATGGTGTCGACAGATCCGGCTATGCATGAATCAGAGGAAGAAATTCTAATGCTTAACCTCACTGGAGGTTCACCAAAGAAAAAGAAGAATAAAGAGGAGAAGAAGGGCAAATATAAAAGAGAACACCCTGACAGCAAGGAAGAAAGAAGAGTAAAAAAGAAGGCAAAAAGTAAGGTAAAAAAAAAGAGTTGAGGAAAACAAGAATGGAGTCCCTAGTGAATAATGAGAGATGGAAGGATTCTTTGAAAGCCAGGGCTATAGGTGCCTCATCTAGTAGACCCCCTACCACTGTAAGGCCAGAAGCTCCCGATAGAGAGAAGGTAGCATATGATGTGGCAGAAGGGTCAGAAATCCATGACCCTTGATCTTGAGTCATTCTAAGTATACTCTAACCCTTAGTTTAGCTTTATTTTCTATTTTAAGTTGAGGGAGTAGGGTAGGATATTGTTGTAATAATTTTTGATAGATAATTAGGAGTAATACAGGTACTTGAGGCAGTTAGCTTATTTTGTAACTTTTGAGCACCTCTTCTTTTATCTGAGTTTATAACTGTGTGAATTGCATTCATTTGTGATCGTGGTGCATCTTTTTGTGGCATTAGTCTAGTGACTTGATAATTTTTGCTGAACAAATTGCATGAATCGAATAAGTAGTGATATTCGATGTACTTGTGTGCTATGTGTGTGTAAGGTCTTACTCAGCTCCTGCTGTGTGTCGAATCTAGAACTTACCCTATTAGTCCTTCCTAGGTTGCCTAGGTTATAAGATAGGGGTTAGGAAAGGATCATAGGACATGTTTGATTGTAACCTACTTTTAGGCCTAAATGACCTTCCCAATGTGAATAATATCCCTTGATCTCTGATTTGAGCCTATATGTTTTTTTATTTTTATGAAACCTCTCACCTTCTCGCTTACCTCACAAAGAACTTGTTTTAGCCCTGGTCCTCCTTGGACACTGTACAACTTGACTTAGGCAAACAACCTAAGTTGAGGGTGGCTATTATAGGGTGTGTGATGCAAAATAAGCATAAAGAGAGGTAGAATAAGAGAAAATAATAAAAGTTGGGTGCGGTGAAAAAAAAGAATAAGAAAAGAGAAAGTTGTGTTAAATATGATCAAAAGATAATATGATGATTGAAAAGACCGCATCCATCTTAAGCATGTGTGATCTATAAAAAGAGGAAGAAAAGAAGGTTATAAGTGAAACCCTAAGAGCTTAGTGTGGTGTCAAGGAGGTATAGTCACTCTAACATATCCATGAATATCATACCATCCCTGACCTACGTTACAAGCTTAAGAAAGTTCCTATAGTGATCCTAACTGACCTGTCTGAAAATTTGGGTACTGAATACAGGGTCAAGCCTATGGCATTTGACATGCAGTGTTTGGAACTTCATTTTGACAGTGAGTCTTATGATTGTCCCTATGTTTATGTATATAAATTCTGATATAAGTGAAAAAGGGGTTTCTTTGTTGTAAGGGCACATTGGGTATGTTGCCAGTCACTGACCTGTTCAGATAGTGTGATCTTGGTGTGGCATAATTCTTATTGCTGAATTTTTGCCGTATCTTGATGCTTGTGAGTTGAATGGTTGTTCTTCAAAACATCAACAACGATTTTTAAATTGACTAACCTTGGAGACGGTGAAATTGTTCTGAACTAATATGAGTAGTTAGCTGCCAAATTGTACTTTGTATTCTCTTAGTTATGTTTTGGTTGCTTGAGGACAAGCAATTTTTTTAAGTTGAGGGTGTTGATGTGTGAGCATATGCTAACATATTTGAGGATTTTAACTCTAAATAATAGCAAGGTCTTGAACAACTTTAGTTATTTGTTATTAGTTTATGTTTGATTTTGCAGTTTAAGCTGATATGATAGAGAACCAAAAATAATGGAAGAAGAAAGGTTGAAATTTGAAGAAATTTGTAGACAAGTATGGCTGACGATATTTGTGATAAGTTGTCAGCCTTGTGATAAGCTATCAGGTTAGTTGTCATCAGTAGAGAGAGAATTGGCCTAAAGTGAAAGTTGTGATAATATTTTGTGATAAGTCGTCAGAAATGTCATCAGCTTTAAACATGAGATGAGTTTCAGCTAGAAGAGTTAATGACATTTTGTGATAGGCCCTCAGTATGGTGATAAGGCATCAAGGATATCATCAGACGTAGACAAAAAATAAGAATTGAAGCAGGAATATGATGATGTTGTTGATAAGCCGTCAAAATCCTGATAAGCCATCGTCGTCGTCGTCGTCAGTCTTAGACAGTAAGAGCCAAAAGTGAAGAGAATCTAGCGACATCCATGATAAGTCGTCATACTCCTGATAAGCTATCACGGATGTCATCGTCGATTCCAAGGAAAAGCTATAACCTTGATTTTGTCTCAATAATTAGGGTAAACTATTTAAAGCTTTGTTTTAGGGTTTTCTGAGGATATTCCCAACATTATTCGACACTTTGAGTTTTGACAACATACTCTAATATTTTCTCTCTATACTTCTAGACTTTAACAACACAACTATTTTGAGAGATTATTATCAGTATTTTTAGGATTTTCCTTTGTGATCTAATCTACGATTCACTGGTTATTATTCATCTCTATAAGTTTATCTTTCAAATCATGAATTCGATTATGTGTTTCGTTCATTGAATCATGAGTGGCTAAACTCCTTTAACCTGAATTATGGGATCTAGGGTTAGGTCTTGATGAGGTCTTAAGATTTCAAGATTCAATAGGTGGTAGAATCTCTTGATAATTCTAAAGTTTTAATTAACTCCTGTTGGTTTCAAATAGTAGACACACCTGCTTTGATTTTCTTGAGAAATAAATCAAATATAGTAGGAAGTGAATTGTCAATAGGGATTCGAAAATACTTCGTTTAATAATCAACGTTGTAACAAGGTTGGTTAACCTAAGGTAAAATCTGGGCAGTAAATAGAAATTTCATAAGTCTGGGAGGATTAGGGAGTTAAATGCTTAAGTAGTTCGAGAGACATTTAAGCATAATATCGATAAAGATAGCTTGTTATCCTACCCACCGTGAGAATCTTGAACCACTTTTAGCATCTGTCACATACCAAAAGCCCTAGTGAACATAATTCTGGTTATTTTATAAACTCTTGATTTACAAACACTAAAAGTAAAGTAACAAACAATAAGTTGGTAAACCTAACCCACCATTTCAGGAAACATTAAAATATCAGTGGATTAAATCACAAACAACTTAATTTGACACCATATTCCTTGTGGGATTCGACCCCAACCAAGTTGGGTTTTACATTGACAACGATCGCTTACACCCATTCAAGAGTGTAATTTGAGTGTTATCAACGTTCAAAGTTTATCCTTGTAGAATAGAATACAAAAATTTGGCTGAAGCAAAGACTCTTAGCTCAACTTTACTATAAGTGGTTCCTATGAACATTTTTTACCTCAGAAGAACTATTCTTAATAGGATAATGATCATGACGCATGTATTCAAATGTAAATCATGGTATTAGATTTTACACATACATGAATGATGGTTTAAAGTCTAGCTCAAAAATACGGTGTGTTACATGATGGAATATGCATCCTCGTCGAGCATGCTAAATTTTGTTTGCCTTTTAGGCATTTTTCAAGCTGTGAATGCCAAGTTCAGAAAAACCAATAGGCAGCATTCCTACTTCAGCAAAATAATAATCAAGCTACGGCCAGAATTCATGATTTTATGAGGATGAATCCATCGGAGTCCATGGGTCAAAGATGGATGAGGACCCTCAACTCTTCATTGATGAGATGAGAAAGATTACTCAAATTATGTATGTTACTACATAGGAAAGTGTAGAATTGGGATCCTATAGGCTGAAAGATATTGCTTATGATTGGGTAGTCATGTGAAAGGAAGGTAGAGGTGAGAATGAAGCTTTTGTAAGCTGACAAGTGTTTCAAAATATATTTTTGGACAGGTTCTTTCAGTGTGAGATAAGGAAAGCCAAGGTGGAGGAGTTCATGAACCTGAGGCAAGGCTCTATGACCATGAAAGAGTACTTCACCTAGTTATCTGAGTATGCTCTCAAGTTGATATCTAACTCTAGAGACCGTATGAGTAAGTTTGTTACTGATAACGCCCAAACTACAACTCTCGTAAGAGTGTAAGCGGTCACTGTCAAATATAGAACCCAACTGGGTTGGGTGTCGAATCCCACAGGGAATACTTGGCCACTAAGTATTGCAACTATTAGTAGACTGTTGGTCAAAAATTCTACGGAAAGGGGGGATTGAATTATGGTGTGAATTAATGTTAACAAAGTAATGAATGAATGCTTGGTTTAGTAAGTTTAATCACAGAGAATAATAATTTAGGGTTATGTCCACCTTATGAGTTCTACGTATCTATTAACTATGAGTTTTGCGGAATTCAGACGTGCATGCACTTATAGAGATTCGTATTCTAATGGTAAATCCTAGTGTCTCTTGACCATCCAGGATTATTTCCCTTTAACTCTCTCGAGCTTAAAGTGTATACTAACGGTATAAACTCTCCAAGAGGTTAATTCGTTTAAGTCATTAACGTGTAAACAGGGCTTGGTAGCCCTATTTTCTTGTCACACTCTCTTTTCCAAACATGTAACTTTTCTCTCGAACAAGTTAATTCTATAATGGCGTATTCTATATATTTGCAATCACAAGAATTTAATTAAAACGAAGAGAGTAATGATATAAGTAGCATACGCATCAAGAATTCACAAACTCATAGTACTAGATAGTATATCACAAGGCTTCCATAACCCTAATAGAGAAGTTTAGCTACTCATGATTGTAAAGGAAAGCAATGAAGACATCATCATCATACCAAAACGATAACAATCTTACGATGGGTATGTATTGGTGTCACAATGAATGACGTGATTTCGTCTCTATCCGTCCTTGTAGCATTTTTCTCTGTCTCACGTTACAGAAATTGTACGTGAATAATACTCAAAAGTTGAATGAAAGAAATAGAATAGTAGTGAATGAATCTATGCTGAAAAATTCAGCAAATAAGGTATTTATAACATCCTTGTCCTAGTCCTACTAGGTTACTGCTGAACCCCTAAATATTAAGAAATACTGATTTTGCCCAGGACAAATTCTTCATGCATCACTTTCAGTCCACAAGCTTCCAAAAGATGCCTTCCTTCTTACGTGATGGTTTCCTTTGCTTCCCAAAGGTCCACAAAGTGCTGAAATCTTCATCATTAATACCTGAAAACATGCTAATCACATAGGTTAGCTCACTTACAGGAAAAAGGACTAAAAGTGCAGGAATTATATATTTTGTCCTCTAAACTTAGCCTAAAATATGGGTAAATCATGGTGTTTAGGCGTGTAAATACACCCAACATCAACACCCCACACTTAAAGCTTTATTCGTCCTTGAACAAAATATTACGTCCATGCAAACATCTACTTAGGATTTCATAGTAACAACACAAAATGATCAACAAGACATGCACTACAATCATTAACAAAGAGTAGTTTTCTTGATCACTAATAGAAGCAATTCAACCTCCAATCTAGACTTGTGATGATGGCTAATTCGTATCCATAAGTTAAGGCACAAAGAATCATACACAACTACCCATAACTCGTCAACCATTTGTGTCTCACACAAGATATTACCCATAATCACTCACATGTTTTGCATTTTTCGAAACATGGGTACAATATTCTCCTTGCTCTCGCTCTCACAAAGAATTCATATGTTGCAACTGATGACCATAGGCTTGCCCTTAGTGTAATGCTCTACTAATATCAGAATGCTAAGCTTTAGGATCAAATAGGTCTTTACATGGTTGTAATGTAGGCTAAGGGACAGGTAGGACTATTTTGGCCAGAAATAGTGACTAAGTTCCCTAAGCGCTTTAATACATCACATTGTGCCATTAAAACTCTCTTTTAAACAACTCTGCTACCTTTCTTTCATATACCACTCCTTTTCACCTTATTTTGTTATTCGACCATAAACACAATTATCTTTTTAGTTTTCTATTTCTTTCTCCCTTTTTTTTCATATTATAACGCACCTCTATGATAGCACTTCTATGATAGCCACTCTTTTTCACAACCATTTCAAGTACCAGTATGCTTTGAGGCATCACTCTCACCCAATTTCCTCTTATTTTATTACATGACTCTACCATTTAATGCTCTTACGAATTTGGATCAAATTATGGTCTTGAAAAAAATGGATTAGCCTACATATGAGGCTGTCAAGGAAAATAGCTAAAGGCTCAAAGGGGGTTAACTAGGATAATGTACACAGGTAGGTAGAAAGAAGGTAAATAATCAGGCTGCCAAAGAAATGCCTAAATCATCTCCTAAACTCACACTCTTTATTTCGCTTTACACATACACCAGGCAAGTTCTAGCAGCAATCACAACACAGAATACACTACAACCTCACACATACAAGGCACATGGTCAACTTTATTGGGACCAGTATAGACTCTTGACCCAACAGATGAATGAATTAAACCACATAATTATCACACAGTGAGTCATACTTAGAGCCTAAATGTCTCAATAGTAATGATTCTAGCACAAACTCTTGTCATAATACCATGTCGCCTATCAGAACAATTTCATGCACTTATGCAAAATCACAAAAAAAAAATTTAACTACTACTAACTAATTACGACTAAAGCAAACAAACAAACATAAATAAATATAGGCAAAGAAGTACAGCATACAAATACCAGCACCCCACACTTAGACGGGACACACTGCCCTCAGTGGAAAATAGATAAGGAAAACCTGATTGGTCGGATTCCTCCTCTATGTCTGGGGTCATACCCCCTGCATCAGAATCATCATCAGAGTCGTCGTCATTAGAGTTATCCTCCAGGTTGGAGTCTGGCAATCGGCGATCATCATCGATCGACACATCATCATCGAGAGGTTCCTCAAAATGTACCACTACTCTGCACATAGCCCGCGCATGCTCATTCATTGGGTAGTCATAATCCAACTGCTGGAGCTCTGCATCAGCTGGAGCATGACTCCCACTCATCATGTTAAACCTCGTCATGCCATATAAATGGCAGAAGAAGCTTTCGTCGGGAGCATGTCTTTCTGCAGTGGTCAGGTTGACGCCATGCATAAATTCAACATCTTTAACCTTTGTCAGGTCAACCTTCTTTGGGTTGTGTGGAAGTTTATGATTTGCAGGTTCCTCTTCAATGTCTTCCTTTCTTAATATCGCAGTCAACAGGTTGCCAAAGCTGAAGTGGGACCTCTTGTGTTGCCTAGCCTTACGCATTGACAATCTTATAACCGCACCAATGTTGATGGGAATATTAGTCATCAGAGCATACACCAAGCATACTCTATCACGTGTGATATTTGTGTACTGTGTCCCAGGAATGAGGCAAGAGTTGACTATCCTCAACCATATCCGAGCTTCTCTGTTTAAGGAAGCATACGGGAAGGTATTGTGCCGACCGATATCCTTATGACGATTCCAGCGTGCCATTGATCTTGTTCCGCACAGTGTGTGTCTGATTGCCCTGTATGGAGTTCTTTGTTGAAGCTCCTTGAGTGGTGATGGATCAACAGATGGAAGACCCAGAAAAGTGTTGAAGAATTCCGCATTCAGTTGCAAGACTTGGCCCCGAATCTTCACTTCCCTTTCGGTAGTCTTAAGGGACCAATTTGCATAAAAATCTCGTGTAATATCAAGATTTCATTCTCCCATATCTTGGAAAATGAAATCAATATTTAGCGCCATGATTTTAGCCAAAATGCGAGGTTTTTTCTTCGCTAGACTCTCCTTCTGTATCAACTCCACGTGAACATACTTTTTCACTTTGTTGTTCTTGTACCACTCCTTTCCTTCCTCCTCTAGGACCCATTTTATCCCAAACATGCGGTGAGGTATTTGCAGCGAGGAGGATTCAGCTTGCTCTTTTCTACCCCTTTTTTGACCCTTCTGCGGGTGGATGTTTTTTCTTTTCCTGGTCGACTTTTTGGTGCCATTTTGACTGAGATTAAAATAAAATCATGTTAGCTTATCTCGGAAGATTTGATCGACACACAACAATAGTGTCACCACCCCACACTTAACTTTTTGGTACAAACTAATTAAGTGAGTGATGTCGATTACTCAGACTTTATCGACATACATATAGGCGGTATGTTCCAACACTATGTTCAGCACAGTCATACTTTCATGTCACCTTAACTACCCTTTCTAACTCTATTTCATGTAATCTTGACAATACTTTCATGTTTGGATTAATGTACCTTTTGAACAAGACTACTATATAGAGATTGTATCAAGTTATGGCATAGAAATAATCACAACATTATATGCTTGTATTCAATCTTGATGAACTAGTCATTCAAACATTCAAGCTTTTCAAGTTTCAAGATTATTCATTAACTTCACAATTTTGATTCCATAAAAGTATGACAGTGTATAACAATCAAGTTCAAGTCGGACAAAGTCAAGAACACCCCCACATATTCTTTCACTCAAATAGATGTATCATAACAAACCAAGCACATTCAAATCACCAACACCACTTCAAGATCTAAAAAATCATGATAAATGTATCATTTAAACAACTACAGAATATAAAAGAATAACTTACTTGGTGATGGATTCCGGAAGATGAGTTTGTAAGATTAGATGAGCAAAGAGAAAAATTTTGAGAGATTTGGGAAGGTTAGGTGGCGCTTAGGTTGAGCAAACAAGTGCATTTTGTCTTAAGGTTGAATTTCTATTTATAGACCAAGGCTTGGGTCGGTTTTGATCCATGAAAAATCGGGTTAGGAAACCAAAAAGTAAGCATAGGCGACTCCTAATGCTTTGCCTATGCTTGACATAGGCGGCGCCTATGCTATGGCATTGAAGATTCAGCGAGCTTAGGCAATGGTATAGGCAGCGCCTTTAGCTTTGCCTAGTTGAGCATAGGCGGCGCCTATGCTATGGCATAGTTGGGCATAGGCGGCGCCTATGCTATGACATTGTAGATTCAGAGAGCTTAGGCCATAGAATAGGCCTTGCCTTGTCCGTTGCCTAGATTTACATAGGCCTTGCCTTGTTCATTGATGATAGGCGAATTTACACGCCTAAAGTACTATATTTTACCCATATTTTAGCTAAGTTTTGAGGACAAATTATATAATTCATGCACTTTTAGTCCTTTTTCCTGTAAGTGAGCTAACAAACATGATTAACAAGTTTTCAGGTATAAATGATGCAGAATTCAGCATTTTATGGATAACTTGACGCCAAAAAAGCTTCACTAAAGGAGGAAAGCAAAGCTTGGACGCCAAGGATCAAAAGTGGCGCATGGGAAATCTGTCCCGAGCAAAAACAGCAATTCTAAAGACTTTGGGGACTAGCAGTAACTTATTAGGATTAGGATAATATTACATTAACCTAGTAGGATTGGGTTAAGTAGTGCATTAGCTTAGTAGGAATAGGACATGGGTATTATAAATACCCTATCTTGCTAGAGATTTTTATCATTGACTACTACTTTAATTCTTCAATTAACCATTCTACTACTATTCTTCTTTCATCTACAACTCTAAACAATTCTCTTTCAATTAATTCTTATTCTCTTCTATTCATCTATTCAATTCTTAATTTCCACAACAAGAGAAATGTTACTTTGCAAGGGAGTTCACGCCTAAAACGCCATACCACACCTTACTACACGAGATCTTTATTGTGGTATAATAATAATGTCTATTGTGATTTCCTTCGCACTCATGGGTAACTAAACTTCTCTGTTGGGGTTATGGAAGCCTAGTGAGATACTATCTATTGATATGAGTTTGTGAATTCGTGACACGTATGCTGCTTATATCATTATTCTCTTCATCTTAAAGCAAATTCTTGTGGCTGCAGACGCATCGAATAACGCCAGTATAGCATTAAGTTGTTCGAAAGAAAAGTTATATGTCTGGAAAAGAGATAATGTCAAGGTAATAGGGCACCAACCCCTATTAAAAAGTTAGTGCCGTAACTAGATTAACCACTTGGAGAATTTGTACCGATAGATACGCTTTAAGATCGAAAGAGTTAAAGTGAAATAGTCCTTGTTTAGGTCGAAAGACGCTTGGATTTACCATAGAATACAATTCTCTATAAGCACATGCATGTCTGAATTCCGCACAACTCATAGTCAATAGAGACGTACAACTCATAAGGTGGACATAACCCCAACTTCTCAATTCTCATTGGTTTATATCTTACTAAACATTCTTTCTTTTTATTTTGCTATTTTCTATTTTACTCTACTATTTTGTTCACATCAATTGCAGGTTACAATCCCCCCTCTTTTACGAGACTTGCACCACAAGTCTAGTAATCTTTGCTTACTTAGTGACCAACTATTCTCTGTGGGATCGATACCCAACCCAGTTGGGTTATATATTTGACAACGACCGCTTTACACTCTTATAAAAGCTGTAGATTGAGCGTTATCAAAAATTGACGCCGTTGCCGGGGAATACGAGTGTCAATTAAGTTTGTGATAATTATTAGACCCTTTGGTCAAAGATTCTCATACTTTTACTTTTAGTTTTTGTTTTTGTTTTCTGCAGGTTTTTATTCAGTGCATGCCCCATACTCGAAGTTCTGGTCAACCGTTATTACCTATCAATCCTGACCCACAACGTATTGGCAGAATGGAGGCACAATAGGAAATTGAAAGGTTGGCTACTCAACATGAACAGGCGAGACTAGCTGCTCTAGCCGCCGCTCAAGTGCATCAACAGAATATTGATAACCCTGGGTGAGCAATAAATCCTGACGATGAGGACCTAGGTGATGACGAGTTACTAAACCTTAGGCATCCCGCTGAAATCACAACACCTGCCAACAGAAGAGATTGTTAAGCTAGGTTTAGGCCTGAACGCCGAGCTATGCAACCAGCTTTCGATGATGATGATGATGATCTTGATGGAGACGGAGCCACAGGAGTCATTATTCCTCCACCATTATCACCCGGATCCAAGTTCAACATCACAAGCACTATGATTTAGTTATTGCAACTCAAGGGATTATTTGGTGGACTATCAGGCGATGATCCGAATATGCATCTCATCAACTTTATTTCTACATGCAAGTCGTTTGACAATCCTGGTGTTGGTCAGAATGTAATTCAATTACGCCTATTTCCATTGTCTCTGTCTAGGGAGGCAACTCTATGGTTGAATGGGCTGACTCTTGATTCTATTACAAATTGGAGGCAATTGAGAGACGCTTTCCTAGAAAGATTCTTTCCGCCATCCAAAAGAGCACAATTGAGAGATGAAATCAGCAACTTCCGTCAGCTTCTAACTGAATCCCTTCATGAAACATGAGAGAGGTTCAAGACGAAGCTTATGCGGTGCCCAAACCATCATATGACCAATGTTCACCTAATGGAGATACTATATAGAGCCTTGAATTCAATAACTAAACCAGTGGTGGACAATGCGGCTGGAGGATCATTTATGGACCTCACCTTTGGTCAAGCAAGAAATATGATAGATCGGATGACAAAGCAAAGTAGAGCTTGGCATACCAGGGATTCTGAGGTAGCAAGCCCCACTTTATCTATTGGCATGACTGCAGACCAAAGGAGAAGAGAAGAAGAACGTGATCAAGATATGGCGCACATGAAGACACAAGTGGATCTTCTTACAAAGCATCTATTATCAGGGAAGACCGAAAAAGTCAAAGCTGTTGCGTTAAAAGGAAGAGACGAATCTGATTCGGAAGAAGAAGCCAACTACTTGAACAACCAGGGGGTTTCCGAGGTAATGCCCAAGGAAACCAAGGTCGAAACTATTATGATAAATCTAGAAACAAGGACCAAGGTAGTTGGAAGTACAAGAATGACAAGAGTGGTTTGTACGTTCCCCCAGGACGACGTGACACCACTACATCTGGTTCTGGAAATATGAAAGACATGATGGATAAACTATTGAAAGGAGTGGAAGCAACCAGCGCGGGAGTAACAGAGGTAATAAATGATTTGTCCTCAATGAAGCAATTGGTTGACTCAAATTTCACTTCAATAAAGCAAATAGAGCAGCAATTGAGCCAACTTTCAGCAGCACTCAATCAAAGAAAGGCTGGCACTTTACCTAGCGACACTGTGCAAAATCCAAGGAACGACGGATCATGCATGGCTATTACTACCCGAAGTGGTAAGGTGCTGGAGACTTCATCCAAAGGCAAGCAAGTGGTTGACGAGGCAGCAGACATCGATGATAACGCAAAAGGAGAAGCTTCCCTAGAAACCATGCATGACGTCCATGACGTCATACCGAGTATGTTGCAGCCTGAAAAGGCTGAAAAACGGAAGCCAGAGGAGAAGAAAGTTGTGGAGAAAATAATTCCTTATCCACCACCACCTTTTCCTCAAAGATTGAAGAAGATTGCGGATGATACAAAGTTCAGCAAATTTATAAATATGTTAAAGCAGCTGACCATTAATGTTTCATTGGTGGAGGCATTAGAACAAATGCCTGGGTATGCAAAATTTATGAAGGATCTCTTGACAAAGAAGCATGCAACAAGCTTTGAGTTAAAAGATACGGTTCATCACTGCAGTGCAATTGCTACCCGATCATTAGTTCAGAAGAAGGCTGACCCCGGTGCTTTCACTATTCCTTGCACCGTTAGATCTTTGAATTTTGCCAAAGCATTGTGCGACTTAGGAGGCAGCATCAATTTGATGCCATTATCTATTTATAAAAAGTTGGGGTTGGGTGATCCTACTCCAACCAATATGAGGCTCGTAATGGCGGATAGGTCGGTAAAACGTCCTGTTGGTATTCTATGTGATGTATTGGTGAAGCTTTATTCATTCATCTTTCCAGTAGACTTCGTTATATTGGACTGTGAGGCAGACTCAGAAGTTCCCATAATCTTGGGGAGCCCTTTCCTTGCTACGGGAAGTGTGCTTATTGATTTGAGAGCTAATGAGCTTTCATTCCGAATAAATGACGAAGTAGTTCGCTTTGATGTATGCAAATCAATGAAGCAACCCAAAGATCTGAACGTATTTTCGGTGGCTGATGTTTACTTTGATTATGAGAAAGAATTACTTGAAGAAGAGCAAATTATTGATGACCCATTGGCGGTCGTGCTCATGAATGGTAAGAGTATGGATGCTGAAAATTGTGACGAAACTATTGGTGCTCTGATAAGATTAGGGTCGTATCCTCACGCTCCAAAGAAGCTGGACCTTGATCTCAAAAATTGACCCACACCACCAGCTAAGCCATCTATTGAAGAGCCACCCACGTTAGAATTGAAAGAGCTGCCTAGTCATTTAAAGTATGCATTCTTAGGAAGTGGAAACACACATCCAGTCATTGTGGCGGCAGATTTGGGTGAGAAACAAGTTGCAGCTCTCATTGCTATTCTACGGAAGTATGTAAGAGCCATTGGTTGGACCATCACGGATATTATTGGTATTCCACCTGGGATTTGTACACACAAGATTCAGCTTGAAGAAAATTGCACACCAACTATTGAGCATCAAAGGCATCTAAATCCACCTATGCAAGAAGTGGTAAAGAAATAAATTATCAAGTGGTTAGATGCGGGGGTTGTGTATTCAATCTCTGACAGTACATGGGTAAGCTCGGTACAATGTGTATCCAAGAAAGGAGGCATGACGGTAGTCCTGAATGAAAAGAATGAGATTATTCCACTTAGACCCGTCACCGAATGGAGAGTATGCATGGACTACCAAAATCTGAATTCATGGACGCTCAAAGATCACTTTTCAATGCCATTCATGGATCAAATGCTCGACCGATTAGAAGGAAAAGGCTGGTTTTGTTTCTTAGATGGTTATTCTGGCTATAATCAGATTTGTATTGCCCCCGAAGACCAAGAGAAGACAACGTTCATATGCCCATATGGTACGTTTTCCTTTAAACATATGCCATTCGGGCTATGTAACGCACCAACCACCTTTCAGCGTTGTATGATGTCCATTTTCTCTGATATGGTTGAAGATACTTTGGAGGTATTTATGGACGACTTTTTAGTTGTTGGCGAGACGTTTGAATTATGTTTGGCAAACCTAAGTATGGCGTTGCAAAGGTGTGTAGAATTCAACCTAGTGCTGAATTGGGAGAAGTGTCACTTTATGGTTAAGGAAGGTATCGTTCTTGGGCACAAAATCTTCGAAAAAGGAATTGAGGTTGACCGAGCTAAAATTGAAGTCATCTAGAAGGTACCACCTCCAATTTCTGTAAAGGGAGTCCGTAGTTTCCTCGGTCATGCAGGTTTCTATCGGCGGTTCATCAATGACTTCTCCAAAATTGCTAGTCCATTATGCAAACTTTTGGAGAAAGACGCTACGTTTAACTTCAATGAAGATTGTTTAAAGGCATTCGAATGCCTCAAAGGAAAACTAATTGAAGCTCCTATCATGGTAGCACCAGATTGGTCTTTACCGTTTGAAGTCATGTGTGACGCCAGTGGGGTAGCATTAGGCGCTGTACTTGGCCAGAGAAGGGAAAAGATATTCCATCCTATCTACTATGCAAGTAAAGTCCTGAACGAAGCCCAAAAGAACTACACTGTCATAGAACAAGATCTCCTAGCGGTTGTATATGCATTTAAGAAGTTTCGTGCTTATTTGTTGGGAACCAAAGTAATCGTTCATACAGACCATGCAGCTCTGAGGTATTTAATGACAAAGAAGGATGCAAAGCCAAGGCTAATTCGATGGGTATTACTGCTGTAAGAATTCGATTTCGAGGTTAAAGATAGAAGAGGTTGCGAGAACCAAGTGGCTGATCATCTATCTAGACTCAAAAACGAGCATATAGCGCAGCCTGATCGCGAGATTGATGATGCATTCCCTGACGAGGAGATCTTAGCGACGATAATGGAAGAGCTACCATGGTATGCCGACTTTGCAAATTTTGTGGTGAGTAATGTCATACCTGCAAATTTATCTTACCATCAAAAGAGGAAGTTTATGCATGATGTAAAACACTACTTTTGGGATGAGCCATATTTGTTTCGACAATGCGCAGATGGTGTCGTCAGGCGATGCATATCCCATGTAGAGGTGCCGAATATATTGGAAGCATGTCATAATTCCCAAGTTGGGGGACATCACACAGGTAATCTGACAGCAAGAAAAGTATTGCAAAGTGGATAGTATTAGCCTTCGATATTTAGAGATACCTACGACTTTGTGAGAAGATGCGACCAATGTCAGAGACAAGGTGCTATTTCAAAACACCATGAGATACCCATGTCGAAAATTCTTGAAGTAGAGCTCTTTGATGTATGGGGTATAGATTTCATGGGTCTATTCGTAAATTCGTTTGGAATGAAATACATCCTAGTCGCTGTAGATTATGTGTCAAAATGGGTTGAAGCTATAGCATTGGCCGACAATGAGGGAAAGCGTGTTGTAGCATTCTTGAAGAGAAATATCTTCTCTCATTTTGGAGTACCACGTACTATCATAAGCGATGGAGGATCTCACTTTTGCAACAAGCTATTCAAGTCCGTGTTGGCCAAATATGGTGTCAAGCAACATAAGGTAGCCACACCTTATCACCCTCAAACTAGTGGGCAGGTAAAAGTTTCCAACCGAGAGATCAAGCAAATTCTTGCTAAGACGGTAAATGCTAACAGGAATGATTGGTCTCGGAAGCTGGATGATGCACTATGGGCCTATAGGACTGCATTCAAAACACCAATTGGCATGTCCCCGTACCAACTAGTTTATGGGAAGGCCTGTCACTTACCCATTGAGCTCGAGCATAAGGCATTGTGGGCGTTGAAGCGATTGAATTTAAATTGGGATGATGCAATGAAGCTAAGATTGGAACAACTAAACGAGATGGATGAATTTCGTCTATATGCTTATGAGAGATCGGACCTCTACAAGGAGCGGATGAAAAAGTATCATGATCAATGGATTGTCCAACGAGATTTTCAGAAGAATGATATGGTACTTCTCTTCAATTCCAGATTGAAGCTATTCCCAGGTAAGTTGAAGTCCAAGTGGTCTGGTCCGTACAAAGTTAATCAAGTCTACTCATCTGGAGTAGTTGAGTTGGAAGACAATAATGGTGTTGTCTTTAAGGTGAATGGCCAATGAGTAAAACCTTATATCGGTCCTCTTGATTCGATAAATTATATGGCCATCACCTATCTCGACGAAGTCTAAAGTACTCGAGGTAACTATGTCGTGCCGCGACAATAAATCAAGCGCTAGATGGGAGGCAACCCATCGTTTTTCATTTTTTGTCTTTCTTTTGTTCTATTACGTGTTTTCTTTTGATAAATAAAAATCCAAAAAGAAGAGTCATGCCACGACAAAAAACTAAGGCGCTTGATGGGAGGCAACCCATCGTTCTAATCATCTTTGTTGTTTTTGAGTAAATGTAGGTGTAAAGAGGTGTAAAACGAGGAGGTCGGTTTCAAATTTTAATTTGGACGTATTGAATATTAAAGGTGGTAAGTTAGGAATGAAGAAGCAAAAGGCTATGGATTGGGCCTTGCTTATGAAAATATAGGCAACAAACAAGGCTAGGCCTATGTAAAACTAGGCCACGAACAAGGCAAGGCCTATACTATGGCCTAAGCTCTCGGAATCTAGTGTGCCATAGCATAGGCGCCGTCCATGCCCAAGTATGCCATAGCATAGGTGCCGTCCATGCCCAAGTATGCCATGGCATAGGCGCCGCCTATGCTCAACAATGCTATGCAAAAGGCGCCGCCTATGGTCACTTCTTGTCTCCCAAACCGATTTTAAATGGGTCAAAACCCGACCCAACCTTGTCCTATAAATAAGAGACTTAGTCTTGAACCAAAATCACATTGGAAACCTAGCATAAGCGCCGCCTATAGTCTCCAAATCCTCTCAAAAATTTTCCTTTTGCTCTCTTAATTCACAAGAACATCATCCAAAGGCATCAATCAAGTAAGTGCTTCTTTATTCTTCATTTATATTCCGTAAGTACTACACTACTACGCCTATTATGAATTGCTAAATCTTGAAGTAGTATTGGTGATTTGAATGTGGTTGATGTGTTGTGATACAACTAAGTGAGTGAAAGAATACGTAAGAATGATCTTAACATATTTCCAACTTGAATTTGATTTTGATGCACTGTCATAGCTTTGCAAAAATTAACATGGTCACGAAAATTGCATAATCCTGTAAATAGAAAGCTTACATGTTGGAATGACTTGTTCATCGAGATGAGATTTATGGTTGACTACCAACATATGAGGATGTGATTATTCTAGATGTTATACCTTAATTCAATCCCTATGTAGTAGTCTTGATACATCAAACATGAAAGTATTGCCAAGATTACAAGAAGTATGACTGCACTGATTTTATTATTGGAATATAGCACCTAAACGTATATCGATGAAGTCTGAGTAATCGACATCGTTCACTTCACTAGTTTGTACCAACAAACTAAGTGTGGGGTGGTGCCACTAATGCCTTTTTATTGATTGTATCCACCGAGATGAGGCTAACATGACTATTGTTTTAATCTCAGGTACAATGGCACCCAAAGCAAGACAAGGCAAAGATAAGGCAACCACTTCACAAAAAGGCAAGAAAAGAGGCCGAAAAGATCAAGGAGAATCATCCTCGATGCAAGTACCACGCCGCATGTTCAGAATTAAATGGGTTCTTGAGGAGGAAGCAAAGGAATGGTATAGGAACAACAAAGAGAAGAAATATGTTCATGTGGACTTGATAAACAAGGAAAGACTAGCAAAGAAAGAGCCGCGCATGTTGGCCAAGATAATGGTGTTACATCTTGATTTCATCTTTCGAGACATGGGAGAGTGCAATATCGATCTAACAAGAGAATTCTATGCCAACTGGTCACCGAAAACCACAGGGAGCAAAGTCAAGATTTGGGGCCAAGTTTTACAACTCAATGCGGATTTCTTCAACTCCTTTCTTGGCTTGCCTGTTGTTGATCCATCACCATTTAAGGAGCAGTACAGTAGACCTCCATATAGAGACATTCGACACACACTCTGTGGAACAAGATCCATGGCACGGTGGAGTAGTCACAAGGACACCGGTCGACACAACACCTTCTCATATGCTCCTTTGAATAGGGAAGCAAGGATATGGTTGGGCATAGTCAACTCCTGCCTAATTTCAGGGACCCAGTACATCAAGATAACAAGAGATAGAGTGTTCTTGGTATACACATTGATGACGAATGTCCCTATAAACATTGGGGCAATTATTCGATCCACAATGCGGATAGCTAGGTTACACAAGAGGTCCCACTTCAGTTTTGGCAATCTGTTGACTGCAATATTGAGGAAGGAAGACATCGAAGAGGAACCGGCTAATCATAAACTCCCACACAACCCAAATAAGGTTGATCTCATGAAGGTTAAGGATGCTGAATCCATGCATGGAGTCAACCTTACCACTTCAGAAAGGCATGCTCGGGATGAGAGTTTCTTTCGTCATCTTTATGGCATGACTCAGTTTACAATGATGAGCGGTGGCTGTGTTCCAACTGCTGCAGAGCTCCAACAGCTGGATTATGACTACCCAATGAATGAGAACGCGAAGGCGATATGTGGAGTAGGTACATATTTTGAGGAACCTCTTAATGATGATGTGCCGACCGATGATGATCGACGAATGCCAGACTCCGACGTGGAGGAGAATTCTGATGACGACGACTCCAATGATGATTCTAACGAAGGGGGTATGACCCCAGACATAGAGAAGGAGTCCGGCTAACCAGGTTTTTCTTATTTATTTTCTATTGAGGGCAGTGTGTCCCGTCTAAGTGTGGGGTGCTGGTATTTGCATGCTATACTTCTCTATCTACATTTGCATTTATGTTTGTTTTGTTTTTCTTTTTAGTAGTTAATTTTTTTTATTAGTTAAATTTTTTTTAACTTAACTTCGCATGAAATTATTCTAATAGGCAGCATGAGATTATGACAAGAGTTTGTGCTAAAATCATGACTATTGAGACGTTTAGGCTCTAATTGTGACTCGCTATGTGATATTGTGTGGTTCAATTCCTTCATATGTTGGGTCAAGAGTCTATACTACTCCCAATAAAGTCGACCATGTGCCTTGTGTGTGTGAGGTTATAGTATACTCTGTGTTTGTGGCTGATGCTAGAACTTGCCTGGTATGTATGTAAAGCGAAATAAAGAGTGTGAGTTTAGGAGATGATTTAGGCATTTCTTTGGCAACCTATGATTGTTTACCTTCATTTTATCTACCCATGGACATCATCCTAGATAACCCCCTTTGAGCCTTTAGCCTATTTTCTTTGACAGCCTCATATGTAAGCCTAATCCGTTTTTTCAAGACCATAATTTGATCCAAATTCCTAAGTACTTTAAAATTGTAAAGTCATGTGACAACATAAGAGGAAATTGGGTGAAAGTAGTGCCTTAGAATGTATTGGTACTTGAATTTGTTATGAAAAAGAGTGGCTATCATAGAGGTGTGCTGAAAAATGAAAAGAAAAATAAAAAGTTAATTCTGTTCAAAATTGAATAACAAAAGAGGTGAGAAGGGGTGGTAGATAAAAGGAAAGTAGAGAAGTTGTTTAAAAGAAAGTGTTAATAGCATAATGTGATGTATTAAAGCGCTTAGGAACAAAGTCACTATTTCTGGCCAAAATAGTCCTACCCGTCCCTTAGCCTACATTACAACCTGTAAAAGACCTATTTGACCCTAAGCTTAGCATTCTGATATTTAGTGGAGCATTACACTAAGGGCAAGCCTATGGTCATCAGTTGCAACATATGAATTCTTTGTGAGAGTGATAGCAAGGAAAATCTTGTACCCATGTTTCAAAAAACACAAAACTTGTGAGTGATTATGGGTAATATCTTATGTGAGACACACATGGTTGATGAATTTTGGGTAGTCTTGTATGATTCTTTGTGCCTTAACTTTTGAATACGAATTAACCATCATCACGAGTCTATATTAGAGGTTGAATTGTTTCTAGTAGTGATCAGAAAACTACTCTTTGTTAATAATTGATGTGTCTGTCTTGATGAATATTTTGTGTTGTTATTGTGAAACCCTAAGTAGATCTTTAGATGGACATGATATTTTGTTCGAGGACGAACAAATCTTTAAGTGTGGGGTGTTGATGATAGGCGAATTTACACGCCTAAAGTACTATATTTTACCCATATTTTA
Organism: Capsicum baccatum var. pendulum; assembly: GCA_030864225.1. Classification (NCBI taxonomy): domain Eukaryota; kingdom Viridiplantae; phylum Streptophyta; class Magnoliopsida; order Solanales; family Solanaceae; genus Capsicum; species Capsicum baccatum. The sequence goes on along the minus strand of CM061558.1, from coordinate 73,138,557 downwards.
GCTAAGTTTTGAGGACAAATTATATAATTCATGCACTTTTAGTCCTTTTTCCTGTAAGTGAGCTAACAAACATGATTAACAAGTTTTCAGGTATAAATGATGCAGAATTCAGCATTTTATGGATAAATTGACGCCAAAGAAAGCTTCACTAAAGGAGGAAAGCAAAGCTTGGACACCAAGGACCAAAAGTGGCGCATGGGAAATTTGTCCCGGGCAAAAACAGCAATTCTAAAGACTTTGGGGACTAGCAGTAACTTATTAGGATTAGGATAATATTACATTAACCTAGTAGGATTGGGTTAAGTAGTGCATTAGCTTAGTAGGAATAGGACATGGGTATTATAAATACCCTATCTTGCTAGAGATTTTTATCATTGACTACTACTTTAATTCTTCAATTAACCATTCTACTACTATTCTTCTTTCATCTACAACTCTAAACAATTCTCTTTCAATTAATTCTTATTCTCTTCTATTCATCTATTCAATTCTTAATTTCCACAACAAGAGAAATGTTACTTTGCAAGGGAGTTCACGCCTAAAACGCCATACCACACCTTACTACACGAGATCTTTATTGTGGTATAATAATAATGTCTATTGTGATTTCCTTCGCACTCATGGGTAACTAAACTTCTCTGTTGGGGTTATGGAAGCCTAGTGAGATACTATCTATTGATATGAGTTTGTGAATTCGTGACACGTATGCTGCTTATATCATTATTCTCTTCATCTTAAAGCAAATTCTTGTGGCTGCAGATGCATAGAATAACGCCAGTATAGCATTAACTTGTTCGAAAGAAAAGTTATATGTCTGGAAAAGAGATAATGTCAAGGTAATAGGGCACCAACCCCTATTAAGAAGTTAGTGCCGTAACTGGATTAACCTCTTGGAGAATTTGTACCGATAGATACGCTTTAAGCTCGAAAGAGTTAAAGTGAAATAGTCCTTGTTTAGGTCGAAAGACGCTTGGATTTACCATAGAATAGAATTCTCTATAAGCACATGCATGTCTGAATTCCGCACAACTCATAGCCAATAGAGACATACAACTCATAAGGTGGACATAACCCCAACTTCTTAATTCTTATTGGTTTACATCTTACTAAACATTCTTTCTTTTTACTTTGCTATTTTCTATTTTACTCTACTTTTTTGTTCACATCAATTGCACGTTACAATCCCCCCTCTTTTATGAGACTTGCACCACAAGTCTAGTAATCTTTGCTTACTTAGTGACCGACTATTCTCTGTGGGATCGATACCCAACTCAGTTGGGTTATATATTTGACAACGACCGCTTTACACTCTTACGAGAGCTTTAGATTGAGCGTTATCATTCATTGCCTAGAATTGCATAGGCAATGCCTAACCAATAGCCTTTCCTTCGTCATTCCTAACTTACCACCTTCAACATGACACACTTCCAAATTAAAATTTGGGGCCAATCTCCTCCTTTATACGTCTTGCACCTACACTTACTCAAAAATAACAAAAACTATTAGAAAGGTGGGTTGTCTCCCACCAAACGCCTTAGCTTTGGTCATGGCTCGACTCTTCTTTTTTGGATTTTTATTTAACAAAACAAACTCCTAGGAAAACAAAATGAGTAAAAACGATGGGTTGCCTCCCACCAAGTGCTTGATTTATTGTCGCTGCACAACATGGCTATCTCGATTACTTAGACTTCGTTGAGATAGATGGTGCATCATTTTCTGAATGGATTCAGACGACACTAATGCTTACTTGCAGGCATGCAATCTTCTTCGAGATAACTCTTGTGTATACATATCCAGGAGGGGTACCAATTATATCATCAATAGACCAACCCATAGCTCTCTTGTACCTCTTCAGAGTAGAGATGAGAGCCTCTACGTGCTGTTCACCTAAATCAGCCGCAATACTCACCGAAAGTGTATTTCCATTTCCCAAGAATGCATACCTTAGGTGACTGGGGAGCCCTTTCAATTCTAGCACTGGTGGCTCTGCAATGGAAGTCTTCCCTGTTGGTGAAGATCGATTCTTAAGATCAAGGTCCAGCTTATTAGGAGCATGAGAATAGGACCTTATTCCTGTTAGAGCACAAACAGTTTCTTCATATTCTTCAACCTCCTAACGCTCAAAATTCAACAGCACAGCAGAAAATGGCTCAACTGTAGGCTGCTTCTCTACAGATAATTCTTTCTCATCCTCATAATAAACATCAGCTACGGAGAACACATCAATATCTCTAGGCTGCTTCATTGATTTGCATACATCAAAATGGACCACTTCGTCATTCAGCTGAAATAAAAGCTCATTACCTCTTAAGTCAATAAGCACACTTCAAATTATGAGGAAAGGGCATCCCAAGATTATGGGAACTTCAGAATCCACATCGCAATCAAAAATCACAAAGTCTGTAGGAAATATAAAGGTAGAAACCTTCACTAGTACATCATATAAGATACCAACAGGTCATTTTACCGACCTATCTGCCATCACGAGCCGCATATTGGTTGGTGTAGGATCGCTCAACCCTAACTTTCTGTAAATAGATAGTGGCATCAAATTGATGCTAGCCCCCAAATCGCATAATGCCTTGGCAAAATACAAGGATCCAACAGTGCAAGGAATAGTGAAAACACCAGGATCTGCCTTTTTTTGAACTAATTATCTTGTAGCAATTGCACTGTAATGATGAACATTATCTTCCAGCTCATAGCTTACTGCCCGCTTCTTTGTCAAAATATCCTTCATGAATTTTGCGTACCCAGGCATCTATTCCAGTGCCTCGACCAAAGGAACATTAATAGTCAGCTGCTTCAACATAGTCATAAATTTACTGAACTTGGTGTCATCAGCTTTCTTCTTCAGTCTCTGAGAAAAAGGTGGTGGTGGAAGGGGAATAGTTTTCTCCATCACTTCCTTTTTATCTTGCTTCCAATTATTAACCTTTTCAGGAGTGTCATCAGCTTTCTTCTTTAGTCTCTGAGGAAAAGGTGGTGGTGGAAGGGGAATAGTTTTCTCTTGAACGCTCTCATTCTGATTTTCAGCTTCTACAGAATTATCGAAATCTGGATCAATAACATTTTCTGCTATATCATTAACCACCCGCTTGCCTTTGGACGGATTTTCCTACACGTTACCACTCCTGGTAGTAATAGCCATACATAATCCGTCGTTTCTTGGATTTTGCACAGTGTCACTAGGTAAAGTTCCAGCCTTTCTTTGATTGAATGCTGCTGAAAGTTGACTCAATTATTGTTCCAGCTGTTTTATTGAAGTGGAATGCGAGTCAACCAATTGATTTATTGATGACAAATCATTCTTTACTGCATTTACTCCTGTATTGGTTGCCTCCACTCCTTTAAGTAGCTTGGCCATCATATCTTCCATGGACATCTTTCCAAAGCCAGAGGCCACAGCCTCACGATTTCCAGGAGGAACATACAAACTACTCCTGTCGGTCTTATTCTTCCAACTACTTTGATCACGGTCCTTGTTTTTAGATTTATCATAATAGTTCCGACCTTGGTTTACTTGGGCATTGCCTCAGAAACCCCCCTGATTATTCAAGTAGTTAGCTTCTTCCTCAAAATCAAATTTATCTCTTCCCTGTGATACAACAGCTTTGACTTTTTTGGTCTTCCCTGATAATAAATTCTTGGTAAGAAGATCCATCTGCGTTTTCATATGCGCCATATCTTGATCACGTTCCTCTTATCTTCGCCTTTGTTCTGCAGTCATGACAATAGATATAGCAGAGCTTGCTACCTCAGAATTCCTGGTATGCCAAGCTCTACTCTGCTTTGTCATACGATCTAGCATATCACTTGCCTGAATAAAAGTAAGGTCCATGAATGACCCTCCTGCAGAATTATCAATCACTGGCTTAGTCACCAAATTCAAAGACCTGTATAATATCTCCATCAAATGGACATCGGTCATATGATGATTTGGGCACCGCATAAGCTTCTTCTTGAACCTATCCCATGTTTCGTGGAGAGCTTTAGTTGGAAGCTGTCGAAAATTACTGATCTCATCTCTCAACTGTGCTCTCTTGGATGGTGGAAAGAATCTTTCTAGGAAAACGTCTTTCAGTTGCCTCCAATTTGTAATAGAGTCAGGAGTTAGCCCGTTCAACCATAGTGTTGCCTCTCCTAATAGAGACAATGGAAATAAGCACAGTCAGATAGCATTCTGTCTAACTCCTGGATTGTCAAACGCCTTGCATGTTGAGATAAAATTAATCAGATGCATATTCGGATCATCTCCTGCAAGTCCACCAAACAACCCCTTGAGATGCAATAACTGAATCATGGTGCTAGTGATATTGAACTTGGATCCAGGTGCCAAGGGCGGAGGAATAATAGCCCATGTGGCACCAGCTCCATCAAGATCGTCATCATCATCATCGAACAAAACCTGCACAGCTCAGCATTCAGGTCTCATTCTAGCTTGACGATCTCTTCTCTGCATAGGTGTTGCCACTACATCAGTACGCCTAGGATTCAGTAACTCATCATCACCCAGGTCCTCATCATCAGGATTTATTGCTTGCCCTGGGTTATCAATATTCTGTTGATGCACTTGAGTAGCTGCCAATGCAGCTAATCTAGACTACTCCTGTTGAGCAGGCCTTCTTTCAATGTCACATTGTGCATCCATTCTGCCAATAAGTTAGGGTTCAGGATTTATGGGTAATAATGGCTGACTAGAACTTCGAGTATTTGGCATGCACTGAACAGAACCTGAATAAAACAAAAACAACAACTAAAAGTAAAATCTGAGAATTCTTGACCAAAGGGTCTAGTAACTATCACAAACTTAGTTGACAACCGTATTCCCCGGCAACAGCGCCAAAATTTGATAATGCCCAAACTACAGCTCTCGTAAGAGTGTAAGCGGTTGCTGTCAAATATAGAACCCAACTGGGTTCGGTGTCAAATCCCACAGGGAATACTTGGTCACTATGTATTGTAACTATTAGTAGACTCTTGGTCGAAAATTCTACGAAAAGGGGGGATTGAATTATGGTGTGAATTAATGTTAACATAGTAACCTATGAATGCTTGGTTTAGTAAGATTTAATCACAGAGAATAATAAGTTAGGGTTATGTCCACCTTATGAGTTCTACGTATCTATTAACTATGAGTTATGCAGAATTCAGACGTGCATGCACTTATAGAGATTCGTATTCTAATGGTAAATCCTAGTGTCTCTCGACCATCCAGGATTATTTCCCTTTAACTCTCTCGAGCTTAAAGTGTATACTAACGTTACAAACTCTCCAAGAGGTTAATCCGGTTAAGGCATTAACGTGTAAATAGGGGTTGGTAGCCCTATTTCCTTGTCACACTCTCTTTTCCAAACATGTAACTTTTCTCTCGAACAAGTTAATGCTATAATGGCGTATTCTATATGTTTGAAACCACAAGAATTTAATTAAAACGAAGAGAGTAATGATATAAGTAGCATACGCATCAAGAATTCACAAACTCATAGTACTAGATAGTATATCACAAGGCTTCCATAACCCTAACAAAGAAGTTTAGCTACTCATGATTGTAAAGGAAAGCAACGAAGACATCATCATCATACCAAAACGATAACAATCTTACAATGGGTATGTATTGGCGTCACAATGAATGACGTGATTTCCTCTCTATCCGTCCTTGTAGCATTTTTCTCTGTCTCACGTTACAGAAATTGTACGTGAATAATACTCAAAAGTCGAATGAAAGAAATAGAATAGTAGTGAATGAATCTATGCTAAAAAATTCAGCAAATAAGGTATTTATAACATCCTTGTCCTAGTCCTACTAGGTTACTGCTGAACCCCTAAATATTAAGAAATACTGATTTTGCCTAAGACAGATTTTCCATGCATCACTTTCAGTCCACAAGCTTCCAAAAGCTGCCTTCCTTCTTACGTGATGGTTTCCTTTGCTGCCCAAAGGTCCACAAAGTGCTAAAATCTTCATCATTAATACCTGAAAACATGCTAATCACATAGGTTAGCTCACTTACAGGAAAAAGGACTAAAAGTGCAGGAATTATATATTTTGTCCTCTAAACTTAGCCTAAAATATGGGTAAATTATGGTGTTTAGGCGTGTAAGTACACCCAACATCAGTTACTAGGATATCTAATATGGTATTCAAGGAGTGTAGGACTTCCATACTTATTAGGGGTATAAATATTTCTAGGTTGATGACTCATGCTCACCTAATTGAGGCAGAAAAGTTAAAGAAAAGAGAGAAGAGAGACAGGAAGGCTAGAACTAGACAGTTTAAGTATGGTCAATCACGATCTAGAGGGGGAAACTATTCATAGTTTTAGTATCATTCATCAGTGCCAGTGCCATCTTCAGCCAGTGTCCCTGCATACAGGACCAAGCAAGAGTAGTGGGGTAATACTTCTAATTTCAGGTCTCAGATCAATGTGGGTGAAAGGCCCAGTTATTCGACATATGCAAAGTATGGAAGAACCCATCCTGGTGAGTGTTTGATGGGCAAATAGGGTTGTTATGGGTATGGGGTTGGGCCACAGAATCAAGGATTATCCATATGCTAAGCAGGGAAGTAGGGATGTTCATCCTCAGACTCAGGTTACTTACACACCAGCTTAGCCAGGTTGCCCATTTCCTCCATAAGGCGCATCATCCAGTACTGGTGGCAGTCAGCACCAGAATTGGTTTTATGCCTTGCCATCCCAATAGGAGCAGAAGAGTTTACCAGATGTTGTCACTGGTATGCTTTGTGTATTTTATCTTGATGTACATGTGTTGTTAGACTCGGGATCAAATCTCTCCTATGTCACTTCATTGATTGTGATAAATTTTAGGAGAAGTCCTAAAAATCTCTCTAAACCCTTCTCAGTTTCCACCTAAGTGGGTGAGTCTATTTTGCCCGACGAGTCTATAAGAAGTTTTCTATTACTGTCCTCCATAAGATCATTTTAGTAGGCCTATTAGATGCAGAGATGGTAGATTTTGAAGTTATTCTAGGAATGGATTGTCTCCATTCCTGTTATGCATCAATAGATTATCTCATTTGTGTAGTTAAGTTTCAATTTCCTGTTGAGGCAGTTTTTAATGGGAAAGTAGTTTTGTGTCTACCAAAGGTCATTTCATATCTTATATTAAGGATAGAAAGTTGATATCAAAAGGGTGTATCTATCATTTAGTTTGAGTTAAAATTACTAAGTCTAAAGTTTTGATAGTTCAATTAATCCATGTAGTTAACTATTTTCCTGAGGTTTTCCCTAAATATTTACCAGGGGTACCTCTAGCTAGATAAATAGAATTTGGTATTGATCTTCTTCTTGATACTCAGCCTATATCTATCCTCCTTATTGTATAGTTATGGTCGATCTCTAATATAGATCTCAGATTCGGCTATCATCAGCTTAGAATCAGAGAATACGACATTTCAAAGATAGCCTTTGAAACTCGGTATAGTCAATTTGATTTTTTAGTTATGTATTTTGGACTAACAAATGCCCTTGTAGCTTTCATAGACTAGATGTATAGGGTGTTCAAGATGTACTTAGATATGTTTGTCATAGTCTTCATTGATGGCATCCTCGTCTATTCCTGTAGTAAGAATAATCATGCAGACCATATGAGGGTTGTGTTGCAGACCCTTAGAGATCATCAGTTATTCGCTTAGTTCAATAAGTAATAATTTTGGTTGAGATCAATAGCTTTTCTCGGACACATTATCTCTGGTGATTGTATTTGAGTTGATCTTTAAGAGATCGAAGTAGTGAGAAATTGGCCTACACCTATCTCTCTGTTAAAGGGTTTTCTTCAATTGCTTCCCCCATGTCTAGGCTAACCTAAGAGAAGGTCAAATTTTAGTGGTCAGATTCCTGTGAGAAGATTTTTCAAGAATTAAAGACTCGACTCATTTTTTATCCAATCTTGACTTTTCTAGATGGCCTAAATAGGTTCATAGTCTATTGTGATGCTTCTAGATTTAGTCTGGGTTGTGTTATGATATAGAAAGGTAAGTTCATAACCTATGCCTCTAGACAGCTTAAACCACATGAAAAGAATTATTCGACCCATGATCTTGAGTTGGCAGCTATTGTCTTTGCCTTGAAAATTTGGAGGCACTATCTTTATGGGTTTCATGTTTATATGTTCATGGATCACCAAATTTTACTTTATATATTGACGTAGAAAGACCTAAATCTTTATCAGAGAAAATGGCTTGAGTTATTGAAAGACTACGATATGAGTATGTTGTGTCATTAGGGCAAGGCCAATGTTGTGGCAGATGCCCTTAGCAGATTGTCTATAGGAAGTTTTGCCCATGTGGAAAATAATAAAAATGAGTTAGTCTATGAGGTTCATCAGCTTTCTAGGTTAGGAGTTTGATTAGTTTATTTGGCCAAAGGTAGTACCGAGTTTAGAATAGTGCATAATCTTTATTAGTTGTTGAAGTAAATAAAAAGCAGCGCAGGGATCCTAGTTTGGTTAAATTGAAGGAGGTGGTTAGAGATTAAAAGGTGGAAATTCTCTCCCAGGGAGGATATGGTGCACTTCGTTGTCAAGGCAGGCTTTGTGTTTCGTGCATTGATGCTTTGAGACAATGAATATTAGTAAAAGGACATGGTGTGGGGTACTCTATCCATCCAGGAGCTACTAAGATGTACCATGATTTATGGGAAATCTATTAATGGAGTGGTATGAAAAAAATATTGCAGAGTTTGTGGCTAAGTATAAAAATTGTTAACAGGCTAAGGTTGAGCACCAAAGGCATAGTGGTATACTCCAGGAGTTTAGCATCCCCACTTAGAAGTGGGATGTGGTGACTATGGATTTCATGGTGGGGTTGCCTCATACGCATCGTCATTATGATTTAATTTGGGTTATTATTGATAGAATAACCAAGTCAGTCCATTTCTTGCCTATTCATACTTCATAATTAGCGGAAGATTATGCCAAGCTTTATCTTAAGGAATTGTTGAAATTGCATGGGGTTACACTATCCATAATTTTAGATTGGGGTACTCAATTCACCCATCACTTTTGGAAGGATTTCTAGAAGGGTTTTGGTACCCAAGTTCATCTCAGTACAACCTTTTATCCTCAGACGGATGGTCAAGCTGAGAGGACCTTTTAGACTTTATAGGACATATTGAGAGTGTGTGTTATTGAATTTAAATATAGTTGGGATGACCACATACCTTTGATTAAGTTTGCTTACAATAATAATTATCACTCTAATATTCAGATGGCTCCGTTTAAGGCTCTCTATGGGAGGATATATAGTTCTCCTATTTGTTGGTTTGAGGTAGGTGAGGCTACTTTTATAGGGACAGATTTGGTGATTGAGGCAATAGAGAAAGTTCAGTTAATTCGTGAGAGGCTGAAGATAGCCCAAAGTCGTCAGAAATCTTATACAGATGTGAGATGAAGAGATCTTGAGTTTGATGTTAGTGACTTGGTTTATTTGAAAATTTTGCCTATGAAAGGAGTGAAAATATTTGGCAAGAAGAAGAAGTTCAGTCCCCACTATGTTGGCACAATAATAATTTGAGCCATTTTGGGAAGGTAGCTTATAAGCTGGAGTTGCTTGCAGATTTAGCATCAGTACACCCAATGTTCCATGTTTCTTTGTTAAGGAAATGCATTGGTGATTCAGCTTCTGTTGTTTCTTTATAAAATATGGATGTTAAGGGTATCCTTTCCTACAAAGATTCCCTGTTTTCCTTGATCATCAGATTTGTAGGCTAAGGACTAAAGAATTTTCTTTGGTTAAGGTTCTATTGAGAAATCAGTCCGTTGAGGGAGCTACTTGGGAAGCAGAAGCAGATATGTGAGCCCAGTATCCTCATCTTTTCTACACTAATTCAGACTCATCTTAAGGTAATATTTTTCTTTAGGTTGACTCTTTTCGTTCTCTATTTCAGCTATACAACTATTTTCATGTCACAACATGCATTCATGAAATCGATTCAACCCATGTAGCGTGTATCATGCTTCAGACCCAGTTATTTGATCATGTTTTAGCTTATTAACATTTAATATAGACTCTTAGTCTCCTTAGTACCTTAGCCTAATTAGTTTTATATGAGAAGAATGATTCCAAGGGGGAGATAATGTAATACCCTGAATTTTTGAGCTAGAATTTGAACCATCATTTTAGCGTGTGTAACATCTAATTCCATGGTGTACATTTGAATACATGTGACATGATCATTATCCTAGTGAGAAGAGTGCTTATGAGGTGAAAAATGTTCATACGAATCACTTAGAGTAAAATTGAGCAAAGAGCCTATGCTTCAACCAAATTTTTTGTATTTGATTCTACAAGGTTCAACTTAACGTGTATAACTTTTGACATATGTGGTATTTTGTTAGCTCAATACCCACCAAATTATATATAATTGAGTTAGCTTTCCAACGATACCAATTTTGCCATAATCTAATACCCGAACAAAAAGTTATATCCATCTTTGTGAGAAACAGTGAGGGGTCGCGATAGCCCCGCACTTCGAGGGCCATTCCATTGGACTAGGTGTCGCATCACGAGGAATATTCTACTGGAATAGGGGTCGTACCTCGAGGGCCATTTCCATGGGAAAATATACTAAGTGGCAATTGGGTCTTTTTCCCTCAATCCAATCATCCAAAACATGATTATTAACATTCCAAGGGCCATTATTTTCCCATTACCCTCAAAAGTACTCACTAGAAACCCTTCCCCTCTCCCAAGAAAAAAATCCAAGATTCTTTCTCCACGAATCCAAGAGTTCAAGCTTATAAGTTCAGGTAATTTCAAGAATCTAGTTGTTAAGGTATACGGGGTTTATGCACAAGGACATTCTTCCATCCTTGTACCCAAAACTTGTTTAAAGGTTTAAGTTTTATGATTTGGAATTAGGATTCATACCTAAATTATCTTGTTTTGAGTTTATGAACTTATAATATGATTGAATTATTACAATGCTTACTTTTTCTAATCTATGTATGTTTTGACTTGAAGATTCTCTTATCCTCTATTATGAGATAAATACCATGAGTTTGTTTTAAAACATTGATTAAAGATTTCCAATTGAGTTTTACGCATGATATTGTATTACAAGTTATATGAAAGAAAGTATAAGGTTTAAGGCTTAAGTATAAGTAGTAAGTATATGAAAGAAAATTTCGATCTTTTGATTGAATGAGAAGACTTAAAATTGACAATTACTTACCGTACTTATGATTAAAGCAAAGAAAAGCATAATTGGTTTCTATTACACTAACCCTTATGCTATTTTAAGGCGGATTTCCTAAAGTATGAGCATATAAGTAATATGGGAGAAGTATTTCGCACCGAGAAGTGAATGCGGATGAGCATATCTATAACACCCTGATTCGCTGAACCAGAATGCTACATGGTGCTCATGACCCCGAGGGATCGTAAGCTAACCCATGACTAATATCTGTACCTGTATACTGTAAATCATGATATAATAATGCGGAATACATAGAAATGTAAGGCCATAAGGTTCAACTGAATACAATTATGTGGGTGAAAATACCCAAAACAACTCAATCTAAACGTAAATATGAACATAAATCTGAAAGCCTCTAAACTATCTGAATAAGGAATTGAAGGAACATGTCTCCAACTAACTCCATAAAACTGAACTGAAGAAATAAATAAATGAATCAAATCATATTGTCCTTGAATCAGTGAGGACTCACTGTGTCTCTACGACTGGAGTGCTACCGCTACTGCTGTGCTAGAGCTCGTGTCTCAGAACCTATGGTGTAACATGAAAAGAAAGCATCATAGTGCAAATGCGTCAGTACAACTGGAGTACTGAGTATACAAGGAAGGTAGGCTGAACATAAAGGGTTTCATATATGAACAACACTGACTGAATAATATGAATGTAGGAGTGCAAACACACATATAGAAACTGGGACCGTGAATACGTGATAGCATGACCTGTAAGCTAATACATGGTTTACTGATATCTATCATGACTGATACTAAAACTGATAACATGGATGACTATATTTGACAGACCTGTATATACTGAAATCTGAAGAACGCCCTGAGTTCTTTTACTGAGACTGACACTGAAACTGTGGGAAGTAGTGTTTAACCGACATGCCCTATGTATACCGTTATGGCTAAGCTGGGGTCCAATTTCTACCCCAAATGGAGGGGTGTCAATACCGTGCCACGGGTAAGGACAGCCTGTGAGTGAACCTTATCTGGCGGGTACTCAATAAGAACGGTGGGAACCCTAAACTGACGAGTTAATCCACCTCATCAACCCTAATCTAATGGGTTAAGATGTCTCAACCTACGCTGGCTACGTAGTTCTGGAACACAGGGATGACTACTAAGAATCACACCCTGGACTGACGGGTGAGTTCCCATCCTTGGGTTTACTCGGTGCTAATCTCTACTCCCATCTGGAGGGAGTCGACATGAATAAATGACTATGCATAACTTAATCTTACTAAATTTCGTTGACTAGCAGAATGTTACTGATATCTGACAACTGACTAAGATCATGAGGTTTTTCTGAGTCACATGACTGACTGAAGTCTATGGAATCATAGCTTGAGTTCGGATATCTTGAAACATGACATGGATCTAGGCACACAGCTATAGTTTTCGGGTGCAAGTAACCCCAGGACTCGATGGAAGGAAACTGACACACATTACTAACTTGATCATAAGAGTAGAGTCCATAATTTATAATATCATAAGTAGGGATATCATACTAAGCATTGTTATAAACAATGTATTGCATGGAAAGGATTTCATATCACATGGAAGTACTTGCACAATCTTAATATCATGTTCATTGCATAATCATATTGGCAACACATACCAATAGCATGGAAGTTCATGTGGATTGCATTGTTATCATACATCTTGTTCATAAGTAGGATTTGCAAGTAAACATAGCATAATCTCATAAGAATAGTTCATGAGTATTCCAACAACATTTACAAGGCACATTATCAACATAGAAGTCATTGAAACGTAAGGGCATATCATGAATCCTTCACTTAGTCATAATTTAGCTATATTGCATGATTTCTAGTTTCTTAGGCATTTTATCAAACACCTTACATGCACATCTTAACCATAGGTGAAATCATCAAATTATACATTATGAACAACCAAATTTATATGTTTCCAACTCATGATATCATGAAATTCAAAAAAAATATATAAAGATTCCATCTTAGGAATCACCCAATATCAACAACATTATCATCAACACCTAACAATATAGAAATCATACATTATAATGAAAAGGGGGGGTTTTGAGCTTTATGGATGAAAGGGATCCATAAATCAACTCACGCATACATTAGAAGGAAGATTCTTGATGATTGATGGAGGAATTTCCTTGTAATCAGATCTTCAAGATTAGTTACGCAACCCTAGTTTTTTTTTATCTTTTAGTGCTTTTGGATGATGATCTTTGAGATGATAATAGGGTTGTAATATGTTTAGAAGCTATATATTTCATAGGGTTAAGTTTAGGGATGTGTAAGGGGTGTTAAAAGAATTAATTACCCTTAAAATACCTCAAAATGGAGTGTTTTTGGCAATTAGAACTGAATTAGGTGGTGCCCAAGTGATTGCCTAAGCTAGGTTGGGCGGCGCCTAACCAATCGCCTATGTTTGGGTTGGGCGGTGCCTAACCAATCTCCTATCCTTACTGGCTCTCACAAAAATGGTCATAACGTTTTGCTCGGGTATTGGATTAAGGTGAAATTGGTATTGTTGGAATGCTAATTCGATTCTCAACAATTTGGTAGGTCTAAATTATAAAAATTACCACATTAGAATCTAGTTATACTCATTCAAAGATGACCCTTACACAATCAAACACTAAAGCTTGATAGATTCAAAAACTCTTAGCTTGTATTATAAGCTATCATATCACTAGGATATTCATTGTAAGTCATGTACTCAAGTATGAATCACAGGATAACAGATTTCATACGTAGGAATACTTATTCACTTCCTATCTTAGAAACTGTAACACCCCGATTTGCTGAACTGAAATACTACACGGTGTTCATGACCCCGAGGGACCACAAACTAACCCATGAATGATATATGTACCTGTATACTGCAAATAATAATATAATAATGCGGAATACATGGAACTGTAAGGCCATAAAGTTCAAGTGAATACAATCATGTGGGTGAAAATACCCAAAACAACTAAATCTGAAATTAAATCTGAAAGACTCTAACTGTCTGAATAAGGAGTTGAAGGAACATGTCTCCAACTAACTTTGTCAAACTGAACTGAATAAAAAAATAAATGAATCAATCATATTGTCTTCGAATCAATGAGGACTCACTGTGTCTCTGCGACTGGAATGCTACCGCTACTGCTGGGCTGGAGCTCGTGTCTCGGAACCTATGGTGTAACATGAAAAGAAAGAACCATAGCGCAAATGCGTTAGTACAGCTGGAGTACTGAGTATACGAGAAAGGTAGGCTGAATATAAAGGGCTTCATGCATAACAACACTGACTGACTAATCTGAACGTGTGAGTGCAAACACACATATATAGAAAATGGGACCATGAATACATGATAGCATGACCTGTAAGCTAATACATGGTTTACTAATAACTGTCATGACTGATACTAAAACTGATAACATGGACGACTGTATCTGCCAGTCCTGTATATACTAAAATCTGAAGAACGCCCTAAGTTTTTTTACTGAGACTGTTACTGAAATTGATAACATGGATGACTGTATCTGACAATCCTGTATATACTGAAATCTGAAGAATGCCCTGAGTTCTTTTACTGAGACTGATACTGAAAATGTGGGAAGTAGTATTTAACCGACATGCCCTATGTATACTATTATGGCTAAGCTGGGATACAATCTTTGCCTCAACTGGAGGGGTGTCAATACCGTGCCACGGGTAAGGACAGCCTGTGAGTGACCCTTATCTGGCGGGTACTCAATGAGAACTGTGGGAACCCTAAACTGACGGGTTAAGCCACCTCATCAACCCTTATCTGACGGGTTAAAATATCTCAACCTACGCTGGCTACGTAGTTCTGGAACACAAGGATTGCTACTAAGAATCACACCCAGAACTGGCGGGTGAGTTTTCATCCTTGGGTTCACTCGGTGCTAACCTCTACTCCCATCTGGAGGGACTCAACATGAATAACTAACTGTGCATGACTTAATCTTACTGAATATTGACGGAGGAATTTCTATGAAATTAGATCTTCAAGCTTAATTATGCAAGCCTAGTTATTTTTATCCTTTAGTGCTCTTGGATGATAAGCTTCGAGATGAAAATAGGGTTGCAGTATGTTTAGAAGATATTTATTTCGTAGGGTTAAGTTTAGGGACGTGTAAGGAGAATTTAAAGACTTAATTACCTTTAAAATAACTCAAGATGGAGTGTTTTTAACACCTGGAATTTACTTAGGCAGTGCCCAAGTGATCGCCTATGCTTGGGTTGGG
Source organism: Capsicum baccatum var. pendulum (assembly GCA_030864225.1). Taxonomy (NCBI): domain Eukaryota; kingdom Viridiplantae; phylum Streptophyta; class Magnoliopsida; order Solanales; family Solanaceae; genus Capsicum; species Capsicum baccatum. Next base: position 73,123,081 of record CM061558.1, on the reverse strand, counting down.
CGGCGCCTAACCAATCGCCTATTCTTGGGTTAGGCGGCGCCTAACCAATCGCCTATGCTTACTGTCTCTCACGAAAATGGGCATAACTTTTTGCTCGGGTGTTGGATTAAGGCAAAATTGGTATTGTTGGAAATCTAATTCGATTATCTACAATTTGTTGGGTCTAATCAGCCAAAATACCACATTAAAATTGAGTTATACTTATTCAAAAATGAACCTTACAAAATCGAATACTAAAACTTGATGGATTCAAAAACTCTTAGCTTGTAAAACCTTAAGTTACTCATATGAACATGCTTAATGCATCATAAGCTATCCTATCACTAGGATATTCATTGTAAGTCATGTACTCAAGTATAAATCACAGGCTAGAAGATTTCATACGTAGGAATACTTATTCACTTCCTAGCTTAGAAACATGTGGGGTATTACAATATCTCTCCCTTGGGAACATTTATCCTTGAATGATAATTTACTTAGAAGGGATACAAGACAATAGAACCTGAACTGAACATGAAGAACTGAAACTTGATCTCATGACTGACATGCTTAACATAATGAACTCGTGCATATATGATGCACGAACAACTGATACATGAATGCATGATTGAGTATAAAACGGTTAATAGGTACTAAATTTATACTGGAAACATGAGCATGAAACTTAATAAACTTAAGGAGAATTGTTACCTTGAGCTTGATCTGAATTGGCGGGGAAGAGGTAAGGATACTTGGTATGCATATCTACTTCTGCTTCCCAAGTAGCTCCCTCATGAGATTGATTTCGCCAAAGAACGTTGACTAGAGGGACTTCTTTGCTCCTCAATCTACGAGTCTGATAATCTAAGATTTTGACTAAAGTCTCTTCATAAGAGAGGCTATTCTAAATATTGATGCTCTGAATAGGGACAACAACTGCTGGGTCACCTATGCACTTCTTTAGAAAAGATACATGGAAGACTGGATGGACTGAGGCTAGATCTGAAGGCAACTCAAGATCATAAGCTACCTTGCCGAAACGATAAAGAATTCTGAAGTGACCGACATATCGGGGAATGAGTTTCCCTTTCTTGCCAAACCTTGTCACTTCTTTCATGGGATAGATCTTAAGATAGACATAGTCATTGACCTTTAACTCGATATCCTTTCTACGAACATCTGTATAGGACTTTTTTTGGCTCTAAGTAGCCCGGAGTCTCTCTCTGATCAACTAAACTTTATCTAAGGCATCGAATACTAAGTCAGGACCTATGATTAAGGGCTCACTAACTTCAAAACCAATCATAGATCTACATCTCTTACCATAGAGAGCTTCGAATGGAGCCATCTGAGTACTAGAAAGATAGCTATTATTGTATGCAAACTCAATCAAAGGCAAGTGGTCGTCCCAACTTCCCTCAAAGTCAATTGCACACGTCCTTAGAATATATTCAAGAGTCTGAATGGTCCTCTCTGCTTGACCATCTGTCTAAGAATGAAATGTTGTGCTGAGATAGACTTGGGTACTGAGACCCTTTTGGAATGCTTCCCAAAAGTGAGAAGTGAACTGGGTACCTCTGTCTGAGATGATAGATAGTGGAACACCACGTAACCTGACTAACTCCCTGATATAGAGTTTGACATAATCCTCGGTGGAATAAGAAGTACGAACAGGAAGGAAATAAGCTGACTTGGTCCTTCTATTAATAATGACCCAGACTGAATCATGCTGATGATGAGTTCTAGGCAAACCCATCACGAAGTCCATGTTAACTTCTTCCCACTTCCAAGTAGGAATGATGAACTCTTGCATGGAACCACTAGGTTTCTAATGCTCTATCTTAACCTGCTGACATATAGAGCACTTAGCCACAAACTCTATAATATCTCTCTACATCCCACTCCACCAATAAATCTCCCGCATATTGCGGTATATCTTAGTAGCCCCTGGATGAATACAGTATTGTGCACCATGCACTTCTGCAAGAATTCACTGCCTCAATTCATCTACACCTGGAACACATAGACGACCCTGACAACGAAGAACACCATTCCCCCTTTGGAGAAAACCTCGACTTTCTGATTCTGAATTGACTCTTTGAGCTTAACAAGGCTAGGATCCCTGTCTTATTTCTCTTTCACCTTAAAAACTAGAGATGACTCTGAACTACTATGAACATATATGCTACCCTCTGAAGAATCAATTAAGCGAATGCCTAGTTTGGAAAGCTGATGGATCTCCTGAGCCATCGTTTTCTTACTATCCTCAACGTGAGAAATACTACCCATGGAGAGTCGACTGAGAGCATCGGCCACAATATTGGCCTTGCCCGGATGATAAAGAACACTCATGTCATAATCCTTCAAGAGTTCTAACCACCTTCTCTGGCGAAGATTGAGATCTTTCTTGGAAAAGACATAGTGGAGGATTTTATGGTCTGTGAAGACATCTACATAAACTCCACAGAGATAATGCCTCCAAATCTTCAAGGCAAAAACTACCGTTGCTAACTCAAGATCATGAGTAGGATAATTATTCTCATGTAGATTTAACTCTATGGAGGGGTAGGCTATTACCTTACCATGCTGCATGAGGAAATAACCTAAACCCACTCTGGATGCATCATAATAGACTACAAAACCATCTGAACCATCTAGAATAGCTAGAACTGGAGCTGAGGTGAGTCGAGTCTTCAACTCTTGAAAGATCTTTTCGCATGAATGTGACCATTGAAACTTAGTCTTCTTCTGAGTCAATCTAGACATGGGAGATGCAATAGAAGAAAATCCCTCCAAAAACCGTGTATAATAGCTAGCCAAACCCAAGAAACTCCTAATTTCTGATGGAGATACGGGTCTGGGCCAATTTCTTACTACCTCAGTTTTTTGAGGATCTACTCTAATGCCATCACCAGAAATAATATGGCCAAGGAATGCTATTGATCTTATCCAAAATTCACACTTGCTGAACTTAGCGAATAATTGGTGATCCCTGAGAGTCTGAAGAACAATCCTGAGATGGTCTACATGATCACGCTCTATGCAAGAATAGACCAGAATATCATCTATGAAAACTATGACAAACATGTCCAAGTACTGCTTGAACACACGGTTCATCAAATCCATAAAAGCTGTAGGGGCTTTAGTAAGACCAAATCACATGACTAAAAATTTGAAGTGACCATACCGAGTATGCAAAGCTGTCTTTGGAATGTCACATTCTCTAACTCTGAGCTGATGATAGCCTGATCTGAGGTCTATCTTGGAGAAGTAACTGGCACCCTAAAGTTGGTCGAATAGATCATCAATCCTGGGAAGAGTATATTTGTTCTTGATCGTGACCTTGTTGAGTTGACAATAATCAATGCACATCTTAAGAGAATCATCTTTTTTGCGCACGAATAATACTGGCACACTCCATGGGGAAATGCTGGGTCTGATGAATCCCTTATCTAAGAGATCCTTCAACTGATCTTTTAGTTCCTTGAGTTTTGTTGGTGTCATTTTTTATGGCAGAATATAAATAGGTTGAGTATACAGAAGAAGGTCTATGCCAAAGTCTATTTCCCTTTTGGTAGAATACCTAGAAGATCTTCGAGAACGACATCTGAGTATTCATTAACAACAGGAACTGTTTCAAGGCTGGGATGTTCAGAACTAGAATCTTTAACATGCACAAGATGATACACAAACCCCTTAGAAATTATTTTCCTTTCCCGAAGGTAGGAAACAAGATGAACCCTAAATATTGAAATGCTACCCGTCCACTTTAGGACGGGCTCATTCGAGAACTAAAATTGAACTATCCTATTTCTGCAGTCGACTGTGGCATAGCAGGAATGAAGCCAATTCATGCCAGGAATGACATCAAAATCAATCATATCTAACTCCACTAAATCTGCTGACGTGGATTTTTGAGATATCATAATTGGGCAGTTCCTATATACCCGCCGAGCTATGATGGTTTTACCCACTAGGGTAGTGACTGAGAAGGGCTTTGCTAGGACTTTGGGAATGATTCCAAAATTGCTTGGTATGTATGAAGTAACAAAAGATAAAGATGCACCAGGGTCTGGCAAAGCATAAACATGAACATGGAAAATCTATAATGTACCGGTAAAGACATCTGGGGAATTTTCCTGATCCTGTCGGGACTGAAGAGCATAGAGTCTGTTTGGGTGTTGCCCACTGGTAGCACTGGAAATGGCACCCTGTTGGTTTGGGCGACTGGACTGAGCTGTAGAATGATTTTGTTAACCCTGAAGACCTGACTGCAGAAACTCTCTGATCTTGTGGCCTGGCTTTAAACAACCAAAACAGACATCACCACCGGCTCTGCAAATGTCCTTGTGGTTCTTACCATAAGTCTGAAAAAGGGGATTCATTTGGGCACTGAATACCCTGAGATTTAGAGCCTGGCGCTTTGTTTCTATTGTCGTCTCTGAACTTTGGCACTGGAGCACTGGTAGAAGAAGGAGCTGGAATGGCTGACTTGGAGTGAAACTGTGAATGGTTTCCTCTATCTGACTTGGGGTGAGAAAAGTTTAAATTACCTGACCTTGCTCTTTTGTTATACCTCTCCCTAGTCTTAAACTTCTTCTAATCTACTTGCTGGGCATGGGTCATGAATCTTGCTAAGGTCATATCACTGATTAGCGTCGCAGACATACACTCATTTACCACGCTATCATTGCCCCCGCACATGAACTTTCTCATCTTAGCTCTATTGTCTGTAACCAAATGAGGAGCATACCTGGCTAGCTGAGTGAATCTGAGAGAATACTCCCTAACCGTCAGATTCCCCTGCCTGAGGTTGATGAACTCAAGAACTTTGGATTTTCTCAGCTCTTGGGTAAAGAATTTGTTTAAGAAGGCCGTGAAAAATTCCTCCCACTCGATAGGTCCTGTATCATCTAACCTCTCAGACTTCCACTGTTTGTACCAATGATGAGCAACATCCTGTAACTGGTAGGCGGCTAACTCAACACTCTCAATAGAAGTAGCACCCATGATGTCAATGACTTTCTGGACTTGGTCAATGAACTCCTGAGGGTTCTCATCAGACTTAGACCCATAGAAAGATGGAGGGTTCATCCGAGTGAAGTCCCGAACCCTAGCTACTTTAGGAGTGGCCACTGGATTGGCTGGAATGACTGGTGGCCCTACATTCTGTGCAGCCATGGACTGAGCAAATGTGGTAAATACGGCTCTAAAATCCGCATGGGAAACATGTTCGCCAAAGGATCTTCGGGTTGAGGAGCTGGATGGTTTCTTCTCTTTGGGGCCATGGTCGGGAATAAGAGAAGAATGTATTAGACTGAGAGTTTAACTTGTGATTATGCTCACTAGCATGACATGAATAATGAAGAAAGGAGACTGTTCCTAAAACATCTTATAGACTCCCGCACATAAATGTGGCGTGCTACACACCCATGTACAAGACTCTACTAGATGCGGCTTTCAGACTTCCTAGGACTTTATTGAACCTTAGACTCTAATACCAAGTTTGTAACACCCCAATTTGCTAAATCGGAATGCTACATGGTGATCATGACCCCAAGGGACCACAATCTAACCCATGACTGATATTTGTACCTATATACTGCAAATAATAATATAATAATACAGAATACATGGAACTGTAGGGCCATAAGGTTCAACTGAATACAATCATGTGGGAGAAAGTACCCAAAACAACTAAACCTAAACATAAATCTGAAAGTAAATCTGAAAGCCTCTAACTGTCTGAATAAGGCATTGAAGAAACATGTCTCCAACTAACTCCGTAAAACTAAAACGAAGCAAAAAATAAATGAATCAAATCATATTGTCCTCGAATCAATGAGGACTCACCGTGTCTCTGCGACTGGAATGCTACCGCTACTGCTAGGATGGAGCTCGTGTCTCAGAACCTATGGAGTAACATGAAAAAAAAGCACCATAGTACAGATGCTTCAGTACAACTGGAGTACTGAGTATATGAGGAAGGTAGGTTGAATATAAAGGTTTTTATGCATAAACAACAATGACTGACTAATATGAATGTGGGAGTTCAAACGCACATATATAGTCACTGGGGCCATGAATATGTGATAGCATGACCTGTAAGTTAATACATGGTTTACTAATAACTTTCATGACTGATACTAAAACTGATAACATGGACGACTGTATCTGCCAGTCCTGTATATACTAAAATCTGAAGAACGCCCTGAGTTTTTTTACTGAGACTATTACTGAAATTGATAACATGGATGACTGTATCTGACAATCCTGTATATACTGAAATCTGAAGAATGCCCTGAGTTCTTTTACTGAGACTGATACTGAAACTGTGGGAAGTAGTATTTAACCAACATGCCCTATGTATACTATTATGGCTAAGCTGGGATCCAATCTCTGCCTCAACTGGAGGGGTGTCAATACCGTGCCACGGGTAAGGATAGCCTGTGAGTGACCCTTATTTGGCAGGTAATCAATGAGAACGGTGGAAACCCTAAACTGACGGGTTAAGCCACCTCATCAACCCTTATCTGACGGGTTAAAATATCTCAACCTACACTGGCTATGTAGTTCTGGAACACAAGGATTGCTACTAAGAATCACACCCTGAACTGGAGGGTGAGTTCCCATCCTTGGGTTCACTCGGTGCTAACCTCTACTCCCATCTGGAGGGACTCTACATGAATAACTGACTATGCATAACTTAATCTTATTGAATTCTATTGACTGGAGGAATGTTAGTGATATCTGACAACTGACTAAGATCATGAGGTTTTCCTAAGCCACATGACTGACTGAAGTCTATGGAATCATAGCTTGATTTTGGATATCGTGAAACATGACATGGATCTAGGCACACAGCTATAGTTTTTGGGTACAAGTACCTCCAGGACTCGATGGAAGGAAACTAACTTGATCAAAAGAGTAGATTCCATAATTTATAATATCATAAGTAGGGATCTCATACTAAGCATGGTTATCAACAATGTATTGCATGGAAATGATTTCATATCACATAGAAGTACTTGCACAATCTTAATATCATGTTCATTGCATAATCATATTGGCAACACGTACTAATATCATGGAATTTCATGTGGATTGCATGGTTATCATGCATCTTGTTCATAAGTAGGATTTGCAAGTAAACATTGCATAATCTCATAAGAATAGTTCATTAGTATTCCAACAACATTTACAAGGCATATTATCAATCATAGAAGTCATTGGAAGGTAAGGGCATATCATGAATCCTTCACTTAGTCACAATTTAGCTATATTGCATGATTTCTAGTTCCTTAGGCATTTTATAAAACACCTTACATGCACATCTTAAGCATAGGTAAATTCATCAAATTATATATCATGAACAACCAAATTTACATGTTTCCAACTCATATGATATCATGAATTCACAAAAACATATAAAGATTCCATCTTGGGAATCACCCAATATCAACAACATGATCATCAACACTCAACAATATAGAAATCATACTTTATAATGAGAAGGAGGAAAACAAACAAGCATCAACATGGGTATGATCATAACACCAAAATCAACCAAGCTTTTGTATTTTAATAATTGATTCTTGAACTCCACAGACGAAAGGAATCTGTGGATAAACACTACGTATACCTTAGAAGGATGATTATTGATGAGTTATGGAGAAATTTCCTTAAAATTGGATCTTCAAGCTTAATTATGCAACCCTAGTTGTTTTTCTCCTTTAGTGCTCTTGGATGATGAGCTTTGAGATGGAAATAGGGTTGCAGTATGTTTAGAAGATATATATTTTATAGGGTTAAGTTTATAGACGTGTAAGGAGTATTTAAAGACTTAATTACCTTTAAAATAACTTAAGATGATGTATTTTTGACACCTGGAATTTACATAGGCGGCGCCCAAGTGATCACCTATGCTCGGGTTGGGCGGCGCCTAACCAATCGCCTATGCTTCCTGTCTCTCACGAAAATGGGCATAACTTTTCGCTTGGGTATTGGATTAAGGTGAAATTGGTATGGTTGGAAATCTAATTCGATTCTCTACAATTTGGTGGGTCTAAATCAGCCAAAATACGATATTAACATCGAGTTATACTCATTCAAAAATTACCCTTACAAAATCGAACACTAAAACTTGATGGATTCAAAAACTCTTAGCTTGTATTACCTTAAGTGACTCATATGAACATGCTTAATGCATCATAAGCTATCCTATCACTAGGATATTCATTGTAAGTCATGTACTCAAGTATGAATCATAGGATAGGAGATTTCATACATAGGAATACTTATTCACATCCTAGCTTAGAAACATACGGGGTATTACAGAAACACGCAGGGTATTACAATATCTCACCGTTGGGAGCATTCATCCTTGAATGAAAATTAACTGAGAAGGGATACAAGATAATAGAACCTGAACTGAATATGAAGAACTAAAACTTGATCTCATGACTGACATGCTAAACATACTGAACTCAAGAATATTTGATGCACGAACAACTGACACATGAATGTATGACTGAGTATGAAAAGGTTAATAGTTACCAAGTTTATACTGGAAACATGAACGTGAAATTGAATAAGATTAAGGAGAACTATTACCTTGATCTTCATATGAATTGGCGGGAAAGAGGTGAGGATACTTGGTACACATATCTGCTTCTGTTTCCTAAGTAGCTCCCTCATGAGATTGATTTCACCAAAGAACCTTGACTAGAGGGACTTCTTTGTTCCTCAATCTACCAGTCTGATAATCTAAGATTTTGACTGGAATCTCTTCATAGGAGAGGCTTTTCTGAATGTCAATGCTCATAATAGGAACAAAAACTGCTGGGTCACCTATGCACTTCTTTAGCAAAGAGACATGGAAGACTGGATGGACTGAGGCTAGATCTGAAGGCAACTCAAGCCCATAAGCTACCTTGCCAAAGTGAAAAAGAATTCTAAAGGGTCCAACATACCGGGGACTGAGTTTCCTTTCTTGTCGAACCTCTTCACTCCCTTCATGGGAGATATCTTAAGATAGACATAGTTATTGACCTCAAACTCGAGATCCTTTCTACGAACATCTGCATAGGACTTTTATCGGCTCGAAGCAGCCTAGAGTCTCTCTCTGATCTACTAAACTTTCTCTAAGGCGTTGAATACTAAGTCAGGACCTATGATTAAGGCCTCACCTACTTCGAACCAACCAATCAGAGATCTACATCTCCTACTATAGAGAGCTTCAAATGGAGCCATCTGAATACTAGAATGATAGCTATTCTTGTATGCAAATTCAATCCAAGGCAATTGGTCATCCTAATTTCACTTAAAGTCAATTGCACACGCCCTTAGAATATCTTCAAGAGTCTAAATGGTCCTCTTTGCTTGACCATCTGTCTGAGGATGAAATGTTGTGCTGAGATGGACTTGGGTACCAAGACCCTTTTGGAATGCTTTCCAAAAGTAAGAAGTGAACTAGGTACCTCTGTCTGATATGATAGATAGTGAAACACTGTGTAACCTGACTAACTCCCTGATATAGAGTTTCGCATAGTCCTTGGCGGAATAAGAAGTACAAATAGGAAGGAAATGAGCTGACTTGGTCATTCTATCTATAATGACCCAGACTGAATCATGCTGATGACGAGTTCTAGGCAAACCCATCTGGAAGTCCGTGTTAACTTCTTCCCACTTCCAAGTAGGAATGGTGAACTCTTGTATGGAACCACTAGGTTTTTGATGCTCTATCTTAACCTGCTGACATGTAGAGCACTTAGCCACAAACTTTGCAACATCTCTCTTTATCCCACTCCACCAATAGATCCTCACATGTCGTGGTACATCTTAGTGTCCCCTCGATAAATATAGTATCGCACACCATGCACTTCTGCAAGTATTCGCTACCTCAATTCCCTTTGGGATAAAACCTCGACTTTCTGATTCTAAACTGACTCTTTAAGATTGATAAGGCTAGGATCCCTGTCTTGTTTCTCTTTTACCTCGAAAACTAGAGATGACTCTGAACTACTATGAACACATACACCACTCTCTGAAGAATCGACTAAGCGAATGCCTAGTCTTGCAAGTTGATGGATCTCCTGATCCATATTTTTCTTACTATCCTCAACGTGAGAAATACTACCCATGGAGAGTCAACTGAGAGCGTCAGCCACAACATTGGCCTTTCTCGTATGATAAAGAACACTCATGTTGTAATCCTTCAAGAGCTCTAACTATCTTATTTGGTGAAGATTGAGATCTTTCTGGGAAAAGACATACTGGAGGATTTTATGGTCTGTGTAGACATCTACATGAACTCCATAGAGATAATGCCTCCAAATCTTCAAGGCAAAAACTACCGCTGCTAGCTCAAGATCATGAGTAGGATAACTCTTCTCATGTGGCTTTAACTGTCTGGAGGTGTAGGCTATGACCTTACCATGCTGCATGAAGACACAACCTAAACCCACTCTGGATGCATCACAATAGACTACAAAATTGTCTAAAACATCTAGAATAGCTAGAACTGGAGCGGAGGTAAGTCGAGTCTTCAACTCTTGAAAGCTCTTCTCGCATGAATCTGACCACTGAAACTTAATCTTCTTCTGAGTCAATCTGGACATGGGAGATGCAATAGAAGAAAATCCCTTGATAAACTGTCTATAATAGCCATCCAAACCCAAAATAACTCATAAAATTTGATGGAGATACGGGTCTGGGCCAGTTTCTTACTGCCTCGGTTTTTTGAAGATCTACTCTAATGCCATCTCCGGAAATAATATGGCCAAGGAATGCTACTGATCTTAGCTAAAATTTGCACTTGCTGAACTTAAAGAATAATTGGTTATCCCTGAGAGTATGAAGAACAATCCTAAGATGGTCTGCATGATCACGCTCTGTGCGAGAATAGATCAGAATATCATCTATAAAGACTATGACAAACATGTCCAAGTACTGCTTGAACAAACGGTTCATCAAATCCATAATAGCTGTAGGGACATTGGTAAGACTAAATGACATAACTACAAATTCAAAGTGACCATACCGAGTACGGAAAGTTGTCTTCAGAATATCACATTCTCTAACTCTGAGCTGATGATAGCCTAATCTGAGGTCTATCTTAGAGAAGTAACTATCACCCTAAAGTTGTTTGAATAAATCATCAATCCTGGGAATAGGATATCTATTCTTGACTGTGACCTTGTTGAGTTAACGATAATCAATGCACATCTTTAGAGAACCATCTTTCTTGCACACGAATAATACTGGCGTACCCCATAGGGAAACACTGGGTCTGATGAATCCCTTATCTAAGAGATCCTTCAACTAATCTTTCAGTTCCTTGAGTTCTACTGGTGCCTTCTGTATGGCAAAATAGAAATAGGTTGAGTATCCTGAAGAAGGTCTATGTCGAAGTCTATTTCCGTTTCGGGAGGAATGCCTGGAAGATCTTCGAGAAAGAAATTTGAGTATTCATTAACAACAGGGACTATTTCGAGTTTGGGATATTCAAAACTTGAATATTTAACATGCACGAGATGATACACACACCCCTTAGAAATCATATTCTTTGCCCGAATGTAGGAAACAAGTTGACCCCTGAATGCTGAAATGGTACCCTTCTACTCTAGGACAGGCTCATTTGGGAAATGAAATTGAACTATCCTATTTCAGCAGTCGACTGTGGCATAGCAGGAATAAAGCCAATCCATGCTGAGAATGACATTAAAATCAGTCATCTCTAACTCCACTAAATTTACTGATGTGGATTTTTGAGATATCATAATTGGGCAGTTCCTGTATACCCGCCAAGATATGATGGTTTTACCTACTGGGTAGAGACTGAGAAGGGCTTTGCTTGGACTTTGGGACTGATTCCAAAATTGCCTGCTATGTATAGAGTAACAAAAGATAAAGATGCACCTGGGTCTAACAAAGTATAAACATGAACATGGAAAATCTGTAACGTACCAGTAATGACATCAGGAGAATTTTCCTGATCCTACTGCGACTGAAGAGCATAGAGTCTACTTGGGCATTGACCACTGGTAGCACTGGAAATGGCACCCTGCTGGTTTGGGTGATTGGACTGAGCTGTAGAATGATTTTGCTGACCCTGGAGACTTGACTGCAGACACTTTCTAATCCTGTGGCCTGGCTTGGCACAACTAAAATAGACATTACTACCAGCTCTGCAAATGCCCTTGTGATTCTTACCATAAGTCTGACAAAGGGGATTCATTCGGGAAATGCTAACACTGGCCAGAGATTTAGAGCTTGGTGCTTTGTCTCTATTGCCGTCGCTGAACTTCGGCACTAGAACGCTGGCAGAGAAAGGAGCTGGAACGGCTGACTTAGAGAAAAACCATGAACAGTTTCCTCCATCTGACTTTGGGTGAGTAAAGTTGAAATTACCTGACCTTGCTCTCTTGTTCTGCCTCTCCCTAGTCTTAAACTTCAACTCTTCTACTTACCGGGCATGGTTCATTAGTCGGGCTAAGGTCATATCACCAATCAGAATCATAGACCTACACTCATTTACCATGCTATTGTTGACCCCTAACACAAACTTTCTCATCTTAGCTCTATTGTCTACAACCATATGACGAGCATACCTGGCTAGCTAAGTAAATCTGAGAGAATACTCCCTAACTATCATATTCCCCTACCTGAGGTTGATGAACTCAAGAACTTTGGCTTCCCTCAGCTCTTCAAGAAAGAATCTGTCTAAGAAGGCTCTGACAAATTCCTCCCACTCGATAGGGCCTGTATCATCTAACCTCTAAGACTTCCACTGTTTGTACCAATCATGAGCAACATCCTATAACTGGTAGGCGGATAACTCAGCACTCTCAATAGAAGTAACACCATGATGTTAATGACCTTCTCGACTTGGTCAATGAACTCCTGAGGGTCCTCATCAGACTTAGACCCTTGGAAAGATGGAGGGTTCATCCGGGTGAATTCCCGAACCCTAGCTACTTTAGGAGTGACCACTGGATTGGCCAAAATAATTGGTGGCAGTTCATTTTGTGCAGCCATGGCCTGAGCAAGTGTGGTAAATACGACTCTAAACTCCGCATGGGAAATATGTTCGCCCAAAGGATCTTCGGGCTGAGGAGCTGGATGGTTTCTTCTCTTTGGGTCCATGGTCGGGAATAAGAGAAGAATGGATTAGACTGAGAGTTTAACTTATGGTTATGCTCACTAGCATGACACGAATACAAGACTCTACTAGATGCGGCTTTCAGACTTACTAGGACTCTATTAAACCTTAAGCTCTGATACCAAGTTTGTAACACCCCAATTCACTGAACCGGAATGTTACACGGTGCTCATGGCCCCAACGGACAGCAAGCTAACCCATGACTGATATCTGTACCTGTATACTGCAAATCATGATATAAAAATGTGAAATACATAGAACTGTAAGGCCATAAGGTTCAACTGAATACAATCATGTGGTTGAAAATACCCAAAACAACTCAATCTGAACGTAAATCTGAACATAAATCTGAAAGCTCTAAACTATCTGAATAAGGAGTTAAAGGAACATGTCTCCAACTAACTCCGTAAAACTGAACTGAAGAAATAAATAAATGAATCAAATCATGTTGTCCTCGAATCAATAAGGACTCACTGTGTCTCTACGACTGGAATGCTACTGCTACTGCTGGGCTGGATCTCGTATCTTGGAACCTATAGTGTAACATGAAAAGAAAGTACCATAGCGTAAATGCGTCAGTACAACTAGAGTGCTGAGTATACGAGGAAGGTAGGCTAAACATAAAGGGTTTCATGCATAAACAACACTGACTGACTAATATGAACGTGGGAGTGCAAAGACACATATATAGAAACTGGGACCGTGAATACGTGATAGCATGACCTGTAAGCTAATACATGGTTTACTAATTACTGTCATGACTAATACTGAAACTGATAACATAAATGATTGTATCTAACAGTCCTGTGTATACTAAAATCTGAAGAACGCCCTGAGTTCTTTTATTGAGACTGATACCGAAACTGGGGAAAGTAGTGTTTAACCGACATGCCCCATATATGCCGTTATGGCTAAGTTGGGGTCCAATTTTTGCCCTGACTGGAGGGGTGTAAATATCGTACCATGGGTAAGGACAGCCTATGAGTGACCCTTATCTGGCGGGTACTCAATGAGAATGGTGGGAACCCTAAAGTGACGGGTTAAGATGTCTCAACCTACGCCGGCTACGTAGTTCTTGAACACAAGGATGACTACTAAGAATCACGACCTGAACTGGCGGGTGAGTTTCCATCCTTGGGTTCACTTGTTGCTAACCTCTACTCCAATCTGGAGGGACTCGACATAAATAACTGACTGTTCATGACTTAATCTTACTGAATTTTGTTGACCGGCAGAATGTTACTGATATCTGACAACTGACTAAGATCATGAGGTTTTCCTGAGTCACATAACTGACTGAAGTCTATGGAATCATAGCTTGAGTTTGGATATCGTGAAACATGACATGGATCTAGGTACACAACTATAGTTTTTGGGTACAAGCACCCCCAGGACTTGATGGAAGGAAACTGACACACATGACTGACTTGATCATAAGATTAAAGTCCATAATTTATAATATCATAAGTAGGGATCTCATACTAAGCATGGTTATCAATAATGTATTTCATGGAAAGGATTTCATATCACATGGAAGTACTTGCACAATCTTAATATTATGTTTATTGCATAATCATATTGGCAACACATACCAATAGCATGAAAGTTCATGTGGATTGCATTGTTATCATACATCTTGTTCATAAGTAGGATTTGCAAGTAAACACAGCATAATCTCATAAGAATAGTTCATAAGTATTCCAACAACATTTACAAGGCATATTATCAACATATAAGTCATTGTAACGTAAGGTCATATCATGAATACTTTACTTAGTCACAATTTAGGTATATTGCATGATTTCTAGTTTCTTAGGCATTTTACTAAACACCTTACATGCACATCTTAAGCATAGGTGAAATCATCAAATTATACATCATGAACAACCAAATTTACATGTTTCCAATTCATATGATATCATGAAATTCAAAAAAATATATTAAGATTCCATCTTGGAAATCACCCAATACAACAACATGATCATCAATATCCAACAATATAGAAATCATACATTATAATGAAAAAGAGGGTTTTTGAGCTTTATGGATTAAAGGGATCCATAAATCAACTCACGCATACATTAAAAGGAAGATTCTTGATGATTGACGGAGGAATTTCCTTGAAATCGGATCTTCATGCTTAGTTACGCAACCCTAGTTGTTTTTCTCTTTTATTGCTCTTGTATGATGATCTTTGAGATGATAATAGGGTTGTAATATGTTTAGAAGCTATATATTTCCTAGGGTTAAGTTTAGGGACGTGTAAGGAGTGTTAAATGACTTAATTACCCTTAAAATAACTCAAAACGAAGTGTTTTTGGCACCTGGAACTGACTTAGGCGGTGCCCAAGTGATTACCTAAGCTAGGTTGGGCGGCGCCTAACCAATCGCTTATGTTTGGGTTGGGCGGCGCCTAACCAATCACCTATCCTTACTGTCTCTCATGAAAATAGGCAAACTTTTTGCTCGGGTATTAGATTAAGGTGAAATTGGTATCGTTGGAAAGATAATTCGATTCTCTACAATTTGGTGGGTCTAAATCAGCCAAAATACCACATTAATATCGAGTTATTCTTGTTCAAAGATGACCCTTGCAAAATCAAACACTAAAACTTGATGGATTCAAAAACTCTTAGCTTGTATTACCTTAAGTGATTCATATGAACATGCTTAGTGCATCATAAGATATCCTATCACTAAGATATTCATTGTAAGTCATGTAATCAAGTATGAATCACTGGATAGGAGATTTCATACATAGGAATACTCATTCACTTCCTAGCTTAGAAATATGCGGGGTATTACAGTAACCTTAATTCCTAGAAACTACAAGCCAACTTAGGTTAAGCTTTTCAAATATGGATGAAGTTAAGCATAGTTATCACTAAGATTAAGGTTCTATTTTGATGGCAAGGGTCGAACAGCTCTCCCCAATGTGGGTAAGATGTTGTACTCCATGATAACTCACATGGTTTATATCGATTAGTAGATACTCCCTAAGAAAGAATAAAAGTAAAGCTTTTAGAACTAAGTGTTATGGATCACAAATTTCATACTTATGCTTTATTACTCATGTTTATGATTTTGCAGACTTTGTTTTATTCAAGCTCAAGGTGAATCATTTACGCTTATCTCGCGTTATTTGAAAGTCTATGTGTATATTAAGTTATTGTTTTACTTATGCATTCACCCCCACATACCCAATACATTCCAGAGGTACTGACCCATATATATGTCTATGTGATACATTGTATTATAATGTAGGTTCTAGTGCTCAATTCCAGCAACACGATTGACTACGGGCATTACCACCTATATCCTAACTTTTGGTGAGTCCTCATAGTCCGAGGACCCAGTTTCTCAGACCTTGATATTGATGAAGTGTTTCAATTATTTGATTTTTATTTATGTTCGGGTTAGCTGAGGTCTATCCCAGTGGCTCTCTAGTTAGAAGTAGAGGCTTGTCCGACTGTTTCAGTTTTAAGTTCAAAAGTGTCTGTTTGAAGATTTTCAAGTTAAAGACTTTCAGTTAAGATATTAATTCAGTTATCTTTAGATTTTATATGTCAGTTTACTTTTCTTATGAGTTCCAAATTGAGTAGGCTTAAAGGGGTAGCTTGAGACTATTCGTAGTCTTGAGCACCGTGTGACGTCCAGGGGTACTTCTGGGGCGTTACAAGTACCAATTCTAGCAGTGGAATATTTTTCTTTTGTGTTGAGAAAATGATGAATCTTGATATTTCTATATTATACTATATATTATTCCTAAATTTCACATACTTGAGATGTATCTTTCTATTTAATTTTATCAGCTTTACACTCGGATGTTACTTTATTTATTAAATCTATCTATTTTGTACTACATATTAACATATTACTAATTCTTTAATCGAGAGAAACGGAAAAAATAATACCATTAATTGAAGTATTGATAGATTGTTAATATTTATTTGGTGAAATGTATCTAATTTATGTTATAATTAATCTCACTTTTTTGTAATAGAGAAAGGCGAATAGTGTAATAATGAGTTATAACAAGTAAGATAACCGAAAGAGACTTGCTACAAAAAGAGCATGTTTTAGTTCAAGTATATATTTATGGTTCTTTAATATTACTATTTTGATGATTAAATTGTATAACTCAGAGAAGTGCGTGTAATTGTTCAACTTTTTGTAATAATATATAAATATAATAGTGAGAGATATTTATACCCTTTTTAGAGAAAGAAATTGTGAAATAAAGAATTTACTTTATATAGAAATATTGAGTGGAGTCAAAATCCCAACACCTCTAACATATTTGAAAAAAATATATTTATCTACCTTTTTGTATTAGTTAATTCACTATTCAACTACTTCTGACAAGAGTAAATACTAACATGTTATAAAAGCATACCAAGGGTGATAATGCAATACAAGTAATGGAACACAATGTAGTGACGATGATGTATGGTGAAAGTCATCACATGAATTTCTGTATACACTGACCAAGATTGCAACTATCAAGTAGGACCCATGGAGGGGGAGAGGGGGTTCACAACTATGTGCTCATATAATCTCAATCTCATGTCTTAAATCAACTTTACTGACACATCCTTTGGGATAGACTTTTTATAAGGTGCCTTATTTTTTTTACAAAAGTTAGAATGTCTCAGTGGTACCAATTCTTATGAATATGCATGCGTCATATGAGGATGTAATTCTCACAATCAATCACTATGAATATTAAAATCCATTCAATATATGTATTAGTGAGCACAAAATCAGCTCAAATGTATCAATAATTTGTGATATCAGTTTTCACTTGGCACCACAAAATAAATAATTATGTAATCATTAATAATATTATTTTCAACACCTCACTCGGGCATCACTATAATGATAATGCAATTAAATGCTCGAATAAGGCCTACAATGTCAAGTCAAGTCCCTACTCGAGTGATGCAATGATAGATAAGACATTCTAATGCACAAATAAGGCCTATAATGGCAAGTCATGCCCCAACTCAAGTGACATAATAATAAATTAGGTATTTAATTTACAAACATGACCAATAACATCAAGTCAATCTCCACCCGGATATTACAATAATATATCCTCTCAAATCAACAAGCAATAGTATATAAGCCTCCACTCAGGCACACGATGAAAAAATGGTTACTCAAGTTCATAAATATGTCCACATAAGCCCCACATGGACAACACGAAATAAATAAGAATTTCGATAATAATATATCATGAAACTACTGAAACCTAGGTTATTTCATGCAGTAAATCACATCAACTAATACAAGTCCATTTATTAAGTATTCTCTATAACTCGATTATTCTATCACTATCAATATGACATAATTGTCCCCTAGAGGTCACTAAACCCCCAATCATCACTATAAAGTCTACTAAATAAGATTCAAACTATAAAATAGGTATCTAACCTAAATTATTCAAATCACTACGTTATCTATCTACAACCATTTCTAGGGATAATTACAAGTAGTAATACTAACTAATCAAGACAATAGTCTAACTATAATCCAATACTAACTAATCAAGATAATATTCTAACTACAATACATCAAAGACTCTGATATCCGTAGAGATAATCGTCATTTCACCTAAGTAGGACCCCCAATCCTAAGTAAATTACAACATGCAAACAAACAAGCATATAACACATAAATACTTTGAAAAAAGTCAAGGTACATCTCAACTTGCCTTAAATAAATATCTGCAAGTGCATACATCGTTCAAAACCTCAACTAAAAGCTTGAATCCCTTGAATCAAAATCAAACGCATCTAACCTAAGCAAATATATCATGTACAAGTCAAAAGAAGATAATGATACCCATATTGACTTTATCTCAGATGGGTCCAAAATGGATTCAAAATATGAGTTTGAATTAAAAAGAGTAAACCTGAAATTTTATTTAAGAATAATGTTACCCATATCAAAAGGAGTCTATAGCTGAAAACTCGAGCAAAAATGAGTTACAAAACAAGGTCCAAATCAAAGAAAAATTATTTTAAAGCTTGGCAAAACCCAAAAATCCCCTTTTTAAATCAAGAATTTGAGGATGGGTTTATAAAAAAAATTAAAGGGAGAAGATGAAATAAGGATTTAGGAGGTTACCTATGGAAGAAATCTCAAAAACTCCTTTTAAAATTACCTTAATCCGAGCTCTAGAAGTCCAAAAATGGAGAAAATATGATTTGGCGCCAAAATAGAGATTTTCAATCTGTCAAGGTATGCAACCATCGTAATCACAGGCCACCAATCGCAATTGCGAAATGACACAAACAGAGGTTGCTATCGCAATGAAGAATGACCTGCACCAAAAAATAGCTGAAAATCAGCAACTCCAAGTCTAAAACTCCTCTGAATAAACCCTTGAGATTCATTTGACACCCTACAAAAATAAATCAATAATACTACTAGGCTAATTTGTGCATTTCAAACTCGATGTAAATGTTAGGTTTGTAAAAAAAAAGGATCACTTTCACCAATTTAACCCTCAGGACCCCTTAAGGTCAAATTGAACTAGTTTCAAAATGGAGGATTGAGATGCAAAATAAAGGCTCGATACATAAACTAACCAAGCTACTAACCCAAAATCAATATTTCAAAGATAATAATACTGTAAAAATCATCATTTGAGGGTAGGATCACAAAATATTGACCGACCAAAGGTAAACTACCCCTTTTAAGGATATCAAAATGAAAAACTCAAATAAAACACTCCTAAATGCATCGAGAACCGTACCGACCATCCCCTTAACTCATAAATCAAATAGGCAACCACGAAAAAGGGAAAAATAATCAAAACACAGAGAATTCCAAATTTCAATGCAAGGGTCATTATAATATCCACCACTAAAACTCACATTCGTCCTCCAACGTACAAGTAAAAAAATGTCAAAAGCAAGTATAGGATAATCAAAGCACTCCGATGAGGATTCACTAACATAGAACTATCGGTCTTACCATAGAACCAGAAATAGATCATATAAGGACTCCACTTCTTCTTAGACCAGAGTTAGGAACCAAAGCTACCTCACTTCTTCTTAGACCATCTTCATCCATCTCTACAACTTTGCTGCTAACTTCCACCCTGATTCGAGTAACAAAACTTCTTATTCTACCTCTCTTCAATTTTATCCTACTACTTTATAATACCCCTTATATTTCTATGCTAGAACACGAACCGTTGTTTCTGCATGTGAAATCTCCTATCTTGTAATTTATATTTGAGCACATGACTTACCATGAGTATCCTAGTAAGAATAAGCTTATGATGTGTTAAATGTATTTATATGAGTTACTTAAGGTAATGCAAGCTAAGAGTTTTTGAATCCATCAAGTTTTAGTATTCGATTTCTTAAAGGTCATCATTAAACGAATATAACTTTATAAATATGTGGTATTATTGTACAGTTTGACCTACCAAATTGTACAAAATCAGATTATCTTTCCAACGATACTAATTTTACCAAAATCTGACACCCAAGCAAGAAGTTATGGCTTTGCAAAGTGGAGTGCATCGCCTAACCAATTGCACATAGCTACTAGAATGGGCGTACGATAGGTTGTGCGATGCACACCCTCAAGTGCATGATAAGGTGTGAAATTCATACCTTAGATTGTCCAATAAGGTGTGCGGTGCACACCCTAACATATGCGATGAGGTGTACGACGCACACTTATGGTTCCAACACGAAAAACACTCCGTTTTTGAGTTACTTTGAGGACAACTAAGTCTTTTAACACTCCTTACACATCCTTAAACTTAACCTTATGAATTTAACTATTCCTAATCACATCATAACCTTATTATCAATATAATCACATCATCCAAGAGCACGATAGGAGCAGAACAACTAAGGTTACACAATCAATATTGAAGGTCCAATCTTTCAACAATTTCATTACCATAAAGGTATGTGTGGTTTCTCAACAAGAACACTCTTTTATTCTTGTGCCCAAAGTTGGTTTTCCTTTATAAAGATACATGAATTTATACTTTTTCCTCTGAATTTGAAGTATGAATTTATACCTTATATTGCTTTCATGAGTATGTTGATATGGTTATACATAAAGCTAAACTTTTCAGATTTAAAGTGATTTATATATATATATGTCTATGATATAAAGAATAAATCTTGAAGGTTTTATTTTGATATTGATATATGGGTCTTTGAACCCTATTTGATATTGTTATTTTTTAGAAATCATGTGTTATCAGTATCTTAAGAATTGAATGAATTGACATAATGTAGAAAGATTTGACCTTTTTGGTCGTGAAAGAGTTTATATTGAACCCAAGTGAGAAAATGAATCCACACCATTTGATTGAATTATGATGAAAGGGTAGCATATTGGCTCCCAATGCAAAGTATTAAATTCTGTAAGGTAGATTGTCTTTTAAAAATTCTGAGCTAAGTCCGAGAGTAGTATTTAGCACCGAGTGGGGAAGTGTGGTACATCCTTAGAACTACATGCCGCCGTAGGATATGAGCCTGAGGCTGATATAGTGATCACAAGTGAATGAATAAATTATTAAAGTCCTACTCTGATGGCAAGGATAGGACGGCTCTCTGCAACGTGGGTTGGACGTTGGACTCCATGTAGCTCACATGGTTTATGTCGGTTATGAGAAACTTCCATAGTGTGTCTCTACTCTATCTAAGATATGTGTGTATGGTTTGAAACTATGATTTCTGAGAAAGTTTCTTGTTTCTGAAAGATTGAAATATATGCTCTAAAGTGAGTTGTTTTAAGAGTTGATCACTTTACAAGTTTGAAACCGAGAAGAAAGTGAATTGAGAATTTATTTTAATGACTCACTTGTTTTACTTTACATGTATTATTCATCCATGATTATGATGGTTTAATTCAAGCTAAGTGAGCCATTTACATCAGCATGCATATTTCTTATAAATATTATGATATTTGATTATTGAAATTGCACACACCTCCAGATACTCGGTACATTTTCCATGGTACTAGCCCACATACTCGTATGTGCGCTACATTTTCTCTTAATGTAGGTTTAGGTGCTCAGTCCCAGCCTCGATAGTGATTCCCAAACACGTTGATCTACATCTTCTATAGTGGTGAGTCCTCATAATTCGAGGACATGTTATTCAGACTTTTAGTTTCATCATGAGTTGATTAATTTTGTTCCTTTGAGTTCAAGTAAGTTGGGGTCTATCCCAATGGCTCAATAGTATATTGAGTAGTAGTGGCTTGTTAAGATGGATTTGTTAGAACTGTTAGAGGTTCCGTATTTTGTTATTTTTACAGTACTTATATGCATTTTATTTAGACTTGATTAATGGGTTTTCATAATATTGCTTTCAACATCTTGATTCAAGTGTTTAGATATGTTAGCAGGCTCAAAGGGTTAGCTTGGGGCTACTTATACCCTTAAGCACTGTGTGACATCTTGAGACCCATTTTTGGGTTGTTATAGACATGGTATTAGAGCCTAAGGTTTAAGAAGTCCTAGGGAGTCTGACAAGCCGTGTTAAGTAGAGTCTTGATCATCGGTTTGTAGTGCACCACATCTATGAGAAAAAGGCCATGAGATATTTTAAGGAAAAGGTTATTCCTTTCATTCAAGTCCATCATGCTTAAACTTGTCTCTCTTAGATATTGATTCGTGCTCTTTTACTTCAGAAAATGCCTCTTCATCGAGCTCATAGAAACAAAATGATCAGCAACCTCAGCCCGCTGATCCCCTTAATGCAAATGTATCCCACGTTGAGTTTCGGACAACCTTTCAGGCGTTGGCCCAAGCTTTCACCACCAATGTATAGGCAAATCAAGCCCCAGTTCCACCTCAGCAGGGTGGTGACTCAGCTACTACTAGAATTTATGATTTTATACAGATGAATCTGCCGGAGTTCTACTGTTCTAAGGCAGGTAAAGACTTATAATTATTTCTTGAGGAGGTGAGGAAGATTACGCGGGTGAGGCACATATCTGAGGAAGAAAGTGTTGATATGGAATCCTATAGGTTGAAAGACATTGCTCATGACTGGGTTGTTGTATGGAAGAATAAGATAAAGGAGGGTGTTTCCCTTATGACTTGGCAGGTATTCCAAGATGTGTTCCTGGATAATTTTTTTCCATTAGATATAAGGAAGGCGAGAGTAGAGAAGTTCATGAATTTAAAGCAGGGCTCTTTGACTGTTAAGGAGTACTACTTGAAGTTCAACCAATTGGCCAAATATGCTCCTAACTTGATTATTGATGCTCGCTCTAGCATGAGTAAGTTTGAGATAGGTGTTTCGGGTTTGCTGTTAAAGGAGTGTAGGACTACTATGCTAAATAGGGATATGGATCTGGATAGGTTGATTCTTTATGCCCAGCAGATTAAAGTATACAAGCTCAGGGAAAGAGACAGAGTAAAGAGAAATAAGAGGGCTAGATCCGAGCAGCATGATTATGGTCAGACCAGGTCTCAGGGGGGATCGCCCTCAATTTCAGAGCCATCTTCTATGCTAGCACCATCGTCAGCTAGATCTCCTACTCCTGGAGGCAGGCAGGAGTAAGGAAATAAGCCATATTTGTCTAGGTCTCATCATAGTATTGGTAGCAGACCTAATTATCCTTCGTGTTCTAAGTATAGTAGGACCCATCCGGGTGAGTGTTGGGGTAAGAAGAGAGGCTACTTTGGGTATGGTGACCTGGGTTACAGAATTAGAGTGTGGTCGTATGCCAGGCAGGGGAAAAGTGATATATCTGGTCTGATTCCTACGCGAAGAGTTTTCAGGAGTTGAAGATTCGACTTACTGCCACCCCTGTGTTGACTTTGCCTGATAGTGTAGATGGTTTTGTGGTATATTTTGATGCTTCAAGAGTGGGTTTGGATTGTGTGTTGATGTAATAGGGGAAAGTTATAGGTTACGCTTCTAGGAAGTTGAAACCTCATGAGAAGAACTACTCGACCTATGACTTAGAGTTGGCTGCTATAGTGTTTGCTTTAAAAATCTGGAGACATTATTTATATGGTGTGCATGTAGATGTTTTTACTAATCAAAAAATCCTGCAGTATGTGTTTACCCAGAAAGATTTGAAACTTAGACAGAGAAGGTGGTTAGAATTGATAAAAGACTATGTAAGAGTGTATTGTATCATCCGAGCAAGGCCAATGTAGTGGAAGATGCCCTTAGCAGGGTTTCCATGGGTAGTGTTTCACATATTGAGGAAGGTAAGAAAGAGTTGGCTCATGATGTACACCGTTTAGCTAGGATGGTTGTTAGGTTACTTGATTCTGTTGAGGGAAGTATGTTAGTTCAGAGTAGTTATGAATCATCCTTAGTTTCAGAAGTAAAGGAGAAGCAGAACTTAGATGCTAGCTTGGTCAGACTGAAAGATTCAGTCAAAGACCAAAGGGTAGAGGTTTTCTCCCAAAGAGGAGTTGGTGTGTTAGCGCTGCAGGGTAGGTTGTGTGTTCCGAATGTTGATGAACTAAGGCTGAGAATCATGGTTGAAACGCATGGTATGCAGGATTCTATTCATCCTGATGCTACCAAGATGTACCGTGACTTGCAGGAAATCTATTGGTAGTGTGGAATAAAGAAAGATATAGCTAAGTTTATGAAGAAGTATGCAATATGTTAGTAGGTTAAGGTTGGGCACCATAAACCTGGTGGTGTGATACAAGAGTTTTGTATTCCTACTTAGAAATGGGAAGAGATTAATATGGATTTCTTGACTGATCTACCTCTTTCCCAACAACATCATGATTCTATTTGGGTTGTTGTTGATAGACTAACTAAGTCAGTGCATTTCTTTCCCGTGCATACATCCTATTCGGCTGAGGACTATGCTAGATTATATATTTGGGAGTTAGTCAGGATGCATGGAGTTCCCTTGTCTATCATTTCAGATAGGGGTACTTAGTTTACTTCTCAGTTTTAGAAGGCTTTTCATAAGGGTCTGGGCACCCAAGTTCATTTGAGTTCTGCGTTTCACCCACAGATGGATGGTCAGGACAAGAGGACCATCCAGACTTTGCAGGATATATTAAGAGCATGTGCTCTTGACTTCAAAGGTAGTTGGGATGAGAATTTTCCACTAATTTAGTTCGCGAATAACAAAAATTATCATGCTAGCATCCAGATGGCACCGTTTGAGAATTTGTATGGTAGAAGGTGTAGATCACCCATAGGCAGGTTAGAGGTGGGTAAGGCTACTATAGTTGGGCCTGATGTAGTATTTAAGAGAATAGAGAAGGTAAAGTTGATTAGAGAGAGGTTGAATACAGCTTAGAGTCGCCAAAAGTCATGCAGATGTGTGGCGTAGAAACTTGGAGTTTGTAGTGAATGATCTATTGTACCTAAAAATTTCACCCATGAAGGGGGTGAAGAGGTTTGGGAAAAGGGAAAGCTTAGTCCCCGCCATGTCGGTCCCTATAGGATCCTGAATCGTGTAGGAAAAGTGGCTTATGAGATTGAGTTACCTACAGAGTTGTCAGCTGTTCACCCTTTCTTTCATGTTTCCATGCTTAGGAAACACGTTGGTGATTGTGTTGTTGTAAATCCTTCAGAAAGCCCTGATGTACAAGACAGTCTTTCGTTTGATAAGGTTCCTGCTGAGATTTTAGATCACCAAGTCCAGAGACAAAGGAACAAAGAAGTTCCCTTGGTGAAAGTGTTATGGCGAAATCAGTCAGTTAAGGGTGTTACTTGGGAAACAAAACAAGATATGTGATCCAATTACCCGCACCTCTTTCCTACAAGTTTAGATCAAGATGAAGAAACCACTATTTCTTACTTCAATCCCTTTCTAATAAAGTTTCATCTGTATAGCCATTCCTACTATGAGTTTATGCATTCTATGAAGTAACCAAAAGTTTAAAAAGAAGTGGAATCTGTTTATCAAGATGGTTCAGTTGTGTACCCTTAGTTTTTCTCCGTATTCATAACCTATCGAGCGTCATTCGAGGACGAATGTCCCAAAGGGGGAGATATTGTAATACCCCGTACATTTCTAAGCTAGAACACAAACCGTTGTACCTGCATGTGAATCCTCCTATTTTGTAATTCGTATTTGAGCACATGACTTACCATGAGTATCCTAGTGATAAGAAGCTTATGATGTGTTAAATGTATTCATATGAGTCACTTAAGGTAATGCAAGCTAAGAGTTTTTGAATCCATCAAGTTTTAGTGTTCAATTTTGCAAGGGTCATATTTGAACGACCATAACTTGATGAATACGTGGTATTATTGTATGTTTCAACCCAACAAATTGTAAAGAATCAGATTATCTTTCCAACGATACCAATTTAACCAAAATATGACACCCGAGCAAGAAGTTATGGCTCTGCAAAGTGGAGTGCATCGCCTAACCAATCACATATGGCTAATGGAATGGGTGTGCGATAGGTTGTGCGACGCACACCCTCAAGTGTGTGATAAGGTGTGCGATGCATAACTTAGATTATGCGATAAGGTGTGCGTCATACACCCTAGCATATGCGATGAGGTGTGCGACACACACTTAGGGTTCCAGCAATGGAAACAATCCATTTTTGAGTTATTTCGAGGACAACTAAGTCTTTTAACTCTCCTTACACGTCCCTAAACTTAACCTTACGAATTTAATTATTCCTAATCACATCATAACCGTATTATCAGTTTAATCACATCATCCAAGAGAACAATAGGAGCAAAATAACTAGGGTTACACAATCAAGATTGAAGGTCCAATCTTTCAACAATTTCGTTACCATAAAGCTATGCGCGGTTTTTCAACAAAAACACTCTTTCGTTCTGGTGCCCAAAGTTGATTTTCTTTGACAAAGATAAATGAATTTATACTTTTTCCTATGAATTTGAAGTATGAATTCATACCTTATATTTCTTTCATGAGAATGTTGATATGGTTACACATAAAGCTGAACTTTTCTGATTTAAAGTGATTTATATATATGTCAACGATATAAAGCATAAATCTTGAAGGTTTTATTGTGATATTGATATATGGGTCTTTGAACCCTATTTTAGATTGTTATTTTTGAGAAATCATGTGTTATAAGCATCTTAAGAATTGAATGAATTGACATGATGTAGAAAGATTTGACCTTTTTGGTCGTGAAAGAGTTGATTTTAAACCCAAGTGAGATAAGAAATCCACACGATTTGATTGAATTATGATAAAAGGGGTAGCATATTAGCTCCCAATGCAAAGTATTGAATTGTGTAAGGTGGATTACCTTTTTAAAATGCTGAGCTAAGTTCAGGAGTAGTATTTAGCACCGAGTGGGGAAGTGTGGTACTTTCCTAGAACTACGTGCCCCCGTAGGATGTGATCCTGAGGTAGATATAGTGATCACTAGTGAATGAATGAATTATTAAAGTCCTACTCCGATGGCAAGGATAGGACGGCTCTCCCTAACGTGGGTTAGACGTTGGACTCTATGTAGCTCACATGGTTTATGTAGGTTATGAGAAACTCCCATAGTGTGTCTCTACTCTATCTAAGATAAGTGTGTATGGTTTGAAAACTATGATTTCTTAGAAAGTTTCTTATTTCCGAAAGATTTAAATGTATGCTCTGAAGAGAGCTATTTTAAGACTTAATTACTTTACAAGTTTGAAACCGAGAAGAAAGTGAATTGAGAATTTATTGTAATAACTCACTTGTTTTACTTTACATGTATTATTCATCCATGATTATGATGGTTTAATTCAAGCTAAGTGAGTCATTTACATCAGCATACATGTTTCTTATAAATATTGAGATATTTGATTATTGAAATTGCACACACACCCATATACTCAGTACATTTTCCATGATACTGACCCACATACTCATATGTGGGCTACATTTTCTCGTAATGTAGGTTCAGGTGCTCGGTCCATGCCTCAATAGTGATTCCCGAGCACGTTGATATACATCTTCTGCAGTGATGAGTCCTCATGATTCGAGGATGTGTTATTCATACTTTTAGTTTCATTATGTGTTGATTAATTTTGTTCCTTTGATTTCGAGTCAGTTGGGGTCTGTCCCAATGGATCAATAGTACAATGAGTAGTAGAGGCTTGTCAGGCTGGATTTGTCAAAATTGTCAGAGGTTCCGTATTTTGGTACTTTTACAGTACTTATCCGCATTTAATTTATACTTGATACAATGCATTTTCCTGATATTGCTTTCAATATCTTTATTTAAGTGTTTAGATATGTTAGCAGGCTCAAAGGGTTAGCTTGGGGCTACTTATAACCTTAAGCACCGTGTGACGTCTCGGGACCCATTTTTGGGGCGTTACATTCTTTTTCTCTTCTTCGACTTGATGCATATAAACTACAAGCTGAGAGATATTAATGTCCTTGTTAGACAAGGCAGCCTGGCTCTCTAGAATCAAGTCTCAGGATAACCTAGAAGCGAACTTCCTCATCCTAGACCTCCTACTAGTCACCAACTCTGGCACATATCGAGATAACTGATGGCATTTCAAAGCATACTACTTGACGACATCTTGCCTTGCTTTAGGTTTACAAACTCTATTACTTTGTCCTCCCTCAACTCCTGAGGAAAGAAGCGATCCATAAAAGCACTAGAGAAGTCATCCCACAAAGTGCACTCAGCAGTATCACCCCTAAGCTACTCCCACTCTTCATACTATTGGTAAGCGACATCCTTCAACTGATAAGTTGTAAATTCGATGCCTTCCACCTCAGTAGCATGCATCACGTGGAAGATATTTCCATCTCATTAATAAAATGATGAGGAACTTCTCAACTTTAGAGCCAGTGAAAATATGAGGATTCAATCTCATGAATTGGCCAACTCTAGCAGCCTTGGAGAATGGAGCAATGGAAGCAACTCGTAGTCTAAGAGTCCACCAACTAGGTAAGCAAGTGTATTGACTAGTGAAACTCAACATTAGATACACCATCCTGGGGTGCTTGAGGACGGGGAGGAGGAACTGGTGGAGCTCCCTAACGGAAATCAGAAGCAGCGACCCTAGATCGAGTCTGAACTCTTGGAGTAGGACGAGCTACGTCCTTATTATCCTCAGATGTGAAAAAAGAGTTTCCACGGTTATCAGATCTTCTTGGAGGCATGATCTGAAAGGCAAAAAAATAGGAATTAGAGAGAATCAAGATCTTAGACTCTATAGCTCGAAAAAGAACAACAAGAAAGGGACACATTCCTAAATGCCTCACAACCTCTCGCGTATAAGTGTGTTGCGCTACACATCTATAAATGAGACTTTACTTGACACGACTTTAATGGACACCCAACGATACCAAACCTATCTCTGATACTATCTTTGTCACGACCCGAACCAGGTTTTGGTCGTGATGGGTATCCCTAGTCCCACATGGACCATAGATCACCCCCTTGCACCTAACCAAACCAAAGACAACACACCCCAATGTCGAATGAATTCCAAATATATAACAAGATCGGCTAAACAACTGACTTATGATGATAGGCGAATTTACGCGCCTATATCAATATATTTTGCCCATATTTTAGCCTAGTTTTGGGAACTAATTATCTATTTCATGCACTTTTAGTCCTTTTTCCTGTAAATGAGCTAACAAACATGATTAGGAAAGTTTTAGGTATAAATGATGCAAAATACAGCATTTTATGGCTTACTTGACGCAAAAGAAAGCTCACAAACGAAGTGGAAAGGAGCTGGACGCCTAAAGGACCAAATCTGCTGCATGGAAAATCTGTCCCGGGCTAAAACAGCATTTCTGAATACTTTGGGGACTGCATGGAAAATCTGTCCAGGACTAAAACAGCATTTCTGAAGACTTTGGGGACTTACAGACACAAAGCTGGAATTTTACAAAGATACATTAACCTAGTACAATTAGGTTATGTATTTCACTATTCTACTTGGATTATGATATTGTAACCTTACCCTAGTACATTTGGGTTAAGGATTTCATTAGTCTATTAGGATTTTGTTATTTATTTCATTAGCTTAGTAGGAGTAGGATAGGAGTATTATAAATACCCTATCATGCTAGAGATTTTAAATCAAGTCCTCCCTTCGTGGAGGCAACTCCTCTCTAAATTCAAGAAATTCATTCTTAAACTATTAATTTTCTTTCATCTCTCTCATCTTCCACCACAAACATTCAACTCTTAAATTCTACAACAAGAGAATCGTTACTTGCTAAGGAATCACCAAAACCACATGCCAAACACCTACTATTCACGCCAACCACCATGCAAAACGTGATATCCTTCGCATTCATGGGTAACTAAACCTCTTAGTTGGGGTTATGGAAGCCGAATGAGTTACTATCTATAGCTGTGAGTTTGTGAGTTCAAGACACGTATATTGCTTATATCATTATTCTCTTCATCTTAAATCTACAATCTTTGCGGTTTCAAAACATGAACACGCCATTCTAACATCTAACCTGTTCGAGAGAAAGGTTACTTGTCTAGAAAAGAAGACGCATAGACTAACGCCAGTCTAACATTTAACTTGTTCGAGAGAAAGGTTATTTGTCTGGAAAAGAGATAATGTCAAGGTAGTAGGACACCCTTTCCTATTAAAAAGCTAGTGCCGTAACTGGACTAACCTCTTGGAGAATTTGTACCGCTAGACACACTTTAAGCTCGAGAGAGTTAAAGTGAAATAGTCCTTGTTTAGGTCGAGAGACGCTTGGATTTACCATCGACTACAATTGTCTATAAGCAATTGCATGTCAAGACTCTACACACTCATAGCCAATAGAGACGTATACCTCTGAAGGTGGACATAATCCCAACGCTTCAATTCTCATTGTTTACAACCAACGTGACAATCTTTCTCTTTTTACTTTATTATTTTCAGCTTTTATTTCATTACTTTGGTTACTTATTACAAT
Source organism: Capsicum baccatum var. pendulum (assembly GCA_030864225.1). Taxonomy (NCBI): domain Eukaryota; kingdom Viridiplantae; phylum Streptophyta; class Magnoliopsida; order Solanales; family Solanaceae; genus Capsicum; species Capsicum baccatum. Next base: position 73,092,084 of record CM061558.1, on the reverse strand, counting down.
CCCCCCTTCTTACAAGACTTGCACCAAAAGTCTATTAATTTTGCTTACTTGTTGACCAAGCTATTTCCTGTGGGATCGATACCCAACCCAGGTTGGGTTCTATATTTGCTAACGACCGCTTTACACTCCTACGAGAGCTGTAGATTGAGCGTTATCAAAAATTGGCGCCGTTGCCGGGGAATACGAGTGTCAATCAAGTTCGTGATAATTACTAAACCCTTTGGTCAAAGATTCTCGTACTTTTACTTTTAGTTGTTGTTTTTGTTTTATTTAGGTTTATCCAGTGCATCAATGGAGGCACAACGTGAAATTGAAAGGATGACTGCTCAAGTGCATCAACAGAATATTGATAATCGTAGGCGAGCAGCAAATCCTGACGATGAGGATCTGGGCGATGAAGAGCTACTAAACCCACGGCATACTGCTGAGATGGCGGAACCCATGCAGAGAAGAGATCGTCAAGCAAGATATAGGCCTGAACGTCGAACTGTACCAATGCTGTTCGATGATGATGAAGATGATCTTGACGAAGCTGGTTCCACAGGAGCTATTATTCTTCCTCCCTTGGCACCTGGAGCAAAGTTCAATATCACTAGCACCATGATTCAGCTTTTGCAACTCAAGGGATTATTTGGTGGACTAGCAGGCGATGATCCGAATATGCATCTGATCAACTTTATTTCTACATGCAAGTCATTCGACAATCCTGGCATTGGACAGAATGCAATTCGACTACGCTTATTTCCATTGTCTCTGTCTGGGGAGGCAACTCTATGGTTGAATGGGCTGGCTCCTGATTCGATTACTAATTGGAGGCAATTGAAAGACGCTTTCCTAGAAAGATTCTTTCCGCCATCCAAAAAAGCACAATTGAGAGATGAAATCAGCAACTTTCGTCAGCTTCCCTCTGAAGCTCTCCACGAAACATGGGAGAGGTTCAAGACGAAGCTAATGCGATGCCCAAACCATCATATGACCAATTTCCACTTGATGGAGATATTATACAGAGCTTTGAATTCGGTGACTAAGCCAGTGGTTGATAATGCGGCAGGTGGATCATTTATGGACCTCACCTTTGTGCAGGCAAGCAATATGCTAGATCGGATGACGAAGCAAAGTAGAGCTTGGCATACCAGGGATTCTGAGGTAGCAAGCCCCACTTTATCTATTGGCATGACTGCTGAACAAAGAAGAAGAGAAAAAGAACGTGAGCAAGACATGGCGCACATGAAAACACAATTGGATCTTCTGACAAAGCACTTATTATCAGGGAAGACCGAAAAAGTGAAAGCTATTGCGTCAAAAGGAAGAGACGAATCTGATTCGGAAGATGAGGCCAACTACTTGAATAATCAGGGGGGTTTCCGAGGGAATACCCAAGGAAACCAAGGTCGGAACTATTATGATAAATCTGGAAGCAAAGACCAAGGTAGTTGGAAGAAAAATAATGAAAAGAGTGGTTTGTACGTTCCCCCTGGTAGACGTGATACCACCACATCTAATTCTGGGAGTATGGAAGACATGATGGCTAAGTTATTGAAAGAAGTGGAAGCAACGAGCGCAGGAGTTAAGGAGGTGATTGATGATTTGTCCTCCATGAAGCAACTAGTTGATTCTCATTCCACTTCTATCAAGCAAATAGAGCAGCAATTGAGCCAACTTTCAGCAGCATTTAATCAAAGAAAGGCTGGCACCTTACCAAGCGATACTGTGCAGAACCCAAAAAATGATGGGTCATGCATGGCCATCACTACCAGAAGTGGTAAGGTGCTAGAAACTTCAGCAAAAGGCAAGCAAGTGGTTGACGAAGTGGTACGGTTTGATATATGCAAAACAATGAAGCAGCCCAGCGATATGAATGAGTCATCTGTAGTTGATGTTCATTATGAGGATACGAAAGCATTATCTATAGAGAAACAACCTACTGTTGAGCCATTGTCTGCTGCGCCACTGAATGTTGAGCATGAGGATAATGAAGATTATGAAGAACTTATGGGTGATCTAACAGAAATAGAGTCTTATACTCCTAAGAAACCGGATTGTGATCTCAAGAATCAACCAACAGCGAAGACTCACTTTGACGAGCCACCAATGCTAGAATCGCAAGAGCTCCCCGATTATCTAAAGTATGTGTTCCTGGAAAGTAGAAAGAAACTTCCAGAGAAAGAAGATGATTTAAGTGAACAACACGTAGAAGCTCTCATCTCTGCTCTGAGGAGATACAAGAGAGCTATGGGTTGGACTATTGATGATATAATTGGTGACTCTCCGGAGAAACGTATGAGCCAGCTCGAAAAAGATCGCATGCCCACAGGTAAGCCTCATTGTCGTCTAAATCCTTTCAGAAAACGATCCACCATTTACCTCGACGAAGTCTAAGTACTCGAGGTAACTATGTCGAGCCACGACAATAAATAAGGCGCTAGATGGGAGGCAACCCATCGTTTTATCGTTTTATCGTTTATCGTTTTGTCTTTCTTTCATTCTAGTACTTGTTTTTGCTTTTGATAAATGAAAATCCAAAAATAAGAGTCGTGCCACGACCAAAACTAAGGCGCTTGGTGGGAGGCAACCCATCGTACTAATTGTTTTCATTTGGTTTTGAGCAAAAATAGGTGCAAGAAGTATGCAACGAGGAGATTGATTTCAATTGACGATTTGGTCGCATTGTATGGTAAAGTCGGTAAGTTAGGAATGGTGATGCATAAGGCTATGAAGTGAGCCTTTCTCACGTCATAATAGGCTTCGAGGAAGGCTAGGCCTTGGTAAAAATAGGCCACGAACGATGCACAACCTATTCTATAGCCTAAGGACTCGGAATCTAGTGTGCTATACACTATGCGCCGCCTATTCCTAGGTGTGCTTTTGACTATGCGCCGCCTATGCTATGGCATTTGAGATACTGAGACCAAATGCCATAGCCTATGCGGCGCATATGTCTAGAAATGCCATAGGATATGCGGCGCATATGTCCCATTATGCCATGGACAATGCGCCGCATATGTAAGTGATATGCCGAGGGATATGCGCCGCATATGCTGTGATTTTGTCCCCAAATCCAATTGTAAATGGGTTATAACCCGACCCATACTCCTCCTATATAAAGGGGACTTGTTTTTATGTCACAAACACATTAGAAGCAACCCTAAAGGCGCCGCATATCATCCCAAATCCTCTCAAATTTTTCTTCCTTTGTTCTTCCAATCCACAACAACTTCTCCACAATCTTCAAAGCAAGTAAGTGCTCTCTTATTCTTCATCTATTTATCGTAAGTACTACGTTGCTATTCTTATTATAAATTGCTAAATCATATAAGATTGTTGGTGATGTTCATGTGTTTGAATTGTTGTTACATAATCATGTGAGTGAACATATACGTAGGGAATTCTTGACTTATTTCCGACTTGAATTTGGTTTCAATAGCATTGTTATGATATTTGCTGAATAGATATGGCTATGAATATTGCTTAAGAGTGTTGTTTGGATGCTTACATATTAGACTATCCCGGCCATCGGGATAAGATTATAGTGCCTATCGACTTAGGAGGTTGTGCTTGTTGTAAGAATAACGATTCCATGTGGTAACCCCTATGTCGTAGTGTTGCTATATCTACCATGAAAGTAGTCCAATGGCTGCAAATAAGTGATACAATGCTGATTTTCTTGTTGAAATACAATCCTAAAACGTATGTCGACGAAATCTGAGTAAATCGACTACGTTCACCTCGCTGATTTGTGCAACAAAACTAAGTGTGGGGTGGTACCCCTAGTACTTGCTTATAGATTGAATCAAGTGAGATTGTGCTGCAACTAACACTATTTCTAGTCTCAGGTACAATGGCACCTAAAGCGAGACAAGGCAAGGAGAAGGCTACCACCTCCCAAAAGGGCAAAAAGAGAAGTTGCAAGGACCAAGGAGAACCCTCCTCGCGGCAAATACCCCGACTCACGCTTGGAATTAAGTGGGATACTTATGAGGAACTTCTAAGGATGACGACTCTGATGATGATTCCAATGCAAGGGGTATGACCCCAGACATAGAGGATGAGTCCGACTAACCAGGTTCCTCGTATTTATTTTCCACTGAGGACAGTGTCCCGTCCAAGTGTGGGGTGGCATTGCATGCTATACTTCTCTGTTTGCACCTATGTTTGTTTGTTTACTTTGTTTATTTGAGTTCGTTTTTTTTTTTTTTTTTTGTTTGACATTTTTTTTAGTTTTTTTTAGGAGTAAAATCTTTCTAGCTTCGCATGAAATTATTTTGATAGGCAGCATGAGATTATAACAAGAGTATGTATTACAATTGTGACTATTGAGATGTTTAGGCTCTAGTTGTGACTCATTATGTGATATTGTATGATTCAATTCCTTCACTTGTTGGGTCAAGAGTCTATATTACTTCCAAATCAAGTCAACCATGTGCCTTGTGTGTGTGAGATAATAGTATATTCTATGTGTGTGGCTGATGCTAGAACTTGCCTGGTATGTATGCAAAGCGAAAATAAGGAGTGTAAGTTAGGATATGATTTAGGCATTTCTTTGGCAACCTATATTTGTTTACCTTCAGTTTTACCTACCCATGGACATCATCCTAGTTAAACCCTTTTGAGCCTTTAGCCTATTTCTTTGACAACCTTGTATGTAAGCCTAATCCATTTCTTTCAAGACCGTAATTTGATCCAAATTCCTAAGTGCTTTAAAGTGAAAAAGTCATGTGACAACATAAGAGGAAATTGGGTAAGTATGATGCTTTAAATTGCAAGGGTGCTTGAATATGTTATGAAAAAGAAAGGGCTATCATAAGAGGTATGTTGTGAAAAGAAAAAGGACAAGAAAGCTGAAAAGTGAGTTGTGCTTAAAATTGAAAAACAAAAGATGATAACAAGGGTGGAAAAATAAAATAAAGAAAGGTTGAAAGAAAAAAGTGTCAATGATACAATGTGATGTATTAAAGTGCTTAGGAACCTAGTCACTATTCTTGGCCAAAATAGTCCTACCCGTCCCTTAGCTTACGTTACAACCATCAAAAGACCTACTTGATCCTAATCTTAACATTCCGACATTTAGTGGAGTACTACATTAAGGGCAAGCCTATGGTCATCAGTTGCTACATATGAATTCTTTGTGAGAGTGAGTGCAAGGATATTTTGATACCCATGTTTGAAAATATGCTATACTTGTGAGTGATTATGGGTACTATATTGTGAGACACACATGGTTGATGAGTCTTGGATAGTTGTATATGATTCTATGCACCTTAACGTTTGCATGCGAGTTAATCACCATCACGAGTCTATGCTTGAGGTTAAATTGTTTCTACTTATAATCGGAAAGCTACTCTTCGTTGATAATTGTTGTGCTTGTCTTGAAGAATGTTTTGTGTTGTTGCTGTAAAACCCTAAGTTGATGTTTAGGAGGACATGATATTTTGTTCGAGGACGAACAAAGCTTCAAGTGTGGGGTGTTGATGATAGGCAAATTTACGCGCCTATATCAATATATTTTGCCCATATTTTAGCCTAGTTTTGAGAACTAATTATCTATTTCATGCACTTTTAGTCCTTTTTCCTGTAAATGAGCTAACAAACATGATTAGGAAAGTTTCAGGTATAAATGATGCAAAATACAGCATTTTATGGCTTACTTGACGCAAAAGAAAGCTCACAAACAAAGTGGAAAGGAGCTGGACGCCTAAAGGACCAAATCTGCTGCATGAAAAATCTGTCCCGGGCTAAAACAGCATTTCTGAATACTTTGGGGACTGCATGGAAAATCTGTCCAGGACTAAAACAGCATTTCTGAAGACTTTGGGGACTTACAGACACAAAGCTGGAATTTTACAAAGATACATTAACCTAGTACAATTAGGTTATGTATTTCACTATTCTACTTGGATTATGATATTGTAACCTTACCCTAGTACATTTGGGTTAAGGATTTCATTAGTCTATTAGGATTTGGTTATTTATTTCATTAGCTTAGTAGGAGTAGGATAGGAGTATTATAAATACCCTATCATGCTAGAGATTTTAAATCAAGTCCTCCCTTAGTGGAGGCAACTCCTCTCTAAATTCAAGAAATTCATTCTTAAACTATTAATTTTCTTCCATCTCTCTCATCTTCCACCACAAACATTCAACTCTTAAATTCCACAACAAGAGAATCGTTACTTGCTAAGGAATCACCAAAACCACACGCCAAACACCTACTATTCACGCCAACCACCATGCAAAACGTGATATCCTTCGCATTCATGGGTAACTAAACCTCTTAGTTGGGGTTATGGAAGCCGAATGAGTTACTATCTATAGCTGTGAGTTTGTGAGTTCAAGACACGTATATTGCTTATATCATTATTCTTTTCATCTTAAATCTACAATCTTTGCGGTTTCAAACACATGAACACGCCATTCTAACATCTAACCTGTTCGAGAGAAAGGTTACTTGTATAGAAAAGAAGACGCATAGACTAACGCCAGTCTAACATTTAACTTGTTCGAGAGAAAGGTTATTTGTCTGGAAAAGAGATAATGTCAAGGTAGTAGGACACCCTTTCCTATTAAAAAGCTAGTGTCGTAACTGGACTAACCTCTTGGAGAATTTGTACCGCTAGACACACTTTAAGCTCGAGAGAGTTAAAGTGAAATAGTCCTTGTTTAGGTCGAGAGACGCTTGGATTTACCATCGACTACAATTCTCTATAAGCAATTGCATGTCAAGACTCTACACACTCATAGCCAATAGAGACGTATACCTCTGAAGGTGGACATAATCCCAACGCTTCAATTCTCATTGTTTACAACCAACGTGACAATCTTTCTCTTTTTACTTTATTATTTTCAGCTTTTATTTCATTACTTTGGTTACTTATTACAATCCCCCCTTCTTACGAGACTTGCACCAAAAGTCTATTAATTTTGCTTACTTGTTGACCAAGCTATTCCCTGTGGGATCGATACCCAACCCAGGTTGGGTTCTATATTTGCTAACGACCGCTTTACACTCCTACGAGAGCTGTAGATTGAGCGTTATCAACCTACACCGCCCAATAACCACAGAAGTTCCAACAAATCCTTCTAAACAAAGAACCAAAATAGAATATCAATAAAGTGTTGGGACATGCTCTCGACTATATCCAAAAACAAGTCTAAGCAGTCTAAACTTAAGATACTAAATATGAAATATAGTTTTCTGATGTATGGAAGCTCACCACTTCAATGTTAACTTGCTAGCTGATCCTAAATCCTAATCGTTGACTAGGAGAAGTATAGGTATGACCAATTCCTGCATCGCGCAGGAATACCACGTACGTAGACTATTAATAGTTAGAGCGCTAGCATGTAACTCAGGGATAAGGGTAACAATGACATGATCAACAGTTTAAATCATTCAAATAATGCATATAGTAAAAAGCATAAACACACATGTATATATATATATATAATATATTGGGATAGGAAACAAGGCTTAACATGAATGTTTAAAATCTTAGCCTGGATTTTGTATCTCAATCAACATAAAATACAAGGCACTCATGGGCTATATGGTCCTAGATCTCCCCCAGATGGTAAGGCCCTGGTGCATGCGGTCACTCTTCCCTAGCTGGTAGGGCGCCAGTGCTTATGGTCGCACAAATCAGATGGTATACATATGCACTATAGGGAACTCAAACTTTCCAACATATTAAGGTGACACGAACACCAAATCATGTAATGAGATATAGGGGACTTAAACCTCCCCATCTTATAATAATAAAAATAGGGGAACTCGAACCAGTCGGTCATATAGACCCTGTCGAAGGCAACCACAATTTCCTGTGTTGGTCTCTTAGACCTCCACTTTCATAACTCAGCTACACAACCCTCTTTTAAACCTAACTAGAACAATTATCATACAATCTCATTCATTGATCCATAATACACATTTAGGAATAAATTGTTGGTAACGTCATGCTAAATACACTTACAAGGTAACATTAACATACCAAAATAATTTCATTACTTGGGGAATTCATAACCCTTCTTGGTTCAATTATGCAATAGCTTTTGAAAACACTAACCCATAAGGTTTCACTCAACACCTTAATGTAATAGTTCCAGAATAGTTAAATTCCCGTGATTCTCATTACTAAAACAATTTCACGATACGGGGTTAGGGCCATAATCACTTTAGAAGTCACAAGTTTGCGAAAAATCACAGCTCCCAAGTTCATTCACCATAACCATGCACCCACAAGTTCATGGCCATAATTAAAACATGAGTAATGTACAATAAAACCATGGGAAAACAATTAATTGACCATTCATGTCAAAACTCTAACTTTTAATTACGTAAATAACCATGTAATTTTATGTAATAGAGATATTATGCCTAAGGGTAGAGTCACATGCCTGAAATATCAAGTTTTATAGAGAGAATTTAACTCTAGATCCCTTAGGTGACCAACTTGATAAAACCCTAGCTTAACTTGCTTGAGGGAATTCAAAAAGCCTTTTGGAGTGTTTAATAAGTTACGTAGATTGTTTCTGAGTGCTAATGAAACCCTAAAGGGGTTATAAGACGTGGGTTTTAATTTGGATAAGAGGGAAAATATCCAAACTGCCCTTAAGTAAAAAGTTGAAAAGTGCCGACTTTGAACACGAGTCAACCCTTGACTCATAACCATTCTTTACGACTTGTCACAACGAGTCGTAACCAAGGAACCTTATAGTTTTGTCTTTACGACTCAATGATATGACTCATAGTGGGACCCTACGACTCATAGGGTCACAGAACCCAAAGTAGGACTTACACTAGTCACCCTACGATTACTCCTAATAACTCATAAGATATCCTTACGGCTCTTAGTGAGCCACTCGTACTCAGAGCAAAATAAAGCCACAAACTTACTGATTTGGTTATGACTCATCCCAATGCCTCATAAGGACATGCTATGACTCATAGGGTCTAGTTGTAACTAGGGCAGTGAGTGTAAAAATCCCAAGAATTCCAAGGACCAAAAAACCCGAGGTGTTACATACTCTCCCATTTAGGATTATTCATCCTCGAGTGATTAGACAAGGCATTTATTTGCATAATTTAACTCCACATACATATACTCTTACATTTAACAAAGACAAAATAAAGATACCAAGGAAATCACTATTTCCTTTAATTAAGTCAGAAAACAAATATGTCAGGGAATACACATACCTTAAGCACGATTATTCTGAGTGGGGAACAAGAACGAGTACTTGGACTTCATATCCTCTCTAGCTTCCCAACTAGCTTCTTAAAACTTTTGGTTCCTCCAAAGAACCTTCACTGAAGCCACGTCCTTAGTCCGTAACAGACAGACTTACCGATCAAAGATATCTACCAGAGCTTCCCCATAGGACAATGAATCCTAAATACTAACCTTTTCCAAAGGACCAACCGTCGAAGGATCACCCACACACTTTCTCAATATTGAAGCATGAAACACCGGGTGAACGGATTCTAAACCGGAAGGCAACTTTAATTCATAAGCAACATTACCAACCCTTTTTAAAACCAAGTATAGGCCAACATATCAGGGACTAAGATTCCCCTTTTTCCAAAATCGTATCACTCCCTTCATGGGTGAAACCTTTAGAAAAACCCAATCTCCTACCTCAAAGTCCAATTTTGTTTGCCTTACATCCACATAGGACTTTTGGTGACTTTGGAAAGTCTTAAACTTTTCCCGAATCACCTTCACCTTTTCTAATTCTTGGTGAACCAAATTTGAGGCAAACATCTCAGCCTCACGAACTTCAAACCACCCGATAAGAAATATACAACTCCTACTATACAAGGACTTAAAAAGAGCCATACCAATACTAGAGTGATAAGTGTTGTTATAATCAAACTCTATGATTGGAAAATGGTCGACTTAGCTACCACCATAGTCAATTATACAAGCTCAAATCATATCTTCTAAAACCTAGATCGTTCTTTCCGTTTGCCTATCTAACTACGAATGGAAAGTGGTGCTAAGGGTTGCCTTAGTCCCCATACCTCTATGAAATAACCTCCAAAAATGAGAGGATAACTGAGTACCTCGATTAGATATGATAGAAACTGGATCACCATGTAACTTCATGATCTCCTTAATGAACAATTTAGCATAATCATCAGAAGAGAAATTAGTCCTTATTGGTAAGAAGTGAGCAGACTAAGTCATCCTATCTACGATGACACAAATCGAATCAAACTATTGGGAAGATTGCGGAAGACCGATAACAAAATACATATTGATCACTTCCCACTTTCAAATTGGCAATTCAATCTCTTGAGACAACCCACTAGGCCTCAAGTGTTCCATCTTCACTTGTTGATACACCATGCACTTAGACACAAAATTGGCCATATCTTGCTTTATATTATTCAACCAATAAACCTCCTTAAGGTCATGATACATCTTCGTTGACCCAAGATGAACCATATACCATGACTCGTAGGCCTTGGCCAAAATTCTACCTCGCAGCCCATCAATGTTACCTCAATATACCATTACCGCTAATCTCAAAAACCATCACCTTTTGCTTTCCTACATCATTCTTGATTTCACCAAGATAGGATCCAACACTTGCTTCTTTTTTACTTCAGAACCAAGAGATGACTGGCTACCTTTTGCACAAACACACCACCATTATCAGAGTCCAAGAGACGAACTCTAAGGTTAGACAAATGGTGAATATCATTCACCAAATCCTGTTTCTCTACTTACACATGAGATAAGCTTCCAATAGATAACCTTTTAAAAGCATCAGCAACCATGTCAGCTTTACCTGGAAGGTAGTAAAGGCTTATGTCATAATCTTGAGCAGCTCAAGCCATCTCCTTTGCGTGAGATTTAGATCTTTCTGAGTGGACGCGTACTGCAGGATCTTATGATTAGAATAAATATTAACATGAACCCCATACAAATAATGCCGCTAGATCTTTAATAAAAACACCATTGCTAACAACTCTAAGTCATTAGTCGGAGAATTCTTCTCATGAACTTTTAATTGATTAAAACCATAAGAAACCACCTTGCCATACTGCATTAATACACAACCAAGTCTCACTGAGGACACATCATAATAGACCTCAAAACTATTTGTACCCTCGGATAGGGTCAAGACAGGAGCTGAAGTTAACTTATCCTTTAACTTTTCAAAACTTAGCTCACAAGCCCGACCAAAAAAACTTTGCCTTCTTTTTAGTCAACTTGGTTAAAGGGGCAACAATAGAAGAGAAACTCTCCATAAACTTTCCATAATAACTGGCTAAACCCAAGAAACTCTGAATATCGATTGGATTCATGGGTTTAGGATATTTCTTAAACACCGTAACCTTTTGTGGATCTATCATAATACCTTCACTAGAAACAAACGTTACCTAGATAAGTCACAATATTAAACCAGAACTCCCACTTCAATAACTTAGCATACAAACTAATTCTTTAGGGTTTGCATTACAAGGCGGAGGTGATCGACATAATCTACCTCACTCTTTGAATAAACCAGAATATCATCAAGAAAGAAAATGACAAAAAAAGTCTAAAAATAAATGGAAAACCTGATTCATATGATCCATAAATGTTGTCGGAGCATTGGTCAATCCAAAGGACATTACTTAAAACTCAAAATATCAATACCAGGTTCAAAAAGCAGGCATACAGACATATACTTCCCTAATCTTTAGCTAGTGGTATTTGGACCTGAAGATTAATCTTAAAGGAGAATTTAGCACCCTGAATCTGGTAAAACAAATCATCTATCCTCAGAAGAGGGTACTTATTATTTACTATCACCTTATTCAATTGCTGATAATCAATAATACACATTCAAAGGGAACTATCCTTCTTACATACGAACAAAATAGTTGCACCCCATGGAGACACATTAGGATGGATAAAATCCTTGTCTAGAGATCCTTTAATTACTCTTTGAGCTCCTTCAACTCAGCTTAAGCCATTTTATACAAAGGGATAGAGATGGGACGAGTGTCCAAAACAAGATCAATCCTAAAATCAATCTCCTTATGAAGAGGAACAGAAGAAAGATCATCAGGAAAGACTTCAAGAAATTCATTTACCACGAGGATAGAATGTAAGGAAGGACTCTCCGAGGTAGAATCTTTAACCCAGACCAAATGGTAGAGACACCCTTCTTAAATTAATTTATAGGCTCTAAGATATGATATGAACCTTTCCTTCGGCATTAGGGAACTACCTTCCCATTCAATAATTGGTTTATTAAGGAAATTGAAGATGACCTTAAGGGTTCGACAATCTAAAGAATAAAGACACATATGCAACCAATCCATCCCTAATATGATACAAAATCGACCATGTGTAATTCTATAAGTTTTACCAAAGTTTTTGTACAACCAATAGATACCATAACCCCAATAAACTTTTCTAGCAACCACAGAGCCACTAATGGATAGAAATAGAAAAGGGGTCTGAAATGTATTCGAGATCAAAATTACAATGGACAGCCACAAATGGGGTCACATAAGAGAGAGTAGACTCGGGATCAAGAAAAAAGTACACATCATGAGAAAAGAATTTCAACATACCAGTAATGACATCAAGGGATGCCTCAGACTCCTGACGTGTAGTGAGGGCATAAAGATGATTTCTACCAGTGCCGGAGCCAGAAGCAGAACTAGCACCCTTTGGTGCAAGATCTGATGCAATAGCAACAAGAATCTTATTTTCCCCAAAAACAACCCTAGAAGGACAATCTCTCCGCATATGGACAATCTGACCATATTTAAAGCACTTGTTCCTCTATTCTTCACAAACACCACGATGTACCTAACCATATAATTTACAAGGAGGATGTGATGGAGATGACTGATCCCTACTAGCCTGAGACTGGGCACCCTGCACCATTAAACTATCACCAATCTGCATACAATGATCACCTAATAGCTTTAGATAAGAAGCACTACCCGTAGAGTAGGAACCAGAGTTACTCACTTCTTCTTAGACCATTTTTCTCCATCTCTACCACTTTGCTGACCCCCACCCTTATTCGAGTAATGAAACCTCTTATTCTAACTCTCTTAAATTTCAGCCTACTTCTTCTTCTCTTCTTCAACTTATTGTATATAAAGCCCAAGCCGAGAAATATTCTTGTCCTTGATTAACAAGGAATCTTTGCTCTTTATAATCAAGTCCAGGGATAACTCAAAAGCAAACCTCCTCATTCTATCCCTCATGCAAGTCACCAACTCTGGAGCATACCGAGATAATAGATGGAATTTTAAAGCATATTCCTTGACTAACATCTTGCCTTGCTTCAGGTTAACAAACTACTCCGCTTTTGCCTCCCTCAACTCTCAAGGAAACAAGTGGTCCAAAAAAGTACTACAAAAGTCATCCCATAAACTGCACTCAGTATTATCTCCCCTAAGTTGCTCCCACTCTTCATACCTTTGGTAAGCGACATCCTTCAACTGATAAGATTCAAATTCTATGCCCTCCACTTTAGTAGCATGCATCACGTAAAATATATTTTCCATCTCATCAATAAAATGCTAAGGATCTTCCTCAACTTTAGATCCAGTGACAACAAGAGGATTCAATTTCATGAATTGTCCAACTCTAGCGGCCTCAGAGGATGGAGCAACAGAAGGAACCAGCTCACTCTAAGAGGCCACCAATTGGGTAAGCAAGTGAATCGACTGACAAAACTCAACATTAGACACACCATCCTAGGGTGCCTGAGAAGGGTCAGGAGAAACTAGTGCGGCGACCCTAGACAGGGTTTAAACTCCTGAGTAGGTCCACTATCCTCAAATGGGATAAAAGAGTTTCCATGGTTATCAGATCTTCTTGGAGGCAAGATCTTAAAAGCAAAAAAATATGAATTAGAGAGACTTAAGATCAAAGACTCTAAACAACAAGAAAGGAAAATATTCCTAATGCCATGTAGCCTCTCCCTTATAAGTGCGTTGCGCTACACACCCATAAATAAGACTTTAATTGACATGGCTTTGATGGACAACCAATGACATCAAACTTATCTCAGATATGATCTTTGTCATGACCTAAATCAGGGCCTAGCCATGACGGGTATCCCAAGTCCCATGTTGATCGAAGATTACCCTCTTGCACCCAACTAAACCAAACATAACACACCCAAATGTCGGATGAATTCCAAATATATAATAAGATAGCAAGCAACAATCTTAAGGAAATCTAAAACAAATCCATAACCACCGCCCGATGATCGGCCAAACAACTGACCGACACCATCAAATAACCACAGTAGTCCAAACAAAGCCTTCTAAACAAAGAACCAAAATAGAATATCAATAAAGTGTCGGGACATGCCCCCGACTATAGCCAAAACAAGTCTAAGAGACTAAACATAAGAGTCCAAAACATGAAATATAGTTTTCCGATGTATGGAAGCTCACCACTACAATGTTAACTCGTTAGCTGATCCTGAATTTTGATAATCGAGAAGGAGAAATATAGGTATGGCTAATTCCTACATTACATAGGTATACAATGTACATATATCATTAGTCATTAGAGAGCTAGCATATAACTCGGGGATAAGGTTAACATTATGACATGATCAATAGTTCAAAATCATTCAAACCAATGTGTATGGTCATAAACATAAACACACACACATATATATATATCACATGTCGGGATAGGGAACAAGGCTTAACATGAACGTTTCAAACCTTAGCCTGGATTGTGTATCTCAACCGTCATAACATACAAGGCACCCACGGACTATATAGGCTCGACTCCCCCTCAGCTGGTGGGGCCTAGTGCATGTGGAAACAAGAATTAGATGGTATACATATGCACTATAGGGGACTCAAACCTCCTTGCATATCAAGGTGACACAAGCACCAAATTATGTAATGTGATATGGAGGACTCGAACTTCCTAATCTTATAATTACAACAATGGGGGGACTCAAACCACCCGATTATATTGACCCCCGCGTTAGCAACTGTGATTTCCTGTGTTAGTCTCTCAGACCTCCACTTTCATGACTCAGCTGCACAACCCTCTTTGTAGACCAATTAAAATAATTACCTACAATCTCATTCATTGAACCATTATATACATTTATGCATACATTATTGGTATCGGCATACAAACTACACTTGCAAGGTAACATCAATATACTAAAATAATTTCATTACATGGGGAATTCACAACCCTTATTGGTTCAATTAAGCAACAGCTTTTGAAAACACCAACCCACAAGGTTTAACTCAACACCTTATTGTAATAGTTCCAAAATAGTTAAGTTCCCATGTTTCTCATAACTAAAATAATTTCACAATATGTAGTTAGGGCCATAATCACTTTAGAAGTCATAAGTTTGGGGAAAATCATAATTCCTAAGTTCATTCACCATACCCATGCATCCATAAGTTCATAGCTATAATTAAAACATAAGTAATGCACAATAAAACCATTGGAAAATAATTAACTGACCATCCATGTCAAAACCCTTACTTTTAATCACGTAAATAGCTATGTACTTTCATGAAATAGAGATATTAAGTTTTAGGGTAGAGTCATATGCCTAAAATATCAAGTTTCACAGAGAGAATTTAACTCTAGATCCCTTAGGTAACCAACTTGATGAAACCCTGGACTTGTTTAAGGGAATTCAAAGAGACTTTTGGAGTGTTTCAGAAGTTACATATATTGTTTCTGAGTGATAATGACACCCTAAAGGGATTATAAGACATGGGTTTTAATTTGGATAAGATTGAAAAGTTCAGAATGCCCTTAACTTAAAAGCTAAAAAAGTACCGCCTTTGACTATGGGTCAACCCCTGACTCGTAGCTACTAATTATGACTCATCACCACTAATCATAACCAAGATATTACCACCAATGCACCCTACACTATTATCCTTATGACTCAATGGCATGACTCATAGTGGGACCCTACAACTTGTAGGGTCCAGTCGCCGTCAACACAGAACCTAAATTTGGACATACACTGGTCACCCTACGATTACACCAAATGACTCATAAGATATCCTTACGAGTCTTAGTGAGACACTCGTACTCAAAGCTGAATCAAGCTACAAACTTACTGATTTGGTTATGACTCATCCCAATGACTCATCAGAAACCCTACAATTCATAGGGTTCAGTCATAACCAATGCAGTGAGTGAAAAAATCTTAGGGATTCCAAGGACCTAAAACCCCGGGCATTATACCTCTTTACCAAAAAAGGAGTCGACCATAATAGAAGACATAAATATACCAAACTAAACTATCCTAAAAAAGACACCATAAGACATTGGCTACAACAACAAGACCAAAAAGTAACCTCGGACCCTCCAAATGCCAAGGAACACATATATCACAAATCTACCCACCAAAACACTAAATCGACCTGCCTAAGGCCGATACTCTATCAAGGCAAACCACACCGCAACTCTAGGATACAATTACTAGGCCAGAGACCGATATCAAAGCTACACAAAACCTCAAAAGCCATACTCAATACACTAGGTCACCATCCAATAGTCAAAAATGACATTTTAATTATTTAAGAAAACTGAGAATCACCACAACAATCTACATACCATAAGCATAAAATCTCTGGATGACACCAAAAACTCAAGCTACTTATCACAATAACATGTCCAATCTTTAATATGCAAAATTCATCAAATAACCTAAAGTCCTTATTACCTTGGTAGAACTAGGAGTCTTTTTGACCCTGCGTATATATGCAACCTATCATAACAGGAAATAATCACGTCATAGAAGAAGTGCACAAATCACTATATCTTAATAATAGATACCTAAATAACAGATAAAAATCAAAACAATCACCACTAACTTTGCATAAACCACTGATGAACCACATTTTTAGGACCATAAATTCTCAACTCGAACCCATAGCTAAACTTGGGATACATCAAAAGTCCTTAATCAAGTTCCTTAAACTTTTCTTAGATAAATATTCCTTTCAGTATTTTTCTTAACATAAAATGATGACATAGTAACACATACTCCAAAATCAAAACCCATGAGTAAAAATATCCCATTAGGCCACTTAGCTATAAAACTAATATTTATAACAAGTAAGTTTTTCCTTTACATTAGAAACTCTTTTCAAAGCAAAGCAAGAATTTCTTATAAGTTGAACTTCTTCGAGCCTAACCGAGGAATGTCTCAATACCATCTAATCCTATGACGCAACAAAGTCCAATCACTAAGAAAGTAATCAATATGCAAGGCATAAATGCCTAAAAATATTACTTTATCTAACTAGAGTCTTTCAAAGACAAACCTTACAAGTTGGCCGTACGATCTACCATAAGGTCTTCTTGCATAATCTATCAAGCACCACTCTTTATCCCACAAAGTCAATACGTCAATACAACATTAATCCAAATAAAAAATATAGAATTGACTCCCATACAATAACCAACTCATTCACAAACACTATTAATAACACTTCCATGTAATTCTATACTAGGCTTCCAGCTATAACTTCCTTTACTCACAACTGGCCATCTCAATTAACCAAAATATTTTCTCAATCCAAACTAACCCACAACTCTCAACAACCTCTAGATCATTTTTTATGATGTGAATATGACAAAATCCATCGATTCACCACTAATCCACAATATAACCATCGATCCACCACCATCTGAAAAGCTCAAGAATTTAAGTTTAATCTTGCTATCCATTCTAATAGAGTCATAATAAAGGACCAGTACACCCGATCTACCATTAAGGGATAACCTATAGGGAAACAATATCAGTAGACCCAACAAAAGGCAGTGAATTATATCAAAGATCAATATAGAATAAACAAACACATAGGAGAATGTAAACCCATAATCAAAAACTGACAATACAAATCAAAGGTAGACAAAAATCATACTTGTGGCTACTGTATTAGGAACTCCTACCTCGTGTCCATCCTATGGAACATGATAATAAAATTTTTCATCAATTGGAGCAATTGGTACAGTATCTCTCTATCTAAACCATGGGAAATATCTCCTAGAGTGTCCAAGAAATCCACATAAAAAGTAACCCAAAGAAGTAAGAGTTCGCTTGATAGGCCTGAAGAACCTGAACAATTACTCTGATCTAACTCTCTCCAATCTTAACTATAAAGATCTTGACCTTCATCATGCATATCACTATGATTAATAAATCCATGGGTCCTCTGGCTTGCAACCTTTGCATAACTCTACACAAACCCCTATTAAAATACTCGAGCAAATTAATCTCACACAAGAGAAGGTGGTCCAACTATTCTTCCCTCTATAAAGGTCCTCTACCACTATCTTGCTGTCCTAAAGAACTAGAAAAAAGTGAAGTCTTATCTATTAGAATACACTAAACCCAACCTGTGCAACCTCTCACGACAACCAAGCAAGAACATATAAACATCAAACCTAGAATCTCCATAAAAAAGGTGGATCTATTCTCGTGAACTCTAAAATCTAATCTGTCCTTCTATGGTCATAAAAGATAGAGCCACTAGATGTGGAGTAATCCCCAACAATACCTCATCAACACTAGGAGAATTAGTAGTAGTCACATGTGTATTTAGAGTTTGAAGCCCTGATGTGGCATGCTGAAACAAAATAAGATCCATCCTCTAAGGAAAACCCAACACACGAACCAAATAATTATCAATAGGTATGGTCACAGGTGGTTTCTGCACTAGCCCTAACCCCTCTAACTCCCTAGACCTACCACCACTAGAAACCTTAGAACCTGAAGAGGTAACTTTAGCCTAACTTCTAACTAGTATGGATATCTCTATCTAACCTCTACCTCAAACCTTACTCCCTACACCCTGAAGACATGGGCTCTGAATATATAGATATGAAAGAATGCGTGCTAACTATCTGTGAGAGAGCTAATAAGAAGTTTTTGATTTATACAAAGCTCTGATCACCCAAAATAGAGTGAAAGAATAAAAATATCCTAAAGTTATGTAGCATCTCAAGGATATATAGTAGACGTCTCCGCACCAATCCTCACGACTCTACTAGAATTAGCTTGTACTGAGACCAATGAACCTATGCTCTTATACCAATTTGTCATGATCTAATTTAGCCATATGATGACACTTGTCAAACCCTCCAGGTAAGTAAGCCTAACCTAACCCAAGTTCACAATTAAGGAAAAATGAAAGTGCAAGAAGAGAGAATAAAACTATATATATGTGTGTGTGTGTGTGTATATATATATATACATCCTAGGTGTGGTTGTCACTAGTACAAGCCTCGTATACAGATCCAACTGATAATAATCAACTAAAATATCTTAGATGTGAATAAAAAGTAAGAATAAACAGAGAGATCTAGGAAGTTCCGAACTCTATCAGCCACTACCTTGATCTCCATAATGCCAATACTGAAGAAACATAATCTATAAGTTGCTACTAGACCTAATACCTACACATGGTGTAGAAAAATAAGAAAAAGGAAAGAAAAAAATAAATGTGAGTACGATACTACGTGTACTCAACAGTCATCATTGATAACAGACCCTAATCCAAAGCGATGGCGAGAACCACCATCCTAACTACCCAAGGTTTCGCTAATCAATATATATCTTACAATTACATTCCTTAAACCTATTAGGGTATCCCAAGACAAGGGTCCATAGATTTACCATAAACAGGGCAGACACTCTAACTTAGGGGAGTGAACAATATTCATTCCATAATAAGTAAAATAAGGAATTTCATTATGAAGGAAACTCACTAGCATGACAAGCTAATCAATTATAATCAACCAAGTAATATAGGATAAAAATAGATAGAGAGTGGACATATATACAAGTGTATCTCATACTACCAACTGGGGATACACATCAATATCTCCTATCAAGCCTCAGCCATACCTCACATCGTATAATTTTCCAACCTCCAAATCAGTATAGGATGAAATAAGATAATGTAATAAAGAGAAATAAATGCTCAAACACAATATCACAAACAAGGTCCTAACACAGAAATATAGTATAAGAGTAAATACTAACAGAGTTTTAAATACTAAAGGATGATAATACAATACAAATAATGCAATGCAATGTAGTAAAGATAATGATGGGATGACGATGATGTATGGTTAAAGTCATTACATGATTCTTTGTATACACCCACTAAGCTCGCAACTACCAGATAGATTATATAATCTCAATCTTGTGTCTCAAATCAACCTTACCGGCACATCCCTCAGTATAGGTGTTTTATAAGGTGTTTCATTTTCTTACAAAAATTAGAATGTCTTAGTGGTATCAATGTCTCATGAATATGCATACATGATATGGGGATATAATGCTCACAACCCATTATGAACATAAAAAATCTTTTAATACATGTATAAGTGAGCTCAAAATCAACTCAATGTATCAATAATTAATGATATCAGTTTTCACTTGGCACCATCAGAATAAATAGTGATGTAGTCATCAATAATATCATTTCCAACCCTTCACTTGAGAATAACTATAATGGTAATGCAATTTGCTTAAATAAGGCCTACAATGTCACGTTAAGCCCCCACTCGAACGACATAATGATAGATAAGGCATTGTAATGCACAACAAGGGCTATAATGATAAGTCAAGCCCCCACACAGGCGACATAAATGAATATGGTATTTAACATGCAAACATGACCAATAACATCAAGTCAAGCCCCTACTCGGGAATCACAATGATATATCTTATCAAATCAACAAGCAATAACATATAAGCCTCCACATGGGCACATGAGCCCCAAATGGGAAATACAAAATAAACAACAATCCCAATAACAATATGTCGCGGAACTACCAAAATCAAGCTTATTCCAAACACTAAATCACATCAACTAATTCAAGCCCATTTATACGCTATGCATACTCTAAAACTCAATTATTCTGTCAATATCAATATGACATAATTGTCCACCAGAGGTCACTAAACCCCCAATCATCACGACAAAGTCTGTCAAGCTCTAAAATAGGCATCCAGCATAAATTATTCAAATCACTAAGTTTTCTATCTACAACCTTCTCTAAGAATAATTACAAGTAGTAATACTAACTAATCAAGGCAATAGTCTAACTACAATTAATCAAAGACTCTGGCACCCGTGAAGATACTTGTTATTTAATCTATGCGGTAACCCCAATCCTAAGTAATCATAACATGGAAATAAACAAGCATATAACACATAATAAACACTAAAAAAAGTTCTCAACTTGCCTTAAATAAAGATCTGCAAGTTCAAACATCATCCAAAGCCTCAATTGAAAGCTCGACTCACTTGAACCGACGCCAAACGCATCAAGTCAAACCAACTACATCATCTACAAGTCAAAAAGAAGTTAATAATATTCATATTAACCCTATCTAAGACAGGTCTAAAATGAATTTGAAAAATGAGTTAAAAAATAAAAGGAGTAAAACTAAAATTTTATTTAAGAGTAATATTTCCCATATGTAGAGGAGTCTATAGTTGAAAACTCAAGCGAAAATAAGGTCCAAATTGAAGAAATATTATTTTAAAGATTTACTGGCAAAATCCAACATCCCCTTTTGAAATCAAGAATTTGAGGATAGATTTGCAAAAAAGAAGATGCAATAAGGATTTGGGAGCTTATCTATGGAAAAAATCTCAAAAACTCCTTTGAAATTACCTTAATTCGAGTTTTAAAAGTTCAAAAATTGTGAAAATATGATTTTGCGCCAAAATAGGAATTTTTAATCTGTTCAGGTATGCAACCCATCACGATCACGAGCCACAAATTGTAATAACGACCTGACCCAAATTGACCCTTCAAAAACACAGACCTTTGGCTGCGAACGCAATGAATAAAATAAACCTAACCCATAGAGCTAAGCATCGCGATTGCGGTACCCGCCATCACAAATACAATGGAGGAAGAATTTATCCTTTGTGAATGTAATATAGGGATCGTAAATATAAGGGCATAAAATTCAGGGCTAGACTAATGAGACATTGGAGGTTGCAATCGTGATGAAAATGGATCTACACCAGAAAATAGTTGAAAACCTGCAACTCCAAGTCTAAAAATCCTCCAAACAGACCCTCCAAATTTGTTCGGAACCCAACAAAAACAAACCAATAATGCTACTAGGGTAATTTTGACATTTAAGACTTAATGAAAATATTAGATTTTTGAAAAAAAAGATCATTTTCACCAATTTAACCCTCTGAACCCCTTAAGGCCAAATTGAACTAGTTTCCAAATGGATAGTAGAAATGCAAATTAAAGGCTCGGGACCTAAAATAACGATGCTACTAACACAAAACCGATATTACAAATCTAATGGAACTACCAAAATCATCATCCGAGGGTCGAATCACAAAATATGGATCGAAGTCAAACTACCTCTTTTAAGGATACTCAAAACATCAAACTCAAATTAAACACTCCTAAATGCATCAGAAATCGGGTCAATCATCCTTGCACCTCATAAATTAGATGAAGGCAACTACTGGAGGAGCGGCAAAATGATCAAAACACAAAAAACTTTAAATTTGAATGTGAGGATCATTAGAGAGAAAGTTTTGTATCTCTAATTGTTTTAATAACCTCCATATCAAGCATGATTCAGGATCATTCTTAACATGATACGTGATAGAGACATTGTCAATGTTAGATTGAAGACTATCTTTTAAGATACATCTAAGATTCTTATCAATGCAAATGCCTAGATTTCTCACTATTTTAGAGAAATAAATAATGTGGCCAATTATATAACTAAACTTGCTTCTACTAGTGAAAATAGAACCTTTTACCTCTCATATTAATAATTACCAAGAAAATTTAAAGGTTTAATTTGACTAGATAAAAGAATACCCCTCCTTGAGGATATATAAGATATGTTAAATGTAATTTTATTTATTAGTTCATGCATCTCTTATTTAGTATGGAAGGTTTTGTATAGGCTTATCATTTCATTTATTTTTTGGTGCGACTACTCAACTCTTGACGAATTAGAGGTAAGGTCCATGCTCCTCTCTATTCATTTGTTTTTTTTTGTTATGAATAGACATAACAGGGATCAAGACTAATCTTCCACTCCCAGGATCACAAACTTTGGTGATAACTTATTAAAAAAAGAGGTAGAATAATAGGAGATGGTAGAATTCTAAGAGATTACCAAGGCACAATGGTAACGAGTTTCTGTCTTAATGATTTTCTACTATAATAGCATAATAAAAACACATGCTACTAAATTTGGACTTCAATGGTGTGTGGAATACAATATTCACAACGTTATTCTGGAACTTTACTAAAAATGGTCGTAGACATAAACACATGTGAGGCCTATCCTTCTTGGAAGCTTCTTCATTATGTAAAGAATGTACAAAGTAAAAATATTCAATACTAACACGGTACCATACTCATTCGCAAAAACGGTTGTACTAGAAGACTTCAATGATTTTCATTAACTTGGGCAAGATCCTTCAAAATTGTGAGAGAAAAATATAATGTGGACACAACTGGCCTTACGAGTTTTAGAATTAGAACACAAAATAATGAATGTAGATAAAGTTTTTGAACATAGAAAAATTCTAATTGCTTAAGGAGAATATAAGAAAGAAAAGAAGGTTGCGTCCATTTTTTAGCAACATATTATTCCTGATTTTTATACCAAATTAAATCACAATGATCTACCACAATCAAGTTATAGTATGAGGTTTATAAATGATTAAATTATGATAAAAGTGTGTAAGTATTATGCACATATATACAAGAGAGAGAATCAGGTCGTACCTAATTTCACGAACTCTTATAAGTTGGTCCACTCTCTTGCTTAATCTACACAAATTTATTGATGAATCGATTCTTATTGTGCTTCTAATAATTTGGAATAAAGTAAAGAACACTCACATTTTAAGTGAAATACCACCCTGGCTCAAAGATGTTAAACTCACAACCTATTTTCCTGCGGATTAAACTCAATTCTACTAAAAAGTGAGCCAAATTCATATTATAACTTAGTAACCTAAGAGAATAGCTATAATACCTTGCCCCAACAATCACTTCATTATTGCTAACCACTTCAAGTTATTTTAAGTTGAATCTAACCATTTCTCAAGAAAATACTTTATCGGGTGATTCTAGAATAAGCAAAAAAGGTTACTGCTTGATATTCCTAATACAATGAAAATTAGAGTGCATAAACTTACACTTGATAACTTGATTAGGAACAGGTACCAATGCTCAGGAATAATTGCTACAATTTTTCAATCCTAACCAAATAGTTTCTCCAAAAATCCAATGAACAATAATGATACTCAGAATCAACTAAGACATGTAAGAACAAATACTAAACTGATTGAGGATCAGCATGTGCTACCAAGTCTGAAAAAACAATGAAAACACCTTGGATGCCTACTTCTTCACTTGTTCTATCATATACCTTTTATTTTTTATTGGATCCTATTCCTTTATTTTTTATCGTCACAAGTTATCATCAATTGTGTCTAAGTTACACATTCTTCATAAGTTAAGCATTAAAATTCAATAGTAAAGTTTGTTGTACAAAACATAAATAAATTTATACCCTTTGGCATGTCTCCTCTAGCCTTAAACAACAACAACAACAACAAAAAACCCAGTGTATTCCCACCTAGTGGGGTCTGGGGGGGTAAGATGTACGCAGTCCATACCTCTACCTCTAAAGAAGTAGAAAGGTTGTTTTCGATAAACCCCCGGCTCAAGACACGAGACACCACACAAATACATAGTAAAGCACAAAACAGGATTTCATAACATCAATACGGCACCCATAACTAATAGAAAACAGAGGTAAGCACCCAGATTCGTAATAAAATATGGAACACAGAATCATAACAAGAATAATACCCCCACCAGGTAATTCCCTACACTAGCGACCCAAACTGGCCCTAGTCTTCTGCCCTAATTCGCGACCTCCATACCTTTCTTACTAATAAATATAATTAAAGACAAAATTGAATTTAAGATTTGAACATGGATTTCTTCGATAATCGCAAATTAATTTACAATGATACCTTGGTTCACAATCAAGTATTTATAAAACTTTAATGCCACTTTTAATAAATATATAAGGTTCGAGCAAAAGCTATTATGTCCCAAGACCCCGTACAAAAGTGTTGGATCCTCCCCTGACAATAGCTTCATTAGCCTCACCTGACATATATTCCCATTGTTTTCAATATTTTCTGCTTGTATTAGGCTTCCACTATCTCTAAAGTAGCATTTGGTGTAAGGTATAAGGTATAATAGTCTTGGGATAAAATGCAAGATTATTTTATCCCGTGTTTGGTCAGGGTATTAGTGAGTTTCACTGTGAAATTTTATCAAACAACTGATACAAAGCTTGGTCTACCAAGCTGCATTAAACAAAGAAGAAGAAGGAAGGATGAAATTTTTATTAACTGTCAAATTATATTGTTATTACAACTTGCACCCATAAATAGAGATATATCTTCTAGAATCTTCTCACTACACCACACACTTAACCTTCTAGTTCATCATACGGCTCATTAACCACCTGACAAATTAAGTAACTCACGTGCACTAGTCAGTTCAGGTGTACTAATAGCCAACTGTGTGCACATAGTGAACCCATGTAACAGTGCACGTATAATGATCACACTTGTAGTGTGACTCCAGACTTTTCAACAATCCCTCTTAAGCGCAAGGGTATAAAATATTAAGAACACCAAGCTTGCTTAAGAGTGTGGAATATTGGTCATGTCTTAGGCTTTTAGTCAGTATGTCAGACACCCGATACTATGAAGAAACATGTAGAGTCTGCACTAAACCACTCTTGATCTTGTCTCTGATAAAATGACAATCAATTTCTATATGCTTTGTTCACTCATAGAAGATTGGATTTTTTGGTAACTATATGACAAACTTACTATCACTTAACACTGTAATAGGTTGAGGAATCATCATATTTAATTTTGCAAACAACACTTCTAGCCAGGTAAGCTCAACTATAGATAAAGCTATGCTTTTGTACTCATCTTCAGCTGAGCTTCTAGATATTGTATGTTATTTCTTAGACTTCCAAGATATTAAGGAACCACTAAATTGCACCATATATCCAGTTATTGATCTCCTAGTATTGGGACAAACAGCCCAATCTGAGTCACACCAACAAACTAAACTATCATTAGTTTGATTCTTCAACCAGATTCCCTAACCCACTGAACCTTTTAAGCATCTAATCACCCTGTAATCTGATTCTAGGTGATATCTCTTAGGCTTTTACATGAATTAACTCAAAGTCTAAACTGCATAGCTGATGTCTAGTTTAGTTATAGTGGCATACATAAGTTTTCCTACTATTCTTTGATAATGAGATGCATCTCTCAAAACACCACCACTTATTGCCCCTGTGACTTCAACATACTCTACTGATATCATCTTAGCATTGGATTCTAGAGGTGTAGATGCTAGTTATACACTAGATAGACCAACTTCTGATATCAATTCCAACAGGTATTTTTTTTGATTCAAAATGACTCCTTCTGAGGACCTCAAAACTTTAATTCCTAGAAAGTATTTGAGCTTTCCCAAGTCTATGAGCTTAAATTATTTGTGTAATACTTCTTTGGCTTTAGATATCATACTCCCATTATCTCCAATGATTAGCAGATCATCCACATATACTAGGACTATTACCATTCCTCCTATTTTCTTCTATGTAAACAATGAGTATTCATAGGTACTCTAAGTGAATCCTGCACTTGTGAGAGCTATAGTCAGCTTGATATTCCACTTTCTATAAGCCGGTTTTAGCCCATACAAGGATTTAAGCAATTTGCATACCTTATTATACCTTTTCTATTAGAAGCCTTCAGGTAGTTGCATGTATACTTCTTCCTCTAAGTCTCCCTACAGAAAGGCATTATACACATCCATTTGGTATATATACCATTATCTTAATACAGCTAGTGCAATAACATACTTGATAGTCACTCTAGTTGCCACTGGTGAAAAAGTATCATGGTAATCTAATCCTTCCTATTGATTGTAAACTTTAGTTACCAGTCTTGCTTTAAATATCTCAACATCCCCATTCGCTTTATACTTGATCTTGTATACCCATTTTGAGCCAATGACATTCTTTCCAGGGGCCAACTCAACTACTTCTAATATGTTATTATCGTCAAGTGCTTTAATTTCTAACTTCATGGCTTCTATCCTTATATTATCTTTGGCGACTTGATTGAAGTACTGAGGCTCAACCAGGTCTGAAAAATTGCTCACATAACATTGATAATTGATGTAGTATTCTTGTAGGATAAAAAATTTGATATTGGATATCTTGTACCCTTTCACTTCCCAGGTACAGGGTAATTTTTCATCCAAATGGGATCTTTAGCCACCCTTGATGTTCTTCTATAAGTGATAGGTTCTCCATTCTCTATGCATACTGGAGCTGACTAATTAGGTTGAACACTCGACTGATCTTCTACATCAACTAATGGATAAGGCACCAAAGTAATTAGAGGTAATTCTCCTACATTTGATGTTAAATTATCAATAGTATTCGCCTAATCCACAGACTCTTCATCACCACCACCATCTCCTGCATATGACTTAAAAAATCCATGGATTTGTTCTTTTCTTCAGCTTCACCAAAAGGGAAAATATCTTCCTGAAAAGTAACATCTCTACTGACAAAAAACTTATTAGAGTCCATATCCAGTAATAAGCATCCCTTCTGTGTGGTTGAATACCCCATTAACACTGTAGGTTTGGCCCTCTCAGAGAATGCATCACCTTCAGGCAATATTGAGGCATAGCTCAAATAACCCAATACCCTCAGAAGTGACAAGGAAGGTACTTTAGAGAACAATACCTCATATGGAATCCTACCACTGATGGACGATGAAGGTAATCTATTCATTAGGTAGACAATAACCTGAACAGCTAGACCCCAAAATTTGATATGTATTTATGACTGAAACCTGATAGCTCTGGCTATGTTCATGATTTGCCTGTGTTTTTTTCCACTAAACCATTCTGTTGTGGTGGATAAGGATAACTACTTTGATGCAATATACCTAAGGTCTTGAACAAATCACTACACTAACTGTTAAAGAACTTAGTGTTATTATCAGTTTTTATGACCCTCATATTAGATCTGAACTAAACTTTAACCATCAATACAAAGTCTTTGAGAGAAACAATAATCTCATACTTAAGATGTAATGTGATGAGTAGCACCAGAGTCGACTACCCATTCTTGCTGCTCATTATGAGAAAAATAAACAGGTAGCTATACCTGACATGTTAGCATGCTTTATCTCCTGTTGATTCCTGTTGAGAAGTTCCATAATCTGCTTATACACCCCATTAGTAAAGGCTTGCCCTTTTGCTTGCATTGCACTATTGTTATCCTTAAGACCACCTTGACTGGTTGAAGCATTTTGATATGCATCTTTACCAACACTTTGTCTATTGAAAGTACTAGATGAAAACTGAGTATCAACTAGGCTTGCATATTAGTTCCCAGGATGCCTAATGGCATTGAATCTTTCAGTATCTTGACTTTCATATCTATTTACAACCCTTTTGAACCTCCATTATTACAACTCATCTTTCTCCTCAATTTTTAGTTAGTAGGGTATCCAATCAGCTAGTAATAATTCTCTCTTGTATGTCCAGTGAGGTGACAATAGTCACATTTCTTTTCCTTGTAATTCTGATTTCTATGGCTCACTTCTGAACCTCTATGCACCTTCATCGCAATAGGATCTGATTTTTTGATTGTGATGGAGGAGCAGGCAAGTTGTTGCAACTTATCCTCAGCTATCATAGGATATGCTTGATTAAGATAAGGTGCAGCTCCTTTTAGCAATATTTGTCTCCTTACCTGTTCATATGAATCATTCAACCCTCCCAAAAATTGTAACATCATTTGAGCAAGGTTATCTTCATAATCCCTAGATCTTGGAAAATCACATGAAAGAACAAGGAAAACAACATCATATTCATTCCATAGACCTTTCAGTTTAGTAAAGTAAGTAGCTATTGAATCAGTACCTTGGATTAGTGTGTTGATTTCTCTTGGTAGTTGGTATAATCTCATTCTATTCACCTTTTCAAACCTTTTCTTCAGATCTTCCCAAACTTCCCGTGCACTTGTGGAATAAACAATTCGAGTCAACAACTCAAAACTTACTGAACTCATTAGCCATAACTACACTATGGCACTATAAGTTTTTCATTGTTCATGCAACTTTTCTTTATACATCTCTTTATTGTATGCACCAATTACAAATCCAAATTTCCTTTTTCCCAATAACGCAATTCTCATTGATCTACTCCAAACAAGCTTGACTGGAATCAAGGTAGATCCAAACATATCTGATGTACCTATGAACAAAAAATCACTGGGATCTATCTTAGGTGCTATTCTTCACCTTTCATCAATCAATCAATCAAATGTAGGGATTGAAATAACTACTAATAACTTCCTAAAAAAAACAGAAAGATCTACTACAACAATTCAGAGTTTCAAGCAAAATTTATTATTCAAGTAGAGTCAACTGCATAAATAAAAAAAAACTCTACCAAAATGGAGATCTAAACTCCATATATTGTTTCTCATATTCCATGATCAAATTGGAGCTCTAATACCATGTGAACTTTTATCAAACAACTGATATAAAGCTTGGTACCAAGCTGCATTAAATAGAGAAGAAGAAAGAAGTATATTTTTATTAACTGTCAAATCACATTGTTATTACAACTTGCACCTATATAGAGAGATATATATCTTCTAGAACTTTCTATTCTAGAATCTTCTCACTACACTACACACTTAACCCAGCTCATCACACAACTCATTAACCACTTAACAAACTAACAAACTCACGAGCACTAGTCAGTTCACGTGCACTAGTAGCCAACTGTGTGCACACAGTGAACCAATGTTATAGGGCACGCATAATGATCACACTTGTAGTGTGACTCCCGACTTTTCAACACTCACGATTATTTGTCCCACCATTTATACCATAATGATGGGATAAGTTATCTCATATATATGATGAAATAACTAAATCTCGAACTAACTAATCTCGAGATAACTCTTTTCGAACCAAACAATCCATTACCGATGACTAAATAAATTTATGTAAAAGCGTCGAGGAAATCGTGCAGAAAAAAGTGATAGTAGCATTGTATGCCACTGAAGATTCAAATACTTTTTCTTGGTCTTGTCTTTTTTCCTTCAATACGTCAACCTTCTTTTTCTTTTTTGGTATTCAACCTCGAAGAATGACAATTAAATTATGTCAGATGATAGGGACATACACTGTGTAGTCCAAATTAAATATCATAATGATAGGCTCAGAAGCAATAATAACTGTCTAATGAGTGAAAACGAAAAGAGAACGAATGAGATAACTAATAAATTTTGTCACAGATAAAAATGGATCTCATCAAAAGCAGCAATCAAGTCTAAAAAGATTGATTGAATTATCTTATTAGAACAATTTATGATTCATATTAGTTAGAAGAATTTCTTTCGCTACAATCTCTAAATGTTACATTTTCTTGTATATCCTACTGGAAATGTAAAGTGAACTCTTGATAATATCATAGGGCACAAAAAAGACTGAAAGACTCAGATAAACATTAAGCTCATTTGATATCATTAGAAAAACTCCACTTTTACATAATTATCTTAGAAAGGAGTTTATATAGGTGCTAATATAGTTTTCCAGAATAACACTTCTTTAAGTACTTTCACAAACATACTTGAATCTAATCACATTGATACGACAAAGTTATCTAGATATGAGTACTATAAAAGATCATGTTCATAGGATAACTAAAAGACATGAATCTGGACACATTAAGTTTACCATTTTCAACATTAATGCCCCTAAAAACTAACTGTATCTTTTCATATTTTTCAATCCTTTTTGCTAATTTCAACTTCATTTTCAGGAGCCTCTTAGTATACACATTTACAACAAATGACAAATTCATTCTCCATTACCTTCTAACTTTTGGCTATCGCAAACCTAACTCACAGAAGGATTCTCTTGTCTTCTCTTCCTATCTTGTGAAGTCCTTCAAGACCTACATCTTCTTGACGATCGAGTTATTCTTCTTTTCACATTTCTGAAGAATTTACTCTTCTTTTGAAAATATCCGGCCTCTGAATGGGCCCTTTTGAAAACACATCTTCAATGGAGATTGCCAAAATCTTCATGTTTATACCTATTAAGATTGATTCAACATTTTGATACCACTTGTTGGAAATATAAAGCGGACTCTTTATAATGTCATAGGAACAAAGAGAATGGAAGAGAGAGATAAATATTAAGCTCATTTGATATAATTAGAAAAATTTCACTTACATAATATCCTTACAAAGAGGCTTATACATATGCATGCTAATAGAGAATTTTAGGATAATAACTATTACTTCCACACGCACTTAAATCTAACCCCATTAATAGTATAAAAGTTCTAAATATATAAAAAAAAAGACCATGCACCTAGGATAAGTAAAAGACATAAATCTAGACACTTAATATATGGTTCGCATGTGGGGAAAAACAAATCTATATGTTAATTAATCAACCAATTAATCTCCATCATATACATGTTTTTACCTTCAACACTCTAACTGAAAATCTCCGCTCTTCCTCTTCTTTTCTATCGTGACCTGGACTGACTTGACAAAGATAACAAGGTCATACCTTTTCCGATAATTTCTCCATCTATAAGCAGTGACTGGATTAAAATTCTTACTAAGAAAAATCAAAACACAAAAACTAATTACATAAAAAAGTCAAAAGGGATTCACTTATACTCTCGTTTGTTCATTTTTGTTTGTCCACTTTAGACTTTAATTTGCACGCCCTTTAAGAAACTATAATAGATATGGAGATTTTATCATAATGCCCATATTAATTGATGTTTAATATTAGGGTCTTTAAAAATGATTTGAGAAAATAAGCAATTAATGTTAAGATAAAACATAAAAAAAAAATATTTTCTTCTTGTGATATATTAAAAGTGACAAGTAAAATAAAAATTTATTTTTGAAATATTGGGCAATTAAAAGTGAACAGATAGGAGCAGTATAGAAAGGAATATGATAATTAATGAAACAGAAACTTTATTACAATGCCTAGAATCCTTGTACAGTAAGATTTAGAAGTTTGGTTTTTACTCACCCGTATAGAGAATTCCAGCGCTACTTTGTGATGTTTATGAATACCACTATAACAATTCCCTCCCCTCCCCCCCCCTCCCCCCTCCCCCCTCCCCCAAAAAAAAAAGAAGATAAAAGTCACAGTGACTCAGCATACAATGTCTATATCTATCTATCTATATATATATATGCTCATACGGAAAAAAGAAGACCTAACGACATATATAGTTTATTTTCCTGCAAAGAAATATCAATTGACTCCCTCGAACAAGGGCAGCTCTGCCTATTATAAGAAGTTAACAAACAACGGCTTAAACGGAATTGTTTAATTTTTGACAAACACAAGTAAACACTTCTTGCAACAAAAAGTAATAAAGACGTAGAAATTATTGCTACTTGCTAGCTAGGGCTTACTTGAGACTTGCAGCTGCCTCAAACAAGGATAGAAAGAAGAACGGTACATGTTGGAAATTAGCAGTGAAATGAATCAAGGGATGCAAATTTCGCGGAACCATCAACAGGTGATGCTGCCACATGATCTGATCTTTCCTCAACCGGAGCAATAGAAAAGTTTAGATCATGCTGGCAGCTTCAACTGCTAGTGTTCACGATCCAGCATCCTTCATATAGGTGTCAGATCCAAAACTTTGACGCTACAGTTAAAGTAATTTTGAGTTGATTGACTGACCCTGAAATGTATATCTAACTCTATCGAATAAGTAGGAGGTGAAAGTGTATATAAAGGGGGAAAAGAAGGGGTGGATGAAGAGGATGCATCAACAAGATCTATCTAAGTCTGTCTTTGGGATATTCTCTAGGTGATAGGTTATAATTTATTTGGCTGGAAGGTGAAAAGCTTGGGGAAGATGTATAATAGTAATAATGAGAAAAGGAAGAAGATGGAAGTGGTCCACTATTAGCATAGCCATAGCATATAGTGAGACAACTTGAATATAATCACGCCCACGCCACAAACCCATGCAGACAAATTAAAGGCAACGACCTGCTTCAGACTTTTCAAGATATACCCTTTTAATTTAAAGCCTTAACTTTTGTGAAGATGTGCTCAGCTAATATTTGAATAGTGTAACAATCTCATCTAAAAACAAAAATTATTAAAAGTAACATATTTCTAGATTCTAGTTACTCGATAAATTACTAGAAGTAATATATTTCTAGATTCTAGTTACTCGATTAGTTGTATGTTTTATCGTGTTCTTCATTTTTTTTTTTTTTGGCTGATTCTTTTTCATGGTTAAACAACAACAACAACAATAACAAACCCAGTGTATTCCCACCTGGTGGGGTCTGGGGGGGTAAGATGTACGCAGTCCATACCTCTACCTCTAAAGAAGTAGAAAGGCTGTTTCCGATAGACCCCCGGCTCAAGGCACCAGATACCACACAAATACCATGTAAAACACATAACATAAATACGGCAGTCATAACAAGAATACATAACATAAATACACAAATACCATGTAAAACACATAACAAGAATACATAACATAAATACGGCAGCCATAAGTAAAAGAAAACAGATGAAAGCACCCAGATTCGTACTAAAGCAAGGAACACGGAATCATAACCAGGATACTACCCCCAGCCAGTAATTCCCTACACTAGCGGCCCAAACTGGCCCTAGTCCTCAGCCCTAATTCGCGTCCTCCAGACCTTCCTATCTAGGGTCATGTCCTCGGTGAGCTGTAACTGCTCCATGTCCCGCCTAATCACCTCACCCCAGTACTTCTTCGGCCTACCCCTACCCCTCCTAAAACCATCCAACGCTAGTCTCTCACACCTACGAACCGGGGCATCCATGCCCCTCCTCTTCACGTGTCCGAACCAGCTCAATCAGACTTCCCGCACTTGCACTCCACTGGGGTCACACCAACCTTCTCCCTGATAGTCTCGTTCCGAACTCTATCCCCTCTAGTTAGTCCACACATCCAGCGCAACATCCGCATCTCTGCCACCTTCATTTTTTGGATGTGGGAATTCTTAACTGGCCAACACTCCGCTCCATACAACATGGCCGGACGGACTACCACCCTGTAGAATTTGCCTTTAAGCTTAGGCGGCACCTTCTTATCACACAACACCTCCGACGCGAGCTTCCACTTCATCCATGGTTAAACACATGCTTGTAAATATATTGCATTTTTGAAAGGGCATGGTGTTTAGACCTAAGACTTAGTGGCCGGCAAAGTCAGAATTTCACAAAAAGAATTCAAAATATAAAAATATAAATATATGCAGAAGTCAGATATTTATCTATGTATTTACCTATCTATCTATCTATCTATTTATCTATATATAAAAGATAATTTTAACTTTATATGCATGTTATAATTTTTTCGAAGAAAATTGGAATGAATCTTCTAGTGCCCTAGGCCCTAGCTCCCTCATTGCTAAGACCTGTTGTCTATTAATGTTATATTAAATTGTGCAATCATTTTATAAAAAAGTTTAAACCATTAAAGAGAGCTTATAGGAATTACGTATATTATGTGTCAGCCAAACAAATTCAATAAAGGGGACTAGCTGGTCATTAAAGTAGCAAAATTACTTTTTGATGAACCCCCTATTCACGTTTTCTTCTCTGATCACATGTATCCCTGTCTGTCTCCACCACTTGTATAGGAAAGATAAGACATAAACAAGTTGAATATCCACGCAAAACGAGAGATTAACACATGGTTGTTCATGGTGGGGGACCGTTAATTCATAATTTGAATGCATTACCTTCTTTCTTCCTCTTACCCGGCCTGGGTGGAGCAACGGTATCAGAAGGGTTCATTCAATTTTTTTTGGCGAAATATTATATTATATATTATCAAAATTATTTTTATGTATATATAATTGATGTTAAATTTTACTAATTTGTTTGCATATTTACTTTTTTATATTATGGATCTCTTTATTAGTAAAAATTAGTTTAGTCGCACGTGTAACGTTTGATTATTTAAATTAAATAATTTTATTTATTAGGAAATTTTTTAATAAAGTGTAAAAGTTTAAATTATTTTTCAAAGATTCTTCACACTTAAATATAATAACGTAAACATAAATATATTTTTTAGTGTAAGCACCTATATATTTTACATCATCATTTTTGTTTTTGTCATGTATTACCACTATCCCTTGTTGTCGGTTATTTTTCTTTTTTGTTTCTATATTTAAAAATCTTTCCTTATTTTAAAGTTAAATCCTTACAAAATTATTGATTACATTCTTATAGCGTATAAATTGATTTGTAGAATTTCACGCAACTAAAAAGACGAATAATCAATAGATAAAAGAAAATTTCAATTTCTGGTACATATTACATAACATAATTCTACAGATTAGACAATAAATTAATAGTGCATGGTAAATTTGGTAAGAGGTACACAAGTTTATCTTTTGTTTACCTCCTCTATTTTTTAGTACACTCTCGTTCATCTTTTTTAAGTCTTAAAATAAAGGATAATGATAGTTACATGAATTGCATCATCTAGTAAGTCCAAACACTTGAGATACTCTTATAATATGATTTTTCTAACTTAGAACTTCATTTAGCTGTCATTAAAAATAAAAAATAATCACTAAAAATAGAAAAAAACTTAAAGATCGTTATACACAACAAAGGCACATAAAGAATTACAATCGAATAACCTTTAAGAGAGCAAAAGAGCAATAACTATGATAATAGTGCTATATAGTGTTGCCTTTAAAATTTGCATAAAACTCAAATATATTTGAAAGGAGTAAAACTTGCAACAATCAAAAGAGCATCACCACACATATACTATAAACCTTGAATTTATTTTTTTGGCGAGATAAACCTTTAATTTTTTGGCTTCTTCATTCGGCGGCAACTCACTTGTTTCTTCCAATTTTTCTATCAAAAATTTGCAACTGAAAAAGAAACACAATAAATTATTAAAAGAGGACAATACATGTCAATTGTTGATTATACATAATTCATATATAATCTTTAAATTCATTGACTAAAAAGAATAAAGAAAGACAAAAGGATGACGATAATGAATCTAAGAAGACAACTTGAATTAAAATTAAAATCAACAAAACTCAAAATAAAAAGAAAAGTAGAAGTAGAAGAAAGGTTGCATCTTTGTAGTAAAGTATGATCAAAATATTACTTAAATAGAATTGTAGAATTTTTTTTATATAACGTAAAATTCTAATTGATTTAGGAGCGCTAAATATTATGATTTGTTACTTAGATAAAATAAGTACTTTAACTAATTTGTTAGTGTTTATGTATACTTAGAATTTTAGGAAACGACCATTGAATTTGAAACTAAAAAAAGTAAAGGAAGTAAAAATTTAAAAAAAAAAGTATGTTTTTGCCCTTTCGGGTATTATAAGTTGTGTAATATATATTAGTGTTTATGTATAATTAAAATTTTATTTGAGAAATATAGGAAAAGACAATATTAAATCTAATTTAGTTGATATAAAATTCTTAAACTAATGAAAAATGTATTAGTTGTCATTAATTTTGATGTCTTCTAATAATGAAAAGTTTTATTATAAATATATTTATTTAATTTTCAACTCTTAAATATTAGAAAAAAATAGTGAAAAGACGATTTTGTCAAAAATAAAATATTTTAATAAAGGACAAAAAATTCAAACGATATTTATAACACCCTTCGCATTTTTAATATTATATATAAAATGAAAGGGTGGATAAAGAGTATTTGGATGAAAGATTACCTTGTACCTGGGAAGTGGAAGGGTATAAGATATTCAATATCAAATTTTCTGTCCTACAAGAATACTACATCTAATTATCAATGTTATATGAGTATTTTTTTCAGATTCTGTTGAGCCTCAGTACTTCAGCAAGTCGCCAAAGATTATAGATGGATAGAAGCCTTGAAGTTAGAAATTAAAGTACTTGAGAAGTAATTGAGTTGCCACCTGGAAAGAATGTCATTGGCTCAAAGTGGGTATACAAGATCAAGTAAAAAGTCAACAGAGATAATAGAGATATTAAAATAATATAATTAAACTTAATATTTACATAAAAAAAAAACTCAAAATAGAGATTTAAATACAATACAATTAAACTTAACTTCTATCTAAATAATTTCTTAAAGTTGACCGACATTCATGTACCACCTGTAAATTCATCTACAACCTGTAAACTATAACAAAATAATATAATAGTGATCACACCTGTAAACTATAATAAAATAATATAATAGTGATCACAAAGCTTCAGTTTTGATGAAAATAATTTTTGTCTGAGCAAAAATTTTGCCCCTAAAGAATGACTTGAATGAAAACAAAGAAGATATATATACACATACGTTGAATTCTATTATGTTGTAAAAAATAGTGAAGAAGTTGAGATTTAGAAAATTAAGCATCCACCAATCTAGACATGTAATTGAATCAAGTTGGATGAGCATCAATCAACAACTAAATCGATTTCTTCTCTAATTTAACGTGCATCTCAATATTTATAAAAATATTTTCTTAATAGAGTCTTATTTTAGGAGTATTTTTCTATCTCATTTTAGGAGTATTTTTCTAATTGATCTGTACAAAAAAAAATATTAATTGTTTCTCCTTCCATATATTTTAGGAGTC
Source organism: Capsicum baccatum var. pendulum (assembly GCA_030864225.1). NCBI lineage: Eukaryota > Viridiplantae > Streptophyta > Magnoliopsida > Solanales > Solanaceae > Capsicum > Capsicum baccatum. The sequence continues at coordinate 73,054,287 of CM061558.1, read as the reverse complement.
CCATATATTTTAGGAGTTCAGTTAATATAATAAAATAATTAAATAATAAATTAAAGAAGGAGGGTATTTTAATAAAGGACAAAAAATTTAAATCACTTTTTTAAGAATCTTCGCACTTTATATATATATATATATATATATATATATATATAAGTGTGAAGATCCTTAAAAAATTGACTTTATTGAGTTCAAACATTATACTAAATAGGATTTTTGTTTGAATGATAAAGATGAATACAATAATTAAATTCAACATCTTTTGAAGAATTTATTTAATTAAGCCTAACATTTACCAAAAAAAATTCTCAAAGTCAATCGACATTCATCTACCACATGTAAACTGTAACAAAATAATACAATGATAGAGATATCAAAACAACATAATTAAATCTAACATTTACACAAAAATCTCCTCAAAGTCGTTCGACACTCATCTACCACCTGTAAATTATAACAAAATAATACGACAATAGAGATATCAAAATAATACAACTAAACTTTATCTTTATGCAAAAAAAATTCTCAAAACAAATATAAAAAAATAATACAATTAAACCTAACATCTACCTAAAAAAAATTCTCAAAGCCGACCGACATTCATCTACTACCTATAAATTCATCTACGACCTGTAAACTACAACAAAATAATATAATAGTGATCACAAAGCTTCAGTTTTGATGAAAATAATTCTTTCTCTGAACGAATCTTTTGACACTAAAAAATGACTTGAATGAAAATAAAGAAGATATATATATATATATATATATATATATATATATATATATTCACACACGTTGAATTCTATCATGTTGACAAAAATAGTGAAAAAGTTAAGGGCTAGAAAATTAAGCATCCATCAATCTAGACATGCAACCGATAGATGAGCATCAATCATATTTTCATAATAAGTAAACCAATTTCTTCTCTAGTTTAACGTGCATTTAAATATTTATAAAAGTATTTTTTTAATAGAGTCCTATTTTAGAAGTATTTTTTTTATCCTATTTAGGAGTATTTTTAGTTGATAAAATATTAAGTGATTCTCCTTCAATATATTTTAGGAGTCCCATATATTTTAGGAGTCTAGTTAATATAATAAAAGTAATTAAATAATAAATAAAAGAAAATGGTGAAAAGACAGTGAAGAATCTTTTAATAAATGACAAAAAGTTCAAATCACTTTTTTAAGAGTTTTCTAACTTTTAATATATTATATATTATGGATTCAGGAGTTTGATAATTTATAATTTTTCGTGCATGTAAAGTTATATATATGGTACATTTTAAATGTTCTAGTATTTCTGATGTAAAATATTTAGTTGAGAGTTGTTAGTTTCTTCATAAGTTATGCTACAAAATTATAAAATTTTCGTAAATATAAATAGAGTTTAAAGTCGACAAACATTCATATCAAAAGAAACTCCTTAATTATTAATTTAAAAAAATTTCTTATCCCTTTTTGCTTAACATATATTTTAGGACTTTTTAATTATAAATATTATAAATATAATGATATGATAATTTAAGAAAAAATAGGTGAAAATATAATTTTGTCTAAAATAATTTTTTTTTTAATGAAGATAAAAAAAAAGTCAATTGTTTTGGATTTTTGAAAAAAATACATGATTTTTTTTACCCAAAATAAAGGTCTCCTACTAAGTTTTGGACTCTTCCCACTATTTTGTTCATTTATAACATTAGTATTAATCACTATTTTTATTGATTTGGAGTTATAATAAATAAAGATTTTAACATAAATATATTTAATTAATTTATAATTTTTAAGTATTTAAAAAAAATAGTGAAAAAATGATTTTTTCTAAAGTGAAGTATTTTAATGAAGGACAAAAAATTCAATTCACTTTTTTAAGATCTTCACACTTTTAGATATATATATATAAATATAAATATAGATTATAAATTAAATTTTGACTCTACTATTGTAATGAGTAACACCATATATAGCGATAACTTTTAGTGCATCGAATTGCTTTTTTTACTACCGTAACAAGTAAAACTATAAAAAGCATAAAAAACGACAAATATAAAAGCATGACCAGTCAGATCTGCTCTCACTTCTCAAACCAAACAATATATTCACTTTCATGTGATGACTGATCGATGATATCATATCATATTAATATTACATGTTTCATATATACAAAATAAAGTTTCATTTCCTTTCTAAGTATTTTGCCTTTAAATTCTTCAATGAGGATTGAGAGGCTCTTTTACAAATATGGAATGCCGTTTGTACAACTTTAGCATAGTACATAGTTTATATCCCAAACCTGAGATCAAATTCTTGTGATACATTAATTCATCTACCATGGATAACCATTTACCCTACTCAATCTTTCTAGAGTGCAGCTAATACACGCCACTTTTATAATTTAATACCATACTAATCTGTTGTAAATTAAGGGGATTCAAAAGCTTGTTTTGTATATACTAGTTTAGGTTTATGCATCTCGCGTGTACCTCACTTTATTGAGTTCAAACGTTATAATATATAGAATATTTGTCTAAATAATAAAGATAAATACAATAATTAAATTTAACATCTTTTGAAGAATTTAATTAATTAAACCTAATCTTACCAAAAAATTTTCTCAAAGACGATCGACATTCACCTGCCCCTGTAAATTGCAAAAATTGCAACAAAATAATACGATGATAGAGACATCAGAACAATATAATTAAATCTAATCTTTACACAGAAATTTCCTAAAAGTCATCTGACACTCTTCTACCACCTATAAACTATAACAAAATAATACGGCAATAGAGATATCAAAATAATATAGCTAAACTTAACCTTTACACAGAGAAAAAAATTTCAAAACAGATTTATAAAAACAATACAATTAAACCTAATATTTACCTACAAAAATTTCTCAAAGCCGACCGACATTCATCTACTACCTATAAATTCATCTACCACCTGTAAACTATAACAAAATAATACAATAGTGATCACAAAATTTCAGTTTTGATGAAAATAATTCTTGGCTGAGCGAAAATTTTGACAATAAAGAACGACTTGAATGAAAACAAAGAAGATATATATACACACACGTTGAATTCTATTAGGTTGACAAAAATAATGAAGAAGTTGAGGGCTAGAAAATTAAGCATCCATTAATCTAGATATGCATCAGAATTAAGTTAGATGAGCATTAATCATATTTTTCAATAAGTAAACCAGTTTCTTTTCCAGTTTAACATGCATCTCAATATATATTGAAGTATTTTCTTGATAGAGTCCTATTTTATGAGTATTTTTCTATCATATTTTAGGAGTATTTTTCTAATTAATCAGCACAAAGAAAATATTAATTTAGGAGTCCATATATTTTAGGAGTTTAGTTAATATAATAAAAATAGTTAAATAATAAATTGAAGAAAATATTGAAAAAATAGTTTTGTCTAAAGAAGAGTTTTTTCAATGAAAGACAAAAAGTTCAAGTATTTTTGTAAGTGTCTTACTATTTTAATATATTATTTATATTTTAATATTTTTTTAATTATTTTTGAATAATACAATTTATTGACGAAGAAAATTCAGTTGAATCTTTTATATGACTCTGGATTCGCCAATGAAACGTTGCCCTCTATTTCTCGTCAATTACTCATAAAAAGAGAGTTGCTAAATCTAGCCATGATTTACGTAATATATTTATGGAGATCGGAGAGTCTAATCAGTAAAGGTGTATTATTTGATGCTTGAATTACTTTTTCATGTCACAAAAAAAGAATTTCGTGATCCATATGATGACAAGCAGTTGTGATTTTGACATTTTATTGTTTTAAAATTTGTTTTGATTCCTTTGGTAGGTTGGACAAGATAGGAACCAATTGGATGGAAGAAGTTGTCAAAAGTAGAAAAATCGATATTTTTATAAGCAAGTTCCCAACTTATTGGTTTGAATGAGGCAATAACACCTATTCATTCATTATTTTTCTTTTTCTATATTTTAGCTAAATTAGAGACAATGTAAAATAGAAAAATTATGGTTTTACAGATTGATTTATGAATTTAAGTTTTGTACATTATTAGTGTATAAAATATTCTACACTATTAAGTTAACTTGATATGATGTTGGGAAATAATTGGCAAAGAAGGAACCCTCCAAAACTAAGCTGCCAAATACCCACTTAATTTCTTTTTGATTTACTTTTTAGGTTTAGGGTGCAAAAAATGGGAAAAATTAGAAAAAGTGGGACTCACACGTGGGACAAGGGACCAATTCATCATTTTTACAACTTTACAAATTTAATATAATACATCTAACATGCTCCACTTATTTCAATATTAAGCAAAAACTCACCCTCGCTCTTCTCTTCAATTTTTCAACTTCCGCTTTTGAAACTACTTCTCCCAAAAACGTCATTTTCATTTCGTCTTCTTCTCCAGTTGCTAAGGGGTCGTTGTTGCTTCGCAAGGTTAGTTAAAATCAAGTTTCGATCATTTCTAAATCCATTTAAACGATTTTTTTTGCTAATTAATTCGTAGTGATTTAGAATTTTTTTTTTGAATTTGGTTTTTTAGTTTAGTCATGTTTTTTTTTTAGCAACGAAGTGTTGAATGATGGGATAATAACTGTTTGAAGAGTTATTTTGACATTTTGATTTGAACAACGACATGTTTATGTCCGTAGACCCACGATCTGTTCGTAGACTCGCGATCTATTCGTAGACCCGTGGTCTATGAAATGAGAATACCCTAGATTGAAGTCAATTTTAAGACGTATGAAATTCTTTTAAAACATGATTGCTGAAATAGTGAAAATTGAAATATTAATAGCTAATTAGTTTGATTAAGTGCACTAGTTTGATTTTTAGCAATTGTTGTGTTTTAATATTGCATGTCGAATTTTAGTTTAGGTATTGTATGTTTGTACAGTAAACTATTTAATGGTAGGGTGTTTGTTAACTTTTTTTGTGGGGTTTTCATTTGAGCATTGAGTTATTTCTGTTGATAGACTTGTGGTCTATGAACTGACAATGAGAGATTTGTTCTTCAGGTGTAGATTGTGTTGAAAATGGGTAAAAAAAATATCATTCCTAAACACAAAGCCGGTACTGCTGGTAGCAGTAGAAAAAGAAGAGCTGAGGCAGTTGAAAATGTCTCAAAAATGAAGAAAATTGAAGAGGTGGTGTCCGAATTAGATTCGGAGTTAAAGAAGATAAGCGACTATGGCGATTCTAGTGAAGATGTTGCCAAGCGGAGTGTCAGTGGTGACAGTGAAGAGAGTAATAGTGATGATGGGGATAATGATTCCTTGTCTGTGTCATATCTTTCAAGGTGTATTTCCGTGGAGCGGTCTGACCTTTGAACGATAATTGACAAGGTCAGATCTTTCCTGGCAAAGATATTGGTCAGATCAAGAATGCCTTCTTATCGAGGATTTAAGCAAGTTTTTATTGACCAAGAATTGAAGAAAAGATTCAAGCGGTCCTGTTTTGGACACCTGAGAAACCTACTGGAGCATCTCAAGTTCAATGGAGAAACCTAAGATGCATCATGAGATGTAGTTCTACATTAAAAACAAGCCTGTCTATTTTGTCTTGAAAGAGTTTTGTTTGATCACGGGGTTGAACTGCTCATTATACCCTAGTTAATAAAAAATGAAGAAGGTATTAGCAAAGAGGGACAATTTTTGTTTTAAGGTGACGAAAAACAAAAACATCACGGCGGCCAACTTGTTACACCTGATCAGAGGGAATAAGCTGAATGAGGACCAGAATTTCAAGTGTTTTCTACTGTGGTTCTTGCACACCATGTTACTTGCAAAAGATTCGACGAAGGTTGTCGACACAAAACTGATTCGAACGGTCGATTCATTGAGTTTCTTCGAGAAGTATCCATCGGGAAAGAGACATTTCAACTGACCATGGAGTATTTAAAGAATTAAAGTTACCCGAAGAAGCAGAAGACATCCTATTCTCTATTCGGATTTCCCTGGGCATTCATGGTATCTACCATAAACCCTTCAGTGAGTTTATCATAGATTCTCATTTTATTTATACTCTGTCATAGACTCTGAGTTATTTTTTTCACTGCTGTACTGCTTACATATTGGGATCTATGAGGCTTTCCTCTTGTTGGAGAATTCACTGAAAAATCAATAGATGAGCCCTTTCCCATTCCCCGCATCCTCAGATGGCACACTACAAAAAGTGATAAGATAATCGAAGACGACCCACTCAAGTATAAAGGAAAAGTTACCAAGGTATGAAATTATTTTCTAATAATCAATAATACTACCATTGTATTGAATGTTATGTAGTTGTTAATTGATAATTTGTAGAACGTGCACCCGTACATTATCCCTACTGTTCGTGAGATGAAGATGGATTACATGATTATGTTTGAGCAATATACAGACGAGGTGAAGAACAACATCCTCGATGGCTTGAAAAAAGAGTTAGAAGGGGTAACTGTCCTTACTTCAAATGAGGACACTGATGATGACGGGGATTTGGGTGGTAACCTCGTTGGAGTACGCATTGGTGTTAATGATTCTTCGAGTACCTCCAAAGATGCAGCGGGAACCTCATCCCCCGGGGATCTTCACAAGCATGTTGCTGTGCTCATGGAAGCGGTGTTGGATATTGCTGCTTATATCAGAGAGAAAAGAATGAAGAAAAAAGAAAAAGATGAGCGACAACACGAGCGAGGTAACTTTATTCAATAATTGATGTTGTTAATGAATTTTTAGCTTTAAATATTAGTAACACTTTGTAATATGATGATACAGTGCATGTGGACCTTCGTAAATTGGAGAGAAATGAAAAATGAGAAAAAAAAACAAAATGGATGAGTTGGCCTCTGTTGTGGCAGAAGAGAAAAAAAAAAAAAGAAGGATGGAGAAGAAGAAATGGAAGAAGATAAGAGCCAAGAAGAAGGTGGAAAAGTAGAAGCTGCAGAAGCAGAAGAAGAAGCGGCAGCAGATGAACAAGAAGGCGAGGAAAAAGAAAAAAATGATGAAGAAGAAGCTGACAAAGCTGACAATGAAGAAGTTGAAAAAGAAACAGCAAGTGAATGAAATGAAGAAGCTGAGGAAGAAACATCTGCTGCAGGAGAAGAAAGAGAAGAAGGTGTGCAAAAAAATAAAACTGAAGAAGCATCAGCTGCTGTAGAAGCTGATAAAAAAGGAGAAGAGGGTAAGAATGAAGAAACAACTGCAGCTATTGAGGAAAAAAGAGCTGAAGATAACCAAAAGGATGTGGTCATGGACATTGTTAATGAAATGAACAGTAACACTTGTGTTGATGAGGAACTTAGGGAAAAGGACATTAGAATCCTAAGCCGTTTAATGAGTTGTTGAATGATGAGTTGTTAGGATATGACAATTATTCTTTTATTTTATGAAACTTGTTTTGATTCTGCATTGAATCTGTTGCTATCAAACTGATTTGTGGCATGAAATTTGAATATGCAGGGTGTGGTCATAATTGGTACAGTGTGTGCTTGACATCATAGAAGGCATACTTAATATTTTATATACCGTATGCATAGTCTATCATTACCCTTCTGGTCGAATTGAAGTTGAGGTGTTGTTTAATCGACTATGATTCTATCAAAAATAGTATTAACATTATAGAAAAATAGAACTATTAGTATTATTCAATATCACTACATCCATATTACACTTTTCCAAAGAACGAATACTAGTATTATAGCACATAACATCATATTTAGGACATTCTCCCTTTCTTCAGCCAAAATCAATTTTTGTTTTAGTTGATCCCTCTCTATTTGGGTGTCATGTAGCAATATTTTAAAGTAATCCCTCTGTTCTTCGGCTACTTTGAACAAATTCATGAGAAAATCTTTATTTTCTTCACATTTTTGGAGTCTTTGTAGTAGAATAAATTTTGCCAAGCCTTGAAAATTTAAAATCTAGAGTCCCGGACTCAACATTGATGGACTGGTTGAAGGTGATAGCTCATCAAGCCATTTAACAAATGAGCATGCACCATTATCCTAGGAAAAATATAACAATTACATAACGATTAAATTAACTTTAAGAAAAAAACACACACCTTACCTTCGCAATTGCACAATTATAAAATTTGCGACCTGGATTTGAATCCGTGTGTGACGTCCTCATGATAGCCGCATTAGTATTTTTAGAATTGGATGTTCGAGATGCTTGTGACATTATAGAATTTTTAAAAATAAAACAAAGTGAATGAAATAAAATAATGAGGGATGAACACCTTATATATTAAGTAAAAACAAAATGTTAACACTGATGGCTTACAAAAGTAACCGTTTATTACCGTTGGAAAACTAATTTTTCTATTTTGAACTGGTGGTGACACTTAATAGACCTTTGTAGATGATGACCTATGTTAGTCATCGATTTGTCTGGTCTACCGTAGACTTACACCTTTAGTAGTGCATCGATTGATATCCTGATTATGCGTAGACTACGATGATCTATGTACACTTATATAGACCATTACTTGGATGTAGTTAAAAAATGAATAAACAAACTAAAAATTATTTAAATAGATAATCACATGTTTTGTAGCTGGTGGAAGAAAATAATTAAATTAAAAATGATTTAAATAGATAATGACATGTTTTGGGGCTTGTGGAAGAAAGTAATTTAATTAAAAAAGATTCGAATAGATAATCTTGGAGTGGTGGTGACACTTAATAGACCTTCATAGATCATGACCTATGTCAGCCATCGATTAGTCTGGTCTACCGTAGACTTACACCTTTAATAGTGCATCGATTGATATCATGATTATGCATAGACCATAGTGATCTATGTACACTGTTATAAACCATCACTTGGATGTAGTTACAAAATAAATAAATAAATTTAAAATAAATGTAGTGTGGATTTCTACACATGTGAAGGAGTGTAAGTAAGTCACATAATCATATTAGAGGTTAAACAAATTAGGAAGGAGTGAATTAAGGAGTATGTAGATGGGTAGTAGTTGAATGTTCAATATTCTAAGAGTAATGTTTGTCAAAGCACAAGTATGTATTGAGGATATGATTGTTCTAGCACTATCAATTCCACACACTCTTTTGATTTAGGGGTCATGATGGAAGGAGTATGTGGAATGTGTAGTCATGAAATACAATACATATCCTCAAAACATACTTGTGCTTTGACAAACATTACTCTTAGAATATTGAACATTCAACCACTACCCATCCACACACTCCTTAATTCACCCTCCCTAATTTGCTTAACCTCTAATATGATTATGTGACTTGCTTACACTCCTTCACATGTGTAGAAATCCACACTATATTTATTTTTAATTTATTTATTCATTTTTAACTACATCCAAGTGATGTTCTATAACAGTGTACATAGATCATCGTGGTCTACGCATAATCATGATATCAATTGATGCACTACTAAAGGTGTAAGTCTACAGTAGACTAGACTAATCGATGGCTGACATAGGTCATGATGTACGACGGTCTATTAAGTGTCACCACCAATCCAAGATTATCTATTTAAATTTTTTTAATTAAATTAATTTTTTCTACCAGCCCCAAAACATGTCATTATCTATTTAAATCACTTTTAATTTAATTATTTTCTTCCACCAGCCGCAAAACATGTGATTATCTATTTAAAAAGCTTGTGATTATCTATTTAAAAAACATGTGATTATCTATTTAAATCATTTTTAATTGAATTATTTTCTTCCACTAATCACAAAATATGTGACTATCTATTTAAATCATTTTTAATTTAATTATTTTCTTTCACCAGCCCCAAAATATGTTTTATCTGTTTTAATTTAACCGATGACCCATCGATTCACATAGTTTACGATCGACTAATATGTACAGTAAAGGAAATACTGAGTATACAATCGATGATAGACTATATATTATTTTTTACTCTTCAGGAAATTAGTCAAGCTAAGCTACAATACTGTAATTTGAACAAGGCATACATATTTGATTCGAGTTTTTGTCTATACATATGAATAACCGCCACATAAAAAAAAATAAGGGATCACAACAAAGATGGTAAACACAATGTTAAAACAAACTGAAACATACTTCTATTAAACTTGTTCATTGCATTACATAATAATATTTACAGCAAAAAGGGAAAAATTAAAGAAGTTTTCTTCTAACAAGATCCTACAAGAAAGCTTCTTCAGTAATGAACAAACCAAAAAACTTCAAAACATAAACTAAAATAACAAAGTAAACTAAATTATGGGGATGGTAGGGGGTGATGTAGTTGTTGCCGTCCATTCCAAGATGCTCCAGAATTGCTCGAAGAAAATGAGCAATTCGGTGGTGCTCACGCTCCAAGTACTGTCGATGTTCTCCCAGGCCATCGAAAAGACAGTCAAAGTCATTTTGAAGAAGAAGCAGATCATAGTAACGAGGTGGGGGGTACTCTAATTGAGCGAAGGAAAATTTTATGACCAGGTATGATTTCAGTTTTGGGTGAAGAAGAAGAAGAAGAAGAGGGTTTCTGATATTTTGGGTTTAGGGACAAGTGAAAAGTTACGTAGAAATAGGCCCTATACTTATATACCCATAGATGACGTTCTTTCATATGTCCACCCAATGGTCAGTCGACGTGTTTGAGAAGAGGAAACGTTTGGTTTGCGTATACCAGTGGTTTTTCTCTTCAACAGACATTTTGCAGCTTTTCATTAAATGGGAATGGGAAATAAGGGAAATAATGATTCATTGCATCGATTGGAGAGATAAGGCAATAAAATAACCAAGATAGCATGTTAGATGAGGAATAATATAATCAATATATAATATTTTATTGACCTTGGAAAATATACACCATAGATGTTACGTAGTCTACCATAGACAACGATTTAGGTTTATTACAATTGAAGGTTAAAATCTACAGAAATGCATATATAGCCACCAAAACAGTAGCTTTACAACTGAAGCTAAAAAAAAGTCTATTTATGATTTGATGGTCATTCTACACGTGGTTCTTTTGTACTCAGATTTCTTGCATATTGAACACATATTCCTCCTTTTTGAATTTAGTGTCTGACCGACACCCTAGTGCATTTGAATTTTTTTATTCTGAGTTTGGAATTGTAAGGGGGTGGAGAAATTTTAGTGTCTAGCAATTCCTGTGGCACAGTCCATTCGGCCTCTGGAGGGACAACGTTATTTGCTTCCGAGTATGCGAGGAGGTAACTTTCAGCTTTGTAAATTGGCAAAGAGTAGTCGTAGATGGAGTTACCATAACCTTCGCCATCACCATACTTTACTTGCAAAGCTGCCATCGCATGTTTACACGATATTTTCACCAAGTTAAATTTTCGACAAGAACAAGTCCTCTTCAAGAGATTGACCTTGGCAGTGACGCCGTTTCTAAACAGCATATACTGGTCGATAACTCCATTTGGATTACTTACATACAAGGAATTGCTCGCGCTCTTATTATCCCTTAAGATCCTTTTTACATAAGGCACAAATATGTTCTCTTTACCATCGACAAAGGCATGCCGCTCCCTAATCTTTTTACCAAATTTTCTAGCAATTGAATTGAATATGTATGACACGAGGTACTCCCGTTCATCCATCCAAATCGAGTTGAGCGACTCGGCGATGTTTGTGGTCTTCACATCGTACCTATTGCTCGAAAAGTGTGCTTTACTCTATTTTTCAAAACCCAGCATATTTTCAATGACATGTGGTGCCTCGGGGCACTTACTCTTCAATTCCATAAAATTATCACTAAACTCATCAAAGAAATAAGCCTTTACCATGACATAGAATAGATAAAGATGTTCTCCGCAGTGTTGATTTATGCAAAAATTCTTAGTGAGGTGCCTCATGTAAAGTCCGTGATGTGCATGAATGTATACACCAGAGAAGGCATTGGCGATGGTAATGTGCTTGTCGGAGATAACACAGATCTGGTTCATCTTCTACGATAGACTTCAGCTTTTGGAAGAAGAAGGTCTAAGAAACATCGTTCTCTTTATCGATGACACAAAAGGCAATCGAAAAAATATGATTTTCAGTATCCTGTGCAATGACACTCAACAGAATGCCCCCGTACTTGCCATATAAATGTGTGCCATCGATGACAATTATCTTTCTCATGTGGGCATATCCCCGTATACAAGCTCCGAATGCTAAGAAGTAGTAAACGAACAATTCATCCATTTGGTTTACCATGATAGAGTAAGAAGACCCGTGATTCAATAACTCCACTATGTGGGAAAAAGCCTCTAAGCAAGCATATCCACGCTCCGGTGTCCTGCGAATGATGTTTTTCATAATTACACTTCCTTGTCAACACATCTAATATCTTGCATTGCAACATAACTCCTTAAACATAATCCTTTGAATTTCTCTTATGCTTGGACCCTTACCATCCCGAAAATGATTTATTCATACTAAAGAAATCAATTCAGATGAGACTTTCTTGTGCCTGTGAGTGACGTGTTCAACACCACATATGTGCAACCCGACATACTTGTATATGCGAAATCTGTTTAAGGTTTCATACTTTTTTGCCCGCAACAATCAGCCACAACCACGAGATAAGTATTTCACCTTAATCAATTTTGTGCAACTCTTCTCCATATAATAATCAAAAGACTACCTCACCGTTGCTGCATCTAGTAGCATTTTCAGCTTTTTTTTATCGATGAATGTTTGACCATAATAGAAATTGGTTCCATCGGAGAAGGAGTGTCTTGGTTGTGGTGCCGTTCTATGGTCTTCTTCATCATGTTGCAAGTTCGATGAAAAGTCTTCCATATGCATAGAATCATCTTCCATATTAATTGGATGATCGCCATCATTTTTGTAATCATTCAAATTATTGTCGACCAAATCATCGTCGACTGTTGAATGCTACGGTGGGGGTGCTGAAGAGTTCAATAGTCCTTCAAAGGACCTCTCAACCATATTTATCCTCAAAATAGGCCTAAAGCCATCTGCATCAGCATCCATTATGTAGTCAGCACATGTATCGCTATTTATGATTGTAGGATTCACCTTTTCCCTCGAATACATTAGATAACTAATAACCACGTCACTTAGCGTGCAATCTATATCCCCTCTCTACATTACGCTTGCAATAAATTCATCGTACAAACTGTTGCGGCGAAGAGGAATGGGAATTGTCCCCTTTGTAAATGATCTCCATTTCCAATAGTTGGGAGTCTCCACCCATCCTCCCATAAAATCAGCAGAAACCAGAACAAATTCTATAATAGACATCCTAGAATTAAGCTTTGATCGAAGGTAGATTATGCTTACTGTCTATGTCGGATTATATGCTTGGTCTATGACTGACGATGATGGAGCAATAGTTTCACAAATATCCGTACAAAAACTTATGATGCAATGGACAAGCTTATGATGATTGTGGACTGATTTGCAGCTGATCGTCGGAAAATAACATCGGAAAAGTGGCCGAAATCGGAGCTTTTTGTAGGGAAAAATAACTACCTTCTATTTTTAGCTTTTGTAATTTTTTTAAATATTTTTGGAAAACCTAGATATATTTGTATATATAATGGTGGATGATTGAGTGGATTGAAGTGTATTATTAGAAACTTGTGGGTGAATTTATTAAGTTGAAAGTATTGGGTTAAAGTGAATTATTCTAAAAGTTGGGGCAAAATTGTTAAGTTGGAAAAGTTGATGGTGAGGTGGAATTATGTGGGTATTTGGCTAAGGTTTTAAAACTTTTGGGTATTTGATAAAATAGTTTTGATAAAGAGTTGTTTTGGCATACTTGCCCATGATATTGCAGGTTACCCAATTTTTTCTTTTTTAATTTTTATATAAAAAATTGGATAACCTACAATTGCATATCAAGTTTAGCCGATAGTGTAGAATATTTTGTACACTAACCATGCACAACTTAAACTCTTACTTTATAGGCACAAAGCCTTGTTGTTGGTAGAAGCAGCTTTTCAACACTTTCAATTCTACCTTCCTCATTAATTTTCCTTTTGTCCCTGCTTTAGTTTATTCCTCACACTTTTTCTCATTTATGAGTTTACGAGGAGGCCAGGAGATTGTGCAGGGGCGGATCTACAGGGGGTTCACGGGTGGCATGGCACCCGCAAACTTTGATCGGATAACTGTGTGTGTATATATATATTGAATAAAATTGGTATATTATTTAAGTGCCACCCAGTGCAGCAGTTGAGGAAGTAGTGTCAATCGAAAACGCGTTAAAATTTCACGTAGTATACCATAATTCAAGTCCAGATACTAGCAGTATTTTGTTACTTTTTGTTCGTTATTCTGTTTTCTATAAGTTTTTTTCCTCTCGACGTAATCTTTGTTTGACTCCTTTTTTTGGGTAATCTTTGTTTAAGGATTTTTAACTTAAGTGTAGAACATAATTGAAGATTCCTTCGTCCTTCAAATTTATAGTTAACCTCTCCTCGTAAATCATAATAATGATACTTGGCTTGATGTTATAATTTCTTAACAATAGAATTGGAAATATCCATTGAATGTTGGCAACAATTTTGTACTTTTATGCTGACTGATAAGTTGAATTTAATTCTTGTTTACATAATTTATGGTAATAACAACAACAACAAACTCAGTGTATTCCCACGGTCTGAGAAAGGTAAAATGTATGCAGTGCATACACTACCTCCGGAAAAATAGAAAGGTTATTTTCAATAGTATTTATAATAATAATCATATTTTTATTATTTGATCTATTTGTCTATACAAATTTAAAAGATAAATAATCAAATTGAAACCCAAAGTCTATAAAATCGACAAAATATTTTTCTTATTTGAGGCAACGTAAATAGCAAAACATAAAGAAAAAAATTAAAGGATTTCCAGCTGAATTCATAAAATTTAGGTTCTTTCATAATGTTTCAGTGAAATTTTCCTTCAAAAATCTCTGACTAACAAGCCAAATTCTAGTAGGACGCCCATAATAATTATCCTTTTTAAGTAGTAGCTTTAACATTAAAAGTGACATAGCACCCGCAACCTCGAAATCTCAGATTCGTCTCTGGGATTGTGACTTGCATGAATGACAAAGTAGGCGTTTAGTCATCATATTTGGATTTCAAATTTGAGATTTTGATTTGAAACCAATGTATATTTATAAAATATGAATAAAATTTCCACTTTATTTTCAAATGGTGATTTAAAATTTTAAATTCTCTAAAAAGTAGTATTTCAAATTCCAAGTTTTAATATTAATTTTTTAAATGTAAAATGACTCATAGATTTATATTTTGTAAATAATGACTCAATCATTAAATTTTACAAACAAAAAAAAAGGGAAAGGAAAAAAATGCATGCTCAATTTGAAGAGATCGTTCATACCACGTAGGAAGATTATATTAAGAATAGTTACTATTGTTGTTGATTTATTGCACAAGTGAATCTTTGTAAAATTACGTGCACTTGAAAGTTTTATTATAATAAAGAACATGCAGAGATATGAAATTTAATGTGACACCTTTGAATATCATGTTTCCTTGTTGCAACTGTGGTTTGCTCATTTGGTATGATTGTATAATTAGAATTGAGGAAGTTTGACCACTAAAAAAAATAGAAAAACCGACCAAAAAAATGAACCACATGTGGTCGGTTTTCCAGCATTTTCGACTAAAACACCTACCAAAATGCGTGGTCAGTAAAAGCCTGGTAGCTTTTTTAAAACCGACCACGTGTGGTCCATTTTTTTAAAAATATATATTTTTAAAATTTAATATTAATTTTTTTTTTACAAAAAGATTTTTTAAATCAAAGCAATTTTTTTAAAAAATAGACAACAAATGGTCGGGTTTTCATTTGAATTAAATAATTAATTTATAAAAAACCAATCACATGTGATCGGTTTTATTTAAATTAATTAATCAATTTATTAAAAAAATTGACCACAAGTGGTCGATTTTTATTTAAATTAAATAATTAATTTATAAAAAAATCAACAACATGTGGTCGATTTTGTATTTATATTAAATAATTAATTCAAATAAAATCGACCACTTGTGGTTGATTTTTTATTTAATAATGTATTTAATAATTTATTTGATAAAAATATTATAATTAATTATAGTAGACCGACCACATTTAAAAAGAATTACCAGAAAAATCGACCACATGTGGCCAGTTTTCTAAAAATATTTTTAAAAACTGACCACATGTGGTCGATTTTTTGTTAAATTTTTCAGAAAACCAACCACATGTGTTTGGTTTTTCTGAAAATTTTGTAAAAAATTTATTAAAATCTTTCCAAAAAACCAACCACATGTGGTCATTTTTTCTGATAATTTGTAAAAACATTAACAGCATATAGCTATGCTACATTCCACTATACAATACACTCCACCAATCATTGAATATACAATCAACCACCATAATAATAATACAAACATTAAAAATCAAATTATTTACAAAATTTATGGAGGTTCCAAATCTAAACTACAAAACATACAAAAGACTAAAATCAAAACACAAGTTCACATTTCAAGTTCCTTAATTCAAAACAAAAGTCACTAATTCATAATTCAAGTAACTAAACTTAAACATTTCAAGTCACTAATTCACTTCACAAGTTACAAAACTAAACGAAATTCAAAATGAAGAGTTCACATTTCAAATACCTACACTTAAACTTTAAAGCCACTAATTCACTTCACAAGTTACCAAACTAAACTAAATTCAAAATGAAAAGTTCACATTTCAATTACCTACACCTAAACATTTTCAAGTCACTAAATCAATTCTGAAATTACAAAACTAAACTTAATTCAAAATGAAAAGTTCACATTTCAAGTACCTACACTTAAACATTTTCAAGTCACTAATTCACTTCTCAAGTGACCACACTTTACTAAAATCAAAATACAAGTTCACATTTCAAGTACCTAAATTCAAAACAAAAGTCACTAATTCATAATTTAAGTAACTACACTTAAACATTTCAAGTCACTAATTCACTTCACAAGTTACCAAACTAAACTAAATTCAAAATGAAAAGTTCACATTTCAAGTACTACACTTAAACATTTCAAGTCACTAATTCACTTCACAAGTTACCAAACTAAACTAAATTCAAAATAAAAAATTTACATTTCAAGTACCTAAACCTAAACATTTTCAAATCACTAAGTCACTTCACAAGTTACCAAACTAAACTAAATTCAAAATGAAAAGTTCACATTTCAAGAACCTACACCTAAACATTTCCAAGTCATTAAGTCACTTCACAAGTTACCAAAATTAACTAAATGCAATATGAAAAGTTTACGTTTCAAGTACCTACACCTCAACATTTCAAGTTACTAATTCATTTCTCAAGTTACCAAACTAAACTAAACTCAAAATGAAAAGTTCACATTTCAAGTACCTACACCTAAACATTTTCAAGTCACTTCACAAGTTACCAAACTAAACTAAATTCAAAATGAAAAGTTCACATTTCAAGTACCTACACCTAAACATTTTCAAGTCACTAATTCACTTCACAAGTTACCAAACTAAACTTAATTCCAAATGAAAAGTTCAAATTTCAATTACCAACACTTAAACACTTCAAGTCACCTATTCACTTCTCAAGAGACCACACTTTACTAAAATCAAAACACATGTTCACATTTCAAGTACCTAAATTCGAAATAAAAGTCATTAATTCATAATTCAAGTCACTACACTTAAACATTTCAAGTCACTAATTCACTTCACAAGTTACCAAACTAAACTAAATTCAAAATGAAAAGTTCACATTTCAAGTATCTACACTTAAACATTTCACGTCACTAATTCACTTCACAAGTTACCAAACTAAACTAAATTCAAAATGAAAAGTTCACATTTCAAGTACCTACACCTACACATTTACAAGTCACTAATTCACTTCACAAGTTACTAAACTAAACTAAATTCAAAATGAAAAGTTCACATTTCAAGTACCTACACCTAAATATTTTCAAGTCACTGATTCACTTCACTAGCTACCAAACTAAACTTAGTTCAAAATGAAAAGTTCACATTTCAAGTACCTACACCTAAACATTTTCAAGTCACTAATTCACTTCACAAGTTACCAAACTAAACTTAATTCAAAATGAAAAGTTCACATTTCAAGTACCTACACCTAAACATTTTCAAGTCACTAAACTAAACTTAATTCAAAATGAAAAGTTCACATTTCAAGTACCTATACTTAAACATTTTCAAGTCCTTAATTCACTTATCAAGTGACCACACTTTACTAAAATCGAAATACAATTTCAAATTTCAAGTGCCTAAATTCAAACAAAGTCACTAATTCATAATTCAAGTAACTACACTAAAACATTTAAAGTCACTAATTCACTTCACAAGTTACCAAACTAAAGTAAGTTCAAAATGAAAAGTTCACATTTCAAGTACCTACACTTAAACATTTTTAAGTCACTAACTCACTTCTCAAGTGACCACACTTAACTATATTCAAAACACAAGTCCACCTTTTAAGTAACTGCACTTAAGCATTTTCAACTCACTAATTCACTTCTCACGTGACCACACTTTACTAAATTCAAAACACAAGTTCATATTTCAACTACCTACACTTAAATATTTTTAAGTCACTTATTCACTTCTCAAGTGACCACACTTAACTAAATTCAAAACACAAGTCCACATTTCAAGTACCTACACTTAAATATTTTCAAATCATTAGCTCACTTTTCAAGTGACCACACTTTACTAAAATCAAAACATAAGTTCACATTTCAAGTACCTAAATTCAAACAAAGTCACTAATTCATAATTCAAGTAACTATAGTTACACATTTCAAGTCACTAATTCACTTCAGAAGTTACCACACTTAACTAAATTCAAAACACAATTCACATTTCAAGTACCTACACTTAAACATTTTCAAGTCACTTATTCACTTCTCAAGTGAACACACTTAACTAAATTCAAAACACAAGTTCATATTTCAAGTAACTAAGTTCAAACCACAAGTCACTTATTCATTTCTAGGTGACCACGCTTAACTATGTTCAAAACACAAGTTCACATTTCAAGTACCTACACTTAAACATTTTCAAGTTACCTATTCATTTCTCAAGTGACCACACTTAACTATCAAAATACGAGTTCACCTTTCAACTACGTACACTTAAACATTTTCAAGTAACCTATTCACTTCTCAAGTGACCTCACTTAACTAGCAAAACACGCGTTCACCTTTCAAGTACCTACACTTAAACATTTTCAAGTCACCTATTCACTTCTTAAATGATCACACTTAACTATCAAAACACGAGTTCACCTATAAAGTACCTACACTTAAATATTTTCAAGTCACCTATTCGCTTCTCAAGTCTCCACACTTAACTATCAAAACACGAGTTCACCTTTCAAGTACCTACGCTTAAATATTTTCAAGTCACTAATTCACCTTTCAAGTTACCAAACTAAACTAAATTAAAAACTAAAATTCACCTTTCAAGTACCTGCACTTCAATATTTTCAAGTCACTAAGTAACTTCATAAGTTACCAAACTAAACTAAATTCAAAATTAAATTTCACATTTTAAGTACCTAAACTTCAACATTTTCAAGTCACTAATTCACTTCACAAGTTACCAAACTTAACTAAATTTAAAATAATAAGCAAGCACACTAGTCTGTTAATGCAAGAAATACAAAAATGTCAGCTAAGGACAAGACCACAATGTGGTAATTGAGTAAGATTAAAACTTCTCCATTACAATTGGACAGCTCAAATAATTTATCTATGAGAGAGGGACAGTTACAAATTTCCCATCTTTATCAATTGTGTTTCACTCCATCAGAATCTTAACCTAATAATACATTGCATCAATTACTATAATTCCCTCTTTTAACATATATAATCTAAAACTTCAGACACTTGGGCATCACAAAAGCTAAGTTTATACTAGTAAAAGACTTCAACAATAGATTCCCAAGTCACTTCTACAACCAGCCATCATTCATTGAACAAATAAAATAGCAAAAAAGTGACAACTCTTTTCAAGAAACATGTAAATAAATATAGTTAACAAACAAATACCTTGGTTTATCCAGTCTAATAACATTTCCTGAACCATGATCCTTGGAATTGTGGTATTAATGGTGATGGTGACCTTTCACTCTAAGCTCCCCACCATATAAATGAGAAACAGAAGCTTGTTTCAGAGTAATAATATACACAACAACATTTGAATCTACATCCTCTAAACATAATCCATAAGCCACAAATACCCCCAAAAATAACATTACAACAAACAAGTTAAAGCTAAAATCTTTTTCTATTTTGAGATCAACCCATATCCTATAAGCTCCTATTTTAGCAAAATCACTCTTTTTCACTAAAAACAAGTACCTTTTGTTCTATTTGCAATTCCCAATTAGCGAGAATCGGTGGCGGCACTGGGTAGTTATTGTTAGAGGGATGATCGAAGAGAGACCCATCTTAGTGGGATGGTGGTGGATGGTGGCGGCAATCATAGATAGAGAGAGGGAAAGAAATAGAGAGATGGTAAGAGAGAAGGCGGGGGGGGGGGGGGGAGGGGGGGTCTGCTGATCTTTATGAGAAAATGAGGGATTAGGGTTTCTATTGTTAAAAAGGGAAAGAAAAGGCTAGTTTAATCTCGGCCATTAGATCAATTTTGATCAATGACTCAGATTAAAATTTTAGTTTAAAGTTTAGGCTGTGCAAGCAAGAAAAAACTAAGAAAAAGTATGGCTAAAATTGATATTAATTGATCAAAAATTGGTTAGAAATTAAATACAAAAAGAGAAAATTGAATCAAAGTGGCCGCTATTTTAACAACAATAACAACAACAACAATAATAATAGATAGTGTATTTGTCAATTATATGAGTGTACATATCTACATGAAAAAAATAGTTTAATAAATATTAATAAAATTATGTAAAATGTTGTATTTTGAATTAATAAATTGTATAAAAAAACTAAAAAATAATAAAATAATTTGTACATTTCTTAAATCTTGAATATGGCTTGTCAAAAATTATTTTATATCAAAATAATGCAAAAAATATTAATATTAAATGTTAAATAATTTTAACAAAAATAGCAACCTAAGAGAGTAGCGGGAGGTCAAAATTGGGTGTCAACACGTACTATATACATCACATACGTACACGAGTATATTACCCTGTAGTATAATGCGACACATTTCATATACATACTTTAACGAGTTATCGATTAATTTGATTAGATTACATTAATATAACTTCAATGTACAATATATTATTACTTCTATTGTTTCAAATCAAGATATTCAATAGTCTGGATAGATTCTGCTAGTTTTTTACTACATCGTTCATCGATCGATCACTCATAATATATATATATATATATATATATATATATATATATATATATATAAAATCTTGAATACGTACTATATACATCACATACACGATTTTACTATCCCATAATAATATATAACATATTTCACATATACTCAAATGAATTATCGGTTAGTTGATCTTATGTGATTATACCTTCACTGCGTAATACGTATATATACTATATATATATACACCTATACATACACACACATATACACACTATCGACTATATCAAGTTCTAAATAGGTAATATATATCACATATTTACATGAGTATATTATCCCGTAATATAATGCGATGTATTTCATATACATACTTTGATGTGTTATCGATTAATTTGATTAGCTTAAATTAATAGAACTTCAACGTACAGTATATTATTACTTCTATCATTTCAAATCAAGGTAATCAATATGTTTGGATAGATTCTGCTAGTTTTGACTACATCATCCATCGATCAATCACTACATCATATATATATATATATATATATACTATATACATCACATCGACAAGTATATTACCTCATAATAGAATGCATTCATTATATTCTTATGAATTATCAGTTATATATGTACGTTACATTATTAGAATTGCAATAGTAGCATATAATATCATTACCTCAACTGTATGATATAGACATATTCATTATACAAAAATTATGTTTAACGTCATTTAACGTATATACAAAGGAAAATATTTATTTTATATATTGAAACATAAGTAAAAGATAAAGATTATGATTAATGTAATTTATTTAAGTTATTTGATATATTTATTAGTATAATTTTTTTTATAAAATCTAAGTTTGATTGATTTTTATTATTATTATATTGGTTATCGAATACGTGAAAAATTATATATTTGATTTTACATATAATTATTTTTTAATAAAAATTGACCACAAGTGGTCGCTTTTAAAAAATATTTTATTTTTTTAATACAGAAGCGAGCACAAGTGGTCGGTTTTTAAAATTACTTTATTTTTTATTTTTTTTTAATTTCAAAATCGACCACTTGTGGTCAGTTTTATAAAATATTTTAAATTTAATTTTTAAAATACAACCGACCACAAGTGGTTGGTTTTTAAAAATTATTTTCTTTTTATTTTTTAATTAAAAAATCAACCACATGTGGTCGCTTGTTATATATACTTTTTAATTACATTTTTTTAAATAAAACCAACCACAAGTGGTTGGTTTTTTAAAATTATATTATTTTCTTTTTTTTGTTTAAAAATCGGCCACTTTTGGTTGGTTTTATTTAAAAAATATAATTTAAAACTAATTTCAAAAACCGACCACATATGGTCGGTTTTTATAAATACTTTTTAATTATATTTTTTAAATAAAACCGACCACAAATGGTTAGTTTTTTAAAATTATTTTCTTTTTTTATTAAATTAGAAACTAACCACATGTGGTCGCTTTTCAAAAATACTTTTTAGTTAGTTTTTTTTAAATAAAATCGAGCACAAGTGATCGTTTTTTTATTTTTTTTTTAATTTAAAACTGACCACTTGTAGTAAGTTTTATTTAAAAAATATAATTAAAAAATTGACCACACAAAAAGAAAAGAAAAGAAGTGGTCGGTTTTATTTTAAAAATATAATTAAAAACTATTTTTAAAAACCGACCGCATTCTTTTGTTTTCTTTTTGTGTGGTTGTTTTTTTTAATTATATTTTTTAAATAAAACCGACCACAAGTGGTCAGTTTTTTTAATTTTTTCTTTTTATTAAAACCGACCACTTGTGGTTGGTTTTTTAAAATTATTTTCACATCCAATTTTTAAAAATCTAAAAGCGACCACTTGTGGCCCTTTTTTTATTTTTTTAAAAATAAATAATAATTAATTTAAAAATTATTAAAATAATTATTTTGAAATTTTAAAATATAAAAGAGACCATATGTGTTTGCTTTTTTTTTTTTTAAATTATCTTTTCTAAAGATTTAAAAACCTACCACTTTTTTTTTTTTTTTTTTTAGTACTATTTTGATATCATAAATTGTGGACATATATATATATGTGTGTGTGTGTGTTTGTGTTTTTTTTTGTGTTTGTGTGTGTGTGGCTGTGATCTTCTTTTGAATTCTCAAAAAAGCTTTTGTCGCTCCATCCCCGCAGGGGCAGAGAACCTGTCCCTGTCTCGGCTGTGCTACCAGAAGCTCTGGGGAAGTCAGAATAGGCGACCACTCATCTTGGGGTAGGCTTACTACTTAGATGCTTTCAGTAGTTATCTGTTCCGCACTTGGCTACCCAACGTTTATCATGGGCATGATAACTGGTACACCAGAAGTGCGTCCTTCTCGATCCTCTCTTACTAGGCAAAGGTCCTTGCAATGCTCTAACGCCCACACCGAATATGGATCAAACAGTTTCACAACGTTCTAAAGCCAACTTACGTACCGCTTTAATGGGCGAACAACCCAACCCTTGGAACATACTATAGTCCCAGGTGGCGAAGAGTCGACATCGAGGTGCCAAACCTTTCCGTCGATGTGAGATGTTGGGGAAGATCAACCTGTTATCCCTAGAGTAACTTTTATCCGTTGAGTGACGAACCTTCCACTCAGCACCGACGGATCACTAAGGCTGACTTTCATCCCTGCTCGACGGGTGGGTCTTGCAGTCAAGCTCTCTTCTGCCTTTGCACTCGAGGGTCAATCTTCGTCCGGCTCGAAAAAACCTTTGGATGCCTATATTACCTTTTGGGAGTCCTACGCCCCATAGAAACTGTGTACCTGAGACTGTCCTTTGGCCCGCAGGTCCTTACACAAAGTTAGAATTCTAGCCCTTCCAAAGTGGTATCTTACTGATGGCTCAGGCTCCCCGGAAGACGACCTTCTTCGCCTTTCACCTAAGCTGCACAGGAAAGGACCAAAGCCAATCCTAGGGAACAGTGAAACTTTATATCGTCTTCCTGTCTAGGTGCAGCTAGTTTGCATCTTCACAGATATGTCTATTTCATCGAGCCTCTCTCTGAGGCAGTGCCCAGATTATTACATCTTTCATTCCATTCAGAACTTACCTAACAAGGAATTTTGCTACCTTAGGACCATTATAGTTACGACTGTCATTTATCGAGGCTTAGGTCGCCGGCTCCCCTGTCATCAGGTCACCAACTTCCTTGACCTTCCGGCATTGGGCAGGCATCATCCCCCCATACATGGTGTTATGACTTTACGAAGACCTGTGTTTTTGGTGAACATTCTCCCGTGCCTAGTCACTGTGACCCCCTTTGTGATGTGAAGAGACATCTCTTCTCCTAAAGTTATAGGGCTATTTTTTTGAGTTCCTTAGAGAGAGTTGTCTCACTCGCCTAGGTATTATATACCTACCTACCTATGTCAATTTTGTGTACAGGTACCCTCATATTTAAAGTTATTCGAGCTTTTCCTGGGAGTATGGAATTGGTTACTTCAGCACCATAGCACCTGGTATTCGAACATTGTCTAGAGAAATTTTCTCTACCCCTTCTTACCCTGAAAAAAGAGAATGGACACCTTAAATTCTTGAATTGATAACTATCTTTTGGCTAACCTAACCTCCTCTGTCCCTTGGGACTAATAAGGGGTAGTACAAGAATATTCACCTGTTGTTCATCGAATACGCCTTTTGTCCTGATCTTAGGACCTAACTTACCCTGGACGAACCTTGTGGAGGAACCCTTAGGTTTTCGAGGCATTGGACTCTCACCAATGTTTGCATTATTTCTCTCTCACAACCCTATTTTCATGGTTTAGGATGCTCCTATTTCGCTCACCACTACTACGGGAATCTCTTTTGCTTTCTTTTTCTCTAGATACTAAGATGTTTTAGTTTGCCAGGTTGTCTCTTACCTGCCCATGGATTCAGCAATAGTTGAAAAGGTTTCCCTATTTGGGAATCTCTGGATCTATGCTTATTTTCAACTCCTTGAAGCATTTCGTCGATTACTACACCCTTTCTCGTCTCTGGGTGCCTAGGTATCCACCGTAAGCCTTTCCTTATTTGAACCTCACCCTTCACTTTTAAGGCTATGTCATCCTAAGGTGCTGCTAAGCGGATGGATCTTATCTACATCTATGAATGATAAATCATAGATCTAACCTCCGAATATAAAAAATTAGGTGCTATCATAAAGTTTTGTATAGGCTAAGTTCACGAGGTGGAGATGAGCGGACTCGAACTTCTGATATCCATCGCAGGGTAAACCACCGCCTCTCAGGTCCCCTAATCGATTCTACCATAGAGGCTAATGATAGATAATAGCTCCCCCCGAACATAGCTTACAACTTTCATCGTACTATTCTTTCCATAGAGTAACTCTTTTCAAAATCTCACTTAAAAGGTGCTAAGCTGGAATCCCATTCTAACTAAAGATTCTTATAGTTCCGAAGGATCCAACTACAAGAGAACCAGAAATAGAGGGCTTTCCCCTCTTTCTGCCCAACTCTTTGTTCTTAAGAACGCTGGTTTTAAGAATAAGTCATTGCCCTTCTCCAACCCTGCCTGCCTAACTTGAGAGCTGACAACTAATACGTTCCACTTATTGAACAGGGTTCTATGGTTAGTCTGTGACCCCTAGATACCAAAGGTGTCCTTGGGGTAATCATACAGTTCCTACGGGGTGGAGATGATGGGGTCAGTCCATGGATTTTCCTTTCTTTTCTTTTGTCGCATGTCACTTAAAGTATTGAAGAGAGATAGTGCATCAAGATATTCACAAGGTCCAACTTGATCCTCTTCCCTAGAGATATCAGATAAGAGAACCCTGGGAGAGCTTCCGACTCCAACTACCGTCCATGTACAATCCATACTAAATCTGACGAACTGCCCATCCTACATCCTCTACGTTCTTGACAACCCATTTTTGTCTCATTAGAGTCTTTCAGTGGCAAGTTTCGGTCCTCTTCCCCATTACTTAGAAAAAGTGAACCACCGATTCAAATATAAGATACTATTATTACCGCTTGTACAATTAGACATCCAACCCATAATCGCAATGACCCAATTGCAAGAGAGAAGCTCTACCAATTGAGCTATATTCCTCTGGATCATGCATGAAGCAGTCAAATGATTCTTCTATTCTTTTACCTGGTGCAGCTGGGCCATCCTGGACTTGAACCAGAGACCTCGCCCATAAAGTAAATCATCACACCTATGGTCCAACCAATTAGTAGATAATCAATAGATTTCTTTTTGGGAGTGATTCATCCTTCCCGAATGCAGCATACAACTCTCCGTTGTACCGCTCTCTCCAAGTGTGCTTGTTCCCCCCTTCTTCCTTCCCTGGCAAGTCTTTGTGAAATAATTCTGATAAGAAGAAAAAAGAAGGCGTTAATACACCCTCCTGACCCAACCCTAGACACTCTAAGATCTTTTTTTAAATCCATTCCCATTTTCGATTTTGAGTCAAGAAAAAAATGGCTCGAATGGTACGATCCCTCCATCACCCTAGAATGAAAGGGGTGATCTCATAGTTCTTGGTCTGTGAAGATGCATTATTAGGTGCTCCATTTTATTTTCCCATTGAGGCCGAACCTAAACCTGTGCTCGAGAGATAGTTGTTTATACACTGGTAAGGGACTTATAGATTCTCGAGAAGAGAGGAGTCGTGATTACCCCCCCGGACCGCTCGAATCCCATGAGTGAATCAAAAGTTGGATATACATTGGATATCACCTGAGTCTCCAGATCCATCCTCCTGAGGAGGAGTTTGGTTTCAAATGCCTGTTCGAATAGGAGGAGTAGGCCATGCTAATGTGCGTTGGATGATCCACATCTCAGGGTCAGGCGCTGCTGAGTACATTGAACTATCCATGTGGCTGAGAGGCCTCATAGCCCAGGCACAATGATGCAATTATCAGTGGAGCGCTCTACCACTCAGCTAATAGCCCATCGTGCGAGCCTCTCACTGGAGGCCCACTATGCCAAAAGCGAGAGAAACCCCATCCCCTTCTTTCTTTTTTTTGCCCCCATGTTGCCACACGGGGAGAGCATAGGGACGTAAAAAAGAGGGTCCTATCAAATTTTTCCAACCTAGGATAATAAGCTTATGATCTTGGTCTTACTTCACCGCTGAGAAAGAAAAGAAAACTTCCATACCCAAGTTTAACTCAGACGTAGCTTCTTTTTTTTGGGGGGGGGGGGAGGGGGGAGGGTGTGAAGCATTGTTAAATCAAAATACCCAATAAGTATTAGCTCTCCCTAAAAAGAAGGTGATCCAGCCGTACCTTCCAGTACGACTACTTTGTTACGGCTTCACACTAGTCACTAGACCTGCTTTCAATATCCCCCTCCTTGCGGTTAAGGTAACGACTTTGGATATGGCCAAATCCCATAGTGTGATGGGCGATGTGTACAAGGCACGAGAACTAATTCACCACCATATGGCTGACCAGTGATTAGTAGTGATTCCGACTTCATGCAGGCGAGTTGCAGCTTGCAATCTGAATCGAAAGCAGGGTTTTAGGGTTAGATCACCCTCCCAGGATTGCGGCCCTTTTTCCCAGCCATTGTAGCATGTGTGTCGTACAGGGTATAAGGGGCATGATGACTTGAAGTCATCCTCACCTTCCTCTGGCTTAATAACAATGCTGT
Source organism: Capsicum baccatum var. pendulum (assembly GCA_030864225.1). Classification (NCBI taxonomy): domain Eukaryota; kingdom Viridiplantae; phylum Streptophyta; class Magnoliopsida; order Solanales; family Solanaceae; genus Capsicum; species Capsicum baccatum. Next base: position 73,026,355 of record CM061558.1, on the reverse strand, counting down.
TTTCAGGGTTCCAAACTAAATGATGGAAACTAAACACGAGGGTTGTGCTCATTGCGGGAATTAACCCAATACCTTACAACACTTGTTGACGACAACCAATTACCACCCCTGTTCGTATTCCCAAAGGCACCCCTCTCTTTTAAGAGAATTGCGGTATGTCAAGCCCTGGTAAAGATCTTCGCTTTGAATTAAATTAAACCTCATGGTCCACCACTTATGCGGGGCCCCGTTAATTTCTTTGAGTTTTATTTTTGTGAACGTACTCCCCAGGCAGGATACTTAACATGTTAGCTACAGTACTGCATAAGTCAATATGTACAATGCCTAGTATCCATCATTTATGTCTAGGACTACTGGGGTATCTAATCCCATTCACTCCCCTAGCTTGAACAACTTGGAGCAGGGCCTTCTTTTCGCACTATTTCGGATATGAAAATAATGGTCAAAATCAGATTCAATTGTTAATTGCCCCTATTGGAAATAGGATTAACTACCGATTCCGAAGAAACGAATTAGAGTTACATCTTTTTTTAATTCAAGTGTTCTTATGTGTTTCCACGCCCCTTTGAGTCCCTGAAAAATGGACAAATTCCTTTTCTTAGAAACACATACAAGATTCGTCACTACAAAAAAGATAATGGTAAGCCTACCATTAACTACTTCATTTTTGAATTTCATAGTAATAGAAATACATGTCCTACAGATACAAAATTTGGAACTTGCTATCCTCTTGCCTAGCAGGAAAAGATTTACCTCCGTGGAAAGGATGATTCTTTCGGATCGACATGAGAGTCCAACTACATTCCTAGAATCCATGTTGTATATTTTAAAGAGATTTACCTCCTTGCTTCTCTCATGATACACTCCTCTTCTCGCTGAGCCCCTTTTCTCCTTGGTCTATAGAGATAAAATATAGGACTGGTGCCAACAGTTCATTACAGAAAAAAGGACTCACTAAGTCGGGATCACTAACTAATACTAATCTAATATAATAGTCTAAGATATCTAATATACTAATATAATATAAAATACTAATATAATAGAAAGGAACTTTCTTTTCTATATACTTTCCCTGGTTCTGTTGCTACCCTAGGCTTTATGGAATCGATCAAATTAGATAGATATCCCTTTAACACAGGTCATCAAAAGTATCTTGGAGACTCACCAAAGTACAAAATCCAGGATATTTCTGAAATGGATTCCTATTCAAAGAGTGCATAACTGCATGGATAAGCTCACACTAACCCATCAATTTGGGATCCAAATTTGATATTTTCTTTGGGAGGTATCAGAAGGATTTGGAATCGAATAATATTGATTCATTTAGAAGAAAGAGTTTTCTATTGATTCAAACACTGTACCTATGGTATAGGGATTGAGGGAGGGGAAAAACCAAAGATTTCACATGGTACTTTAACCAATCTGATTTATTTCGTACCTTTCATTCAATGAGAGAACGAGTCAAATTCTACAGGATCAAACCTATGGGACTTAAGGAATGATATTAAAAAAAAAGAGGGAAAATATTCATATGAAATAAATATGAAGTTGGAGAACCCATATTCCAAATGAACAAATTCAATCTTGAAAAAGATCTTGAGGTACCTCAAAGGTTATCTTGGAAAAGGGATTGATCAAGAAAGATCTTTTGTTCTTTTTATATATAAGATCATGATTCGATCCACATATGTTTGGAAAAGATAATAATCTTATATTTTGAGAATAATAAAAGATGGACAGTGTTCAATTGGAATATAAAAAACTGACTAAATTAGTCCTAGTTACTCTTCGGGGTGGAGTGGAAGAATAGGGATTCTCGAACACAGAAAAGGATTCAATGAATTCAAAAAAAATTGAACTAGGAGCCGTATGAGCTGAAAAATCTTATGTACGGTTCTGTAGAGTGGTAGTAAGGGTGACTTGTCTATCAACTTTTTCACTATCACTCTAAAAAAAACAAACTCTGCCTTACGTAAAGTTGCCAGAGTATGATTAACCTCTGGATTTGAAATCACTACTGATATACCTGGTATTGGCCATAATTCATAAGAACATTCTGTAGTCTTATTAAGAAGGAAAAAGGGTTAAGGATTTACTCAGTGTGAGATATCATATTGTTTGAGGAACCCTCGATGCCTTCAAAGTAAAGGATCGTCAACAAAGGCGTTCTAGTGCGTTGAAGATTCTTATCTAGGACTTGTATCATTTGATGATGCCATGTGAATTTCTAGAATCATGTGAAGTGTATGGATATCCCAATAACAAAAGTTTCATAAGGGGACTGGAGCAGGCTACCATGAAACAAAAGATCTTCTTTCGAAAGAGATTCGATTCAAAAATCCTGTATGTCAAAGGTTTAATATTGAAATAATTTCAGAGGTTTTCCCTAACATTGTCCGTGTCAACAAGCAATTTGAAATACCTCGACTTTTTTAGAATAGTTCTGAGTCAAATAACAATGTTTCGAAGCACTTCTTTCTACACTATTATAGAAACCCAAGGACTGAATCATATGGATATGTAAAATACAGGATTTCCAATCCAAGTAGCAAAGGGAGGAAAAAAGATACTCAATTTAAAGTGAGTAAATAGAATTCCATACTTGATCTCATAGATACATATAGAATTCTACAAAAATTCATATTCAATGAAAGTCATATGTATGACTTGGAGGGAGTTCTTTCATATCTTTCGAGATCCATCCTACAATATAGGGTGAAAAAGCCAATATAAGTGATTTAAGCCCTTATAAAAAGAAAACTGATTCTTGAACACCTTTTATGCTCATGGCACATCGAGGTACTGCAGAAAAAAATAGCAAATCTGATCTAATTTATTATAATCGATTAGTTAATATGTTGGTTAACCGTATTCTAAAACATAGAAAAAAATCACTGGCTTATCAAATTATCGAGCTATGAAAAAGATTCAACAAAAGATAGAAATAAATCCACTCTCCATTTTATGTCAAGCAATACGTAGAGTAACTCCAGATATAATAGTAAAAGTAAGACGTGTATGTGGATCGACTCATCAAGTTCCCATTGAAATAGGATCCACACAAGGAAAAACACTTGACATTCATTAGTTATTAGAGGCATCCCGAAAATGTTCGAGATCAAATATGTCTTTCAAATTAAGTTTTGAATTAGTGGATGCTGCCAAAGGAAGTGCGATGCCATACACAAAAGGAAGAGATTCATTAAATGGAAGAGGCAAATAAAGCTTTTGCATATTTTCATTACTCCATGAACAGGATCTATACATCTCGATCAAAAAAGAATCTAGAGAACAAGAAAGAATCAAAATTGATTGATTTTTCAAAACTCTATGGATATACAGAAGAGAAATGCTATCCCCACTCGGACCAAGACAAAACTTTTACTTGTTTAAATAACAGTTAAGGTGAAGTAGGTTCAGGAATAACTAATCTCTTTATGATAAACAAATCCATTTTGCAAGTTTGTTATTATGGGTAGTTCCTACAAAGGATCAGACTAATGACTTATACAACTTCAATTCTTGATGTAGATGGTACATATTTTGTTCTCATACTTTAAAGACTACGAGTGTAATAAGAGCATCCATCGCCAAAAGGATCACCCAAAGATGATCATCTTGTGGCCATTGAGAATGAATTAAATCAGATGGAATCTCCTACGAAACCAAGGTCGAAAAAATTGCAAAAATCAGTCATTTAGAACCACTGATGAAGGATTCCTCGAAAACTTAAGGTATAGTAATCATTTTTAGAAATCGAATGGATTCAGTCTTATATATATGCGAGGAAGGTAATCAAAAAAGAAAGAAAATGGGTTCTTCTTTCTTTTATTACTTAGGAGCCGTGTGAGATAAAAGTCTCATGAACGATTTTGAATGAGATAAAGAAGTGAGGAATCATTTTTTCAACTCTTACTCTCCCACTCTAGTCGTTTCTTTTCTTTCTGTTACTTTGAAAGTAGCCTTTTCAGCTTCAGTCACTCAAATTTTCAATATTTCTTTTTATTTCTCATCAAACAAATGGTATTTTCTTCTGGAAATCCTCGCTATTCTTAGCATGATATTGGGAAATTTCATTTCTATTACTCAAACAAGCATGAAACGTATGCTTGCATATTCGTCCATAGGCCAAATCGGATATGTAATTATTTGAATAATTGTTGGAGACTCAAATGATGGATATGCAAGCATGATAACTTATTGCTGTTCTATATCGCCAAGAATCTAGGAACTTTTGCTTGCATTATATTATTTGTTGTACATACCGGAACTGATAACATTTGAGATTATGCAAGATTATACACAAAAGATCTTTTTTTTTGTCTCTCTTTTTAGCCTTATGTCTCTTATCCCTAGGAGGTCTTCCTTCACTAGTAGTTTTTTTGGAAAACATTATTTATTCTGGTGTGGATGACAGGTAGGCCTATATTTCATGGTTTTAATAGGACTCCTTGTTTTTATCTACTATTATTTAATAATAATCAATTTATTAATGACTGGACAAAACCAAGAAATAACCCCTCATGTGCAAAATTATAGAAAATCCCCTTTAAGATCAAATAATTCCATCAAATTGAGTATAATTGTATGTGTGATAACATCTACTACAACAAGAATATCAATGAACCCGATTATTGTAATTGCTCAGGATAGCCCTTTTTAGCTTCTAGGGTCTATTTCTTAGTTCAAGATCCCTCTTACTAATTGGAATTAAAGAAATAGTAGATCTATTCTGCCCAAAATGGGAATGGGCTAGGGTCATGAACTTATAATCTGATGATCGAGTCGATTCCATGATTATAAGTTCATTCCATATCGGACCAGGATAGAATAGGGTTATATACATTCTCATTATGAGAAGGGGACAATTGAGCATATCTAAATAAATACTATGTTTACATATGGATCCCTACATCATTACATTCCATTTAGGATTAGGATTACGTGTAATCAGATCTGCTTTTTACATATATCTATTAGGACCCTATTCACCTCTTTAAGTGAATCGAGAAATAGGTTTAGTTGTCTATATTTTTGAAATATATTAGGCATTGGATTCCTTGGATAATTCAAATCAAAGCAATTAGATGTCTAACTCTGGTTAGATGACATAACCGATCAATAGATCCATCTTTGTCATATATTCCGTACATCACATTAGATATATATCATATTCATGGAATACGATTCACTTTAAAGATGCCTTGGTGGTGAAATAGCAGACACGCAAGACTCAAAATCTCGTGCTAAAGAGCGTAGAGGTTCGAGCCCTTCTCAAGGCATAATATTGAGATTACTCATTCAATGAGCATTCTGAATTGGAATAAATTTAGTTGCAGATTGCAAAATCTTAGTGATCTTCTCTATCTAATGAATGGGGAGTTCGCTTTAAAATCATCCGCCCTACACCCACCCCTGAGCATATGCTTCAACAGGAATCACACAGGGGTAGATTAGAAACTTCTGGTAAAATACCCACCCATAAACCATTAGATAAAGTACATTACATAGTCCAGGGATTGACGACTTACCCATTCAGTGACTTTGTCACTAGACGTTCCCAAAATGGGGACTATTGGGTAAATTTAATATAACAGACGTCTGTTGGCATTCCATCCTTCCTTCTCCTTTCAGGGCCTATCTGAAAGAGAATCCAGTACTTCTTAGTCATGAATATCTGAGCTGGTTGTTTGCTGTTTAAGAATTATTGTTTAGGCAGTTCATACCATCTTTACATAGTATTTTGATCTAAGATTTCAATTCTTCTATGTTTCAGAACTAACATATTCTTCCATGGAGTTAAGGTCCAAAATATGGAGAAAATAAGCATTTCCATGACTCTACCACCCAGTTAATTCTGTTCCACTTAATCCACTTAATCATAAGCATTTTCTTATAGGAACGTCTGCAGATTTGATCCATTACTCTTTGTGCTTTGTCAGCAGACATAGATATATGTTGACCTAAAGCATATACTTTCATTTTTTCTTCTTTATCATAAGGTTTGCCTCCTACTACTAAATCATAAGCATCTAGATTTTTTTATTAATATTAACGTTAACGACGAGATTTATTATCATTTTTTTCATATCCTCTAAAATTTAATGTAGGTGCAAATTCTCCCAATTTGTGGCCTACCATACTATCCGTTATATAAATAGGCAAATGCTCTTTTCCATTATGGATAGCAATAGTATGACCGATCATTGTGGGTATAATGGTAGATGCTCGGGGAAAAGTTACTATTATTTCTTTTTCTACTTTTGTGTTAAGATTATCAATTTTTTTAATAAATGGTTGGCTGCAAAGGGATTTTTTTAGTGAACGTGTCCCAAGCTTACTCCTATTTTTTTCTGTAAAGTTTTTGTAAAACAAAATGAATTAAATTCAATTTTCTCTCCTATTTATTACGATGATGAAGAATCAAATTACACTATATTTATTTCATTTTCTACTTCTTCTTCCAAGTGCAGAAAAAACCCAAGGGGTTGTGGTTTTTTTTTACCAATTGGGGCTCTCCTTCACCACCCCCATGGGGATGGTCTACATAGTTCATAACTACTCCTCTTACTATAGGACTCTTACTTAGCCAAAGCTTAGATCTCGCTCTATCCAAATTTTTCTGGTTCACCCCAACATTCCCTACTTGTCCGACTATTGCTGAGCAGTTTTTGAATATCAAATGGACCTCTCCAGAAGGTAATTTTAATGTGGCCGATTTTCCCTTTTTTGCAATCAGTTTCTCAACAGCACTCGATGCTCTAGCTAATTGTCCACCCTTTCCAAGTGTGATTTTTATGTTATGTATGGACATGCCTAAGGGCATATAGGTTGAAGTAGATTCTTCTTTTGATCAATCAAAACCCCTTCACAAACTGTATAAGCTTCTTCCAAAGCATAAGACTTTCTGGATGTAGATAATGATATCTATATATATGGATCTTATATATATATCATAGAATGAAGTAACTCATGGGTGGATATATATATGAATCCAAATCTGTCGAATCACTTATGTTATGATCTTCTATATTCTGGGTCTTCCCGTTCTGTTATCTAGCTTATGTTCTTCATGTAGCTTTCAGATCGAATGACTTTATGAAATTACGTCGATACTTCCACATATTATGGGTAACGTAGCAGACATCTCTATTTTTACCCTAGGGAATATTTAGAATTCCCACTTCTTAACTTTCAATTCGCCTCTGACCATTAAATGAAATGTGAATAACCCATCCTCCTCTCTATAAAAGAAGGGGAGCTTACAGTTCTGTTTGTGGATGAAATAATTTTGTCTTCTCCATAGTACTATATATCTAGAGTCAATAATTTTATATGAGGAACTACTGAACTCAATCACTTGCTGCTGTTACTCTTTAGTTTTCTGTTGAGGTCTATCGTGCAGAGGTACTCAAATTGGATCAGTGATTGATTTCTAGGTTTCTTCATAAACCTAATTGTTTATTTCCACTTACGTAAATCAATAGTTCAAACCTCACTCAAAGGTAGGGCATTTCCTATTTTTATAGGAACTTCTGTACCAGAAAAAATGATATCTCTAATTATAGCCCCTCAAGGATGTAAAATATATCTCTTCCCTCTATCTCTATAGTGTATGAGACAGATGTATGCATTTCGATTAGGGTCGTATTCTATGGTTATGATACTACCATATATGTATTTTTCATTTCATCGAAAAATAATTTTACGATATACACGCTTATGACCTCCCCCTCCATACCTTGTTTAATGATTCGTCTGGCATTATGACCTTTACCACTACGACGCTGTCCATAGATCAAATTATTTTGTGGATTGAATTTCAGTTGACTATCTACGTTTCCATTGTGTGTGCTCGGGGTAGAATTTTTGTATAAATGTATCGCTATTCTATTAACACTACTAAAAAAAGAAAAAATCGACCACAAGTGGTCGGTTTCCCTAAATTCTGATCATAAAACTGACCAAACTGTGTGGTTGGTAAACAATTGGTAGTTTTTTAAAATTTATTATTATGTTTTTAAAATTTAAAAAAATAATTTATAAAAAAATAAAAAATAAAAACCGACCATAAATGATCGGTTTTTTATTTAATTGGTTAATTAATTTTAATAGAAAATTGACCACATGTGGTCTGTTTTCTAATAAATTAATTAATTTAATAGAAAACCGACCACAAGTGGTTGATTTTCTATTAAATTAATTTATTTAATAAAAAACCAACCACAAGTGGTCGTTTTTTTTTTTTGAAAAACTGACCACTTGTGGTCGATTTTTCTGTGATTTTTTTTAAATCAGCAATTGTAAATGTTTTCAAAAGTGTACAATATAATAATAGTTTCAAAAGATTACAAACTATAATATAATGTGTAAATTCAAAGTACAACAATAGTTTCAAAAGTGATAACAACTACAACAATAGTGTCAAAAATGTACAAACTACAACATAATATCTAAATTCAAAGTACAACACATACAAAAGTCAAAAAACTAAAATTCATCCTCGTCTTCCATATCCTCATTTATGCTGATATCATTCAGGGGGCCAAGTCCTTTTCCAGCCCGAACAACATCACCTATACACGGAGGAATAATCCCTACAGTCTGAATGAAAGAGCTAAACTGCTCCTGCAGCATCCTTATTTGTGACAAAGTTTCCTCCTCCCTTTTCTGTGACCTCTCTCTCTGTTCAGCATACTCTTCTAATGGACTGAGTATTTACTTGTGTGAATTGCATCTAAGTGTACTGATTAGTTACTTGTGTGAATTGCATCTAAGTGTAACTACTGTGCATCTTTTTATGGCATTAGTTCTAGTGACAAAATAATCAGTGCTAAACAACTGCATGACTAAACAAGTAGTAGCTTGTGATATACTTGTGTGCCATGTCTGTATGAGATCTTACTCAGTTTCCATTGTATGTTGAATCCATAACTTTCCTGGTTAGTCTTACCTAGGTTAAAGGATATGGGGTAGGAAAGGATCGTAGGCCGTTTTTATATTAGCTCATTGTTAGCCTAAATGACCTTCCCTGTATGTAGAATATCCCTTGATCCTTATTTTGAGCTTGTTTAGCCTATTTTTTTATGACACTTGTCACCTTCCAGTTTATATCATAATGAACCCGTTTTAGCCCTAGTCCTCCTTGGACACTGTGCACCTTGACTTAGGCAGATGACTTAAGTTGAGGGTGGCTATCATAGGGGTACATGATGTAAAATGAGTAGGAAAAAGGTAGAGTAAAAGAAAAGAATAAAAATTTGAGTGCGGTAGAAAAGAGAAAGAAAAAGAAAAGTTGTGAAAAAAAGTGATTGTAGAAAAGACCGTACCCATCCTGAATAAGCGTGATCAAGAAAAGAAAAGAATAAAAAAAGGCTAATGAGTGAAACCCCAAAAAGATAGTGCAGTGTTAAGTAGGCTTAGTCACTTTAAACATCATCGAGTATCATACCATCCCCCAGCCTACATTACAATCCAAAGAGAAAACCTATACTGATCCTAGCTGACCTGTCTGATGATCTGGGTAATGAAAATAAGGGCAAACCTATGGTATTCGGCATACATTGATTGGACATTTATTCTGAGAGTGAGTGTCTTATGAATGTCCCCATGGTTATATATGTGATGTCTGATATGAAAAAAGAGAGATTTCTTTGTAGTGAGGGCACACTAGTTACATCGATAGTTACTGACTTGTTTAGATAGTGTAAACTTGATGCATGCATAGTTGTGTTGCTGAGTTGGTGCGATATCTTGATTCTTGTATGTTGCATTGGTGTTCTTTAATAATATACAAAATTGTTCTTCAATTGACTGACCTTGGAGATGGTGTATATGTTTGAGATGATATAGATGATTGACTGCCAAATGTACTTTGTATTCTCGTAGTTGTGTTTGAGTTGATTGAGGACAAGCAATTGTTTCAAGTTGAGGGTGTTGATGTGTGAGTTGATGCTAACATATTTGAGGCATTTAACTGAGAATAATTACAAAGTATTAAGTAACTTTTGTTTTTTTAGAGTGTTTTATCTTTCATTTTGCGGTAGAAGGTAAGATGCTAGAGAAACAACAAGGATGGAAGCAAAAGAGTTGAAATCTAAAGCAAAAAAAAAGAAAAGTGTGTCTGGCGACATTCTTGATAAGTCATCAGCCCTGTGATAAGTTATTAACTTCATTGTCAGCCTTAGATAGAGAATGGACCTCAGCTGAAAGTTGTGATGACATTTTGTGATAAGTCATCAAGGAATTGATAAGTTGTCAAAATTATCGTCAGTCTAAGGCAGAACATCAGAGCTGAGGTAGATAAGTGACGACATTCATCATAAGTTATCAAAGATCTGATAGGCCATTATAGTTCATCGTCATCCTAAGGTAGCGGATGTCAAAATCAAAGAGGAGCTGACGATATATGTGATAAGTCATCAGCCTCCTGATAAGGCATCACGAATGGCGTCACCTGTACGAGAAATTGCTGTACTCTATGATTTTGTTTCCATAATTAGGGTGAACTATTTAAAGCATTGTTTAGGGTTTTCTAAGGAGTTCTGAACATCTTTTGGAGACACGTGCTTTGTTATTTTTCTCTCTAGTTTCTTGGCTAAAAATCAATTAACTTTGAAGAGATTTCCATCAATACTTTGGGGGTTCCTATTGTTATCTAATCTGAGAATCACTAGTTATTATTCATCTTTTGGTAAGTTTATCTTTCAAATAATGAATTCACCTAGTTGTTCTGATCATTACATCATGAGTGGCTAAGCCCTCTAACCCAACTTATGGGATCTATAGGTTATGTTTTGGTAAGATGCTTATTTTTTAAGATTCAAAAGGTAATAGGACTCCTTGATAATTCTAAGATTTTAATCATTGTCTATTGGCTGCAAATAATTGATAGCACCTGCTTTGATTTGCTTGAGATAAGAAATCAAATACAGTAGGAAGTGAATTATTAACAGGGACTTGGAAACACTAAAATCTTCTATTTAATAATTGATGCTGTAACAAGGTTGATTAACCTGAGGTAAAGTCTGGTCAGAGAATATAAATTTCCTAAGTCCGAAGGTCGAGACACATTTAGGCATAACTTCGATAAAGATAATCTGTTCTCCTATTTATTGTGAGAATCTTGAATCACTATTAGCATTTGTCAAGTACCAAAACCCATAGTGAACATAATTATGGTTTTTCATAAACTCTTGATTATAAACACTGAAGCTAAAGTGACCAGCAATTATTTGTTAAACTCAGAACCCCCCATTTCAGGAAACATCCAACTATCAGTTGATTAACTTGCAAACGACTTAAGTTCATACCATATTCTCTGTGTGATTTGACTCCAACCTAGTTGGGTTATATATTGACAATGATCATTTACATTCTTATTAAAGAAGTGTAGTTTGAGCGTTATCACCATGGTTCCATTGGTATGTTTCTAACTCTCTTGTTTTGGTTTGATGCATTAGGGATATTGCATGATTTTAAATTGAGTGTGGGGCTACTTGTAGGTGTTGATGTCCTCTTGGGGATTTTATTGTCGTTCTTCTTTTCCCTAGTGTCTTATTCCTAGTAGAGCCTACATGTTTAGGCGTATTATGTTTATTTTGTGATGTGTTGTGGTTAAATGGGGGGAAATAAGTATCTAGGATAGTTGACATATTTTTATTGATTTTTCTTAGAATGATAAATACCTCTCCAATTGTCTATCTGGTAACTGTGTGATGAGCAACTATATGTGACTACTGTGAATCTTTTTTATGGCATTAGTACTAGGGATATGATAATCACAACAAATAATTGCATGAGCCGAATGGATAGTAGCTTGTGATGTACCTTTGTGCCATGTGTGTGTAAGATACTACCTAGTTCCCGTTGTGTGTTAAATCCAGAACTTGCCTGATTGGTCTTGCCTTAGTTGTAGGATAGCGGTTAGGAAAGGATCATAGGTCGTTGTTGATATTACTCCACTTTTAGCCTAAATGACCTTCTATGTGTAAATAATATCCCTTGATCCTAATTTTGAGCCTGAATACCTATTCTTTTTATTATATCTTTCCCATTTGTATCACAATAAACCTATTTTGGCCCTGGTCCTCCTTGGATATTATGCACTTTGACTTAGGCAAATAGCCTAAGTTGAGGGTGGCTACCATAGGGGTACGTGATGTAAAATGAGTATGAAGAAAGGTGGAATAAAAGAAAAGAATAAAAAGTTGGGTGCGATGTAAAAAGAATAAGATAAGAAAAGTTGTGAAAAAAAGGAAATGATTGTGAAAAAGATAGGCACCTATCCAGAGTATGAGTGATCAATAAAGGAGAGAATTAGGTAAAGGTAAATATGTGAGACTCCAAAAGTTAGTATAGTTCCAAGGAGGCTTAGTCACCATAAATATCATCGAGTATCATACCAGCCCTTAACCTGCGTTACTATCCAAAGAAAAAGACCCACAGTGATCCTAGCTTACCTGTCTGAAAACCTTGGTAATGAAAATAAGGGCAAGCATATGGTATTTGGCCTTTATTGTCTGGAACTTCTTTTTGAGAGTGAGTGTCTATTAATTGACCCCACAATTACATATGTTATTTCTTATATGAGTGAGGAGGGACTACTTTGTTGTAAGGGCACATTGGTTATGTTGCTAGTTGCTAACTTGTTTGGGTAGTGTAATATTGGTACATGCATGGTTGTTGTTGCTAAGTTGATGCCATAGCTTTATTTCTTTGTGTAGCATTGTTGCTTTTCAGTAATAAACACAGTTGAGTTTGAGATAATTGACCTTGGAGATGGTAAATATGTTTTGAGCTAAAATGAATGATTGACTGCTGAATGTGCTTTGTATCCTGTTAAGTTGAGGGTGTTGATGTATGAGCTAATGCCAACACATTTGAAGCTTTTAACTAGAAATAATTGTAAAGTCTTAAGTAAATTTTATATTTTTTGATTGTTTTCTCTTTGATAATACAGGAAAGTTAAGATGAAATAAAACCAAAGACAATAAGAGCGTAACAGGTGAATTTGGAACCAGTGGCCATGAAAGTGAAGTTGATGACTTGTCTGATAAGTCGTCAAATTTGATAAGTTATCAGAGTCATGATTAGCTGTAGGTAGTGTGAGAAAGTTGGAGCAGAGGTGTGATGACATCCCCTGATAAGCCGTCAAGTGTCTGATAAGTCGTTTAGAATGCCGTTAGCCTAAGGCAGAGATCATGAAAGTGGAAGAGGAGATGACAACATTTCTGATAAGTCGTCATACTTCTAATAAGCTATTATGAGTTTCTATCAGCCTAAAGTAGAGATCATCAAACTTGGAGGAGGAGCTGACGACAATGTCTGATAAGTCGTCAGACTCCTGATAAGGCGTCACACTTTGTCGTCAGCTGTGAGATAAAAAGTTGTATTCTGTGATTTGATTCCTAATTTAGCTCTTGGTATTTAAGGGAATGTTCTTAGTTTTTATTGAAGGCGGACATTCATCTTGAACTTTTCGACATTCATCTTGAAAGACACGAACTTGCACTATTTTCTTTGTAGTTTTCTCTGGAACTTTACAATTAACTTTTGTGAGATTGTTATCATAATTTTCTTGGGATTTATACTGTGATCTAATCTGAGAAACATTTGTTGATATTTATTATTCTATAAGTTATTATTTATCAAATTATGAATACAAATTGTTTTGTTGCATTTTACATTATGAGTAGCTAATTCCTTTAACCCGAGTTGTGGGATCTATGGGTTTGGTTTTGTACAGTAACTAGGTTTTCAAGATTCTAGAGGTAGTAGGAACTCTTTGGCAATTCCTCTATTTTACATATTGTCTATTGGTTGTAAACGATAGGTCATGACTACTAGTGATTTACTTGAAATAAGAAATCAACCGTAGTAGGAAGTGAATTATCAAAAGGGACGTGAAAACATCAAGCTTTCATTTAATAATTTATGTTGTAACAAGGTTAATTAACTTGAGACAACATCCTATTATGAAATATAAATTCCCTAAGTTTGAAAGAATTAGGTAATTAAATGTCTAAATAGGTTGAGAAACATTTAGACATTACTTCGACAAGAATAATCTGCTGTTCCTACCTACCACAAGAATCTTGAACTATTACTAGTGTATGTCAAACACTAACACTCACAGTGAACACATCTTTGGTTTTTCATATAATATTGATTACATAAATTGACACTGAATTGAGAAATAATTACTTGTTACCCTTCAAAAAATCCCCATTTAGAGGAAACTGCTAACTATCAGTTGATTGACTCACGAACAATTCAAATTAACATCATATTCCCTGTGGGATTTGACCTCAACCTAGTTGTGTCATATATTTGACAACGACCGCTTACTCTCTCGTAAGAGAGGTGTAGTTTGAGTGTTATCAACAGCGAGCACTTTTAATGCAAACTCTGGTGTATCACCCATTTTTACAGGAGATTGTGGAGCTGCTCAAAATGGAGCCTGAAAAGATGATCACTCCAACACCATCCCCTTAGTTTTGGTTTTAATTTTTGTTTTTTTTTGGTTTTAAGTTCATTGCAATGAGAAGCTTTCATGGTTAGGAATATGTTAGATGAAAGATTCTTAATTTTGCTATTTTTGCTCGTCTTTTGCTGTACATATGGTTCTACACAATTGCAATGAAGTATCTTTTGATTCCTACATTTGTAACCTCTTTAATTTTTTAATTTTATTCTTGTTTGAATTTTTGCAATTTTCCCTATTAGAAGATGAATCAAATAGTTGGGACATGTGAAAATTAATACATATATGATAATGGAAAAAGAATTTGACCTATCCGGGGTTATTTTACTGTAAATATGGTGCTAAACCATTGCAATAAACTTACAAATGAAGCATTTTAATGTTTCCTGCATTTGTCTCCACTTTAATTTTACAATTTTTTTTTAATTTTTGCAATTTACCCTGTTAGAAAATGAACAAAACAGTTGTCAGATGTCAAAATTAATTCATATATGCTAATGGAAAATAAATCTGGTCTATCCTTGATTATGTTGATTTATAAAAAATTAAATGCAAAATTAATGTATATTATTTACGGAGCTTAATATCTATTCGCGAACATCTATGTAATTGATGCATTCCACTATGAGGTTCATCGATTGGGTCCAATGTATATCATAGATTGTAAGCCTTGTCAATAATATACCATATTGGTTTATTACCCTTAGTAGCATATTTGAAAAAAAAAGAAATAATTAGTTAATCAAAAAATAAATAATTGAATTTTATCCCATTAAAGGATCTTAAACACATCATGTGATTGTATGAGACTCCATATAAATTGTAGAAGGTGATCAAGGATGTGTGCGGATGGACTGCGGATGAACAAATGAATTCCTTACAACATACTTTTTCTTTGGTAAACATTGCCCTAAGGATATTTGTTGTTCAGCCACAACTCATCACCTCACACATCTTTGATCAATACTTTTAATTTATGTGGACTCTCATACTATGACATGACCTGTTTTGGCTCATTCGTTTGTATAACATTCAATTACTTATTATTTTATTAATTAAATATTTTTTTTCAAAATATGTGCTAGTCATGGTCGATAAGTATGTGTCCTAGTCTAGTACAATTATTAATGAAGTTGTACACCATATATGCTAGACTATGCTTAGTTATGTACTCGACTTGATATAGTCTGGCATAGGCTGTAAACTACATCCACAATTAAATAACTAGACTATGATATTTAATCATAGACTATGACTAGCACATATTTTAAGAAGGATTAATTAACTAATAGAATAATAAATAATTGGATATTATGCAATTAAATGATCCTAAACAAGTTATGTGATAGTATGAGAGTCCACATAAATTGAAAGTGGTGATCAAAGATGTTAGGTGATGAATTGTTGTTGAACAAATGAATTCTTCACAACATACTGGTGGTTTGGGTAAACATTGCCCCAAGCATGTTTGTGGTTCATCCACTAAACATCCTCAAACATCTTTGATCACCTCATCCAATTTACATGGACTCTCATATGATCACATGACTTGTTCAAGCTCCTTTAATTGCATAAAATATAATTATTTATTATTTTATTGATTAAATAATCCTTCTCAAAATATGTGCTAGTTATGGTCTATGAATATGTATCATCTTCTAGTGCGGTTATTATGGAATTATATCTTAGTTTATGCTAGACGGTCTATCTATGCAGTGCATCATCTACCAGACACATGAGAAGGCATCGATTATAAATAAGTCCTATGAAACAAGTCCAGCAGTAATAAAAATCCAAATTTCAGATTTTTACAACGGTAATGAAGTACACGTTAAATCATATCCAACGGTAATATCTTACTTTTTTCTTCTATAAAAGGAAGGCTATTTTTGTGTTAACACTCTAATTTTAGTTTACTTATTACTATGGCATCGTGGAATGAATATGAGCTTGGTGGTTGGAAATATTATCTTGATGATCCATGTCCATATTGTTATGGACCTGACTTTTGGAAAGATTATAGATATCTCCTTGGAGAGTGATATATGCACCATCTCCATACTACCCGGAGTATGATTATTCCTTATGTTGTGGTCAAGATGGACATTAGAGTGATTTCCCAAATGCCCCTCCCTCTATTGTGCTAACCCAAATTCTAGTTCTTCTTATGAGTTTAATAGGTCTTATGGTCAAGAAAAATAAGAATGAAGCATCGAAAAGAGTGGCATTGAAGCTATGTTTCAACTAATGTTGGATCTAAAAAAAGTGATGATATCATATGTAATATGCATCAAGACATGAAGCCAATCATTCATGAAGAGATGGCTATAGAGGTCCATCATTCAAAGAATTCTTCTATATTATGTCTAGATAATATCTTGTCTGTGGAGTTATTTAAAATAATGGAAGAGTGTGAAGATGAGGAGCAAGAACCCTATATTGATGTTGAGCAGACCTCAGTGATTTCCCAACCAACCGAACCAACCATGAGAGATAATGCCAAGATTGAGGAAATGATGCTAGAGGCAAAAGAAGAAACCAAGAAAATCTCTAATAAAGACTGTAGCCCAATTTTAAGTGAAGATGTCGAGAAGTTGAATAAAAGTGAGTGTGTAGTAGAGAGTGTAAATTTTGAAGTAGGATTGATTGGGCCTCATTCAAAGTACTTTTCTACATTATGTTTAGATGATATCTTGTCTGTGGAATCATTTAAAATAGTAGAAGCGTGTGAAGATGAGGAACAAGATCCTGTATTCGTGATTTTACATTAGACAAGCAACCTAAAAACACACCTCACTTTAAGGCTGAGTTATTTATCTTGCTCAATCCATTACTCGACTTCTTAATTTCTATGAGCGAGGAAAGAACATAGACTATAAGTTAGGGGTAAAATTCATATCCTTAAAGTGGAGGAAAAAGCTGAGTTGGGTCATGCCGCGACACTAAATTAGGCACTTCATGGGAGGCAACCCAAGGTATTTTGTTGTTTGTATTCGTATTATGTGATTGACATCAGATCTTTGCACCCATGTGATGTGTGAGACGATGCTAACACATTTGAGCCTTTTAACTGAGAATAATTGCATAGTCTTAAGCAAATTTTGTCGTTTTTGAGTGTTTTATCCTTGATTTTATGGTAGAAGCTAAGATGCTAGAGAACCAACAAGGATGGAAGCAAAAGAGTTGAAATCTGAAGAAAAAAGAAGAGAAGTGTGGCTGATGACATTCCTGATAAGTTATCAGCCCTGTGATAAGTTATCAGCTTCATTGTCAGCCTTAGATAGAGAATAGACCACAGCTGAAAGTTGTGATGATATTTTGTGATAATCCGTCAAGGAGTTGATAGGTCTTAAAAATTGTCGTTAGTCTAAGGTAGAACATATGAGATGAGATAGATAAGTGACAACATTCATGATATGTCGTCAAAGATCTGATAAGCTATCATAGTTCGTCGTCAGCCTAAGGCAACGAATGTAAAAATGAAAGAGGAGCTGGCAATATTTGTGATAAGCCGTCAGCCTACTGATAAGGCGTCACGAATGGCGTCACCTGTCTGAGAAATTGCTGCACTCTATAATTTTGTTTCCATAATTAGGGTGAAATATTTAAAGAATTTTTTAGGATTTTCTAAGGAGTTTTGAACATCTTTTGGAGACACGTATTTTGTTATTTTTCTATCTAGTTTCTTTGCTTGAAAAACAATTAACTTTGAAGAGATTTAGATCGATACTTTGGGGGTTCCTATTGTGATCTAATATGAGAATCACTAGTTATTATTCATCTTGTGGTAAGTTTATCTTTCAAATTATGAATTCATCTAGTTGTTTCGATCATTACATTATGAGTGGATAAACCCCTCTAACTCAAATTGTGGGATCTATGGGTTAAGTTTTGGTAAGATGCTAAGTGTTTAAGATTTAAAAGGTAATAGGACTCCTTGATAATTCCAAGATTTTAATCATTGTCTATTGGTTTCAAACAATAAATAGCACCTGCTTTGATTTGCTTAAGATAAGAAATCAAATACAGTAGGAAGTGAATTATTAACAGGGACTTGGAAGCACTAAAAAGTTTTATTTAATAATTGACACTTTAACAAGGTTGATTAATCTGAGGTAAAGTCTATTCAGTGAATATAAATTCCCTTAGTCTGAGAGAATTAGGTAATTAAATACTTAAGTAGGTTGAGACACATTTATGCATAACTTCGATAAAGATAATCTGTTGTCCTATTTACTGTGAGAATCTTGAATCACTATTAGCATCTGTCAAGTACCAAAACCTATAGTGAACATAATTATGGTTTTCCATAAACTCTTGATTACAAACACTGAAGCTAAAGTGACCACCAATTATTTGTTAAACTCAAAATCTCCCATTTCAGAAAACATCCAACTATCAGTTGATTAACTCACAAACAACTTAAGTTCACACCATATTCCCTGTGGGATTCGACCCCAACCTAGTTGGGTTATATATTGACAATGATCACTTACATTCTCATTAGAGAGGTGTAGTTTGAGCGTTATCAAAAAATGACACTATTGTTGGGGAATACGGTTGTAAATTAAAGTTTGAATGCACTAATTAACTGTTAGTCAAGTTTCCTAGTTTTACATTTATTTGTTGTTTTTGTTTATTGCAGGATCTTTGTACTGTATACCAAGAACCAGAATTTCTGGAGAACCATTACTACCACTTAATCCGAAAATGCAATGAATTGGAAGAATAACAGACCAACAAGAGGCTGACAGATTAGCAGCCTTAGCTAGAGCTTAGGTGAATGTGCAGAACGTCGGGCAACAAGCACGACTTCCAAATCATGAGAATGAAGATTTGAGAGATGAGGAGTTTCTAAATCCTGGTAACCCAAGGCGAGCAGAGCAAGTAGATGTACTAATACAATTAATACTAACAAAAACCGTCTATTCCGAAGAAGGCAATATTACCAGCTGGCCCACTATGACCTTAATGATGATGATGATGATGGAATGGATGGAGCTAGTGCAACAGGTGCAATTATTCCTCCACTATTGGCACCTGGGGTAAAATTCAACATTACGAGTTCTATGATTCAACTCATCAATCTGAATGGGTTGTTTGGTGTCCTTCCTGGGGATAACCTGAACTTGCATTTTGGTGAACTTTATCACTATCTATAAATCTTTTGATAACCCAGGAGTGGGTCAGAACTTTATCCAATCGAGGTTGTTTCCATTATCTCTATCTAGGGAGGCAATATTATGGCTTAATAAGCTGACACCGGATTCTATAAAAAACTGGAGGCAGTTGAAAGGAACTTTCCTAGAAAGGTTCTTTCCTCCTTCCAGGAGGGTATAGTTGAGGGATGATATAAGAATCTTTAGGCAGCTCTCGAATGAATCCTTTCATGAAACCTGGGAGAGACTTAAAAAGAAGCTAACAAAGTTTCTGAACCACAATATGATGGACATACACTTGATGGAGACTTTGTACAGGGCTCTTAACTCTGTCATAAAACCAATTGTAGATAATTTTTCTGGTGGTTCATTTGTTGATCTTACATTCCCAGAGGCTTCAGATATACTAGAGAGAATGTCCAAACAGAGTCGGGAATGGCATACCAGAGACTCTGTGGTAGCCAGCCCCACTGTTTCTGTGGGCATGACTATGGAATAATGAAGAAGAGATAAGGAGTGTGACCAAGACATGGCTCACCTAAAAATATAGATAGATATACTAACTAAGCACTTTCTATCAAGCATGACTGAGAAGGTGAAAGGCAAGACTAAAAAGGTAAAACCTATGGGATCTCAAGATAGAGTTAATGCAGATGCAGAAAAAGAGGCTAACTATGTTAATAATTAGGGGGTTTTTGAGGCAATGTCCAATGGAATCAAGGTTGGAATTATTATGATAAGCCTTGTTATAAAGATAGGGAGCAAGGAAATTAGAGGAACAATAATGATAGGAGAAGGCTCTATGTCCCTCCTAGAAATTGTGAGGCTGCTATAACAAGTTTTGAAAAGATGTCCATGGAGGACATGATGGCTAAGTTGCTGAAGGGAGTGGAGGCTTCTACCAACTCTGGTGTGACTACCATGAAGACTGATTTGTCATCTATTAGTCAGTTGGTAAGCTCATACTCTACCATAATCAAATAATTAGAGCAGCAGATGAGCCAACTCTCTATAGTATTTAACCAGAGGAAGAGTGGAATGTTACCAAGCAATACGGTCCAGAATTCGTGGAATGATGACTCATGTATGGAGATTACCTCTAGGAGTGATAAGATGTTACCTAGACCTTTTGTGGGCAAGAGTTTGGTTGATGATGTGACTGAGGTAGAGGATGAACCCAAAGAAGAATGTTCAGTGAAGTCTGAGAAGCTGGATGGTTCTGATGGTCCTCTAGAAAAATAGAAAGTGAAGGAGAAAGAGGTAGTTTTAAAAACTCTCCCAAGACTACCACCTCTCTTTCAACAACGATTAAAGAAAAAGGTTGATGATGCAAAATTTAGCAAGTTCATGGCAATGCTCAAATAATTGATGGTGAATGTGCCATTAGTTAAGGTACTCGAGCAAATACCAGAATATGCAAAGTTCATGAAGGACCTTGTGACTAAGAAAAGAACGGTGAGCTACGATCTGAAGGATAATCTCCTCCATTGTAGCGCTATCTCTATGTGGACTTTGGTGCAGAAGAAGCTAGATCCAGGAGCATTCACTATTCCTAGTACGATTGGGTCTATGGAATTCACTTAGGCATTATGAGATCTGGGAGCAAGAATTAATTTGATGCCACTGGCTGTATATAAAAAATTGGTCTTGGGAAATCCCACACCCACCAACATACGACTCGTGATGGCAGGCAGGTCGATAAAATGACCTATTGGTATCTTGTATGATCTGTTGGTAAAGGTAGATAGCTTCATATTTCCTATAGATTTTGTGATTCTAAATTACGAGGTGGACTTAGAGGTGCTCATAATCTTGGGTCGACCTTTCCTCACAACCAAAAATATGTTGATTGATTTGAGAGCGAATGACCTCTTATTCAGGATGAATGATGAGGTGGTACAATTTGATATGCGCAAGTCAATGAAGTAGTATACATAAATGAGTGTGTTCTTAGTGGTTGATATGTATTATTAGGATGAACAAGAGTTGTCAATAGAGGAGCAACTTGTTGTTGAGCCTTTAGCCGCAGTTCTGATAAATTTTAATTGTGAAGGCATGGAGGAATATGAAGAGACTGTTTGTGCTTTGTGAGGAATGGGCTCATACCCTTATGCTCCTAAGAAGCTAGACCTAGATCTTGCTAATCAACCGGCACCACCGACTAAGCCATTCATTGAAGAGCCATCGGTGTTGGAATTAAAAAAACTGACTGGGCATTTAAGGCACGTGCTTTTGAGCCATGGAAACATGATACCTGTGATTATTATGGCTGATTTGGGTGACCAACAGGTAGAAGCATTTATTTCCATATTTTGGAGATACAAGAGAGCAATCGGATGGACTATCATAGATATTATTGACATTTCCCCTAGCATCTGCACACATAAAATACAACTTAAGGAAGATTGTGTTTCGACCATCGAGCACCAGCGTCGTCTTAACCCACCAATGCAAGAGGTGGTTAAGAAGGAAATAATTAAGTGGTTGGATGCAGAAGTGGTTTACCCTATTTTATATACAAAATGGGTGAGCCCAGTTCAATGCGTGCCCAAGAAAGGGGGATGACTGTGGTTGTAAATGACAAGAATGAGTTGAGTCCACTTAAACCTATGATTGGGTAGAGAGTTTTCATGGACTACCATAAACTAAATTCATGGACTTTGAAAGACAACTTCTTGATGCCCTTTATGGACCAAATGCTTGACCGATTTGCCGGAAGGGGATGGTACTACTTCTTAGATGGCTATTCTGGATATAATAAGATCTGTACTGCTCTTGGCACGTTTACATTTAAGAGGAAGTCTTTTGGGCTGTACAATGCCCCCTGCTACTTTTCAATAGTGCATGATGTCTATCTTCTCCGATATAGTGGAGGACACCACAAAGGTATTCATGGATAATTCCTCTATGGTGGGAAACTCGTTTGAGTTGTGTTTGGAAACCTGTGTATAGATTTGCAACGATGTGTCAAATTTAATTTGGTGCTTAATTGGGAGAAATTCCACTTTATGGTAAATGAGGGCATCACTCTTGGGTAGAAAATTTTAGCAAAAGGAATAGAAGTTGATCAAGCCAAGGTTGAAGTTATTGAGAAACTACCACCTCCTATTTCAGTGAAGGAAGTACATAGTTTCCTTGGGCATGCTGGCTTTTACTGGATGTTTATAAGAGATTTCTCGAAAGTTCCAAATTCACTTTGCAAAATTTTGGAGAAATAAGTGAAGTTTTCCTTCGATGATGAGTGCTTGAAGGTATTTTAATGCCTTAAAAAGAAGCTAGTTGAGGCCCCTATCATTGTTGCACCAGACTGGTCAAAACTGTTTGAGATCATGTGTAATGCAAGTGGTGTTTCCCTTGGAGCTGTATTGGGACAAAAGAGAGGCAAACTATTTCATCCAATATATTATGCCAGCAAAGCACTGAATGGAGCGCAAAAGAACTACACCGTCATTGAGCAAGAACTTCTGGTTGTAGTATATGCTTTTAAGAAATTTAAGGCTTATCTTCTGGGGACCAAGGTGGTGGTTCACACTGACCATGCATCTTTGAGGTATTTAATGGCTAAGAAGGATGCAAAACCAAGGCGGATTAGATGGGTGTTTCTGCTACAAGAATTTGACTTTGAAGTCAAAGATAGGAAAGGGTGTAAAAACCAGGTTGCGGATCACCTGTCTAAAATAGAAGGGGAGTAGGCAGTTAGCGGTGAAATATAGATGAATGATGCATTTTTTGATAAAGAGATCTTGCCTGCTGCTATGGAGAAGTTGCCTTGGTACGCTAATTTTGCAAATTATATTGCGAGTGAAGTCATTCCAGAAAATCTTTATTTTGATCAAAGAAAGAAATTCCTGTATGATTTGACACATTACTTCTGGGATGAGCTGTATCTTTTTTGGTGATGTGATGACAATAGAATAAGGAGATGTGTGGCAAAAGTAGATGTATTGTGCATATTGGAAGTATGCCGTGCTTCCCCAGTTGGAGGTCACCATGCAGGTGATCAAACGGTTAGGAAGGTGTTGTAAAGTGGTTACTACTGGATAACATTGTTCAAGGATGCCCATGAGTTTGTGCTAAAATGCAACCAATGTCAGAGGCAGGGGTCAATCTCCAAAAGACATGAGATTCTTTTGACGAAGATGCTTGAAGTGGAATTTTTTGATGTCTGGGGCATCAATTTCATGGGTCCTTTTGTAAGCTCGTATAGGAGAAAGTATATTTAGTTGTTGTTGACTATGTCTCGACATGGATTGAAGCTATTGCCTTGTCTGATAATGAAGGAAAGAGAGTTGTTTCTTTTCTCAAGAAGAACATCTTCCCTCACTTTGGAGTACCACACACTATTATAAGTGATGGAAGATATTATTATTGCAAGAAAGTGTTTCAAGTGGCTTTAGTAAAATATGGGGTGAAACAGCATAGAGTATCCACTCTATATCACCCACAGACTAGTGGGCAAGTGAAGGTGTCAAATCGAGAGTTTAAAGCCATCCTATCCAAAATGGTGAATACTAGTCAGAAAGACCAATTTAGAAAGCTCGATGTTTCCTTATGGGCATACAGAACTGCTTTCTAGACACCCATTGGCATGTCATTATTTCAGATGGCCTATGGAAAAACATGCCACCCATCAATAGAGCTGGAGCACAAGTCCTTATGGGCACTCAAAAGGTTGAATTTGAGTTGGAAGGAGGCAACAAAGTAGAGTCTGGGACAACTAAATGAGATGGATGAATTCCGTCTTAGGGCATATGAACGAGTAGACCTATATAAAGAAAAGACAAAAAATTATCATGATTGAAGCATAGATAAATGAGACTTTCGAAAGGGTGACTTGGTGTTTCTGTTCAATTATAGACTCAAACTTTTCTCATGTAAACTTAAATCTAAGTGGTCGGGCTCGTTTAGAGTTAGTCAAGTCTACTCATCTAGAGTAGTAGTACTTGAAAATGAAGATGGCAGTACCTTTATGGTGAATGGGCAGTGAATCAAACTTTATATTGGTCCAAAAAAATCAACGAAAAGTAGTTCGAATCTCTATCTCAATGAAGTCTAAAGTAATCGAGATACTTGAGTCATGCCGCGATGTTAAATCAGGCTCTACATGGGAGGTAACCCATGATCCTCATTATTGATCTACTCTAGGTATACCCTAATTCTTAGTTTAATTTTTCTTTGATTTTAAACTGAGGGTGTAGGGTAAATTGTTGTTGTAAATTTTTGTAGTCAACTAGGAAAAATACTAGTACTTGAGGCAGTTAACTTGTTTTTGTAATTTTTGAGCACCTCTCTAATGGACTGAGTAGTTACTTGTGTGAATTGGATCTAAGTGTGACCACTGTTAATTTTTGTATGGCATTACTTCTAGTGATGGAATAATCAGTGCTAAACAACTTCATGAACTAAATGAGTAGTAGCTTGTGATATACTTGTGTGCCCTGTGTGTGAGAGATCTTACTCAGTTCCCATTGTATGTTGAATCCAGAACTTGCTCGATTAGTCTTACCTAGGTTGAAGGGTAGGGGATAGGAAAGGATAATAGACCGTTTTGATATTAGCTCACTATTAGCCTAAATGACCTTCCCTGTATGTAGAATATCCCTTGATCCTTACTTTGAGCTTGATTAGCCTATTTTCTTATGATTCCTGTCACCTTCTAGTTTATATCATAATGAACCTGTTTTGGCCCTTCTCCTCCTTGGACACTGTGCACCTTGACTTAGGAAAATGACCTAAGTTAATGGTGGTTATTATAAGGGTGCGTGATGTAAAATGAGTAGGAAGAAAGGTAGAGTAAAAGAAAACAATAAAAAGTTAGGTGCGGTAGAAAAAAGCAAGAAAAAGAAAAGTGGTGAAAAAAAAAGTGATTGCAGAAAAGCCCGCGCGTATCCTGAATAAGTGTGATCAAGAAAAGAGAAGAATAGAAAAAGGCTAATGAGTGAAACCCCAAAAGGCTAGAGTAGTGTCAAGGAGGCTTAGTCACTTTAAATATAATTGAGTATCATACCATCCACTAGCCTATATTACAAGCCAAAGAGAAGACCTATAGTGATCCTAGCTGACCTGTCTGATGATCTGGGTAGTGAAAATAAGGACAAACATATGGTATTCAGCATACATTGATTGGAACTTCATTCTGAGAGTGATTTTATTGTGATTGTCCCCATGGTTATATATGTGATGTCCGATATGAGAAAAAGGGGATTTCTTTGTAGTGAGGGCACACTGGTTACATCGTTAGTTACTTACTTATTTGGATAGGGTAAACTTGATGCATGCATGGTTGTGTTGCTGAGTTGGTGCCATATCTTGATTCCTATGTTTTGCATTGGTGTTCTTTAATAATATACACAGTAGTTCTTGAATTGACTAACCTTGGAGATGGTAAAGATGTTTGATATGGTATAGATGATTGACTTCCAAATGTACTTTGTACTCTCTTAGTTGAGTTTGAGTTTCTTTAGGACAAGTAATTATTTTAAGTTGAGGGTGTTAATGTGTGAGTTGATGCTAACACATTTGAGGCTTTTAACTGAGAATAATTGCAAAGTCTTACGCAATTTTTGTTGTTTTTGAGTGTTTTATCTTTGATTTTACAGTAGAAGCTAAGATGCTAGAGAACCAACAAGGATGGAAGGAAAAGAGTTAAAATCTGAAGCAAAAAGAAGAGAAATGTGGATAACGACATTCCTGATAAGTCAGCCCTGTGATAAGTTATCAACTTCATCATCAGCCTTAGACAGAGAATGGACCTCAGCTAAAAGTTGTAACGATATTTTGTGATAAGCTATGAGGGAGTTGATAGGTCATCAAAATTATCGTTAGTCTAAGGTAGAACATGGGAGACGAGGTAGATAAGTGATGACATTCATGATAAGTTATCAAAGATCTGATAGGCCGTCACAGTTCATCGTCAGCATAAGGCAACAAATGTCAAAATCAAAGAGGAGCTGACAATATTTGTGATAAGTCGTCAGCCTTCTGATAAGGCATAACGAATGGCGTCACCTTTCCGAGAAATTGCTGCACTCCATGATTTTGTAACCATAATTAGGGTGAACTATTTAGAGCATTGCTTAGGTTTTTCTAAGGAGACCCGAACATCATTTAGAGACACGTATTTTTTTTTCTCTCTAGTTTCTTAGCTTGAAAAACAATTAACTTTGAAAACATTTCAATCAATACTTTAGGGGTTCCTATTGTGATCTAATATGAGAATCACTAGTTATTATTCATCTTGTGGTAAGTTTATCTTTCAAATTATGAATTCATCTAGTTGTTCCGATCATTACATCATGAGTGGATAAACCCCTCTAACCCAAATTATTGGATCTATGGGTTATGTTTTGGTAAGATGCTAAGTGTTTAAGATTCAAAAGGTAATAGGACTCCTTGATACTTCCAAAATTTTAATCATTGTCTATTGGTTGCAAACAATCGATAACACCTTCTTTGATTTGCTTGAGATAAGAAATCAAATACAATAGGAAGTGAATTATTGTCAGGGACTTGGAAGAACTAAAAACTTCTATTTAATAATTAACGCTGTAACAAGGTTAATTAACCTGAGGTAAAGTCTGGTCAGTGAATATAAATTTCCTAAGTTCGAGAGGATTAGGTAATTAAATGCTTAAGTAGGTCGAGAGACATTTAGGCTTAACTTCGATAAAGATAATCTGTTTTCCAATTCATTGTGAGAATCTTGAATCACTATTAGCATCTGTCAAGTACCAAAACCCATAGTAAACATAATTCTGGTTTTCCATAAACTCTTGATTACAAACACTTAAGCTAAAGTGACCAACAATTAATTGTTAAACTTAGAACCCCCCACTTCAGAAAACATCCAACTATCAGTTGATTAACTTGCAAATGACTTAAGTTCACACCATATTCCCTGTTGGATTCGACCCCAACGTAGTTGGGTTATTTATTGACAACGATTGCTTATATTCTTATTAAAGAGGTATAGTTTGAGCGTTATAACCATGGTACTGCGGGTATGTTTCTAACTCTCTTGTTTTGGTTTGACGCATTGGGGATATTGCATAATTTTAAGTTGAGGGTGAGGCTACTTGTAGGTGTTGATATCCTCTTCGAGTTTTTCTTGTCGTTCCTCTTTTCCCCAGAGTTTTCTTCCTAGTAGAGCCGCCATATTTAGGCATATTGTATTTATTTTGTGATGTGTTGTGGTTAACTGGGGGGAAAAATAAGTATCTAGGACAATTGACGTATTTTTGTTGATTTTTCTTGGAATGAAAAATACTTCTCCAATTGTCTATCTGGTAACTGTTTGATGTCCATCTATATGTGAATACTGTGAATCTTTTTTATAGCATTAGTACTAGGGATATGATAATCACTGCAAATAATTGCATGAACTGAATGGGTAGTAGTTTGTGATGTACCTTTGGGCCATGTGTGTGTGAGATACTACCTAGTTGTGTGTTAAATCTAGAACTTGCCCGGTTGGTCTTGCCTTGGTTGTAGGATAGCGGTTAGGAAAGGATCATAGGCCGTTGTTGATATTAGTCCACTTTTAGCATAAATGACCTTCCATGTGTAAATAATATCCCTTGATCCTGATTTTGAGCCTGAATACCTATTCTTTTTATTATACCTATCCATTTCCATTTGTATCACAATAAACCTATTTTGGCCCTGGTCCTCCATGGACATTGTGCACTTTGACTTAGGCAAATAGCCTAAGTTGAGGGTGGATACCATAGGGGTGCATGATGTAAAATGAGTATAAAGAAAGGTACAATAAAAGAAAAGAAAAAATTGGGTGCGGTGGAAAAAGTATAAGAAAAATAAGTTGTGAAAAAGGAGAAATGATTGTCAAAAAGACAAGCACCCATCCGAAGTATGAGTGATCAAGAAAGGAGAGAATTAAGTAAAGGTAAATATGTGAGACCCCAAAAGTTAGTAGAGTGCCAAGGAGGCTGAGTCACCATAAAGATAATCGAGTATCATACTAGCCCTTAGCCTACGTTACAAGCCAAAGAAAAAGACCTATAGTGATCTTAGATTACCTGTCTGAAAACCTTGGTAATGAAAATAAGGGAAAGCTTATGGTATTTGGCATTCATTGACTAGAACTTCTTTTTGAGAGTGAGTGTCTATTAATTGACCCCACAATTACATATGTTATTTCTTATATGAGTGAGGAGGGACTTATTTGTTGTAAGGGCACACTGGTTATGTTGCTAGTTGCTAACTTATTTGGGTAGTGTAATATTGGTACATGCATGGTTGTTGTTGCTAAGTTAATGCCATAGCTTGATTTCTTTGTTTTGCATTGTTGCTTTTCAGTAATATACACAATTGATTTTGAGATGATTGATGTTAGAGATGGTAAATATGTTTTGAGCTAAAATGAGTGATTGACTGCCGAATGTGCTTTGTATCCTGTTAAGTTGAGGGTTTTGATGAATGAACTAATGCTAACACATTTGAGGCTTTTAACCAGAAATAATTGTAAAGTCTTAAGCAAATTTTATCTTTTTTGATTGTTTTCTTTTTAATAATATAGGAAAGTTAAGATGAAATAAAACCAAAGACAATCAGAGCGTAAGAGGTGAATTTGGAACCAGTGGCCATGAAAGTGAAGTTGACGACTTGTCTGATAAGTCGTCAAATTTGATAATTTATCAGAGTCTTCATTAGCTGTAGATAGTGTGAGAAAGTTGGAGCAGAAGTGTGACGACATCCCCTGATAAGCCATCAGGTGTCTGATAAGGCATCAAGAATGTCGTTATCCTAAGGCAGAGATCATGAAAGTAGAAGAGTAGATGACGATATTTCTGATAAGTCGTCAGACTTTTGATAAGCCATTAGGATTGTCCATCATCCAAAGGCAGAGATCATCGAACTTGGAGGAGGAGCTAACGACAATGTCTGATAAGTCATCAGACTCCTGACAAGGCGTCACACTTCGTCGTCTGCTGTGCAAAAAAAAACTGTATTCTTTGATTTGATTCCTAATTTAGCTCTTGGTATTTAAGGGAAAGTTCTTAGGTTTTATTGGAGGCTGACATTCTTCTTGAACTTTTCGACATTCATCTCCAAAGACACGAACTTGCACTATCTTCCTTCTAGTTTTCTCTGGAACTTTACAATTAACTTTTGAGAGATTGGTATCATTATTTTCTTAGGGTTTCTACTGCAATCTAATCTGTGAAACATTTGTTGCTATTTATTACTCTGTAAGTTATCATTTATCAAATTATGAATACAAATTGTCTTGTTGCTTTTTACATTATGAATAGCTAATTCCTTTAACCTGAGTTGTGGGATCTATGGGTTTGGTTTTGTACAGTAACTAGGTGTTCGAGATTCTAATATTAGTAGGAACTCCTTGGTAATTCCTCTATTTTACACATTGTCTATTGGTTGCAAATGATAGGTCATGCCTACTAGTGATTTGCTTTAAATAGGAAATCAACCATAGTAGAAAGTGAATTAACAACAGGGACTTGGTAGCATCAAACTTTCATTTAATAATTAACGCTGTAACAAGGTTAATTAACTTGAGAAAACATCCTATTATGAAATATAAATTCCCTAAGTTCAAAAGAATTAGGTAATTAAATGTCTAAATAGGTTGAGAAACATTTAGACATTACTTCAACAAGGATAATCTGTTGTTCCTACCTACCGTAAGAATCTTGAACCATTACTAGTGTCTGTCAAACACCAACACTAATAGTGAACACAACTCTAGTTTTCCATATACTATTGATTACAAACACTGACACTGAATTGAGAAATAATTACTTGTTACCCTTCCAAAACCCCCCATTAATAGGAAACTGCTAACTATCAGTTGATTGACTCACGAACAACTCAAATTAACACCTTATTCCCTGTGGGTTTTAACGCCAACCTAGTTGGGTCATATATTTGACAACGACCGCTTATTCTCTCGTAAAAGAGGTGTAGTTTGAGTGTTATCAATAGGTAGCACTTTAATGCAAACTCTACTGTATTACCCATTTTTATGGGCGATTATGGAGATGCTCGAAATGGAGCCTGAGAAGATGATCACCCCAACACTATCCCCTTAGTTTTGGTTTTAATTTCTGTTATTTTTTTTTGGTTTTAAGTTCCTTGTAATGAGAAGATTTCATGGTTAGGAATATATTGGATGAAAGCTTCTTTATTTTGTTATTTTGCTCGTCCTTTGCTGTACATATGGTTCTACACAATTGCAATAAAGTATGAATGAAGTATCTTTTGTTTCTTACAATTGTCTCCTCTTTAATTTTGTAATTTTATTCTTGTTTGAATTTTTGCAATTTCCCCTATTAGAAGATGTATCAAATAGTTGTGAGATGTGAAAATTAATACATATATGATAATGGAAAAAGAATTTGGTCTATTCGGGGTTATTTTTCTATAAATATGGTGCTAAACAATTGTAATGAACTTATCAATTAAGTATTTTAATGTTTTATGCATTTGTCTCCACTTTAATTTTACATTTTTTTTAATTTTTGCAATTTACCCTGTTAGAATATGAACGAAACAGTTGTTAGATGTCAAAATTAATTCATATATGCTAATTTAAAATAAATTTGGTCTATCCGTGATTATGTTGATTTATACAAAATTAAATGCAAAATCAATGTATATTATTTACGAGCTTAATATCTATGCTCGAACATCTATGTAATTGATGCATTCCACTATGAGGTCCATCAATTGGGTCTTACGTTTATCATAGACTTTAAGACTTGTCAATAATATACCATATTGGTTTATTTTCCTTAGTAGCATATTTGGAAAAAAAGTGAATAATTATTTAATAAAAAAATAAATAATTGAATTTTATGCTATTAAAGGATCTTAAACACATTATGTGATCGTATGAGACTCCTCATAAATTGTAGAAGGTGATCAAGGATGTGTGCGGATGGACTGTGGATGAACAAATGAATTCCTCACAACATACTTGTGATTTGGCAAACGTTGCCCTAAGGATGTTGGTTGTTCAACCACAACTCATCACCTCACATATCTTTGATCAACACTTTTAATTTATGTGGACTCTCATACTATCACATGACTTGTTTAGGCCCATTCGATTGTATAAAATTCAATTACTTATTTTTTTATTAATTAAATAATCTATTTCAAAATATGTGCTAGTCATGGTCGATAAGCATGTGTCCTAGTCTAGTACATTTATTAATGAAGTTGTACACCATATATGCTAGACTATGCTTGGTTATGTACTCGACTTGATATAGTCTAGCATAGGCTGTAAACTACTTCCACAATTAAATAACTAGACTATGATATTTAATCATAGACTATGACTAGCACATATTTTGAGAAGGATTAATTATCTAATAGAATAATAAATAATTGGATATTATTCAATTAAATGATCCTAAACAAGTCATGTGATAGTATGAGAGTGCACATAAATTGAAAGTGGTGATCAAAGATGTGAGGTGATGAATTGTGGTTGAACAAATGAATTCTTCACAACATACTTGTGCTTTGGGTAAACATTTCTCTAAGTATGTTTGTTGTTCATCCACTAACCATCCTCACACATCTTTGATCACCTTATACAATTAACGTGGACTCTCATATGATCACATGACTTGTTTAAGTTCCTTTAATTACATAAAATCTAATTATTTGTTGTTTTATTAATTAAATAATCCTTCTAAAAATATGTGCTAGTTATGGTCTATGAATATGTATCATCGTCTAGTGCGGTTATTATGGAATTAGATCCTAGTTTATGCTAGACGATCTATCTATAGGTGCATCATCTACCAGACATATGAGAAGTCATCGATTACAAATATGGCCTATGAAACAAGTCCAGCAGTAATAAAAATCTAAATATTAGATTTTTACAACGGTAATAAAGTACATGTTAAATCATATCTAATGATAATATCTTACTTTTATCTTCTATAAAAGGAAGGCTATTTTTGTGTTAACACTCTCATTTTTTTGTCTTTAATTTTTGTTAACAACTACAGTGTCTCTAGCATCCTAAACATCAAATGCAAAAGTGTCCTACATTTGTAGTTGTGGCAATTCAGCTATTTTTAGGACGTCATGCACCAATTTGAATCCTAGTCAAAAATTCTTTAACTGTGCATTTGGAATGGATAATGGCGAATACTCTTTTTTAAAGTGTCTTGAAGAAGACTCACCGACGAGCAGCCCATCGACATTATATTTTTTAGGCAATTCCAAGTTTTGTATATTACAAATGCTTCGGGAATATGAATAAAATAGATATCTACTCATGACATTGCTAAAATAAGATGAAGAGAAAAGGAATTACTTGAAAGGATCACTAAAAGAAGTCAAAATGGAGAGGGATCAACTAAAACAAAGGTTGATTTTGGACGAGGAAAAAGAGAAAGGCCTAAAAAAATTATTGTATGGTTTGTTATTGTTTTTGGCTATCTAGAAAGGTGTAATAAAGAAATAGGAAATTGAATAAATATATGTATGGTTTCTTATATCAATAATGGGTGTAATCTATAATTAATAGTGAATTATGTCTCTTTCTTTTATAATCGACCTCTATAAACCATGATAGTTACTGTAAATATATTATTTACTCAATTGATAGTCTGTTGAGTCTGTAAATTAGAGAGAACAACTTTTGCAATGTTTTCAATCAACCACTATAAATTAGGACAATAGCTGAATTGATAACGCAATGCAGTGAACTGTTTAATCCAATGAGACAATGGAATAACTGAACACAACTTCATCAGTAAATGCCATCATTGACATGCCAAATGTATATGATTTGATTATCCATAAAAAACAAATCACTAAAAATAACAAATCATTAATAAAATCATTTGTTCCAAATCCACCAAACTACTTATTTTCTTGATTGAGTTCCGCAACAATGCCCATCCCATCCACTTCTTTTTCTTTATGTTTTTTCTCTGCTTCTTCAACTTCTTTCTTCTTATTTTCCATCTCTTCTTATTTTGATGATTTCTTCTCTTGTTTAATGTATTCAATCTCCTGTTCAACCACTACTTCTCCATCATCTGCTTTCTCAGTTTTGTCTTCTTCTTCTTTTGATTTCTTTTCACCATCTTCTTTTGTTTTCTCCTTATTTTCTTCTTTTCTTTGGCTGTCATCTCCTCTTCCTCCTCCTCCTCCTCCTCCTCCTCATCATCATCATCATCTTCTTATTTTTCTTCTTCTTCTTCTTCTTTCTCATCTTATTCATCTTCTTAATTCTCCTCTTCCATTTCTTTTTCTCTCTCCTCTTCATTAATGTTTTCATCTGCTACAGCAATGTCCGTCATTGCGACTGCAAGTTCTTTAAGGTTTACTTTATACCAGTTACGAGGGGGACTGTTGAGGTGCATTGCATTGTTTTTAAAGGATTACAAAAAATATGAAAAAACATTAAATTGGAAGAGCAAAAAATAAATTAATTTACCTTTATCTTGTTGCTTCTTCTTATTATTGTTGATTCTCCTCAGCCACTCATCTCTAACAAAAGGAGAAATATCGTGTTGACTTTTCTTGAGCAAAGCAACACACTTCTGCATGGCATCATCATTAGAAGAACCTAGTGCAGTTTTGAGACCACTTGAACTAGGATGATCACTAGCACTAACCAACATGATTACAAACACTTGCTAGACTTAGAACATAATGGTGGCCACCCAAATCTTCGTCTTTGTTTGCGACCTCCGCTGATGAATTCAGGACAGTCACACCTTTTAGCTGCGCCTTTAATGCATCAATGGACGTATCCTTAACTTCATCCGTGTATAGCTTAAATATTTTTATGTATCTCTACTCTATCTCACGGATAGTAGGGGTAAGGTATGGGTGTACAATCTATAATAAAATAAAAATAAATTACACGACATTCACTAATATAATAATATTATTATCATATCACAATAAGTATAATTTTACTTTTGTACTATTTCCTTTCTACTTAAATGGGTCACCTTTCATTATGTTGTCGTACTTTGATATGTGCCATCTAAGAAGATGAGGAATGGGTAGAGAAGAATCCAATGACTTGATGGTGTACCTTTCCAGATTAGGAAAGGCCTCATATATCCAAACCTGCAATCAATAAAGGCATAATTAAATCTACAGTGTCTATGTATTATTGCATAAATATGTAGGAGTCTACAATAAATCGATAATATGGTAGATTATAATTACCAAAAATGCTCAGAGAATGTCAAATAACATGTACGATGCATTATTCCTCTTGACAAAAACTTCTTTCTGCTTGGTCAGATTAGTCTTTTTTTCAGATAGCTCAAGGTCTGCCAAAAGGAATCTTTTATCCATGGATAACCCCAAAGGTTTCTAAATTAGGAGAATGAAAGTTTTTGAAGAGAGAGAAATGTAGTTGAAAATATTGAATAATTTTAATAAATGTTTGAAAAATTAATAAATATAAAAAGGGACTATGTTGTATTTTTTAAAAAGTTGTATCTTTTCCCAAGTTTTAACAATTTTAAAGAAGCCCATGACCCTACAATCCTGGCCCACTTTTTGCCTTTTTCAAACCCTAACCCTAAAAAATAAATAAAAAAGAAATTTGATATCTAACCGTCAAAATAAGTTTTCAAAGTGGGTAATTTTCGAAATAGTCTCCTCTTACTGTCAGCAATGGGATATACTACAGTAACATCTAACCACTTGATTATTTATTTGTTCACCAATTCCGGCATATGAGGATTTAGTTGATGTTGATGTCCTATACTTGGAAAACAATGCGGTTCAAGTTGTATCTTTTGAGTACAAAGACCCGGTGGAATTCCCACAATGTCTGCAATAGACCATCCAATGGTACTCTTGAATCTCTGTAGCACTGATACTAAGGCTTCTACTTCTATATGCATTAGGTCAGTTGTAATGATTATCAATAAAGTGTTGTCGGCCCCTAAAAATGCATATCGCAAATGAGAAGGGAGGACCTTCAACTCTAAGACTGGTGGCACCTCAATAGACGGGTGAACAGGTGAAGTGGTTCTATTTTTTAGGTCCAAGTCAAAATCCTTTGGTGCAAAACTATTTGAACCACTCCCATAAAGTGCATATACTACCTCATCATAGTCATCAATACCATTGTTGTCAAAGTTCATAATAAATGTTTCTAAGGCTTCAATACCCAACTTTTCTTCAATAGAAACAGTCACTGCCAAAATTACATCATCAATGGTGTCTATCACAGACACAACTCTTATATAATTCGATTGTTGCATTGATTGGCATACATTGGAGATTACTTATTCATTATTGAGTTTGAACCTCATCAGTTCCAATGCCCTACTTTTAGCTAAGAAGGGTCTTTCAAAGATAATAGGGACTTGGAAGTCCACCTATTAATCAAGTATTGCAAAATCGGCTAGAAAGATGAAAGATGACACCTTTACCAACACATCACATAGAATACCAATTGAATTTTTTACCTTTTTGTCAACCATCAACAATCTCATCAATGTTGGTTTGGGTGATCCTAACCCCAACTGCTTAAACACAACCAGCGGCATCAGATTAATGCTCACTCTAAGATTACATAAAGCCTGAGAAAAGTTGAAAGAACTAATAGTGAATGGAATAGTGAAGGCTCCAGGGTCTTCCTTCTTCTTTAATAATGAACTAGAGTCCACAGTGCAATAATGGTGAACATTATATACTAGCTCATAGCTCACAATTCACTTTCTAGTGACTAGATCTTTCATGAATTTTGCTTAGCCTGTCATTTGCTCCACTGCCTCAACTAATTGAATATTTATAGATAACTCCTTCAACATAGATATAAAATTTTGATATTTTCTCTCCCCTCTACATCTTTTTAAATCTCTGAGGATAAGGTGGTCGATATCTTTGAATGGCTTTAAGAACAGGCTCATCAAGCTTAACCTTACCTTTTTCATCCATATTATTATCCTCAACATTATATGATTTCTCTACTATTACATCCGGTGCTTCCACAACACTAACTACATCAACATCATTCTTTGGATCATTTATAGTGGACACGGGTAGCTCCATGATGGTTTTTCCACTCTGAGTAATAATTGCATGACAATGACTATTATTCTTTGGGTTCTGTATTGTATTACTAGGAAGAGTGCCAGGATGACTTTGATTTAATGTGGCTGACATCTGACTCAACTAATACTCTAGTTGTTTGATCACAATAGCATGTGACTCGAACTTCTAATTCAGCCCTGATAGATCTGCCTTAATCTTCTTAAGATAACTCTCTTAACTCTCTTGTCCATTTACTAATTTTGACAACGTTACTTTTACTCGGTATCTTGGCTACCTGGTAGGACATATCTATCACTCTTCTCTTTGTAGTCATCTTTGTTCCTTTAATTACCAACTCATTCAAACCTTGATTTCCTTGACCTCTGCCTTAAAAAACTATAAATTTGCGATCCAAATACATTTCTTTATCATCTATATCAAATTCATACTTTCTAAAAGTAGAACCTTATTCCCCTACTGAATTCACCTTTTTAGCCGTCATTGTAGGAAATTGTTATGACAGACCCTCAATATCAGTTCAAAGCTATGCAAATTCTTGTGCTACCATATCATCACTAGCTCTGTAGTTACTTGTATCCCCAATAGTATATGTACCAGCTCCTCTAACATTCTCCTAAGTATGCCATCCTCGGTTAGTGACAAAAATCTCATCTAACGTCTCTTGGTCTATCTCCCAACATGGATTCATAAGTGCACCTCCCGATATTGTGTTTCCCATTGATCTAGATATAATATTCAAGTATCTATAGAAAATCTCCATCAAATTTGATCCTGGAATTCTATGATGAGGTACCATGCTCAACTTCTTTTTGAATCAAAACCATTCTTCATACATAGACTCTGAAGGTAACTACCTAGAATTATAGATCTATTCTTTCAACTGTAGCATCCTGGAAGGAGGAAAAAAATTAATTCAAAAACTAATTGTGCAGCTCATACCCTGTAATCATTGAGCATCTAGGAAGTTCTCCTAGATATAATGATGCTTCACCAGTCAGTGAAAAAGGGAATATTCATAATATCAACACTATCTGATCCACCCCAGGAATGGTATATGAGGTACATATACCCACAAAATTGGCTAGTGCATGTTTTCCCCACGAGAACACACCCTTCAGAGTAAATAGTTAAATCACTGCACTGGTAATAGCAAACTTTACATTCGGTGGGTAAGACAGGTGGACTAATGACTTTTGTATCAGCAGGCTCTACATAACCAATGTCTTTATCTTCATCATAAGCTGGTAGATACTGATATGTTGGGACTGCTCTGTGTATTCCACCTCGTCCTCTATCATGATATGTATTTAGTGGTGATCCATGATCTTCTATCGATCTTGGCAGAGCCAGATATTCCTATTGAGGTAAATAGGCCTCCTCAGTTTCTCTTCTTTTTTCAGCTACCTCTACTAATAAATACGACATCTGTATATTGGTAATATTCTATGGATCAATAAGTGGGGTATGAGGTACAATCTGAGGGCCTCAAACCCAAGCAGGAATACCATCACGAACTTGCTCTGACATCCTTCATGGTAATTGTAGAATTCTTTCAGGCTCTATATCTAATGGGAGTAAGGGATTGTGTTTACTCCTAATGTTTGGAATACATCAGAATATATCAAATCAAGAATTAAAAATAAAACCCATGAACTTTACCAACTTCAATCAATAATTCACTTTGTCTTTCTTGACAATGGCACAAAAATTTGATGTCGCCCAAAAATAACCTTTAAAGAAGTATGCTTACGGTTGATGTCAAATATAGTAACCCAAACCAGGTTGGGTTTGAACCCATAAGGAAGAAGTTTAATAGTATCTGAAACTTGAAAAAATTCATGAGCAATGTAGAAACATAGATGGGGGAATTTAAAGTCAAAAGTAACAAGTAATGGAATTTGGATGCTTGAGTTTGTAAACAATAAAATATGAACACTAGGACTTTATTCCCCTGGCTTCACAACTACATATTAGTCTCATATTCAATCTACCTAACCCTCCTGCTCTGCATGCAAAGTTGACAAGCTATGTACTATCAATTGTCTTGTGAACGCATTGATAGATTTCAAACTTTACCTTATATGTCTCAAGGTGTTGCCCTGCTGTTCCTTATCTATAATCTCAGTACAACTCTCACCTTTTAAGTCTCAAGTTGATCAGACGAGGGTTAGTAGCCTCAAATCACTGTTGTAATCTCCTTTCCACAATCTTGAGCTCCCTTATGAGGACGTTCTTAAATACAGACAATCCCCAAGCTTCTACAACAACTTGGGTTCAATAAATACAAAAAAGATTGCAACACTTGCAATGACAGTTGAATAGATTAATCACCAACTTCCCTTACGTAGCTAATCTGCTAGCGTTCTCAACACCCTAGTCAAGGAAATTAGCTGCTCATGTTCATGCAACAATCCATGATAATAGATAAAGAACACATGTACTTAATTTCAAATTAATGAAATAGAGAAAATCCAAATTCTCCAATTTAATGTGAACCCAATATATCAAGAGCAAAATATCAATAATCAACGTATGCAAGGAGTATCAAAAGTAATTTAAAAGTGCATAAACTAATAAAGAAATAAATCTAAGGTATTTATAGTATCACAAAATAATAAATAAATAATAATAAAAATGAAATAGAAAAAGTATGTCGGCGATTGTTATCACTCTTAACATCTCTTTATGAGTCATCTTCAGCTTGTTGTTGCATTCCAACGAACTTTTATCTCTAAGGGTTCTGGCTACTATTGTCTTTACGACTCATCACCACGAGTTGTAGTGAGTCCTTATGACTCGTCGTCTTCACTCATTATCACTTGAGCCTTGAAATTTAGTGTTTTGAACACTAGTGTCTTTATTATTTCCTACTACGAGTCATAGTCTGACCATACGACTCGTAGTCTTCTATAACATCACCTATGGACTCTGACTTGATTTTACTCACTCTATGATTGATCTCCATGACTCATAGCTATATCTTATGAGTTGTAATCACTAGTCTTAGTCACTCCTAACTTGGTTTCTCAACTTTACTTTTTCCACTGTCTTATTAATTAGTAAGGCTGCGAGTCGTATGATGACTTGACGACATGTAGTCAAATCATACTTCAGCTTATTCACATCTCTTTCTTTCACTTTTCATTCCAACACTAATGGTAACCTATTTCACCTGCAACAACACATAAAACCACATTATATCCAATAAGATAACCTAAATCCAAGCATAAATTTCTTGTTTTAAGCATCAAATGTTCCATGTTTCCATCACACATCATCTTCATCAATGCCAAGATTGACTGTCTTTAAGGGATCTATTGTGGTCTTCACTCCTTCTTCAAGTTTTGATGGAGCATCTCCAGCATTTTACTTTTTTTTTAGGATCAATGTCACTGATAGATATGTGGTAATATCAGAATTATCTTTTATATTTTCATCAACCTACATTTGAGATAAGACATTATTCTCATTTTGGTTTGTAACATGATAAGAAGAGTTAACACATTCTTCATCTTTCTCACATTTCTTGGTATAAACCACAATCTGAAACTTTTCTTTTAATACCTCATTTTATAAAACCATAAGTTTCATTCATTGTATCAATGTAGAAGGAATCAAACTTTGGAAATTATTATAAATTTTGGGTGAAGAATGCATTATCGTTCTTTGATTTCTTCTCTAACTCTTGTTGTTGTAATTCATATTTAGTGGACCTAAACTCTCGAACATAAAATTTTTTGCTATTGATTCTCCAAGTCGATCAAAGACAAAAGACCTTTTATTTTAAGTAGTGGACTCCTTTTCCATAGTGATGTAGTTGCTAACTACCTTTATTATAGAGTTGCAAATTGGAGGTGGCAATGTGTTCCTTCAGAATGTTGATTGATTACCATCATTTGAAAAAAGTCACAATCAATAACAAGTATCCTCTACCCAGGACTAATAACTTGTTCAACCAACTTCAGGGTGCAAGTTATTTCCTTAAGATAGACCTCAAATTCAGCTATCATCAACTTAGAGTCAGGGAATATGACATCTTGAAGATAACCTTCAAAACTCAGTATGGTTACTTTGAGTTTTTAGTTGTGTATTTTGGACTAACGAATGATCTTGGAACTTTTATGGAGTTGATGAAAAGACATATTCAAGAAGTTCTTAGACATGTTCTTTATAGTTTTTATAGATACATCCTCATCTATTCTCATAGCAAAGGTGATCATACAGACCATTTGAGAGTTATATTACAGACCCTTAAGGAGCACCAACTATTTTCTATTTGAGCAAGTGTTAATTCTAGTTGAGATTAGTAGCTTTACTTGGTCACATTATTTCTGCTTATGGAATTTGAGTTGACCCTCAAAAGACTAAAGTAGTGAGAAACTGTCCTAAACCCATCTCTCTATCAGATATCAGGAGTTTCTTGGGTTTATTTAGTTACTACAGATGGTTTTTTGAAGGATTTTATTCTATTGCTTCTACCATATCTCGACTGAATAAAAAAAAGTCAAATTTCAGTGGTCAGATTCTTGCGTTAAGAGTTTTCAAGAGTTAAAGACTCAAATCACTTCCACTCTTATATTGACTCTATCAGAGAGTTTAGATGGGTTTGTAGTCTATTTTTATACTTCTAGAGTGGGTCTTGGTTGTGTATTGATATAGTAAGGTAAGGTAATAGCCTATGCTTCTAGATAACTTAAACCCCATGAGAAGATTTACCCAACCTATAATCTTGAGTTGGCAATAATTGTTTTTTCCTTACAGATTTGGAGGCATTAATTTTATGGGGTTTATGTTGATGTGTTTATGGATCATAAGAGTTTACAATATGTATTAACTCAGAAGGATCTAAATCTTTGCCAGAGAAGGTGGCTTGAATTGCTTAAAAATTATGATATGATTGAGTTGTCTCACCTCTGGGGGGCTAATATATTAGCTAATGCTCTTAGTAGAATATCAATGGAAAGTGTTGTGTATGTTGAAAAGGATAAGAAGGAGTTAGTCTGTGAGGTTCATCAGGCTGCAAGATTAGGTGTTCGTTTGGGTGATTCAATTGAAGGTAGTATATGAGTTTAGAATGGTTCAAAATCTTCATTAATGGCTGAAGTTAAAGAAAATCAAGGCAGAGATCCTATTTTGGTTAGGTTGAAGGAGGCAGTTCTAGATTATTAGGCTGAAGTTTTCTTCCAAAGGAGAGATAGTGTGCTTTATTGTCAGGGTTGGATATATGTTCCTAGTATGGATGATTTGAGACAACGAATATAAGCAAAGGCATATGGGTTTTATTCACCTAGGAGCTATAAAGATGTACCATGATTTGCAGAAAATGTATTGGTTGAATGGTATGAAGAAAGATATTGCAAAATTTGTGGCTGAGTGTTTGAATTGTTAGAAGGTTAAGGTTGAACACCAAAGTCCTAGTTTTACACTTTAGTAGTTCAATATCTCCACATAGAAGTGGGAAGTGGTAAACATGGATTTTATGATAGGGTTACCTCGTAGGAGTCATCAGCATGATTCAATTTGGGTCATTATAGATAGAATGACCAAGTCAACCTATTTCTTACCAGTTCATACTTCGTATTTAGCTGAGGATTAATCTAGACTCCATCTTAGGGAGTTGGTAAAGTTGCAAGGGTTTTTACTGACCATTATTTTAGATAGAGGTACTCAACTTACCTCTAATTTTTAAAAGTCTTTTTAGAAGAGTCTTGGTACCCAAGTTTATCTCAGTATGACTTTTCATTCTTAGACAGATGGTCAGGCAGAAAGGACCATTCAGATGTTAGAAAATATGTTGAGGGCTTCTGTTATTGACTTCAAATGTAGTTGGGATGACCACTTACCTTTGATTGAGTTTTCCTAGAACTACTATCGCTCTAGTATTCAGTTGGCTCAATTTAAGGATCTCTATGGAAGGAGGTGTAGATCCCCTATTAGTTGGTTTGAAGTAGGTGAAGTTGCTTTGATAGGGGCAGATTTAGTGCATGAGGCAATGGAGAAAGTTTAGTTAATCCAAAAAATATGGAAGACAACCTAAAACTGACAAAAATTCTATGCTGATGTGAGAAGAAAATATGTTAAGTTTGAGGTTGGTGACCTGGTTGATTTAAAAATTTTGCCCATTAAAGGGGTGAAAAGGTTTGGTAAGAAGGGAAAAATCAGTCCCTTCTATGTTGGCCCATATTGGATTTTGAGCCATTTTGGGAGTGTAGCTTATGAGTTAGAGCTGCCTGCAGATTTGGCATTAGTGAAACCAGTGTTTCGTGTTTCTTTACTAAAAAATGCATTGATGACCCAACTTTTGTCACTTTTCTAGAGATTATGGGCGTGAAAGATAGCTTTTATTATGAAAAAGTCCCAATTGATATCTTTTATCGTCAGATTCATAGGCTAAGGAAAAAAAGAAATTCCTTTGGTTAAGGTTCTACGGAGAAATCAATCCATTAAGAAAGCTACTTGGGAAGTAGAAGAAGATATGTAAACCAAGTATCCCCATATTTTCTCTAAGAATTCAGATTCAGCTTGAGGTAATTATTTCCCCTAAATTGCTTCTCTCATTTTCTGTCTCAGCTATCCAGCCATCCTCATGTCATAACATCATTTATTAATTTCGTTCAGCTTACGTATCATGTTCAAGATTGATTTACTTCATTATGATTCAACTCATAAGTGCTCAGTGCATGATCTCAGTCTTCTAAATATCTCAGTTCAGACAGTTTCATTTAGGAATGAATTATCCCAAGGGGTAGATATTGTAATACCCCTTAAGATTCTAGACGAGTTTCCAACTATTTGTCCCTTGTTCAAAAGCCCTAAAGCTATTTAATTCTTACTAAGTACAAGTGTCGTGGCCATTTTAAGATCCCTAGATTTCGAAAAATTTATTTTTGGCCTTCACGAGTTCAAAACATTGATCTATGAGTTAAAATTTATTTAGGGTTGATAAAAGGGTAATCTAGGAGAGTCTTGAATTTTTTTAAAAGGGGTTCAAGGTGTGTTTGAACAGTGGAGGCAGAATGCCTCTGCAATTTGGACATGTCATGAAGAATGGCCCTTCGTAATACACAGTGTGCCACAAAGGTTAGTCTCTGCGATACATGATGTGTCACAGAGGCTAGTCTTTGTAAAAGTCTCTATTCCACAGAGGCTGTGAAATCCCGCAACATCATTAAAAGGTTCAAGGGGAATTTTGGTCTTTCCCCC
Source organism: Capsicum baccatum var. pendulum (assembly GCA_030864225.1). Classification (NCBI taxonomy): domain Eukaryota; kingdom Viridiplantae; phylum Streptophyta; class Magnoliopsida; order Solanales; family Solanaceae; genus Capsicum; species Capsicum baccatum. The sequence continues at coordinate 72,982,465 of CM061558.1, read as the reverse complement.
CACCCTAAATACCCAATTTACGTCTTAAAACCTAAGAAGGGCATTATTCGCCCCATTCCCCATCAGGTTAACGATACTCAAAATCTTCCCATCCTTAACAAAATAAAAGTCAAAGCCTTTCCCATGAATTCACCATTCAAGTTCCTAAATTCAAATTCTCCTCAAGGATTCAAGCAACTCTTAAATCTAAGATTTCATCAATGGGATTCCTTCCACCCATTGAGTCCCAAGAACCCTTTGTTTTTAAGTATAAATCCTTTTCCCTATTTCATGATATTTCAATGTAAAGTATGAAATTACTCAAAATATTCTTAATAGTTTTTAATAAAAACCATAATTTTTGTTTCCTCATATGAATTATACTCTTACATGCTTTATAATCTTAGTCGCACATATCATGTTCAGTTGTTACCATGATAATTTCTCAAGTTGTGAAATAAACTATATGATCATGTTGTTCTCATAAGTTGAACATATTCACATGCTCATAATTAGGAATTTCATCGATTTAGTGAAATATACTGTGTTTTGGGGTTTACGAATCATGAATTCCTTTATAGTGTTTTAAATAATGTTATTATATTTAAGGTATTATTTAGTGCTGGAGGGGTTATGAACACCTGATACCTATATGTTTATACATGTTTCAGATTTCAAGCTTCAAGTCAGTCAGATCACGATTTTATGATTATATTAATATTGTCATATTCATATGAGCAATTATCAATTGTGAGTCCAGTTAACTTAAATCATTATTAGAGCCAATTTATTTAGGTGTAGGATTTTGCACCGAGTGAACCTAGGGATAAAGGCTCACCCGCCAGTAGAGGACTGAGGACTTTAGTAGCAATCCTTAAGTTTCAGAACTACATAGCCAACGTAGGTTATGAAATGTCACCCGTCAGTAGAGGAGGTCACCCGCCAGTAGTGTATTGACACCCTAGTCCTTTAGGATGTCAACCTTATGGATCCACATCGCCAGACACATGTTAGTACCTATGGTAAGGCCCTAACACTCTCTAACTAGGGTTACAGGTTAGACCTATATTAACTTAGATTAGTGCATGTCGGTTATAAGATAGCTCCCACGGTCTTCATTCTATTAAGAGTATGTTAGCTCATGTTTACATGACCAAGTGTACAGATATCAGCTATTCAGTTTAGTAGTTATTCATTTAACAGTATCCATTTAACTTCTGCATATGATGTTCTAGTATTATTTTATTAAGTGTTCACAACAAGTACCAGATCATAGGTTAGCATATGGTCACTTGTGGCCTTAAGCACCGTGTTACGATTAGGTTGTAGTCTTATTATGCAAATTGACAAGATGTTAACTCCGGATTGCTCATCTATAAAGATTCTATTTATCTTTGTTCCTAGAACTTGACCCACCATGTATAAGGGACGGTTGTGTAAGGTTTCACCAAGAACAAAATCTTTATTTGTGATTGTGATTTTTGTATCACATACATGTGCCTCTCGGATAAGAGGCTTAGAAGGATTTTAAGAGGATGGGGAACTTCTATGGGTAGATTTTCACCCTTTGCCCTCTCTTTGGCAGTATTAAAATAAGAGGTCTCAAGGTTGACTTGAGCAATCTTTGCATGGAACTAACTTGGTAAGAATTCTTTCAAAGTTACTGGATTTTGTGGATTTTGGTGGTGAAGCTCTATTACCTTCATTTTATTCAAAATTTCAACCAAAATCTATTTTCTCAATTTCTTCACCATCCTTCTTCTAGTTGGCTGCTCAAACGACTCATTTGGTAGACTCGTCTTCTTATGTATCTACCTAGTCACCAAAGTCCAACCTTCATCATCACTTTGTTCAACTGTAGAGTTTTGATTCTCTATTTTTTCCTCCTTATGCTCCTCAAATAATATTTAGACTGGATCAAGTGAGATAAAAGTGATAGAGATTTGATGAGAACTAACCTTATCATCATCAAAGAATATTTTCATCTCATTTTCTAGTTGCATGATTTTGTCCTTAAAGCCAAAATAATTCTCCATAAGGTGACCCACGAGCCTATGCTACTTGCAATAGCTTGGCTTATTAGTACTTCCAGCCTCATTGGGTCTCATCATCTTTGTTAAATCAATAAGCTTATGCTCAAGAAGCTCATTGAAAATTTCAGCAATGTCAGAATCAAGATGGGGTTATTTCTTTTCTTGTATATCCTTTAAGGTCAACTTCTAAGTTGTATATTATTGATAATTTATTTTCACACTTTGAATTTTGCTACCATTTTGTTGAAATTTACAAGAGACACATTACCATTCAAGGATTCGTTATTATCTTCCTTGAATATAAACTTGTTACATCTTCTGGTTTCTTGTTTATCCTTTCCCTTTCGAGGGTCACAGATAGGTACTACTTCTTTTTTGGTAGATGACATGCTCAACTCCATATCATGAGAATGAGTAGCTAACTCTTTAAAGAATTTTGGCTTAATTCCTTACAATATATAGAGGAGCTCCCAATGCATTCCATGGGTGCACATCTCTATTACAGAAGTTTTGCTGAGCCTATCATTGCAGTTTAGGCTTGTATTTCTCCATCAATTGATAAAGTCAATGACTGGATCATTCTTTCTTTTAAGAGTATTTGTGAGCTCTACCATGCTCATCATATGCCTTATGCTGTAGAAGTGATTCAGGAACTTATGCTCTAGTTGTTCCCAGCTATTGATGGAATTAGGCTTAAGGTTTGTGTACCAATTAAACTTGTTTTAATTGAGGAAATGTAAAAATTGTTTGACAAGATAATCACCATAGTTACACGTCTCAGCAAAGTGTGCGACAAGTTGCTTCAGATTTACTTGCCCTCAAATTTTTGAATTTCTGGGGTTGGTAGATGGCAGATATTTTTAAACCATTAATCCTTACAGTGTAGGGCTTGGACAATGTCAAGGAAGACTTGGTTCTTACATCATATTTGTATTTAAGGGTCTCTTTAATGAACTCCTTTAATTGATCAATCAGGATCATGCCTTCAGGAAAAACTTGTACCTTCTTAGCTGGTCATGTTTTTTTTTTAGGATGTTCTACCTTGTAAACCTCTGGAGATTTTCTAGGTGCATGGATAGACTCTCCATATATTAAGACATCAATTCCATCCACCAACTTATCAATCAGAGTGTCTTGATTTTTTACATAGTTGGTCAGACCTTCAATTACCTTTGTCAGATTCGTAAGACGTTCCTCCATAGATGAGGCATCAATTAACATTGCTTACATGATCACTGGAGCTGTTCGAGAGTTACACAAATTATCACATAAATTGATTTTTAAAGTTCTCAACTTATGTTGTGTAAGTGGAGATGATGTGTAGGTTGAACAACCATCATTTTTTGCACCAGAGTATTTCTGATAATGCTCAAACTACAACTCTCGTAAGAGTGTAAGCGGCCGTTTGTCAAATATGGAACCCAACTGGGTTGGGTGTCGAATCCCACAGGGAATACTCGGTCACTATGTATGCAATTATTAGTAGACTTTTGGTCAAAAATTCTATGGAAAGAGGGGATTGGGTTTGGCGTGAATTAAGAATAGCAAAGTAAAAGTGAAATGCTTTGTTTAGTAGGATTTAATCAATGAGAATTATAAGTTAGGGTTATGTCCACCTTATGAGTTCTACGTATCTATTAACTATGAGTTATGCGGAATTCAGACATGCATGCACTTATAGAGGTTCGTATTCTAATGGTAAATCCTAGTGTCTCTCGACCATCCAGGATTATTTCACTTTAACTCTCTCGAGCTTAAAGTGTATACTAACGGTACAAACTCTCCAAGAGGTTAATCTAGTTACGGCACTAACTTGTAAATAGGGGTTGGTAACCCAATTTCCTTGTCACACTCTCTTTTCCAAACATGTAACTTTTCTCTTGAACAAGTTACTGCTATAATGGCGTATTCTATATGTTTGCAACCACAAGAATTCAATTAAGATGAAGAGAGTAATGATATAAGTAGCATGCATATCAAGAATTCACAAACTCATAGCAACATATAGTATATCATAAGGCTTCCATAACCCTAACAGAGAAGTTTAGCTACTCATAATTGTAAAGGAAAACAACGAAGACATCATCATCATACCGAAACAATAGCAATGTCACGAAAGGTACGTATTGGTGTCACTTATGATAATGACGTGATTTCCTCTCTATTTAGTCTTGTAGCGTTCTCTCTGTCTTAGGTTATAGAATTTTTAACGTGAAACTTAAAAGTGTTGAATAGAAAAGTCGGATAGAAAAAAATAGAATGGATGCTGAAAAATTCAGCAAATAGGGTTTTTATAACATGCTTATGCTAATCCTACTAAGTTACTGCAACCTTGTCCTAATCCTACTAAGTTACTGCTGATCCCCAAGTCTTTAGAAATACTGTTTTTGCCCGGGATAAGTTCTCTATGCATCACTTTCAGTCCACAAGCTTCCAGAAGCTGTCTTCCTTCTTACGTGAAGTTTCCTTTGCTGACCAAAGATCCACAAAATGCTGAAATCTTCATCATTTATACCTGAAAACATGCTAATCACGTTGGTTAGCTCACTTATAGGAAAATGGACTAGCAGTGCAGGAATTATATATTTTTTCCTTAAAACTTAGCTAAAATATGGGTAAATTAAGGTGCTTTAGGCATGTAAATACACCTAACATCAATTTCAAACTAGAGTGCTCAAGTAGAGAAAAAGTCTTTTTAAGTGTTTCTGCTACGTTGTTTCCTTCCTTCGAAGCACTTGCTTGGGACATTGCTTCTTTTAGGGTTGAAGATCCAAAAATTGGAGTTGATGTGGATGAGACTTGACATCTTTGTTGTCCTAGCATGATGTCCTTATTCCTTGTAACAACTCTAAAGCTTTCAAAGGTAATACCAAGGATGCTCTCTACTTCAAGGATGACGTGCCAACCGACGATTTCTGGCATTCAACGATCATCATCGGTTGGCACGTCATCGTCAAGAGGTTCCTCAAAATATACACCTACTCCACGTATAGCCCTCGCATGCTCATTCATTAGGTAGTCATAATCCAACTGTTGGAGTTCTGCAGCAGTTGGAACACGACCCCCGCTCATAACCTCGTCATGCCATATAAATGGCGGAAAAAGCTTTCGTCGCGAGCATGTCTTTCTGCAGTAGTCAGGTTGACGCCATGCATAGATTTAGCATCTTTAACCTATGTCAGATCAACCTTCTTAGGGTTGTGTGGAAGCTTATGATCTGCAGGTTCCTGTTCGATGTCCTCCTTCCTCAATATTGCAATCAAAAGATTGCTAAAGTTGAAGTGGGACCTCTTGTGCAGCCTAGCCTTACGCATTAAAGATCGAATAATCTCCCTAATGTTGATGGGGATGTTCGTCACCAATTCGTACACCAAGGACACTCTATCACATGTGATCTTTGTGTATTGCATCCCTGGAATCAGGCAAGAGTTGACTATCCATCACCATATCCATGCTTCTCTGTTCAAGGAAGCATATGGGAAGGTATTGTGTCGGCCGGTGTCCTTATGCCGACTCCAACATGCCATTGATCTTGTTCCACATAGTGTGTGTCTGCTTGCCCTGTACGTAGGTCTGTGTTGAAGCTCCTTGAGTGGTGATGGATCGACAGATGAAAGACCCAGAAAAGTGTTGAAGAACTCTGCATTCAGCTGCAAGACTTGGCCACTAATATTCACCTCACTTACGGTAGTTTTTGGGGACCAATTTGCATAGAATTCTCGCATTAGATCAAGATTGCATTGTACCATATCATGGAAAATGAAATCAATATGGAACGCCATTATTTTGGCCCAAATGCGAGGTTCTTTCTTCGCTAGTCTTTCCTTTTGTATCAGCTCCACATGAACATACTTTTTCACTTTGTTGTTCCTGTACCACTCCTTTTTTTCATCCTCTAGGACCCATTTTATCCTGAACATGCATCGAGGTATTTGCAGCGAGGAGGATTCAGCTTGCACTTTTCTTCCCCTCTTTTGGGCTTTCTGTGAGGTGGATGCTTTTTCTTTTCCTGGTCGACTTTTTGGTGCCATTGTACCTGAGATTGAAATAAAGTCATGTTAGGTTCATCTTGGTAGGATTCAATCGACAAACAGACAGTAGTGGTACCACCCTATACTTAATTTGTTGGTACAAACTAATTTAGTGAATGATATCAATTACTCAGACTTCGTCGACATACGTATTGGTGATATGTTCCAACAACACATTTTAGCACAGTCATACTTTCATGTTGTCTTTAACTATTCTTTTCAACACTATGTCATGTAATCTTGACCATACTTTATGATTGGATTAATGCACTTTTGGAACAAGACGACCACGTAGAGATTGAATCAAGTTTATGGTATAGAAATAATAGCAACATATCATGCTTTTATTCAATCATGATCTTTATCTCGATGAACTAGTCATTCAAACATTCAAGCTATTCAAGTTTCAATATTATGCATTAACTTCACAATTTTGATTCCATAATAGTATGACAGTGTATAACAAGCAAGTTCAAGTCGGACAAAGTCAAGAACACGCCCACATATTCTTTCACTCAACTAGATGTATCATAACAAACCAACCACATTCAAATCACCAACACCACTTCAAGATCTAACAAATCATGATAAACGTAGCATTTAAACAACTACGGCATATAAAAGAATAACTTACTTGGTGATGGATTCCAGAAGATGAGTTTGTAAGATTAGATGAGCAAAAAGAAAAATTTTTGAGAGATTTGGGAAGGTTAGGCGGCTCTTAGGTTGAGCAAACAAGTGCATGTTGTCTTAAGATTGAAGTTCTATTTATAGGCCAAGGCTTGGGTCGGGTTTGACCCATGTAGAATCGGGTTAGGAGACCAAAAAGTAAGCATAGGCGGCGCCTATGCTATGGCATTATGGATTCAGAGACCAAAGGCATTGGCATAGGCGGCGCCTAATGCTTTGCCTAGTTGAGCAAAGGTGGCGTCTATGCTATGGCATAGTTGGGCATAGGCGGCGCCTATGCTATGGCATTGTAGATTCAGAGAGCTTAGGCTTCGTTGCCTAGATTTACATAGGCCTTGCCTTGTTCGTTGCCTAGATTTTCATAGGCAATGCCTAACCAATAGCCTTTGCTCCTTCATTCCTAACTTACCACCTTCAACATGAAACACTTCCAAATCAAAATTTGAGACCATTCTCCTCCTTTATACGTCTTGCACCTACACTTACTCAAAAACAACAAAAACGATTAGAAAGATGGGTTGCCTCTCACCAAGTGCCTTAGTTTTGGTCGTGGATCGACTACAAAAACAAACTCCTAGTAAAACAAAATGATTAAAAATGATGGGTTGCCTCCCATCTAGAACTTGATTAATTGTCGTGGCAGGATATAGTTATGTCGCTTACTTAGACTTCATCGAGATATTACCTGTAGGCATGCAATCTTCTTCGAGATAAATCTTGTGCATACATATCCCAGGAGGGATACCAATTATATCATCAATAGACCACCCAATGGCTCTCTTGTACCTCTTCAGAGCAGAGATGAGAGCCTCTATATGTTGTTCACCTAAATCAACCGCAACACTCACCAGAAGTGTATTTACACTTCCCAAGAACGCATACCTTAGATAACTGGGGAGCTCGTTCAATTCTAGCACTGGTGGCTCTGAAATGGAAATCTTCGCTGTTGGTGAAGGTGGATTCTTAAGATCAAGGTCCAGCTTTTTAGGGGCATGTGAATAGGACCCTATCCCTGTTAGAGCACAACCGGTTTCTTCATATTCTTCAACCTCCTTACGCTAAAAATTCAACAGCACAGCAGACAATGGCTCAACAGTGAGATGCTTCTCTATAGATAATTCTTTCTCGTCCTCATAATAAACATCATCTACCGAGAACACATTCATATCTCTAGGCTGCTTCATTGATTTGCATACATCAAAATGGACAACTTTGTTATTCAACCGAAATAAAAGCTTATTAGCTCTTAAATCAATAAGCACACTTCCAGTTGTGAGGAAAGGGCGTCCCAAGATTATGGGAACTTCAGAATCCACCTCGCAATCCAAAATAATAAAGTCTGCAGGAAAGATGAATGTAGAAACCTTCACCAATACATCATATAAGATACCAACAGGTTGTTTTACCGACCTATCTGCCATCACAAGTCTCATATTGGTTGGTGTAGGATCGCCCAACCCCAACTTTCTGTAAATGGATAGTGGCATCAAATTAATGCTAGCCCCTATATCGCACAATGCCTTAGCAAAATCCAACGATCCAATCGTGCAAGGAATAGTGAAAGCACCAGGATCTGCCTTCTTCTGAACTAACAATTTTGTAGCGATTGCACTGCAATGATGAACATTGTCTGCCGACTCATAGCTTGCTGCCCGCTTCTTTGTCAAAAGGTCCTTCGTGAATTTAGCGTACCTAGGAATCTGTTCCAGTGCCTCTACCAATGAAACATTAATAGTCAGCTGAGTCAACATAGTCATAAATTTATGGAACCTGGTAGCATCAGCTTTCTTCTTCAGTCACTGAGGAAAAGGTGGTGGTGGATGAGGAATAGTTTTCTCCACTACTTCCTTTTCATCTTGCTTCCAATTGTCGATCTTTTTAGGCTGGTAACATCTAGCTGTAACATCATGAACGCTTTCTTCAGCATCTGCAGCATCATCACAATCTGCTTCACTAACATACTCTGCTATATCATCAACCACCTGCTTGCCTTTGGATGGATTTTCCAACACTTTACCACTCCTGGTAGTAATAGCCATACATGTTCCATCATTCCTTGGATTTTGCACGGTGTCGCTAGGTAAAGTGCCAGCTTTTCGTTGATTGAATGCCGCTGATAGTTGACGCAATTATTGCTCCAGCTGTTTTATTGCAGTAGAATGGGAGTCAACCAATTGATTTATTGAAGACAAATCATTTTTCACCTTAGTTACGCCTATGTTGGTTGCCTCCACTCCTTTCAATAGCTTAGCCATCATATCTTCCATGGACATCTTTCCAGAACTAGATGCAGTGGCCTTACAGCTTCCAGGTGGAACATACAAACCACTCCTGTCAGTCTTATTCTTGCAACTACCTTGATCGTGTTCCTTGTATCCAGATTTATCATAATAGTTCCAACCTTGGTTTCCTTGGGCATTGCCTCAGAAACACCCCTGATTATTCAAGTAGTTCGCTTCCTCCTCAGAATCGGATTTATCTCTTCCCTGTGATACAACGGCCTTAACTTTTTTGGTCTTCCCTGATAATAAATGCTTGGTAAGAATATCCATTTGCGTTTTCATGTAAGCCATATCCTGGTCACGTTTCTCTTCTCTTTGCCTCAGTTCTGCAGTCATGCCAATAGATATAGTAGAGCTTTCTACCTTAGAATCCCTGGTATGCCTGCTCTACTCTGCTTTGTCATACGATCTAGCATATCACTTGCCTGAATAAAAGTGAGGTCCATGAATGACCCACCCACAGCATTATCAACCACTGGCTTAGTCACCGAATTCAAAGCCCTGTATAATATCTCCATCAAGTGTACATTGGTCATATGATGATTTGGGAACCTTATAAGCTTCTTCTTGAACCTCTCCCATATTTCGTGGAGATCTTCAGTTGAAAGCTATCAAAAATTGCTGATCTCATCTCTCAACTGTGCTCTTCGGATGACGGAAAGAATCTTTCTAGGAAAGCGTCTTTCAATTGCCTCCAATTAGTAATAGAATCAGGAGTTAGCCTGTTCAACCATAGATTTGCCTCCCCATATAGAGACAATGGAAATAAGCGCAGCCGGATTGCATTCTGTCCAACTCCTAGATTGTCAAATGCCTTGCATATTGAGATAAAGTTAATCAGATGCATATTCGGATCATCTCCTGTAAGTCCACAAAACAACCCTTAGAGTTGCAATAGCTGAATCATGGTGCTAGTGATATTGAACTTGGCTTCGGGAGCCAAGGGAGAAGGAATAATAGCCTCTGTGGCACCAGCTCCATCCAGATCGTTATCATCATCATCGAACAGAACCTGCATAGCTTGGTGTTCAAGCCTCAATCTAGCTTGACGATCTCTTCTATTCACAGGTGCCGCCATATCATCATTGCGCCTTGGGTTCAGTAGCTCATCGTCACCCAGGTCCTCATCGTTAGGATTGGTTGCTCGCCCTGGGTTATCCATATACTGTTGATGCACTTAAGCAGCAGCCAATGCAGCTAATCTAGCCTGCTCCTGTTGAGCAGCCCTTCTTTCAATATCTCGTTGTGCATCCATTCTGCCATAAGTTAAGGTTCAGGGTTTATGGGTAATAATGCTGACTAGAACTTCGAGTATTTGGCATGCACTGAACAGAACCTGAATAAAACAAAAACAACAACTAAAAGTAAAATCTGAGAATTCTCGACCAAAGGGTCTATTAACTATCACAAACTTAGTTGACAACTGTATTCCTCGATAGTGGTGCCAAAATTTGATAACGCTCAAACTACAGCTCTCGTAAGAGTGTAAGTGGTCGTTTGTCAAATATAGAACCCAACTGGGTTGGGTGTCGAATCCCACAGAGAATACTCGGTCACTAAGTATGCAACTATTAGTAGACTTTTGGTCGAAAATTCTATGAAAAGGGGGGATTGGGTTTGGAGTGAATTAAGAATAGCAAAGTAAAAATGGAATGCTTTGTTTAGTAGGATTTAATCAATGAGAATTATAAGTTAGGGTTATATACACCTTATGAGTTCTACGTATCTATTAACTATGAGTTATGCGGAATTCAGACATGCATGCATTTATAGAGGTTCGTATGCTAATGGTAAATCCTAGTGTCTCTCGACCATCCAAGATTATTTCACTTTAACTCTCTCGAGCTTAAAGTGTATACAAATGGTACAAACTCTCCAAGAGGTTAATCCAGTTATGGCACTAACTTGTAAATAGGGGTTAGTAACCCTATTTCCTTGTCACACTCTCTTTTCCAAACATATAACTTTTCTCTCGAACAAGTTACTACTATAATGGTGTATTCTATATGTTTGCAACCACAAGAATTCAATTAAGAGAAAGAGAGTAATGATATAAGTAGCATACGTATCAAGAATTCACAAACTCATAGCAACAGATAGTATATCATAAGGCTTCCATAACCCTAACAGAGAAGTTTAGCTACTCATAATAGTAAAGGAAAACAACGAAGACATCATCATCATACCAAAACAATAGCAATCTCACAAAAGGTATGTATTGGCGTCACTTATGAGAATGACGTGATTTCCTCTCTATTTGGTCTTGTAGCATTCTCTCTATCTTAGGTTACAGAATTTGTAATGTGAAACTTAAAAGTGTTGAATTGAAAAGTTGGATAGAAAAAAATAGAATGGATGCTGAAAAATTCAGCAAATAGGGTTTTTATAACATGCTTATCCTAATCCTACTAAGTTACTGCAACCTTGTCCTAATCCTACTAAGTTACTGCTGTTCCCCAAGTCTTTAGAAATACTGTTTTTGCCCGGGACAAGTTCTCCATGCATCACTTTCAGTCCACAAGCTTCCAGAAGCTGCCTTCCTTCTTACGTGAAGTTTCCTTTGCTGCCCAAAGATCCACAAAATGCTGAAATCTTCATCATTTATACCTGAAAACATGCTAATCACGTTGGTTAGCTCACTTACAGGAAAATGCACTAAAAGTGCTGGAATTATATATTTTGTCCTTAAAACTTAGCTAAAATATGGGTAAATTAAGGTGCTTTAGGCGTGTAAGTACGCCTAACATCAATTTCAAACTAGAGTGCTTAAGTAGAGAAAAAGTCTTTTTAAGTGTTTCTGCTACGTTGTTTCCTTCCTTCGAAGCACTTGCTTGGGACATTGCTTCTTTTAGGGTTGAAGATCCAAAAATTAGAGTTGATGTGGATGAGACTTGACATGTTTGTTATCCTAGCATGATGTCCTTATTCCTTGTAACAACTCTAAAGCTTTCAAAGGTAACACCAAGGATGCTTTCTACTTCAATAGAGAATATGGAATCAGCATCCTTGGAAGTGGTTTACTGAGAATTGACCTTCTTGGAAGTCATTTCAGGGTTCTTAAACCTTGTCATTGGAAAAGTAGAAATGAGAGGTAGAGATCATCCCACTGGGCATTCTAGAATTTGTTGGATTATAAAATTTTCAACTAAAAAATAATTAATTGAGACAAGAAAAATATTCAACAGTCATTTTATTGATTTCAATATGTGAGTGTTATAATCTTTATGAATCCTCTGATTTTGCCTTTTCAAAATAAAATTTAAGGACTTCGAGCTTGATCTTGAATTTGTACTTGATACGTCAATTTGATGGATCTGATCTTGACTAGAACTTGAATTCAAAGGCTTTTGAGTTTGTTTTTGAATCTTGTGGTCTTGATCTTGAATCCCGATTTGCGAATTTAATTAACTTGATCTTGACTTGTACTTGAATCAAGTGCCTTTGAGCTTGTTCTTGAATCTTGAGATCTTGATCTTAAATCTTGATAATTGATCTTGAATGTTTTAATTTGTAGAGAAATCTGCGGCTTTAGATCTATGAGCTCTCTCTTGCTTCTTGTTAGAATTATTGGTGCCTTTTCTAAATTATGAGACCCCTGTTTATAGTTACGAAAAGGAAAGAGTCATGGTGAAGGTGGATTTCTTTTGACCAATTTTATTTAAGTGACATGACATATTCTATGGTCTTTTGATTTCACTAAGTCTGCTGCATTAATTTTATATATGGCATGATCCTATTTGCTCCTTTACTTGACTTGGCATACCATGTCATTTGACAAATGGCACTGAATTTGGCCTATAGAATAAGATGACATGTTGGACTTATTAAAGTGGATCTAATCATTTGTATCCCAAATTAATAGATTAACCCAACAGAACTTGGACTTTAATTAAAGCCATATTTATTTGGATTTAAATAATTAATCTAGTCATATTAATCCATCGCATGTATTTGGACTAATATATTTCAAATTTAGTTTGAATAAAATTTATATGACTATAGTCCATATCAAATCTTTAGGAAGCTATAGTGAATCTAGGAAATCAATCTCACTTTCTTGTCTCCCATTGTGTCATCTCAGTGTTGTCTCTCCGAGTTGACTCCAATAGGTATCTAAAATATTACAAATGGTATCTTGACAATCACAATTGGAATTAACATTCCTAATTGGTATCTCAATAATGATCAGAAAGTTTGAATACTATTATTCTAACCGATAGAGGTCTAGAAGATGTGTCGAACTTGTTTTCTAATAATGTAAATTATGTTTGAATTGTGGTACGTGCATATTTTAGGTGGTTATGCTATTTGATTAAGTTGAATATTGGATTTTCTAGTGAAGTTTGCTAAGTATAACCCTACCGTTAATTGATTGGTTATGTTTACTAGAAAGATACTTGTGTCTTAAAAGGTTTTATTATGTTATGATGGAATGATACATGCATTATTTATGTGGATTATTATCACATTGACTATATTATTGCTTTATTATAGATGAATTTATTAAGTCTATGCGATTATTATGAGTGATATAATTTGAGTTGTTGCAAAAAAATATCCGTGAATCATAAGGGTTAGGTCTTATTGTAAGGTATGTCTTGATTTTTGTGTTTTGAGATATTGCTTGACTTCTATTTGTACATTGACAATATACTTAGGATCCTTGTATGGTCTCAATCTTTGATAATTATATTAGGATACTGATGTGTCTAATCTTTGATGATTATGTCTTTTCTTGACTTGACGTGCTATTGGTTTATCTGTGGGTGAACAATCCAATTAATATGACTTGTTAATGATGCCTTAATAAGTAACTGGTTAATTTAAGATGGACTTAATTGTTTTGCACAACCTTGACGACTTGAACGCAAGATAAGTCATGTAGTTGATATCATTAATGCAAGGTAAATTGACTAGGTATATAGAATTTATTATTTTCTATAGTATGATAAGTAGAGATGATAATAATAGTTTTACATTATATTGGTAAATTGAACCCTAATTGTGTGATTGACAATTATGTGGCTTATTTGGTTAAGTGACTTTAATGATTGTTACGAGGGTAAAAGCATTGATGTCCTAAAATCAGACAACCAATTGTGCAAAACCCATGATAGCTATAAATAAATAAAATTGGTTTAGGATATGAATAAAGTGGTAACTGGATAATATTTATAGGTCTAGTGAGGAGGCCTGGCTACTGGAAAGAACTTCTAATTGGCTTATTATGATTTGATATTGTGTGTATGATAATCATTTTCATTTATTAACATCCCTTGGATGTGGTACAAGTGAGTTGATAAGGTTGATAAAACAAGTTAGATTAATTATGTTTGATGATAATTAGTGGCAGGGTCAAGTTAGAGAGTAGAGTTATTAGGTGTATCTGTACATATATATTCATATCCCTTATGTTGTTACATGATAACACTTGGTTGGTATTTCTCCTTGAGTGGTTGAGGGTCGAATTGGCTAATATGACTTTTGGTAGAAAAATTATCTATCAATGAAACCCATAGTGTCTTGCTGAGGGTGGTGTGGTGGATATAGCATTAGGGTGTAAGTACCCCACTAAATAGTTTTCTTATATACGAATGATATACCGCAGAGTAGTGTGCTTTTGGTTGAAATTTAGGTGCGGTGTAGTTTTGTGTTGAATTTTGGATCATGATGTGATGATTAGCGATATGAGATTAGTGCGAGACAATCAATTGATATAGTGTTTTGTAGGAAGTTTCAAAATGAAAAATAAGTTCCTAGAATTCTAGTTATAGAGATTACTATGTTGAGATAATTAGTGATGTCAAAATTGGAGAAGTGTGTTATGAAATAGATAAAGTTGGGAACAATTCTCAAGCTACTATTCTAGCATCACTGAAGTGATGAGTTTATCTAAATAGTGATGTCACTATAGTGACAGAAGCATTACCATAGTGATGGCCTATTTTGACAGAGTGTTGCTGCAGTGATGAATTCATCGCTTCAGTGATGAATTCGTCGCTGCAGCGATGCACTCACATAATTCCCAGGTAAATAGAAAATTAGCATTTTCTTTTCCCATTATTTCTTTCTTGGCCTAAAATATTTGTTCATTGTAATATTATGTTGTATCCTGGGTATTTTAGATGACCCGTTACATAAGTTTTCTCATGAATCATATTCCTTGGATTATAGTGAGCATAAGTTGTGCCTTGAGCTTAGTGGTTTATATGTGTAGGCTAGTTGGGCAGCTATTTTAAGTTATTTATAAGACATTGGTTTTGGTAAATGTTACCAAATTAAAATAGAAATAGGTGGGAGGATGCTTTTAATTTCTACTATTTTGGGAATGTTGGATTTTGAGAATCGTGTTAAAAACTCTCCCACTTGTTTGCCGTACCCATTCTAGGATGAGCGGTGGATAAATTGGTATCTATTATAATACCTCATTCCAACATTACCGGAAATATCTATTGAAAAGGCATAAGAACTTTATTATCCATAGGTTATATGATCAATTCTTTAGTATAGGAGTGTATAAGACATGGACTAAGCTCATAGAATACCCTAACACAAAGTTAAGTTGGAAGCGTTCTCCCAGATTGAGTTTCAATCTAAGTTTATACAAAAGTCAACTTCAAATGAGCCCTCCTACTAAAATATAAACATTTATAGGGCTTAGTACCTAGTAACTTAAAACTCTTGGAGTATTCTTTACAACTCTTCCAACCGTATGTTAATTTGCACCTGATGTAAACTGTTGTGACCTTTTACTAAAGTCCATCCGTATTGAAAAGTTGTTCATTTGGGTGATAGTTAGGTTTCTGTAGCGATAAACAAGTACTCAAGCTTATTTTGGATTTTGTTTTATCTACAACTCAAAAACTTCATCCCAAAGCCCTAGGGGGCGATTTTCCAAGTTCTAGGATGGAAATTCTTCGTTGAGGTAAGTTCTTGTGTCATATTATTTATCTTTTAATCTAATACCAACTTTGAATCATTAGAATGATCTTTAATGGTGAAATTCTTAGAGATTAGAACCCTAAGTTCATGATATTTTGGGGAAAACCTATCGGTTTGAGTAATATCACCTAGAGTTACTTCTTGATATTTAATGAATGATTTAAACTTGAACTAATTATTCTAAAACATAAAGTTTGATTGTTGGGAACCTAGAATTTAATAAAAATAGAATCTTTAGCTTTAATACTCCATTAATGGGGATGAGTTGAGTATGATAGTACTAGTTAATAGTTAAGTGACCTTTGAGTAATGTTGAAGACCATGAATAAGGATAGAATTAGTGGGTTGAATCTCCAAAGTAGTTAATTAAAGAGTAATTAATCAATTTCTCCTATAATTATTTGATTTCTAGATGATTGATCACATTGCCCAACCCGGGGCCTAGTCATAATGGGAATCTCAAGTCCAACCACTACCGGAGACCACCCCCGATACCCAACCCAACTAACCTACGCATATCCTGAGTTGGATGAATTTCAAACATATAACAAGATAACGTTATTGTGTATCCCAAGACTCTAGGATATGTATATGACCATGACCACCCAAACGATTCCAAACGTCCAATATCGACCAACAACCACAACCGAACCAAACCATAACAATAACCAAACCAAGTTTTATAACATAATATTAGATGATGGAATAGTTAGAAATTTAGTTCAATGGTATCAAACCAAATGCCAATGTCAATACTAAGGATGACACCACTACAGATACCACCCATACCAACATATAGTAGTTCCATAAAAGCCCCTAACCAAAAGAAAATTAATATCCGGTTGATAATACCCCCAACCATAGCAAAAACCAGTATCCATAAATAAACCAAAGTGTTTAAAAATATCCATGAACATGAAATAGAGCCTTTCATAATATGGAACATCACCAATTAAATCCAATTGTTGATCCCGAATCAGAGTAGTAAGTAGGAGGAGTAAAATTACCAATCCCTGTATCGTGTGGGGATACATCCACCTGAGGATGGGTTAGCGGGTGAATGCTAGAAAGTACTCAGGATAAGGATAAAATAATCCCATTCAGTAAACCAAGTAAACCAACCACATGCATATAAACCATATATATAAAATATATAACCATGTTGGTAAAGGTAACCGGGTTTAGCATGCATTTAAAATCATTAACTTGGGTATGCATAGCTTAACCATCCTAGAACCACCTATGGGCTATATGGATCCAATGTAACTCCCTAAACAGGCCCCAATACGTGTAGTCGCATGAACTAGAGATACAATAAGAGTATGGGATTCCCAAGTACCCTTCCTCTCCATGATACATATGTACAATTTACTTAGAGGATTCCCGTGTACCTTATGAGTATCATATATAGCTTCCACGACCAACCCCTCATGTCACCAAACATTAGTTTCCAGTGTTCATCCATTAAAATTCCACCTTCATGGTTAGATATCACACCCTTCCATTATTGCCCAATTAAAAGCATTTCCAACTAACCAATTCATTATTCCATTTATTATTTACCAAGGCTATTAATAGTAGTATCATCATATCAACTATAAATTGCAAGTATTGTCCTTAGCCAACATTTTAATATAAAGGGATTCCCATGTAGCCATAGATTACATTCCCAAATTAACTTGGGGGAATCCTGTGTACTCCACAAGTATTCTATTATTATAATTTCTTGGGGGAATCCCACATACCTTGTAAGTTGTTCATTACCATGTTCACTTGGGGGATTCTATTGTACACCACAAGGAGTTAAATTAACCATAAACATGAACACCAAACCATTCCATTTAGACATTCTAAATAATTTAAACCATTCATACCATTTAAGGTTCCATTACCAAACCATACCATGCAATAGTTCCATAAAAAGTCCAATAATATAGTAAAAGCATTATCATAGGCATTTTATCAAACATGTTGGGGACCTAATGTTTCCAAAGCCAAAGACAATTACCAATTAACCATTCCAATGAAAAAAATTGTCCAAACCACCATTAAAGCATGTAAAAACATAATTAAAACATGGAAAAACTATAACTAAGCATTTAATACCAAAACCCTAACATATATTTGAAAACTCGAAAATCATTTAATAATTATGCCATGAAAAAATTGTATAAAACATGTCTTTAGTTGGAACTAACAATGAGGGAGAAGTATCTTGCCTTAAATTGAGAAGATGATGGAGAGAAATCACCAACACAAGCCCTAATTTTATCACCTTAGTAAAACGCTATCCTTCCTTTACCCAAAAGCCTTAGAGAGGATTATAGAGTGTTTTCTAAGTGTTAATGAGTAGAATAATAGGTAAAATAACCTCCAAAGTGTGATATAAGTCGTGGTTCATGATTGGTTAAGACGATAAATATCCAAATTACCCCCAACTTAATTGCATAAAATCATCGTAGGTGGGTATGACTCAACCATACCGGTCATACCCTTCAATAGAGTGGTACCCGCCACTCGTATCCTAGAACTCCCTTAGACCCCCCTATACTGGTCAACATACAACCATGCAACCCAAACTATATCTAAGGATACAACTAGTACCCTCAGCTAATACCCATAATAAAACTATGAGGAGTTGACATTATTTAGCATACGAATGGGATAATATGACTCATACCCTATTTCATGACCCATGGTGAGCCACTCGTACTCAGATCCAAGTAAACTTACTAAGTCTCAGATTAAGTAAAGGAAAAATCAACTATATGACCAGTATCTGACTATAAGAATCGTACCAACCCAAGTTGTACCCATTCTAAAAACCAATCCAACCTACCAACTATTACTGGTTAGTGTACGACCAACCTTACCAACCATACCCCAGCATACAACCTATACCCTCTAGTGATACCTTGACTAGAAACCAATAATCTAGGAAATTTTCTAAGGGTCCCAAACCCAGGGTGTTTCAATTGAGCTAATGGAAGCTTAAAGAAAAGAAAAGGTCAACCTTGGTATGGATTGCTTGTTATATGATATTCAACCAAGGTAGGTTATAGTTTAATATATAATATACTTAGGTTAGACACTTATAGTAACTATAGTTTAATGGGAGACTTCATGTATAGGCCTACGAGCACAATGTTTGGATGGATAAAGTATAGAATTATTGTAATAAGGATATACTTGAGTGTTGTTTTTATTATATGGATCCCTTGATAGATGTTTTTATTTGTATGAATTACTTGATGAGTTATTAGTTAATATGTGAAAATAGGTAATAATAGAGGAATTAGGTGAGTATGTAATGTATAACACTAGTCTTTAATATCTTTAAAAGAGGTGAATGTGATGTTATGTGTTTGTAAAATATGAGATAATCTTACTGACAGATAGTTAGGAGAATTGATCATGACAACAGAATGTGTTGTGATAACTTAATAACCTAAACACAAGTTTGGCTAAGTTCTTACAAGTAAGAGGTATAATACAATCTAGAATTGTAAGTTGCATAGAGTCGAAAGATTAAATAATTGACCAAGGGAATAGTATTTTTAACTTAGTAACACCTGATAGTGTCTTAACTTATCTTTCTTTATTTGGTGCTCTATACCTGTTTAGACTAGGTGCTGGGAGTTGTGTAAATAAATTCTGTAATTTATTATTTTGAATTAAGTTTTGTATTAAATGATAGGTTTGTTATTTTGTAATGCTTAAGGTTTTAGAAATATTTTTTATCATGATTAAAAAGTTCTTCTATCTTGGTTAGAGTTGGGTTCCATGATTTAGATCAGATCAAATAAAGGGATGAAAATCACCTTAGTCATTCTCTCATAGTAATTCAAAGTGGTTGTAACGACCGTAGTTTTGATTTTTAGTTTTTTTTTTCATTTTGACCATTTGGCTCTTTCTTATAGTTTTTATATGCCATTTAAGAGTTGTAGGGTTTCTTGGCATAGTCCTCAAAGTGTTCGGAGTGGTTTGAGCTATTGAGAAACCTTGAAAGTGTTTAATTTGATTTTGGTTAGTATTTTCATACATCGGTTGGTGATTAAGTCAAATCCATTAGATATAGAGTGTCAATTTTGAATTAGTAGCATGGTTGGTTGTGTTCAGAATCTTTATATTTAATTTTGACCACTTAGAGGAGAAATAAGTTAAAATACCTTTAAAAAGGGGTCACAGGTGCTAACTTTTTTAACCTAACCTCTTTTCATAAATTTGATGGTTTATAGATTTTGAAATATCAAAATTAGCCTTGTAGTGTTATTGGTTTATTTCTATAGTGTCCCAAAATAATAGAGTTTTAATCATTCCCTTCAATGTTTGTGCTAATATCTCATGCAACATGAAGTTCTTCATTGCATTTGTGTGCCCCTAGTCATTTTTGTTGAGAAGAAATAATTATGCAACAAAAATGTGACAATATGACTATATTTATAGAGGGTCGCTTAATTCACGGATCAGAAACATGTGATGGTGGTCTTGTTTGCAAAGGGTTAATGGGATTTGGTCCAGGTTGGTTACTCATTATGTTCGTAATAGAACTAACACGATAGGTTTTATTTGTGTTAGATCATGATCATTACCAATAGCCTACGCTCACGAAGCATAATTATACGCAGGCAGATTTTAAACTACCATTTTTGTTAAAACCACATTTTCACTATTATTCTTCTTTGAGACCTTGGTTTGTGGCTATTTTAAAAGTGATTTAATTAAACTCAAATGAGCAAGTTCCAAATTTCTATTTTCATCTTTTCCCATGGATTGTATCTTCAAAATAACTTTAAATCCTGATTTAAAACTTGAATTTTAGGGTTTTACCTGTTTGACTATAATTTTTTTTTATTCTCTTTCAGTTCCATTTTTAGCTTATTTTTCAGTTGGTTTTTCAGATTTAGACACCTTTTGATATGGAGAACATGATTTGTAAATAAAATTTCAATTCACTCTTTCAATTTTGTGCTAATTTTTGAACTATATTTGGACCTAGAAAGAAAGTAGCTAATATGGGTATTGTTACTGTCCTTTTGACGCGTAGATTATATTTTTTAATATTTGGTCCAATCTTAAGCCGTTCGTAAAGGAAAGGCTCCATATTAAAGGATCCAAGCTATAGATTCAACGATTCGAGGTAGGTTATGGCTTAACTTTCTTCAAAATTAGTTGGGTAGTTAACTATTCTTGTAAATCATGCTATGGGTTGGAGATTTAATCTTGAGGATTATATTTTGAATTAGTTATTTTATTGGGTTGCTCATATGGGGGCCTATACGAGTATTATCATTGACTTAAGATATTATTATTATTATGATGTCCGTGTCGGGGCTTATGAGCATATTATATTTGACTTGAGAAATAATTATTGTTATAGGCAGAGTAAGGGGTTGATATAGGTCTCATTTGAGCATTAGTTTCGTTCATCAATATTGTAATGCCCAAATAGAGGCTTGGCTTGATGTATTTTTGTGTCTTCTATAATTATTCATTATTGTATTGCGATGCAAATGTTTATGTCATGTTTTTTTTCTAAAATTTAAGGAGATTTCAATTCATTTAATACTATCATTGTGTTGATTCATTAAGTAAAATTATTTTGGTTAGAGAATCCATTCTTATTTCAATTATCTATATACATTGAATTTAATCCATAGAGAGATTTGATTTTAAAAGAAAATAAGAAACTTTATGAAATCCTTGGCTGATGAATGTACTAGCAAGGATGATTGAGATATTACATTGTGAATGTATATGGGTTGCGAACCCTTCATGGTGTCCTATCCAGTAAGCTTTCGATCAAAAGCTTTATACGGGGTGATATTGAGATATTACATCATGAACTGTGCATTGAATTGCATCATTTACATTTTATGTGTTTGATATTCTATAGTTAGTCTTCCTTAGTACATATACTCATGTGTTGCCTTATACTGATATTATACTTGTAGAAATTGTTAGGAGATATGGTGTGATCTATCATTTGGAAATTTGTCTGTATCTAGATGGACACTTGCTTATAGTATTTCATTATTTATTTTGTTTTCTACTTTGCTCAGTCAACCAATAATACCTACTAATACAAGTAGACCATACTCAATCCTACTTCTGTGAATTTTTTGCAGATCTCAATATGAAGGCAACTTGCGGTGGCTAATTTCTAATGTTGAAGACTTGATTCGAAGCACTAGTGAGCTCCCCATCAAGAGCCTTGTTCCATCCTCTCGTAGACGCGTAAATTTGAACCTTTTAGACGTCAATATATCCCATTCCTCCATATTCATACAATGAAACCCATCATATTTAATACCCCCTCCCATACACCAAAAAACAAAATAACAAACTTATAAAAAATTAACCACCTCCACTAATTAAAGGTGGACAAGTCACCAACTTTACCCCACCTTCTAACCTACGTACCCCCTCCTAGGTCCTCTCCTCATGTCTTCCTCCCCCCTCCCCTTAATAATTTCATG
This sequence comes from Capsicum baccatum var. pendulum, assembly GCA_030864225.1. Classification (NCBI taxonomy): domain Eukaryota; kingdom Viridiplantae; phylum Streptophyta; class Magnoliopsida; order Solanales; family Solanaceae; genus Capsicum; species Capsicum baccatum. Next base: position 72,960,029 of record CM061558.1, on the reverse strand, counting down.
CAAATACACTCACCGTCCACATTAAAAATGTACACTATCACTCAACACTCAGAAGATATAAAAGACACAAAAAAAAAACTCAATGAATTCACACACATAAAAACACAGTCATATACTCACATATCCATACAATAACAATAACAAGAGGGATAAAAGTGATATCTATTACCATGTAAAAAACACATACAATAAAAAACTGAGGGAGAAATAATGAGGAGTAATTGGGAGATATCAAGAGAGAATAAAGGGAGAGAGTGATTGGAATACAGGGTGAAATAGAGAGAAATTGAGAAAGTAGGGAGAGAAAACTTAGAGAGTGAACAAAATAGGGGATAACTACTCTTTCTGGTGAAGTAATCACTATAATCACCATATCTACCGACAACCAAACATCCCTATACCCACCCCTCAGCGGAACCCACCAAAATTTGAACCGGTGAGTACCAGCTCCAGCCTTTTTTTTAATTTTCTAACCAAATCAAATCCATTAGCTACTCCATCCCATTTTCTGGCAATTCCAATTGGAAAATCCCTAAAAAATTGACCCCCATTTTAATTTCTTAGTGATATCCACCAAAAAAAAGCAAAATAGTAGTAGGGTACAAAATCAACATCAAAAAAAGGAAAAAACTAACCCTTATTTCAGTTCTTTGATGAAATACAAATTTCTTTTACTTCACTATTTTCAGTTTGGGTTGGTGAAAAACAAATAAAGGGGTTAGATGAAAACTGGATTTATTACTTTTTATAGGTTTTGTCCGAGATCTTGCTCGCGGTTCTAGTCAAAAGAAGCAATTACACTTGAAAAACTTAAATTTGAGGTCTATTTCTCCCCCCATTGTCTATTTTTATCTTGTATATTAATTGTTGTTATGGGTGTGAATAAATTGTGTGTTTACCATTATTAGATTATTGTTGTGTGTGTATGTTGGATTTAGATGTTATAAATTGACGAGAGAAAATTGAATTGATAACAGAAGAATTATCGCTGATTGAGAATGAAATTTAGGGAGAGATTGATATTGATAAAAGTGAACATAGATTTGATTTTATTTATTGATGATTTTTTAGTTTTGAAAAGACATCGATTTGGTTAAACTTCATAGTATCAGGTATAGGTTGAGAATCGATAGGCAAATATTAGGTTTTTTCGGTTGGAAAATCGTAAGTTTCTATATTATTAAATGTGTGGATGGTGCTTTTGAATGATTTCTATTCTATTTTTTAGCAAATTTTAATAAATGTATTTATTCGTTGGGGAATTCCCTATGGTGACATGTATATATTTATTGGGGAATTCTCCACAACACTTTGTATTCAAAAGATCGATCGTGATCAAGGCCCGAGGCATTGGGTAAAGCATAGTTTGGGGTAGTTAGAATATTTTATGTTTTTATTTTAATATTTTTTATTTTGGTCTATAATAAATGGGACTGGACATTATTTTTTCAAAGTTTTGATTGTTTGGTTGTTTGTTTTCACATTATGTGTTTTGTTGGTTTATGCATTTCATGGTGCCATACTAGCCGCCACAAAGAGATCATGGTCGAACCATGGGATCGAGGAGTGCCTAACACCTTTTTTCGATCAACTGAATTTCTTAATCAAAATCTATATTTATAAATCAGTACTAAGAGTCAAAATCATTTTGAAAAGAAATTTTCAATGGTGACTTGACACATCAAATTTATGTCAAGTTGCGAATTTGAGTTTAATTGTAAAAATTCTTTTCAAAACACATTTTTATTTATGTCACTTTAATAATAATAATCCTTTCAAACTTAAAATTAATATTTTTAGGTAAAAAAGGGTTATGACAGCTCTGGTGACTCTATTGGAGATATTTTTTTTTAGTATTTGAGCTTATTTTAAGTTGCATTGGCTTAGTTTGACACTATAGTTGCATAGACATTTTATTTGTGTTATTGCTTGTGTTAATTTTTATCATTGTTGGGTATTTACGTGCTATATGTTTACAGTTTTTCCTTATGTGTTACCGCTTTATATCTTTTATCATTTGCCTTACCCGAGTCATTTCTTTCAAAGCAAGTCCCGGAGTACATGTCGTGTACATGAACCTTTGATTGAGTTACTTTTATTTTAGGAGGGAGAGCCATAGAACGTATAGAGTTGATTAAAAGTTGTCACAACCTATGCTCCCCGGAGCAGCCTTATTAGTGAACCCCAGCTTGGGTAAGCCTTCATGTCATTCTTATTTCCATGATATTGAGACCTAGCATGACTCGTTTGGTCCTTTGTAGGTGACTTACCCCTAAGCATCCTTATGTGCTAATTGTTGAATCTTTTGAGGGTAACAGAGTCATTTGATGAACTGATTTGGGGATGCATGTGCTAGAGTTGAGGGAAAAGGGTCTTTAGGCAAGACAAGATAAAAAATAAAAGAACAGAGTTTTGTAGTTTGTAGGAGTTTTTATGCCTTTTTTTTGCACAGTAAAATATTTGAAAAAAGGAAGATTTTACCTTTGCATGTTTTTCCTACAAAAACAAAAAAGATTCAAAAAAAGAATTTCCCTTTGTTTCCTTTGTCATGCATTCATAACATTGAAAACTTTAAAAAGTTTTTTATTTTGTAGGATCTTCATACATTTCTACATAGAAAAAGTCAAAAAAAGATTTTTTTAATGTTTTGTACAAGAAAAATTCCAAAAAAAATGACTTTCCATTTTAATATCTTTAGATGTTTTTCTATGTCGAAATTTATTTGTGGTGGTATTTTTATTTAGAAAAATTTCATTAGAAAATAAAAAAAAATCTTTTGTAGTTGTTGGTTTCATTTTTTGGAAAGTTTCAAATTGAAAACTCAACAAAAAAATATTCTGCCTGTTTCATCACTTGTTTTGATAATGTCTTATGCCGGAGTTCGATCTATTTGTTATTGTTTAATTGTCCAATCTGGATGAACTATGCACACCTGATTCTTCTCTTTCGGAATTAAGATACGTAGACAACCCTTCTCGAGTTTAGTGATTTTATTTTAAAATTCAAAACGATCTTCTTCCTTCTTTATTGAGAGTAGACATTTCATATACATCTTTAAAAGAAAATATAAAAAGATTTTCCTCTAATAGGTTTCGGTTTCTTTTGTGTATGAAATTCAAAATCGAAAATTCAAAAAAGATTTTTGTCAATATCTTTTGATAATTATAAAAAAAAAATCTTTGCTCTTTACTTTAGAATTGTTGTTCACACGTGTTGCTTCATTTGAAAAATACAAAAGTATTTTCCTTAGTTTTAAGTATCATTTTTGTATGAAATTCAGATTAAAAAAATATAAAAAGATTGGGTAAATATCTTTTGAAAAATAGAGAAAATTCTTTACTCTTCTTTTTGAATTAGTTGTGTCACATGTTTCTTCATATGAAAATATAAAAGATTTTCATTTGGTAATAGATTAGTTGAGTCATGTGTTTCTTTATATGACAAAACAAAAAAAAAATTCTTTGATAATCATAGATTTCATTTTCACAGCGGATTCATACCTAAAAAAATTAATTTTTTTGACAATTTGTTATTTTCTCTTCTTCTAAAGTTTCAAGAAAAATAAAAATAAAAAGAAAAAGAAAGAGTTTGATTGATCATTTTGTGTCCAAACTTCACGAACTATGTACACCTAATTCTGATCTCTCGAGGGTGAGATACGTAGGCGCCCTTCTAGTGTTCAATGAACTTTTTTAAAATAGGGTTTTGAATATGTTGAACTCTAACACATTTGTTATCTATTTTCTTCAGTTAGTTTAAGGTGGTTGGTTTATGGCAATTTGGTTGGTCGTCTATATTACACTAAGTCTAAGAAAGAGTTAGTCATGGCCAACAAGGATATTAAAAGTGACATCATGGATTAGACAAAGAGTCAGGAAAATGAGAGTTTAAACCAAGAGATTTTGAGACTAAGGCATCAAATGTCAGAGTTGCTCCTAGCTTGGGCTAGTAGTTTTCCTCCTCCTCCATTCTTCTTTATTGACCCTACAAATGCCTTTAGTTTTCCATCAATGTTGAAAACTCAGTTTCCTACTATTGTTGACACACCACGACATGCAACAGAATTTACTCCATGCCAAAAATATTCCAACACTTGCATTACTTTGTAGGGGTGCGGATAACTTGGGTAATATATAGATCTGTTATAGTTCTAATGGATCTATTTTTATTTGTGCGTGGATATTTCTTAACTTCTCTAAACATTTTTATTTTTAGTGTATTTATTTTAATTTTATTAATGTTCATATCTTGGGAGGTGATTAGATGGTATTTGATTAAATGCTTTACTTAATATTCTTTAGTTTTTTCTCTTAGTCTTTGTAATTCTTGTATATTATTTTAGAGGTATTCTAATTATTCTATATCTTTTGTTCTAAATATTCAATTAAATTCTCTTTCATAAGTATTTCTATTAATCTTATTTCTTCCATATCTTGTCTCCAATATTTTAAATACTCATAGTCAATAATTTTATCCTAAAGTAGTTGTGATACTGCAAATTACTTTTAATAATTTATTCTAATTGTACTATATCTGATATTAAATTCTAGGTTATCTATTTCATTAATTATCCTGTCTTTTTCGTCTATGAATAATTCTATGTCTAAATCATATTCTAAACTGTCTTTTAATTCTAGTTGTTTTATGGTTTTATTTATCGAAATTAATATTTCTTTTAATTGTTCTCTTCCTTTTCTAAGCTGGTTTCTATAATTAATTTCTTCGTTTAGCCAACTTTATTTTTCTCTAACTCTTTAAATATCTAGCATTTCTTAATCTGTATAATATCCATCTGAATAATTATCTAGGTAGTAATAGTAATTGTCATCACTTAAGTATATTTCTGCTAACTCGTCTTCTATCTGATTTATATCTAACTCTTCATCTTCAATGTTAAATATTTTTCCCATATTATTTTTTTTACGTCTATAATTTCTATATCTCTAAGTATGTATAAAACTAGTACTTCAAAATTATCTGTCATTTAGGTGGGTTAATTAAATGCTTTTTCATAATATTCTTTAGTTGTTTGTTTTAATCTTATTAATTCCTCTGTATTTTTATCAAGGTATTCTATATATTTTATATCTTTGGTAATCAAATATTCTTCTAAATTTGTTTTCATTAATTTTTCTATTAATTGTATATTTTTCATATCTATTTTCCAATATTCTAAATATACGTAATTTATCATGGTTGATGTGTAGGTTTGGTATGTAAGTATTTATAAGAGTAGTTAGGTAGGTGAGGTATGTAATTTATTCTAGTCATAAAATATTTATCAAATATTTTTTCCAATATGATTTTTCTTATATCTACAATTTCGATATCCTTAAGTACATACAAAACAAGTATTTTAAATTTATCTACCATTTCGTCCGATAAATAAGTATTCATTTTGCATATGATGCTTTTTCAAAATATTCCCTTCAATCATACACATAACAAAATATGATCATTTTAGATTACTATATACTAGATTATTCTTAAATAATATGTTCTTCGGTCACTATTAGCATGGTAATCTGGATACTTTTTCATTAAACAATGCCTCTACTTTGGCTACTCCCCTTTCACGGCTTTCTTGCCTCACCGGTTTCACCTTTAGGATGGCATAGTTCTTAGAGATTTTTCTCCTTTTCCACTTTGCTAATAAACTTCTTAGCATGCTATTTTTCAAATAATTCTACTATAAAGTAACTAACATGAACTTATTTTATCATATCATGATTGTCAGGAATTTATGAATTTAGCTATTCATAAGCATAAATAAATATACCTGTTCTGATAGATTTGATAATTCTGGGCTTTGTTCATCTATATTTTTTGCTTTGAAATATATCTGTTTTTTCTATTAAATATTCAAAAGTTTTTTTTTACAAAGGAGGGCTTTTTGCGTCAACACATGAAGACTTGCCTTTTTCTTTCCGAATGACTTACATATTTATAGGAGGAAATAAACTATTCCTACTAACTTCACACGTTTTTTATATGTAAACTATACTATTCCTACTTTTTACAAAAAAGTCTTCCTTTTCAACAGTAGAAAAGGACTAGACTAAACTAGACTAGTATAATAAGACAAAAACTAGGTCCTGTCTTTACAAAAGAAAAAATCTTAATACTAAAAACAAAAAACCAATAATGGCACTTTGGCCGAAAAGTCAAAAACTAAACTATTTACATAACAAAATTTCAAAACTATACATGTCACTTTCTATCTTTTATTATCTTGTTTCTTGTCTTTATTCTGTCATACTCCATTGATTTTTATCTTCTAGCTAGCATCGTTATCTTCTTGGTTGTTTTTTGTTTTATTCTAGCCGGACTTTCGGGATAATATTATCTTCTACATTACATCTCAAACATTGATGTCCTGGATATTTGTGTCCAATTATCTTGCAATATCTTGTTAATAATCTGTCTGAAATAAATCCCTTCCTAATTGCTCTTGCATTAGATTGTTTTTCTAGGTTAAGTAACGTCATTATCCATTGCCTAACATCTTCCATATCTGTTTGTCGTAGTTTTCTTGAATCTGAATAAATCATTTGATGATCTCTTGAATAATAGCTCCATATTGGGTTTCCATTGATATAATTATTTGCTAATTCTTGAATAATTGTAGCTATTCCAATAAGTCATTTATTTGCATAAAAATCAGGTATCTCGAATTTGGGTATCTCTGGCTGCTGTACAATATCTTTCGGTATAATCATATCTATGGTTAATCCTATTTTTACAATTTGTATAACTGGTTTGATCTCGTTGTATAATATCTCTACTGGTGCAGTATAAAACTTTATATAAAATAGATTTTCTTTGGTTACTCTTTTATAAGTGTAACACCCTGTATTCAAGTACGTGTATTGGCATATTCAAGTACGTGTATTGGTCTTATTTATATGAAATTAATTTTTTTATTTTATTTATATCAGAATTTTCCCGTCAATGGTTCCATGCGAAGATTATTGAATAAGTTTTTCAACGATATAAATATTTCCAAAAACGCATAGGTTTCGGATATAATCGAGCACGTTTGAAACTATAAAATGGTGGCCGGGATATTTGGGAATAGTAAATGTGCAGGAAAATTTCCTGCAAACAAACTACTGAGGCCAGCCGAATTTTTGGGTCAACTTTGAACGATCATAACTCCCTTAATATAACGAACTGGGAGAGCTTCGACCTATGAAAATAAAGATCTTTGAGTTTTCTTTCCAATGCAATTTGTTTCATCCAAATCCAACGTCTGAGTAAGGATTTATACTCGTTTTACTTCAGCCTATCAAAACAGATTTTTAGGGTCAACTTCAAACGACCATAACTCCTTGTACAGGACAAACTGGGTGGCCTACTTTATATGAAATGAAATCCCTTTGAATTATCCTTCCAATGATACCAATTTCACCCAAATTTGATATCGAAGCAAAGAGTTATGGTCGATCAACTTTAGCTTATCAAAATAGTCCACCAAAGGACAGATTTGACATTATTTAAATTTTAAAGACATTTTGGTGAATTCCTATTATATTATGGACAGGAATATATGTATATATACATGTATATGAGTTCAAAAACTCATTTTCATCATCAATCATTGAGGAAGAATGAACCCTAGCCAAATTTGACCTTTAAATTACTTTTGATTCAACCGTAGAAATTCCAAAGTAATCCGATAACTGTGTTTGTCATCTTGAGAGCTTCGAACAACACCTTTTATTTGTGCAAACAGGATTGAATAATCAAGAGGTGAATTTTAAGGTATGAATATTATTTGCCTTGGTTCTTTTCCATATGTATATGTGTGATAGAGGATTATATTTATTGGTTGTTATTGAAAGGTGATGGAAATAGGGTTATGGACTATTTTGCATGGTTTGGTTGTATTGAATTATGGAAGGTGGATATGGTAATTGAGTTAGGGAAGGTGCATATGGTAATTGAGTTATGGAAGGTGGATATGGTGATATACTATTGAATAGATATTTATTTATGTCTATGACTCAATTTGGTTTAATGGATTGGTTGGAAGGATAAATGAATCAAAACTTGATATTGAAGGATGTTGTATGAATATGCATGGCATGTGAATGTAATTGGAGTATAAGAGGGTTAAAGTGACACCATTTATGGTGTAATTAAGGATTACTACTTAACCACTAGTTTGGTGAATTCAAATAATTGAATTGTGATGTTTGGTTGCTATACTAGATTGCTATATATATATATATATATATATATATATATATATATATATATATATATATTCATTGTAGATGAGTAATCCAAAAAAATGAAAAGTCCATTTGGGACTAGTATTGAAGGTTGACAGTCAGGTATGTAAAGCATACTCTATACCATATCTTTGTCATGAAAGTGATCAATTGTTCTATTAAGAAAGTTTCCAAAGTTATTCAGTAACATGTGATCCATAATGGTTTTGTATGATGTCCTACGTTACCAATGAACTTGTTTCCACCCTACAAGATGTCTAGACATTCCAATACTTACTTGTTTTCCAAATCTTACATGTTTATTACACTAATGAATGTCAGAAGGTATCCGGTTACTCAAACAAGATCCATGTGCTATTAATGACTCCAAAACATTTCATTGATATACCAATAAGTTCCTATTTCATTGTTATGGCATTGATGACTCCAAAACACTTCATTGATATGCCAATGAGTTCTTACTTCATTGTTATTGCATTGATGGTCTATTTATGTGTCTCTTATTGATGTATCATTATTTCAAAGTATCAAAAATGTAGTGGTGACCAAAATAACAATCTAAAAGATTAATTGAACTAAGTGATGGAAGTTCTCTCTTATCGAGTGGTATCCCAGGGGAATAATCCTATCATAGGATGATCCCTATTTATATGTTTATGGGTGGTATCACAGGGGAATAAGACTATCATGGGTCGATCCCAGTTGATATGTACTGGAGGCAGCCTAATGGTCACAGTACAGTATAATAATGATTACAAATATGATTAGAACGAAGGTAAAGTGATTGAATAAATACAATGTACAGGTTGTCATAAGTTCTAGTAAGTGTGGTCCACTCCTATTATGATTTATTTACTTATTTCTGATTTTTATTGAGCTCCTATATCAAATGTGATTATCTACAGCTTTACATACTCAGTACATATTTCATACTGATGTCCCCCATGGGGGACCTGCATTTCATGCTGCAGGCACAGGTACTTTAGCTCATACACCGCACAAGTAGGAGCCAGGATATCCAGCTGCTTTTGGTAAGCTCCAATTTGCTTCGGGGCTTTCCGTGTCATAACTAGTCACTTTTGGTATTGTAAAGAAGTTAGTTATATGGCGGGGTGTGTCCTGACCTTAGTTAAACTCTGTGTATTGTCTAGAGGCTTTATAGACCTAATGTACACTCAAGGTGGTGTTTTGTTAATAGACGTGATGGCTCCAATGACCAAGTATTGTATATACATATATATGTGTTCTCGAGCTTATACAGGTCATTATTTCCTTTTATATGTGACATGATGCTATCCGAATTTTAGGTTGTCATAGAGGTATGCATGGGAAGTATAAGGTTATGATTTGGTTCTCCCAGGCCTTCTCAGTTACGGGTGCCAGTCTGCCGCAATAGGATTTGAGGCGTGACAATAGTTGTATCAGAGAAGTTAGTCCTAGTGAGTCTATAAAGCCGTGTCTATGTCGAGTCTTGTTTATCGGTGTGTCGTGCACCACATCTATAAACAGAAGGCTATGGAGATTTAGGAATTATTTCTTTTTCTTCATGTCTTAGATCGTAAGATAGAGCCTATATTGTATATGGAGTCATAGTTGACCACTGAATCTGTTTGTTTCTCTTATTATAGTAATGATGCCGGTTATCAAAATCAAGAATACCAGTAAGCAATTAGATGTAGCTGCCATAGAGGAGACTAGTAAGTCACCTACTATACTAGCTAATCAAAGTGAGGCTCTAGCTGAGCATGCATTAGAAACTTCTTCCACTCTGGAAGAAATAAGGGGGAGGAGAACTATATCCCCAGAGCCACCTATTAATGCTGCTGATCAAGATCTTAGAAATGCAGTACAACTTTTGACTCCTATAGTTGCTGGGAAAGCTCAAGGGAAATCCATTCCTACCACGGATTCTAGTAGTACAGATAGGGCGGCTAGCCCTCGAACATAGTATTTTCTTAAGATGGATCCTCCCTCTTTTACTGGATCAGATCTTAATGAGGACCCACAGGACTTTATTGATCAAATTCAAAGGGCCTTAGATAATATGCATGTAATGGCTAGAGAGACAGTGGAGTTATCAGTATGTAGATTCAAAGGGGAGGTACGAGGACTGCAAATGATCCAGGGGTATTGATGCACCCCCAACTACTTGGAAAGGGTTCAAAGAGGCATTTCTTGATCATTATTTTCCATTCGAGATTCATCAGGACCGTGCAAATCAGTTCTTAAATCTTTGTCAGGGGAATATGAGCGTGAGAAAGTACAGTCTCCGATTTAATTCCTTAATGAGATATGCTCCTAATATTGTGGCTACTATGGATGACAGAGTTAATCAATATGTGGATAGGATAGATCTATATCTGGTTAGAGATTGTACTATTACTGCTTTGAACAAAGATATAGACATCGCGAGGATCCAAACTTTTGCATAGAAAATGAAAGATCAGAGGCAAAGGAGAAGAACACAGGAATTAGAAAGAGGATATTCCAAGAGGGCCAGATCTATAGGGCAGTTCATGGCATCCCTAGTAGGGTTCAGACCACAGTTTTTTTGCTAGACCACCTAGGCTATTATCTTTTTATTCTGCAGCTAGTTCCCCACCACAGTTCTAAGGGTCCAGAGGAAATCAATTCAGGCACAGAAGTGAGAGTCAGATTTCACAGATAGTGGGGTACCAAGGGCAAGGGAATATGAGCCAATTGAGACCTCCTTGAGGTCCATGCAATAAATGTGGAAGGTATCATTTTGGCGCATGTCAGCTGGGGACCAATGTTTTCTTTTGGTGCGGTATGTCGAGGCATATGATGAGAGAATACCACAAAGGGGCATAGGGGGTATAGCATGACCTACGGGGTCATTTGTTGTATCATCGTCATTGATGCCTTATTTAGGAAGGGGTGCACAACCAATGGGTTATGTTAGAGGTGATAGAGGAGCCACGAGTTCTAGCGGGGCTCAAAATTGTACGTATGCTCTAGCGGATCGACAGAATTTATAGGCTTCTCCAGATATGGTTACGGGTATGTTTTCTATCTTTTTGTTTGATGTATATGCCTTAATTGATCCCGGTTCTACATTATCTTATGTTACTCCATTGGTTGCTAAAAAGTTAGAAAGAATACTTGAACTGTTATTTAAGCCATTTGAAGTATCCACACAGATTGGGGAATCTATTATAGCTAGAAGGGTTTACCAAAACTGCATAGTAATTATTTTTGGTCGTGATACGATGACTGATCTCGTGGAGTTAGAAATGGTAGATTTTGATGTTATAGTGGGTATGGACTGGTTGGCGTCTTGTTATGCCATAATTTATTTATTATTTTAAGGAAAGAATAATGATTTCCAAGGGATACATATATCATTTAGTTAGAGTAAGGGATACAGAAGCGGAGCCACCAACTCTTCACGCTGTTCTGGTGGTAAATAAATTTTCTGATGTATTTCCTAAAGATCTTCCAGGTTTGCCTCCTGAACGAGAAGTAGAGTTTGATATTGATGTAATACTAGGCACCCAACCAATCTCCATTCCTCTGTATAGAATGGCCCCTACAGAATTACGAGAATTGAAAGAGCAATTGAAAGATTTGCTAGAGAAGATATTCATAAGGCCTAGTATTTCCCCCTGGGGAGCACCAGTGTTATTTGTGCGCAATAAAGATGGCTCGCTGAGGATGTGTATTGATTATCGGCAATTAAATAAGGTGACTATTAAGAATAAATATCCACTCCCAAGAATTGATGATTTATTCGATCAGTTACAGGGCGCCAAGTACTTTTCTAAGATTGATTTGAGGTCAGGTTACCAGCAAGTGAAGGTCAAAGAGAAGGATATACCCAAGACAGCTTTTCGAATACTTTATGGTCATTATGAGTTTCTAGTTATGTCATTTGGGCTAGCAAATGCACCCCCAGCTTTTATGGATTTGATAAACAGGGTGTTTAAGCCATTCTTGGATGTATTTTTGTTAGTTTTTATAGATGATATTCTAGTTTATTCTAGATCAGAAGAGGACCATGCCAATCACTTACGACAGGCATTGCAGACTCTTCGTGATTGTAAGCTTTATGTAAAGTTCTATAAATGTGAGTTTTGGTTAATGTCGGTGGCATTTTTGGGTCATATTGTATCTAGTGAAGGGATAAAGGTTGATGCTCAAAAGATAGAAGTTGTGAAGAACTGGCCAAGACCCACAGCGCCTACAGAGATTCCTAGTTTTCTCAGTTTGGCTGGTTATTATAGAAGGTTTGTTGAAGTCTTTTCTTCCATTTCAGCACCCTTAACCAAGCTAACCCATAAAGTATCCAAATTCTAATGGAATGATGCCTGTGAGAAGAGTTTTCAAGATTTAAAGAACAAGTTGATTTCTACACCCGTGTTGGTACTTCTAGAAGGCACCGAAGGGTATACAGTGTATTGTGATGCTTCCAGAAATTATTTAGGATATGTATTGATGCAGCATGGTAAGATAATAGCATATGCTTCAACACAATTGCGGCCACATGAGAAAAATTATCCTACACATGATCTTGAGCTGGCAGCAGTTATTTTTTCTTTAAAGATATCGCATAACTACTTATATGGGGTTCATGTTGATATATATACTTACCATAAGAGCTTGCAATATATTTTTAATCAGAAGGATCTAAATTTAAGGCAACGGAGATGGCTTGAACTATTAAAGGACTACGATGTTGATATCTTGTACCATCCAGGGAAAGCAGATATGGTAGTTGATGTGTTAAGTCGTAAGGCTATGACGGCGCCTATAGATAGTCAAGGGATGATTAAAGATCTTCACCAGTTAGCTAGTTCGGAAGTTCGCCTTCTTGAAACTCTGTATAAAGAGTTTATTGTATGTAATGTTGCGAGATCTTCATTAGTAGCTGAAGTGAAAGAGAGGCAATATGTAGATCCTATTTTATTATATCTTAAGGAGAATGTTCAGAGTGGTGTGACCAAGGCATTTGAGCTTACGTGAGAAGAAGTACTTTAGTACTAAAACCGATTGTGTGTGCCAGATGTAGACGGGCTAAGAAAGAAGATTATGACAGAGGCACATTGTTCAAGGTATTCCGTTCATCCAGGATCAACCAAAATGTATCAACATTTGAAAGATATGTATTGGTAAAATGACATGAAGAAGAGCATTGCAGAATTTGTAGCTGAATGTCCAGAATGTCAAAGATTTAAAGTTGAGCACCAAAAACCCGGAGGTTATATGCAATGCATTGATCTTTCAAGATGGAAGTGGGACATGATCAATATGGATTTTGTTATTGGTTTTCCTCATACATCTCAGAAGTTCGATTCTATATGGGTGATTGTTGACATCTTGTTGTTCTTGTTGTCGCTTGTTTTCTAATAACTTGGTGAAAGGTTCCACAAAAATATATGAATGTGTTGTCGTGGTAGGAATATTGTGTGTTGTCACTCTTCTGGTAGTACTAAAATTTGAAAATATGACCAAGCATTCTGAATAGGAACTACAACAAAAGAATACATCAATTGAAGTACAAGAAACGGTGGATAGTAATAGAAATCTGGTAGAAGAAAACTACACGAGTAATGCTGCGACTACTAATAGGAAAGGATAATCGAGACCTCCAGCCAATCTTTAGGGATTTTTATTGGGTTGAGATTGTTGGTATGTTGGTGTGCAGTTATATAAACCAAAATGGCATAACATAGTTTGGAATTTGGTGGGAAGTCTGTGATGGTGGAATTGACAAAACTCAAAAATCTAATTAATGTCTGTTTAAGGGTGCTTCCATTTTACAAGTCCTTTCGTAAGGATATCTAGGTGATAAACTAATTTTTCAATATGTTAAGAAGTCTATCACGAGATCAAATAATTGTAATATTTGTTTCTCGATTCATCTTTCTTGCATACAAAGTTTGTCCAAAAAGTCCTATTTTTATTTCGTCTAAATGAAGTTGATCTTTGCTAAACTTAGTTAGCAGATTTACTTGACACCTGTGCTTGTGGGTTTTGTCAGAAGGCTTGGTGGGTTAGTGGGGCCAAACTGATTGTGGCACCATCATCACAGAAAAGGAGAAACTTGATCTTTTTTTTAGTTCCTAAGAAAGAGTCTTCTTTGGCTAACATCCTTTGGGGTGGTCTTTTCCCGAGGCTCTGCGTGAAAATGCGATGCTTCTTGTACTGGGGTGTTTTTTTCTTTTATTTGGCTCACATACAAACTCTAGCTAATTTTTCTTTCTCGTTAATTCACTGACTTAGTAACGGATGTTCTTGTATTCAGGAGTTAACCATGACTCTTCTGTGTATTTACTTTAATTTGCATCTCCTTGATGTCTTTTAAGTATAACTTTTGACTTCATCGAAAACAAGCTCCAACCAATTTTTGGGCTTTACCATCTTATTCCACTGGTTTATATTGTCAGAATTTCCTTTGAAATGTTATTTCCAAAAACGTTATGAAGCCGTTAGTTACTGTAATGAAATGTCTGTCATATTGATCTTACAAGATCTATTTCTTATATGATGTTGTGTGGATCTAGGCAGTGTTGGTTGATAAGAGTTGTTTGTATGTTACGTTTATTATTTGATGGTTTCTTTAGTTGGACAAAAGTCAAGGGATACTTGGTTCCTTGAGTCAGTTGTTCATTGTATGACATCCTTATGTGTGATTAATATGTAGTATATGTGTATATATTGTTGTCACATATATTTTCTTCTTTCATGAAACACACTATCCTAATTACTGATTTGGTGCTTCAGAATATATCATCATCACTTTTCTCTAGTAAGTTGTGAGGACAATCCGTAAGTAAGCAATTTCTATTCGAGTGTAGTAAGAGTGTAGGTTTTTGGTTAGCGTGAGTCCGCATGGTCCATTATATACGTATGCTTGATCTCAATATTGGGTATGTTGTTATTGTTGTTGTGTAGTATGTTGCTAGACTTTAATTTTGTTTTTCTTATTGCTGTAGGTGATCAAGACATAGAAGATGGCGGAAACAAAATTCATGAACTAGACCTGACCTAAGAGATCGATCGCACTAGCTTCATGTTACACTATCTTTTGAAAAATTTGACCGAGTAGTTTCAAGGATCTTTTATTTTTAAACGTTCGAAACTTGTGTATGTTTTGATTTTTTTGACTGGTCAAAAAATAGTTGTTTTTTGCATGACATTTTGGGAATTAATAATACTAATACTCTTGATGATTAATATATATGTACATTTTATGTGTTATGGTAGCTTTATAAAATCATTGCAATAGCATAATATAGTATTGTTGAATATTCTAATAATAATTGTCCTAATAGCCTCAAAATAACTGTCCCAATAACATAAAATTAAACGTTGCTATAGCTCATGTTTAACTGTCCTAGTAACATGTATAACCGTCCTAATAGTATATGCATACAACTGTAGCAATAGCATATAACTGTCCTAATAGTACATGCATAGAACCATCGTAATAGCATATATAACTGTTCCAATAGTATATGCATACAACCGTCACAATAACATATATATTGTCCCAATAGTATATAAGTACAACCGTCGCCATAGCATATATAACCGTCCCAATAGTATATGTGTTCAACCGTCTCAATAGCATGTACAAACTTTGCCATACAGTCAAGACAATAACTATTATTAAAGGTCATGATATAGTGATGGTTTTAGCAACCATCGCAAGAAATCTTCGCTTAACGCCTAATGTAACGCCTTCAGTTGTATCGATTGTGGAAACCATTGCATAATACCTATGGGGATGGTTGTGATGTCTATGAGGATGGTAAGGGAACCGTCCCCATAGACCTTTTTTCCAGTAGTGGTAGAAGAGCGACATAAAATAGCTAAGAAAATGAAGAGTGCAGACAAGGCTATGAAAATTTTATTGGGACTTGCAGATTATGAAGATGTTTCATATAAGAACTTAGGCATGTCTTCAAGTGTTAATATTTCTGTAAGTTTTGAGATATCGAAATTTAAAGAGTATGATTGGCATAAAAATTCTATTAAATACTTGAGATGATATTGCAATCAATTGAGGGGATTTGAAAGAAAGAAGAAGAAAATACAACTATTGTTGTGCCGGGGCCACAACAGATCTCGAGAGGTCCAACACACCAATATAGTTAGCTTCAACCCCGAGCCTATACATCAGATCCATATACTCACCTGCAATATGGTTCCTCTCTCCAAAATCTAAAATATTCCATTCCTCAGTATACTTTGAACCATGCATAACTATATACTCATCCATTTTCTTATCCATAATGGCATCCACTGATGCCTCAAAATCATCCTCGACCCTCATATATCCACCAAGGTACCCTTAAGTCAAATTTTCAACCCAGGCCAGAATTTGTGAAAATGGGGAAGCAAAGGGATATTTTCACACAATTAGGGAATCCTATACCAGTTTATTCTTGAAGACATTGGGGTTTCCTCTCCTCAGGTATACTCTTGATACTTATTTATGAAATTTTGATCCTAATGTACAATGCGCATATCATTCTAATGTTCAGGGCCACAATACTGAAGATTATCATACATTAAAAAGAGAAATAGAAAGGATGATTCATGAAAAGTTAATTGTGGTGAAAGATATTGACACTTCAAGCGTCACACAAATTCCTTCACCAACACACATTAATGCACAATACGTGGGAAATAATAAGTTAAGCATGGAGATCTAAAACTTATTTATTTTGGGGAATGTATTTTCTGGTGGTGAAAACTCTAGCCATGCTGATGTGCAAACCAGTGGCTAAGATGTAAATCTTAATAATTGGGAAGACACTTCTCTCCTTACTAAGAAGAGATTTTGATAATTTATTTTGTTATCTTTCTATTATTCGAATTATTTTAGGGTTGAAGTTCAGAATCAATCTTATTTTTGTTTCTTTGTCGTTTATGTTCATCCCATCTATCTTTTCTTTCAACTAAAAGAAGTGTCCCATTTTTCTTTTAATATGTGTTATTTGTTTGTTTTATTTACACATAAGATTTTATGTTAGTTCTAGTGACATGGAATGCTGGCAAAATTTCCAGCTAGATCTTAAAATCCAGTTTAGTCATGAAACTTGAATTAGAATGTTAAAGTTAGAAAAAGAGCATTTGAGAAAGTAGATAGAATTTTGAGACATTTGGAGATCGAGTTGAAGTCTTACTTGAATAAATTAAGTCAATAATTTTGAGAATCACAAGAATAACTTGGTCATCAATTAAAAAGAATATCTCAATCAATTTAAATTGGATCAAATAGTGAATGCATGATCTTATGTAAAGAGAATCAAAAGAAAAATTCGCTCCAATAAAGTATAAGCCGTCCAATATGAGATATGTACAACAAAAATAGAGTTGTCTGTTTGACAAGCGCAGAAGAAAAAATAACACACATGCTCAAGTAAAGTTCGTGTGGTAGAAAAGATGGTATAAGTGATCTTCATCTTACACTTTTATATTGCATGTTAGGTAGTAGCATATTTATGGATTGATATGACGAAGGCATTTCATTCTGCTATCCAAAAATTTTGTCATCCTTTCTTTATCACATTCGAGCTTTAGTTCTATTTTTCTTTCGTACCCCTCTTTTGATATCAAAATGGAGTCAACAAAAGTTCAAAAAAAAAAAGAAAAGTGTTAAGAAAAATAATAGAGTCAAAATAAAAGGAGAAAATAAAACAATGATATTAGAATATCAAGAAAAATAAAGTCTGAAAAATCTCAAAGAAGAAAAAGAGAGAAATAAATCAAAATCAAGCAAAAGAACAAGTGTTTGAAACTACGTTTGACATGATTATCCTTTTTTAGGGGTGAGATACATAGATAGCCCTACTCTGGGTTTAGTCCAACTAAATTCACAGTTTTTAATTACACGACCAAAAGAAACTGGGGAATGGGTTAATTTTCATTGTTTAAGTCAATTACAAAAGTTGTAAATCTCACCCATTTGAAGTGTCATTTGAGCCTCATGCCATCCTTTTTTCCTCATGATATCCAAGACTTCAATCAATTTTTGAGAATGTCAATGGATATATGATGTTGTATTTTGGGTATTACTTGTCTTCCTCCACATAATGAATCAGGGGAGAAATAAATATGCCAGAGTCTTATTAGTGAAAACCCTCACAGGTACTGTAAGGCAATGATAAGTTGAGAAAAATGAAATAATAAAGTCTTATTGGTGAAAATCCTCATGCACACCGTAAGATAATTGTGAGTTAATAGAATTGAAACGAGAGTCTTATTGGGAAAAATTCTCACGAGCATCATAAGGCGATAGTGAGCTGAGGAAAATAAAAATAAGAGAGTCTTATTAGTGAAACCCCCTATGGGAACCATAAAATGATGGTGAGCTGAGATAAGTGAAAATGAGAGAGCCTCATTGATGAAAATCCTGGGGGGCGCCATAAGGAGATGGTGATTGAAGAAACAATTGAGAGGGACTTATTGGTGAAATCCTAAACGATCATCATAAGGTGATGATAAGATGATATCTATGAAAAGGAGAGTCTTATTGGTAAAAACCTCACGAACACCATAGTGCAATGGTGAGCTAAGTGAAATAAAAATGAGAGAGGTTTGCTGGAGAAAACCCTTCAAGGTATCACTAGTTGAATAAGGTCTATGAATAAAATGAGCTTAATGAAGCAGCTCAGTTTTAAGCTCGTTAACTCAACAATAATTGATAAAGATTGGATGAAAAGATCAGGCAACTTAATATAAAATGCATGCCATAATCATTAGTATTAACATTTATTTTCACATAAGTTTTTCTTTTCTTCATTTTCAAAATGGGGACATTTTTTCTTTTGTTTCTTCTCTATTTTATACTTTTTTTCTCTTGAGTTTGTTATCCAATTGGAAAATCATTGTCAATTTTCTCTTGTCTTTGAGTCAAATCCATGTCAAAACAAATAGAAAAAGATTTCAAAACTTACTTACAACTTTTTCAATTGCTCAAATCAAGACAAAAGTTCAGCACATGAAAGAGACATTACTGTAAGCGAAACAAGGCGTGCAAAAAGTTTTGTCCACCCGAAAGTTTGGGGATTCATGAAAATACTAATGTTCAAAGGATTTATCTGAGAGACATGGCAAAATAGTGATATTGTGTTTGTTTTAGAGTTACTCTTAATATCTGAGTTTAGATCAATGGTGCAACAAGACAATGACATATGTTAATAGTTAGAAGCAATATTTAATGTGACAAATTCAAGTGTG
Source organism: Capsicum baccatum var. pendulum (assembly GCA_030864225.1). Lineage (NCBI taxonomy): Eukaryota > Viridiplantae > Streptophyta > Magnoliopsida > Solanales > Solanaceae > Capsicum > Capsicum baccatum. The sequence continues at coordinate 72,940,581 of CM061558.1, read as the reverse complement.
ATTGCCTCAAAGTAAAAGCCACAAACCAGCTACTATATTTTTTCACTCACAAGGTTTCTTTGAAAACAGAAACACATATTACATTCAAATCAAGGACTTCATAGCCTAAATACCAAAGGTTGTAATTCCTCAATTCTTTAAATACAAGAGGCAATGCTGCTGCACAGGTTCGATAATCAGAATTGTGGTAAAACTCATCATCTTGTACCCCTAAGTGACACATTCTCTAATTGGGTCTTTCATGTTTCATGGATAGGAGGTGCATTTCTTAATTTAAGCTGCTAATCCTAAAACATACATATTTTAGTCAGAACCTTTCACTTATACTCTTAAGAGACACTCTTGTTTGTCTTGGTCATTTAATTTTATCTTCAAGAGATGACTTTATTGAACAAAGTCTTGATTCACCTTTGCACTATGAATTTTGCAAGTAGTTGAGATTGTATTTGACACTCACAAAAGTTTTCTAAAGATAAACTAGGGGAAAAATTTAATTGAAGTTATTTGGAACTTTACTTTAGGACCCTTTTAAAAAAAATACTTTATTTTTCTGGGAAATAGATTCTTTCTTTATCATATTCTTTGTTTGGGATAATTTTTGTTCGTAGTTTTGGTTTTTATTTCTGGAGCCCGCTTTGCTAACAAGGTGAGGAAATTATAAGTCGGGAGCTCTTCTAGAGAACAGGGTAATGAAATTGCATGTCAGGAGCCCATCTGAAGAACAGAGTGAGGAAATTGCAAGTTGTGAGCCTGCCCAAAGAATAGAGTTTTGAAATTGCATGCCGAGAGTCCACCTGGAGAACAGGGAGAACAAAGTTAGGAAATTGTAAGTTGGGATCTCGTCTGTAGAACAAGGTGATAAAATTGAAAGTCAGGAGTCCTCTTGGATAATAGGGTAAGAAAATTACAAGTCGGGAGCCCGCTAGGATAACAGGATAAGAAAATTGTAAGTCGAGAGCCCGCTCTATGAATAGGGTGATGAATCACAAGTCGAGAGGCTGCTTGGAGAAAAGGGTGATGGAATTTAAAGTTAGGAGCACTCTTGGAGAACAGGATGAGAGAATTATAAATTAGGAGCCCACCGAGAGAACAAGGTGATGAAATTGCAAGTTCGAAACCCACCCTAAGAACAGGATGATATAATTTAAAGTTGGGACCCTGCTCATAGAACAATTTGAGAAAATTACAAGTCGGGAGTGCACACAAAGAATAGGGTGATAAAATTACAAGTTGGGAGCCCACCTGCAGAACAGGGTGATAAAATTACAAGTTGGGAGTCCACCCAAAGAATAAGGTGATGAAATTGAAAGTTGGGAGCCCGCCCAGAGATCAGGGTGATGAAATATCAAGTTAGGAGCTCACCCAGAGAATAGGGTGATGAAATCGCAAGTCAGGAGCCCACCCAGAGAATTGGATGGAGTAATTGGAGGGAGTTCGCCCAAATAACAGGGTGATGAAATTGATAGTTAGGAGCCCTATTGGAGAATAGTGTGAGAAAATTATAAGCTAGGAGCCCAGCCGCAGAACAGGGTGATGAAATTAGATGTTAGGAACCCGCCCAAAGAAAAGGGTGATGAAATTGAAAATCAGGAGTCCATCTAGAGAATAGGGTAAGGAAAATGCAAGTCGGGAGCCCGCCCAAATAATAAGGTAATGAAATAGGAAACACGAGCCCGCCAGAAGAACAGGGGATGAAATAGAAAATAGGAGTCTTCTTGGAGAATAGGAGGAAGAAATTGAAAGTCAGAGGCCTCTCGGAAAATAAGGTGAAGAAATTGCAAGTCAAGAGTTCGTCTAGAGAATAAGATGAAGATTTTTAAGTTTAAGTTCAAATTAAAAAAAAACACTTGTAGAACATGTTCAATTTTTTAGTTTAACTTTAATACCAAATTTTGTATGGAGAAATAATTATTCTCAAGTTCAATCCAAAGAAGATTATATCTTTTATCACTTTTGAAAGCATTGAAGACTTGAGTCAATATTTAAGTGAAACTGCATAGATAGACTTTTGTAATTTCATTATATTTTTAACTTATGATTTTCATTTTTAACATAATGATAGATCCGTGAACTGAAACCTCTACTGGACCTCACCTGACTCTCTAACTCAGTATAGTCTTTTTTTTTTCTACTTGAGAAACCATATGTGAATTGATTCACACATAACTTGGGATAGGTAGGTTACCCAAAATCAAGTATCTATTACACTCTATCTTATTTTACATTCTCTTATAATAATGGTTGGGCTAAATTCTGTCTCGTTGTCTACTTTTTTTTTGTGGAAATACTTTATGTTTATAGCTAAAGATGGGTATGATGTAGACAGGTAAATTTGAACCTTTTAGATGTCAATTTATCCCATTTCTGTATACCTATACAACTCACCCCACCACACTTAATACTTTCCTCACTAACAAACAAAATAATAAATTAACCACCTCTCCCAATTAGAGGTGGAAAACTCACCCACCTCACCCCACCTTCTAACCCACGTACCCCCTTCTAAGCCCCTCTCATATTTTTACTGCCTCTTAAAGATTTACACATACAAACTCACCATCCATAAAATAAATATACACTATCAGTCAACAACTCAAAAAATATGGAACACACACAGAGAAAATCACAGTGAATTCACACATGCCACAATAGACTCATATATACACTAAAAAAACAAGAGGTAAAATGGAAAGATCCATTACTATGTGAAAAGGACTCAAACGACAATAAACTGAGTGAGAAAATTGAGAGAAAAATATTGGGGAGGAATTAGGAGAGATCAAGAGAAAATAGAGGGAGAGAGTGATTGAAACACAGGGAGAAAAAGAGAAATTAAGAGAGATAAGGAGATAAAACAAAGAGAGAGTAAGCAAAATAGGGGAGAACTACTCTTTTAGGCAAAGTTTTCACCAGAAACTCATATCTATCGATGACCAAACATCCCTAAACTCAACCCTCTTCAGAACCCATCAAATTTTGGCTGGTAACTACCAGCTCCACCTCTGTCCTCTGATTTTCTATCCAAATCACATTTAATATCTACCCCATCCCCTTTTTTGGTGATTCTAGTATGAAAATCCCTAAAACTATAACCCCTATTTTGGTTTCTTAATGATATCCACTAAAAATAAGCTAAATAGTAGTAGGGTACAAAACCTACACCAAAAAATACAAAAACCCGACCCTCCATTCCAGTTCTTTGACAAAATATAATTTTCTCTTACATCACAATTTTTAATTCAGTTTGGTGAAAGAAGGGTTTAGATTGAAGCTGGATTTATTTGTTTGGTTATGGTTCTATTAGAGATTTTGATATTGGTTCTAGTCAGAAGGAGCAATTATAATTGAAAATCTCAAATATAAGGCCCATTTCTCCTTTTTTTTTCTATTTTTATCTTGAAGGTTAGTTGTTGTTGTGGGTGTGAATAAACTATGTGTTTACCATGTTTGAATCTTTATTGCTTGTATTAGGTTGATTTTTGATTCAGATGATACAAATTAAAGAGAGTAAATTTAATTGATAATTGAAGAATTATTATTAATTAAGAATAAAATTTAAGGAGAGATTGACATTGATAAATGTGAAAATGGATTTGTTTTGATTCATTGATGGTTGTTTAATTCTGAATAGACATCAATTTGGTTAAACTTGATAGTATTATGTGTAGGTCAAGAATTTATAGGCAAATCTTTGGTTTTAGGTAGGAAAATCGTGAGTTTCGATATTATCAAATGTGTGTGTGGTGGTTTTGAAAGATTTCTTTTCTATTTTTAGCGAAGTTTACTAAATATATTTATTAGACGAGGAATGCCCCGTGGTCACTTGTATATAATTGTCAAGGAATGCTCTGCGACACTCTGTATTTGAAAGATCGATCGTCATCAAGGCTCAAGGCTTCGGGTAAACCATAGTTTATGGTAGCGAGAATAGTTTAGGCTTTCATTTCAACATTTTATTTTGATCTATAATAAATGGGACTGGACATTATTCTTTTAAAGTTTTGACTATGTGGTTATTTGTTTTCTCGTTGTGTCTTTTATTGGTTTATGCATTTCATAGTATCATACTAGCCGATATACTCCATGAAGAGACTATGGTCGAACCATGGGACCAAGGGGTTCCTAACAACTTCTCCTCGGTCAACAAAATTCCTTAATTATAATCTCTATTTGTAGATCAGTATTAAGAGTCAAAATCATTTTTAAAAAAGATTTCCAAAGGTCACTTGGCACTCCAGATTTAAGCCAAGTGGCGACTTTGAGTTTAATTGTAAAAATCCTTTTCGAAACACATTTTCATTTTTGTCACTTTAATAATAAAAACCCTTTCAAACTTAAAATTAATCTTTTTAGGTAAAAGAAGGTGTGACACTTCCATATTTCTTTTATGTCTTTATTTATTATTGGAGATAGATTTGTATTATCAGATTTAGTATTGTCTTAAAATTATGATGCCAGGTTTTGGGAATTTTGCATTATTTCATTTCAAAAATTTAGATTTATGACTATGGCTTCACTTCATTTTAGATGTCTCATATTTACTTTATCTCTTTTCTACTTTTTCAATTCTTCTCGATTGTGGATTTTTGAGTTACCTACCTAGGCTGGGTCAAGGTAGGTGCCATTATGAACTTAACTTTTAGGTCGTGATAAATAGGTATGAAGGTGCTAAGTTCTCCAGTCTCTAATGAAAAAAAATTGGGTACGTTGACATCCATATCTATAAAAGGATATAGGATATCTTTTCAAAAAAAATTCTCTTATTTAATTCCTTATCTCATGTCTTATTCCTACACAATATTCTAAACTTATATTATAGTCCTCTCTATGCAGATGGTAAGAACTATATCTAGACTATTTGAGGATAATACAAAGGCACCCATCACTAGAGTATAGTCAGAGGGTAAGGCATGGGTTATAATCGAGTCAAAGGTAAAGTCTAGGCATGATGTGTAGCTCTAGCTAGAGTTGCCCCCCCAATCCTGAGATTGAGCATGATAAGACAACATATCAGATCAAGAAGGTAGGACCATCTTAGGTCCCTCAATGTTTTATTATTACTTTGGTGCTACAAGATTCACTGATTCATCTTTTAAGTTACTTGGATATTATTCCTCATATAGGTATCCTACTGGGTACACCAAATAAGTCCTAAATATAGGCAGTGTTCAACTGCTAGGGCAGGTTGTATTATTGGTTTTTAGACTCGTCGGTAATAACCAACTACTATAATGGCCTCATATATTGAGTCTTTACATACTAGGATCCCTATTCCTCCTATAGTTCTTGGTCCTAAGATGTCTATCAAGGAGCAGAACTAATTTTAGAGACTTATTTGATTAGCTCCTCCCAAATTTAGTGGTGTTATTCCCAAGTATGCTTATGAGTTTTTGTTTGATTTCTAAGAGTGGTTGTATACACTCGATTCTCTTAAGTCCTATGGTATTTCTTACACTACTTACTAGTTGACTGGATAGGTAGTGGTTGATATCTCTTGTCAGTTGTAGACTTATGGGTACCCATCAAATGACATAGACCCAATTTATGCGTAATTTGTAATCTATAGCTTGAGAAAATATTTAAGATTTAAGTTTTTTTTATTTGGAGTAGGGTACCATGACTATTACAGTGTTTGAGGCTCATTTTAATACATTATCCTGACATGTCTCTGCTAGTATCTCTACATAGACTAAGAGGATCAAAAAGTTTGTTAACAGTTTTAATAGTTATTATTAGTTTGTGTCATATCAGCTAGAGGTCTCGTGTGGTTCTTTTTAGAGTACATAGATCATGCTAAGTAGGGAACCTTGTTGAGTTTGGGTAGTAAATCCATAGTTTTTAAGGCGTTGAGCAAACAGAGATTAGGATATACAAGGGTTCCATTCTAGTTCTTCAAGTTATGAAGGGAAGTTTAGTCTTTTGAGGCCCTCTTAGTGTGATTCACTAGTAAAGCCAGTTATGTATGATGAGTTCAGTCACTTGGTGAGGGCTTGCACCTGGGGTGTTTTGAGTCCTTCTTAGCAGAGTTCTCATCTTTAGCTTTATCTGACTCTGGTGTTTGCAGTCAGAGTTAGTACCTAGGATAATACAGGTGGTTCTAAAGATGCTTATGGTGTTTCTTAGGGAGCTCATCACGGTGGGTATGGGGAAACTTATCTAGTACCAAGCTTGGTCAGTGTTATGTTATTTTTGGGAGTCCTTAAATAGAGGCCTTTAATGCAGTTATCACAAGTATCATCCCAATTTGCCATTATACTTTCATGTTATTTGAACCTAGGTCTATATTCTCTTATGTGTGCACATATTTTACTCTTAGGTTTGATGTTGCATATGAGCCTATTACTATGCCTATTTGTGGTTCCACCCTTGTAGGCAGTTCTTTAGTGGTGGATCAGGTATATTGGTAATGCACGGTGACTATTGTAGGGTGTGAGACTTGGGTGAACTTTATTATCCTTGATATGGTTGATTTTGATGTTATCTTGGTTTTGTATTGGTTAGCTCCTTATCATGCAACTTTGGAGTGTTTTGCCAAGATCATTACTTTAGCGACACCGGGTTTACCAAGATTAGTGTAGATGAGTACTCCTAGTTTGTGTCTGAAAGGGGTTATAGCTTTTCTACGTGTTTGTTACATGGTAGAAAAACAATGTCTTTCTTATTTAGCATATGTATGCAGTACTAGAATTGCTTCACCACCTCTGTTGGATTTTGTGTGTGTTGTTAGAGAGTTTATGGATGTGTTTTCTATAGACTTTCTTGGTGTGCCTCTGGACCGGTATATCAGTTTGGCCACTAACATTGAGCTGAGCATCAAGCCTATTTCGCTTTTTTTTATAAGGGACGACCCCATTCAAGTTAATGGAATTAAAGAAAATATTGCCAAATATATTGGGTAAGGGTTTTATTAGACCAAGTGTGTCTCCTTAGTGTGATTCTATCTTATTTTAAAGTAGAAAGATGGATCTAAGAATATGTGTATTGACTATCGACAATTGGAAAATGAGATTATTAGAACAAGTATCCTCTTCCATATGTTGTTGCCTCAGTTACCATCAATTTAGGACTAGAGATTTGAATATTTTGAAGATAGCCTTTCAAATGTGGTATAGTCTTTGTGAGTTCTTGATCATATCTTTTAGGCTGACTAATGCCCCAACATCATTTATAAAGTTGATGGACAAAGTATTTTGGCCTTATCTTGATTCTTTTATGTTGTTGATCATCGATGATATCTTTATTTATTCCAAGAATAAGGCTGACCTTGTGCCACATTTGAGGGCCATACTCTAGAAATTATAGGATGAGAAATTATATGCCAAGTTCTCCAAGTGTTAGCTTTGGTTGTATTCTAGTTCCTTCTTGGGTAATATAGTGACCATAGAGGATATTATGGTCGATCCATCGAAGATAGTAGTGGTTCATAACTAGGCTAGACATATTTTTTCTATGGAGATTTAGAGTTTTATTAGGTTAGTGGGCTATTATTGATGCTTTGTGTAGAGTTTCTCTTTTATTGCGACTCTTTTAACAAAGTTAACTCAAAAGAAGATTATTTTTCAGTGGACAGATGCTTGTGAGGAGAGCTTTCAAAAGTTTAAGGATTTGTTGACTTTTGCTCATATTTTGACCTTACCCATATAGGGCTTAGATCTCACCATATTTTATGGTGCTTTTGGAGATGGCTTGAGTGGTGTGTTGATGCCGAAAGTAAGGTGATTACTTATTCTTTGCGACTATTGAAGCCTCGAGAAAAGAAGGACCCTAATTATCATTTGAAGTGAGCCGCAGTTGTGTTTATATTGAAGCCATAGAAACATTACTTGTGTAGAGTCCATTGTGAGGGTTTTTATGACCATTGCAATGTTTAATACTTTTTAGCCCAAAATGTTGTTATGAGACAACATTGATGGCTTAAGTTTCTTAACATTAATGATCTCACTATTTTATATCATTAACAAGCTAATATGATAGTGGATGCCGTAAGCTAGAAGGCAAAGAGTATGAAGAGTTTAGCTCATCTTTTGATTTAGGAGAGACCTTTACCCTTGAAGGTTCAGTCTTTATCTATTTAATTTTGTTAGGCTTGGTATTTAAGAACCAGGGCATATTTTGGTCTTTGTTGAGGCTAGATCTTTATTGATGGAGTAGATTCAAGCTCATTAGTTTGATAATAAGTGATTTAGGGTAATTTATGTTAAAGTGTTAAATAGAAAGGCGAAGGCAATATTTTTTTTATTCTAATGGTATTCTAGAGCCATATTTGTGTGCTGAGAGTTGGTGGATGGATTTGATTGTTCTAGGAAGAAGTTCATTATTTGAGGTATTCCATTTATCCAGGAGTAGCTTAGATGTACCATGACTTAAAGAAACTCTATTAGTGTGGTGGTATGAAGAAAAACAATGTGAAGTTTGTGGAAAAGTGTTTGAGTTTCCAGTAAGTATGAGCATCAACAACTAAGTGGTATGATGTAGAGGATGCCTATTCCCAAATGGAAGTAGGAACTGAGCACTATGGATTTTGTAGTTGGTCTACCCTCGACCTTGGGGAAGTTTGATTCCATTTGGGTAATTATTGATAGGTTGACCAAGTCGATGCATTTTTTACCTGTGTGGGTAAATTATAATGTGGTGAAATTTATCCAAGATCTTTATTTGGGAAATTGTTCCATGGTGTAGCTATCTCCATTGTTTCTAATAGCGGTACTAATTTTACCATGAATTTTTGGAGTTCTATGCAAAGTGAGTTGGGTACTTAGCTTGATTTGAACGTAACTTTAAAATGTGAAAGGACCATTAAATTTCTAAAAGACATGTTTCAACCATGTGTAATGGATTTGGTGGTTATTAGGACCAGTTCTTGCCTTTAGAGGATTTCACCTACAGTAATAATTACCATTTCAGCATTTAGATAGCATCTTTTAAGGCTTTGGATGGGCAGAGGTATAGATCCCTCATGGGATGGTTTGATTTATTTGAAGTTAGGACTTAGGACACAAATTTATTGAGAGATTTGATGGATCGAATAAGACAGATTTAGCAGAGGCTAGTGGCTTCCTAGAGTAGACGAAAGAGTTGCACCGACCATCGATCCAGTGATATTCCATTCATGATTAAAGAGTGGGGTTTGTTGAAGGCATCAACCATTAAGGGTGAGATGAGGTCCCGAAGGAAAGGAAAGATTAATTTGAGTTTTGTTTGCCCTTTAGAGATTTTTGAGAAGTGTAGAGATGTGACGTATAGGCTAATTTTACCTCTACATTTGTCAGCTATTCCCCCGATATTCCATGATTTTATGTTGAGGATATACCATCTAGATAATTCACACGTGAAATGGTAAGATTTTGTTGTATTAAATCATGATTTGTCCTTCAGGAGAAGCCCATTGCCATCTTAGAGAGGATGATAAGGAAGATGAGGTCTAAGCATATTGAATCAGTGATAGTCTAGTGGAGACATCGCCCTATTAAGGAGGCTACATGGGAGGTTGAGTCTGCTATGAGGCATAGATACCCCTATCTTTTACCAATTTAGGTACTTTGTTAGCTTTTTTATCTGAGGACAAACTTTTGTCTAAATGTGGATAATGTAACAACCATAGTTATGATTTTTACCTTTTATAGTGCTTCGATTATTTTATCCTTTCCTATAGTTTCTATAGGCTATTTATTAGTTAAGGGGTTTGTTGGTACGGTCCTCCAAGCATTTGGGAGAGGTTTGAGTGAGTTTGAGGTTTTGAGAAGCCTTAAAAGAATTCAGTTTGACTTTGACAAACTTTTGGGATTCAAGCACCAAATGGTGACTATTAGTTCCATTAAACCTGAAATGTCCATTTTGGTTAGTAGCGTGGTTGATTTTGGGTTTTGAGCCTTTATATTTAGTTTTGGCCTCTTAGAGAAAAAACCTAGCTAAATAGCTTAAAAAGGGGTCATGGGATTAAATTGTTGAAAACAATATTTTTTTCATAAATTTGATATTGGCAAAATGACCTTCTGGACCCCTGTACTATGCCGGTTTTGTAAATTGGATACTTCTACTAACATATTTGTCTTCTGGACCCCTGAACCCACTAAAAAATAACATTTTAAACCCTTTTTCGGTGAGTTTAACATACTCTCCCCCACGTCAGCTGTCATGTCAGCTGTCATGCCTGTCACGCCTGACACGTCTGCCATGTCATTTAAAAAAAATATTATATTAAATTCCAAGTCATTTTAAAAATGCTACATAAAAAAATAAATATTAAAATTAATTTAATTAAGTAAAAAAAAATTATAAATTGTAGGAAAATTTGAATAATCATATTTTTATTTTTGCTTACGAATTAAACATCAAATCTATTCCAAATAATTAAAATTCTTCTCCAACTAATTTTAATTTTTAACCATAAATTCATATATACAAACATAATAAATTTTTGATTTTTAAATTTGAATATTTTAACAAATTAGCAAAAATTTTAATTTTTTTCAAGAGAAATTCACTAATTTTTTCAATATTCACTATCACTCACTTTCAATTATAATCTAAAAAAAAATTAAATTTAAATTTTAATTAAAAGAATAAAAAGAATTAAATTGAGAGGAAAACTTAAAATAAAAAATAAAAAGTGAATGGGGGGGGGGGGGGGCTGGAAGAATGTTGGGGTGGGGTATGGAGGCTGGAAGGGGCTACGGATGGGGAAGGGCTGGATGTGGCTGGTGAGGTATTGGTGGGTGGGAACGGGGATGGAGTAGGATAGAGAGGCTGGGGGTGGGATGGGTTTGAACAGGGTGTGGGGGTGAGGACGGGCTGGGGTCGGGGTAGGGAAAGGCTGAACGGGTATTGGGGTGGGGTGGGGGGCTAAGGATGGGGTGAGACGGGGCTGGGTAGGGTGTGGGGGTGGGGACGGGCTGGGGTGGGGAGGGGAAAAATATTTTTATTTTTCTAAAAAATTTTAAAATATTTTTAAAATTTTTAAAAATATTTTTAAGTTTTTCTAAATTTTTAAAAATATTTTTAAAATTTTAAAGTTATTTTAAAATTAAAAGATGTAGGGAAAAAAGATCCTTTTTTATATTTTTAAAATTTTTAAAAATATTTTAAAACTATTTTAAAAATTTTAAAATTATTACAAATATTTTAAAATTATTTTTAAATTCTTAAAAATATTTTTAAAGTAAAAAAGATGAGGGGAAAAAAGGATCCTTTTTTATTTTTTTCAAATTTTTAAAAATATTTTAAAACTATTTTTAATATTTTAAAAATATTTTAAAATTATTTTTTAATTTTAAAAATATTTTTAAATTTAAAACGATGGAAGGAAAAAATGATCCCTTTTTAATTTTCTTTTAATTTTAATATTTTTATTTTTTAATTATTTTAATGTAAAATTGGCCAAAAATTGATCCCCATTCGCACCCCTAGGCGAGTGGCTACACTCTCTTTTTCCTAGTCACCATGACCTTGCTACATAGGCAAGGTCAACGGTCAAAGGGTGCAAAATGTTGCCTTTTGATGGGTTCAAGAGTTCAGATGACAAACATGTAAGTAGAAGTGTCCAACTTACAAAATCGACATAGTACAGGGGTCCAGAAGGTCATTTTTTTCTTTGTTATTTCCATTAAATTTGGAACATTGAAATTATCCTAGTAGCATTATTGATTTATTTCTATAGCGTACCAAATGAATTTTGAGGGTTTATTCAGAGCATCCTTTCTCATTCCCTTCAGCATTTTTTGCTGATAGTTGGTGTACTATGAATTCCGTCACGTTTGCAGTCCCCTAGACACATCTACAGAGAATTCATTATGAATGCAATAGTGTTACTGAATTCATAAAGGTTCTGATCTCCTAATTCATGCATCGTGAATTCATAGTGGTGGCCGAATTTGTAAAGGGCTAGTTAGATCCGATCCAAATTAGTTACTCGTTGCATTCGCGATAGATCTCTTGCAATTATTTTGGTTCTGATTAAGGTTAGGTCGCGATCGCAACCAATAGTATGCATTAACGAAGGGTAAATTATACCTGCGCATTTAAAATCCCTTTTTATTTAAAACTCCCATTTTACAATTTCCATCTTTGAGACCTTCGCTTGTGGTGATTTCAACGGAGATTTTCATCAAAATGGTATAGGTAAGTCCCAAATTCCTTTTTTCATCTACTTATCATGGATTGTATCCTTAGAATATCTTTAAAATTATGATTACAAACTTGGATTTTGGGATTTTTACTCGATAGACTACAAAACCTAGTTTTTCTTATTTTCAAGTCTGATTTCAACTTTTTTGTTGGATTTTCAGATTTAGACTCCTTTTGGTATTGGTATTTTTTGATCATTAATTTTAATCATTTATTATTGTTATGCCTGTGTAGGGGCTTGACTTGATGTATTTGTGGTGTATAACGTGACTATTTATTATTGTGATGCCATGCCAAGGCTCATATCATGTTTTTAGTTACATTTGAGAAAAGTTAAGCTTATTTAATGCCATTATTGAATTTATTTATTATGTAATATTATTTTTGTTATGAGCATGTATCCTCATTTTAGTTATCCATATACATGGAATCGGATCCAAAGAGAGAATGATTTTGAAAGAAAATGAGACACTTTATGAAACCCTTGATTAATGCCTGTATAGGTAGGGCTGATTAAGATATGAGATTGTGAATGTATATGTGTATGTGTTGTGAACCCCCATGGTGTCCAATCCTAGAAAGTTTCTCTAGAAAGGTATGTATGAGGTGATATTAAGACATTACATCATGGTCTTTGCATTGCCATTGCCTCATTTGCATCCTTTTATGTGTTTGATATTGTCTAATTTAGTTTATCTTAGTACATATACTCATGTGTATTCTTATATTAATATTATACTTGTTAAATTTATTAGGAGATACGTTTTGAGCTACTGTTTGGGAACTTTTCTTTCTATAGGTTGAAGTGTGATCATAGTATTTCATTACTTGTTTTGTTTTCTACTTTGCTGTATTTGCCTATGATTTATATTGAGTATAATTGGAACGTACTCACTCCTACTTCTATGCCATTTCATTGCAAATCCAAGTACGAGTTCAATCCGAGGTAACCGATTTGTGTTGTTATAGAGTTTACTTAGAGTACTGGTGAGCTCCCCGGCCGAATCCTTTTCCCAGCCTCCATCTATCTTTTATGTCTTTATTTATTTCCAGAGATGATGTGCTTTGAAATTACGACAATTGAAATGCTTAAAATTATGAATATTTGCAAGTACAAAGGTACTTTTATGTTGATATGATAATTTTGTATGTGTTTGTAGGTTAATAGGTTCTGAGAAGGAAAGTGCTAAATTTTGGAAAAAATATCCCTCAGACGATTATTGCCACAACCATAGTATCCAAACACGGTTGTACCAAGGACGTTAGGACATAAAGCAGAGGAAGGATCTCAGGAGTCAAGTAGATAGAAGCCTCCTATAATTTTGGCTTGATGCCACGACTCTAAAACTTGATCATAGAAAGAAGACATAAAAACATAACTGCAAGAGCTAAGTGTGAAGAAGATTAGAATTTTTGTTCCCATGACCATACTTAGAAATGATGGTCGTACAATGAGTTCATAGGATTGATGGTAAAAATTTGACCCTACAGTAGTTGAACTATTAGCAATGATTAGAAGACCACATGTTATGGTTGTAGGAATAAGTTATGGAGTCTTAGTGAGCACTATACTAGAGAAGACCTGAAGGGTACAAAGTTAATGAGCAAACTAAGAGCACCCAAGGATGATCGTGCAATCAAACCACGATCATGCTTTTTATCATTCGACGTGACCAACTATGATTTTCTATTTTATTTAGTATAGGTTTTCCATGTTTTATAAATACTCTTATTCATTTTATTATATTATTTTATGTTCTATTACATTCTTGTAAGATTCTAAGGCACATTCTTGGCTTTGGAATTACATAAACATCGATTTTATGGTTTTAATTCAATGTGAGATTTTGGAGTTTTTTTTTCTGTCCTTGTGAGTTCATTGTACCTGTAATTATGAGTTTGTAAACACCACAACTAGGGTTGTGGTAACTATGATGGATTAACAAAGTAGTTTTCATAGTATGGAGTAATCTTCAACCGTTGTTCATGTGTATTGATTGTTTCCTTGGGTTTAAATGCTTTTTAATGGTGTACAATGTTAGAACTTGCCTAATCTGTATTTTGGACCAAAGTATGAATATGGATGGGAAGAAGGAAATAAATATAACACCCTAAAGCTGGTATTCGAAATATTACACGGTGCTTATGACCCCAAAGGACCACAAGCTAACCCATGACTGCTATCTGTAATTGAGCACTGAATAATATACTGTAAATATGTGGAATATAAGATGTAAGGCCATAAGGTTGAAAATAGAACTAATACTGAATATAAAACATTGTATGTAATGAGGTGTAACAATACCTAAAACTGAAATAAATTGTCTGAACACATGTTGTAGTCTGAAAGCCTCTACACTGTCTAACAACCTGTGGAGTTGATGGGACATGTCCCTAACTAATTTCGAACTGCTAAAATAATAAAGAAATAAAATAATCATGCTATACTCGAATGATGAGGACTCACTGCTAGTCTGGCTACTAAACGTCTAATCTAATAAGGATGCTCTGGAGCTTGTGATTCTACACCTATGGTATAAAACACCATAGCGCAAATGCGTCAGTACATTGAATATACTAGTGTGTAAGTGAGGTAGGATAAATGTAAGGGTTCATATGCATGAACAATAATAACTGACTGTATAACATGAACGTGAGAATACATGTATTAATACGTAATTGTAACTAAGATCGTAATCATACTGACTCATAAATTCTGATGACGTAGATTTTCTAATATCTTAGTACTAATACTGGGATACTGAATGACTAAGTCTATTGAGTACTGAGGAACTGTGTCGTATTACTGATAAAGGAATGACTGTTTCTGACTGTTCTAATTATGAAGAAGTGGTCTGATTGATTGTATCTGACAGTCCTAAAATCTGAATACTGGTAGCATGAATTTTGTATAATTAATATACTATTAACTTGGTGACTGTATCTGACAGTCCTAAAATCTGATGGAACTAGATGAGTTTCGTACTGAGCTGAGCGACTGTATCTAACAGTCTTGATTTCAATAGAACTGGACTAAGTTCTATTCTGAAGACCGAATTTGAAATTGAAATTATGGGATGTAGTCATTTAACCAACATCACCCAAAACTGAACTGGTGATGTCCAACCTATAACCCCAGCTGGAAAGGTATCAATACCGTTCGACGGGTAAAGACAAGTTGTGAGTATACCCTTTCTGACAGAGAGCTCTTTCGTCAACCCCTCCTAGTAGGAAACTCAAATGAGATGTATATATCTGTAAACTTGTAGTGTACATCTCAACATATGCTGGCTACGTAGTTCTGTAACCCAAGGTTGCTTCTAAGGATCACACCCTATACTGACTGATAGTGTGTGTCCTCATCCCTTGTTCACTCGGTGCTGAATCCTACTCCTAACTGAAGAGACACTGAACTAATTTAAACTAAACTGAACTACTATCGATCGTATTATTTAACTGATTTGAACTGAGTTCACTAAATTCCGTTGATTGATAGAATACTACTGTGGCATGACTGAGATTATTGTGAAAAAATAACACTGGAACTAGGCACACAACTAAATTGTCGGGTATTAAATACCCCAGGACTCGACAGGATTAAACTGACATGACATGACACTTCTTGAACACATAACAAATATCAATAATTTATAATACATTAATTTGGGGATTTCATGAAGCTCATGGTTATCATAGTCTCGTACATGAATGGAATTAAATATAAACACATCATACTTTCATTAACCTAATCTCATGAACATTCCCTCAACCATTCATAATGTACACAATATTATGGAAGTCATAGGGTAAAGCATACACTTATCACTTGGGTCACAATTAATCTATAATGGATAATTCTATTCTCTTAGGAATTTTATCAAACCCCTAGGATGCATGACGTAGGGCGTATGCATGACTATCAAATTAATGCAACAAAACTCTATATTTCAACTCAATTTCACATGTTTCAGACCACATACTAGAATAGGTTCATGAACAACACATAAAGATTCCAACTTGGGAATCATACAACCATAATCACATGAACATTATCAACCCACAAAAAATATTCATAATTCAATATTTTAAAATTGATTCTTGGGCTTCATGGATGAAAGAAATCCGTGAATGAACATTGTGCATACCTTAGTTCTTGATTCTACGAAGATTGATGGAGAGATTCTTGAATTTGAGTTTTTGAGTCGAATCCCCAATTAAAAACCCTATCTTGTTCTTGAGAGAAACTTGAGAGAAACAATATATTTTGGGTGAATTATGGCTGAATCATGTGTATTGGGTATATATAGGGGGTGAGAAATTGACCTTTTTAACCCTTCGATGCGTATTTTAATTTTGAGAAAATTTCCTAACCTGGACCCATGGCGCGACGCACTTCGTGTCACTGGAATTTGACGATTTTGAATTTGAGCCTTGGAGGGATGCACCATAACCACGGAGGCTCACTAGATTTTGACGATTACCATTTCGGCTGGCTCCTCGACGCATTGATGGCTCAGGTGGCACACTGTATTACTAAAATGACTCTAACTCTTTGCCCGGGTGTTGGATTTGTGAGAATTTAGTATTGATAGAAAGCTTATTCAATTTACCACATGAAAAAAGTTAAAATATTGAAAATATGACATGTATAAAAATGTATTCATCTTTGAAACAAGTCTTTAACCTTTTTAGGACGATTTTAAGCTAGGTAGAAGTATGAGGTATTACAATATATGTCCCTTGGGAATATTTGTCCTGAAATGATACTGATTTAGATAGGAGAAATGACAAGATAAAGTACATATTGAACATGAATAGCTAAAACATGCCTACCTGACTAAAATTACTGAGATTCATACTAAGCATGCGTATCTGATGCATGATTTTATGACTGAGCTGATACATGAATGCATGACTGAGAGTATTGATAAGCTCATCATGCATATCTAATGCATGAATACATGACTGGACTGACTCATGAACATTTGACTGAATATGTAAAGGTAACGATACCAAGTTTGAAATAAAAACTGAGCATGGAATTGAATACCACATTTGTAACTGAAACCTTAACATCAAACTGGATAAGCTTAAGAAAAGCTATTACCTTGGGCTGAGTCTAATCTTAATTACTAAATACACATGAGTGGAAACATGAGAACGTAACTGCGTTTGGAATGCGATATATGATCTGAACTAAATACCTTGAATACGTAGCATACGACTGAGATTGAAGCTAGAGGGTCAACCTATGGGTACCCACTACTCTAAACTGGATTCATTACGAGATGAGAGCGGTATGTTTATGTCATGAAAGTTTCAAGGAGTTATAGTGCATCTCTTTAATGCCCTAATTTTTTGAAATCAGAACACCACACGGTGCTCATGATCCCGAAGGACCACAAGGTAATCCTCTACTGATATCTATACCTAAGCACTGCATAATATAATATAATAAATGCAAAAAACTCTTGAAAACTTTCCATAAGGTTCAAAACATCTAAAATATTCAAAACTGAACACTGAATACTGATACATCTATCTAGAAAATCTCTAACTGTCTGAACTGTGGAGTTGATGGGACATGTCCCTAACTAACTTCATCTACTAAAAATAAACTGAGTCTAATGCCATAATAAAATAAAGATCATCCTCGAATGAAGAGGACTCACTACTACGTTTACTGCTGCTGACTAAGTCTGGACTGCTAAGGGTGCTCTGGATCTCATGCTTCTAAACCTATAGTATAAGACACCATAGAGCAAGAGAAAAATCTACAAATATACTTTGAATGTACTAGTATGCTAGATGAGGTAAGGATAAATGCATTGGATTATGCATGAACATAGCTTAACTGAGTAACATGAGAGTACTGAATGAGGACATGTATATGAATGCACAAACCATAACTGAAATCATCATAACTTTGAATACATACTCAAATACTGCTAGACTGACATTTGAACTCAGTACTAATACTGAGATACTAAATAACTGAATCTTCTAATATTGATAACTGAGTACTGAAGTTGAGATCAGTCCTCTCTAGTAGTTGATCTCTGAAATTGATGATACTGAAGGTAATTAACTAAATCTGCTCATATCAATGACTGAGTTCTAAGTTTGCAACTATCGACTGATTGAATCTGTGATAAAACCTTTCTAACAGATGATCTCTGAATCTACTAATAATGATAAAGACTGATTATATCTGATATCAGACCTATCTAGCGGAAGATCTCTAAATCTTTTAATAATAAAAATGACGAACTGAGTTTGAGATCAGGCCTATCTAACCGGTGATCTCCGACTCTATTAGTACTGATATTGATTAAATTTATATAAGATCAGTCCTATCTAGCGGGTGGTCCATGAATCTATAGAACTATCTAAGTTTCTTACTGGGATGGGTAACTGTATCTGACAGTCCTGATTTTTGAGTTCTACTCTAAAGATTGATACTAAAACTATAACTGTGGGAGTTCTCACTTAACCAACATGCCCCGAATCTGATCTAGTGGGGTCCAACCTATAACCCTATCTGGAAGGGTGTCAATACTGTGCCACGGGTAAAGACCTCTGCTATGGTCAATGATGATAGGCGAATTTACGCGCCTATATCAATATATTTTGCCCATATTTTAGCCTAGTTTTGAGAACTAATTATCTATTTCATACACTTTTAGTCCTTTTTCCTGTAAATGAGCTAACAAATGTGATTAGGAAAGTTTCAGGTATAAATGATGCAAAATACAGCAATTTATGGCTTACTTGACGCAAAAGAAAGCTCACAAACGAGATGGAAAGGAGCTGGACGCATAAAGGACTAAATCTGCTGCATGGAAAATCTGTCCCGGGCTAAAACAGCATTTCTGAAGACTTTGGGGACTTACAGACACAAAGCTGGATTTTTGCCATAATACATTAACCTAGTGCAATTAGGTTATGTGTTTCATTATTCTATTTGGATTATAATTTTGTAACCTTACCCTAGTACATTTGGGTCAAGGATTTCATTAGTATATTAGGATTTGGTTATTTATTTCATTAGCTTAGTAGGAGTAGGATAGGAGTATTATAAATACCCTATCATGTTAGAGATTTTTAATAACTTCTTCAATAATCAACTCAACAATATAAATTTCTTCCATCTCTCTCATCTTCCACTACAAACACTTCTAATCTATTCTTCTATTCTTAAATTCCACAACAAGAGAATCGTTACTTGCTACGATATCACCAAAACCACACGCCAAACACCTACTATTCACGCCATCCACCATGCAAAACTTGATATCCTACGCATTCATGGGTAACTAAACCTCTTAGTTGGGGTTATGGAAGCCGAATGAGTTACTATCTATTGCTATGAGCTTGTGAGTTCAAGACACGTATATTGCTTATATCATTATTCTCTTCATCTTAAATCTACATCCTTTGCGGTTCAAACACAAGAACACGCCATTCTAACATCTAACCTGTTCGAGAGAAAGGTTATTTGTCTAGAAAAGAAGACGCATAGACCAACGCCAGTCTAACATTTAACTTGTTCGAGAGAAAGGTTATTTGTCTGGAAAAGAGATAATGTCAAGGTAGTAGGACACCCTTTCCTATTAAAAAGCTAGTGCCGTACCTGGACTAACCTCTTGGAGAATTTGTACCGCTAGACACACTTTAAGCTCGAGAGAGTTAAAGTGAAATAGTCCTTGTTTAGGTCGAGAGACGCTTGGATTTACCATCGACTACAATTCTCTATAAGCAATTGCATGTCAATACTCTACACACTCATAGCCAATAGAGACGTATACCTCTGAAGGTGGACATAACCCCAACGCTTCAATTCTCATTGTTTACAACCAACGTGACAATATTTCTCTTTTACTTTGCTATTTTTCAGCTTTTATTACATTACTTTGGTTACTTTTTACAATCCCCCCATTCTTACGAGACTTGCATCAAAAGTCTAATAATTTCACTTACTTGTTGACCAAGCTATTCTCTGTGGGATCGATACCCAACCCAGTTGGGTTCTATATTTGCTAACGACCGCTTTACACTCCTACGAGAGTTGTAGATTGAGCGTTATCAAAAATTGGCGCCGTTGCCGGGGAATACAAGTGTCAATCAAGTTCGTGAAAATTACTAGACCCTTTGGTCAAAGATTCTCGTACTTTTACGTTTAGTTTTTGTTTTTGTTTATTGCAGGTTTTTCTTTTAGTGCATGCCCCATACTAGAAGTTCTGGTCAACCGTTATTACCAATCAATCCGGAACCGCAACGAATTAGAAGAATGGAAGCACAAGCGGAAATCGACAGGATGGCTGCTCAACACGAGCAAGCAAGATTAGCTGCTCTTGCCGCTGCTCAAGTCCAACAACAAAACATTGATAATCCTGGACGAGCAACAAATCCTGACGATGAAGATTTAGGAGATGACGAGTTGATCAACCCAAGGCATGGCGCTGAAATGGCAACACCTGCCAACAGACGAGGTCGACAAGCTCGGTACAGATATGATCGCCAACCTTTGCAACCAGCTTTCGACGATGATGATGATGATCTTGATGGTGCCGGAGCCACTGGAGCTATAATTCCACCACCATTAGCGCCCGGAGCCAAGTTCAACATCACTAGCACCATGATTCAGTTATTGCAACTCAAGGGATTATTTGGTGGACTAGCAGGCGATGATCCGAATATGCATCTCATCAACTTTATTTCTACATGCAAGTCTTTTGACAATCCTGGAGTTGGTCAGAATGCTATTCGATTACGTCTATTTCCATTGTCTCTGTCTGGGGAGGCAACATTATGGTTGAACGGGCTGACTCCTGATTCTATTACAAATTGGAGGCAATTGAGAGACGCTTTCCTAGAAAGATTCTTTCCGCCATCCAAGAGGGCTCAATTGAGAGATGAAATCAGCAACTTTCGTCAGCTTCCCTCTGAAGCTCTTCACGAAACATGGGAGAGGTTCAAGACAAAGCTAGCGAGATGCCCAAACCATCACATGACTAATGTTCACCTCATGGAGATCTTATATAGAGCCTTGAATTCAGTAACTAAACCAGTGGTGGACAACGCAGCTGGAGGTTCTTTTATGGACCTCACCTTTGGTCAAGCAAGTAACATGCTAGATCGTATGACGAAACAAAGTAGAGCTTGGCATACCAGGGATTCTGAGGTAGCAAGCCCCACTTTATCTATTGGCATGTCTGCAGATCAAAGAAGGAGAGAAGAAGAACGTGATCAAGATATGGCGCACATGAAAACCCAAATGGATCTTCTTACAAAGCATCTATTAGGGAAGACTGAAAAAGTGAAATCTATTGCGTCAAAAGGAAGAGACGAATCTGATTCAGAAGAGGAGGCCAACTACTTGAACAATCAGGGGGGTTTCCGTGGGAATGCCCAAGGAAACCAAGGTCGGAACTATTATGATAAATCTGGAGGTAAAGACCAAGGTAGTTGGAAGAAAAATAATGAAAATAGTGGTTTGTACGTTCCCCCTGGTAGACGTGATACCACCACATCTAATTCTATGGAAGACATGATGGCTAAGTTATTGAAAGGAGTGGAAGCAACGAGCGCGGGAGTTAAGGAGGTGATTGACGATTTGGCCTCCATGAAGCAATTAGTTGATTCTCATTCCACTTCTATCAAGCAACTAGAGCAGCAATTCAGTCAACTTTCAGCAGCACTCAACCAAAGAAAAGCCGGCACCTTGCCTAGCGATACTGTGCAAAATCCAAGGACTGATGGGTCATGCATGGCCATCACTACGAGGAGTGGTAAGGTGCTGGAAACTTCAGCAGAAGGCAAGCAAGTAGTTGACAGAACAACAGACATGGACGCCACGCCTAGTGACGCCACTAGGGAAGACGCCGCAATATCCACTTCCAACGTCAAGGACGTATTGCCTAGTGACGTGCAGCCTGAAAAGAATAATAAACGGAAGCAAGAGGAGAAGAAAGCCATGGAAAGAACACTTCCATACCCACCACCACCTTTTCCACAAAGATTGAAGAAGGTGGCCGATGACACTAAGTTCAGCAAATTTATGACCATGTTGAAGCAGCTAACTATTAATGTCCCATTGGTAGAGGCACTTGAACAAATGCCTGGGTATGCGAAGTTTATGAAAGATCTTTTGACTAAAAAGAGGGCAGCAAGCTATGAGCTGAAAGAAGATGTGCATCATTGTAGTGCAATAGCTACCCGATCCATAGTTCAGAAGAAGGCCGACCCCGGAGCTTTCACTATTCCTTGCACCGTCGGATCTTTGGACTTTGCTAAAGCATTATGTGACTTAGGAGCCAGCATCAACTTGATGCCATTATCAATCTACAAGAAGTTGGGGTTAGGAGATCCTACACCAACTAATATGAAGCTTGTTATGGCGGATAGGTCGGTAAAACGACCGGTCGGTATTCTATGCGATGTCTTGGTGAAGGTATCTTCATTCATATTTCCAGCAGACTTTGTCATCTTGGATTGCGAAGCAGATTCAGAGGTTCCCATAATCTTGGGACGCCCTTTCCTTGCTACGGGAAGTGTGCTCATAGATTTGAGAGCTAATGAGCTTTCATTCCGAATAAATGATGAAGTGGTGCGCTTTGATGTCTGCAAATCAATGAAGCAACCCAAAGATCTAAGTGTATTTTCTGTGGCTGATGTTGTCGTTGATGACGAGGATGAGTTACTTGCTGAAGAGCAAATTCTTGATGATCCTTTGGAGGTTTTGCTCATGGAAGAAGATGATGATGATGCTGAAATTTCTGAAGATGATATTTGTGCTCTATCGGGATTAGGAGCATATCGCTGTCCTCCTAAGAAGCTGGATCTTGATCTCAAGAATCGACCCACACCACCAGCTAAGCCATCTATTGAAGAACCACCCACATTAGAATTAAAGGAGCTGCCAAGCCATTTGAAGTATGCATTCTTAGGAAGCGGAAACACTCTTCCAGTCATAGTGGCAGCCGATTTAGGTGAGCAACAAGTTGCAGCTCTTATTGCAATTTTACGCAAGTATATTAGAGCTATTGGATGGACCATTGCGGATATCCTTGGTATTCCACCTGGGATTTGCACTCATAAAATTCAGCTCCAAGAAAAGTGCACACCCACCATCGAACACCAAAGACGTCTAAACCCACCAATGCAAGAGGTGGTGAAGAAGGAGATTATCAAGTGGTTAGACGCAGGAGTTGTGTATCCTATTTCTGATAGTACATGGGTAAGCCCAGTACAATGTGTTCCCAAGAAAGGAGGTATGACGGTGGTTGCGAATGCAAAGAATGAGCTTATTCCACTCAGGCCCGTCACTGGATGGAGAGTATGCATGGACTACCGCAAGCTGAATTCTTGGACTCTCAAGGATCACTTCCCCATGCCATTTATGGACCAAATGCTAGATCGATTAGCGGGAAAAGGATGGTTTTGCTTTCTTGATGGTTATTCAGGTTATAATCAGATTTTTATTGCACCAGAAGACCAAGAGAAGACAACGTTTACATGCCCATATGGTACGTTTGCCTTCAAACGTATGCCATTCGGGTTATGTAATGCACCAGCCACCTTTCAGCGATGTATGATGTCTATTTTCTCTGATATGGTAGAAGACACTTTGGAGGTATTTATGGACGACTTTTCAGTTGTTGGGGAGTCTTTCGAAGCATGTTTGGTGAATTTAAGCATGGCATTACAAAGATGTGTAGAGTTCAACCTTGTGCTGAATTGGGAGAAGTGCCACTTCATGGTAAAAGAAGGAATTGTTCTTGGGCACAAGATCTCCGAAAGAGGAATAGAGGTTGATCGCGCCAAAATAGAGGTAATGGAGAAGCTACCACCTCCAATTTCGGTGAAGGGAGTTCGTAGTTTTCTTGGCCATGCTGGGTTTTATCGTAGATTCATCAAAGACTTCTCCAAAATTTCTAGTCCATTATGCAAGCTATTGGAGAAAGATGCGAAGTTTGACTTTAATGATGATTGCTTAAAGGCATTTGAATGCCTTAAAAAAAAACTCATTGAAGCCCCTATCATGGTAACACCAGATTGGATGCTCCCGTTCGAAGTCATGTGTGATGCTAGTGGGGTAGCCGTTGGTGCTGTTCTTGGACAGAGAAAGGAGAAATTATTTCATCCTATCTACTATGCGAGTAAGGTCCTCAATGAAGCCCAAAGGAACTACACCGTCACTGAACAAGAGCTATTAGCGGTTGTGTATGCGTTTGAGAAGTTCCGCGCCTACCTATTAGGTACTAAAGTGATCGTTCATACAGACCATGCAGCTCTTAGGTATCTAATGACAAAGAAGGATGCAAAACCAAGGCTGATTCGATGGGTGTTGCTGCTGCAAGAGTTTGATTTCGAAGTTAAAGATAGAAGAGGTTGCGAGAACCAAGTGGCTGATCACCTATCTAGACTTGAGAATGAGTATGTGGCGCAATCAGAAAATCAGATTGGCGATGCATTCCCTGACGAGGAGATACTAGCGACAACAATGGAGAACTTACCATGGTATGCCGACTTTGCAAATTTCGTGGTGAGTAATGTGTTACCTTCCAATTTATCTTACCACCAGAGGAGGAAGTTTATGCATGAAGTTCAGCACTATTATTGGGATGAGCCTTATTTGTTTCGAAGATGCGCGGATGGTATCATTCGACGATGTATATCCCATGAAGAAGTGCCCACTATATTAGAAGCATGCCACACTTCGCAAGTTGGAGGCCATCATGCAGGGAATCGAACAGCAAGAAAAGTCTTGCAAAGTGGTTATTATTGGCCTACAATATTCAGAGATGCACACGACTATGTGAGAAGGTGTGACCAATGCCAACGTCAAGGTGCTATTTCAAAACACCATGAAATGCCCATGTCCAAAATTCTGGAGGTAGAACTCTTTGATGTATGGGGTATTGATTTCATGGGACCATTCGTGAATTCGTTTGGAATGAAGTACATCTTGGTTGCTGTGGATTATGTGTCGAAATGGGTTGAAGCTGTAGCATTGGCCGATAATGAAGGAAAGCGTGTTGTAGCGTTTTTAAAGAAGAATATCTTCTCTCGCTTTGGGGTACCTCGTACTATCATAAGTGATGGAGGATCTCACTTCTGCAACAAGCTATTCAAATCTGTATTGGCCAAGTATGGAGTCAAGCAACACAAGGTAGCTACGCCTTATCATCCCCAAACTAGTGGACAAGTAGAGGTTTCCAATCGTGAGATCAAGCAAATCCTGGCCAAGACGGTCAATGCGAATCGGAAGGATTGGTCTCGGAAGCTAGATGATGCACTATGGGCGTATAGGACTGCATTCAAGACACCCATTGGCATGTCACCTTATCAGCTAGTTTATGGGAAGGCTTGTCATCTACCCATCGAGCTTGAATACAAGGCATTATGGGCATTGAAGCACTTGAATCTGAATTGGGATGATGTGAAGAACCTGAGGTTGGAGCAGCTGAACGAGCTAGATGAATTCCGTCTCCATGCATATGAAAGATCAGATTTATACAAGGAGCGGATGAAGAAGTATCACGATCAGCGGATTGTTCGACGACACTTCCAAAAAGGTGACATGGTACTACTCTTTAACTCCAGATTCAAGCTCTTCCCAGGTAAGTTAAAATCAAAGTGGTCTGGTCCATTTAAAGTCACCCACGTCTACTCGTCTGGAGTAGTCGAACTGGAAAATAATGAGGGTGTTATCTTCAAGGTGAATGGCCAACGTGTTAAGCCATATATCGGTCCTCTTGACTCGATGAATGACATGGCCATCACTTATCTCGACGAAGTCTAAGTACTCGAGATTACTACGTCGAGCCACGACAATAAATAAGGCGCTAGATGGGAGGCAACCCTTCGTTTTATTGTTTTATCGTTTTGTCGTTTTAGTATTTTTTCTTTTTGATAAATGAAAATCCAAAAATAAGAGTCGTGCCACGACCAAAACTAAGGCGCTTGGTGGGAGGCAACCCATCGTACTAATCGTTTTCATTTGTTTGAGCAAATATAGGTGTAAGAAGTATGCAACGAGGAGATTGATTTCAATTGACGATTTGGTCGCATTGTATGGTAAAGTCGGTAAGTTAGGAATGGTGATGCATAAGGCTATGAATTGAGCCTTTCTCACGTCATAATAGGCTTCGAGGAAGGCTAGGCCTTGGTAAAAATAGGCCACGAACGATGCACAACCTATTCTATAGCCTAAGGACTCGGAATCTAGTGTGCTATACCCTATGCGCCGCCTATTCCTAGGTGTGCTTTTGACTATGCGCCGCCTATGCTATGGCATTTGAGATACTGAGACCAAATGCCATACCATATGCGCCGCATATGGCTAGATATGCCATACTATGTGCGGCGCATATGTCCCATTATGCCATGGACAATGCGCCGCATATACATGTGATATGCCGAGGGATATGCGCCGCATATAGGGTGATTTTGTCCCCAAATCCGATTGTAAATGGGTCATAACCCGACCCATACTCCTCCTATATAAAGGGGACTTGGTTTTTTATCACAAACACATTAGAAGTAACCCTAAAGGCGCCGCATATCATCCCAAATCCTCTCAAATTTTTCTTCCTTTGTTCTTCCAATCCACAACAACTTCTCCACAATCTTCAAGCAAGTAAGTGCTCTCTTATTCTTCATCTATTTATCGTAAGTACTACTTTACTATGCTTATTATAAAATGCTAACTCATGAGAGATTAGTGGTGATGTTCATGTGTGTGGATAATTGTTGCAAAATCGTGTGATTGATTATATACGTATGGAATTCATGACTTGTTTCCGACTTGAATTTTGTTTCAATGGCATTGTTGTGATACTTGCTGAACATATGTGGCCATGAATATTGATTGAGAGTGTTGTTTGGATGCTTGCATGATTAACCATCCCGGCCATCGGGATAAGGTTATAGTGACTATCGACTTAGGTGGTGGTGTTTGTTGTTTGAATAAGCAATTCCATGTGGTAACCCCTATGTTGTAACGTTGCTATATACACCATGCAAGTCGTCCAAATGGCTGCTCATGAGTGATGTAATACTGATTTTCTTGTCGGAATACAATCCTAAGATGTATGTCGATGACGTCTGAGTACTCGACCACGTTCACTTCACCGATTTGTGCCAACAAGATTAAGTGTGGGGTGGTACCCCTAATGCTTGCATATAGATTGTCTAATGTGCGATTGTGCTGCATCTAACATTATTTCTAGTCTCAGGTTCAATGGCACCGAAAGCAAGGCAAGGCAAGGAGAAGGCTACCACGACCCGCAAGGACAAAAAGAGAAGCCGAAAAGACCAAGGCGAATCATCTTCCGCACACCTACCACGCCGAATGTTCGGAATCAAATGGGTTCTTGAGGAAGAAGCCAAGGCATGGTACAGCAGCAACAAAGAAAAGAAATATGTGCACGTTGACTTAATCAACAAGGATACCTTAGCAAAGAAGGAGCCGCAAATGTTGGCTAAGATAATGGCTTTGAAGCTGGATTTCATCTTCCGCGACATGGGAGAGTGCAATCTTGACTTGACAAGAGAGTTTTATGCCAACTGGTCGCCAAACACAACAGGCAACGAAGTCAAAATTCGGGGCCAAGTGTTACAGCTTACAGCGGATTGGATCAACTCGTTTCTAGGACTACCTTCGGTCGACACTGCACCATACAAAGAGCTGTACAGCAGGCCTCCTTACAGAGCTATAAGACACACGCTTTGTGGAAGCAGATCGATGGCAAGATGGGGCAGACATAAGGAAACAGGCCGTCACAACACATTCCCCTATGCTCCACTAAATAGGGAAGCAAGAATCTGGATGCGCATTGTCAACTCATGCCTTATTCCTGGGACGCAATACACAAAGATATCGAGAGATAGAGTGTGTCTGGTTTATGCATTGATGACAAATGTCCCTATCAACTTTGGGGCAATCATTCGATCCACCATGAGGAAAGCCAGACTCCACAGCAGGTCCCATTTCACATTCGGCAATTTGTTGACAGCAATGTTGCGGAAGGAGGATATAGAAGAGGAACCAGCTGACCACAAACTCCCACATACCCCAAAGAAGGTTGACCTCACAAAGGTCAAAGATGCGGAGACAACGCATGGAGTCAACCTTACCACTGCGGAGAGACACGCTCGTGACGAGAGTTTCTTCCATCATCTCTATGGCATGACACGATTCACTATGATGAGTGATGGACGTATTCCAACTGCTGAAGAGCTCCAACAGCTGGACCACGACTACCCAATGAACAGACATGCCCGGGAGATGTGTGGAGTGGGAGTCTATTTCGAGGAACCTCTTGATGATGACGTGCCAACTGATGATGATAGACGCTTGCCTGATTCTGATGCTGAGGCGAACTCTGATGATGACTCTTACGATGATTCGGACGAAGGGGGTATGACCCCCGACATTGAGGAAGAGTCCGACTAATCAGGTTCTTCGACTTTATTTTCCACTGAGGGCAGTGTCTAGTCTAAGTGTGGGGTGTCGGCAGAATCTGCATGCTATGTTTGTATGTTTGCTCTTGTTTATTTTGTTTTGAGTCCAAATTTTTATTTTTTGTGATTTTTTTTTCGTGTGACGTTTTTTTTATTTTTTTAGGAGTAAAATTTTTCTAGCTTCGCATGAAATTATTTTGATAGGCAGCATGAGATTAGAACAAGAGTATGTGCTACAATTGTGACTATTGAGACATTTAGGCTCTAGTTGTGACTCATTATGTGATATTTTATGGTTCAATTCCTTCACTTGTTGGGTCGAGAGTCTATATTACTACCAATCAAGTCGACCATGTGCCTTGTGTGTGTGAGATTAATAGTATATTCTATGTTTGTGGCTGATGCTAGAACTTGCCTGGTATGTATGCAAAGCGAAAATAAGGAATGTAAGTTTAGGATATGATTTAGGCATTTCTTTGGCAACCTATACATGTTTACCTTCAGTTTTACCTACCCATGAATATCATCCTAGTTAAACCCTTTTGAGCCTTTAGCCTATTTCTTTGACAACCTTGTATGTAAGCCTAATCCATTTCTTTCAAGACCATAATTTGATCCAAATTCCTAAGTGCTTTAAAGTGAATAAGTCATGTGACAACATAAGAGGAAATTGGGTGAGTATGATGCTTTAAATTGTAAAGGTTCTTGAAGGTGTTATGAAAAAGAAAAAAAAAAATGCTATCATAGGAGGTACGTTGTGAAAAGAAAAAGGAAAAGAAAGCTGAAAAGTGAGTTGTGCTTAAAATTGGAAAACAAAAGATGAAAACAAGGGTGGAAGAATAAAATAAAGAAAGGTTGAAAGAAAAAAGTGTCATAGATACAAAGTGATGTATTAAAGTGCTTAGGAACTTAGTCACTATTTCTGGCCAAAATAGTCCTACCCGTCCCTTAGCCTACATTACAACCATCTAAAGACCTACTTGATCCTAATCTTAACATTCCGACATTTAGTGGAGTACTACATTAAGGGCAAGCTTATGGTCATTAGTTGCTACATATGAATTCTTTGTGAGAGTGAGAGCAAGGACACTTTGATACCCATGTTTGAAAAATATGCTATATTTGTGAGTGATTATGGGTACTATATTGTGAGACACACATGGTTGATGAGTCTTGGATAGTTGTATATGATTCTATGCACCTTAACGTTTGCATGCGAGTTGATCACCATCACGAGTCTATGCTTGAGGTTAAATTGTTTCTACTTATAATCGGAAAGCTACTCTTCGTTGATAATTGTTGTGCTTGTCTTGAAGAATGTTTTGTGTTGTTTCTGTAAAAACCTTAAGTCAATGCTTAGAAGGACATGATATGTTGTTCGAGGACGAACAAAGCTCTAAGTGTGGGGTGTTGATGATAGGCGAATTTACGCGCCTATATCAATATATTTTGCCCATATTTTAGCCTAGTTTTGAGAACTAATTATCTATTTCATACACTTTTAGTCCTTTTTCCTGTAAATGAGCTAACAAATGTGATTAGAAAAGTTTCAGGTATAAATGATGCAAAATACAGCAATTTATGGCTTACTTGACGCAAAAGAAAGCTCACAAACGAGATGGAAAGGAGCTGGACGCATAAAGGACTAAATCTGCTGCATGGAAAATCTGTCCCGGGCTAAAACAGCATTTCTGAAGACTTTGGGGACTTACAGACACAAAGCTGGATTTTTGCCATAATACATTAACCTAGTGCAATTAGGTTATGTGTTTCATTATTCTATTTGGATTATAATTTTGTAACCTTACCCTAGTACATTTGGGTCAAGGATTTCATTAGTATATTAGGATTTGGTTATTTATTTCATTAGCTTAGTAGGAGTAGGATAGGAGTATTATAAATACCCTATCATGTTAGAGATTTTTAATAACTTCTTCAATAATCAACTCAACAATATAAATTTCTTCCATCTCTCTCATCTTCCACTACAAACACTTCTAATCTATTCTTCTATTCTTAAATTCCACAACAAGAGAATCGTTACTTGCTACGATATCACCAAAACCACACGCCAAACACCTACTATTCACGCCATCCACCATGCAAAACTTGATATCCTACGCATTCATGGGTAACTAAACCTCTTAGTTGGGGTTATGGAAGCCGAATGAGTTACTATCTATTGCTATGAGCTTGTGAGTTCAAGACACGTATATTGCTTATATCATTATTCTCTTCATCTTAAATCTACATCCTTTGCGGTTCAAACACAAGAACACGCCATTCTAACATCTAACCTGTTCGAGAGAAAGGTTATTTGTCTAGAAAAGAAGACGCATAGACAAAGCCAGTCTAACATTTAACTTGTTCGAGAGAAAGGTTATTTGTCTGGAAAAGAGATAATGTCAAGGTAGTAGGACACCCTTTCCTATTAAAAAGCTAGTGCCGTACCTGGACTAACCTCTTGGAGAATTTGTACCGCTAGACACACTTTAAGCTCGAGAGAGTTAAAGTGAAATAGTCCTTGTTTAGGTCGAGAGACGCTTGGATTTACCATCGACTACAATTCTCTATAAGCAATTGCATGTCAAGACTCTACACACTCATAGCCAATAGAGACGTATACCTCTGAAGGTGGACATAACCCCAACGCTTCAATTCTCATTGTTTACAACCAACGTGACAATATTTCTCTTTTACTTTGCTATTTTTCAGCTTTTATTACATTACTTTGGTTACTTATTACAATCCCCCCATTCTTACGAGACTTGCATCAAAAGTCTAATAATTTCACTTACTTGTTGACCAAGCTATTCTCTGTGGGATCGATACCCAACCCAGTTGGGTTCTATATTTGCTAACGACCGCTTTACACTCCTACGAGAGTTGTAGATTGAGCGTTATCAGTCAAGCCTCTCTAATGGGTGACCCTGAACAGGAAGTCAAGCCTAAGGCAATATGATAGTCAAGACTTAATCTAACGGGTGACTCCTGGTCCTGCACTTGCTACGCAGTTTTGGAGTTTAGGGACTATTACTAACGACTTTGCCTCACTAATGGGGAAGTTGTCATCCCTGCACTCGCTCGATGCTAGTTCCTACTCCCAACTGAAAGACACTAAACTGATTCTTGGATTGTACTAGACTGAGCTAACTCTATTATTGATTATCTTACTTGACTGATCTGACTGAGTTTACTTGATTCCATTATAGGATGAAATACTTCTAAATCTCGTTATCTGAGTGGATGATACCAAGTTTTGAATTGATTACTTGAATTCTACTAAGGTCTGAAACTAAATTCTTTAATACTACTAAGATCTAAGCTAAGTACTGAACTAAAGTTGGAGTGCTAATGATACTTAGATTACTGAGATTTCTTAAGTTCTGTAACTATCTGAGAGTACTGAATTCTATAACTGACTGAGTTCTAAGGATCATGGTTTGACTGAGATTATCGTGAAAACTGACACTGGCTCTAGACAATAACATATTTTTGGGTATAAATACCCCCAAGACTCGATATTATAAAAGTAAAACATAACCATTCTTGAATAATTATGACCATAGACTTTCATTCACAACACAATCAATACGATATCTCGTCAATCAGTTGAATGTGATACACATATAAATGTATAGGAAATGCATACTAATATCTCATAGTTATTCAATAAGGACTACACATGGATAAGAATGCATGCAACTTATCATAATACATGCACTAAGGCATTTCAGCAAACACTTGGTATGCGCTAGTTATCACAAAATTGGGGATTTAATGTTTAACATACTGAATAGGCACTATTATCTTTACTTGAGTATTCTACCAAACATATGGGGGTATGATTTTGTTATACCACAGATTCTATACTTAATTATCATGAATACATCAATATCATCCATCTTAAAGAGGGTTTATCATGAACATCATACAATTCATCATATATTAGAATCAACTTTTGAAATTGGTAGTCTAAATCATTAATTAAAACCCAACAATACAAAATCATGAACTCTAATACTCATAAATCATGAAATCTCATAAATACGTAAACCTCAAATTTTGAAAATGATTCTTGATCTTCTTGGGTGGAAGGAAACCAAGAATCAACATCTAACATACATTATAAGAGTTTCTTGAAGGTTCTTGAAGAAAATCCTTTGTCTTATTCTTGATTTCTTGGCTAGGGTTCTTGCCTCTTTGAGAGAAAATATAATGTTATTGAGAGAAAAGTGAGGAAAGTAATGGAATAAGGTCTTATTGGGTGTTTTATTTCATATTTAGGGATGGTAGGGGTCATGGAAAAATTTTAAGATGCCCTTGAAATTAAATAACAGAATTTGAAAATCCTATTTTTTCATGTTGGCGCGTCGCGCCATAAACGCGTCAGCTTACTGGAAGTTGGACAATTGGGAGATGCGGTGAAAATCGCGTAGCCATCTTGGTTACAAATTGGAAATACACCGCGACGCAGTGGAATCATGGACACTTATTGGATTTTAACGATTTCTATTTTGGCTAACTCCGCGATGTGATAAAGTACTAGGTGGTACACTATCTCACTGAAATGGTTCTAACTCTTTGCCCGAGTGTCGGATTTTGGTGAATTTAGTATTGATGGAAAGCTTATTCAATTCTACACAGTCTAAAATACATCGTACTTAGGAAGTAATCCCTTACTCAATTTAAGGATAAAACTTGACTTAAAGAAAATTTGGGGTATTACAATTTCCCCCTGGGACACTAGGTCCTTAGAAGAATACTGACTTGACTGCGATATTGAGGAAAACTGGGATAATGCATAGGGCACCAATGAATTGAACCGTGACTGAATATCTGGGATATGAAACTAAGGCATGATACATAAACCAAGTTGAACATGCCACTACCTAGTTGGTCCATCTTAGAATGATCACATTCACGAGATTTTAGATAATGGGATTAGGTAGAAAGATGGGGAAACCACACCATCTAAACTTATCCGTTCTGACTGATAAACTGAAGTACTTGCTTTGTGGACCAACTTATGCTAAAAACTTATACTCGATTGGAGCATTTCTATTACACTCTTTATATAGAGTTCTAATAACTGTAGAGAGAAAGCGAATCTTGGCCTGGTCTAAGTAGAAAATCTGAATGGGAGATCGCTACATAGATGGGGTTCTTGTATTAGGAGGAAATGACTATGAAACATCATCTTAGTTAAAGTGATCAAACCTTATGCACTGCAACTAAGACTGCTGAAAATGTTCGCATGGTGTTGAGGACAAATGCATAAATATACTAATTTATCTGATTAATTAAATGACTTATAGATTAATGCTGGCATATAAGACTAAACTGTACTTACTAGAAACGACTAGCCTAAGTCTGTAGAGTATTATGCATCGGAGGTAAGGACTGACTGAGTGACATGAGGTGACTGAGCATGGATTTATGAAAATTGAATTACTTGAAATTGTAATACCAAGCGTACGACATGATTCAGAAACATTCCATAGCTGAGGTACTGAAATACTAATGACTGACTAACTAATTTCTATATGCTATGGTTGGGTAATCCTGAAAGTGGACTGAGTTTTTGATCTGGTTGAACTAGGACTGAGATTGAGATTGTAGCTAAGACGGTAATTGAGACTGTAACCGTAACTAAGACTATAACTGGGACTAAATACTAGATTTCTATAACTGAGGTTTACACTCGTACAGGAGCACTAAATTCTAATGGCTAAATAACTGAAAGCCATGGTTCTATAGGTCTATATGAGTCTTTTACTAGATACTGACTAATGAATGATGTTGTAACTGAGGCATACAGAAAAAAACATTAACACTATAGATTCACCAAGGTATCTAAACTGAAAGTATAGATGACATAATCTGAGTTTGAATGAACCCTAAGAGTGAAGTCATGAATCGTGTGGGCTAAGCATACTATAAAGAATGAGATGAGTGCATGAGTCATGAGCTATATGAACTGGGTTTGAAATTACTGAATTCATGGAACATAGTTTGCAACACTGAGTAAGCTGAAACTCATACTACGAACATAAATAAATGAAAGGGAGAATGGATTAGATTGAGAGAAAATTTCCAAGTTATGCTTAATGGCAGGACATAAATATTGAAAGAAGGAAAACTGTTCCTAAAACATCTCATATCCTCCTGCACATAAGTCTGGTGCACAACACACCTATGTATAAGACTCTAATAGATGCGGCTTTTCAGACTTCCTATGATACTATTGAACCTTAGGCTCTTATACCAAGTTTGTAACACCCCGAATCTGATACTCAGAATGTTACACGATGATCATGAACCCGAAGGATCACAAGCTAACCCATGTCTGATATCTGTAACTGAGCACTAAATAATATACTATAAATATGCAGAATATAAGCTGTAAGGCCATAAGGTTCAAAACTGAACTAATACTGAATATAAAAATATTTCTATAATAGGGTATAACAATACCCAAAATTAAACTAAACTGTCTGAACACATGTTATAGTTTGAAAGCTTCTAAACTGTCTAACAAACTGCGGAGTTGATGAGATAATAAAGTAATAAAATATTCATGCTATTCTCAAAAGATGAGGACTCACTGCTAGTTTGGCTACTGAACGACTGATCTACTAAGAATGATCGGGAGCTCATACTTCTAAATCTATGGTATAAAACACCATAGTGCAAATGTTTTAGTACATTGAATGTATTAGTATGTAAGTGTGGTAGGCTAAATGCAAGGGTTCATATGCATGAACAATAGTAACTGATTGTTTAACATGAACATGATAATACATGCATGAATACATAATTGCAACTGAGATCGTGATAACACTGACTCATGAATTCTGATATTGTGGATTTTATGATATCTGAGTACTAATACTGGGATACTGAATAACTGAGTCTATTGAGTACTAAGGAACTAATATCGTATTACTAAAAAATAAATGATTGTTTTTGATAGTTTTGATTATGAAGAATTGGTCTGATTGACTGTATCTAACAATCCTAAAATCTGAATACTGGCAATATGAATTTCATATAATTAATATACTATTAACTGGGTGACTGTGTCTGATAGTCCTAAAATTTGATGGAACTAGCTGAGTTCCATACTGAGCTGAGTGAATGTATCTGATAGTCCTAATTTCTAAAGCACTGAACTGAGCTCTATTGTAAAGACTGAATCTGAAACTAAAATTGTGGGAGGTAATCGTCTAACCAACATTCCCCAAAACGAAACTGGTGGGGTCCAACCTATAACCCCAGCTGGAAGGGTGTCAGTACTGTGCCACGGGTAAAGAAAAGCTGTGAGTAAACCCTCTCTAATAGGGAGTTCTTCAGTCAATCCCTCCTAGTAGGAAACTCAAATGAGATATATAAATCCCTATACTTGTTGGGTACATCTTAACCTACGTTGGCTATGTAGTTATGGAACGTAAGTATTGCTTCTAAGAATCACACGCTCAAATGATGACCAGTGTACGTCCTCATCCCTGGGTTCACTCGGTACTGAATCCTACTCCCAACTGAAGAGACAATGAATTGAATTAAACGAAACTGAACTATTACTAATCGTATTGTTTAACTGATTTGAACAGAGTTCACTAAATTTCGTTGACTGACGGAATACTATTGAAATCTGATAGCTGACTGAGATTACTAAGATTACTAGATATTATTGAGTAAGTCTGAACTAATACTGAGTTTACTAAGTTTTCCTAAGTCATGTGATTGACTAAATTCTATGATCATGGCTCGACTGTGAGTATCATGAAAACATGACACTGGATCTAGGCATACAACTAAAGTGTCGGGTATTAAATACCCCCTGGACTCAATAGTATGAAACTGCCAGGGCATGACACTTCTTGAACACATGACCAATATCAATAATTAATAATACATTAATTTGGGGATTTCATGAAGAACATGGTTATCATAGTCTTCTACATGAATGGAATTTCATATAAACACGTCATACTCTCATCAACCTAATCTCATGAACATTCCCTCAACCATTCATAATGCACACAATATCATGGAAGTCATTCTTAGTCATAGTGTAAAGCATACACTTATCACTTGGGTCACAATTAAGCTATAATGCATAATTCTATTCTCTTAGGCATTTTAGCAAACCCCTAGGATGCATGACGTAGGGCGTAGGCATGGCCATCAAATTAATACAAAAAACTCCATATTTCAACTCAATTTCACATGTTTCAAACCACATACTAGCATAGGTTCCTGAACAACACATAAAGATTCCAACGTGGGAATCATACAACCATAATCACATGAACATAATCAACCAACAAAAAAATATTCATAATTCAATATTTTAAAATTGATTCTTGGTATTCATGGATGAAAGGATTCTATGAATGAACACAGTGCATACCTTAGTTCTTGTTTCTACGATGATTGATGGAGTGATTCTTGAATTTGAGTCATGGATTCAAATCCCCAATTGAAAAACCTAGCTTGTTCTTGAGAGAAACTTGAGAGAAAAAATATATTTTGGGTGAATTATGGCCGAATCATGTGTTATTGGGTATATATAGGGGGTGATAAATTGACCATTTTAACCTTTGGACATGTATTTTAATTTTGAGAAAATTTTCCGACTTGGACCCCTGGCACGACGCGGCGCTATCGCGCCGTGTCACTGGAATGTGATGATTTTGAATTTGAGCCTTGGAGGGATGAGCCATAATCGCGGAGGCTCACTGGATTTTGACGATTACCATTTTGGCTGGCTCCTCGATGTATTGATGGCTCAAGTGGCACACTGTCTTACTAAAATGACTCTAATTCTTCTCTCGGGTGTCGAATTTGGGAGAATTTAGTATCGATGGAAAGATTATTCAATTTACCACATGACAAAAAGTTAAAATATTGAAAATATGACATGTATAAAAGTGTATTCATCTTTGAAACAAGTCTTTAACCTTTTTAGGACGATTTTAAGCTAGGTAGAAGTACGGGGTATTTCAATAAATAATAGAGACATAAAGCTATCAATCTCCACCTAATATCTTAAAACAATAATTTGGTTTAATTATCTGGTATTCAAGATAGGTGTTAGTAAAGCATGCTTAGGAGAATAGAAAACTTACTTGATGATGCTGCTTAGACAAGAGAAGAAAGTTTTTTCTATGTATACATAATAGAGAAAATGACCAAATAAACTCCCAACCTTTACCCCAAATCTCAACTACACACTTATACTTTACGGGGGTCCTATGAACCTCCTGAACTATTTTAAAGTGGCATATTTATCCCCCTGAATGCTGACATGGAAAGAGAGTGGGTTTTACTCTGCTAAAAGAGAGTGAGAACGCTAACATGGCCAAATATTTCTTTATTTTCTTTATTCATTTTTAATTATTATTTTTATTTATTTATTTTCTTCTTCTTCTTCTTCTTCTTCTTCTTCAAAAACTCAATAATGGCATCTTCAAGAACTCAACAATGGCATTCAATCCAAAATTAATTTATCCAACTTACATACTTATTAACCGAATTACCATACCAAGAATCATCGTTCTCATAAAATGAAACATAAACTTCCAACAATGCCCTTGAAATTGATGTAATCAAATCAAAACCATAATCAAAATCATCACCAAATTTTTGCACAATCAACACCAATGTCTCTTTTCTACAGTTTCCATTCTTGGATTGATAAACATGGGCTGATAAAACTTTATTTTTCTACTCCTCAATGAAAAATGGAGGCTTAAAGATTTTAGAAAAAAAATCCATGATCCTTTATCTGTTTCTTTACGGAAGTCTAGAAAACAAAGAGAATTTGGTGGGTTTCACTCTATTTAAATAATTGATTTTTTAGAGTAAAAAAAAAAAGAAAAAATGACGTGTTAATGATGTGCCAAGAAAAAATGATGTGGCAGCGAGTGTAGCTCACTGCCTAAAATAATGTATGGGCATGAGCTTTTAGGAGGGTAAATATTCCACTTTAAAATAGTTCAGGGGGATAAATATTCCACTTTAAAATAGTTCAGGGGGGTCGTAGGACCCCCTCGAAGTATAAGTGTGTAGTTGGGATTAGGGGTAAAGGTTGGGGGGGGGGGGTATTTAGATATTTTCTCATACATAATATAATAATTCTACAAACCAAAAACCATGAGGAGTTATGAAATATGAAAAATCTATGAAGTTATGAAGGTATTGGGTAACACAGTCCTAGTTCTTTTCTCATATTGATTTCAAATCCAAAAAATAAAAAAGTGTTACTACTAAACTATTTATTAGCAAATCCCTCTCATTTAGTTGAAATTGTTATTGATTACCTTGATTTACATCTTAAATGATATTCGACCTATTCCCTTTGGAATCGACCCTAACCTTGTTGGGTTCTATATTTGGTCAGCGACCGCTTTGTGATTTTTCTAGAGGTATAATTTAGGTGACTTCAATTTTGGTGTTTTGCAAGGGAATATTGTTATGTAGTTAAGTTTAGTGTGTTTATGAGGGTTATTGGTTGTTGTTTCTTGATTTTATTTTTTTTTGTTATTTTAAAGCGTACGTCGGTGTCTTCCTAATAATCAAAGTCATTGCAATCCTATGTTTCCACTTGATATGGAGCTTGAGAGAACTATAATACACAATCAAATAATGGTGAACAAAGGAGTTCATGATTAAGGAGCCTTTATCGTGGGAATTCATAATGACCTAGAAATTTTAAATCAACCATTACAGCCACATGATGGTCAAAAAACTGTGGAGCAAATTACTACTTAGTTGGTCACTTAGGAAAGATCTTGGAAAGAAGCTACCAAGAGGGCAACGAGGGATGAGAGGGATAGACAAGATAATCATATTGTCTTTTATACATTATGAGAGGGAAAACAGAGAAGGAACAGGGGCAAAAATCTCTACAATGGTATCTTACTCATTACTAAGATATGGAAGAAGACTTGGACTATTAGGAGTCGATTGAGATAGGTGCTATCATTCCACCAAAACTAACTCTAGGGATAAAGTTTGACATTACTATTTCCATGATCCACTTGCTGAACTTGAAGGGTTTATTTGCAGCCAACTATTGATGATAATAATATGGATGTGATGAATTTTGTATGGATTTATATTTCTTAAAACCTTTTTGGAGTAAGTCTAGAGGCATTTATATTGAGGTTGTTTTTTTTCTCACTGATGGAGAGGCTACATTATGGTTGTATGAATTACCATATGGATCCATTAATAATTGGAATGAATTGGGGATTCAGTTCTTGGATTGATTTTTCCAAACTTTCAGAATGCTGCAGGTGAAAGATGAGATTTACAATTTTAGTTAGTTTCATAGAGGCACTATATGAGACTTGGTTGAGGTTTAATAAGAAGTTTTAAAATGTTCCAAATCGCATGATGACTGGTACAGATTTGCTTCAGTTCTTCTATAAGGCCTTAAACAAAACACTAAGGTTTTATAAGACGCTATCCCTAGTGAGGCATTCAAGAGTTTGCCTTGGGAGTATGCTTCTGAGATCCTCTATTAAATGAAAAATACAAACTGAGGGTGGCACACTAGAGATATGGTTAAACCGATTGACGCTTATGCAATCGGACCATCCATAGAGTATAGAGAATTAGATGAGACAGTAGCTAAAGAGGTTGCACAACTAAGGACTAAGATTAGGTTGATTACTAAAAATTTTTCTACAATAGGAGCAGAAAAGATGAATGGAGTTGGTGCACAAGGTAAGGCCCCTAGGTATGAAGATTCACATTTTGAAGAAGAGGTGAAGTATCTTAACAGAAAGGTGGTGGGTTTTCGAGCCAAGGGCCAAGGGTCTAACCAAGACAATTAGAACTCTTGGAAAGGGAATCAAGGTCAGAACTACTATGGAAACAATAATTACAATAAGTCTGGATATATAGATAGGAGTAGGGCATGATGGTGGTTAGAGAAGAAAGGATGACTATAAGGATAAGAGTGGCCTTTATGTTCCACCCAGGAATTGTGATGTAGGTTCGAGAAATTCAAGGATGAAAGAAATGATTGTAAAGGTTGTGAAAGGGGCAAAGAAAATGGAAGATTGCCTTTTTGAGATTAAGACAGACATCTCAAGTATAAATTAGAAGTTGAATCATATGTTACCACCATAAAAAAACATGAAAAACAGTTTGGTTAGATTTCTGCTACTTTGAATCAATGTCAACATAGCAAACTTTCAAGAAACACCATCCAAAATTCAAAGAATGATAAGCATTTTTTAGGTATTACCACTCAATGTGCTAAGAGGAATATTGATCCTTCTATGCCATGACTGTTAATGATGTGGTAGAATCAGTGATTGTTGAAGGTGAATAAGTTTCAATCTCTAAAAAGGTGGTGGTAAATAAGAATGCACCTGAAAATACTTAAGTTGATGATCCTAAAACCAAGGCAAGAAAGGGGAAGTACAAGGAGTTCCTACATGTATTGACTCAGATTCCACGACCTCCTTCTCTTATTTTGCAAAGACTGAAAATCAAAGTAAAAAAGGAAAAGTACCAAAAGTTTATTTTTATGGTGAAAGAGTTGATAGTAAATATCTCTCTAATTTAGGCACTCAAACTAATGTCAGGTTATGTAAAATTTATGAAGGATTTGGTTACTGAGAGGAAGATGGTGAGTTATCAGCCTACTCATAGTGTGTACCATGATAGTATAATAGACTCTATGTCATTGGTTGAGAAGACGAAAGACCGTAGATCCTTTACGATCCCATACACTATTGGGTCTTTCAACTTTCCAAAATCATGGTATGATTTGGGCACTAGCATTAACTTAACATCCCTAGTAGTTTATAGATAGTTGCAGTTGGGGGCAACCAAATATACTTCAATGAGACTTTTCAAGGATGATCACACTGTGAAGAAGCTGATGGGAATCTTATGTGATATTCTTGTGAGAATTCCGTCCTTTAACTTTCCAGCTAATGCCAGACACGAACCGAACCTTATAGTAACCATAGCATGTCCATAAATTAGTTATCCTATAAGTAATCATAAACTAATACCAAACAACTACCGAAGCTGGTAAATAGTAACCAAACCATAACTATAAACGATGCTAGTATCATGCCAGAACTCATAATAAAAATAACAATAAATCATATGTTGGACTTAAATTGAAACTAACGTGCATTTACATAAATATACACATAGTTAGAAAATAAGAAGAAACTCAAG
The DNA here is from genome assembly GCA_030864225.1 of Capsicum baccatum var. pendulum. NCBI lineage: Eukaryota > Viridiplantae > Streptophyta > Magnoliopsida > Solanales > Solanaceae > Capsicum > Capsicum baccatum. Next base: position 72,898,773 of record CM061558.1, on the reverse strand, counting down.
GGTTGCAAGACTATCTCTAAATCCAAAAGTCATAAATATGAATCTGAGGCAGTTATGTCCACCAAGGCAAGGCGAGTCCCGAATACTAGATCACGAAGGTGTGGTCCATTGTCAGTTGCTTCTCTACCCAACAAAAAGAGCTAAAATGGTCTAGAAATCAAGTCTTAGACAAACCCTACCCAAGGTAACAACCTATACTAGTATGCACGAGTTTTGCTAATCCCAAAGGAACTTAATGCTAAGTATACTAGCAAAAAAAGGTAGTGGGGCCTATTATCAGGTCCGACAATAAAACCTAGGCCAAAACCTATTTGACACTAGTCTAATGCTTTCCATTCCTATTTTAAGGTACTAATAGACCTAAAGAATGATAATAAATTATACTAGGGGAAATGAGCTCTAAATCAACCAAAATTTAGCCCTAACCTGCTAAATAAGGCTTAAAAATAAAAAAAAAATGCTTGGGAAACAACTACTAGCCCAAAACTAGCATAATAGTAAGAAAAGCCATTAATAGGCTCAATCTAGAAGTAGGGGAAACTTAGCCACCTACCTGGACCCTACCTAATCCTCACAACTAGAACTATTCTCTTTTGAGAGGCATTTGACTACTACTACACTATTAAAATAAGGATCTAGATTTAAAGACGAGAAAAACAATACCCATATTGCATATAAATTCTTCAGGTTAGAAATATAATTAAGAATCCCATATGGGACCCACTTGGAAAATTACAAAACTAAAACCATCACAACCTCCCACGCAGCTCAAAGATCATTAGCCACATGAAATATAGTCGAATCTGAGCTTAAAGACCAAAAATTAGTTCCCACAAAAATTAATGAATCTATGAAAATAAACCAACAAAATGAAGTAGAATCGAGCTAAACTTATGGGGTTAATGATGTTTCTCAAGAATCCACTCAAAGCTAAAATCTTCTTCAGTTATCAAATTTCTGCAAGATTTTGAGGTTACAATGTCTAAATATAGAGGATAAGTTAAAATAAGAAAATTGAAGAGGGATTTACATATAAAGTGACAACGATGGCCGCTTTAGCAGTTAAATAACTGCTAAGCGGTCACCTATAAAGTGCCCTATGGTTGCTTAAATGACTCTACCCTATCGACTAGGATCTGCCAAAAGTGCTTAAGGGTCAGTTTAGCTACTATGTTTAAGTCCACACGAGGCTACTTTCATGGCTGATCAGCTCTAGTAAAGTGGTCCAGGGTTGCTAATGCAACTACTGGTAAAGTAGTCCTCGGGCTGCTAAAGAAGATACACCAAATACTTGGCACCAACCAAGTTTAACTAGTCCCAACGGGCTCTAACCGAGTGCTGGGAATTAGTTTGGAATCTCGTTCTTTACAAATGAAATATGATACCCTACCAAATTTGAATTTCCAGACTCAATAGCACCATTAAAAATTCCATCGGGGGTCGTTTAAATAAAAAGTGGTTCCTACACCTCTAAGGTTCATTTTTATCAATTTCCACCCAATAGCCCAAAATAAGTCTGAAAGCCTTGGGGCCCGAATAAAGGGTCGCCTAGCCTAAAATTGATGTTTTGGAGCTGTTGAGACTGCAAAAAATGGTATTTGATGATGTTTACTTGAGGTTTTGAACTGAAACTCATTTCTCAGCTTCATAAGCTCCTAGACAGGAAAATGGCTGTAAAATCCAAATAAGTGGCCTATAATAGAACTTTCAGTCTTAGGAAGTCACAAATGACCAGGGGCAGTTATAGGAAAGCTCTAAACATAGAAAAAGCACAAAAACAAAGGAAATTACCTAGAGGGTCATTGAAATATCTAGTACTAAAAGGACTTTCAGTCGTGAAAGTATAGGATCAAGAAGTACCTGAAGGCTCGAACAAGTAGGGATATTGGGTCCACATATCACGCTCGGTCTCATAGGTAGCCTCCTCAACTAGATGGTGATGCCACTAAACCATAACTGTAGGAATGTTCTTGGAGTGCAACCGCTTGAGATCTTTTGCCAAAATAGACATAGGCTCCTTTACAAATGTCAACATCTCATCTAACTAAATCAAGTCCCGTAAAAACAAATGAGACTTATTTGGGATATAATGTTGTAATAGAGATACATGAAACACCGGGTGGATAGCTTAAAAGGTTGGGGGCGAAACTAACTTATATTCAACATCCTAATAATTTGAGGGATCTCAAATGGTCCGATGTACTTAGGGCTAAGCTTTCTCCTTCTCCTGAACCTTATAATGCCCTTTATGGGGATACTTGCATAAAGACTCGATCATCAACTCTTAACCTCAACGCTCGAAGTCTACGATCAACATAACTGTTTTTCATGCTCGAAGATTCTAGAAAGATATCCTGAATAACCCAAAATAGGTCCAATAACTCTGAAAGTCAATCTATACCACGAGGCCTAACCTTAAAAATGTGAAACTAACTAATCAGAGACCAGCATCGCCTACCTTACATTTCCTAGAATGGTGCCATCCGAATAGTCATATAAAAACTGTTATTATATGAAAACCCAACCAAGGCTAAAACCTAGTCACACCAACCTCTAAAATCCAAAATACAAGTAGAGGTATATTCTTCAAAACCTGATTAGTTTTCTAGACTGCCATCGATCTGGGGATGAAATGCGGTGCTATGGTCAAATTGGGTACCCAACTCCTCATAAACTATCCCTCAAAAGCTAGAAGTGAACTGAGAACCTTAGTTTGAAATAATAGACATAGGCATTCATGGTTTGTCAATAGATACAATCCAACCTCTCAATATTGTACGAAGTCTAAATAGGGATGAAATCGATAGATTTGGTCAATCGATCCAGAATGACCCAAATGTTATCAAAACCATAAGAAGTGAGAGGCAAACCACCTACAAAGTCCACTGTCACTAGCTATCATCACCAAATTTATGAGTCATGATGACACATACTAAATCCTGCTAGTAAGTAGCCAAATCATAGCCCAAAGAAGATTACAATGGACTAACTTGGTGGAAAATGCCCCGAAAAAGGCAAAAAAGGCAACACAACCCAGGAATAAGCAAAGCAATAGAAATAATATGAAAGGTAGCAACAACAAAGAAAACCATCCCATAACCTGGTATCACTACATGAGCTACTAGAACACATTATAAGTTCTAGAATAGTTAATAAAATCTTTCTCAAAACAAAAGACTAGATGTAGATTAATAAAAAGAAATGGGAAACTCTGACTCCAAGAAGTCACCTTATTGCTGGAATCATCCATAGCACAATCCTCAAATAAACAATGGCAACTAATGCTATAATCTTCACCAAAAAGGTACAAAAGTATAGTATGAGTACCAAAACCATGGGTACTCAGTAGGCATCATCGGCAGACTAAGATAAATCATAATATAGATATGATACGATGCAAGATAATATAACTAAGTCAAAGAAAGGGCCAAACCTAAGCATTACTCCCACTTCTGCTGTACATAATTTAAATAAATACACTAGAATAATAACACATAGAGCATGCCATTATAACTACAAGATTGGTCCCCATAAGCCAATAAGTATGGGAAAGTAAATAACCCAATGTAAACCCCTATAAGCCTGGAGAGAACAATCAAGGATAATGTATAACTGAGTAATCATAATGTTCCAAACTTTATGCTATCACTTTGAACCCACTCATCTCATGTCATACTATGAACATCTCTCCTTTTGGACCTAAACTGATATACACATCATCAATAGCATCGTCAATAGACAGACATAAACTGGTACATATATCATTAATATCATAACTAATACCAAGAATCAATACATAACAACAACAATAACATACCCAGTATATTCCCACCAAGTTGGGTCTAGGGAGGGTAAGTGTACATAGTCCATACTACTACCTCAGATGTGAGATAGAGAGGTTGTTTCTGATAGACCCCCAGCTTACAATTAAAAAATCTAGACACGAAATATTAAGAGAACAAGATACAATAGAAATTGACAATATCCGATAATACCATAAGCAAGAGACACCAAGTAATACAACTAAAGAAATAACAGCTTAAACTCATACTAACCTTTTACCCTAATCTGCCTCCTTTACAACTTCTTATCTAGGGTCATATCCTCAATAAGGTCAAGTTGTTCTATGTTATGTCTAATTATCTCTCTAATATTTCTTCGGTCTACCTCTAGCTCACTTAAAACCATCTCAAGAAAACCACTCATACCTCCGTACAGGGGCATTCGTGTCCCTCCGCATCACATAACAAAACCATCTCAACCTCGCTTTCCTCATCTTGGATTGTACTGACTCCTAACTTATTTCAAGTAACCTCATTTCTAATCCTATCTTTCCTAGTACAACCACAAATCCACCAAAGTATTCTCATCTCCTCCACCTTCATCTTCTAAGTGTGGGCCTTCTTAATAGGTTCGCACCCCATCCCATACAATAAAGATGGTCTAACCACTACTATGTAGAAATTGCCCTTAAGCTTAGGAGGTACCTTATTGTCACACAAGATTTTAGAGGTGAGCTTCCATTTCATCCACACTACCCTTATATGATGAGTGACATCTTCGTCAATCTATCAATTTTCCTAAATCATACACCCGAAATACATATCATAAATATCATAATCAATAGTCGTACTCAAATCGATATATATATCATTAATATCATAAATCAATAGATGGACTCAAATAGGTATATATATCATCAGTATCATAATTATTTACCAGACTAAATATGATATATATTATATATATGATAATCAATATCCAAATTTGAACCTTTATATATATCATTAATATTATTAACATCATACCAACTAGATTTTATCGTAATTAGCATCAACTCCCAATATTAAATTATCATGAATGTTAAGTCTCTAGTCTTATTAAGCCTCTTAATAAGCATTTCAAATTATAACATAAACGTATAATGGTCTGCCAAAACTAGTGCAAGTCTTGGCCTAAGGAAGGTCGAAAGAGACCCAATTTTAATCCCTGAAATCCATTATAAGGTAGCTCTACCCTGGACTAGACTACGGTATCTATTTTTTTTTTATATTAAGAAAGTCTTAAATAACCCTAATATAGAAATTATACTAAGTACCTAAGCAAATAAGATAAATACACCTAAATTATGGTTTCCTGATGGCCTAAAAGGTCTAATTAACCCAAGTATTGAAAATTCCATCACTAACATCTAAACCCCATCCCAAATCTAACATAATATCTTAAACATACCATGACATAACTCAATCTATAAAGAAGGAAAACCTAGCCTACTTGGATCAGATAGTAAGCTCAAAGAATTGTCTAAATCCTTGATTTTTCCATTTTAGAAGTTTCCGCAAGGTGCCACGCTATGAAAATCACAATCTACTCATCAAAATAAAAATAATGATACCCATATTGCACTTTATGATTTGGGTCCAAAATTATGCAAAAATTTCATGTGGGGACCATTTACAAAAATCTCATTTCCGAGACCAACTCAACATCCCCATATGCTAAAGGAGTAATTACCCTACAAAATGGGTGGATTCTAAGCAATATTGGTGCTAAAATCAAGTCACCAAGCTTGTGGGATTTTTATAGAAGAAAGGGGAAATCAACCATGAAAATGAAGGAATCTTACAACAAATTGAAGGAAAATCGCATAGTCACTCTTTATCCAAGCTCACAAATTACCCAAAATTGATATTCCTAAGCGATCACACTCCTTAGGGTTTAAGTCTCTTCAGAGTGGATGAAAAATGGGCAAAAACGGTCTTAATGTGGTATTTATACCCTTCCCAATTATATGGGTACTCACATTCGTCATCCGTCGATCGCAATCATAATACCTAGCCAAAAGGGATAAAAGTTGCATTCGCAACATTATTAACGCGAATGCGGTATTTAGATTTCTGCTAGAGGTGTCTCTTTTGAAACTAAAAATGTTGCATTTGTGACACTTACTGGCATCTGCCAGATTTATATCATGATCAATGGCTCGCGATTGCGGGTGCTCCAGCACCAACTAAGACTTGGAATGCTCCGCCAACCCCTCGAGATTCATCCAGAATCCTATATATTCAAACAGACTATGCTAACCTATCAAATTTGACATTTCAAACTCAAAGACAGTCAAAATTTCCATACAAGATTGTTTTGACAAAAAAGGGCACCACACCTTAATTGTTATTTTTTAACTTCCTACCAATAGCTCAAAATAAGCACGAGTGTCTTGGGACCCAAACCAAAGGTCCACCTAGCCTAAATTTGATGTTTTGGATCTATTGGAATAGTCAAAATTACATCACGAAACTGTTTGGCTGATGTTTTCACCTGATGGCTATTTTGAACTAGTTAAAATTTAAAAAAAAAAATTGGATCTAAAACCTAAATGAACTATACAGTAACTGAACTGCCATTCCCAACAAGTCATAAATAACTTAGGGCAGCTATAGAAACTCTCTAATACCGAAAATAAGCAAAAATATAAAAAATAACCCAAAGGGTCATTGTTATTCACTACTAAAAAAACTTTTTTATGCGAAAGTAAAGGATTAGGATGTACCTAAAGTCTCAACCAGGTGAGGATACTGGGTCAATATCTCACTCTCGATCTTCCAAGTAGTCTCATCCACTAGGCAGGGCCTCCATTGAACCTTAACTACATAAATCACCCTAGTGCGCAACCACCTACATCACTGGCCAAAATAAGTATAGGCTCCTCCATGAAGGTCAACCTCTCATCCAACTAGACCGAATCCCATCTAAGCACATACGATGGATCAGGAATGTATCGATGTAACATGGAAACATGGAAAATCGAATAAAATGCTCTAAAATCTAGGGGTAAGGCTAACTCATAAGACACCTCCCCTACTGTGCGAAGAATCTCAAAGGACCAATATATATAGGGCAGAGCTTTCCCTTTATTTCAAACCTCGTCACACCCTTCATGGGTGACACACAAATAAATACCCAATCATTGACTCCAAATCTTAAGGCAAGAAGTCTATGGTTTGTATAAGCCTTCTACCTACTTTGAGCTGCATTCAACCTATCTTGAATCACCCTAACTCTATCCAAACACTCTGTCTAACCTTAAAAGTCATAAGCCTTCTAATTGGGGAATGACACTGCCTACCATACAAAGCTTCCAAAGAAATCATCTCAATACTCGAATGGTAACTATTATTATATGCAAACTCTGCCAGGCTTAGTGTTGCTACCACTGACCTCCAAAATCCCTGACATAAGCTCATAGCATATCCTCAACAATCTAAAAGGTTTGATCTGGCTGGACATCTATCTGCGGATGAAAGGTTGTACTAAGGTCCACCTGAGTACCCAAATCCTCCTGGAAATCTCTTCAAAAGCTAGAAGTGAACATGAAACCTTAGTAAAAACTGATAGATATTAGCACACCATACAAATAGACTATCTCCCACACATAGATATGGGCTAACCTCTTGGCTCTAAAGGACATCTGAATAGAAATAAAATGTGTGGACTTGGTCAAACAGTACCCACAGAACCAAATATCATTGGAACCACGAGAAGTACGAGGCACACCACTAACAAAGTCAATGGCAATTTTCTCCATTTTTCACTCGAGAATGAGCAGCCTATGAATCAAACCACCTATTCTCTGATGCTTGGTTTTTACCTATTAACAACACAGGCAATGAGCTACAAAGTCTTCCATATCTCTCTATATGCTACTCCACCAAAATGCTATCTCAAGTCTCTATACTTCAGTGTTTTACATAGATTAATAGAATATCTAGAGTTGTGAGCCACATCTAAAATCAAATGAATCAAGTCATTAATCCTTGTAATGCAAATGCGGCAATTAAATCTCAAAATAACCTTAGAATCTATAGTATCTCTCTTGGAATTTCCACTCAACATATGATCATAGAGGATGCAAACCCTCTTACCCTCAAATTGATGATCCCAAATCTGGTCAAATAGCGAGAGCCTCGCCTCAACACTAGCAAGAATTCTCCTAGGGTATTAAATGTCAAGTCGCACTATCAAGTTGGCTAAGGACTGAATGTCACGTGCCAACGACCTCTGGGAAATTGAATTACACACCCTGCTACCCATACTCACTACATTCTGACTTAAGGCATCTGCTATAATATTTGCCTTGCTTGGATGATACAAAATAGAGATATTATAATCCTTAAGAAATCCATCCATCTATGTTGCCTATCATTTAGCTATCTCTAGCTTATACGATGCTGAAGACTGTGATGTTTTGTGAAAATCTCAGAATGCACACCATAAATATAATTTTTCCAAATCTTAAGTGTGAAACTTACTACTACCAACTCTAAATCATAAGTGTGGTAGTTACTCTCATGCACCTTAAGTTTCCTCGAAGAATAAGCGATAACACAAACCTGTTGTATCAATACACAACCCAAACCAGCATGAGAAGCCTTAAAATACATAATGAATCCCTTACCCTAAACAGGAAGATCCAAAACAGTAGCCACTATAAGGAACTCATTAAGCTTTGTAAATAAGCTTTTTAAATCTCAACTCATACTCCTTAGACCATTTGAAAAGAATGTCCTTCTGAGTTATTCTGGTCATAGGTGCTAAAATAGTAGCAAAACCCATGATGAATCATCTATAATAACTAACCAAGCCAATAAAGCTACGAACCTCAATAAGAGATATAGGCCTGGACCAATCACGATTAGCCTCAAACTTCATCGAGTCTACCATAATACCTTCCTTAGAAAATATATGCCCAAATATTGTCACCGACTCAAGCCAAACTCACACTTAAGGAACCTGGCAAAAAGCACATAATCTTTCAAAGTACTGAGCACAATCAACAAATATTGAACATGCTCCTCTCTACTCCTCGAGTAAATAAGGATGTTGTCGATGAATATAATCATGAAGAAATCCAAATAAGGTATGAATATTTGGTTCACCAAATCCATATGTTGTTGGGCTTTAGTCAACCCAAAATACATCACCAAGAACTCATAATGACCATAACGGCTCCTAACGAATATGTTAGGTATATCATTAGCCTGAATCCTCAACTGGTGGTAACCTGAGCTTAAATAAATGTTAAAAACACTATTGCGCCTTGAATATGGTGAAACAAGTCATCAATACGAGGCATAGAATAATGGTTCTTCACTATCACCTTATTAAGTTTCCTATAATCAATACACATACCCATGGATCCTTCTTTCTTCTTTACAAACAATAAGAGATCCTTAAGGGGAGACACTCGATCTAATAAAACCCTTACTAAAAAGATCTTGAAGTTGAGAATTCATCTCTTTAATCAAGGTAGGAGCCATACGATAAGGTACCATAGAAATAGGATAGATAGCATGATCAAGATCAATAACAAACTCAATCTCATGGGCAGGAGGTATACCAAGTACATTGGTAGGAAAACATCAGGAACTTATGAACTAGAGGAACAGAGTCAAGAGATGGACTCTCCACACTAACATTATAAATAGAAGTGACATAAAACTCATAACCCCTCAAGATATGTATCCTAGCATGAACATAAAAAATAATACAATCATTGGCTCATGGCTAATAAATCCAAGATAAGTATCCTAGCATGAAGATAAGAAATAATACAATCATTGGCTCATGGCAAAAAACTCCCTGCCATATGACCGAGGGTATGCCGGGCATGACTAAGGTAACGATCTTGGCAAAACAATCCTTAACTGCATGATAGTGGAGTAACCAGTCCATGCCCATAATCACCTCAAAATCTATCATGTCTAATATAATGCGATCAGCATAAGTATCAACTTCTCTAAAATTTACAAAACATGATCTGAAAAACCAAACCACTACCTAATAAACTATCCTCACATTGAAACTACCCTGATATCTGGACCTCTTATCACTTCCCCTTTGGGCCTCATGATGTATCTCCTCCATCACTTGATCATGATCAAAAACCTTAGCAAAAGACCTACCTGTAGTAACCAAACTCTGAGTAGATATGCAAAGAGAAAGTTTCAATCCTAGAACAAAGCAATGAGCCCACTCATACTCAGTAGTTAGAGTAGAAGTAGCATGCCTAGACAACTCATAAAAATAAGCCTCATACTCCAAAACACTTATGGAGCCATGCTCTAATCTCAAGAATTGATCCTTCAAATGATCCCTAAGACTGCGAGGCACATACTTCTCTATGCAAATGTCAAAGAACTGAGCCCATCTCAGGACCCTCATCTCGTGTAGCAGTAGCGAGTGTCCTAGCCATTTGCAAAAAAGTGAAACTAAAGGAATGATTTTGAAACCAATTCTAATGCATAGCATGAAATGAGTTAAAAAAGAGAAGAATTCCTAAGAACTTCCTACAGCCTCCTGAAGATAAGGAACATATATCATTATTCTAATTTATGGGACTCTACTAGACACTCGTTCATGTACCAACAATATTGGTAAAACCTAGGCTATGATACTAATTAGTCATGACCCAATTTACGAGTTATGATGGAACCTACTAAATTTTGCAAATATGTAATCTAAACCATATCCCAAAGTTGATTATAATAGGCTAATTTATTGGAAAATACCCCAAAAGGGCGAATAAAGCAATAACACTCATAAATAAGTACAGCAATAGAAATACTCAAAAAGATAGCCATAAGATAGAAAACCATCCCACAACCTAATATAGTTAGTACAAGAGCTACTACAACACACCATAAGTTCTACAATAGTCTATACAATCTTCCTCAAAACGAAATACTAGGCATAGATAAATAGAAAGAAATAGGGAACTTTGACTCTAAGAGATCACCTTATCTCTAGAATCCACCAGAACATAATCCTCAAATCAAAGGCCAAAGCTAGTGCATGGATTTTTTCAAAAAAAGTATAGAAGTGCAGTGTGAGTGCTAAAACCATGGGTACTCAGTAGGTATCATGGACCGATTGAGATAAATCATGATAAAGATACGATACGATACGATGAAATATAACATAACTAAGTTAATGAAAAGGGAAAATCTAAGCATAACTCCAACTTTTCCTCCATACAATTTAAACAAATAACCTGAAATAATAACATAAGGAATATGCAATTATAACTACAAGATTGGCACCCATAAGACAATAAATGTGAAAAATTAAATAACCCAATGCAGGACCCCATAAGCCATGAGGGTGAAATCAAGGATAATGTATAATAGAACAATCATAATCTATTATATATATATATAATATATATGCCATTAATATTATCAACATCATAGCTACAGGATTTACCATAATTAGCATCAACTCCCAATATTAAATCATCATGACTATAGACTATCTAGTCTCATCAAGCCTCTTAATAAGTATTTCAAGTTATAACGCGAGCATATAGAGTTGTACAAAAGCTAGTGCAAGTCTTGCCCTAAGACTGGGCAAAAGGGCCTTAATTCTAATCCCCAAAATCCATTATAAGGCAACTCTACCCAAGAATAGACTAAGGTATCTAAAATGACTTTTTTTATGTTAAGCAAGTTTTAATTAACCCTAAGATAGAAATTCTACTATGGGCCTAAGAAACTAAGCTAAATACACCTAAATACAGTTTGTGGAAGGCCTAGAAAGTTTGATTAACCCAAGTATTGCAAATTCCATCACCAACACCCAAAACTATCCAAAATATAACATAATATCATAAACATACTATGACATAGCTCAATCTATGAGGAGAGGAAACTTAGACTACATGGACACCATAGAAACCTCAAAAGAATCTACTAAGTCTTCAACTTTCCCTTCATGAAGCTTCTGCAAAATGCCATTCTATCAAAACCAAAATCTTCTCATCAAAATAAGAACAATTATACTCATATTACACTATTGTTCTTTGGGTCCAAAATTAGGAATAAATTCCATGTAGAGAACATTTATAAAAATTGCATTTTTGAGATCTACTCAATGTCCCCATATGCTTAATGAGTAATTACCCTAAATATGGGTGAATTCTGAGCTATATTGTGCTAAAATCTAGTCAGCAAGATTTTGAGATTTTTAGACATAAAAGAGGAAATCAACCATGAAAATGAAGGAATGTTACCACAAATTAAAGGAAAATTGCATAATCACTCTTTATCCAAGTTCACAAATCGCCCTCAATTGCTATTCCCAACTATCCCACTCCTTAGGATTTAAGTCTCATTAGAATGGATGAGAAATAAGCAAAATAGGGGTTGAATGGGGTATTTGTATCCTTCCCAATTGGACAAGTATCACATTCATGATTTGTTGATCGTAATCGTGATACCTGGCCAAATGGGGTAGAAGTTGTATTTACTTCATTATTACCCCAAATATGGTACCTTACTTTCTGCTAGGGGTGTTGCTTTTGTGACTAAGAATGTTGCATTTGCAACACTCCTTGGCATCTAACATATTGCTATCATAATTAATGGCTTGTGATTGTGGGTGCACCAACACTAGTCGAGACTTAAAAATTCTCTGCCAACCTCTTAGAATTCATTTGGAATCGCATACATGCGAACAAACTATGCTACCCTCTAAAATTTGATGTTCCAGAATCAATGGTGCAATCAAAATTTCCATCTAAGGTTGTTTCTATGAAAAATAGGTCCCACACCCAACTTGCCATTTTCTTAACTTCTTACTAATAGCTTGAAATGAGACTGGGTGTCTCAGACCCAAACCAATGGTCCACCTAGCCTAAAGTAAACATGTTAAAGTGGTCGGAATAGTCAGAATTGACATACAAGAGTGTTTGACTGATGTATTCACTCGGTGGCTATTTTTGAACCTGTGAAGTCTTCAAAAAAAAGAATTGTCTTAAAAACCCAAATAAGCTACCCGATAACAAAACTGTTAGTCCCAGTAAGTCATAAATGACTTGTGGAAGCTATAGGAAATTTCTAATGGTGAAAATAAGTAGAAATATAAAAAATGACATGTAGGGTGATTACACTAGCTCTTATTTCCCACTGAGAATTGGTATCCTTTGAGGTGATCCACCAGGTCTCAAATTTTCAGCCTTTACCTACTAACAATATATGCACCGATTCACAAAATCTATTATATCTCTCTGCACACTACTTCACCTATAATGATTCCTCAAATCACTACACATTTTAGTTGTCTTGGGGTGAATAGAATACTTGGTGTTATGAGCCTCTTGAAAAATTAATTATATCAAATATCTGACCCTCAAAATACAAATGCAACCATTAAAACTCAAAATACCTTTCAAATCTAAGGTATCCCTCCTAGACTCACCTCTTAGAACATAATACCGAATGTTATAAGGTCTTTTATTATTAAACTAACTACCCCAAATCTACTTCGACAAGGTAGATCTAGACTCAATACTATAAAAAATCATCTTGGGGTCAAAAATATCAAGTCGAACCATCATATTTGTTAAGGATTGGATGTCAAAAGTAACAACAACTCTAAACCTAAAATGTAGGACAAGCTACCCATACTCGTTTCCCTCTGGCACAAGGCATCTGCTACCATATTCTTTTTGCTTGGATGGTATATAAAAAAATATTTAGTCGTTTAGCAACTCAATCCATCTACATTGCCTCAATTTACCCCATGGGTCATAATATATTAAAGACTATGATAATCAATGAAGATCTCACAGTGAACACCATTCATGTAATGCCTTCAAATATAAAGTGCAGAAACTATCGTAGCCAATTCTAAATTGTGAGTGGGGTGATTGCGCTCGTGTATCTTTAGCTTCCTCAATGTATATGCAATAACACTGACCCACTATATCAGAACACACCACAAAACAATACCAAAATCATAACAGCAGATGGTGAACCCATCGCCCTCAACTGAAAGAGTCAGAATAAAGGTTGAAGTGAGCAAGTCATTGAGTTTTAGAAAGCTCCAGTTATAATTTGTATTCAATTAAAATGGAACATCTTTCCCAATCAATCTAGTCATTGGGGAGGCAATAATTATATGTAATAAATATAAGTTGAGATCAGCTAGCCTGGAATAAAGATAACTTCTCCATCACGTCCTTACTACTCAGTGTAGCTGATAAGTAATAAATTCCACTTTACGCTACTCAAACAACCCCAAATTAAGTAACCTTTCCTCATACTTGGTAAGGAACTCATAAGCATACTCTCCTACTGCATTATCTCTTTCTCTATAGATATAACTGACTAGGATACTGTTAGCTTTGGGACTATTAATTCTGGTGGAACCTCTATAGTAGGAGCTGCAACTTAAGGTTGTGACACTAAATCAGTACCACTCTATGCTATTGGATGATCTCCATTTATCGGCAGACAACAAAATATCCTCAAAAGCTAGAATAAGGCATCATGGAAAACCAAATATAACATAAACACAGGTGGGGCCTGGGATGCCCCGTATCCTACCTGTTGCTATGGTACTAGAATCTCTGGAGCAATGTCAAGCTCAAGAGAAACAATAAAATCTGGCGATGCCTCCCCTGATCTCAAATTAGGCCAACAAATCTAGCCTATCCTCGACCTCAAGGTCAACCTCTTCCCCCAAGCTAGATCTCTAATTGTTGGCTCGAGGTTCTGATCCCAGGAATTCATACCTTACATCCTAACCATCTCAAACTACAGCTCTCGTAAGAGTGTAATCAGTCGCTGTCAAATATAGAACCCAACTGGGTTGGGTGTCGAATCCCACAGGAATACTTGGTCACTAAGTAAGCAATGATTAGTAGACTGTTGATCGAAAATTCTACAAACAAAGGGGGGGATTGGAGTGTGACGTTAAGTAACAAAATTAAAATAGCAAAGTAAAAATGGAATGCTTGGTAGGTTTTAATTAATAAGAATTGTAAGTTAGGGTTATGTCCACCTTATGAGTTTTACGTATCTATTAACTATGAGTTATGAAGAATTCAGACATGCATGCGCTTATAGAGATTTGTATTCTATGATAAATCCAGGCGTCTTTCGACCATCAAGGATTATTTCACTTTAACTCTTTTGAGCTTAAAGCGTATCTAATGGTATGAATTCTCCAAGAGGTTAATCCAGTTACGACACTAACTTTTAAACAGGTGTTGGTGCCCTATTTCCTTGACATTCCCTCTTTTCCAGACATGTAAATTTTCTTTCGAACAAGTTAATGCTATACTGGCGTATTCTATATATTTGCAACCACAAGAATTTAAATTAAGATGAAGAGATGAATGATATAAGCAACATACGTGTCAAGAATTCACAAACTCATAGCAATAGATAGTATCTCATAATGCTTCCATAACCCTAACAGAGAAGTTTAGCTACTCATGATTGCAACGGAAATCACAATAGATATAATCATCATGCAAAAACTCAAAGAATCTCACGTTGAATATGGGAGTGGCATCAAACTAGGTTGACGTTTTTCCCTAGAGTGCCATGATTCTCTGTAAACTTATAGAATCTATAATTAAAAGTTGAATAGATGATAGAAAATTGTAAGGAATAGGGAAGAATGAGGCGAAAATTGGTTGAGAATGAATGCTCAAAAGTTTAGAAAAATAGGGGTTTTTATAACACCCATATCCTATTCCTACTAAGCTACTATGTACTTATCCTAATCCTACTAAGTTACTGCTGATCCCCAAGTCTTTGAAAATACTGTTTTTGCCCGGGACAAGTTCTCCATGCATCACTTGCAGTCCATAAGCTTCCAGAAGCTGCCTTCCTTCTATGTTGAAGTTTCCTTTGGCATCCAATTCCCATAAAATGCTGAAATCTTCATCATTTATACCTAAAAACTTGCTAATCACGTTGGTTAGCTCACTTACAGGAAAAAGGACTAAAAGTATAGGAATTATATATTTTGTCCTTAAAACTTAGCTAAAATATGGGTAAATTAAGGTGCTTTAGGCGTGTAAATACACCTAACATCAACACCCCACACTTAAAGCTTTGTTAGTCCTCGAACAAAATATCATGTCCATATAAACATCAACTTAGGGTTTCATAGTAACAGCACAAAATATTCATCACGACCTGCACGACATTTATTAACAAAGAGTAGTTTTCTAATCACTACTAGAAACAATTCAACCTCTAATTTAGACTCGTGATGGTGGTTGATTTGTATTCAAAAAGTTAAGGCACAAAGAATCATACACGACTACCCAAATCTCATCAACCATGTTTGTCTCACACAATATCTTACCCATAATTACTCATAAGTATTGTATTTTTTTCGAAACATGGGTATTGGATTATCCTTGCTCTCACTCTCTCAAAGAATTCATATGTTGCAACTGATGACCATAGGCTTTCCCTTAGTGTCATGATCCACTAAATATTAGAATGCTAAGCTTAGGATCAAATAGGTCTTTACAGGTTGTAATGTAGGCTAAGGGACGGGTAGGACTATTTTGGCCAAAAATAGTGACTATGTTCCTAAGTGCTTTAATACATCACATTATGCCATTAACACTTTCTTTCAAATAACCTTTCTACTTTCTTTTAATCTACCACCCCTTTTCACCTATTTTTCCATTCAAACATAACTATCTTTTTATTTGATCATAAACACAATTTATCTTTTTGTTTTTCTATTTCTTTTTCTTTTCTTCTCTTCTTTTTTTTATAACACACCTCTATGATAGCCACTCTTTTTTATAAAAAATTCAAGTACCAATACACTTTAAGGAACTACTCTCACCCAATTTCCTCTTATTTTGTCACATGACTTTACAATTTTAAAGCACTTAGGAATTTGGATCAAATTATGGTCTTGAAAAAAATGGATTAGGCTTACATATGAGGCTGTCAAAGAAAATAGGCTAGAGGCTCAAAGGGGGTTATCTAGGATGATGTCCATGGGTAGATAAAACGAAGGTAAACAATCACAGGTTGCCAAAGAAATGCCTAAATCATCTCCTAAACTCACACTCTTTATTTTGCTTTACATACATACCAGGCAAGTTCTAGCATCAGCCACAAACATAGAATATACTATCATCTCACACACACAAGGCACATGGTGGACTTTATTGGAAGCAGTATAGACTCTTGACCCAACGTATGAAGGAATTGAACCACACAATTATCACACAGTGAGTCACACTTAGAGCCTAAAAGTCTCAATAGCAATGATTTTATCACAGACTCTTGTCATAATACCATGCTGCCTATCAGAACAATATCATGCAAAGTTTTTTTTTCTTTTTTTTTAAAAAAATTTAGATACTAAAAAAAACAAAACCAATAAACATAAATAAATGCAAATGCAGATAAAGAAGTATAGTATACAAATACCAGCACCCCACACTTAGACGGGACATACTGCCCTCAGTAGAAAATAAATAAGAAGAACCTGGTTAGTCGGACTCATCCTCTATGTCTGGGGTCATACCCCCTGCATCGGAATCATCATCAGAGTCGTCATTATTAGAGTTATCCTCCACATCGGAGTCTGGCATTTAGCGATCATCATCGGTTGGCACATCATCTTCAAGAGGTTCCTCAAAGTACACACCTAGTCCACAAAGTACACACCTTGTGTTAGATCGAGATTGCATTCTTTCATATCTCAGAAGATGAAATCAAGATTTAACGCCATTATCTTGGCCAACATGCGGGGTTCTTTCTTTGCTAGGCTCTCCTTGTGTATCAACTCCACATGAACATATTTTTTCTCTTTATTGTTCCTATACTACTCATTTCCTTCCTCTTCTAGGACCCATCTGATTCCAAATATGCGGCGAGGTATTTGCAGCGAGTAAGATTCACCTTGCTCTTTTCGTCCCCTTTTCTGGCCTTTTTGTGAAGTGGTTGTTTTTCTTTTCCTTGTCTTGCTTTTGGTGCCATTGTACCTGAGATTAAAATAATAGTCATGTTATCTTCATCTCGGTAGATACAATCAACAAATAAGCAGTAGTGGCACCACCCCACACTTAATTTGTTGGCACAAACTAGTGATGTCGATTACTCAGACTTTATCGATATACGTTTAGGTGTTATGTTCCAACAATATAATCAGTGCAGTCATACTTTTCTTGTCATCTTAACTATCCTTTTTCAATTCTAGTTCATGTAATATTGATAATGCTTTCATGTTTTGGACTAATGCATCACTTTGAATAAAACTACTACATAGATATTGTATCAATTTATGGCTTGAAATAATCACAACATCGTATGTTTGTTGTCAACCATGATTTTCATCTCGATGAACAAGTCATTCCAACATGTAAGCTTTCTAGTTACAAGATTATGCAATTTTCTTCACCATATCAATTCCGTAAAAGTATGATAGTGTATCAAAATCAAACACAAGTTGGAAACAAGTCAAGAGCATCCTTACGTATTCTCTCACTCAGTTAGTTGTATCACAACAAATCAACCACATTCAAATTACCAACATTACTTCAAGATTTAACAATTCATTATAGGCGTAGTAGTGTTGTACTTACGGAATGCAAAAGAAGAGCAAAGAAGTACTTACTTGGTTGATGGCCTTGAAAGATGTTCTTGCAAAGTTAAAAGAGCAAAAAGAAAATTTTGGAGAGAATTTGGAGAGGTAGGTGGCGCTTTTGGTTGGATTTGCAATGTGTTTTTGTGTTAAGACTAAGGTTCTATTTATAGGACAAGCTTGGGTCGGGTTTTGACCCATTTGGAATCGGGTTAGGAGACCAAAAGTGAGCATAGGCGGCGCCTAATGCTTTGCCTATGCTTGGCATAGGCGGCGCCTTTTGCAAAGCCTAGTTGAGCATAGGCGGCACCTATTATATGGCATTGTTGGGCATAGGCGGCGCCTATACCATGGCATTGTAGAATCAGAGACCAAAGGCTTTTGCATAGGCGGTGCCTATGCTATAGCATTGTTGGGTATAGGAGGCGCCTATGCTATGGCATTCTAGATTCTGAGAGCTTAGGCCATAGAATAGGCCATGCCTTGTTCGTGGCCTAGATTTACATAGGCCTTGCCTTGTTCGTTGCCTATATTTTCATAGGCAATGCCTAATACATAGCCTTTTACTTCTTCATTCCTAACTTACCACCTTCAACATGCGATACTTCCAAATTAAAATTTTAAACCAATCTCCTCCTTTACATCTCTTGCACCTACACTTACTCAAAAACAACGAAAATGATTAGAACGATGGGTTGCCTCCCATCAAGCGCCTTAGTTTTGGTCGTGGCTCGACTCTTCTTTTTGGATTTTTATTTAGTAAAAACAAATGCAAAAGAAACAATAAAACAACCGATGGGTTTCCTCCCATCTAGCGCTTGGATTATTGTCGCGGCACGACATAGTTACCTCGAGTACTTAGACTTCATCGAGATAGATGGTGGCCATGCATTTAATCAAATCAAGAGGACCGATATATGGCTTTACTTATTGGCCATTTACTTTGAAAATGATGCCATTATTGTATTCTAACTTAACTACTCCAGACGAGTAGACTTGGCTAATTTTGTATGGACCGGACCATTTGGACTTTAACTTCCCTGGGAATAGCTTCAGTCTGGAATTGAAAAGAAGTACTATATCACCTTTTTGAAAGTTTTGTTGAACAATCCGCCGATCTTGATACTTTTTCATCTGCTCCTTGTAGAGGTCTGATCTTTCATACATATGTAGACGGAATTCATCTATCTCATTCAGCTGCTCCAATATCAGACTCATAGCATCATCCCAATTCAAATTTAGTCGCTTCAGCGCCCACAATGCTTTATACTTGAGCTCAATGGGTAAATTACAAGCCTTCCCATAAACTAGTTGTTACGGGGACATGCAAATTGGTGTTTTGAATGCAGTCCTATAAGCCCATAGTGCATCGTCCAGCTTCCGAGACCAATCTTTCCTATTAGCATTTATAGTCTTAGCAAGGATTTGCTTGATCTCTCGATTGGAAACCTCTACCTGTCGACTAGTTTGAGGGTTATAGGGCGTGGCTACCTTGTGTTGCTTGACCCCATATTTCACCAACACGGCTTTGAATAGCTTGTTGCAAAAGTGTGATGCTCCATCGCTTATTATGATACGTGGTACCCCAAAACGAGAGAAGATATTTCTCTTCAAGAATGCTACAACACACTTTCCTTCATTATCGGCCAGCGCTACTGCTTCAACCCATTTGGATACATAGTCGACAACAACTAGGATGTATTTCATCCCAAACGAATTTACTAATGGACCCATGAAATCAATACCCCACACATCAAACAGCTCTACTTCAAAACTTTTTGACATGGGTATCTCATGGTGCTTCGAAATCGTACCTTGTCTCTGACATTGGTCATATTTTCTCACAAATTCGTAAGCATCTTTAAATATCGAAGGCCAATAATAGCCGCTTTCCAATACCTTCCTTGCTGTCCGACCACCTGCGTGGTGTCTCCAACTTGGGAAGCATGACTTGCTTCAAAAATACTTGGCACCTCGACATGAGATATGCATCATCTAATCACACCATCCGTGCATCGTCTAAACAAATATGGCTCATCCCAGAAGTAGTGTCTCACATCATGCATGAACTTTCTCTTTTGATGAAATGATAGATTCGCAGGCATCACATTACTTACCACAAAGTTTGCAAAGTCTGCATACCATGGTAACTCACCCATCATCGTGGCTAAGATCTCTTCATCAGGGAATGCATCATCAATCTCTAGATCAGGTTGCGCTATATGCTCATTTACGAGTCTAGATAGATTATCAGCAACTTGGTTTTCTCAACCTCTTCTATGTTTTACCTCAAAATCAAATTCTTGCAGCAACAATACCCATCGAATTAGCCTTGGTTTTGTATCTTTCTTTGTCATCAAATATCTTAGAGCTGCATGGTCTGTATGAACTACCACTTTGGTTCCCAACAAATAAGCACGAAACTTTTCAAAACCATACACAACTGCTAGAAGCTCTTGTTCCGTGACAGTATAGTTCTTCTGGGCTCCGTTCAAGAACTTGCTCGCATAGTAGATTGGATGGAATAACTTTTCTCTTCTCTGGCCAAGTACATCACCTAAATCTACCCTGCTAGCATCACACATGACTTCAAACGGTAGAGACCAATCAGGCGCTACAATGATAGGAGCTTCAATTAGGTTGCCTTTGAGGCATTCAAATGCCTTCAAGAAATCTTCACCAAAATCGAACTTTGAATCCTTCTCCAAAAGCTTACATAATGGACTAGCAATCTTGGAAAAGTCTTTAATGAACCTTCGGTAGAAACCTACATGCCCGAGGAAGCTACGAACTCCTTTGACAGAAATTGGGGGTGGTAGTTTCTCAATAACTTTGATTTTAGCTCGATCCACCTCAATTCCTCTTTCGGAGATTTTATGCCCAAGAACAATACCTTTTTTCCCCATAAAGTGACACTTCTCCCAGTTCAGCACTAGGTTGAATTCAACACATCTCTGCAATGCCATACTTAGATTTTCCAAGCACGATTCAAACGACTCACCCACAACTGAAAAATCGTCCATGAATACCTCCAGAGTGTCTTCCACCATATCAGAAAAAATGGATATCATACAACGCTGAAAAATGGCAGGTGCGTTACATAGACCAAATGGCATATGTTTGAAGGAAAACGTACCATATGGGCATGTAAACGTTGTCTTTTCTTGATCTTCGGGGGCAATACAAATCTGATTATAGCCGAAATAACTGTCTAAGAAACAAAACCATCCTTTCCCTGCTAATCGATCAAGCATTTGGTCTATAAATGGCATTGGAAAGTGATCTTTAAGTGTCCACGAATTCAGCTTACGGTAGTCCATGCATACTCTCCACCATGTGATAGATCTGAGTGGAATTAACTCATTCTTTTTCATTCACTACTACCGTCATGCCACCTTTCTTTGGTACACATTGTATCGGGCTTACCCATTTACTGTCAGATATTGGATACACAACCCCTGCATCTAACCACTTAATAATTTCTTTTTTCACCACCTCTTGCATAGGTGGATTTAAACGCCTTTGATGCTCAATAGTGGGTATGCAATTTTCTTCAAGCTGAATTTTGTGTGTAAAAATCCCAGGCGGAATACAAATGATATCAGCAATGGTCCAACCGATGGCTCTCATGTACTTCCATAGAACCGCTATGAGAGCTGCAACTTGCTGCTCACCCAAATCTGCCACCACAATAACGGAGAGTGTGTTATCGCTTCCCAAGAATGCATACTTTAAATGACTAGGCAGCTCCTTCAATTCTAACGTGGGTAGCTGTTCAATAGATGGTTTAGCTGGTGGTGTAGGTCGGTTTTTGATATCAAGGTCCAGCTTCTTGGGAGCATGAGGATATGACCCTAATCCTGTTAGAGCACAAATAGTTTCTTCATAATTTTCAGCATCCTTATGCTCAACATTCATAAGCACAACTGTCAATGGGTCATCAATAAGCTGCTCCTCTACAGGTAATTCTTTCTCATCATCAATATAAACATCTGCTACCACGAACACGTTCAGATATTTGTGTTGCTTCATTGATTTACACACCTCAAAGTGGACTACTTCATCATTCATCCAGAATAGAAGCTCATTAGCTCTTAAATCAATAAGCACACTTTCTGTTGCAAGGAAAGGGCGCTCCAAGATTATAGGAACTTTTGATTACACCTCACAATCCAAGATAACAAAGTCTGCTGGAAAGATGAATGAAGAAACCTTCACCAATACATCACATAAAATACCAACAGGTCATTTTACCGACCTATCTGCCATTACAAGCCTCATATTGGTTGGAGTAGGATCCCCCAATCCCAACTTTTTGTAAATAGATAGTGGCATTAAGTTGATGCTGGCTCCTAAATCGCATAATGCCTTGGAAAAATTCATAGATCCAACAGTGCACAGAATAGTGAAGGCACCGGGATCGGCCTTCTTCTGTACTAGTGATCTAGTAGCGATTGCTCTGCAATGATGAACAGTATCTGTCAACTCACCACTAGCTACCCGCTTCTTTGTTAAAAGATCCTTCATAAATTTCGCGTACCCAGGCATCTGTTCGAGTGCCTCTACCAACGGAACATTAATGGTCAGCTTTTTTAACATCGTCATGAATTTATTGAACTTGGTATCATCAGCTCTTTTCTTTAGTATTTGAGGAAAAGGTGGTGGTGGAAGAGGAATAGTTTTCTCCAAGACTTTCTTTTCCTCTTGCTTCAGACTGGCACTCTTTTCAGGCTGTGGACGTTGAGGGGTGACGTCATTGATTCCTTCTTCAGCTTCTTTGGTGGCTTCTGCATTATCTATGATATCATCAGCCACTTGCTTGCTTTGGGATGAATTTTCCAGCACCTTACCACTCCTGGTAGTAATGGCCATGCATGTTCCATCATTCCTTGGGTTTTGCACTGTGTCTCTAGGTAAGGTGCCAGCTTTTCTTTGATTTAATGTAGCTGAATTTTGACTAAATTGTTGCTCCAGCTGTCTTATTGAAGTGGATGCGAGTCAACCAATTGCTTCATTGAGGCCAAATCATTTATTAACTCAGTTACTCCCGTGCTGGTTGCCTCCACTCCTTTCAACAGCTTGGCCATCATATCTTCCGTGGACATATTTCCAGAACCAGATATAGTGGCGTCACGTCTTCCAGGAGGAATATATACACGCCACTTCTGTCTGTCTTGTTCTTCCAACTACCTTTATCACGATCCTTATTTCCAAAATTATCATAATAGTTCCGACCTTGGTTTCCTTGGGCATTGCCTCGGAAACCCCCCTGATTGTTCACGTAGTTGGCTTCTTCCTCAGAATCGGATTACTCTCTTCCTTTTGACGCAACCTCTTTGACTTTTTCGGTCTTCCCTGATAATAGATGCTTTGTAAGAAGATCCATATGTGTTTTCATGTGTGCCATATCTTGATCATGTTCTTCCTCTCTTCTCCTTTGTTCTACAGTCATGCCAATAGATACAATGGGACTTGTTACCTCGGAATCCCTGGTATGACAAGATCTACTTTGCTTTGTCATCCGGTCTAGCATATCGCTTGCCTGAACAAAGGTGAGGTCCATGAATGATCCTCCAGCTGCATTATCCACCACTGGTTTAGTTACTAAATTCAAGGATCTGTATAGTATCTCCATCAAGTGGACATTGGTCATGTGATGGTTTGGGTACCTCATAAGCTTCTTCTTGAATCTCTCCTATGTTTCGTGGAGGGATTCAGTCGGAAGCTAACGAAAGTTGCTGATTTCATCCCTCAATTGTGCTCTTTTGGATGGCGGAAAGAATCTTTCTAGGAAAGCGTCTTTCACTTGACTCCAATTAGTGATAGAATCAGGATTTAGCCCATTTAACCATAGAGTTGCCTCACCAGATAGAGACAATGGAAATAATTGCAACCGAATTGCATTCTGTCCAATGCCTGGATTATCGAATGATTCTCATGTAGAGATGAAGTTGACCAGATGCATATTCGGATCATCACCTGCAAGTCCACCGAATAATCCCTTGAGTTGAAATAACTGAATCATGGTGATAGTGATATTGAACTTGGCTCCAGGTGCCAAGGGTGGAGGAATAATAGCCCCCTGTGGCTCCAGCCCCGTCCAAATCGTCATCATCATCGTCAAAAGGAATCTGCACAGCTCGGCGTTTAGGCCGAAATCTTTCTTGATGATCTCTTCTATTTGCCGGTGTTGCCACCTCAGCATCACGCCTAGGGTTTAGTAACTCATCATCACCCAAGTCCTCATCATCAGGATCTGATGCTCGCCCAGGGTTATCGATATTCTGTTGATGCACTTGAGCAGCGGCCAACGCATCTAATCTAGCCTGCTCCTGTTGAGCAGCCCTTCTCTCAATGTCACGTTGCGCCTCCATCCTGCCAATAAGTTGTGGTTCAGGGTTTATGGGTAATAATGGTGGACCAAAACTTCAAGTATTAGACATGCACTGAACAAAAACCTGCAGAAAACAAAATCAACAACTAAAAGTAAAGTACGAGAATCTTTGACCAAAGGGTCTAATAATTATCACAAACCTAGTTGACAACCGTATTCCCCGGCAACGGCGCTAAAATTTGATAACGCTCAAACTACAGCTCTCGTAAGAGTGTAAGCGGTCGCTGTCAAATATAGAACCCAACTTAGTTGCATGTCGAATCCCACAGGGAATACTTCATCACTAAGTAAGCAATGATTAGTAGACTGTTGATCGAAAATTCTACAAAAAAAGGGGTGATTGGAGTGTGACGTTAAGTAACAAAATTAAAATAGCAAAGTAAAATAGGAATGCTTGGTAGGTTTTAATCAATGAGAATTGTAAGTTAGGGTTATGTCCACCTTATGAGTTTTATGTATCTATTAACTATGAGTTATGCGGAATTCAGACATGCATGCGCTTATAGAGATTCGTATTCTATGGTAAATCCAGGCGTCTTTCGACCATGAAGGATTATTTCACTTTAACTCTTTCGATCTTAAAGCGTATCTAATGGTACGAATTCTCCAAGAGGTTAATCCAGTTACGGCACTAACTTTTAAATAGGGGTTGGTGCCCTATTTCCTTGACATTCCCTCTTTTCCAGACATGTAACTTTTCTTTCGAACAAGTTATTGCTATACTGGTGTATTCTATATGTTTGCAACCATAATAATTTAAATTAAGATGAAGAGAAGAATGATATAAGCAGCATACGTGTCAAGAATTCACAAACTCATAGCAATAGATAGTATCTCATAATGCTTCCATAACCCTAACAGAGAAGTTTAGCTACTCATGATTGCAACGGAAATCACAATAGATATAATCATCATGCAAAAACTCAAAGATTCTCACGTTGAATATGGGAGTGGCGTCAAACTGGGTTGACGTTTTTCCCTAGAGTGCCGTGTTTCTCTGTAAACTTACAGAATCAATAATTAAAAGTCGAATAGATGAAAGAAAATTGTA
Organism: Capsicum baccatum var. pendulum; assembly: GCA_030864225.1. Lineage (NCBI taxonomy): Eukaryota > Viridiplantae > Streptophyta > Magnoliopsida > Solanales > Solanaceae > Capsicum > Capsicum baccatum. The sequence continues at coordinate 72,872,917 of CM061558.1, read as the reverse complement.
AGGAATAGGGAAGAATGGGGCGAAAATTGGTTGAGAATGAATGCTCAAAAGTTCAGCAAAATAGGGTTTTTTATAACACCCATATCCTATTCCTACTAAGCTACTGTGTATTTATCCTAATCCTACTAAGTTACTGCTGATCCCCAAGTCTTTGAAAATACTGTTTTTGCCCGGGACAAGTTCTCCATGCATCACTTTCAGTCCATAAGCTTCCAGAAGCTGCCTTCCTTCTACGTTGAAGTTTCCTTTGGCGTCCAATTCCTATAAAATGCTAAAATCTTCATCATTTATACGTGAAAACTTACTAATCACGTTGGTTAGCTCACTTACAGGAAAAAGGACTAAAAGTGCAGGAATTATATATTTTGTCCTTAAAACTTAAGCTAAAATATGGGTAAATTAAGGTGCTTTAGGCGTGTAAATACGCCTAACATCAGATGCCCCCTATCCCACCTGTTGCTATTGTACTAGAATATCTGAAGCAATATCAAGCTCAAGAGAAACAATAAGATCTGGCGATGCCTCCCCTGATCTCAAATTGGGCCAACAGCTCTAGCCTATCCTCGACCTCAAGGTCGACCTCTTCCCCCAAGCTAGATCTCTAATTGTTTGCTCGAGATTCTGATCCCAGGAATTCGTACCTCACATCCTAACCATCTAAAAAATTAGTAAAACAAACAAGAATTTATAAACCAATATAGATAATGCATAAAAGTGAACCAAAACATGAGATTTTCTAACGAATGTTTTATAGCCTATTAAAGATAAGATACAAATATCTTTGTACCAATCTCGAGACTCTACTAAACATTGGCTTTTGTACCAACAATACTGAAGAACCCTAGGATCTGATACCAAGCAATGATGACATGGTTTCTCATGTCATGATGGAATATACTTTATCCCACCAGTAGGTATTCCAAGCCATATTATAGAATGACGAGTAATGGAGCTAACATGCGAAAAGTAAGAAAAATAGAAAGGAAATCAATAAAAACAACAACATAAGAGAAATTAGGAATATATATATATATATAATATTGAATAAATGAGCGAAAGAGAGGACATAATAAATAAAAAAATTCTTCCCATGATCTAGTAAGGTCAGTAGAAGAACCGCATAACCAAAGCAAGAGTACCAGATAGTATTCAAAATATACATAAATGTAGTATTCTTGGAATACAAAAGACTATAACTAAAATAGATAGAGAGGATCAACCTTGGACTCGAGAGAGCTCACCACAACGACTAGGTGAATAATTTTAATGCCAATATAGGAAAAATCTGTAGAAGTACAATATGATTACCAAATCAATGTGTACTCAGTAGACATCATTGATTGACTAAGCTAAAATATAGTAAAAGCATAAACTAAATGTAAGAGTGTAAGCTAAGTAAATAATAATAGGATTAGAAATATAAATGTCTACTGAATGAGGAAAGGAAAATAAAGGAGACTAATAACACAAAAATAAGAGAAAATACACTAACTATATCCTAACTGGGCCCTCATAAACCCTGAAGGCACATGGAAGAAAGAAATCAACCCTAATAAGCCCCCATAAGTCAATGGGTGGAGAGAATAGTAAACTAAGATAAAAACATAAATATCCAATAATTAAACCGATCACAAGTAAACTTATAATCCGATATCCATGATAAAATATGTAGATTTATACCGGGCTACAACTGAAACAAATGGATAATAATGAGATGTTAGATTTTGGGAACCAATGGATAATAATAAGATGTCAGATACTGGGTTTCAACCGATACTAGTAGATAGTAACAAGAGGACATATAAATCATATAAACAAAATAAAGTACCAGTCCAAACTCCTAATAATAGCTGTAATCAATACCAAAATAACCCAATCATAATAATAAATTGATGTTGGACTCGAACCAGAACTCATAATAGCCATACTATATTTAGAAACCATTGATCCCATAAGTAGATAGCCTCAACCGTAAACTAATAAAAAACTCCAACCAAAGACTATAAATAATAACCAAACCATAGCTATAATCGATGTTAGTATCATGCTAGAACTCTTAATAATAATAATAAAAATAAAGCATATGTTGTACTCAAACTAGAACTAAAATGCCCTTACATGAATATACTCATAGCCATATAATAGGAAGACACTCAAGGGTTCCAAGCCTTTCTCCAATCCTAAAGTCATAAATATGAATCATGGGTTGTCAAGTCCACAAAGGCAAGGAGGGTCCCAAATCCTACATCAAGGAGGAGTGGTCTAGGGTTAGTTGCTACTCTACATAGAGAGAAAAAGCTAAAATAGTCCAGAAATCAAAATCTAAGTCAAACCTGACCCAAGGTAATAGCCTATACTAGTAGCCTGGAGTCTAACTAAGTCTAAAGGAACTAACTGCTTCGTACACCAGTAAAAAAGGGGTAGTGGTGCCCACAATAGAGCTCGATAACCAACCTACACTAATACCTAATTGCATCTAGTATAAGTTATTCCATTCTCATATCAAGGTACTAATAGCATTAATACTTGCCCCAAAGGATGGTACTGCATTATTCTAGGGGAGAACGATTCTAAAGCCTGCCAAAATGGACCCCTAACTAGCTAAATAAGACATTAAAATACTAAAACCATGACCGAGCTACAAATACCTACCCAAAACTAGAATAATAGAGAATAAATACCATAAACAAACTCAATATAAAAGTTAGGTAAACCTAGCCTAATTGAACACCGTTGAACGTTCGCTGAATAATAATAAAAACAAGGATCTATGCATCAAGCTAATAAAAATGATATCCATATTGTATATAAATGCTCTGGCTTAATAACTGAACTAAATATACTATGCGATGCCTGCTTTCAGAATCAAAAAATTTAAACCATCACATTTATTCTACACAACTCAAGAAATATTAGCCATATGTTATATAGCCAAATTTGAGATCAAAGGACCCAAAATCACTCCCCATAACAACTACAGAATTTAAGAAAACATAGTAGGGAAATAACCTAGAATCAAGCTAAACTTATAGGGTAAACGATGTTTACAGCTCAATAATTTTCCCCAAAGCTAAAATCAGCTTCAATTATAAAATTTTCACAAGATTTTGAGATTTTATTATCAAATTATAGAGGATTTTATTGGAAGTTAAAATATAAAAATAGAATAGAGACTTATATATAAAGTGCCAACAATGGCCACTTTAACGGCTAAATGAATACTAAAAGCGGTCACCATTAAAGTGCCCAAGAGTTACTAAAGTAAACCTTCCCCAGTCGACCAGGCTTGGGTAAAATGCTTAAGGCCCACTTTAGAGGCTACCTCTTATGCTCCAGAGAGACCATTAAAGTAGAAATTCCAAGTATGGTCAGCTTCGCTAAAGATTATAGGGCTACAAAAGTAGTCTGCTGGCTGCTTAAGCAGTTACACTAGATACTGGGAACCAGTCAAGTTTAACTAGTCCTAACAGACTCTGATCGAGTGCTTAAAATTGGTTCAAAATTCATTGTTCACAAGTAAATTATGCGACCCTATCAAATTTGGATTTTCAGAATAGAGCCATTAAAATTTTCATCGGGGATCATTTCAATAAAAAGTGGGTAACACACTCCAAGGGTCAATTTCGCAATTTTCCCCTAACATCCCAAAATGAGTTTGAAAGCCCCGAGCATGGACCAAGGGTCTCCTAGCATTAAATCAATATTACAAATATGTTGAGACTGTTAGATATGGCATCAAAGTTAGTTTTCCTGATATTTTGTCCTAAGACCCATTTCTTAACATCATAAACTCTTAAATAGAGAAATTGTTCTAAAATAAAAAAAAATGCCTGATAAATAAAATATTAGTCCCAACGAGTCAAAAATGACCTCGGGTAGTTATAGGAAAGCTGTAAACATAGAAAAACATGAAAATAAAGGAAATAACCTGGAGTGTCATTGCACAAACACCTATGGGATACTGGGAAATTGATTTTAAAAAAACTATATATATGAATAACATTAACTTTGACCATCTTACCTTTTAATTATCTCCATTGATTTATGTCCATTGATCATATTTATGCCCTCCGTCGACATATCTGTGTTTAGTTAATAAACTAATTATTATATAGCATATAGTACGTCTGTAGAACAATAAATTAATATTAGATTTACCTACGTACCTCTAAGAGTAAATAGTGGGATAAAATTAATATTTCAATTAGCTCGAACAGTATTACCTTATGTTCTCATTTAATTTAATGTATGAGATGAACATTAATCTAATATAGTATTAATATAAAAAATTTGTCTACCTAATTCTAATGGATCTGGTCTGAGACAATTATCTAATATTGTTCCATGATGTGACAATGCACATCACACTAGTTTCCAGTTATGGTTTAAAATTATAAATAGAATAGATTTGATTAGTGTTATTAACCCAACCTAAATAAAGCCCTTTATGATGGGTCATGTCGGACCGGATTTTTACCTATTGATCCAGTTTGATTTTGGGTCAACCTAGCCTAGTTGATAGGTCGAAATTGAAGTGGATAGTTTGGTGAAATGTAAAGTTCTGAAATTGCATAGTAAATTAATATCATGTCATGTCATTTCTTTTCCTTACAAAGGGATACTAGACTAGGGGCCTTTACTTTTTATTCGGGTGATGGAATCCCTTAGTAGAGTGACAACAATTGTAAATGTCACAAATACTATCTCCGATATAATTATGGAATGCAAAAGCCTCTCTCCTAATTGGTGATTCCAAGAAAGAGTGGTGTTAATTGAGTTGATTTGGTAAACGATGAGAACATTCATAACTAATTGGAATAATGAGTTATATCTCTAAAAGATTAGGCACCACATATTGAGGAATCCTCTGGGAATAATTAGAAATCAGAATATATATGGCTGAAGTTATTGAAATTGTTAAAATGAAAAAATATTCTCAAAATAGTTTTACATATTTAAAGATGCCATTTTTTTCTAAGGAAATATTTTAGTGAACAATATGAATGTAAAAGAGATGACATAATCTAAAAAAAGATGAAAAAATGTTAAAAGTTCTAAAATAATATCCTATAATAAGGATAATAACATGTATAAGCTCAAGCATTGTCATGATCTAATTTCCCAAATCATGATGGTAACTACTTCAATCCACCAGTAGGTAAGATAAATTATAGACTGAAATAGTGAGTAATGGTCTAATTGGCTAACAGGTAAAAGAAACGATCTAACAGGTGAATGTTTTGGGACTATCTATCGGTTGGTCACCAACTATACCCAATTAACTATATCAAGTCATTATGGAGGAATGATGAATAGATAAATCTGGGTAGGGGATCTTGTCCTACTATATATTATGGTGGAAGATTCTCTGGGACAATCTCTAACACAGGATCAACAATTAGATCTAGAAGACTCTCTAGCCTAGACATAATAATGGATTATAGCTCTAGCCTGATCCAAACCTTAGGGTAGACCTCTACCTTTAAAAGTTGTGCTAGCTGTAGGATTAAAGCCCCATCCATAATCATCATAGCCTGTGCCATATACATCTATAGATGAGTGAAATAATGATAATCTAGAAACCAATATAGATACACACAACAGTAAATCAAAAAGGTTTTATTTTCCTAAGAAGGTCTTATAGACTCTCGAATATAAACGACATTGTACTGATTTGTGGATTCTACCAGACACTTGATCTTGATCCAATAATGCTAATGAATGTAATATCTAATAAAAAACTATAGCAACCTATTTTTCTAAGTTATGAAAGTGCCTACTTCAATCCACTAGTACGTAAGACAAATCATAAATTAGAATAATGAGTAACGAGCTAATAGGTGGAAGATAAAGATGTAAGGATAAAATAGTCATAATATGCCATTGGAAGAGGAGTGTATATATATTTATATATATATAATTATCTATTTTTCTAAGTAATGATGGCATCAACTTCAATCAACCAGTAGATAAGCCAAACAATAGCTTGGAACAGTGAGTAACGGCTAATAGGTGGAAGATAAAAATTATGGATAAACTAGTAATAATATCCATCCAGAAGAGAAGTATATGTGTATATATAGGCATGGTTTACATGAGAAAAAATGGTCAAAATATACAAAATGAACCCCCAGGACCTTGTAAGGTTGGTACAAGAGCCACTATATCGAAAAGAGTATTAGACAGTGCAAAAATATAAAAATTAGTCCCAAGATATACAAAATAAGACTATCAATATCAACAAAAGGAGAATGATCAGCTCAAAACTATAAAAGCTCTCCCAAAACTCCAATCAACAGCACTGCTCGGGGTCAGCGCCAATGATAGTGACTCATACTAGGATTTTCATCCAGAACGAAGATGTAAAAGTGTAGCATGAATACAAAAATATAGGGTACATAGTAGGCATCATAGTCCAACTAAGATCAATTATAATAAAATCATGAATAAAGTGCAAATCTATAGTAATAGGCTACAATAGAGGGTCATAGATTGAAATAACAGTCTATGCTAAGCAAACTACACAAAAATAATGGAATTAATACCTAGAAATAACTTAACTGGACCCCTATAAACTCAGAAGGTACACAATAAAATAAAACCTAACTGAGCCCCCAATTGCGCGTTAGGTGCACACGAGGAGTAATACTAAAATGAGGCTAAATATAGTAGTAAAAATAAAACGAAGTTCATATGTGTTATATCCATATCTTATGTCCTCCCTCTATCCATAACCATGAAATATTCTAGACAAAAATTAGATTTCCCAAATTTTAAATCAATAATAGTTAATGCTGATCTCGAACCAAAATTAGCAAGTAATAAGCAGAACAAGAGGTGTAAGACTCAAATTAGAACTAGAAAATAATATCTAATGTAACCAGATTTTGAAATTGAACTAGAATTAACAAATAATAAATAGTAAAACCAAATGCCAAACTTGAATCGGGACAAATAGAAGATAAATAGTAAGTATAGTATAATGACAGTTCTGTTGTAACTAAAAATATCTACGGTACAGGTATACAAATCTAATTCTTCATCTATGGTAGGATCAATTATTTAGTATGGGAGTTCATTTGATAACTAATGTAATACAATACCTCTAACACAAAGTTAAGTTGAAAGTGTCCTTGCCAATTTAGTTTTGGTCTAAGTTTGAACTAGGGTAAACTTCAAATGAGAATTTCTCCTAGTATATAAAGGGTAAGGGGGATTAATACCCACTAAATTAATGAACTCTATGTCTTATTTACAAATCAGCGAACTACTTGCTAATCCACTTCTTGAGTAAAAGGTTATGATTATTTTACTTGAGATTTTTTGGGGTTGAAAAGATGAGGGCATCGTAGCAGGTTCAGGTCACTAAGAAACGTCACGATAGAGACATGATCTTTGATATAGTAACTCAACTATAGTTTATGACCTTATTTTGATGGGTTTCTGATGTCACCCAAAATCACCTTAAAAATGGAATCTCAAATTAATATTCAATCGTAAAAACCAAGAACAAAGATTCCAAGATCAAAAGTTAAATCTCAGAATCAATATAATGTTGTAAGTATATAGAGTTCTTAAATTAATACGAAAACATCCAAGGGGTACTTATTGTTACTCAATAAAACCTAAAAATACTATCTTAATTGAAATAGAAAAATAAGGTCGGGAGTGGTAATGCCCTAGCCAATGAGTCATTTGGACTGATGATGACTGATTGTTAGCTTAGTATTCTGTCATTTTTTTCCTCTGTGATGACTCGTCACATATCCCTACGAGCCAGTGGACTGACTCATTGCTGCTCCTACAAGTTTTAAACTTTTAGATCTTTTCGCTAAATGCTCAGAACACTCATCTCGATGAGTCGTAGACTGATCTTATGACTTTTTACCACCTCATTTATATATTTTTACTGGTTGTATCCTGATCTTATAACTTGTCACCACCTCATCTCGATGAGTCATAGCCTGATCTGATCGTAACCTAATCTTTTCGCTAATTTCAGGAGTTTATAATATTTTTGCTTAGAATGATCTTTCTTACAACTTGTAGTCAGATCCTATGAGTCATAGCCAGTATAAACTTTATTATTCTTCTCATATTTCTTTACTGGTCACCCTAATACTTAGAGGATGAGTCATAGTGTAATACCCTGTATTTTCCTAGTTCAGTTTATAGTGCATGCATAAGAGGCTTAGGACCTAAAAATTTAGCTATGTGTTAGGGACTTAGTTTTATTCTTGGCCTCCTAACTTCAATGATTTTTAAAGTCATCTTCCCGACCTTGAGATGTATGTTTTTAAGTTATTTCATGATTAGGGGTGTAAGGATTGATGATAGGCATATTAACATGCCTAAAGTACTATAATTTACCCATATTTTAGCTAAGTTTTAAGGACAAAATATATAATTCCTTCACTTTTAGTCCTTTTTCCTGTAAGTGAGCTAACCAATGTGATTAGCAAGTTTTCAGGTATAAATGATGAAGATTTCAGCATTTTATGGATAACTTGACGCCAAAGGAAGCTTCACGAAAGAAGGAAAGCAGCGTTTGGACGCCTATGGACTAAAATTGACGCATGGAAAACTTGTTTCGGGCAAAAACAGCATTTCCAAAGACTTGGGGATCAGCAGTAACTTTGTATGATTAGGATAAGGAATGCAGTAACCCAGTAGGATTAGGATTAGTAAGGCAGTAGCTTAGTAGGAATAGGATATGGGAGTTATAAATACCCTATTTTTCTGAAGCTTTTCAGCATTCTCTTCTTAATCTCCTTCCTATTCTTTCCCTTCTTCATCAATTCGTTTTCAGACATTATTCTTCTATTTAATTATATTTTTCTTTACTATTCACTTCACTTTCTTACAGAGAAATCACGGCCCTTGTGACCAACGTGAGATCATGATGATGTTTATTGTGATCTCCGTTGCAATCATGAGTAGCTAAACTTCTCTGTTAGGGTTATGGAAGCCTTATGAGATACTATCTATTGCTATGAGTTTGTGAATTCTTGGCACGTATGCTGCTTATATCATTACTCTCTTCATCTTAATCTAAATTCTTGTGGTTGCAAACATATAGAATACGCCAGTATAGCATTAACTTGTTCGAAAGAAAAGTTACATGTCTGGAAAAGAGATAATGTCAAGGTAATAGGGCACCAACCCCTGTTAAAAAGTTAGTGCCGTAACTGGATTAACCTCTTGGAGAATTTGTACCATTAGATACGCTTTAAGCTCGAAAGAGTTAAACTGAAATAATCCTTGATGGTCGAAAGACGCCTGGAGTTACCATAGAATACGATTCTCTATAAGTGCATGGATGTCTGAATTCCGCATAACTCATAGTCAATAGATACGTACAACTCATAAGGTGGACATAACCCTAACTCTCAATTCTCATTGATTAACATCTTATTAAACATTCTTTCTTTTTACTTTGCTATTTTCCGTTTTTACTTTGTTATTTTATTACATTATTGCACGCTACAAAATCCCCCCCATTCTTACGAAACTTTCACCAAAAGTCTAATAATCGTTGCTTACTTAGTGATCAAGTAATCTCTGTGGGATTTGACACCCAACCCAGTTGGGTTCTATATTTGACAACGACCGCTTACACTCTTACGAGAGCTGTATTTTGAGCGTTATCAAAAATTGGCATCGTTGCCGGGGAATACAGTTGTCTACTAAGTTTGTGATAATTACTAGACTCTTTGGTCAAAGATTCTCGTACATTACTTTTAGTTTTGTTTTTGTTTTGTGCAGGTTTTTATTCAGTGCATGCCCCATACTCGAAGTTCTGGTCAACCGTTATTACCTATCAATCCTGAACCACAACGTATTGGCAGAATGGAAGCGCAACAGGAAATTGAAAGAATGGCCGCTCAACAGGAACAGTCGAGACTAGTTGCTCTAGACACCGCTCAAGTGCATCAACAGAATATTGATAACCCTGGGCGAGCAACAAATCCTGATGATGAGGACCTAGGTGATGACGAGTTACTAAACCCAAGGCAAGATGCTGAGATAGAAACACCTGTTAACAGAAGAGATTGTCAAGATAGGTTTAGGCATGAACGCCGACCCGTTCAACCAGCATTCGACGATGATGATGATGATCTTGATGGAGCCGGAGCCACAGGAGCCATTATTCCTCCACCATTGTCACCCAGAGCCAAGTTCAACATCACGAGCACCATGATTCAGTTATTACAACTCAAGGGATTATTTGGTGGACTAGCAGGCGATGATCCTAATATGTATCTAATCAACTTTATTTCTACATGCAAGTCGTTTGACAATCCTGGCGTTGGTCAGAATGCAATTCAATTACGCTTATTTCCATTTTCTCTGTCTGGGGAGGCAACTCTATGGTTGAATAGGCTGACTCCTGATTCTATTACAAATTGGAGGCAATTGAAAGACGCTTTCCTAGAAAGATTCTTTCCGCTATCCAAAAGAGCACAATTGAGAGATGAAATCAGTAACTTTCGTCAGCTTCCAACTGAAGCTCTTCATGAAACATGGGAGAGATTTAATAAGAAACTTATGAGGTGCCCAAACCATCATATGAACAATGTCCACCTAATGGAGATACTATACAGATCCTTGAATTCAATAACTAAACCAATGGTGGATAATGAGGCTGGAGGATCATTTATGGACCTCACCTTTGGTCAGGCAAGCAATATGCTAGATCGGATGACGAAGCAAAGTAGAGCTTGGCATACCAGGGATTCTGAGGTAGCAAACCAACTTTGTCCATTGGCATGAATGCAGACCAAAGGAGGAGAGAAGAAGAACGTGATCAAGATATGGCACACATGAAAACACAAGTGGATCTTCTTACAAAGCATCTATTATCAGGGAAGACCAGAAAAGTCAAATCTTTTGCGTCAAAAGGAAGAAAGGAATCTGATTCTGAAGAAGAAGCCAACTACTTGAACAATCAGGGGGTTTCCGAGGCAATACCCAAGGAAACCAAGGTCGGAACTATTAAGATAAATCTGGAAACAAAGACCAAGGTAGTTGGAAGAACAAGAATGACAAGAGTGGTTTGTATGTTCCCCCAGGGAGACGTGATGCCACTGCATCTGGTTCTAGAAATATGGAAGATATGATGGATAAACTGTTGAAAGGAGTAGAGGCAACCAGCGCGGGAGTAACGGAGGTAATAAATGATTTGTCCTCGATGAAGTAATTGGTTGACTCACATTCCACTTCAATAAAGCAAATAGAGCAGTAATTGAGCCAACTTTCAGTGTCAATCAATCAATGAAAAGCTGGCACTTTACCGAGCGACACTGTGCAAAATCTAAGGAACGAGGGATCATGTATAGCTATTACTACCAGAAGTGGTAAGGTGCTGGAAAATTCATCCCAAAGCAAGCAAGTAGCCAAAAATAAAAAAGATGAGGACGCCATAGAATCTGACCAAGACGTCCATGACGTCACCCCTAGAAGTTTGCAGCCTGAAAAGACCGAAATTCGAAAGCAAGAGGAGAAGAAAGCCGTGGAGAAAACAATTCCACTTCCACAACCACCTTTTCCTCAAAAATTAAAGAAGAAAGTTGATGATACCAAGTTCAATAAATTCATGGCAATGTTAAAAAAGTTGACCATTAATGTTCCGTTGGTAGAGGCACTAGAACAAATGCCTGGGTATGCAAAATTTTCGAAGGATCTTTTGACAAAGAAGAGAGCAGCAAGCTATGAGCTGCCAAACACTGTTCATCATTGCAGTGCAATTGCTACCCGATCACTAGTACAGAAGAAGGCCGACCCCGGTGCATTCACTATTCCTTGCACCGTTGGATCTTTGAATTTTGCCAAGACATTATGCGATTTAGGAGCCAGCATCAATTTGATGCCATTATCTATTCATAAAAATTTGGGGTTGGGTGATCCTACTCTAACCAATATGAGGCTCGTAATGGCAGATAGGTCGGTTAAACGACCTGTTGGTATTTTATGTGATGTATTGGTGAAGGTTTCTTCATTCATCTTTCCTGCAGACTTCGTTATTTTGGATTGTGAGGCAGACTCAAAAGTTCCCATAATCTTGGGGTGCCCTTTCCTTGCAACAAGAAGTGTTCTTATTGATTTAAGAGCTAATAATCTTTTATTCCGAATAAATGACAAAGTAGTTCGCTTTGATGTCTGCAAATCAATGAAGCAACCCAAGGATCTGAATGTGTTCTCAGTAGCTGATGTTTATTTCGATGATGAGAAAGAATTATGTGAAGAGGAGCAGCTTATTGATGACCCATTGGCGGTTGTACTTATGAATATTCAGAGTAAGGATGCTAAAAATTATGAAGAAACTATTGATGCTCTAACAGGATTAGGGTCGTATCCTCATGCTCCCAAGAAGCTGGACCTTGATCTCAAAAACCGACCTACACCGCCAGCTAAGCCATCTATTGAAGAGCCACCTACATTAGAATTAAATGATCTACCTATTCATTTAAAGTATGCATTCTTAGGAAGCGGAAATACACTCCCAGTCATTATGGCGGCAGACTTGGGTGAGCAGCAAGTTGCAGCTCTCATCACTATTCTAAGGAAGTATATAACAGCCATTGGTTAGACCATTGCTGGCATTATTGGTATTCCACCTGGGATTTGCACACACAAGATTCAGCTTGAAGAAAATTGCACACCAACTATTGAGCATCAAAGGCGTCTCAATCCACCTATGAAAGAAGTAGTGAAGAAAGAAATTATTAAGTGGTTAGATGCAGGGGTTGTGTATCCTATCTCTGACAGTAAAAGGGTAAGCCCGGTACAATGTGTTCCTAAGAAGGGAGGCATGATGGTAGTTGCGAATGAAAAGAATGAGCTTATTCCACTCAGACCCATTACAGGATGGAGAGTATGCATGGATTACCGAAAGCTGAATTTGTGGATGCTTAAAGTTCACTTTCCAATGCCATTTGTGGACCAAATACTTGATCGATTAGCAGGAAAAGGATGGTTTTGCTTCTTAGATGATTATTCCAGTTATAACCAGATTTGTATTGATCCCGAAGACCAAGAGAAAACAACGTTCACATGCCCATATGGTACGTTTGCCTTCAAATGTATACCATTCGGACTATGCAATGCACCAGCCACCTTTCAGCATTGTATGATATCCATTTTTCTGATATGGTTGAAGATATGTTGGAAGTATTCATGGATGATTTTTCAGTTTTGGGTGAGTCGTTTGAATCTTGCTTGGCAAACCTAAGTATGGCGTTGCAAAGATGTGTTGAATTCAACCTAGTACTGAATTGGGAGAAGTGCCACTTTATGGTTAAAGAAGGTATTGTTCTTGGTCATAAAATATCCGAAAGAGGAATTGAGGTTGATCGAGCTAAAATTGAAGTTATCGAGAATCTACCACCTCCATTTTCCTTGAAGGGAGTTCGTAGTTTCCTCGGGCATGCAGGTTTCTATCGGCGGTTCATCAAAGACTTCTCCAAAATTCCTAGTCCATTATGCAAACTTTTGGAAAAAGATGCAAAGTTTGACTTCAATGAAGATTGTTTGAAGTCATTCGAATGACTCAAAGGGAAGCTAATTGAAGCTCCTATCATGGTAGCACCAGATTGGTCTTTATCGTTTGAAGTCATGTGTGATGCTAGCGGGGTAGCATTGGGTGCTGTACTTGGCCGGAGAAGGGAGAAGTTATTCCATCCAATCTACTATGCGAGCAAGGTCTTAAACGAAGCCCAAAAGAACTATACTGTCACAAAACAAGAGCTGCTAGCGGTTGTGTATGCTTTTGAGAAGTTCCGTGCTTATTTGTTGGGAACCAAAGTGGTAGTTCACACAGACCATGCAGCCCTAAGATATTTGATGACAAATAAAGATGCAAAATCAAGGCTAATTCGATGGGTATTGTTGCTGCAAGAATTTGATTTCGAGGTAAAAGATAGAAGAGGTTGCGAGAACCAAGTGGTTGATCACCTATCAAGACTCAAGAACGAGCATATAGCGCAGCCTAATCTTGAGATTGATGATGCATTCCCTGACGAAGAGATCTTAGCCACAATAATGGAAGAATTACCATGGTATACAGACTTTGCGAATTTTGCGGTGAGTAATGTGATTCCTGCAAATCTATCTTTTCATCAAAAGAGGAAGTTCATGCATGATGTAAAACACTACTTTTGGGATGAGCCATATTTTTTTCGACAATGCGCGGATGGTGTTATCAGGCGATGCATATCCCATGTAGAGGTGCCTAATATATTAGAAGCATGTCACACTTCCCAAGTTGGGGTACATCACGTAGGTAATCGGACAGCAAGAAAGGTATTGCAAAGTGGATATTATTGGCCCTCGATATTTAAAGATGCCTACAAATTTGTGAGAAGATGCGACCAATGTCAGAGACAATGTGCTTTTTCAAAACACCATGAGATGCCCATGTCGAAAATTCTTGAAGTCGAGCTCTTTGATGTATTGGGTATTGATTTCATGGGTCCATTCATAAATTCGTTCGGAATGAAATACATCCTGGTTGCTGTAGATTATGTTTCAAAATGGGTCGAAGTAGTAGCGTTAGCCGACAATGAGGAAAAGCGTGTTGTAGCATTCTTGAAGAGAAATATCTTCTCTCACTGTGGAATACCACGTACTATCATAAGCGATAGAGGATCTCACTTTTGCAACAAGTTGTTCAAATACGTGTTGGCAAAATATGGTGTCAAGCAACATAAGGTAGCCACACCTTATCACCCTCAAACTAGTGGACAGGTAGAGGTTTCCAATCGAGAGATCAAGGAAATCCTTGCTAAGACTGTAAATTCTAATAGGAAAGATTGGTCTCAAAAGCTGGACGATGCACTATGGGCTTATAGGACTGCATTCAAAACGCCAATCGGTATGTCCCCGTACCAACTAGTTTATGGGAAGGCTTGCCACTTACCCATCGAACTCAAGTATAGAGCATTGTGGGCGCTAAAGCAACTAAATCTAAATTGGGATGATGTTATGAATCTTAGATTGGAGCAGCTGAATGAGATGGATGAATTCCGTCTACATGCTTATGAAAGATCAGACCTCTACAAGGAGCGGATGAAAAAGTATCATGATCAGCGGATTGTTCAACGGAACTTCCAAAAATGTGATATGGTACTTCTTTTCAACTCCCGACTGAAGCTATTCTCAGGTAAGTTAAGGTCCAAATGGTCTGGCCCGTACAAAATTAGCCAAGTCTACTCGTCTGGAGTAGTTGAGCTAGAAGAAAATAGTGGTGTTGTATTCAAGGTGAATGGCCAATGATTAAAACCCTATATCGGTCATCTTGACTCGATAAACTATATGGCCACCATTTATCTCGACGAAGTCTAAGTACTCGAGGTAACTATGTCGTGCCGCGACAATAAATCAAGCGCTAGATGGGAGGCAACCCATCCTTTGTTTTATCTTTTCTTTTACTTTTGTTTTCACTAAATAAAAATCCAAAAAAAAAGTCGAGCCATGACCAAAAATAATGCGCTTTATAGGAGGCAACCCATCGTTCTAATCGTCCTTGTTGTTTTTGAGTAAATGTAGGTGCAAGAGACGTAAAGGAAGAGATTGGTTTCAAATTTTGATTTGAAAGTATTGCATGTTGAAGGTGGTAAGTTAGGAATGAAGAAGCAAAAGGCTATGGGTTAGGCATCGCCTATGTAAAACTAGGCCACAAACAAGGCAAGGCCTATGCTATGGCCTAAGCTCTTGGATTCTAGAGTGCCATAGCATAGGCGCCACCTATGCCTAAGAATGCCATAGCATAGGCACCGCCTATGCAAAGGCCTTTTGTCTCTGAATCTCACATGCCATGGCATAGACACCGCCTATGCCTAACAATGCCATAGTATAGGCACCGCCTATGCCCAACAATGCTTTGCAAAAGGCGCCGCCTATGGTCACTTTTTGTCTCCAAATCCGATTCTAAATGGGTCAAAACCCAACCCAATCTTGTCCTATAAATAAGAACTTAGTCTTTGACCAAAAACACATTGCAAATCCAACCTAAGCGCCACCTACCTCTCCAAATCCTCTCAAAAATTTCCCTTTTGCTCTTTTAACTTTACAAGAACATCTTCAAAGGCCATCAACCAAGAACAATGGCACCAAAACCAAGACAAGGAAAAGATAAAGCAACCACTTCACAAAAAGGCAAGAAAATAGGACGAAAAAAGCAAGGAGAATCCTCCTCGCTGCAAATACCTCGTCGTATGTTCGGAATAAAATGGGTCCTAGAGGAGGAAGGAAAGGAATGGTATAGGAACAATAAAGAGAGAAAATATGTTCATGTGGAGTTGATAAACAAGGAGAGCTTAGCAAAGAAAGAACCCCGTATGTTGGCTAAGATAATGGTATTACATCTTGATTTCATCTTCCGAGATATGGGAGAGTCCAATCTTGCTTTAACACGAGAATTCTACGCCAACTGGTCACCGAAAACTACAGGGAGTGAAGTAAAGATTAGGGGCCAAGTTTTGCAACTAACCGCGGAGTTCTTCAACTCCTTTCTAGGTTTGCCATCTGTTGACCCATCACCATTTAAGGAGTTGTATAACAGACCTCCGTACAGGGCTATTAGACACACACTATATGGAACAACATCCATGGCATGATGGAGTAGACACAAGGACACCGGTCGGCACAACACCTTCCCATATGCTCCTTTGAATAGGGAAGCTAGGATATAGCTGCGAATAGTCAACTCTTGCTTGATTCCAGGGACCCAGTACACAAAGATAACATGAGATAGAGTGTTCTTGGTGTATGCATTGATGACGAATGTCCCTATCAACATTGGGGAAATCATTCGATCTACAATGCATAAGGCTAGGCGACACAAGAGGTCCCACTTCAGCTTTGGCAATCTGTAGACTGCAATATTGAGGAAAGAGGACATCGAAGAGGAATCTGCTGATCATAAACTCCCACACAACCCGATGAAGGTTGACCTCACAAAGGTTAAAGATGTTGAATCCGCGCATGACGTCAACCTTACCACTGCAGAAAGGCATGCTCGAGATGAGAGTTTCTTTTGCCATCTTTATGGCATGACTCGATTTACTATGATGAGCGGAGGTCGTGTTCCAACTGCTGCAGAGCTCTAACAGCTGGATTATGACTATCCAATGAATGAGCATGCGAGGGCGATGTGTGGAGTGAGTGTATACTTTGAGGAACCTCTTGATGACGATGTGCCAACCGATGATAATTGCAGAATGCCAGACTCCGACGTGGAGGAGAATTCTGATGACGACGACTCCAATGATGATTCCGACGAAGGGGGTATGACCCCAGACATAGAGGAGGAGTTCGACTAACCAGGTTCTTTTTATTTATCTAAGTGTGGGGTGTTGGTATTTTCATGCTATACTTCTTTATTTGCATTTGCATTTATTTATGTTTGTTTGTTTTAGTAGTTAATTTTTTGCATTTGCATTTATTTATGTTTGTTTGTTTTAGTAGTTAATTTGCTTTAGTAGTTAAATTTTTTTAAATTTTTTTTGTTTTTTTAACTTTGCATGAAATTGTTCTGATAGGCAGCATGGTATTATGACAAGAGTCTGTGATAAAATCATTACTATTGAGATATTTACGCTCTAGTTATGACTCACTGTGTGATATCTATGTGGTTTAATTCCTTCATACGTTGGGTCAAGAGTCTTTACTGCTTTCAATAAAGTCGAACATGTGCCGTGTGTGTGTTAGATCATAGTATATTCTATGTTTGTGGCTGATGCTAGAACTTGACTGGTATGTATGTAAAGCAAAATAAAGAGTGTGAGTTTAGGAGATGATTTAGGCATTTCTTTGGCAACCTGTGATTGTTTACCTTCGTTTTATCTACCTATGGACATCATCCTAGATAGCCCCCTTTGAGACTTAAGCCTATTTTCTTTGACAGCCTCATATGTAAGCCTAATCCATTTTTTTCAAGACCATAATTTGATCCAAATTCCTAAGTGCTTTAAAATTTTTGCAAAGTCATGTGACAAAATAAGAGGAAATTGGGTGAGAGTAGTGCCTTAAAGTTAATTGGTACTTAAATTTGTTATGAAAAGAATGGTTATCATAGGGGTATGTTTTTTAAAAAAAAAAAAGAGAGAAAAATGAAAAGGAAAATAAAAAGATAATTTTGTTCAAAATTGAATAACAAAAGAGGTGAGAAGGCGTAGGGTAGATTAAAATAAAGTAGAAAGGTTGTTTGAAAGAAAGTGCTAATGGCATAATGTGATGTATTAAAGCGCTTAGGAACATAGTCACTATTTCTGGCCAAAATAGTCCTACCCGTCCCTTAGCCTACATTACAACCTGTAAAAGACCTATTTGATCCTAAGCTTAACATTTTGATATTTAGTGGAGCATTACACTAAGGGCAAGCCTATGGTCATCAGTTGCAACATATGAATTCTTTGTGAGAGTGAGATCAAGGATAATCTTATACCCATGTTCGAAATATAAACTATACTTGTGAGTGATTATGGGTAATATATTGTGAGACAAGCATTGTTGATGAGTTTTGGGTAGTCGTGTATGATTCTTGGTGCCTTAAATATTTGGATACGAATTAACCATCATCACGAGTCTATATTAGAGGTTAAAATTGTTTCTAGTAGTGATCAGAAAAGCTACACTTTTTTGATAATTGTTGTGCCTGTCTTGATGAATATTTTGTGTTGTTACTGTGAAACCCTAAGTAGATGTTTAGAAGGACATGATATTTTGTTCGAGGACGAACAAAGCTTTAAGTGTGGGGTGTTGATGATAGGCGTATTTACACGCCTAAAGTACTATAATTTACCCATATTTTAGCTTAGTTTTAAGGACAAAATATAAAATTCCTGCACTTTTAGTCCTTTTTCCTATAAGTGAGCTAACCAACGTGATTAGCAAGTTTTCAGGTATACATGATAAAGATTTCAGCATTTTATGGATAACTTGACGCCAAAGGAAGCTTCACGAAAGAAGAAAAGCAGTGTTTGGACGCTTATGGACTAAAAGGGATGCATGGAAAACTTGTCCCGGGCAAAAACAATATTTCCAAAGACTTGGGGATCAGCAGTAACTTAGTAGGATTAGGATAAGGAGTGCAGTAACCCAGTAGGATTAGGATAAGTAATGCAGTAGCTTAGTAGGAATAGGATATGGGTGTTATAAATACCCTATTTTGCTGAAACTTTTAAGCATTCTCTTCTTAATCCCATTTCTATTCTTTCCCTTCCTCATCAATTCGTTTTCAGGCATTATTCTTCTATTCAATTCTATTTTTCTTTACTATTCACGTCACTTTTTGACAGAGAAAGCATGGCCCTTGTGACCAACGTGAGATCATGATGATGTTTATTGTGATCTCCGTTGCAATCATGAGTAGCTAAACTTCTCTGTTAGGGTTATGAAAGCCTTATGAGATACTATCTATTGCTATGAGTTTGTGAATTCTTGACATGTATGCTGCTTATATCATTATTCTCTTCATCTTAATCTAAATTCTTGTGGTTGCAAACATATAGAATACGCCAATATAGCATTAACTTGTTCGAAAGAAAAGTTACATGTCTAGAAAAGAGATAATGTCAAGGTAATAGGGCACCAACCCCTATTAAAAAGTTAGTGCCGTAACTGGATTAACCTCTTGGAGAATTTGTACCATTAGATACGCTTTAAGCTCGAAAGAGTTAAAGTGAAATAATCCTTGATGGTCGAAAGACGCCTAGATTTACCATAGAATACGATTCTCTATAAGCGCATGCATGTCTGAATTCCACATAACTCATAGTCAATAGATACGTACAACTCATAAGGTGGACATAACTCTAACTCTCAATTCTCATTGATTAACATCTTACTAAACATTCTTTCTTTTTACTTTGCTATTTTCTGTTTTTACTTTGTTATTTTATTACATTATTACACGCTACAAAATCCCCCCCATTCTTACGAAACTTTCACCAAAAGTCTAATAATCGTTGCTTACTTAGTGACCAAGTATTCTCTGTGGGATTCGACACCCAACCCAGTTGGGTTCTATATTTGACAACGACCGCTTAGACTCTTACGAGAGCTGTAGTTTGAGCGTTATCAAGGATCATGTCTCAAGTAAGTTTAAGATTTTTTGAATGAGGATTAAGGTACATTTGGATTTCACTTCCAGAACCTTACCGTGATTGCATCGTATCACTATGGGTTGAGAGATAAAGGTTTCATCACATCATGGTGGCCTTCTAAATGTTTTACAGTTCTGAATTTAAATTCCACAGGGGTAGTCGTATCTTTTTGCATTGCCCCAATCCCTAAAAACATGGGATTAACCTTCAGCTAAGGCATTATATTCCCAAATTACTCAATTTATCTCAAAACAAAACCCTAAACCTTCCCCAAGTTCATCAAGTTCAAGTATTTTTCCTTCATTAAAACCAAGAAATTATGCTTCCCAATCCAAGAACGTTCAAGAATAGTTAATTCTCTTTCAGGAATAAAGCTTAAAGGTATGTGTGATGTTCATCCATGGGCCATTTTCACCCATGGAGTCCAAGAATCCATTTTTAGGTTTAAAGTTATAATTTTTAGATGTTGTTATGAATTTTCTACATAAATCTGTTATGAATTTTGATTTCAAATCATGTTTACCATGTGTTTCGTTGGAATTTCTCCGTGACATGTTTGAGTGGTGATTTTCACATGTTTCATCCTTAAACCATGATTTTAGTATTGCAATTATGTTAGTAACACATGTTTTAACTATTCCCATGCTCAAATTTATGAATTCCAAGTGTTTGATGAAATGCCAAAGAAAATGATTTTGTAGAATGATTTCCCCATTATGGTTTTGAATATTTTACATGTCTTTATTTTTTTTTTATTCAGTGTTGGGGGTTATGAATACCTAAAACTTAGCTGTTTACCTAGTCTTTAGAATCTATAGAATGTTTCAGATAAACCAGGAGTCTTGTCATTTGATTATTATCATTTCTCAGTTGCTAGCAAGATAAGATCAGTTTAGTTCAGTAATCAGTATCTTTTAGTTGGGAGTAGGATTTAGCACCGAGAAAACGTAGGATAGAAGCTTCCTTGTTAGTTAGGCAAAGTCATTAGTAGTATTCCCTATATTCCAGAACCATGTAGCCACTGTGGGTTATGAGGAGTGACCTATCAGTTTAGGCTTGACTACCTCCCACGGGTCATCCGTCAGTTTAGACTTGACTCCGCTCAAGGATCACCTGTTATTTTAGGCTTGATACCTTAGTTATTTAGTAGATTAGTGGATCCACACAGCAATTATTAGTACCCGTGGTATAGTACTGACACCCTTCTAACTGGGCCACAGGTTAGTCTCCAATCATCTTAGAATGGGGCATGTCAGTTAGATGATACGTCCTACAGTCTCAGTTTAGTACTCAGTACAGAATTTAGTTCAGATTACTTGACCAAGGCTTACAGATTATCAATTACTTAGTTATTAAATTTTAGTATTTTAGTATTTTAGTCTTATGGATTTTTTCAGAAACATTATATGCCTGGCCTTGCACTTGTAGTATTTTAGTTTTTATGATGCTTATACAGTTAACTCATGTTATTCAGCCAGTCATAACTTTATGTTTTGTTAACCAATGCATTATAACCTAGCCTCATCTCATAGACAAGTACATTAAAAGTACTGATTGTATACTTATTTCTTGGTCTATGAAGTCTTATATCATAGGTTCGGACGCTGAGTTTCTTGATTGGGCCTAGACAACATTAGTTAGCCAGCATGAGTAGTAGTGGTGAGTCCTCATACTTTTAGGATGGGTTTATCTTTATTCAATTGTGCTGGCAGTTCAGTTATATGGTCAGTCAGAGTTAGTTGGAGGTTTGTCCCATCAACTCCCCGGTTAGTTAGTCTTAGAGGCTTTCATATATTTAAGACAGTCAGATAGTTTATCAGTTTTATCAGTCATGTTGCTTATCAGTTTTATCAGTCATGTTGCACTATTTTCATAGATATTTTCCCAAACTTGTGACTTTAATTATACTTTTCAGTACTTAAAACCTTATGGAATTTTCATATACTTTCCATAAATGTCTTTATTATCAGTATATTATTCAGTACTCATACCAGGTACCAGCTCATGGGTTAGCTTGTGGTCACTTTTGACCTTAAGCATCGTTGTCGCGACTAGGGTGTATCCTCAATTCGTGACATATAGCATCAACCAAAGACACATTTTCCAAGTAGAACTTAACTTTCTAGACCTTTTTCTTCCTATTTTTATTCATACTTACTTCCAACCCTGTTTTCCTGCAAAATAAACACAAAGAACATCACATCTAACAAAAAAGACCTAAGTACTTGCATAATTTCTGGTTTTAAGCATCGAAGGTGCCATGAAACCATGGAACATCAGCATCCTCAACTTATAATGTTTGTACTCCATCTTGTAACAAACACATCACAAACAAAAAAGGATGCTTAACTTAAAGAAAATCTAAGGCAACTGTGACAATTAACTCCATTTTAGCTCAAAAACTTTTATCCTCTCCTATTTCCAACTTTTCAAAACCAACTGTTTTGATCTATGTAGCATAATAGTATGACATAAAGGTATCTTAGAACACCCTGGGTTTTGGCCTTGGAAAATTCCTGAGATTTGAGCTCACTGTGCTTGTAATGACTCACCATATGAGTCATATGGTATTGGTACAGTTTAGGTGACCTAAATCGTAAGGTGTCTATTAAGTGATAGTTAGATATCTATTATGGTTACAACTTGGTGGGTACAGGTCGTATGGTTTAGTGATGGGTTATTGGGTTGTTCATCTACTTAATCTGAAACTTATTGACTTGACTAGGCTCTAAGTTTGAGTATCTTACTAATTGCTATAAGTATAGGGTATAAGTGGTATAGTAGATCCATATGTTGTCTAGTGTTTAGCCCTTAATATACTAATTAGGGTACGGCTAGATGGTACTAGTCGTATGGTATGGTGATGGATTGGGCAAGGGAGTCGTATGTTGGATAGAATGTGGTTCCCAACTTTCTAACCTAGTGATAATTTGAGGGTATAACTCGAATATAGTGGTGATGAGTTGGAGGGTCCACTCGTACCCACCTATGAATTTTTTATTGTTTTAAGTTGGGGGTAATCTGGATATTTTTCTTCTTAGCTCCTTTTAACCCCATGACATGAAACACCTTTTGGGACCACATTGATTTAATATTCTAAATCAAACACACTTAAAATTTCTCTCAAGATTTTGGTTTAGAAAAAGGCTAGGGTTTCTACAAGGAAACCAATTAGGGGCTTTTAAGATTAAATCTCTCCACCTTCCTTGGTATCTAAGGCATGCTACTCCTCTCTCATTGTTAGTTCGACTAAAAGCATGTTTTAATGTAAGGTTTTCATGGTATTAATGTTGATTTTCTTTGGTTTTGAAATAGATGATAGGGTTTTGGTTGTTAATGGTTGGATAATGTTTTCCCATGCTTTACTTATTGTTTTTCATGTTATAGTTGTGATTTGAACATGTGGTTGCATGGTAATGATCAATTTATACTTAGTTTTAATTTTTAAAACTATATTATTTCAATTTGTTAGTTAAAAATACCATTGAGAATGATTTTGTCATATTGTTTGACTACACTTAATATCTTTGCATTGCATAAATGAAAATAGCACTTAAGTTAGTTTGGTTGGTTTTAAATGGTTTTGAAAGGAATTTATGGCCATGGTTTTGGTTCAATTGGAAACTTGGGAGTCAACTTGGTTTAATGGTTTAGGAAAGACATAAAAGGATAGACTTGCAAGCTTAAATTTTGCTATGACAATACCAATAGTTAATGCCTAAGAAAAAAACTCCTTGGTTAATGGTTTGTTTATGTGAAAAAGGTTTAATTATGCTTAGGGAGTTGAGTAGAAAAGTCGTGGGAGGTAGCGGTCCCAAGGGGATCACCATTGGAAACTCATGTTTTATGGTGTGAGTATGGTTTTGGTGACCATGTGCATTATGTCACCCTTTATATTTTGGGTGATGTACTAGTTATCCTAGGTTTCTATTCTGCGATCGTGGTGCTAACAAGCACTGGGGCCCTTTCAGTAGTGGAGCGAAACCCATATACCCTATTGGTGGTTTTAGAATGGTATATCTACACAATCTAGGTTAACATTTTAAATGCATGCTAAACCCTATTCCCTTTCCTGGTATGATATATATTTATATGCATCTATGTGATAACATATGGTTATTTACTTTGGTTTTGAATTACTAGAATTATTTGATCTTATCCATGAGTACATGTTAGCATTCACTCCACTAACCATATTTATGCACTGTATCCCCACGCAACGTAGGAACTAGCCATACTACCATTCCTCATGCTCAGTTACTCGAATTCAGGGCCAACTTTGAGTTGGACTGAAGTGGTGAGCTTTCATAGTCTGAAAGGCTTCATTTCATGCTATTAACTTCTTTTTATTTATTATTTTTTTGAATTGGCTTCGACTATGGTTAGGGGATATACCGACTGGATATTATTAATTTTGGATAGTGGCTTTGTCTAAAAACTATGGGCATGGGCAGTGTTGGTATTATTGTCATCCTTGATATTGGTATTGGCATTGGTGTTGACACCAGTTGGACATTTGATTGGTTATTTGGTTGGTTATGGTTATGGATTTTATTAAATGTCTTTTAATTACTGTTCTTTATATTGTTATATGTTTGGATTACATCCGACATAGGGTGTAGGGTGGTTACGGTGTGGTCTTCGGGAGGTCTCTGGTCTCGAAATACTCAACACGACTAGGCTCTGGTTTGAGTTGTATCATATCTCCACTGGGATACTCTCACTAGACTCTCCCTATTCACTACTATCAATATCCTCTAAACCTAACTCTGAACCTCCATTGTTGGAGATGCTGTCAGATACAACACCTTCTTCCCCATCTCACCCTCGAGGCCTAATGCTCACTCCTCTTCCTTCTTAGACTAGGGAGAGAGGTATGGTGGTTACTGAATTGGGTTCTTTAACTGAGGCCTAGCCTATAGAGGTGACTGGCCCGAATATGTAGCCTTCATATGCTAGGATAAACCTTTCCTTGGTTCCATTGGTTTTGTGGTAGGATATTCCTCCATGGATCTACTAGACTCGTAGTCAGTGGGCTCATCCCTAAGTTGATGAGTGGCTGGATAAACTTGCTTCTTTGGTTTCTACTTGGTGCTCTCTGCAGAGTCATTATTAGATGCCATTATACTTGACAGAAGACACAATTTAGTTAAACCTAGGAAAAGGAAAGAAAAACAAGAAAAAACTAAAAATATTCACTGTGGCTAGGCACCCAATGCGTCATCCTGATAGTCGTAGGGTGGTATACCATGTAGATTAATGTACACTGGTTACACTACGAGTTACCCAAGGAGTCTTTAGGTCAGTCTATGACTCGTTACCAGGTTCATCATGTGACCAGAGAAAAGTGGCTCTTTAATTATTTACGTCCAGTCAATATAAGTCCACAAGTCTTAAGGTGAGACAATGACTCGTAGTGTGAGTCATAGTGTCACCAAAGAACCCTCATCATTAACCACTCATGTTATCAATGGCTATGAGTATCTTAATAACTCATTAGGTTACCCTATGAGTTATTATGAGGCTCGTAGTGATTACAACATGTAAGATTAAGGATGGTTCTTGCTCAAACTAATCTCCCGAGGGTACTTAAACTTTCCCTCATATTTTTCACACACAATTTAGATCGTAAACCATTACCACATCAAGTTCTACTCCATTTATCAATAAATTTAACATTCTCAATAACCCTAGAATTTATTTCACCTTAATCCAGTTATTAACTTATATTTCAAAGAATATTCTATATATTATATCATTAAATTTAGCATAACTTATAAATTAGTAACAAGATTAGTAGACTTTCTTTTGAGTTGAGAAAAGTTCTTAGTTTCCTTGTTAATTCTTAGTCGTTTTCTTTAGAATGAGAACATTTACCGTTTTGTAGTAATTTAGAACTTGAATGGGGTGTTTGAGGATGATTAGGAGTATATTTAAGGTTGTGGAGTTAGTTATGGAATATAGAGGGATTTTAGGCATTTAAAAGAGGAAGAGAGATCATGGGAAATTAAATCCCTCCTTTTTATTTCACGCAAGTCGAGTTGGGTCAGCCTTTAGGGTACACAACTTCCAATTTTGATGATGACTCAAGCAACAACTCATATTCAGTGGCTACGAGTTATTGTCTCCCTCTATTTAGCATTTATTCTTACCTGGGTCTCCAATTATGACAAATAAAGGTGATGACTTGTTTTCACTAACAATGACTCATCCTGAGAGGCATCAGGACACAAGAGACCACTTACCTGGAGGCTTTCACCAGTGCTTCTCCTGATGAGTCTGGTGAGAAGTCGTAGGCATTCCCTATGACTCATAGTATCCTTCATAGGGACCTAGGCACTAAATATTTTTCTGGTATTTTCCTGTATGTATTAGCCTTGCACACTGAACACACAAGTTACCCTATAATGTAATAAGTACATAAAGCATGGGTTTCCTCCCACACAACGCTAGATTTAACATCACGACATGATGTGGCTATGTTAAATACTTAGACTTCACCAACAAGCCCATGGGTTGCCTCCCATAAACCGCCTAATTTAATGTCGTGGAACAACATGTGTACCTTGATTACTCAAACTTCATCAAGGTAAACACTTTATTACCAAAACCACCCTCATATTAGTTGGCTACTCTATAGTTTTGCAAACATTAAACTTGACTTCCATATTATTTAGCCTAAATTCAAGCTCACCTCTTTCCAAATAAACCAATGGTCTACTTGTGGCTAAAAAGGGTCTCCTAAGATTATGGGTATCTCAAAATTAACCACATAATCCAAGACAATAAAGTCGGCCGAAAAGATGAAGTTGTCCACTTTGAAGAAAACATCAAAAGATTTGCCTATGAGTTTTTTAACTGTACGATTTGCCATAAATAATTAAATCATCATAGGTTCGGGAGGTCTCAAGCCAAGTCGTTTGAACACTGCCAGTGTCATTAAGTTAATGCTTTCACCTAAGTCACACAAAGCTCTAGCAAATATAGACGACCCAATAATACAAGGAATTATGAAGGAACTGGGGTCACCTTTCTTTTGCAGAAGAGATCTCCATGTAATCGTACTACAATGATGCAAACCACCAATATTCTCATAACTGAAAGTTCTCTTATTCTTCACCAAATCCTTTATAATTTTGCATAACTAGGCATCTGCTCAATAGATTTAAGAAGAGGGATGTTCACACTCAACTCCTTCAACATAGCAATATACTTTTTATACTCCCCTTCTTTATTTTTATTTTTCAACCCTTTTGGAAAAGGTAGAGGAGGTCATGGAATGGTTCAAATCATATTTCTCCCTTTTTAGTATGCCACCTTCGATTAATATTCAAGACTCGATCTAAGATTTCCATAGATAACTCCCAATGAGGCTCATAAAAGCCCTACCAGTAATAGTATAAGCAACAACTTTGGTGTTAGCATTTAGGCCTCGATAGAATATCTCGAGCATATTTCTTCCTAAAATTTTATGATTAGGGATAGTTATGAACTTTTTATTAAACCTCAACCATGCCTCATATAATGCTTCTGAATGTAATTACCTAAAAACTATAAATATCATCCTATAACTACACCATTCTAGAAGGCAGGGAGAATTGGTCAAAAATTTTTTTTGCAACTCATTCCAATAAGGGATAGACCTACGAGGTAATTCCCCTAACCATAAAATCGATTTAACTTTAAGAGAGAATGGGAACATCTGAGTCTCAAAGCATCCTGACTCATCCCCGGTAAATTGTACAAAGTGCAAATTCAAACCAAATTCATCATATGTATGTTTGCATCTTTCATCGACAAACCAGAAACACACACTCTTCTGATTAATAAGATGAATAATAACACTTCTAATATCAATATTCACTTCTTTGGGAAATTCAAAAGGCATGATAGCATCATACACTGGTAAGTACTAAAAAGCTGGGTTTTTTTAGCTCTATCCCTTCTAGCATTGTCTCTGTCGAGTTTTGCTCCATGATTTTTCTCTTGTCTTACTCTTTTTTCTTGAACTGCACAACAGGAGTTAGCTTGCCTTTCATTTTATTTACCTAATAACTGTGTAGTGGTCTAACAGTTGTAACTTTCCATATTCTACGTGTACTACTTCTACTTATATGGAACTTGATATATCCTTATGGTATGGGTAATAGAATTGCTATCCTATGTGATTAGTCACGTTAAGAAAGATTTGAAGGAATTTTTGATACATTTAAACAAGGTACGATTAAGTTATCATCGATGAGTGTATTTAAACTTGGGATCATAAGTAGATATTTGAGTCTAAAGTTTTAAGAGACCGAGTGTACAGAAGTTTTAAGTTTAATTAAAGAAATTTTGATCTAAATATTGAATAAAATATTAAAGTACTTGCTTGACTTATTTAAGCTAATAGGTAAGTCACCTACTTGAGCTATATTGACTAAGTTAAAAGGTCCAACACCAATGGATCAAATTTATGGCCTATATTAATGGGCTAATTTAAGGACCAAACTAAGTAAAATTAATGGAGAAAAGAATGGGCAGTCCAACACCAAAATCCCAATAAGTTAAAGACCCATTTTATACCTAAATGAGGCAAGTAGATGTATCACCTACTTTAAACTTTTAACCAACCTAAGAACTATTAAGATGCATGACCTACTAATACACCTATGACAAACTTTTTGGGCCATGTACACTACCACCTACTTGAATCAATTTTGGCCCAAATTAAAAGATTGAAATGAAGGAAACTAGCAGTCAAGGCACAATAATTTTAGATCCACAAAGGACAAATATAATTGGTAAGTAGGTCCCTCACCTACTTGATAAATTATGGCCTAAAAACTTCCCAGAAATTTGGTCCAAGGTCATCTCCCATTAAAGTGATTGAAATCAGATCATTTGACTTATTTAACTTTGGACAAAAATTAGTTTTATAGGGCTTTGTATCTTGCTCTCTCTTAGCTATACATCAACCCTATAATTCCACTAGGGTTCTTGGGATTTAACTTCCTTCCAAGCTAAAGGTAAATTAACAAATCATGAGCTTATATTAAGGAAACTATGAGAATTATGTTCTTTAAGATTAAATTATAGGAAAAGCCTCTATGAATTTGGCAGTCCCATTGTTCTTTGTTATTAAGAGATTTTTATCTTCTCCTTTGATTTGTGTGTGAAGGAATCAAGATATTTAGGAGATAAACATTAAGATAATAAACTATCACAAAAATTAAGGTAAGACTACTGTATTTTCCTCTTTTCCTATATACATATTTTGGTAGTAGATTGTGTATATTTGTTGTTAATAACTCAAGGGGTGGTGACTTAAATATTTAGTTGCTATAGTACAGGATATTTGGGGCTATTTTGGACTATTTTATATGTATATGTTGGGGCTGATTGGTTGATGATGATGAAAGGTATGAATAATTTGTATTGAAATATAGAAGGACAATATAGTGATACATCACCAAATTGGATGTTGTGTAAGCTTACTGCCTATTCCACTTGATATACTGTTTTGAGGGTACAATGAAACCAAAATTGCTTAGGGGGACCTTATAAGAATTTGTATTATATGTTAATATAATTGGTGAGAAGATATTGATAAAAAACCTTTGAAATAATTAATTATGGGTTACTACCCGACTACTATTTTGGTGTGGTTAAATGACGTGAATATGTTAATTAAATACTAATACTAGTTTTACTATTTACCGTATTATAGATTAATAATATAAAAGGAAGGACATTAATTTATACAGCTATAAATTGTGAAACAAGGTATGTATGGTTTATTGATCCTATACTCTTTGGCATGAATCTAACTATTAGGTTACAAAGTAAGCTTCCTAAGTATTTTTTTCATTCAAATTAGACATAAAGGTAGCGTACATCCTCTAATGTTACAAACAACGTTATTCAAACTCCTTAGGGTGTTAAAGAACCTG
The DNA here is from genome assembly GCA_030864225.1 of Capsicum baccatum var. pendulum. NCBI lineage: Eukaryota > Viridiplantae > Streptophyta > Magnoliopsida > Solanales > Solanaceae > Capsicum > Capsicum baccatum. Next base: position 72,842,880 of record CM061558.1, on the reverse strand, counting down.
AAAATGTGTTTGTGACTAGATCTACATATTTGCTTTTCTAAGTACTATTATGATATAGGTGTTGTCAACAAAAAGTTTTGTGATTTTTTCTCTTAGTCAACATTATCCATGGTGTTAGTTAAGCTCCTAAGTTTTATATTTCTATTATTATTGTGTCCTACCTTATTATTACTACGTTTAGTGAGTATATCTATATCTTTTGCTACTGGTCCAAATTTCCATATTTAATAATCCCATGATCATCAAAACAACAACTTTAAAAATAAAAAGAATGATCTGAAGTGAACCTATGTATTCTTGGGTGGTATCCCAGGGGTGGAATGAACACCTAGCAAGGGTCGATCCCTATATTATGGGTTGTATCCCAAGGGTGAAAAAAAATCCTAGCATGGGCCGATCACGATTTTTCTATTTATGAGGATCGTATCACAAGGGTTAAAATTCCTAGTATGTATCATCCTTTCCTACCACTGATCGGTTGATCATTCCTTATAATTTTATTAATTAAAAGAATAAAGCAAAGTAAAAGATGTAATGTACATGATTCCACAAGTACAAGAAACAACAGTGTTTTATCTATCTATATAGTTATATATTTATATATGATTTTTTTAAGATTTATCTTACCTATAATCATTTCATTACTTACATAGTTAGTACATCATTTTGTATTGACATCCATCATGAGGGGGAATAGTGTTTCATGCCGCAGGTATAGGTACTCCAGCTAGTAGACCACCCTAGTAGGAGCACAAGATATCCAGCGGTCATTGAGGAGTTCCAGGTTGATTCAGGGTTTTTTGTTATATATGTCATGGTATTGTATAGTAGTTAAGAGTAAGGTTGGGGTTTTTCTTGACCTTAACAAAGTCCATGTATCTTTTGAAGGTTATGCAGATCAATGTAAAGTTAAGCATGGTAGTGCCTTATTTTTTGGTGTTGTGTCCCCAACGACCAAGTCCTGTACATATAGTTTTGAACTTTCCGATGCGGTTTATTTTTATCAATGCATCATATCCATACTTGGTAGCACTTTTAGTTATCATAGTCACATTTATGAGAAGTACAAGGTTATGGATTGGTGCTCTTGAGCCTTTATGGATATGAGTGTCATTCCTCCCCAATGGGATTTTAAGAATGACAACAGTTTCCACTTAAACACCATGTGGAGGTGGTAGATTCAAATTTGGATCATCTTGAAGCCCTTTGTCATGAGCTTCATGCTTATGTTCTGCCATTATATGATTCTATCATACGGTTCTTTCAAGCTCAGAATCAAGTGGATCAAAGGATTGACTTGACTTAGAGTACTGGGCATACACCGATGTATACCCTAAAAATTATAGAAAAACAAAAACCAATAACCTCAAAAAATCAGTCTATAATTTTATTCCCCAACAACAATGCCACAATTTGATGTCACCAAAAATTATACCTCCAAGAAATTATAATACAATTGTTTTCAAATAGAAAACCCAACAAAAGTTGGGGTCGAACCCCTATGGAATGGGATAAATCTTTACCAGGAACTTGATAATATAGCCAAAAAGAGTAGAAAGGTCAACTGGGATTTTTGTGAGAGCAGTAAAAGTAGTAATAAATCTTGGTCAATTTAGGTTGAAATCAATATGAGGTAGATACTAGGATTGTGTTCCCCCTGACTTCCTAAATCTGTAGACTTATCATACTCATCAAACTATCTCACTACCTTGCATGTAGAATCTAACAAGTTATATATCACCAACCATCTTTTGGACACCTTTTTTAAATTTCAATCATTTCCTTTTGAGTCTCAGAGTGTTACCTTACTAACCCTTGTCCTAGATTCTAGATTAACTATCTTTATATGGGTCTCAAGTTAATTATATGAAGGTTGATAGCTTCAAATTTCTATTGCGATCTTCTTATCCTAATCTCAACCTCTCTTTTGAAGATGGTACCAAATACAGGCAGGTTCTTAACTTCTGCAGTTATTAAAAGAACAATCAAATTAAAGAGAATGACAGTACATGCAAAAAAATCAATCAACAATGACTTTGTACTTCCTCTATTTTGTTATTTCATTAGGGTTCCCACAACCCTAGTTAAGAGATTTAGCTACTCATGTTTGAAATAACATCCATGAAAGATAATATATGGATAATCTTACAGTTATTGAATAAGAACCAGAATCTCAAAATAATATCCAACAGTAAAAACCAAGAACAAAGATTCTAAAATCAAAAGTCAAATCTCAGAAGCAATATAATGTTATAAGTATATAGAGTCAATAAACTAATACAAAACATCCAAGGGGTATTTATATTTACACAACAAAACCTAAAAATACAATCCTAAATGAAATTGGAAATAAGATCGTCAATGGTAACTTCTCAAACAATGAGTTGTTTGAACCGACAATGACTCATTGTCAACTTTTTATTCGGTCTTTTTGGCTCCTTGGTGGTGACTCATCTTATCTCCTTATGAGTCATTGGCCAGACTCATTGCCTCTCTAGTAAGTTTTCAGCTTTCAAATATTTTTTCCAAATACTCAGATCGATTCTCACAATACGTAGTGTCCTGAACTTACGACTCATCACCAGCCTCATTTCCACTTTTCTTATCCTTTCATACTTTCAGGACTTTATCATAACTTTTCTCAGAATGATATTCCCTAAGACTCATAGTCATATCCTATGAGTCGTAGCTAATGTCAACTTTATTCATCTTATATTTCTTTATTGGTCACCCTACGACTTGGAAGAAGAGTCGTAGTGTCACCCAATGACTCGTTATTCAAGAAAAACTTCACTTTATGGAGATTTTTCCTCCTATTTTTATTCTTACTCACTTCCAATCCTATTTTCCTATAAAATAAATACAAAGCACATCACATCTAACAAAAAATCCTAAGTACTTGCATAATTTGCAGTTTTATGAATCAAAAGTACCATAATCCATGGCACATCAATTATAGCCTTGAAACTCTAAAATTTTATTCCTCGACCGTAGAGGGAAGATTTTCTCTTGGTTTGGTTAAAAATACTTTATTAAGTTAGGCTTTTTACTTCTTTTTAACATGGATTTACTTGTGTATCTTCAAAAATAACTAGAATAGGGAATTTATGGTGAAATTCTGGTGGTTTAGAACCTTAGGTTCATGAAATTATGGGACAAACCTATGGGTATATGTATTTTCAGCTAGAATATATTTTAGTTTGTGACTTAACTCCTCCTTGTATGATATTGTGGTTTAAAAATATGAATGTTGATAGTTGGGGACCTTGAATTCATGGATGGTGGGACCTTTAGCTTCAAAACTCCATTAATGGAGTTGGGTTGGGCTTGATATAACTAAGTTGATAATTAATTGATCCTTGGATAAATTTGTATGTCGTGAATATAGATAAAATTAGTATTTTTGAATTCAAAAGGTGTTTGTTTGAAGAGTAGTTTATTAAGTACTCTTGTAATTGTTGTTTATTAGATGATGTAGCCTTTAGAAATGTGAAAAAAAAAAGGAATATCATCCATGGTATAGCTTATTTATTGTAGAATCTTGGTTCCCAAGTCGGTTATGAATTATGAGTAGTAGACTGGGGATAGTAATCCAATGCATAATGTAGATTTGATAGGATAAATCATTCTTAGGCCGGTGGATATGAAGTATGGATGATAAAATATAGATTTATTATATAAAGGCATATTGTGTTATTATTTTAATGTATTAATTCTTGATGGGTGTTTGCCTTTGTAGGACTCCATGGTGGATTGTAATGTGAATTATGTTAATATAGGTGATAAGAAGGTTGTATGATCTTATAGCACTGTGATTTAGCCAAATTACCATAAAAAGGATAATACCGCTTAAATTTATTGATGAGAATCGATTATGTTACGAGGAGGCGGTGACATAACATAAGGTCCTAAAGTCAAGTTAGGTTAAGGGTTAGCAGGTAAAAGGTATAAAGTTGTATGACTGAAACTAGTTGTAAGTTAAATAGAGTTGAATGATTGGCTAATGGAGTAGATATTGAACCTAGTAATGACTTGAATGTATGGGTTACTAGATAATAGGAGATCTTTTATCTCAGTATAGATGAGAATGATTAGATTAGTGAATGAATTTATGAATGTTGGACTAGTGTTTAGACATCTTTGGGTTGGATGTGAACCCTAAAAAGGAATACTTGAACTTGATGAATATGGATTGATAATACTTACTTGAATACGTCTTGGATCGGTATCCGGGCATGATATAATTTATGAAACCATTGAATCATATCTACATTTTTACATAAAATGATAACGCATGTTGTCGAAGTTCTTGGGTAGTTGTTTATTTTTTCAATGCATGATTAAAAAAGGAAATTGTTAAATGATATTCTAAGTGTTAATAACATATTATGAGGTTGTATTAAAATCTTGTTGATTGTACAATTATGATTGCATGTACTCATTGTGGTTATGACTATTGTGATATCAGTTATTATTCTGAGGTGTACTGGTATTTGAACAGCTTTACATGATTGGTTGATACTATGATTCATTGGTTGGATTAGATTCCATGTTGAAACAGTTGGTGGAAAAGAGCTCATCCTCTATAGGTTATGTATAGTAGGAAAACATAAGACCCTTAGCTTATGTGTACAAGGTATCTATGAGTGTGACAATTCCCTGAGAGGACAGAGCTTATGATTACTATTATTGTTGCTGTTTATATTGGTTCTGTGAGTGAACTGGGTCTATGTGTTTAATTACTAAAGGTGGTTTCTCGTGCAAATATAGAATATATATTAATTGCCATTATTGTTTATTTACAAATCCTTGAATTGATCCGGGTCAAATTGATATATGCTTAGCATATTTGTTGTTGTTGTTTCCATGTACGAATTGAGGTATGAATATTGTTAGAATCATGGATTTTTGACTTGGATATTGTTAAGTGTTTGTGTTTGTACTTGTTAAAAGTTTATGGTTATGTGCTTATTTATTATTGAGGTTAATCAAAACAAATTATTTTATAATAATTATTAGGATTAAACAAGTAAGAGTTATGTTGGATGACATTTAATGTGAAGGGTGATGTATGACTAGTGAGAATAAGTGTGAAATGTGTAAGGGGAATGATAATGGTATCTATCGACTACTAGTAATACATTAGATATAACTAAGTCAATAGGAATAAGAATGAAATGCTCTTCGGTAACATAAGTGGATGAAAATGGTGGGGATTAAATTTGTAAGTTGTCATGCTTTTTTTGTGAGTTTATGTATTGTGTTTACATATTCTAATCATGGTCGGACAATAATACCTACTAGTACGTGTTTTTTGTACTAACACTACTCTTGCTATACACTTTTTGGGGTATAGTCTGGTTGCAGTATCTGTTGATGTTTCTTAGATAATGCTGATAGTGATCTCCATCAGCTTTTTCATTTCATTCTGTTATATTTTATATTTCATTTGATTAGAACACTTTTGTACCTATTTAGGCTAGGTCCTTGGGGAGGTTTTTCCTTGGTACTTAAGTTTTGTAAATCTGTAGTAATAAATAAAAGGCTTATTATATTAGTTGATGATGTCCACATATATTTTAGGGAGCTGGTAAATTGTTCACCAATTTAGGTGGTAATTTGGATTATGACACCTTATGTAAGACTCCAATTAGAACTATCAAGAAATAAATTGCAACCCGGGTGCCAGACTCAAACTAAAAGTAATTGATAATAAGTAATAATAATCTAGAGGTTTGATTTCCTAGTCTATATAAAAAAAGATGCAAAAGTGTAGTATGAGTACCAAATCACTGGGTACTAAGTAGACATCATCGCTCAATTAAGATAAATCATAATAAAAGTACAATAAGATGCGAGACGGTAAACTAAAGTCAAGGAAAGGGGAAAACCTAGGATAATACTCCAAATACCAAAAGTAAATAATCAAGTCAATAATATCAAATACTAAGTAACTAACTACATCTTAATTGGACCCTTAAAATTCCAAAAGATGCAAACACGAGTAAATAATTCACCTGAGCCCCCATAAGCCCAATAGATGCAATCAAGAAGGAAGTAATGACAATAATCATCCCAAAGTATTTAAACCTTGAAACCTTAATGTGGATTATCCCATACCGTCAATGTTGTATTCGAGCCGGTTCCTTAATCATTATAAGTAGCTTCTCAATAGAAGTCATAAACTAAAAATTGTATCGTAAATACTAAACTTGAACCAAAATTAATATCATAGGTGCTAGACTCGAACCGATCTTAATATCATAGTAGCCAAACTCAAATCAGTCTTAACATATATTTATGGTACAAGTATAATTATAAGACATAAACGTCTAACTCCTTCCTAAGGCTCAAAAACATAAATAAGATGACAGAAGAGGGCCTCTCAGTTATACGAGAAGTTAATTATAATATTGACCTAAAGTGGCAGAAAGGGCCTATGTCTAACCTCAAAAGTCCATTCTAAGGAAATATCTACCCCAAGATAGACAATTTTCCTACAGTTTCCCTATAAGGTACTAAATAAATTTCATTCAGTCCTAAGGTATCAATCAACCTGAGGGATGGGTAGTTAGGTCAAATCCGCCTAAAAGTGTCTTCCTAGCCGAGTAAAATATACAATCAAATCATAATTTTCCAACCCAAAACTAGGATAATACCATACTAATAACATAGTAGAGCTCAATATATTAGTAGAGTAAGCCTATACTACCTAGACACGAAATAATTCTCGATAAAGTCTACCAAATTAGAGATTTTCCCTTTTTAGAAGCCTCTACACGATGCCACACTATCAAAATATTGATATACACATTAATACGAGAATAATGATTTTGATACTACATTTAAATATATTGGGTCCAAAAATTGAGACAATCCTATGAGGCTATGCTTGTGAAATAACAACTTTGAACCAGTCAGCACGTTCCTCTATGGTCAAGGATCATTTAATAACTTTCGAGCTCAAATGAGACCAAAATCAACCCATCAAGAAGCTAGTTATTTATGACTAACTAGGAGTATTAAATCAAGAATTAGATGGAAACTTACAAGGATTTCGATGAGGAATGAATTTCTAGAGCTCACCAATACCCCACGATCACCCAAGGATCAATCTCCTAATTTCACTAAGTTCTCTAGGGTTTAATGGCTTCTGAGACTTGAAAATGATAAGAGAAAATGGTTGAAAAGTGGAATAAATGTCCCTATGATTACTTCTTAAATGTACATTTAACCACCGCACATAGTCATCTAAGTGACCCTTTCCCTAGGCTAACCTCTGCTAAAGTAGAAAATACGCTGGTTAAACGATATATACTAAAGAAGTAAGGTCTCTACTAAAGAGACTGGGCGGGAACAAGCTTGGCCAGTAAAGAACCTCGCTTTCCTGGTTAAGCGACCACCCCTTAAGAGACCAAAGGTCTGTGTAAGTAGTTGCACCATTTGTGTCCATGCATCAACTGAAACTTGGTTTCTTCAAAGTTTCTATCAACCCCTTGAGATTCATTTGAAATCTCATGAATAAAAATGAGCTATTCTACCCTATCAAAACTGATATTTCAAATTGAATACCTCTTCTAAAATTTCCATGTAGTGTTGTTTCAATGAAATGTGGAACCCACACCCAAAGGCCACTTTTACCAAATTTCATCCAAAAGGCCGAAATGACTTTGAAAGCCTTAGAACCCAAACCAAAGGTTCCCCAGCCTAAATTGTAATACAATGTCATTAACACGAAGTTAATGCCCAATAGCATATCATTACCATATTGACTCCAAGATAGGAAATTGTTTCTAAAAGCTAAAGGAATTTCCTGGTAACTAAACTATCAGCTTCAACAAGTCAAATAACATGAGAAATCTATAGGCATACTCTAAAAAAAAGTGTGGAAATATGGAAAATGACCTGGAGGGTCATTACAATATCCACTAAGAAGTAACTTTTGTTTGCAAAAGTAAAGGGTTAAGATGTACCTAGAGGGTCGAACGGGTAGGGAGACTAGGCTCGTATCTTTCTCTCAATTTATAAGTAGTCTCTTCTACTGGGATGTGTCTCCACTAAACCTTAACTACAGGAATATCTCTAGAGCACAACCACCAGACATACCTAGCTAATATGAGAACTGGCTCCTTCAAGAAGGTCAATCTCTTATCCCACTAAATTGATTCCCACCAAAGCACATGTCACTCATCGGGGATGTATCTCCACATCATAGAAACATAAAAAATTGGGTGAAAATGGAAAAATCTAGGAGCAAGGCAGCTCATAAGCCACCTATCAAACAGTGCGAAGTATCTTAAAAGGCCCAATATATCTGGGCCTGAGCTCCCTTCCTCCCAAACCTCATTACGCCCATCATGGGTAATACTCAAAGGAAGACTTGGTTCTAATACCAAACCTTAAGAAATGAAGTCTAGGATCTACATAAGCCTTCTTTCTACTCTGAGTTAACCTCAGCCTATCTTAAATCACCCAAACTTTATCCAACTACTATTTAGGTAAATCAGTACTATAGGGATGAGCCTCGAAGGTCTCGAACCACCCTATCGTAGATCGATAATGCCTATATATAGTGCCTTAAATGGTGTTATCTCAACGCTTGTATGGTTGATATTATTATAGAAAAAATTGGCTAATGGTAAGTGCTGCTCCCACTGACATCCCAAATCCATAACACATACTTAGAAATTTCCTCAAGAACCTGAATAGTCCACTCCGATTGCTCATCGGTTTAAGGGTAAAAAGCGATACTAAGGTCTACCTGAGTACCCAAATCCTCTTAAAATGTCCTTTAGAAGATAGATATAAATACCAAGCCCTTATCTAAAATAATAAATATGGGTACCCATACATACAAACTATCACATGGATATGGATATGAGTGAACCTCTCTGCCCTGAAGAATATTTGAATAGAAATGAAATATGCTGATTTGGTCAGTCGATCTACAATGACCCAAATGTTTTCATAGCTAGAGGAGGTGTGATGCAAAGTACTAACAAAGTATATGGTGATCTACTCCCACATTCACATGAGAATAGCCAATCTCTGAATTAGTTCAATAGTCCTCTAATACTTAGCTTTCATTTATTGATAACATAGGAAATGAATGATAGAGTCTGTTACATCTCTCTTCATGATACTCTACCAGTAGTGCTTCCTCAAATCCCTATGTATTTTTTGTATCTCAGAGTGAATAGAGTATCTGGAGCTACAAGCCTCACGCCAACTAAATCAAGTCTCCAACTCTGAAAACACAAATACAACCATTATTACCACAAAATACCCTTATGATCTATGGTATCCCACCTAGACGCACCTATTAGCACCTAATCATGGATGCCACAAAGTCCACTATCCTCAAACTGACGACACTGAATATGCTTAAATAAAGTAGACCAAGCCTCAATGCTAGCAAGGATCTATGTGGAGTCTGAAACATCAAGTTGCACCATCAATTTGGCTAAGAAATGAATGTACCACTCCAATAAAGACTCAAAAATAGAAATAGAAGTCACTCTCCCATACTCACTGCCTTCCAGATTAAGAAATCCACTACTATATTTACCTTGCTCGGATAGTATGGAATAGAGATATCATAATCCTTCAGCAAATCCATCTATTTGTGTTGTCTTTGTTGACACCTAATTTTTTCCCTCCACGACTAAATTAACTACGGGTTTCTTCAATTTTTAATAAAGTTAAAATATTTATTTCAACAAGATAAATGAACTCTAAAATATTTGTTTGAGTTAAGTTTGTCATTTAATTGATGGTTATACGTTTTCGTAGTTACATATGAAAAATTGTAAAAAATAAATTTACTTAAATGAACATTTTTATAAAAACTGGACTTTTATTGATTAAACTTGAAAATTAATCTAAATAGATAAAGTCTTGATTTAAATAAAATTTGTTCCCAAATTAATTTATTTGGAGAAATATTTATTTGATTTTATTAAATCAAGAAGCTCAGGATTAAAAAAAGTAATAATTCATATTGAATTTTAATTTAATTTTGCCAATCTGTTATATTTGGCCATAACTGAAATCGAATTGGCCGTAATTGCAACATAATCGGCCAATTGATTTTCAATTTGGTTAAAATTAAATAAAATATGGATAAATTTTAAATTTCGATTGGGATTATATTTTAAATAACCCTAAATTTCCAAAAACTCTCATAATTTTTACCCAATTCCCACCAAATCAAATTCAAACTTTTAAATTCAAAAATTATACTACATTGTAAATTCCCCATCAACCTTGTCCTCTTTCCAAATTTAAATTTTAAATTCAAAAATTGCATTACATTGAACAATTTCTCCTTAACCTTGTCATTTTTCTAGATTCAAAGTTTGAAAATCAAAAATTGTATTACATTGTACATGTCTCCCTCAACCTTGTCCTTTTTTCAAGTTCAAATTTTGAGATTATACTACATTGTACAATTCCCCCTCAACCTTGTTCTTTTATAAATTTTGAAATTCAAAAAGCGTATTACATTGTACAATTTCCCCTTAACCTTGTCCTTTTTCCAAATTCAAATTTTGAAATTGAAATATTGTACTAAATTGGACAATTTCTCCCTCAACCTTGTCTTTTTTTCCAATTTTGAAATTCAAATATTGTACTACATTGTACTATTTTCCCCACCTTATTTCCCACCTCTTCTTATCTTTAATTTTTAAAATACCCCTAAATACCTTCTTCCATATTTTTGATTAATAGAATTGGATCTCCATCCTTTCTTATAAATACTACCACTATCTTGATAGAGAGAGAAACTCTAAAAAGTCAAAAAGTCAAAAAGTCTCAAAGAGTGCAAAGCACTTTTGAGCAAAGGGCTAAATTTCTTTTGTTTAGTAAAAACTTTAAAGCAGTAGTATAATCGGGGTTATGAAAGGATTGCTTTTCGGTGGTGATCAAGACTCCGAAGAAAGCTTCAAGTCCTGTTTTGCTTCCCCAAAAAAATTTTTAAGTCCAAAGTCAATTATACGATATGCGGGTACATGAAGATGGAAGAGGAAGAAAATTGGTCAAAATCCATTAATGAAGTCACAAAGAGACTTGAAAAGTCTCAATTTTTATTGCCTTGTTTTTATTTAGTCATCTATTCATTTATTTATTTATTTATTTGGGGCCTCGAAGCCAATGATGTATTTTAATACAGGTGAAGACGATTCTGGACCAAAGACTCCGAAAAATAATTTAGGATAGGCTATGGGCCAAAGACTGATTTTTACATTCCGACAGGTGTAGGAGGTCTAAGAGCCCAATTAGATTAGGACAGGATTGATAGATTTAGGCTTACAAGATTGAGTCTTCTATTTCTCCCCTTTTCCTTTATGTAATTATTTGTTATTTATTTTCTTAGACTTGGTTAAATTCCTTACTAAGTCGTCAAAAATTGATTTTATACAAGTTTCGTCCTTAAGTCACTTTTGTTTTCAAAACTCAACTTCTCTTTTTCCAAAGTTAGTCAAAGTGGCTTTCAAATAGTCAGATAACCACAATTTAGCAGACATTTTAGGTGCCTTAAAAATCTTCCTAAAATGTTAATAAGAACCTCTTACCCAGAATTTTCTTAAAAGCTCGAGTCATTTTTTGTTTTGATCCTTAGGATTTTATTTTAAAAGGTTTTCTTAATTATATTTCAAATAAATTAAGTGGTGACTCTATAATTCCTTAAATTGTTTCAAAATTTCCTTTAAAGTTTCAAAATAGTTTAAAAAGTCAAAATTAATATTTTCCAACCCTTTGAAATCGAAAAAATGAAAAACAGAAATGGCGACTCTGGTGGAGACTTTAACAAGGTTCTAACCAAATATTTGAATTGGTTTCTTTTGGATAACAACCGTAATGTTTAAAATATTTATGTATTTAAATTCTGCAAAAATTAAACTATTGCATTTTATGGCACGCTTCTTATTTGAAATATATAAATTGTTTGTGGTTTTGTGGATATCTGATAACGCTTAATCTACAGCTCTGGTAGAAGTGTAAAGCGGTCGTTAACAAATATAGAACCCAACAGGGTTGGGTATCGAACCCACAGGGAATAGCTTGGTCAACAAGTAAGTAAGGATTACTAGACTTTTGGTGCAAGTCTCGTAAAATGGGGGGATTGTAATGTGTAACAAAATATTAAAGTAAAAACTAAAAATAGCAAAGTAAAAAGAAAGAATGTTTCGTAAGTTGTAAACAATGAGAATTGAGGCGTTGGGGCTATGTCCACCTTCTGAGTTATACGTCTCTATTGGCCATGAGTGTGTAGAATTCAGACATGTATGTGCTTATAGAGAACTGTATTCGATGGTAAATCCAGGCATCTTTTGATCTATTCGACGATTATTTCACTTTAACTCTTTCGAGCTTAAAGCATGTCTAACGGTACAAATTCTCCAAGAGGTTAATCCAGTTACGGCACTAACTGTTTAATAGGGGATGGGACCCTACTACCTTGACATTATCTCTTTTCCAGACAGATAACCTTTCTTTAGAAAATGTTAAATGTTATGCTGGCGTATTCTTGCGTTTGCAACCACAAAGAATTTAGATTAAGATGAAGAGGATAATGATATAAGCAGCATACGTGTCACGAACTCACAAACTCATAGTAATAGATAGTATCTCATTCGGCTTCCATAACCCCAACAGAGAAGTTTAGTTACCCATGAGTGCGAAGGAAATCACAATTGACATTGTTATTATACCACAATAATGATTAATTTCATGTAGCACAAGTGGTAGGCGTTTAGGCGTGAATTCCTAGGCAAAGTAACGGTTCTCTTGTTGCAGAAATTAAGAATAGATGAATAGAAGAATAAAAAGTAGAATTAATGGAAATATTTGAAGAGTTGTAATTGATGGAAGAAGAATGTATGATGGATTGTATTTTGAACTAAAGAATCAATAAAAATCTCTAGTATGATAGGGTATTTATAATACCCATATCCTAATCCTACTAAGCTAATGAAATACTTAACCCACTTGTACTAGGTTAATGTAGCATTATCCAAATCCAAATAGAATAATGAAATACTTAACCCAATTGTACTAGGTTAATGTATTATTATCCTAATCCAAATAAGTTACTGCAAGTCCCCAAAGTCTTCAGAAATGTTGTTTTAGCTCGGGACAGATTTTCCATGCATCATTTTTGGTCCTTAGGCGTCCAAGCTTCCTTTTCTCCTTCCGTGAAGCTTTCTTTGGCGTCAAGTAATCCACAAAATGCTGAATTTTGCATCATTTATACCTGAAACTTTTCTAATCATGTTCATTAGCTCACTTACAGGAAAAAGGACTAAAAGTGCATGAAATATATAATTTGTTCTCAAAACATGGCACAAATATGGGCAAAATATATTGATATAGGCGCGTAATATCTCCTATCATCAACACCCCACACTTGAAGCTTTGTTCGTCCTCGAACAAAATATCATGTCCCTCTAGACATCAACTTAGGGTTTCATAGCAACAACACAAAATATTCGTCAATACAAGCACAACAATTATTAACAAAGAGTAGTTTTCCGATCATTAGTAGAAACGATTTAACCTCCAACATAGACTCGTGATGGTAGTCAACTCATCTTCAACGGTTAAGGCACAAAGAATAATACACGACTACCCAAAACTCATCAACCATGTGTGTCTCACAATATATTACCCATAATCACTCACAAGTATAGCATATTTTTAAACATGGGTATCAAAATATCCTTGCTCTCGCTCTCACAAAGAATTCATATGCTGCAACTGATGACCATAGGCTTACCCTTAGTGTAATGCTCCACTAAATGTCAAAATACTAAGCTTAGGATCAAATAGGTCTTTTACAGGTTGTAATGTAGGCTAAGGGTCGGGTAGGACTATTTTGGCCAGAAATAGTGACTAAGTTCCTAAGCGCTTTAATACATCACATTGTATCATTAACACTTTTCTTTCAACCTTTCTTCTTTCTTTTATTCTACCACCCTTGTTCTCCTCTTTTGTTTTTCAATTTTAAGCATAACTCACTTTTCAGCTTTCTTTTACTTTTTTCTTTTCATAACATACCTCTTATGATAGCACTTTCTTTTTCATAACGCATTCAAGCACTACTGCAATTTAAAGCATCATACTCACCCAATTTCCTCTTATTTCGTCACATGACTTTATACATTAAAGCACTTAGGAATTTGGATCAAATTATGGTCTTGAAAAAATGGATTAGGCTTACATATGAGGTTGTCAAAGAAAATAGGCTAAAGGCTCAAAAGGGGTTTAACTAGGATGCTGTCCATGGGTAGGTAAAACGAAGGTAAACAATTACAGGTTGCCAAAGAAATGCCTAAATCATCTCCTAAACTTACACTCCTTATTTTCGGTTTGCATACATACCAGGCAAGTTCTAGCATCAGCCACAAACATAGAATATACTATTAATCTCACACACACAAGGTACATGGTCGACTTTATTGGAAGTAATATAGACTCTTGACCCAACAGGTGAAGGAATTGAACCACACAATATCACATAATGAGTCACAATTAGAGCCTAAACGTCTCAATAATTACAATTGTAGCACATACTCTTGTAATAATCTCATGCTGCCTATTAGAATAATTTCATGCGAAGCTAAGTAAAAAAATTACTACTAAAAAAACTTAACTTAAACAAAAAAAATGAAACAGAAATAAAACAAAGTAAACAAACATAGATGCGAATAGAGAAGTATAAAACAAAGTAAACAAACATAGATGTGAATAGAGAAGTACAACATGCAATACCGCCACCCCACACTTAAACGGGACACTGCCCTCAGTGGAAAATAAATACGAAGAACCTAGTCAGTCGGACTCTTCCTCAATGTCGGGGGTCATACCCCCTTCATCGGAATCATCATAAGAGTCGTCGTCAGAGTTCTCCTCCACGTCGGAGTCTGGCAAGCGTCGATCATCATCGGTCGGCACATCATCATCTAGAGGTTCCTCAAAGTATGTGCCTACTCCACACATCTCCCGTGCATGCATATTCATTGGATAGTCATGATCCAACTGTTGGATCTCTACAGCCGTTGGAATACGACCTCCGCTCATCATTGTAAACCGTGTCATGCCATAAAAATGACGGAAGAAACTCTCATCTCGAGCATGTCTTTCCGCAGAAGTAAGGTTGACACCATGTGTTGTTTTAGTATCTTTGACCTTTGTGAGGTCAACCTTCTTCGGGTTATGTGGGAGTTTGTGATCAGCTGGTTCCTCTTCAATATCCTCCTTCCGCAAGATTTCTGTCAACAGATTACCAAAGGTGAAGTGGGACCGCTTGTGGAGTTTGGCTTTCCGCATTGTAGAGTGAATGATTGCCCCAATGTTTATAGGGACATTCTTCATCAAAGCATAGACCAAACACACTCTATCTCTTGTTATTTTGGTGTACTGAGTCCCAGGACTAAGGCATGAGTTGACAATACGCAACCAGATTCTTGCTTCCCTATTCAAAGGAGCATAGAGGAAGGTGTTGTGTCGTCCGGTGTCTTGGTGTCTGCTCCACCTTGCCATGGATCTATTTCCACAAAGGGTGTGTCAAATTGCTCTATAGGGAGGTCTTCTGTACAGCTCTTTGAATGGTACTGGATCGACCAAAGGTAAGCCAAGAAAGGAGTTGATCAAATCCGCGCTGAGCTGTAAAACTTGGCCCCGAATCTTGACTTCGCTGCCCGTGGTTTTCGATGACCAGTTGGCATAAAATTCCCTTATTAAATCAAGATTACATTCTCCCATGTCGCGGAAGATGAAATCCAGATTTAATGCCATGATTTTTGCCAACATACGCGGTTCCTTCTTCGCTAGGCTGTCCTTGTTGATCAAGTCGACATGAACATATTTTCTTTCCTTGTTGTTCCTATACCATTCTTTGGCTTCCTCCTCAAGAACCCATTTTATTCCAAACATTCGGCGGGGTAATTGCATTGAGGATGATTCTCCTTGGTCCTTGCGACCTCTCTTCTTGCCCTTTTGGGATGTGGTAGCCTTATCTTGTCTTGCTTTAGGTGCCATTGTTCCTGAGATTCAAACAATATTTCATGTTAGCATCAACTCAATGGAAACAATCTATAAATAAGCCATCGGGGTACCACCCCACACTTAGTTTTGTTGATACAAATCAGTGAAGTGAAAGTGGTCGATTACTTAGACTTCATCGACATACGCTTAATGAGCTATATTCCAACAAGAAAATCAGCGATGTATCACTTCTTACAACCTTTGAAATACTTTCATGTTAGGTGAAATAAGACTACTACATAGGGGTTTCATCATGGTATAGTTTCTATCAACAATTACAACCTCCTATGTCGGTAGGAAACTATAAGTCTTATCCCGATGAACGGGATAGCCTAACATGTAGGTATACAAGTGACAAGACTATACAATGTTCATAACCATAGCAATTCCGCAAAGAGTATAACAATGTAATTAAAACCAAATTCAAGTCGGAAACAAGTTAAGATTATCCTAACGTACATGTTCACTCACATGGTTTTGCATCAACAATTCAAACACTTTAACATCACCAATATTTCTTCAAGGTGTAGAAATTCATGATAGACATAGCAGTGTAGTACTTATGCGAAATAGATGAAGAATAAAAGAGTACTTACGTGATTGAAGCCTTTGGAGATGTTCTTGTAAATTGAAAGAGTAAAAAGAAAAATTTTGAGATGATTTGGAGTGGATGTGTGGCGCATTTAGGTCAAGTTTCAATATGTTTATGTTTCAAGACTAAGTCCCCTTTATATAGGAAAAGAATGGGTCAGGTTTTGACCTATTTAAAATCGGTTTTGGAGACAAAAAGGTACCATAGGCGGTGTCTTTAGCTTTGCCTAAGCATGGTATAGGCGGCGCCTAATGCAAAGCATAAGCTAGCATAGGCGGCGCCTAGTGTAATGCATAAAGGGACCATAGGCGGCGCCTAGTGTATGGCATATGAGATACTGAGACCAAATGCTTTAGCATAGGCGGCGCCTATGCTATAGCATACTTGAGCATGGGCGGCGCCTATGTCTTTGCACACTAGATTCCGAGACCTTAGGCTATAGTATAGGTTTTGTATTGTTCATGGCCTAGTTTTACCTAGGCCTAGCCTTGCTCGATGCCTATTTTGTCATGACCAATGCTCAATGCATATCCTTATGCATCTTTATTCCTAACTTACCACCTTTACCATGCAATACGTCCAAATCGTCATTTGAAACCAATCTCCTCGTTGAATACCTCTTGCACCTATATTTTCTCAAAACCAATGAAAACGATTAGTACGATGGGTTTCCTCCCACCAAGAGCCTTAGTTTTGGTCGTGGCACGACTCTTATTTTTTGGATTTTCTTTTATCAAAAGCAAAACACGAAAAAACAAAATACGATAAACTATAAATGATGCGTTGCCTCCCATCTAGCGCCTTATTTATTGTCGTGGCACGACATGGTTACCTCGAGTACTTAGACTTCGTCGAGATAGGTGATGGCCATATAACTTATCGAATCAAGAGGACCGATATAAAGTTTAACACGTTGACCATTCACCTTGAAGACAACGCCATTATTGTCTTCCAACTCAACTACTCCAGGCGAGTAGACTTGGATAACTTTGTATGGACCAGACCACTTAGATTTTAACTTACCTGGAGACAACTTCAGTCTATAGTTGAAGAGAAGTACCATATCATCCTTTTGGAAGTTTTGTCGAACAATCCGCTGATCATGATACTTTTTCATCCGCTCCTTGTATAGGTCTGACCTTTCATATGCATGGAGACAGAATTCATCTAATTCGTTCAGCTGCTCCAACCTCAGATTCATTGCATCATCCCAATTAAAATTCAATTGTTTTAATGCCCACAATGCCTTATGCTCGAGCTCAATGGGTAAATGACATGCCTTCCCATAAACTAGTTGATAAGGGGACATGCCGATAGGTGTTTTGAATGTAGTCCTATACGCCCATAGTGCATCATCTAGCTTCCGAGACCAATCCTTCCTATTAGTATTGACCGTCTTCGCAAGGATTTGCTTGATCTTCCGATTGGAAACCTCTACTTGTCCACTAGTTTGGGGGTGATAAGGCGTGGCTACCTTATGTTGCTTGACACCATACTTGGCCAACCCGGATTTGAATAGCTTGTTGCAAAAGTGAGATCCTCCATCACTTATGTTAGTACGTGGTACTCCAAAGCGAGAGAAGATATTCCTCTTTAAGAACGCTACAACACGCTTTCCTTCATTGTCGGCCAACGCTACAGCTTCAACCCATTTTGAGACATAATCTACAACAACTAGGATGTAATTCATTCCTAATGAATTAACGAATGGACCCATGAAATCAATACACCATACATCAAAGAGTTCTACCTAAATAATTTTGGACATGGGCATCTCATGGTGTTTCGAAATAGCACCTTGTCTTTGGCATTGGTCGCATCTTCTAACAAAGTCGTAGGCATCTCTAAATATCGAAGGCCAATAGTAACCACTTTGCAATACTTTTCTTGCCGTCCGATTGCCTGCATGATGTCCTCCAACTTGGGAAGTGTGGCATGCTTCCAAAATATTAGGCACCTCTACATGGGATATACATCGTCGAATAATACCATCCGCACATCGTCGAGACAAATATGGCTCATCCTAATAGTAGTGTTGTATGTCATGCATAAACTTCCTCCTTTGGTGGTAAGATAAATTTGCAGGTATCACATTACTCACCACAAAATTTGCAAAGTTAGCATACCATGGTAATTTTTCCATTGTTGTCACTAAAATCTCTTCGTCCGGGAATGCATCATCAATCTGAAATTCAGGTTGCGCCACATACTCATTCTCGAGTCTAGATAGGTGGTCAGCCACTTGGTTCTCGCAACCTCTTCTATCTTTGACCTCGAAATCAAACTCTTGCAGCAGCAATACCCATCGAATTAATCTTGGTTTTTCATCCTTCTTTGTCATTAGATACCTAAGATATTTATGGTCTATATGAACGATCACCTTAGTACCCAATAGATAGGCACGAAACTTCTCAAACGCATACACAACCGCTAGGAGCTCTTGTTCTATCACAATGTAGTTCCTTTGGGCTTCATTTAGGACCTTACTTGCATAGTAGATAGGATGAAGCAATTTCTCCTTTCTCAGACCAAGCACAGCTCCAACGGCTACACCACTAGCATCACACATGACTTCGAACGGGAGAGACCAATCTGGTGCTACCATGATAGGGGCTTCAATGAGTTTTCCTTTGAGGCATTCGAATGCCTTTAAGAAATCTGCATTAAAGTCAAACTTTGCATCTTTCTCCAAGAGTTTGCACAATGGACTAGTAATTTTGGAGAAGTCTTTGATGAACCGACGATAGAAACCTGCATGGCCGAGAAAACTACGAACTCCCTTCACCGAAATCGGAGGCGGTAGCTTCTCAATAACCTCAATCTTCGCTTGATCAACCTCAATCCCTCTTTCAGAGATCTTGTGCCCAAGAACGATACCTTCTTTTACCATGAAGTGGCACTTCTCCCAATTCAGCACTAGGTTGAATTCTGCACATCTTTGCAACACCATGCTTAGGTTTGCCAAGAACATTTCAAAAGACTCACCAACAACTGAAAAGTCGTCCATAAATACCTCCAAAGTGTCTTCAACCATATCAGAAAAAATAGACATCATACAGCGTTGAAAGGTGGTTGGTGCATCACATAGCCCGAATGGCATGCGTTTGAAGGCAAACGTACCATATGGGCATGTAAATGTTGTCTTCTCTTGGTCTTCGGGGGCAATACAAATCTGATTATAGCCTGAATAACCATCAAGGAAACAAAACCATCCTTTCCCCGCTAATCGATCTAGCATTTGGTCCATGAATGGCATTGGAAAGTGATCTTTGAGTATCCAAGAATTCAGCTTTCGGTAGTCCATGCATACTCTCCATCCAGTGATGGGTCTGAGTGGAATAAGCTCATTCTTCGCATTCGCGACCACCATCATGCCTACTTTCTTGGGAACTCATTGTACCGGGCTTACCCATGTACTATCAGAGATTGGATATACAACTCCTGCGTCTAACCACTTGATGATTTCTTTCTTCACCACTTATTTCATAGGTGGGTTTAGACGCCTTTGATGCTCAATGGTGGGTGTGCAATTTTCATGAAGCTGAATTTTATGTGTACAAATCCCAGGTGGAATACCAATAATATCCGTAATGGTCCATCCAATGGCTCTAATATACTTTCGTAGAGTAGTAATGAGAGCTGCAACTTGTTGCTCACCCAAATCGGCTTCCACAATAACTGGAAGTGTGTTTCCGCTTCCGCTTCCTAAGAATGCATACTTTAAATGACTTGGCAGCTCCTTCAATTCTAATGTGGGTGGCTTTTCAATAGATGGCTTAGCTGGTGGTGTGGGTCGATTCCTGAGATCAAGGTCCAGCTTCTTAGGAGCATAGCGATATGTCCCTAATCCCGATAGAGCACAAATAGCTTCTTCACAATTTTCAGCATCCTCATTCTCTCCATTCATGAGCACAACTGCCAAAGGGTCATCAATAATTTGCTCTTCTTCAAGTAATTCTTTCTCATCATCAAAGAAAACATCAGCTACCAAAAATACACTCAGATCTTTGGGTTGCTTCATTGATTTGCACACATCAAAGCGAACCACTTCGTCATTTATTCGGAATGAAAGCTCATTAGCTCTCAAATCAATGAGCACACTTCCTGTAGCAAGGAAAGGGCATTCCAAGATTATGGGAACTTCTAAGTCTGCTTCACAATCCAAAATAACAAAGTCTACCAGAATGATGAATGAAGAAACCTTTACCAATACATCACATAGAATATCAACAGGTCGTTTTACCGACCTATCCGCCATGACAAGCCTCATATTAGTTGGAGTAGGATCACCCAACCCCAAATTCTTGTAAATTGATAATGGCACCAAATTGATGTTGGCTCCTAAGTCACATAATGCTTTGGCAAAATTCAAAGAGCCAACGGTGCAAGGAATAGTGAAATCTCCGAGGTCGGCCTTCTTCTGAGCTATTGATCGGGTAGCAATTGCGCTGCAATGATGAACATCTTCTTTTAACTTATAACTTGCTGCCCGATTCTTTGTCAAAAGATCCTTCATAAATTTCGCATACCCAGGAATTTGTTCAAGTGCCTCCACCAATAGAACATTAATGGTTAGCTGCTTTAACATAGTCATGAATTTGCTGAACTTCGTGTCATCCGCCACCTTCTTAAATCTTTGGGGAAAAGGTGGTGGTGGGTATGGAAGTGTTCTCTCCACGGATTTCTTCTCCTCTTGCTTTCGTTTTTCCACTTTTTCAGGCTGCATGTCGCTGGGTGTGACGTCCTTGACATCTTCCGCGGACTCCTCTCCTATTGCATTGTCATCCAAGTCCGCAGCTTCGTCAACCACTTTCTTGCCTTTTGCTGAAGTTTCCAGCACCTTACCACTTCTGGTAGCGATGGCCATGCATGACCTATCATTCCTTGGGTTTTGCACACTATCGCTAGGTAAAGTGTCGGCCTTTCTTTGATTGAGTGCTGCTGAAAGTTGGCTCAATTGCTTCTCTATTTGCTTGATTGAAGTGGAATGTGAATCAACTAATTGTTTCATAGAGGACAAATCATTAATTACCTCCGTTACTCCCGCGCTCATTGCTTCCAATCCTTTCAATAGTTTAGCCATCATGTCTTCCATACTTCCAAAGTTAGATGTGGTGGTGTCACGTCTACCAGGGGGAACGTACAAACCACTCTTTTCATTCTTGTTCTTCCAACTACCTTGGTCTTTGTTTCCAGATTTATCATAATAGTTCCGACCTTGGTTTCCTTGGGTATTCCCACGAAAACCCCCCTGATTGTTCAAGTAGTTGGCCTCCTCTTTCGAATCAGATTCGTCTCTTCCTTTTGACGCAATAGCTTTCACTTTCGTCTCTCCCATGTTTCATAAAGAGCTTCAGTGGGAAGCTG
Source organism: Capsicum baccatum var. pendulum (assembly GCA_030864225.1). NCBI lineage: Eukaryota > Viridiplantae > Streptophyta > Magnoliopsida > Solanales > Solanaceae > Capsicum > Capsicum baccatum. The sequence continues at coordinate 72,820,871 of CM061558.1, read as the reverse complement.
ACGAAAGTTGCTGATTTCATCTCGCAATTGTGCTCTTTTGGATGGCGGAAAGAATTTTTCTAGGAAAGCGTCTCTCAATTGCCTCCAATTTGTAATAGAATCAGGAGTCAGCTCGTTCAACCATAGAGTTGCCTCCCCAGACAGAGACAATGGAAATAGACGTAATCGAATTTCATTCTAACCAACACCAGGATTGTCAAACGACTTGCATGTAGAAATAAAGTTGATGAGATGCATATTCGGATCATTGCCTGCTAGTCCACCAAATAATCCCTTGAGTTGCAATAACTGAATCATGGTGCTTGTGATGTTGAACTTGGCTCCGGGCGCTAATGGTGGAGGAATAATGGCTCCAGTGGCTCCGGCACCATCAAGATCATCATCATCATCATCGAAAGCTGGTTGCATGGGTTGGCAATCATACCTAAACCGAGCTTGACGACCTCTTCTGTTGGCTGGTGTTGCGATTTTAGCAGCACCTGGGTTTAGTAACTCGTCATCACCTAAATCCTCATCGTCAGGATTTGTTGCTCGCCCAGGGTTATCAATGTTTTGTTGTTGAACTTGAGCGGCGGCAAGAGCAGCTAACCTCGCCTGTTCCTATTGAGCAGCCATCCTTTTGATTTCTGCTTGTTCTTCCATTCTACCAATGAGTTGTGGTTCACGATTGATAGGTAATAACGGTTGACCAGAACTTCTAGTATGGGGCATGCACTGCATAAAAACCTACAGTAAACAAAAACAAAAACTGAAAGTAAAAGTACAAGAATCTTTGACCAAAGGGTCTAGTAATTATCACAAACTTAATTGACACTCGTATTCCCTGTCAACGGTGCCAATTTTTGATAACTCTTAATCTCTAGCTCTCGTAGGAGTGTAAAGAGGTCGTTAGCAAATATAGAACCTAACAGGGTTGGGTATCGATCCCACAAGGAATAGCTTGGTCAACAAGTAAGTAAGGATTACTAGACTTTTGGTGCAAGTCTCGTAAAATGGGGGGATTGTAATGTGTAACAAAATATTAAAGTAAAAAACTGAAAATAGCAAAGTAAAAAGAAAGAATGTTTCGTAAGTTGTAAACAATGAGAATTGAGGCGTTGGGGTTATGTCCACCTTCTGAGTTATACGTCTCTATTGGCTATGAGTGTGTAGAATTAATACATGTATGTGCTTATAGAGAATTGTATTCGATGGTAAATCCAGGCGTCTTTCGACCTATTCGAGGATTATTTCACTTTAACTCTTTCGAGCTTAAAGCGTGTCTAATGGTACAAATTCTCCAAGAGGTTAATCCAGTTACGACACTAACTGTTTAATAGGGGATGGGACCCTACTACCTTGACATTATCTCTTTTCCAGACAGATAACCTTTCTTTCGAACAAGTTAAATGTTATACTGGCGTATTCTTGCATTTGCAACCACAAAGAATTTAGATTAAGATGAAGAGAATAATGATATAAGCAGCATACGTGTCACGAACTCACAAACTCATAGTAATAGATAGTATTTCATTCGGCTTCCATAACCCCAACAGAGAAGTTTAGTTACCCATGACTGCGAAGGAAATCACTATTGACATTGTTATTATACCACAATAATGATTAATTTCGTGTAGCACAAGTGGTAGGCATTTAGGCGTGAATTCCTAGGCAAAGTAACGGTTCTCTTGTTGCGGAAATTAAGAATAGATGAATAGAAGAATAAAAAGTAGAATTAATGGAAAGATTAGAAGAGTTGTAATTGATGGAACAAGAATGTATGATGGATTGTATTTTGAAGTGAAGAATCAATAAAAATCTCTAGCATGATAGGGTATTTATAATACCCATATCCTAATCCTACTAAGTTAATGAAATACTTAACCCACTTGTACTAGGTTAATGTAGCATTATGCAAATCCAAATAGACTAATGAAATACTTAACCCAATTGTACTAGGTTAATGTATTATTATCCTAATCCAAATAAGTTACTGCAAGTCCCCAAAGTCTTCAGAAATGCTGTTTTAGCCCGGGACAAATTTTCCATGCATCATTTTTGGTCCTTAGGCGTCCAAGCTTCCTTTTCTCCTTCCGTGAAGCTTTCTTTGGCGTCAAGTAATCCACAAAATGCTGAATTTTGCATCATTTATTTGGATTTATTCAAGTAATGAAATATTTGTTATTTAATCCAATCCATTATCCTTTGGGGTAAGGGAAAGGCTTACTTTGTTTTATTTTTTCGAATAAGACTGCCTCAATCATCCACTAATTGAGAGAAAAGTTAAAGTAAGTCAGGCAAGAGGTTGATGATTAATCGATTTGGATGATTGCATGATTTCCCAGACTAATGTCCTATGAGTATAGATCATAGTTATATGGGCATCACTCGATCATTAGTAGATGTCGCATATGACAAGAAGTGGAAAAAGTTAAGAGGGTGAAGACCAATAAAAGAGCATTTAGAAACTACTATTTCCGATCCCTTGCGTGGTACATTGTTCTTTTTATCATGTTCTTTTTACTTTCCCTAAAGATTTTATCCCTTTTGTATAACTTTTGTAAGAATTAATGCCCTTTTTATATACCTATGGAGGTTTTAGGGGATAATGGCTTGGTTTTAAAAAACATACACTTCCTTCAAATATGTTAGGCTAACCCTTAGCTCAGAAGGGTCACCCAATTAGGATGCACGTTTATTACAATATGCTTGTGTGATATAAATATTTTATGTGCTTATGCGTGCTATGTTGATTTGAATGGAAGGAAAATTGATCCAATCTCATTTTTCAAAGAGCACCTTTAAGTAGAAATATACTCCATTATACAAAAGTCTGACCAAACATACTCCAGGTCTCCCAAGTCTCTCAGAAAAGTCTGAAATCATTCTTAAAACTTCCTAAATGCTCGCTACCATTTCAATAAGGTTGATTATGGACTCAAAAAAGCCGTCATGTGTTTGAACTACGTAGGGACTGCTTTCTCCTCCGTGAGATACGTAGGTTGCTTTTTGGCCTGACTCCTATCTTCAAAAACTTTGTTGTCCTCCATTTTATTAATAAAAGAAATAAGGTCGGAAAGAAAAAATATTGAACCTTCCTGATAAATTTCACTTGCCCATATTAATGGGAAGAATCCTATTCATTGAAATTCTTGAGTCATCTTTACTCCATGGATAAATTAGCATGAGATGAGAAACAGCTTTATTTGTTTACTTCCTGCCTTAACATCTTGCTTTTCTTATTACTAACGGAATCAAAAAATCAGCCTTTGAGTTATTTTTAATCTATAGGTAATAGAAAATACCAGGTGTTGACATTAAATAACCCTACTTCACTAGATTAAAGTGAATAAGAGATACCTCTCTTTACTATAGCTTTGTTACAGGAAAGAAAAAATGATTAGTAGTAACATTGGACTATACTATTCATTTTTTCAAAACCTATAAGCGATGGTCTAGAGGATGGAACAAGGAAAATATGATGCAACCATGGAAGAATTTTTTAGGCTAACTAGAATCAAAGAGGATGAATTATACAAAATGTTGCTTAACTGGACTTCCACTTCATTTATTACTCCCCGATCAATAGGTAATAATAATTTAAAATCTGCCAATGTCATGTCATGTCAAGGTCTAGATGAAAAAATCGAGGTGAATTATGATGAATGGAAAGACTGTGATGAGGAACGAATAGTGGAAGACATAGAAGAACTTGAAAATAAGGAGAAGACTAACATGGAGGAAACTGAAAAGAACTCATCCACTTGATACATGAGTACATTGATATATTTTCTTGGTCCTACGATGATATATCGAGATTAAGAACCAATATCGTGTTGTACAAGTTACCAATTAATCCTGAGTTTGATCCAGTAAAGCAAAAAATGCGGAAATTCAAGACGGACAAAATTTTAAAGATCAAAGAGGAAGTGACGAAGAAAATCCAATATAAGGTTGTGGAGGTCACAAAATAGCTGACATGGGTAGCCAATATTGTCCTAGTGCAGAAAAAGAATGGCTAGGTTCTAATTTGTGTTGACAACTTAGATTTGAATAGAGCTAATTCTAAAGATAATTTTCTGCTACCCAACATCCACATCCTCATCAATAATTATGTGAAGCATAAAATGTAGTCTTTCGTGGATTGTTTCTTTGAGTACCATTAGATATTAATGGATGAGGAAGGTGCAAAAAAGATGGCTTTCATTATGCCTTGGGGAATTTTTAACTACTGGACGATGCCGTTTGGTCTCAAGAATGTGGGTGCAACATACATGGGGGCTATGATGATGATTTTTTATAACATGATTCATAAAGAAATTGAGGTGTACATGGATGATGTAATTATCAAATCCTGCAAAAGTTCAGATCATCTGATCCATTTGGAAAAGTTCTTCAATAGACTAAGAAAGTATAACTTGAAGTTGAATCATGCTAAGTGTGCTTTCAGTATGCCAGCTGAGAAATTAATGGGATTCATAGTCAACAAAATGGGTATCGAGATAGCCCCATCCAAGATCAAGACAATTTAGGATTTACCGCTGTCAAGAACCAAGAAAGAGGTTATGTGTTTCTTGGGTTGTTTGAATTACATTAGCAGGTTCATTGCCCAATCAACATTCATATGTGAGCCAATTATGAAGATGTTGAAGAAATATGCACTAAATGAGTGGACAAAAGAATGTCAAAAAGCTTTTGACAGAATCATGGAATATCTATTTGCTCCACCTGTTTTGGTTACACCAAGGGAAAGAACTCCATTGCTGCTTTACCTGTCAGCCTCAGACAATGCTATTTGGTGTTTCCTCGGGCAACATCATGAGATCCATAAGAAATATAAAGTAATCTACTAATTGAGTAAAAATTTTATGCCATATAAGGCTCGCTACACTCGTATAAAAAGGACATGTTGTACTTTGACCTAAGTCACCCAAAAGTTGAGGCATTATCTATCCTCGTACACAATATATATAATTTATAGAATAAATCTATTGAAGTACATACTCCATAAATCCAAACCTACAAAATAGTTAGCCAAGTGGAAAATATTGCTGAGTGAGTTCGACATCGTGTATGTGACTCAAAAGGCAATCAAGGAGCAAGCCTTAGTGGAACATTCAGATGAGAATTTGGTTGATAATTAGTACGAGCCACTTCAAACTTCCCATATATAGAGATATATTTGTGGGAGAAGACATTGTAGAGATGTACCCCAGATGAAGATTTTTCTTTGATGGAGCGATCAACTTCAAAGTCTCAGGAATTAGAGTAGTTTTGGTGTCAGAAACTAGCCAACACTATCCAACAACTACTAAATTATGCTTCCCGTGTACCAATAACATGGCCGAATATGAGGCTTACATAGTAGGTCTCAATTTGCAATTTGATATGGGTTTTCATGAATTTCTACTCATCGGAGACTCAAATTTGTTGATTCAGCAGGTACGGGGGAATGGGTGGTAAAGAACTCCAAGATTACTCCTCATATAGAGATGGTGCAGGATTTTTATGGAAGATTTAAGGAAGTTGATTCTAGACATATCCCAAGGATACAAAATTAGTTTATTGATGCTTTGGCTACTATATCCTCTATTATTCAGCACCCAAATCAGAGATACATTGATTCTTTGGAAATAAGCTTGAAGGAACAACTCGCGTATTTTGAGCATGCCGAAGAAGATCTTAACGGAAACCCATGCTACTATGATATTAAAAGATATTTTGAATCTATAATATATCCTGAGTATGCCAACAATAGTTAGAAATAAGTATGCAACTTGGTCATATATAAACATGAGCTCGAAATGCGAGTTGTGCAAAAGGGCACTGTAGCTCGCAACACAAGCTGTGGAAAGGTGTTTTAAAGCTCGCGCTATACCTTCTGGAAAGGATAATTTCAGCTCACGTCGCACTCTATTTGCGTGTGCTCTCTAGAAAGTGCAACTTTATCTCATGCCTAGTCTTTGGTCCTACTGCTTGTGGTGTTGTTTAGGCTTCATTTATATCTTTTTGAATGTACATATGTCATCATAATCCACTCACAAATCATCCTACATTATCACACACCAAGGATTACAGCTCAAATCAACACAACATTCATAACGATGAACTATAAATACATATTAAGACTAGGCTTGCCCACATTGATCTTTACTTTGTGTTGTTGACTTTTTGCTTGATTCAATTAATCCTTGAATATTATAAGCACATTTTTACACATATGAATACACATGTAAACCATTTGGAACTCATTTAACATATTAGAACCAATGCAATAGACTAGAAAAACATCTAGCTTAAGCTAGTAAAACTAGCTTTCTCATTTAGACTGCAAATTATCCTTTTAAAACCCAAACTTGTTTGAAAACACTTCTAAACTTTATATCCACCTACTTGAACACTTAAATGCTTATTTATATCATCATAAAAATATTAATCACATGAATTATCCTCAAAACAAGGCTAAATGGGATAGGATAACAACACAAGCATGCATAAATGAACCCAACATCACCTTTTCTCTGCCTCTGTTGGTCCCAACTACGGGGACCATCCTATTATCCTCCATGAACAATAAAAATATCTAGTTCCAAATGGAGGTTCTGACTAACCAACAAAAGATATAACTAAAGGGATGACTGGAATGTTGCTCTTAGTGAGAGAGTGTATCTTTTACCATAGTACGGCCACCTCCTTCCTAATCTTACCCAGATCGGGTTCCTCAAGATTAATAAACTAGGCTGATACTCATCCCTCAAAAACATCTATATAGGCATTCATCTCATCACAAAACTCAGACATCTTAGCCCTGTGTGAAACCTATAATCTAGTTTTTGCTGCCTCTGGTGTCGTTCGATCCCAAGGTTGGATCTACCTATGAAATGATGCTGCCTCAACTTCAATATTCTCAAGACAAGTGGTAGTAACACGTTGGCTCTATGTAAGATCTACAAGAACTCTCATGATACAACTACCATACCTATGGCAGCATCTCTAATAGAGGGGCGATAGGGCACTAAAGATGTTCAAATAGTCTCCAAAGTGGAAGCTGAGACTGAAGTAGATATAATAAGAGTCCCCTCACCTTGAGTTCTCATATCAGGGGCCTCTATCTAATCCTCCATCTAAAAACTATACCTGTATCCACATCTTCACCCTATCTATCACTCGACTCTGCATTGGTAGGCCTTTAGACCAGGTGGTAATCACTATCGAAGGCATATGGGATCTTTGGGAAAGGACTGGGTTTTCTGGATCCTTGATCATATGTGTATATACGACACCTATCCCCTTGAACCTATGGTTAACTCTTGGAATCTCAAGAACACCGGCTTCATCACACAACAACAGTACAAGACAGTAAAAGGGCAGAGTCGTCAGATGGTCGAATGCCCGCTCATAAAGATTATATCTAATAATGGATACAAAATCAATATTATAACTATCCATCATGCTCGTAATCAGTGTGGCACCATCCCATGTAAATAAGTTTTTTCCTATAGTCGAACAAAAATAATTGCGCACAACAAACCATCAAAACATTGCAGTGAAATTTAGTGTAGCCTTTTTAATCTTACCTTACCCCTTGAACTGTGAGGTATCCACATGAAGAGATGAAATATAATTAGTGATCCATATTATCAATCCTACCCTCTCACTCCTATGCTCCGTATCTCACATAGCACATCTATCACGTGCTAATCTCAACCATGATCACACTCTGTTGTAGACACATTAGTTATATAAATAGGTTTGAATAGTACTTGGCGGATGACCATCGTTGAAATATCAACCATTAAGTCACTCACCAATGTTTGCTCTAACTGGGACTACTCTACATTTTTATTGCCTTTAAGTGTGGTCAATGCTACTGTAGCGGTATAGGAAGCATAGAACTCACACACTAATACTAGGATATAGGAACCCCAGGGTCTATTCATCCACTCCAAATGATAGAGATTGAATGCAACCTGTAAATGTGGTGCCCAAGACAACCCAGATAACTGAATTTTTATTTCTTCCCAAATAGTCCTCTTGGGTTGGCCTAATCCAGTTACAAGTTGTCACTCTTATAAATTAGCCATAGGATCTCTACAGACCACCTTGGGTTTTCCTTATCAATAGGCTCTATTGAGGTATGAGTAGGGTTGAAAGTTTATTTTATCTAGGTTGATGCCTCCTGATGGGCTGTCTGTGTTACACTCATATCAAACTGGGGTACTGTAGAGGATGGCTTAGGGGATATGGGTATGGAATCATCCTATGACCCCTTCTCAGATTAGGGGTCCTGTGTATCTTTTTCTAAAAGTGGCTAATACTCTACCTCCTCTTCATCATCATTCTCTTTCTCCTTAGACTGGGAGATTATGGCGTGAAATCATGGTGGACTTTATCATGTTCCTAGGTACTAGTATTGTGGCCTCTAGCTGAGCCTTAGGTTGAGTAAAAGTTGGTTTTCTGCCCCACCATAACCGTGCTGCAAGATGGACGACCAAGGTAACTCTAATATTTATCTCAGCAGCAGCATGTCTCTGATCCCTAGAATATGCACAAATTGCTCTGGTCAAGTAAATAGGGTACTTCCCCACTGAGCCACCATGCTCAGGAAATTCATCCCTTCTCCTCGGTGGTCTTGCCTTATTTTTGGAAGCCTTTGGTTCCATATGTACCTGAAAAACCAAGTATTAGTTTCCAAAAGATAGTAAATGAATGCAAAATTAAGAAAAACAAAATATTGTGAAACTTTGAATTTTTCCTAAACTTTACATCCCTATAACTTATACTGAACCCAAGCATGTCCAATATTTTCACGTAAAACTAGAATCAACTTTTCAATACACATGCGACATACAAGTCTCTTAGGATTCCTCTACTTTTTCAACTTCAACTTCCGATTGGGGCATGATCATAGAGTATTTATTAAAGAACAATGTCCAATTTAAGATCTTAGGCTAATTCTAGGATCCTAAACACAAGATTGTTGATTTCTAAATATTTCACCTGCAATTGAACATATTAACTCACTTATTTCACATTTAACACAAAATACTACTATTAGGAGCCAGTTATATACACCTTTTTCTAGACAGAATTAAAAATAAACTTTAAAAGATGAAGAAACCCTATATTTGATGTGAAATACGTGAAATTAGGACAATTTGGTACCGAGCAAAACTAATGTTCTTACCTTATCTTGAAGAGTGGAGGAAGTTGGTAACTTAAATTTAAGTGGGAATTTTAAATTGTGAGGTTAAATTGGGTTTATTAGAAATTTAGGGCATATAAATAATGTAAATGGGTCGGTTTTAGGTCGGTTTAGGTTAGGGTAGACTCAAAATTTACAAAAGCTGGAATAAAAAGTGGGCCACTTACGGCATCACCTACAGATTGCAGGAGGTCACAATTTTCTGGCTTTTTTCCTTTTCTATGGACTTCTTGTTCTACATATATTGTACTACTTATGAGTTTTTAAGTGGTATTTACAATATCATAAATATGTTTGCATGTTAAAGTCTAGAGATCCCCAAAAAATCTTCAAACTTTCTTTTTGACATTCAATGCACAACCTACCTAGCCCGCGGGAGACTTATGACCTTCATGAGTTAATCATCTTGTCCCATTACCTGGAATATTCTGAATTGAGCAAAGTATTTCCATGTTCCAGGCCATTCCACATGCTAATGTTCCTATTAAAAAAGAAAACACTGTGAACACTAAAATAGTTGGTTGCCTACGACCAGTTTCTTATTTTAACATCGCTACACGGCATGGCTAAGTTGTTTACTTAGACTCACCAACAAGCCCATAGGGTTCCTCACACGCCATGCTTGATTCAACATTACGGCATGACGCGAGTACCTTGATTACTCAGAATGCACCAAGGTACCCAAAATAATAACCTCCTGGATAATCAACAAAATCAATAATCGATACCACCCTCATGTCGGTTGGTTGCTTTATAGTTTAGTGGACGTTGAATGTGACTTCCTCATTATAAACTTTGAACTTAACCTTCCCCTTCTCCATAACAACCATCTCTCTACTCATGGACATTAATGGTCTTCCCAATATAATAGGCATCTCAAAGTCAACCTCACAATCCAAGATGAAAAACTAAGCCAAAAAGAATAATGTTTTCAACATTCACCAAAACAGTAGACGATATACCCATGGTTTAGTGTATGGCCTGCCATCAACAACCACATATTCATTGGTTCTATACTTTTTAAGTCCAACTATTTGAACACATCCAATGACATTAAAGTAAAGTTGGCTCCCAATTCGTATAACACACTGGCAAACCTAGATGTCTTGAGACTTAGAAATAGCTGCACTACACTGGTGCAATCCACCAATATCCTCGAATCTTATAGCTTTTTTATTCATCACTATTCATTTCATAAACTTGGCATACCCAAGCATCTTCTCTAAATCCTCAAAAAGAGGAATTTTTAAGTTCAACTCTTTTATCATGGCAATGAACTTCTTGAAATTCCCTTATTCTTTGTTCTACTGCATTTTTTTGAGGAAAAGGTGGGGGAGCTTTTGGAATTGACATTACTATAGGTCTATTGACCTTTTCTTTACCTTTTTCATTCATAGCATCAACACCAATACCTATCGTATTTGCTAACTCTGCTTTAGGTTTCTTATTTACCACAACATTATCATTCCTCATCTCATCAACATTAGGCAATAAGGGATCAATATTAGACTTACCACTCTGAGTGGTTATAGCTAAACAATGACTGTATTTTTTAAAATTTTGAACTGTGTTGCTCGAAAGGGTACTTGATTGTCTCTGATTTAAAGTAGTAGACATTTACCTAGACTATTATACTAGTTGCTTTATCTTAGTAGCATGCGATTCAGCTTTTTGTGTCAATCCTGAGACATCTGCCCTAATATCCTTAAGGAAAGTTTCCTGACCTTTAACCAGATAAGACCACTTGGCTTCCATCCTTCACTCAGTATCATGACTACCGGGTGGAGCATATATGTTCCCTTTTTCTTTTAGTCATCCTTTCTTCTTAAGTCATTGTTACGCTCTCTATTCCATTCTCAGTACCTATCTTCATAAAAGTTTTGACCTTGGTTTCCTCGACTCTTGGCTTGGAAACCCACCAAATCATGATCAATATACTTTTCATCCTCTTCTAAACCAGTATCATAAGATTTAGAAACCTTACCCAGTGAACCTACCATATTTACTTTCTTAGAATTCATTATTGCAAACTTTTTCATCAGGAGCCCAATGTCAGTTATAAGTTGTACAATCTCTTATGACATAGAATTATTGACCACTCTATACTCGCTGGAAGCCCCAATGGTAAGTGCCAGTACCTATCTTTGCCTCCCGAGTATGCCAAACTCGGTTGGTGACTGAGATCTCGTCTAAAATCGTAGATGCTACTTCCTAGCATATACACATGAATGCTCCACTAGTGATCATACCCGCTATATCTTAGGAACTGATAGTCAGGGCTTAATAAAATATCTGAAGAAATTAGTCACTAAAATCAATGATTAGGTACTATTCTCAACTTCTTGTTAAACCTAAATCATGCACTATACATCGAATCAGAATGTCGCTACCTGTAGTTATATAACTCATCTTTCAATTGCAACATTCTGGCCAGAGGTAAAAAGGGTCTAAAAACTGCATACTCAACTTATTCCAAGTAATAATTGATCCTCGAGGAAGTTTTCCCAACCACAATAAAGCTTCTCCAGTCAATGAAAAAGGGATCAACTTCAGTCTAAGCACTCTCTGATCTATCCTAGGTATAGTTTATGAAGTCTAAGTCCCAATAAAATTTGCAAGATGCATATTTGTGCCATCCATAACAAAGTGTTCAAACATAACTTTTAAGTTCAAGAGATGGATCATAGAACTATTAATGTCAAACTTAACACCAAGTGGCAAAGCAGGGGGAATGATGGCTCGTATCTTAGAAGGCTCAATCTAACCTATGTATTTCTCTTGATTATCATATAGAGGTAAGTACAAATATTTAGGATTTACTTTAGCTCTATTACCTCAAACTCTAGCTCAATTATTGTTCAGTGCTGCTCGATGATCAACTGTCGATCTCTATCTCACCAGCTCTTCTTTCTAAGCTATACGATGGGAATTATCTTCCCTCTTTTGGGTCTTAGCTACTTCTTCTAATAACTTCTCAGTTATACCTTCAATAATGTTTTGAACATTCACAGCTGGAGGAGGCATAACATTAGGATTATCCTGAACCCCTTCAAGCTAGACATCATGTATGTGTTCTATCATCATATGATTTGGCTATGAAATTCTCTTTGGTTAGAATGTAGTGGGATTGAGGGATTTCCTTAGCACCTAGTGTTAGGAGTACAACGGCGTACACCAAACTAAGAACAAAAAATAAAAACCAAAAACATCAACAACCAAAAAATAAAAACAAAAAACATCAACCTTTAATCATTAATCACACTATAATCCCTAGCAATGGCTCCAAAAATTTGATGTCACCCAAAGCTACTCCTACCAACAAGGATAGAGATATTGATACAAAATATAATAACCCAACTCAAGTTGGGGACGAATCCCAAGGGAATACATGAATTATCTCTTTTTAGTTTGTTGAAGTCAATAGGTTGTACTTAAAAATAAATAGGGATAAGGGGGTTTGTAGTTTTAAACAATAACTAAACTCAAATTCTTTGGTTGCAAACAATTAGAAATGAATACTAGGCTTGTATTCCTTTAGGACTCTTAACTTTGTAGGCTTGGCATGCTCAATCCAACTATCAAGATGTTATTCATGTAAAATATGGAAAGTTATGTATCACTATCTCCTCTTAGTCTTAGAGTTTAGTCTTACTAACCCTTACTATAGACCCTAACTTTAACTATCTCCTCTTAGTTTCAAGTTGATTAGATGTAAGTTCATCGTCTTAATAGATAATGCAACTAAGGTTATTTTGAGAAATAACTCCAAATAACTACTATGATCTTCTTTTCCCAGTCTCTGCCTCTCTCTCTAGTTCATTGTGAATATAGTCTAGACACTAACATTTGTAACCATTAAGAAAGCAATAAACTTAAAGAAAACCACAATGGATACACAACAACAATCTAGAAGGATTGAATACTTCCCCTATTTTGTTACAAAGCCAAGGTTCCCACAACCCTAGTTAAGGGAATTAGCAGCTCATAGTTGTGAAATAATTAAAGGAACTCATAATTGAAAAAATTCAAACAATATCATAATAATCAACGAATAAAACCCAAAGTCTTCAACTGAATAATCAACTAAAATAAATATAGAACAATCCCAAGATCAAATTTGATTACTGTAATCAAGTATATATTTATAAGTATCAAGAGTGTGTAAACTAACTAAAAATGTCAAAAGAATATAAATAGAGTACAAAGAAACCCTAGGAAATAATTCCCAAACAAAGAAGGAAAACTAAGGTCGGTGGCCACTTACTAGTACATCTGCAGCACATAGATGCCACCTATGACCATAGGTGATCCACGTAGGTTACCTTGGTCCATAATATTCTAAATAATTCTCAAGATTTTGTTCCTCTACAACATTCTAGAACCTACAAAGTATAGGTGGCACCTACTATCGTAGGTGCCCTTCGTAGGTGGCAGGGTTAACTTTTTTTTTATGATACTCTATTTCTAATCTTCTCTAACACATAACCAAGTACTTTTACCTCGTAGGTGGTTCATACGGTCTGTAGGTACCCATTTCAGTGGTCAAAAACTTCAATTTTCAGTCTTTTTCTTCAGAATGGTTTCAAAACCTAATTTTCTGCAAATCATAACACGAAAAACATCACATCTATAAAAAATATGATAATTTTAAGAATTGAAAGTTCTATGAAACCATATCGCATAACTTCATATCTAATGCTACAACTTAATTTTTGAGCCACAAATATAAGTAGGGTTGAGCTTCTTGAGCACCAGACTTACAACCTCTAAGGGAAACCAATCGAGGATTACTACCTCATTCTACATGTAGGAAGTATGGACAGGCACCTGGATGAGAGTGTCGCATGGTTCAAATTCATGTTATTGGTTTGGCATAGAGGGTCATATTGTATGAGATTGTCCATAACTCAAAGATAAAGAAATAGTGATTAATCATAGCCTACTAGGTTTGCATTATCCTCATTTTCATTAGTACATTCTTTTTCTGATAGTCTTTAGGCACCACCAGGTACAGGATCTGGTATGGTCAATGGTCTAGGTTTGAGCACTGGCCAAATTGTATGTGCGCACTAGCTGGTTGGCAAGATTTAGAGGAATCTTTAGATGCGGTCACATGTACCTTGGTTGTCCTTTTACATATTGCATATGCCTTGATAGACCCAGGATATACCATGTTATGTATTACTCAATTTGTTGCTAAGAAGTTTGAAATAGAACCAGATTTGTTACGCAAACCATTTGCAGCACCAACATTAGTAGGAGATTTTATCATAGCTAGATGAATCTATTATGATTTTTTGGTGATAGTATGTGGTAAAGCTACTTTGGCTAATTTTACTGAAATTGAAATGTTCAACTTTTAAGTTATGATTGGTATGGATTGGTTATCCTCTTTTTATGCTACAGTTTATTATTATCGAGCCAAGATTTCCCAATTCTATTTCCCACAAAAGTCGGTCCTTAAGTGGAAGGGTGATTCTGTAGTGCATAGAAGGCGGTTTATTTCCTTTCTTAAGGCATGAAAGCTTATTGAAATGGGGTGTTTGTATCACCTAGTCCAAGTAAAAGACCTTGTAGATAAAAATAGGCACTGACTCTCCAATTTATACTAGTGGTGAATGTATGCTAAGATATATTTCCTGATGAACTGCCTGGATTACCTCCTTTCAAAGCGATCAGTTATTATATTGATGTGGATCCCAGTACTCAGGCAATATCAATTCCACCTTACAGAATGGATCCCAAAAAATTGATATAGGCTAAAAGAGCAATTAAAAGGTTTACTTGATTAATATTTATTCAAACCTATATATCACCTTGGGATGCGCCAGTGCTTTTTGTACGAAATAAAGATGGCACATTACGAATATGTAGAGATTACAGACAAATGAACAAAGTGACAATAATTTTTAGGAACAAAATTCTTTTCAAAGATCGATTTGAGGTACGATTATAACAAGTTAAGGAATTGCGAAGCAGATATTCCTAAGATAGCATTTTGGATAAGATATAGGTACATTGAGTTCCTGGTCATGTCATTTCTATTGAATAATACTCCAGTAGCCTTCATGGACATGATTCAAAGGATTTTCAAACCCTTTCTTTATATGTATATAATTGTATTTATAGATGACATTTTGATATATTCATGTAATGAATCTGAGCATATAGATCATTCCATATCTGTATTACAAAAACTCAGAGAGAACTAGTGTCTACTAAGTCTTCTGAGTGTGTTTTGGTTGACCTTAATATCTTATGTCATGTCTGTAAAAGGCATTCGAGTAGATTTTTAGAGAATATAGAAGATATGATGAATTAGCCTCGACCAACCACTTCTGCAGAGATACATCGTTTCTTGAGGATAGCTGATTAGTGTAGGAGATTTATGGATGGATTTTCCTCTATTTATTCCCCATTGACTAAGTTAACGTAGAAAGTAGTTAAGTAATAGTGCTCAGATACTTTCGAAAGAAGTTTCCAAGAGCTAAAATATAGATTGAATTCAGTGCCAGTATTATCCCTTCCTAAATGGAACAAGATTATATATTGTGTACTGTAATACTTTAGGTATTGGTTTGTATTGCATCCTAATGCAACATGGAAAAGTTATAGCGTATCTTTCTCGGCAGTTGAAGAAGCATGAACTAAAATATCCCACTCATGACTTACAGCTTACAATAGTGGTAGTTGCATTTAAAATACAGCTCCACTATTTGTATGGAGTTTATGTTGATATTTTTAAAAGTCATTAAAGTCTTTAATAGCTATTCAAGTAGAAAGAGATAAATATGATGCAGAAAAGGTGGCTAAAGTTGTTTAAAGTCTACGATGTCAATAACAATAGCATAGTTGCACTTATATCTATTAGCTAAATGAGCATAACCATAATTAACATGTCATATGAATTTTAGGCATTATTTGATAAAATTTAATGAAAGGAGGGTACATAAGTTTTACTTGGAATATCCACTTGATGTGTTTTTGTGCTCAAGAACAAGACCAAACTACTAAATCTAGCCCAAACATTAGGGCATATCGTCCGTTGTGGCATCATTTATATTTGTAGTCGGACAAAACTTCATACATTGGTTTCCTCGAGCCAACATAGGGCATATATGGCTTGTTTTCACACCCTCATAGTGAGCCCCTGAGGGAAGTAACTTTTACCAGACTACAATTATAATTTTATGTATGAAATCATAGTAATGAGTATTTGCGCTACATGCACATCATAATTGCCTCAGATTTCCTTCAGTGGGCAATCTTGTGACCAATTGTACTACATAAAGGCTAACACATCACCTAGGCAAATCATAGGCTCTATATTATAATGAACTCTTTAATGGATATTATATGATGAACTAATAAAATTGATGCATAGGTTACAATTTTGTGTCATATATGTTTTAGTTGTTTGTTCATACTTCTCTCACTTTTTTATTTAATGCACATGAGTTTTAGCGCTTACCCATCTATTATTTTGTCTGTTTTCGTACATGTACATGTTTTTGATGTACTGACATCTTGGAGCACTATGTTTTATTGATGTAGGCTCATGTCATCCGGATAGAAAACATCTATGTTATGACCTATTGTCATTTCTTGCTGATATTTTTATAAGCTCCATCTATCTCTAGATCTAGTCTATGTCTAGTATTTTTAATTATATGTATAAGTCTCTAGTTGGGTATGTCAGGCCTTCTGAAAACTAGTCATTCATAGTATAGCGTGTTAGACTGACTAGAGGCTTCATGGACATCATGTGCTATTGTACTGTGCAATTTTGTTCACATAACTCCCTCATGTGTATTTACAGCTCATGTTGGATATCCTACTCATTATTATCCTATAATCTCATTTATGTCATAGAGTTCTTGTAAAGTAAGTGTATACAATTCATGTCCTTTATTATTATTTTGGGTAGTGACAAAAACACTACTCTTATTTCTACTCACATTGATGAAATTCTTGGAGAAAAGTTATTTTGAGTTCACATTTAATCATAGTTAGAAAAATGATTATCTACATCAAGTGTATTGGAACTTGAAATTCTAGTATGGCAGGAGTCGAAGGCTTTTCGGAAAGAAAAACAACATAGTATTTGATCAAAAGCGCATTCATCTAGCCTCCAAGCAGGCAAGGCTTACCTTTATTTCAGATTTTGATCTATCTATGGTATTTTGCTAATTATGTCCTGGTTTTTATGGCTCAGGTCATTGCTTAGACAATGCATGATTGTTAGCCGCGTAGGGGACCATTGGAAAGATTTTGGCCTTGATTTTACTCTAGTTGGTAGTTAGTTCTCATTTAGAACTAGGTTTAGCATACTCGGGGACCTTGTGATTGAAATGACAAGACTTACTTTAGTCTTGGGTAGCTTCTTTCCTTAGGTTAGGTTTTGTGGACTTACAATTGGCTTTATCATTTTATACATAAAGTACCTTATGATAGTGCCTTGTCTTATATTAAATAGCATTAAAGCACTAGATAGGCTAGCTATCAAGACTAAAATAGTTTGTTCATTATGTTATGTCTGTTGACTTGGTATTCTCGATGTTTAGCCTTATAATGACCCTCTCGGTTATTTTTTTCATTTTCATGCTTTTTCTTTATTCAAATAATTTGTATAGCTTCCCTAAGTCATTTTTGACTTATTGGAGTTGACAATTTTGTTACTGAGAAATTTATTTAGATTTTAGAGCCAATTTCTATTTTGGAGTCGTTAGTAGTAAGGATTGGCTATCAGTTGTTAACTTTAGGTTAATGACCTTGTTTGCTAAGTTCGATAGTTCCATCAGATTTGAATGTCAATTTTAGGATAGGGGGACCTTCGTTTTTGGTCCTAAGTCTTTCAAACTCATTCTAAGCTATTAGATGAAATTTGGTAAAAAGTGGCCTTTAGGTGTAAGGCCCATATTATATCAAAATAATACAGTATGGGAATTTCAATGGCAACATTTTGTCTAGAATGTTAAATTTTATAAAGTAGAATTATTCTTTAGCATTCATGAGTTTCTTAACTAATATTGAGGGGTCAATGGAAACTTGGAGAAAACCAACTTTTAGCTGGTACCTGGACACGACTAGTGCATCCGCTTAAGCAAACTTTTAATATCTTAAGCAGTGGTCGTTTAAGTATCCAAGTGAGTCACTCTACTGTACAAGTTAGGTCTCCACCAAGTTGGTCAAGCGAACATTGCTTAAGTGATATATTATCCATTTTAGTAAAGGTCATCCTGGGGAAAGGGTTGCTTAAGGACCATGTGCTGCTTTAGCGATGATCATTATAGTGGTAAAATAGATGCTTACGAGGTAACCACAGGGACATTTATTACACCCTGGACCCATTTTCTCTTATTATTTTCAAGTCCCAAAATCTATTAAACCCTAGAGAACTTGGAGAAATTGGGAGATTGGTCCTTAGGTGATCTTTAGGTATTAGTGATCTTGGAAAAGTTATTTACTGATTGAAATCCTTGTAAGTTTTCTATCTAAGTCTTGATTTAATTCTCCAATTTAGTTATAAATCCCTAGCTTCTTGATGAGTATATTTTTTTTATAATTTAAGCTTGAAATTTACTCATTCTTAAGGGTAAATATCTTTGAACCTAGAGGAACGTAATGATGGTTTTAAAGTTGTGATTCCAAAAGAAGACCCTATATGGGATTTTGATTCATTTTTGAAACCTAAAGTATTAAAATGAAGTTAGGGTATCATTATTCTCATATTAATATGTATATCACTATTTTAACAGCGTGGCATCGTGCAAAGGCTTCTCAAAAAGGAAAATCTCTAATTTAGCAGACTTTATTGAGTATTATTCAACGTCTAGGTAGGTTAGGCTTAATCTTCTCGTAGATTGAGATACATTATGATATTGGTATGACATTATTCTAGTCTAAGGGTTGGAAAATATGACTCAATTGTATATTTTAAAAATTTTGGGTTATTTAGCTTGTTAATAAGTTGTGTTTACGTAGATTTAACCTAACTACCTGTCCCTCTGGTTGAATTGCTACCTTAGGAATTAATGAGACTTATTTAGCACCTTGTAGCAAGACTTTTGGACCGTAATCTAGTTTATGGTAGATATTGCCTTAGAATGGATTTTTAGGGTTGGAAATAATCCCCTCCTGCCCATTTTAAGTCAATATTATAATTAACTCCTTGTAGACCAAAGAGTCCCTCTCCTATCATCTCATATATGTTTTTGAGCCTTAGGAAAGATTTTGATGTTTTTGTTTTATGAGTAGTCTTTTACCATGGATTTCTATTAAGATTAGCTTTAGTCTAATAATTATGATATTAAGACAAACTTGAGTTTGACAATTATGATATTAATATCAGTTTGAGTCTGACACTTATGATGTTGATTTTGTTTCAAGTCTGATATTTAAGATACTATTTTTTATTTGAGTCTTGCACTGAGAGGTTACTTACGATGATTAAGGAATCTATCTGAGTATGGTATTTATGGTATAGGAGAATCCACAATAATAGTTTCAAGGTTTGGTACTTTAGGATTATTACTGTCAATGCTTCTTTCTTGATTGTATCCATCGGACTTATAGGGGCTTGGGTGGATTAGTTATAATTATTTGCATCTTCTGGGCTTGTGGGGGGCTAGTTAGGCTATAGATAGTTACTTTCTAGTTGATATTATTTACTCAATTATTTATTTTCTTTATTTGGAGTATTATTCTAGGTTTTCCCCTTCCCTTGACTTAAGCTTACCATCTCGCATCTTATTATAATTTTATTATGATTTAGCTTAGTCAGTTGATGATGCCTACTGAGTACCCATTAATTTTGTACTCATACTACACTTCTGCATCTTTTTTGATACAGATTTGAGTACCAGCTATCATTGTTGACGTTCGTGCTAGTGTCGGTCAGAGTCTAGAGAAAGGTGAGCTTTTGGAGCCGAATCTAACTTTTTCTCCTTCTTCAATTTTAGATGATCTTTCCATTCGAGACTATTGTACACTTAATACTTATAGTACTCTTATTCTTTTTCTAGAGGCTTTTGTACTAGCCTTACTAGCTTTTGGGATATTTTTACTTTTTCCTTATTTTTCTCTAGGTGTGCTATCTTTCTTATTTATGTCTTGTAACCTAATTTCTTATGTAATTTTGGTTTTTGTTCTACTTTCTACGTACTAGACCATTTCTTGTCATTTTAGTCTATGGTTAGGCTTACCTACTGGAGGGTTAAAGTAGGTGTCATCATGACTCGTAAATTGGGTCGTAATAAATTGATATTATAGCCTAGGTTCACTAGTATTGTTGGTACAAGAGCAAGTGTCTAACAGAGTCCCACGGATTGCAATAATGAAATCCGTACATTCTTAGGACATCTTCACTTCCTTCACTCATTTTGTGCTATAAGTCTATGTTTGTTTCTATGATTTACTTGGTTTTGCTCTTTCATAGATGGCTAGGACGCGAGTTATAGTTACTGGAGATATGGAAATGGAATACCCAAATAGGGATCTTCCAAAGGTCATGACCAATCAAAAGGTTGAGGACAGGAGAGAGATGCAACCCCAGCTAGAGGTCCAAATAGTAAGCCTTCACCAGATCCTATTTTTGTTCCTATACTATAGATTCCTCCACTTGATCTAGTGGTAGGTCATGAAGCAACCCTAGATCCATTAGAGGTTATTTATTTATTATTGCTTAAAGATTCTTTAGTTCAGTTGTTGGGTTGGGTTGGTGGT
The DNA here is from genome assembly GCA_030864225.1 of Capsicum baccatum var. pendulum. Classification (NCBI taxonomy): domain Eukaryota; kingdom Viridiplantae; phylum Streptophyta; class Magnoliopsida; order Solanales; family Solanaceae; genus Capsicum; species Capsicum baccatum. The sequence goes on along the minus strand of CM061558.1, from coordinate 72,799,963 downwards.
GCACCCTTTAATGGTGCTTAGTCTACTAATCAGAGTAGTACAGAGGTAGAGGTATAACCTATAGTTGCAATTCATGTGTTGAGATCCCTCCAACATCTGTAGTTTCTTAGTCAATAGTCGCCCAGTGTCCATTGAAGAGAAGAAGATGTTGGGCAAATTTTTAAGATTGACTCCACCTAAGTTTTCTGGGGTGCCAAGCAAGGATGATTTTTAGTTTTTGACTTCTTATGAGGATAGGCCCCATAATTTTGGTCTGGTTGATACTCACTATATTAACTACACTGCTTTTTATTTTTACTTTGAAGCTAGACATTGTTGGAGAGGTTATCTTGATTCCAGCCCAGATGGATCTTATTCTGTGACATGGATTCAGTTCTTTATCTGAGAGATTAGTTCTTAAGATTAGAGCAAGGTTCTACGACTATCCTAGGGTCTGAGGCTTGGTTCCATGAGCTAGCCAGGCATGCTATGCTATTTCGCCGACCAAGTATAAGCAAATATGGTATTTTGTTCGAGGAATGAGAATTTCTCTTTGCACGGCTACTCAGAGTTTCATTGCCGCTGAAAGGTCTTTTATTAAGGATTTTTAATTATTCTAAAACCATGGAGGATATAGATTATGAGGCCAAAGGGGAAAGTGATGAGAGACCATATTACCAGGGTAGTTTTAGTGGGATCCAGAGTGGCGCACAATTCAGAAATAGAGGTTCTCATAGTAGGTACCCACTATAACTGTCCTATCAATATTAAAGGCATTCTAGTTGGTACGTTCATATTGTATTCTGGATTACTAATTGGGGTCAACCCATTTACAATGATCATCTTGGATAGAGTAGCAGTCAGTTAGAGGGTATTCTATATTTTTTTGTAGTAGTGGCTATTGCAGAGCAGATGGATCTTCTATGTAGAGTGTAGCACCAAGCGCGTGTTACTATTATGGGGTCTTCAGCCATTATTCTAGAGAGTTTCCCTAATATGGGATGGTTATAGTTACATCACAGAGTGTTTTCCCATTTTGACAGTGTCACCCCCAGCTAGATGTGGTATACAGGGTCATCAAGAGGCTCCCCAAGGTTCTCAATAAGGTCCTTAGGTAGGTATGATAGGTGATTGATCAGGCACCCAACCAGATGGTAGATGAGGTTATTTACACAATGTACTTTGTAGACCAAAGATAGAGCCTTTTGATGTTCTTATTACATGTATGATCTCAATATGACATCAACTAGCTTTTCCTTTATTTGATTTTGGATCCACTTATTCATATATGTTTGTTTATCCCCCTATCATGTGGTCTTGGATTACTTTGCTAAGATCATTACCTTACCCATGACCGACACACCCCCAATTATGTGGCATGGATCTATTTGCCACGCACCGATAGGGATTATTTATTTTGTTTGGGGTAAGAGACTTATATTTAGGGGTTATGAGTCTTATGTTGATTATATTTGTGATGTCAGTGTCGAGAGTCCTTTGCTTCATTTTGTTCCTATAGATTGTACTCTTCTTGATGTCTTTCCTACCGAATTACCTGGCTTTCCTCCTGAGCGTGATATTGAATTAATTATTGATCTTGAGTCAAACACCCAACCTATTTCTATGGAACCATACATTATCACTCTTACCAAGCTTAAGGATCTGAATTGTCAACTTTAGGATCTTCTGGGTAAGATTTTTATTATATTAAGTGTATCAAATTGGGGTACTCTTATATTTTTAGTAAAGAAAAAGTATGATTGTATGCATGTGTGCATCGATTACAGGCAGTTGAATAAGGTGACAGTGAAGAATGGGTATATTATGCCTCATATTAATAACATATTTGACCAGGATTTAGGGAGCGGTGGTGTTCTCTAAGATTGACTTGAGATCTTTTTATAATCAGTTAAGGATTTTGAGTAAGGACATCTTAATGACAGACTTTAGGACTTACTATAGACATTATGAGTTACCAGTGATGTCTTTTGGGTTGACTAATGCCCCAGCCATATTCATGGATTTTATGAACCGCGTGTTGATATGTTATTTGGACTCCTTTGTGATTGTGTTCATTGATAACATTCTTGTGTATTCGAGGTGTAGGGAAGATCATGAGCAGCATTTGAGGAATGTGCTCCTGATTTTAAGAGATTAAGGATTTTTGCCAAATTCTCAAAGTGCGATTTTGTCTTAGGTCTATTACATTCCTAGGACATATGGCATATAAGTATGGGATTATGGTGGATCAAATGAACATTGAGTCTATTAATGTTTGGGCCAAACCTATATCTCCGTCTGAGGTTTGTATCTTTATTTTTCTTGGAAGAATACTACAGGCGGTACATTGAGGGTTTTGCTTCTATTGCAGCACTGATGAATATACTAACCTGAAGTAGGTTCCTTTCTCGTGCTCTGAGGTGTGTTATTTGCTCTTTTGATAGCTCAAGTATTTTCTCACTTCAGCTCAGTAATGCCCCAAGACTAACCCATGACGCCACACGGTTCTTAGGACCACAAATGATCCAAATCTAGCCCTTATATTGGCATAACTCTCGAGAAACTAAATAAAATACATTAATATGAAAGAAATAAGTGGAAGATATGACTTTACTAAGTAGGATCAATATGAAACTATATAAAACGATTACAACTCTGGTTATACCAAACAAAACTGAAATTTAATACATCAACTATACTAACTATCTATGAAGCATCTACAAATATTGACTATAGGTAGCCGAGAAATGAACCTCAGCTATCCCGAATCAATACGACTAAACAAAGAAAACAAGATGCCGCTAGAACTGTGATTGACTCAAGCCCTTGAATTAAAAGGACTCATCACCTGCTGACTGAAAGCTATACATTGTCTGATTATGATATGTGGGCTGCAACTAGTACCTACATTATAAGATAATATAACACATAGACGTATATGTGACTCAATACTTTTGGAATGTACTGTGTATGTGGGGGTGAATGCATAAGAAAAATAATAACTCAATGTACATATAAACTTTCAAATAATGCATGCTAAATGTAAGTGACTCAACTTAGGATTGAATAAAACAAAGGTGTAAAATCATAAACATGAGTAGTAAAGAATAATGATAAATTTGTGAGCCACAACACTTAGTTCTAAAAGCTTTTATTTTATTCCGTCTTAGGGAGTTTCTTCTAACTGACATAAACTATGTGAGATATCATGGAGTATAATGTCTTACCCACGTTGGGGAGAGTTGTTCAACCCTTGTCATCGGAATAGAACCTTATCTTAAGTGATTACCGACTTAGCCCATAATGGGCACTTAAACTTGGGGTGACTCGTAGTTTTGGGGCATGAGACCTGGGAATCATACCCAACTCGATGATAAATACTACTCACATACTTATATGCTCATACTTTTAGGTAATCTACCTTAAAATAGCACAAGGGTTTATAATGAAAACCAATTATGCTTCTCTTTCTTTAAATCATAAACTATATGACCAATGGATTCCTTAGCTTAGAATCAAAAGATCAATTTCTTTCTTAAATATTGGTAAATAACTTATAAAAGAGGCTTAAGATCATAGTCATCTTGAAATCTCAAAATTCAAACTTAGATTTAAAGCATATGTACTTAAATTTTCAGAATTTGACAATAAAGATTCGTTCTCAAAAATTATCTTGAAATCATTTGACAATATCAATTCACAATAAAAAGGTGAAATTCATGATATAAACCTTCAAGTCAAAGCATAAATAGGTGAGATAAACATGTACTTCAATCGGAAAATTACTTGTAAATTCATAAACTTAAAATGAAGTAGTTTGGGTATGAACCCTAATTTTCAAATCATGAAATCTTAAGAAAAAAATAAGCTTTAGGAACAAAGATGAAAGAGGTGTCCTTGTTCATAACCCCACATACCTTAATGACAAAGAAATTATGAAAAGATTGAATTTTTAAGCTTGATTGCCCAAACCCTAAGTTTTTTTGTCCTCCTGTGTATTAGATGATGAACTAATGAATTTGATTGGGTTAAAATGTGTTTAGGAACTATTAATCTCTTAGTTATGTTTAGGGACGGTTATGTAGTGTCAAATAATTTGGTTGCCCTCGAAAAAGCTCAAAAACAGAGTTTCTACACTACTTGGACATAGGATTTGCAATGCAAACTCTATGACAAATATTAGGTTTTGAGGCGTAAACCCTATGGGAAACACTACGCTTTGCAACACAAACCCTAAGGCAAAAATTAGTCTTTGCGACGCAAACCCTATGTAAATATTAGGCTTTGCGATGCAAACTCTATGGAAAATATTTTCCAATGAAAATAGCCATCGCCTAAGCTCTAGTTTGTTATGCCAACTTATTTTTGAGGTATTTAAACACTCCCAACACCCCCACAACATCAAAACATGATCTATAATCAATACGGGGGTCCTCTAAATCATTTTAGAAGCATCAAAAGGGTGTTACGATTATGAGGTATTACATTATCTTCCCCTTGGAATCATTTGTCCTCGAATGATGGATAGGAACTCGTTGAAGTCTTAGAAATATGGAATAATGTAGAAATGATATGTCTTCTAAGAAAGGGATATAACTAAGCTAAAACATTAAAACTTTCATCATGAAACTAATTTCTGGGCAGACTCGACTTTACTTACTATAAGGAGCTGATTCATGCTGAGAGTTTATAACTCGCTTGAGGTGTTCATGATACAATAAAACATATAGAACTACAAAGTGTTGACTTGTGCAAGCACGAACCATGATCTAATAAGACTAAGATTGTACAGGGGGTATTAGACTGTCTGAGATGGAATACTTCAAAAACTAAGGTTATGCTCTGAACACTTATGAACTAGGTCATGACTAAATAGCTGAATCTGAAATATGGCGCATGATGCATGAACTGAGTTGAATTCGTAATTTGCATGGATGTGAGCAATTAACTCATGGAATAGAAATATTCAAAAATCTTCGGATTGTAAGACTTCTGAAAAGATGGAAAATAATAGGAGCTTATTTTTCTGATTACTAAACTGAATCGTTGGCTATACGGACAGAATTATACTGAAAGATTTTATTTAATGGGTGTATTTCTTCAACACTCTTTGAAAGAATTTCTAATGACATTAGGGAGAAAATAATTCTTGGGCATAATCTTATTAAGATATCTGAGCAAGGAATCTTAATATAGCTATAACTCTATAACATAGAACATAGGCCTACGAGAAAAAGCTAGGGTACAATCACTAGGCCTTAGGCAATACAACTACCACTTTCAAGCTTAGACATACTACTCAAATACTCCCTTAACTATACATTACCCTTCAATACTGCTCTTCACTTGAGGCTACTTGCGATCTTTACATGGGCAATGCTAACCCTATCTACTAAAGTCTAAGCTTAACTAAATTCTCTCACTATGTTGAAGCCTAGCCGAATATAAAAAGTACTACACAAAACACCATAACACTAGTATGAACCATGAATTCAATACCCCATGCATTTTCACAACTTCATATCGCAAGAATAAATTTTCTTACCCCTTAAATAACTAAATTCAATCCTCTTACTAGGAATTCAATAGCACATAATACACCCATCCACTTACATACTAAGATGACATTCAAGCCTATCATTATAGACACATACGAACTTCTAAGAAAACACCCATAAAAGCACCTTTATCACATTCTCTAAACCTCTATCACTATTTTCTTTCATGCACCATCCCTTAGAAAACACAAATAAAATTTCAACTACCTATGACATATATCAAAAATCTCTTTCTCAATCATCATTCACACTTATAACCTGCCATACAACAAGCACACAACAATTTTTTCCCAATATGAGACATTTACTCTCTCCTATCTAAATAATTGCTCATCGCCACTATCAATTCAGAAGAAAAGGTCACTAATGGATTAGAACACAGGACTTAGAATATGAAAGAATACTATGCATAACTTGTACACTTAACCGAGGCTGTGAGTTCTAGGAATTGAGCATACTGTGAAGCATGAGTATATGATTCATGAACAGTATGACCTGAGTTTAGAGTTCATTAATTCATGAATTATGATTCGTACTGTAGAGTGAACTGGAACTCCTACTAGGGACTGGAACCATACATGATTCTATGGAAAGTGCATGAATATAAGCTATGATCATGGATCTGACATATAAAGCATGAGTAGATATTGTAATGACTTAATTTCAACAATTTTCACTAAAAAATGGGTCGGGCATCCTTCTTCCTTACTAATTTTCTGCAACACACTGACATCACTACTAGAATCTAAAAGCTTGATTTGGTTTCTTATTCTATCATCTCCCCCTTAGCTTTTTGCTATCATTCTTAGTCTGTGGACCTTTAATAAATTCTAAACTGGACTTAAACTACATTACTCTAGGGTCCAAGATAAAAATACAAATAAATAATAAATTCGCCCTTAAAGATTACACCTGAAAGTATAAAACCCACTGCTAATACTTCCTTCTAAGATAGAACTTTTAACTTTCTATAGCCCCAATGGTCATTATATAATAACTTGAACACTTACTCACTTAGAATCTTTCTGTTAGCTCAATCATCCCTGATTCAGACTTAGATGCTAAAACTTAATAAGGATATTCTCAAACTTCTAATAAAGTATACTAAAATCATCCTTGAACACTCCCTTAATGTATACTACCTTAACTTTCTTTAGCTTTAGTACTCATCACATACTTACTCCCTTCTTGACAACATGCTTGCCTTAACAAATACATAATCTGCCTTTTTTCCATCATAGCCCACCATTATCATATCTCTAAACTTATATTCTTCCCTAAACCATGAGAATCAAAATCATACCAAAAGACTCAACATCACCTATCCATAAATCCTTAACTCAGCTATTAAGAACACCATATACAATATAACTAGCCTTCTTCCAATTATCAACTCAAGGGTTCTACTAACCACATACAATATATAGTAACCTTAAAAAATAATGAAACCCCATATCACCTTGGGCATACCTCTACATCATACTTACAAAATTATACTCAATTGCAAATAAATAAACTTCAACTCTTGCATATATTTTTCAAGACTACTAGATCACTTACATATAACTATTATCACTAACCAAGAATTCATTATTTCCACCTTTATGATCATCTACTGTTCAAACTTAGAGTGTAGTTCTAAACATGATTTACAACCCAACCGCACATACTATTGTTACTTAGAAGCTATAACTTAAAGCATCAAGAAACACTAGTTACTAGAATCTCATAATAATGATAATTGATCATGATAGTATGGACTATATTATTATTATCACATCCACTCTCTACACATCACTACCATTCACCTATCTATGTACCAAAATTTCTTTCATAGCTCTATAAGTTTCAACTAAACTCATTACCACCTCAAGAAAAGCCTAAATTCATAATACTCAACCACCAAACACTTTTATCAATAACCTATACCTCTCTAACACAATAACTAACATTAATAACTATTTTCCTACTTCAAGAGAACAACAATACACCTTAACTAACAACCCCTTCACTACCTTCCACTAAACTAATACAAGAGGACATATCACCTCACTACTAACTCAATCGTATGCAAAAGTTCATCTATTCATATTCTATCAATCATCAATACCTCATTTCGTGTCACTACACTTCTAAACTCATCTTTCACCAATAAGAAGGTTCTACCACTTATGAATCATAACAATTAATATCATAACATTCCTTGAATGCAAACTCTATTTAACAATCTACGTTCATAATATCTTTTCTCATGAGCACTATCTGTATTGAAGGGTTAACAAGGAATCTGAATACATATCTTACTCTGTCCTAACTTAATAGCACATAAGGATATGGATATAACTTTTAACTTCAGGGACTTATAATAGACTAGCTATCTCCTCTCAATCCCCTTGTGATACTTTTGAAGTTACTGATAGTAAATCTAAGAACATCATCTTGGGAGGAAGTGGAATCTAGTACTCATGTTATCTCGAAAGGTTACAGATAGAGAGTTATGGAGTTACACCCAAACCGATAGAAGTTTTTGAGAGAACAACTTCATAGAATGATCTTGAGATTAAAGAAGGAAACCATTTACTAAATGCCCTGTAGCCTCTTAAAGAAAAGTACAGGCGTCTCTGTACCATTTTATAAGATTCTACTAGATATGACTTCATAGATACCCAAGGACACTTGAAATCTAGGATCTAATACCAAGTTTGTAATGCGTCGAGACTACCCCCTGATATCACATGGTACTTAGAACAGCAAGTGATCCCAAGCTAACCCTTATACTAGCATAACTCATGAGCAACTAAATAAAATACATTAATTCAAAAGAAATAAGTGGAAGATATAACTTTACTAAGTAAGTGTAATATGACACGGTGAAAAATGATTACATCTCTAGTAATACAATACAAAAATAAAATTTAATACATCAACTACACTAACTGTCTATGAAGCCTCTACTAATATTGACTATAGATAGCTAAGACATAACCCCAAACTATCCTGAATCAATACGACTGAATAAAGAAAATAAGATGCTACTAGAACTTTGATTGACCCAATCCCTTGAATAGAAAAGACTCATCCTCTGCTGACTGGGAACTGTACACTGTGTGATTATGCTATGTGTGTTGTAACTGGTACCTACATTATGAGACAATGTAGCAAATAGACGTATATATAGATCAGTACTTTTGGAATGTACTAAGCATGTAGGGGTGAATGCATAAGTAAAATAATAACTCAATGTACCCATTAACTTTTAAATAATGCATGCTAAGTGTAACTGACTCACCTTGGGATTGAATAAAATAAAGCTGTAAAATAATAAACATGAGTAGTAAAGCATTATGATAAACATTGTGAGCCACAACACTTAGTTTGAAAAGCTTTTCTTTTTATCTATCTTAGGGAGTTTCTTCTAACCGGCATAAATCATGTGAGCTGTCATGGAGTCCAACATCTTACCCATATTAGGCAAAGCTATTCTACCCTTGGCATCGGAATAGAACCTTATGTTAAGTTATCACTAACTTATCCCACTATGGGCACTTTAACCTACGGTGGCTCGTAGTTCTGGGGCATGAGACCTTGGAATCATACCCAACTCAGTGCTAAATACTACTCCAATACTTATATACTCAGACTTTGAGGAAATACACCTTAAAATAGCCCAAGGATTCATAATGAAAAACAATTGTGCTTCTCTTTCCTTAAATCAGAAACAATATGAAATATGTAGATTCCTTAGATTAGGATCAAAAGATCAATTTCTTTCTTAAATCTTGGTAAACAACTTATAAAAAAGGCTTAAGATCATAGACTTCATAAAATCTCAAAACTCATACATATGTTTAAAGTATATGTACTTAAATTTTCAGAATTTGACAATAAAGATTCATTCCCAACAACCATCTTAAAATCATTCAACAATATCAATTCACAATAATGAGGTGCAATTCATAATATAAACCTTCAAGTCAAAGCACAAATAGATGAGATAAACATGCACTTCAATACGTAAATCACTTGTAAATTCATAAACTCAAAATGAAGTTGTTTGGATATGAACCCTAATTTACAAATCATGAAATCTTAAGAAAAAAAAAATTTTGGGCACAAGGATGAAAGAGATTTCCTAGTTCATAACCCCACATACCTTAATGACAAAGAAATTGTGAAAAGATTGAACCATTAAGCTTGATTGCCCAAACCCTAAGTTGTTTATCTCCTCTTGTGTATTAGATGATGAACTAATGATTTTGACTGGGTTAAAACATATCTAGGGACTATTAATCTTGTGTAGTTATGTTTAGGTACGGTTATGTAGCGACAAATAACTTTGTTGCCCACGAAATAACTCAAAAAGAGAGTTTCAACATCACATGGCCATAGGCTTTGCGGCGCTAAATCCATGGAAAGCATTAGGATTTGTGTCACAAACCCTATGGAAAATTATAGACTTTGTGATGCAAACCCTATAGCAAATATTAGGCTATGCAATGAAACCCTATGAAAAATATTTTCCAGTGAACGTTTGCGATGGTATGGTGATGTCTAGCCGTTGCCTAAGCTCTAGTTTGTGACACCAACTTAGTTTTGAGGTCCTTAAACACTCCCAACAGACCCCACAATAGAAACACATGATCTACCATCACTACGGTGTCCTAGATATCATTTTAGAAACATCAAAAGGGTATTACGACTATGGGGTGTTATATTATCTCCACCTTCGAATCATTTATCCTCGAATGATGGATAGGAACTCGTTGAAGTATTATAAAGATGGAATAATGTAGACATGATATGTCTTCTATGAAAGGATATAACTAAGATGAAACATTAAAACATCTATCATGAAACTAATTTCTGAGCTGACTAGACTTTACATACTATAAGGATCTGATTCATGCTGAGAGTTTAGAACTCGCTTTAGGTATTCATGACCAAATCAAACATATAGAACTGCAAAGTGATGACTTATGCAAGCACTAACCATGAGACAAAAAGACTAAGATTGTCCAGGGGGTATTACACTGTTTGAGCTAGAATACTTGGAAAATTAATGTTATGCTCTAAACACTTATGAACTAGGTCATAACTAAATAACTAAATCTAAAACATGATGCATGATGGATGAACTGAGTTGAATTCATAATTTGCATGGATGTGAGCAATTAACTCATGGAATAGCCATATTCATGAATCTTCAGAATGTAAGAGTAGATGAAAAGATGGAAAATAATAAGATCTTATTTTTTTGATTACCAAACTAAATTGTTGGCTATATAGACTGAATTATACTGAAAGCTTATACTCAATGGGAGTATTTATTCAACACTCTTTGCAAGAAGTTCGAAAAATATTAGGGAGGAAAGAATTATTGGGAATGATCTGAATAATCTATCTTACCAAGGAATCTTAATATAGCTATAACTCTATAACATGGAACATAGACCTATGAAACAAAAGCTGGGGAAGAATTACTAGGCCTTAGGCAATGCAAAAACCACCTTTAAGCTTAGATATACTCCTCAAATACTCCCTCAACTATACGTTACCCATCAATACTGAACTTTACTTGAGGCTACTTATGATCTTCATAGGGGCACTGATTACCCTATCTACTAAAGTCTAAGCTGAAGTGAATTATCTCACTATGTTGAAGCCTACTCGAATCGACAACCTTCTACATATAATACCATAACACTAGTCTGGGCCATACATTCAATACAAAAGTATTTTCACAATTTCATATTGTAAGGATAACTCTTCTTACCCCTTTAATAACTAAATTCAATCCTCTTACTAGGAATTCACTAGCACACAATGCACCCATCCACTTATGTACCAAGATGACATTCAATCCTATCATTATAACCACATACGAACTTCTAAGAAAACACCCATAAAAGCAACTTTCTTATATTCTCTAAACTTCTATCAATAACGACTTTCATACACCATCCATAAGAAAAAACACACAAATTTCAATGACCCATAACGTACATCAAAAAGCTCTACCTTAATTATCCTTCACAGTTATAACCTAAGATACTACAAGCACGCAATAATGTTTTCCCAACATGAGACATTTACTCTCTCCTCTACACTATCAATTTGCAAGGAGAGGTCACTAAAGGATTAGAACATGAGGACCTAGAATATGAAAGAATACTATGCATAACTTGGATACTTAACAGAGGACTTGAGTTCAAGGAATTGAGCATACTGTGAAGCATGAGTACATGAGTCATGAGCTGCATGACCTACGTTTGGAGTTCATAAATTAGTGAATTATGATTTGTATTACTGAGTGAACTTGGACTCCTACTAGGGATTGGAAGCATACATGATTCAATGTAAAGTGCATGAATTTGAGCTATGATCATGGAGCTGACATACAAATTATGAGTAGATATCGGATGACTGAAGTACAACAATTTGCACGGAGATAAGAATGGGTCGGGCCACTTTCTCCCTTACTAATATTCTACAATACACTGATATCACTACTAGAATCTAAAATCCTAACTTGTTTTCTTATTCTATGATCTCCCCCTTAGCTTTTTGCCATCAGTCTAAGTCTGTGGACCCTTAATAAATTCTAAACTGGACTTCAACTACACTACTCTAGGGTCTAGGATATAATAATACACATAACTAATAAATTCACCCTAAAAAACTTGTAACGCCCCGAGTCTATACCTCAGATGCTACACAATGCTCATAATCTCAAAGGACCATAAGCTAACCCATGACAGGTACCTGCTGTAATAACTGTGTAATAAATACTATAATGATTGTAGAAATAGGTGAAAACATATGCCATAAGGTTTAAATCTATAAATAAATCTGAATGCGGTATCAAAATACTAAAATTGAATATAAGTACAGAAATAAAAAGATTGAACAATTATCTAAAAAGCCTCTAAATAGTCTAAACTGTGGATTTGGTGGGATAATTCTCCAACTGACTCCGATTACTAAAAAATAATACTGAAATATTGAAAACAACCATGTCCTCGAACTATGAGTACTCACCACTACGCTAACTACTAAAAACCTGAACTGCTAAGGGTGCTCTGGAGCCCACATGTCTGAACCTATAATATAAGACATCATAGCACAAAAGAAAAGCTTGCATTTGTACTTTGAATGTATTGGTATGCTTAGTGATGTAGGCTAAAATACATGGGTTCATATGCATGAACAATAATAAATGAATAACATTAGTATGATTGAATAAGAATACATGCATGAATACGTATACTGTAACTGAGATTGTGATAGTACTAAGTACTGAATCTGAATACTGATTTACTAATGTCTGATTTTAGTAATATTGTATTTTTGATAATTGAATGACTGTATCTGATATCTTGATTTTGTGGAACTATACTGAGTTTCTCACTGAGTTGAGTGACTACACCTGATAGTTTTAAATTTTTAGAACTAAATTGAGTTCTATTCTAAGATTGAGACTGAAAATGAGATTGTAGGAGGTAATCATCTAACTGTCATGCCTTTTCTCTAACTAATTTGGGGTCCAACCTATAACCCCTGGTTGGAAGGGTGTCAATATCATGCCACGAGTAAGGACAAGTGTTGAGCCACCCTTATCTAGCAGGTACACTGAACAAGAATGGTTGTACCCTCAACTGGAAAGTAGACCACCTCATCTACCCTCAACTGGCGAGTTGATGTTTCAACCTACACTGGCTATGTAGTTCTGGAATGCAAGGACTAATTTTAATGATTTCACCCTCTATTGTAGGTGAGTCCCCATCCTTGGGAATACTCGGTGCTTAATCCTACTCCTAAATGAATAAATACTGGACTGAATTCTAAACTTTACTAGGTTGGGCTGAACTATTACTAATTGTACTATATGACTAAATTGAGTTGTTTTTACTGAACAGAGCTGGACTGATTCTGAGTTCACTGAGTTTTTCCTAAGTTCTGTAACTGAATGAATTCTATTGATCAACACATGACTGATTCCACTCTGTGAATGACCACAGCTCTAGACAAGCAACTAAGTTATCGGGTTTGAAATACCCCCAGGACTCGATAGCATAAACTTAAAAGGCATGGCATGATCTTGAGGCATGGTAATTAACTACTTAGTCACCATTCATTCATTTAGGTATTTAAGCAAACACTTGCATACATGCTAACATGATATAATTTCACCATTCAACTTACATGGATAATTCGTCAAACACTTGTGGGGCATAATATATGAACACAATACTAAAACAACATGTAGGCATCATGATTCAATTCCAATTACACAATTCCAAGAGTTCCAACATAGATTCACATGATAAAACACAAATATCAATTAACTATACATAAATCTTGTAATAAATCATGAATACACTTTAACTCAAATCATGAAAATTATTGAATCACTCTATATGAACTTTAAAAGAGTTTATTGGACTCCAAGGGTGGAAGGAACCCTTGGATGAATACTCTGCATACCTTAGTTGATGAATTTCTAAAAGTTAATGGTAAGCTCTTGATTTGAAATTTAAACACCTAGGGTTCTGTTCTTGAGCAAATTAGGGAATGAATGAGTACATTTGCTCTCCAAAGGAGTTAATTTCGTGTTTTGGAGGGCTAAAGGACGTAGGGAAAAGACCTAAATACCCCCAAGGATGTGGTCTTTGAATAAATGAAAAACTGTATTACCCGACGTGCAGGATAACCCACTATGTTGTTGGTATCAACGCGATAGACAACGCGCTGCATCGAGTCCGCATCGGTTCACTAGAAATTGCACTGAAGGTGGGGAAATATCATCCATCGAAATGATGGTCAACGTAACGCATCAAGCTCATGTCAACCCACTGTTTTGGGCACTCAAACATGGTCTAGATGAGGTCCGAAAAATCCAAAACTTGTTCGAGAACCCCTATTGACATTCCTAATCATGTATTAGCTAAAATATCAATATTTAATGGATGAAAAGGTTGCAAAATGATATTTCTAACTTTTGAAGGCTAAAATAACACTAGGTCTTAATACTTAGCTAAAATATTCTATATTTGGTACCCCTTGTCAAGACTAAAGGACTGACTTAAGCTAAGAATTTTGCGGGGTCTTACAAAACTACACCTGAAAGTGTGAGACCAACTGCTAATACTTCCTTCTAAGATAGAAGTCTTAACGTTGTATAGCCCCAATGGTCATCATATAATAACTTGAACACTTAGTAACTTAGAATCTTCATGAGCATCACGATACCCTAATTTCACACCATCTAGAGATTCAACTGTTCTTTCTGTTAACTCAATCATCCCAGATTCAGACTTAGATTCTAATACTTAACATGGATATTCCCAAACTTAAAAGACTTGGGCTATTAAGAAAATCCCGGGTAAGAGGTTTTTATTAACACTTTAGAAAGGTTTGTAAGGAACCTAAAATATCAACTAAATTGAGGTTATCTAGACTATTTAAAAGCCACTTTTACTAACTTTGAAAAAAGAGAAGTTGATTTTTGGAAAGAAAAGTGACTTAGTATTAAAGTTGTATAAAATTAATTTTTGATGACTTAGTAGGAAATTTAACTAAGTCTATAAAAGAAATAGCAATAAGCACGTAAATTGGGAAAGAGGAGACTTAGAAGACTCGGGCTTGTAAGCCCAAATCTATCAACCCTATCCTAATCTAATTGAGCTTTTGGCCCACCTACACATGTTCTAATCTAAATATCGATCTTTGGCCTATAACCCATCCTAAACTATTTTTCGGACACTTTGGCCCAGAATAGGCTTCACCTATATTAAAATACAACTTTGGCTTTGAGGCCCTAAATAAATGAATAAATAAATGACTAAATGACTAAATAAAAATAAGGCAATAAAAATCAAGACTTTTCAAGTCTCTTTGCGACCTCATTAATGAGTTTTGACCCATTTTCCTTCTTCTTCCATCTTCTTACATCTGCATGCCATATAATTGACTTTGGACTTAAACATTTTTTTTGGGGCAGAAAAATGGTACTTCAAGTGTTCTTCAAAGTCTTGATCACCACCGAAAATCAATCTTTTGACAACCCCGATTAGACTACCGCTTGAAAATTTTTACTAAAGAAAAGAAATTTAACTCTTTGCTCAAAAGTTTTTTCCACTCTTTGAGACTTTTTGACATTTTAACCTTTTTATAGATATTTTTCTACCAAAATAGTGGTAGTATTTATAGGAAAGGATAGACATCCAATTCTATTAATCCACCAATGTAGGAGAAAGTATTTAGGGGTGTTTTTAGAATTTTAAAAATTGAAGATAAGGTGAGGTGGAAGATAAGATGGGAGAAATAGTAGAACGTAGTACATTTTTTAAATTTGAAAATTTCAATTTGGAAAAAGGACAAAGTTTAGGGAGAATTGTACGATGTAGTACAATTTTGAATTACAAAATTGAAAAAAGGACAAGGTTGAGGCAGAATTGTACAATGTAGTACAATTTTAAAATTTGGATTTGGAAAAAGAACAAGGTTGAAGGGAAATTGTACATTATAGTACAGTTTTTGAATCTCAAAATTTAAATTTAGATAAAGGACAAGGTTGAGGGGGAACTGTACAATGTAGTATAATTTTTTAATTTCAAAACTGGAAAATGGACAAGGTTGAGGGGGAATTATACAATGTAGTACAATTTTTGAATTTCAAAATTTGAATTTTGGGATTTGAATTTGATTTGGTGGGAATAGGGTAGAAATTATGAGTGTTTTTAGGAATTTGGGGTTATATAAAATATAACCCCAATTGCGATTTAGAATTTAGCCAAAGTTTATTTAATTTTAACCACATTGAAAATCAATTGGCCAATTGCATTGCAATTATGGGCAATTTGATTTCAATTATGGTCAAATCTATTAGATTGGCTAAATTAAATTAAAATTTAATATGAACTAATACTTTCTTTAATCCTTAGCTTCTTGATTTAATAAAATCAAATAATTATTTTTCCAAATAAATTAATTTTGAGAACAAATTTTATTTACATCAAGAATTTATCCATTTAAATTAATTTTCAAGTTTAATAAGTAAAAGTCCAATTTTGACAAAAATATTCATTCAAGTAACAAAATTTATACACTGCCGCATTTAATTAAATGACAAACATAACCCAAACAAATATTTCAAAGCGCATTTATTTAGATGAAATAAATATTTCAACTTTATTATAAAATAAACTCAGGGTTAAATTTAGTCGTGTATGGTAAAAATTAGGTGTCAACAACTTTCTCCTCCCTTTGGGAAGGGTGGATGCAAGTAACCCTGGGAAAAGGGAGTTTGACATTTCTAATTTTTGTCCGATGACAAATTCATTTCTAAAAAAGATTGATTTTCGCACTAGTTTTATGGAGTTATCGACGAATCTCGGTATCAGTTTACCTACATATCTCAGATTACATGAGAATTTAGGCCACTTGTAATTCATAAAGCTTGACTTAAAGCACTATTTTTAAAGAAATCACAAGTTATGTAAATTTTTAAATTTTAGTGAAATCAGTAAGCTGGGGAACAAGCGGATTGGGGAGAGGTTGAAACGTAATCGATTTTTCAATATAGATCCCATCCTATATATCCTTGAGACTCAGGGAATCAGACTGTTTGTAGTTTGATTAAATCGATATAAAAGATAGTATTTTATTTCAAACAATCTTTGGCTCGAGAAGAATGACAAGTTGATTGAGTTGGGGGAAAAGAGGCATGTAACCTCTTAACCATGAATGTGGGATCCCTTAGATCCATAGACGAGAACTTACCCAAACATAATTTCCAAAACACTAAGTATATTGTCACTTGAATTTTAAAGAAAGAGAAGTTTACCCTTGGTATGAGTTTAGAAATATCTCAAAGGTAAAGCTGAAACCAGAATATTCCAAAATACCCACATGCCTTCTAATAGTGTAATATACTTAGCTCAGTTCAGCTCCTAGTGTATCCTGGATGCCAGTGATTGTGTCTCGCGTGTTAATGGATATAATATGCAATGGCCCTCTTGGCGATAAAATAAAATGAAATGGCTCTCTTGGCAATGAAATAATATGAAATGGCCCTCTTGTCCATGAAATAAAATTCAATGGCCCTCTTGGAAATGAAATTAAATGTAATGCTCCTCTTGGTAATAAAATAAAGTATAATAGTCCCCTTGGAAATTGAATGAAATGCAATGGCCCTGTTGGCAATAAGATGATATGCAGTTACCCTCTTGGCAATGAGAATATATGCAATGACCCTCTTGGTAATGAGATGGTATGCAATGGACCTTTTGGTAATGAAATGATATGTAATGGCCCTTCTGTCAATGAAGTGATATGCAATGGCCCTCTTGGTAATAAAATGCTAAGCAATGATCGTCTTGGCAATTAGATGGTATACAATATCCCTCTTGGCAATTAAATGATATGCAATGGACCTTTTGGCAATAAAGTGATATGCAATGGCCCTCTTGGTAATGAAATTATATGCCATGGCCTTCTTGGCAAATGAAATGATATGCAATAGACCTCTTGACAATTAAATGATATGCAATGGACCTCTTGGCAATAAAGTGATATGCAATGTCCCTCTTTGCAATGAAATGATATACAATGACCCTCTTGGAAAATGAAATAAACTTTCCCTCTTGGCAATGATATAGAAATGCAATGGCTCTCTTGAAACGATATGAAATGACCCTCTTGAAATGATATGAAATGGCCCCTTGACGATGATATGAAATGACCCTCTTGGCAATGAGATGAAATATCCCCCTTAGCAATGAGATAAAATGCCACTTTTAGTGATTTGAAAATAGTTTCACCAGAGTCCATTTGTCAGTATTTTTTCTTTCTACATGTACCTGTACTTAAGCTAGACAGTTAGTAGACAAAATCTTTCTCTTGATAGCGGCCACGGTCAAATATCATGACAGTTTAAACGACTAATTAGAATAAATTAGCCATCTTATCATCTTATTTTTGGATAAGCATTTAAATGATAAATCCACCGAATGTAAGCAAATGGGTAAAATCCCTTTTTAGGGGACTTCTCGAATACCATTTGCAGCGCCTCATGGAAAATTTTGAGGATGACTTTTATTTTTTTTTCTCTTCCTTCTCTTGAGCAATCCTTTCTTGCGTCCTTATAGGACCATCTCCTTTGACTGTACCCACACTCAAGATAAATATTTAGCAGACACAAAGTTACTTTTTTCTAGTGACTATTTTTAGAAAAAATCTAAATAAAATATTTAAAAAGAAGATAAGGAGCCTTTATTTGTCCTTCATGGCCTCAAGAAATGAGATAGACAATTCAAAAGGTCCTCAATAAATGGGTATTAAACCCGTCTTTAGGGCTACCTTTAAATACCATTCTTGAGTATTATATTCTTTGGCGCGACTCCCAACTCGTTTGGATATTTTTAAAACAGATTCTTATTTTTGTGTATTGGTCCCTGCATCCAAAGCAAAATGATTAGTTTTGAGTGAAACTACTCCGTGTTGACCTCCTTCGATCCTTGGTTTTCTCCTTATCATCTTTTGGGTACTCCGTCATGTTAGGACTTCCCCCCTAAATCCCAGTCCATATAAATTCCTAGGCAACCTCTAAGTAAACATATTTGTATAGATTTTTGAAAGTAGTCTTAATTTTTAGAAACTAGTTTCAAAAAAATTTGTAAGACCTTTAGAAAATCTCTGACAGTCATATCATGTATTAGCTCATTGATTGACTTCTTCCTGAGGTTAAGATATGCTCGACATCCGATGGAAGATTTTCATGACTCATCATCATTGTTGGAGATTTTTTCAAAAAGTCATGTCAAAGCAAGAGATTTAGTCTACCTAGACTATGTTGTAGCTGGTGATTTTTAAAGCTTGACTTTGACCTTTGGTGTTGGGGGATTTGAAATATATCCCAATATATTAGTGGAAATTTTGAGGACCTACTCAAAATTTCTATGCCTAATTTAATACTTTTTGAGATGATCTTGGATTGAGAGGATCTGAAGTCTTTGTGGGTCGTCTTCTTATTTATTAGATGATGATCTTCCTCTTATAAATTTTTAAGATTCCTTCTCAAAAATTCTACCCCAGTTTCCTTTTCCTAGGGTTATATGACCAAGTCGTTGGGGCGCCTACATATCTCATTGAAGCAGGAATTAGGTCAAACATAGTTCAAGTCTACAGTAAGGATATATAAAAAAATCTAATGGGTTAACCGAAGCTGACATAGGCCACCTACGTATCCCTTTCTTGAGAATTCAGGTTATCACGTAGTTCAAACATTAAAGAAAATGATAAATTCTCCTAAAGGGTTGACCAAAGCCGACATAGGTTGCCTAAGTATCCCTTTTTGGGAATTCAGTTCAAACGTAGTTCGTACATAAAAGGAAAGGGTAAATGCTCCAAAAAGGTTGACCAAAGTTGTCATAGGCCGCCTACATATCCCTTTCTTAGGATTTTCGGTCAAACGTAATTCATACTTAAAAGGAAAGGGAAAATTATTCTAAGGGGTTGACCGACGAAAACATAAGCCGCCTATGTAACCCTTTCTTAGGAATTTAGGTCAAACATAGTTTGTACATAAAAAAATGATAAATTCTCCAAAAGGGTTGACCAAAGCTGACATAGGCCACCTACGTATCTCTTTCTTGGAAATTCAGGTCAAACATAGTTTATATATAAAATAGAAGGATAAATTCTCCAAAAGGGTTGACCGAAGCCGATATAGGCCGCCTACGTATCCTTTACTTGGGAATTCGAGTCAAAAGTAGTTCATACATAAAAGGAGAGGGTAAATCCTCCTACGGGGTAGACTGAAGCCGGCATAAGCTGCCTACGTATCCCTTTCTTGAGAATTCAGATAAAACGTAGTTCGTAAATAAACGACAAGGGATTCTAGGCAACTGCACATCATAAAGCCATTGCTATCATAAAGGCAATTACAAATAAATCAAAGAAATGAAACTAAAACATCCTTCAAACATAGTATCTCTTTACTACATATGACTTTATTGGTTTGTTCCACTTATGACCATCCATCTCAGATAAGATCAGGGCTCCTCAAGATAGCACCTTCTGAAATATATATAGTCCTTTCCTATTCAAAGCAAACTTGCCTTTGTACTCTTCTTAGTGTGAGAATATGTGTTTAAGTACCAATTGTCCAACATTAAATATTTGAGCTCTTACTTTCTTGTTGAAGGCATGAACTATCCTGTTGGTACAACTAACCATGAAACACGAAAATCATTCTCTTATCATCAATCAGCATATGTTGTTCATAGAGAGCACGGACCCATTCTTTATTACTTAATCTGGCTCCTTGAATAACCTTTGGTTAAGGTATTTCAACCTCAACGAGTATCACAACTTTATTCCCGTAAAAAAGTAGATAAGGTGTTGCCCCAGTGGAGGTTCAAACTATTGTACGATACCCTAGTAAAGCGTAGGGAAATATCTCATGCCATGATCTGTCATATTTTATTATTTTCCTCAAGATCTTCTTGATATTCTTATTGGCGGCTTCTAAGGCTTCATTCATCTATGGATCATATGCGATCCTGTTACGATAAACAATCTTGAACTAATCACAAATCATACTCATCAAGTAACTGTTCAAGTTAGCCCCATTATTAGTAATGCTTTATTTTGGCACTCCAAATTGGCAAATCAAGTTATCCTTGACAAAATCTGCAACCCCCTATCTGTAAGCTAATGTTAATACATTTGAGGTTTTTAACTAAGAAGAACTGCAAAGTCTTATGCAACTTTTGTTGTTTTTGATTGTATTATGTTTGATTTTACAGAAAAAGATAATATGTTAGAGAACCAACAAGAATTGAAGAAAATTGATATTAGAAGCTAAGATGCTAGAGAACCAACAAGAATAGAAGCAAATGAGCTGAAATTTAAAGTAAATAAAGGTGAAGTGTGGCTGATAACATTTGTGATAAGTCGTCAGCCCTGTGATAAGCTATCAGCTTCATCATCAACAGTAGATAGAGAATTGGCCTAAGTTGAAAGTTGTGACGATAATTTGTTATAGGATGTCAAAGAGCTGATAAGTCATCAAGATAGCCATCAGCCTAAGGCAGAACATGAGAGTTGAGGAAAAGCCTTGATGACATTTGTGATAGGTTTTCAAGGAGATGATAGGGCATCACTATTCGTCATCAGCATTAGGCAGCGAGTACCTAAAGTATAAAGAAAGCTGATGACATTTGTGATAAGTCACCAATCTCTTGATAGGATATCACAAATGGCATCACCTAATCCGAGGAATTTCTGAATTTTATTATTTTGTTTCCATAATTAGGGTGAACTATAATCCTTGTTTAGGGTATTATTAAGAGTTCCGCACATTGAGTTTTGACAATACTTTTGATATTTTCTCTCTAATTTTTTGGCTTGAAAAAGTAAATACTTTAAAGAGATTATTATTATTATTATTCTGGGATTTTTCTTTGTGATCTAATCTACGATTTACTAGTTATTATTCTTCTTGTGGTAAGTTTAACTTTCAAAGCATGAATATAACTTGTTTTTCTTATTTTACCATTTTGAGTGGCTAAATTTCTTTAACTTGAATTATGGGATCTAGGTTTAGGTCTTGATAACGTGCTAATTATTTAAGATTCAAAAGGTGGTCGGATTTCTTGATAATTCTAAGGGTTTAATTAATATTTATTGGTTGCAAATAATAGATAACAACTGCTTTGGATTTCTTGAGAAAAAAATCAAATATAGTGGGAAGTGAGTTATCGACATGGACTTGGAAATACTCGGTTTAATAATTAACGTTGTAATAAGGTTGGTTAACCTGAGGTAAAATCTAGGTAGTGAATATAATTTTCCTAAGTCCGAGGGGATCAGCTAATTAAATGATTTAGTAGGTTGAGATACATTTAAGCATATCGTCGATATAGATAACATATTGTCCTACCTACCGTGAGAATCTTGAACCACCGTTACCATCTATCAAGTACCGGAAGCTCTTGTGAATATAATTCTGGTATTTCATAAATTGTTGATTATGAACACTGATTAAAGAGACCAACAAATACTTGTTAAACTAAAAACTCCCATTTCTGGAAATATCCAACTATCAGTTGATTAATTTGCAAATAACTTACGTTCACACCATATTCCATGTGGGATTTTTCCCCAACCTAGTTGGATTTTATATTGAAAATGATCTCTTACATTCTCATTCAGAGGTGTAGTTTGAGCGTTATAAAACATGGTACCGTTGCCAGGGAATACGGTTATAAAGTTTATGTGTGCAAATTGACTGTTAGTTAAGTTTCCTAGTTTTATATTTATTTGTTATTTTTGTTTATTTGCAGGATCTTTTTAGTGTATGCCAAGAACCAAAATTTCTAGAGAACCATTATTACCACTTAATCCAGAAATGCAACGAATTGGAAGAATGACAGAACAGCAAGAGGCTGATAGACTGGCAGCCTTAGCTTGAGCTCAGGTGAATGTGCAAAATGTTAGGAAACAAGTACGACATCCAAACTGTGAGGGCAAAGATTTAGGAGACGAGGAGTTGCTGAATCCTAGTAACCCAAGGCATGCAGAGCAGATAGCTGCACCAGTACGGCGTAATATTTACAGGAACCATCTATTCTGAGAAAGACAAGAGTACCAGCTGGTCCAGTATGATCTCAATGATAATGACGATAGAATAGACCGAGAAGGTTCAATGGGTGCAATCATTCCTCCACCACTGGAACCTGGGGCCAAGTTCAACATTACGAGTACTATGGTCCAACTCCTCAATCTGAAAAGGGTTTTTTGGTGGCCTTTCTGGGGATGACCTAAACCTGTATCAGGTGAATTTTTTCACCATCTGTAAATCTCTTGATAACCCAGGAGTAGGCCAAAATGCTATCCGGTTGAGATTGTTTCCATTGTCTTTGTCTAGGGAGGCAACTTTGGGGCTAAATGAGTTGACGCCCGACTATATGACCAACTGGAGGTAGTTGAAAGGAGCTTTCTTAGAAAGGTTCTTTCCGCCTTCCAAAAGGGTAAAGTTGAGGGATGAGATTAGTAACTTTTGACAGCTCCCGACTGAAGCCTTGCATGAAACCTGGGAAAGATTTAAGAAAAAACTGACATAGTGTCCAAACCATAACATGATGACATACATTTGATGGAGACTTTGTACAGGGATCTTAACTCAGTTACGAAGCCAATTGTAGACAATATTACTGCTGGTTCATTTCTTGATCTTACATTCTCAGAGGCTTCAGAGACGCTGGACAGAATGACCAAACAGAATCGAGCATGGCATACCAGAGACTCTGTGGTGGCCATAGAAGGAGGTTATGCTGAAAACTATCCCAAGACCACCACCTCCCTTTCCTCAGTGGTTGAAGTAGAAAACTGGTGATGCAAAATTCAGCAAATTTATGGCAGTACTCAAGCAATTGACAATAAATGTGCCTTTGGTTGAGGCACTTGAGCGAATGCTAGGATATGCAAAATTCATGAAGGACCTTGTGACTAAGAAAATAGTGATGAGCTACGAATTTGAGGGTAGTCTTTATCATTGTAGTGCTATTTCTACAAAGACCTTGGTACCAAAGAAATCAGACCCAAGCACATTTACTATTTCCTGCACAATTAGGAGTATGGATTTTTCCAAAGCATTATGTAATCTAGGACTAAGCATAAATTTGATGCCGCTGGATTTTTATAGAAAATTGGGTCTGGGAAATCCCACACCAACCAATGCGACTTATGATGGTGAATAGGTCAGTAAAGCGACCTGTTGGTTTTTTGTATGATGTGTTGGTGATGGTGTCCAACTTTATATTACCTTTATACTTTATCATTTTGGATTTTGAGGTGGACTTTGAGGTACCCATAATCTTGGGTCAACCTTTTCTTACAGCCGAATGTTGATTGATTTGAGAGCGAATGAGCTGTTATTCAGGATGAATGATAAAGTGGTACGGTTTGATGTGTGTAAATCAATGAAGCAGCATAAAGAAATGAGTATGTTCTTAGTAGTTGATGTGTATTATGAGGACGAACAGGAGGTGTCAATAGCTGAGCAACTTGTTGTAAAACCTTTGGCCGCGGTTATGATGAATTTTGATAGTGAAGGAATCAGGGAGTATGAAGAAACTATTTGTTCTTTGGCAATAAGGGGTTCATAGACTTATGCTCCTAAAAAGCTAGACCTTGACCTTGCTAATTGACCAACACCACCAGCCAAGCCAGTTATTGAGGAGCCACCGGTGTTGGAATTGAAACAACTATCTGGGCACTTACGGTATATGTTTTTGGGCAACGGGAATATGCTACCTATTATTATTGTAGCTGATTTGGGTGAGCACTAGGTAAAATAACTTATTTCAGTACTTCAAAGGCACAAGAGAGCTGTAGGATAGATAATCGCAGATATTATTGGCATTCTCCCTGGTATCTGCACGCATAAAATTCAACTTAAGGAAGATTTCATTCCAACCATAGAGCATCAGTGCCATCTTAACCCACCAATGCAAGATCTGGTTAAGAAGGAGATTATTAATTGGTTGGACACAGGAGTGGTTTACCCTATTTCTGACAGCAAATAGGTGAGCCTGGTTCAATGTGTGCCCCAAAAAGAGGGTATAACTGTAATTGCAAATGAAAGAAATGAGTTGATTCCACTCAGGCCTATGACTGAGTGGAGAGTTTGCATGGACTACGACAAACTGAATTCATGGACTCTAAAAGACCACTTCCTGATACCCTTTATGAACCAAATGTTTGATCGATTGGCTGAAAGAGGGTGGTATTATTTTTTGGATGATTATTATGGATCCAACCAAATCTGTATTGCTCCTGAAGATTAGGAGAAGACGACATTCATATGTTCATATGGCACTTTTGCATTAAACAGAATGTCGTTTAGGCTATGTAATTCACCCAATACTTTTCAATGGTGTATGATGTCTATCTTCTCAGATATGGTAGAGGACACCATAGAGGTATTCATGGATGATTTCTCTGTGGTGGGAGATTCATTTAAGATATGTTTGGTGAACCTGAGTATAGCCTTGCAATAATGTGTTGAATTCAATTTGGTGCTTAACTGGGAAAAATGTCATTTAATGGCAAAGGAAGGCATCATTCTCAGCCACAAAATTTCATTAAAAGAGATGGAAGTTGATCGAGCAAAAGTGAAAGTTATTGAGAAACTGTCACCTCCCATTTTAGTGAAGGGGGTGCATAGTTTTATTAGACATGATAGCTTTTATCGAAGGTTTATAAAAGATATCTCGAATATTGCAAGTCCACTTTGCAAACTTTTGGACAAATAAGTGAAGTTTTCCTTTGATAAGGATTGCTTAAAGGCATTCGAATGGCTTAAAAAGAAACTGGTTGAGGCCCCTATTGTTGTTCCACCAGATTGGTCAAAACCATTTTAGATCATGTATGATGCAAGCGGTGTTTTCCTTGGAGCTGTACTTGGACAAAAATAGACAAACTATTTCATCCGATATATTATGCCAACAAAGTACTGAATGGAGCGCAAAAGAATTACACATTCACTAAGCAAAAACTTCTGGCTGTAGTGTATGCTTTTGAGAAGTTCAGGGCTTATCTACTTCGGACCAAAGTGGTGGTCCACATTGACCATGCAGCCTTAAGTTACTTGATGGCGAAGAAGGATGCAAAGCCAAGGCTAATTAGATAGGTGTTGCTGCTACAAGAATTTTACTTTGAGGTCAAAGATTAGAAATGTTGTGAAAACTAGTTTGTAGATTATTTGTCTAGAATGGAAGGTGAACAGGCAATTAGTGATGAAATGGAAATAAATAATGCATTCCTTGATGATGAGATCTTGGAGGCTGCTATGGAACAATTGCCTTGGTATGCTGATTATGCAAATTATGTTGTGAGTGAGGTCATCCCAGAAAATCTTTCTTTTCATCAAAGAAAAAAATTCCTGCATGATATGACACATTACTTCTAGGATGAGTCGTATCTTTTTCGACGATGTACGGATAATATTATAAGGAGATGCATTCCAGAAATGGATGTATTGTGCATATTGGAAGCATGTCATTCTTCCCCTATAGTACCTAGCAGACACTGATTGGAACTCCGTTCTGTGAGTGAGTGTTTTGATTGTCCCCATGGTTACATATATAATTCCTGATATGAGATGAGGGGTATTTCTTTGCTGTGAGGGCATATCAGATATGTTGCTAGTTGCTAACTGGTTTGGAGAGTGTAATACTTGTTTATGCATAGTTGTTATAGATGAATTAATGTCGTATCTTGATTCCTGTGCTTTGCATTGTTCCTCTTCAATAATATACACAGTTGTTCTTAAATTGACTGACCTTGGAGATGGTGAAATCGTTTTGAGATGATAAGGATGATTGACTGCCAAATGTACTTTGTATTCTCTTAGTTGTGTTGAGTAGCTTGAGGACAAGCAATTGTTTTAAGTTGTGGGTGTTGATGTGTGAGCTAATGCTAACACATTTGAGGCTTTTAACTAAGAATATTTTCAAAGTCGTATGCAACTTTTTTCGTTTTTGATTGCTTTATGTTTGATTTTGCAGAAGAATTTAATATGTTAGAGAAACAACAAGAATGAAAGCAAATTAATATTTGAAGCTAAGATGCTAGAGAACCAACAAGAATGGAAGCAAATAAGCTAAAATCTGAAGTAAATAAAGGCAAAGTGTGGATGACGACATTTGGGATAAGTCGTCAGCCCTGTGATAAGCTATTAGCTTTATCATCAATAGTAGATAGAGAATTGGCCTAAGTTGAAAGTTGTGACGACATTTTGTGATAGGACGTCAAGGAGCGGATAAGTCATCTAGATCTTCGTCGACCTAAGGTGGAACATGAGAGCTGAGAAAAATCCTTGACGACTTTTGTGATAGGTCGTCAAGGAGCTAATGGGGTGTCACCATTTATCATCAGCATTAGGCAGCGAGTACCAAAATCATAAAGGAAGCTGGCGACATTTGTGATAAGTCGTCAGCCTCCTGATAGGCTTTCACAAATGGCATCACCTAATCTGAGGAATTTCTGAATTTTATTATTTTATTTCCATAATTAGGGTGAACTCTTTAAATCCTTGTTTAGGGTTTTCTTAAATGTTCCTCACATTGAGTTTTAACAATACTTTTGATATTTTCTCTCTAATTTCTTGTCTTGAAAAATAAAATACTTTGAAGAGATTAGTATCATTATTCTGGGATTTTCCTTTGTGACCTAATCTGCGATTCACTAGTTATTATTATTATTGTGGTAAGTTTAAATTTTAAATCATGAATACAACTTGTTTCTTTGATTTTAGCATTATGCATGGCTAAAGTCCTCTAACCTGAATTATGGGATCTAGGGTTAGGTCTTTATAAGGTGCTAAGTGTTCAAGATTTAAAAGGTGGTAGGATTTCTTGATAATTCTGAGGGTTTAATTAACGTCTGTTGGTTGCAAACAATAGATAACACCTGCTTTGGTTTTCTTGAGAAAGAAATCAAATATAGTGGGAAGTGAGTTATCGACAAGGACTTGGAAATACTCCATTTAATAGTCAACGTTGTAACAAGGTTGGTTAACCTAATGTAAAATCTGGGCAGTGAATATAAATTCCCTAAGTCTGAGAGGATTAGGTAATTAAATTCTTAAGTAGTTCAAGAGATATTTAGGCATAACGTCGATAAATATAACTTGTTTTCCTACCTACCGTGAGAATCTTGAACCACCGTTAGCATCTGTCAAGTACCGGAAGCCCTAATGAACATAATTGTGGTTTTTCAAATACTCTTGATTAAGAACACTGATTAAAGCGATCGACAATTACTTGTTAAACTAAAACCCCCATTTCTGGAAACATCCAACTATCAGTTAATGGATTTCCAAACGACATACGTTCACACCATATTCCTTGTGGGATTCGACCCCAACCTAGTTAGATTTTGTATTGACAATGATCGCTTACATACTCATTGAGAAGTATAGTTTGAGAGTTATCACCACCTTTTTGGTGATGGCTCTATATGAAGCAGCTTCGACCCACTTAGTAAAGTAAGCAATGGCAACAAAAATAAATCAGTGCCCATTTGATATCGGTGGATCTATTGGTTTGATAACATCCATAGACTAAGCTACAAATAGACAAGGTGAACTGATCGCATAAAGTTCATGTGGAGGCATTCAAATCAAACTTCTATGTATCTAGCATTTTAGTTATTTCTGCACATACTTGCTACAATCATTTTCCATAGTCATCCAGAAGTAACCAGTTCTTAGAATCTTTCTAGCAAGGGCAAATCTATTTATGTGGGGCCATAAACTCCTAGATGTACTTTCTTTATTATATTTTTGGCTTTCGCAGCATCAACCCATCTTAGAAATCCCAAGTATGGAGTTCTCCTGAAAAGAATCTCTCCACTTGGAAAATAATTCTTTGTCAAATATCGGATCTTAAATAGGATTCTTTGGAGATTATGAAAAGGACTTTTGGAACGTCTTTGGAGATTAAGGAGGCTTATTCAACTCATCTTTTAGGTTTTATTATTCTTTATTTATCTTTTTAATAGATCATAACATGTCTTCAATGATTTTGATTACGGATATGTCGATTAGTGGCTAAGTGTTCTCTTTCCGGGTTTAAAGACAAGAGCATGAAAACTATTGTTTTGAATTGATTTCGTTTAATTATATTGTAATATTTGGTTGCTTGTTTATATATTTTAAATATTTTAAGGATTTATCACCCTTAGAATGCATATATTATCAACCAAGCGATCTTGGGAGTGGGAATAGTGAGATAGAATGTGGGGAAGAACAAAGTAGGGTTCGTATTCTTTTATAAAATAAGGAATTAGAATTAGCGTCTAGGACAGGTTTGTACCTAAAAGCCTTACTTGATTCACTAGTAGGATGATAATATTAAGAACGTAATTAGATTATTACATCCCCGCTCAATGATGTTGTTGTAGTGTCTAAGATCGGCAAAACAATTAGAGGTCGGGAGACCATGATCATGAGATTAACCCTAAGAATCAAAAGCCAAGATAAGCGAGTTAACAAATGACGTTCAATAACATAGTATGATTATTTAAAATGCTTTAACCCTGGGATTTACTCTATTGATTGTCTCAATTCTTTTATTTTATTCATTGCTTACATTACTTTTGTTTACAAATGTTCAAAGGTCTTGTTTGGTTACACTTGCACTAGATTGATCTAAATTGTGAACAAAAATCAAATAGTTGTTAGAACAAGTCCCTGTGGTATTAATATTTGTCTTTCTTGAAGGACACTATATTACTTGATAGACCATGTACACTTGCGTGCATACTTAGGTACTATAAAGTTTTTGGTGTCGTTTCCAGGGACTTGTAATTTGGTAGATCTTTTGTTTTTATTTTTGCTTTTAATATTTCTATGGTGCTTTATGCTTGGTCTTGGTTTTGTATTTTTAGGAAATAGGTTTTCAAAGTTGTAAGCTAGCAAGGGATTAGGAATTGGTTGAACCAAGCCCTGAACCTAAGTTACTCTTTCATCAATAAATGAGAGAAGAAATCCTTCTCCCCCGTATTTTGCAAATCACGGAAGATCAAGATAATCCTGCCATCATGGCTAATGAATAAGCAGCCCACAAGACAGATAGAGAAGCGGCAATCCCACTTTTGGTAAATTTGACCTAACCTTTTTAGAAACTAGCTTCTAGAGGGAGGTTCTACTAAAGAATAATATGTTGTAATTATTTCTTAGTAGTGGACAGTTTACAGGGCTTGCGCATGAAGATCTACAGGTCCACTTACAGAATTTCATTGAGCTCACCGACACATTCATTCTGACATATGTGAATATTGATTATGTGAGGCTGACACTCTTCCTCTATTCACTTATTGGGAAATCTAAAAGGTGGTTAAACTCTGAGCTAGCGAATCCAGTCATATCATGAGATGGCTTAGCCCAAACGTTCCTCACCATATTCTTTTCGTCTGGCAATACTACAAAACTTCATAGTGAAATTGTGAGTATCAAATAAAGGCCAGACGAGAACCTCCTTCATGCTTGGGAGAGGTTCAAAACACTTCTTCAGGATTCTCCACATCATTAATAGTCCAATAAGGTACTTGCTTATGCTTTTCTAGAAGCACTTGACCATAACACAAAATTTTTCTAGATTCAACTGTAGGTGGTCAAGCCATGGAGTTGACTTATGATAAGTTGTACACCTTATTGAATCGCATAGCACAAGGAAATCTAGAATGGCATGGTAATTTTTGGAGTGCCACAAAGAAAGTTGCAGGAGTGTTGGAGGTAGACCAATATACTGCTTTATCATCTCATATTGTTGCGTTATAAAATTTGATAAACACTCAGTACAGTAGCCTAAAAGTGGGAGCTACAGAGCCTACAGTAGTAGTTAATGCAGTTCAGTAGACCTATGGTTGGTGTGAGGTTTATGGCAATAGTGGCCATTTAACAGCTATGTGTGCTGCCAATCCTGAGTTTGTGATGTATGTGGGAAATGCTCAAAGGCAGAACTATGGAAATTCTTACAACATGAATTGGCAGACTCAGCCACCAAACGAGTCATAGAATGCCCACCAGCAGTAAATTCAGCAACCTCAGTTACAAGGAAATCTGTCAACTAGCAACTTGGAAGAGATGATTAAATAGATTCTATCTAATCAAACACAATTGGTTGTAGATGTAAAGAACCAGCAACCGGACATGAGAAGCTTAGAGTTCCAGTTGGGAAAGTTATTAGAGGTGCTAAATAACAGGCCTCTAGGTGGTTTTCTAGGAGATACAAAAAACCTAAAACAAGTAATGGCAATCACTTTGACAAGTGGTAAAGAGCTTAATGAAGAACCTCCAAAGGCAACTATGGAGGTAGATGCTGATGTGGTGACAGAATAGGTACATGACAGAGTTGCTAATAAGTTAGGAAAGTCTAAGTACTCAAAGGAAAAATTTGTTGAAGAAGTGAAGAAGATCCCATAACTATCTTTCCTGCAAAAGAATATAAAGGCAAATGAGGATGTGTGTTTTAAGAATTTCTTTGACTAATTCAGAGACATTCACATTAATTCACCTCTTTTAGATATTTTTCAAGGAATTCCCAACTATGATAAGTAATTAAGGGAAGAGACTGCTAATAAAGTTAAGTTGTATGATGTTGAAGCGATAGCACTCGCTGAGGAGTGTAGTTTTTTGGTTACACAAAAGATGCCAAAAAAACTTAAGGACCCTGGGAAGTTCACTCTCTCCATTCAGATTGGCAATAGTGAGATAGTTTAGGAACTTAGTAATTTAGAGGCAAGTTTCAACTTGATGACCCTATATTTATTAAACATATTGGGTTTGGGGAATCATAGACCGAGCTCTGCACTAATGCAACTAGCAAACGGGACCATAGCCTATCCTGAAAGAGTGATAAAGGATGTCCTCATAAAGGTTGATAAATTTATTATTACTGCTAACTTTATTGTTCTGTATTTTTAGGTAGATGAACAGGTACCAATCATCTTGGGGAGGCCATTTTTGGCGATGGGAGTAGCGTTAGATAATGTGAGAAAGGGTACACTCACGATGAGATTGGAGAATGAAGAGATAATTTTTAAAGTGTACAAACTGCTTAAAACACTATCCCACTATAAAAACTTATGTATGATTATTGTGATTGAAGGGGATAAGTGCAGGGTGGTGGAATTTATTCCACAAAAGACCTCTTCAAACTACTTCATTAAGAACTCAAAGCCAAAATCACCTAAGCTTGACATGATGTAGCATGATGAGCCTGAAAAGGCTAAAGTTGAGAAATTTTTTGACGTTGATCAAGTTGTTGACATTGAGAGTTCACACTCGAGAGTTAAGAAACAAATAATAAGATGGACTCTAAGTTTGAGGAAAAGGATGAAGGAACTTGGTTAAGTTGAGTTGGGTCGCTGTGACACTAAATCAGGTGTTGCTTGGGAAGCAACCCAAGTTAAGTAGGTATGTTTTATTTTTCAATTTTTAGTTTTTAATTTATGTAGTTTTGTTTTGTTGAGTCACAATTTGATGGGAAGTCTGAGTACCAAAAAACCTGAGGTAAGGAGTATGGCAAAGATGAGTGTGGGGTCCTTAGACCCACTTGATGTGTAAAAATGCTACTAGCTAGGCCTAGAGGCCTCAGGGAGTATTTATAGCCCTTCTTTTACAGTATTCTTTGGGGACAAAGTAATTTTTTAAGTGTGAGGTGGGTAAATTCCCATTTTTGGGTAAATTTAAAATTTATCGTGTTAGGAGTAAGTGAGATATTCTTATTAGTGCTATATTTGACTACATGATGCAAGTATTTTGTTTGTAAATGCATGTTGATTGTGTGAATTGCTACTTTTTAAACTCTTAGGCTCATGATTTTGACTCTCGTAATTATGGTTCAAAGTTAAATTCATGTTATTATTTGATTGAGCATCTATGAAGATCCTACGTGAGTTGAGAATGTATCATGTACATTCAAGGTATTTGTATATTCCTGGTTGTATGTGATATCCAGAACTTGCCTGGTGTGTGTGAAAAGAAAAATACAGAGTGTGGGTTTAGGAGATAATATAGGTATTTCTTTGATAGTCTTATTTTATACCTTCTTTTTTACCTACCCTTGTGCAAAAACCCAGTCAACCCCGTTTAGCCTTTAGCTTTTTCTTTGGTAGACTCATGTGTATATCAATCCCTTCTTTGGTAAACCTTAATTTTATCCAAATCTCCTAAGTGCTTTAGTGTAAAATTAGTGAGTTAAGGACTGGTAAATTGAAGAAGAAAAAGTTGAAATTGAATACCCTAAAGTGGTAGCTATTGGTGTTCAAAAGAATTATTTTGTGTTTTAGTGGGAGTTGAGTAATGAAAGAATTGAAATTTGTTCAAATTGAATAATTTGTGCATAGAATACTCCCACCGTAGTATTGAGAATGACCTTAATAATATGGGAATATGAAATGAATGGGGTGAACAAAAGTGGTGTGATTTGGTTGTTTGA
The DNA here is from genome assembly GCA_030864225.1 of Capsicum baccatum var. pendulum. Classification (NCBI taxonomy): domain Eukaryota; kingdom Viridiplantae; phylum Streptophyta; class Magnoliopsida; order Solanales; family Solanaceae; genus Capsicum; species Capsicum baccatum. The sequence continues at coordinate 72,766,413 of CM061558.1, read as the reverse complement.
GTAGAATTAAATGTAAAGAGTAGTATATTAAAGTTCTTAGGGAAGATAGTCACTAATCCAAAATAGTTCTTACCCATCCCTTAGCCTAAAATACATCCCAAAAAAACCTATTTGATCTTAAGTTTCATCATTCTAATATTAGTGGATCACTACACTAAGGGCAAGCCTATGGTTCATTATGCGTAACTTGTGAATTCCTTGGGAGAGTGAGCGAAATTTGATTCTTGTACCCATTATGTTATAAAAAGATTTTAGGTGAGTGATTATGGGTAACTTTCTTTTTGTGAGGGGCACATGTTCTTTTAATGTGGGTGACTTGTTTGATGTCCTTGATTGATCAATATGCATAAGTTTGCCACTTGTTGAGTCATTTCTTGAGACTAGGATGTTTTGTAGTAGTATTCATGAGCTATCAATCGTGTAAATAACATCCTTAGTGTAGAAACTTGCATTCTATGTAGGCATTGTAGTACTAGCTTGAGTGTCTTGCATGTAGTAGAAGTGTAGATTCTCCTAATCTTATGATGCTTAGAGTAAAGAGTTGTTCGAGGACGAACAAGGCTTTAAGTGTGGGGTGATTATGTTAGATATATTTATGCACGTTAGTGTAGTTATCTAAACCTAATTAGCCTTGTTTTGAGGACAATTCATGTGATTAATGTGTTTATTATGATATAAATTAGTAATTAAGTGTTCAAGTAGGTGGTTATAATGTTTAGAAGTGTTTTCAAACAAGTTTGGGTTTTAAAAGGATCATTTAGAGTCTAGACTAGAAAACTAGTTTTACTAGCTTGAGCTAGATGTTCTTCTAGTCGATCGCGTTGGATTCTAATGTGTTAAATGAGTTCCAAATAGTTTAATTGTGTATTTATGTGTGTAGAAACATTTTTATAATGTTCACGTATCAATTTAATCAAGCCAAGAGTCAAAACACGAATTAAAGATCAGTGTAGGCAAGCCTAGTCTTAAAGCCTAATCCGTGGTGTGTGATAAAGTAGGATGATTTATGAGGGGATTATGATGATATATGGACATTTAAAAAACTATAAATGAATCCTAAACAACACCACAAGCAGTAGAACCAAAGACAAGGTATGAGATAAAGTTGAACGTAAAGTTGTACTTTCCAGAGAGCACTCCCGATAAGAGTGCAATGCGAGCTTCACTTCTCATTACCATCTGGTGAGAAGTGATCTCCAAAACACCTTTCCACAACTCGTGTCGTGAGCTTAATTACCCCTTTTCAAAACTCGCATTGCGAGCTCAAGTTCATACACGGCCAAGTTGCATCTTTATAAATAGGACTCTTTGGACATTATGAAAAGGACTTTTGGAACTTTTTGGAGATTAAGGAGTCTACTACAAATCATATTTTAGGTTTTATTATTATTTATTTATCTTTTTAATGTATCATAACATGTATTCAATGAGATTGATTACGAATATGTTGATTAGTGGATAAGCGTGATTCTAAAAGCTCAGCCAATCATCAAAATCAACCCTGCATGAACATCGAATCAGAGGTGGCAACTAGGTAAGAAGAATAGTAAGAGTAAGAAAATCACAGGTACTCAGTAGGCATCATCATTCGATTGAGCTATATTATGATATAAATACGATAAGATACAAGATACCAATAAGCTAAGTCAAGGTAAAAGAGAAATCCTAGAATTAAACCATCGCGGTGCATAAATACACCAATAAGTCCGAATAAAACCTAAAGATTTCACAAGTATATATGCTAAATAGGCCCCCATACTTCAATAAGTGTGGAAAATCAAACAAACCAACACAGGCCCCCATAATCCTAGAGGGTATATTCAAGGAAAAAAAATAACCAAATAGACATAACCTACCAGTTGTGTTACCATTACCATAGATTCAACCGTACCATATCACACCATAAACAAATCTCAATTGTTGGACTTGAACTGGTGCTCATATCATCAATATCATAACTGATTGCCAGACTTGATCGATTGCTCATATCATCAATATCATAATCAATTATCGAATATGAACAAGTGCCCATATCATAATTATCATAATCAATTGTCGATTTTGCTGCAACTAGAATCAACTCCAAAAGCCAAACAATCATGACTGCTAAGTAACTAATATCCTCAAATCCCATAGTAAGCATTTAGAAAACTAAAACAAGTGCATAAGGGTCTGCCAAAACTAACTCATGTCTTAGCCTAAGGCGAACCGAATGAGCCTACTTCTAGACCCCAAAATCCATCAATGCTACTTATATCCTGAGCTAGACTAACGTATCTAAATCTATTTTTTATGTTAATCAAGACTTATTTATTCCTAAGATATGAATACTACCTAAAGTATTAGTAACTAAGTAAACTACGCCTAAATTACGATCTCAAGATAGCCTAAACAATACAAATAACTCCAACTAATGATAATAATTCCAAAAACACCTAAATCCTATCCCAAATCTAGCATAATATCATAATCTCACTATGGAATAGTTCAATCTATGAAGAGGGTAAACCTAGCCTACCTGGACACCTAAGAAAAGATCGAAGAATCCTCTAAACCAATGATTTCCCCTTCTGACAAGCTCCAGAAGGTGCCGTGCTACCAAAATCACCATCTACTCATCAAAATGAGAACAATGATACCCATATTTTACTATTGTACTTTGGATCCAAAGATACGTAAAAATCCATGTAGTGCCCATTTAAGGAATCACACATTCGAAACCATTACAAAGTCCCACTATGCTCAAGGAATATTTACCCTTAAAATGGGTGAATTTCAAGCTATGATGGTGCTAAAAATAAGCTATCAAGATTCTAGGGATTTTAGTCAAGAATGGAGAACCAACTAAGAAAATAATTGAATTTTACCACAAATTCAATGGGAAACAACATAAATTTATGATCCACAATCACCCACAAAAGATCTCCCAAAGCTTTCCTATGTTTTAGGGTTTTAGTCTCTTAAGAATGAGAGAAGAATGGTGAGTATTGGGCTAAGCGGGGTATTTATACCCTTCACAGGCATGCCGGTACTGCTTTAGCAGACACTTAGCTGCTTTAGTGCTCGACACTAAAACATCCAACTGACTGCGAAAGCAGTCCCCCGCTTACTAAGTAGGCCGCTAAAGCAAATATCTTGTGTTACCACTAAAGCATCCCTTCATTCACCTTAGCGGACGAAACGTTAGCAGGCCTTCGGCCGCTTTATTGGCTCTAGCTCAGCCAACAGGTACCGTTTTAGCAATCACTAGACCGCTTTAGCACTAGCCTCTAAAGCACTCAGATGATAGCAAAAGTGATACCTATTGGCTGAGTTAGGTCCTATATAGCGGATAAAGGGCCGCTAAAGTGCCCTTCGGTAAATCGCTCAAAGGTACGCTTTAGCAGTCACACCAAATATCAAGCACCAACTGGAGACTTGGAATTTTTTCGAGTTTCTACCAACTCCTTAGGATTCATTCTGAATCTTGTATGCATAATTGAACTATGCTACTATATCAAATTTGATGTTCTAAAGTTAATGGCACAAGCAAAAATTCCTTCTAAGGTTATTTCAATGTAAAGGTGTTCCACACCACTTACCATTTCTCTTAACTCATAATGAATAGCTTGAAATTAGTGTGGGAGTCTTGGGACCAAAATGAAGGGTCCACCCAACCTAAAACAAATGTTTTAGAGCTATTGAAATAGACATAATTAGAATACGAGGTCATTTTACTGAAGTCTTTTCCCAGTATCCAATTTAAGCCAATGAAGGCTTCAAAATAGAAAATTGGCTCTAAAAACCAAATAAACTGCCTAGTAACCAATCTATTAGTTCTAGCAAGTCATAAATGAATTAGGGAAGCTCTAGGAAAGCTCTAACTAGTGAAAATGAGAGACAATACAAAAAATGACTTGGAGGATTATTACAATATCCACTACTAAAAGAACTTCCGTCCATGAAAGTAAAGGATTAGGATTTAACATGAAGCCTCAAACAAGAAACAATACTGGGTCAGCATGTCGCTCTTGATCTCATAAGTATCCTCCTCTACTGGTCGGTGCCTTCTCTGAACCTTAACTTCTGGAATCTCTCTAGTACTTAATTGTCTTACATCACTAGCCAAAATGAGCACAGGCTCCTCCACAAAGGTCAAATATTCATCCCACTATACTAAGTCCCATCTAAGCACATAAGATAGATTAGGAATATATCATCGTAACATAAAAATATAGAAAATTAGATGAACATCAATAAAGTAAGGGGGTAAGGCTAACTCATAAACCACCTAGCCAACTGTACAAAAGATGTCAAAGTGTCCAATATATTTGGGGTTAAGCTTCCCTTTTCCCGCTAAGCTCATCAAACCCTTCATGGGTGGTACATGGAGGAATACTCCACCTCTAACTCCAAATCTCAAGGCATGAAGTCTACAATCTGCATAAGCCTTCTGCCTACTTAGATCTGCCCTTAACCTATCCTGAATTACCTTGAAACTATCCAATGACTCCTGAAGAAAGTCGGTACCATGGGGCCTAATCTCTAAAGTCTTAAATGATCCAATCGGAGAATGACATCTCAATACTCTAATGATGACTATTATTATATATGAACAATACCAAGGCTAAATATTGCCTCCACTGACCACCAAATCTAGAACACAAGCTTAGAGCATATCTTTGAGAATCTGGATAGTCTACTCCAACTATCCATCGGTCTGAGGATAGAAGGCTGGGCAAAGATCCACATGAGTACCCAACTCTTTCTGAAATGCTCTCCAAAAAGTGAACACCGAACCTTAATCTAAAATGATAGGTATAGGCACACCATACAAGTGAACTATCTCACTAACATAGATACGGGCCAGTCTTTTGGCACTGAAGGACATCTAAATAGGAATGAAATGAGTCGACTTGGTCAATCAATCCATAATGACCCAAATACCATTGAAAAAATAGTCACTACAAAGCAACCCACTAACAAATTCTATGGTGATTCAATCCCATTTCCATACGAGAATAGACAATCTCTTAAGAAAACCACCTGGTCGGTGATACTCGGCCTTCACCTACTGCCAACATAGGCTGCAAGCTTCAAAGTTTGCCACATCTCTCTTCATTCCACCAATAATATTTTCTAAAAATCCCTATACATCTTAACTATACTAGGGTGAATAGAATATCTAAAGTTATGAGCCTCTTGCAAAATTGACTAAATCAATTAATCAACCCTCAGAATATAAATATAGCTATCAAATCTAAAGACACCTTCTGAATCCAAGGTAGTCTTCTTGGACTCACCGCTCAACAACTGATCATAGATGATGCAAAGTCTTTATCCTCAAACTAGTGACCTTAAATATGCTTAAATAGCAAGGACCTCGCCTCAACACTAGCAAGAATCCTCCTAGGATCTAATATATCAAGTCGTACCATCATGTTGGCTTAGGACTAAATATCCCATGCCAATGTTCTTTGAGAAAGTAAAACATAATCCAAGCTACCCATACTCACTACCTTTAGGCTCAAGACGTCGGCCACTATATTTCCCTTGCCTGGATCATACAATATAGAAATGTCATAATCTTTAAACAACTCCATCCATCTATAATTCCTAGAATTAAGCTCTCTTTGGGTCATAAGTTGTTGAAGACTATGATAATCCATGAATATTTTTCAATGCACACCATAAAGAAAATGTATCCAAATCTTAAGTGTGAAAACTACCACCGCTAACTCCAAATCATGAGTGGCATAGTTTAGCTCATGCACCTTGAGCTACATTAATTAATAAGCATTAACATGACCCTGCTTCATGAATACAAAATCTAAACCAACCCTAGAAGCATCACAATACATAGTAAATCCCCTACCCTCAATAGAAAGAGCTAAAATAGGAGTTTAAGTGAGAAATCCCTTAAGCTTCCCAAAGCTCGACTTATACTTATTGGACTATCATAAAGGAACCTCCTTCCAAGCCAATCTAGTCATTGGCACTACAATTGTAGAAAACCCCTCTATGAAGATCTATAATAAACAACCAAATTAATAAAGCTACGAACCTCAGTTGGAGATGTTGGTCAAGCCAATTTACATATAGCTTTAATCCTTATCGGGTCTACCATAATCCCTTACTTAGACACAACATGTCCAAGGAATTCACTGACTTAAGCCAAAACTCACACTTAGTGAACTTGGCAAAAAACATATGGTCTCTTAAAGTCTAGAGCACAATCCTCAAATGTTACACATGATCCTTTCTACTCCTTTAATATACAAGGATGTCGTCGTTGAAAATAGTCACAAAAGAATCCAAATAAGGCCTTAACTTATGGTTCATCAAATTCATATACATGGTTAGGGTGTTAGTCAACCCAAAGGATATCACTAGGAAATTATAATGACTGTAATGAGTCTTAGAGGCTGTCTTTAGGTTATACTCAGTCCAAATCCTCAATTGATAGTAAGTCAACATTAAATAAATCTTAGAGAATATTGTGACTCCCTGAAGTTGTATAAATAGATCATCGATGCGAGGCTTAGGATAATAATTCTTCATTATCACCCTATTAAGTTGCCGATAATCAATACATAAATATATGGATCCATCTTTAATCTTCACAAGAAAATATAGGACCTCCCTAAGAAGACATACTCAGTCTAATGAAACCATTCCCAAAAAGATCCTAAAATTGAGAATTCAATTCCTTAAGATCGATAAAATCCATATGATAAGGTGACGTAAAAATAGGTTGGTATCTCAGCTTGAGATCAATAACAAACTTAATACCATAGTCGAGAGAATGTCTAGGTAGATCAGAACAAAAAACATCAAAAAACTCATGAACTATAGGAACAAATTTAAGTGACAGACTCTATACACTAACATCATGAATATAAGTGAGATAAGAATCGAAACCCTTCAAAATAAGCTTTCTAGAACACATATAAGAGATAATCCCCATCATCACATGGTTAGCAGCTTTTCAACATAAATTGGGGGTACATTAGGCATGGCTAAGGTAACGATATTGGCCAAACAATCCAGGACCGCATAATAATAGGATAACCAGTCCATGCCTAAAATCACATCAGAATCCACCATGTTTAATATAATAAGATTAGCTTGAGTATAAATATCTCCAATAGTCACAACATATGATCTAAAGCTTGATCTACTACTAAAGAATCACTGACAGGAGTAGATACAGCAATAACATAGATAATGAATCCAAAGAAAACTCTAATTGAGGAGCATAATAAGAAGACATATAAGAAACAGTGGATCATAGATCAAACAAACCAAAAGTCAACTGACAGCACATAAAAGTTACACTACCCAAACAAGTAAGCATCTAACAACACAACCCATGTACCCTCACAGAAAAGAAGTCACATCTTTCACAATGTTATCATGCATATCAATGCAATGGACCATGTCAAGATTCTCTATCTCACAAAAAATATTCAATTAACGCGCATAGAATACCATAGGCTTGCTCTTACTTTCTATATCTTATTTTTAGGATAGTTGGACTGGGATCACTACAGGACTTTATTTGGCTTGTAATGTAGGCTTGGGGGATGGTATGGTATATTAGGGATTTAGTGACTCACCCTCCTTGACACTACACTTACACTTTGGATCCACTGCACAACTTTTTGTCTTTTATTACTCCCTTTTTTCTTTTTTATAGATTTTTTGGATTTGGAATGGGATTTTTTCTATTTATTCATTTTTCTCTTTATTCAAGTATTTTAATTTTTATATTTCTCTTTATTTTTTCTTTTCTATCACACCCAACCTTACCTATTGTTTATTCTATATTACACACTTCTTTATACCCAAATTGAACTATGAACCCCTATCATAGCCACTCTTAACTTAGGTGATTTGCCTGAGTTGAGTTGCACAATATCCAAGGAGATATCTGAGCCAAAATAAGTTCATTGTAATTAATTTGTGAAGATAAAAAGGTAAAAATCAAAAAAGTAGGTCTATGTAGGCTCAAATGAGGGATCAAGGTATATTTTTCACATTTGGATGGTTATTTAGGTTAAGAGTGGACAAAATAAAAAACGGCCTATGATTATGTCCTAACATACTATGCTAAAACCTAGATAAGACTAATCGGGCAAAATTTGGATTAAATGCACAAAAGTAACTACGTAAGTATCTCACATGCACATGGTACAGGATTAGCTATTATTACTGTTTTCCTAATTCTAATTACATAACAGGATTCACATTGTCAAAGATATATTTACATCACATTTGAATTTTTGGAAGGGTTTCATTTTTTCTTTTCAACACACTTAAGAGCAAACATAACATGTCAACTGCCCTTAGGTTCCTAATTTTTCTACTAATTAAACACATACAAAACATAAACACAAAAAATAAGAATACGACCTAAACATGTTAGTTCAATTATGATAATACAGCCGATGTGAAAAGAAATATGGTAAGAAAAATACTCAACTATGGTACACCATACCCTCAACTTAAAAACTATTAAGTGCATAACTACAAAGTATAAACAAGGTATGAAGACATACCTTGGCACACTAGGCCTCCGATCAAGACATCTCAATAGGAGGGGCCTCAAACTGGGCCTCACTCTCAGCAATAGTAGTTATAATAGTGACTGAGACACTCTTATTAATGGAAGAAAAATTGGTGGTTGGTGTGCTCAAAGGTGTTGGGATATCGAGAGGTAAAATAATGATCCTACTCATATTTACTACAGTTGTAGTTGTTATCTCACTCATATAGGACTTACCCTTTCATGCTTCAATCTTATTAACCTGAGTAAAATGGTCATATGAAGTCTGTAGTCTAGATATTTTCATTTCCTATACATCATATTTACCTCTTCTCTTTTTCTTATCTTCCTCGATCTTTACCCACCTTTATCACTAACAATATTATTTTAATGTTTTGTGCCTCAAATATTCGGGATGACCTTAACAGTGATCTTATTAATTGGGTATTTAGGAAATGACCTTGCAACCATATCCTTAATAATATCCCTGAGTGTAGCCAACTCCTCATGTACGCCTACCAGATATGGGGCTTGAATGCCCAACAACTTTTGGCTAATTAGCCATATGTAACTACCAAACTGATTCTGCATACCCCATATCTCACTCTTAATCTCGTTCTTCAGCTAAGGTTGTATCCCTTCCTTAATATTAGTCCATCATTGCATGAGGGTAGTCAATCTCTTCAACACACTAGTAATAAAACCCTATAGGGTCAAATCATAGACACCTAGAGGTGGATAAAATATGGATGGTCTTAATTTTGGAGGATGTTGGGTATGTGAAGATCTTACAACATTAGTAGAGGCTTGTGGCTTACTTTAGCCAGCCTCAGTGGGTGTGTCACCAAGTTTGACAAAACCTTGAGTATGAATATGCATCTACCCAATAGCCTAGAAAGCTGCTTAAAGTAGTAAAGCACCAATCTTGGCCTTTGAGATCAAGTTGAAATGATCCTGACTTCATCCCAAATTAGTGGTCAATTAGAATATCAAAAGCTGATCAACTTTTAAGATTATCGGTACCCCTCATCAAATCTTATCTGAGTTAATAGGAATATGAAAGCTAGGTTAGTATCCTTACTCATAACCCGATCATGTATCTCCCAAGCAAGTATATTGGATATATCAATCTAGTAGTTCTCAATAATACCAATGCCCAATATGGCTCAATCAGAACTCAGTATGTTGTCTTTTATAGTCTAACTCAGCCAATGTCGAACCAAAGTCCACCTTACCTTAGCTATACAATTTAGGCTGGCCTTTGAAATTTAAACAGAAGAGACCACAACCTAAGGTACATCCTCCTGCATTGCATCAATGATCTCTTTGATCCATCTAAAGTGCATAAATTTATCATCTGACCTATATACTTTGCTTCACTTTCTATATTTTCTCTATGCAGTGATCAATTTATAAAGTATCTATGGAGAGTTAAAACTCTACTTTATAAAGAAACATCGATCTATTATAAGTGGAGATGTTCACCCGAACACCTCAAATTATCAATAATTATAGGGGTCATCTACCTTTTATGACATCCCCTGCGGGTATATCCACCTCAGCTTTGTCTAGTATACAGTATAAAAATCCTAAACTAGAGCCACGATGTATCTATTGGAGGTTCTCTTCATCCATTAAAAGTGATAATTCTTAAACCATCCCTCAAACTCTGGAATCTCAGACATGCCCACTGTACTCAACGTGGGCTTAAGGTAGAACCCTCTCTTTGGCCTCTGTATAGTATGTATGATAGCACAATCCTTCTCATATATTTCATGCATCCCAAAGTTCCCTCACTGATAAATGATGGGCACTAGGGTAGGCTCAATCTATGGAGTAGGCTAAACTGGTGGCAGAGAAAGTATCTTAAAAAACCCTAGGTTTTGGCCTTGCAAAATTCTTGAGATTTAAGGTCACTGACCTTGTAATGACTCACCATATGAGTCATATGGTATTCATATAGTTCAGGTGACCCAAATATTAAGGTGTCCAGTGAGTGATGGTTAGTTGTCTATTATGGTTACAACTTGGTGGGTACGGGTCGTATGGTTTGGTGATGGGTCATTGGGTTGATCCTTCACTTAATCTAAAACTTATTGACTTAACTTGGCTCTAAATTTAAGTATATCACTAAGAGCTGTGAGAATAGGGCACGAGTGGTATAGTAGAGTCGTATGTTGTCCAGTCTTTAACCCCTTAATGTTCTGCTTAGGGTACGACTAGATGGTACTAGTCATATAGTATAGTGACGGGTTGGGAAAGGGATTTGTATGTTGGATAGAATATGGTTTTCAACTTTCTAACCTAGTGACAACTTCAGGGTATCACTCAAATATAGTGGTGTTGAGCTGGAAGGTCCACTCGTACCCACCTACGAGTTTTCTACAATTTTAAGTTGGGGGTATTATGGACATTTCTCCTCTTAGATCCTTTTGACCCCATGACATAAAATACCTTTTGGGACCACATTGACTGAATATTCTAAATTAAACACTGTTAAAATTTCTCTCAAACTTTTCATTCAGAAAAAGGCTAAGGTTTATATAAGTCAATCAATTAGGGGCTCTCAAGAGTGAATCTCTCCATCTTCTTTGGTATCTAAGGCATGTTAATCCTCTATCATTGTCAGTTCGTCTAAAAGCATGTTTTAATATATGGTTTTCATGGTATTAATGTGGATTTTCTTTGGTTTTGAAATAGATATTGGGGGTTTTGGTTGTTCATGGTTGGATAATATTTTTCCATGCTTTAATTATAGTTTTTCATGTTATAATTGTGATTTGAACACGTGGTTGCATGGTAATGATCAATTTATACTTTGTTTTGATTTTGGAAACCATATGCCCTGAATATGTTAGTTAAAATGCCATTGAGAATGATTTTGTCATATTGTTTGAATACTCTTGATATCCTTGCATTGCATAAATTGAAATAGAACATAAGTTGGTTCGGCTGGTTTTAAATGGTTTTGAAAGGCCTTTATGGCCATGGTTTTGGTTGAACTGGAATCTTGGGAGTCAACTTGGTTTAATAGTTTAGGTAAGACATAAAAGGACAGACTTGAAAGCTCTAATTTTGGTATGACAATACCAGTGGTTAATGCCTAAGAAAAAGACTTCTTGGTAAATGGTTTGTTTATGTGAAAAAAGGTCTAATTGTTCTTAGGGGGTTGAGTAGCAAAGTCATAGGAGGTAGCGATCCCAAGTGGATCTCCATTGGAAACTCATATTTTGTGATGTGAAGGTGGTCTTGGTGACTGTGTACATTACGTCACACTTTATATTTTGGGGGATGTACTAGTCATCCTAGGTTTCTATTCTCTAATCATATGGTTAACATGCATTGGGGACCTTTCAGCAGGTGGAGCAGAACCCATTAGCCTATGGGTGGATTTAGGATGGCAGAGCTACACAACCCAAGTTAAGGTTTTAAATGAATGCTAACTCATGTTTCTTTTCCTAGCATAATATGTGTGTGCGTGTGTGTGATTGCATATAGTTATTTACTTTGGTTTTGATTACTTGAATTATTTTATCTTATACTTGAGTACTTTCTATCATTCACTCCGCTAACTATCTTCGGGAACTGTATCCCTATGCAATGTAGGAACTAGCCATAATACCATTCTTCATGCTCAGTTACTCGAATTCAGGTACAACTTTGAGTTAGACTAAAGTGGTGAGATTTCGTACTCCTGAAGGCTTTATTTCATGCTATTAACTTCTTTTTATTTATTAATTCTTTAAATAGTCTTTGGCTATGGTTGGGGGCATATCCCAACTGGATGTTATTAATTCTAGATAATGGCTTTGTCTGACAACTATGGGCATGGGCGGTATTGGTATTGTTGTCATCCTTGGCATTGGTATTCGCATTGGGGTTGACACTAGTTGGATATTTGGTTAGATATTTTGTTGGTTATGTTATGGACTTTATTAAATGTCTTTCAATTACTGTTGTTTTATCTTTACATATGTTTGGAATTCATCCAACATAGGGTGCAAGGCAGTTATGATTGGGTATTGGGGGGAGTTTCTGGCCCCGGTCAGACTTGAGATACCCGACACAACTTGGCCCTAGTTTGGGTCATCTCAGATTTGTATCAGATCCCTAGGTTCATGGTCAATTGGGTGTCTGACAAATCCGTGTTGAGTAGAGTCTCTTTTAAGAGAGTGTAGCATGCCACACTCACAAGGGAGAGGCTACAAGGCATTTAGAAATGTTTCTCTTTTTTGTGTTCTATTTTCAAGAAGTAGAGTCTAAGGTCATAAAACCTTCTCTAATTTTCATTTTTTCACTTTCCAAATCATGCCTCCGCGGTGATCTAAAGCTTATGAAAACTCCTCTATCCCACTCGAGGATAATATTGATGGGACCCATCCTACTTATGGGGTCCAAACTCGATCTAGGGTCCTATTTCCTAATTGTCCTCCTAGAGTTTAACTGATTCTCTCCAGTCCTCTTTGAGCTCCTCACGATGATGTAATGAATGTTGAGTTTCTTCAACTTATTAATATGTTAGTGCAGTTGGTAGCTTCTCAAGTTGAGCATGGTATTTTTGTTACTTCATCTTCTGAGGCCAAAAGGATTATCCAGTTCATGAGGTTAAACCCTCCAGTGTTCACTGATGTTGGGGTGGAGGAGGATCTTCAAGATTTTATATATGAGATGGAAAAGATCTTCTGTGTTGTGCATGCTACCAATGTGGAGGGTGTGGAATTTTCTGCCTACTAACTGAAAGATGTAGCATACTAATGGTTGAGGAATGGGAGCAGACTAGGGGTGATGATGTTGAGTTAGCCTTACGGGAAGATTTCTATAGTGATTTTCTAGACCGCTTCATTCCTCAGAAGTTAAAGGAAATAAAGGTGGAAGAGTTTGTTAACCTGAAGCAAGGCAAGATATCAGTCAAAGAGTATTCCTTGAATTTTCACCAGTTATCTCAGTATGCTTCAAAGTTTGTATCTATCATGAGGGTTACAATAAGGAAGTTCACTTTCAGGTTGTATCGAGAGTTGATAATGGAGAGTAAGACTGTCGTGTTGAATAAGGACACGGACATTTCAAGATTGGTTATGTACATGTAGTAGGTAAAGGAAGAGAAGAAGAAGAAGTAGGCAGAGTTTAGGGAAAGGTAGAGCAAGAAGTTTAGATTTTTTTAGCAGGGTGATAGACAAATGCAGAGTAGTAAGGATGGTGAGAAGTGGCTGAAAAAAAGTAGGGCAATTCTAGATATTACTCGATAGCTAATGCACTCCATCCAAAGATGTTGGGTGACCGGTGGTTTTAGAGTAGTGACAACTGTAGTGAACAGGGTGCCCAATCTCAGTTTAGTGGGCCCCAGTCATATCCATCATATCATTTCTAAGAATTCTATTATCAGTTGCATCGGGGTTACTATGATGAAGAAAAGGACAAGTGATTTAACTGTGGTTAGCCAGGGCACATGATTTTAAATTGTCCTATTGGTAAGGTTACTTGTGGGGAAAATAAGGTTCTTGTTATCTCTTCTTCAGCTATGGCACCAAAGGGTTCACCATCAAGTTTCAACACTGGTCGAAATCATCTTTATCCTCTCACTACCCGCTAGGAGTCTGAGGCATCACCTGATATTGTGACTGGTATGTTGAAACAATATTCTTGTAATATGTACTGTCTAAGTGATATGGGGTTCACTTTTTCTTATGTGACCCGATTTATGGCAGTGTATTTTGATTTTTGTCCCGAGTGTGCTTCAGACCCTTTTGTTATTTCTACCCCGGTAGGTGACTCTATTATGGCTAGAAGAGTCTATTGGGGTTCTGTAGTGTCTGTGGGTGGTCGGGAAACCTTGGTGGATATGTTTAAGTTATATATGGTTGATTTCAATGTCATATTATGGATGGATTAGTTGAACTCGTACTATGATTCTTTAGATTGTCGAACATGTAAGGTTATCGTTAGATTCCTTAATAAGATGGCTATTGAGTGTGAGGGTGGTTCCCTATATCCTAGGGATAAGTTCTTATCATATCTTAGAGCTCAGAGATTAATCTCCATGGGGTGTCTCTATCATCTGGTTTGGGTTAAAGATTTTAACTTGGAGGGTCCTTTTTTGTATTCTGTCACGGTGGTGAATGAATTTCCTGAAGTATTCTCTGATAACCTTCCTGCTGTTCCTCTCAATAGGGAAATTGAGTTTGGGATTGATCTTTTTATAGAAACTTTTACTATTTCTATCCCTCCATATCGAATGGCTCCAGCTGATTTGAAAGAGTGTAAGGAGCAACTAAAGGATCTTTTAGGCAAGGGTTTCATCCATCCTAGTATGTTCCCATGGGGAGCATTGGTGTTATTCATTAGTAAAAAGGATGGTTCCCTTTGAATGTATATCAACTACCGATAATTGAATAAAGTGATGGTAAAGAATAAGAACCCTCTTCCAAGGATAAATGATTTGCTTGATCAGTTGCAGGGCACTAAGTTTTCTCCATTATTGATCTTCACTCCGGGTATCATAAGTTAATGATTAGGGAGGCGGAATAATGCCTTCCGTACTCGGTATGGTCATTTTGAGTTCTTAGTGATGTCTTTTATGTTGACTATTGCCCCAGCAGCATTCATGGATTTGATGAATAGAGTCTTTCATTAGTTTCTGGATCTGTTTGAAATTGTGTTCATAGATGATATTTTGGTGTATTCAAAAATTAAGGTGGATCATGGTAATCACCTCTGTATATTGTTTCAAACCTTTAAAGAGTAGCAGTTATATGCCAAATTCTCGAAATATGCATTTGGATTAAACGTTGTCACCTTTTGGGCCATGTCATTTCAAGCGAAGGGATCATGGTGGATCTGCTAAAAGTTGCAGTGGTTAAGAAGTGGCCTAGACCCATAAATCCTATGATATTCAGAGCTTCTTAGGTTTAGCTTGTTTCTATAGAAGGTTTGGGCAAAGTTTTTCATCTATAGCTATCTCGTTGACTAAGTTAACTCAAAAGAAGGTAAAGTTCTTATGGTTGGAAGCTTGTGAGGGTAGTTTTGAGAAGTTAAAGGATATGCTAACTTTGGCTCCGGTCTTTACCTTCTTGAAAGCATGGATGGATTTGTGGTATATTGTGATGTGTCCCGTGTTGGTCTTGGTTTCATTTTTGATGTAGCATGGAAAGGTGATAGCTTATGCCTCTCGATAGTCGAAGGTGCATGAGAAGAATATCCGACCAACGACTTGGAACTATTAATTCTGGTGTTTGTGTTGAAAATATTGAGTCACTATCATTATGGAGTGCATATGGATATCTTTTCTAGTGGCTTGAGCTTAACCTCGGTGAAAGGAGATGGCTTGAGCTTCCCAAGGAATATGACATGAGTCTTCACTACCATCCAAGTAAAGCAAATGTGGTTGTTGATATTCTTAACAGGTTGTCCATGGAAAGTCTGGCTTATGTGGATGAAAGGAAGTAGGAGTTGGTGAAGGATATTCACTACTAAAAGAACTTTCGTCCGTGAAAGTAAAGGATTAGGATTTAACCTGAAGACTTAAACAAGTAAGGATATTAGGTCGGCATGTCGTTGTTGATCTCCCAAGTATTCATTCTACTGGTTGGTGCCTTCAATGAACATTAACTTCTGGAATCTATCTAGTGCACAATTATCTTACATCACTAGCTAAAATGAGCACAGGCTCCTCCACAAAGGTCAAATGTTCATCCCACTGAACTGAATCTCATCTAAGCATATGAGACAGATTAGTAATGTTTTGTCGCAACATAAAAAAAATGGAAATTTGGATGAACATCAATAAAGTATGGGGGTAAGGCTAACTCATAAACCACATCGCCAACTGTGCAAAGGATGTCAAAGTGTCCAATATATCTGGGGTTGAACTTGCCTTTTCTCGCAAAGCTCATCACACCCTTCATAGGCGGTACTTGGAGGAATACTCGACAACCAACTTCAAATCTCAAGGCATGAAGTCTACGAACTACATAAGCCTTCTACCTACTCTGATTTGCCCACAACCTGCACTGAATAACCCTAACACTATACAATGACTCCTGAAACAAGTCAGTACACTGGGGTCTAATCTCTAAAGTCTCAAATGATCAAATCGGAGAACGACATCTCAATACTATAATGATAACTATTATTATATACAAACTCTACCAAGGCTAAATATTGTCGTGACTGATCTCCAAAATCTAGAACACAAGCTTAGATCATATCCTCAAGAACTTCACTAGTCTGGTATAACCATCCATCAGTCTGAGGATAGAAGGTTCTACTAAGATCCACATGAGTATCCAACTCCTTTTGAATTGCTCTCCAAACAGTGAACACCAAACCCCGATCTAAAATGATAGATATAGGCACACCATGTAAGTGGACTATCTCACTAACATATATACGAGCCAACCTCTTGGCACTGAAGGACATCTAAATAGGAATGAATTGTCCCGACTTGGTCAATCAATCCATAATGACCCAAATACCATCAAAAACATGGGAACTACAACAAAACCCACTAACAAATTCTATGGTGATTCGCTCCCATTTCCACTCAAAAATGGACAATCTCTTAAGAAAACCGTTGGGTCATTGATGCTCGGCCTTCACCTACTGCCAACATAGATAGCAAGCTTCAAAGTTTGCCACATCTCTCTTTATTCCACCAATAATGTTGTCTAAAATACTTATACATCTTAGCTATACCATGGTGAATAGAATATTTGAAGTTGTAAGCCTCACGCAAAATTGACTAAATCAATTCATCAACCCTTGGAACATAAATGTAACTATCAAATCTAAAGACACCCTCTGAATCTAGGGTAGTCTTCCTGGACTCCCCACTCAACAACTGATCACAGATGATGCAAAGTCTTTATCCTCAAACTGGTGACCTCAAATTTGCTTAAATAGGAAAGACCTCACCTCAACACTTGGAAAAATCCTCCTAGGATCTAATATATCAAGTTGTACCATAATGTTTGCTAAGTATTAAATGCCCCATGCCAATGTCCTCTAAGAAAGTAAAACACAATCCAAGCTACCCATACTCACTGCCTTCTGGCATAAGATGCCAGCCACTACATTTACCTTGCCTGGATGATACAATAAAGAGATGTCATAATCTTTAAGCAACTCCATCCATCTACGCTGCCTAGAGTTAAGCTCTCTTTGGGTCATAATTTGGTGAAGACTATGATAATCCATGAATATTTTTTAATGCACACCATAAAGATAATATGTCCAAATCTTAAGAGTGAAAACTGCAATCACTGATAGGCCCAAATTATATCTCTCTTACGAGAGAGTAAGCGGTTGTTGTCAAATATATAACCCAACTAGGTTGGGGTCGAATCCCACAGGGAATATGGTGCTAATTAAGTTGTATGCAGATTAGTTGACTTTTAATCATTCGTTTCCATAAAATAAATAGGGGGATTTGATTTAGTTCACAAATTAATGGTTTCAGTTTAACAAGATGAAATAAGTGTAGTAGTAATCAAATTCAGAGAAAGGGCAAGCTAAGGTTATGTCCACCTTGTAGTTTTCAATACTTTCTTACTCTAGGCTTTAAGAATTCATACATACATCATGCTTATAGAGAAACGTATTGTATCTAATAACATAATCCTAGTGTTTCTCATCCATCAAGGACTAATTCACTTTAGTTCTCTCGAATCAAAAGCGTTTACCAAAAACAATACGAAATCTCCAAGTATTTAATCCTTTTAAGGCATTAACATATGAAATAGGAGTTGGTAATTCTATTTTCTTGTCACTACTCTCCTTTCCGAAAAACAACCTTTATTTCAAACAAGTTGAGTTTTAAGGCATATCCTCTATGTTTGCAACCATGAGAATTCAAGATAAACGAAAAGAGTATGATGTAAACAAATCAATGCATAATGAATTCAAAACCCAAAGTAATAGATTGTATTCTACAAGGCTTCTATAACCCTAACTAATAAATTTAGCTACTCATGAATAAAATGAAAATCACAATAGAAATATTCATCATACCAAAAACTAGAAGAAGATCTTGGTGTGCGAATACTGAGAGCAAGAGCAAAAAAAACATTTTTCTCTCTCTCTCTTAAGCTAAGCCGCCCTTCTCTGCTCTCTCCAAAATAAATACAGAAATAATGAATCCCCTAAAAATTCAGCCATAAGGCTTTTAATAAATCCTTCTCTAATAAATTGCTACTGAGTCCTCAACTATTTAAAAATATTGAGTTTTCTCGGAAAAAGCTCCCATATATCACATTCAGTCCAAAAGCTGCTTTTCTTTTATGTGAAGTTTCCTATGCTATCCATGGGTCCCTAAAGTGTCGTGATATTCCTCATTAGTACCTCTCTTACTCTCTCTTGTGTCATATTCCATCCATATTCCATAGTCCCATAATGTCTTCATCTACCTCATTAAGACCTGAAAACATGCTAATGACATCGGTTAACTCAATTACATAGAAGTAGAGTAAAAACATAAGAAACTAGGCACTTTGTTCTCTAAACATAGCTAAAATATGGATAAATTATGGTGCTTAGGCATATAAATACACACAAGATCAATTGCTAACTCCAAATCATGAATGGGATAGCTGGGCACGTGCACCTTAAGCTACCTCAATGAATAAGCAATAACACAACACTACTTCATCAATAAAAAATCCAAACCAACAATAGAAGAATCACAATGCACAGTGAATCCCCCACCCTCAACAAAAAGATCTAAAATA
This sequence comes from Capsicum baccatum var. pendulum, assembly GCA_030864225.1. Taxonomy (NCBI): domain Eukaryota; kingdom Viridiplantae; phylum Streptophyta; class Magnoliopsida; order Solanales; family Solanaceae; genus Capsicum; species Capsicum baccatum. The sequence continues at coordinate 72,747,165 of CM061558.1, read as the reverse complement.
GGAGCTTAAGTAAGAAATCCCTTAAGCTTCCCAAAGCTCGAGTTACACTTCTTGGACTATCATAAAGGAACCTCCTTCCAAGTTAATACAGTCATTGGCATTGCAATTGTAGAAAAACCCTTTACGAAACATCTATAATAACCAACCAAATTAATAAAGCTACGAACCTCAGTTGGAGATGTAGGTCAGGCCAATTCACGAATAACTACAATCCTTATCGGGTCTACCATAATCCCATCCTTATATGCAATATGTCTAAGGAATTCACTGACTCAAGCTAAAACTCATACTTACTGAATTTGGTGAAAAGCATATGGTCTCTCAAAGTTTGGAGCACAATCCTCAAATATTACACATGATCCTCTCTACTCCTTGAATATACAAGGATGTCATCGATGAACATAGTAACAAGAAAATCCAAATAAGGCCTGAACTCGCGGCTCATCAAATCCATATATGTGGTTAGGGTGTTAGTCAACCCGGACGACATCACTAGGAAATTGTAATGACCGTAATGAGTCCTAAAGGTTGTCTTTGGGATATGCTCAGCCTGAATCCTCAACTGATGGTAAGTCGACATTAAATAAATCTTATAGAATATCACGACTACCTGAAATTATACAAATAAATTAGCGATGCAAGCATGGAATAATAATTCTTCACTATCACCCTATTAAGTTGCCTATAATCAATATGCAAACGTATGGAGCCATCATTAATCTTCACAAGCAATATAGGACCTCCCCAAGGAGACACACTCTGTCTAATGAAACCCTACCCAAGAAGATCCTAAAGTTGAGAATTCAGCTCCTTAAGCTCGATAGAAGCCATATGATAAGGTGATGTAGAAATAGGCCGGCAGCTTGGCTTAAGATCAATAACAAACTTAATACCATAGTCGAGATAAAGGCTAGGTAGATCAAAACGAAAAATATCAGAAAACTCATGAATTACAAAAACAAATTCAAGTGACAAACTCTGTACACTACCATCATGAATATATGCGAGATAAGAACCGAAACCCCTCAAAATAAGCTTTCTAGCTCACATATAAGAGATAATCCCCGTCATCGCATGGTTAACAGCTCTCTGCCATAAATTGGGGGTACATTAGGCATGCCTAAGGTAACCATCTTGGCAAAATAATCTAGGATCGGATAATAGTGGGATAACCAGTCCATGCCTAAAATCACATCAAAATCCACCATGTTTAATGTAATTAGATCAGCCTGAGTATAAATATCTCAAATAGTCACAACACATGATCTGAAAACTCAATCCACTACTAAAGAATCACAGACAAGAGTAGATCCATGCAGCGGCATAGATAATTAATCTAAAGAAAATTCTAATTGAGGGTCACAATAAGAAGACACATAAAAATGAGTGGATCATGGATCAAACAAACCAAAAGTCGATTGGAAGCACATAAAAATCATACTTATAGTAACAACATTCAAAGAATCAACCTTGGGTATAGTAGGTACTACATATAAATGACTAGGCCGGCCACCTTGCTGGGCTCCAAATTGATCTCCTGTCCTACCTACCTGAGAACCTTCATGAACATCCCGGAGACCACATCTATGACTATGCATACTATCTCTAGATGAGGGATAAACTACCCTAATAGGTGGAATGCATTGAGATGAAGGGAAAATTATTCCACGACTAGAGAACTCTCACTCAAAATAACAAAGAACTCCTCAAACATTACATTCCCCATGAACTGTACGAAAACCTAAAGATTCGGTTGAACCGAAAAAACCACCACATCTATAATAACAAAAACATAAACCCTTTGAAGACTGACCACTACTTTGTCTAGGATAATCACGGAAACTAGACTGGCCTCAACGTTTAAGATAAAAAGCTACCTAAACAAGTCTACTAGACTATCGTTGATACTGATATGATTGATATGAAGGGTACCTATCTTGAGAACTATTGCCTTTAAACTGTGGCCACTTTAGCTCTTACTGAAATTACCCTGATACTGTAGCCTCTTATCGATTCTCCCTTGGGCCTTACAATGGATCTCAATAATAACCTGAGCATGATCAAACACCATAACAAAAGATCTACCTGCAAAAAATACACTCTATGTTGACATGAAAAGAAAAAGTCTCATTCCTCAGACAGAGTAACGAACCCTCTCATACTCGGTAGTCAAAATAGAAGTAGCATGTATATAAACTCCTAAAATTAAGCCTCATACTCCATAACATTCATGGAGCTCTGATCCAACCTCGAGAACTGGTTTCTCAAACAATCCTTAAGACTGTGAGGCATGCATTTCTCAAAGAAGATCTTAGAAAATTGGGTCCATGTCAAAGGGGAAGATCCAGCTGGCATGGAATCAAGATGAGTTATCCACTTATGTCAAGATACTAAGTCCAAATAAAAATAAGTGTAGGCCATACCAGGAGTCTCAACTAGGCCTAAATTATGGACCCTATCCTCACAAGCAATCAGATACTCACAATATCCTTGCCCAGTACACTAGAAAACCTAAACAAAGCTATCTTTAAGAATCTACCCAACATCTTATACTTCTCGATAGACATAGCAGGCTGAGAAATTACCGACGCAGGAGGAACCTCAACTCTAGGAGTCACAATTATCGATTATAAACCCACCTCAGTATCACTCTGGTCTATAGACTGTGCACCATTAGATGATGTACCACCAACTAATCACAAAAGATAAATCAATGCATCCCTAAACATAGAAGGAGAAATAAATTTCGGTGGAGCATGGGATGGTACCTGACCTACCATTGTCTATGGTGAAAGAAAATTTAGCTCGGGAGCAGGTATAGGGTCTAGTGGAGGCCCTCTATCCTGGCCCCTAGCTGAAGACACATCTCGAGGTTGTCTATGACCTCTAAGAATCCCTAGGCTCGATCTTGGGACCCTCATCTTGTATAGTGGTAGCACATGTCCTAACCATCTACAAAAAGGTGAAACCAAAGGAATGCTTTAGAAATTAACTCAAACTCTTAGTATAAAATGAGCTAAAAAGGTGATAAATCTTCCAGAAGATAAGGAATAGACATTATCATCCTGATTCACGGGACTCTACTAGGCATTTTCTTTAGTACCAACAATGCAGAAACCTAGGTTATGATAACAATTTGTTATGACCCAATTTATGAGTCATGATGGCACCTACTCCATCCTGTCAATAGGTAAGCCAAACCACAGCACAAAGCTAGATGCAATGGGATATTTTAGTGAAAACAGACTCAAAGAAAAAAATTTACAATTAAAAGCTTAAATAACAATCATGCAATTATAGAGGTCTAATAAATAGATAGGAGGTCAAAAACATCCAAAGAATTAGTAATGTCGGTGTAAGATCTACTACAACTGGAATAAAAGTATTGAATAGCCAAATGCAATTCATTTAAAAAAATAAAAGGCTAGACATAGAGACATAGAAGGAAAGGGGAACCTCCGACTCCAAAAGCTCACCCAATCTTCAAAATCAACCCTGCATCTACGTCGAATCAATGATAGCAACTAGTACCCAGATTTGCAACAAAAAGGTACATAGTATAGTATGTGTACCAAAACTATAGGTACTCAATAAGAATTAATCCAACTAAACTAAATCATTATATGAAAACGATAATATAGAAGATACGAATAAGCTAAGTCAAGGTAAAAAGGTAAACCTAAAAATAAACTCCAACTTGGTGGTGCATAAATAAAAAAATAACTCTGAATAGAATGTAAGGATTTCACAAGAAATAGACTAAATTGGACCTTATAAGACAATATATGCAGAAAAATAAATAACTTAATGTAGGCCCCCATAAGCATGGATGGTACAATCAAGGAAAGTAAATAATCGAATAACCATAACCTAGAAATTGTCCTACTATGGCCACAAATTCAATCAAACCATATCACACCATAAAACACTCTCAATTGATGGACTTAAATCAGTGCTCAATCATCAATATCATAACTGATTGTCGGACTTGAACCAGTGATCATATAATCAATATCATAACCGATTATCGGACTTAAACCATTGTTCATATCATAAATATCATAATCAATTATCGCATTTTCCATAAGTAGAATCAACCCCCAAAGTCAAACGATCATGACTGCTGAGTATCTAATTTCCTCAAATCCCATAGTAAGCATTTAGAAAAGTAAAACAAGAACATAAGGATCTACCAAAACTAGCTTATGTCTTGGCCTAAGGCAAACTGGAAGGGCCCACTTCTAGTCCTCAAAATCTATCACTTCTACCCTAGGCTTGAATAAGGTATCTAAATCTATTTTTTAAATGTTAATCAAGCCTTATTTATTCCTAAGAAAGGAATACTACTTAAAATGTGAGCAACTAAGTCAACTACGCCTAATTTACGATCTCAAGATAGCCTAAACATTACAACTAACCCTAACTATTGATAATAATACCACAAACACCTAAATAACATCCCAAATCTAGCATAGTATTGTAATCTTACTACAAAATACCACAATTTATGAAAAGGGTAAACCTAGCAGACCTGAACGTCAAAGAAAAGCTTGAAGAATCCATTAATCAACTATTTCCCTATCCGAGAAACTTTCAGATGATGTCGCATGATCAAAATAACCATCTACTCATTAAAATGAGAACAATGATACCTATATTACATTATTATTCTTTGAGTCCAAAATTACGTAAAATCTCATGTTAGCTCTATATATGAAATCACACATTTGGAACCAACACAAAATCCTACTATGCTCAAGGAACATTTACCTTAAAAAATAAGTGAACTCTGAGCTATTATGGAGCTAAAATCAAGTCACCAAGCTTCTAGGGATTTTAGTCAAGAATGGAGAACCAACCAAGAAAATAATGGAATCTTACTGCAAATTTGATGGGAAACTATGTAAAATTATGATACCGAAGTTCAAAAACACCCACACTGTTTTTCCAAAGCATTCCTATTTTTTAGGGTTTTAGTCTCTTAAGAATGGGAGAAAAATGGTGAAAATTGGGCAAAGTGTGGTATTTATATGCTTCCCAGGCACGCAGGTGCTGCAAAAGCAAACACTTGGCCATTTTAGAGGTCAGCGCTGAAGCGTCTAGCTAACCGCTAAAGCAGTCCCCTGCCGACTAGGAAGGTTGTTAAAGTAGACCTTGGGCCGCTTTAACATAGCCGTTTTTTAATAGCGGCTAAAGCATTCAAGTGACCGTTAAAATGGTAATATTGGCTGAGGAAGGGTAGATAAAGCACCCAAAGGGCTGTTAAAGTGCCCTCTGCTAAAGTACCTAAAGGGCCTCTTGAGCAGTCACACTAGATATCAGGCACCAGCTAGAGACTTAAAATTTTCCTGTGTCTCCGTCAACCCCTAGGTATTTATCTAGAATCCCATATGCACAAATGAACTATGTGACCCTATAAGTTTGACATTTTAAAATCAATGGTGTAGTCAAAATTTCCATCTAAGGTCATTTCTATGAAAAGTGGGGCCTACAGCCACTTACTATTTCTCTTAGCTTCTGGTTAATAGCACAAAAATGAGTCTGGAAGTTTTGGGACATAAAATAAGGCTCTACCAAATATAAAATTGATGTTGTAGAGTTGTTGGAATAGTCAAAATTGGCATACAAGGTCATTTGATAATGGTTTTTCCTGGTAGCCAATTTGAACTAGGAAAGGCTTCAAAACAGAAAATTGGTTCTAAAAACCAATCAAACTATCCGGTAACCAAACTATCGGTTCTAGCAAATCATAAATGACTTGGGGCAGCTATAGAAGAGCTCTAACCAGCAAAACCAAGAATAAATATCAAAAAATGGCCTTGTGGATCATTACACAACCCTAGACAAATGTGCAAACCACAAACAATACTTTTTGACACTAATATTACCCTACTTTTAAGCTACAAATTAATCCACCATTGACTATCTGAGCTCTAATGGAATGAAATGGCCCATAAAGGCCTTCACAATGTCTATCTAGACCACAAACCATTGGGGGAGCATCATGACCTTTCAATGCTACCCACATATAGTACCAATCAACAACAATATTTTTCAATCAATAAGTAGACAGTTCAACAACATCTATATCCGATACCCATATCACCTTACAAATTTTATGAGTTTCATCAATGAACTGTTGGGGGTCCTCTACAAAATTATAACCTGTGAATTTGGGTGGATTCGTATGGATGAAATCTTTGATCTTAGATTCAGCTACCTCTCCCTAAGTAGCAACAAGTATATCTAAAATTGTCTCTAAGCCTGGGCGGCTACCCACTGTTTGAGTAGTTGTATTGCTCCATTGAGATCCTAGTCTGAAGCACTTAGTGGTAGGATAGGAACTACTTGGTACCACTAGAGATGCAGAAAGCCTTTAAGGCATTTCCACCCTGAGCATTTAAGAACCTAGAAACATAGAATGCATCAAGCTTTTTTGAGTCCCATTTAGATCCAACAATATGGGAGATTTCTCTGTAGTGGTTTCTCCCAAAGAAGTGTTGGTAGTGGCTATCTAGGTTATTTTATCCTTATCAGAAGCAGACATAATCTGTATCACAAATAAGCAAAATAGAAGTCATAAGAACTTTCTATGACTTAACTCTACTGCACGATCTATAATGTAAATGAAAGTCAAATTCTTAAATATATGTATAGTTCTTAAATATAAATATGGTGCGTAACACATCAATATGTAAGATCCTACACTACATGACTTTATTGACTCTGTAGGACAACTGAACCTAGGTTCTGATACCTAGATGGCCAGGCCCCAAATGATAATTACGAGCAACAACTATGTGCACCCACTTTACAAGCACACGATGACATATATGAGATTATGGGATAATAAAGAGCAGGATGTCCAACTTGAGCTATATATACAGAAGAGGAATTTAAATGAACAAAATTGTATAGTACAACACTACATGATGTTCATAAAGCCTCTAGTCAGTGTAATACGCTAAACTACGAATTACTACTACGCATAGGGCCTGATAAACCCAAATAGAAACCTACACCTATAGTAAAAAAACTAGACATAACTGGCTCTAGAGAGATATGGAGACTACCAAAATATCATCTAGAAGCAACAATAGGCCCTAACGTGGAGCTCTTCTATATTGAGGATCTGAGCCTATATTAATAAAACATAGTGCCCCCAAGACGTTAGTACATAAACAATATGGATTGGTATGAAAGAAAACAGAATAATAGATGGAAAAGTGCAGAAACTCATATGAATCAAATACCAAAGTGAAAGAAGTATGAGCAAATAACTAAAACATATATGACATGAAATTGTAACCTATTCTTCATCTTTATTAGTTCATCATTTAATGTCCATGAAGGCGTTCATTACAATATAGAGACTATAATTTGCTTAGGTGATGTACTTAACCTATATGTAATACAATTGATCACAAGACGGTCAACTGAAGGCAATTTGTGGCAGTTATAAAATGTATGTTGTTCAAATAATTATTGCTATAATTTCATACATAAAATTGTAAATGAATATTGATACAAGGTACGCCCCCAGTGGCTTACTATGAGTGTGCCTCGATAGGCCATATATTCCATATGTTGTCTCGGGTTAGGGAAAACCAGTGCATGATGTTCCAACTGACTCCAAATATAAAGAATGCTAAAAAGATAGGTATGCCCCAAAAATTATGTTCACTATAATGGTCTGGTCTTAATACTATATGCAGAATCAGGTCAAGCAGATATGCCAAGGAAATCCTATGGACCCGCCCAATGTTAACCATTATCTAATAATGTCATAAAGACCTATGACATATGAATTACTGTAATGACCATTAAGATAATACATACAAGTCCAACTATGCTATAACTATTTATTTTTATTCACAGCGTCTGACATATATACCATGTGACCTAAGAATTTCAATTAAAGAAACTTATGATAATATGGAATAATATAAAGACTTAACATATAAAGAGCAAGATGGATACTTATAAGGTAGATAATATAATGAGGGGGTGATACGTAAGACATGTAAAAATTCTTTTACATAATTTATGAGAACTAAATTAGTGTTGATAGAAAGGAGCACATGACGTAGAGTGGTGCCTTAATGGTGAGGAAAAGTTTTTCTTTACATACCTTAGCAATTTACTAGCTAAAATAGTATCCTGAGCCTCAAACAATTCAACTCATGATAGTGTAGCCTTTATCCTTCCAACCACCAATTCAAGTTATCTGTTAGGCAATCCACTAGCTACATAGATAACAGATACATCCATCAATGATTCGGAGATTTGTTAACAATTTATTTCAATTATCTTCACTTATACGCAAAAATAAATCAAATTTCTTAAATAGAAATAGGAATGAATTCTTTAATTTTTGACTTATAGAATCGAATAACCAATCCGCCCAACTAATTGGAATTTCAAAAATTCCATTATTATGACAATTTCAAAATTTTTCCTTTCCTCAAGAACTCTAATTAAGCAAATCCACTACAAGAGCTAGTACCAAAGTTTAAATTAACTATCCCCAAATACTTATCTATATTAAATTCAAGAAAGTGGGTAAAAAATTTACTTCTTGAAATTCAATTCTAATTATAGATTTTATAAATCAATTGTTGAAATCTCTTGAGATTGCCATAAAATTCTTTTGCTTATATGCTCCTTAAGGACATGGATATCCCTCCTTCATTATATTCTCCTCTTTGATTCCTTACAAAAAACAATTCTTGTTCATAGCACAAATTAAAGAAGAAAACGGAGGAGTAACGAGTTGTTTCCTAGAAACCAATTCCAGTGAACTACTAATATTCTCCCCTTTCAACTTATTACTATTTTAAGAAAATTATTTAAAAAATGGTCCCCACATATCCACACTAATAATAATAAATATAAAAAGATATAAGGAGACATCATTTAATTATTTTATTTCAATAGACATTCAATATTGAGATAAATAACTAGACATACACTACTCTTCATAACCTCAGTGTTATGCTTCTCTATAGTATTATTAACTTTGATTCAAAATCTTCCGCTATGATACAAGTTTTTTAGTAAAGGGAGAATAAAGGTGTCAAACGGGCCGGGCTGACCCGGCCCGGCCCGGCCCGACCCGGCCCGAAACACCAAACCGGACCGGTTTGACCCGGCCCGGAAAGCCCTAGGGCTTTAGGGTACCGGGTCCCGGTCCGGTTTTTTAAAAAATTGGGCCCGATTAACCCGGCCCGGACCAACCCGGTCCAGACCCGCCGGTTAACCGGCCCGGCCCGGCCCGGTAACCCAAAAAAATTAAAAAAAAAAAAAAAAAAAATCTGTTGGGCCAAACTAGCCGTTGGCCCAACGGTAATATTACTGTTTTTTGGGTCCAAACGGCTAGTTTGGGCCCATTTGATTAAAAAAAATATATATATATAAAATATTTTTTAATCCTCAAAATAAATCTATAAATACCCTACAACTTCAAATCATTTCTCACATAATTTTTCACTCTCTCAAATCTCATTCTCTCTCAAATCTCAATTCTCAATTCTCAAATATTCAATATATTTAATTTCTTAAAGTGTTCACTTTAATTTTTTAATTTTTCGTTTACAAAGTAAGAGCGGAAGTTTCTAAAGTCGCAATCTTCGGATACTTCCAAAATTTGGTATTGTCGTTCCATCTCTTACGTTTAATTTTTATTTATTGTATTAATTGCTTAATATTTAATTTTGTTATATTTGTGTATTTTGAATATTTTTAGTTTAATTTAATTTATATTATGGATAAATTAAAAAACCTCGCTGCTAAAGGTGTTAAAAATTTTTGTCCCGGAAGCGGTAGTGGTAGTAAAAAGCGAATTATTAGCGGTAGAGGTAGTTCAAGTAATAGATATACCCGTGTGACTTCGCCTCCGGTACCGCTTGGTACACCTTTTGAGGAAGAAATAGGTGTAGGTGCTCACGATATGGATTATGTAGAATTTCAAGAAAATTACGGTATAGAAGAAGAAAATAAAGTAGATGCAGTTAATGTAGACGAAGATGATGAAAATATTGTTGAAACACCCGCAGTAGGAGATGCTAACGTTAGATCTGAATCAGTTAATCTCCCTTCCCGTCCTCCCAGTGCCCCAAAACCCCGTAAAAGAACTAGTATTGCATGGCAATTTTTTGAACGTATATCAGATATTGAGGTGCAGTGCAATATTTGTCAACAAATATATAAGCATAGAAGTGGCGGTAAGCAAGGGGGTACGGGTACGTTAATGAGACATATAGCTGAAGATCACAAAAGAGAGTTAAATATTGCAAAAGGTGGTGGGGATGTTGGTGGGTCAACGCAAACTAGAATGGACCCAACAACCGGTCAAGTAGCGAAAAAGTATAATAAATTGAGGGACCGGGAAGAAATAGCTAAAATGGTAGCTGTGGGTTGTTTGCCTTTTACTTTTCCTTCTTCTGATGCTTTTATCCGTTATATACAAGCAATTTATAATCCTATGTTTAATGGTATTCCTAGAACTACTTGTCGGTCTGATATTTTTAAACTCCATTCACAATATTGTTTTTATTTATCAACATTCTTAAAAAATATTCAATGTAGATTGTCCCTAACTTCTGATCTTGGTCGTGCTGTTAATAAAAATGATTATTTAACTGTTACTTGTCATTGGATGGATAGTAATTTCATAATGCAAAAACGTATTCTTGCTTTTTTATATGATAAAGATCGCAAACATACTGGACAATTTATTTCTGATTCTATTATTAAAATTGCCGGATATTATGGTATAGAAAATAAAATTTTATGTATTGCTTTTGATAATGCTTCTAACAACAAGAATGCTATAACAAAAATAAAATCTACGTTATCTCCACCCTTTCCTGAAATTTTCCATATTAAGTGTGCATGTCATATCTATAATTTAATTGTAAAAGATGGTCTTGACTTTTTTGAGGTTTATATTGAAAAAATTCGTCTTGCCGTAGGTTTCATTCAAGGAAATAATCGTAGAGAGAGAATTAAAGAATTTAAAGTTAAATGTCAAGAAAATGGACTTACACCGATTTTAATGCCTGAGGAAATTGATATTAGATGGAATTCTACGTATGAATTTTTAAAAACTTGTTATAAATATAGAATTCCTATTACACTAACTTTTAACCAACACTGTGGTTCTTTTGCTGATTCTGCTGATTGCATGTTACATAATTCTGATTGGGTTATAATTAATGATCTTGTTACGTTTTTAGAAAAATTTTATGTAGCTACGGTTGAATTTTCCGGTGCATACTATCCTACTGTTTGTAATATTTTGGCATATATAGCCGATATTTCTGGTTTGCTCCAACAATATAAAAATAAAGAAGGTTATAAAGAAGCGGTTGGCGCTATGTTTACGAAATTTAAAAAATATTTCTTCCCGATTCCCCCTATTTACTTGGTTGGTGCTATTTTAAATCCTTGCATGAAATTTAATCATATGTGTCACTTTAGTACTCTTATTTATGCTAACTTAGAAATAAATACTAACCGTGAGTCTGAACAAGAGCAGCCTGATTTGTGGACGGCTACGGCTGATGCAAAAGATTATATAGAAAAATTATATAATCACTATGCTGATTTATTTGATTCAGCCGTACCTACAAATATCAGTCCAACTGTCGCTCCTCATCCTCCCGAGGAGCCATCATCTTCTAAAAGGTCAGCACATAGTGGTTTTCCTGATTCGTTTTATGATTTAACTTGTTGGAACAGTGTGGATGAGAGAGCTTACACATCAACTTATCGGGAAGAGCTGAAATATTATCTGCGGACGCCACCAGAGGATCGCAGACGACGGATCAACTCGCTGGATTGGTGGAGAAATAATGAATCACAATATCCTGTACTTTCAAGATTAGCCAGAGATATCTTGAATGTTCCAATGTCAACCGTTGCATCAGAGAGCGCCTTCAGTCAGGGACGACAGCAGCTTGGAGACAACCGACACTCATTGGGAAGCAACGCAATGAATGTTTTAGTTTGCCTTAGAGATTGGATTAGAGCAGAAAGAAGAAACCAAGGAATGGAACCAGAGCCAAGCGACGACCTCAAACTTGAAGAAATAATGACTTCACGGGAGAACTCAACAGAATCAAGTCCAATGCATGGGTTTGCCCCCGTTGACTTCGACTATCCTATGCAAATTCCAATTAATATTAACATGAATGAGTTGGAAAAAATGATGCATAATTTATAGATTTTTCATTCATGTAAATTATAAATTTTGGATCATTTTGCAATCAATAAAATTCCACAAATTCATTCACTCCTTAGTCGTTGTTTTTTATTTTTTTTTATTTATCAATTTAAAGTTTTAATATCTTCTATACAACTGTATATTTAATGTATACATGTGTATATGTTTATATATCTTATATAGAAGTGTATATTTAATGTATACACGTGTATATATCTTCTATAGAAGTGTATATTTAATGTATACATTATATATATCTTATATAGAAGTGTATATTTAATGTATACACGTGTATATATCTTCTATAGAAGTGTATATTTAATGTATACATTATATATATCTTCTATAGAAGTGTATATTTAATGTATACATGTGTATATATCTTTTATAGAAGTGTATATTTAATGTATACATGTGTATATATCTTTTATAGAAGTGTATATTTAATGTATACACGTGTATATATCTTCTATAGAAGTGTATATTTAATGTATACACGTGTATATATCTTCTATAGAAGTGTATATTTAATGTATACATTGTATATATCTTCTATAGAAGTGTATATTTAATGTATAGATTGTGTATATAGCGTATATATAGTGTATATTTGACCGGTTTTTATCCGGGTTTGACCGGGTTTGACCGGGTTTGACCGGGTTTTAGCGGGTTTGACCGGATTGGGTTAAGTGGGCCGGTTCCGGGTGGATTTTATTTTTTTTACTGTGCGGCCCGGCCCGGCCCGGACCGATTAAGGCCAAAACCGGCCCGTCACCGGCCCGTAACCCGGTTAGAGAGAGGGGGCCGGTTCCGGGTTGACCCGGCCCGGCCCGTTAGACAGATATAAGGGAGAAGCATACACTTGTAACAGTAGCTAAAGAAATGAGCCAAAATTGCTGTAAGTCAAATACATAATTTTTACCATTCTTTCCTAGTAATTAATGCTAATTAAAGGTGTCACTATATTGGAAATGGAATGTGGCACCATAATGAGTTGTTTCAATTACCCACTTCCACGTAGAAGTATGGTATCACCATCACACCACTTTTAATCTATATATATTCACTCCGATATTGCATGATTTTGTGGTAACATGAATTTTATATACAAAATATATCTTAATTAATAGAAAATTATTTTAAACAAATCTCCAATTCTCTGAAGAATCTCAAATGGCCTGATATATCTATTTTTAAGCTTACCTTTATTTTTGAACCTCATCACGCTATTCATGGAAGACATTTAAAGAAAGACCCAATTACCAACTCCATAACTAAATGCACAAAGATTACGATTAACATAACTCTTTTTTCTGTTGTAAGTTGTTTATTTCCTATCTTGAATAACCCAAACTCTAACCAACGACTCTCAAAGCAAATAAGTACCTCGTGGACTAACCTCTGGAGTCTCAACCCATCCAACTAGAGATAAAAAAATCCTACCATTAATTGCCTTGAATAGTAGTTATTATTATAAGCAAGCTCTGTTAAGGATCGAAATGCTTCTATTGACCACCAAAGTCCAGGACACAAGATCAGAGCACATTCTCTAACACTTGAATAGTACACTTCAATTGTTTGTAAGTCTAGGCATGAAACCTATACAAAGATTGGCTATATCCTACTGAAATCTTGAGGTAAATTGAGAACCTCTATTACAAATAACATATAATGGCATCTTGTATAGATAATCCACCTCTCAAAGATAGATTTGATGTGTCTTTGATACTTCATGTGTCTTTGATAGCATTTGAGTCATCATTGATTGGTTGACTTGATCAACCAATCAATGCTGACTCAAATGCTATCAAAGACACATGAAGTATGAAGAAAACCACCAATGCTCAAACTTCACCAACTATCAGAAATGCTCAAACTTCACCAACTGTCAACATAAACACCAAGCCATAAAGTTGTCTATATCTCTATGTATGTGGCTTCACCAATAATAATGTCTCAAGTATCTATAAATCATAGCTATTTTAAGGTCAATAGAGTATACAGAGCTATGAGACTCTTCAAATATTAACTAAATCAAGCCTTCTACCCTCAAAACATAAATGCAACCATCTTCTCTCAATATACCCTCAAAGTCTAAGGTAACCTTCATAGACTCATCCTTAGGCACCTAATCTCAAATAATACATAATCAACTATCATTAAATTGTCATTCTCAAATTTTCCACAAAAATGTTATAATACCCCGTACTTCTATCTAACTTAAATTCATCCTAAAATATTAAATACTTATTTTAAAGATTAACTCACTTTTATACATATGTTATTATCAAGATTTTCTTTTTTTTTCATGTGCGAAATTCAATAAGACTTCCGTCGATACAAAATTCGCCCACATCTGACACCCGGGCAAAGAGTTAGAGCCTTTTTAGTGAGACAGTGTATCACCTGAACCATCAGTGCATTGCGGATCATGTCAAAATGGCAATTGTAAAAATCCAGTGAGCCTCCGCAATTATGGTATGTCGCGTCAGGGCTCAAATTCAGAATCATCTTTTTTCTAGTATCTCAGCACGATACCACTGCATCACGGTGAACTTTTAGGTCCCATCGAGTATTGCAATGTGATTTCACCGTGTTGCACCATCAAACCAGTTCCTAGTTGACAATTTCCAGTGAAACAGAATGATAGCACCACGTCGCGCTAGGCTGGCAACTCGAGAAATTTTCTCAAAAATAAAATACGCGTCTAAGGGTTAAACAGGTCAATTTCTCAACCCTATATAAACTCAATAACACATGATTCAACTATATTTCACCCAAAATGTAAGGTTTCTCTCAAGAAAAAGCTAGGGTTTTCAATTGAGGATTCAAATCCTAGACCTAAATTCAAGAATCTCTTCATCAATCTTTGTAGAATCAAGAACTAAGGTATGCACAGTGTTGATTCATGGACTCCTTTCATCCATAAAGCTCAAGAACCCTATTTTAAATAATATGTCATGATGTTATTATTTTGAATTGATTATGTTCATGTAGTTATTTTTGTATGATTACGAAGATTGCATCTTTATCATGTTTTTATGAAACCATGTTAGTATAGGGTTAAAATTAAAGTAATTGAGTTAAATTGTGGAACCATGTTGTATTAAATTGATAGTCATACCTATGCCCTAAGTGTGCATCCAAGGTATTTGATAATATGCCCTAATGAATGAATGATGATCAAGTACTTAGTTTCCATGTGCCAAGATCATGTCATGCCTCTTAAGTTATTCTATTCCTATTTGATTAAGATGATTCCCATGATAAACCTATGCATTGTGATTGCTTGATGGGATGTTCATAAGATTAGAAGCATAAAATTATGCCATGTTTATACGCATTACTATCCATGTACAACATTATGATGATCATGTTCTTCATGAAATTCCCAACTATGAAATTATGAATTATTGATATTGGTCATGTGATCAGAAGTGTCAAGCATTGTCAGTTTCATTAGATCGAGTCCTAGGGGTACTTATACCCGATAATTTAGTTGTGTTCCTAGAGACATGTCATGTTTTTATGATACTCTCAGTCAAACCATGATCAGTAGATTCAGTCAGTCATTTGACTCAGGATAACTCAGTAAACTCAGTATCAGTCCAGTCCCATTAAGTAAACTCAATAATCTCAATCAGATCTCAGTAATATTCCATCAGTCAATGGAATTCAGCTAATTCAGTTAATTCAGTTCATTTCAGTAATCCATGTTCAGTGTCTATTTAGATGAGAGTAAGAATTAGCATCGAGTGAACCCAGAGATGGGAACACATACTTTTAGATGAGGGTGTGATTCTTAAAAGTCGTCCTTGCATTCCAAAACAATATAGCAAGCATAGGTTGAGACATCAACACTGTCAGATGAGGGTTGATGAGGTGGATAAACACTAGCAGATGAGGGTCCCACCATTCTTTTTTAGGGGACACTATTAGATGAGGGTCACCCACAGCTTGTCCTTACCAGTGGCACTATATTGACACCCTTCTAATTGGGGTTACAGATTGGACCCAAACGCATCTGTAATGGCATATTAGGGGCATATCGATTAGATAACTACTTCACATATTTTTAGTTTCAAAATCAGGACTGTCAGATACAGTCATTCAGTCTCAATAATAGAACTTAGATAGTTCTTCAAATTTTAGGACTGTCAGATATAGTCAACCCAGAACAGTATGAAACTCAGCTAGTTCCATCAGAACCTAGAATGTCAGATGCAGTTGCTCAGTATTAGTTATTTCAGTTATACAGTTATTAGTATCCTATATTATCAATATTTAGTTTCAGGACTGTCAGATACAGTCAATCAGACCAGCTCTTTATAATCAGAACTATCATAAATAATTTTTCCTTTATTAATAATATAACATCAGTTCCGCAGTACTCTATAGACTCAGTTATTCATTATCCCAGTATTAGCACTCAAATATTAGTGAATCCATGTTATCAGAATTCATGAGTCTGTGTTATTAAGAATTCAGTTATAGTCTCTTATTCATACATGTATTCTCATATTCATGTTATTTAGTCAGTTAGTATTGTTCATGCATATGAACCATTGCATTCAGCCTACCTCACTTGCATACCAATACATTCAAAGTACTGATGTATTTATAGTATGGTGTTTTATACCATAGGTTTAGAAGCACGAGCTCCTAAGCATCCTTAGTATATCAGACGTTTAGCATCTATACTTACAGTGAGTCCTCATTATTCGAGGATAACATGATTATTTTATTACTTTATTATTTTAATAGTTTGAAGTTAGTTGGGGACATGTCCCATTAACTTACAGTTTTCAGATAGTTTCGAGACATTCAGACTACAACATGTTTTCAGATAGTTTATTTCAGTTTTTGGGTATTTTTATACCCCATTTCAGATATTGTTCTATAATTAGTGTTAGTATAGTTTTAAAACTAATGGACTTTCACCTTATATTCTGCATATTTACAATATATTTTCAAGTTCTCAGTTACAGATATCAGTCATGGGTTAGCTTCTGATCCTTTGGGGTCATGAGCACTGTGTAACGTTTTGGGTACCAGATTTGGGGCCTTACAAATGTAGACCTAGATTCGACGCTAACAAGAATACTCCTAAGGTCTAAATTATCAAACCAAATCAACCTATTAGCTAAGGACTAGATGTCTGATGCCAATGATCACTTCAAAACTTAAAGGTATGCCAAGCTCCACATAATCACTGGTTTCTATCTCAAGGTATCCACTACCAGATTTCTTTTGCCAAAATGGTGTAGAATAGAAAAATCATAATGCTTAAGAAACTCTATCCACTTATGCTACCTTGAATTAATATTCTTCTGAGTAAGAATATATTAAATACTATGGTGATCAGTGAATATCTTAATAAACACAAAAAAGGTAATGCCTCCAAAACTTAAGCATGAAAACTATTATTGTCAACTCAAGTATATGCTACAACTCAACCCTGATGCATCAAAACACAATCCAAACCAACACCAGATTTATCACAATATACTGTAAACTCCTCTTTCTACACTGGAAGAGTTAAAATAAGAGGTGAAGTAAGTAAGGCCTTGATCTTCAGAAAGCTTACCTCATACACGTAAGACAATTAAAATGGGACCATAAGGCTAGTCAATATAGTTATAGGTGTTGTAATAAAACCATTGAAAAACCTTATGTTATAGCCTACTAACTCAATAAAGTTGGAAACATTGATTCGAGATATGGGTTTAGCCCAATCCCGAACTACCTCAATATTTTTTAGGTTAAATATAATCCCATCATTAAAAACCATTTGCCCCAAGAATGCTACAAACTAAAAGCTAGAAATTTTACTTTCATAATTTGGCATAAAGCCTCTGATATCTGAAAGGGTGGAACATAATGCTCAAATATTGTCCATGCTCCTCCCTACTCTTCAAGTAAATAATGATACCATCGACAAACACAATCATCAAGGAGTCTAAACAGGGCCTAAATACTCAATTCATGAATACTTTTAAGGCATATTCCAATCTAAAAGACATCACCAAGAACTCATAATGGTTGTAACAAGTCCTATAAGGCATCTTAGGGATGCCCGTCGCCCAAATCCTCAACTAATAGTAGCTAGATCTCAAATCAGTCTTAGAAAATATGGTTGCACTTTATAGATAGTATACATATCATCAATATATGGTATATCTACCTAAATATGCATAAATCCACCTATGATCAACCGGTATCCTCAACAACAACCATATCAATAGTAGGTTCTTATGTGCATAATTATTTGATATTTCTATACTTGAGCACCTATGATTTAAATTTTGTGTTTATAAAGTCTAATGTGTGTTCATAACAACTTTTGAATGAAAATGATCACTTTGAGTTTAGATGAGAACATTAGTTTTACTTGCTTGAGTTATGTGTTGTTCTAGTCAATCTTGATAAAATCTATTGTATTTTAAGCACTAATTCATGGTGTTTGATGATATAGGAAGCCTTGTAAGATGTTAAATTCAATTACGGAAAGTTAAACAAGCTGAAATTAAAGTGGAAAGACAACCGCAGATTGAGGAACTCAAAGCCAAATAGATGCAGCAAATATGGATAAGACCTAGAAATTCTAAGTACTAGGGTGTGCCATGCCCTTTAGCCTCTGAGATAATGGTGTGCCATGCCTTTGGAGATAAAAAATATTTCAAATTATAGTGTGCATATGTGATAATAGCGTGCCACACCTTTATCACACCAATTCATTAGCGTGGCACGCCCTTGAGATCAAAATGGGCTCTTGTTTACGATTAATAGGACACTCTTATGTTATTGAACATACCTCGGATAACTTTTAAGGATTGAAACACTTAAGGAGGATTATTTTAGCTATTAATATTTCCTTTAGCTCACTTTTGGTTTATACAAATGAAATTCTAAATTATGATTCATTGTAAATCCATGAGTGGATAAACACCCTCATCTAGGGTTGAGGCCAAGAGCATGACTACTTCAGCTTATATTTGAGTTGGTTCATGTTGATTATAATTATTGGTTTTTCATATATCATTGTATTTTCTATACCTCAGATTCATGACCCTCAGAATAAATATATATTTCTATTATGAGCTCGAAAGAAGGAACAATAAATTAGAATGTGGGATATATAGGGTAGGATCTTAAATGTTGAAAGGATTGAAGTTAAGACTTGTGTTTTAGGATAGGAGTATACCTAACTCTCTCTATTTGGTTCATATACGATATGAAATATAAATGCATTTAGCTTATGTATTCCCATTTAATGGTGCAGTTATGGGGATAAATTAGATAGACAACTAGAGGCTCGGAAGACCATAGTCATGTTATCAACCTCGTGAATCAATAACTGAGAGAATTAATTAAATAAATGGGATTCTATGGCTAAGTAGGATTGTTTATAGTTTCTTAAACTTGGTCTTTCACCATTATTGTTCAAGCACTTTATATTATCATTTTGGTTATGGTTACTTTACGTATCTAAATATCAAACGTTATTGATTACTATTGCACTTGTTTAATATTTATAGTAATACTAAAAATTAATCATTGTTGAGCATAAGTCCCTATGGGATTGATACTTGGTTTTTAAAGGTGACTTTATTACTTGGTTGACCACATAAACTTATATGTCTGCTAGGACACACCAAGTTTTAAGCGCCATTGTTGGGGACATGGAAATCGGCAACTATCTTACTTTTAGTTTTACTATTTTGTTTCTTAACTGATAAAAACTTGATATTCTATTACGAACTTGCAGATACATGTTTGAAACATAACTAAGCTATCAAAGGAAAGGGATTTTGTTAAACCATATCCCAAACCTGAACAACACTTATATCAGGTAAGAAGAGAAATAGTACTTCTTTATCAGATACCGCAGATTCAACAAGAGGAAGCTATTCCAGCCCCAATGGCTAAAGATACACTAGCCCCCAGGATAGTATGTGAAGTGTTAATCCCACTCTCAACCAATTTTACCTCCACCATCCACAAAGTAAAACCTGGAGGTAGATTTCATCTTAAATGTAATATGGTGAAACTATTGCACAGTAGTGAGAAATTCGTAGGCCTTTCACATGAGGATCCATAAGTTCATCTATAGTACATATTGGAGATAAGTGATACTTTTATCCCTACAGGAGTCTCCACTTACTACATGAGGCTCACTCTCTTCCCCTTCTCACTTATGGGGGAAGCGAAGAAAGGGTTGACATAGAACTTTAAAACTCCATCACTACATGGGATTATCTTGAAAAAATATTCCACGTACGATTCTTCCTATATGGTAAGACTGTGAGGTTATGTAGTCAAATTTTTAGATATAAGCAAAATCCAAATAAGAACATGTATCATGCTTGGCAGACATTCAAATCTCTTCTTAGGGACTATCTACATCACCACAAACCAACGAGGTATTAGCTCAAACTTTTGTTGAAGCTCTTGACCATAACACAGATTTTTCTAGATTCGACTGCAGGTGGTCAAGTGATAATGCTCAAATTACACCTCTCTTATGAGAGAGTGAGCGGTCATTGTCAAATATATAACCCAACTAGGTTGGGGTCGAATCCCACAGGGAATATGGTGCTAATTAAGTTGTATGCAGATTAGTTGACTTTTAATTATTTGTTTTCATAAAATAAATAGGGGGATTTGATTCAGTTCACAAATTAATGGTTTCAGTTTAACAAGATAAAATATGTGTAGTAGTATTCAAATTCAGAGAAATAGCAAGCTAGGGTTATGTCCACCTTGTAGTTTTCAATACATTCTAACTATGGGCTTTACGAATTCATTCATACATCGTGTTTACAGAGAAATGTATTGTATTTAACAAGATAATTCTAGTTTTTCTCAACCATCAAGGACTAATTCACTTTAGTTTTCTCAAATTAAAAGAGTTTACCAAAAACAATATGAAATCTCCAAGTAATTAATCTTGCTAAGGCATTAACTTATGAAATAGGGGTTGGTAATCCTATTTTCTTGTCACTACTCTATTTTCCAAACATCAACATTTCTTTTGAACAAGTTGTATTTTAAGGCATATCCTATATGTTTGCAACCACGAGAATTAAAGATAAGCAAAGAGTGTGATGTAAACAAATCAATGCATAATGAATTCAAAACCCAAAGTGAAAGATTGTATGCTACAAGGTTTTCATATCCCTAACTAATAAACTTAGCTACTCATGAATAAAACAAAAATCATCATAAATATATGCATCATACCAAAAACTAGAAGAAGATCTTGGTGTGTGAATCGTGTAAACAAGAGAGAAAATGTTTTCTCTCTCTCCAGGCTAAGCCGTCACTCTCCTCTTTCTGAATAATACAGAATAATTGAATAATGCATAAAAATTCAGCATTAAGCCTTTTAATAATATTTTCTCACATAGTGCCTTCTATGTCCTTGAACTAATTATAAATGTCAAACTCGTCTTGAACATAGTTTCTACATTTGGTCCAGACTGCTACTCTCTCTTATGTCATAGGTCATCCGCATTTCATAGTCCCATTATGTCTTCATCTACCTCATTAATACCTCAAATTATACTAATCACATCTGTTAGCTCAATTACATAGAATTAGAGTAAAAACATAAGAAACTAGGCACTTTGTTCTCTAAACTTAGCTAAATCATGGATAAGTTATGGTTCTTAGGAGTATAAATACACCCAAGATCATCAAGCATTAGAGAAAATTTATGATAAGTTGTATAGCTTGCTGAATCAAATTGCGCAAAGAAATTTATACTGGTATGATAAAATTTCTAATAGTGCAATAAAAAAAGCCTACGAATATGATTGGGGTTGATAGTCTCACACCGTTGGGTGCTAGTTGTCAGCCCTTCAAAATTAAATAATGACACAGTTCAGTAAGTTGAGTGTAAACCAACCTCCGCCCTAAGTGAATGTAGTCCAGTAGACCTTGCCTTGGTATGTGATTTGTAGAATTAGTGGTCACTCTATAGATTTGTGTGGATAAAATCTAGAGTCGATGTAATTCATGGTAATGCATAGAAAGGTAATCTAAATTATGGTAATGCATACAATCATAAGTGGTAGATTCAGTGCAACTTATCATGGGGCAATAATTAAGTTCAGACTCAGCAGTTTTAATAGCAGTAGAACATGAAGGCCAGTAATGATAAGGAGACATTAAGGAATAACCTGGCTAATCAAGAACAAATAAATAATAAGATGAAAAATTAGCAACTTTCGCAAAAAAAGTTGGAGATGCAATTGGGGCAGCTAGCTCAAGAACAGAATGCCAGACATCAAGGTGGTTTGCCTAGTGATATAGAGAATCTGAAGTAGGTTATGAAAATCACCTTGATGAGTGGTAGAGATCCCATTGACAGACCTTCTAAGAAAAAATAGTAGATATATGCAGAGCTAGTCCCATAGCAGATGTTGCGCCCAAGCATACACACAAGTGTACGTGGTCTCACCAAGTAATACAGTGGACTTTTACAAAGTTGAATATCGATCCCTCAAAGACATGTTTTAACAACTATCCAATTCTATTTTAACTATTAAGAGTAGCACAAGATTTTTATAGTTATAAATTGAAAGTAAAATATACAATGCGGGAAAATAAAGGACTTTGGACAATCAATGGGTGGAAACCCGGGGTTAAAGCACTGCGAACAATCATACTAAGCTATTGAACTTCTTAAGTTAAGTTACTTATATTGGTTACTGATTGACGGGGTTGATTTTATGATCATGATCTCCCGACCTCTAATCACCTATCTAACTCAGACGCACAACTACATCGTTAAGCGGGGATGAGAGCACTAAGACAAACTCATTTATATTTCATCCCGTAATGAACCAAGCAAGGCTTCTAGGTACATACCTATTCTAGATGATAATTCAAATTCCTTATTTTATAAAACAATGAGAAACTTACTCTATTTACCCCCATGTTCTATCATCTTATTCCCCCTTCAGAATTTACAGAAATGAAAATAGATGTATTATAAGGTTAGATACTCCTTAAAATAGTGATAAAAAGGTAAATAAACAACCAAATATGATAAATAAACAATACAAAATCAATTCAAAGCAATAGAATCATGTTCTTGGGCTTAAACCCAAAAAGGGGGCTTTAAGCCGCTAATGGACATAACTGTAACCGCAATCATGAAAAACATATTATAATCCATAAAAAAAAATTAAATCAAGAAAAATCCTATTTGAATTATTTACCAGCCCCTATACAAGTCCCAAAAACATCCAAGGTGTATAACAACAAGTACAAGAGTCCTATTTATAGGACAATATTTTTGTCGTCTGTGGAATAAGGATCGCGTCATGGAGGTCATTTCATTAGGATGGGGGTCGATACGCGAGATCATCATGATTACACACTGGTTTAAGCCCCTTAGGAAGATGTATATACATGTAACACACTCCACCACCCCTGATAAGGTTATATACATGCTAGTGACATCAAACGTGTTTGTTTTACGTCAAGTCATGTCTTATGCTTTCGTTAATCCATTCCCATCCTCATGGTGTTGTTTTCACTTGATTTATAGCTTTTATATAATTCAGATATCATAACAATCAACTCAATAAGAATCCTATAACATCAAAAACCAAAGGATTAGATCTCAACACAATACAACATCAAGAATGGTGAATTAGAAACTCAAGCTATGACAAGACTTGCCCACTTTGATCTTTAACTTATTGTTTGACTCTTGAGTTGATTCAATTGCACTTTGAACACTATAAACAAGTTTTTGCACACATATTACACAATAATAACCTTCGAAACTTACTAAACACATTAAAATCCATCAATGTAGACTAGACAAACACCTAGCTCAAGCTAGTAACACTAGTTTTCTAGTTTGAACTCTAAGCGAGTCAATTAAGTACAAACTTGTTTGAAAGACAAATTAAACATTGTATTCACATACTTAAACACTTATATGATCAATTATATCATTTTTAACACCTTAATCACATTAGAAGTCCTCAAAACAAAGTTAAATAATCTAGGATAACCACACTAAGGTGCATAAATCCACCTCAGATAGAGAAAAAGTAAGCTAAAGCTAAAGAGGCTGAGAATTGGTGAAAGTTTAAGCACCCAAAAACTAAGGCAGCTAGGCATGTACCTGAATGATGACCACTATCATTCCTCAAAAGCATATAAATTCTAAGGAGGACACATGTTTTAAGAAGTTCTTTGACATGTTCAGAGAACTTCATTTTAATCTTCTATTTCTTGATGTTTTATAGGGTATGCCTAAGTACACAAAGTACTTAAACGATGTGGTAACCAATAAGATGAGATGAATGACATTAATCTAGTGGCATTTATTGAGGAGTACGATTTCATGGTGATGAGGAAAAAGAAAGAAAAGTTGAATGACCCAAGGATTTTCACCCTCCTCATACAAATTATTGATAGCGATATGGTCCATACTCCGAGTGATTTAAGGGAAAGCATAAAATTGATGACCCTATCGGTGTTTAATACTCTGGTTTAGGGAAGTTGATGACATGTTCTATGGTGCTCTAAATAGTGGATAGAACCAGAGTGAAGCCCGAAAGAATCATTAAAGATGTTTTAATTAAGGTAGGTAAGTTCATTATTCCTACTGACTGTATTATACATGATTATGAAGAAGATGATAGGGTACCAATAATAATGGTACATCTATTCTTGGCAACAGGGGAAGCATTAATTAATGTTAGATAGGGTATTCAGATATTAAGACTGGATGATGAAGAGGTAGTTTTCAAAATATACAAACCACTCAATTCATCTTCACACTATAAAGATCTGTGCATGATCACGGCTATAAAAGTGGATGAGTGTGGAAGGATGGAGTGCAAACCACCAATGACTTCTTTGAGAGTTGTTATGGAGTTACCTAATAAGGCTCTTATGCCCAACGTTGAAAAACTTGAGAAAGAGACTGATAAGGCCAGTGTTGACAAAGATGCAAACCGTGAGCGTACAAACTTAAGAGGTCAAAAAAGAGTAAAAAGATGGCCTTCGAGCAAGAGGAATAGGATAAAAAAATATAGTTGAGGTAGTATCTGGGTCATCCATGACATTAAATGAGGCGCTGCGTGGGAGGCACCCCAAGTTAAGGCAGGTATTTTATTTTAGTATTTGTTATTTTATTTCACGTTATTATTTCTTTTTATTGAGTCACATGTTGAAAGGAGGTCTAAGTACCAAAAATTCAAGATAAGAAGCATGACAAAGACTATATTTGGGGTCTACCAAACCTTATTGATAATTAAGATGCTATAAGTAAGGAATAGAGGCCTCGTGGAGTATTTCTATCTCTACTTTTGAGTTATACTTTAGGAACAAAGTGTGATTTTAGGTGTGGGGTGGGGAATCTTCACATGATATAGGGTGACATGCTGCTATAGGATTTAGTTCTTAGTTGTTTTCTAGTTTTTGGCTAAATTTGAAAAAATTCCAAATATTTCTCTTTGTTGGTTTTTAGTTTTAGTTGTTGGTGTTAATTTATTGGGGGAACACTTCACCCACCCCTTGATTTTTCTTTTTGGTTCTTTTTTGAGGAAGTACCCTTTGAACCCAATAATCCTTTTTTCATTTTTAGGAGTAAATTTTAAAAATTTTGTATTAGGAATAAGTGATATGTTCTTACTATGTTCAATTTATGATTATGTGATGCAAGTGGTTTCGAATGGAAATGGCATAATGAATGTGTTGAATGATTATTTTCCAGACACCTAGGCTCATGTTTATGACTCTTATGTAATGTTGGCTTAATTATGAATTCATGTTATTTCTTGGTTTAGATTCTATAAGTATTCTATTTGATTTGAGCATGTGTCATGTGTCATGTGAGGCGTTTGTTATATTACTTATTGCATGCTGATGTTTGAACTTTCCTGGTGTGTGTGCAAATCAAAATAAAGAATGTTGGATTTAGAAAATGATACAAGCATTTTTTGATAGCCATGCTTCATACTCTTTTTGTATACCCTTGTTACATGATCTTAGTTAGCCTTATTGAGCCTTTAGCCTATTCCTTGGTAGCCTCATATGTAGCCTATTCCCCTTTTTTTATTAATCATAATTTGATCCAAAGATCTTAAGCGCTTAGAAGAAAAATTAATATGGTCAAGGAGTGTAAAATTGAAGAAGGAAAAGGTGAATGTGAAGCTTCAAAATAGTAGCTATTGGTGTTGAAAAAGTTGAAGTGTTTTCGTAGGGAGTGATGTAATAAAAAGAAATAAAATTGTGAAAAATTAAATTATATATTGATTGAAAATACTCCTTCCTTACTATACATTAAATAGCTTAAAGATATGGGGGGAAACAAAAGGGATATGTGAAGGTAGAGGTGGTGAAAGTTTGGTTTTTTAGAAAAGAATTCAATGTATAATGTGATGTATTAAAGCAATTAAGGAAGATAGTAATTCTTACTAGTTAAAATAGTTTCTACCTGTCCTTAATCCTATATTACAACCCATAAAGTCCTCTTTGATCTTGAGTCTTAACATTCTGATATTAGTGCAGTACTACACTAAGGGAAAGCCAATGGTCCATCTTATGTGACATGAGAATTCTTTGTGATAGTGAGTGAAATGTGAATCTTAGACCCATTCTTATGATAAATTGCATCTCAGTGAGTGGATATGGGAAACTCTCTTATGGTGAAGGTGCATATTTTATGATAGTTAGGTGACTTGTATGATCTCTTTAAGTGAGTAATATGAGTTTTCCAACTTGGTTGAGTTAATTCTTGAGGTTATTGTGTTTCAAAGTAGTGTTCATGATTTTTAATTGTATTAAGGCATGCTTAGTGTGGAACTTTCTATTCATGTAGTCATCATAACTTTAGCTTGAAGTTTTTACTTGTAGTAGTTTGGTGCTTAATTTGAAGAGTTGTTCGAGGACAAACAAGGTTGTAACTGTGGGATGATGATCTTAGGTGGATTTAACCACCTAAATGTCATAATCTCTACATATTTAGCCTAGTTCTGAAGGTTTTTGACATGAACTAAACCAGGGCCTAGTCGTGTCAGGTATCTTAAGTCCAACCAGGACTAGAGACCACCACCTATACCCAATCCAACCAATCCATATACAATCTGTGTCGATTGAATTGAACATATAACAAGATAGAGTATTTAGTATTCAATGAATTTGGGATGAGTCTAGAACCGAGGCCAACCCAACCAAGTCATACTGTCCAAACCAAACCACACAAACCATAATATGCCTACGTCCACAATTGTTATTACAAAGCCTCTGAACCATATCAAAGAATATATAGTTGGGGCATGCCCTCTACCTTAGCTAAAAACTAATGTCAAAGGAATAGTAAAGCAATAATATAAACCATAACATGAAATGGGAAGTTCACTACTTCAATCTGACTCAAGTTGTACCCAAATCACCAAGTAACTGAGCTAGAGGTGTGATAGCATGGCCGGTTCTTGCATCGGGTGGGGATACAGAACCCAAAGATAGTTAGCGGAGTGAACACTAGCATGTACTCAGGAATAAGGATAAAATAATGCCATTACTCAAAAACAAAGTAAATAACCATATGCCATCACATACATATATACATATATGCCCTACTAGGAAAAGAAATCAAGTTCAGAAAGCATTTAAAACGTTAACCTGGTTAAAGGAGCTTTACTATAATAATCTATCCATAGGCTATACCTCTGAATGGGGCCAAGCATGTGTAGTTGCATGAACTGGAGATATCATAGGAGTAGGGGATTCCTGTGTACCCTTCTTCCTCCATGATACATATATAAACGGATAAACTAGGGGGATTCTCATGTACCCTATAGGTCTATGGTCCACAAGATCAACCCTCATGTTGGTAAATATGAGTTTCCATTGTCTGTCTGTTGGACTCACACCTTCACGAATAGCTATCACAACCCGCCATCATTGCCCAATTATTACATTTTACAAAAAACCAAACCACAAATTCCAGAAGTTAAGTATATAGGCATTACGAAGTGGTATCGTCATGCCAAATATAGCTTGCAAAAAATGTCACTTACCAACACTTAGGGGATTCCCATGTACCACACAAGATCTCCAATTAAAAAAAAATTGTCTACCAAGGCCTTTACAAGCCATTTAAAATCAACCAAACCAATTGAGGTTCCATTACCATATTATGCAATGAAATGTTTTCAATAAAAGTCAAATTATGTGACAAAATCATTCTTATAGGAATTTTAACAAACACGTTGAGGGCATAATATTTCTAAAACCAATAACCACGTATCAATTGATCATTCCGATGAAACCATATGTTCAAACCACAATTATTGCATGAAAACCATAAGAAAAACATAGGAGAACATTATCCAACCAAGAACCACCAAAACCCCCAACATATATTTCAAAACCCAAACATTACAACAATAATACCAAGTAAACTATTCATTAAAACATGATTTTAGTTGAACTAACAATGAGGGATGAGTAACATGCCTGAGTTACGAAGATTCATATAGAGATTTTGATCCTTAATCCTCGGGATAACCACCTTGAAGAAACCCTACCCCAATCTTCTTGAGAGGTTTTTAGAGAGTGTTTTTAATCTTCTAGGTTGTATAAAGGATGATCAGTTAGGGTTATAAAATGTGCGGTCTTAAGGTCTTGGCCTGGGAAATGTCCAAAATACCCTCATCTTAAAAGCTATAGAAAATAATGTAGGTGGGTATGATTATATCCCCTTCCTGCCCCAAACTAGTAACCACATCATACAAGTGGTACCCTCTCATAGTCATTGATTAGCAAGTTGGAAACCATATTCTATCCAATATATGTTTCTTTTTCCTAACTTCTATCATCACCATACAACTAGTATCATTCAAGTTATACCCTAGGCAGAACTTCAAAGGTTAGACACTGGACACCATATGGTTTGGACCCTACCTCTCATCACTTGAACATACGACTTGTATGGAGTCTTCTCGTATCTAGGTAAGAACTTAGCCAATATCACACTGCCTAACACATGACTAGGGTCCTAAACTCATATATACACCATAGGAGTCATCGTGTAAGTCATATGAAGATCATAAGGGCCAAGACTTTAGAAATTTTGCAAGGGCCAAAGTTTGGAGCATTTCATTCTCCCCACTAGGATTATTCATCCTTTAATGACAGGTAAAGACAAACACAAGCATGATTTTGGATACACATACATCCACTTTTACATTAAACTAAGTTAGAAACGGAATACCAACGAATTCACAATTTTCCACTAACAAAGACAGAAAACAAAGATGTTAAGAATATATACACACTTTAAGGACGATTATCAGGAATGAGAAACAAATGTGGATACTTGGACTTCATGTCCTCTCCCACATCCCAAGTAGCTTCCTCAACCTTATGGTTCCTCCAAATAACCTTTAACAAAGCCACATCCTTTATTTATAATTGACAGACTTACCAATCTAAGGCCTTAATTGGGACAACCCCACAAAACCATGAGACATAAATACCTAACCCTTCTAAAGGAACAATAGATAAAGGATCACTTACACACTTTCTCAACATGGGAAAAAGAAACATGAGGTGAATGGATCTCAAGATAGAAGGCATCTCTAAATCGTAGGAAACATTACCAACTCTCTTTAAAACCAAGAATGGACTAACATAGCATGGATTGACCTTTCCCTCTTTACCAAACTGCATCTCTCTCTTCCACATTATGGCCTAATTTGAAGTTAAAAGTATTTGTGAAAGTCATGGGACCCTATACTTTATACCCACTCCAATAATAACACTCTGCCTATTACTATAATCGCAAAACCTCAAGTCTTGATCCAGGAGCTACAGCCGCATAACACATTGGTTTGGTATTTATCAATCACCATGCTCTATCTTATATTTACTACGCCCACTATACGGATCTTCCGTCCAAAACTAGTACCCTCTACTACTATCACAAAGGCTTTAACCACACCACCCCAGGGCAAATAATTAATAGGACAACATTCATCTTTATCTTCCATCTAGACTTATAAACTTAGCTCTAGTAGTCACCCTATACTTTCAAAACAAAGGACTTCTACCCTTTCATCTAAAATATCACAATGCTTCCTTGGTTGCTACCATCCTAACTAAAAAAGGGTCACCATGAAAACTAGAGTAAACGCATTAGGAATAGGGGGTTACTTCTTAACTACAACTATTATTTATCGTACTACTCAAGGCGAGATGTGCAAAATAAGACATGACATAGTAGGAATGAGGTACTTCATAGCAACCACCTAAGTTATAAATGGAGAATCATTCTGACATACACACAGTATTTAGAACTGAGCAACGGGAGAACACGACTGCATATATCATAGGTAATATAGCTTAAAGTTGAGATTCATATTCGAGGGACAAGGTGAGGATTTTCGCTTGAAACTACTATTTTTTGGATTTAAGCATAATGTGAGACATGAATGTATGGATCATGAATGTAATGACATAGAGTTTGAACACTTTGGACGGTCGAATTTCTGAGAACCATTATTGCCTTTCTTCAGGGGCTATAGTATGGACTTACACGGTATACATAATGTAAACGTTAGACATAAGCACTATTAAAATACGTGCAATACTAGTAGAGTGCCCTCATAATCAAAATAGGAGGGAATCACTGATAACGCCCAAACTACAGCTCTCATTAGAAAGTGTAAGCGATCGCTGTCAAATATAGAACCCAACTGGGTTGGGTGTCGAATCCCACAGGGAATACTTGGTCACTAAGTATTGCAATTATTAGTAGACTGTTGGTCGAAAATTCCACGAAAAATGGGGGATTGTTTTAGGCGTGAATTAATGTTATTAAAGTAATGATAGAACGCTTTATTTAGTAAGATTTAATCACAAAGAATAATAAGTTAGGGTTATGTCCACCTTATGAGTTCTACGTATTTATTAACTATGAGTAATGCAGAATTTAGACATGCATGCACTTATAGAGATTCGTATTCTAATGGTAAATCCTAGTGTTTCTCAACCATCAAGGATTATTTCACTTTAACTCTCTCGAGCCTAAAGTGTATAACTAATGGTACAAACTCTCTAAGAAAGTTAATCCGGTTAAGACATTAACGTGTAAATAGGGGTTGGTAGCCCTATTTCCTTGTCACGCTCTCTTTTCCAAACATGTAACTTTTCTCTCGAACAAGTTAATGCTATAATGGCGTATTCTATATGTTTGCAACCACAACAATTCAATTAAAATGAAGAGAGTAATGATATAAGTAGCATACACATCAAGAATTCACAAACTCATAGCAATAGATAGTATCTCACAAGGTTTTCATAACCCTAACAGAGAAGTTTAGCTATTCATGATTACAACGGAAATCACAATAGACATCATCATCATACCACAACCTAGAATAATCTTGGCGATGGAAGCGACTTGGCGTCAACAAGGGATGATGTTTTTCCTCTTAGCTATTTTCTCAAGAAAGCCGTATTTCTCTGTTCTAAACTTACAGAATCTGTAAACTGAGTAATGCTAAAGTATCAAATAATGATAAGAATAATAATGTTGAAAAATTCAGCAATAGGGTTTTTATAGTATCCTTGTCTAACTAAGTTGCTGCTGCATCCTTAAGTCTTTAATAATACTGGGTTTGCCCGGGAAAAAGTTCTCATGCATCACTTTCAGTCCAAAAGCTGCCTTCCCTCTAATGTGAAGTTTTCCTTTGCTGCTCATAAGTCCATAAAGTGCTGAAATCTTCATCATTAATACCTGAAAACATGCTAATCACGTAGGTCAGCTCATTTAAAGGAAAATGGACTAAAAGTGCAGGAATTATATATTTTGTCCTCAAAACTTAGCTAAAATATGGGTAAATTATGGTTCTTAGGCATGTAAATACGTCCAACATCACCACCCCACACTTAAAGCTTTGTTTGTCCTCGAACAAAATATAGCATCCATGCAAACACCTAACTAGAATTTCACAATAGCAACACCTAACTTAGAATTTCACAATAGCAACACAAAATGTTCAACAAGACATGCACGACAATCATTAACAAAGAGTAGGTTTCTTGATCACTACTAGAAATAATTCAACCTCTAACATATACTCGTGATGATGGTTAATTCGTATCCATAAGTTAAGCCACAAAGAATCATATAACACTACCCGAAAAACATCAACCATGTGTGTCTCACACAAGATATCACCCATAATCACTCACAAGTTTGCATTTTTCGAAACATGGGTATAAGATTCTCCTTGCTCTCACTCTCACAAAGAATTCTTGTATTGCAACTAATGACCATATGCTTGCCCTTAGTGTAATGCTCTACTAATATCAGAATGCTAAGCTTAGGATCAAATAAGTCTTTACAGGTTGTAATGTAGACTAAGGGACAGGTAGGACTATTTTGGCCAGAAATAGTGACTATGTTCCCTAAGCGCTTTAATACATCACATTATGCCATTTACAGTATCTTTTAACAACCCCTCTTCTTTCTTTTCATCTACCAACCCCTTTTCATCCAATTAGTTATTTATTCAGAAACACAAACATGAGAATATACAACTCTCTTATTTTTTTTCTTTCTTTTCTTTTCTATTATTTTTTTTCATTTTTATTATCTATTTTTTATAATCATCCCTATGATAGCCACTCTTTTTCACAACAATTTCAAGTACCAATACACTTTGAAGCATCACTCTCCATTCTCCTCTTATTTTGTCACATGCTTCTACAATTTAAAGCGCTTAGGAGCTTTTGGATCAAAATTATGGTCTTGAAAAAAATGAATTAGGCTACATATGAGGCTGCCAAAAAAAAATATAGCTAAAGGCTCAAAGGGGGTTAACTAGGACAATGTACAGAGGTAGGTAAAATGAAGGTAAACAAATTAGGGCTTCCAAAGAAATGCCTAAATCATCTCCTAAACTCACACTCTTTATTTCACTTTACACAAACACCAGGCAAGGTCTAGCATCAGTCACAACACAGAATATACTATAACCTCACACACGCAAGGCACATGGTCAACTTTATTTGGGAGCAGTATAGACTCTTGACCCAATAGATGAATGAATTAAACCATACACATCACACAGTAAGTCATACTTAGAGCCTAAATGTCTCAATAGTAATGATTTTAGCACAAACTCTTGTCATAATACCACGCCGCCTATCAGAACAATTTCATGCAAAATTTAAAAAAAATCTAAAATTTAACTAACTAATTACGACTAATTAAAACAAACAAGAATAAATGTAGGCAAAGAAGTATAATACAGCATACAAATACCATAACCCCACACTTAGATGGGACACACTGCCCTAAGTGGAAAATAAATAAGGAAAACTTGATTAGTCGGACTCTTACTTAATGTCTGGGGTCATACCCCCTTCGTCGGAATCATCATCAGAGTCGTCGTCATTAGAGTTGTCCTCCACATCTGAGTCTGGCAGTTGGAGATCATCATCATTCGACACGTCATCATCGAGAGGTTTCTCAAAATGTACCCCAACTCCACACATGACCCACGCATGCTCATTCATCTGGTAGTCATAATCCAACTGCTGGAGCTCTGCATCATTTGGAATATGACCTCCACTCATCATGGTAAACCTAGTCATGCCATATAGATGGCAAAAGAAACTTTTATCCTAAGCATGTCTTTCTGCAGTGGTAAGGTTGATGCCATGACCAATTTCAGGATCTTTAATTTTCGTGAGATTAACCTTCTTCGGTTTGTGTGGAAGCTTATGATCTGCAGGTTCCTCTTCAATGTGTTCCTTCCTTAATATCACAGTCAACAAATTACCAAAGCTGAAATGGGACCTTTTGTGCAGCCTAGCCTTATGCATTGACGATCGTATAATCGCACCAATGTTGATGGGAATATTAGTCATCAGAGCGTACACCAAGCATACTCTATCACGTGTGATCTTTGTGTACTGTGCCCCAGGAATCAGGTAAGAGTTGACTATCACCAACCATATACGAGCTTCTCTGTTTAAGGAAGCATACGGGAAGGTATTGTGCCGACCGTTATCCTTGTGATAAATCCACCGGGCCATGGACCTTGTTCTGCACAGTGTGTGTCTGATTGCCCTGTAGGGAGGTCTGTGATGAAGCTCCTTGAGCGGTGATGGATCGACAAATGGAAGACCCAGAAAAGTGTTGAAGAACTCCACATTCAGTTGCAAGACTTGGCCCCGAATCTTCACTTCGCTTCCGGTAGTCTTTGGGGACCAACTGGCATAAAACTCGAGTGTTAGATCAAGATTGCATTCCCCCATATCTCAGAAAATGAAATCAAGGTTTAGTGCCATGATTTTAGCCAAAATGCGAGGTTCTCTCTTTTTTAGACTCTTCTTTTGTATCAAATCCACGTGAACATATTTTTTCACTTTGTTGTTCTTGTACCACTCCTTTCCTTCCTCCTCTAGGAACCACTTTATCCCGAAAGTGCGTCGAGGTATTTGTAGTCTAGAGGACTCAACTTAATCTTTTCTGCCCTTTTTCTGACCTTTCTGCGAGGTGGACACTTTTTCTTTTCCTTGTCGTCCTTTTGGTGCCATTCTACCTGAGATTAAAATAAAGTCATGTTAGCTTCATCTCAGAAAATTCCATCGACAGACAAACAGTAGTGGTGCCACCCCACACTTAATTTGTTGGCACAAACTAATTAAGTGAATGATGTCGATTACTAAGACTTCATCGACATACATTTAGGCGATATTTTCCAATAACATGTTCAGCACAGTCATACATTCATGTCATCTTAACTATCCTTTCCAACTCTATTTCATGTAATCTTGACTATTTTCATGTTTGGATTAATGCACTTTTTGAACAAGAATGCTACATAGAGATCGTATCAAGTTATGGCATAGAAATAATCACAACATCTCATGCTTGTGTTCTATCATGATCTTTATCTCGATGAACGAGTTATTCAAACATTCA
Organism: Capsicum baccatum var. pendulum; assembly: GCA_030864225.1. NCBI lineage: Eukaryota > Viridiplantae > Streptophyta > Magnoliopsida > Solanales > Solanaceae > Capsicum > Capsicum baccatum. Next base: position 72,711,961 of record CM061558.1, on the reverse strand, counting down.
AGCTTTCAACTGTGAAGGTTATGCAATTAACTTCACCATTTCAATTTCGCAAAAAGATGACAGTGTATAATAATCAAATACAAGTCGGAACAAAGTCAAGAACACCCACACGTATTCTTTCACTCAACTAGATGTATCATATCAAACCAATCACATTCTTATTACCAAGCACCACTTCAAAATCTAAAATACCATTATAAGCTTAGTATTGCAACAATTACGGAATATAAAAGAATAACTTACTTGGTGATGGATTCAGAAGATGAGCTTGCAAGATTAGATGAGCAAAAAGAAAAAATTTCAGAGAACTTGGGGAGCTTGGGCGGCGTCTATCTTAAGCCAACAATGAGATTGTGTTTTATGATTGAGGTTCTATTTATAGACTAAGGTATGGGTCGGGTTTGGTCCATAAAAAATCATGTTAGGAGGCAAAAATGCATAAGTAGGTGGCGCCTAGTGCTTTGCCTATGCTTAGCATAGGCGGCGCCTTTGTCATTGCCTAGTTAGGCATAGGAGGCGCCTATGCTATTGACTAGTTGGGCATAGGCGGCGCCTATGGTATTGCCTTGTTGAGATAGTGAGCATAGGCAATGGCATAGGCCTTGCCTTGTCCATTTCCTAGATTAGCATAGGCATTGCCTTGTCCGTTGCCTAGATTAGCATAGGCCTTGCCTTGTCCATTGCTTATGTGAGGCAGTGAACATAGGCCATAGCATAGGCCTTGCCATGTCCGTTGCCTAGATTTACATAGGCCTTGACTTGTCCATTGCCTATGTGAGGCAGTGAACATAGACCATAGCATAGGCCTTGCCTTGTCCGTTGCCTAGATTTGCGTAGGCAATGCCTTGTTCGTTGCCTAGATTTGCATAGGCAATGCCTAGACTATAGCCTTAAGCTCCATCATTTCTGACTTACCACCTTTAACATGGCTCACTTTCAAATCAAAATTTTGGGATTAATCCCCTCCTTTGTACGTCTTGCACCTACACTTAATTAAAAACAACAAAAACAATTAAAATGATGGGTTGCCTCCCACCAAGCGCCTTAGTTTTGGTTGTGGCTCGACTCTTCTTTTTGTATTTTTATTTAACAAAAATAAACTCCTAGGAAAACAAAATAATTAAAAACGATGGGTTGCCTCCCATGTAGCGCTTGATTTATTATCATGGCACGACATAGTTATCTCGATTACTTAGACTTCGTTGAGATATATGGTGCATCATTTTTTGAATGGATTCAGACGACGCTGATACTTAATTGTCGGTACACAATCTTCTTTGATATGAATCTTATGCATACATATCCCAGGAGGGATACCAATTATATCATCAATGGTCCAACCAATATCTCTCTTGTACCTCTTCAGAGCAGATATGAGAGCCTCTACATGTTGTTTACCTAAATCTGCCGCAACAATAACTGGAAGTGTATCACCACTTCCCAAAAATGCATACTTTAGATGACTGGGGAGCTCTTTACATTCTAGCACTGATGGCTCTGCAATGGAAGGCTTTGTTGATGGTGAAGGTCGATTTTTAAGATCTAGATCCAACTTCTTAGGAGCATGAGAATAGGAGACTATTCCTGTTAGAGCACAAATAGTGGCTTCATACTCTTCAACACCCTCACGCTCAAAATTCATAAGCACAGCCGCCAATGGATCAACAATAAGCTGCTTCTCTATATATAATTCTTATCATCAAAATAAACATCAGCTACAGAGAACACATTCATATCTTTGGGCTGCCTCATTTATTTGCATACATCAAAATGGACCACTTCGTCATTCATCTGAAATAAAGGCTCATTAGCTCTTAAATCAATAAGCACGCTTCCAGTTATGAGGAAAGGGCATTCCAAGATTATGGGAACTTCAGAATCCACCTCGCAATCCAAAATAACAAATTCTACAGGAAAAATAAATGTAGAAACCTTCACCAATACATCATATAAGATACCAACAGGTCATTTTACAAACCTATCTGCCATCACAAGTCGCATATTGGTTGGTGTAGGATCGACCAACCCCAACTTTCTGTAAATGGATAGCGGCATCAAATTGATGCTAGCTCCCAAATCGCACAATGCCTTAGCAAAATTCATAGATCCAACCGTGCAAGGAATAGTGAAAGCACCAGGATCTGTATTCTTCTGTACTAAAGACCTCGTGGCAATTGCACTGCAATGATGAACATTATCTGCCAGCACATAGATTACTGCCCGCTTCTTTGTCAAAAGGTCCTTCATGAATTTAGCGTACCCAGGCATCTGTTCTAGCGCCTCTTCCAAAGGAACATTAATAGTCAGTTACTTCAACATAGTCATGAATTTACTGAACCTGGTGTCATCAGCTTTCTTCTTCATTCTCTGAGGAAAAGATGGTGGTGGAAGGGGAATAGTTTTCTCCACCACTTTCTTTTTATCTTGCTTCTGATTATAAATCTTTTTAGGAGTGTCATCAGCCTTCCTCTTCAGTATCTGAGGAAAAAATGGTGGTGGAAGGGGAATAGGTTTCTCATGAACGCTCTCATTCTGATTTTCATCTTCTACAGAATCATCATAATCTGCATCAATAACATTCTCCTCTGTATTATCAACCACCTGCTTGCCTTTGGATGGATTTTCCAACACTTTACCACTCCTGGTAGTAATATCCATACATGATCCATTATTCCTTGGATTTTGCACGATGTCGCTAGGTAAGGTACCGGCCTTTTGTTTGTTGAATGCCGCCGATAGTTGACTCATGTGTTGTTCCAGTTGTTTTATTGCAGTGGAATGCGAGTCAATCAATTGCTTCATTGAGGACAAATCATTTACTACCTCAGTTACTCCCGTGTTGGTTGCCTCCACTCCTTTCAACAGCTTAGCCATCATATCTTCCATAGACATCTTCCCAAAGCCAGATGCCACAGCCTCACGATTTCCAGGAGGAACATACAAACCACTCCTGTCAGTCTTATTCTTCCAACTCTCTTGATCAAGGTCCTTGTATCCTGAATTATCATAATGGTTCCGACCTTGGTTTCCTTGGGAATTGCCTCGAAAACCCCCTGATTATTCAAGTAGTTCGCTTTTTCCTCAGAATCGGAATCATCTCTTCCCTGTGATATAACAACCTTGACTTTTTCGGTCTTCCCTGATAATAAATGCTTGGTAAGAAGATCTATCTGCGTTTTCATGTGAGCCATATCTTGGTCACATTCCTCTTTTCTTCGCCTCTGTTCTGCAGTCATGCCAATAGATATAGTAGAGCTTGCGACCTCAGAATCCCTGGTATGCCAAGCTCTACTCTGCTTTGTCATACGATCTAACATACCACTTGCCTCATTAAAAGTAAGGTCCATGAATGACCCACCCGCAGCATTATCAACCACTAGCTTAGTCACCAAATTCAAAGCCCTGTATAATATCTCCATCAAGTGGACATTGGTCATATGATGATTTGGGCACCTAATAAGCTTCTTCTTGAACCTCTCCCATGTTTCGTGGAGAGCTTCAGTTGGAAGCTGTCGAAAATTGCTTATCTCATCTCTTAATTATGCTCTTTTTGATGGAGGATAGAATCTTTCTAGGAAAGCGTCTTTCAATTGCCTCCAATTAGTAATAGAATCGGGAGTTAGCCCATTCAACCATAGTGTTGCCTCTCCAGATAGAGACAATGGAAATAAGCGTAGCCGAATTGCATTTTGTCCAACTCCTGGATTGTCAAACGATTTGCATATTGAGATAAAATTGATCAGATACATATTTGGATCATCGCTTGTAAGTCCACCAAATAATCCCTTGAGCTACAATAGCTGAATCATGGTGCTAGTGATATTGAACTTGGATCCAGGTGCCAAGGGCGGAGGAATAATAGCCCCTGTGGCACCAGCTCCATCCAAATTGTCATCATCATCATCAAAAGGAATCTGCACAGCTCGGCATTCAGGTCTCATTCTAGCTTGACAATCTCTCCTGTGCATAGGTGTCGCCACCTCATCAGTATGCCTAGGATTCAGTAACTCATCATCACCCAAGTCCTCGTTATCAGGATTTATTGCATGACTTGGGTTATCAATGTTCTGTTGGTGCACCTAAGCAGCTGCCAATGCAGCTAATCTAGCCTGCTCCTATTGAGCATCCCTTCTTTCAATGTCTCATTATGCATCCATTCTGCCAATAAATTGTGGTTCAGGATTTATGGGTAATAACGGTTGACCTGAACTTCGAGTGTTTTTCATGCACTCAACCGAACCTGAATAAAACAAAAACAACAACTAAAAGTAAAATCTGAGAATTTTTGACCAACGGGTCTAATAACTATCACAAACTTAGTTGACAACCGTATTCCCCGGCAATGGCGCCAAAATTTGATAACGCCTAAACTACAGCTCTCGTTAGAAAGTGTAAGCGGTCGCTATCAAATATAGAACCCAACTGGTTTGGGTGTCGAATCCCACAGGGAATACTTGGTCACTAAGTGTTGCAATTATTAGTAGACTGTTGGTCGAAAATTCCACGAAAAAGGGGGGATTGTTTTAGGCGTGAATTAATGTTATTAAAGTAATGCTGTAATGCTTTGTTTGGTAAGATTTAATCACAAAAAATAATAAGTTAGGGTTATGTCCACCTTATGAGTTCTACGTATCTATTAACTATGAGTAATGCGGAATTTAGACATGCATGCACTTATAGAGATTCGTATTCTAATGGTAAATCCTAGTGTTTCTCAACCATCAAGGATTATTTCACTTTAACTCTCTCGAGCCTAAAGTGCATAACTAATGGTACAAACTCTCTGAGAAAGTTAATCCGGTTAAGGCATTAACGTGTAAATAGGGGTTGGTAGCCCTATTTCCTTGTCACACTCTCTTTTTCAAACATGTAACTTTTCTCTCGAATAAGTTAATGCTATAATGGCGTATTCTATATGTATGCAACCACGACAATTCAATTAAAACGAAGAGAGTAATGATATAAGTAGCATACACATCAAGAATTCAGAAACTCATAGCAATAGATAGTATCTCACAAGGTTTTCATAACCCTAACAGAGAAGTTTAGTTATTCATGATTACAACAGAAATCACAATAGACATCATCATCATACCACAACCTAGAATAATCTTGGCGATGGAAGCGATTTGGCGTCAACAAGGGATGACATTTTTCCTCTTAGCCGTTTTCTCAAGAAAGTCGTATTTCTCTGTTCTAAACTTACAGAATCTGTAAACTGAGTAATGCTAAAGTATCGAATAATGATAAGAATAATAATGCTGAAAAATTCAGCAATAGGGTTTTTATAGTATCCTTATCTAACTAAGTTGTTGCTGCATCCTTAAGTCTTTAATAATACTGGGTTTGCCCGGGAAAAAGTTCTCATGCATCACTTTCAGTCCAAAAGCTGCCTTCCCTCTAATGTGAAGTTTTCCTTTGCTGCTCATATGTCCATAAAGTGCTGAAATCTTCATCATTAATACCTGAAAACATGCTAATTACGTAGGTCAGCTCATTTAAAGGAAAATGGACTAAAAGTGCAGGAATTATATATTTTGTCCTCAAAACTTAGCTAAAATATGGGTAAATTATGGTTCTTAGGCGTGTAAATACGCCCAACATCAATCGCTAGAATAGGAGTAAATTTACCCCAACTTTCCCTTGAAGTCCACCACTAGGAGAAAATTTAAGATTTTTCCTTGATCTCTACCTTACTCGGACTTAAGCACAACACTCCGCCCTAAGGGGTATCACCATAGACATAAACCATGGACACTTGGCTCTTTTATACTTAAAACCTCATTTATCCAGATGCTACCAAGAGTTCAACATAGTCTTACAAACTCTATGCCCTAACCCATTCAATGACTTAGCCCCCCAATCTAACTATTCAACTTAGACCTCCGGCCTATAAGCCACAACTTTCCCACTACTGTATCCCCTAATTCATCAACCTCTTCTCTTCCTTACACCACACAAAGCCTACCAATCTACCCCCCAGAAATCTTGTATTGCTATCCCCGAGCTAACATACTCCTTACACCAAAATTAATATCTAAGGTCCAAATTTGGTGTCTACCAACCATCATGCACTACTAACAGAGTATCCCACAAAAAATATATATAAATCTATATAGTCCACCCCATGAGGAGGTTACCCTAAATTCCTTATCCACTCTCCAGTATCCTATAAATACCCGAAGGAAAGTATCCCCCTTATGCATAAAAGAACGGAAATACCCCACGGAGCAATACTAGGGCATACAAATCCTTATTAAAAGGATACTTCAACCGTTTCTTAAGCTCACTCATCTCAACTGGAGTTATTCGATAAAAAGGGGATAGAAATAGGATGAGTGTTCAAAATAAGATCAATCCCAAACTCAATCTCCCTATCGGGATACCAGGAAGGTTATAAAAAAAGACCTCGAGAAATTCTTTCACCACGAGGATGGAATATAACAAAGGACCTTGTAGTTAGAATGTTTAACTCGAGTCAAATAGTAAAGACACCCCTTGGAAATTAATTCTCAGGATCTAAGCTACAATATAAACCTCTCCTTAAAAGCTAGGGAACTACCCTCCCACTTAATAATTGTCTTATTAGAGAATTTAAAGACAACCTTAAGGGTTCTATAGTCTAGAGATGCATAGCACGAGTGCAACTAACCCGTCCCTAATATGACGTCAAAATCAACTATGTCTAATTTAACAAATACACTAACGTCTCCCAACTGCCCACAGATACCACACAATCCCTATAAAATCATCTAGCCACCATAGAGTCACCTATGGGATAGAAATAGAAAAAGAGTCTAAAATACCCTCGGGACCAAAGCCAAATTGCACAGTCGTAAGGGGGTCATGTAAGAAAAAATGGACCCCGAATTAAGTAAATAGTACACATTTTAGGAAAAGAGTTTTCAACATACCAGTAATGACATCAGGAGATACCTCTGACTCCTAAAGGATGGTGATATTATAGAGATAGTCCCGGCCAATGCTAAAGCTAGAAGTAGCACCACTCAGTACAGGAGCTAGAGAAGAGCAACCGGTATCCTTATTGCCCCTGTGGCAATCTTTGTGGGATACCTCCATTGCATGTGACCTAACTGACCACAACTAAAACATTGATTCCTCCCTTTATAGCAATAATCGCGAAGCAACACACTATAAAACCGGCAGGGAGGATAGGATAGGGTTGACTAAGCTCTGCCAACCCAAAAATGATATTCACCAGAAGACTGAGGATAAGCAATACTAACAACCACATGGGAACTCCCCATATTCCATTGATCATACCACTAGCCACCACCTCTACCACTATTTCTTTCACCCTTTCTATGGTCTAAATATTGGGACTTCTTTCTCTATCTACTTCTCGCCTATTTCTTATTCCTTCTCATGCGAATAGGATTATACTGGAGTGATAGAGATGCCACTATTTGGGCTAATAGATGAATAGAACATCGAAACTTAGCATTGGTAACATCTTTTTAAGGTGACTAAGTATGAGTGTCACCTTTGGGGGTACGGTCATAGGAGACTAGTGGAACCCCATAAGTTAGACCAGATCTATCAATGCAATCCTTGAGTAGGACAGATGAATTTCCATGAGCATTAGATCATTGGGAGGGCATGATCTGAAATGTGAACAAAATATGATTTATAGGAGTGTTCAAGACCCTAGACTCTATAGCTTGAAAACAAAACAACAAGAAGGAAAAACATTCCTAATTGTCTCATAGCCTCTCCCTTACAAATTTAGTACTCTACAGACCGATAAAAAAAACTCTATATTTCATGGTTTTGTGGACACTCCATGACACTACATGGCTTTGTGGAAATCCCATGACACCAAAACCTAGTCTTTGATACCAATCTGACATGACCCAAACCAGGTCTTAGTTGTGTCGGGTATCTCAAGTCCAACCATTAATGGAGACCACTGCCTTTACCCAACCCAATAACCCCATATACAACCCATATCGGATGAATTTTGAATATATAATGAGATAGATTATTTAGCATTGAATGACATTAGGATAAGTCTAAAACAAATACCAACCCAACCAAGTCATACCGTCCAAAACAAACCACATAAACCATAACACGCCCAAGTCCACATTTGTCCATACAAAGCCTCTAAACCATATCAAAGAATATATAGTTGAGACATGCCCTCGACCATAGCCAAAAACTAATGTCAAAGGAATAGTAATGTTGGCTCTGACATTGCACAGGGATACAGCACCTAAAGATGGTTAGCGGAGTGAATATTATCATGTGCTCAGGAAAAGTATAAAATAATGCCATTATTCAAAACCAAATTAAATAACCATATGCAATCACATATATATATATATAAATATATACACCATGTTGGGAAGGGGAACTGGTTTTACCATGCATTTAAAACCTTAACCAGGGTTAAGTATCATTATAGACATAATCTACCTGTGGGCTAAATGGATCTAATGTTACCCCCTAAACGAGCCCAGTACGTTTAGCCGCATGAACCGAAAATATCATAAGGGTAGGGGATTCTTGAGTACCCTTAACCTCGTATGATACATTAATAAAAGTATAAACTTGGTGGATTCCCATGTACCCCCCAAGCCTATGGTCACCAAGACCAATCCTCATGTCGACAAACATGAGCTTCCAGTGTCCTTGCATCAGACACACTTCTTAATGGTTAGATATCACAACCCGCCTTTATAGCCCAATTAAAATATTTAACACAAAATCGAACCACCAATTCCAGAATTCAAAGTATCAAGGCATCATAAAGTGGTATCGTCATACCGACTATAGCTTGCAATCAATGTCACTAGCCAACACTTCAAGGATTTTTATTTACCCCATAAGATCTCCAATTAAACCAAAACCATGGCCTCTAAGACCCTTACAAGCTATTTAAATTCAACAAAATCAATTTAGGTTCCATTACATACTATGCAATGCAGGGTTTTCAATAATAGTCAAACAATGAATCAAAATTATTCTCATAGGCATTTTAAAAAACATGTGGAGGGCATAAGATTTTCAAAACCAAAAACCACATATCAATTGACCATTCATATGTAACCAAATGTTCAAACAATAATTATTGCATAAAAACCATAAGACAAACCTGGGAGAAAATTATCTAACCAAGAACCATCAAAACCCCCCAATATATATTTCAAAACCCAAACATTACCATAATAATACCATGAAAACAATATATTAAAACATGTTTTAAGTTAAACTAACAATGAGGGAAGAGTAACATGCCTGAGTTCCGAACATTCTCTTAGAGATTTTGATTCTTAAGCCCTTAGATGATAACCTAGAAGAAACCCTAGCCCAATCTTCTTGAGAGATTTTTAGAGAGAGTTTAAAGAGTGTTTTTAATTATTTAGAGTGTATATAAGATGACCAATTAGGGTTATACGACATGGGGCCTTAAGGGATTGGGGTGTCAAATATCTAAAATACCCTCAGCTTAAAAGTTGTAGAAAGAACATAGGTGGGTACTGTTGTACCCCCCCCCTTCCCCCAAACTTGTAACCATATTATACGAGTGGTACCCTTCAATCGTCACTTGATCAGAAAGTTGGACACCATATTTTTTCCAACATACAACTCCTTTCCCTAATTCGTATCATCACCATATGGCTAGTACCACTCCAGTCTTACCCTAGATAAAAAATCAAAGGTTAGACACTGGAAAACATATGGTTTGGACCCAAACTCTCGCCACTTAAACAAACGACTTATATAGAGTCTTACAATATCTAGGTCAAAACTTGGAAAATATCATACTGAACATCATACGACTAGGTTCCTAGAATCATATCCATACCATACGAGTAATGGTGTGAGTCGTATGATGATCAGAAGGGTCAAGACTTCACAAATTATACAAGGGCAAAAGTTTGGGGTATTTCAGATTCTTGTGTGCATAATGAGTTGATATTCCTATAATTGTGCACCTATGTATTAACATACCTGTTTATATAGTGTAAGGCATCTTCAAAAAAAGTTTGGAATAAAAATAATCACTTAGAGTTTAGACGAGAACAATAATGTTACTAGTTTAAGTTATGTGTTGTTCTAGTTTATCTTGATGAACTCTATTGTGTTTTAAGCACTAATTCGTGGTGTTAGTGATATATTCAGACTTTGATATGTTAAACTCAATGATGGGATGTTCCACAAGCTGAAATTGAAGTGGAATGACAACCATGAAGTGAGAAACTCAAAGCCAAATAGATGGAGCAAATGTGGAAAAAATCTTGAAATTTTGAGCACTAGGGCCTGCCATGCCCTTTATCCTTGAGATAAAGGAATGCCACACCCTCTGAGACAAACCAAAATGTCAAATTCTAGTATGAATCCACACCCTTATTGCGCTAATTCATAATCATGGCATGCCCTTGAGATCAAAATGGGCTTTTGGTTCCAACTATAAATAGGACACTCCTATGTTATTATACACATCTTGGATGACTTTTGGACTTAAAATACACTTAAGGAGGATTATGTTAGGGTTCTTAATATTTCTTTTAGGTTACACATTATTTTTTTGCATGAACTTCTTAATTATGATTTATTGTAAATTCATGAATGCTAAACACCCTTATCTAGGGTTGAGGCCAAAAACATGAATATTTATATTTGATTTGATTTATGTTGATTATTGTTATTGGTTGTTCATATATCTTTGTATTTACTATTATATGGATTCATGACCATCAGAATAAATAAATATTTCTATTGTTAACTTGAAAAAGGGAACAATAGATTAGAATATGGGACATATGGGGTAGGATCTTAAACATTCAAGGGATTGGAGTTAAAATTTGTGTTTAGGATAGGAATATACCTAATTGTTCCTATTTGGCTGATATACGGGATGAAATATAAATGTTTTTAACTAAGTACTAACATTCCAACTCAATGATATAGTTGTGGGGATAACTTAGATAGACGATTAGAGGCTCGAAGACCATAGTTGTGTTATCAATCTCGTGAATAAACAATCAGGATAATTAATTAAACTAACGAGATTATATGGCTAAATAGGATTGCTCGTAGTGACTTAACCCAGGATTCCTCCCCATTATTCTTTAATCATTTCATATTATCATATTGCTTACAGTTATTTTATGTTTTTAAATCTCAAATGTTATTGGTTACACTTGAACTTATTTAATCTTTATAGTAATACAAGAATTAGATTGTTTTTAGCACAAGTCCCTGTGGAATTGATACTTGGCTTTTAAAGAAAACTTTACTACTTGGGTGAACACATATACTTGCATGTGCTCTAGGAAATAACACCATCCTTAAAAACCTCTACTGTTAAACTGCGGATGACTAACTCCTTATAAAACTTCCCTGATAATGAACTCTCTAATCTCTGCATTTATGGGCCTCATGATACAAACCCTCTATAGTTTAAATATAATTAGCAATGTCTACAAAGTATATCCCTACAACTACTAATATCATGGCCGCAATACTAAGTGGAAGTCTCAATCCTTAACTACGCACTTCATTCTTTCATACTATGTAGGTAGAATTCTATCGTCATGTTAGACTAGCTCATGAAATATCACCTCATATTGCTCCCTTATCATAGAAACCTATTGTACCCTATGAACTCATACCTCTCATATTCACACATACTATTTTGTATACTTCACCAAGAAGGCCTCAAAGAACTGGCTCTATGTCATTGAAGGAGATCTAGTAGGGCTAGAATCAAGGTATCTCCTACACCACTATCTCGCTGCTCTATGAAATTAAAATGTGGTGTAATCCAAACCATATGACTTAACCAATCCAAAATTATGCAGTCTCCCCACAAAAATAATAAGAAAATCAAAAATATCCTTCCCTTGGGCTCCTACAAATCTTGGTGAAGCTAACCTAAGAAACCATCCCAGTAAATTATGCTCCTAATAAGTTATAGATGGTTGGTTGCTACTGACTGGGGATCTACTAATTCTGGTGGGACCTTTGTTTGAGAAGTCATATCTGTAGGTGACATTCAATACCAAGAATATCTGGTCCCCATTCATCAGTTGGCTAGCAACCCTACACAATAAATACTAAGGCATCATGAAGGAAAGATAAGGATATGAATTTGAAAAGGGTCTAGCTACCTCCTATCTCACCGACTATTGTGATAGCATATCTTCTAGTGCAATATCTAGCTCATGATTAATAATTAAATTTGGTAAAGCTCACTGTCTTGGCCTTAAGTTAGGGTTGTAGATCTTGACGAACCTCAACCTGACGGTAGATATTGTTTCCCTAATGGCCCTATCCCCGACCATCGTAGCACACTTCCTAGCAATTTGTGCAAGAGTAAAACAAATAAGAATCTTGAAACCAATATAGACATAATGCATGGAAATAAATCAAAAATGTGATATTTTTCTAAGAACATCTCTTAGCCTCTCAAACATAAGATAGAATGTCATTATACCTATTTATGGGACTCTACTAAACACTGAATCTTATAGGAATGATAATGATGATACTATTCAATGATACTAAACTATCATGACCCAATTTCAAAGTCATGATGCCACCTACTGAATACACTAGTAGGTAAGCCAACCCAGTGTTTGAAATGATGAGTAATAGGCTAACAGGTGAAAGATAAAAGAAATAAGGATAAAATAGTAATAATATGCGACTAGAAGGAATATATACATACATATATATATATATATGCATATTGTACAAGAGAGTGGACAGGACAAAACATACAAAATGAATCCCCCAAGACCTGGTAAGGTCAGTAAACAGACACTATATAAGAAGAGTACAAAAAGTGAAAAAATAGACAAACTATTCTTAGGATATATAAAATAAGACAATCAATAACAGAAAAAGGAAAGCGATCATCTCTGGAATCTAAAAGCTCACACAAAACTTTGATCAATAGCTCACCCAGGGTCAGCATCAACTATGTAACCTTACTAGGATCTGCATCAGGGAAAAAATTTAGAAAATTAGTATGAGTAGCAACATATGGGGTACTCAATAGCCATCATAGGCAGACTAAGCTCAGTTATAGTAAAAATATGGATAAAGTGTGAATCTATGTTAATAGACAGTAATAGAGGGTCAAAGATAAAGAACACGAGATATGCTGAAAAATTACAGAGACTGAATAAAAGTAACTCAAAAAGAATGTAATTAAATACCTAGAAATAACCAAACTAGGCCTCAAAAGACTAAAAGGTACACAAAATAAAATAAAACTTAATTAGACCCTATAAGCTCGACGGGTGTAGATGAGGAATATACGAAAATAAGTACAAATATATGTAACACCCCAAATTTTTTTCCACTAAAAAATCCTCGCGTTAGAGCTCACTGCTCAAACTATGACTCACTTAACGAGTCATAAGGTCACCTTACGGGTCATAGAGCTTGAGTCATACGGTGACTAGTGAGTGTTTCCCATGTTTATATTATGACTATAATTGTGATGTCACAAGTCATAATGACTCTTTATGACTGGTAGTGTCCTTTTCGAGCCAAACAAAAGTTGGTGCCTAATGTCACTATTGTGGTTACGACTAGGACCCTACGAGTCATAAGATCTGTGTATGAGTCATAGGGTATGACTCATAGGGTGAACAGTGAGGAGGCCCCATGTCTCTTCCTAGACTATAAGTTATGGTGATGACTCATAACCAAACATCACGAGTCATGACGTGACTCGTAGTCACTGGCGATAATTTTTCTTGTATTTTAATTAAGGGTACTATGGTCATTTTCCTCATTCCCCAATTAAAACCCACGACCTAAAATACCCTAAGAGACCCCATTACTACCCAATACGGCATCCTAAACTAATCTTTACTCTCTTAAACCGCCAAGGCAAGAATAAGTAGGGTTTCTAAGGATTTCGCTTCTAGAGATCCAATTGATGATTTATCACCATAATTCCTAATACTTTCAGGCATGTACCTCTCCCCTTAAACTTTTTTTACTTAAAACATATGTTTAAATAATTATTGATATGGGTTTGAATATGGATTTTGATTTGGGTTGAGGATTTTTTGAAGGATTGTTACTTGATTTGAATTCTCATAGTTATAAAGCTAGTGTTCATGCTTTAAATATAAAACTCATTGGGGTGCATGGGTATGGTGAATGGGATAGGGGTAGAGGCATTTCCCTAATTTGATAATTTTGATTTGGAATTTGATTTTGGAGATTGTGTTCCCTCAACCCACTTGTGTAATTAGTTTAAAATATGGCTAATCATATGGTTTGGAAAATTTTCTTACACTATTGCATTGCATAAATAGTTAGGAAGATAAAAAGGGGTTTTGAAGGCCTTGTTGTCTATGTTTTGATTTTAAACTTTATTTAATGAATGAAGGAGGCCGTGCCATTCCCTTAACTTGATTAGTGGGTAGTAGCATTTCCCCAAGTGGATGTAATTGGTATGGCATAATTATGCGCTTGAAAGTGTAATGGTATGACGATACTAGCGGTTGATGCCTTAATGGATAATTCCTTGATTAAATGGAAGGGTTATGTGAAACTTATTTTAATTGGGCTTAAAAGAGGATTGTGTAGTTCACCATGAAGGTGTAAGTCCCTGGGAGGGTGAACATAGGAAACTATGTTTGCCAGCGTTGGGGTCTTGATAATCGTATGCGGCATTCACACTATATTATACTTATGTTTACTGGATTGATGTGGAGTCGGGGCATTTTTTAGTCTTCCTAAGATATCTCTGGTTTGGGTAGCTAGCACACACTAGAACAAATCAGCAGTGGAAACTGGACCCATATAGTCTGTGGGTGCCTAGATAATGGAAAATTTATACAGTCTAGGCTAATGATTTGAACCTTATGCTAATCCTTATTCCCTTTACCGACATTATATTTTATTTGTATATACACTGTGTGTATGTGATTTTTCTATGGTTTTGGACTTGGCATTACTTTACCCCTTTTCTCTGTGTTACATGCTACTGCTCATCCTGTTAATCATCTCCAGACACTATATCCCCGTGAGATGCAGGGAATGGAGACACTTCTACCTTTCCTGTGTAGTGATAGTCAGTTTTTGGATAGCCCTTGAGTCAGCTTTGTAGTGGTGAACTTCCACTCTCCGGAAGACACTTATTTCATGGCCTTGTTTCATACCTATTTTAGACTATTCATTTGGACTCATTTTTACTATGGTTGGGGGCATGTCCAGACTTACGTTGTTCTTGGTTACTAGAGGCTTTGTGGATTACTATGGATTGGGATGGATGTTAAAGTTCTTAGATTTCTTTCTGATCTAGATGCTTAACTATTTCGTTATATATTTGAAATTCATCCACTGCTAGTTGTATTGTGTTATGTTTGGCTAGGCAAAGGGCTGATATCTGGTCCTTAGCGTACTTGAGATACCAGTCATAGCCACCCCCTAGTTTGGTTCGTGACAATATAATAATAATGAAAGTAAAAGTGAGTTAAGATATATAATTTGTGTATTGTATGTTTTCCATCTATCCATAACCGTGAAACATACGAATCCAAAACTAAATTTCTTAAATATTAAATAAAAAATAATGGATGCCAGACTCGAATTGGGACTAACAGGTAATAAGCAGTGCAATCAGATATCGAACTCAAACTAGACCTAATAAATAATAGTCAGTGTAACCAGATATCAAACTCAAACCAAGACTAATAAATAATAAAAAATAAAACCAGATGTTGGACTCAAATCGGGACTAAAAGAAGATAAATAGTAAGCAAGGTGCCAAACTCGAATTGAAACTAGCAAGAAATAAACAGTAACCCAGGTGTTAGAGTCGAACCAAAACTAAATAAAAATAAGTAGGCTAGAGGTCTGGCTCATTGCAAGTGTATCTAGTCCTTTTTCCCATTTTAGAAAGCCAATTTTATTTAAAGGAGGTAAAAGTTCCAATTATTAAGTCAAAAGTTATGATTCAAGATCGAAATCACTAAATTCCTGGAATACCAAGTCAACAACTATAATATAATAAGCAAACAATTCTAATCCCCATAACTAGCCCACCTAGATACCTTAATTCTATTTACTATTCACAAGGCATTATCCTAAGGTACTTTACCTTTAAAAAAATGATAAAGCTAATTGCAAGTCCCCAAAATCCAACCAAAGGCAAGCAGCTACACAAGCGTAGACTTAGGCTTCGAAGTTCAATCCCAAGGGCCCTGATTAAGCTAAATCTCATATGATAAAAGGATTTTCAACATAACTAGAATCATTATCTCCATTCAAAATATTAATAAATTATCAAATGATTATAAAATAATATAAATATATCATAACAAAATAATTTCATAAATTTCTAAAACATTTGCAAATATAATAAAATATATCTTTTACCAAATTCTAATATAATATAAATATTTCACAACACATTTAGTATTGATAAAATTCATTAAAGGACTATCTGAAAATTGAATTGTCAATATCAAAAAGTCATAAATAACTTAAGTCGGCTATAGGAAGACTCTAAATACATAAAAATATAAAAGTGCAAAAATTGGCTTGGAGGGTAATTACAAACAGTCAGCTTCAGCGATTAGCTTTAGAGTATTTATTACAAGAAAAAATAAGAAAAAGTCTATCATTAAGAAATGCAAAAAAAAGGTTTATTATTTGTTTCTTTGAGACATTATATGGTAATAATTATGCTTCTCTATTACAAAAATACCTGAGCAAAAGTAGTGAAAGAAACTGTGTTTTTTATTCGCTTGAGGCATTACAATTTACATGTTTGTTATTTAGGCATGGCAATGGGGTGTGAACACTTAGAAACATGACACATGAATAGTAACTAACAAATATCTTTAATTCCACACCCAAAAGACATAAAAATCCAAGAAAGCACCATATCTTTGAACTTATACACTGTAAGGAGTTTAGGGACTTGAGGGACAAGATGTCCCGTACTTTTGGTCAGTTTAGTGATACCTCATTTAGAGGTAGGGGTTATTTTGAGAAAGGTTTTCATCGTATATTTAGTATACCAATTCATGTTGCTATACAGGCATGCAAGGGTGGTTATTCAGAATGAGACTCCTTTAGTCCGTGTCAGATTTCTTATTATTCTTCTCATAAGTTCTCTTGGCATTCTGATTATATGGGTTTTTCTCAATAGATGGTGGTTCCTATATTTTATTAAGAGTATGGTGACATGCACTATATTCAAAAATCTTATCCTAGACTCAAGGGCAGAGATCGATAATAGGGTTATTATGCTTTAGTTGAGGTACTAGCACCACCAGTTAGGAATTATTGCGGGTGTTAGGAAAGTAGAGGTATGACACGACCCGAATCAGGACCTTATTGTAATAGGCATCTCAAGTCCAACCAGGACTGGAGACTATCTTTATTACCCAACCCAATCAACGTAAGAATATCCTGAGTCGGATGAATTCCAAACATATAACAAGATAGCGTTATTGTAAAATCCAGGACTCTAGGATATATCTATGACCGTGACAACCCGAACGAGCCTAACCGTCCAATACCAACCAATAATCAATACCAAAGCAAACCATAACCAAATGAGTTCCAAAATAATTATATAATCCCAAAATAAATGATGATAGATCAACCAACAATATAGTCAACTGGTGTCAACCCCAATGCCAATACCAATACTAAGGCTAATACCAATACCAATTCCGCCCATACCAACCCATAGTAGTTCAACCAAAGCATCTAACCAAAAGAAAACCAATATCTGGTTGGGACATACCCCCAACCATAGTTAAAACCAATATCCATAAAAGAACCAAAGTATATGAAAATGTCCATAAGATGAAATAGAGGTTTCCATAAATATGGAAGATCACCACTTCATTCTAAAAGTTGATCCCAGAATTTGATCACTATGTAGGAGGAGTAGAACGGCTAGTTCCTGCATTATGTAGGGATACAGCCTCTCAAAGATGGGATAGCAGGTGAATGCTAGCATGAACTCAGAATAATAGGTCTAGTGTAACCCCCTGAACGAGCCTCGGTGCGTGTAGCCGCACGAACTGGAGATACCATAACAGTAGGAGATTCCCAAGTACCCTTCGCTCTCCATGATACATATATACAGTGTAGTTAGAGGTGTTATGGAATTAAATAGATAAGAAAGAAAATAAAATAGAAATAGAATGAAAACTCTTGATTGATTCTTTTCCTTGATTCAAATAGAAGAGTACATCTCTATTTATAAGAAACTAAATAAAATAAATAAGGAAAATGTGATATTTTTCTTATAGCTATAAGACTAAATATTCTGTAATTAATAAACCCTAAACTTAAAAGAAAATAAATAATGTAAAATATTCTTAGACTAAAAAAGGTAAAATAAAAATATTCTACCATTAATGAAAATCACAAAATAGAAGGAAGGTAAATCTCAACATTCCCCCCCAAACTCAGGTTGGCGTATCCAACTTGAGTTTGAACACTTAATTATTCTTGAAAAAAATGTATGTTTCCTTAATTTTATTGGAGCAATATAATAAGTTAGTCTTCCTCATCTTCATGTTCTTCTTCCACAAGTAGTGCTTTTGAACTATCTTGAGTATCTTTGAACTTGCATACTTTTGTGACATGACCTTTTTGTTTGAAACTTCCACATAATGCATCGGATCCCCTACCAGTAAAAATTTTTTTTAAGTGTGTTTTCTTTTTGCAATATTTGCAAGGTGGATAATCAACTTTTCTTTTTTGAAGGTTCATATAAAAAATACCTTCAACAACTTTGTCTTCCCTGTAAGCTCTTCTTTGCTCTTATGCTTGAAAAGCACTTATCAATTCAGCAATAGAGATGGCACAGAGATCTTTAGACTCTTCCAAAGCAGAGATTTTGGACTTAAATCTCTCAAGAATAGTCACCGAAAATTTTTCAACTATTTTATTAACTTTAAAATCTTCATCATGCAACCTGATTCTACTGACAATCAAAGAAATTCTATCTAACTTAGTAATCGTCTCACCTTCTTGCATCTTAAGAGATTATAAATCTCCTTTCAAATTTAGAATTTGATTTTGTTTGCCTCGTTTACTTCCTTGGTACTCCTTTTTAAGTTTTTCCCAAGCTTCTTTTGTTGTTTCACATGCAATGATTTTAGAAAAGATTAAATCAGTAACTAAATTTGAATTATAATTTTTGTTTTATATTTTTTTGATTCCTCTTTTGAGTGAAGTTTGATTTCGGTGGCAGAAGAATTTGTATAAAGTGGTTGTATAGGTTTGTATTCTTTTACAACTTCCCTCAAATCATAAGCTTCAAGATAAGATTACATCTTAACTGCCCAAATTTGATAATTTTCACCGGTGAATGTTTATGGGGCATTGAAAGAAAGAGTATTGGTTGTCATGGTTTGAAAAACAAAATTTAAAATAATATTGATTAAAAAATGATTAAAAATAGCCCAACGTTAAAAATAAAAGTAAGGGTTAAAAATAGTCCTATGTTAAAAATAAATGTAATGATTAAAAGTAGGTTGAAAATAGGTATGGATGAAAAAATAGTTGACTGTTTTGCATCAATAAATTCACAGATCCATGAGGATCGATGAAGTCTCTTGATACCACTGTTATGGAATAAAAGAGACAAGAAAGAAAATTAAACAAAAACTGAATGAAAACTCTTGATTGATTCTTTTCCTTGATTCAAATAGAAGAGTAAATCTCTATTTATAATAAACTAAATAAAATAAATGAGAAAAATATGATATTTTCCTTATAGCTATAGCACTAAATATTCTATAATTAATAAACCCCAGACTTAAAACAAAATAAATAATGTAAAATATTCTTAGAATTAAAAAGGGAAAATAAAAATAGTCTTCCATTAATGAGAATCACAAAATAGAAGGAAGGTAAATCTCAACAAGATGATTCCCATGTACCTCATAGTATCATAAATGGTCACCATCCAACCCCTCATGTCGGCAAATATGAGTTTCCAGTGTTTGTTCCTTGAACTCCTACCTTCATGGTTAGCTATCAGACCCCGCCATTATTACCTAATCAAAACCATTTCCAACCAACCAATCCATTATTCCATTCATTATTAACCAGGGCTATTAATAGTGGTATCTTCATACCGACTATAACTTGCAAGTATTGCCCTTAGATGACCTTTTAAGGAAAAGGGATTCCCGTGTACCCATTTACCAGGTTAACTTGGGGGAGTCCCATGTACCCTAAAAGTGTTCCATTATTATAATTACTTGGGGGAATCTCATGTACCCCACAAGTGTTCCATAATTATAATTACTTGGAGGAATCCCATATATCCCACAAGTATTCCATAATTATAATTGCTTGGGAGAATTTCATGTACTCCAAAAGTTATCCATTAGCATGTTGGGGGATTACATTGTACCCCACAAGAATATCAATTAACCATAACTATGACCACTAACCCATTTCCATTTAGGATTTCATTACCAAGTTCAAACCATGCAATAGTTCTATTAAAAATCCAATAATATTGTAAAAGTATTGTCATAGGCATTTTATCAAAACCAATTACCATGTGACCATTCCCATACAACCAATTATCTAAAACAATTATTAAACACGTAAAAACATAATTAAAATATAGGAAAACTATAACCAAGCATTTATAACCAAAACCCCATCACATATTTGAAAACATCAAAACCATAAAATAAATTATGCCATGAAAACATTGTATATAACCATTACTTTAGTTGGAAATAACAATGAGGGAATAGTACATGCCTTAATTGAGAAGATAATGGAGAGAAATCACCAACGCAAGCCTCAAATTAATTCTTAATATAAAACCCTAACTTTCTCTGTCCAAGAACTTTAGAAAGAAGTAGAGAGTGTTTTATAAGTGTTAATGAATAGAACAATATAGCAAATAACCTCCCAAGTGAGTTAAAAGTCATGGGGACTGATAAGGTTAAGTGGAAAAATATCCAAATTGCCCTTACTTAAACTGCATAAAACCTAGTTAGGGGGTACGACTAACCATACCAGTCGTACCCTCTAATACGAGTGGTACCCACTACTCGTACTCTAGGCCTTCCACTTGGACACAACACTATCCAAGGTATGACTCACCCAAACCAAGTCGTACCCAAGTATACGACTAGTACCGTTGACCTGTACCCCTAGCATAATTGAATCACAAGAGGTTTGAACATTGTCCACCATATGAGTCTATAGTATGACTTGTACCCTGGATTACGGCTCATGGTGAGCCACTCATACTCAAATCCAAGTTAAGTTACCAAGTCCAAGATTAAATGAAGGAAAAAGACAAACCAAATAACCCATATCCATTAATATGACTCATATCCACCAATTCATATCTATTCGAGGTACCAGATTCAACCCATCATTCAACTTTGGTCAGTATACGACCAACCCATACCACTCGTACCCTAGTTTACGACTCATTCACCCTAGTCATAACTTATCCAGAAACTAAAAATTCAAGAAATTTTCTTATCAAAAATCTAGAGTGTTATAAGGTACAACACTGGTTAGGCATGAAGGTGGTAGAAAGTATCTTAGAAAGATGGTGAGAGGGCTTAGTATTTTATATTTTTGGGTAGACCCAGGAAGAGGCCTCTAATGTTGTTATCACAAGCATTGCCTGTTCAATAAGTCATCGACTTGCTTTAGTATTATTTGATTCTAGTTTTACTTTCTCCTACATTTCTACATAATTCACATTGGGTCTTAATATGGTGTGTGAATCTTTTTCTATACTATTTTTGTTGCAGCCCTAATTAGTAATTTCTTAGTGGTAGATTTAGCATATCAAACTTGTGTCATGGATCTTTTGGAATTTGATATTTGGGTAGACTTGATTTTCTTGGATATGATTGTTTTTAATATGATTTTGTGGATTGGTTTTTTTGTATCATTTGTTTTTAATTGTCATGCCAAGATAGTCACTTAGGGCATGTGTGGTGCACTGATTTGAAATGAAAGGATACCTAGGGCTCATAATACAAGAGAGTGATTTCTTTTCTTAAGGCTCAAGGGTGGTAGATAATGGTTATTTTTTTATTTGGATTATGTTTGTGATACTAGTATTGATATGCCTTTTTGGAGCCAGTAGGGGTGGTTAGAGAGTTTTTTAGTATTTGTTTCCTACAAATTTTCTAGAGTTTTGCCTAATAGAGATATTGATTTGGAGTCGGTCACTAAGCCTATTTCCTTTCCTCTATATATGATACCCAGACAGAGTTGAAGGATCGATGGCAAAATTAATTGTGTAAGGGATTTATTAGACCTATTGTTTCACCTTAGCATGCCCTAGTGTTGTTTTTGTTTTACCTTAGGATGCCCTGATATAGTTAGACCAAGTATTTATTTTAGGTCAGGGTACCATAAGTTCAGAATTAGGGCTTCAAATATCCTTAAGATAACTTTTAAGATGTGATATGACCACTATGAGTTTCTTATTATGTTATTTATGTTGACTAATGCCTCGATGGCTCTTATAGAGTTGATGAATAGTGTAATTTATCCATATCTGAATTCTTTGATGACTCTTATAGAGTTGATGAATGGTGTGATTTATCATTATCTCAATTATTTTATTATTGTATTCATTGATGATATTTTGATGTACTTAAAGAGTGAGGAAAAGTTATGGAAATATTTAAGGATTGTGCTTCAAAAGTTGAGGGAAGAGCGACTCTATGCTAAGTTTTTCAAATGTGAGTGTCTTAGTTCTGTGGCATTCTTGGGGTATGCAGTGACCAAAAAGGGTAATATAGTAGATTTAGCTAGGGATGAGGTTTTTCAAAATTGGTCTATGCATACTTTACCTACTAAATTCTAAGTTTTATTGGTTTAACAAGCTACTATAGGTGGTTCATGGAGTATTTATCTTTCATTTCAGCTTCTTTAAGCATATTACCTCAGAAGAATATTGATTTTTAGTGGTACAACAATGGTGAGGCAAGCTTTATAAAGATCAAAGCTTTGTTAACTTTAAACTTTGTCTTCACTTTATCTGCAGAAGGTGAAGGCTTTACCATATATTGTTATTCTTTAAAGTTGGTCCTAGTAAAGTTATAATGCAAAAGAAAAGGTTATAGCCAATTATTTGAGGGTGGTTAAAGATTCATGCGAAGAACTACCCCCATGACTTAGAGTGGGCAATAGTAGTATTTTCTTTGAAGTTGTATGAAGTTTATTGTGAGGTGTTCACCTATCATTGAAGCTTATAGTACATATTCAACCAAAAAGATATGAATTTGATACAAAACAAATGGTTGGAGTTATTAAAAGGATGTGGTATAACTATTCTTTCTCACACATGAAAAAAGTAATATAGTGGAGGATGTCTTTAGTAGAAAGGTTATAAGAAAGTGTAGCCTTGCCTTGTTGTTAGATGAGGGGTGGCCTTTGGCTATGGATGTTCAGAATTTTTCCAATAGATTCATAAGACTTTATAATTTTGAGCTCGATAAAGTTCTTACTTGTGTTTGAGGAACAATTATTTTTATGGAAGAAATTAAGGATAAAGAATTTAAAGATGGGAAGTCATGCTTAATTTGAGATAAGGTGCTGAAAGGTAAAACTAAGGAATCAATTATTGACCAATAAAGTGTTTTGAGAATAATTTGTAATCCTGGATTAGGTGATTTGATTAAATTTATCATGGAAAGGCTCATAGTTTGAGGTATTATATTCATCCTAGTCAACAAAGATACATCATGACTTAAAGTAGTATTATTGGTTGTGTAGAATGAAGATGGTCATTGTGGAGTTTATGGTAAAGTGTTTGAACTATCAACAAGTGAATTATGAGCACTAGAGGTCGAGAGGTATGAATTTGGGGATGGGTACAC
This sequence comes from Capsicum baccatum var. pendulum, assembly GCA_030864225.1. Taxonomy (NCBI): domain Eukaryota; kingdom Viridiplantae; phylum Streptophyta; class Magnoliopsida; order Solanales; family Solanaceae; genus Capsicum; species Capsicum baccatum. The sequence continues at coordinate 72,688,106 of CM061558.1, read as the reverse complement.
AAAATGGAAGTAGGATCATATTACTATGGACTTTATGGTTCGTTTTACTCAGTATTGGGGAAGTTTGAATCCATTTGGGTTATTGTAGACAGGTTAACCAAATCATCTCATTTAATACTAGTAAGGAGACTAACTATAGTATGGAGACGTTGATTAATATCTATATTAAGAGATTGTTCAATCACATTTTGCACCTATTTTCATCATTTTAGATTGAGACTCAAATTAGATAGCATTTTTAATGCTCGATGTAGTGAAAGTTAAGCACGTAGCTAGATATGATAATGATTTTTCATTCTTAGATAGATGGTCAATTAGAGGGTACTATTCAAGTATTAAACAAGATGTTTCAATCTAGTATGATTAACTTTGATGGTTATTTTGACAAATTATTGCCTTAGGCAGAGTTTATATACAACAACTATTACTATTTTATCACCCAAATGGACCATTTGAGCCATTGTATGTGAGGAGGTATAGATCCTTGATTGTTTATTTTACTTCATTTAAGTTAGGTGATGGGATACAAACTTATTAAAAAATTCCATGGATAGAGTAAAGTTTACACAAGATCAATTTTTGACATATTAAAGTAGGCAAAAGAGTTGAAATTTTATATTATAATAAATATAGAAAGGTGAGAGTAAGGTACTTTCCCCAACATATGGAAAGAAAATCCAGAATGACGGCTTTCAAAAGACAAGTATGCAGATTGAAGAATTTGTAACTTGGAGTTCATAATTAGTATGCGGGTTCTATTAAAAGTATCACTCGTGGGGGGGTGATGAGGCTTGTGAAGAAACATAGCTTAAACCAAGGTTTAGTAATCCTTTTGACCATTTCTAGTGCATTTGGGAGGTATCTTGTGAGTTGGATTTACCTTTGATTCTTTAAGCCATGCTTTTAATTTTTTATGTACAAATATTGATTAAGTATCACTTGGATGATCGTTATGTGATTTAGTGGGATTTGTATCATAATCTGACACTTGAGAATAAGCATGTGGCCATTTTGGATCGGTAGATCCAGAAGTTGAGGTCAACAAAAATAAATTTAGTAAAGGTTCAATGAAAGCATCATCTGATATAGGAGGTAACTTAGGAGATAGAGTTAGATATACGGAGTAGATATCCCAGATTTTTTATAGTTCAGGTATATCTTCATTCTTATGTTTGAGGAAAAATGTGTGATAGTGATGGATGATGTAACAACTCTCATATTATAATTTTTTTTATGTATTTTGATCATTTTATACCCAAGAAATTTGAATATAAATTATGCAAGTTTTTTATTTTGGAAGGTGCGAAAGTTAGTAGGGTAGACTAAAGTAAATATTTAGTGAAATCTAGGTTGAAATGGAATTCCAACAGTTTTGTAGCTTCGACATATAATTTTTAGGTTGGTTGGACCTTTGGTTTTGGTACCAAGTCATTCGTATGGATTTTTAGTAACTAGTTGTAAGGTTATAATTTAAGACCTAGATTTGACTTCGATCAATATTTAGCCAAAGAAATATTTGTTTGGTGTTCTGATGGCTCCACTTAATTTAAAATGTCATATTTAGTCTGGTAACATACTTGGTTTGTGTTTATGGGGTTTGGAATGAATTCCAAGGGTTGATTTTGGATTTGGGTATTTATTTTTATAGTTGTTAGCGGCTGATGTTGCTGCATCTTTAGCTACACTAGCAAAACCACTCCTACGGTGCTACTCTAGTGGAGAGGACTATCTCTTGTAGTCTTGGTCGATCTTGGCTAATTTACTTATGTGGAGACACGTCTGTATCGATGGGGCCATAAATGCAATATTTTATCGCACCTGTGAATTTGCTCTTTTAGGACAAGATCGTTTGTGCAATAGACACCTTGGCGAGTGACCTCCGCCATTTTGAAGGGTTGTTCAAACCTACAACATTGCGCTTATGATTAGAAATTTCTTAAGGATAACTGTGGATTTTATCCTTATTTTATTATTTCAAACCTTGATTTTGAAACTTGAAAATCATTTTTGGGAAATTCAAAAAGGTGATTTTCAAAGCTTCTCCTGTGAGTATAATTCTTATTTTATATTTATACAATTTTCGATAATTTATTTGTAATTTTATCTTCAGATCTTGTTTATTGAATTAGAAATTTTGGGGTTTTTGGGGATAAGGTTAAGATATTGTCTTTTAATGATTTGAAGATTGATTTTGATTTTAAATTTCTTTATTTAAGTTCTTTAAGTTATGGATAACGTAATTTTAAAAAACAAATCTACTTTTGCTTTGTTGGCTCGAGGATAAATTTTGGATTGACTTTATAGACCTAAAATCTAATTATTGGAATATTAGTGTATGATTTCATATTCTTATGTAGAATACATATTTGATAAGATTGGAATTTTTCAGAGGCTTTACAGAAGGATAAAGCTTTGGTTTAATTTTTTGCACTTTCTTTAAACTAAGTAGAGATTTTCTTTGACTCTTTATTGAAGTATTTATGTGCTAGTTGATTGTATGGGGGAGTACTGGGAAGATGAGGATTCCGTATTGATGAGATGACGAGCATTTATACAGGTATTAATGTTATGTGAAGAGTTGAAAATAAAAGATTGACATGATTGCCTTCTCTTACTCTTACTAGCATAGTTACTATGAGATATGACTTATTTATAGATAGTGCTTGTGGATGATTTCTACTCCTTTCTTGTGAACTTAATTTAGATAAATGGAGAAAAATTAGTGATGTTGGGATTGTTTCCTGTGATTATGACTTGAATATGACAATATTTGGCAAGACCTTAACATATGTTGGACTTTCTTTGTATTATTGTGATCATTCATAGTCATTTTACAGACTTATGGACAAATCATTATGATGAAATATTTTGAAAGAACTTGCATGTCCGATGAAACATTATTTTGAGCAAAATTTTATTGATTTACAACTTGCATACCCAATGAAGAATTGTTTCGAGTGTATTTTATTGATTCATGGCTTGCATGTCTGATGGAAAACAGTTCAAGATGGATATATGGACCTCACAAGTCTCCTATGGATTCTAGCTAGCTATGCGGGATAGAAATATATGCAGTTAAATATATATGCATCACCTACATTCATCTCATCATCTTTATTAGTATTGACTTACACTGGTACGTTATATGAAAGGTAATTGAGTGTGTTGCTACTTTACTCTTGTTTGAATTTTATGAAGACTATTTGTGATATGTTACATCCTTATTGTTGTTGCAATTGACTATCAAACTATGTATGAATTTTTTGATTTGACATGTATATGTGAAAAGTGTGAGGCAGTGGTAAATTAGGTAGTCCTTACCATCAATTTGAATTAGGGTAGGTCGATGATACTGTTGAGCATGTGCGGATTAGTACTCACACTTATTTTTTACACCTTATGTACAGGTACAAAGTCGATAGTCCCCAGGTGTCGATCTAGTATATGTGCTTGAGGTTACTTTTGCGAGATTTAGAGGTAGTTGTTGACTGATCCAATGCTTATTGGATTGATCTCCTCTATTTTCTATTTGTTGTTTCCTTCTGTTGAGACACTTGAGACTCCTAGTTGTACTAGATATTTGTAGTTTCTTGTACAAGCGACTTTTAGATTTTGGGTAGACTGATGTAACTTTTGTATTTCCATTCTAAGATACGATTATGGGTGGATGATGTTATTGTTGTTTCGGGTACACAATATGTATGTTTTCTCAAACACTTCAACACAAGTTTAAGATTAATTCAAGAATGCCAATGAAGTTTTCAGCACCTTCAACACAAGTTCAATAAGAACTATCAAAGAAGTGTGTTATTTTAAAGAAAAGAGATGAAGCAGAAAAATAGAACCAAGTCCTCCAAATTCATGGAGTGTCCTTAAGGAATTAATTTTCCTCAAGTACCCAAGGTTGCGGAATTTGTTCTCCCAGGATAAAATGAATCACAATCAGAATGTAGCGGTACATCAAACCTTTTGATTCGTCAAAATCACTCAACAGTAGATGATCACGTAGAGTTTTTAGAAGCAAAAGAATATTTTTCAATGCAAAACTTTTGTACAACCTGTGGAACAGTTTTATATTGCCGTGAAGTTCCCCTTCAGAAAGGAAACAACAGTTCATTGAAAAGGTGCATCATTTCAGAACAGTCATGTCTATCCATTCGAAATAGAATGGCTTTTCTGAATAGTCACAACCAACCGAACAATCATCCCTTTTCCCGAAATAGTATGTCTTTTCCACGAAGGGTTGTGTCCCTTTCAAGTAACATTTCTGCATGCTTTTGCATGGCGCAATATGAAGGAAAAAATTATTTTCGTTTTTCTTTGGATTTTTGGATTAATAATGTTAACTTGTTTTTTCAAGTTACAAATAAACTTTATTTTTTATTTTTGGATTAATAATGTTAACTTGTTTTTTCAAGCTCCAAATAAACTTTGTCTATAAAATTAATCTCATTGATTGATTATTTTTCAAATTCAAAGCCAAAGCTGAAGCCGAGCTGAGTCAGCAACGACGACAGCGTGAGGCACCTCTTGGTTCTTGCCTCACTATCCACTTGAAGAAGTGTTACTCAATATAAATAAAATAAAGTTGCTTTCTCCCACCATTGTGGGAGAAGTATACTTTCCTTAATGATTACACTTTCCTTCCAAGACTTTCTCTCCATTTTCCATTCACACTAATTGGAACCCAAAAATCCCCCACATGAATGGGGAACAACTATTCCTTATAAATCTTTACGGCCAAGATGTTATCAGTAAGTAAAGACCGATTGCATCTGGGTAAGTGGGTTTTCCTTTGAACTTTCTGTAGTGATCATGCATTAGATACACTCTATCAATAGGTAGATTATATATTTTTAAACATTCAAGCTTTAATGTACACCTAGACAACAAATGTCACATAACCAGCCTTTTACCGTTTATGGTTCTCACTATTTTGTTCGTTTCAGCCATGAACATGTCCTGGTTTTATGAGAGCTTAGAGAATAGGCCTTTACTTTCTAACATTCTCCTTGAAGCAGCTGCCAATTCACCCTCACATAGGTGATTTATAAATGTTCAATCCTATAGATTAAACTATTTGGTCAAAGCTGTCAAATTTAGATAATCATTAAAAGACTTCACACCATAAGTGTTATCTTTGTTTACTAAATATTATCTACATCATGAGAATGGATTGGGTATGTTGATAATATTAAACCTATCAGTCACAACTTTGTTTGATCTCTTTGAACCTAGATCTTGGGATCCCCAGTCTTCTAGGTAGAGTTACTACCATGCTGACTTTTCCTAGGCCGCAAACCCATTCCCTTGGATGTTCTCTAAACTTCCTCTCTAGATAGGCCTTTTGTAAGTAGATCTGACACATTATCCTTTGACTTCACATAGTCAACAGTGATAATTCCACTAAAGAGTAGTTTTCTAATGGTATTATGTCTCCATCTTATGTGATGAGATTTATCGTTGTACGTCATGCTACCTACCCTATCTATTGGCGCTTGACTATCATATTATTTATATACTGGTGCCAATGGTTTGGGCCAATAAGGAATATCTTTCGAAAAATTTCGGAGCCATTCTGCTTCTTCATCGGCTTTATCTAATGCGATAAACTCAGATTCCATTGTGGAGCGAGCAATACATATTTTCTTGGATGATTCCAAAAGACTGCTCCTCCACCTATAGTAAATACATACCATTCTTGGATTTTACTTCATTTAATCCAGTGATCCAATTTGAATAACTATACCCTTCAAGTATTGTAGGATATTTATTACAATTCAAAGCATAGTCTTAAGTGTATTTAAGATACCCCAAAACTCTTTTCGTTGTCATCCAATGAGTTTATTGGGATTACTCGTGTATCGACTCAACTTACTAATAGCACATGTTATGTCTGGCCATGTATAATTTATGATATACACTAAATATTCCAACACTCTTGCGTAGACCAACTGTGAGTCACTTTTACCATCATTCTTTTGAATTGCAAAGCTTACGTCCAATGGATTTTTGGCAATACCAAATTCCAAATACTTGAATTTTTCAAGTACCTTTTTGATGTAATGAGACTGTGACAACGCCAACCCTTGTGGAGTTCTGTGGATTCTTATTCCTAAGAGCACGTCTACAACTCTAAGGTCTTTCATATCAAACTTTCTCTCAAGCATTCATTTTATAGCATTTATGTCAGAAATATCTCTACAGATGATCAGCATATCATCCACATACAAACAAACAATGACCTTGTGATTTGGAGTGTCTTTAATGTAAACACATTTATCAGATTCGTTTATCTTAAATCCATTTGCCAACATGGTATGGTCAAAATTTTCATGTCACTATTTAGGTGCGTGTTTTAGTCCATAGAGTGACTTAACAAGTTTGCACACCTTCTTTTCTTTGCCGGGAACCACAAAATCCTCGGATTGTTCCATGTAAACTTCTTCCTATAATTCTCTATTTAGTAATGTTTTTTTCACATCCATTTGATGGATGCCTCCAAGGAAATTAACATCTTAATTTATATTATCCTTGTTACAGGCGAGTATGTATCGAGTAATTAAGGCCTTCTTTCTGTTTGAAGCCTTTTACTATAAGCTTTGCCTTGTATTTGTCAATAGTATCATCCGCTTTCATTTTCCTTTTGATGATCCATTTAGAACCTAAAGGTTTATTTCCTGGAGAAAGATCAATTAATTGCCACGTATGGTTGCTCAAGATTTAATCAATCTCACTATTGACTACCTCTTTCTAAAAGAATGAATCTGAAGACAACATTACTTCTTTAAATGTTTAAGGCTTATTTTCTAAAGGAAATGTTACAAAATCCGATCCAAACAAAGTTGACATTCTTTGATGTGTACTACATCTTGGATTTTCATCATTATGTACATCCTCACTTGGTTCATCTCGAAGTCATTTAGACCCTCTATTAGACAGTTCATGTCTAGTTTTATATGGATAAATGTATTTATAGAACACAACATTATATGATTTAAGTACCATATTTTCATTGATATCCGGATTCTCAAATTTATGAACCAAAAATCGACATGCTTTACTACTTTTAGCATATCCTATGAACATGAGTCCACTGTCTTAGGTTATATCTTCACCCTTTTAGGCATAGGAACTTAGACTTTTGCTAGACACTCCCATGCTTTGAAATATTTCAACTTGGGTTTCCTTTTTTTTCATTTTTCATATGTAATTGATTGTGTTTTACTATGGGACACTCTATTGATTATTCGGTTATCTATAAGGATAGCTTCCCCCCATAAGTTTTGCGGTAAATTTGGGCTTATTAGTAAGACATTTATTATTTTCTTCAAGGTTTGGTTTTTCCTTTCCGCAATTCCATTATATTGAGGTGAATACGGGGATGTAGTTTAATGGACAAGTCTATTCTCTACACACATTTGTGAAAATGTATTCTCCACCTCTATCACTTCTTATTGTTTTGATTTTTTTCTCTAATTGATATTCAATTTCTATTTTATATTTCCTAAATGTATCTATTGATTCATCCTTACTGTTTAGCAAATAGACATAACAATACCTAGTGCAATCATCAATAAAAGTTAAAAAAAATACTATTTTCCACCACGAGATGGTGTTGACTTCATATCATAAATGTCAGTGTGGATTAAATCTAAGATATTGAAATTCCTTTCAACAAACTTATGCGGATGCTTAGCATACTTTGATTCCACACACGTTTGACATTTTGATTTATTGCACTCAAAATTTAGCAAGACTTCTAAGTTAATTAGTTTTCACAATGTTTTGTAATTGATATGTTCTAATTTGTTCATTCCACAATTCATTAGACTCACGAAAGTAAGAAGAAATAGATCCTTTATTGATTTCAACTGTCATTACATTCAATTTTAATAGGCCCTCAGTGAGGTAGTCTTTTCCTACGTACACTTCTCTTTTACCAAGTATAATTTTTTGGAAACAAATACATATTTGAATCCATTTTTGTCAAGAAATGATATGAAAATCAAGTTCTTTATTAACTGTGATACATAAAGGACATTGTTGAGAGTCAACACTTTGCCTGACGTCATTTTCAAGCAGACTTTTCCTGTCCCTTCAACTTTTGCAGTTGCGGAGTTTGCCATATAGATCTTCTCTTCGCCTTAAGCCGAAGTAAATGCGGTAAACAACTCTTTATTTTGCACAAACATGGCGGGTGGCACCATAATCCTTCCACCATTCTTAAGGATTTCCCACCAAGTTACATTAAGAAAGCATGGCACATTGATCACCCATTTCGTTCTTGGATTTAGCCGAATTCACTTGATCCTTCTTTTTGCCTTTCTTTGGGGCACGATAATCAGTTGACTTATGGAAAATCTTGCCACAATTAAAGCATTTCCCCTTGAATTTCTTCTTAGCCTGATTGCTTTGTTGTCCATCTTTCTTCTACTTCTTTGAGTTTTTGGGGTCGTCTTCTACAATATTAGCTCCATTCATTGCAAAATTTTCTTTAGACCTCCTCTTTGCGACTTTGTTGTCTTCCTCTATGTGCAACCTCACAATGTGGTCTGCAGCTATTATCTCATTTTATTTGTGTTTCAAATAATTTTTGAAGTCCTTCGACAGAGATGGAAACTTTTCTATTATTGCAGCAACTTGAAATATCTTGTTCACAACCAAACCTACAACAAAGTTCATGTAAGCATTAAGAAAATTTTTTACATGTTCAAATAAGGTATTCACAAAACTCATATCTTCAGCAAGGATATCGTGGATGATGACTTACAATTCCTATAATTGAGAAACAACAGTCTTGTTGTCAATTATTTTTTACTTAAGGAATAGTGCAATAAAGAACTTCTGTAACGCCTCGAATCTGGTACCCAAAATGCTACATGGTGCTCATGACCCCGAAGGACCACAAGCTAACCCATGACTGATATTTGTACTAGAACACTGCATAAATGCAGAAATAGTAGGCTAAAATATGCCATAAGGTTCAAAACTAATAAATATCTGATAAAACCATATCTGAATAATGTGGTACGACAAGACCAAAACTGAAACAATGTCTGAAAATATCTAGCCTGAAAATACTGTAGTCTGGAAGCCTCTAAATTGTCTGACTAAGGAGTTGATGGGACATGTCCCCAACTAACTCCAACTACTAAAATAAAATAAGTAATGAAGAAATAAAGTAGTGATCGTTTCCTCGAAGGATGAGGACTCACTACTAACTCTGACTGCTGAAATCAAAATACTACTGATGCTCTGGAGCTCATGCTTCTGAACCTATGGTATAAAACACCATAGCGCAAATACTCCAGTACATTTGAATGTACTGGTATGCAAGTGAGGTAGGTTGAGTGCAAAGGGTTCAAATGCATGAACAATGCTAACTAACTGAATAACATGAACATGAAAATACATGCATGAAAAAGCGACTGTTACTGAATTTGTGATGGTACTGACTACTAAGTCTGATTATTGATAACATGAGTCACTAATAATTAATTTAACTGATACTGAGTGACTGGATCTGACAGTCTAGGTTCTAATGGAACTAACTGAGTTTCGTACTATTCTGAGTTGACTATATCTGATAGTCCAAAAATTCTGAAGAACTATCTAAGTTTTATTACTGAGACTTAGTCTGAAACTGTAATAGTGGGAAGTAGTCATCTAACCGATATGCCCCAAATAACGTAATATAGCAGAGTTGAGTCCAATCTGTAATCCCAATTAGAAGGGTCAATACCACGCCAGTGGTAAGGATAAGCTGGTAACCCTCATTTGACAGTGTCCCCAAAAGAGAGTGGTGGGACCCTCATCTGATAGTGTTTATCCACCTCATCAACCCTCATCTGTCAGTGTTAATGTCTCAACCTATGCTGACTACATAGTCCTGAAACACAAGGATTGCTTCTAAAGATCACACCCTCAACAATCAGTGTGTGTCCTCATCCTTGGGTTCACTCAGTGCTAAATCTACTCCCATCTAAATGGACACTGAATATGATTAACTGAACTGAAATGGACTGAGTTCATTGAGTTCTATTAACTGACAAAATACTACTGAGATTACTGAAATACTGATCTTTCTGAGATTTCTGGGATTACTGAGTTTTCCTAAGTCACATGACTGGCTGAATTCTATTGAATATGACTTGACTGAGGATATTGTGAAAATATGACACAGGCTCTAGGCACACAGCTAAATTATCGGGTATTAGATACCCCTAGGACTCGATAGCATAATAGTAATTTATGTCATAAATTCTAAAGCACAACAATGGCTATACGCATATCCATAATCCATTGACTAAGACATTTCATCAAACACTTGACATGCATGAACTTGTATATGAATGGGGATTTCATATTATCATATTAGTAAGACACTTTTACTTTCCATAGACATTTAATCAAACGCATAGTGAGCATAGCATATACAGACAACACTACGCAATAAGTAAACATCATAATTCAGTTCTAATTTCACCATTCAAGGGTTTAATCATTGATTCACATGAATCTACACCTATAATAATTAATTTCACTTAAAATTTATCACCAAAAATGGATTAGAATTCAATTGGTCATTATCAATATGAACAAAAGTAAACCCAGCATAGAATTCATAAAAATCCATATACTTAAACTTTGAAAAGAGATTCTTGGGCTTCATGGATGAAAGGAGTCCATGAATGAACACTATGCATACCTGAGTTAATGAATTTTGAAGGACTAATTGAGAGTTCTTGTGATTTGACCCTTGATTTTGAGAGCTAGAGTTCCTTGGCTTGAAAGAGAGCAACTCAATTTGGGAAAAATAGAGTGAATAATGATATTCTTAGGTCATGTATGGCTAAATTTCGTGTTTAACACTGAACTAAAATAATGGAAAAAGACCTATTTAACCCTAGATGCGTCTTTTGATTTTTGTCAAAATCTTTCAATTTGGAAAGCTAGCGCGATGCGGCGCTATCACGCCATGTCACTAGAAATTGCCCACTGTGAACTGGGCTAACGGTGCGACGTACTGAAATTGTGTTGCAATACTGGATGGGACCTGGAAGTTTGGCGCAACGCAGAGACATTGCGTTGAGACATTGAAAAAAGGACAATTCTGAATTTAAGCCCTGGAACGATGTTCCATAATCGTAGAGGCTCATTAGATTTTGATGATTGTCATTTTGGCCTGCTCGGCGACGCATTGATGGCTCAAGTGATACACTATCTCACTAAAAAGGCTCTAACTCTTCGCCCGGATGTCGGATTTGGGAGAATCTGGTATCGATGGAAAGCTTATTAAATTTTTCACATGATAAAAAGTAAAAATCTTGAAAATACCATATCTATAAAAGTGAATTCATCTTTAAAATAAGTCTCTTACATCTTTGGAATGAATTTAAGCTAGGTAGAAGTACGGGGTATTACACCTTCTTAGTTCCCGCATCCTCAGCCTTATATTTATTTTTCAGTGCATTCCACAATTCTTTATATGTCTTAATTATGCTTTAAATATTGTATAAGTCATCTTGGAGGCCACTTAGGATATAATTCCTACATAGAAAATCAGAATGTTTTCAAGCCTCTATTACAATGAATTGCTCCTTGTCAGAAGTTTCTTCGGGCACTTCTAGACCATATTATTATATAAACCTTTGAAAACATAAGGTTTTTAGATATAAGAACATCTTCCATTGCCACCGCTTAAAATCAATTACGAAATATTTTTTATAATTTTTTGCTAGTGCCATTGCGGGTGGCGCAGTTATGCGACTGGTAGAAACACTCATTGCTGCCACACTTGTCACACCTTTACTTACATAACCGTTTGTAGTCATATTTTGTGTCACAAAAAGACAGTCAGTTTTAGTATAAAAATATACTAATTACAAGTTCGTAGCAACTTATAAACACTACTTGTTTCTAGTTTAACGATAAAGTTTTTATGTCTTCCAATCATTAATAAAATGACCTTTAACTTGTGATGAAGTTTTTATTTCTTCAAATCACTTGTTAAGTTCAAATAAAATAGAAAGCATAAAACTTTAATCACCATAAACCAAACAATACAAATTACGAAAAATTAATTTCTTAAGATTGGTATTGTTGTTTCGGGTACACAATCTGCATGTTTGCTCAAACACTTCAAGACAAGTTCAAGATTAATTCAAGAACACCAATGAAGTTTTCAACACCTTCAACACAAGTTTAATATGAAGTATCAAAGATGTGTGTTATTTTAAAGAAAGGAGATGAAGAAGAAAAACAAAACCAAGTCCTCTAAATTTATGGAGTGTACTTAAGGAATTAATTCTCCTCAAGTATCCGAGGTTGCGAAATTTTTTCTCTCTAGATAAAATGGCTCACAATCAGAATATAGTGGTACCTCAAACCTTTTGATTCATCGAACTCACTCAACAGTAGATGATCACAAAGAGTTTTTAGAAGCAAAATAATATTTTTCAATGCAGAATTTTCGTACAACCTGTGAAAAAAGTGCAAGTTTATATAGCCATAAAGTGCCCCTTCAGAAAGAAAGTAATGATTCATCGAAAGGTGCATTATTTTGGAACAGTCATTTCTTCCGTTCGAAACATTATGTCTTTTATGAACATTCAAAACCAACTGAACAGTCATCCCTTTTCTCGAAATAATCTGTCTTTTCCTTGATAGGTTGTGTCCCTTTTGAGTAACGTTTTGCATGTTTCTGCATGGTGCGATATGGAGGAAAAAATTATTTTCTCTTTTCTTTAGACTTTTGGATTAATAATGTTCACTTGTTTTTTCAAGTTTCAAATAAACTTTGTTTAAAAAATTAGCTCATCAATCATTTTTCGAAGTCGAAGCCGAAGCCGAGCGAGTGAGCAACGACTATGATGCGAGGTATCTCTTGATTCTTTCCTCACTATACACTTGAAGAAGTGTTACTCAATATAAATACAATAATGTTATTTTTTCCGCCAATGTGGGAGAAGTATACTTTCCTTAATGAGTACACTTTCCCCCCATTTTTCATTCACACTAATTTAAACCCAACTGATAATATATCTTCTATTTCCATTGTTTATCTTTCTCTTTTTTGTTTGATTGTTTGGCTTACCTATTGTGGGAGTGTGGGGTTGGTGACTTCACGACATTCAAAAATTTGGATAGTGACAAATTTTCTATACGAAATTCATTATTGATGAAAGAAGAAAATTAGTTGAATTTACATTTTTTTTTATCTACAAGTAATTGATGAAATGACATAAAGAGTGTTGAATTTACTCATAAGCATTTTTTTTTATTAGAACTTTAACTTAAATCTATTACTCTAGAAAATTTAATTGGTGCCATAGTATTTTCTTGCAACCTTCCAATATGGCTGTCAAGTGGGCAGGGCCGGGCCAACTCGGAACCGGCCCGTGTTATTTAACCGGGTTGAGGGCCGGTCCGGGTCCGGGTTGAGGTCTAAGTGGGCCGGTTCGGTCCGGGCCCAACAATAAAAAAATCAAAAACCACCCTAACCCGGCCCACTAAACCCAACCCGGTCAAACCCACCTAAACTCGATCAAACCCGATTAAAAAATTGGTCAAAATATAAAAAAAATATATTCAATATACATTATATATACCCACCTATAGACATTATAAATACGTTAAACAATATATATACACTATATATATAGTATATACTACATTAGAATTTAAAAAATATATACACATATATACGCACCATCCAAATATGTATGTACTACTTTAAACTTTAAAGTTTAAATAAAATATACTACAATATATATATATATATATATATAATTATATATATATACACATGTATACATTAAATATACACGTCTATAGAAGATCTATTCACATATATACACTCTAATCTATGTATATGTAATACTTTAAATGAAATATACTATAATATATATACATTATAATATATATTTGTATAGTTATATACTAATTTATAAAACATATACACATGTATACGTTAAATATACACGTCAATAGAAGATCTATTCACATATATACACTCTATTCTATGTATATGTAATACTTTAAATCAAATATACTACAATATATGTACATTACAATATATTTTTGTATAGTTATATACTAATTTATAAAAATATACACATGTATACGTTAAATATACACGTCTATAGAAGATCTATACACATATATACACTCTATTCTATGTATATGTAATACTTTGAATGAGATATACTACAATATATATACATTACAATATATATTTGTATAGTTATATACTAATTTATAAAATATATACACATGTATACGTTAAATATACACGTCTATAGAAGATCTATTCACATACATACACTCTATTCTATGTATATGTAATACTTTAAATGAGATATACTACAAAATATATACATTAAAATATATATTTGTATAGTTCTATACTAATTTATAAAATATATACACATATATACATTAAATATACACGTCTATAGAAGATATATTCACATACATACACTCTATTCTATGTATATGTAATACTTTAAATGAAATATACTATAATATATATACATTATAATATATATTTGTATAGTTATATACTAATTTATAAAACATATACACATGTATACGTTAAATATACACGTCAATAGAAGATCTATTCACATATATACACTCTATTCTATGTATATGTAATACTTTAAATCAAATATACTACAATATATGTACATTACAATATATTTTTGTATAGTTATATACTAATTTATAAAACATATACACATGTATACGTTAAATATACACGTCTATAGAAGATCTATACACATATATACACTCTATTCTATGTATATGTAATACTTTGAATGAGATATACTACAATATATATACATTACAATATATATTTGTATAGTTATATACTAATTTATAAAATATATACACATGTATACGTTAAATATACACGTCTATAGAAGATCTATTCACATACATACACTCTATTCTATGTATATGTAATATTTTAAATGAGATATACTACAAAATATATACATTACAATATATATTTGTATAGTTCTATACTAATTTATAAAATATATACACATATATACATTAAATATACACATCTATAGAAGATATATTCACATACATACACTCTATTCTATGTATATGTAATACTTTAAATGAGATATACTACAATATATACATTGCAATATATATTTGTATAGTTATATACTAATTTATAAAATATATACACATGTATACGTTAAACATACACGTCTATAGAAGATCTATTCACATATATACACTCTATTCTATGTATATGTAATACTTTAAATGAAATATACTATAATATATATACATTACAATATATATTTGTATAGTTATATACTAATTTATAAAACATATACACATGTATACGTTAAACATACACGTCTATAGAAGATCTATTCACATATATACACCCTATTCTATGTATACACACCATTCAATGTATATATACTACTACTTATAAAATATACTACATTATATAGACATTACAATATATATAGATATACTTATATACTAATTTATAAAACATATACACATGTATACGTTAAATATACACTTCTATAGAAGATATATGCACAAATATACAAAACATATGCTACTTAATATAATAAATTAATAATATTTGGTAGTAAATTAATAATATATTAGAACTAAGTTTTTAATTTAAATTAAAAAACTAGAAATTCAATTTAACATTTTAAATCGTTAAATGAATAAAAATAAAAAGCAAGGACTAAGGAGTGAATGAATTTGGGGAATTTTATTGATTGGAAAATTATCCAAAATTTATAATTTACATGAATGAAAAATCTATAAATTATGCATCATTTTTCCCAACTCATTCATGTTAATATTAATGGGAACTTGCATAGGATAGTCGAAGTCAACGGGGGCAAAACCATGGATTGGACTTGATTCTGCTGAGTTCTCCCGTGAAGTCATAATTTCTTCAAGTTTCAGCTCGTCGCTCGGCTCCGGTTCCATTCCTTGATTTCTTCTTTCCGTTCTAATCCAATCTCTGAGGGAAACTAGAACATTCATTGCATTGTATCCCAATGAGTGTTGGTTGTCTCCAAGCTGTTGTCGTCCCTGACTAAAGGCGCTCTCTGATGCAACGGTTGACATTGGAACATTCAAGATATCTCTAGCTAATCTTGAAAGAACAGGATATTGTGTTTCATTACTCCTCCACCAATACAACGTGTTGATCCATCGTCTGCGATCCTCTGGTGCCGTCCGAAGATAATATTTCAGCTCTTCCCGATAAGTTGATGTGTAAGTTCTCTCATCAACATTGTTCCAACAATTTAAATCATAAAACAAATCAGAAAAACCACTATGTGCCGGCCTTTTAGAAGATGATGGCTCCTTGGGAGGATGAGGAGCGACAGTTGGAGTGATATTTGTAGGTACGGCTAAATCAAATAAATCAGCATAGTGATTATATAATTTTTCTATGTAATCCTTTGCATCAGCCGTAGCCGTCCACAAATCAAGTTGTACTTGTTAAAAATCATGGTTAGTATTTATTTCTAAGTTAGTATAAATAAGAGTACTAAAGTGACACATATTATTATATTTTATGCACGAATTTAGCATAGCACCAATCAAGTAAATAGGGGGAATCGGAAAAAATATTTTTTTAATTTCGTAAACATGGCGCCAACAGCTTCTTTATAACCTTCTTTATTTTTATATTCTTTGAGCAAACCAGAAATATCAGCTATATATGTCAAAATATTACAAACAGTAGGATAATAAGCACCGAAAAATTCAACCGTAGCTACATAAATTTTTTTAAAAAACTTAACAAGATTATTAATTACAACCCAATCAGAATTATGTAGCATGCAATCAGCAGAATCAACAAATGAACTGCAATGTTGGTTAAAAGCTAGTGTAATAGGAATTCTATATTTATAACAAGTTTTTAAAAATTCATATGTAGAATTCCCTCTAGTATCAATTTCCTCAGGTATCAAAATCGGTGTAAGTCCATTTTCTTGACATTTAACTTTAAATTATCTAATTCTCGATCTACGATTATTTCCTTGAATAAAACCAACAGAAAGACGAATTTTTTCAATATAAAACTCAAAAAATTCAAGACCATCTTTTAGAATTAAATTATATATATGACATGCACACTTAATATAAAAAATTTCAGGCAAGGGCGGAGATAGCGTAGATTTTAATTTTTTTTTTATAACAGTGTTGTTGTTAGAAGCATTATCAAAAGCAATACATAAAATTTTATTTTCGATACCATAATATCCGGCAATTTTAACAATAGAATCAGCAATAAATTGTCCAGTATGTTTACGATCTTCATCATATAAAAAAGCAAGAATACGTTTTTGCATCACGAAATTACTATCCATCCAATGACAAGTAACGGTTAAATAATCATTTTTATTTACAGCACGACCAAGATCAGAAGTTAGGGACGATCTACATTGAATATTTTTTAACAATGTTGATAAATAAAAATAATATTGTGAATGAAGTCTAAAAATATCAGACCGACAAGTAGTTCTAGGAATACCGTTAAACATAGGATTATAAATTGTTTGTATATAACGAATAAAGGCATCAGAAGAAGAAAAATTAAACGGCAAACAACCCACAGCTACCATTTTAGCTATTTCTTTTCGGTCCCTCAATTTATTATACTTCTTCGCTACGTGACCGGTTGCTGGGTCCATTCTAGTTTGCGTTGACCCACCAACATCCCCACCACCTTTTGCAATATTTAACTCTCTTTTGTGATCTTCAACTACATGTCTCATTAATGTACCTGTACCCCCATGCTTGCCTCCACTTTTATGCTTATATATTTGTTGACAAATATTGCGTTGCACCTCAATATCTGATATACGTTCAAGAAATTGTCATGCAATACTAGTTCTTTTACGAGGTTTTGGGGCACTGGGAGGACGGGAAGGGAGATTAATTGATTCAGATCTAACGTTAGCATCTCCTACTGAGGGTGTCTCAGCAATATTTTCATTATCTTCGTCTAAATTAACCGCATCTACTTCATTTTCTTCTTCTGTACCATAATTTTCCTGAGCTTCTACATAATCTATATCGTGAGCACCTACACATATTTCTTCCTCAAAAGGTGTACCAAGCGGTACCGGAGGCGAAGGCACACGAATATATCTACTACTTGAACTACACATATTTCTTCCTCAAAAGGTGTACCAAGCGGTACCGGAGGCGAAGGCACACGAATATATCTACTACTTGAACTACCTCTACCGCTAGTAATTCGATTTTTACTACCACTACCGCTTCCGGGACAAAAAAATTTAACACCTTTAGTAGTGAGGTTTCTTAATTTATCCATAATATAAATTAAATTAAACTAAAAATATTCAAAATACACAAATATAATAAAATTAAATATTAAACAATTAATACAATAAATAAAAATTAAACGTAAGAGATAGAACGACAATACCAAATTTTGGAAGTATTCGAAGATTGCGACTTTAAAAACTTTCGCTCGTACTTTGTAAACGAAAAATTAAAAAATTAAAGTGAACACTTTAAGAAATTAAATATATTGAATATTTGAGATTTGAGAGAGAATGAGATTTGAGAGAGTGAAAAATTGTGTGAAAAATGATTTGAAGTTGTAGGGTATTTATAGATTATTTTTTTTGGGATTAAAAAATATTTTTTAAAGGTTTTTTTTTTTTTTTTTTAATAAATGGGCTCAAACTAGCCGTTTGGACCCAAAAACGGCTATATAGCCGTTGGCTCAAAAGCCAAAATCTCTTTTTTTTTTTCTTAAATTTATCAAGTCGGGCCGGGCCGGTTAACCGACAAGCCTGGACCGGGCTTAGTCCGGACCAGGTTAGCCGGGCCCATTTTAAAAAATAATCGGCCCGGGACCCGGAACTCTAAAGCCCTAGGGCTTACCGGACCGGATCAAATCGTGCCGGGTTAGTTATGAGTGTCGGGTCGAATCAGGCCGGGTCAGGCCGGCCCACTTGGCACCCATACCTTCCAATGAGATTAGCTCTAGAGAAATGTCTTCCAAGTGTACATTGAATACCTACATATTTGTTTCCATGTTCAACTATAACATTTCTATTCCAAATCATAGTAGTTGAATTCCTTTTTAGTATCTTTGCGAACACTACTGTACACGGGTCCTCTCATATGACACCTGTGGTTTATAAGTGTTGCAATGGCGTTCCATGAGATGACACAATTAAATTCAATTAGTGGAACTAGTAGTAAGCTAGGTGGTTTAAATAAGTTGCGACTCGTAACTAACGTGTTCATGTAACCACTATTAGAAAATGACTGTTTCACTATTTTCCTAAGAAATATCTCATTGAAAAATATTGTGTGGCTATTATAATAGATATTTTAATTAAATTAGTGAGAAAATAAAAGGTGATAGTGTTTTCAAAGAAAAAAAGAATTAGAAAGCTTCTCATTTAATGAAGATTCACCATGCGTTTTCTTGTGACTTAATTCGATGGGAATGGGGGAAATCATTTGTTATAATACAATTTTTTTATTGATTTGCAGCGGAAAAAACCCTTTTCACTTCTAGTAATGAAGTTTAATAATTTCTATTTAAAATTATATATATATATATAACATTAATTGATTATAAATCCAATTACTATGGAGTATCTACTAACTTGAATTTGTTGCAAGATCCTATAAGAATTGAAATGGAACATTGCATCATGGAAGCCAATAGATATAATAAATTGCTAGAGGTTACAGTGGGAGAAGCAGACAGACTACCAGGTTTGGGAAGTATGGTGAACAGTCAAGACCCTGGGAATGTAAGGGGAGGAAATACACCTCCCCCGGATAGTTTTGGATGTTGGAATGTGAGGGGACTAAACAAGCTCACCAAACAGAGGAGATGCAGATGTTTTTGTATCAATTTAAAGTGAGCTGGTTTGGTCTCCTAGAGACAAAGATTAAGAGAAATCGAGCACATAGAGCTTCTCTTAATCTTTGTGCAGGTTGGTTGTTTACAACTAATTTGAGTATGCATAAAGGGGGTAGGATATGGATGGTGTGGAATCCAGCGGTGTATATAGAGACCATTAAAGGTATAACGGATCAAATGATTCATAGTTTAGTTGAGGACAAAGCGGCTGGAACAAGGTTTCATGTAACCATGATATATGGCCTTAATGACCAAGCTCTAAGGAGATCTTCGTGGGTTGACATTATGGCTATTAGTGGGCAAATGAGTGGACCATGGGTGGTGCTTGGCGACTTCAATTGTGTTCTGAACAAGGAGGAAAGAATGGGGAGACATGTCACAATGGCTGAAATAAGTGATTTCAAAAGGTGTGTGGGACAATGTGGCTTGCAAGATCTCAGATCTACAGGATCTTTTTATACATAGAGTAATAAACAACAAGGAGATGCTAGAGTTTACAGCAAAATTGATAGGGTGCTAGTCAACAATGAGTGGGTATCAGACTTGCCAGCATCAACAGCTTGCATTCTTCAAGAAGGGTTATATAACCATTGCCTAGTACTAGTTCATTGGGAAAAACACAATATGCCGAGTGTAGCTGGGATGAAAGAATAGCAGGAAGGAGAATGTTTCAAGTGGTGGGTAAAATGAATAGACTAAAATCTGTCCTCAAGAAGCTTAATAGGGACAGATTTAGTGATATCGAAAACAAGGTTGCCGAAGCAATGGAACTCTTGTTGAATTGTCAAGCAAGAATCCAACAAGCACCAAGTACAGAATTATTTGATGAAGAGATGCAATTAGCTAAACAATGTGAACAACTGCAAAAAGAAAAACATCAATACCTGCACCAAAAATGCAAAGTGAAGTGGCTACAAGAGGAGGACCAAATCACTACCCTGTTCCACAAATATTTAAAGGCCAGAAGGAACAAAAATAGAATTTTGGCTGTTAAGAACAATCAAGGGTAAGTTAAAACAAACATGGAGGAGATAAGTAGAGCATTCATTAAATATTACACTTAGATACTAGGTACAAAAATGAATGGGAGGCAGCCATCTAATAGCAGAATTATTAGAAGGGGAGCGGTGGTATCGGATGTACAATGTAGAATGCTGGTACAAGAGGTCATTATAGAGGAGATTAAATTAGCGTTATGGGCAATTAAAGGTGATAAAGCCCCGGGGCCTGATAGATTTGGAAGAAAAATCTTCAAAGATAGTTTGGAGATAGCAGGGAGACATGTAGTGGCAGGGGTCAAGGAATTCTTTGAAACTGGGCAGATGCTGCAAGGATAAAATGATACAGTTATAACACTGATCCCTAAAGGACATCATGCAGAAACAGTAGTTGATTACAGACCAATCTCATGCTTTAACACTCTGTACAAGGTGATATCAAAAGTATTATGCAATAAACTGAAGAAGGTGCTCCCTACTATTATATCAGATACACAGAGTGCTTTTGTAACAGGAAGAATAATAGTTCAGAATATCCTTATCTGTCAGGACTTGGTGAGGCTATATAACAGAAAAGCCACTACAAAAAGTTGCCTCATTCAAATTGATTTAAGAAAAGCATACGATGCGTCTGATTTAAGTTCATCAAACTCCTAATGGAGTGCATTACAACTACGAAGTATGCCCTGTCTTTAAATGGTGGAGTATATGGAGAGATAAAAGGGAAAAGAGGGCTGCAGCAAGGGGAACCAATATCCCCGTTGATTTTTGTGATTTGTATGGAATATTTCTCTAGGATTATGGATTGGTGGCTGATCATGAGGGATTTGCATTCCACACCAAGTGTAGAAGTCTGAGACTTAACCATCTTTGCTTCGCAGATGATATGTTTCTATTCTGCAAAGGAGAATTTAAATCAGCGGTGCTTATGCTGCGTGGATTGAAGACTTTCTCATTTGCATCTGGATTGTGTACAAATGCTAGCAAATCAAGTATTTTCTCTGTAAATATAAATTCGCTGGTGCTTGAGAATCTAAAAGAGTTTAACTGGTTGTAATACTGGTCCATTGCCTTTTAAATATTTAGGGGTCCCAATATCAACAATAAAGCTCTCATCAATGGACTGTGAAGTTTTGTTGGACAAGATGACCAGCCGAATCAAAACATGGGGGACCAGAAATCTATCCTATACAGGTCGGGTACAGTTAGTCAATTCAGTACTAATGCACATACACTTATATTGGTCTTCTATCTTCTTGTTACCAAAGAAGAAAGTGTTAAAAAGTATTACAGCAGTTTGTAGAAATTTCATATGGAGTGGAGCAGTACACACAAATAAATCCTCTTTAGTTGCATGGGATGTGGTATACAAAGCTAAGAAAGGAGGAATGAGCATAGTTGATAGTGTTATGTGGAATAAGGCTGCAATTGCAAAGTATGTCTGGAATGCGTGCAAAGCAGATAACCTATGGGTGAAATGGGTGGATCATGTATATATAAAGATGCTGAATTGGTGGCATGATGATAGGCGAATTTACACGCCTATAGCACTAGATTTTGCCCATATTTTAGCCAAGTTTTGAGAACAAATTATATAATTCATGCACTTTTAGTCCTTTTTCCTGTAAGTGAGCTAACGAAGATGATTAGCAAAGTTTCAGGTATAAATGATGCAGAATTCAGCATTTTATGGATAACATGACGCCAAAGGAAGCTTCACGAAAGAAGGAAGGGAAAGCTTGGACGCCAAGGACCAAAAGTGACGCATAGAAAATCTGTCTCGGGCAAAAACAGCATTTCTGAAGACTTTTGGGACCAGCAGTAACCTATTAGGATTAGGATAATAATGCAGTAATTTATTAGGATTAGGATAATAATGCAGTAACTTAGTAGGATTAGGATAATGATACATTAACCTAGTAGGATTTGGTTAAGTATTTCATTAGCTTAGTAGGAATAGAATATGGGTATTATAAATACCCTATTTTGCTAGAGATTTTTATTAATTCATTCCACACAATTCCCCCATTCCATCAATTCCCATCCATCCACCATCCATCCATCCATCAAAACAATTTTATTTATTAATTCATTGTTGACATTATTTTTCATCTATTCAATTCTTAATTTCCGCAACAAGAGAAACGTTACTTGCAAAGAAAGTCACACCTAACGCCTACCACACTTTGCTACACGAGATCTTTATTGTGTTATAATAACAATGTCTATTGTGATTTCCTTCGCACTCATGGGCAACTAAAATTCTCTGTTGGGGTTATGGAAGCCTTATGAGATACTATCTAAGGCTATGAGTTTGTGAATTCATGACACGTGTGTTGCTTATATCATTATTCTCTTCATCTTAATGCAAATTTTTGTGGCTACAGACGTATAGAATAACACCAGTATAGCATTAACTTGTTCGAAATAAAAGTTATATGTCTGGAAAAGAGATAATGTCAAGGTAATAGGGTCTCATCCCCTATTAAAAAGTTAGTGCCGTAACTGGATTAACCTCTTGGAGAATTTGTACCGTTAGATACGCTTTAAGCTCGAAAGAGTTAAAGTGAAATAGTCCTTGTTGAGGTCGAAAGACGCTTGGATTTACCATAGAATACAATTCTCTATAAGCACATGCATGTCTGAATTCCGCATAACTCACAGCCAATAGAGACGTACAACTCATAAGGTGGACATACCCCCAACTCCTCAATTCTCATTGTTTTACAACCTACTAAATATTCTTTCTTTTTACTTTGCTATTTTCAGTTTTACTTTAATATTTTTGTTACAAATTACAATCCCCCCTTTTTACGAGACTTGCACTAAAAGTCTAGTAATCTTTGCTTACTTGTTGACCAAGCTATTCCCTGTGGGATCGATACCCAACCCAGTTGGGTTCTATATTTGACTACGACCGCTTTACACTCCTACGAGAGCTATAGATTGGGCGTTATCAAAAATTGGCGCCGTTCCCGGGGAATACGAGTGTCAATTAAGTTTGTGATAGTTACTACACCCTTTGGTCAAAGATTCTCGTACTTTTACTTTTAGTTGTTGTTTTTGTTTTATTCAGGTTTGTTCAGTGCATCAATGGATGCACAACGTGAAATTGAAAGGATAGCTGCTCAAGTGCATCAACAGAATATTGATAACCCAGGCCGTGCAACAAATCCCGATGATGAGGACCTGGGCGATGAGGATCTACTAAACCCACGGCATACTACTTAGGTGGTGGCACCCATGTAGAGGAGAGATCGTCAAGCGAGATTGAGGCCTGATCGCCGAGCTATGCAAATTCCTTTTGATGACGATGAGGACGATTTGGACGGACCTGGTGCCACCGGAGCTATTATTCTTCCGCCATTGGCACCCGGAGCCAAGTTCAATATCACTAGCACCATGATTCAGCTTTTGCAACTCAAGGGATTATTTGGTGGACTAGCAGGCGATGATCCAAATGTGCATCTGATCAACTTTATGGTTGAATGGGCTGACTCCTGATTCTATTACTAATTGGAGGCAATTGAAAGACGCTTTCCTAGAAAGATTCTTTCCTTCATCCAAAAGAGCACAGTTGAGAGATGAGATCAGCAATTTTCGACAGCTTCCAACTGAAGCTCTCCACGAAACATGGGAGAGGTTCAAGACGAAGCTTATGCGGTGCCCAAACCAGGAAGTTGGGGTTAGGCGATCCGACACCAATCAATATGAGGCTCGTGATGGCTGATAGGTCAGTAAAACGACCTGTGGGTATCTTGAATGATGTGTTGGTAAAGGTTTCTTCATTCATATTTCCTGCAGACTTTGTTATTCTGGATTGCGAGGTGGATTCTAAAGTTCCCATAATCTTGGGACGTCCTTTCCTTGCAACTGGAAGTGTGCTTATTGACATGAGGGATAATGAGGTTTTGTTTTGGTTGAATGACGAAGTGGTCCGCTTTGATATATGCAAAGCAATGAAGCAACCCAGCGATATGAATGTGTTCTCTGTAGCTGATGTTCATCATGAGGATAAGAAAGCATTATCTGTAAAGAAACAGCTTACTGTTGAGCCATTGTCTGCTGCGCTGCTGAATGTTGAGCATGAGGATGATGAAGATTATGAAGAAACTATGTGTGCTCTAACAGGAATAGGGTCCTATTCTCATACTCCTAAATAGCCGGACCTTGATCTTACGAATCAACCGTCACCAACAGCAAAGACTTCCATCGAAGAGCCACCAATGCTAGAATCGAAAGAGCTCCTCGATTATCTAAGGTATGTGTTCTTGGAAAGTGGAAGTATACTTCCGGTAAGTGTGGCAGATGATTTAAGTGAACAGCATGTAGAGGCTCTCATCTCTGCTCTGATGAGGTACAAGAGAGCTGTGGGTAGAAAGATTGATGATATAATTGGTATCCCTCTTGGGATATGTATGCACAAAAGTCATCTCGAAGAAGATTGCATGCCTTCAAGTAAGTATCAGCGTCGTCTGAATCCATTCAGAAAATGATGCCCTATCTATCTCGATAAAGACTAAGTAATCGAGATAGCTATGTCATGCCACGACAATAAATCAAGCGCTTGGTGGGAGGCAATCCATCGTTTTTAAATGTTCTTGTTGTTTTGGTTTTCTTAGGATTTTGTCGAGCTACGACCAAAACTAAGGCGCTTGATGGGAGGCAACCCATCGTTCTAATCGTTTTTGTTTTTTTTGAGTGAATGTAGGTACAAGAGGTGTAAAACGAGGAGGTCGGTTTCAAATGTTGATTTGGACGTATTGCATGTTAAAGGTGGTAAGTTAGGAATGAAGAAGCAAAAGGCTACGGATTGAGCATTGCTCATGAAAATATAGGCATCGAACAAGGCTAGGCCTAGGTAAAACTAGGCCACGAACAAGGCAAAACCTATACTATAGCCTAAGGTCTCGGAATCTAGTGTGCAAAGGCATAGGCGCCGCCCATGCTCAAGTATGCTATAGCATAGGCGCCGCCTATGCTAAAGCATTTGGTCTCAGAATCTCATATGTCATGCTAAAGGCGCCGCCTATGGTCACTATAGGCATTGCACTAGGCGCCACCTATGCTAGCAAATGCTTTGCATTAGGCGCCGCCTATACCATGCATAGGCAAAGCTGAAGGTGCCGCCTATAGCCACTTTTTGTCTCCAAAACCGATTTTAAATGGGTCAAAACCCGACCCAACCTTTTTTTATAAATAGGAGACTTAGTCTTAGACCAAAAACACATGGCAAACCTAGCATAAGCGCCGCCTACCTCTCTAAATCCTCTCAAAAATTTTCCTTTTGCTCTTGTTCTCCACAAGAACATCATTCAAAGTCATCAATCAAGTAAGTGCTAATTTGTCCTTCATTTATATTCCATAAGTACTACACTACTACGCATATTATGAATTGCTAAATCTTGAAGTAGTATTGGTGATTTGAATGTGGTTGATGTGTTGTGATACAACTAAGTGAGTAAATGAATACGTAAGGATGATCTTAACTTGTTTCCAACTTGTATTTGATTATGATACACTGTCATACTTTCTCGAAATTGACATGGTCACTAAAATTGCATAATCTTGTCACTTGCATACTTACATGTTGGAATGACTTGTTCATCGAGATAAGAATTATGGTTGACTACCAACATGTGAGGTTGTGATTATTTCTAGATGCTATAACTTGATTCAATCTCTATGTAGTAGTCTTGATATATCAAACATGAAAGTATTGCCAAGATTACAAGAAGTATGACTGCACTGATTATATTGTTGGAACATATCACCTAAATGTATGTCGATGAAGTATAAGTAATCGATATCATTCACTTAATTAGTTTGTGTCAACAAATTAAGTGGGTGGTGGTGCCACTATTGTCTATTTGTTGATTGAATCTTCCGAGATGAAGCTAACATGACTCTATTGAGATCCCAGGTACAATGGCACCAAAAGACAAGAAAAGCAACCACTTCACAAAGAGGCCAGAAAAGAGGAAGAAAAGAGCAAGGTGAATCCTCCGTGCTGCAAATACCTCGACGCACTCTTAGAAACAAGTGGGGTACTTATGAGGAACTTCTGAGGATGACGAATCTGATGATGATTTCGATGCAGGGGGTATGATCCTGAACATAGAGGATGAGTCCGACTAACCAGGTTCTTCTTATTTATTTTCCACTGAGGACAGTGTGTCCCGTCTAAGTGTGGGACTGGTATTTGTATGCAATACTTCTTTATTTGCATTTGCATTTGCATTTGTTTATGTTTGTTTGTTTTAGTTTTTTTTCATTTTTTTTAGTAGTAAATTTTTTTTTATTAAGCCTAACTTCGCATGAAATTATTCTAATAGGCAGCATGAGATTATGACAAGAGTTTGTGCTAAAATTATGACTATTGAGACGTTTAGGCTCTAATTGTGACTCACTATGTGATATTGTTTGGTTTAATTCCTTCATCTGTTGGGTCAAGAGTCTATGCTACTCCCAATAAAGTCGACCATGTGCCTTGTGTGTGTGAGATAATAGTATATTCTATGTTTGTGGCTGATGCAAGAACTTGCCTGGTGTGTGTGGGAAGCAAAAATAAAGAACGTGAGTTTAGGAGATGATTTAGACATTTCTTTGGCAACCTATACTTGTGTACCTTCTTTTTACCTACCCGTGGACATTATCCTAGTTAACCCCTTTTGAGCCTTTAGCCTATTTTCTTTGACAGCCTCATATGTAAGCCTAATCCATTTTTTCAAGACCATAATTTGATTCAAATTCCTAAGTGCTTTAAAGTGTAAAGTCATGTGACAAAATAAGAGGAAATTGGGTGAGTATGATGCTTTAGAATGCATTGGTGCTTGAATTTGTTATGAAAAAGAAGTGTGATCATAAGAGGTATGTTATGAAAAGAAAAAGGAAAGGAAAACTAAAAAGTTAGTTATGTTCAAAATTGAAAAACAAAAGAGGAGAAAAAGGGAGGTAGAATAAAAGAACATAGAAAGGTTGTTTGAAAGAAAAGTGTTAATGATATAATGTGATGTATTAAAACGCTTAGGAACATAGTCACTGTTTCTGGCCAAAATAGTCCTACCCGTCCCTTAGCCTACATTACAACCATCAAAAGACCTATTTGATCCTAAGCTTAGTATTCTGACATTTAGTGGAGCATTACACTAAGGGCAAGCCTATGGTCATCAGTTGCAGCATATGAATTCTTTGTGAGAGTGAGAGCAAGGATAATCTTATACCCATGTTTTGAAAAATATACTATGCTTGTGAGTGATTATGGGTAACATATGGTGAGACACACGTGGTTGATGAGTTTTGGGTAGTGGTGTATGATTCTTTGTACCTTAACTTTTGGATACGAATTAACTACTATCACGAGTCTATGCTAGAGGTTAAATTGTTTCTACTAATGATCGGAGAACTACTCTTTGTTGATAATTGTTGTGCTTGTCTTGACGAATATTTTGTGTTGATACTGTGAAACCCTAAGTTGATATTTAGATGGACATGATAGTTTGTTCGAGGACGAACAAAGCTTTAAGTGTGGGGTGTTGATGATAGGCGAATTTACACGCCTATAGCACTAGATTTTGCCCATATTTTAGCCAAGTTTTGAGAACAAATTATATAATTCATGCACTTTTAGTCCTTTTTCCTGTAAGTGAGCTAACGAACATGATTAGCAAAGTTTCAAGTATAACTGATGCAGAATTCAGCATTTTATGGATAACTTGACGCCAAAGGAAGCTTCACGAAAGAAGGAAGGGAAAACTTGGACGCCAAGGACCAAAAGTGACGCATAGAAAACCTATCCCGGGCAAAAACAACATTTCTGAAGACTTTGGGGACCCGCAGTAACCTATTAGGATTAGGATAATAATGCAGTAATTTATTAGGATTAGGATAATAATGCAGTAACTTAGTAGGATTAGGATAATGATACATTAACCTAGTAGGATTTGGTTAAGTATTTCATTAGCTTAGTAGGAATAGGATGTGGGTATTATAAATACCCTATTTTGCTAGAGATTTTTATTAATTCATTCCACACAATTCCCCCATTCCATCAATTCTCATCCATCCACCATCCATCCATCCATCAAAACAATTTTCTTTATTAATTCATTGTTGACATTATTTTTCATCTATTCAATTCTTAATTTCCGCAACAAGAGAAACGTTACTTGCAAAGAAAGTCACGCCTAACGCCTACCACACTTTGCTACACGAGATCTTTATTGTGGTATAATAACAATGTCTATTGTGATTTCCTTCGCACTCATGGGCAACTAAAATTCTCTGTTGGGGTTATGGAAGCCTTATGAGATACTATCTAAGGCTATGAGTTTGTGAATTCATGACACGTGTGTTGCTTATATCATTATTCTCTTCATCTTAATGCAAATTCCTGTGACTGCAGACGCATAGAATAACGCCAGTATAGCATTAACTTGTTCGAAAGAAAAGTTATATGTCTGGAAAAGAGATAATGTCAAGGTAATAGGGTCTCATCCCCTATTAAAAAGTTAGTGCCGTAACTGGATTAACCTCTTGGAGAATTTGTACCGTTAGACACGCTTTAAGCTCGAAATAGTTAAAGTGAAATAGTCCTTGTTGAGGTCGAAAGACGCTTGGATTTACCATAGAATACAATTCTCTATAAGCACATGCATGTCTGAATTCCGCATAACTCACAGCCAATAGAGACGTACAACTCATAAGGTGGACATAACCCCAACTCCTCAATTGTCATTGTTTTACAACCTACTAAACATTCTTTCCTTTTACTTTGCTATTTTCAGTTTTACTTTAATATTTTGGTTACAAATTACAATCCCCCATTTTTATGAGACTTGCACTAAAAGTCTAGTAATCTTTGCTTACTTGTTGACCAAGCTATTCCTTGTGGGATCAATACCCAACCCAGTTGGGTTCTATATTTGACTACGACCACTTTACACTCCTACGAGAGCTGTAGATTGAGCGTTATCATGGCATTACCAACCACCTCAAGATTATTGTTGGTATGGGAGAAAAATATGCCCAATTAGAGAGAAATTTTAGAGTAGATACATACAGAATTACTGGCTAACAGTAGGGGATAAATACACCATTCATAGCGGATACTGCTGGAGGACAAGGGCAGCTACTGAATAGCCTTGGTGGAGGGGCGTCTGGAATAGCAGAAATATACCAAAACATAGCTTCATCAGTTGGCTGGCATTGCATCAAAGGCTGCTCAAAAGAACCAGGTTGGTAAAAATGGGAGTCTGCCAAGGTGATAAGTGTTTACTGTGTGATCTAGACTCGGAATCAATAGAAGACTTAATGTTTGAATGTAAATTCTCAAGACTATGCCTCGAAGGGATCTTGGAGTGGCTTAACATTAATTTGCATGACAAGGAATTGCAGAATATATGGAAAAGAATGGAAAGGAAGATAGTAGGTAAAATTAGTAAAAGCATCATCTGGGCAATAATAGCAGCAGTAATATATCACATATGACAAGCAAGGAATCAAGCGCTGTGGAATAATATGGTTTCAAGGCCCACAAATATG
The DNA here is from genome assembly GCA_030864225.1 of Capsicum baccatum var. pendulum. Lineage (NCBI taxonomy): Eukaryota > Viridiplantae > Streptophyta > Magnoliopsida > Solanales > Solanaceae > Capsicum > Capsicum baccatum. The sequence continues at coordinate 72,657,629 of CM061558.1, read as the reverse complement.
ATCAAGACAATCCAACAGGAGATCAAAAGTAGAACTTTTGATCGGATACAGGATAGAGTAAACTGTAAGATAGAGTTTGGATAGAAAATTATATATATAGATCAAATGAATAGGATCAAAGACTGGAAAATATAAGTTGTGTAGTCGAGAGTAGGCTGATGAGACAAAAGTGAGTTTCTTTTGCAATGTGATGCTCCAAAAAGAGCGGGAGATAGTTGTGGATAATAAAAATGTTCGTTCGACCAAAAAAAAAATGGAACATTAGTTGGTAAGAATGTATCAATATTAGCAGATAAGAGTGTTTTTGTCTTATTGTTCTTACTAGTATTCATTGGATTATTCTTTTAGTTTCTTGTTCTTTTACGTTACTATTTCTTGTTTTATATAGTTGGAGGGTCTTTTACTAGATTATTTTTATATTGAGTCTTTGTTTTATTATTCTTACTAGTATTCATTGGATTATTCTTTTAGTTTTTCTTGTTCTTTTAGTTACTATTTCTTGTTTTATATAGTTCGAGGGTCTTTTACTAGATTATTTTTATATTGAGTCGAGGATCTTTTTAAAAAATTCTCTCTATCTAATCTTTGAAACAAAGATAAAATCCATATGCATTCTATCTTTTTTAGATCTCACTACGTGAGACTACACCAAATATATTATTGTATCCCTTAACAATTTTAATTCAGAACCTATCTCAATATTTTAACGACAATGCTATTGACTAGATGTGAATCTAGCTTTTACAACAGATTAGAAGATATAATTGAATATTGGTGCAAGCTCTTCGCGTCTCGAAACACTGAAATCTTGTTTGGCTGGTTAATTAGTTTGTCAACCGATAAAAAGACGTTTCGTTGTCATTTAAGGAATCTTAGATGTCCATTTTTATTTGTTTACTACTCTATTCACTCTAAATTATTCGTCCCAAATTTCTTAATTTAATTTTTTATTTTATTTATCTTTTTTCATTAATTAAGAAAAGATAATTTATTATTTTGTGTTTCTTTTACCCTAATTATAAATTAGAATCATTACTCAATACATCTCCCAAGACATCAAATATTAGTCCCTTTCTTACTTTTAATTATTACATTTTTACTTAATACATTCATTAAAAAATAATTATAATTTCTACAATAATATTTTTATTAATTGATGAATACTATTGTGCTTAAAAATAATAAATTAAAAAAATAAGTCACAAGCAATTTTGAAGTGTGAATATTTTTTAAGGTTTGTGCTAAATTAGATATGGACAAGCAAAAATGACAAGATACCGATAAAGAATCAACTTAAATTTTAGATTACATTTACTATTAGGGCTCATTTGGTAGATTGTATTGAATAAAATAATGCATACATTAATTAATGTATATTACTAATATCTTGTTTGTTACATGTTTTAAGTCTACGTATAATTAATGTATTGAAGTGTGAATTAGTAATACACATCATTTTTAATATATTAGTAATACCAAACTTTTAAACACATGCATTAACTTGATAAATGAAATTATTGCCACTCAAAGTATTTCATCCTTATTACTCTGCTTACATTTTTCAGAAACAACATCAATACAACGAACAACAAAGAACCACAACAACTTCCAAATGACATCCAAATTCTCTCAATCGACACCCCAAATCTTCAAATTATTCTATCCCATTACCTTTTGATTCTTAAAGGTGCATGCAGTTTGCACGTAAAATTCTCCCTTCCTCTTTCCACCAAATCACATTCGCAAATTCCATTTTCGGATAAAAACGAAAAAGCTTTCTTTACTTTCTCATTTTTTTTTCCTTTAATTGTTGCAGAAAAAATCAGAGAAAGCGTGAGTACATAAAAAATAAAAGATAGTGTACAAGGAAGAGTATTTTGATAAATAAACATCCTTTTATAAAAATTATAAAAATATATATTATTTTTAATAAATCACAAACACTGTATAAAAAATAATATCTGAATAACTAATACCAACATCGCTAATACTTACATTAATAATTTAAATGTTATTAATACATCTTATTCAGTACTATTTTTATACACTCTACCAAACAATCTCTTGAGTTTTAAAATCTTTTAAACATTGCGAAGAAATTGGTATTTCAGTTACTACTATGTCCTTGCTATTTTTTTTCGTAATGAATACATCTCTGGTGCAACGTGTTCTTGCCATTTTTTGCACCCATTCTTTTTCTTTTATGAGAAGCAGGGCGGAGATTCATCATTCAAGGGTGAAAACTCAAAACACCTTGACGACCTTTTTCTTGTATCTAGAAGAAGCCAAAAGGACAAAGATACATAGTTGTAATAACAAATAAAAGAATAAAGCTAGGAATCACAATAGAGTAGAGCTCACCTATATAAATCTTCATTGCTCGTACCGCTCCATTTAAATCCAATCTCAATACCAACCAAACAAACAATCAACAAATATATATATGGAAAGAAACAGAATAAAGTACATGGAAAGTAAAAGAATATATTGTAAGGCTACATACCCTGACACTGTGATTTCGTTGTAGGTTGGTCAAACAAATAGTGTGCCTTTTCAGAATCCGTGGAGTCATCAAGAAAGGAAGAAGTGAGGCTGTCCGAGCATGACCTAACCTTAGCCAACCATACATATATTGTACTAGTAACATTTAAGTGGCCAAGTTTAGATCATGCTGGCAGCTTCACTTGTTCCCCTCTAGACGTTTTTGAGCAAATGCTCCAAATATTCTTTCACTCTGGATCTAAGGAAGAAAATGAAACAAATATAAAAGTGAGTACTACTAGTGATTGATATGCTTGAAAGTGTATATATAGAGTGTGGGGAGTGTTAGTTGTTAGCATTTATTTTATATTTATACTAGTGAAGAACCGGGAGGTAATTAAAAAGCATCTACTCTTTGATTTGATAAATAAAGAAGAAAAGAGACAAGGACAAAAGGATAACAGTGAATTAAAGCCGAATGTGTAGGCAAATTAATTAAAGAGATGAAAAAGAAAAGAAAGAATAGATAGCTATAAGAGTAAATATTTATAGGGTGTACAGATTGAACATGCAACGGGAAGCAATTAGCCGAAAGTAGAATATTAGGGCGGTAGAGAGTACAGGGTGGCGATCGTTGTCTTCTTTCTTGGTATCCAAAGAAAACCCTACAATCTGTATCCATAGTTACCTCTACCTGAATTATCATTTGTTTTTTGGTGTACCATAGGTCCATAGGTTTCCGCTTTCCGATATCCGAATTCGAGTCCAAATATATTCAAATTACATTTTATAGGGCTCACTATAGGGAGCGATCCCAATAGAATTGAACTTGAGATCTCTAACTAAGGACGAAAGTTACCATCTCATCACTCATGTTGGTGAATTGCTGTTTTTTACTCCTCCAGCTACTAAGCATTACCATTTGGTTGCAGCAGGATTATCTGAGTTATATATCTCAATAATATAAAATTTGAAATTAAATTTATTAAGTGCTTTTATAGTTATGATGTGAAATACTTTTGCTTGAAGTTTTATATCATATAACTATGAAGTTATTTAACTGATACAAAATATGGGATAGGTAATCTTGGTTATAAGGTGAGAATTATAATCCTAAAGTAATTTGATTTTGAAAACAATGAACCCTGGGGATGTATGGAAATTAAAAAATGATAAAATTGTATATCTGCATTAATGGATGTTTGATTCATTAGTTGAAAAATAAAATATACTGGGTATAATACAAAATAAGTTTTTCATTTAAATTGAATAAATTTTGTAATCAATAGTAACCTTTACTTTTATTTAAAATTTTTGGGTGAAATTTTTTTGGGGGGAGAAATGTAATTTTTATTTATTTATTTTCGTGTTCAGCAATCCCAAGTTGTTATTCTTATGAGATCAAAAATAATTATAATTATGATATAAACAATTCGGTGTTATTACTCTCAAATTTGAAGAATCTAGTACTATATGTGTAATTAAATTATTTTTTATTTAAATTTTAAATTATTATTGACTACCTCACCAACCAAAAATGATCCGATTAGGGTTTAGGCCACCAGTGCTGGCTGGCATGCGTGATTGATTTAGGCACGACAAAAGCTGTATTTAAGTGCCCAAGGAAATTAAAGTTGATAACTACTGAATTTAAGTAACCCATTGACTTTTCACTTCATCGCTCAGTGCACCAGACAGTCCCAGCTCTGTGCACCCAAGGATTTGTCACTATTTGCTCTAAGGTTCATTTAACCTGCAAATATATTGGAGGGATTTGGATATGTGATTTCACATATGTGATATAAAATCATGGCATAAAATTAAGAGTAATTATATATCTTAGTAAATATAGATTTTTAATTATTTTATTTAGGATAAATTTTAATTAATTATAATTTATAATTTTTTTTTATTTATTAATTATTTCTAATTATAATTTATAGTCTCTCATGTATATTCTTTCTTCTTCTATTTTCTATTATTCTTCTTTTTTTTTTCCTTTTCAATTTTTTTTCTTCATTTTTTCTTTCCTTTTTTTTTATTGTTTTCTATTTCTTTTTTCTTTTTCATTTTATTTTTTATTTTTTTTCATTTCATTTTTTCTCTTTTTTTTTGTGTATTGTTTCTTTATTTTCTATTATTCTCCTTCTTTTTCTCTCACTTATTCTTTTTTTTTTTCATTCTTTTCATTTGTGCGAAATAACGTATAAATACAAGAACAAACTATAAAATATAAATATAAATGCGAATTATAACATACAAATACAAGTGCAAACTATAAAATACAAATACAAAATGCGAACTATATTATACAAATATAAGTGCGAACTATAAAATACAAATATAAATACGAACTATAACATACAAATACAAGTGCGAACTATCATTTGTATTTTTTAATTATTGAAAAGGAACGATTGATTTTCTTTCTAGGAATACTTGTTTGTATTTATTTATACGAGTTGTATTTATGGATACAAATAAATACAATTCAAATTTTTATACAAATACAACATTTATTTGTATTTGTAAAATCATTTGTTTCATTTGTTTGTAATTGTATTTGTATCAAGTGATATTTGTTTATTTACAAATATAATGATTATTTTGATATACAAATACAAAACGATACATTTGTATCAAATGATACATTACATATTTATATATTTTTAGAATCAAGAAAATATAATTAATGCATTTACTCTTTTCTATACAAATACAAATGATAAATTGTATATAGTCACAGCTAAATACAATATGTAATCAACTTACAAATACAAATACAAAATAGTTAAAAATAAAGAGGTATCGATGAAAATAAAATACAAATACAAGTATAAGCCAAATATAATCTAAATATACAAACACAATAAACCATAATATAAATATAATCTAATATAATATGCAGTCAATTATAAAATACAAATACAAAATAATTTTTAAAAATATAAGTGTGAATTATTTAAAATATAAATGATTGTGCAAACTAACAAATACAAATACATGTGCTAACTATAAAATACAAATATAAATACGAACTATAAAATATAAATACAAATGTGAACTTTAAAATACAAATACAATTGTATCAATGAGTACAAAAATGTAAATTGCGGTGTGACTACAAATACGATAAATAATTGTGGTATTTACGTTATCATCCATAACTTGTGCTCGACTAGTCATATTTTTAGAAAATACAAAAAAATGATAATGAAAATAAGTATAAGAAAGAAAACAAAAAAAAAAAATCAAAGAAGAAAAGAAAAGAAGAACGAGAAATAGAATTTAGAGATTAAAGAGAGAGAAAATAAAGAATGAAAAAAATAGAAAAAAGAAGAAGAAAAAAAGGGAAAACACGAAAAAAAAAAATCTAAAAAATAAATAAATAATGGTAGTATTTTTTACGAGACTAAATATGTAGTGTATTTATGTTTTTTAATGAATACAGACCACTGAGTAAAAGTGAATAAACGGCTGAAAATGAATACAAAGATTATAAATGATAATTATATAAAATGTGGCTATGAAAGGAGGGTATTATAGCAAAATGTCGCTATTTCTGAAAGATACCTAAAATTAACGTTTGATCATCTCAAATTTTTTACAAAGCTTGATTTGAGAACTTTAAGTCATGATTTGAGATTATTTAACTATAAAAATTAATTCACATGTTTATATTCTATTAAAAAGCACCCCATCATTTATATCTAACAATTATTTATTTATATATAAATAAAATTTATAGTTCTTATTATTATTCTTTAAATTATTTATATCTCATATAACTATTATTCTCACTAACATAAAATTTATCACTTATTACTTAAAATCAATGTCTATTACCACTAACAAATTCATTCGTTAAAAAATATAATTTTCCCTAATTCATTCATTAAAAATATAATTTTTCATAGTGAATTAAAGAAGTGATAAAATATTTATGGTACATGAATATGAAGATATAATTACTAATAATATTGTGGTTCATCTTCTTGATTATCTAACTGAGAAATGCAAGCTCAACGCGAGGAGATGGGCCATACTATATTAGAGGATTATATTAAAGAATATTATACTACAACTCATGTTCAATTTTACTTTTTATCACTACTAAAAAAAATAAAAAAAACAACCATAAAAAATCAACCACACATTGTGGTCGGAAAAAACAAACCACGAATGGTTGGTTTTTTAATTTTTTTTAAAAAAATCTTTTTAGAAAAAAAAAAGCGACCACAAGTAGTTGCTTTTATATTTTAAAAAAATAAAATAAGTATTTCAATAATTTTTATATTAATTATAATTTATTTTATAAAAAAAATAATAAAAAAATCAACCACAAATAGTTGGTTTTAAAAAAAAATTGAAAATATTGTTTAAAACAGACCATTAGTGGTCGGTTTTAATTTTAAAAAAATACTTTTAAAAAAACCGACCACTAGTGGTCGGTTTTTACTTTAAAAAAATGAAAATACTTTTAAAAAAAATGACCACTTGTGGTCGGTTTTTAATTAAAATAAAAAAATAATTTAAAAACAATTACGTTAAACATAATCTTTATATGTAATCAATAATTATATATATGTAATCAAATATATATACTATTAGTTTCATTAAAAATAATTATATATATAATGAAATATATATATAATTTTGTTGAAATTATATTGATCACACGTAGTCAATAATCAGTAAAATAATAATAAAAATCAATCATTGTTAAATTTTTTAAAAAAATTACACTTAAAAATATATCAAATAAAATTAAAAAAATTACGTTAAACACAGAGTCAAATCCAGGATTTGAACTTGACGGGTGCTCCTTTATATTTAGCATAGTAATTAATAGTGTCAAAGTTTGACATGCCGTTCTTTTAAAACTTATTAATTATAGTATTTTATAAGCAAACTTTTAATATTATTGAATATCATTAATTAGATTTAATATGAAAAAGTATGTTATCCATTATACTTGAATTCAATGCACTTTTATATTTTAAATAATAAATAAAAAGTTTTTAAAAAATATGAAATTCGAGAGATTTGTTTGCTAGATGGTTGTACGGAAAATGTTTAGTTTAAGCCTATCTCAAACTTTAAATTACTAATTTTTTAAATAAAAAATAAGTCAATGATTAAAAGATAAAAGAAATAATCATTTACAGTACAAGATGGGGATGAGAATATCTACATTTTAAAGTTGGAGGGGAGCTTGTATTTTGAAATAAAATAAAATAAAGAATACGTTAACAATGTCCACAATACACAAAAGAAAAAAGAAAAAAATGTAAAATAAATGATCACTAAGTAGGAATTTTTTTTAATCAATTGATAGGTATATGTGTGTGTATTTGAACTTAAATTCCAAACAGAAAACAACAAACAGATAATGTATTAGAAAAAAGGAACAATAAAAAAATAGTGTTGTTGGACTTCGAACCTGAGTCATCACACAATAAAAAAAAGACTTTAATTGATATGTTCAACCATCTTGCTAATCAAGTCAGTTGTTTTCGGGGGTGCACAACATATATTGAACATAACACCATGATATATATACAAATATTCAAACTATATATACAGAGTTTTTCTCGAGGCTAGCGGGTGCACGTGCACCCTCTACTGCCAAGGTAGGTCCGCCTCTGGTTAAACATAATCTTTATCTTTTACTTAAGTTTCAATATATAAAATAAATATATTTTCCTTCGTATCTATGTTAAATGACGTTAAATATGCATAATCTTTGTATAATGAATATGTGTATATATATGTATATATCATACCGTTGAGATAATGATATTATGTTACTATTTCAGTCATAATAATGTAATATATAACCGATAATTCATCAGAATATAATGAACGTGTTCTATTATAAGGTAATATACTTGTGGATGTGATATATATACGCATTAAAGAGTTCATATATATAAATACATCGCATTATATTATTGGATAATATACCTATGTACGCATATGATATATACAGTACGTATTTAATTAGAATTTGATATAGTCGATAGTGTGTATATGTGTGTATGTATATATATATAATATATATATATATAGTGTATACATATTATACAGTGAAGGTATATTAATGACATAAGATAATGTAATCTATAATTCATTTGAGTATTTGTGAAATACGTTGTATATTATTATGGGGTAGTATAATCGTGTATGTGATGTTTATAGTACGTATGTGAAACTTGAAAGACAATTGAGTATATATATATATATATACGTATTTCTCGTGTAGTGATGTATGTAGTAATCGAAAGCTACATAACTGAATATATATATCAAAATAGTTTGAATGATAAGTTGATATATATATCATACTATTGAGGAAGTAGATATACTATTTTGGGTCAATGTAGACACGCGTATGTTGTTGAAGTTGTAATAACGTAAGAGTAGTATTACGAGGTATATATATATAATATTCTATTTAAAAGCTAATTAACCAAAAAATTATCGTAATTTGCAAAATTTATTGATATTATACAGTTGAGGAAATATACTACTCGTATTAATGTGTTGATAAAATAACTACTTATCTGATTTATATATACATGAATTGTATTTAATTAATTAGATGTTGTCTCGGTCCCATACACAGTGTATGTACTGTATATTTATATATATACGAATTGTATTAAATTAATTGAATGTTGTTATAAATATTATAGAATTTATTAAAATTTTAATTTGTTAAAAAATAATATTAATTTATTAAATTATTTTTTTCATTTATTAATTTATTAATTGTAATTTTTTAAAGTTTTGATTTCAAAAATATATTTTTTAAAATATTAAAAAAAAAGTTTTTGACTAACCCAACCCGACCTGTAATAAACAATTATAACACAAAAACACACCCAAAAACCTCATTTTCACCCATCCTACAACAACAAGAACACGAAAACACACCCAAATTCCTCATTTCCATTGTTCTTTCTCCAATCTCCATTGTTCTTACTCAACTTCTTGGATTCTTTGTGGGTGTAATCAAATTTTCAAAGTACTATTCTATCTTAACTTTTAATTTTGGGCAAGGTAACAATTAACTACAACTCATTAACTAAATTTAGCTTACTTTAGTATCCACAAACTCATTTTTAATATCTAGAAATGTTAAAGGTCTACATACAAATATCTTAGTGTTAATTTCGTCAATTGGTTGTGGTTTGAGTTCTAGGGTTTGGATATTTATTTTATTTAGCTAGATTTTAGCTAATTTTAGAAATTTGAGATTGAATTAGCTAATTTTAGGCTTGTTCCTACATTAATTTGATTTTGAATTACCTAAATTTTGGTTAGTCTTGACACTTATTTCTCCATTTTACTCATTAATTGTTTAATGTTTTTGGGGAAAATCTTATTCCTATTCCTTTACTAAATTGTTGCAATAATTTAAGCGAAAGATTATTCTTTGTAACAATTTTACTATTTGACAGATTTCGAATCTGGTACAAGAATTGCTTTGCTATTTTTTTCGGTGACCGCTTATCTTTCACTTTAATTTAGGCCAAGCAAAGGTAAGTTGTTATCTTCTTGTTATTGTTCATATTGAAGTCTAGTGAAGCCGTGTGTGGCTGAACTTGGGTGTATTTATACGCCTAAGCACCATAATTTATCCATGTTTTATCTAAGTTTAGAGAACAAAATTCCTAGTTTCTTGAGTTTTTACTCTACTTCTATGTAATTGAGCTAACCGATATGATTAGTATCATTTCAGGTATTAATGAGGTAAATGAAGACATAATGGGATTTTGGAATTTGGATGGCATATGACATGAGAGAGTAGCAGTCTGGACCAAATGTGTCGCCTAAAAATTATGTCCAAGACTAATTTGTTATTTACAATTAGTTCAGAGACTTAGAAGGCAATTATGAGAGAAGAGATTATTAAAAGACTTAATGCTGATTTTTTATTCATTATTCATTATTCTGTATTAGTTTTTGAAGAGGGAGAGTGGCGGCTTAGCTTGGAGAGAGAAAAAAATGTTTTTCTCTTGTTCTCACAATTCTCACACCAAGATCATCTTCTAGTTTTTGGTATGATGAATATTTCTATTGTGATTTTCGTTTTATTCGTGAGTAGCTAAGTTTATTAGTTAGGATTATGGAAGCCTTGTAACATACAATCTATCACTTTGGGTTTTGAATTCATTATGTATTGATTTATTTATATCATACTCTCTTCGCTTATCTTGAATTCTCATGGTTGCAAACATAAAGGATATGACTTAAAACGCAACTTGTTTGAAAGAAAGGTTGATGTTCGGAAAGGAGAGTAGTGACAAGAAAATAGGATTACCAACCCCTATTTCATAAGTTAATGCCTTAGCACGATTAACTACTTGGAGATTTTGTATTGTTTTTGGTAAACACTTTTAATTCGAGAGAACTAAAGTGAATTAGTCCTCGATGGTTGAGTAACACTAGGAATATGTTATTAAATACAATACATTTCTCTGTAAGCACGATGCATGTATGAATTCGTAAATCCCATAGTTAAAAAGTATTGAAAACTAAAAGGTAGACATAACCCTAGCTTGCTATTTCTCTGAATTTGAATACTACTACACCTATTTCATCTTGTTAAACTGAAACCATTAATTTGTGAATTAAATCAAATCCCCCCTATTTATTTTACGAAAACGAACGATTAAAAGTCAACTAATTTGCATACAACTTAATTAGCACCATATTCCCTGTGGGATTCTACCCCAACCTAGTTGGGTTATATATTTGACAACGACCTCTTACTTTATCGTAAGAGAGGTGTAATTTGGGCATATCAAATTTTGGCTCCATTACCGAGGAATATGGTTGTCGATTGAGTTTATGTGTGTTAATTGACTATTAGTCAAGTTTCCTTATTTTACATTTATTTGTTGTTTTTGTTCATTACAGGCTCATTGTTGTTTATGCCATGAACCAGAAGTTCAGGAGAACCATTATTACCTTTCAATCCTAAACCTCATCTCATTGAAAGAATGACTAACCAACAGAAAGCTGAAAGATTAGCCGCTTTGGCTAATGCTCAATTAAATCAACAAAATATAGATAACCCAGGTCAAGTACCTAATCTAGATGAAGAGGAACTGGGGATGATGATTTAATTGACCCGGCTAATAGGAGGCGTGCAGCAGGGGTAGTTACCCCTGTAAATCAAAATCATCAATTCAGAGGAAGACTAGACCGCCAAGATGCATAGTTTGATGTTGACAATGATGAGGATGATTTAGAAGGAACTAGATCTACAGGGGAAATCATTCTACCACTACTAGCTTCTGGGGTGAAATTCAACATCACCAGTACTATGATCCAACTACTGAATCTGAAAGGACTCTTTGGTGGATTACCTGGTGATGATCCAAATCTATATTTGGTGAATTTCATTAGTATTTATAAGTCATTTGATAATCCTAGAGTGGGATAAAATGATATTCGTTTAAGATTTTTCCCACTATCTCTGTCTGGAGAGGCGACTATGTGGTTGAATGAGCTGACTCCTAATTCTATAACAAACTGGAGCCAATTAAAAAGATCTTTCCTAGAAAGGTTCTTTCCGCCCTCCAGAATGTTACAGTTGATGGATGAGATCAGCAACTTTAGAAAATTGGCTAATGAAGCTTTGCATGAGACTTGGGTGAGATTTAAAAAAAAAGTTGACTCAATGCCCAAACCATAAGATGACTGATGAACACTTGATAAAAATATTCTACAAAGCTTTGAACTCACTTACAAAGCCAATGGTGGATAATGCTACAGGAGGAGCTTTTATGGAGCTCACCTTTACTAAGGCTGCGGACATATTAGAAAGGATGACTAAGACAAGTAGAACTTGGCACACCAGAGATTCTGTGGTAGCAAGAAATACTAGGTCTAGTGTAATATTAGTAGAGTAGTGTAGGAGAAAAAAGGAGCATGATTAGGATATGGCTCACATGAAAACCCAGATGGATCTGCTCACAAGATATTTGCTGTTAGGGAATATTGAAAAGGTAAAAATTGTAGGGTCCCACGGTAAGGGAGCTGAATCAAACACTGAGGAAGAGGCTAACTATTTGCATATCTAGGGGGTTTTCAGACCGGTGGTCAAGGAAACCAAGGTTAGAACAATCAACGAGATTGGAAGAATAAAAGTGAAATGAGTGGAATGTATGTACCTCCTGGAAGCTGTGATAATGCTACCACCAGTTAAGGCAAAATGTCTATGGAGGATATGATGGAGAAACAATTAAAGGATTTGAGGCGACCAATTCTGGGGTGACTACTATGAAGAGTGACATATCTTCCATAAGTCAACTAGTAAACTCACACTCAATTGTTATTAAACAACTTGAGTAGCACATGAGATAATTATCCACAACATTTAACCAAAGATAGAATGGGACTCTACTAAGTGATACATTTTAAAATTCTAGGACTAATGGATTATGTATGGCCATTACCACTAGGAGTAGTAAAATGTTGTTTAGTCTTGCATTGGAAGCATTCTCTCACACTGATGCAGTTAAAATATATTGGGAGATAGTTGATGAATCTTCAATGGTACCTGTGGATTTGGGAAGTTCAAAAAAGAAGTGTGCAGAAGTGGAACAACCACCTAAGCCAAAGCATGTTAGTGATGTAGAGCAAGACATAAGAAAGGAGGTAAAAATTGCTCCAACTGAAATCCCAAGGCCACCACCCCTATTTCCACAATGATTAAAGAAGAAAGAAGATGATGGAAAGTTTAGCAAATTTATGGCTATGTTGAAGCAGTTGAAAGTGAATGTACCCTTAGTTGAAGCGCTTGAACAAATGCCTGGATATGCTAAGTTTATGAAGGACCTATTAACAAAGAAAAGGACTATGAGATATGAAATGGTAAACAATCTTAATTATTGTAGTGCTATTGCTACAAGATCTATTGTCCAGAAGAAAGATGATCCAGAAGCATTTACTGTTCCATGTATGATTGGATTGCTAAAGTTTGAAAAGGCCCTTTGTGATCTTGGGGCAACTATAAATCTTATGCCATTGGAGGTTTTCAAGAAATTAGGTTTGAAATATCCTGTGTCTACTAATATGCGACTTCTAATGGTGAATAGATCGGTAAAAAAGCCGATTGGGATTCTACATGATGTACTTGTAAAAGTTGAGGATTTTATATTTCCTGCCTACTTTGTAATTCTTGATTGCGAAGTGGACTTTGAATTACCCATAATTTTGGGTAGGCCGCTCTTAGAAACTGGGAGAATGTTAGTTGATGTAGATCTAAATGAGCTAAAATTTAGGCTCAACGAGAAAGAAGTTAGTTTTGAAGTATGCCGGTCTATGAAACAACAAAAGGAGATAAGTTTCTTCTCGATTATTGATATATTCTATGAAGACGAGCGAGATGTACCTGTTAAGGATAGGTCTACTGTGGAGACCATAGCTAGTTTGGTTGAACTTGCAAGCAAGGATGTGAGTGACTTCAAAGTGGTTGGACTAGGAATAAAGCATTGTCTTGATCCAACAAATGAGGTACAAATGGTATCATTGATGTATCTTGATAAAGTCTGAGTAGTCAAGATAATTAAGTCGTGCTGCGACGTTAAATCAGGCACTACATGAGAGGCAACCCATGATTTTATTTTCATTTTATCATGTTAAACAAAGATGCAAAAATAAGAGTCAAGCCAAGACCGAAAATACGACGCTTGGTAGGAGGCAACCCATCCTTCTAATCATTTTTGTTGTTTTTGATTAAGTAGAGGTGCATGAAGTACTAAGAAGGTGATTACTACCAAATTTAGTTTGGAATTGAGCCATGTCAACGGTGGTAAGTTTAGGAGTGATGGGAACATTACAGATAAGTTGGAGTGGTCAAATGTGCAAGGGTCAACTATGATTCGTGTTCGAGTTATGCCCCGAATTATGTTAATCCGACCCAAAAAGTTTTGCGGTGCGACTTTATTTTCTGAATTTCAATGAGGTCTGTGATGGTAGTGTAGGGATCTTTCTCAAGGCTTTATATGAAGAATGGGGTGCGTGACGTCCAATTTTGCATACACCATGGTAAAGGCGTCGCCTAAACATACTTCATAAGTTTTCCTAAACACATTGCTTTGCATAGGCAAAAATGGGTGGCATGATGTGCGCCACACACCTTAAGTTATGCAATAACATGTGCTCCTCATACCTCAAAGTGTGCAATAACTTGTGCTCCGCCCAATACTTTGCACATGCTCACTGCCTCAACTGTGCAATACCATGTGCACCGCATAATGCAACTTGTGCGATAACTTGTGCGTCACATGCCTTCACTTGTCCGATAACATGTGCGTTGCACACCATAACATATATGCTCACTGTCTAAAGTGTACGATGCCTAATGCGATACACACTTAATGTTGTACGATAAGTTATACGCCGCACACCTCTCCAATGTCAGCTTAATATCCAACTTTAACTTGGGTCAACCCGACCCATATTTTCATTCTTTAAATATAATTCACACCCTAAATTCCCAAATTCATCCTTATTTCCCCTTAAGCCGTACAATATTGAGCTCTCGCCATTCTCGTTGTCCTTCGTTAATCTTCCATCTTCAAGATAAGTTTTAATTTCTTAATCCTTAGTTATTATGACTCTATGTTATAGTTAATTGATTTCTTAAGGATTACAACTTAAATTCTTGCCATGGCGATGTTGTGAAAGTGATGGTGTTTTGTATATTTTGGTATGGTTGAAAGTGTAAAGCATGATTCTGTTTAAAAAATACTTCATTGAAATAGAATTGGGGGAATTGAAGTGAGCGAATTGTATTGCAAATAATGTAGGTGCACCATACCAAAGTGTATGTCGATAAAGTCTGAGTACTCGATAATAACACTTAATTGGTTTATACTAACAAATTAAGTATGGGGTGGTGACTTCACAACCTTTATCTTAATTTTAGTTAGTTTCATTATATATGGCTGACGTGGATGATATAATGAACACAGGAAAAATGGCTCTGATGATGATCTCAATGCAGGTGGCATGACTCCTAGTGTGGATGAGAAGTACCACTAGCTAGGTTCTTTATCTTGTTATTTGCACTGGGGACAGTGCTGAGCTTAAATGGGGGGTGGCTGATTACTTTGCTACTTGCTTTTTAAGAAAATAAGACCTTCTCCTTAGTATACTTCTGGATAGGATTAGTTATTTTGTTCATTTTGTTAGTTATTTAGTCATAATTAGGTGCTTTTCTCGATGATGGATGGATGATGACTGTCTTAAGAGAAAATTAGTCATTTAATTGTATGTAACTGTTCTTGTGGATTACATGACTTTATAACATAAGTATGTGATGGATCATTACGTTTGAAACACTTAAACTCTTATTATGATTGTTGGTTTTATTTGAATTCATGTAATTGTTGGGTCGAGAATCTATAATGATCCTAATTGAACTGACCATGTGCCATGAGTGTGTAAGACTGTTGTATATTCCTTATTGCAACTGATGCTAAAACTTGCCTGATGTGTGTGCAAAGCGAAATAAAGATTGTGAGTTTAGAAAATGATTTAGGTATTTCTTTGATAGCCATTGTTCATACCTTCTTTTGACCGACCTTTGTACATTATCTTACCTAGACCCATTAAGTATTTAGCTTGTTCTTTTGTTAGCCTCATATGTAGCCTTATTGTTCTTTAATAGACCATAATTTAATCCAAAAGCTCCTAAGCGCTTTAATGTAAAATCAATTTGAGTTAGGAGTTTGACAATAAGAGAAAAAAGGTGAAATTGATGTCCCAAAGTCTAGTTACTGGCGTGTGAAATTGATGTGGTTGGGAGTAGCAAAAATTGTTAAAAAGAGTTCTAAATTTTATCCCCAACATATTACAATGAACCTATTTTTGCCATGGTCCTTCTGGGACATTGTGCACCTCAACTAAGGTAAATCGATTAAGTTGAGGGTGGTTAGTATAGGGGTGCATAACGTGAAAAAGGTGTAAAAAAATATTTGAAAGGGTTGCATACTCCCACCATAGTGTTATTAATTGAGCTTAACGAGTTGGGGTGAAAAGCAAATCTGTAAAGATAGTAGAAGTGGAAATTGGTTGTTAGAGATTGGTCTTAGTTGCATAATGTAGTGTATTAAAGCACTTAGGGAAGATAGTCACTATTTCTGGCCAAAATAGTTCCTACCCATCCTTTAGCCTGCATTACAACCCGTAAAAGACCTATTCGATCCTAATCTTAGCATTTTGATATCAGTGGGGTATTACACTAAGGGCAAGCATATGGTCATCAGTTGTAATTTGAGAATTCTTTGTGAGAGTGAGTGCAACTTGATTATTGTACCCATTTAGTTAGAAATTGCATATTTATGAGTGATTATGGGTAATTTTCTTGTTGTGAGGGCATATGGTTGATGAAGTTTGGGTAATTTATATGATTTCTTTGCTTAAATGGTATGTATGAATGGATATGTTGTTCGAGGACGAACAAAGATTTAAGTGTGGGTGGTGATCTTGGGTGTATTTATACGCCTAAGCACCATAATTTATCCATATTTTAGCTAAGTTTAGAGAACAAAATTCCTAGTTTCTTGAGTTTTTACTCTACTTCTATGTAATTGAGCTAACCGATGTGATTAGTATGATTTTAGGTATTAATAAGGTAGATGAAGACATAATAGGATTATGGAATGCGGATGGACTATGATACAAGGGAGAGTAGCAGTCTGGACCAAATGTGGCACCTAAAAACTATGTCTAAGACTAATTTATCATTTATAATTAGTTCAGGAACTTAGAAGGCAACTATGAGAGAAGAGATTATTAAAAGACTTAATGCTGAATTTTTATTCATTATTCATTATTCATTATTCATTATTCATTATTCATTATTCATTATTCTGTATTGGTTTTTGAAAAGGGAGAGTGGCGGTTTAGCTTGGAGAGAGAGAAAAATGTTTTTCTCTTGTTCTCACAATTCGCACACCAAGATCATCTTTTAGTTTTTGGTATGATGAATATTTCTATTGTGATTTTCATTTTATTCATGAGTAGCTAAGTTAGTTAGGGTTATGGAGGCCTTGTAGAATAAAATTTATCACTTTGGGTTTTGAATTCATTATGTATTGATTTGTTTATATCATACTCTCTTCGCTTAGCTTGAATTTTCGTGGTTGCAAACATAGAGGATATGCCTTAAAACACAACTTGTTCAAAACAAAGGTTGATGTTCAGAAAAGAGAGTGGTGACAAGAAAATAGGATTACCAACCCCTATTTCATAAGTTAATGCCTGAGTAGGAGTAACAACTTGGAGATTTTGTATTGTTTTTGGTAAACTCTTTTGATTCAAGAGAACTAAAGTAAATTAGTCTTTGATGGTTGAGAAACACTAGGATTATGTTATTAAATACAATACGCTTCTCTATAAGCACGATGAATGTATGAATTCATAAAACCCATAGTTAAAAATTATTGAAAACTACAAGGTGGACATAACCCTAGCTTGCTATTTCTCTGAATTTGAATACTACAACACCTATTTCTTCTTGTTAAACTGAAACCATTAATTTGTGCACTAAATCAAATTCCCCTATTTATTTTATGAAAACGAATGATTAGAAGTCAACTAATCTGCATAAAACATAATTAGCACCATATTCCCTGTGGGATTTAACCCCAACCTAGTTAGGTTATATATTTGACAACAACCGCTTGCTCTCTCGTAAGAGAGGTGTAATTTGGGCGTATCAGTGGCCTTTTTTGATTCACTAGCTTTGTTGTTAACTTCTTATTATTATTCATATTAAAGTCTAGTAAAGCCGTGTGTGGCCTTGTTCGATTAACTAGCATTGTTGTTGACATATTGTTGGTCTTGTTGTTGCTTGTTTTGAATGTGATTTGTTTAATTTGGAGACTTAGTTGCTTGAAAATGATTAAGTGTAGAGACTTTAAAGGGGATTTTCTTGTTTTAAATGTGGTTTGGTAGGTGACTTAGTTTCTTGAAAATGGTTAAGTGCAGGGACTTTAAAGGGGAACTTTTGTTTTGAATATGGTTTTATAGGTGACTTAGTTGTTTAAAAATGGTTAAATGTAGGGACTTTACAAGGATTTTTTTTGTTTTGAATGTGGTTTGGTAGGTGACTTTGTTTCTTAAAAATGGTTAAGTGTAGGGACTTTAAAGGGAATTTTTTTGGTTTTAAATGTGGTTTGATTGGTGAATTAGTTGCTTGAAAATGGTTAAGTGTAAGGACTTTAAAAAATTTTTTTTTTTGTTTTGAATGTGCTTTGGTAGGTGACTTAGTTGGTTGAAAATGCTTCAGTGTAGGGGCTTTAAATGAGATTTTTTTGTTTTGAATGTGGTTTGCTAGATTACTTAGTAGGTTGAAAAGGGTTAAGTGTAGGGACTTTAAAGGAGATTTTTTTATATTTTGAATGTGCTTTGATAGGTGACTTAGTTGGTTGAAAATTGTTAAGTATAAAGACTTTAAAGGGGATTTTTTTTTGAATGTGGTTTGATAGGTGAATTAGTTGCTTGAAAATGGTTAAGTGTAGGGACTTTAAAAGAGAGTGTTTTTTTGTTTTGAATGTGCTTTGGTAGGTGACTTAGTTGGTTGAAAATGGTTAAGTGTAGGGACTTTAAATGGGATTTTTTTGTTTTGAATGTGGTATGGTAGGCTACTTAGTTGGTTGAAAATGGTTAAGTGTAGGGACTTTAAAATGAATTTTTTATTTATTTTGAATGTGTTTTGATAGGTGACTTAGTTGGTTGAAAATGGTCAAGTGTACGAACTTTAAAGGGGATTTGTTTTGTTTTGAATGTGCTTTGGTAGGTGACATAGTTGGTTGAAAATGGTTAAGTGTAGGGACTTTAGAGGAGGTTTTATTTTTTGTTTTGAATGTGCTTTGATAGGTGACTTAGTTGGTTAAAAATGGTAAAGTGTAGGGACTTTCAAGGATTTTTTTTTGTTTTGAATATGGTTTGGTAGGTGACTTAGTTGTTTGAAAATGGTTAGGTGTAGAGACTTTAAAGGGAATTTTTTTTATTTTGAATGTGGTTTGGTTGGTGACTTAGTTGGTTAAAAATGATTAAGTATAGAGACTTTAAAATGATTTTTTTTTGTTTTGAAGGTGCTTTGGTAGGTGACTTAGTTGGTTGAAAATGGTTAAGTGTAGGGACTTTAAAGGAGATTTTTTTTAATGTGCTTTGGTAGGTGACTTAGTTGGTTGAAAATCGTTAAGTGTAGGGAAAAGAGGATTTTTTTGTTTTGAATGTGGTTTGGTAGGTGACTTAGTTGGTTGAAAATGGTTAAGTGTAGGGACTTTAAAAGTTTTTTTTTTGTTTTGAATTTTCTTTGGTAGGTGACTTAGTTGGCTGGAAATGATTAAGTACAGGGACTTCAAAAGATATTTTTTTTTTGTTTTGAATGTGCTTTGGTAGGTAACTTAATTGGTTGAAAATGGTTAAGTGTAGGGAATTTAAAGGAATTTGTTTTGTTTTGAATGTGGTTTGATAGGTAGCTTAGTTGAGTGAAAATGGTTAAGTGTGGGGACTTTAAAGGGGATTTTTTTAATGTGGTTTGATTGGTGAATTAGTTGCTTGAAAATGGTTAAGTGTAGGGACTTTAAAAGAAATTTATTTTGTTTTAAATATGCTTTGGTAGGTGACTTAGTTGGTTGAAAATGGTTAAGTGTAGGGGCTTTAAATGAGATTTTTTTGTTTTAAATGTGGTTTGGTAGGTTACTTAGTTAGTTGAAAAGGGTTAAGTGTAAAGACTTTAAAGGGGAATTTTTTATTTTGAATGTGCTTTGATAGGTGACTTAGTTGGTTTAAAATTGTTAAGTATTGGGACTTTAAAGGGGATTTATTTTGTTTTGAATGTGCTTTGGTAGGTGCCTTGGTTGGTTGAAAATGGTTAAGTGTAGGGACTTTAAAGGAGATTTTTTTTTTGTTTTGAATGTGCTTTGATAGGTGACTTGGTTGAAAATGGTTAAGAGTAGGGACTTTAAAGGAAGTTTTTTTACTTTTAATATGGTTTGGTAGGTGACTTAGTGGGTTGAAAATGGTTAAGTGTAGAGACTTTAAATGAGATTTTTTTTGTTTTTGAATGTGGTTTGGTAGGTGACTTAGTTGGTTAAAAATGGTTAAGTGTAGAAACTTTAAAATGATTTTTTTTTATTTTGAAGGTGCTTTGGTAGGTTACTTAGTTGGTTGAAAATGGTTAAGTTTAGGGACTTTAGAGGAAATTTTTTTTTGAATGTGCTTTGGTAGGTGACTTAGTTGGTTGAAAATGGTTAAGTGTAGGGACTTTAAAAGTTTTTTTTGTTTTGAATGTTCTTTGGTAGGTGACTTAGTTGGCTGAAAATGGTTAAGTGTAGTGACTTCAAAGGCAATTTTTTTTGTTTTGAATGTGCTTTGGTAGGTGACTTAATTGGTTGAAAATGGTTAAGTGTAGGGATTTTAAAGTAATTTTTTTCCTTTGGATGTTGTTTGGTAGGTGAATTAGTTGGTTGAAAATGATTAAGTGTAGGGACTTTAAAGGGGATTTTTTTAATTTTGAATATGCTTTGGTAGGTGAATTGGTTGCTTGAAAATAGTTACGTGTCGGGACTTAAAAAGGGATTTTATTTTGTTTTGAATCTGCTTTGGTAGGTGACTTAGTTGGTTGAAAATGGTTAAGTATAGGGACTTTAAAGATAATTTTTTTTTGTTTTGAATGTGCTTTGGTAGGTGACTTATTTAGTTGAAAATGGTCAAGTGTAGGGAATTTAAAGGACATTTTTTTTGTTTTTAATGTGCTTTGGTATGTGAATTAATTGCTTGAAACTAGTTAAGTGTAGGACTTTAAAAGAGATTTTTTTTGTTTTGAATGTGCTTTGGTAGGTGGCTTAGTTGGTTGAAAATGGTTAAGGTGACTTGATTGAATTTTTGTAACTTGATATAATTTGTTGAATCTGATTGATTGCGTAGATAGAACTGATTATAGATGGATATATCAACGGGACAATGATAATATAATGGGTATTAAGGAGGAATTTTTTAAAGGTGTCAAAAGATTTATTGAACATGCTAAGTCACTTGATGTTTTGACATGTTTTGGGGCTATTCATTGTCCTTGTGTTAGATGTAATAGTATAAATCTTGTGAGTGAAGAAGTTGTAAATGAACATCTTTATATAAAGTGGTTTCATGAGGACTTTTTAGGATTGCGTGGTATTCATGGTGATGTTGTTTAAAATAACTTTGTTGTTAAAGAAAGTAGTAGGTCTATGTGTATAATGAATATCAAGATACTAGGATGACAGAAATGGTGCAAGATGCTTTTGGGATGCAACACAGGGGCGACTTTGGGGAAAATGTCAAAGATGTTTCTAATAGCGAAGCAGGCAAATTCTATGAACAAATGCATGCTGCTAGTCATCATTTGTTTGATGGGTGCTCGCACTCTCGTTTGTCTGTTGCTATTAGATTATTAAGTATTAAAATCTGACTGAAATATTGTTGAAGAAGGAATGGACTCAATGATAGACCTAATTAAAGAGTTAGTTGACCCTAGCTTGGAGGTTCCTGATTCTTTCTATAAGGCAAAAAAATTGGTGTCAAAGTTAGGTCTCTCCTCGGGTAGAATTGATTGTTGTGAAAATGGATGCATGTTTTACTTTAAGGAAGATGTTAACCTAGAGTCCTGTAAGTTTTGTCAGCATCCTCGATATAAGAGTGGTTCTAGTAGAAATTAAATTGCTATTAAGGCGATGCATAATGTACCTCTAATACCAAGGTTGAAGAGGTTGTATGCTTCAAACATCTCAGCTCCTCATATGAGATGGCACAGTGAAAATAGAAGGCCCACTGGTATTATGTGTCATCCATCTGATGGAGAGGCTCGGAAGCATTTTGATGCAACTTATCCAAATTTTGCAGCTGAGCCACTAAACATTCATTTGGGATTATGTGTGGATAGGTTCTCTTCTTTTTTCAGTTGGTGCTGCGCTATATTCATGTTGGCCTGTATTTATCACACCTTATAGTCTTCCTTCTGAAATGTTGATGACTAGTCCCTATATATTTTTGAATTGTGTTGTTCCTGGCCTGGGTAATCCAAAAAGCGAAATAGATGTCTACTTACAACCTTTGATCGATGAACTTCAAATTTTATGGAATGAGGGTGTTGAAACTTAGGACATCTCTCTTAAACACAATTTCAATCTGTGTGCATTTCTAATATGGACTGTTAATGATTTTCCCGCTTATGGAATGTTGTTTAGGTGGATGATAGCTGGAAAGCTGGCTTGTCGATACTGAATGGAAAAAACAAAGTCTTTTACATCGAGACATGGCAGGAAAAATTCATAGTTTGATTGTCATCGTTGTTTCTTGCCACCTGATTATGAATTTAGGAGACTCAAGAATGCATTCAAAAGGAATAGAAGGGAATGTGATGGTCCACCTCCAAGGCTGTCTAGTCATGACATTTGGGAGATAGCTCAGGATTCGCCTAAGGCCAGCGAAGAACCATTGTACAGGCTTGATGGATATGGTGTTTCTCATAGCTGGACTAAGCAGAGTATATTTTGGGAATTAGAATATTGGCCAGATAATTTACTTAGAAATAATGTTGATGTCATGCATACTGAGAAGAACTACTTTGACAACCTGTTTAACACAATTATGGATGTCACCGGCAAAACAAAGGATAACCCTAAGGCCAGACTTAACTTACCAGAATATTGCAAACGCAACAAATTACACTTACAGAAGGGGCCCAATGGCAATGTTCTTAAACCCAAGGCTAGTTTTACATTCAAGTTGGACCAAAAATGACAAATATGTGAGTGGGTCCAAAGTTTGAAGATGCCCAATAGATATGCCTCAAATTTAGGAAAGAGGGTTGATATGACACTAGGAATATTGCATGGAATGAAAAGCCATGATTGTCATATTTTCATAGAACAATTACTTCTAATTGCTTTTATTGGTTTACCTAAAAACATATGGAAACCAATAGCAGAGATTAGTTTATTCTTTAAAGACTTATTTTCCACTACACTAAAAGAAGAAAAGCTGACGCGAATCGAAAGTAATATTGTTGTTATCACCAACAAGCTGGAGAAGATTTTTTTGCCAGCGTTCTTTGATGTGACGGAATATCTTCCTATTCACCTTATGCATGAAGCTCGGCTAGGCGGTCCAGTTCAAACTAGGCGAATGTATTCAATCGAACGGTAAGAAATTACAACATATTTAAATTCATACATATCATTTTTAAATATAGCAAACATCTAATCTTAGGATTGTGCAAGGAAATTGGAAAATTGAAAAGGGGTCCCAAAAGTAAACATAGGGTGGAAGAATCTATAGTTGAGGAATATCATGCAAGAAAAACGTCTCAATTTTGTTTATACTACTTTCGTGATGAAGTTGCTTGTTTAAGAAACTAGCTGAATCGTCATCAAGACGATGTGAATGAGCCTTATTTGCAACCAATATCAATTTTTAATCAATCTGATTTTAAGACTAGAAAGACCATACTTCGTTGGTTCACTCCCACCAAACGCAAAAAAGCAACTTTGTATGTCTTGCTGAATTGCTCGGAAGTTGAGCCCTTTCTGAATCCTTTGCAACATGGTTTACATATGAGGTTCATAGGTGTATTAATATTTCTACAAATTTTAAACATTTACACATTCCTCAACTAACATATATATAATATATATATGTATAATATTTTTAGGTATATTTCTCACCAAATGCAGCCGCATACGATCAACTCTTGAGAGATATTTCTTTGGGTCCAGTTGAAGCTCATGCAATGTCCCATTACACAGTAAATAAGTTCAAATCTTTCACCGAAAAACACTCCAGAACAAGAAAAACAAGCAATAGTGGTGTTTGGGTTAAGGGTGCTGATGATGTTGTTTACTTTGGCATCATACACGAGATCTTAAAACTGGAGTATGCTGGTTTCCCAATTAAAAAAATTATCCGCTTTCGATGTAAGTGATTTGATCCAAGGACAATAGGCACAATAGTACATAAGGAGCATAAAATCATTGAATTAAAGCACAATAGGTCTATTCTATTTACGATTCATTTGTTCTAGCGCAAAATTCTAAACAAGTGTATTATGCTCCTTATCCATTAGGTAGTGACAAGTCTGATTGGTGGGAAGTAATCAAAACAAAGCCTATGGGATGGGAGGAAGTTGAGAATATGTTGGAGACTGCATATCAAAATGAAATGCAGATTGATCACCAGCTAGTGGACGTTGACTTAGTGGATAATTTAAATCACCAAAAAATATATTTGAAGAAGTTAATATTGCGCAAGAAGAGGCTGAGTGGGTAGGAGATGAGGAAACTTTCGAAGAGGGTGAATGGTTTAGTGGAGAGTCTTCAGAAGAGGAGGATTAGTTGTGTATGTTCTATTTATTATGTATTGATGTCTTTATGCTTTGTACTATATATTTACCTTTATGTTTCTCGTTTAAGATTGATAAGTAATATACTGTTTAAGATTGTTGTTTACACTGTTCCATAATTGATATAGTAATAAAAATATTCTTGTCTATCTTATTTTGTTAGAGCGATTTGAAATGTGAATTAGTAACTTGAAATTAGTTATTAGAAATGTTTTCTTATATATTTATTTTGTAGGAACTAACTACTTGTTAACTTTATATAATTTAGATGTCAAGCAGAGGTAACAAAGGTAAGGAAAAAGTTAATCTTACAAAACCAAAAAAGAAAAGACAACATAAGACTTATAGATGATCGACAGGTATTCATATATCCGAGGGTCGGTTTGCTGATACGACAACATGACCCTTGTATTCTAGGTCGTCCCAATATTTGGTTCCCACTCCTATGCATGTGAGGCTACTTCATGGGTTTACATTGACCCAATCTGATCTCATCACCGTTCCATAGCCACCATAGTACTATCAGACGACCGCTGGCACATTATGATATGTGCTATCATCAATAACCTCCTATAAAAGTCACGCAGCTACACATAGTGATTCTGCTGGATCTATTAGGTTGTCGGATCTTCAACTTGGAGGCACTCCATCTGGTGCTTCAGATTCACCCACACCAGTGCATTCACTATTACTTGATCCGCAGCCAGGGGATAGAGATGATTATGAGATAATTTATCTCATTCCATTTGCGATAGGGTAAGATTTCTAAATATAATAATATTATTCATTTTTTCATTACTATATTATTATTCTCTATGAAATTACTGTTTGATCTTGTGTTGTTGGTTCAGGTCGAATGCTAAAGTTGGATAAGCTGTGAGAAAATGCATTAGTCGGAACTTCAACGACTACTGGACCAGTTGGCGTCAGGTTCCAGAACTTGACAGGGAGAGAATGTTTTAAGAATTTAAAGTAAGAATTAAACTTATCGACTAATTAACACTTTGTTAGAACAAATGATTGAATATTATATTTTTATTTTTTTTGTGGAAATTTTACTGATGGGATGATGCGAATACATTTCTCATAAGGAGGAACTTTTTCAGAAGATATAGAGACAGATTTAATGGTCTGTTGGATTATGCCCGAACCAAGTTTAGTAAAACCTGACTGGATTAGTGAACCCTTATGGAAACTGTATTTTCACCTTTGGAATAGCGAAGGGTACCAATTGTTGAGGCAAAAAGGAAGGAAAGCCCGGTCATCATAGAAGGGTGGCTCCCTACATACTGCGGGTGCTAGAAGTACCCTTGCTGTGTAGGAAAAATTGGTATGTAACTTTTACAATTTTAACTATTTGTTTCTATTTTAATTTTTAATTATTTGAACATTGATAATTTTTAAATATGCAGAAAAATGAAAAGGGTAGGGAGATACCACATGATGAGTTATTCGAGGAGACTTATCTGAAGAAGAAAAAGAACCTTACTAATGAAGATGTCTGGGTTGAACCTCGTGCAAAACCTTCCCATGTAAGAAACAAATATTGCATTTATGAATCTTTTTCTAAAATTTGATATTATTCAATTATAAGTACTTTAATATTTTTTGACTTTTAATTTTAACTTTACTTTGAATTAATATAGGACAAATATAGGAAGCTCCTTAGTGAGTATTGCAGTACTCAGCATCCTAAAACTCAGGGTGACCCACTATCCTGACATGTAGAAGAGGAGTTATGGGTAAAAGTTATGGGTCCTACATTTAGAGGCCATTACTATGGATACCACAACAATTTTATTGGTGACAATATTAGGTGTTCGTTCAGCCCTGCATACTCAAGAAATTTAGTTGATAGAGAAACCATTGAAAGACTAGAAAGTACAGTTTTTAAACTCACTGAAGAGCTTGCTGAATAGAGAGAGAGGTCGTAGAAAAAGGAGGAGCAAACTTCATCACAAATCAGGATGCCGCAGGAGCAGTTTATCTCTTTCATTCAGACTGCAGGAGTTATTCCTCCGTGTCCCGGTGATTCTGTTCAGGCGGTAAAAGGACTTGGCCCCCTGGATGATATCAACACAGATGAGGATATGTAAGATGAGGACGAGGACGAGGACGAGGACGAGGAAGAATTCGATGATGATGACTTTTAGTTTTTTGAATTTTATATTTGTTGTACTTATAATTTAGATATTATGTTGTAGTTTGTACATTTTTGAATCTATTGTTGTAGTTGTTCACGCTTTTAAAACTATTGTTGTACTTTGAATTTACACATTATATTGTAGTTTATACTCTTTTGAAACTATTGTTGTATTGTACACTTTTGAAAGCATTTACCATTGCTGATTTAAAAAAAAAATTCATAGAAAAACCGACCACTTGTGGTCGGTTTTTAATTAAATTAATTAATTAATTTATTAGAAAATTGACCACATGTGGTCGATTTTTTATTAAAATTAATTAAATAATTAAATAAAAAACCGACCACTTGTGGTCGATTTTTTTTTAATTATTTTTTTAAAAAATTATTTTTCAAATTTTAAAAACATAGTAATAAATTTTAAACTTTATTTGATCCAAATGCCCCTTCATACTATCGACTACATTTGTTACCTCAATAGCTGCCCACGTATGATCCAAATTTTGTTTCTTAATATAACTCCAGGATGATACAGCCAATGGAAACATGTTACTGTCATGAATTATTTTTCCTAAATGTCTCAAAAATAGATTGCTATTTTTTTCAACCATTCTATTATTGTAAAAGGTTACTTTCAGCTTCTGACAGACTTCAAGTGATGTAACTTTCTTGTACTTGTTGCTCCCTCGAACTCTTTTTACCTTTTTATCCTCTTTGGTGCACTGCTTAACTCCATTAAAACTCAACAGACTTGAAAAAAAAACTTACTTGTTTCAGCCTCTTTGGTTCGTTGCTTAACTTAATTAGTTGATGGAGAAAATGTAGTATCAAATTGCATATACGCTTTCTCAAGAACTATAGAGTTCTTACGTATCGTTCCGATTCCTTGACTAGAAGACATGGTAACATTTTTTAGTCCTCCTTCTGGTCCCTTCCCAATAGCACCTAGAGAAAACAAATCATATTACTAATGCTTAAATTATAAATGCAATCAAAAAATTAACAGACTTGAAAAAAACTTACTTGCTTTAGCCTCTTTGGTTTGTTGCTTAACTTGATTAGTTGATGGAGAAAATGGAGTATCAACTTGAATATACTCTTTCTCAAGAACCATGGAGTTCTTACGTATCGTTCCCATTTCGTGACTAGAAGACATGGTTACATTTTTAAGTCCTCCTTCTGGTCCCTTCCCAATAGCACCTAGAGAAAGAAAAACATATTATTAATACTTAAATTATAAATACAATAAAAAACTTAACAAACTTGAAAAAAACTTACTTGCTTCAGCCTCTTTGGTTCGTTGCTTAACTTGATTAGTTGATAGAGAAAATGGAGTATCAACTTGCATATACTCGTTCTCACGAACCATGGAGTTCTCACGTATTGTTCCCATTCTTTGAGTAGAAGACATGGTAACGTTTTTAAGTCCTCCTTCTGGTCGCTTCCTAGTAGCACCTAGAGAAAGTAAATCATATTACTAATACTTAAATTATAAATGCAATCAAAAACTTAACAGACTTGAAAAAAACTTACTTGCTTCTGCCTCTTTGATTCGTTGCTTAACTTGATTAGTTGATGGAGAGAATGAAGTATCAACTTGCATATATTCGTTCTCATGAACCACGGATTTCTTATGCATCATTTTTCCCATTACTTGACCAGAACACATGCTAGATCTTGTAAGTCCTTTTTCTTACTCTTTGCCAATAGAACCTTCTAAAAAAATATACAGTTGTATGAGCTTAACATTTTAAGTTTAATATGGTAGCTGTAATAGGACCATATAGTTTCACTCCTAAAAAGGATCTTTTCTACGTTCATTTGAAGTCATTAATATGGTTGGTACAGGTTTCATAAAAGTTTGTTATTAGTCTATCAGGTTCTTTATACTCGTGGTCTATACAGGAGATTTAACTTTTGTGCAAGACCTCTGGTTGAGAGGTGAAAATACATGCATTGTGCACCCTGGGGTGAGTGGCATATCCAACTATGATCTTGTAATGGGAAGTTGGGAATTTTTCTGGGAAGACTATAATTTCCTACTTGATATTGAGATTAGAGATGTCCAAGTTAACATTAGTAGTGATAACAAGTAAGTTACTTGCATTGAGATGGGAAAAATAAAAGGTACTAGCTGGGGAAAGTTAACACTAGTGGTGATATCAGGTAATTTAAAATTAGTAGTGATATCAGGCAAGTTATAGGTCTGAAGGTTTCCCAACCGATGTACATAGAAGACACAGTGAAGTAGCACAACTACAACAGACGAGCCGCCTTTCAGGTTCATGACGCAGCTACAGGTGACACAATTGTCAGAACTACTCAAACAAAAAACAACAAGAAGTAGACTACGCCAAGAAGTAGCAACCACAATCTACACAGAGTGTGGCAGGAAATCCACAGTAGCTATCACACCTTTCATAGATAAAAAAGCCTCAACAGAATTTTGATTTGAAAAACTTACTTGTTTCAACTTCTTGTATGTATGGATTAACCTCATTAGTAGACAGAGGTAATGAAGTATTAACTGGCATACACTCGTTCTCCCAAACCATGAAGTTCTTACGTATTGTCATTCCTATTACTTGACTAGAAAACATGGTAGAGTTTGTAAGTCCTTCTGCTGGTCTCTTTCCAATAGAACTTGGAGAAAGAAAATCATATTACAAATACTTAAGGAATTATATTTTGTAGCACAAGAAAGGAGGACCAAAAAGAAGTTAGAAGAACAAGCTATTTTTGTTGACAAAAAATAAGCTATGGTGTTTAATTCATGTTATCTGTACAATTTAAAACTCTAATAAATTAGAAAAACCTTACTTGTTTCAACTTCTTGGATGTATTTCTTAACTACATCATTAGGTTGATAAACTGAGAGTTTTTCCTCTTTTTATGAAAGATCTAAGCTCTCATCCCCATGCCTTTCCAATTTCACCAGGTGCGCAGAAAGTATATCTCATAGTACTCTTAATAGTTGATTCATCCTCATTTTAAGTCTTCATAGTGAACCTACAAAAAGAGCCAAAAGTAAAAAAATAGTAAGAAAATTTTTCACCTGTTCAACTAAAGAATACAGTCAACGTAGTCTCTGTGCTTTACAAAATCTCAAAATCTATACAAAAAGTTATAATTTAAAATTTTAATGCTAAAAGAATAGAAGTTTTTAGTAGTAAGTAATTTATGAGATACTTTACCTCATCAGTTTTTTTACGTTTCTTTTGTGATGTACTTTCTAAATCATCTACAACATCTGAAGAACTTTCTAAGTCATCTAAATCATTATCCATTTGTTTCACAACCTCATAGGAATCACGAGGTTGAGTCTTCCTCACTACATGTCAGCCTTTTTTGGAATTATCATTAGCATAAAACAATTGAGATGCTTGATCCACTAAAACAAAAGGCTTATTTGTTTTCAAAAATCTACTTAGATTCACACTTACATAGTCATACTCATCTCTTTTTATTCCTTTTATTTTATCATGCACATCAAACCAATTACACCAAAACAAAATCACTCTTCTATTCGGGACAAATTGCAATTCAATCACATCTGTTAAAACTCCATAGTAATCAAACATTTCATTATCTTTATCATTCTTGCTAGATACAATAACATTTTGAGTCCTTAAAGATTGATCATAATCTTATGCATGAAATCTATATCCCTTTACAATGTAACTATTATAATATGTTGAATATTTGGTAGGACCACGTGAAAGTGAGAGAAAATCTTCCATGAGCCGACTATTATTTGCTTTATGCAATTGTACAACCTAAAAATAAGATTACATTTAATACTTTAGAATGAGTAATACAACATTAAGAAGTCAAATCTAATGTTTATGTGTTGCTCATATTACTCACTCTATTTTTAAACCATTTAATAAATTCTCAGTCCCATTCTGCATCTGATAAGTCTTGAGCAATATCCATATTTTCAAACTCTCTAAAAAATTGAGGTTAACCATAAATGTCATATAGAAACAATATTACCTTAAAGGAAATTGGGAAAACAAGGTGATACAAAAGAACCTTCCATACTTGAGATATGGAAAGACTTCATCAAAATTCTTTAATATATATATATATATGCGTATGTGTGTGTGCTTGTTCTAATTCATTTGCTTCAAGCTCATATGGATCTTTAGCTCCTAGAGTTTTTCCAGGTTGACAAAATATAGATAAACCTGCATTTGAATTTTTTAAACTGCCATCATAATTTCGTTCTAGCTGATTGAATTTTATGTCAATTCTATGCAGACACCTTGAACATAAGGTCATACATTCATTTGCAAGGTAGCCCTCTGCAATGGAACCTTCTGGACATGCCCTATTACCAATGAGAGATTTCAAAAAATATAACCATCGCTCGATAGGTTACATCCATCGATAATGAACAGACCCAGTAATCTTAGCTTCACCAGCTAAATGAATAGGCAAGTGAACCATGACATCAAGAAAAGAAGAAGGGAAGACCTTTTCTAACTTGCAAAGTTTAATGGGAATTTGCTTTTCAATATGTTTCAACTCATAAATCCTCAATTCCTTTGATCCAAGAACACAAAAAAAATAAAGAAAACTTAATAAGAGGTTCACACACTTCTTTCGACAACATACCATGAAGTGCAAGGAGAGTATATGCTGCACAAGAACGTGACAGTCATGACCTTTCAAACCAGATATCTTGTGTTCTTTCAAGGTAACACATTGAGAAATATTAGATAAAAATCCATTCGGGACCTTTAAATTCTTCAACAAAATACATAATGTGTGCTTTTCTTTGAGAGACAATGTGTAGCATACAGTTGGAACTTTGACTTCATTCTCTCCTTGGATAGGGTGAAATTCTGGCCTAATGTTCATTGCTTACAAGTCTAATCAAGTTTTAATTGTACCTTTAGTATTTCCTTTGACATTCATGAATGTCCCCAAAAATCTATCACATATATTTTTTTCAATATGCATAACATCCAAATTATGTCGCAACAAGACATATTTCTAATAAGGAAGTTTAAAACAAATACTCTTCTTGTTCCAATTATCCTTTTGCTTTTCATGTGATATCTTCCTTCTCTTCTTAGGATCCTTTGTCAATGGTTAGCCTTCAAGATCTTTCACTTGATTAAGTATCTCAATTCTAGAATGCATCTTTGGTGGGTGTCTTTTCTCTATTGTACCATCAAATGACTTCTTGTCATTTCTCTATCTGTGACTCAAAAGAAGGTAACACCGATGACCCATAAAGCACTCCTTACAATTAGCCAATCGAATTGAAGAATTTCTTTATTACAAGATAGACATGCCAGTTTTCCTCTTGTACTCTATCTAGATAAATTTCCATATGCTGGAAAGTCATTGATAATCCATAACAAAGAAGCATGCAAATTAAATTTTTGTTTAGTTGATGTATCAAAGGTTTCAATACCATCTTTCAATAACTCATTCAATTACTCTAGTAAAGGTTGAAGATATGTATCAATTGCATCTCCGGGACTACTTGGACTAGGAATAAGCATTGACAAAATAAAATTTTCCTACTCCATACACAACCAAGGTGATAAATTATAAGGAATAAGAACCATAGGACAAATGCTATATGAGGTTTTGGAATTTCGAAATGGTTAGAATAAGTCACTAGCAAGTCCAAGTCGAATGTTACGAGGCTCAGCTGCAAATGATGGATATAGTTCATCAAACGACTTCCATGCCATTGAATCAACTGGGTGCCTTATTATTGTATCATCAGTTCTTTCATCCTTATGACATGTCATTAGTAAAGCTGTCTTTGTAGACATAAACAACCTCTAAATCCTAGTTTTTAAGGGAAAATAACTTAAAGTTTTTTAGGCTATTTTTTACCCTTTTCATTCTTTGTCTCCCCTTTATGTGCATGTACTTTCTATCTAGACCTACCATAAATTTTGCAAGAATTAAGTAAGCTATACTCCTTCTAATATAACATGCAATCGTTAGTACAAGTATCAATCTTGTTGTAAGAAAGCCCAAGCTCTCGAATTATCTTCTTTGCCTCATAATATGAATTTGGAAAATTAGCTCCATCAGAAAACAACTCCTCTTTTAATATTTTCAATAGCATGGTAAATGTCTCATTTCTCCAATGACCCATACCTTTGATGTGAATCAATTTAATCAAAGATGAAATCTTTGAAGCCTTTGAATTTTGATACAATGGTTGCTCGAAATCCTCTAGAAGGCTATAAAACTTTCCAGCTTCAGCATTTGGATCCTCCCCATGTTTATCATCAAAACCAGCGTGTGTATCTTCTCCACCTTTGGCATTAGGATATAAATCTCTCAATAGTTCTTCTACTTCATCTTCATCTTTACTCTCAAAATCATCTGCTTCATCCTCATCCTCATCTTCAGAGTCTGATAGCAGCTCACCTAACCGTTCCCCATGCTGAAACCGAAAGGTATAATTTTCAATTATTTCATGGACTTTCAAATACATCTCAATAATTTTATGAGTTCCTAATATTGTATTACAACACTTGTAACATGGACACCGTATTTCACATTCTTCTTCTTTTCCCCAAAAATTCACAAACTTTTTTGCCTCATCTAAGTTGATTTTGTCGGTTCGATTATGAAGAGAAAGTTGCATCCATTGCTTACTAGGTGCCATAACCTTAGAAGATACATAAAAATTAGATTAAGAAAAAATAAAAGATAAGAAAAATAATTATATTCACATAACATGTTACCATCACATGATTATATCATACTATATCGGGTATTTCAACTTTAAACATAATACGACCTCCTCCTCAGATTAGAACTATATTATTTTTGTGAAATTATAGACATTGTTTGAAATTGTCGACTTACTATCCAAACAAGTATATAATCATCACTGACCAACAAAATTTAAACATCTTAGATAAAGTCGCTACTACAACAACAACAACAACATCCCCAGTGAAATCCCAAAGCCGCTACTTGTAACTTAGATAACTCCCATATAAAAAGAAAAAAACAAGAAGAGATTGCAGGAAATAGTGAAATTGAACATTAAAACAACAAAGACAGCACAAAAAACAAACCACCATCTCAGGAAAAATCTCCAGATCAACAAAACAAAACACTAAATAACAGTGACAAAAATACAAATTGGACTGAAAGACAAGAATAGACTGAGAAAGTGATATTTGATGATAAAAAAATTATTTAAATAAAAATTGGACTGAAAGATGAAAAGTATGTACTGGAAATTTATATTTCTTTATTTGCTTTCTTAATTTTATACTAGTTCATTTTGATGTCTGTGATGACCAACATTTAGAATAATTCTGTGTCTGGATAGATATCTCAATATTGAAAGCTAATAATGATGTTGGCCTTTCCAGATGGGCGCTTCAATTTCATTTATTAGACAATTATTTTGTATTTTCTTCTTTGTATACTGTTATACGTGTCAATTAAGTGGTCAATAAGTAGAGATGAAGTTTGGAAATTGAACATTCCTCATATGCACCTTGGAAAGGTAAGGTTTGGAAATTGAACATTCCTCAGCACTCTCAATATTAAAGGTGTATTAACCAATTTTCTGTCCACACTATAAGTAAAACAATGATTTATTTGAATAGATCAGAGTACCTACTGGTTTGGTCTTATCTTTACAGCAAACTACATTTTAGCGACACATAAAAGAAACTTTATCTTCTAACTAATTCAGTTGAACAAAGAGAAATAAATAGAGCATCTAAATTCTAATTGTTCCTTCTAATCATGGGGTAGGAGAAGGTTGAGTTCAACTTCTACTAAATGATATCAATAATGATTGAAATTCTGAGGTTACATTTAGATAAAGACCTCTTATATTCATAGAAAACACAACTTCAACATGGCTTGCAATTATGCTATCTTATAACATAGAGAGAAGTCAAGCTTTATATTAGGATGAAGTCTTTGAAACTGTAAACTCACAGAAGATGAACCTTTACATCCTAGTCAAATAACTCACTAGATCTAGGGCATGTACAAAGAGTGGATGGTGAATGAACTTATCAAATGTCTCTCCTCTTTCCAGAATTTAGAGGTTAAATTCTTCATCACATATATTTTAGGATTTAGGGTATGATACGTGTGTTCAGATACAGGTAATAAATGTATAGTACAACACATCTAAGTATATATTCTGATTATACAATGTTATTAAACTAAAAATTTAAGATTTAATTCTTCCTAAGCATCAAATATTTTATTCATATAAAGGTATAAAAACATAACAGAGAAAGTACATGGATGGCCTACTGATTGTTTTCTTATTTCCCTGTAATATTTTTGTACAAAAGCAAGATTAAACCATGTATGTTCTGACATATTGCAGTACTTGGAAATAGAATAAGTAGCAATACTTCCAACGTGCAAATCTGGCTAAGTGGTGTGCTCACTAACGACGTTAAGTGCTTAGATGAACTTGTTCTGTTACTAAAACTATTAAGAATAGAATGATTCTTTATGAGTTGGTGTTGAGAGCTAAGGCATCATTAGAGATGCTCGCATCTATAATGGCTAAGAATGAGGAAGTTTTTATGAGGCTTTTAGGGAGAATCCATCTTTGATTAGTTTGTGAGACAGGAAGCTTATGAAGAGTCCGGGTAAGGCCATTAAAGAAAATGCAGTTGTCAGCATATATGATGTCATAGATTCATAATAACACATAAAGATTCTATCTTGGAATTATTCAACACATAAACATGATCAACAATCCGTTCATAACATAGAAACCATAATATATAGTTTTAGAAAAGGGTTCTTGAACCTCATGGATGAAAGGAGTCCATGAATGAACACACACATACCTTATAAAGAAAACCTTGATGATTTGCTGGAGAGTTGTTGGATTGGGAAATTTAATTCTTGATTATCTTGGACAATGGATTGAATCTTGCTTTTGAGAGATAAGTTTGATGGAAACCTTAATCTTGTGGTTGAGAGTGTAAGAAAGGGTTTTTGAGATGCTTAACTGAAGAAAAATGGGAAAAATTATGCCTCTTTAGGGTTATAAGTCATGGAAGGTGAAGGAAATAAACCAAATACACTTGGAAAAATGCCCTTGAATTGCTGGAAAAATATACTTGATGCCATCCGTGACAGGCCGTCAGGTCCGTGATAGGCCGTCATAAATGGTCGTCACAAAAGGGTTCCAAATTATTGATTTTCTGCCCAGGGCTGATGACATCATTAGAAATGTCATCAGAATGTGACGACGTTGTCAAAAAGGTCATCAGAAACGTGATAGCCCGTCAGAAACGTCGTCACCGTTTTCCAGCTTGACATGCTGGAATAAAATAGGGATAGCTCTTTGTTCCGATATCGAATTTAGGCAAAATTGGGATCATTAGAAATCTAATTGAAAGATATTTCTTTTGATATATAGTAAAACACCCATTTAATCATATACAATGAGTTATGGACGATTGAAGTTGACCCAAGTTTTGACGCTCACTAAAACTTGAATGATAGGAAAGCTTTCAACTTGTACTTGAGTTTGGGGACCTCTATGATATAAATTCATGCTCAAATAGATTCCCACACTACATAATTTATTAACACACTAAATTTATGTAGGATTTGAGTATTTTGAAACATCCACTCATAGGAATGACAAATTTTCATTCTAGACCAAAATGTGGGATATTACAGTATCTCCCCCTTGGGAACATTCGTCCTTGAATGATACTGGTTGAGATAAGAGAAAAGACAACTTACACGAATATATAGCATGAATGACTGATCATGATTTCATGGATGACATGACTTAAAACTAAGCATATCATACTGTACATGCATATCTGATGCATGGGTAGCTGATTTATGAATGCAGGACTGAGTGTTTCGATAAATTGAGTTTCTCAAATTGAGAATGCATATCTGATGCTTAACTGATAAGTTGAATCCATGCATATCTGATGCATGATTATATGACTGACATGATACGTGAATGCATGACTGAAAGTACTGATAAGCTGACCACGCATATCTGATGCGTGAATACATGACTGAACTGACTCACGAACTTGTGAATGAACATGCAA
This sequence comes from Capsicum baccatum var. pendulum, assembly GCA_030864225.1. NCBI lineage: Eukaryota > Viridiplantae > Streptophyta > Magnoliopsida > Solanales > Solanaceae > Capsicum > Capsicum baccatum. The sequence continues at coordinate 72,620,527 of CM061558.1, read as the reverse complement.
TGCTAAAGGCACTAAGTTTTAAAACATAAGAACATGACTGATTCTGCTACGTAACATATGGACTGAACATCATGAACTGAACTAAATCTCTGAATACTTGACTTAAAGCTGAGGTCTATCTTAAAGTTCAAATTATGAGTACCCTTTATTCTAGACTGAATTCATTATGCAAGGAGAAATTGAAGGATCTAACGCATGAGAGCGTTAAGATAAAATGGAGTATATCTCCCTTGGGACGCTATGTCCATCTAAGAACGCTTATCTTATGGAGATACTGGGCGATAAACAGGGCATCTACAAACTAGATTATAACTAAGCTTTGGGAGTCTAAAACTAATGCATGATGCATGAGATGAACTGAACTTGTAACTACAAGGAGATTCTACCTTGAAATAGTAACATTCTCTGAGATTTTGGATAGCATGAATAGATGCAAGGATGAGAAAACAAGCTATAAAAATCAGACTGCTCGATTGCTAAACTGACTTTCTTGCTTTACTAGCTAACTCATACTGAAACATATGCTTGAATGAGAGAAAGATATCTAACAATGCATACTATGAACATGAAAGACTGGTAACATACCCGAATCTAAGTCAAGGAAACTTTCTGGATTAGGACGGGTCTGGAGTGCATAAAGTCTATTCTGACGCTGACCACTGTTGGTACCTTGCTGACGTAACTCCTTACCCCTCTGTACTAGAAATCTGCACTCTCGTATCCTGTGGCCTGGGTTACCATATATAAAGCATACATCAGTGCCTACCATACATGCACCTAGATGATTCTTACCACACTCTTCACAAAGCGAATAAGTAAGACCTCTATTTTCACTACCCTGGGCCTCGGAGCCTGGCGCTCCATCATGACGGTCATTTCTGAACTTAGGTGCTGGTACACTATTTGAGGATGGAGTTGGGACTAAAAATTTCTAACTATGCTGAGAACGGTTACCACCCTGTGACTTAGGCTGAGCAAAGCTGAAACTACCTGTCCTTGCTCTCTTACTCTGTCTCTCTCTCATCCTAATCTTTTGCTCCTCTATCTGTTGAGCATGTGTCATAAGTGTGGCTTAAGTTATGTCACTATTCAACATGGCAGATCTGCACTCTTTACCATACTATCATTCACCCCTGACACAAACTTACTCATCTTAGCTCTACCCTCTGCAACCATATGAGGGGCATATCTGGATAATTGAGTAAAATTAAGAGAATAATCCTTTAACATCATACTTCCCTTCCTAAGGTTGATGAACTCTAGTACCTTAGCTTCTCTAAGCTCTAGCGGAAATAATCTATCTAGGAAAGCAGAGGCAAACTCCTCCCACTCTATAGGGCCTACATCATCTTACCTTTTTGTCTTCTACTGCTTGTACCAAGTATGAGCGACATCCTATAATTGGTATGTGGCTAACTCAACACTCTGAACAATAGTAAGACCCATAATATCTGTCACCTTCTGAACCTAATCTAGGAATTACTACGGGTCCTCATCTGACTTAGATCCTATAAAGAAAAGAGGATTTATTTAGGTGAAGTCACAAATTTTAGCTTCAGCTGAATTGGCCATTGGGTTAGCCAGAACGATATCTGGTCATTCATTATGGGCAACAACTGACTAAGTAAGAGTGGTGAATGCGTCCCTGAAATCCACATGACAAACATGATCGCCCAAAGGGTTTTCGGGCTGACTGATTCCCATTTCTTTATTTAGGTGGCATGTCTATAAAAGAAAAGGAGAAATGGATTAGACTGATATTATGCTCACTGGCACAACATGAATACTGAAAGAAGGGAAACTATTCCTAAAACATCTCATAGCCTCCTGCACCTAAGTGTGGTGCACAACACACGCATGTAAAAGACTCTACTAGATGCGACTTTCAGACTTCCTAGTACTCTATTGAACCTTAGGCTCTGATACTAGGTTTGCAACACCCCAATTTTCTTAACCAGAAAGCTACACAGTGATCATGACCCTGAAGGACCACAAGCTAACCCATGACTGATATTTGTACCTATATACTGCATATATACATAAAATGCAGAAACATGAACATGAAAGGCCATAAGGTTCGAACTGAATAAGCGTTTGATAACAAAATGTCTAAAAAAGGTATAACAATACCAAAATAAGTCATAAATACTGAAAATAATGAGATCTGAATATCTAATCTGACATCTAGTCTGAAAGCCTCTAACTGAACTGAATAAGGAGTTGAAGGAACATGTCTCTAACTAACTCCATCTAGTAACTGAATAGTAAATATAGCAATAATCATATAATCCTCGAATAAGAAGGACTCACTGCAAACTCTAAATACTGGAATGCTATTGCTGATTAGAGCTCATGCCTCTAAACCTATGGTGTAACATAAGAGAAAGCACCACAGCCCAAATACGTCAGTATGTCTGAATGTACTGAGTATACAAGTGAGGTAGGATAAATGCAAAGGGTTATATAAATGAACAATGCTAACTAATATGAACGTGAGAATACATACATGCGTAAACAACTATAACTAAACTCGTTATGATGCTGACTACTGAGTCTGAATATTGACGACATGACTTTACTATTACTGAGGTACTAAATAGATTATTAACTATTTTTGATAGTTCAAATTATGAAGAACTGGTTTGAATGACTGTGTCTAATAGTCCTGAAACTGAATATTGGTAACGTGAGCTATGACAACTGATATAGCTGATATAACTGTAATGATCGAACTAATCGATATAACCGATACTAAGCGGCTATATCTAACAGTCTAAGTTCTGATGGAACTATCTGAGTTCCATTCTACTTGGAGAAACTAAATGTGAGATTAGTCCTATCTAGCAGGTGATCATAAGTATATTGATAATAAGAATGATTTGACTTAGTATGAGATCATTCCTATCTAGCGGGTGGTCTTTAAATCTAATGATTCATATACTGATTAATCATAGTTGAGATCAATCCTACCTAATGGGTGATCTTGAAGTCTATTTACAATAATAAGCATTGACTATATCTAACAGTACTAAATCTGTCTACTAAGCTGAGTTGACTATGTCTAAAAGCCCTGATTCTATAACTGAAACTGTGGGATGTGTTCATCTAACCGATATGCCCCAAGCTAACCTGACTGGGGTCCAATTTCTGCCCTGACTGGAAGGGTGTTAGTATCGCGCCACCAGTAAAGACATCTGCTGTGGAGTCAGTCCTAATCTAGAGGGTGACTCTTGGGATCAGTCATATAAATATAAATATGCTAATGGGTGACCCCTGAGTATGTCGGAACTATCTAATGAGTGAAATCTCATACCTATGCTGGCAACGTAGTTTTCGAACTTAGGGATTTCTTCTAGGGATCTCAGTCCTATTCTAGCGGGTGAGCCCTCATCCCTAGGTTCGTTCAGTGCTGAATCCTACTCCCATCTGAAAGACACTGAACTGAATAATTGTGTTGAACTAAATAACTTAACTGAACTGATGTACTGAACTGATACTAATTAACTGAACTGATTCTAGTGGTATTGATTAGGAGAGCTTAAACTGAGTTTACTAGATTCCGATGATGGGCGGAATATAATGAGTTCTGAGGACTGACTAAGAGTACTGAAGTTATTGAGATTTACTATGTTAATGAGGTTACTGAGCACTGAGATTATTGAGAATACTGAACTACTGAGATTACTGAGTTTTCCTGAGTCACATGACTGACTGATTTCTATAAATCATGGCTTGACTGAGAGTATCATGATAACATGACCTGGCTCTAGGCACACAACTATATTTTTCAGGTACAAATACCCCCAGGACTCAATGGAAGGAAACTGACACACATGACTGACTTAAGTGCGTGACCAACATCAACAACACATAGTATAATAACTTGGGGAATTCCATGAAGTGCATGGATATCATACATTTTGTACATAAGTAGGATTTGCAAGTAAGCATAAAATAATCTCATAAGACTAGTTCTGAACATCCCAACAACATTTACAAGACACAATATCAACATGAAAATCATTAGAATATGGTTGCATATCATGAATCCTTCACTTAGTCATAATTTAGCTATAATGCATGATTTCTAGTCTCTTAGGTATTTTATCAAACACCTTACATGCACAACTTAGGCATAGGTGTAAATCATACAATTACATATCATAAATAATCAAACTTAGATGTTTTCAACTCATATGATGTCATAGATTCATAATAACACATAAAGATTCTATCTTGGCATATTCAAACATAAACATGATCAACAATTCATTCATAACATAAAAACCATAATATATAGTTTTAGAAAAGGGTTCTTGAACTTCATGGGTGAAAGGAGTCCATGAATGAACACATGCATACCTTAGAAAGGAAACTTTGATGATTTGTTGGAGAGTTCTTGGATTGGGAAACTAAATTATTGATTATCTTAGAAAAAGGCTTGAATCTTGCTTTTGAGAGATGAGTTTGATGGAACTCCTAATCTTGTGGTTGAGAGTGTAAGAGAGGGTTTTTGAGATGGTTAATTGAAGAAAAATGGGAAACATTACTCCTCTTTAGGGTTATAAGTCGTGGAAGGTGAAGTAAATGACTAAAATACCCTTGCAAAAATGCCCTTGAATTGCTGGAAAAATATACTTGACGCCATCTGTGATAGGCCGTCAGGTCCGTGATAGGCTGTCACGAATGGTCATCACAAATCGGTTCTAAATTCTTGATTTTCTGCCCAGGGCTGAAGATGTCATCAGAATGTGACGACGTCGTCAAAAAGGCCGTCAGAAACGTGATAGCCCATCAGAAACATCGTCACCGTTTTTCAGCTTGACATGCTGGAATAAAATGGGGATAACTCTTTGCTCCGATATTGGATTTAGGAAAACTTGGTATCGTTGGAAAGATAATTCAAAGATCTTTCCTTTGCTATATATTAAACCACCCAGGTAATTATATATAAAGAGTTATGGTCGATTGAAGTTGATCCAAGTTTTGACGCTCACTAAAACTTGAACGATAGGAAAGCTTTCAACTTGTACTTGAGTTAGGGGACCTCTATGATCTAAATTCATGATCAAATAGATTCCCAAACTACATAATTTATTAACACACTAAATTTATATAGGATTTGGGGCTTTTGAAATATCCATGCATAGGAATGACAAATTTTCATTCTAGTCCAAAGTGTGGGATATTACAGTATATGACCTGGATGGACTAAAACCATCAACAACAAGAAACTTGAGTGTACCGAGTGCGAGGGGCCTACTTAAAGCTTAGATTAACATCTTTGACCTACAAAGACCAAAAGAGGAGAAATGAAATAAAGGGAAAAAGGTAACTTCTCGAAGCACAATCAAACTAAAAAAGAAAGAAAATACCCATGTTCCAAAAAATTATTCTGCGGCTAAAACACACAGCACTGCAAGACCAATTTAAAACAACGAGAAAATTCAACAATATAAGGCATTAACTTTGAACTAGGATGGATCCACCTAAGTTAAATAGTTTTTTTGCAAACCATTACTGATGAGTCAAAGACAGTCCACGAAAGCCACTAAGAAAGGAAAAATAGAGTAAGAGAAAAAATAAAGACATACACAACAAGCATCAATCAAGAAAGTTTTATAGTAGCAAATAACAAGGCTAGAAAAGATGATCAAAATAACACATTTCTTGACTAATATATTATATAACCTACAGAAAGTTCACCACATTCCTATATAGGGGGATCAATAATGAGCTAATCAGCCATGTAGATTCTAAAGATTGAACTTCTTATAATCAAAATAACACATTACTCACGTAATATCCAATTCTACAGAAAGTTCACCATATTTTTAATATTTGTGATCAATAATAAGTAACCAAGCATGTAAATTCTAAAGATTTGAAATTTTTATATCACTTACCTAAGTAACAAAGAAAATCAAACATAACACATTTAACACAATCTCCAGTACAATCTACAGAAATTTCGCCAGATTTCCAAAATTCACAAATAGACAGATAGATTCTAAAGATTGAATCTTCTTATATCACTTAATCGAAACAACACATTTCTCACGTAATATATAACAATATATGAACAAACAATCAAAATAACACATTTCCCGTGTAATATCTAATAATACAGCAGATAGACATGTAGATTCTAAAGATTGGGACTTCATATATCCATTACCTAAGTAACAAAGATAATCAAAATAACATATTTACCACGTATTAGGCAACCTATGAATGAAAAAGAACAACTCGCTCGATCGGAAAGTAAGGCATACCTGGTATTCCTCAATTTAGGTTAGATCTATAAGAAAAACTATCTCTCATTGAGATTAGGTAGAGATGATCACTGGAAATTGGAAAACAAGCAAAATTTTGAAATTAATATCACAATTCAGCAACCTATGAATTAAAAATAACAACTCAATCGATTGGAAAGCGAGGCATACCTGGAATTCCTTGATTTAGGTTAGAGCTATGAGAAAACTATCTCTCATTGAGATTAGGTAGATTTGATCAGTGGAAATTAGAAAACAAGAAAATTTTGATATTAATACAAAAATCGAGCAGCTATGAATGAAAAACAGTAACATCGATCAATTGAAAAGTAATGCATACCTTGGAATTCCTCGATTTAGGGTAGAGTTGCAAGAAAAATTCTCTCTTGCTTAGATCTCGGCGAGCAGATCGATCGTGGAAATTGATAGTGTGGGAGAGATTACTAGCTAAGGTTTAATTAGCGATAGTTTAATTTTAAGAAAAGGAATGTTTTTAAATTTTTTAATTTCACTATATAGAGAATTGTCGCTTTAATTTTTGGTAATGAAATGGAATTGGCGATTTAATTTTTGTAAAAGAACAAAAAATACCCGCTCATGCCTTCAATTGTATATTATTTAGGACAGTATACTAAATTGTTTTGGGACCATAATTTAGTACCTTCACAATAAATACATAAATAAGGACCAAAAAATAATCTTGTCTCAATACCTATACTTTTAGAGATGGGATTATCAACTTGTCCCAATATGTTGTCGTAAATAAAGCTTTTTCTTGCAGTGTAATTCCCATCAAATTCACTGATGAAAATGAAATAAGTTTTAAAATATGATTCTAGGTAAGTATCCTGCTATTATAGAGGGTTATAGTGAAACAAAGCGGATCATAGGATCAATTTAAATTAAAACTACAAGTGAATAAATTTTTACCATAGTTAGATGAGAAGTGTCTTGAAAGTCCTCCAAACACATATGCATAGATTTAGAAAAGTCGACGAAGAAGTTGCTTCTTAAAAGAAATTCTATTTTGGCCCAAACCTTTGGTACTTATATGTATACATTAAAATAGTTAAGTGGCACTAGAAATAGTTGGGTGCCTTAACATTTTGTATCTATTTTATATTTATGAAATATGCTCTCAATAGCTCTATACGGCTTGTAATGAATATTATGAGTTTCTAACACACACTTTATCTTAATGAAGCTTCAAATTGTGATAATAAGATAACCCAAATAGACCATCCAGGATGTAACAACATATTCCAATGTTTAGTAGCAATTTGTGATTCATGGAGTGATGTTTGATGGTGTTGTTCTTGTTAGGAGATGGTCAGGTGATATAGTTTTTCGTAGGTAGTTTTGAGACGATAAATAGATTTGTAGAACTTTGATTATGTAGGTTGGTACGTCTTAAGTGTAAGATGTGTATTTTAAAATGGGGTTTGAATTTAATCTCTACCTAGTTGCTTCTTAAGGACCATTGCAGTGGTGGAATTACCCACTTCAACGAGATAAATTTAGTGGTCGACGTCCCATTGTAGTGGTAGTAGTAATATAGTAGGGGGCTATTTTAGTGTCACAATTGGAGTCTGCATCCTAGTCATAGAATGGTGCTTAGAGCCATAAATGACCTAAGTTATCCCATGGTCTAGCATGATACTAAGAATATTGAAGATAATTGACATACTGAATGTGGAACTCAATGATTTGATGATAAATATCTGAAATAAAATTAAGTCTAAGAACAACTACAAAACTAAAATATCTACTATCTGTTTGAAAACCTCAACTACAATATGAGATGTTGGAATAAGTCCTCAACTAATACAAAATATTTGAAAAAATGAAATAATAACACTTAAAGTAAATAATCCTAAAATCTCATCCCTGCAAGATGAGGACTCACCATTGATAGTTGCTAAGGTGGCACTGGAACGTTGCAAGTGTTGGGCTAATGTGGAGCGTACAAACCTGTATCATAATATGATACAACATGTGGAAAGGTAAGCAATCAGTACTTTGAATGAACTGAGCATGTAAGATATAAGAATATAAAATATACCGAATATGCTGGAACATACTGCATAAAATGTAAACTAAGCTGACGTACAATGACCATATCTGATATGCATAAGTAAATGTGTATACTGATCTAAATATTATAAATAAGAGGTCATAAGTTAAGCAAAGTACAAACTAAAATAAGGATCATGTACAATACTAAGTCGAAAACTGTGGGAGGTTCTTATAACCTATATAGACTATGTGAGAAAACATAAAATTCAACTTGTAACTCAAGTTAGGAGGATATTTTATACGCTGCATAGGTAAGAACCAAAACTAGCGTGAATTCACTCATGTGTCAATTTGGAATAAGGGAAATACTCTCAACTGGTGAAGACCTTTTTCAACCTACAATGACACATAGTTTGAGACTTGAGTTATCTGAACCTGTGTCCCCTCACCGCTAGGTACTACTCTCAAAATTATATATATATATATATATATATATATATATATATATATATATATATATATATATATATATATATATGCTCATAATTATACTGAAAGCTCGGTAAAATATATAACCTAGTTCAAATTACTATTACTGAAAATAATTGAAATCATGAAACTAGTTACATGCATCTTACAATATGATGAAACTCATAAGAAGCACAATATACTAAATAGTAATCTACAATTATGCTTTAATATGGTGTTTTATGCAAGTTTTACAAGAATCTAGGGTTGTGTGTTCTTAACACGCTAACATATACAAAAGTACTATTTAAAATCACGCATAACTAATATCCATGATCATAGGATGTACAAAAACACAAATACAGAAAGAAATCATAAAATTGGGATACTGGGGAACTTTCCCTAATCCATGAATTCTATATAAACTGTTAGAAAATATCTTTGAGCATGAGGATGAAAGAAGACTCTCATAGAATACCGGCATACCTATAATTTAGAGAATTAATTCTATGAACTTGGACCTTGAAGATTTTGGAGAAAAACCTTAGCTTTATTTAGTTGGAAATGAAATGAATCACCTTTTGAGAATTTCTAAGTGTTTTGGGAGAGAATGAGGTTAAAGTGTTGACTAACCCCTTTTAATCCCTCTCTAAAATACCCTAAATAATATAGTATATGGAGTTAAAAGACTGGGAAAAATAAAAATACTGGGAAAAATAAAAATACCCTTAAAAAATACAACTATTTCTGTTGTACTAGTCATCACAAATATCAAGATGAGTCATCGTATCTAACCATACTTCTTTATTAGACTCATTAAGACTTGGTAGAGTTGTTGGTCCTAGGCACTACTGGGAAAGAACAACTCATCTTTACTAATACTGAGTCATTGTGTAGACATCTCAAATCTCAGGTTTTCATTATGATAAGTAACCCACCGAATCATTTGAGGTGATAATGACTTATCCCATCCAATCATGATTATTGGGAGAAAAAAGTTACTTTATGGGACATTGGATTTGATCTTCAGGATGAGTCACACGATGGCTTATTAGGACTAACAAAGACTCATCCTCAAAAGTCATTGCTATTAAGAAATAAAAAATTCCTTCAAGACTTTTGGATAAGTACTCAGTACAGTCGTTGGCACTGACTACGACTAGTTTTCTAAGTTTTTTTGTGAAGAATTTTCTGGTTTTTGATTGGTTTACCATGCTAAGTCTGAAACATGATCTTAGAGACTTTTGTGGTGTTACAGTATATCTTACTTGGGAATATTTATACTTAAATTAAGACTAACTAGGCTACAAAAATAGGGAAGAAGTTGCAATCCTAATACTAGGTTCTAAAGGTAATTACTGTCATGCTATGTCCTATATAAATATAGCACTTTCGACACTTAAAACTATGAAATTATGAAAGTTTCTTAGGTTGTTTTTTAAGATATGATTTATTTTGGGTATGTTTTATAGGAAACTAGGTTTTGGATGCTAAGTAAGTGAAAAAGATGAAAAATAGAGTTTTTGGCTACTTACTTTATAAATTTTGGGTATTCATTACACGTTTCGAATTTACGTGACCTAAGCATCTGATCAAAGTTGAATATTTAAAGCTTGGTTGCATGTATTGGAAGGTCTATCACTTACCTCTGTCTACATATGGACCACATGTAGCACATGCGGTCTATATAAGACTAAGGTAAGTACCATAATTAAAGATCCAAAGAGTGAAAGAGCTAAGAAAAAACTTCAGGCACTTACCTAAGTCATCATGTGGACCACATGTTGCACATGTGGAACGCGTATGGGTAAGGTAAGTGCCAGAAGTCTAAAATCCTAAGAGGAAAAGATGCAAGAAATTGTGCTGGCACATATAGGTGTCTACAAGTGCCAAGCCTTAGGCTGCACGTGGCACATGGGCCTAAGGCCAGGCCGCATGTTGACACACATAGGTGGCTACCAATTTTTTTTTGTCCATTTTTGTTCGATCTTTGATTTTAGGATTTCATCATGTACTATAAATACCTTTTATGTGTTTTTAGTAGAGGTTACACAATCTTGATACCTACAAACATATTTAGATTTTGCGATTCAATTTTGGTCTTGGAATTCTGTTGTATTGATTTTGGTTGATTAATTTAGTTATAGTTTTGGGTTTTTACTTATGATTTCAATTTATGCTTTTCATCATGAATGTTGTTGATTACTTCACAAACATGAGTGGCTAAAAACCCTTAGCTAGTGTTATGGTAACCCTGACGGATTGACGAAGTAAAGGAAATGCTATTGTTGTTTTGAACCGATACCCATGCATGCATTGTATTATGTCCAGATTAATAGATATCTTAGTGGTTGAAATGTTTGGATGCTGCCTAAATATTGCTACTTACTCCAAAAGAGGAGTAGTAACTTGGAAAAAATAACTACACTAGTAATTTGAAGTTTAACTGTCAATCTACGCTACTAGGTATTATCTAAGTAAGATGGTTAGCTGCTATCTAATAACTATATACTCAAAAGTTAATAGTTAATTGGTATAAAGATAAGGGTTACTAAGGCAATATCCTAAGACTTAAAAGATAACAGGTGAAATCCACCAACTCATCTACAAGACTGTTGATGGTAAATAACTTATCAGATTTTGCATGCCAGGTATCGGGTTGGTTTGATAAATCATGATAAGAATACGGAGTTGAGAATCTAGGGGGAACACAATCCAAGTTTTCACCTACGATTGATTACAACCAAAGTTGATATTCGCTACCTGTTTGATATTGCTACCCAAAACCCCCATTTACTTTTCCCATTTTGCTTGTTGATTTAAATAGCTAAGAACCACAATTTCACCTATTCCTTTAGGATTCAAACCCAAACTTTTTTGGGTTAATATATTTTATAGAAACTACATAATCATCAGATTTAAGGTGTAACTTAGGCGTTATCAAATTTTTGCACCATTGCCATGGAATACGATGTTGATTTATGAATTAAAGTTGTTGTAGTTTTTGGGTCTTTTTGTTTTTGTTCTTAGTTGGGTATACACCGGTGTATGCCTATCACATGGATTAAGGGAAATCCCTTACTCCTAGTGAATTCAAATCTAGAGAGGATCCTACAAACACCTAGTAGGATGATGGAACCTGAAAGAGATAACATTCCTAAAGGGGTTCATGATAATATGCCTCCCCCTCCTCCTGAAGGAGTTCATGACATTATTGATCATAAGATGAGGGTGCTTTCAGCACAAGACTTATAGTGAGAGGATGTCAATAAAAGAAGCTCAACAGATACCTAGAGAGGCAGATCTATCTGAGCAAAGATAAGAATCTGACCATTGAGCTGCACTCGGTGGAACTCCGAACAAAGCTAGAGGTGGCCATGCTTAAGTGATCCCACCATATTAGTATGTGTATACATACAAGGATGATGAAGAAGATTTGGGGTACGTTGATCCTGTAGATACTGGATCCATTACCCTTCTATTTTACCCCCATGAATTAAGTTTGACATAACCAATGAAATGATCGAACTCCAAAATCTAAAAGGTGTATTTACGGGTTTGCCTACAGATGATTCAAATATTCACCTTGCGAATTTTATCAGGATCTACAATAGGTATACAAATCCAAGGGTAAATTAGGAAGCACTTAGACTGAGGTTGTTCCCCTTCTTACTTATAAGAGAAGATTGCTAGGGGAACTGCCAAGAGGATCTATCACTACATAGAACAAGTTGCGCAGACAATTCTTGAACCAATTCTTTCCTCCATCTAGGATGTTGCATCTAAAGGACGAGATCTATAATTTTAGGAAGCTACAGCTAGAATCTATGTATGAGGAATGGTTTAAGTTCAATAAGAAGTTGAGTATAGTGTACCTAACCATCAGATGTCAGGGATGAGCCAATTGGAGATATTTTATAGAGCCTTAACCATTAGTTCTAGAGCCATGGTCCACACCATCTCTATAGGAGCTTCTATGAAACAATGTTGGAAGATAGCTTTGGAGATACTAGATCAGATCTCACTCACTAATTGAGTGTAGAAAACTTAGGAAGCTGAGAGAGGATATGACACATATGCTATTAGTGCCTTATATGACTAAAAATAGCTGATGATTCAGTAGTGCAAGAGATTGAGCTGCTAAGAACTGATCTTGGGTTTTGGAAAAGTAATTTGCAGTAATTAATTATGAGAAATAAAATGTAGTAGGAGCACAGGGTTTAGCTTCCAAAGCTTATAAGTCAGAATTAGAAGAGGAAGCAAAACTATCTGGATCATTAGTTTGTAAGTTTCCAAGCCCAAGGGCAAGAGAACCAAGGCTGAAAATATTATGATATATACAAAGAATGTAGTAGAGAGAGAGATAATGGTTGGAAGAAGAAGGGTAACTGTAGAGAGAAGGGAGATCGGTATATTACACCTGGCAGAAGAGATGCAAAATAAAAAATAGAAGAGATGCTGACTAAGATGGTAAAGGGTCAAGAAAATTAGGAGATTATCCTTAAGGATATTAAGGCTGGCATTTCAGGGTTAACCCAGAATATTAAATCTTACACCATTGCTATCAAGCAGTTGGAATAATAATTTAGGCAGATGTCAGCATTATTAAACTAGAGGCAGTTAGGTACCCTTTCGAGCAACATTGTTCAAATTTAAAAAAAAAATGGTCATGCTCTTTCCATTACCATAAGAAGTGGTATAACTACGATGGATATCGCATTATCTTCTATGGAAACGCCAAGACATGATAAGGCTTCAATTGATGACACATCTATTATGTTGTACAGAAAGGCAATAAGTGGTGACAACATAGTTGGTAAGGAAAAAAGTAAGGGTTTAATTGTTTAGCAGGAAATAAGACAAATTCCAAGACCACCCCCACCTTTTCCTTTACGACTGATGAAAAAAAGAGAAAGAGAAATTCAAGCAATTCTTTGAGATGTTGAAAGAGTTAAGCTTGAATATTTCTCTTCTTGAGGTGTTGGAGTAGATGCCTGGATATGCCAGTTTTATGAGAATAAAGAAGCTACTACTGAGGATGTTGACGGCTTGAACCACTGTAGTGCAGTCACTACTAGGTCTCTGGCAAATAAAAAGGGTGATCCCAGAGCATTCCCTATACCATGCGCTATTGGGTCATCCCAATTAGCTAGAGACTTATGTGACTTAGGATCCAGTATAAATTTGATACCGCTGGCTATATTTAATCAATTGAGATTGAGCTCTCCTAAACTGACTGCAATGTAGCTATTGATAGCTGATCTCATGGTGAAGAAACCTGTGGGCATTTCATTTGATGTGATTGTAAGAGTTTATAACTTTATCTTTCTAGATGATTTTTTCATTCTGGACTATGATGTGTGAGCAGATGCTAACATATTTAAGGCTTTTAACTCTAAATAATTGTGAAGTCTTAAGCAACTTTTGTTATTTTTGATTGTTTTTGTTGTATTAATACAGGTGTAAGTGATAGGGGTGGAAATTAAAGGAAAGATGAATAAACCAAGTGAAATTTGGTGCAAATAAACTGAAGTGTTTCTAATGACATTTTTTGATGCTTCGTCAGCCTGGTGATTGTTTATCAAAGTTTCCATCAAGCTCAGACAAAATCAGAAGAAGTGAAGTTTAGTGTGACAAATTTTTGATATGTCGTCACAACTGTGATAAGGCGTCAAAATTGCCATCAACTCAAAGCAGAACATGATTATTGCTAGTGTGGACGTGACGACATTTTGGATGTGTCATCACATATTTAATAAGCCATCAAGATATTGTCGTTAGGCAAAGAAGAAGATGCTATTATACTGGAAGCTTTGATGACATTACGCACAAGCCATCAGGTATGTGTCAAGCCATTAGAAATAGCATCGTCTATTCCGAAGAAAAGCTGAAACCTTGATTTTATTCCCTTATTTAGGATTAACTATAAAAAGCCTTGTTTAGGGTTTTCTAAGAGGGGGACACACATTGAGTTCTGGGGATACAGTTTGATATTTTCTCTCTCTAATTTTCTAAGATTGAAAAATAAAAATCTTTTAAGAGATTATCATCATTGTTTTGGAACTTCACTTTGTGATCTAATCTATAATTCACTAATTATTATTCATCTTTGTAAGTTTATCTTTCAAATCATGAATTCAATTATGTGTTGGCTAAATTCCATTAACCTGGATTATTGGATCTAGGGTTAGGTCATGATAAGGTGTTAAATACTCAAGGTTTAATAAGTGTTAGGATTTCTTGATAATTCTGATTTTATAATTTATGTCTGTTGGTTGAAAACAATAGGTGTACCTACTTTGGTTTGCTTGAGAAAGAAATCATAAATAGTAGGAAGTGAATTATCAACAGGGATTCAGAAAGGCTTCGTTTAATAATCAACGCTGTAACAAGGTTGATTAACCTGAGGTAAAATCTGGGCAGTCAGTAGCGATTCCCTAAGTCCGAGAGGATTAGGAAATTAGACGCTTGAATAGGCCGAGAGATATTTGAGCATATCATCAATAAAGATAACTTGGTGTCCTAACCACTGTGAGAACCTTGAGTCACCTTTAACATCTGTCATGTACAGTAAGCCCTAGTGAACATAATTTCGGTTATTCCATAAACTCTTGATTACCAACAATCACTTGTTCAACCATTAAAAACCCCCATTTTGTATTTTTGTGTTCGTTGTTTGAATTTAACTTGTAGCTTTAGTTTTAAATTAGTTTAATCGCCACTCACATTGTTCCCTGTGGATTCGACCCTGACTCAAAAGTTGGGTAAATATATTGGCGATGATTGCCTTGCAGTAAATTGATGTGTAAGTTGAGGGTTATCAGACTATGAGGTTGACACTGAGATGCCCATCATATTGGGTAGACCGTTTATGGCCACAAGCAGAGTGATATATAATATGGAAAAGAGAGAGCTAATGCTCAGATTCAACGGTGAGGAGGATACATTCAAGATCCAAAATAGATTTGACATAGTCAATCGTATTTTAGAGATCGGTAAGCCCAAGAGGCTTATTATTGAGGAGTACAGGATTAGTCTATCTGGGTTGAGTAGAGTACTATAGTTGTGGGCTTACTTTGATTGTTATCAGTTAGAGTAGATGACTAGACCACTCAATTTTAATAGCCCAGCTATGGTATGAGAGTTTTATGCATCATACCGTACCATAGTAGTTCTTTTGATATGCAGATTTCCAATTCTATTGAGATATATGCAGTAGCCACAGCTTAAGTAGACCTTTGTAAGAGGGGTCAGGGTTGATCTTTCAGCTAAGACTATCTGTTGGGTCACTTTTGGTCCAGAATATATCAATACCACATCTAAAATAGAGTATGACTATAGACTGAGCGTTGCTCATGATAGACACAAAATGCGGGAGGCCGAGCATAGCTGAGAGAGAGTTGAGATGTCTTGGTAGATAGACGACTATATTTTTCTTTTGGGTGTTGATCCCTCATAACTTAAGGGACATGGTATGTTAAAAAAAGGTTCGTTGACGTTTGATTCCAAGTTTTGGTGGTTGCTTATCTGATATTGACTATTCCCTACTGCTTTAGATAATATGTTGACTTGGGAGGGAGCAACCCTAATAGCTAGTTTGATGGCTAGATATGCTATTGACTTTGCAGCCATCCTTCGACATAAGATTCATCATAGAGCTTTGAAGGAGGTGATGAATTTTCCATTCACCTACCTAATTTAAATATTTTGTGATAAGGTTGGTGTACATGAGATATCGGGAGTCGATGAAAGAGTACTTATGATAGCCACTGCCTTGACGAAGATTATGAAGGATCTGGTATGCCCAAACCTTCCTAAAAGATCTTATGAGCCTGTCACAATACCTCCAGCCCAGACTGAGGGTCTATTAGTTTCTATAGAGCCCGGTGATGTGGGAGTTAGTGTTAATCTTGAGATTAGGGAGAAAAGTGAGGCCTTAGATTTGAGTACTTAGGGAGAAAAAACACCAGTCACTTCTTTATTAGCCCTGGTTTTAACCTCAGAGATGGTTGTCATATCTTCAGAGCCCACTTGCTATCAACTATAACTCCTATTACAAGTATAAAGACGGTATCTTCAGAGTTCTTGCAGAGCATATTAGACTGTCAGAGGGACACTAATACTCGATTGTGGGTTTTTGAGACCAAGATGACTACTCTATGTGGGCTGATTCGATCAGAGGTACAGGTTAGATTCAAGATAGCAAAGGCTAGATGGGAATCCATATAAAGAGCTAGCATGTACAACTACGTGCTGATTTATAAGTACGTCTTGATGTTTTTTATAGATGTGTTACAACCAGATATGCAGAGTTATATACACATAATCTAAGCCATTAAGGAAGGAGATAGATATATTGTAAGCAGAGGTACACTCTTTCACAACGAGCCATATGATAGCCACTCCTTCAGTCATACCACTAGTGGTTTATATATCACCTCCACACCCACCTAGATATTTTAATTTCTTTCTAGAGGATGATGAGACTGTTTCGATAGTTTAGGCCAAGAAAGGACTAAAAGAAGACATACAAGATCCTGATATGCCATATGACCAGGCCTTTAACAAAGCCAGACATGATTTGATGGATTTTGCAGTTGTTGAGAGGTAGCGATATGTGATAGATAGAAGCGAGTATAGCTTCTAGTAGTGCACCGCCACCACCACCACCTCTACCAGTTGTTATGCCCCCATCTGGGGTGCTTATGACATAGATTCTTAGTGAATCCCAGGTATGTACTTATTCCCTTTGATTTATATAATTTTATCACATTAGGGACAGTGCACAATTTTTAGTTGGGGTAGGCTATACCATAGGTATAGTAGGTTTTTGTTGTCGTGCTTTTTTACTATCGTCTGCGATATGGTTGTAGAATTAGCATGTCTAGCTTTAAATATGTGTTTTATTTTGTACTTTGTTGAGTTTTTGTGTAATTAGGATATTTTTAAGTATTTAGGGCAGTTGTCATGTTTTTATTAATTTTTAAGAAAAATGATACCCCTCCAAAATTTTATTTTAGAACTATGTGAATGTATATATGTGTGAGCAATGTTGATCTTGTTATGGCATTAGGATTAAGGATATGATAATAACTTGATATTTTTTTTATGAACCGGATAAGTAATAGCATGTAATATTGACTCTGTGCCGTGTTTTTGTGAGATGCTACTTAGTTCCCTTTGAGTGCTGAATTCAGAACATGCCCCGTTAGTCTTGCTTAGGTTGGAGGATAGTCTGTTAGGAAAGGATCATAGGTTGTTTTTGTTTTTAGTCAACTTTTAGCCTAAATGACCTTCCCTATATGAAACAGTATCCCTCTATTTCTGTGTCGAGCCTTATAGCTTATTTTTCATATTTCACCTATTACTTTCCTATTTATGTTACAATAACCTATTTTGGGTCATTTCTCCTTGGACATTGTGCACCTCAGCTCAACAAATCACCTAAGTTGAGGGTGGCTATCTGGAACACCCTAGGTTTTGACCCTTAAAAAATAACTCCATTTTTGGCTTTTGGACATCATACGACTTGGGGTACCAGTCGTATGATGTTCTATAGTTTGGTGGGTTATAGTCATATGGTAACTGATATAGGTTGGTTAGTTTCCATCCAAAGTACGTTTAGATCATAGAAGTCATATATTAGGGGATGAATGGTAAGGTGTCAATTGTATGTTACCCTAAGTTTAGTTTAGGTCATTATATTCTATCTAGGGTAAGATTTCATAGAGCTAGTCATATGGTTAGGTATGTTTTGGCATGGGTGGTCGTATATTGGATAGTGTTTGGGTCCAAGGGGAGTCCTAGGGTACGAGTTAAGGGTATCACTCATACCCTAGGGTACGGTTGGGGTAGGGTGGCCGCACCATCCAGCTAGAATTTTAAGCAATTTAAGTTGGGGGTAATCTGGACATTTCCCCACTTAACCTCTTTAGGCCTTATGACTTATAACACTCTTGGGATATCGTTTAACTTATTTGCAATCACTCAAACTCTCTTTAAACACTCTCAAGGCTCTTGGGTCAAGGAAGGTCAGGGTTTAATTATTAGGATCAATTTGGGGCTTACAAGGATGATTTTTCTCCATCTTTGTTTATCTAAGGCATGTACTCCCACCTCATTATTAGTTTCAACTACTGGTATGTTTTGTGAATTATTTTAATGGCATAAATGTTGTATGATTTGGGGTTTTCAAATACATATTGGGGTTTTTTGTTACAATGGTGGTTATGGGTTTCCCATGTCTTGTGCTTGTTGTTTTCATATTATTATGGTGGTTTGAACATTTTGTTTCATGGGAATGTCTAATTGGTACATGGTTTTGGATTTGGAAACACTACGCCCCTAACTTATTTGATTAAATATCTATGAGAATATTTTTTTGTTAAATTGGTTGACTTTCATTGAACTATACATGTTATAACTTGGTAGTGGAAACCTAAATGGCATAAATTGTTTAAATGGTTTGGAATGATTAAATGGTAATGTCTTGGTGGTTATGGTTGGTCTAATAGAAACAATTACGGGGTACAAGGGAATCCCTAACCAAACATAGTAATGCTCACTTGTGGGGTACATGGGTTTCCCTTAAGTCAACTTAATAATGTAATTTATGGGTACATGGGAATCCCTTCTTCTTAAAAAGAATGACTAAGGATATTGCGTGCAAGCTATAGTTAGTATGACGATACCACTATTTTTATCCTTGGTAAATAATAATTGGAATAGTGGTTTGGTAATGTGGTAATGGTTTTATTTGGGAAATAATGTCGGGGTGTGATATCTAATCATTAAGAAGTGAGTCCAATGGGCGGATACTAGAAACTCACTTTGCCAACATGAGGATTGGTTTTGGCGACCATATATGATACTTATTGGGTATATGGGAATCCTCTAAGTACACTTGTACTTATGTATCATGGAGAGCAAAGGGTACTCAAAAATCCCCAACTCCTATGGTATCTTCGTTTCATGCAACTACAGTTATCGAGGCTCGTTCAAAGGGTTTACACTGGACCTATATAGCCCATGGGTGGTTCTAGGATTGTTAAGCTACATATACCCAGGTTAATGGTTTTAAAGACATGCTAAAACTGGTTCCCTTTCCTAATATAGTTATATATATGTATGTATGGTTGTGAATGGATATGGTTCATTTACATGGTTTTAAAGGTTGGTATTATTTTATCTTTATCATAAGTGCATGCTAGTTTTCACCTGTTAACCTATATTTGGGCGGCTGTATCCCCATGCTATGTAGAAATCGACCATTTTACTCCCCCTTCTGAGTGATCATATTTGAGATCAGCTCAATTAGATTGAAGTGGTAAGCTTGCATATTATGGAAGGCTTCATTTCGTGTTTTGGATGTTTTTACAAACTTTGGTCATTATATAGACTATTGTTTTGGCTATGGTCGCAGGCATGTCTCGGTCGGATATAGTTTTTCTATTAGTTAAAAGTTTTGTTGGACTACTATGGGTTGGTATGGGTAGTATCGGTATTGGTGTCAGCCTTGAAATTGGTATTAGTATTATGGATAATACCATTTGACTATATTTATGATTGTTCCATCCTATTATGTTATGGACTCGTACTTGGTTATTGTTTGGTTTTGGAATGGTTATTAGTTGGGTATTAGATAGTTAGACTTGCTTGGGTTGGTCACGGTTATGGACCTATTCCCAAGTCTGCTATTATAAAAAATGCTATATTATTATATGTTCAAAATTTATTTGACTCAGGGTACGTCTTTGGATATTGGGTTGGGTAACGGGAGTGATCCCTGGTCCTAGTTGGACGTAGGATGCCCATTACGATAAGGCCCTAGTTTGGGTTGTTTCAAGTTGGTATCAGAGTTTTAGATTCATGATTAATTGGGAGTTCACAAATCCATGTCGAGTAGAGTTTTTTTAAGGGTGTGTAGCATGCCACACTCATAAGAGAGAGTCTACAATGAATTTAGGAATGCTTCTCTTTCTTTGTGTTCTGTTTTGAAGCTTGGAGTCTAAGTCCTGGAATCTTTTTTAAATCCGTTTTGTTTTGCTTTTAGATCATGCCTCGACTATATGATATGCACGAAAACTCCTTATCCCAACTGGGGCAATGTTAATAGGACACACTTTACTCATAGGATCCATACTCGATTTAGGGGTCCCGTCCTTAATTTCTTGGGAGTTCTATTGGTTCCTATTAGTACTTCTCAAGATCCTTTGATAGACGTGATGAATGTAGAGTTTTGTTAGTCAATCCATGTGATTTCTTAGTTGGTAGCTTCTCAGGTTGAGTGTGGTGCATCTAATATTGCTTCTTATGAGGCCACAAGGGTTGACCAATTTATGAGGTTGAGTCCTCCAATTTTTACTGTAGTTAAGGTGAAGGATGATCCTTAGGGTTTTCCAGATGAGATGGAAAATATCTTCAGGGTCATGTAGGCTACGACTATGAAAGGGGTGAATTTTGCTGCTTATCAACTAAAGGTATAGTGTACCAATAGTATGGGGAATGGGATTAGGAATGTGGTGAGGTTGATGAGCCATCTATGTAGCATACTTTCTCTAATACTTTTTTGGATCTTTTCTTTCCTCAGCAGTTAAGGGAGGCAAAAATGGAGGAATTTGTTAATCTAAAATAAGGGAAGATGTCGATCAAGGAGTATGCCTTGAAATTTCACCAACTGTATAGGTATGCTCTGAATATGGTATCGAATATGAGGGCTAGGATGAGAAAGTTCAATTCAGGACTATCTCATGAGTTGATCCTTAAAAGCAAGATTGCATTACTGATCAAGGGTATGGATATATCTAGGTTGGTTGTTCATATACAATTGGTGGAAGAGGAAAAAAAGAAAGTAGGCTGGGGTAGGTGAAAGGCAAGGTAAGAGTTTTGGGTTCTCCGAGTAGAGCGTTCAATAGCAAAGTTATCAGGATGGTGGTAAGTGGCCAAAGAAAAATTGGGGGAGTTTTGGTTCTTTCTCCACAACTAGTGCACCTTTCCCAAAGCTGTTGAGCGACAGGCGTCAGCAGGATGGCAATAACTTCATGGCACAGGGTGCCAAATATAAGGCTATTGGGAAATAATTGGCTTCATCATGTCCTTCTTATAGGATCTGTGGTCGATTGCATAGGGTTTTTATGATAAAGGGAGAGATAGGTTCTTTAAATATTGTCATCTAGGCTATATGCTTAGAAATTATCCGATTAGTAAGGTTGCTTCAGGAGCGAACAAGGTTCCGGTTGCCTCTTTATCTGCTCCTACACCCAGGGGTGCTGCTTATTTATCTATTCCTTCTTTTAGTACTGGCACAGACCGGTATAGGTTATATGTTCTTGCCGCTTGACATGATTTTGTAGCATCGTCTGGTATCGTGACTAGTATATTATAACTCTTTTCTTGTGACATGTATTATTTACTTTATTTGGGGTCTACTCTCTCTTAGATGACCCCATATGTGGCTGTGTATTTTGATTTTGATCCTGAGGTTATTTTGAATGCTTTTTCTATTTATACCTTAATAGGTAACTGTGTGGTTTTTAAAAGAGTCTATAGGGGGTTTGTGGTATATGTTGGTAGCAAGGAGACTTTGGTAGATTTGTTCAAATTAGATATAGTGGATTTTTATATTATTCTTGGGATGGATTGGTTACATTCGTGCTACGCATCCTTAGATTGTCGGACCCATAAGGTTGTTCTTAAGTTTCCTAGTGAATCAATTATTGAATGGGAGGATGGTTCCCTAGCTCCTAAGGGGAAGTTTATATCATAACTTAGAGTTCAGAGGTTAATCTCTAAGGGGTGTCTCAATCATTTGGTCTGGGTTAAAGACTCTAACTCGAAAGGTCCTTCTTTGCATTTGGTTTCGATGGCAAATGAGTTTCCTGAGTTTTTTTGGATTATCTTCCTGGTGTTCCTCCAGATAGGGAGATTGAGTTTGGGATTGATTTGGTTTCGGATACTCATCTAATATCTATTCCCCCTTATAAAATGGCTCCAACTGAGTTGAAGAAACTCAAGGAGCAACTTAAGGTTCTTTTGAATAAGAGTTTCATTCATCCTAGTATGTCCCCGTGGGGTGCACCAGTGTTATTCATGCATAAAAGAATGGTTCCTTTCGGATGTGTTTTGACTATCGGTAGTTGAATAAGGTGACACGTAAGAACAAGTATCCTCTTCATAGAATAGATGACTTGTTTGATTAGTTGCATGGTGCCAAATTCTTTTAAAAGATAGATCTTTGGTCTGGGTATCATCAGCTTAAGATTACGGAGGTGGATATCCCTAAGACGATATTCCATAAATGGTAGAGGCACTTTGAGTTCTTAGTTATGTCATTTGGTTTTGATCAATGGCCTGGCGGTATTCATGGATTTAATAAATAGGGTATTCCATTAGATTTTGGATTTGTTTGTCATTGTGTTCATAAATGGCATTTCGGTATACTCTAAGAATGAGGTGGATCATGCCAATCATCTCTATCTGGTGCTACAGACCTTGAAAAAGCATCAGTTGTATGCCAAATTCTAAAAATATAAATTATGATTGAATGTTATCACTTTTGTAGGTCATATTATTTATAGTAAAGGGATCATGGTGGATCCACAAAAGGTAGCATTGGTAAAGAAGTTGCCTAGATCCAGGAATCTAACTGACATTCAGAGCTTCTTTGGTTTGGCCAATTACTATAGAAGGTTTGTAGAGAGTTTTTCGATGATAGCTGTCCCATTAGCTAAGTTGACTCCGAAGAAGTAAAGTTCTCTTGGTCGTATCCTTGTGAGGGTAGTATTAAGAAGTTAAAGGATAATTTAACTTCAACTTTTATTTTGACCCTGCCGAAAGACAATGAAGGGTTTATGGTTTACTGTGATGTATCTTGGATAGGACTTGGCTGTGTTTTGATATAGCATGATAAGGTGATTGCCTATGCTTCTAGGTAGTTGAAGGTACATGAGAGGAATTATCCTACTCATGATTTGAAATTGTTAGTTGTGGTGTTTAAATTAAAAATCTTATGACACTATTTATACAAAGTGCAAGTGGACATCTTCTCGGATCATAAGATTTGCAGTGTGTGTTTACTTAGAAAGAGCTTAACCTCAGGCAAAGGAGATAGCTTGAGCTTCTCAAGGACTCTGACATGAGTCTTCACTACCATCCAGGTAAGGCTAATAGTGTTATTGATGCTCTTAGCAGGTTGTTCATGAGGAGTTTAACTCATTTGGATGAGGAGAGATGAGGGTTAATAAAAGATATTCACTACATAGTAAATCTTAGAGTTTGCCTATTGAACTTCGAGAATAGTGGTGTATTGGTATAGGAAGTGGTTTGGTCATTTCTTGGTGTAGAGATCAAGTAGAAAAAAATCCTAGATCCTTTCTTGATGAAAATAAAGGGTTATGTAGGTGGGAAAAAGATAATGGTATTTGAGATCATTAGTGTTAGTTTCTTACAGTACAAAGGGAGTTTATGTATTCCTAATGTTGTTGTTTTCTGAGAAATGGTATTGGCTGAGATGCTTAAATTCTGCTACGTTGTTCATCCTAGTTCGACGAAATTGTATCATGATCTCAAATAGATGAATTGGTGGAATGGTATGAAGAAGGATATGGCTGATTTTGTGGCCAAATGTTTGGTGTCAACAAGAGAAAGTTGAGTACATGAGGCCTGGAGTATTGTATTGGTAAATTGAATTTCCTGAATGGAAATGGGAAGTGATCAACATGGATTTTGTTACTGTTCTTCCTCGGTCTTAAAACCAATTTGATTATATATAGGTCATCGTGCATATGATAACAAATTTGGCTTACTTCTTGTTATTGAGGACTAAGTTTTCAGCTGAGGATTATGCGAGGTTGTATCATCATGAGATTATGAAGCTCCATGGGGTACCTATTTTGATTATCTCAGATTATGGTGCACAATTTTCATCTCACTTTTGGCGGTTGTTTTAGAAGGGGCTGGGTACTATGGTTAGTATGAGTACTGCTTTTCACCTACAGACAGATGGGTAAGTAGAAATAACTATTCAGACATTGGAAGATATGCTTCATGCATGTGCGATTAATTATGGTGATAATTGGGATAAACATCTACCTTTGTAGAGTTTTCTTACAACAATAACTATCATTTTAGCATTGGGATAACCGCTTTTGAGGCATTGTATGGTATGAGGTGAAGATCTCCTATTGAGTGGTTTCAGCTTGGTAAGGCAGATATGATTAGCCAAGATTTGGTTTATCAAGCTATAGAGAAGGTCAAGGTAATTCAGAATAGGCTTAAGACTGCCCAGAGTCACCAAAAGTTTTGTGCAGATGTAAGGCGTAGGGACTTAGAGTTTGAGGTTGGGGATAGGGTGTTCTAAAGATGTCTCCTAATTCGGTTTGAGAAAAAGGGGAAACTCAATCCCCGGTATGGTGGTCCTTATATGGTTTGGAGGAGGGTTGGTAATGTTGCATATGAATTGGAGTTTCCTTCTAGTTTGATCTTAATTCATCCGATATTCCATGTCTCTATGCTAAGAAAGTGTATAGGTGATCGTTCTTCAATTGTTCCTTTGGAAGGATTCGGTGTCTCGGATTCTGTATCTTATGAAGAGATCCCGGTTGAGATCTTGGATTGAAAGGTTCATTGGTTGCGGACCAAGGATGTAGCTTTGGTTAAGGTTCTATGGCGGAACTACAAGGTGGAAGAAGTTACTTGGGAAGAGGAAGAGGACATGATGTCCAAGTATCCATATTTGTTTTCTGCTCCAAATATTCGTGTAGAAGGTATGTGTTCTAGATCACATCTTTGTTTTCTAACTTGGGTGAAGGAAGGTTGATTTCCTTTCATCTTTGTTATCTAACTTAGTTAAAGGTTGGAATGGTATATGTTGGGGTTTAATTTGTGTTTGTACTACCTTTTCTATCATTCTTTGACGAATGATCTTAGTGGGGGAGACTGAAATACCTTGGGTATTGACACTTAGAAAATATCTCTGTTTTTGGCTTCAGGACATCGTATGATTTGGGGTACTAGTCGTATGATAACCAGATTAGTTTGGTTGGTTTCTATCAAAGGTACAATTAGATCATACGAGTCATATGTTAGGGTGCAAATAGTAAGGTATCAATCATATGTTGCCCTACGTAGTCTAAGTGATTCTATTCTGCCTAGGGTATAATTTAATGGTACTAGTCATATGGGTGGGTATGGTTTAGCGTGGGAGGTCGTATGTAGGATAGTATTGGGGTCCAAGGAGAGGCCTAGGGTATGAGTTATAGGTACCGCTTGTACCCTAGAATACGGTTGGGGTAGGGTGGTCGTATCATCCAACTGGAATTTTAAGCAGTTTATGTTGGGGGTAATCTGGACATTTCCAATCTTAACCACTTAGGGTACCATGACTTATAACATTCTTGGGACATCCTTTAATCTATTTTCTATCACTCAAATTCTCTTAAAACACTCTCAAATTCTCTCAAGGCTCTGGGTTCAAGAAAAGCTAGGGTTTTGTCAACAGGATCAAGTTGGGGCTTACAAGGGTGATTTACCTCTATCATCTTTGCAATCTAAGGCATGTACTCCTCCCTCATTGCTAGTTCCAACTAAAGTCATGTTTTATGAATTATTTTCATGGCATAAACATTGTATGATTTTGGATTTTCATATATATGTTGGGGGTTTTGGGTACAGTGGTTGGTTATGGTTACGGTCAGGAACCTGATCATCTGAACCTATGATATGCGACATCATAGCGTACGAAACGTGTATGTGATCAGTACATGGGAATGTACTGGTATGATAAATAAGGTAAGGTTGAATGCAAGGGTTCATATACATGAATAGTAATTGACTAAATAATATAGAGTAACTGAATATGAGAGTACATGGATAACTGAAACTACTGTAAATATTGAGTATGCAATACTGTGCATATATGTATACAATAAAAAAACTTTTCTAAAGCTAAGTACTGAGTTTTGATAACAGAGTAACTGATATCTAAAGTTACTGATAACTGGTTTCCTGATACTGATTGACTGTGTCTGATAGTTCTGATTCTGTAAAACTGTACTGAGTTCTAAATTGATGACTAAAACTAAAAACTGTAGGAGGTAATCATCTAACCGACATGCCCCAAATAAGATAAGATAACTGAGTTGGGGTCCAATTTGTAACCCCAATTGGAAGGATGTTAGCACCATACCATGGGTACTAATAATTGCTGTGGAGTAAGTCCTAACTAGTGGGTGACCACTACGATTAGTCCTAAACTAGCAGGTGATCCCTAAGTATGTCAGTCCTATTTAATGGGTGACATCTCATAACCTACTCTAGCTACATTATTCGAGAACTTAGGGATTGCTTCTAGGGACCCAGTCTTAACTAATGGGTAAGAACCTATCCCTAAGCTCTCTCGGTGCTGAATCCTACTCCTAACTGAAAGACATTGATCTGATCATACTGAACTGGACTGGACTGGACTGATACAGAATTTACTGTGTTTTCCTAAGTTCTGTAACTGACTGAATTCTACTGAGTTTTGTAATTGACTGAGAGTACTACTGATCATGACATGAATGATCTATCCTGTCACTGACACTGGCTCTAGGTAAACAACTAAATTGTTGGGTATTGAATACTCCCAGGACTCGATAGCATGAAAAGTAAAGGAAAGCATCATCTTGAATAACAAAACGATGTTTACTTGGTCATAATTCATTCATAGAGACATTTCATCAGAAACTTGTAATGCATTAACATGTACATGGATGGGGAATACATGTTAGCATGCTATAATGGTATTATTTTATCCTCATAGACAATTTATCAAACACATAAGAAGCATACTTGGTTCATTAAATCATAGACACTTACGGTTAATATGGTTACAACAATCAACTTGAAAATTGAAGGGTTTATCATGAATATCATGTAATTCAACATATACTGGAATCATATCTTGGAACTTGTAATCTAAATCTTGGATTAAAACTCAAAAAACACCATGAATGTGAATTCAATCTAATTCAAACTGGGAAATCATAAATCATAAATCTTGTAATTTGTAAAAGGATTCTAGAGCTCCATAGAAGGTAAGGATCCATGGATGAACATTTAACATACCTTTAATTTGAGAGTTTCTTAGAGTTCTTGGAGAAATTCTTGGGATTGACCTTGATTATTGAGAGTTAGGGTTTGTTTTCTTGAGAGAGAATTATATTTTGATTTTAGGAAAAAGTGAATAATGAAGGGTTTAAATGTTTTTAGAGATTAAATCCTATATCTGAATGAGTTAAATCATGTGGAAAAACTGTTTTAACCTTGGGTGCAACTTTAAGTTTTCATGAAATTTTTTCGATCTAGACCTCTGGTGCGATGTGCCACTATCACGCCAAGCCAATGGAAAATGACAACTGGGAAATTGCATGGTGGCATGATGCAGTGGAATCGCATTGCCACCTTGGTTATGACCTGGAAGTTCACCGCGATGCGGTGGGATCGTGTTGCAACATTGGAAAAGGACCATTGCTATTTTGAGCCTTGGCGCGAAGTTCCATGATTATGGAGGCTCACTAGATTTTAATTATTGTCATTTTGTCTAGCTCCGTGATGTGCTGATGGCTCAGGTAGTACACTATTTCACAAAAATGTCCATAACACTTCGCCCGAGTGTCATATTTGGGCGAATTTTATATCGTTGGAAATCTAATTTAATTTCCTATGCAATGGAAAGTCCAAATCTTTTAGATTCCATATGAATAAAATGGTATTCATTTTTGAAGCTAGTTTTTGACATTTTAGGGGCAAATTTAAGCTAGGAAAAAGTACGGGGTGTTACAATAATGTTAAGCACTTAATTGGATTTTTAGATCCCCGCTAAATGATTTAGTTGTAATGTTTATGTTAATTAGATGATTAGAGGTCGAGATACCATGATCATGTGATTAGCCCTTCTGATCAATAACCAAGATAGGAGATTTAACGAATGAAGTTCAATAGCATAGTATGTTTGTTCGAAGTGCTCTAACCCTGGGCTTTCCTCCATTTATTGTCTCAAGTCTTTACTTTATGCACTGTTTACTCTACTTTAGTTACAAATATTCTAATCTCTATTGGTTATGTTACACCACTCAAATCTTAATAGTAAATTAGAATTGAATAGTTATTAGATCAAGTCCCTGTGGGATTGATATTCAACTTTCTTTAAGGCCACTATATTACATGGTAGACCATGTACACTTGTGTGTATTCTTAGACGCTGCCATGTTTTTGGTGCCGTTGCCGTGGACCTGTAATTTGGCAACTATCTTATTTTTAGTCTTTATTTTTGCGATTACTTTGGTGCTTTATGATTGGTTTTCATTTTGTATTTGTAAGAAAAAAGTATTCAAAGTAGTAAGCTAGCAAGGGATCAGGAATTAGATTAACCAAGCCTCGAACCTGAGCAATGCTTCCTTTTATGAAGGAGAGTAGCAATCTTTCTCCCCCGTATTCTGAAAATCAAAAAAGATCAAGAAAATCCTACTCTTATGACTGAAGAATAAATAGCCCGATGGACAGTTAGAGAAATGACAATCCCACTTCTAATAAATGTTACCTCCCCTTTTCAGAAACTAGCCGCTAAAGGTAATTTGAGGTTTAACAGAATATAGTGCAACTTCTGATCATCTGTGGACAGTTTACTGGGCTTTCACATAAAGATCCATAAGTCCACCTACAAAACGTTTTGGAGATAAGTGACATATTTATCTCTATGAGTGTGTCAACAGAGTATGTGAGGCTAGCACTATTCCCCTTTTCACTGTTGGGGGAAGAGAAAAATTGGTTAAATGTTGAGCCAAAAAATTCAATCACTACTTAGGAGGACTTAGCTCAGATTTTCCTCATCTAATTTTTCCCCATATGGCAAGACTGGGAGACTTCGCAGTGAGATTGTGTGCTTCAAGTGAAAACCAAACAAAAATTTATATCATGCTTAGGAGAGATTTAAAGCTCTTCTTTGGGACTGTCCTCACTATCAATAGTCTAATAAGGTATTAGCTCATACTTTTGTTGAGGCACTTGACCATAACACAAAGATTTTGCTAGATTTAGTTGCAGATGGTCAAGCTTTGGAGATGATGTACGATGAGCTGTTACTTTATTAAACCAGATTGTACAAGGAAATCTAGAGTGGTATTCAGACTCAAGGAGTGCTACTAAAAAGGTTGAAGGTGTTTTGGAAGTGGATTATTTTACCAGAATATCTTCTCAGATTACTGTATTACAAAATCTGTTGACTACACTACTTAATAATATGAAAGTGAATGCTACACCGCCTATATCCATAGTTAATGCAATTTAGTAGATGAGCACTTAGTGTGTGGTGTGTGGAAATAGTGGTCATTCTATAGAGATGTGTGCTGCCAATCCTGAGTCCTTGATGTTTGTGGACAATATTCAGAGGCCTAACTATGAGAATGCCTTCAACATAAAGTGGTAGACTTAAATACTAAATTAGTAATGGAATTCCCAACAAATACAGTTTCAGTAACCACAAGCTCAAACAAATCAGGCCGTAAATAACAATTTGGAGGAGATGATGAAACAAATCCTAGCTGCCCAAGCAAAATTTGAAGAAAATATAAAGAATAAGCAGACCATTACAAGGAGCTTAGAGTTGCAGATAGGTAAAATACAGTAGGCACAAAATACTAGGCCTCAAGGTGGGTTGTTAAGCGATACTAAAAACCCAAAACAAGTTATGGCAATCACTTTGAATAATGGTAAAAAGCTCTATAAAAAATCTCCAAAGAAACCTAAGGAGGTAGATATTGATTCGAGTCCTAGATTGGTAAACGACAAAGTTGCTAAAAATATGAAGAAGTCTGAGTACTCAAAAGAAAAAATTAATGAAAAAGTGAAAAAGATCCCACAACGACATTTCCCATATAAGCATATAAAGGCAAAAGAGGATGCGTTCTTCAAGAAGTTCTTTGAGACGTTTAAAGAACTACACATTAACTCACCTCTTTTAGATGTTTTACAGGAAATGACCAAGTACGCTAAATACTTAAGGGATGTGGTTGCTAACAAAGTTAAGTTACAAGATGTGTAGGCGGTAGCACTCACTGAGGAGTGTAGATTTGTAGTGACACAAAAGATGCCCAAAAAGCATAAGGACCCTACGAAGTTCACTCGCACCATTCATATTGGCAACAACGAGGTGGTTTAGGCACTTGGTGAGTTAGGGGGAAGTATCAACTTAATGCCCCTATCTTTTTTCAACACATTGGTCTTGGGAAAACCTAGACTGAGCTCAGTGCTACTGCAATTGGAAAATGGGACCATAGCCCATCATGAAGAAGTCATAGAAGATGTTATCATAAAGGATGGTAAGTTTATTATTCTTGTTGACTTTATTGTGTTAGATTTTTAGGCCGACGAATAGGTACCAATCATCTTGGGACATCAATTCTTTGCGATGTGAGAAGCTTTGATTAATGTGAAAGTGGTAAACTCACAATGAGGTTAGAGGATGAAGAGGCAGTTTTCAAAGTGTACAAAAGTCTTAACACACTATCCCACTATAAAAGCTTGTGCATGATTACTATGATTGAAGGGGATAAGTGTGGGGTGATGGAGTCTATTCCACAAAAGACCTCTTCGAACTCCCTCATTGAACATCTTAAAAAATAACCACCTAAGCCCGACATGATGTAGATTGATGAACGTAAAAAGGCTATATTTGAAAAAGATATTGACCTTGAGATTTCACACTCAAAAGGTTAGAAACGAATAAGAAGATAACCTTTAAGTGTGAGGAAAAGGATTAAGAAAGATGGATCAGTCGTAGATAGGTCGTGCCACGACACTAAATCAGGCACTGCTTGGAAGAAAACCCAAGTTAAGTAGGTATGTTTTATTTTTAGTATTCTGGTTTTTACTTCAATAGTTTTTGTTTTTGTGGAGTCATAGGTTTATGGGAAGTATGAATATCGGAAAATCTAAGCTAAGGAGCATAGTGAAGACTAAGTGTGAGGTCCTCGAAACCTCTAGTTTTATAAAGACACTACTATCTAGTCCTAGAGGTCTCAGAGAGCCTTTCTATCTCTAATTTTAAGTATACTTTGGGGACAAAATAGAGTTTTAAGTGTGGGGTTGGGAAATTCTCATTTTTAGGTGTAATTTAAAATTTTTTAGGTTGGGAATAAGCATGGGATGTTCTTGTTAGTGCTATATATGAATTCATGATGCAAGTGTGTTGGTTGGAAGGAGCATGTTGATTGTGTGAATAACTACTTTTGAGACTTCTAGGCTCATGTTTATGACTCTTGTACTTGTTGGCTTAAAGTTAAATTCATGTGCTTGTTTAGTTAAGCGTCTATGAGGATCCTTCTTGAGTTGAGCATGTTCCATGTGTGATGTGAGGTATTTGTATATTCATTATTGCATATGATAACTAGAACTTACCTGGTGTGTGTGCAAAATAAAATAAAGAGTGTGGGTTTAGGAGATGATATAGACATTTCTTTGATAGCCTTGTTTCATACCTTCTTTTTACCTACCCTAGTGCATAATCCTAGTTAACCCCCATTGAGCCTTTAGATACTTCTTTGGCAACCTTATATGTAGCCTAAATCACTTGTTTGATAGACCTGAGTTGGATCCAAAAGCCCTAAGCGCTTAGTGAATTAAAGAGTTGGAAAGTTATGAAGGAAAAGGTGAAAGTAAAGCCCTTGACTAAAAGCTAATGGTGTTAAAAAAATTTATATGTGTGGTTGTTGGGATTTGATGGTTGTTGGGATTTGAGTAATTAAAAGAATAAAAAATTGTTCAAATTGAATGAGTTATGCATATAATACTCACACCATAGTGTTTGAGAATGAGCTTAATGAGATGGGGTGAAAACAAAAGAATAGGGTAGACAAAAGTGGTGTAACTTGGTTGGTAGACATGAGTTAAGTGTAAAATGTGATATATGAAAGCGCCTAGGGAAAATAGTCACTATTAAGCGAAAATAGTTCCTACCTGTGCCTTAGCCTACAATACAACCACTAAAGACCCATTCGATCCTAAGCTTCATCATTCTGATATTAGTGAAGTATTACACTAAGAGCAAGCCTATGGTTCATTATGTGTAACTTGTGAATTTTTTGTGAGAATGAGCGTAATTTGATTCTTGTACCCATTGTGTTATAAATTGCATGTATGTAAGTGATTATGGATAACTCTCTTGTTGTGAGGGTACATGCTTTATGAATATGGGTGATTTGTATTATGTCTTTTAATGAACAATATGTATGGTACCAATTAGGTGAGTCAGTTATTGAGGCTAGAATGTTTTTAAGCAGTGTTCTTGAACTTTCAATTATGTACATAACATGCTTATTGTAGTAACTTGCATTATGTGTAGTCATTGCAGTACAATCTTGAGTTTCTTAGTTGTAGTAGAAGTATAGAGTCACCTAAGCTCATGATGCTTATAGTGAAGATTTATTCGAGAATGAACAAGACTTTGTGTGGGGGGTGGTGATGTTGGATATATTTATGCAGTCTAGTGTGGTTATCCTAGCTTGGTTAGTCTTGTTTTGAGGATAATTCAGGTTCTTTATGTGTTAAAAATAAATTAAATATGCATCTAAGTGTTGAAGTATGTGCTTTCAAGGTTTAAAGATGTTTTCACATGAGTTTGGGTTCTAATTGGTCATTTAGAGTATAAACAAGAAAACTAGTGTTTTTGGTTGAATTACTAGTTTATTGTCTTGATTTTTGTGTTGTTTTGAGCTTTAATTCAGGTGTGTAATGTATAGGTTGCTTAGTGAGTTGATTATGATGATCCATGAAGAATATACAAGCTTCAAATCAAGTGGAAACATCACAAAAAGGTATTGTTCTGATCAACGAGAGCATAAAACAAAATGTGACGAGAATAGAGGACTTTGGAAAGAGGGACACAATAATTGGATTATGGGACTATGGTATGTTTATTGGTTGGGTATTGGATGGTTATACTTTCTTGGGTTGGTCACGGTTACAGAACTATCCCATAATCTGGTGTTGTGCAAAACACTATCTTTTTATATATTTAAAATTTATCCAACTCGGGGTACGTGTTTGGAGGTTGGGTTGGGTAACAGGGGTGGTCCTCTGTCTTGGTTGGACTTGGGTTGCTTATTAAAACAAGGCCTCAGTTCGAGTCTGTCACTATCATAGGGGTGCATTATGTATAGTGGGTATTTAGAAGGGTGAAATGAGAGAAAATGTTAGTAGGGCTGGGTGTGGTAGTAAAAGAAAAGAAAAAGAAAATAAATAGAAAAAGAAAAGAAAATTTTTTAAAAACTGAAAAAGATAGAATAAAAGACCACATCCAAACTGAATATGCTATAACGAATAAAAAGGGGAGAGATCATGATGGAATAAGAAGAAAATTGACTACTAAGTCAGACCACAAAGTTAGTGTAGTGATAAGGAGGCTTAGTTAATTTATATCCATATGTACCATACCAACACCAGGCCTACACACAAGCCGATAAGAGTCCTATAGTGATCCTAACTTGACTGTTTGAATGCTAAGGTTAAGAAAATAAGGGCAAACTTATGGTATTTGATTTGTATTGATTAGAAATTCTTTTTTGAGTGTGAGTGTCTCTTGACTGTCCCTGCATTGATATGCATTATTTCATATGAGTGAGTGGGATGTCTTTGTTGTGAGGGCACATGAGTCATATTGTTAACCGCTTGCTTGTTTTGGGTAGTGTAACTTGTCAGTATATGCATTGTTTTCTGTTGCTAATGTAATGCCATACCTTGATTCTATTGTCTCACATTGTTGTGTTTTATGTTTATACACAGTTGGTTATGGAAAGTTGAGAAAGGAGAGGGTGTTGTAATTCGAAATGAAAGTGTTGATTGGCTGCCTTGAATACCTTAGATTCTCCTATTTAGGCATTGTGTTTCATTTTATTATGTTTTGTTGTCTGAGGACATGCAAACGTTCTAAGTTGAGGTGTTGATATGCTATAGAAATATAATACTTTCGACGCTTACAATTATGAAAATATGCAAGTTTCTTAGGTTTTTTTGTTATATATGATGTATTTTGGGTATGTTTTGCAGGAAACTAGGTTTTGGAATGGAGTTTTTTACTGCTTACTTGATAAATTTTGGGTATTCATGACATGTTACGGATGTATGTGACCAAATCATGTAAGGAATGTTGAAGATTTGAAGATTGGTTGCAAATATTGGAAGGACTGGCACTTACCTATGTCTATATATGGACCGCATGTAGCATATGTGTTTTGTATAAGACTAAGGTAAGTATCAAAATTAAAGATTCAGAGAGTGAAAGAGCTGAAAAAAAAAACTTCTAGCACTTACCTATGTTAACATGTGCACCACATGTAGTACATGTGGACCGCATGTAGGTAAGGTAAGTGACAGAAGTGCAAAATACCGAGAGCAGAAGCTATAGGAAATTTTTCTAGCATATGTAGGTCTCTTCATACGCCCAGCCTCAGGCTGTATATGGCATATGCACCCAATGCCAGGCTGTATGTGGACTCATATAAGTGGCCACCGACCCATTTTTTCCTTTTCCTTTGGTAATTTGACTTTAGGGTTTCCTCATGTACTATATATACCCTTTATGTGTTTTTAGTAGAAGTTATGCATTTTTGATACTTACAAACATATTTTTGATTCCGAGATTTGATTTTGGTCTTTGAATTCTCTTGTATTGATTTTGGTTGATTCTTTCAGTTAAAGTTTTGGATTTTTTCTTGTGATTATTGTGATTTTATCATATACTTTCATTCATGAATGTTGTTGATTACTTTACAAGAATGAGCAGTAAAAACCCTTAGCTAGGGCTGTGGAAGCCCTGGTGGATTGACGAAGTAGGGGAAGTGCTATTGCTGTTTTGAAATGATACCCATGCATGCATTATATTATCTTCACTTTAATAGATATCTTACCAGTTTCAAACATTAGCATCCCACCTAGATGCTGCTACTTACTCCAAAAGAGGAGTAGTGACTAGGAAAAGATAACTATAGCAATAATTTGAAGTTTAACTGTTGATCCATACTACTAGGTATTATCTAAGTAAGATGGTTAGCTGTCATATAATAACTAGAGACTCAAAAGTTAATAGTTAACTATGATCAAGATAAGTTTTAATAAGGAGACTTCGTCAGACTTAAAAGGTAAAAGGTGAAATCCAATAGCTTGTCTAAAAGACTGTTGATGGTACATAACTTATCAGATTTTGTATGCAGGGTATCAGGTTGGTTCGATAAAGCACAATAAGCCTACGGATTTGAGAATCCAGGAGGATGACAATCCTAGTGTTTACCTACGACTGATCAACTACAAACTCTAGCTCTGTTCTTATCACATCTATATAGGATTTTTGATAACTCTAAGTTGTTATTACCCTCTTTGTGATCAATTGAACTTTCTCCAATGCCTGATCAACTAAACTTATCACTATAAAATTATATTAACAACCTAAACCAAGCAATATGAGATATACACCTCCTACCATAATGTAGTTCAAATGGATCCATCTGGCAACTAGATTGGTAATTGTTATTATAGGTAATTAATCAAAGGCAAATGATTATCCCAACTACCTTGAAAGATGATCACATAACCTATTAATATGGGTTTTAAGGTTTAAATGGCCTGCTCTACCTGAACATTTGTCTGTTGGTGAAAATTTGTGTTGAGAAGAACCTGGGTGCAAAGACCTTTCTAAAAGGACTTCTAGAAATGCAAAGTAAATTGAGTGTCCCTATCTAAAATAATAGTCTAAGGAACTACGTCAACTTTATAAACTCTCTAATGTACAGTCTTTCATAATCCTCGAATGAATTTATAGTGTTTACTGGTAGAAAATATGTTGACTTAGTCATCCAGTTAACAAGAACCTAACTTGAAACATGCTATCGACCTGTTGTAGAAAACCTTATAATGAATTCTATGTTCACCTCTTTCCACTTTAAAGTTACAATATGGATATTCTGAGTCATACCACATGGTATATAGTGCCCAACCTTAACCTAGTGGCAATTTGGACACTTAACCATAAATTTCATGATATCCTTATTCATATGATTCTACCAATAGACTCTCTGTATGTTACGGTATATCTTGGTGGAACCTGGGTGAATGGAATACTAAGAACCATGAGCTTCTATCAACATCAATTGGCTCAAGTCGTCTACATCTTGAACACATAATTAGCCTTGACACTGAAATATACCATCTCTCCCTTGGGAGAAACTATGAACCTTCTGGATTTTGCACTGCTTCCTTTTAACCTAAGCAAAATAGAATCACTATCCTTTTTTTCCTTTACCTCTGCCACTAAAGAAAATTTTGAATCATTCTACTCCATAACACTAATTTTGTCAGAATTAACCAGACAAACTCCCAATATGGCAAGTCTTTGAACATTATGAACTAATTTTTTCTTTTCATCATCTACATGATGAACGTGACCCATAAAAAATCTAGTAAGAGAATCAACCACTATATTGGATTTAATATAATGGTATAAGACACACATACTTGTGAGGATCTTAAGATACATGACCACACCGACATGAAATCCATACAGATAGTGCATCCAAATAATTAAGGTAAGAACAACTTCTATCAACTCAAGATCACGAGTTCGGTAATTTTTCTCATGGGATTTAAACTATATGGAGGCACAAGCTACATCTTTACCAAGCTATATACATACATTAGAGGCCAACTCTAGATGAATCACAATAAATGAAAAACCTATCCAAACCTTTTGGAGGAGTCTAAACTAGAGTAGAAGGGAGAGGAGTCATCAACTCTTGAAAACTCTTCTCATAAGCATCAAATCACTAAAATTTGAACTTTTTCTAAGCCAATCTAGACATAGTTGAAGTAATAGATGAAAATCTTTCAAGAAACCTTATTTATTAAACAACTAAACCCAAGAAAAACTTGATGCTAGATGGAGAGATATGTCTACAACTTATTTAGTCTTTTGAGGATCAACCTGAATACCCACACTAGAAATGATATGACCAAGAAATGCTGCAAATTTCAACCAAAATACATACTTTCTAAACTTCACAAATAATTAGCGATCTTTGAGAATCTATAAGAGATCTTTGAATGGTCTATATATTCATTATTACTCTGAGAATAAAAGAGGATGTCATCTATAATAATAATGATGTACATGTCTAAGTACTTCTTAAACGCTCTATTCACCAAGTCCATAAAACTAATAGGTGCATTCACTAGTCCAAAAGACATAACAAAAAATTGATAGTGACTATGCCGAGTTCTGAAGGCTATCTTTGAAATGCAATATTCTCTGACTCTAAGATGACAATATCTGGATTTAAGGTCTATCTTTGAAAAATAATAGGCACTTTAAAGTTGGCAGAATAAGTCTTCAGTACTAGAAATGGGATACTTATTCTTGATTGTGACTTTACTTAATTTTTGGTAGTCAATCACAATCTTAAAAATCATCTTTGTTATTCATGAAGAGAATTGAAGAACCATATAAATAGATGTTTGGTCTAATGGAACATTTATATAAGAGGTACTTTAGTTGTACATCAATTCCTTAAGCTAAGCTAGAGTCATTCTAAAAAGAGGAATTAATATAGGCGAGGTATATCTGGAAGAAAGTCTATTCCCATGTGTATCTCCTACTTGGGAGGAACTTCAGGCAGATTCTTAGAAAAGAATTTTGGATATTCATTTACAACTAGAACTAGATTTATAGCTGGGGTTCATACTTAGAATCCTTGACCAAAATTGATGGTAGATACAACTCTTTTAGATTATTTTCTTGGCCTTAAGATAAGAAATAAACTGACCTACAACCGTTGATTCTACCCTTTTATTCTAAGATTACTTTATTTGGAAACTAAAACTTAAATACTCTATTTCTATCATAGACTGAGGCATAATGAGAATGTAAATAATCCATGCTAATAATGTCATCAAAATCAGTCATTTCTTACTCTTCTAGTTCAATTGTGGTAATTTTTGGAAAACTATTATTTGGCAATTTTTGTATACCCATTTATCTATAAATAAGTCACCAAGAAGAGGAGATTGAGATAGTTTTTGAAAGGGTTTTGAGACTAAAACTAAAGACTATTGCAATATAGGAAGTCATGAAGGAAAGTGTGGCTCTTGGATCTAACAAGGCATAAACATCAATATGGAATACCGCAACATACCTTTGACTACATTAGGGAAAACCTTTTGATCTTATTGATTCCATAAATTATAGAACCTTGTTATGACCTGAGACTATCCCTCTGTCATAACATAGTTCTTAGAGTAACAAGTAGCCCCAAGCTAACCCATGGTCTAGCATGACACTAGAAATACTGAAAAATTATTAAAAATTCTTATGCAAAAGCTGAAATGAATGATGAAATAAATATTCAAATTAAAACCAACAATTATATCTTGGTGTAAAACCACAAATTAAACATCTAACTGTATGTCTAAAATCCTCTACTAAGATAAGTAAGATGGACAAGATGTTATCTAACTCTAATTGTCTAAAAACTAAAGTAAGAAAAAATAAAATGTTGATACTAGCCCTTGAATGATGAGGACTCAACAAAATGTTATTGCTGATACAATAGGATATCGTACTAAGTGTGATCCAAGTATTGAGTGTTAGGACCTATATTATAGGTCAATATAGTGCGTATAAAAGTATGCAATTAGTACTTTAAATATAATAAGTATGTGAGATAAAAAATAATTGATATAGGCTTAATATGATGCATGTAACATGATAAACTGATGTAAGACCAAATAATTAACATGTGTTTTATAATAAATTGAATAACTAAATACAAGGTGATGCAAGTAGGTAAATTTAAATTGTAGACTTTGGAATTTTGAAGCTATTAATAATCGACATACCCTAATTTGAGCCAACCAAGGTTCAACCTGTAACCCTAGCTGGAATGGAGTTTAGTACCTTACTAAGGGTACGAACACTAACTAATATGGATCTACTAAACCAATGTTTAAAAGGACTAAGGTGTCAAACTAATTTGACTTTGAACCTTTAGAACTTACAATGGCACTGTAGTTCTGGGACTTAGCAACTTTTACTAAAGGTCTCAAACTAATTGATGGGTGAGCCTCCATCACTATGTTCGATTGGTGCTAAGTACTACTCCTAACTGAATGACACTAACAAATGCATGCTCAATGATAATAATAATCTAAATATTGAAAGGAAATACATTAGCTAAAAGTATTTGAAACTTGTAAAATAGAGGATATTGTAATACCCCATATTATGATTAGTTCAGTTCAACTCCTAGTGCATAGAAACGAGGCTTAGAACCTACAAATTCCACTAAGTATTGGAGACTTAGTCATATTTTTGGCCTCATAACTTTGAGGACTTTTAAATTGACCTTTCCTATGCTGAGATGTAAGTTTTTGAGTTAATTCATGTTCAGGGGTGTAAGGAGCTGTAACACCCTACATATTTTGGCTAGACTTTGAAGCGTCGTTCTTATCAGTATAAAATCTTATCCCATGAATTTCTTTTTCATATACATGTCATGATCTTTATACTAGTGTGTGAAGTGATTTCGAGGTGAAAAATATTCATAAGAATCACTTAGAATAAAGTTGAGCTAAGAGCCTTTGATTCGTCCAAAGTTTGGTATTTGATTTTACAAGGGTCTACTAAGAATATATCAAGATCCAAAAAATTATATATAATTGAGTCAGATTTCCAACGATACCAATTTCACCTTAATTCGGTACCCGAGCAAAAAGTTATAGCCATTTTCATGAGAGATACAGTGAGGGCACGTGATTAGCAAGTGACGCATGCTCCATCGCTTACCCCTATTTTGTTGCTTTTGGTTCCACCTTTTTTTTAAATGGAAAATAGGTCATTCCCCCCCCCCCCCCCAAATTCATCCATAACACTTCATTAAAGCCCCCGATGAGCATTATTGGCCGCTTTATTCATGATTTTTCTCCAAGAAAGCCTTCCTTTCCAAGAACCCTAAACTTCTCCCATGAACTTCAAATTCAAGTTACATTCTCTTCAAGATAAACAATAATTTAAGTTCTCTAGTCCAATGATTCCAAGAAAAGCTTTCAAGAACATCTCCAAGGCTTTTAAGGTCAAGCTTTCTCTTTCAAATCAAGCCTGTTAAGGTATGTAGGTTATGAACAAGGGTATCCTTTGACCCTTGTGCCCAAATTTCTTGATTTATAGATTTTATTTACTTATTTTGAAGTAGGGTTTATACTCAAGTTTATATATTCTTGAAGCATGTGATTATCAGGAGATTTAAAGCTTAAAGTATGTCAAGAAGTTCTTATGTTTATGTTTGTAACTTTTAAGATTTATATTATGAATGAGATTGTACTATCTTAATTTATTATTGTTGAAGTATTTTAAGAATTATATCAAGCATGAAGTTTTGCTATGAATTACCATGAGTTTACAGCATAAATTTCAAGCCTTAAGTTTAAGTGTTGAGATTTCAAAAAGGTCATGCTCTTAAGTTTTATTTGATACGCTTATACCAAGAATGAGTTTCATATTTCAAAAAGACTATGGACTTAAGCTTCTTTGATGGTTTTATACCAATATTTAAATAACGATGGATCTTTTGATCCCAAGCTAAGATATGGAATCCATGTTTGTTCATTTTGATTATACTTTAAAGCAAAGAAAAGCATACCTAGTTTTCATTATAAAACCCTTATACTAAGTTAAGGTGGGTTTCCTAAATTATGAGCATAAATTAATAAGGGAGTAGTATTTAGCACCGAGTTGTGTATGCGTCCAATCTCACATGGACAAGAACTACTTGCCACCATAGGTTTAAAGTCCTAATATGAGTCAAGCATAGTGATCACTTAAGTTAAGGTCCTATTCTTATGGCAAGGGTAGGATAGGTTTCCCCAACGTGAGCTCTCCCCACCATGGGTAAGACATTGAACTCCATGATAGTTCACATGGTGTATGTCATTTAGAAGAACCTCCACAATAAAGAATGAAGTAAAGATTTTATAAACTAAGTGTTGTGACTCACAAAGATTGTCTTTATGATTTAATGCTCATGTTTATGATTCTACAACTTTTATTTTATTCAAGCCCATGTGACTCATTTACACTTAGCATGTATATTTTATTTAAAGGTTTGTATGTACGATAATTTATTGTTCTTACTTATGCATTCACCCCCACATACTTAGTACATTCCAGAAGTACTGATCTACATATATGTCTATGTGCTACATTGTCTCATAATATAGGTACAAGTTGTAGCGTGCACATCATAATCAGACAATTTGCATCTTCTAGTCAGCAGGTGATGAGTCCTTTTGATTCGACGGCTTGAGAGAATCAAATTTTGAGTAGCATCTTTTTTTCTTTATTCAGTCGTATTGATTCGAGATAGTTTGGTGTCATGTCCCGGCTACCTATAGTAATTACTAGTCGACGCTTCATATACAGTTAGTAGAGTTGATGTATTTGATTTTAGTTTTATTTTTTATATCTAGAGTTGTAATCGTTTTAATAGTTTTTTTTTGAAGATGTTCATCTAAAGACTTTTCTTCTGCTCATTTCTGCACGATTTATGTATCTTATTCAGTTGCTCAGGAGTTTTACTAGTACAAGGGTTAACTTGGTATCACTTGTGGTCCTAAGCACTGTGTGACATTTCAGGGGTATTCTCAGGGAATTATAGATATAGAACTCAAAGTAGATGCATGAAATACTAGATCATTGGGTATTCATAACCCACCATCTATGGAAAATGCAACTATTATTCTAGTTTCATAATTTATATGAAATTTAGGAATTTAATAACTCAATACCAAACTTATGGATTTCAAAATGTACTTAAGATTTGTGATTGATGGACATGAACACTAAAATTAATGATAAAGTGTGTATTACAACTCAATAACATCAAGGGACTGAGGTATCAAGGAATTTGACAATATCTATAAACCCTAAATTGTGAAGAAGGAATTGAATTGAAAAATTGGTTAACTTTGGGACTCAATGAGTGAAAGGTTCATTGATGAAATACCACATACCCAGCGATGACAGTCCTAGAGAATTCATTGAAATTAGAAGCCTGAAGAAGATAAACCCTAGCTCTGCCTTGGGGGAAAGAAATCACCTCTTTTCTCTCTTTGAAACTGATTGTCAGGTGTTTTTTTGAGTAATGAGAGCTTAGGGTAATATTGTCGTCAATAATACAACTTGAATATTCTAAATGATTTAGTTTTTTATTTAAAAATAGTGAGAAAAGATTGATGTACCCCTATAAAAGTTTTAATTGTAAGTTGCTGAAGATGATGTACATGATCGTCCTAAGATTTAGGATTGTACTCGTGGTTTGGATCATGATGAGAGCTATAAAAACATGATAAGATGAGATTTTATATAATCTTGGGATCTACCTATGTCTATACCTTGGTTTATAGGTTCAAAAGTTCAATCAGGATTATCTATGGGACATATGATCGTGCCTAAGCTCATAGTTTCAAAGAGGTTCCTTCTCGTGATTGAATGGTATAATTTTCCACTTTCATATTTTGGATAATTATTGATAATATGAGACCATTTTATGGTTGTAAAAAATAACTACAGCCGTGGTGGGTTCGTGATAGCTCACTGCATGACAATGCTTCACTAATGAGGCCATAACTTTTTACTCTGATATCGGATTAAGGTGAAACTGGATAATTTGGAAAGATAATTCAAATATATATCATTTAGTGGGTCCTTATTTAAAATATTCTTCATAATCCATAGGTTATTATTGTTTAAATCTGATCATTTCACAAGGAATCAATCAATAAGGGAGGCTT
This sequence comes from Capsicum baccatum var. pendulum, assembly GCA_030864225.1. NCBI lineage: Eukaryota > Viridiplantae > Streptophyta > Magnoliopsida > Solanales > Solanaceae > Capsicum > Capsicum baccatum. Next base: position 72,576,905 of record CM061558.1, on the reverse strand, counting down.
TGGCTTGGTTACGAGCTAGAAGGTTCTTATGGCCTTGTTACATGGAAAAATCCCTTATTATTTAGTTAAAGGTTGATGTTTAATACTAAATGTAATTGAATCATGGTTCTAGATATGTCTTTCATTTTTAAGGTGTTACAAACCTTTTCTAGTATTTCCTTCTACATTCACAAGTTAAAGTCACTTTACTGAGTCGAGCGACCTACTGAAGCTTCTAAGGAGGTACCCTAAATACATTCACTGACATGACTTCTTTTATATAATGGAAAATATTAGAGTCTGTGACCTAACTTTCCATAACCAATACATCCATCCATACCTATCAAACTATTAGGACTCTAGATTAACCCCTAGTCATAATACGATGCCTAGAGTCTTAAGTTACCCCATGCTAACCCATGGCCTAGAATAACATATAGAATAATTAAATAATTGATGAAATACATGAGGAAGATAAATAAAATGATATATTCATAAATAAAACCAACACTGAAAGTGAAGGCTAACATTGTCTAACATAACCAACATGCTAAAAATCTAAGTGTCTGTCTGAAAGTCCTCTAAATAAGATAAGTTATTGGGACAAGCACCCAACAAACTCTAAATGCTTGAAACTAAAATGAAACTAAAAATAAATACTAATGACTAGTCTTCGAATGGAGAGGATTCACTAAAACACTACTGTTGATACAGTGCTGAATCGTACTATCCTCAGGTAGGGTGTTTTTCCTAGGAACCTATATTACACGACAATATAGTGTAAAGAAAGTATATGGTCAATACTTTGAATGTACTAATCATGTAAGATATGTATGATCTAATATAAGCTGGATATGATAAATTTACCATGGTAGACTGAACATGAAATTGAAGTATACAAACTAATATAATGACTAAGTAATGAACAAATAGTATTGTGATAAGTTGAACAAACTGAATTGAGGAACATGCAAATATCTAGAACTAAACTATAGAATGTGGGAGCTATTGTTAACTGACATACCTTAATCTAAGCTTATCGGGATCTAACCTATTGCCCCAAATAGAATAGTGCTTTGTACCTTGCCAAGGGTACGAACACTAACTAACATGGATCTATTAAAATGATGTCTAAAAGGACTAAGGTATCAAAATTGGTCTGATGTATGATCTTTTAGAGCCTATGGTGGCTTTATAATTCTAAGACATAGAGAATCCTAGTAAAGGTCCCAGCCTAACTGTGTTAGCCTTCATCGCTATATCTGCATGGTGATAAGTGCTACTCCCAACTTAATATAACTAATAACTTATAGTTCATTTAGAATGAATGGTTATTAAGCTCATAACATTAATATCTAAGTCTCGAATAGTAGATACTTATCTAAAAAACATTTTAAAATAAGTAACCATGGAGTAATGAGTATTGATTACATTTTCATGAATCTCTAGGTCATTAGATTTTCATAACACACCATCTCAGAAGTATGCAACTACTAATGGAAATTCTAAAAACTGCATATAATATGGGAGTTTCACAACTCAAAGCCAAAATAAAAAATTTACCAATATATTGAGAGTTCATAGTTATGAGTATGTAAAAATGCTCAAATTTATAGAAAAACATATATTCATGGTTTATTCAAATCAAGAAATTTAAAACAAAAGGAATATACACATTTCATGAAAACCCTAAGCATGAAGTGTCACTTAAACTTGAGGAATTGAGTTAAATTTGGGACATAATGGCTGAAAGAATATCCATTGATGAAATACAACATACCTAGATATGGAAACCTTGGTGAATTCCTTGGAATTTGGAGCTTGAAGAATATGAACCCTTGTTATTGTTTTGAGGAAGAAATTGCCTTTTTTCTTGTTCTCTCTAAGGGTTGAATTTTTCTAAGTAATGAGGGACTTAGGGTATATTAAGCTTAATAAACAGCCTTGAAATATATTAAATGGCATTGTTTAGTGGTTTAAATAGTGTGAAAATACTAGAATGACCCTTATAAAACATAACTAAAAAAGTTGCAGAATGTGATGGATGAGCTATTCCATGATCGCGGGACCCACCTAAAATCATGGGTGGTGCTCCTAGTTAGATGGATGAATTAAGTCTCTCTGGACTTTATCAGAAAAGACTTGGTATTACTCTTGAGACGCACCTATAATCTTACCTTTGTCCATAGTTTGAAGTCTCAGCAAATCAACTTTAGGAACCAAGATTATGCCTAAGATCTTGGTTTCTAACCAAGATTCTAGGATCCTTTCATGTTTGGGAGGTATATTTGTCACTTTTCAGGTTTTGGGGCTATTTTATGTACAAGAGAGCATTGTATAGTCATATAATCTAACCCTGATTGTGTTTTCATTCATACTATTTTACTTCCAGACAATGTTAAACCAAAATTGTCATAACTCTTAGCTTTGGAATTGGAATAATGTGAAACTAGATGCATTGGAAAGAAGATTCAAAGAACTTTAATTTGGTAGGACTGAAGATAAAAAACACTTCATATTCTAGGGAGCCTGGTTTAGATTGACTACAGGAAGATTCTTCACAAGAAAAAACTGATAAGAAGGTTTCAACTTGGCTATGAGCTAGGAGTTACTTGTGGATCAAATACATATCTAAAACATTTCCCACTCTAACAAAATATGATGTTTGATTTTACATGTACTTGAAGCATGGCTCTAATATTATCTCAGATTTTTGGGGTGTTATAATATCTTCCCCTTAGGGAAATTTATCCCTGAATACGAACTAACTACCATAAAGAGTTAGGAAAAGTTATGCAATCCCATCAATGAATTTATAAGATTTAAATACTAATATGACAATTGAGTCCGTACTAAAACATGGACTGAACTGGACCCATGAATGCATACTAGGACATGAGAATAACCGAGTGACATGATATTGAAAGAAACAATTAGGGAAAGCTATTACCTCATGCTAGGACTAATTTCAAAGAGAAAATATGGGGGTACTTGGTCATCATATATGCCTCTGCTTCTTAAATACCTGCCTCAACTAACTAATTTTACTAAAGAACTATTATAGAATGACCTCCTTATTTCTCAACTTACAAACCTGATAATCAAGAATCTTAATTAGGACCTCTAAGTCAGAAAGACTATCTTTGACACCCAAGTTATACAAAGGCACAACCGATGCATAATCACCTATGCATTTCTTTAACAAAGACATATAGAAAATTGGATACAACCATGCTAAGTCTGTAGGTAAATCTAACTCATAGGCTATATTGCAAAAATATCTCACAATTTTATGAGGACCAATATAGCAGGGGATGGGCTTCTCTTTCTTGCTGAATCTCTTTACTCCTCATAGGTGAAACTTTCAACTAAACTAAATAATCAGTAGCAAACTCAAGGTCCCTTATTTTCATATATGCATAGGAATTCTAATGACTCTAAGCCATTTTCAGCCTTTCTCTAATCAGCTAACTTCTAGCATTTCTAATCTATTTTAGCCTCTCCCTAATAATTTTTCTCTATATCCTTATGAACTGAGTTTGGCCCTATTACAGTTGCTTCATGATAGCGCCCAAGTGCACACGCAATTGTACGTGGTCTACCAAGTTTTAAAGTGTACTTCAAGAAGCCAAGTATCGATCCCGTAGAGACCTACCCAATTCTACTTTAACAATTGAGAAAAAGTAAACAATAAAGTTTTAGAATTGAAAACTAAGATGAACCTAAACTAAAGATGAAAATTAATGACTATGGACAATCAATGTGAAAATATCTAGGGTTAAGGCTTACAAACAATCATACTATGTTATTAAACTTCATTCATTAAATCACTTATCTTGGTTGTTTATTCGTAGGTTTAATCACACGATTATGGTCTCCCGACCTCTAGCCGTTTACCTAATTTAAACCTTACAACTAAGATAAGTAATTTAATCAATGAAGTTCAATAATGTAGTTCAATAATGTAGTAAGATTATTGGTAAGACTTAACACTGTATCTCTACCCATTAATTGTCCAAAGTCATTAATTTTTATCTTTAGTTTATTTTATTTTTAGTTTTCAATTCTAAAACATTATTGTTTACTTTTTCTCAATTGTTAAACTAGAATTAGGTATTTGTCAACACAAGCCCCTATGGGATCGATACTTGGCTTCTTGAAGGCCACTTTACTACTTGGTAGATCACGTACACTTACGTGTGCACTGTTAAGTTTTTGGTGCTATTTTCGGGGACTTGTTATTTGGAAATTGTTTATTTTATTTTTACTTTTTGATTTACTTGGTGTTTTTATGCTTGATCTTGGTTTTGTGATTTTAGGAAATAGGTTTTAAGATTAAAAAGATGGCAAGGGATAGGGATTTGGTTGAACCAAGCCTCAAACCTGAACAACACTTCCATCAATGAAAAGGAGACACAATCTGTCTCCCCCAAATTTCTCAAATTGTAGAAGACCAAGATAATCCAGCTATAATGGCTGCAAAACAACAAGCACGCAGGACAGTTAGGGAAGTGCTACTCGCACTTCCGATGAACTTGACTTCCCTAATTCAAAGACCGGCTTCTGGGGCAAATTTCGAGTTAAATCCCAACATGGTCTAGATTTTTATTAGTAGTGGACAATTTGTATGGCTTTTACATGAGGATCCACAAGTTCACTTACATACTTTCATTGAACTTGCTAACATATTAATTCTGACTGGGCTAAGTACAAATTATGTAAGGCTGACACTTTTTTCGCATTCACTGTTGGGGGAAGATAAAAGGTGGTAGAATGTGAAGCCAGCCAATTCAATCACATTATGGGATGACTTACCCTGATAGTTCCTTATCAAACTTTTTCCATATGGAAAGACTGCGAGACTCTACAGTAAGATAGTGAGCTTCAAATAGAAGCTTGATGAAAATCTATGTCACGTTTGGGAATGCTTTAAGGACCTTCTTTAAGATTTTCTATATCACTAACAATCCAATGAGGTACTTGCTCATACTTTTGTAGAAAAACTTGATCACAATACTAGATTTTGCTAGACTCATCCACAGGTGGTCAAGTGCTGGAGCTGACTTATGATGAGCTGTACACATTATTGAACCGCATAGCACAAGGAAATCCCAAATGACATTTAGATTCTAGAAGTGCCATAAAAATAATTGTGGGTGTATTGTAGGTAGACTAGTTCACTGCCTTATCAACTCAGGTTGCAACATTGCAGAATATGATAAACACTCAGTTCAGTAGCCTAAAATTGGGAGCTCCATGACCTTCAACCACAGTCAATACCATCCAACAAGCTGCAGGTAGGTGTGGAATTTATGAGAATAGCAGCCATGTAGCTTTCAAGTGTGCTTTAAATCTAGAATTAGTGATGTATGTAGGAAATGATCAAAGGTCAAATTATGGTAATGCCTAAATATAAAGTGGAGGACTTAGCCTTGGAACGCACAACAACAAATAATTCAGCAACCATAGGCACAAGCAAATCAGTCAACTAGCAATATGAAGGATATGATGAAACAACTCTTAGCTAACTAGACACCATTTACTACAGACTTAAAAAATTTTCAATTGGCTCAGAGAAGTTTAGAGTTGCAGAAAGTATTGATTACTAGGACTCAAGGTGGTCCACCCACAGATATAGAGAATCCAAAACAAGTTATGACAATTACCTTGAGGAGTGGTATAGAGCTTCAAGGAGAACCTCCAAAGCCAACTAAGGAGGTAGATGCTGATATGGTGACTGAACAGGTAAATGAAGAAGTTTTTGAAAAATCAAGAAAGTATGAGTACTTGATAGAAAAAGTTGTTGCAAAAGAAGTGAAGAAGACACTGTTACATCCCTTCTGTCAGAGGCAGATTAAAGAAAAAGAGGATGCAATGTATAAGAGGTTCTTTAATACATTTAAAGAGCTTCACATTAACTAAACTTTGTTAGATATTTTGTAGGGTATGCCCAAGTATGCAAGGTTCTTAGGGATATGGTTGATAATAAGTTGAAATTACAGGATATGGGGGCGATAACACTCACTGAAGAGTGTAGCACTGTAATAAAATAGAAAATCCTATTAAATTGAGAGATCCAGAGAAGTTTACTCTTCTTATACAAATTGGGAGTAAATTGGTCCATGCACTGAGTGACTTAGGGGAGAGCATAAATTTTATTCCCCTATCTCTATTTATCATATTAGGCTTGGGAAATCCTAGCTCGGCTACTGTGTTTTTGTAGCTAGCAGACGGATCCATGGAATATCCAAAAGAAATCATTGAGGATTTCCTCATAAAGGTTGGTAGATTTGTTATTCCTGCTAACTTTATTGTTCTTGATTTTGAGGCAGCTGAACAGGTACCAATCATCTTGGGGCATCTGTTCTTACGAACTGGAGGAGCATTGATTGATGTTAGAGAAGGCACACATAAAATGAGGGTAGAGGATAAAAATATGGTATTTTATGTTTACAAAGAACCCAATTTAATATCCCATTATATAGACTTGGGGATGATTAATGTTATTGATGGGAAAAAGTGTAGGGTGGTTAGTCCACCAAAGACCTCTTCAGACTACCTGATTGAGCAGCCTAAACTTCTTCCATCTAAGCCTAATTTGGTGCTAATTGATGAGCTTGAAAAAGCTTAAGTTGAAAAACCTATTGTTCTTGAAATTTTGCACCCAAGAGGGGTAAAAATAATAAGAAGATAGACTCCAAGTGTGAGGAAAAAGATAAAAGAATATGGTTGAGTTTAGCTGGGTCGTGACACAATACTAAATCAGGCGCTGCTTGGGAGACAAGCCAAGTTAAGTAGGTATGTTTTATTTTCAGTTTTTAGTTTTTATTTCATGTAGTCTTTGTTTTTGGATTGAGTCGTAGATTTATGGGAACTGTTGAGTACTAGAGACCTGAGGTAAGGAGGTTGGGAAAAACTGAGTGTCGGATCACGCAGATCCCATTAATTGAAAAGATGCTACTAGCTAGTACTAGAGGCCTTAAGAAGTATTTCTACCTCTTACTTTTAAATTCACTTAGGCGACATAGTAGGTTTTTAAGTATGGGGTGGGGAAATTCCTAAATTTTAGCTCAATTTAAATTTTTTTGATGTAATATATTCTTTTTGGTGCTATTTTTTATTACATGGTGCAAGTGTTTTGTTTGGTAAAAGCATTTTGAATGAGTGAATTACTATTTTTGAGACTCTTTGGCTCAAGTTTTTGACTCTTGTACTTTTTGGCTTAAATTTGAATTCATGCTATTATTTGGTTAGGATTCTATGATGATCCTATTGAGTTAAGCATATGCCATGTACATGTGAGATTTTTGTATATTCCCTGTTGCATGTGATGTCTACACTTGACGGTGTGTGTGCAAAGCAAAATAAAGAGTGTAGGTTTAGGAGATGATATAGACATTTCTTTGATAGCCTTGTTTTATACCTTCTTTTTTACCTACGCTTTGTGCATTATCCTAGTTAAATCCCTTTGAGCCTTTAGCTTATTTTCTTTGGTAGCCTCATATATAGCCTAGTCCCTTCTTTGATGGATCATAATTTGATCCAAAAACTCCTATGTGCTTTAATGAAAAATTGAACCACGTGCATTTATTAATCCCACACAAATTAGGATTAGCATATATTATATATTGGTTAGACAAAGGAGCACTTGGACACGACTTGGACAATTTTGAAGCCGTGTGACGATGTGAGTAAATTGTCGTAGAGGCTGCACAAATTATAGGTTTTTTTATTCTTTAATTATTTGTTAATTATCATATCATGTATTCAATTATTTGAATTGTGATTATGAATATTATCGGCTAAAAATCCTCTTTCCGGGGTTAAAGCCAAGAACATGAGTACTATTATTTTGAATTAAATTTGTTTAATTTTGCTTATCATTATTGGTTGTGTGTTTATTCTTGTTTTAATTATTTTATAGATTGATCACCCGTAAATTACATATATTGTCGACCTTTTGACCTTGGAAGAGGGAATAATGAAATAGAACATGGGAATAAACAAAGTTTGGGTTTTTATTATTTTATAAAATAAAGAATTAAACTTAGCATCTAGGACAGGGATGTACTTAGATTCCTTACTTAATTCAAATGTAGAATTATAGCTATAATAACTTAATTGGATTATTACATCCCCACTCAATTAGGTAGCTGTAATGTCCATATTAGGTAAAAGATTAGAGGTCAGGAGACCATGATCATGTAATAAACTCTACGAATCAACAACTAAGATAAACAAGTTAAGAAACTATATAACTATTATATGGGGACATCGGTTTTGTTGTGCTAAATTTTAGTATTGATAATGTTTGTCATTACTCACAAGCTAAGAGATATGACCCATATTAATTCTAATTAGTAACTAGAAGTGGATTACGCCGAGTGTTGGGTTAAGGCTAATTGATATGTGTAATCTTGTGTAGAACCAAGGTCTCACCTAATAAATCTACTTAACTTGAATTAATGGTTACGTTATGTAATTTTGCCTAATAAAGTGGCTTATGTGATAACTAGTTGTCTCTAATAAATGACTATTGACTTGTGGGCTAGAAGCCTAGTAAACTAGTTGGTGGATCTTACTTGGTTAAAATATAGAAACTAGTCCTTAAGGTTGTAACATGCCTAATGATGTTGGTCTTGGTATTAATGACTAGTAAACTAGAAGACTTGTATCTAGTATTTCATGGATATGAAGAATAGATAATATACACTAGACTTGGAGTTCATCAATGAAATGAAGATTAAGAAACTATATAACTATTATATGGGGACATCGGTTTTGTTATGCTAAATTTTGGTATTGATAATGATTGTAGACCTCGGTAAAAGGCCATGCTAGGAATGTGGAAAGCGCAGCTTTGGTGAGTTGCTCATGTAGTTGTGCCTTGATATATTGATGGATGGATATTTTGGTGTACTCCAGTGGTATGGGACACCATGACGAGTTCCTTGTTATATTCTTTTGCATGTACTTCCTGGAGGTATGGGATGTCATGGTAAGTTCTTCTCCTTTGTATTCTTATTATGGTTAGTGTTGATTATGGTAAATACATATTTGTTATTGTATATATGTGGCTTTACTCTTCCAAAATGATTAATCATTTGTATGATGATTATGGTATATGTTGGTATGATACATTATGCTAATGCCTTGGTAGATTAGTTATTTTATACAATGATATCGAAGAAGATTCAGGTTGGATTCTATACCTTGAATTTAAGTTGTTATCTTACCTTATATCATCTTTATATTACGATTTGGCTCAGTCAGCCGATGATGCCTACTGAGTACCCATGTTTTGGTACTCATACTACACTTCTGTACCTTTTTGGTGCAGGCCCAGGTTCTAGTTGTTGTTGTTGAGTCGAATCGTGTTGTGTTGACCATTTGGAGATTAGGTGAGATCTAGGAGTTTGAGTTGCCAGCCTCTTTCCCCTCTATCTTTATTTGTCTTTTGTTTTTGAAAGAAATGTATGAGATTATTTAAGATATTTTAGACATTGAGTTGTAAATTCTTATTGTCAAATCTAGATGCTCTTGTACGAATATTATCAGGTCATGGGATTGGTATTTGAATATCAGTTGTCTTAGATTGTGGAATGTTATTATATATGTTATGTTCGTCTATAGGGTCTATGTTGGAAATTTCTATCAAGGTAACCGATTGCATTAGCTCCGGGTTACAGTATCGGCTTACCTACCGGTGAGATATGTGATGCGTGAGCAGATGCTAACATATTTGAGGCTTTTAACTCTAAATAATTGTGAAGTCTTAAGCAACTTTTGTTATTTTTGATTGTTTTTATTGTTTTAATGAAGATGTAAGTGATAGAGGAAGAAACAAAAGGAAACAAGAACAAAATCAGTTGAAATTTGGTACAAATAAGATGAAGTGTAGCTGATGACATCTTTCAAGCACCGTTAGGCATGTGAAAGGCTGTCATATTGCCGTTAAGCTTAGATAGAAGTTGAAGAATTGAAGAGAAGTGTGACGACATTTCTCGAGTGCCGTCATAACTTTGACAAGGCATTAAAATCACCGTCAACTAGAAGTCGAACATGATGATTTCTAATAAGGATGTGATGACATTTCTCACATGCCGTCACATATTTGACACGCCATCAAATTTTGCCATCAGGATAAGCAAAAGATGCTATTACACTAGAAGCTTTGACGATATTCTGCAAAAGCCGTCAGGTGTCTGACAAGCCGTCAGAAATGGCGTCATCAATTCTGAGGAAAAAAAAAGCTGAAACTTGAGATTTGCTTCCATATGTAGCTCTTTCTATTTAAGGCATAGTTTTTAGGTTTTATTACATGGAGGAAATTATAAAAAGGTCTTTTTATTCTCTTTAGGGGGAATCATACACAATTAATTATCCATTGGGCAGAGAATATACTATATTTTTTCTCTCTCTATCTCAATAATAATATTTTTGGTGTTTTTGCCTTGTGATTCAAATACAAGTTCAATTTCGATTCCATTCATCGTTGTAATTTTATCCTTTCAGTTATGAATGCAAATTGCGTACTTCTTTCTTGCGTCATAAGTAGCTAAACTCCTGTAACCTGGATTATAGAATCTAGGGTTAGTTCATGATAAGCTGTTAAATTAATTATTCAAGGTTTAATAGGCGTTAAGATTTCTTGATAATTCTGAGACTGTAATTTATGTCTGTTGGTTGCAAGCAATAGGCGTACCTACTTTGGTTTTCTTGAGAAAGAAATCATAAACAGTAGGAAGTAAGTTATCAACAGGGACTCAAAAAGGCTTCATTTAATAATCAGCATTGTAACAAGGTTGGTTAACCTGAAGTAAAATCTGTGAGTGATAAGCTATTCCCTATGTCTGAGAAGATTACAAAATTAGATGCTTCAATAGGTCAAAGATGGCTTGTCATCCTAACCACTGTGAGAATCTTGAGTAATTTTTAGCATCTGTCATGTACCGTAAGCCCTAGTGAACATAATGCTGGTTATTTCATAAAATCTTAGTTACAAACATCGAAATCAAAGTAACAAAAAATTACATGTTAAACTCAAAACCCCACTTTACTTTCTTTTTGTGCCAATTGTTTGAATTTAACTTGTAGCTATAGTTTCAAATTGATTTAATCGCCGCTTACATTGTACCCTGTGTATTCGATCCCGACTCTAAAGTTGGGTAAATATATTGACGTTGACCACCTTGCACTAAATTGAGGTGTAAGTTGAGCGTTATAAAAAATGGCGCCATTGTCGGGGAACTATTTGGCGTATTACATTAGTTTTGAATTTTAGCTTACTTGCTTGAATTCAAACTTGTAAATATTTGTTTGTGATTTCCTTTGTTTCTTTTATTAGGTAGATTTTCTTTATTCTTATTTATTTCTTACTATGGCATCATGGAATGAATGTGAGTTTGATGGTTGGAAATCTTATCTGGATGATCCATGTCCATATCGTGATGACCCTACTTTTGGGAAGATTATAGATATGCTCCTCGGAGAGAGATGTGTGCACCATCTCCATCCTACCGGGAGTATAATTTTCCTTTATTTGGTGGTCAAGATGGACATTGGAGTGATTACCCAAATGCCCCTTTCCCCTATTGCGCTAACCCAAGTTCTAGTTTTGTTTATGAGTATGATAGGTCTTATGGTTAAGAAAAGGAAGAACGAAGCACTGGAAAGAGTGACATTGAAGCTATGCTTCAACTAATGTTAGATTGTATAGACATAATGGATGATACCATATGTGACATACGTCAAGACACTAGGGAATTTAACGAGGGAAGAGAAAGGATAGAAGAGAAGGATATCGAGGTCAATCATCCAAAACACTTTTCTACATTATGTTTAGATGATATTTTGTCTGTAGAATTATTTAAAATAATGGAAGAGTGTGAGGATGAAGAGCAAGAATCCTATGTTGATGATGATCTTGATGTTGAGCAACCCTCGATAATTTCCCAACCAACCGAACCATTCATGAATAAAGATGCCACGAATGAGGAAATGGTATTAGAGTCAAAAGAAGAAATCAAGCACAAACCTCGTGAAGACTTTAGTCCATTTTGGGGTAAAAATACTAGTAGGGAAGTTATTCCGAAATTGAGGGTTAGTCCTTATTCGAATCACTTTTCAACATTATTCTTAGTGGATGTGATGGAAGTCAAATCACCCAAACAAATGATGAATTTTGAAAATAAGGAGGAAGATTCGTATACTTTGGAGTTTGTCCTTTCAAAAGGATTTACTACAACCCCAATATTGAAGGCCAAGGAGCTTAAAGATCGATGTCCATTTAGTGGCTGTTTAAGATTCTCAACATTGCCAAATGAGCCCACAGAAAATTTTGATGCAAAATTGGGCAAGCAGTTCAAGTCTTTGAAGTGGCGTGATAGAACATTCCTCATAATAAACTCATATTTGCCCAACATACCCCAAAGATGTATTGATCAAAAGTTGGGCTGGCGTTTAAATTCTCCACGTGGAGACATAAATAATTATCAACAAGGTATCTTGACAAAATTTGAGTATTAAAGATAACTGAGTCGCGTCGCGACATTAAACCAGGCGCTGCTTGGGAGGAAACCTAAGGTATTTTTTTTTTATATTCATCTTATGTGATTAATATCAGATCTTCTCATCCATGGTGCCACAAGTATGTTTCTAACTCTCTTATTTTGGTTTGACGCATTGGAGACATTGCATGATTTTAAGTTGATAGTGGCGCTACTTGTGGGAGTTGATGCCCTCCATGGGTTTTTGTTGTTGTGCCTCTTTTCCCCGGATTCTTGTTCCTAGTAGAGCTGGTATATTTAGGCGTATTGTGTTTTGTTTTGTTATGGGTTGTGGTTAATTAAGGGAAAAATAGGTATCTAGGGTAGTTGATATATTTTTATTGATTTCTCTTGGAATGACAAATGCCCCTCCAGCTGTCTACCTGATAACTGTGTGATGTGCATCTATATGTGACTACTGTGAACCTTTTTATGGCATTAGTTCTAAAGACATGGTAATCATTGCTAAGAATTGCCTGAACCGGATAGGTAGTAGCTTGTGATGTACCTTTGTGGCATGTGTGTGTGAGGTCTAGCTCAGTTCCCTTTGTATGTTGAATCTAGAACTTGCTTGGTTAGTCTCACCTTGGTTGAAAGATAGGGGTTAGGAAAGGATCATAGTCCGCTGTTGATATTAGTCCACTTTTAGCCTAATTACCTACCCTATGTGCATGATATCTCCCTTGATCCCACTTTTGAGCCTGAATAGATTAATTCTTTTTATGACACCTATCACCTTTCCATATAACTCAAAATAAATCTGTTTTGGCCCTGGTCCTCCTTGGATACTGTGCACCTTAACTTAGGCAAATAACCTAAGTTGAGGCTGGCTATCATAGGGGTGCGTGATATGAAATGTGCATGAAGAAAGTTTTAATAAAAAGAAAAGATTTAAATGATGGATGTCGTTGAAAAAGAATAAGAAAAGAAAAAGACTGTGAAAAGAAAGAATGAAGTGTTAAAAAAAAACCGCACTCATTCGGAATATGTGTGATCAAGAATGATTGAAAAATATAAAAAGTCTAAGAGATGGAACCCTAAAAGAGTAGTGTAGTATCAAGGAGGCTTAGTCACTTTAAATATCCATGAACACTATTCTAGCCCTAAGCCTACATTACAAGCCGAAGAAAAGACCTATAGTGATCCTAACTCAACTGTCTGAATGCCTTGGTAATGAAAATAAGGGCACGCATATGGTATTTGACATACATTGATTGGAATTTCTTTCTGAGAGTGAGTGTCTCTTGACCATCCCTGCATTGACATGCTTAATTTCATACATGAGTTAGGCGGGACTTCTTTATTGTAAGGGCACACAGGTTCTATCACTAGCTGCCTACTTGTTTGGGTAGTGTAACTTGTATATATGAATGGTTGTTGTTTCTAACTTGATGCCAAATCTTGATTCCTTTGTGTTACATTGTGGATCTTCATTTATAAACATAGTTGGGTTTATAAGTAATTGAACTTGGAGAGTGCCATGTGTTTTGAGCTAAAATTGAAAATCAACTGCCATGGGTATCTTATGTATTTCTTGGTTAAGCATCGTAGTGTTGTATTTTGGTCGCTTGAGGACAAGCAATTGTTTTAAGTTGAGGGTGTTTATGTGTGAGCAGATGCCAACACATTTGAGGCTTTTAACTCTAAATAATTGTGAAGTCTTAAGTGACTTTTGTTATTTTTGATTGTTTTTATTGTTTTAATGCAGATGTAAGTGATCAGGGAGAAAACTAAAGGAAAGAAGAACAAAATTAGTTGAAATATGGTGCAAATAAGATGAAGTGTTGCTGATGAAATCTTTTAAGTGCCGTCAGACATGTGAAAGGCTATCATAATTGTCGTCAAGCTTAGACAGAAGTTGTAGAATTGAAGTGAAGTATGACGACATTTCTAAAGCGCCGTCACAAATTTGACATGGAGATGCTTATAAAAATGGTTTTTTTTTATTCTCTATAGAGGGCATCATACAGAATTAGATATCCATTGAGAAGAGAACATACAATATTTTTTCTCTCTCTATCTCAAGCGTAATATTTTTGGTGTTTTTGCCTTGTGATTCAAATACAAGTTCACTTTCGATTCCATTCATCATTGTATGTTAATCCTTTCAGTTATGAATGCAAATTGCATGCTGTTTCTTGCGTCATGAGTAGCTAAACTACTGTAACCTAGATTATGGAATCTAGGGTTAGGTCATGATAAGGTGTTAAATTAATTATTCAAGGTTTAATAGGTGTTAAGATTTCTTGATAATTCTGAGACTGTAATTTATGTCTGTTGGATGCAAACAATAGGCGTACCTACTTTGGTTTTCCTAAGAAAGAAATCATAAAAAGTAGGAAGTGAGTTATCAGAAGGTACTCGAAAAGGCTTCGTTTAATAATCAGCGCTATAACAAGGTTGGTTAAACATGAGGTAAAACCTGTGTAGTGATAAGCGATTCTCTAAGTCTGAGAGGATTAGAAAATTAGACGCTTGAATAGGTCAAGCGACATTTGAGCATACCGTCGATAATTATAGCTTGTCATCCTAACCACTGTGAGAATCTTGAGTAAATTTTAGCATTTGTCATGTACCATAAGCCCTAGTGAACATAATGCTAGTTGTTTCATAAAATCTTGGTCACAAACATCGAAATCAAAGTGACAAATAATTACGTATTAAACTCAAACCCCCACTTTACTTTTTTTTTTGTGCCAATTGTTTGAATTTAACTTGTAGCTATAGTTTCAAATTGATTTAATCGCCACTTACATTGTTCCCTGTGGATTCAATCCCAATTCCAAAGTTGGGAAAATATATTGACGACGACCGCCTTGCACTAAATTGTGGTGTAAGTTGAGCGTTATCAATGTGGTAGGTTCCATCAAGACTCAGAAATTGAGTCATGACATGATCTCATTAGATTAGCAAGAAACAACCAAGCATGTTTGCAACTGACACTACCCAAAATAAGTAACTAACAACATAACTTATGTACCCTCACAACAAGGAAGTCCCAAATCCCGCAGTATCATCATGCATGTTAGTGCAGGGACTACATAAAAACACTCACACTCTCAAAAGAAGTTCAAATAATGTGTATAAATACCATCGACTTGCCATTATTTTCTTTACCTTAGTTTTTCAGACAATTGGACTGGGATCACTATAGGACTTTTCTAGGCTTGTAATGTTGGCTTGGGGTAGGTATTGTACATATGGGACATACAGAGTCACCCTCCTTGATTGTACAGGTACATTATTGGCTCCACTAATTAACAATACTTCTTTTGCTCTCTTTTTTCTCCTTTATTGGTTATCCAGATTGTGTTTTGTTTATTTCATTGTTTGCATTTATTCACTTATTCTTTTCTCATTTTTTTATCTTGTCTACCATACCCAATCCTACTTTCCTTTTTTTATTCAACACCCTTCTTCATAACTATCTTCAACTACCCACCCCTATGATAGCCACCCTTAAATTTAGAAAATTTGTTTGAGATTAGGTACACAGTGTACAAGTAGGTATCAGGGCCAAAACATGTTCATTATAGTTAAACGAGAAGGTGAAAAGGTTAAAACAAGAAAATAAGTCAATTTAGGCTCAAATGAGGGATCAAGGGATACTTGTTCTAATTTGCTCGGTCGTTTAGGCTAAGAGTGGGCTTATTCATACATGGACAATGACCATGTCCCAACCAACTATCCTACAACCTAAGCAAGATCAACCGGACATATTTTATATTAAATACACAAAGTAAACTAGGTAAATGCCTTACAAACATGGTACATGGTTACGTTATCAACTACTACTTACTCGGTTCATCAATGCTAAACATTGATTATTTTCTCCCTAATAAAAATGTCATAATAAGATTCAAAAGTGGTCACAACAACATATACTCACAACACATAGTTCAAAATGTTTTTCGACGTGTATAATTAAACACATAAAAACACAAAAATTAGACTGCACTAAGGTTCCTTATTTTTATTCTAGTCAAACATTACAAAACATAACGAATATCATAGACACAACATGATAACTAAATATGTAGGCTCTTATATGATAACACAGTCCTGGTAAAACAGACACAACAACAAAAACACAAAGTGGACATCTAGAGACACAAGTATCCCTACCCCAATTGAATAAGAATACGTTTTTCCTAATGCATTAGGCCACCATAAGGCAAGAGAGAAAGTTACAAACCAGTGAAAGCTTAGCTCTGTAGTTCTGATGTCAATCAGAATAACACGAATTATCACTAATGTAGAAATAACAAGACATATTGGATTGTTTCCCAAGTAATGCATAATTTAATGTCGTGACATGACGTGGGTAACTTGATTACTCAGACTTTATCAAGGTGGACATAAGGTTGGATTCTAGGATCATAAAGAATGTTTATTACCAAAACCACCCTCATGTTAGTTGGCTTCTGATATCACCTAAATTACACCTCCTAAAAGTATAACACAGTTATTTGTCAAATATAAAAACCAACAAGGTTAGGGTCAACCTACAGGGAATACAACAAAAATCTATTACGAGTTTGCTAATGAGATTGTAAAGTGTAGAGAGTAAATAAGGGGTTTTGTAAGAACAATAGTAATAGTAATAGTTTTTGCAAATAAGGTTGTTATCAATATGAGATGATCACTATGATTGTGTTCCCCCTGACTTCTTAACTCCACAGACATCATGCTCATCAAAATATCTCGGTGCCTTGATTTGAAAATATAACAAGTTATGTATAACTTTAACCAACTCTCGACCTTGGTTTGGGTGAATTTGACTAATCTCTTCTCAGTCTCAGAGTGTCATATTTTGAACCCTTGTTCTAGATCATAGATCAACTATCTCTTCTTGGTCATAAGTTAATTAGATGAAGGTTTATATCTTTAAATTAGTGTTGTCATTTTATTTTCCCAATATATACCTCTCTCGAGAGGTAGTATCGAATATTGCTAAGTTCATAACATTTTCAACTATTAGGAAAGCAATCAAAGCGAAGAAAACCATAATGCATGCATGAACACCACTTTAGAATGACTTTGAACTTCCTGTATTTTTTTAATCTATCAGGGTTCCCACAACCCTAGTTATGGGGTTTAGCTGCTCATGATTGTAAAAACACACATAGAATTAAAAATTAAAAGCATATGTATATTCTAACAAATAATAAGAATGAATCAAAATCTTAAATTAATATCAAACTGTCATGACCAAACCAGGGCCTGGACATGATGGGTATCACAAGTTCGCTGAGGACCGGAGACCACCCCCGTTGCCTAGTTAAAACGAACACAACACACCTAGTAGCGGATGAATTCTGAATATATAACAAGATAAAAAAGTATAAGCTCAAGAGAATCTAAAAATATCAACAACCAACCTGACCATAGCAATCCACAAATCCTCTAAACAATACCAATCATCAACCTAAGTTGGGATATGCCCCTGCGGTTGCAAAAATGAGTCCCAAAAGTAATTAGTCTATGACATACTAAACTAAGAAATAATGGGGCTTTTTGAAGAAGGAGGCTCACCACTTCAAGCTAACATGCGAACAACTCTGGAATAACCTATCAGTGTACAATAAAAGTAGAAGTGCCTTCAGACCCTGCATCGCATGGGGATATAACATTTATGGACAGTTTGTGGGGTAACCACTAGCATGTAACTCAGGATAATGATAAAGTAATGCCAATTGTAAGTTCAATTTCAAACTCAATGTACATGTTCACATTCATGCATACATTTATATAATAGATCTTGGGGTAGGGAATAATGTTTAGCATGATAATAAAACATTAGCCTGGACTTGTAGCTCAACTATTATAAATAGGCACCCCCGGGCTATATGGGTTAAGCTCTCCTGCTAAAAGGGTCCCAGTGCGTGTTAGCCTTATGAATCGAAGGTATCAAGGAATACCAAGGAATTCCCTAAACCCACATCAATCCTAAATACAAATATATATCAGTATTATGAACCATGCACATAGTTATCAAGACCAAACCTCACGTCGGCAAATGTGAGTTTCCAGTATCAGTCCTCTAGGACTCACACCTTCATGACTTAGCTACATAACCCCCATTAAGCCCAAATAAAACAAGTTTCACATTACCATTCATTTACCAAGGAATTATACACTAAAGCACACCATAGGTATCATCATACCATTTAGCTTGCAAACTCATAATTATGCTATCAAAATTCCGTTAACTTGGGGGAATGCCTTAACTCCTTTTGTCCATTAAATCAATATAGGAGGAATGCCTCCACCTCTTTTAGTTTATCATATCAATGTTAGGGAAATTCCTCGGCCCCTTTTGTTCACTAGATCAAAACATAGCCAACAAGGTCTTCATAATCCATGTTCATTGTTTAATTATTTATGTAATGCGATTGTATAAATGAGTAAGTCAAACCAAATAACAATTCCCTGATTCAAGGCCACTTACACAAGTGGGTTGAGGGAACAAATTAGTCAAAACCAATTTCCAAGTCCAAAATCTCAATTTGGGAGAATACCTCAACCCCCATTCCAATTCCTATACCCATGCACCAATTAGTTCAGAACATTAAATTTAAAACATTAAAAACTCATCAAAACCATGGGAAAACAATTTAAGGATCAACTATTGCAAAACCCTCAACCCCTCTAATAACCCCATATTCAAATCCATACAAATAAACTATTTTAAACTCATGGTTTTTCTTAAAAAAAAGATTTGGGGAAGAGTAACATGCCTGAAAGCATCACTACTATGGAGAGAAATCGCCCTTGAGAGCCCTAATTAACCAACTTCATGGAAACCCTAAGTGTTCTTGATCTTGGAGATTTGAGAGAGTTTGAGAAGTTATTTTGATTTGTTTTGGAGTGATAATGATACCCCAAAGGGGTTTTAAGTTGTGGGTTAAGATCGGGGAAGCGGGTAAATGTCCAAAGTGCCTTTAATTAAAAGATGAAAAATGCTCGTCAGTGACCACGAGTCACCTTATGACTCATTAAGACACATTATGACTCATCACCATGAGTTGTGGTCAAGACAATAGCTTAGGGACACTTTACCAGTTACCTTACGAGTCGTACACTATGACTCGTGTATAGACCATATGAATCGTAGGAACAAAATTGTACCCGGAGAAAAAACTTTGGCCATCACACTAGTTTCATTTTAGAAGGGACACTATGACTCGTAGAGAGTCAATATGACTTGTTTGGAAAAACTAGTGGCCAAGACAAAAAGAAAGGAAATCTTCACTGGTCACCCTACGATTAGGGTCTTACGGCCCATATAGACACCATACGACTGTAGCATGAGCGTAGCTTAGGCAGTAAGGTCATAGATTAAGGATTTTCCAGGGACCAAAAATTTAGGGTGTTACATTGTCCCCCATTAGGATTATTTGTCCCTGAATGACGAGTTAGGGCATTTATTAGCACAATTTTTATACAACACCCAATTTTACTTTCCTTCAACAAAGGCAGAAAATAAAGATATTATGGAACACACATTCCTAAAGAACGATTATCCAAGAGGGAAACAAGAATGGATATTTGAACTTCATTTCTTCTCCAGCTTCCTAAGTAGCTTATTCAGCCAAATGATTTCTCTATAGAAATTTCACCGAAGCTACATTCTTAGTCATCAAGCGACGGACTTTCCTATCCAAAATATCAACTGGGACTTCTTCATAAGATAAGGAATCCGAAACACCAACATTCTCCAATGGAACAATCAATGAGGGATCACCCACACACTTTTTAACATAAAAAAAATGAAACAACTGATGAATGGAACCCAAACTAAAAGGCAATTTTGATTCATAAGCCATATTTCCCACTTGCCTCAAAATACAATAACGGCTAATATAGCAGGGACTGAGCTTTCCTTTTTTTCCAAACCACATCACTCCTTTCTTGGGAGATATATTTAAGAACACCAAATCATACACATCAATCTACAATTCCATTTGCCTCATATTCTTTATTGGACTTTTAGCGACCTTGGGCGGTCATATATCTATCTCGAATCACCTTTACCTTTTCCATAGATTTGAGAACTAAGTCCGGACTGAATAACCTATTATTCAACCTCAAACCAATCAATAGGAGAGATACATTTCCAACCATAAAGGGCCCTGAAAGGAGCCATCCTAATACTAGAGTGAAAGTTAGTACTATATGCAAACTCATTGATAGAAAAAATAATCAACCCAGCTACCACAAAAATCAAGCACACAAAAAATTAGCATATCTTCTGAAGTTCGAATTATTCTCTCTTCTTGACCATCCATTGGAGGATGAAAAATAGTTCTAAGGTTCACCTTTGTCGCCAAACCTTTCTGAAATGAGAACCAAAAGTAAGACATAAATTACGTACCATGATTAGATATAATAAAGATAGGTGCACCATCCAACTTCCTGATCTTTTGAATGAAGAGGGTAGCATAATCCTTTAGAATAATTAGTCTTTACTAGCAAAAAGTGAGCAAATTCGGTCATCCGATCCATGATGACCCAAATTTAATAAAACTGATGGAAAAATTGTGGAATACCGGCAATGAAATCCATAGTAATCACTTCCCATTTACACACAATCAACTCAATCTCTTGAGACAAAACACTGAGCCTTATTGCTCCATCTTCACTTGCATACAGAACATACACTTGGCCACAAATTTTCCGTATCCCTCTTCATGCTACTCCATAACTATACCTCCTTCAGTCATGGTATATCTTCATTGAACCAGGATGAATAGTGTACCTTGATTTATAAGCCTAAGTTAAGATCCTTTCTCACAGCCCATTAACATCGAGAACACACAGTTTGCCTCAGTACCTCAAGATACCATCACCATTAATCTTAAAATTCAGGACCTTCTGTTGAACCCTATCACCCTAGACCTGCACAAAATTGGATTATAAACCTATTTATCCTTCACCTAAGCACCAAGAGATAACTTAACCATCTCTTGAACAATCACACCACCATCCTCAAAGTCTAAGAGACGAGCTCTAAGATTATCCAACCGGTGAGTATCTTTCACCAATCCTCACTTCTTTTTATCAACATGAGACAATCTCCCTATGGATAAACTTCTAAGATCATCGACAATCACATTAGCTTTACCTGGGTGATAATGAAGACTCATATCATAGTCTTTGAGCAACCCAATACATTTTCTTTTCCTAAGATTCAACTCATTCTGGGTGAACACATGTTGCAAACTCTTTTGGTTTTAGAAGATGTCAACATGAAACCTATGCAGGTAATGGCGCTAAATCTTCAAAGAAAATACACAGCCAGCAACTCTAAATCATAAGTCAGATAGTTCTTCTTATGCACCTTCAACTGCTTAGAAACATATGCCACAATGATTTGAGGTGAATTTATGCACCATAGAATTGTTATCCAGGCTTGTTTATCTTTGCTTTGAGGACTACTTGTGTGTTTAATATGTAAATAAGCATATAATTTAGCATCTAAGTATTTAAGTACTTAATTACAATACTTAAGGTGTATTTCAAAGAAGTCTATATTCAATTCAGTCACTTAGAATTCAAATGAGAAAACTAGTGTTACGAGCTTGAGTTAGGTGTTTATCTAGTTGATCTCTATGGATTCTAGTAGGTGTAGTGAGTTCCTAATGGTATAACTTCTTAATTATGTGTTGAATAACTTTCTTATAGTGTTAAAAGTTCAATTGAATCAATCCAAGAGTAAAAAAACTAAACTAAAGATTAAAAGGGCGAAACTAGTTCTTAGCTTAAGTTTCTAGTTCAACATTGTGGAATGTGTGTTGTTTTGAGCTCTAATTCATGGTGTTTCATCCTATAGTATTCTTGGTGATTTGATTATTATTCTAAATGGATGATGCACTGTCTTAAAATCAAGTGGAAAAAACACCACAAGGCTTGGGATGGAAGGACAAATGTACAAATAAGTTTAGAAGCCAAGATGGCTTGCAAAAGGACTTTCCAGTGTGTCCCCATGATAGAGGGGAATCTCACACCCTAGTACCTTAGATTTAGAGGTGATTTGTGCACCCTACTAAATGGAAATTAAAGGTGTGCCACACGCCCTATTCCCTAGGAATGTGAGGTGCATTGCATATCCTATTCAATGGACAGACAAATTATCCTCCTATAAATTGGACACTTGAACTTGATGCTAAACACCTTGGACAACTTTGAAACTTGGAGAGGGGATTTTAAACACTTAAATTAGGGTTTTTACTCTTTTATTTTATTTTATTTATGGATTTTATCTGGAATTTATCCATGTTGATTATGGTTATGTCCATGAGTGGCGAAAAGCCTTTTTTCAGGGTCAAGGCCAAGAACATGAGTACTATTTCTTTGAATTGATTTGTTTTTTTTCTTATCATTTTTGATTGTTTATTTATTATTTTTATAAATATTTTAAGGATTATCTACCCTTAGAATACATCTATTATCACTTTTATGAGCTCGAGGGGGAGAATAAAAGGATAGAATGTAGGGTTAAATAGAGTAAAGTTATTATTCTTTTGTAAAATAAGGGATTTGAATTAGCGTATATGATAAATATATACCTAGGATCCTTATTTGGTTCACTACGGGATGAAATATAAATGTGTTTATCTTAGTTCTCACCTTGCTCAATGATGTAGTTGTGGGGCTAAGTTAGATAGGTGATTAGAGGCTCAAGAGACCATAATCGTAAAATCAACAATGTGAATCAACAACCATGATAAGTAATCTAACCAATGAAGTTCAATAGCTTAGTATGATTGTTCACATAGCTTTAACCCCAGGTTTCTCTTCATTGATTGTCCAACACTTTTTCTTTTCTGCAATGCTTATTTTACTTTTAAATCATAATTCTCAAACTCTTGTTAAACTTGAATTCGATAGTTTTTAAAACAATTCCCTATGGTATCGATACTTGGTCTCTAAAGGGCTACTTTACAACTTGGTGAGACAACATACACTTGCGTGTGCGCAACAAGTTTTTCGATTCATTTTTAGTTTAGCTATATTGAGTTGTACATAGTTTATTAATTTTTTTCTATTTTTTTTTACTTTTTTCTCACACTTATTGATATGTCATCCTGGGATAGATGGTTTTCGAGTGACGACAACTCTTGTTGTTTTTGTGGGTTGACAGTGCCCAATGCACACTCAAGTATACATGGTCTACCAAGTAATATAGTGTCCTTCAAGAAAGTCGAGTTATCGATCCCACAGAGACTAGATTTGGCAATGATTTAATTTAAGTTCATACTTTAGATTAAATTGATGTGAGAGTAACCAAATAAAGAGTTTGGAAATTGTAGATTGAAACTAAACAATTTGGAAAGTAAAGATCTTGAAACAATTAATAAGAGAAAACCCAAGGTTGATGCAGTATAAACAATCATATTATGCGTTTGGATTTCAATCATTAACTTACTTACCTTGGTTGTTGATTCATCGGGTTAATTGTGCGATTATGGTTTTCCAACATCTAATCTATTGCCTAAGTTGAGCCTTACACCTACATTGTTCTGCGGGGATGTAATAATTCACTTAAGTTCTTAACAAATATAATCCTACATATGAATCAAGTAAGGTATCTAAGTATGTCCCTATCCTAGATACTAATTCAAGTTTATTATTTTATAAAGAATCAAGAATCATACTCTGTTGATTCCTATATTCTATCGCCCTATTCCCTCTCCTGAGTTCACAAGGTTGACAATGGATGTAGTCGGTCACGAATCCTTAAAATAGTTATAACAAGAATAAACAAACAACCGATATTGTTAATAAAAGCAAACAATCTTAATACATAGCAATAATAATCATGTTCTTGTATTCAACCCCAGAAAGAGGGCGTTTAGCCACGTTTAGTCATAATCGTAATCCAAAAGTGCGTCAATCTGTGTATTGTGCCTTTGTTGAGCTATTATGAGCCTTTTTGAGTTGTTTACACTTGATTTGAAGCTTTTATTTCCTCCATATATCATCATATTCCATTCAAAAAGAATCCTATAACATTAAACACAAAAATTTGAAGCTCAAAACAACGCAACACCCAACACGAAGAACTAGAAACATGAGCTAAGCATAGGCTAACTTTGTTTTGATCCTTAACTCATTGTTTTGACCCTTGGATTGATACAATTGACCCTTTAACAAGGCTCAATGGGGGTTTACTAGGATAAAGAACAAGGGTAGGATAAACAGAAGGTATAAAACAAGGCTATCAAAGAAAAGCCTATATCATCTCCTAAACCCGCATTCTTTATTTTTATTTACACACACACTGGGAAAGTTCTAGATATCAAATGCAACATAGAATATACACAAATTACACATCACACATGGAACATGCTCAACTTAATAGGATCATCATAGACTCCCAACCAAACAATATAATAAATTCAAAATTAAGCCAACTAGTACAAGAGTCACTAACATGAGCCAAAAAGTATCAAAAATAGTAGTTCACACAATCAAAATGCTTTTATACACAAACCCACTTGCATCATGTAATAAAACATAGCCCCAATAACAATATCTCACTTATTTCTATCCTTAAAGTTTTTAAATTGAGCCAAAATTTGGCAATATCCCCATCCCACACTTAAAAATCTACTTTGTCCCTAAAGTGAATTCAAAAGTAAGAGATAGAAATACTCCTTGAGACCTCTAGGCCTAGCTAACAGCACCTTTTTGAATAAAGGAGATCCATGGGACCCCACACTTAGTCTTTTCCATGCTCCTTAGCTCAAGTTTATCATACTCAGACTTCCTATTAACCTGTGAGTCAACCAAAAACAAAAATTACGTGAAATAAATATTAAAAACAAAAAATAAAACATACCTAATTAACTTGGGTTGCCTCCCAAGCAGTGCCTAATGTAGCGTTGAAGAACAACCCAACTTAACTCAACCATATTACTTCATCTTGTTCCTCATACTTGGAGGCCATCTTCTAATCCTTTTTACCCCTTTTAGGTGTGAATTCTCAAGAGCAATAAGTTTCTTAACTTTAGCCTTTTCAGGCTCATCAACTTCCATTATGTTAGGCGTAGAAGATAGAGTCTTAGGTGGCTCAATCAGGTAGTTTGAAGAGTTCTTTTTTGGACTATCCACCGCACACTTGTCCCTTTTAATAATATTGATCATATATAAATATTTAATCCTGCAAGAACAAAACCAAGATCAAGCATAAAAACACCAGTTAAACCTAAAAGGAAAACTAAAATAAACAATTGCCAAAATATAAGCCCTCAATAATGGCACATAAAAATTGATAGTGACAAAGTGCACACGCAAGTGTACGTGGTCTACCAAGTAATATAGTGGTCTTTAAGAAATCCGAGTTATCCCACAGAGACTAGATTTGGCAATGATTTGATTTCAGTTCACACTTTAGATTTAAATGAAGCAAAAGTAACCAAATAAAGAGTTTGGAAACTGTAAATTGAAACTAAATCATGCAAAAAGTAAAGATCTTAAGACAATCAATAAGAGAAAATCCAAGGTTGAAGCACTCTGAACAATCATATTATGCGTTTGGATTTCATTCACTTACTTACTTATCTTGGTTTTTGAGTCGTAGTGTTAATTGCGCGATTAAGGTTTCCCAACCTCTAATCTATTACCTAAGTTGAGCCTTACACTTACATCGTTGAGCAGGGATATAATAATTCACTTAAGTTCATACCAAATATCATCCTACATATGAAGCAAGTAAGGTATCTAAGTATGTCCTTGTCCTAGATACTATTTAAAGTTTTTATTTTATAAAGAATCAAGAACCATATTCTTCTTATTCCCATGTTCTATTACCGTATTCCCTCTCCCGAGTTCTCAAGGTTGACAATGGATGTATTCTAAGGGTCACGAATCCTTAAAATATTTATAATAAGAATAAACAAACAATCAATATTCATAAGAAAAGAAAACAAACTTAGTCCACAGCAATAATAATCATATTCTTGGCTTCAATCCTAGAGAGAAGGCGTTTAGCCACACTTAGTCATAATCGTAATCACAAGGTTGTAATTAATGACTAAAAATATGTATGAATTAAATAAAATTAATAAAACTATATAATGAATTTTTAATATCCCCTTGATCTCCAAAATATGTCAAAAGATTTTTAAAAATGTGATACAATATGTATATTTAGCATAAGGGTAAGCCAAGTCCGTGTAGGAGTCAAATTATCTTGAACGCCCAGGTGTGCAGTGGATCATACATTGCACCATCTATTACTATGGAATTGAGCATGTGTCACACCCTCTATTCCATAGGAATAAATCATGTTGTGCACTCTACTCGTACGCTCTCTTTGGTATTTGTTGTTCAAAAGTTTTCTAAGGCACAAGAGCATCGAAATGAGCCCGCGTTGCAGGATAATCGCCTTTCGGAACACCGCATGCCTATTTGTTACTATTTTGGGCCTGTTTTAAATCCATTAGTGTTTTTTACACGTAAATTGTCCTCTCCTATATTCCACACATTCCAAAGACATTCTAGGGGTCCAAAAGTACGTCAATCTATGTATTGTGCCTCCTTTGAGCCATTCAAAGCCTTTTTGAGTTGTTCCCACTTGATTTGAAGCTTATATATCCTTCATATATCATCATAATCTACTGAAAAATCACCCTATAACATTAAGAATAATAATTTAAAGCTCAAAATAACACAACATCCAACACGACGAACTAGATACAAGAGCTAAGCATAGGCTAATTTCACTTTGATCTTTAACTCATTGTTTTGACTCTTGGCTTGATAAAATTGACCATTGAGCATTATAAACAAGATTTTTCAAATGTAACTACACATAAAAACCATTTTTAATACTTTAAACACATTAAAATCCACCAGAATCAACTAGACAAGCACCTAGCTCAAGGTAGTAATGCTAATTTTTTGGGTTGAACTCTAAATGAATCTTTTAGGTACAAACTTGTTTGAAACTCACTTTGAACATCATAAACACATTCTTTAACACTATGATACGCATTTATATCATTATCCACCCATATATTACATGAATTATCCTCAAAACAAGGCTAATAAGGCTAGAATAGTAATGCTAGAATGCATAAATACACCCTACATCAGGGGTGACCCCAGTAAGAGGATTTTTGTACAAATTTTGACTGGACCTTCAAAATATGAGGTTGATACTATCCTATTTGTGGAGCATACCATAAGTTGGTGTGAAGTTTGTGGAAATAGTCGTTATTCTTCAACTATATATGCTGCCAATCTCGATTTAGTGATATTTGTGGGCAGATCTTAAATACTATATTATAGGAACACCTACTATCAAAAGTGGCAGAATCAGCTACCAGTTAAATCTTGGAACAACCAGAAGTAGTAGTTTCAACAGTAACAACAAAACACATAGCCTAGTAACATAGAGAAGATGTTAAAGAAGTTCATGGCCACCCAAGAACAGTTGGCTACTGAACTTAAAAATCGACAAATAATTCTTAAGAGGCATAAAATTCCAGGTCTAAAGGTGGTTTTCTAAGTGACACTAAACATCCTAAAGAAGTAATGAAAATTACTTTGAGGAATGGTATAGCGCTCAATGAAAACCTCCAAAAATAGCTAAGGAGGTAGATGTAGAGTTGACTCCTCAATAGGTTGCAGACAAAGTTGTTGATCATTTCGGGAAGTCTGAGTACTCAAAAACTAAAGGTGCTGAATAGGTTAAGGATATACCATCACCACCATCTCCATAGAGGCAGAAAAATCACAGGAGGATACTAGCCAATTTATGGAAAATATAAGAATTTCAGCCATTCATCTGTCATTTTTCTCTTGAGACTAAAATTGAGAAGGTGAATAAAAGTGAGTGCGTTGTTGATGAAGTAAATTTTGATGTGGCGTTTGGTTGGTTCTCATTCAAACCACTTTTCTATATTATTTTTATATGATGACATATCTGTAGAGTTATCTAAAATAGTAGAAGAGTGTAAAGATGAGGAATAGGAATTCTACATTCTTAATTTTTAATTAGAAAAGGAACAAAAAGATATACCTCACTTTAAGGCCAAGTCGTTTACCATGCACCATCCATTACTCAGTTTACTCATCTTTGGACCACCACCCTATGAGTGGATCAAAAAGATAGATGCGAGGTTGGGAGTGAAATTTATATCCTCAAGGTTGAGGAAAAAGTTGATTTAGGTCATGCCGTGACACTAAATCAAGTGCTGCTTAGGAGGACACCCAAGTTAAGGTATGTTTTATTTTTAGTATTTTAGTTCTTAATTCACTAGTTGTTGTTTTGGTTGAGTCTTAGGTTGATGGGAAGTTTGAGTACTGAAAACCCTTAGTTAAGGAGAATAGAAAAGATTGAGTGTGGGGTCCCCGGACCCCCTGATGTATAAAGATGCTACTAGCTTGGCCTAGAGTCCTCAAGGAATATTTCTATCTCTAATTTTAAGTACACTTTGGGAATAAAGTATATTTTAAGTGCGGGGTGGGGAAATTCCTATTTTTAGGAGTAATTTTAAAATTTTTGTGTTTGGAATAAGTGAGATGTTTTTGGTAGCACTATATTTGACTGTATGATGCAAGTGTTTTAGTTGGAAAAACATGTTGATTGTGTGAATTACTACTTTTTAAATATCCTAGGCTCTTAATTATGACTCTTGTACTTGTTGGCATAATAATGAATTCATATGATTGTTTGGTTGAGAGTCTATAATGATCCTGCTTGAGTTGAGCATAGGCCATGTGTGTGTGAGGATTAGTGTATTCCTTATTGCATTTGATTCTAGAACTTACCTGGTGTATATGCAAAGCGAAATAAAGACTGTGGGTTTAGGAGATGATATAGGCATTTTTCGGATAGCCGTGTTTATACCTTTATTCTAACCTACCCTTGTGCATCATCCTAGTTAACCCCATTGAGTATTCAACTTATTTTCTTTGGTAGCCTCATATGTACCTTGTATTCCCTTCTTTGATTGACCTTAATTTGATCCAAAGATCCTAAGAGTTTTAGTGTGAAAAGTAATTAAGTTAAGGAATTTTAAATTTAATTAGGAGAAAGGTGAAAGTGAAGCCCCAAAGTAATAATTATTGGTGTGTACTATTGATGTGTTGTGGTTGGGAGTTAGAGAAATTTGTGCTAAAGAATTCTATTTTTTAGCCCAGTTGTGTTTCAATGAACCTGTTTTAGCCCTGGCCCTCCTTGGACATTGTGCTCCTCAACTAAGGCAAATCACCTATCTTGAGGGTGGCTATCATAGGGTGCATAATGTAAAGTGGGTGTGAAGAAGGGTAAAATTGAATCATGAATTAATAGACAATGCTCCCACCATAGTGTATGTGAATAAACTTAATGAGACGGGAAAAAAAACAAAGAGGTAGAAAAAAGTGGTGGAAATTGGTTTTTAAAGGTGAGTTGAATGACAAGTCTGATGTACTAAAGCGCTTAGGGAAGATAGTCACTATTCATGGCAAAAATAGTTCCTACCTTTTCCTTAGCCTCCTACATCCTCTAGGATCTATATTATCCTAAGATTTATCATTCTGATATTAGTGGAGTACTAGATTAAGTGAAAGCCTATGGTTCAACTTGTGTAACTTGTGAATTCTTGGTGAGAGTGAGCGTAATTTGATTCTTGTATCCAATTTCTAATAAATTGCATTTATGTTAGTGATTATAGTTAAATCTCTTATGTGAGAGCACATGTTTGATGATATTTGGGTGATTTGTATTATGTCTTTATTGGACAATAAGTATGAGTTTTTCAACTAGGTGAGTCAATTCTTAAGGCTAAGATGTTTTGGAGTAGTATTCTTGAACTGTCAGTTGTGTTTGTAAAATGATTAGTGTAGAAACTTGCTTTATGTGTAGTCATTGTAGTACTACGTTGAGTGTATTTCTTGTAGTAAAAGTGTGGACTCACCTCAGCTTATGATTCTTAGAGTAAAGAGTTGTTCGAGGACGAACAAGGCTTTAAGTGTGGGGTGATGATCTAAGGTGAATTTATGCACCTTAGAGTTATTATCCGGTCTTATTTATCTTTATTGTGAGGAATAATTGCTTGTTTAATGTGTCAATAAGGATATAATTTATCATTTAAGTCTTTAAGTACTTAATTACAACGTTCAAGAGGTAGTTCAAACATGTTTGTACTCAATTTGATTTCTTCGAGTTCAAATGAAAAAACTAGTGTTACTAGCTTGAGATAGGTGTTTGTCTAGTTGATCTCTATGGATTCTAGTGAGTGTAGTGAGTTCCTAATGTCATTATTGTGTAATTATGTGTGGAACAAATTTTTTATCCTTTTCAAGGGCCAATTGAATGAAGCCAAGATTCAAAACACTAAACTAATGATTAAAATGGCGAAATTAGTTCTCAGCTTAAGTTTCTAGTTCACCGTTGTGGATTGTGTGTTGTTTTGAGCTCTAATTTGTGGTGTTTGATTCTATGGGATTCTTGGTAAATTAATTATAATGATATATGGATGATTAAAAATATATAAATCAAGTGGAAAAAACACTAGAAGGCTTGGCATGGAAGGACAAATGCACAAGACAAGTTTAGAAGCCAAGATGGCTTACAAAAGGACTTTCCAGTGTGTCTCCACGATAGAGGGACATCGCACACCCTAGTCCCAGGGAATGAGAGGGATGTCTCACACCCTTCTTATGGGAATTAGAGGTGTACCACACACCTTATTCCATAGGAATTAGAGGTGCATCGCGGACCCTATTCATGGATGGCCAAATTGTCCTCCTATAAATAAGACACTTGAAGTTGATGCTAAACACATTAGACTACTTTGAAACTTTGAAAGGGATGGAAAACAATTCAATTAGGGTATTTATTCTTTCACTTTAGTTTATTTATGTATTTTTTCTGGTATTGATCCATGGTGATTACTGTTATATCCATGAGTGGCTAAAATTCTTTTTCCGGGGTTAGGGCAAGAACATGATTAGTATTGCTTTGAATTGATTTTGTTTTGACTACTTATCATATTTGGCTGTTTATTTATACATGTTATAACTATTTTAAGGATTAGATACCCTTGGATTACATCCATTGTCATCTTTTTGATCTCAAGAGCGGGAATAAGAGGATAGAACATGGGGTAAATAGAGTACGGTTTTTATTCTTATTTAAAATAAGAGATTTGAATTAGCGTCTAGGACAAAGATATTCCTAGAAGCCTTATTTGATTCACTACGGGATGAAATATAAATGCACATGGCTTATTTCTCACATCCTCTCTGACCGATGCAGTTGTGGGGCTATGTTAGATAGATGATTAGAGGATCGAGAACCATGATCATAAAATCAACCCCGTGAATCAACAACCAAGATAAGTAATCTAACCAATAAAGTTCAATAGCTTAGTATGATTGTTCGCAGTGGTTTAACCCCAGCTTTCTATTTATTGATTGCCGAAGACTTTTACTTTGCCGTATTATTTATTTTACTTTTAAATCATAATTGTCAAACTCTTGTTGTCACGTTCACACTACTTCAATCTCAATCGTTAAACGTGAATTTGATAGTTTCTAAAACAAGACCCTGTGGGATCAATATTTGGCTTTTAAAGGAAAACTTTACTACTTGGTGAAACCACGTATACTTGAATGTGCGCTTGGGTGCAAAACACAACCTTGCCCCGTTTCATCAACATGAAACCCAATCCCACATGGGACGTACCACAATAAACAACGAAACCATCAATACCCTAGGGAACGGTCAAAATAGGAGCAAAAGTAAACTTATCCTTCAACATCTCAAAGCTACCCTTACAAGCATCCAACCACAGAAACTTCACCTTTTTCTAAGTCAATCTAGTGAACGGAGCATCATAAAAGAGAAATTCTCTACAAACCTCCTATTATATAAGGCCAAACCCAAGAAACTCTAAATATCGATTGGAATTGTAGGTGTAGGACACTTCTTAACCACCACAACTTTTTGTAGATCCACCATAATCCCCTTACTAGAAATAACATGACCTATAAAAGTAGCACCATTCAACTAGAACTCACACTTCGAAAACTTAGCCTATAAACATCGAT
The DNA here is from genome assembly GCA_030864225.1 of Capsicum baccatum var. pendulum. Classification (NCBI taxonomy): domain Eukaryota; kingdom Viridiplantae; phylum Streptophyta; class Magnoliopsida; order Solanales; family Solanaceae; genus Capsicum; species Capsicum baccatum. The sequence continues at coordinate 72,544,326 of CM061558.1, read as the reverse complement.
CCTTGAGGGTCTGCAGCACTCTGCGAAGGTGATGGGCATGATCCTCCTCAGTTTTTCAATACACCAAGATGTCTTCAATAAACACAATGACGAATATGTCCAAAAAATAAAGGAATACCTAATTCATAAGACCTATGAATATCGCTGGAGCATTATTCAAACCATAGGACATCACAAAAAACTCTAAATTACCATACTGGGAATGAAAAATAGTCATATGGATAATCTACCTCCCTAATTTTCAACCGGTGGTTACCCGACCGATGATTAATCTTAGAAAATACTAAGCAACTGAAGCTAGTTAAAGAGATCATCTATTCTGGGAAGATGATATTATTCTTTACTATCACCTTATTTAACTGGCAGTAATCGATACACATCTGAAAGGCTCCATCCTTTTTACGTATGAAGAGCAGTACACGAGGAAACATTAGGCTGAATAAAACCCTTATCCAGAATATATTTCAACTACTCCTTGAGTTTTTTCAACTCAGCTAGAGTTATTCTATAGGAAGGGATAGAGATAGGACGAGTGTTCGATAGAAGATCAGTCCTTAATCAGTTTCTCTGTCAGGAGGGTTGCCAGGAAGATCACCAGGGAACACTTTAGGATACTCATTGACTACAGGGACTGATAACAAAGAAGGATCTTCATAATTAGAATCTTGAACTCAAGCCAGGTGACACAGACATCCCAAGGAAATTAATTTTTGGGCTCTTAGTGACACGACCCGAACTAGGGGATAGTCGTGTTGGGTCCCTCAATTCTAACTGGGATAAAAAACCACCTCAATACCCAACTGTAACCACCCTACACCCAATGTTGGATGAATTTAAATATATATAACATAGAAAATTACAACAGTCATAAATCAAATACATTCCAACGGTGTCAGCCCCAATAAAAACATTAATGCTAAGGATGACACTCATAACGACACCGCCCATACCAACCCATAGTAGTCATACAAAGCCTTTATCCAAAAGTAAAACAATATTCGATCGGGACATGTCCCCGCCCATAGCCAAACCAGTGTCTATGAGATGATAAAAGTATGTAGAGAATTTCATTACCTAAAATAGAGCCTTTAGGAGTATGGAAGCTCACCACTTTAATCCAACATAAATTATTCCCGAATCTAATCACACCCAAAGATGGGTTAGCGGGTGAATGCTAGCATGTACTCAGGATAAGGATAAAAGAATACCAACATTTGAAACCAAGTAAATAACCACATGCAACTACAACCATACATATACATATATAATCCATGTCGGGAAAGGGAACTGGGTTTAGCATGCCTTTAAAACCATTAACCTGGGTTTGTGTAGCTTAACCATCCTAGAACCGCCCACAGGCTATATCTGTCAAGTTTTACCCCCTAAACGGGCCTCAGTACGAGTAGCCGCATGAACTAACGAGATTATAGGGGCCGAGGATTCCCGTGTACCCTTCGCCCTCCATGATACATATATACAAGAATGACTTAGAGGATTCTCGTGTATGCTACAAGTATATGGTCTACATGACCAATCCTCATGTCGTCAAACATGAGTTTCCAGTTTCCATCCATTGGATTCACACCTTCATGTTTAGCTATCACAACCCGCTATTATTGCCCAATTAAAACCAATAGCACAAAACCAAACCACCAATTTCATATATTATTAACCAAGGATATAAGAAGTAGTATCATCATACCGACTATAGCTTGCAAGCAATGTCCCTAGTCAATCACTTAGTCAATCACTTAGGGGATTCCCATGTACCACATAGGTTCCATTATTATATTCACTTAGGGCATTCCCCTTTACCCCACAAGGTTTTAAATCAAAGCAATGGCCACCAAGTTTTTACCATTTAACCATTCAAACCATTTAACCAATTTAGGTTCCATTACCAAATAATACAATGCAACAGTTTCAATAAAAGCCATGCAATCTGACAAAACCCTTCTTATGGGTATTTCAACAAACATGTTGAGGGCAAATACATTCCAAAACCAAAACAAAAACCAAGTACTAATTTACCATTACCATGAAACCATATGTACAAACCACCATTATAATATGAAAACCATAAGTAAGAACATGATAAAACATAAATCAATAATTAATAACCAAAACCCCAACATATAGTTCAAAACCCAAAACCATATCACCATTATTCCATGAAAACCATTCATAAAACATGCCTTTAGTTGAACTAACAATGGAGAAGGAGTAACATGCCTTAGATAACAACGAAGACAAAGATAAACTATCCTTGAATGTCTTAATTGACCACCATAAAAGAAACCCTAGCCTTTGTTAAACCCAAGAGTTTGAGAGAGATATGTGAGTGTTTCTAGTTTTTTGATTTAGAAACTAGGGTAAATAATGTCCCATAAGTGTTATAAGTTGTGGGGTCATGAGGGGTTAAGAGGGAAAATGTCCAGAATACCCCCCAACTTAAGTTGTATAAATTCTTGCATGAGAGTACGACTTCACCACCCAAACCGTACCCTAACATACGAGTAGTACCTACCACTCATACCCTAGGGAGCAACTTGGTCTCCAACACTGACCAACATATGACCACAAACGCCAAATTGTACACAAGCATATGCCAAGTACCCTAGAATCGTACCTTAGGTAGAATAGAATCATCTCGGATAGACATAAGACATCATATGGCCGGCACTATAATTTTAGTAACCCTGACATACGACTAGTATTATCTCTGTTGTACCTTCGACAGAAACCAACCAAACCTCATTTTTCAGCATACGAGTTAAGGGACATAAACCATACCCTATCATATGACTAGTACCCCCAATCATATGATGTACAAAAGCTCAAACTCAAGAAATTTTCTAAGGATCAAAACCCAGGGTGTTTCAATTCTCTCTCACTTGGATTACTCATCCCCAAATGATGGAACAAGGCATTACAAGCATGATTTACAACCCATCAATCCAACTCTAAACTTTAACGAAGTTAGAAAACAATGATGCAAGGAAATCAATTTTGTCTTAACTAAGTTAGAAAACAAAAGTATGATGAAGAATGCATACCTTCCGCACAAATTTCCAGACCAAAAAATAAGAAAGGATACTTTGACGTCATGTCCTATTTTGCTTTCCAAGTAGCCACTTCAACCTCGTGGTTCCTCCATAGAACCTTAACTGAAGCTACATCCTTGGTCCACAACCAACAAACCTGCCAATCTAAAATCTTAACTGGGATCTCCTAATAAGATAAGGAATATGAAATAACAATATCTTTCTAGGCACGATTTGAGACGGATCACCCATACACCTCCTCAACAAGGAAACATAAAATATTAAATGAATAGAGTTCCAATTAGATGAAAACTCCAAATCATATGCTACCTTACAAACCCATCTCAATACCAAGTAAGGACCAACATACCGGGGATTGAGATTTCCCTTCTTACCAAAATGCATCACTCCCTTCATGGGAGATACTTTTAAGAACACCCTATCCCTAACCTCAAACTATAACTCTCTTAGCCTCACATCTACATAGGACTTTTGGCGACTTTGGGAAGCCTTAAGCCTATCCCAAATCACCTTTACCTTTTCATTGGCTTGGTGAACCGAATCTTGGCCAAACATCTCCACCTCATCAATCTCGAACCACCCAATAGGGGACCTACACCTTCTACCATACAATGCTTCAAATGGAGACATTCCAATAATATAATGGTAGCTATTATTATAAACAAACTATAAATGTGGTAGATACTCAACAAAACTACCACCATAGTCAATCACATATGCACGAAGCATATCCTCCAACATCTAAATAGTTTCTCTGCTTGCCCATCAGTCTATGGGTGAATAACAGTAGTTAAAATAATAATTTTGAAATGACCTCCAATAGTGAGATCAGAACTACGTACCACGATCAAAGATGATAGAAACGGGTACCCCATCTAACTTCACAATCTCTTAGAGGCACAACCTTTCATAATCCTCACCCTAAAAGTTAGTCCTCACTGGAAAAAAATAAGCAAATTTTGTCATCTTTCCATGATGACCCAAATTGATTCAACTAATTTCGAGACCAAGGAAGACCGGTAATGAAATCCATGTTGATCACTTCCCATTTTTATTCTGAAAATTCAATTTCTTTAATACAATCTTCTAGGACTTATGTGCTCAAATTTCACTTGATAATACACCATAAAATTGGCCACAAAATTATCCATATCCCTCATCACATAATTCCACCAATATATCTTCTTGAGGTCATGATATATTTTCGTCAAACTAGGATGTACAACATAACATGAATCATGCGCCTCAACCAAAATCTTTTCTCGCAAATAATAAACATCAGGAATGCACAACGTCCCCTGTTACCGTAATATACCATTACCACAAATCTCAAAATCCATCACATTCTACCCACTAATATCACCTTGATACTCAATAAGATAAGATCAATCATTTGCTTATCCTTAATCACAACACCATGAGATGACTGAGCCACCTTATAAACAAACACACCACCATTCTTAGAGTCCTAGAGAAAAACTCCAAGGTTTGCCAAATAGTGAATGTCCTTCACCAAATCCAACTTCTTCTTATCCACATAAGCTAGACTCCCTATGGATAACTTGCTAAGAGCATCAACAACCACATTAGCTTTACTTGGGTGGCAGTGAAGACTTATGTCATAATCCTTCAGAAGCTCAAGCCATATCCTTTGCCTAAGGTTAAGCTCTTTCTGAGTAAACATATACTGTAGGCTCTTATTATAAGAAAAAATATCCACATGCACTTCATACAAATAGTGATGCTACATATTCAATGCAAATACCATATCTAACAGTTATAAGTCATGAGTTGGATAATTTATTTCGTGCACCTTCAACTATCTAGAGGTATAAGTTATCTAATACGACCCAAAATTGGGGCATATTGTAAGGGCACCTCAAACCCACATAAATTGGAGGTCGCCCCATTAACCCAACCTATTCATCATCACAACAACCACAAAGATCAGGTAAATTCTTACCTTATAATAAGATAGCAAAAATTTAAGGCTAATAGTCAATAATTAAACAATAACTAACATTTCATTAAATCCAAACGTCAACCCAAGTCTTTAGTCATCCACAAAACCTCTAACAATGCCAAAGTCAACTAATATGTTGGGACATGTCCCCAATAATAGCCATGTACCAAATCTATACCAGTTTATGACATGGAGTAACGTGACTATGAAAGGTATGTCTTTCGGAGTATGGAACCTCACCACTTCAAGTTCAATACCCAAACCTCTCGAACACCTGTTTACTGTGTATAAGAAGAAGAAGATGCTCTGGTCCCTATGTCGAGTGGGGACATAGTATTCGAAGATAGTTAGAAATTGGAGCGCTAGCATGTAACTGAAGGATAAGGATAAATAACATCATAATTCAACAAGCCAATATATCATATTCCATCACATTTATACACTTATATATATATACACATATCACATGCCAACAAGATATCAAGACTTGATAACATTCTTGAACTCTTCAATCACGAGACATAAAATGGAGGACTCCGATATTCCACACTTAGGTTCAAACTATTCTTACTAGGCATAGAACTTTAATCACTTTCTCAAACACTTACTCCTTCACATAGACATACAAACATGATCATATCATGTCATATAGGAAAATGACTTACCATACATTCTCAAATCATTCATTCATGAGATATGGAGTGAAGATCTTTCAACCAAGTTAGCATATTTAATCAATCTTATTGTCATTTTATTTGAATAAGAACTCGAACACTAGTCATTTTATTTCATCGGATTAGGAACTCTAATCACTAGTTGTTTTACCAGCCTAGAAACTTGATTACTAGCCGTTTCATTTTATTGGACTAGGAACTTGAATAACTAATCACTTCACCGGTCTAGGAATTTGAATCACTAGCTATTTAATTTGGTGATGTACTCTAACCTCAAGAGATATCTTCAAATAAGGAACTCAAATCGCTAGTCGTATCGCCGGTCTAGGAACTCGAATCACTAGCTATATCAATTGATGAGGAACTCAAATCACCTATAATTTTATAGGACTAGGAACTCAAATCACTAGTCGTATCATTAGATGAGGAACTAGAATCGCTCATTGTTATTAGTATCCATTTGAACTCTTGATCCATTATTTTATGCATTTACACTTGTACAATTTATATAATAATTAAGGGATTTGGATCATTTATCTAATTCAACATGATACATGACAACATGGTCATCATGGGAGCCTTCATTACTCAACCATTTTAATAGGCCGATACCTTAACATATTTCATCATACAATTCAATTCACTGTGATAAAGAACCACATGGGACCATAAGGTCTTTAAGGAAGTATTTATCGATTAAACACTCTATTAGGCCAATACCTCAATTCAAGTCATCATTCAATTCAATCGGCGGTTTTAGAGTGTTTGAGTCTTGACAAATGAGGGCTTAGGAGGCTATAATGCCTTATATAGTGAGAGAGCTTAGGGTTTTAGGCAAGCAAAATGGCCACAAGGCCCTTGGTTAAAAGCTGAAAAGTGACCCCGTTTAGGGGTACGACTCCCCCATACGATTCCCTTAGCAATCGTATCCTCAAGTATGACTAGGATTCTCCTAGGTCAACCATACTGCTGTGGGTACGAGTGAGAACCCTTGAGTTGTATCCAAAGTGTACGACTTACCGCTAACTTATAAGATTCATTTGTCACAAAAATAGTCCAATTGGTTTGAGGTTCCCCTTTATACGGCTGAGTAATATATGACTCGTATGCATTAGTTACTACCAAGGGGAGGTAGGAAATAGTATGATACCCTCATGGACTGATCAAGGTATCAAATGGGAGGGAAAGGTGAGTATGATTTGTGAACAAGGATATGAGTGGCTTCTCTAGCTGTACATTGGTCAATCATGCTCCAAACCAAAAATTTTACAAGGCCACATTCTTAGGTGATTCATTCTCCCCCACTTATGATCATTCATTTGTGAATCACTGACAAGGCAAGCATAACCATAAGTTAAACATCATCACATATCAAATAATTTCGAAACAAGTTAGAATAAGGCACATAACAAAGATATGACCAACACATATCATGATCATCATCAATCAACTATTCATTTCATTGATCATTGGGATTTCAAACCCATCATTTATCAAAGAAACTCGACCCATTCAAAACTTAAGGGCTTATACCCATCGACTCTCAAAGATATCAAGCAACTCAAGTATTTGAAATTTCTATCCCTTGTCTAATGAAAACATAAATCAATTATAAGCATCAGGGCTTTCACCCATCAACTATCAAGAACATAAACCAAGTTAGAAACACCAGCACACACCTCAATCACATGCTTCTATAAAGGAACACAATTGCTGATACTTGGACTTTATGTCCTCTTTTGCCTCCCAAGTAGCTCCGTCAGACTATTGGCTCCTCCATAGAACCTTTGCTCAATCAACTTCTATCGTTCGTAATCGACGAACTTGCCGATCTAAGATCCTGATCGGGATCTCTTCATAAGATATGGACCCCTAAGTACTAGCGTTATCTAAGGGCATAACTAACAAAAGATCACCTACATATTTATGCAACATAGAGACATGGAAAATCTGGTCAACAGAGTTCATACTCGAAGAAAACTCCAACTCATAGGCAACATTGAAAACCCTCTTCACAATAACGTAGAGACCAACATACTGAAGACTAAGCTACCCCTTATTATCAACTCGCATCTCTCTATTTATGGGAAACACCTTCAATATTAAGCAATCACCAACACACCACAGGTCCACATAGGAATTTTTATGACTTTGAGCAGTTTTCAATATCTGATGAATCACATTCATATTTTTCTAAAACTTGGTGAACTAAATCAGGGTCAAGCAACTTACCCACTAAGGGGATCCTACATTCTTCATTTCAAAATATCACCATGCTCCCTGATTCACTAACGACACAAGAAGGGTCACAGAAGAACTAAAGAACAAGAACCACTCATGCCACTCAAGGCAAAACCCTCAGAAAAGAAATGACACCATAGGTATGGAGTTCTTCCTAGTAATCTCCTAGGTCACAAATAAGACCCATCCCGACACAGCACACCAAAAGAGGATTCCTTAGGTTCGAACGCCAAAAGACACACTACCACATAACTTTGGGGGATCTACTATGATCCTTTCACAAGAGATAAAGAACATGAATAAGAAAAGCTATGGCTTCCAACCAAAACTCACACTTGGGGTACTAGGCATACAAATGATGATCCTTCAAAGTTCGTAACACGGCATGGAGGTGATCTACATGATCTTCCTCACTCATAGAATAAGATAAGATGTCATCAATGAAGACAATGACAACCATGTCCAAGAATGGATAGAAGACTCTATTCACCAAGTGCATAAATGCCACCATGGCATTAGTCAACCGAAGGACATGACACGAAGCTCATTAACCATGGGAACAAGTGCCAAAGGAGACTCTTCTAAGTTAGAATCTTTATCTCAGACCAAATGACACAAAACCCCCATTGAAATTAACTTTTGGGCTTTGAGATAAGAAATAAACCCCTCTTTAGGCATTAAGGAACCACATTTCCATACAATGACCTGATCATTAGGGAATTTAAACATGACCCTACGGTTCCTACAATCTAAGAAAGTATAACTAGAGTACAACCAATCAATCCCCATAATTATATCAGAGTCAATCTTATTCAACTCTAACAAGCTCACAAGATGATGGCTACCACTAATAGATATCATATACCCCCTATAAACCCCTTTTAACAACAACAGAGACTCCTACCGGGGTAGAAATAGAAAAAGGTCTGATAGAATCTCAGGACCAACACCAAGATGCATAGTCACATTCAGGTCACAAAAAAAAGAGTAGACCTCGGGTAAGAAAATAATACACATCACAAGAGAAAAGTTCTAGCATACCTACACCAATATTAAAAAATACCTCGAGCTCCTGAGGTATCATAAGAGCATTAAGATGACCCCAACAAATGTCAGATCTAGAAGCAGCACCCCTGGGTGATAGATCCAGAGAAGTGGTAACATACATCATTTGCTTTACCTAAGAGTAAACCACTATAGGAAACTCACATTACATATGACTTAATTGGTCATACTTAAAGCATCGGTCCTTTCTTTTCTAGTAATAACCATGGTATGATCAACTGTAAAACTGATAAAAAGGATAAGTAAATGCAGTTTGGGCCCTACTGACCTAATGATAGGCACCCAATGCCCCAAGAGCATCACAAATCTAAAGACGCCTACCTCCCAATGGGTTTGGGTAGGGAGAACTTGTCGTGGAATAGGGGCTAGGACCCGCCCAGTACTTTCTCCTAAAACACTTTTCACCAACCTTAGCCAACTAAGCAAGGGAGCGATAGAACTCGACATTTGGAGGTGACTGAAAAGAAGTGTCAACCCCAACAGAGGGGTTAGCAGGAACAACTGGAACCCAACAAGGATAGTCAGGTATCACAACCTTTGACTATGTTTGAACCCTAGAACTTAGACAAGCTTTGTCTATATTGCACCTAGTTGGGACATAAGAGCTTTCTTAAATTTTAGATCTTCTCTGATACATGATCTGAAAGTGGTTAAGTAGAAATCAGAGGAATCTAAGACCTTAGACTCTATATATCTAGAGATTGAAACACAAGAAAGGGAAATATTCCTAAATGCCTTATAGCCTCTCTCTTATAAGTGTGGTGCGCTACGCACCCATAAAAGAGAGTCTACTTGACATGGCTTTGTGGACTCCTAACTAACCATAAACCTAGGCTTTGAAACTAACATGACGTAACCCAAAACTAGGGCATGTCGTATTGGAACCTTAAGCCCACATGAATTGAAGGTTGCTCTATTAACCTAACTTATTCATCATCACAGCAACTACAAGGGTCAGGTGAATTTTGACCTTATACTAAGATAGCAGAAATATAAGGCTAATAGTTAATACTTAGACAATAACTAACATTTAATTAACACTAATCTTCCAGCGAAAACACCTAATTCTAAAGCCATCTATAAGACCTCTAACAATGCCGAAATCAATTTATATGTCAAGATATGCCCCAATAAGAGCCATGTACCAAATTTATACAAGTATATAATATAGAGTAACATGACTATTATAGGTAGGTCATTCAGAGAATAGAAGCTCACCACTTCAAGGACAATGCTTGAACCACTCGAACACCTATTCACTGCATAGATAAAAAAGTAGAAAATGCCCTGGTCTCTATGTCGCATGGGGACATAGAATCCTGAGATGGTTAGCGGTTGGATCTATATCATGTAACTCAAGGATATGGATAAATACCATAATTATTCAACAACAAGTTGATTTATCATATTCTATCACATTGATACACTTATCCTTACATTTAGATACTTATCACATGCCAATAAGATATCAAGACTTGACAACATTCTTGAACTCTTCAGTCATGAGACATAAAGTGTAGGACTTCGATATTCCACATTTAGGTTCAAACCATTCTTATTAGGTATAGATCTTTAATCACATTCTTAAGCACATAATCATACATATAGACATACTCAATATGATCATATTATTCCACATGAGAAAATGACTAAGCATGCATTCTCAAATCATTTATTAATGAGATATAGAGTGAAGAGCTTTTAACCACGTTAGCATATTTGACCAATCTTATTTCCATTTCATTGGACTAGAAACTCGAATCACTAGTCATTTTATTTCATTGGACTAGGAACTCAAAGCTCTAGTCATTACACCAGTGTAGGAACTCGAATCACTAGATATTTTATTTCATTAGACTATGAACTTGAATCACTATTTGTATCACCGATCTAGGAACTCAAATCACAAGCCATTTTATTTAACGAGGTATTCTAACCTAAATAGATCTCATAAGACTAGGAACTCAAATCGTTAGTCATATGATCAAACTAGGAACTCAAATCACTAGCCATTTCATTTAACGAGGGACTCAAATCACTCATCATTTCATGGGACTAGGAACACGAATCACTGGTCATATCATTGGAAGAGGAATTCAAATTGCCTTTCGTTATTAGTCACAATTTGAACTCTTGATCCATTAGTTCATTCATTTACACTTATACAATTTATATCACATTTAAAGCCTTTGGATCATTTGGCCAATTCAACATGATACATGACCACATATTCCTCATGGGAGCCTTTATTGCTCAACCATTTTAACAGACCGATGCTTTAACACATTTCATCATACAATTCAATTCATGGTCACCAAGACCCACATAGGACCATAAGGTCTTCATGGAAATATTTATTAATTAAACACTTTACTAGGCCAACACCCCAATTCAAGTCATCATTCAATTCAATTGGCGGTCATCAAGACCCTTAATAACTCATGCATTCTTCATTAACATTTCTATGCCACACTTTAGTTCCACACATAATTTCAAGTTCTAGCTTAGGGAATTGAAACTCTCTTATTAGCCATCAAACGAACCTGGATAGATTTTAACAAATTACATGGAAGCAATCATCAACACATTAACAATTTTCAATCATTCATACTTAAAGGGCCACCACCCCATTTAAACCAATAAGCTAATCCAGTAGATGTCTAACAAGGTTCGATCAATAATTTACCAAGCATTTACAATCATTGAGACTCAAAACATGGCCTACAATGTATTTACCAACCATCCATAAGTATTCACATTTATCTAGTCAATATAATGGCTTTTTCACATTCAATAGACAGATTCCATAGACACACATTTGACCTTTACAACACTATTTAACCACTAATCACTTCACTAGATTAAATACCTTTGTTCCGCTGATCATTAAGTACATTTACGATTCTCAAGAACCATATAATTATTCAAATATCATTAGCAAGCTTACACCATATTCTCACAACATTTAGGCTCAATACACACATCAAGTTTATTTTTATGTTTAGGGGATTCAACCCCATATTAGTCATTAAGTCAACAATGGCATCAGTTACACATACATGGCTCACAATACCTTTCCAAAATCCTTTGTCAATCATTAATGTTATCACCAATATGTGACTAGACAATTCACTTAGACATTTTCATAGACACCTTAATGTGCATACCAATAGCAAGGCCATTTTTTTGGTAGAAATCTTCAAGATTAAGGTTAAACAAGATGCTCATGTTAAACCATATAAAATAGGCATCCACATATGCAATTAATCATCAGTATTACATATAAAAATAAGTCTAAGCAAGATTTACCATCATACTTTAATAGGAAATAAAACCCTTTTCATTTGATTTCAAAACCACCATGTAAACTTACTAATCCAAGTTTAAAATACATGGGTTTAGCTATATTTAATGAGGGGAAGAGATACATGACTTAAATAATATGAAACTCCAATAATCTTTTCTCCTTCTTGCCACTAGATGTGCTCCCTCCAAACCCTAGCCTCCAATATTTCTTCAAAAATCTTTTAGAGTGTACGAGTCTTGAAAAGTAAGGGATTAGAAGGCTACAATGCCTTATATAGTGAGATAGCTTAGGGTTTTAGTCAAGGGAAATGAACACAAAGACCTTAATTAAAAGCTAAAAGGTGACCCTATCTAGGGGTATGAATTTGCTATATGACTCTCTTAGCAATCGTACCCTCGGGTATGAGTGGTACCCTAACTCATACCCTAGGCTTCTCCTAGGTCAATCATATTATTGTGGGTATGCGTGGGTACCTTTGAGTCATATCCAAAGGGTATGACTCACCCCTAACTCATAAGATTCCCTTGTGACAATAATAGTCCACTTGGTTTAAGGCTCCCCTCTATACGATTGAGTAGTATATGACATGTATGCATTGGTTATGACCAAGGAGAGGTCATGTCATATAGGAAATAGTATGATACCCTCATGGATTGATCAAGGTATGAAAGGGAGGTCAAGGTGGGTACAAGTCGTGACCAAGGATACGAGTGGCTTATCCAATCATACCTTGGTCAACCATACTCCAAACCAAAATTTTTTACAAAGTCACGTTCTTTGGTGTTTCACTAACACCTTTCCATGGTATATCAAAACACAACACAGTCCCACACGAGACCCATCATAGTAGACCACAAACCTATTAGTGCCTTCAGGAAATGGCAAAATCAGAGCCAAATTTTAGCTTATTCTTCAACCTCTCAAAACTACCCTCACAAGCATTAGACCATAAAAACATTATCCTCTTCTAAGTCAACCTAGTCAACAACACAACTATAGTCAAAAAACTTTATCCAAACCTCTGGTAGTATCTATCTAAACCCAAAAAGCTCTAAATATCAGTTGGAATAATAGGTCAAGATCCCTTCCTAACCACTGCAACCTTTTGTAGATCCACCATGATCCCCTCACTTGAAATTTTGTGACGTAAAAAAGTGATAGTATTCAAGCAGAACTCATATTTTGAAAACTTGGCATACAACTGCTACTCTTTTATGGTCTGTAACACAATACAAAGCTGATCGACATGATCTACCTCACTCTTAGAATACAACGTAATGTCATCTATAAACACAATGCCGAATAAATCCAAAAATTAATAGAAGACCCTATTCATCAGATCCATAAACGCCGCTGGGGAATTAGTCAACCTAAAAGACATAACCAAAAACACCAAATGACTATATCGAGTACGAAAAGTTGTCTTAGGGATATCCATCTACCTAATCTTTAACTGGAGATACCTGGATCAAAGGTCAATATGGGAGAAAAACTTAACACCCTACAACTGATCAAACAAATTATCTATCTTAGGAAAAGGATACTTGCTCTTTACCTTCACGTGATTCAACTGCCTGTATTTAATGCACATCTGCGGGCTGCCATCCTTCTCACACATGAATAAAACTGGTGCACCCCATGGGGATACACTAGGATTGATAAAACCCTTATAAAAACGATCCCAGAGTTTCTCCTTATGCTCCTTCAACAATGTAAGTGCCATTTTATACGGGGGAATAAAAATTGGACGAGTGTACGAAATAAGATAAATCCCAAGATCAATCTCCCTATCCAGAGAAACACTAGGAAGGTCATCTGGTAAGACCTAAGGAAATTCATTTACCACGAGAACTAAATGCAAAGAAGGACCCTTTAAGTTAGAATCTTTAACCTTGACCAAGTGATCAAGACACCGCTTGTAGATCAATCTTCGAGCTCTAAGATATGATATAAACCTCCCCTTGGCAGGTAGGGAAACACCCTCCTAATCAATAACTAGCTTATTAGGGAAATTAAAAACAACCTTATAGGTCTGACAATTTATTGATGCATAGCATAAGTGGAACAATCCATCACCAATATGACATCAAAATCAACCACGTCTAAATCAAATAGATCCACCAGAGTTTCTTTACTACCAATAGATACCACACCCCCTATAGACTCTTATAGTAATCACAGAGTCACCTAATGGGGTAAAAATAAAAAAGGGTCTAAACACACTCGAGACTAAAACCAAAATGCATAGAAACAATTGAGTTCACATAAGAGAGAGTGAACCCTATATCAAGTAAATAATACACATCATGAGAAAATATTTGCAACATAACAGTCACAATATTAGGTAATACCTCGGACTCCTGTTTTCCCCCAATAAAACCTTACCAATAGGATAGTTTCAAAGTATATAGCCTTGATAACCACTCTTGAACCACCTGTCCCTTCCCTCATCATAAAAACCCTAATGAAAATGACCATTGTATCTATAGGGATGACATGATGGAGTGGACTGAGCCCCACTAGCCTAAAATTTGGCACCCTATTCCCTAAATTTATCACCATATTGGAATCGCCTATCACCCAATGGCTTTGGGTAAGGATCATTAGCGGTAGTAAAGGAACCAGGACTCCCTCACTTTTTCTTTGGCCACTTACTTCCATCCCTACCACTCTGGTATTAACAACTACCCTGATCAGAGAAACTAAACTCTTTACCATGTCTTTTGCCTATCTCAGCCTACTTTTTTTTCTCCTCCTCCACCTATTTTGTGTATACAACCAACCTAGAGATATCTATGTCCTTAATTAGTAAGGTAACCTTACTTTCAAGGATCAACTCATGAGATAGTCCTGAAGTAAACTTTCCCATTCGATCCCTCATATCAGGCATAATTTCTAAAGCATACTGACACAACTTGTGAAACTTCAAGGTATATTCATTGACTGACATCTTACCTATCTCATATAAACAAACTCCATTGCTTTTGATTCCCTAAACTCTTGAGAAAAGAAGGGTCCAAAATGCATTAGAAAAATCCTTCCACAAAGATGACTCATCTCCATCACCACTTGCCCGATCTGACTTCTTGTACCATTAGTATGCTATATCCTTCTACTGGTAGGAAAAAAAATCCACCCCTTCAATATTTGTGGCTTTCATAACCCTAAAAAAAATTTCCATCTCACTCAAAATACCCTTAGAATCCTCCCCTTCCTTAATACTCGTAAAGGTTAGAGGGTTCAACCTTATAAACTAGCTAACCCTTATGGCTCAGAAGAAGGAGTACCAAATGAACTATGCTTAACCTATAAATCTACAAACTTAGCAATCATATGAATCAATTAATGAAACTCAGTATTCATCACATCAGCCTGAGGAGGATTATAGAGAACTAGTGGAATTCTAGAATAATCAAGAATTGGACCCCTGGACCGAGTATCGATCACCTGAGTTGAGCATGTCCTATCAACATTTTCCCATTTAGGAAGGAGAAGTTTCCATGAACTTCAGGTCATGAGTCATGATCTAAAAAGTAAAAAAATCAGAATAAGAGAAGATTACAGAACTTAGACTCTAAGCTTGAAAATAAAGTACAAGAAAGAGAAATATTTCTAAATGTCGTGTAACCTCTCCCTTATGAGTGTGGCATGCTACACACCATTAAAAAAACTCTACTCTACCCATCTTTATGTACTCCCAAGTCACTATGAACCTAGGGCTCTAATACCAATCTGACACAGACCAAACTAGGGTCTAGTCATGTCTGGTGTGCTAAGCCCAATCGGGATCGGAGACCACCACCAATACCCAACCATAACCTCCCCACACAAAATGTTTAATGAATTTTGAATACATATAACACAACAAAATATAGCAATAATAAATTAAATATAGTCCAAATATGTCATCCTTAATACCAATAAAAATGCCAAGGATGACACCAATACCGACACCGTCTATACCAACCCATAGTAGTCACATAAACCCTCTATCCAAAAGTAAAATAATATGTGGTTGATCTAAAAGTAAAATAATATTTGGTTGAGACAAAAGTATGTAGAGAAATTCATAACATGAAATAGAGCCTTCTATAGTATTTGTAATGCTCCGAGAGTACACCCTGGGCACCAAAGGTGCTTACAGTCCTGAGGGACCACAAGCTAACCCATGAGCTGGTACCTGCTATGAGCCCTGAGTAAAACTGATATCAAAAGATCATATCTAGAAATAAACTGAGGAATGCCATAATGTTTTAAGTTATAAATCTGATAAGTCTGTAAGACAAAACTAATAATGTTGATAATAACAACTAACTAACTATATGTACTTGTCTGAAAAGCCTCTACTGACTGAATGAGAGTTGATGGAATAAGCCCCAACTAACTCTAACTGACTACTGAATTAAAAACATGAAAATAAATATAGTTTATCCTCCAGATATAAAGACTTACCAGTAATATGGATGATAATCTGGAAAGTCTATGCGCAATCTGTGAATTGATCATCTGAACCTATGATATGATACATCAGAGTGAAAGAAAAGAGTATGCAATCAGTACTTTGAATGTACTGGTATGATAAATGAGGTAAGCTGATATGCAGGGTTTTATGTGCATAAATAATAACTTATTTAATAGTAGAAAGTATTGAATAGAAATGAATGGAATCTATAAATATTGAGTGTGCATGAAATTTGTAAATACTGAGTGTGCATGAAATCTATAAATACTGAGTGCACATGACCAAGCATAAAATATATTTTAAATATGATTTGTAAAATAAGTTACTAAAATCTAATGACTAAATATCTGGTATTTGTATGCTATGGTCAACCAACACTGAAGCTAAATTACTGAGTTGATTACTGGACTGATACTATGGGAGCTATCATCTAAACGACATTCCCCCAAGAGCAAATTTGTGGTCCAACCTGTGACCCAATCGGAAGGGTGACAGTACCATGCCAAGGGTACTAAAACTGGTTGTATGGATCATCTATAGTGTTGTGTTGAAGGACTAAGGGTCATCCTTAACTAGCAAGGCCCTAATGAGATCAACCCTCAACTGGCGGGTTAATATTTAAACCTATGCAAGCTACGTAGTTCTAGAATGCAGGGACTGCTACTAAAGGTCACACTCTTGACTGGCTGGTGAGCCCTCATCCCTAGGTTCACTCAGTGTTAAATCCTACTCCTAACTAAACTAACCCAAAATACTAAAATGTTCAAACTGATTATAATTTCTAACTAAACTGATAATGCCTATAACACATTCTAAAACTATTCTGAAGATACTAAGACTAAGTAAACAACTATGTTTTTGGATATTCATAACCCACAGGCATCGATAGCAATAATGGTAAAATAGTACTTTCGGGACATAATATAAAAGTATTTATCCAAAATTCATTCTAGTAGGCATTTTATCAAACACTTGATATGCATAGTTTAAGATAAACATGGGAATATTTTAAAGCTTGTAGTAATAGAATGAATTAAACCTCAAAAATACTAATTAGGATTTACATCAGTGAATAACAACATTATATGTGAGGTTTGACAACAATAATATTTTCATGTAAACATGGTATAGAATTACAATTCATGGAACTTCATAGTTAAAATAACAATAACTTGTAAAGTTCACAACTATGAATTTAGAATTTGATACTTGGACTCCATGGGTGAAAGGAAACCATGGATGAATACTTAACATACATGGGTTGATGATTTCGTGAGAGCTGATGGTGAATTCTTGAGATTTGTTCTTTAATTATGAAGGCTAGACTTTTTGTTCTTGAAAGAGGGCTACTTTAATCTGAGTAATTTGTTAAATAATGAGCAAATAATTCTATAGTGGGACTTAAATCCCATGTTTGGACTGATTTAGAACTACGGGAAAAGACGAAATGGTCCTTGGACATTAAAAATCTCAATTTTGAGGCTTACCGCTGAGCGGTATTGGTCCCACAGCTATAGCACCACTGAGTGGGATAATAGCAATGACCTAATGCCTTGGGACAACTCCAATTTCGAGGTTTACCACTGAGCGGTATTGTCTTTATTGCTATTGCACCATTGAGCGGTATAGTCACGACATCTCACTACTTCATACAAAAAATGCTATAACTTTTCACTTAGTTATTGGATTTAGGAAAAATTGGTATCATTGGAAAGATAATTATATTATCTATCTATTATAGGTCATGATCTAAAAAATTCTTGGTAAAACAAAAGATATGATCATTTGAAGTTGACTATAGCATCATTCTTCTCAAAAATTCAATCGGTAAGGGATATTTTAATTCATCTAATAGCTAGGAGTTATTTGAAGACTTAATATACATCAAAATCACTCGTAAAACTATCAAAAAACTATAATTTAGTTCTTATGATCTTGAAGCATATCCCTAATATTTGTTCGAATTTTTGGGGTATTACAATATCTCCCTCTTGGGAACATTTATCTTCGAATAAGATTGGTTAAGTGAAAACATGACATGATTGAGTCTTAAACATGACACATGACTGATCTAGTTCTGTGAATGCATGACTGACATGAGAGTGATATACAGCTAGAACTGAGCATGGAAACGCTATATTCTAAGAAGATTGTTACCTTAAGCTGAATCTGAGTTTGTGGAGAAAAAATGATGGTACTTGGTCTACATATTTGCTTCTGCTTCCCAAATGGCTCCCTCAATGGACTAATTCCACCAAAGAACCTTGACCAAGGGAACTTTTTCTTCCTTAATCTATGAATCTGGCGACCAAGGATCTCGACTTGAATTTCTTCATAAGATAGGTTATTCTGAACAAATTTGCTCTCTAATAGGAAAACTATAGCTGGTTCACCAATGCACTTCTTCAACAAAGAGATATAAAATACTGGCTGCACTAATTCTAAGTCTGTAGGCAACTCATGCTCATAAGCCACCTTTCCGAAATAGCTCATAATTTTGTAACAGCCAACATATTGGGGACTAAGCTTCCCCTTCTTACCAAACCTCTTAACCCCCTTCATAGGAGATATTTTAAATAAACATATTCTTCAATCTCAAATTCAAGATCTTTCCTTCTTATATCTTTATAAAATTTCTGTCGACTCTGGCCTCACATCAAGTCAAGCCCCACCACCATGGCCTCACATACTTCAAACCAACCAATGGGAGATCTATATCCCCTCTCATAAAGAGCCTTAACTGTAGCTATTTAAATACTGGAATAGAAGATATTATTATACTCGAATTCAATCAAAGGCAAATTATCATCCTAACTTTCCTTAAAGTCAACTATATACGGTCTTAGCATATCCTCAAGGGGGTGAATGGTCCTCTCTGCTTGACCATCTATCTGAGGGTAAAATACTGTACTGAGGTAAACTTGGGTACTAAGACCCTTATAAAAAGATTTCAAAAATAAGAGGTAAACTAAGTACCTCTATCTGAGATGATAGACAATCAAAAACCTTGCAATCTAACCAACTCTCCAATATAGATCTTGGCATAGTGCTCGGCTGAATAAGAAGTATGAACTAGGAATAAATGGGCTGATTTAGTTATCCTGTCCATGATGACCCAAATTAAATCATATTGACGATGAGTATGAGGTAAACCTGTAACAAAATCCATGTTTACTTTCTTCCACTTCCAAGTGGGACTACTGAACTCCTACATAGACCAACTACACTATTGATGTTTAATCTTAACCTACTGACAAGTGAAGTATTATGCTACAAACTTGTGTTGAGGTTAGAAATTTTGCTCAATATGTTTTTATGTTAACCCTCAGTATAAACCAGGAATAAGATGGTATCGTGTAAGACCCCACAAAGTCCTAGTCCACTTCAATCCTATATCATCTGCCAAAAGAGGTCCCAGACTTAGAAAAATATTTAGCAAAGTGTTAAGACTTAGTGTCATTTTTGGTCTCGATATTTTGATAGTCTTATTTCCGATCTTCCTGGAATTAGATTGTTGATTTTTAAATTGGTTCATGATTAGGGTTATCTATAGGTCATCATGGGTGAGTTTTAGAATTTTTGAACATCGTTTGAGATATGTTTGGATGACCAAAATAGTGAGCCAATGCAATCAAGATGTGTCGTGTTGGCCATCATGTCGTCACTAACGACACAACGCATCGGTAATTGCATCAAAACCATCGACATAATGTGATACTTACATCATCGCTGGGCATGTTTTGTGCAATTAATCCTGAGTCAAGTGGGGTAGTTGGTTCATTTCTCGCACATTAAATCATCCAAAAACATGAAATTAAGAATGGGAAAGGGAAAAATATATTCATTCTTCACAAAACCTCTCAAATAAAAAACCTTAGGCTCATCAAATTCAAGTTTGAATCTTAAAAATTCACCAACAATTCTCACAAATTCAAAAATTAAGGTATTTTAGGTGTTCATCCTTGGGTTCCTTTAACCCTTGGAGTTCAAGAATCCCCTTTTCAAAACTTTGATTTTGATCTACATTCTTGAATGGAATTGTGTTCATGTATGTGTTGTTTTGCGGGTTTCAAGCCAAGAAGGTTTTGAGTTTCATGCAAATAAACTAGAATTTGTGTTGATTTATTTAACCCTAATGTTAAATCTTAGAATTGAGATGTTGATTGTGGTAGTCATGACATTCATATATTTCTCATTCTCATGTACAAGAATTATGCATCCTATGTGTTTGTCAAAATGTATATGTGAATGAATTGTGCATGGTAACCTGTGTGTGATGCTTTTAGAAATGAGATATGGTTCATTATCTATGATATCGAGTCCTAGGGGTGTTGAATACCTGAAATTAACTACTTATCTAGTCTCCGGTCTAAATAGAATGATTTTGTAGTATCTTGAGTAGTAGCATTTAGTCAATTAACAGAACTAATGTGAGTTCAATCAAGCCTAGTATAGTCTAGTGATCAATTCCAGCGTTGATTTAGTGGGGAGTAGGATTCAGCACCGAGTGAACCCAAGGATGGGGGAACTCCTACCAATATAAGGTTTGACCCTTAGTAGCAGTCCCTGATTTATAGAACTACATATCCAGCATAATGTAAATTATCTTCTTGGCAGACTAGCGTTGATGATACCATATACATATCATGAGTCTTCCTACCACATTAGGGTTGACCCAGCAAGTGTTAGTAACTCATGGCACGATACTAAAACCTTTCGAACTAGGGTTATAGGTTGGACCCCAAATCAGTCTATAATTGAGGTATGTTGCTAGATAATAACTCCCACAGTCTCAATTTTAGTATTTCATATTCAGTATAGAACTCTATTTAGTCCTACAATATCATGACTTACAGTTATCAGTTATTCAGTTATTAGAAATTTTATACTTTATTTTTAGTCTGAACTTTCAGTTATAAGTATGCAATTACCAGAACTCAATACTTCAATTTCAGTCTAATTTAGATAGATGATATATGCTTAGTATTGTATGTTAAGTACTTTCAGTAGTCTCAGTCTTACATATACTTTCATCCAATTACTTCATGATATATAGTTATTATTACTCATTCACATGAACCCATGCATATTATCTTAACCTCACCTAGCATACCAGTATATTCAAAGTACTAATGCATACTCTCTTTGTGCTAGATATATCATATCATAGGTTGGACACCCAGATTCCTGACCATACGTAGCTATATCAATCAATCAGCTACAACTATAGTAGTGAATCCTTATCCATCAAGGATGTGGTACTTACTTAGTCATTGTGTTACTTACAATATTTCAATATTTCAGTTATTTTTAGACAATAGTTGGAGATAGTTGGGGCCTATCCCACCAACTTTTATTTTAGATGTTTAGAGGCTTTTAGATACTTCCAGCTAACATTTATTCCATAGATGTACTTAGTATTTGTTTTTTAGTATTATGGAACTTATGGCATCTTTAGTGATGATAGGCGAATTTACACGCCTATATCAATATATTTTGCCCATATTTTAGCTTAGTTTTGAGAACAAATTATATATTTCATGCACTTTTAGTCCTTTTTCCTGTAAATGAGCTAACAAACATGATTAGGAAAGTTTCAGGTATAAATGATGCAAAATACAGCATTTTATGGCTTACTTGACGCAAAAGAAAGCTCACAAAGGAAGGGAAGGAAGTCTACACGCCTAAGGACCAAAACTGCTGCATGGAAAATCTGTCCCGGGCTAAAACAACATTTCTGAAGACTTTGGGGACTTACAGATACAAAGCTGGATTTTGACAATGATACATTAACCTAGTACAATTGGGTTATGTATTTCATTAGTTTATTTGGATTAGGAGAATGTTACATTAACCTAGTACAAATGGGTTAAGTATTTCCTTAGTTTAGTAGGATTTGGTTATTTATTTCATTAGCATAGTAGGAGTAGGATAGGAGTATTATAAATACCCTATCATGCTAGAGATTTTTAATTAAGTCCTCCCTTAGTGGAGAGGCAAGTCCTCCCTTAGTGGAGAGACACATTCTACTTCTCAATTACAACTCTTCTAATCTTTCCATTAATTCTATTCTTAAATTCCACAACAAGAGAATCGTTACTTGCTAAGGAATCACGCCACACGCCTATCACCTAATCCACACGCCATTACTCAACAATAACAATGCAAATCGTGATCTCCTTCGCACTCATGGGTAACTAAACTTCTCTGTTGGGGTTATGGAAGCCGAATGAGATACTATCTATTGCTGTGAGTTTGTGAGTTCGAGACACGTATATTGCTTATATCATTATTCTCTACATCTTAATGCAAATTCTTGTGGCTGAAGACGCATAGAATAACGCCAGTCTAACATTTAACTTGTTCGAGAGAAAGGTTATTTGTCTGGAAAAGAGATAATGTCAAGGTAGTAGGACACCCTTTCCTATTAAAAAGCTAGTGCCGTAACTGGACTAACCTCTTGGAGAATTCGTACCGTTAGACACGCTTTAAGCTCGAGAGAGTTAAAGTGAAATAGTCCTTGTTGAGGTCGAGAGACGCTTGGATTTACCATAGAATACAATTCTCTATAAGCACATGCATGTCACAATTCTACACACTCATAGGCAATAGAGACGTATACCTCAGAAGGTGGACATAAACCCAACTCTTCAATTCTCATTGTTTAACAACCTACGAAATACTCTGTTTTTACTTTGCTATTTTCAGCTTTTATTTCATTACTTTGGTTACATATTACAATTCCCCCCTTCTTACGAGACTTGCACCAAAAGTTTATTAATTTTGCTTACTTGTTGACCAAGCTATTCCCTGTGGGATCGACACTCAACCCAGGTTGGGTTCTATATTTGCTATCGACCGCTTTACACTCCCACGAGAGCTGTAGATTGAGCGTTATCATTTAGCTTCACTTTTTCAGATGTTTTATGATTATTATTCAGTATTCATAGTAGGTACCAGTCATGGATTAGCTTATGATCCTTCGGGGTCGTAAATATTATGGGATACCCACGGGGCACTCTTGGGATGTTACAAACTTAGTATCAGAGCCTAAGGTTATAAAGTGTCCTAGGGAGTCTGAAAGTCACATCAAGTAGAGTCTTGTGCATGAGTATGTAGTGTACCACACTTATTGATGAGAGGCTATGAGGTATTTTATGAAATAGTTCCTGTCTTTCAGTGTTTATATCATGCGAGTGAGCATGATCTCAAGTTAAACTCTCTATCCAATCCAACTTTTCCTTCTGTTTACAAAACATGCCTCCCAGAAAGACTAACGAAAGAAAAACTGGGAACCAGCTAGTACCTCCGCTTGTTAAAGAAGATCGCCTGAATGATTATGTTTCTCACATAGATTTCAGAGCAATATTCACCACTCTAGCCCATTCTGTGGTAGCTCAGAATATTTGGCTAGCTACTTCTCAAGCCAATCTATTGGCCAATACTATTGCATCAAGAATTTGGGACTTCATCCGAATGAACCCTCATTCATTTTTAGATTCTAAGTCTAGAGAAGATCCATAGGAATTCCTTGACATAGTGTAGAAAGTAATAGACATTATGGGGGTGACTGCTAGTGAAGGTGCTGAATTAGCTACCTGTCAATTATAATATATAGCTTATACATAGTTTAAGCAATGAAAAGTGGATAGAGGTACAAATTTAGGTCCTATAACATAAGGGCAGTTTGATATTTCCTTCATAGATAGGTTCTTTTCATTGGAGTTGAGAGAGGATAAGGTGTTAGTGCACATCAACATGAAGTAGGGCAACATCTATGTGAAAGAGTATTATCTCAAGTTTACTCAGTTGGCTAGATATGATCATCATATGGTGGCTGATAACAGGTCTAAGATAAGAAAGTTCATGTCTTGTGTATCTAATAGTGTGGTTAAGATGTATAGGACCATAATACTGATTAACGAGATGGACTTGTCTAGGTTGATGGTCCATGCTCAACAGATTGAGAAGCAGAAGACTAAGGAGAAATAGAGGGAGAACAAGAAGGATAGAGCAAGTAGATTTAGTTTTGCTTAGCCAAAGTCAAAAGGTGGTAACCATCCTCAATTTTTCATAAAAAATTAAGTCCTAGTTCCATCTTTGGCTAGTGCATGGATTCCCAAATTCAGGATTGATAATAAGGATAGGGCGCCAGGCTCTAAATCTTAAGGTAGTATGATCAGTGCTCGAACAAATCCTCTTTTCAAAAAGTATGGTAGAAACCATAAGGGTTTCTGCAGGGCTGGCAGCAACTTATGTTTTGGGTGTGGAAATCCAGGCCATAAGATAATAGAATGTCCTTAGGTGGGTTTATAGAGTTAGCATAATCGTCCCTTGGTTCAGTTCGATCACCCATCTCAATAGGGTGCCGCTTCTAGTGCCACCAGTGGGCAGCGCCCAAATAGACTCTATACATTTTAGTCTCGATAGGATCAGGAGAGTTCTTCTGATGTGGTTATTGGTACATTACAAGTTTTTTATTTACATGTTTATGCTTTTTTAGATCCCAGAGCTTTTTTGTCTTTTATAACTACTTACATAGCGTTTAACTTTGGAGTCAGCCCCAAAATCCTAATAGAGCCTTTCTCAGTCTCTACCGTAGTGGGTAAGTCTATCATAGCCCGGTGGGTTTACAGGAACTATCCGGTTATGGTGTCTCAGAAATTTATTTTAGCAGACCTTGTAGAGCTAGATATGATGTATTTTGACATCATTCTTGACATGGTTTGGCTCCATTCATGCTAAACTTCAGTTGATTATACGAGCAGAATTGTCTTTTTTTAGTTCCCAAATGAACCTGTCCTAGAATAGAAGGGTAGTACCACAACACTTAAGGGTCAACTTATTTCATTACTTAGAGTAAGAAAAATGATATCCAAGGGATTTGTCTATCATCTGGTGTGAGTCAAAGACTCTATTTTTTAGACACATAATATTGAGTTAGTTTCAATTGCAAGTGAATTTCTAGAGGTGTTTCTGGAAGATCTCCCCGGAGTTCCTCCCAATAGGGAAATTTATTTCAAAATAAAACTTCTTTCTAATACTCAGCCAATCTCTATTCTACCATACAGAATGGCTCCAGCTAAACTTAAAATGTTGAAAGAACAGTTTAAAGACCTCTTAGACAAAGGTTCATCAGGCCTAGCGTATCTTCTTGGGGTGAACCAGTTCTATTCATATGAAAGAAAGATAATTATCTTAAAATGTGTATAGACTATGTCAGTTGAACAAAGGCACCATCAAGAATAAATAACCATTTTCTAGAATCAATGACTTATTTGACCAACTCCAGGGTGCCAATTACTTTTCTAAGATAGACCTCAGATCCAGCTATCATCACCTCAGAGTAAGAGAATCTAACATTTCAAAAATAGCTTTCAAAACATAGTATGGTCACCTCAAATTTCTAGTCATGTCATTTGGTATTACCAATGCCCCAACAGCTTTCATGGACTTGATGAACCGTGTGTTTAATAAGTACTTGAATATGTTCATCATAGTCTTCATCTATGATATTCTTGTTTACCCTTACAATGAAAGCGATCACGCAGACCATAGCAGAATAGTATTATAGACTCTCAGAGCCCATCAACTGTTCACCAAATTTACTAAATATGAATTTTGGCTAATGTTAATATCTTTCCTTAGTCACATAATTTCTGGTGATGGCATTAGATTTGATCGTCAAAAGACTAAAACGGTGAGAAACTGGCCCAGACCCATCTCTTCATTAGATATCAGGAGTGTTTTGGGTTTGACTGGCTATTATCGATGGTTTGTTGAAGGATTTTTATCTAATGCATTCTCCCATGTCCAGATTGGCTCAGAACAAAGTCAAGTTCTAGTGGTTCGACTCTTGTAAGAAGTATTTTCAAGAGTTGAAGACTTGACTCACTATAGCCCTAGTTTTGACTTTGCCCGATGGTTAAAATGGATTTGTTGTTTACTATGATGCTTCTAGATTTGTCTTGTGGTCTGTTTTGATGCAGAAGGGTAAGGTCATAGCCTACGCCTCCAAACAGCTTAAGACTCATGAAAATAAATATCCTACCCATAATCTTGAACTAGTAGCGATTCTGTTTTCCTTAAATATTTTTAGGCACTATTTTTATAGGGAGCAAGTTGTTGTTTTCACATACCACAAAAGCCAGCAGTATGTGTTTTTGCAGAAAGAACTGAACTTGTGTCAGAGAAAGTGGTTGGAGTTGTTGAGATAATATGACATGAGCATTTTGTATCATCCAGGCAAGTTTAATGTAGTGGCAGATGCCCTCAGTAGGTTGTCTATGGGTAGTGTTGCTCACGTTGAGGATGATAATAAGAAGTTAGTTTAGGAAGTTCATAAGTTTGCCAGACTAGGTGTTGATTTTGTTGATTCAACTGAGGGTAGTGTTTGGGTGTAGAATAGTTTGGAACCTTGTTTAGTTTCTGATGTGAAGGAAAACCAGGACAAGGATCCCAGTTTAATTAAGCTGAAAGAGTCAGTCAGAGACCACAAAGTAGAGGTTTTCTCCTAAGGGGGAGACGGTGTGTTGTGTTGCCACTGTAGGCTATGTGTTTTATGTATAGATGTCATGAGATAACAAATTCTATCGGTGAAGTGGGATAAAGAAAGACATTACAGAGTTTGTGGCTAAGTGCTTTACTTATAAGTAGATGAAGATTGAGCACCAAAAGCCTAGTGGTTCTATGCAGGAGTTCAGTATTCCCACATAGAAGTAGTAAGAAGTGAAAATGGACTTCGTGATGGGTTTGCCTTATCCTCGTCGTCAACGCGATTCCATTTGGGGTATAATAGATAGGATGACAATGTCTGCTCATTTCTTGCCAGTGTGTACTTCCTATTCAGCCAAGGACTATGCTAAGTTGTATATCAAAGAGTTGGTTAGGTTTCATGGTGTCCCATTGTACATTATTTCAAATAGAGGTACACAGTTTACCTCTTACTTTTGGAAAGCCTTCCAAAAGGGTCTTGGTACCCAAGTCCACCTAAGTACAGCCTTCCACCTTCAATAAAATGGTCAAGTAGAAAGGGCCATTCAGACTTTACAGGATATGTTAAGAGTGTGTGTCAATGACTTTAAGGGCCGTTGGGATGGCCACTTACCTTTGATTTAGTTTGTGTATAATAACATCTATTATTCCAGTATTCAGCTGACTCCATTTGACGCTCTTTATGGGTATAGATATAGATCTCCGATTGGTTGGTTTGAGGTAGGTGAGGCTGCGGTGGTGGGGCTTGACTTGGTGTTTGATACTTTAGAGAAAGTACATTTCATTAGGGAGAGGCTTAAGACAACCCAGAGCCGACAGAAATCGTATGCAGATGTGAGAAGGAATGATCTTGAGTTTGAGATTAACAATTTTTTGTATTCCCTGATAGGTTGGTCCTTATAGGATTTTGAGTCATTTCAAAAAGGTAGCCTATGAACTTGAGTTTCCTGCAGACTTAGCATTAGTGCAGCTAGTGTTTCATGTCTCCTTGCTAAAGAAGTGCATAGGTGACCCAGCAGTTGTGTTCCCTGTAGAGAGTGTAGATGTTCAAAATAGTCTCTCTTATGAAGAAGTCCCAGTCAAAATCCTCGATCGTCAAACTTGCAGACTAAGGAATAAAGAAGTTTCGTTGATTAAAGTTCTTTGGCGAAACCACTTCATTGAGGAAGCCACTTGAGAAGTAGAAGTAGACATACGAACCAGGCACCCTCATCTCTTTTCTGGAAACTCAGACTCAGCCTAAGGTAAGAGTCTTTCATAGATTTACTTTGTTCCATGCTTAGTTACAGATGCATACCATTCTCATATCATTCATGCATTCATGAATCAGTTCAATCATGTTTCATGCCTCAGGATTTAGTCATTTTCAGCTATGTATGTTAGTATAGTCGCAGTACCTCAGTGCTTTATTCTTAATCAGTCTCATTTGAGGATGAATATTCCTAAGGAGAGATATTGTAAGACTGTGTAAACTCCTAGTCTACTTTAATCCTATATAGCATGCCAAAATGGGGCCCAGACTTAGAAAATTTTTTTAGCAAAGTGTTAAGACTTAGTCTTAATTTTGAACTTGATATTTCAATGGTCTCATTTTCAATCTTCCAAGATTAGATTGTCAATTTGTTAAATTGATTCATGATCATAGTTATCTATAGGTCATCTTGGTAAGTTTTGGAATTTTTAAACATTGTTTGAGATATATTTGGATGACCAAATAGTGAGCCAACAAGATCAGGATACGTCGTATGGCATTGCATCATCACTATCGATGCAGCGCATCATCAATTATATCGACACCATCGATGTGATGCATCATCTGAAGTGTTGCTAGACATATTTTGTGTAATTAATCCTGAGTATAGAGGGGTAGTTGGGTCATTTCCCCACGTTAAATAAGTTAAAAACATGAAATTAAGCATGGGAAAGGGCAAAACATATTCATTCATCACAAAATCTCAAAATAAAAAAAACCCAAGGTTCATCAAATTCAAGTCCAAGTCTTAAGAATTCGCCAATAATTCTCATAAATTCAGAAACCAAGGTATGTTAGGTGTTTATGCTTGGGTTCCTTCCACCCTTGGAGGTCAAGAATCCCTTTTTCAAAACTTAGATTTTGATTTATATTGTTGAATGGAATTGTGTTCACCTGTGTTGTTATGTGGGTATCAAGATAAATAAACTAGAATGTATGTTGATTTATGTAACCTTGATGTTAAATCTTTGAGTTATGATGTTGAATGTGGTTGTCATGACATTTATATATTGTTCATTCTCATGTACAAGAATTATACGTCCTAGGTGTTTGACAAAATGTCTATGTGAATGGTAACCTATGTGTGATGCTTTTAAAGTTGAGATATAGTTCCATTATCTATGCTATAGAGTCCTGGGTTATTGAATACCCAAAATTAGCTGTTTATCTTGTCTCCACTCAAAATAGAATGATTTTGTAGTATCTCAAACAGTAGCATTTGGTCAGTTAATAGAATCAGTGTGAGTTTAGTCAAGCCTAGTACAGTCTAGTGATCATTTCTAGTGTGATTCAGTTGGGAGTAGGATTAAGCATTAAGCGAACCCAGAGATGGTGGAATTCTTTACAATATAGGGTTTGACCCGTAGTAGCAGTCCTTGGGTTACAAAACTATATAGCCAGCGTAGGGTAAATCATCTTCTTTCTAGACTAAGGTTGGCGTAACCATATATATCTCATGAGTCTTCCCGCCAGATTAGAGTTGACCCAGCCAAAGTTAATAACGCATGACATGGTGCTAACACCCTTCCAACTGGGGTTATAGGTTTGACCCCAAAACAGTCTATAATCAAGGTATATTGTATAGATAATAACTCCCACAGTCTTAGTTTTAGTATTCAATATTCAGTATTCAGTATTCAGTACAGAACTTAATTTAATTCTATACGATAATGACTTACAATTATCCAATTATCATAAATTCAGTGCTTCAGTTTTATTCTGAACTTTCAGTTATCAGTATTCAGCCAGAACTCAGTACTTCATTTTTAGTCTAATTCAGACAGGCGATATATGCTTTGTATTGTATGTTCAGTACTTTCAGTAGTCCCAGTATTGAATATGCTCTCATCTAATTACTTAATGATATTTAGTTATAATTACTCATGCACATGAACCCATGAATATTAGCTTAACCTCAGCTAGCGTACTTGTACATTCAAAGTACTGACGCATACCCTCTTTGCACTACGATGTCTCATATTATAGGTTTGGACGCTCGGGTTCCTCACCGTACTTATCCAGATAAGTCAATCAACCACAGCTATAGTAGTGAGTCCTCATCCATCAAGGACATGAGACTTATTTAGTCATTGCATTACTTATAGTATTTCAGTATTTTAGTTATTTTCAAATAGTAGTTGAAGTTAGTTAGGGTCTGTCCCACCAACTCTTTTATTTAAGATGTTTAGAGGTTTTCAAACACTTTCAGCTAGCAGTTATTCCACAGATGTACTCAGTATTTATTTTTTATTATTATGGACCTTATGGAATCTTCAGCTTAACTTTCGCATTTATTTTATAATTATTATTTAGTATTCACAAAAAGTACTAGTCATGGGTCAGCTTGCGATTCTTTGGGGTCATAAGTACCGTGTGATGCCTAGGATGTACTCTTGGGGTGTTAAATACCGTTAGAAAATATATAACAAAGTTTTGCTACCTAAGGTAGGCTATGGAAGCATTTGTCCTTGCAAGTGCATAAAGGTTGGTAGTTCATATTCTCCTCTGGTTTTTGTTAACTACTTGGTTAGAAGGTGTTATATATTACTCAATTCATCTTACTAATGTATGTAAAAGGGGTCCAAGAGTTAGAAAATTTCACTAAGTGTTAGGATTAGTTATTTCTAAAGCCCTTTAAACTTTGATGATTTTATTTTCAACCTTCCTAGCCTTAGAATGTTGATATTAAAGTTGATTCATGATCGGGGTTGTCAATAAAATATCTTTGGTGAATTTTAGAATTTTCGGACGAGCGTAAGGGTATGTTTGGAAGTCAAAAACAGTAGCAGCACCAGGATAAGCCCACGACACCCCCTCCGGTGCACTGCTAGGGGTGCCCGTGGAAAAGACCATGGCGCAGGGCTTAGACCTTAGGTCCAAAGCCCGCGACGCCTGGATCATCACCCGCCCCTTATATTTTTAGCTTCTATTTCTATTTTTAAGGGCAATTGGTTTTTTCCCTTCACCTATTTTGTGCATAACATAGGATTAAGGGTCCCCAAAAGCATAATTTGCTATCATAAGTAATAAAATCCTCTCAAAAGAAGTTATTCTCACTTACGAATCCTAGCCTCCCTAAAAGAATCAAGAGATTCAAGCTTAATTTACATGAAAAACATCAAGAACTTCCATAAATTCATCAATTAAGGTATGTGTGATATTCATTCATGGGTCTATTTCACCTATGGAGCCCAAGAATCTATTTTTAAATTTAAAGTTATGATTTTTACATGTGTTATGAATTATCTACATGAAGATATTATGATCTTTGATTTCAAATTATGTTTACCATGTGTTTTTGTTAGAATTTGCCCGTGACATGTTTGAATGGTGATTTTTGCATGTTACATCCTTAAACCATGATTTTAGTTTTGAAATTATGTTACTTTCATATTCTTTAACTATTTCCATGCTTTAACTTATTACCCGCATGTGTTTGATGAATTGCTTAAGTGATGAATGTTGAACAAGGATTCCCCACTATGGTTTAAAATTTTTATGTGGCCCTATTGTTATTGTTATCGAGTCCTGGGGGTTATGACTACCCAAAATTTTAGATGTTTCCTTAGTCTTAGTATTTTTAGAATAGTTTTAGACACGTGTGAGCATTATCAATTCAGCCAGTTATCACGTTAGTCAAGCTTAGATTAGTTTAGTAATCCAAGTCAGTTCCTTATTCAATTAAACTTAGTTCAGTCCAATAATCAGTGCCATTTTAATTGGGAGTAGGATTCAGCATCGAGCAAACCCAGGGATGGGGGCATTCCTGTTAGTATAGAGTTTGATCCTTAGTAGCAATCCCAGAGTTACAAAACTTTATAGTCAGCGTAGGTTTGAGATGTCTTCCTGCTAGTTTAGGGTTGAAACATGTATCCTGAGTCTTCTTGTTAGATTAGGGTTGACAAGATGCTTCCTACTAGTTTAGGGTTGACACAAATATTGTTAGTACCTATGGCACGGTACTAGCACCCTTCCAACTAGGGTCACATGTTGGACCCCTATCAACTCAGATTTATGGTATGTTGGTTAGATGATACCTCCTATAGTTTTAATTTCAGTACTCAATACAGAATTCAGTTCAGTTTATTCGTCCATAGCATATAATTTATTAGTATTCAATTACTAGATTTAGATCTTTCAGTTTTACATATTTTTTCAAATATATTATATGCTTGGTCTTGCATTCTTAGTATTTTAATTTCTCATGTACTCATATTTAGTTACCTTATGTCATTCAGTTAGTTACTATCTCATGCACATAAACCCATGTATTTCAGCCTAACCTCATCTCATATACGAGTACATTCAAAGTACTGACTACATTTTTGTTTTTGGTGCTATGATATTTAATATTATAGATTCAGATGTACAGTTAATGAATGCACTTAAATAGTTCATCTTATCAACAACAACAACATTGGTGAGTCCTCATTTTTGAGGAACTATTATGTTTGTTTTATAATTTCCTTTCAGTTAGTCAGTCGAATTTAGTTGGGGACTCATCCCATCAACTATTCAGTCAATTTAGAGGCCTTTAGATACTTTAGATAGTCAGTTAGTTTGTCAGTCCTATTACTCAGATTTTAGCATTATCATCATATGTTTCAGGTTTGTGTAATATTTTTAGAACGTAAAACCTTATGGCATTTTTTAGTTAATTTGCACACATGACATTATTATCAGTTTTATTCAGTGCTCACAGTAGGTACTAACTCATGTGTCAGCTTGTGGTCACTTGTGATCATAAGCACTGTGTGCCGTCCAGGTTGACTCCTGGGGCATTACTAAATGAAAGTATATATTTGTTTCTCCCTCGTCGATATTCTTAAAAGTTGTGTTATGTTACTTTCAGTTGGTGTTGTTGCATCAACATTTAGTTCGATCGCTCCTTTACGGTATGTAATTCTATTTCTGTTCTATTCTTTCCTTTGTAATTAAATTACAAAAATTCAAACGTTCTTTGAATTCTTTTGCATTGCATATCAACATATTTTGATAGAGAAATATGTGTACCTTTTTTGGCATTTGAAGAGGTCAATTGTAGGCAAAATTTCTATTTTACTACTTTCTTCACCTTTTCCACTTCTAGAAACTATCAACATTTCTATTTACTACTTTCTTTACCTTTTTCACTTCTAGATTTAACATTTCTATTACTAATAGTATAACTACATAAAGCATATACCATTAACATTGACATATATTTTACTCTACTTTTAGTTAACGTATATAAAATTATTTGTGAAAATTAATATATTTAAAGCTAGAGTCTGTCATGGTTATTAATAAAATTACTAACCAAGGTATTAGATATATGCTCAGATTAAAGAACATAAATAGTCGATTCTTGTAACTCTATATCTAACTCTATATGCTATCTCTTTTTTTTGCCAGTTAATACCTAGATGCAGATGCAACATGTACTGCCAACTTATAATGCTAACAATTTTATAGTGATCTGAGACTACTAAGATTAAGTCTTTTTGAAGCATAACGGTTTGAAGATTAGTGGAACTAGTATTGGTGAAAGTGACGGAAGCCATAGTATGGATGCTAACACTACCAAACCTCAAGAATTTGGGAAAACTTTTCAACATCTACTAAAATAGTCATCAACCTAAAATTGATTATTTTTTGGTTTCTTGATTTTGAGTAAGAAGAGTAGGAATAATTTTCATTAGTTATCAAGACATGAGCATGTATCCTCATTGTTCAAAGCTTTTATAATGTCAAGGGGTCTATTATGTACATATTTTATATGTATATATATATATATATATATATATATGGTGTTTGAAACCAAGTCTACAATATATATATAGATTATTATTTGGTGTTTGAGATCATTTATGTATGTGTGTGTATATATATAATTTTTTGTTATACATATGCAAAAAAAAATCATTATTTGTTGTTAATATAATGTTGCCACACTTTAAAAGTGTGGAAATAGAAATGTCAATTGTGTGCATGTACATAAGTAAAGGTTACACTTTATAAGTGTTGTAGAAGAGGTACAAAAGGATGCATTTTTAAATTGTGGCCAATAACAAAGATAAGGTCTTGCTTTTCAAGTGTAGAATTATCAAACAAAACTGTTACCAAAGGGATTCTACAAAGCGTGGCCTTTGTAACTCATAGGTCATACTTAAAAAAACGTGGTCTAAAATCAAAGGTTACGCCCTTTTGGCCAAACCCAGAAAAGTGTGGCCAAAAGATCGAAAGTGTTGCCATTGATCAAAGGCCATACTTTTTTCTACTCTAGGCCACATTTTACAAGGGTGGCCAAAATACTAAATGTTTTAGTGTTTTGACGTGTTTTCTATGCTAAGTCTGAGATATGATATTAGAAACTTTTAGGGTGTTACATTCAACAAGCCTAATCCCGCTTTAATAGAGTCTCTATACTAACAAGGTGGTTGATATAGTCAATAAAACGTATATTAAATTATATTTAAGTTAGGATCCTTTAATTTTTATCCCATAAACTAAAAAGCTATGTTCTAAACTACTAAGAGGTGATTTCCGTCAGGGCGAAGGCAATTTTCTTTTTGAGGTACGTGATTCCATCCATATTATTATGTTGTAATCCTTTATTACCCTATAATTATTAGACAAATCATTAGGATGGATTAATGGGTTAAACTCAAAATTCATAAAATTGTGGGAAAAAGCTTATGTTGGATGTAATATCACCTTGAATTGCTCCTAGGTTGTGAGTTAACAGGTCTTAAAGTAAAATTATTGCTCTTGAGCATAAATTATGGGAATTAGAAGTAATTTCACGGTTGAAAAAACTCTTAATTGAAGCTATAGACTTAAAAAAGGTTAGAACTAGTGGGGTTAAATCCTCACGACTTGAATTTGAAGAGTAAGTGATTAATTAATGTTATTTTTTATTATTTTAGATTTTTAACATTCTGAAGCATTAAGGAAGGGAAAGGTTCCTCTAATTTTGCCTACTTGATTAGTTCTTCAATAGTAAATTGTTTTATAAGTAGTAGAATGTGATTAGTAAAAATATACATGATATAGAATTAACGAAAGAAGCATTATTAGGCATGCATACATGATGTTTCGATGGATAAATTATTAAATTAATGTACATGGTCTAAATTGGGTGGTAATATGTTAATATATGAATCCGTTGATGTGTGATATATTTTTGTATGACTTCTATGATGAGATGCAATGTGAATAAGGTGAATATGAGTTATGATGGAGAAATTGTTTATCAAAGTAATCTATAAACCTTGATTTTATTAACTTAAAGGGATGAAATTAATATGGTGCGTGTATTGATTGTGTGATTTACCTATTGTAATATTATTTTGTGAGTTGTTCATGATAGAACAAGTGATGTCATAACATAAAGATTCTAAAAGAAAGTTTGGCTAAGTACGGATGTAATTGGCGTAAGAATGTATAACTAAGTTTTGAATCATAAGTTGAATGTGGTCAAATATTCTAATGAATGGCTAGAGGAGTGATGTTTATGAATCCAATAATGAATCAAACATAAGGCAATCACACTATTAATTGAATCCATCGATCTTTGATGTCAATAATGATGCTTGAGTAAGTGAATGAATTTTGAGAATTTAATTGGAGTTAGACTTAGTCTAGTCTCTTGTAGGACTCTAATGTGAATAGTATATTGATTGGTCTTCCTAAGTCATATGGACAATTGACTTTGAATTTGTTTATTCTAGAATGAATAAGCAATTAATTTTTAAACTGTTAAATTAACATATGACTATGACATGTACTTGTAAATTGGGTACACTTGTGATATTATTATAAGAGTTAACAAATTGTGAAATCATATTATTATATGTTGAGGAAGGTAATAATAAAATTATAAATCGTCTGATTGAGGAGTGGCTTCTGTTCGATGTGAGTTTATGAACAAATGGTATTATTATGGATCGAGTACCATACTATTATAATATATTATTATTATTATTATTATTACTGTTGATCAGGTGTCATGCTGGTAAAATATATTTATATTATTATGGATATGGTATCATGCCAGGATAATATATAATTATTACTATGAATCGGGTATCACATCAGTACAATAAACTATTATAATTAATATGAACCTAGTATCATACCTATACAATATAGTATTATTGTTACTATAGATCCGGTGCCAATGTAGTCTAATATACAATATTATTATATAGCGAGGGCCACACCTATATGATATGTTATTATTGTTGAACGGGTACCATATCGATATGGTAAATGGATCGTGGTGCATCCCATGTAGAATATAACTATTGGCAAAAATTAGAATCCTTATAATGTGTATGTAGATAAGAGAGTGTGTATGATATGAGTGGGTAATATAAGTTAATGATGTTCAATGATTATGCATTTCATAAGGTTTATATGAACATAGATCCATGTTATGAGGTGACTGTTATAATTGCAAAGTTTCATATGACTCAATATTTTTAATTTATGACTTACTTGTTATTATGTTGGTGATGTCAATGTGATTGTTGAGATTGGAGAGATTGTGGTTTCTTATGATAATTGTTGTGGCTTATATGTGTTGTTGGAGTGTGGTAATTATTTATGACAATTTTACTCATACGTCCTTGTTGCCAACATTGTTTAGGTGATTTGAGATGATTAGTTAGTTGAGCAAAACTACATTGCGTCTGTTAAGATACATGTTTAGTTACCTTATCTGATTTATGGAACATTGTTATTATTGTGTCTTATTGTATTTTTTATAGTGTTGGGTTAGTTTGGTTAGTTGGTTGATTCATAGTCAGATTTACGTTCTCTAAGAATTGATGTGGATGATTATGTTAATTGTTAGATAAACTTATCCTAAAAAATCAAAATGCTTAATGGAATTAGTAGAGTTAATTGAACTGAGAAAGATATTTGTAAACTTCTTAAATCATTGAGGAGTCACAGTAAGAAATGAGAACTCTTGTGATAAACTATTATTATGTTGTATAAACTATTTTGTTGATTGTTATATGATGTCACCTAAACTAATCCTAGTTAGTCCATAATGCTTACGAGTATGTGTGGTGTGCTAATACTACCCTTGCTGCATCCGTTTTGCAATATAGGTGTGTTGCAAGTTGATTGAAAGTTTCTTAGTAGGAAAAGTACTCTTCAACAACTCATGCATCCTATTTCAAGCGAAAGTTGTAGCTCTTATTGTCTTCCTTTATTTCTATAAAAGATGTTGTACATGTCTAGACTAGGTCTTTGATAATTGTTTGAAATGTTAAGTTAAACATATGTAAAGGTCATTTATTCTATATTAAATTATGGTATTTCAATTAATATTATAAAGGTTGTCAATTGAATTATTGCATAGTAATTGATTAGGTGGTCATTGTTCTTCTATCTAGTAAATAATAGAGCAGGTGCCAACACGATTTTGTAATTTGGGTTGTGAAAAAGGTACTTATTTCAATCTTCGGAAACAATTCCAAGGAAACTTTCTTATGCTACCACAATCGCTACTACCCATGTCTTAGTGCCAAAATTAAGTCATATGCACCATGATAGGAAATGAAATTTTTTGAAATTCACTAATAAAGAGATTCCACTGTTGATATTCAACACAAAGGATTACTATGAAGTCATGGAGAAGGAATGTGCAAGAACCATTGTTGCATATTCCCCAAGGTTAGGTCTTAAATTTAGAAAATTCAATTTAGTTCTTTTGTTTTTGAAAAAAATGCTTGAAAAGGGTCGGGGAGGATTAGAGTGCATGATAAATTTAATGTATTTTATGTATTTGAATAATAATGAATATGTCAACATGACATGATTTCGAAAAGTTATAGAAATAGAGAAACTCTTAATAAGGCTTAAAAAGGGTTCACCCAACTTCAAGCCAGAGGAGGACTTTCCCATAGCTTTGAAATGAGCTCTTTACCTCAATTAACTTTCCATATGCATAATTGGTGCTACAGAGACAAACTTCTAGTGAAGTTGGAACTCCATTAGAAATGGATACTGCTATTAGAGAAAGAACTAGGCCTAGTATGGCCAAGTTATGAGTCGACATCAACCTTACAAGGGCTTAAATAATAGTATTTAGATGGGATCAAATAATGATTACACTCCACTTAAAGGATAAGAAAAAAATAATATAAAATTATTTCAAAATATTGGAGACATTGTAAAAATTTAGGGCACTTACTAATAGAATGTAGAGTGTTGGAAAAGAAGAATAATTATTGAAAAACCTCATATGCTAATGCCTTGAATGACGGAATAAAACATAATTCAACCTTCAATGAAAGAAATAAATAAATTTTAAATGGTCAAGATGTTCAAAAGAACAAAGACAAGATTCATTAGGAACATAATGAACATATTTTAAATAAAAAGTCAGAACGGAATAATTTTTTTAATAGTAATAGAAGAGAAGAGAACAAGATAATAAAGTAAGATAGTGATAACCATTATTTCAAGAAGAATTATCTAAAATAGTAAAGAAAATAAAGAGGAAGCCTAAGGTTACTTTAAAACATAGGTGCATTCCTCCTATAAAAATGGCTAAGAAAGTTTTAAAAAGGGCCTAAATAGGATACTATGAATGAAAAACAGGTGATCAATGTCAGAGAAGGCCAAGAAATTAAATGAAAAAAATGGTGGCGGTGATGCCACTATTTAGCAAATATAAAGTTGTTGAAGAACTTCTGGGGATAATGAGGTAAATGAGAACTCATGAAACAACATTTATTAAGTTGATGAACCATTATGGAATCGTACAGCTTACCCTCTAATATTAAGAACAACAAAATTGCACAACTTATTTGACATTGAAGGATATAATCTACTTGAACATGTAGAAGGATGAATCAGAAATAATTAAACTTAGGCCATCATAAATAAAAATTTAGAATTTGCCATTGAAGATAGTAGCAACATTTATTTCTCCTTTCTTTAAAAACTTTATAAATACTACAAAGAGAGACAAAGGAAGAAATAAAACAATAAGGTAAGAAAGACAATCAAAACCATCCTTAATTCTAAACAAAAGACTTTAGAAACAACAATTCAAATCTATTTTTTATGATTATAGAATTTTTTTAAATATGGAAGTGTGAGATCAAGTAAATCCACTATATGTTTCAACACTTTTTAAAGATTTTTTTTTAATTTACTTTATCATTTGAACCGTTAATTCATCAAAGTGAAATAAAAGGGTACAAATGATCTTTTGGGTTTGATATCGCATTTATAATAGTATTGATAAAATTTGGTATTAAAAGAATCATAACTTAGATATCTTTATTTTGAGTATAGATTATAAAGGAATATGGTATTAATTTTCAAGATAAAATCAATAATGGAATACCTGATATTTTTATGACCACAATTTATACTAAATGCAATTCCATTAAAAGGAAGAATCTTTAGCATATTCTATTCACCATAGAGATAATTGTGAAAGGACAATGGTGTATAAGATATAATTCTATTATTATATTGAATCCTTGTGAGAAACGTGGTTGAAAATACCACAATCCATCAAAGGTTAGTCTTATTTTCCTATATAAACAATTATAGAGTCATTGATGTAGGTTGTATTGGATCTACCTTCACTCGGTGCAACTCTCAAGTAAAAAAGTACAAAAAAGGCTAGATAAAATATTGATTAATGATATTTTTCCTTATTATTACTTGTTATAATATATGTTCTAGGAAATTTAATGACTACTTGATATCCTAAGTGTTAATTACATGCAATGAACTTGTATGAAAAGCTTGTTAATTTTACAAGTGTTATTCCTGTTATCATTATGGTTTTGATTATTGTGATGTCGGTCGTTATTATGGGATGTAATGATATTTGGACATCTTCATGGAATTTGTATTCATTATAATGAGATGTATCGATATTTTAAAATCATTATGTGATTTATGTTCATTATTGTAGGATGTATTGCTATTTGGACATCTACATGTGATTTATATTCATTATTGTGGGATGTATGATATTGAGACATTTGCTTAGGATTAGATTATATAAGGTTCATATACACATGATGTCTGAGATTTAATGTATGGAAAAGAGTTCATCCCGTATAGGTCATGGATAGTGGACAATCATAAGACCCTTATCATGTATGTACATAGTATAAGTGAGTGAGACAGTTTCTTGAGTGAACTACAGTTATATGTTAATTGTTATATTGGTTGTTTGAGTTAAACGGGATTGTATATTAATTTGTAATATTGTTTTCTAGAGTGAACCACACTTATACATTTAACTTGTTATCTTGGTTTATTGTGTGAACTGGGCTAGTATGGTTACTTGTTATATTTGTTCTTTGAATGAATTGGGCTTATGTGTTACTTGCTATATTGGTTTCTTATGTAAATAAAATATTATATTTATGGAATACCCTAGTTTTGACCATTGTAAATTTCTTGATTTTGAGCTCTCCGGACATCATACGACTTGTGGTTACTTATCGTATGATATGGATACGGTTTAAAGTCCTTGGTCGTATAATACACATTATGGTTTTGGTTGATTTCTCTCAAAGGTATGAATAGACATCATTCTAGTCCTATGTTAGGGTACGAAAAATATAGTGCAAAACTTTATGATGTCATATGTATAGCCTAGATGATTCTGCCTAGGCTACGATTTATGGGTACCAATCGTATGTTATAGATACAAGTTGGTCCTTGGGGTTGTATATTGAAAAGTTTTGGATTTCAACATTCTATCTAGGTTATGAGTGATGGGTACCACTCGTATGTTGTGGGTACAAGTTAAGGAAAAAGTTGTACCCTCCTACGCACATTTTCAACTTATAAGTTGAGGAAATTTTAAACATTCCCCACCCCAAAACCCTTAATACCCCACACCTTAAAACACATTGCAGTCTCTTATAACACACTTTAAAAGATCAAATCACTCCTAAAACTCTCTCCAAAACATTTTTGTTGAAGATTGGGCTAGGGTTTCTACAAGGTTTTCACCAAGAGTCAAGTTCTTTTCGTGAATCTTCTAGAATAAGGCATTTGACTCTCCCCTCATTGTTAGTTCACGAAAATTATGTGTTTAAGTCTTTGTTTATGATTAATTAATGCTTTTTTAGAAAACTAATGTTGAGGGTTTTGTTGTATATTGTTGAGTATTGCTTACTTTTGGTTTTAATTGTGTTTAGAAATGTTTCAAGGATATATTTTCATGCGTGGGTGCTTGGAAATTGTGGTTTAACAATTGGTTAATGGTTTACCCTAAACTTGATGTTTTTTACCTTGGGCTTTGTCTTGATAGTGGTATGCCCTCAACGTGATTGTGAAAATGTCTAAGAGAATAAACTAGTCACATATTAAATGATGTTTTGAACAATGGAATTGGCCTAATAAATATGAAAGATTGGTAAAAGGCCTTATGAAGTCCTTTTTAGACATGTAATGATTTGAATATCAACCTTGGTGGTTTAATTGCCCAAAAGGGTTTGAGTCCCTAAACATTACATTGAATTGTTTATTTATTATATAATGGGTTTGAGTCCCTAAACTTCAAATTGAATTAGTGTCTTTGTTAGACAATAGGTTCGAGTCCCAAAATCAAATAAAAAATTGGTTGATTTTCAATGGTAATGGAATGTAGAACGCTTGCAAGTGGTATTGGTACGACAATACCAATAAAGTTCCTTTAGTAAGTAATTATCTTAATGGTTGTGTATGTTAAATGATGCTTTTTAATTGGGATTTAAAGTGGAATGTGTATCCGGACCATGAAAGTGGAGTCTGAAGTACTAGTACTAGAAACCGCGTTAGCCGGTAGGTGGTACGAGTCCCTTGAATAAATATATAAATTGGAGGAAGAGTCCCCCATAATACATGTATTGGTGCTTATGTCACCTTGATTTTACCGAGAGGTTCAAGTCCCCCATATAGTCATATACGATTATGGATTTCCTCTGGTTTGTGAGGCCACCTGCACTGGGACCCTTCTATCTAGGAGAGAGTTGGGCCCATATAGATCATTGGTACCTTGTTATATGATGGTTATGCTTTACAATGCAGGTTAATGTATTCAAAGCTCATTTTAATTTTGTTTCCTATTCAGGCATGGTATATATATATATATATATATATATATGTATTGTATTGTTTATGTGCACTGGATGATTGGTATTGAACTATTGGCATTATATTATCCTTATCCTTGAGTTCCATGCTAGTAGTCCAACCGTTAACCATCTTTGACACTGTATCCCCATCGATATAGGTGTTGGTCATACTATCACACCTCCTGCTCAGTGACTTAGATTTAGGGATAACTTGTATTGACTTGAAGGGTTAATCTTTCATACTTTTGAAGGCTCTATTTCTTTCTTTGAGTTCCTTTTGTCTTTTTTTGTTTATACTTTGATATTGGTTTTGGCTATGGTCGGGGTTATATCCTGACTGGATATTCTTATTTTATTTTAGAAGCTTTGTATGGACAAACTATGGACTTAGGTATGTTATGTAATTATTATGGATTTGGTTATTATTTTGTGGTTTGTTGATTGGTTAGGTTGGGTATCAGGAGAGATCTCTGATTCTTGTTAGACATAGGATGCCTATTATAACAAGGCCCTAGTCTAGATCATGTTAAGTTGGTATTAGAGCCTATGTTCATGGTTAGTTGGGTGTCCACAAAGCCATGTCAAGTAGAGTCTCTTTTATGGGTGTGTAGTATGCAACACTTATAAGAGAGAGGCTATGAGATATTTAGGAATATTTCACTTTCTTGTTGCTTTATTTC
This sequence comes from Capsicum baccatum var. pendulum, assembly GCA_030864225.1. Lineage (NCBI taxonomy): Eukaryota > Viridiplantae > Streptophyta > Magnoliopsida > Solanales > Solanaceae > Capsicum > Capsicum baccatum. The sequence goes on along the minus strand of CM061558.1, from coordinate 72,501,027 downwards.
GACCAATAGAGTCTATGGTATTTTGATTTCTGTTTGCTAGTCTTTTAGATCATTCCTCCAAGAAAATTTGTTGTTCATGCAAACTCTTCTGTCATGAATAGGGACAATATTGATGGAACATGCTCTACTTCTAGAGTCAATACTCAGTCAAGGGTCACTGCATCTGACTGCCCTCGTGGGGTTCCACCTGTCCCTACTAGTCCTACTCCTGAGGGCAATAATCATACTCACTGCCTCAAAGAGAGGCTACTAATGCGGAATTTCATCACGTCATTACCCTGTTAAGTTAGTTGGTAGCTTCTCAATCTGCGCCTGGTATTCCTATTACGCCATCTTTCGAGGCCACAAGGTTAGACAATTTATGAGGTTGAATCCTCTGACCTTTATCAGTGCAATGGTTGAGGAGAATTCTAAAAATTTCATTGACGAAATAGAGAAGAGCTTCCACGTTATGCATGCTTTGGAGGTTGAAGGTGTTGAGTTTTGTTCTTATAAATTGAAAGACATGGCATACTAGTGGTATGAAAAGTGGGAATAGTTAAGAGGTGAGGATGTTGATTTTGCCTTATGGGAGGATTTCTCTAGTGCATTTTTTGACCGCTTCTTTCCTCAGGAGTTGAGGAAAGCGAAAGCAGAAGAGTTTTTGAATGTAAGGTAAGGTAGGGTGTCTTTCAAGGAGTATGCCTTTAAATTTCCTTAGTTATCCAGGTATGCTCCTTAGTTGTTCTCTAGTATGAGGGCTATAATGCATAATTTCACTTCGGGATTGTCTCGTGAGTGGATCCTTGAGAGTAAGGCTTCCTTATTGATTAAGTATATGGATATCTCCAGATTGATTGTGTTTATAAAATAGGTGGAGAATAGAATAGGAAGCAGGATGAGTTTAGTGAAAGGTAGGGGAATAAATTTAGGCCCTCTAACCAAAGTGGTAGAGTCAGTGGTAAGTGGCTAAAGAAGAAGTGGGGGAGTTCTGGTTCTTTCTTCATGACAAGTGCTCCTTACCTGAAGTCGTTAAGTGATCGTTGGTCTCAGCATAATGGTGGGTTTCTGGCATAGGGTGCCCAATACCAGGCTAGTGAGGCTCAGTTGGCTCTATCCCACCCTCCTTGTAGATTCTATGGGCGGTTGCACCGTGGGTTTTGTGAGGAAGGGAAGAATAAATATTTTTAATGTGGTCATATTTTTCCATGCAGCGTGACTGTCGTTATAGAATGGCTCCTGGAGCTAACAAGGTTTCTATTGGCTCTTTATCTACTCCTGCACCAAATGGTGCTACTTCTACATCGGTTTATACTTTTGGTACTGACAATGGCTGGGATTAGTTATATGTTTTTGCATCTCATTAGGATTCTGAGGCATCCCATGATGTCATCACTGGTGTGTTGAAACTATTTTCCCATGATGTATATTATTTACTTGATCCAGGGTCCACTCTTTCTTATATGACCCCATTTTTAGCTGTGCATTTTAGTTTTAGACCTGAGTTTATTTCTGATCCTTTTTTATATCTACTATAAATGGTTACTCTATGATTGATAAAAGAGTTTATAGGGGGTGTGTGGTATCTATTAATGGTAGAGAAGTCTTGCAGATTTGATAGAGTTAGACATGGTTGGCTTTGATGTCATATTAGGGATGGATTGGTTCCATTTGTGCTATGCTTCTCTAGATTGTCGGACCTACAAGGTCATGTTTAAATTCCCTAATGAGCAGGTCATTGTTTGGGAAGAGGGTTCTTTAGTGCCTAAGGAGAGATTCATCTCATATCTTAGAGCTCAAAAGCTGATTTCTAAAGGTTGTTTGTATCATTTGGTTCAAGGCAAAAATTCTAACTTGGAAGGTCCTTCTCTAGAATTTGTTCCTCTGGTTAGTGAGTCTGCAGAGGTTTTCCCTAATAATCATTCGAGTATTTCTCATGATAGGGAAATCAATTTTGGGATTGATCTTATTCTGGATACTAGTCCTATCTCTGTCCCTCCTTATAGAATGGCTCTGGCTCAGTTGAAACATCTTAAGGAGAAATTGAAGGATCTCTAAAATAAAGTTTTTATCTGTCCTAATATGTCTCGTTAGGGTGCTCCTATTTTGTTTGTGCATTAGAAGAATGGTTCCCTAAGGATATGTACTGATTACCGTCATCTGAATAAAGTGACTGTAAAGAATAAATATCAGCTTCCTAGGTTCAATGTATTGTTTGATGAACTTCAAGGTGCAAAGTGTTTCTTTAAGATTGATATTAGGTCGCGCTATCATTAGCTTAAGATTAGGGAATTAAATATCCTTAAGATTGTCTTCAGGACCCGATATAATAAATAGGAGTTCCTAGTTATGTTTTTTACACTGACCAATGCTCCAGTGGTATTTATGGATTTGATGAATAGGGTCTTCCATAAGTTTGTAGATTTTCTTGTCATTGTCTTCATCGATGATATTCTCATATACTCTAAGAGTGAGGTTGATCATTATATTGTCACTATGCAGGAAAAACACAAGTGTCACTGTTACCTACATTGCATAAGGGTACAACATCCAATGATGGTTTGTGGGATGAGCGCTAGCATGTAACTCATGGATAAGGAAATAAAGTAGTGTCATTTCAAACAACCCAAAAACAATATCAATGCTCATGTCCACATACATACATATACATATATATTTATAGATGTCTTGATAGGGAATAAGGCTTAGCATGAAGGTTAAAACATTAGCCTATACTATGTAGCTTAACCATCATAATAGTACCCACGATCTATATGCACCCCATTTCTCAACCCCTAGTCGTGCCCCAGTGCGTCTAGCCATACGAACCAGAGAATAATCATAATATATATGCAAGAGGAACTTTAACCTCCTAATCATATACTAAAGGTGACTTGAACACATGATCTTGTAATAAGGAGGGCTTAAACCACCCCATCATTTAGACCCCCACATCGGCAAATGCAGTTTTCAGTATTGATCTCTTTGGGACCTCCACGTTCATGGATTTTCTACACAACCCTTTCTAAGCCCAATTAAGAAATTTACACATGTTCCTAACCATTAAGCAAGGAGTCATTCGTTAAGGCATATCATAGGTATCGTCATACCCTTACACTTGAAAGCGTATAATTTTGCCAAACTTACCACTTAGCCAATGAAGACTTTAACCTCTCAGAGTATGGTACTACAACCTATTTAGCCATGTGGGACTCTAACCTAATAGCCAATAGGACTTTGACCTACTTAGCCATGTGGGACTCTAACCCAACAGCTAATAGGACTCCGACCCATTTTGCCAAATTGGACTCTATCCCAATTAGTGAATAGAACGTCAAAGTATATAGCCAATTTTTGACTCAAACCAATTTAGCCAATTTTGGAATCAAACCCATTTGAGTTTTAATAAGGCTTTTTACGCCATGTAGTAGCTCCAAAGATAGTTCAATATGCATACTTTTCACATCCAAAACTATGTTCACAATATTGTTACCAATTCAATTGTCAATATTCATAAAATTAGGAGAAATCACAATTTCCTAGTTTATTCACCATGACCATCCACCAGATAAGTTTTCAAATTAGATATGGCCAAAGCATACGATAGGGTTTCTTAGTCTTATATTTGTCTGGTTCATCAGAGAATGGGCTTTGGAGAGATTATTATTGATATGATATGGATAATTATGTCTAATAATTGGTACACGGTTATCGTGAATGGCTCAATACATGTTTTTTTTCATTCTACAAGGGGTCTTAAGCAAGAAGATCCACTTTTTCATCATTTCATTCTTGGTGCGGAAGTGTTGAGTAGATTGTTGAACAATCTACATAATCATTATCTCTATCAAGGCTTTTATATGGATAAGAATGGTCCTCAAGTGAATCATTTAAGTTTCGCCTATGATGTTTTTATTTTTACATCTACAACCAAGTATTCCCTTCAGATTATCATGAAAATGCTTTTGATTTATGAAGAGACATCTGAGAAGTTGATTAATAAAGACAAGAGCAATTCATTATGCACTCCAAAGCTCCAGTAGATGATGTTGAAAGGGTGAAAATGATTACGGGTTTTAGCCACAAAGATAGTCCTGTTACTTACTTGGGGTGTCCTTTATGTATTGGGAGTCAAAGAATCATTTACTTCACTGGAATGGTGGCTAAGGTGACTGCAAAAATCAAGGGTTTGCAAATAAAGATGTTGAATTATGGAGGAAGATCTACTTTGATACAATCGATTCTTCAATCTCTCCCGATTCATATTCTTTCGGCGGTTTATCCTACATCTACTACTCTTAAGCAGATTAAGAGCTTGATTGTAGATTTCTTTTGGGTATGGGACAAGGAAAAGAATAAGTACCATTGGGTCTCTTGGGAAACTCTTAGTTTTCCATACGAAGAAGAAGGTATTGGTGTCAAGAACCATGATAATGTTTGCTTAGCTTTGTAATATAAGCAATGGTAGAACTTTAGGTCAAAGAAATCTCTTTGGTATGACTTTATACGAGCTACGTATTGTCAAAGATCAAATCCTATAAGCCAAAAAAAGGATACCGGTCAATCTCTTACTTGGAAACATATGATGATCAATAAAGGTAAAACTGAAAATTCTATTCAATGGTACTTGAAGGGTGGAAATTGTAATTTTTTGTGGGATGATTGGCTTGGTGTAGGTCCTATTGATTTACACAATAACTACATACCAAGGCTTAATAATTTTATGGTTTTGGATTTCCTTGTTGATGGTTTATGGAATGAAGAAAAGGTTAGACAACATGCACTTTCTTCTCTTGTTCATAAAATTCTCAATATGGTGTTCACATATCAAGAAGGTGTAGCTGATCAGGTCATTTAGAAGCTGAATTCTAGTGGTATCTTCTCTTGTTCTTCGGCGTGAAATTTTGTTAGGGAGAAGAAAAGCACCAGCTGGTCGGATTCTCTCATTTGGCATAAAAATATTCCATTCAAGACATCTTTTCTTTTGTAGAGAGCTTTAAGGTGTAAGCTACCAACTAATGACAAAATTGTTACTTTTGGGCATGAACCGGTAGATTGTTCTTGTTGCTATAGGCCGGTTCTTGATACGGTGGAGCATATTTTTGTTATCTATTATTTTGGAACACATATTTGGAGGTATTTTTCAGCTTTTTGGCGAATTCAGCATGATACCACTCCTTTGAGGAATTTATTGATGAAGTGGTGGATTCATAAATATAATAATGTGATTCAAAGACTCATTCTTCAAGCAACTCCTATTTTTGTTTGTTGGAATATTTGGAAAAATAGGTGTGCTAGCAAGTATGGGGTAGAGAAATCTAGTATTAATAGAGTTAAATTCTCCATTATTAAGCAACTTTATATACTATTGATTACTGTTTATCCATATATTTCTTGGCCGAATAATTGGAGTGATCTTGTTATTCTTATTGAGAACTACCAACATGAGATGAAAGCTAGTCAAGTTTGTTGGACCAAGCTGTATCATACAATGTTAAAGTTGAACACAGATGGAAGTTCTTTGGAGAATCCCAGAAAAATTGGAGCAGGGGGTATTCTAAGAGATAGAGAAGGCAAGCTAATTTTTGCTTTTACGGCACCACTTGGATTTGGTTTTAATAACTAAGAAGAGGTTCAGGAAGCTATTATTGGCATCAATTGGTGTGTACAACATGGATATAGTAGAGTTATATTAGAAGTGGATTCAAAACTTCTAGTCAAGTGGCTCAAACGTGATATTACACCACCATGGAGCATTTGCAGGTACATTGAGGAGCTTCAGCATCTTACTAGGATACTTGATTGTTTTAGGTGTGTTTATGTATACAGGGAGTCAAATTTTTTGGCAGATGCACTATCTAAGCATAGCCATGAGGTGGATTCTACTCAGTATTATTATAACTTTCACCATCTTCCTCAAGAGACTAGAGGATTCTTCAATCTTGAAAAAATTGATATGTCCAATTTTCGAAGAAGGATGTGGAAGCGCATCAAAAAAACACCATAGATAGAGTTGGACTTTGTTTCTCTTGGTATCTTCTATTTCATTTATCTCACCGTATTTTCTTCACTTACGTTATTATCTTTAGTTTATAACTTTTATGAAGTCACTTAGTTTTTTTTTGATTTTCTTCTTACTTTGTAGGGGGAGAGTCTCCCTTATTTATGTTTTTCTAGATTATATTGTACTGAGAGGAGTCCTCTCTTTTAGGTGCTTAGATCTAGGTTCCATTTCTATTATCAAGGATGAGTTGATCAGCCTTAGTCGGCTAGTCGACTTTGAACCACCATAGGATCGGAGGTTAGGTCTATGTCCCACTCCTTGTATTTTCTTTCTTTTGTTTATGATAATGCTTAGGGGTATGCGGCTCAACCCCTGACCGCAACGAGAGGTGAAAGCCCCGGGTAATGTCCATTTCATTAAAAAGTTCATATGAAGGCCATGATTAAAATACAAGTTTTGGAAGAGAGATACATGCCTTACTTACCAACAAATTTGAATAAGAAACCACCCTTAGGTCCCTGGATGATCAATTTCTTGAAACCTTAGCCTTGCCTTTGAGTGGAGAATTTAAGAGAGTTTGAGATTGTATTTTATTTTTTAAAGGGTAGAAATAATCCATTTTAGGTTTTTTATAGATGTGGGGTCTATGTAGGGGGAGGAGGGAATTGACAAAAATACCTCTACTTAAATATGATTAAATTTGTCGCCTAGTCACTATGGGTTACCCTACGACTTGTAATGACTAGGTACAAGTCATTCTCTTGACTAGTAGTTAAGACAATGTCTCAAGCCATCCAAAGTGTTGACCCTATGAGTTCACTATATGACTCGTCAAGTTACCTTAAGGTTTGTAGGGTCCTAATCATTGTCCAGGTAGAACCAAAGGGGGTCCCTAAATAGTTTACCTTTTGACTAGTACCCTATGATCCATACACGGACCTTACGATTTATAAAGTCCTAGTCGTAATGACCTGGGAACCTACACTAGGTTGCTTACGTAAATATGCTATGACTTAGTAGGAGTCTTATTGACTCGTTATATCAAGTATTCACTAAGAAAGAAGATAGGATAGTTTTTACTGAGAAAACTAAGATTGGGCTCTACGACCCATGTAAACACCCTACGACTCATATAGGGAGTCGTAGTCTAGGTAGTAAGCTCAAAAGTTATGCAATTTTCAAGGACAAAAAATCCAGGATGTTATATTTTCACTCCCACCCCAGGATCATTCGGCCTTAAATGATGAGGCAAGGCATTTATTAGAAAAATTTTACACCAAAACACAACCACTCTTACTTTTAACAAAGATAGAAAATAAAGATATTAAGGAAAATACATACCTTAAGAACGATTATCCGGGATGGGGAACAAGAATCGGTAGTTGTACTTCATGACCTCTTTAGCTTCCTAAGTATCTTCTTCAACCTTATAAATCATATAGTAATCTGTACATATAACTACGTTTTATCCACTATGCTTTTAGCTATGAACATAACATCCCACCATTTCAGTTTCATAATTCCCTCGCAGACACATAACTACAAGGATCTGAGTATAACTGCATATTTTTCCATATTATACCTAACTCAGAATTGAAAGTGCTAGCGTAGGCTATGGGACCCTATACTTCACACCCCTTCAATTATACTACCCCAAATTTGCACATTATCATATGGGTTTCACCACATCTGCCCTTCTTAACTAGTTCACCTAACAAAAGTTCATTTTAATCTTCCATTTTCATCGATGGCCTTAGATCGATTAGTCACCCCAAAATTTTCACATCGGAGAACATCAATTTCCCTATCTATAGCACGACAACACTTCCATAGCCAGTACCATACTATAAAAGGGAGTGTCACTATGGAACTAGAGTACAAGAATCAGGTAAGGGAGGGTTACTTCTCAATTATGACTCCCATCAGTCGTACTGCTCAAAGTGAGACCTATGAAATAATACATAGTACACTAGGAATGAAACACATCATAGCATCAACCCAGATCATAAGTAAAGGTTTTTTATGGCATAAACATAACCTAGCCTAATTTATTCGGACTTGGCACAGTGAGAAACACGAGTGTGTACATTATGTTCATATAACATAAAGAAGAGATTCATATATCCAAGAAGTAGGAAAAAGTCTGTGGCTTGAAACTATTTTCTCTCATTCTAAGGACTGAGAATGGTAGCGAGTTTGCATATATATATAGGATGACTTTAGGCTGGGATATGACATAAAATGAACTGGTAGCAAATATAATGTATAGTTCCTTAGATCTAAGCATAAAGTGAAACATGAGTTTATCGATCACACGCGTCAGAACATAGAACTGGAATACTTGGAAGCTTTAATTTTTGAGAACCATTATTGCTTCTAATTTTAGGGGTTGGAGCATGGACATAAGATTCTTAGAGAGCTTGGACTTTACGCATAGGCACAATTTGAATACGTAAGACATGTATAGAATGTACTCTTAAACTGAAGTGTGAGGAATTTTCTAGAATAAGAGTAGATTAACCATAACTTTTCACTGGAACTTACCTTTATGAAAAAATTGTAAGATCAAACTTAGTTCATAATCTCCCCTGATAACTATAATATAAAGACACTACCATCCAGAGATACTAATCTTAACCTTTTCTAATCGATATAGCTATCACCCTATGAATCACACTCTCATAAGCATACACATCCACACTAAGACATTCAATAACATGAACTAGGTACACCTAGAATTTGCATACTTTAAATATCATCTAAAAAGATGTTAACTGGGGCTCAACATAATCTTATAAAAATAATACTCCTACCCACCTAATGACAAATTAAAGTTTATCCTATGAATGGAATGTTGAGATTTAGGAAGAAAGAAAAACTGAGTTCTCATTATATCAACCTATATCAGATTTTGAGGAGATTTTAGATTGTTTTTTATGAGTTGGATTTGCCCACGAGTTTGGATTCTATTCATATCCTTTTCTGTGTGTCTATGCTAAAAAAGTGTGTGGGTGATCCTTCTTTGGTTGTTCCTTTGGAGAATGTTGGTATTTCAGATTCTTTGTCTTATTAGGAAGTCCTGGTGAAGATATTAGACAGGAAAGTCCATCAATTAAGAACTAAGGATATGGTTACAGTGAAGTTTCTTTGGAGAAACCAAAAGGTGAAGGAAGCTACATCAAAAGTAGAAGATAACTTAAAGGACAAGTACCCATTCTTCTTCCCCATTATGGATGGGAATGCTTGAGGTATGATTTTCATTATCCTTCTTGTGGAATTTTGATATTGTAATTGGTTGTGTGTGCATTCTCTCTTGAACTTGTCACTCATGCTTCATCTTATGGTTTTTGACCTAAATAAGTGCATGGGTATAGGAATTGCACAAGGGAACATGGGTTTCCCCAAATTTAAGAATTTTGGTATGGAATTTGCATAAACCTCAACCCTCTTTGTTAAATTGGTTTTTAAACATGGATATATGCACCATTTTAACACACTCTTGGAACCTTGCATAGCATAAATGGTTAATAGAACATATTGGTGGTCATGGTTTTGTTTTAAATTGGAATGTGTGAGTTAAATTGGTTAATTGGTTTTGGAATGGAATAATTGGACTTAGCTTTCAAGTATAATTGGTATGATGATACAATATGGTATGATGATACAATATGGTAATGCATTGATAAATGACTCTTGGGTTAACAGTTGGGATTATGTTCAAATGTTTTAATCAGGGCTTAAAGGGGTTTGTGTAGCTCTCCATGAAGATGGAGGCCCCGAGGGGACCAATACTGGAAACCATATTAGCCATTTTGGGGGCCTTTATTACTTTGTGTATAGCTCACACATGATGTGCTATAGAAATATAGAACTTTCAATGCCTATTTTGGATGTTTGAGACACTCTCTTTCTTTTTTGTGATCAAAGAATGTTCGGGAGCTAAAGAAGAGCTGAAAAATATCTCCTGGCACTTTCTAATTCAATATGTGGACCGCAAGTAGAAATTATGTACTGTATATGGGGAAAGAATGTGCCATAAGTCCAAAATCTCGAGAGCTGACCTACAGGATTTTTTGTCCTGGAACTTGCGGTCAGTACTTGTGCCTACCCTACAAGCCGCAAGTGAAATCGGCACCAAGGGTAAGTGATACAACCTGACTGGGGGCCTTGTCGTAATGGGCATCCCTGTCTGATCGAGACCAAAGACCACCCCCGTTACCTAACCCTAACCTCAAGACACCTGCCTTGAGTTGGCTGAATAGAATACAACAAGATAGTGCAACAACTCACATTAAGACTCTAGGATAAGATCATAATTGTGACTAACCCAATTATGATTTAGTCATAACCAAAGATGTTCCAAAACATAATATATTTAGTCCCAAAATGACATATGATTGACAACCAACAATATCATCCAATGATGTCATCCTTTCATATTAATCCAATGTCAGGTATGATACCAATACTGATCTCGCCCATTCTAACCCATATAAGTACCACAAAGCCTCTAACCAAAAGAGTAATAAAATGCAGTTGGGATATGCCCCCAAACATAGCCAAAACCAATATCTAGAAATAAATAAAAATGTTTAAAAGTGTACATAACATTAAATGGAACCTTCCAAAAGGATGGAAGCTCACAACTTCAGTCCAAATATTGTCCTCAATTCAATCACTATGTAGAAAGAGTAGAACATTCAATTCCTGCATAGCGTTTGCATACAGTCACCAGTATATGGATTAGTGGGTGAATGCTAGCATGATCTCAAGATAAGGATAAAATAATGTGATTTATTAAACTAAGTAAAATCACCCATATGCACACAACCATACACATATATATAGTCATACCGGGAAAGGTACCGTGTTTAGCATGTGTTTAAAAACCTTTACTAGGGCTTTGTAGCTTTATCATCCTAACCCACCCTTAAGCTATATGGGTTCAACTCCCCCTGATGAAAGGGACCCAGTGTGTGAAGCCTCACGACCAGGGAAAAAAAACTTAGGATGACTAATATATCCCCCAAAATATAGTGTAACATCATGCACACGGCCAACAAGACCAATCTCACAGTGGCAAATATGAATTTCTAAGTTGGGTCCTCCCTGGGCCTCTACCTTCTATGGATTGCTACATATACCACCATTATTGCCCAATTAAAACTAATTTCCAAATAACAAAACCATTATCCATTTATTAACCGAGGCCATTGATATTGGTTTCGTCATACCACCCTTTATTTGCAAGTATCATCCATAGCCAACCATTTATAGGTGCAAGGGGACTTTCAAGTTCCCTTCCAATTACAATATTAAATAACTTAGGGGATTCCATGTACCCCATAAGTAAAACCAGTTTTCACTTACCTTTCCAAGCCATTTAACTCATGCATAATTTCTTTATCAAGTTTTTAAAACAAGCAAGAGTTCCATTAAAAGTAGTCAACGCAATGAACATATCTTTATAAGTATTTTGTCAAACATATTGGGTGCCTAATATGAGCAAAACCAATTTCAATTACCATTAAACCATTCCCCTGTAATCCATTTATCCAAAAACACCATTAATGCATATAAAAGGATAATTAAAACCATGGAAAACCATAACCATCCATTTAATATCAAAACACCCAAATCATATTTGAAAACCAAAATCATACTATCAATGAAGTCATTAAAACATTCATAAAAATGATGCTTCTAGTTAGAATTAACAATTAGGGAAGAGAACACTCCTTAAACCAAGATGATGATGGAACGAAATCACCAAGACAAGCCCCAAATCAATCCTCTAGTTAAAACCTTAGCTTTCCTTGACCAAAATCTTTTGAGAGAATTAGTGTTTAGAAGAGTTTAAAAGTGTTAATTATTGGAACAATAGGGTAAATAGACTCCCAAATAGGTTATAAGTCATGGGACCTTATTAGGGTAGGTAGGGAAATATCAAGAATACCCCTACTTTAGTTGCACAAAATCCCATCACAGGGATACGACTGACCCTCACGAGTTGTACCCTTCCAATACAAGTGGTACCCTTCACTGATAACCTAGCCTTAACCATTAGATATAATACTGTCCAACATATGACTTATCTAACCAACTCATATCCAAAGCATATAATTTATATCCTTTATTCGTACCTCTAGCAGATTTAAACCCAAGGAAGATTTAGATACTGCCCACCATACGAGTCCTTGGTATGACTCTTAACCTGACTTATGGCTCATAATGAGCCACTCATACTCAGATCTAACCTAATTATCCAAGTATAATATTAAGTTAAGGAACTAAATTATCCATAACCGCCAATACGACTTGTACCCCTAAGTCGTACCTATTTTAGTAACCAAAATTCATCCCATCAACCAACACTAGTTAGTATAAAACTGGACTAAACTATCCATACTCCAACATACTTCTCTTACCCATGAGTCGTATTGGGTCCAAAGATCAAAATTTCAGGAAATTTCCTAAGGTCCAGAAACTTGGGTGTTTCAATCTCCCCAACTAGGCACATTCATCCCCGAATGATGGACAAGGTAGGGGTAGAATATGCATAAGTTATTTGCATTATTAAATATATCCCCAATATCTAACAAAGTTTGAAAACAAAGTGTAATTCCCTACAAAATCCTATTCCAGTCTGAGCCTTAGAGCGTATTTGGCAAAGCAAAAATCTGAGTCTAATATTTCAAAAATATCTTCCCAAGTATGAAATACTTTGAATCGTGTGGGAAACTATTTGATCATGAATTAATATCATAGAGGTACCCTAACTCAAGGACGAGTTAAAATCTTTCCTATTGTTCAAGTTTTAATGACCGTCAAAATTTGGGTCAATTCAACCGATCATAACTCCCTGTATATATTCAATTAGAGGATCTACTATATATTAAATGAAATCTCCTTGAATTACATTTCCAATGATACTAATTTTGTTAAAAATAAATATTGGAGAAAAGAGTTATGCCCATTTTACTCTAGTATATCTGGCTGGGAAATTGGTGACGACAATTGTGATATGTCGTTACGCCCGTGTTTGCCTATCACCAATGTCATCAGACCTGGTAGATTTTTGAACCTGGTGATGACATTTTGTGACACTCCATCACACATGTGATGGCCTATCACCAATGTCGTCAACCTTAACCATAAACTTTAAATTTCACCCTTTTGTGATGATAATTCGTGATGGCCTATCACCAACTTGACGAGTTGTCACGGATGTCGTCAGCTACTTTTTCAGCAATTTAAGGGCCTTTTTTCAAGGGTATTATAGTCATTTCCCACCTTTTGGAATCCTTTATAAATATAAGGAACCTCATCCAAAACCTTAATTTCCTTCATTTTCTCTCCCAATACTCTAAAGAGAGTATATCTAGGGTTTCAATTCAAGAACCCTAATCTTCCAAAAATTCATCCATAAATCTTCAAGATTTCTTCAAGAATCAAGTTCCTCATAGTGTGGGATTCTAGAATCACTTATTTCAAGTGCGGATAGAGTCTCAAGCAGTACAATTCATCCAATTTCAAAGATTAAGGTATGTAGATGTTGATTCTTGGGTCTCTTTCATCCAAGAAGATTAAGAAACCTTTTCAAAACTCAAACATTTTTATATTTATGAGTTGTTAATTATTTGTATGAGTTGAAATTGATGTTACATGTGTTTTTGAGTTTTGATTCATGTTTGTTTACAAGATTCATGAGCGTTAGGTGGAATCCATGTGATATTTGTGATGAAACTTCCTTATGTTGCTTTCTATGTGATGTGTTCATGTCAAATAGGTTTAGAAATTGTTGAATAAGCAAAGCATGTTCCCAATAGGTTTGATAATGATCTTAGGTGAAGTATAAGGTCCATTGTAGTATGTTGAAGATGAAACCCCAAATTATGAGTTAGTTCATGCATGCTTTGTGTTTGATAAAATGCCCAAGTGAATGAATTATTCCATGGTAATAGGAAATCCCAAATAAGTGTGAACCCGTTCATGTCTAGTGTTTTGTTGAAATAACTTAGTGAACAAGTGGAGATGTGAAGGTTGTAAATTCTCCAATTAAGTGCTCTTTAATATATGCTAAGATTTTACTACAAGCTAAGTGGTTAGCAAGTAAGTTGTGAAATGGTAGTATGAAGTTTCACCAAATCAAGTGACATCCAAATATATGTCAAGACTGATATAGGTATGAAGTACTTAATGTAAAACCTAGATGAATAGGGTGTAATCTAATAGCATGTCTTCCCTAGGTTAGTATATGATAGTGAACCAATGTTGATGATCCATAAATGTTTGAAGTGACTCTTTGGTGATTGTGATGATGAATAAATATTTGTGATTCTTAAATTCTTGAGGTTTTGTCTTAATGATTGTAATGTTGCATGAATGATTGTGCTGATATGTGAATGATCGTGAAGTTGAACGAATGATTATGCTTTACTTTTATGCTTTTGAGTCCTGGGGGTATTTATACCTTATAATAGAGCTGTTGTCTAGAGCCCGTGTCAGTTTTCTCAATAATTCTAGTCGAGCAATGATAACTCTATATCTTCAGACAAGTGCAGAACTTAAGAAATCTCAGTAATCTCAATTATCTCTGTAATATCTGTATCACTAGTAATCTAGCCTCAGTCCTGTAATTAGATTAGATCTAATAATATTTAAGTGAGTTAATTATTAATCTCAAAAATGATTCAAGTAATCTATTTAAGCTCTATATCGTCAGTCAGATACCATAATTTGATACCTTTTCCATCAGATACGAAACTAAGTAATCTTAGTATAACTCAGTCAGATCTTTTGAGAAACATGATTAGTATCAGATTCTATTCAGTTATGTTCAATTAAGCTTTTAATTTAGAGTTTTTTAGTTGGGATTAGGATCTATCACCAAGCGAGGGAAGGGATAGTGATGATAGGCGAATTTACACGCCTATATCAATATATTTTGCCCATATTTTAGCCTAGTTTTGAGAACAAATTATATATTTCATGCACTTTCAGTCCTTTTTCCTATAAATGAGCTAACAAACATGATTAGTAAAGTTTCAGGGATAAATGATGCAAAATACAGCATTTTATGGCTTACTTGACGCAAAAGAAAGCTCTCGAATGAAGGAGAAGGAAGTGGGACGCCTAAAGGACCAAAACTGCTGCATGGAAAATCTGTCCCGGGCTAAAACAACAATTCTGAAGACTTTGGGGACTTACAGACACAAAGCTGGATTTTGACAATGATACATTAACCTAGTACAATTGGGTTATGTATTTTATTATTCTATTTGGATTATGATAATGTTACCTTAACCTAGTACATTTGGGTTGAGGATTTCATTAGTCTAGTAGGATTTGGTTATTTCTTTCATTAGCATAGTAGAAGTAGGATAAGGGTATTATAAATACCCTATCATGTTAGAGATTTTTATTCATTCTTCACTTAATTCAACAATTAATTTTCTTCCATCCCTCTCATCTTCCACCACAAACACTTCTAATCTACTCTTCTATTCTTAAATTCCACAACAAGAGAATTGTTACTTGCTAAGGAATCACGCCACACGCCTATCACCTAATCCACACGCCATTACTCGATATCGTGATATAATAACAATGTCAATCGTGATCTCCTTCGCACTTATGGGTAACTAAACCTCTCTGTTGGGGTTATGGAAGCCGAATGAGTTACTATCTATTGCTGTGAGTTTGTGAGTTCGAGACACGTATATTGCTTATATCATTATTCTCTTCATCTTAATCCACATTCTTTGCGGTTGCAAACGCAAGAATACGCCAGTCTAACATTTAACTTGTTCGAGAGAAAGGTTATTTGTCTGGAAAAGAGATAATGTCAAGGTAGTAGGACACCCTTTCCTATTAAAAAGCTAGTGCCGTAACTGGAATAACCACTTGGAGAATTCGTACCGTTAGACACGCTTTAAGCTCGAGAGAGTTAAAGTGAAATAGTCCTTGTTCAGGTCGAGAGACGCTTGAATTTACCATCGACTACAATTCTCTATAAGCAATTGCATGTCAAGACTCTACACACCCATAGCCAATAGAGACGTATACCTAAGAAGGTGGACATAACCCCAACGCTTCAATTCTCATTGTTTACAACCAACGTGACAATCTGTCTTTACTCTGCTATTTTCAGCTTTTACTTTATTGTTCTCGTTACACATTACAATCCCCCCTTCTTATGAGACTTGCACCAAAAGTCTATTAATTTTACTTACTTGTTGGCCAAGCTATTCCCTGTGGGATCGACACCCAACCCAGGTTGGGTTCTATATTTGCTAACGACCGCTTTACACTCCTACGAGAGCTGTAGATTGAGCGTTATCAAAAATTGGCGCCGTTGCCGGGGAATACGAGTGTCAATCAAGTTCGTGATAATTATTAGACCCTTTGGTCAAAGATTCTCGTACTTTTACGTTTAGTTTTTGTTTTTGTTTCTTGCAGGTTTTTACTTTAGTGCATGCCCCATACTAGAAGTTTTGGTCAACCGTTATTACCAATCAATCCTGAACCACAACGAATTATAAGAATGGAAGCACAAGCTGAAATCGACAGGATGGCTGCTCAACACGAGCAAGCAAGATTAGCTGCTCTTGCCACTGCTTAAGTCCAACAACAAAACATTGATAATCCTGGGCAAGCCACAAATCCTGACTATGAGGATTTAGGTGATGACGAGTTGATAAACCCAAGGCATGTTGCTGAAACTACAACACCTGCCAACAGAAGAGGTCGACAAGCGCGGTATAGGTATAATCGCCAACCCATGCAGCCAGCTTTCGACGATGATGATGATGATCTTGATGGTGTCGGAGCCACTGGAGCAATAATTCCACCACCATTAGCGCCTGGAGCCAAGTTCAACGTCACAAGCACCATGATTCAGTTATTGCAACTCAAGGGATTATTTGGTGGACTAGAAGGCGATGATCCGAATATGCATCTCATCAACTTTATTTCTACATGCAAGTCCTTTGACAATCCTGGTGTTGGTCAGAATGCTATTCGATTACGTCTATTTCCATTGTCTCTGTCTGGGGAGGCAACACTATGGTTGAATGGGCTGACTCCTGATTCAATTACAAATTGGAGGCAATTAAGAGACGCTTTCCTAGAAAGATTCTTTTTGCCATCCAAAAGGGCTCAATTGAGAGATGAAATCAGCAACTTTCGTCAGCTTCCCTCTGAAGCTCTTCATGAAACATGGGAGAGGTTCAAGACAAAGCTAGTGAGATGCCCAAACCATCATATGACTAATGTTCACCTCATGGAGATCTTGTATAGAGCCTTGAATTCAATAACTAAACCAGTGGTGGACAGCGCAGCTGGAGGATCTTTCATGGATCTTACCTTTGGTCAAGCAAGTAATATGCTAGATCGTATGATGAAACAAAGTAGAGCTTGGCATACCAGGGATTCTGAGGTACCAAGCCCCACTTTATCTATTGGCATGACTGCAGACCAACGAAGAAGAGAAGAAGAACGGGAGCAAGACATGGCGCACATGAAAACACAATTGGATCTTCTGACAAAGCACTTATTATCAGGGAAGACCAAAAAAGTGAAAGCTGTAGCGCTAAAAGGAAGAGACGAATTTGATTCTGAAGAGGAGGCCAACTACTTGAACAATCAGGGGGGTTTCCGTGGGAATGCCCAAGGAAACCAAGGTCGGAACTATTATGATAAATCTGGAAGCAAAGACCAAGGTAGTTGGAAGACAAATAATGAAAAGAGTGGTTTGTACGTTCCCCCTGGTAGACGTGATACCACCACATCTAATTTTGAGAGTATGGAAGACATGATGGCTAAGTTATTGAAAGGAGTGGAAGCAACGAGCGCGGGAGTTAAGGAGGTGATTGATGATTTGTCCTCCATGAAGCAACTAGTTGATTCTCATTCCACTTCTATCAAGCAAATAGAGCAGCAATTGAGCCAACTTTCAGCATCATTCAATCAAAGAAAGGTTGGCACCTTACCAAGAGATACTGTGCAAAACCCAAAGAATGATGGGTCATGCATGGCCATCACTACCAGAAGTGTTAAGGTGCTGGAAACTTCAGCAAAAGGAAAGCAAGTGGTTGACGAAGTTGCGGACATGGATGCCACACTTACTGACGTTACAAAAGAAGAAGAAGACGCAACAACTACTCCCAACGCCAAGAACGTTTCACCTAGTGACGTGCAGCCTGAAAAAGTGGAAAAATGGAAGCAAGAGGAGAAGAAAGCCGTGGAGAGAACACTTCCATACCCACCACCACCTTTTCCCCAAAGATTGAAGAAGGTGGCCGATGACACTAAGTTCAGCAAATTTATGACTATGTTGAAGCAGCTGACCATTAATGTTCCATTGGTAGAGGCACTTGAACAAATGTCTGGGTATGCGAAGTTTATGAAAGATCTTTTGACTAAAAAGAGGGCAGCAAGTTATGAGCTGAAGGATGATGTACATCATTGTTGTGCAATTGCTACCCGATCGATAGTTCAGAAGAAGGCCGACCCCGGAGCTTTTACTATTCCTTGCACCGTCGGATCTTTGAACTTTGCCAAAGCATTGTGTGACTTAGGAGCCAGCATCAACTTGATGCCATTATCGATCTAGAATTTGGGGCTAGGAGATCCTACACCAACTAATATGAGGCTTGTTATGGCAGATAGGTCGGTAAAACGACCGGTTGGTATTCTATGCGACGTCTTGGTAAAGGTTTCTTCATTTATCTTTCCAGCAGACTTTGTCATCTTGGATTGTGAAGCAGATTCAGAGGTTCCCATAATCTTAGGACGCCCTTTCCTTGCTATGGGAAGTGTGCTCATAGATTTGAGAGGTAACGAGCTTTCATTCCGAATAAATGACGAAGTGGTTTGCTTTGATGTTTGCAAATCAATGAAGCAACCCAAAGATCTGAGTGTATTTTCTATGGCTGATATTGTCTTTGATGATGAGAAAGAGTTACTTGCAGAAGAGCAAATTCTTGATGACCCTTTGGAGGTTTTGCTAATGAAAGGAGAGAATGATGATGCTGAAATTTCTGAAGATGATATTTGTGCTCTATCGGGATTAGGGATATATCACTATACTCCCAAGAAGCTGGATCTTGATCTCAAAAATCGACCCACACCACCAGCTAAGCCATCTATTGAAGAACCACCCACGTTAGAATTGAAGGAGCTACCAAGCCATTTGAAGTACGCATTCTTAGGAAGCGGAAACACTCTTCCAGTCATAGTGGCAGCCGATTTGGATGAGCAACAAGTTGCAGCTCTTATTGCAATCTTACGCAAGTATATTAGAGCTATTGGATGGACCATTGCGGATATTATTGGTATTCCACCTGGGATTTGCACACATAAAATTCAGCTTCAAGAAAAGTGCACACCCACCATTGAAAATCAAAGGCGATTAAACCCACCAATGCAAGAAGTGGTGAAGAAGGAGATTATCAAGTGGTTAGACGCAGGAATTGTATATCCTATCTCTGATAGTACATGGGTGAGTCCTGTGCAATGTGTTCCCAAGAAAGGAGGTATGACGGTGGTCGTGAACGCAAAGAATGAGCTTATTCCACTCAGGCCCGTTACTGGATAGAGAGTATGCATGGACTACCGCAAGCTGAATTCTTGGACGCTCAAGGATCACTTCCCCATGCCATTTATGGACCAAATGCTAGATCGATTAGCGGGGAAAGGATGGTTTTGCTTCTTGGATGGTTATTCAGGTTATAATCAGATTTGTATTGCTCCCGAAGACCAAGAGAAGACAACATTTACATGCCCATATGGTACGTTTGCCTTCAAACGCATGCCATTTGGCCTATGTAACGCCCCAGCCACCTTTCAACGTTGTATGATGTCTATTTTCTCTGATA
The DNA here is from genome assembly GCA_030864225.1 of Capsicum baccatum var. pendulum. Lineage (NCBI taxonomy): Eukaryota > Viridiplantae > Streptophyta > Magnoliopsida > Solanales > Solanaceae > Capsicum > Capsicum baccatum. Next base: position 72,481,164 of record CM061558.1, on the reverse strand, counting down.
TGGTTGAAGACACTTTGGAGGTATTTATGGACGACTTTTCAGTTGTTGGTGAGTCCTTTGAAGCGTGCTTGGCAAACTTGAGCATGGCATTGCAAAGATGTGTAGAGTTTAACCTTGTGCTGAATTGGGAGAAGTGCCACTTCATGGTAAAAGAAGGAATCGTTCTTGGGCACAAGATCTCCGAAAGAGGAATAGAGGTTGATCACACAAAAATAGAGGTAATTGAGAAGCTACCGCCTCCAATTTCGGTGAAGGGAGTTCATAGTTTTCTTGGCCATGCTGGGTTCTATCGTAGATTTATCAAAGACTTCTCCAAAGTTTCTAGTCCATTGTGCAAACTATTGGAGAAAGATATGAAGTTTGACTTTAATGACGATTGCTTAAAGGCATTCGAATGCCTTGAAAGAAAACTCATTGAAGCCCCTATCATGGTAGCACCAGATTGGACGCTCCCGTTCAAAGTCATGTGTGATGCTAGTGGTGTAGCCGTTGGTGCTGTTCTTGGACAGATAAAGGAGAAACTATTTCATCCTATCTACTATGCGGTAAGGTCCTAAATAAAGCCCATAGGAACTACACTGTTACTGAACAAGAGCTCCTAGCAGTTGTGTATGCGTTTGAGAAGTTTCGCGCCTATCTATTGGGTACTAAGGTGATCGTTCATACAGACCATGCAAAACCAAGGTTGATTCGATGGGTGTTGCTGCTGCAAGAGTTTGATTTCAAATTCAAAGATAGAAGAGGTTGCGAGAACCAAGTGGCTGATCACCTATCTAGACTTGAGAGTGGGCAAGTGGTACAACCTGAAATTTAGATTGATGATGTATTCCCTCACGAGGAGATATTAGCAACAACAATGGAGAAATTACCATGGTATGCCGACTTTGAAAATTTCGTGGTGAGTAATGTGCTACCCGCCAATTTATCTTACCACCAAAGGAGGAAGTTTATGAATGAAGTTCAGCACTACTATTGGGATGAGCCTTATTTGTTTCGAAGATGCGCTGATGGTATCATTCGACGATGTATATCCCATGAAGAAGTGCCTACTGTATTGGAAGCTTGCCACACTTCGCAAGTTAGAGGACATCATGTAGGCAATCGAACGGCAAGAAAAGTATTGCAAAGTGGATATTATTGGCCTTCGATATTCAGAGATGCATATGACTATGTGAGGAGGTGTGACCAATGCCAACGGCAAGGTGCTATTTCAAAACACCATGAAATACCCATGTCCAAAATTCTTGAGGTAGAACTCTTTGATGTGTGGGGTATTGATTTCATGGGACCATTCGTGAATTCGTTTGGAATGAAGTACATCTTGGTTGCTGTGGATTATGTTTCAAAATGGGTTGAAGCTGTAGCATTGGCCGACAGCGAAGGAAAGCGTGTTGTAGCGTTTTTAAAGAAGAATATCTTCTCTCGCTTTGGAGTCCCTCGTACTATCATAAGTGATGGAGGATCTCACTTTTGCAACAAGCTATTCAAATCTGTATTTGCCAAGTATGGTGTCAAGCAATACAAGGTAGCTACGCCTTATCATCCCCAAATTAGTGGACAAGTAGAGGTTTCCAATCGTGAGATCAAGCAAATCCTTGCAAAGATGGTTAATGCGAATCGGAAGGATTGGTCTCGAAAGCTAGATGATGCACTATGGGCGTATAGGACTGCATTCAAGACACCCATTGGAATGTCTCCTTATCAACTAGTTTATAAAAAGGCTTGTCATCTACCCATTGAACTAGAGCACTAGGCATTGTGGGCATTGAAGAGATTGAACTTGAATTGGGAAGATGTGAAGAATCTGAGGTTGGAGCAGCTGAACGAACTAGATGAATTCCGTCTCCATGCATATGAACAATCGGATTTATACAAATAGCGGATGAAGAAGTATCATGATCAGCGGATTGTTCGACAAAATTTCCAAAAGGGTGACATGGTACTACTCTTCAACTCCAGATTTAAGCTCTTCCCAGGTAAGTTAAAATCGAAATGGTCTGGTCCATTTAAGGTTATCCAAGTCTACTCGTCTGGAGTAGTCGAATTGGAAGGCATTAAGGGTGTAGTCTTCAAAGTGAATGGCCAACGTGTTAAGCCATATATCAGTCCTCTTGACTCAACGAATGACATGGCCATCACTTATCTCGACGAAGTCTAAGTACTCGAGATTACTACGTCGAGCCACGACAATAAATAAGGCGCTAGATGGGAGGCAACCCATCGTTTTATCGTTTTATCATTTTATTGTTTTTCTTTTAGTACTTGTTTTGTTTTTGATTAATGAAAATCCAAAAATAAGAGTCGTGCCATGACCAAAACTAAGGCGCTTTGTGGGAGGCAACCCATCGTACTAATCGTTTTCATTTGTTTTGAGCAAATATAGGTGCAAGAAGTATTCAATGAGGAGATCGATTTCAATTGACGATTTGGACGCATTGTATGGTAAAGTTGGTAAGTTAGGAATGGTGATGCATAAGGCTATGTATTGAGCATTTCTCACGCCAAAATAGGCATCGAGAAAGGCTAGGCCTTGGTAAAACTAGGCTACGAACGATGCACGACTTATCCTATAGCCTAAGGTCTCGGAATCTAGTGTGCTATACACTATGCGCCGCCTATTCCTAGGTATGCTTTTGACTATGCGCCGCCTATGCTATGGCATTTGGTCTCAGTATCTCATATGCCATAGACTATGTGGCGCATATGTCCCATTATGCCATAGACTATGCGGCGCATATGTCCCATTATGCCATCGACAATGCGCCGCATATGTCATTGATATGCCGAGTATTATGCGCCGCATATGTGGTGTTTTTGTCTCCAAATACGATTGTAAATGGGTCATAACCCGACCCATACTCTTCCTATATAAAAGGGACTTAGTTTTATAACACAACCACATTAGAAAAAACCCTAAAGGCGCCGCATAACCTTTCAAATCCTCTCAAAATTTTCTTCTTTTGCTCTTCCAATTCACAACACCATCTCCACAAGCTTCAAGCAAGTAAGTACTCGCATATTCTTCATTTATTTCTCGTAAGTACTACGTTGCTATGTTTATGATGTATTGCTAAATCATATATGATTGTTGGTGATGTTCATGTGTTTGGATTGTTGTTACAAAATCATGTGAGTAAACATATACGTAGGGAATTCTTGGCTTGTTTCCGACTTGAAGTTGGTTTCAATAGCATTGTTATGATAATTGCTGAATTTATATGGCTATGAATATTGCTTAAGATTGTTGTTTGGATGCTTATATGATAGACTATCCCGGCCATCGGGATAAGTTTATAGTGCCTATCGACTTAGGAGGTTGTGCTTGTTATAAGTATAACGATTCCATGTGGTAACCCCTATGTCGTAGTGTTGCTATATCTACCATGAAAGTAGTCCAATGGCTGCAAATACGTGATGCAATGCTGATTTTCTTGTCAGAATACAATCCTAAAACATATGTCGACGTAATCTGAAGAAATCGACTACTTTCACCTCACTGATTTGCGTAACAAAATTAAGTGTGGGGTGGTACCGCTAGTGCTTGCATGTAGATTGTATCAAGTGAGATTGTGCTGCAACTTACATTATTTCTAGTCTCAGGTACAATGGCACCTAAAGCAAGGCAAGGCAGGGAGAAGGCTACCATGTCCCAAAAGGGCAAGAAGAGAAGTCGAAAAGACCAAGGAGAATCATTCTCAGCACACCTACCACGCAGAATGTTCGGAATAAAATGGGTTCTTGAGGAAGAATCCAAAGCATGGTACAGCAGCAACAAAGAAAGAAAATATGTGCACGTTGACTTGATCAACAAGGAGACCTTAGCAAAGAAGGAGCCGCGAATGTTGGCAAAAATAATTGCTTTGAAGCTGGATTTCATCTTCCGTGACATGGGAGAGTGCAATCTTGACTTGACAAGAGTGTTTTATTCCAACTGGTCGCCGAACACAACAGGTAATGAAGTCAAAATTCGGGGCCAAGTGTTACAGCTCACTGCGGATTGGATCAACTCTTTTCTTGGCTTACCTTCGGTCGACACAGCACCATTCAAAGAACTGTACAGCAGGCCTCCTTATAGAGCGATATGACACATGCTTTGTGGAAGTAGATCAATGGCAAGGTGGGGTAGACATAAAGAAACAGGTCGACACAACACCTTCCCCTATGCTCTACTAAATAGGGAAACAAGAATCTGGATGCGTATTGTCAACTCATGTCTTATTCCTGGGACTCAATACACCAAGATATCGAGAGATAGAGTGTGTTTGGTCTATGCTTTGATGACGAATGTCCCTATCAACTTTGGGGCAATCATTCGATCTACCATGAGGAAGGCCAGACTCCACAAAAGGTCCCATTTCACATTCGGCAATTTGTTGACAGCAATGTTGCGGAAGGAGGATATCGAAGAGGAACCAGCTGACCACAAACTCCCACATAACCCAAAGAAGGTTGACCTCACCAAGGTCAAAGATACTGAAACAACTCATGGAGTCAACCTTACTACTGCGGAGAGACATGCTCGTGATGAGAGTTTCTTCCGTCATCTCTATGGCATGACACGATTCACTATGATGAGTGGTGGACGTATTCCAACTGCTGAAGATCTCCAACAGCTGGACCACGACTACCCAATGAATATGAATGCACGGGAAATGTGTGGAGTGGGCGTATATTTTGAGGAACCTCTAGATGATGATGTGGCGACTGATGATGATAGACGCTTGCCTAACTCTGACGAGGAAGAGAACTCTGACGACGACTCTTATGATGATTCAGACGAAGGGGGTATGACCCCCAACATTGAGGAAGAATCCGACTAACCAGGTTCTTCGAATTTATTTTCCACTGAAGGCAGTGTCCCGTTTAAGTGTGGGGTGGGCGGTATCGCATGCTATACTTCTCTGTTTGCACCTATGTTTGTTTGTACCTATGTTTTAAGTTTTTTTTAGGAGTAAATTTTTTCTAGCTTCGCATGAAATTATTTTGACAGGCAGCATGAGATTATAACAAGAGTATGTGTTACAATCGTGACTATTGAGACGTTTAGACTCTAGTTGTGACTCATTATGTGATATTGTGTGGTTCAATTCTTTCACTTGTTGGGTCGAGAGTCTATATTACTTCCAATCAAGTCGACCATGTACCTTGTGTGTGTGAGATAATAGTATATTCTATGTTTGTGGCTGATGCTAGAACTTGCCTGGTATGTATGCAAAGAGAAAATAATGAGTGTAAGTTTAGGAGATGATTTAGGCATTTCTTTGGCAACCTATACATGTTACCTTTGTCTTACCTACCCATGGACATCATCCTAGTTAAAACCCTTTTGAGCCTTTAGCCTATTTCTTTGACAACCTTGTATGTAAGCCTAATCCATTTCTTTCAAGACCATAATTTGATCCAAAATCCTGAGTGCTTTAAAGTGAAAAAGTCATGTGACAACATAAGAGGAAATTGGGTAAGTATGATGCTTTAAATCGTAATGGTGCTTGAATATGTTATGAAAAAAAGAAAAATGCTATCATAAGAGGTATGTTTTGAAAAGAAAAAGGAAAAGAAAGCTGAAAAGTGAGTTGTGCTTAAAAATTGAAAAACAAAAGAGGAGAACAAGGGTGGTAGAAAAAAAAAGAAAGAAGAAAGGTTGAAAGAAAAAAAGTGTCAATGATACAAAGTGATGTATTAAAGCGCTTAGGAACCTAGTCACTATTCTTGGCCAAAATAGTCCTACCCGTCCCTTAGCCTACATTACAACCATCAAAAGACCTACTTGATCCTAATCTTAACATTCTGACATTTAGTGGAGTAGTACACTAAGGGCAAGCCTATGGTCATTAGTTGCTACATATGAATTCTTTGTGAGAGCGAGAGAAAGGATATTGTTGATACCCATTTTTGAAAAATATGCTATATTTATGAGTGATTATGGGTACTATATGGTGAGACACACATGGTTGATGAGTTTTGGATAGTTGTATATGATTCTATGCACTTTAACGTTTGCATGCGAGTTGATCACTATCACGAGTCTATACTTGAGATTAAATTGTTTCTACTTATAATCGGAAAGCTACTCTTGGTTGATAATTGTTGTGCTTGTCTTGAAGAATGTTTTGTGTTGTTGCTGTAAAAACCCTAAGTTGATGCTTAGAAGGACATGATATGTTGTTCGAGGATGAACAAAGCTTCAAGTGTGGGGTGTTGATGATAGGCGAATTTACACGCCTATATCAATATATTTTGCCCATATTTTAGCCTAGTTTTGAGAACAAATTATATATTTCATGCACTTTTAGTCCTTTTTCCTATAAATGAGATAACGAACATGATTAGTAAAGTTTCAGGGATAAATAATGCAAAATACAGCATTTTATGGCTTACTTGACGCAAAAGAAAGCTCTCGAACGAAGGAGAAGGAAGTGGGACGCCTAAAGGACCAAAACTGCTGCATGGAAAATTTGTCCCGGGCTAAAACAGCAATTCTAAAGACTTTGGGGACTTACAGACACAAAGCTGGATTTTGACAATGATACATTAACCTAGTACAATTGGGTTATGTATTTTATTATTCTATTTGGATTATGATAATGTTACCTTAACCTAGTACATTTGGGTTGAGGATTTCATTAGTCTAGTAAGATTTGGTTATTTCTTTCATTAGCATAGTAGAAGTAGGATAATCATGTTAGAGATTTTTATTCATTCTTCACTTAATTCAACAATTAATTTTCTTCCATCCCTCTCATCTTCCACCACAAACACTTCTAATCTACTTTTCTATTCTTAAATTCCACAACAAGAGAATTGTTACTTGCTAAGGAATCACGCCACACGCCTATCACCTAATCCACACGCCATTACTCGATATCGTGATATAATAACAATGTCAATCGTGATCTCCTTCGTACTCATGGGTAACTAAACCTCTCTGTTGGGGTTATGGAAGCCGAATGAGTTACTATCTATTGCTGTGAGTTTGTGAGTTCGAGACACGTATATTGCTTATATCATTATTCTCTTTATCTTAATCCACATTCTTTGCGGTTGCAAACGCAAGAATACGCCAGTCTAACATTTAACTTGTTCGAGAGAAAGGTTATTTGTCTAGAAAAGAGATAATGTCAAGGTAGTAGGACACCCTTTCCTATTAAAAAGCTAGTGCCGTAACTGGACTAACCTCTTGGAGAATTCGTACTGTTAGACACTCTTTAAGCTCGAGAGAGTTAAAGTGAAATAGTCCTTGTTCAGGTCGAGAGACGCTTGGATTTACCATCGACTACAATTCTCTATAAGCAATTGCATGTCAAGACTCTACACACCCATAGCCAATAGAGACGTATACCTCAGAAGGTGGACATAACCCCAACGCTTCAATTCTCATAGTTTACAACCAACGTGACAATCTGTCTTTACTCTGCTATTTTTAGCTTTTACTTTATTGTTCTCGTTATACATTACAATCCCCCCTTCTTACGAGACTTGCACCAAAAGTCTATTAATTTTACTTACTTGTTGGCCAAGCTATTCCCTGTGGGATCGACACCTAACCCAGGTTGGGTTCTATATTTGCTAACGACCGATTTACACTCCTACGAGAGCTGTAGATTGAGCGTTATCAGATAGCGTCTCCCCATTAAAGAGGTCGAGTCACTAGGAGCAACCCCTAAACTCCAGAACTGCGTAACCAGTGCAGGATATTAGAGTCCCTATTAGTAGAGGTTGTTGCTGTCAGAGAGGTTAAACTATTATATTGCCTCAGGACGACTTTCTGTGAGGGTCATCCCATCAGAGAGGCTTGACCAGAGAGGTCTTTACCCATGGTACGGTATTGATACCTTTCCAGTTGGGGTTACAGGTTGGACCCCACTTGTGGTAGGTTAGGGTATGTTGATTAAGTAACTACTTCCCACAGTTGTAGATTTAGTATGAATCTTCAGAAATTAGGACTGTGTGGTACAATCATCTATCTTAATGAGAAACTCATATGGTTTCATTAATTGATGTACCATCCCGTCAGATAGGCTTGGTCTCATATACAAACACTTATTATCATATCTAGAGATCTACCATCAGAGAGGCTTGATCTCAGTCTCAGGTTATGTTGAGTATTCTTATTATCATATCTAGAGATCTCCCATCAGATAAGCTTGATCTCCATCTCAGATTCTATTAAATATTCTTTTTGTCAGATTCGGAAATGATTATACTTCTTATCATTAATAACTGCTTCCAGAATAATATGTTAGAAAAGATGATCTCTAATCTGATTAGTCAAAAGTAGTAAGCTCAAAATTCAGTCCTTGATGTAAGTACATCCAGACTCTCAGTATTAGTATTAGATGAGTCAGTGATTCAGTATCTCAGTGTCAGTAGTGAGTTTAGCCAGCAATAAAGTGGTATTTGACTTTCAGTATCTAGAGTACGATGATTGTGTTCATGGTCTATGCATTCATGAATGTGTTCTCATGCGGTATCTTCATGATTATTCAGTTTAGATATTATGTATGCATGAGCCCATGCATTAGCCTACCTTTTCTACATACTCGTTATACTCATGTACTGACGTATTTGCACTTTAGTATTTTATTTGACACCATAGGTTCAGAGACGCAGGATCTAGAGTATCCTTAGCAGTTCAGTCCTAGTCAGCAGCAGTAGCAGTGACTCTTCTTCTTTCAAGGATGAATTTTAGTTTACTATTATTGGTTCAGTATTTATATATTTTCAATTGACAGAGTTAGTTGGGAACCTATCCCATCAACTCTACAGTTTAGATAGTTTAGAGGTTTTTAGATGGATGTATTTGTATTCAGTTTTTCTGTATTATGAGTATTCATAGATGTGTTGAACATTATGGCTAGTTTTTACATTTATTTCAGATATTATGCAGTGTACATGTACAGATATTTGTAAATGATTAGCTTGTGCTCCTTTGGGATCATAAGCACCGTGTGACATCTCGAGATGGGATCTCAGGGCGTTACAAACATGGTATCAGAATCGAAGGTTAAACAGTGTCCTATGGAGTATGAAAAGCCGCATCTAGTAGAGTATTATGCATGGAAGTATAGCGCACCACATTTATATGCAAGAGATTATGGGATGTTCTTCGAAGCAGTTTTCCTTCTTTCAGTGATCATTTCGTGCGAGTGAGCATGAGCTCAAGTTGGCTCTCAATCTAATCCACTTGTTTTTCCAATTATAAAGTATGCCTCCTCGCAGTGATTTTGTCCGTGGGGTTGATGACTAGCCCCTACAGCAGTAGATCCTGAGAATGAGAGTGTATCACATACAGCGTTTTGGAAAGCTTTTCAGGCGCTACCCCAAGCTGTGACTAATGTTCAGGGCAATCGTCAGGCTGCAGCCCAACTTCATTAAGATGGGGACTTAGCCGTAGCCAGAATTAGAAGTTTCATAAAAATAAACCCGCCAAAATTCTTTGGATCAGTAGTAGGTGAGTACCCTCACCTTTATCTAGAGGAGGTAAAGAAGATCACCCAAATTATGCATATTTATGAGGAGGAGAGTGTTGAGTTAGAATCTTATAGGTTGAAAGATATTGTTCATGATTGGGTAGTGATGTAGGAGAAGAGTACAGGGGAGAATGCATCTCCCGTGACTTGGCTAGAGTTTTAGAGTGCCTTTCCAGATAGGTGTTTCCCTCTAGAGATGAGAAAAGCTAAGGTAGAAGAGTTCATGAATCTAAGGCAAGGTTCCATGCTCATGAAAGAGAATTGTCTTAATTTTAACCAATTAGCTAAGTATGATCCTGACTTGATAGCTGATCCTAGAGCGAGTATGAGTAAGTTTGTGACTGGTGTATTCGAGTTAGTATTGAAAGAGTGTAGGACTATTATGCTTCATAGAGATATGGACCTTGCTAGACTAATGATGCATGCACAACAGAATGATGAAGATAGGATGAAGGAGAGAGAGAGAGTGAGTAAAAGAGACAAGATAGATAGTCGTGGTTTCTCACAGTCAGGGTCTCAAGGTGGTAGTAGTTCTCAGTATGGTCAGAGATTTTTAGTTCCAGCTCCATCTTTAGCTAGTGTGCCCGCACCTGTGTTTGGGGATGTCAGATCTGAGGGAGCGCCAAGCTCTAAATCCCAGAGTAGTATTAGTGGTATTCATACCCATCCACAATATGGAGAGTGTGGCAGGCACCACCAAGGTATGTGTAGAGACATTAGGGATGTCTGTTTTTATTATGGTGAGCCAGGCCATAGAATGGGAGAATGTAGAGTGCTGACTCAGAGGGGTAGACTCCATTCATTTCAAGCTTGCCTTGATTGGGAAAGATTCCCTAAAATAGACCCAGGTATGTTATGAGCCCTTTATCTTTATGACATGCATTGATAGATCCTTTGCTCCTATTTTGAGCTTATATGTTAGCATGAGTCATGCATGAGTTTCAGATCTTGATCGATCAATCATGACCTAGTCTGTAGGTGCCCCACGCACCGCCCTAGCATTTCAGCGAAATATGTTAGAAGGAAATAGAGTCCCAAGGGGGAGATACCCCATAGTATTATGATGTTTCTTGCAATTAGATTCATATTGATGCATTGTCAGATTTTCTTTATGAAGTTAGCATCAGTTGTTATTGCATTGTAAAGTCATGCTCTTAAAAGTCAGCTTAGCCGGATATTCATGCATTAGATATGTGCATTGATTAAAAATGAGTTCAGCTTTTTAGTGTGTGATCAGCCATGCATTCTTGAGATCAGCCCAGTTATGAATCCATTCATCAAATATGCATGTGTGTTATGAGAATTCAGCTATGAGTATCACCATTCGAGTATTACACGCACCAGATATGAATCATGCGCGGTATGAGAACTTAGTATGTCAGTTATTCCAGTTGCATTATCATGCCTTGAAATGTTTCCATTTCTTGAGTAGGTTCTGTTGATCCGCATTTTCAGTCTATCAAGTGATATTTGAGGACGAATGTTCCCAAGGGGGAGATAATGCAATGCCCTGGAAAATCATATTACGGTCTGAGCCTTAGAGCATATTTGGTAAACCAAAAATTTGAGTCTAAATGTTTCAGAAATATCTTCCCAAATATGAAATACTTTGAATCTTGTGTGAATCTATTTCAGCATGAATTAAGATCATAAAGGTCCCCTAACTCAAAGACGAGTTGAAATCTTTCCTATCATTCAAGTATGAGTTGAAATTGATGTTACATGTGTTGTTGAGTTTTGATTCATGTTTGTTTACAAGATTCATGTTTCTTCCTTATGTTGGTTTCTATGTGATATGTTCATGTCAAATGGGTGTAGAAATAGTTTAATAAGCAAAGCATGTTCCCTATAGGTTTGATAAAGAGCTTAGGTGAAGTATAAAGGCCATTGTAGTATGTTGAAGATGAAACCCCAAATTGTGACATAGTTTATGCATGCTTAGTGTTTGATAAAATGCCCAAGTGAATGAATTATTCCATGGTAGTAGGAAATTCCCAAATAAGTGCTCTTTGATATATTGTAAGCTTTTAATACAATCCATGTGGTTAGCAAGTAAGTTGTGACATGATAGTATGAAGTTTTCCCAAATCAAGTGACATCTAAATACATGTCAAGACAAATATAGGTATGAAGTACTTGATGTAAGACCTTGATGAATGGGGTGTAATCTAATAGCATGTCTTCCCTAGGTTAGTATATGATAGTGAACCAATGTTGATGATCCAAAAATGTTTGAAGTGACCCTTTGGTAATTGTGATGATGAATAGATATTTGTTATTCTTAAATGCTCGAGGCGATATCTTAATGATTGTGATGATGCATGAATGATTGTGATGATATATGAATGATCATGATTATGAATGAATGATTATACTTTACTTTTATCCTATCGAATCCTGGGGGTATTTATACCCGATAATAGATCTTTTGTCTAGAGCCCGTGTTAGTTTTCTCAATAATTTCAGTCAAGCCATGATTGTTAGAGCTTAGTGAACTATAAAAATCTGTATCCTCAGACAAGTGCAGAACTTAAGAAAGCTCAGTAATCTCAATTATCTCTATAATCTTTATATCACTAATAATCTGGCCTCAGTCCTGTAATCAGCTCAGATCTAATAGTATATAAATGATTCAATTCTAATCTCAGAAATAATTCGAGTAATGTATTTAAGCTCTGTGTCGTCAGTCAGATACCATGATTTGATATCTTTTTTGTTAGATACAGAACTATGTTATCTCAGCGTAACTCAGTTAGATCTTGTGAGAAATATGATTAGTATCAGTCAGTTCAGTTGTGTTTAGTTAAGCTTTCAGTTCAGAGTCTTTCAGTTGAGAGTAGGAGCTAGCACCGAGTGAGGGAAGGGATGGCGACTTCTCGTCAGAGAGGCCGAGTAGTTAGGAACAATCCCTGAACTCCAAAATTACGTAGACAGCGCAGGATGTAGGAGTCCACATTAGTTGAGTCTATCACCGTCAGAGAGGTTTGACTATTATATTTCCTCAGGCCGACTTCCTGTGTAGTTCATCCCATCAAAGAGGCTTAACCAGAGATGTCTTTACCCGTGTCATGGTATTGACATCCTTCTAGTTGGGGTTATAGTTTGGACCCTACCTGTGGTAGATTGGGGTATATCAGTTAAGTAACTACTTCCCATAGTTGTAGTTTCAGTATCAATCTTCAGAAATCTAGACTGTGTGGTACAATCGTCTATCTCAGTGAGGAACTCAGATAGTTCCATTGATTCATGGACCATCCCATCAGATAGGCTTGATCTCATATACAAATATTTATTATCATATCTAGAGATCTCCCGTCAGAGAGGCTTGATCTCAGTCTCAGGCCATGTTGAGTATTCTTATTATCATATCTAGAGATCTCCCATAAAATAGGCTTAATCTCCATCTTAGATTCTGTTGAGTATTCTTGTTGTCAAATTCAAACATGATCATTCGCTTCTGGAATAATATGTTAAAAAAGATGATCTCTAATCCAGTCAGTCGAAAGTAGTAAGTTCGAAATTCATTCCTTGATATAAGTACATTCGGACTCTCAGTTATCAGTATCAGATGAGTCAGTGATTCAGTATCTTAGTGTCAGTAGTAAGTTTAGTCTGTAGTAAAGTGGTATTTGAGTTTCAGTATCTAGAGTTGTGATAATTGTGTTCATAGTCTGTGCATTCATTTATGTGTTCTCATGCGGCATCTTCATGATTATTCAGTTTAGATATTGTGCATACATGAGCCCTTGCATTATCCTACCTCGTCTACATACTCGGTACATTCATGTACTGATGCATTTGCGCTATGGTGTTTTATTTGATACCATCGGTTCAGAGGCACAGGATCCAAAGTATCCTAAAGAGTTCAGTCCCAGTCATCAGCAGTAGCAGTGAGTCCTCTTCTTTCAAGGATGAATTTCAGTTTACTATTATTACTTTAGTCTTTGTTTATTTTCATTTAACGGAGTTAGTTGAGGACCTGTCCCATCAACTCCGCAGTTCAGAAAGTTTAGAGGTTTTTCAGACGGATGTATTAGTATTCAGTTTTTCTGTATTATGAGTATTCATATATGTGTTGAACCTTATGGGTAGTTTCCATATTTATTTTAGATATTATGCAGTGTACAGGTACAGATATCAGTAAAGGTTTAGCTTGTGGTCCTTCGGGGTCATAAGCACCGGGTAACGTCTCGGGATGGGATCTCGGGGCATTATACAAAGAGGCAAAAATATTAATCTTTCCTTTAACAATCTCTGAAAATAAATATATGTTGAAGAACACATACCTTTCGCATGAATCCCAGGAGCAAAAAACAAATGCGGATATTTGGACTTCATGTGATCTTCCACTTGCCATGTAGCTTCTTCCACTTATGGTTCTGCCAAAGAACCTTCACCGAAGACACATCCTTGGTCTGCAACCAATGAACCTTCCTATCTAAGATCTCAACTAGGATTTCTTCTTAAGACAAAGAATCTAAGATAGCCAATCCTTCTAAATAAAAAAATGAAGAAGGATCACCATTGCACTTACTTAGGATAGTGGGTCCCACCATTGACCCCCAAAAACCAAATCTATGTTAGAACCTATCATAGTCCAGCATAAGGCTTCCCATCCCCATTACAAGGTACTAATTAGACTAATTGTATCCCTAAAGGATGAGACCACACTATACTAAGGGAGAACGAGCCAGAAATCTACCATAAAGGGGACCTAACAAACTAAATAAGGAAAAAGGAGTACTAAACGATGCTTAGGCTAAATTTACCTACCTAGAACTAGTATAATAATATGCAAATACCATAAATAAACTCAACCTATAAGAAGGGTAAACCTAGCCTACTTGGATATTGCCGAACCCTCATCAAAACCTCTTAACTAGAGCTTTCCCCTTTTAGGACATCTCTAAGATCTAATATGCTATCAAAATAAGGTTTTATACATTTAGACGAGAAAAATAATACCGAGTTATAAAGGTAACTGGTTCGTCTAAAGAAAGAACTTAACAAATCACTAAAATAAACCATATCCTCACAAATTCTTTCTAATCTAACAGGTCAAAGTTTTAACAATGGCAAAGGGATTAGATATCATTGCATGACCTATTCACCTGGGTCTCATGGGAAAGTTGTTCATGGTATTAGAAATAGGGTCCACACACCTATATGTACTCATTGTGGAAGATATAGAAACTTAAAGGAAAACTGTCAGTATTTAGTTAAGGCTACAATCAACATTGCTAATAACATTCAACAGGAAAATTATAATCCTAAGGATTTTATGTCCTTGAAAATGTGAAGAAGAATTCTCTACCTATATGGGTTGTGAAAGATTTGATCACACCTTTGTCATCTTATTGGGAACTCAAACTCAAGTGGGTTCCCAAATCTAACAAATGACTATGTTAGAAGGTAGGAGGAGGGGAATGTAGTCAGAACTGGTTCATTAATAGTGCATGTTCAAAGCATATGATAGGAAAGACTGACTACTTTCTTACTCTCAAAACACTTCAAGATGGAGGTGTCTTTTTCTGGAAATGGTAAAAATAGATATATTCATAGTGTGGGAAAGATTGGAAAATAATTTGATCAAGGAATAGAAGACATGTACTATGAAAATGTGCTCAAGTACAGTCTTCTAAGTGTTTCTCAAATCTGTGACAAAGGCAATGAGGTAAAATATTCTCAAAGCCAAGAGAATAAAAAATATGTATGTGGCTAATTTGGAGTCTATGGATGATGGGGAATTAACTTGCTTAACAATTCAAAGAGATGATATTACTAAAGATGTGTAATACCACATACTTTTTCTAGTTTAATATCGCTCCTAGAATGTTATGGGTTATCTTAAAAAATGAACGACAATTATTCCATGAAGAATTTTCCAGATTTAGACTCTTTATTGTGTGGAAAATTGAATAAGCTTTCCATCGATACCAAATTCGCCTAAATCCGATGCTTGGTTGAGAAGTTATGGAGATTTTGGTAAAGCAGTGTTCCATCTGGAATAGCACCACATCGAAGTGAGGGCTCGATTCCCATTTGTCAATTCCAGTGGACCTCCGTGATAAACTCACATCACGGAGGATACCAATTTGCTAGTTGTCCATTTCCAGTAGGCCAGCACAATTGTACAGCATTGCGCCAATGGCCAAAACGGTATTTCTATAGTGCACCGCAATAGCTTCGTATCGCAGAGAACTTTCATTTCCCAATTGTCCAATTTCAAGTGAGCCACCACAATGGTGGCACATCGCAGTGGCATATAGATTCAGAAAATTTTTGCCTTTTTCCAGTTCTAATTTAATGTTTAGAAGGGGTATTTTGGTCAATTCCCAAGACCTCAATTCATTCAAAATAAGGAATTAATCAGATTCAAACCACTTTATGCCCTATTTCATCCATTCTCTCTCAAGGAAAAACCCTAGAGTTCAAAACTTGTTCTCCAAGAAAACAAATTCCATCATTATTCTCCAACAAAGCTATAAATTGGGGATTCCCAAGGCAATATAATCAAGTATTCACCCTCAAGAATTCAAATAGGAATCAAGAATCGAAGTTTCTTTATCTAATCATCTACCAAGGTATGTGGGTTTATGAACAGGGATCTTTTTCCATCCTTGTGCCCAAAATCGAGTTTTAATTACAAATTTATATGATTTTGAATGAATATCCATGAGATTTGAATTAGGGTTCACACCCATTATTGCTATTTGTAAGATTATGTGTTTTTGAGAGATTTTGAAGATGAATTGTATGTTTATTTTCATATTTTCATGCCTAATGCAGTAATTTCTAGAGTTTGAGAGGAATTATCATTGTTTTCATTATCAAGCATGATTATTATTATTATATATTGATATGAACTTGATGCATGGTTTATTATGCCCAAGTTTATATATTGATCTTTCAAGAAAGAGGATGCTTTAAGTATCTTACAATCAGATTAATTATCGATTTTCGTAAAGTTTTAGTCTTTTTGATCCTCAGATAAGTTTTGGAATCCATTTTATAGATTTATTAAATATTACAAAAATAAGAATTCTATTTACAGATTTAATTAGATAAATGAATAATTGGTTTCAGAATAAACACTTATTCTAGTTTTAAAGTGAATTTCCAACAAAATGAGCACAACTTAAAGGGAGTAATATTTAGCACTGAGCAAAAAATGTGGGATTAGCATGTCTTATCTTCCATAGAACTACATAGAAAACATAGGTACAGATTATCAGATCATTCCCACTTCTACATGGATGAAAATTATAGATATGATCACTTAGCTCAGGTTATACTCCTTGGCAAGAGTATGATACCTCTATCCATCATGAGGTTTTCTCCATAGGGGAACGACATGTTGGACTCCATATTAGCTCACTTGGTTTATGCCATTTAGAAGAACCTGCCTTACAGAATAGATTTTAAAAGATTTCCCTAGTAATAAAAGCTTTAAAAATAGTTTTAAAGTATTTCCCTAAAGTTTTAAGCTTACACCATAACAGAAAAGCTCTTAGAAAAGCTAAGTATAAGGGCTCACATATTTATTTAGATTATGATTCACAGAAAGATATTAGCTACAGAATACAGATTTTAGTTTTTTTAAGATTTCAGATACAAAAGTGAGTCCTTTCTACACTTAACAGGATGATTTACAGAAAGATCACTAGGACAACTTTTAGAACTAGGACAACTTTTAGAACTAAATATTTTGACTCACTAGATTTATAAAGTATGATTTCTTCTTATTACTACAGTTTTCAGTTTTCAAATATTTCAGCTTATATGAGTAATTTACATTTAGCATGCATTGTTTTAAAAATTATGATTATGAGATAATTTTTTACTTATGCATTCACTCATATATACTCAGTACATCCTCAAAGCACTGATCCACATATATGTCTATGTGATATATTGTCTCATAATGTAGGTTCAGGTGCTCAGTATCAGTAGCGTGAGTAGTTCGAGCATCTCCATCTATATCTGATAGTTGGTGAGTCCTTATAGTTTGGGCACTTATTCATTCAGATTTTGTAGCTTACTAGTCTATATGATTCAGTATTGACATTTTAGAAATTATTTTTAGATATTATATTCAGTAAGTTTTCCATATATAGCATGACTCTTATGTCTATATTTCCACTATTATAAGATTTAGACTTAGTAGAAGATAGACAAGGTTAGATTAAGGCTACTTGTTGTCTTAAGCACTATGTGATGACTCGAGACCAGGTTTTAGGGTATTACAAACCTCGTATCAGAGCCTAAGGTTTATAATAGTCCTAAGGAGTCAGACAAGCCACATTACATAGAGTCTTGATCATGAGTGTTAAGCGCACCACATTTATGAGCAAGAGGCTATGAGACATTCTTAGGAAATCATCTCTTTCTTTTATGACCTGTTGTGCTTATAGTATCTCTATCTGCTTTTAACTCGTGCTATTATATGTGACAGTTGAATATGCCTCCTTGTCAAGCTAATGCCCACAAAAATGATAAGCAGACACCCCAGCCTGCTGATCCTCTAAATAAGAATATATCCCATACTGGGTTTAGGGCTAACTTTTAGGCATTAGCCCAGGCAGACTGCCAATGTTCAGGGCAACCATCAATATATAGTTCTACTTTAATAGAAAAGTGATTTAATAGCAGTCAGAATTAAAGATTTCATGAGAATGAATGCTCCAGAGTTCTTTAGGTTGAAAAAAGGTGAGGACCCACAACTTTATTTATATGAGATGAAGAAGATCACCCAGATTATGCATATTTTGAAAGAGAAAAGTGTAGAGTTAGCATCTTATAGATTGAAGATATAGCGTATGACTCGGTTGTTATGTGAAGGAATGGTAAAGGTGAGAATACAGCTCTTATGAGTTGGAAGGTATTTCGAGATACTTTTCTAGATAAGTTTTTTCCTCATGAAATGAGAAAAGCTAAGATAGAAGAGTTTGTGAATTTGAGGCAAGTCTTAATGACAGTAAAAGAGTACTACCTTAAGTTTAATCAATTTTCTAAGTATGTCCCTGATACAATGGTTGATCCTAGGGCAAGTATGAATAAGTTTGTTACTGGAGTGTCTATCTTGGTAGTCATGGAGTGTAGGACTTCCATGCCTATTAAAGACATGGATCTTGCTAGATTGATGATTTATTCTCAGTAGATTGAGGTAGAGAAATTGAAAAAAAAAAAAGGACATAAGAAAACTAGAACATGGCAGTTTGAGTATGTCCAGGCTAGGTCTCATGGGGGGAATCATTTATAGTTTTAGAATCTTTCATCTATTCTAGCATTGTCTTTAGCTAGTACTTCCTCTCACAGAGCTAGATAGGAGTAGTGGGGTAAGTCTTCTATGTCCAGATATCAGAATAATATGAGTGGAAGGACTAATTATCCTCTATGTGCTAAGTATGGTAAGAATCACCCTAGTTAGTGTTTAGCTAGATAGAAAGGTTGTTATGGTTGTGGTAAGTTGGGTCATGGAATTAGAGAGTGTCCACATTCTAAGTAGGGGAACTGAGATATATATCCCCAGACATAGGCTACTAGTACTCTAGCTCCTTTAGGTCACCTAGTCCCTCCTCAAGGTGTATCATCCAGTACCGATAGTGGCCAGTACCAGAATTGGTTTTATGCATTACCATCTTGTCAGGAACATGAGGATTCACCAAATATTATTACTGGTATTCTTCGTGTCTTTTATCTTGATGTTTATGTGTTGGTATACCTTAGGTCATGTTTTTCTTATATGACCTTATTAGTTACAGTGAATTTTGAAATAAGTCCTGAAAAGATCCCTGAGCCCTTGTTGTTTTCTACCTCAGTAGGTGATTTAGTTGTTGCTAAACAGATCTATAGAAAGTACCCTATCACTGTCCTTCATAAAATCATGTTAGCAGATCTAATAGAGTTAGATATGGTTGACTTTAATCTTATTCTTGGTATGGATTAGCTCAATTCTAGTTATGCTTCTATAGATTGTCTTACTCGAGTAGTGAAGTTTTAATTTCTAGATGAGCCAATCTTTGAGTGGAAAAGTAATTTAGTATCTCCCAATAGTTATTTCATATCCTATCTTAAGGATAGAAAGTTAATCTCCAAGTGATTTATTTATCATCTAGTTCGAATCAAGGTTACTAAGTCTGAGACTCTAATAGTTCAGTCAGTCAGTATAGTCAATGAGTTTCTTGATTTCTTTCCCGATGATTTGCCAAGGGTACCTCCCAATAAGGAAATAAAATTTGGTATTGACCTCCTTCTAGATACTCAGCCTATTTCTATACCTCCTTATCATATGGATACCACCGAGCTTAAAGAGTTAAAAGAGAAACTCAAAGGTCTTATATATAAAGGTATCATAAGGCCTAGTGAATCTCCATGGGGTGCTCCCATCCTATTCATGTGAAATAAAGATAGTTCTTTGTGTATGTGCATTGACTATCACCAGCTGCATAAAGTTATAGTAAAAAAAAAAATATCTTCTCCTTAGAATTGATGACTTATTTGATCAACTCCAAGGTGAAAGTTATCTCTCCAAGATATGCCTTAGATCCAGCTAGCATCAGCTTAAAGTAAGGGAATGTGATATTCCAAAGACAACTTTGAGAACCCCTTATAGTCATTTTGAGTTTCTAGTTATGTTCTTCGGGCTAACCAATGCCCCACTAGCATTTATGGACTTGATGAATAGAGTGTTCCAATAATATCTGGACATATTTTTCATAGTCATTATCGATGATATCCTTGTCTATTCTCGCAGTAAGGATGAGAATGCAGACCATCTTAGAATTGTGTTGTAAACTCTTAGGTATCACCAGTTGTTCGTCAAATTCTGCAAATGTAAATTTTTGCTAAGGTCAGTAGCTTTCCTTGGTCATATTGTTTCCAGTAAAGGTATTAGGGTTGATCCCCAAAAGATACAAGTCATAAGAAATTGGCCTACAACTATGTCTCCATGGATATTAGGAGGTTCTTGGGTTTAGCCAACTATTACAGATGTTTTGTCAAGGGTTTTTATTCTATCGCATCTTCTATGTCTATATTGACCCAAAAGAAAGTTAATTTTTAGTGGTCAGATTTTTCCAAGAAGAGTTTCCAGGAGTTGAACACTCGACTCACTTCAACCCCAGTTTTAGCCTTACTTAATAGTACAGATGGTTTAGTCGTGTATTGTGATGCCTCTAGAGTTGGTTTGGGTTGTGTTTTGATGTAAAAAGATAAGGTCATAGCCTATGCCTCTAGATAGCTTAAATCTCATAAAAAGAATTACCTAACCCATAATCTTGAGTTAGCTATTGCTGTGTTTTTTTCAAAAATTTGGAGACATTATTTGTATGGGGTGCATGTTGATGTGTTCACGGATTACAAAATCTTACAGCATGTGTTTACTCAGAAAGATTTGAATCTTCGTTAGAGAAGATGGTTAGAATTGTTGAAAGATTATGGTATGAGTGTGTTGTATCATCCAGGCAAGGCCAATGTAGTAGCAGACGCCCTTAGTAGATTGTCTATAGGCAGTGTTGCTTATATAGAGAATGATAAGAAAGAATTAGTTTGAGAAGTTTATCGGTTAGCTAGATTGGGTGTGATATTGGTTGATTAAATTAAAGGGAATGTTTGGGTCTAGAGTAGTTTTGAATCTTTCCTAGTTTTGGAAGTGAAAGAAAAGCAGGATAAAGATGCTAGTTTGGTCAAACTGAAGGAGTCGGTTAAAGACCAAAAGGTTGAGGTTTTCTCCCAAGGGGGAGATGGTGTGTTGAGATACCAAAATAGATTGTGTGTGCCATGTTTTGATGATTTGAGACATTAGATTATGGAGGAAGCGCATGGTGCACATTATTCCATTCATCCACGTGCCACCAAGATTACAACAACTCATGGGAAATCTATTGGTGGAATAGTATGAAGAAAGATATAGCAGAGTTCGTAGCCATGTGTGCAACTTGTCAATAGGTTAAGGTAGAGAAACAAAGACTTGCTGGTACGTTGCAAGAGTTTGGTATCCCCACTTGGAAGTGGGAGGAGCTGAATATGGACTTTTTGACTGGATTACCCCATCCACGCCATCAGCATAATTCGATATGGGTTGTTGTAGATAGATTAACTAAGTCAGTGTATTTCTTGCCAGTTCATCACACATCTTACACCACTGAAGGATTATGCTTAGTTGTATATTAGAGAGTTAGTCAGATTGCATGGAATTTCTTTGTCCATTATCTCAAATAGGGGTATTCAGTTTACCTCTTATGTGTGGAAATCCTTTTAGAAGGGTCTTGGTACCCAAGTTCATCATAGTTTAGCTTTCCATCTGCAGACCAATTGTTAAGCAAAAAGAACTATTTAGACTCTAGAGAACATATTGAGGGCATGTGTTCTTGATTTCATAGGTAGTTGGGAGTGCATTTGTTATTGATTGAGTTCGCTTATAATAACAGTTACCATGCTAGTATTCAAATGGATCCATTTGAGGCTCTTTATGGGTGAATATGTAGATCGCCAGTTGGTTGGTTCGAAGTGGGTGAAGTAGCTTTAATTGGGTCATACATGGCGTTTGAAGACATGGATAATTTTCAGTTGATTTAAGAGAGATTAAAAGCAGCTCAAAGTCATCATAAATCTTATGCAGATGTAAGAAGAAGAGATCTTGAGTTTGAGGTTGATGATCTTGTGTATTTTGAAAGTTTCACCCATGAAGAGGGTGAAGAGATTTGGCAAAAAGGGGAAGCTTAGTTCCCAATATATAGGCCCCTTTTGAATTTTGAGTCGTGTTGGCAAGGTGGTGTATGACCTTGAGCTACCCGCAGATTTATCCTCAGTTCACCCCGTATTCCATGTGTCCTTTTTGAAAAAGTCCATGGATGACTCAGCCACAATAGTTCCTCTAGAAAGTACAGATATTTAGAATACCCTCTCATATGAAGAAGTTCCAGTTGAGATTCTTGATCACTAGATCCGTAGACTAAGGAACAAAAAAGTTCCTTTGGTCAAAGTTTTATGGAGAAATCAGTCCGTTGAGGGTGCTACATGGGAAGCAGAAGCAGACATACGTACCAAGTATCCTCATCTCTTCTCCACAAACTCAAATTAAGATGAAGGTAATATTTTTCCTTCATTCTGTTCTTTTCAAGTCTCAAATTCCTCTATATTAGTTTTTTCCATGTAAACTCATACATTTACAGATCAGTTCAGTACTCATTATTTTGAGAATCAGTCATTCAGTTTATTTTAGTTGTGCATGATATTTTATAGCCTCAGATTCCTCAGTATTCTCAGTTTAACCAGCCACATTCGAGGATGAATGTTCCCAAAGGGGGGATATTGTAATACCCTAACTTTTTCTAGCTTTATTTCACTCTTTGAATGTTATGGATTAGCTTCAAAAATGACATGTGTAGTTTTCCATATTTAGCTCTCCATTGTGTGGGAAATTGAATAAGTTTTCATCGATATCAAATTCGCCTAAATTCGATGCTCGAATGAGTAGTTATGGTGATTTTAGTAAAGCAGTGTGCCATCTGGACTAGCACCGCATCGTAGTGAGGGCTTAATTCCCATTTGTCAATTCTAGTGGACCTCCGCAATAAACTCACATCACGAAGGAGCCCAATTTCCCAGTTGTCTATTTCCAATAGGCCAGCACGATCGTACCATGTCATGCCAATGGGCCAAAATGGTATTTCTATAATGCACCGTGATAGCTCCGTGTCATGTAGAACTTCCAATTCCTAATTATCCAATTTTCGGTGAGCCACCGTGATGGTGGCGCGTCGCGGTGGCATGCAGATTTGGAAGTTTTTTTCATTTTCCAGTTCCGATTTAAAGTTTAAAAGGGGTATTTTGGTCAATCCCCAAGGCTCCAATTCATTCAAAACAAGAAATTAATCATATTGAAAGCACTTTATGCTGAATTTTATCGATTCTCTCTCAAAGAAAAACCCTAAAGTTCAAAGCTTCTTCTCCAAGAAATCAAATTCCACCATTGTTTCTCCAAGAAATCTTTAAATTGAGGATTCCCAAGGCATGATAATCAAGAATTCATCCTCAAGAATTCAAATAGGAATCAAGAATCCAAGTTTCTTCAACTAATCATCTACCAAGGTATGTGGGGTTTATGAACAAAGATCTTCTTCCATCCTTGTGCCCAAAAACAAGTTTTAATTATAAATTTATATGATTTTAAATGAATATCCATGAGATTTGAATTAGGGTTCATACCTATTTTTGCTATTTGCAAGATTATGAGTTTTTGAGAGATTTTAAAGATGAATTGAATGTTTATTTTCATATTTTCATGCCTATTGTAGTAATTTCTAGATTTTGAGATGAATTATCATTGTTTTCATTATCAAGCATGATTATTGTGATGTTTTGACATAAAATTAATGCATGGGTTATTATGCCCAAGTTTATATATTGATATTTCAAGAAAGAGGACGCTTTAAGCATCTTATGATTAGATTAGTTACAGATTTTCAGTAAAGTTTTGATATTTTTTATCCGCAGATGAGTTTTGGAATCCACTTTACAGATTTTTTATAGATTAAAGAAATCAGAACAATACTATTTACCAATTTAATCAGATAAATACATAATTAGTTTCAGAATAAACCCTTTATGCTAGTTTTAAAGTGAATTTTCAACAAAATAAGCGCAGTTTAAAGGGAGTAGTATTTAGCACCAAGCGGGAAGTATGGGATTAGCGTGCCCTATCTTTCACAGAACTACGCATCCAATGTAGGTACAAATTAATAAATTATTCCAACTTCTATGTGCATGACAGTTACACATGTGATCACTTAGCTTAGGTATACTCCTTGGCAAGAGTATGACACCTCTCCTTATTGTGAGGTTTTTCTCATAGGGGAATGAGATGTTGGACTCCATGTTAGCTCATATGGTGGATGTCGGTTAGAAGAACCTCCCTTCCAGAACAAATTTTAAAAGAGTTCCCTAATAACTAAAGCTTTAAGAATAGTTTTAAAGTATATCCCTAATGTTTTAACCATACAGCATTACAGAAAAGCTCTTAGAAAAGCTAAGTATAAAGGCTCACAGATTTATTAAGATTATGCTTCACAGAAAGATATTAGCTATAAATTTTAGATTTTAGTTTTTTTTCAGATTTCAAATACAGAAGTGAGTTCTTTCTACACTTAGACAACATGATTTAAAGACAGAACTATAGCACAACTTTTAGAACTAAATGTTATGATTCACTAGATTTATAAAGTATGATTTCTTCTTATTACAATAGTTTTTAGTTTTTAGATATTCCATCTTATGTGATTCATTTACATTTTGTATGCATTGTTTTACAAATTATGATGATGAGATAATATCTTACTTATGCATTCACCCCCACATACTTAGTACATCCTCAAAGTACTGATCCATATATATGTCTATGTGATGCATTTTCTCATAATGTAGGTTTAGGTGCTCAGTATTAGCACTGTGAGTAGTTCGAGCATCTCCATCTACATCCAATAGCTGGTGAGTCCTCATAGTTTAGGGACTTATTCATTCATATATTCATCCTACTAGTTTATATGATTTAGTATTAAGGTTTCAGACATTATTTTTAGATATTATATTTAGTTAGTTTTCTGGATATAGTATGACTGTGATGTCTGTATTTCCACTATTATGAGATTCAGACTTAGTAGAAGGCAGATAGAGCTAGCTTAAGCCTACTCGAAGTCTTGAGCACTGTGTGACATCTCGGGACCAGGTTTTGGGGTATTATAAGATGATGATCAAGAGGTTAATGATGTAGATAAGAATGATGAGAGTGATATCGGATATCAGTCACAAATCTTAGCTCCAGTTGAAAAACAACAACAAGGATCAAGTTAAACTCCCTAAGGACCTAGTCGTAGTGGAATTAATCTTAGAAATTCAAACTGGCGGCATAATTCTTCTAATCCACTTGAGAATCTAACTACACCTTTAGAATTTGGAGCCCAAAAAGAGCTCAAGCTAGAAATTCCATGGCATTCTCAGCATTCCTATCCCAAATTAAGCCTAAAAAGATGAAATAAGCTCTAAAAGATTTTGAATGGATTAATTAAATGCAGGAAGAACTTTAACACTTTGAAAGAAAAAGTTTGGAACCTAGTTTCTAGAACTGTTGACAGAACTATTATTAGAACCTAGTGGGTGTAGAGAAACATGAGGGATAAACAAGGAACCATCAACAAAAATAAAGCAAGGCTGGTTGTTTAGGTCTATAACTAAAAGAAAGGAATTGATTAAGATGAGACATTTGCCCCTGTAGCAATGATAGAGGCTATCAGGGTTTTTATTGCTCTTGTTGCCTATATGGGGTTTAGACTTTGCTAAATGGATGTTAAAAGTGTTTTTCTTAATGGAAACCTGAAGGAAGAAGTCTATGTCAAACAACCTCCAGGTTTTGAAGATGCAGATTTTCCTCATCATATTCTTAAATTGGACAAAGCTTTCTATGGGTTGAAGCAAGCTCCTAGGGCTTGGTATGAAATAATTTTAAATTTTCTTCCGAAAGATGGGTTTAAAAAATAAAAATTGACAATACTCTCTTTTTGAAGTCCAGAGGTATTAGCTTATTGATGGGTCAAATATATGTTGTCAGAAAAAACCACGTCCTCTCTCTTTCTGTGTCAAAAAATTATCCTATTCTACAAGGAAGGATGAGTCACCCCAAAATTGGAATTGATCACATCTCATTCACACGAAAACCCTTCCTTGTGCTTATTTGTTCCTTTAAATCTTATTGTACCCATTCTTTCCCTTGACAAAAGAAAAATCTAGTCACAAATAGCCTTCTATGAAAAGGACTTCTAAATGGTTATAAATTCCTCATTCTGGTGTCTTTAAAAGGTCTCTAAGCTTAGCATAAATAAAAAATCCTCTTGCAAGTCTTTTTGAAAAACAACCTTCTTCTCCTACAATTCCAAAGCCAAACTCCTTCTTCACTCAACTCGTTGATGAAGAATCGACCCATAAGCCTCATAATATTCCTAAAAATATAGTGATGGATGATGCCTGGGTTGCTAAAAATATCATCATAATATCGAATAGCTCAAGAAAGAGTGTGTTTGGTCCTAAGGAACAAAATGTCATTCAGATAACAAGAATTCCTAAAGAGAAATCTAGAAGTTTTATTAAGAAGCAGCAAACTTCTAAAAGACCTAGTTCTTAGAAAATAAAAATGACTGAAGAAGAACCTATCAGTGTTTCTAGAAATGGAAAACTAGAAAAAGAAAGGTTGTGTCTACATAAGTGAGAAACAAATTCTTGAAAAATCAAAAGGTACTAACTGGGAGGATCTTTGACTCAAATATATTAATAGAACCAGGTAGGATGAAATTAATTGAGTTTGTTAAACATCAAGGATGGATCCATCTTATGAAGGATCAATTCCCACAGTTTTTAATGAGGTAGTTAAGGAATTTTATTCCATATTGTATTTTTTTGAAGACACACTAAAGATGATTGTTGTAGTTCAGGGGAAGAAGATGAATATTGATATTATATCACTTGGAATAATTCAACAGGTTTGTATCAGTAGTGTGAGGATTGTCTTAAATAAACACCCATCAATAGTGTTCTTGGAAAATGCATTAAACATTAAAGGAAAATATGTGTCTGTGGTGAATAGGAAATCACTCAAATGTGAGGTCCAATTAATATTTGATTTTGTTAACAAAGTGTTTCTCCCTAGATCACAAAAGAGAAACATTTCTTTAGTTATTGATTTGTATGTCATGAAGTGTTTTAGAAGTTTTGAGATCATTCGTTTACCTACCTTAATGATGGATCTCATAGATAAAGTTATTCATGAGAAAAATGGAAAGCATGGCATGCCTTATGGATATTGGTTAAATAAAGTATTTGATCATTTTGGTATTGTCTGTGAAAATGGAACACCTAGAACTATGATACAACTAGTTTGTATGAAGACTCTAATCAAAACTGAGTGTATGGGTAAGAAATCAGGTGAAATCTCTTAAGAATAACTCATCAAAGAAATAGAAGAACTGTAGTTTAACACAGATGCTAAGGATGGAGAGAATAGAAAATTGCAAGAGACAATTCAACATCTTTTAAAAAAAGATCCAAGGGCCTATAAAGAGCTTAAAACTGAGAATGTTGAACTAAAGAAGAGAGTTTCTACGTTTACTGATGAGGTTCTTAGCTTGAGTGTAGAGATAAGGCAGCTAACTAAGGAATTGTTACACTATTATGCTACACAGAAAAATAACATGGATCTACTTCTCCAAACCCTCTTCCCAATTCCTTTACATGTTAATCTTTCTTGATTCATGTGCCTTTTTATCTTGAACATCTAAATTATGCACTACAATGATGCGTACCTTTTTCATATGAATAAATCTTAGTTTGTGTGTTTCGTAAGTCTTTTCTTTAATTTTGAAGTTTTTGTTCATGTTAGTGTTGCCCCAATAACCATGAGTTAACTAATTTGTGCTTAATTTACTGTAAGTTTACTGTTATCACTTTTCAATGATGCCATAGGGGGAATACTTAATTCTTGTGGTAGGAACCAGGTACCAGGTACTAGGTGCTTACGTGTTGAATGTGTTGAATGTTGGTAAAGCATGATGTCATATTGATAGGTGAAAAAATGTGCATAATAATAGTGGGAACATCCACTAACTATAGCAGTAATCACTCTGACTGAATAAGGTGAATGAATTTGATGCTCTGAGTTTTTTAGTCAAGTTCTGTGGTTTCTCATCATCAAAAAAGAGGAAAATTTCTATATATTGTTATGATGATGATCAACTGACAACAAGGTACTAGGTCCCTGGGTATTCATGCAAATATATCATTATCACATAACTTGCATAGTTTTGTTATCTATTGTAACAAACTGCGCAAGTGAGATGTGCACTAGTCAAGATACTTAGCCTAATCAAATTTCTACCCTCATTATTATTTTACTATAAAAGAAAAGAATGTTTCTTAATTTGTGAGTTTTCACAATCCTGATTGTTCAAAGAGTGAAAGAGGAAAAAACTCAATTTTGCAACATTTCTCAAGTTCCACTCTTTGATGCTGAGAGAGTTTATGTGTTCTTGAGTCGAGTCTTGGTTTGTAATTGAATTACTCATGTTATTAGAGTAATTTTTTCCTTCTTTCACTTTTTTTTCTTGAAGATTTCTTAGGTAGAGTTACCTGAGTTCAATATTAGTTAAAGATAATCTGTGTAGAAATGTATTCTTAGCAGAGTTTTTAAGGTAGGCTTGTAGTAGAGTTATTAGAAGCAAGTGGATCCTAGAATTAGGTTCAAATCAAATTGGTAATTAAGAGGTTTATTAAAGTAGGATATTGAAGTTCTTGTGAGGTCAAGCCGTGATTTTTCCTCATTTGAGCAAGGAGGTTTCCATGTTATATCTTTGTGTTTTGAAATTCTTGCAAAGTATTAGCTTTCTTACAACTTTACTGTGTTATTGCCTGTGACTGGCGTTAAGGGACCTGGTCCCTCATAGTGTGGTGCAACCACCACGTTTCAATAATGCTTCTCAAGGACATAGATAATAATCTCCAACAGCTTCTACTCTTCTCATTGCTATGATAGGCTTGTGTCCTTGTTGTTATCCTGTACTAATTCGAATCTCTTGTTTTTGTTTAGACTAGTTCCTTGGGGAAAATGTTTTTCATTTATATTTAAAGTTTTATAAACCAAATGTAATAAATAAAGTGGTATTTTTGAATGGCTTCCACATATATTTTGAATTGGTAGTAAGGGTTGTCCTATCTAGGTGGATTAGAACAGGTGCCCTCACGATCTATTTAGTTGGGTCATAAGAGATACATCTTGGCTACAGAAGAATAATAGAACATCTCAAACTATGAACCTCCTCCATGATCTATCTAGTGAAGTCACCAACTCTAGGAACACAAATTCAACACTTGATCCTGAAAAATACCCTCTTAGTTAAGAATCTTCCTTAGTTTCACCTTTTAACACCTCATCTCAAATGATACAAAACTAAACATACTCAAACTTTTTATTCTTAATTTGCTAAATTAAAAGTGGATATGCCTCCATACAAGCAAAAATTTTATCAAGCTTAGAAAAGTCAAGTCTCTAAAAGTTACTGGACAAACTCTAAACACCATATCAAAAGTTTCTCCTCACCTAACGATAATGCAAGACTATCCATACACACAGCCTTCCTACGCAAGGCATCCTCTATTGCATTGGCCTTACTAGGGTGATAAAGATTAGTCTTGTCATGAGAATCCCTCACCAACTCCAACTGCCTGCATTATCTTAAATTCATATCTTTGTGGTTTAATATGTAATGTAGGTTATGATTATTGGTAAAAACCTCACAAAAAATTCCATACAAAGCAGTTCCTCTACAACTTCAAAGCAGAAAAACAACTATCAACTCCAAGTCATAAGTGGGGTATCTCTTCCTATGAGTCTTCAACTGACTTAAAGCATAGACAATAATTTTCCTTCTCCGTAAAAAAAATCTACCAAAGTCAACTCTCGGAACATGAAAATACATGGTAAACCCTTCACCTTCTACAGGTGTCAAGATAGATGTTGAAGATAATAAAGCCTTAAAATTGTAAGAACTCATCTCAAACTTATCAGATGACTTAAAAACTAATAATATTTGGAGTCATTCTGGTCAAAAGAGTTGCAATTGTCGAAAAACCCTCCATAAACTATATATAGTAATCAATAAAACTTTGAATAACAGTAGGTGAAGTAGGCATAGGCCAATGAAAAACCACATCAACCTTGACAGTTCGACCATAATAACTTTTATGGACATTAAATGTCTCAAGAATGCCATAGAACTAAGCCAAAACTCATACTTCCAAAACTTGGAATACCACCACTCATCCCTCAACCCTTAAAGTACATCCTTAAATGTTGCACATGCTCTTCCTCACTCTTGGAATACACCAAGATATCATCAATGAACATAATAATGATGGAACCAACATAAATCCAAAATCTAAAAGCACCCTGAAGCTGATCAAATTAATCATTAATGTGCTAAAGAGGGTATTTGTTATTAATGGTATCTTTGTTCAATTATCGATAGTCAATACACATCCGTATTAACCCATTCTTCTTTTCCACAAATAACACAGGAGCAACCTAAAGAGAAACACTAGACCTAGGGAATCCTTACTCAACAAGTCTCGTATCTAATCCTTCACTCCTTTAATTATGTCGGAGTCATCCTATAAGGGGGAATCAAAATAGGCTTAGGATCGACTCCAAATCAATGCCAAAACTCAATATCTCTATCCAAAGAAAATCTTAAAACATCTTTAGGAAACATATCCTCAAACACTTTAACCACTGTCACTAAGTTTAAATAAGGCGATTTAGCACTAGTATCACAAATATAATCCAAATATAAGACACAACCCTTATTAACCAACCGCTAAGCCATAAGGAAATAAATTACCCTTTTAGGATGCGAAGGGTACCCTCACACTCTAAACTCTGTGCACTTAGCATAACTAAAGTAACTGTCTTGGCAAGACAATCCAAAATACTGTTTCAAACAGAAAGGAGATCCATGCCCTAAATCACATCAAAATATACCATACCCAATATAATTATACCCAAGCATCATAGCCCTAAAGAGTCACAAACCAAGATCGGTACACTCGATCCACCACTAAAGAATCAACTACTGAGGTAGAAATATGGATAAGCACAAAAAAGGTACACATGCTATTAAGACCTACTGCAAAATATACAGACAAACAGGAGAAAGTATAATATGATCAAATAATAACAAAGCAAGCCGGTGGCATACTAGAATGATATATATGATAACAATATTAGAATCCTCTACCTCTGGTATTTTTGAAAAATTATAACGTTCCACCTACCTGAGTAACAACTCTACTATATTTTTCATCTAACTAGTGGTACAACTCTACCTAACCAAGACCCACTATGACCCTTAGTTGGTGATTCTAGATCTTGAAAACCCTATTTTAGACCCCTTTGTATGTACTATGTTCAATACTTCCTATTGTGCTTGATCTCCCCACATGCAAAACATCATGGATGAGTAGAAATCTGATGAGATAAACTCAAAAACCCAAAACGGCTACTACAACTTGTAAAACTCTGAAAAGAACCCTGAGAAGGCTGACCTAAACTATAGGAGTTTGGTCCATAATACCCATCCTTGGACCTTGAATAGACACATGAACTAGTCTATTAGACTGAGGGAAAGAACCCTTCCTGAATAAATCATTACCTCCAAATGAGGTACCACTATACTAAGCAGAAGTGTGAGAGATATTGTCCCTTAAATCCCCTAACTCTTCATAATGCATAAGCTTGAAATCCTTGGTCTCCTCAATTATTTTCTCAAAAGAGGCCCCAGATTAAGCTATTTGAAAATTTGCCTCTTGAATATGAAAAGTCAGACCCCTCACAAATATGCAATTTGTTCAGTCTCATCTAGTATAATTACCATGGAATTATAAGAGTATGCATAGAACTTGATCTTTTACTCATCACAGAAATCCCCTTCCAGAGTTAAATGTTTAACTGATGCCTCCGCTCCTTTCTCAAACTATAAAGAACAAATCGGTCTAGGAAAACCTAAGTGAACAACTCCTAGATTTAAATTTGAGATTGGAAAAATTACCCTGACATATTTAATCCTTACTAATGAATCACGCAAATATTTTCATGCATATTTTCACTATCTAATTATTCCATACTCATGTGGGGATTGTTGGGTTTTTAGTTAAGGTGTGCATAAGAATTAGAGGAAAAAATCTAGGGAAATGAAATATTTGAAATACTTCCTAATGAAGGAACTCTGTCCTTTATTAGATACGAAGAGAAGGATTATTTTTTTAATATATTGAAGCACTTTTTCTGGCTCTTAAAGATTTGAGAAGAAGAAAGTTTAGAGTCATCAATGTTGTTCGCTTGACATCGATTCAAACTCTATCAAATGATCAGGTTGGTTGACATATTTTTGGACCAAAGTAATTTTTTTCCCATTATTTATTTTTCTTTTTTCTCATATTTTTATGGTTGTGAATTTTTGCGATTTGCAAGCTAGTTTTTGTTGTTTCGGGTACACAATCTATATGTTTGCTCAAATACTTCAACACAAGTTTAAGATTAATTCAAGAACACTAATGAATTTTTCAACACCTTCAACACAGGTTCAACACGAACTATCAAAGAACTGTGTTAGTTTAAAGAAACAAGATGAAGTAGAAAAAGAGCCAAGTCTTCTGATTTCATGAAGTGTCCTTAAGAAATTAATTACCCTTAAGTACCCTAGGTTGCAGAATTTTTCATCCCATAATAAAATGTCTCACAATCAGAATATAGTGGTACCTCAAACCTTATGATTCTTTGAACTCACTCAACGGTAGATGATCACACAAAGTTTTTAGAAGTAGAAGTGTGTTTTTCTGCAATCCAAAAATTTATGTATCTACTTGTGGAAAAAATACAGGTATTTAGATCCATCATATGACCCTTCAAAAAGAAAGAAATGGTTCATAAAAGGGTGTATCACTTCTGAACTGTCATGTCTATCCATATCAAAACAGTATGTCTTTACTGAACAGTCTCATCCGACAGAGTAGTCACCCCTTTTCCAAAATAGTGTGGCTTTTCTCGATTGGTTGCATTCATTTCAAGTAATGTTTCAACATTTCTACATACATTCTACATGCACGTTCATGAAGAAAAAATATTTTTGGTTTTTCTTGGATTTTTTTGGATTGCTTGTTTTTCCAAGTTTCAAATAAATTTTGTCTAAAAAATTAATCTCATCAATCATTTTCCAAATTCAAAGATAAAGTCGAGCCAAACGATGAGGATGACAATAACGCGAGACACCTCTTATTTCTTGCATCACTATCCACTTAAAGAAGTGTTAATTAAAATACATTAAAGTTGTTTTCTCCTACCAATGTTGGTAGTGTAGGAAACAGTTCTGCAAGGTTAGTTGTTCGGGAAAGGTCATCACTTCCATCCCAAACTATACACTAAAAGTTTAGGTCACACCTAAAATATCATATTGACTTATTACACACCTAAACTATAAAAAAAGTAGAACTATTACCTCCCTGCGACACCCATTGTAAAGTGCATTTCTTACACTCGTTCTAGGCGCATCCAGCCTTTTGAATAACAAAAAAAAAGGAGCTAAAAACATTAAAAATACAGCACTTTTAATTTCCAATGGATTTATTGAACCTAATTCCTATTTAAGTCAATTTGGGGGCTCCAAATTAAGAACCCTAATTCCTAAATTTGTCTTTCAAAATCAAAATTGAAGATCATTTGTTTGAAGAATTGGTAACTAAATGTTAATAATTTTTTTTTTCTATTGAAAAAATATCAATAAAATTAAATTTTTTATATATTTATTTTAATATGTGGGTCCTGCCTTTTTCAATTGCTTCTTCTTCACCAAAATTACCATTAAAACACCACTATTTACACCATCATCATCAAAGTAAAATCTTTACCACAATAATTTTAAGAATCCACCATAGATTTCATTATAAAAATTACAATACAACCATTAATATCACAAAAATCACAAACAACCACCATAAAATTCAACATCCACTACTAAAATTGTCATCGGAATCACAAAATTTCCATTGCTAACATCCAAAGTTACAAAATCCACGATAAATTCGCACAACTGTTAAAAAAATTGCAGTTACAAACACAAAAATAAATAGCAATGAGTTTCCCTAACCTAAATCCCTCTGTGCATACCCCGAATTCATAACACTTCATGTTACATCATTCAATTCAATCTCCTGTCCCCTTATCCTCTCAAACAGTCCTAAAGCCTCGTCAAATCGTCCATTCTGAGAATGCCCAGTTACCAATGCGTTCTAAGAAACCACATCTTTCACCTCTATTAACTCAAAAACCTTATTAGCATCATCCAAACTCTTGCATTTTGGGTCTGCTGAAAGTGAAAAGGCCCCAATGACAATGAGTTTAGCTTTGATACAAGATTTGCATTGTTTAATTAAGTGAGTAAAAGAAGGAGGAGTTGTTGAAAAGAGAAGAAAGTGAAGAAGGAACTACCTTTGAAGGGAAAATGAAGCAAAGAATTAGTGAAGAATTCAACAATTTCATATTTTTAATGGTGAATTGTTGAATATTTTCAGCCATCGGAATTTTCTTATTGAATTTGCTTGGTTTTAAAGGGAAAGTGAAGCAGAGAATACGTGAAGGAGGAGTTGTTGAATTGTTGAATTTTTTTGTTATTTATTTTTAATCACAAGAGTTTTTTATTAATTAAATAGAAAAATTAAATGAAACACGTGGCATCATCACAGGGCAATGGAGTACACTTCACTCATTAAACTTGGGCATGGGTGTCGCGGGGAGGTAATAGTTCCATTTTTTTATAGTTTAAGTGTGTAATAAATCACTACGATAGTTTAGGTGTGACCTAGACTTTTAGTGTATAGTTTGGGGTGCAAACAATGACTTTTTTCCTTAGTTGTTCCATTGTTTGCATGGTATAAACTAATAAATAAAGTCTCTTATAACTTATACATGTATTTGTTATATAGGTCTGTAAGGAGTAACCAAACACTATACATAATGTTTCAAGGGGTCGTAAGGTAAATAAAAAAAAATTCGGGGTAAAGATTGGAATTAACTTTATCTCGTATTTGTTATAAGGTATTACTTTATTTCGGGACTATTTTATTCCATTATTTGTCCTAAAATGATGAAATTACTATCCAATGAGGAAAGAATGATAAATAATCTCATAAGATATTCCACCTCATGATATATCCTTAATTATCCCATCTAGTGTACTAAACAACCTCTAAATTTTATACTTAGCAACTAAAGTACTATCAAACAAAATATTAATTATGTTAGATTTAAATATACGAATAGATCACGTTGGTACAACTAGCGACAAACGATCCCAATTTAGACATAAGCAGGAGATGCTACAATGGAATTGAAGTTTACAACTCAAACAATAATTAAGCTTTTGCATACTGTGCTTGTATTGAACCTATATAATATAATATGATGATGATACTTGTTAAGCACACTGAACTAACTAGCAAGCTGCTGGTCAAAAACTGAAAAAGGCATGTGAAATGATGAAAGGAGTAATAAGTACTACTCCCTTCGTTTAAAAACACAATGATTTATTTTCCTGTTTAGTTCGTTTTAAAATAAATGATTCATTTACTTTTTGATAATACTTTAACTTCAATTTTTCATATGACATGCTTAGAACCACAAGATTAAAGGATATTTTGATATATTTGATACAACTTTAATTTAAAACCATAAAATTTAAAAGTCTTATTTATTTTTTTAAAATTTATGTCAAATCAAAATAGATCATTTATTTTTAAACGGAGGGAGTAATAATTTTTCCAAATGCTGAAAACACCTACAAGTCTACAAGCACTCCAAGCTTATGTAGAGTGGTCCATATTGTTCTTTTCATCCAGTAGAGGCAGATAGATAGAGGTGCATCGGTTTGCTAATTTCACAATCTTTTAGGCAGAGACCTAAAGGATACCTCAGGTTGCGCTCTCTCCCCTCTTTGACCCAATATCCATTTGCTTTGGTGCCTTCACTCCGATATACTCACTCCGTTTCAAAAGGAGTGATCTATTTTGATCTAACATAAAATTTTTAAAAAAAAAAAAAAAAATTTGAATCTTGTGGTCTTAAATTAAAATTGTTTCAAATATATCAAAATATTTTTTAATCTTGTGGTCCAAAACATGCCATGTGAAAAGTTGAAACTAAAGTATTGTCAAAAAGGAAAAGAGATAATTCTTTCTTAAACGAACTAAAAAGAAAAATAGATCATTTTTTTAGAACGGAGGGAGTATTACATTTATTCACTTTTGTTTATCGCGCACTATTATTTCATGTAGGTTAATTTAAATAATTTTTAAAGCTAACTTGAATTAGATTTGTCTACTCCCTCCTCGTGTCCACTTGCACTCCTGTCTCAAGTGATGATTGTTTCATTTCTTAAGAAAAGACGCTGATTAACTCAATATTTTAATGATGTTTGAAAACTAGGAAAAATGCATCATTTCCATCCCATACTATACAAGAAAAGTCTAAGTCACACCTAAATTATAAAAGTGACCTGTTACACACCTTAACTATATAAAAATGATATTATTACCTCCCCACGACCCCCATTCTAAGGTGCGTGTGTTACACTTATTTTAGGCCCGTCCAGCCTATTAAATAACAAAAGTAAACGACTAAAAACATTAAGGGAAAAGGCATCGTTTCCACCTCAAACTATAGTCGAAAAGCTGAATCAACACATAAACTATATAAGTGAACTATTACACACCTTACTATAAAAAAGTGATACTTTTTACTGACGTGGTACTGAAGTGGCAGCGCATGTAAAACACTACACCACATGCAAGTGATGGTAGCCTGATAGGGTGTAATTAATTTCACTTTTTTGTAATTTAAGTGTATAATAGGTCACTAGTATAGTTTAGGTGTGGCTTCGACTTTTCGGGTATAGTTAAGGGTAAAAACGATGCCTTTTTCCTAGAAAACTATATGAAAAGTAGTGAATGTTGCAATTTTTAAATATTAATTTAATGAAAAATGCATCTTAATAATATTGATCAAAGTGCATGCAGTTTGACTCTCGATAATCAAAATGTAATAAGTAAAAATAAGCAGAGATATGAAAAGTAAAAGAAAATAGCGGAAGTACATTTTATTTATTATTTATTATATATTGAGAATAAAATTTAATAAATATTTGAGGATTATTTGATCTTTTGGGATAAGTATCCGAGATGCCGGTTTAGGGGCTTGAAGGGGAGGATTTTGTTGGGTTGTTTGTCTTTGTTTCGAAAAATGATAGAAACGACACTTTAAATTAAACTATTTTCACGATAATGATCATGAAATGTAAATTCTATTTTATAGTCATTTCAATTTGTTGGCTTGTTCTATACCGTTTCTATACATCTTCTATATAGTTTCTATATATATTTTATACATATAAATATTTTATACGAAAATTATACAGTTTCGATACACAAATTTATACAATAACTTTACATTTGTTTTTACACATTTTGTACAATAATTATATAATGTTATACATTTTCTATATCTTTTTTATATATATATTTTATACATATACATATTTGATAGAACTATACAATTTTATACATTTATCTTATATAGATACATATCCTATATAATAATTATATCATTTTTATATAATTATATTTAATTATTATTTCTAACAAATAAAAAAAAGTTCAGTCAAAAAATTTATAGCAAAAAAACTAATATATTTTTAAAAAGGTTGAATGACCATTGAAAACTATATCAACATTGTATATGAATTGTATCAGTATTGTATATGGACTGTATCTGAACTACATTGGCCAAAATGAGCCAAATTAGGAATGACTATAAAGTGAAAATAGTATACCCGACTGACCACTTTTTGGGAAAATATCAAACTTGAGCTATTTGTTTTAAAAAGTGCTACATAGTGTCTTTTCCCTTTTTATTTTGAGAAAAAGGACACTATGTAGTACTTTTTAAAATAAATAGCCCAAGTTTGAGATTTTGCAAAAAAGTGGCTAGTTGAATATACTATTTTTCACTTTATACTCATTTCCTAATTTGAGTCATTTTGGTTCATGTAGTTCAGATACAGTCCATAAATAATACTGCTACAGTTCATAAACAATATCGATACAGTTTTCAACTTGGATCATTCAGCCTTTTTAAAAATATTTCAATTTTTTTTTCACTGTAATTTTTTTAACTGAAAAATATTCTTTTTTTTATTGTTTAGAAATAATAATTAAATATAATTATATAAAAATGATATAATTGTTATAAAGA
The DNA here is from genome assembly GCA_030864225.1 of Capsicum baccatum var. pendulum. NCBI lineage: Eukaryota > Viridiplantae > Streptophyta > Magnoliopsida > Solanales > Solanaceae > Capsicum > Capsicum baccatum. The sequence continues at coordinate 72,442,797 of CM061558.1, read as the reverse complement.
ATATGTATCTATATAAGATATATGTAAAGAAATTCTATAGTTATATTGAATATGTATATGTATAAAAAATATATAAAAAGTGTATAAAAATAATATAATTGTGGTATAAAATGTGTAAAAAAAATAATTATTGTATAAGTTGTGTGTCAAAACTGTAATTTTTTTATAGATTATTTATATGTATAAAATATGTATTGAAAATGTATAGAAGGTATGTAGAAACGGTATAGAATAAGCCAGCAAATTGAAATGGCTAAAAAGTAAAATTTAAATTTAATGGATATTTTCGTGAAAATAGTTTAATTTGAAGTGTCGTTTCTGTCATTTTCCCTTTGTTTTGGGTTACTTTGCCTATATCTTGTATTCTTTAATATTGCATAAGTAATAAAAGTTCAAAAATTGATTAAAAAAAAGATAATGATCCCAGATAAATTGTAGATATACTTATTTTATGTTTGATATAATTTTAAACTTGAGATTAGTAATCTTAAAATTATTTGTATCATTATAATTAGAAACTATTTTTATGTTGTTATATATTAGATGCGGGATAACTATTTTAAAATTACTAATTGAGAGATAAAATAACAAAATGATATAGGTTAAAGGGGCAAATATATGCTCTGTTAATAAAGTGAAGCAAATATACTCTTGTTGTCTATGGAAATATGCAGATACACCCTCATTGTCTAACAAATGGTGTATATTTACCTTTTCATTAACAAACTATATTAAAATGAATTCTAAAATTGATTTTTTTAATTCTAAAAATGTCATGTGAATTTAAAAAGTTACCTTACCCATTTTTTGACCCCTCTAGACTAGAGCCAATTGAAAAAAAAAAAAAACTCAATCCCTCTTTAAATCGACTCGATCCAACCTCATTTCATGACTTATTAAAGGAGGGAGTTTTTTTTCATAGCGTTCGATTATGGAGGGGTAAAAAATGAGTGAGGTAATTATTCAAAGCTATGTGACATTTTGGAATTAAAAACTTAGTTTTAGAATTTTTTCTTTTAGATCAACAAATATGGATATATTAACGAAAAGTGTATTCCATAAACAACAGGGATATATTTCCTCCATTGTTTAACGGCGAGTATATTTATGTTAAATTACAATTTTTTTTTAAAGATAAAAGATGGTTATGTAGATCAATTTATTAGAACACAACAAATTATATACGAGTCAACTACAGAAATGACCTCCATGGTGGCTTGCTTTGTTTTTTTTGTCCATCATAAGATAAAACTAGTCTTTTTTTTATGCATAGTATAAATACCTATTTGTCCCCCTATAGCTCAAATATTTCTAAAACAATTCCCCATATTTACTTATCTTTCAATGTCTTTAATTTTCTTCTCTTTTTTATTTTATTTTTATTTTTATTTTTTCTTTTCTCCTTTTATTTTTTTTATTTTTCTTAACCTTTACGTTTTCCCTTTTCTCCTCAACAACTTTTTTTTTTTGTCTTTTTTATTTTTTTTTTCTTTTCTACTTTTTCTTTTATTTTTCTTATTTTTTGTTTAATCTTTCTTTCTTCATTTTTCTTTCTTTTTTCCTCAATCTTCTTTCTAGTTGTTTTTCTTTTCTCCTCTCAACTTCATAACTAGAATCTTTAACCCGAAATAGATAATATAGACACCCTTTAGAAATCAACTTTCGGACTCTGAGATACGAAATGAAACTTACCTTAGGATCTAAAGAACTTTTCTCCCATTCAATTACCAGTTCATTTGAAAATTGAAAACTAACCTTACGGGTGTGACAATCTAGAGAAGCGTAGTATGAATGGAGCCAATCCATCCTCAAGATCACATCAAAATCTTCCATATCCAATTCAATCAGGTTTGTCAATCTTTCTCTATCACTAATAGAACCACACAACCCCTATAGACCCTTCTAGCCACAACAAAATTTCATGCTGGGGTAGACACAAAGAAGGGATCAAAAATACTCTCAGAACTAAAACTAAAATAAATTGCCAGAAAAGGGGTCACATAAGAAAGGATAGATCCCAGATCAAGTAAACAGTACACATCATGAAAGAAAAATTGTAACATGCCAGTGACATCATCAAGAGATGCCTCAGATTCCTGACAGGTAGTGAGAGCATGAAAACTATTCCGATTATTGCCGATATTAGAAGTAGCACCCTTTGGCGCATAAGCTTAAGAAGAAGAAACCTAAACCCTATTAGCTCTAGTTGCAATATTTGCTGATAGACAATTCCACTAAAAGTGACAAGGTTGGCCACATTTGAAACACAGATTCCTCCCCCTATTATAATAACCATAATGCATCTATCCATAGAATCTGCACAGAGGATATGATGGAGCTGACTGAGCTCCACTAGCGTGAGTCTAGCTACCATCGGTCTTAAACCTACTGTCATTCTAAAATCGACGATCGCCAGATGGCTTAGGATAAGGAACACTTGTCATAGAATAGGAACTAGAATTTCCCCAAGTAATTTTCTTTCCCCACTGCCTACCATCTCTACCACTATGCTGCTGACTTCCACCATACTCTGAATATCTGAATTTCTTACTTTATCTCTCTCCTATTTCTGCTTGATTGTTTTTTCATCTTTAACATATTGCATATATACCACCAGCCTAGCTATCTGCATATATACCACCCACCTAGAAATATCTATGTCATTATTCAATATTGTGGCATTACACTCTGGTACTAAGTCTTGAGAAAAACCCGAAGCAAACTTTCTCATTCTCTCCCTTATACTAGACATAATCTCTAGGGTATAACAAGACAATTGATGGAATTTCAAGCATACTCCTTCACAGTCATCTTTCCTTACTTCAAGTTCACAAACTCTTCGACCTTGGCCTCCCTCAACTATTGAGAAAAGAAACGATCAAGGAAAGCACCAAAAAATTCCTCCCACATAGACTGCTCAGCATTATCACCATTCAATTGCTTTCACTCCTCAAACCACTAGTATGCCATATCCTTCAGCTGATATATGATAACGCTCAATCTACAGCTCTCATGGGAGTGTAAAGCGATCGTTAGCAAATATAGAACCCAACCTGGGTTGGGTGTCGATCCCACAGGGAATAGCTTGGTCAACAAGTAAGTAAAATTACTAGACTTTTAGTGCAAGTCTCGTAAGAAGGGGGGATTGTAATAAGTAACCACAGTAATGAAATAAAAACTGAAAATAGCAAAGTAAAAAGAGAGTATTTCGTAGGTTGTGAAACAATAAGAATTGAAGCGTTGGGGTTATGTCCACCTTCTGAGGTATACGTCTCTATTGGCTATGAGTGTGTAGAGTCTTGACATGCAATTGCTTATAGAGAATTGTAGTCGATGGTAAATCCAAGCGTCTCTCGACCTAAACAAGGACTATTTTACTTTAACTCTCTCGAGCTTAAAGCGTGTCTAACGGTACGAATTCTCCAAGAGGTTAGTCCAGTTACGGCACTAGCTTTTTAATAGGAAAGGGTGTCCTACTACCTTGACATTATCTCTTTTCCAGACAAATAACCTTTCTCTCGAACAAGTTAAATGTTAGACTGGCGTTATTCTTGCGTTTGCAACTGCAAAGAATGTAGATTAAGATGAAGAGCGTAATGATATAAGCAATATACGTGTCTTGAACTCACAAACTCACAGCTATAGATAGTAACTCATTCGTCTTCCATAACCCTAACAGAGAAGTTTAGTTACCCATGAGTGCGAAGGATATCACTTTTTGCATGGTTGATGGCGTGAGAAGTAGGTGATAGGCGTGTGGTTTAGGTGATTCCCTAGCAAGTAACGATTCTCTTGTTGTGGAATAGATGAATAGAAGAATAGATTAGAAGTGCTTGTAGATGAGGAAGATGAGAAGAATGGAGGAAAATTAATAGTTGAATTGATAGCTCCAGAAGTAATAAAAATCTCTAACATGATAGGGTATTTATAATACTCCTATCCTACTCCTACTAAGCTAATGAAATAAATAACCAAATCCTAATATACTAATGAAATCCTTGCCCCAAATGTACTAGGGTAAGGTTACAATATCATAATCCAAATAGAATAGTAAAACACATAACCTAATTATACTAGGTTAATGTATCTTTGTAAAAATCCAGCTTTGTGTCTGTAAGTCCCCAAAGTCTTCAGAAATGCTGTTTTAGCCCGAGACAGATTTTCCATGCAGCAGATTTGGTCCTTAGGCGTCCAGCTCCCTTCTACTTCGTTTGGGAGCTTTCTTTTGCGTCAAGTAAGCCATAAAATGCTGTATTTTGCATCATTTATACCTGAAACTTTCCTAATCATGTTTGTTAGCTCATTTACAGGAAAAAGGACTAAAAGTGCATGAAATATATAATTTGTTCTCAAAACTAGGCTAAAATATGGGCAAAATATATTGATATAGGCGTATAAATTCGCCTATCATCAACACCCCACACTTGAAGCTTTGTTCGTCCTCGAACAAAATATCATGTCCTTCTAAGCATCAACTTAGGGTTTTTACAGCAACAACACAAAACATTCTTCAAGACAAGCACAAAAATTATCAACAAAGAGTAGCTTTCCGATTATAAGTAGAAACAATTTATCCTCAAGCATAGACTCATGATGGTGATCAACTCGCATGCAAACGTTAAGGTACATAGAATCATATACAACTATCCAAAACTCATCAACCATGTGTGTCTCACAATATAGTACCCATAATCACTCACAAATATAGCATATTTTTCAAACATGGGTGTCAAAATATTCTTGCACTCACTCTCACAAAGAATTCATATGTAGCAACTAATGACCATAAGCTTGCCTTTAATGTAGTACTCTACTAAATGTCGGAATGTTAAGATTAGGATCAAGTAGGTCTTTTGATGGTTGTAATGTAGGCTAAGGGATGGGTAGGACTATTTTGGCCTGGACTATTTTGGCCAAGAATAGTGACTAGGTTCCTAAGCGCTTTAATACATCACTTTGTATCATTGACACTTTTTTTTTTTCAACCTTTCTTCTTTTTTCTTTCTTTTACCCTTGTTCGCATCTTTTGTTTTTCAATTTTAATCACAACTCACTTTTCAGCTTTCTTTTCCTTTTTCTTTTCACAACATACCTCTTATGATAGCACTTTCTTTTTCATAGCACATTCAAGCACCATTACAATTTATAGCATCATACTCACCCAATTTCCTCTTATGTTGTCACATGACTTTTTCACTTTAAATCACTTAGGAATTTGGATCAAATTACGGTCTTGAAAAAAAATGGATTAGGCTTACATACAAGGTTGTCAAAGAAATAGGCTAAAGGCTCAAAAGGGTTTAACTAGGATGATGTCCATGGGTAGGTAAAACTGAAGGTAAACATGTATAGGTTGCCAAAGAAATGCCTAAATCATATCCTAAACTTACATTCCTTATTTTCGCTTTGCATACATATCAGGCAAGTTCTAGCATCAGCCACAAGCATAGAATATACTATTATCTCGCACACACAAGGCACATGGTCGACTTGATTGGAAGTAATATAGACTCTCGTCCCAACAATTGAAGGAATTGAATCACACAATATCACATAATAAGTCACAACTAGAGCCTAAACGTCTCAATAGTCACAATTGTAGCACATACTCTTGTTCTAATCTCATGCTGCCTATCAAAATAATTTCATGCGTAGCTAGAAAAATTTGACTCCTAAAAAAATTAAAAAAACGTTTGAACGAAAAAAAACAAAAAAATGGATGGACTCAAAAAAAAAAAAAACAAAGTAAACAAGCAAACATAGGTGCAAACAAGGAAGTATAGCATGCATAGGTGCAAACAAGGAAGTATAGCATGCGGATTCTGCCACCCCACACTTAGACGGGACACTGCCCTCAGTGGAAAATAAATGCGAAGAACCTAGTTATTCGGACTCTTCATCAATGTCGGGGGTCATACCCCCTTCGTCTGAATCATTGTAAGAGTCGTCGTCAGAGTTCTCCTCATCATCAGAATCAGGCAAGCGTCTATCATCATCAGTTGGCACGTCATCGTCCAGAGGTTCCTCAAAATATATGCCCACTCCACACATCTCCCGGGCATGCCTGTTCATTGGGTAGTCGTGGTCCAGCTGTTGGAGCTCTTCAGCAGTTGGAATACGTCCACCACTCATCATAGTGAATCGTGTCATGCCATAGAGATGACGGAAGAAACTCTCATCACGAGCATGTCTCTCCGCAGTAGTAAGGTTGACTCCATGAGTTGTTTCAGCATCTTTGACCTTTGTGAGGTCAACCTTCTTTGGGTTATGTGGGAGTTTGTGGTCAGCTGGTTCCTCTTCTATATCCTCCTTCCGCAACATTGCTGTCAACAAATTGCCGAATGTGAAATGGGACCTTCGGTGGAGTCTGGCCTTCCTTATGGTAGATCGAATGATTGCCCCAAAGTTGATAGGGACATTCGTCATCAACGCATAAACCAAACACACTCTATCTCTCGATATCTTGGTGTATTGCATCCCAGGAATAAGGCATGAGTTGACAATGCGCATCCAGATTCTTGCTTCCCTATTTAGTGGAGCATAGGGGAAGGTGTTGTGACGGCCTGTTTCCTTATGTCTGCCCCATCTTGCCATCGATCTGCTTCCACAAAGCGTGTGTCTTATCACTCTGTAAGGAGGCCTGCTGTACAGCTTTTTGTATGGTGCAGGGTCGACCGAAGGTAGGCCAAGAAAAGAGTTGATCCAATCCGCTGTAAGCTGTAACACTTGGCCCCGAATTTTGACTTCGTTGCCTGTTGTGTTTGGCGACCAGTTGGCATAAAATTCTCTTGTCAAGTCAAGATTGCACTCTCCCATGTCGCGGAAGATGAAATCTAGCTTCAAAGCCATTATTTTAGCCAACATTTGCGGCTCCTTCTTTGCTAAGGTCTCCTTGTTGATCAAGTCGACGTGCACATATTTCTTTTCTTTGTTGCTGCTGTACCATGCCTTGGCTTCTTCCTCAAGAACCCACTTTATTCCGAACATTCTGCGTAGTAGGTGTGCTAAAGATGATTCTCCTTGGTCTTTTCGACTTCTCTTCTTGTCCTTTCGGGACGTGGTAGCCTTCTCCTTGCCTTGCTCTGCTTTAGGTGCCATTGTGCCTGAGATTGCTTGAAGATTGTAAAGAAGTTGTTGTGAATTGGAAGAACAAAGGAAGAAAATTTTGAGAGGATTTGGAGTGATATGCGGCGCCTTTAGGGTTGTTTCTAATGTGGTTGTGTTATAAAACCAAGTCCCCTTTATATAGGAAGAGTATGGGTCGGGTTATGACCCATTTACAATCGGATTTGGGGACAAGATCACCACATATGCGGCGCATATCTCTCGGCATATCAATGACATATGTGGCGCATTGTCCATGGCATAATGGGACATATGCGCCGCATAGTCTATGGCATTTGTAGACATATGCACCGCATAGTTTATGGCATATGAGATACTAAGACCAAATGCCATAGCATAGGCGGCGCATAGTCAAAAGCATACCTAGGAATAGGCGGCGCATAGTGTATAGCACACTAGATTCCGAGTCCTTAGGCTATAGAATAGGTTATGCATCGTTCTTGGCCTATTTTCACCAAGGCCTAGCCTTCCTCGAAACCTATTATGACGTGAGAAAGGCTCAATTCATAGCCTTATGCATCACCATTCCTAACTTACCGACTTTACCATACAATGCGTCCAAATCGTCAATTGAGATCAATCTCCTCGTCGCATACTTCTTGCACCTAATTTGCTCAAAACAAAATAAAAATGATTAGTACGATGGGTTGCCTCCCACCAAGCGCCTTAGTTTTAGTCATGGCACGACTCTTATTTTTGGATTTTCATTTATCAAAAAGAAAAAAAAATACTAAAATGACGAAACGATAAAATGATAAAACGACAAAACAATAAAACAATAAAACGATGGGTTGCCTCCCATCTAGCGCCTTATTTATTATCGTGGCTCGACGTATTTATCTCGAGTACTTAGACTTCGTTGAGATAAGTGATGGCCATGTCATTCATCGAGTCAAGAGGACCGATATATGGCTTGACACGTTGGCCATTCACTTTGAAGATAACACCCTCATTGTTTTCCAATTCGACTACTCCAGACGAGTAGACTTGGATGACTTTAAATGGACCAGACCATTTCGATTTTAACTTACCTGGGAAGAGCTTGAGTCTGGAGTTAAAGAGTAGTACCATGTCTCCTTTTTGGAAGTTTCGTCGAACAATCCGCTGATCATGATACTTCTTCATCCGCTCCTTGTATAAATCTGATCTTTCATATGCATGGAGACGAAATTCATCTAGTTCGTTCAGCTGCTCCAACCTCAGGTTCTTCACATCATCCCAATTCAGATTCAAGTGCTTCAATGCCCACAATGCCTTGTATTCAAGCTCGATGGGTAGATGACAAGCCTTCCCATAAACTAGCTGATAAGGTGACATGCCAATGGGTGTCTTGAATGCAGTCCTATACGCCCATAGTGCATCATCTAGCTTTCGAGGCCAGTCCTTCCTATTCGCATTAACCGTCTTGGCAAGGATTTGCTTGATCTCGCGGTTGGAAACCTCAACTTGTCCACTGGTTTGGGGATGATAAGGCGTAGCTACCTTGTGTTGCTTGACTCCATACTTGGCCAATACAGATTTGAATAGCTTGTTGCAAAAGTGAGATCCTCCATCACTTATGATAGTACGAGGTACTCCAAAGCGAGAGAAGATATTCTTCTTTAAAAACGCTACAACACGCTTTCCTTCGTTGTCGGCCAATGCTACAGCTTCAACCCATTTTGACACATAATCCACAGCAACCAAGATGTACTTCATTCCAAACGAATTCACGAATGGTCCCATGAAATCAATACCCCACACATCAAAGAGTTCTACCTCCAGAATTTTGGACATGGGCATTTCATGGTGTTTTGAAATAGCACCTTGACGTTGGCATTGGTCACACCTTCGCACATAGTCGTATGCATCTCTGAATATTGTAGGCCAATAATAACCGCTTTGCAAGACTTTCCTTGCCATTCGATTCCCTGCATGATGTCCTCCAACTTGCGAAGTGTGGCATGCTTCCAATATAGTAGGCACTTCTTCATGGGATATACATCGTCGAATGATACCATCCGCGCATCTTCGAAACAAATAAGGCTCATCCCAATAGTAGTGCTGAACGTCATGCATAAACTTCCTCCTCTGGTGGTAAGATAAATTGGAAGGTAACACATTACTCACCACGAAATTTGCAAAGTCGGCATACCATGGTAATTTCTCCATTGTTGTTGCTAGTATCTCCTCGTCAGGGAATGCATCATCAATCTGATTTTCTGGTTGTGCCACATACTCATTCTCAAGTCTGGATAGGTGATCAGCCACTTGGTTCTTGCAACCTCTTCTATCTTTGACTTCGAAATCAAACTCTTGCAGCAGCAATACCCATCGAATCAGCCTTGGTTTTGCATCCTTCTTTGTCATTAGATACCTAAGAGCTGCATGGTCTGTATGAACGATCACCTTAGTACCCAATAGATAGGCACGGAACTTCTCAAATGCACACACAACCGCTAAGAGCTCTTGTTCAGTAACAGTGTAGTTCCTTTGGGCTTCATTTAGGACCTTACTCGCATAGTAGATAGGATGAAATAATTTCTCCTTTCTCTGTCCAAGAACAGCACCAACGGCTACACCACTAGCATCACACATGACTTCGAACGGGAGCGTCCAATCTGGTGCTACCATGATAGGGGCTTCAATGAGTTTTTCTTTAAGGCATTCGAATGCCTTTAAGAAATCATCATTAAAGTCAAACTTCACATCTTTCTCCAATAGTTTGCACAATGGACTAGAAATTTTGGAGAAGTCTTTGATGAATCTACGATAAAACCCAGCGTGGCCAAGAAAACTACGAACTCCCTTCACCAAAATTGGAGGTGGTAGCTTCTCAATTACCTCTATTTTTACGCGATCAACCTCTATTCCTCTTTCGGAAATCTTGTGCCCAAGAACGATTCCTTCTTTTACCATGAAGTGGCACTTCTCCCAATTCAGCACAAGGTTGAACTCTACACATCTTTGCAATGCCATGCTCAAGTTTGCCAAACATGCTTCAAAAGACTCACCAACAACTGAAAAGTCATCCATAAATACCTCCAAAGTGTCTTCTACCATATCAGAGAAAATAGACATCATACAACGTTGAAAGGTGGCTGGTGCGTTACACAACTCGAATGGCATGCGTTTGAAGGCAAAAGTACCATATGGGCATGTAAACGTTGTCTTCTCTTGGTCTTCGGGGGCAATACAAATCTGATTGTAACCTGAATAACCATCCAAGAAGCAAAACCATCCTTTCCCCGCTAATCGATCTAGCATTTGGTCCATAAATGACATGGGGAAGTGATCCTTGAGCATCCAAGAATTCAGCTTGCGGTAGTCCATGCATACTCTCCATCCAGTAACGGGCCAGAGTGGAATAAGCTCATTCTTTGCATTCGCGACCACCGTCATGCCTCCTTTCTTGGAAACACATTGTACTGGGCTTACCCATGTACTATCAGAAATAGGATACACGACTCCTGCGTCTAACCACTTGATAATCTCCTTCTTCACCACTTCTTGCATAGGTGGGTTTAGACGTCTTTGATGTTCAATGGTGGGTGTGCACTTTTCTTGAAGCTGAATTTTATGAGTGCAAATCCCAGGTGGAATACCAATGATATCCGCAATGGTCCATCCAATAGCTCTAATATACTTGCGTAAGATTGCAATAAGAGCTGCAACTTGTTGCTCACCCAAATCGGCTGCTACAATGACTGGAAGAGTGTTTCCGCTTCCTAAGAATGCGTACTTCAAATGGCTTGGCAGCTCCTTTAATTCTAACGTGGGTGGCTCTTTAATAGATGGCTTAGCTGGTGGTGTGGGTCAATTTTTGAGATCAAGATCCAGCTTCTTGGGAGTATAACGATATGTCCCTAATCCCGATAGAGCATAAATATCTTCATCAGAAATTTCTGCATCATCATTCTCTCCTTTCATGAGCAAAACCTCCAAAGGATCATCAAGAATTCGTTCTTCAGCAAGTAACTCTTTCTCGTCATCAAAGACAACATCAGCCACTGAAAATACACTCTGATCTTTGGGTTGCTTCATTGATTTGCAAACATCAAAATGAACCACTTCGTCATTGATTCGGAATGAAAGTTCATTAGCTCTCAAATCTATGAGCACACTTCCCGTAGCAAGGAAAGGGCGTCCCAAGATTATGGGAACCTCTAAATCTGCTTCACAATCCAAGATGACAAAGTCTGCTGGGAATATGAATGAAGATACCTTCACCAAGACATCGCATAGAATACCAACCGGTCGTTTTACCGACCTATCCGCCATAACAAGCCTCATATTAGTTGGTGTAGGATCTCCTAACCCCAACTTCTTGTAGATCGATAATGGTATCAAGTTGATGCTGGCTCCTAAGTCACACAATGCTTTAGCAAAGTCCAAAGATCCGACGGTGCAAGAAATCGTGAAAGCTCCGGGGTCGGCCTTCTTCTGAACTATCGATCGGGTAGCAATTGCACTACAATGATGCACATCATCTTTCAGCTCATAACTTTCTGCCCTCTTTTTAGTCAAAAGATCTTTCATAAACTTCGCATACCCAGGCATTTGTTCAAGTGCCTCCACTAATGGAACATTGATGGTCAGCTGCTTCAACATAGTCATGAATTTGCTGAACTTAGTGTCATCGGCCACCTTCTTCAGTCTTTGTGGAAAAGGTGGTGGTGGGTATGGAAGTGTTCTCTCCATGGCTTTCTTCTCCTCTTGCTTCCGTTTATTATTTTTTTCAGGCTGCACGCCACTAGGTAAAACATTCTTGACGTTTGAAGTAGTTGTTGCGGCTTCTTCTCTTGTAACGTCACTAGGCGTGGCGTCAATGTCTACTGCTACGTCAACCACTTGCTTGCCTTTTGCTGAAGTTTCCAGCACCTTACCACTTCTGGTAGTGATGGCCATGCATGACCCATCATTCCTTGGGTTTTGCACAGTATCGCTCGGTAAGGTGCCAGCCTTTCTTTGATTGAATGCTGCTGAAAGTTGGCTCAATTGCTGCTCTATTTGCTTGATAGAAGTGGAATGAGAATCAACTAGTTGCTTCATGGAGGACAAATCATCAATCACCTCCTTAACTCCCGCGCTCGTTGCTTCCACTCCTTTCAATAACTTAGCCATCATGTCTTCCATAGAATTAGATGTGGTGGTATCACGTTTACCAGGGGGAACGTACAAACCACTCTTTTCATTATTTTTCTTCCAACTACCTTGGTCCTTGCTTCCTGATTTATCATAATAGTTCCGACCTTGGTTTCCTTGGGTGTTCCCTCGGAAACCCCCCTGATTGTTCAAGTAGTTGGCCTCCTCTTCCGAATCAGATTCGTCTCTTCCTTTCAGCGCCACAGCTTTCACTTTTTTGGTCTTCCCTGATAATAAGTGCTTTGTCAGAAGATCCAATTGTGTTTTCATGTGCGCCATGTCTTGCTCACGTTCTTCTTCTCTTCTTCTTTGGTCTGCAGACATGCCAATAGATAAAGTGGGGCTTGCTACCTCCGAATCCCTGGTATGCCAAGCTCTACTTTGCTTTGTCATGCGATCTAGCATATTGCTTGCTTGACCAAAGGTGAGGTCCATGAAAGAACCTCCAACTGCGTTGTCCACCACTAGTTTAGTTATTGAATTCAAGGCTCTATACAAGATCTCCATGAGGTGAACATTAGTCATGTGATGGTTTGGGCATCTCGTTAGCTTTATTTTGAACCTCTCCCATGTTTCATGAAGAGCTTCAGAGGGAAGCTGACGAAAGTTGCTGATTTCATCTCTCAATTGAGCCCTCTTGGATGGCGGAAAGAATTTTTCTAGGAAAGCGTCTCTCAATTGCCTCCAATTTGTAATTGAATCAGGAGTCAGCCCATTCAACCATAGTGTTGCCTCCCCAGACAGAGACAATGGAAATAGACGTAATCGAATAGCATTCTGACGAAAACCAGGATTGTCAAAAGACTTGCATGTAGAAATAAAGTTGATGAGATGCATATTCGGATCATCTCCTGCTAGTCCACCAAATAACCCCTTGAGCTGCAATAACTGAATCATGGTGCTAGTGATGTTGAATTTGGCTCCGGGCGCTAATGGTGGTGGAATTATAGCTCCAGTGGCTCCGGCACCATCAAGATCATCATCATCATCGTCGAAAGCTGGTTGCAAAGGTTGGCGGTCATACCTATACTGAGCTTGTCGACCTCTTCGATTGACAGGTGTTATAATTTCAGCATCACGCCTAGGGTTTAGTAACTCGTCATCACCTAAATCTTCATCGTCAGGATTTGTTGCTCGCCCAGGATTATCAATGTTTTGTTGTTGGACTTGAGCAGCGGCAAGAGCAGCTAATCTTGCTTGCTCGTGATGAGCAGCCATCCTGTCGATTTCAGCTTGTGCTTCCATTGTTCTAATTCGTTGTGGTTCAGGATTGATTGGTAATAACAGTTGACCTGAACTTCTAGTATGGGGCATGCACTAAAAGAAAAACCTGCAATAAACAAAAACAAAAACTAAAAGTAAAAGTACGAGAATCTTGGACCAAAGGGTCTAGTAATTATCACAAACTTGATTGACACTCGTATTCCCCGACAACGGCGCCAATTTTTGATAACGCTCAATCTACAGCTCTCGTGGGAGTGTGAAGCGGTCGTTAGCAAATATAGAACCCAACCTGGGTTGGGTGTCGATCCCACAGGGAATAGCTTGGTCAACAAGTAAGTAAAATTACTAGACTTTTAGTGCAAGTCTCGTAAGAAGGGGGGATTGTAATAAGTAACCACAATAATGAAATAAAAGCTGAAAATAGCAAAGTAAAAAGAGTGTATTTCGTAGGTTGTGAAACAATAAGAATTGAAGCGTTGGGGTTATGTCCACCTTCTGAGGTATACGTCTCTATTGGCTATGAGTGTGTAGAGTCTTGACATGCAATTGCTTATAGAGAATTGTAGCCGATGGTAAATCCAAGCGTCTCTCGACCTAAACAAGGACTATTTCACTTTAACTCTCTCGAGCTTAAAGCGTGTCTAACGGTACGAATTCTCCAAGAGATTAGTCCAGTTACGGCACTAGCTTTTTAATAGGAAAGGGTGTCCTACTACCTTGACATTATCTCTTTTCCAGACAAATAACCTTTCTCTCGAACAAGTTAAATGTTAGACTGGCGTTATTCTTGCGTTTGCAACCGCAAAGAATGTAGATTAAGATGAAGAGCGTAATGATATAAGCAATATACGTGTCTTGAACTCACAAACTCACAGCTATAGATAGTAACTCATTCGGCTTCCATAACCCCAACAGAGAAGTTTAGTTACCCATGAGTGCGAAGGATATCACTTTTTGCATGGTTGATGGCGTGAGAAGTAGGTGATAGGCGTGTGGTTTAGGTGATTCCCTAGCAAGTAACGATTCTCTTATTGTGGAATAGATGAATAGAAGAATAGATTAGAAGTGCTTGTAGATGAGGAAGATGAGAAGAATGGAGGAAAATTAATAGTTGAATTGATAGCTCCAGAAGTAATAAAAATCTCTAACATGATAGGGTATTTATAATACTCCTATCCTACTCCTACTAAGCTAATGAAATAAATAACCAAATCCTAATATACTAATGAAATCCTTGACCCAAATGTACTAGGGTAAGGTTACAATATCATAATCCAAATAGAATAGTAAAACACATAACCTAATTATACTAGGTTAATGTATCTTTGTAAAAATCCAGCTTTGTGTCTGTAAGTCCCCAAAGTCTTCAGAAATGCTGTTTTAGCCCGGGACAGATTTTTCATGCAGCAGATTTGGTCCTTAGGCGTCCAGCTCCCTTCTACTTCGTTTGGGAGCTTTCTTTTGCGTCAAGTAAGCCATAAAATGCTGTATTTTGCATCATTTATACCTGAAACTTTCCTAATCATGTTTGTTAGCTCATTTACAGGAAAAAGGACTAAAAGTGCATGAAATATATAATTTGTTCTCAAACTAGGCTAAAATATGGGCAAAATATATTGATATAGGCGTGTAAATTCGCCTATCATCAATATACAGCAAGCTCCACACCCTTCATGTCAGTATCATGCATCACCATGAATATTTTTTCTATTTTGTCATCAAACCCTAGAGGATCCTTCTAAACCTTAAAGATTGTAAAGGTCGTAGGGTTCAACCTTATAAACTATCTAACTCTAGTGATATCTAAAGATAGAGAAACAAAACCAACATGGTCAGGCTGACAAAACTAAGAGGTCACCAACTAAGTCAACAGATGAATGTATCGACAAAATTTGGCATTAGAAATATTTCCTTAGGTGGTGGGTCATGAATATCATTATCCCGAGAAGCCTGGTAAGGATCGGTAAGGATCGGTTGAACTCCACGTGGGCAGTCAAGAATAGGGGCCCTAGACGGGTCTGTACTCTATAAGTAAAACAAATTCCATCCACGACCTCCTTTGTTTATTAAATTATGTTTTGATTCAAAAACATGGCTAAAAAGGCCTTTAAAACCCTTGTTATCCGTTTAACAATTTATGAAATGCCATGGTTTAGGGAAGTAAGCCAAATCATGTGATTAATCATATTTCAAATCTAATTATGCAAGTGGGTTGAGGGAACTCAATTTCCAAAATATAATTCCAAATCAAAATCGGGGGAATGCCTCGACCCCCATCATATTCACCAATCCCATGAACCCTAAAAGAGTTAAAAATACATAATTAAAACATAAATATTTGCATTAAACCATGGGAATTCAAATCAAGTAACAATCCTTTCAAAACTCTCAACCCAAATCAAAATCCATATCCAAATCCATATGAATAGTTATTTAAACACATACTTTAAATAAAACAAGAAAATATTAGGAATTATGGAGGAAAATCAACCTCTGATCCCTAGATGATCAACATTGAGAAACCCTATCCTTGTTCTTGTTTTGAGAAATTTGAGAGAAGTGTGTTTTGATTTTTTTTGGATTGATAATAAGACCCTAAAAATTTTCTTATATCATGGGTTATAATTGGGGAAAAAGGGAAACAACTAAAGTATCCCTAATTAAAATACAAGAAAAACTATTGCTAGTGACTATGCGAGTCACGTCATGACTTGATACGTCTAGTTACGAGCCGTTGCCACGACTCATTTCCTGGGCATAGACATGGGGCCTTCGCACTATTTTTCTATGAGTCGTACCATATAATTCGTACATGGATAATGCGACTCGTAGGGTCGTAGTCATAACCACAATAGTGACTTGGGATCCTATGCTGGTTTGACTATGAAAAGCATTATACGACTTGTAATGAGTCATTATGGCTCATAATATCCCAGTTATAATGTAACGTCCCAAATCTAGTACCCAAAATGCTATACGGTTCTCACGACCCCAAAGGACCACAAGCTAGCTCATGACTGATATTTGTAACTGAGCACTAAATAATACATTGTAAATATGTGGAATATAAGCTGTAAGGCCATAAGGTTCAAAACTGAACTAATACTGAATATAATACAATGTCTATGATGGGGTATAAAAGTACCCAAAACTAAAATAAACTGTCTGAACACATGTTGTAGTCTGAAAGCCTCTAAACTATTTGAAAACTATGGAGTTGATGGATATGTCCCCAACTAACTCCGAACTACTGAAATAATAAAGTAATAAAATAATTATGCTATCCTCAAATGATGAGGACTCACTACTAGTCTGGATGCTGAACGTCTAATCTACTAAGGATGCTTGGGAGCTCGTGTTTCTAAACCTATGGTATAAAACACCATAGCGTAAATAAATTAGTACGTTGAATGTACTGGTATGCAAGTGAAGAGGCTAAATACAAGGATTCATATGCATAAATAATAATAAATGACTGTATAACATGAACGTGAGAATACATGCATAAATACATAACTATAATTGAGATCGTGATAATACTGACTCATGAATTTTGATAACATAGATTTACTGATATCTGAGTACTGATACTAGGATACCGAATGACCGAGTCTACTGACTACTGAGGAACTAATATCATATTACTAATAAAGAAATAACTGTTTTTGATAGTTCTGATTAAGAAGAACTAGTCTGATTGACTATATCTGACAATCCTGAAACTGAATACTAATAACATGAGTTACTGCATCTGACAGTCCTGATGTTGATGGAACTAGCTGGGTTCTGCACTGTACTGATTTAAATGTATCTGATAGTCTTAGATTTTGGTAGAACTGAATTGAGTTCTATTACTGAATCTGAATCTGAAACTGAGACTGTGGGATGAACCGACATGTCTCGAACTGAACTGGTGGGGTCCAACCTGTAACCCCATCTAGAAGGGTGTCATTATCATGCCACGGGTAAAGAAAAGCTATGAGTAAAACCTCTCTGACAGAGATCTCTTCCATCAACCTCTCTTGTAAGGAAAACTTAAATGAGATATATATAGTCCTTAGAATCGTAGGGGTACATCTCAACCTATGCTGGCTATGTAGTTCTGGAATGCAAAGATTGCTACTAAGGATCACACCCTCTACTGGATGACAGTGTTCGTCCTTATCCATGGGTTCACTCGGTGCTAAATCCTACTCCCAACTGAATAGACAATGAACTGAACAGATATTAATGGTATTGTTTAGTGGAGCTAAATCGAGTTCACTGAGTTCTATTGACTGACGGAATGCTACTGAGATCTGAGGACTGACGGAGAGTACTAAAGTTACTGAGAGTTTTAGGAATACTGAGGTTATCGAGATTACTGAGTACTGATGTTACCGAGACTACTGAGGTCACTAAGATTACTGAGTAGGACTAGACTGATACTGAATATACTGAGTTTTCCTGAGTCATGAGACTGATTGAATTCTAAGGATCATGGCTTGACTGAGAGTATCGTGCAAACATGACACTGGCTCTAGGAACACAGCTAAATTGTCGGGTACAAGTACCCCCAGGACTTGATAGCATAAAACGGACATGACATGACACTTCTTGAATGTATGACCAATATCAACAATTCACAATACATTAATTTAGGGATTTCATGAACTACATGGTTATCATAGTCTTGTAAATGAATGGAATTTCATATAAACATGTCATACTTTCATCAACCTAATCTCATAGACAATCCCTCAACCATTCATAATGCACACAATATCATGGAATTCATTCTTAGTCATAGGGTAAAGCATACACTTATCACTTGGGTCACAATTAAGCTTTAATGCATAATTTTTAATATTTTTGGGATGATTTTAAGCTAGGTAGAAGTACAAGGTATTACACGTTGTCACAATAGAAACATGAGAATCCCCCACTAATTACCCTATGACTCGAGCCTTGCGACCCGTAAGAAGACCTTATGACTCGTTAGGTGAGTCGTAGCCTGAGCAGTAAGATCAAACCTTAAGAAATTTTTAGAGGTAAATAGTTGGGGTGTTACACCATGTCCAATTGAGAACAAAAAATTGAGGCGACCACTATAGCATTCCAAATTGTAGTGGATTTTTATTTTTCAGTCCATTTTGACTAAATTATTTTAGTTGAGTTTTTTTTACACCTATAATATTCCACAAACATAGTTTTTATGTAACTTTCATAACTTTTGGTACTTTTAATCTTTGAATTAAGAAAAAGCTAGGAACTGCTATGGAGGTTAGATAAAATTGATTTATTCTCTTCTTCTCCGTCTTTATTAATTTTCTGAGGATTCAAGTATTGAAATATATTTTACTCAATTTTTAAATTTATAATTTTGATTTTATCTATAACTAATTGTGATTTGCAAGCCATGAGTAGCTTAATTCTACAAATAAGATTGTGGGAACCATGATGAACAAAAGTACTAGGTTAAAGTACAAAATAATTCTTTGATGGTATTTATTCATGGACTGTTGTTCTCTTTGAGTTGATTACTTTTTAATGGTGAGCAATGTTCGAACTTGGTTTATCCTTAGTTACAACAAAAGAAGCTGTAAAAGATAGAACAAGAAAATGAATAATGAAACCTGGAGCTATCAACCTCCATTTAATTAGCATGAAAATGGGATAACTAATCTGGAATCCACCATAGGGGTTAGTCATGAAAAAATCATGAGACTATAGTACGTGATTAAGAATTATCATCTAGTAGGGATGAAAAGTCATTTAGATGAATATAACCTATTGATTATGCATGCCAATACTGGGACAGATAACTAGTACGTAGAACTTATAGAGTTATGAAATCATGGGGAACACAATCCTAGTTCATTATTCTCATTGGTTTCTCAATATAAGCTGATATTTGTTCACTTGTTAATTCAATTTAATTTTTTTAACTTGTTCTTTTAAACCCCCTCCCCCCATTGGAATTAAATGACTAAAATCTAAATAACCGAGTTGACCTAGGTCCTAACCATATTCATTGCGAGTTTGACCCCAACATAGATTGGATTCTATATTTTATAGCGACCATTTTGTAATTCATTATGAGGTGTAATTTGGGAAAAATCAATGGCTTATTACTAAGTCACGCTTTTGATTCTTGTATGCTCTTGTGTATTTTATTGTGTTCCTCTAGATAGCTTGTAATTTGCTACAACTATCTTACCTATTATTAAAAGGTTTATTTTGAAGCTTTTTAATTCTAAAGTTTGGTATTTGATTTTTGTCCATGTTCTAAATTACTCTTTATTCCCTTGAAATTTCCTAGACTGTGTAGAATTTAGTCTATTTGTATTGTAACCCTCGAGACTACCCCTTAAATGTCACACGGTACTTAGAACCATAAGTAATCATAAGTTAACCCATTATACTGGCATAACTCATGATAAACTAAAAAAAATACATAAAGCTGGAAACAACAAGAGGAAGAGAAGTCATTATCTAAAATAGTTTAAAATAATACTGTTTTAAAACATTTATAACATTAATTATGCAAAAGAAAATTGAAACTGAATACATAAACTCTAACTAACTGTCTATGAAGCCTCTACTAATACTGACTACAGGTATCCGAGACATGGCCCCCAACTATACTTAATCAATAAAACCGAATAAAATATATAATACTAAAACTATAGTTGACTCGAGTCCTCAAATTAAAAAAATACATTACCTGTTGGATTGACGCTGCAAACTGTCTAATTATGATGTGTTGTCTACAACTGGTACCTACATTATGAAACAATGTAACCATACATATGTATGTGTGGTTAGTACTTCTGGAATGTACTAAGTAAGTGAGAGTGAATACAATAAGTAAAACTGAATAAATTCATAATCTTAAAACAAGCATGCGAAGTACAAGTAAACTCAATAATAGATTGAAATAAACTAAAAGCTGAAATATCATAAAGCATGAGTAACAAACATAATCTGGTAAGCTAGGTGAGTTACTACACTTATTTTCTGAAATTGTGTTTTCTGTGGGATAAGTAAAACTAAAGTTGAATATACTTTCAAATCATGCAGGCTAAGTGGAAAAGGACTCACCTTAATCATACGTAAACTGAAAGATGAAATCTCATGGATAATAACTCATAAAATAACATGTGAATAAAATCATGAGTCTTTACACTTAGTTTTTAAAATACACTTTTCTATGGGAGATTCTCAAAATTGGCATAAACCATGTGAGCTAACATAGAGTCCAACATTTACCTACGTCAAGGAGGGCTGTTCTACCTTTGCCATCAGAATAGAACCTGAACTGAACTGGAGTGATCACTAAACTAAGCCAATATTGGACAAGGCAAACACTCACTGGAAAAACCCCTAAACCTATGATGGCATGTAGTTTATGGAAAATAGGATGCGCTGAACACATATTCCTTTGTCGATGCTAAATACTACCCCACAAATATATATATATATATATATATATATATATTATATGCTCATACAGATGAAATTCACGTTAAAATAAGCATTTGGATTTATAAATCTGAAAACCAATCATGGTTTTATTAATAAATCATACTCATGAATATCTGGGTGAATTTTATATCATGTCCGAGGTCATAAGATCAAAATTTAAATCTGAATCATGCCATATCAATCAAAAATAATAATTCTGCACTTCTTGTAAACTGAGAGAATCATTATAAATTCATATGCTCTTATTTGTAAACTTACTGAATCATGCTGAAATTTTCTCTCATGATAAATTCATATGCTCTTATTTGTAAACTTACTAAATCATGCTGAAATTTATATATATATATATATATATATATATATATTCACTATCTCATGAAAATTTCTATCAAAATACTAAAGTTCATCTCATAATAACAATCATATAAGTGAATATATATATATATATATATATATATATATATATATATATATATATATATATTCACTATCTCGTGGAAATTTCTGTCAAAATACTAAAATTCATCTCATAATAACAATCATATAAGTGAAAACATGAGTAAAGATAAATTCTTGTGCTAATTGAACTTCAAATTCATGATAATGTCATAATCTAAAAAATATGGAAATTAGGTATGAACCCTAATTGAAATCTTGTAAATTTAATTGCAAAATACTAAGCTTTTGGGTAGAAGGATGAAATTCTATCCTTGTTCAAATCCCACATACCCGAATTTCTTGACTTCTTGAAGCTTTGGAAGGTGAATTAATGAGAGAACCCTATTTCCTTATCTATTGAGAGTAAAGAGAAGAACATGTCTGATAACTGACTATGAAAGGGGAAAATAATGCCTATTTGATGACTTAAGGCATTTTAAGACCCGATACATGTACATAAGGGGTTGGGAATGACATTGGGGTATGAAAAGTCCCTAATGCCCCTAAAATAAACTAAAAATAGAAAATTTCAATTCATAGAGAGAGGGTTCATGGTGAGACCCCAATCGCTGACCTCAGGGTTCATAGGGCAAACTCAATTACGAACCTCATGGTTTTTGAGTGAACCCAATCGTGAACCTCATGGATCATGGGGCAAACCCAATCGCTAAACTCAGGCAGTAGAATATCGCGACCCCTTCATGGCACAAGTCTGCTGTGTAGTGCCTTACTAAAATTCTAATGTAACGCCCCAAGACTACCTCCTAAACATCACACGGTGCTTCAGACCACAAGTGATCCCAAGCTAACCCTTGTACTGGCATATTGCTTGAGCTACTGATTTAATTACGTAAAAGTGAAACTAATAAGCAAAAGAGGAGTCATTAGTTGAACACATTCAAAACAAGACTACTTAAAATATTTACACTTTGGATATACAAGACAAACTAAAATCAAATTCATGCACTCTACCTACTGTCTATGAAGCCTCTACTAATACTGATTATAAGTAGCCGAGACATGATCCCCAGCTATCCCAAATCAATACGACTAAATAAAATAATGTTACTAAAACTGTAGTTGAATCGAGTCCTCGAATCAAAAGAACTCATCATCTGCTGACTGGAAGCTACAACTATCTGATTATGATATGTGCACTACAACTGGTACCTATATTATAAAACAATATAACACATAAACATATATGTGGATCAATACTTCTAGAATATACTGAGTATATAGGGGTGAATTCTTAAGTAAAACAATAACTAAATATTCATATAAACTTTCAAATAATGCATGATAAGTGTAAATAACTCACCTTGGGCTTGAATAAAAATGATAGATGATAACTCATAAATCATGAATAATAAAGCATACTGAATAACTTTGTGATTATAACACTTAGTTCTAAAAGATTTACTTTTATTCTTTCTTAGGGAGGTTCTTCTAACTGAAATAAACCATCTGATCTAACATGGAGTCCAACATCTTACCCATGTTGGGGAGAGTTTTTCTACCCTTTTTATCGGAATAGAACCTTAACTTAAGTGATCACTATATTTAAATTTATCCGTAATGGAAATATGCTTAACCTACGTTAGCTCGTAGTTCTAGGGCATGCAACCTTTGTCTCATGCCCAACTAGGTGCTAAATACTACTCCACCTTAAAATAGTTTTAGAGTTTATAGAATGAAAATCAGTTATACTTCTCTTTGCTTTAACTCAAACATAAGATGAGCAAATATGGATTTCATATCTTAGCTTAGGATCATAAGTTCACTTATTTCTGTAAATCTTTGTATAAACTTATCAAAGAATCTTAAGATTATAGTCTTCTTGAAATCTCAAAAACTCATGTTTGAGGTATAAAGCATATGTACTTAAATCTTCAAAATTTCACAATAAAGCTTCATTCTCAACAATTCTCATGAAATAATTCAATAATATCAATTCATAAAGGACGTGCAATTAATGATATAAATATTCAAGTCAAAGAATGAATAGATGAGATAAGCATTCACTTCAATACTAAAATCACTTATAAATTCATAAACTCGAAATGAGATAGTTTGGGTATGAACTCTAATTTGTAAATCATGTAATTTTAACTTAAAAGCAAGTTTAGGGCACAAGGATGAAACATTACCCTTGTTCATAACCCCACATACCTTTACTGGACAAATCCTTAGAGAGAACTTTCAATTTGGAACTTAACTTCTTGATTATTGAGAGATGACACTTTTTTTTCGGGAATTGAGTAGGGTTTTTGATTTATTTACTGATTTCTTAGGGTTAAGAGGATGAAGTTAATGTGTTTAATACATCATCAAAATATTTTGAAGAGATTAGGGATAGTTTAGGGGTGTGAAATGACTTCACCACCCTTGATTAAAGTCAAAATGGAGTGTTTTGGTATTGAGTAATGACCTAGGCGATGCCCAGTCAATCCCCTAATCCAAGATGGGCGATGCCTTTCTAATCGCCTATACCTGGGATGAGCGACCCATGGATAATTTCCTATCCCTTGGTTGGGTGATGCCTAGCCAATCACACATCCATTCCAGTAGCCTTAGGTGATTATTAGGTCACACACACCCATTTGGATGGCCATAAATGTTTTATCAGGTATCGGATGAAGGAGAAATTGGTATTGTTGGAAAGAAAACTCAATTATCTATCATTTGGTGTGTCTTGATCTGTAAAATTCTGCATATAGTAAAAGTTATATATGTTCAAAGTAGATCCTTGTTGAATCAAATACAACACTTTGGACGAATCAAAGGCTCTTAGCTCAACTTGGATCTAAGTGATTTATATGAATATTTTTCACCTAGAAAACACTTCACACACTAGGATAATGATCGTGAAACTTGTATTCACATGGGAATAATTTGGATTATACCATATACATGTAGGAATGACAGTTAGAATTCTATCCCAAAAATGCAAGGTGTTACATTATCTACCCCTTGGAATCATTCATCCTCGAATGATGGATTGGAAATTATTGAAAATTTAGAAATATGAAATAAAATAGACATGACTTGTCTTCTAAGGAAGGATATAGCTGAGCTGAAAGATTAAAACATCAATTATGAAACTGGCTTCTGGGCTAACTTGACTCTATTGACTTATGAGGGGCTGATTCATGCTGGGATATTAGAACTCACTTGAAGTGATCATGATATGATCTTACGTATAGAATTGCAAAGTGATAACTGATGAAATAATATTCCAAGAGCTACTAAAGATGGAATAAAGTACGTAACTTCTCATTAGGATTTGTTCCTAAAAAAATACGTATAGAAAATAAAATTAGAGGGCTTCATTGCATCGCCAAGTATATTTTGTAAACACGAAGAATGAGACAATGAGACAATGATCGTACAATGGGTATTACACTGTATAAGCTGGAATACTTGGAAAAGTAAGATCATTCACTGAACACTCATGAACTGAATCATGACTAAATATCTGAACTGTAGATATAATGCATGGACTAAACTGAATTACCTCATGGAATAGACATATTAATGAAACTTCGGATAGTAAGACTTAATGAAAAGATGGAAAACCATCAGAACATGTTTATCTGGCTGCTAAACTGAATTGTTGGCTATATGGACTGAATCATACTGAGAGCTCATACTTAATTAGAGTATTTCTTCAACACCCATTGCAAAAAGGTTCTAATAACATTAGGGAGAAAGAATCTTGGGCATGATCTGAGTAAGATATCTGAATAAAAAATTGAAACATAGCTACAAATTTATGACATAGAATATAGTCCTATAGAATATATGATAGGATAAAATTACTGAGCTTTAGGCAATGCAACTTCTAACTTTCAAGCATAGCGACACTTCTAAAATACTCCCCAAACTATAATTTTTCCCTTAATACAATTCCCATTCGATTAAACTTATAATTCTCACATGGGCATATATAACTACTCTAGCCAAAGTCTAAGTTGAGCTACATAAAATAATTTTTCCTTAATAAGAAGCATTTACTCTCCCCTCTCTAAACAATTACTCATCGCCACTATCAATTCACAAAGGGAGGTCACTAAAGTATTACAATGTGAGGACCTGCAATATGAAAGAATACTATGCATAACTTGGACACTTAATGGAGGCCATGAGTTCTAGGAAATGAGCTTACTACGAAGGATGAGTACATGAGTCATGAACTGGGTGACCTAAGTTTGAAGTTCATAAATTCATGAATTATGATTTGTACAGCTAAGTGAACTGGAACTCCTTATACTAGGGAATGGAAGTATACATGATTCAATGAAAAGTGCACAAATATGAGCTATGATCTTGGAGCTGCCATGTAAGGCATGCGTAGATATCATGATGACTGAAGTACAATAATTTGCATGAGATAAGAATGGGTCAAGTACCTTCCTCCCTTATTACTATTCTAGAACTCACTAGCATCACTACTACAATCTGAAAACCTGACTTTATTACTTGTTCTATCATCTCCCCCCTATCTTTAACCCACCATTCTAAGTTTGTGGGTCCCTTTAATAAACTATAAATTTAATTGGAACCATTCTAATCTAGAGTCAGAGATAAAATAGTGTCACATAAATAATAAACTCACCCTAAAAGATTACACTTTAAAATGTAAAAATCACTGCTAATACTCCCTTCTGAGATACTACTC
The DNA here is from genome assembly GCA_030864225.1 of Capsicum baccatum var. pendulum. NCBI lineage: Eukaryota > Viridiplantae > Streptophyta > Magnoliopsida > Solanales > Solanaceae > Capsicum > Capsicum baccatum. The sequence continues at coordinate 72,416,738 of CM061558.1, read as the reverse complement.
TTAACTTTAAATAACCCCAATGGTCATCATTTAATAACATGAACACTTACTAACTTAGAATCCTTATAAGCATCACCATATTCTGAGTTCACACCATCTAGAGCTTCAACTCTTTTTTCTGTTAGCACAATCATCCCAGATTCAGACTTAGATTCTAAGTTTTAACATGGATATCCCCAGACATTTAATGAACCAACTACTTCTGTCATAGCCTACTAATATCACATCTCTAAACTTATACATTTCCGTAAACCATGAGAATTAAAATCATACCAAAAGGCTCAGTATCATCTATCCATAAAACCTTAACTTAGCTATTAAGAACACTATATTCTATAAAACTATCCCTCTTCCCATTTAGCAACTCAAGGGTACTACTAACCATACACAATATTTAGTAATCTTAGAAAATAATGCAACCCTCATATAACCTTGGGTACATATCTAAATCGTACCTAAAACATCATACTCAATTGCAAATAAATAAACTTAAACTCTTGTATATATTGTTCAAGCCTACTAGATCACTTCCATATAACTAGAATCACTAACCAAGCAATCATTATTTTGAACTTGATAATCATCCACTATTCAAACTCAGTATCTAATGCTATACATGATTAGCAACCTAACCTCATATACTATTCTCACTTGGAAGCTATAAAATAAAACATCAAGAAACACTAGTACCCTAAAACCTTATAATAACAATAATTGATCATGATCGTATGGCCTATATTATTATAATCTATTAGCAAATCCTCCCTCTACACATTACTACTATTTACCCATCTATACACCTAAGTTTCTTTCATAGCTCTATAAGTTTAAACTAAACTCCTTGCAACCTTAAGAGAAACCTAAATTCATAATACCCAACCACGAAATAATTTCATCATTAACCTATACTTTTCTAACACAATAAATACCATTAATAACTCTTTCTCTACCTTCAACCAAGGAACCTGTAACATGTTCATTACCCCAAACTAGTACACAAGGACCCATCCTCTTACTACTAACTTGAACGTATGCAAAAATTTATCTATATATATTCGATCAATCGCAATTACCACCTTTTATGTTACTACAATTCTAAACCCATAATTCTAAATATAAGAAGGTTGTAATACTTATGAATCATAACACTCAAGTTCATAACATCCCTCGAATGCATACTCTATTTACCACTTTGGGTTCATACTATCTCCTCTCTTGAGTACTATGTGGATTAAAAGGGTTACTAAGGAATCTCAATAAATAACATTTTTTGTCTTATCTACACAACTCATATGGATGAGGACATCATCTTTCAACTTAAGGGTATTATAACACACTAGCAAGCTTCTCTCAAGCCCCTTGTATGACTTCTGAAGTTACTGATAGTAAATCTGAGAGCATCATCTTAGGAGGAATTTAAATTAAGTACTCAGGTTATCTTTGAAGGTTATAGATGGAGAATTATCATGTAACAAATGAACCAAAAGAATTTTTTAGAGAACAAATTTATCGCATGATCTAGAGCATGAAGAAGGGAAACATTTCTTTATGCCCTATAGACTCCCAAAGAAATGTACAGTCATTTTTGGTAATACCCCGTATGTTTCTAAGCTAGGAAGTGATTTTTTTTTCCTATGTATGAAATCTTCTATACTGGGATTCATATTTGAGTACATGACTTATGATGATTATCCTAGAAATAAGATAGCTTATGATGTGTTAAGCATACCCATATGAGTCACTTAGAGTAAGGCAAGCTAATAGCTTTTGAATCTATCAAGTTTTAACGTGTGAATCCATAAGGGTAACCTTTGAAACAAGATAACTTTACTGATATATGATATTTAGACAGATTTAGACCCACCAAATTATAGAGAATTGAACTAGCTTTCTAACGATACCAAGAAGTTATGGCCTAGCAAAGTCGGAGTGCAATGCATAACAATCGCACATGGCTACTGGAACAAGTGTACGATAGGTTGTGCGGCGCACACCCTCAAGTGTGTGATAACAAGTGTGATGCAGACCTTAGCTTGTGCGATAGAATATGTGGCGTACAACTTAGCATGTGCGATGAGGTGTGCGACGCATACTTATGATTTCAGCCACGAAAATAATTAGTTTTTGAGTTATTTCGAGGATAATTAAGTCTTTTAACATTCCTTACACGTCCCAAAACTTAATATTACAAAATTTATAGCTTCTAATCACATTAAAACCCTATTAACATCATAAGTTCATTATCCAAGAGAACAATAAGGAGGAAAACTACTAGGGTTGCATAATCAAGCTTTAAGGTCCAATCTTTCGACAATTTCATCGCCATTAAGGGATGCATAGTGTTCATCCATGGATTCCTTTTATCCGTAGAGTTCAATAATCAATCTTTGATAACTAAATCATAAATGTTTTGTCAGTTATTAGATATCAGTAGTGTTCCATCAGTTAATGGAATTCAGTAAGATTAGTCCACGTATAGTCAGGTGTTCATGTAAGTCTCTTTAAATGGCAGTAGAATTTATCACCGAGTGAACCCAAGGATGGGAACACACACTGCCAGATGAAGATGTGATTCTTAGCAGTCATCCTTGCATTCTAGAACTATGTAGCAAGCATAGGTTGAGACATCAACACTTTCAGATGAGGATTGATGAGGTGGCTTAGCACTGTCATATAAGGGCCCCACCGCTATGTTTTAGGAACACTGTCAGATGACATATATAAGGGTATGTCGGTTAAACACCTACCTCCCATAGTTTTAGTATCAGTCTTAGTTAACTAACTCATATTGTTCTTTAGATTTCAGTATATTAGGACTGTCAGATACAGTCAGACTCAATTACAGTACAAAACTCAGATAGTTCTATCAGATTCAGGACTATCAAGCACACTCGCCCATGTTGTTAGAACTACAGTATCAGTCATGTTAGTCATCAGTAAACCATGTATTAGCATACCGGTCTAGCTATCATGCACCCATGATTTCAGTTACTATGTATGTATATTTGTACATTTACATTCATATCAGTCAGTCAGTTATCATTGTTTATGCATGTGAACCTTATTTATATTTAGCCTACCTCACTCATATACTCAGTACATTCCCACATACTGATGCATTTATGCTATGGTGCTTTTTTTTTCACGTTACACCATAGGTCCAGAGACACAATCTAGATCATCAGTAGTAGTAGTATTTTCAATTGCAGAGTTACAATGAGTCCTCTTCATTTGAGGACCAATATGATTTGATTTGTTATTTATTTTACTTTGTTTTAAGTTTTACGTAGTAAGTTGGAGACATGTTCCTTGAACACCTTATTCAGACAGTACTTAGAGGCTTTTAAATTTAGTTCAGACTTATGTTCAGCTTTGATTCAAACTTCAGTTATTTTGGGTATTTTTTTACCCATATGGTTGATATATTTATTTTATTTGAACCTTATGGCCTATTGTTCATGTTTTCTGTATTTTACAGGTATAATATGTAGTGTACAGGTACAAATATCAAACATGGGTTAGCTTGTGGCCCTTCAAGGTCATGAGGACCACGTAGCATTCTGGTTCAGATAATCGTGGCATTAAAATCTTTGTATCAGAGCCTAAGGTTCAATAGAGTCCTAAGAAGTTTGAAAGCCGCATCTAGTAGAGTCTTATACATGCGTGTGTTCCACACCATATTTATGTGCAGGATGCTATGAGATATTTTAGGAATAGTTTTCCTTCTTTCAGTATTCATGTCATGCTAGTGAGCATAATCTCAAGTTAAACTCTCAATCTAATTTGTTATTCTCTTATTTCAGAATATGCCTCCAAAGAGAAGAAACCATCTAACTCCTCCGCCTGAAGATCCTTTAGGTGAATATGTTTCTCATTCAGAATTTAGAGCCGTATTCACCACGCTTGCTTAGTCAGTGGCTGCCCATAATGAACGACGACTAGTTACTCCGGCCAATCCAGTGGTCAACTCAGCCGCAGCTAGGATTCAAGATTTCAACTGAATGAACCCTTAATCTTTCTTCAGGTCTAAGTCTGATAAAGAGCCATAGGAATTTATTGACCAAGTTCAGAAGGTAATTGATATCATGGGAGTTACTTCTATTGAAAGTGTTGATTTAGCCGCATATCAGTTATAAGATGCGGCTTACACTTGGTACAAACAATAGAAGTTTGAAAGTGTAGACGATGCAGGTCCTATTGAGTAGGAGGAATTAGTAGCTCAAACAAAATGCCTGTACAAGGGTTAGCTTGGGATCAGTTATAGTCTTAAGCACCGTGTGACATCATGGGGGTAATCTTGGAGCATTAAAAACATGGTATCAGAGCCCAAAGTTCAAGTATCCTAGGGTTTCTATGAAGTCATGTCTAGTAGAGTCTTACGGAACGGTATGAAGATGATTATACTTTTCTTCGAGATCCTACAGGGCATTAAGAAATGTTTTCCTTCTTCATACTCTAGATTATGCGGTAATATTGTTCCCTCAGAAAAATATTTTGGTTCATGTGTTACTCCATAATTCTCCATCTATAACCTTCCGAGATAACCAAAGTACTTGATTCAAATTCCTCCTTAAACGATGCTCTCAGATTTGCTATCACTAACTTCAGAAGTCATACAAAGGTCTTGAGAGGAGCTCGCTAGTGTGTTATTAGATCCTTAATTTGAAATCTTATTTCCTTATCCATGTGAGTTATACAGATAATATAGAATACATTATGTATTGAAATTACTTATTAACCCCTTTAAACCAGATAGTCCTTATGAGAGAAGAAAGTATAAACCCAAATTGTTAAATAGAGTATGTATGTGATGGATGTTATGAACTTGAGTGTTATGATTCATAAGTAGTAGAACCTTCTTATATTTGTAATTATGGGTTTAGAAGTGTAGTGACAAGAAAGATGGTAATGGCGGTTGATCAAATATATATAGATAAACTTTTGCATATGATCGAGTTAGTAGTGAGGGGACAGGTCCTTGTGTGTAAGTTTAGGGGTAATGAATATGGTATAGTTTCCTTGGTTAAAGGTAGATAAGGAGTTATTGATGGTATTTATTATGTTAGAATAGTATAGGTTATTGATGAAAGTATTTGGTGGTTGGGTATTATGAATTTAGGATTCTCTTGAGGTTGCAAGGAGTTTAATTTAAACTTATAGATCTATGAAAGAAACTTAGGTGTATATATGGGTGAATATTAGTGATTTATAGAGGGAGGATATGCTAATGGATTATAATAAGATTGGGCATATGATCATGATCAATTGTTGTTATTATGAGGTTCTATTGTACTAGTGTTTCTTGATGTTTTATTATAGATACTGAGATTGAATAGTGGATGATCATCAAGGTCGAAATAATGATTTCTTGGTTAGTAATGCTAGTTATATAGAAGTGACCTAGTAAGCTTGAACAATATATACAAGAGTTTAAGTTTATTTATTTGCAATTGAGTATGATGTTGTAGGTACGATTTAGATATATACACAAGGTCATATGAGGTTTGCATTATTTTCTAAGATTATTAAAGGATGTGTGTGGTTAGTAGTACCCTTGAGTAGCTAAATGGGAAGAGGGCTAGTTATATAGCATATGGTGTTCTTAATAGCAAAGTTAAGGAGTTATGGATAGATGATGTTGAGCCTTTTTATAAGATTTTAACTCTCATGGTTTAAGGAAAAATATAAGTTTATAGATGTGATATTAGTAGGCTATGATGGAACTAGTATGGTTCATTAAACGTTTGGGGATATCCATGTAAAAAGTTAGAATCTAAGTATGAATCTAGGATGATTGAGCTAATAGAAAAAAAATTAAAGCTCTAGATTGTGTGAACTCAAAGTATGGTGATGCTTATGAGGATTCTAAGTTAGTAAATGTTCAACTTGTTATATGATGACCTTTAGGGCTATAGAAAGTTAAGAGTTGTATCTCAAAAGGAGGTATTAGCTATGGATTTTACATTTTCAAGTGTAATCTTTCAGGGTGAGTTTATTATTTATGTGTACTGTGATATATCTAACTCTAGAGTAGAATGGTTGTATTTAAGTAAAGAGTTTATTAAAGGGATTTGTAGACTTAGAATGGTTGGTTAAACATAAGGGAGTAGTATTTAGCACTGAGTTGGGTATGATTCCAAGGTATCATGCCCTAAAACTATGAGCCAGTGTAGATTAAACTTATTCCCAATATGGATAAAGTAAAATATAGCGATCATTTAAGTTAAGGTTCTATTCTGATAGAAAGGGTAGAACAGCTCTTCCCAATATGGGTAAGACGTTGGATTCCATGTTAGACCATATGGTTTAAGTCAGTTAGAAGAACCTCCCTAAGATAGAATAAAAGCAAAAAAGTTATTCAGGTGCTTTATTATTCATGATTTATGAGTTATCAGCTATCAATTTTCTTCAACCCCAAGGTGAGTCATTCACACTTAGCATGCATTATTTTAAAGTTTATATGAATATTTAGTTATTGTTTTACTCAAGCATTCAACCCCATATATTCAGTGTATTCCATAAGTGCTGATCAACATATATTTCTATATGCTACATTGTCTCATGATGTAGGTACCAGTTGTAGTGCACCTATCACAATCAGACAGTTGTATCTTCTAGTCAGCAGATGAGTTCTTTTGATTCGAGGACTCTAGTCAACTACAATTTCAGTACAATTCTTTTCCTATGTATGAAATATTCTATACTGGGATTCATATTTGAGTACATGACTTATAATTATTATCCTAGAAATAAGATAGCTTCTGATGTGTTAAGCATGCCCATATGAGTCACTTAGGGTAAGGCAAGCTAATAGCTTGTGAATCTATCAAGTTTTAGCGTGTGAATCCATAAGAGTAACCTTTGAAGCAAGATAACTTTACTGATATGTGATATTTTGGCATATTTAGACCTACCAAATAATAGATAATTGAACTAGGTTTCTAATGATACCAATTTTATCGAAACCAGACACCTGAGCAAGAAGTTATGGCCTTGCAAATTAGGAGTGCGACGCATAACAATCGCAAATGGCTACCGGAACAAGTGTGCGATAGGTTGTGCGGCGCACACCCTCAAGTGTGCGATAACATGTGTGACACACACCTTAGCTTGTATGACGTACAACTTAGCATGTGCGATGAGGTGTGCGACGCATACTTATGATTTCAGCCACAGAAATAATTAGTTTTTGAGTTATTTTGAGGATAATTAAGTCTTGTAACACTCCTTACACGTCTCAAAACTTAACCTCAAGAAATTTATAGCTTCTAATCACATTATAACCCTATTAACATCATAGGTTCATTATCCAAGAGAACAATAAGGAGGAAAACTACTAGGGTTGCATAATCAAGCTTGAAGGTCCAATCTTTCAACAATTTCATCGCCATTAAGGGATGTGTAGTGTTCATCCATGGATTCCTTTTATCCGTAGAGTTCAATAATCAATCTTTGATAACTAAATCATGAATGTTTTGTCAGTTATTAGATATCAGTAGTGTTCCATTAGTTAATGGAATTCAGTAAGCTTAGTCCACGTAAAGTCAGGTATTCAAGTAAGTCTCTTCAAATGGCAGTAGAATTTATCACCGAGTGAACCCAAGGATGGGAACACACACTGCCAGATGAGGATGTGATTCTTAGCAGTCATCCTTGCATTCCAGAACTATGTAGCAAGCATAGGTTGAGACATCAACACTTTCAGATGAGGGTTGATGAGGTGGCTTAGCACTGTCATATGAGTGGCCCACTGTTATGTTTTGGGAACACTGTCAGATGAGGTTTACCCACAGTTTTCTTTACCTGTGGCGCGATATCAACACCCTTTCAGTCAGGGTAGGGATTGGACCTCATCTTAGCCGTAATGGCATATATAGGGGCATGTCAGTTAAACACATACCTCCTACAGTTTTAGTATCAGTCTTAGTTAACTAACTCAGATTGTTCTATAGATTTCAGTATATTAGGATTGTCAGATACAGTCAGACTCAGTTATAGTACAAAACTCAGATAGTTCTATCAGATTCAGGACTATCAAGCACAGTCGCCCATGTTATTAGAACTACAGTATCAGTAATGTTAGTCATCAGTAAACCATGTATTAGCATACAGGTCTAGCTATCATGCACCTATGATTTCAGTTACTATGTATGTATGTTTGTACTCTTACGTTTATATCAGTCAGTCAGTTATCATTGTTTATGAATGTGAACCTTATTTATATTTAGCCTACCTCACTCATATACTCAATACATTCCCACGTACTGATGCATTTATGCTATGGTGCTTTTTTTTTTTCACATTACACCATAGGTCTAGAGACACAAGCTCTAGATCATCAGTAGTAGTATTTTCAATTGCAGATTTACAATGAGTCCTCTTCATTTGAGGACCAATATTATTTGATTTGTTATTTATTTTACTTTGTTTTTAGTTTTACGGAGTAAGTTGGAGACATGTTCCTTGAACACCTTATTCAGACAGTACTTAGAGGCTTTTAAATTTATTTCAGACTTATGTTCAGCTTTGATTTAGACTTCAGTTATTTTGGGTATTTTTTTTACCCATATGGATGATATATTTATTTTATTTGAACCTTATGGCCTATTGTTCATGTTTTCTATATTTTATATGTATAATATGTAGTGTACAGGTACAAATATCAGACATGGGTTAGCTTGTGGCCCTTCAGGGTCATGAGGACCGCGTAGCATTCTGGTTTCGATAATCGTGGCGTTATAAACTTGGTATCAGAGCCTAAGGTTCAATAGAGTCCTAAGAAGTTTGAAAGTCGCATCTAGTAGAGTCTTGTACATGGGTGTGTTGTGCGCCATATTTATGTACAGGAGGCTATGAGATGTTTTAGGAATAGTTTTCCTTCTTTCAGTATTCATGTTATGCTAGTGAGCATAATCTCAAGTTAAACTCTCAATCTAATTTGTTCTTCTCTTATTTCAGAATATACCTTCAAAGAGAATAAACCAGCTAACTCCTCCGCCTGAAGATACTTTGGGAGAATATGTTTCTCATTCAGAATTTAGAGCCATATTCACTACATTTGCTTAGTCAGTGGCAGCCCATAATGAAAAGCGACTAGTTATTCCAGCCAATCCAGTGGTCAACTCAGCCGCAGCTAGGATTCAAGATTTCAATCGAATGAACCCTTAATCTTTCTTCAGGTCTAAGTCTGATAAAAACCCATAAGAATTTATTGACCAAGTTCAGAAGGTCATTGATATCATGGGAGTTACTTCTATTGAGAGTGCTGATTTACCCGCATATCAGTTATAAGATGTTGCTTACACTTGGTACAAACAATAGAAGTTTGAGAGGGTAGACGATGCAGGTCCTATTGAGTAGGAGGAATTTTTCAAACTTGGTATCTGATCCCAGAGTTCAAGTATCCTGGGGTTTCTATGAATTCATGTTTATTAGAGTTTTGTGAAATGGTACGGAGGTGTAAAGCCCCGATTATCTGAATTGGAATGCTACATAGTGCTCATGACCCCAAAGGGCCACAAGATAACCCATATCTAATATCTATACCTGTATACTGCATATTATACTTGTAAAATACGAAAAACATAAACAATAGGCCATATGGTTCAACTAAAATAAATATATCATACATATGGGTTAAAAAATACGCAAAATAACTAAAGTCTAAATCAAAGCTGAACATAAGTTTGAACTAAATCTGAAAGCCTCTAAGTACTATCTGAAAAAGGAGTTGAAGGAACATGTCTCCAACTTACTCCGTAAAACTAAAAACTAACTGAAATAAATAACAAATCAAATCATATTGGTCCTTGAATAAAGAGGACTCATTATAACTATGGATTGGAAATGCTACTGCTACTGCTGATCTAGAGATCGTGTCTCTGGACCTATGGTTTAACGTGAAAAAAAAGTACCATAGCGCAAATGCATCAGTAAATAGGAATGTACTGAGTATATGAGTGAGGTAGGCTAAATATAAACAAGGTTTAAATGCATAAACAATGATAACTGACTGACTGATATGAACGCAAGAGTACAAACATGCATACATAGTAACTGAAATCATGGGTACATGATAGCTAGACCTGTTTGCTAATACATGGTTTACTGATGTCTAACATGACTAATACTGTAGTTCTGATAACATGGGCGACTATGCCTAATAGTCCTGAATCTGATGGAACTATCTAAGTTTCATACTGAGTCTGACTGTATGTGACAGTCCTGATATATTGAAATCTAAAGAACAATCTGAGTTATTTAACTGAGACTGATACTGAAATTGTGGAAGGTAGTTGTTTAACCGACATTCCCCTATATGAGCCATTATGGCTCAGCTGGGGTCCAATGTCTTCCCTGACTGGAAGGGTTTTAATACCATGCCACTGGTAAAGACAATTGTGGGTAACCCTCATCTGACAGTGTTCCAAAAAGAGAATGGTAGGGCCCTCATCTAACAGTACTAAGCCACCTCATCAACCCTCATCTGACAGTGCTGATGTCTCAACCTATCCTATCTACATAGTTCTGGAATGCAAGGATGACTGCTAAGAATCACACCCTCATCTGGCAATGTGTGTTCCCATCCTTGTGTTTATTCGGTGCTAACTTCTACTCCCATCTGAAGAGACCAAACTTGAATAACTGAATGTACGTGGACTGAGCTTACTAAATTTCGTTAACAGACGGAAAGTTACTGATATCTGATAACTGACTGAGACCATAAGATTTCTTGAGTCATACGATTGACTGAATTCTACTGTATCATGGAGTGATTTTGGATATCATGAAACATGACATAGCTCTAGGCACACAACTATATTTTTGGGTACCAATACCCCAGTACTCGATAGAAGGAAACTGACACACAAGACATGACTTGTTCACAAGATTGGAGTCCACAATTCAAAATATCATAAGTAAGGGATTTCATACTAATCATTGTACTCAACACTTTACATATGGAAATAGGAATTCATACGACATGTATATACTTGCATAGCTTGAACATCATGCTCATTCCATACCACAACCATGACACATAACAATAACTTAGAATTCATGTGAAATCATAAATCATAGAGCATGGAATTCATATGAAATTATAATGGTTAACATTGGCTTGTCATTCAAATTCAATTGAATCATGGAAACTTGGTTTATCACATACTACGAATTTTAACAAACACCTTTCATTCACTCTTTAAGGCATAGGTGTATTCATAAATTTACACCAACTTAATCTACCCAAATTCATGGGTTCCAACTACATGATCACAATCTTTGTGAAAGTTCATAAAATTCCTAATCTATAGCACAAACCACAAACAAAAACATGAAAACAACCATATCACCACAAAAAATTCATGTTTTAGTTATCAAATATTGATTTTTGAACTCCACGGATGAAAGGAATATGTGGATGAACACTATACATACCTTAATGGTGATGAAATTGTTGATTACACAACCCTAGTTGTTTTTCTCCTTCTTGTGCTCTTGGATAATGAACTTAAGATGTTAATAGGGTTGTAATGTGATTAGAAGCTATAAATTTCGTGAGGTTAAGTTTTGGGACGTGTAAGGAGTGTTAAAAGACTTAATTATCCTTAAAATAACTCTAAAGCTAAGTGTTTTTGTGGCTGAAATCATAAGTGTACGTCGTACACCTCATCGCACATGCTAAGGTATGTGCCACACATCCTATCAAATAAGATAAGGTGTGTGTCACACATGTTATCACAAACTTGAGATTGTGCACCGCACAACCTATCGCACACTTGTTCCAGTAGCCATGTGCGATTGTTTTGCGTTGCACTTCTACTTTACAAGGCCATAACTTCTTGCTCGGGTGTCAGATTTTGATAAAATTGATATCGTTGGAAATATAGTTTGATTCTCTATAATTTGGTGGGTCTAAATATGCCAAAATATCACATATCAGTTAAGTTATCCTCATTCAAAGGTTACTCTTGTGGATTCACATACTAAAACTTGATCGATTCAAAAGCTATTAGCTTCTAAGTAACTCATATGAGAATTCTTAACACATAATTAGCTATATTATCACTAGGAAACGAATTTTAAGTCATAATCAAATATGAATCATAGGATAGGAGGTGTCATATGTAGAAAAACTGATTTACTTCCTAGCTTAGAAACATACGGGGTATTATAGTATCTTCCCCTTGGGAACATTCATCCTCGAATAAGAATTAACTTAGAGGGGATGAAATATAAGCAAAACATGAACTAGAAATGAATGACTGAAACATGATCTCATGACTGACATGACTGATAAACTAACTTCATCATACATGACATACATAACTGATGCACGTGTAACTGATTCATAAATGCATGACTGAGGTTCCCGTAATGAGAATACATATCTGATGCATGATTAAATGCTAGAATAATACATGAATGCATGAATGAGTATGCAATGGTAATAGGTACCCAGTTTATAATAGGAACATGAGCATGAAACTGAATACTAAACGTGAACTTCATAAGCTTAAGGAGTACTGTTACCTTGAGCTTGATCTGAATTGGCGGGGAAAGGGTGAGGATACTTGGTACGCATATCTGCTTCTACTTCCCAAGTAGCTCCCTCATGAGACTGATTTCTCCAAAGAACTTTAACTAGAGGGACTTCTTTGTTCCTCAATCTACGAGTTTGATAGTCTAAGATTTCAACTGGAATCTCTTCATAGGAGAGGTTGTTCTGAATGTCAATGCTCTGAATAGGGACTACAACTACTGGGTTACCTATGCACTTCTTGATCAAAGAGACATGGAAGACTGACTTAACTGAGGCTAGATCTGAAGGCAATTCAAGCTCATAAGCTACTTTGCCAAAGCGACTGAGAATCTTGAAGGGACCACATATCGGGGACTGAGTTTTTCTTTCTTATCGAACCTCTTCACTCCTTTCATGGGAGAGATCTTAAGGTAGATATAATCATTTACTTCGAACTCGATATCCTTTTTACAAAAATTTGCAATCGACTTCGGTCGGATCAGAGCCGCCTAGAGTCTCTCACTGATCAACTAAACTTTCTCTAAGGAGTCGAATACTAAGTTAGGACCTATGACTAAGGCCTCACTAACTTTGAACCAACCAATTGGAGATCTACATCTCCTACCATAGAGAGCTTTAAATAGAGCCATCTGAATACTGGAATGATAGCTATTATTGTATGCAAACTTAAAGGCAAGTGGTCATCCCAACTTCCCTTGAAATCAACTACACATAGCCTTATCATATCTTAGAGAGTCTGAATGATCCTTTCTGCTTGACCATTTTTCTGAGGGTGAAATGTTGTACTGAGATGAACTTGGGTACCAAGATCCTTATGGAATGCTTTCAAAAAGTAAGAGGTAAACTAGGTACCTCTGTCTGAAATAATAGATAGTGGAATATCGTGTAATTTGACCAATTCTCTAACATAGAGCTTAGCGTAACCCTCGGCTGAATAAGAAGTACGAACTAGAGGGAAATGAGCTAACTTGGTCATTCTATCTAAATAACCCAAACTGAATCATGTTGATGACGAGTTCTAGGCAAACCCATCGCAAAGTCTATAATCACTTCTTCCTACTTCCAAGTAGGAATGGTGAACTCCTGCGTGGAACCACTAGGCTTCTGATGCTCTATCTTAACCTGCTGACATATAGAACACTTAGCCACAAACTCTACAACATATCTCTTCATCCCACTCCACCAATAGATCTCCCACAGGTAGTGGTACATTTTAGTAGCCCCTGGATGAATAGCGTATCGTACACCATGCGCTTCTGTAAGAATTCGCTGCCTCAAGTCATCTATACCTTGAACACACAGAAGACCCTAAAAACAAAGAAAACCATCTCCCACTTGGGAGAAAACCTCTACTTTTTTACTCTGAATTGACTCTTTTAGCTTGACAAGGCAAGGATCCCTGTCTTGATTCCCTTTCACTTCGGAAACTAGAGATGACTCTGAACTACTTGGAAAATATGTACCACCCTCTAAAGAGTCAACTAAGCGAACGCCTAGTCTAGGAAGCTGATGGATTTCCTGAGCTATCTTCTTCTTGCTATCATCAACAAGAGAAACACTACCCATGGAGAGTCTACTAAGAGCGTCGGCCACAATATAGGCCTTGCCCAGATGATAAAGAACACTTATGTCATAATCCTTCAAAAGCTCTAACCTCCTTCTCTAACAAAGATTTAGATCTTTATATGAAAAAAAATACTGGAGACTCTTATGATTTGTGAAGAAATCTACATGAACTCCCTAAAGATAATGCCTCCAAATCTTTAAGGCAAATACTATGACTGCTACCTCAAGATCATGAGTAGGATAATTCTTCTCATATGGCTTTAACTATCTGGAGGCGTAGGCTATTACCTTACCATGCTATATGAGCGCACAACCTAATCCCACTCTTGATGTATCACAATATAATACGAAACCATCTGAACCATCTGGAAGAGCTAGAACTGGGGCTGAAGTGAGTCGAGTACTCAACTCTTGAAAACTCTTCTCACAAGGATCTAACCACTGAAATTTGACCTTCTTCTGAGTCAATCTAGACATAGGAGATGCAATAGAAGAAAATTCATCTACAACCCATCTGTAATAGCTAGTAAAATTCAAGAAACTCCTGATATCTATTAGAGATATGAGGCGAGGCTAGTTTCTTACCATATCATCTTTCTGAGAATCTACTATAATGTCATCATCAAAAAAAATATGGCCAAGGAATGCTACTGATCTTAGCCAAAATTTGCACTTTTTGAACTTATCAAATAACTAATGATCCCTGAGAGTCTGAAGAATAATTCTAAGATGGTTTGAATAATCGTGCTCAGTGCGGGAATAGACCAGAATATCATCAATAAAGTCTATGGAAAACATGTCCAAGTACTGCTTGAACACACGATTCATCAATTCCATTAAATCTGTAGGGACATTGGTAAGACCAAAGGACATGACTAAAAATTTGAAGTGACCATACCGAGTACAGAAAGCTATCTTCGGAATGTCACATTCTCTAACTCTGAGCTGATGATAGCCTGATCTGAGGTCTATCTTGGAGAAATAACTGGCACCCAAAAGTTGGTCAAACAAGTCATCTATCCTAGGTAAAGGATACTTGTTCTTGACTGTAACTTTGTTGAGGTAACAGTAATCACTACACATCCTGAGAGAACCATCTTTCTTGCGCACGAATAAGACTGGTGCACCCCATGGGGAAATATTAGGCCTGATAAATCCCTTATCTAAGAGATCCTTCAATGACAAAGTCTATTTCTCATTTGGGAGGAATGCCTAGAAGATCTTCGGGAAGGACATGTGAATATTCATTAACAACTGGGATTGATTCATGATTGGGAGATTCAGAATTGGAATCTTTAACATGCATGAGATGACATACACACCTCTTAGAAATCATTTTCCTTGCCCGAAGGTAGGAAACAAGCTGACCCCTGAATGCTAAAGTACTACCCTTCCACTCAAGAATGGGTTTATTCGAGAACTGAAACTGAACTATCGTATTTCATTAGTCAACTATGGCATAGCAAGAATGAAGCTAATCCATGCCGAGAATGACATCAAAATCAGTTATCTCTAATTTGACTAAATCTGCTGATGTGGATTTCTAAAATATCATAACCGGGCAGTTCCTGTATACCCATTGGGCTATGATGGTTTTATCTACTAGGGTAGAGACTAAAAAAGGCACTATAAAAGTTTTGGGACTAATTTTGAAATTGCCTTCTATGAAAGAAGTAACAATAGATAAGGATGCACCTAGATCTAGCAAAGCATAAACTTGAACATGGAAAATTTGTAATGTACCAGTAATGACATTAGGAGAATTTTCCTAATCATGTCGAGTCTGAAGAGCATAGAGTCTGTTTGGGCGTTGCCCATTAGTACCACTAGAAGTGGCACCCTGCTAGTTTGGGTTATTGGACTGAGCTGTGGAACGATTCTGATGACCTTGATAACCCGTCTGGGGATAATCTCTAACTCTATGGCCTTTCTTTCCATAAGCAAAGTAAGAATCACTATTAGATCTGTATAGAGGATTAGTTCGGGCATTGCTGAAACTGCCTTATGATTTAGAGTCTGGTGCTCTATCTCTGAACTTAGAACCTGGAGCACAGGATAACGACTGAACTGGGGCTGATGACTTTGGACAAAACTATGAACGGTTTTCTCCCTCTCTTTTGGGCTGAGGAAAACTAAAACTACCTAATCTTACTCTCTTATTCTACCTCTCCCTACCCCTAACCTTTTGTTCCTATATCTGTTAGTCATGGGTCATGAGTATGGCTAAGGTCATATCGCTGTTAAGTATCGTAGATCTACATTCATTTACCCTTGACAGGAACTTTCTTATCTTAGCCCTGGAATTTGTAACCACATGAGGGGCATATCTGGATAACTGAGTAAATCTCAGAGAATGCTCTCTAACCGTCATATTTCCCTGCCGGAGGATGATGAACTTAATAACTTTGTCTTCCCTCAGCTCTTGGGGAAAGAATTTTTGTCTAATAAGGCCATGAAAATTTCCTCCTACTCAATAGGACCTGCATCGTCTACCCTCTAAAACTTCTACTGTTTGTACCAAGTGTAAGCTACATCTTATAACTGATATGCGGCTAACTCAGCACTCTCAATAGAAGTAACTCCCATGATATCAATAACCTTCTGGACTTGGTCAATAAATTCTTACGGGTCTTTATCAGACTTAGACCTGAAGAAAGATTAAGGGTTCATTCGGTTGAAATCTTGAATCCTACCTGCGGCTGAGTTGACCACTGGATTGGCCGGAATAACTAGTCGCCGTTTATTATGGGCAGCCACTGACTAAGAAAGTATGGTGAATATGGATCTAAATTATGAATGAGAACCATATTCTCCCAAAGGATCTTCAGGCGGAGGAGTTAGCTATTTTCTTCTCTTTGGAGGCATATTCTGAAATAAGAGAAGAATAGATTAGATTGAGAGTTTAACTTGAGATTATGCTCACTAGCATGACATGAATACTGAAAGAAGGAAAACTATTCCTAAAATATCTCATAGCCTCCTGTACATAAATATGGCGCGCAACACACCCATGTACAAGACTCTACTAGATGCGGCTTTCAAACTTCTTAAGACTCTATTGAACCTTAGGCTCTGATACCAAGTTTTTAACGCCATGATTATCTAAACCAGAATACTACGCGGTCCTCATGACCCTGAAGGGCCACAAGCTAACCCATGTATGATATTTGTACCTGTACACTACATATTATACCTGTAAAATACAGAAAACATGAACAATAGGCCATAAGGTTCAAATAAAATAAATATATCATCCATATGGGTAAAAAAAAAGCCAAAATAACTGAAGTCTGAATCAAAGCTGAACATAAGTCTGAACTAAATTTAAAAGCCTCTAAGTACTGTCTGAATAAGGTGTTCAAGGAACATGTCTCCAACTTACTCCGTAAAACTAAAAACAAAGTAAAATAAATAACAAATCAAATCATATTGGTCCTCAAATAAAGAGGACTCATTGTAACTCTGCAATTGAAAATACTACTGCTACTGATGATCTAGAGCTTGTGTCTCTGGACCTACGATGTAACGCAAAAAGAAAGCACCATAGCACAAATGCATCAGTACGTGGGAATGTACTGAGTATATGAGTGAGGTAGGCTAAATATAAACAAGGTTCGCATGCATAAACAATGATAACTGACTGACTGATATGTACGAAAGAGTACCAACATACATACATAGTAACTGAAATCATGGGTGCATGATAGCTAGACCTGTATGCTAATACATGTTTTACTGAAGACTAACATGACTGATACTGTAGTTCTAATAACATGGGTGACTGTGCTTGATAGTCCTAAATCTGATGGAACTATCTGAGTTTTGTATAGTAATTGAGTTTGACTGTATCTGATAGTCCTAATATACTAAAATCTAAAGAATAATTTGAGTTATTTAACTAAGACTGATACTAAAACTGTGGGTGGTAGGTGTTTAACCGACATGCCCCTATAGGTGCCATTAAGGCCAAGCTGAGGTCCAATCT
Source organism: Capsicum baccatum var. pendulum (assembly GCA_030864225.1). Taxonomy (NCBI): domain Eukaryota; kingdom Viridiplantae; phylum Streptophyta; class Magnoliopsida; order Solanales; family Solanaceae; genus Capsicum; species Capsicum baccatum. Next base: position 72,398,643 of record CM061558.1, on the reverse strand, counting down.
CTTCCTTGACTGAAAGGGTGTTGATACCGCGCCACTGGTAAAGAAAACTGTGGGTAAACCTCATTTGATAGTGTTCCCAAAACATAACGGTGGGGCCCTCATATGACAGTGCTAAGCCACCTCATCAACCCTCATCTGAAAGTGTTGATGTCTCAACCTATGCTTTCTACATAGTTCTGGAATGCAAGGATGACTGCTAAGAATCACATCCTCATCTGGCAGTGTGTGTTCCCATCCTTGGGTTCACTCGGTGATAAATTCTACTGCCATTTGAAGAGACTGACATGAATACCTGACTATACATGGACTAAGCTTACTGAATTCCATTAACTGATGGAACACTACTGATATCTTATTACTGATAAAACATTTATGATTTAGTTATCAAAGATTGATTCTTGAACTCTACGGATAAAAGGAATCCATGGATGAACACTACGCATCCCTTAATGGCGATGAAATTATTGAAAGATTGGACCTTCAAGCTTGATTATGTGACCCTAGTAGTTTTACTCCTTATTGTTCTCTTGGATAATAAAGTTATGATGTTAATAGGGTTGTAATGTGATTAGAAGCTCCAAATTTTGTGAGGTTAAGTTTTGGGATGTGTAAGGAGTGTTAAAAGACTTAATTATCCTCAAAATAACACAAAAACTAATTATTTTTGTGGCTGAAATCATAAGTATGCATCTCACACCTCATCGCACATGCTAAGTTGTACGCCGCACATCCTATCGCACAAGCTAAGGTGTGCGTCATACATGTTATTGTACACTTGAGGGTGTGCGCCGCACAACCTATCGCACACTTGTTCCAGTAGCCATGTGCGATTGTTATGCGTCGCACTCCTACTTTGCAAGGCCATAACTTCTTGCTCAGGTGTCTGATTTTGATAAAATTGGTATCGTTAGAAAGCTAGTTAAATTATCTATAATTTGGTGGGTCTAAATCTGCCAAAATATCACATATCAGTAAAGTTATCTTATTTCAAAGGTTACTCTTATGGATTCACACGCTAAAACTTGATAAATTCAAAAGCTATTAGCTTGCCTTACTCTAAGTGACTCATATGGGTATGCTTAACACATAATAAGCTATATTATTTCTAGGATAATCATTATAAGTCATGTAATCAAATATTAATCCTAGTATATAAGATTTCATACATAGGAAAAGAATGGTACTGAAATTGTAGTTGACTCGAGTCCTCGAATCAAAAGAACTCATCTGCTGACTAGAAGATGCAACTGTCTGATTATGATAGGTACACTATAACTGGTACCTACATCATGAGACAATGTAGCATATAGAAATATATGTTGATCAGAACTTATGAAATGCACTGAATATATGGGGTTGAATGCTTAAGTAAAACAATAACTAAATATTCATATAAACTTTAAAATAATGCATGCTAAGTGTGAATGACTCACCTTGGGGTTGAATAAAATTGATAGCTGATAACTCATAAATCATGAATAATAAAGCACCTGAATAACTTTATGAGCCATAACACTTAGTTCTAAAATCTTTGCTTTTATTCTATCTTAGGGAGGTTCTTCTAACTGACTTAAACCATGTGGGCTAACATGGAGTCCAACGTCTTACCAACATTGGGAAGAGCTGTTCTACCCTTGCTATCAGAATAGAACCTTAACTTAAATGATCGCTATATTTTACTTTATCCATATTGGGAATAAGTTTAATCTACACTGGCTCATAGTTTTAGGGCATGATACCTTGGAATAAAACCCAACTCAGTGCTAAATACTACTCCCTTATGTTTAACCAACCATTCTAAGTCTACAAATCCCTTTTATAAACTCTAAAATTAACTACAACCATTCTACTCTAGAGTTAGAGATATCACAGTACACATAAATAATAAACTCACCCTGAAAGATTACACTTGAAAATGTAAAATCCATAGCTAATACTACCTTCTGAGATACAAATCTTAACTTTATATAGCCCCAAAGGTCATCATATAATAACTTGAACATTTACTAACTTAGAATCCTCATAAGCATCACCATACTTTGAGTTCACACAATATAGAGCTTTAATTTGTTTTTTCTATTAGCTCAATCATCCTAGATTCATACTTAGATTCTAACTTTTAACGTAGATATCCCCAAACGTTTAATGAACCATACTACTTCCGTCATAGCCTACTAATATCACATCTCTAAACTTATATTTTTCCTTACACCATGAGAGTTAAAATCTTACAAAAATGCTCAACATCATCTATCCATAACTCCTTAACTTTGCTATTAAGAACACTATATGCTATATAACTAGCCCTCTTCCCGTTTAGCAACTCAAGGGTACTACTAACCACACACATCCTTTAATAATCTTAGAAAATAATGCAAACCTCATATCACCTTGAGTATATATCTAAATCGTACCTACAACATCATACTCAATTGAAAATAAATAAACTTGAACTCTTGTATATATTGTTCAAGCCTACTAGATCACTTCTATATAACTAGCATCACTAACCAAGAAATCATTATTTCGACCTTGATGATCATCCACTATTAAAACTCAGTATCTACAATAAAACATCAAGAAACACTAGTACAATAGAACCTCATAATAACAATAGTTGTTCATGATCATATGCCCAATCTTATTATAATCCATTAGCATATCCTCCCTCTATAAATCACTAATATTTACCCATATACACACCTAAGTTTCTTTCATAGATCTATAAGTTTAAACTAAACTCCTTGCAACCTCAAGAGAATCCTAAATTCACAATACCCAACCACCAAATACTTTCATCAATAACATATACTTTTCTAATATAATAAATACCATCAATAACCCCTTATCTATCTTCAACTAAGGAAACTATACCATATTTATTACCCCTAAACTTACACATAAGGACCTGTCCCCTCACTACTAACTCGATCATATGCAAAAGTTTATCTATTTTTATTTGATCAATCGCCATTACCACCTTTCTTGTCACTACACTTCTAAACCCATAATTACAAATATAAGAAGATTCTACAACTTATGAATCATAACACTCAAGTTCATAACATCCCTCACATACATACTCTATTTACCACTTTGGGTTCATACTATCTTCTCTCATAAGGACTCTCTGGTTTAAAGGGGTTAATAAGGAATTTCAATACATAATGTATTCTATCTTATCTGTATAACTCACATGGATGAGGAAATAAGATTTCAACTTAAGGATCTAATAACACACTAGCGAGCTCCTCTCAAGCCCTTTGTGTGACTTCTGAAGTTAGTGATAGTAAGTCTGAGAGCATCATTTTAGGAGTAATTTGAATCAAGTACTTTGGTTATCTCGCAAGGTTATAGATGGAGAATTATGGAGTAACACATGAACCAAAATATTTGTCTGAGGGAACAATATTACCGCATAATCTAGAGTATGAAGAAGGAAAACATTTCTTAATGCCCTGTAGGCTCTCGAAGAAAAGTATAATCATCTTCATACTGTTCCATAAGACTCTACTAGACATGACTTCATAGAAACCCTAGGATACTTGAACTTTGGGCTCTGATACCATGTTTGTAATGCTCCAAGATTACCCCCATGACGTCACACGGTGCTTAAGACCATAACTGATCCCAAGCTAACCCTTGTACAAGCATATTGTTTGAGCTACTAATTTAATTACATAAAATTGGAAATAATAAGCAAAAAAGAAGTATTTAGTTGAACATATTCAAAAAAAACTATTTAAAATATTTACACTTTAGTTTTACAAGACAAACTGAAATCAAATACATCAACTCTTCTGACTGTCTGTGAAGCCTCTTCTAATACTGACTATAGGTAGCCCGAAATGACCCGCTGCCATCCCAAATCAATTCAACTAAATAAAAGAATGGTACTGAAATTGTAGTTGACTCGAGTCCTCGAATCAAAAAAACTCATCATCTGCTGACTGGATGATGCAACTGTCTGATTATGATAGGTGCACTACAATTGGTACCTATATTATAAGATAATGTAGCACATAGACATATATGTGGATCAGTACTCATGGAATGTACTGAGTATATTGGGGTGAATAATTAAGTAATACAATAACTAAATATTCATACAAACTTTCAAATAATGCATGCTAAGTGTAAATGACTCACCTTGGGCTAGAATAAAACTGATAGCTGAGAACTCATAAATCATTAATAATAAAGCATACTGAATAACTTTGTGAGACATAACACTTATTTCTAAAAGCTTTGCTTTTATTCTCTCTTACGGAGGTTCTTCTAACCGACATAAACCATGTGGGCTAACATGGATTCCAACGTCTTACCTACATTGGGGAGAGCTATTTTACCCTTTCTATTAGAATAGAACCTAACTTAAGTGATCGCTATCTTTACTTCATCCATATTAGGAATAAGCTTAATCTATATTGGCTTGTATTCTGTGGATTGGACCTTGGACTCATACTCAACTCGGTGCTAAATACTACTCCCTTATTACTTATATGCTCATACTTTAGGAAATTCACCTTAAAATAGCATAAGAGTTTATTGAATGAAAATCAGTTAGGCTTCTCTTTGCGTTAATTCAAACTCAAGATGAAAAAATGTGGATTCCATATCTGAGCTTAGGATCGAAAGATCACTTCTTTCTTTAAATCTTTGTATATACTTCTCAAAGGCTCTTAGCTCAACTTTGCTCTAAGTAATTTTTATGAATATTTTCCACCTAGAAAATACTTCACACACTAGGATAATGATCATGAAAATTTTATTCACATGGGAATCATTTGGATTAGATATTATACACATAGGAAAGACAACTACAATTATAACCCAAAAATACAGGGTGTTACAGCGAATAACTTTTTACTCCCAACTCTGAATGATGAGCGATCAGTTGTGTTGAAAATAAGATTCAAAGGGATTTAATTTGATATATAATGGGTTACATGAAATGTTATATTATAGTATTGACACTCATTTAAAGTTTACCCTTGTAGAATCCATTATTAAAGCTCAATCACTACAATTGTTGGCGACTCCACTTTGCTCAAATGTTTCCTCTGAAAATAATTGCAAATACTTCACACTGAAGTGAATGGACATGACACTTACATGTTGTTTGAAATAATAGATTTAGGTCCTTAAAACATATAATGAGTAGTGTAAACTTAGGTAGGGCTTGTGGGGTATTACAATATCTTCACCATGGGATCATTTATCCTTGAATGAAGACTGATATTTGCATGAGAAGAATGTAGTTACTATCTTGAAATTGAATTTCTAAAATTTTATCATGCCGTATAACTAAAGTCACCCTTGATTAGGTACTAATTCAGTTGATACATACAAATCATGAATATATGTTTAGGAATCATATGGAATTATGTAGGCATGACATGTCCGCTAATAAAGGATATAGTTAAGCTGAAACAATAAAACTTCAATCATGAAACTAATTTATGAAATAACTTGATTAGCTGTAAGGACCTGATTAATGCTGGGATCTTAGAACTCAATTGAAACATTCATGGCTTGATTATCATATGGAACTAGAAAGTGATAACTGATCTGATAAAATCTCAAAGATTTAGTAAGAACGAAATATGATTTTCCTCAAACTTTTATTAACATAACTTCTAATAATAATAGAGGAAATTTTTTTATGCATGATCTAAGAATGGGATAGGAATAAGGAAGCACACCATGGATACAACTCTATGACATTGGATATAGGCATATAGAACAAAAGCTAGAATATAATTACTATGCCTTAGGCGATTCCACTAATAACTTTCAAGCATAGCCATACTTCTCAAATACTCTCCCAACTATATTTATCCACTTTACTGCTACACTTCATTTGATACAATCTTATAATTCTCACATGGGTACATATGACTACCCCAAGTATGGTTTGATTTGAACTACATAGACTCACCATGTTCAAGCCTAACTCTATGTCCCAAGGTACTACACAAAACACCATAATACCAGTCTAAACTATGGGTTTATATATCCTATGTCTTTTCAGATCTCTTATCTTAAGAATAATACTCCTTAACACTTCAACAACTAACTTTGACATCTTACAAGTAATTCACTAGCACGTAAGGCATTCATCCACTTATATACAAACATGACATTCAAGCTTATCATTATAACAACATATGAAAATCTAGGCAACCAACCCACCTAAGAATTTTTCCATATTCTCTAATACCTACACCAATAACGACTTCCATGCACTATCCCCAAGAAGATACACCTAGAATTCTCAACTAACTATGATATATACGAAAAGCTTTGTATCACTTTTCTTTCACTCTTATAGCCTTAGATAAAATAAGAATACAAAAATCTTTCCTTAATAAGAAATATTTACTCTCACCCATCTAAACAACTGTTCATCGATTTATATCACCACTATCTTAGCATAGAAAAGGGTCACTAAAGGGATGGAACATAAGAACCTGAAGCATGAAAGAATACTATGCATAACATTGGCACTTAACTAAAGCCTGAATAAAAAAGCATCAAAGCTATGGATTCATTAAAGAGATATAAACTGAGGGCACACAAGACATAATGAAACTTTTAATGGCAATTTAAGGTGTATCATGTGTTCTCAGAATTGATCATGCTCTGAAACATGAGTTCATACTTATCATAAAATACTAAACATAAGACTAGAGCTCAAAGTTTTAGGAATGATGACTCGAATCACAGAGTGAAGTTGTTACTTCTTTACTAGGAGATAAGAATGAACTTTAATAGTCATAAAGTGTATAAACATTGGTTACATGTATGGCCCTATCATTAAATACATAGATAAGTTGCCATAATCACTGAAATTCAAGAAAATGAATATGATAGAGAAAGAATGGATCACTATCTCATCATAACTCTTATTAACATACATCAAAATCTAATTCTCAAACCTCGATTTGGTTCTTCACCCAATTATCTCCCCTTTAGATTAAAGCCAACATTATAAACATAAGGGTCTATTCCATATCCTTAATACTGAGAAATGTTTTTCACTCTAATGGTCTATGCTTAAATGCTCAACTCATATGAATTAACTTTATTTAGAATATACTAACTTTATTCTAGGACAATCCTTTCATATGTACCATCCTTAAATTTCCTAGATTGAATAAACATCATCATCTACTTAAGCTCTTCTCCACCAACATTCATGTCTATCTAAACACATAATCTCCCCTTTCTTTATAGCTTACTTATATCACACCTCTAAAATTATTTTTTTCCCTAAACCTTAAGAATAAAAATTATACTAAAGGACTTAACTTCCTCAAACTATTACTCCTAAGTTAGCTATCAAGAATACCATATACTTTATCACTAGCCTTCATCACACTTAGTAACTCATGGGTACTATCTAAGCATAAACAACAGTTTTAAAACTTAGAAAATAATGTAGCCCCATATCATCTTGGATACAACTCTAAATCATACCTACACCATCATACTCAATTATGAATTAATAAACTTAATCTCTTGCACGCACTGTTCCTTTAAAACTCTCTTTTCTATGGGATAAGTAAAACTAAAGATGAATATACTTTAAAATCATGCAGTCTAAGTGTAAAAAGACTCACCATAATCATATGTAAACTGAAAGATAAAATCTCATGGATAATAACTCATAAAACATTAACTGAATAAAATTGTGAGTCCTTACACTAATTTTCTAAAATACTCTTTTCTATGAGAGATTCTCATAATCGACATTAAACATGTGAGCTATCATAGAGTTCAATGTTTGACCCATGTTGAGGAGCACTTTTAGCATGGAGTTCCATGTCTGACCCATATTGAGGAGGATTGTTCTACCCTTGCCATCAAAATAGAACATAAACTGAACTGGAGAGATCACTAAATTGAGCCTATATTGGATAAGGGGAACACTCACTGGAGAGGCCCCTAAACCAATAGTGGCACATAGTTTCTAGAGAATAGGATGCATTGAACCTACATTCCTCTCTCAGTACTAAATACTACTCCCAATATATATATTGTATGCTTATACTAACGAAATTCACCTTAAAATAAGAATTTGGGTTTATAAATTAGAAAACAAATCATGCTTCCATTAATAAATCATACTCATAAATATCTGGGTGAATTTCATATTATGTCTGAGATCATAAGATCAAAACTGAAACCTAAATCATGCTTTATCAAATTGAAATAGTAATTCTAAACCTCTTGTAAACTGAGAGAATCATGAAAAATTCATATGCTCTTATTTGTAAACTGACTGAATCATGCTAAAACATTATATATATATATGTATATGTATGCGTGTGTGTGTGTATGTATGCATTCACTATCTCATAGAAATTTATGTCGAAATACCAATATTGATCTCATAATAATAATCATATAAGTGATAACATGAGTAAAGTTAAATTCTTATGCTAACTAAACTTTAAATCAATGATAATGTCAAAATTTCAAAAATATAGAAATTGGGTAAGAACCCTAATTGAAATCTCATAAATTTAATTGAAAAAACTAAAGCTTTTGGGAACAAGGATTAAAGGTTATCTTTGTTCAAACCCCACATACTTGAATTTATTATGTTCTTAAAGATTTGGAAGGTGAATTCTTGTGAGAATCCTATTTCCTTATCTCTTGAGAGTGGAGAGAAGAATATATTTGATAACTAACTAAGAAAGGGGAAAATATGCCTATTTAATGATTTAAGTCATTTTAATACCCTATACATGTACATAAGGGGTTTGGAATGACTTAGGGGTGTGACAGACCCTTATTCCCCAAAAATAAACTAAAAACAGATAATTTTAATGCACAGAAGAGGGTTCGTGATGCGTCCCCAATTGCAAACCTCAGGCTTTATAAAGTGAACCCAATCGCAAAACTCAGGGTTTGTGAGGCAAACCCTAATCGTGAACCTCAGGGTTTGTGGGGAAAACCTAATCGCGAACCTATGAAAGAATCCTATTACAACCGCTTTGCAGCGTGGGGATACCACAGAGTGTCGCTCTAAAACACCTATAACTTTTTACTACAATCTCAGATTGATGAGCAGTCAGTATATTGGAAAGAAAATTCAAAGAGCTTTAATTTGATACATAATGGGCCAAATCACTAATTATATTCTGCTAGTTATAGTCGTTTAAAGTTGACCCTTGTAGAATCCAATATTAAAACTCAATCAATACAATTGTTCACGACTCTATTTTGCTCAAAGTTCTTCCGGTGACCATAATCACATTGAAAACACTTCACACTCAAGGTGAATGAACTTGACACTTAACTAAGGTTTAGAATAATATTTTTGGGCCTTTAAGCATAAGACAAATAGTTAGAAATTTATGTAGAAGCTTATGGGGTATTACAACATCTCCCCATGGGACCATTCATTCTTTAATAAAGACTGATATTTGAACAAGAAGAATTTAGTTACTATTCTGAAACTATATTTCTAAAATTTCATCATGCCTTATAACTAACATCACCTATTGATTGGATACTAACTCAGTTGATACAGATGAAACATGAATATATACCTAGGAATTATATGGAATAACCTAGGCGTGACATGTCTGTTAATAAGGGATATAGCTAAGATGAAATAATAAAACATCAATGTTAAAACTAATTCTTGAGCTGACTTGATTGACTATAAGTAGATGATTCATGTTGAGAGTTTAGAACTCAATTAAAAATTCATGACTCGATTATCATATAGATCTACAAAGAGATAACTGATGCTATTAAATCTCCACGAGTTACTAAGAACAGAATATGATTTTCTCAAACTCTCATTATCATAACTTGTAGTAATAATCGAGAAAAAAATGTTTGTGCATGGTCTAAGCATATGATTCAAATGAGGAACTGCAACATGGCTATAACTTTATGACATGGAATATAGGCATATAGAACAGAAGCTAAAATAGGATTACCGTATTTTAGGCAATGTCACTGTTAACTTTCAAGCTTAGCCACACTTCTCAAATACTCTCCTAGCTATACTTATCATCTTAACTACCATATTTCATTTGATACAATCATATAATTCTCACATGGGTACATATGACCACCCCAATTAAGGTATGTGTTGAGCTACAAACTCTTACCAATATTAATCCTAACTCGAAGCCCTAAGGTACTACACATAACATCATAATACCAGTCTAAACTATGGGTGTCAATATCCGAAGTCTTTTCAGAGCTCTTATCTGAAGAATAATACTCGTTACCACTTCAAAAATTAAAAGAATACTACTTCTTACCACTTCAATAATTAACTTTGACATCTTACTAGGAATTCACTAGCATTCATCCACTTATATTGCAACATGACATTCAAGCCTATAATTATAACAACATACAAACTTTTAGGCAACCAACCCACCTAGTAATTTTCCTCTATAGTACCTATATCAATAACAACTTCCATCTACTATCCCTAAGAAGACACACAAAGAATATTCAATTAACTATGACATATACTAAATGATTTGTATCACTCTTGTTTCACTCTTATAGCCTTAGGTAAAGCAAACATATAATAATATTTCCTTAATACGAAATATTTACTCTCTCCCATCTAAAATTTTGTTCATCTATTTACATCACGACTATTTAAAATAGGAAGAGGCCACTAAAGGTCTAGAAAATAAGAACCTAAAGCATAAAAGAATACTATGCATGTCATTGACACTTAACTAAGGCTTGAAGGATAAAGCATCAAAGTCATGGATTCATTAAAGAGATCTAAACCGAGAACACACATGACATAATGCAAATTTATAATGGCCATTAAGGGTGTACCATGAGTTATGTGAACTGATCATACTATGCAACAAAAGTTCATACTTATCTTAAGCTTCTCAACATAAGACTGGAGTTCATAGTTTTATGAGTTATCACTTGAATCATAGAGTAAAGTTGTTACTTCTTTACACGGAAAACAATATAATCTTATGGGTCTATTCCATATCCTTAAGACTGAGAAATAATTACTTCACTTTAATGATCTATACATAAATGCTCAATCCATACAAATTAACTATATTTATAATATACTAACTTTATTATTGGTCAATCCTTTCATATATACCATTCTTAACTTTCTCCAACTTTAATAATCATCACTATATACTTACGCTTTTATCCTCCAATATGTCTTTCTATCTAAACACATAATCTCCTCTTTCTTCATAGCTTACTAATATCATACATCTAAACTTATATTTTACCTAAACCATGAGAATAAAAATTATACTAAATGACTTAACATCCTCAACCTATAACTCCCAAATTAGCTATCAAAAACACCATATACATTATCACTAGCCTTCTTCACACTTAGTAACTCATGGGTACTATCTAAGCATAGATGATACTTTATAAACCTAGAAAATAATGTAGCCCTATATCACCTTAGTACAACGCTACATCATACCTACACCATCATACATAATTGTGAATAAATAAACATAAACTCTTGCATACACTATTCTAAGCCTACTAGATAACTTCCATGTACATATACGAATAAAAGTGTGAAATACATTATTTTTGAGATATTTAACAATTAAGAGAGTAACATACCCTACAAAACTTGACGCACCCAAAAAACTTGACTCCTCTTGCTCTTAGATGGACACCCTTGAACCCTAGCCTCCAATTCTTCAAAATGTATTTTAGAGAGAGTGTTGGATGTTCAATCCAGTAAAAATGTGTTTTAGTAGGACATATACATTTATATAGTAAAGGGAATTAGGGCTTTGGGTGAGGGAAATATAATGCCCTAATTTTCTAAACCAGATCGCTACACGGTGCCTATGATCATGAGGGACCACAAGCTAACCCATGACTGATATATATACTTGTATACTATAATATATAATGTAATAATGTAGAAAACATAAACAATAGGCCAAAAGGTTTAACTGCATAGAATATCTCACAAATCATAACATCTATATGGGGTAATGAATACGAAAAACAACTGAAATCTAAATCAAATTTGAGCTAAATCTTAAAGCCTCTAAATACTATCTGGATAAGGAGTTGAATGAACATGTCTCCGACTAAATCTGTCTAGTAAAACTGAACTGAATTAAAAAATAAAATAAATAATATCATACTCAAATGGATGAGGACTCACTGCAACTCTGTGACTGGAATGCTACTGCTACTATTGATCTGGAGTTCGTATCTGTGAACCTACTATGGTGTAACGTGAAAAAAGCACCATAGCACAAATGCGTTAGTACAATTAGGATTATTGAGTATACGAGTGAGGTAGGCTAAATGCAAAAGGATTTACCTGCATGAACGATGCTAACTGACTAACTGATATGAACGTAACAATAAAAACATGCATACATAGTAACTGAGATCATGATTACGTGATATCTAGATCTGGACACTAATACATGATCTACTAATATATAGCATGATAAATACTAAAATAATGATAACATAGATGATTGTGTCTGACAGTCTTGAATCTAATGGAACTATCTGTATTTCATTCTGTAACTAAATAGATTGTATCTGGCCGTCCTAATATACTGAAATTAGAAGAACTATCTAAGTTCTTTTACTTAGATTATGACTAAAACTGTGGGAGGTAGTTTTTTGACTGACATTCCCCAATAATGCATATAGCTAAGTTAGGGTCTAATCACTACCCCGACTGGATGGGTGTCAATACCGCACCACTGGTAAGGACAGTTGTGAGTTACCCTTAGCTGGCAGGCACTTAAAATGAGAACAGTGGTAACCCTTAAACTGATGAATTAATCCACCTCATCAAATGTAATCTGATAGGTTAAGATGTCTCAACCTACACTGTCTACGTAGTTCTAGAACACAAGGATGATTACTAAGAATCATACCCTAAATTGGCAAGTGAATTCCCATCCTTTGATTGAATTGGTGCTAACTCCTATTCCTATATAAAAAGACTGAACATGATTTAACTAATGGTACATGGTCTTAGTTACCGACTTCTGTTGACTGATGGATTAGTGCTACTATTTGAGAATTAACTGAGATCATGAGATTTCTGAGGTTTCCTAAGTGACATGCCCAACTGAGTTCTATAGATCATGGATTAATTAAGGTTATCATGGTAAAATGACATGACTCTAGTCACACAACTATATTTTTTGGGTACAAGTACCCCAGGACTCAATGGAAGGAAATTGACACACATGACTGACTTGATCGTAAGAGTAGAGTCCACAATTTACCATATCATGAGTAAGGGATTTCACACTAAGCATAGTTCTCAACATCTTATACATGGAAGGGAAATTGATAAAACATATATATACTTGCATAGCTTCAATATCATTGTCAATCCATATCACAGCAACAATACATATCACTCACATGGAATTCATGGGAAATTGTAAAGAATAGAGCATGGACTTGTCATTTAAGCACTATTAAACATGGGATATGAATTCTATCATCCTAGGCATATTATCAAACACTTTGCATGCATTCTTTTAGCCTAAGAATGTTCATGAAATTCACCATATTAAGCCACAAAAGGATCATGGGTTTCAACTAACAAATATGTATACTTCATGAAAACACCTTTAGATATCATCTCGAAACTTAAACAATAATAATCAACATGTACATGCTCATATCACAAAATGACAATCACAAAATAATATTTAAAACATTGTTCTTGAGCTCTATGAACTAAATGGATCCATAGATAAAGACTACGCATACCTGACTTATGGCTCTTGATGTTTTTGAACTTGAAGGATTTGAAATCCTTTGATTTTTGAAGAATATTAGGTCTTGTTCTTGGAGATTAAATTTAGAGGAAAACCCTAGTTTTTGTTTGTGAAATAAAAATGAGCAAAATGGATGAATTCAGACTCATCTAGGTATATATAAGAGAGTGGTAAGTGACCAAAATATCCCTATTAAAATGAACTGAAAGTTAACTAAATGTGGCATGTGATGACCAGACTGACGGTCCATCTGGAAGTTGATGGTCCATCATTTCAACCATAATATGTGGACCAGAGATGGGGTTCATTGGATAAGAGTTGATGACCTAGATAAGACCAGATATGGGGTTCATTGGATAAGAGTTGATGACCTAGATAACGGTTCATCAAAAATCTAATGTTTTGTCATCTCGTCCATCAATCCTTATCACGAATATGGCCCTACTGCCTTGACTGTGATGGACAATGTGGTGGTCCATCACTTATTTGGAGGTCAGTCAACTTGGACGTCGCACCTGGGTGTTTTGGTCAGTTTCGAGTAAAACATCCATAACTTCCTCGTTTGGTGTCGGATTTGGACAAAATTGGTATCGTTAGAAAGCTAACTCAATTTCCCACATGATAGAAATCAGAAATATCATAAATACTATGTATTAAAAAAAGATTTGTATTTCAAAGAAAGTACTAGAATCCTTGAGATGATTTCTAGCTAGGAATAAGCACGGGTATTACAATATCACCCCTTAAGAACATTCGTCCTCAAATAAGATTGACTAAGAGGCAAAATAATAAATGAACATGAACTGAACATGAGAGACTGAGACATGACTTCATGACTAACATTCTAAATATACTGAACTCATACACATCTGATCATGGCTAACTGGTAGATGAATGCGTGACTGAGTGTTCTAATAAACTGAGTTTCTCAAGGCGAGAATGCATAGCTGATGCATGATTTTATAATTTAACTGATACATGAATGCATAATAGAGTATGAAATGGCAGTAGATACCACGTTTATAATGGAACATTAATATAAAACTGTATAAACTTAAGGCAAACTATTACCTTGAGCTTGATCTAAATTAGCGGAGATGAGGTAAGGATACTTGGTACGCATATCTGCTTCTGCTTCCCAAGTAGCTCCCTCAACGAACTGATTTTACCAAAGAACCTTAACTAGATGGACCTCTTTGTTCCTTAATCAACGAGTCTGATAGTCTAAGATTTTGACTGGAATCTCTTCATAACAGAGACTATTCTAGAAATCAATGCTATGAATAGGGGCTACAACTGCTAAGTCACCTACGCACTTCTTGAGCAAGGATACATGGAAGAACGGATGAACTGAGGCTAAATCCGAAGGCAATTTGTGCTTATAAGCTAGCTTACCTAAACGATCGAGAATCCTTAAGGAACGACATAACGGGGACTGAGTTTCCCCTTCTTGTCGAACCTCTTTAGTCCCTTCATGGGATAGATCTTGAGATAGACATATTCATCGACCTCAAACTCAAGATCCTTTCTATAAACATCAGCATAAGACTTTTGTCGGCTCTGAGTAGCCCGAAGTCTCTCTCTAATCAACTAAACATTCTCTAAGGCGTCGAAAACCAAGTCAAGACCTATGACTGAGGCCTCACTAACATCAAACTAACCAATTAGAGATCTACACCTCCTGCCATTGAGAGCTTCGAATAGAACCATTTTAATACTAGAATGATAGCTATTGTTGAATGAAAACTCAATTAAAAGAAAGTGGTCATCCCAACTTCCCTTGAAATCAATTGCACATGCCCTTAGCATATCGTCAAGAGTCTGAATGGTCCTTTCTGCTTGACCATTTGTCTGAGGATAAAATGCTGTACTGAGATGGACTTGGGTACTAAGACCTTTTTGGAATTCTTTCTAGATGTGAGAGGTGAACTAGGTATCTTTGTCCAAAATAATAGATAATGGAACACCGTGTAATCTTTCCAACTCCCTGATATAGATTTTGGTGTAATCCTCATTTGTATAAGAGGTATGAACTGGAAGGAAATGAGCTAACTTGGTCATCCTTTCTATAACAACCCAAAATGAATTGTGCTAATGACGAGTTCAAGGCAAATTCCTCACAAAGTCCATGCTCACTTCTTCCCACTTCAAAGTAGGAATGGTGAACTCCTGCATGGGTCCACTAGGCTTCTGATGCTCTATCATAACTTGCTGACATATAGAGCACTTAGCACAAACTTTGCTACATCACTTTTCATCCCACTCAACCTATAAATTTCTTGTAGGTCGCGGTACATCTTAGTGGCCCCTGGATGAATAGAGTATCGCGCACCATGTGCTTCTGCAAGAATCCTCCACTTTAAGTCATCTACACTTGGTATGAACAAACTACCCTGATAATAAAGAACCCCATCTCCCCCTTGGGATAAAACCTCTACTCTCTGATTCTGAATTGACTCTTTTAGCTTAGAAAGGCTAGAAACCTAGTCTTGGTTTTATTTCACCTCAGAAACTAGAGATGACTCTGAACTACTCTGAACATATACACCACCCTCTGAAGAATAGAATAAGCGAACACCTAGTCTGGAGAGCTGATAGATTTCCTAAGCTATCTTCTTATTGTAGTCTCGACGTGAGAAACACTACCCATGGAGAGTTTACTGAGAGCGTCGACAACAACATTGGCATTGCTCGAATGGTAAAGGACACTCATGTCATAATCTTTCAAAATTTTTCACCACCTTCTTTGACGAAGATTGAGATCTTTCTGAGAAAAGACATACTGAAGACTCTTATGATCCGTGAAGACATCTACATGAATTCCATATAGATAATCCCTCCAAATCTTTAAGGAAAATACTAAGGCTGCTAACTCAAGATTATGAGTAGGATAATTCTTCTCATGGGGCTTTAACTATCTAGAGGCGTAGGCTATGACATTACTATGCTACATGAGGACACAACCTAAACCCACTCTAGATACATCACAATATTCCATGAACCCATCTGAACTATCTAGAAGAGCTAGAACTGGAGCTGATGTAAGTCGAATCTTTAACTCTTGAAAACACTTCTCACAAGGATCTAACCACTGAAACTTGACCTTCTTCTGAGTCAATCTCGACATAGGAGATACAATAGAAGAAAATCCCTCGACAAACTGTCTGTAATAGCCAGCCAATCCCAAGAAACTCCTAATATCTAATGGAGAGATAGGGCGAGGCCAGGTTCTTACCGCTTTGGTCTTCTGAGGATCTACTCTAATTCTTTCACCGAAAACAATATGGCTAAGTAATGCTACTGATCTTATCCAAAACTCGCAGTTACTAAATTTGACGAATAGCTAGTAATCTCTAAGAGTCTGAAGAATAATCCTGAGATGGTCTCAATGATCACACTCTATGCGGGAATAGACAAGGATATCATCTATCAATACCATGACAAACATATCTAAGTACTACTTGAACACATGGTTCAACAAGTCTATGAAAGTAGCTAGGGCATTGGTAAGACCAAAATACATAACTAGAAACTTGAAGTGACTATACCGAGTACGGAAAGCTATCTTCAGGATGTCACATTCTCTAACTCTGAGCTGATGGTAGCCTGATCTGAGGTCTATTTTGGAGAAATAATTGGAACCCTGAAGTTGGTCAAAAAAGTCATCTACTCTAGGATGAGGATACTTGTTCTTGACCGTAACTTTTTTGACCTGATGGTAATCAATACACATCCTAAAAGAACTATCTTTCTTGCACATGAATAAGACTGGTGCACCCCATGGGGATACACTGGGCTTGATGAATTCCTTATGTAAGAGATCCTTCAATAGATCTTTAAGTTCCTTGAGTTTTTCTGGTGCCATTCTGTATGGCATAATATAAATAGGCCGAGTATCTAGAATAAGGTCAATGCCGAAGTCTATTTCCCTTTCGAGAAGAATGCTTGGAAGATCTTCAGGAGATACATATGAATACTCATTTACAATTGGTATTGATTCAAGGCTAGGAGGTTCAGAAATGGAATCTTTTATTTGCACAAGATAATACACACACCTCTTAGAAATCATTTTCCTTACCCGAAGGTAGGAAACAAACTGACCCCTAAAAGATGAAGTACTACCCTTCCACTCTAGGATGGGCTCATTCGGGAACTGAAATTGAACTACCCTCATTTTGCAATCGATTGTGGTATAACAGGAATGAAGCCGATCCATGCCAAGAATGACATCAAAATCAGTTATCTCTAACTCAACTAAATCTACTAACATGGCTTTCTAAAATATGATAACAGGGCTGTTCTTGTATACCCACCAAGCTATTATGGTTTTACCCACTAGGGTAGAGACTGAAAAGGGCTCTGCTAAAATTTTGAGACTGATTCTGAAATCGCCTTCTATATAAGGAGTAATAAAAAACAAGGATGCACCTGGATCTAGAAAAGTGTAAACATGAACAAGGAAAATTTTTAATGTAGCAGTTACGACATCAAGAGAATTTTCCTGATCCTGTTGGGTCTAAAGATCATTGAGTCTATTTGGGCATTAACCATTAGTAGTACTAGAAACGGCACTCTATTGATTTGGCCTACCAAACTTGGTTGTGGAGTGATTCTATTAACCCTATAGACCTGACTGCAGACACTCTTTAATCCTGTGGCCTGGCTTTCCACAACTGAAACAAACATCACGACCAAATTTACAGGTACCCTCGTGGTTCTTACCAAAAGTCTGACACAGAGGATTAGTTTGAGCATTGCTGACACTGTCATGGGACTTAGACCTGGTGCTCGATCTATGTTGCCATCTCTAAATTTGGGCACTGGCAGAGGAAGGAGATGGAATTGCTGGCTTAGGACAAAACTGTGAATGGTTTCCTTCTTTTAATTTTGATTGAGCAAAACTAAAACTGCCTGACCTTACTCTCTTGTTGTACCTCTCCCTAGTCCTAATATTCTGCTCCTTTATTTGTTGAGCATAAGTCATGAGCCTAGCTAAAGTCATATCACTATTCAATATCATAGACCTACACTCATTTACCATGCTATCATTCACCCCTGACACAAATTTGCTCATCTTAGCCCTGTTGTCTGCAACCACATGAGGGGCATATCTAGCTAGATGATTAAATCTTAGAAAATACTCCTTAACCGTCAAATTTCCCTGCCTAAGGTTGATGAACTCTAGAACTTTTGACTCTCTCAGCTCTTGGGGAAAGAATCTATCTAAGAAGTTTGTGACAAATTTCTCTTACTCTATAAGACCTGCATCCTCTAACCCCTCAGACTTTCACTGTTTGTACCAAGTGTGAGAAACATCCTATAAATGGTATGTGTCTAACTCGATACTCTGAAAAAAAGTAACTCCCATGATGTCTATGACCTTTTGGACTTGGTCAATAAATTCCTAAGGGTCTTTATCAGGCTTAGACCCAAAGAAAGATGGAGGCTTCATTCGGGTGAAGTCCGAAATCCTAGCTGCCGATAAGTTGGCCACTGTATTGGCTGGAATAACTGGTGGCCATTCATTTTGGGTAGCCACAGACTAAGCAAGTATGGTGAATACGACCCTAAACTCCATATGAGAAACATGTTTGCCTAAAGGATCTTCGGGCTGAGGAGTTGGCTGGTTTCTTCTTTTTAGAGGCATATTCTAAAATAAGAGAAGAACAAATTAGACTGAGAGATTAACTTGAGATTATGCTCACTAGCACGATATGAATACCGAAGGAAGGGAAATTGTTCCTGAAACATCTTATATCCTTTTGCACATAAATGTGGCGTACAATACACCCATGCACAAGAATCGACTAGATGCAACTTTTACACTTCCTAGGACTCTATTGAACCTTAGGATCTGATACCAAGTTTTCAATGCCCTAGTTTTTTAAACCATATTACTACACGGTGCCCATGATCCCGAGGGACCACAACCTAACCCATGACTGATATCTTTACCTGTATAATGTAATATATAACGTAATAATGTGGAAAACATAAACAATAAGCCATAAGGTTCAACTGCATAGAATATATGACAAATCATAACCTCCATATGGGGTAATGAATACCAAAAATAACTAAAATCTGAATTAAATTCGAGCTAAATATGACAGCCTCTAAATACTGTCTGGATAAGGCGTTGAAGGAACATGTCTTTGACTAACTCCATCTAGCAAAACTGAACCGAATTAATAAATTAAATAAATAATATTGTGCTCGTATGGATGAGGACTCACTGCAACTATGCGACTGGAATGCTACTGCTACTACTGATTTGGCGCTCATATCTGTGAACCTATGGTGTTACATAAAAGAAAGCCATAGCAGAAATGTATCAGTACAACTGGGAGTACTGGGTATACGAGTGAGGTAGTTTAAATGCAAAAGGATATACATGCATGAACGATGCTAACTGATTGACTGATATGAATGTAAGAATGTAAACATGAATGCATAGTAACTAAGATCGTGATTATGTGATATCTAGATATAGACACTAATACATGATCTACTAATATCTAGCATGAAAATACTAAAATTCTGATAACATAGATGACTGCGTATAATAGTCAAGAATCTAATAGAATTATCTGTGTTCCATTCTATAACTGAATTGACTGTACCTGACCATTCTGATAAACTAAAATCTGAAGAACTATCTGAGTTCTTTTACTGAGACTGGGACTAAAACTATGGGAGGTAGTTTCTTTACCAACATTCCCCAATAATGCATATATCTAAGTTGGGGACCAATCTTTGACCCTACTGGAAAGGTGTCAATACCGTGCCACAAGTAAGGATAACTGTGAGTAACCCTTAGCTGGCAGGTACTAAAAATGAGAATGGTGGGAACCTTTAAACTGATATATTAAGCCACCTCATCAACCCTAATCTAACAGGTTAATATGTCTCAACCTACACTAACTACGTAGTTCTGGAACACAAGGATGATTACTAAGAATCACACCCTAAACTGGTAGGTGAGTTCCCATCCTTAAGTTTACTCGGTGCTAAATCCTACTTCCATCTAAAGAGACTAAACCTAATTTAATTGATGGTACATGGACTGAGTAACTGACTTCCGATGACTGATGGATTAGTGCTACTATTTGAGAATTAACTAAGATCATGAGATTTCTGAAGTTTCCTGAGTCATATGCCCGACTGAGTTCTATAGATCATGGCTTGGCTGAGGTTACCATTATAACATGACATGTCTTAAGGCACACAACTATATTTTTTGGGTACAAGTACCCCCAGGACTCAATAGAAGGAAACTAACACACATGACTGACTTGATCGTAAGAGTATAGTCCACAATTTACCATATCATGAGTAGGGGATTTCACATTAAGCATAGTTGTCAATATGTTATACATTTAAGGTAAATTTATACAACATGTATATACTTGCATAGCTTCACTATCATGGGAAATCCATATCACAGCAACAACGCATATCACTCATATGGAATTCATGGGAAATCGTAAAGAATAGAGCATGGACTTGTCATTTAAGCACTATTAAATCATGGGACATGAATTCTATCATCCTAGGCATATTATCAAACACTTTGCATTCATTCATTTAGTTTAAGCATATTAATGAATTTCACCATATTAAGCCACATAAGGATCATGGTTTTTAACTAACAAACACATATACTTCATGAAAACACCTTTAGCTATCATGTTGAAACCTAAACAACAATCATCAACATGTACATGCTCATATCATAACATGAAAATGAAAAAATAATATTTAAAACATGGTTCTTGAGCTCTATGAATGATATATTTCCATAGATGAATACTACGCACACATGACTTAAGGTTCTTGATGTTTTTGAACATGAAGTATTTGAAATCCTTTGATTTTTGAAGAAGATTGGGTTTTGTTCTTGGAGATTAAATTTAGAGAGAAACTCTAGTTTTTGTTTGTGAAATAAAAATGAGCAAAATGGCTGAATTTGGACTTATCTGGGTATATATAGTCGAGTGGTAAGTGACCCAAATACCCCTATTAAAATGTCCTAGAACTAAACTGAACGTGCTGTGTGACGAACCAACTGACGGTTCATCAGGAACTCGATGTTCTATCATTTTGACCTTCATACATGGACTAGAAATGGGGTTCACTAGATAAGAGTTGATGGCCTGGATAACAGTCTATCAAAATCTGATGGTTTGTCAACTCGTCCATCAATCCTTATCTAGAACGTGGCCCTACAACCTTGGCTGTTATGGTCAAAGTGGTGGTCCGTCACTTGTTTGACGGTCCGTCAACTTGGATGTCGCACCTGGCGATTTGGTCACTTCTAAGTAAAACATCCATTACTTTCTCGTCTGGTGTCAGATTTGGACAAAATTGTTATCATTAGAAAGAAACTCAATTGCCCACGTGATAGAAAATAGAAATCTCATAAATACCATGGGTACTATAAAATAGATTTTTATTTCAAAGCAAGTGCTAGCATCCTTGAGATGATTTCTAGCTAGGAATAAGAACAAGTATTATCGGAAATTACCATAAGGTCCTCAACTAAAAGCTAAAAATTAGCCAATATGTTGGGTATGACTCACTTGAGTCAATCGTACCCTAGGGTCTGATTGGTATCTTAGCTCGTACCTATAACACCCCGCACTTTTCCTAGCTTAAAATTCATTCCTAGAATGTTTAGAGTATGATTAAAAAATGAATAACCTTTATTTCATATAGAATTTTCCATATTTGGACCTTCCATTGTATGGGAAATTGAATAAGATTTCCATCGATATCAAATTTACCCAAATCTGACACTCGGTGAAACAGTTAGAGCTTGTTAGTAATGCAGTGTTCCACCTGGCCACTAACCGCATCGCGGTGGATGGCAAAATGGAAATCATCATATTCCAGTGGACCTATGTGATATTGGCACATCACAGAGAGATCCAAATTCCTAATTGTCAATTTCCAGTGGTGCAACGCGATAGCACCACATCGCGTCATAGTGCGAATTTGCACTCATCCTTTTCCAGTAATTTAACACAATTTCAACGCATCACGATTAAGGTGTAACTTTTGCAATCTTTATCCATAATTTGAATTCTTGTGTCATGAATTTGATCATAAGTATGTGAAGTCTTCCTTAGGTGAATAATGTTCATAGAAGTTACTTAGAGCCAAGTGGAGCTAAGAACATTAGGTTCGACCAAAATTTGGCATTCAATCCTATAAGGGTCTATTTTAAATGTGTATAACATTTAATATACGTGGAATTTTCCATCCCAAGACCCACCAAATTGTAGGTAATTGAATTAGCTGTTTTACTATTCCAATTTTGCAAAAATTCTATACCCTAGCAAAAAGTTATAGCCATTTTAGTGTGAGACAGTGAGCTTCCACGATGGTAGCGCGTCACGCTAAAGGGTAAAATTGGGATGCGGGTTACAAATAGATGATTTAAAGTAATAAGGGAAAATTGGGTCTTTTCCCACCTTAACCCATGTCATAAAAAATGATCTAAGGCTTCAAATGGGGTATTATTTTCCCCCATTCTCCTATTTTTTCCTAAAGAGCAACCCTAATCGATTTCCTTAAGAATCATCAATTCCATCTTCTTCTCTTCAACAAAAAGATCAATAATTTAGGATTTATAATCCAAGAAATTCAAGAATGATATCAATATCATCTCCAAAGTATTCAAAATTCAAGCTTTTACATTCAAGTTCATCATCCAAGCTCCTAGATTCAAGCTTTCTTCATCAAATCAAGTCAATTAAGGTATGTGGGGTTTGAACAAGGACAATCCTTTCGTTCTTGTGCCCAAAACTTATTTTAAATTATAAATTACTGAATTTTATGTGGTTTCTCACGAAATTGAAGTTAGGCTTTATACCCAATTTATATTATTTGAAGATTATGAGATTTCAAGTGGTTGAATGTTGAGTTACATGACTAATTTCCTATATTTTTACATGTAGTGCGAATTTCCAGATTTTCCCAATTGAGTTTAAGCATGATATTGAGATTCTTGATTTTATTAGTTTGATATTATTGAAGTATTTTCAAGAAGCATGATGAGTATGATTTGAGAAGTTTATTAAAGGTTTCCAATTGAGTTCTAAGCATGACATTGTGATATTGACTTCATTATCTTGTCTTGAATTGCTAAAGTGTTTCAAGATTATGATTGTAAGCATGAAGCTTATTGTGTATTTACATGCGTTTGATGCATGGACTTTAATCCACAAGATTGAGTTTTGATATTTCAAGAATATTGTATTTTTAGCATACTTTGATCTTTACATGTGTTTAAACAAAGTTGAGGTTTTGATATTAAGCTAAGATAGGAATCCACATTATCCTTACTTATTATGAATTGAAGAAAAGAGAAGCATAACTGATTTCCATTATAGACCCTTGCGCTGTCTTAAGGTGGATTTCCTTAAGGTTCTGAGCCTAAGTATGGGAGTAGTATTTAGCACCGAGTTGGGCATAATTCCAATGTCTCATGCCCCAAAACTACGTTCCACCGTAGGTTTATGATTATCCATTGTTGGCTAAGATAGTGATCACTTAAGTTAAGGTTCTATTTCGGTAGCAAGGGTAGAACAACTCTCCCAAACGTGGGCAAGACGTTGGACTCCTTGTCAGCTTATATGATTTATGTCGGTTTGAAGAATATCCCATAGAAGACCCCTACTCTTTAAATAGTTAATAGATTTAAAGTCTTAGTATATATTTAGAAAGTTAATATTTTAAGATTTCCAAAGTTTTAAATCCCAAAGTCTCTAAAAGTGTTACAATCTTAAAGTTCCCGTCTTTAAGTCCTAAGTCCTAAGTTTCCTAAAGTGCTATAATTCTTATGTTTCAAAAGAAGTCCCTTATTTTTGTAGGATTAAAGTGTATGTTTTGAAAGTTATTATTTTAAAATTTCATCCAATTGACAAGATTTGAGAACAAGAAGAGGATACAAATTTTAGAATAAGGTGTAATGACTTACGAGATTTATACTACATGCTTCCTTATTCATGATTTATGACATTTAGATTTCAGTTTTTGCTCAAGCTATGAGAGTCATTTATATCAGTATGCATGATTTTATAAAGAGTAATGATATATCTTATGTAAATGCATACACCCCCATATACTTAGTACAGACCCACATATATGTCTATGTGCTACATTATCTCTTAATGTAGGTACAAGTTGTAGCGCATATACTATAAGAAAGTTATACAGATTCTTATCTTACTCTATTGGGGCCATCTCTGCCTTATTTTCAAGGTATCAGAAACAGACCAGCTTAAACCTTTACTGCTAGGGCTTTCTTGAATAGTGTAATACTCCGTACTTCTGCCTAGCTTAAATTTGTCCCAAAGATATCAAAAAATTGTTTTAAAGATGAATCCACTTTTATACATGTGGTATTTTCAATATTTTCATTTTTTATCATGTGGGAAATTAAATTAGCTTTTCATCAATACCAAATTTGCCCAAATATAATTCCCGGCCGAAGAGTTAGAGCCTTTTTAGTTAGGAAGTGTACCACATGAGCCATCAACACATCACGGAGCAGGTCAAATATCAATCTTTAAAATTCAATGAGCCTCCGCAATTATGGCATGTCACGCTAGGGCTTAAATTCAGAATTTTCCTTTTTCAGTCTCTCAGCGCGATGCTCTGCGTCGGACCAAACTTCCAGGTCGCAAACAAAGTGGCAACATGATAGCACGACATCGCGCCACCATTCAAATTCCCAATTGTCAAGTTTCAGTGACTTGGCACGATTGTGGAGCATAACTCAAATGATGAAAATTAGGAAATTTTCACAAAAATTAAAATAAGCATCCAAGGGTTAAAAGGGTCAATTTCCCACCTCTATTTAAACACAATTACATGTGATTAAACCATTTTTCCTCCAAAACATAGTGATTCTCTCAAATATCTCTCAAGAACAAGCTAGGGTTTTCAATTGGGGATTCAAATCCAAGAATCAAATTCAAGAATCTCTTCATCAATCTTAATAGAATCACGAACTAATGTATGCACAATGTTCATTCATGGATTCCTTTCATCAATGAAGCCCAAGAATCAATTTTTTAATCTTGTATTGTGAATATTTTGTTGTGGGTTGATTATGTTCATGTGATTATAGTTGTATGGTTCCCAAGTTGGAATCCTTATGTGTTGTTCATGAACCTATGCTAGTATGTGGTCTGAAACTTGTGAAATTGAGTTGATATATAGAGAATTATTGTATTAATTTGATGGTCATGCTTATGCCCAAGTGTTTGACAAAATGCCTTAGAGAATAGAAATTATGCAACATAGCTTAATCGTGACCCAAGTGATAAATACATGCTTTACCCTATGACCAAGAATGACTTCCATGATATTGTGTGCATTATGAATGGTTGCGGGAATGTCCATGAGAATAGGTTTATGAAAGTATGACATGTTTATATGTAATTCCATTTATGTACAAAACTATGATAACCATGCGCTTAATAAAATCCCCAAATTGATGTATTATGAATTGCTGATATTGGTCATGTGTTCAAGAAGTGTCATGTTCTATCAGTTTCATGATATCGAGTTCTGGTGGTACTTTGACTCGATAATTTAGCTGTGTGCCTAGAGTTAGTGTCATGTTCCATGATACTCTCAGTTAAGCCAAGATCAGTATAATTTAGTCAGTCATGTGACTCAGGAAAACTCAATAAACTTAGTACCAGTCCAGTCTCATCCAGTTATCTTAGTAATCTAAAAAATCTCAGTTATCTCAATCAGTCATCATGTCTTAGTAGTATTCCGTCAGTCAAAAAAACTCCATGAATTCAGTTTAGTCCAGTTCAGTTAATCATGTTTAGTGTCTACCAAGATGGGAGTAGGAATTAGCACCGAGTGAACCAAATGATAGGAACACACTATCAGATGAGGGTGTGATTCTTAGAAGTTATTCTTGCATTCCAGAACTATATAGACAGTATAGGTTGAGACATCAACACTGTCAGACGAGGGTTGATGAGGTGGATAAGTAGTGTTAGATGATGTCCCCATCGTTATCTTTTGGAGACGCTGTCAGAAGAGTGTCACTCACAGCTTGTCCTTACCAGTGGCGTGGTATTGATACCCTTTTAATTGGGGTTATATATTGGACCCCAACTCAGCCATAATGGGGTATTAGGTGGATGTGGGTTTTATAAATACTTCCTACAGTTTTAGTTACAGAATCAGCACTGTCAGATACAATTATTCAGTCTCAGTAATAGAACTCATATAGTTCTGCATATTTTAAGACTGTCAGATACAGTCAACTTAGAATAGTATGGAACTCAGCTAGTTCCATCAGAACCTAGACTCCAGATGCAGTCGCTCAGTATTAGTTATTTCAGTTATACAGTTATCAGTATCCCGTGTTATCAGTATTCAGTTTAGGACTGTCAGATATAGGAAATCAGACCAATTCTTCAAAATCAGAACTGTTAGAAACAATCTTTCTTTTATTAATAATATAACATCAGTTCCTCAGTGGTCTATAGACTTAGTAATTTAGTATCCCAGTATTAGCACTCAGATATAGGTATATCGATGTTATCAGAATTTATGAGTCAGTATTATCACAAATTCAATTGTAGTCTCTTATTCATGCAGGTATTCTCATATTTATGTTATTCAGTCAGTTAGTATTGTTCATGCATATGAAACATTTCATTCAGACTACCCTACTTGCATACCAGTACATTTAACGTACTGACGCATTTTTGCTATGGTGTTTTATACCATTTGTTTAGAAGCACGAGCTCCTGAGCATCCTTAATAGATTAGACGTTTAACAGCCAGACTAGCAGTGAGTCCTCATCATTCGAGGATAACATGGTTATTTTATTACTTTATTATTTAAGTAGTTTAGAGTTAGTTGGGAATATGTCCTATCCACTCCACACTTTTCAGATAGTTTAGACGCTTTCAGACTACAACATATTTCAGACAGTTTCTCTCAATTTTAGGTATTGTCATACTCTACTACATACTTTTTAATATATTCAGTATTAGTTCAGTTTTGAAACTTATGACCTTATAATATATATTCTACATATTTATAATTTATTATTCAGTGCTTAGTTACAAATATCAGTCAAGGGTTAGCTTGTGGTCCTTAAGGGTCATGAGCACTGTGTAGCATTTTAGGTACCAGATTTGGGGCATTACAAACTCGATATCAAATCCTAAGGTTCAAATATGTACTAGGAAGTTTGAAAAGCAACATCTAATAGAGTCTTGTGAATAGGTATGCTGTACACCATACTTATGTGCAGGAGGCTATGAGATGTTTTAGGAACTATTTCCCTTCTTTTATATTTCAGATCATGCTATAAAAAGGTTCTCTAAGAAATTTAAGTAGGTTCTCATTATGCTCCACTCATGTCAACTCCATCTCACTTTTAAGGTAGCAGAAATAGTGAAGCTCAAAGTCCTAGGGGTAGGGATTTCTCAGACAGTCCCCATAGATAGTTACGGGATTGACCACAGAATTAGAAGTACCTCATTAGTCCTGTTATGTTCCAAAGTAGTACAGATCTCATTCATGATCATGATAACTCTTTCACGAACTAAAAAATTAGATATGCCATCAGATCCCTTCTCAGAATCCTATGATAGTATATGACCTAGAGTTAGAAGCATGCACCCAGGAGTTTAGTAGTAGTAAAGTTGGGATAACGTTATCCAAATTGAGCAGATTATGTATTCATGGGGATAGTTGTACCAAGGTAGACTAGTAGGCTTGAATAGTGCAAGAAGGAATTTAAGAGTATTGATCTAAAATATGTATGAAGATGTGGATGTGAATTAGGAGATGCAATATTAGTAGTATATGAAGAAACAGAAAAAGGTGATCTGTTTAGTAAGGCAAACATGTGTCGTACAGAGTGTAAGTATGTGATAATGATTGCAGTTCAGTTTAGAGTTTAGTAAAGCGTTCACAGAATTATGATGATGGCTTGAAGCTAAGGGGGAGATGATAGATCAAATGACCAATTCAAGCTCTCAGATTCCAGTAGTAGTGCCAGTACGTATGGAAAAGCAGTAAGGGAAGTTGATTCCTGACCCATCCTTATCTTAGTGTAAAGTTTGGTAGTTTAGTCAGCATGATGCCTACGCATACTTTACATTTCAGTTCAATGAACACAAATTATATTCAATTGTTTTCCATAAAATCATGTACGATTCCAGTTCCCAACTTAAGAATTTCAATTCTATTCCCTTCAACAATACAAATCATGCCTCACAAACGCAAACAAATCCAAACTCAGGTTATGCAGATCATGAATCATGTACACATATCATGCTTTATAGTATACTCCGCTTCCATGGATCATGCTACACCTCTACTAATTAGGTAAATTTAGACTATGTTATGCATATCCTCAATTTAGGACTCTTGGTGAATCCATGATGTTTATATTCTATTCCTCAGGCTTCAATCAAGTGTCAAGTTCAGTTAGTGTCCATTTATGCTTCAGGTCCTCCTGATTTAACCCTTCAGTGATCTCTCTTTGTGAAAAAACTATAGTGATGGACAGTTGCTTAAATGGGAGAGAGTAAATATTACATGTTAAGAGAATATTGTTACGTGCTTATTTTACACGAGGGTGTAGTTACGAAGATAGGCTTAAATTTCATGTTAGTGTGCAAGTAAATGTCTAGCAAGAAGTTGTGTTTAGAAGTTGGGAAAGTACAAAGTGTGGGTGTGCGTTTAGATCTTTGACGTATGTTAGCCCTCGTCATATAACTGTAAAAATTTAGTTGCCATCTCAGTTATAGTTTTAGTATTCAGTACTCAGTAATCAATGTTCAGTCTTAGAATTCAGTACTTTAGTACCAATCTAAACCTTGGTTATCAGAAACCAGTATTTAGTCCTAGCTACAGTCTTAGTTATGGTTATAGTCTCAATTATCATTTTATCTGTAATCTCAGTCCCAGTCCTAATTCAGTAATCAGGTCAGTAACTCAGTTCAGTTTTGGGTTTACTCAACCATAGCATAAAGTTATCAGCTACTCAGTTGTCAGCCTTCCAGCACCTTAATTTACAAGACAGTTCTAGGATCATGTTATACTCTTGGTGTTTTGTTCTTAAATAATATAGTTACCCTTAATTCATGCTCAGTTATTTCATGTCACTTAGTCAGTCCTTATCTCCTATGCATAATGCTATGTAGTTACAGTCCAGTTATTCAAGACTAAGTATAGTTTTGTTTTTCAGACTCAGTATTCAACCATTAGTCATTCAGTTAATCAGATAAGTTAGAAAGTTTAAGAATTTGTGCTCATCTCTCATGAGAATATTTTTAGTAAACTTGGGTGAAGAAGAAGTACTTTAGTTAAGTATAAGTTTCAGTATGAGTTAAATCGATCAGCCAGTCATTCAGCTTAGCAATCGGGCAAAAAGTTTATATGGTGTGGTTTCCCATCTTTCCACGTAGTCCTACTATCAAAAATCTTAGGAATGTAACTATTCCAAGATAGAAAGTCCTAGTAGTTGCAAGATCATCTCACTTCATGTATTATGTCCTAGTTTTAGATCCCAAATATTCAGTCACAATTCAGTTTGTAGGTGCCTTGGGCATCATCCCATTTTTCTCAGCGACTCAGCCAAGTCAGTAGTCTTCGAGGGACATAGTGTCCTTGGTGAGAGATACACTTCCAGTTCATTGGCGTCAGTTTTCAGCTCTTTTGCTTCCATTTCCTTAAATTTACCTTGCATCATGTCTTTTACTGTAATATCAAAGTAAAATAATCAAAAATGACAAAATTTGCTTAAGACTTGCAATTATTCTCAGTTAAAAGCCTTAAATGTGTTAGCGTCTGCTCGCACATCAACCCCTCAACTTAAAATAATTGCTTTTCCTCAAGCAACTAAAACACAACATTACGATGCTTAACCAAGAGACACATAAGATACCTATGACAGTTGATCATTAATTTTAGTTCAAAACACATTACTCTCTCCATTTTTAATCTATTTAAACCCAAATATGTGTATCCATGAAGATCAACAATGTGACAGAAAGGCACCAAGATATGGCATCAACTTAGCAACAATAACTATGGATATGTACAAATTACACTACCCGAACAAGTAGGCAACTAGCAATGCAGCCGATGTACCCTTAAAATAACGAAGTCCCTCCTCACTCATATATGAAATCAAGCATGTAAATGTAGGGACGGACAAGAGACACTCACTCTCAGAAAGAAAATTCAATCAATGCATGTCAAATACCATATGCTTGACCTTACTTTCAAAGCCTAAGTTTTCAGAAAGTTAAGTTAGGATCACTATAGGACTTTTCTTCAGTTTGTAATGTAGGCTTGGAGATGTTATGATATGTAAGGATATTTAAAGTAACGAAGTCTCCTTGGCACTACACAATTTTTTTTGGGGTTTGAATTATCAACCTTTACGTTATTTCTCCCTTTCTTGATTAAGAAAATTCAGGATGGGTGTGGTCATTTAATTAATCATTTTCTCTTTTGCTCAACTTTTCTTTTCTCATTCTTTTTCTACCACACCCAGCCTTACATATATATATATATGTATATATTTTAGTATTACCCTTCTTCATACTCACTTTACATCACGCACCCCTATGATAGCCACCCTTAACTTTGGCTATTTGCCTAACTCAAAGTGCACAATATCCAAGGTGGATTAGGGCCAAAATAGGTTCATTGTGATACAAATAGGAAGGTGATAGGTATAATAAAAAGAATAGGCATTCAGGCTCAAAATCAGTATCAAGAGATATTATTCACACATAGAATATCATTTAGGCTAAAAGTTGACTAATATCAACAACGACCTATAATTCTTTCCTAACCACTATCCTACAACCAAGGCAAGACCAATCGAACAAGTTCTGGATGTAACACACAATGGGAACTAGGTAGCATCTCACACATACATGGCACAAAAGTACATCACAAGCTACTACCCATTTGGTTTATCCAATTGTTAGCAGTGATTATCATATCTCTAATACTAATGCCATAAAAAGATTCACAATAGTCATATA
Source organism: Capsicum baccatum var. pendulum (assembly GCA_030864225.1). Lineage (NCBI taxonomy): Eukaryota > Viridiplantae > Streptophyta > Magnoliopsida > Solanales > Solanaceae > Capsicum > Capsicum baccatum. The sequence goes on along the minus strand of CM061558.1, from coordinate 72,366,808 downwards.
TAGATGCTCATCACATAGTTACCAGATAGACAATTGGAGAGGTATTTATCATTCCAAGAAAAATCAACAAAAATATATCAACTGTCCTAGATACTTAATTTCCCCCCAGTTAACCATAACATATCACAATGCAAACACAATACACCTAAACATGCCGTCTCTACTAGGAATAGGACTCTAGGGAAAAGAGGCACAACAACAAAAACCCACACAGGACATCAACACCCACAAGTAGCCCCACCCTCAACTTAAAATCATGCAATATCCCCAATGTATTAAACAAAAACAAGAGAGTTAGAAACATACCTGTGGCACCACAGGTCCAAAGATCTGATGTCAATCATAAAATATGAAAACAAATAACAAAATACCTTGGATTGTCTCCTATGAAGCACCTAATTTAGTGTTGCGGCACGACTCAGTTATCTTGACTACCTAGACTTCATCAAGATACCTTGTTGATAATTATTTATGTTTCCACTTAAAGGATTTGAAACGTCGACCGAACTTTTGATCAATACATCTTTGAAGGGAATTGGGAAAACGTACGAATACAATGACATTTTCTTTATCTCGCCACTTTGATGACTTGAATCTCTTACTGAAATTCATATCAATTTTCCAGATAGGCTCATTGGGTATTGATGAGATTATCAATAATCCACTTGATGGGCATTAAATTTTGCCTTTACTGACATTCAAATGGGGAGTTTCATTTTGCTCTTTTTGAATGCCAAACTTCATAGTATAAGGATTATGTTCCTCATCCTCAAAACCCTTTAGTTGCTTGGGTAGGTGGACTTCCATCTCATCCACCAAGAACAGTGTTGGAAAATGGTTTGAACGAGGTCTTCTCCTAAATTTTGGATTTGCATCCTTCTAGGAATCCTCACCCTGAATTGGGCTAGAATTTTTAGAAGAGATTTGCTTGGTTTCTTCTTTTGCCTCTAGCACCGTTTCCTCAATCTTGGCATCATCTCTCATGGATGGTTCGGTTGGTTGGAAAATCATCGAGGGTTGCCCAACATCATGCATAACATTGATATAGGATTCTTGTTCCTCATCTTCACACTCATCCATTATGTTAAATAATTCCACAGACAAGATATCATCTAAACATAATATGGAAAAGTTCTTTGAATGCTTGACCTTTATATCTATATCCTCTATCATTCTTCTTTCCTCGTTATTTTCCCTTATGTTTTGATGTATAACACGTATGATATCATTCGTTGTGTCCACAAACTCCAACATTAATTGAAGCATAGCTTCAATGACACTTTTTTTGGTGCTTCGTTCTTCCTGTTCTTGACCATAAGACCTATCAAAATCTAAGAAGAACTAGAATTTGGGTTAGCATACCGGAGGAAGAGGGCATTTGGGCAATCAGTTCAATGTCTATCTTGATCAACACATAAAAAACAATTATACTCCCAATAGGATAGAGATGGTGCACACATATCTCTCCGGGGAGCATATATACAATCTTGCCAAAAGTGAGGTCCATCACAATATAGATATAGATCATCAAGATACTATTTCCAACCACCAATCTCATGTTTATTCCACGATGCCATAGTAATAACTAAACTAAAATAAAAATAAAACTTACACCAGAAATAAAAGAAAACTAAAAACAAATATTTACAAGTTTAAATTCAAGAAAGTAGGTAAAATTCTAAACCAATTTAATAAGCCAAATTGTTCCCCAACAACAGTGCCATTTTTTGATAACGCTCAACTTACACTTCAATTTAGCGCAAGACAATTGTCGTCAATATATTATCGAACTTTGGAGTTGGGGTCGAATCCATAGGGAATGATGTGAGTGGCGATTAAACTAGTTTGAAACTAAAGCTACAAGTTAAATTCAAAAAACTGATATGAAAAGATAAAATGGGGTTTTTTGATGATCAACAAATAATTGTTGGTCAATTTAGTTTCAGTGTTTGTAATCAAGAGTTTATGAAATAACTAGAATTATGTTCACTAGGGCTACCGATAAATAAAAGATGCTAAAATTGGTTCAAGATTCTCACGGTGGGTATGATAACAAGCTATCTTTATCGATGTTATTCTTAAATGTCTCTCAACCTAATTAAGAGTTTAATTCCCTAATCCTTTCGAACTTAGGGAATTTCTATCTACTGCTCAGATTTTATCTCAGGTTAACCAACCTCGTTATAACGCTGATTATTAAACAAAGTACTTTTGAGTCCTTGCTGATAATTCACTTCCTACTATATTTGATTTCTTTCTCAAACAGATTAAAGAAGGTGTGTCTAATGTTTGCAACCAACAAACGTTAATTAAAACTTCAAAATTATTAAAAAATCCTACCACCTTTTGAATCTTGAATACTTAGAACCTCATTAAGACATAACCCGAGATCCCATAACTCAAGTTAATGGAGTTTAGCCACTCATGATGTAATGAACGAAACACATAATTGAATTTAGTATTTGAAAGATAAACTTATAGAAATGAATAACAACTAGTGAATCACAGATTAGATCATAAAGGAAAAATCCCAAAATGCTGATAATAATCTTTTAAAATTATTTGCTTTTTCAAGCCAAGAAACTCGAGAGAGAAAATATCAAAATACGTCTCTTAAAACTCAAGTGCCAAAACCCCTAGAAAAACCCTAAACAATGCTTTTTATAGTTAATCCTAAATAAGAAAATAAAATCTCAATATTCAGAAAATCCTTCAAAATAGGTGACATCTCAATGTTCAGAAAATCCTTCGGAATAGGTGATGACATTTGTGACTGCATATTAGGGTCATGAAGACTTATCGTTAGGCCCTCCTGCATTCTTGGCATCTTCTACTTTAATTGACGACAAAGCTTGATGACTTATCAGATACGTGATGACATATAAGAAATGTCATCACTTCTTCATTCAAAATTTGAGTCTATGCCTACACTTAATGGCAATCTAATTCCTTATCACTTTTGTGATGTCATGTCAGAAATGTCATCACAGTTTCACATTAATCCTTCTAACACTGCAATACCTGACCGACGACTTATCAGGAATGTCATCAGTTACATTTCCAGTTCTTTTGCATCATTTTCAGCTCTTTTGCTTTCATTTCTTAAATTTCCCTTACATCATGAATTTTACTGTAATATCAAAGTAAAATAATCAAAAACAATAAAAGTTTCTTAAGACTTTGCAATTATTATCAGTTAAAAACCTTAAATTTATTAGCGTTTTCTCACACATCACCCAGCAGTTGTAATCCCTATTCAGAGCATAGATTTTCAGAACGACCTCTCAATCAATGAAATTCTAGTCAAAATCCTTGACTACCAGATTCACAGTCTGAGAAACAAAGAGGTCCTTCTAGTCAAAGTTCCTTGAAAGAAGAAGTCTGTTGAGGGAGATACTTGGGAAGCAGAAGTAGACATGCGATCCAAGTATCCTTACATTTTCCCTGCTAATCCAGACTCACCCTAAGATTATAACTTTCCTTAAGATTATTTAGTTCATGTTCAAGTTCTAGTTACAAACCAGTTTTATACTCAGATTCCTATCATAAACTTGGTATCAAATACCATTGCATATTCAGTCATGTGTTCATGCATCAGATATGAATTCTCTTTATGAGAAACTCAATTATTAGAAATCTCAGTCATGTAATAAGTTCTATCATTTATTCATGCATCAGATATGCGTGATCAGTTTATCATTACTCCTAGTTATGTATTCATGAATCATTTTAGTCAAGAAATCATGCATTAGATATGCATACTCAGTATGAATCTCAACAATGTCAGTCATATGGTCATGTTTCAGTTGTTTATGTTCAGTATGTACTTTAGCTTTTCATTTCTCCCATATCAATTAGCCTCATTCGAGGATGAATGTTCCTAAGGGGAAGATATTGTAATACCCCATACTTCTACCTAGCTTAAATTCATCCTAAAAATGTCAAAGACTTGTTTTAATGATGAATCCACTTTTATACATGCGGTATTTTAAATATTTTAAATTTTTATCATGTGGGAAATTGAATAAGCTTTTCATCAATATCTAATTCTCTCAAATCCGACACCTGGGCGAAGAGTTAGAGACTTTTAGCAAGGCAGTGTGCCACCTGAGCCATCAGTGCATTGCGGAGCAGGGAAAAATGGCAATCGTCAAGGTGAGGGTGAGGGTGAGACCAAACTCAGTGTAATTTCTTTACGTCGCACCAAACTTCCAAGTTGCAAACAAAGTGGCAACGTGATAGCCCCGCATCGCGCCACCATGCAGATTCTCAATTGTCCAGTTCCAGTGAAATGGGGAGATAGTGGTGCATTGGGCCAAGGATAAAAATCAGGAAATTTTCACAAACATTAAAATACCCATCTAAGGGTTAAAAAGGTCAATTTTCCACCCCTATATAAACAAAATTACATCTGATTCAAACATTTTTCATCCAAAACATAGTGTTTATCTCAACTTTCTCTCAAGAACAAGATAAGGTTTCAATTGGGTATTAAAATCCAAGACTTAAATTCAAGAATATCTTCATCAATCTTTATAGAATCAAGAACTAAGGTATGCACAATGTTCATTCATGGATTCCTTTCATCCATGAAGCCTAAGAATTAATTTTTAAATTATGTGTTATGAATATTTTATTGTTGGTTGATTATGTTCATGTGATTATGGTTGTATGGTTCCTAAGTTTGAATCCTTATGTGTTTTCATGAACATATGCTAGTATGTGGTTTGAAACCTATGAAATTAAGTTAAAATATAGAGTTTTGTTTTATTAAGTTGATGGTCATGCCTATGCCCTAAGTCACGCATCCTAGGTGTTTGATAAAATACATAAGAGAATAAAAATTATCCAATATAACTTAATTGGGACCCAAGTGATTAATGCATGCTTTACCCAATGACTAAGAATGACTTCCATGATATTGTGTGCATTATGAATGGTTGAGGGAATGTCCATAAGAATAGGTAAATGAAAGTATGACATTTTTATATGCAATTCCATTCATGTACGAAACTATGATAACCATGTGATTCATGAAATCCCCAAATTGATGTATTATGAATTGTTGATATTATTCATGTGTTCACGAAGTGTCATGTTCAGTCTGTTTCATGCTATCAAGTCCTAGGAGTACTTGTAGCTGATAATTTAGCTGTGTTCCTAGATCCAGTGTCATGTTTACATAATACTCTTAGTCAAGCAATGATCAATTTAATTTAGTCAGTCATGTGACTCAGGAAAACTCAGTAACCTCAATATTAGTGCAGTCTCATTTAGTAATCTTAGTAATCTCAGAAATCTTAGTGATCTCAATTAGTCATCATGTTTCAGTAGTATTTTATCAGTCAATGGAACTCGATGAATTTAGTTTAGTCTAGTTCAGTTAATCATGTTCAGTGTCTATCAAGATGGGAGTAGGAATTAGCACCGAGTGAACCCAAGGATAGGAACACACACTGTTAGATGAGGGTGTGATTCTCATAAGTCATTCTTGCATTCCAAAACTATGTAGACAATATAGGTTGAGACATCAACACTGACAAATGAGGGTTGATGAGGTGGATAAGTACTGTCTGATGAGGGCTCTACCATTCTCTTTTAGGGACACTGTCAGATGAGGGTTACTCACAGCTTATCCTTACCAGTGGTGTGGTATTAACACCCTTCTAATTGGGGTTACAGATTAGACCCCAACTAAAACATAATGGAGAATTAGGGGCATATTGATTAGATAACTACTTCCTATAGTTTCAGTTTTAGAATCAGGACTGTCAGATACAACTATTCTGTCTTAGTAATAAAACTCAAATAGTTCTTTAAATTTTAGGACAGTCAGATATAGTCAACTCAGACTGTCAGATGCAGTTGCTCAATATCAGTTATTTTAGCTATACAGTTATCAGTATCCCATGTTATCAGTATTCAATTTCAAGACTATCAGATACAGTCAATCAGACCAGTTCTTTATAATCAGAAATATTAAAAATAGTCTTTCCTCAATTAATAATATAACATCAGTTCCTCAATAGTCTATACACTCAGTTATTCAGTATCCCAGTATTAGCACTCAGATATCACTAAATCCTTGTTATCAGAATTCACAAGTCAGTGTTATCACGAATTTAGTTATAGTCCCTTATTTATGCATGTATTCTCATGTTCATGTTACTCAGTCAGTTAGTATTGTTCATGCATATGAACTATTGTATTCAGCCTACCTCACTTGCATACCTGTACATTCAACGTACTGATGCATTTGTGCTATGGTGTTTTATACCATAGATTCAGAAGCATGAGCTCCCAAGCATCCTTAGTAGATCAGACGTTCAGCAGATAGACTAAAAGTGAGTCCTCATCATTCGAAGATAGCATAATTATTATATTACTTTATTATTTCAGTAGTATAGAGGTAGTTGAGGACGTGTCCCATTAACTCCACAGTTTTCAAATAGTTTAGAGTCTTTAAGACTATATTATGTTTCAGATAGTTTATCTAAGTTTTAGGTATTGTCATACCCCACTTCCGACATTATATTATATTCAGTATTAGTTCAGTTTTGAACCTTATGGCCTTACAACTTATATTCCACATATTTATAATGTATTATTTAGTGCTTAGTTATAGATATCAATCGTGGGTTAGCTTATGGTCCTTCGGAGTCATGAGCATCGTGTAGAATTTTGGGTACCAGACTTGGGGCATTACAAGAAATCTCCTTAGATAGTTATGGTATTATAATGTGGTTAGAAATTATCCCATCAGTGCTTTTAAGTTCCAAAGTTTAATGGGCTTTATTCATGTTCATGGAAAGTCATGCACTAAGACCTAGTCAGGTGTGCTTTCAGATTCCCCCTCAGAATCGATAATGATAATCTATACTTCTCGATCTATGTACTGTTCTTGAGGTAACATGATCGGTATATTCCAATTCCCCTCCCCCCCGATAATTCTCTCAGACTTGCATGTAAGAAGTTTCAGAAGTCTTATATAGTGGCTTGAGAAGAGCCTTCTAGTGTGTTATAAGTCCCTCAGGTTTAAGTTATGTCCTCATTCTTATGAGTTGTTAAGCTAAGATAGAGTAAGATGCGTATTCTTAGATCATTGAATATTGTGTGTCAAGTTTCTATCTCTTGTAATCTTATTATCATTGTGTTGTTAAAAATTAAAGTCTAGTGAAGTCGTGTGAGGCCTATTTTGATTCACTAGCAACCTGTTGTTCATCTTTTGTTCTTGTGTTGGTTGAAACTGGGGGTTTAGAGGTGTAGTGATGAGAAAAATAGTAGGGGCGATTTATTGAATGTATGTATAGCCGAATCATTTGCAAAAGATTGAGTTAATAATGAAGTGTTATGTCTTTGTGTGTTAATTTAGTAGAAAGTAGAGAAGGAGTTATTATTTAAGGTTAATTGTTGTTTGCTTGAAGTACTAAAAGATTTGTTGATGGTGTTTGTTGTGCAAAAAAAGTATAGGTTATTGATGAAGGTACTTGGGGTAGGAGTGTTGTTAATTTAGGCGTCCCTGAGATTGGCAGGGGGAGTTTAGTTGAAACTTATAGAGCTATGAACTAAGTTTAGCGGTATAAAAAGGGTAGATAGTAATGATATGTTGAAGGAGGATGTGTTAATGGATTTTAAATAAGATAGATCATAGGATTGAGATTGATCCTTACTGTTATGAAGTTTTAGCAGACTAATGTTTTCAGATGTTTGGCAGGTAAGAATATTATGAGAAGTTTTGGTTCATCATAGCTAGAACTAGATGCTAAGTTTGAATAGTTAATGGTAATCAAAGTAGATGAAATCATTTCTTGGTTAGTGATGCTAGTTATATAGAAGGGATCTAGTGGGATTGAATAGTGTCTGCAAGAAGTTTGAGTTCAGTTATCTGTAAGTAAGTATAATATTATATGTATGGTGAAGAAGTATGCCCAAGATAATATAGGGTTGCAATATTTCCAAGGTTATTACATGTTGTGTGACTAGTTGTATATATATATATATATATATATATATAATGTTCTTAATAGCTAAGATAAGGAGTTTTGGGTAGATGATGTGTGGCCTTTTGGTGAGATATTGATTCTCGTGGTTTAGAAATACAAGTTTAGAGAGGTGATATTAGTACGCTATGACATGGGTAGTTTGGTTTATTCAAGATTGATGATGTCCATGTTAAGTGTTAGAATCTATGTTTGAATCCTTGAAGATTGAGCGAACAAAAGTAAGAGTCGAAGCTCTAAGTGGTGTGAAATAAAGGTCTGGTGATACCATGAAGATTCTAAGTTAGTTAATGTTTAAGTTGTTATATGATGACTTTTGAGGATATATAGATCTAAGAGTTGAATCTCAAAATAAGGTACTAGCATTAGGAGTTACACGTTAAGATACAGTCCTTCAGGGTAAGTTTAGTTTTATGTGTATTGATTTACTCCAGACTCTAGAGTAAAGTGATTACAGTTTAGATTAGAGTTTACATAGTGGTTCACAGACTTAGAGTGATGGATTAAAGCTAAGGGGGAGATGATAGGGTAAGTAACTAAGTTAGACTCCCAGATTCTAGTAGTGATGATGAATACTTATGCAGATGAATGTATTGTGCGTTAAGTGAGATCCTAGTAGAAGGTTGAGTATAGTTGTTGTAGTGGAATGTATAGTATGAGTTAACCCATTTAGACATTAATTCAGTCTAGGAAACATACATACAAGTTTCTATGGTTTTCAATCATCCCATCTAGTCATATCATTCTAAGAGGATATTTTCTCACTTCGTGTACCTTGTGAATTTAGCTTAGTTTATGCGTCTGTTTCAGAACCTAGATGATCAGTCATGATTCAATTCGTAAGCCTCCCATTCATCATCTCAGTTTTTTTCTAGTTTTTCAATCAAATCAGTAACATTCGGGGAAGAACGATCCCAAGGGGGAGATGTTGTAATACCTCTAGTTTTTAATGTCATAAATCTCTCATTCATTTTATCATGAAATTATATCCAGCCTAAAGTATTGATTACCCAAAAGTTGAAGCCCTCGTTTCTATATCAGCCATATAGATATTTTCATGAGAATTCATGCACTCGCAGATCAGTTTAGTATCTCATTATGTTTAAGATTCAGATATCTCATTTATTTTAGTTATGCATGATATCTTATAACCTTAGATTTCTCAGTATTTTAATATTAATTATCCATATTCTAGGACGAATGTTCACAAGGTGGAGATATTGAAACACCCCGTGTTTTTCCTAAATTTAAATACGTTCCTAGAATGTTAAGAGTGTGATTAAAAAATGAATAACCTTTATTTCATATGGAATTTTTGGTATTTATACATTTCATTGTGTGGGAAATTGAATAAGCTTTCCATCGATATCAAATTCGCCCAAATCCGACACTCAGTGAAGAAATTAGAGCATTATTAGTAATGTAGTATACCACCTACGCACTCACCGGGTAGCGGTGGATGCAAAAATGACAATTGTAACATTCCAGTGGACCTACACAATATTGGTGGATTGCGGAGAGGTCTAAATTCCCAATTGTCAATTTCGAGTGGCGCAATGCGATAGCACTATGTCAATGTAGGTCGTAAAAGTATGATCTAAGGCTTCAAATGGGGCATTATTTGCCCCCATTCTCTAATGTTTCCCTCAGGAACAACTCTAATCGATTCCCTCAAGAATCATCAATTCCATCTTTTTCTCTTCAATAAAAAGATCAAGAATTTAGGGTTTCAAATCAAAGAACTTCAAGAATGATATCAATATCATCTCCAAAGTATTCAAAGTTCAAGCTTTTACATTCAAGTTCATCATCCAAGCTCCAAGATTCAAGCTTTCTTCATAAAATCAAGTCAATTAAGGTATGTGGGGTTTGATCAAGGTCAATCCTTTTGTCCTTGTTCACAAAACTTATTTTAAATTATAAAGTACTGAATTTTATGTGATTTTTCACAAAATTGAAGTTAGGGTTTTTACCCAATATATTGTTTGAAGATTATGAGATTTCAAGTGGTTGAATGTTGAGTTACATGAATAATTTCCTATATTTATGCATGTTATGCCAATTTCCATATTTTTCCAATTGAGTTTAAGCATGATATTGAGATTCTTGATTTTATTATTTTGATATTATTGAAGTATTTTCAAGAAGCAAGATGAGTATGATTTGAGACATTGATTAAAGGTTTCCAATTGAGTTCTAAGCATGGCATTGTAATTTTGACATCATTATCTTGACTTGAATTGCTAAAGTGTTCCAAGATTATGATTGTAAGCATGAATCTTATTGTAAATTTACATGAGTTTGAAGCATGGGCTTTAAGCTCAAAGATTGAGTTTTGATATTTCAAGAAGATTGTATTTTTAGCATACTTTGATAAGCAAGTATTCAGGCTTTTTTCAAAGAAAGTTGAGGTTTTGATATTAAGCTAAGATAGGAATCCACATTATCCTTACTGTTTATGATTTAAAGAAAAGAGAAGCATAATTTATTTTCATTATAGACCCTTGTGCTATTTTAAGGTGGATTTCCTTAAAGTTCTGAGCCTAAGTATGGGAGTAGTATTTAGCATCGAGTTGGGTATAATTCCAAGGTCTCATGCCCCAAAGCTAGTGCCACCATAGGTTTATGATTGCCCATAGTGGGCTAAGATAGTGATCACTTAAGTTAAGGTACTATTCCAGTAGCAAGGGTAAAACAACTCTCCCAAACGTGGGCAACACGTTGGACTCCATGTCAGCTCACATGATTTTTGTTGGTTTGAAGAACATCCCATAGAAGACCCCTACTCGTTAAATAGTTTATAGATTTGAAGTATTAGTATATATTTACAAAGTTAATACTTTAAGATTTCCAAAGTTTTAAGTCCCAAAGTCTCTAAAAGTGTTACAGTCTTAAAGTTCCCAAGTCTTTGTGTCCCAAGTCCTAAGTTTCCTAAAGTGCTATAGTTCTTTTATTTCAAAAGAAGTCCCTTATTTTTGTAGGATTAAAGTGTATGTTCTAAAAGTCATTATTTACGAATTTCATCCAATTAACAAGATTTGAGAATAAAAAGAGGATACAGATTTTAGATAGTTTGAATTCATAGGGAGAACGGCTAACTAAAATGAATCCCTTCAAGTTATCATTAATAAATGTTATACGCAGAGTAATAAGGTTGTTGAATCCGTTACTCCTCCTCTCGAAGGGATGAAAATTCCTCATTCTAATGAAGTCCTCAATGCTTTCCCCTTCAAAAAGAAGCATGATAGGCCATTATCAGCTCCTATCAATAGAGACCTAGACAGGATAGTTGAACAGAACAACTACACTAATCAGGTCCTTCATACTATCTCCCAGCAGATAGGAGAAACTAAGAACTCAATACTTCCTTTTAGTTCTCCCACTCCTGAAAAAGGTTATCCAAGCCCTACCCCTATTACCAATCCTATCTTTAAAATCCCTGAGTTCCAAAAGGAGAAATTCCCTAGTCTCAGCGATGACTTTAATATCTCGGGAAAAATCTTAGAACAAATCAATGAAAAACTTTCCAAATTCAAAATCTCTGAAAAAGGAGAGTCAAGCAACCAAAAGAACTCTCTTTCCAAACTCACCACTGATCGCTTTTATAATAAGAAAAACTTTTACAAACGACCTTCCCCTCCGGACGTCCAGTTTGAAGAAAATCCCTACCTTTCCTCCACCAATCATGATGGTAGAAGAATAACAGAATGGAATGTTGACAGTTTGGCTGAACACCAAATCTACAACAAACTCTATGAAATGGGCATAGCCATCACAGCTTATAAAATTAGGTGAGCTTCTGATAAAGAAGCAGCCACCATGATCGTATCAGGATTCACTGGTATGATAAAACATTGGTGGGACAACTATTTCACAGATGACATTAAAAACCTTATCTATGAAGCCACGACTATGGAGACGGTTGTCAAAAGTGAAAACAGACAAGAAATCCTTGAGCAGGTCGCAAAAGAAGATGCTTGTTCCACTCTCCTATACCACATAGCGAGATATTTTATTGGAGAACCCAAATTATTTCAGGATAGGTGTTTAGAAATCCTTAACAATCTTACCTGCAATGATCTAGCGGACTTTAGGTGGTACAAGGACACCTTTTTAGTAAAAGTCATGGTCCGACCTGACTGTAACAATGATTTCTGGAAGGAACGCTTCATTAGTGGTATCCCTCCTCTATTCGCAGATAAAGTTAGGACTAAAATTAAAGATAGATTTGAGGGAAAAATCCCTTACGGAATCTTAACCTATGGAGATTTAATAAGCTTTATTACCATCATAGGAATAGATCTCTGCACCGACCTTAAGCTTACGAAACAACTTAAGAAGGATAGTACTTCCAAATATGGGCTAGGAACCTTCGGCCAAGACTACGGTTTCCCCAATCTGTCTTCTTCTTCCAGCAAAAAACATAGGAAGAAATCTTTCAAGTCTCACAACAGGGCCAAACCAAGAAAAGAATCCTTCAAGATAGAATAGTACAAGTCTAGCAGAAAAACTAGACGAAAATCCTCTAAGAACTGAGATACTTGTTGGACTTGCGGTAAAACAGGCCATAGAGATAAAGACTGTAAGTCAGACAAGAAGAAAAAGATCAACCAATTAGATCTCTCTGAAGAAGCCAAAGAAAAATTGTTCTCTAATGGAAGACTTATCTGACTCTTCTGACTCTTTCAGCTCTTCTAGTAATGACTATAGCGACGAAGAATTCCTCAACACTACATATGAGTCTGATCAATCCCATTCCGGCCAAGAATTTGCTTGTAACGGTACTTTTTGTACATGCACAAAAAAGACTATTAATGTCATTTCAGGAAATCCCAAAGAAATCTTGTTTGACATCATAGAACACATTCAGGATGATGAGGCTAGAAACAAATATCTTCTAGAACTCAAACGACTAATGCTTTCTCATGAAGAAAAGCCCCCTAAACCCATTGTCCATCCTTTTAGCATGAAACAGGTTATGTCTCGATTTGATAAACCTGTAGAGCCATCTATAGCTGACCTCAAAGGGGAAATCTCCACCCTCAAAGGAGAAATCAAAGACTTAAAAATCAGACTTGATCGGGTGGAACTTAACATCCTTACGGAGCAAGTCCTAAAAAGTGCGTCTCCTCTAGAAAATATATTCCCACCAGAATCTACTAAAACCTCCCCAGTCATCCATAATGATCATCTCAAAGAGCCTAATTCCTACCCTGGCTCCGATTGTCCCTCTACCTCCAGTGCTGCTATTACAGCCATAAAATCTTACAGCGAACACATCGCCGTAAAAATTGTCATAGACAAAGACTTCATTCTTAACAGAATAGCACTCTTTGATACCGGCACAGATAGCAACTGTATCGTCAAAGGACTAGTACCCACTAAGTACCTTCAAAAGAGTACCTCTCATCTTTACTCTACCACGGGGGAAAAAATGAAAATTCATTATCAGCTTTCTAAAGCTCATAGCTGTAACAATGGCATTTGCCTCGTTAATGATTTTGTCATCACAGAAGATATCACTGAAGATATCATCTTAGGAATAACTTTCGTCAATCAAATTCGACCTTTCATTAGTGATTATGATGGGATTCGCACAACTCTTTTAAATCAAGATCTGTTCTTTCCTTTATTAAGGCCCCTCTCACAAGAAAAATGCCACCTTATTAAAGAAAGAACTGTTTTTAAAATTAACAGACTTTGTTCACATATTTGTTTTCTTAAACGAGAAATTCAAATAAAAAAAATTGAACAAATATTAAAAACCCCAGAGATGGTTACTAAAGTTGCTAATCTTCAGGACAAAAAGAAATTTGTTCCGAATTTCCTAATGCCTTTTTGGGAAAGAAAAAAGCATTTGGGAGAACTTCCTTACATTACTAGTTTCAACGAGCAAGCCATCCCCACCAAATCTAGGCCTATCTAAATGAATCAGGAAATTTTGGAAATCTATAAAAATAAGATAAACCATTTACTAAAAAATGGGATTATCAGAACCTCAGACTCTCCCTGGAGTTGCTCTGACTTTTACGTTAATAATAGTGTAGACAAATAGAGAGGAACTCCCAGGCTGGTAATAAATTACAAGCCTTTGAATGTAGTTTTGAAATGGATCCGACACCCGATTCCTAACAAAAGGGATCTTCTAAAAAGGACTTTCAAGGCCAATCTTTACAGTAAGTTTGATATGAAGTCGGGATTCTGACAAATTCAAATTGCTGAAAAGGATAAATATAAGACGGCCTTCAACGTTCCTTTTTGACACTATGAATGGAATGTTTTACCATTTGGTCTTAAAAATGCTCCTTCAGAGTTTCAAAACATCATGAATAATATTTTCAATCCTTATACCTGTATGTCGATTGTTTATATTAATGATGTGCTTATTTTCTCCTAAAATATTAATTCATATTTTAAACATCTAGATACTTTCTTTAAGATTGTTAAATTTAATGGTTTAGTTGTTAGTGCTAAAAAAATGAAGCTCTTTCAGACTTCCATAAGATTCTTAGGGCATGATCTCTATCAAGGTAGTTATAAGCCCATTTGTAGAGCTATAGAGTTCTCCTCCAAATTTCCTAACGAAATTAGGGATAAAACCCAGCTCCAAAGGCTTTTAGGAAGCCTTAATTATGTAGCAGATTTCATCCCCAACATTAGACAGGTCTGCGAACCCCTGCACAAAAGACTTAGAAAAACACTTGTTCCTTGGAGTTCTGATCAAACTAATGTTGTCCTTAAGATTAAGGAATTAGTCAAGAACCTTCCATGCTTAGGAATTCCTAACCTCGAAGCCCGCATGATTGTTGAAATAGATGCTTCTGATACCGGGTATGGAGGAATCCTAAAATAAAAGATTGATGATAAATCTTCAGAACAATTAGTTATATTTACATCTGGAATATGGAATTCAGCTCAAAGAAACTATAGCACTGTTAAAAATGATGTTTTATCTATAGTGCTATGTATCACCAAATTTCAAGATGATCTTGTTAACAAAGAATTTTTACTAAGAGTAGATTGCAAATTTGCTAAAGAAATTTTACAAAAGGATGTTAATAATCTAGTTTCAAAACAAATATTTGCTAGATGGCAAGCTCTCCTATCTAGTTTGATTTTTAAATTGAATTTATCAAAGGATAAAATAATTCCCTTCCCGATTTTCTAACAAGAGAATTCTTACAGGTCCATAATGAGACCCACCACACTGGGGAAAATCCAAGTAAGCAGCAAACAAGAATAACTCAGGATGGCTAAACCATTCGATCCTCCGTCAGCCTCAGCAAACCCATTGAGATCATCAGTCCCTCAGAGGCCTGCACCTAAAGCAGAACTACAATCTCCGCTCCAAAACAAATATTTAGATTTGGCAGAATTTCCAAAACTCCCACCGCCAATGCCAACCAAATTGGTCGATCTAAAAACATACAAACCCTTTGATAAAAGGCAATCAACAAGTTCATCTGTTCAAACAAAACAGAGTTACGCTATGAAGGCTCCTGAGACCTTTGCACAAGCATTCGACCCTTCAGCGGTCAAAACAACACAACCTCCTCCTGTTAAGGAAGAATTCAAATTCATTACCACTCAGGTAATGCCCATTATTGCGTTAGACAAAGAATATGAAGGATATCCAATTGATCAGCTAATCAAGCTGGTTTACAATGATAAAAATTTCGTGGATACATCAAATCCGCTTAAAACCAGAAGATATTACGAAGCCATCCTTGTAGATACAGATTCTATTGAGGTGGAACATTCGATGAATGAAAGAAACCCAGAATATATTGATTATTCAAGGTTTACTATCAAAAGGGTATTAACCCCTTTCAACTGGTTCACCGATCACTTGCATACTCCTATTGCATTATCTATGCTGCATAGGCCAGTGAGAGGACTTGGTTATTTTACCAACAATGACCCAAATATAATTACATTGATTCCGAGATCAAGGAAGACCAATAATGAAATCCATATTAATTGACTCCTACTTCCATTCGGGTAATGAAATCTCTTGATACAAGCCCACGGGCCTCATGTGGTTAACTTTAACTTGATGGCATACCATACATTTGGCCACATAAATAGCCAAATCTCATTTCATATTACCCCACCAATAGAACTATCTAAGATGATGATGCATCTTGGTGAAGCCGGGTGTATAACATATCGAGATTCATGAGCCTCGACCATGATCCTTTCCCTCAATCCATCGACATCAGGAACACATAGCCTACCTTGGTATCTCAAGATTGAATCACCACCAATCACAAAATCCACAACGTTGTGTTTACCCATATTACTCTTGATATTTATTATGTCGCGGTCCAATACTTACTTTTCCTTTATATCAACAACAAGAAACGACTGAGATACCAGATTCATAAATACACCACCATCCTTAGAATTCGTAAGTTTAACTCTAATATTATCCAAAAGGTGAATGTCCTTCACTAATTCCCATTTTTCCTAATCCACACGAGCTAAACTTCCCATGGACAAACGGTTAAGAGCATCGGCGATTACAATGGCTTTACCAAGATGGAAATAAAGAATCATATCATAGTCTTTAAATAAATTAAGCCACCTTATTTGCCTGAGATTCAACTCCTTTTGAGTAAATACATACCGAAGGCTCTTATAACGAGAAAAAATATCGACATGAACACCATAGAGATAATGTCGGCAAATCTTCAAAGTAAAGATCACGACTAGTAATTCTATGTTATGAGTAGGGTGGTTCTTTCATGATTTTTTAATTTCCTAGAAACATAGGACACCACCCTACCATGTTGAATTAACACAAAACCATGTCCAATTTGGGAAGCATCACAATATACCACAAAGCCATCACAACCCTTGGTCTAGGTCAAAATTGGAGCCGAAGTTAGTTTATCTTTTAGCTACTCAAAACTTTCCTGACACGCATTCGACCATAAGAACTTGACCTTTTTTTGGGTCAACTTGGTCAATGGGAAAATTATAGTCGAAAACTCTCCACAAACCTTCTATATTAACCGGCTAGACCTAAGAATCTATAAATATTAGTTGGAGTCGTAGGTCTAGGCCACTTCTTAACTGCCGCAACCTTTTGGGGATCTTCTATGATCCCTTCACTAGAGATAACATGACTAAGAAAAGCTATGACTTTTAACAAAAACTCACACTTGGAGAACTTGGCATACAAACAATGATCCTTTAATGTTTGCAACACGACATAGAGATGATCGGCATGATCTTAGAATAGAAAAATATGTCATCAATGAAGACAATGACAAACATCTCCAATAACGGATGGAATACCCTATTCATCAAGTCGTTGAATATTGTTTGGGAATTGGTCAATCCTAAAGATATGACAAGAGACTCATAGTGACCATACTGGGTTCTAAAGGTAGTCGTAGGGATATTCACATCCCTAATTTTAAGATGATGATAACCTGATCTAAGATCAATCTTAGAGAAGCACTTTGCAACCTGAAGTTTATAAAACAAATCATCTATCCTAGGAAAAGGATATTTATTCTTTATGATCACTTTTTTGAACTGACAATAGTTAATGCACATACAAAGGGAACCATTCTTCTTGCACACAAAACACACGGGAGAACCTCAAGGAGACACACTAGGATGGATAAAACCTTTATCTAAGAGGTCTTTCAATTTCTCTTTCAGCTCCTTTATCTCCGTAGAAGCAATTCTATAAAGAGGGATAGAAATCGGACAAGTGTTCAAAACAAGATCAATCCCAAAATCAATTTCCCTATAGGGAGGAATATTGGGAAGGTCATCAGGAAACACCTTGGGAAACTTATTGACCACGAGAGCAGATTCTAGAGAAGACTCTTTTGAGTTATAATATTTAACTCAGACCAACTGATACAAACACCCCTTTGAAATCAAATTTTGGGCTTTAAGATAAGAACTGAACCTTTCCTTAGGCACTAAGTAATCACTTTCCCATACAATGACCGGCTCATTAGGGAACTTGAAGATGAAACTACGGGTCCAACAATCTAAGGAACCAGAACATGAATACAACCTATCTATCCCCAGAATTACATCAAAATCGACCATGTCTAACTCTATCAAGTTTATAAGAGTATCTCTACCACCAAAAGATACCCCACACCCCTATAGACTCTTTTAACAACCATAGAGTATCCTACTAGGATAGAAATAGAAAAAGGAACCAACAGACCCTCGAGACCACAATCAAGACACACAGCCACATATGGGCACACATATGAAAAAGTAGAACCTAAATTAATCAAATAGTACACATCATTGGAGAAAAGTCTCAACATACCCATGAAAACATTGAGAGATGCCTAAAAATCCTGATGAGTAGCAAGTGCATACAAGCGATTTCAGCCAGTGCTGGTGCTAGGAACAAAAGCAGAAACAGACATAGAAACCTTTGGTGCGGGAGTAGATGAAGTAGAAATAGGTGCCTGGTTGTCCCAAGAAGGTGCTAGAGAGGGGCAATCATGCTGTATGTGCTCAATTTGACCATAATGAAAACATCTATTTCTTCCCTTCTCCACTAACTGTGATAAACCTGGCCACAAAATCTATAAGGATAGCGGGGTAGAGATGATTGAGCACCACTTGCCTAAAATTTGGCACCTTATGCTCGGAACCCACTAATAAATTGAGATCGATGATTACCCAGTGACTTCGGGTAAGGAGAGTGAACACTAGTCGAGGATAAACAACCCAAACTCCCACACTTTTTCATGGATATTTCCCACCATGTCTACCACATTGCTCAGAAGACCAAAATTTCTTTCCTTGCCTTTCACTAATCTCAACTTATTTCTTTTTCGCTTCTTCTACTTGTTGCATATACACGATCAACCTAGAGATGTCCATGTTTTCAATCAATAAGGTCGCCTTGCTCTCAAAGACTAACTCGAAGGGCAATCTCGAGGCAAACTTACGCATTCTATCCCTCATGCAAGAAACCATCTCAAGAGCATAAGTTGACATTTGATTGAATTTCAAGGCATACTCTTGAACGTATATTCTTCCTTGCTTCAAGTTCATAAATGTTTTTGCCTTTGCTTTCCTTAATTCTTGAGGAAAGAAGCGATCTAAGAAAGCCTTAGAGAAATCCTCCTACAAGGAAGGAAAGGAATCAACACCTTTAGATAATTCCCACCTTTCATACAATTGGTACACTGCATCTTTCAATTGGTAAGAAGAAAACTCAACAACGTTAATTTTTGAAGCATGCATGATTTGGAAGATATTCTCTATTTTGTCAATGAAGCGTTGGAGATCCTCCTTAGGGCTTAACCCTATAAATTGGCCATCTTTTGTGGCCTCAGAAGAAATAGTAGCTAGAGTACCATGCTCTGATTTAGAGGCTACTAATTCAGTCAAGAGGTTGATAGAGGAAAGAAACACAACATTAGTATCATCCCCTTGAGGTGATGAAAAAGGAGGGTCACTCTTATAATCGAGGTTGGTGGGGATAGGTGGAACTCCACGAAAATGGTCAGATGCCATGACCCTAGCCCGGGTCTAAATGCCAAAAGTTAGACGAGTTTCATCCATAAGGCCCTCAGTCAGGGTAGAAGTGTTTCCCTAAACCTCAGATCTCTTGGAGGCATGATTTGGAAGATAGCAAATGGAAATCAGAGAAATCCAAAACCTTAGACTCTATAGCTTGAGATTGAAGTACGAGAAAGGTAAACATTTCCTAAAATATATCATAGCCCCTCTTTTATAAATGTGGCTCACTTCATACCAATAAAAAAGACTTTACTTGACACAGTATTGTGGACACCTAACTGACCATGAACCTAGGCTATGATACAAACTTGACACAATATAAAATTGGTCCATGTCATATAGGCACCTCAAACGTATATTAATTGAAGGTTGCCTCAAAAATTGAACCTAATCATCAGTATAAATCATAAAGGTCAGATGAATTCCAACCATACAATAAGATGGCAGAAATAACTCCAATAGTCATAACTTAAATATGATCAAACACCTCATTATATTCGGCAACCTATTCAATATACCCAAGTACACAGGCATCTATAATACCTTTATACAAACTGATGTTTAGAAATGTGCTTGTCGGGATAAGCCCCTAATAATAGCAAAACCAAATCTAAATAAGACTATGTCTAAAGAAAAGATACCAAGGATAAGTTTATTCCAAAGTAAGGAAGCACACTACTCCAAAGTAAATGCACGAACCACTTTGATCGTCTAATCACCATGTAGGAAAATAATATGATGCTTTGGCCTCTATTTTGTGTGGGGATATAGCGTCTTAAGATAGTTAGCTGTTGGAGTTATAGCACGTAACTCAATGATAAGGATACAAAAACATCATCATTCAACAACAAGTCAATATATCATATTCTATCACATTCATACACTTCTCCATACATATAAGTACTCCACATGCCAAACGAAGGAACTAGTCTTATCGGCTCTCTTAAAGCACTCATTCATCACACATATAATCAAGGACTACAAACTCTCAAAATTATAGATTCAAACATTATCAATAGTCGGAGGACTTTAAGCATATTCGCATTATTATTAGACATGGGACTCTAACCATGCACACATATTCATTAGTTATGGACTTTAACCACATACATATTCTTTCAAACAAGGGACTCATATCACACACTCATCTAGGTAAGGGACTACAACCTCATGCCCATTTTTTAGACAAGGGACTCTAAACTCATGCCACACTTGGACTCTAACCACAAGACATTTTATTCCGCGAGGTACTTCAACCTTAAGAGATCTCTTTAACCAGGGAACTTTAACCTCAAATAATTTCATTAGGCAAGGGACTTTACCCTCAAGCCATTTCATTAGGCAAAGGACTCCAACCATAAGCCACCACAACTATCATTAGTTGATATTGGGACTTTAACCCATTGCCCATGTATCAACATGCATTCAAATCATCACTAAGGTCTTTAACCTACCTATCAATTTACAATCCAATGGTACAAGGACTGAATTTAATTCATTATTCAATTTAAAGTATAGTCCTTAAGACCCTTACTCAATCATGCATTGTTTATTAGCATACATACGCCATACTCTAGTTTAAACATAATTCAATCACATGTTTTAGGGACTTTGAGCCCTTTTTAGCCATAAAAAAAAAGTCACAATTTAACAATTATATGAATAACAATGTCATCACATTTCCATATATCAACCCCTCACACTAGTTGGGCTATTTCCCTAGATTAATGCCTCATCAACATGTAACTAGTCATTTCACTTAGACATTTTGATAAACACCTTGTGGGCATGCCTTTACCAAGGCTAATTTCAAGGAAAAAACCATAAATATTAGAGTTTCTTGAATAACAATTTGTTAATCTACAAAAAAGAAGTTCCCACACTTGAAAACATTAAGAATAATATGCATAAACACAAATCTAAATAAAAGTAAATATTATTAATCACAAGGCATCAAAACCCTTAATATTGTTTTTCAAAATATCCTTGTACACTTACTAATCCAAGTGTAAAATACATGGTTTTTGCATTATTTAACCAAGGAGAGTTTCATGCCTTAAAAAACTTGGTGCACCTAAGAAACTTGACTCCTCTTGCTCCTAGATAGACACCCTTGAACCCTAGCCTCCAATTCATCCAAAATGTATTTAAGAGAGAGTTTTGGATGTTTGATACACTCAAAATATGTTTTAGGTGGCCATAGAAACTTATATAGTGAAGGTAATTAGGGTTTTGGATGAGGCAAATGACCATAAGGTCCTCAACTAAATGCTGAAAATTGGCCATGATGTTGGTAAAATTGTACCCTCGGTATGAGTGGTACCATAATTCATACCCTAAGCTTTTCATAGGTCATCCATAATGGTTAGGGTATTACAACCTATCATTGAGTAATATACAATAGGTATGTATCATTTCCTCACTCTTACACTTTACCCGTACCAAAAATAGTCTACTCCAAGTCAAGACCTCACTCTATATAATTAGGTTATGTACATATGGTACCTAGGAAAGTGAGTAACATTCACCACACTACCTAGGGTATGAGAGATGAGAGGGAGAAGGATACGAATCATATCCACGGGGTACAACTCATGCCCCTGGTCGTACCTACCATCAGTGGTATCAAATGAAGAAATTTGTCAATGGTTCAAAGTCTAGGTGTTTCATAAACGATGACCCAGATCGAATCAAATAATTAGAAAGACTGCATGAGTCTAGTAACATAATCCATATTAATTATCTCTTATTTCCATACCAGTAACTTAATCTTTTGAGTCAACCTACCAGGCCTCAAGTGCTCTACCTTCACTTGTTAACACACTAAGCACATAGCCATAAAATTAGACACATCCCTCTTCATATTATTTCACCACTAAATCCCCTTAAGATCATGATACATTTTTGTCGAACCAGGATGAATAGTATAATGTGACTCACAGGTTTCGACAAAAAAATTTTCTCGCAACCCATCAACATAAGGAATACATAATCTGCCTTGAAACCTTCAGATATAATCACCACGAATCTTGAAAATCATGATATTTTACCTACCTATACTATTCTTGATTTGCATTATGATATGGTCTAATATCTGCTTCTCCTTTACCTCAGCACCAAGAGATGACTTTGCCACCTCTTGAACAATTATACCACTATTTTTGGAGTCTAAAATATGAAATCTAAGATTATCCAAATGGTGAATATACTTCATGAATTCACACTTCTCTTCATCTACATAAGATAATCCTCCTATGGAAAATCTGCAAATAGAATTAGCAACCACGTTAGCTTTACCTAGATGATAGTGAAGACTTATGTCATAGTTCTTAAACAACACAAGCCATCTCCTTTGCTAGATATTTAACTCCTTCTGAGTGAAAATGTATTGCAGGCTCTCATGGTCAAAATACATATCAACATAGACCCCATATAAATAATGCCATCAAATCTTTAATGCAAATACCACAACTAATAATTCTAAATCATGAGTCAAATAATTATTCTCATGAACTTTTAGTAGTCTAGAAGAATAATCGACTATATTTCCAAGCTGCATTAAGAAACAAACCAGCCTCACTCGAGACACATCATAATAGACAACAAAATAATCAGTGCCCTAAGATAGAGTCAAGAACAGAGCAAAAGTCAACTTATACTTTAGCTTTTAGAAATAAAACACCCTGGGTTAGGGACACTTAGAAAATTTCCTATATTTTGGTTCCCTAGATAGGATATGACTAGGGTAAATGACTCGTACACTGGTATAAAAGTGGTATAATTTAGTCGTATGGTGACCAGTATTGGTTGGTGGATTGGATTTGGTTTTTGGAATAGGTATGATTTGTCTGGTACGAGTCGTATTAGTGGATAAAAATTGTTTGGTTACTTTACTTAATATTGAACCTTGTAACTTAGATTGGATATAAGTATGAGTGACTCACCATAAATCATAAGCTAGGGTATGAGTCATTCCATGGACTCGTGTAATACCCCAAACTTTCCTTAAGACTAATTTCGTCTCTATAAGATTGAGGAATGAATTCCAAAGTGATTAATATTTAAATTAAATATAATTTTCCTAATTTTGACTTTTTATCAAGTGGAAAATTGAATTAGCTTTCCAACAGTATAAGATTAGCCCAAATCAAATAACCGGGCAAGAAGTTATGGAAAATTAAAGTTTTAGTCATAAAACACCGTCATTAATACCCTTAGCATGTTATGCAGAGGATTAATATCCCAATTGTTAGTTTCTAATAGCCTAGCATGATATTGGAGTGTCGTGCTAGGTGCCAAAATAGCATTCTAAAGGGGCATCATGACGGCTCCGCATCGCGAAGTTTGCCCAGTTCCCTATGGTCGATTTCCAGTAAGCCACCGTGATAGTAGCATATCGCAGTGGAAACTTAGCTCACAAATATTTTATTTTTTCAGTTTGTTAAAAGTTAAAGAGGGTATTTTGGTCAATTACCCTACGCCCAATTCATCCAAAAACATAACATAACAATGTACTTTATGCCCTAATCCTCGTTTTCTTCAAAACAAAAACCCTAGCTCATCATACTTTTCCTTTAAGAAAATCAAGATTTCTCCATTCATTATGAAAATTGAGCTAGGATTCCAAGTTATTAGTGCAAGAATTCTAAGAACCCTCATTCAAGAGTACAAGTAGCATCTCAAAAGCAAACCTATTCATTAAGTTCACAATCTAAAGTATGTGGGGTTTGAACAAGAACAATCCTTGCATTCTAGTGCCCAAATACTTCTTTTGAGATATAAATTTTTGAATTTTACTATGGTGTCCATGAACATTAGCTAGAGTTTATTCCCATTACCCTAATTTGTAAGATTATGTGATTTCCTATGGTTTAAAATTTGAATTACATGATTTTATTTATATTTCCATGCCTATTTCTGAATTTTCCAGATTTTAAGATAATAATGAATGTTTTGTTATCAAGCATGAATTTTGAGATGTTGAAATCATGAGATTCATTTTATAAGTCATTTTTCTAATATCTTGATTGAGATGATTGTAAGTTTTTAAGATGATGGTTGAGCATGAAGTTTAAATATGATTTTGATGCATTAAAGCTTCACATTTTGAGTCCTAAGTACAAGTGATGAGTTTATAAGAAGATTATGATTCAAGTTTTGTTGACAAGTTTTGATAAGTGCTTTCAAAAGTTAAGATAGAAATATACATTAAATGGTTTAAAGCAAAGAGAAACATGGTTTGATCTTCATTATAGACTCTTGAGTTATTTTGAGGTGGATTTTCTAAACGTTTTGAGCTGAGTATGGGAGTAGTATTTAGCACGGAGTTAGGTAAGTTACTATGATTTCATACCCCAGAATTATGTGGCCCCATAGGTTGAGATATTTGTACCCACTATATGTGGATGACCGAGATAGTAATCACTAAAGTTGAGGTTCTATTTTGATGGCAAGGGTAGAACAACTCTAATCAACGTGGACGAGAAGTTGGACTTCATCCAGCTTACATAGTTTATGTCAATTAGAAGAACCTCCCAAAGATGTCCCATACTCTTGAAACAATTTTATGGATTTATAGTCTTGAGCTAAAGAGTTTACTATACAGAAGGATAATACAGATTTTAGAAGCAATTGAAATGACTCAAGAGATTTTTACTACATGTTTCTTTATTCATGATTTATGAGATTTATATTTTTGATTTTTATTTGAGCTATGTGAGTCATTTACGTCAGCATGCATGATTTTATAAAGAGTAATGATATTGTTTATTTAAATACATACACCCCCATATTCTTAGTACATCCTCAAAGTACTTATTCACATATATGTCTTGTGCAACATTGTCTCATACTATAGGTAAAAGTTGTAGCACATATACCATATTCATTTTGTTCACAGCTTCCAGTCAGCAGGTGATGAGTCCTTTTTATTCAAGGGCTTGAGTCAGTCATATAGTTTAAGAATTATTGTATTTTATTTATCTAGTCGTATTGAGTTGGGATAGTTGGGAGTCATGACCCAGCTACCTATAGTCAGTACTAGTAGAGGCTTCATAGAGAGTCAACAGTGTTAATGAATTTAATTTCAGTTTTGTTTGCAAAGCAGAGTTGTAATCTTGTAAATTTAGATTTTTGTTGATCATGTTCAGAAAATTTTTATGTTTTCGCTGATTTTTTTCTAGATTTATGTAATTTATTCAGTTTCTTGTAAGTATGCCAGTAGAAGGGTTAGCTTGGGATCACTTATGACTCTAAGCACCATGTTACATCTTAAGACCTATTTTTAGGGTATTACAAACTTGGTATCATAGCCAGGTTCAAGTGTCCTAGGGTTTCTATAAAGCCGTGTCTAGTAAAGTCTTGCAGAAGGGTACGGAGAGGTCTGTACTTTTCTTCAAGAGGCTATGAGGCATTTAGGAAATGTTTCCATTCTTTCAAGTCTCAGATCGTGCTATTGAAAGGTTCTCTATGAAACTTATATTGATTTTTATCTTACTTTATTCAGGCCATCTCTGCCTTATTTTTAAGCTATAAGAAATAGTCAAGCTTAAGTTTTTACTGATAAAGCTTTCTTAAATATCTCCACAAATAGTTATGGAATCTTAAGCAGAATAGAAAGTGTTCCATCAGTTCTTTTAAACTCCAAAGTTTGATGAGCTTTATTCAGGTTTATAAAAATCATACACGAAGCCCAAGTCAAATGTTCTTTCAAATTCCTCCTCAAATTCCATAACGATAAACTTTAATTCCCTGTCTATGTACTATTCTTGAGGTAACATGATCGACAAGTTCCAATTTTCTCCCCTGTTAATACTCTCAAACTTGCTAGCATGCAGGTTTAGAAGTCTCATAAAGTGGCTTAAAAGGGGCCTTCTAGTGTATTATAAGGCCCTCAAGTTTAAAGTTATGCCCTCATTCTTATGAGTTGTTCAGTTAAGACAAAGTAAGATATGTATTTTTAGGTCATTGAATATTATGTGCCAAGTTTCTATCTCTTGTAATCATGTTATCATTGTGTTGTTGGAACTAAAAGACTAGTGAAGCCGTGTGGGGCTATTTCAACACACTAGCATTGTTGCATTGTTATTCATCTCATTTTCTTGTTCAAAACATAAAAATTAAAGTCTAGTGAAGCTGTATGAGGCCTATTTTGATTTATTAGAAACTTATTGTTCACCTTTTTGCTCTTGTGTTGGTTGGAATTGGGGATTTAGAGGTTTATTAATAAGAAGGGTAGTAAGAGCGATTTATTAAATAAATGTATAGGCAAATCTTTTTGCATATGATTGAGTTAGTAATAAAGTGATATGTCGTTGTGTGTTAGTTTAGTAGAACGTAGAGAAAGAGTTATTATTTAAGGTGAATTATTGTTTGCTTGAAGTATGAAATGAGTTGTTGGTGGAGTTTGTTGTTCTAAGAAAGTATAGGTTAATGATAAAAGACTTGGTGGATCAGCGCTGTTAATTTAGGGTTCTTTGAGATTGCAAGAAGGAGTTTAGTTGAAACCTACAGAGTTATGAAATAAGTTTAGATGTATAGATAGGTATATAGTAGTAATGTGTGGATGGAGGATGTGTTAATGGATTGTGATTAAGATAGGCCATATGATTATGATCAATTATTGTTGTTATGAGGTTTGAGTGGGCTAGTGTTCTTGATGTTTTGTTTTATAATTTCCAAGTAAGAATTATGTATGAAGTGGGGTTGAAAATTATGTTGAGCGCTAGACATTAAGTTTGAATGATTGGTGGTCATGAAAGAGGATTTAACAATTTATTGGTTAATGGTACTAGTTATAGGGAAGTGATCTAATAGGCTTGAACAGTGGATGCAATTGTTTAAGTCCAACTATTCGTGAATAATTATGATTTTGTAAGTATGATGTTGAGGTGTGCCCAAGGTGATATAGGGCTCTGCCATTTTTGAAATTTATTGAGTGTTGTGTGGTTAGTAGTACTGTTGAGTTGCTAAGAGGAAAGTGACTAGTTGTATAGTGTATGATGTTCTTAATAGCTAAGTTATGGAGTTTTGATCCTTGTTGGTATGATCTTAGTTCCTATAGTTTATAGAAAATGTAACTTTAGAGATATGATAGTATGTGATGTTAGAAGAGTATGTAGGGAGTAGCGTGGTTTATCAAAGGATTATGATATTCGTGTCAAGTGTTAAAAATCTATGTTGGTGAGTGTTTAAGTTGTTATATGATGACTTTTGGGGTCACATAATTTTAAGAGTCAAATCTTAGAAATACGTATTAGCTTTAGGTGATATACATAAAGATATAGTCCTTCAGGGTAAGTTTCATTTCCTGTGTATTAATTATATCCTAGACTCTAGAGCAAACTGAATGCAGTTTAGTTTAGAGTTAATATAGCGGTTCATAAACATAGAGTGATGGCTTAAAGCTAAGGTGGAATTGATAGAATGAGTAACCAATTCATGCTTTGAGATTCTAGTAGCTGTACCAGTACGTTGTAGAATAGCCGTGAAAAAGATTGATGCTTGACCCAATCTTATTTCAGTATTTTTAGTTGTCCCAATATGTACTCATGCCTTACGTATTAGTTCCATGATCTTAATTCATGTTCATGCATATGATAGAGAATTATGTACTCTCCTAGTTCCCAAAAGGAGGAGTTCCAATTCTTTCAGTAGTTGGAATCACACTCCATAAGTTTTGAACTCCAAATCTGGGTCATGCAGCTCATGACTCATGTACTCCATCTCTATAAATCTGGGTCATGCAGCTCATGACTCATGTACTCCATCTTTATGGTATGTTTAATTCAAGTACTCAAGCAATACTTTTAATGAGCAACAAAATTTAGATTTATATCATGCATGTCCTCTTGTTAGACCTCTTTGATAATTTCAGGATGTTAAATGCTCCATTCCTCAGTTCTTAGATGAGTGCCCAAGTTATGCATGGTATCCTTTCATGCTACAGGTCCTCGTGTTCCAACCTTTTAGTGATGTTTTCATTGGGTGAAAAATAGTAATAATGAGCAGTTGTGTAGATAGAAAAGAGTAAATGTGTGATGCTGGGGAAGATTATCGTATGCTTGGTTTATGTAATTCTATGAGTCTGAAGAAATATTGAGTTAAGTTTTTGAATATGACGTGGTCAGTTCAAAATATGTTATGTGTATGTTCTTAAGAGTGGTGCATGGTAGTTGTTCTTGATACAATTTTGTAGGTTGTGACAAGGGTGTTTTATGAGAGTGTGTTTAAAAGTGCATATGTGGTTATAGAAGTAGGCTTAAACATCATATTTGTATACAGCTGGATGAATGCACTGCACGTTAGTAAATATCTAGTACGAGGTTGAATGTGGTTATTAGAGTGGTAATGAGAATTTTGCATGAGATGAGAAGTTCTGCAGTGCATGGTCTGTTGAATTACGGTTTGGACTAGTATTACAGTGTTATGTGGTGTATCCTATGATTTTGGGTTAGGGTTGAAGATCGCGAGGGAGTTTAGCTCAATTTAGAACATGAGTAGATGGAACTATCAATGGCCATGTGAGAATTAGAAGATGAATCAATGAGTATGGTATTTAAGGGAAAGGAATAGTTGAGAGAATATTTTAGAAGTATGTCTAAGCTTTCTAGTAAGGTGTTTCGTTGCCTAAGGCCAAGAAATTCTATCCTAGTCTATGATTCAAAGGGGTCTATGTTCCAAACTATAGAGCCATAGAAATATTGTAATCTCTTATTCGGATGCCTTTTTTAGATCATGCCCAAAGTTCTTTTCTCCCTCATAACGTTAGAAATCCCTACGGGGTGTTAATGAAATCCTCCACTTGAGTATGAGTATCTAGTATGATTCAATTTGGATAGGCAGCAGTCTATTTTAAAAACCAGGCGGATAGATTTCTATAGTTTTCCATTTTCCAAACTAGTCTGGTCTTGCTGCTTGAAGTTTCATAAGTACGGTCATTCCAGTAAATAGTTGTTCGCACCCATGAAAATTTCCGAATTCAGATCAGTATATGTATCAGGCATTAGTTTCAGAATTTGAATATATATAGCCATGATTCAGTGCATAGGTATTCACTGAATGATGTTTATTTTCCAAGTGTTCCAGCTCAGACAGTGTAACACCTATTGGGTAATCTTAACCTCATTTTCTCGTGATTTATGCATGCATAAACTATCACTTTACAATATATAAGCACGATCGCACCATGGGAACATCAAGCAAGTTCTAAACTCTCAGCATGAATCCGCTCCTTACGAAAAGTAAAGACAACTTCAGCCGAAGGTAATAGTCTTCCATAATTCAGCTCCTTCCTAATCAAAGATTCAGCTACATTGTTATTATTATTATTATAAGTTTCTGCACTTACAAAAGTACTCAAAGGTTTAGAATGAGGTAGAATCAGTTTAGCAAGTTATTTCAGCTGTGCTCCCTTAGTTTTCCTCTGTATTATTAGCCTAGTTAGCGATATTTGGGGACGAATGTTCCCATGGGAGAGATATTATAATACCCCAAACTTTTCTTAAGCCTAATTTTATCTCTATAAGATTAAGAAATGACTTCTAAAGTGAGTAATGTTTAAATCATATAGAATTTTCCTAAATTTGACTTTTCATCGTGTGGGAAATTGAATTAGCTTTCAAACAATATAAGATTCTCCCAAATCCAGTAACAGGATAAGAAGTTAGGGATAATTAAAGTTCCAATCATAAAACACCATCATTCAGACACTTAGCGCATCGCGGAGAGGGTTAATATCCCAATCGTCAGTTTTTAGTAGCCTAGCGCGATATTGACACATCACGCCAGGTGCCACAATGGCATTCCAAACGGGTACCGCGATGGCTCCGCATCGCGAAGTCTTTTCAGTTCCCAGTGGTCATTTTCTAGTGAGCCACCGCAATAGTGGCACATCGTGGTGGCTGTTTTGATCACAAATATTTAATTTTTCCAGTTCATTAAGAGTTAAAGGGGGGGTACTTTGGTCAATTATCCTACCCCCAATCCATCCAAAAACATAACATAATAAAGCACTTTATGCCCTAATCCCCATTTTCTTTAAAATAAAAGCCCTTGATCATCATACTTCTCCTAAAAAAATAATCAAGATTTCTCCATTCATTCTCCAAATTGAGCCAAGATTCTAAGTTCTTAGTTGAAGAATTCCAAGAACCCTCATTCAAGTGTACAAGTAGCATCTCAAAAGCAAGCCTATTCATTAAGTTCACAGTCTAAGGTTTGTGGGGTTTGAACAAGAACAATCCTTGCATTCTTGTGCACAAAAAATTCTTTTGAGATATAAATTTCTAATTTTTACTATGGTGTCCACGAACATCAGCTAGGGTTTATACCCATTACCATAATTTGCAAGATTATGTGATTTTCCATGGTTTAAAAGTTGAATTACATGATTTTGTTTATATTTCCATGCATATTTCTGAATTTTCCAAATTTTAAGATGATTATGAATGTTTTGTTATCAAGCATGAATTTTGAGATGTTGAAATAATGAGATTCATATTATAAGTCATTTTTCCAATATCTTGATTGAGATGATTGTAAGCTTTTTAAGATGATGGTTGAGCATGAAGTTTAAATATGATTTTGATACATTAAATCTTTACATTTTTGAGTCCTAAATAAAAGTGATGAGTTTATATGGAGATTATGATCTCAAGTTTTGTTGACAAGTTTTGATATGTACTTTCAAAAGCTAAGATAGAAATCCACATTAATTATGGTTTAAAGCAAAGAGAAACATGATTTGGTCTTTATTATAGACCCTTGAGTTTTTTTGAGGTTGATTTCCTAAAAGTTCGAAGCTGAGTATGGGAGTAGTATTTAGCACCGAGTTGGGTAAGTTACTACATTTTCATATCCCAGAACTACGTTCCCCCGTAGGTTGAAATATTTGTACCCACTATATGTGGATGACCAAGATAGTGATCACTAAATTTGAAGTTCTATTTTGATGGAAAGGGTAGAAAAACTCTCCCCAACATAGGCGAGACGTTAGACCCCATGCAACTTACATAGTTTATGTTAGATAGAAAAAACTCCCAAAGATGTCTCCCACTCTTGAAACAGTTTTATTGATTTAAAGTATTGAGCTAAAGAGTTCACTATGCATAATGAGTTTTAGATTTCATCATGCTTTCAAGTTGTGAGAATAAGAGGAGAATAAAGATTTTAGAAGCAAGTGAAATGACATGCATTCTTACTATATGTTGCATTATTCATGATTTATGAGATTTATATTTCTGATTTTTATGCGAGCTATGTGAGTCATTTATGTCAGCATGCATGATTTTATAAAGAGTAATGATATTGTTTATGTAAATGCATACACCCCCATATACTCAGTACATCCTCAAAGTACTGATCCACATATATCTCTATGTACTACATTGTCTCATAATGTTAGTACAAGTTGTAGCTCATATACCATATTCAGTCAGTTCACAGCTTCCAGCAAACTGGTGATGAGTCGTTTTGATTCAAGGGCTTGAGTCAGTCTTAGAGTTTGAGAAGTATTGTATTTTATTTATTCAGTCGTATTAAGTTTGGATGGTTGGGAGTCATGACCCGGCTACCCATAGTCACTACTAGTAGAGGCTTCATAGACAGTCAGTAGTGTTGCTGAATTTAATTTTAGTTTTATTTGCAAAGAAGAGTTGTAATCTTTTAAATTAAATTTTTTGTTGATCAAGTTTTGAAAATTTTTATGTTTCCGCTGATTTTTTTCTAGATTTATGTAATTTATTCAGTTGCTTGTATGTATGATAGTAGAAGGTGTAGCTTGGGATTACTTGTGACCCTAAGCACCATCCGATATCTCGGGACCAATATTCAAGGCGTTAGAGCTCATATTGTGGATAGAGTTAAATCAACTTTAGATTCTATTCTGCCAGGGGTACGGATCATAGGTACTAGTCATATACTTGGATTCAACTTGGTTTAGGGTGAGTCATGCCTTGGACAGTGTTGGATCCAAGGTAGATGGCCTTGGGTATGAGTGATCGGTACCATTCGTACTGGAGGGTACGACTAGTATGGTTAGTTGGACCCCTAACAAGTATTATGAAGTTTAAGTGAAGGCAATCGAGATATTTCCCCACTTTACCTAATAAGGCCTCACATCTTTTAACATACTTGGTAGGTTATTTGCCTTATTATTCTGTTCATTAACATTTTAAAACACACTCTAATCCTGTCTAAAGTTCTTTGGCAATGAAAGCTAGGGTTTCATCTTAAGGATTAATTTAGGGCTTGTGTTGGTGATTTCTCTCCTTCATCTTCTTAGTTTAAGGAATGTTTTCTTCCTCAATTTTAATTCCAACTAAATACATGGTTTTATACAATGTTTTTATGGTTTAATTATTTTATAACTTTGGGGTTTTCAAATATAATTTGGGAATTTCTGTTAAATTCTTGGTTATGGTTTTCCCATATTTTAATTATGCTTTTGTATGCTTTAATGGTAGTTTTGGATAATTGGTTTCATGGGAATGGCTATTTGGTAATTAGCTTTGGTTTTGGAAATACTATGCACCCAGTATGTTTGATAAAATGCCTATGAGAATGTTTTCACCACATTGCTGTATTTTTAATGGAATTGATGCATGGTTTAAACTTAGTAATGGAACCCTAAATAGTTAAATGGTTTGTAATGGTAAAAATAGAATCGTTTAGGGTTAAACAGTGATTCTTGTGGGGTACAATAGAATCCCCCAAGTAACCACAGTAATGAAACACTTGGAGGGTATATGGGACTCCCCCAACTTAATTTGATAATGTGATCTATGGGTACTTGGGAAACCCTTGATCTACAAATGGTTTGGATAGGGACAATACTTGCAAGTTATAGTCGGTATGACGATACCACTATATGTATCTTCGATTAATATTAATGGTTTGGTTAGTTAGAAAAGGTTTTAATTCAGAAGCAAAGGTGCAGTGTGATAGCTAACCATGAAGGTGGAAATCCAATAGATGAACACTGGAAACTCGTATTTTTTGACATGAGGGGCAGGTCATGGGAACCTTATATGATACTTCGAGGTAAATGTGAATCCTCTAAGCACACTATACATACGTATCATGGAGGGTAAGGGTACTTGGGAATCCCATACTCTTATTGTAACTCTGGTTCATGCAACTAAAAACATCGAAGCTTATTTAAGGGGTTAGACTGGACCCATATAAGCCATGGGTGGTTAAGTATGATTAATCTATACATACCCAGGTTAATTGTTTTTGTAATACCCCATACTTCTACCTAGCTTAAATTCAGTCCGAAGAAGTCAAATACATGCTTTAAAGATGAATACACTTTTATATATGAGGAATTTTCAATATTTTTACTTTTTTTAATGTGGGAAATTGAATAAGATTTTCATCGATACAAAATTTACCAAAATTCGATAACCGGATGAGAATTTATGGCGATTTAAAGTTTCAGTCAAAAAACATCGTCATTTCAACCAGTAGCGCGTCATGCCATAAGGCAAAATAATGTGTCAGTTTCCAGTAAGACTCCATGATTACACCGCATCGCGGAGGGCTCCTAAATCCCAAATGTCCATTTTCTTGTGAATCTCCGTGATGTCTCCGCGTCACACCAAACTTCCAGGTCACAAACAAAGTGGAAATGTGATAGCTCTGCATCGCGCCATCTGCCAATTTCCCAGTTGTCAAATTCCAGAGACACGGTACGATAGCACCGCGTCGTGCCAGCCTGCCAAATTAAGAAATTTTGATGAAAAATAAATATTTTGTCTAGGGATAAATGGGTCTTTTTCCAAGGTTTTAACACGTCCAGGTGCGGGATTTAATCACAAAAAATATTTCAAATCATTATTTACTCACTTTTTCCCCAAATCAAGAACATTCTCTCCTAAGAAACAAAACCCTAGGTTTCAAGAAATCAAAGCCAATTCCAAGAATCTCTCCAACAACTTCAAGAACCTTACCATCATGGTTTGCATAGTGTTCATTCATGGATTTCTTTCGTACATAAAGCCCAATAATCAAGTTTTAAATCATGTATTATGAATCTTATGTTGTGGGTTAACTATGTTTATGTGAATGTTGTTGCATTGTTCCCAAGTTAGAATATCAATGTGTTTTTACGGAATTACGTTAGTATATGAGTTTAATTCCATGAATTGAGTGGTTTATGAGGTATTAATTAAAGATTTTACCTACGCCGTAAGTGTTGCATGTAAGGTATTTGATAAAATGCCGAGAAGACTAGAAATTACATAATATAGCTCAATTGTTGCTTAAGTGATGGATACATGTTTTACCCTTATGTTCAAATTACTCCTATGCTATTGATATGCAATGTAGATGTTTGTTGAAATACTCATGATGCTAGAATATAGAATTATGACATTGATTATATGCAATCCTTCAATGTACAAGATTATGATAACCATGTACTTCATGAAATCCCCAACTGATTGTATTATGAATTGTTGATATTGGTCATATGTTCAAGAAGTGTCATGTCTTGTCAGTTTCATACTATAGACTCCTGGGGTTACTTGAACCTGACAATTTAGTTGTTTACCTAGATCCAGTATCATGTTTTCACAATATCCTCAGTCAATCCATGTTCAGTAGAATTTAGTCAGTCATATGACTCAGGAAAATTCACTAAACTCAGTAATCCCAGTAATCTCATAAAGCTCGGTACTTCAATAATCTCAGTAGCATTCCGTCATACAATAGAACTCAATGAACTCAGTCCAATTCAGTTCATTTAATCATGTTCAGTGTCTATTCAGATGGAAGTAGGATTTAGCACCGAGTGAGCCCAAGGATGATGACACATACTGATAGCTGCAGGTGTGACCCTTAGAAGTAATCTTTGCATTCTAGAACTATGTATCCAGCATAGGTAGAGACATCAATACTGACAGATAAGGGTTGATAAGTTGGATAAACATTGTTAGATGAGGGTCCCATCATTCTCTTTTGGGGACATTGTTCGATAAGGGTCACCCATAGCTTATCTTTACCAGTGGTGCGGTATTGACACCCTTCTAATTAGGGTTGTAGATTGGAATCCAAACACGATATATTTTTTTATTTTCGGCGTGTCGGTTAGATGACTACTTCACAGAGTTACAATTTCAGACTCAGTCTCACTAATAGAAATCAAATAGTTTTTTATAATTTTAGGACTGTCAGAAATAGTCCACTCAGAATAGTATGAAACTCAAATTGTTCCATCAGAACCTAGACTGTCAGATATAGTCGCTCAGTATCAGTTATATCAGTTATCTGTGACTCATGCTATCAGTGATCAGACTCAGTAGTTAGTACTATCAAGAATTCAGCCGCAGTCACTTATTCATTCATGTATTCTCATGTTCATGTTATTCTAATGAGTTAGCATTGTTCATGCATTTGAACCCTTTGCATTTTGCTTACCTCATTGGCATACCTGTATATTCAAATTTACTGATGCATTTGCGCTATGGTGTTTTATACCATAGGTTTAGAAGAATGAGCTCTAGAGCATCAGTAGCATTCCAGTTTCAACAGTCGGAGTTAGCAGTGAGTCCTCATTCTTCGAGGACATGATCATTACTTCATTACTTAGTTTATTTTAGTAGTTAGAGGTAGTTGGGGACATGTCCCATCAACTCCTTATTCAGATAGTTTAGAGGCTTTCAGACTACACTGTTTTCAGACATTATTTCAGTTTTGTATTGTCGTACCACATTATTCAGATAAGGTTTTATCAGATGTTTATCAGTTTTGAACCTTATGGCATGTTTTAGCCTACTATTTCCATATTTATACAGTATATTATGCACTGTTCAAGTATAGATATCAGTCAAGCGTTAGCTTGTGGTTTTTCTGGGTCATGAGCATCGTGTAGTATTTCGGGCATCAGATTTGGGGTGTTACAAACTTGGTATCAGAGCATAAGGTTTAATAGAGTCCTAGGATGTTTTAAAGTTGCATTTAGTAGATTCTTGTACATGGGTATGTTGTGCGCCACATTTATGTGTAGGAGGCTATGAGATATTTTAGTAACAGTTTCCCTTATTTTGTTCTAATATCGTTCCAGTGAGCATGGGCTCAAATTTAACTCTCAGTCTAATCCATTTCTCCTTTTCATCTATAGAACATGACTCATAAAAGAAAAATAGATCCCTTGCAAGAACACGTTTCTCATGCAGAGTTTCGAGCTGCATTCAATACTCTTGCTAATTCAGTTGATGCATAGAATAAATGACTAGCTGTCATTGCGGCCAACCCATTGGCCACTTCAGCTGCAGCCAGGATTCGGGACTTTACCCGAATGAATCCTCTATCCTTTTTTGGATCTAAGTAAGAAGAGGATCCTTCAGAGTTCCTAGACCAGGTTCATAAAGAGACAGACATTATGAGGGTCAATTTTAGTGAGTGTTCTGAGCTAGTTGCATATCAATTGCAAGATATTGCTTACACTTAGTTCAAATAGTGGAAGTTAGAGAGGTCTGTTGATGCAGGGCCTCTTGAGTGGGAGGAGTTTGTCACTGCATTTTTAGATGGATTATTTCCCAAAGAGATAAGGAAAGCTAAGGTGTTAGAATTTACCAACCTCAAGTAGGGCAACATGACGGTTAAAGAGTATTCACTTAAGTTTACTCAAATAACCAAATATGCTCCTAATGTGGTTGCAGATAGCAGGTACAAGATGAGAAATTTTATTTTAGGGGTGAATGATAGTGTGGTCAATGAGAGTAGGTCTGCGATGTTAAATAGTGATATGAACATAGCCAGGTTTATGACCCATGCTCAATAGGTAGAAGAGCAAAAGATGAAGATAAGACAAAAGTAGAATAAGAGAGCAAGGATAGGTAGTTTCAACTTTTCTTAGCCTAAGTCAGAGGGAGGAAACCATTCTCATCTCTTCCCAAAGTCATCTGTTTTAGCTCCTTCCTTCTCCAACACTCCAGTTCCTAAGTTTAGGGTTGGTAACAAAGATAGGGCGCCAGGATCTAAATCTAAGGGACGTATTAGCATTTCCCGAACCTATCCTCTTTGTCATTCATGTGGTAAGAACCACAAGGGTACTTGCAGAGCTGCCAGTGATGTTTTTTCGAGTGTGGAAAGACAGGACACAGAGTCAGAGCCCGGTGGGTTACAGGAACTACCTAGTTATGATATTTCAGAAAGTCACCTTAGCAGACATAGTTGAATTAGAGATGACTAATTTTGATTTCATTCTCAACATAGATTAGATTTTTCCTACTATGCCATAGTCGACTGTAGAAATAGAGTAGTCCATTTCTAGTTTTCGAATGAACCTATCCGAGAGTGGAGGGGTAGTACTTCATATTTCAGAGGTCAGATTATTTCCTACCTTCGAACAAGGAAAATAATATCTGAAGGATGTGTCTATCATCTTGTTCGAGTTAAGGACACTAGTTTCAAAAATCCCAGTTTTGAATGAGTCCCAGTCGTGAGTGAATATTCAGATGCCTTTCTCGATGATCTTCCAAGAATTCCTCCTGAAAGGGAAATAAACTTTGACATTGATCTTCTTCCAGATATTCATCCTATATCTATTTCTCCATACCGAATGGCACCAGCAGAACTCAAAGAACTGAAAGAGCCATTGAAATATCTCTTAGATAAGGGATTTATCAGACCCAGTATGTTCTCGTAGGGCATATCAGTCTTATTCGTGTGCAAGAAAGATAGTTCTCTCAGAATGTACATTGATTATCGTCATCTCAATAAAGTCACAGTCAAGAACAAGTATCCACTTCCTAAAATCGATGACTTGTTTGACCAACTTTAGGGTGGCAGCTATTTCTCTAAGATAAACCTCAGATCAGGCTATCATCAGCTTAGAGTTAGAGAATTTGATATTTTGAATATAGCTTACCAAACTCGGTATGGTCACTTTGAATTCCTAGTCATGCCCTTTGGTCTTACCAATGAACCTGTAGCTTTCATGAATTTGATGAAGCATTTGTTCAAGCATTTCTTGGACATGTTCATTATAGTCTTCATAGATCATATTCTTGTTTATTCCCACAGTGAGCATGATCATGCAGTCTATCTTAGAATTGTACTTTAGAATCTCAGAGATCATCAACTATTCACCAAATTCAGCAAGTGCAAATTTTGGGTAAGATCAGTAGCATTCCTTGGTCATATCATTTTTGATGATGGGATTAAAGTAGATCCTTAAAAGACCGAAGCAATATAAAACTAGCCCAGACCTGTCTCTCCATTAGATGACAGAAGTTTTTTGGGGTTTGGCTAGCTATTACAGATGGTTTGTTAAGGGATTTTCTTCTATTGCATCCCTTATGTACAGATTGACCTTGAAGAAAGTAAAGTTTAGTGGTCAGAT
Organism: Capsicum baccatum var. pendulum; assembly: GCA_030864225.1. Lineage (NCBI taxonomy): Eukaryota > Viridiplantae > Streptophyta > Magnoliopsida > Solanales > Solanaceae > Capsicum > Capsicum baccatum. The sequence continues at coordinate 72,327,940 of CM061558.1, read as the reverse complement.
CCTTGCGAGAAGAGTTTTCAAGAGTTGAAGACTCGACTCACCTCAGCTCCAGTTTTGGCTCTTCCAAATGGTTCAGATGGTTTCTTTGTGTATTGTGATGCATCCAGAGTAGGTTTGGGTTGTGTCCTCATAGAGCATGGTAAGGTCATATCCTACACCTTCAGAAATCTTAAACCCCCTAGAAGAATTATCTTACTCATGGTCTTAAGTTATCATCCGTAGTATTTATCTTAAAGATTTAGAGGTATTACCTATACGGAGTTCATGTATATGTGTTCATAGATCATATGATCTTTCAGTATGTCTTTTCTCAGAAATATCTCAATCTTCATCAGAGAAAGTGGTTAGAGCTCTTGAAAGATTATGACGTAAGTGTCCTTTATCATCTGGGCAAGGCCAATGTAGTGGCCGATGCTCTTAGTAGACTATATATGGGTATTTTTGCTTATATTAAGGACAGTAAGAGGAAGTTAGCTCAAGAAGTCCATCAACTTACCAGATTAGGTGTTCGCTTAGTCAATACAAAGAAGGGTGATGTATGGGTTCAAACTAGTTAAGAATTATCTCTAGTTTCTGAGCTGAAAGAAAAGAAAGATAGAGATCCTAGTCTATTCAAGTTGAAAGAGTCAGTCAAGGATTAGAAGGTTGAGGTTTTCTCCCAATGGGGAGATGGTGTATTACATTGTCAAGGTTGTTTGTTTGTTCCAGGTGTAGATGACTTGAGGCAGCAAATTCTTGCAGAAGCGCATGGTGTGAGTTACTCTATTCATCAAAGGGTCACAAATATGTACCATGACTTGCAGGTGATCTATTGGTGGAGTGGGATGAAGAAAGATATGGCAGAGTTTGTGTCTAAGTGCTCTATATATCAGCAGGTTAACATAGAGCATCATAAGCCCAGTGGGTCCACGCAAGAGTTTAATATTCCTACTTGGAAGTGGGAAGAAGTGAACATGGACTACATGATGGGTTTTCCTTATACTCATCATTAACACAATTCAATTTGGGTCATTGTAGATTGGATGATGAAATCAACCCATTTCCTTTCAGTCCATACCACTTATTCAGCCGTGGATTACACCAAACTCTATATCAGAAAGTTGGTTAGATTGCATGGTGTTGTGTAGTCTATTATCTCAGACAGAGGTACCCAGTTTACCTCTTATTTCTAGAACGCATTCCAAAAAGGTCTTGGTACCCAAGCTCATCTCAGTACAGCCTTCCATCCTCAGATAAATGGTTAAGCAGAAAGGACCATTTAGACTTTAAAAGATTAATTATGAGCATTTGTTATTGAGTTCAAGGGTAGTTGGGATGACCACTTGCCATTGATTGATTTTGCATACAATAACAACTATTATTCCAGTATAAAGATGGCTCAATTCAAATCTCTGTATGGTAGGAGATGCAGATCTCGAATCGGTTGGTTCAAAGTTAGTGAGACCTTAGTTATAGGGCTTTACATAGTATTCGAAGCCTTAGAAAAAGTCCAATTGATCAGAGAAAGACTTGGGGATGCCTAGATCCAACAAAAGTCTTATATAGATGTGCGCATAAAGGATTTCGAGTTTGAGATTGGTGATCATATTTATCTAAAGATCTCTCCCATAAAGGGAGTGAAGAGATTTGGCAAGAAAGGAAAGCTCATTCCCTGATATGTCAGTACCTTCAAAATTGTTTGTCTCTTTGGTAAACTAGCTTATGCACTCGAATTTCCTTCAGATCTAGCCTTAGTTCATCCAGTCTTCCTTGTCTCTTTGCTCAAGAAGTGAAGAGATGATCAAATAGTTTTAATCCCTATTCGGAGCATAGACATTACAACCTCTCTTTTGAAGAGATTCCAGTCCAAATTCTTGACTATCAGACACTCAAAAAGAGGAACAATGGAGTCCCTCAAGTCAAAGTCCTTTGGCAGAATCAGTCCAATGAGGGATCTACTTGGGAAGAAGAAGAAACATGCGTACCAAGTATCCTCACCTCTTCTCCACTAATTCAGACTCAACCCAAGGTAACAACTTAAGCCTTTCAGCCTTATGTTCATATATCATTTACAACTTGGTGTCTAGTTCATGTTCAAAATTCCATTATAAACTTTGTATCAATTACCATTGCATAATCAATCAAGCATTCATGTGTTGGTTCTCTAATCTATTCATGCATCAGATAAATGTATTCAATATAATACATTTATCTAATCAGTTATATCAGTTATGAAATCATGTTTCAATTGTTCATGTTCAGCATGTACTTCATCCTATCATTTCTCCCATCTCAGTGAGTTTCATTCAAGGATGAATATTCCCAAGGGGTAGTTATTGTAATACCTCGTACTTTTACCTAACTTAAATTCATCCCATAGATGTCAAAGACATGCTTTAAATATGAATACATTTTTATATATGTGGAATTTTAAAGATTTTGACATTTTGTTGTGTGCGAAATTGAATAAGCTTTCCATCGATACCAAATTTGCCTAAATCCCATAACTGGATAAGAAGATATGGTGATTTAAAGTTTCAGTCATAAAACACCATCTTTTCAACCAGTGGCAAATCGATCCATAAGACAAAATGACATTTGTCAGTTTCCAGTAAGACTCTGTTATTACACCACGTCGCAAAGGGCTCCTAAATCCCAATTGTTATTTTTCCGGTGAAACTCTGCGATGTCTCCGCGTCACAGCAAAATTCAATGTTGAAAACAAAGTGGCAACGTGATATCTCTATGTCATGCCATTTTCTAATTTCCCAGTTGTTAAATTCCAGAGACACGGCGTGATAGCAGCGCGTTGCGCCATCCTACAAAATCGGGAAATTTTGATGAAAAATAAATATTTCATCCAGGGATAAATTAGTCTTTTCCCAAGGTTTGAACACTTCCAGGTGTGGTATTTAATCCTTAAAACATTTCAAATCATTATTTACTCACTTTTTCCCAAAATCATGAACATTCTCTCCCAATAAACAAAACCCTAGCTTTCAAGAAATTAAAGACAATTCAAAGAATCTTTCCAAGAACTTCAAGAAACTTATAATCAAGATATACATAGTGTTCATTTATGGATTCCTTTCATCCATGAAGCCCAAGAATTAAGTTTTAAATCATGTATTATGAATATTATGTTGTGGGTTGATTATGTTTATGTGAATGTTGTTGTATGGTTCCCAAGTTAGAACTCAATGTGTTTTTATGGAATATGTTGGTATATGAGTTTAAATCCATGAATTTCGTGGTTTTTTAGGTGTTAATTGATGATTATACCTATGCCCTAAGGGGTGCCTGTAAGGTGTTTGATAACATGCCTAGAAGACTAGAAATTATATAATATAGTTCAATTGTGACTTAAGTGATGGATTTATTTTTTACCCTTATGTTTAAATTACTCCTATGCTATTCATGTACAATGTAGATGTTTGCTGAAATGCTTATGATGCTAGAATGTGGAATTATGGCATTGATTATATGCATTCCTTCCATGTACAAGATTATGATAATCATGTACTTCATGAAATCCCCAACTTATTATATTATGAATTATTGATATTGCTCATGTGTTCAAGAAGAGTCAAGTCTTGTCAGTTTATTGCTATCTAGTCCTGGGGGTACTTGTACTCGACAATTTAGTTGTGTACCTAGAGCCAGTGTCATGTTTTCATAATATCCCCAATCAAGCCATGTTCAGTAGAATTCAGCCAGTCGTGTGACTCTAGAAATCTCAGTAAAATCAGTAATCCCAGTAATCTCAAAAAGCTCAGTTCTTCAATATTCTCAGTAGTATTCCATCAGTCAATGGAACTCAATGAAGTTAGTCCAGTTTAGTTCAATTAATCAGTGTCTATTCATATTGGAGTAGAATTTAGCACCGAGTAAACCCAAGGATGAGGACACACACTGGGAGTTAAGGGTATGATCCTTGAAGCAATCCTTACATACTTGAACTATGTAGTCAACATAGGCTGAGACATTAGCACTGGCAAATATAGGTTGGTAAGGTGGATAAACATTGTCAAATTAGGGTCCCACCATTCTCTTTTGGGGACACTGTTAGATCAGGGTCATCCACAACTTCTATTTACCAGTGATGGGGTATTGAAACCCTTCTAATTGGGGTTATAGATTGGACACCAACCTAGCTATATTACTTTATTTGGGGTATATTGGTTAGATGATTATATCCCATAAAAATAGTTTCAAACTCAATCTCAATAATAGATCTTAGATAGTTCTTCAGAATTTCAGGATTGCCAGATATAGTCCACTTAGAAAAGTACGAAACTAAGTTAGTTCTATTAAAACCCTAACTGTTAGATACAGTCGATCGATATTAGTTATATCAGTTATTAGTGACTCATGCTATCAGATATCAGACTCAGTAGTCAGTACTATCACGAATTCAGACATAGTCACTTATTCATGCATGTATACTAATGTTGATGTTATTTAGTTAGTTAGTATTGTTCATGCATTTGAACTCTTTGCATTCAGCCTACCTTACTTGCATACCAGTACATTCAAACTACTAATGTATATGCTCTATGGGTTTTTATATCATAGGTTTAGAAGCACGAGTTCCAGAGCATTAGTGGCATTCTAGTTTCATCAGTCAGATTTAGCAGTGAGTCTTAATCCTTCGAGGATATGATCGTTACTTTATTTCTGTATTACTTGTTTTATTTTAGTAGTTGGAGTTAGTTGGGGTCATGTCCCATCAATTCCTTATTCGGACAATTTAGAGGCTTTCAAACTACAGTATTTTCAGTCTAGATATTTTCAGACATTGTTTCAGTTTTGGTATTGTTGTACCACATTATTCAAATATGGTTTTATCATATTTTTATTAGTTTTGAACCTTATGGCATGTTTCAGCCTACTATTTCCACATTTATATAGTATATTATGCAGTGTTTAGATACAATTATCAATCTTAGGTTAGCTTATGTTCCTTCGAGATCATAAGCACCGTGTAGTGTTCCGGGTACCAAATTTGGGGTATTACAGTTTTAAATGCATGCTAAACCCAATTTTATTTCTCTATATAGTTATATATATGTATGGTTTAAATGCATATGCATGGGTTACTTTGTTTTTTTAAATGATATTATTTTATCTTTATCCTGAGTTAATGTTAATATTTACCCGCTAACCTTTCTTCGAGCGACTATAGCCCCACATGATGCAGGAACTAACCATTCTACTCCTCCTGCTTAGCGATCAAACTTTGGGATCAGCTATTGGATTAAAGTGGTAAACTTTTATTTTTTTGAAAGGCTCCATTTAACGGATGTTATTTCATACTCTGGTTATTTAATAGATATTAATTTTGACTATGGTTGGCGGTATGTCCCAATCGGATATTAATTTTCTTTTGGTTAGAGGCTTTTGTGGAACTATAATAAATTGGAATGGGTGGGATCCGTATTAGTGTTAGCTTTAGTATTGGTATTGGTATTGGTTCTTACACTGATTGACTGTATTATTGGTTCTTACTTCCTCTTTTATTTTGGGATAATATAGAATTATTATGGAACTCATATGGTTGTGGTTTGGATTATGGTTTAATTGGTATTGGTTATTGATTGGGTATCGGTTTGTTAGACTCGTTTGGGTAGTCATAAATATCGATCTATCCCAGACTCTTGGATTATGCAATAACTCTATGTTGTTACATGTTTGGAATTTATTTAACTCAGGGTATGCACTAGACGATTGGGTTGGGTATTGGGGGTAGTCCCTAGTCCTGGTTGGACTTGGATTGCCTATTATGACAAGGCCTTCATTCGGGTCATGCAAAGTTTGTATAATATCTTTAGGTTCATAGTCAATTTGGAGTCCATCAAGTCGTGTCTAGTAGAGTCTCTTTTAGGGGTGTATAGTGCACCACCCTCATATGAGAGGGACTAAAAGACATTTAGGAAAGTTTCACTTTCTTTATAATCTATCTTCAAGTTCCAAGGTCTAAGGTCTTTTTTAATCTTAGTTTTCGCTTTTCAGATCATGCTTCAATGCTCTAGAATGCAAGGTAACTCTTTTTTCCTATATGAGGACAATATGGAAGGGACACAGAGGATCCAAACTCGGTCTAGGGTTCCAATCCCTAATACTTTTAGAGTTCCACTAGTTGATGCTAGTCCTATTTAAGGTGAGGTGACGAATGTAGAATTCCATCAATTGATTTATACTATTGCTTAGTTGGTTGCTACTCAGGCCGAGCGGGATGCATCTAGTGTTTCATTCTATTGAGACCTTGAGGGTTGTCCAATTTAAATATATAAATCCTCCTACTTTTACTGGTGTAGAGGTAGAGAAGGATTCATAAGGTTTCTTGGATGAAATAGAGAAATATCCAAGGTAATGCATGCACAAATGTGGAAGCTGTGAATTTAATAGCTTACCAACTCAAGGATATTGTGTACTAGTGGTACGAGGAGTGGGATAGGGATAGAGATGATATTAAGGAGTTTTTCTATGGGATACTTTCTTAAATATTTTTCTAAATTACTTCTTTCCTCAAGAACTGAGGGGAGTGAAGGCAGAGGAATTCATCAATCTGAGAAAATGAAAAATGTCAATCAAGAAATATATGATGAAATTTCATCAACTATCAAGGTATGCTGTAGAATTAGCGTTTGATATGAGGGAAAGGATGAGAAATTCTACCTTCTGACTGTGTCAAGATTTGATCCTTAAAAGCAAGTTTACATTGCTAATAAAGGATATGGATATGTCTAGGTTGGTGGTTTATATGCAACAGGTGGAAGAACAAAAGAAAAAGCAGGCTGAATTTAGGGAAAGATAGAGTGAAAAGTTTAGGTATTTTAAAAAAGATTGTGGGCAACAATAAAGTAGTTGGGATGGTGGTAAGTGGCCATAGAAGAAGTTGGGGAGTTATGATTTCTTCTCTTCTATTAATGCTCTTTACCCAAAGTTTTTGGGTGATATACATCAATAAGTTGGTGATAATTCCTAGGAACAGGGTGCCCAATCTCAAGAAAGTAGGGCACAGTCAATTTTTTATGCCCTCCTTGTCGGTTCTGTGGTCATCTTCATTGGGGATTTTAAGATGATGGGACACATTTTTTAAATGTGGTCAGCCAAGCCAGATGCTCAAAACTATTCGGTTGGTAAGGGTGCTTCGGGAGCAGTCAAAGCTTCAATTACTTCATCTTTTGCTACTACACCTAGTGGTACGACTTCTACATCTGCTCATGATTTTGGTACCGGCATAGGACAAAATAGGTTATATGCTATTACATATCCATAGGAATTTGAGACATCACTTGAAGTACTTACTAGTACGTTACAACTCTTTTCTCATGACGTGTAATATCTACTTGATCTGGGGTCCACTCTTTTCTATCTAACTCCATATATGGCTGTATGCTTTGGTTTTGATCTTGAGGTTATTTCAGATCCTTTCTCTGTTTCTACCCTGGTAGGTAACTTAGTTATTGCTAAAAGACTTTATAGAGGGTGTGTGATATCTGTTTATAGTAAGCCGACCTTGGTAGATTTGTTTGAGTTGGACATGGTAGATTTTGATGTTATTCTAGGAATGGAGTAATTACACTCTGGTTATGCATCCTTAGATTGTTGGATTCATAAGATTGCCTTTAGGTTCCCTAGTGAACCAGTTATAGAGTGGGAAGGTGGTTCCCTAGCTGCTAGGGGGAGGTTTATATCTTATTTTAGAGATCAGAGATTAATATCCAAAGGGTGTCTTTATCATTTGGTTTGAGTTAAATATTATGACTTGAAAGGTTCTTTTTTTCAGTCGGTTCTGGTGGTAAGTGAGTTTCCTAAGGTCTTTTTGGATGATATTTCTGGTATTCCTTCAGTGAGAGAGATTGAGTTTGGTATAGATTTGGTTTCCAAAAATCATCTAATATCAATTCTTCCTTATAGAATGGCTCCAACTAAGTAGAGAAAACTCAAGGAGCAACTTAAGGATTATCTGAATAAGGGGTTTATTGTCCTAGTGTATCCTGGTTGGGTGCATCGGTGTTGTTCATGCGCAAGAAGGATGGTTTCCTTCAGATGTGCATTGACTATTTGTAGTGAAATAAGGTAACGGTCAATAAAAAGTATCCTCTTCTAAGGAAAAATTACTTTTTTGATCAGTTGCAAGGTGCCAAGTTTTTTTCTAAGATAGATCTTTGGTTTGGGTATCATATGCTTATGATTAGAGAGGAGGATAGCCTTAAAAAGGATTTTCATACTTGATATCGACACTTTGAGTTCTTGGATATTTCATTTGGTTTAACTATTGCCACGGTGACATTTATGGATTTGATGAATATGGTTTTCAAGTAGTTCTTGGATTTTTTTTCATTGTGTTTATTGATGACATCCTAATGTATTCTAAGAGTGAGGTGGATTATGCTAATCAACTCCATGTGGTGTTGTATACCTTGAAGAAAAACCAATTGTGTGATATATTCTCCAAGTGTAAGTTTTTATAGAACACTGTGGCTTTTCTTGGTCATATTATTTCTTGTGAGGGGATCGTAGTGGATCCTCAAAAGGTGGTTTTGGTTAGAAAGTGACCTAGACACATGACTCCAACCAACATTCAGAGCTTCTTGGTTTTGTCTTTGTATTATAAGAAGTTTGTAGAGGGATTTTCTTCTATATCTGCACCATTGACTGATTTGACTCAGAAGAAGGTGAGGTTTTCTTAGTCGAATGCATGTGAAGGGAGTTTGAAGAAGCTTAAGGATAAGTTAACTTCAGCTCCAGTTTTGACATTACCTGAAGACAACGAGGGGTTTGTGGTTTATTGTGATGCGTCTTTGGTGGGACTTAGTTGTGTTTTGATGTATCACATGAAGGTAATTGCCTATGCTTCTAGGTAATTGAAGGTGCATAAGAGAAATTATACTACTCATGATTTGGAGCTATTTGCAGTGGTCTTTGCTTTGAAAATCTGCCAGCATTTTCTATATGGAGTGCACGTAGATATATTTTTTGATCATAAGAGTATATAGTATGTGTTCACTCAAAAAGATCTATATCTCTAGAAAAATAAATGGTTGGAGCTTCTCAAAGGCTATGATATGAGTCTTAACTATCACCCAGGTAAAGCTACCATGGTTTTTGATGCTCTTCATAGGTTTTTCATGGGGTGTTTGGCTCATATGATAAAGAAAAGTAGGAATTGGTAATGAATATTCACCATTTGGACAATCTTGGGGTTCGTCTCTTGGACTCCAAGGAAATTAGTGTGATGGATCAGAAAATGATTAGGTCATCTCTTGATGTAGAGATTAAGGAGAAGTAAGAGCTAGATCCTGTCTTGATGAAAATCAAGAGTGATGTTGGTTGGAAAAAGGTAATGGTTTTTGAGATATGTGGTGATGGTACTTTATAGTAGTAATAGAGGTTAACTATTCTTGATGTCGACGGGTTGCGGCAAAAGGTTTTGGCTGAGGTGCACGAATTGCTCTATGTTGTCAATCCTAGTTCGAGTAAAATGTATCATGATCTCAAAAAGGGATGTAGCTAACTTTTTAGCCAAGTGCATGGTGTGACAACAATTCAAAGCTAAGAACATGAGGCCTGGTAGGTTCTATCAAGAAATTGTGTCACTTGAATAGAAATGGAGTAAATCAATATGGATTTCATTATTAGTCTTCCTCGGTCTCGAAGCCAATTTGATTCAATTTTGTTTATCATGGATAGGATAACTAAGTTTGCTTACTTCTTGCTAGCGAGGAATACCTTTTTGGCAGAGGATTATGCGAAGTTGTATCTTCAGGAGTTTGTAAAACTGCATGGGGTACCTATTTCGATTATCTCTGATTGTGGTACACCATTTTTATCTCACTTCTGATGGTCTTTCTAGAAGGTATTCAATACTAAGGTGCGTTTGAGTACTGATTTTCATTGGTAGATTGCTGGACAAGCAGAAAGGTCTATTCAGACATTGGAGGATATGCTTCGAAAATGTGTGGTTGATTATGGTGGTAAATGGGTTGAGCATCTACCTTTGTTAGAGTTTTCTTACAATAATACCTATTATTTTAGTGTTGGAATATCCCTCTTTGAGGTGTTATATTGTAGGAGATGTAGATCTTCTATCGAGTGGTTTGAGGTTTGTGAGGCGGATATGTTCGGTCCGAATTTGGTTTATCAGGCTATGAAAAATGTAAAGGTGATTCAAGATAGGATTAAAGCTTCCCAATGTCTCCAAAAGTCCTATGCGGATATAAGGTATAAAGACTGGAGTTTGAGGTTAGGGTTAAGGTATTCCTAAAGGTATCTCCCATGAAAGAAGTAATGCGATTTGGTAAAAAGGGGAATCTCAGTCCCTTATTTATTGGTTGTTATGTAATTTTGCGAAGGGTGGGTAATGTGGCTTATGAATTGGAGTTGACTCCTTGATTGAGCTACATTTATCCGGTATTTTATGTATCTATGTTGAGGAAATTCCTTGGTGATCCTTTTTCGTTGGTTCCTTTAGATGGATTGGGTATCTTAAATTCTTTGTATTATGAAGAGGTGTAAGTCAACATCTTGTATAGGTAGGTTTGTTAGTCATGGAACAAAGGTATAGCCTTAGTTAAGGTTTTATGGCAGAACCACAAGGTGGAAGAGGCTACATAGGAAGCAGAGGAGGACATGAAATTCAAGTACCCACATCTGTTTTCTGATCTTGGGATTTGTGTGGAAGGTATATGTTCTTCAACATACTTTTGTATTCAAACTTTGTTAAAGAAAAGATTAATATCTTTGCATCTTTATTTTATAGCTTGGTTAAGCATTGGATTGATAGTAGATAATGCAAATAAATTGCGCTTGTGGTTACTCTACCTTGTCTGTCATTTGGAGATGAATATACCTAGTGGGGATACTAAAACACCTTGGGTTTTGGAATGCTAGAAATTTTTTTAAATTTTGGGTCCCTGGACAGGATACAGAGAAATCATTTGTACACTGAGATATGAGTAGTATAGGTTAGTCGTATGCTGAACAGTGTTGGTTGGTGGGTTTGATTTAATTTTTGGAATGGGTAAGACATGCCTGGTACTAGTCGTATCGGTGGATACGAATTTTTCGGTTACTTCACTTAATGTTAGACTTGGTACCTTAGGTGGAATCTGAGTATGAGTGGCTCATCATGAGCTGTAAGCTAGGGTTCGAGTCATACCATGGACTCGTGCTGTGGGGAATGTTCAATCCTCTTTAGATTCTATTTTGCAAGGGGTACGAATCAGGAGTACTAGTGTATACTTGGATAGGACTTGGTTTGGGTTGAACCATACCTTGGACAATATTAGATCTAAGGGAAATAGCCTTGGGTATGAGTGGTGGGTACCACTCGTATTAGAGGGTACAAATAGTATGGTTAGTTAAAACCCTTGATGGGAATTCCATGTAGTTTAAGTGATAGCAATCTGAATATTTAGCCACTTAACCTAATAGGGCACCACGACTTTTAACACACTTGGAAGGTTATTTACCCTATTATTCTATTCCTTAACACTTAAAAACCACTCTGTCATCTTCTCTAAAGTTCTTGGGACAAGAAATCTAGGGTTTTATCTTAAGGATTCATTTAGGGTTTATGCTATTGATGTCTTTCCTTTGTCTTCTTAGTTTAATGCATGTTCTCTTCCCTGACTGTTAGTTCCAACTAAATGCATGGTTTTATACATTGTTTTCATGGTTTGATTATTGTATGATTTTGGGGTTTTCAAATATAATTTGGGGGTTTTGGTTATGGTTTCCCATGTTTTTGTTTTGCTTTTATATGATTTAATGGTGGGTTTGGATAATTGGTTGCATGGGAATGGTTATTTGGTAATTGTAGTTGGTTTTGGAAATGCTATGCCCCCAATATGTTTGATAAAATGCCTATGAGAATATTTTCACTATATTTTTGGATTTTTAATGCATTTTATGCATGGTTTAAACTTGGTAATGGAACCCTAAATGGTAAATGGTCTGGAATGATCAAATTGGAATGGTTTTGAGTTTAACAATCATTTTTGTGGGTTACAATGGAATCCCCCAAGTAATCATAATAATGGAATACTTTTGGGGTACATGGGACTCCCCCAAGTTAATTGGATAATGTGATCTATGGGTAAATGGAATCCCTTGATCTCAAAAAGGCTTGGCTAGGGACAATACTTGCAAGTTATCGTTGGTATAAAGATACCACTATGTATAGCCTCGGTTAATAACAATGGTTTGGTTAGTTGGAAATAGTTTTAATTAGGCAATAAATGCAGGGTGTGATAGCTTACTATGAAGGTGGCAGTCCAACGGATGAACACTAGAAACTCGTTTTTGTCGACATAAGGGGTAGGTTATGATGACCTTATATAATACTACGAGGTACACAGGAATCCTCTATGTACACTGTACATATATATGATGGCAGGTAAGGGTACCTGGAAATCCCCTACTCTTATGATATCTCTGGTTCATGCAGCTAACACATCAGACCCATTTAGGGGGTTACACTGGACCCATATAGCCTTGGGTGATTAAGTATGGTAAAGCTACACGTACCCAGGTTAATGATTTTAAATGCATGCTAAACCCATTTCCCTTTCCCGGCACGGTGTTATATATATAAATGTGTGGTTTACCTGGTTTGGTTATATGATATTATTTTATTCTTATCCTGAGTTCATGGAAGAATTCACCCGCCAACCCATCTTTGGGTAGTTGTATCCCCACACGATCTAGGAACTAACTTTTTTACTCCTTCTTATTGATCAAACTTCAGGATCAGTTATTGGATTGAAATGGTGAGCTTTTATTTTTCTGGAAGAATCCTTTTCATGGATGTTATTTCATACTTTGGTTATTTTATGGATATTGGTTTTTTCTATGATTTGGGGCATGTCCTAATAGGATATTGGTTTTATTTTCTGGAACTACTATGGATTGAAATGGGCGGGATCAGAATTAGTGTTAGCTTTAGTATTGGTATTGGTACTGGGGATGACACTAGTTGAATGTATTGTTGGTTGTTCCATACACTATTATTTTGGGATTATATATAATTATTATGGAACTCATATGGTTGTGGTTTAGATTATGGTTTTGTTGGCATTGCTTATCAGTTGGGTATCAGACGAATTGAATCATTTGGTTGGTCACGGATCTAAACCTATCCTAGAGTCTTGGATTATGCAATAACACTATCTTGTTATATGTTCGGAATTCATCCGACTTAGGATATGCACTGGACGGTTGGGTTTCGTATTGAGGGTATTACCCGGTCCTGATTGGACTTGGGATACCCATTATGACAAGGCCCTTGGTCGGGTCGTGTCACAAAACTACCCTCACAATCATTAGACCACCAGAATTTCACCTTCTTCTCGGTCAACTTAGTCAATAGGGAAGGAATAGAGAGAAACTCTCCACAAACATTCTATAATAACCGACTTAACCAAAGAAGCTCCGAATGTCGGTTGAAGTCGCGGGTCTAGGTCACTTCTTAACCACTACAACCTTATATGGATCCACTATGATCCCTTCACTAGAAATAACATGACCCAGATAGGTCACAAAATTTTACCAGAACTCACACTTAAAGAATTTAGCATACAATTGTTGCTCTTTAAGGGTCTGCAACACAAGGCGGAGATGATCGGCATGATCTGCCTCACTCTTTGAATTGCACCTAAAGTTGATCAAACTGATCATAATTTCTCAAAAGAGGATACTTATTCTTCAGGGTCACCTTATTCAGTTGGTGGTAATCAATACACATTCGACGGGACCATCTTTCTTACGCACAAAAAGACCAGTAACGCCCCACTGAGACACATTAGGATAGATAAAACCGTTGTTAAGAAGATCTTTCAACTACTTCTTGAGTTCTTTCAACTTAGCTAGAGCCAGTCTATAAGGAAGGATAGAAATAGGAAAAGTGTTCGAAAGAAGATCAATCCCAAAATAAATGTTCCTTTTGGGAGAAATACTTAGAAAATCATCAGGAAAAATATCGGGAAATTCACAGTCCACAGGGAGAGTTTGCAAAGAAGGACTTTCGAATCAAGAATCCTTAACATGTACTAACTGATAGAGGAACCCTTTAGAAACCAATTTTTGGGCTCCAAGATATGAAATGAACCTTCCCTTAGGTACTAGGGAACTACCTTCCCATTAAATCACCGATTTGTTTGGGAAATGGAAACTGGCTCTTTAGGTCCGACAATCAAGAGACGCATAACACGAATGCAACCATTCCATCCCAAAAATCACATCAAATACTAACATGTCAAACTTTATCAGATCTACCAAGGTCTCCCTACCATAGACCGATATCATAGAACCTCTATAGACTCTTCTAGCAAAGATAGAGTCACCCATTAGGGTGGACATAGAGAAGGGGTCCAAAATACATTCAGAATCAAAACCAAAATGGATAGACACATAAAAGGTCATATATAGGAAGAGTTTGAGCATACCATTAACAACATCGGGGGATGACTCAAAATTCTAGCGGGTGGAAAGACCATACAGACTGTTTCGACAAGTGCTAGAGCCCAAAGAAGATATCGCACCTTTTGGTGCGGGAGTTGATGTAGTAGAAAAAAGAATATTTTTTCCCTAGAAGTGACCTTAGATGGATAATCTCTCTACATTATTCCTCTTCCTCATTCTAGACACCAGCATGAGGTGCCTGAGGAGGGATAGGGAGGAGGGATAGGGGGAACCAGTCGATCTCTATTAGGGAAGTCAGAAGCAACGACCTTAGACTAGGTCTAAACCCCTAGAGTAAGATTATATCCATCGATATTGTCCTCATACGGGATATAAGAGTTTCCACAAACATCAGATCTTCTAGGAGGCATGATCTAAATAGCAAACATAAGAAAATTAGGGGAGATTCAAGACCTTAGACTCTATAGCTTAAAATAGAAAAACAAGAAAGGGGAAACATACCTAAATGCCTCATAGCCTCTCCCTTATAAGTGTGGCACGCTACTCTCCTATAAAAGAAACTCTAAGATACACACATATAAAAGATACTCTACTTAACACGACTTTGTTGGTAACCAAATAATGCCAAACCTATGATCTATACCATCTTTGTCATGACTCAAAATTGGTCCTGGCCGTGAAAGGTATCTCAAGTCCACCGGGGACCAGAAACCACCTCTGTGCACCTAACCAAACACCCTAATATCCCCAATATCAGAAGAATTTTGAACATATAACAAGATATATTTAAAGAGTAAAGTGTATGTATGAAATCGATAACCATCGACCAACCAAAACACCCAAGTCTTCAGTAATCCAACATAGACTTCTAACAAAAGATCCAAAAACCTGTCTTGGTTGAGACATGTCCTCGAATCTGACTGATGACAATGACAATAAATATGTTCATGATACTTAAACTCTCAACTCTGGTCTATGATAAAATTTGTTGAAATTTTTAAGTCTTCTCTAAAGTATTGAAGCTAACCATTTTAGCAAAATGAATTGACAAACAAAGCCAATCCACCTAGCTCTACATAGGAAAACAAATGGCATAGGGATACAATATTTAGAGATGGATATTGAAGTTAACACTTGCATACAACTCAAGGATAAGGGAGGAAAATAATGCCCTACTCAAAACTTCAAACTCTATTAAAAACTAATGCACATAGTCATATATAAATGCATAAATATACATCACATATTGGGATAGGAAATAAAATATGGTGAACTTGAAATAGCCAATCATATAAAAATAATAAGTGAGACTCGAACCACCCGATCATATAGACCTCAGCATTGACAACCACTATTTCCAATGTTGGTCCCTCGGGACCTCAACTTTTACAACTCAGCTACACAACCCCCATTAAAGTCTAATTAAGATAAGTATCACACATTTCCATTCATTGAACCATCTTACTCTTTAAATCATACATTTTTGGTATTTTTATATCAACTACACTTATAAGGTAACACTAAGTTGCCAAACTAATTACCATTACTTGGAGGAATTCACAACCATCTTTGGTTCAATTATACGTTAACTTTGGAAATTGCACTACCCATTAAGGTTAAATTCAAAATCATTATGCTTCATTGATTCTTCAAATTATGCAGTAGTTAAAGAGTAATTTAATAGGCATACTTTATGTATTCAAAACAATTCCACAATAGGGGTTGAGGTCAGCTTATAACCACTTAAAAAGTCACAAGTTTAGGGAAATCACAATCCCTTAGTTATACACCAATCACATTCATCAATTTATTTTTAAAACCAATATAAAAATATAAACCATGTAGGGAAAAATATGAAACATCACATAAACAACAGTTATACAAAATCCCTTAACCCAAGTTTTCAAAACCAACCTCAATACTGTATGAAAAACACATTAAAACTTATGATTTTAGTAAATTAAGAATTAGGGAAGAGCAACATGCCTGAAATACCTAGTTTCCTCGAATGTATTCAAGACTTGATCCCTTGGATGACCTATTTCTTGGAAACCCTAAGTATAACCGCGTGATAGCATTTAAGAGAGCTTTAAAGTGTTTGAGTACGTTGTGAATGGGAAATAACACTTATTAAGTGCTTTCTAAACGTGGGGTTTTACTTTGGAAAGAAGGGAATTGTCCAAATTTCCCTCAATTTAAAAGTAAAATTTCATTATAGGTGACTATGGGTAAATATACGACTTATATAAACTCATAACGACTCTCCACCACAAGTCGTAGCCAAGAGAACTTACAAGAAACTTATAATATGCTGACCATAAAACTAAAACTATATGACTCATAATTGGACCCTAAGATTCATACTCAACCCAACAACCATTTTGGGTATACACTGGTGTTGTTGGGTGTATTTATTCATTCTAGCGTCACTATTCTAGCCTTTTTAGCCTTGTTTTGAGGATGATTCATGTGAAATATAGTTGGATAATGAGATAAATGTGTATCATAGTGTTAAAGAATGCGTTTATTATTTTCAAAATGAGTTTCAAACAAGTTTGTACCTCAAAGATTCATTTGGAGTTCAACCCTGAAAACTAACGCTACTAGCTTAAGCCAGGTGCTTGTCTAGTTGATTCCAGTGGATTCTACTGTATTTGAAGTGTTAAAGATGGTTTTTGTGTAATTATATGTGAAAAAATTGTTGATAATACTCAAGGGTAAATTGGATCAAGCCAAGGATAAAAACAATGAGTTAAAGATCAAAGTAAAATTAGCGTAAGCTTAGCTCCTGTTTCTAGTTTTTCGTGTTGGATGTTGTGTCATTTTGAGCTTTAAATTTCTGAGTTTAATGTTATATGGTTCATTTTTAATGGATTATGATGATATATAACGATATACAAGCTTCAAATCAAGTGCGAACATCTTAAAAAGGCTCGGAATGGCTCAACGAAGGCACAATACGCAGATGGACTCAATTTTATTCCCCTGGAATGTATTGGGCACGTGAGACTGTAGGTGAGGTGAGTGGACTTTTGAAAAACACCAGTCGATTCTTAATAGGATCAAAATAGTAAAATACAGGTGTGTGGTGGTCCTAAATGCGATTAGCGAGTGACGTAACCTCATTTTCATGCTCTTGTGCCTTAGAATAATTCTGAACAACAAATTCCAGACAGGGCATGTGATTAGCGTGCGACGCACACTCCATTCCATAGGAATAAAGGGAGCATGGATGCTCCACTCCAAACCTGGGTGTTTCTATGTAATTAGACTCTGACACGGACTTGGCTTACCCTTATGATATATGTATATGTTGTATCACATTTTTACATATCTTTTGACATTTTTGGGAGATCAAGGGGATACTATGACTTCATTATTAGGTTATTATTAATTTTATTTACTTCATACATATTTTTAGTCATTAATTACAATATTTTGAATACAATTATGACTATGCGTGGCTAAACGCCCTCTTTCTGGGGTTGAAGCCAAGAGCATGATTGTTATTGCTATGGATTAAGTTTGTTTGCTTTGATTATCAATATTGGTTGTTTGTTTATTCTTATTATAATTATTTTAAGCATTCACGACCCTTAGAATACATCCAATGTCAACCTTGTGAACTCGATAGATGGAATAGGGCAATAAAACATGGGAATTAGCAGAGTATGGTTCTTGAATGTTTATAAAATAAGAAACTTAAATTAGTATCTAGGACTGGGATGTAATTAGATACCATACTTGATTCATATGTAGGATGATATTTGTTAATAACTTAAGTGAACTATTACATTACTTCTCAATGATGTAGGTGTAAGTCACAACTTAGGTAATAGATCAGAGGTTGGGAAACCATAATCATACAATTAACCATCCGAATCAACAACCAAGATAAGAAAGTTAATGAATTAAATTCAATAGCGTAATATGATTGTTTAGATTGATTCAACCCTGGGTTTTCTCTTATTTATTGTCTCAAGACCTTTATTTTCTGCATTATTTAGTTTTAATTTTCAATTTCCAAACTCTTTATTTGGTTACTCTTTATTTAGTTAAATCATTGCCAAATCTAGTCTCTGGGATCGGTAACTGGACTTTCTTGAAGGCAATTATATTACTTGGTAGATCACATTAACTTGGACGTGTGGTTGGGAAATGTCAACTGGACACCCTACGATAGGACCAAATAACTTATAACAAGTCCTTACAAATCATAGTGAGTCACTCATACTCAGAGTAGAACTCAGCCACACGCATAGTGATTTGGTTACGATTCAAGTCTAACGGCTCATCAAGACTCCCTACGAATTTTCAGAGGAGTTGTAGTGAAGAAAATAAAGATAAAATTTTTGAAATTTTCAAGGACTAAAAACTCAAGGAATCACGCATAAACCATGTGAGCTAACATGGAGTCTAATGTCTGAACCATGTTGAGGAGCATAGTTCTACCTTTTCCATTGAAATATAACTTGAATTGAACTGGAGTGATCACTAGAATGAGCCCATATTAGTCAAGGGGAACACTTACTGGTGAGGCTTCTAATCCTATAGTGGAAAATAGTTTCTAGAGAATAGGATTCGCTGAACCCACATTCCCTTCTATATTCTAAGTACTACTCCCAAATATTTAAACTGGATGCTCATTATATTATGACCCGAGCCTACCCGTAGTCGTTACACGATGCTTATACTCCTGAGGGACCATAATTTAACCCATGAGCTAGTACCTATTGTGAGTACTGGATAATATATCATAAATATGGAAGAATAACTAAAATGCCATTAGGTTTTTAATATCTGAATTCAAAATTGAAATATAAATCTAGGAAAAACCAATGTTTAAATCTGAGAAAAATACTGATAGACTGAATAACTAACTGACTATAACATCTTAAAAGACTCTAACCCATGAGCTGGTACCTGTTGTGAGTACTGGATAATATAATCATAAATGTGGAAGAATAACTAAAATGACATTAGGTTTTTAATATCTGAATACAAAATTGAAATATAAATCTAGGAAAAACCAATGTCTAAATCTGAGAAAAATACTGATAGACTGAATAACTAACTGACTATAATGTTTGAAAAGACTCTAAGACTGACTGACTAAGAGTTGATGGGACAAGCCCCTAACTAACTCTACTGACTACTAAAATAAAGACATGAAATAAAATAGCCTATCCTCAGGTGATGAGGACTTACCACTACTACTGTTCTTCTAAGAATCTGAGGGACTCAATGCAATCCAAGAACAAAGTGTCAGCACCTATGATACAAGACATCATAGATCAAAATAAAAGTATGTGATCAGTACTTTGAATGTACTGGAATGCTAAATGAGGTAGGCCAACATAGAAGGTTTTATTAATAAGAGTAATGATCTATCTGAGTATACATGGAAAGCATAGAATACTAGATAGGGAACATAAAATCTGTAGATAATGAACATACATAAAAGTTTTTAAAATACAGAAAATGCATAAAAATCTATAGACACTGAAGACGCATGACCAGGAAAATATATGGACTAAGTAAAATCTGTATTCATAAGTACTAAAAATATACTGATATCTTTATGCCTTGATCAAATAACACTAATACTGAACAATTAGACTGGGATTGTAATTGAAACTGTATCTGAGACTGTGGGAGGTATCATCTAACCAACATTCTCCAATCTGAGCTAATCGGGGTCCAACCTGTAACCCCAGTTGAAAGGGTATTAATACCGTGCCACGGGAACTAACGCTAGTTGTGTGGATCCACTAAACTAATATAATTTCTAATGGACTAAGGGTGTTAATCCTGAACTAACGGGTGACCCCTACGAGATAGTCAATCCTAATCTGATGGGTGACTACTTATATCCTACGCTGGCTATATAGTTCTGAAGTATAGAGACTACTACTAATGACTCTGCCTATCTGACGGGGAAGCCTTCATCCCTACACTCGCGACACTGAGATACTAGACTGTTCTGAGTTGAGTAACTAATATCAGACTATTTTGTTAATGATCATAGTATAATCTGAAATCTATTCTATAATGTACTGAGACTAGACAAATTAAACAACTATAGTTTTCAGGCATTCAATACCCCCAGGACTCAAAACAACAACACTGAAAGGACACTAAAGCTTGAAGGCCGAAACATGAAGGCTCTTAATGAATAAATCACTCGTATAGGCATTTTAACAAATACTTGTAGTTCATGGTTTTAAAATAATCATAGGAATGTCATGGTACATGTAGAAATAGCATTAAGTCATCATAATATCATTTAATCATGGTTTATTTCAGTAAATCATAGTATTAAAACATAGAAGATTGAAAAATAACAATAATTTCATGGTAATATGGTATAAAATCAATATTACATGGAGATTCTTGGATGAAATCATAATTTAAAACATAAATATTGAAAAGACTATAACTTGATAATTTAAATGGGTTACTTGGGATCCATGGGTGAAAGGAGTCCATGGATGAACATCTAATATACCTGGGTTAATGAATTTGAAGGGATTGATGGAGAGTTCTTGAGAAATTACCTTGAATTTGAGAGCTAGGATTTTTTGTTCTTGAAAGAGGGGGTTTTTAATTTCAGAGAAAATGAGTAATGATGAGTATTTGGTCAATTGGGGGTTAAATTTCATGTTTAGGACGAGTTTAGGGATTTAGAAAAAGACCCAAATACCCTTAAACATTTTTAAAAAGGAAAACTGAAAACTAAAAACCCAATTTTTGGCCTTGGGGCAATGCACCACTATCGCACCAAGCCATTGGACTTTGGAAAACTGGGACCTGGACAAATATGTGATGCGGTGCCATCACAGTAAAGCTTTGGATGCCATTTTGGCCAGCTCCGCGATGCGCCATGATCGCATACCTCCACTGAAAATTAACAAACGAGAAATTGGCCTGCTCTGTGATGCGCAATGATCACAAAGTTATAATGGAAATTGACAATTGTCATTTGCACTGCCTATGTGACGCACTAAGGGTTAAAATGACGGTATTTAATGATTGGAACTTAAAATTTCCATAACTTCTTACTCGATTATCAGATCTAGGTAAATTTTATATCGTTGGAAAGCTAACTGAATTTCCTACGCAATTGAAGGATCTAAACTAAAAAATAATGAGTGTTTCAAAAATTTTATATGAAAATACTTATGTACAGGGACTTATATCATGCCAGGAAAAATGCAGGGTTTTATAATATCTCCCCCTTGGGATCATTGGTCCCTAAATGAAACATGTTAAGATGAGGAAACTGATGGACTGAGCTTACACATTGAATATGCATTTATGATACATGAAATGCATGTCTGTACTAGTTTATGAATGCACAACTAACAGGAAAATGATGTACGGCTGAAACTGAGCATGACAAAGAAAAAAAATCTAAAGAAGATTAGTACTTTAAGCTGAATCTGGATTCGCAGAGAAAATATTGGGATACTTGATCCGCATATGTATTTCTGCTTCCCGAGTGGCTCTCTCAACGGACTGATTCTGCCAAAGAACTTTGACTAGTGGAACTTCATTATTCCTTAGTCTAAGAACATGATGATCAAGAATTTTGACTGGAACTTCCTCATAGGAAAGACTTTTCTGAATATGTCCACTTTCTAAGGGAACAACTACTGCTGGATCACCAATAGACTTTTTCAATAATGAGACATGGAACACTTGGTGTACTGATGCTAGATATGAAGGCAACTCAATCTCGTAAGCTACCTTTTCAAAATAACTAAGAATTTTGAAGGGATTGATATATCGGGGATTGAGTTTCCCTTTCTTGCGAATCTTTTCACTCCCTTCATGGGAGAGATTTTCTCCTCATATCTGCATATGATTTCTGTCAGTTCTGGGTAGCCCTAAATCTTTATCTGATCAACTAAACCTTTTCTAACACATCAAACACCAAGTCAGGCCCTACTACTGTAACCTCACCTACTTCAAACCAGCCAATTGGAGATCTACATATCCTACCATAGAGTGTCTCAAATGGAGCCATATGAATACGAGAATGATAATTGTTATTGTATGCATTCAACCAAAGGTAAATGGTCATCCTAACTACCGTTGAAGTCAACAACGCACACTCTCAGCATATCCTCAAGAGTCTGAATGGTCCTTTTTGCTTGACCGTCTATCTGAGGCTGAAAGACTATACTGAGGTGTACTTGGGTACCAAGACCCTTTTGGAATGCTTTATAAAAATGAGAGTTAAACTGGGTACCTCTATCTGAGATGATAGATAAGAGAACACGATGAAATCTAACCAACTCTCTGAGATAGAGTTTGGCATAGTCCTCATCTTAATAAGAGGTATGGACTAGCAAGAAATGAGCTGATTTGGTCATCCTATCTACGATAACCCAAATAGAATCATGCTGATGATGGGTACAAGGCATACCTGTTCCAAAATCGATGTTCACTTATTCCTATTTCCACATGGGAGTACTTAACTTCCGCATGGAGCCTCTAAGTTTATGGTGCTCAACCTTAACTTGCTGATACGTAGAGCACTTAGCTACAAACTCTGTAAGGTGTGGAATGGCATTTTAGGCGTGAAATACCTTGCAAAGTAATGTTTCTCTTGTTGTGGAAATTAAGAATTGAAAAGATGAATAGAAGAGAATAAGAATTAATTGAAAGAGAATTGTTTAGAGTTGTAGATGAAAGAAGAATAGTAGTAGAATGGTTAATTGAAGAATTAAAGTAGTAGTCAATGATAAAAATCTCTAGCATGATAGGGTATTTATAATACCCATGTCCTATTACTACTAAGATAATGCATTACTTAACCCAATCCTACTAGGTTAATGTATTATTATCCTAATCCTAATAAGTTACTGCTAGTCCCCAAAGTCTTTAGAATTGCTGTTTTTGCCCGGGACAGATTTTTCATGCGCCATTTTTGGTCCTTGGTGTCCAAGCTTTGATTTCCTCCTTTAGTGAAGCTTTCTTTGGCGTCAAGTTATCCATAAAATGCTGAATTCTGCATCATTTATACCTGAAAACTTGCTAATCATGTTTGTTAGCTCACTTACAGGAAAAAGGACTAAAAGTGCATGAATTATATAATTTTTCCTCAAAACTTAGCTAAAATATGGGTAAAATATAGTACTTTAGGTGTGTAAATTTGCCTATCATCAACAGGAAGTTCTTAGGAGCAGTTACCACTCTTTGAGTGATCATTTCATGAGAGTGAGCATGAGGTCAAGTTGGTTCTTAGTCTAATCCACTTATTTCTTCCAATTAAAGAGTATGCCTCCTCGTAGAGATTTTGTCTGTGTGGTTTATTATCAGCCCCTACAGCCAGTAAATCCTTAGAATGAGAGTGTGTCACATGTAGAGTTTCAGGTAGATTTTTAGGCTCTATCCCAAGATGTGACTTGTGTTCAGGGAAATCGTCAGGCTGCAACCCCACCTCAGCAAGATGGGGACTCATCCGCAGCCAGAATTAGAAGTTTCATGAAAATAAACCCACCAGAATTCTTTTGGTCAGTAGTAGATGAGGACCTGCAGCTTTATCTAGAGGAGGTGAAGAAGTTCACCCAGATTATGTTGTTTCTGAGAAGGAGAGTGTTGAGTTACAATCTTAAAGGTTAAAGGATGTTTTTCATGATTGGGCAGTGATGTGGGAAAAAAGCTGAGGGGAGAATGCAACTCCTGTGACTTGGCTAAAGTTTTAGAGTGCCTTTCTAGATAGTTTTTTCCCTCTATAGATGAGAGACGCTAAGGTATAAGATTTCATGAACCTAAGGCAATGTTCCATGACTATGAAAAAGGATTGTCTTAAGTTTAACCAGTTAGCTAAGTATGCTCCTAACTTGATAGCTGACCATTGGTGTATCCAATTTTGTGTTAAAAGAGTGTAGGACTGCTATGCTTCATAGAGATATGGACCTTTCTATACTGGTTATGCATGCACAACATATTAAGGCAGTTAAGATGAATGAGAGAGAGAGAAAGTAAGAAAGCCAAGATAGGTAGTAATGGTTTCTCGCAGTCAGGGTCTCAAGTTGGTAGTAGTTCTCAGTATGGTCAAAGATTTTTAGTTCCATCTCTATCTTCAGCTAGTGTACCCACACCTGTGTTTGGGGGTGTCATATCTGAGGGAGTGCCAAGCTCCAAAGCCTATAGTAGTACTAGTGGTGTTTGTACCCATCCACGTGTAGAGAGCGTGGCGGGCACCACCAAGGTGTGTGTTGAGCTGGTATTGATGTATGATTTGTGTGTGGTGATCCTGGACGTAGAATGTGAGAATGTAGGGTGATGACTCAAAGGTTTAGACTCCGTTCATTTCAGGTTTGCCTTGATTGGGAAATACCCCTGAAATAAAACCCGGGTATGCTATGAGCCCTTCATCTTTATGATGTGCATTGATAGATCCTTTGTTCCCATTTTGATCTTATATGTTAGCATAATTCATGCATGATTTTCAGATATTAATCGGTCAATCATGACCCAGTCTGTAGGTGCCCCGCGCACCACCCTAGTATTTCAGCAAAGTGTGTTTAGAAGGACATAGAGTCCCAAGGGAAAGATACCCCATAGTACAATGATGTTACATGCCATTAGATTCATCCCGATGCATGTTTATATTTTCTTTATGAAGTTAGCATCAGTCGTTATTGCTTTGTCTAGCTGTTCTTTCGAAAGTCATCTTAGCCGAACATTCATGCATTAGATATGCGCATTTAGTAGAAATGAGTTCAACTTGTCAGTGTGTGATTAGCCACACATTCTTGAGATCATCCCAGTTATGAGTCCATGCATCAGATATGTATGAGCGTTATAAGAATTCAGCTATGAGTAGATTCAGTCCAGTATTATATGCACCAGATATGAATCATGCCCAGTGTAAGAACTCTATATGCCAGTGGTTCCAGTTGCGTAAGCATGTCTTGAAATGTTTCCATTTCTTGAATAGGTTCTGTTGATCCATATTTTCAGTCTATCAAGTGACATTAGAGGATGAATGTTCCCAAGGGAGAGATAATGTAATGCCCCGCAAAATGCTCTTCCAATTTGAGCCTTAATCATATTTGGTAAAGCGAAAAATCCGAGTTTAAATGTTTTAGAAATATCTTCCCAAGAATTAACTACTTTAAATCATGTTGGAATCTATTTGAGATTGAATTAAGATCATAGTGGTCCCCTAACTCAAGCACGAGTTGAAAGCTTTCCTATCGTTCAAGTTTTAGTGAGTGTCAAAACATTGATCAACTTCAATTGACCATAACTCTTTGTATATATCGAATTAAAGGACCTACTATATATCAAATGAACGATATTTTAATTATCTTTCCAACAAAACTAATTTAATCAAAAAAACAATATCAGAGTAAAGAATTATTCCTATTTTACTCCAGCATGTCTGGCTAGGAAACTGGTGACGACATTCATGATAAGTTGTCATGCCCGTGATGGCCTATCACCAATGTCATCATCCCTGGGCAGATTTCTACCTCTGGTGATGACATTTTACGAGAATCCATCATGACCGTGATGGCCTATCACCAATGTCGTCAACCATAACTAGAAACTCAAAATTTCACCCTTTTGTGACGACAATTCGTGACGGCCTTTCACCAACTTGATGGCTTGTCACAGATGTCGTCAGTTCTTTTTTCAGCAATTTATGGATATTTTTTCAAGGGTATTTTGGTCATTTCCCATCTTTTGGAGGTCTCTAAAAATATGAGGAACCCCATGGAAACCCTAATTTCTCCATCTTCTCTCTCAATTCTCTTAAAAAGATATAACTAGGGTTACATTCAAGAAACCTAATCTTTACAAAATCCATCCATAATTTTTAAGATTTCTTCAAGAATCAAGTTCCTCATAGTGTGGTCTTTGAGAATTATTTATTACAAGTGCGGATAAAGTCTCAAGCATTAGAATTCATCCATTTCAAAGATTAGGGTATGTAGATGTTGATTCTTGGGTCCCTTTCATCCAAGAAGCTCAAGAATCCTTTTCAAAACTCAAAGATCTTTATGTTTATGAGTTGTTAATGATTTGTATGAGTTGAAATTGATGTTACATGTGTTGTTGAGTTTTGATTCATGTTTGTTTACAAAATTCATGAGCCTTGACCCTAGTAGGTATAATCTATGTGATATTTGTGATGAATCTTCCGTATGTTACTTTGTATGTAATGTGTTCATGTCAAATGGGTGTATAAATGGTTGAATAAGATAAGAATGTTCCCCCTAGGTTTGATAAAAAGCTTGGGTGAAGCATAAGGGCTATTGTATCATTTTGAAGATGAAACCCCAAATTGTGAGTTAGTTTATGCATGCCTAGTGTTTGATAAAATGCCCAAGTGAATGAATTATTCCATGATAGTAGGAAATCCCCAAATAAGTGTGAACTCGTGCATGTCTAGTGATTGTTTAAGGACCTTAGAGAATAAGTGGAGATGTGATAGTAGTAAATTCCCCAATTATGTGCTCTTGATATATGCTAAGGTTTTAATGCATGCCAAGTGGTTATCAAGTAAGTTATGCCATGATTGTATGAAGTTTCCCCAAGCCTTGTGATATCCAAACACATGTCAAGACTGATTTAGGTATGAAATAGTTGAGGTAAAACCTTGTTGACGAGAGTACGATCTAGTAGTATATTTCCCCTACGTTATTGTATGATTATGATTCAGATATGCTTAAAGTGACCCCTTGAATGCTTGTGATGATGAATGAATGATTGTGGTGATGACCAGTCAAGAATAATTATGCTTTACTTTTATGTTATAGAGTCCTGGGGGTATTTATACCCGACAATAGAGATGTTATCGAGAGCCCGTGTTAGTTTCTCGATAATTTCAGTCGAGCCACGATTCTCAAAACTCAGTGAACTGTAGAACTCTGTATCCTCAGACAAGGGCAGAACTTAAGAAAGATTAGTAATCTCAATTATCTCAGTAATCTCTGTATCACTAGTAGTCTCGCCTCAGGACTGTGATGAACTCAGATCCAATAGTATTCAAGTGATTCAATTCTAATCTTAGAATCGATTCGAGTAATCTATTCCAGCTATGTATCGTCAGTCAGATACCATGATTCGATACCTTTCTTGTTAGATATAGAAATAAGTAATCTCAGCATAACTCAGTCATATCTTTTGAGAAACATGATCAGTAACATATTTAGTTCAGTTTTATTCAGTTAAGATTTTAGCTTAGAGTCTTTCAGTTGGGAGTAGAAACTAGCACTTAGCGAGGGAAGGGATAATGGCTCCCCGTCAAAGAGGCCTAGTCATTAGAAGCAATCCCTAGACTTTAGAACTATGTAGCCAACACAGGATGCAGAAGTCCCCATCAGTAGAGGTTGTCACTGTCATATAGGTTTGACTATTATAGTGCCTCAGTCCAACTTCATGCGAGGGTTATCCTATCAGAGAGTCTTGACTAGAGAGGTATTTACCTGGGCACGGTATTGACACCCTTCCAGCTGGGGTTATAGGTTGGACCACACCTATGGTAGGTTGGGGCTGTTTGGTTAAGTACTAATTCCCACAATTGCAGTTTCTGTATCAATCCTCAAAAATCAAGACTGTATGGTACAATTATCTATCTCAGTGAGGAACTCGGATAGTTCCATTAATTCATGGACCATCCCGTCAGATAGGCTTGGTCTTATATACAGATTCTTATTATGATATCTAGAGATCTCCCATCAGAGAGGTTTGATCTCACTCTCAGACCACTTTGAGTATTCTTATTATTATATCTAGAGATCTCTCATTAGATAGGCTTGATCTTTATCTCAGCTTCTATTGAGTATTCTTGTTTTTAGATTCGGACATTATCATACTTCTTATCGTTGATAATCGCTTCCAAAATAATTTGTTTGAAAAGTTGATCTCTAATTCTTTCAGTCGAAAGATGTAAGATCAGAATTTAGTCCTTGATGTAAGTACGTCCAAACTCTCTGTTATCAGTATCAGATGAGTCAGTGGTTCAGTATCTCAGTATCAACAGTGAGTTAAGTCTGCAGTAAAGTAGTATTCGAGTTTTAGTATCTGAAGTTGCGATGATTGTGTTCATTGTATGTGCAATCATATATGTGTTCTTATGCGGCATCTTCATGATTATTCAGTTTAGATATTGTGAATGCATGAGCCCTTGCATTAGCCTACCCATCTACATACGCCGTACATTCTTATACTGACGCATTTGCACTATGGTGTTTTATTTGACACCATAGGTTTAGAGGCATAGGATACAGAGTATCCTCAGCAGTTTAGTCCAAGTCAGCAACAATAGTAGTGAATCCTTTTCTTTCGAGGATGAATCTCCATTTATTATTGCTTTAAAATTTGTCTATTTTTAGTTGATGGAGTTAGTTGGGGACCTGTCCCATCAACTCGACAGTCCAGATAGTTTAGACACTTTTTAGATGGATGTATTAGTATTCAGTTTTCTATATTATGAGTATTCATAGATGTGTTGAACCTTATTGCTAGTTTCTGCATTTATTTAAGATATTATGTAGTGTATATGTATAAATATCAGTAAAGGGTTAGTTTGTGGTCCTTCGGGGTCATAATCACCGTGTGACATATCCTGATGGGATCTCGGGGCATTATAGATGGCATAGCTTACCGTACCCAAAGCACACATCAGTACCCGCTCTACACTCACCTTGATGGTGTCTGCCATATTTCTGACATAGAGGATTGGATGACCACTTCTAACACTGACCTAGGACTTAGAGCCTGGTGCTCTATCCCGATTATCGTTTCTAAATGTAGGTACTAGGGCACTGGCTGAAGAAGGTACTTGGGCTGAGGGACTCTGGTGAAACTGAGGACGGTTACCACCGTCTAAGTTTGTCTAACTAAAATTAAAGTTGCCCATTCTATCTTACTGCTAGCTACCATATAAGGAGCATATCTAGGTAAATGAGTGAACTTGAGAGAATACAATATCATACTCATGCTGCCTTGCCTCAAATTAATAAATTATAGCACTTTGACCTTTCTCAACTCTAATAAAAAAAATCTATCCAATAAATATGTGGCAAACTCTTCCCATTCTAGAGGCCTTGCATCAACACCTCTATCAACTTTTCCCTATTTAAACCAAGTATGGGATACATCCTGGAATTGATATATAACCAACTTAGAACTCTGACTAGATGTCACCCCATATCATCTGTTACCTTCTGAACCATATTTAAGAATTCTTGTGGATTCTCTTTAGGATTGGATCCTGTGAAAGAAGGAGGATTGATCTGGGTGAAATCTCGAATTCTAGTTGTAGCAGTATTGGCTACTGGGTTGGATGGAACAACAGCTGGTCATTCATTCTACCCTGCTACAGAGTTTACTAGAGTAGTGAATGCAACCCTAAATTCTGCGTGAGAGATATGCTCATTCAAAGGGTCTGCCTGGACGGGCTAAGGGGCTAGCTGAGTTCCTGTTCTTCTTTTGCTCTTCTTGGGAGACATGTTCTATAAAAAAAAGGAGGAAACAGACTAGACTGAGAGTTTAACTTATGTTTAGGCTCAGTCTCACGATATGAATACTGAAAGTAGAGAAATATTTCCTAAACATCTTGTAGCCTCTCGTCCATAAGTGTGGTGCGTTACACACTCATGCACAAGACTCTACTCAACCAAGATTTTAGACTTCCTAGGACACTTTTAAAACCTTTGGCTTTGATACAAATTTTGTACGACTGGAGACTACCCCTTAGTCATTACACGATGCTTACAATCCTGAGGGACTACAAACATACCCATGAGCTGGTACCTGCTGTAAGCACTAGATAATATAATCATGAATATGTACGAATAAATTAAATGCCATAAGGTTTTTAGTATCTGAATTCAAAACTGAAATATAAATCTAGGAAAAAACACTGTCTAAATTTGAGAAAAATACTGACAACTAAATAACTAACTGACTTTAATGTCTGGAAAGCCTCTAAAACTGACTGACTAAGATTTGATAGGACAAACCCCCAACTAACTCTGCTGACTACTGAAATAAAGACATGAAATAAAATAAAATATTCTCAGGTGATGAAGACTCACCACTGCTAGCGTACTGCTGCGAATCTGAGGGACTAAGTGAGATCCGAGAATATAACATCAGCACCTATGATATGAGACATTATAGCACAAAAGAAAAGTATGCAATCAGTACTTTAAATATATTGTTATGTTAAATGAGGTAGGATAACATGCAAGGTTTCATGAATAGGAGTAATGATCTATGTGGGTATACATGGAAAGCTTGGAATACTCAACATGGAACTTGAAATTTGTAGATACTGAACATGCAAGAAAGTCTGTAAAATACTAAAAATGCATAAAAATTTGTAGTCACTAAAGACGAATGACCAGGCATATAATATGGCCTGAGTAAAATCTGTATTCTAAAGTACTAAAAAATATAGTGATATATGTATGCCTTGATCAAACAACACTAAGACTGAACAACTCGACTGGGATTGTAACTAAAATTGTATTTGAGACTGTGGGAGGTATCATCTAACCGACATTCTCCAATCTAAGCTAATCAGGGTCCAACATGTTACCCCAGTTGGAAGGGTGTTAATACTGTGCCATGGGACTAAGGCTAGCTGTGTGGATCCACTAAACTGATATAATGTCCAATGGACTAAGTGTGTCAAGCCTAAACTAACGGGTGACCTCTACGAGATAGTCAACCTTAATCTGATTGATGAATGCTCATATCCTATACTGGCTATGTAGTTCTAGAGTATAGGGACTACTACTAATGACTCTACCTATCTAATGGGGAATCCTCCATCCCTACACTCGCTCGGTGCTAAATCCTACTCCCAACTAAGTTACACTGAGATATTACACTGTTCTGAGTTGAGTAACTGTTATTTGACTATTTTGTTAATGCTCATAGTATAATATGAAGTCTATTCTATAATATATTGAGACTAGAAAAATAAAAAGCTATGGTTTTCGGGCATTCAATACCTCTAGGACTCAAAACAACAACACTGAAAGGACAATAAAGCTTGAAGGCCAAAACATGAATGCTCTTAATAAATAAATCACTTTTGTAGACATTTTATCAAACACTTATAGTTCATGGTTTTAAAACAATCATAGGAATGTCATGGGACTTGTAGAAATAGATTAAATACATCATAATAACATTAAATCATGGTTTAATTTAGTAAATCATAGTATTAAAATAGGGAATATTGAATAATAACAATAAATTAAAGGCAACATGGTATAAAATCAATAGTACATAGACATTCATAGATGAAATCATAATTTAAAACATAAATCTTAAGAAGATTATAGCTTGATAATTAAAATGGGTTACTTGGGATCCATGGGTGAACAGAATCCATGGATGAACATCTAAGATACCTAGGTTAATGAATTTGAAGATATTGATGGAGAGTTCTTGAGAAATTGCCTTGAATTTGAGAGCTAGGGTTTCTAGTTATTTTAGAGAAAGTGAGTAATGATGAGTATTTAAGTCAATTAGGGGTTAAATTTCGTGTTTAAGACGAGTTTAGGATTTAGGAAAAAGACTCAAATACCCTTAAATGTATTTAAAAATGGAAGCTGAAAAACTAAAAACCCAATTTTTGGCCTTGATACGACGCACCACTATCGCACCAAGGCACTGGAATTTGGACAACTAGTACCTGGACAAACACCGTGACGTGGTGCCATCGCGGTAAAGCTTTGGATGCCATTTTGGCTAGCTCCGCGATGCGCCACGATCACATACCTCCACTGGAAATTGACAAATGAGATTTGTCCTTCTTTGCGATGCGCCATGATCATGGAATCACTCTGGAAATCGACAATTGTCATTTGGGCTGCCTATGAGATGTGCTAACGGTTAAAATAATGGTATTTAATCGCTAGAACTTAAAATCGCCATATATACATACCTAGTTATCGAATTTAGGCGAATTTTATATCGTTGGAAAGCTAACTGAATTTTCTACGCAATGACATGCTCTAAATTGAAAAATAATTTGTGTTTAAAAAATTTTATATGCAAATTCTCATGTATAAGGACTTAGATCATGCTAGGAAAAATGCAGGGTGTTACACATACTGATGAAATTCTCCTTAAAATAAGCACTTGGGTATATGAATCTAAAAACAATTTATGTGTTAATAAATCATACTCATAAATATCTAGGTGAATTTCATATCATGCCTGAGACTATAACATCAAATTTGAATCTGAATTATGTTGTATCAGTCTGAAATAGTAATTTTGAACTTCTTGTAAACGGAGAGAATCATGATAAATCCATATGCTCTAATTTTTAAACTGACTGAATCATGCTAAAAATCATATATATATATATATACATAAATATATATATATACATACATATATATATATATATACATACATACATATATATATTCACTATCCCATAGAAATTTATGCAAGATACTACAGTTCATCACATAATAACAATAATATAAGTGAAAATATGAGTAAAGATCAATTCTTATGCTAACTGAATTTTAAATCACATGATAGTGTCTATATCTACAAAATATGGAAATTGGGTATGAACTCTAGTTGAAATATCATAAATTTAATTACAAAAACCAAAGCTTTTGGACACAAGTATGAAAGGTTATTTTTGTTCAAACCCCACATACCTGAATTTATTGACTTCTTGAAGCTTTGAAAGGTGAGTTATTGAGAGAAACCTATTTTCATATAGGTTGAGAGTGTAGAGAAGAACATGTTTGTCAACTAACTAAAAAAGGGGAAAATAATGCCTAATTGACAAATTAAGTCATTTATAAGACCCTATACATATGCACAAGTGGTTGGGAATGACTTAGATTTATGGAAAGACACTTATTCCCCTAAAATAAAATAAAAATGGACAATTTTGATGCACAAGAAGGGGGTATGTAGCGCGACCCCAATTGCGGACCTCAGGGTTTGTATGGCAAACCTAATCATGCATGTAACTCCCCAATATGTCATCTCGAGATGCCACACGGTGCCCAATTATACACGTAGCCTCAAGGTAACCATTTAAGCCAAAAAACTATCCTTGGGTTCCAACACAACAACATATACGCTACGCTAAGGATATATATATAAGTACATATCATATCACATCGCATTGTTAGACTATACATATATGAAATGTCTATACACAAACCAACCCAACAATACATTAGTCTGACATAGCCTCTATACAGAAAAATCAACGAGCCATTGGGACAAACCTCTAACTGGCTCAACAAACCAAAAGGATCACAAAACAACAACAGCAAATCTAGAAACTTGGTCCTTGAACCATGAGGAGTCACCACTGAAGGAACGTAGATATGTAACTCAGATATCACTGTCGCGATTGCGGCAGAGTACCTGAACCTACATCATGTTAAGAATGTAGCCCATAGAGAAATATATGGGTCAACACAAGATACATACTGAGTATGTGCGGGCGCATGCAAAATATAAATAATATCATAAATTTTGTAAAAACGTACATACAGACCACAATGACACACCTAGCTTGAGTGACATTGAATCATGCAACTCATAACATCTTAGATAGGAAATGTAGGAGAAAAAACTCATAAATCATTATATATCATCATAGAAAACTTGACTTACCACATCAAAACTTGAAATAACTCGGTATTTCAATAAACATGACACTTATGGACAGGGGAGTTTCCTATAACCAACAACCCCACGACACTTATGTGGAATACCAACATTTGAAACCGCCGCTGGCGGGAGCGTCATACTCTTTGTCAGGGAGTACGACCTTAAAACTGCAATAATCATAATCGGGATCTTTGGCCAATAATATCATCATCAAACAACCCTACGGTGGAACATAGGTTTGGGGAAATACCAAATTTCCCTCTCTGTGTTAAGTACTACTCCCCGACAAGCTTAGAACGCGTTAGGAAATCCACCACAACATCACAAGGGTCTATCATAAACACCAAATAAAATCTCTTTCTCATTTATCAAATCATATCAATTTGTGGATTCCTAACTCAACATAATTTAGCTCAAAATATTTTAATCTTACTCAAAATCATCAAGGAATCAATGCATTGAACTATAACCTACTCGACATTTGGACAAGTATATGAAGTGTCAATACATAATATTTTCAACAATTTAACTCATCAAAACACTCCGGAAAATACCAAGACTCATTGCAACTTCAATATCAACATTTCTCAATTTGCCATCCCACTCTCATTTAAAGGTACTTGAGACATCAACCCATAGTAGGGATATAGAATTTCCAATATCAATTATAAGTTCATCATAAGAAAATAGTGGAATGATAGTATAAATCAAGGCTTAACAAATAAAATCATCATACTCTCCTAATCAAATACTTTTTGGACATAATTCCATCTCAACATCATACACATATCGAATGACATAATCCTATAGCTCATGATCAATAATATAAGATATAAAATCATAGTTCTAATTCATGGTAAAACATTTAAAATCTCATGTCAATGTAATTCAACAAAAATACCGGGCACAAGATCGAAAGGATAATCTTGTTCAAAGCCCTACATACCTAAAAATGGAAGATGAATATGAACTTCTGACTCTGGAACTTTATTCACGAAAATAAAGGGTGCTTCTCAATGCCCTTAACATGATCAACTCGAACGCCAAATCAATTTGAAATTTCTACGGTTCAATCAGGAGACTTAGATGGATGAAATTTGTAGTAGTAGGGTTGGGGTTTGAGCCTTAAGAAATCTTGGATAAAAATGAGCTATTGAATGCTATTAATGGACTTAAATCCATGGTTTACCTAGACGTATTGGAGCTGGAATGACTAAAATACCCTTAAAAATCAAATAATGTCAAATCTGTCCTTTGGTGGACTATTTTGATAGGCTGAAGTAGATCGACCATAACGTTTTGCTCCAATGGACAAATTAGATGAAATCAATTTCATTGGAAAGAGGATTTTCAGAGCCTTCTGTTGATATATAGTACCTTGCCCAGATCATTATGTACAAGGAGTTATGATCGTTTGAAGTTAAACCTAAAATTCGCCAGGCCTTAGTATTTTTTCCTGTACATATACTGTTCACCACTATTCACGGTTAGATCGGAATAATCACAACTCATCACTCGAGTATCCGTTTTGGATGATCCATGCATCATTGGAAATATTATTCGATGCTCTACGCGATAACGGGTCGCATATACAGAAATTCCACACAAAAAAATTATTAGTCACAATAAAGAACAGAATTCAACACATTTTCATCCGAGATCTTGACGGAAAGTTTTTACAGGGCATCACATCATCTCTCCCTTGGAAACATTCATCCTCGAATGTTGATAGGCAGGTCTAGAATACTATGAAAATGAGTATATAGAGAAAAATCATCTTGCCCAAGCATACACTCCATTCTAGATTTTTTTGGATGTCGTAGAAAACACACAAGCCAAGATAAATATAGCAATAAAGATAGAATCAAAAGACAACGATACCTTTGACATGCTCAAGATTCATAAGAAAGAGGTGGGGATATTTAGTGCACATATCCGCTTCAGCTCCCAAGTAGCACTCTCCACGGATTGATTTCACCAAAGCACTTTAACCAAAGAAACTTCCTTGTTTCTTAGCCTACAAAATTGAAAGTCAAAAGCCTCAACCGGAATCTCTTCATATGAAAGACGATCTTGAATGCCCGAGCTTTCGGAAGGATCAATTACAACAGAATCACCAATAGACTTCTTAAGCATAGAAACATGGAAATCCGGATGGACGTTAGATAACTCCGCGGGCAATTCAACTTTATATGCTACCTTCCCAATGCGATCCACAATCTTATAGGGACCAATGTTACGGGGACTTAGTTTTCCTTTCTTCCTAAATCTTTTCACCCCTTTCATTGGTGAAACTTTCAAGTACAGTAAATTACCAACATCAAATTCAAGGTCTTTCCTCCTTACATCTGCGTATGATTTTTGACGACTTTGGCCTGTTTTCAACCTTTCTCGAATTAACTTAACCTTCTCCATGGCCTCGAACACCGCATTCGGTCCAGTCGCGGCAGCCTCACCAACTTCAAACTGACCAATGGGTGATCTATACCTTCTACCATACAAAGCTTCAAATGGGGCCATTCCAATAGTATCATGAAAACTGTTATTATAAGCAAACTCGATTAATTCTAAGTGCTCATCCCAAGTACCTTTAAAATTAAGCACAAGCCCTTAACATTTCTTCTAAATTCTAAATGGTCCGCTTGGCCTGACCATCTGTTTGCGGATGGAAAGCAGAACTTAAATGAATTTGGGTACCAAGACCCTTCTGGAAAGATTTCCAAAACTAAGAGGTAAACTGAGTACCTCTGATAGAAATATAGCCAAAGGGATTCCATGAAGTCTGACAAGTTCCTGAATATATATTCTAGCATAATCTTCAGCTGTATACGATGAATGCACAGGCAACAAATGAGCTGATTTCACCAGCCGATCTACGACAACCTAAATCAAATCATGATGGTGACGAGAAGTAGGCAAACCAACTATGAAGTCCATATTCACTTCTTCCCACTTCCAAGTAGGAATGCTAAACTCATGCATCACACCACTGGGCCTTTGATGCTCTATTTTAACCTATTGATATGTGGAACACTTCACCACAAATTCTGCTATGTTCCTCTTCATACTATTCCACCAATAAATTTCTTACAAATCATGGTACATCTTGGTAGCACCAAGATGGATGGAGTATCGCGTACCATGCGCTTTTTCCATAATCCTCTGCATCAAATTATCAATATCAGGAACACATAATCTTTCTCGAAGTTTCAAAATGCTCTCCCCCTTGGGATTAAACCTCCACCTTTTGGTCTTTAACTGACTCTTTTAACCTGAACAAGGTAGGATCCCTGTCTTACTTCTCCTTCACTTCCAAAACTAAAGAGGATTCGGAACTGCTTTGCACTCCTATACTACCCTCAGCATTACATGAAAAACTAACCCGTAATCTAGCCAAACGATATACCTCACGAGCCAACTCCTTCTTACCAATCTCCATATGTGCTACGCTACCCATGGACTTTCGACTAAGGGCATCTGCTACTACATTGGCCATGCTCGGATGATATAGCATGCTCATATCATAATCTTTCAACAGTTCTAACCATCGTCTCTGCCTAAGTTTCAACTCCTTTTGGGTGAATACATACTACAAGATCTTATGCTCCGTGAAGACGTCAACATGGACACCATACAAATAATTTCTCCAAATTTTCAAAACAAAAACCAGGATAGCTAATTCAAGGTCATGGGTAGGATAATTCTTCTCGTGAGGCTTTAGCTGCCTGGAAGCATAAGCTATAACCTTGCCCTTTTGCATCAATACACAACCCAAACTGATTCTGGAAGCATCGCAATACACCACAAAACCATAAACACCATCAGGAAAAGTCAACACAGGGGCTAAAGTGAGTCGAGTCTTCAGCTCCTGAAAACTCTTCTCGCAAGATTCGGACCATAGGAACTTCACTTTCTTTTGGGTGAAATGGGTCATAGGATATGCAATAGATGAAAACCCTTCAACAAAACTATGATAATAACCAACTAGAACTAAGAGACTTCAAACATCAGAAGGAGAAATAGGTCTAGGCCAACTCTTTATAGCCTCTATAATTTGAGGATCAACTCTAATACCTTTGGAAGAAACAACATGACCCAAGAAGGCTATAGAGTTCAGCCAGAACTCACACTTACTGAACTTAGCATACAACTGATGAGTTCGAAGAGTTTCCAACATAATTCGAAGATGATCCGCATGATCACCCTCATTTCGGGAGTAAATAAGAATATCATCAAGGAATACTATTACAAATAAATCTAGATATGGATAGAATAAATGGTTCATAAGATCCATGAAAGCCTCTAGAGCATTAGTTAACTCTAAAGACATTACTAGAAATATAAAATAATTGTAACGGGTTCGAAAGGCTGTCTTGGGGATATCACATTCCCTAACATTAAGTTGGTGATAACCGCATCTAAGGTCTATATTCGAAAAGTAGCTCACACCTTGCAATTGATCAAATAAATCATTAATTCGAGGAAGCAGATATTTATTCTTGATAGTAAACCTATTAAGCTACCGATAATCAATACACATCTGCAAAGAACCATCTTTCTTATGCACAAACAGGACACGTACACTCTATGGGGACACACTAAGTTCTGCGTGAGCCATACGATATAGAGGGATGGACATAGGCTGATTATCAGGAAGAAGGTCAATCCCAAACTCTATCTCTCTGTCAAGAGGTACTCCAGGGAGATCTTCCAAAAAGGTATCAAGAAACTCATTAACAACATGAATTAATTGAATGGTCGGGGTTTCATACTTAGTGTCTTTAACCCGAACCAAATGGTGGATGCAACCCTTGGAAATCAACTTCCTATCTTTGAGATAGGATATGAAACGACCCTTAGGAATCATAGAACTCCTAAACCATTCGAGAATGGGTTCATCAGGAATCTAAAACGTGAGAACATGGGAACGACAATCAATAGATGCATAGCATGAGTGAAGCCAATCCATACCCAAAATGATATCAAAGTCAACCATATCTAGCTAAATAAAATCAGCACACATAACCCGATGAAAGATAGTAATAGGACATTTCTTATACACTCGCTTAGCAATGACAGACTCTCCTACTGGAGTAGAAACCAAAATAGGCTCAGAAATTAGTTTAGGATCCATTTCAAAATTTACAACAACCAGTGGTGTCACTTAAGAAAAACTCAAACCGGGGTCCATCAACACATAGACATCAAAATAGAAATCACGGAGCATACCAATGACAAGATCAAGAGAGTCCTCCTGCTCCTGACGAAGTTGTTTAGCATAGAAATAATTCTGTCGTTGACCACTAGCAGTACTAGATAGAGCACCCTGAGGAGGAACTGGACTGGCTGTGGGAGGCGGGGCACTGGTAACCTGATTCTAGGGATGGGCATCATGACTCCGCTATCTGGAATATGGGCAGTCTCTAAGTATGTCGCCCAACTTGCCACAATAAAAATAGCCCCATTGCCCCATATAACACTCCTTAAAATGGTCTTTACCACACTCACCACACAAAGGAGGATGAGGTCGGTTGCTTACACTGTCATGAGACCTAGAAGGTACCAACCTATTCCCGAGTTCCTGCCTGCCCCGATATATGAGAGCACTAGCTGAGGAAGGCACAGGTATAAATAGATGTATCTGATGCTGAGGGAGCATCCCTTCAGAGAATCTAGTCAAAATAGACCATGTTGCTATGATTTGACTCTCTCAATCCCTCTTACTCTTTCTCTTTCCTTTATCTTGTCTGACTCAATCTGTTGGGCATGAATCATTAACCTAGGAAGATCAATCTCCCTATTGATCAAAGAAGATTTACATTCTTTCACCACATAACTCGACACCCCAGTTAGAAACTTGCTCATACTAGTCCTTGAGTTAGCCATCATATTGGGAACGTATATCAATAACTGATTAAACTTAATATAATACTCCTTAACCGACATGGAGCCTTGTCTCAAATTCATAAACCCCTCTATCTTAGCTTCCCGTAACTCAAGAGGAAAGAATCTATCCAAGAAAGCATCTTGGAACAATTGCCAAGTAACCAGAGTGGTATCTTCCTCTTTACCCTTATTCCACATCTGCACCCAATCATAGGCAATATCCTTCAATCGATAAAAAGCCAGCTCCACACTTTCTTCCTTGATCACGTGCATAATCTGTGTAATTTTCTTTATTTCTTCAACATACATCTGTGGGTCCTCACCTGCTCTCAACCCGTGAACTCTGGTAGATTCATTCTCATAAAGTCACGAATTTGTGCTGCTGCCAAATTATTTTCCTACAGAGGTGGAGCATTGGCATGATTATTGGCGGTAACTGCCTGGGCTAGCATCTAAAAAGCCACATGAAATTTAGCATGGGATATCGACTCATGTAACGGATCAACGGGTTGAGGTTGGTTGTTGTTTCCACGAGCTCGACATGGAGGTATTTTCTTTTATAAGAACTCATGAATTAATAGAAGGAAATAGTTATTAAAATGATAGAATCCTATGAAAAGAATGAAATGACTTTTCCTAGAATGTCTCCCAGCCTCTTGATCATAGGTGTGCCACGCTACACACCAATGCTTGAGACTCTATGTAACACATCTTGTTAGACTCCCTAGGACTCTTTACAACCTTAAGCTCTGATACCAAGTTTATAACACCCCAAAATATCATACCGAGATGCTACATGGTGCCCAAGGCTACACGTAGCCTCAAGTTAACCGTTTAAGCCAAAACATTACCCTTGGATTCCAACAAAACAACATACACGCTACGCTAAGGATATATATATAAGTATATATCATATCACATCGCACATTGATCGTTAGACTGTGCATATATGAAATTTCTATACACAAACCAACCAAATAATACACTAGTCTGACAAAGCCTCTACACAGCAAAATCAATGAGCCATTAGGACAAACCCCCAACTGACTTAATAGACCAAGGGGATCACAAAACAAAAGCACCAAAACTAGCAACTTGGTGCTCAAACTATGAGGACTCACTACTGAAGGAACCTAGATGCGACACTGGGACATCACTGTTGCCACTGCGGCTGAGTACCTAAACCTACATCATGGTAAGAATGTAGCCCATAGAGAAATATGTGGATCAGCACAAGATACGTACTAAGTATGTGGGGGCGCATATTAAATATAAATAATATCATAAATTTTATAAAAATGTACATACGAACCATAATGATACACCTGGCTTGAGTGACATTGAATCATGCAACTCATAACATCTTAGATAGGAAATGTAGGAGAAAAAACACATACGTCATTTTAGATCATCATAGGCAAATTGACTTACCACATCAAAACTCGGAGTGACTCGGTATTTCAATAAACAAGACTCTTATAGACAAGGTATTTTCCTATAACCGACAACCCCACATGAGCTACTAGGAATACCAACGTTTGAAACCCCCATTGGCGAGAGCGTTTTAATCTTTACTAGGGAGTATGACCTTAAAACTGTAATAATCATAATCGGGCTCTCTGTCAAATAATATCATCATCAAACAACCCTACGGTGGCACATAGGTTTCCGCAAATACAAAATTTCCATCTCGGTGATAAGTACTACTCCCAGACAAGATCAGAATATGTTAAAAAATCCACCACAATATCACAAGGGTCTATCATACAGACCAAATTAAATCTCTTTCTCATTTATCAAATCATATCAATTTGCGGATTCCTAACTCAACATATTTTAGCTCAAAACATTTTAATCATCCTCAATATCAACGAGGTATCAGTGCATTGAACTACAACCGGCTCGACATTTGAAAAAGGATATGAAGACTCAATACATCATATTGTCAGCAATTTAACTTATCAAAACCATCCAAAAAATATCAAGACTCATTGCAACTTCAATATCAACATTTCTCAATTTGCCATCTAACTCTCATTTAAAGGTACTTGAGACATCAACCATAGTAGGGAGATAGAATTTCCAATATCAATTATAAATTCATAATAAGGAAATAGTGGAATCATAGTATAAATCAAGGCTTAACAAATTAAATCATCATACTCTCATAATCAAATATTTTTTGGATAAAATTCCATCTCAACATGATACACATATCGGATGACATAATCCCATAGCTCATGGACAATAATATAAGATATAAAACCATATTTCCAATTCATAAGAAAACATGTACAATCTTATGTCAATGTAACTCAACAAAAATATCGGGCAAAAGATCAAAAGGATAATCTTGTTCAAAGCCCCACATACCTAAAAATGGAAGATGAATTTGAACTTTCAACACTGGAACTTTATTCACAAAATTAAAGGGTGCTTCTCGAAGCCCTTAACATGATCAACTCGAATCCCAAATCAATTTGAAATTTCTATGGTTTAATCAAGAGACATAGAAGGATGAAATTTGGAGTAGTAGGGTTAGGGTTTGAGCCTTAGGAAATTTTGGAGAAAAATAAGCTATTGAATGCTCTTAGTGGAATTAAATCCATGGTTTACCCAGATGGATTAGAGTAGGAATGAATAAAATACCCTTAAAAATCAAATAATGTCAAATCTGTCTTTTGGTGGACTGCTTTGATAGGCTGAAGTAGATCGACCATTACTTTTTTCTCTTGTGGCAAAATTGGATGAAACCAATTTCATTGGAAAGAGAACTTTTATCGTTTGAAGTTGACCCTAAAATTCGCTTTTTCTCAGTATTTTTTTCCTGCACATTTACTGTTCACCGCTATTCACGGTTAGATCAGAATGATCATAACTCATCGCTCGAGTGTCCGTTTTGGATGATCCACATATAGTTGGAATGATTATTCGATGATCTACGCGATGACGGGTAGTATATCCATAAATTTTACACTGAAAAATTATTAATCGCGATAAAGAACAAAATTCAACACATTTTCGTTCGAGATATTAACGAAAAATTTTTTTGGGGCATCACAGCGGGCCTTAGGGTTCGTAGTGAAAACCTAATTGCAAACCTTAGGGTTTATCATGTGAACCCAATCGTGAACCTCAGGGTTTGTGGGGAAAACACAATCATGAACCTCAGGTTGTAGCCTATCGTGGCCCCTTCGCGGTGCAGGGCTGCAACAGAGTGTCTCACTAAAATGCCTTTAACTTTTTACTCCGAACTAATATTGATGATTGGTCAGTTCCATTGGAAAAATATTCAAAGTTATTTAATTAGATAAATAATGGGCCATATAACTTGTTATATTCTAGTTGCTTCACTCTTCTAAAATCAACCCTTGTAGAATTCAATATTAAAACTCAATTAATACAATTGTTAACGACTCCACTTTTTGAAAGTTCTTCCTATAACCATAATTTCATTAAAACTAGTGCACACTCAAGGTGAATGGCCATGAAACTGATCTACACTTTTAAATAATCTATTTGGGGACTTTAAACATATGACAATAGTTGAAAAATTATATAGGAGCTTGTAGGATATTACATGTGTCTACAAAGCAAAAACTTAATTAGAAATAAAATCTATTAGTTGTTGCCTTCTATAAAGGTTTGTACTACCACAACATCCACCTCTAGAATTAATGATTTAATCCTCATGATCTCTACTGCAACACACCATGGCACATCTTATATCCATCAAAGATTTTGTAAACACTTGAGGAATCAGTCTCCAAAATCAATGAAAGATAATTTCTATTAATACAATACTCTAATCCTCTCCTTAATGCTAAAACTTAAGCCACCAAATTAGTATTATGTCCAAGTCTTTTTCCTTTAGTATAGACCAGATGTCGTGAATCACTTCTTATACAAAAAGCACTTGAGCTGATGCTACGATTTCCGTTTGATGCCTCTTTTGAATTGCACTTATAAGAACCCACCCTAGAAACATTCTAGTACACTAACTTACATCTAATACTAGGTGTGTACTCTTCTAAAAATTTCATTAGTTTAGGCCAAGCATCAGGAATATTTGTCAACCAAGTGTATAAGAACATGGTCAAGTAGACTAGGCTCCTGTTTATTTCAATCCTTATTCTACCATAATACATTCTTCCTACATGCTTTATAGCATTTATCCTCTTTTAAATTTTCCACAAAATAAACATGAACACAACTTTATAGATAGGCTTAAGTTTTAGAGAAGTTAAAGAGTATTGACACTTGAAAACAACATCTTCAATCTATAAAAAAGACCATCAATCCCTGCAAGTAGTACAAAGTACTACCATAAAGTATTAGAGATAGTACATTTAATAAATAAATGTTTAATAGTTTCTTGTACTTTATCTCCAAAATAGGAACAAAGAACAGTTGCACTCATTATGTTCCTGACATGTGTTTCCCCTATAGGCAACCTTTTCTTCCACTACCTATAGAAAAAGAAGGAAATATTAAAAAGAACTTCTTTTTTCCATATTATTTTGAAAATTTATTGTACTTCTCCTCTTTTTCTTAAACATTCCTAGGTAGACTCCGCTGCGAATTTTTTAGAACTATTAAACATCCACCAATATTTGTTCTATTCTAATAAATCCTCCACACAATTAACACTTAACAACATGATTACTAACTTCTTAATTGAAATTGTTTTGCATTATATTTAAACTCCATCTCAAATTTGTAAAGAGTTTATTCACCTCTTTCAACTGACCTTTATTGTCAATATCAAATCTATCTTGAATGATGACATTTAGGTTCACACCATATCTCTCGATCAAATCTGTCTCTATCCTTTAGCACATACTTCTATGTTAATGTACCCCCTTTT
Organism: Capsicum baccatum var. pendulum; assembly: GCA_030864225.1. Classification (NCBI taxonomy): domain Eukaryota; kingdom Viridiplantae; phylum Streptophyta; class Magnoliopsida; order Solanales; family Solanaceae; genus Capsicum; species Capsicum baccatum. Next base: position 72,283,134 of record CM061558.1, on the reverse strand, counting down.
TATTATACCATCTGATGCCTTATTTCTTACATATTTATTCCATATAAAATTGGTCCACAATATTTTTTGGGTTTTAAAATTCCACCAAACATTAGGAGATAATGCTTTTGATACATCAAATAAGGAACTAAAAGCCAAACCCCTTTCATTTTTAGAAATACAAATATTAGTCCAAGTAAACCATGTATGTTCCTGCCTACCATTTTAAAATTCCATAAAAATCTTGCAAAAATTCTATGTAAATCATTGATAACACACTTAGGAGGGTTAATAGCAGACAACAAATAAATGTAAATAATACTCAAAACATTATTTATTAATACAACCTTACCACTAAATTGTAATATCTTCTCTTTCCAAGCATGTATCTGGATATATCAAATGGAACTTTCCTTTATTAAAACCAGTGCACACCTCCACTTCCCTAATATGAGAATTTGCGGTGAATGATTCCAAAAGAAGACACTCTTCTCCTTGATGATTAATTATCCAGAATTATCTCATAATTTCTAAGAATAAACATCAACAAATTCAAGGATGTTTTATCAGTAGAGAAAAATATGATTTTATCATTAACATATTCTAAGTAATTAATATTCACTCTATTGAGGCATACCAAAACCCTTACAGTTTACATCACTAAAAATAAAATTTAAAGCTCTAGATAGTACCTCTGTTAATATAAACAAAGCTAGAAAAAAGGGATCTCATTGCTATACTCCCATTATAAAATGAAAGATATCATGGTCATATCCCCTAATAAGAATAGAATTCCAATTAATAGCAATCAGTATTTAGATCATATCCATTACACCGTCATCAAATCCCATCTTCTCTAGCACTTTAATCAGAAAATTCTAATTCGCCTTTTCATATGCTTTGACCTATCAACCTTGATCACCACGTTTGTAGGTTCTTCCCCCATTCTGATATCTATAATTATCTTCTATGTCAAAATAATATTTTCTAAAATACTGCTATTATTAACAACTTTTGACTAGCTTTTAGAAATGAGTATAAATGGTAACTCTTTTATTGAGTCATGCAACATTATTGAAATTTCTGTTTTCAAGAAATTACTCAAGTTGATTGATATCATGTCATAAAAACAATGTACAATATCTTTTTGAGGTATTAGTCCAAGTTAGTATAAGTAACAAACTTGGGATAGTACAACCATAAAAAAAATAAGCCACTACTTTGAAAATATCCTCACCTACTATGCCCAGACAACTCTAAAATATGGCTAGTGAACCTTTAATGACCCTCTAGGTAATTTCCTCAATTTTCATGCATTTCTAGCATTTCAATCCTTCTTATAGCGTCTATAGGTTATTTATGAATTGCCAGAATTGTTTTAATACCCCCAAAAAAATCCAAACCAATATTAGAGCCATGTACCAAGTTCATGCATAGTACAACATGGTTATTTTATAGTTTTATGAGTAATTTATATGTATATTAAGGCTTAAAATAACTCCCAGCTATCACACGAATCAAAACATTCCTTACCGATTGAATTCTTGAGAAGGATATTAGTATAGTAAACTTCAAACTAGTATATATCTCATTATACTTGGAATTTTTGATCTTATGACATCAACAGATAGATAATTGAATTATCTGTTCAACGATACCAATTTCTCCAAAATACGATATTGGAGAAAGTATTTATTCATATTTTACTCCAGCATGTCAGGCTGGAAATAGTGTGACAACATTCATGGTAGCTTACCACATTTGTGACCCCCTATCATGAAATACATCATCCTTAGCCAGAAACCAACTCCTAAGTGATGACATTCATGGTAGCTTACCACATTTGTGATGCCCAATCACAAACATCATTAGCCTTTGGCAGAAACCAGCTCCTAACTGACGACATTCATGGTAGCTTACCATATTTTTCACGCTATGTCACAAAGGTCGTCAGCCTTAGGCAGAATCCAGCTTTTGTGTGACGATATTTTTGATGGCTTACCATATTTTTAATGCCATGTCATCAGCCTTAGGTAGAATCCAGCTTCTGTGTAATGATATTTTTGACGTCTTACCACATATTTGATGCCATATCGCAAATGTCGTCAGCCTTAGGCAGAATCCAGCTTCTATGTGATGACATTTTTTATGGCTTACCATATTTTTTATGCCTTTTCACAAATGTCGTTAGCTACTATTTTCAGCAACTGGGAATTTATTTGATAAGGGTTTTTCCATTCATTTCCCACGATTTATAAACTTAAAGAGGCATAATTTTTCCTGTTTTTATTCATTTAAGCATCTCAAAAACCCTCTCCTATGCTCTCAACCACAAGATGAGGGTTTCCATAAAACTCATCTCTCAAAATAAAGATTCAAGCCTATTTCAAAGATAATAGAGAATTAACTTTCCCAATCCAAGAACTCTCCAAAATATCATTAAGGTTACCTTTCTAAGGTATGTGTAGTGTTCATCTATGGATCCAATACGTTCATAGAGTTCAAGAACCATGTTTTAAATATTATTTTGTAAATTTTTTATGGTGATATGAGTATGTACATGTTGAAGATTGTTGTTTAAGTTTCAGGATGATATCTAACGGTGTATTCATGTAATATATATGCTTGTTTGTTGAAAACTATGAACCTTAGATGGTGTAAAATGGTACAAGTTATAAACACACCTATGCCTTAAGGATTCCATGCAAGATGTTTGATAAAATGCTTAGCATGCTAGAAATTCATGTTTATATGGTTCCATGATGTCTATATGACAAGTCCATGTTAGCTATATACTTTAATATAAATTCCATGCTTTTCATGTATTGCTATTGTTGTGGTATGAAGCATGTATGATAATGGAGATATACAATATGCACATGAAATATAGCTATGCACTCCCCACCATGCTTAATATGTTGAGGAACTACATGATGTATAATATCCTCTATTTATGATAATGTGAATTATGGACTCTAATCTTATGAACAAGTCATTTATGTTGTGTCAGTTTCTTCCATCTAGTTCTAGGGGTATTCGTACCAAAAAATACAGTTGTGTGCCTAGAGCCATGTCATGTTATCACTATACACTTAGTCAATCCATGATCTATAAAATCCAGCAACCTCAGTAATCTCAGTAGTTTAGTAATCTCAGTGATCTCAGTACTTAGTAATATCATAACCTCAGTATTCACAGTCAGTCTCAGTAACTTCAGCACTTTCAACTAGTCCTAAGAACTCAGTACATTCCGTCAGTCATCGTAATCCAGTAAACTTAGTTTTAGCTCTGCTAAACAATACCATTAGTATCAGTCTAGTTAATCAGTATCAGTTCATCTAATTAGTTTAGTTTAGTAATTTAGTTTATCCCAGTTATTTAGTTCAGTGTCATTCAAATAGGAGTAGGATTCAGCACCGAGCAAACCTAGGTATGGGAGCTCACCCGCTAGGATAGGACTGAGATCCCTAAGTTCCAGAACTATGTTGCCAGTGTAGGTACGAGATGTCACCCGTTAGATAGGAATGACATACTCAGGGGCCACCCGTTAGTATATTTATATGTATAGGACTAATCCCAGAAGTCACCCGCTGGATTAAGACTGACTCCACAGCAGATGTCTTTACTTGTGGTGCGGTACTAACACCCTTCTAGTCAGGGCAGAGATTGGACCCCAGTGAGCTTAGCTTGGGGCATGTCAGTTAGATAAACATATCCCACAGTTTTAGTTATCGATTCAGGACTGTCAGACACAGTTAACTCAACTTAGTAGTACATATTTAGTATTGTTAGATACAGTCAATGCTTATCCTTGCAAATAGACTTCAAGATCACCCATTAGCTTAGACTAATCTCAGTTATGATTAATCAGTATCAGAATTATTAGATTTAAAGATCACCCGCTAGATAGGACTGATCTCAGACTAAGTTAAATCATCCTTATTATCACTATACTCATGATCACCTACTAGATAGGACTGATCTCAGATTTAGTTACTCCAAGTAGAATGGAACTCAGATAGTTCCATCAGAACTTATGCTGTCAGATACAGTCACTCAGTATCAGTTACATTGGTTTGGCCAATCATCACAGTTATATCTGTCATATCAGTTATCAGAATTCATGATATTATCATTCAGCATCAAGACTATGAGACACATTCAACTATACTAGTTCTTTATAATTCGAACTATTAGAAATAGTCGTTCATCTATTCAATATATCAGTATGAGTACACTCATGTGGTCATTAATCAGACTCAGTAGTCAGTATCTCCACGAGTTCTGTTACAGTTATGTATGCATTTATGTATTCTTACGTTCATATTAGTAGCATGGTTCATGCATTTAATTCTTTGGATTTATCCTACCTCAGTAGTATACTCAGTACATTCAGACATAAGAATGCATTTGCGCTATGGTGCTTTCTTTTATGTTATACCATAGGTTCAGAGGCATGAGCTCCAGACCAACAGTAGCATTCCAGTGTTCAAAGTTTGCAGTGAGTCCTTCTCATTCGAGAACGATATACTTATTGCTATATTTACTATTCAGTTGCTAGATAGAGTTACTTACAGACATGTTCCTTCAACTCCATATTCAGTTCAGTTAGAGGCTTTTAGACTAGATGTCAGATTAGATATTTAGATCTCGTTATTTTCAGTATTTATAACTTATTTTGGCATTGTTTTACCTTTTTCAGACATTTTATTATTAGACGTTTATTCAGTTAGAACCTTATGGTCTTTCATGTTTATGTTTCCGCATTTTATGGTATATTATGCAGTATACAGGTACAGATATTAGTCATGGGTTAGCTTGTGGTCCTTAAGGGTCATGAGCACCGTGTCGCATTCCAGTTCTGAAAATCGGGGTGTTACAAACTTGGTATCAAACCCTAATGTTAAATAGAGTCCTAGAAAGTCTAAAAGCCACATCTAGTAGAGTCTTACACATACGTGTGTTGTGCACCATACTTATGTGCAGGAGGCTATGAGATGTTTTAGGAACAGTTTCCCTTCTTGCAGTATTTATGTCATACTAGTGAGCATAATCTCAGTCTAATCTATATCTCTCTTTTCTCTACAAACATGCCTCCTAAAAGAAGAAATGGAAATCAGTCAGCCCATCTGCCTGGAGACCCTTTGGGTGATCATGTTTCTTATACGGAGTCCAGGGATACATTCACTACTCTTTCTCAGTCAGCCGCTGCCTAAAATGAACGACCAGCTATCGTTCTGGCCATCCCAGTGGCTAATTAAGCTACTCTAGAATTTGAGACTTCACCCTAATAAATTCTCCTTCCCTCATAGGTTTTAAGTCAGATGAGGACCCGCAGGAATTCCTAGATCAGGTTCAGAAGGTGATAGATGTTATGGGGGTTACTACTATTTAGAGTGCTAAGTTAGATGCATACCAATTACAGAATGTCATTCATAATTGCTACAAGCACTAAAAGTTAGAAAGGTTAGATGATGCAGGACCTATAAAGTGGGAGGAGTTTTTCTTTGCTTTCCTTGATAGATTCTTTCTGCTAGAGCTTAGAGAATCAAATATACTAGAGTTCATCAACCTCAGGCAGGGAAATATGACTGTAAAGGATTATTATGTTTCATTTACTCAATTAGCTAGATATGCCCCTCATATGGTTGCAGACAGTAGAGCTAAGATAAGTAAGTTTGTGTCAGGGGAGTATGACAGTGTGGTACACGAGTGCAGATCTTCCATGTTGAATAGTGATAGGATTTTATCCAGACTTATGACACATGCTCAGCAGATAAAGGAGCAGAATATTAGGACGAGAGAGAGACAGAGTAAGAGAGCAAGGACACGTAGTTTCAGATTTGCTCAGCCTAAGTCACAGGGTGGTAACCGTTCTCAGCATAGTCAGAAATTTTTAGTCTCAATTTTATCCTCAGTTAGTGTAGCAGCACCTAAGTCTAGAAATGATCGTTATGATAGAGATCTAGGCTCTAAGGCCCAGGGTAAAGAAAATAGAGGTCTTACTTATCCGCTTTGCGAAGAGTGTGGTAACAATCATCTAGGTGCATGTATGGTAGGCAGTGATATATTGTTTGGGTGTGGAAGGCCAGGACATAGGATAAGAGAGTGAAGAGTTCTAGCACAGAGAGGTAAGGAGTTGCATCAACAAGGTACCAATAGTGGTCAACGTCAGAATAGACTTTACGCACTCCAGACCCATCCAAATCTAGAAATTTCCCTTACTTAGATTCGGGTATGTTACCATTTTTCATGTTCATAGTATGATTTGTTAGATCTCTTTCTCTAATTTAACCAGATGTTTCAGTATGAGTCAGCTAGTAAAGCTAGCAAGTCAGTTTAGTAATCGAGCAGTCAGATTTTTATATCTTGTTTTCTTATCCTTGCATCTATTCATGCTATCCAAAATCTCAAAGAAAGTAACAATTTTAACGTAGAAGCTACTAGTAGTTGCGAGTTCAGTTCATCGCATGCATCATGCATTATTTTTATACTCCCAATGTTTAGTTATAATCTAGTTCGTAAATGCCCTGTGCATCACCCAGTATCTCCGTAAGGTAAGCATTCTTAGAAGGACATAGCATCCCAAGGGGGAGATACCACACTTTCTCTTAACGCACTCATGCATTAGATCCTTCAATTTCTCCTTGCATAATGAATTCAGTCTAGAATAGAGGGTACTCATAAGTTGACCTCCAAGTTAGACCTCAACTGTAAGTCAAGTATTCAGAGGTTCAATTCAGTTCATGATGTTCAGTCTATATGTCATGTAGCAGACTCAATCATGTTCTCATGTTTTAGTTCAATCTTAGTTCCTTTATCATTGCATGTTCAGTTGCATGTTCGTGAATCAGTTCAGTTATATATTCATGTATCAGATATACGCTGTCAGCTTATCAGTACTTTCAGTCATGCATTCATGTATCATGTCAATCATATAATCATGCCTCAGATATGCATGGATTAAACTTATTAGTTAAGCATCAGATATGCATTCTCAGTTTGAGAAACTCAATTTATCAGAACATTCAGTCCTACATTTATAAATCAGCAACTCATGCATCAGATATGCATGGATAGTATGATATGCTCAGTTTTCTGTCATGTCAGCCATGAAATAATGATCAATCATTCATGTTATATATCCTTCGTTTTATCTTTTCTCCCCTAAAGTAGTCATCATTTGAGGACTAATGTTTCTAAGGGGGAGATATTGTAATACCCCAAAAAGAATTCAAACCAATATTAGAGCCATGTACCAAGCTCTTGCATGGTACATCATGGTTCTTTTATAATTTTATTGGTAAATTAGATGTATATTAAGGATTCAAATAACTCCAAGCTATTAGACGAATCAAAACATTCCTTACCGATTGAATTCTTGAGAAGGATATTGGTATAGCAAACTTCAAACAAGAATATCTCTCATTATAATTTGATTTTTTGATCTCATGACCTATAAATAGATAGATAATTGAATTATCATTCCAATGATACCAATTTTCCCTAAATCCGATATCGAAGCAAAGAGTTATTCCTAGTTTACTCTAGCATGTCAGGTTGGAAATTGTGTGACGACATTCATGGTAGCTTACCACATTTGTGACTCCCTATAACGAAGGTCGTCAACCTTAGGAAGAAACCAGCTCCTAAGTGATGACATTCATGGTAGCTTATCACATTTGTGGTGCCCTATCATGAAGGTCGTTAGACTTAAGCAGAAACCAACTCCTAACTAATGACATTCATGGTAGCTTACAACATTTTTGACGCCATATCACAAAGGTCGTTCGCCTTAGGCGGAATCCAGCTTCTGTGTAACGAAATTTTTGATGTCTTACCACATTTTTGAAGCCATGTCACAAATCTTGTCAGCCTTAGGCATAATCCAGCTTCTGTGTGATGACATTTTTGACGGCCTACCACATTTTTGACGCCATGTCACAAATGTCATCAGCCTTAGGTAGAATCAAGCTTCTGTATGACAACATTTTTGATGGCTTTCCATATTTTTGACACCTTGTCACAAATGTCGTCAGCTATTATTTTTAGATACTAGGAATTTATTTCATAAGGGTGTTTTTGTCTTTTATCTTCACTTCCCACGACTTATAACCCTAAAGAGGCGTAATTTTTCCCATTTTTCTTCAGTTAAGCATCTCAAAAACCTCTATTATGCTCTCAACCACAAAATTAGGGTTTCCATCAAACTCATTTCTCAAAAGCAAGATTCAAGCCTTTTTCCCAGATAATCAAGAATTAAGTTTCCCAATCCAAGAACTCTTTAGCAAATCATCAAGGTTTCCTTTCAAAGGTATTCATACACGAAAATATAGTTGTGTGCCTAGAGCCATGTTATGTTATCACGATACTCTCAGTCAAGCCATGATGTATAGAATTCAGTTAGTCATGTGAATGAGGAAAATCCAGTAACCTCAGTATCTTTGTAGTTTAGTAATCTCAGTAATCTCAGTACTCAGTAATATCTATAACCTGAGTATTCATAGTCAATCTTAGTAAATTCAGTACTCTCAACTAGTCTTCAAAACATAGTACATTCCATCAGTCAACAGAATCCAGTAAACTTAGTTTTAGCTCCGCTAAACAATACTACTAGTATTAGTCTAGTAAATTAGTATCAGTTCAGCTAATTAGTTCAGTTCATCCCAGTTATTTAGTTCAGTGTCTTTCAGATGGGAGTAGGATTCAGCACCGAGAGAACCTAGGGATGGGGGCTCACCCACTAGAGTAGGACTGAGATACCTAGAAGCAATCCCTAAGTTCCAGAACTACGTTGCTAGTATAAGTACGAGATGTCATCTATTAGATAGGACTGGCATACTCAAGGGTCACCCCTTAGTACATTTATATATATAGGACTGATCCCAGGAGTCACCCTCTGGATTAGTACTGACTCCATAGTAGATATCTTTACTAGTGGTGAGGTACTGACACCCTTCCATTTAGGGAAGAGATTGGACCCCAGTCAGCTTAGCTTGGGGCATGTCGGTCAGATAAACACATCCCAAAATTTTAGTTACAGACTCAGGACTGTCAGACACAGTCAACTCGAATTTGTAGTATAGATTCAGTACTATTAGATACAGTCAATGCTTATCCTTGTAAATAGACTTTAAGATCACCTATTAGCTCGGACTGATCTCAACTATGATTAATTAGTAACAGAATCATTAGATTTAAAGATCATCCACTAGATAGGACTGATCTCATACTAAGTCAAATCATCCTTATTATCAGTATACTTATTATCACCCGCTAGATAGGACTGATCTCAGATTCAGTTACTCTAAGTAGAATGAAACTCAGATAGTTCCATCAGAACTTAGGCTGTCAGATATAGTCGCTTAGTAACAGTTACATTGGTTAGGCCGATCATCAATGTTATATCAGTTAAATCAGTTATCAGAATTCATGATATCTGTATTCAGCTTTAGGACTGTCAGACACAGTCAACCAGAACAGTTCTTCATAATTCCAAATGTCAAAAAAGTCGTTCATCTATTCAGTATCTCAGTATTAGTACACTCATGTTGTTAGTATTACGACTCAGTAGTTAGTATCTCCACGAGTTCAGTTATAGTTATGTATGCATGTATGTATTCTCACGTTTATAGTAGTCAACATGGTTCATGCATATAACCCTTTGTATTTAGCCTACCTCACTCGTATACTCAATACATTCATACGTACTGATGTATTTGCTCTATGGTGATTTCTCTTATGTCACACCATAGGTTTAGAGGTATGAGATCCATATCCATAGTAGCATTCTAGTGTTCAGAGTTTGCAGTGAGTCCTTCTTATTCGAGGATGATATGATTATTGCTATATTTATTATTCAGTTGCTAGATGGTGTTAGTTGGAGATATGTTCCTTCAACTGCTTATTTAGTTCAGTTAGAGGCTTTGACATTAGATGTTAGATTAGTTATTAAGATCTCATTATTTTCAGTATTTATGACTTGTTTCGGTATTGTTATACCTTTTTTCAGATATTTTGTTATCAGACGTTTATTCAGTTCGAACCTTATGGCCTTTCATGTTCATATTTCCGCATTTTATGATATATTATACAGTATACAGGTATAGATATTATTTATTGGTTAGCTTGTGGTCCTTCGGGGTCATGAGCACCGTGTAGCATTTCGGTTCGGAAAATTGGGGTGTTACAATTGTTGATTTGGTTATTAGACTATTCACTTGGATTTTAGGCTTATTTCTCTATTTTGGAGCTTTCGCTGTTTAGAATTTGGTCACCTTCTAAAACTCTTATTATATAACCTGGGATAAGAATTAATAGTTCCATCAGCTCTAGGACATTAACTTTAGGTTAGGGAAATCCTTGATTAAGGTCCTGAGGCTTTTAGACTCGTTTTGGGCTATTGGGAGAAATATATAAAATATGAAACTATGAGTAAACACCCCATATTTAGTCAAAAAAAATGTTGGATGAATGGTTTATTGATTCCATTAGATCTAGAACATGGTTCAAAATCAAATTTACCTATTGAATCATGTTTGTAGGGTTCCGAATGAGTTTTGGGGGTCAAAAACAAGTTTTTGACATTGCTGGCGCTAATTTGTTCTCGGAAGCAAACCTTTAACTATTTTACTGGTTCACTTAAGCAACCATTTGTACACTTAACAAATATTATAATATTTTTACTCGATTGCTTAAGCGATCAGAGTGTCTGTTTAGCGACAATCGCTGATTATAAAGCCCAAATTCATATTTTTGGAAATTTTGGAGCTAGGAAGCTTCCATTTTGATGTTTTTTGATGCATTTTTCTCATATATTAATTTTCTATAAATTTAGAACTCTATTTTTATTTTATACATTTATCAAGAACTTTTTCTTTTCATGATTTTCACCTAAGTTGAGAATCAAAACTCTATTTTCATCATTTTTGGGGCTTGGGAGCTCAGATTTGGGTGATTCCAAATGTGTTTTTGTGATTTCTTCTATGCATAAATTTACGAATATTATAAATATAATTTCACCTTCAATTTTATCTTCAAAAAAACTTCAAATTCTTAATTTTAAAATATAATTTGGGTTTTTTGCTGGTAAATCCTTACGATGGTTTTTCTTTGATTTGAACCTCGTTTTTATCTTATTTTTGCTTAGGCTTTCATTTGTAGATTTCTATCAGTATGGGAAATATATTTGTAAAATAAAAATTTTATTTTACCCCTTTTAGTTTCAAACCCTTTTTTGAGGTTCGTCTCTAGACCCAGCTTTTCTACTTCACTTGTCTTGAGCCGGGGTTCTATTGGAAACAACCTTTCTACTTTCCTTGATGTATGGTATGGACTGCGTACATCTTACCCCCCCAGACCCCACTATGTGAGAATACACTGGGTTTATTATTGTTTTTGTTGTTTCAAGACCCATATTGAATATAACAATATGGGTTTCATTTTACTCCTAATGACGTGTAGATTATAATTTTGATAGTGTGGCTGAATTTTGGGATCAGAGTGAAGATGGAAAATTTATGGATGAGTTAAGGAATTTTGGTTTGGCATTGAGGTAGGCTTATGTCTACTCTCAATGTTTCATGTTAGAGAGGAATGTTATAATGTGATTTTGGGTAGAACACCATGACTTGGCCTAAATTATAAGTTTATAGGCTAGAAGGTAATTGACCCTTAAGGTGAATTACTCACTATACTTCTATGATCCTATTAAATTCTTTCGATTGAGGTAATGTGTATAATGATTATTATATCATGCTAGATATGAGATATGACTTAGGTATTGGAAGAGTGATTAGTATGATTATTCTTATTTGGACTATTCAGGTTATCTTAGAACTGTAATTTAGATAGAATTGACATAGTTTCTCTTGTTTTTGGTGGAATTTCTATCTTTGGGATAATTATTGTGTATTTAACATCTAGAAGTGAATTTAGATACCTTAGCCTAGTCTAGGGTAGAAATTTACTGAATATGAATTTTGAGAATTCGAAGTGGGTCCCTCCAACCCACCTTAGGCCAAGACTTGTGTTAGACTTTGTGGACTATTTGTCATAGTAGACATATTTGAGACTAATGAGCCTTTAGTAAAAGGTTATTTCATGACTTGGTGTATTGTGGTTGTTTTCTAGATTATGTTATGGTTATGCCGGATGTATTATTGGGCCCAAGGTCATGATTATGGTATTAGTTCGATTTTGAAATTTTTTTTATCCTTGTAAAGGACATGACCATAATTGTTAGATGTTTTAATTCTTATGATTCCGTTATTTGGATATTGCTGAGGGCAAGTATAGACTCAGTACATTCGTGATTACTAAAGTGATAAATGGTCTGATTCCAACTAAAATATAGTTTTATTACTCTTTATTTCCTAACAAGGAATTTATTCCGACTTTTCATTTTTAAAATGGATTTCTTCATAACGGAAATTGTACCATCTTACTGAATAACATATGAGCCTTTGAGACTAAAATGATTAATTAGAGATTTGGTGGAGATAGATTCCAATTCATAATTTTGCTACTACTAGTTACCCCGGTTATAAGAGATTTTGAACCTTTACACACTTTTATGATGACGTAGTCATGTAGTTTACCTTGAGTAATGGATTTACGGACTTATACTCTTTTAGCCACAATCCTAGCCATGCATTTAATATGTATATATATATATATATATATAGATAAGTAGATAGATAGACAGATACATACATACATACATACATACATACATACATACATACATACATACATCTGGTACTGGCAAAGTACACTGATGATGATATTGATGATATAAGTTCTAGTACAAGTCAAGCAATTGATAATATTAGTTATATGAGTTTTGGTTCAAGTCTAGTGATTGATGATATGAGTTTGGCTCAATCCCAGTGACTGATGATGATATAGTGGCCACACCAATCCAATTAGCAAGATATGCTATAAGAATAATAACGGTGAGTGTATGGCCGATAGTGATGTGTATTTTGGGTATGGCAACATAGCCCATATGATAGCGGATTGCCTAACGGGTATGCAGAAGAGTCAAAATGATCGTTAGTAGGGCCAGACTAATTCTTCAGTAGCACCAATAGGTCACCCTACTCAAAAGAGTGCCACTTCTAGTACGAACCAATGGATAGCACAAGGATTGACTCTATGACCTCCAGATTAGGTAGGATAAGAAAAGTTCTTCTAATGTGGTCACTGATATGTCACAAGTCTTCAATTTTTATGTTTATGCATTATTAGACCCCAAAACTTCACTTTTATTCATGACTCATTATATAGTTATAGACTTCTGCATCAGTCCTAAAAATCATGCAGAATCCTTCTTTGTGTCTATCCTAGTTGGTAATTCTATTGTATCCAGATGGGTATTTAAAAATTGTCTGGTCATAGTTTCTCAGAAAGTTACCTAAATAGACTTTGTAGAATTAGAAATAATTAAATTTGATGTCATTCTCAGCATAGATTGTCTAAAATCCTTCTATGCCTCAGTTGATTGTAGAAATAGAATCATCCAGTTCTAATTTCCTAATGAGCGGTAGTACCTGACTTCCTATAGGTCGATTGGTCTCTTACCTTAAGGCAATGAATATAATCTCCAAGGGTTGTATTATAACCTTGTTCGAGTCAAGGTCTCAAGATCCAAAATTTCAAGTCTTGAATTAGTTCTAGTAGTGAATAAGTTTCCAGAAGTATTTCCTGAAGAGCTGCCTAGATTCCTCCTGAGAGGGAAATCAAATTTTCTATAGATCTCCTCCCAGATACCTATAATATTTTAATTCCACATTATAGAATGGCTTCAGTAGAGCTTAAGGAATTGAAAGAATAGTGGAAAGATCTCTTAGATAAGGGTTTCATCAGGCCTAGTGTTTCACCATGGTGTACTTTAGTTCTATTCGTGCTTAAAAAGAATGGCTCTATCAAGATGTGCATCAACCACTATCAAATGAACAAAATCACAATAAATAATAACTATCCTCTACCCAGGATTTATAACTTATTCAACCAACTTTGAGGAGAAAATTATTTCCTTAATATAGACCTCAAATCTAGCTATCATCAGCACAGATTCAGATAATGTGACATTCTAAAGAAAACCTTCAAAACTTGGTATTGTAACTTTGAATTAGTAGTTATGTCTTTTTGACTCACAAATGCCGCTACAACTTTCATGGACTTGATGAATAGAGAGTTTAAGCAGTACTTGGACATGTTTGTCATAGTCTTCATAGATGACATCCTTATTTATTCTCGTAGTGAAGGTAATCATGTCGACCACCTAATGATTGTTTTGTAGACCCTAAAGGATCGTAAATTATTTTCTAAGTTTAGTAAGCATTAATTTTGGTTGATACTTGTAGCCTTTCTCAGTTACATCATTTTTGAACATGGAATTAGATTTGATCCTCAAAAGATCAATGTAGTAAGAAACTGGCCTAGAACCATATCTCTTTCAAATATCAGGGGTTTCATGGGTTTAGCTGGGTAATATAGATGGTATATGTAATATCCCAAAAAAGTTAAACCAATATTAGCACCATGTTTAAATCTCATGCATAGTACGTCATTATTCTTTTATAGTTTTATGAGTAAATTAGATGTATATTAAGGCTTCAAATAACTTCCAGCTGTCAGACGAATCAAAATATTCCTTACCGATTGAATTCTTAGGAAGAATATTGCTATAGTCAACTTCAAATAAGCATATCTCTATTTTTACTATGAATTTTTGAGATCATGACCCACCAAAAGATACATAATTTAATTATATTTCAAATGATACCAATTTTTCCAAAATCTAATATCGAAGCAAAAAGTTATACCCAATTTACTCCAGTATGTTAGCCTGGAAACTGAGTGACGACCTTTCTGGCGGCTTATCACATTTCTGATGACCTGTCTGACAGTTTATCACATTTCTAAAAACTTATCAGCCATGTAGTCAAGATTAAAAATCAACCCATCAATTCCAGCTCCTAGGTGACAACCTGGGCTGATGGGCTATCACAGATCTGACGGCTTATCGGCCTTGGTTGTTAGTTGATAACTTCAGCAATTGGGAAGTAATTTCGTAGGGGTATTTGGGGTTTTTTTTCCCTCACCCTAAAACTTACCCCCATGACATAAAACACCAAAAATATGTATTTAGCTATTGGTATTTAGTTTCAAAATATCTTAACCCTCTTTGTTCCTAAGAACAAACTTAGGGTTTCTTCTCAATTAACTTCAAGATCTCATTACACTCTCTACAAGATATTCAATAATTAAGATTACCAATCCAAAAAAATTCAAGAAAGGTCAATTTTCTTTAAAAATTCAATCCCTAAGGTATGTGTAGTGTTCATCCACGGATTCCTTTCATCCATGGAGTCAAAGAATAAAGTTTTAAATAATAAATTGTGATTTTCACGTTATGGTGTGATCATGTTCATGTTGATGGTTGTTATTAGAGTTTCAAGATGATATCTTAATGTATTTTCAGGAAGTATGTGAGAATATTAGTTGAAATCCATGAGTTTGGGTGGCTCGAGATTGTAAAATTGATGAATACACCTATGCCACAAAGTGTGCATGTAAGGTGTTTGATAAAACTCCTAAAAGACTAGAAGTCAAGTATTATAGTTGAATTGTTACCTAAATGACAAATTCATGCCACACCCTTATGAAAATAATGACTTCTATGATAATGTTATGCATCATGATTGTTGATGAAATGTTCATGAAAGTAGATTGATGGACATATGGCATGTTGTTATGAGCATTCCCTTCCAAGTATAAGACTTTGAGAACTATATGTAGTATATAATCCCCAACTTATGGTATTTTGAATTATGAATATTGGTCATGTGTCCAAAAACAACAAAGTCATGTTTTGTCAGTTTCCTTCCATCGAGTCCTGGGGTACTTGTATGCAAACATTTAGCTGTGTGCCTAGAGCCATGTCATGTTTCCTGATACTCTTAGTCAATCCATGATCCATAGAACTCAGTCAACTATGTGACTCAGGAAATCTGAAAAAATCCCAGTAGTTCAGTAATCTCAGTGATTTCAGGATTCTAAGTAAAATCTCAGTAACTACAGTACTCTCAGTAAGTTCTCAGACATCAGTACATTCCGCCAGATAACAGAACTTGGTAAACTCAGTTTAGCTCTGCTAAACAATACCACTAGTATCAGTTCAGTTGAGTTAATTAGTTAAGCTCAATTAATTAGTCTAGTGTCTTTTAGATGGGAGTAGGATTCAACACCGAGCAAGCCTAGGGATAAGGACTCACCCGCTAGATAGGATTGAGATTCCTAGAAGAAATTCGTAAGTTTATGAACTATGTAGCCAACGTACGTACGAGATGTCACCCATTAGATAGGGATGACACACTCAGGTATCACCTGTTAACACATTTAAATGTATTGATGTCAAGGGTTACCCTCTTGATTAGAACTGACTCCGAAGCAGTTGTCTTTATCAATGACGCGGTACTAACACCCTTCCAACTAGGGTTACAGGTTGGATCCTAGTTAGCTTAGTATGGGGCATGTCAGTTAGATAAATACATCCCACAGTTTCAGTTATAGAAACAGGACTGTTAGATACATTCAATCCTTATCATTATCAATAGACTCCGGGATCACCCACTAGATAAGACTAACCTCAACTATTGTCAATCAGTATCAGTATTATCAAATTTAGAGATCACCTGCTAAGTAGTACTATTCTCAAAGTAAGTTAAATCATCTTTATTATCATTATACTCAGAGATCACCCGCTAGATAGGAGTGATCTCAGATTTAGTTACTCCATACAGAACAGAACTTAGATTGTTCCATTAAAACATAGAATGTCAAATACAGTCGCTCAGTATCAATTACATAGATTATGCCAATCATCATAGTCATATCAGTTATATTAGTCATCATAACTCACGTTATCAGTATTCAGCTTCAGGATGGTTAGACACAATCAATCAGACCAGTTCTTCATAATTTGAACTATCAAAAATAGTCGTTCATCTATTCAGTATCTCAGTATTAGTACACTCATGTTGTCAGCATTCATACCCAGTAGTCACTATCACCACGAGTTTAGTTATAATTACTTATATATGTATGTGTTCTCACGTTCATATCAGTAAGAATTGTTCATGTATATAAACCCTTTTGTATTTAGCCTACTTCACTCGTATACTTAGTACATTCAGTCGTACTGATGCATTCGAGCTATGGTGTTTTATTTTACTCCATAGGTTCAGAGGCAGGAGTTCTAGAGAAGCAGTAGCATTGTAGATTTCAGCAATCAGAGTTAGTGGTGAGTCCTCATTCTCTGAGGACATGATTACTACTTTATTGCTTCAGTATTTTAGTTTGGCTTTTAGTGGTCGGAAGTTAGTTGGAGACATGATCCTTCCACTCCCTACTTTAGACAGTTAGAGGCTTTAAGACAAGATCACAAACTATATTATAGACTAGATTCAAACTTTAGTATATCAATTTTGTTTTGGTATTATGATACCACTTTATTTAGACATTGTTATTATTCAGATTACATTAAGTGTTGAACCTTATGGCCTTTTAGTTCATGTTTTTGCATTTATATACATAATTATATAGTGTACAGGTACATATATTAGTCATGGGTTAGCTTATGGTCCTTAGGGGTGATGAGCACCGTGTAGTATTTCGGTTCAGTAAATCAGAGTGTTACAGTTTATTGAGGGATTCTCTTCTATTGCTTCTCCCATATCGGTACTGTCTAAGAAGAAAGTTAAGTTTCAATGGTTAGATTCCTGTTAGAAGAGTTTTTAGGAGTTAAAGAATCAACTTGCTTCCGCTCCAATATTAACTCTACCTAAAGGTTCGAATGGATTTGTAGTTTGTTATAATGCTTCTAAGGTTGGTATTGGATGTGTGATAACGCCCAATCTATACCTTGAATCAGAAGGTTATGCAGTCGCTATCAAATATAGAAACTCAAAGAAGGTTTGGGTTGAATCCCAAGGAAATATATGGCATCGTATCTCTCAATTATTGTAATCAATAAGAATAACCAAAAATGTAAATGGGGGTGTTGAGTAGCAATATCGATCAAGTGGAAAATATTAGTTTAGGTTGTAATCAGTTGTAGGTGAACACTATGATTGTGTTCCCCTTGGCTTCTCAACTCCATAGGCTTATCGTGCTATATTGGACCAACCCAATACCTTATATGCAGAATCTAATAAGTTAAGTACCATCCTTGGTATTTTGGATGAGCAGATAGATATCACACTTTACCTTTCGAGTATCAAGATGTCGCCTTACTAACCCTTATTTTGATCTCAGTTAACTATTGCCTTTTAAGTCGCTAGTTATTTTATGAAAGCTAACCATCTTACATAGATAATACCTATTAGCATGGATGGACAACTGACAATCAAATTACAGTTGTCTTTATCTTTTACCAGTCACTACTCCTCTTTTGGAGTAAGTAGCAATAATCTAGGCAGGATCATAACATTTGCAACCGCTAAGATAACTATTAAAGTAAAGATTATGCAATGCATGCATGGGTATTAATTCAGAACGACAATAGCACTTCCCCTACTTCATCAATCTGCTAGGGTTTCCACAACACTATCTAAGGATTTTTAGTTGCTCTTGCTTGTGAAGTAATCAATAATATTCGTGATTGAAAGCATAAGATAAAATTATAATAATCAAAAGTAAAACCCCAATGCCATAACTGAATTAATCAATCAAAATCAGTACAAGAGAATTCCAAGACTAGAAATAAGTCTCAAAATAAAAATATATTTATAAGTATCAAGAGTGTATAACTTTTAGTAAAGAACACATAAGGGGTATTTATAGTACATGAGAAAACCCTAAAACAGAATCCCTAACAAAATAGGAGAAAAAAATATCGGTGGCTACCTGTGGTGTCCACATGTATCTTGGCCTTCGGCATATATAGTACATGCGACCTGAGGCTGGGTGCATATGGCCACCGCATGTGCTTTGACCAAAAATTCTTGCAGGTCTGCTCTCGGAATTTTGGACATCTTACACGTTCTTTGAACATATGCGGTCCGTATATGTTGACCTAGGTAGGTGCAAAAATTCTTTGTTAGCTCTTCTTCAATTCCCGCACATCCTTTGGCCACGAATAATTTTAAAAGTGTCACAAACACCCATAATTGATCAAAAAAGTATTCAAAACACTATTTTTCATCATTTTCACGAACTTAGCATCAAATACCATAGGCTTGACCTTATTTTTTTACCTTAGTTTTTCAGATAGTCAAGTTAGGATCACTATAGGACTTTTCTCGGCTTTTAATGTAGGCTTGGGGTTTGTATGGAACATATAGACATATCAAGTGACTAAGCCTCCTTGGCACTACACTAACCTTGGAGTCTCACTTGTAATCAAATTTCTTTTTTACTCCACCCTTATTTCTCTATCTTTATATTTTAAAGCTCATTCGGGTTGGGTGTGGTCTTTTATTCTTTCTTTTTCACATTTTTCACAATCCTTATTTTTCTTTTTCTTTTTATTTTATTTTGTTACCACACCCAAACCTACTAACTTTTTCTTTTATTTTGCCCTTCTACATACCTACTTTACACTATGCACCCCTACTATAGCCACCCTTAACATACGTGTTTTGCCTGAGTTAATGTGAACAATGTCCAATGAGGACCAGGGCCAAAATAGGTTTACAAATGGCAAGGTAAAAGGTGTAACAAAAAGAATAGGCTATAAGGTTCACAAGGATCAAGGGATACTATTTCACATAAAGAAGGTCATTTACGATCAATGTGGACTAAAAAAAAAACGTCCTATGATCCTTTCCTAACTGACTATTCCACAACCTAGACAAAACTAGCTGGACAAGTCTGAATTCAACACATAAAGGGAACTAAGTAGCATCTCACACACACATGGCATAGAGTCAACATTACAAACTACTGCTTATTCGGTTCATGCAATTGTTAGCAAGTGATTATCATGTCCCTAATCCTAATGTCATAACAAGATCCAAAATATTCACATATGTACATTCATATAGTTCTAAAACATAATTTTGGAGGGATATCATTTTTCTCAAAAATCAATAAAAAATATGATAACTACCCTAAAAACTTAAAAATCTTCTAATTCCACAAAAAATTAACACAATACAAAACAAAATATAATACAAAATAAATTAACCTAGACATATCGATTCTACAATAATATCGCAGCCGATAGGAAAAGAAGTACAACAACAAAAACCTGTGGGGCTATGATATACCCTACCCCAACTAAAAAATGTGTGCTATCCCCAATATGTACAAATAATATGAATCAAAGGGAATGACGTCACACCTGGGACGTATTAAGCGCCCATGTCAAGATCTTCCCTGTATTGTGGTATATCCACTAGCGGAGGCCATGGTGGTGGCGGTGCACTACGAGAAGATGCACCTGCTGCTAGCTTAACATGTCTCTTCCTATCAACAAATTAGTCTCTATTGAATCATAGGTGACCTTTTTTATGGCTTACTAATATATCTTATCTGAATTCAGTAATTTCCCTCTCATTTTTTGGTCCCAACTATAGAGTCCAATAGACCATCCTCCGCAAATAAATTAATATGTCCAGGTCAATGTAAAGGTGATGGTTGAAAAACTGGGGGTATGACTAGAGAGGTGGTTGATATATGTCTCTGAGTAAGATAGCATACCTCTGATGTAAGTATGTCAACCTGCTCCCTAATGTCTACTAGATCATGCATCTCAATTCTGTTGAACCGGGTAGATACTCGACCCTTAAAAGTATCTATCCTTTAGTGCTAATCAACTAGTAGCTTTGACATCACAGTCTGGTGCACAGACCATAGTCTAGCCTTAGTAGTCACTACTGTAGTTTGAACCCATGGCATGATCTGCTCATATAATATCGCCACCTAGGTCTTAATAATCTATAGCCGAGTAGCCATAAGCTCTAATATCTCATCAACACATGATGTATTTGTCACACTATACTCTGTAACAACATCATCATCAATAGTGTCTATCATAGACACCACTCATATATCATCTCTCGCTGCACTATCATACGTACATAAAAAATTACTTGCTCATCATTAAAGTTGAAGGTGATCTCCCTTAAGTCCATATCAACCAACACCCTACCATTAGATAGGAAGGGTCTACCCAATATAATAGGGTCTTGAAAATTCACCTCTAAATTAAGAACCACAAAATTAGTAGGGAATATAAAGGATACAACCCTTACTTCTAAGTCAGAAAAATCAGCCACCAGTTTCTTTATAGATGAGTCATCCATTAACAACTTTATGGATGTAGGTTTGAGTACCCCCATCCTCAACAACTTTACACACCTAGTGGAATCATATTTACTCCTGATCCTAAGTCATATAAAGTCTTCTTAACATTAAAAGGCATTATAGAACAGTAATACTGATTGCTCTAGTATCCTCCTTATTTTTTACTAACGATATGAAAATAGTCACACTATAAGGGTGAACATTATCATTGGGCTCAGCGACACAATCCCTATCACTATCATACTCAAAATCACTATTACTCTATATTAACTTCTCATACTTTGTCATAGGTGTCTCATCTCTCTCAATGCTATCAACCTTCAACTCTTTAATAGTAGGTATAGGGTAATCATCAGTAGTTGTACCATAATTAGTGGCGATAACTAGACAATGACTGATGTTTGAAAGATTCTCAAAGAAATCCTCCTACAAAGAAGGAATTGCACCAACACATCTAGACAATTCCTACCTTTCATACCATTGGTATGTGACATCTTTCAATTGGTAAGAAGTAAACTCAACGACCTTAATTTCTTAAGCATGCATGATTTAAAAGATATTCTCTATTTCATCAATGAAGCCTTGAGGATCATCCTTAACTTTTGTACCCAAGAACATAGAAGGGATCAACCCCATAAAATGGCCAACTATTGTAGTCTCAAAAAAAATGGTAGTTGGAGCACCATTATTCAATTTAGAGGCTACTAATTGGGTCCATAGGTTGATAGAGCAACTAAAATCGACATTAGTATAATCCTCTTATGGTGACGAAATAGGAGGGTCACTCTCATAATCGGGATTGTTGGGGATAGGTGGAATCCTATGAAGATTATCAGGTGTAATTGCCCTAGCTCAAGTCTAAACACCATAAGTTGGACAAGCTTCATCCATAATGACCTCAAATGGGTCAGAAGTGTTTTTCAGAACCTCAGATCTCTTAGAAGCATTATTTGAAAGATAGCAAATAAAAATCAGAGATATCCAAAACCTTAGACTCAATAGCTTGAAATTGAAGCAAAAAAAAGGGAAACATTTCCTAAAATATTTCATAGCCTCTATTATATAAGTGTGGCATACTTCACACCTATAAAAGAGACATTACTTGATATAGTATTATGGACACCTAACTGACTGTGAATCTAGGATCTAATACCAACTTGACGTAGTCCAAAATTGGTCCATGTCGTATGGGCACCTCAAGGCGACATTAAATGAATGTCGCCCTGAAAATCAAACCTAATCATCATATAAATCACAAGGGTCAAATGGATTCCAATCATACAAAAATATAGCAGAAACAACTCCAATTGTCATAACTTAAAGATGTTTAAACACCTCATTATATTTGTCAACCTATTAAATATACAAAAGTCCACAACCATCTATAATACCTCTATACAAACCAATGTTTTGACTAGCCTCCGATAATAGCAAAAAAAAATCTAAATTAGACTAAGTCTAAATAAAAGAGACCAAGGATAAGTGTATTCCTAAGTAAGGAAGCTCACCACTCCAAAGTCAATGCATGAACCATTTTGATCGTCTAATCACTATGTAAGAAAAAAAGATGATGCTCTGGCCCCTATGCCATATGGGGACACAGTATCTTGAGACGGTTAGCTATTGGAGTGATAGCACGTAGCTCAAGGATAAGGATACAATAACATCATTATTCAACAACAAGTCAATATATCATATTCTATCACATTCACACACTTCTTCATACATATAGATTAACCATATGCCAAATAAAGGAACAAGTCTTATAGTCACTCTTCAAGCACTCATTTATCATACATATAGTCAAGGACTATGAACTCCCACCCTTATAGATTCAAACATTCTCAATAGTCGAAAGACTTTAACAATATTCACATTATCATTATACATGGGTCTCAAACCATGCAGACATATTAATTAGTCATGGACTTTAACCACATACACATTTTTTCAAACAAGGGACTCTAGACACACACTATTTTAGGTAAGGGACTCCAACCTTATGCCTATTTTTTAGAAAAGGGACTCTAACCTCATTCCATACTTGGACTATAACCATAAGATGTTTCATTTAGTGAGGTACTTCAACCTCAAGAGATCTCTTTAAGCAGGGAACTTTAACCTCGAACAAATTTATTGGGCAAGGGACTTTACCCTCAATCCATTTCATTAGGCAAGGGACTCCAACCACAATCCACCATAACTATCATTAATTGACATTGAGACTTTAACCCATTTCCCATGTATCAACATGTATTCAAATCATCACTTAAAGACTTTAACCTACTTATCAATTTACACTCCAATGGTACAAGGCCTTTATTAAATTCATTATTCATTTTAAAGTGTGGTCCTCAAGCCCCTTATTCAATCATGTATTATTTATTAGAATACATACACCATACTCTAGTTTCAACATGATTAAATAACATGTTTTAGGGACTTTAACCTCTTTTTAGCCATCAAACCAAAAGTCACAATTTAAAAATTTTATGGATAACAATGTCATTATATTTCCATATAGAAACCACTCTCACTAGTTGGTCCATTTCCCTAGTTTAATGCCTTATCAACATGTATCTATTCATTTCACTTACTCATTTTGACAATCACCTTGTAGGCATGCCTTTACCAAGGCTAATTTAAAGGAAAAATCATCAATATTAGGGTTTTTTCAATACCCATTTGTTAAGCAACAAATAACAAGTTCCCACACTTTAAAACATTAACAATAACATGTATCAACATAAGTTTAAATAAGGGTAAACACCATTCATCACAATTCATAAAAACCCTTAACATTTGACTTCAAAATCTCCTTGTACACTTACTAATCCAAGTGTAAAATACATGGTTTTTGTGTTATTTAACCAAGGAGAGAGTTATATGCCTTAATAAACTTGATGCACCTAAGAAACTCTACTCTTATTTCTCCTAGATGGACACTATTAAACCCTTGCATCCAATTCTTCCAAAATGTGTTTGAGAGATAGTTTTGGATGTTTGATACACTCAAAATATATTTTAAGTGGCCATATGCACTTATACAGTGAAGGGCCATAGGGTTTTGGGTGAGGTAAATGGCCATATGGTCCTCAACTTAAAGATGAAAATTAGCCATGATGTTAGGTACCACTCACTCGAGTCAATCGTACCCTAGGGTACAAGTGGTACCCTAAATCGTACCCTTAGATTATCCTAGGTCATCCAGACTGGTTAGGTTATGACTACTCATTATTGATTCATATCCAATAGGTACGAATCATTCCCTCACTCGTATACTTCACCCATACAAAAATAGTCTACCCCAATTCAAGACCTCACTCTATACGATTGGTTTGTGTATAAAATTATACCTAGGATAGTGAGTAACCTTCACCATACTACATATGGTATAAGAGAAAAAGGGGGAGGATACGACTCATATCTAAGGGGCACAACTCATTCCCCTGGTTGTACCCACCCTCACTGACATCAAATGAAGAAATTTGTCAATGGTTCAAAGTTTAGGTGTTTCATACACGATGACTCAAATTGAATAAAATTACTAGAAAGAACGCAGGAGACTGGTAATAAAATCCATATTAATTATCTCCCATTTCCACACCGGCATCTTAATCTTTTGAGTCAACCCACCAGGCCTCAAGTTCTCCACCATCACTTGCTAATACACTAAGAACTTAGCCATGAAATTGGACACATCCCTTATAATATTATTTCACTAATAAATATCATTAACATTATGAAACATTTTGTTGAACCAAGATAAATAGTATAGCGTGACTCGTAGGCTTCAGCCAAAATATTTCCTTGCAACCCATCAACATTTGGAACACATAATCTACCTTGATACCTCAAGATATCATCACCATGAATCTTAAAAATCATGACATTTTTCCTACCTTCATTATTCTTGATTTTTATCATAATAGGGTTCAATATCTATTTCTCCTTTACCTCAGCACCAAGAGATGACTTTGCCACCTATCAAAAAATGACACCATAATTTTTGGAGTCTAAAATATAAACTCTAAGATTATCCATATGGTGAAAATCCTTCATGAATTCCCGCTTCTCTTCATCTACATAAGATAAGCCTTCCATGGAAAATCTGCTAACAGAATCAGCAACCACGTTAGCTTTAACTGGATGATAGTGAAGACTTATGTCATAATCCTTGAGAAATGTAAGCCATATCCTTTTCCTGAGATTTAACTCCTTCTGAGTGAACATATATTACAGGATCTTATGGTCATAATACATACCAACATAACCCCATATAAATAATGCCTTTAGATCTTTAATGCAAATATCACAGCTAACAATTCTAAATCATGAGTCAAATAATTCTTCTCACTAACTTTCAGTTGTCTAGAAGCATACACAACTATATTACCAAGCTGCATTAACAAACAAACCAGTCCTACCTAATACACATCATAATAGATAACAAAACCATTAGTGCCCTAAGATAGAGTCAATAATAGAGCAACAGTCAACTTATCCTTTAGCTTCTAGAAATAAAATACCTTGGGTTTTGGACCCTTAGAAAATTTCCTTGATTTTACTTCATTGGATAGAATATGACTATGGGAATAACTCATATACTGGGATACAAGTGGTATGATTTAATCATATGCTTACCAGTGTTGGTTGGTGGGTTAGATTTCGTTTTTGGAATATGTATGATTTGTTTGGTATGAGTCGTATCGGTGGATACAAATTGTTTGGTTACTTCACATAATATTAGATCTTGTAAATTAGGTTGGATCTGAGTACGAGTGACTTACCTTAAGCTATAAGCTGGGGTACAAGTCATATAATGGACTCGTATGGTGGGTAGTGTTCAGTCCACTTTATATTCTATTCTGCTAGAGGTGCGGATCATGGGTACTCAGTAATTACTTGGATATAACTTGGTTTGGGTTAAGTCATACTTTGGACAGTGTTGGGTCTAAGAGAGATGTCCTTGGATGTGAGTAATGGGTACCACTCGTATTAGAGAGTACCACTAGTATGGTTAGTCGGACTCCCTAACGAGATTTTATGCAGTGTAAGTGAGGGCAATTTGGACATTTCCCCACTTAACCTAAGAAGGTCTCACAACTTTTAACATACTTGCGAGGTTATTTCGCCTATTATTCTTTTCATTAACACTTAAAAATACACTTTAATCCTCTCTAAAGTTATTGGGTAAAGGAATCTAGGGTTACATCTTAAGGATTAATTTGGGGCTTGTGTTGGTGATTTTTGTCCTTTATCTTCTTGGTTTAAGGAATGTTTTCTTCCTCTATTTTAGTTCTAACTAAAGGTATGGTTTTATACAATGTTTTCATGGTTTCATTGTTTTATAACTTTGGGGTTTTAAAATATAATTTGGGAATTTTGGTTCTAAATATTTGGTTATGGTTTTCCCATATTTAAATTATGCTTTTATATACTTTAACGGTGGTTTGGGATAATTGGTTGCATAGTAATGGTTATTTAGTAATTGGCTTTGGTTTTGGAAATTCTATGCACCCAATATTTTTGATAAAATGCCTATGAGAATGTTTTCACTACATTGTTGGATTTGTAATGGAACTTATGCATGGTTTAAACTTAGTAATAGAACCCTAAATGGTTTGTAATGATAGAATAAGATGGATTTTGGTTTAACAGTAATTCTCGTGGGGTACAATAAAATCCCCCAAGTAATCATAGTAATGGAACACTTATAAAGTACATGGGACTCTGTTAAGTTAATTAGATAATTAGATCTATGGGTACATAGGAATCCCTTGATCTCAAAAAGGTTTGGCTAGGGACAATACTTGCAATTTATAGTTGGTATGATGATACCACTATGTCTAGCCTCAATTAATAACAATTGTTTGGTTGGTTAGAAATGTTTTGATTGGGAAACAAAGGCGGGGTTTGATAGCTTACCGTGAAGGTAGAAGTTAAATGGATTAACACTCAAAATGGATGAACACTCAAAACTCATATTTACCAACAAGAGGGGTTGTGCATGGCAACATTATATGATAGTACGAGGTAAATAGGAATCCTCTAAGTACATTGTACATATATATCATGAAGGGTAAGGGTACTTGGGAATCCCATACTCTTATTGTATCTCTGTTTCATGCAACTAAATATATCAAGGCTCGTTTAAGGGGTTAGAATGGACCCATATAAACCATAGGTAGTTAATAATTATTTAGCTATACGTACCCAAGTTAATGGTTTTAAATGCATACTAAACCCGATTCTCTTTTCTGGTATGGTTATATATATATGTATGGTTAAAATGCATATGCATAGGTTACTTGGTTTATTTAAATGGAATTATTTTTTTGTATCCTAAGTTTATGCTAACGTTCTCCAGCGAACCTGTGTTCAGGCCGTTATATCCCCGTGGAATAAAGGAACCGATCGTTCTACTCCTCTTACTTAGTGATCGAACTTTGGGATCAGCTATTGGATTAAAGTGGTGAACTTTAATTTTTCTGAAAGGCTCCATTTCATAGATGTTATTTCATACTCTGGTTATTTCATAGATATTAGTTTTGGCTATGGTTTGGGGCATGTCCCAACCAATTGACTAGTTATTTTTTCTGTCTTCTTTTATTTTAGGATTACATAGAATTATTATGGAAATCATATGGTTGTGGTTTGGATTATGGTTTGGTTGGTAATGGTTATCGATTGGGTATTGGTCGGTTGGAGTCATTTGGGTAGTCATGAATATAGACCTACCCAGAGTCTTATACTGTGCAATAACTCTATATTGTTATATGTTCAGAATTTATTCGACTCATAGTATGCATTATATGATTGGGTAGGGTATTAAGGGTGGTTCTTGATCTTGGTTAGACTTGGTTTGCCCATTATGACAAGGCCCTCGGTCAAGTCGGGTCAAGATTTTATCATATCTTTAGGTTCATGGTCAATTTTGAGTCCACCAAGCTGTGTCTAGTAGTCTCTTTTAAGGGTATGTAGTGCACCACACTCATAAGGGAGAAACTAAAAGGCATTTAGAATTGTTTCACTTTCTTGGTAATCTATCTTCAAGGTGCAAGGTCTTTTCTAATCCTAGTTTGTTCGCTTTTCAGATGATACCTCAATGATCTAGAATACAAGGAAACTATTTTGTCCTATATAGGGACAATATGGAATGGACACAGAGGATCCATACTCGATCTAGGTTTCCAATCCCTAATATTTTTGGAGTTCCACCAGTTGCTGCTAGTCCTCTTTAGGTTGAGGTGACAAATGTAGAATTTCATCATTTGATTTATACTATTACTTAGTTAGTTACTGCTCAGGAAGAGCGGGATGTATCTAATGTATATTCTATTGAGGCTATAACGATTAACCAATTTAAAAATATGAATCCTCATACTTTTACTGGTGTAAAAATGGCGAAGGATCCATAGGGTTTCTTGGATGAAATTTAGAAATATTCAGGGTGATATAGGCTATGAAGGTAGAAGGTATGAATCTTATAGCTTACCAGCTTAAAGATATTGTGTACTAGTGGTACGAGGAGTGAGATATGGATAGAGGTGATGTTAAGGAGTTCAGGTCTCCTGAACAAGGTGGTAGGCAATAACAAGGTAGTTGGGATGGTAGTAAGTGGCCAGAGAAGTAGCTGAGGAGCTCTGGTTCCTTCTCTTCTGCTAATGCGCTTTACCCAAAGTCTTTGGGTGATAGGCATCAACATGGTGGTGATTTTTTTGGGGAACATGGTGCCTAATATTAGGAAAGTAGGGTACAAAAAGATTTTTCATGCCCTCCTTGTCAGTTCTGTAGTCATTTTCATTGGGGTTTTTTTGATGAAAGAAGAGATAGGTATTTTAAATATGGTCAGCCAGGCCATATGCTGAAAAACTTTCTAGTTAGTAAGGGTGCTTTGAAAGTAGTCAAAGTTTCAATTGCTTAATCTTCTCCTACTATATCTAGTAGTGCGGCTTCTATGTCTGCTCATGCTTCTGGAACTGACAAAGGACAAAATAGGTTATGTTCTATTACATCTTGGAAGGAATTTTAGACATTATTTTATGTCCTTACTGGTTCATTATAACTCTTTTCTCATGGCATTTATTGTCTGCTTGATTCGAGGTCCACTCTTTTCAATGTGACCCCATATGTGGTTGTATGTTTTGGTTTGATCCTGAGGTTATTTTTTATCTTTTTTGTTTTTATTTCCCAGTAGGTGATTTAATTATTGCTAAAAAAGTTTATAGAGGGTGTATGGTATCTGTTTGTAGTAAGTTGACCTTGATAGATATGTTTGAGTTGGACATACTGGATTTTGAAGTTATTATGGGGATGGATTAGGTACACTCTTGTTAGGCATCCTTAGATTGTTGGATTCATATGGTTGTCTTTCGATTCCCTAGTGAACCAATTATAGAGTGGGAGGAAGTTTTTTATCTTATCTTAAAGCTTAGAGATAAATATCCAAAGGTTGTCTTTATCTCTTGGTTTGAGTTAAAGATTCTAACTCGAAAGGTCCTTTTTGTTATTTGGTTCTAGTGGTAAGTGAGTTTCCTAAGGTCTTTCCAGATGATCTTTCTAGTGTTCGTTCATAGAGAAAGATTGAGTTTAGTATAGATTAGGTTTTAGAAAATCATCCAATATTAATTCCTCCTTAAATAATGGCTTTGGATAAGTGGAGGGAACTAAAGGAGCAACTTAAAAATCTTCTGGATAAGGTGTTTATTTGTCATAGTGAATCTCATTTTGCTGCACCGCTGTTGTTCGTGCGCATGAAGGATGGTTCCCTTCGGATATGCACTGACTATTGGAAGTTGAATAAGCTAATGGTCAAGAACAAGTATCCTCTTTTAAGGATAAATGCCTTGTTTGATCAGTTGTAAGGTGCCAAGTTCTTTTTTAAGATAAATCTTTGGCCTGGGCATCATCAACTTAATATAAGAGAGAAGGATATCCTTAATATGGCTTTTGGTACTCGGTATGGGCACTTTGAGTTCTTTGATATGTCATTTGGTTAAACTATTGCCTCAATGACATTTATGGATTTGATAAATAGGGTTTTCAAGTAGTTCTTGGATCTTTTTATCATTATGCTTATTGATGACATCTTGATGTATTCTAAGAGTGAGGTGGATCATGCTAATCACCTCCATGTAAAGTTGCAGACCTTGAAGAAACAACAATTGTGTACTATATTCTCCAAGTGTGAGTTTTTGTAGAACGTTGTGACTTTTATTGGTCATATAATTTCTAGTGATGGGATCATGGTAGATCCTCAAAAGGTGGTTGTGGTTAGAATGTGGCCTAGACCCATGACTCCAACAAATATTCGGAGCTTCTTGGTTTTTGTTTGGTATTATAGGAGGTTTGTAGAAGGGTTTTCTTCCATAGTTGCACCATTGACTAATTTGACTCAGAAGAAGGTGAGGTTTTCTTGGTCGAATGCGTGTGAAGGAAGTTTCAAGAAGCTTAAGGATAAGCTAACTTCAGCTCTAATTTTTACAATACCTGAAGGCAATGAGGGGTGTGTGGTTTATTGTGATGCATCTTGGGTAGGACTTAGTTTTGTTTGATGCATCATAGGAAGGTGATTGCCTATGCTTTCTAGGCAATTGAAGGTGCAAAAGTGAAATTATACTACTCATATTTTGGAGATGTTGGCAGTGGTCTTTGCTTTGAAAATCTGGCAGCATTATCTATACGGAGTGCCCGTAGATATCTTTTCTAATCATAACAGTCTATACTATGTGTTCACTCAAAAAGATCTATATCTCTAGTGAAATAGATTGTTGGAGATTCTCAAGGACTATGATATAAGCCTTTACTACCACCCAGGTAAAGCTAACATGGTTGCTGATGCTCTTAGCAGGTTTTTCATGGGTGTTTGGCTCATGTGATAAAGAAAAATAGGAATTGGTAATAGGATATTCACTATTTGGCCAATCTTGGGGTTCGTCTCTTAGACTCCAAGGATTGTAATGTGATGGTTCAAAAAATGGTTAGGTCATCTCTTGACGTAGAGATTAAAGAGAAACTAGTGCTAGATCATGTCTTGATGAAAATCAAGAGTGATGTCGGAGAGGTAATTTTCTTTGAGATCAGTGGTGATGGTACTTTACAGTAGTAAGGAAAGTTATGTGTTCTTGATATCGATAGGTTGCGGGAAATGTTTTTGGTTGAGGTGCATGAATCACGCTATATTCTCTATCCTGGATCGACTAAAATGTATCATAATCTCAAGGCGGTGTATTTGTGGGATGGTATGAAGAGGAATATGGCTACCTTTGGAGCCAAGTGCATAGTGTGACAACAAGTCAAAGTTGAGCACATGAGGCTTGGTGGGTTGTATCATGAAATTGAGTCACCCAAATGGAAATAGAGGTAATCAATATGGATTTCATTATTAGTCTTCCTCGGTCTCGAAACCAATTTATTTCAATTTGGGTTATCGTGGATACGATGACTAAGTTTGGTCACTTCTTGCTAGTGAGGACTTCCATTTTAGTAGAAGATTATACGAAGTTGTATCTTCAGGAGTTTGTAAAGCTGTATGGGATACCTATTTTGATTATCTCTGATTGTGGTAGACAATATTTATCTAACTTTTTGTGGTTCTTTCAGAAGGGATTCGGTACTAAGGTGAGTCTGAGTACTGCTTTCCATCAGCAGATGGATGGATAGGCAGAAAGATCTATTCTGATAATAGAGGATATGCTTCAAGAATGTGTGATTGATTATAGTGGTAAATGCGTTGAGAATTTACCTTTGTTATAATTTTCTTACAACAATAGCTATCATTCTAGTATTGGAATAGCACCCTTTGAGGCATTGTATGGTAGGAGGTGTAGATCTTCTATCGAGTGATTTGAACTCGGTGAGGAGGATATGTTTGGTTCGAATTTGTTTTACCAGTCTATGAAAAATGTAAAGATGATTTGAGATAGGCTTAAAGTTTCCCAAAGTCTCCCAAGGCCCTACAAAGATGTAATTCATAGAGACTTGGAGTTTGAGGTTGGGGATAAGGTGTTCCTAAAGGTATCTCCCATGAAGAAAGTAATGCAGTTTGGTAAAAAGGGGAATATCAGTCTCTGGTTTATTGGTCACTATGTAATTTTGTGGAGGGTTTGTAATATGGCTTATGAATTAGAGTTGCCTCCAGGATTGAGATCCATTCATCCAGTATTTCATGTATCTATGTTGAGGAAGTTCCGTGGTGATCCTTCTTCAGTGGTTCCTTTAGATAGATTGGATATCTCAAATTCTTTGTATTTAGAAGAGGTCCCAGTCGAGATCTTGGATAGGTAGGTTTGTCTGTCATGGAACAAAGATGTAGCCTCAGTTAAGGTTCTATGGCAGAACCAGAGGGTGGAAGAGGCTATATGGGAAGCAGAGGAAGACATAAAGTCTAAGTATCCACATCAGTTTTCTACTTCGGAGATTCATATGGAAGGTATATGTTCTTTAACATACTTTTGTTTTCAAACTTTGTTAAAGGAAAGATTAATATCTTCGCATCTTTATTTTCTAACTATGTTAACGGTTGGATTGATATTTGATAATGAAAATAAATCATGCTTGTGGTTACTCTACCTTGTTAGTCATTTAGGGATGAATGTTCCTAGTTAAAAGACTAAAATAACTTGGGATTGGGAACGTTAGAAACTTTTTAGAATTTTGGATCCTTAGAAAGGATATGGGGAAATGACTCGTACATAGAGAAACGAGTGGTATAGGTTAGTCATATGCTGACTAGTGTTGGTTGGTAGTTTGGATTTGATTTCTAGAATGGGTAAGATATTTTTGGTACAAGTCGTATAGGTGGATACAAATTGTTTGATTACCCCACTTAATCTTACACTTAGTAACTTAGGTTGGATCTGAGTATGACTGGCTCACCATGAGTCGTAAGATGCGGTACGAGTTGTACCATGGACTCGTATGGTGGGCAATGTTCAATCCTCTTTTTATTCTATTCTGCCAGGGATACGAATCATGGGTACTAGTGTATACTTGGACATGACTTGGTTTGGGGTGAATCATACATTGGAGAATATTGGATCCAAGGGAGATGACCTTGGGTATGAGTGGTGGGTACCACTTGTATTAGAGGGTGCAACTAGTATGGTTAGTCGGACCCCCTGATGGGAATTCTATGTAGTTTAAGTAAGAGGAATCTGACATTTACCCACTTAACCAAATAAGGCCCCACGACTTTTAACAGACTTGGGAGGTTATTTGCCTTGTTATTCTATTTATTAACACTTGGAAAACACTCTCTAATCCTCTCTAAAGTTCTTGGGAAAAGAAAGCTAGGATTTGATCTTAAGGATTAATTTGGGGTTTATGTTAGTGATGTCTCTCATTTGTCTTCTTGGTTTAAGGCATGTTCTCTTCCCTCATTGTTAGTTCCATAAAGGCATGGTTTTATACAATATTTTCATGGTTTGATTATAGTACGACTTTGGGGTTTTCAAATATAATTTGGGGGTTTTGGTTATTTATCCTTGGTTATGGTTTTTCCATGTTTTAGTTTTGCTTTTATATGATTTAATGGTGGTTTTGGATAATTGGTTACATAGGAATGGTTATTTGATAATTGGTGTAGGTTTTGGAAATACTATGCCCCCAATATGTTTGATAAAATCCCTATGAGAATGTTTTCACTATAATGTTCGATTTTTAATGGAATTTAGGCATGGTTTAAACTTGGTAATGGAACCTTATATGGTTAAATGGTCTGGAATAATCAAAATAAAATGGTTTTGAGTATAACATCTATTTTTGTGGGGTACAATGAAATGCCCCAAGTAATCCTAATAATGGAACACTTTTGGGGTACATGGGACTTCCCCAAGTTAATTGGATAATGTGATTTATAGGTACATGGAATCCCTTGATCTCAAAAAATTATGGCTAGGTACAATACATTCAAGTTATAGTCAGTATGGCGACACCACTTTGTATAGCCTTGGTTAATAATAATGGTTTGGTTAGTTGGAAATGGTTTTGATTAGGCAATAAACGCGGGGTGTGATAGCTTACTATGAAGGTGGTAGTCCAACGGATGAACACTGGTAACTCATGTTTGTCGACATGAGGGGTTGGTTATGACAACCTTATATGATACTACGAATTACCCAGGAATCCTCTATGTACACTGTACATATATATCATAGCGGGTAAGGGTACTTGGGAATCCCCTACTCTTATGGCATCTTCGGTTCATGCGTCCAGCACATCAGGCTACACTGGAGCCATATAGCTTGTGGGTGGTTAAGGACAGTAAAGCTATACATACCTAGATTAATGGTTTTAAATGCATGCTAAACCCATTTCCCTTTCCCGGCATAGTGTTATATATATAAATGTATGTGTTATATGTATATGGAAGGTTTATATGGTTTTGTTTAGTGGCATTGTTTTATCCTTATCCTGAGTTCATGCTAGCATTCACCAGCTAACCCATCTTTGTGTTGTTCTATCCCCACGCGATGTAGGAACCCGCCGTTCTACTACTACTACTTAAAGATAAAACTTTGGGGTCAGCTATTGGATTGAAGTGGTGAGCTATTATTTTTTTGTAAGGATCCAATTCATGGATGTTATTTCATACTTTGGATATTTTATGTATATTGGAGTTTGCTATGATTAGGGGCATATACCAACTGGATATTGGTTTTTTTTTGGTTAGAGGCTTTTGTGGAACTACTATGGGTTGAAATGGGCGGAATCGGTATTGGTGTTAGCTTTAGTATTAGTATTGGTACTGGAGCTTACACCAGTTGACTGTATTCTTGGTTGTTCCATCCTACATTGTTTTCGGATTATACATAATTATTATGGAACTCATATGGTTGTGGTTTAGAATATGGTTTAGTTTGTATTGGTTATCGGTTGGGTATCAGATGGTTGGACTCGTTTTGTTAGTCACAGATATAAACCTATCCAAGAGTCTTGTATTATGCAATAACTCTATCTTGTTATATGTTCAGAATTCATCTGACTAAGGATATGCACTAGACGGTTGGGTTTGATATTGAGGGTAGTACCCGGTCCTGTTTGGACTTGGGATACCCATTACATCAAGTCCCACGGTCGGGTCTTGTCACAAAAATACCCTCACAAGCATTAGACCACAAGAATTTCACATTCTTCTGGGTCAACTTAGTCAATAGGGCAGGAATCAAAGAGAAACTCTCCACAAACATTCTATAATAACCGACTAAACCTAAGAAGCTCCGAATATCGGATGAAGTCATGGGTCTAGGCCACTTTTTAACCACTCCAACCTTCTATGGATCCACTATGATCCCTTCACTAGAAATAACATGACTCAGATAGGTCACAACATTTAACCAGAATTCACACTTAGAGAATTTAGCATACAACTATTGTACTTTTAGGGACTACAACATAAGGTGGAGGTGATCGGCATGATCTTCCTCACACTTCGAATACACCAAGATGTCAGCAATAAATACAATCACAAACAAATCTAAGAACTTTCGAAAAACCCAATTTACAAGATCCATAAATGCTATCGCGGAATTAGTCAAACCAAAGGACATAATCATAAACTCAAAATAACTATATCAGGTTTGAAAAACAGTCTTAGAGATATCCACTTCCCTAATCTCTGACTGATGATAACCAAATCAAAGATCAATCTTAGATAAGAACTTAGCACCCTAAAGCTGATCGAACAGATCATCAATATTCGGAAGGGGATACTTATTCTTCATGGTCACCTTATTCAATTGGCGGTAATAAATACACATTAGAAGGCACCCATCTTTCTTAGGTATAATAAGAACAGTAGTGCCCCACGGAGACATACTAGGATGGATAAAACCCTTGTTAAGAAGATCTTTCAACTGATTCTTGAGTTCTTTCAACTCAGTTAGAGCATTTTGTATGAGGGATAGAAATAGGACAAGCGTTTGAAAGAAGATCAATCCCAAAATAAATTTCCCTATCCAGAGGAATACTAAGAAGATCATCAAGAAACATCTCGGGAAATTCACAGACCACAAGGACAGTTTGCAAAGAAGAACCTTAGAATCTAGAATCCTTAACATGCATTAAGTTATAAAGGCACCCTTTAGAAACCATTTTTCAGGCCCCAAGATATGAAATGAACCTTCACTTGGATACTAGGGAACTACCTTCCCTTTAAATCACCGATTCATTTGGGAAATGGAAACTGACCCTTTTGGTCTGGCAATCAAGGGACGCATATCCATCCCTAAAATCATATGAAAGTCAAATATGTACAACTTTATTAGATCCACCAAGGTATACCTTCCATAGAACGATATCACACAACCCCTATAGACCTTTCTAGCCACGATAGAGTCACCCACTGGGGTGGACACAGAGAAGGGATCCAAAAAATATTTAGGATCAAAACCAAAATAGATAGACACATAAAGGGTCATATATAGGAAGAGCTTGAGCATAAAACTAACAACATCGAGGGATGGATCATAATTATGGCGAGTGGGAAGAACATACATCCAGTTTCGACCAGTGTCGGAGCCCAAAACAGATGTCGTACTTTTTGGTGTGGGAGCTGATGAAGTAGCAAAAAGAATATTTTTTCCCCAAAAGTGACCTTAGATGGATAGTCTTTCTACATATGACCAATCTGACCTTATTTAAATCACTCATTTCTTCCTCATCATAAAAACCACAGTACACCTGGACACAGAATCTACAAGGAGGATAAGATGGAGCTGACTGAGCCCCACTAGCCTGAGGCTGATCTCCTTGAGCTCTAAAACCACTATATAATGAGAACGATGATCACCCAATGGCTTTGGATAAGAGTTCTAGCCATAGGGTAGGAACCAGAATTGCTCCAATTATTCTTAGACCATTTGCCACTGTCTTTACAACTTTACTGTTGACTCCCACCCTAATCTGAGTAGCAAAACTTCTTATTCTGCCTTCATCTTTCTCCACCTACTTCTTTTCTTCTTCCAGTTTTTGCTTATACACCACAAGTATAGAGATGTCCATATCCTTATTTAACAAGGAAGCCTTTGTAACGACCTGGGACTACCTCCTAGTCATCACACGGTGTTTACAGTCCTGAGGGACCACAAGCTAAACCATGAGCTTGTACCTGTTGTGAGCACTAAATAATAATATCATAATTGCGGAAAACATCTGATATTTCCATAAGGTTTTATCACTGAATCAATACTAAAATATGAATCCATAGAAAAACTGACTGAATCTGATTAAATACTAATAAACTGACATGTCATCTGAAAAATCTGAATACTGGATAACTAACTCTAATGTCTGAAAAGCCTCTAAAACTGACTAACTGAATATGAGTTGATGGGATAGGCCCCCAAATAAATATGCTAACTATTGAAATAGAGATATGAAGTAAAATATTATGTCCTCAAATGATGAGGACTCACCACTGCTACTGTACTGCTGATAGCCTGATTATTAAGGGCCAGGTGTAATTCGGTAACTGAGCGTCAACACCTATGATATAATACATCATAACGGAAAAGAAAGGTATGTGATCAGTACTTTGAATGTACTATTATGCTAAATGAGGTAGGATGATATACATGGTTTCTTGAAGAAAACGAATAATTAAATAAGTATACAAGTACAATATGGAGTATTGAATAGTAAAGATAATTTCATCGTAACATGGTATAAAATCAATAGTGCATGGATATTCATGGATTAAATCATAATTTAAAATGTAATAACTTGAAAAGAATATAACTTGGTGATTTAAATGGGTTACTTGGGCTCCATGGATGAAAGAAATTCATGAATGAATATCTACCATACCTGGTATAATGAATTTCTTGAAGTTCTGGGTGAGTTCCTGAGGATTGGTTTTGAATTTGAAAGCAAGAGTTTCTTGTTCTTAGAAAATGGGATCTTTAATTTGAGAGGAATTGAATAATGAACGATTATTTAGGTCAATTGGGGCTAAATTTCTTGTTTTTGGACAACTTTAGGGCTTAGTAAAAAGACCCAAATACCCTTAAACGGATTTAAAAACATAAGCTGAAAACTGACCATCCAAATTTTTGGCCTTGGCGTGATGCACAACAATGGCGCCAAGACACTCGAAATGGAAAATTAGTATCTGGAAAAACATCGCAATGCAGAGCTATCATGGTAAGCCTTGGTAATGCCAACTTGGCCACCTCTGTGATGCTCCAACATCCCATAGGCCCACTGGAAATTGCCAAACAGAAAATTGACCTTCTGCGGGATGTGCCATGATCGCGGTGTCATACTGGAAATTGACAATCATCATTTGGACTTTCTCCGTGATGTGTTAAGGGTTAAAATGATGGGGTCTAACAACTTAAACTTAAAATCGCCATAACTTCATACTCGGTTATCGGATTGGGACGAACTTTATATCGTTGGAAAGATAATTTAATTTCCTACTCATTGGCAGGCTCTAAACTTAAAAATAATGAGTTTTTTGAAAAATTTGTATACAAATACTCATGAATTGGGACTTAGATTTTTCTAGAGAAATACAGGGTGTTATAGCCTTACTCTCCAAGATCAATTCAAGGGACAACACAGAGGTTCCTCATTCTAGACACTAGTTCTTCCTCTTCCTCATTATAGACACAAGCATAAGGTTCTTGAGGAAGGGTGGAGGGAAGCAATGGATCTCTATTAGGGAAGTCAGAACCAAATGAACTTAGACCAGGTCTAAACTCCTAGAATAGGTTGAGACCCATCCAGATTGTCCTCATATAGAACAGAAGAGTTTCCACGAACACCAGATATTCTGGGAGGCATGATCTGAAGAGAAAACATAAGGAAATTTGATGAGATTTAAGATCTTATACTCTATATATTAAAATAGAACATCAAGAAAAGGGAAACACACCGAAATACCTAGTAACCTCTCCCTTATAAGTGTGGTGTGCTACAAACCTACAAAAGAGACTATAAGCTACACACATCTAAAAGAAACTCTACTTGACATGAATTTTTTGGATACCAAATAATACCAAACCTAGGATTTGATACCATCTTTATCACGACTCAAACTATGTCCTCGCCGTGACGGGTATCTCAAGACCACCGGGGACAACAAACCAAACAACCTAACATCCCTAATGTTGGATGAATTTGGAACATATAACAAGATATATTTAAAGAATAAAGGGTATGTATGAAATCGATAACCATCGACCAACCAAAATACCCAAGTCTGCAGTAATCCAACATAGCCTTCTAACAAAAGATCCAAAAACTAGTCTTGGTTGAGACATGTCCCCAACTCTGAAAGATGAAAATGACAATAATAATGTTAATGATAATGAAACTCTCAAATCTATTCTATGATAAAATCTATTGAAATTTCTAAGTTTTCTCTGAATAATGGAAGCTCACCATTTCAGCAAAATGAATCGACAAACTGAGCCAATCCACCTAACTCTATGCAAGAAAAGTAATGGCATAGGGATACAATATTCAAAGATGGCTAGTATAATTTACACTAGCATAAAACTCAGGGATAAGGGAGAAAAATAATGCCATACTCAACACTTCAAACTCATTTAAAAACCAATACACATAATTATTTGTAAATACATAAATATATATCATGTGCTGGGATAGGGATCAAAATGTGGTGGACTTGAACCACCCAATCATAAGAAAATAATAAGAAGGACTTGAACTACCTGATCATATAGACCTCAATATTGACAACCAAGATTTCCAATATTGGTCCCGCGGGACCTTCACTTTTACGACTAAGCTACACAACCCCCATTAAAGTATAATTAAGACAAGTATCACACATTTTCATTCATTGAACCACCTTACACTTTAAATCATACATTGTTCATATTTTCATACCAACTACACTTGCAAGGTAACACCAACATTCTACACAAACTACAATCACTTCGGGGAATTCACAATCACCTTTGGTTTAGTTATACATTAACTTTTGGAATTGCACTACCTGTTAAGGTTCAATTCAAAATCATTATGCTTCATTTATTCTTCACATTATGCAATAGTAAAAGAGTAGTTTAATAGGCATACTTTTCATATTCAAAACCAATTCCACAATAGGGGTTAAGGTCAAGCCATAACCAATTCAAAAGTCATAAGTTTAGGGAAATCACAATCCCTTAGTTTATTCACCAATCGCATTCATCAATTGATTTTTAAAACCAATATTAAAACATAAACCATGTAGGGAAAGACATGAAACATCATGTAAACAATAGTTATACAAAACTGCTCAACCCATGTTTTCAAAACCAATCTCAATACCATATGAACAATACATTAAAACGTATGTTTTTAGTAAACTAAGAATAAAGGAATAGTAACATGCCTGAAATACAAATTTTTATGGAATGAATTCAAACCTTGAGCCCTTGGATGACCTATTTCTTGGAAACCCTAGGTATAGTTGCGTGAGAGCATTTAAGAGAGCTTTGAAAGTGTTTGAGTATGTTATAAATGAGAAATAACCCTTCTTAAATACTTTTTGAATGTGGGGTTTTAATTGGGGAAGAAGGTAATTGTCCAAAGTTCCATCAATTTAAAACTAAAATTTAATCATCAGTTACTATAAGTCACTATATGACTCGTATAAACTCATAACGACTCTCTATCATAAGTCGTATCCAGGATAACATCTAAGAAAGTCATAATATGTTGAACCTATGACTCAACCAATATGAATTGTATTTATAAACTATAGTCATTGTCAACCCAACAACCATTTTGGGTGTACACTGGTGATGTTGGGTGTATTTATGCATTCTAGCATCACTATGCTAACCTTTTTTGCCTTATTTTGAGGATGATTCATGTAATATATAGGTGGATAATTAGATAAATGTTTATCATAGTGTTAAATGATGTTTTTATGATGTACAAAGGGAGTTTCAAACATGTTTGTACCTAATAGATTCATTTAGAGTTCAACCCGAAAAACTAGCATCACTAGCTTGAGTTGGTTGCTTGTCTAGTTGATTCTAGTTGATTCTATTGTGTTTAAAGTGTTTCTAATGGTTTTTATGTGTAATTATATTTAAAAAAACTTGTTGATAATTCTAAAGGGTCAATTGGATCAAGCCAAGGGTCAAAACAATGAGTTAAAGATCAAAGTAAAATTAGCCTATGCTTAGCTCGTGTTTCTAGTTTGTCAATGTTGGATGTTGTGTTGTTTTGAGAATTAAATTATTCTATTTAACATTATAGGGTTCCTTTTTAATGAATTATAATGATATTTAAAGGATATAAAATCTTAAAATCAAGTACAAAAAAGTCAAAAAGGCTCGAAATGGCCCAACGAAGGCACAATACGCAGATTGACGCACTTTTGGACCCCTAGAATGTATTGGGTGAGTGTAGACTATAGGTGAGACCAATGGAATCGTTAAAAACATAAATGTATTCATAATATACCCAAAATAGTAAAAAATAGGCCCATGGTGGTTCCAAAGGCAATTAGCGTGTGACGCAGCTCATTTCCGTGCTCTTGTGCCTTAGAAAAATTCTGACCAACAAATTCCAGAGAGGGCATGCGATTAGCGTGCGATGCATGATCCATTCCATAGGAATAGAGGGCACTACGCACGCTCCACTCCAAACCTAGGTGTTTCAAGCTAATTTAACTCTTACACGTACTTGGCTTTCCCTTATGCTATATATACATGTTGTATCACGTTTTTACACATCTTTTGACATATTTTGGAGATCAAGGGGCTACTATAACTTCATTATTAGGTTTTGATTAATTTTATTTAGTTCATACATGTTTTTATTTGTTAATTATAACATTTTGAATACGATTACTATGCATGGATAAACACCCTCTTTCTAGGGTTGAAGCCAGGAGCGTAATTGTTTTTACTATGGATTAAATTTGTTTTATTTTCTTATCAATATTGGTTGTTTTTTTATACTTATTATAAATATTTTAAGGATTTGTGACCTTTAGAATACATCTATTATCTACCTTATGAACTCAGGAGAGGGAATAGGGCGATAGAACATGGGAATAAGTAGAGTATGGTTCTTGATTCTTTATAAAATAAGAAACTTGAATTAGTATCTAGGACAAGGATGTACTTATATTCCATACTTTATTCATATGTAGGATGATATTTGTTAAGAACTTATGTGAACTATTACCTTCCCGCTCAATGATGTAAGTGTAAGGTTCAACTTAGGTAATAGATTAGAAGTTGGGAAACCATAATCATATAAATCGAACAAATCAACAACCAAGATAAGAAAGTTAACTAATTAAATTCAGTAGAGTAATATGATTGTTCAGAGTGCTTCAGCCCTGGGTTTTCTCTTATTGATTGTCTTAAGACCTTTATTTTCCAAATTTTTTATTTTTAATTTACAATTTCCAAACTCTTTATTTGGTTACTCTTGCATCAAGTGAATATTATTTATGAACTGAAGTCAAATCATTGCTAAATCTAGTCTCTAGGGATCGATAACTTGGTTTTCTAGAAGGCCACTATATTACTTGGTAGACCACGTACACTTGCGTGTGCGCTTGGGATCAGTCAAATAGACACCCTACAATTGCAACAAATGACTCATAACAAGTCCTTACTACTCATAGTCAGCCACTCATACTCAGAGCAAAACTCAACCACACACTTAGTGATTTGGTTGCGATTCGAGTCTAACGACTCATTAAAACTCCCTACGAATTCTCAGGGAAGTTGTAGTGAAGACAATGAGGATAAAATTGTAGCAATTTTAAAGGACCAAAAACTCGAGGCATGACACATAAACCATGTGAACTATCATGGAGTATAATATCTTAACCAGATTAAGTAGCGCTGTTCTACCTTTTCCATCGAAATATAACTTGAACCGAACTAGAGTGATCACTAAACTGCGCCCATATTGGGCAAGGGGAACACTCACTGGTGAGGCTTCTAAGCCTACAGTGTAACATAGTTTCTAGAGAATAGGATGCACTTAATCCACATTCCCTTCTCGAAGCTAAATATTACTCCCAAATATATAAAATGTGTGCTCATACTGATGAAATTCACATTAAAATAAGCACTTGGGTTCATAAACCTAAAAACCATTTATGATTTTGTTAATAAATCATACTCATAAATATCTAGGTGAATTTCATATCATGTATGAGATTTTAAGATCAAAATTGAATCTGTATCATGATGTATCAATCTGAAATAGTAATTTTGAACTTCTTGTAAATTGAGAGAATCATGATAAATCCATATGCTCTAATTTATAAATTGACTGAATCAAGATGTAAATCATATATATATATATACATATATATATATATGCATATATATATATATATATATATATTCACTATCCCATAGAAATTCATGTCAAGATACTAAAATTCATCTCATAATTACAATCATATAAGTGAAAACATAAGTAAAGATAAATTCTTGTGCTAACTGAATTTTAAATCACCTGAGAGTGTCAACATATACAAAATATGGAAATTAGGTATGAACTAGAATTGAAATATCATAAATTTAATTGTAAAAACCAAAACTTTTGGGCACAAGGATGAAAGGTTATCCTTGTTCAAACCCCACATACCTAAATTTCTTGACTTCTTGAAGCTTTGAGAGGTGAATTCTTGAGAGAAACCTATTTTCTTATATCTTGAGAGTATATAGAATAATATGTTTTTCAACTAACTAAAAAAGGGACAAATAATGCCAAATTGACAAATTGAGTCATTTATAAGACCCTATACATGTACACAAGGGGTTGGGAATGACTTAAGGGTATGAACAGACCCTTATTACCCTAAATAACCTAAAAATGGGCAATTTTGATGAACAAGAAGATTCAAAGTTATTTAATTCAATAGATAATGGTCCATATAACTTTTAATATTCTAGTAGTTTCACTCTTATAAAATCAACCCTTGTAGAATCCAATATTAAAACGCAATCAATACAATTGTTCAAGACTCTATTTTTCTCAAAGTCCTTTCTATGTCAATAATCACATTGAAAACACTTCACACGCAAGGTGAATGGCCATGACACTTATCTATGC
Organism: Capsicum baccatum var. pendulum; assembly: GCA_030864225.1. Lineage (NCBI taxonomy): Eukaryota > Viridiplantae > Streptophyta > Magnoliopsida > Solanales > Solanaceae > Capsicum > Capsicum baccatum. Next base: position 72,238,779 of record CM061558.1, on the reverse strand, counting down.
TTTTAAATAATCTCTTTGGGGACTTTAAACAGATAAAAAATAGTTTAAAATTATATAGGAGATGGTGGGGTATTGCATGTATCTACAAAACAAAAACTTAATTAGTAATAAAATCTATTAGTTGTTGACTTCTATAAAGGTTTTTTCTACCACAACATACACCTCTATCATTAATGATTTAATCCTCCTAATCGCTACTGGAACACACCATGGCACATCCTATATCCATCTAATATTCTTTCAACACTTGAGGAATTAGTCTCTAAATTCAATGAAAGATAATTTTGATTAATACAATACTCTAATCCCCTCATTAATTCTAAAACTTAAGCCACTAAATTTGTATTATCTCCAAGTCTTCTTCCTTTAGTATAAACCTGATGTCATGAATCCCTTTAAACAAAAAGAATTTGAGTTGACGCTAGGGTTTCCCTTTGATGCCTCTTCAGAATTGTACTTATTAGAACCCACCCTAGAAACCTTCTATTACACTAACTTACATCTAATCCTAGGCGTTTAATCTTCTAAAAATTTAATTAATTCAGGCCAAGCATTAGGAATATTTGTCAACCAAGGGTATAGGAACTTGGTCATGTAGTCTACGCTCCTGTTTATTTCAATCCTTATGCAACTATCACATTTTTCCTCCACGATTTATAGCATTTCTCATATTTTAAATTTGCAATAAAACAAACTTGAACACAACTTTATAGATAGTCTTAAGTTTTATACAAGTTATGGAGAACAACATCTCCAATCTGCAAAAAAGACCATCCATACATGCAAGTAGTGCAAAGCTCTACGATAAAGTATTAGAGATAGTATATTTAATAAATGTTTAATAGTCTCTTGAACTTTATCTCCAAAACAGGAACAAAGAACATTGGCACTCATCATGTTCCTGACAAGTGTTTCCCCAATAGGCAATCTTTTCTTCCATAACCTATAGAGAAAGAAGGAAACCTTAAAAGGGACTCCTTTTATCCATATTGTTTTGAAAATTTATTATACTTCTCCTCTTTGTCTTAAACATTCCAACGCAGAATCCACTGGGAATTTTTTAGAACTATTCAACATCCAACAATATTTGTTCCATTCTTATAAATCCTCCACACAATTAACACTTAACAACATGATTACTAACTTCATCATTGAAATTTTTTTGCATCATATTTACACTCCATCTCCTATTTCTAAAGAGCTTATTCACCTCCTTCAACTGACTATTATTATCAATATCAATAGGTAGGTGATTATGCATGGTACCCAGTTAAGTCCATTTCTCATATCATGCACTTTAATGATGATATTTAGGTTTCTACCATATCTCTCAATCAAATATATCTCTATCCTCAAGCATATACTTCCATGTTAATGTACCCCCTTTTCATTCTATCATCTAATGTCTCATTTATTACATATTTATTCCATATAAAGTTGGTCCAAAATATTTTTTGGGTTTTAAAATTCCACCAAAACTTAGAAAATAAAGCTTTTGATACATCATACAAGGACCTAAAAGCCAAACCCCTTTCATTTTTATAAATACAAATATCAGTCCAAGTAACTCATGTTTATTCCTGCCTACCTTTTTAAAATTCCATAAGAATCTTGCAAAAATTCTATGTAAATCATAAATAACCTTACCACTAAATTGCAACATCTTCTCTTTCTAAGCTTGTAGCTTATTATGACATTCTTCATCAATTTAGAGAAATGAACCTTTTTTCCATTTGCATGACCAATAGTACATTCTAGATATATCAAAGCGAACTTTCCTTTGTTAAAATCAGTGCACGCCTCCACTTCCCTAATCTGAGCATTTGCAGTGAATGATTCTAAAAGAAGACACTCTTCTCCTTGATAATTAATTGTCCAGACTGTATCTCACAATCTCTAAGAATGAACATCATCAAATTCAAGGATGTTTTATCAGTAGAGACAAATATGATTGTATCATCAACATATGCTAAGTAAATAATATTCTCATTCCACTTAGGCATACCAAAACCTTTAAAGTTTGCATCATTAAAAATAAAATTTAGATCTCTAAATAATATCTCAGTTAATATTAACAAAGCCAGACATGAAGGATCTCATTGCTATACTCCCCTTATAAAATAAAAGATATCATGGGCATGTCAACCAATAAGAATAGAATTCTAGTTAATAGCAATCAGTTTTCAGATCATATCCACTACACCATCATCAAATTCCATCTTCTCTAGCACTTTAATCAGAAAATTCTAATTTACCCTTTCATATGCTTTGACATATCAAGATTGATCACCATATTTGTAGGTTTTCCCCCCATTTTGATATATATAATTATCTTCCATGTCAAAAGAAAATATTCTAAAACACTACTATCACTAAAAAATTTTGACTAGCTTTTAGAAATAAGTATAAGTGGTAAGTCTTCTATTAAGTCATACAACATTCTTGAAATTACTTTGCTCAAGAAATTACTCAAGTTGATTGATCTCATGTCATAAAAACATTGTACAATATCTTTTTTAGGTATTAGTACCAAGTTAGTATGAGTAACAAACTTGGGATAGTACAACCTTAAACAAAAAAGCCATCACTTTGAAAATATCCTCACCTACTATGCCTAGACAACTCTAAAATATGACCAGTGAACCTGTAATGACCCTCTAGGTAATTTCCTCAATTTGCATGCATTTCTGGCATTTGAATCCTTCCCATAACGTCTACAGGTCATTTATGAATTGCCAGAATTGTTGATTTTGTTATTAGACAATTCATTTAGATTTTAGGCTCATTTATATATTTTGGAGCTTTTGCTATTTAGGATTTGGTCTCCATCTAAAACTCTTATTATATGACCTAGGATGAGAATTGACAGTTCCATCAGCTCCAAAACATTAATTTTAGGCTAGGGAAACCCTTGATTAAGGTCCTGAGGCTTCTAGACTCATTTTGGGCTATTGGGAAGATTATATAAAATATGAAACTATGGATGTACGCCCCATATTTAGTCAAAAATATCTTGGATGAAAGTTTTATTGATTCCATTGGATTTGGAATTTGGTTCATAATCAAATTTCACTATTGGATCATGTTTGTAGGGTTCCAAATGAGTTTTAGGGATCAAAATTAAGTTTTTGACATTGCTGGTACTTTTTAGTTCGCGGAAGTGAACCTTTAACCATTTTAACCGTTTGATTAAGCAACCATAAGCGACCATCGCTGAGTATAATGCCTAAATTCATATTTTTTGATATTTTAGGAGCTAGGATGCTCCAATTTTGATGATTTTTTATGCATTTTTCTCATATATTAATTTTCCATCAATTTATAACTCTATTTTTATTTTATACATTTATAAAGAACTTTTATTTTTTTCATTATTTTCACCTAAGTTGAGAATCAAAACTCTATTTTCACCATTTTTGGGGCTTAGGAGCACAGATTTGAACGATTCCAAAGGAGTCTTTGAGATTTCTTCCGTGCATAAATTTTATAAGCATATAATTATAATTTTACCCTCAGTTTCATCTTCAAAAAATCTTCAAATTCTTAATTTCAAAATGGAATTTGGGTTTTTTGTTGGTAAAGCGTAAAGATGGTTTTTCTTTGATTTGAACCTCATTTTATCTTATTTTGGCTTGGGTTTTAAGTTGTAGATTTCTATCAATACAGGAAATATTTTTCTAAAATAAAGTTATTATTTTACCCCTTTTAGTTTCAAACCCATTTTTGAGGTTTGTTTCTAGACCCGGCTTGAATATAACAATATGGGTCTCATTTTACTTCTAATGACGTGTATATTACAATTTTGATAGTATGGTAGAATTTCAGGATCAGAGAAAAGATAGACAATTTATGGATGATTTAAGGACTATTGGTTTGCCATTGAGGTATGCTTCAGTCTACTGTATGTTGCATGTTAGATAGGAATGTTATGATGTGATTTTAGGTAGAACGTCGTGACTTGGCCTAAACTATGAGTTTAGAGGTAAGAAGGGTAATTGACCATTAAGGTGAATTACTTATTATACTTCTATGATCCTATTACCTTCTTCAGATTGAGATAATTTGTTGAATGATTATGATATCATGCTAGAAATAAGATGTGATTTAGGTATTGGAAGAGTGATAAGTATAATTAGTCTTATTTGGACTGTTCAGGTTATCTTAGAACTACAATTTAGGTGGAATTGACATAGTTGCTCATATTTTGGGCGGAATTTCTATCTTAGGGCTAATTATTACTTATTTAACATCTAGAAGTGGATTTAGAAACCTTAGCCTAGTCTAGGGTAGAAATTTCCTAAATATGAATTTTGAGAATTAGAAGTGGGCCCCTCCAACCCACCTTAGGCCAAGAATTGTGTTAGACTTTGTGGACTATTTAGGCATGTTAGACGTATTTGATACTAATGAGCCTTTAGTATAAGGTTACTTCGTGACTCCGTGGATTGTTATTGTTTTTCAAATTATGTTATGGTTATGATGAATATATAATTGGGCCCAAGGTCGTGATTATGATATTGGTTGGATTTTAAAAATTGTTTTATCATTGTAAAGGACCTCACCGTCGTTTTTAGACGTTTTAATGCTTATGATTCCATTATTTGGATACTAATGATGGCATTATAGATTTGGTACATTCATGATTACTAAAGTGATAAATGGTGTGATTCCAACTAAAATATGGTTTTATTACTCTTTATTTCTTAGAAAGAAATTTATTCCCCCTTTTCACTTTTAAAATGGATTTCTTCATAAAGGAAATTGTACCATCTTAATGAATAACTTATGAGCCTTTGAGACTAAAATTAATTTTTAGAGATTTGATCAAGATAGATTCTAATCCATAATTTTACTACTACTATTTACCCCAGTCATAAGAGATTCTGAACCTTTATACACATTTAGATTTCTTAGTCCTGTAGTTTACCTCGAATAATGGATTTAAAGACTTATACTCTTTTAGCCATAGTCCTATCTATGGATTTTATATGTATGTATATATATATCTATATAGATAGATAGATACATACATACATACATACGTATGGTAATGGCAAAGTACGCTGAAGATGATATTGATGATATGAGTTTTAGTTCAAGTCAAGCAATTAATGATATTAATGATATGAGTTTTAGTTCAAGTCTATAATTGATGATGTGATTTTTATCTTAAGTCCATCGACTGATGATTATATAGTGGCTGCACCAATCTAGTTGGCAAGAGGTGCAATGAAAATCATAAGGGTAAGTGTATTGCCTGCAATTATGTGTGTTTTAGGTATGGCAAGACAAGCCACATAATAGGGGATTATCCAATGGGTATGCAGAAGGGTAGGAATGATCGTTAGCAGGCCAGACTAATTCTTAAGTAGCACCAGTAGGTAACCCTACCTAGCAGGGTTCCACTTCTAGTGTAAACCAATGGATAACACTAGGACCAATTGTATGCCCTTCAAACTCGGAAAGATCAGGAAAGTTCTTCTAACGTGGTAACTGATACATTACAAGTCTTCCATCTTCATGTTTATGCATTATTATACACCAAAGCTTTCCTTTTATTCATGACTCATTATATTGTCATAGACTTCGGTATCAGTCCTAGATATCTTAAAGAACCCTTCTCCATGTCTACCATAGTTTGTAATTCTATCATAGCCAAACGGGTATTCAAAAACTGCCCAGTCATAGTGTCTTAAAAAGTTACCTCTTTAGACTTTGTAGAATTATAAATACTGACTTTTATTTCATTCTTGATATATATTGGCTCCACTCCACGAATTCCTTAGTAGATTGTAGAAATAGAATTATCCAGCTCTAATTTCCAAATGAGCCAGTCATAGAATGGAGAGGTAGTACCTCATTTATTATAGGTCGATTGGTCTCTTACCTTAAGGCAATGAATATAATCTCCCAGGGTTGTATTTATAACCTTGGTCGAGTCAAGGTTTCAAGTTCTAAAATTCCAAGTCTTGAGTCAGTTCTAGCAGTGAAAAAGTTTCCAGAAGTATTTCCTAAAGATCTTCCTAGAGTTCCTCCTGAGAGGGAAATCAACTTTTCTATAGATCTCTTCACAAATACCCAAAATATTTCAATTACACCTTACATAATGTCTTCAGACGAGATTAGGGAATTGAAAGAATAGTTGAAAAATCTCTTAGATAAGGGTTTCATCAAGCCTAGTGTTTCCCCATTGGGTGCTCTAGCTCTGTTCTTGCATAAAAAGAATGGCTCTCTCAGGATGTGCATCAACCATTGTCAATTGAATAAAATCATAATAAAGAATAACTATCCTCTACCCAATATTGATAACTTATTCGACCAACTTCAAGCAGTGAATTATTTCTCTAAGATAGACCACAAATCCGGCTATCATCAACTCAGATTCAAATAATGTGACATTTTGAAGACAACCTTCAAAACCTTGTATGGTAACTTTGAATTGGTTGCTATGTCTTTTTGACTGATAAATTCACCTGCAACATTCATGGACTTAATGAACAGAGTGTTTAAGTAGTACTTGGAAATATTTGTCATAGTCTTGATAGATAACATCCTTATTTATTCTTGTAGTAAAGGCAATCATGCAGACCACCTAAGGATTGTTTTGTAGACCCTTAAGGATCATCAATTATTTTGTAAGTTTAGTAAGCATTGAATTTATTTGAGATAAGTAGTCTTCCTCGATTATATCATTTTCAAACATGGCATTAGAGTTGATCCTCAAAAGATCAAAGCAATAAGAAACTAGACTAGAACCATCTCTCCTTCAGATATCAGGAGTTTTATGGGTTTAGCCAGTTACTATAGATGGTTTATTGAGGGATTATCTTATATTTCTTCTCTCATGTCCATACTGGTTCAGAAGAAAAGAAAGTTTCAATGGTTAGATTCCTCTGCGAAGAGTTTTCAGGAGTTAAAGAATCAACTCGCCTCTACACCAATATTGAGTCTACCTGATGTTTTGAATGGGTTTGTAGTTTATTATGATGCTTCCAAGGTTTGTCTTGGATTTGAGATAATTCCTAAGCTATACCTTGACTCTATAGTTTATACGATCACTGTCAAATATAGTAAACCAAATAAGGTTGGGGTCAAATCCCAATAAAATATATAGAATAATATCTCTCAACTATTTAATCAATGAAAAGAACCAAAAAAGTAAATGGGGGGTTTTGAGTAGCAATATGGAACAAGTTAAATATATTAGTTTCGATTGTAATCAGTCGTAGGTGAAAACTATGATTGTGTTCCCTTTGTCTTCTCAACTCTATACGCTTATCGTGCTATATTGGACTAACCCAATAACTTATACTCAGAATCTGATAAGTTAAGTACTATCCTCAGTATTTTGGACAAGCAAATAGATATCACCATTTACCTTTTGAGTCTCAGGATGTCTCCTTACTAACCCTTATCTTGATCCCAGTTAAGTATTTCTTTTTGAGTCTCTAGTTATTATATGAAATCTAATTATCTTACTTAGATAATACCTAGTATCATGGATCGACAACTAACTATCAAATTTCAGTTGTCTTTATCTTTTCCTAGTCACTACTCTTTTGGAGTAAGTAGCAATAATTTAGACGGGATCCTAATATTTGCAACCGCTAAGATAACTATTAAAGTAAAGATAATACAATGCATGCATAGGTATAAGTTCAGAACGACAATATCACTTCCCTTACTTCATCAATCTACTAGGGTTTCCATAACCCTTGCTAAGAATTCTTAGATGCTCATGTTTGTGAAGTAATCAATAAAATTCATGATTGAAATCATAAGATTAAATCATAATAATCAAAAGTAAAACCCTAATACCATAACTGAATTAATCAATTGAAATCAATACAAGAGAATTCTAAGACTAGAAATAAGTCTCAAAATCAAAATATGTTTATAAGTATCAAGAATGCATAACTTCTACTAAAGAACACATAAGGGGTATTTATAGTACATGAGAAAAGCCTAAAACCAAAGCCCTACCAAAATTGGAGAAAAATATATTGGTGGCTACCTTTAGTGTCCATATGTGATTTAGCCTTGGGCGTATATGGTAATCAGGCCTAAGGCTGAGTACATAGGGACACCACATGTGCTTAGATGAAAAATTCCTATAGGTTTACTCTCGGGATTATGGACTTCGCACAATATGTATTGTTTAAATACATATACATGGGTTACTTTGTTTTTTTAAATGAATTATTTTATCCTTATCCTGAGTTGATGCTAATGTTCACCCGCGAACCTATCTTTGGCTGACTATATCCCCACGTAATATAGGAACCGGCCGTTCTACTCCTCCTGCTTAGCAATCAAACTTTGGGATCAGCTATTAGATTGAAGTAGTAAACATTTTTTTTCAAAAGGCTCTATTTCATGGATGTTATTTCATAGTCTGGTTATTTTATGGATATTAGTTTTGACTATGGTTGGGGGCATGTCCTAATCGAATATTAATTTTCTTTTTGTTAGAGGCTTTTATGAAACTACTATGAGTTGGAATTGGCGGGATCGATATTGGTGGTAGCTTTAGTATTGGTATTAGTATTGGTTCTTACACTGATTCAATGTATTATTGGTTTTCACTTCTTCTTTTATTTTGGGATAATATAGAATTATTATGGAACTCATGGTGGTGGTTTGGATTATTGTTTTGTTAGTATTGGTTATTGATTTGGTATCAGTCTGTTAGACTCATTTGGGTAGACATGAATTTTGACCTATCCTAGTGTCTTGGATTATGCAATAACTCTATGTTGTTACATATTCGGAGTTTATTTCACTCAGGGTATGCACTGGATGGTTGGGTTGGGTATTGGGGGTGGTCCATGGTCCTGGTTGGACTTGGGTTGCCCATTATGACAAGGCATTCGGTTGGGTCATGAAGTTTGTATCATATCTTTAGGTTCATAATCAATTTGGAGTCCACCAGATTGTGTCTAGTACAATCAGTTTTAGAGGTTTGTAGTGCACAACACTCATAAGGGAGAGACTAAAAGAAATTTAGGAATATTTCACTTTCTTTGTAATCTATCTTCAAGATGAGAGGTCTAAGGTCTTTTCTGATCCTAGTTTGTTCACTTTTCAGATCATGCCTCAATGATATAGAATGCAAAGTAACTCTTTTTTCCTATCTGGGGACAATATAGAAGGGATACAGAGGATCCATACTCGGTCTAGAGTTCCAATCCCTAATATTTCTGGAGTTTCACCAGTTGCTACTAGTCCTCTTCAAGGTGAGGTGACAAATGTAGAATTTCATCAATCGATTTATACTATTGCTTAGTTGGTTGCTTCTTAGGATGAAGAGGATGCATCTAGTGTTTATTCTGTTGAGTCCATGAGGGTTGGCCAATTTAAGAAGATAAATTCTCTTACTTTTACTGGTGTAAAGGTGGAGAAGGCTTCACAAGGTTTCTTAGATGAAATAGAGAAATATTTAGGGTGATGTAGGCTACGAACGTGGAAGGTGTTAATTTAATAGCTTACCAGCTCAAGGATATTGTGTACCAGTGGTACGAGGAGTAGAATACGGATAGAGATAATGTTATGGAGTTTTTCTTATAGGATACTTTGTCAAATATTTTTCTGAATTGCTTCTTTTCTCAAGAATAGAGAGGAGCGAAGATAGAGGAATTCGTCAATGTGAGATAATGAAAAATATCTATCAAGAAATATACTGTGAAATTTCATCAACTATCAATGTATTCTCCCGAATTAGTGTCTGATATGAGGGCGGGGATGAGAAATTCTACTTTTGTACTGTGTTGAGATTTTGATCCTTAAAAGAAAGTCTGTATTACTATTAAAGTATATAGATATGTCTAGGTTGGTGGTTCATATGCAACAGGTGGAAGAAATAAATACAAAGCAGGATGAATTTAGAGAAAGGTAGAGTAAGAAGTTCAGGTCTTCTAAACAATGTGATAGGCAACAACAAGGTAGTTGGGATAGTGGTAAATAACCATAGAAGAAGTTGGGTAGTTATGATTCTTTCTCTTCTGCTAATGCTCTTTACCAAAAGTCTTTGGGTGATAGGCATTAACAGGGTGGTGATAATTTCTATGAATAGGGTGCCCAATCTCAAGTAAGTGGGACACAATCAGCTTCTTCATACCCTCTTTGGCAGTTTTGTGGTCGTCTTCTTTAGGGATTTTAAGATGAAGAAAGGGAAAACTGTTTTAAATATGGTCAGCCAAGCCGCATACTCAAAAAATGTTCAATTGGTATGGGTGCTTCAGGAGCAGTCAAAGCTTTGATTACTTTATCTTCTGCTACTGCACCTAGTGGTGCGACTTCTATATCTGCTCATGCTTTTGGTACTGGCATAGGCCAGAATAGGTTATAAGCTCTTGCATCTCAATAGAAATTTGAGACATCAATGGTTGTCATTATAGGTAGATTGCAACTCTTTTCTCATAACGTGTATTATCTACCTGATTTGGGGTTCACTCTTTTCTATATGGCTCCATATGTGGTTGTATGTATTGATTTTGATCCTGAGGTTATTTCAGATCCTTTTTCTATTTCTACACTGGTTGGTAACTCTTTATTGCTAAAAGAGTGTGTAGAAGTTGTGTAATATCTGTTTGTCGTAAGCAGACCTTGGTAGATCGGTTTGAGTTGGACACGCTAGATTTTGATGTTATTCTGGTGATGGATTAATTACACTCTTATATGCATCCTTATATTGTTGGACTCATAAAATTGTCTTTAGGCTCCCTAGTGAACCGGTTATAGAGTAGGAGGGTGGTTCCCTAGCTCCTAGGGGGAGGTTTATATCTTATCTTAGAGATTAGAGATTAATATCCAAAGGTTGTCCTTATCACTTGGTTTCAGTTAAAGATTCTAACTTGAAATGTCCTTTAATTCATTCGATTCTAGTGGTAAGTGAGTTTCTTGAGGTCTTTTTGGATGATCTTTTTGGTATTCCTTCAGAGAGGGAGATTGAGTCTTGTGTAGATTTGGTTTTAGAAAATCGTCCAACATCAATTCCTCCTTATAGAATGGCTCAGACTAAGTTGAGGGAACTAAAGAAGCAACTTAAGGATCATTTGGATAAGGGGTTTATTTGTCCTAGTGTATCCTGGTTGGGTGTTCTGGTGTTGTTCATGTACAAGAAGGATAGCTCCCATTGGATGTGCATTGACTATTGGTAGTTGAATAAGGTAACGGTTAATAACAAGTATCCTCTTCTAAGGAAAAATAACTTGTTTGATCAGTTGCAAGGTGCCAATTTTTTTCAAAGGTAGATCTTTAGTCTAGGTACCATCAGCTTAAGATAGAGAGGAGGATATGCTTAATATGGATTTTCATACTCGATATGGGTACTTTAAGTTCTTAGATATGTTATTTGGTTTAACTATTGGCCCGGTTACATTTATGGATTTGATGAATAGGGTTTCTATGTAATTCTTGGATCTTTTTTTCATTATTCTTATTGATGACATCCTAATGTATTTTAAGAGTGAGGTGGATTATGCTAATCACCTCAATGTAGTGTTGTAGAGCTTGAAGATGAACCAATTCTGTGCCATATTCTCCAAGTGTGAGGTTTTGTAGAACGCTACGACCTTTCTTGGTCATATTATTTTTTGTCAAGGGATCATGGTGGATCCTCAAAAGGTGGTTGTGGTTAGAAAGTGACTTGACCTATGAATCCAACCAACATTCGGAGCTTCTTGGGTTTTGCTAGGTATTATAAGAGGTTTATAGAGGGTTTTCTTCTATAGTTGCACCATTGACTGATTTGACTCAGAAGAAGCTAAGGTTTTCTTGGTCAAATTTATGTGAAGGGAATTTTAAGAAGCTTAAGGATAAGCTAACTTCAGCTCCAATTTTGACATTACCTGAATGCAATGAGGGGTTTGTGATTTATTGTGATGCATCTTGGGTAGGACTTAGTTGTGTTTTGATGCATCATAGGAAGGTGATTGCCTATGCTTCCAGGCAATTGAAGGCACATAAGAGAAATTATACTACTCATGATTTGGAGTTGTTTGCAGTGGTCTTTGCTTTAAAAATCTAACACCATTATCTATTTGGAGTGCACATAGATATACTTTCTGATCATAAGAGTGTATAGTATGTGTTCACTCAAAAATATCTATATCTCTAGCAAAATAGATGGTTTTATATTCTCCAGGACTATGATGTGAGTCTTTACTACCAACCAGGTAAAGCTAACATAGTTGCTGATGCTCTTAGCAGGTTTTCTATGGGGTTTTCGGCTCATGTGATAATGAAAAGCAAGAATTGGTAATGGATATTCACTATTTGGCCAATCTTTGGGTTCGTCTCCAGGACTCCAAGGATGGTAGTATGATGGTTCAGAAAGTGGTTAGGTTATCTCTTGATGCAGAGATTAAGAAGAAGCATGTGCTAGATCTTGTCTTGATGAAAATCAAGAGTGATGTTGGTAGGAATAAGGTAATGGTCATTGAGATTTGTGGTGATGGTACTTTATAGTAGTAAAAGAGGTTATGTGTACTTGATGTCGGTGGATTGCGGCAAAAGGTTTTGGCTGAGGTATAAGAATCACGCTATGTTGTCCATCCTAGCTTGAGTAAAATGTATCATAATCTCATGGAGGTGTATTGGTGGAATGGTATGAAAAGGGATGTGGCTAACTTTGTAGCCAAGTGCATGGTGTGACAACAAGTCAATGCTAAGCTCATGAGGTTTGGTGGGTTCTATCAAGAAATTGTGTCACTTGAATGGAAATTGAGGTAATCAATATGGATTTTATTATTAGTCTTCCTCAGTCTTGAAACCAATTTGATTCAATTTGGGTCATCGTGGATAGGATAAATAAGTCTGCTCACTTCTTGCTAGTGAGGACTACCTTTTTGGTAGAGTATTATGCGAAGTTTTATCTTCAGGAGTTTGTATAGCTGTATGGGGTACCTATTTTGATTATCTCTAATTGTAGCACACAATTTTCATCTAACTTTTAGTTGTCTTTCTAGAAGGAATTTGATACTAAGGTGGGTTTGAGTATTGATTTTCATTTGTAGATGGATGTACAAACAGAAAGGTATATTCAAACATTGAAGGATATGCTTCAGGCATATGTTATTAATTATGGAGGAAAATGGGTTGAGCATTTACCTTTGTTAGAGTTTTCTTACAACAATATCTATCATTCTAGTATTAGTATAGCCCTCTTTGAGTTCTTGTATTGTAGGAGATGTAGATCTTCTATCGAGAGGTTTGATCTTTGTGAGGCGGATATGTTTAGTTCAAATCTGGTTCATCAGGCTATGAAAAATGTAAAGGTGATTCAAGATAGGCTTAAAGCTTCCCAAAGTTTCTAAAAGTCCTTTGTGGATGTAAGGCATAGAGACTAGGAGTTTGGGGTTGGGGATAAGGTGTTCCTAAAGGTATCTCCCATAAAGGGTGTAATGCGGTTTGGTAAAAAAGGGAATCTCAGTCCCCTAGTTATTGGCCGTTATGTGATTTTGTGGAGGGTTGGTAATGGGGCTTATGAATTAGAGTTACCTCCTTGATTAAGCTCTATTCATCCGGTATTTCATGTGTCTATGTTGAGGAAGTTCCTTGGTGATCCTTCTTCATTGGTTCCTTTAGATGGATTGGGTATCTTGAATTATTCGTATTATGAAGAGGCCCCAGTTAAGATATAGGCAGGTTCGTTGGTCATGGATCAAAGATACAGCCTCAGGTAAGGTTCTATGGCGGAACCACAAGGTGCAAGAGGATACATCGTAAGCAGAGGAGGAACAACTCAGGTAGGTATACAATGGATTATGATGATATATAAAGGATATACAAGCTTCAAATCAGGTAGGAACAATTCAAACAGGCTCAAAATGGATCAACAAAGGCACAATACACAGATGGACGCACTTTTGGAACCCTGGAATATATTGGGAATGTGTAAACTGTAGGTGAGGCCAATGGACTTCAGAAAAACACCACTAGATTCAGAATATCCCTAACTAGTATAAGATATGCGTGTTTGTCCCAAAGGCGATTAGCAAGCGCCAGGCTCATTTCCGTGATCTTGTGCGTTAGAAAAATTCTGAGTAACAAATTCCAGAGAGGGCGTGCGATTAGCATGCGAAGCATTCTCCATTCCATAGGAATAGAGGGCGCATGCACGTTCCACTCCAAACCGTGGTGTTTCAAGGTAATTAGACTCTGACATGGACTTCCCTTACCCTTATGACATATGTATATGTCGTCTCACGATTTTACATATCTTCTAACATATTTTAGAGATTAAGGGGCTACTATAACTTCATTATTAGGTTTTTATTAATTTTATTTAGTTCATACATGTTTTTAGTCATTAATTACAACATTTTGAATACGATTATGACTATGCGTGGCTAAACGCCCTCTTTTCGGGGTTGAAACCTAGAGCATGATTGTTATTGTGATGGATTAAGTTTTTGTTCTTTGATTATAAATATTGTTTGTTTGTTTATTATTATTATAACTATTTTAAGGATTCACGACCCTTAGAATACATCCATTGTCAACCTTGTGAACTCGAGAGATAGAATAGTGCGATAGAACATGGGAATATGCAGAGTATGGTTTTTGAATATTTATAAAATAAGAAACTTGAATTAGTATCTAGGACAGAGATATACTTAGATACCGTACTTGATTCATATGTAGGATGATATTCGTTAAGAACTTAAGTGAACTCAATGATGTAGGAGTAAGGTCCAACTTAGTTAATAGATTAGAGGTTGGGAAACCATAACCATACAATTAACCCTAATAATCAACAACCATGATAAGCAAGTTAATGAATTAAATTCAATAGCGTAATATGATTGTTCAGAGTGCTTCAACCCTGGGTTTTCTCTTACTGATTGTCTCAAGACCTTTATTTTTCGTATTATTTAGTTTTAATTTACAATTTCCAAACTCTTTATTTGGTTACTCTCACATCAAGTGAATCTTAATTATGAACTGAAGTCAAATCATTGACAAATCTAGTCTCTGGGATCGATAACTCGACTTTCATATAGGCCGCTATATTAATTGGTAGAGCATATACACTTGCGTGTGCGCTTGGGCACTGTCAGCTGGACACCCCTACGATATTACCAAATGACTCATAATAAGTCCTTACAAATCACAGTGAGCCACTCATACTCAGAGGAGAATTCAGCCACACACTCCCTACGACTTGTCAGGGGACTTTTAGTAAAGACAATAAGGATAAAAAATTTTAAATTCAAGGATCCAAAACTCGAGGCATTACACATAAAACATGTGATCTAGCATGGAGTCTAATAGCTGAACCATGTTGAGGAGCACAGTTCTACGTTTTCCATTGAAATATAACTTGAACTGAATTGGAGTGATCACTAGATTGATCCTATATTAGCCAAGGGGAAAACTCATTGGTGAGGCATCTAATCCTACTGTGGTACATAGTTTCTAGAGAATAGGATGCACTTAACCCATATTCCCTTCTCTATGCTAAATAAAACTCCCAAATATATAAACAGCATGCTCATACTGTAGTCATTACACGGTGCTTACAGTCTCGATGGACCACAAGCTAACCCATGAGTTGGTACCTGTTGTAGCAATAGCATGAATTCATCCTAATAGTATTAAATCATGGTTTAATTCAGTAAATCATAGTATTAAAACATGAAAGATTGAATAATAACAATAATTTCATGGTAACATGGTAAAAAATCAATATTACATGGAGATTCTTGGATGAAATCATAATTTAAAACATCAATTTTGAAAACACTATAACTTGATAATTAAAATGGGTTACTTGGGCTTCATGGGTGAAACGAGTTCATGGATAAACATCAAACATACCTGGGTTAATGAATTTGAAGGGTTTGATGGAGAGTTCTTGAGAAATTGCCTTGAATTTGAGAGCTAGGGGTTCTTGTTCTTGAAAGAGGGGATTTTTAATTTGAGAGAAAGTGAGTAATGATGATTATTTAGGTTAATTAGGGGTTAAATTTTGTGTTTAGGAAGATTTTAGGGATTAGGAAAAAGACCCAAATACCCTTAAATGTATTTTAAAATGGAAGATGAAAACTGAAAACTCAATTTTTGGCCTTGGCGTGACGTGCCACTATAGAACCAAGCAACTGAAATTTGGACAACTGGGAACTAGACAAATACTGCGATGCAGTGCCATCGTAGTAAAACTTTGGATGCCATTTTGGCCAGTTCTATGATGCGCCATGATCACGTACCTCCACTGAAAATTGACAAACGGAAAATTGGTCTACTCCGCGATGTGCCGTGATCGCAGAGTCATACTAGAAATTGACAATTGTCATTTGGGCTGCCTATTCTATGCACTAAGGGGTCATTTGGTTTGAAAACAACTTATATCGGGATTAGTTATGCTGGGATAAGTTATGCTAGGATTATTTGTGCTGGGATAAGTTATGCTGGTCTTATTTTTCAGTGGTTGTTTGGTTTGTGGTACTAAAAATAATATATAGTGCATTATTTGTAAAAATATATTGTTTGTTTACAAAAATAACCCTCACTTTAGTTAATTATTTTTATGCTTGTCTTTATATAGTTTTTGTTTGTATTTATATGGTTTTTCTTCCCATTAAATTAGAAATTTATATGTCTCTTTTACATAGCTAGAATATGTCTCTTTTACATAGCTAGAAATTCATGTCTCTTTTCCCATCAATATATTGTTTGTATTTATATTTTTTTTTCTTTTTTTCCCATCCGTAACTATGGTCATTGGTTCTCATCGCCTTTCTCAGCTGATATGTTGAGTCCATGATTTAGTATATCAATTTAGTAGATATCATGAGCCTAGCAGCAACAAGCAGAAACGGCATAAATTTTATTGCACTATATATATATATGTATATAATCTATATCTATAATCTATAATCTATAATCTATGATATATAATCTATATCTATATCTACAATCTATATCTATAATATATTAAAAGTGTGAAGACCCTTAGAAAATTAATTTGAACTTTTTGCCCTTCATTAAAAGATTGTCCTTCAGATAAAAGCGTCTTTTTTACTATTTACCGAATAATATTTAAACAATTTTAGGACTTCAAACCCAACTAAAATTGAATCCCCCCCCCCTTCTTTTTTAGGACTACGTATATATTTTTTAAAAAAATGAACTCTATTTTGTATTAAATAAAAGGAAAGTAAAAGTCTATCAAAGACTAAAAAGGGTTAAAAAAATCTCTCTTATTTGTGTTAGTTTAGTTTATTTGGAATTTAAAATATTCTATTATTGATAAATAATTAATGAAAAAAAAGTAAAAATTAATCATATTTATATAATTTCTTTATTGAAGAAAAAAGTTTTGAACTTCTATAAATTGAGAATTCTTTTAGAAAAATACAATAATATCAATTATGAACATATGGAACAAGATATATTTATTTTTGTTCTTAAATGATTCTTTATTATTTGATTTGAATGTTCTTCTTTTTTTTGGTCGCCAGGATACGTCAAAGAAATATATTTTTGTACTATTTAATTTACTTAGATGCATTGATTTCGTAGTTTTTTTTTGTCCAATTTTGTAGGTATCTTGAAGATGAATGATGATTATGATGATATAGACAACTAATGATAAAATTTTGAGTCATATAAAATACTATGATTATTTTTTCATTCTAAAACACCAACCATAATTTAAGGGGTTGTCAATATATTTTACACCTACCTCATTTGTATCTTTGATATTACAACTACTATATATATAATTAAATACATTCTCTTACTATTTGAATAAATATCGTATTTAGTGTTGAGTTTAAATTCATTATAGTGAGGTACACACGTGAGGCGCGTACACCTAAACTAGGTTTTATATATATGTATATATATATATATATATATATATGATAAAGTGGAAAGAAAAGGGTTTTGGGGGTATTTTTGTCATTTATAATTTTATACAAGGATAAATTAACTTAGGATAACTTATACCACCAAATATGTGGTATTACTTATCCCGGGATTATTATAAGTCCCGGGATAAGTTATCCCGTGTTGTAATACCCCGAAAAATCCAAACCAATATTATATCCATGTACCAAGCTCATGCATAGTACATCATGGTTCTTTTATAGTTTTATGAGTAGGTTAGATTTATATTAAGGCTTCAAATAACTCCCAGCTATTAGACGAATCAAAATATTCCTTACCAATTGAATTCTTGAGAAGGATATTGGTATAGTCAACTTCAAACGAGCATATCTATCATTATACTTGGAATTTTTGAGCTCATGACCTATCAATAGATAGATAATTGAATTATCTTTCCAACTATACAAATTTCTCCTAAATCCACTATCGTACCAAAGAGTTATTCTTATTTTACTCCAGTATGTCAGGCTGGAAACAGTGTGACGACATTTGTGATAGCTTACCACATTCTTGACACCCTATCACGAAGGTCGTCAGCCTTAGGAAGAAACCAACTCCTAAGTGATGAAATTAGTGATAGATTACCACATTTGTGATGCCCTATCACGAAGGTCGTCATCCTTCGGAAGAAACCAGCTCTTAAGTGAAGACATTCGTGATAGCTTACCATATTTGTGACGCCCTATTACGAATGTCGTCAGCCTTAGGCAGAAACAAGATCCTAAATGACGACATTCGTGAAATATTACATCATATGTGATGCCCTATCATGAAGGTGGTCAACCTTAGGTAGAAAGTAGCTCCTAAGTGATGACATTCGTAATAGCTTACCACATTTGTGATACCTATCACGAAGGTCGTCAGCTATGATTTTCAGCAACTGGGAATTTATTTTATAAGGGTATTTTGGTCATTTCCTTCACCTTCCATGACTTATAACCCTAAAGAGGCATAATTTTTCCCATTTTTTTCTTCAGTTAAGCATCTGAAGAATAATCTCTTACGCTCTCAACTACAAGATTAGGATTTCCATCAAACTCATCTCTCAAAAGCAAGATTCAAGCCTTTTTCCAAGATAATTGAGAATTAAATTTTCCAATCCAAGAACTCTCCAGCAAATCATCAAGGTTTCATTTCTAAGGTATGTGTAGTGTTCATCTATGGATCCTATCCATTCATAGAAATCAAGAACCATGTTTTAAATATTATTTGTAAATTTTTTGTGGTGATATGAGTATGTACATGTTGATGATTGTTGTTTAAGTTTCAATGTGATGTCTAAAGGTCTTTTCACGGAATATATATATTTGTTAATTGAAAACCATGAACTTTAGGTGGTTTAATATGGTGCAAGTATGAAACTCACCTATGCCTTAAAGAATGCATGCAAGGTGTTTGATAAAATGCTTAGGATGCCAGAAATTCATGTTTGTATGGTTCTATGATGTCTAAATGACAAGTCTATGTTATCTATATACTTCAATATGAATCCCATACTTTTCATGTGTTGCTATTATGGTGGTGTGAAGAATGTAAGATAATGGGGATATACAATATGTACACAAAATATATCCATGCATTCCCTACAATGTTTAAGATGTTGAATAACTATATGATATATGATATCCCCTACTTATGATATTATGGATTGTGGACTAAAATTTTGTGATCAAGTCATGTCATATGTTTCAGTTTCCTTCTATCGAGTCATGGGAGTATTCGTACCAACAAAAAATAGTTGTGTACCTAGAACAATGTCATGTTGTCACGATAATCTCATTCAATTTATAATCTATAGAACTCAGTCAGTCATGTGACTCAGGAAAACCTCTGAAATCTTATGATCTCAATTAACTCTCAGATAATAGTACTACTCTGTCAAACAATGGAAGTCAGTTAATATGTCCATGTACAGTCAGTTGAATTATGTTTAGTCTCATAAGATGGGAGTAGAAGTTAGCACCGAGTGAACCCAAGGATGGGGACTCACCTACCAGTTAAGGGTGTGATTCTTTGCAGTCATCCTTATGTTCCAGAACTATATAGCCAATGTGGGTTGAGATATCTTAGCTAGTAAGATTAGGGTTGATGAGGTGTCTTAACCTGTCAGTTTAGGGTTCCTACCGTTCTCCCTTTGAATAACTGCAAGCTAAGGGTCACCCACAACTGTCCTTACCAGTGGCGCAGTATTGACAACCCTCTAGTCGGGGAAGAGATTGGACCCCAACTTAGCTATATGAGTTATTGGGGCATGTCGGTTAAGCAACTACCTCCCACAATTTTAGAATCAATCTCAGTAAAAGAACTCAGATAGGTTTTCAAATTTTAGTATATCAGGACTATCAGATACAGTCAGACTCAGTTACAGTATGGAACTCAGATAGTTCCATCAAATTAAGGATTGTCAGATACAGTCACCCATGTTATATAAATTTTAATATCAATCATGTTAGCCATCAGTAAACTATGTATTAGCATATAGGACTAGCTATCATGCACCCATAATTTCAGTTACTATGTATGCATGTTTGTACTCTTATGTTCATGTTAGTTAGACAGTAAGCATTTCTTATACATGTAAACCCTATTTATATTTAGCCTACCTCAATCGTATACTCAGTACATTCCCTCATACAGATGTATTTGCGCTATGGTGCTTTCTTTTTATGTTACACCATAGGTTCAGAGACACGAGCTCTAGATCAGCAGTAGCAGTAGTATTTCCAGTCGCAAAGATTCAGTGAGTCCTCTTCATTCGATGACAATATGATTTCATTTATTCACTATTATTTTAGCCTGTTATCAGTTTACGGAGTTAGTGGGAGACATGTTGCTTCAACCCCTTATTCAAACAGCACTTAAAGGATTTCAGATTTAGTATTAAGACTTATGTTCAGATTTGATTCATTTTTTAGTGATTTTGGGTATCTTTCACCTATATGGATATTATGTTTTGATAGATTCTTAATTTAGTTGAACCTTATGGCCTACATGTTCATGTTTTCCATATTATTATATTATATATTACAGTATACAGGTATAGATATCAGTCATGGATTAGCTTGTGATCCTTTGGGGTCATAAGCACCATATAGCATTTTTCTTCAGAAAAATTAGGGTATTACAAACTTGGTATCAGAGTCTACGGTTCAATAGAGTCCTAGAAAGTCTAAAAGTCGCATCTAGTAGAGCCTTATACATGGGTGTGTTGTGCGCCAAATTTATGCATAGGAGGTTATGAAATATTTTAGGAACATTTTTATTTCTTCAGTATTCATGTCATGCTAGTAACATAATTTCAAGTGAGTCTATCAGTCTAATCCGCTCTTCTTTTATTTCAGAAACATGCCTCCAAAGAGAAGAAATCACCCAGCTCCTCAGCCCGAAGATCCTTTGGGCAAACATATTTCTCATGTGGAGTTCATGACTGCATTAACCGCTCTTGCTCAGTCTGTAGCTGCCTAGAATGAATGAAAAGCAATCGTTCTAGCCAACCCAGTGGCCAATTCAACAGCAGCTAGGATTTGGAACTTCACCTAAATGAACCCTTCATCCTTCTTTGGGTCTAAGCATCGTTGACCAAGTCTAGAAGGTCATTGATATCATGGGAGTCACTTCTTCTCAGAGTTATGAGTTAGCCATATACCAATTGTAGAAAGTCGCTCATACTTGGTACAAGCAGTAGTTAGCATAAAGGTTAGAGGATGCAAGTCCTGTTGAGTAGGAAAAATTTGTCACGACTTTCATAGACAGATTCTTTCCCCAAGAGCTAAGAGAGGCCAAAGTTCTTGAGTTCATCAATCTTAGATAAGGAAATATGACAGTTATAGAGTATTCTCTTAGATTTACTCACCTAGCAAGATATGCCGCTCATGTGGTTGCAAACAACAGGGCTAAGATGAGCAAGTTTGTGTCAAGGGTGAATAATAACATGGTAAATGAGTGTAGGTCTGCGATGTTGAACAGTGATATGACTTTATCTAGGCTTATGACCCATACTCAACATATCGAGGAGAAAAAGGTCAAGACTAGGGAGAAGCAGAACAAGAGAGCAAGAGCAGGTATTTCAGTTTTGATCAGCCTAAATTAGCAGGAGAAATCGTTCGCAGTTTCATTCTAAGTCAGCAGTTCTAGCCCCTTCCTCTACTAGTGCCTCAGTGCCAAAATTCAGGGACAACAATAGAGATATAGCACCAGGCTCTAAATCTCAGGGCAGTGTTATCAGTGCCCAAAAAAACCCCATTTGTCAGACTTGTGGTAAGAACTACAAGGGTATTTGTTGAGCTAGTAGTGATGTCCATTTTGGTTGTGGTAAGCCAGGCCACATGATTAGGGATTGTCCCAAGCCAGGCCCTCATGGTCGGAAAAATTGTTCCACAGCTCAGTCCAGTCGCCTAAACCAGTAGGGTGCCACTTCCAGTGCTACTAGTCGATAACTTCCAAATAGACTCTATTCTCTTCAGACCCGGCAGGATTAGGAAAATTCTCTTGATGTCGTTACTGGTACATTACCGATTTTCCATGTTCATGTGTATTCTTTTCTAGACCCAGGTGCATCCTTATCTTTTGTCACTCCATCCATATCAAGTGATTTCAGAATCAGTCTTAAAATTTTTCGGAATCAGTCTTAAAATTTTAGCAGAGCCCTTTTCAGTCTATACCCCAGTGGGTAAAACCATCAAAGATCATCAGGTATACAGGAACTGCCCGGTTATGATATTTTAGAAATCCACATCAGTAGATGTAGTCGAGTTAGAGATGACTAATTTTTATATCATTCTCAACATGGATTAGCGTCATTCCTGCTATGCCATAGTCGACTAAAGAAATAGGATTGTTCAGTTTCAGTTCTCGAATAAGCCCGTTCCAGAGTTGAAGGGTAGCACTTCATCTTTCATGGGTCAGCTTGTTTCCTATCTTTAGGCAAGTAAAATGATTTCTAAGGGGTGTGTGTATGATATTATGTATGTTAAGGATTCTAATTCTGAATCTCCCAGTCTCGAATTAGTCCTAGTGGTTAGTGAATATTTAGACATATTTCCCGAAGATCTTCCAGGCATTCCTCCTAAAAGGGAAATAGACTTTGGCATAAACCTTCTCCCAGATACTCAACATATTTTTATTCCGCTATATAGAATGGCACCAGTAAAACTCAAGGAACTGAAAGATCAGTTGAAGGATCTTTTAGTTAAGGGTTTCATCAGTCCTAGTGTATCCCCATTGGGTACGCCAGTCTTATTCATGCACAAGAAAGACAGTTCTCTCAGAATGTGTATTGATTACCGTTAGCTCAACAAAGTCACAGTCAAGAACAAGTATCCATTGCATAGGATAGACGACTTGTTTAACCAACTTCAGGGTGCCAGTTAGTTCTCCAAGATAGACCTTATATCAGGCTATCATCATCTTAGATTTAGAGAATGTGACATTCAAAAGACAGTTTTTTGTACTTGGTTTGGTCACTTTGAATTTCTATTCATGTCCTTTGGTCTTACCAATGCCCCTGCAGCTTTCATGAACTTGATGAACCGGGTGTTCAAGAAGTACTTGGACACATTTGTCATAGTCTTCATAGATGATATTCTGGTCTTTTATCGCATAGAGCATAATCATTAAGACTATTTCATAATTTTTCAACAGACTCTCAGGGATCACCAATTATTCGCCAAGTTTAGTAAGTGAAAATTTTGGCTAAGATCAGTAGCATTCCTTGGCCATATTGTTTTCAGTGATGGCATTAGAGTAGATACTTAGAAAACTAAAGCGGTAAGACACTGGCCTCGCCCTATCTCTCTATCAGATATCAGGAGTTTCTTGGGTATGGCTGGTTATTAACGATGGTTTGTCGAGGCATTTTATTCTATTGAATCTCTTATGTCCAAATTGACTCAGAAGAAGGTCAAGATTTAGTGGTCAGAGCCTTTCAAGAAAAGTTTTTAGAAGTTGAAGACTCGACTCTCATCAGCTCTAGTTTTAGCACTTCCCGACGTTTCTGATGGATTCATAGTATATTGTGATGCATCCAGAGTAGGTTTAGGTTATGTCCTCATGTAGCATGGTAGATTCATAGCCTACTCCTCTAGACAGTTAAAGCCCCATGAGAAGAATTATCCTACTCATGACCTTGGGTTAGCAGCAATTGTCTTTGCCTTAAAGATTTGAAGGCATTATCTATATGGTGTTCATGTATATATCTTCACAGATCATAAGATCCTTTAGTATGTCTTTTCCCAGAAAGATCTCAATCTTCGTAAGAGAAGGTGGTTAGAGATCTTGAAGGATTAACTATCCATGGGTAGTGTTTCCCATGTTGAGGATAGTAAGAAGAAATTAACTCAGGAAATTCATCATCTTGCTAGACTAGGCATTCTCTTAGTCGACTCTTCAGAGGGTGGTGTATGTGTTTAGAGTAGTTCAGAGTCATCTCTAGTTTCTGAGATGAAAGAGAAGCAAGACAGGGATTCTAGCCTTGTCAAGCTAAAAGAGCCAGTTCAGAGTCAGGAAGTAGAGGTTTTCTCCCAAGGGGGAGATTGTTTTCTTCGTTATCAGGGTCGTCAGTGTGTTCTTGATGTAGATGACTTGAGGCAGTGAATTATTGCAGAAGCACATGGTGCACGATACTCTATTCATCTAGAGGCCACTAATATATATCGCGACTTGCGGGAGATCTATTAGTGGAGTGGGATGAAGAGGGACATTGCATAGTTTGTGGCTAAGTGCTCTACATATTAGCAGGTTAAGATAGAACATTAGAAACCTAGTTGTTCTATACAGGAGTTCACTATTCCTATTTGTAAGTGGGAAGAAGTGAACATGGACTTTGTGATGATTTTTCTTAGAACACGTTATTAGCATGATTCAGTTTGGGTCATTGTAGATAGAAAGAGCAAGTCAGCTCTTTTCCTTGCAGTTCGTACCTCTTACTCAGATGAGGATTATGCCAAAATCTATATTAGGGAGTTTGTCAAATTACACGGTGTTCCACTATCTATCATCTCAGACAGTGGTGCCCAGTTTACCTCTCACTTTTGGAAAGCATTCAAAATGGGTCTTGGTGTCCAAGTTTATCTCAGTACAATATTTCTTCCTCAGATAGATGGTCAAGTAGAAAGGACCATTTAGACTCTAGAAGATATCTAAGGGTGTGTGCAATTGATTTCAAAGGAATCTAGGATGACCACTTGACTTTTATTGAGTTTGCATACAGAAGCAACTATCACTCCAGTATTCAGATAGCTCCATTCGAAGCTCTCTATGGTAGGATATGTAGGTCTGTAATCATTTGGTTCGAAGTTAGTGAAAACATAGTCATAGGGCCTGACTTAGTATTCGATGCCTTATAGAAAGTTCAGTTGATCAGAGAAAGACTCTAGGCTGCTCAGAGCTGACAAAAGTCTTATGCGGATGTTCGTAGAAAGGATCTCGAATTCGAGGTCGATGACTATGTCTATCTCAAGATCTTTCCCATGAAGGGAGTGAAGATATTCGGAAAGAAGGGAAAGCTCAGTCCCCAATATGTCGGTCCATTTATGATTCTCAGTCGCTTCGACAAGGTAGCCTATGAGCTCGAATTGCCTTCAGATCTAGCCTCAGTTCATCCATTCTTCCATGTCTCTTTGCTCAAGAAGTGCATAGGTGACCCAGTAGTTGTAGTCCCTATTCAGAGCATTGACATTCAGAATAGCCTCTTGTATGAAGATATTCCAGTCAAAATCCTCAACTATCAGACTCATAGGATAAGGAACAAAGAAGTCCCTCTAGTTAAGGTTCTTTGGCGGAATCAGTCCATGGAGGGAGCTACTTGGGAAGCAGAAACAGACATACGAACCAAGTACCATCATTTTTTCTCCGCAAATTCAAACATAGATCGATATAACCATTTTCCTTAATCTTATTCAGTTACATGTTCAAAATTCCAATATAAAATTGGTATCAAGTATCAGTACATAGCTTATCATGCATTCATGAGTTCAGCTTATCAGTCATGCATCAAATATGCATATTAAGTTGGGATATATTCAGTTTAGAATTCAATTCAGTCCTAAAATCATATGCCAGTTGAGCATGATCAGTGTTTGCATCATTTTATCTTTTCTTCTCTCTCAAGCAGTCACCATTCGAGGACGAATATTTCCAAGTGGTAGATATTGTTATAACCCGAAAAATCCAAACAAATATTAGAGCCATGTACCAAGATCATGCATAGTACATCGCAATTATTTTATAGTTTTATGAGTATGCTAGATGTGTAAAGGCTTCAAATAACTCCCAACTATTAGACGAATCAAAACATTCCTTACCGATTGAATTCTTGAGAAGGATATTGGTATAGTCAACTTCAAATGAGCATATCTCTCATTATACATAGAATTTTTTATTTCATGACCTATCAACAGATAGATAATTGAATTATTTTTCCAACTATACCAATTTTATCTAAATCAAATATCGGAGAAAAGAGTTATTCCTATTTTACTCCAGCATGTCAGGATGGAAATAGTGTGCCGACATTCGTGATAGCTTACCATATTTGTGACGCCCTATCACGAAGGTCATCAGCCTAAGGCACAAACCAGATCGTATCGACATTCTTGATAGGTTACCATATTTCTGATGCCATATCACGAAAGTCGTTGGCCTTAGGCAGAAACCTGCTCCTAAGTGATGACAATCGTGATAGCTTACCACATTTGTGATGCCCTATCATGAAGTTCTTCAGCCTTAGGCAGAAACCAGATCCTAAGTAATGATATTCATCATAGCTTACCATATTTGTGATGCCCTATCACGAAGGTCCTCAGCCTTAGGTAGAAACTAGCTCCTAAATAACGACATTCATGACAGCTTACAACATTTTTGACACCCTATCACAAAGGTCGTCAGCCTTAGGTAGAAACCAGCTCCTAAGTGACGACATTCCTAACAGCTAATCATATTTATTATGCCCTATCATGAAGGTCATCAGCTATGATTTTTCAAAAACTGGGAATTTATTTCATAAGGGTATTTTGGTGATTTCCTTCATCTTCCACGACTTATAACCCTAAAGAGGTATAATTTTTCCCATTTTGTTTCTTCAATTAAGCATCTTAAAAACCCTCTCTTACGCTCTCAACCACAAGATTAGGATTTCCATCAAACTCATCTCTCGAAAGGAAGATTCAAGCCTTTTTCCAAGATAATTAAGAATTAAGTTTCCCAATCCAAGAACTCTCCAGCAAATCATCAAGGTTTCTTTTCTAAGGTATGTGTAGTGTTCTATGGATCCAATCCATTCATAGAGCTCAAGAACCATGTTTTAAATATTATTTTGTAAACTTTTTGTCGTAATATGAGTACGTACATGTTGATGATTGTTGTTTAATCTTTAATGAGATTTCTGAAGGTTTTTTCATGGAATATATATGTTTGTTAATTGAAAACTATGAACTTTAGGTGGATTAATATAGTGCAAGTTTGAAACTCACCTATGCCTTAAAGAATGCATGCAAGGTGTTTGATAAAATGCTTAGGATGCTAATAATTAATATTTGTATGGTTCTATGATGTCTAAATGACAAGTCCATGTTACCTATATACTTCAATATGAATCCTATACTTTTCATGTATTGCTATTATGGTGGTATGAAGCATGTAAGATAATGGAGATATACAATATGTACATGAAATATATCCATGCATTCCCTACAATGTTTTAGATGTTGAATAACTATATGAAATATGATATCCCCTACTTATGATATTATGAATTGTGGACTCAAATCTTGTGATCAAGTCATGTCATGTGTGCCAGTTTCCTTCAATCGAGTCCTTGGGGTATTCGTACCCAAAAAAAAAAAGTTGTGTGCCTAGATCTATGTCATGTTGTCACAATAATATTAGTCAAGCTATAATCTATAGAACTCAGTTAGTCATGTGACTCAGGAAAACCTCAAAAATCTCATGATCTCAATTAACTCTCAGATAATAGTACTACTCCTTCAGTCAACAGAAGTCAATTAATATGTCCATGTATAGTCAGTTGAATCATGTTTAGTCTCTTTAAATGAGAGTAAAAGTTAGCACCGAGTGAACCTAAGGATGGGGACTTACCTACAAGTTTAGTGTGTAATTATTAGCAGTCATCCTTATGTTCCAGAACTACGTAGCCAGCATAGGTTGAGACATATTAGCCTGTCAGATTAGGGTTGATGAGGTAGCTTAACTTGTCAGTTTAGGTTTCCAACCATTTTTTTTTCGAATACCTTCCAGCTAAGGGTTACCCACAACTGTCTTTACCAGTGGAGCGGTATTGACACCCCTTCAGTTGGGGCAGAGATTGGACCCCAACTTAGCTATATGGGTTATTGGGGCTTGTTAGTTAAACAACTACCTCCCACAGTTTTAGAATCAGTCTCAAAAAATGAACTTAGATAGGTATTCAGATTTCAGTATATCAGGACTATCAGATACAATCAGACTTCATTACAGTATGGAACTCAGATAGTTCCATTAGATTTAGGATTGTCAGATATAGTCGCCCATGTTATCATAATTTCAGTATCAGTCATGTTAGCCATCAGTAAACCATGTATTAGCATACAGGACTAGCTATCATGCACCCACGATTTTAGTTACTATGTATTCACGTTTGTACTCTTACGTTTATGTCAGTCAGGCAGTTAGCATTGTTTATGCATGTAAATCCAGTTTATATTTAGACCACCTCACTCGTATACTCAGTACATTTCCTCGTACTGACGCATTTGCGCTATGGTTCTTTCTTTCTGTGTTACACCATAGGTTCAGAGACACGAGCTCCAGATCAGCAGTAGCAGTAGAATTTCCAGTCGCAAAGATTCAGTGAGTCCTCTTCATTCGAGGATAATATGATTTAATTTATTCATTATTATTTTAGCCAGTTATCAATTTACGAAGTTAGCTGGAGACATGTTCCTTCAACTCCTTATTCAGACAGCACTTAAAGGCTTTCAGATTCAGTATTTAGACTTATGTTCAGATTTGATTCAATTTTAAGTTATTTTGGGTATCTTTCACCCATATGGATGTTATTTATTGATAGATTCTCTATTCAGTTGAGCCTTATGGCCTAAATGATCATATTTTCCACATTATTAGGTTATATATTGCAGTATACAGCTACAGATATAAGTCATGGGTTAGCTTATGATCCTTCAGGATTATAAAACCATGTAGCATTTTGGTTTAGAAAAATAGGAGCGTTACACGAGTATTGCCAGCTAAACAATGTATAAAAAAGTTTATCTCGAGACTTTTTTTTTATACCAAGATTAATTTACCCTAGTACCTCACAACAAACTACCCCTAAGGGTTAAAATGATGGTATTTAACGATTGAAACTTAAAATTGCTACAGCTTCTTATCTGGTTATCAGATTTAGGTGAATTTTATATCGTTGTAAAGCTAAGTGAATTTCCGACACAAATGTAGGCTCTAAACTGAAAAATAATGAATGTTTCAAAAATTTCATATGGAAATACTCATGCATAGGGACTTAGATCATGCTAGGAAAAATACAGGGTGTTACAATATCTCCCCCTTGGGATCATTCATCCTCGAATGAAACTTGTTAAGCTGAGAAAACTGATGGACTGAGCTTACACACTGAATATGCATATTTGATGCATAGAATGCATAATTGTACTAGTTCATGAATGCATGACTAACATAAACATGATGTACGGTTGAAACTGAGCATGACAAAGAAAAGAAAATCTTAAGAAAATTAGTACCTTATGCTGAATTTGGATTCGCGGAGGAAAAATTGGGATGCTTGATCCACATATCTGTTTTTGCTTCCTAAGTGGCTCCCTCAATGGACTGATTCTACCAAAGAACTTTGACTATTGGAAATTCATTGTTCCTTAGTCAACGAACTTTATTATCAAGAATTTTGACTGGAACTTCCTCATAGGAAAGACTGTTATGAATATCTACACTTTCTATGGGAACAACTACAGCTGGATCACCAATAGACTTTTTCAACAATAATACATGGAACACTGGGTGTACTGAGGCTGAATCTGAATGCACCTCAAGCTCGTAAGCTACCTTTTCAAAATGGCTATGAATTTTTAAGTGATCGATATATTGGGGACTGAGTTTCCCTTTCTTGCCGAATCTCTTCACTCCCTTCATGGGAGAGAATTTCAAATACATGAAGTCACTGACCTCAAACTTGAGATCCTTTCTCCTCACATCTGCATATAATTTCTATTAGCTCTTGGCAGACCTACACATTTCTCTAATCAACTGAACCTTTTCTAACGCATCAAACACCAAGTCAGGCCCTACTACTGCAGCTTCACCTACTTCAAACTAACCAATTAGAGATCTATATACCCTACCATGGAGAGCCTCAAATAAAGCTATACTAATACGAGAATGACAACTATTATTGTATGCGAATTCAATAAAAGGAAAATGGTCATCCCAACTACCATTGAAATCAACAGCGCACGCTCTCAGTATATCCTCAAGAGTCTGAATAGTCC
Source organism: Capsicum baccatum var. pendulum (assembly GCA_030864225.1). Lineage (NCBI taxonomy): Eukaryota > Viridiplantae > Streptophyta > Magnoliopsida > Solanales > Solanaceae > Capsicum > Capsicum baccatum. Next base: position 72,208,369 of record CM061558.1, on the reverse strand, counting down.
TTTCTGCTCGACCATGTGTCTGAGGGTGGAAGACTGTACTGAGGTGGACTTGGGTACCAAGACCCTTTTGGAATGCTTTCTAACAATGAAAAGTAAACTGGGTACCTATATATAAGATGATAGATAAGGGAACACCATGCTATGTAACCAACTCTCTGAGATAGAGTTTGACATAGTCCTCAGCTGAAAAAGAGGTATGGACTGGCAAGAAATAAGCTAATTTGGTCATCCTGTCTATGATTACCCAAAGAGAATCATGTTGATGACGGGTATAAGGCATACCTGTCCTAAAATCCATGTTCACTTATTTCTATTTCCACATGGGAATACTGAACTCCTGCATGGAGCCACTAGGTTTATAGTGCTTAATCTTAACTTGCTGACATGTAGAGCACTTATCTACAAACTCTGCAATATCTCTCTTCATCCCACTCTACTAATATATCTTTCGCAAATTGCAGTACATCTTAGGGCCCCTGGATGAATAGAGTAACGTGCACCATGCACTTTTGCAAGAATTCGTTGCCTCAAATTATCTACACCAGGCATACACAATCTACCTCGACAACGCAAAACACCATCTCCCCCTTGGGAGAAAACCTCCACCTTCTAATCTCTAATTAATTCCTTCAACTTAACTAGATTGAGATCTTTATCCTGCTTTTCTTTCACCTTGGAAACTATAGATAACTATGAGCTACTCTGCACCCATACACTGTCTTCTATTGAATTGAGTAAATGGATACCTAGTTGGGCAAGATGATGAACATCCTAGGCTAACTTTTTCTTACCATCCTCCTCATGAGTTACGCTACCCATAAACATTCTACTAAGAGTATCAGCCACTACATTGTCCTTGCCCAGATGATACAGAATAATCATGTCATAATTTTCAAATAACTCTAACTACCTTTTCTGATGCAAATTCAAATACTTCTAAGAGAACACATACTGGAGGCTTTTGTGATCTGTGAACACATCTACATGTTCCACATATAAGTAATGACTCCAAATATTTAAGGAAAACTCTACAACTGCTAGGTTAAGATTATCAGTCGGATAATTCTTCGTATGAGGCTTAAGCTGTCTGAAGGCGTAGGCTATAACCTTACCTCTCTTCATGAGGACATAACCCAAACCTACTATAGATGCATTACAGTACACAACAAAACTATAAGAACTATCTGGTAGAGTTAAGACTAGGGCTGAGGTGAGTCGAGTCTTCAACTCCTGAAAACTCTTCTCGCATAAATCTGAAAACTAAAACTTAACTTTCTTCTGAGTCAATCTGTACATAGGGAATGTAATAAAAGATAAACCTTCAGCAAATCAACGGTAATAGCCAGCTAAACCCAAGAAACTCCTGATGTCTGATGGAGAGATGGGTCGAGGCCAGTTTCTTACCGCTTCAATCTTTAAAGGATCAACACTAATGTTATCACCAGAAATAATATGACCAAGGAATGCTACTGATCTTAACCAGAATTCACACTTACTAAATTTAGCGAACAACTGATGGGATCTAAGAGTCTGAAGCACTATACTGAGATGGTTTGCATGATCGTTTTCACTACAAGAATAGACAAGAGTGTTATCAATGAAGACTATGATGAACATGTTCAAGTACTTCTTGAAAACTCGGTTCATCAAGTCCATGAAGGCTATTGGGGCATTTTTTAAGATCAATGGACATGACTAAAAATTCAAAGAGACCATACCAAGTTTTGAAAGCAGTTTTTGGAATATCTCATTCTTTGACTCTAAGCTGATAATAGCCTGATCTGAGGTTTATCTTGGAACATTAACTGGCACCTTGAAGTTGGTCAAATAGGTCATCGATTCTAGGAAGTGGGTATTTATTCTTGACTATAACCTCATTCAACTAATGGTAGTCTATGCATATTCTAAGAGAACTATCTTTCTTTTGCATGAACAGGTTAGGTGCACCCACGGGGTAACACTGGGTTTGATCAATCCTTTAACTAGGAGGTCCTTCAACTGTTCTTTCAATTCCTTGAGTTCAATTGTAGCCATTCTTTATAGCAAAATAGATATAGGCTAAGTATCTAGGAAAAGGTCTATTCCAAAGTCGATTCAACTCCAAGAAGATTTTAAGGAAAAACATCTGAGAATTCATTTAATACTGGGACTAACTCAAGAGTAGGGGTTTCTAAGTTAAAGTCTTTGACTTACAAAAGATGGTAGACATACCCTTTGGATATAATCTTTCTTGCTCTAAGTTATTAAATCAACTAACCCCTAAGATCTGTAGTACTAACCCTCCATTCAAGGAATGGTTTATTTGGAAACTAAAAATGAACAATTCTATTTCTACAATCAACTGAAGCATAGTAAGAGTGGAGCCAATCCATGCTGAGAATCACATTAAAATCTGTTAACTCTAACTCTACAAGATCAACTGAGGTAAATTTCTGAGTTATTATGATCGAAAAGTTCCTGTATACCAGCTTGGCTATAATGGAAACACGTACTGGGGAAGTCACTAAAAAGGGCTCTGCTAGAGTTTTGAGACAGACTCTAAAATTGATGACTATATATGGAGTTACAAAAGAAAGAGAATCTCCAGGGTCAAGTAAAGCATAAACATATAAGTGAAATACCTGAAACCTACCAGTAACTACGTCAGGAGAATTTTTCTAATATTGGTGGGATAGAACAGCATATAATCTATTCAGAAACTAACCACTAGTAGCATTGGAAGTGACACCCTACTGAGTTGGACGACCGAATAGAACTGACTACTGATGGGACTGACCCTATTGGCGTGCATACCTACCTTTATAAGAAACTACTCGAAACATCTGAATCTGATGACCTAGATTGCCGCACCCGAAGCACATATCACTACCCACTCTACACTCACCCGAATGATGTCTGCTAATTTCTTACATAGAGGATTAGTACAAGCACTGCTAACACTGACCTAGGACTTAAATCTTGGTGCCCTATCCCGATTATCATTTCTAAATTTGGGTACTAGGGCACTGGCTGAAGAAGGTACTAGGGCTGAGGACCTCTAATGAAACTGAGGATGGTTACCACCCTCTGACTTTGGCTGACTGAAATTAAAGTTACCCATTCTAGCTCTCTTGTTTTCTCTATCCCTCTACTTAATCTTCTACTTCTCTATCTATTAAGAATGGACCATCAACCTAGACCCATCCATCTCACTAATCAGCATTGCGGTCCTACATACTTTGACCACACTTTCAGACATACCAGACATAAACTTACTCATCTTAGACCTACTGTCAGCTACCATATGAGGATCATATCTGGCCAACTGATGAACTTTAGAGAATACTCCCTCACACTTATGCTGCCTTGCCTCAAATTAATAAATTCTAAAACTTTGGCCTCTCTCAACTTTAATGGAAAGAATCTATCGAAACAAGTTGTGGCAAACTCTTCCCATTCTATACGTCTTGCATCAACACCTCTATCAACTTTTCAGTATTTGAACCAAGTATGGGATACATCATAAATTGATATACAACTAACTTAGCAGTCTAACTAGATGTTACCCCCATAGCATCCGTTAACTTTTAAACCATATCTAAGAATTTTTATGGATCCTCTTAAGACTTAGATCCCGTGAAAGGAGAAGGATTGATCTGGGTGAAATCCTGAATTCTAGTTGAAGTAGTATTGGCCATTGGGTTAGATGGAACAACAGTTGGCCATGCATTCTAAACTGCTACGTAGTTTGCTAGAGTAGTGAGCACAACCCTAAATTTTGCGTGAGAGATATGCTCGTCCAAAGGGTCTGCCTAGATGGGCTGAGGGGATGGTTGAGTTTCTGTTGTTCTTTCGCTCTTCTTGGGATACATGTTCTGTAAACAAAAGAAGAAAATATAATAGACTGAGAGTTTAACTTAAGCTCAGGCTCACTCACACGACTAAGAGTTTAACTTGAGCTCAGGCTCACTCACACGATATGAATACTGAAAGAAGGGAATTTTTTCCTAAACATCTTGTAGCCTCTCGTCCATAAGTATGTCACGCTACTCACTCATGCACAAGACTCGACTAGACGAGACTTCCAGACTTCCTAGTACACTTTTAAAACCTTAGGCTTTGATACAAAGTTTGTAATGACTTGAGACTACCCCCTAGTCATTACATAGTGCTTACAGTCCCGAGGGACCACAAGCATACGCATGAGCTGGTAGCTACTTTGAGTACTAGATAATATAATCATGAATGCAGAAGAATAATATAAATACAATAAGATTTTTAATATTTGAATTCAAAACTGAAATATAAATTTAGGAAAAACCATTGTCTAAATATGAGAAAATTACGGATAAACTAAATAACTAACTAACTGTAATGTCTAAAAATCCTCTAAAACTGACTGACTAAGATTTAGTGCGACAAGCCCCTAACTAACTCTATTGACTACTAAAATAAAGACATGAAATAAAATAAAATTTCCTCAGGTGATAAGGACTCACCGCTGCTATCGTATTACTGAGAATCTTAGGGACTAAGTGCGATTCGGGAATAGAACGTCAGCACCTATGATAAGAGACACTATAGCGCAAAAGAAGAGTATGCTATTAGTACTTTAAATATACTGGTATGTTAAATGAGATAGGCTAACATGCAAGGTTTCATGAATAGGAGTAATGATCTATCTGAGTATACATGGAAATCATGGAATACTTGATAGGGAAATTGAAATATGTAGATACTGAACATGCCTGAAAGTCTATAAAAAAACTAAAAATGCATAAAAATCTGTAGACACTAAAGACACATGACCAGGAATATAATATGGACTGAGTAAAATTTGTATTCTAAAGTACTAAAAAAAATACTGATATATGCATGCCTTGATCAAACAACACTAAGACTAAACAACTGGACTGGGATTGTAACTACAACTGTATCTGAGATTGTGGGAGCTATCATCTAACTGACATTCCTCAATCTGAGCTAATCAGGGTCAAACCTGTAACCCTAGTTGGAAGGGTGTTAATACTGTGCTATGCATACTAACACTGGCTGTGTGAATCGACTAAACTGATATAATGTCCAAAGGACTAAAGGTGTCAAGCCTGAATTAATGGGTGACCCCTGTAAGATAGTCAAGCCTAATCTGATGGGTGACTACTCATATCCTACGTTGGCTACATCGTTCTGAAGAATAGAGACTGCTACTAATGACTCTACCTATCTAACAGGGAAGCTGCCATCCCTATACTCGGTTGGTGCTAAATTCTACTCCCAACTAAGTGATACTGAGATACTAGACTGTTCTAAGTTGAGTAAATAATATTTGACTATTTTATTAATGCTCATAGTATTATCTGAAGTCTATTCTATAATATACTGAGACTTGACAAATAAAACAGCTATGGTGTTAGGGCAGTCAATACCTCTAGGACTCAAAACAACAGCACTGAAAGGAAACTAAATCTTGAAGGCCAAAACATGAATGCTCTTAATAAACAAATCACTCGTGTAGGAATTTTATCAAACACTTATAGTTCATGGTTTTAAAACAATCATAAGAATGTCATGGAACTTGTAGAAATAGAATGAATACATCATAATAACATTAAATTATGGTTTAATTTAGTAAATCATAGAATTAAAACATGGAAGATTGAATAATAACAATAATTTCATGGTAACATGGTATAAAATCAATAGTACATGGAGATTCATGGATGAAATCATAATTTAAAATATAAATCTTAAAAAGATTATAACTTGATAATTAAAATGGGTTACTTGGGCTTCATGGGTGAACGGAATCCAAGGATGAACATCTGATATACCTAGGTTAATGAATATGAAGGGATTGATGGATAGTTCTTGAGAAATTTCCTTGAATTTGAGAGCTAGGGTTTTTTGTTCTTGAAAGAGGGGATTTAAATTTGCAGAGAAAGTGAGTAATGATAAGTATTTAGGTCAATTAAGGGTTAAATTTCGTGTTTAGGATAATTTTAGGGCTTAGGAAAAAGACCCAAATACCCTTAAATGTATTTTAAAATGGAAGCTAAAAACTGAAAACCCGATTTTTGGCCTTGGCGTGATGCGCCACTATTGTGCCAAGCCACTGGAATTTGGAAAATCAGGACCTGGACAAACACCGCTACATGGTGCCATCGCGTTAAAGCTGTGGATGCCATTTTGGCTAGCTCCGCGATGCGCCATGATCGCGTACCTCTACTAGAAAATAACAAATAAGAAATTGGTCTGCTTCATGATGTGCCATGATCGTTGAGTCATTCTGGAAATCGACAATTTCCATTTGGGATGCCTACGTGACACACTAAGGTTTAAAGTAATGGTATTTAATCACGGGAACTTAAAATCGCCATAACTTCTTACCCGGTTATCGAATTTAGGCAAATTTTATATTGTCTAAAAAGGTAATTGAACTTTCTACGCAATGACATGCTCTAAAATGGAAAATAAAGTGTGTTTAAAAAATTTTATATGATAATACTCATGTATAAGGACTTAGATCATTCTAGGAAAAATGCAGGGTGTTACACATACTGATGAAATTCACCTTAAATTAAGCACTTGGGTTTATAAATCTAAAAACCATTTATGTTTCTATAAATAAATCATACTCATAAATATCTAGGTGAATTTCATATCATGCCTAAGACTATAAGACAAAAATTGAATCTGAATCATGTTGTATCAATCTGAAATAGTAATTTTGAACTTTATGTAAACTGAGAGAATCTTGATAAATCCATATGCTCTACTATGTAAACTGATTGAATCATGCTGAAAATCATATATATAAATATATATATATATATATATACATACATATATATACACATACATATATATATACATACATATATATACACATACATATATATACATACATATATATATATATTCACTATCCCATAGAAATTTATGTCAATATACTAAAATCCATCTCAAAATAACAATATAAGTGAAAACATAAGTAAAGATAAATTCTTGTGCTAACTGAATTTTAAATCACATGATAGTGTCAAAATCTACAAAATATGGAAATTGGGTATGAACTCTAGTTGAAATCTCATAAATTTAATTGCAAAAACGAAAGCTTTTGGGCACAAGGATGAAAGGTTATCCTTGTTCAAACCCCACATACCTGAATTTCTTGACTTCTTGAAGCTTTGAAATGTGAATTATTGAGAGAAACCTATTTTCTTATATCTTGAGAGTGTAGAGAAGAATATGTTTGTCAACTAACTAAAAAAGGGGCAAATAATGTCTAATTAACAACTTAAGCCATTTATAAGACCCTATATACGTACACAAGGGGTTGGGAATAACTTAGAGGTATGGAAAGACACTTATTCCCCTAAAATAAAAAAATGGACAGTTCTGATTCATAAAAAGGGGGTATGCGGCGCGACACCAATTGCGGACCGCAGGGTTTGTGTGGCGAACCTGAACACGAACCTTAGGGTTCGTGGGACAAACCTAATCACGAACCTTAGGGTTCATGGTGTGAACCCAATCATGAACAACAGGGTTTGTGGGGTAAACACAATCATGAACCTCAGGCAGCAGCCTATCGTGGCCCCTTCGCGGTGCGGGGCAACAACATAGTGTCTCACTAAAATTCCTTTAACGTTTTACTCCGAAATAAGATTGATGAGAGGTCAGTTGCGTTGGAAAAATATTCAATGTTATTTAATTCGATAAATAATGGGCCATATAACTTGTTATATTCTAGTTGTTTCACTCTTTTAAAATCAATCCTTGTTGAATCCAATATTAAAACTCAATCAATACAATTGTTAACGACTCCACTTTTCTCAAAGTGCTTCCTATAACCATAATCGCATTGAAAACACTTCACACTCAAGGTGAATGGACATGAAACTTATCTACACATTTAAATAATCTCTTTGGGGACTTAAAACATATGACAAATATTTGAAAAATTATATAGGAGCTTGTGGGGTATTACATGTATCTACAAAACAAAAACATAATTAGCAATAAAATATATTAGTTGTTGCCTTCTATAAACGTTTGTTCTACAACAACATCCACATTTTCCATTAATGATTTAATCCTCCTAATCTCTACTGCAACACTCGATGGCACATCTTATACCCATCTAATGACGAATAAATCTCTAAAATCAATGAAAGATAATTTTGATTAATACAACACTCTAATCCCCTCCTTAATGATAAAACTTAAGCCACCAAATTGGTATCATATACAAGTATTATTCCTTCAGTATAAAACAGATGTCATGAATCACTTCTTATACAAAAATTACTTGAGCTGACGCTAGGGTTGCCATTTGATGCCTCTTCTGAATTGCACTTATAATAACCCACCCTATAAGTCTTCTAGTACACTAACTTACATATAATATTTCATGTGTACTCTTCTAAAAATTTCACTAGTTCAGGCCAAGCATCAGTAATATTTGTCAACCAAGGGTATAGGAACTTGGTCATGTAGACTAGACTCCTGTGTATTTCAATCCTTATTCTACCATAATACATTCTTCCTCCATGCTTTATAGCATTTCTCCTCTTTTAAATTTGCCACAAAATAAAAATGAACACAACTTTATAGATAGGCTTAAGTTTTAGAGAAGTTATAGAGTATTGACACTTGAAAACAATATCTTCAATCTAAAAAAAAAAGACCATCAATCCATGTAAGTAGTGCAAAGTACTATAATAAAGTATTAGAGATAGTACATTTAATAAATAAATGTTTAATAGTCTCTTGTACTTTATCTCCAGAACAGGAACAAAGAACATTTGCACTCATTATGTTCGTGACAAGTGTTTCCCCTATAGGCAACCTTTTCTTCCACAACCTATAGAAAAAGAAAGAAACCTCAAAAGGAATTCCTTTTTCCATATTGTTTTGAAAATTTATTATACTTCTCCTATTTGTTTTAAACATTCCTAGGTAGACTCCACTGTGAATTTTTTAGAACTATTCAATATCCACCAATATTAGTTCCATTCTTATAAATCCTCCATACAATTAACACTTAACAACATGATTACTAACTTCGTAATTGAAAATTTTTTGCATCATATTTACGCTCCATCTCCAATTTGTAAAGAGTTTATTCACCTCCTTTAACTAACCGTTATTATTAATATCAATAAGCAGATGATTATACATGGCACCCAATTGAGTTCATTTCTCATATCATGCCCTTGAATGACGACATTTAGGTTCTCACCATATCTCTCGTAAAATATATCTCTATCCTTAAGCACATACTTCCATGTTAATGTACCACCTTTTCATTATACCATCTGATGTCTCATTTCTTACATATTTATTCCATATAAAATTGGTCCACATTATTTTTTAGGTTTTAAAATTCCACCAAACTTTAGAAAATAAAGCTTTTGATACATCAAATAGGAACTAAAAGCCAAACCCCTTTTATTTTTAGAAATACAAATATCAGTCCAAGTAACCCATGTCTATTCCTGTCTACCTTTTTAAAATTCCATAAAAATCTTGCAAAAATTCTATGTAAATCATTGATAACACACTTAGGAGAGTTAATAGCAGACAACAAATAAATGTAAATGATACTCAAAACATTATTTATTAATAGAACTTTACCATTAAATTGCAATATCTTCTCTTTCTAAGCTTGTATCTTATTATGGCATTCTTCATCAATTTAGAGAAATGAACCTTTTACTTTTTTGCATGACCAATAGTACATTCTAGATATATCAAAGGGAACTTTCCTTTATTAAAACCAGTTCACACCTCCAATTCCCTAATATGATCATTTGCGGTGAATGATTCCAAAAAAAGACACTTTTCTCCTTAATGATTAATTGTCCAGAATGTATCTCCTAATCTCTAAGAATAAACATCATCAAATTCAAGGATGTTTTATCAGTACAAACAAATATGACTGTATCATCAACATATGCTAAGTAATTAATATTCTCACTCCACTGAGGCATACTAAAACCTTTACAGTTTGCATTATTGAAACTAAAATTTAAATCTCTAGATAGTACCTCAGTTAATATAAACAAAGCTAGAAAAAAAGGATCTCATTGCTATGATCCCATTATAAAATGAAAGATATCATGGGCATGTCCATTAATAAGAATAGAATTCCAATTAATGGGAATAAGCTTTAAGATTATATCCACTACACCGTCATCAAATCACATCTTCTCTAGCACTTTAATCAGAAAATTCTAATTCACCCTTTTATATGATTTGACATATCAACCTTGATCACCATATTTGTAGATTTTTCCCCCATTCTGATATCTATAATTATCTACCATGTAAAATTAATATTTTATAAAATACTACTATCATTAACAAATTTTGACTAGCTTTTATAAATGAGCATAAGTGGTAACTCTTTTATTCAGTTATGCAACATTCTTGAAATTACTTTGCTCAAGAAATTACTCAAGTTGATTGATCTTATGTCATAAAACATTGTACAATATCTTTTTCAAGTATTAGTCCAAGTTAGTATGAGTAACAAACTTGGGATAGTACAACCCTAAAAAAAATAAGCCACTACTTTGAAAACATCCTCACCTACTATGCCCATTCAACTCTAAAATATAACCAGTGAAGATGTAATGACCCTCTAGGTAATTTCCCCAATTTGCATGCATTTATGGAATTTCAATCCTTCCTATAACGTCTAGAGGTCATTTGTGAGTTTCCAGAATTGTTGATTTGGTTATTAGACAGTTCATTTGGATTTTAGGCTTATTTATATATTTTGGAGCTTTCGCTGTTTAGAATTTGGTCACCATCTAAAAATCTTATTATATGGCCTTGGATTAGAATTAATAGTTCCATCATCTCTAGGACATTTATTTTAGACTAGGTAAATCCTTGATTAAGGTCTTGAGGCTTCTTGACTCGTTTTAGGCTATTGGGTGAATTATATAAAATATGAAACTATTGGTGTACGCCCCATATTTAGTCAAACCAATCTTGGACGAAAGTTTAATTGATTCTATTGGATCCATAACATGGTTAACAATCAAATTTCCCTATTGAATCATATTCATAGGGTTTCGAATGAGTTTTGGGGGTCAAAAATAAGTTTTTGACATTGTTGGCGCTAGTGTGTTCGTGGAAGCGAACCTTTAACTGTTTAACCGGTTCACTTCAGCAACCATATGGACACTTAAGAAACATTATAACATTTGTACCTTATTGCTTAAGCAATTAAAGTGTCTCTATACCGACCATCGCTGATTATAAAGCCCAAATTCATTTTTTTGGAAATTTTGGAGCTAGGAAGCTCCCATTTTGGTGATTTTTGATGCATTTTTCTCATAGATTAATTTTTCATAAATTTAGAACTCTATTTTTATTTTATACATTTATCAAGAACTTTTATTTTTCCAATGATTTTCACCTAAGTTGAGAATTAAAACTCAATTTTCACAATTTTTGGGGCTTGGGAGCTCAAATTTGGGCGATTCCGAAGGTATTTTTGAGATTTCTTCTGTGCGTAAATTTACTAATATTATAATTATAATTTCACCCTCAATTTCATTTTCAAAAAAATTTCAAATTCTTAATTTCAAAATAGAATTTAGATTTTTTGATGTAAAGCCTGAAGATGGTTTCTCTTTGATTTGAACCTCATTTTTATCTCATTTTTGCTTGGTTTATCGATTCTAGATTTCTATTAGTGGGAAATATATTTCTAAAATAAAATTATTATTTTACCCCTTTTAGTTTCAAACCCATTTTTTGATGTTCGTTTCTAGACCCAGCTTGAATATATCAATATGGGTCTTATTTTACTCCTAATGACGTGTAGATTATAATTTTGATTGGGTGGCAGAATTTTGGGATCAGATTGAAGAATAAAAATTTATGGATGATTTAAGGAATTTTGGTTTTGCATTGAGGTAAGCTTCCGTCTACTCTCCATGTTACATGTTAGAGAGGAATGTTACGATGTGATTTTGGGTAGAACACCGTGACTTGGCCTAAACTATGAGTTTAGAGGTTAGAAGGGTAATTGACCCTTAAGGTGAATTACTTACTATACTTCTATGATCCCATTACCTTCTTCCGATTGAGGTAATTTGTATAATAATTTTGATATCATGCTAGATATGAGATGTGATTTAGGTATTGGAAGAGTGATTAGTATGATTAGTCTTATTTGGACTGTTCAAGTTATCTTAGAACTGCAATTTAGATGGAATTGACATAGTTGCTCATGGTTTTGATGGAATTTCTATCTTAGGGATAATTATTGCATATTTAACATCTAGAAGTGAATTTAGAAACCTTAGCCTAGTCTAGGGTAGAAATTTCCTAAATATGGATTTTGAGAATTAGAAGTAGGTCCCTCCAACTCACCTTAGGCCAAGACTTGTGTTAGACTTTGTGGACTGTTTAGGCATGTTAGACATAGTTGAGACTAATGAGCCTTTAGTATAAGGTTATTTTGTGACTCGTTGGATTCTGATGGTTTTTTCAGATTATGTTATGGTTATGCCAGATATATTATTGGGCCCAAGGTCAAGATTATGCTATTGGTTCGATTTTGAAAATTATTTTATCCTTGTAAAGGACTTGACCGTAGTTGTTAGATGTTTTAATTCTTATGATTCCACTATTTGGATACTGGTGATGGCATGTATAGACTCGATACATTCGTGATTACTAAAATGATAAATGGTGTGATTCCAACTAAAATATGGTTTTATTATTCTTTATTTCATTACAAGGAATTTATTCCCACTTTTCATTTTTAAAATGGATTTCTTCATAATGGAAATTGTACCATCTTAATGAATAACTTATGAGCCTTTGATACTAAAATAATTATTTAGAGATTTGATCGAGATAGATTCCGATGCACAATTTTGCTACTATAATTTACCCCGATTATAAGAGATTTTGAACCTTTATACACTTTTATGATGACTTAGTCCTGTAGTTTACCTTGAGCAATGGATTTACGAACTTATACTCTTTTAGCCACAGTCCTAGTCATGTTTTATTATATGTGTGTATATATATATAGATAAGTAGATAGATACAAACATCTGGTACTAGCAAAGTACACTGATGATGATATTGATGATATGAGTTCTAGTTCAAGTCAAGCAATTGATGATATTAATGATATGAGTTTTGGTTCAAGTCCAGCGATTGATGATATGAGTTTTAGCTCAAGTACAGTGACTGATGGTTATATAGTGGCCGTACCAATCTAGTTTGCAAGAGGTTTGATAATAATCATAAGGGTGAGTGTGTGAACGATAGTGATGTATATTTTGGGTATGGCAACATAGGCCACATGATAGGGGATTGCCTAACGAGTATGCAGAAGGGTAGGAATGATCGTTAGTAGGGCCAGACTAATTCTTCAGTGAGACCAATAGGTCACCCTACTTAGCAAAGTGCCACTTCTAGTGAAAACTAATGGATGACACCAGGACCGACTCTATTCCCTCCAGATAAGGTAGGATCAGAAAAGTTCTTCTGACGTGGTCACTAATATGTTACAAGTCTTCTATATTCATGTTTTTGTATTATTAGACCCCAAAGCATCAATTTTCTTCATGATTCATTATATAGTCATAGACTTTTGCATCAGTCCTAAAAATCTTGCAGAACCCTTCTCTGTGTCTACCCTAGTTGGTAATTCTATCGTAGCAAGACAAGTATTCAAAAATTGCTCGGTCATATTGTCTCAGAAAGTTACCTCAGTAGACTTTGTAAATTAGAAATACTTGACTTTGATGTCATTCTCGGCATTGATTGGCTCTACTCTGTCTATGCCTCAGTTGATTGTAGAAATAGAATCATCCAGTTCCAATTTCCTAATGAGCCAGTCATAAAATGGAGGGGCAGTACCTTATTTCCTAAAGGTCAATTGGTCTCTTACCTTAAGGAAATGAGGATGATCTCAATTGGTTATATTTACAACCTTGTTTGAGTCAAGGACTCAAGATCTAAAATTCCAAGTCTTGAGTCAGTTATAGTAGTGAATGAGTTTCCAGTTGTATTTCCTGAAGACCTGCCTAAAGTTCCTCTTGAGAGGGAAATCAACTTTGCTATAAATATCCTCCCAGATACCCAGGATATTTTAATTCCACATTGCAGTATGGCTTCAGTAAATCCTAAGGAATTGAAAAAATAGTGGAAAGATCTCTTAGATAAGGGTTTCATCAGGCTTAGTGTTTCACCATAGGGTGCTCTAGTTCTGTTCGTGCATAAAAGGAATGGCTCTCTTAGGATGTGCATCAACCACTTCCAATTGAGCAAAATCACAATAAAGAATAAGTATGCTCTGCCCAGGATTGATAACTTACTCAACCAACTTCAAGGAGCCAATAATTTCTCTAAGATAGACCTTAAATCTTGCTATCATCAGCTCAGAGTCAGATAATATGACATTCTGAAGACAACCTTCAAAACTTAGTATGGTCACTTTGAATTAGTATTTATGTCTTTTTGACTAACAACTTCCCGTGCAACTTTTATGGACTTTATGAACAGAGCATTTAAGAAGTACTTGGACATATTTGTTAGATGACACATTTATTCTCTTATTGAAGGTAATCATGCTAACCACCTAATGATTGTTTTGTAAACCCTTAAGGATTATCAATTATTTTCTAAGTTTAGTAAGCATTAATTTTGGTTGATATCAGTAGTCTTCATCAGTTACATCATTTTCAAACATGGTATTAGAGTTGATCCTCAAAAGACCAAGGAATTAAGAAACTAGCACAGAATAATCTCTTCTTCAGATATCAGGGGTTTCATGGGTTTAGCCGGTTAATATAGATGGTTTATATAACACCCCAAAAAATCTAAACCAACTATAGCACCATGTTTCAATATCATGCATATCATATCATGATTATTTTATAGTTTTGTGAGTAAGTTATATGTATATTAAGGCTTCTAATAACTCTGATCTATCAGACGAATCAAAACATTCTTTACCGATTGAATTATTAGGAGTGACATTACTATAGTTAACTTCAAATGAGCATATATCTCATTGTACTATGAATTTTTGATCTCATGAATAACAAAAATATAGATAATTTAAACATATTTCCAACTATACCAATTTCGCCAAAATCCAATATCGGAGCAAAAAGTTATACCCATTTTACTCCAGCATGTCAATTTGGAAACTATGTGATGACCTATCTGATGGGTTATCACATTTCTGAGGACTTTTCTGGCAACTTATCACATTTTTGACAACTTATTAACCATGTCATCAATCTTATACAGAAACCCATCAATTCTAGATCCTAGGTGACGACCTGGGCTGATGGGCTATCATAGATCTGATGGCTTATTAGCCTTGTTCGTTAGCTGATAATTTCAGCAACTGGGAAGTAATTTCGTAGGGGTATTTTTGTTTTTTCACTTACCCAAAACCTTACCCCACTACATAAAGCACCAAAAAATATATTTAGCTATTGGTATTTAGTTTCAAAAGCTCTTAACCCTCTTTGATCCTAAAAACAAACTTAGGGTTTCTTCTCAATTAACTTCAAGATCCCATCACATTCTCCACAATATATTCAATAATTAAGATTACCAATCCAAGAACATTCAATAAAGGTCAATTTTCTATCATGATTTAATCCCTAAGGTATGCGTAGTGTTCATTCATGGATTTCTTTCATTCATGGAGTCCAAGAATGATGTTTTAAATAATAAATTCTGATTTTCTTGTTATGGTGTGATCATGTTCATGTTAATGGTTGTTATTAGAGTTTCAAGATGGTATCTTAATGTATTTTTAGGAATTATGTGAGCATGTTAGTTGAAATCCATGAGTTTGTGTGGCTCAAGATTGTTAAATTGATGAATACACCTATGACACAAAGTGCGCATGTGAGCTGTTTGATAAAATGCCTAAAAGACTAGAAGTCATGTATTATAGTTGAATTGTGACCAAAATGAAAATGCATGCTACACCCTTATGAAAATAATGACTTCTATGATATTGTTATGCATCATGATTGTTGATGGAATGTTCATGAAACTATATTGATGGACATATGGCATGTTGTTAGGTGCATTCCCTTCCATGTATAAGACTTTGACAACTTTGTGTAGTATGAAATCCCCAACTTATAGTATTTTGAATTATGAATATTGGTCATATATTCAAGAAGATAAAAGTCATATTTTGTTAGTTGCTCAGTATCAGTTATATCAGTCATCATAACTCACATTATCAGTATTTAGTTTTAGGATAGTTAGACACAGTCAATCAGACCAGTTCTCACGTTCATATCAGTCAGCATTGTTCATGCATATAAACCCTTTGCATTCATCCTACCTCACTCGTATACTCAGTACATTTAGTTATGCTGACGCATTCGCGCTATGGTGTTTTATTTTATGCCATAGGTTCAGAGGCATGAGTTCCAGAACAACAGTAGCATTGCAGATATTAGCAGTCAGAGTTAGCAGCGAGTTATCATTCTTTGAGGACATAATTACTACTTTATTACTTTAGTATTTTATTTTGGCTTTCAGTAGTAGGGAGTTAGTTGGAAACATGATCATTCCACTCCCTACTTCAGATAGTTAGAGGCTTTCAGACTAGATTACAGACTAGATTTAGACTTCAGTAATTCAATTTTATTTGGGTATTGTGATACCACTTTATTCAGACATTGTTATTATTCAGATTATGTTTAGTATTGAACCTTATATCCTTTTAGTTCATCTTTCCGCATTTATATACATATATTATATAGTGTGTAGGTACAAATATTAGTCATGGGTTAGCTTGTGGTCCTTCGGGGCCATGAGCACCGTGTAGCATTTCGGTTCAGAAAATTGGGGTGTTACAAACTTGGTATCAGAACCTAAGGTTCAATAGAGTCCTAGGAAGTCTAAAAGCCGCATCTAGTATATTTTTGTACATGGGTGTGTTACACGCCACATTTATTTGCGAGAGGCTATATGATGTTTTAGGAACAATTTCCCTTCTTTCAATATTCATGTCATTCCAGTGAGCATAATCTCAAGTTAATACCTTAGTCAAATACGTTTCTCCTCTTGATTTTAAAGCATGCTTTTGAAAAGAAGAAGTCAGAAAGCCCCTCAGCCCGAAGATCCTTTGGGCAAACATGTTTCTTATGCGGAGTTCAGGGCCGCATTCACTACTCTTGCTCAATCAGTCGCTGCCCAGCATGAACGACCAGCTATTTTTTAGGCCAACCTAGTGGCCAATTTAGCTACAGCCAAGATTCAGGACTTCACCTGAATGAATCCTCCTTCTTTATTTGGGTCTAAGATAGATGAAGACCTTTAGGAATTCATTCATCAGATTTAGGAGGTTACCAATATCATCGGAGTGACTACTATTGAGAGTGTTGAGTTAGCGGCGTATCAGTTGCAGGATGTGGCTCATTCTTGGTACAAATAGTGGATGACAAAAAAGTTAGATGATGTAGGTTCTATAGAGTGGGAGGAGTTTACCTCTGCTTTCCTTGATAGATTCATTTCGTTAGAGATTACAAAAGCCAAAGTACTTGAGTTCATCAACCTCCGATATGGAAATATGACAGTGAAAGAGTATTTTCTCAAGTTTACTCAATTAGCCAGATATGCCCCTCATGTGGTTGTAGATAACAGAGCTAAGATGAGTAAGTTTGTCTTAGGGATAAATGATAGTGTGGTCAATGAGTGCAGGTCTGTGATGTTGAATATTGATATGACTTTAGCCAGGATTATAACTCATGTTCAGTAAATAGAGGAGTAGAAGATTAGGATGAGGGAGAAACAAAGTAAAAGAGCAAGGATGGGTAGTTTCAGATTTGCTCAACCTAAGTCACAAGATGGTAACCATTCTCATCATAGTCAGAAGTTTTCAATCCCAGCTCCATCCTCAGCTAGTGCACCAGTACCCAAGTCCAGGAATGACCGTCATGATGGGGCACCAGGATTTGAGGCCTAGGGTATTGAGAATAAGAGTCTTACCTATCCGCTTTGCAATGAGTGTGGTAGGAATCACCTAGGTGTATGTAGGGTAGGAAATGATGTATGCTTTGGGTGTGGCAAGACAAGCCATAGGATGCGAGAGTGTAGAGTTCTAGCACAAAGGGGTAAATATTTGTGTTAGCAGGGCACCAAGAGTAGTCAGCGTCAAAATAAACTTTATACACTCCAGACCCATCATGATCCGAAAAGTTTCCTTGACCTAGATTCAGGTACGTTACAAGTCTTTTATGTTTATGGTTTGCATTTTTAGATCTCTTTCTCTCTTTGAACTTATGTTTTAACATGAGTTAGCTAGTAAAGTTAGAAAATCAATTTAGCAATCAAGCAGTCAGATTGGTATAGTTTGTTTTCTCATCCTTGCATCTATTTATGTTATCCGAAGTCTCAGGGAATGTAAATATTCCAAGGTAGAACCTCCTAGTAATTGTAATTTCAACTTAGTTTATGCATCATATATTAGTTTCAGAATCCCGAGGTTCAGTTATAATCTAGTTCATAAATGACTAGTACATCACCCCAGTGTCTCAGAAAAGTGAGCATTCTTAGAAGGACATAGTTTCCCAAGGGGGAGATACCCCATAAACCCTTAATGCTCTCATGTGTTAACTCATTCAGTTTCTTTTCTCATAATGAATCCAGTTTAGAGTATAGGGTACTCATAAGTTGACCCTTAAAATCCCAACCTCAGCTATAAGCCATATAGTCAGAACTTAAATCCCAACCTCAGTTGTAAGCCATGTATTCAGAACTTAGTTCAATTAATGATGCTCAGTTCATATGCCCATAATAGAGTCAGTTGTGTTGTCATTTTTCCGCTCATTCATGTTTAGTAAATGATCTCCGGCTAATTAGTATTCCCGTTTAGGGTAATAGTTCTCTTTAAAATTATTTAGTTCCTTGTTCAGGATTACATCATAAACTTGATATCAAGTACCATTGCATATTCAATCATGCATACATGCTCCAGTTCAGTTATATAATCATGCATTAGATATGCATTCTCATTGCGAGAACTTCAGTTATCAAAAACCTCAGTCATGCATTCACAAATCAGTTACACATCTATCAGTTATGCATGTTCAGTATAATATAGTCAGTTTATCAGTCACGTCAACCATGAGACCATGTTTCAGTTATTCATATTCAGTTCATGTTCGGTCTATCATTCCTCCCCTCTCAATTAGTCTCATTCGAGGATGAATGTTCCCAAGGGAGAGATATTGTAATACACTAAAAATTCCAAACTATTATTACTTCCATGTTTCAATCCCATGCATAGTACATCATGATTCTTTAATAGTTTTATGAGTAAGTTAGATGTATATTAAGGCTTCAAATAAATCCCATCTATCAGACGAATTAAAACATTACTTACCGATTGAATTCCTGGAAAGGATATTACTATAGACAATTTCAAATAAGCATATCTCCCATTGTACTATTAATTTTTGAGCTCATGACCTACCAAAATATCTATATTTGAATTATCTTTGAAACGATACTAATTTTGCGAAAATTCAATATTGGAGCAAAAAGTTATACCCATTTTACTCCAGCATGTCATCTTGGAAACTGAGTGACGACCTGTCTGATGTCTTATCACATTTCTGATGACCTTTCTGATGGATTGTCATATTTTTTATGACTTATCAGCCATGTCATCAATCTTAGACATTAACCCATCAATTCTATCTACTAGGTGACGACCTGGGCTAGTGGGCTATCATAGATCTGATGGCTTATCAACCTTGGTCGTCAGCTGATAATTTCAGCAACTGGAAGTAATTTCATAGGGGTACTTTGGTTTTTTTTCCCTTACCCTAAACATTACCCCCATGACATAAAACTTCAAAAACACGTATTTAGCTATTGGTATTTAGTTTTAAAAGCTCTTGACCCTCTTTGTTCCCAAGAACAAACTTAGGGTTTCTTCTCAATTAACTTCAAAATCCCATCACACACTCCACAAGATATTCAAGAATTAAGATTCCCAATCCAATAACATATAAGAAAGGTCAATTTCTTTCAAGATTCAATCCCTAAGGTATGCGTAGTGTTCATCCAAGGATTCCTTTCATCCATGGATTCCAAGAACCAAGTTTTAAATAATAAATTCTGATTTTCTTGTTATGGTATGATCATGTTCATGTTGATGGTTGTTATTAGAGTTTCAAGATGGTATCTTAATGTATTGTCGGGAAGTATGTTAGTAGGTGAGTTGAAATCCATGAGTTTGGGTAGCTCAAGATTGTTAAATTGATGAATACACCTATGTCACAAAGTATGCATGCGAGGTGTTTGATAAAATGTCTAAAAGACTAGAAGTCATGTATTATAGTTGAATTGTGACCTAAATGACAAATGCATGCTACACCCTTATGAAAATAATGACTTCTATGATATTGTTATGCATCATGATTATTGATGGAATGTTCATGAAACTATATTGATGGACATATGGCATGGTGTTAGGTCTTTTCCCTTCCATGTATAAGACTTTGAGAACTATGTATAGTATGAAATCCCCAATTTATGGTATTTTGAATTATGAATATTGGTCAGTGTTCAAGAAGAGAAAAGTCGTGTTTTGTTAGTTTCCTTCCATCGAGTCCTGGGGGTACTTGTACCCGACAATTTAACTATGTGCCTAAAGCCATGTCATGTTACCTGATACACTCAGTCAATCCATGATCCATGGAACTTAGTTAACTATGTGACTCAGGTAATCTCAAAAAATCTTATATTTTTAGTCTGTATAATATCCATCTAAACTAAATAGTATTGGTGTTCATAATATATTAAGAAAATTAGAGAAAACCAAGAAGACCTACATAAAGAAATTGATTATAGAAAACAAATTAGAGAAATAATGGAAAATCTAATAAAAAAATTAAAATGGATAGACGAAACCTTGAAAAATTTAGAAAAAAGCAAAGCTAAAAGTTTAGATAGTTTAAAAAATTCATTAAGAAGAGAACAAGAAAAAATAGTTAATAGTATTAATAACCTCAAACAAGATATTAAATATAGTATAAGTAGAATAGATTATTATACATTTACTTTAGTAGAATAAAATGATAAACTACGAATATCTAAAATACTGGGAACAAGAAATGGAAGAAATAAGATTAATAGAAAACCTTATAAAAATGAATTTAATTGAATATTTTAAAACAAAAGATATAGAATATTTAGAATATCTTAGAAATAATATAGAAGACTTACAAAAACTAAGAAAAAAAGCTAAAGAATATTATAGAAAAGCATTTAATCAACTACCATTTAATCACCCCTCAAAATATGGAATATCAGTAAAATTGAATATATTAATATAATATATGAAAATAAAAAATACAAGAACGAAGAAAAACAATTAATGAATATTACTATAAAGCATTTAAAAATTACATAAATTAATGGATACATCTTACGAAAGAATAAATCATTAAAAGAAATCGAAACCCAACTATATAGTTTATACCAAGAATACAAAAGATTACATAGTACTAACGAGGATACTAGAACACTAGATAATTTAATTAAGATAATATCTAATTTAGAATATGAATTAATACACCATCTTAAGTCAAGAAGATAAAAATGAAAAATATTTCAATCGATAATATTCACAAAATACATTATATAAAAATAAATACTTATTACTCAATAACTATTTATTTCCTAGTAAAGTTATCGCGCCTAATCCGCACACCCTAAAAATGGTATCAGAGCCTTGTTCTTTAAAAAATACGGAAGACGTATATATATGGATTTATTTGATTAATTTATTTTTATATGATTTATTTGATAAAGCTAGGTTTATATATTCCCCAAAATATTATTTAAATGAATAATGTACAAAAATATAAAGAATTAAAGCAAATAATATCTGAAAAACATAAAGAATTAAAAATAAGGATAGAAAGAGTACAATATAACATAATTGCCGGAGTTAGTAAAAACTCAATAAATGCACAAAAAGAAGAAATATCAAATTTAAAATCAGTAATAGATAATCTAGAATATACATACCAACATGATCTATTAACAATTAAATAAAAAATGAACAAAGAAGAATTTATAATAGACGAAAAAATATATGAAAATCACAAAGAATTAAAAATAAAAATAGTGTTTTCTAATTTAGGTAGAAGGTATAAGAAAATAGGTGAACATTTATATTTAATACTAGAAAAAGACAAATTAAAATTAGAAGATAAATTGGCAGCTATGGTGAGAATAGAAAAAGAAAACGAAGAAATAGATAGAAAAAAGGAAATAGAAAAAATAAAATAACAAACTACAGAAGAAATACAAAAAATAGAAGAAACTAAAAATAGTAGGATTGCTGAATTAGAAAAAGAACTACAAATGCTAAAAGATATGTATGAAAAAAGACAGAAAGAAAAAGAAGAAAAAAGATAAAGAACAAAAATTATTAAATGAGATAAATCAATTAAAAGAAAAATTAGAAATAAACAATAAAGAAATATAAACCAAGGAATTAGAAATTAATACAATAGATTTTGAAGAAACAGATAATTATTATTCGGAAGATAGTGAAACATATACAGAAATCTTAACAAATACAAAAAAATTAGGAATCAATGGAAAATAAGAAGTAATTAATGAAGAAAACTTAGAAAATATAAACACGGAAATAAACACTCTTCATAAAAATGAAGATGAAAATATAATACCTAGAATATCAGAAATAAGAAAATCTACATATTATAAGAATAAGTTTAAAAGATATAATCTAAAGAATGAATATGACAAATGGACACCAAAACAAATAGTTAATAAAAATAATAACTTTTTAAACTTAGATTGTGTAGTAGATACAGAAAAAACAATACAATTACGGATAGGAATATGAAGAAATAATTATTAGATAATAATATAAATGTAATAGATGCACCAGAATATATAGAAAGAACACTAATAGGAACAGTGAAATTATGGTTTTTAAATCTAACTGAAAATAGTAAAAGAGTATTAAGAACTGACAAACCCACAGAAGGAACATCATCAATAACCACAACTAAACTAACCCCTATAGAATTATTAAAAAAATATGAAATAGCTATAAAAGATGAATTTAGTAGCATGACAACAACAGAAAAAGAACAAAATGAAGAGAAAGACACAAATAAAAATTTAATGTTAAAATTAGGAATATGTAATATGTGCTACATAGATGAATATACTTGCGCATTTAAAAAATATTATTATAAAGGAGCATATAATACAGAAGAAAGTAAAGAAATAAGAAAATTATATTTTAGTAAATTACCTGAACCATTTAGTTCAAAAATAATAAAAAGTTGGGATGAAGGAAAAATAGTAGATACTCTAGGAGCAAGAATAAAATTTTTACAACAATGGTATAGAAACCTAAGTGAAAAATATAGAGAATAAATAAAAATGGAAAAAATATTAATAAAAAATTTAGCATGTTGCAAGGATAAAATAGTACCTCAATTTGAATGTGAAGAAAGATATTATAAGAAAAGAAAAAGGCATAAGCAATATAAGAATTACAAAAAATCAAAATATAAGTATAAGAAACCAAGAAAATGATATTATGTAAAAAAATTTAAACATAAAAGACCATATAGGAAAAAGAAATCTATAAAAGAATGTACTTGTTATAATTGCGAAAAATTAGGACATTTAGCTAGAGATTGTAAATTACCTAAAAACCAAAAAAATAAACAAATATCAGAAATAAAAATAGAAAATACAGAATATATGGAGATGGATTATATAGATTACGAATTAGAAAGTGAAGACACTATATATGAAATTTCAGAGAATGAAACAGATAATGAAATAGAAGATAATGAAATAGATAGTGAATTAGACGAATTAAATGACTGAAGAAGATATACAAACAAACCAAATGACTGAAGAAGATATAAAAATAATAACAAAAGAACAATATTTAAATGACGAAGGAACAAATCAAAAAATAATATTTGATAATAATATATTTGATGAAATAAAAGGAAAAGAGTTAGACTTAAGTGTAGAAAAAATATTTAAAATACCAACAATAAAAAATATATTTACTAGGAAAAGGGAAGAATATTACGTAGTAAGTCAAAAGGAACATGTAATAGACTGTAGATATGCAAAAGGTAAAGCTAGTATACCGCTAGTAACAAAAGGGTTAATTAATAAAGAAATAAACGATATAAAAAGTAGAGGAGACCCAATAAAATATGTATACCTTAGAGGTACAGAGATATTAACAAAAGCATGTTTTAGAGAAATAATAGATACACCAATAGAATTATATTTAGCAGATGGTAGGATTATAAGACCTATAGAAACAAGCATAGTAACTGCAATTAAAGGAAATTTAATATACCAAGAATTTAAATTTATAATAAGTGCAAATTATTCAGTTGCAATAACAGATAAAAATATAGATAAATCATTAGTATTATATTGGAAAATATCAGGAATAGAACTAACCCCAGGAAGTAAAATATTTACAACGAGATGTAAAAATCTATATGTATTAACAACAAAACATAAAATAACGGAAAAAAATAAAATTAATAAAATACAAATAGAAAGTCCTTTTGAACAATTCGTAAAAACAATTGATAATAATGATTATAGTTACAGAAATATAGACATAGAAGAAGATTTAGAAATAATAAATGATAGAATAAGTTCAACAAAAAGAATAGCTTATGAAAAATCAGACTCATTAAATTCATCAAAAAGAACAAGTTATGAAACGAGTTCAATAGTTAATTTAAATCAATATAACATAACAGGAACAATAAATGAAAAGAAATATTTAATACTCTTAAATACAGGACAAGAAGAAAATTATATAGCAAAATATCTAGTAAAAAATGAGGAAATAAAATCTGATAATAATATATGCCCAGATCTACCAAGAAGCTTAATAAACACTAAAAATATAGCAGAAAAAGAAATAATAATAAAAGTTAGAAAAATGAAAATGGAATTTGAAATAAAGGAAGAAATGCAAAAAGCAGACATAATGTTAGCAATTAAATGGCTAGAACAAGTAAAACCATACAATATAGAACACACACAATTATCTATAACATATAATAGAGAAAGATTATTCATAAGAAAAGCTCTAACATAATATGAAAATATATGTATTAATGAAGATAGTAGTAGAAGGATATTATAGTAGATATTATACGCCTATGATAGATACAGGAGCAGAAGCTAATTTATGTAGATATAATTGTTTACCAGAAAGTAAATGGGATAAATTAAAAACACCAATAATAGTTAAAGAATTTAATAACGAAGGAAGCTTAATTACTTATAAAGCTAAGAATGTAAAAATACAAGTAATGGATAAAATATTAACAATAGAAAAAATCTTTAATTATGAGCTAACATCAAAAGATATACTTTTAGGAATGCCGTTTTTAGATAAATTATACTCACATATAATAACTAGAACAGATTGGTGGTTTACAACACCATGTAAACATAAATCAAGAGCAAAAAGAGTTATTAATAAAATAAGAAAGAAAACCGATTGGATAAAAGGAAGTGAAAAAATTACACAAAAATTAGAAAATATAAAAATACTAAAGATACAATAGAACTGGTCTTATTTTCAATAAATAAAAAGGAAATAACTATATTTTCAATAAATAAGATAGAAATAATTCAGAAAAAATTAGAACAATTATATAGTGAAGATCCATTAAAAAGATGGGAAAAACATAAAACCACTATAAAAATTGAATTAATAGATAAAAATAGTATAATAACCCAGAAACCATTAACATATAATTTTGATGATTTAAAAGAATTTAAAATGCATATAGAAAAATTATTAGAAAAACAATATATACTAAAAAGTAATAGTAAACATAATAGCCCAACATTTATAGTAAATAAACATTGTGAACAAGAAAGAGGAAAAAGTAGGATGCTTATTGATTATAGAAATTTAAATGCAAAAACAATGACTTATAATTACCTAATACCAAACAAGATATTAAAAATAAGGCAAATACAAGGATATAATTATTTTAGTAAATTTGATTGTAAATCAGGATTTTACCATTTAAAGTTAGAAGAAGAATCTAAGAAATTAACCGCATTGACGGTACCACAAGAATTTTATGAATGGAATGTACTACCATTTGGATATAAAACTGCACCAGGTAGATATCAACATTTTATGGATAGTTATTTTAAACAACTAACTAATTGTGTAGTATACATAGATAATATACTATTATATACAAAAACTAAAGAAGAACATTTAAAATTATTAGAACAGTTTACACATATAATAGAAAAATCAGGAATAAGTTTAAGTGAGAAGAAAGTAGAAATTATGAAAAATCAGATAGAATTTTTAGGAATACAAATAGATAAAAGTGGAGTCAAAATGCAACAACATATAGTCTAAAAAATAATTAATTCAGAAGAAGAATTAGATACAAAAAAAAATGCAATCATTTTTAGGATTAGTAAACTAAGTAAGAGAATATATTCCAAAACTAGCAGAAAACTTAAAACCATTATAGAAAAAAATAAAAAAGGATGTAGAATATAGATATAAGGAAGAAGACAAAAAACAGGTAAAGAAAATAAACTTACTTTGTAAAGAGTTACCAAAATTACAATGTCTAGGTAAAAATAAAAAATTTACATATATAGTAGAAGCTAATGCAAGTGAATATAGTTATGGAGGAGTACTCAAATATAGGTATGAAGAAGAAAAATTAGAACATCATTGTAGATATTATTCAGGAACGTTTAATGAAACAGAAATAAAATGGAAAATAAATAAAAAAGAATTATGTTCTTTATATAAATGTTTAATATCATTTGAACCATATATCATGTATATAATTTTATTGTTAGAACAGGTAATACACAGGTACGATGGTGGCTAACAAGAAAAATACAAAGCTCAGTTATGACAAAGGAAATTTGGAGACTAGTATTAAATATACTGAATTTTACATTTATAATTGAAGTTATCAAATACTAACAAAAATATCATTGCAGATTACTTATCAAGACAAATCTACTCAAACTGATTTACCAATGGAAGAGGATGATGCCAAAGATACCCAGACTGATTTATTGCTCCAAATGTTTAAACAAACGGAGTTATTATAAGAACGAGTTATTAAACTAACTATTGAAGTTACAAATGTAAAAGTGCAAGTCTAGAACTATAAAAAAACAAGATACTATGCAGGAAGAGCACATTAAAAAACTAGACCTAGAAGGTGACGATGAGAAATACCTTAAAACTCAAATTACTAACGAAACTTTAATTACAGTTGCAGGCACATCTAAAGGAAAAAATATAGTCAATCAAAATAGACCTGGAATACCAAAGAAAAAGAATTATAACCTCAGCCAAATATTTTCAAAATCATATACACCAAATATACAAAATGTAGAAGCATTTGCACCTCCCCAGATAGATACCTATTCTGAATCACTTAACCAAGAAAAACAAACATACAATTATTCTTCTCGTCAATACATTGACAACATAAACACGTTACAAACCTTATTAAATAACAAACCTATTCAAAGTGAAGAGCTAGCCGCACAACAAAAAGTATATATTACCCAGAAATGCCAAAATTACAATAAACTTATTGCCTTACCAGGTACAAGCCCAAATTTTATTAAATCATGTTACTATTATGGATTATTATCTAAGATTTACACAACCGATGGAGAAGATTTAGAATCAATCCCAGAAATTCACAAAGAATTTATGACTTACAAGAGAATTATCAATGGACAATTATTCTACGTTTGATTTTATTCTGCACCAGCAGAAATATTATTTGATGAAATTAAATAGACTATTAATGTGGTCAAAATGGGTATGACCAGAGATTATATTATTTTGGAAGAAATATGTGAACAGACCAAGATACCAAAAACGCAGATACCAGCATTTTACCGCAACAAAAGAGTTATTGGAATAAGAAATATATTATCAGAGTTACTTAATAATTATTTAAATAAAAAGCCAATTTGGATATATAATTCAAGGAACCAAGCATTGATTTATTCAACTTGCAAAGAAGTTAGAGACCATGATATGGAAGAACTTAGAAAATGAGGATTAACACTCCCCAGACCAGAAGAACAACCATTAACAAGATCTATCAGTAAGGAAATTATTTCAGAAGAAGCTATGGATCAATTTTGTGAAAATGTTGGCCAAAAATACAAAGACCACATATGCAGCAGATGTAGTAGCAAGCACAACTTTATTCCAGATGTGATGCTACACTGATAAGAAGATAGAAAAACAGCAGATACAATAAAAAAGAGATAACTAGGAAGCGAAATGATGGATAAGACAAGCTATTAAATTGTGAAAGTGACATGTAGATAACTTTCACAATTTTCTTTACGTAAATTGTAAAAATTTGTATAGAAAAAGTCTTATATATTAACAATTTTTTGTATTTTAGTTGTTTAAGATAAAGACTTTCTTATTAGATAGCTATAGCCTATAGCCTAGCCTTTTTGACATTTTTGTTAAAGTTTTTTAGTCTTTGAAATAGACACGTGCATATAAAGTTTGTTTACAACTTCAGCCTATAAATAAATGAGCATTTTCTCAGATGAAGGGTAAGCTTTCATGCGTTAAAGCAAAACCTCTCTCTCTTGTCTACAACAAATATTTTGCTTATTTATTTTAAAAACAGGTATATTTAAATGGAAAAATCTATGGAGGAACAAAACTTAGGATTATCAAACTTACCAGAACAGGTATATTTATTCACTATTATGAATAGCTAAATTCATAATTCCTAACAATCATGAAATAATAAGATAAGTTCATGTTAGTTACTTTGTAGTAGAATTATTCGAAGAATAGCATGTGAAGAAGTTTATTAGAAAAGTGGAAACGGAGAAAAATCCCTAAGAACTATTCCATCCTAAAGGTCAAACCAATAAGGCAAGAAGCTGTGGTGGGGAGTAGCCAGAGTTGAGGCACTGTTTAAGGAAAAAGTATCTGGATTACCATGCTAATAGTGATCGACGAACATATTATTTAAGAATGATCTAGTATATAGTAATCTAATATGATCATATTTTGTTATGTGTATGATTGAAGGGAATATTTTGAAAATAACAATTTTATGAAAAATGAATAATTATTTATCTGACGAAATGGTAGATAAATGTAAAATACTTATTTTGTATGCACTTAAGGATATAAAAGTAGTAGATATAAGAAAAATCATATTAGAAAAAACATTTGGTAAATATTATATGACTAGAATAAATTACATACCATGCCTACCTAACTACTCTTACAAACACTTACCATGATAAATTACATATATCTAGAATTTTGGAAAAATGATATGCGAAACATACAGTTAATAGAAAAACAAATGAAAGTAAATTTAGACAAATACATGGAAACTAAAAATATAAAATATGTAGAATTTCTTAATGAAAATATGCAAGAACTACTTAGACTAAAACAAACAACTGAAAAATATTATGAAAAAGCATTTAATCAAGCTTAAATGACAGATGATATTAAAATACTTGTTTTATATATACTTAGAGATATAGAAATTATAGACATAAAGAAAATAATATGGGAAAACTTACAAGATTATGAAGAGGAAGAATTATTAAACAGTATAGAAAACTTACTTATATATTATGAACACCAATACTATTTAGATTCAGATGGATATTATACAGACTAAAAATGTCAGAATATATTAAGAAAATTAGAGAAAACCAAGAAGACCTACGTAAATAAATTGATTATAGAAAACAAATTAGAGAAATAATGGAAACTCTGATAAAGAAATTAAAATGGATAGACGAAACCTTGAAAAATTTAGAAAAAAGCAAAGATAAAAGTTTAAATAGTTTAAAAAATTCATTAAGAAGAGAACAAGAAAAAATAATTAGTAGTATTAATAACCTCAAACAAGATATTAAATATAGTACAAGTAGAATAGATTATTATACATTTACTTTAGAAGAATAAAATGATAAACTACGAATATCTAAAATACTGGGAGCAAGAAATGGAAGAAATAAGATTAACAGAAAAGCTTATAAAAACGAATTTAATGGAATATTTTAAAACAAAAGATATAGAATATTTAGAATATCTTAAAAATAATATAGAAGACTTACAAAAACTAAGAGAAAAAGCTAAAGAATATTATAGAAAAGCATTTAATCAACTACCATTTAATCACCCCTCAAAATATGAATATCAGTAAAATTGAATATATTAATAAAATATATGAAAATAAAAAATACAAGAACGAAGAAAAACAGTTAATGAATATTACTACAAAGCATTTAATAATTACATAAATTAATGAATACATCTTACGAAATGAATAAATCATTAAAATAAATCGAAACCCAACTATATAGTTTATACCAAGAATACAAAAGATTACATAGTACTAACGAGGATCCTAGAACACTAGATAATTTAATTACGATAATATTTAATTTAGAATATGAATTAATAAAACATCTTAAGTCAAGAAGATAAAAATAAAAAATATTTCAATCGATAATATTCACAAAATACATTATATAAAAATAAATACTTATTACCCAATAACTATTTATTTCCTAGTAAAGTTACCTCGCCTAATCCGCCCCCCCTACAAATGGTATCAAATACAATTTGATAAAAAATATGAAGACAATATCTATGAAATTTTAGAGAATGAAATAAATAATGAAATAGATAGTGAATTAGACGAATTAAATGACTGAAGAAGATATACAAATAAACCAAATAACTGAAGAAGATATAAAAATAATAACAAAAGAATAATATTTAAATGGTGAAGGAACAAATCAAAAAATAATATTTGATAATAAAATATTTGATGAAATAAAAGGAAAAGATTTAGACTTAAGTGTAGAAAAAATATTTAAAATACCAAAAGGAACATGTAATAGACTGCAGATATGCAAAAGGTAAAACTAGTATACCACTAGTAACAGAAAGGTTAATTAATAAAGAAATAAACGATATAAAAAGTAGAGGAGACCCAATAAAATATGTACACCTTGGAGGTATAGAGATATTAATAAAAGCATGTTTTAGAGAAGACTTAAGATGTTTTATTAATTCATATTCTAAATTAGATATTATCGTAATTAAATTATCTAGTGTTCTAGGATCCTTGTTAGTACTATGTAATCTTTTGTATTCTTGGTATAAACTATATAGTTGGGTTTCGATTTCTTTTAATGATTAATTCTTTTTATAAGATGTATCCATTAATTTATGTAATTGTTAAATGCTTTGTAGTAATATTCATTAACTGTTTTTCTTCGTTCTTGTATTTTTTATTTTCATATATTTTATTAATATATTCAATTTTACTGATATTCATATTTTGAGGGGTGGTTAAATGCTTTGCTATATTATTCTTTAGCTTTTTTCTTAGTTTTTGTAAGTCTTCTATATTATTTTTAAGATATTCTAAATATTCTATATCTTTTGTTTTAAAATATTCAATTAAATTCATTTTTATAAGGTTTTATGTTAATCTTATTTCTTCCATTTCTTGTTTCATTTTATTCTTCTAAAGTAAATGTATAATAATCTATTCTACTTGTACTATATTTAATATCTTGTTGGAGGTTATTATTACTACTAACTGTTTTTTCTTGTTCTCTTCTTAATAATTTTTTTAAACTATCTAATCTTTTATCTTTTCTTTTTTCTAAATTTTTCGAGGTTTCGTCTATCCATTTTAATTCTTTTATTAGATTTTCCTTTATTTCTCTAATTTGTTTTCTATAATCAATTTCTTTATGTAGGTCTTCTTGGTTTTCTCTAATTTTCTTAATATATTTCGACATTTTAAGTCTGTATAATATCCATCTGAATCTAAATAGTATTGGTGTTCATAATATATAAGTAAGTTTTCTATACTGTTTAATAATTCCTCCTCTTCGTAATCTTATAATTTTTCCCATATTATTTTCTTTATGTCTATAAGTTCTATATCTCTAAGTATATATAAAACAAGTATTTTAATATCATCTATCATTTAAGCTTGATTAAATGCTTTTTTATAATATTTTTCAGTTGTTTGTTTTAGTGTAAGTAGTTTTTGCATATTTTCATTCAGAAATTCTATAAATTTTATATCTTTAGTTTCCATGTATTTGTCTAAATTTACTTTCATCTGTTTTTTATATTAACTGTATGTTTCTCATATTTTTTTCCTAAAGTTCTAGATATATGTAATTTATCATGGTAAGTATTTGTAAGAGTAGTTAGGGAGGCATGGTATGTAATTTATTCTAGTCATATAATATTTACCAAATGCTTTTTCTAATATGATTTTTCTTATATCTACTACTTTTATATCCTTAAGTGCATACAAAATAAGTATTTTAAATTTATATACCATTTCATCTGATAAATAATTATTCATATTTTATAAAATTGCTATTTTCAAAATATTCCCTTCAATCATACATATAACAAAATATGATCATATTAGATTACTATATACTAGATCATTCTTAAGTAACATGTTCGTCGGTCACTATTTGCATGATAATCCAAATACTTTTCCCTTAAACAACGCCTCAACTTTGGCTACTCCCCACCACTTAGGATTCCAAGTAAAATATCAGTAACTAAAGTAATCTCAGTCAGTCCTCAGACATCAGTACATTCCGCCAGTCAACGAAACTTTGTAAACTTTGTTTAGCTCCACTAAACAATACCACTAGTATCAGTTTAGCTAATCACTTTTGTCCAGTTAATCAATTTAGCTTAATTAATTAGTTTAGTGTCTTTCAGATCGGAGTAGGATTCAGTACCAAGCTAGCCTAGGGATGGGAACTCACCTGCTAGATAGGATTGAGATCCCTAAAAGAAATCCCTAAGTTCCAAAACTATGTAGCCAACGTAGGTACGAGATATCAGCTGTTAGATAGGACTGAAACAATCAGGGATCACTTGTTAGAATATTTAAATGTATAGGACTGATCCCAGGGGTCATCCGCTAGATTAGGAATGACTCCACATCAGTTGTCTTTATCAGTGGCACAATTCTGAAACCCTTCTAACTAGGGTTATAGGTTGGACCCCAGTTATCTTAGTATGGGGCATGTTGGTTAGATAAATACATACCATAGTTTCATTCACAGAATTAGGACTGTCAGATACAGTCAATTCTTATCATTATCAATAGACTCCAGGATCACCCACTGGATAGGACTGACCTCAACTATGGTAAATTAGTATCAATATCATCAGATTTAGAGATCACCTACTAGGTATGACTAATCTTAGACTAAGTCAAATCATCTTTATTATTATTATACTTAGAGATCACCCGCTAGATAGAAATGATCTCAGATTCAGTTACTCCTTACAGAACAAAACTCAAATAGTTCCATCAGAACTTAGACCGTCAGATATAGTCGCCCAGTATCAGTTACATCTGTTATGACGATCATCACAGTCATATAAGTTATATTAGTCATCATAACTCACATTATGAGTATTTAGTTTCAAGATGGTTAGACACAGTCAATCAGACAAGTTCTTCATAATTTAAACTATTAGAAATAGTCGTTCATCTATTCAGTATCTCAGTATCAGTAAACTCATGTTATCAGCATTTAGCCTCATTAGTCAGTATCACTGCGAGTTCAATTATAGTTACTTATGAATGTATGTATTCTCACATTCATATTAGTCACCATCGTTCATTCTTATAAACCCTTTGCATTCAACCTACCTCACTCGTATAATCAGTGCATTCAGCCGTACTGACAAATTTATGGTATGGTGTTTTATTTTATTCCATAGGTTTAGAGGAACGAGTTCTACAGCAGCAGTAGCATTGCATATTTCAGTAGTTAGAGTTAGCAGTGAGTCCTTATTATCTGAGGATATGATTACTACTTTATTACTTTAGTAT
Organism: Capsicum baccatum var. pendulum; assembly: GCA_030864225.1. Lineage (NCBI taxonomy): Eukaryota > Viridiplantae > Streptophyta > Magnoliopsida > Solanales > Solanaceae > Capsicum > Capsicum baccatum. The sequence goes on along the minus strand of CM061558.1, from coordinate 72,174,383 downwards.
TTCAGTTTGGCTTTTAGTAGTCTGGAGTTAGTTGGATACATGTTCCTTTCACTCCCTCCTTTAGATAGTTAGAGGCTTTTAGACTAGATTACAGACTAGATTACAGACTAGATTCAGACTTCAGTATTTTAGTTTTGTTTTGGTGTGGTGATACCATATTATACATACATTGTTATTATTAAGATTACGTTCAGTTTGAACCTTAGGGCCTTTCATTTCATGTTTCCGCATTTATATACATATATTATGCAATGTACAAGTACAAATATCAGTCATAGGTTAGCTTATGGTCCTTCGGGGTCATGAGAACCATGTAGCATTCCGGTTCAAAAAATCCAGGCGTTATAGTTTATAGAGGGATTATCTTTTATTGCTTCTCCCATGTCCATACTTACTAAGAGGAAAGTTAAGTTTCAATAGTTAGATTCTTATGAGAAGAGTTTTTAGGAGTTAAAGAATCAACTCGCTTCCACTCTAATATTGACTCTACCCAAAGGTTCGAATGGGTTTGTAATTTATTATGATGCTTTTAAGGTTGGTATTGGATGTGTGATAACGCCCAAGCTATACCTTGACTCTGAGAGTTATGCGGTCATTATCAAATATAGAAAATCAAAGAAGGTTGGGGTTGAATCCCAAGGAAATATGTTGAATCGTATCTCTCAACTAATGTAATCAATGAGAATAGCCAGAAAAGTCAATGGGCGTGTTGAGTAGCAATATCGAACAAGTGGAAAATATTAGTTTCGGTTGTAATCTATCGTAGGTGAACACTATGATTGTGTTCCCCTTGGCTTCTGAACTCTATAGGCTTATCATGCTATATTGGACCAACCAAATACCTTATATGCAGAAACTAATAAGTTAAGTACCATCCTCAGTATTTTGGACGAGCAGATAGATATCACCTTTTACCTTTTGTGTCTCAGGATATCGCCTTACTAACCCTTATCTTGATCCCAGTTAAATATTGCCTTTTTTGTCGCTAGTTATTATATGAAAGCTAACCATCTTACATAGATAATACCTAATGGCATGGATGGACAACTAATAATCAAATTACAGTTGTCTTTATCCTTTACTAGTCACTACTCCTCTTTTGGAGTAAGTAGCAATAATCTAGGCGGTATCCTAACATTTGCAACCGCTAAGATAACTATTAAAGTAAAGATAATATAATGCATGCATGGGTATTAGTTCAGAACGACAATAGAACTTCCCCTACTTCATCAATCTGCTAGGGTTTCCACAACCCTAGCTAAGGATATTTACCTGCTCATGCTTGTGAAGTAATCAATAACAATCATAATTGAAAGCATAAGATAAAATCACAATAATCACAAGTAAAACCCCAATACCATAACTGAATTAATTAATTGAAATCAATACAAGAGAATTCCAAGACTAGAAACAAGTCTCAAAATCAAAATATGTTTATAACTATCAAGAGTGTATAACTTTTACTAAAGAACACAAAAAGGGTATTTATAGTACATGAGAAAACCCTAAAACAAAAGCCCTAACAAAATAGGAGAAAAACATGTCGATAGCTACCTGTGGTGTCCACATGTGGCTTGGCCTTCGGCATATATGGTATATGTGACCTGAGGCTGGGTGCATATGACCACCACATGTGCTTTGACCAAAAATTCCTGCAGGTTTGCTCTCGGGATTGTGGACTTCTTACACATTCTTTGAACATATGCGGTTCACATGTTGACCTAGGTAGGTGCCAAAATTCTTTTTTAGCTCTTCTTCAATTCCCGCACCTACTTTGGTCACGAACAATTTTAAAAGTGTCACAAACACCCATAATTGATCAAATAAGTAGCCAAAACACCATTTTTCATCATTTGCACGAACTTATCATCAAATACCATAGGCTTGCCCTTATTTTTTCCTCTTTAGTTTTCAGACAGTAAAGTTAGGATCACTCTAGGACTTTTCTCCACTTGTAATGTAGGCTTGGGGTTTGTATGGTACATATAGACATATCAAGTGACTAAGCCTCCTTGGCACTACACTAACCTTGGAGTCTCACTTATCATTCAATTTTCTTTTTATTCCACCTTTATTTCTCTCTCTTTATATTTTAAAGCACATTAAGATTGGGTGTGGTCTTTTATTCTTTCTTTTTCACTTTTTTCACAATCTTTCTTTTTCTTTTTATTTTTCTTTTCTTTTTCTACCACACCCAACCCTACTAACCTTTTCTCTTATTTTTCCCTTCTACATACCTACTTTACACTATGTACCCCTATTATAGCCACCCTTAACATATGCGTTTTGCCTGACTTAAGGTGCACAATGTCCAATGAGGACCAGGGCCAAAATAGGTTTACAAATGGTAAGGTAAAAAGTGTAACAAAAAGAATAGGCTATGAGGTTCAAAACAGAGATCAAGGGATACTATTTCACAAAGGGAAGGTCATTTAGGATAAATGTGGACTAAATTTGAAAATGTCCTATGATCATTTCCTAACTGACTATTCAACAACCTATATAAGACTAACCAAACAAGTCTAAATTCAATACATAAAGGGAACTAAGTATCATTTCTCACTCACATGGCACAGAGTCAACATCACAAACTACTACTTATTCGGTTCATGCAATTGTTAGCAAGTGAGTCTCATGTCCCTAATCCTAACGCATTAACAACATCAAAAATGTTCACACATATGTACATTCATATAGTTCTAAAACATAACTTGGAGGGTTGTCATTTTTCTCAAAAATCAATAAAAACATGACAACTACCCTAAATACATAAAAATCTCCTAATTACACAAAAACCTAACACAATATGAAAAAAATGCAATACAAAATAAATTAACCTAGACATGTCAATTCTACAACAATACTGCGACCAATAGGAAAAAAAGTACAACAACAAAAACCTGCGGCGGCTACGGTATACCCTACCACAACTAAAAAATGTATGCTATCCCTAATATATAAAAATAATATGTATCAAAGGGAATAAGGTCATACCTGGGATGTACTAAGAGCACATGTCAAGATCTTCCCCGAGTTGGGGTATATCCATTGACGGAGGCCATGGTGGTGGCGGTGCACTATAAGAAGATGCATCTGCAGCTAGCTTAACATGTCTCTGCCTATCAACAAATGTAGTCTATATTGAATCATGGGTGACCTTTTTCAGGGCTTACCCATATATCTTATCTAAATTTTGTAATTCCCTTCTCATCATTTTGTTCCTAATTATAGAGACCACTAGACCATCCACTGCAAATAAATCAATTTGTCTAGGTCTAAGTAGAGGTGATGGTTTAACAACTGGGGTATGACCAGAGAGATGACTGATATGTGGCTCTAAGTAAGAGAGCATACCTCTGATCTAAGTAGGTCAACCTCCTCCCTAATGTATCCTAGATTATGCATCTCAATTCTGTTGGATACTCGACCCTTAAAAGCATATATCCTTGAGTGCAAATCAACTGGTAGCTCTGATATCACAATCTCGTGCATAAACTATAGTCTAGCCTCAGCAGTCTCTGGTGTAGTTTGAACCCATGGCATAATTTGCTTATATAATATCGCCACCTCAGTCTCAATAATTGATAGCCGAGTAGCCATAACCTCTATTATCTTGTCAACACCTGGTATATTTGTCACACTATACTCTATAACAATATCATCATCCATAATGTCTATCACAGACACTACTCGTATATCGTCTTACGCTGCACTATCATACGCACATAAAAGACTACTTATTCATCTCTCAGTTTGAAGGTGATCTCCCTTAAGTCCATATCAATCAACACCCTACTAGTGGATAGAAAGGGTCTACCTAATATAATAGGGGCTTGAAAATTTACCAAAAAATTATGAATCACAAAATCAGTAGGGAATATAAAAGGTGCAACCCTTACTTCTACGTCAGACAAATCACCCATTGGTTTTCTTATAAATGAGTCATCCATCTACAACTTTATGGATGTAGGTTTGAGTTCCCCAATTCTCAACAACATGTACACACCCAGAGGCATCATATTTACTCCTGATCCCAGGACAAATAAAGTTTTATGACATTAAAAGGCACAATAGAACAGTAATACTGACTGCTCTAGGATCCTCCTTATTTCTACTAACAATACAAAAATAGTCACACTATAAGTGTGCACATTATCATTGGGCTCAGCGACCCAATCCTCACCACTATCATACTCAAAATCACCATTACTCTATATTAACTTATCATACTTTTTCATGGGTGTCTCATCTCTCTCAGTGCTATCAACCTTTAACTCTTTAATAGTAGGTATAGGGTAATCATCAGTAGTGGCACCACAATTAATGGAAATAGATAGACATTGACTGATGTTGAAGGATTTTGCATCGTGTTACTCGGGAGGTCACCCGAATGGCTTTGATGCAAAGTGGAAGACATCTTCCCAAACTGATGCTCTAACTGCTTTATAGCTGTTGTATGAGACTCAACCTTCTGGCTCAAACCTGAAGTATTATCCTTGATCTCCTTACAGATAGCCTAATAACTTTTTGCCTTTTTACTAGTTTGGTCAACATTTTTTCCATTTGTTATTTTGTATCTTATCAACCAAGAAGAATATACCTGCCTCCCTTCTCATTGTAATCATCTCTCCATCTCTAGTTATTTTTTCATTCCTACTATGATCTCTATATTTGTCATCATAGTAGTTTTGACCTTGGTTTCCTTATCCTTGGGCTCAAAAACCCTCTAACTTATAATCTGTACACCTGGCCTCCTCTTTTAATGCAAACTCATACGTGCTGGAAGATATACCTTGTGCTTCTACTGCATGAACTTTCTTGAAATTCACAATCACAAATTACTTTTCTAGCAACACAAGATCAGTCATTAATAGCATAATCTCTTATGCTACAAAATCATCAGCTACTCTCTGGTCATCATCAAACCCAATAGCGTAAGTGTCAAAACCTTTCTTTGCCTCATAATTTTACCACCCTAGATTAGTGAGACCGATTTGGTCTAGAATATCAAAAGCTATCTATGAGCATAATATCATAAAATCTCCTCTAGAGATAGTATCTACTATGGCTCTAGAGCTGATGGTCAGGGCTCTATAGAATAACTCTAATAAGTCTGTCCCTAAAATTTGATGGGTGGGAACCACTCTTAACTTCTTCTTGAACAAGAACCAAGCCTATACATGGACCCAAAATGTGTTTTAGTAGGCCATATACACTTATATAGTGAAGAGAATTAGTTTTTTGGGTGAGGGAACCATAAGGTCCTCAACTTAAAGCTGAAAGTTGGCCGCGATGTTGGGTATGACTCACTTGAGTCAATTGTACCCTAGGTTGTACCCTAGGTTTCTCATAGGTCATCCATACTGGTTAAGGTACGACTACTCACCATTGACTCATATCCAAAGGGTAAGACGCACTCCCTCACTTGTACACTCCACCTGTACAAAAAATAGTCCACTCTAAGTCAAGACCTCACTCTATATGATTGGGTTGTGTATGACTCGTATACTTAAATATGATTGGGAGGAGGCTCACTCATACCTAGGATAGTAAGTATCCTTCACCACACTGCCTAGGGTATGCGAGGGGAGTTAAAGAAGGATACAACTTGTATCCAAGGGCTACTACTCATGTCCCTAGTTTTACCCTCTCTAGTGACATCAAATGAAGAAATTTCTTAATGGTTCAAAGTTTAGGTGTTTAAATTTACCCCCTTCTTGGATTATTAATACTCGAATGACGGGTACGACAAGTATAAACACAAGTAAATACATTATCACATATCAAATCAACCTTTAATAGATTTAGGATAAAACATACAACATTTTTGTGGAGCCGGGGTGTATAGCATAACGAGATTCATGAGCCTCGGCCATGATCCTTTCCGTTAATCCATCGACGTCTGGAACACATAGCCTACCTTTGTGTCTCAAGATTGCATCACCACCAATCACGAAGTCTGCAAATTTTTGTTGACCCACATTACTCTTGATCTTAATGATGTCGGGGTCCAACATTTGCTTTTCCTTTATCTCAACAACAATAGACGACTGAGATACTGGATGCACAAATACACCACTATCCTTAGAATTTGTAAGTTGAACTCTAAGATTAGCCAAATGGTGAATGTCCTTCTCCAATTCCCATTTTTCCTCATCCACATGGGCTAAACTTCCCATGGATAAACGGTTAAGAGCATCAGAGACTACATTGTCTCTACCAAGATGGAAATGAAGAATTATATCATTGTCTTTAAATAAATCGAGCCACCTTATTTGTTGGAGATTTAACTCCTTTTGAGTAAACACATACTGAAGGCTATTATTAACGAAAAAGATGTCGACATAAACACCATAGAGATAATGTTGCCAAATCTTCAAAGTAAAGACAACGACTAATAATTCTAAGTCATGGAAAGGGTAGTTCTTTCATGAACTTTCAATTACCTATAAGTATGGGCCACCACCCTACCATGTTGCATTAACACAAAACCAAGCCCAATTCGAGAAGCATCACAATATACCAAGACACCATCACTACCCTTACTGAAGGTCAAACTCAGAGACGAAGTCAGTTTATCTTTAAGCTGCTCAAAACTACCCTCACACGTATTTGACCATAAAAACTTAACCTTTTTTTGGGTCAACTTGGTCAATGGGATAATTATAGTCGAAAACTCTCCACAAACCTTCTATAGTAACCGGCTAGACCTAAGAAACTTTGAATATTGCTTGGAGCCATAGATCTAAGCCACTTCTTAACTGCCGCAACCTTTTGTGCATCTACTATGATCCCTTCACTAGAAATAACAAGACCAAGAAAAGTTACTCTTTTTAACCAAAACTCACACTTGGAGAACTTGGCATAAAACAATGATCCTTTAATATTTGCAACATGACATTGAGATGATTGACATAATCTACCTCACTCTTAGAATAGACTAAGATGTCATCAATAAAGACAATAACAAATATTTCTAAGAATGGATGGAAGACCCTATTCATCAAGTACATGAATGCCATCGGGGCATTGGTCAACCCAAAATACATGACAAGAAACTCATATTGACCATACCGAGTTCTAAAGTTAGTCTTAGGGATATCTGCATCCCTAATGTTAAGCTGATGAAAAACTGATCTAAGATCAATCTTAGAGAAATAGTTCGCATAATGAAGTTGATCAAACAAATAATCTATCCTAGGAAGAGTATATTTAGTCTTTACGATCACTTTTTAAACTGACGATAATTAATGCACATACGAAAGGAACCATCTTTCTTTCACACAAACCATATGGGATAACCCCAAGGAGACACACTAGGATGGATAAAACCTTTATCTAAGAGGTCTTTAAATTTCTCTTTAAGCTTCTTTAGCTTCACTGGAGCCATTCTATAAGGAGAGATAAAAATTGGACAAGTGTTCAAAATAATATCAATCCCAAAATTAATTTCCCTATTGAGAGAAATACCAGGAAGGTCATCATGAAAAACCTCGGGAAACTTATTAACCACGAGAGTGGATTCTAGAGAAGGCTCTCCCGAGTTAGAATCTTTAACTCAGACCCAATGATACAAACACCCCTTTGAAATCAAATGTAGGCCTTAAGATAAGAAATGAAACTTCCCTTAGGAACTAAGGAACCACCTTCCCATATAATGACATACTCATTAGGGAAATTGAACATGACCCTATGGGTCCAACAATAAGGAAGCATAACACGAATGCAACCAATTCTTCCATAGAATGCATCAAAATCGACTATATCTAACTCTATCAAGTGTACAAGAGTATCTCTGCCACCAACAGATACCCCACAACCGCTATAGACTCTTTTAACAACCAAAGAGTCTCCTACTAAGGTAGAAATTAAAAAAGGAACTGAAAGACTCTCGGGACCACAACCAAGACGCAGAGCCACATATGGTGTCACATTAGAAAGATTAGACCTTGGATCAATCAAATAGTACACATCATGGGAGAAAAGTCTCAACATACCCATGAAAACCTTGAGAGACACCTCAAAATCCTGGTGAGTAGCATCTTCATACAAGCAATTTTGGGTAGTGCCGGTGCTAGAAACAAAAGCAAAAGCAGATATAGCACCCTTTGGTGCGGGAGTAGATGAAGTAGCAGTAGGAGCTCTATTGGTCCAATAAGCTGCTAGAGAGGGGCACTCACACTGCATGTGCCCAATTTGACCATAATGAAAACATATGTTTCTCTCCTTCTCACACTAACCGTTATGAACCTGAACACAAAATCTACAAGAAGGGCAGGGTAGACCCGACTGAACACTACTTTCTTAAAAGTTAGCACCTTGTGCCCTGAACCTTCTAATAAACTGAGTTCAATTATCACTTGTTGACTTCAGGTAAAGAGAGTGAACACTAGACGAGGAGAAAGAATCTGAACTCCCACACTTCTTTCATGGACATGTCCCACCATCTCTACCACTTTGCTCAGAAAAACTAAATTTCTTTCCTTGCCTTTCATTAATCTTAACTTGTTTTTTTTCTCTTCTTCCACTTGTTGAATAGACACGATCAACCTAGAGATGTCCATGTTTTAAATTAACAAGGCCGTCTTTCTCTAAAAAACTAACTCACAAGGCAATCTCTAGGCAAACATACATATTTTATCCATTATGCTAGAAACCCTCTCAAGAGCATAACTTGATAGTTTATTGAATTTTAAGCCATAATCTTAAGCATACATTCTTTCTTGCTTCAAGTTCATAAACTTTCTTGCCTTTGATTCCCTCAATTATTGATGAAAGAAGCAATCTAAGAAAGCCTCAGAGGATTCCTCCTACAAGGAAGGAATGGCATCAACACCTCTAGACAATTCCCACGTTTCCTACCATTGGTATGCGATATCTTTCAATTGGTAAGAAGCAAACTCAATGACCTCAATTTCTGAAGCATGCATGATTCGGAAGATATTCTCTATTTTATCAACGGATCCTTGAGGATACTCCTTAACCTTTGTACCCAAGAACATAGAAGGGCTCAACCCCATAAATTGACCAACTATTGTGGCCTCAGAAGAAATGGTAGCCAGAGCACCATACTCTAATTTAGAGGATACTAATTGGGTACAAAGGTTGATAGAGCAATGAAACTCAACATTAGTATCTTCCCCCTGAAGTGACAAAATAGAAGGGTCACTCTCATAATCGGGGTTGGTGGGGACAGGTGGAACCCCACAAAGATTGTCAGATGTCATAGCCTTAGCTCAGGTCTAAATACCAGAAGTTGGACGAGCTTCATTCATAGGGCCCTCAGACAGGGCAAAAGTGTTTTCCTGAACCTCCGAGCTCTTGGAGGCATGATTTGAAAGATAGCAAATAAAAATTGGAGGAATCCAAAACCTTAGACTCTATAGCTTAAAATTGAAGCACAAGAAAGGGAAATATTTCCTAAAATGTCCCATAACCTCTCTTATATAAGTGTGGCACACTTCACACCAATAAAAAAGACTTTACATGACATAGTATTATGGATACCTAAATGACCATGAATCTAGGATCTGATACCAACTTGATACATTCCAAAATTGGGCCATGTCATATGGGCATCTCAAGCCCACATTAACTGAAGGTCGCCCTAAAAATCCAACCTAATCATCAATATAAATCATAAGGGTTGGATGAATTCCAATCATACAAAAAGATAGAAGAAACAACTCCAATAGTCATAACTTAAATATGTTTAAACACCTCATTATATTTGTCAACCTATTCAATATACCCAATTCCACATCCATCTATAATACCTCTATACAAACCAATGTTTAGATATGTGCATGTCGGGATAATCCCCCAATAATAACAAAACCAAATCTAAATAAGACTAAGTCAAAAGAAAAGAGACCAAGGATAAGTGTATTCCAAAGTAAGGAAGCTCACTGTGTAAGAAACGAAGATGATGCTCTCGCTCCTATGCCACATGGGGATATAGTATCTTGAGATGGTTAGTAGTTGGATTGATATCACATTGATAACGCTCAAGTTACACTTTAATTTAGTGCAAGGCGATCGTCATTAATATATTTACCTAACTTTGGAGTCGGGTTCGAATCCACATGGAACAATGTGAGTGGCGATTAAACTAGTTTGAAACTAGAGATACAAGTTAAATTCAAATAACTGGCACGAAAAGACAAAATGGGATTTTTTAATGATTAGAAAATAATTGTTTGTTACTTAAGATTCAATGTTCATAATCAAGAGTTCATGAAAAAAACTAGAATTATGTTCACTAGGGCTTTTGGTACTTGACAGAATCTACTAGTGGTTCAAGATTCTCACGGTAGGTAGGACAACAAGTTATATTTATTGAAGTTATGCTTAAATGTCTCTCGACCTACCTAAGCATTTATTTACCTAATCCTCTCAGACTTAGGGAATTTATATTCACTAGCCAGATTTTACCTCAGGTTAACAAACCTTGTTACAACATTGATTATTAAATGTAGTATTTCCAAGTCCCTGTTGATAATTCACTTCCTACTATATTTGATTTCTTTCTCAAGCAAATCAAAGCAGGTGGTATCTAGTGTTTGCAACCAACAAATGACAATTAAAACATCAGAATCATCAATGAGTCCTACCATTTTTTGAATCTTGAACACTCAACACCTTATCAAGACCTAACCCTAGATCCCATAATCAGGTTTAAGGAAATTAGCCACTCATAATGAAAAAATTAAAACACATAGTTGGATTCATACTTTGAAAGATAAACTTACCATATGATGAATAGTAACTAGTGATTCTCATATTAAATCACAATTGGAAATCCCAAAATAATGAAAATAATCTCTTCATAGTAATTGATTTGTCATGCTAAGAAGTTAAAGAGAAAAAAAAAATCAAAGTATATTGTTCAAAACTCAAGTTTCGGAACTCCTAAGAAAACCCTAAACAAGGCTTAGTTCACCCTAATTATGGAAACAAGATAATAAAATTCAGATTCTTCAGATTAGGTGACGCCATTTGCGATAGCCTTTCAGGAGGCTGACAACTTATCACAAATGTCGTCAGCTTTCTTATGCTTTTGGTGCTTGTTGCCTACCGTTGACGACAAAAAGTGATTCCCTATTATCTCTTTGAAAACCTATTGATGTGTGAGCTAATGCTAAAAAATTTGAGGCTTTTAACTAAGAATAATTGTTAAGTCTTAAGAAACTTTCACTGTTTTTGATTGGTTTATGTTTGATTTTGCAGTTTAAGATGATATGATAGAGAACCAATAATAATGGAAGGAAATGAGTTAAAATCTAAAGAAATCTGAAGACAAGTGTGGCTGACGACATTTGTGATAAGTCGCCAGCCCTGTGATAAGTTATCAAAGTCATCATCAGTAGTAAACAGAGAATTGGCCTAAGTTCAAAGATGTGATGACATTTTGTGATAAGTTGTCAAGGGTCTGATAAGTTGTTAAGAATGTCTTCAGCCTGAGGCAGCACCGATGAACTGAAGCAGAGTTGAAATTTTTTTTTGATAGGCCATCACAAAGCTGATAAGTTTTCAAGTTTGTCGTCAGCCTTAAACAGGAAGAGCCAAAGCTGAAGAAGGAGCTGACAATATTTGTGATAAGTCATCAGCCTCCTGATAAGCTATCACAAATGTCATCACTTAATATGAGGGATTTTTCAATTCTATTATTTTGTTTCCATAATTAGGGTGAACTATTTAAAGCTTTGTTTTAGGGTTTTTTTGGAGAGATCTACACATTGTGTTTTGACAATACTTTCTGATATTTTTTCTCTATAATTTCTTATCTTGAAAAAGCAAATTTTGAATAGATTATTATCATTATTCTGTGATTTTTCTTTGTGATCTAATCTGCAATTCACTAGTCGTTATTCTTCTTGTGGTAAGTTTAACCTTCCAAGCATGAATACAACTTGTTGTTTTGATTTTAGCATTATGAGTGGCTAAATTCCTTTAACTTGAATTATGGGATCTAGGGTTAGGTCATGATAAGGTGATAAGTGTTCAAGATTCAAAAGGTGGTAGGATTTCTTGACAATTCTGAGGTTTTATTTAACGTTTGTTGGTTGCAAAAATAGATAACACCTGCTTTGGTTTTCTTAAGGGACTTGGAAATACTCCATTTAATAATCAGCGTAACAAGGTTGGTTAACTTGAGGTAAAATCTGTGCAGTGAATATAAATTCCCTAAGTCTGAGAGGATTAGGTAATTAAATGCTTAAGTAGGTCGAGAGACATTTATGAATTACTTTAATAAAGATAACGTGTTGTCCTACTTACCCTGAGAATCTTAAACCACCGTTCGCATCTATGAAGTACCGAAAGCCCTAGTGAACATATTTCTAGTTTTTTCAGAAACTCTTGATTACAAACACTGACTAAAGCAATCGACAATTACTAGTTAAACTAAACCCCCCCCCCCCCCCATTTCTGGGAACATCCAACTATCAGTTGATTGATTTGCAAATGACTTACATTCACAACATATTCCCTGTGGGATTCGACCCCAACCTAGTTGGGTTTTATATTGACAAAGATCACTTACATTCTCATAGAGAGGTGTAGTTTTGAGCATTATAAAAAATGGTGACGTTGCCAGAGAATACGGCTGTAAACTAAAGTTTGTGTATGCAACTTAACTGTTAGATAATTTTCCTAGTTTTATATTTATTTATTGTTTTTGATTATTTGTAGGATCTTTATAGTATAAACCACGAACCAGAAGTTCTGGTGAACCATTATTACCACCTAATTCGGAACCATAATGAATTGGAAGAATGGCAGAATAGCAAGAGGCTGCCAGTCGAGCTCAGGTGCGTGTGTAAAATGTTGGGCAACAAACACAATATCCAAACCCTAAGGATAAGATTTAGGAGATAAGGAGTTGTTGAATCCTGGTAACCTAAGGCATGCAGAGTAGATAGTTGCACTAGTATAGCATAATATTAACAAAAACCATCCATTTAGAGAAAGACAAGAGTGACAGACAGTCTAGTATGATCTTAATAATGATGATGATAGAATGTATGGATCAGGTGCAACAGGTGAAATCATTTCTCTACCGTTGGCACCTGGGGCAAAGTTCAACATTATGAGTACTATAATCCAACTCCTCAACTTAAAGAAGTTATTTTTTGGCCATCCTGGGGATGAACCAAACCTGTAAATGGTGAATTTTGTCACCATCTATAAATATTTTGATAACCCAGGAGTGGGCCAAAATCCTATCCGATTCAGATTGTTCCCATTGTCTCTGTCTAGGGAGGCAACTTTATGACTAAATGAGCTGACGTCTGATTTTATAACCAACTGGAGGCATTTGAAAAGAGATTTCCTAGAAAGGTTCTTTCCACCTTCCAGTAGGGTACAATTGAGGGATGAGATTAGCAACTTTAGGCAGCTTCCGACTGAAGCCTTGTATGAAACATGGGAAAGATTCACGAAGAAGCTGGCACAGTTTCCGAACCACAACATGATGGACATACACTTGATGGAGACTTTGTACAAGGCTCTTAACTCTGTTAAGAAGACAATTTTACATAATGTTGGTGGTGGTTCATTTGTTGATCTTATATTCCTAGAGGCTTTAGAGATGCTAGACAGAATGACCAAACAGAGTCGGGCATGGAATACCAGATACTCTATGGTAACTATCCCCACTGCTTATGTGGGTAATACTATAGAACAACGCATAAGAGAAGAGGAGCGTGACCAAGACATTGCTTACTTTAAAATGTAGATGGACTTGCTAACCAAGCACTTGTTATTAGGCAAGGTTGAAAAGGTGAAAACTGTGGGATCTAAGGATAGAACTGATATAGATGAAGAGGCAAACTATGTTAATAATCAGGGGGTTTTTGAGGCAATAGCTAAGGGAATCAAGGTTGGAACTTTTATGATAAGCCTGGTTATAAATATAGGGAGCAAGGAAATTAGAGGAATAATAATGACAGGAGACGGCTATATCTTCCTCCTAGAAATTGTGAGGCTGCTTTAACAAGTTCTGAAAAGATGTCCATAGAGGAAATGATTAATAATTTGTTGAAGAGATTCGAGGCAACCAACTCTGGTGTGACCATCATGAAGACTGATCAGACATCCATCACTCATTTGGTGCACTCAAACTCTACCACAATCAAATAGTTAGAGCAGTAGATGAGCCAACTTTCCACAACATTCAACCAGAGGAAGAGTGGAATATTATAGAGTGATACGGTCTATAATCTTCAGAATGATGGCTCATGCATGGATATTACCACTAGGAGTGGTAAGACATTACCTGGCCCTTCTGTGGGCAAACCTATTATTAATAGGTAGTTGTTGGTAAATCAAAAGAAGGAGGCCCAGTATATTCTAAGAAACTAGATAATTCTAATGATGTTCTGGAGAAAGGTGCAGATAAGGAGAAGGAGGTAGCGCTGAAAACTATCCCAAGACCACCACCTTCTTTTCCTCAATGATTGAAGAAGAAAACTGATGATGCAAAATTCAACAAATTTATGGCAGTACTCAAGAAATTGACAATAAATATGCCTTTGGTTAAGGATGTTGAGCAAATGACAGGATATACAAAATTCATGAAGGACCTTATGACTAAGAAAAGAGCGGTGATGTACTAATTGGAGGCTTATCTTCATCATTGTAGCGCTATATCTACAAGAACCTTGGTGCAGAAGAAATTAGACCCAGGCGCATTCACTATTCCCTACATAATTGGGACTATGGACTTTACCAAGGAATTATGTGATCTGGGAGCAAGCATAAATTTGATGTCGCTGACTGTTTATAGAAAATTGGGTCTAGGAAATACCACACCCACTAACATGTGACTCGTGATAATGGATAGGTCAGTAAAACGACCTGTTGGCATTTTGTATGATGTGTTGGTGAAGGTTACCAACTTTATATTCCCTACAAACTTTTTAATTTTGGATTGCTAGGTGGACTTTGAGGTGCCCATAATATTGGGTCGACCTTTCCTTACAACTGGAAGTGTGTTAATTGATTTGAGAGCGAATGAGCTCTTATTCAGAATGAATGATGAAGTGGTACATTTTGATGTGTGTAAATAAATAATCAGTATGAAGAAATGAGTGTGTTCTCAGTAGTTGATGTGTATTATTAGGACAATAGGACGTGTCAATAGCGGACCAACTTGTTGCAGAACCTTTGGTCACGATTATGATGAATTTTGATAGTGAAGGTATCAGGGAGTATGAAGAGACTATTTTTGCTTTGGTAGAAAGGGGTTTATATCCTTATGATCCTAAAAATCTATAACTTGACCTTGCTAATTGACCAACACCACTAGCCAAGCTATCTATTGAGGAGCCAGTGTTGGAATTAAAAGAACTGTCTGGGTATTTACAGTACGTGTTTTTAGGTAACGAGAATGCTCTACCTATTATTATTATGGCTGATTTGGGTGAGAAATAGGTAAATGCACTTTTTTAGTACTTTAGAGGCATAAGAGAGATATAGTATGGACCATCACAAATATTATTGGCATTCCCCTAGCATCTGCATGCATAAAATTCAACTTGAGAAAGATTGTATTCCAACCATAGAGCATCATTGCCGTCTTAACCAACCAATGCAAGAGGTAGTTAAGAAGGAGAGATTATTAAGTGGTTGGATGCAAGAGTGGTTTACCCTATTTTTGATAGGAAATAGGGTAGCCTAGTTCAATACGTGCCCAAAAAAAGGGGCATAACTGTGGTTGGAAATAAAAGGAATGAGCTGATTCTACTCAGGCATGTGACTGGGTGGAGAGTTTGCATAGACTACCACAAGCTGAATTCATTGACTCTGAAAAACAACTTCCTGATGCTATTTATGGACCAAATGCTTGATCGATTGGCTGGAAGAGGGTGGTATTATTTTTTAGATGGTTATTCTGGATACAACTGAATCTGTATCACTCCTGAAGATCAGGAGAAGATGACATCCATATATCTATATGGTACCTTTTCATTTAAGAGGATGCTGTTTAGGCTATGCAATTCACCCATCACTTTTCAACGGTGTATGGTATCTATTTACTTAGATATGGTAGAGGACACCATAGAGGTATTCATGGATGATTTCTTTGTAGTGAGAGATTCATTTGAGATGTGTTTGGTAAACCTGAGTGTAGCCTTGCAACAATGTATTAAATTCAATTTGGTGCTTAACTGGGAAAAATGCCATTTTATGGTAAATGAGGGCATCGTTCTTAGCCACAAAATTTTAGAAAAAGGGATAGAAGTTGATCTAACAAAAGTCGAAGTTATTGAGAAATATCCACCTCCCATTTCAGTGAAGGGAGTGCACAGTTTTCTTGGACATGCTAGCTTTTATCAGAGGTTTATAAAAGACTTCTCAAAGGTTGCAAATTCACTTTACAACTTTTTGGAGAAAGAAGTAAAGTTTTCCTTTGATGATAATTTCTTGAAGGCATTCGAATGCCTTAAAAAGAAGCTGGTTGAGGCCCCTTTTCTTGTTGTACCAAATTGGTCAAAACCATTTGAGATCATGTGTGATACAAACGGTGTTTCCCTTGGAGCTGTATTGAAAAAAAAAGAGACAAACAGTTTTATCCGATATATTATGTAGCAAAGCACTGAATGGAGCACAAAAGAATTACACCATCACTGAGCAAAAACTTTTGACTGTAGTGTATGTTTTTGTGAAGTTCAGGGCTTATCTTCTTGGGACCAAAGTAGTGGTCCACACTGACCATGCAGCCTTGAGGTACGTAATGGCAAAGAAGGATGAAAAACCAACGCTGATTAGATGGGTATTGCTGCTACAAGAATTTGACTTTGAGGTCAAAGATTGGAAAGGTTGTGAAAATCAGGTTGCAGATCATTTGTCTAGAATGGAAGGTGAGCAGGAAATTAGTGATGAAATGGAAATAAATGATGCATTCCCTAATGAGGAGATCTTGGCGGCTGCTATGGTATGTTGATTATGCAAATTATGTTTTGAGTGAGATCATTCTATAAAATCTTTCTTTCCATCAAAGAAAGAAATTCCTGCATGATGTGATACATCACTTATGGGATGAGCCATATCTTTTTCGGTTATATGCGGATAATATTATAAGGAGATACATGCCTAAAGTGGATGTATTATGCATATTAGAAGCATGTCATGCTTCCCAAGTTAGAGGTTACCATGTAGGTGACCGAACAGCTAGAAAGGTATTGTAGAGTGATTACGATTGGCCAACATTGTTCAAGGATACCTATTAGTTTGTTCTGAAATGTGACCAATGTCAAAGGCAAGGGTCAATCTCTAATAGACATGAGATGCCTTTGACGAAGATACTTGAAGTGGAATTATTTGATGTATGGGGCATCGATCTCATGGGCCTTTTTGTAAGCTCGTATGGGATAAATTATATTTTAGTTGCCTTTGACTATGTATCGAAATTGGTAGAAGCTATTGCCTTGTCTGATATTGAAGGAAAGAGAGTTGTTGCTTTCCTCAAAAAGAATATCTTCTCTCGCTTTGGAGTACCACAGACTATTATAAGCAATGCAGGATCTTATTTTTGCAACAAAGTGTTTCGACAAGCTTTAGCAAAATATGGGGGTGAACAACATAGGGTAGCCACTCCATATTATCCATAAACTAGTGAGTAAGTGGAAGTGTCATCGAGCTTTTGAGACCAATCTTTCCAACTATCTTTTGATGATGCCTTGTGGTCATATCAGACTACTTTCAAGACACCCATTGGCATATCACCATTTTAGTTGGTCTATGGAAAAGCTTGCCACCTACCAATATAGATGGAACACAAGGCCTTGTGGGCACTCAAAAGGTTGAATTTGAGTTAGAAGGAGGCAGCAGAGCTGAGACTAGAACAACTGAAATAGATGGATGAATTTCATATCAAGGCATATGAACAAGCGGATCTATTAAAGAAAAGATTAAAAATTACCATGATTGAAGGATAGAGAAACGAGACATCCTAAAGGGTGACTCGGTGTTTATGTTCAATTCCATTCTTAAACTGTTCCTAGGTAAGCTTAAATCCAGGTGGCTAGGCCCATTTAGAGTTAGTCAAGTCTGCTCATATTGAGTAGTAGAACTTGAAAATGAAGATGGCAGCACCTTCTAGGTGAATGGGCAACGAGTTAAGCTTTACATTGGTCCAAAAGAATCGATAAAAAACATCACTACAATTTGTCTCGATGAAGTATGAAGTAATCAATATATGTGAGTCATGTCATGACATTAGATCAGGCGCTGTATGGGAGGCAAACCATGACCCCCGAGATTGATATATTCCAAATATACTCTAACCCTTAGTTCAAATTTTCTTTTATTTTAAGTTGAGGGTGTAGGGTAAATTATTATTGTAAAATTTTGTAGCCTATTAGGAGAAATACTTGTACTTAAGGCATTTGAATTGTTTTGTGAATTTTGTATACCTCTTCAAGTGGTCTACTCCTTTAACTGTGTGATTTGCAATCAAGTGCGACCATTGTGCATCTTTGTATGACATTAGTTCTAGTAACATAATAATCATTGCTAAACAACTGCATGAACTGAATGAGTTGTAGCTTGTTATATACGTGCATGCCATGTATGTGTGAGCAACCACTTAGTTCCCTTTGTATGTTGAAGCCAGAATTTTCCCAGTTAGTCTTATCGAGGTTGAAGGATAGGGTTAGGAATGGATCCTAGGTTGTTTTGATTTTAGCTCACTTTAAGCCTAAATGACCTTCCCTATGTGTATAATATCCCCTGATCCCTGTTTTGAACCTAATTAGCCTATCACCTTCCCATTTAAATCACAATGAACCTGTTTTAGCCCTGGTCCTCCTTGGACACTTTACTGCTTTACTTAGGTAAATGGTCTAAGTTGAGGGTGGATATCATAGGGGTGCATGATATACAATGATTATGAAGAAAGATATCATAAAAGAAAAAAATAAAAAGATGCGTGCATAGGAAAAGAGCAAGAAAAAGAAAAATTGTGAAAAACATTAACTAATTGAGAAAAGACTGCTCCCATTCTAAATAAGTGTGATCAAGAAAAGAGAAGAGCGAAAAAGGCTAATGAGTGAAACCCCAAAAATCTATTGTAGTGTCAAGGAGGCTTAGTCACTTTAAATACCATCGAGTATCTTACTATCCTCTATCCTACATTACAAGCCTAAGAGAAGTCCAATAGTGATCCTAGCTTACCTATCTGAAGATCTGGGTAATGAATATAAGGGAAAGCCTATGGTACTTGGCATACAATGATTCAAACTTCGTTCTTAGAGTAAGTGTTTGATCGTCCCCATGGTTACATATATAATTTCTGATATAAGATGAGAGGGATGTCTTTACTGTGAGGGCACACTGGTTAGATTGCAAGTTACTGACTTGTTCGGGTAGTGTAATAATGATCTATGCATGTCTTTTATAACTTAATTGATGTCGTATCTTGATTCCTATATGTTGCATTGGTGTTCTTAATTCTTCTTGAATTGAGTGACCTTGGAGATGGTGAAAGTGCTTTGAGATTATATGGATGATTGACTGCTAAATGTGCCTTGTATTCTCTTAGTTGTGTTGAGTTTATTGAGGACAAGCAATTGTTTTAAGTTAAGGGTGTCGATTTGTGAGCTAATGCTAACACATTTGAGGCTTTTAACTAAGAATAACTGCGATGTCTTAAGTAACTTTTGTTGTTTTTGATTGGTTTCTATTTGATTTTGCAGTTTAAGTTAATATGATAGAGAACCAACAAGAATGGAAGCAAAGAAGTTAACATATGAAGAAATCTAAAGACAAGTGTGGCTGACGACATTTATGATAAGTCTTCAGCCCTGTGATAAGTTATCAAAGTCATCATCAACAGTAAGCAGAGAATTGGCCAATGTTGAAAGATGTGACAACATTTTGTGATAAGTCATTACGGGTTTGATAAGCTGTCAAGAATGTCGTCAGCCTGAGGCAACACAGGAGAATTGAAGCAAAGTTGATGAAATTTTATGCAAAGCTGAAGAAGGAACTGACGACATTTGTGATAGATCGTCAGCCTCTTGATAGGATATCACAAATGTCGTCACCTAATCTGAGGTATTTTTGAATTCTATTATTTTATTTCTATAATTAGGGTGAACTATTTAAAGCTTTGTTTTAGGATTTTCTGGAGAGATCCGTACATTGAGTTTTAACAATACTTTTTGATCTTTTTCCTTCTCTAATTTCTTGGATTGAAAAAGCAAATACTTTGAAGGGATTATTATCATTATTCTGGGATTTTCCATTGTGATCTAAACTGCAATTCACTAGTTATTATTCTTCTTGTGGTAAGTTTAACCTTCTAAGCATGAATACAACTTGTTGTTTTGATTTTAGCATTATGAGTGGCTAAATTTCTTTAACTTGAATTATGGGATCTAGGGTTAGGTCTTGATAAGGTGCTAAGTGTTCAAGATTTAAAAGGTGGTAGGATTTCTTGATAATTCTAAGGTTTTTATTAATGTTTGTTAATTGAAAATAGTAGATAACACCTGCTTTGTTTTGCTTGAGAAAGAAATCAAATATAGTGGGAAGTGAGTTATCGACAGGAACTTGGAAATACTCTATTTAATAATCAGCATTGTAACAAGGTTGGTTAACTTGAGGTAAAATATGGGCACTGAATATAAATTCCCTAAGTTTGAGTGGACTAGGTAATTAAATACTTAAGTAGGTCGACATACATTTAAGCATAACGTTAATAAAGATAACTTGTTGTCCTACCTACCATGAGAATCTTAAACCACCATTAGCATCTGTCAAGTACCGGAAGCCCTAGTGAACATAATTCTGGTTTTTTAGAAACTATTGATTACGAACACTGACTAAAGCAAAAAGCAATTACTTGTTAAACTAAAAACCCCCATTTTTGGGAACATCCAACTATCAATTGATTGATTTTCAAATGACTTATGTTCACACCATATTCCCTATGGGATTCGACCCCAACCTAGTTGGGTTTTATATTGACAACGATCGCTACATTCACATTGAGAGATGTAGTTTGAGCGTTATCACCTATCATAAAATGTCGTTGAGTCTCTTCTTCAGTTCTCATGTGCTTCCTTAGGTTGACAGCATTCTTAACGGTTTATCATATCGTTGACGACCTATCACAAAATGTCATCACAGTTTTCAAACTTAGGACAATTATCTATCTATGGATGACGATGAATTTGATAGATTATCACAAGGCTAACAACTTATTAGAAATGTCAGCAGCCACACTTTTGCCTCTATCTACTTCTGATTTTGACTCTTTTGCTTCCATTCTTGTTGGTTGTCTATCATATTATCTTGTACTGCAAAATCAAACAAAAACGAATCAAAAATGACAAAAGTTGCTTAAAACTTCGCAATTATTCTTAGTTAAAAGCCCCAAACGTGTTAGCATTAGCTCACACATAAACACCCTCAACTTAAAACAATTACTTGTCCTTAAGCAACTCAATACAACTAAGATAATACAAGGAACATTTGACAGTCAATCATCCACATGATCTCAAAACACTATCACCATCTCCTAGGTCAGTCACTTCAAGTACAATGAAGAACAACAATGTAACACACAAGAATCATGATACGACATTAATTCAGCTATAACATTCATGCATAGACCAGTATTACACTATCCGAATAAGTTAGAAACTAGCAATATATTTGCTGTGCTCTCACAATAAAGAAATCCCCCTTTTCTCATATCAGCAATTATATATATAACCATGGGGACAATCAAAAGACACTCACTCTCAGAATGAAGTTCCAATCAATGTATGCTGAATACCATATGCTTTCCCTTATATTCATTACCAAGGTTTGTAGACAGGTCAGTTAGGATCACTATAGGTTTTCTTCTGGCTTGTAATGTAGGCTAGGGGCTGGTATGATATTCAAGGACATTTAGAGTGTCTACGCCACCTTGACACTACACTAGCCTCTTGAGGTCTCACTTATTAACCTTTTTATTTTTTTTCTCCCTTTCTTGATTAAAGAATATTCAAGATGGGTGCATTCTTTTCGGCAATCATTTCTTATTTTTTCACAACTTTTATTTTCTTCTTATTTTTCCACCGTACCCAACTTTTTTTCTTTTCATTGCTATTATTCGACCTTTCTTCATACTAATTTTTCATCATGCACCCCTATGATAGCCACCCTCAAATTAGGTTATTTGCCTAAGTCAAAGTGCACAATGTCCATGGAGGACCAGGGCCAAACTAGGTTCATTTTGATACAAATGGAAAGGTGATAGGTATAATAAAAAGAATAGGCATTCAGGCTTAAAATGAGGATCAAGGGATATCATTCACACATGGAAGGTCATTCAGGCTAAAAGTGGACTAATATCAAAATGGCCTATGATCCTTTCCTACCCCCTATCCTTCAACCTAGGTAAGACTAACCGGGAAAGTTCTAGATTCAACATACAATGAGAACTAAGTAAGATCTCACACACACATGGCACACAAGTATATCACAAGCTACTACTCGTTTAGTTCATGCAGCTATTTAGCACTGGTCATTTCGTCACTAGAACTAATGTCATACAAAGATGCACAGTGGTCATACTTAGATATAATTCACACAAGTAACTACTCAGTCTATTGAAGACGTGCTCAAAAGTTACAAAAATAAGTTAACTGCCTCAAGTACTAGTATTTTTCCTAAACGACTACAAAATGTTACAATAAATCATAATATCCCTAAACATATTGGTTCTACTAGGAACAAGACACTGGGGGAAAGAGGCATGACAACAAAAACGCCTAGAGGACATCAACACCCACAAATATCCCCACCCCCAACTTAAAATCATGCAATGTCCCCAATGCGTCAAACAAAAACAAGAGAGTTAGAAATATACCTGTGGCACCATGGGTGCAAAGATGTTATGTCAATCACATAATACGAATACAAACAAAAAAATACCTTGGGTTGCCTCCCAAGCAGCGCCTGATTTAATGTCACGGTACGACCCAACTCATCTTTTTCCTTCACCTTGAGGATATGAATTTCACTCCCAACTTACAGTCCATCTTCTTACCTCAATCATAGGGGGTGGTACTAAAATAAAGAAGTCAAGTAATGGATTGAGCGTGGTAAACAACTCGGCCTTAAACTGAGGTATGTTTTATGTTGCTTATCAAGTGTAAAATAAAGTATATAGGATTCTTGTTCCTCATCTTCACACTATTCATCTATTTTGGATGATTCCACAGACAATATATCAACTAAACATGATGTGAAAAAATGCTTTGAGTGAGGCCCAACTAATTCTACTTCAAAATTTACACTATCTACTACACACTCACTTTTATTCACCTTCTCAATGTCAGTCTCAAGATCAAGATGACAATCGAGTGATTGTGATTCTTGAGTTTTCTCCTTAAATTGGCTAATTTCCTCCTTATATTCTTCTTTGTTTAGCCTCTGTAAACATGGTGGGATTGGTAACTCATTTAGCTCTGCCAACAGCTATTCTTGATTCTCTAAAATTTATTTCATCAACTTGTTTGCCTTAATCGTGACAACACACATATCTTCAGTATGATCACTTTGACCACAAGCCAAACACCAAGTTACAGTAAGTAGGACAGTATTCGTATCTTATTGTAAAGGTACAGTTCATGCACTTCTAGGTAAATCTGGACAGCAAGCCTCAAAATATGGTCCCCCACAATAATAACAAGAATTGTCATCACTCAAAAAACCATCTATCCAGGCTGACATCTAAATAAAAGTGTGATAAAAATAAAAGAAAATTAAAAAAAACAAATATTTGCAAGTTTAAATTCAACCAAGTAAACTAAAATTTCAAAATAACTCAATATGCCAAATTGTTCCCCGACAATGGTGCCATTGTTGATAACTCTCAACTTACACTTCAATTTAGTGAAAGGTGGCCATCGTCAATATATTTACCCAACTTTGGAGTCGGGGTCAAATCCACAGGGAACAATGTGAGTGGCGATTAAACTAGTTTGAAACTAAAGTTACAAGTTAAATTCAAATAACTGGCACTAAAAGACAAACTTGGGGTTTTTTAATGATTAGAAAATAATTGTTTGTTACTTAAGATTCAATGTTCATAATCAAGAGTTTATGAAAAAAACTAGAATTATGTTCACTAGGGCTTTTGGTACTTGACAGATGCTACTAGTGGTTCAAGATTCCCATGGTAGGTAGGACAACAAGTTATCTTTATCGAAGTTATTCTTAAATATCTCTGGACCTACCTAAGCATTTAATTACCTAATCCTCTCAGAATTAAGGTATTTATAGTCACTGTCCAGATTTGACCTCAGGTTGACCAACCTTGTTGCAATGCTGATTATTAAACAGAATACTTTCAAGTCCCTGTTGATAATTCACTTCCTACTATATTTGATTTCTTTTTCAAGCAAATCAAAGCAGGCGGTATCTATTGTTTTCAACTAATATAAAATAATTAAAACATCAGAATCATCAAGGAGTCCTACCATCTTTCGAATCTTGAACACTTAAAACCTTATCAAGACCTAACCTTAGATCCCATAATTCAGGTTAAAGGAATTTATCCACTCATAATGCAAAAATTAAAACACATAGTTGGATTCATGCTTTTAAATATAAAATTACCACACGATAAATAGTAACTAGTGATTCTCAAAATAGATCACAATAGGAAATCCCAAAATAATGAATATAATCTCCTCAAAGTAATTGCTTTCTCAAGCCAAGAACTTAAAGAGAAAAAAAAATCAAAGGATATTGCTCAAAACTCAAGGTCCGAAACTCTTAAGAAAATCCTAAACAAAGCTTTAAATAGTTCAACCTAATCATAGAAACAAAATAATAAAATTTAAAAATTCCTTTGATTAGGTGACACCATTTATGATAGCCTATCAGAAGGTTGACGAATTATAACAAATGTCATCAGCTTTCTTTATGCTTTTGGTGCTTGCTACCTACCACTAATGACAAAAAGTAACGCCCTATCAGCTCTCTGAAGACCTATCACAAACTATCGTCAAGTCTCTTATTTAGTTCTCATGTGCTACCTTAGGTTGACGATAGTCTTAACGTCTTAAAAAATCCTTGATAACCTATCACAAAATGTTATCACAACTTTCAATCTTAAGATAATTCTCTGTCTATGGCTGACGATGAATCTGGTAGCTTATCACAAGGCTGACGACTTATCAAAAATGTCGTCAGCCACACTTTTGCCTCTATCTACTTCTGATTTCAACTCCTTTGCTTCTATTCTTGTTGGTTCTCTATCATATTAGCTTTTATTGCAAAATCAAACATAAACCAATAAAAAACGACAAAAGTTGGTTAAGACTTTGCAATTATTCTTAGTTAAAAGCCTCAAATATGTTAGCATTAGCTCATACATCACACATAACTCAAGGATAAGGATACAATAACATCATCATTCAAGAACAAGTCAATATATCATATTCTATCATATTCACTCACTTCTCCATACATATAGGTAAACCACATGCCAAATAAAGGAAGAAGTCTTATCGGCACTCTTAAAGCACTCATTCATCATACATGTAGTCGAGGACTACGAACTCCTACACTTATAGATTCAAACATTCTCATTAGTCGAAGGACTTTAACCATATTCACATTATCATTATACATGGGACTCTAACCATGCACACATATTTATTAGTCAGGGACTTTAACCACATACATGTTCTTTAAAACAAGGAACTCTAACCACTCACTCTTCTAGGTAAGGGACTCAAATCTTATGCCTATTTTTTAGACAAGGGACTCTAACCTTATGCCATCTTTTTACTCTAACCACAAGACATTTCATTCAGCAAGGTACTTCAACCTAAAGACATCTCTTAAAGTAGAGAACTTTATCCTCGAATAAATTTATTGGGAAAGGGACTTTACCCTCAAGATATTTTATTAGGGAAGGGACTCCAACCACAAGCCACCACAACTATCATTAATTGACATTGGGACTTTAACCAATTGACCATGTATCAACATGCATTGAAATTATCACTTAAGGAATTTAACCTACCTATCAATTTACACTCCAATGGTACAAGTCCTTAATTGAATTCATCATTTATTTTAAAGTATGGTCCTTAAGACCCTTACTCGATCATGCATTCTTTATTAGCATACATACACCATACTCTAGTTTCAACATCATTCAATCACATGTTTTAGGGACTTTGACCCCTTTTTAGCCATCAAACGAAATATTCACAATTTTATAATTATATGGATAACAATGTCATCACATTTCCATATAGCAACCAATCACACTAGTTGGGCCATTTCCCTAGTTTAATGCCTTATCAACATGTATATAGTCATTTCACTTAGATATTTTCACAATCACCTTGTGGGCATGCCTTTACCAAGGCTAATTTCAAGGCAAAAATCATCAATATTAGGGTTTATTCAACACCCATTTATTAAGCTACAAACAAAAAGTTCCCACACTTTAAAACATTAACAATGACATGTATCAACATAAGTTTTAACAAGGGTAAACATTATTCACCATAAGGCAAAAAAACCCTTAACATTTGATTTCAAAATCTCCTTGTAAACTTACTAATCCAAGTGTGAAATACATGGTTTTTGAGTTATTTAACCAGGGAGAGAGTTGTACACCTTAAACAACTTGATGCACTTATGAAACTTGACTGTTATTGTTCCTAGATGGACACCTTTGAACCCTAGCATCTAATTTTTCCAAAATATGTTTGAGAGAGAGTTTTGGATGATTGATACACTCAAAATATGTTTTAAGTGGCCATATACACTTATATAGTGAAGGTACATATGGTTTTGGGTGGGGAAAATGACCATAAGGTCCTCAACTTAAAGCTAAAAATTTGCCACAATGTTGGGTACTATTCACTCAAGCCAATCGTACCCTAGGGTATGAGTGGTACCCTAACTCGTACGCTAGGATTCTCCTAGCTCATCCATACTATTTAGGTCATGAATACACATTATTGAGTCATATCCAATGGGTATAAATCACTCCCTCACTCGTATACTTCACCCATACCAAAAATAGTCTACTCCAAGTCAAGACCTCATTCTATATGATTAGGTTTTGTTTAACTCGTACTTAGAATAGTGATTAACCTTCACCACACTAACTATGGTACGAGAGAAGAGGGGTGTAATACCTCTGAAAATTTTTCGTTGAAATTTTATGCATAAACGTGTTGGGTTCTATCTTCTAGAATGAATTATAAAGTTTTCCATGCGGAATGTCTTAGATTATGACCCACCATTGCGCAGAGTATCGAGTACGCTTTCAAAGATATATGGATCATCAAAAAAGGACAGTCGAGCAACGAGTTATGAACATTCCGATCGAACCGTGAATAGTAGTGAACAGTAAAACGTGCAGGAAAAAGTACTGAGGCCTGGCGTATTTTTTCTCTAAATTTAAATGATCATAACTCCTTGTACATAATGATCTGGGTAATCTACTATATATCAATGGAAATCTCTGCAAATCCTCTTTCCAATGAAGTTGGTTTCATCCAATTTGACTATCGGAGCAAAATGTTATGGTCGATCTACTTCAGCCTACCAAAAGTAATTTTTTAGGTCAACTTCAAACGAACATAACTCCTCGTACACAATGATCTGGGTGAGATACTATATATCAATAGAAAGATATGACAGTCATCTTTCTAATGAAATTTGTTTCATCCAATTTGTATAGCGGAGTAAAATGTTATGGTTGATCTACTTCAGACTATCAAAATAGTCCACCAAAGGACAGATTCAAGAATTATTTGATTTTTAAGGGCGTTTTAGTCATTCCCCCTGACCCAAAATCCATCCAAAGACTATATTAAAGCTTATTAGAAGCATTAGATGTTATATTTCATCAAATTCTCTCAGAAAGAAAACTCTAAGCTCCTATATCTAACTTCAAGAACCTCCAAAGTTCACCATTAATTCTACAAATTTATGCAAGATTCAAAGTTCCTAATTTAAGAACTTCAAGAACCTCCAAAGTTCACCATTAATTCTTCAAATTTATTCAAGATTCCAAGTTCCTAGTTCAATAACTCCAAGAACCATCATTCAAAGGCATGATTAACATCTCCAAAATGAGTATCGATCTAAAGTTCATGATTCAAGGTATGTGGGGTTTTTCAACAAGAACTCTCTTTCGTTCTTGTGCCCAAAAGTAATTTTCTTTACAAAGGCATGATTTTTATTTGATTTTTATGAATTTTAAGCGTGAACCCATATCTTATCATGATTATTATGAAATCATGATGTTTATGATTTTGAATGATGAATTTACATATGTGGAGGTATAAAGCATGAATCTTGAATGATATTTATCATGATTTTGATATTTGGTTCGTGAATCCTCATTAGAAATTGTGTTTTTTTAGAAAGTGTATGTTATAACCACGTTGATGTTGAATATTTAAGATACTTTGAATGATTTAACCTTTTGGTCTTAACTGAGTTGTTTTGAACTCGAGTGTGAAAGAAATCCACAAAATGGTTGATTTTGATATATGGGAAGCATAATGGCTCCCAATGTACATTTGTATATTACTCAAATCATTTTGTTGTGGATTATCTTTGACATGATCTGAGATAAGTCTAGGAGAAATATTTAGCACCTAGTGGGAGATGTAAAACGACCTTACTTCCCTAGAACTACGTGCCCCTATAGGAGTAAGCCTAAGGCTAATCTATATAGTGATCACTAGTTTGTGTGGATTTTATATCGATAGTCCTGCTCTGATGGAAAGGATAGGATGACTCTCCCCAACATGGGTTATACAGTGGATTCCATATAACTCACATGGTTTATGTTGGTTATAGGATCTTCCAGTGTGTGTATGTTTCCTTGTGTCTATGGTGAACGGTGAAGTGATTTGAAAGTAGAATTGTGAAAGTTATTCTTTTGAAAAATTTAAATGATATTTACATGATGAGAATTGATAATCTTGATGAGCTGAATGTGATTGAAAAATTATATGATGACTCACATGTGTTATTATACTTATTTTATCCTCTCATGATTATGATGATTTTATTCGGGCTATGTAAGTCTTTCATATATCCTTCATATTTCTTATAAATATTTATGATGATGATGTTTATAAAACTGAATACACCCCCATATGCTCGGTTCTTTTCTAGGGTACTGACCCACATCTTTGGATGTGGGCTGCATTTTCTCGAAATGTAGGTTCAGGTGCTCAGTTCCAAGTTCGACGGTGATTCTTTGGGCATGCTGTTCTACATCCTCTGTCATGGCGAGTCCTCATGTTTCAAGGATGTGATGTCTGATGTCGGTTTCATGGAATTATTTATAGTTGATAACTGAGTATGAGTTAGTTGGGGTATGTCTCAATGGCTCGCTGGTTTTATTGATTTTCTTAGAGGCTTGTCAGACTAGTATAAATGTTGGGAGTTGACTAATAAGTCATATTTTGTTATCTTTCTGAAAATCTTTATTCTTGGATGATGATTACTCTGTTGATATTTGAGGGTTATTTATGGAAACCCCGTTGATTTGTGTTTAACTGAATGAAAATGGCTCAAAGGGTTAGCTTGGGGATACTCGTAGCCTCAAGCACCATGTGATGCTTTGGGGCTCATTTTTGGGGCATTACAAACTTGGTATCAGAGCCTAATGGTTTAAGGTGTCCTAGGGAGTCTGGCAAGCCGCGTTAAGTAAAGTCTTGATCATCGATGTGTAGCGCGCCACATCTATGAGCAAGAGGCTACAAGACATTTTTGAAAAAAGTGTGATTTTTTCTTTCAAAAGTCTATCGTGCTTAAAGTATCTCTCTTTGCTATTGATTCGTGCTCTACTCTTTTAGAAATATGCCTCCACGTAGAACGAGAAGAAATAATGATGGTCAGCAACCTCAACCCACTGACCCATTGAATGAAAACATGTTTTCTATTATCTTTTTGGATGATCTCCCAGGGATACCTCCTGATAGAGAGGTAGTGTTCAGGATTAATCTTCTTCCCGATACTCAGCCTATATCTATTCCTCCTTACTGTATGGCCCCTGTAGAACTTAAGGAGATAAAAGAGCAACTTATTGATCTACTAGATAAGGGTTTCATAAGGCTCAGTGTTTCTCCTTGGGGTGCTCCTGTGTTGTTTGTGAGAAAGAACGATGGCTCTTTGCGTATGTGCATTGATTACCGCTAACTGAATAAAGTCACCATAAAAAATAAGTACCCCCTTCTAAGAATATATGATTTGTCTGATCAATTGCAAGGTGCAAGTTATTTCTCAAAGATAGACCTTCATTCCGGCTATCATCAACTCAAAGTTAGGGAGTATGACATCCCAAAAACAACTTTCCAAACTCATTATGGCCATTTTGAGTTTTTTGTTATGTCTTTCGGGTTAACTAATGCCCCAGCAGCTTTCATGGACCTCATAATCTAGTGTTCAGAACATAACTGGATATGTTCATCATAGTGTTCATCGATGATATACTAGTGTACTCCCGTAGTGAGGATGAACATTCTGATCATCTCCGAACCATCTTGAAAATCTTTAGAGACCACAAGTTGTTTGACAAGTTCAGTAAGAGTAAATTTTGGCTAAGGTCAGTTGCTTTTCTGGGTCATATTATTTTTTCGAGGGTATTAGAGTTGATCCCCAAAATACCAAAGCTGTTAGAAATTGTCCTAGACCTATTTCTCCGACTCATATCCGAAGTTTCTTGGATTTAGCTGGCTATTACCACCATTTTGTTGAGGGTTTCTCCTCTATAGTGTCTCCTATGACTCGGTTGACCCAAAAGAAAGTTAAGTTCATATGGTTCGAATCTTGTGAGAAGAGTTTTCAGGAGTTGAAGACTCAACTCACTTCATCCCCTATTTTTACTTTGACTGATGGCATTGTTGGTTTTGTGGTGTACTGTGATGCTTCGAAAGTTGGGTTGGGTTGCGTATTGATGCAGAAGGTCAAGGTGGTAGCTTATGCTTCTAGACACTTGAAACCCCATGAGAAAAATTACCCCACCCATGACCTTGAGTTGGCTGCTGTTGTGTTTTATTTGAAAATCTGGAGACACTATTTGTATAGTTTCTATGTTAATGTTTTCTTTGATCATAAGAGTCTGTAGTATGTGTTTACCTAGAGAGAATTGAATCTTGGGTAGAAACAATGGTTAGAATTATTAAAGGACTATGATATGAGTCTGTTGTACCATCCAGGCAAGGCCAATATCGTGGCGGATGCCCTAAGTAGAGTATCCATGGGTAGTGTTTTGCATGTGGTAGAAGGTGAGAAAGAGTTGGCTCGTGATGTACATGTTTGGCTAGATTGGGGGTTAGGTTGTTTGACTCTGCTGAAGGTAGTATAGGGGTTCAGAGTAGTTCTGAATCCTCCTTGGTTTCGGAAGTGAAGGAAAAGCAATACTTAGATGCTAGTTTGGTCAGACTGAAGGAGTTAGTCAAGGACCGAAAAGTAGAGGTTTTCTCCCAAGGGGGAGATAGTGTGTTGAGATTGCAGGGTAGATTGTGTGTCCCAAATGTTGATGATGTGAGACAGAGGATTATGGCTGAAGCACACGGGGTATGATATTCTATTCATCCTGGTGCCACCACGATGTACCGAGACTTGCGGGAAATCTATTGGTGGAGTGTCATGAAGAAAGATATATCAGCGTTTGCAGCAAAGTGTGCAACATGCCAATAGGTTAAGGTTGAACACCAAAGACCTGGTGGTATGATACAAGAGTTTAGTAGTCTCACCTGGAAGTAGGAAGAGACAAATATGGACTTCGTGATTGGTTTGGCTCCTTCTCGACGCCATCATGATTCCATTTGGGTTGTGGTTGATAGATTGACTAAGTCTGCTAATTTCTTGCTTGTTCATACTTTATATACTGCTGAGGATTACGCTATATTGTATATTCAAGAGCTATTCAGACTGGATGGAGTTCCCTTGTCTATTATTTCAGATAGGGGTACTCAGTTCACTTCATAATTTTGGAAATTTTTTTAGAAGGGTCTTGGTACCCAAGTGCTTTTGAGTTCTACTTTTCATCCGCAGACCGATGGTCAGGCTGAGCAGACCATCCAAACCTTAGAGGATATGTTGAGAGCTTGTGAACTTGACTTTAAGGGAAGTTGGGATGATCACTTACCGTTGATAAAGTTTGCTTACAATAATAGTTTCCACTCTAGTATTGGCATGGCTCCGTTTGAAGCCGTATATGAGAGGAAGTTTAGATCACCCATATGTTCGTTTGAGGTGGGTGAAATAGTTATGAGTGGTCCTGATTCGGTATTTGAGGCTATGGAAAAAGTTAAGTTGATTAGGGAGAGGTTAAAAATAGCACAGAGTCGTCAGAAGTCATATGCAGATGTTAGAAGGAGAGACATTGAGTTTGAAGTTGGTGACCTAGTGTATTTGAAAATTTCACCCATGAGGGCGGTGAAGAGATTCGGAAAGAAGGGGAAGCTTAGTCCCCGTTATGTTGCTCCTTACAAAATTCTTAGCCGTGTTGGTAAGGTAGCTTATAAGGTCAAGTTGCCTTCCGAGTTGTCCTCTGTTCATCTAATATTCCATGTATCCATGCTTAGAAAGCATATTAGCGATGCTGTGGTAGTGGATTCCTCTGTGAGTGCTGACCTTCAAGAAAATCTTTCTTTTGATGAGATTCCTGTTGAAATTCTTGATTTCAGTGTCCAAAGACTAAGGAACAAATAAGTTCCCTTGGTTAAGGTGTTGTGGAGAAACTAATCTGTTGAGTGTGCAACTTGGGGAGCTGAGGTGGATATGCGATCCAAATACCCGCACCTATTTTCCGCGAACTCTGATCAAGCTGAAGGTACCGTTCTTTACTAAATCATGCACTTTTGATAAAAGTTGCAGCAGTTCAGCTGTCATTTATAATGTGTTCAGCTGTAGTTTCTTGAATTTATGCATTCTATGTTGAATTCGGAGTGAGAAACGATGTGGTGATGAGTCTAACAAATGGTTTCAGCTGTATGCTCTTTTCCCTATCTAATCTTTTCATATCTAGCATCATTCGAGGACGAATGTTTCCAAGGGGGGATGATGTAATACCTCGGGAAATTTTTCGTTGAAATTTTGTGTGTAAACGTGTTGGGTTCTATTTTCTAGAATGAATTATAAATTTTTCCCTGTGGAATGTCTTATATTATGACCCAACATTGCATAGATTATCAAAAAATATTTCCAATGATATGTGGACCATCCAAAACGGACACCCGAGCGGCGAGTTATGAACATTCCGATCGAACCGTGAATAGTAGTAAACAGTAAAACGTGCAGGAAAAAGTACTGAGGCCTGGCGTATTTTTACTCCAAATTTAAATAATCATAACTCCTTGTACATAATGATCTGGGTGTTCTACTATATATCAACGGAAAGCTCTGTGAGTCCTCTTTCCAATTAAGTTAGTTTCATCTAATTTGTCTATCGGAGTAAAAAGTTATGGTCGATCTACTTCAGCCTATCAAAAGTGAATTTTTAGGTCAAATTCAAACGATCATAACTCTTCGTACATAATGATCTAGGTGAGATACTATATATCAGTGGAAAGATATGAGAGTCCCCTTTCTAATGAAGTTGGTTTCATCCAATTTGGATTTCGGAGTAAAATATTATGGTTGATTTACTTCAGACTATCAAAACAGTCCACCAAAGGACAGATTCAAGAATTATTTGATATTTAGGGGCGTTTTGGTCATTCTTTGTCATCCAAAATCCATCCAAACCCTATGTTAAAGCCTATTAGAATCAATATATGTTATATTTCATCAAATTCTCTCAAATAGAAAACCCTAAGCTCCTACATCCAATTTCAAGAACCTCCAAAGTTCACCATTAATTCTGCAAATTTCTTCAAGATTCCAAGTTCCTATTTCAAGAACTTCAACAACCTCCAAAGTTCACCATTAATTCTGCAAATTTATTCAAGATTCCAAGTTCCTAGTTCAAGAACTCCAAGAACCATCATTCAAAGGCACGATTAACATCTCAAAAATGAGTATCGATCTAAAGTTCATCATTCAAGGTATGTGGGGTTTTTCAACAAGACCTCTCTTTCGTTCTTGTGCCCAAAAGTAATTTTCTTTACAAAGGCATAATTTTTATTTGATTTTTTTAATTTGAAGCGTGAGTCCATATATTATGATGATTATTATAAAATCTTGATGTTTATGATTTTGAAAGATGAATTTACATGTGTGGAGATATAAAGCATGAATCTTGAATGATATTTATCATGATTTTGATATTTGGGTCGTGAATCCCCATTGGAAATTGTGTATTTTTTGAGAAAGTGTGTGTTATAAGCACGTTGATGTTGAATATTTAAGATATTTTGAATGATTTAACCTTTTGGTCTTAATGGAGTTTTTTTGAACTCGAGTGTGAATGAAATCCACAACGTGGTTGATTTTGATAGATGGGAAGCATGATGGCTCCCAATCTGTATTTATATAGTACTGAAATTATTTTGTTATGGATTGTCTTTGAAATGATCTGAGCTAAGTCTGGGAGAAATCTTTTGCACTGAGTGGGAGATATAAAGTGACCTTACTTGCCTAGAACTACATGCCCTAGTAGGAGTTATCCTGAGGCTGATTTTTATAGTGATCACTAGTTTATGTGGATTTGATATCGATAGTCCTACTCCGATGGCAAGGATAGGACGACCTTCCCCAACGTGGGTGGTACATTGGACCACATGTAGCTCACATGGTTTATGTCGGTTATAGTATCTCCCAGTGTGTGTGTTTACTTGTATCTATGGTGAACAGTGAAGTGATTTGAAAGTGGAATTGTAAAAGTTTTTCTTTTGAAAGATTTAAATGATATTTACATTATGATAATTCATATTCTTGATGAACTGAAAGTGATTGACAAATTATATGATGACTCACATGTGTTATTATACTTATTTCATTCTCTCATAAATATGATGATTTTCTTCGGGCTATGTGAGTCTTTCATACATCCCACATATTTCTTATAAATATTTATGATGATGATGTTTATAAAACTGCATACACCCCCATATACTTGGTTCCTTTCCATGGTACTAACCCATATCTTCGGATGTGGGCTGCATTTTATCGGAATGTAGGTTCAGGTGCTTAGTTCTAGGTTCGATAGTGATTCTTCCGGCACGTTGTTCTATATCCTCTATCATGGTGAGTCCTTCTGTTCCGAGGACATGATGTCTGATGTCAGTTTCACAAAATTGTTTACATTTGATAACTGCGTATGATTTAGTTGGGGCATGTCTCAATGGCTCGCTGGTTTTATTGATTTTCTTAGAGGCCTATCAGACTAGCATAGATGTTCGGAGTTGACTAATAAGTTGTATTTCATTATCTTTCTGAAATTCTTTTATACTTGGATGATGATTACTCTATTGATATTTAAGGGTTATTTATGGAAACCCCGTTGATTTGTGTTGAACTGAATGAAAATGACTCAAAGGATTAGCTTAGGGCTACTAGTAGCCTTAAGCACCGTGTGATGCTCCAGGACCCGTTTTCGGGGTGTTACAAGGGGGGAAGATACGACTCATATCTAAGGGGTATAACTCATGCCCTTCGTCGTACCCACCCTCATTGACATCAAATAAAGAAATTTGTCAATGGTTCAAAGTCTAGGTGTTTCATACACGATGGCCCAGATCGGATAAAATTACTAGTGAGACGGCAGGAGACTGGTAACAAAATGTATATTAATTATCTCCTATTTCCACACCGACAACTTCATCTTTTGAGTCAACCTATCAGGCCTCAAGTGCTCCACCTTTACTAGCAAACATAGTAAGCACTTAGCCATAAAATTGGACTCATCCCTTATCATATTATTTCACCAATAAATATCCTTAACATCATGATACATTTTTGTTGAACTGGGATGAATAGTATAGTGTGACTCATAAGCTTCGGCCAAAAATTTATCTTGCAACCCATCAACATTGGGAACACAAAATCCAACTTGATACCTTAAGATATCATCACTGTGAATCTTGAAAATCATGAAATTTTTCCTTCCTACACTATTCTTGATTTGTATCACGATATGGTTCAATATCTATTTCTCCTTTACCTCGGCCCAAGATATGAATTTGCCACCCATTGAACAATCACACCATAATTTTTGAAGTATAAAATATGAACTCTAAGATTATCCAAATGGTTAATATCCTTTATGAATTCCCACTTCTGTTCATCTACCTAAAAGCCATGGAAAATGTGCTAATAAAATCAGCAACCATGTTAGCTTTACCTGGATGATAGTAAAGCTTATGTCATAGTCCTTAAGCAATGTAAGACATGTCCTTTTCTTGAGATTTAACTCCTTGTGAGTGAATATGTATTATAGGCTCTTATAGTCAGAATACATATCAACATGGACCCCATATAAATAATGTCGTCAGATGTTTAA
The DNA here is from genome assembly GCA_030864225.1 of Capsicum baccatum var. pendulum. Lineage (NCBI taxonomy): Eukaryota > Viridiplantae > Streptophyta > Magnoliopsida > Solanales > Solanaceae > Capsicum > Capsicum baccatum. The sequence continues at coordinate 72,137,932 of CM061558.1, read as the reverse complement.
AGCAAATACCATAGCTAACAATTCTAAATCATGAGTTAAATAATTCTTCTCACAAACTTTTAGTTGTCTAGAAGCATAAGCAACCATATTGCCAAGTTGCATTAACAAACAAACTAGTCCCACTCGAGACACATCATAATAAATAACAAAACCATCAGTTCCCCAAGATAAAGCCAATAACGGAGCAAAATTCAACTTATCATTTAGCTTATAGAAATAAAACACCGTCAGTTTTGGATCTATAGAAAATTTCCTAGATTTTGCTACCATGGATAGAATACGACTAGGGGAAATAACTCATACACTGGGATACAAGTGGTATGATTAAGTCGTATGCTGACTAGTGTTGGTTGGTGGGTTAGATTTGGTTTTTGGAATAGGTATGATGTCTGGTATGAGTCGTATTGGTGGATACGAATTTTTTGGTTACTTCACTTATTATTAAACCTTGTAACTTAGGTTGGATCTGAGTACCAGTGACTCACCTTAAGCCGTAAACTAGGGTATGAGTCATATGATGGACTCGTATGGTGGGCAGTGTTCAATTTACTTTATATTCTATTATTCTAGGGGTGCAGATTATGGGTACTAGTCATATACTTAAATACGACTTAGTTTAGGGTGAGTCATACCTTGGACAGTGTTGGGTCCAAGGGAAATGACCTTGGGTACAAGTGATAGGTACTACTCATACTGGAGGGTATGTCTAGTATGGTTAGTCGGACTCCCTAACCAAATTTTATGCAATTTAAGTACGGGCAATTTGGACATTTCCCCACTTAACCTTATAAGGCCTCATAACTTTTAACATACTTGGGAGGTTATTTGCCCTATTATTTTTTTCATTAACACTTAAAAATACACTTTAATCCTTTCCAAAGTTCTTGGCCAAAAGAATCTAAGGTTACATCTTAAGGATTAATTTGGGGCTTTTGTTGGTGATTTCTATCCTTTATCTTCTTGGTTTAAGGAATGTTTTCTTCCCCATTTTTAGTTCCAGCTAAAGATATGGTTTTATACAATATTTTCATGGTTTGATTATTTTATAGCTTTAGGGTTTTCAAATATAATTTGGGAATTTTGATTATAAATGTTTGGTTATAGTTTTACCATATTTTAATTATTCGTTTATATGCTTTAGTGGTGATTTTGGATAATTGGTTGCATGGTAATGGTCATTTGGTAATTGGCTTTGGTTTTGGAAATACGATGCACCCAATAAGTTTGATAAAATGCCTATGAGAATATTTTCACTACATTGTTGGATTTTTAATGGAACATATGCATGGTTTAAACTTAGTAATGGAACCATAAATGGTTTGTAATTACAAAATGCAAAGGTTTTTGGTTTAACAGTCATTCTTGTGGGGTACAATAGAATCCCCCAAGTTATCATAGTAATGGAACACTTGTAGGGTACATGGGACTCCCCCAAGTTAATTGGATAATGTGATCTATGGGTATATAGAAATCTCTTGATCTCAAAAAGGTTTGTCTAGGGACAATACTTGCAAGTTATAGTCGGTATGATGATACCACTATGTATAGACTTAATTAATAACAATTGTTTGGTTGGTTAGAAATGGTTTTGTTTAGGAAACAAAGATGGGGTGTGCTAGCTAACCATGAAGGTGAAAGTCCAATGGATGAACACTAGAAACTCATGTTTACCAACATGAGGGGTTGGTCATGGCAACCTTATATGATACTATGAGGTAAATGGGAATCCTCTATGTATACTATACATATATATCATGGAGGGTAGGGGTATTTGGGAATCCCATACTCCTATTGTATCTCTAGTTTATGCAACTAAATTCATCAAGGCTAGTTCAAGGATTTAGACTAGACCCATATAAACCATGGGTGGTTAAGGATAGTTAAGCTATACATACCTAAGTAGATGGTTTTAAATGTATGCTAAATAGAATTATTTTTTACTTATCCTGAGTTCATGCTAACGTTCACCTTCTAACTGGTCTTCGGGCGGCTATATCCCCACGCAATACTGGAACCAATAATTCTACTCCTTCGACTTAGTGATCAAACTTTGGGATCAACTATTGTATTAAAGTGATGAACTTATATTTTTTTGAAAGGCTTCATTTCATAGATGTTATTTCATACTCCTGTTATTTTATGGATATTAGATTTGGCTATGGTTAGGGGCATGTCCCAACTAGATGTTGAATTTTTTTTTGTTAGAGGCTTTTGTGGAACTACTATGAGTTGGAATGCGCCGGATCGGTATTGCTGTTAGCTTTAGTATTTGAATTGGTATTGGTTCTTACACCGATTGACTATATTGTTGGTTTTTCCATACTCTTTTATTTTTGGATTACATACAATTATTATAGAACTCATATGGTTATGGTTTGGATTATGGTTTGGTTGGTATTACTTACTAATTGGGTATTGGTTAGTTGGACTTGTTTGGGTAGTAACAAATATAGACCTATCCTAGAGTCTTATATTATGCAATAACTCTATATTGTTATTTGTTTGGAATTTATTTTACTCAGGGTATGTATTAGACGGCTGGGTTGGGTATTGGGGGTGGTCCCCGATCCTGGTTAGATTTAGGTTGCCCATTATGACAAGGCCCCCGGTCGGGTCGGATCAAGTGTTTATCATGGTCAATTTGGAGTCCACCAAGCTGTGTCTAGTAGAGTCTTTTTAGGGGTGTGTAGTGCACCACACTCATAAGGGAGAGACTAAAAGGCATTTAGGAATATTTTACTTTCTTGGTAATCGATGTTCAAGTTGTAAGGTCTTTTCTAATCCTAGATTGTTCGCTTTTGAGATCATACCTCAATGATCTAAAATACAAAGAAACTCTTTTGTCCTATCTGGGGACAATGTGGAGGAGACACAGAGGATCCATACTTGGTCTAGGGTTCTAATCCCTAATATTTTTAGAGTTTCACCAGTTGTTGCTAGACCTCTACAGGGTAAGGTTACGAATGTAGAATTTCATCAATCAATTTATACTTTTGCTTAGTTGGTTGCTGTTCAAGTTGAACGGGATGCATTTAGTGTTTATTTTATTAAGGCCATAAGGGTTGGCCAATTTAAAAAGATAAATCCTCCTACTTTTACTAGTGTAAAGGTGGAGAAGGATTCACATGGTTTCTTAGATGAAATAGAGAAATATTCAGGGTAATGCAGGATACAAACATGGAAGGGGAGAATTTTATAGCTTACCAGCTCAAGGATATTGTGTACTAGTGGTATGAGGAGTGGGATATGGATAGAGGTGATGTTAAAGAGTTTTCCTTATGGGATACTTTCTAAAAAAATTTGAATTACTTCTTTTCTCAAGTACTAAGGGGAGCGAAGGTGGAGGAATTCATTAATCTAAGACAACAAAAAATATCAGTCAGGAAATATGCCATGAAATTTAATCAACATTCAAGGCATGCTCCAGAATTAGTGTCTGATATGAGAGGGAGGGTGAGGAGTTCAACTTTTGGACTATGTTGGGATTTGATCGTTGAAAGCAAGACGGCGTTGCTAATAAAGGATATGATATGTCTAGGTTAGTGGTTCATATATAATAAGTGAAAGAACAAAAGAGAAAGTAGGCTAAATTTAGGGAAAGACAGAGTAAGAAACTCAGGATTTTGAACATGGTGGTAGGCAACAACACGGTAGTTGGGATGGTAGTAAGTTGCCAGAGAAGTAGTTGGGGAGTTATGGTTCCTTGTCTTCTGCTAATGCTCTTTACCTAAAGTTTTTGGGTGATAAGCATCAACAAGGTGGTGATTTTTTCTGGGAACAGGGTGCCTAATCTTAGAAAAGTGGGGCACAGTTGGCTTCTTCATGCCCTCCTTGTCGGTTCTGTGGTCGTCTTCATTGGGGATTTTGTGATGAAGAAAGGGATAGGTGTTTTAGATATGGTCAGCCAAGCCACATGCTTAAAAACTATTTAGTTGGTAAGGGTGCTTTAGAAGTATTCAAAGTTTCGATTACTTAATATTCTCCTACTGCATCTAGTGGTGTGACTTCTATGTCTTTTCCTGCTTCTCGTATTGACATAGGCCGAAATAGGTTGTATGCTCTTATATCTTGTAAGGAATTTAAAACATTACTTGATGTCTTCTCATGGCGCGTATTATCTTTTTGATCTGGGGTCCACTCTTTTCTATGTGACCCCATATATGGCTGTATCTTTTAGCTTTGATCCTAAGGTTATTTCTGACCTTTTTTTTTCTTTCCCAGAAGGTGATTCAGTTATTGCTAAAAAAGTTTATAGAGGGTGTGTGGTTTCTATTTATAGTAAGCAGACCATGGTCGATCTATTTGAGTTGGAAATGGTGGATTTTGATATTATTCTAGGGATAGATTAGTTACACTCTTGTTAGGCGACCTTAGACTGTTGTACTCATAAGGTTATCTTTTGATTCCCTAGTGAATCAGTTATAGAGTGAGAGGGTGCTTCCCTAGATCCTAAGGAAAGGTTTATATATTATCTTAGAGCTCAAAGATTAATCTCGAAAGGGTATGTTTATCTCTTGGTGTAAGTTAAAGATTCTAACTCAAAAGGTCCTTTTTTTAATTCAATTTCGGTGGTAAGTGAGTTTCCTAAGGTCTTTTTGGATGATCTTTCTGGTGTTCCTTCAGAGAGGGAGATTGAGTTTGGTATAGATTTTGTTTTAGAAAATCATCCAATATTAATTCCTCCTTATAGAATGGCTCAAGCTAAGTTAAGCGAACTTAAGGAGCAACTTAAGGATCTTCTGGATAAGGGGTTTATTTGTCATAGTGTATCTCAGTTGGCTACACCGGTGTTGTTTGTGCACAAGAAGGATGGTTCCCTTCGGACGTGCACTGACTATTGGTCGTTGAATAAGGTAATGGTCAAGAACAAATATCCTCTTTTAAGGGTTGATGACTTTTTTTATCATTTCAAAGGTCCCAAGTTCTTTTCTAAGATAGATCTTTGGTCTGAGTATCATCATCTTAAGATAAGAGAGAAGGATATCCTTAATATGGATTTTCATACTCTGTATGGGCACTTTGAGTTCTTAGATATGTCATTTGGTTAAACTATTACCCCAGTGACATTTATCGATTTGATAATTAGGGTTTTCAAGTAGTTCTTGGATCTTTTTATCATTGTGTTTATTGATGTCATTCTGATGTATTCTTAGAGTGAGGTGAATCATGCTAATCACCTGCATTTAATGTTACAGACCTTGAAAAAAAAAACAATTGTGTGTCATATTCTCTAAGTGTAAGTTTTTGTAGAATGTTGTGACTTTTCTTGGTCATATTATTTCTAGTGATGGGATCATGGTGGATCCTCAAAAGGTGGTTGTGGTTAGAAATTGGCCTAGACCCATAACTCCAACAAATATTCAGAGTTTCTTAGGTTTGGTTTGGTATTATAGGAGGTTTGTATAGGGGTTTTCATCTATAGTTGCACCATTGACTGATTTAACTTAGAAGTAGGTGAGGTTTTCTTGGTCGAATACGTGTGAAGGGAGTTTCAAGAAGCTTAAGGATAAGCTAACTTCAACTCCAATTTTGACATTACCTGAAGGCAATGAGGGGTTTGTGGTTTATTGTGATGCATCTTGGGTAGGACTTAGTTGTATTTTGATGTGTCATAGGAATGTGATTGCCTATGTTTCCAGGCAATTAAAGGTGCATAAGAGAAATTATACTACTCCTGATTTTGAGATGTTGGCAGTGGTCTTTGCTTTAAAAATCGGGCATCATTATCTATATGGAGTGCCCGTAGATATCTTTTCTAATCATAAGAGTCTATAGTATGTATTCACTCAAAAAGATCTATATCTCTGGCAAAATATATAGTTAGAGCTTCTCAAGAACTATGATATAAGTCTTTACTACAACCTAGGTAAAAAGCTAAGGTGGTTACTGATGCTCTTAGAAGGTCTTCCATGGGGTGTTTGGCTCATGTGATAAAAAAAGTAGGAATGGGTAATAGGATATTCACCATGACTCCAAGGATGGTAGCGTGATGGTTCAAAAAGTGGTTAGGTCATATCTTGATGTAGAGATTAGGAAGAAGTGAGTGCTAGATCCTATCTTGATGAAAATTAAGAGTAATGTTAGTGGGAAAGAGGTAATGGTCTTTGAGATTAGTGGTGATGGTACTTTACAGTAGTAAGGAAGGTTATATATTCTTGATGTCGATAGGTTGCGAAAAAAGGTTTTCGATGAGGTGCATGAATCGCGCTATGTTGTCCATCCTAGTTTTACCAAAATGTATCATGTTGTCAAGGACGTGTATTGGTGGTATGGTATGAAGAAGGATGTGGCTAACTTTGTATCCAAGTGCATAGTGTGACAACAAGTCAAAGTTGAGCACATGAGGCCTGGTGGGTTGTATCAAGAAATTGAGTCACACAAATGGAAACAGAGGTAGTCGATATGGATTTCATTATTGGCCTTCCGCAGACTCTAAACCAATTTAATTCAATTTGGGTCATCGTGGATAGGATGACTAAGTTTGCTCACTTCTTGCTAGTGAAGACTACCTTTTTGGCAGAGAATTATGCGAAGTTGTATCTTCAGGAGTTTGTAAAGCTGCATGGGGTACCTATTTTGATTATCTCTGATTGTTGTACAAAATATTCATCTCACTTTTTGTGGTTTTTTCAAAAGGGATTTGGTACTAAGGTGAGTCTGAGTATTGCTTTTCATCAGCAGACGGATAGACAAGCAGAAAGGTCTATTCAGACATTGGAGGATATGCTTCAGGCATGTTTGATTGATTATAGTGGTAAATGGGTTGAGCATCTACCTTTGTTATAGGTTTCTTACAATAATAGCTATCATACAAGTATTGGAATAGCCCTCTTTAAGGCATTATATGGTAGGAGGTATAGATCTTCTATCGAGAGGTTTGAACTTGGTAAGGTGGATATAATCGGTCTGAATTTGGTATAACAGGATATGAAAAATGTAAAGATGATTTGAGATAGGCTTAAAGATGCCCAAAGTCTCTAAAAGTCCTATACAGATATAAGGAATAGAGACTTGGAGTTTGAGATTAGGGATAAGGTATTCCTAAAGGTATCTCCCATGAAGAGAGTAATGAGGTTTGGTAGAAAGGGGAATCTCAGTCCCTGATTTATTGGTCATTATAGGATTTTGTGGAGGGTTGGTAATGTGGCTTATGAATTAGAGTTGCTTCCTAGATTGAGATCCATTCATCCGGTAATTCATGTATCTATGTTGAGAATGTTCCTTGGTGATCCTTCTTCAGTGGTTCCTTTAGATGGATTGGATATCTGAAATTCTTTGTATTATGAAGAGGTCCCAGTCGATATCTTGAATAGGTAGGTTCGTTGGTCATGGAACAAAGATGTATCCTCGGTTAAAGTTCTATGGCAGAACCACAAGGTGGAAGAGGCTACATGGGATACAGAGAAGGACTTGAAGTGTAAGTATCCACACCTGTTTTCTGCTTTGGGGATTCGTGTGGAAGGTATATGTTCTTCAACATACTTTTTTTTTCCAAACTTTGTTAAATGAAAGATTAATATCTTTACATCTTTATTTTCTAACTTGGTTAAGGGTTGGATTGATATTTTATAATTCAAATGAATCATGTTTGTGGTTACTCTACCTTGGCAGTCATTTAGGAACGAATGTTCCAAGTGGTAAGAATGAAACAACTTAGGTTAAGGAACGTTAGAAATTTTTTTGAATTTTGGATCCCTGGACAGGATATGGGGAAATGACTCATACACGAAGATACGAGTGGTATATGTTAGTCATATACTGACTAGTGTTGGTTGGTGTCTTGGATTTGATTTCTGGAATAGGTAAGATTTCACTGGTATAAGTCATATAAGTGGATATAAATTATTTGGTTACTCCACTTAATTTTAGACTTGGTAAATTAGGTTTGATCTGAGTATGAGTGGCTCACCAAGAGCCGTAAACTAGGGTACGAGTCGTACCATGGACTCGTATGGTGGGCAATATTCAATCCTCTTTAGATTCTATTCTGCCAAGGGTAAGAGTCATGGGTACTTTTGTATACTTGGATATGACTTGGTTTGGGGTGAATCATACCTTGGACAGTATTGGATCCAAGGGAAATGGCCTTAGGTACGAGTGGTGGGTACCACTCGTATTAGAGGGTACAACTAGTATGGTTAGTCGGACCCCCTGATGGGAATTCCATGTAGTTTAAGTAAGAGCAATCTGGATATTTACCCACTTAACCTAATAAGGCCCCACGACTTTTAACACACTTGGGAGGTTATTTTCCCTGTTATTCTATTCATTAACACTTGTAAAACACTCTTTAATCCTCTCAAAAGTTCTTGGAAAAGAAAGCTAGGGTTTAATCTTAAGGATTAATTTGGGGTTTATGTTAGTGATGTCTCTCCTTTGTCTTCTTGGTTTAAGGCATGTTCTCTTCCCTCATTATTAGTTCAAACTAAAGGCATGGTTTTATACAATATTTTCATGGTTTGATTATAGTACAACTTTGGGGTTTTCAAATATAATTTAGAGGTTTTGGTTATAAATATTTGGTTATGGTTTTTCAATGTTTTATTTTTGCTTTTATATGATTTAAGGATGGTTTGGGATAATTGGTTACATGGGAATGGTTATTTGGTAATTTGCTTTGGTTTTGGAAATACTATGCCCCCAATATGTTTGATAAAATTCCTATGAGAATGTTTTCACTATAATGTTGGATTTTTAATGGAATTTATTCATTGTTTAAACTTGGTAATGGAACCCTATATGGTTAAATGGTCTGGAATAATCAAAATGGAATGGTTTTGAGTTTAACAATTATTCTTGTGGGGTACAATGGAATCCCCCAAGTTATCATAATAATGGAACACTTTTGGGGTACATGAGACTTCCCCAAGATAATTGGATAATGTGATTTATGGGTACATAGAATCCCTTGATCTCAAAAAGGTTTGGCTAGGTACAATACTTGCAAGTAATAGTCGGTAGGAAGATACCACTATGTATAGCCTTAGTTAATAACAACGTTTTGGTTGGTTGAAAATGGTTTTAATTAGGCAATAAACGCGGGGTGAGATAGATTATTGTGAAGGTGGTAGTCCAATGGATGAACACTAGAAACTCATGTTTTTCGACATGAGGGGTAGGTTATGACAACCTTATATGATACTACGAGTTACATAGGAATCTTCTAAGTACACTGTACATATATATCATGGTGGTTAAGGGTACTTGGGAATCCCTTACTCTTATGGTATCTTCTGTTCGTGCGGCTAATACATTAGACCCATTCAACGCATTACACTGGAACCATATAGCCCGTGGGTGGTTAAGGACGGTAAAGCTATACATGCCCTAGTTAATGGTTTTAAATGCATGCTAAACCTGGTTTCCTTTCCTGGCATGGTGTTATAGTTATAAATGTATGGTTTGTATGTATATGGATGGTTTACTTGGTTTTGTTAAATGGCATTATTTTATCCTTATCATGAGTTCATGCTAGCATTCACTTACTAACCAATCTTTGTGTAGTTCTATCCCCACGTTTTGCAGGAACCCACCATTCTACTACTCCTGCTTAGTGATCAAACTTTGGGATCAACTATTGGATTTAAGTGGTGAGTTTTTTTTTTCTGTAAGGATCCATTTCATGGATCATATTTCATACTTTGATTATTTTACGGATATTGGTGTTTGCTATGATTAGGGGAATGTCCCAAACAGATATTGGTTTTCTATTGGTTTGAGGCTTTTGTGGAACTACTATGGGTTGAAATGGGCGGGATTAGTATTGGTGTTAGCTTTAGTATTGGTATTGGTACTGGGGTTGACACCAGTTAACTGTATTGTTGGTTGTTCCATCCTCTATTGTTTGGGATTATATATAATTATTATGGAACTCATATAGTTGTGTTTTAGATTATGGTTTTGTTGGTACTGGTTATTGGTTGGGTATTGGGTGGTTGGACTCGTTTGGTTAGTGATGGATATAAACCTATCCCAGAGTCTTGGATTATGCAATAACTCTATCTTTTTATATGTTCGGAATTCATCTGACTAAGGATATGCACTGGGTGGTTGGAATTGGTATTGGGGATAGTACCCGGTCCTGGTTGGACTTGGGATACCCATTACATCAAGGCCCATGGTCGGGTCGGGTCACAAAAGTACCCTCAGAAGCATTAGACCACAAAAATTTCACCTTCTTCTGGGTCAACATAGTCAATAGGGCAGGAACAGAAGAGAAAGTCTCCACCAACATTCTATAATAACCGACTTAACTTATGAAGCTCTGAATATCGGATGAATTCACGGGTCTAGGCCACTTCTTAACCACTCTAAACTTATGTGGATACACTATGATCCCTTCACTAGAAATAATATGGCCCAGATAGATCACAACATTTATCCGGAATTCACACTTAGAGAATTTAGCATACAACTATTTCGCTTTTTGGGACTATAACATAAGACGGAGGTGATCGGTATGATCTTCCTCACTCTTCGAATACACTAAGATATCAATAATAAAGACAATCACAAACAAATCTAAGAACCACCGAAAAACCCAATTTACAAGATCCATAAATGCTATTGCGGAATTTGTCAAACCTAAGGATATCATCCTAAACTCAAAATGACCATATCGGGTTTGAAAAACACTCTTAGGGATATCCACTTCCCTAATCTTCAATTGATGAAACCCCAATCAAAGATCAATCTTAGAAAAGAACTTAGTACCCTAAAGATGATCGAACAGATCATCAATTCTCGAAAGGGGATACTTCTTCTTCACGGTCACCTTATTCAATTGGCAGTAATCAATACACATTCGATGGGACCCATCATTATTATGCATAAAAAGAATAGTAGCACCCTACGGAGACATACTAGGACGGATAAAACACTTGTTAAGAAGATGTTTTACCTGCTTCTTGAGTTCTTTCAACTTAGTTGGATCCATTCTGGATGAGGGATAAAAATAGGACAAGTGTTCGAAAGCAGATCAATCCCAAAATAAATTTCCCTATCCAGAGGAATACCAAGAAGATCATCAGGAAACATCTTGGAAAATTCACAGACCACAGGGATAGTTCAAAAAGAAGGACCTACGAATCTAGAATCCTTAATATGCACTAAGTGATTGAGGCACCCTTTAGAAACCAATTTCCAGGCCCCAAGATATAAAATGAAACTTACATTTGATATTAGGGAACTACCTTCCCATTACATCACCGATTCATTTGGGAAATGGAAATTGACCTTTTAGGTCCGACAATTAAGAGATGCATACCCATCCCCAAAATCACATCAAAGTCAAATATGTGCAACTTTATCAGATCCACCAAGGTCTCCCTACCATAAACCGACATCACACAACCCCTATAGATTTAGGATCAAAAACAAAATGGATAGACAGACAAAATTTCTTATATCAAAAAAGTTTGAGCGTACAAGTAAAAACATCGGGGGATGGCTCAGAATTCTTGCGAGTGGTAAAACCATATGGGTAGTTTCGACCAGTGTCAGAGCCCAAAGAAGATGTTGTACCTTTTGGTGTTAGAGTTGATAAAGTAGCAAAAAGAATATGTTTTTCCCCAGAAGTGACCTTAGATGGATAGTCTCTCTACATATGACCAATCAGACCATATTTAAATGACTAGTTCCTCACTTTTCATAAACACCACAGTACACTTGGCCACAAAATCTAAAAGGAGGATATGATGGAGCTAACTGAGCCACACTAGCCTGAGGCTGGGCGTCTTGAGATCTAAACCCACCATCTATTGAGAATGATGATCACTCAATGGCTTTAGATAATATTACTAGAAGTAGGGTAGGAACCTGAATTGCCCTAATTCTTCTTAGACTATTTGCCACTGTCTCTACGACTCTTTTGTTGACTCCTACCCTGATCTGAGTAGTAAAACTTCAAATTCTGCCTTTCATCTATCTCTGCCTACTTATTCTTTTCTTTTTCCACTTTTTGTGTATACACCACAAGTATTGAGATGTCCATATCCTTATTTAACAAGGAAGAATTTGTAACGACCCGGGACTACCCTCTAGTCATCATATAGTGCTTACAGTCCTGAGGGACCACAAGCTAAACCATGAGCTTGTACCTATTGTGAGCACTGAATAATAATATCATAATTACGGAAAACATCTGATATTCCCTTAAGGTTTTATCACTGAATCAATAATGAAATATGAATCTATAGAAAAATTGAATGAATATGATTAAATACTGATAAACTGACATGTCAGATAAAAAATCTGAATACTGGATAACTGACTCTAATGTCTGAAATGCCTCTAAAACTGACTGACTGAATATGAGTTGATGGGACAGGCCCCCAACTAACTTTGCTAACTACTAAAATAGAGATGTGAAGTAAAATAATTTGTCCTAAAAAATGAGGACTCACCACTGCTACTGTACTCCTGATAGTCTGATGAGTGAGGTCTAAGTGAGATCCGATAACTAAGCGTCAACACCTATGATATAATACATCATAGCACAAAAGAAAGGTATGTGATAAGTACTATGAATGTAATGGTATGCTAAATGAGGTAGGATGATATGCATGGTTTCTTGAACAGAACTAATAATTAACTGAGTATGCTTGTACAACATGAAGTATTGAATAGTAACAATAATTTCATGGTAACATGGTATATAATCAATAGTGCATGGATATTCATGGATAAAATCAGAATTTAAAACATAAAAACTTGAAAAGAATATAACGTGGTGATTAAAATGGGTTACTTGGATCCATGGATGAAAGAAATCCATGGATGAACATCTAGCATACCTGGGATGATGAATTTCTTGAAGTTCTGGGTGAGTTCCTGAGGATTGATCTTGAATTTGAGAACTAGGATTTTTTGTTCTTGAAAAGGGGATCTTTAATTTGAGAGGAATTGAATAATGAATTATTATTTAGGTAAATTAGGGATAAATTTAGTGTTTAGGATGAGTTTAGGGCTTAGGAAAAAGACCCAAATATCCTTAAAAGGATTTAAAACGTGAGCTAAAAACTGACCATCTCAATTTTTGGCCTTGGCGCGATGCAACACTATCGCGACAAGCCACTAGAAATGGAAAATTGGGATCTGTAAAATTATCGTAACACAGAGCTATCGCAGTAAGCCTTTGGAATGCCAATTTGGCCACCTCTGTGTTGCGCTAACATCGTGTAGGCCCCCTAGAAATTTCCAAACGGTAAATTAGCCTACTCTAAGATGTGCCATGATCACGGAGTCATACTAGGAATTGAAAATTGTTATTTGGACTTTCTCTGTGACACACAAAGAGTTAAAATGACAAGGTCTAATGACTTAAACTTAAAATCGCCATAACTTCTTACCCGGTTATCAGATTTGGGCGAATTTTATAACATTGGAAAAATAATTGAATTTCCTACGCATTAGCTATCTCTAAACTGAAAAATAATGAGTGTTTCAAAAATTTTGTATACAAAGACTCATGTATTGGGACTTAGATTATGCTAGAGAAATACGGGGTGTTATAGCCTTTCTCTCCAAAATCAATTCACGGGACAACCTAGAGGCTCTTTCTCATTCTAGACACCAGTTCTTTCTCTTCCTCATTCTAGACACTAGCTTAAGGTTCCTCAGAAGGGATAGAGGGAACCAGTGAATCTCTATTACGGCAGTCAGAAGTAAATGACCTTAGACCAGGTTTGAACTCCTAGAGTAGGAGGAGAGCCATCCAGATTGTCCTCATTAGGACAAAAAAGTTTCTATGAACATCAGATCTTCTGGGAGGCATAATCAAAATAGAAAACATAAGGAAATTAGAAAAGATTCAAGACCTTAGACTCTATAGCTTAAAATAAAACATCAAGAAAGGGGTAACATACAAAAATTCCTCCTAGCCTCTCCCTTATAAGTGTGATGTGCTACATACCTATTAAAGAGACTCTAAGCTACACACATATGAAAGAAACTCTACTTGACACAACTTTGGTGGATACCAAATAATAACAAACCTAGGATCTGATACCATCTTTATCATAACTCGAACAAGGTCCTTGCTATGATGGGTATCTCAAGTCCATCGGGGACCAGAAACAAATCGACTGAATATACCTAATGTCAGATGAATTTAGAATATATAACAAGATATGTTTAAAGAAAAAAGGGTATATATGAAATCGATAACCATCAACCAACCAAAACACCCAAGTCTGCAGTAATCCAATATTGATTTCTAACAAAAGATCCAAAACCAGTTTTTGTTGAGACATGTCCTTAACTTTGACAGATGAAAACGACAATAATAATGCCAATGATAATGAAACTCTTAAATATGGTCTATGATAAAATCTGTTGAAATTTCTAAGTCTTCTCTGAAGTATGAAAGTACACCATTTCAACAAAATGAATCGACAAACCGAGCCAACCCACCTAACCCTATGCAAGAAAAGTAATGGCATGGGGATACAACATTCGGAGACGGATAGTAGAGCTAAAACTAGCATACAACTCAGGGATAAGGGAGAAAAATAATACCATAATCAGCACTTCAAACTTAGTTAAAAACCAATGCACATAATCATATGTAAATGCGTAAATATACATCATGTGCCAGGATAGGGAACAAAATATGGTGGACGTAAACCAACCAACCATATGAAAGTAATAAGAGGGAATCAAACTACCTAATCCTATAGACCTCAACATTGACAACCACAATTTCCAATGTTGGTCCCTCGGGACCTCCACTTTTATGACTCTGCTACACAACCCCCATTAAAGTCTAATTAAGACAAGTATTACACATTTCCATTCGTTGAACTACCTTAAATTTTAAATCATATATTGTTGGTATTGTCATACCAACTACACTTGCAAGGTAACACCAACATGCCATACTAATTACCATCACTTGGGGGAATTCACAATCACCTTTGGTTCAATTATACATTAACTTTGGGAATTTCACTACCCGTTAAGGTTCAATTCAAAATCATTATGCTTCATTGATTATTCACATTATGCAATAGTAAAAGAGTAGTTTAATAGGCATACTTTTCATATTCAAAACCAATTCCACAATAGGGGTTGAGGTCAGGTCATAACAACTTCAAAAGTCACAAGTTTAGGGAAATCACAATCCCTTAGTTTATTCACCAATTGCATTCATCAATTGATTTTTAAAAAAAATATTAAAACATAAACCATTTAGGGATAGACATGAAACATTACGTAAACAACAGTTATACAAAACCCCTGAATCCATGTTTTCAAAACCAACCTCAATACCATATGAAAAGTACATTAAAACTTATGTTTTTAGTAAACTAAGAATTACGGAAGAGTAACATTCTTGAAATACCATGTTTCTTTTCCTAAATGGAATCCTTGATCCCTTGGATGACCTATTTCTTTTAAACCCTAAGTATAGCTACTTGAGAGCATTTTAGAGAGCTTTGAAAGTGTTTGAGTACGTTGTGAATGAGAAATAACCCCTCTTAAGTTCAATTTGAATATGGGGTTTTAATTGGGAAATAACAGAATTGTCCAAATTTTCCTCAATTTAAAACTAAAATTTAGTCATCGGTGACTACAGGTCAATATACGACTCGTATAAACTCATAATGACTCTTCGCCATAAGTCGTAGCTAGGACAACTTCTAAGAAACTCATAATATGTTGACCCTACAACTTAACCTATATGACTCATAATTAGACCCTACAGTCATTTTCAACCCAACAACTATTTTGGGTATACACTGGTGATGTTGGGTGTATTTACGCATTCTAGCATCACTATTCTAGCCCTTTTAGCCTTGTTTTGAGGATGATTCATGTGATATATAGGTGGATAATAAGATAAATGTGTATCATAGTGTTAACGCATGTGTTTATGATCTTCAAAATGAGTTTCAAACAAGTTTGTACCTAAAATATTCAATTGGAGTTCAACCCAGAAAACTAGCATTACTAGCTTGAGCTAGGTGCTTGTCTAGTTGATTTTGGTGGATTCTATTGAGTTTAAAGTGTTTCAAATGGTTTTTATGTGTAATTATATGTGAAAATTTATTTTGATAATTCTCAAGGGTCAATTGGATCAAGCCAAGGTTCAAAATAATTAGTTAAAGATCAAAGTAAAATTAGCCTATGCTTAGCTCGAGTTTCTATTTTGTCGTGTTTAATGTTGTGTTGTTTTGAGCTTTAAATTGTTCTGTTTAATGTTATATATTACCTTTTTAATGGATTCTGATGATATATAAAGGATATAACAGCTTCAAATCTAGTGCCAACAACTCAAAAAGGCTCAGAATGGCTCAACGAAGGCACAATACGCAGATTGATGCATTTTGGACCCCTAGAATGTATTGGGCGCATGTGTAATGTAGGTGGGACCAATGAACTCGTGAAAAACATCAATGGATTCATAATATACATAAAATATCAAAAATAGGCCCGTGCTAGTTCCAAAGGCAATTAGCGTAAGACGTAGGGTCATTTCCGTGCTTTTGTGCCTTAGAAAAATTTTGAACAAAAATTTCCAGAGAGGGCATGCGATTAGCGTGCAACGCATGCTCCATTCCATAGGAATGGAGGGAACAACGCATGCTCCACTCAAAACCTAGGTTTTTAAAGCTAATTTGACTCCTACACATACTTGGCTTACCCTTATGCTATATATACATGTTGTATCACATTTTTACACATCTTTTAACATATTTTCCAAATCAAGGGGATACTATAACTTCATTATTAGGTTTTTATTAATTTTATTTAGTTCATACATGATTTTAGTCATTAATCACAACATTTTGAATGTGATTATGACTATGCATGGCAAAATGCCCTCTTTCTAGGGTTGCAGACAGGAGCGTAATTGTTATTGATAGGGATTAAGTTAGTCTTATTTTCTTATAAATATTGGTTTTTTGTTTATTATTATTATAAATATTTTAACAATTCACAACCCTTAGAATACATCCATTATCTACCTTGTGAACTCGGGATAGGGAATAGGGCAATAGAACATGAGAATAAGCAGAGTATGGTTCTTGATTCTTTATAAAATAAGAAACTTGAATTAGTATCTAGGAAAGGGATGTACTTAGATACCATACTTGATTCATATATTGGATGATATTTGTTAAGAACTTAAGTGAACTATTATATCCCCACTCAACCTGCAGGTGTAAGGTTTAACTTAGGTAATAGATTAGAGGTTGGGAAACCATAATCGTATAATTAACCCTACAAATCAACAACCAAGATAATAAAGTTAACGAATGAAATTCAATAGCGTAATTTGATTGTTCAGAGTGCTTCAACCCTGGGTTTTCTCTTATTGATTGTCTTAAGACCTTTATATTCCGCAGTGTTTAGTTTTAATTTACAGTTTCCAAACCTTTTATTTGGTTACTCTCACATCAAGTGAATCTTATTTGTGAATTGAAGTCAAATCATTGCCAAATCTAGTCTCTGGGGATCGATAAATTGGTTTACTAGAAGGCCATTATATTACTTGGTAGACCATGTACACTTTCGTTTGTGCTTGGGACCTTTCAAATGGACACCCTAAAATTGCAAAAAATAAATCATTACAAGTCCTTACTACTCATATAGAGCCACTCATACTTAGAGCAGAACTCTGGCACACACTTAGGGATTTGGTTACGATTCGAGTCTAACGACTCATCAAGACTCCCTACGAATTGTCAGGGAAGTTGTAGTGAAGACAATATGGATAAAATTTTAGAACTTTTCAAGGACCAAAAACTCGACGCATTACACATAAACCATGTGAGCTAGCATTGACTCTAATGTCTTAACCAGGTTAAGGAGCGTAGTTCAGCCTTTTCCATCGAAATATAACTTGAAGTAAACTGGAATGATCACTAGAATGAGCCCATATTGGACAGGGGGAACACTCACTGGTGAGGCTTCTAAGTCTATAGTGGAATATAGTTTCTAGACAATAGGATGCGCTGAACCCACATTCCTTTCTCGATGCTAAATACTACTCCCAAATATATAAAGTATGTGCTCAGACTGATGAAATTCACCTTAAAATAAGCACTTGGATTTATAAATCTAAAAACCATTTATGATTTTTTTAATAAATCATAATCATAAATATCTTGGTGAATTTCATATTTTATCTAAGATTTTAAGATCTAAATTGAATCTGAATCATGATGTATCAATCTGAAATAGTAATTTTGAACTTCTTGTAAACTGAGAGAATCATGATAAATCCATATGCTCTAATTTGTAAATTGACTGAATCATGCTGAAAGTCATATATATATATATATATATATATATATAGGTATGTATATATATATATATATATATTCACTATCTCATAGAAATTCATGTCAAGACACTAAAATTCAACTCATAATAACAATCATATAAGTGCAAACATAAGTAAAGATGGAAATCTACAAAATATGGAAATTGTGTATGAACTTTAGTTGAAATCACATAAATTCAATTGCAAAAACCAAAACTTGTGGGCACTAGGATGAAAGGTTACCCTTGTTCAAACCCCACATACCTGAATTTCTTGACTTTTTGAAGCTTTGAGAGGTGAATTATTGAGAGAAACCTATTTTCTTATATCTTGAGAGTGTAGAGAAGAATATGTTTGTCAACTAACTAAAAAATGGGAAAAATAATGCCAAATTGACAAATTGAGTCATTTATAAGACCCTATACACGTACACAAGGTGTTGGGAATGACTTAGGGATATGAAAAAACCCTTATTCCCCTAAAATAAACTAAAAATGGAAAACTTTGGTGCACAAGAAGGGGTATGCAGTGCGACCCCAATTGTGGACCTCAGGGTTCGTATGGCGAATCTAATCTCAAACCTTAGGGTTCGTTGGGCAAACCCAATTGCTAACCATAGGTTTTGTGGTGCAAACCCAATCGTGAACCTCAGTTTGTGAGGCAAACGCAATCATGAACCTTAGGAAGCAGCCTATCATGTCCACTTCGTGGGACGATGCTTCCGTAGAATGTCTTACTAAAATGCCTTTAACTTTTTACTCCGAACTTAAATTGATGAGTGGTCAGTTACGTTGGAAAGATTTTCAAAGTTATTTAATTCGATAAATAATGGTCCAGATAACTTGTTATATTCTTGTAGTTTCACTCTTTTAAAATCAACCCTTGTAGAATCCAATAATAAAACTCAATCAATACAATTGTTCACAACTCCATTTTTCTCAAAGTGCTTTCTATGACAATAATCGCATTTAAAACACTTCACACTGAAGGTGAATGGCCATGATACTTATCTACTCTTTTAAATAATATCTTTGGGGACTTTAAACATATGATAAATAGTTGACAAATTATATAGGAGCTTGTGGGGTATTACATGTATCTACAAAACAAAAACTTAATTAGCAATAAAATCTATTAGTTTTTTCCTTCTATAAAGGTTTTTTTCTACCACAGCATACACCTTTATCATTAATTATTTAATCCTCCTGATATCTACTGCAACACACCATGGAACTTCTTATATCCATCTAATATTCTTTCAACACTTGAGGAGTCAGTCTCCAAAATCAATGACAGATGATTTTGATTAATACAATACTCTAATTCCCTCATTAATGCTAAAACTTATGCCACCAAATTGTTATGATCTCTAAGTTTTCTTCCTTCAGTATAAACCAAATGTCATGAATCACTTTTTATACAAAAAGAACTTGAGTTGATGCTAAGGTTACCCTTTGATGCCTCTTCTAAATTACACTTATAAAAACCCAACCTGGAAACCTTCTAGTACACCAACTTACAAGCATCTGTAATATTTGTCAACCAAGGGTATAGGAACTTGGTCATGTAGACTAGGTTATTGTTTATTTCAATCCTTATGCTACCATAATACACTTTTTCTCCACGCTTTATAGCATTTCTCCTCTTTTAAATTTTCCATAAAATAAACATGAACACAACTGTATAGATAGGCTTAAGTTTTAGAGAAGTTAGAGAGTATCGACACTTGAAAACAACATCTTCAATCTGCAAAGAAAGACAATCAATCCCTGCAAGTAGTGCAAAGTACTACCATAAAGTATTAGAGATAGTACATTTAATAAATAAATGTTTAATAGTCTCTTTTACTTTATCTCTAGAATAGGAACAAAGAACATTGGCACTTATTATGTTCCTGACAAGTGTTTCCCCTATAGGCAACCTTTTCTTCCACAACCTATAGATAAAAAACTAAACCTTAAAGGGAACTCCTTTCATACTTATTGTTTTGAAAATTTATTGTTCTTCTACTCTTTATCTTAAACATTCCTAGGCAGACTCTACTATGAATTTTTTAGAACTATTCAAAATCCACCAATTTTTGTTCCATTCTTATAAATCCTCCACACAATTAACACTTAACAACATGATTACTAACTTTTTCATTGATATTTTTTTGCATCATATTTACACTCCATCTCCCATTTGTAAAGAGTTTATTCCCCCCTTCAACTGACTGCTATTATCTATTTCAATAGGCAAATGATTATGTATGGCACCTAGTTGAGTCCATTTGTCATATCATACACTTGAATGACAATATTTAGGTTCCCACCATATCTCTCGATCAAATATGTCTGTATCCTCAAGCATATACTTCCATGTTAACATCCCCCCTGTTCATTCTACTATCTAATGTCTCATTTCTACATATTTATTCCTTATAAAGTTGGTCCACAATATTTTTTAGGTTTTAAAATTCCACCAAAACTTAGAAAATAAAGCATTTGATACATTAAACAAGGAATTGAAATCCAAACCCCTTTATTTTTAGAAATACAAATATCAGTCCAAGTAACTCATGTTTGTTCTTGCCTACCTTTATAAAATTCCGTAAGAATCTTGCAAAAAATTTATGTAAATCATAAATAAAACACTTAGGAGGGTTAATAACAGACAATAAATAAATGTAAATGATATTCAAAACATTATTTATTAATACAACCTTAACACTAAATTGAAACATCTTCTGTTTCCAAGCTTGTAGCTTATTATGACATTCTTCATCAATTTAGAGAAATGAACCTTTTTATTGTTTTCATAACCAATAGCACATTCTAGATATATCAAAGGGAACTTTTCATTATTAAAATCAGTGCACACCTCCACTTCCTTAATATGAGCATTTGCAGTGTATGATTCAAAAAGAAGACACTCTTCTCCTTGATAATTAATTGTCCAGACTGTATCTCTTAATCTCTATGAATAAACATCATCAAATTCAAGGATGTTTTATCAGTATAGACAAATATGATTGTACCATCAAAATATTCGAAGAATTAATATTCTCATTCCACATAGGCAAAGCAAAACCTTTAATATTTGTATCATTAAAAATAAAATTTAAATCTCTAGATAGTACCACAGTTATAAACAAAGTTATACATAAAGGATCTCATTGCTATACTCCCTTTATAAAATTAAAGATATCATGGGCATGTACATTAATAAGAATAAAATTCTAGTTAATTGCAATCTATCTTCAGATTATATCCACTACACCATTATCAAATCACATATTCTCTAGCACTATAATCAGAAAATTCTAATTCATCCTTTCATATGCTTTGACATATCAAGATTGATCACCATATTTGTAGGTTTTTCCCGCATTCTGATATCTATAATCATCTTCCATGTCAAAAGAAGATTTTCTAAAATACTACTATTATTAACAAATTCTGACTAGCTTTTAGAAATGATTATAAGTTGTAACTCTTCTACTCAGTCATGCAACATACTTGAAATTACTTTGCTAAAAAAATTACTCAAGTTGATTGATCTCATGTCATAAAAAAATTGTACAATATATTTTTTAGGTATTAGTACCAAGTCAATATGAGTAAAAAATTTGGGATAGTACAACTCTAAAAAAAATAAGCCATCACTTTGAAAACATCCT
The DNA here is from genome assembly GCA_030864225.1 of Capsicum baccatum var. pendulum. Taxonomy (NCBI): domain Eukaryota; kingdom Viridiplantae; phylum Streptophyta; class Magnoliopsida; order Solanales; family Solanaceae; genus Capsicum; species Capsicum baccatum. The sequence continues at coordinate 72,116,000 of CM061558.1, read as the reverse complement.
TGCCTACTACGCCCAAACAACTCTAAAATATGACCAGTGAACCTGTAATGAACCTCTAGGTAATTTCCTCAATTTGCATGTATTTATGGAATTTCAATCCTTCCCATAGTGTCTACAGGTCATTTATGAATTGCCAGAATTGTTGATTTGGTTATTAGACAATTCATTTGGATTTTAGGCTCATTTCTATGTTTTGGAGCTTTCGCTATTTAGGATTTGGTCTCTATCGAAAAATCTTACTATATGACCTAGGATGAGAATTGATAGTTCCATCAGCTCCAATATATTAATTTTAGGCTAGGGAAACCCTAGATTAGGATCCCGAGACTTCTAGACTCATTTAGTGCTATTGGGCGGATTATATAAAATATGAAACTATGGATGTACGCCCCGTATTTAGTCAAAAATAATCTTGGATGAAAGTTTTATTGATTCCATTGGATCTATAATATGGTTCACAATCAAATTTCACTATTGGATCATGTTCGTAGGGTTTCAAATGAGTTTTTGGGATCAAATATAAGTTTTTGACATTGTTGGAGCTGCTGTGTTCACGGAAGAGAACCTTTAACCATTTGAACCGTTCACTTAAGAGACCATATGGAAATTTAAGAGGCATTATAAAATTTGTACCAGGTTGGTTAAGCAATCAAAGTGTCTCTTTAGCGACCATCACTAAGTATAAAGCGCAAATTCATATTTTTTGAAATTTTAGGAGCTAGGATGCTCCGATTTTGATGATTTTTCTCATAGATTAATTTTCCACCAATTTATAACTCTATTTTTATTTTATAAATTTATCAATAAATTTTATTCTTTTCATGATTTTACCTAAGTTGAGAATCAAAACTCCATTTTCACCATTTTTGGGGCTTTGGAGCTCAGATTTGGGCAATTCCAAAAGTGTTTTTGAGATTTCTTCTGTGCATAAATTTAAAAAACTTATAATTATAATTTTATCCTTCGTTTCATCTTCAAAAAATCTTCAAATTCATAATTTCAAAATGAAATTTGGATTTTTTGTTGGTAAAGCCTGAAGATGGTTTTTGTTTGATTTGAATCTCGTTTTTATCTCATTTTGGCTTGGGTTTTCAGTTGTAGATTTCTATCAGTATGGGAATAATATTTCTAAAATAAAGTTATTATTTTACCCCTTTTAGTTTCAAACCTATTTTTGAGGTTTGTTTCTATACTCAACTTGAATATAACAATTTGAGTCTCATTTTACTCCTAATGACGTGCATATTAGAATTTTGATAGTGTGGTAAAATTTTGGGATCAGAGTGAAGATGGATAATTTATGGATGATTTAAGTAATATTGGTTTGGTATTGAGGTAGCCTTTAGTCTACTCTCTATGTTGCATGTTAGATAGGAATGTTATGATGTGATTTTGGGTAGAACATCGTGACTTGGCCTAAACTACGAGTTTAGAGGCAAGAAGGGTAATTGACCCGTAAGGTGAATTACTTATTATAATACTATGATCCTATTACCTTCATCATATTGAGATAATTTGTAGAATTTTTATGATATCATCCTAGATATGAGATGTTATTTAGGTATTGGAAGAGTGATTAGTATGATTAGTCTTATTTAGATTGTTCAGGTTATCTTAGAACTGCAATTTAGATGGAATTGACATAGTTTCTCATATTTTGAGTAGAATTTCTATATTTGGGCAAATTATTTCATATTTAACATCTAGAAGTGAATTTAGAAACCTTAGCCTAGTCTAGGGTAGAAATTGCCTAAATATAGATTTCGAGAATTAGAAGTGTGTCCCTCCAACCCACCTTAGGCCAAGACTTGTGTTAGAATTTGTGGACTATTTAGGAATTTTAGACTTAGTTAAGACTAATGAGCCTTTAGTATAAGGTTACTTCGTAACTCGGTGGATTGTGATTGTTTTTTCAGATTATATTATGGGTATGCTAGATATATAAATGGGCCCAAGGTCGTGATTATGATAATGGTTGGATTTTGAAAAATGTTTTATCCTTGTAAAGGACATCACCATAGTTTTTAGATATTTTAATGCTTATGATTACATTATTTGGATACTGGTGATGGTATGTATAGATTTGGTACATTCATGATTACTAAAGTGATAAATGGTGTGATTCCAACTAAAATATGGTTTTATTACATTTTATTTCCTAAAAAGTAATTTATTCCCACTTTTGACTTTTAAAATGGATTTCTTCATAACAAAAATTGTACCATCTTAATGAATAACATATGAGACTTTGAGACTAAAATTATTTTTTAGAGATTTGATCGAGATAGATTTCGATCCACAATTTAGCTACTACTATTTACCTCGATTATAAGAGATTTTGAACCTTTATACACTTTTATGATTACTTAGTCATGTAGTTTTCCTCGAATAATGGATTTATGGACTTATACGCTTTTAGCCACAGTCCTAGCCATGCATTTTATAAGTATATAGATAGATAGATAGATAGATAGATAGATAGATATAGATAGATAGATAGATAGATATATACATACATATATACATACAAACATATGGTAATGGAAAAGTACACTGATGATGATATTGATGATATAAGTTTTAGTTCAAGTCAATTAATTGATGATATAATGATATGAGTTTTGGTTCAAGTCTAATAATTAATGATATGAGTTTTAGCTTAAGTCCAGCGACTGATGATGATATAGTTTTTGCACTAATACAGTGTGCAAGAGGTGTGATAATAATAATAAGGGTGAGTGTATGGCTGGCAGTGATGTGTGTTTTGGGTATGGCAAGGCAGGCCACATGATAGGAGATTTCCCAACGGGTATGCAGAATGGTAGGAACGATCGTCAGCAGGGCTATACTAAGTATTTAGTAGCCCAATAGGTCACCCTACTTAGCAGGGGTCCACTTCTATTGCAAACCAATGGATAACACCAGGACCGACTTTATTCCCTTCAAACTCGGCAAGATCTAGAAAGTTCTTCTGACGTGGTCACTGATACATTACTAGTCTTCCATCTTCATGTTTATGCATTATTAGACCGCAAATCTTCACCTTTATTCATGACTCATTATATAGTAATAGACTTCTACATCAGTCCTAAAAATCTTGCAGAACCCTTCTCCGTGTCTACCGTAGTTGGTAATTCTATCGTAGCCAGATGGGTATTCGAAAATTGCCCAGTCATAGTGTCTCAGAAAGTTACCTCAGTAGACTTTGTAAAATTATAAATAACCAACTTTGATATAATTCTTGATATATATTGGCTCCACTCAGCTAATGCCTCAGTTGATTGTAGAAAATAAATCCTTCAGTTTTACTTTCCAAATGAGCCAGTCATAGAATGGAGGGGTAGTACCTCACTTCTTATAGGTTGATTGGTCTCTTACCTTAAGGAAATGAATATGATATCCAAGTTTTGTATTTATAACCTTGTTTGAGTCAAGGACTCAAGTTCTAAAATTCTAAGTGTTGACTCAGTTCTAGTAGTGAATGAGTTTCCAGAAGTATTTCCTGAAGATCTGCATGGAGTTCCTCCTGAGAGGGAAATCAACTTTGCTATAGATTCTCCCCAAATACCCAAAATATTTAAATTCCACCTTACATAATGGCTTTAGTTGAGCTTAAGAAATTGAAAGATTAGTTGAAAGATCTCCTAGATAAGGATTTCATCAGGCCTAGTGTTTCCCCGTGGGGTGCTCTAGTTCTGTTCATGCATAAAAAGAATGGCTCTCTCAAGATGTGCATCAGCCACTATCAATTGAACAAAATCACAATAAATAATAACTATCCTCTACCCAGGATTGATATCTTATTTGACCAACTTCGAGGAGCAAATTATTTCTCTAAGATAGACCTCAAATCTGGCTATCATCAACTTAGAGTCAGATAATGTGACATTTTGAAGACAACCTTCAAAACATGGTATGGTAACTTTGAATTGGTAGTTATGTCTTTTTGACTGGCAAATGCCCCTGCAACTTTCATGGACTTGATGAACAGAGTGTTTAAGTAGTACTTGGACATGTTTTTCATAGTCTTGATAGATGACATCCTTATTTATTCTCATAGTAAAGGCAATCATAAAGACCACCTAAGAATTGTTTTGTAGACCCTTAAAGATCATCAATTATTTTCTAAGTTTAGTAAGCATTAAATTTGGTTGAGATCAGTAGTCTTCCTCGGTTACATCATTTTCAAACATGGAATTAGAGTTGATTCTCAAAAGACCAAAGCAGTAAGAAACTATTTTAGAACTCTCTCTTCTTCAGATATCAGGAGTTTTATGGGTTTAGCTGGTTACTATAGATGGTTTATAGAAGGATTCTCTTCTATTTCTTCTCCCATGTCCATACTGAGTCAGAAGAAAGTTAAGTTTCAATGGTCAGATTCTGGTGAGAAGAGTTATAAGGAGTTAAAGAATCAACTCGACTTTCCACAAATATTGACTCTACCAGAAGGTTTGAATGGTTTTGTAGTTTATTAGGATGCTTCCAAGGTTGGTCTTGGATGTGTTATAATGCCCAAGCTATACCTTGACTCTGATGTTTATGCGGTCGCTTTCAAATATAGTAAGCCAAAGAAGGTTGGGGTCGAATCCCAAGGAAATAAGTGGATTCATAGCTCTCAACTATTGAAATCAATGATAAGAACCTAAAAAGTAAATAGGGGTGTTGCGTAGCAATATAGAATAAGTGGAAAATATCAGTTTCAGTTGTAATCAGTCGTAGGTGAACACTATGATTGTGTTCCCCTTGGATTTTCAACTCCATATGCTTATCGTGCTATATGGACCAACCCAATACCTTATATGCAGAACCTGATAAGTTAAGTACCATCCTCAGTATTTTGTATGAGCAGATAAATATAACCGTTTACCTTTTGAGTCTCATGATGTCTCCTTACTAACCCTTATCTTGATCCCAGTTAACTATTGCCTTTTGAGTCGCTAGTTATTATATTAAATCTAACTCTCCTACTTAGATAATACTTAGTAGCATGGATTAACAACTAACTATCAAATTATAGATGTCTTTATCTTCTCCTAGTCACTACTCCTCTTTTAGAGTAAGTAGCAATAATCTAGGTGGGATCGTAACATTTGCAACTGCTAAGATAACTATTAAAGTAAAGATAATACAATTCATGCATGGGTATTAGTTCAGAACGACAATATCACTTCCCTTACTTCATCAATATGCTAGGGTTTCCACAACCGTAGCTAAGGAATTTTAGCTGCTTATGCTTGTGAAGTAATCAATAATATTCATAATTGAAAGCATAAGATGAAATCACAATAATAAAAGGTAAAACCCCAATACTATCACCTAATATATCAATCGAAATCAATACAAGAGAATTTCAAGAATAGAAATAAGTCTCAGAATCAAAATATATTTATAAGTATCAAGAGTGCATAACTTATACTTAAGAACACATAAGGGGTATTTAATGTACATGAGAAAACCCTAAAAAGAAAAGCCCTAACAAAATAGGAGAAAAACATGTTGATGGCTACCTTTAGTGTCCATATACGACTTGGCCTTTGGTGTATATCGTACTGCGGCATTAGGCTGGGTGCACATGGCCACTGCATGTGCTTAGACCAAAAATTCTTGCAGGTTTGCTCTCGGGATTATGGACTTCTTACAAATTCTATGCACATATCCAGTCTGCATGTTGACCTAGGTAGGTACTGCTCTAGGATCCTTCTTATTTTATACTAATGATAAGAAAATTGTCACACTATAAGTGTGCACATCATCATTGGGATCGGCGGCCAAATCTTCACCATCATTACTCCATATCAATTTCTCATACTTTGTCATGGGTTTCTCATCTCTCTTAGTGCTATCAACCTTCAACTCTTCAAAAGTGCTTACAGGGTAATCATCAGTAGTGGCACAAAAATTAGTGGAGATATCTAGACAATGATTGATGTTTGAAGGATTCTGCATCGTGTTTCTCGGGAGGGCACCCGACTACCTTTGATGTAAAGTGGTAGACATCTTCCCAATCTGATGCTCTAATTGCTTGATAATTGTTTCATTAGAATCAACCTTCTAGCTCAAACTGAAATATCATCATTGATGTCCTTAAGAATAGACTTTTAACTTTCTAGCCATTTCACCAGTTTGGTCAACATTTCTTCCGTTTTTAATTTTGTATCTCATCAGCCAAGTGGAATATACCTGTTTCTATTGTTATTGTAATCATCTCTCCATATCTAGTCACCTTTTTATTCCTACTGTTATCTCTATATTTTTTATCATATTAGTTCTGAACTTAATTTCCTTGCCCTTGTGCTAAAAAAATCTCTAACTGATAATCACTACAAAATCATTAGCTACTCTCTGGCCACCAACATATCCAATGGCGTAAGTGTCACAACCTCTCTTTACCTCATAAGTTTGCCTCCCTTTATCAGTGAGAGAGATATGGTCTAGAATATTAGAAGCTGCCTATGAGCGTAATCTCATAAAATCTCCTCTAGAGATAGTATCTACCATGGCTCTGGAGCTAAGGTCAGGGCTCAATATAATAACTCTAATAAGTCCATCCCTAAAATTTGATGGCACTTAACTTCTTTTTGAACCTGAACCAAGCCTTATAAATGGACGTAAAATGTATTTTGGTAGACCATTTACACTTATATAGTGAAGGAAATTAGGATTTTGAGTGAGGAAAATTACCACAAGGTCCTCAACTAAAAGCTAAAAATTGTCCATGATGTTAGGTACGACTCACTTGAGTCAATTGTACCCTAGGGTACAATTAGTACCCTATATCCTACCATTGGTATCGCATAGGTCATCCGTACTGTTTAGGATATGAAAACCTACCATTGAGTCATATCCAAAGGGTACGACTTATGCCCTCACCGATATACTTCACCTGCACCAAAAATAATCCACTCCAAGTCAAGACCTCACTCTATATGATTAGATTGTGTATGACTTGTAAACTTAGATACAACTGGAAGGAGGCTTAATCGTACCTAGGATAGTAAGTATCCTTTACCACACTGCCTAGGGTATGATAGGGAAGGTGAAAGAGGATACGACTCATATCCAAGGGGTACTACTCATGCCCCTAGTCATACCCTCCCCAGTGATATCAAATAATGAAATTTATCAATGGTTTAAAGTTTAGGTGTTTTCATTTCCACCCACTTGGATCATTTGTCCTCGAAAGATGGGTAAGGCAAGTATAAACACTAGTAAACAAATTATCACACATCAAATCAACCTTCAATCGAGTTAGTACAAAACACACAAAATGGATACAACACACATCATGCTTATTATGAATCGACTATTCATTTTGTTAGCTTTGGGACTCAAACCCATCATCTATCAAAGACATGAATAAAATCAAGGTATTAGGGAGTTAAACCCGTCACAACCAAAACATACATGATTTCAAAGCATTAGGTACTTGAACCTATGGTCTAACAAGACATAAATCAATTCAAAGATTGGGGACTTTAGCCCATTGTCTAAACAAGGCATAACTCAATTCAACACATTGCGGACTTTGACTCAATTTCAATGAAGACATAAATCAAGGTAAAAAGATTAAAACATACATTCATCATGAGTTCCTGGGACGGAAATCAAATGTGGATACTTGGATTTCATGTCCTCTTTTGCCTCCTAAGTAGCTTCCTCAAAATTTTGGTTCCTTCATAGGACCTTCAGCAAAGCCACTTCTTTCATTCATAACCAAAAAACTTGCCGATCCAAGATCCTCATCGGAATCTCCTCATAGGACAAAGGGTCTGAGATATCAATATCCCTCAAGCAAATAACCAATAAAGGATCTCCCATATATTTCCATAACATAGAGACATGGAAAACAGGATGAATGGATTTCATGCTAGAAGGCAACTCCAACTCATAGAGAACATTACCAACCCTCTTCAAGATCTAGTAGGGACCGAAAAATTGGGGACTAAGTTTTCCATTTTTACAAAACTACATCACTCCCTTCATTGGGGACACTTTCAAGAATGCACAATCACCAACGCTAAACTCAAAGTCCCTACACCTCACATCCGAATAGGACATTTGGAAAATTTGAGTGGTTTTCAATCTAAGGCTTGGTGAACTAAATCAAGTCCAAGAAACTTACATTCACCAACTTCGTACCACCTAATCAGAGATCGACATCTCCTATCATACAATGACTCAAATGGGGTCATGCAATTGCTAAAGTGGTACCTATTATTACAGGCTAACTTAGTCAAAGGAAAGTGGTCATACCAATACCACCATAATCAATAACACAAGCTCGTAAAATATCTTCTAATATATGGATGGTCCTCTCCACTTTCCCATCCATTTATGGGTAAAAATGGTATGAAGGCACACAATAGTACCCAACACTTTTTTGAATAACTTCTAAAACTGAGATAAAAATAGAGGACTACTATTCGAGATGATCGGAACCGGAGCATCGTGAAACTTCATGATCTCCGCAAGATACAACTTAGCATAATCTTCCACTGCATAATGATGCTCCAGCTTTTGACAAAACATTTTAGGCCTTTCGCTTAGGATAATTTTGTGTTTTTAAGCAACCAGTGTTGTATTTAACATTGGATTTTAGTATCTTCAAGACAAGGACATAAAGTGAAGAATAACTTGGAAAAATTGGGCAAAATAATAGAAAAATGATAAGTGATGGTTCAGGAGATAGACCATTGACCCTATGATGAACCGTCGGCCTAACCAATTGCTTAAAAGAAAAATATTATGCCACAAGACGTCCCTCAATGTCCAAGAGATGGAATGTTATCCCTGCGATGAACTATCGACCTAGACCATCACTAAGAGATAGAATGTTATGCCGCTGGAGCTTCCATAATGATTCAAGCGACAGATTGCTGCTTGACCCATCGAGTGTGAAGTGCCGATTCCGAGTTTGAATCTTCAAACCCCAGTTTTGTAATCATATAAATAATAACCATTAGATTTTATTTCAGTACTTTTGGGTAGTATTATTATACTTCCTACTATAGTATTCTAACCCTATTCTTTGAGATTGGAAGCTAGAACTTGATATTTGACTATTATTTCTATACTTTTCCATTGACTATTGAGAGAACAATATTGTAACTTTTCTAAGTACTCCTTTGAATTTATTTATGAATATCAATATGTTTTTGATATCTTATATGGAAATGAGTGGCTAAGATTCCATAACTAGGGTTATGGGAGCCTTATTGGGGTTGTGATTCATCTAATTTCTAACACTTGTTTAAATTGCATGAACCTCTCTTTATTATAATGACTTCTCTTGGTTGAAAACTTTATAAGTGAGCCCATGAACACCACTTTTTTGAAAAAGAAGGTAGATGTTGGGAAAAGAGATGAATCACATGAAATCCATAAATTTACCCTTTGAGTTAAAGGTTAATGCCCTAATGGGCCTCATGAGAATTCTATTGAATAATGCATGAATCCTTTAAGTTCAAAAGAAGTAAAGGGTGAAATACCTATTAGGTTGAGAAATAAGTGGGTATATCCTTAGAATTTAATACTTTTTACAATTTAAATGATGTTAGAAATTGACCATAGATTCGTAATCCTAACTGTTTGAACGTCTTAATGAACATAACCCTAGTTATCTTACTCTCATTGATGTTATATTTACATAAATCTCAGTAGTTTGACCTCAGTGTGATACAAGAGTGAAAAAATAGTACTAACATATTAAAACCTTATTTATCCCAGAACCTTAGATCAACAATCCATTAAGAATCAAATTACTGAGTTGCATGAGTATTCCTTGTGGTATTTGACCCCAACATTTATTGGGTTTTATATTTGACAACGACCTCTTACACTTTCATAAGAAAGTTGTAATTTGGGCATATCAAATTTTGCCGCCGTTGCTGGGGAATATGCTTGTCAATTAAGTCTGTGATTGTTAATTGACCTATGGTCAAAGTTTCCTAAATTTTATAGTTTGTTTGTTGTTTTTGTTTTCTGAAAGTTGATTTTATTGTATGCAAAGTACATGGAGATCAGGTGAACCTTTATTACATATTCATTTAGAACCTCAACTTATTGGTAGAATGGATAGTGAACAGAACCAAAACAGAGTAGCTGCTCAATAGGAAGAAACTAGACTAGGTTCCTTGGCAACTACATAGTTGAATCAGTAGAACATGGACAATGTAGGCCGAGCACGAAACCTAGATGATGATGATCTGGGTGATGATGACTTATTAAATCTGGTCAACTAGAGATGTGCAAATAATGTATCTACATCTGTAAATAGGAATATCAATAGATATTACCCTACTAGGGTGAGGCCAGAGCGCCAGGCCATCCAATTTAATCTTCAGGATGATGTGCAATAGGGTATATTATTCCTCCTCCTTTAGCACCTAGAGAAAAGTACAATATCACAATTACTATGATCTAGTTATTGCATCTCAAAGGGCAATTTGGTGTACTCATGAGTGATGACCCGAATATGCATTTCGTTAATTTTATCTTGACATGCAAATCATTTGACAACCCAGGAGTTGGGCAAAATGCTATTTAGTTATGGCTATTTCCTTTGTGTCTATCTGGGGAGGCAACTTGATGATTGAATAGGATAACTCCTGACTCTATTACCAACTAGAGGCAACTGAAAGATGCTTTTCTAAAATTGTTGTTTCCGCCATCAAAGAAGGCACAATTGAGAGATAAGATCAGCAACTTTAGATAGCTTCAAACTGAGGCTCTGCATGAGACTTTGAAGAGTTTCAAGAAGAAACTTATGCAGTGTCCAAATCATCAGATGACCAATGTCCATATGATAGAGATCTTATATTGGGCCTTGAACTCTGTGACTAAGCCAGAAGTGGATAATGCTACAGGTGGGTCATTTATTGACCTCACTTTCCTTGAAGTAGCTGAGATACTTGATCGTATGATAAAGAAGAGTAGAGCTTGGCATACCAAAGATTCTAAGGTAGCAAACTCTACTATATTTATTAGAATGACTATAGAGCAGGGGAGAAGGGATGAAAAACATGACCAGGACATAACTCAAATAAAAACACTGATGTATCTTCTCACTAAGCATTTATTATCTTGGAAGGCAGAGAAGGTTAAATTTATAGCATCACAAGGAAATTCTAACACCAATTCTGAGGAGAAAGCTAATTATTTGAACAACCATAGGGTTTTCGAGGAGGTGGCCAAGGAAATCAAGGTTGGAACTATTATGAAAAATATGGCTATAAGGATTGCGACCAAGGCAATTGGAAAAATAAGAATGATAGGATTAGATTGTGCGTTCCTCTTGGAAACTGTTAGGTTGCTGTGACTAGTTCAGGGAAGATGTCCATGGAGTACATAATAGCAAAGTTATTGAAGGGAGTAGAAGCAACCAATACTGAGGTGGCTGAGATGATAAGTGATTTTTCCTCAATGAATCAGTTGGTTGATCCACACTCTACTTCAGTAAAATAGTTGAAGAAGTAGATGAACCAATTGGCTGCCGCATTGAATCAGAGAAAGAATGACACTTACCAAGAGACATAGTTCAGAAACCAAGGAAGTATGTTTTGTGTATGATGATTACAGCTAGGAGTGGTAAAGTATTGGCAGGCCATCCTGTGGGCAAGCCTGTGGTTGATATTGTGGAAGATAATGCTGAAGAAGCAGTAATTTATCATCCAGTGGCATTTGAGAAACTGGATGAGGTTATTGAAGATACACCATCCAATCATCAACAAGCTGATGAATTAGAAAAGAGCATGGGAAAGGAAGCTGAAATGGTGGTTACCACTCTCCTAAAAACACCACCTTCATTTCCTCATTAGATGAAGGTCGACAACACAAAGTTTGATAAATCTTTGGTCATGCTTAAGTAGTTGACAATCAATTTGCTGTTGGTGAAGGCATTAAAAAAATTCTTGGTTTTGAAAAATTCATGAAAGACTTTGTCACAAAGAAGCGGACAATTATTGTTGAGCTAGTGGATAATCTCCATCATTATGGTGCTACCTCTACAAGGTCGTTGGTTTAGAAGAAGGCAGACCTGGGAGCATTTACTATCCCATGCACTATTGGGCCTCTTCATTTTGCAAAAGCTCTATGTGATTTGGGAGCTAGTGTAAACTTAATGTTGCTTGCCGTGTATAAGAAGCTAGGTTTACTGGAGCCTACTCCCATAAACATGAGGCTAGTTATGGCGGATAGGTCTATGAAGTGGCTCGTGGGGATTCTATATGATATATTAGTAAAGGTGGCCATCTTCATATTTTCTGCTGACTTTGTCATCCTCAATTGCGAGGTGGATTTAGAGGTTCCCATAATCTTGGGTATACCTTTCCTCACACCCGGGAGTGTACTTATTGATTTGAGGGAAAATAAGCTACTATTTAGGCTGAATGATGAGGTAGTTTGATTTGATGTATGCCAGTCCATGAAACAGCATAAAGATATAAATGTATTTTCTATTGTATATGTCTATTCTGAAGAGGAGCAAAAAGTTCCTATTGAATAAAGTTTGTTGTGGAGACTTTAGCCGCTTTATTGATGAATTTCGATCATGACAGTGTCAAAGATTATGAGAAGATTGTGTGTGTATTAACAGGCTTAGGATCTTATACATATGCACCGAAGAATTTGGATTTGGACTTGAAAAATCATCCAAGTCCACCTGCTAAGCCTTTTATAGAAGATCTACCTACCTTGGAGCTGAAAGAGTTGCCTGGTCATTTAAGGTACGTGATCCTAGGCAGTGGGAATATGCTACCTATTATTATTGCTGCTGATCTGGGTGAGCAACAAGTGGAAGCTCTCACCTCTATTCTTAAGAGATATGAGAGGGCTATTAGTTGGACAATTGCAGACATCATCAGTATCCCTCCTTGTATATATACGCATAAGATTCAGATATAGGAGGATTTTGTTCTGACTATTGAACACCAGAATTGTCTAAACCTACCTATGAAAGAGGTGGTAAAGAAAGAAATCATCAAGTAGCTAGATTTAGGTGTGGTATACCCTATTTTAGATATTAAGTGGGTAAGTACTATTCAGTACGTACCCAAGAAAGGGGGCATGATAGTTGTGGCTAACGAGAAGAACGAGTTGATCCTACTCGGGCCTGCTAATGGGTAGAGAGTGTATATGGATTAAAGAAAACTCAACTCGTGGACATTAAAGGACCACTTCCCAATGCCTTTCATGGATTAGATGCTTGATTAGCTAGCAGAAAGGGGTTGGTAATATTTCTTAAATGGGTATCCTAGGTACAACCAGATTTCTATTGCTCAAGATCAAAAAAGACAACATTGACATGACCATTTAGTATGTTTTATTTTAAGTGGATGCCTTTTGGTTTGTGTAATGCACCCACCACATTTCAGCGGTGCATGATGTCGGTATTTTTTGATATGGTTTAAGACACCTTGGAGGTGTTTATGGAAGATTTCTTGATGGTCGGTGATTCTTTTGAGATCTTCTTTCTGAATCTTTGTCGGGCCTTATAGCAGTGTGAAGATTTCAACCTTGTCCTTAACTTGGAAAAATGCCACTTTATGGAGAAGGAAGGCATTGTTCTTGGTCACAAAATTTTGGCTAAAGGCATTGAGATTGATAAGGCAAAGGTTGAAGTGACTACGAAACTACCTGCCCCTATCTCAGTCAAAGAGGTATGTAGCTTTCTCGATTAAAAGAATTATTCTGTGACTGAACAGGAACTTATGGTAGTGGTGTACACTTTTAGAAGTTTTGGGCATATTTGTTAGGTACTAAAGTAGTGGTGTATGCTGATCACTCTTCCTTGAGGTACTTAAGAGTGAATAAGGATGCTAAGCCAAGGTTGATCTGGTGGGTATTGCTACTTTAGGAATTTAACTTCAAAGTCCAGGATCGAAGGGGATGTGGGAATCAGGTAACAGATAACTTGTCTAGAATCGAAGGTGAGCAGGCATTTAAGGGTGAGCTAGAGATTGATAATTCCTTTCGAATGAGAAAATATTTGTTGCGGTGCTTGAAAAAGTACCTTGGTATGATGACTTTGCGAACTACATGGTAAGTGAAATAATGCCAAAGTATCATTTATTTCATCAAAAGAAAACGTTTCTCCATGATGTGACATATTATTTCTGGAATAAGTTGTATATGTTTCAGCGGTGTGTGGATGGCATTATTAGGCGGTGCATCCCAGAAGTCGATATGTTTAGTGTACTGGAAGTGAGTCATGCTTCCCCAGTTGGAGCTCACCATACAGGTGATCGGATTAAAAGAAAAGTGCTTCAAAGTGTCTACTATTATCCCTCTTTGTTCAAAGATGCCTATGAGTTCGTGAAGAGATGTGACCGATTTCAAATGCAGGGGTCTATCTCAAAGCACCATGAGATGCCAATGTTTAAAATGCTGGAAGTAGAGTTATTTGATGTCTGGGGAATTGATTTCATGGGGCCCTTCGTGAGATCATTTGGGATGAAGTACATATTAGTTGTCATTGACTACGTGTCAAAATGGGTCAAGGTAGTGGCTCTGGTGGATAATGAAGGAAAGCAGGTTGTTTCATTCTTAAAAAGAAATATCTTCTCTGGCTTAGGGGTACCCCGTACCATTATAAGCGATGAAGGATCACACTTTTTCAACAAGATATTCAGAGCTACCTTGGAAAAATATGGAGTTAAGCAACATAAGGTGCCTACCCCAAACCACCCATAAACTAGTGGCCAGGTGGAAATATCTAATCGAGAAATCAAGGCTATCCTTTCCAAAACTGTAAATGCTAGTAGGAAATATTGGTCTAGGATTTTGACAACACCTTATAGGCATATCAAACAGCTTAAAAACACCTATTGGCATGTCACCATATCAATTGGTTTATGTCAAGGCATGTCATTTGCCAATTAAGTTAGAGCATAAAGCACTGTGGGTACTAAAGCAGCGTAATCTAAATTGGAACGAGGCAATGGATATAAGATTGGGGCAGGTGAATGAGATGGATGAGTTTCATCTCAGAGCTTATCAAAGAGATGATCTATACAAGGAAAGAATGAAGAAGTACCACGACTGCAGAATTGAAAAGCGAGATTTTCAAAAAGGTAACTTGGTGTTCCTCTTAAACTCCTGACTCAAGGTTTTTCCAGGTAAGCTCAAATCTAAGGTTAATGGGCAGCGTGTGAAACTGTATATTGGTACAATGGACTAGATAAACAGAATTGCTACAATCTATCTTGATGAAGTCTAAGTAATCGAGATAATTGAGTCATACTATGATAATAAATCAGGCGCTAGTGGGAGGCAACCGACAATGTGTTGTTCTAAAGCATTATTTTAAGTTATTTTCTTATTTTGTGCAAGCTAAAGGATTTGTGTAAGTGTGCAGGTCTAACAGTGTAGGAAGATAAAATCTGAAAGAGGTTGGGCTGACTAATGGATTACCTGACAGACCATCGCTGCCTCGATAGACCATCATGAGAATCATCATAAGCTCGACAGATCATCGAACCAATCATCGCTAATAAGATAAAAGGTATGTCACTCGAAAAGGGGCGATGGGTCACCCAATGGACTATTGCACATATGACGGACCATTTCTTGAACCGTTGCACTTAACCCTAGTTTAATGGGTCGGGTCGGATCAACTTAAATTATAGAATATTTCATTCTTATCCGACCCAAAGAGTTTTAAACGGATAATTTAAAATGATTAAGTAACGCGCAACCTGTTCAAGTGCCTGAGACTATTTGGTTTCCATGCATTCAACGTATCTGAGACTTTTCATTCTATTCTTAAAATTCTACTCTTCCCTTTCTCATCTATTTAAACTTCATCTCTTCTTTGTTTCTCTCCATTATAAGATAAGAAAATTTATTCACAAAAGTAAAGTTCCATCTTGTGTCCTGTATTTAGTGTGTAAGTCAGAATAGTGATAAAGTACTACAATACTAAGGTATGATCTCTTCATCACTTAATATTTTGTTCAACACTAAGAACAAAGAAATAATGTGAAGGCTTTAATGTTCAAACAATTCTCTTTAATCTTGATTGATTCTTTGTGGGTCTGAACTAAGTCAAAACCTGACAAACACTATCCTGGGTGAAGTCTGAGTAGCCCATGGGACCAAACAGAGCAAAAGTGGTGATGTATTATTGATGAAAATGCCATGAAAATCATATTTAAATTAAGTGTATGCAGGGTGTTTGACAAAATGCAAAAATAAGACCTGAAGTTGAAAATTACAGGCGACAGATTGCACGATAGACCATCGAACACCCGAAGACCCATCATCGAAATCTGTCGTAATGGTTCCAAAACAATAGTTACTAGACTAAACCCGATAGTTGGGGTCGATGGACCATCACAGACCTGATGGACCATCGCCCTACACGTCGCTAGTCAAAAACTTTTCAGTCTTCTAGTTTGAGTTTGTGAACTGATAAATGTCTTGCTTTCAAGTGATATGAAAAAAAACTACCACTAACCAAAGGCAGGGATAGAGGCAAAAGGGCCAAGCCAGAACCATCACAGGGTTCGAATGCACCAACTCATAATACCCGATGAAGACGCCAGGTAGTTTCTTCATCCCCTATTCGGAAGAGGAGGGTGATAGTAGTAGCAGTAGCAACTCAACCTCGATCCTGGGTAAGGAAGGTCTTGAAAAATCTAACCCAATCCAAGTGGAGGATTTAGAATAGGAGGGCCCAAACTTGGTTCGACACAAGGACCCGCAAATACGGGATGCTATTAGGTGGTAGGTTGAAGGTGCTTGGAAACACATCTACAAAGGGCTTGAGAAAACTGATAGATTGGAAGTCAAGAGGCCTATTTTAGAGGATCTTAGATTGTGAATACAACTTTGTACAAGTATCCATAACTTGAGAGTCGATTCAATGAATATGAGTTGTCATAGATGTGTCAACCACTTGGAAACTATCAACCGAATCTATTTTGTGAGTTTTTCGCCAACTACTTGGCACTGCTAGAGAAGGACTATCTATCAAGTGCATTAGTTAGTTACATGAAAAATCTAAACACAGTTTTTGTGTGGGCGGTCAACATAGATATCTCGGAGCGTACGCTGAATAGGTTCTTATTTGGGCCATAATATCAGATACCGGGTGCAATACTATATTTAGAATATCAGCTATTCACGGCAACCAACCGAAGGACTTGGCTGGACAGAATATTAACATAATAAGGTAAGACTACATTGTTACAGAATCCACACGACAGGATATCTAAGTCATCCTTAAGATTTAGGGCCAAGTTCTAGTGAGCAATTGTAAGGCTGAGGTTAATGCCAATAAGTGGTGATGACCGCTTAGAAATCAACAAAGCTGTGATTATTGTTGCATTGATTGAAGGATTGACTGTGGATTTTGGCTTCATTATTACTGATGAATTATTTACCTGCGCTCATAGAACTACCACTGCATTACCATTTCTATGTCGTATCACTGAGTTGTGAAGGTAGACAAATGTCCCTTTAATTAGTGTAATTGATAATGAGGTTCGGGTGATGCATAAATAGGACATTGAGAAGACAAAGTATATTGCAAGGTTCGATATGAGAGTCAACAAACCTCCAACTCAGAAGACTCAGTTGACACTAGTTCATGAATCATCTAAGGTTTCTTCAAGCATGCCATTACCAATAACTATGTATGTGCCTCCTACCACATCTATAGGTTTAGCTTCGATGCCTATGGGTGGGGTATGCAGACCCTGCATCAGCATCACCCAAATATTCTAAATACAGACCCAACCAGGAGAACTTTTAAAAAGTTGTCTGAGCTTATAAAAGGTTTAAAAAATAGTTAGCTATATGGGCAGCAGATTTGAAAACTTTTGTTGAAAGAATTGTAGAGGCTGTAGTACGTCCTTTCAGGAATATTCAGCTAAGGACGGACAATATAGAGGAGCGAATCAATAAGAAGTTGGATGCCATGTCCATTCTGAATTTGTCCAAATTTATGGTGGGTTTAGACAAGCTCAGAAAGATATAATAGAACTAAAATGGTAGTCACAGCAGTCTATGTTTGATCCATCCTAAATTACAGGTGATGAAAATGAAGGGCTTATTGACTTAAGAGGGAGACCAGTCAAAGATAAAGGTAAGAAACAGGTAGATAAGCGTGCTAAAAGAAAAGCTAAAAAGAGAAAAAGAAAGGGAATTCATGACACATGAGGAATGACAACAACATGATATAAGGAAATCTAGTAGAAGATCAAGGAGAGATGAGGAGAGAAGAAGAAAGAGAGTAAAAGGCAAAGTGGCTAGAGTGTCCACTAGTACGACCCCATCTAGGAGGCTAACTATTGACCTTATCCATCGTGAGATCCCTTCGAGTTCGGAGGATGTTGATGTGAGGAACCCTACTGCCACAGGGTTTAATGTGGATGAAGATAAGGCTAAAGCAACCTCAGACCATTTGATTGATTCCTCATCTGACTGAGGGGTTGTGCAAGTATTTTCCTCCCTTTGTTATTACTTTACATGTATTGAGGACATTGCATCATTTTAGGAGGGTGATACTTATACCATAGGGGTTTTTGTTGACGATTTGCTTTTCCCTCATGTTTAGTTAGGAGAACTGGCATATCTATTTTGCATTTTCATTTTCAAGTGATGTGCTATACATATCGTCAAGTGATTATCTAAATAAGTAATATTCTATTCTACTAGCATCATTATGTATATATGGATGATAAGTGATTGTGGAAAAGTATTTTAATGTTTGTATAATTATTTCTCCTTACCATTTGGTAAAAGTGTTGTACGACCATTTGTGACTCTGAAACTAGCATTAGAATGTAAAGTGAAGAAAAGCATAGCTATGTGGTATGAATCCCAAGAGTTAGTAGGAGAGGAATTAACTTAGTGCCTGTGTGTGTGAGTGTTTGCCTAGTTCTTGAATAAGTGTATACCTAGAACTTTCATGGTTCATTGAATGTTGTCGGGTGTCTGACTCAATAAGATAAAATAGTAGGCCTCTTTGTCTTATTAGTCCACTTAGAAAAAATAATGACCCACCAAAAATATTTTTCTCCTTTTGTAAACCCAGTTAAGCCTTGTTAGTGTTTGATCTATCAAAATAAGTTTGATTCACTCTCTAGAAGGTGTTAACACTTAGCTTTGGCCCTAGTCTAATTTTGAACATTATGCACTTCTACTTAGGCAAATCACCTAAGTTGAGGGTAGCTACTGTTAGATCATTTGCGGCCTAGGAGAGCAAACTAAATTTGGTTTGTAAAGTAGCATCCGTCCCTAGTTTAGTTAGAGGTCTTAATAGAGTGGTGAGTACATTAGCTATGAATATAACTAACTACATTAGCTATGAATATAACTAACTACATTAGCTATGTTAAGAGTGGTTAATGTTGTTGTTCGTTCTAACCAAAGGGTTATGGAAAGGGTACGAATGGGAAATAAAGTTTGTGAATGATCAGGAAGGACTTTAATCTTGGTGAGTAGCTACCAATAAGGGTAAGGAGAGTGAAGTTTTGTACTGGAAGTCACTTACCCAAATGATCAACACTACCGAGCCTAAAAACTTATTACAATCCATATCAAGTCCTGCTTGATATTAGAGGGTCAATCATGAGATAATGTTTGATGATAAGGGCAAGATTATGGGTGTGCATTAGGTTTGTAACTTCTTTTTGTAGTGTGAGAGTCTTAGTTTTGTCCATGACTTAATTGTATGCTTTGAGATGGACTTCTTTGACTGTAAGGGCATGTTGAGTTATACCTGGTGTACGTATTTCATTGGGGTGTTGTGTATATGGCTATGAATATGTTGATTAGTAGTGAATGTCTGTAGTAGATACATATATGTTGAGATCACATAGCCGAGTGGTTAGTTGAATAATTTTATGATTGTGTTGGTGTGAATGCGAATTTCCTATCATAAAGTTGTTCATATGTGCATCTTGGTATTGAATTTATCAAGGACAAGCAATTGCCTTAAGGTGAGGGTGTTGATGCTCCAACTTTTGACTGAGCATTTTAGGCCTTTCTCTTTAGATAATTGTATGTTTTCAAGCAACCGTTGTTGTATTTAACATTGCATTTTAGTGTTTTCAGGACAAGGACTGAACTTGAAGAATAACTTGGAAAAACTATGCAAAAATAATAGAAAAATGATAAGCGACAAATCAGTCAATGGACCGTCGACCCTGCGACGAACCATCGGCCTAAACAGTCGCCCAAAAGAAGAATGTTGTGCCAGTGGACATCCCTCGATGGTCCAGGTGATGGATCATTGACACTGCGATGAAACATCGGCTTACAACATTGCCAAAAAAAGAATGTTGTTCCACTAGAGCTTCCTCGATGGTCCAAGCGACGGACTATCGCCTCAGCGACGAACCGTTGCCCGACCCGTTGAGCACGAAGTGGCAATTCTGAGTTTGAATTTTAAAACCCAGTCCTGGAATCATATAAATACTAAGTATTCGATTTTATTTTGGTACTTGTGGGTAGAATTATCATACTTCCTCCTCTATTAAGAGTATTGTAATACATTTTTTTAAAGATTGGAAGCTAGAACTTGAGATCTAACTATTCTTTCTATACTTTTCCATTGAAGATTGAGAGAAAAATATTGTAACTTTAGAAAGTACTCCTTAGAATTTATTTACGAATATCAATATGTTTTTGATATCTTATATGGAAATGAGTGGTTAACCTTCCATAAGTAGGGGTATGGGAGCCTTGATGTTGAGAGTTGATTGGGGTTGTGAATTCATCTAATTTGTAACACTTGTCTAAATTGTATGAACCTCTCTTCATTATTATGACATCTCTTGGTTGCAAACTTGAGAAGTTAGCCCATGAACACTACTTGTCTGAATAATAAAGTGGATGTTAGAAAAAGAGATAATTCACATTAAATCCATAGATTTACCTATTGGGTTAAGGGTTAATGCCCTAACAGGGTAAAACCTCAGGAGAATTCTATTGAATAATGCATAAATCCTTTAATTTCTAAAGAAGTGAAGGGTGAAATACCCATTAGGTTGAGAAACAAGTGGGTAAATGCTTAGAATTCAATACTTCTTGCAATTGAAATCATAAGTTAGAAATTGCCCATAGATTCACAACCCTAACTGCTTGAACATCTTGGTGAGCATAAACCTAGTTATCTTACTCTCATTGAAGTTATATTTGCATTAAATCTCAGTAGTTGGACCTCGGTGTGATATAAGAGTGAAAGAATAGTACAAACATATTAAAACCCCCTTTATCCCAAAACCTTAGATCAACAGTCCATTAAGAATCAACTTACTTAGTTACACGAGTATTCCCTGTGGGATTCGACCCCAACCTTCATTGGGTTCTATATTTGACAACAACTGCTTACACTTTCATAAGAAAGTTGTAATTTTGCCGTATCACGGTATTATCCTCATGGGTGAAAAGTGAGAGGACTTTGTTATTTCATCAACAATGACCCAAATAGAATAACATTGATTTTGAGATTAAAGAAGACCAATAATGAAATCCATATTAATCGCCTCCCACTTTCATTCGAGTAATGGAATCTCTTGATACAAGCCCCCGAGCATCATGTGGTCAACTTTCACTTGTTGGCACACCATAAACCTGGCAGCATAAATAGCCACATCTCATTCCATATTACCCCACCAATAGAACTATCTAAGATCTTGATACATCTTAGTGGAGTTGGGGTGTATAGAATATCAAGATTTATGAGCCTCGACCATGATCCTTTCCCTCAATCTGTTGATGTCTGGAGCACATATCCTATCTTGGTATCTCAAGATTGCATCACCACCAACCACAAAGTCTGAAACTTTGTGTTGACCCACATTACTCTCGATCTTCATCATGTTCGGGCCTAATACTTACTTTTCCCTTAACTCAACAACAAGAGATAATGGAGATACCAGAGGAATAAATACACCACCATCCTAAGAATTCGTAAGTTGAACTCTAAGATTAGCTAAATGGTGAATGTCCTTGACCAATTCCCATTTGTCCTAATCCACATTAGCTAAACTTCCTATGGACAAATGGTTAAGAGGATCGGTGACTACATTGGCTTTACTAAGATTGAAATGAAGAATTATATCATAGTCTTTAAATAAATTGAGCCACCTTATTTATCGGAGACTCAACTCTTTTTGATAAAACACATATTGAAGGCTCTTAATATCGAAAAATATCTCAACATGAACACCTTAGAGATAATGTCGTGAAATTTTCAAAGTAAAGACCACGCCTAATAATTCTAAGTCATGAGTAGGGTAGTTCTTTCGTGAACTTTCAATTGCCCAGAAGCATAAACCACCACCCTACCATGTTGCATTAACACACAATTGAGCCCAATTCGGGAAGCATCACAATATACCAAAAAACCATCACTATCCTTGGTCAAGGTCAAAATCGGTGCCGAAGTCAATTTATCTTTCAGCTTCTCAAAACTAGCCTCACACGCATCCAACCATAAGAACATGACCTTCTTTTGTTTCAACTTGGTCAATGTGGCAATTATAGTCGAAAACTCTCCACAATCCTTCTATAGTAATTAGCTAGACCTAAGAAGCTCTGAATATTGGTTGGAGCCGTAGGTCTAGGCCACTTCTTAACTTCCACAACCTTTTGCGGATCTACTATGATCCCTTAACTAGAGATAACATGACCAAGAAAAGCTACGGCTTTTAACAAAAATTCACACTTGGAGAACTTGACATACAAACAATGATCCTTTAATATTTGCAAAAAGACATAGAGGTGATCGACATGATCCGCGTCACTCTAAGAATAGACTAAGATGTCATCAATGAACACAACGACAAACATGTGCAAGAATGGATGGAAGACCCTATTCATCAAGTCCATGAATGTCGTCGGGGCATTGGTTAACCCAAAAGACATGATAAGAAACTCATAGTGGCTATACTGGGTTCTAAAGGTAGTCTTAGGTATATCCGTATCCCTAATTTAAAGATAATGATAACCTAATCTAAGATCAATCTTAGAAAAACACTTTGCATCCTGAAGTTGATAAACAAATCATCGATCCTAGGAAAAGGATATTTATCCTTTACGGTCACTTTTTTCAACTGAAGATAATCAATGCACATACGAAGGGAATCATCCTTCTTTCACATAAACAATAGGGGAGAACATCAAGGAGACACAATAGGGTGGATAAAACCTTTATCCAAGTGGTCTTTCAATTGCTCTTTAACCTCCTTTAGCTCTGCCGGAGCTATTCTATAAGGAGGGATGTAAATCGAATGGGTGTTTGGAAAAAGATCAATCAAAAAATCAATTTCCCTACCAAGAGGAATACCGTGAAGGTCATCAGGAAACACCTCAAGAAACTATAACCATGGGCAAATTCTAGAGAAGACTTTTCTGAGTTAGAATCTTTAACTCGGACCAAATGATACAAATACCCTACCCCTTTGAAATAAAATTTTGGGCCTCAAGAGAAGAAATAAACCTTTTCTTAGGCACTAGGGAACCACCTTCCCATACAATGATCGACTCATTAGGGAATTTGAACATGAACCTACGGGTCTAACAATCTAAGGAAGCGTAACACGAATGCAACCAATCCATCCATAGAATGACATCAAAATCGACCATGTCTAACTTTATCAAGTCTACAATAGTACCTCTACCACTAAGAGATACCTCACACTTCCTATAGACTTTTTTAACAACCACAGAGTCTCCTACTAGGGTAGAAATAGAAAAAGGAACTGAGAGACTCTCAGGACCACAATTAAGACACACATTCACATATGGGGTCACATAAGAAAGAGTAGACACTAGATCAATCAAATAGTAAACATCATGGGAGAAAAGTCTCAACATACCCATGAAAACATCAAGAGATACCTCATAATCCTTGAAAGTAGCAAGTTCATACGAGCGATTTTGGCCAGTGCCAGTTCTAGAAATAAAAGCAAAAGCAGGCATAACACCCTTTGGTGCGGGAGTAGATGAAGTATAAATAGGAGCCCTATTAGCCCAAGAAGCTACTAGAAAGGGGAACTCACACTGTATGTGCCCAATTTGACCACAATGAAACATCTATTTCTCCTTTTCTTACACTAATCGTAATAAACCTGACAATACAATCTGCAAGGAGGGTGGGGTAGAGCTTACTAAGCACCACTTGCCTGAAATTTAACACCTTGTGCCCAAAACCCACTACTAAACTGAGATCAACTATCAATCGGTGACTTTGGGTAAAGAGAGTGAACACTAGCCGAGGAGAAAGAACTCAAACTCCCACACTTTTTTAATGGACATTTCCTACCATTTATACCACTTTGCTTAGAAGACCTAAATTTTTTTCCTTGCCTTTCACTAATCTCAACTTGTTTCTTTTCCTTTTCTTCTACTTATTGTATATACATGATAAATATAGAGATGTCCATGTTTTTAAGGAACAAGGTTGCCTTGCTCTCAAAGACTAACTTGCGGGGTAATCTCGAGGCAAACTTATGCATTCTATCCCTCATGCTAGAAACCATCTCAAGTTCATAACTTGATAGTTGATTGAATTTCAAGGCATACTCTTGAACATACATTCTTCCTTACTTCAAGTTATAAACTTTTTTGCCTTTTCTTCCCTCTATTCTTAAGGAAAGAATCAATCTAAGAAAGACTCAGATAATTCCTCCTATAAGGCCAGAAAGGCATCAATACCTATAGAAAATTCCCACCTTTTGTACCATTGGTAAGCTATATTTTTCAATTGGTAAGAAGCAAACTCAACAACCTTAATTTCTGAAGTATACAAGATTTAGAAGATATTTTTTATTTCGTTAAGAAAGCCTTAAGGATCCTCCTTAACTTTCATACCCAAGAACATAGGAGGGCTAAACCCCATTAATTGTCCAACTCTTGTGGCCTCAGAAGAAATGGTAGATGGAGCACTATGCTCTGATTTAGAGGCTATTAATTGAGTCAAGAGGTTTATAGAGCGATGAAACTTGACATTAGTATCATCACCTTGAGGTTATGAAATAGGAGGGTAACTATCATAATTAGGGTTGGTGGGGATAGGTGGAACCCTATGAAAATGGTCAGATATTGTAACCCTGGCTCGGGTCTAAACGCCAGAAGTTGGACGAGCTTCATCCATAGGACACTCAGTCGGGGAAGAAGTGTTTGCTTGAACCTCAGATGTCTTAGAGGCATGATTTGAAAGATAGCAAATAGAAATCAGAGAAATCCAAAACCTTAGACTCTATAGCTTGAGATTAAAGTACAAAAAAGGGAAACATTGCCTAAAATGTCTCATAGCCCCTTTTTTTATAAGTGTGGTGCACTTTACACTAATAAAAGAGACTTTACCTAACACAACATTGTGGACACCTAACTGACCTTGAACCTAGTCTCAGATACCAACTTGACACAGTCTAAAATTGGGCCATATCATATGGGCACGTCAAGACCACATTAACTGGAGGTCGCTCCAAAAATCCAACCTAATCATCAATATAAATCACAAGGGTTGGATGAATACCAACCATACAATAAGATAGCAGAAACAACTATAATAGGCATATTATAAATCTGTTTAAACACCACATTATATTAGTCAACCTATTTAATTTACCCAAGTCCACAACCATTTATAAAACTTCTATACAAACCGATTTTTAGAAATGTCAATTTTGGGTCAAGCCCCTAATAATAGCGAAACCAAGTTTAACTAAGACTAAGTCTGGAGAAAAAACACCAAGGATAAGTGTATTCTGAAGTAAGAAAGCTCACTACTATAAAGTCAATGTACGAACCACTTATATCATTTAATCACTGTGTAAGAAAAGAAGATGATGCTCCAACCCTTATGTCACATGGGGACATAGCATCTTGAGATGTTTAGCGGTTGGAGTGCTAGCACGTAATTCAAGAATAAGGATACAATAATATCATCATTCAACAATAAGTTAATATCTCATATTCTATCACATTGATACACTTCTCTATACATATAGGTACACCACATGCCAAACGAAGCAACAAGTATTATTGGCACTCTTAAAGAACTCATTGATCATACATGTAGTTGAGGACTATGAACTCCCACACATATAGATTCAAACATTCTCAATAGTGAAGGACTTTAACCATATTCACATTATCATTAAACATGGGACTCTAACCATGCACACATATTCATTAGTCACTAACTTTAACCACATATATGTTTTTTTCAAACAAGGGACTCTAACCACACACTCATCTTGGTAAGGGAATCTAACCTTATCCCTATGTTGTAGACAAGGTACTCTAACCTCATGCCATACTTGTACTATAACTACAATAATTTTCATTCGGTGAGGTACTTAAACCTCAAGAGATCTCTTTAAGAAAGGAACTTTAAGCTCGAACAATTTCATTGTGCAAGAGACTTTATACTCAAACTATTTCATTAGGCAAGGGACTCCAACCATAAGCCACCACAACTATCATTAGTTTACATGAGGACTTTAACCCATTGCCTATGTATCAACATGCATTCACATCATCACTTAAGGACTTTAATCTACATATCAATTTACATGCTAATGGTACAAAGCCTTAATTCAATTCATCATTCAATTTAAAGTATGGTCCTCAAGAACCTTACTTAATCACGCATTCTTTATTAGCATACATACACCATACTCTAGTTTCAACATGATTTAATCACATATTTTAGGGACTTTGACCCATTTTTAGCCATCAAACCAAAAAGTCACAATTTAACAATTATATGGATAATAATGTCATTATATTTCCATATTGCAATGACTCACACTAGTTGGGCAATTGCCATAGTTTAATGCCTCATCAACATGTAACTAGTCATTTCACTTAGATATTTTCATAAACACCTTGTAGGTATGCCTTTACCTAGGCTAATTTCAAGGCCAAAATCATCAATATTAGGGTTTATTCAATACCTATTTGTTAAGCTACAAACAACAAGCACTCACACTTGAAAACATTAACAATAACATGCATTAAGACAAGTCTAAACAAGGGTAAAGAATCCTTATCATAAGGCATCAAAACCCTTAACATTTGATTTCAAAATCTCCTTGTACACTTACTAATCCAAGTTTTAAATACATGGTTTTTGAGTTATTTATCCAGGGAGAGAGTTACATGCCTTAAACAACTTGATGTACCTAAGAAACTTGACTCATCTTGCTCCTAGATGGACACCCTTAAACCCTAGACTTCCATCTTGACTAGTTTTCATCAGTGGATGAATGGACAAGAAGAAAGGTCCATTCAGACATTAGAGGATATAATTATGGCATATGTGATTGATTACGGTGGTAAATGGGTTGAGCATATACTTTTTTAGAGTTTTCTTACAATAATATCTATCATTATAGTATTGGAATATCCCCCTTTGAGGAAATATATGGTAGGAAGTATAGATTTTCTATCGAGTGTTTAAAGCTTTGTGAGGTGGATATGTTCGGTATGGATTTAGTTTATCAGGCTACGAAAAATATAAAGGTGATTTGAGATAGGCTTAAAGTTTCCCAAAGTCTCCAAAAGTCCTATGTGGATGTAAGTCATAGAGACATGGAGTTTGAGGTTGGAGATAAGGTATTCCTAAAGGTATCTCCCATAAGAAGAGTAATGCAGTTTAGTAAAAAGGGGAATCTTAGACCCCGATTCATTGGTTATTATGTGATTTTGCTGAGGGTTGAATGTGGCTTATGAATTGGAGTTGCCTCCTGGATTGAGATCTATTTATCTGATATTTCATGTAACAATGTTGAGGAAGTTCCTTGGTGATCTTTCTTTGGTGGTTCCTTTAGATAGATTGGATATCTCGAATTCTTTATATTATAAAGAGGTCCCAGTCAAGATCTTGGATAGGCAGGTTCATCGGTCATGGAATAAAGATGTAGCCTCTGTTAAGGTTTTATGGCAGATCCATAAGGTGGAAAAAGCTACATGGGAAGTAGAGGAGGACATGAATTCAAAGTATCCACATTTATTTTCTGATTTGGGGATTCATGTGGAAGGTATATGTTCTTTAACATACTTTTGTTTACAAACTTTGTAAAGGGAAATATTAATATATTTCCATCTTTATTTTCTAACTTGGTTAAATGTTGGATTGATAGTTGATAATGCAAATGAATCATGTTTGTGGTTACTCTACCTTGTCCGTCATTTGGGGACAAATGTTACTTGTGGGGAGACTGAAATAATTTGGGTTTGGGAATATTAGAAAATTTTATAAATTTAGGGTCCTTGGATAGGATACGGGGAAATGACTCATACACTGAGATACGAGTGATATATATTAGTCATATCCTGACTAATGTTGGTTGGTGGGTTGGATTTGGTTTCTGGAGTGGGTAAGATTTGTCTGGTACAAGTTGTATAGGTGGATACGAATTGTTTGATTACTCCACTTAATCTTAGACTTGGTAACTTAGGTTGGATCTGAGTATGAGTGGCTTACCATGAGCCGTAAGCTAGGGTACGTGTGGCACCATGAACTCGTATAGTGGACAATGTTCAATCCTCTTTAGATTCTATTCTACCAGGGGTATAAATCATGGGTACTAGTGTATACTTGGATATGACTTGGTTTGGGATGAATCATACCTTGGACAATATTAGATCCAAGAGAGATGGCCTTGGGTATGACTGATGGGTACCACTAATATTAGAGGGTACAACTAGTATGGTTAGTCGGACCCCCTTATGGGAATTTTGTGTAGTTTTAGTGAGAGCAATCTGGATATTTACCCATTTAACTAATAAGTCCCCATGACTTTTAACGCACTTGGGAGGTTACTTGCCCTGTTATTCTATTGATTAACACTCAGAAAACAATCTCTAATCCTATCTAAAGTTCTTGACGAAAGAAAGCTAGGGTTTCTTCTTAAGGATTAATTTGGAATTTATCTTAGTGATTTCTCTCCTTCATTTTATTGGTTTAAGGCTTGTTCTCTTCCCTCATTGTTAGTTCCAAATAAAGTCATGATTTTATACAATGTTTTCATGGTTTGATTATAGTACAACTTTTGGGTTTTCAAATATAATTTGGGGGTTTTGGTTATAAATGCTTAGTTATGGTTTTCCCATGTTTTAGTTTTTCTTTTAAATGATTTAATGGTGGTTTTGGATAATTGATTACATGGGAATGGTTATTTGGTAATTGGTTTTAGTTTTGGAAATACTATGCCCCCAATATGTTTGATAAAATGCCTATCAGAATGTTTTCACTATATTGTTGTATTTTTAATTGAATTTATGCATGGTTTAAACTTGGTAATGGAACCCTATATGGTTAAATAGTCTGGAATGATCAAAATGGAATGGTTTTAAGTTTAACAATCATTTTTGTGGGGTACAATGGAATTCCCCAAGTAATCAAAATAATGGAACACTTTTGGGATACATGGGACTCCCCTTAGTAAATTGGATAATATGATTTATGGGTACATGGAATCCCTTGATCTCAAAAAGGTTTGGCTAGGGACAATACTTGTAAGTTATAGTTGGTATGACGATACCACTATGTATTGCCTTGGTTAGTAACAACGGTTTGGTTGGTTGGAAATGGGTTTAGTTAATCAATAAATGTGGGGTGTGATTGCTTACCGTAAAGGTGGTAGTCCAATGGATGAACACTGAAAACTCATGTTTGTCAACATGAGGATTAGGTTATGACGAACTTATTTTGATACTATGAGATACACAGTAATTCTCTAAGTACACTGTACATATACATCATGGCATGTAAGGGTACTTGGGAATCCCCTACTCTTATGTTATCTCCGGTTCATGCGGCTAACATATCGGGTCCATTCAGGGGGTTACACTGGACCGATATAGCCCGTGGTTTAAGTATGGTAAAGCTATACTTACCCAGGTTAAAGATTTTAAATGTATGCTAAAACTACTTCCCTTTCCTAACATGGTGTTATATATGTAAATGTTTGGTTTGTATGTATATGGATGGTTTACTTGGTTTTGTTAAATTGAATTATTTTATCCTTATCCCGAGTTCATGCTATCATTTACCCGCTAACCTATCTTTAGGTAGTTGTATCCCCACTCAATGCAAGAATCGACTGTGCTACTCCTCCTGCTTAGTGATTGGACATTGGGATCAGCTCTTGGATTGAAGTGGTGAGCTTTCATTTTTCTTAAAGGATTCATTAATGGAAGTTATTTCATACTTTGGTTATTTTATTGATATTCGATTTTTCTATGATTGTGGGCATGTCCTAATTGGATATTGTTTTTCTTTTGGTTAGAGGATTTTGTGGTACTATGGGTTGAAATGGGCGGGATCGGTATTGGTGTTAGCTTTAGTATTGGTATTGGTACTGGGGCTGACACCAGTTGACTGTATTGTTGGTTGTTCCATCCTCTATTGTTTCGGGATTATATATAATTATCATGGAACTCATATGGTTGTGGTTTAGATTATGGTTTTGTTGGCATTGGTTATTGTTTGGGTATCATATGGTTGGACTCATTTGGTTGGTGATAGATATAAACCTATCTAAGATTCTTGAATTATGCAATAACAATATCTTATTATATGTTCGAAATTCATCCGACTTAGGATATGCGCTGGATGGCTTGGTTTGGTATTGGGGGTCGTACCCTGTCCTAGTTGGCCTTGGGATGCCCATTACGACAACACCCCTGGTCGGGTGGGTCACCAAACTACCCTCACAAGCATTAGACCACAAGAATTTCACCTTCTTCTTGGTCAACTTAGTGAATAGGACAGGAATAGAAGAGAACTATCGACAAACATTCAATAATAACTGACTTAACTTAAGAAGCTCCGAATATCGGATGAAGTCGTGGGTCTAGGCCACTTCTTAACCACTCCAACCTTTTTTAGATCCACTATGATCCCTTCACTATAAATAACATGACCCAAATAGGTCACAACATTTATCCATAACTCACACTTAGAGAATTTAGCATACACTATTGTTGTTTTAGGGTCTGCAACACAAGGCGGAGGTGATCGGCATGATCTGCCTCACTCTTCGAATACACCAAGATATCAACAATAAAGAAAATCACGAACAAATTCAAGAACTAACAAAAAACCCAATTTATAAGATCCATAAATGCTATCAAGAATTAGTCAAACCAAGGGACATCATCATAAACTCAAAATGACCATATCAGGTTTGAAAAATAGTCTTAGGGATATCCACTTCCCTAATCTTTGACTGATGATAACCCGATCAAAGATTAAACTTATAAAAGAACTTAGCACCCTAAATCTAATCAAACAGATCATCAATTCTCGAAAGGGGAACTTATTCTTCACGGTCACCTTATTTAGTTGGCAGTAATCAATACATATTTAAAGGGACCCATCTTTCTTACGCATAAAAAGAATATTAGCTCCCCATGAAGACACACTAGGATAGATGAAACCCTTGTTAAGAAGATCTTTCAATTTCTTCTTGAGTTCTTTTAACTCAGCTGTATCCATTCTTTAATGAGGGATAGAAATAGGACAAGTGTTTGAAGGAAGATCAATCCTAAAATAATTTTTCCTATCGGGAGGAATACAAGGAAGATCATCAGGAAATATCTCAAAAAATTCACAGACCACAGGGACAGTTTGCAAAGAAGGACCTTCGAATCTAGAATCCTTAACATGCAATAAGTGATAGAGGCACCCTTTAGAAACCAATTTTTGGGCTCCAAGATATTAAATGAACCTTCTCATAGGTACTAGGGAACTATCTTCCCATTAAATTACCGATTCATTTAGGAAATGGAAACTGACCCTTTATGCCTGACAATCAAGAGATGCATAGCACGAATGCAACCAACCCATCCCCAAAATCATATCAAAGTCTAACATGTCCAACTTTATCAGATCCACCAAGGTCTTCCTACCATAGATCGACCTCACACAACCCCTATAGACCCTTCTACCCATGATAGAGTCACCTACTGGGTGGACATAGAGAAGGGGTCCAAAATACATTTAGGATCAAAACCAAAATGGATAGACACATAAAGGGTCACATACGGGAAGAGTTTCAGCATACCAGTAACTACATTGGGGGATGGCTTAGAATTCTGGCTGGTGTAAAGACCATATAAACAGTTTCTACCAGTGTCGGAGCCCAAAGCAGATGTTGCACCTTTTAGTATGGGAGCTGATGAAGTAGCAATAAGAATATTTTTTCCCCAGAAGTGACCTTAGATGGATAATCTCTCTACATATGACCAATCTAACTATATTTAAAGCAATTGTTCCTCCCTCTTCACAAACACCATGGTGCACCTAACCACAGAATCTACAAGGTGGATTTGATGGAATTGACTGAGCCCCACTAGCGTATGGCTGGGTTACTGGCGCTCTAAATCCACTATCTATTAAGAACAACGATCACCCAACGGATTTGGATAAGAGCACTAGCCATAGATTAGGAACTAGAATTGTCCCAATTCTTCTTAGATCATTTACCACTATCTCTACCACACTACTGTTACCTCTCACACTGATCTGAGTAGAAAAAATTTTTATTCTGCCTTTCATCTATCTCCACCTACTTATTTTCTTCTTCCACTTGTTTTATATACACCACAAGTCTAGAGATGTCCATATCCCTATTCTTCAAGGAAGCCTTTCTCTCCAAGATCAATTTACGGGACAACCAAAGGTTCTTTATCATTCTAGACACTAGTTCTTCCTCTTCCTCATTCTATACACCAGCATAGGTGCCTGAGGCGGGATAGGGGGAACCAGTGGAACTCTATTAGGGTAGTTAGAACAAACAACCATAGACCTGGTCTGAACTCCTAGAGCAGGATTAGATTCATACAGATTGTCCTCATAGAGAACGGAAGAGTTTCCACGAACATCAGATCTTCTGGGAGGAATGATCTGAAAAGAAAACATAAGGAAGTTGAGAAGATTCAAGACCTTAAACTCTATAGCTTCAAATAGAACAATTAGAAAGGGCAAACATACCTAAATTCCTCGTAGCCTCTTCCTTATAAGTTTGACGCGCTACACACCTATAAAAGAGACTCTAAGCTATACAAATATAAAAGAGACTCTACTTAACACGACTTTGTTGGATACCAAATAATACCAAACCTAAGATCTACTACTATCTTTCTCACTACGCAAACTCGGTCCTAGTTATGATGGGTATCTCAAGTCCACCGGGGACCAAAAAACACCCTTGTGCACCTAACCAAACAACCTAATATCCACAATGTCAGATGAATTTAGAATATATAACGAGATATGTTTAAATTACAAAGGGTATATATGAAATCAATAACCATTGACAAACTAAAATACCCAAGTCTGCAATAATCCAACATAGCCTTCTAATAAAAGATCTAAAAACCAGTCTTAGTTGAGATATGTCCCCTAATCTGATAGATGACAATGACAATAATAATTTTAATGATAATAAAACTCTCAACTCGGGTCTATGATAAAATCTGTTGAAATTTCTAAGTCTTCCCGAAAGTTTGGAAGCTCACCATTTCAACAAAATGAATCAATAAACCGAGCTAATCAACCTAAATATGCACGAAAAGTAATGGTATGGGGATACAATATTAAGTAATGGCTAGTATAGTTAACACTAGCATACAACTCAGGGATAAGGGAGAAAAATAATGACATACTCAACACTTCAAACTCAGTTAAAAACCAATGTATATAATCATATGCAAATGCATAAATATAGATCACGTACTTGGATAGGGAACAAATTATGGTGGACTCAAACCACCCAATCATATAAAAATAATAAGAGGGACTCTAACCATGTGATCATATAGACTACAACATTGACAACCATGATATCTAATGTTGGTCTCTTGGGACCTCTACTTTTATGACTCAGCTACACAACCCCTATTAAAGTCCAATTAAGACAAGTATCACCCATTTTCATTCATCGAACAACCTTAACCTTTAAATCATAAATTGTTGGTATTGTCATACCAACTATACTTGCAAGGCAACACCAATATGCTATACTAATTACCATCACTTGGGGGAAGTCACAATCACTTTTGGCTCAATT
This sequence comes from Capsicum baccatum var. pendulum, assembly GCA_030864225.1. NCBI lineage: Eukaryota > Viridiplantae > Streptophyta > Magnoliopsida > Solanales > Solanaceae > Capsicum > Capsicum baccatum. The sequence goes on along the minus strand of CM061558.1, from coordinate 72,081,960 downwards.
ATATATTAACTTTGGGAATTATACTACCTGTTAAGGTTCAATTCAAAATCATTATTCTTCATTGATTCTTCACATTATGAAATAGTTAAAGAGTAGTTTAATAGGCATACTTTTAATATTCAAAACCAATTCCACAATAGGGGTTGAGGTCAGGTCATAACCACATCAAAAGTCATAAGTTTAGGGAAATTACAATCCCTTAGTTTATTCACCAATCACATTCATCAATTAATTTTTAAAACCAATATTAAAACAGAAAACATGTAGGGACAGACATAAAACATCACATAAATAATAGTTATACAAAACCCCTCAACCTATGTTTTCAAAACCAAACTCAATACCATATGAAAAACACATTAAAACTTATACTTTTGGTATATTAATAATTAGGGAAGAGTAACACGCTTGAAATACCAAGTTTCATGGAATGAATTCAACCCTTGAGCCCTTGGATGACCTATTTTTTGTCAACCCTAAGTTTAGCTATGTAAGAGCATTTAAGAGAGCTTTGAAAGTGTTTGAGTACGTTATGAATGAGAAATAACCCTTCTTAATTACTTTTCGAACTGGGGTTTTAATTGGGGAAGAAGGGAATTGTCCAAATTTCCCTCAATTTAAAACAAAAATTTTGTCATCGGTGACTACGGGTCACTATACGACTTATATAAAATCATAATGACTCTCCACCACAAGTCGTAGCTAGGACAACTTCAAAGAATATCATAATATGTTGAACCTATGAATCAACCTATATGACTCATAATTATACCCTACGAGTCATAGTCAACCCAACAACCATTTTGGGTATATACTGGTGATGTTGGGTGTATTTAGGCATTCTAGCATTACTATTCCAGCCTTTTTAGCTTTGTTTAGAGGATGATTCATGTGATATATAGGTGGATAATGAGATAAATATGTATCATAGTGTTAAATAATGTGTTTATGATGTTCAAAGTGAGTATCAAGCAAATTTGCACTTAAAAGATTCATTTAGAGTTCAACCCAGAAAGCTAGCATTAGTAGCTTAAGCAAAGTGTTTGTCTAGTTTATTTTGGTGGATTCTACTATGTTTAAAGTGTTCCAAATTGTTTTTATGTGTAATTATATGGGAAAAAACGTATTTATAATGCTCAAGTTTCAATTGTATCAAGCCAAGGATCAAAACAATGAGTTAAAGATCAAAGTATAATTAGCCTATGCTTAGCTCGTGTTTCTAGTTCGTCATGTTGTATGTTGTGTTGTTTTGAGATTTAAATTATTGTGTTTAATGTTTTAGGGTCCCTTTTTAATGGATTATAATGATATATAAAGGATTTAAAAGCTTTAAATCAAGTGGGAACAACTCAAAAAGGCTCGGAATGGCTCAACAAAGGCACAATACGCAGATTGATGCACGTTTGGACCCCTGGAATGTCTGGGACGTGTGTAGACTATAGGTGATTCCAATGGACTAATTAAAAAAACCATTAGATTCATAATAGGCCCAAAATAGTAAAACATAGGCGCGTGGTGTTTGCAAAGGTGATTAGCGTACGACTCGGGCTCATTTCCGCCCTTATGTGTCTTAGAAAAATTCTGAACAACAAATTACAGAGAGGGCATACGATTAGCGTGCGAAGCACGCTCCATTCCATAGGAATATATGGTAGGAATATAGATTGCGATGCATGCTCCACTCTAAACCTGGGTGTTTCAAGCTAATTTGACTCCTACACAAACTTGGCTTACCCTTGTGTTATATATACATGTTGTATCACGTTTTTACACTTCTTTTGACATATTTTGGAGATCAAGGGGCTACTATAAATTCATTATTAGGTTTTTATTAGTTTTATTTAGTTGATACATGTTTTTAGTTGTTAATTACAATATTTTGAATACGATTATGACTATGCGTGGCTAAACGCCCGATTTCTAGGGTTAAAGCCAAGAGCATGATTGTTATTGCTATGGATTAAGTTTGTTTCATTTGATTATCAATATTGGTTGTTTGTTTATTCTTATTATAAATATTTTAAGGATTTGCGTCCCTTAAATACATCCATTATCAACCTTGTGAACTTGGGAGAGGGGATAGGGCGATAAAACATGGGAATAAACATAATATGGTTCTTGATTCTTTATAAAATAAGAAACTTGAATTATTGTCTAGGAAAGGGATATAATTAGAAACCATACATGATTCATATGTAGGATGATATTTTTTACGAACTTAAGTGAACTATTACATCCCCACTCAACGATGTAGGTGCAAGGTTCAACTTAGGTAATAGATTAGAGGTTGGGAAACGATAATCATACAATTAACCGTACGAATCAAAAACCAAGATAAGAAAGTTAATGAATGAAATTCAATAGCGTAATATTATTGTTCAGAGTTCTTCAACCCTAGGTTTTCTCTTATTGACTGTCTCAAAACGTTTATTTTCTGCATTGTTTAGTTTTAATTTACAATTTCCAAACTCGTTATTTGGTTACTCTCACATCAAGTGAATCTTAATTATGAACTGAAGTCAAATAATTCCCAAATCTAGTCTTTGGGGATCGATAATTCGGCTTTCCTGAAGGCCACTATATTACTTGGTAGACCACGTACACTTGTGTGTACGCTCTGTTGCTGTCAACTGGCCACCCTATGATTACACCAAATGGCTCATAACAAGTCCTTACAACTCATACTGAGCCACTCATACTCAGAGCAGAACGCAGCCACACACTTAGTGATTTGGTTATGATTTGAGTCTAGTGACTCATCAAGACTCCTTACGAATTGTTAAGGGAGTTATAGTCTGTTATAAAATCATACTCATAAATATCAAGGTGAATTTCAAATGATGTCTTAGATTATAAGATCAAAATTGAATCTGAATCATGTTGTATCAATCTGAAATAGTAATTTTGAACTTCTTCTAAACTAGGAGAATCATGATAAATCCATATGCTCTAATTTGTAAACTGACTGAATCATGCTGAAAATCATATATATATATATATATATATATATATATTTACCATCCCATAGAAATTCATGTCAAGAAACTAAAATTAATCTCATAATAACAATCATATAAGTGAAAACATGAGTAAAGACGCATTCTTGTGCTAACTGAATTTTAAATCACATGATAGTGTCAAAATCTACAAAATATGGAAATTGGGTATGAACTCTAGTTGAAATCTCGTAAATTTAATTGCAAAATCCAAAGCTTTTGGGCACAAGGATGAAAGGTTATTCTTGTTCAAACCCCACATACCTGCTTTTCTAGACTTCTTGAAGGTTTGAAAGGTAAATTCTTGAGAGAAACCTATTTTATTATATCTTAAGAGTGTAGAGAAGAATATGTTTGTCAACTAACTAAAAAAGGGGCAAATAAGGCCTAACTGACAAATTAAGTCATTTATAAGATCCTATACACGTACACAAGGGGTTGGGAAAAACTTAGGGGTATGAAAAGACCCTTACTCCCCTAAAATAAACTATAAATGGACAATTTTGAGGCATAAAAAGGGGGTATGCAGCTCAACCCCAATTGCGGAGCTCAAGGTTCGTATAGTGAACCCAATCGCAAACCTTAGGGTTCATGGGGCAAACCCAATCACGAACTTTAGGATTCTTGGTGCAAACACAATCGTGAAACTCAGGGTTTGTGGGGGAAACACAATCATGAACCACACGTAGCAGCCTATAACCACACGTAGGGCTACCGCAGAGTGTCTCACTAAAATGCCTTTAACTTTTTTCTCTGAACTCAGATTCATGAGTGGTCAGTTGAGTTGGAAAGAAGATTCAAAGTTATTTAATTCGATAAATAATGGGCCATATAAATTGTTATATTATATTAGTTTCACTCTTTTAATATCAACCCTTGTAGAATTAAATATTAAAACTCAATCAATACAATTGTTCACGACTCCACTTTTCTCAAAGTGCTTCCTATGACCATAATCACATTGAAAATACTTCACACTCAAGGTGAATGTCCATAACACTTATCTACACTTTTATATAATTTCTTTGGGGACTTTGAGCATATGAAAAAAAGTTGAAAAATTATATAGGAGTTTGTTAGGTATTACATATATCTACAAAACAAAAACTTAATTAGAAATAAAAACTACTAGTTGCTGCCTTCAAAAAAGGTTTATTCCACCACAACATCCACCTCTATCATTAATCATTTAATCGTCTTGATCTCTACTATAACACACCATGGCACATCCTATATCCATCTAAAAAATTTTAGACACTTGAGGAATCGATCTCCAAAATCAATAAAAGATAATTTTGATTAATACAATTCTATAATCCCCTCCTTAATGCTAAAACCCTAGCCACCAAATTGGTATTATCTCTAAGTCTTCTTCCTTTAGTATAAACCAGATGTCATAAATCATTTCTTATACAAAAAGCACTTGATTTGACGTTAGGGTTGCCCTTTGATGCCTCGTTTGAATTGTACTTATAATAACCCACCCTCGAAACCTTCTAGTACAATAACTTACATCTAATCCTAGGTGTGTGATCTTCTAAAAATTTCACTAGTTCAGGCCAAGCATTAGGAATATTTGTCAACCAAGGGTATAGGAACTTTGTCATGTAGACTAGGCTCCTGTTTATTTCAATCCTTATGCTACTATAATACATTCTTCCTCCACGCTTTATAGTATTTATCCTCTTTAAAATTTTCCACAAACTAAATATGAACAAAACATTAGATATAGTCTTATGTTTTAAGAAGTAGAGAGTATCGGAGATTGAAAACATCTTCAATTTGCAAAAAAAGACCAGAAATCCCTGCAAATAGTGCAAAGTACTACCATAAAGTATTAGAGATTGTACATTTAATAAATAAATGTTTAATAGTCTCTTGTAATTTATTTCTAGGATAGGAACAAAGAAATTATCATTCATTATGTTCCTGACAAGTGTTTCCCCTATAGGCAACCTTTTCTTCCACAACCTATAGAAAAATATGGAAAACTTAAAAGGAACTCCTTTTATCCATATTGTTTTGAAAATTTATTGTACTTCTCTTATTTGTCTTAAACATTCCTAGGCAGACTCCATTGTAAAGTTTTTAGAACTATTCAACATCCACCAATATTTGTTCCATTCTTATAAATCTTCCACACAATTAACACTTAACAACATAATTACTAACTTCTTTATTGAAATTTTTTGCATCATATTTATACTCCATCTCCCATTTGTAAAGAGTTTATTCACCTCCTCTAAATGACTATTATTATCAATATCACTAGGCAGATAATTATATATGGCACCCAATTAATTCATTTTTCATATCATATACATGAATGACGACATTTAGGTTCCCACCATATCTCTCGATCAAATATGTCTCTATCCTCAAGCATATACTTCCGTGTTAATACACCCCCTTTTCATTCTACCATCTAATGTGTCATTTCTTACATATTTATTCCATATAAAGTTGGTCCACAATATTTTTTGGGTTTTAAAATTCCACCAAAACATAGAAAATAAATCTCTTGATACATCAAACAATGAACTAAAAGCCAAACCTCTTTCATTTTTAGAAATACAAATATCAGTCCAAGTAACCCATGTCTACTCCTGCCTACCTTTTTAAAATTCCATAAAATCTTGCAAAAATTCTATGTAAATCATAAATAACAAACTTAGGAGGGTTAATAGCAAAAAGTAAATAAATGTAAATGATACTCAAAAAATTATTTATTAATACAACCTTACCACTAAATTGAAACATCTTCTCTTTCCAAGATTGTTGCTTAATATGCCATTCTTCATCAATTTAGATAAATGAACCTTTTTCTTTTTGCATGACAGTAATATCCGAAAGTTTCCTAACTAATTTTGTCTTAAGAATGTCTAGTATTATCTTCTAAATTGAATGATATTTATTCTATGAAGGAAATTCAATAAGTCTTCCATCGACATAAGATTCACGCAAATTCGGCAACCGGGTAAAAAGTTATGACTATTTCAACTTCCTGTGGTAAAATAGTGCCAAATTGGTCAGTGGCGCACCACGCCACAACCTTAAATGGCAATTGTCCTTTTTCCAGTGTCTTAGCACGATTTCTCCACGTCGTGCCAAACTTCCAAGTTGCAAATAAAGTGGCATCGCGATGGCTCCGCGTCGCAACATCCCTCAATTTCCTAGTTGTCAAATTCAAGTGACACGAAACGATAGCGCCATGTCGCGCCAGGGGTCTAATTCGGGAAAATTTCACTAAAATTAAAAGACGTGTCAAGGGTTAACATGGCCATTTTCCCAATCCTATTTAAGCCCTTTAACACAAGATTCAACTATTTGGAACCCAAAATATACTATTTTCTTTCAATTTTCTCTTAAGAACAAGCTAGGGTTTCAATTGGGGATTAAATTTCAAGAAAATCTCTCCATCAATCTTCACTAAATCAATAACTAAGGTATGTGGTGTGTTAATTTATGTATTCCTTTCATTCATTAATCTCAAGAACCCTATTTTAAATTATGATCTATGATATTTATGTTGTGGGTTAGTTGTAACCATATTTATCTTATTATATGATTCACAAGTTGGAATATTTATGTGTTTTTCATGAAACTACATTAGCAGGTGAGTGAAATCCATCAATTGAATTATTTATAATGTATCAATTTGATGATTAGGCCTATTCCCTAAGGGTTCATGCAAGGTGTTTGATAAAATGCCTATGAGGATAGAAATTATGCACTATAGCTTAATTGTGATCCATAATGACTTCCATGCTATTCTTATGTATTGTAATTGTTTTTTGGATTACTCATGAGTTTGCCATATGAAATTATTCTATGTATACATGCTATCTTATTCACGTACAAAGCTATGATAATCAAATGCCCATGAAATGTCTTTAATTATTGTATTATGGATTGTTGATGTTAGTCATGTATTAAAGAATGTCATGCCTTATCCATTTCCTTCCATCGAGTCATGGGGGGTACTTGTACCCAAAAAAATATAGATGTGTGCCTAGAATCAATGTCACATTTCAAAATAATCTCAGTCAAGCCAGGTTCAGTAGAATTCAATTAGTCTCATGACTTAAGAAAAACTCAGTAATCTTAGTAATCTCAGTCAGTTATCAGATCACAGTAATCTTTCGTCAGTCAATGGAATTCAGCTAATTTAGTTAATTCAGTTTAGTTCAGTAATCCATGTTCAGTGTCTATTCAGATGGGAGTAGGAATTAGCACAAAGTAAACCCAGGGATGGGAACACACACGGTCAGATAAGGGTGTGATTCTTACAAGTCATCCTTTCATTCCAAAACTATGTAGCCAGCATAGATTGAGACTTCAACACTGTTAGGTAAAGGTTGATGGGGTGGATAAACACTATCAGATAAGGGTCCCACCATTCTCTTTTAGGGGACACTAGTAGATGAGGGTCACCAACAGCTAGTCTATAATACCCCAAATTTGGTACCTGAAAATACTACACGGTGCTGATGACCCCGAAGGACCACAAGCTAACCCATGACCGATACCTCTACCAGTACACTGCATAATATACTAAATAAATATGAAAATAAAGGATTTAAGGTCATAAGGTTCACACTGAATCATAAATGACATAAGAATGTTTGAATAGTGTGCTATATCAATGCCAAAACAAACTTAAAATAACTTAAGTATGAATCAAATCTAAAAACGTCTAATTATTGTCTGGATATGGAGTTAAAGGAACATGTCTCCAAATAACTCCTTCTAGCAAACTAAGCTGAAATAAATAATAACATAAAGTAAGGATCATTTCCTCAAATGATGAGGAATCACTGCTAACTTCGACTATGGAAACAGGGATGCTACTAATGCTCTGAAGCTCGTGCTTCTGAACCTATGGTATAAGACTCCATAGCGCAAATACATAAATACTTTGATTATACTGGTATGCATGTGAGGTAGGCTTAATGCATGAGGTTCATATACATGAACAATACTAAGTGTTGTCTAACATGAACATGAGAAAGAATGCATGAACACATAATACTATAAATGATATTGTGCAAACATGATTACTGAGTCTGAGTATTAATAACATAAGTTTACTAATATATCTGATAACATGGGTGACTGTATCTGACAGTCCTAAACCTGATGGAACTAGGTGAGTTCCGTACTGTATCTAATAATCCTAAAATCTAAAAAACTATCTGAGTACTTTTACTGAGATTGATTTTGAAATTGTGGGACATATTTATCTAACCAACAAGTGCCAAATGTTCTATAATAGCTAAGCTGGAGTCTAATCTGTGTCCTGATTGGAAGGGTATCAATACCGCACCACTAGTAGAGACAAACTGTGGGTAACCCTCATCTAATAGTGTCCCCAAAAGAGAAAGGTGGGGCCCTCATATGATAGATCTTATTAACCTCATTAACCCTCATCTGCAGTGTTAATGTCACAAACTATGCTGGCTACATAGTTCTGAAATGCATGGATGACTTCTAAGAATCACACCCTTACCCGATAGTGTGTGTTTCCATCCTTTGATTCACTCGATACTAATTCCTACTTCCATCTGAATAGACACTGAACATGATTAACTGGACTGAACTAACTAGATTCATAAGGTTAGTTGACTAACGGAATACTATTGAGATTAATGAGTTGCTAAACTTTCCTGAGTCACATGACTGACTGAATTCTACTGAGGATGGCTTTACTGAGAGGATCATAAGAACATTACACCGGATCTAAGGACATAGCTACATTTTCGGGTACAAGTACCTCTAGGACTCAATAGAAGGAAACTAACATAACATGATAATTCTTGATCATAAGAATAAAGCCCACAATTCGTAATGCCATAAGTTAGGGATTTCTTACTACATATAGTTCTCATAATTTTATACATGGAAGGGAATGCATCTAACAACATGCCATGAGTCCATCAAATCTAGTTTCATGAACATACCATAAACAATAATAATGCATACAATATCATAGAAGTCATTGTTTTCATAAGGGTGTAGTATGCATTTGTTATTTAGGTAACAATTTAGCAATAATACATGATTTCTATTCTCCTAGGCATTTTCTCAAACACCTTACATGCATAACTTAGGCATAGTGTAATCATCAAATTATTCATCATGAATAACCAAATTTACTTGTTTCCAACTCATATGATATCATAGCTTCACAAAAACACATAAAAACTCTAACTTGGGGATATTACAACATCAATTACATGAACAAATCAGTTCACAACATAATAACATGGTTCATGATTTAAAGGAGGGTTCTTGAGAATTGTAGATGGAAGGAATCCATAAATCAACACAACACATACCTTAGATAAAAGTTCCTTAATGATTTACGGTGAAATCTCTTGGATTTGGGACTTCAAACTAAGACCCTTGTTATTGCTCTTAAGATAAATTGATGAAAAGACGTATATTTTGGTGTTTTGAGGGATAAATTCCATGTTTTTTTTATATATAGGGGTGGAAAAATGAACAAATTACCCCTCAAAGCACGGAGGTGGAATACTGAAAAATTGGGCACAAAAGTTATAGTAAGGCCGCGCCTTTCCCAAGCCTTTTGCAGCTAGGTGGAGCCTTGCTATTTAGGGAGGGGGCCAAGGCTATAAGCTGGGAGTCACCCCCTTATAGCCTTTAGATACTAGTTCAATATCCAAACGTGCCCTAAACGGATTCCAAAAATTCTGAAACTCACCCAGAATGTACTATGGACTTGCCCCATCATAGAGCAACTTGAAAATTAGAAAACGGAGGTAGGGAAAGCCGTCAACTAAATCCTCGATGTTCGAAGGATTAAAATGAGACTAAGTTTTAAACACCTAGCTAAAATATTCTAAGTGTTAAATATTCCAAAGAGCTTTTTTTTGTGCTGAAAGAGTTGATTATCAACGTAAGATTTTGCAGGGTATTACAATATCTCCCTCTTGGGAACAGTCATCCTCGAATGAGACTGACTAAGAGGGGAGAAAAGTCAACTGACGTGAATACTAAGCATGAACAACTGAGACATGATTTTATGACTGACATGATAGCTAAGTTGAACATATCATACTGAATATGTATATCAAATGTATGTATAACTGATTCATGAATACATAACTGAGTGTTCTGGTGAGCTAAGTTTCTTGAAATGAGAATACATATTTGATGCATAATTATATAATAAACTGATACATGAATGCATGACTGAATATGCAATGGAACTTGGTACCGAGATTATAATGGGAACATGATTATGAAACTGGATATCAAGTTTGTAATGAATTTTGGACATGAAGCTGAAAAGCTTAAAGAGAACTGTTACCTTGAGCTTTATCTGAGTTGGCAGAGAAAAGGTGAGGATACTTGGTACCGCATTTTTGCTTCTTCTTCCTAAGTAGCTCCCTCAACGGACTGATTTTGCTAAAGAACTTTGAATAGAGGGGCTTCTTTGCTCCTTAGTCTACGAGTTTGATTGTCTACGATTTTGACTGGAATCTCTTCATAAGAGAAGTTGTTCTACACATCTATGCTCTGAATAGGGACTACAACTGTTGGGTCACCTATTCCCTTCTTGAGTAAAGAGACATGGAAGACTGGATGAACTGATGCTAGATCTGAAGGCAACTTGAGCTCATAAGCTACCTTGCAGAAATGACTGAGTATCTTGAAGGGACCGATTTACCGGGGACTGCGCTTTCCCTTCTTGCCAAACCATTTCACTCCTTTTATGAAAGAGATCTTTAGATAGACATAGTCACCAATATCAAACTCGAGATCTTTTATACGAACATCTGCATAAGACTACTGCCGGCTTTGAGTAGCTCAAAGTGTTTCTCTGATCAATTGGACTTTCTCTGAGGCATCAAATACTAAGTCAGGCCCTATCACTGAGGCCTCACTAACTTTGAACCACCTAATTGGATATCTGTATTTCCTACCATAGAGAGCTTAGAATGGAGCCATCGGAATACTGGAATGATAGCTGTTGTTGTATACAAACTCAATCAAAGGAAAATGGTCATCCCAACTTCCCTTAAAGTCAATTACACACGCCCTTAGTATATCTTATAGAGTCTGAATGGTCCTTTCTGCTTGACCATCTATTAGAGGATGAAAGGTTGTAAAGAGATAGACTTGGGTAGCAAGACCCTTTTAGAATGCTTTCCAGAAGTGAGAGGTGAATTGGGTATCTTCGTCTGAGATAATAGATAGCAGAATACCACCCAATCTAACCAACTATCGAATGTAGAGTTTGGTGTAATCCTGGATGAATATGAGGTATGTAATGGAAGGAAATAAGACGAATCCTATCTACAATGACCCAAACTGAATCATGCTGATGACGAGTTTGAGGCAAATCGATCACAAAGTGCATATTTACTTCTTCCCACTTCCAAGTAGGAATAATGAACTCCTACATAGGACCACAAGGCATCTGATGCTCTATCTTAACCTATTGACATATAGATCACTTAGCCATAAACTTTGCAACATCTTTCTTCATCCCACTTCACCCACTTCACCAATATATTTCTCATAAGTTACGGTACATCTTATTAGCCCTTGGATGAATAGAGTAGAACACACCATGTGCGTCTATAAGAATTTTACACCATAAGGCATCTACACCTAGGACACAAAAATAACCCTAAAAAAACAATACACCATCTCACCCTTGGGATAAAACCTTTACTTTTTGATCCTTGACTAACTCTTTCAACTTAAGAAGGTTGGGATCTCTATCTTGCTTTTATTTTACCTCGGATACTAGAGATGATTCTAAACTACCTTGAACCCATATATCACCCTCTTCTGTATCGACTAAGTGAACGCCTACTATGGCATGCTAATGCATTTCTTGAGCTAACTTCTTCTTACTGTCCTCAACATGAGAAACAATACCCATGGATATTCTACTGAGAGCATCAGGCACTATATTAGCCTTGCCCAGATGATAAAAGACACTCATGTCATAATCTTTCAAGAGATCTAACCACCTTCTATGATAACGATTAAGATCTTTCTAAGAAATGACATACCGAAGGCTATTATGATCCATGAACACATCCACATGAACTTCATGGAGATAATGCCTCCAAATCTTTAATGCAAATACTACAGCTTCTAATTCAAGATCATGACTAGGATAATTCTTCTAATGGGGTTTAAGTAGTCTAGAGGCATAGTCTATGACCTTACCATGCTGTATGAGGACAGAACCCAAACCTATTCTGGATGCATCATAATACACTACGAACCCATCTAGATCATCTGGTAATGCTAGAACTGTAGCTGAGGTGAGTCGAGTCTTCAACTCCTAAAAACTCTTCTCGCAAGGTTCTAACCACTAAAACTTGACCTTCTTCTAATTTAATCTTGACATTAGGGATGCAATAGAAGAAAATCCCTCAACAACTGCCTGTAATAGCTAGCCAAACCCAAGAAACCCTTGACATCTGATGGAGAGACGGGGTGATGCATGTTTCTTACCGCTTTGGTCTTTTGAGGATCTACTATAATGCCATCACCGAATACAATATGACCAAGGAATGCTACTAACCTTATACACAATTTTCACTTACTAAACTTGGTTAACAACTGATGGTCTCTGAGATTCTGAAGTACTTTTATGAGATTTTAAAAATAATCACTCTCACTGCGGGAATAGACCAGAATATCATCTCTAAAGACTATAATAAACATGTCCAAGTACTTCTTGAACACACGATTTATCAAGTCCATAAAAGCTGCTAGGGCATTGGTAACACCAAAGGACATGACTAGAAATTCAAAGTGACCATACCATGTTTGGAAAGTTATCTTCAAAATGTCACATTCTCTGACTCTGAGCTAATGATAGCTGGATATGAGGTCTATCTTTTAGAAGTAACTGGAACCCTGAAGTTGGTCAAATAAGTCATCAATTCTGGGAAGTGGATAATTGTTCTTGACTGTGACTTTATTGAGTTGACGGTAGTCTATGCATATTCAGAGAGAACCATCTTTCTTTCTCACGAATAAAACTAGTGTACCCCATGGGGAAATACTGGGCCTGATGAATCCCTTATATAAAAGATCCTTCAACTGTTCTTTTAGTTCCTTGAGTTCTGCTGGTGACATTCAATATAGCGAAATAGACATAGGATGAGTATCTGGAAGAAGATCACTGCCAAAGTCTATTTCCCTTTCAGGAGAAATACCTAGAAGATCTTCAAGAAAAATATCTAAATATTTATTCAGAACTGGGACTGATTCAAGGCTGAGAGTTTAATAAGTAGTGTCTTTTACTCAAACAAGATGATAGACACATCCCTTAGATATCATTTTCCTTGCCTGAAGGTAGGAAAGAAGCTGACCTCTAAAAGCTGACACACTACCCTTCAACATTAAGATGAATTTATTCGAAAACTGAAACTGGACTATTTTATTTTTGTAGTCAACTAAAGCATAGTAGGAATGAAGCCAATCAATTCCAAGAATGAAATCAAAATTAGTAATCTCTAATTTGACTAAGTATCCTGAAGTGACTTTCTGAAATATCATAATCGGGCAGTTCCAATATACCTGCTGGGCTATGATGGTTTTACCCACTAGGGTAGAGACTGAAAAGGGCTCTGTTAGAATTTGGGACTGACGTTGAAATCGCCTGCTATGTAGGGAGTAACAAAAGACAAGGAAGCACCTGGATCTAACAAAGCGTAAACATGAACACAAAATATCTATAATGTACCAGTAACTACATTAGGAGAATTTTCCTAATCCTGTCAAGTCTAAAGAGCATAAAGATGATTTAGGCATTGTTCACTAGTAGCACTGGAGGTGGCATCCTACTGATTTAGGTCACTAGATTAAGCTGAGGAATGGTTCTGCTGACCCTGATAACCCGACTGAAGACAATAATCGAAGTATACATCGCTACCTGATCTGCAAACACCCTTGTGGTTCTTTCCATAAGTCTGACAAAGGGGATTAGTTCAGGCATTGCTGATGCTGCCTTGAGACTTAAAGCCTGGCACTCTATCTCTGTTTCCATCTCTAAACTTAGGAGCTGGAGCACTTGCTGAAGAAGGAGCTGGAACTGATGACTTAGGACAAAACTAAGAACGGTTTCCTTCTTCTGACTTGGGCTAAGCAAAGTGGAAACTACCTGTCCTTGCTCTTTTACTCTGTTTCTCTCTCATCTTAATCTTTTTCTCCACTATCTACTGAGCATGAGCCATAAGTCTAGCTAAAGGTATATCACTGTTCAACATGGCGGATCTGCACTTATTTACCATGCTATCATTCACCCCTAAAATGAACTTACTCATCTTAGCCCTGCTATCTGCAACTACATAAGCGTCATATTAGGATAATTGAGTAAACTTAAGAGTATAATTTTTAACCATCATGTTGCCCTACCCGAGGTTAATGAATTCTAGCACCTTATCTTCCCTAATCTGTTGGGGAAAATCTGTCTAAGAATGAAGTGACAAACTCCTCCCACTTTGTAGGACCTGCATCATCTGACCTCTTTGACTTCCATTATTTGAACCAAGTATGAGCCACATCCTGTAATTTATTTATAACTAGCTCAACACTCTCAAGAGTAGTCACCCCTATGATGTTTGTCACCTTCTGAACCTGATCAATGAACTCCTGAGTCTCCTTATCTAAATTAGACCCAAGAAAAAATAAAGCGTTCATTGAGGTAAAGTCCCGAATCCTGGCTGTAGCTAAATTGGCCACTGAGTTGGCCGAAACTATAGCTGGTCATTTATTCTAAGTAGCAATTAACTGAGCAAGAGTAATGAATGCAGCCCTAAACTCTGTATGAGAAAGATATTCATCCAAGGTATCTTCTTGGACAGGCTAGATTCTTTTCTTGGGAGACATGTTCTTAAATAAAGAGAAGAAATTGATTAGATTGAGATATTGACTTGATATTATGCTCACTAGCATGACATGAATACAAAAACAAGAGAAACTATTGCTAAAACATCTTATATCCTCCTGCACATAAATGTGGCACACAACACACCCATGACAAAACTCAACTAGATGTAGCTTTCAGACTTCCTAGGACTTTATTGGACCTTAGGCTCTGATACTAAGTTTTTAATGCCCTGAATCTGCTACCCAAAAATGCTACACGGTGCTCATGACCCAGAAGGACCACAACCTAACCCATGATTGATGCCCGTACCTATACACTGCATAATATACTAAATAAATGCAAAAATAAAAGTTCTAAGGCCATAAGGTTCACATTGAATCATAAATGAAATAAGAATATTTGAATAGTATGGTATATGAATAGAAAAACAAAACTAAAAACTGCTGAAGTCTGAAGTAAATCTGAAAGCGTCTAAGTACTGTCTGAATATGGAGTTGAAGGAACATGCATCCAACTAAATCCATCTAGTAAAACTAAGCTGAAATAAATAATAACATAAAGTAATGATCATTTCCTCAAAGGATGAGGACTCACTGCTAACTTCGATTGTGGAAACTAAGATACTACTGATGCTTTGGAGCTCGTGCTTCTGAACCTATGGTATAAGACACCATAGTGCAAATGCGTCAGTACTTTGAATATACTGGTATACATGTGAGGTAGGTTGAATGCATGGGGTTCATATATATGAACAATACTAACTGTCAAACTAACGCGAACGTGAGAAATCATGCATAAACACATAATACTGTAAAAAAGATTGTGAAAACATTATTACTAAGTTTGAGTACTGATAAAATGAGTTTATTTATATATCTGATAACATGGGTGACTTATCTAACAGTCCTGAACCTAAGGAAACTAGATGAGTTTCGTACTATATCTGAGTTTACTGTATCTTATAGTCCTAAAATCTAAAGATCTATCTGAGTTCTTTTACTAAAGTTGATTCTGAAATTATGAGAGATAGTTATCTAACAGACATATCCCAAATTTTCTATAACAACTAATATGGGGTCCAATCTGTGCCCTGATTGGAAGGGTGTTAATACCACGCGACTGGTAGAGACAAAATATAGGTAACCCTCATCTGACAATGTCCCTAAAAGAGAATACTGGGGACCTCATCTGACAGTTCTTATCCACCTTATCAACCCTCTTTTGACAGTGTCGATGTCTCAACCTATGTTGGCTACGTAGTTATGGAATGTAAGGATGACTTCTAAGAATCACACCCTCCCCTGATAGTATGTGTTCTCATGCTTGGGTTCACTCGGTGCTATTTACTATTTCCATCTGAATAGACACTGAACATGATTAACTGGACTGAACTGACCGGATTCATAAAGTTCCACTGACTGACAGAACACTACTGAGATTACTGAGTAGCTGAACTTTCCAGAGTCACATAACTGACTAAATTCTACTAAAGATGGATTGACTGAGAGGATCATAAGAACATGACAGTGGATCTAGGAACGCAACTATCTTTTTGGGTATAAGTATCCTCAGGATTCGATAGAAGGAAACTAATATAACATGATAATTCTTGATCATAGGAATAAAGCCCATAATTCATAATGCCATAAGTTAGGGATTTCATGATACACATAGTTCTCATAATTTTATACATGGAAGGTAATGCGTATAACAACATGCCATAAGTCCATCAAATCTACTTTCATGAACATCCCATCAACAATCGTAATGCATACAATATCATAGAAGTCATTGATTTCATAAGGGTGTAGCATGCATTTGTTATTTAGGTAACAATTTTGCTATAGTGCATGATTTCTATTCTCCTAGGCAATTTCTCAAAAACCTTACATGCACAACTTAGGCATAGGTGTAATCATCAAATTATTCATCATGAACAACCAAATTTACATGTTTACAACTTATATGATATCATAGCTTCACAAAAACACACAAAGACCCTAACTTGGGGATTTTACAAGATCAATTACGTGAACAAATCAACCCACAACATAATAACATGGTTAATAATTTAAAGGAGGGTTATTAAGCTTTATGGATGTAAGGAATCCATAAATCAACACAACGCATACCTTAGATGAAAGTTCCTTAACGATCTATGGTGAAATGTCTTCGATTTAGGTCTTCAAAATGAAACCCTTATTCTTATTCTTGAGTGAAATTAATGAAAAGAAGTATATTTTTATTTTGAGTGCTAAATTCCGTATTTTTGATATATATATATGGATGGAAAAATGACCAAATTACCCCTCAAAGCACGAAGGTGGAATGCTGAAAATTTTGGCACAAAGGTTATTGTAAGGCGGCGCCTTTCCCAGATCCTTTTGCAGCTGGGCGACGCCTTTCTATTATGAGAAGGGGCCAACCCTATAAGCTGTGTGGTGCCCCCTTATAGCCTTTATGTAACACCTCAATTTTCTGAACCGGAATGCTACACGGTGCTCATGACCCTTAAGGACCACAAGTTAACCCATGACCGATATCTGTACCTGTTTATTACATAATATATCATAAAATGCAGAAACATGACCATGAAAGGCCATAAGGTACGAACTGAATAAACGTCTGATAACAAAATGTCTGACAAAAAAAATAACAATACCAAAACAAGTCATTAATTTTGAAAATAATGAGATCTAAATATCTAATCTGACATCTAGTCTGAAAGCCTCTAACTGAACTGAATAAGGAGTTAAAGGAATATGTCTCCAACTAAATCCATCTAACAATTGAATATAAAATGTATCAATAATCATATCGTCCTCGAATGAGAAGGACTCACTGCAAACTCAGAACATTGGAATGCTACTGCTAATCTAGAGCTCATGTCTCTGAACTTATGGTGTAAGATAAGAGAAAGAACCATAGTGTAAATACGTTAGTTCATCTTAATGTATTGAGTATACGAGTGAGGTAGGATAAATGCAAAGGGCTATATGCATAAACAACACTAACTAATATGAACGTAAGAATACACACATGCATACATAATTGTAACAGAACTCATACAGATATTGACTAGTTAGTCTGAATACTACTAACATGAGTGTATTGATACTGAGATACTAAATAGATGAACAACTATTTCTAACAGTTCAAATTATGAAAAACTGGTCTGGTTGATTGTGTATGACAGTCCTAAAACTGAATACTGATATTATGAATTCTGATAACTGATATGACTAATACATGAGTTCAAAAAATTGTTATAACTAAAATAACTATGATGATCGACCAAACCGATGTAACTGATACTGAGCGACTATATCTGATAGTCTATATTATGATGAAACTATTTGAGTTCTATTTTATATGGAGTAACTGAATTTGAGATTAGTCCAATCTAATGGGTGATCTTTAAATCTGGTGATTCAGATACTGTTTAACTATAGTTGAGATCAGTCCTATCAAATGGGTAATCTTGAAGTCTATTTATAATGATAAGGATTGATTGTCTCTAATAGTACTGAATTTATACTACTGAACTGATTTGACTGTATCTGACAGTCCTAAATCTATAACTGAAACTGTGGGATATGTTCATCTAACCGACATGCCCCAAGATAAGATGAATAGGGTCCAATCTCTTTCCTGACTAGAAGGGTATCAGTACCGTGCCACTACTAAAGTCTTCTATTGTGGAGTCAGTCCAAATCTAGCGAGTGACTCCTTAGATCAGTCCTATATATTTAAAAGCGCTAATGGGTGACCCTTGAGTATGTCATTCCTATCTAACGGGTGACATCTCGTACCTACACTAGCAACATAGTTCTGGAACTTAGGGATTGCTTCTAGGAATCTCAGTCATATTCTATCGGGTGACCCACCATCCCTAGTTTCGCTCGGTGCTGAATCCTACTCCCATCTAAAAGACACTGAATTGAATAACTGGGATGAACTAAATAACTTAACTGAACTGATTTGCTGAACTGATATTGATTAACTGAACTAAAAATAGTGGTATTGTTTAGCGGAGCTAAAATAGAATTTAATGGATTCTGATGATGGATGAAATATAATAAGTTCTGAGGACTGATTAAGAGTACTAAAGTTACTGAGATTTACTGTGATTACTGAGGTTACTGAGTACTGAGATTACTGAGAATATTTAAATATAGAGATTACTGAGTTTTCCTGAGTCACTTGAATAACTGATTTCTATAGATCATGCCTTGACTGAGAGTATCGTAATAACATGACATGGCTCTAGGCACACAACTATATTTTTTGGGTACGAATACCCCCCAGACTCGATGGAAGGACACTGACACAACATAACTGGCTTGATCATAAGATTGGAGTCCACAATTCATATTGTCATATGTAGGGGATATTATACTTCATGTAGTTCTTCAACAACTTAGGCCTGGTAGGGAGTTCATGGATATATTTCATGTATATATAGTATATCTCTATTATCATACATGCTTCATACCACAACAATAGTAACACATCAATTGCATGGAATTTATATTGATGTATATAGCTAACATGGACTTGTCATTTAGATATCATGGAACCATGTAAACATGAATTTCTAGCATCCTAAGCATTTTATCAAAAACCTTGCATGCATAATATTGAGCATAGGTTTACTTAACAAATTTAGAAATCTTGAACCACCCAAATTCATGGATTTCCAACTAACCTATTCACATGATTTATGAAAAACATATCAAAACACAACCTTGAATCCAAAAAACAACCATTAACATGAATATAGTCATAAAATAACAAGAAAATCACAATTTATAATTTAAAACATGATTGTTGAGCTCCATGGATGAAAGTGAACCATGGATAAACACTACGCATACCTTAGATAAAGAATTCGTGAAGATTGACGGCGAAATTTCCTTGAGATAGACTCTTCTATGAAAACCCTAGGGCTTGTTCTTGAGAGTTTTAATCTTGAGAGGATACCCTAATCGTGTGGTTGAGAGTGTATGAGAGAGATTTTTGAGATGTTTAACTAAAGAGAATGGAAGATAATACGCTCCTTGAGGGTTATAAGTTGTGGGAAGTGAAGGGAAAAGACCAAAATGCCCTTACTAAAACATCCCTCAAGTTCTAGAAATAAAAGCTGATGACATTCGTGACAAGGCATTAAAAATGTGACAGACCATGAAAAATGTCATCACACAGAATTTGGATTCTTCCTAAGGCTAACGACGTCGTCAGAAATGTCATCAGAATGTGACGACATCATCAAAAAGGTCATCAGAAAAGGGTAAAATTTTGAGTTTTGGGTTAAGGTTGACGACATTGGTGATAGGCCATCACGGGCGTGACGACTTGTCAAAAAATGTCATCACCAAGTTTAGAAATATGCCTGATTCTGAAGATATTACTGATAGGTTGTTGTGGGCGTGACGGCTTGTCACAAAATGTTGTCACTAGTTTCTCAGCCAGACATGCTGAAGTAAAATGGGTATAATTATTTGCTCCGATATTGGATTTAGGCAAAATTGGTATTGTTGGAAACATAATTCAAAGATATTTCATCTGATATATAGTAAATCACCCAGTTTGTCATATACAACAAGTTGTGGTTGATTGAATTTGACCCAAGTTTTGACGGTCACTAAAACTTGAATGATAGAAAAGCTTTCAACTTGTACTTGAGTTAGGGGACCTATATGATCTAAATTCATGCTCAAATAGGTTCCTACACTACATAATTTATTAACATGCTAAATTTACATAGGATTTGGGATTTTGAAATGTCTACGCATAGGAATTATGGATTTTTATCCTAGTCCGAAATGTGGGGTATTACAATATCTCCTCCTTAGGAACATTAATCCTTGAATGATACTGGCTAAGATGAGAGAAAACACAACTTACATGAATATATAATATGAATTATTGATCATGATTTCATGGCTAACATGACTGTAAACTGAGCATATCATACTGTACATGCATATCTGATGCATGGGTAGCTGATTTATGAATGTAAGACTGAGTGCTCCGATAACCTGAGTTTCTCGAACTAAGAATGTATATTTGATTCTTAAATGATAAGTTGAATCCATGCATATCTGATGCATGATTATATGACTGACATGATACATGAATGCATGACTAAAGTTGACCATGCATATCTGATGCGTGAATACATAACTGAACTGATTCACGAACATGAGAATGAACATGCAATAGTAAAGGCACTAAGATTGAACTGAAGCATGAGAACATGACTGATTCTTCTACGTGACATATGGACTGAACATCATGAACTGAACTGAACCTCTGAATACTTGACTTACAGCTGAGGTCTAACTTAAAAGTCAACTTATGAGTACTCTCTATTCTAGGCTGAATTTATTATGCAAAGAGAAATTTAAGGATCTAAGGCATGAGAGAGTTAAGAGAAAGTGGGATACCTCTTCCTTGGTACTCTATGTTCCTCTAAGAACGCTTATCTTATGGAGATACTGGGTAATACACAGGGCATCTACAAACTAGATTATAACTAAACTTTGGGAGTCTGAAACTAATGCATGAGATGGAGAGAACTTGCAACTACTCGGAGGTTCTACCTTAAAATAGTTACATTATCTGAGATTTTGGAAAGCATGAATAGATTCAAGGATGAGAAAACAAGCTATACAATTCTGACTACTCACTAGCACGACATGAATACTGAAAGAAGGAAAATTGTTCCTAAAACATCTTATAGACTCGTACACATAGATGTGGTGCACAACATATGCATGTACAAGACTCTACTAGATACGGCTTTCAGACTTCCTAGGACTCTATTGAACCTTAGGCTTGATACAAAGTTTGTAACACCCCGATTTTTTGAACCAGAATGCTGCACGGTGCTCATGATCCCAAAGGACCATAAGATAACCAATGACTAAAGTCTATACTTGTATACTGCATAATATATCATAAAATGTAGAAACATGAACACAAAAGGACATAAGGTTTGAACTAAACAAATGTCGGATAACAAAATATTTGAAAAAGATATAACAATACCAAAACAAGTCATAAATATTGAAAATAATAAGATCTGAATATCTAATCTGACATCTAGCCTGAAAGCCTTTAACTAAATTGAATAAGGAGTTGAAGGAACATGTCTTCAACTTACTCCATCTAGCAACTGAATAGTATATATAGAAATAATTATATCATCCTCGAATAAGAAGAACTCACTGCAAACTCTGAACACTAGAATGCTACTGCTAATCTAGAGCTCGTGTCTCTGAACCTATGGTGTAACATAAAAGAAAGAACCCTAGCACCAATGTGTCAGTATGTTCGAATATATTAAGTATACAGGTGAGGTAGGCAAAATACAAAGGGTTATATGCATGAATAATGCTGACTAATATGAAAGTGAGAATACATACGTGCATACATAACTGTAACTAAACTCATGGAGATACTGACTACTAAGTCTAAATACTGACAACACGAGTGTACTGATACTGAGATACTAAATAGATGAAGAACTATTTCTGATAGTTCAAGTTATGAAGAACCGATCTGGTTGACTGTGTTTGACAGTCCTAAAGCTGAATACTGATATTATAAAATCTGATAACTGATATGACTGATACATGAGTCTAGAAAATTGATATAACTGATATAACTATGATGATTAGCCTAACCAATGTAACTAATACTGAGCAACTGTATTTGACAATCTAAGTTCTGATGGAACTATCTGAGTTCTGTTTTATATGGAGTAACTAAATTTGAGATCAGTACTATCTAGCGAGTGATCTTTAAATCTGATAATTTTGATATTGTTTAACTATATTTCAGATCAATCCTGTCTAATTGGTGATCTTGAAGTGTATTTATAATGAAAAGGATTGATTGTCTCTAACTGTACAGAATATGTACTACTGAATTGAGTTGACTGTATCTGACAGTCCTGAATCTATAACTGAAACTATGGGACATATTCATCTAACCGACATGCCCCAAGCTAAGTTGACTGGGGTCCAATCTCAGCCCTGACTAGAAGGGTGTCAGTACCGCACCACCAGTAAAGATATCTGTTGTGGAGTTAGTCCTAATCTAGCGGGTGACTCCTTGGATCAGTCCTGTACATATAAATGTGCTAACGAGTGACCCCTGAGTATGTCAGTCCTATCTAATGGGTGACATCTCGTACCTACGCTGGCAACGTCATTCTGGAATTTAGGGATTACTTCTAGGGATCTCAGTGTTATTCTAGCGAGTGAGCCCCCATCCTTAGGTTCACTCGATGCTGAATCCTACTCTAATCTGAAAGACACTGAACTGAATAACTGGGCTGAACTAAATAACTTAACTAAACTGATTTATTGAACTGATACTAATTAACTAAATTAAAAATATTGGTATTTTTTAGCAAAGCTAAAATGAGTTTACGGGATTCTTATGACAGATGGAATATAATGAGTTCTGAGGACTGATTAAGAGTGTTGAAGTTACTAAGATTTACTGTGATTACTGAGGTTACTGAGCACTGAGATTACTGACAATATGAACTAGTGAGATTACTGAATTTTCCTGAGTCACATGACTGACTGATTTCTATGGATCATGGCTTGACAGAGAAGATCATGAAAACATGAAATGGTTCTAGGCATACAACTATATTTTTTAGGAACGAATCCCCCAGGACTCGATAGAAGGAAACTGACACAACATGATTGGCATGATCATAAGATTGGAGTCTACAATTCACAATGTCATAAGTAGGGTGTATTATCCTTCATACAGTTCTTCAGCATTTAAAGCATGGTAGGGAGTGCATGGATATATTTCATGTACATATAGTATATCTCCATTATCATACATGATTCATACCATAACAATAGCAACACATCAATAGCATGAAATTTATATTGAATTATATAGCTAAAATGGACTTGTCATTTAGATATCATGGAACTAAGTAAACATGAATTTCAAGCATCCTAAGCATTTTATCAAACACCTTTCATGCATAATATTGAGCATAGGTGTACTTAAAAAATTTAGAAATGTTGAACCACCGAAATTCATGGGTTTCCAACTAACCTATTCACATGATTCATAAAAAACACATCAAGACACAACCTTGAATCGAAACAACAATCATTAACATGAATATAGTCATAAAACAACAAGGAAATCACAATTTATAATTTAAAACATGATTCTTGAGCTCCATGAATGAAAGGGACCCATGGATGAACACTACGCATACCTTAGATTAAGAATTCGTGAAGATTGACGGCAAAATTTCCGTGAAATAGACTATTCTATGAAAATCCTTGGGCTTGTTCTTATGAGTTTTAATCTTGAGAGGAAATCCTAATCTTGTGGTTGAGAGTGTATGAGAGAGTTTTTTGAGATGTTTAACTAAAGAGAATGGAAGATAATACACTCCTTGAGGGTTATAAGTCGTGGGAAGTGAAGGAAAATGACCAAAATACCCTTACTAAAACTTCCCTCAATTTCTAGAAAGAAAGATGATGACATTCATCACAAGGCATCAAAATGTGAGAGGCCATCAAAAATGTCATCACACAGAAGCTGGATTTTGACTACTGACAACATCGTCAGAAATGTCGTCAAAATATGATGACATCATCAAAAAGGTCGTCAGAAAAGGGTAAAATTTTGTGTTTCGAGTTAAGGTTGACGAAATTGGTGATAGGCCCTCACGGGCATGAAGGCTTGTTACAAAATGTCATCAACAGGGTCAGAAATCTGCCCAGGTCTGACGAAATTGCTGATAGGCCATCACGGGCGTGACAGCTTGTCAGAAAATGTCGTCACCAGTTTCCCAGCCAGACATGCTGGAGTAAAATGGGTATAACTCTTTGCTCCAATATTGGATTTAGATAAACTTTGTACCATTGGAAAGATAATCCAAAGAGATTTCATTTGACATATAGTAAACGACCCAGTTCGTCATATAAAACAAGTTATGGTTGATTGAAGTAGACCTAAGTTTTGACGCTCTCTAAAACTTGAACGACAGGAAAGCTTTCAACTTCTAGTTGTGTTAGGGGAACTATATGATCTAAATTTATGCTCAAATAGATTCCCACACTACATAATTGATTAACACACTAAATTTACATAGGATTCGAGGCTTTTGAAATGTCTGTTCATAGAAATTATGGATTTTCATCCTAGTCCAAAATATGGGGTATTACATTTAGCCACTGGTTCGAAATCCAAACGTGCCCTGAATGGATTCCAAGAATTTTGAAACTTACATAGAATGTACTATGGAATTGCCCCATTGCAACACAACTTTAAAATTGGAAAATGGAGGTAGGGAAGGCCGTCGACTAAATCCCCGAACTTCAAAGCCTTAAAATGAGAATAAGTGTTGAACACCTAGCTAAAATATTCTAAGTGTTGAACTTTCCATAGAGCTTTTTTGGGAGCTAAACGAGTTGATTATCAACGTAAGATTTTTCAGGAACTTACATTGTCCTTATCGATGGCACAGTAATGACACCCTACCAATTGGGGTTACTGATTGGACTCCAACATAGTTGTAATGCATTATTTGGGGCATATTGGTTAGATAACTACTTCCCACAGTTTCATTTATACAATCAGGACTGTCAGATACAGTCAATCAGTCTCAGTATTGGAACTCAAATAGTTTTATAAAATTCAGGACTGTCGGATATAGTAAACACAGAATTGTATGAAACTAAGCTAATTCTATCAGATTCAGGACTATTAGATACAGTCACTCATGTTTCAGTTATATTAGTCATCAGAACTCAGTTATCAATCTTTTACCAGTAAACTTATGTTATCATGATCTTAGATATAGTTACTATGTATTCATACATGTATTCTCACGTTCATATTAGTTAGTTAGTCGGTATTGTCTATGCATATGAACCCCATGCATTTATCCTACCTCGCATACATACCAGTACATTCAAAGTAATGATGTATTTACGTTATGTTATCTTATACTATAGGTTCAAAGACACAAGCTCCAGAGTATCAGTAGATTCCAATATCAGCAGTCGGTCAGTAATGAGTCCTCATCCTTCGAGGATGATATGATTAGTTATTTTATTATTTTAGTACTTGGTTATTTCAGCCGTTGGATTTAGTTAGGGATAGTTCCCATCATCTCTCTATTCAGATAGTCATGTTTTAGAGTTTATTCAGACTACAGTATATTTTGATAGTTTTGTTTTGTGTATTTATACCCCATCCATATGTTATGATTTAACATTTATGTTACATATTTGAACATTATGGCCTTTTAGTTCATGTTTCCGCTTTTATACAGTATATCATGCAGTAAACAGGTACAGATATCAGTCATTGGTCAGCTTGTGGTCCTTCAGGGTCATGAGCACTATGTAGCATTTCAGGTAATAGATTCGGAGCATTACAATGACCAATAGTACATTCTAGATATAACAAAGGGAAATTTTTTTATTAAAACCAGTGCACACATCCACTTCCCTACTATGAGCATTTTCAGTGTATGATTCCAAAAGAAGACACTTTCTCCTTGATGATTAATTGTCCAGACTGTATCTCATAATCTATAAGAATAAACATTATCAAATTCAAGGATATTTTTTCAGTAGAGACAAATATGATTGTATCATCAACATATGCTAAGTAATTAATATTCTCACTCTACTTAGGCATACCAAAACCCTTAAAGTTTACATCTTTAGAAATAAAATTTAAATCTCTAGATAGTACCTCAGTTAAAATAAACAAAGCTAGACATAAAGGATCTCATTGATATACACACCTTATAAAATGACAGATATCATGGGCTTGTCCATTAAAATGAATAAAATTCCAATTAATAGCAATCAGTCTTCAGATCATATCCACGACACCGTCATCAAATCCTATCTTTTCTAGCACTTTAATTAGAAAATTCTAACTTACCTTATCATATGCTTTGACATATCAAGCTTGATAACCATATTTATAGGTTTTTCCCACATTCTGATATCTATAATTATCTTCTATGTCAAAAGAACATTTTCTAAGATACTACTATGTTAACAAATTCTTACTAGCTTTTAGAAATGAGTATAAGTGGTAACTCTTCTATTCGGTCATGCAACATTCTTGAAATTACTTTGCTCAAGAAATTACTCAAGTTGATTGATCTCATGTCATAAAAACATTGTACAATGTCTTTTTTAGGTATTAGTACCAAGTTAGTATGAGTAACAAACTTTGGATTGTACAAACCTCAAAAAAATAAGCCACCACTTTGAAAACATCCCCACTTACTATGCCCAGACAACTTTAAAATATGACCAGTGAACTTGTAATGAACCTCTAGGTAATTTCCTTAATTTTCATACTTTTCTGGCATTTCAATCCTTCCCATAGCGTATGCATGTCATTTATGAATTACCAAAATTGTTGATTTGGTTATTAGACAGTTCATTTGAATTTTAGACTCATTTCTAGGTTTTGGAGCTTTCGTAGTTTAGGATTTGGTCTCTATATAATACTTTTATTATATGACCTAGAATGAGAATTAATAGTTCCATCATCTCCAGAATATTGATTTTAGGCGAGGAAAAACCTTGATTAAGGTCCTGAGGCTTCTAGACTCATTTTGGGCTATTGGGTGAATTATATAAAATATGAAACTATGGGTGTACGCCCCATATTTAGTCAAAAAAAATCTTGGATGAAAGTTTTATTAATTCCATTGGATCCGAAATATAGTTCAAAATCAAATTTCACTATTGGATCAAGTTCATAGGGGTCTAAATAAGTTTTGGGGGTCAAAAATAAGTTTTTGACATTGCTAGCGCTGGTGTGTTTGCGGAAGTGAACCTTTAACCATCAGACCGTTTCACTTAAGAAATCATATGGACACTTAAGAGACATTTTAACATTTGTACCAGGTTGCTTAAGTGATCAAAGTGTCTCTTTAGCAACCATCGCTGAGTATAAAACCCAAATTCATATTTTTTGAAATTTTAGGAGCTAGGAAGGTCCAATTTTGATGATTTTTGATGCATTTTTGTCATACATTAACTGTACATCAATTTAGAACTCTATTTTTATTTTATACATTTATCAATAAATTTTAATTTTTTCATGATTTTCACCTAGGTTGAGAATCAAAACTCTATTTTCACTATTTTGGGGCTTGGAAGCTAAGATTTGGGCTATTCCGAAGGAGTTTTTGAGATTTATTCTATGCATAAATTTATTAATCTTATAATTATAATACTACCCTCAATGTCATCTTCAAAAAAAACTTCAAATTCTTAATTTCAAAATGGAATTTGGATTTTTGCTGGTAAATCCTGAAGATGGTTTTTTTTATTTGAACCTCATTTTTATCTTTTTTTGGCTTGGGTTTTCAGTTTTAGATTTCTATCACAATGGAAAATATATTTCTAAAATAAAATTATTATTTTACCCCTTTTAGTTTCAAACTAATTTTTGAGGTTTGTTTCTAGACCCTGCCTGAATATAACAATATGAGTCTCATTTTACCCCTTATGATGTGTAATTACATCTTTGATAGTGTGGTAGAATTTTGGGAGCAGAGTGAAGACGAACAATTTATGGATGATTTAAGGAATTTTGGTTTGGCATTGAGTTAGGCTTCTATATACTCTCCATATTGCATGTTAGGTAGGAATATTATGATGTGATTTTAGGTAGAACACCGTGACTTGGCCTAAACTTGAGTCTAGAGGCTAGAACGGTAATTGACCATTAAGGTGAATTATTTAATGTACTTCTATGATACTATTACCTTCTTTAGATTAAGGTAATTTGTAGAATTATTATGATATCATGCTAGATATGATATGTGATTTAGGTATTGGAAAAGTGTTTAGTATGATTAATCTTATTTGGACTGTTCAGGTTATCTTAGAACTGCAATTTAGGTGGAATTGACATAGTTGCTCATGTTTTAGGTGGAATTTCTGTCTTAGAATTAATTATTTCTTATTTAATATCTAGAATTAAATTTAGAAACCTTAGCCTAGTCTAGGGTAGAAATTGCCTAAATAAGGAGTTCGACAATTAGAAGTGGGTCCCTCCAACCACCTTAGGCCAAAACTTGTGTTAGATTTTGTGGACTATTTAGGCATGTTAGACGTAGTTTAGACTAATGAGCCTTTAGTATAAGTTGACTCCGTGACTCGGTGGATTGTGATAGTTTTTCAGATTATGTTATGGTTATGCCAGATATATTATTGGGCCTAAGGTCGTGATTATGAAATTGGTCGGATTTTGAAAATTATTTTATCTTTGTAAAGGATATGACAATAGTTTTTAGATGTTTTAATGCTTATGATAGTTTTTAGATGTTTTAATGCTTATGATTCCATTACTTGGATAATGATGATGGCATGTATAGATTCAGTACATTCATGATTACTAAAGTGATAAGTTGTGTGATTCAACCTAAAATATGATTTTATTACTCATTATTTCCTAAATAGAAATTTATTCCCACTTTTCACGATTAAAATGAATTTCTTCATAATGGAAATCTATCTCACTTTTGATTGAGATAGATTCTGATCCACAATTTTGCTACTACTATTTACCCTGGTCATAAGAAATTCTAAACCTTTATACACTCTTATGATGACTTAGTCCTGTAGTTTACCTCGAGCAATGGATTTACGGACTTATACACTTTTAGCCACAGTCCTAGCCATGCATTTTATATATGTATATATATATATAGAGAGAGAGAGAGAGATACATACATACATATATATAGTGTTGGCAAAGTACACTGATGATGATATTAATGATATGAGTTCTAGTTCAAGTAAAGCAATTGATGATATTAATGATAGGAGTTTTGGTTCAAGTCTAGAGATTGGTGATATGAATTTTGTCTCAATTCCAGCGACTGAGGATGATATAATAGCCAAACCAATCCAGTTTACAAGAGGTGCGATAAGAATCATAAGGGTGAGTGTATGGCTGGCAATGATGTGTGTTTTGCATATGGCAAGACAGGCCACATGATAGGGGATTGCCCAACGGGTATGCGGAAGGGTAGGAATGATCGTCATCAAGGCTAGAATAATTCTTCAGTAGCACTAACAGGTCACCCTACTTAGTGGGGTGCCACTTCTAGTGCGAACCAATGGATAACACCATGACCGAATTTATGCCCTCTAGACTATGCAGGATCAGGAAAGTTCTTCTGACATAGTCACTGATGAGTTACAAGTCTTCTATCTTCATGTTTATACATTATTAGACCCCAATGCTTCATTTTTATTCATGATTCATTATATATTCATAGACCTCTGCATCGGTCCTAAAAATCTTGCAGAACCCTTCTCTATGTCTATCCTAGTTGGTAATTCTATCATAGCCAGATGGGTATTCAAAAATTGCTCTTTCATAGTGTCTTAGAATGTTAGCTCGGTAGACTTTGTAGAATCAAAAATAACTAACTTTGATGTCATTATCGGCATAGATTGGCTCCACTAATTCTAGGCCTCAGTTGATTGTAGAAATAGAATCGTCCAGTTCAAATTTCCTAATGACACAGTCATACAATGGAGGGGTAATCCTCACTTTCTATAGGTCGATTGGTATCTTACCTTAAGTCAATGAAGATGATCTCCAAGGGTTGTATTTATAACCTTGTTTGAGTCAATGACTCAAGTTCCAAAATACTAAGTCTTAAGTCAGCTCTAGTAGTGAATGATTTTCAAGAAGTATTTCCTAAAGAACTGTCTGGAGATCCTCCTAAGAGAGAAACAACTTTGCTATATATCTCCTCCTAGATACCCAGAATATTTCAATTTTATCTTACAGAATGGCTTAATTTAAGCTTAAGGAATTGAAAGAATAGTTGAAAGATCTCTTAGATTAGCGTTTCATCAGGCCTAGTGTTTCCCTGTGGGGTGCTCTAGTTCTGTTCATGCATACAAAGAACGGATCTTTCAGGATGTGCATCAACCACTGTCAATTGAACAAAATCACAATAAATAATAAGTATACTCTACCCATAATTGATAACTTATTGGACCAACTTTGAGGAGCGAATTATTTCTCTAAGATAGACCTGAAATCCAACTATCATCAGCTCAGCGTCAGATAATGTGACATTCTGAAGACAACTATCAAAACTTGGTTTGTTCACTTTGAATAGGTAGTTATGTCTTTTTGACTAACAAATTCCCTTTAAACATTGGTGGACTTGATGAATATAGTGTTTGTTGTCATATTCTTCGTAGATGACATCCTTAATTATTCTCGTAGTGAAGGCAATCTTGCAGACCACCTAAGAATTGTTTTGTATACCCTTAAGGATCATCAATTACTTTCTAAGTTTAGTAAGCATTAATTTTATTTAAGATCAGTAGCCTTCCTCGGTTGCATGATTTTCGGACATGCATTAGAGTTGATCCTCAAAAGACCAAAGCAGTAAGTAACTGGCCCAGAACCATCTCTTCTTCAGATATCAGGAGTTTCATGGGTTTAGCCGGTTACTATAGATGGTTTATTGAGGTATTCTCTTATATTGCTTCTCCCATATCTATACTGACTCAAAAGAAAGTTAAGTTTCAATGGTTAGATTCCCGTGAGAAAAGTTTTCAGGAGTTAAAGAATCAACTCACTTCTGCTCCAATATTGACTCTACCAAACGGTTTGAATGGGTTTGTAGTTTATTATCATGCTTCCAAGGTTGGTCTTAGATCTATGATAACGCCCAAGCTATACCTTGAATCTGAAGGTTATGCGGTCTCTGTCAAATATAGTAACCCAAAGATGGTTGGGGTCAAATCCCAAGGAAATATATGGAATCATAGCTCTCAACTATTGTACTCAATGAGAAGAACCGAAAAAGTAAATGGGGGGTGTTTAGTAGCAATATCAAACAAGTGGAAAATATCAATTTTGGTTATAATCATTCATAGGTGAACACTATGATTGTGTTCCTCTTAGATTCTCAACTCTATATTGGACCAACCCAATACCTTATATGCAGAATCTGATAAGTTAAGTACCATCCTTAGTATTTTTGACAGCAGATAGATATCACTCTTTACCTTTAAAGTCTCGGGATGTCACCTTACTAACCCGTATCTTAGTCCTATTTAAATATTTCCTTTTGAGTCTCTAGTTATTTTATGAAAGCTAACTATCTTACTTAGAAATATCAAGTAGCATGGATCGACAACTAACTATCAAATGACAGTTGTCTTTATTGTTTCCTAGTCACTACTCCTCTTTTGGAGTAAGTTGCAATAATCTAGGTGGGGTCCTAAAATTTGCAACCTCTAAGATAACTATTAAAGTAAAGATGATAAAATCCATGCATGGGTATTATTTCAGAATGACAATGGCACTTCCCCTACTTCATCAATTTGCTAGGTTTTAAGCAACCCTAGCTAAGGATTTTTAGCCGGTCATGCTTGTGAAGTAATCAATAACATTCATGATTGAAAGAATAATCACTAGTAGAACCTCAATACCATAACTAAATTAATTAATTGAAATCAATACAAGAGAATTTCAAGACTAGAAACAAGTCTAAAAATCAAAATATGTTTATAAGTATCAAGAGTGCATAACTTCTATTAAAGAACACATAAGGGATATTTATAGTACATGAGAAAACCCTAAACCAAAGCCCTAAAAAAATAGCAAAAAATATGCCAGTGGCTACTTGTGGTGTCCACATGTGGCTTGGCCTTGGGCGTATATTGTACATGGGGCCTGAGGATAGGTGCATATGGCCACCGCTTGTGCTTAGACCAAAAATTCCTGCAGGTTTTCTCTCGGTAATTTGGACTTCTTCAATATTCTATGAACATATGCAGTGCACCTGTTGACCTAGGTAGGAGCCGGAAGTCTTTTTTAGCTCTTCTTCAATTCCCGCACATACTTTGGTCACGAATAATTTTAAAAGTGTCACAAACACCTATAATTGATCAAATAAGTAGCCAAAACACCATTTTTCATCATATTCATGAACTTAGCATTAAAAACCTGGTTTCCTAAAATCATACCCTAAAAACATCTTATCTAACAAAATAACCTCAAAAAACTTGAATAATTTTTCTTTTTTTAAGCATCAAAAGTGCTATATTTCTATAGTACATCAACACTCTCAACATAGAATGTCTAGATGTCCTTGGGAAATAAAATACAACAAAACAAAACAAAACAAAACCTGATGCTTAATTAGGAGGATTTATCCTATCAAGGCAGTCAATCAATACTTTAAGCTTAAATCACAACACCCCCTCCTATCTTAGATTTTCAAAACTAACTTTGTATAAAGATGAATAATAATAATGTGACATAATAGGATCAAGGTATGATATTACATTGGCAATAGATAACCATGCATGTACAATTTACACTACTCAAAACAAGCTAGCAACTGGCATTACAACTCAAATTCCCTCAAAACAAAGAAGTCTCACTCACTCATATGAATAATGCATGTCAATACAGGGATAGTCACGAGACACTCACACTCAGAAGAGAATTTCCAATGAATGTGCATCAAATACCATAGGCTTCCCTTATTTTTTTTACCTAAGTTTTCAAATAGTCAAGTTAGGATCACTATAAGAGTTTTCTCAGCTTGTAATGTAGGATTAGGGGCTGGTATGGTACATATGGACATATCAAGTGACTAAGCCTCCTTGGAACTACACTAACCATGGAGTATCACTTATCATCCAATTTTCTTTTTATTACACCCTTATTTCTCTCTCTTTATATTTTAAAGAACATTCAGGTTAGGTGCGGTCTTTTATTCTTTCTTTTTCACTTTTTTCACAATTTTTCTTTTTTTTATTTTTCTTTTTTTTATTTTATTTTGCTACCACACCCAGCCCTACTAAATTTTTCTCCTTTTTTCCCTTCTACATACCTACTTTACACTATGCACCACTATGATAGCTACCCTCAACTTACGCGTTTTGCCTACGTTAAGGTGCACAATGTCCAATGAGGACCAGAGCAAAAATAGGTTTACAAATGGTAAGGTAAAAGGTGTAACAAGAATAATAGGCTATAATGTTCAAAACAAGGATCAAGGGATACTATTTCACATAAAGAAGGTCATTTACGATCAATGTGGACTAAAATAAAAAACGTCCTATGATCCTTTCCTAACTGACTATTCCACAACCTAAACAAAACTAGTTGTACAAGTCTGAATTCAACACATAAAGGGAACTAAGTAGCATCTCACACACACATGGCATAGAGTCAATATTACAAACTACTACTTATTCGGTTCATGCAATTGTTTGCAAGTGACTATCATGTCCCTAATCCTAATGTCATAACAAGATCCAAAATATTCACACATATATAAATTCATATAGTTCTAAAACATAATTTTAGAGGGATATTATTTTTCTCAAAAATCAATAAAAAATATGATAACTACCCTAAAAACTTAAAAATATCCTAATTCCACAAAAAATTAACACAATACAAAAAAAAATATAATACAAAATAAATTAACCTAGACATGTCGATTCTACAACAATATCACAACCAATAGGAAAATAAGCACAACAATAAAAGCCCACGGCGGCTATGGTATACCTCATCCCAACTAAAAATTTTGAATGAGGTCATACCTAGGATGTACTAAGAACCAATGTCAAGATCTTCCCCAAAATAGGGTATATCCACTGGCGGATACCATGGTGATGGTGATGCACTACAAGAAGATGCACCCGCAGCCAGCTCAACATACCTCTACCTATCAACAAATGTAGTCTCTGTTGAATCATGGGTGACCTTTCTTAAGTCTTGCTCATATATCTTATCTGAATTCTATAATTCCTGTCTCGTCCTCTTGGACCAACTATAGAAACCATTACACCATTCTTTTGTAAATAAATTAATATGTCTAGGGCCATGAAGAGGTGATGGTTGAAAACTGGGGGTATGAATAGAGAGATGGATGATATGTGTCTCTAAGTAAGAGAGAATACCTTTGATCTAAGTAGATCAACCTCCTCCCTAATGTCTCTTAGATCATGCATCTCAATTTTTTTAAATCAGGAAGATACTCGACCCTTAAAAACATCTATTCCTTGAGTTCAAATCAATTGGTAGCTCTGACATCATAGTCTGGTGCATAGACTATAGTATAGCCTCAGCAGCCTCCAGTGTAATTTGAATCCATGGCATAATCTGCTCATATAATGTCGCCACCTCGATCTTAATAATTTGTAGCTAAGTAGCCATAACCTCTATTATCTTGTCAACATCTGGTATATTTGTCACACTATACTCTGTGAAAACATCATCATCAATAGTGTCTATCATAAACACCACACGCATATCATCTTACTGCTGCACTATCATAAGCACATAAAAAATTACTTGCTTATCATTCAGTTTGAAGGTGATCTCCCCTAAGTCCATATCAATGAACACCCTACCACTGGATAGGAAGGGTATACCCTATATAATAGAGGCTTGAAAATTCACCTCACTATTAGGAACCATAAAATCAGAGAATATAAAGGATGCAACCCTTATTTCTGCGTCACACAAATAACCCACCTATTTATTTTTATATGAGTCATCCATCAACAACTTGTACACGCCTAGTGGCATCATATTTACTCCTGATCCCAAGTCACATAAAGACTTCTTGACATTAAAAGGCACAATAGAATAGTAATACTAACTGGTCTAGGATCCTCCTTATTTTCTACTAACGATAATAAAATAGTCGCATTATAAGTGTGCACATTATCCCAAATTGATGCTCTAACTGCTTGATAGTTATTGCATGAGACTTAACCTTCTGGATGAAAACTAAAATATCATCCATGATCTTCTTAAGGATAGCCTCCTAACTTTCTTGACCTTTCACCAGTTTGGTCAATATTTTTTCCATTTTTAATTTTGTATCTCATCAGCCAAGAAGAATATACCTATCTCCCTTCTTATTATAATCATCTCTCCATCTTTAGTCAACTTTTTCATTCCTACTGCGATATCTGTATTTTGCATCATAGTAGTTCTGACCTTGGTTTCCTTGCCCTTGGACTAAATAAACCTCCAACTAATAATCCATATACCTAGCCTCCTTTTTAATATAGACTCATAAGCGCTAGAAGTTTCACTTTTTTCTTTTACTACATGAACTTTCTTGAAATTCACAATCATAAATTACTTTTCTAGCAACTCAAGATCAGCCATCAATAACATAATCTCTTGTGCTATAGAATTATAAACTACTCTCTGGTCACCAACAGATACAATGTCGTAAGTGTAAGAACCTTTCTTTACCTCATAAGTTTGCCACCCTCGATTAGTAAGACAGATCTAGCCTAAAATATCAGAAGCTACCTATGAGCGCAATCTCATAAAATTTCCTCTAGAGATAGTATCTACCATGGGTCTGAATCTGATGGTCAGGGCTTTATAGAATAACTCTGATAAGTTCATCCCTAAAACTTGATGGTTGGGAACCATAATTAACTTCTTATTAAACCTGAACCAAGCCTTATACATAGACTTAGACTACTGCTTCCTAAAATTGAAGATCTCATCCTTAAGATGCAACATCCTGAAGGGAGGAAAGAACCTATTAAAAAGTTACTTGCGCAACTCATTCCACATACTGAGAGATCCTCTTAGAAGTTACCCTAACCATAAAGATGCTTAACCTATAAGTGAGAAAGGGTACAACCTCAATTTGAGCACCAACTAATTCACCCTTGCATTTGTATAAGAAGTGCAAATACCAGTAAAGTTGGCCAGATAAATTTTTCCATTCTCTGTAGGAAACCCCACAAACATATCATTCAAATATAAGAGCTAAATCATAGCATTGGTTATGTCAAACTTTACTTTTGCGGGTAAAACTGAAGGAATGATAGCTATTATCTATGCTGGCTCAATGTACCCCCAA
The DNA here is from genome assembly GCA_030864225.1 of Capsicum baccatum var. pendulum. Lineage (NCBI taxonomy): Eukaryota > Viridiplantae > Streptophyta > Magnoliopsida > Solanales > Solanaceae > Capsicum > Capsicum baccatum. Next base: position 72,045,134 of record CM061558.1, on the reverse strand, counting down.
TCCTCATCATTAACCTTATATGGATGCAAATACTGGTATACTGGGATCACTTGGGCACACTTACCTCTAACTCTATTTTAATTGCCATCGAGTGCTACTGGCGGTCTACTTTTGGCATCTATACAACTAATTCTACCTCCTGAACAATGCATCGAGCATCTTATTCCTTTCTCTAATTAGTATCTTATGCTAATAATACTTTTGTCTGCTCGTCAACAATATCCTAAACTCCTTCAAGAGCAGGGGAAGGCACATCATCATGAACCCTTTCATTCATATCACCTCTTTTTGGTAATATCATCCTACTAGGTATTTGTAGGATCCTCTCTAGATTTGAATTCAATGAGAGTAAGGGATTACTTTTACTCTGTATGCTAGGAATACACTACCGCATACCCAAATATGAACAAAAACAAAATGAAAACCCAAAAACTACAACATCTTTAATTTACAAATCAACACTGTATTCCCTATAAACAGTGATAATATTTGAGATATACCTCCACTTTGATGGTTATGTGGTCCCTATAAAATATAGTAACCAAATGAAGGTTGGGTTCAAATCCCAAGGGAATACATGGAATCGTGGCTCTCAACTATTGTAATCAACTCGCAGAACTGGGAAAGAAATAGAGGTTTGAGTTGCAATATTAAACAAGTGGAAAATATCAACTTCGATTGTAATCAGTCGTAGGTGAACACTATTGTTGTTTTCCCCTGGCTTCTCAACTCGGTAGGATTATCATGCTATGTTGTACCAAACCGATACCTTGCATGTAAAATCTAATAAGTTATGTACCATCTATAGTAAGTTGGATGAGTAGACAGATTTCACCTTTTACCTTTAGAGTCTCAGGATGCCACCTTACTAACCCTTATCTTGATCCCTATTAACTATTACCTTTTAAGTCTCTCATTATTAGATGAAAGTTAACCATCTTACTTAGATAATACAAAGTAGCATGGATTGATAGCTATCAAATTACTATCGGTTGTTATCTTTTCCTAGTCACAACTCCTTTTTTTAAGTAAGTAGCAAGAATCTAGGTGGGATCCTAACATTTGCAACTACTATGATAGCTATAGAAGTAAAGATAATAAAATGCATGCATGAGTATCAATTAAGAAGAGCAATAGCACTTCCCCTACATCGTTAATCCGCTAGGGTTTCCACAACCCTAGCTATGGTTTTTTGTCCTTCATGCTTGTAAAGTAATCAACACATTCATTATTAAAAGCATATGATGAAATCACAATAATCATAATTAAAAACCCAAAATTCTAACTAAATTAATCAACTGAAATCAATACAATAGAATTCCAAGACCAAAAATAAATCTCAATATCAAAATATGTTTGTAAGTATCAAGAGTGGATAACTTCTACTAAAAAATACATAAGGGAAATTTATTGTACATGAGGAAATCCTAGGACAAAATTTCAAACACAATAGGAGAAAAAAAGTGTTTATGGCTACATGTGGTGTCTAGTTGTGGCCTGGCCTTGGATGCATGTGGTACATGCAGCCTGAGGCTGGGCATATGTGGCCACTATATATGCTTAGACAAAAAATTCCTACAGTTCTGCACTCAAGATTTGGTACTTGTGATATATTCTTTGGTCACATAGGGTCCACATTGGCTATATGTGGTTGGCATGTTGACCTAGGTAGGTGCCGAAAGCCTTTTTTCAGCTTTTCTTTAATTCCCACACATACTTTTGTCATGAACAATCCAAAAAGTGTCACAAAACTTGCATCATATCTAACAAAACAACCTCAAAAACATGCATATCTTCCTTATTTTAAGCATCAAAAGTTTTATATTTCTATAACATATCAATGTGCGTTGATGTAGAGAGGTAAGGTTATAACCAATGCATTTAGATAGCTTAAACCCCATGAGAAGAATTACCCGACTCATGATCTTGAGTTGGCAGTGGTTGTCTTTGCCTTAAATATTTGAAGGCATTATCTATATAGGGTTCATATTGATGTGTTCACCGATCACAAGATCTTACAGTATCTATTTAGACAGAGAGACCTAAATCTTCATTAGAGAAGGTGGCTTTAGTTATTGAAAGACTATGAAATGAGTGCATTATATCACCCTAATAAGGCCAACGTTGTGGCAAATACCCTTAGAAGGTTATCTATGGAAAGTGTTGCACATGTTAAGGATGATAAGAAAGAGTTACTTTGCAAGGTCCATCAGCTGGATAGATTGGGTGTTTGGTCGGTCGATTTAGCCTAAGGTAGTATTTGGGTTCAAAATATTTCAAAATATTCTCTAGTTTCTGAGGTAAAGGAAAAGAAGGACTGAGATCCTATTTTGGTTAAGTTGAAAGAGGTAGCTCGGGATCAGAAAGATGAGGTTTTCTCCTAAGGGAGAGATGGTGTCAGGACAGGTTATGTGTTCCGAATGTGTATGGTTTGAAGTAGAAAATGATAGCAGAGGCATATGGTTCATGATATTCTATGCATTTGAGAGCCACTAAGATGTACCATGATTTGTGGGTAGACTATTAGTGGAATGGTATAAGAATAGATATTGCAAAATTTATGGCTAAGTATTTGAATTGTTAGCAGGTTAAAGTTGCACATCAGAGAACTAGTGGTATGCTTCAAGATTTTAGCATTCTCACTTGGAAGTGGGAAGGGGTGAATATGGATTTTGTTAAAGTATGTATCATCACTATGATTTGATTTGAGTAATCGTGGATAGAATAACCAAGTCATCCCATTTCTTGCTAGTACATACTTCATATTCAATCAAGGATTATCCCAAGTTCTATCTTAGGGAGTTGGTAAAGTTATATGGGGTTCTATTGACCATCACTTCAGATAGAGGTACTCAGTTTACATCTCATTTTTGGTTGACTGTTTAGAAGGGTCTTGGTACCCAAGTTCATCTCAGTATAACTTTCCACCCATATATAGATGGTCTAGTAGAGAGGACTATTTAGACCTTTGGGGATATTTTGAGGGCTTAGGTTATCGATTTCAAGGGTATTTGGGTAATCACTTACCTTTGATTGAGTTTTCCTATAATAAAAACTATCACTCCAGCATTTAGATAGCTCTATTTGAGGATCTTTATGGTAGGAGGTGTGGGCATCCTTTTGGTTGGTTAAAAGTTGATGAAACTGCTTTGATAGGGCCAGATTTAATATTTGAGGTGATGAAAAAGGTTCAATTGATTCGTGAAAGGCTGCAAAACTGCCCAAAGCTATCAGAAATCCTATATAAATGAAAGAAGAAGAGAGATTGAATTTGATGTTGGTGACTTTGTATATTTAAAAAATTTTCCCTTGAAAGATGTAAAGAGGTTTGGAATGAAAAGGAAGCTCGGTCCACACTATGTCGGCCTATATAGGATTTTGAGCCTTCTTGGGAAGGTATCTTATGAGTTAAAGTTGCATATAGCGTTAGCATCAGTGAATCCAGTGTTTTATGTCTCTCTTCTAATAAAATGCATTAGTGAACCAACTTGATTGGTTCTTTTGTAGATTGTGGGTGTGGAAGATAGCCTCTCCTATGAGGAAGTCTTAGTTGAACTCCTTGACCGTTGGATCAGTAGGTTGAGGAATAAGGAGGTTTCCTTGGCATTGAGGGAGATACTTGGGAAACAGAAGATGATATGCGAACCAAGTATCCCCTCCTTTTCTCTACAAATTCAGACTTGGCTTGAGGTAATTGTTTCCTTGAATTAAACTTTTAATTTTCTATCACAGTTATCTAACTATACTCATGTTATAGCATGCATTCATGGGTTTAGTTTATTCCATGAATCACATTTCAGATTCTACATATTAAGTTATGACTTAGCTCCTAAATGTTCTGTGCATGATCTCAATCTTCTAAGTGTCCCAACTCAATAATTTTCATTCAAGGATGAATGATCCCAAGGGGAATATATTGTAATAACCTGAATTTTTCAAGATCTAGAACTCTTAAAAAAATAGGCCATGAAATTAGATTTCTAATGCTTCTAGTCTAGCCTTAATACGATGTCATGGCAATTAGTTGTGGAGAGTTTCCCCTAAGGACCTACTACATTGTTATGACTATGATTCAGGAATTGATTCATAACCACTCGTGATGAGTCATCTCGAGTGAGATGTAGTCACAATAGTGTATTACCCCAAGACCTACATTAGTGGTTATGAGTCCAGCATGCGACTCATAGTCTAACATTACGAGTCGTATAGGGGACTCATAGCCTAAATAGTGAGTAATCCAGGAACTTAGCGTCAGACTGCAACTATACCTAGCGACTCGTATCCAGTCATAACAAGTCATAGGGTGGTGAGTTTTAGTCAAGATAGTAAAGTCCCTAACCTCAAAGAACCATTCGTGACAAGTCATAGGATGAGCCGTAACGGCTAGAAAAATAGATTCCTATGTGATTTTATAGGAGATTTTAAGTCTTTTCCCACTCTTTTTAAAGCAGAACCCACGTCATTTAGTCTTCCCAAAGAGGGGTATAAAATACCCAAAACCCCCAAAATTTTATCATTTATCATAATTTCACTTAGACAAAGTCAAAAGGAGCGGTTTATTTCCCCTTCAAGAGCAAATTATAGTTTCTCAAAGAACAAGACCAATATCAAGGATTTCACCAAAGCTTTTACTTTAGGTATGTGGGATATTCATCAATGGGTCCCTTCCACCCACTGAGTCCCCAAGAATTCCCTACTTTTACAATTATAAACTCCATTCCCCCACTTGATGAAATTTCATGTAGATCATGAATTTTACAAAAAAAAATCTCAAATTTTTTAATTTTAAACCATGGAAATATAATCCGTCATAGTAATGGTATTTCCATATGTTTGATAATGCAACTGTCTGCTTTATGATTAGTTATAGAAATATGGGTTGTTATTCATGATTTTTCCATACCATGGATTGTTCAATTTTTCCAATATTAGTTGCAACAGATAGTCCAGGAGGGTTATGAACACCCGATACCTAGGTAAATCATGTATGTTACTGTTATTAGGATCAAAGTTATCTAGAGTATTCTTGTATCATTAAATTTAATATATTTTCATAATGAGCACTTATCAGTACCAAATCATGTTAAATGAATATCTATACTAGTTTCATTTATTTAGGAGTGATACTTAGCACTAAGTGAACGTAGAGATGGTGACTCCCTCGTCAGTTAGGCATGATTCTTTAGTAGTAGTCCCTAAGTTCCAAATCAATGGAACCACCATAGATTTTGAGGGGTACCCGTCAGTAGAGGCATATAACCCTCATCTTTTGGGACATCAGATTAATAGATCCACACCAGCCAATATTAGTACCCATAGTAAGGTATTGACACCCTTCCAACTAGGGTTACAGGTTAGATCCCGATTAGTATATAGGAGAATTCGGTTAAATGTTAGCTCCCACAGTATCAATTCAGTATTTTGATAATACTAGTTTAGGTTTGCATGACCAAGTGTCTATTAAATCATTTATTCAGTTAAACTGATTTACAAACTATTTCAGTACATGCTTTACTTGATCCTGAATTCAAATTACGTGTCCATGAATTCATACTCAATACCATTTTGTATTTATACATATAAGCTAATCCTTAACTCATATATATTCAAAGTTGATAACGCTCAATCTACAGCTCTCGTAAGAGTGTAAAGTGGTCACTGTCAAATATATAACCTAACTGGGTTGGGTATCGATCCCACAGGGAATAGCCGATCAACAAGTAAGTAATGATTATTAGACTTTTGGTGGAAGTCTCGTGGAAGGGGGGATTTTAACATGCAAATAATGTAATCAAAATAGTAAAGTAAAAACAGAAAATAGCAAAGTAAAAAGAAAGAATGTTTTGTAAGATGTAAAACAATGAGAATTGAGAAGTTGGGGTTATGCCCACTTTATGAGTTGTACGTCTCTATTGGCTATGAGTTGTGCGGAATTCAGACATGCATGTGCTTATAGAGAATTTATTCGATGGTAAATCCAAGTGTCTTTCGACCTAAACAAGGACTATTTCACTTTAACTCTCACGAGCTTAAAGCGTATCTAACGGTACAAATTCTCCAAGAGGTTAATCCAGTTACGACACTAATTTTAATAGGGGATGGGACCCTATTACCTTGACATTATTTCTTTTTCGGACATATAACTTTTCTTTCGAACAATTTAATGTTATACTGGCATATTCTATGCATCTGCAGCCACAACAATTTGCATTAAGATGAAGAGAATAATGTTATAAGCAGCATACGTGTCACGAATTCACAAACGCATATCAATAGATAGTATCTCATAAGGCTTCCATAACCCCAACAGAGAAATTTAGTTACCCATGAGTGCGAAGGAAATCACAATAGACATTATCATTGTACCACAATAAAGATCTCGTGTAGTAAGGTGTGGTGTGGCGTTTTTAGGCGTGAACTCCCTTGCAAAGTAACGTTCTCTTGTTGTGGAAATTAAGAATTGAGTAGATGAATAGAAGAATAAAAAGTAGAATTAATGGAAGAATTGGAATCCGAGTTGTAAGTTGTGGAATAAGAAGTAGAATGAGAATTGTAACTAATGGAAGAATTAAAAGTAGTAGTGAATGAATAAAAATCTCTAGCAAAATAGGGTATTTATAACACCCATATCCTATTCCTACTAAGCTAATGCATTACTTAATCCAATCCTACTGGGTTACTGCATCATTATCCTAATCCTAATAATTTACTGCATTATTATCCTAATCCTAATAGGTTACTGCTGGTCCCCAAAGTCTTCAAAAATGTTGTTTTTGAAGAATGAGAATTGTAACTAATGGAATAATTAAAAGTAGTAGTGAATGAATAAAAATCTCTAGCAAAATAGGGTATTTATAACACCCATATCCTATTCCTACTAAGCTAATGCATTACATAACCCAATCCTACTGGGTTACTGCATCATTATCCTAATCCTAATAATTTACTGCATTATTATCCTAATCATAATAGGTTACTACTGGTCCCCAAAGTCTTCAGAAATGTTGTTTTTGCCTGGGACAGGTTTTCCATGCGCCACTTTTGGTCCTTGGCGTCCAAGATTCCCCTTCCTTCCTTCGTGAAGCTTTCTTTGGCGTCAAGTTATCCATAAAATGCTGAATTTTGCATCATTTGTACCTGAAAACTTGCTAATCACGTTTGTTAGCTTACTTACAGGAAAAAGGACTAAAAGTGCATGAATTCGCCTATCATCAACACCCCACACTTAAAGCTTTGTTCGTCCTCGAACAAACTATCATGTCCATCTAACCATCTACTTAGGGTTTCACAGTAACAACACAAAATATTCATCAAGACAAGCATAGAAATTATCAACAAAGAGTAGTTTTCTGATCATTAGTAGAAACAATTCAACCTCTAACCTAGAATCGTGATGGTGGTCAACTCATATTCAAAAGTCAAGGCACAAAGAATCATACACAACTATCCAAAACTCATCAACCATGTGTGTCTCACAATATTTTACACATAATCACTCACAAGCATAGTATATTTGTTGACACATGGGTAGAAGAGTATCCTTGCTCTCGCTCTCACAAAGAATTCATATGCTGCAACTGATGACCATAGGCTTGCCCTTAGTGTAATGCTCCACTAAATGTCAGAATTCTAAGCTTAGGATCAAATAGGTCTTTTACGGGTTGTAATGTAGGCTAAGGGACGGGTAGGACTATTTTGGCCATAAATAGTGACTAAGTTCCCTAAGTGCTTTAATACATCACAATATGCCATTAATACTTTCTTTTCAAACAACCTTTCTTCTTTCTCTTATTCTACCACCCTTTTTCTCCTCTTTTGTTTTTCAATTTTAAACATAACTAACTTTTTAGTTTTCCTTTCCTTTTTATTTTCATAACACACCTCTTATGATAGCAATTCTTTTTCATAACAAATTCAAGCACCAATACATTCTAAGGCATCATACTCATCCAATTTCCTCTTATTTTGTCACATGACTCTTTCAATTTAAAGCACTTAGGAATTTGGATCAAATTATGGTCTTGAAAAAAAAATGGATTAGGCTAACATATGAGGTTGTCAAAGAAAATAGGCTAAAGGCTCAAAAGGGGTTAACTAGGATCATGTCCACGGGTAGGTAAAATGAAGGTACACAAGTATAGGTTGCCAAAGAAATGCCTAAATCATCTCCTAAACTCACGTTCTTTATTTTCGCTTTACATACATACCAGGCAAGTTCTAGAATCATCCACAAACACAGAATATACTATTATCTCACACACACAAGGCACATGGTCAACTTTATTGGGAGTAGTATAGACTCTTGACCCAACAGATGAAGGAATTAAACCACACAATATCACATAGTGAGTCACAATTAGAGCCTAAACGTATCAATAGTCATGATTTTAGCACAAACTCTTGTTATAATCTCATGCTGGCTATTAGAATAATTTCATGAGAAGTTAAAAAAATTTACTACTAACAATGATTAATTACTAAAAAAACAAACAAACATAGATAGATGCAAATGCGGATAGAGAAGTATAGGATGCAAATACCACCACCCCACACTTAGCCAGGACACACTACCCTCAGTGGAAAATAAATATGAAGAACCTGGTCAGTCGGACTCCTCCTCTATGTCGGGGGTCATACCCCCTTCATCGAAATCATCATAGGAGTCGTCTTCATTAAAATTCTCCTCAACATCGGAGTCTGGCATTCGTCGATCATCATCGGTTGGCACATCGTCATCAACAGGTTCCTCAAAATATGTACCTACTCCACACATCTCCCTTGCATACACATTCATTGGATAGTCATGATCTAGTTGTTGGAGCTCTATAGCAGTTGGAACACGACCTCCGCTCATCATTGTAAACCGAGTCATGCCATAAAGATGGCGAAAGAAACTCTCATCCCGATCATGTCTCTCAGTAGTAGTAAGGTTGACGCCATGTGTTGATTCAGAATCTTTGACCTTTGTGAGGTCAACCTTCTTAGGATTGTGTGGGAGTTTATGATCAGCCGGTTCCTCTTCGATGTCTTCCTTCCTCAAGATTGCAGTCAACAGATTGCCGAAGCTGAAATGGGATCGCTTGTGTAGCCTAGCCTTCCGCATTGTAGATCGAATGATTGCCCTAATGTTGATAGGGACATTCGTCATCAATTCATATACTAAGCACACTCTATCTCTTGTTATTTTTGTGTATTGCATCCCTGGAATGAGGCAAGAATTGACTATGCGCAACCATATCCTTGCTTCCATATTCAAAGGAGCATATGGGAAGGTGTTGTGTCGTCCGGTGTCTTTATGTCTGCTCCACCTTGGCATGGATCTAGTTCCACAAAGTGTGTGTCGAATTGCTCTATATGGAGGTCTACTATACAGCTCTTTGAATGGTGATGGATCGACTGAAGGCAATCCAAGAAAGGAGTTGAAGAAATCCGCATTGAGTTGTAAAACTTGGCCCCGAATCTTGACCTCGTTGCCTGTGGTTTTCAGAGACCAGTTGGCATAAAATTCTCTTGTCAAATCGAGATTACATTCTCCCATGTCGCGGATGATGAAATCAAGATGTAATGCCATGATCTTGGCCAACATGTGAGGCTCATTGTTTGCTTGGCTTTCCTTGTTTATCAAGTCCACATGAACATATTTTCTTTCCTTGTTGTTCCTATACCATTCCTTCGCTTCCTCCTCAAGAACCCATTTTATTCCAAACATGCGGCGTGGTAATTGCATCGAAGATGATTCTCCTTGCTCTTTTCGGCCTCTTTTCTTGCCTTTTTGGGAAGTGGTAGCCTTATCTTTGCCTTGTCTTGCTTTGGATGCCATTGTACCTGAGACTTAAAACAATGTTCATGTTAGCATTATCTCGAAGGATACAATCTATAAACAAGTAGTTGTTGCACCACCCCACACTTAGTTTGTTGGCACAAACTAGTGAAGTGAACGTGGTCGATTACTCAGACTTCATCGACATCCGTTTTAGGTGGTATATTCCAACAATAAAATCGGTGCATTCATACTTATTGTATTCTTAGCAATACCTTCATGTTTGATATATCAAGACTACTACAGAGGGATTGAATCAAGGTATAGTGTCTATCAATAATCACAACCTCCTATGTCGGTAGGCAACTATAAGTCTTATTCCGATGAACAAGTCATTCCAACATGTAAGTATGCAAGTGACAAGATTATGCAATTTTAGTGACCATATCAATTCTGCAAAAGTATGACAATGCATCAAAATCAAATTCAAGTTGGGAATAAGTTAAGATCATCCTTACGTATTCATTCACTCACTTAGTTGTATCACAACAATTCAAACACATTCACATCACCACTACTTCATTCAAGATTCAACAATTCATAATATACGTAGTAACGTAGTACTTACGGAATATAAATAAAGAACAAAGTAGTACTTACTTGATTGATGCCTTTGGATGATGTTCTTGTGAAAAAAAAGAGTAAAAGGAAAATTTTTGAGAGGATTTGGAGGCTATAGGCGGCGCATAAGCTAGGTTTCCAATGTGTTTTTGGTTCAAGACTAAGTCTCATATTTATAGGAAAAGGTTGGGTCGGGTTTTGACCCATTTAAAATCGGATTTGGAGACAAGAAGTGACCATAGGAGGCGCCTTTTGCGTTGCCTATGCTTGGCATAGGCGGCGCCTTTTGCAAAGCATTGTCTAGCATAGGCGGCGCCTATGCCATGGCATTCCTAGGCATAGGCAGCGCCTTTAGCATGGCATATGAGATTCAGAGACAAAAGGCATTAGCATAGGCGGCGTCTATGCTATGGCATACTTGGGCATGGACAGCGCCTATGCTATGGCACACTAGATTCCGAGACCTTAGGCCATAGTATAGGCCTTCCCTTGTTCGTGGCCTAGTTTTACCTAGGCCTAGCCTTGTTTGATGTCTATATTTTCATGAGAAATGATCAATCCATAGCCTTTTGCTTCTTCATTCCTAACTTACCATCTTTAACATGCAATACGTCCAAATCAAAATTTGAAATCGACCTCCTCGTTTTACACCTCTTTGCACCTACATTTACTCAAAAACAATAAAGACGATTAGAATGATGGGTTGCCTCCCATCAAGCGCCTTAGTTTTGGTCGTGGCACGACTCTTATTTTTGGATTCTTATTTATCAAAAGAAAACACGTAATAGAATGAAAGAAAGACAAAAAATGAAAAACGATAGGTTGCCTCCCATCTAGCGCTTGATTTATTATCGCGGCACGATACGGCTATCTTGAGTACTTAGACTTCATCGAGATAAGTGATGGCCATATAGTTTATTGAATCAAGAAGACCGATATATGGTTTTATTCGTTGGTCATTCACCTTGAAGACAACACCATTAGTGTCTTCCAACTCAACTACTCTAGACGAGTAGACTTGGTTAACTTTGTATGGACCAGACCACTTGGAATTTAACTTACCTGGGAATAACTTCAGTCTGGAATTGAAGAGAAGTACCATATCATCCTTTTGAAAGTTTCGTCGAACAATCCGCTGATCATGATACTTTTTCATCCGCTCTGTGTAGAGATCCGATCTTTCATAAGCATGTAGACAAAATTCATCCATCTCATTCAGTTGCTCCAATCTCAGATTCATTGAATCATCCCAATTCCAATTGAGTCGCTTTAACGCCCACAATTCCTTATGCTCGAGCTCAATGGGTAAGTGACAAGCCTTCCCATAAACTAGTTGGTACGGGGACATACCAATTGGCGTTTTCAATGCAGTTCTATACGCCCATAGTGCATCATCCAGCTTCTGAGACCAATCTTCCTATTAGCATTTACCGTTTTAGCAAGGATTTGCTTGATCTCTCAATTGGAAACCTCTACCTGTCCACTAGTTTGTGGATGATAAGGCGTGGATACCTTATGTTGCTTGACACCATATTTTGCCAACACAGATTTGAATAGCTTATTGCAAAAGTGAGATCCTTCATCGTTTATGATAGTACGTGGTACTCCAAAGCGAGAGAAGATATTTCTCTTCAAGAATGCAACAACACGCTTACCCTCATTGTCGGCCAACGCTACTGCTTCCACCCATTTCGAGACATAATCTACAGCAACTAGGATGTACTTCATTCCAAACGAATTTATGAATGGACCCATGAAATCAATACCCCATAGGTCAAAGAGCTCTACTTCAATAATTTTCGACATAGGCATCTCATGGTGTTTCGAAATTGCACCTTGTCGCTGGCATTGGTCACATCATCTCACAAAGTCGTAGGCATCTCTAAATATCAAAGGCCAATAATATCCACTTTGCAATACCTTTATTGTTGTCCAATTACCTGCATGATGTTCCCCAACTTGGGAAGTGTGGCTTGCTTCCAATATAGTAGGCACCTCTACATGGGATATACATCGTCGGAAAACACCATCCGCGCATCGTCGAAACAAATATGGCTCATCCCAAAAGTAGTGTTTTACATCATGCATAAACTTCCTCTTTTGATGGTAAGATAAGTTTGCAGGTATCACATTACTCACAACAAAATTTGCAAAGTCGGCATACCATGGTAATCCTTCCATTATTGTTGCTAAGATCTCCTCGTCAGGGAATGCATCATAAATCTCGATTTCAGGCTGCGCCACATGCTCGTTCTTGAGTCTTGATAGATGATCAGCCACTTAGTTCTCTCAACCTCTTCTATCTTTAACCTCGAAATCAAATTCTTGCAGCAGCAAAACCCATCGAATTAGTCTCGGTTTTGCATCCTTCTTTGTCATAAGATACCTCAGAGCTGCATGTTCTGTATGAACAATCACTTTGGTTCCCAACAGATATGCACGGAACTTCTCAAAAGCATACACAACTGCTAGGAGCTCTTGTTTTGTGACAGTATAGTTCTTTTGGGCTTTGTTTAGGACATTGCTAGCATAGTAGATAGGATGAAATAATTTCTCCTTCCTCTGGCCAAGTACAGCGCCAACAGAAACCCCACTAGCATCACACATGACTTCAAATGGTAGAGACCACTCTGGTGCTACCATGATAGGGGATTCAATGAGTTTTCATTTGAGGCATTCAAATTCCTTCAAACAATCTTCATTGAAGTCATACTTTGCATCGTTTTCCAAGAGTTTGCACAATGGACTCGCAATTTTTGAGAAGTCTTTGATGAACCGCCGATAGAAACCTGCATGACCGAGGAAACTACGAACTCCCTTCACTGAAATTGGGGGCGGTAGCTTCTCGATGACTTCAATTTTTGGTCCATCAACCTCAATTCCTCTTTCGGAGATTTTATGCCCAAGAACGATTCCTTCTTTTACCATGAAGTGGCACTTTTCCCAATTCACCACTAGGTTGAATTCTACACATCTTTGCAATGCCATACTTAGGTTTGCCAAGCACGCTTCAAACGATTTGCCAACAACTGAAAAGTCTTCCATGAATACCTCCAAAGTATCTTCCACCATATCAGAAAAAATGGACATCATACAACGTTGAAAGGTGGTTGGTGCGTTACATAGCCCGAATGGCATACGTTTGAAGGCAAACATACCATATGGGCATGTGAACGTTGTCTTTTCTTAGTCTTCAGGAGCAATACAAATCTGATTATAGCCTGAATAATCGTCTAAGAAATAAAACCATCCTTTCCCCGCTAATCGATCTAGCATTTGGTCCATAAATGGCATTGGGAAGTGATCTTTGAGCATCCAAGAATTCAGCTTTCGGTAGTCCATGCATACTCTCCATCCGGTGACGGTTCTGAGTGGAATAAGCTCATTCTTTTCATTTGTGACTACCGTCATGCCTCCTTTCTTGGGAACATATTGTACCGGGCTTACCCATGTACTGTCAGAGATTGGATACACAACTCCTGTGTCTAACTACTTAATAATTTCTTTCTTCACCACTTCTTGCATAGGTGGGTTTAGGCGTATTTGATGCTCAATGGTGGGTGTGCACTTTTCTTCTAGCTGAATCTTGTGTGTACAAATCCCAAGTGGAATACCAATAATATCCGCAATGGTCCAACCAATGGCTCTTATATACTTTCGTAGAATAGCAATAAGAGCTGCAACTTGTTGCTCACCCAAATCTGCTGCCACAATGACTGGAAGTGTGTTTCCGCTTCCTAAGAATGCATACTTTAGATGGCTAGGCAGCTCTTTCAATTCTAACGTGGGTGGCTCTTCAATAGATGGCTTGGCTGGTGGTGTGGGTCGATTTTTGAGATCAAGGTCCAGCTTCTTGGGAGCATGGCGATATGTTCCTGATCCTGATAGAGCACCAATGGTTTCTTCACAAATTTCAGCATCCTTACTCTCACCATTCATAAGCATAGTCGCCAATGGGTCATCAATCAGCTGCTCCTCTTCAAGTAATTCTTTCTCATCATCAAAGTAAACATCAGCTACCGAAAATACGTTTAGATCTTTGGGTTGCTTCATTGATTTGCATACATCAAAGCGAACTACTTCATCATTTATTCAGAATGAAAGATCATTAGCTCTCAAATCAATAAGCACACTTCCCGTAGCAAGGAAAGGGCGCCCCAAGATTATGGAAACTTCTGAGTCTGCCTCACAATCCAAAATAACAAAGTCTGCCGGAAAGATCAATAAAGAAACCTTTACCAATACATCACATAGAATACCAACAGGTCATTTTACCGACCTATCCGCCATTACGAGACTCATATTGGTTGGAGTAGGATCTCCCAACCGTAACTTTTTATAGATAGATAATGGCATCAAATTGATGCTGGATCCTAAATCACATAATGCCTTAGCAAAATTTAAAGATCCGATGGTGCAAGGAATAGTGAAAGCACCGGGGTCAGCCTTCTTCTGAACTAGTGATCGGGTAGCAATTGCGCTGCAGTGATGAACGTCATCTTTCAACTCATAGTTGGCTTCCCGCTTCTTTGTCAAAAGATCCTTCATAAATTTCGCATACCCAGGCATTTGTTCAAGTGCCTCAACCAATGGAACATTAATGGTCAGCTTCTTTAGCATAGTCATAAATTTGCTAAACTTTGTATCATCCGCCACCTTCTTCAATCTTTGAGGAAAAGGTGGTGGTGGATATGGAATTGTTCTCTCCACGGCTTTCTTCTCTTCTTGCTTCCGTTTTTTAGCCTTTTCAGGCTGGAACATGCTCGGTGTGATGTCATGGACTTCGTGGGTGGCTTCTGCGGATTCCTCTCCTTTTGTATTATCATCTATGTCCACTACTTCATCAACCACTTTCTTGCCTTTTGACAAAGTTTCCAGAACCTTACCACTTTGGGTAGTAATATCCATGCATGACCCATCATTCCTTGGGTTTTGCACAGTGTCGCTAGGTAAAGTGCCAGCCTTTCTTTGATTGAGTGCTGCTGAAAGTTGGCTCAATCGATGCTCTATTTTCTTGATTGAAGTGGAATGAGAATCAACTAATTGCTTCATGGAGTACAAGTCATTTATTACCTCCGTTAGTCCAGCGCTCGTTGCTTCCACTCCTTTCAATAGTTTAGCCATTATCTCTTCCATATTTCCTGAACCGGATGGAGTGGTGTCGCGTCTTCCTGGGGGGACATATAAACCACTCTTTTCATTCTTGTTCTTCCAACTACCTTGGTCCTTGCTTCCAAATTTATCATAATAGTTCCGACCTTGGTTTCCTTGGATATTACCTCGGAAACCCCCCTGATTGTTCAAGTAGTTGGCCTCTTCTTTCGAATCAGATTCGTCTCTTCCTTTTGACGCAACAGCTTTGACTTTTTTGGTTTTCCCTGATAATAGATGCTTTGTAAAAAGATTCACTTGTGTTTTCATGTGCGCCATATCTTGATCACGTTCTTCTTCTCTTCTCCTTTGGTCTGCAGTCATGCCAATAGATAAAGTAGGGTTTGCTACCTCAGAATCAGTGGTATGCCAAGCTCTGCTTTGCTTCGTCATCCGATCTAGCATATTGCTTTCCTGACCAAATGTGAGGTCCATAAATGATCCTCCAACCGCATTATCTACCACTGGTTTAGTTATTGAATTCAAGGCTCTATATAGTATCTCCATTAGGTGAACATTAGTCATGTGATAGTTTGGGCACCTCATTAGCTTCGTCTTGAACCTCTTTCATGTTTCATGAAGGGCTTCAGTTGGAAGCTGATGAAAGTTGCTGATTTCGTCTCTCAATTGTGCTCTTTTGGATAGTGGAAAGAATCTTTCTAGGAAAGCGTCTCTCAATTACCTCCAATTTGTAATAGAATCAGGAGTCAGCCCATTCAACCATAGAGTTGCCTCCCCAGACAGAGAAAATGGAAATAGACATAATCGAATTGCATTTTGACCAACGCCCGGATTGTCAAACAACTTGCATGTAGAAATAAAGTTCATGAGATGCATATTCGGATCATCGCCTGCTAGTCCACCAAATAATCCTTTGAGTTGCAATAACTGAATCATGGTGCTTGTGATGTTGAACTTGGCTCCGGGTGATGATAGGCGAATTTACACGCCTATATCAATATATTTTGCCCATATTTTAGCCTAGTTTTGAGAACAAATTATATATTTCATGCACTTTTAGTCCTTTTTCCTATAAATGAGCTAACGAACATGATTAGTAAAGTTTCAGGTATAAATGATGCAAAATACAGCATTTTATGGCTTACTTGACACAAAAGAAAGCTCACGAACGAAGGAGAAGGAAGCTGGACGCCTAAAGGACCAAAACTGCTGCATGGAAAATCTGTCCCGGGCTAAAACAGCATTTCTGAAGACTTTGGGGACTTACAGACACAAAGCTGGATTTTGACAATGATACATTAACCTAGTACAATTGGGTTATGTATTTCATTAGTTTATTTGGATTAGGAGAATGTTACATTAACCTAGTACAAATGGGTTAAGTATTTCCTTAGTTTAGTAGGATTTGGTTATTTATTTCATTAGCATAGTAGGAGTAGGATAGGAGTATTATAAATACCCTATCATGCTAGAGATTTTTAATTAAGTCCTCCCTTAGTGGAGAGGCAAGTCCTCCCTTAGTGGAGAGACACATTCTACTTCTCAATTACAACTCTTCTAATCTTTCCATTAATTCTATTCTTAAATTCCATAACTAGAGAATCGTTACTTGCTAAGGAATCACGCCACACGCCTATCACCTAATCCACACGCCATTACTCAACAATAACAATGCAAATCGTGATCTCCTTCGCACTCATGGGTAACTAAACTTCTCTGTTGGGGTTATGGAAGCCGAATGAGATACTATCTATTGCTGTGAGTTTGTGAGTTCAAGACACGTATATTGCTTATATCATTATTCTCTTCATCTTAATGCAAATTCTTGTGGCTGCAGACGCATAGAATAACGCTAGTCTAACATTTAACTTGTTCGAGAGAAAGGTTATTTGTCTGGAAAAGAGATAATGTCAAGGTAGTAGGACACCCTTTCCTATTAAAAAGCTAGTGCCGTAACTGGACTAACCTCTTGGAGAATTCGTACCGTTAGACACGCTTTAAGCTCGAGAGAGTTAAAGTGAAATAGTCCTTGTTCAGGTCGAGAGACGCTTGGATTTACCATCGACTACAATTCTCTATAAGCAATTGCATGTCAAGACTCTACACACTCATAGCCAATAGAGACGTATACCTCAGAAGGTGGACATAACCCCAACGCTTCAATTCTCATTGTTTATAACTTACGTAACAATCTTTCTTTTTTTACTTTGCTATTTTCAGCTTTTACTTTATTGTTTTGGTTACACATTACAATCCCCCCTTCTTACGAGACTTGCACCAAAAGTTTAGTAATTTTACTTACTTGTTGGCCAAGCTAATCCCCGTGGGATCGACACCCAACCCAGGTTGGGTTCTATATTTGCTAACGACCGCTTTACACTCACAAGAGCTGTAGATTGAGCGTTATCAAAAATTGGCGTCGTTGCCGGGGAATACGAGTGTCAATCAAGTTCATGATAATTACTAGACCCTTTGGTCAAAGATTCTCGTACTTTTACGTTTAGTTTTTGTTTTTGTTTATTGCAGGTTTTGTTTCTTTTAGTGCATGCCCCATACTAGAAGTTCAGGTCAACCGTTATTACCAATCAATCCGGAACCACAACGAATTAGAAGAATGGAAGCACAAGCTGAAATCGACAGGATGGCTGCTCAACACGAGCAAGCAAGATTAGCTGCTCTTGCCGCTGCTCAAGTCCAACAACAAAACATTGATAATCCTGGGTGAGCAACAAATCCTGACGATGAAGATTTAGGTGATGACGAGTTACTAAACCCTAGGTGTGATGCTGAAATCATAACACCTGCCAATCGAAGAGGTCGACAAGCTCGGTATAGGTATGACCGCCAACCGTTGTAACCAGCTTTCGACGATGATGATGATGATCTTGATGGTGCCGGAGCCACTGGAGCTATAATTCCACCACCATTAGCGCCCGGAGCCAAGTTCAACATCACTAGCACCATGATTCAGTTATTGCAACTCAAGGGATTATTTGGTGGACTAGCAGGCGATGATCCGAATATGCATCTCATCAACTTTATTTCTACATGCAAGTCTTTTGACAATCCTGGTGTTGGTCAGAATGCTATTCGATTACGTCTATTTCCATTGTCTCTGTCTGGGGAGGCAACACTATGGTTGAATGGGCTGACTCCTGATTCAATTACAAATTGGAGGCAATTGAGAGACGCTTTCCTAGAAAGATTCTTTCCGCCATCCAAAAGGGCTCAATTGAGAGATGAAATCAACAACTTTCGTCAGCTTCCCTCTGAATCTCTTCATGAAACATGGGAGAGGTTCAAGACAAAGCTAGCGAGATGCCCAAACCATCACATGACTAATGTTCACCTCATGGAAATCTTGTATAGAGCCTTGAATTCAATAACTATACCAGTGGTGGACAACGCAGCTGGAGGTTCTTTCATGGACCTCACCTTTGGTCAAGCAAGCAATATGCTAGATCGCATGACAAAGCAAAGTAGAGCTTGGCATACCAGGGATTCTAAGGTAGCAAGCCCCACTTTATCTATTGGCATGTCTGCAGACCAAAGAAGAAGAGAAGAAGAACGTGAGCAAGACATGGCGCACATGAAAACACAATTGGATCTTCTGACAAAGCACTTATTATCAGGAAAGACCAAAAAAGTAAAAGCTGTGGCGCTGAAAGGAAGAGACGAATCTGATTCGGAAGAAGAGGCCAACTACTTGAACAATCAAGGGGGTTTCCGTGGGAATGCCCAAGGAAACCAAGGTCTGAACTATTATGATAAATTTGGAAGCAAAGACCAAGGTAGTTGGAAGAAAAATAATGAAAAGAGTGGTTTGTACGTTCCCCCTGGTAAACGTGACACCACCACATCTAACTCTATGGAAGACATGATGGCTAAGTTATTGAAAGAAGTGGAAGCAACGAGCGCGGGAGTGAAGGAGGTAATTGACGATTTGGCCTCCATGAAGCAATTAGTTGATTCTCATTCCACTTCTATCAAGCAAATAGAGCAGCAATTGAGCCAACTTTCAGCAGCATTCAATCAAAGAAAGGCTGGCACCTTACCGAGCGATACTGTGCAAAACCCAAGGAATGATGGGTCATGCATGGCCAACACTACCAGAAGTGGTAAGGTGCTGGAAACTTCAGCAAAAGGCAAGCAAGTGGTTGATGTAGCAGCAGACATTGACGCCACACCTAGTGAAGTTACAAGAGAAGAAGCCGCAACAACCACTTCAAACGTCAAGGATGTGCTACCTAGTGACGTGCATCCTAAAAAAAATGATAAACGGAAGCAAGAGGAGAAGAAAGTCATGGAGAGAACACTTCCATACCCACCACCACCTTTTCCACAAAGATTGAAGAAGGTGGCAGATGACACTAAGTTCAGCAAATTTATGACCATGTTGAAGCAGCTGACTATTAATGTTCCGTTGGTAGAGGCACTTGAACAAACGCCTGGGTATGCGAAGTTTATGAAAGATCTTTTGACTAAAAAGAGGGAAGCAAGTTATGAGCTGAAGGATGATGTGCATCATTGTAGTGCAATTGCTACCCGATCGATAGTTCAGAAGAAGGCCGACCCCGGAGCTTTCACTATTCCTTGCACCGTCGGATCTTTGAACTTTGCCAAAGCATTGTGTGACTTAGGATCCAGCATCAACTTGATGCCATTATCGATCTACAAGAAGTTGGGGTTAGGAGATCCTACACCAACTAATATGAGGCTTGTTATGGCAGATAGGTCGGTAAAGTGACCGGTTGGTATTCTATGCGATGTCTTGGTGAAGGTATCTTCATTTATATTTCCAGCAGACTTTGTCATCTTGGATTGTGAAACAGATTCAGAGGTTCCCATAATCTTGGGACGCCCTTTCCTTGCTACGGGAAGTGTGCTCATAGATTTGAGAGCTAATGAACTCTCATTCCGAATCAATGACGAAGTGGTTCGCTTTGATATTTGCAAATCAATGAAGCAACCCAAAGATCTGAGTGTATTTTCTGTGGCTGATGTTGTCGTTGATGAAGAGGAAGAGCGACTTGAAGAAGAACAAATTCTTGATGATCCTTTGGAGGTTTCGCTCATTAAAGGAGAGAATGATGATGCTGAAATTTCTGATGAAGATATTTGTGCTCTATCGGGATTAGGGACATATCGTTATACTCCCAAGAAGCTGGATCTTGATCTCAAGAATCGACCCACACCACCAGCTAAGCCATCTATTGAAGAGCCACCCACGTTAGAATTGAAGGAGCTGCCAAACCATTTGAAATACGCATTCTTAGGAAGCGGAAATACTCTTCCAGTCATAGTGGCAGCCGATTTGGGTGAGCAACAAGTTGCAGCTCTTATTGCAATCTTACGCAAGTATATTAGAGCTATTGGATGGACCATTGCGGATATTATTGGTATTCCACCTGGGATTTGCACACATAAAATTCAGCTTCAAGAAAAGTGCACACCCACCATTGAAAATCAAAGGCGATTAAACCCACCAATGCAAGAAGTGGTGAAGAAGGAGATTATCAAGTGGTTAGATGCAGGAGTTGTATATCCTATCTCTGATAGTACATGGGTGAGTCATGTGCAATGTGTTCCCAATAAAGGAGGTATGACGGTGGTTGCGAATGCGAAGAATGAGCTTATTCCACTTAGGCCCGTTACTGGATGGAGAGTATGCATGGACTACCACAAGCTGAATTCTTGGATGCTCAAGGATCACTTCCCAATGCCATTTATGGACCAAATGCTAGATCGATTAGCTGGGAAAGGATGGTTTTGGTTCTTGGATGGTTATTCAGGTTATAATCAGATTTGTATTGCACCTGAAGACCAAGAGAAAACAACGTTTACATGCCCATATGGTACGTTTGCCTTCAAACGCATACCATTCGGGTTGTGTAATGCACCAGCCACCTTTCAACGTTGTATGATGTCTATTTTCTCTGATATGGTTGAAGACACTTTGGAGGTATTTATGGACGACTTTTCAGTTGTTGGTGAGTCTTTTGAAGCATGTTTAGCAAACTTGAGCATGGTATTGCAAAGATGTGTAGAGTTCAACCTTGTGCTGAATTGGGAGAAGTGCAACTTCATGGTAAAAGAAGGAATCGTTCTTGGGCACAAGATCTTCGAAAGAAGAATAGAGGTTGATCGCGCCAAAATAGAGGTAATTGAGAAGCTACCGTCTCCAATTTCGGTGAAGGGAGTTTGTAGTTTTCTTGGCCACGCTGGGTTTTATCGTAGATTCATCAAAGACTTCTCCAAAATTTCTAGTCCATTGTGCAAACTATTGGAGAAAGATGCGAAGTTTGACTTTAATGACGATTGCTTAAAGGCATTCGAATGCCTTAAAGGAAAACTCATTGAAGCCCCTATCATGGTAGCACCAGATTGGACGCTCCCATTCGAAGTCATGTGTGATGCTAGTGGTGTAGCCATTGGGGCTGTTCTTGGACAAAGAAAGGAGAAACTATGTCACCCTATCTACTATGCGAGTAAGGTCCTAAATGAAGCCCAAAGGAACTACACTGTTACTGAACAAGAGCTCCTAGCGGTTGTGTATGTGTTTGAGAAGTTTCGTGCCTATCTATTGGGTACTAAGGTGATCGTTCATACAGACCATGCAGCTCTTAGGTATCTAATGACGAAGAAGGATGCAAAACCAAGGCTGATTCGATGGGTATTGCTGCTGCAAGAGTTTGATTTCGAAGTCAAAGATAGAAGAGGTTGTGAGAACCAAGTGGCTGATCACCTATCTAGACTTGAGAATGAGTATGTGGCGCAACCAGAAAATCAGATTGATGATGCATTCCCTGACGAGGAGATACTAGCGACCACAATAGAGCAATTACCATGGTATGCCGACTTTGCAAATTTCGTGGTGAGTAATGTGTTACCTTCCAATTTATCTTACCACCAAAGGAGGAAGTTTATGCATGACGTTCAGCACTAGTATTGGGATGAGCCATATTTGTTTCGAAGATGCGCGGATGGTATCATTCGACGATGTATATCCCATGAAGAAGTGCCTACTATATTGGAAGCATGCCACACTTCGCAAGTTGGAGGACATCATGCAGGGAATCGAACGGCAAGGAAAGTCTTGCAAAGTGGTTATTATTGGCCTACAATATTCAGAGATGTACACGACTATGTGAGAAGGTGTGACCAATGCCAACGTCAAGGTGCTATTTCAAAACACCATGAAATGCCCATGTCCAAAATTCTGGAGGTAGAACTCTTTGATGTGTGGGGTATTGATTTCATGGGACCATTCGTGAATTCGTTTGGAATGAAGTACATCTTGGTTGCTGTGGATTATGTGTCAAAATGGGTTGAAGCTGTAGCATTGGCCGACAACGAAGGAAAGCGTGTTGTAGCATTTTTAAAGAAGAATATCTTCTCTCGCTTTGGAGTACCGCGTACTATCATAAGTGATGGAGGATCTCACTTTTGCAACAAGCTATTCAAATCTGTATTGGCCAAGTATGGAGTCAAGCAACACAAGGTAGCTACGCCTTATCATCCCCAAACTAGTGGACAAGTTGAGGTTTCCAACCGCGAGATCAAGCAAATCCTTGCCAAAACGGTTAATGCGAATAGGAAGGACTGGTCTCAAAAGCTAGATGATGCACTATGGGCGTATAGGACTGCATTCAAGACACCCATTAGCATGTCACCTTATCAGCTAGTTTATGGGAAGGCTTGTCATCTACCCATCGAGCTTGAATACAAGGCATTGTGGGCATTGAAGCACTTGAATCTGAATTGGGATGATGTGAAGAACCTGAGGTTGGAACAGCTGAACGAACTAGATGAATTTCGTCTCCATGCATATGAACGATCGGATTTATACAAGGAGCGGATGAAGAAGTATCATGATCAGCGGATTATTCGACGAAATTTCCAAAAAGGTGACATGGTGCTACTCTTCAACTCCAGATTTAAGCTCTTCCCAGGTAAGTTAAAATCGAAATGGTCTGGTCCATTTAAAGTCATTCAAGTCTACTCGTCTGGAGTAGTCGAATTGGAAAACAATGAGGGTGTTGTCTTCAAAGTGAATGGCCAACGTGTAAAGCCATATATCGGTCCTCTTGACTCGATGAATGACATGGCCATCACTTATCTCGACGAAGTCTAAGTACTCGAGATTACTGCGTCGAGCCACGACAATAAATAAGGCGCTAGATGGGAGGCAACCCATCGTTCTATTGTTTTATCGTTTTATCGTTTTGTCGTTTTAGTATTTTTTTTCTTTGTGATAAATGAAAATCCAAAAATAAGAGTCGTGCCACGACCAAAACTAAGGCGCTTGGTGAGAGGCAACCCATCGTACTAATCGTTTTCATTTTGTTTTGAGCAAAAATAGGTGCAAGAAGTATTCAACGAGGAGATCGATTTCAATTGACGATTTGGACGCATTGTATGGTAAAGTTGGTAAGTTAGGAATGGTGATGCATAAGGATATGGATTGAGCCTTTTCCTCGTCAAAATAGGCTTCGAGGAAGGCTAGGCCTTGGTAAAAATAGGCCACGGACGATGCACAACCTATTCTATAGCCTAAGGACTCGAAATCTAGTGTGCTATACACTATGCGCCGCCTATTCCTAGGTATGCTTTTGACTATGCGCCTCCTATGCTATGGCATTTGGTCTCAGTATCTCATGTGCCATAGACTATGCGGCGCATATGTCTACAAATGCCATAGACTATGCGGCGCATATGTCCCATTATGCCATAGACAATGCGCCGCATATGTCATTGATATGCCAAGTGATATGCGCCGCATATGTGGTGTTTTTGTCCCCAAATCTGATTGTAAATGGGTCATAACCCGACTCATACTCTTCCTATATAAAGGGGACTTAGTTTCATAACACAACCACATTAGAAACAACCCTAAAGGCGCCGCATAACCCTCCAAATCTTCTCAAAATTTTTCTTCTTTTGCTTTTTCAATTCACAACAACTTCTCCACAAGCTTCACGCAAGTAAGTACTCTCTTATTCTTCATCTATTTATTGTAAGTACTACGTTGCTACGCTTATTATAAATTGCTAAATGATGTGAGATTGGTGGTGATGTTCATGTGTTTGGATTATTGTTGCAAAATCATGTGAGTGAACATATACGTAGGGAATTCTTGACTTGCTTCCGACTTGCATTTAATTTCAATAGCATTGTTATGATAATTGCTGAATTGATATGGCTATGAATATTGCTTAAGATTGTTATTTGAATGCTTACATGATAGACTATCCCGGCCATCGGGATAAGGTTATAGTGTCTATCGACTTAGGAGGTTGTGCTCGTTGTAAGAATAACGATTCCATGTGGTAACCCCTATGTTGTATTGTTGCTATACCCACCATGAAAGTAGTCCAATGGCTGCAAATAAGTGATGCAATGCTGATTTTCTTGTCGGAATACAATCCTAAAACGTATGTCGACGAAATCTGAGTACTCGACCACTTTCACTTCATTAAGTTGTGCTAACGAAACGAAGTATGGGGTGGTAACCCTAGAGCTTGCACATAGATTGTATCAAGTGAGATTGTGCTGCAACTAACGTTATTTCTAGTCTCAGGTACAATGGCACCTAAAGCGAGGCAAGGCAAGGAGAAGGCTACCACGTCCCAAAAGGGCAAAAAGAGAAGTCGAAAAGACCAAGGAGAATCATCCTCAGCACACCTACCACGCAGAATGTTCGGAATAAAATGGGTTCTTGAGGAAGAAGCCAAAGCATGGTACAGCAGCAACAAAGAAAGAAAATATGTGCACGTCGACTTGATCAACAAGGAGACCTTAGCAAAGAAGGAGCCGCGAATGTTGGCAAAGATAATGACTTTGAAGCTGGATTTCATCTTCCGCGACATGGGAGAGTGTAATCTTGACTTAACAAGAGAGTTTTATGCCAACTGGTCGCCAAACATGACATGCAACGAAGTCAAAATTCGGGGCCAAGTGTTACAGCTTACAGCGGATTGGATCAACTCTTTTCTTGGCTTACCTTCGGTCGACACTGCACCATTCAAAGAGCTGTACAGCAGGCCTCCTTACAGAGCAATACGACACACGCTTTGTGGAAGCAGATCGATGGCAAGATGGGGCAGACATAAGGAAACAGGCCGTCACAACACCTTCCCCTATGCTTCACTAAATAGGGAAGCAAGAATCTGGATGCGTATTGTCAACTCATGCCTTATTCCTGGGACTCAATACACCAAGATATCGAGAGATAGAGTGTGTTTGGTCTATGATTTGATGACAAATGTCCCTATCAACTTTGGGGCAATCATTCGATCTACCATGAGGAAGGCCAGACTCCACAAAAGGTCCCATTTCACATTTGGCAATTTATTGACAGCAATGTTGCGGAAGGAGGAGATCGAAGAGGAACCAGCTGACCACAAACTCCCACATAACCCAAAGAAGGTTGACCTCACCAAGGTCAAAGATGCTGAAACAACTCATGGAGTCAACCTTACTACTGCGGAGAGACATGCTCGTGACGAGAGTTTCTTCCGTCATCTCTATGGCATGACACGATTTACTATGATGAGTGGTGGACGTATTCCAACTGTTGAAGAGATCCAACAGCTGGACCATGACTACCCGATGAACATGCATGCCCGGGAGATGTGTGGAGTGGGCGTATATTTTGAGGAACCTCTAGACGATGATGTGCCGACTGATAATGATAGATGTTTGCCTGATTCTGATGATGAGGAGAACTCTGACGATGAATCTTATGATGATTCAGACGAAGGGGGTATGACCCCCGACATTGATGAAGGGTCCGACTAACCAGGTTCTTCGACTTTATTTTCCACTGAGGGCAGTGTCCCGTCTAAGTGTGGGGTGGAAGAATCATATGCTATACTTCTTTGTTTGCACCTATGTTTGTATGTTTGTTTGTTTACTTTGTTTTTTTTTTTGAGTCCGTTTTTTTTTTGTTTTTTTCGTTTAACGTTTTTTTATTTTTTTAGGAGTAAAATTTTTCTAGCTATGCATGAAATTATTCTGATAGGCAGCATGAGATTAGAACAAGAGTATGTGCTACAATTGTGACTATTGAGATGTTTAGGCTCTAGTTGTGACTCATTATGTGATATTGGTTGGTTCAATTCCTTCACTTGTTGGGTCGAGAGTCTATATTACTTCCAATTAAGTCGACCATGTGCCTTGTGTGAGTGAGATAATAGTATATTCTACGTTTGTGGATGATGCTAGAACTTGCCTGGTATGTATGCAAAGCGAAAATAAGGAGTGTAAGTTTAGGATATGATTTAGGCATTTCTTTGGAAACCTATACATGTTTACCTTCAGTTTTACCTACCCATGGACATCATCCTAGTTAACCCTTTTGAGCCTTTAGCCTATTTCTTTGACAACCTTGTATGTAAGCCTAATCCATTTTTTTTTCAAGACCGTAATTTGATCCAAATTCCTAAGTGCTTTAAAGTGAAAAAGTCATGTGACAACATAAGAGGAAATTGGGTGAGTATGATGCTTTAAATTGTAATGGTGCTTGAATGTGTTATGAAAAAGAAAGTGCTATCATAAGAGGTATGTTGTGAAAAGAAAAAGGAAAAGAAAGCTGAAAAGTGAGTTGTGCTTAAAATTGAAAAACAAAAGATGAGAACAAGGGTGGAAGAATAAAATAAAGAAAGGTTGAAAGAAAAAAGTATCAATGATACAATGTGATGTATTAAAGTTCTTAGGAACTTAGTCACTATTTCTGGCCAAAATAGCTGATCCTACCCGTCCCTTAGCCTACATTACAACCATCAAAAGACCTACTTGATCCTAAGCTTAGCATTCTGACATTTAGTAGAGTACTACATTAAGGGCAAGCCTATGGTCATCAGTTGCTACATATGAATTCTTTGTGAGAGTGAGAGCAAGGACATTTTGATACCCATGTTTAAAAAAATATGCTATATTTGTGAGTAATTATGGGTACTATATTGTGAGACACACATGGTTGATGAGCTTTGGATAGTTGTATATGATTCTATGTACCTTAACGTTTGCATGCGAGTTGATCACCATCACGAGTCTATGCTAGAGGTTAAATGGTTTCTACTAATGATCGGAAAACTACTCTTTGTTGATAATTGTTGTGCTTGTCTTGATAAATGTTTTGTGTTGTTGTTGTAAAAACCCTAAGTTGATGTTTAGAAGGACATGATATGTTGTTCGAGGACGAACAAAGCTCTAAGTGTGGGGTGTTGATGATAGGTGAATTTACACGCCTATATCAATATATTTTGCCCATATTTTAGCCTAGTTTTGAGAACAAATTATATATTTCATGCACTTTTAGTCCTTTTTCCTATAAATGAGCTAACGAACATGATTAGTAAAGTTTCAGGTATAAATGATGCAAAATACAGCATTTTATGGCTTACTTGACGCAAAAGAAAGCTCACGAACGAAGGAGAAGGAAGCTGGACGCCTAAAGGACCAAAACTGCTGCATGGAAAATTTGTCCCGGGCTAAAACAGCATTTCTGAAGACTTTGGGGACTTACAGACACAAAGCTGGATTTTGACAATGATACATTAACCTAGTACAATTGGGTTATGTATTTCATTAGTTTATTTGGATTAGGAGAATGTTACATTAACCTAGTACAAATGGGTTAAGTATTTCCTTAGTTTAGTAGGATTTGGTTATTTATTTCATTAGCATAGTAGGAGTAGGATAGGAGTATTATAAATACCCTATCATGCTAGAGATTTTTAATTAAGTCCTCCCTTAGTGGAGAGGCAAGTCCTCCCTTAGTGGAGAGACACATTCTACTTCTCAATTACAACTCTTCTAATCTTTCCATTAATTCTATTCTTAAATTCCATAACTAGAGAATCGTTACTTGCTAAGGAATCACGCCACACGCCTATCACCTAATCCACACGCCATTACTCAACAATAACAATGCAAATCGTGATCTCCTTCGCACTCATGGGTAACTAAACTTCTCTGTTGGGGTTATGGAAGCCGAATGAGATACTATCTATTGCTGTGAGTTTGTGAGTTCAAGACACGTATATTGCTTATATCATTATTCTCTTCATCTTAATGCAAATTCTTGTGGCTGCAGACGCATAGAATAACGCTAGTCTAACATTTAACTTGTTCGAGAGAAAGGTTATTTGTCTGGAAAAGAGATAATGTCAAGGTAGTAGGACACCCTTTCCTATTAAAAAGCTAGGGCCGTAACTGGACTAACCTCTTGGAGAATTCGTACCGTTAGACACGCTTTAAGCTCGAGAGAGTTAAAGTGAAATAGTCCTTGTTCAGGTCAAGAGACGCTTGGATTTACCATCGACTACAATTCTCTATAAGCAATTGCATGTCAAGACTCTACACACTCATAGCCAATAGAGACGTATACCTCAGAAGGTGGACATAACCCCAACGCTTCAATTCTCATTGTTTATAACTTACGTAACAATCTTTCTCTTTTTACTTTGCTATTTTCAGCTTTTACTTTATTGTTTTGGTTACACATTACAATCCCCCCTTCTTACGAGACTTGCACCAAAAGTTTAGTAATTTTACTTACTTGTTGGCCAAGCTATTCCCTGTGGGATCGACACCCAACCCAGGTTGGGTTCTATATTTGCTAACGACCGCTTTACACTCACAAGAGCTGTAGATTGAGCGTTATCACCGGGTGCCAATGGTGAAGGAATATTGGCTCCCGTGGCTCCGGCTCCATCATGACCATCGTCATCATCGTCAAAAGCTGGTTGGATAACTCGGCATTCAGGCCTAAACCTCGCTTGACGATCTCTTCTATTAGCAGGTGTTGCGCTCTCAGCGGCATGCCTAGGGTTTAGCATCTCGTCATCACCTAGGTCCTCGTCGTCAGGATTTATTGCTCGCCCGAGGTTATCAATATTCTATTGATGCACTTGAGCAGCGACTAAAGAAGCTAGTCTAGCCTGTTCTTGTTGAGCAGCCATCCTTTCAATTTCGTGTTGTGCCTCCATTCTACCAATACGTTGTGGTTCAGGATTGATAGGTAATAACGGTTGACCAGAACTTCGAGTATGGGGCATGCACTAAATAAAAACCTGCAGAGAACAAAAACAAAATCTAAAAGTAAAAGTACGAGAATCTTTGACCAAAGGGTTTAGTAATTATCACAAACTTAATAGACACTCGTATTCCCCGGCAACGGCACCAATTTTTGATAACGCTCAATCTACAGCTCTCGTAAGAGTGTAAAGCGGTCGTTGTCAAATATATAACCCAACTGGGTTGGGTATCCATCCCACAGGGAATATCCGGTCAACAAGTAAGTAATGATTATTAGATATTTGTTGGAAGTCTCGTGGAAGGGGGGATTTTAACGTATAATGTAATCAAAATAGTAAAGTAAAAATAGAAAATAGCAAAGTAAAAAGAAAGAATGTTTTGTAAGTTGTAAAACAATGAGAATTGAGAAGTTGGGGTTATGTCCACTTTATGAGTTGTACGTCTCTATTGGCTATGAGTTGTGCGGAATTCAGACATGCATGTGCTTATAGAGAATTGTATTCGATGGTAAATCCATGCGACTTTCGACCTAAACAAGGACTATTTCACTTTAACTCTTTCGAGCTTAAAGCGTATCTAACGGTACAAATTCTCCAAGAGGTTAATCCAGTTACGGCACTAACTTTTTAATAGGAGATGAGACCCTATTACCTTGACATTATCTCTTTTCCAGACATATAACTTTTCTTTCGAACAAGTTAATGCTCTACTGGCGTATTCTATGTGTCTGCAGCCACAAGAATTTGCATTAAGATGAAGAGAATAATGATATAAGCAGCATACGTGTCACGAATTCACAAACTCATATCAATAGATAGTATCTCATAAGGCTTCCATAACCCCAACAGAGAAGTTTAGTTACTTATGAGTGCGAAGGAAATCATAATAGACATTATCATTGTACCACAATAAAGATCTCATGTAGTAAGGTATGGTGTGGCATTTTTAGACGTGAACTCCCTTGCAAAGTAACGTTCTCTTGTTGTGGAAATTAAGAATTGAGTAGATGAATAGAAGAATAAAAAGTAGAATTAATGGAAGAATTGGAATCTGAGTTTTAAGTTGTGGAATAAGAAGTATAATGAGAATTGTAACTAATGGAAGAATTAAAAGTAGTAGTGAATGAATAAAAATCTCTACCAAAATAGGGTATTTATAACACCCATATCCTATTCCTACTAAGCTAATGCATTACTTAACCCAATCCTACTGGGTTACTGCATCATTATCCTAATCCTAATAGGTTACTACTGGTCCCCAAAGTCTTCAGAAATGTTGTTTTTGCCCGGGACAGGTTTTCCATGTGCCACTTTTGGTCCTTGACGTCCAAGACTCCCCTTCCTTCCTTCGTGAAGCTTTCTTTGGCGTCAAGTTATCCATAAAATGCTGAATTCTGCATCATTTGTACCTGAAAACTTGCTAATCACGTTTGTTAGCTTACTTACAGGAAAAAGGACTAAAAGTGCATGAATTATATAATTTGTCCTCAAAACTTAGCTAAAATATGGGTAAAATATAGTACTGTAGGCGTGTAAATTCGCCTATCATCAAAAGTACTGATTGCACACTCTCTTTTCTGCTATATTTTCTTATAATATAGGTTCAGACACTCAGTTCCCCGATTGTACATGGACAGTTTGTACTCCACTTAACTGTAGTATTGGTGAGTCCTTATTAATCTAGGAATAGTTATATTTCTTACTATGCTTTCTAGTAAGTAGTCCATGTTAATTTTTCAGTAGTCAGAGTTAGTTGGGAACCTATTCCATTAACTCGTCATCTTTAGAAACTTCCATACAGTTAGATAGTTAGTTCTATTTTTCAATGATGTGTTTCAGACTCCTTTATCATTGACTTGACAATTTTAACATTTATTGAATGACTTTTGCGCAGTATTGTGTTAATTTCCTTCAGTATTTATATCTTGAGCTAGATAATTGGTTAGCTTGGGGTCACTCGTGGCCTTAAGCACTGCGTTATGACTAGGGGATAGCCTCAGGTCATGACATGCTTCCTACATCCATGTAACTCTTGGAACTTTATCTTCTTTTTCCACAAGCTTCACCGGAATAGAATCGAGTGTTGCCTTGATCCATGTTTTTGAATTACTCTTAGATTTAATTAAATCAACATATTTCATCCTATTCTAATTCATTTTGTTGATAGCACCTTAAATATTTTCAAAACTATATTTGGTAAGTAAATGTATGGGCTTGACAGACAAATTACGTTTCTTGGGTAAATTAGGGTAGTATAATTCTCAAAAGTTTGTATGGGATGTGAGAAAAAATTAATATCCAGTCTTGTTGAACTGCCTAGGGGCTAAACCTGCAATGTCAGTGGTAGAAAAGTTAGGGTTTTGGTATTTAGGGTGTAGGATTTAAGGGCTACAGAGAATTTTTGACTGACAGAAGACACTTTCAATGTCATTTTATCAAAATCAAAATTGCAAAGTTGAGGGGTATATTTGGTCCTTTTCTAGATGATATTATGTCCCTCTCCAAATCTTTCTCTCAAATTATTTTAGAAAGACAAGAGTAGAACATGGACAACAGAAGTTTATCTCACTATCTAATTTTAAATCAAACATATATTTATATTATATCACATATATTAAATTTTTAGTCAAATTGACCGAACATCTGCCAGCAAAAAGTATATATACTAAATAATTTCATTATTATTTCATGTGTATAATATTTGTCCCATTATTTTAAATAACTTTTCTCAATAATGAGACCTCAAATGAATTAATTTTGAAATACAATTCATGAGTGTATTAACTTTTTACAAGCCAAACGGTCATAATTGGAACTTACCCTAACTTATGGAAAGAGAGCCATACTAGTCTCACGCTTAGGTATTACTCTCATATTCATATTATATTAATTCCCATGTATTAAATAAGTTCTAAGAGGTTTTCATTTAAATTAAAGTCATTGTAAAAGCGACGTTATCATCCATACAGCGAATAGAGTATGAAAACCTCTATTCTTTACAATCTATGGGACCAGAAGTCACCTTACAAGAACATCTAAGAAAAATTAAGCTTGGAAAGAACTAGAATATCCTAGAAACATAATAAAAAGGAATCTTCTTAGTCCCAAGCACATTCTTTTTGACATAACCCTATTTGATTACTGATAGTCTATACATATTCGAATAGACCGATCTATCTCATGCACGAAAAGCACACGAGCATCCCATGGAGACACACTAGGGTGGATGAAACTTTTATTAAGAAGATCTTTTGACTTCTCCTTAAGTTCCCTCAAATAAGACAGATCCATTCTATAGGGAGGAATAGAAATAGGATAAGTGTCTAGAAGAAGATCAATCCCAAAGTCTACTTCCCTATCAGGACGAATATCGGGAAGATCCTTGGGAAATACTTCAAGAAATTCCTGAACCATAAGGACAGATTGAAAAGAAGGACTTTCAAAATCGAAACCCTTAACAAAAAATAAATGGCATAGACACCCCTTTGAGATAAAATTCCAGGCTGTAAGATATCAAATAAATCTTTTCTTACATACTAGAGGACTACCTTCCCACTCAATTACTAGTTCACTCAAGAATTGGAAACTAAAATTCAGGTCCAGCAATCTAGAGAAGTGCACGATGAATGGATCTAATCCATCACCAAGATCATACCAAAATCCACCATATCCAACTCTATTAAATCCACCAATGTATCCCTACCACAGATATATAGCACACAACCCCTATAGGCCTTTCTAGCATAATAGAATCACCAACCAAGTTAGACATAGAAAAGGGATTAGAAATACTCTCGGGACCAAAACCAAAATGAATAGCCACATAAGGGGTCACATAAGAAAGGGTGAAATCCAGATAAAGAAAATAATATATATCATAGAGAAGAGTTTTATCATACCAATGATATCATTAGGAGATGCCTCAGATTGCTGATGGTGCAATATCATAAAAATAATTTTGACCAGTATCGATACTAGAAGTAGCACCCTTTGGTATAAGAACTGAAGAAGTAGTTACAAAACCTTATTAGATCTAGTAGCTACACTAAAAGAAGGAGAATATCACTGCATATGACAAGGCTGACCACAGTTGAAGCACAAGTTCTGCCTCAAATTGCAATAACCATGGTAAAGTTGTCCACAAAAACTATAAAGAGGATAAGGTGGGGCTGATTGAGCTCCACTAGCCTAAGACTAGGCACCTTGGGATTAAAACTAGTGTTAGGAAAAAAATGATCACCATAAGACTTAGGATAAGGATCATTAACATTCACATAGGAACTCACTCAACTCCGCATCTAAGTCCATTGTTTCCCATTTTTACCATTGTTTTGTTGACCCCCACCTTGCCCTGGATATAAAAATTTCTTATTCTTCTTATCTTTAATATTCTTATGTTTCCTCCTCCCATGAATAGTACCATACTAGCATGATAGAGAGGTCACTATTTGGGTCAATCAATTACTAAAATGGTAGAACTCTATATCAGACACATCACCTTGAGTGTAATGAACCTTCAGGTCATTTTCCATATTTATGTTTATCTTCATCTTTTGAGATCCTCCATAAATTTCCCAAGTAATTTATGACTTTTTGGGAACAAAGGTTTAATCACCGGGTAGTTTATTTGGATTTTAGAGCCAATTCCTTATTTAGAAGTCTTCTCTAGTTTCAAATGGCCACCAAGCAAAAACTTCAGTGAAACAATCTCGGATGCAAATTTTGACTATTCTAGCAGATTTAGAATATTGATTTTGGTCCAGATAGACCTTTATTTGTTGTCCTAATACACCCTAGCTCATTTTGACCTATTGGTTAGAAAGTTGAAAATTGGAAAGAATAGATGTGGGACCCATATTTGGTCAAAATGACGTCAGATGGAAAATATGACCTCTACTTCATCTGAAATGTTGAATTTAGGCTTGGGGATCCCTTGGTTTAGGTCCCAAGGCTCTCAGACTCAATTCGACCTTTTGGGCAAATTTTATGAAAAGTGACAAAACTATAGGTGTGTGCCCCACTTTTTTCCTAAACAATCTCCTATAAAAGTTTTGATGAGTCCAATGGATTTGAAATGTGTTTTATACTCAAAATTCACTATTGTATCATGTTATTTGGATTCCATGTGAGTTTCGAGGGTCAAAAATTTATTTTTAAGTTTGTTGTCATTTAGTGCAACCGCGATTGCGGCCAACAGTGTACGACCATGTGTAATACCCCGTCTGTACCCCAAATGCTACACAGTGATAGAGACCCCAAAGGACCACCATCTAACCCATGATCGGTACCTATTGTGAGCATTGAATAATAATAATACTAGAATAACAATATATCTGAGATACATAAAGAAATTAGGTTGTAAATGCCATAAGGTTCATAACCATAACTGAAAACCAATATTGAACACTAAAAAATCTATCTAAAATACTTTAGTCTGAAAGCCTCTAATTGTCTGAATAATGAGTTATGGGACAAGTCCCCAACTAACTCTGTCTACTAAAAATGTTAAACTACTGAAAGATAACATCATCCTCGAACAATGAGGATTCACCACTAACCTACTATTGATAATCTGAGCTTCTAAGGATGGTGAGGAGCCCATGCGTCTGAACCTATGATATAAGACATCATAGCATAAAAGAAAAGTATGCGTCAGTACTATGAATGTACTGGTAAGCTAAGTGAGCTAGGCTAATATGCATGGGTCCATATACATGAACAATAACTGACTGAGTAACATGAACATAAGTGAAAGAGAGTACTGATACGCCCAAATTACAACTCTTGTTAGAAAGTGCAAGCGGTCGCTGTCAAATATAGAACCCAACTAGGTTAGGTGTCGAATCCCACAGGAAATAATATGATCACTAAGTATTGCGATTAGTATTAGACTATTGATCAAATGTTCCAAGGTAAGGGGGGTTTTAGTTTAGTTGCACAATAATATTATCAGTGTAACGATGAGATAATATGTGTAATAATATTTGATCACAGAGAATGACAAGTTAGGGTTATGTCCACCTTGTAGCTTCTACTTCTCTATTAACTATGAGTAATACAGATTTTATACATGCATGCACTTATAGAGAGACGTATTCTAATTCTAAACCCAAGTGTTTTTCAACCATCAAGGATTTATTCTCCTTAGTTCTCTCGAATCCAAAGTGTACAACCAATTGTACGAACTCTCCAAGAAGTTAATCCTGCTAAGGTATTAACGTGTAAAATAGAGGTTGGAAACTATATTTTCTTGTCACACTCTCTTTCCCAAATAGTAACCTTTCTATCGAATAAGTTATTGCTATAATGACGCATTCCCTATGTTTGCAACCACGAGAATTCAATCAAAATGAAGAGAGTAATGATATAAGTGGCGTGACACATCATAAATTCAAAAACCCATAGCAATAGAGAGTATACCACAAGGTTTCCATAACCCTAACAAATAAGCTTAGCTACTCATGAATAAATCCGAAATCAAAATAGAAATATTCATCATCCCAAAACTTAGAACGATCTTGGTGATAAAGATGACTAGCGAGAATAAGAGAGAAACGCGTTTCTCTCTCTCTGACCTCAAGCTAAGCTGCTATCCCTTGTTTTCAAAATAATACAGAATGTGAATATCCCTAAAAATTCATCCATGAGGCTTTTAATGAGATCCTTCTCTAATAAATTGCTACTGCATCCTTAACTATTTAAAAATATTCTGTTTGCCCGGGAAAAAGTTCCCATACATCACATTCAGTCCAAAAGCTGCTTTACTTTTTATGTGAAGTTTTCCTTTGCTGTCCACAGGTCCCCAAAGTGCTGAAATCTTCCTCATTAGTACCTGAAAAGCATGCTAATCACATAGGTTGGCTCACTTCACTAAAAATAAAATAAAAGTGCAAGAATTATGTATTTTATCCTCAAAACTTAGCTAAAACATAGATAAGTTATGGTGCTTAGATGTATAAATATGCCAAGCATCACCACCCTACACTAAAAGATTTGTTTGTCCTCAAAGCCATACACAGAAATTATTAATAAAGAGTTAATTTCTTGATCATTACTAGAAACAACTCACCCTCAAACATAGACTCATTAAGTTGGTTAATTTGTATACACAAGTTAAGACAAAAGAAATCATATAAAACTACCCAACAATCATCAACCTTGTGCGCTCACAAAACATGTTACCCGTAATTACTCATAGTTTTGCATTTTTCAAAAATATGGGTATAAGAACTTGCTTGCTCTCACTCTCACAAAGAATTCTTAGATTAAAATTGCTGACCATATGCATACCCTTAGTGTAATGCTCCACTAATATCAGAATGCTAAGGTTAGGATCAAATAGGTCTTTACGGGTTGTAAAGTAGGCTAAAGGGACGGGTAGGACTATTTTGGCCAGAAATGGTGACTATGTTCCCTAAGCTCTTTAATACACTACCTTATGCCATTTACACTAACTTTGAACAACCACTCTACCAACCCCCCTTCACCCATTTTGTTACTCAATCAGAAACACTATGATGGGAATATACAACTCTTTTTTTTATTCTTTATTTATTTATTTATTTATTTATTTATTTATTTATATTTTTTGTTAAGCATCCCTATGATAGCCACCCTCGATCACAATATTTTCATGTACCAATAACTAAACTTTGGGGCATCACTTTCACCATTTTCCTCTTATTTTGCCACACACTTTACTCAACTTGATTTTACAATTTAAAGCGCTTAGGAGCTTTTGGATCAAATTATGGTCTTTTCAAAAAAAATGGATTAGGCTACATATGAGGTTGCCAAAGAAAATAGCTAAAGGCTCAATGGGTGTTCACTAGGACAATGTACAAAGGTAGGTAAAACGAAGATAAAAAAAATTAGGGCTGCCAAAGAAATGCCTAAATCATCTCCTAAACTCACAATCTTTATTTGGCTTCACACACACACTAGGAAAGTTCTAGCATCAGTCGCAACAAAAAATATACAATAACCTTACACACACATGGCACATGGTCAACTTAATTAGGAGCATTATAGATTCTTGACCCAACAGATAAATGAATTAAACGACAAGCAATTATCACAGAATAAGTCACAACTTAGAGCCTAAATGTTTCAATAGTAGTGATTCAGCACAAACTCCTGTTATAATGCCATGCCATCTATAAGAAAAATTTCATGCAAAAATCTGACTAATTACAACTAACTAACTACGACTAAATCAAAACAACTATAGAATAAATGCGGGCAAGTAGTACGCAATACAACAGACAAGGCAATCCAGGCGTACACGTACGTATACCCGCTCCCCACACTAAGAAGGAACACACTGCCTTTAGTGTTAATAAATAAGCACAAACCTGGTTAGTCAGACTCCTCCTCTACATTCGGGGTCATACCCCTTGCATCAGAATCATCAGCAGAATCTTCATCATCAGAGTTGTCCTCCACATCAGAGTCTAGTAGTCTGTGATCATCGTCTATCAGCATATCATCATCTAGAGGTTTTTCAAAATTTACCCATACTTCACACATGGCCCGAGCATGCTCATTACGTGGGTAGTAATAGTCCAACTGCCGAAGCTCTGCACCAGTCGGCACACAACCCCCATTCATCATAGTAAACCTAGTCATGCCATACAGAGGGCAGAAAAAACTCTCATCTCGAGCATGTCACTCAGCAGTGGTAAGTTTGATTCCTTGATTAGTTTCTGGATCTTTAATTTTCGTGAGATCTACCTTCTTCGGGTTTTGTGGCAACTTATGGTCTACTGGCTCCTCCTCAATGTGCTCTTTCCTTAAAATTGCAGTCAACAAGTTGCCAAAACTAAAATGGGACCTTTTGTGCACCTTTGTTTTTGCATCGACGTTTGTATAACTGCACAAATATTGATGGGAACATTCGTCATTAGAGTATATACCAAGCAGACTCGATCACGTGTGACCTTAGTGTATTATGTCCCAGGAATCAAGCAGGAATTGACTATTCTTAACCATATGCAAGCTTCTCTATTCAAACAAGCATATGGGTAAGTATTGTGACAACCATTATCTTTATGACGAGTCCACCGGGTCATGGACCTTGATCCACATAATGTATGTCTGATGGCTCTGTAGGGAGGTCTGTGGTAAAGCTCCTTGAGTGGTGATTGATCCACACTTGGATTACCCAGGAAAGAGTTGAAGAAATCAGCGTCCAATTGCAAGACTTGCCCCCAAATCTTTACTTTATTTCCCGTAGTCCTTGGGGACCAGTTGGCATAAAACTCTCGAGTCAAATCAAGATTACATTCGCCCTTGTCTCGGAAGATAAAGTCAAGATTTAGTGCCATAATCTTTGCCAAAATGAGAGGGCAGTTCTTTGTTAAACTTGACTTCTGCATCGACTCCACATGTACATATTTCTTCACTTTATTGTTTCTATACCATTCCTTCCCTTCCTCTTCCAGAACCCATTTGATCCCAAAAGTGTGTCGAGGCACTTGATGAGATGAGGAATCAACCTGGTCCTTTCTTGACCTTTTTTGACCTTTTTGTGAGGTGGATTCTTTCTCCTTTCCCTATCGTCCTTTCGGAGCCATGTTACCTCAGATCATAATAGGGTCATGTTAGTCTCATTTAGTACAATTCACTATAATCGAAAAAAAAATAGTGATGGCACCACCCCACACTTAATTTGTTTGCACAAACTAATTGAGGGAGTGTGTTCGATTACTCAGACTTCATCGACATACATTTAGATGGTATGTGCCAACAACGTTATTAGTGCAGTCACACTTTCATCCCTTCACTTTACATAACAATTTCTCAGTGTGATATAGAGAAGCAGCACACAATGGTCTTGTAATCTTGACTATCATTTCCAACTTGATTTCATTGGATCAATGCAATCTTTGAACAAGACTACCACATAGAAATCTTATCATACTATAGCATAGAAACAATTACACAATCTTATGCTTTTGGTTAACCATGATCATTACATTGAGGAATGAATCACTCACATAGTCAAGCTTACAACTCCCAAAATCATGCATTAAACTTCAATATTACAACTCCATAATAACAAAAAATTATGACAGTGAATACCAATCAATACATGCCGGAGTAAAATCAAGATTACCTACGAGAATCCTTTCACTCAATGAGATGTATTTTTCAAAAATCATAACAAACTAACCATACTCTTATCACCAAGAACTACTACAAAATCTAGTTAACCATTATAAGCGTAGCACTGAAACAACTACGGAACATGAAAGAACAACTTACTTGGTGATAAACTCATGATGAATCGAAAAGGTGAGCATGTAGGATTAGATGAGAAAAGAGAAGGGCTTGGAAAGGGCAAGGATGTAGGGCGGCGCTTAGGTTGAAAAAAAATTTTGTAGGGTTTAAGGGTAGAGGATATATTTAAAAGATGAGATATGGGTCGGGTTGGTGCATTCACAAATGGGTTAGTAGGCAAAATATACGTTGATAGGCGGCGCCCTTAGAATCGCCTAAGCATAAGTAAGCAGCACCTAACCTATCGCCTATGTTGGCATAGGCGGCACCTAACCTATCGCCTATGTGAGACAGTGAGCATAGGCAATGGCATAGGCGGCGCCTAGCCTATCGCCCATGTTGGCATAGGCGGTGCCTAACCTATCGCCTATGTTGGCATAGGCGGCGCCTAACCTATCACCTATGTGAGACAATGAGCATAGGCAATGGCATAGGTAGCGCCTAACCTATCGCCAATGTTGGCATAGGCAATTGGAAAAGCGGCGCACTCTTGGTCACAAAATAAAATCGTAAAATAAAGTCGCACCGCAAAAATTTTTGGGTTGAATCTACATAATTTGAGGCACGACTCTAATGCAAATCATACTTGAAACTTACACATTTGACCACTCCCACTTACCTGTATTATTCTATTATTCCTAGACTTACCACCATTGAGATGACTCACTTCCAAATCAAAATTGGGACTAATCTCCTCCTTTGTACTTTATGACCTACACTTAATCAAAAACAACAAAAATGATTAGAAGGATGGGTTGCCTCCTATCAAGCGCCTTAGTTTTTGTCATGGCTCGACTCTTCTTTTTGAATTTTTATTTACCAAAAACAAAATCCTAGTAAAATGATGGCTTGCCTCCCATGTAGCACTTGATTTATTGTCGCGGCACGACATAGTTATCTCGATTATTCAGACTTCATCAAGATATATGGTGGCTATATATTTTATCGAGTCGGTTGGACCGATATATAGCTTCACTCTTTGGCCATTCTCCTTAAAGACACTACCATCATCATTTTCTAACTCCACTACTCCAGATGAGTAAACTTTGCTGATTCTGAATGGACCAGACCATTTAGACTTCAACTTACCTGGAAACAACATCAGTCTAGAGTTGAAAAGGAGTACCAAATCACCTTTCTGAAAGTTTCGTTGGATAATCCTCTAATCATGGTACTTTTTCATCCTTTCCTTGTAAAGATCTGCTCTTTCATATGCATTTAGATGGAATTCATCTATCTCGTTCAACTGTCCCAATCTCATATTTATAGCATCATCCCAGTTCAGGTTAAGCTGCTTCAGTGCCTACATTGATTTATGTTCCAGCTCAACTGGAAAATGACAAGCCTTTTCATAAACTAGTTGGTATGGAGAAATGCCAATTGGTGTATTAAACGCGGTCTTATATGCCCATAAGGCATCATCCATCTTCCTGGACCAATCTTTCCTGCTGGCATTCACAATCTTAGCAAGGATCAACTTGATTTCCCAATTTGAAACCTCCACCTGCCCACTAGTTTGTGGTTGGTACAGTGTAGCTACCTTATGTTGCTTAACCCCATACTTTGCCAATACAGCTCTTAACAGCTTGTTGCAGAAATGTGATCCTCCATCGCTTATGATGGTATGGGGTACCCCAAAACAAGAGAAGATATTTCTCGTTAAGAACGCCACAACACTCTTACCTTCATTATCAGCTAGAGCGACTGCTTTGACCAATTTGGATACGTAATCCACAGCAACTAAGATATATTTCATCCCAAATTAGCTCACAAATGGGCCCATAAAGTCAATACCCCAGACATCGAATAACTCTAATTCAAGCATTTTGGACATGGGCATCTCATGGTGCTTTGAAATAGAACTTTTCCACTGACAGTGATCACATCTTCTTACAAAATCGTAGGCATCCTTGAATAATGAAGGCCAATAGTATCCACTTTGTAATACTTTCTTGGCCGTCCGATCACCTGTATGGTGACCTCCAACTTGGGAAGCATGGCTTGCTTCCAGTATGCTAGGCACATCTACATCTAGGATGCACCACCTAATAATACCATCAGCACATTGTCGAAAAAGATAAGGCTCGTCCCAGAAGTAATGTTTCACATCATGCATGAACTTTTTCTTTTGATGAAATGAGAGATGCTCAGGAATAACTTTGCTTACCACGTAGTTAGCAAAATATGCAAACCACGGTAAGTTTTCCATCATAGTTGCTAGAATCTCTTCATCGGGAAATGCATCATCAATATCAAGGTCGTTCTGCACTGTGTGCTCACTCTCAAGTCTAGATAGATGATCAGCAACTTGTTTTTCACAACCTTTTCTATCATTTACCTCGAAATTGAATTCTTGAAGCAGTAGCACCCACTTAATTATCCTTGGATTGGCATCCTTCCTTTCCATTAGATATCTTAGAGCTGCATGATCTGTATGAACCACTACCTTGGTTCCCAACAAGTAAGCACGGAATTTCTCAAAAGCATAAACAATCACAAGAAGCTTTTGTTCAGTGATGATATAGTTATTCTGTGCTCCATTCAAGGCCTTGCTCGTGTGGTAGATTGGATGAAATAGCTTTTCTCTTTTCTGATCAAGTACAGCACCCAAGGCTACACCATTTGTATCACACATAATTTCAAAAGGTAGAGACCAATCCGGTGCTACAATAATAGGGGCTTCAACTAGCTTTTCTTCGAGGCATTCAAATGCCTTCAAGCAATCTTCACCAAAGTATAACTTTGCCTCCTTCTCCAAAAGTTTGCATAATGGGTTTGAAATCTTGGAGAAGTCTTTAATAAACCTCCGATAAAAACCAGCATGATCGAGAAAACAATGAACCCCCTTCAATGAAAATGGAGGTGGTAGTCTCTCGATAACTTCAATCTCTGCTCGATTAACTTCAATTCCCTTTTCAGAGACCTTATTCCTAAGAACTATGCCTTTCTTAACCATAAAATGGCACTTCTCCAAATTTAGCACCAAATAGAATTACACACGTCGCTGTAAAGCCATACTCAGATTTGCCAAGCATGACTCAAATGACTCACCTACAACCAAAAAGTCATCCATAAACACCTCCAAGGTTTCTTCAACCATATCAGAGAAAATGGACATCATACACCGCTGAAAAGTGGCAGGTGCATTACATAGCCCAAATGGCATTCGTTTGAATGCAAAAGTACCATATGGGCATGTGAAAGTGGTCTTCTCCTAATCTTCAGGAGAAATGCAAATCTGATTATATCCGGAATAACCATCCAAGAAATAGAACCATCACTTTTCTGCCAATTGATCAAGCATTTGATCCATGAATGGCATTGGGAAGTGGTCCTTTAACGTCCACGAGTTTAGCTTACGGTAATCCATACACACCCTCCACTCTGTGATAGGCCTTAGTGGAGTTAGCTCATTCTTTGCATTCTCTACTACTCTCATGCCCTCTATTTTGGGCACACATTGTACTGAACTCACCCATTTACTGTTTGAGATTGGATACACCACCCCTGCATCTAACCACTTTATGATTTCTTTCTTCACCACCTCTTGCATAGGTGGATTCAGAAGACACTGATGCTCAATAGTGGGTACGTAATCTTCCTCTATATGAATCTTGTGCATACATATTCAAGGAGGG
Organism: Capsicum baccatum var. pendulum; assembly: GCA_030864225.1. Classification (NCBI taxonomy): domain Eukaryota; kingdom Viridiplantae; phylum Streptophyta; class Magnoliopsida; order Solanales; family Solanaceae; genus Capsicum; species Capsicum baccatum. Next base: position 72,001,680 of record CM061558.1, on the reverse strand, counting down.
ATACCAATTATATCAGCAATAGTCCAACCAATAGCTCTCTTGTACCTCTTCACAATAGAGATGAGAGCCTCTACCTGTTGTTCACCTAAATCAGCAGCAATAATAACCGGCAGTGTATTTCCACTACCCAAGAACACATACCTTAGATGACTGGGTAGCTCTTTCAATTCTAGCACCGGTGGCTCTTTAATGGATGGCTTCGCCGGTGGTGAAGGTCGATTCTTAAGGTCAAGGTCCAGCTTCTTGGGGGCATAAGAATACGACCCCATTCCTATCAAAGAATAGATAGTTTCTTCTTACTCTTGAACATCCTCACGATCAAAGTTCAAAAGCACAGCAGCCTATGGCTCAACAGTAAGCTGCTTCTCTAAACATAATTCCTTCTCATCCTCATAATAAACATCAACTATAGAGAACACATTCATATCCTTGGTCTGCTTCATTGATTTGCATACATCAAAATGTACCACTTCGTCATTCATCCAAAATGAAAGCTCATTTGCTCACAAATCAATAAGCACACTTTCTGTTGTGAGTAAAGGTCGACCCAAGATTATGGGAACCTCAAAATCCACCTCGTAATCCAAAATAACAAATTCTGCAGGAAAAATAAAGGTAGAAACCTTTACTAATACATCATACAAGATACCAGCAGGTCGTTTTACCGACCTATCTGCCATTACAAGCCGTATGTTGGTTGGTGTAGGATCCCCCAACCCCAACTGTCTATAAATGGCTAGTGGCATCAAATTAATGCTAGCCCCTAAATCACATAAAGCCTTAGCAAAGTCTAAAGATCCAACCGTGTAAGGAATAGTGAAAGCACCCAGATCTGCCTTCTTCTATACCAAATACCTCATGGTAATTGCACTGCAATGATTAAAATTATCTGCCAGTTCATAGCTCACTGCCCTTTTCTTTGTCAAAAGGTCCTTCATGAATTTGGCGTACCCTGGCATTTTCTTCAGTGCCTTCACCAAAGGCACATTTATAGTCAGCTGCTTCAGCATGGTCATGAATTTACTGAAGCTGGTGTCATCAGCCTTCTTCTTCAATCTCTGAGGAAAAGGTGGTGGTGGATTTGAAAGAGTTTTATCCACCACTTTTTTTTTATTGTGCTTCTCATTATCAATGTTTTCAGACTGCTGGCATCTAGGTGTAGTATTATGAATGTTCTCATCCTGATTTTCAAATTCTACAGAATCATCACAGTCTGCTTCAATAAAATTCTCCTCTATACTATCAACCACGGGTTTTCCCTTGGATGGATTTTCCAACACCTTACCACTTCTAGTTGTAATAGCCAAACATGATCCATCTTTCCTTGGATTTTGGATAGTGTCACTCGGTAAACTGCCAACTTTTCTTTGATTGAATGTCGTTGATAGTTGACTCATTTGTTGTTCCAGCTATTTTATTGAAGTGGAATGCGAGTCAACCAATTGATTTATTAAGGACAAATTATTTTTTACTTCAGTAACTCCCATGTTGGTTGCTTCCATTCCTTTCAATATCTTAGCCATCATGTCCTCCATGGACATCTTCCCAGAGCTAGGTACAACAGCTTCATGATTTCCAAGAGGGACATACAAACCGCTCCTGTCATTCTTATTCTTCCAATTCCCTTGGTCTCGGTCCTTGTATCCGTATTTTTCATAATAGTTCCTACCTTGGTTTCCTTGGACATTGCCTCGAAAACCCCCCTGATTATTCAAGTAATATGCTTCATCCTCAGAATCGGAGTCATCTCTTCCCTGTGATACAACATCCTTGACCCCTTTTTGTCTTCCCTGATAATAAATGCTTGGTAAGAAGGTCCATCTGTGTTTTCATGTGAGCCATATCCTGGTCACGTTCCTCTTCTCTTCGCCTCTGTTATGCCGTCATGCCAATAGATACAGTAGAGCTTGCTACCTCAGAATCCCTGGTATGCCAAGCTCTACTCTGCTTTGTCATATGATCCAGCATATCATATGCCTCTATAAAAGTAAGGTCCATGAATGACCCACCCGCAGCATTATCTACCACTGGCTTAGTCACCGAGTTTAAAGCCCTATATAATATTCCCATCAAGTGGACATTGGTCATCTGATGATTTGGGCACCGCATAAGCTTCTTCTTGAACCTCTCCCATGTATCATGGAGAGCTTCAGTTGGAAGCTGTCTGAAATTGCTTATCTCATCTCTTAATTGTGCTCTCTTGGATGGCGGAAAGAATCTTTCTAGGAAAGCTTCTTTCAGTTGCCTCCAATTGGTAATAGAGTCAGGAGTTAGCTCATTTAATCATAGAGTTGCCTCTCCTGATAGAGACAATGGAAATAAGCCCAGCCGGATCACATTTTTCCCAACCCCTCGATTGTCAAACAATTTACATATTGAGATAAAATTAATCATATGCATATTTGGATCTTCGCATGGAAGTCAACCAAATAACCCTATGAGTTGTAATAGCTGGATCATCGTTCTAATGATATTGAATTTGGCTTCGGGTGCCAAAGGCGGAGGAATAATAGGCCCTATGGCACCAGCCCCATCCAAGTCATCACCATCATTATCAAAAGCAACTTGCACAGCTCAGCGTTTGGGTCTCATTCTATCTTGACGATCTTTGTTGACATTCTTGTTCACTGGTGCAGCCACATCATCTGCACGCCTTGGATTTAATAACTCATCATCACCCAGGTCCTCATCATCAAGATTTGGTACCCGACCTGGGTTATCAGCATTCTATTGATTTACTTGCGCAACTGCCAATGCAGCTAATCTAGCCTGCTCCTGTTGAGTAGCTATTATTTCAAGTTCTCGTTGTGCATCCATTCTGCCAATGAGATGTGGTTCAAGATTTATAGGTAATAATGGCTGACCAGATCTCCATGTATTTGGCATGCGATTCACGAAACCTAAACAAAACAAAAACAACAAGCAAAAAGTAAAATTTGAGAATCTTTGACCAAAGGGTCTATTAACTATCACAAACTTAGTTGACAACCGTATTCCCCGGCAATGATGCCAAAATTTGATATGCCCAACTTACAACTCTTGTTAGAAAGTTTAAGCAGTCGCTATCAAATATTGAACCCAACTGGGTTGGGTGTCGAATCCCACAGGAAATACTATGATCACTAAGTATTGCGATTATTATTAGACTATTGATCGAAGGTTCCAAGGTAAGGGGGGTTTTAGTTTAGGTGCACAATAATATTATCAGTGTAACAATGAGATGATATATGTAATAATATTTGCTTATAGAGAATGACAAGTTAGGGTTATGTCCACCTTGTAGCTTCTACTTCTCTATGAACTATGAGTAATACAGATTTTATACATGCATGTACTTATAAAGATACGTATTCTAATTCTAAACCCAAGTATTTTTCAACCATCAAGGATTTATTCTCCTTAGTTCTCTCGAATCCAAAGTGTACAACCAATTGTACGAACTCTCCAAGAAGTTAATCCTTCTAAGGCATTAACGTGTAAAATAGAGGTTGAAAACCCTATTTTCTTCTCACACTCTCTTTTCCAAATAGTAAATTTTCTATCGAACAAGTTATTGCTATAATGGTGCATTCCCTATGTTTGCAACCATGAGAATTCAATTAAAATAAAGAGAGTAATGATATAAGTGGCGTGACACATCATAAATTCAAAAATCCATAGAAATAGAGAGTATACTACAAGGTTTCCATAACCCTAACAAATAAGCTTAGCTACTCATGAATAAATCCGAAATCAAAATAGAAATATTCATCATCCCAAAATTAGAACGATCTTGGTGATAAAGATGACTAGCGATAATAAGAGAGAAACGCGTTTCTCTCACTCTGTCCTCAAGCTAAGCTGCTATCCCTTGTTTTCAAAATAATACAAAATGTGAATATCCCTAAAAATTCAGCCATAAGGCTTTTAATAATATCCTTCTCTAATAAATTGCTACTGCATCCTTAACTATTTAAAAATATTCAGTTTGCCCTGAAAAAAGTTCTCATACATCACATTCAGTCCAAAACCTGCTTTCCTTTTTATGTGAAGTTTTCCTTTTCTGTCCATAGGTCCCCAAAGTGCTAAAATCTTCCTCATTAGTACCTGAAAAGCATGCTAATCACATAGATCAGCTCACTTAACTAAAAATAGACTAAAAGTCCAAGAATTATGTATTTTATCCTCAAAACTTAGCTAAAACATGGGTAAGTTATGGTGCTTAGACGTATAAATACGCCCAACATCAAGTACAGGTATGAATACATAAACTATAATTGAGGTCATGAAAACACTAGATACTAAGTTCTAAATATTGATTTACTGATAGCTGAATTTACTAATATTATATTACTGATAACTGAGTGACTGTATCTAACAATCCTCTTTATGTAGAACTAATATGAGTTCTATACTGATCTGAGTGACTGTATCTAACTAATATAATTATATAGATCTAAACTAAGTTCTATATTGAAACTGAAACCAAAATGGTGGGAGGTAATCATCTAACCGATATGCCTCAAATCTGAGCGGATAGGGTTGAACCTGTAACCCCAGTTGGAAGGTTGCTAATACTGCTCCACTAGTACTAACATCTATTGTGGAGTCAGTCCAATCTAATGGGTAACCCCAAAGATCATTCCTAAACTAGTGGGTGATCCCTAAGTTTGTCAGTCCTATCTAACAGGTGACATCTCATAACCTACGCTGGTTATGTAGTTCTAGAACTTAGGATTTGCTTCTAGCGACCCAGTCCTAGCTAACTAGTGAGACCCCATCCCTAGGCTTACTCAGTGTTGAATCCTACTCCCAACTGAAAGACACTGAACAGGACTGGACTGATACTTGAGATTACTAACTTTTCCTGAGTTCTATAACTGACTAAGTTCTACTGAGTTCTATAACTGGCTGAGTTCTATTAAGTTTTGTAACTGAATGAGAGTACTACTGTTCATGACATAACTAAGATTCTATAACTGACATTGGCTATAGGTACACAACTAAATTGTCGGGTGTTAAATACCCCCAGGACTCGATAGCATGAAATGTAAAACATAGTGTGATCATAAAGGCATAACAAAACTTACTTGCTAACAATGCACTCATTTATACACTCTGTCAAAGACTTGATATCCATGATCTTGTGCATTAATAGAATCACGTATTAATGTATCATGTTTTCACTAGTCAAATCACATAAGCATTTTATCAAACACTTGTAATGTAATAAATTGTACATGAATGAAGAATACATGTTAGCATGCTATAATGGCATTATCTCATTCTTATAGATAATTTATCAAACACATGGGAAGTATACTTGGTTTGTTAAATCATAAACGCTTAGGGTTAACATGGTTACAACAATCAACTTGAAAATTGAAGAGTTTATCATGAATATCATGTAATTCAACACATACTAGTATTAATTCTTGGAACTTATAAAAATCATACCCAACAATAACTTGAACATGAATTCAATTCAACCAAATCATGAAAATCATAAATCTCATTCTTGCGTATTTAAAAGGGGTTCTTGGACTTCATGGGTAAATGAACACCTAACATACCTTGGTGCTTGAATCTGTAAAGACGGATGGTTCATTATGGAAGATTTTCTCTTAAAATTAAAATCCCTAGGGTTTGTTCTTGAGAAAATTTGAGAGAAAGTGAGTGTATTTTGCTTATTGATGGCTGAATTTTGTGTTTTAGGGGCTGATTAAGGGTGGGAAAATGACCAAAATACCCCTCAGGATATGGCTTTTAATGACAAAATGTTTCCAGTGACGCACAGACCAACGTGTCACGTCGATGGGATCGACGCTATGGACGACGTATAACATCAATTGGATCGACGCTATGGCCGACGTGTTGCATCGAGTCTATGTCGGCTCACTAGAATTCACACTGGGAGCTGGGAAAAACATTTATTGATGTGATAGTCGACATGGAACATCGTGATTGCATTGATCCACTCGTTTAGACTCCCAAATTTGATTCAAACTAGGTCCAAAAAATCCAAAACTTGTCCGTGGATACCTACTGATATTCCTGATCATCAATCAACTTAAAAATTAATATTTTAAGGTCATAAGGGTCATGAAATAGAATCTCCAACTTACAAAGGCTAAAATACTTCTAAGTAGAAACACTTAGCTGAAATTTCTAAGTCTAAGACCTCTTTTCAAGCTTTAACGAACCGAGTTAAGCTTAAACTTGTGTGGGGTCTTACAATATCTCACCCTTGGGAACATTCATCCTCGAATGAGACCGACTAAGCTGAGAAACACTGATAGACTAAGATTACACACTAAACATTTATATCTGATGCATGAAATGTCTTACTGAAACTACTGATAAGCTAAGTTTTCAAACTGAACATGCATATTTGATGCATGAGTACATGACTAAACTGATCCGTGAATGCATAACTGAATATGCAATGGTAATTAATACCAAGTTTATAATTATAACTGGACATAGAACTAAGACAATATAGGGAAGACTATTACCTTAAGCTGAGAATACTAATTAACCTGAGGTTATTTACTAAACATACATGAACGTGAACATAAGAACATAACTAAGTTTAAAACATGATACATGAACTGAACTGAGCCCCTGAATCCATGGGTTATGGATGATATTGGAGCTTGAGGGTCCACCTATGAGTACCCACTACTCTAAACTGGATTTGTTACATAAAGAAAAGATAGAAGGTTTCAGTCAGGAAAGCTCAGGGAATTATAGTGCATCTCTCTCTTAGGACATTATGTCCCCTAAAGGATACTGACTTGGCTGAGATACTGAGGAAAAGTTGAGACAATGCACAGGGAATCTATAAATTGAATCATGACTGCATATCGGGGATCTGAAACTGAGGCATGACACATGAACTGAGCTGAACTTGCAACTACCTAGTTGCCCTATATTGGAATGGTTACATTCATAACACTTTGGGTAGTGCGATTAGATGGAAAGAATGGAGACCAAACTATGCAAACTTATCCACCTCACTGCTAAATTGGGTTGCTGGCTTTGTGTACTAACTCAGGCTGGAAACTTATACTCGACTGGAGCCTTTCTTTGACACCCTTTCTATAGAGTTCTAATGGCTTTAGGGAGCAAGCAATCTTGGCATGGTCTGAACAAGAAATCAGAATAAGAGATCACCACATGGCTAAAATTCTGTAACATGGATCAAGGCCTACAAAACATTATCTAAAATAAAATTACAAATCCGTATGCTCTGCAACTACTAACTTGTAACCTTAGCCCCATTTCTCAACTGTTCCCTTAACTATAATTTCTACTTCCACACCACGTTTCACTTGAGGATACTAAAAATATTTACGTGGACACTGATAACTCTACCTACTGAAGTATGAGCTAGAGTGAATTCTCCCATCATGTTCAAGCCTACTTAAATCTATGAAATATTTTTAGTCACTTACATACAATCATGACATTCAAGCCTATCTTCATATCTACAGCCTCGTTTAAAACAAGTATGCAATAATCTTTCTTTATCATAAAACACTATGCCGAAATTGACACATAACTGAGGCCAAAGGAATAGAATAGCAACACCATAGATTTATCAAGAGATATAAACTGGGGATATACATGACATAATCTGAACTTAGCCGACCGTTAAGAGTGTAGAATAAGTCATGGGAACTGAGAATACTGTAAAGCATGACATAATTACATGAGTCATGAGCTACTTGACCTAAGTTTAGAGTTTTAGTATTTTGAGACATGACTCGTAATACTGAATGAATTGGAACTGCTCATACTAGGAACTGTAAGCGTGCATAACTTTTGATCATGTGCACGAATATGATATATGATCATAAAGCTAACATGTAAGGCATGAGTAAATATTGTGATAACTGAACTGCAAAACTTTGCACTGAGGTAATGATAAGTTGGGCATCAACATCTCCCACTACTTTTCTACCCGTACTGACATTACTACTAGAATCTAAAAATCTGACTTAGTTACTTGTTCTACCATCTCCCCCTTAGCTTAAAGCCATTATTCTAAATCTATGAACCACTTAATAAGATTTAAACTTAACTGAAACCATGTTACTCTAGAGTCTGAGATATGACAATGCTCATAAACACTAAACTTATTTTCAAGGACTACTCCTAACAATGTAAGGTCCATTACTAATACTTCCTTCTGATACGTGATTCTTAGCTTTCTATTACCCCAACAATCATCATATTGCCACCTTAACACTAACTAACTTAGAATTTTCAACTTTCTTTTCTACTAGATCAATCTAAAGATTCAAACTTAAATCATCTAATACTAAAGTACTACCCCTTCATTCAATGATTGGTCCATTAAGAAACTGAAATGGAATTACTGAAATAAACTGAAGAGATTTTCTGAAATACTATAACCAAGCATTTTTTGTATACTCATTTGGCTGAAATAGATTTACCTACTGGGGTAGGCATTAAAATAAAGTTCTTCTAAGATTTATAGTCTGACTTAAAATTGACTGCTATGCAAGGAGTTACAAAAGATAGATAAGCTCCTGGATCTAATAAGGCATGAATATGTAAATAGAAAATTTGTAATATACCAGTGACCACATCAGGAGAATTTTCCTGATCTTGTCTATACTAAAGTGCATAAACCCTATTTGGGCGTTTCCTACTGGTGGCACTGGAAGTGGCACCTAGATGATTCAAGCGAATGGACTTAGATGAATTACGGTTGTACTAACCCTGTGAACTTAACTGAGGACAATCTCTAACTCTATGGTCTAGATTTCCATACACGAAACATATGTCGCTTCCAGCTCTACACATACCCTTATGATTCTTACCACATTCCCTGCAAAGTGGATGGGTATAACCGCGGCTCATACTACCTAAGATTTTGGAGCCTGGAGCCCCATCTCAATGGTTATTCATGAACTTTGATACTGGTGCCCTAACTGAAAGTGGAACTAGGGCTGAGAATTTCTGATGGAACTAGGAGCGGTTACTACTCCCTGACCTTTGCTTAGTATTATTTGTTCTAGCCCTCTTATTATTTCTACGCTCCATTCTCTCGCTCTGTTGATTGCAAGTCAAAAGCCTAGATAGTACAACAATCATCAAATTATTCTAAGCAACTACTGAATAAGCTAAGCTAGTGAAACCAACACTGAATTCTGCATGAGATACATGTTCGTCCAGCAGATCTACCTGAACGGGTTGAGGTGCTCACTGATTTTCATTATTTCTTTCATTATCTTCTCTGGAAAGCATGTTCTGGAAGCATAAGGAAGAGATAAATTAGACTAAGAGTTTAACTTGAGATCATGCTCATTCGGACGACATGAATACTGAAAAAAGGGAAACTTCTCCTAAAACATCATATAGCCTCATGTCCATAAGTGTGGCATGCTACACACCTATGCATAAGACTCTACTTGATACCAAGTTTTTAATGACCCGAGTCTGTACCTCGAATGCTACACGATGTTATTAACCCTAAAGGACCACCAGCCAATCCATGACTGGTACCTATTATGAGCACTGAATAATAATAACATTGGAATAATAATATATCTGAGATACATACAGAAATTAGGTTGTAAACTCCATAAGGTTCATAACTAAAAACCAATATTGAATACTAAACATCTGTCTGAAAGACTCTAACTATCTGAATAGGGAGTTGATGGGATAAGTCCCCAACTAACTCCATCTACTAAAAATGTTAAACTACTGAAATACTGAAAGATAACATTATCCTCAAACTATAAGGACTCACCACTAATCTGTTGTTGATAATTTGAGCTGCTAAGGATAGTGAGGAACCCGTGTGTCTGAACCTATGATATAAGACATCATAGCACAAAAGAAAAGTATGTGTCAGTACTTTGAATATACTAGTATGCTAAGTGAGGTAGGCTGATATGCATGGGTTTATATGAATCAACAATAACTGACTGAGTAATATGAACAAAACTGAACGAAAGTACATGCATGAATAAATAAATTGTAATTAAGGTCATGATAACACTAGATACTGAGTTCTAAATACTAATTTACTGATATCTGAGTTTACTAGTACTGTATTACTAATAACTGAGTGACTATATCTGATAGTCCTCTTTTTATAGAACTAATCTGAGTTTTATACTGAGCTGAGTAACTGTATCAAATAGTCATGAGTCTATAGATATTAACTAAGTCCTATACTAAGACTGTAACTGAAGCTGTAGGAGGTAATCATTTAACTTACATACCCCAAATCTGAGCTGATGGGGGTCTAATCTATGACCCCAGTTGAAAGGGTGGTAATACTATGCCATGGGTACTAAAATCTATTGTGAATTTAGTCGTATCTAATGGGTAACCCCTGAGATCAGTCCTAAACTAACAGGTTATCCCTAGGTATGTCAGTCCTATATAACGGGTGGTATCTCATAACCTATGCTGGCTACATAGGTCTGGAACTTAGGGATTGTTTCTACGGACCCAGTCCTAGCTAGTGGGTGAGACCCCATCCCTAGTCTAACTCGGTGTTTAATCCTACTCCCAAATAAAATACACCTAACTGAGTATACTAAACAGGACTGGACTGATGCCTGAAATTACTAACTTTTACTAAATTTTGTAACTGAATGAGTTCTACTGAGTTCTTTAATTGACTGAGTTCAGCTGAGTTCTGTAACTACTGAGAGTACTACTGATCATAACATAACTGAGATTCTGTAACTAAAACTGGCTCTAGGTACACAGCTAAATTAACAAGTATTAAATACCCCCAGGACTCTATAGCACGAAAAGAAAAACATTGTGTGATCATAAAGACATAACAATACTTTCTTGCTAACAATACACTCATTTAGAAACTCTGTCAAACACTTGATATACATGATCTTGTGCATAAATGGAATCATATATTAACGTGTCATGTTTTCACTCATCAAATCACATAAGCATTTTATCAAGCACTTGTAATGCAATAATTTGTACATGAATAAGGAATACATGTTAGCATGCTATAATGGCATTATCTCATTCTCGTAGACAATTTATCAAACACATGGGAAGCTTACATAGTTCGTTAAATCATAAACACTTAGGGTTAATATGGTTACAATAATCAACTTGAAAATTGAAGGGTTCATCATTAATATGATGTAATTCAACACATACTAGGATCAATTCTTTGAACTAATAATTTAAATCATGGATTCAAACCCAACAATAACGTGAACATGAATTCTATTAAAACAAATCATGGAGATCATAAATATGAGATCTTGCGTATTTAAAAAGGGGTTCTTGGACTTCATGGGTGAAAGGAACCCATGAATGGAAACCTAACATACCCTGGTGCTTGAATCTGTAATGACTAATGGTTCATTCTTGAATATTGGCTCTTCGAATTAAAAGCCCTAGGGTTTGTTCTTGAGAGAATTTTAGAGAACGTGAGTGTATTTTGCTTATTAAGGGCTGAATTTTGTGTTTTAGGGGCTGATTAAGGGCGGGAAAATGACCCAAATACCCCTTAGGATGCGGATTTTAATGACTAAAAATGTGTCCAGTGATGCACAGACCAATGTGTTGTGTCGATGGGATCGATGCTATGATCGATCTGTTGCATCAATGGGATCGATGCTATGGCTGATGTGCCATATCGAGTCTGTATTGGCTCACTGGAATTTATACTAGGAGCTGGGAAAAATATTTATAGATACGATAGTCGATGCGGTTCATTGAGATAGCGTCGGTCTACTTGTTTGGACTCCCAAACTTGATTCAAATGAGTTCTGAAAAATTTAAAACTTGTCTGGGGACACCTACTGACATTCTTGATCATGAATCTACTTAAAAATTGATATTTTAAGGTTATAAGGGTCGTAAAATAGGATCTCCAACTAACGAAGGCTAAAATACTTCTAAGTATAAACACTTGGCTGAAATTTCTAAGTCTGGCACCTCTTTTCAAGCTTTAACAAACTGAGTTAAGCTTAAAATATTATGGGGTCTTACATTGCGGTAGCATGATTACATCTCATAGGACTGCTATTGTGACACTTGAGTACCTGCAGGGGCTATATAATGGCCCCAAGACACGTTTGGGGCATTTCCCCTTCACTATTTAGTCCTAGGAACCCTAAAATGAGTGTAATAACTCAAAGTTAGTCATGGGGGGTGACTTGAGATCTTGACCATCATCTTGTAGCATGATTATCTTTAAATTTAACGTAAGAATTCCTTGAATTCAAGCTTGAATTTCCTAGTTTGGGCCCAAACCCCCAATTTAGCTTAGGGCTTGATTTTAGCCCAAAGTATGCTTAATTTTCACCAATTTTTTGAGGTCTATGATTCCTTGTTCATGTGTGAACATTGGGTTGGCCTCGAAAACTCATATTCCATATATGGGACTCACTTGGGATTTTGGTGTCCTTTTTGGAACTGAAGCACAATAGTTTAACATGGGTATCATTAGACTCGTATTGATGAGTATATTATAGTTTCAATAGTGTGATTGTATTGTAATAACTGTAAAGTCAAGACAAGTATCTGGCGCATGAAGTAAGGTTTTATAGTTTGGCCTTGAGGTAGGCTTCTGTCTACTTTTTTCATAGATGGAATTTTATATTATGACATATGAATATGGATGTTAGTCTTGATTATGAGTAGGATATCTTTTCCTTGATTGTTGATGTTTGGGGATTAGATGAGGGTTTTAGACACGAAAAATAACATGTTTATCCCCCTTTTGAATCCTATTGCCTTTCCTATCTAGTTTAGATTACTTATAGCATGGATATGATATACTTCTATGTTTGGAATATATATTTATATTTTAACGTATGATTTATATATTAAGCCTTATTGGGCTAGTGAGGTAGTCTTGAAATCGTAAGTCGGGTAGAGTTGACTTGAGTACCCTTATTTCTAGTTGAAGTTGCTATATTAGGATTGAATATGGCTTACTTGACATCTATAAGATGAACAAGATACCTTAGTCTAGTCTGGGGCATAGTACGCCTAATTATGTAAATTACGGATTAGAAGTACGATCATTCAGCTCACTTAGGCCTAAGCTTGTGTTAAGTCTTGTGGACTTAGTTGTGGATGTTAGACATTGATGAGGCTAGTAAACCTTAGAATATGATTACTTAGTAACATGGTAACTTATATTGATGCTCCCGGATTATGGCTTTTAGTTATGGTTATGATGCTCCTTGCGGAAGTGACATTGGGTATTTAGAGATGATGTTACTCCTAGATACATCATGTGGCTTACAGAGACGTTATTTTCTCTTAGACTTGAAAATTGGCCTATAGAGTTGATATTTCCTTTTTTCATGATTGTTGGACCTATCGAGACGATGTTCCTCTTGGATATGCAAATTGTCCTAGAGAAGTGATATTCCTCGATGTCATGATGTATGACCTATTGATATATGATATACTATAAATAATTACATGTTTATCTATATGATGCCTCCTTGATGTGAAATTCCACTTGTGTGAGAGATGATTATATACTTATTGATATCATGCCTCCTATTTATGAGATGTCTCCTATATGTGAGATGCCTCCTCTATGTGAGATGATTAAAGATATGCTACATCTTATGAATATGATTACTAATATGAGTCCTGGATATGTGTATGGGCCTAAGGCTGTGATTATGATTTTGTGATTATTCCAGATAAATTAATGGTCCAAGGGCCATGTTATGATATTGACTCAATAGCTGAGAAGTGTTTATCATTGTAAATAATATGACTACAGTTTATAAATATGAATATTTATATGGTTGTATACATATCTCTCCAGTATGGGATGGAGAAATATGTGGTATGATGCTTACTATTCCACTAATTGAATACTGGTGATGGCATGCATAGATTTGGTACATTCATGATTATTATATTAGTAATTGATGTGATTCTAGTTAAAATACAATATTATGATTATTCTTCCTAATTGAGAGTCAAGCTAAGTAGTAGGTAGATGTCTTTTAGGTGTCTATAGTACTTGATGACTAGAAATCTAATGTACTAGTTAATGAACCTTTCCTAGTTAAAATATGTTAGCTAACGATTAGAGTCTATATGTGGCCATGAAAATGGCTTTATCTATGATAATGATTAGTTTTTATTGATAACAAAGTTGATATGCCGATTAGTTGTTAAGTAAGGATAATGTGTCTTAATATTACTAGATGATAATGAATTTAGTAATAATGATACCTAGTTAAGAACGATGCCTAGGTGAAGATTATACCTTGTTAATAATGTTGACTAGCTAATAATGAGGATTAGTTGGTAAACAGTAGTTAGTTAATGATTGGTGTTAGTTAATATAATATGGTTAGATGATAATTGGTAATTTGTTGGCTAATGATGATTATCGGATATATGATAATTAGTTGATAATAAAGAATAGTGGATAAATGGTGATTATGGTCCTGTGATGAATAGCAAATTAGTGGTTTAATAATTATAAGTATTGGTTAGCTAATAACGAGTAGTTGGGATGTATTGACAAGACAAATATCTTTACGATTATGAGTATATTGGCTTGCATCTGTGAACCTATTAGATGCCTATATTTATATATCGATAGTTATGATGTTATACTGATACCTGATAAGGCCGGAGGATATTGTGATGACATATTGATACCCGGTAAGGCCGGAGGATATTATGATGATATTGATACCCAGTTTAAGTTTGGAGGATACTATTGAGATGATATTGATACCTTGTAAGGTTGGAGGATATTATGATGATATTGATACCCGATTAAATTCTGGAGGATACTATTTAGATGATATTGATACCCGGAAAGGCCGGAGAATATTGTAATGATATTGATAACTGGTTCGAGTCTAAAGAATACTATTGAGATGATATTGATAGCCGGCGAGGCTGGAGGTTAATTACGATGATGATGTTCCTTATAAGGACAGTAATGATAAGTTGCGATATTAATGGTATACTTCGCATTCATTCCTGTATGTGAATCACCTATCACTAGTATGCACCTATATTTATTAGTTGGTATAGAATGGTTTCATAGATATGGGTGAATGATATGTCTTGTGTTGTTGTATGTTGATTAAACCTTCTGATCTTGGGGTGGTGGGGGTATCCATAGGCTCGACTAGATATTTAGATGTCCGGAGTAGCCGGCTATTTATGCTATTATTGATATTGTTGTTATTATTGTTATGATCATTATTATGGCTAGCTTATGACAGATTGGTCATTGATCCAAATTGGGATTTGAGGTATGTCTTCAGCCTCTCCTATCTTATGATTGTATTATTATGCACTATTATTTCATGTCTAGCCGTGTAGATTAGAATCTCCGAGTATGATAGTATTTAAATCATGATAGTATTATAATTAGGTCTCAGAATGAGAATATAATGATATTGGTTATGCATTCAGATGACCTTGTATTTATATGTACTTATACCTATATATATATATATACAGCTATATGAAGCTACGGTACTACCATATACCCCTTCCTTGTTGTTCATTTTGTATAGTCGTTATTTTGCCTTGTATATTACTATATACCTTTATTTCGCTCTTTATTCATATATTGACCCGAGATATATGGTATAGTATTGATTCATATTGAATGTAGATGGAATAGGATCATTCACCATGATACTTCCTTAGTCTTACAATGTTATACTCTTGGACATAAATAGGATAGTTGCCCCTTATTATTCTCTTTGACTAGTATATGATTTCTGGACTCTTGGGTGTAGTTTCCATTCTATTTATATGTTATGTATATATGCTTTATCTTTGGAGCTCCTATGTTAGTAGCCTAATGAGTACCATTCATTTGGTACTCATACTACACTTCTGCAACCTGCAGATCATAGTATGGGTTATCGCCATTGATTTGTGCATCATGCGGAGCATCCTTGGTTCAAAGACTTAGAGTGAGCTCGTAACATTTGAAGTATTACTTATCTATATCTTATGTATTAGACCAGTCTCTAAGTTCTATTAAGAGATAAGTTGTATCATTGGATTTCTCTTGATATTTCACCTTTATACTTTTTTTATATTAGAAGCTCTTGTACTGATACCACCAGGTTTTGGGATTCTTCTATTTATTGAACTTTATTTTATATATTCCGCATTTTTTTCCTTATATTATTTAGTCTGTTACTATCAGTTCTGGACTACAAGTTGGCTTGCCTGCTGGTGGTTTTTGGTAGGCGCAATCATGACCTGAGGGAATCGACTCGTAATACTGAGGCATTAGGGCATAAGCACTCAAGAGCATGGACCCTAGACCGGGTCTATACCCAATATACAGGACGAATTCCATCAGCACTGTCCTTATGAGGGACATAAGAGTTCCTACAAGCATCAGATCTTCGAGGAGGCATGATCTGAAATACAAGAAATGAAATTAGAGGAGTTTTCAATACCTTAGACTCTATAGCCCAAAAATAGATCACAAGAAAGGGAAACATTCCTGAATGCATCGTAGCGTCTCCCTTATAAGTGTGGTGCGCTACACACAAAAGAGACTCTACTTAACATGGCTTTGTGGACACCCAATGACCATGAAACTAGCTCTGATACCAAGCTTGTCAGAACCCAAACCAGGGCCTAGTCGTGATGGATATCTCAAGTTTGCCAAGGACTGGAGGCCACCCACATTAGCCTTGCTAACTAGAACATAGTATAACTAGCATCGGATGAGTTTCAAACATATAACAAGATAGAGATGAGTTTCAAACATATTGCATGATAGATAAATCAATATCAAGAGGGATCTAAGAATCCACAACACAATCTACCCATATTTTGTTGTCCACACAAGCCTTTAAGAAACCAAACATCAACCCGAGTTGGGTCATACCCCCAACCATAGACAAAAAGAACCCACCAAAATAGCCTTAGACATAAGTAAATACAAGACCATGAAATGAAGGCCTTCCGGAGAACAAAAGTTCACCACTTAAAAACTGACTCATGGACAATCCATAAATCACCTACTATTGTGTAGGAAAATAGAAGTGTCTTTGAATCCTGCATCACATGGGAATACAGCGTCCGAGGACGGTTAACAGAGTGAGTTCGATCATGTTACTCAGGGAAGGGATAAAATAATTCCATGATCAAACCACATTAAAATCACATGCACATAGTGTACACAGACATATATATATATATATATATATATATATATCATGTTGGGATAGGGAATAGGATTTAACATGAGATGTAAAGCATTAGCCTAGACTGTGTAACTTAAACCGTCATCTATACCCATGGATTATATGGGTCCAGCTCTCACTCTAATAAAAGGGTCCTAGTGCATGTTAGCCGAACAAATCGTGGTATCAACAAATTTCAGGGAATGCATGTGACATGACTCAAACCATGGCCTAGTCGTATCGGGCATCTCAAGTCTGGACCAGACCAGAGACCGTTACTAATACCCAACTATAACCTCCCTGTACGTTATGTCAGATGAATTAAAAATATACAATAAAATAAAGTAAAAATAATTGAAAGGCATTTAAAGAAGATCATAACCATAGCCAACCAAATATCCTACCATTGTCAACCCCGATTCTAATACCAATGCTAGGGTTGACACCAATACTGATGCCGCCCATAACTATAGTAGTGACACAAAGCCTTTAACTAACATCCAAGAACATCCAACTGGGGACATGGCCCCGACCATAGCTAAAACCAAAGTCCAGGAAATAACAAAAAGTATAAAAAGAGGTCCATAGCATAAAATAGAGTCTTCTAGGGTATGGAAGCTCACCACATCAGTCTAACATGAATGTTGTCCCCAAATCCACATCACTGAGTAGGAGTAGTAGTAAGGCCGGTTTCTGCATTGTGTGGGGATACATCGTCTAAAGACGGTTAGTGGGTGAACTCTAGCATGTACTCAAGAATAAATATAAAATAATCCCATTATTTAAAACAAAACTAAATACCCATATTCATTCACATGCATACATATATACCATGTCGGGATCAATGATCGAGTTTAGCATGTGTTTAAAATTTTAACCTGGGTTTGTGTAGATTTACCGTCATAATCCATCCATGGGATATAAGGGTCCAATGTTACCCCCTGAACAGACCCCAGTACGTGTAGCCTCACGAACCAAAGATATCATAGCGGTAGGGGATCCCTGTGTACCCTTTGCCCTCCATGATACATAAATACAAGTATAAGATTGGAGGATTCTTGTGTAGTCCACAAGACAATAGTCACCAAGACCAACCCTCATGTCGGCAAACATGAGTTTCCAGTGTTCGTACATCAGACTCACACCTTCACGGTTAGCGATCACTTAGGGGATTCCCATGTAACCCATAAGATTTCCAAATAAATCAAAGCCACGGCCACCGAGGCCTTTCTAAACCATTTAAAACCTAACAAACCAATTTAGATTCTATTACCCTATTATGAAATGCAAAGTATTCTATAATAGTCAAACTAGGTGACAAAATCAGTCTCATATACATTTTAACAAATATGTTGAGGGTATAAGATTTCCAAAACCAAAACCAAGTATCAATTGACCATTTCCATGCAATAACATGTTCAAAACCATATATATAACATGAAAACCATAATTAATACATAGGAAAGCATAATTAAACCATAAATAACAAAAACACCCAACATATATTTCAAAACCAAAATAATACCACAATATTACCATGAAAAATATCCATTAGAACATGTTTTTAGTTCAACTAAAAATGTCGGAGGAGTAACATGCCTGAGTTATGAAGATTCACAAAGCGATTTTGATTCTTAAGCCTCTAGATGACCACCTTGACGAAACCCAAGCCCAATCTACTTGAGAGGTTTTTAGAGCTTTTTGAGAGTGTTTTGATCTTTTAAAGTAAAGAATGAAAGGCCAAAAATTTTTATAAGATGTGGGGTCTTAAGGGCTTGGGGTAGGAATTGTAAAAAATACCCTCAACTTAAAAGTTGTTAAAAGAACGTAGGAGGGTAGGTTGGACCCCTCAACTCGTATCCACATCATACGAGTGGTACCCTCAACTTATACCTTGATCAGAAAGTTGGACACTACATTATATCCAATTTATTACTCCTTAGACTAACTCATACCATTACCATACAATGAGTTCCATTCAAGTCGTACCCTGAGCAAAACATCAAAGGCTAGACACTAGACAACATACGCTGGGAACTATACCTCTCATATCATGAACATACGACTCGTATGGATTCTTCTCGTACCTTGAATAGAATTTGGCAATATCACACTGGCCAATATACAACTAAAGTCCTAGACCCAAATAAACACCATACAACTAGCATAGTGTGAGACATATAATGATCAGAAAGCTCAAAACTTGAGAAATTTGCAAGGCCCAATATTTGGGGTATTTTAGTCTACCCAATTTAAGATCATTCATCATCGAATGATAGGATATGGTAATACAAGAATGATTAAATCCTCAAATGTCTCTACTCTTACCTTTAAGATAGAAAACAACATGCCAAGGAATTCACAATCCACCATTAACAAAGATAGAAAAAAAAAACATTAAGAGCAACACATACTAGGAACGGATACTTAGACTTCATGTCCTCTTCGGCTTCCCAAGTAGCTTCCTCAAACTTTTGATTTTGATCCACGACTTTTATTTTCAACCAAAAAAATTGTCGATCCAAGATCCTAGCTGAACCTCCTCATAGGACAAAAAATCCAAAATACCAATGTTCTCCTAGGAAAAAACCAACGAAGGATCACCCACGAACATCGAATGAATAGAAATCATTCGAGAGGGAAAATCAAACTTATATGATACATTCCCAACTCTTCTCAAAAGCACATATGGACCAACATACCGGGAACTGAGCTTCCTCTTCATTAGAAACTGCATTTCTCCCTTCATGGGAGACACCTTTAAAAATACCCTATCCCTAACCTCAAACTCTAATCTCCTATGCCTCATATCCAAATAGGACTTTCGGAAACTTTGGGTGGCTTTAAGCCTATCCCAAATCACCTTCACCTTCCCCATAAGTTGGTTAACCACATTCTGGCCAAACATCTCTGCCTCACCAACCTTGAACCACCCAATCGGAGGCATACACCTCCTACCATACAAGGATTCAAATGGTGCCATCCTAATGCTAGAGTGGTACCTATTGTTATATGTAAACTCTATTAGAGGTAAGTTCTCAACCCAAATACAACCATAGTCAAACACGCAAGCACGAATCATATCCTCCAATGTAAGAATGGTTGTTTCTTCTTGCCCATCCAACTGCGATTGGAAAGTAGTACTTCAACTCACCTTAGTCCCCATCCCTTTCTGAAACGACTACTAAATGTTAGATGAAAACTTTGTACCGCAATCCGAGATGA
This sequence comes from Capsicum baccatum var. pendulum, assembly GCA_030864225.1. Lineage (NCBI taxonomy): Eukaryota > Viridiplantae > Streptophyta > Magnoliopsida > Solanales > Solanaceae > Capsicum > Capsicum baccatum. The sequence goes on along the minus strand of CM061558.1, from coordinate 71,981,284 downwards.
TAGAAATAGGTACCCCACACAACTTTACTATCTCTTGGAGGTACAACCTCGCATAATCCTCAGTCGAGAAATTTATCTGCTCTGGGAAAAAATTAGCAGACTTAGTCATCCTCTCCATGATGACCCAAATTATATTGAACTGATTCCAATTCCGAGGAAGACCGGTAATGAAATCTATGTTGATCAGTTCTCACTTCCACTCTGGAAACTTAGTTTCTTTATATAATCCTCCAGGCCTCGTGTGCTTAACTTTCACTTCCTGGCACACCATTTAATTGACCATAAAACTAGCCACACCTCGCTTCATATTGTTCCACAAATACATCTCCTTGAGGTCATGATACATTTTTGTCAAACCAGGATGAACAACATAGCGCGACTCATGTTCCTTAACCAAGATCCTTTCTCGCAAACCATCTACATCAAGAAGATTAACCATGTTTCAAAGCCAATTATGCAGGTGGGTTGCGGTCAAACAATTTCCAAACCAATTTCAATTCCAAAAATCATTAATTTGGTGGAATACCACGGCCCCAATCCTATATTACCATGACCATTCACCCAATCAGTTCAAAAACCATCAATAAAGCATAAACAACACATATAAAGTCATGGGAACACCATTCAAACAACAATTGTCGAAAACCCTCAACCCAAGTTCCAAAGCCAATATTTAAAATGACATGAATATCGACATTGTATGCCATGAATAAAATACAAGTTAAGAGGAAAGAGATATATGACGACCCATACTAGGGCCTGGTCGTGAAGGACATCTCAAGTCCTACGTGGATAGGAGACCAACCCGGAAACCTAACCAAGTAAACACAATATTTCCAATTGTCAGATGATTTTGAACATACAATAAGATTAATATAAGAATAAATAATATTTCTATGATTAACACCCAACCACCAGCCAAAACAACCGACCAACACCCAAGTCCACAATAATCCAACAAAGCCATCTAAACACAAACAAAAATTATATATCAATCAAGTGTCGGGACATGCCCCCAACTATCTTTATAAACAAGTCTAAATAGTCTAAAATATAAGAGACCAAAACATGAAATATAGTCTTCTGATGTATAGAAGCTCATCACTTCAATATCAACTCACGAGATGCTCCTGAATCTTAAACACTGACCAGAAGAAGTAGAAGTATGGCTAGTTCCTGCATTATGTAGGGATAAAATATCCGAAAATGATTAGCGGTTGGAGCGCTAGCATGTAACTCAGGTATACGGGATAACATAATGTCATGATCAACAGTTCAAAATCATTCAAGATTTCTTGCACATTATCCAATACATATATATATAACACATATCGAGAAATGGAACAAGGCTTAAAATGTATTTCAAACCTTAGTCTGGATTATTTAGCTCTACTGTCATAACATATAAGGCATCTATGGGATATATGGGCCCCGCTCTTCCTCAACTGGTAGGGTACCATTGTGTGTGGCCACACAAACTAGAGGGTATATATATGGACTATGGGGAAATCAAACCTCCCCACATATCAATGAGACACAATCACCAGATCATGTAATGAGATATGGGAGACTCAAACCTCCCACTCATATATCAGTTATAATAAGGGGACTCAAACCACCCGATCATATGAAACCCTACATCGGCAACCACAGTTTTCATTGTTAGGCCCTCGAACCCCCACTTATACGACTCAGCTACATAACCCTTTTTAAAGCCCAATTAAAATAATTTTCAAAAAATCACACTCATTGAACCATAATATATATTTAGGCATACGTTGTTGGTATCTTCATACAAACTACACTTGCAAGGTAACATCAATATGCCAAAATAATTTCACTACTTGGCTAATTCACAACCCCTCTTATTTTAATTATGCAGTAGTTTTTGAAAACACCAACCCACAAAGTTCAATTCAACATCTTAACGCAATAGTTCGAGAATAGTTAAATTCCCATGTTTCTTATTACTAAGACAATTTCACAGTATAGGATTAGGTCCATAATTACTTCAAACGTCACAAGTTTGGGGAAAGTCAAAATTCCTAAATTCATTCACCATACCCATGCACCCATAAGTTCAAAGTCATAGTTAAATCATGATTAATGCACAATAAAACCATGGGAAAATAATTCATCGACCATTCATGTAAAAACCCTCAATTATTTAAAACCCCTTAATTTTAATCACAAAAATAACCATGAACTTTCATGCAATAGAGATATTAGTTTAAGGGTAGAATCACATGCTTGAAATATCATGTTTTACAAAGTCAATTTAGAGATCCTTTTGAAGTGTTTGAGAAGTTACTTAGATATGTTTCTGAGTGATAATGATACCCTAGAGGTTATAAGATGTGGGTTTCAATTTGGGTAAGAGAAGAAATATCCAGAATGCCCTAAACTTAAAATCTGAAAAAGTGTTGTCATTGACTGTGGGTCAACCATTGACTCGTAGCCTCTCCTTACGACTTATCACCACGAGTTGAATCCAAGACATAACCACCAAGGCACCATACACTTTTGCTCTTATGACTCAATGACATGACTCATAATGGGACCCTATGATTCGTAAGGTCCAATCACTGTTAACACAGAAACCAAATTGGGGTATACACTAGACACCGTACGGTTTACACCCAATGACTCATAATAAGTTCTTATGGCTCATAGTGATCCACTTATACTCAAAGCAGAACTTAGCTACTTAATTACTAATTTGGTTATGACTCATCAGGACACCCTATGACTCATAGGGTCTAGTCATAACTAGGGTAATAAGTGCAAGATTCCAGGAATTTCTAAGGACCAAAAAAACTAGGGCGCTTCATACTCCCCCTTAAGATCATTTATCCTCGAATGATAGGATAAGGTATATGCTAGCACAATTGAACAAAAGGAACTCCCATAATTACCTTTAACAAAGACAAAAAACAAAGATACCAAGGAAATTAGGATTTTCTTTAACAAAGACAGAAAAATATATTAAAGAACACACATAACTTATGCATGATTGTCTGAATCGGGGAACGAGAATGGATACTTGGACTTCATGTGCTCCTCGGATTCCTAAGCATCTTCCTTAAACTCTTGGTTCCACCAAAGAACATTTACCAAAGCCATGTCCTTAGTCCACAACCGATAGATTTGTTGATCCAAAATCTTAACTGAACTTCCTCATAGGACAAGAGCTATGAAATACTGACCTTTTCCAAAGGAACAACTATCGAAGGATCACCCACATACTTGCTCAACATCGGTGCATAAAACATCGGGTGAATGGAGTCGAAATCAGAAGGAAACTTCAATTGATAAGCAATATTACCTACCCTCTTCACAACCAAGTACGGGCCAACATATCTGGAACTGATCTTCCCCTTCTTCCGAAATGGCATTACTTTCTTCATGGGAGACACATTTTGGAAAACCCAATCTCTCATATTAAATTCCAAACCTCTTTGCCTTATGTCCACATAGGACTTTTGGAGACTTTGGATAGTCTTAATCCTCTGCCTAATCATCTTTACCTTTTTCCTCTCTTGGTAAACCAAATCCGGCCAAAATATCTTATCCTTACCAACTTTAAACAACCCAATCGTAGATCTACATCTCCTACTATAGAAATCCTTAAAAAATGCCATACCAATGCTAGAGTAATAAATTTTGTTGTAAGAAAAATATATGAGTGGAAATTGGTTAACCCAACTACCACCATAATCTATTATATGAGCCCGAAGCATATCTTCCAAAACCTGAATTATCCTTTATGCTTGCCCATCTGTTTATGGGTGGAAAGTACTGCGAAGGGTCACCTTAGTCCCTGAACCTATCTGAAATGACCTCCAAAAGTGAGATAAGAGCTGAGTATCTCGATCAGAAATGATAGAAACTAAAGCGACATGAAACTCCATGTCTCCTCGATGAACAATTTAACATAATCCTCCAAACAAAAATTAGTCCTTACTGGAAAGAAGTGAGGAGACTTAGTCATCTTATCCATGATGACCCAGATCAAATCAAACTATTGGAGAGACCACAGAAGACCGATAACAAAATCCAATGATATCTCTTATTTCCATACTGTCAGCTCAATCTCTTGAGACAATACTACGAACCTCAAGTGTTCCATCTTCACTTGTGGACATAACATGCACTTAGCTACAACATTGGCCATATCCTATTTTATATTATTCCATCAGTAAATCTCCGTATGATCATGATACATTTTTATTATCCAGGATAAACCATATAATGCAACTCATGGGCCTTGGCCAAATTTCTCCCTTATAACCCATCAACATCGTGAAAACATAACCTCTTTGGTACCTCCAGATACCATCACCACCAATCTCAAAAACTATTACCTTCTTTTTGCCTACATTATTCTTGATTTTCATCAAGATGGGATCCAACACTAGCTTCTCTTTTACTTTCAAACCAAGATATGACTGCTCCACCTTTGTGCACAAACACACCACCATTTTTAAAGTCCAAGAGGTGAACTCCAATGTTAGAAATATGGTGAATGTCCTTCACCAAATGTTGTTTCTACTTATCCACATAAGATAAGCTTCCCATAGATTATCTGTTAAGATCATCAGCTACTACATTAGCTTTACCTAGATTATACTGAAGACTCGTGTCATAATCTTTGATAGCTCAAGCCACCACCTTTGCCTGAGATTTAGCTCTTTTTTAGTGAACACGTGCTACAGGCTCTTATGATTAGAATAAATATCAACATATACCCCATATAAATAATGTCGTCATATTTTTAATGCCAATACCATCTCTAATAACTCTAAGTCATAAGTTAGATAATTCTTCTAATGAACTTTTAATTATCTAGGAGAATAAGCAACCACCTTACCATATTGCATTAATACATAATCGAGTCCCACCCGAGATATATCACAATAGATCATAAAATCTTTAGTACTCTAGGGCAAGGTCAAAATCAAAGCCGAAGTCAGCTCATCCATCCACTTTTTTGAAATTTCCCTCACAATGATCCAACCATAAGAACTTTGCCTTCTTCAGAGTCAACTTAGTCAAAGGGACAACAACGAAAGAGAAGCTCCCCACAAACCATCTATAATAACCATCTAAACCCAAGAAACTCTTAATATTGATTAGAGTAGTGGGTCTAGGGCACATCTTAACAACTACAAATTTTTGTAGATCCACCATGATCCCCTCATAAGAAATAACATAACCCATATAAGTTACCGTATTCAACCAGCACTTGCACTTAGATAACTTACCATATAAATGTTGATCCTTCAAGGTTCATAACACGAGGTAAAGGTGATAAGAGTGATCAGCCCCATGCTTGGAGTGTACAAAAATGTTATCAATAAAAACAATCATGAACAAATCCAAGAGCTGGTAAAAAACCTGATTCATAAGATCCATGAATGCTGCTGATAACGCTCAATCTACAGCTCTCGTGGGAGTGTAAAGCGGTCGTTAGCAAATATAGAACCCAACCTGGGTTGGGTGTCGATCCCACAGGGAATAGCTTGGCCAACAAGTAAGTAAAATTACTAAACTTTTGGTGCAAGTCTCGTAAAAGAGGGGATTGTAATGTGTAATGAAAACAATAAAGTAAAAGCTAAAAATAGCAAAGTAAAGAGAGAAAGATTGTTACGTAAGTTGTAAACAATGAGAATTGAAGCGTTGGGGTTATGTCCACCTTCTGAGGTATACGTCTCTATTGGCTATGAGTGTGTAGAGTCTTGACATGCAATTGCTTATAGAGAATTGTAGTCGATGGTAAATCCAAGCGTCTCTCGACCTGAACAAGGACTATTTCACTTTAACTCTCTCGAGCTTAAAGCGTGTCTAACGGTACGAATTCTCCAAGAGGTTAGTCCAGTTATGGCACTAGCTTTTTAATAGGAAAGGGTGTCCTACTACCTTGACATTATCTCTTTTCCAGACAAATAACCTTTCTCTCGAACAAGTTAAATGTTAGACTGGCATTATTCTATGCGTTTGCAGCCACAAGAATTTGCATTAAGATGAAGAGAATAATGATATAAGCAATATACGTGTCATGAACTCACAAACTCACAGCAATAGATAGTATCTCATTCGGCTTCCATAACCCCAACAGAGAAGTTTAGTTACCCATGAATGCGAAGGAGATCACAATTTGCATTGTTATTGTTGAGTAATGGCGTGTGGATTAGGTGATAGGCGTGTGGCATGATTCCTTAGCAAGTAACGATTCTCTTGTTGTGGAATTTAAGAATAGAATTAATGGAAAGATTAGAAGAGTTGTAATTGAGAAATAGAATGTGTCTCTCCACTAAGGGAGGACTTGCCTCTCCACTAAGGGAGGACTTGCCTCTCCACTAAGGGAGGACTTTATTAAAAATCTCTAGCATGATAGGGTATTTATAATACTCCTATCCTACTCCTACTATGCTAATGAAATAAATAACCAAATCCTACTAAACTAAGGAAATACTTAACCCATTTGTACTAGGTTAATGTAACATTCTCCTAATCCAAATAAACTAATGAAATACATAACCCAATTGTACTAGGTTAATGTATCATTGTCAAAATCCAGCTTTGTATCTGTAAGTCCCCAAAGTCTTCAGAAATGTTGTTTTAGCCCGGGACAGATTTTCCATGCAGCAGTTTTGGTCCTTAGACGTGTAGACTTCCTTCCCTTCCTTTGTGAGCTTTCTTTTGCGTCAAGTAAGCCATAAAATGCTGTATTTTGCATCATTTATACCTGAAACTTTCCTAATCATGTTCGTTAGCTCATTTACAGGAAAAAGGACTAAAAGTGCATGAAATATATAATTTGTTCTCAAAACTAGGCTAAAATATGGGCAAAATATATTGATATAGGCGTGTAAATCCGCCTATCATCAGCTGCTGGAGCATTGGTCAAGAAAAAAGATATCACCAAAAACTCAAAATAACTGTATCAAGTTCAAAAAGTAGTGTTAGGGGTGTCCGTCGCCCTAATCCTCAACTGATGGTACCCAGATCAAAGATCGATATTCAAGAAGAATTTAGCACCCTAAAGCTAGTCAAAAGAATTATCTATCCTTGGAAGAGGGTACTTATTCATTATTGTTACCTTATTAAATTTTTGGTAATCAATATACATTCAAAAGAAACCATCCTTTTTACGCATGAACAAAATAGGTACACCCTATTGGGACATACTAGGACAGATAAAATCCTTGTCTAAAAGATACTTTAACTGTTTCTTAAGCTTTCTCAACTCAGATAGAGCCATTCTATTTGGAGGGATGGAGATAGGACGATAGTCTGAAACAAGATCAATCCAAAAATCAATCTCCCTACTAGGAGGAATACAAAGATGATCATCAAGAAAGACTTCAGGAAATTTATTTACCACTGGATGGAATGTAGGAAACGACTCTCTAAGATAAAATCTTTAACTCGGACCAAATGATAGAGAAACCCTATGGAAATTAATTTTTGGGCTCTAAGATATGATATAAACCTTCCCTTAGGGACTAGGGAACTACTTTCCCATTTAATAACTAGCTCATTAGGGAAATTAGAGATGACCTTACGGGTTTGATAATATAAAGAGCCATAACATAAATGCAACCAATCCTTCCCAAATATGACATCAAAATCCATCATGTCTAACTCTATTAGGTCTACCCGAGTTTCTTTATCACTAACAGATACCACACAACCCCTACAGACTCTTTTAGCAACCACAGTGCCACCTACTAGGGTAGAAACAGAAAAGGAGTCCAAAATATACTTAGGATCAAAATCAAAATGCACAGCCATAAAGGAGGTCACATAAGAAAGAGTGGAGCCCCGATTAAGTAAAAAGTACACACAATGGGAAAATTTTTAACATATTAGTGATGATATTAGGAGATGCCTCAGAATCCTGATGGGTAGTGAGAGCATAGAGACGATTATGACCTGTGCCAGAGCCAAAAACAGAAGCTGCACACTTTGGTGCAGATGCTGATGCAGTAGCAACAAGAATCTTGTTTGCCCCAAATACAACCCTAGAAGGACATGCTCTATATATGACCAATCTGACCATATTTAAAGCATTTGTTCCTTCCTTCTTTAAAAACACCATGATGCATCTAACCACTAAATCTATAAAAAAGATATGATGGAGCAGATTGAGCCCAACTAGCCTGATATTGGGCACCCTATTCCTTGGGACCAACACTTTTCTAAAAACGATGATCACCCAATGACTTTAGGTAAAGATAACTAACTTTAGAGTAGGAACCAGAGTTACCCCACTTCTTGTTGGACTATTTTTCTCCATCTTTACCACTTTGCTAGTGACCTCCATCCTGATCTAAATAGTGAAACTTCTTACTCTACCTTTCTTCAATTTTAACCTGCTTCTTTTTCTCTTTTTCTACTTGTTGCATAAAAACCATAAGTCGAGAAATATCCATGTCTATGTGTAATAAGTCATCCTTACTCTCTAAGATCAAGTCTTGGGATAACCTAGAAGTAAACCTCCTTATCCTAGACCTTATGCTAGTCACTAACCCTAGATCATACTAAGATAACTGATGGAATTTCAAGGCATACTCCTTACAAACATCTTGACTTGCTTCAGGTTTACAAACTCCTCCACTTTTGCCTTTTTCAACTCTTTAGGAAAGAAAAGATACAAAAGATTACTAGAGAAATTATCCTACAAAGTAGACTTAGCATCATCAACCCTAGAATAGTCCCATTCCTTGTACCATTGATATATCACATCTTTTAATTAGTAAGCAACAAACTCCATGCCTTTTACGTTAGTGGCATACATCACATAAAAGATATTTTCTCTCTTATCAATGTATGTTAAGGATCTTACTCAACTTAGAACCAATGAAAATAGGAGGACTCAATCTTATGAATTGGCCAACTCTAGTAGCCTCAGAGGATAGAGATATAAAAGTAACCCTCTTTGTATGAAAGCCCAACAACTGGGTAAGCAAATGAATTGACTAGTAAAACTCAGCATTAAACATGCCCGCCTAGGTTTATTGGGGAGGGACTGGAGGAACTGGTGAAGCTCCATCAGGCCAATCAGAAGTAGCGATCCTTGACCGAGTCTGAACTACTGGAGTAAGATGAGCTTCATCTGTATTGTCCTCAAACTAAATCGATGAGTTCCCATGGATATCATATTTTCTTTGAGGAATGATCTGAAAGGAGAACAAATGGGAATTAGAGAGATTGAAGATCTTAGACTCTAATCTCAAAATAGAAGCACAAGAAAGGGAAACATTACTAAATACCTCATAGCCCCTCCCTTATAAGTGTGGCATGCTACACGCCTATAAAAGAGACTCTACTTGATATGACTTTTTTGGGAACCCAAACTAGGGCCTGGCAGTGATGCGTATCTCAAGTCCTATGCGGACCCGAGATCACCCCCTATACCTAATAAACTAAATGTAACATTTCCAAATGTTCGATGAATTTTAAACATATAACAAGATAGATTTAAGATTAAATAATACTTCTATGATCAACACCCAACTACCATCTAAAACAACCATCCAACACCACCTAAGTCAACAGTAATCCAACAAAGCCTTCTAAACACAAACCAAAACTATATATTAATAAAGTGTCGGTACATGGCCCCAACTATAGCAAAAAATAAGTCTAAATAGTCTAAAATATAAGATACCAAAACATGAAATATAGTCTTCCGAACAACTTAAATGTCAATTCACAAGCTGATCCCAAATCTTAATCACTGAGCAAAAGAAGTAGAAGTATGTCCTATTTCTGCATTGCGTGGGGATACATCATATAAAGATGGATAGCAGTTGGAGGGCTAGCATATAAATCGGAGATACAGAATAACATAATGTCATGATCAACAGTACAAAATCATTTAAGATTTTATGCACATAATCCAATGCAAATACATATATATAACACATGCAGGGATAGAGAACAGGGCTTAACATGTATTTTAAAACCTTTGTATAGATTGTGTAGATCAACTATCATAAAATACAAGGCACCCATAGCCTATATGGTCCCAGCTCGTCCCCACTGGTAGGGCCCTAGTGCATGTAACCATATGAACCAGGGGGTATAGATATGCACTATAGGACACTCAAACCTCCCTACATATCAATGTGACATGATCACCAAATCATGTAATGATATAGAAGGGACTCAAACCTATTATCAATAAAAATAAGAAGGCCTCAAACCACTCGGTCATATAGACCCCCGCATCGACAACCAAGATTTTAGGTGTTGGTCTCTTGGGCCTCCAATTTAACTACTCATCATACCAACTATACTTGCAAGGTAACATCAACATGACAAAATAATTTCATTACATGGGGAATTCACAACCCCTCTTGGTTCAATTGTGCAGTATCTTTTGAAAACACCAACCCACTAGGTTCAATTTAATATATTAATGCAATAGTTCTAGAATAATAAAATTCCCATATTTCTCATGACTAAAACAATTTCAAGATATGGGGTTACAGCCATAATCACGTCAAAAGTCACAAGTTTAGGCAAAGTCATAATTCCCAAGTTCATTCACCATACCCATGCACCCACAAGTTCAAAGCCATAGTTAAAACATGAGTAATGCATAATAAAACCATGGGAAAATAATTAATTGACCATTCATGTCATAACGCTCAATCATGTTTAAACCCTTACTTTTCATCATGTAAATAACCATGAAATTTCATGAAATAGAGATATTAAGTTTAAGGGTTGAGTCACATGCCTTATATATCAAGTTTCACAGAGAGAATTTAACTATAGAACCCTTAGATAACCAACTTGATAAAACCTATCTTGACTTGCTTGAGGGAATTTAGAGAGCCTGTTAGAGTGGTTAGGGAGTTACTTAGATTTATTTCTAAGTTCTAATGACACCCTAAAGAGGTTATAAGACATGGGTTTCAATTTGGGTAAGAGGGTAACTACCCAGAATGTCCTTAACTCAAAAGTTAAAAAAGTGTCATCATTGACTATGGGTCAACCATTGACTCATAGACACTCCTTAAAACTCGTCACCATGAGTTGTAACCAATATAGAACCACCAATATACCATACGCTACTGACCTTACAAATCAATGGCATAACTCATAATGGGACCTTGTGACTCGTAGGGTCCAGTCGTAATCAACTTAAAACCCCAAATTAGGTTATATAATGGACACCATATGATTTACACTCAACAAATCATAATAAATCCTTATGGCTCATAGTGAGCCACGCTTACTCAGAGTAAAACTTAGCCACTTAATTATTTATTTGGTTCTGACTTAACCCAATGATTCGTCAAGACACCCTAGAACTCATAGGGTCTAGTCATAACCATGGAAGTGAGTACACTATTCCAGGAATTTACAAGGACCCAAAAACCTGAGGCGTTACAAGATACATGCCTGAGACACCAAGAATTTAGAAGAATAAATCACCCTTTGAGCCCTAGATTACCAACCCCTTGGAAAACCCCAATTGTTCTTTCTTAGGGATTTGAGAGAGATGAGAAGTGTATTTGATGTATGTTGGGGTGATAATTAGACCATAACGGTGTTTTATGGTCGGGTTTTACGACTGGGGATGAGAGGAAATAACCAAAGTGCCCCTAATTAAAAAATATAAAAACTGTCATCAGTCGTTATGAGTCATATCATGACTCATGAAGACTAGATATGAGCCCCTGCTTGGACAAATTATTTGGGTAGTAAATCAGGGAAACCTTACTGCTTGGGTCATGAGTCATGCCCTACGACTAGTAACCTGGCCTTATGGGTCGTAATGTCTTAATCGTCATCATAACAAAAATAATGGACCAGTACATTGGTAGGACCCTGAGTCTCACCTTACAACTCATAATTTCTCCATATGAATCATGAGGTTCATGTTATACTCAACACATAAAATTTGTCCAACTTGGTGGTTAGGCTACAATTGGGGCCATAGGACTCGTAATGAGTCTTCACGACTCGTTAGGTGTGTCGCTACTTTGGAAGTGAGCACAAAAGTCAAGAAATTTTCAGAGGTTAAAAATTTGGGATGTTACAAGTATATGGGTATTAAATGAGGATCTCCTTTAATTCTCATTCCCAAATTATAGTTTTTCAATCATGATTCTATAATTCTCATGAACAAGGGGTTTTACCTAATTATGATTTCTAACTTAAAGTTGGTTCTCCATGGTATATATTTCATTTATGAGCATGTTTTAATGATTATTCCTGATATATTTGGGCTATATTATAGCATTCATATTATTTTCAAGTTCATGTATGATTTGCATGATATTACTTAACATTTCAAGCATATGATCAAGACATGTATGATGCATCATTTTTCAAGACTATTACACATTATTTATCATGATTTAATAGATTTCATTCTATATTAGTTGACCTACTTATTTTTTTATGAAATTTAGTATATTCACATACTTAGAATTATGAACTCTTAATATGTTGATAAACTCATGATTTTGGACTGGTGTTATGAAATTTCACTTTCTATTTAAATGTTGCATTTTTATGAGATAGAGGGTTATGAACACCAATTAACTTAATATATTTTGTAATGTTAATTGAACACTCAGTCCTTTAGCTTTCATGATTTAAAATTCATTCAAATTGAGAACTTATCTTTCAGTCGTAGAACATTAGTATTAATAAGCTATTTAGTATATCAGTTCATATTTAGCTAGGAGGAGTACTTAACACCAAACTGACACATGGATGAAGTTTCACCTATTAGATAGGCTGAGACTTTTAGTAGAAGTCCCTAGGTCCTATGCCTACGACACCACCGTAGGTTCTAAAGGGTCACCCATTAGACCAAGCTTGATACCTTAGTTCTCTTGAACATCAAATTTGTGGTAGACCATAGATCAGCCTTTATACTTGACAAGGTATATTAGGCCCTTATCAATGGGTATTATACATCGAACTACATGTATGGCTTGCATGGTTATATGTCGGTGTTCAAACTCAGTTATTTCATGATCTTGTATTTAATTTATTTAGTAAAGTATTGATGGGTATATGATTATTCATTAGTCATTACATTAGTGCACATTCCACAGTTTCAAACTCGATATTTATACATAACCCTCAAATCAGTTTTACTTATTTTTAAAACATGACTTTTCATATTATCATTGAATTTTAGTACATATGTATTTCATATGTGGTCATTTTAATCTACTTCAGCTATTTAAATTCAGGTAGTATTCAGTAAAGTTTTTACAGTATGTTCAACATTGATTTAAAATCATAGAAAGTATTTATGTTTCTATAGTTTTCTAGTTTTATGAAATGTTTTAGCTCATCTTTCATAGATTTCAGTATACCTCATAGTTTTTACATATATATATTATTTAAATTCATGCTTTTGTAAGTGGCTTTTATCCTCATTTTTAAAGCCAGTTTAAGAGTTTTCATGACTAGTGTGTATCTCACATACTCGGTACATTAAAAAGTAATAATAGCATACCTCTTCTGCCTATATTTTTCATGTGGTGTAGACTCCGATGATTATTCTCAGGATCTTATTAATGCAGAGCATAACTTTCAGCCAGTAGATGATGAGTTCTCTTGATTCAAGGATTCTAGTCAGTTTGTAGTTCCAACAATTTTTTCCTATTATTAGGTATTGACTAGAGATAGTTGAGGGGTCAGGTCCTTGCTACCTAAAGTCAGTATTAGTAGAGGCTTCATAGATAGTCAGTCAGAGTTATTACATGTAGTTTCAGTTTCTCTTTCTTTCAGATTATATGTTGTACAATTTTTAATAGTAATAGTAATGTATTAAAACCATTTATCTTATGATTATACTTTCGCTTAGTCAGTTTGGTACTTATATATATACATATGTATATATATATATATATCACTTGTTCATGCATTATGCTAGTACCATGGGTTAGATTAGGGTGAATTATGATTCTAAGCATCGTGTTATGACTAGAGGGTAGCGTCGGGTCGTGACAAATATGGTATTAAAGAACAATGTTCAAGTTTCCTAGGGTGTATATGAAGCCATATCTATTAGAGTCTTATTAAATGGTATGGATACATCTTTACAGTTCTTTGACAAGCTACATGGCATTTAAAAAATATTCCCCTTCTTCATATCCTAGATTATGTAGTCGAGATATTCTCTTAGAAATTTATACATATCTAATAATTTCCCATTCACACTGACTATAATTCATTTTCAATAAAACTGAACTGGTCAAGCTAAAACTTCATAATAATAATGCTTTCATAGACAAAGCCTACAAAAAGTTATGAGATTGCACAAGGGCTTAAGAGGAGCCCATTAGTTCTCTATTCAGTGATTTGAGAGATTTTATTTTCTTTATATGAATCATATATTAATCCAAAGTATGATGTTCTATCTCATCCCCAAACTCAGAACCCTATGACAGAAAGACCCTAGAGTTAGAAGTGTGAGTCTAAATAGGCAATAGCTATAGAATTATTAAAAGATTGGATGTCTTACATAGAGCTTATGATGTTGAAGAAATTGCCCTTCATCCTTGTGATGTTATGAAGCCCATTTAAAAAAAATATGCACAATAAGGTAGTATTTAAGTGTATTAAGATCACAAAGTGAAATGTTCTTGTAAATCGAAGTTAGATAGGGAAGAGATGGTCAAGATTGATTATTTACATAAAACTTTTAGGGGGCTAATGTTTCATGATTTTTTATTCAGTAGTGGTAAGTTAGTGTAGTGTATTAAAAGTTGTGCGACTATCCATATTAATTATTAGAATCTAAGTTTGAGTTATAGAGATCAAGCTAAAAGAGAGAAAGAGTTTTGAATTCTAGAAGGAAAAAGGTGTGTACTCAGGGTATTGTGATACTTCTTAGGATTCTAAGTCAGTAAGCATTTAATTTTAAGTATGATGACCATTAAGACTAGATATATTTAAGATTTTTATCTGATAATGAAGCACTAGAAGTTGGTTTATTCTTTCAGAAATAGTCTTTCAAGAGAGTGTAATATTTATGAGAATATTTATACCTTAAAGGTTAGAGTAAGGTTATTACACTTCATTTTAGAGTTTATTAAAGAGGTCGAAAGACTTAAAATGATGGCTTAAATGTAAGAAGGAGATGATAGAGTAATTATTCAAGTCAAGTTTTTCGAGTCTAGTAGTAATGCTAATGAGTTCTAGAATAGATCTTAGGGGAGGCAGACGCTTGACCCAATCTTATATTAGTATACGTCTTGCACTTCAGTTAATACGACACTATATTCATGAATTTAATGTCAGTTCAATGATCGTAACTCATATTTATAAAGCTCAAATAGAATCATATCTACTCTCAATTCCTAGTATAAGGAGCAATAGTCCAGTAAATAGTTTGAATCATACTCTATTAATCTATGAATTTCAGCCTCATGTCATACGTTTTATGACTCATACACTCATGTCTTATGGTACACTCAGTTCTAGACACTCATCCTTCATCCTAAATGACTAACGATATTACATTACGTCATGTAGGCTCTCAAATTTGATCTTTTGGACAAGTTTGTTCATATAGTATTTTACTCCTTAAGCATCTGTTACGTGTCAAAGTTATTAGAATCCTTAAGTTTAGATTTCATAGTATTCCTCTTATTACAGATACTCATGTTCTAGTTCTTCTGTGATCCTTCTTATGTTTTGATAGTGAAGAATTGATAGTATGTTTTGTTTTTCTTGTTGTAATTTGACTTATTCTAGGGTTGTAATTCAGGTATTTATCTTATTTGTTTTTATGTTCGAACCCTCCGATATTTACTTTTAATGAAATGTAGTTTCCTTTTGTTCTATTTCAAGTCTAATAATTACCTAATTATTTTCTATTATACAATTCTTTCTATGCCTATTCTAGTGATAATGACATGCATGAAAAATTTTCAGCTAGATCTTGAAACTCAGTCTAATCATGAAAAAATGAATAAAGAAGTTTAATATGATGAAGAGGAATTATTTAAGGAGATAAGCAAAGATTTCAAACAGTTTAAGAGTAATTCAAACCCCAATATGGATTAAATTGAGGCAATCAATCTAATAGATCATGAAAATATTAGGGAGACTCATATAAGTGTACATGCTCAACTACAACAAAAGGAAGATATAATCAAATCCTTGCTTGATTACAAGGATATCTTTGCATAGTCTTATGATAATATTCCTAGTTTGAGCATTGATTTGGTAGTTCATAAGAAGCCAACTAATACCAAATTCCTTATTTTCAAATAGAAATTAAGGAATCATAAAACTAACATGCATGTAAGAATTAAAGAGGAAATCACAAAGCAACTTGAGGCTAAAGTTATTTGAGTTGCGCAATATCCTAATTGGTTAGAAAATATTATCCCTATCCTAAATGTGTAATCTCAAACTTATTTGGAGTCCCAAACTTAACCCGAACTTATTTAGAGTCCCAAATGTGTAAGGTTTCATAGGTATAATCTCAAACTTAACCCAAGAAAATGTGTATTTGGAGTCCTATCTGAAAAGCTTATGAAGTTTATGGTTCATCGGTGTGGTATTAAGTTAGACCCTTTAAAGATAAAAGATATGTAGGAATTGACTCCACCAAAGAAAAAAACTGAGGATATGAGCTCACTTTGAAGGTTGAGTTATATCAGTAGATTCATTGCCCAACTCACAACAACCTGCAAGCCAATATTTAAGTTGTTGAAGAAATATGCTAAAGTTTAATGAACTGAAGAATATCGAGAGGCATTTGACAAAGTCAAAAGGTAATTATAAAATCCACTTGTGTAGGTTCCACCAGAGCCAGGCAGACCCATGATACTATACATGTATATTTTAGACAACTCTTTTGGTTGATAAGAACCAAAGAGAGAAGAACACGAAGAAAAAGGCAAAAAAAAGATATGTGGATTGATATCTAAAGTATCGAAATTATGGGAAACAAGGGACTTGATACCCTCACCTTCCAATTGATTTCAAAACTCAAACACAAATCCTAGCTTGAATAATCAATGAAACAAGAACCATAAAGGGGTAATTCTTCGATTAATCAAATCAAAAGTTTACTAACAATTCCAAGATCAAGAATAATTAATCCACAACTACAGTAATTTCCTTAAGGTAATTTATTAAGAAAATACAATTTCTAAAAAATGTCAACATTAATTAAAACTCCCATATAAATTAAGGCAACATTATATTTATACTACGGAAATAAAATAAAAATTAGTGTTTTACAAATATACCCTTAATGCAACAAGGTATTTGTTTGACTATCTTCTCTTTTATGAACCTTTGAATTAAAGAAGTGGCTATTTGTATATTTAGCCCCTTGTCTTCTCCTTCTTCACATCGATTGACCTTACATACATTGAATGCCTTTATTTGGTACTCTTTAAGTTCCTCTAAAGCCTCTTTCCTTTCCTTGTATATATGGTTTATAGATCTTGAAGCTCTTTTTCTCTACTACGAGTGAATGGTCTTGAAGGATTAATACTATTATCACCTTCCCCTTCTTGAAAAGAATTTATTCTTGAATCCAAAGGTTCACCTACAACACAAGGAAAAAAATCACTAACATTGAAAAATTATGAAGATTATACTCAATTGGCAATTTAATCATGTAGGCATTATCATTGATTCTCTTGAGAACTTTGAAAGGCCACCTCTCATTAGACTTAGCTTCTCTTATCAGATGTGTAGGATCCTTTCTTTGTGAAAGTGGACCCACACCCAATCATCCAAATTAAAAATTATCTCTTTTGTCCCATGATTCTTCTAATTGGTAACTTTTGAATTATTTTTTTCAATGTCCTCTTTGGCCATGGAATGGTGTTAATCATCTCACTTACTCTTATCAGGCATCTAAACTCACAATAACATGGCTAGACAAATATGAAGACCCGAACTAGGGTCTGTCATGATAGACATCCCAAACCATGAAGGCCCAAACATCCTACTCTATCTGGTAGTTATGCAAAACATTCATATAATAAAAGAAAATATGGAATTATGATCTAATACAAAAACATGATCATACTCTGGATTAAGTTCAACAATAAGGAATGAAATCCGAAAATCACTAACAACATCTAAAATAGTCTGTGAAATCTCTACTACATGAAAATCTGAAAACTATCTGAAAACTGGGACAAGGCCTCAAGTAGACCAAAATTGTAATAGATGACAATATTTGAAAGGACGGGCCTTCTGGGATAGAGAAGGCTCACCGCTGCATAATCTAATCTGCTGTCTGAATTATCTACTACTTATTTAGACCCCTAGACTGAGCCTTAGAACCTGAGAGGAATTGAAGGGAGGTCAATACACATGTACTGGTATGCAGAGAAAATCCAAAATAATCATTTATATTCAACATATATGAGAGAAATTTAAAGAATTTCATAAACATATCATATAGTAAGAAATCACATGGGCATTTTAAAAGACTGTGAAAACATCGTAAATCTTTGACACTCTTTGACTTATTTCTGCACTAGGTAGTGTACCTTACAATCTGTAATCCCATGGGCTATATGGGATCTGTAATTAACTCGGCAGCCAATCCCCCAACGCAAGTGTGCCGTAAGGGTCGGAGTCTCTGAATCTACTACGCCACACGGCCATCGCCAACATACCATAATAATCTACCTATATCAAAAAATACAGTTTCAGGTTATGAGTTCCTTGAACTCATGCCTTCTTCGGGTAACCACCCAACCCTCTTTATGCTTATTTTTAGTTCTTTACACATACATGCTCTGAAAACATACTCTGAAATCTTTAACTGTGTCATGGAATATACACATATATGGTATAGTCATACCATTGACTTGTAAGTCACATTCTCTAAGCCATTTATAGAAATTTATATCTCTATTTTCAAATCATGAAATTCAGGACCACCATAACAATAATTTGTTCAAGGAACTCATTCTTTAAAATTCATGTAAAACCATGCAAGTAATTCTCTTTATATACAATTTAACAAACAATGGTGGTCATGTCCAAAGTCTCTATCTCATGCAATTCTTCTCTTTAACACAAAACATAGTTATCTCAAGACACCCTCTCAATAATTCTAAATCAATGTTTCAAATACTATGACATTGTGAAAACATCTTTCAAATCACAGATATGCATTTCAACTCTTTTACAACAAAACCAAATTCTTTAATTTATCACAAGAGAGTGAGTCCATAATTTATGCTCTCAAACAATCTTAAACCTCAAATTTTATACATATACATATACATGTAAATCAACTTAGGGGGAAAGGCCAAAGAGCCAAATCAACAATTCATTTAAACATTCATAATGTATAATAAAATCATCCATTTCAAAACCCCTTTTTAAAATCATGCTTGAAAATCTTTAAATCATGTTCTAGTGTTTCCAAGACCAGGTAGTTTTTAGGATAAACCCCACGTACATTAAATTATAAGACCTGAAAGATGGAACCTAGATCTTGATAAATAAAACCCGGATCTTGATTTGTTTCTTGGAGATTTTGAAATTAAGGCTTGATTTTATTAAATTTCTTATTCTTGGAGAAAACCCTAGTTTGATCTTATTTTGAGAGGGAACAGGAAGTTTTTAATGTTGTAAAACTGATAGTGATTGATTAATAATGCTTAAGAGGTGATTTAATTCTTGTGAAAGGTTTTTGGGGTGAGGGAAAGACCAAAATACCCCTAAGGAACCCAAAAAAATTGCATATTTGCATCAGTTGACGACCAGGGTTGATGGGCCATCACTCAGGTGATAAGTCATCACCCAGGTCATCACTTTTGGGCTGGTTTTCACCATTCACTACCTTAGGCTGACGACCAAGTCTGACGGGCCGTCACATAACTGATAGGTCGTCAGCCTCGTCGTCACATTTTGGTAGACAGACACTTCAAAGTTAATGAGCATAACTTTTTACTCCGATATCGGATTAAAGAAAAACCAGTGGCATTGGAAAGAGGACTCAAATAACTTTCATTTAATATATAGTAGGACTCCTAATTATTTATATAAAAATAGTTAAGGTTGATTGAAGTTGACCCAAGTTTTGACGCTCACTCAACTCGAACGATCGAAAAGGTTTCAACTCGTCCTTGAGTTAGGGGACCTCTATGATCTCAATTCATGCTCAAATAGGTTCCCACACTACATAATTGATTAACATACCAAATTTTTATAAGATTTATGGAACATCTACGCATAGGAAAAATGGTTTTCATTCTAACCCGAAATGTGAGGTGTTACAACAAATGAGTCATGGTTATTGAAAATAAAGGCCTAAATCCATAACATGTTTCTAATAGTGAAATTTAAATAGTAGATTAAAAATACTGATTATATGCAAACTCAATCAAGGGTAAATTGTATTCCCAAGAAGTTGGGGTTCCCTTAATCATACACCTAAGACTGATTCCAAGAGTCTGGTTGACTACTTTGGTTTACCCATCCATTTAGGGGTAGCAAAGAGTAGAGAACATAAGTTTGGTACCAAGTTTACCCTTATACTCTTCAAAAAATGACCACAAAACTTGACATCTATATCACTCATAGTAGTTTGAGGGACCCCATGCAATTTAAGAATATAAATGACAGGCAAAGATGCATCATCACACTTATGGCATAGAATGAAATAAGTCATTTCAGAAATTTATCAAATATTTTATCATGTCCTCTCTTAGTCCTAGGAAGGTCCAATACAAAATCCATAAAGATATCCATCATGGACCACTAGGAGTAGGAAAGGACTATACTTACCTTGAGGCCAAGTCATGGATTTGGCTTGTTTGTAATCTAGGAATTATCCACAAATCCGCTCCATATCATGCTTCATCTTTGGCAATAAGAATTATTCTATGAGAATGTCAAGTGTCTTGGGTACTCTAAAGTGCCCCATGAAACCACCATTATGAGATTCCTTAATGAACAACCCTCACCGTGAACTCATGGGTACACAAACCTGCGCATCTTTGAAAAAAAAACCATCAACCAATTGAAACTTATCGACCCGCTTCCCTTGATATAGACTTTCAAAGACCTCTTTGAAGTTGGGATCCATAGAATATAATCTCTTCAAGCTTTCAAATCCCATCATCATAGAAGCTGAATTATTTACCAACACATAACGTTTTTGATAAATCATCCGCTATCATATTCTCCTTGCATTGCTTATATTTGATCATATATGGAAACATCCTAATGAACTCAACCCATTTATCATACCACTTGTTCAACTTAGATTGCCCCTTAATATTTTTCAAGGACTCATGATCACTCCTTATTATGACTTTTTTATGCCACAAGTAAGTGTTGTCAGTAGGCCAATACCAGCGCAAGTTCATACAACTCTTTGTCATAATTCATTTACCTAAGAGTAGCTCTCTTTTGCTTTTCACTAAAATAAGTTATTAGATTCCCTAGATTTGATTTTTATTTTTAAAGAGATCAAAATTTCAACATTAAATTTTTTTGAAAAAAATGTTAATCAAGGATCTTGATACCAAAATAATGAGAATTAAAGAGAGAAGAACAAGAAGGATAAAGGAAAAGAAGGAGATGTGGATTATTATCCAATTATTGAAATTATGGGCAACAAGGGACTTGATACCCTCATCTCTTAATTGATTTAAACACTCAATACAATTCCTAGCTTGAACAATTAATGAATCAAGAAACACAAATGAGTAATTCTTTGATTAATTAAACCAAAAATTTACTAAAAGTTACCAATTTCAACTCTAATTAATCCACAACTACATTAATTACTTCACTAATTTCCTTCAGGAAATTTACTAAGAAAATATAATTGCTAATACCTAAATATTTCCCAAAAATTTATGTAAAATAAGGAAATAACTTATTTATACTAAGAAATAAAATGAAAATTAGTGTCTTACAAATATGTCCTTAATGAAATAAATGCTTTGTTTGACTCTCTTCTCTTTTGTGAATCTTTGAATTTAAGAAGTGGCTATTTGCACATTAGCCCCTTATCTTCCCCGACTTCATATATATTGACCTTTCATACATTGAATACCTTCATTTGGTACCCTTTAAGTTCCTCTAAAGCCTCTTTCTTTGCAAACATAGTTTGTAGATCTTAAAGTTTTTTTACTCTACTACGAATAATAGTCTTGAAGGATATATGCTAGTATCACCCTTGATATTATTTATGTCTTTTTTAGACAACTCTTTTGATTGTATATTAGGTCAACATAATTTCATAGGCGGAAAGGACCAGGTCATCTATTATCTCAGCAAGAAGTTTACACTTATAAGGCTAAGTGCACTTTTCTCAAAATAACATATTGCGCCTTGACTTAGGTGGCACAAAAGTTGAAACATTACCTTTTATCTTACACCACTTACCTCATTTCTCTCATGGATCCCATAATGTACATTTTTTAGAAGCCTATACCCATAAGCAGACTCACAAAATGGCGGATACTACTCTTACAAATTTAATGTTTTCTCTGTGACGTGGACTGCAATTAAAGCCCAAGCTTTAGCAGATCATTTGGATAAAAATCCCATTAATGAGGGATATGAGCTATTAAAGACTTATTTTCTTGATAAAGAAGTATCATGTGTTGAAGAAATTATTTCTGATGATTACTACTTGGGTTGGAAGTTTTTCTTTGATGGAGCTTCTAATGTAAAGGAAATTGGAATAGGAGTAGTTCTTATTTCTGAATCCAAACAATATTATCCTTTAACAAACTAACTTTGATTCTTCTATACAAATAATATGGTGTAATATGAAGCTTGCATCCTAGGTTTGAGACTGCTATTAACATGGGAATCCAAGAATTGTTGGTGTTAGGGGACTCAGACTTGTTGGTCCACCAGATCCAAGAAGACTAGGAGACTCATGACTCAAAGCTCATACCCCAGTGAGATTGTTTGAAAGATATTTGTCTATGATTTATATTAGTAAAGTTCAAACACATTCCCATAATTAATAATGAGATTGTTGATGCCTTGGAAACCTTATCCTTGATACTCCAACATCTTGACAAGACTCATATTGACCCTTTACCTATACGAATTCGTGATAAATATGCATATTTTTATGTGGTTGAGGAAGAACTCGATGGGGAACCTTGGTTCCATGATATCAAGAAATATATACAATTTTGAAAATATCTAATACATGCCGATGGTAACCAAAAGAGAACTATTCGACAACTAGTTAGTGGATTTTTTAAGTGGGTGAATCTTGTAAAAGAGGACTCTAAATTTTGGAATTTTAAGGAGTGTAGATGCTAAAAGCTTCAAATATCATGACCAAAATACATTTTAGGGTTTGAGTACTACATATAAATGGGTAGGTTTTGACAAAGAAAATACTTTGAGCAGGTTATTATTGGCTTACCGTCGAGCGAGATTCCATTTATTTCATTCGTAAATGTCATGAATGCCAAGTAAATGGGGACTTAATAGATTCCCCTCCTTCTGAGTTTTATATAATTGATGTTCCATGGTCTTTTGTGGCTTGGAGAATAGACGTAATCAGACTAATTGAATATAAAGCATCAAATGGACATAGTTCTTCTTGGTATCCATTGATTATCTTACAAAGTGGTGGAAGCAGTGACTTTAAAGTCAGTGACCAAGAAAGCTGTGGTAAGTTTTATTCACTTTAACATTATTTGTCGAATTGGTATCCCAAAAGTAATTGTTACAAATAATGCTGCAAATATAAATAGTAATTTGATGCAAGAAGTATGCCAAAAGTTTAACATTATGCATCTAAATTCAACTCCTTATTTCCTAAAGAAAAATGGTATTGTAGAAGTGGCCAATAAGAACCTAAAGAAGATACTCCATAAAGTGATGCAAGGTTTCTGACAATGGAATAAAAAGTTACCTTCTACTTTATTGGGTTATCATACTATAGTACTCACCTCAATAAGTGCATTACTTATTGGTATATGTGACCGAAGAAGTTATACCTTCAGAAATTGAGATTTTATCTCCCCAAGTCACTATAGAAGTTGAGATTGACAATGATCAGTGGGTTAAGACCCAATTGGAGAAATTGAGATTGATTGATGGGAAAATATTAATGTCAGTATGTCATGGCCAACTATACCAAAAAAGAATGGTAATGCCCCAAGTCTGCACCCCAGCCATCATACGGTGCTTACGCCTCGAAGGACCACAACCTAACCCATGACTGGTACCTTCTGTGACCACTGAATATTAATACTAAAATAATGTGGAAGTTAGAATGAGGTTACATAAGGTTCATAGTCTTAATACTGATAAATATAGAATCTGATTATAACATCTAAAAACTAAATACCATCTAAACTAGTCTAGTCCGAAAAGCCTCTAACTGAACTGTCTGAATGGGGGGTTGATATGACAAGCCCCCAACTAACTCAGACTAATTAAATATTGAATCTACTGTAATACTAAAATAAAAGAATATCCTCGATAGAGGAGGACTCACTACTGAATTGTTGCTGTTGACTGAATCTGGCTAAGCGCGGCCAGGAACTTGAGAATTCAAACCTATGATATGAGACATCATAGCGTAAAAAAAGATTATGCGATCAGTACATGGAATGCACTTGTATACTAGATAAGGTAAAGATAATATGCATGGGTTCATATGCATGAACAATAATTGACTGAGTGATATAAATATAATTGAATGAGAGTACATGGATAACTGAAATTGCTGTAAATATTGCTTATGCAATATTGTAGATATACATACATATATATATATATATATATATATTGTGTCTGAGATTTATACTAAAATTAAGTACTGAGTTCTGATAACTGAGTAACTGATATCTGAGATTACTGATAATTAAATTATTGATAACTGAGCGACTGTTTCTGATAGTCCTGATTATGTAGAATAGAACTAGGTTCTATGTTGAGTCTGAAATTGAAACTGTGGGAGGTAATCATCTAACTGACATGCCCTTTTCTGAATTGATTGGGATCCAACCTGTAACCCTAGTTGGAAGAGTGTTAGTACCATGCCACGGATACAGACACTGGTTGTGTGGATCCACTTAAATATCATCCTAAAGGACATAGGGTCACCCTCTACTGGCAGGTTCCCTGATAAGAGCGGTATTACCCTCAACTGGTAGGTAAACACCTTATCAACCCTCAACTGGCAGGTTGATATCTCAACCTACGCTAGCTACGTAGTTCTGGAACATAAGGACTAGTACTACGGATCACACCCTCTACTAACAGGTGAGTCTCCATCCTTGAGTTCGCTCAGTGCCGAATCCTACTCCCTACTAAATGACATGGATTATTAGACTGAACTGAACTAGACTGAGTTTCACTGATTTTTGTAACTAACTAAATACTACTATTTGTGACATTGCTGAGACTATTTTGTAGCTACTGTAATTCTAGGTAAACAGCTAGATTTTGGGTATTAAATACCCTCAGGACTTGATAGCATTGATAGTAAAGGATGGCATGATCTTAAAAGCATAACAATAATTGCTTGTTAACAAGGCATTCATTTAGACATTTTGTCAAACACTTGCGAGGCATGAACTTGTACATGAATGGGAACACATGATAACATGTTATAATTGCACTATTCAATTCACAGAGGCATTCTAGCAAACACTTGGGGAGCATGATTATTTCACATAAGAATAAACATATATATAAATATCATGGCTACAACATTCAACTTGTAATTTCAATGATTAACATAAGAATCACATAATTCATCACACATGCTATCTTAATTTAATGAAACTTATAATTAATCATGGATTGAAGACCATAAAATAATACACACATGAATACAATCCAACTCAAATATGTAATTCATGAAATCTCAATCTTGTATTTTGAAAATGGATTCTTGGGCTCCATGGGTGCTAAGGACCCATGGATGAACATCTAATATACCTGGGAGGTTTAATTCTTAAAGATTCTTGAGATTGTTCTTGATTCTTAAAGGCTAGGGTTTTGCTAATTAGAAGAGAGATTGATCTTGATTTGAGGAAAATTGAGTAAATGATGATTTAACTAAGTTATTAGGGGTTAATTAATGTGTTTTGAACTGATCTGGATTATAAAAAAGACCTAAATGCCCTTGGAAGGAATTAAAGTTCCGTCACTAAAAATTTTGATTTTGGATTTCACCGCGGTGCGATGGCTAGCAATGAGCCACTGAAAGTTGGCTAAAACTGTTTAAAAATGAACAATCATGAAATTACATTTTGTTGCGATGCGGTAATATCGTGTCAGGCTACTGGAAATTGACAATTCTGAAATGAAACTTTGGCGTGACGCGGGCCAACCGTGGTACCTCACTGAAAAATGCCAATTGGGAATTGTAACTTCACCGTGATGTAATGAAATTATGGTGTCTTACTGAAAACTGATGAATGCCATTTTGACCCTTACCGTGATGTGGTGCTTCTCAATTTGACATACTATTTCACTAAAAGTGTCATAACTTCTCACTCGGATATCGAATTTGAGCAAAATTTATATCATTTGAAAGCTGACTGAATTTCCTACACAATGATGGGTCTTAAGATGGAAAATTCTGAGTATATTTGGAAGTATATATATAAATTCTCTCTTACTTAGAGCTAAACTAAGCTAGGATAATATGAGGTATTACAACAATAACGCGGGCATATAATAGGAAGGTGTGTCCCAAAAATTTTAAAGTCGGTGAGTTAGTATTGAGGTGCATACTTCCTCATCAAATTGAAGCTAACGATAAATTTTTCCTTAATTGGCAAGGGTCATTCATGGTGAAGAAAGTGTTGTCTAGTGGTGATTATACATGTCTGATGTAAAAGATAAGATGGAAGAAATGGCTATCAATACCGATGCAGTTAAGAGATATTATGTATGATATTCATGTACTATTATTGTTATTTGCATGTTTTTGTACTTGCATTTTAAAAGATTAATATGACAAAGACATTTTATTTTTCTATCCAAATATTATGTCATCCTTCTCCCCCCCCCCCCCTTGAGCTTAAATTTTATTTTTATTTTGTACCCCTCTTTTGGAATCAAATTAAAGTCAAAAATTCAAAAAAGGAAAAATTAAGAAGAAACTAAAAAAGTACCAAAATAATGTACCTGAACTATGTTTGACCAAAATTCTTGATACGATAAGAAACGTAGGCAGCCTATTATGGGGTTCGATCCAACCAAGTAAGAAAATTCAACTTACCCAGTTTAAAAGAAACTGGGGAAAAATTTATATTCTTTATGAGTCGATTGAAAAGTTGTAAGTCTCGCCCTATTTTATGTGTATTTTGTGCCTTATGTTGCCTTTTATTTCTAACCCTAACCAAAAGTCAAGTTACAACCAAAGAAAGACCTTCCAATCAATCTTTGAGAATGACAAGGCTAATCATATTACGGGCATATGATGTTCCATATTTTGGGTACCACTTTTCTTCATCAGCATAAAGAAAATATTAGATAAATTAATAAAAATGAGTCTATTAGTGAAAACCCTTACAAGCGCTGTAAAATGATAGTGATATAAGATAAATAAAAATGAGAGTCTTATTGGTGAAAACCCTTATGAGAATCATAAGGCAAAAGTGAGTTGAGAAAAAATGAAAATAAGAGAGGCTTCCTGGCAAAAATTATTTGGGGCTCCACTAGCCGAATAAGGTCTATGATCTAGAGGAAACAAGTTCAAAAGAAACTCGATTAGAAATTCAATAAGTTGGATGGGAAGATAAATTTGCTTAATCCAAAATACATGTCATAATCACTGGAGTCGGCTACTACACCTAGATAAGTTTTTCTTTTCTTTCATGTATGGAAAAGGGATGTCTATTGTCTTTTACTTTTCTTTGTAAATTTCTAATTTTTTTTGTGTCTTTGTTATCAAAATAGAAAATCATCATCATTTTCATGTATTTTAAGTCAAATTCATGCTATGTCAAGGCAAGTAAAAAAGAACTTCAAAACTCACTACCAACTCCTTCAATTGCATAAATTTAGACAAAGGGCTGACGCATAATGATAACATGATTCAAAATCAAGCAAAGTAGCCAAGAATAATCGTCATCTGACATTTTTGGGACTCATAAAAATATATGGTGCATTAGAAGTTAAATTCAGAGGCGTCATGCATTGGAAATTTGATTTAAGTCAAAGCCTTTTGGAAGCCATAACTTGCGGTCATAGTACAATAAGTCAATAATACCTATCAACAATTTTAAATAGACCTAAACATGACAAGTGCAAGAGCAAGTGCCTCAAAATCCAAATGCCACAAATCGATCGCTACATTTTTAAGTTCATAATTTTTCTTTGTTTGAAATAGAGATGAAATGTTGCCTTCATAACAAAGACTTCAAAAACTTAACATCAAAAGGTGCAATTCCATACTTCTATCAATGTAAGAAGCAATGTTGCGACACATGTTTGCTAGACTACTATCATAGTAAAAGTGTATTATACTTTACCCTTGCGAGGTACACTTACCTAAATTTATTCAAGGTCTTGGCTCACCCTATTCATAGCATATTCTTCAAATAGTTATGATTTAGATAACACTCACACATTTTTCTTGTACAAATGGGGTCAAATAATTTATTCGTGTTATTTAAAATATTAATTTTTAATTCAGGACCCTCCCAAAAACTAAAATTTTAATTTTCAACTCTGGACCCTCCTGAAAATGAGACTTCACTTTTTAACCTAGTGTCATCTTGAAAAATAGAAATTCATTTTTAACTTAGAACCCTCAAGGAAAATAGGAGTTTAATTTTTAACTCAGGACCCTCCTCAAAAATGGGACTTTACTTTTCAATTCAGGACCCTCCTAAAAAGTGAGACCTTAATTTTCAATCAGGGACCCTCCTGAAAAATAAGACTTCACTTTTTAACTTAGGACCCTCTTAAAAAATGCGACTTTATTTTTAACTCAAGACCCTCATGGAAAATGAGACAAGTCAAGGTTTAAGAGAAGCTGAATAGATAGAATCTTGTATTTGAATTATCATTTTCAATTTTTACTTTTAATTTTGACGTAAAAGAGAAGCGGTGAACCAGAGATTCAACGGAACCTCACTTGACCTCTAACACATCATCTTACCATAAAATCTTATTAAACTACATGTGACTTGATTCTCTTAAAATCTGAGATATGTAGGCAGTCCAAAGCCAGGACTCTATGGCATCTCTTTTGTTCTACCCTTTCAAATAATCAGAGAGTTAAAATTTATCTCATGGTCTAATTCTTTATGTGAAAACTTTTTATGTTTTCAAACAAAGAGGGACAAATGTGGCACATAATTTTTTACCCTTTCCGAACTTTAACCTATTTTTTTTCATTAAATATTTATTTCATGTCTAATTATTATTTTAGCTTCATTTTATTTTTATAAGTTTTACATGAAAAATAATTTTTTTAGAAAAGTAGAATCACATTTTAAGATATGTTTTGTTCTAAATTCTCTGAATAAAAGAAAATTTTCTTCTAATATATTTCTTTTGATATGTTTTCTTTTAATTTGAATTTTAATAAATAAGATGATAATTTTAATACTTCTTAATCATAATTTTGATCTAGCTATTTAATTTTTTTTTTATATTTAGGTTAGTTTAAAATAGATAAATCTCTCTCTCTATATATATATAACAAAAGAAAAAAATATTATCCTAAACTACCAAATCCCCCGTCCCGCCCCCCCAACCCCCGTTTTCTCCAAACTCCTACTTCCCCAACTCTCTCATTATTTTCATACACCAAACAACATTGAAATATTATATGACAACACATACATACAGCAAAGGCATTTTCAAAAGATAAAAAATAAAGGAGAGAGAAAACATAAGAGGAAAGGAATTTTAAAAAATAAAAAATAAAGGAGAGAGAAAATATAATAGGGGGAGAAGACTTGAAAGAGAAAAGATGCAAGAACATAAAAAAAAAATTAATATCATGTTTGATATTGTGTTTTCTCAAAAAAAAAAAAAAAAAAAAAAAAAACTATTTTGATAAATAAAAAAATAATAAAAAAGGGTGTATGATAAATTTGCAGAATTGCTTTTGAAAAGAAACAGAAACAGCTTGTCTAAGCAGAAGTAAAAAATAATTTTTTTTAATGACAAAAATATTCTATCACACACACATATTATTAATTCATTACATATCTTATAAGTTTGATTTTAAAATTTTATACTTCACATTTATATGATAATGTTTTGTTTAATTCTATGATTTATATATTATATTTATTACTCATTTTCTTTAAATAAAACTAAAAGTACTTTTTAATTAAATAAAATAAAATTTTACTTTAAAATATTATAATAGATATTTAAAATAATTTTTCTCTATAAAATGATTGTAGTAGTAAAAGTATATTGATACATGTTCTTTTTGATCATTTATCTCTCAAAAGTACTGCTTGAAAAAGATTATCCAAACACAATTCGTTTATCAAACACAATTTTCAAATAAATTTACTGAACACAAATTTCTTTTTTCCAAAAGCACTTTTTTGAAAAGTTATTTTATAAAGGTGTTTCTCGTAGTTTTCTAAAAGCAATCGCGGACGAGCTCCAAGAAACAAAAAGAGAAAAAGATAAAGGAGAAACCTAGGGAAACATATAGATAGAGGCCGAGGGAGGAGAACATTGAAGAACACTAATCAACAAAAATACAGAAAACAGAAGAAAAAAACAAGAGAGAAAGTGAGGAAGGCAGAAAGAAGAAAGCAAGATGGTGAAGTTTTAGGTGAGTTGAAGTTTCAATCTCCGTTTAGAGTTTTTGGTGACAAGGTTTTTGCGTTTATTTTCGTTATTTTGTCACAAAAATTCCTATTCAACTTCCTACAATTTAGTGTATTTTATTTTATAAGTGTTGTTGTGAATCAAAGCACATGCACAAAGTTATATATTTAAGTAATGTCTTATGTTACTCTATTCTTGTAGTTGATTAATTTTATTGGGTAGTTCTACGATTGGCCGGCTCGACGGAACTGCTGAACATGAAAGAATTCCATATTTCTCTGAGTTTGTTTTCTATTCTTCTCTGAGGGGTAGAACTACAGTAAGAAAGAATCGAATATGCAGCCCTAAACATGCAGTGCATGTCAACTTCTCATTAGTATCCTTGTCAAATTAAACAAAAAAAAATTTACGAAAAAATGATGCATTTATACAAAATCTAACAAAAGGTTTAGTCAAAATGGCAACCTTTAGCCACCAAAAAAATTAAAGAAGTCCACATTATAATTTTTCTATCGTTACTACGAGTCATGTTAAAATTAATGAATGTTTATACATTTATACGTAAATTAGAAGTTCAACAATTTTTTTTTTTTAGATTTACGTTGCAAGATTTCTAATTAAATGCAAACACACAAAAAAACGAAAAAACACAAGGGAGGTCTTAGTTTCAATGACAACGTCCATCACTGATCATTATCAACTATTGTTGAAAATGCTCAAAAAATTTGCATATTACTCTGTCGAAAATGAATGGTAAAATTAAAGCTGTCAACAGGGTCGGGCCTGGTCAACCAGGATTTGGCCCATTTTTTACTGGTTTGTGGGCTGGTCCGGTTCCAGGCCTGTGTTAACGGTCCGATTCGATTCCGATCCCAACAGTAATTTTCTCGGGACCGGCTCATTAAAGGTTTGCCGGTCCAACCCGGTCATACCCGGTCCAAATCGGTCAAAAATAAAAAAAATGAAAATAATTTCTTTTTTAATATACACTATATATACCCTCCTGTATACATTTTAAATACGTTAAACAGTATACATACAACATATATACACTATATACATACTACGAAAACATGTACACATATACACATGTATACGACTATACGTTAAATATATATACTACTTTAGAGTGTATACAAAATATGTACACTTATATACGTATGATATAATAAAATAAACTACTTTAAATAATATACATACAACATACGTACCCTATATATACTACTTTTGAAAATTTGAATACATAATTATATATATACATGTATACGAGTCTATTGAAAATATATACACATATATACGTACCATACAATATATTTACTACTTTATATAGTATACATACAACATATATACACTATATACATACTACTTTAGAAAAATATACACATGTGTACGTTAAAAATATACTAGTTTAGAGTCTATTGAAAATATATACACATATATTTGTATCATACAATATATGTACTATAAATAATATGCATACGACATATATACACTATATGGTATATACATACTACTATAGAAAATATATACACATATAAGATATAGTCATATATACACTACATATTATACTACTTTAAGAACATATACACATTAAATATATACTATTTTAATATATAAAAAATATGTACACATATATGTAGAATATATACTACTTAAAATATCACCTGAAAGTTGAAACGATATACATAAAAACTATATACACTATATGTATACATTAAAATATTAAATATATATATAATTCAGAGACTATAGAAAATATCTTACTTAATATCATAATAGTTGAGGTTTTGAACTTAAAAGAAATTTATTTCATTATGTGTATATATGTTTGTTATGTTTAATTGTCTATTACTTAGTGTAAAGTTTGATAGTAAATTAGGAATATATTAAAACTAAGCATTTAATTTAAACTAGAAATTCAATTTAAATGAAAAAATTATAAAGTAAGGAGTTAATAAATTTTGTATTTTATTGATTGCAAAATGATCCAAAATTTATAATTTATATGAATGAAAAATCTACAAAATTTGCATCATTTTTTCCAACTAATTTATGTTAATATTAACGGGAACTGGCAGAGGATAGTCAAAATCAACGGGGGAAAACACATGCATTGGACTTGATTGTGTTGAGTTCTCCTTTAAAGACATAATTTCTTCAAGATTCTAATCGTCTTTCGGCTTCACCTCTATTCCTTGATTTCTTCGTTTTGCTCTAATCCAATCTCTGAGGCAAACTAGAACATTCATAGCATTGTTCCCCAATGAGTGTCGGTTGTCCCCATGTTGTTGTCGATCCTGACTAAAAGCACTCTCTGATGCAACTTTGACATTGGAACATTCAATATATCTCTAACTAATCTTGAAAGCACATGATATTGTCTTTTATTATTTTTTCACAAATCCAATGCGTTGATCTGTCGTCGACGATTCTCTACCAGCGTTCGAAGATAATGCTTAAGCTCTTTTTGAGAAGTTGTTGTGTAAGTTCCCGCCTCAACGTTGTTCCAAACATTTAAATTATAAAAGTAATTAGAAAAACCTCCATGTATTACTTTTTTAGAAGATGATGGCTCCTTGGGAACATGAGGAGCGATAGTTGGAGTGATATTTGTTGGTACAGCTGCATCAAGTAAATTGACATAATGGTTATATATTTTTTCTAAGTAAATGTTCGCATCACTCATAACCGTAAATAAATCTGGTTGTTCCTGTTCTTCATCTTCAGAATCATTGTTAGCATTTATCTCTAAGTTAAATAAATAAGAGTACTAAAGTGGCACATAGTAGTAAATTTCATACATGGATTTAGTATAGCACCAACCAAGTAAATAGATGGAATTGAAAAAACATATTTTTATAATTTAACAAACATAGCACTAACTCTTCTTTGTAACATTCTTTATTCTTAAATTCTTTGAGCAAACCAGAAATATCAGCTACATAAACTAAATTATTACAAACTGTAGGATAATAAGCACCAAAAAATTCAACATATAAATTTTTTTAAGAACTTAACAAGATCATCAATTGCAGCCCAATCAGAATCATTTAGCAGAATTAGCAAATGAACCACAACATTGGATAAAAGTCAATGTAATAGGAACTTTATAAGCAAGACAAGTTTTTAAATAATCATTCGTAGCATTCCATCTAGTATCACATTTTTCAGGCATAAATATTGGCGTAAGTCCATTTTGTTCACATTTAACTTTAAATTCTCTAATTATTTTTTTCGGTTATTTCCTTGAATAAAGAAAACAACAAGCCGGATTTTTTCAATATAAAACTCAAAAAATTCAAGACCATCTCTTACAATTAAATTATATATATAACAAGCACACCTAATATGAAATATTTCAGGTAACGGCAGAGAGAGACTAGCTTTTAACTTTTTAATAACAGTGATGTTGTTAGAAGAATTATCAAAAACAATACATATAACTTTTCTTTCAATACCATAAAATTCTACAACTTTACTAAATGAATCAACAATAAATTCTCCTGTATGTCTACGATTTTCATCATACAAAAAAGCTAGAATACGTTTTTGCATAACAAAATTATTATCTATCCAGTGACAAGTAATTGTTAAATAATCATTTCTATTACCAGCACGACCAAGATCAGAAGTTAGAGTCATTCTACATTGAATATTTTTTAACAATGTAGATAAATGATAAACATATTGTGAATGAAGTATAAAAATATCGGCCCGACAAATACTTCTAGGAATACCATTAAACATAGGATTATAAATTGTTTGAATATAAAGAATAAAAGCATCCGAAGAAGAAAAACTGAAACACAATCAAGAATCATGTTTTATTAGAAATTCAAAAAAGTGACTTGAAACATCAGAACTCGATTTCAAGTAATGACTTTGTAAATAATAAAAATAGTCCCTATTCAAAATAATCACTTTAATTGGAAAAATCCTTTGACCCACGAAAAAGGGGTGTGACACTATCCAAGAGCTCCTATGGATGCTCTTCAGACTTGACCTAAAAAGTATCGTAGGATTCATTTGAGTGAAGTCTCAGACTCTGGTTGTTGTCATACTCAATACTTTCTTGGATGGTACAACAACCTGTTGGTTATTTTGTGTGGTCATGGACTAGGCTAACCATGTGAAAGCAGCCCTAAATTCAGCATGGAAGACTTGTTCATTTAGAGGTTTACATAAACTGCTGGTGGTGCTTTCTGATTTCCATTACTATTGCCATTGCCACTCCTACTTTCATTAGCTCTCGTGGGAGACATATTCTAAAAAAGTGTAGCCAGCGAGTTAGAAGATATTTTTAATAGAGTTCACACTCTATCGCATGATATGAATATGAAAGAAGTGAAACTTTTCCTAAAATATTTCATATCCTCCACTCATAAGTGTGTCGCGCTTCACACCCATAAATACGACTACCTAACGTGACTTTCACACATCCTAGAAAAATTTTATCTTGATGCACTAATACCAAGTTTGTCATGATACGAGAATATCTCCTAGTCGTAAGATAATGCTTAGAGTTACAAGTGACCCTAAGCTAACTCATGGCTTGGCATGACACTAAGAATACTATATATAACTGAATAACATTGTGTAAAAGGTAAAGTATGATTGATATATGAAAAATCAAAACCAAATATTAATATTAAAACAAAATAATAATCACTGAACATGAAATAAAACTGAACCTCTACTATCTGTCTAAAAACCTCAGCTAACGCGAATTATTGGGAAAAGACCCTAGCTAACTCTATCTATTTGAAACTGAAATGAAATAAACAAAATACTAATACAAGTCCTTGAATGATAAGGACTCACCCAAATACTGTTACTGATGTAGTAGGAGATCGTACTAAGAGTAATCCGAATGTCGAACGTCAGAACCTATATTATGAGATAATATAGCACAAAAAAAAGTATGCAATCAGTGCTTTAAATATATTGACTATATGTGAGACAGGAAACAATTGATATAGGTTGAATATGATGCATGTAGCATGGTAAACTGACGCAACACTAAGTAATAAACATATATTGTATAATAAGTTGAATAACTGAATACAACGTCATGTAAGTACTTGAATCTAAACTGTGATCTATGGTATGTCGATTGTGAGATCTACTTATAATCGACATACCCCAATCTGGGATAACTGGGTCCAACCTATAACCCCAGCTGGAAGGGTGTTCATTACCTTGCAAGGGTACAAACACCGACTGGTGTGGATCCACTAAACTGATGTCCAAAAGGATTAAGGTGTCATGATTGGTCTGATGGGTGACCCATTATAACTAATGGTGGAATTGTAGTTCTTGGACTTATGAACTTCCACTAAAGTTCTTAGCCTAACTGATGGGTGAGCCTTCATCCCTGAGTCCATTTGGTGCTAAGTACTACTCCCAATTGAATGACACTAATAACTAAAATGCAAAATAATAGTAATATTTTGAAGAATGAAAATATATGTATTACATAAAATCACTAAAATATGTATAATCTGGAGGTTTTAATATTCAAAGTATGTGCATGAAATCTTAGGTCATTGGGTGTTCAAAATCCGCCATCTCTGAAGAGTGCAATTATTATGTCAATTTCAGAGTTAAATTTTAGAAATTTAATAAATCAAGTCCAACAATTATAGATTTCACATTATAGCTAGGGTTTATAATTTTGAACATGTAATGGTAATAAAATTTAAGTAAAAACATGAATTTATAACTCAATAAGATCAAGGAACTGAAATATCAAGAAAATTCACAACATTTATGAGCCCTAATCTTTGATGAAGGAATTAAACTGATAAATTAAATTAACGTTGGGAATCATTGGGTGAAAGAAAATCTATTAATGAAATTACACATACCTGGAGATAAAAATCCTAAATAAATCTTTGAAATTGGGGACTAAAGTTAAAGAACCCTAATTTTGCCTTAAGGAAAGGAAATCACTTCTTTCTCTGTGTTAAAGTCAAGTGTAGATTGTTTTCTAAGTAATAAGGGATTAGAGTAATATTGACCCTAAATATTAAGCCATAAAATAGCTTAAACAATGTAATTTTGATGTTAATAGAGTTGGAAAAAATTGATGTGCCCTCTTGAATTCATTATTGATAAGCTGCTGAAAAGGATGAATGAGATCTTTCCACGATTATGGAGCAAGCCAACGATTGTGGGTGTTTTTCATGTTTTGGGAGCTAGATATTATCTCTCTGAACTCCGCCAAATGAGACTTAGTATGATCGTAGGACCCACCTACGATCGTACTTTTGTCTGTAGGTTGCATGTTCTAACTGGATCAACTTTAGAAGTCAAGATTGTACCTAAGATCGTGGTTTCTAACCATATTCGTAGTTTTCTATCATATTTGAAAGGTATACTTTCTAAATATTAGATGTTTGGGAATGTTCTGATAAGATGTGAGATTGTACATTCATACTATCTTACCACGACCATACCTACGCTCATAGATTCTCACTATTGAACAATGCTTCACTAAAATGTTCATAGTATTTTACCCTGATATTGGATTAAAGCAAAACTAGTTGCATTGGAAATATAGCTCAAATATATATTGTCTGGTGGGTCTTGAGCACAAAAATTCCTCAGAATCTTGGATCTATTCTCGTTTGAAGTGGACTATATCAATATTATTCTCAAGAAATCAATTGATAAGGAAGACTTTGACTTGGTTATGATCTAGGAGTTACTTGTGGCCTTAATACATGTCTAGGTAACTTTACATACCAGAAAAACATGATTTTTTTATTTTACACGTACTTGAAGTATGGTTATAATATTATCTTAGATTTTTGAGGTGCGAAATTATCTCCCCCTTGAGGTCATTATTTCCCAAATGAAAACTAAGTTAAAATGTTAGGAAAAGATCTGTAATTCCCACATTGAATTTATAAGAGCTTAATATTGACATGGTAACTCAGTTTGTAATTGAAATATACACTAAACTGAACTCATGAATGCATACTATAACATGAGAATACTTAGGTGACATGACACGGAATGAATTAGTAAATTAAACGAAAACTGTTACTTAAAGTTGGAACTTAGATTGAAGGGAAAAGATGAGCTACTTGGTCATTATATCTTCCTATGTTTCCCAAGTATCTCCCTCAACTAATTAACTTCTCCAAAAAAATCTTAACCAAAGTGACCTCCTTATTCCTCAACTTATAATCTTGATGGCCAAGGATATCTATTGGAACCTCCTCATAAGAGAGAATTTCACACCCACACTCTGTAAGTGAACAATAAATGTGTTATCACTAATGCATTTCCTTAACAAAGAA
Organism: Capsicum baccatum var. pendulum; assembly: GCA_030864225.1. Classification (NCBI taxonomy): domain Eukaryota; kingdom Viridiplantae; phylum Streptophyta; class Magnoliopsida; order Solanales; family Solanaceae; genus Capsicum; species Capsicum baccatum. The sequence goes on along the minus strand of CM061558.1, from coordinate 71,943,233 downwards.
ACATGAAAGACTGGATGTACTGATATTATGTCTGCAAGAAACTCTAACTCATAGGCTATATTGCTAAAGCGACCCATGATCTTATAAGGACCAATATAGAGGGGACTAAGGTTTCCTTTCTTATCAAATATCTTCACCCCTTTCATTGGTAAAAATTTTACATAGATAATATTACCAATAGCAAATTTAAGTTCCCTTCTCTTTTTATCTACATAGAATTTCTGATGACTCTGAGTTGTTTTCATCCTTTCTCTAATCAAATAAACTTTATCCATAGCCTCATGAACTAAATTTGTCCCTACCAAGTGTTATAGCTCGTACAAGTAGCAAAGAAAAAAAAGAAAAGAAAGATGTCCCAAAGCCTATTTGCCAAACCTACAAAGAAATAAGAAAGGAAAAGAAATAGCCATTTTGTGCATCTGCACGTCTAAAGAAATTAAAAAGGGATAAGGGGAATTGTGATTTCCATCATGAAAAATTAAAAAAAAAAGGCTTTCAACCAGTGATTTTCATTAAAACAAGAAAATAACAAGGGTTTGATTTTTTTGGCATTTTTTTGGAGGAGCACAAAGAGGACCCATCCATCGATAAGATAACTAAAGACAAGTAGGATAAGAAGGTAAATTTCTTAACCTGGTCCTTAAATTTTACTCATACAATTCATCGCTTTAGATTTGGGGTTGAAAGTTTAAGAATCAATGGTTGAAGTAATAAGGAAATCTTTTAAATTCTCATGAACAAAGTAAGATTATTAAATGATTGAAATGTTATTTTTATTTTTCATCTTAATCAAAGAATAAAATTTGGATAGTAAGGTTATTATGATTTTTATTATAGTGAAAAGAATCAATTATAAGTCTATTTTCATGGAATGATGCATAAATTTAATATAAGTTGACAAATCAAGAGCCAACCATGAATTTCTAGAGTTGGATAGTTTAAAGTATTTATTTTTAGCCAAACCAAGAAATTAACATGAGATTGATATGACATGACTATAGAGTCGACCACTGAAAGTTATATAAATTATTCGAGGTGAAAAGTTTGGTAATCCCAACAAGTGTATTATGAGTAGTAATTTTTCCATGATTTGTGTTTCTTAATTTGCATATTTTATGCATAATTTTAAAGAAATAAGAGTTACTGAATTCCTTTAAATTGTACGTGGAGAAAGTCTTTTACCTGATATAATACTGAAATACTTATTTGAGATGTTATCACTTTTATAAGACATATTTACCTTTACATGAGATATGATTACTGATATTAAGAAAGTTCTCCACTTACTTGAGAAATAAGTATTTTGACATATGTTTTTTTCAAGTTTATATGTAATATGTTTTGATATGAAGTTAAATGCTCTGTTCTATTTTGAAAATGCTTTCACATGTGTACCTACTATTTACAAATAAAGTATAAATGGGAGTAGACCTTGATTTGAATTCTATAGCTGATGGCAAGTTCATAAGACCTGATACACCATGTATTTACATATTACTGTTATAGACCTTCGCAGTGGGACGGTAGAAGTAGCATACTATTTCTGATCTCCCTCGAGTAGGGACCCATTGATATGATTATTTGACTCTTTTATGAGGGGTCCATAGTTATTATCTTTTCTTTAAGAAGCAAGTCACACTATAACATGATTCATTCTTAGAACCCTCCCATGTATATAATATTTGATATGTTACAATGCTTATTGAGTTTATTACTGAACAATTAGTTTATCTTACTTTCATGAAACAAAAGATACTACTTATTGATACTTTTTTCTAAGAGGTCATTTATTTTATGATGTTTTATGAGTTTTACCCATTAAAACAGTTGTGGTTAAGTGTTAGTAATCACAGAGCTTGCGTCACACTCCTCATCATATTTTTAGAGCACACATGTGACAATAAAGATTTCATTAGATAGAGCATTCGAGTTGGTATATTCCTAGTAAGACCCATATATATTTGTGTGGGCAGAAATTTATTAATTTATTTATGATATTCTATTCCTAGAAAACTCTTAGAGTCGCTCCATAGTCATTTTCTAAGATTTTGAGTATTCTATTATTTTAAGGACCCGTGGAGTATTTTACTTTTTCTCATAGTTTGGATATGAATTTTGTAATGTTATTTTGTTGTGAATAAGTTGCTGATGATATTGGTGAATGTTTTGCTGATGTTGGTGTGTTACATTCTTGATTTATGATGGGAAATTTTTTTGAATAGGTCCAAAAACAAGGAAAACTCTGCTCAATTTTTGTAGGATACTAACAAGGCTTATTTTGGAGTTCTAACCTCCTTAGCGCCGATCATGACCCTATTTTGGATCGTAACAAAGTTGGTATAAAAGTACATATATTATTCATGTGACTAATGGAGCACACGTTAGTAGTAGAATCTTGATTTTATTTCTCATTCTTCCTTGCACGTGTGACGTTTAGGACCAATTAAATGAATCTAACCATATTTTTATTAATAAGATGGTTTGTACTGGAGAAACTAATGGTAGGGTAAGAGGCGAAGCTCACATAAAGTGTCTATGTAGGGGTCATGGTGATACCATAAAGAATCATGCTACTTCTTCAAGAATTTCAAAAAAGACCACTCCTGAGATGAATGTGTCCACCTCCACCATTGTGTGAGGGTAGTACTACCGAGGCACTTGCTTTCATATAAAAAGTCATAAGGGGCTTGGCCGACCGACTGGATAGACAAGAGAGGGTTAGTCAGCATAATTCTGCATAAGTACAAGCATAGTTATACACATCTTCATAGAATTTCAAGTTTGGAAACAAAGAGGTATCTTTACATGAGTTCCTAAAGTTGAAATCACAAAAAATCATAGTTTTTAACAGTTTAGTTGATCCATAAAAATTTTTGGATGGTACACTCAAGGAACTGTGTGCACTAGGATGTTCTAATGGATGGGTTGTGGAGCTAGCATCATAAAAATTGAAGGACATATCTGACACATGGTATGATACATTATTACTAAAAATGTCAGCTGGAGCAGGACCAATGACATGGGATAAGTTCACTAAGATCTTTATGGATAACTTCCTTCTTAATAGTAAAAAGAAAAAATATTTTGATTAGTTTGAAAAATTAGTCCAAACTCTATATATGGATGTGTCAACTTACAATGCCTAATTCTATAAGTTGGCTAGATAGGCTCCATACTTGGTGTCCACAGAAGCAACTCTAGTCTAGAGCTTGATAAGGGGATGGTTGCTCGTCTCTGTAATACAATATCACCATAGATGAAAAGCTTGAACTATTATGAGGTAGCGGATTTTTCTTGAAAAATTAAGGACAAGGTTCATGCAAAGAGAAAAACTTATGATTCTTGTAAAAAGGCTAAGATGAGGGGGTGACTATGTGCAAATCGTAGCATGGAAAATTAGGTAAAACAAGAGGGCCATTAGATAGGGATGAATTCAATTATAAAGTTTGCATACAAACCACCATCTAGACGGGTACTCAGGGATCTTTAGCATATCATGGATATTGTAGTTCTGTGATGATGTATGTTACCACTCTATTCTTCCAGACTTACAGCAAATCACATATAGGCTAATGTCATGTTTTGACTAGAGAGTGTTTTCGATGTGGTCAATTGGGTTATCGCATCAAGGATTGTCCTCAGCCTTACAAAAATATTAGCCAATGTTCTAGTCAGTTAGCTGTATCTATTCAGGATACTCATAATACTATATGTACTATAAAAGGAGGCTGAGGTAATGGAGATTAAGTTTCTGGAAATCAGGCTTAAGAAATACTGGTAGAGGTCAATCGAGAGTCTTTGCACTTACTAAATAGGAGGTTCAGGCCTTGAATGTAGTGGTTACATGTATGCTTTTGATCTATTCATTTAATGCATATGCTTTTATTGATCCAGGTTCTACCCATTCTTATGTGTCCTCGTACTTTTCTAGAGATTCTACAAATAGCTAAAGATGTTAAATTGTCCTTTTCTTATTGATACTCCCATGGGAGATTTTTTATTATCTGAGTATGTGTATCATGATTGATAGATTATAGTGGAAGTTAGGGATACTCTTGCAAGCTTCATTTTAATTGCTATGATTGATTTTTATGTATTGATGGGCATGGACTGGTTATCATCCTTTTATGCCACTATAGATTGTCATGTAAAGATTGTTCGGTTTGAGATATCCAATGAACCTAGTTTTGAATTAAAAGAGGGTCAATTTCTAGAGGTTGGTAAAGTTATATATTTTATGAAGGCCCAACTAATATTGAAGAAAGGTTGCATAGGTCTCTTAGCTATGATAAGTATTATTGGAGAGGGAACACTTAGTTTGGAAGAGCTAGCTGTCGGGAAGGAATTTTTTAATGTATTTCCTGAGGAGTTTCTGAGATTACCTTCAATATGAGAGATGAACTTTGATATTTATTTGGATCCTAACAATATGTCAATATCTATAGCCCCATATCGAATAGCACTAGTAGAGTTAAAGGGGCTAAAACAATAGTTGAAGGACTTGCAAGATAAGAGTTTCATCAGACCGAGTATTTTACCATAGGGTGCACTAGTTTTATTTGTAAAGAAGAAATATGGGAATCTAAGAATGTGTATTGACTACAAATAACTAAACAAGATAATAATACGTAATAAGTATATGTTGCCTCGTATAGAAGACTTGCTTGATCAATTGCAAGGGGCTGTCCAGTTTTAAAGATTTATTAGGTTATCATCAGCTTAGAATTAGGGAGGAAGATATATCTAATATATTATTCAAAACTCACATTATCAGTTCCTTGTGTTGCCTTTCGGGTTAACTAATGCTCCAGCTTCATTCATGGACTTGATACATAAGGTGTCAAGGCTGTTCCTGGAAAAATTTATGATAGTATTAATTGATGATATTCTGATATATTCTTTTAGATAGAAAGAATGTGAGAATCATCTGATGATTGTATTTTAGACACTATAAGAAAAATAAACTCTATGCTAAGTTCTCAAAGAATAAATGTTGACTTGACTTAGTATCATTTTTGGGGCATTTTGTCTCCAAAGATGAAACCATAGTGGATGCAAAAATGGTCTAGACCTAATTTGCCTATTGAGATTCACATCTTTGTGGGTTTAGAAAATTACTATAGGTGTTTTGTGTAGGATTTCTCAAAAATAGCATCTCCATTAACCAAATTGACCTAGAAAAATGTAAAGTTACAATGGATAAAAGAGTGTGAACAAAGCATTCAGAAATTCAAAACATGCTTGACTACCGCACCAATATTAGCCTTACCATCAATTTTTAAAGGATTCATGGTATTTTGTAAAGCTTCGAGGGTTGGATTAGGGTGTAATCTGATGCAAAATGATCATGTTATAGCTTATGCTTCGAGATAAAAAGCACGAGCTAAACTATCCAACACATGATTTAAAGATGGAAACAGTGGTATTTGCTCTTAATATTTAGAGAAATTACTTATATGGTAAAACTTGTGAGATTTATATTGATCATAAGATCTTGAAGTGGATTTTCCAGTAGGGAGATCTAAATCTTTGATAGCATCGGTGGGTGGAACTACTCTAGGATTATGATTGTGCTATCTTACCTAGAAAATTTAATGCTATGACTTATGCTTTGAGTAGGAAATCTATGGGTAGTTTGGCATATATATCTCCTAGAAAGAGACAATTGGTGAATGATATACAAAAACTTGAAGGCAGAAGTATTAGTTTTGGTGGTAGAATGTCAGGGGTATTGTTGGATTGTGTTCAAGTTAAATCTTCTTTGGTAGAGTGCATAAAGGCAACTTAATTTAAGGATGTCTAGTTGTGTAAATACCAAGATGAGGTCCTGGCTGGTAAAAATAAGATGAAGAGTGTTGAATGAGATGGTACGCTCTGATTGGGTGATCAATTATGTATACCAGAAGTAAATGGGTTAAGAAGCGCCATTCTTGAGGAAGCTCACAACTCTAGACATACCATACACCCTTGATTCACTAAGATGTATCATGACTTGATGAAATTATACTAGTGAGACGGTATGAAGAAAGATATTGCTAACTTTGTTTTAAGTTGTTTGACTTGTCAGCAGGTTAAAAGAGAGCATAAGCGACCGACAAGATTACTACAAGAGATCAGGATTTCAGATTAGAAATATAAAAGAGTTACCATGGATTTTGGAATTGGGCTACCGTGAACCATTAAAGGTTATGACTCTGTATGGGCAATTGTAGACTAACTTACTAAAGTAGAACACTTCTTTCCAGTAAAGAGTACATATAGTGGAGTGAAATATGCTCAGTTACTTATGAATGATATTGTCTAACTTTTTGGAGTTCCATTGTCCATCATTTCTGATAGAGGATCATAATTCACTTCGTCCTTTTAGAGATCTTTCCAAGAAGCATTGGGTACCCTAGTAGATCTTAGTACTGCATTTTATCTGCAGATGGATGGACAGTCTGAGCGTAATATAAATCTTGTGGGATATGTTAAGATCTTGAATTCTTAATGTTGGAGGTAGTTGGGATACTTACTTACCCTTAGCTGAATTCACTTACAATAATAGTTTTCAGTCAAGCATTCAAATGCTCCATATGAAGACATATATTGTAGGTGATGTCATTATCCTATCGGGTGGTTTGAAGATAGAAAGGCTAAGGTTTTAGGACCATACTAAGTACAAAAATCAATGTACAAGGTCCAATTGATTAGATAGAAGTTTCTCATAGACAAATATAGAAAGAAGTCTTATGTGGATAAGAGGAGAAAAGATTTACGGTTCTTGGTTGGGGACAAGGTGTTCCAATGAGTCTCCCCTGTGAAGGGTGTGATTTTATTTTGAAAAAGATTTAAACTAATCCTGAGATATATAGGAGTATATGATATACTTGATCGAGTAGGAGGTGTGGCATATCATTTGGAAATCCCTCCTGAGATGTCCGTCATCAATCTAGTGTTCAATGTCTCTATGCTAAGAAATTTTATGTCAAATTCTTCGCAAATGCACAAAGCATTGACCTTGCAACTTGATGAGAATTTAATGAATGAGGAGAAACCAGTGGCTTTTATTGATGGAAAAGTAAGAAATTTACAATTAAAGGAATTTGTGTTCGTGAAAGTCTTACAGAAGAACCATACCATTGAAGAAGCTACATATGAGTCAAGTACTCTCATTTGTTACCATATATAGATTTTCCCTTGTTTTAAATTCATGGATTAATTTTTGTAAGGTTGGGAGAATGTAATAGCTCATACTAGTAGCAAAGCAAAAAAGAAAAGAAAGAGAAAGGTGGGCCAAACCCCATCTACCAAACTCACAGAGGAATAAGAAAGTAAAAAGAATGGGATTTATCCCCATTTGCACGCCTAAAGAAATTAAAAAAGGTATTAGGGTAATTAGGTTATCCAGCATACAAAATTAAAAAGAATGGTTTCAACCAGTGATTTTCTTTAAAACAAGAAAGTAGGGAGGGTTTGATTTTATTTTGGCATTCTTTTGGAGGATCACAAAGAGAAACCACCCATCGATAAGATTCTATTATATAGAAACATGATCCGTTGGACGACCAAGGGCAAATCTATAATTTAGCTCAAGGGAAAATCCGTCTTTGAGCTGCAAAAGAGATATTTTCCCATTTTTTTCTCAATGTTTCTAGAAGACTCAATTCCATATCTCTTTGTTCCTTTCACAATCAATCATACAACTTCTTATTGTTTCTTTCTTAAGCTCATAAACACCACACCAATCTTGGATCCAAACAACAACAAGAACACTAACTTCTCAAGGTATGATGCTTGTACTACTCACTTTGCATAATATCTATTTATAATTATTAATTTGTGTCATTCTTATGTTTTTTAATCCTATATAGGAGCTCTCTTCCTTGTTGCTTCAAGTTTTACCTAATAAAAATTTATAAGGTAATGAGTACTATTTCATATTTGAGTATATTTTTTTTCATATATTGAACTTTGAATCATCTGCTATTTTATGAATTTTGTTATTGCATAAGAATGTGAACCAGCAAAAGGAGCCAAGTGGTGATATAACTATTGTATACATTAAAGCATAAGATGAAATATTTCATGAGGTACCAGCTTTTTTAACTTTTCTATTTTGTCGTACTGCTTAATATTTCTAATTCTTCCTTTTATTACTTCTTCAATTAAGCTCTTGGTTCTTTAGTTTTCCTTTGCATACAAAGCTGGTTAGGACTGACGATCTATATGTTTTTCTTGTAGTATCTAAGATTTTATGTATTTTATTGTGGTGGTTTATATTTAGTCTATATATGTTGATTTCCTACAAAATAATACACCAATAAAATGCCACTCACACATATACCAGAATCATTCAATTGGGATAGAGATTAAGATAAACTGAATGTTCTACTGAATCACTCTATTGATCTCTTTCTAAGAATGATGGTTTGTATTTTAAAACAGTAATAATTTTCCACACAGTGCTCAAAAGCTATAGGTCAATACTTTAAAAGTGTATTTTTTAACTTTCCATTGAGAAACCATGTGTTGGCTTGTTGGATCACTCAATAAAACTTTTGTAGAGTTTCATGTATCGGGAAAGCTAACGTATTTGGAAAAGGGTACAAAATTGTACCATGGTTTTGGTCTAATGGAAAGAACATTGAGCTGATGTATGGGTTAGATATATGTCATGGTTTCAAACATTAAAAGCAAAGCCTGTAATCTAAGTAGAGAAGAGTAGAGGGGTAGATCCATTATACATCGAGATTCGAATACTGTGGCTTATGCTATAGTAAACAACAAAGTCTGTTGAGGTTATGAAGTCACTTAGTCGAACTAGGAAACTATAAGGAAAGGGAGGCTAAGTTTATAAAGTAAGGCCACCTTAAGGGTAGATGGAAAGGTTCATTATCCACCGAGGCTCAAATCGTTCTCCACTGGCTCTCGAAGATCCAATCAAAAAAGGAGAAAAGGGAGTGGGGGCATTGATTTGAATCAAAGGTATAATGCTATATTTTTGTCGTTTGACCTTGATTTTTCAAAACTAGCGAAATCCCTTTAAAGACAATACTGCTATTCCTTGTTCCATCCATGATGAGTTGAATAGTTTAATGTTAACATTGTTTTAATTCTTTTGATTATATATAATCCATGCTATAATAATGTTATTATTTTTTTGATTACTTTTATTTTACTACTTACTAAGTGATTACTGATCATGATTGAAACATTTATTCCTCTCCTAACATTACAGCTAAAAGATTACCAAGTAACTGACTTGGTAAAATGGACATAAAGCAGTAATCTAGTTTTTTGGCATATACGCGTTGATCAGGTTTGCGTCACATCTATTTTCAATAATAATCATAAAGCATTTCTGTTGGTTTCTATTAATTATTCTGGGAAGTATGTAGCATGTGAATACTTGCTTTCTTAAGTTCTCCTTAAAGCCATTACTTTTGTTGGTTCACTATTTTTTAATTGCTTTTGTGTATTTATTCTTATTCTTATACTATCGCCACTATCTAAATTGAATTTCTGATTAATATGGCACATACATAAAAACCAAAGCTAAACATGCATTCTACTTAATATCAAGTGCTATGTTCAACAATAAGAGAGAATTATTCTATAATGTGAAGTTTGAAAGTGGAATTTTGGCTTAAAAGAGAATAATTTTCTTTTACTAGAAAGAGAGGTATAAACCAGAAACAAGATATAATGAGAGTGACACATAATTAGTGATGGTATATTTGTGGCTAATGGATATGAAAACTGTACAGAAGTTTACCAATGAGATACAGAGCATCACTAACATTTCAGTAATAAATTAGCTTTACCTTGGTGTAGTGAAATTTGTGTCATTCTTATGTTTTTTAAGCCTACAGAGGAGCTCCGAAAGTCTTTCTGCTTCAAGTTTACCTAATAAAAATTTACAAGGAAATGAGTACCGTTTGGTATTTGAGTATGGTTTTTTTCCATCTATTGAACGTTGAATCATCTGCCATTTTATGGATTTTGTTATAGCCTAAGAATGCGGACAAAGAAAAAGAGCCAAGTGGTGATATAACTATTGTATACATTAAAGCAGAAGATGAAATCTTTCATGAGGTACCATTTTTTTTAACTTTCCTATTTTTTCGTACTGCTAAATGTTTTTTATTCTTCCTTTTATTGTTTCTTCAATTAAGTTCTTAGTCCTTGATTTTCCTTTGCATGGAAAGCCGCTTAGGACTGATGAGGTTGGTATTTTTCTTGTAGAATCAAATATTTTATCATGGTGATTTATATTTAGTCTATATATGTTGATTTCCTGCAAAAGAATACACCAATGAAATGTCATTCATACACATACTAGAATCATTCAATTGGGATTGAGGTTAAAATAAATTGAAGTATCTACTCATCACTATATTGATCTCTTTCTAAGAATGATGCTTTGTATTTATAAATAGTAATAATTTGCCATAAAGTGCTCAAAATCTATAGCTCAGAACTTTAAAAGTGTCGTGTTTAACTATCCGTGACCATATGTTGTCTTTTTGGATTACTCTATAAAGAATTTGTAGAGTTTCATGTATTGGGAAAGCTAACCTATTTGGAAAAAGGTATAAAATTATCCCATGGCTTTGGTTTAATGGAAAGAATATGAGCTGATGTGTGCGTTAGATGTATATCACGGTTTCAAACCATACAGGCAGAAGCCTATCATCTAAGTGGAGAAGGGTAGAGGGCTAGATCCATTATCCACCTATATTCGAATATTGTGGCCTATTCTACAGTAAACAATAAAGTCTGTTGAGGTTATAAAGTCACTTAGTCAAACTAAGAAACTATACAGGAACGGAGGCTAAGGTTATAAAGTAAGGCCACGTTAAGGGTAGATGGAAAGGTTCATTATCCACCAAGGCTCAAATCGTTCTCCACCGTCTCTCAAAGATCCTATTAAAAGGAGAAAAAGGAGTAGGGGCATCGATTTGAATCAAAGGTATAATGCTATCTTTTTGTCGTAAGACCCTGGTTTTCCAAAATTGGCGATATCCCTGTAAAGACAATGCTGCAATTCCTTGTTCCATTCATGGATGATTTGAATAGTTTAATGTTAACATTGTTTTAATTCTTCTGATTATATATAATCCATGCTATAATATTGTTATAAGTTTTTTGATTACTTTCCTATTACTACTTGCTAAGTGATTACTGATCATGATTGAAACACTTATTTACCTCCTAACATTGAAGATAAAAGATTACCGGCTAACTGACTTGGTAAGATTGGTATAAAGTAGTAATCTGGTTTTTTGGCAGATAAGCGTTGATCAAGTTTGCATCACATCTATTTTCAATAATAATCATGAAACATTTCTGATGGTTTCTATTACTTATTCTGGGAAGTATGTAGCATGTGAATACCTGCTTTCTTAAGTTCTTCTTAAAACCATCACTTTTGTTGGTTCACTATTTTTTCATTTCTTTTGTGTCTTTACTCTTATTCTTATACTATCGCCACTATCTAAATCGAATTCCTGATTAATATGACACATATATCAAAACCAAAGGTAATCATGCATTCTGCTTAATATCAAGTGCTATGTTCAACAATAAGAGAGGATTATTCTATAATGTGAAGTTTGAAAGTGGAATTTTGGCATAATAGACAATAACTTTCTTTTACTAGAAAGAGAGGTATAAACTAGAAACAAGATATAATAAGAGTGACACATAATTAATGATGGCATATTTGTGGATAATGGATATGTAAACTGTACAGAAGGTTACTAAGGAGATACAGAGCATCGCTAACATTTTAGTAATAAATTAGCTTTACCTTGGTGTAGTGAAATTTATTTCATTCTTATGTTTTTTAGGCCTACAGAGGAAATCCGAAAGTTTTTCTGCTTTAAATTTACCTAATAAATATTTACAAGGAAATGAGTACCGTTTGGTATTTGTGTATGGATTTTTAAAATCTATTGAACTCTGAATCATCTACTATTTTATGGCTTTTGTTATAGCATAAGAATACGGACAAACAAAAAGAGACCAGTGGTGATATAACTATTATATACATTAAAGAAGAAGATTAAATCTTTCACGAGGTACCAGTTTTTTTTAACTTTCCTATTTTGTCGTACTGCTAAATGTTTCTAATTCTTCCTTTTATTGTTTCTTTGATTAAGTTCTTTGCCCTTCGGTTTTCCTTTGCATGCAAAGCCAGTTAGGACTGTGAGGTAAGTGTTATTCTTGTAGTATCAAAGATTTTATGTATTTTATTGTGATGATTTATATTCAGTCTATATATGTTGATTTGCTATGAAATAATACACTAATGAAATGTTATTCGCACACATACTAGAATCATTCAATAGGGATTGAGGTTGAGATAAATTAAAGGTTATACTGCATCACTTTATTGATCTCTTTCTAGGAACGATGGTTTGTATTTATAAAACAGTAATAATTTTCCATAAAGTGCTCAAAATCTATAACTTAGAACTTTAAAAGTGTAGTTTTTAACTATCCGTTGAGAGACCATGTGTTGGCTTTTTGGATAACTCTATAAAACTTTTGTAGAGTTTCATGTATCGGGAAAGCTAACCTATTTAGAAAAGGGTACAAAATTGTCCCATGGCTTTGGTCTAATGGAAAGAACATTGAGTTGATGTATGCGTAAGATGTATGTTACAATTTCAAACCTTACAGATAGAAGCCTGTTATCTAAGTGGAGAGGGGTAGAGGGTTAGATCCATTATCCACCAAGATTCGAATAGCGTGGCGTATGCTATAGTAAACAACAAAGTCTGTTGAGGTTATGAATTCACTTAGTCGAACTAGGAAACAATAAGAAAAAAGAGGCTAAGGTTATGAAGTAAGGCCACCTTAAGGGTAGATGGAAAGGTTCATTATCCATCGAGGCTCAAATAATTCTTCACCAGCTCTCGAAGATCCTATCAAAAGGGGAAAAATAGGAGTGGGGGCATCAATTTGAATCAAAGGTAAAATGCTTTCTTTTTATCATATCCCCTTAAAGACAAAACTGCTATTCCTCCTTCCATCCATGGATGAGTTGAATAGTTCAATGTTAACATTGTTTTAATTCTTCTGACTATATATAATCCATGCTATAATAATGTTATTGTTTTTTATTACTTTCCTATTTCTACTTGCTAACTGGTTACTGGTGATGATTGAAACACTTATTCCTCTTATAACATTGTAGATGAATGATTACCGACTAACTGTAACACCCCAATTCGCTGAACCGAAATGCTACACGATGCTCATGACCCCGAGGGACGACAAGCTAACCCATGACTTATATTTGTACCTTTATACTACAATTCATGATATAATAATGCGGAATACATAGAACTGTAAGGACATAAGGTTCAATTGAATAACATCATGTGGGTGAAAATACCCAAAACAACTCAATGAGAAAGCTAAGTCTGAACGTAAATCTGAACATAAATCTAAACGTAAATTTGAAAGACTCTAAACTATCTAAATAAGGAGTTGAAGGAACATGTCTCCAGCTAACATCGTAAAACTGAACTGAAGAAATAAATAAATGTATCAAATCATATTGTCCTCGAATCAATGAGGACTCACTGTGTCTCTGCGACTGGAATTCTACCGCTACTGCTGGGCTGGAGCTCGTGTCTCGAAACCTATGGTGTAACATTAAAAGAAAGCACCATAGCGCAAATGCGTTAGTACAACTAGAGTACTGAGTATACGAGGAAGGTAGGCTGAACATGAAGGGTTTCATGCATGAACAACACTGAATGACTAATATGAACGTGGGAGTGCAAACACAGATATATAGAAATTGGGACCGTGAATACGTGATAGTATGACCTATAAGATAACACATGGTTTACTAATAACTGTCATGACTGATACTGAAACTGTGGGAAGTATTGTTTAATTGACATGCCCCATGTATGCCGTTATGGCTAAGCTGGGGTCCAATCTCTGCCCCGACTGGAGGGGTGTAAATACCGTGCCACAGGTAAGGACAGCCTGTGAGTGACCCTTATCTAGCGGGTTGACAACGCTCAATCTACAGCTCTCGTGGGAGTGTAAAGCGGTCGTTAGCAAATATAGAACCCAACCTGGGTTGGGTGTCGATCCCACAGGGAATAGCTTGGTCAACAAGTAAGTAAAATTACTAGACTTTTAGTGCAAGTCTCGTAAGAAGGGGGGATTGTAATAAGTAACCACAGTAATGAAATAAAAGCTGAAAATAACAAAGTAAAAAGAGAGTATTTCGTAGGTTGTGAAACAATAAGAATTGAAGCGTTGGGGTTATGTCCACCTTCTGAGGTATACGTCTCTATTGGCTATGAGTGTTTAGAGTCTTGACATGCAATTGCTTATAGAGAATTGTAGTCGATGGTAAATCCAAGCGTCTCTCGACCTAAACAAGGACTATTTCACTTTAACTCTCTCGAGCTTAAAGCGTGTCTAACGGTACGAATTCTCCAAGAGGTTAGTCCAGTTACGGCACTAGCTTTTTAATAGGAAAGGGTGTCCTACTACCTTGACATTATCTCTTTTCCAGACAAATAACCTTTCTCTCGAACAAGTTAAATGTTAGACTGGCGTTATTCTTGCATTTGCAACCGCAAAGAATGTAGATTAAGATGAAGAGCGTAATGATATAAGCAATATACGTGTCTTGAACTCACAAACTCATAGCTATAGATAGTAACTCATTCGGCTTCCATAACCCCAACAGAGAAGTTTAGTTACCCATGAGTGCGAAGGATATCACTTTTTGCATGGTTGATGGCGTGAGAAGTAGGTGATAGGCGTGTGGTTTAGGTGATTCCCTAGCAAGTAACGATTCTCTTGTTGTGGAATAGATGAATAGAAGAATAGATTAGAAGTGCTTGTAGATGAGGAAGATGAGAAGAATGGAGGAAAATTAATAGTTGAATTGATAGCTGAAGAAGTTATAAAAATCTCTAACATGATAGGGTATTTATAATACTCCTATCCTACTCCTACTAAGCTAATGAAATAAATAACCAAATCCTAATATACTAATGAAATCCTTGACCCAAATGTACTAGGGTAAGGTTACAATATCATAATCCAAATAGAATAGTAAAACACATAACCTAATTATACTAGGTTAATGTATCTTTGTAAAAATCCAGCTTTGTGTCTGTAAGTCCCCAAAGTCTTCAGAAATGCTGTTTTAGCCCGGGACAGATTTTCCATGCAGCATATTTGGTCCTTAGGCGTCCAGCTCCCTTCTACTTCGTTTGTGAGCTTTCTTTTGCGTCAAGTAAGCCATAAAATGCTGTATTTTGCATCATTTATACCTGAAACTTTCCTAATCATGTTTGTTAGCTCATTTACAGGAAAAAGGACTAAAAGTGCATGAAATATATAATTTGTTCTCAAAACTAGGCTAAAATATGGGCAAAATATATTGATATAGGCGTGTAAATTCGCCTATCATCAACACCCCACACTTGCAGCTTTGTTCGTCCTCGAACAAAATATCATGTCCTTCTAAGCATCAACTTAGGGTTTTTACAGCAACAACACAAAACATTCTTCAAGACAAGCACAAAAATTATCAACAAAGAGTAGCTTTCCGATTATAAGTAGAAACAATTTATCCTCAAGCATAGACTCATGATGGTGATCAACTCGCATGCAAACGTTAAGGTACATAGAATCATATACAACTATCCAAAACTCATCAACCATGTGTGTCTCACAATATAGTACCCATAATCACTCACAAATATAGCATATTTTTCAAACATGGGTGTCAAAATATTCTTGCACTCACTCTCACAAAGAATTCATATGTAGCAACTAATGACCATAAGCTTGCCTTTAATGTAGTACTCTACTAAATGTCGGAATGTTAAGATTATGATCAAGTCGGTCTTTTGATGGTTGTAATGTAGGCTAAGGGACGGGTAGGACTATTTTGGCCTGGACTATTTTGGCCAAGAATAGTGACTAGGTTCCTAAGCGCTTTAATACATCACTTTGTATCATTGACACTTTTTTTTTTCAACCTTTCTTCTTTTTTCTTTCTTTTACCCTTGTTCTCATCTTTTGTTTTTCAATTTTAATCACAACTCACTTTTCAGCTTTCTTTTCCTTTTTCTTTTCACAACATACCTCTTATGATAGCACTTTCTTTTTCATAGCACATTCAAGCACCATTACAATTTATAGCATCATACTCACCCAATTTCCTCTTATGTTGTCACATGACTTTTTCACTTTAAAGCACTTAGGAATTTGGATCAAATTACGGTCTTGAAAAAAAATGGATTAGGCTTACATACAAGGTTGTCAAAGAAATAGTCTAAAGGCTCAAAAGGGTTTAACTAGGATGATGTCCATGGGTAGGTAAAACTGAAGGTAAACATGTATAGGTTGCCAAAGAAATGCCTAAATCATATCCTAAACTTACATTCCTTATTTTCACTTTGCATACATATCAGGCAAGTTCTAGCATCAGCCACAAGCATAGAATATACTATTATCTCGCACACACAAGGCACATGGTCGACTTGATTGGAAGTAATATAGACTCTCGTCCCAACAATTGAAGGAATTGAATCACACAATATCACATAATAAGTCACAACTAGAGCCTAAACGTCTCAATAGTCACAATTGTAGCACATACTCTTGTTCTAATCTCATGCTGCCTATCAAAATAATTTCATGCGTAGCTAGAAAAATTTGACTCCTAAAAAAATTAAAAAAACGTTTGAACGAAAAAAAACAAAAAAATGGATGGACTCAAAAAAAAAAAAAAAAAAACCAAGTAAACAAGCAAACATAGGTGCAAACAAGCAAGTATAGAATGCATAGGTGCAAACAAGGAAGTATATCATGCGGATTCTGCCACCCCACACTTAGACGGGACACTGCCCTCAGTGGAAAATAAATGCGAAGAACCTGGTTATTCAAACTCTTCATCAATGTCGGGGGTCATACCCCCTTCGTCTGAATCATCGTAAGAGTCGTCGTCAGAGTTCTCCTCATCATCAGAATCAGGCAAGCGTCTATCATCATCAGTTGGCACGTCATCGTCCAGAGGTTCCTCAAAATATACGCCCACTCCACACATCTCCCGGGCATGCCTGTTCATTGGGTATTCGTGGTCCAGCTGTTGGAGCTCTTCAGCAGTTGGAATACGTCCACCACTCATCATAGTGAATCGTGTCATGCCATAGAGATGACGGAAGAAACTCTCATCACGAGCATGTCTCTCCGCAATAGTAAGGTTGACTCCATGAGTTGTTTCAGCATCTTTGACCTTTGTGAGGTCAACCTTCTTTGGGTTATGTGGGAGTTTGTGGTCAGCTGGTTCCTCTTCTATATCCTCCTTCCGCAACATTGCTGTCAACAAATTGTCGAATGTAAAATGGGACCTTCGGTGGAGTCTGGCCTTCCTTATGGTAGATCGAATGATTGCCCCAAAGTTGATAGGGACATTCGTCATCAACGCATAAACCAAACACACTCTATCTCTCGATATCTTGGTGTATTGCGTCCCAGGAATAAGGCATGAGTTGACAATGCGCATCCAGATTCTTGCTTCCCTATTTAGTGGAGCATAGGGGAAGGTGTTGTGACGGCCTGTTTCCTTATGTCTGCCCCATCTTGCCATCGATCTGCTTCCACAAAGCGTGTGTCTTATCGCTCTGTAAGGAGGCCTGCTGTACAGCTCTTTGTATGGTGCAGGGTCGACCGAAGGTAGGCCAAGAAAAGAGTTGATCCAATCCGCTGTAAGCTGTAACACTTGGCCCCGAATTTTGACTTCGTTGCCTGTTGTGTTTGGCGACCAGTTGGCATAAAATTCTCTTGTCAAGTCAAGATTGCACTCTCCCATGTCGCGGAAGATGAAATCTAGCTTCAAAGCCATTATTTTAGCCAACATTTGCGGCTCCTTCTTTGCTAAGGTCTCCTTGTTGATCAAGTCAACGTGCACATATTTCTTTTCTTTGTTGCTGTTGTACCATGCCTTGGCTTCTTCCTCAAGAACCCACTTTATTCTGAACATTCTGCGTGGTAGGTGTGCTGAAGATGATTCTCCTTGGTCTTTTCGACTTCTCTTCTTGTCCTTTCGGGACGTGGTAGCCTTCTCCTTGCCTTGCTTTGCTTTAGGTGCCATTGTGCCTGAGACTAGAAATAATGTTAGTTGCGGCACAATCTCACTTTATACAATCTATATGCAAGCACTAGGGGTACCACCCCACACTTAATCTTGTTAGCACAAATCAGTGAAGTGAAAGTGGTCGAGTACTCAGATTTCGTCGACATACGTTTTAGGATTGTATTCCGACAAGAAAATCAGCATTACACCACTTATTTGCAGCCATTGGACTACTTTCATGGTGGATATAGCAACACTACAACCTAGGGGTTACCACATGGAATTATTATTCTTACAACAAGCACAACCTCCTAAGTCAATAGGCACTATAACCTTATCCCGATGGCCGGGATAGTCTATCATGTAATCATCCAACCAACAGTCTTAAGTAATATTCATAGCCATATCAATTCATCAATTATCATAACAATGCTATCGAAACAAAATTCAAGTCGGAAACAAGTCAAGAATTCCCTACGTATATATTCAATCACACGATCTTGTAACAACTATCC
Source organism: Capsicum baccatum var. pendulum (assembly GCA_030864225.1). Lineage (NCBI taxonomy): Eukaryota > Viridiplantae > Streptophyta > Magnoliopsida > Solanales > Solanaceae > Capsicum > Capsicum baccatum. Next base: position 71,924,603 of record CM061558.1, on the reverse strand, counting down.
AAACACATGAACATTACCACCAATCTCACATGATTTAGCAAAATATAATAAGCATAGCAACGTAGTACTTACGATAAATAGATGAAGAATAAGAGAGTACGTACTTGCTTGAAGATTGTGGAGAAGTTGTTGTGAATTGGAAGAACAAAGGAAGAAAATTTTGAGAGGATTTGGAGTGATATGCGGCGCCTTTAGGGTTGTTTCTAATGTGGTTGTGTTATAAAACCAAGTTCCCTTTATATAGGAAGAGTATGGGTCGGGTTATGACCCATTTACAATCGGATTTGGGGACAAGATCACCACATATGCGGCGCATATCTCTCGGCATATCAATGACATATGCGGCGCATTGTCCATGGCATAATGGGACATATGCGCCGCATAGTCTATGGCATTTGTAGACATATGCGCCGCATAGTCTATGGCATATGAGATACTGAGACCAAATGCCATAGCATAGGCGGCGCATAGTCAAAAGCATACCTAGGAATAGGCGGCGCATAGTGTATAGCACACTAGATTCCGAGTCCTTAGGCTATAGAATAGGTTGTGCATCGTTCTTGGCCTATTTTCACCAAGGCCTAGCCTTCCTCGAAGCCTATTATGAAGTGAGAAAGGCTCAATTCATAGCCTTATGCATCACCATTCCTAACTTACCGACTTTACCATACAATGCGTCCAAATCGTCAATTGAGATCAATCTCCCCGTCGCATACTTCTTGCACCTAATTTGCTCAAAACAAAATGAAAACGATTAGTACGATGGGTTGCCTCCCACCAAGCGCCTTAGTTTTGGTCGTGGCACGACTCTTATTTTTGGATTTTCATTTATCAAAAAGAAAAAAAAATACTAAAACGACGAAATGATAAAACGATAAAACGACAAAACAATAAAACAATAAAACGATGGGTTGCCTCCCATCTAGCGCCTTATTTATTGTCGTGGCTCGACGTATTTATCTCGAGTACTTAGACTTCATCGAGATAAGTGATGGCCATGTCATTCATCGAGTCAAGAGGACCGATATATGGCTTGACACGTTGGCCATTCACTTTGAAGATAACACCCTCATTGTTTTCCAATTCGACTACTCCAGACGAGTAGACTTGGATGACTTTAAATGGACCAGACCATTTCGATTTTAACTTACCTGGGAAGAGCTTGAGTCTGGAGTTAAAGAGTAGTACCATGTCACCTTTTTGGAAGTTTCGTCGAACAATCCGCTGATCATGATACTTCTTCATCCGCTCCTTGTATAAATCTGATCTTTCATATGCATGGAGACGAAATTCATCTAGTTCGTTCAGCTGCTCCAACCTCAGGTTCTTCACATCATCCCAATTCAGATTCAAGTGCTTCAATGCCCACAATGCCTTGTATTCAAGCTCGATGGGTAGATGACAAGCCTTCCCATAAACTAGCTGATAAGGTGACATGCCAATGGGTGTCTTGAATGCAGTCCTATACGCCCATAGTGCATCATCTAGCTTTCGAGACCAGTCCTTCCTATTCGCATTAACCGTCTTGGCAAGGATTTGCTTGATCTCGCGGTTGGAAACCTCAACTTGTCCACTGGTTTGGGGATGATAAGGCATAGCTACCTTGGGTTGCTTGACTCCATACTTGGCCAATACAGATTTGAATAGCTTGTTGCAAAAGTGAGATCCTCCATCACTTATGATAGTACGAGGTACTCCAAAGCGAGAGAAGATATTCTTCTTTAAAAATGCTACAACATGCTTTCCTTCGTTGTCGGCCAATGCTACAGCTTCAACCCATTTTGACACATAATCCACAGCAACCAAGATGTACTTCATTCCAAACGAATTCACGAATGGTCCCATGAAATCAATACCCCACACATCAAAGAGTTCTACCTCCAGAATTTTGGCCATGGGCATTTCATGGTGTTTTGAAATAGCACCTTGACGTTGGCATTGGTCACACCTTCGCACATAGTCGTATGCATCTCTGAATATTGTAGGCCAATAATAACCGCTTTGCAAGACTTTCCTTGCCGTTCGATTCCCTGCATGATGTCCTCCAACTTGCGAAGTGTGGCATGCTTCCAATATAGTAGGCACTTCTTCATGGGATATACATCGTCGAATGAGACCATCCGCGCATCTTCGAAACAAATAAGGCTCATCCCAATAGTAGTGCTGAACGTCATGCATAAACTTCCTCCTCTGGTGGTAAGATAAATTGGAAGGTAACACATTACTCACCACGAAATTCGCAAAGTCGGCATACCATGGTAATTTCTCCATTGTTGTTGCTAGTATCTCCTCGTCAGGGAATGCATCATCAATCTGATTTTCTGGTTGCGCCACATACTTATTCTCAAGTCTGGATAGGTGATCAGCCACTTGGTTCTCGCAACCTCTTCTATCTTTGACTTCGAAATCAAACTCTTACAGCAGCAATACCCATCGAATCAGCCTTGGTTTTGCATCCTTCTTTGTCATTAGATACCTAAGAGCTGCATGGTCTGTATGAACGATCACCTTAGTACCCAATAGATAGGCACGGAACTTCTCAAACGCATACACAACCGCTAAGAGCTCTTGTTCAGTAACAGTGTAGTTCCTTTGGGCTTCATTTAGGACCTTACTCGCATAGTATATAGGATGAAATAATTTCTCCTTTCTCTGTCCAAGAACAGCACCAACGGCTACACCACTAGCATCACACATGACTTCGAACGGGAGCGTCCAATCTGGTGCTACCATGATAGGGGCTTCAATGAGTTTTTCTTTAAGGCATTCGAATGCCTTTAAGCAATCATCATTAAAGTCAAACTTCGCATCTTTCTCCAATAGTTTGCACAATGGACTAGAAATTTTGGAGAAGTCTTTGATGAATCTACGATAAAACCCAGCGTGACCAAGAAAACTACGAACTCCCTTCACCGAAATTGGAGGTGGTAGCTTCTCAATTACCTCTATTTTGGCGCGATCAACCTCTATTCCTCTTTCGGAAATCTTGTGCCCAAGAACGATTCCTTCTTTTACCATGAAGTGGCACTTCTCCCAATTCAGCACAAGGTTGAACTCTACACATCTTTGCAATGCCATGCTCAAGTTTGACAAACATGCTTCAAAAGACTCACCAACAACTGAAAATTCGTCCATAAATACCTCCAAAGTGTCTTCTACCATATCAGAGAAAATAGATATCATACAACGTGGAAAGGTGGTTGGTGCGTTACACAACCCGAATGGCATGCGTTTGAAGGCAAAAGTACCTTATGGGCATGTAAACGTTGTCTTCTCTTGGTCTTCGGGGGCAATAAAAATCTGATTGTAACCTGAATAACCATCCAAGAATCAAAACCATCCTTTCCCCGCTAATCGATCTAGCATTTGGTCCATAAATGGCATGGGGAAGTGATCCTTGAGCGTCCAAGAATTCATCTTGCGGTAGTCCATGCATACTCTCCATCCAGTAACGGGCCTAAGTGGAATAAGCTCATTCTTTGCATTCGCGACCACCGTCATGCCTCCTTTCTTGGGAACACATTGTACTGGGCTTACCCATGTACTATCAGAAATAGGATACACGACTCCTGCGTCTAACCACTTGATAATATCCTTCTTCACCACTTCTTGCAAAGGTGGGTTTAGACGTCTTTGATGTTTAATGGTGGGTGTGCACTTTTCTTGAAGCTGAATTTTATGAGTGCAAATCCCAGGTGGAATACCAATGATATCCGCAATGGTCCATCCAATAGCTCTAATATACTTGCGTAAGATTGCAATAAGAGCTGCAACTTGTTGCTCACCCAAATCGGCTGCTACAATGACTAGAAGAGTGTTTCCGCTTCCTAAGAATGCGTACTTCAAATGGCTTGGCAGCTCCTTTAATTCTAACGTGGGTGGCTCTTCAATAGATGGCTTAGCTGGTGGTGTGGGTCGATTTTTGAGATCAAGATCCAGCTTCTTGGGAGTATAACGATATGTCCCTAATCCCGATAGAGCACAAATATCTTCATCAGAAATTTCAGCATCATCATTCTCTCCTTTCATGAGCAAAACCTCCAAAGGATCATCAAGAATTCGTTCTTCAGCAAGTAACTCTTTCTCGTCATCAAAGACAACATCAGCCACTGAAAATACACTAAGATCTTTGGGTTGCTTCATTGATTTGCAAACATCAAAACGAACCACTTCGTCATTGATTCGGAATGAAAGTTCATTAGCTCTCAAATCTATGAGCACAGTTCCCGTAGCAAGGAAAGGGCGTCCCAAGATTATGGGAACCTCTGAATCTGCTTCACAATCCAAGATGACAAAGTCTGCTGGGAATATGAATGAAGATACCTTCACCAAGACATCGCATAGAATACCAACCGGTCGTTTTACCGACCTATCCGCCATAACAAGCCTCATATTAGTTGGTGTAGGATCTCCTAACCCCAACTTCTTGTAGATCGATAATGGCATCAAGTTGATGCTGGCTCCTAAGTCACACAATGCTTTAGCAAAGTCCAAAGATCCGACGGTGCAAGGAATTGTGAAAGCTCCGGGGTCGGCCTTCTTCTGAACTATCGATCGGGTAGCAATTGCACTACAATGATGCACATCATCTTTCAGCTCATAGCTTGCTGCCCTCTTCTTAGTCAAAAGATCTTTCATAAACTTCGCATACCCAGGCATTTGTTCAAGTGCTTTTACCAATGGGACATTAATGGTCAGCTGCTTCAACATAGTCATAAATTTGCTGAACTTAGTGTCATTGGACACTTTCTTCAATCTTTGTGGAAAAGGCGGTGGTGGGTATGGAAGTGTTCTCTCCACAGCTTTCTTCTCCTCTTGCTTCCGTTTATCATTTTTTTCAGGCTGCACGTCACTAGGTAGCACATCCTTGACGTTTGAAGTAGTTGTTGCGGCTTCTTCTCTTGTAACGTCACTAGGTATGGCGTCAATGTCTGCTGCTACGTCAACCACTTGCTTGCCTTTTGCTGAAGTTTCCAGCACCTTACCACTTCTGGTAGTGATGGCCATGCATGACCCATCATTCCTTGGGTTTTGCACAGTATCGCTTGGTAAGGTGCCAGCCTTTCTTTGATTGAATGCTGCTGAAAGTTGGCTCAATTGCTGCTCTATTTGCTTGATAGAAGTGGAATGAGAATCAACTAATTGCTTCATGGAGGCCAAATTGTCAATTACCTCCTTCACTCCTGCGCTCGTTGCTTCCACTCCTTTCAATAACTTAGCCATCATGTCTTCCATAGAATCAGATGTGGTGGTATCACGTCTACCAGGGGGAACGTACAAACCACTCTTTTCATTATTTTTCTTCCAACTACCTTGGTCTTTGCTTCCTGATTTATCATAATAGTTCCGACCTTGGTTTCCTTGGGTATTCCCTCGAAAACACCCCTGATTGTTCAAGTAGTTGGCCTCCTCTTCCGAATCAGATTCGTCTCTTCCTTTCAGCGCCACAGCTTTCACTTTTTCGGTCTTCCCTGATAATAAGTGCTTTGTCAGAAGATCCAATTGTGTTTTCATGTGCGCCATGTCTTGCTCACGTTCTTTTTCTCTTCTTCTTTGGTCTGCAGACATACCAATAGATAAAGTGGGGCTTGCTACCTCCGAATCCCTGGTATGCCAAGCTCTACTTTGCTTTGTCATGCGATCTAGCATATTGCTTGCTTGACCAAAGGTGAGGTCCATGAAAGAACCTCCAGCTGCGTTGTCCACCACTGGTTTAGTTATTGAATTCAAGGCTCTATACAAGATCTCCATGAGGTGAACATTAGTCATGTGATGGTTTGGGCATCTCGTTAGCTTTGTTTTGAACCTCTCCCATGTTTCGTGAAGAGCTTCAGAGGGAAGCTAACGAAAGTTGCTGATTTCATCTCTCAATTGAGCCCTCTTGGATGGCGGAAAGAATCTTTCTAGGAAAGCGTCTCTCAATTGCCTCTAATTTGTAATTGAATCAGGAGTCAGCCCATTCAACCATAGTGTTGCCTCCCCAGACAGAGACAATGGAAATAGACGTAATCGAATAGCATTCTGACCAACACCAGGATTGTCAAAAGACTTGCATGTAGAAATAAAGTTGATGAGATGCATATTCGGATCATCGCCTGCTAGTCCACCAAATAATCCCTTGAGTTGCAATAACTGAATCATGGTGCTAGTGATGTTGAACTTGGCTCCGGGTGCTAATGGTGGTGGAATTATAGCTCCAGTGTCTCCGGCACCATCAAGATCATCATCATCATCGTCGAAAGCTGGCTGCACAGGTTGGCGATCATATCTATACCAAGCTTGTCGACCTCTTCTGTTGGCAGGTGTTGCAATTTCAGCGCCATGCCTTGGGTTTATCAACTCGTCATCTCCTAAATCCTCATCGTCAGGGTTTGTTGCTCGCCCAGGATTATCAATCTTTTGCTGGTGTACTTGGGCAGCGGCAAGAGCAGCTAATCTTGCTTGCTCGTGTTGAGCAGCCATCCTGTCGATTTCAGCTTGTGCTTCCATTCTTCTAATTCGTTGTGGTTCAGGATTGATTGGTAATAACGGTTGACCTGAACTTCTAGTATGGGGCATGCAATAAAAGAAAAACCTGCAATAAACAAAAACAAAAACTAAAAGTAAAAGTACGAGAATCTTGGACCAAAGGGTCTAGTAATTATCACAAACTTGATTGACACTCGTATTCCCCGGCAACGACGCCAATTTTTGATAACGCTCAATCTACAGCTCTCGTGGGAGTGTAAAGCGGTCGTTAGCAAATATAGAACCCAACCTGGGTTGGGTGTCGATCCCACAGGGAATAGCTTGGTCAACAAGTAAGTAAAATTACTAGACTTTTAGTGCAAGTCTCGTAAGAAGGGGGGATTGTAATAAGTAACCACAGTAATGAAATAAAAGCTGAAAATAACAAAGTAAAAAGAGAGTATTTCGTAGGTTGTGAAACAATAAGAATTGAAGCGTTGGGGTTATGTCCACCTTCTGAGGTATACGTCTCTATTGGCTATGAGTGTGTAGAGTCTTGACATGCAATTGCTTATAGAGAATTGTAGTCGATGGTAAATCTAAGCGTCTCTCGACCTAAACAAGGACTATTTCACTTTAACTCTCTCGAGCTTAAAGCGTGTCTAACGGTACGAATTCTCTAAGAGGTTAGTCCAGTTACGGCACTAGCTTTTTAATAGGAAAGGGTGTCCTACTACCTTGACATTATCTCTTTTCCAGACAAATAACCTTTCTCTCGAACAAGTTAAATGTTAGACTGGCGTTATTCTTGCGTTTGCAACCGCAAAGAATGTAGATTAAGATGAAGAGCGTAATCATATAAGCAATATACGTGTCTTGAACTCACAAACTCACAGCTATAGATAGTAACTCATTCGGCTTCCATAACCCCAACAGAGAAGTTTAGTTACCCATGAGTGCGAAGGATATCACTTTTTGCATGGTTGATGGCGTGAGAAGTAGGTGATAGGCGTGTGGTTTAGGTGATTCCCTAGCAAGTAACGATTCTCTTGTTGTGGAATAGATGAATAGAAGAATAGATTAGAAGTGCTTGTAGATGAGGAAGATGAGAAGAATGGAGGAAAATTAATAGTTGAATTGATAGCTGAAGAAGTTATAAAAATCTCTAACATGATAGGGTATTTATAATACTCCTATCCTACTCCTACTAAGCTAATGAAATAAATAACCAAATCCTAATATACTAATGAAATCCTTGACCCAAATGTACTAGGGTAAGGTTACAATATCATAATCCAAATAGAATAGTAAAACACATAACCAAATTATACTAGGTTAATGTATCTTTGTAAAAATCCAGCTTTGTGTCTGTAAGTCCCCAAAGTCTTCAGAAATGCTGTTTTAGCCCGGGACAGATTTTCCATGCAGCAGATTTGGTCCTTAGGCATCCAGCTCCCTTTTACTTCGTTTGTGAGCTTTCTTTTGCGTCAAATAAGCCATAAAATGCTGTATTTTGCATCATTTATACCTGAAACTTTCCTAATCATGTTTGTTAGCTCATTTACAGGAAAAAGGACTAAAAGTGCATGAAATATATAATTTGTTCTCAAAACTAGGCTAAAATATGGGCAAAATATATTGATATAGGCATGTAAATTCGCCTATCATCACGGGTACTCAATGAGAATGGCGAGAATGCTAAACTGGTGGGTTAAGCCACCTCATCAACACTAATCTAATGGGTTAAGATGTCTCAACCTATGCTGGCTACGTAGTTCTGGAACATAAGGATGACTACAAAGAATCACACCCTAAACTGGTGGGTGAGTTCCCATCCTTGGGTTCACTCAGTGCTAACCTCTAATCTCATCTGGAGGGACTGGACATGAATAACTGACTATGCATGACTTAATCTTACTGAATTCTATTGATTGGCAGAATGTTACTGATTTCTGACAACTGACTAAGATCATGAGGTTTTCCTGAGTCACATGACTAACTGAAGTCTATGGAATCATAGCTTGAGTTCGGATATCGTGAAATATGACATGGCTCTAGGAACACAACTATATTTTTTGGGTACGAATACCCCCAGGACTCGATAGGCGGAAACTAACACATATGACATGACTTGATCACAAGATTTGAGTCCACAATTCACAATATCATAAGTAAGGATTTCATAATAAGAATGATTCTCAACAAACTATCATATGATTGGGAATGCACACAACATGTATATACTTGCATGGCTTCAATAACATGGTCGTTCCATATCAAAACAATATCATAAGCATCTCATATAACATCTTCAATTCAAGACAATAGCATGGGGATCACGTTGAACATAAACTTAGAACATGGAATAGTTAATTAGGACTTATTATGTCATAAAAGGATGATTTCTATTCCCTTAGGTATTTTCACAAACACCTTACATGCACATCTTAGACATAGATGGATTTATCAAGATTACAAATATTCAACCACCAATTTCACATATTTATACATTAAATACCACCATATCCTCACAATAAACATACAAAGATCCCATCTTAGGCATCATCAAACTCCAACCACATGAAAATCAACCACCAACAACATAAACATCATGATACAAAATTTAAAAGATGTTTCTTTAGCTTCATTGACGAAAGGAGTCCATGAATCAACTTACGGATACCTTAGAAGGAATATTCTTGATGATTGACGGAGGAATTTCCTTAAAATCAGATCTTTAAGCTTAGTTACGCAACCCTAGTTGTTTTTCTCTTTTAGTGCTCTTGGATGATGAGCTTTGAGATGATAATAGGGTTGTAATATGTTTAGAAGCTATATATTTCATAGGGTTAAGTTTAGGGATGTGTAAAGAGTGTTAAAAACTTAATTACCCTTAAAATAACTCAAAACGGAGTGTTTTTGGCACTTGGAACTGACTTAGGTGGCGCCCAAGTAATTTCCTAAGCTAGGTTAGGTGGCGCCTAACCAATCGCCTATGTTTGGTTGGGCGGCGCTTAACCAATCGCCTATCCTTATTGTCTCTCACGAAAATGGGCATAACTTTTCGCTCAGGTATTGCATTAAGGCAAAATTTGTATCGTTGGAAAGATAATTCGCTTCTCTATAATTTGGTGGGTCTAAATAAGCCAAAATACCATATTAACATCAAGTTATACGCATTCAAATATGACCCTTGCAAAATCTAACACTAAAACTTTATAGATTCAAAAACTCTTAGCTTGTATTACCTTAAGTGACTCATATGAACATGCTTAATGTATCATAAGCTATCCTATCACTAGGATATTCATTGTAATACCCCACATGTTTCTAAGCTAGGAAGTGAATTAGTATTCCTACGTATGAAATCTCATATCCTATGATACATACTTGAGTACATAACTTACAATGAATATCCTAGTGATAGGATAGATTATGATGCATTAAGCATGTTCGTATGAGTTACTTAAGGTAATACAAGCTAAGATTTTTTGAATCCATCAAGTTTTAGTGTTCGATTTTTCAAGGGTCATCTTTGAACAAGTATAACTCTATGTTGGTGTGATATTTTTCTAATTTAGACCTACCAAATTGTATAGAATAAAATTAGCTTTCCAAAGATACCAATTTCTCCTTAATCAAATACCTGAGCAAAAAGTTATGCCCATTTTCGTGAGAGACAGTAAGCATAAGTGATTGGTTAGGCGCCGCCCAACCTAAGCATAGGCAATTGGTTAGGCGCCGCCCAACCAAAGCATAGGCGATTGGTTAGGCACCGCCTAACCTAGCTTAGGCAATTACTTGGGCGTTGTCTAAGTCAATTCTAGGTGTCAAAAACACTCTATTTTGAGTTGTTTTAAGGGTAATTAAGTCCTTTAACACTACTTACACGTCCCTAAACTTAACCCTACGAAATATATAGCTTGTTAACATATTACGACCCTATTTTCTTCTCAAACCTCATCATCCAAGATCACTAAAGGGGAAAAATAACTAGGGTTGCATAATTAAGATTGAAGATCCAATTTCAAGCAAATTCCTCCGTCAATCATCAAGAATCTTTCCTTCTAAGGTATGCGTGAGTTGATTTATGGATCCTTTTCATCCATAAAGATCAAAAACCCTCTTTTTTATTATAAAGTATGATTTCTATATTGTTGGGTGTTGATGATCATGTTGTTGATATTGGGTGATTCCCAAGATGGAATCTTTATATGTTTTTGTGAATTTATGATATCATATGAGTTGGAAACATGTAAAGTTTGTTGTTCATGATCTATAATTTGATGATTTCACCTATGCTTAAGATGTGCATGTAAGGTATTTGATAAAATTCCTAAGACACTAGAAATCATGCAATATAGCTAAATTGTGACAAAGTGAAGGATTCATGATATTCCCTTACGTTCCAATGACATCTATGTTTTTAATGTGCCTTGTAAATGTTGTTGGAATACTCATGAACTATTCTTATGAAATTATGCTATGTTTACTTGCAAATCCTACTTATGAACAATATGTATGATAACCATGCAATCCACATGAACTTCCATGCTATTGGTATGTGTTGCCAATATGATTATGTAATGAACATGATATTAAGATTGTGCAAGTACTTTCGTGTGATATGAAATCCTTTCCATGCAATACATTGTTGATAACCATGCAGAGTATTAGATCCCTACTTATGATATTATATATTATGGACTCTACTCTTATGATCAAGTTAGTCATGTTTGTCAGTTTCCTTCTATCGAGTCCTGGGGGTACTTTTACCCGAAAACTATAGCTGTGTGCCTAGATCCATGTCATGTTTCACGATATCCGAACTCAAGCTATGATTCCATAGACTTCAGTCAGTCATGTTACTCAGGAAAACCTCATGATCTTAGTTAGTTGTCAGATATCAGTAACATTCCACCAGTCAACAAAATTTAGTAAGATGAAGTTATGCACAGTCAGTTATTTATGTCCAGTCCCTCCAAATGGGCGTAGAGGTTAGCACCGAGTGAACCCAAGGATGAGAACTCACCCACCAGTTTGGGCTGTGATTCTTAGTAGTCATCCTTGTGTTCCAGAACCACGTAGCTAGCGTAGGTTGAGACATCTCAACCTATTAGATTAGGGTTGATGAGGTGGCTTAACCTGTCAGTTTAGGGCTCCCACCGTTCTCGTTGAGTACCCGCCAGATAAGGGTCACTCACAGGCTATCCTTACCTGTGGCACGATATTGACACCCCTCCAGTTGGGGCAGAGATTAGAACCCAACTTAGACATAACGGCATACGTGGGGCATGTTGGTTAAACACTACTTCCCACAGTTTTAATATCAGTCTCAGTAAGAGAACTCAAGGCTTTCTTCAGATTTTAGTATTTACAGGACTGTCAGATACAGTTGTCGATGTTATTAGTTTTAGTATCAGTCATTACAGTTATCAGTAAACCATGTATTAGCTTACAGGTCATGCTATCACGTATTCACAGTCCCAGTTTTTATATATGTGTGTTTGCACTCCCACGTTCATATTAGTCAGTCAATGTTGTTCATGCATGAAACCCTTTATGTTCATCGTACCTTCCTTGTATAATCAGTACTCCAGTTGTACTGACGCATTTGCGCTATGGTGCTTTCTTTTCATGTTACACCATAGGTTCTGAGACACGAGCTCCATCCCAGCAGTAGTGGTAGCATTCCAGTCGTAGAGACACAGTGAGTCCTCGTTGATTCGAGGACAATATGAGTTGATACATTTATTTATTTCCTTAGTTTAGTTTTATGGAGTTAGTTGGAGACATGTTCCTTCAACTCCTTATTCAGATAGTTTATAGGCTTTCAGATTTGCGTTCAGGTTGAGTTGTTTTGGGTATTTTCACCCACATGATTGTATTTAGTTGAAACTTATGGCCTTATAGTTCTACGTATTCCGCATTATTATACCATTATTTGTAGTATATAGGTACATATATCATTCATGGGTTAGCTTGTGGTCTCTCGGGGTCATGAGCACCATGTAGCATTCTGGTTTAGTGAATCGGGGTGTTACATTCATTGTAAGTCATGTACTCAAGTATGAATCACAATATAGGAGATTTCATACGTAGGAATACTTATTCACTTCCTAGCTTAGAAATATATGGGGTATTACAATATCTCCCCCTTGGGAACATTCGTCCTCGAATGAGAATTTACTGAGAAGGGACAAAAGACAATAGAACCTGAATTGAACATGAAGAACTGAAACTTGATCTCATGACTGATATGCTAAACATACTGAATTCGTGCATATCTGATTCACGGACAACTAACACATGAATGCATGACTGAGTATGGAATGGTTAATAGGTACAAAGTTTATACTGGAAACATAAACGTGAAATTGAATAAGATTAAGGAGAACTGTTACCTTGAGCTTGATCTGAATTGGTGGGGAATTGGTGAGGATACTTGGTACGCATATCTACTTCTGCTTCCCAAGTAGCTCCCTCATGAGACTGATTTCTCCAAAGAACCTTGACTAGAGGGACTTCTTTGTTCCTCAATCTACGAGTCTGATAATCTAAGATTTTGACTAGAATCTCTTCATAGGAGAGGCTGTTCTGAATGTCGTTGCTTTGAATATGGACAAAAACTGTTGGGCCACCTATACACTTCTTTAGCAAGGAGACATGGAAGACTTGATGGACTGAGGCTAGATCTGAAGGCAACTCAAGCTCATAAGCTACCTTGCCGAAACAACAAAGAATTTTGAAGGGACCGACATACTGGGGACTGAGTTTCCCTTTCTTGAATAAATAGAACTGGAGCTGAGGTGAGTCGAGTCTTCAACTCTTGAAAGCTCTTCTCGCATGAATCTGACCACTGAAACTTAATCTTCTTCTGAGTCAATCTAGACATGGGAGATGTAATAGAAGAAAATCCATCAAAAAATCGTCTATAATAGCCAGCCAAACCCAAGAAACTCCTAATATCTGATGGAGATACGGGTCTGGGCCAGTTTCTTACTACTTCAGTTTTCTAAGGATCTACTCTAATGCCATCATTGGAAACAATATGGCCAAGGAATGCTACTGATCTTAGCCAAAATTTGCACTTGCTGAACTTAGAAAATAACTGGTGATCCCTGAGAGTCTGAAGAACAATCCCAAGATGGTCTACATGATCATGCTGCGAGAATAGATCAGAATATCATTTATAAAGACTATGAGAAACATGTCCAAGTACTACTTGAACACACGATTCATCAGATCCATAAAAGCTGTAGGGGCATTGGTAAGACCAAATGACATGACTAAAAATTCGAAGTGACCATACCGAGTATGGAAAGCTGTCTTCGGAATTTCACATTCTCTAACTCTGAGCTGATGTTAGCCTGATCTAAGGTCTATCTTTGAGAAGAAACTGGCACCCTGAAGTTGGTCGAATAGATCATCAATACTGGGAAGAGGATATCTATTCTTGACCGTGACCTTGTTGAGTTGAAGGTAATCAATACACATCCTGAGAGAACCGTCTTTCTTGCACATGAATAATACTGGCGCACCCCATGGGGAATAGTGGGTCTGATGAATCCCTTATCTAAGAGATCCTTCAACTGATCTTTCAGTTCCTTGAGTTCTTCTAGTTCCATTCTGTATGGCAGAATATAAATAGGTTGAGTATCCGGAAGAAGGTCTATGACGAAGTCTATTTCCCTTTCGAGAGAAATACCTGGAAGATCTTCGAAAAAGAAATTTGAGTATTCATTAACAACAGGGACTATTTCGAGGCTTGGAGATTCTAAACTGGGATCTTTAACATGTACGAGATAATACACACACCCCTTAGAAATCATTTTCCTTGCCCAAAGGTAGGAAACAAGTTGACCCCTGAGCGCTGAAATGCTACCCTTCTACTCTAGGACGGGCTCATTCGGGAACTAAAACTGAACTATCCTGTTTCTACAGTTGACTGTGGCATAGCAGGAATGAAGCCAATCCATACTGAGAATGACATCAAAATCAGTCATCTCTAACTCCACTAAATCTACTGACATAGATTTTTGAGATATCATAATCGGGCAGTTCCTGTATACCCGTTGGGCTATAATGGTTTTACCCACTGGGGTAGAGACTGGGAAGGGCTCTGCTAGGATTTCGGGACTGATTCTGAATTGCCTGCTATGTATGGAGTAATAAAAGACAAAGATGCACCTGGGTCTAGCAAAGCATAAACATGAACATGGAAAATATATAACGTACCAGTAATGACATCAGGAGAATTTTCCTTATCCTTCTGGGACTGAAGAGAATAGAGTCTGGTTGGGCGTTGCCCACTGGTAGCACTAGAAATGGCACCCTGCTAATTCGGGTGACTGGACTGAGCTGTAGAATAATTTTGCTGACCCTGAAGACTTGACTGCAGACACTCCCTAATCCTATGGCCTGGCTTGCCACAACCAAAACAGACATCACTACCGGCTCTGCAAATGCCCTTGTGGTTCTTACCATAAGTCTGACAAAGGGGATTTATTCGGGCACTGCTAACACTACCCTGAGATTAAGAGCCTGGCACTTTGTCCTTATTACCGTCTTTGAATTTCGGCACTGGAGTGCTGGCTGAGGAAGGAGCTGGAACGGCTGACTTGGAGCAAAACTATGAACGGTTTCTTCCATCTGACTTGGGGTGAGCAAAGTTGAAGTTACCTGACCTTGCTCTCTTGTTCTGCCTCTCCTTTGTGTTAAACTTCTGCTCTTCTACTTGCTGGGCATGGGTTATGAGTATGGCTAAGGTCATATCACCGATCATCATCGCAGACCTATACTCATTTACCACACTATCGTTTAGCCCTGAAATGAACTTTCTCATCTTATCTCTATTGTCTACAACCACATGAGGAGCATACTTGGCTAGCTAAGTAAATCTGAAAGAATACTCCCTAACCGTCATATTCCCCTACCTGAGGTTAATGAACTTAAGAACTTTGGCTTCCCTCAGCTCTTCAAGAAAGAATCTATCTAAGAAGGTCGTGACAAATTTCTCCCACTTGATAGGGCCTGTATTATCTAACCTCTCAGACTTCCACAATTTGTACCAATTATGTGCAACATCCTGTAACTGGTAGGCGAATAACTCAGCACTCTCAATAGAAGTAACACTCATGATGTCAATGAACTTCTAGACTTGGTCAATGAACTCCCGAGGGTCCTCATCAGACTTAGACCCATAGAAAAATGGATGGTTCATCTGGGTGAAGTCGCGAACCCTAGCTGCTTTGGGATTGGCCAGTAGATTGGCCGAAATTATTGGTGGCCATTCATTCTTTGCAGACATGGACTGAGCAAGTGTGGTAAATGCGGCTCTAAACTCCACATGGGAAACATGTTTGCCCAAAGGATCTTTGAGCTGAGGAGCTGGCTGGTTTCTTTAATTTGGGGCCATGGTCTGGAATAAGAGAAGAATGGATTAGACTGAGAGTTTAACTAGTGATTATGCTCACTAGCATGACATGAATAATGAAGAAATGGGACTGTTCCAAAAACATCTTATAGCCTTCCTCACATAAATGTGGCGCGCAACACATCCATGTACAAGATTCTACTAGTGCGACTTTCAGACTTCCTAGGACTCTATTGAACCTTAGGCTCTAATACCAAGTTTGTAACTCCCCGATTCGCTGAACCAGAATGCTACATAGTGCTCATGACCCCAAGGGACCACAAGCTAACTCATGACTGATATCTGTACCTATATACTGCAATTTATAATATAATAATGCGGAATACATAGAACTGTAAGGCCATAAGGCTCAACTGAATAAAATCATATGGGTGAAAATACCCAAAACAACTCAATCTGAAAGCTAAGTCTGAACGTAAATCTGAACATAAATCTAAAAGCCTCTAAAATATCTGAATAAGGATTTGAAGGAACATATCTCCAACTAACTCCATAAAACTGAACTGAAGAAATAAATAAATGTATAAAATCATATTGTCCTCGAATCAATGAGGACTCATTATGCCTCTGTGACTAGAATTCTACCACTACTGCTGGGCTGGAGCTCGTGTCTCGGAACCTATGGTGTAACATGAAAAGAAAGAACCATATCACAAATGCATCAGTAAAACTGGATTCCTGAGTATACGAGGAAGGTAGGCTGAACATAAAGTATTTCATGCATGAACAACACTGTTTGACTAATATGAACGTGGGAGTGCAGACACATATATGTAGAAACTGGAACCTTGAATACGTGATAGCATGACCTGTAAGATAATACATAGTTTACTGATAACTGTCATGAATGATACTGAAACTGTGGGAAGTAGTATTTAACCGACATGCCCCATGTATGCCTGTAATACCCCATATGTTTTAAAGCTAGGAGACGAACCATTTTTTCTATGTATGAAACCTCCTATCCTGTGAGTAGAATTTTAGTGCACGACATACAATGAGTATCCTAGTGATAAGATAGCTTATGATACATTAAGCATGTTCATGTGACTCACTTAAGGTAATACAAGCTAAGTGTTTTTGAATCCATCAAGTTTTAGTGTTCGATTTTGCAAGGGCCATCTTTGAATGAGTATCACTCAATGTTAATTTGGTATTTTGGCTGATTTAGACCCACCAAATTGTATAGAATCAAATTATCTTTCCAACGATATCAATTTCTCCTTAATCCAATACCCGAGCAAAAAGTTATACCCTTTTTCGTGAGAGACAGTAAGGATAGGCAATTGGTTAGGCGCTGCCCAACCCAAACATAGGAGATTGGTTAGGCGCCGCCCAACCTAGCTTACGCAATCACTTGGACACCGCCTAAGTCAGTTCCAGGTGCCAAAAACACTCCGTTTTGAGTTATTTTAAGGGTAATTAAGCCTTTTAACACTCCTTACATGTCCCTAAACTTAACCCTATTAAATATATAGCTTCTAAACACATTACAACCCTATTAACATCTCAAAGCTCATCATCCAAGAGAACTAAAATAGAAAAACAACTAGGGTTGCATAATTAAGATTGAAGATCCAATTTTAAGCAAATTCCTCCATCAATCATTAAGAACCTCCCTTCCAAGGGATGCGTAGTGTTCATCCACGGATTCCTTTCGTCCATGGAGTTCAAGAATCAATCTTTAAAATACAAAAGCTTGGTTGATTGTGGTGATATAATCATACCCATATTTATGCTTGTTTGTTTTGCTATATAATAGTATCGTGACTGTATATCTCATGAAAGTTTAGTAGTTATTCATTGAACAACATGGTCTTTAGATGATTTGATAGAATTCAAATATGAAATCCACCTATGCCTTAAAGAATGCATGTAAGGTGTTCGATAAAATACCTAGTATGTTAGAACTTCATATTTACATGATTTCATGATATCAAAATAATAAGTTCATGTTAGTCATACACTCCAATATGAATTTTCATGCAAATTATGTGTTGTTATTGTTGTGGTATAAAGCATGTATGATAATGGAGATATATATTAAATACACAAAATATATCCATGCTTTCCCTACCATGTTTGAGATGTTGAATAAATACATGAAGTATAATATCCCCAAATCATTACAATATGAAATAAACATTACATGTTGTTGTTTTCTTATGCTTGAATGGTTTTCATGCAATTGCTATGAATAGTATACGTTTTCGGAATGCCCATGATATTAGAATATAAGATTTATGACTTGATTATAAGCATTCCTATACATGATAGATATTATGATGACCATGTACTTTATGAAATCCCCCACTCATGTATTATGGATTTTTATTGATGTCCATGTACTCAAAAAATTCAAGTTGTGTCAGTTTCCTTCCATCGAGTCCTGGGGGTACTTGTACCCAAAAAATATAGTTGTATGCCTAGAGCCTTGTCATGTTTTCACGATACTCTCATTCAAGCCATAATCTATAGAATTCAGTCAGTCATGTGACTAAGGAAAACTCAGAAACCTCAGTAATCTCAGTAGTACAGTAATCTCAGTAATCTCTGTGCTTAGTAACCTCAGAAACCTCAGTATTCAAAGTCAATATCAGTAATTTCAGTACTCTCAACCATTCCTCAAAACTCAGTGCATTCCATCAGTCATTGGAATCTTGTAAACTTAGTTTAGTTCTGCTAAACAATACCACTAGTATCAGTCCAGTTAATTAGTATCAATTCAGCTAATCAGTTTAGTTTAGTGATTTAGTTCATCTTAGTTATTCAGTTCAGTGTCCTTTAGATGGGAGTATAAGTTAGCACCGAGTGAACCCAAAGATGGGAACTCACCCGCCAGCTCAGGGTGTGATTCTTAGTAGTCATCCTTATGTTCCAGAATTATGTAGCCAGCGTAGGTTGAGACATCTTAACCTGTCAGATTAGGGTTGATGAGGTGGCTTAACACTTCAGTTTATGGTTCCCACCATTCTCATTGAGTACCTGCCAGTATAGAGTTCTCACAGCTATCCTTACCAGTGGTGCGGTATTGACACCACTCCAGTCGGGGCAGAATTGGTCACTAGATTAGCTATTATAGCATATTTGGGGCATGTCGGTTAGATATCTACTTCCCACAGTTTTAGTTATAGATTCCAGTACTGTCAGCTATAGCTACCCAATCTCAGTAAAGAACTCAAATAGTTCTTTAGATTTCAGTATATCAGGACTGTCAGATACAATCAACTCAGAAATAAAATTGAACTCAGATAGTTTCCTTCATATTAATGGACTGTCAAATACAATCACTTATGCTATCAATCACAAAAGTTATCAAAACTTATGATATCAGTACTCAGCTTCAGGACTGTCAGATACAGTCAATCAGACCAGTTCTTCATAATTTGAACTATTAGAAACAATCATTCCTTTATCAGTAATGCAATATCACTCTCTTAGTATATCAGTAATACAGTATAAGATCCATCACTTATTAGTGATTTACATATCAATATCAGTAAACTCAGTCTTTTAGAATCTTATTATTAGTACACTTATGTTGTCAGTATTCAGACTCAGTAGTTCGTATCTCCATGAGTTCAGTTACAGTTACGTATACATGTATGTACTATCACATTCATATCAGTCAGTATTTTCAATGCATATAACCCTTTGTATTTATGCTACCTCACTCATATACTCAATACATTCAGACGTATTGACGTATTTGCGCTATGGTGCTTTCTCTTATGTTACACTATAGGTTCAAAGGTATGAGCTCCAAATCAGCAGTAGATTCTAGGATCAGGAGTCAGAGTTAGACGTGAGTCCTCATCCTTTGAGGAAATGATTATTCATTTCTATTTTAGTTTTCACTTTATTTTAGTAGTTGGAGTTAGTTAGGGACATGTCCCATCAACTCCTTATTTAGTTCAGTTAAAGGCTTTCGGACTAGATGTCAAATTAGATGTTCATACTTTAGTATTTATGTTCCTTTTTGGTATTGTTATACCATATTTTCAAATATGTATTAGTATTGAACCTTATGGTCTTACAGTTCATGTTTCCGCATATTTTATGAGATATTATGCAGTTTATCAGGATAGATATCAGTCATAGGTTAGCTTGTGGTCCTTCGGGGTCATGAGCACCGTGTAGTATTTCGGTTTAGAAAATCAGGGCATTACAATGCTGTTATAACTAAGCTGGGGTCTAATCTTTTCCTTGACTAGAGGGGTGTCAATAATATGCCACGGGTAAGGACAGCCTGTGAGTGACCCTTATTTGGAGGGTACTCAATGAGAATGGTGGAAACCTTAAACTAATGGGTTAAGCCACCTCATCAACCCTAATCCAACATGTTAAGATGTCTTAACCTACGCTATCTACGTAGTTTATGAACTCAAGGATGACTACTAAGAATCACACCCTGAACTGGCGAGTGAGTTCCCATTCTTGGGTTCACTCGGTGCTAACCTATACTACCATCTGGAGGGACTGGACATGAATAACTGACTGTGCATGACTTAATCTTACTGAATTCCATTGACTGGGGGGATGTTACTGATATCTGACAACTGACTAAGATCATGAGGTTTTCCTGAGTCATATGACTAACTGAAGTCTATGGAATCATAGCTTGAGTTCGGATATCGTGAAACATGACATGGCTCTAGGCACACATCTATAGTTTTTGGTTAAGAATACCCCCAGGACTCGATAGGCGGAAACTGACACACATGACATGACTTGATCACAAGATTTGAGTCCACAATTCACAATATCATAAGTAAGGATTTCATAATAAGAATGATTCTCAACAAACTATCACATGATCGGGAATACACACAATATGTATATACTTGCATGGCTTCAATAACATGGTCGTTCCATATCAAAAAAATACCATGAGCATCTCATATAACATCTTTAATTCAAGACAATAGAATGGGGATCACGTTGAACAAAAACTTAGAACATAAAATAGACATTTAGGACTTATTATGTCATAAAAGCATGATTTCTATTCCCTTAGGTATTTTCACAAACACCTTACATGCACATCTTAGGCATAGGTGGATTCATCAAGATTACAAATATTCAACCACTAATTTTATATATTTATACGTTAAATACCACCATATCCTCACAATAAACATACAAAGATCCCATCTTAGGCATCATCAAACTCCAACCACATGAAAATCAACCACCAACAACATAAACATCATGATACAAAATTTAAAAGATGTTTCTTGAGCTTCATTGACGAAAGGAGTCCATGAATCAACTTACGGATACCTTAGAAGGAATATTCTTGATGATTGACGGAGGAATTTCCTTAAAATTGGATCTTTAAGCTTAGTTACGCAACCCTAGTTGTTTTCTCTTTTAGTGCTCTTGGATGATGAGCTTTGAGATGATAATAGGTTTGTAATATGTTTAGAAGCTATATATTTCGTAGGGTTAAGTTTAGGGACGTGTAAGGAGTGTTAAAAGACTTAATTACCCTTAAAATAACTCAAAACGGAGTGTTTTTGGCACCTGGAACTGACTTAGACGGTGCCTAGTGATTGCCTAAGATAATATGGGTGGCGCCTAACCAATCTCCTATGTTTGGTTGGGCGGATCCTAACCAATCGCCTATCCTTACTGTCTCCCACAAAAATGGGCATAAATTTTTCTCGGGTATTGGATTAAGGCAAAATTGGTATCGTTGGAAAGATAATTTGATTATCTACAATTTGATGGGTATAAATAAGCTAAAATACCACATTAACATCAAGTTATACTCGTTCAAATATGACCCTTGCAAAATCGAACACTAAAACTTGATGGATTCAAAAACTCTTAGCTTGTATTACCTTAAGTGACTCATATGAATATGCTTAATGCATAATAAGCTATCCATTCAGTAGAATATTCATTGTAAGTCATGTACTCAAGTATGAATCATAGGATAGGAGATTTCATACGTAGGAATACTTATTCATTTCCTAGCTTAGAAATATGCAGGGTATTACACTAACTGACTTGGTAAGTTTGACATAAAGAAGTAATCTATTTTTTTTGGCAGATACACATTGATCAGGTCTGTGTCACATTAATTTTCAATAATAATCATGAAGCATTTCTGTTGCTTTCTATGAATTATTCTGGGAAGTATGTGGCCTGTGAATATTTCTTTCTTAAGTTTCTCTCAGTGACAATCTCAGTTTGAGTCAAGTATACTCTTTTTACTTCTTAATCTACATATATGATATCTTTGTAAGGATTTTTATTAATTTGATTTAACTTACTGGGATTGGATTGTATAGGGATATAGGTCTGTATTTGTTCTTTAAAGGATATTGATCAAGTGAGTTGACAGGTAAAAGTGAAGCATGTTGTCGTTACTAAGCTCTCTAATTCTTTCTCAGCTAATGGTGTCCTGGATTGTCTGCTTGGTTTCATGTGTTTTCTTTATCTAGGGTTATGTAAAGTCTTCATACATTGCCCTCCCTAGACCTCAGTTATGGGACCGTACCAAGTATGTTGTGGTTGTTGTATGGTAATTACAATAACTTACAAGTGTTCTACATAATACATATTTTTTCTCTATATATTTAGAATGATGGAAGAAGAAAGTAAACCTAATAAATAAATCTGCTCCACCCTCTTATTTTGAAAATAAATTTGCTTTCCTTATGGCCTCATCATTGAAAAGCACTACTTTATGGTGATCATAGTAAAAAAAGTGTTAAACTAATTGTTCTATCCATGCCTTTTATATTTTCTAGAGTAAAACCATTCTTATAAAATAGGAATGGCACTTGTTGCAAGCAAAGTCCCATTACCAAGCTATCGTGTTGATCTTGACAAGCATCATGGATTTACAAGAAAGAGGTATAGTACCACTACCTTGCTATTGGCTGGTGAGAATGTTCTTTCACTTATTATTATTGATGATTTGCTTTTATTGCTAGTTTTAGTTAATGTATAACTTAATTGTAATCATACTAATAAAATAATTAATTAAATTGTAACCACATCGCATATAAAGCTATTTTCAGAGATTGAGGAAAGAATCAAAAATCTATTGAGTATTTCATATGACATAGTAGATTCTGGGACTTACTCTTCCACATATGGTAATTTTGCCTTGCTTTCTTAAGTTTCTCTCAGAGATTTGAGTCAAGTCTACTCTTTTTTCTTCTTAATCTGCATATATGATATCTTTGTAAGGGTTTTTTCAAATTTGATTTATGTTTCTGGGATTGGATTTTACAGGCATATAGGTCTGTATTTATTCTGCAAAAGATGTTGATCAAGTGAGTTGATAGGGAAAGAGTGAAGCATGTTGTCGGTGCTAAGCTCTCTTATTCTTTCTCAACTAGTGGTGTCTTGGATACTTTGGTTGGTTTCATGTGTTTCCTTTATCTAGGGTTATGTAAGGTCTGCATACACTGCCCCCTAGACCCCAGTTATGGGATCATACCAGGTATTTTGTGGTTGTTTTATGGTTATTGCAATAACTTACAAGTGTTCTACATGAAACATCCTTTTTCTTCATATTTAGAATGATGCAAAAAAAAAGTAAACCTAACAAATAAATTAGCTCCTCCCTCTTATTTAGAAAATAAATTTGCTTTCCTTATGGCTTCACCATTGAAAAACACTACTTTATGGTGATCATAGTAAATAAAAGTGTTTATCCAATTGTTCTATCCATGCCTTCTGTATTTTCTGGAATAAATCCATTTTTATAATAGAGAAAAGACACTTGTTGCAATAAAAGTCCCATTACCAAGCTATTGTGATGATCTTTATGAGCGTCATGGATTTACACAGAAAGGTGTATAGTACTGCTACCTTGCTATTGGTTGGTGAGAATGTTCTTTCACTTATGTTATTGATGATTTGTTTGTGTTGTTGGTTTTAGTTAACGCATAACTTAACTGTAATCATACTAATAAAAGAATTAATTAAACTGTAACCATGTCGCAGATAAGGATGTCTGTAGAGATTAAGGAAAGAGTAAAAATCTATTAAGTATTTCACACAACACAGTAGATGCTGGGACTTCCTCTTCAACATATGGTAATCTGCCCAATTATGACAACAAATATGAGTCCTTATGTACCTTATCCCTTGCTAGCTCTACTGGCCATAGAATGAACATAATTGCGAGTCTTAACTTGGGTCTAGAATATATTACACGACCTTTTCTTTTCATAATCTTGGCTATTACTTCTGCTTTCTGGCTTGGTTGCACTTTAGGATTAATAGATAAAGATGAAAATTTAATTGAGGGATTGTTTGGGCACTATTGTAGCAACTATGAGAATGCTTAGTGTAACAACGTATGTTCTCAACATGGATATGTTTCGTTTAATAGCTAATAATTCTGGTGGAATTGTTGGAATGACCCACCAGGTGATGCTAATATTTTTTTAGGAAAAGCATAAAGTTGCGAATATGCATATGGTGGAGAACTCTTTGAGCGCATTTGATCCAGGAAAGTTCAATAAAGATGAGGTAGAGTTAAAAAATATTAATTTCATCCATAATTAGTCTTACGTTGAAAATCAATATAAAGGATTATGAAGAATAAATAAACTATAGTGAATGGCTTCTTTTATACTCCCTCCATTCCATATTAATTGATAATTTTACTAAAATTAGTTGTCTTACAATAGTTGGTCACCTTACTAAATTGAAGAAGAATTTTTTATTTATTTTTTGAAGGCCACACTTCTTTTTAAAAGATTTAGCTCCCTATTTGCAATGCTTCTTTTATTTTGTTTTTTGTATTTTGTTATTTTTGGCTACATATTTGTGTTTTTCTTTTCTCTGAAATTTTTTATTGTTGATATTTTATTTCTTCTTAAAGTTACTCCAAAGATTTTCCTTGTGATTTTTGAAATGGTAAAAAGTTTGATTACCAAGATAGCTCCTACCTTCAGGTAACAACAGTGATGATTTTATGTTCTTTTCATGAGTTTTAAAATTCATAAATATTATCAATAATTTTTGTATGTTGTCTATAATGTAATTTTTGGTATTACACTGGCTATTACCGAGATGTCTTCCCTACATTTGTTATGATTCCTTGTATTTGAGCTGCCGCAAAGTGACTTAATTTCTCTTCTTTAAGTATTTTAGTCTCTCAGGATGGGTAAGGAGAAGATTCACATCAACATTATGGTCATTGGCCACATCGACTCTGGAAAGTCAGCTACTATTGGTTACTTGATCTATAAGCTTAGTGGTATTGACAAGCGTGTTATTGAGAGGTTTAAGAAGGAAACTGCTGAGATGGATAAGAGGCCATTCAAGTATGCATAGGTTCTTGACAAGATTAAGGTTGAATGTGGAAGTTTCATACCACTAAGTACTACGACACTGTGATTTATGCCCCCGGACAAAAGGAATTTATCAAGAACATGATTACTGGTACCTCCCAGGCTGAATGTGTTGTCCTGATTATTGACTCCGCCACTGGTAGTTTTGAAGCTGGTAGCCCTAAAGATGGTCAGACCCATGAACATGCTTTGCTTGGTTTCACCCTTGGTGTTAAGCAAATGATTTTCTTCTACAACAAGATGGATGCTACCACTCTTAAGTACTCCAAGGCTAGGTATGATGAAATAGTGAAAGAAGTTTCTTCCTACCTCAAGAAGGTTGGTTACAACCCTAAGAAGATCCTCTTCGTCCCTATCTCTAGTTTTGAAAGAGATAATATAATTGAGATATCTACCAACCTTGACTGGTATAAGGGTCCAACCCTTCTTGAGGCTCTTGACCATATTAATGAGCCCAAGAGGCTATCAGACAAGCCCCTTCACCTTCCACTTCAGGATTTTTACAAGATTGGTGGTATTGAAACTATCCCTGCTAGTAGTGTGGAGACTGGTGTGACCAAGACTGGTATGGTTGTGACCTTTGGACCTCCTTCTTTGACAACTGAAGTCAAATATGTAGAGATGAACCACGAAGCTCTCTAGGAGTCACTCCCTGGTGATAATGTTGGATTCAACATTAAGAATGATGCTGTTAAGGATCTAAAGTGTGGTTATGTTGCCTCAATGCCAGCTTCACTGCCCAGGTCATCATCATAAACGATCCTAGATAGATTGTAAATGGATATGCACCAGTTCTCGACTGCCACACTTCCCACATTGCTATCAAGTTTGCTGAGATTTTGACCAAGATTGACAAGCATTAGTGTAAGGAACTCGAGAAGGAGCCTAAGTTCTTGAAGAATGGTGATGATGGCATGGTTAAATGATTCCAACCAAGCCAATGGTAGTTGAAACCTTTGCTGAATACCTACCATTGGGTCATTTTGCTGTGAGAGACATAAGGCAAATTATTGTTGTCGGTGTTGTCAAGAATATTGACAAGAAGGACCCAACTGGTGCCAAGGTCACCAAGGCTACCCAGAAGAAGGAAAAGTGAATATTGCAGTGTAATGCTAGAGTTGTCAATGCTTTCTATTGTCATAAAGTGTGTTATGTAGACTCTATTTTGTTTAGTTCTACTATCTTTTTATCTTTGATTTGCTTTCTAGGTTCTTTAAAAAAAAGCTATTACCAAGATGTATCTGAAAGTCTTTTGTAATATTTTATCTATTTCATACATGTACATGGAAATGTCATATTCCAGCATGTTTCCACTTTGTCAAGTACATTGATTGTCTTAGGCTTTTATCTTCATTACCAATACAAACACTATAATAGAAAAATGTAAAAGTTAACTAACTCTCAATTCTTTTAAAGCTAATTATTCTCTATCTCAATTTTTTTTTCATAATTATTAAAAATTTCTGATTTAATCCATATGAATGCATCATATTTTTCATAATATATGATATTTTTTAGATATGTTACTTAATTTTACATGAATATATTACTTAATTTTGCACAAATACATTATATTCTTTCATGGTGTATTTAAGCTTATAAGTACAATTAACGATATATGTAATTATTTAAAAATATTGAGATTTTAAATAACTATGATAATTTAAGTTGTGGTATGATTCTCATAAAAAATTATATCAAAATCCAATGTGTTGGGCAGTGCTCAGCACTGCCATTACCTATCTAGTAACTAAATAAAAGTAGAAAAAAGGGGTAATTTCTTAACTTGGTCCATAAATTTTATTCATATAATTAATGGCTTTAGATTTGGGGTTGAAAGTTTAAGAATCTAGGGTTGAAGTGATAGAGAAATCTTTTAAATTCTCATGAATTGAGCTAACCTATTAAATGCCTGGTTTGTTATTTTTATTTTTCAACTTAATCAAAGAATAAAATGTGGATAGTAAGGTTATTGTAATTTTTATGATAGTTAAAAGAATCAATTCCAAGTCTGTTTGTATGGAAAGACAAATAAATTTAATATAAGTTGAAAAATCGAGAGTCACCCATGAAATTTCTAGAGTTGGATAGTTTAAAGTAGTTATTATTATCCAAGCCAAAGAAATTAACATGATATTGATATGACGTGACTATAAATTTGATCACTAAAAGTCATAGAAATAGTTCGAGGTGACAAGTTTGGTAATTCCGACAAGTGTATTATGAGTAGTAATCTTCTCATGATTTGTGTTTCTTATTTGCATATTTTATACTTAATTTTAATGAAACAAGAGTTACTGAATTCTTTGAAATTGCATATAGGGAAATTCTTTTACCTGATATAATACTGAAATGGTTATTTGAGACGTTCTCACTTTTATAAGACATATTTACCCTTACTTGAGATAAGATTACTCATGTTATGAATGTTCTCCTCTTACTTGAGAAATAAGTATTTTTACATGTTTCATTTAAGTTTACATGCAATATGTTTTGATATGATCTTAAATGCTCTATGCTATTTTGAGAATGCTTTCATATGAGTACCTACTATTTAGAAAGAAAGTATAAATGGGAGTATACCTTGATATGAATTTCGTAGCTAACAACAGTTTTCTTAATCTTGATGCACCTTGTATTTATAGATTACTATTATAACCTCGCTAGTGGGAAGGTAGAACTAGCATACTTTTACTAATCTCCCTCGAGTAGGGACCTACTAATATGATTATTTGACTCCTTTATGAGGGCTCCATAGTTATTGATTTTTCTTGAAGTAGAAAGTCACTCTATTACATGATTCATTCTTGGAAACCTTCCAAATATATAATATTTGATATGATATGATATAATTCTTATTTTCATTTATTATTGAATAATTAGTTCATCTTGCTTACTTGAAACAAACAATTCTGCGTGTCATTTCTATTTTCTAAAAGGCCATTTATTTCATGATGTTTTTATGACTTGCACCATTAAAATGATTGTAGTAAAGTGTTAGTACTCACAGAGCTAGCATCTCACTCCTCACCATCTTTTCAGAGTACACATGTCAGAACGAGGATTTTGTTAGATAGAATATTCTAGTTGGCATATTACTGGTGAGCCTCACACTTGTTCACATGGGAAATAATTTATTTATTTTTTATATTCCTTTTCTTAAAAACTCTTAGAGTCGCTCCATATTTATTTATTTAGAGTTTGAGTATTCTATTATTTTTATTGACTCGTGGAATATTTGACTTCTTCTCATAGTTTGTAGATGAATTTCATATTGTTATCTTATAGTGAATGAGTTGTTGATAATATTAGTGAATGTTTTGGCTATGTTGGTGTATCATGTTATGGATTTGAGACAGGAAATTTTTTTTGATAGGTCCAAAAATAGGATAAACGTTGCCTGATTTTTGTAGGATACTAATAAGGTTTTCTTTGGAGTTTTAACCTCCTTACTGCCGGTCATGGTCCTATTTTGGTCTGTCACATCAAGGTTGCTTTAGAAACTTCAAACCAACCATTTTACTATCTACACCTCCTACCATAAAAAGCTTCAAACTGGGTCATATAAATACTTGAGTGATAATTATTATTATAAGCAAACTCAATCAAAGGCAAATGACCATACCAACTACCCTTCAAATCGGTTACACACGCTCTCAACATATCCTATAGTGTATGAATGGTCCTTTCTGCCTGGCCATCTATTTGCGAGTGAAAATTCATACCAAGATGAACTTGGGTACCATGACTGACAGTGCACAAACACACATGCAAGTGTACATGGTCTTATCAAGTAGTAAAGTGGCCTAATAAAAGCCAAGTATCGATCCCACTGGGACTTTGTTAAACAACGGTTCGATTTCAATTCATAATTCAAATTCAACTGGTACAAAAGTAACCAAATGAGAGATTGGAGTTTGTAAATTATAAGTAAATTAAGTGTATAAAGTAAAGATCTTGGACAATCAATAGGAGTAAAACCCAGGGTTGAATCACTTTGAAAAACTATACTATGTTATTGACCTTCATTCATCAATTCACTTATCTTGGTTGTCGATTTGTAGGGTTCATCGCATGATCATGGTCTTCCGACATCTAACCAATTACCTAATGTGCACATTACAACTACATGGTTGAACGAGGATGTAATAGTCCAATTAAGTTCTTTAAGCTATCATCCTATGTTTGAATCAAGTAAGGTATCTAAGTACATTCCTGCCCTAGACACTAATTCGTATTCCTTATTTCATCAAAGACTACGAACCATACTTTTTTCAGTCCCATGTTTTATCTCTCTATTCCCTCTCCTAAGTTCACAAGGTTGACAATGGGTTTATTCTAAGGGTGATCAAGCCTCAAAATTATTAAAATAGTATTGAACAGACAACCAATAATGATAATCAAATCAATGAACTAAAATCAAAACAAGATTACTCACGTATTCAGCTTCAACCCCAGAAAGAGGGCATTTAGCCATGCATGGTCATAATCGTAATCACATTGTAATTAATGACTAAGGACATGAATGAACTAAATTAAAATGATATAAACTTAAGTAATAAAGTTGTAGAGACTCCTTGATGTTCCAAGATGTCCAAATATGAATAAAAATATGTGCAAAGATGTATTTATAGTGGACAACAAAGTCCAAACTGTATTGGATTCAAAGTGCACTCTTTGGCCGTGTTTAAGGTGGGGTCGCGATGCGATGCTTGCTTGAGTTAAATAGGGGTCACAATGAACTAGATGGTTGGGTCAAGTATGGGTCGTAGTGCAAGGATGGATTGAATCAAATAGGGGTCGGAACACGCCCCTATCACGACACCTTTCTGGAATTTGCTTCTCAAAAATTGGTTAAGTGTTGGACGTTTCTCACTTCATTCTTGACTTTGTGGTGTCCTTCCCTTGGTTTTACAGCCTACAATTCATATATATATCATCATAAAAATATCACAAAAGATCATACAAGAACACACCACACCTATTAGAGGTTCAAACAACACAACATTCATCACAACAAATCAAAAACAAGAGCTTAGACCAGGTTGATCTCCATGATCTTCCTCTTCATGTTTCGACTCTATACTTGACTCACTTGAACTTTGTACTCTACCAAAAAGTTGTTACACATATAATGACACCATTAAAATCATTTAGAATACAATAAACACCATTGAATCCAACAAAAGAGACTAGATAAGTACCTAGCTCAAGCTAGTAGCACTAGTTTCATCGATTGAATTCAAAGTGATCCAATTAAACCCAAACTGGTCTAGAATACACTTTTCACATTTTAATCATACACATTATCACTTAGAGGCTTATTATATCAATATCAAAAACATAAGCAACCAAGTTATCCACAAAATAAGGCTAAATAAGCTAGAATAGTAACACTAGAGTGCATAAATACACCCAACATCAATGACCCTTCTAAAATTCTTCCAAAATCAAGAGGTAAACTAAGTAATTATATTTGAAATGATAGTTAAAGGGAATCCATGAAATTTCACCAACTTCATAAGGTAGAGTCTAGCATAGTCATCGACTGAATTTGAAGTGTTAACTTGCAAGAAATAGGTTGACTTAGCCATTTGTTCCATAATAACCCAAATAGAATCACGAGGAAGATGAGTATGAGGCAACCCTATAATAAATTCCATATTCACCACTTCCTACTTTCAAGTAGGAATACTGATATCCTTATGTGTACCACTAGGTCTCTGGTGCTTAACCTTAACCTATTGGAAATTTGGACAGTTGGCCATAAATTTTGCTATATCTTTCTTCATGCCATTCAACCAATAGACTTTTAATAAATCACAGTACATCTTAGTTTGATCTTGTATCAATCGAATTTGGAGAACTGTGAGCTTCTGCTAGCATCCACCATCTTAGGTCATCTATGATCGAAACATAGTCTTTTCTGACAATGAAGAACATCATCTCCTCCTTTGAAGAAAACCTCAACCTTTTGACTCTAGACCATTTCTTTCAACCTAAGAAAAATTACATAACATCATGATTTTCTTTCACATCGGCTATCACAGCATAGTTTGAATTATTCTGAATCAAGATATTACCCTCAGCTGAATCGACCAACCAAACTCACTATCTTGCCAGCCAGTGAACCTTACAAACTAACTCTTTCATATCATTCTCTACATGAGCAATACTTAAATATAATCTATTAGGAGCACCGACTACCATATTAGCTTTACCTGGATGGCACAAGACACTCAAATCATAATCCTTCAATAGCTCTAGCCATATCCTATGATGAAGATTTACATCTTTTTTATTGAACACATACTGAAGGATCTTGTGATCATTGAATACATCAACATAAACCCCATAGATATAATGTTTGCAAATATTTAAGGCAAAATAATTGTTGCCAACTTAAGATTAGAGGTTAGGTAGTTCTTCTCAGAAGGCGTAAGCAGTCTAGAGGCATATGAATAGCCTTGTCCCACTGTATCAACACATAACCAAATATAATTTTGGAATAATTACAATAAACCACAAATCTATTGAAATCTTCTAGTAGAGTCAAAACTGGAGTGGTGGTGAGTCGAATCTTCAAATCCTGAAAACTCTTCTCTAAAGAATCAATCAACTAAAAATTGAATTTTTTTGAGTCATATTTACATGGGAGAATCAATAGAGGAAAATAATTCAACAAATGTTCTGTTGTAATTGGATAAACCCAAGAAACTCTAGATATCCAATTGAGATATGGGCCTAGGTCAGTTCTTCACTTCTTTGGTATTTTGAGGATCAACCCAAATAACTTAATGAAAAATAATATAACAAAGGAAGGTCACTTATTTCAATCATAATTCAGACTTGCTGAACTTATAAAATAGCTGGCAATCTTTTAGAGTCCGCAAGATGAAATGTCATGGTTTAATGGCACTTTTGATGCTTAAACCAGAAAATACACAAGTACTTAGGTCATTTTTATTGTATATGATTTGTTTTTGTGTTTATGTTGCAAGAAAACTTGGTTGGAATTGAGTAATGCAAAATAAGAAGAAAAATCTTTAGTAAGGAAAGCCTCTTATTGGAAAATGAGTCATTGGATGACTATACAAGTCGTCATCTAAGTCATTAGGTGACAAGTGATGGAAGATAAGCTAAAGAATAAAGTTGATGTTGCTATGAGTCGTAGGATCTTACTATGAGTCATATAGAGAATTGTTTTGAGCAAGCATGGTTGAAAATTCTAAGAGTTTACATGTTAAAG
This sequence comes from Capsicum baccatum var. pendulum, assembly GCA_030864225.1. Lineage (NCBI taxonomy): Eukaryota > Viridiplantae > Streptophyta > Magnoliopsida > Solanales > Solanaceae > Capsicum > Capsicum baccatum. The sequence continues at coordinate 71,892,145 of CM061558.1, read as the reverse complement.
TACTAGAGGAGACGATACAAATGATGAGTCATAGAAATTGACTACGACACATAGTGATAACCATTCTGAGAACTTGGTGAAAATAACTGAAAGGTGAAAATTCACAAGAGAGGCCACGAGTCCAGCCCAAAACTCATTGGGAGACATGAAAAGTCATCACCAAAGAGTGCATAATATAGTAAATGGAGTTGAGAATGGGTCATCATCAGTCCATATGACTTATTGCCAGAGGCGTATCCACTATCGATCTTATTTTCCTAGTTTGTTTTGGTTAGGTTTTCTAAGTTATTATATGAAACTATAAGTATCACTTTCATGTTTTTGTATTATTTTATACATTCTTTACATTCACAACACTACATTGATTCTAAGATTCAGCTTTTGATCTTGGATCAATAGTTCTTGGTTCTTATGATTGATTATTCATTTGAGATTCTAGATTTTGTTCTTAAATTATTTTAAGATTATTTGTATGCTTTCTTTAATGAATTCTATGGGTGTTATTGCAAACATGAGCAGATAAACCACCAAACAAGGTTTGTGGGAACCCTAATGGAATAACAAAGTAGGGGAAGTGCAAAGTTGCTCTAGATCAATATTCTTTCATGTATTGCAATCTTATTTTGTTTGATTTACTTCTTAACGACTTCAAACATTAAGAACTTGCCTGTATTTGATACTCGCTTCAAAAGAGGGGTAGATATTAGGAAAAAATATTACAATAGTAATTTGAGGCAACCAACCCATATCTTATTACCTTGACACTCAAAAGGCAATAGTTAATCAAGTATCCAAGATAGAAGTTAGTAAGGTGAAACTTTAATACTCAAAAGGTAATGAGTGAAATTCACCATAAGACATTAACATGATGATTAGTATTACATATCTTATTAGATTCTGCATGCAAGGCATTGAGATAGTTAGGTGAAACACGATAAGGATACGGAATTAGGAAGTCAGGGGGAACACAGTACTAGTATTCATTTCATATTGATTCCAACTAAATGAAATCAATAGTTTTTTAACTATTAACACAGTTCTCACAAGATCCCCCATTTACTTTTTTGTATTTTTCAGCCACTTCAGCAAGTTTGTGATAGATATTCGGCATATTCCCTGTGGGTTCAACCCTAAACTTTGTTAGGTTATATATTTGACAACAAATATGTTATATTTCTTGGAGGTATAATTTGGACACATCAAATTTTGGTGCCATTGTGGGAAATATGGTACAAATTGATAAATTGAGGTTGTTGGTTTTTATTTTATTACTATTTTGGGGGTGTATGTTGTTGTATTAACAGTACTCGAAGTCAAGGAAAATTGATCCCACTTCATATAGATCTTGAATGAATACTACAAAAAAATCTTAGGATGTCAGAACACAATCATGAAGCTTATCACAAGGGGATTCAAGATGATCCCCATGCCTTGAATCTGCCGCTTCTATATAGTATTCAATAGAAAACCAAACAAACTACTCCATGGTTACTAGCTAAAAAAATACAAGGAGGGATGCTAATTCCTATCATGTAGGCAAGGGGGATAGACTGATACAGAGAGAAGAATGTCGAGCATCATTCGACAGAGCTAAAAAAGACAAAGCTCAACAACCTTTAACTTTTCAGTACTTACTAGTATATGATGATCTATATGAAGACTTAGGGTATGTTAATCCTATAGAGATAGAAGCTATTATTCCTTCCGAGTTTTCCTAAGGTGTAATACCCCGTACTTCTATCTAACTAAAATTCATCCCAAAAATGTTAAAAACTTGCTTTAAAAGATGAATCCACTTATATACATGTGGAATTTTCAAGATTTTGACCTTTTTTTGTTTGGGAAATTGAATAAGCTTTCCATCGATACAAAATTTTCCCAAATCCAACACCCAAGCGAAGATTTAGAGCCATTTTAGTACAAAAGTGTACCACTTGAGCTATCAGCGCATCATGGAGCATGCCAAAATGAAAATCGCTAAAATCATGGTACATTGCGCTAATGCTCAAATCTATAGTTGTCAATTTCCAGTGTCTCATCGCAATACCATTGCAACATAGTAAGATTCTAGGTGCCATCCAGTATTACAACATGATTTACCACATTGTGCCGTTAGCCCAGTTCCCAGTTGGCAATTTTAAGTGGAACAATGCAATAGCGTCGCATCATGCCAGGTGCCTAAATTAGGTTTTCACTGATGAAAAATAAAAACCTTCTAAGGGTAATTGGGTCTTTATTCATAACCCAGATTAGCCTTTAATCATGAAATTATGCCCTAAAAACCCTATTACATCACTTTCCTCACTTTCTCTCAAGAAAAAAAATCCTTCTCTCTCAAGAGGCAAAAAACCTAGATCTAGAATTCAAGAGCCAAATCACAAGAACTCTCTATCAATCCTTACAAATTCATTAACTAAGGTATGCATAGTATTCATTTATGGATTTCTTTCATCCATGAATCCTAAGAATCAAGTTTTAAATCATGTATTATGAATATTATGTTGTGGGTTGATTATGTTTATGTGAATGTTTTTGTATGGTTCTCAAGTTGGAATCTCAATATGTTTTTATGGAATTATGTTAGTATATGAGTTAAAATCCATGAATTGAGTGGTTTATTAGGTGTTAATTGATGACTATACCTATACCCTAAGTGGTGCATGTAAGGTGTTTGATAAAATGCTTAGAAGACTAAAAATTATGTAATATATCTCAATTGTGACTTAAGTGATGGATTCATGTTTTATCCTTATGTTCAAATTATTCCCATGCTATTAATGTACAATGTAGAGGTTTGTTGAAATGCTCATGATGCTAGAATGTAGAATTATGACATTGGTACAAGATTATGATAACCATGTAATTCATGAAATCCCCAACTTATTGTGTTATGAATTGCTTATATTGGTCTGTGTTCAAGAAGTGTCAAGTCTTGTCAGTTTCATGCTATCAAGTCTTGGGGGTACCTGTAACAGATAATTTAGCTATGTGCCTAGAGTCAGTGTCATGTTTTCATGATATCCTCAGTGAAGCCATGTTAAGTAGAATTCAGTCAGTCATGTGACTCACGAAAACTTAGTAAACTCAGTAATCCCAGTTATCTCAGAAAGATCAGTACTTTAGTAATCTCAATAGTATTCCATCAGTCAATGGAACTCAATAAAATTAGTCCAGTTCAGTTTAATTAATCATGTTCAGTGTCTATTCAGATAGGAGTAGGATTTAGCACCGAGTGAACCCAAGGATAAGCATACACACTAACAGTTGAGGATGTGATCCTTAGAAGCAATCCTTGTGTTCTAGAACTATGTAACCAGCATAGGTTAAGACATCAACACTGTCAGATAAGGGTTGATGAGGTAGATAAACACTATCAGATGAGGTTCCCACTGTTCTCTTTTGGGGATACTACCAGATGAGGGTCACTCACTGCTTGTCCTTACCAGTGGCGCGGTATTGACACCTTTCCAATTGGGGTTACAGATTAGACCTTAACACAGTAATAATAGCTTACTAGGGGCATGTCAGTTAGATGACTACTTCCCATAGTTTCAGTTACAGAATCAAGACTATCAGATATAGTCACTTAGTCTTAGTAATAGAACTTAGATAGTTCTTCAGATATCAGGACTGCCAGATACAATCACTTAGTAAAGTATGGAACTCAGCTATTTCTATCAGATTTAAGGACTGTCAGACACAGTCACCCAGTTAATAGTATATTAATCATACAAAATTCATGTTACCCATATTCAGATTTTAGGACTATTAGATACAGTCAATTAGACCAGTTCTTTATAATCAGAACTATTAAAAACAATCATTCCTTTATAAGAAATATGACATCAGTTCCTCAGCACTTAATAGACTTAGTCATTCAGTATCCTAGTATTAGTACCCAGATATCAGAAAAATCTACGTTATCAGAATACGAGTCAATGTTATTACGATCTTAGTCACAGTCACTTATTTATGCATGTATTCTCATGCTCATGTTATTTAGTCAGTTAGTATTATCCATGCATATAAACCATTGCATTCAGCCACCTCACTTGCATACTAGTACATTCAACATACTGACGTATTTGTGCTATGGTGTTTTATACCATAGGCTTAGAAGCACAAGATCCCGAACATCCTTAGTAGATCAGACATTCAGAAGCTAGACTAGTAGTGAGTCCTCATCATTCAAGGATAGCATGATTATTGTATTACTTTATTATTTAAGTAGTTCAAACTTAGTTGGGGACATGTCCCATCAACTCCATAGATTTTACACAGTTTAGAGGCTTTCAGACTACAACATGTTTCAGAAAATTTATTTTTGTTTTGGGTATTATTATACCCCATTACAGACATTGTTTTATATTCAGTATTAGTTTAGTCTTGAACCTTATGGCCTTACAACTTATATTCCAAATATTTATAGTGTATTATTCAGTGCTCAGTTACATATATCAGTCATGGGTTAGCTTGTGGTCCTTCTGGGTCATGAGCATTATGTAGCATTCTAGGTACCATATTCGGAGCATTACAAACTTGGTATCAAAGCCTAAGGCTCAACAGTGTCCTAGGAATTTTGAAAAGCTACATCTAGTAGAGTCTTGTGCATAGGTGCATTGTGCACCACACTTATTTAAGTAGGCTATGAGATGTTTTAGGAACAATTTCCCTTCTTTCAGTATTCATGTCGTAACAGTGAACATAATCTCCAAATATTTTCTTAGTCTAATGCACTTTTTCCTCTTGATTACAGAATATGCCTTCCAAAGGGGCTAGCAAAAGGAGAATCGGTAATCAGTCAGCACCTCAACCCATTCAGGAAGATCCCCTAGACGAATATGTCTCCCATGCAGAATTCAGGACTTTATTTACTACTCTAGCCAATTCATTCACAACTTAGAATGAATGACCAACTGTTATCCGGTCATCCCAGTGGCCAAGTCAGCTGTATCCAGGATTTAGGACTTCACCCGAATGAATCCTCCCCTATTTTCTAGTTCTAAGTCCGAAGAGGGTCCACAGGAGTTCCTCGACCAGGTTCAAAAAGTGTCAGACATCATGGGAGTGACTTCTAGTTAGAATGCAGAGTTAGACACTTATCAGTTATAAGATAAGCCCATATGTGCATTAAATAGTAGAAGGTAGACAGGGGTACAGATCCAGAGTCCACATAACGGGAAGAGTTTGTTACAACCTTCTTAGATAGAGTCTTTCCCATAGAGTAGAATAAAGCCAAAGTTTTAGAGTTCATCAATCTCAGATAAGGTAGCATGAGTGTAAAAAAATACTCTATTAAGTTCACCCAGTTACCCACGTATACTCCCATGTAGTAGCAGATAGTAGATCTAGAATGAGTAAGTTTGTGTCTGGAGTTTTAGGTAGAGTAGTTAAGGTGTGCAGGACTGCGATGTTGATTAAAGATATGGACATATCTAGGCTTATGGTACATTCTCAACAGATTAAGGAGTTGAAACATAAGAATAAAAAGAGGGAAAATAAGAGGGCCAGAACTGGTAGTTATACTTTTCCCAGCCAGGGTCACAAGGTGGTAACCATTCTCAGCACAGACAGAAGTTTTCAACCCCAGTTCCATCTTCATCTAGTGCACCAACACCAAAGTTCAGAAATAACCGTAGAGATGGGGCACCAGGCTCCAGGACACAGGGTAGTGAGACCAGGGTTTTTACTCATCCACCTTACAAAGAGTATGGTAAGCATCATAAGGGTATATGTAGACACGACAATGATGTGTGTTTCAGATGTGGTGAGATAGGTCACAAAGTCTGAGATTATCCTAGGCCTAGTCCTCAAAGTCAACTTGGTCGTCCTTTAGCTCATTTTGATCGCCCAAATCAATAAGGTGCCAATTCTAGCTCTATCAATGGGCAACACCCAAACATACTCTATGCATTTCAGTCCCAACAAGATCAGGAAATTTCTCCTGGTGTAGTCACTGGTATGTTATAGTTCTTCCACTTGCATATTTATGCTTCTTCATCTTCAAGAGCTTCTTTTTCTTTTGTAACTTTAAGGTTAGACCAAATGTTAACAGGACCTTTTCCAATCTCTACCCTAGTGATTCAGTCTAACACAGCTCGACAGGTATATAGGAACTCTCCTTTTATGATGTCTCAGAAAGTCAGGCCTTCAGAATTCTAGTAGTAGTACCCGTATGTGTAGGAAATCAGTATGGAAAGATGATTCTCGGCCCATTCCTATCTCAATGCAAAGTTTTGTACTTCAACTATAATGATACTTATGCGTGCTTCACGTCACAATTCCATATACCCATCTTATATTCACATATTTTCCATAAAAGTAGTGTGTGTTTTAACTTCTTAGTTTGAGGAGTTTCGACATACTCAGTGTTATGAATCATGTTCCATGAGTACAAAAACATCAAAATCATGTACTTTCTTACATTATGTTCAACCCACATGATTCATGCTCCACTCCTAATGTTCAGCCAAACTCAGACTATGTCACGTATACCCTCAGTTTAGATCCCTTGGTGAATCTAGTAGGATGATGTTCTATCCCTCGAGTCTCAGTTATGGAGTCAGTTCAATAATTAATATTCACTAAAGGACTCAGATAGTCCTATAAAACTATGGTTTCAGTTATTAGTTACTTAGCCATTCGAATTCAATACTTTAGTACCAATCTAAACCTTAGTTATCAGAAATCAATATTCAGTCCCAGCTACAGTCTTAGTTGCAGTTACAATCTTAATTATCATCTTAGCTACAATCTCAGTCCTAGTCTAGTAATTGGGTCGGTAACTCAATTCAGTTTCGAGTTTACTCGACCATAGCATACAATCCTCAGTCACTCGGTTGTCAACCTTCAAGTACCTCAATTTATAAGACCAATCTAGAATTGTGTTGAACTCCTAGTGTTGCATTCTCAAATAATACATTTACCCTTAAATCATGCTCAGTTATCTCATGTTACTCAGTCAGTCCTTATCTCCTATGAACAATGCTCTGCTGTTGTAGTCCAGTTATTTAAGACTAAGTACAGTTCAGTCTTGTAGACCCAATATTCAGCTATCAATCATTCAATTAATCGGATAAGTTAGTATGTTTACACATTCATGCTCAGTACTCATGCAAATATTTTCAGTAATATCAGGTGAAGAAGAAGTACTACAGTTAAGCATAAGTTTTCAGTATGAGTTAGATCGATCAGCCAGTATTTCAGATTAGCAATCAGGAAACAAGTATGTATGGTGTGGTTTCCCATATTTCCACCTAGTCGTATTATCAAAAATATCAAGAATGTAACTATTCAATGATAGAAAGTCCCAGTAGTTGCAAGATCAGCTCAGTTTATGTATTATGTCTCAGTTTTAGATCCCAGATATTCAGTCATAATTTAGTTCATCCGTGCCCTATGCATCATCCTAGTTTTCCTCAGTATCTCAGTCAAGTCAGTATTCTTCTAGGGACATAATGTCCCAAGGGGGAGATGCTCTATAACCCCCAAGCTATTATGCCCTAAACCTTTCAATTTATCTTCGTATAACGAATCTAGTTTAGAGTTGTGGATACCCATAGGTTGACCATCTAGCTCCAATATCAGTTGTAATCCATGTACTCAATGGTTTATTTTAGTTCACGATACCCAGTTTATTTCACATGCCAAATACTCAGCCATGTTTTTATGTTTCCGTTCATGCGTGTTAAGAAAGGATGTCGAGATGAAGTCAAAACAAATTTTGTGTTTGAAAATATCTCTCATAAAGGAAGTGAAGAGTTTCGGCAAGAAGGGAAAGCTCATTCCTTGATATGTTGGTCCCTTCAAAATTCTTAGTCGCTTCGGCAAAGTAGCTTATGATCTCAAGTCGCCTACAGATCTAGATTCAGTGCATCTGGTCTTTCATGTCTCCTTGCTTAAGAAATTCATAGGTGACCCAGCAGACGCAGTCCCTATTGACGGTGTAGACATTCAGAACAACCTCTCTTATGAAGAGATTCAAGTTTAAATCCTTGACTACCATACTCTTAGACAAAGGAACAAAGAAGTCCCTCTAGTCAAAGTTCTTTACCGAAATCAGTCCATTGAGGGAGCTACTTGGGAAGTAGAAGCAGATATGCGAACCAAGTATCCTCACCTCTTCTCCGCTAATTCAAATTCATCCCAAGATTATAAATTTCCTTAAGCTTAGTCAGTTTCATTTTTAAATTTCAGTTACAAACTAGTTTCATGCTAAGATTCCCATTTTAAACTTGGTATCCATTTACCATTTCATATTCAGTCATATGCTCACGCATCAGATCAGTCATGTATTCATGCATCAGACATTCATTCTCCTTGTGAGAAAACTCAACTAACAGAAATCTAAGTCATCTATTCATGAGTCAGTTCAGTCATGAAATCATGCATCCGATATGCATGCTTAGTATGAATCTCAACAATGTCATTCATGTTGTCATGTTCCAATTGTTTATGTTCAGTTATGTACTTCAGCTTTTCGTTTATCCTATTTCAGTAAGTCTCATTCGAGGATGAATGTTCCCAAGGAGGAGATATTATAATACCCCATACTTTTACCTAACTTAAATTCATCCCAAAAATGTTAAAGACTTTCTTTACAAGATGAATCCACTTTTATACATATGGTATTTTCAAGATTTTGATTTTTTTTATGTGGGAAATTGAATAATCTTTCCATCGATACTAAATTCACCCAAATCCAACACCCGGGCACAGAGTTAGTGTCATTTTAGTAAGACAGTGTGACACTTGAGCCATCAACGCGTCGCGGAGCATGCCAAAATGGCAATCATCAAAATCTAGTGGACCTTCGTGATTATGGCACGTCGCGCAAAGGCTTAAATCTAGAGTTCTCAAATTTCTAGTCTCTCATCACGATACCACCGCCTCACAGTAAGATCCAGGTCCCATCTAGTATTGTAATATGATTTCATCACATCGCGTCGTCAGCCCAATTTCCAATTGGTAATTTCCAGTGGCGTAATGCGATAGCATCGTGTCGCACCAGGTGCTCAAATCGGGTTTTCAGTGATGAAAAATAAAAATCTTCTAAGGGCAAATAGGTCTTTTTCCATGACCCATATCAACCTTTGACCATGAAATTATGCCCTAAAAACCTTATTACATCATTTTTCCTCACTTTCTCTCAAGAAGAAAATCCTTCTCTCTAAAAATGCAAAAACCCTAGCTCTCAAATTCAAGGGCTAAATCACAAGAACTCTCCATTAATCTTTCCAAATTCATTAACTCAGGTATACATAGTGTTCATTCATGGATTCCTTTCATCCATGAAGCCCAAGAATCAAGTTTTAAATCATGTGTTATGAATATTATGTTGTGGGTTGATTATGTTTATGTGAATGTTGTTGTATGGTTCCCAAGTTGGAATCTTAATGCATTTTTATGGAATTACGTTAATATAAGAGTTTAAATCCATGAATTAAGTGGTTTATGAGGTGTTAATTGATTATTATACCTATTCCCTAAGTGATGTATGTAAGGTGTTTGATAAAATACCTAGAAGAGTAGAAATTGAGCAATATATCTCAATTATGGCTTAAGTGATGGATTCATGCTTTACCTTTAAGTTCATATTACTCCCATGCTATTGATGTGCAATGTAGATGTTTGTTGAAATGCTCATGATGCTAGAATGTGGAATTATGACATTGATTATGTGCATTCCTTCCATGTACAATATTGTGATAAACATGTACTTCATGAAATCCCCAACTTATAGTATTATGAATTATTGATATTGGTCATGTGTTTAAGAAGTGTCAAGTTTTGTCAGTTTCATGCTATCGAGTTCTGGGGTACTTGTACCCGACAATTTAGCTATGTGCTTAGAGCCAGTGTCGTGTTTTCATGATATCCTAAGTCAAGCCATGTTCACTAGAATTCAGTCAATCATGTGACTCAGGGAAACTCAGTAAACTCAGTAATCCTGATAATCTCAGAAAGTTAAGTACTTTAGTAATCTCAGTAGTATTACATCAGTCAACAAAACTCAATGAAATCAGTCTAGTTCAGTTAAGTTAATCATGTTCAGTGTCTATTTAGATGGGAGTAGGATTTAGCACTGAGTGAACCCAAGGATGAGCACACACACATTAACAGTTGAGGGTGTGATCCTTAGAAGCAATCCTTGCATTCCAGAACTATGTATTCAACATAGGTTAAGATATCAACATTGTCAAATAATAGTTTATGAGGTGGATAAACACTGTCAGATGAGTCTCCTAACGTTCTCTTTTATAGACACTGCCAGATGAGGGTCACTCACAGCTTGTCCTTACCAGTGGCGTGGTATTGACACCCTTTTAATTGGGGTTACAGATTTGACCCCAACTCAACTATAATAGCTTACTAGGGGCATGTCGGTTAGATGACTACTTCCCACAATTTTAATTATAGAATCAGGACTGTCAGATACAGTCACTCTATCTCAGTAAGAGAACTCTGATAGTTCTTTAGATATTAGGACTGTCAGATACAGTCAATCAGTATAGTATGGAACTCACCTAGTTCCATCAGATTTCAGGACTGTTAGACTTAGTCACCTAGTTAATAGTATATTAATTATACAAAATTCATGTTACCAACATTCATATTTTAGGACTATCAGATACAGTTAATTAGACCAATTTTTCATAATCATAACTATCAAAAACTGTCATTTCTTTATAAGATATACGACATCAGTTCCTCGGCACTTAATAGATTTAGTCATTTAATATCCCAGTATTAGTGCTCAGATATCAAAAAAATCCACGTTATCAGAATTCATGAGTCAGTGTTATAGTGATCTCAGTCAATGTCGTGTATTCATGCATGCATTCTCATATTTATGTTATTAGTCAGTTAGTATTATTCTTGCATATGAACCATTGCATTCAGCTACCTCACTTGCATACTAGTACATTCAACATACTGACGCATTTGTGCTATGGTGTTTTATACCATAGGTTTAGAAGCATGAGCTCTCGAGCATCCTTAGTAGATCAGACATTCAGCAGCCAGACTAGCAGTGAGTCCTCATCATTCGAGGATAGCATGATTATTTTATTACTTTATTATTTCAGTAGTTCGTATTTAGTTAGGGTCATGTTCCATCAACTCTACAGATATTAAACAGTTTAGAGGCTTTCAGACTACAACATATTTTCGATAATTTATTTTAGTTTTGGGTATTATTGTACCTCGTTACAAATATTGTTTTATATTCAGTATTAGTTCAGTTTTGAACCTTATGGCCTTACAGCTCATATTCCATATATTTATAGTGTATTCTTCAGTGCTCAATTATAGATATCAGTCATGGGTTAGCTTGTGGTCCTTCGGGATCATGAGAACCATGTAACATTCCGGGTACCAGATTCGAGGTATTACATACGGGGTGAAGTTTGATAATACGAGTGCTATGATCCAGCTGCTCAATCTAAAGTATGTGTTTTTTGATTTATCGATTGATGATGCAAACACGCATATCATGAATTTTGTTGGGATCTGCACCCCATATAATTTACCTAGATGAGTCAGGAAACTTTGAGACTCAAGTTTTTCCCATTCTCTTAAGTTGTATGATTTTTATGTTAAGGAAGAAACTAAGTACCTACATAGAGAGATGGTGGGTTTTTGATCCAAGGTTCTAATAAAGACACTTAGAAATAGAAGTACTATTGGGATAGGTATAGAGATCAGAGCAGAGAGAGAACTGGTGACTGGATATGGAAGGATGATTTTAAGGAAAAGGGTTGTGCATATGTTCTATCATGGAACCATGATTCTGATTCAAGAACAGAGGCATTTCTTGCAAAGCTTGTTAAGGGTTCAAAAAATCAATAGAGTTACGTTAAGGAGATTAAGGTAGATTTTTTTAGATTGAGCCAGAAAGTGGATTCACATGCTGCTGCGATTAAGATGATTAAGCATTAGCTTGATCAGATGCCAGCCACTTTGATTGAGAAACACTTTGAATTAGTTTAAACTGGGAACTCCTCTAAGAAACACTGTGCAACATCGTAAGAATAACAATCACTGGTTGTCTATCACCACTTGAAGTTGTAAGGCTACTACTGATTCTTCTATGTCTATAGTTGATGATGTTTGGGATAATGGTGTTGATATTGAAGATGCACCTAAAGTACAACCTAAAAAGTTAGTGACTAGTGAAGATTTATCACAAAAATTGATAGGTATTGATAAACGAGTTGATAAGGATAAATGTAAGGTAAAAGAAGCTGCATTCGTCTTGAAAACATTTCACGGGCTCCCTCAATTTTTCCTCAAAGGTTAAGCAAAAAGAAGGGAAATATCAGAAGTTTATATTGATGTTGAAGAATTTATCTATTAATGTACCACTTGTTAAAGCATAGGAACAAATGCTCGATTATGCAAAGTTCATGAGGATTTAGTGATGAAGAAGTGGATGGTGACTTTTGATCCCACCGATAATATACATCATAGCATTTTTATTACTTTTAGGTCTCCATTTGAGAAGAAAGAGGACCCCGATGCTTTCATTATTCCGTACATTATTGGGTCCTTGAATTTTCATTATCATTATGTGATTTTTGAGCTAGAATTAATCTGATGTCTCTAGTTATTTCAGTAGTTCGTATTTAGTTAGGGTCATGTTCCATCAACTCTACAGATTTTAAACAGTTTACAGGCTTTCAGACTACAACATGTTTTCGATAATTTATTTTAGTTTTGGGTATTATTGTACCTCGTTACAAATATTGTTTTATATTCAGTATTAGTTCAGTTTTGAACCTTATGGCCTTACAGCTCATATTCCATATATTTACAGTGTATTCTTCAGTGCTCAATTATAGATATCAGTCATGGGTTAGCTTGTGGTCCTTCGGGATCATGAGAACCATGTAACATTCCGGGTACCAGATTCGGGGTATTACATACGGGGTGAAGTTTGATAGTACGAGTGCTATGATCCAGCTGCTCAATCTAAAGTATGTGTTTTTTGATTTATCGATTGATGATGCAAACACGCATATCATGAATTTTGTTGGGATCTGCACCCCATATAATTTACCTAGATGAGTCAGGAAACTTTGAGACTCAAGTTTTTCCCATTCTCTTAAGTTGTATGATTTTTATGTTAAGGAAGAAACTAAGTACCTACATAGAGAGATGGTGGGTTTTTGATCCAAGGTTCTAATAAAGACACTTAGAAATAGAAGTACTATTGAGATAGGTATAGAGATCAGAGCAGAGAGAGAACTGGTGACTGGATATGGAAGGATGATTTTAAGGAAAAGGGTTGTGCATATGTTCTATCATGGAACCATGATTCTGATTCAAGAACAGAGGCATTTCTTGCAAAGCTTGTTAAGGGTTCAAAAAATCAACAGAGTTACGTTAAGGAGATTAAGGTAGATTTTTTTAGATTGAGCCAGAAAGTGGATTCACATGCTGCTGCGATTAAGATGATTAAGCATTAGCTTGATCAGATGCCAGCCACTTTGATTGAGAAACACTTTGAATTAGTTTAAACTGGGAACTCCTCTAAGAAACACTGTGCAACATCCTAAGAATAACAATCACTGGTTGTCTATCACCACTTGAAGTTGTAAGGCTACTACTGATTCTTCTATGTCTATAGTTGATGATGTTTGGGATAATGGTGTTGATATTGAAGATGCACCTAAAGTACAACCTAAAAAGTTAGTGACTAGTGAAGATTTATCACAAAAATTGATAGGTATTGATAAACGAGTTGATAAGGATAAATGTAAGGTAAAAGAAGTTGCATTCATCTTGAAAACATTTCACGGGCTCCCTCAATTTTTCCTCAAAGGTTAAGCAAAAAGAAGGGAAATATCAGAAGTTTATATTGATGTTGAAGAATTTATCTATTAATGTACCACTTGTTAAAGCATAGGAACAAATGCTCGATTATGCAAAGTTCATGAGGATTTAGTGATGAAGAAGTGGATGGTGAATTTTGATCCCACCGATAATATACATCATAGCATTTTTATTACTTTTAGGTCTCCATTTGAGAAGAAAGAGGACCCCGATGCTTTCATTATTCCGTACATTATTGGGTCCTTGAATTTTCATTATCATTATGTGATTTTTGAGCTAGAATTAATCTGATGTCTCTAGTTATTTCAGTAGTTCGTATTTAGTTAGGGTCATGTTCCATCAACTCTACAGATTTTAAACAGTTTAGAGGCTTTCAGACTACAACATGTTTTCGATAATTTATTTTAGTTTTGGGTATTATTGTACCTCGTTACAAATATTGTTATATATTCAGTATTAGTTCAGTTTTGAACCTTATGGCCTTACAGCTCATATTCCATATATTTACAGTGTATTGTTCAGTGCTCAATTATAGATATCAGTCATGGGTTAGCTTGTGGTCCTTCGGGATCATGAGAACCATGTAACATTCCGGGTACCAGATTCGGGGTATTACATACGGGGTGAAGTTTGATAGTACGAGTGTTATGATCCAGCTGCTCAATCTAAAGTATGTGTTTTTTGATTTATCGATTGATGATGCAAACACGCATATCATGAATTTTGTTGGGATCTGCACCCCATATAATTTACCTAGATGAGTCAGAAAACTTTGAGACTCAAGTTTTTCCCATTCTCTTAAGTTGTATGATTTTTATGTTAAGGAAGAAACTAAGTACCTACATAGAGAGATGGTGGGTTTTTGATCCAAGGTTCTAATAAAGACACTTAGAAATAGAAGTACTATTGGGATAGGTATAGAGATCAGAGCAGAGAGAGAACTGGTGACTGGATATGGAAGGATGATTTTAAGGAAAAGGGTTATGCATATGTTCTATCATGGAACCATGATTCTGATTCAAGAACAGAGGCATTTCTTGCAAAGCTTGTTAAGGGTTCAAAAAATCAACAGAGTTAAGTTAAGGAGATTAAGGTAGATTTTTTTAGATTGAGCCAGAAAGTGGATTCACATGCTGCTGCGATTAAGATGATTAAGCATTAGCTTGATCAGATGCCAGCCACTTTGATTAAGAAACACTTTGAATTAGTTTAAACTGGGAACTCCTCTAAGAAACAATGTGCAACATCCTAAGAATAACAATCACTGGTTGTCTATCACCACTTGAAGTTGTAAGGCTACTACTGATTCTTCTATGTCTATAGTTGATGATGTTTAGGATAATGGTGTTGATATTGAAGATGCACCTAAAGTACAACCTAAAAAGTTAGTGACTAGTGAAGATTTATCACAAAAATTGATAGGTATTGATAAACGAGTTGATAAGGATAAATGTAAGGTAAAAGAAGCTGCATTCGTCTTGAAAACATTTCACGGGCTCCCTCAATATTTCCTCAGAGGTTAAGCAAAAAGAAGGGAAATATCAGAAGTTTATATTGATGTTGAAGAATTTATGTATTAATGTACCACTTGTTAAAGCATAGGAACAAATGCTCGATTATGCAAAGTTCATGAGGATTTAGTGATGAAGAAGTGGATGGTGACTTTTGATCCCACCGATAATATACATCATAGCATTTTTATTACTTTTAGGTCTCCATTTGAGAAGAAAGAGGACCCCGATGCTTTCATTATTCCGTACATTATTGGGTCCTTGAATTTTCATTATCATTATGTGATTTTTGAGCTAGAATTAATCTGATGTCTCTAGTTATTTCAGTAGTTCGTTTTTGGTTAGGGTCATGTTCCATCAACTCTACAGATTTTAAACAGTTTAGAGGCTTTCAGACTACAACATGTTTTCGATAATTTATTTTAGTTTTGGGTATTATTGTACCTCATTACAAATATTGTTTTATATTCAGTATTAGTTCAGTTTTGAACCTTATGACCTTACAGCTCATATTCCATATATTTACAGTGTATTCTTCAGTGCTCAATTATAGATATCAGTCATGGGTTAGCTTGTGGTCCTTCGGGATCATGAGAACCATGTAACATTCCGGGTACCAGATTCGGGGTATTACATACGGGGTGAAGTTTGATAGTACGAGTGCTATGATCCAGCTGCTCAATCTAAAGTATGTGTTTTTTGATTTATCGATTGATGATGCAAACACGCATATCATGAATTTTGTTGGGATCTGCACCCCATATAATTTACCTAGATGAGTCAGGAAACTTTGAGACTCAAGTTTTTCCCATTCTCTTAAGTTGTATGATTTTTATGTTAAGGAAGAAACTAAGTACCTACATAGAGAGATGATGGGTTTTTGATCCAAGGTTCTAATAAAGACACTTAGAAATAGAAGTACTATTGGGATAGGTATAGAGATCAGAGCAGAGAGAGAACTGGTGACTGGATATGGAAGGATGATTTTAAGGAAAAGGGTTGTGCATATGTTCTATCATGGAACCATGATTCTGATTCAAGAACAGAGGCATTTCTTGCAAAGCTTGTTAAGGGTTCAAAAAATCAACAGAGTTACGTTAAGGAGATTAAGGTAGATTTTTTTAGATTGAGCCAGAAAGTGGATTCACATGCTGCTGCGATTAAGATGATTAAGCATTAGCATGATCAGATGCCAGCCACTTTGATTGAGAAACACTTTGAATTAGTTTAAACTGGGAACTCCTCTAAGAAACACTGTGCAACATCCTAAGAATAACAATCACTGGTTGTCTATCACCACTTGAAGTTGTAAGGCTACTACAGATTCTTCTATGTCTATAGTTGATGATGTTTGGGATAATGGTGTTGATATTGAAGATGCACCTAAAGTACAACCTAAAAAGTTAGTGACTAGTGAAGATTTATCACAAAAATTGATAGGTATTGATAAACGAGTTGATAAGGATAAATGTAAGGTAAAAGAAGCTGCATTCGTCTTGAAAACATTTCACGGGCTCCCTCAATTTTTCCTCAAAGGTTAAGCAAAAAGAAGGGAAATATCAGAAGTTTATATTGATGTTGAAGAATTTATCTATTAATGTACCACTTGTTAAAGCATAGGAACAAATGCTCGATTATGCAAAGTTCATGAGGATTTAGTGATGAAGAAGTGGATGGTGACTTTTTATCCCACCGATAATATACATCATAGCATTTTTATTACTTTTAGGTCTCCATTTGAGAAGAAAGAGGACCCCGATGCTTTCATTATTCCGTACATTATTGGGTCCTTGAATTTTCATTATCATTATGTGATTTTTGAGCTAGAATTAATCTGATGTCTCTAGT
The DNA here is from genome assembly GCA_030864225.1 of Capsicum baccatum var. pendulum. Lineage (NCBI taxonomy): Eukaryota > Viridiplantae > Streptophyta > Magnoliopsida > Solanales > Solanaceae > Capsicum > Capsicum baccatum. The sequence continues at coordinate 71,874,950 of CM061558.1, read as the reverse complement.
TATTTCAGTAGTTCGTATTTAGTTAGGGTCATGTTCCATCAACTCTACAGATTTTAAACAGTTTAGAGGCTTTCAGACTACAACATGTTTTCGATAATTTATTTTAGTTTTGGGTATTATTGTACCTCGTTACAAATATTGTTTTATATTCAGTATTAGTTCAGTTTTGAACCTTATGACCTTACAGCTCATATTCCATATATTTACAGTGTATTCTTCAGTGCTCAATTATAGATATCAGTCATGGGTTAGCTTGTGGTCCTTCGGGATCATGAGAACCATGTAACATTCCGGGTACCAGATTCGGGGTATTACATACGGGGTGAAGTTTGATAGTACGAGTGCTATGATCCAGCTGCTCAATCTAAAGTATGTGTTTTTTGATTTATCGATTGATGATGCAAACACGCATATCATGAATTTTGTTGGGATCTGCACCCCATATAATTTACCTAGATGAGTCAGGAAACTTTGAGACTCAAGTTTTTCCCATTCTCTTAAGTTGTATGATTTTTATGTTAAGGAAGAAACTAAGTACCTACATAGAGAGATGGTGGGTTTTTGATCCAAGGTTCTAATAAAGACACTTAGAAATAGAAGTACTATTGGGATAGGTATAGAGATCAGAGCAGAGAGAGAACTGGTGACTGGATATGGAAGGATGATTTTAAGGAAAAGGGTTGTGCATATGTTCTATCATGGAACCATGATTCTGATTCAAGAACAGAGGCATTTCTTGCAAAGCTTGTTAAGGGTTCAAAAAATCAACAGAGTTACGTTAAGGAGATTAAGGTAGATTTTTTTAGATTGAGCCAGAAAGTGGATTCACATGCTGCTGCGATTAAGATGATTAAGCATTAGCTTGATCAGATGCCAGCCACTTTGATTGAGAAACACTTTGAATTAGTTTAAACTGGGAACTCCTCTAAGAAACACTATGCAACATCCTAAGAATAACAATCACTGGTTGTCTATCACCACTTGAAGTTGTAAGGCTACTACTGATTCTTCTATGTCTATAGTTGATGATGTTTGGGATAATGGTGTTGATATTGAAGATGCACCTAAAGTACAACCTAAAAAGTTAGTGACTAGTGAAGATTTATCACAAAAATTGATAGGTATTGATAAACGAGTTGATAAGGATAAATGTAAGGTAAAAGAAGCTGCATTCATCTTGAAAACATTTCACGGGCTCCCTCAATTTTTCCTCAAAGGTTAAGCAAAAAGAAGGGAAATATCAGAAGTTTATATTGATGTTGAAGAATTTATCTATTAATGTACCACTTGTTAAAGCATAGGAACAAATGCTCGATTATGCAAAGTTCATGAGGATTTAGTGATGAAGAAGTGGATGGTGACTTTTGATCCCACCGATAATATACATCATAGCATTTTTATTACTTTTAGGTCTCCATTTGAGAAGAAAGAGGACCCCGATGCTTTCATTATTCCGTACATTATTGGGTCCTTGAATTTTCATTATCATTATGTGATTTTTGAGCTAGAATTAATCTGATGTCTCTAGTTATTTCAGTAGTTCGTATTTAGTTAGGGTCATGTTCCATCAACTCTACAGATTTTAAACAGTTTAGAGGCTTTCAGACTACAACATGTTTTCGATAATTTATTTTAGTTTTGGGTATTATTGTACCTCATTACAAATATTGTTTTATATTCAGTATTAGTTCAGTTTTGAACCTTATGGCCTTACAGCTCATATTCCATATATTTACAGTGTATTCTTCAGTGCTCAATTATAGATATCAGTCATGGGTTAGCTTGTGGTCCTTCGGGATCATGAGAACCATGTAACATTTCGGGTACCAGATTCGGGGTATTACATACGGGGTGAAGTTTGATAGTACGAGTGCTATGATCCAGCTGCTCAATCTAAAGTATGTGTTTTTTGATTTATCGATTGATGATGCAAACACGCATATCATGAATTTTGTTGGGATCTGCACCCCATATAATTTACCTAGATGAGTCAGGAAACTTTGAGACTCAAGTTTTTCCCATTCTCTTAAGTTGTATGATTTTTATGTTAAGGAAGAAACTAAGTACCTACATAGAGAGATGATGGGTTTTTGATCCAAGGTTCTAATAAAGACACTTAGAAATAGAAGTACTATTGGGATAGGTATAGAGATCAGAGCAGAGAGAGAACTGGTGACTGGACATGGAAGGATGATTTTAAGGAAAAGGGTTGTGCATATGTTCTATCATGGAACCATGATTCTGATTCAAGAACAGAGGCATTTCTTGCAAAGCTTGTTAAGGGTTCAAAAAATCAACAGAGTTACGTTAAGGAGATTAAGGTAGATTTTTTTAGATTGAGCCAGAAAGTGGATTCACATGCTGTTGCGATTAAGATGATTAAGCATTAGCTTGATCAGATGCCAGCCACTTTGATTGAGAAACACTTTGAATTAGTTTAAATTGGGAACTCCTCTAAGAAACACTGTGCAACATCCTAAGAATAACGATCACTGGTTGTCTATCACCACTTGAAGTTGTAAGGCTACTACTGATTCTTCTATGTCTATAGTTGATGATGTTTAGGATAATGGTGTTGATATTGAAGATGCACCTAAAGTACAACCTAAAAAGTTAGTGACTAGTGAAGATTTATCACAAAAATTTATAGGTATTGATAAACGAGTTGATAAGGATAAATGTAAGGTAAAAGAAGCTGCATTCGTCTTGAAAACATTTCACGGGCTCCCTCAATTTTTCCTCAAAGGTTAAGCAAAAAGAAGGGAAATATCAGAAGTTTATATTGATGTTGAAGAATTTATCTATTAATGTACCACTTGTTAAAGCATAGGAACAAATGCTCGATTATGCAAAGTTCATGAGGATTTAGTGATGAAGAAGTGGATGGTGACTTTTGATCCCACCGATAATATACATCATAGCATTTTTATTACTTTTAGGTCTCCATTTGAGAAGAAAGAGGACCCCGATGCTTTCATTATTCCGTACATTATTGGGTCCTTGAATTTTCATTATCATTATGTGATTTTTGAGCTAGAATTAATCTGATGTCTCTAGTTATTTCAGTAGTTCGTATTTAGTTAGGGTCATGTTCCATCAACTCTACAGATTTTAAACAGTTTAGAGGCTTTCAAACTACAACATGTTTTCGATAATTTATTTTAGTTTTGGGTATTATTGTACCTCATTACAAATATTGTTTTATATTCAGTATTAGTTCAGTTTTGAACCTTATGGCCTTACAGCTCATATTCCATATATTTATAGTGTATTCTTCAGTGCTCAATTATAGATATCAGTCATGGGTTAGCTTGTGGTCCTTCGGGATCATGAGAACCATGTAACATTCCGGGTACCAGATTCGGGGTATTACATACGGGGTGAAGTTTGATAGTACGAGTGCTATGATCCAGCTGCTCAATCTAAAGTATGTGTTTTTAATTTATCGATTGATGATGCAAACACGCATATCATGAATTTTGTGGGGATCTGCACCCCATATCATTTACCTAGATGAGTCAGGAAACTTTGAGACTCAAGTTTTTCCCATTCTCTTAAGTTGTATGATTTTTATGTTAAGGAAGAAACTAAGTACCTACATAGAGAGATGGTGGGTTTTTGATCCAAGGTTCTAATAAAGACACTTAGAAATAGAAGTACTATTGGGATAGGTATAGAGATCAGAGCAGAGAGAGAACTGGTGACTGGATATGGAAGGATGATTTTAAGGAAAAGGGTTGTGCATATGTTCTATCATGGAACCATGATTCTGATTCAAGAACAGAGGCATTTCTTGCAAAGCTTGTTAAGGGTTCAAAAAATCAACAGAGTTACGTTAAGGAGATTAAGGTAGATTTTTTTAGATTGAGCCAGAAAGTGGATTCACATGCTGCTGCGATTAAGATGATTAAGCATTAGCTTGATCAGATGCCAGCCACTTTGATTGAGAAACACTTTGAATTAGTTTAAACTGGGAACTCCTCTAAGAAACACTGTGCAACATCCTAAGAATAACAATCACTGGTTGTCTATCACCACTTGAAGTTGTAAGGCTACTACTGATTCTTCTATGTCTATAGTTGATGATGTTTGGGATAATGGTGTTGATATTGAAGATGCACCTAAAGTACAACCTAAAAAGTTAGTGACTAGTGAAGATTTATCACAAAAATTGATAGGTATTGATAAACGAGTTGATAAGGATAAATGTAAGGTAAAAGAAGCTGCATTCGTCTTGAAAACATTTCACGGGCTCCCTCAATTTTTCCTCAAAGGTTAAGCAAAAAGAAGGGAAATATCAGAAGTTTATATTGATGTTGAAGAATTTATCTATTAATGTACCACTTGTTAAAGCATAGGAACAAATGTTCGATTATGCAAAGTTCATGAGGATTTAGTGATGAATAAGTGGATGGTGACTTTTGATCCCACCGATAATATACATCATAGCATTTTTATTACTTTTAGGTCTCCATTTGAGAAGAAAGAGGACCCCGATGCTTTCATTATTCCGTACATTATTGGGTCCTTGAATTTTCATTATCATTATGTGATTTTTGAGCTAGAATTAATCTGATGTCTCTAGTTGTGTCTAAGTAGTTAGGGTTGGGTTCACCTAATTTGATGTCAATGAGATTATTGATGGTCGATTGGACTATGAAGAAACTGGTTGGAATCTTGTGTGATGTCTTGGTGAAGGTAGCATCCTTTATATTCCGAGTCGATTTTGTGATTATTGATTATGAGGTGGATTTTAATGTTCCTATTATTGTAGGAATACCTTTTTTAGCCACAGGTAAGGAACCGATTGACAATTAAAAGGAACATATGAAATTCAGGCTCAATGACGAACTAATTAGCTATAATATGGGTTAGTCAATGTAGTCAAAACATATGAGAGTGGTGTCTGTGATAGGCATAATTGAGAATGATATAGTGGGTGTGTACATTAAGGAGAGACTTGGTCTTGAGAAACTACCTGCGATGATCATGAACCTTGACAGTGAAAACTTAATGAATATAATGAGATGGTGAGCGCACTCTATGGTAGAGGTTCTTTGTAATACCTCGAAGTTTCCTAGCTAATTTTATCCCAAGAATGCCTATTACTAGTTCTAAATTAAATGATGATTATTCCATGAGGAATTTTCAAGATTTTCACATTTTTTAATATGGGAAATTCATGAAGTTTTCCATCCATATAAGATTCACTTAAATCTAATAATCGGATAAGAAGTTAGGCCTATTTCAAGTTCCCATCATAAAATAGCGCCATACTGGTCAGTGGTGTGCCGCGCCACAAGCTAAAATGGCAATTGTCCCTTTTCAGTATCTCAACATGATTTCCCCGCATCGTGCCAAAGTTCAGGTTAGAAAGAAAGGAGAAACACATTGGATAATTTTCATTATCATTATGGCTCATGATTAATTTTTTATGGAATTGATTTGTATAGATGTATATTCATGTGAACCTATAAATAAACCTTAGGATGATAAAATTAGAGATGAATCATGATGATTAATTATTGTATAATGTTGTCTACATGTGCTATGCCTACCATGTGTATAATTAAGTGCCTAGATGAAGGAACAATGCCCAACTAGTATGATATCATGAAATCCCCATGTATGTACAAGCTTATGCATATCACATGTTTGATGAAGTGCTTTAATAAATGAATTATGAATTGTGTTGTTGGTCATGTGTTCAAGTAAGCCACACTATGTCAGTTTCTTCTCATCGAGTCCTAGGGGTACTTGTACCCGAATATTTAGTTGTGTGCCTAGATCCATGTCATTTTTTCATGATCTCCTTATTCAAGCTATGATCCATAGAACTCAGTCATTCATGTGACTTAGGAAATCTTAGAAATCTTAGATACCACTAGTTTAGTTAATCAATTCAGGGTCTTTCAGATGGGAGTAAGATTTAGTACCGAGTGAGCCTACGGATGGGGACTCACCTGCTAGATAAGAGTGATATCCCTAGAATTAATTCCTAAGTTAAAGAACTATATAGCCAGCCTAGGTACGAGATGTCACCCATTAGATAGGACTGACATACTCAGGGATCACCCATTAGCGCATTTAAATGTATAGGACTGATCCCAGGGGTCACCCGCTAGATTAGGACTGGATCCACAGTAGTTGTCTTTACCAGTGGCACAGTACTGACACCCTTCTAGTTGAGGTTACTGGTTAGATCCCTGTTAGCTTAGTATGGGGCATGTTGGTTAGATAAATACATCTTGCAGTTTCAGTTACAAAATCATAATTGTCAGATACAGTTAATTCAACTCAGTAGCATAGATTTAGGACTATCAGATACAGCCAAACCTTCTCATTATAAATAGACCCCGATATCACCCACCAGATAGGACTAATCTCAACTGTGGTTAATCGATATCAATATCATCAGATGTAGATATTAGCCACTAGATAGGACTGATCTCAGATTTAGTTACTTAGATACAGTATGGAACTCAGCTAGTTCAATCAAATTCAGGACTGTCAGATATAATGTCTTATGTTATCAGTTATCAGAAGTCAATCATTAGTCATTTTAGTCATTAACATACTCAGGTTATTATAATTTCAGATATAGTTACTATGTATGCATGCATGTATTCTCATGTTCATGTTAGTTAGTCAGTAAGTATTGTTCATGCATATAAACTTATTGCATTTAGCCTACGTCACTTGCATACCAGTACATTCAAAGAGCTGACGTATTTGCGCTATGGTGTCTTATACCATAGGTTTAGAAGCACGAACTCTAGAAAACCAGTAGCATCCCAGTTTAGCGATCAGAGTTAGAAGGGAGTCCTCATCCTTCGAGGACATGATGATTATATTATTATTTTAGTTTTTATTTTATTTTTGTAGTTGGAGTTAGTTGGGTACATGTCCCATCAACTCTTTTTTTAGATAGTTTAAAGGCTTTCAGACTACAGTATGTTCAAACGAACATCTCAGTTGTTTTGGTATTGTTATACTATATTTTTAGTTATGTAGTAGTATAGAACCTTATGGCCTTTCAATTTATGTTTTTGTATTTATGATATTATTACTATTATTTAGTGCTCAGTTTACAGATATCAGCCATGGGTTAGCTAGTGGTCCTTCGGGGTCATGGTTACCGTATAGCATTTCGGGTACCTGATTCGGGGCGTTACAAACTTGGTATCAAAACCTAAGGTTCAACAGTGTCCTAGGAAGTCTGTAAAGCCACATCTAGTAGAGTGTTGTACATGCGTGTGTACTTGTAGGAAAATGCCTGTAGGAAAATGCCTCCAGAGAATACGTCTTTGTCCAAAACAGTCGCTAAAAAGGGAAACAAGCAAGCACCCATTGAAAGTGAGGAGTCCAGTATTTTCAAGTTTGACTCCACATCTGAAAATAGTGGAGAGGAGTATGATGGAACTATATTCTAGAAAATCATGAATAAAATAAAAGCACCTGTTAAGTCAAAAGGGAATAAAGTTGTTCCACTAGAATTAGAATCACCACCATAAAAGGGTCCGAGAAAAAAGAATATAAATATCTCTCCTCCACACATACCACAGTATATGGATGGTGATGATAATAATAATGAGTCTAGTTCAGTTGAGGAGAGTGCAAAAGAAGCTCGGGTTCTAAAAGTAGAAGCGACCCAGATAGATAGACAGGATACACCACTCACACTAGCTCCTTCTCTGATTCCCATTGTAGAAAATATGGCTACCCCAACATACAGGTGATGTTTAAAATGGGGATTTCTTATCTTTGAGGCGGTAAGATAATGAGGGTGCTATATCCATAGAGGAGGATGACTAATACAGGGATGGCTAGTTATCTAAGTTTACTGAGCTCTTCAGGCAGTATAGGTTTGACTGGATGATGAGAAAATTAGGTAGATATAGTGAGGTGCTTGTTCATGAGTTCTATGCCATATATAAAAGAGAACTTTAATGGCAATATCCACAGGGTATGTTGTGGAAAAAAGGTAAGCCTATTACCTCCCTGATAATTCGAGGAGTGCATATTGATATCTCTTCCTGAACCATTGGTAGATTTTTATATGGGCCAAATTACCAGTCTTTGGCTAGCACAATTGAAATGGATTGGATGAGATGAAAAATATCACTAACCGAACATTGGGGACTAAGGATAAGATGGCAATGTTCAGATGGATAGCGAAAAGGATAGATACATATGGCAAGCACATTACTTGGGTCATAGGTAGTATTGGCGATTCGCAGTAGATAAAGAAAAGTACTCTCACCTTTGAGTGTAAGGCATGGTGGACAATAGTTTGACACAAGCTATGTCTAACAATAGGTGATGATGTGGTGATCCCAACTCGGGCAGCGTGTTAGCTGGTTTCACTATTAAATATGCCTTTGATGTTGGTGAATTCTTGTCTAGAGAGCTGAGAGATAGAGCTATTGCAAAGTATAAGGCATTCCTGGCATACCCGTGCATGATCACACAACTATGCTTAGTAGCAGGAGTATTGGAGATACTCAGGTTTGATGAGATGATTGAGGCACAGAAAACTTTTGGTATCAGGCTTATTCGATATGCTAACCCATTGGCCTGACCTAAGAGGCAGGTCGTAGATGCAATGGCGGGAGTGTTCCTGCCAGATGATCAGACAGATGCCCCTACTATAGCTAAGACAATAGAAGTAGGTTCATATACTACGACTGCACCCACAGATACAGCAGGTAATTCTAGTACCCCGCTGCCAGTCTCGTCTATGCCACCTAGACCACGAGGTATTCCACACGAGATTATGTTAATCTATCAGGTTGCACAGATAGAGGTTGTGACCCATTTAGAAATATTCACTGAGAAAGTAAGGTATATGGAGGGCAGAGTATAAAGTCTGATGAACCAATAGTTGGAGTCACAGGATAGGTTCATCCAAGAATGCCTAGATATATTTGAGTCAGGGATTACTTGAAATTCGGGTAGTAGACAGGCACCTAATGTTGCCGATGTCAGAGCTGAGATTATGAGATAAAAAAATGGTCACTGAGTTGTCCAAGAGGCCAATGGTTGATGAGCCTATTGTAGAGACTGTGATTCCCATAGTTGAGGTGTCGAATATTTATGCAGTGCCAGCGGATGAGCAAGCTAAGCAAACCGAGGAAAAAAGAAGAAAAGAATAGAAAGAAGAAAGAAGCCATAGCTGTGAAGAAAATGTCCATACCAGATAGTATCCAGGATGAGTAGGACCATCAGACATGGGTTAGAGAGATGGTTGCTCTGATTTTAGATGCTGAGGGGGTTGATGTTGTGCCCCCACCTATTTTTGATCCAATATCGGGTGGTATAGTAGGGGATGAGAGTGGGACCCGATATGAGGGCCCATGTACTTTTTTTAATGCTTCGGATCCTTGAGCGCCTAGGTATGACCCTGATTCTTACTTTATTTTATTTTTATAACACTGGGGATAGTGTAACATTTTAAGTTGGGGGTGGGGGTACCAAAAATTTTAGGAGCAGTTTGAAATTTGTCAAGTGTAGCTAAAACTAAAAGTCTATTATAGCTTGCAGGTCTGAGGCGTGTGCTGAGATAAGGAGTAGATAGCGCGCCTATGGCAGCGGATACATATTTTTATTTTTTTATAATAATTTTTATGGATTCTTGAAAAGTTGGGATGTATTTAAAGATTTTCATGTTTATTTAGTGATTGATGAAACATGGCTGATTTTGTGCTGATGTCTGAAATGCGATTTAGAAAAGTGGTGTGAACTGTGTTGAAAAATTAAAAATTTTGAGCCCCCTCGAAATCTTTGTTTTATGAATTGTGTGATTTATATAGTTGTGTGAGACTATTAAGTATCTGATAATGGCATTAAGATTAGGGATAGAACTATTCATGATAAAACTATTGCATAGTTGGATAACTAAAGCTTAGTAATACAGCCCTGTGCAAGTGTGTGTGTAAGGTTTACTTAGTGCCCGATTGTGTTGGAATCTAGAACTTGCCCTGTTGTTTATGCCTAGGTTTAAGGATAGTTAGGTAGGAAATTATCATAGGATATTTTTGTGTGAGTCCACTTAAGCCTAAAATTCTTGAACCAAATGAACAAATCCCCTTGATCTAAATATTTGAGCTTTAATAGAACAATTTTTCTTGTTACACCTATCACCTTCCCATTTAACTTACAATGAAATTATTTTTGCTCTGGTCCTCTTGGGGAACACTATGCACCCCAACTCAAGAAAATTTCCAAAGTTGAGGGTGGCTATTATAGGGGTGCATAAGAGAAAAGCTAGAATAAAGAAAAGTGTGTACAAAGAAAATAGTTGAAACAAGAGAAGGCGTGATGTAAAGAAAAGAAAGAAAAGACCAAGGTATAAAAAGGAAAAAGAATAAGAAAAATAAGTGCTAGAAAGCAACACCTGACTCAAGTGGAATGAGCTTTGAAGGAAAAACAGACACATAAGAGTGGAAATAAAATAAGTCAAAAATAGTGGACCCCGAAAAGAGTGTAGTGTTCAGAAGGTTTAGTCACTTTTAAAATCCATATGTATTATAACAACCCCAAGCCTATGTTACAAGCCAAATAAAGTCATATAGTGATCCTACTATAACAGTCTGACAACTTAAGAAAAAGCATAAGGGCAAGCTTTTGGTATTTTGTGCACACCGGTGATAATTCTTTGTCTGATGGAGAGTCATTTGTATATCCCTAAATAGAGGAGTATATCCATGTAGAGTGAATGGTGTTTCTTTGACTGTGAGTGCACATGGGTTATATTTATAGGTTTCTAGATTGTTTGATGAATATAAAGCACGTCTATGCCCAAGTGTATGTTGCTAATGTTATGCCATCATCGTATTACTTCGTGTTTCTACATGTGCTAAACTGATAGACGCAAATTTGTGTTGAAAATTTGAATTTATAGGAGAATAACAAGATTGAAATTGAATCCACCCTGCCTTGTCTTAACCATTCCAGTGTCTAATCTTCCCATGGCTTTAATTCTCTGCTCATCTTAAGAATTTGTCTTATGAATCGTGACAATGTATACGACTCATGTCCTTCATCCATATCCACTTGGGAGTTCATTCTCTTTTGGTCTTGATCACTAGTTTGCATACGACATCCCTATATGAGTCATACTTAGTGGGTACAACTAACACCCTCAACTTATACTTTTGCATCTCCTCAGGCAAACAAAACCAAATACTATTTCCTTACCTGAAGGCAATGCTTAAAACAGAAAGATCGCAAACAACCCATGGCACTCTAGAAATTCCCTGTATAGATATTTCCGCACTTCGCTAACTACAAAACATCTTTGAAAATATTCTGTGAGTATAGTTTGTGAGGCGTATTCCCATAAAATAATTTTTTCAAATTTTGATTGCTCCAATAGCACACTATAATGTGAAAACTGTATTAGGAATAATAACAACTAACAACTAAATATATTTAAATATGGATATACATAATGGTTATTTTTGCATGTAGGGAGTGATTTTAAATGATTTATATTCACTATCTCACAGCTCTTTATTCATTGTCTTCCACAACTTTAGAATTCTAAACATCCTTTTTTAGCCCAATCTTCAGCATTATCAATGTGTATGGTGCATTTTTTCTATAGTTTCCCTCAGAGTTTATGATCTAAGACATACAAGTTAAATTGAGAAAGAAGAGGTAGGTTGTAATGTTTTTGGTACTTGAAAATTTTGGAAATTTTATCCTTATTGCCTTGACTACGACTTACCTTTTGAGTCATAAGGAGTGTTGATGAGGCATTGGACTCAAGTCGTAACTAAATGAATAAGTATGTGACTATGTTTTTCTCTGAGTACGAGTGGCTTACTAAGATCCATAAGGATCCGTTATGAGTCGTTGGGTGTAAATCGTAAGATTTCCACTATTTACCCCAAATAGTTCTGTGTTGACTACGACTGGACCCTAGAGTTATAGGGTCCCATGACGAGTCATATTAGTTGAGTTGTAGGGTCAAAAAATTATGAGTGCCTTAGAGACTATCTTGGATACGACTCATTGTGATGAGTCATAATGAGTCTATGTGAGTCATATAGTGACCCGTAGTCACCGATGAGTAAATTTTAGCTTTTAATTTGAGGGAAATTTAGTCAATTTCCTCCTTACGCAATTAAAATCCCACATTTATGAGGAACTTAAGAGGGGTTATTTCTCATTCATAACGTACTCGAACACTTTCAAAGCTCTCTTAAATTCTCTCAAGCAACCATACTTAGGGTTTCCAAGAAGTAGGTCATCCAAGGGCTCAACAGCTGAATTCCTTTTGTGAAACTTGGTATTTCAGGCATGTTGATCTTCCCTAATTGATAATTTGTTAAAATCATATGTTTCAAAGTGTTTTCATGCAGTACTGATATTGGTTTTGAAAACATAGGTTGAGGGTTTTTGAATATCTAATGTTTATATGATGTTTCATGCTTGTTCCTATACAATTTATGTATTAATGGTGGTTTTAAAATGAAATTGAGGTATAGGAATGGTGAATAAATTAAGGGATTATGATTTCTCCAAACTTGTGACTTTTAAAGTGGTTATAACCTAACCTCAACCCCCCTCCCCCACCCCCAATTATAGAATTGGTTGAATCTAAAATGTATGTGCATTGAACTACTATTAAACTAAAAAATGTGAAAGGTTAATGAAGTATAATGATTTATAATTTGAATCTTATGAGGTTGTGTAATTCCTCAAGTTAATGTATAATTGAACCAAAAGGATTGTGATTTCCCCCAAGTTATGGTAATTAGTGTGGCATGTAGATGTTACCTTGCAAGTTTAGTTGGTATGACAATAACAACAATGTATGCCTAAATGTGTGTCATGGTTCAATAAATAGAAATATGTGATAGTTATTTTAATTGGGCTTTCATGAGGGTTGTGTAGATGAGTCGTGAAAATAGAGGTCCTAAGGGATCACTACTAGAAACTGTGGTTGTCGATACGAGGGTCTAAATGACCTGGTGGTTCGATTCCCCCTTATGATTATCATACTATTGAATCCCCCATATTATATTAAATGATTTGGTGCTTATGTCACTTTGATATGTTGGGTGGTTTGAGTCCCCCATAGTGCATATTTATACCCCACAGTTTATGCAGCCATACGCACTAGGGCCCTACTAACTAGGGAAGAGTTGGGCCCATATAACCCATGGTTGTCTTAGTATGTTATGACTGTGAAGCCATACAATCCAGGATAAAGTTTCAAAATAGATTCTAAGCCTTATTTCCCTATCCCAGCATGTGATATATATATATATATATGCATTTGATCATGTGCATTGGTTTTGAATGATTTTGAATTATTGATCACGACATTATGTTATTGTTATCCCTGATTTACATGCTAGTTTTCACCCTACTGACCATCTCCGAATGATGTATCCCCGGGTGGTGCAGGTACCAGAGATACCTCTATTTTTCTAGTGTAGAGTTAAGTAGATCGACTTGGTCTGTCAATTCGTGTGGTGAAGTGGTAAATTTCTATTCTTAAGAAGACTTACACATTTTATTAGTTATTATCATAAAGTAGAATTGAGAGTTCTCATTATAATTAACATTATCATTATCATTATCATTGTCATTTGTCAGATTCGGGGACATGTCTCAACCAAGATTGTTTTTTGGATCTTTTGTTAGAAAGCTTTGTTAAATTACTGTGGACTTGGGTGATGTTGTTCAGTTTTTTTGGACAGTCGATGGTTATCTATTATAGACATACCCTTTATTCTTTAAATATATGTAGTTATATATTTGAAATTCATTTGACATTGGGGATATTGTGTTGTTTGGTTAGGTGCTGAGGTGGTCTTCGGTTCCCGACGGACTTAAGATACCCATTATGTCTAGGACCTAGTTTGGGTCATGACAAAGATGGTATTAGAGACTTGGTTTGGTGTTATTGGGTGCCCACAAAGACATGTAAAGTAGAGTTTCTTTTATGGGTGTATAGTGTACCACACTTATAGGGGAGAGGCTATTAGGTATTTAGGAATATTTTCCTTTCTTGTTGTTCTGTTTAAAGTTATAGATTCTAAGGTCTTGAATTTCCTCTAATTTCCATATTTTCACTTTACAAATCATGCCTCATAGAAGATCTAATGTTCATGGAAACTATTCTATCTCTTCTGTGGACAATATGGACAAAGCTTGTCCTACTCTAGGAGTTAAGACCTAGTCAAGGATCGCTGCTTCTTATTGCCCTGAAGGATCTTAACCGGTTCCCCCTATCCCCCCTAAGGTAGCCCAAACTAGCATGTCTAATGCTGAATTTCACCAGTTGATTCATTTGCTTACCTAGTTGGTGGCCTCCCAGACTGAGCATGGTTCTTCTGCTGCTCCATCCTCCGAGGAAACTAGAGTTGGCCAATTTATAAGGCTGAGTTCTCCTATTTTCACTGGTTCTAAATTTAAAGAATATCCTCAAAATTTTATTAATGAGATGGATATAGCATATCAATGGTATGAAAGGTGGGAGCAACTTTGGGTCGATGATACTGAGTCTAATTTATGGGTCGACTTCTCTAGTATGTTCGCTGATTGCTTTTTTCCTCATGAGTTAAGAAGGTGAAGGCTGAGAAATTCATGAATTTGAATCAAGTATGGATGACAATAAAGGAGTATGCCTTGAAGTTTCATTAGTTTTCATGTTATGCCCCTGAGTTGGTGTCTAGTATAAGGGAGAGAATAAGGAAGTTTGCCTCTAGGTTGTCCCAGAGTTGATCTTGGAGAGAAAGGCTTCCTTTTTGAATAAGTATATGGACATCTCTAGACTTATGATATATATGCAACAAATGGAAGAGGAAAAAAAGAAGCAAGAAAAGATCAATGAAAGGTAGAGTAAGAGGTTTTGATGTATAGACCAAGGTGGAGGTCATCAGCAAAGTGGTAGAGACGGTGGAAAGTTGTCTAAGAAGAAGTAGAGAAATTATGGTTCTGACACTACGGTTAGTGCTCCAAAGCCGTTGGGTGATTTTCATTCTTAATATGATAGTAGGTTTAGAGAATCCGAAGCCAGCCTCGGGCTAGTGGAGCTCAGTCAGCTCCATCGTATCCTCCTTGTAGGTTTTGTGGTCAGGTGCACCATGGTATTTCAAAAGAATGGAGGAACAAATGTTTTAAATGTAGATAGATTGGCCGTATACAGATGGATTGTCCTTCTATGGTTGATTTTGGGCAAAATAAGATTCATGTTGCTTTTTCATCAGCTCCTGTACCAAACGGTGTTGCTTCTGCTTCTGGCTCTGGCACTAATCGAAATCATCTGTAAGCTCTTTCCACCCATCAGGATTCTAAGGTATCCTGATTTGCAAGCCTATGCTAACACATTTGAAGCTTTTAACTCTAAATAATTGCAAGATTTTGAGCAACTTTAGTTGTTTTTGATTAGTTTACTTTTATTTTACAGTAAATGTAGCGATAAAGGGGAATCACCAATAAAGGAAACAAAAAGCCTGAAATCTGAAGCAAATAAAGGACTAAGTGTAGCTGACAACTTCCATGACATGTCATCAGCCTAGTGATAAGCTGTCAAGGATGTCGTCAGCCTTAAACAGAAGATGGAAGTTGAAGACAGGTTTATGATGACATCCATGACACGTCACCAGCCTGGTGATAAGCTGTCAAGGATGTCGTCAGACTTAAATAGAAGATGGAAGTTGAAAAAAGTTTTTGAAAAAATCCATGACATGACGTCAATATGGTGATAGGCCTTTATCTTCATCATCATCCTTAAGAAGCAAGAGCCAACAATGCAGAGGAGCTGACGACATCCGTGATAAGCCGTCAAACTCCTGATAAGCCATCACTGACATCGTAGTATATTCCGAGGAAAATCTGAAAATTCTATTTTGTTTCCTTTTTTAGGGTTAACTATTTAAAGCCTTGGTTTAGGGTTTCTAGACATACAAAAACTTATCAATCAACATACTTTGGACAGACGATTTTTTTTCTCTCTCTCTCTAGACTAATTTTTTGGGAGTTTTGTCTTGTGAATCAATTCAAGTTATACTTTTTCATCTTCATCATAGTTGTAAGTTAATCTTCTCAATTATGAATTCAATTTGTGTACTTGTTTCTTGCATCATAAGTAACTAAACCGCAATAACCTAAATTATGGGATCTAGGGTTAGGTCATGAAGAGGTGCTAAATACTCAAGATTCAATAGGTGTCGGGATTTCTTGATAATTTTGAGATGTTAATTAATTTCTGTTGGTTGCAAACAGTAGGCATACCTACTTTGATTTGCTTGAGAAAGAAATCATAAATAGTAGGAAGTGAATTATCTGCAAGGACTCGGAAATACTTCGTTTAATAATCAGCATTGTAACATGGTCGATTAACCTGAGGTAAAATCTGTGCAGTAATAGCAATTCCCTAAGTCAGAGAGGATTAGGAAATTAGACGCTTAAATAGGTCGAGAGATATTTGAGCATATAATCGATAAAGATAGCTTGTTATCCTAACCACCGTGAGAATCTTGAGTCACCTTTGTCATCTATCATGTACCATAAGTCCTAGTGAACATAATTCTGATTATTTCATAAAATCTTGGTTACAAACACCAAAATCAAAGTGTCAAACAATTATTTGTGAAACCTAAACCCCCATTTTAGGAAACGTTAAACTATCAGTGAATTAAACCATAAACAACTTGAGTTCACATCATATTCCCTGTGGGATTCTACCCTAACCTAGTTGGGTTTTATATTGACAACGACCGCTTAAACCTATTCAAAAGTGTAGTTTGAGTGTTATCAAAAATGGCACCGTTGCAGGGGAATACGATTGTAAATTGAAAGTTTGTGTGCGCTAATTGATTGTTAGTTTAGTTTCCTAGATTTATGTTTATTTGTTGTTTCTATTTATCGCAGGTTCTTTTTTGTTTAAGCCAAAAACAAGAAGTTTTGAAGAATCGTTATAGGCAATTAATCTGGAACCTCAGCTGATTAGGAGAATGGCTAAGCAACAGGAGGCAGAAAGATTAGCCGTGTTGGCTAGGGCTCAGGTGAACGTACAGAACCAGGGTCAACAAGTACATCACCCGAACCATGATGATGATTACTTGGGTGATGAGGAATTTTTGAATCCTCAAAACCCAAGGTAAGCTGAGTAAATGGCTGCACCAGTGCAGCAAAATTTTGACAGAAACTGTCCAGTCAGAGGAAGGTATGGTCAATATCCTTTCCATTATGAGGTTGATGATGATGACGAAAGAATGGACGGAGCAGGTGTAACAAGTGATATCATTCCTCCACCGCTGGCACCTGGTGCAAAATTTAGCATAACAAGTACCATGATCTAACTCATGAACCTGAAGGGTTTGTTTGGAGGCTTCCCTGGTGATGATTCAAACTTGCACTTGGTGAACTTCATCAACATTTGTAAATCTTTTGATAATCTAAGAGGGGGCCAGAATGCGATCCAGTTGAGATAGTTTCCATTGTCTCTGTCTGCGGAGGCAACAATATGGTTAAATAAGCTGGAGCCCGATTCTATAACCAACTGGAGACTGTTGAAAGAGGAATTCCTAGAATGGTTCTTTCCACCCTCCAGGAGTGTACAGTTGAGGGACGAAATTAGTAATTCAGCCAGCTCCCAACTAAAGCCTTGCATGAAACTTAGGAGAGATTCAAGAAGAAGGTGGAACAATATCGAACCACAACATGACAGACTTGTACTTGATGGAGACTTTGTACAGAGCTTTTAACTCTGTGACAAAGACAATTGTAGACAATGTTGCGGGTGGTTCATTCATTAACCTCTCTTTTCTTAAGTCTTTAGACATGTTGAATAGAATGACTAAATAGAGTCGGGCCTGGCATACCAGGGATTCTGTGGTAGTAAGCCCAACTATTTTTGTTGGTATAACTGCGAAGAAAGATAGAATGGATGAGGAGCGAGACCAAGACATAGACTATTTGAAGACACAAATGGACTTGCTGACCAAGCACTTGTTGTCAAGCAAGACTGAAAAAGTTAAGGCTGTGGAGTTTTAGTGCACTGTTGCTACTAATGCAGATAAGGAGAAAAACTATGTGCATAATCGGGGGTTTCTAAGGCAATAGCCAAGGGAATTAAGGTCAGAACTTTTATGACAAGCCTGATTATAAAGATACGCAAGGACACTGGAGAAGCGATAATAATAGGAGTGGTTTGTATGTTCCACCTATAAGTCGAGATGTTTTACCAACTAGCTCTGGTAAGATGTCCATGGAGGATGTGATGGAAAAAATGTTGAAAGAAGTTGAGGCTACCAACTAGGGGGTAACTATAATGAAGAGTTAATTCTCTACCCTGAGTCAGTTGGTTAGTTCACACTCCACTTCTATCAAGCAATTAGAGCAACAGATGAGCCAATTTTCTACAATACTGAACCAATGAAAAAATGGTGCTTTACCTAGTGATACGATTTAGAATCCACAGAATGATGGCTCATGTATGGATATTACCACTAGCAGTGGTAAGATTTACCTAGCCCTTCTGTGGGCAACTCTATAGATGATGAGGTGATTGTTGATAAATCCAAAGAAAGTAATCCAGTGGAATCTGAGAAGCTGGATAGTTCTATTGACTCTTCAGAGAAGAAAAAGGAGAAGGAAGAGAAAGTGGTGTTGAAAACTATCCCTAGACCACCACCTCCCTTTTATCAATGATTAAAGAAGAAGGCTGATGATGCAAAATTCAGCAAGTTCTTGGCAATGCTCAAGCAATTGACAATTAATGTGCCTTTGGTTGAGGCACTTGAGCAAATTCCAGGCTATACAAAGTTCATGAAAGACCTTGTAACCAAGAAATGGAAGGTTAGCCATGAGCCAGAGGACAATATTCTCCATTGTGGCACTATCTCTACAAGGTCTTTAGTGTATAAAAAGGCAGAGCTAGGAGCATTTACCATCCCATGTACTATTGGTCCCCTGAATTTCACAAAAGCACTATGCGATTTGGGAGCCAGTATAAATTTAATGCCACTGTTTGTCTACAAGAAATTGGGTTTAGGGGATCCTACCCCAATAAATATACGGTTGGTAATGGCAGATAGGTCTGTGAAGAGGCATGTGGGCATACTATATGATGTTTTTGTAAAGGTATCCAACTTTGTTCTGCCTGTTGATTTTTTGGTCTTAGATTGTGAGGTAGATTTTGAAGTTCCTATCATATTGGGTACGCCATTGCTCAAAACTGGGAAAGTATTGGTAAACATGGAATTTAAAGAGCTAAAGTTTAGGTTCAAAGACAAAGAAGCACGCTTCAAAATACACCCATCCATGATTCAGCCAAAAGAGATGAGTGTGTTTTCAATCGTTGATGTCTTCTATGATGATGTTAAAGGGGTATCAACTGGTTGTCTTCGCAAAGCTTGAGTAGTCAAGATAACCAAGTTGTGCTGTGATGGTAAATCTGGCGCTAATAGGAGGAAACACAAAGTTTTATGTTTAGGCAAGAGTTTTTATTTTTATAGTTAGGATTTAGTAAAGAGAAGGTGGAAAAATAAAGATGCCAACTAAAAGGCCATGACAACATTCATGATAAGCCGTCACGATTATGATTAGCTATCACAATTATCGTCAGATAGGACAAGCTTAGGGAATTCTCTGTTAAGGGTTACGATAATAGTGATAGACTATCACACTCGTGATAAGCCGTCACATATCATTGTCAGACCATAACCTTAAAAGCTGAATTCTGGGACCATTTTAAAGCAGATCCGACCCGGCCCAACTGTGAAACCTTTTCAAATTTTTGCTAGTTTTATTTCTTTTTCTTTAGTTTATTTATTTCCTTGGATTATTTCCTACTCTTTTCAAAACACTCCAAGAAAACAAGTTCCCTTGTGTGTGGGTCTGAACTTCACAATCAACAAATTCTTTCTACTTTCTACTTTCTCTTGTGCATGTAATCAGATTAAGAGCTACCATTAGGTATATTATAACTTTAACTCTTCTCTTCTCATGGTAAGTGTTAGATAGATGATAACTCAAGTCCCTAATATGCTTGAACCAAGTTCAACTTGGAAAGGAGCTAAAATTGCACCTAAGGTTTGCTGTGTAGGCCCAAGGTTTAAAATGATAGCTCACAAATTAGAATTCAAGTAGATTTTTAGCAATAATGGGGACCAAAAATTGAGTTAAAATCAAAAGTGGGTTCTGATAAGAGCTAACGACATCCATGATAGGCTATCAATATTGTGATGGCTTATCAGGAATATCGTCAAAGGCTGACAAAAATAAAGTGGTTTTTATTTTGAGATGATGCCATTCGTGATAGGCTATCACAATTGTGATGGTTTAGGAATTTCATCATAAGTTGTAAAAAATTTTGAAGGTTCTGTCTAAGGTTGACGACAATTGTGATAAGTTATCACTGTTGTGATGGCTTATAAAGAATTGTCATCACACCTGGAACCTGAAGTATGAATAAGCTAAAATGATTAACGTGTTTGTGTTTATGATCTTATGGACTAACCAATGGTTTTTATACTGCTACAGGAACCTTATAATGGCACCAAAAAACGGAGCCCCACAGCACCAAAGAAAGTGACAAAAGAAAGTGTACATCGTAAGCTCATTGATGAGGAATTTGATTACGAGGAGGAGGAACCCCTACTCAAGAAGCAAAAGAAGAAGAAAACACCAAAGAAACCTTCATCACCTCCACCCATTGAAGTGGAGGATAGTGATGAAACTGATTCAATGACAGCTTCTGAGTAGGAGGCATCTGAATATTATGAACATAAACAGCATGAGTTTGAACATACTGAATCTAAAGAAAAGGAATTGGACAGGTCTCAAGAGTCTTAGTCTGAGGGAACAACATCTAGATTCCCATCCAATGAACAACAAAATGATGAAGAGTCTCCAGCTCGGGGAATACTTATAAAATCTAAGAACCCCAAAGTTTGAGATAATGCTAGGTAGAAAATTCCTAGGGCAGAGAGCATCTTCGTCATTGGGCTCCGTAGAACTGTTAAAAGGAGTGCTAAGAGGCTGATTTAGGAAGAAAAAATAATTATCACTAGAGGGTTGAACAGGTACCCTGAAGTATAACAGAAGTTCCAAGAGTATGGCTTTGGATGGACCACAAAAGGAGAAGGTTCATTTTTCCCTGCACTGGTTTGGGAGTTCTATGCAAACTACTAGGCTCAGTTAGAAAACATGTGCAGGCTAGGTAAAAGAGTAGCAGACTGGCCTGTGTTGGAAAGAGTGCAGGTGAGGGGCGTAAGGGTTGATATCACAATTAGAACCAACAACAGGTTCTTGAATGGTCCTAACTTCACTCTATAAGCCACCGCACCATCAGTGTATGCTCGGATTAGGAATCGGGAGAAACAACATCCATGGTTAGCCAGCATCATAGCTGACGGATATCCAGCATGGGTAACAAACCTAAATGAAAAAATCTACAAGTCCTCTTTGACTAAAGAGGCAAAGTTTTAGTGGGGTATAGTCCATGTTTGGTTGATGACCACTGATGGAGACAACATTTTGGGTGATTATTAAGCTAATCTAATAGCGATCATGGTGCAGAACCTTTCCTTAAATTTTGGGAAAAAAATTGTGGATGAGATAAAGATTAGGATGTCAAGAACCAACACTTCTTATCATTTTCTTTATCGTATCATAGAGTTATACCGAGATGCTAATGTGCCAAAGATTGCAGGAATTGATGATGATGTTCCTACCTGAAAGACTCACAACCCCATATGGTTTAATGAGAATCAGTCGGGATTGAGACTTGATAGAGCTGCAGAGGTAGCAGTAAACCCTCCATTTAAAGATGCAGGAGCAGCACCTCAGGTGAAAGTGCAAGATTCAAAGATTGGGCAACCAACTTCCTCAACATAGGCAGGTTCAATGCCTAAAGGGGTGCCAAACCCCTCAGTTCCTACAGCAGCAGTAACAGGATTTGCATTTCATCCAGTTGATATCAAAAAAATAGTTGAGCAAGCCAAGTGGTGTGAGGTATAGCTACATGCTTTATCCAAATAGTTTGCTGCTACAATGGACAAGAGAATCAAGGTTGCCCTTTGGCCTTTTGTGACTTTGCCTAAATGGGTTCCAGATTTGGAGAACCGATTTGATGCACGGGCAAGAGAAATACTAGTAGCTGATCTTGCTAAATTCAGAAGGGCATTAGATAAGGTAAAGATAGATGTTGGGGTTTTACAGCAGCACTATTTTATGATGCCAACAGGTCAGGCCATGAATGAATCTAATAAAGACATCCTAATGCTTGACCTCACTAAAGATTCCCCAAAGAAAAAGAAGAAAAGGGGGGAAAGAAGGGCAAATATAAGAGAAAAAGGCTCAACAGTGATTAAGAGCGAAAAAAAAATAAGAGGGAAAGAAAGAAAAAGGAGAAATAGGAGTTGAAAAGGGCAGAAATTGAGTCCTTAGTTGATAATGATAAATGGGAAGCAGCCATCCGAGCTAGGGCTGCAGGTGCCTCATCTAGCAAGGCTCCAGCTACTATAAAGCCAAATGTTCCCAATGGAGAGAAGATAGCAGATGATGTAGTAGTAGGGTTGGAAACCTAGGATCCATGTGCTTGATTGCCTTTAGGTATACCCTAACCCTTAGAGCAGTTTATTTTTATTTTAGGTTGAGGGTGTAGGGTAGGTTGTTGTTGTAGCTTATTTTGTAGATAATTAGGAGTAATACATGTACTTGAGGCAGTTAGCTTGTTTTGTGATTTTTGAGTACCTCTCTAATAGTCTGATATATTGTATATATGTGAATTGCATCTATTTATGACCACTGCATCTTTTTGAGGCATTAGTCTAGCAACTGAATAACCTTTATTAAATCAGTACATGAACTAAATAGGTAGTGATATGCAAGATACTTTTTTTCCATGTGTTTGTACTGTCTTACTCAATTTTCGTTATGTGTTAAATCTAGAACTTGCCCGGTTAGTCTTGCCATGCTCATAGGATAGAAATTAGGAAAGGATCATAGGTCGTGTATGAGTTTAGCATATTTTAGCCTAAATGACCTTCCCAATGTGAAGAATATCTCTTGATCCCATTTTGAGCCTAATTAGCCTATTTCTTTCTTTGACACCTCTCACCTTTCCATTCACATCATAATGAACCTGTTTTGGTTTTAGTCCTCCTTGGATACTATGCACCTTGACTTAGGCAAACAACCTAAGTTAAGAGTGTTTATCATAGGGGTGCATGATGCAAAATGAGTATAAAGAGAGGAAGAATATGAGAAATGAATAAAAAAATTAGGTGCAGTGAAAAAAGAATAAGAAAAAGAGAAAGTTGTGTAAAAAAGATAAAAAGATAATCAAATAAGTGAAAAGTCCACATCTATCTTGAGCATGTGTGATCAATAAAAGAGAGAAAGAAAAGAAGGTTAAGAGTTGAAACCCCGAGAGTTTAGTGTAGTTTCAAGGAGGCGTAGTCACTCTAAAATACCAGCCCCTGGCCTATGTTACAAGCTTAAGAAAAGCGTTATAGTGATCCTAACTAACCTATTTGAAGATTTGGGTACTGACTATAAGGGCAAGTCTATGGCATTTGACATGTATTGTTTGGTACTTCATTCTGAGAGTGAGTCTTGTATTTATCCCTGTATTTTTACACGTGAATTCTGATTGAGTGAAAAAAAGAGATTTCTTTATTGTGAGGGAACACTAGGTATGTTTCTAATCACTGACTTGCTCGGATAGTGTGATTTGGGTATAAGCTTGGTTATTACTGCTGAGTTTTTACCATATCTTGATCCTTGCGAGTTGCATGGTTGTTTTCAATGATAGACACAGTTGCTCTTAATTTGACTGACCTTGGAGATGATGAATGTAGTCTGAACTGATATGAGTAGTTAGCTGCCAAATTGTACTTTGTATACTCTTAGTTATGTTATGGTTGCTTGAGGAAAAACATTTGTTTAAGTTGAGGGTGTTGATGTACAAGCCTATGCTAACACATTTGAAGCTTTTAACTCTAAATAATTACATGGTCTTGAGCAACTTTAGTTGTTTTTGATTAATGTACTTTGATTTTACAGTAAATATAGAGATGAAGGGAAATCACCAATAAAGGAAGCAAAAAGCTTAAAATCTGAAGCAAATAAAGGACTAAGTGTGGATGACGACTTCCATGACATGTCGTCAGCCTGGTGATAAGCTGTCAAAGATGCTATCAGCCTTAAATTAAAGATAGAAGTTGAAGACAGCTTTGTGATGACATCCATGACACATCGTCAGCCTGGTGATAAGCTTTCAAGGATGTCGTCACAATTAAATAGAAAATGGAAGTTGAAGAAAGTTTATGATGACATCCATGACACGTTGTCAAGATGGTGATAGGTCATCATCATTGTCGTCAGCCTTAAGCAGCAAGAGCCAAAAATGCAGAGGAGCTGACAACATTCGTGATAAGCCATCAGCTCCTGATAAGCCATCACTGACATCATCATTTATTCTGAGAAAAAGCTGAAACATTTATTTTGTTTCCTTTCTTAGGGTTAACTATTTAAAGCCTTGTTTTAGGGTTTACTAGACATACAAAAACTTATCAATCAACATACTTTATACAGACGATTGTTTTCTCTCTCTCTCTTAACTAATGTTTTGGGAGTTTTGTCTTGTGAATCAATTCAAGTTATAGTTTTTGATCTTCATCATAGTTGTAACTTAATCTTCTCAATTATGAATTCAATTTGTGTACTTGTTTCTTGCATCATGAGTAGCTAAACCTCATTAACCTAAATTATGGGATCTAGGGTTAGGTCATAAAGAGATGCTAAATACTCAAGACTCAATAGGCGTCAGGATTTCTTGATAATTCTAAGATGTTAATTAATGTCTGTTGGTTGCAAATAGTAGGCATACCTACTTTGATGTGCTTGAGAAAGAAATCATAAATAGTAGGAAGTGAATTATCAACAGAAACTCAGAAATACAACATTTAATAATCAGCATTGTAACAAGGTTGATTAACTTAAGGTAAAATCTGGGTTGTAATAGCAATTCCCTAAGTCCAAGAGGGTTAGGAAATTTGATGCTTAAATAGGTTGAGAGATATTTAAGCATATAATCGATAAAGATAGCTTGTTATCCTAACCTCCGTGAGAATCTTGAGTCACCTTTGGCATCTGTCATGTACCGTAAGCCCTAGTGAACACAATTCTAGTTATTTCATAAAATCTTGGTCTCAAACATCAAAATCAAAGTGTCAAATAATTATTTGTGAAGCTTAAACACCCATTTTAGGAGTTGTTAAACTATCAGTTAATTAAACCGTAAATAACTTGAGTTCATATCATATTCCCTAAGGGATTCGACCCCAACCTAGTTGGGTTTTATATTGACAACGATTGCTTACACCCATTCAAGAGTATAGTTTGAGCGTTATCATATCCCCTAACATTGTTACTAGTATTCTCAAACTCTTCTCTCATGATGTATATTTTTTACTTGATCTCGAGTCTACCCTCTCTTATGTGACCTCTTATGTGGATATCCATTTTAGTTTTGATCTTGAATGTATTTCAGACCCTTTCTCTATGTCCACCCTAGTAGGTGACTTTATTATGGCTAGAAGGGTTTATAGGAGATGTGTGATGTCGGTCTATAGTAGGGAGACCTTGGTAGACCTGGCAGAGTTGGACATGTTAGACTTTGATGTAATTTTAGGGATGGATTGGTTGCATTTGTGCTCTGTGTCTCTTAATTATCGGACTCAAAGAGTCAGTTTCCATTTCCCTAATGAGCTAAGGATGTTAGATTTTGAATGGTAAGGTAGCTCCGCAGTACCTAAGAAAGGTTTATTTCATATCTTAGAGCCAAAAAATTGGTTTCCAAAGGCTTCCTCTATCACTTAGTGCATGTTAAGGATTTTAGATTCAAAGGTCCTTCTTTGCAGACTGTCCCTGTGGTCCGTGAATTTCCCAAGGTATTTTATGATGATCTTCCTAGTATTACTCCCGATAGGAAAATTTATTTTGGGATTGATCTTCTTCTGAATGATCGTCCTATTTTTATCCTCCTTATAGAATGGCTTTGGGTGAGTTGAAAGATCTTTTTGACAAGAGTTTTATCCATCCTAGTGAGTCTTCGTGGGGCAGTCCTATTTTTTTAGTGCATAACAAGGATAGGTCTCTTTGGATATGTATTAATTACCGCTAATTGAATAAGGTGACCATGATAAATAAGTATCCCTTTCCAAGGATTGATGATTTGTTAGATCAGCTCTAGTGTACTAAGATCTTTTCTAGATTGATCTTCGACTGAGTTACCATCAATTGAAGATTAGGGAGGTGGATATCCCTAAGACTACTTTTCGAACCTGGTATGGTCATTTTGAGATTTTGGTGATGTCCTTTGGTTTGACCAATGCCTCGATAATATTTATGGATCTTGTGAATAGGGTTTTCTATCAGTTCTTAGATTTGTTCATGATTATATATATTGATGATATTTTGGTGTATTTAAAGAGTGAGGCAGATCATGTCGATCACTTTTGCATTGTGTTGCAGACCCCTAGGGAGA
Source organism: Capsicum baccatum var. pendulum (assembly GCA_030864225.1). Taxonomy (NCBI): domain Eukaryota; kingdom Viridiplantae; phylum Streptophyta; class Magnoliopsida; order Solanales; family Solanaceae; genus Capsicum; species Capsicum baccatum. The sequence goes on along the minus strand of CM061558.1, from coordinate 71,848,429 downwards.
TATAGTTGTATGCTAAATTCTCTAAGTATGAGTTCTCGTTAACTGTTCTAAGTTATCTGGGTTATGTTGTTTCTAGTTTAGGGATCATGGTAGATCCATAAAAGGTTGCAGTGGTTAAAAAATGGCCTAAACCCACGACTCCAACCAACATTCTAATCTTCTTCGGTTTAGCCAGCTATTATAGAAGGTTTGTGGATAGTTTCTCTTCTATTGCTGCCCCATTGACTAAGTTGACTTAAAAAAGGTGAAATTCTTTTGGGTTGATGCTTGTGAGGGTAGTTTTGAGAAGCTGAAGGATAAGTTGACTTCGGCTCCGGGCTTGACTCTACTTGAGGGTACTAATAGATTTGTTATCTATTGTGATGTGTCCCAAGTAGGACTGGTTATGTGTTGTGACAGCTTGGTAAGGTTGTTGCTTATTCTTATAGACAATTGAAATTCCATGAGAACAATTACTTAACCCATGATTTGGAATTGGTAGTTGTAGTTTTTGCATTAATGATCTGGCGATATTATTTGTATAGGGTCCATGTTGATATGTATTCTGATCATAAGAGCCTCCAATACGTGTTCACTCAGAAAGAGCTAAATCTTAGGCAAAGGAGATAGCTTGAGTTTCTCAAGGACTATGACATGAGTCTTCACTATCATCCAGGTAAAGCTAACGTGGTTGTTGATGCTCTTAGTAGGTTGTCCATGGGAAGATTTTATCATGTGGACGAAGGGAAGTGGTATTTGGTGATGGATATTCACTATTTTCTAATCTTAGAATTCGTTTGTTGGACTTTAAAGATGGTGGTGTGATTTTTCACGAGGTGGTGAAGTCATTTCTTGGTGTTGAGGTAAAACAGAAGTAGATGTTGGATCTTATCTTGATACAAATCAAGAATGATATAGGTAGGAAGAAGGTGATGATTTTAATGATCAGTGGTGATGGTATCCTGATGTACCGAGTTAGATTATATGTTCCCGATATGGATGGGTTGCGAGGAAGAATTTCGGCCGCTCATGAGTCGTGTTATAATATTAATTCCGATTTGACAAAAATGTATCAAGATCTTAAGGTGATTTATTAGTGGAATAGCCTAAGAAGGATGTGGCTAATTTCGTGGCTAAAAACATGGTTTATCAGCAAGTGAAGGTGGAGCACTTGAGTCCTAATGGGTTGACACAAGAGATTGATCTACCAGTGTAGAAAAAGGAGAGGATTAATATGGATTTTATTACAGATATTATGTGGTCTTGCTAGCAATTTGATTTGATTTATGTCATCGTTGATAGATTGACTAAGTCTGCTCAATTCTTGCTAGTGAGGACTAATTTCTTTTTAGATAATTATGCCAAGTTGTTCATTTAGGAGATAGAAAAGTTGAATAGTACTCCAGTTTCCATCTTATCTGATCGGGGTACTCAATAAACATCTAACTTTTAGAGGTTGTTCTAGCGAGGTTTTGGGACTAAGGTAACCCTTAATACCGCATTCCACCCACAGATGGATAGGCCAGTGGAAAGGATAATTTAAGCCTTAGAATATATGCTTCAAGTTTGTATCTTTGATTTTGGTGGTAGTTGGGTTGACCAATTGCCTCTCATAGAATTTGCCTACAACAATAGTTATCACTCTAGCATTAGTATGGCCCCATTTGAGGCCTTACATGGTAGGAGGTGTAATTCTCCTATTGGGTGGTTTGAGGGTGGTGAAAATAAGTTATTTGGCCATAATTTGGTTCACTAAGCCATAGAGAATGAGGAGGTTATTCGGAATAGACTTAAGGCCGCCAAAGTTGCCAAAAGTCCTATGTGGATGTGAGACAAATGGAGTTGGAGTTTAGTGTTGGTGATTGGGTGTTCCTGAAAGTGTCTCCCATTAAAAGAGTGATGTAGTTTGGTAAGAAGAGGAAACTCAATCCTCGTTATGTTGGTCCGTACTTGGTTTTGAATAGGCTTGGTAATGTTGCATATGAATTGGAGTTTCCTTTTAGTTTGACCTCCATTTATCCAGTGTTTCATGTTTCGACGTTGAGAAAGTGTGTGGGTGACCCTTCGATGGTTGTTCCTTTGAAGGAGCTGGGTATTTCCAATTCCTTGTCCTATAAGGAAGTTTCGATCGAGATTTTTGATTGGCAATTCCATCAGTTATGGACTTAGGATGTGGCTTCGGTAAAGGTTCTTTGGAGGAACTAAAGGGTTGAAGAAGCTACTTAGGAAGACGAGAAGGACATGAAGTCCAAGTATCTATTCTTGTTCCATGTTCCAGAAAATCATGCTTGAGGTATGTGTAATTCTTAACATCTTTGTTTTCTGTCTTTGTTAAAGGTAAGTGCGGTTGTGTTTGGAGTCAAAACATACTAATAAATTCCTTGTACTATCATTCGAGGACGAATGATCCTCAAGGGGAGTATGTAATGCCTTGGGTTTTTGGTCCTTGAAAATTTTGGAAATTTAATTCGCACTTCCTTGACTACAACTTACCTTATGAGTCGTAGGTAGTCTTGACAAGTAGATGGACTCAATTCATAAGCTAATCAGTGTCCAGTATTTACCCTAAATGATTATGTGTTGACTATGACTGGACCTTACAAGTCATAGGGTCCTATTACAGTCATATTAGTTGAGTCGTAGGGTCAACAGATTGTGAGTTCTTTGGAGACTGTCTTGACTACGACACAAGATGGCGAGTCATAATGAGTCTATACGAGTCGTATAATGACCCGTAGTCACCGATGACTAAATTTCATCTTTTAATTTGAGGGCACTTTGGTCGATTCCCTCCTTACCCAATTAAAATCTTATGTTCATAAGGCACTTAAGAGGAGTTATTTCAAATTCATAATGTACTCAAACACTTCGAAAGCTCTCTTAAAATCTCTCAAGAATCCATACTTAGGGTTTCCAAAAAGTAGGTCATCCAAGGGCTCAAGTGTTGAATTACTTCCGCGAAACTTGGTATTTCAGGCATATTACTCTTCCCTATTTTCTATTTTGTTAAAACAATATACTTTAAAGTGTTGTTCATGCGGTATTGATGTTGGTTTGGAAAACATAGGTTGAGGGTTTTTGAATAACTAATGTTTATGTAATGTTTCTGAGACGTCCCGAACCAAGTGCTTATCGTAATGGGCATCTCAAGCCCAACAAGGACCGGAGATCACCCCACTACCTAATCCAACCAACCAACATATACCCTGAGTCAGATGAATTCCGAACATATAACAAGATAGAGAGATTAATCAAAACAAAGACTTTGGGATCGGTCAAAGACCAGGACCAGCTGATTCAAGTCTGACCATCTAATGTTCAACCAACAATCATGACAAAACCAGAATAATAACCAAGTCCATATCTATATCATAATAAAATGGAACAATCATAAATCAAAAACATTCATATGGTATCAGCCCCAATACAAATACCAATGCCAAGGCCGACACCACTATCGAAACCACCCATACCAACCCATAGTAGTCTAACAAAGCCTCTATCAAAAATCCTAACAACATCTAATCGTGACATACCCCCGACCATAGCCAAAACCAATGTCCAAGACTAAACCAATGTAAACATAAGAAATCAAAACATGAAATAGAGCCTTTTCACATATGAAAGCTCACTACTTCAAATCAACATAAGTTGTTCCTGAGTCCAATCACTAGGTAGGAGCTATAGTATGACCAACACCTGTATCACTTGGGGATACAACATCGAAGACTATTAGCAGTTGGAGCGCTACCCTATAACTCAAGGATAAGGATAAAAATAATACCAACAGCTTAAATCCAATTCACCAATACACATAACAAACGCAATATATTTATATATATACCATGCTGGGGTAAAGAACAAGGCTAGCATGAACTTTGAAATCATTAACCTGGGCTATATAGCATGACCGTCATAGAACAAGGTACCCACGGGCTATATGGACCCGGCTCTCCCCTAGCTAGAAGGTCCCCAGTGCGTGTAGCTATACGAACTAGAGAATATCTATAACCATATATGCTTATATGAGGGACTCAAGCCTCCCAGCATAATCAAGGTGACTTAAGCACCAATAAATGTAGTAAGGGGGACTCGAACCTCCCTTTCATATGTTCATTCGGGGGACTCGAACCACCCATCTATAAGATACTCGCACCGACTAATGCATTTCCAGTGTTAGTCCTTCGGACTTCACTTTCTAGGCCCGACTACACACCTTGCTATAAAGACCTATTTAAAACTATCATTTCACATACACAACCATCAAGTCAATTACTTACTAAAGGCACTTCGTTGGTATCATCATATGAATAATACTTGCAAGTATACCACATGTCATTACTATTATCAATCAACTGATCATTCCTTTAACTTTGGGACTCAAACCCAATGTCTACAAAGATACGTATTCAATGCAAAGTTTAGGGACTCAAGCCCAATGTCTAACAAAGACATAAATCAAGTTAGTCTTTAGGGACTCTAACCCATTTACCCAATTAACCACCAAGGTTACTATTTAAACTGTTACATGGCCAACAAGTCCTTCACAAAACCATTTACCGACCATTCAGATTCTTAGGCCAATGCCTTAGCTCAAAACACCATTTAACATGTTACCAGTCTATTCTCATAGGCCTTTTCACAAACACTTTAAGGAAATATCATTGCCATGACCAAAACCAAAGTAAAAACCATCACGTTTAGGATTCCCCATGACTCATTTGTTAAGCCAAAATTACCAAGAACCCACATATGCAAACCATCACCAAAAATGTGTATAATAAAATTTAAACCTAGAGTAAATAATACTCAATCATATGCAACAAAACCCTTAATTTTCTTTTTCAAAACTTCCATTTAAGAATGATAATCACACTTTAAAAAACATGATACTTATGAACTAACAATGAGTAAAGAGTCACACGCCTTATTTAACAAGATTCATAGAAGAAACTTGACTCTTGAGCCTCTATATGAACACCTTTCAGGAATCCTAGCCCCAATTTTCTTGAGAGAGAGTTTAGAGAGGATTTTGATGTGTTTTGATATTTAAAAGTATGTTATAAGAGGCTACAATATATTTTAAGATGTGGGGACTTAAGAGTTGTAGGGTGGGAAATGTCCAAAATATCCTCATCTTAAAAGCTTAAAACATGTGCACAGGAGGGTACGACCATATCTCCCCTCAAATCATACCCTAACATACGAGTGGTAGTACCACTCGTACCATACCCTAGTCATCAACTTAGACCTCTAGACTCTCCAACATATGACCACAAGGGCCAACTTGTATCCTAGCATATGAAAAATACCCTAGAATCATACCCTAGGAATAATAGAATCATCTAGGCAATACATAGGACATCATATGGTTGGCATCATACTTTTACTACCCAACAAACAACTTTTATAATTCCTTATCATATCTTGGACAAAAACCAACCAAACCATACTGATCAACATACGAGTGGAGGGACCCTAAATCATACCATATCATACGACTAGTATGCACAAGTCGTATGATGTCTAGAATGCTCAACATAGGAAATTTTCTAAGGGTCCAAAGACAAGGTGTTTCAATTATCCCCCACTAGGATCATTCATCGTCTAATGACGGGTAAGGAAAGCACAACCAAGAGTTAACACATTATTATACATCAAACTAACCTTTAACCAAGTTTAAAAAAATGCAAGGAAATTAATCTTTCCTTTAACTAAGTTAGAAAACAAAGATGTGATGAAGGACACATATCTCACGCATGAATTTTTTAGATGGGGAACAAATGCAGATACTTTGACTTCATTTTCTATTCCACTTCCAAGTAGCTTCTTCAACCTTATGGTTCCTCCAAAGAATCTTTACCAAAGCCACATGCTTTGTCCGTAACTGATGTACTTGACGATCCAAGATCTCAACCGGGACTGCTTTATATGACAAGGAATCTGAGATACCCAACCCTTATAAAGGAACAATCGATGAAGAATAACCTATATATTTTATCAACATAGAGACATGAAAAACTGGATGAATGAAGCTCAATCTAGGAGGCCACTCCAACTCATAAGCAACATTGTGAACCCTCTTCACTACCAAAAATGGGCCAACATACTGAAGACTTAACTTTCCCTTCTTACCAAACTGCATTACTCTCTTCATGGGAGATACCTTTAAGAATACCCAATTGCCTAAATTGAAATCCAACTCCCTATACCTCACGTCCGCATATGACTTTTGGTGACTTTGAGTGTCTTTCAATCTATCACAAATCACCTTCACCATCTCCAAGGCTTGATGAAACAAATCATGTCCAAACAACTTAACCTCACCAACTTCATACCAACCAATAGGAGAATGACATCTTCTACCATACAACACCTTAAAATAAGTCATACCAATTCTAGATTGATAGATATTATTATAATCAAACTCAATGAAAGGCTAGTGGTTGACCAACTACCACCATAGTCAATCACACAAGCCCAAAGCTTATCTTCCAATGTCTGAATGGTTTTTTTCGTTTATCCATCTGACTGTAGGTGGAATGCGGTAATAAGGCACACCTTAGTTCCCAAACCTTTCTGAAACAACTTCCAAAAGTGATATGATAATGGGTTTAAATAATCCAAAATGATATAAATAGGAGCACCATGCAACTTTACTATTTCCACAAGATATAAATAACTAGTCCTCATCGGTAAAAAGTGAGTGGACTTGGTCATCCTATCCATAATGACCCAAATAAAATCACACTGATGCTAATACCAAGGAATATTGATAACAAAATCCATATTAACCACTTCCCATTTCCATTCAGGTATTAAATCTCTTAGTACAAACCATTGGGTCTCGTGTGCTCAACTTTTACTTATTGACAGATAATACACGTAGCCACATATATTTTCAAATTATTCTAAAAATATAACTCCTTAAGATAATGATACATATTCATCCTAATGGGATGATCTAGGGTGGATTTATGTACCTCAGTGTTGTTTACGAGCTTATTCAGCCTTATTTTGAGGACAACTTGTGTTGTTATGTGTTAATGATGATATAATTGATCATATAATTTTCTAAGTTTTTTATTAAACTTTTCATGGTGTCTTTCAAACAATTTTGTACTTACATTGGTCACTTCAAGTTCAAATGAGAAAACTACTGTTACTAGCTTAAGCTAGGTGTTGTTTTAGTTGATCCCGATGGATTTTAGTGTGTGTAATGAGGTCCCAAGGTTAGAATTGTATTATGTGTGGAAAAAATTGTGTATAGTATTCAAATCTTAATTGAATCAATCCAAGATTCAAAACTAAGTTACATATCAAAATGGACAAAACTAGTTCTTAGCTTAAGTTTCTAGTTCATTGTCTTGAATGTTTTTTTGTTCTGAGCTCTAATCCATAGTTTATGATGCTATAGGATTCTTGATGAGTTTATTATGATGATATATTTATGATTCAAAATCTAGAAATCAATTGTAAAAAACACCAAAAGTCGTGGGATACAAGGCCAAATGCACAAGACAAGTTTAGATGTCAAGGAAAATTCCAGTGAGGGAATGGGAATAGCCCTACAGTGCAACCCCTACTCCAATGGACTTACCCAAGATATGAAGAATCTATTCCTATGGTATTGGGGTCTGAATTTTGATCCCTAATCCAAGGGAATGGAAGGGGTGGCGCATAGGCTATTCCTAACACGACCAAAATCCCCCCTATAAATAGGACACTTGAACACATTATTAAAGAGCTGGGACAACTTTGAAGATTGGAGAGGGTCTAGAAAACACTTGAATGGTTTTCCTTATTTTAATTTAGTTTATTTATGTATGATATGATTTATTTATTGATCTTGATTACGGTTATGTCTGTTAGTGGCTAAACGCCCCCCTTTCTGGGTTAAGGCCAAGAACATGATTACTATATCTTTGAATTTATTTGGTTTGATTTTTTATAATATTTTACTATTTATTTATCCTTGTTATCACTATTTTAAGTATTTTAAACCCTTAGAATACATCCATTGTCATCTTTATGAACTCAGGAGGAGGAATATGAGAATAGAACATGGTATAATTAGAGCAAGATACTTATTCTTTTATAAAATAAGGAATTTGAATTAGCATCTAGGATATGGATGTAACTAGAAGCATTGTTTGGTTCACTTGCAGGATGATATCTTTATTCATGTAAATTGATTATTTCATCCCCGCTCAACGATGTAGTTATAATGTCTAGTTAGGTAGAAGATTAGAGGTCAGGAGACCATAATCATATGACAAACCCTGTGAATCAACAACCAAGATAAGTAATCTAACCAATGTAGTTTAATAGCTTAGTATGATTGTTCATAGTTCTATAATCTTGGGTTTTCATGCATTGATTGTCCAAAGTCTTTACTTTAATGCTTTGTTTTAGTATTCTTTTAATTATAAACTCTCAAACTCTGTTGGTTATGATTGCACCAATTTAATATCAATAGTTAAACTTGAATTTGATAGTTGTTAGCATAAGTCCCTGTGGGATCTATATTTAGCTTTTTATAAGGCCATTATATTACTTGGTAAGACCGCGTACACTTGCGTGTGCTCTTGGGCACAATAAGTTTTTGGAGCCGTTGTCGGGGACTTATATATTGGGAACTATTTTAGTTTTAGTTTTACTTTCTGGATTTCTTTGGTGCTTTACGCTTGGTCTTGGTATTGAATTTGCAGGAAATAGGTTTGCAGACTAGTAAGCTGGCAAAGGATAGAAAATCGGTTTACCCAAGTCCCAAACCCGTGCAACACTTTAACCAATTTAGGATATAAGTAGTACTTCTCCATCGTATCCCACAAATTCAAGAGAAACAAGACAATCCTACTCTCATAGCTAAAGATCAACCGACTCATAGGACAGTTCGCAAAGTGGCAATCCCACTTCTGATGAATTTGACCTCCTTTTTTTGAAAACTAACTGCTGGAGGTAAATTTGAGTTGAAACAAAACATAATGCTGCTTTTGGCTTTATGGGTCTCTCACATAAATATCCATAATCCCACCTGCAAAACTTCATGGAGATTAGTGACATATTTATCCCTACAGGTGTGTCAACTGACTATGTTAGGCTAACAATTTTCCCCTTTTCACTATTGGTAGAAGTGAAGAAGTAGTTAAATGCTGAGACGGAAAGTTCAATCACAACCAGGGATGAGTTATCCCAAAAATTTCTCATCCATTATTTCTATCTGGCAAGAGTGTGAGACTGCATAGTGAGATTATGAGCTTTGAATAGAAGCTAGATGAGAACTTATATCATGCATAGGAGTGGTTAAAATCTCTTCTTCAGGACTATCCATATCATCAGTAGTCCAATGAGGTACTAACTCACACTTTCGTTGAGGTACTTGATCACAAATGAAAATTTTGCTAGATTCAGCTGTAGGTGGTCAAGCATTGGAATTAACGTATGATGAGCTATACACCTTGTTGAATCAAATTGCACAAGGGAATCCTGAGTGGCATGGTGACTCAAGACGTGCTACAAAGAAGATTGTATGTGTGTTGGAGGTGGATCAATTTACTGCTATATCAGCTCAAATTTTTGCACTACAAAATAAGTTAACAACTCAACTCAACAATATAAAATTGAGGTTACATAGCTTGTAGCAACAGCTAATGCAATTCAACAAATGAATACTTGGTGCGAGATTTGTGGCAACAATAGTCATTATACAGCCATGTGTGGTGCAAATACTGAGTCAGTGATGTAGAAATCCACGTCCCACTGACGTAGGCCAATTCAACAATGATGATTGTGTTGACATAGCATAGCAAAATTTCAACCAATGAATCTTTCATATTTCATAACACTGGGTTAGACTTGGCCACAAGGATTATAATAAAAAGTTTATTGATAGTATCATTGCATTCAAGATGAATGAGCAATACCACTATCTGTACACATATATGATATACATGGAGTGCGTTAATTAACCAGTGGTGGGATAATCATTACATAATTTCTGTTCAAATACATTAAATATGAGTATGTTCTTTACACCATTGATGCCACCCTTGTTGTTTCATGTATTACTATGACCTTGTTGACTATGCATTATCTTGAGCCAAGGGTCTATCAGAAACAACCTCTCTATTTCTTCAGAGGTAGCGGTATGGACTGTGTACATTTTACCCCCCAGCCCAGACCTCACTTGGTGGGAATACACTGGGTTTTGTTGTTGTTGTTCTTTACACCATTGGTTTGATAGTCATTAATTTAGTATTCCTTGTTAACTTGAGACTATTAAGAAATTACATATGCAAATTAAACTCTCTTAATATCATCACTAATTTTGCACTTATTTAAAACTAGTGTCTGTGTCCAACACGAGAATAGTCTACATCTTTATGACTTGGTCAATAGTAGTCGGAGGCATTAGGTAATATGGTACCCTCTGAAATCATGAAAGGAGGAATCACTATCTCAAGATCAAGCTCCAACAGTTGCTGTACAACTTGTTGTTCACAATCAACACTTATCAAACCAGATTCAGACAGAAGATCATAGAATGTCTGGGAAGATATGACTGCGTGCAACTTTGTCCTGTTAATAGTGTCATCACAAACAGCTGTTGTCATTAGACGCAGCAAGTATGTGAACACTTTAAAGTAAATTGTCAAATTCAACTGATTTGCAGGTTCTCCATCACTTTGAAAACCATGAAGTGTGGTCAATAAAAGAGAGAACCCAATGGCTTCACCAAAGACCCTCTGAGTTGAACTATTAATTCCTAAGATGTGCCATAAAGCTCCGGAAGTGTCACATTTAGCATCATTATGAAGTATGTAATGATTTCCCAAAGTACTTGTAATCATCCCACTTTTTGAAATGTCAATCAGTGCTCCTAACTCCTCCGGGTGGGCCTGACAAAAACAGATATCATCAACTTTGTTTGCAGCAAGTGCTCAAAGCAAGACATAATCTAGGATCAAAAAATATGTAGGGGAACCAATCCAACTTATATGACTAACAAAAGATGTATCAGATATACACTCCAGTATGAATTGTAATCTAATATTACAGTACAACGGAGGAACTTATAAGCTAAGAGTACTATTCTAGCAACTAACTGCTGAAGAGGTAGATTGCCTGAAACTAAAACTTAAAGAGATAGCAGCTACTTTAGAAGCCACCATGTTCTTTCAAGAATGACAAAGCTACTTGTAGGTCAATATAACAGCTCAATAATCTTTATTTTTTCAAGTAATTTTCATCTCTGTCTGCGGCCTCTTCAACAACATACCTAGTGAAATCCCACAGGCGGGGTCTGGGGAGGGTAGAGTGTATGTAGACCTTACCCCTACCTCGTGGAGGTAGAGAGGCTCTGCAACTTCTTCACACTTGAAAAAGCATATCAACAATAAAGAAACATGGTTATATCAGCAGGAAATTTATATTCCAAAAGACTGCATGCTAAGCTACCTAGTCTGAAATTTCACCAATGGTACGGGGTTCGCTCCATCAACTAGGGAAGAACAACAACAACAACAACAACAAACCCAGTGTATTCCAACATAGTAGGGTCTGGGGAGGGTAAGATGTACGTAGTCCATACCACTACCTCCGAAGAAGTAGCAAGGCTATTTCCGATAGACCCCCGGCTCAAGACAAAAAATAGTAAACAAATTCGTAATAAAACATGAAAGATTATGACATGAGTGTCCTTTACCATCCGGGCAAGGCCAACGTTGTGGCCAACGCTCTCAGTAGACTGTCCATGGGTAGTGTTTCTCACGTCGAGGACAACAAGAAGAAGATAGCTCAGGAAATCCATCAGCTCACCAAACTAGGTGTTCGCTTAGTCGATTCTTCGGAGGGTGGTGTATGTGTCCAGAGTATAGAGTCATCTCTAGTTTCTGAGGTGAAAGAAAAGCAAGACAGGGATCCTAGCCTTGTCAAGCTAAAAGAGTCAGTTCAGAATCAAAGAGTAGAGGTTTTCTCCCAAGGGGGAGATGGGGTTCTTCGTTGTTAGGGTCGTCTGTGCGTTCCAGGTGTAGATGACTTAAAGCAACAGATTCTTGCAGAAGCGCATGGTGCACGATACTTTATTCATCCAGGGGCCACTAAGATGTACCGCGACCTGCGGAAGTCTATTGGTGGAGTGGGATGAAGAAGATATTGTAGAGTTCGTGGCTAAGAGCTCTACATATCAGCAAGTTAAGATAGAGCATCGAAATCCTAGTGGACCCATACAGAAGTTCACCATTCCTACTCGCCTATATATACCCAGATGAGTCTGAATTCAGCTATTTTGCTCATTATCATTTCACAAACAAAAACTAGGTAATCTCCAAGAACAAGACCCAATATTCTTCAAAAATCAAAGGATTTCAAATCCTTCAAGTTCAAAAATATCAAGAACCTTGAGTCAGGTATGTGTAGTGTTCATCTATGGATCCATTTCGTTCATAGAGCTCAAGAACCATGTTTTAAATATTTTGTAATTGTCTTGTTGTGATATGAGCATGTACATGTTGATGATTGTTTTTAAGTTTCAAGATGATATCTAAAGGTGATTTCATGAAGTATATGTGTTTGTTAGATGAAACCCATGATCCTTATGTGGCTTAATATGGTGAAATTCATAAACATACTTAAGCTAAAAGAATGCATGCAAAGTGTTTGATAATATGCCTAGATGATAGAATTCATGTACCATGATTTAATAGTGCTTAAATGACAAGTCCATGATCTATGCTTTACAATTTCCCATGAATTCCATGTGAGTGATATGCATTGTTGTTGTGATATGGATTCACCATGATATTGAAGCTATACAAGTATATACATGTCGTATGAATTTCCCTTCCATGTATGAGATGTTGAGAACTATGCTTAGTGTGAAATTCCTTACTCATGATATGGTAAATTGTGGACTCTACTCTTATGATCAAGTCAGTCGTGTGTGTCAGTTTCCTTCCATTGAGTCCTGGGGGTACTTGTACCCAAAAAATATAGCTGTGTACCTAGAGCCATGTCATGTTATCACGATAATCTCAGTCAAGTCATGATCTATAGAACTCAGTCGGGCATGTTACTCAGGAAACCTCAAAAATCTCATGATCTAAGTTAATTCTCAAATAGTAGCACTAATTCGTCAGTCAACGGAAGTCAGTTACTCAGTCCATGTACCGTCAGTTAAATCACATTCAGTCTCTTCAGATGGGAGTAGAAGTTAGCATCGAGTGAACCCAAGGATGGGAACTCACCTGTCAGTTTAGGATGTGATTCTTAGTAATCATCCTTGTGTTCCAGAACTACGTGCCAGCATAGGTTGAGACATCTTAACTTGTCAGATTAGGGTTGATGAGGTGGCTTAATCCGTCAGTTTAGGGTTTCCATCGTTCTCATTTTGAGTACCTGTTAACTAAGGGTCACTCACAGCTAGGGGTGTACAAACCGAACCGTTAAGTCAAATTGAACCAATAAATCAAACCAAACCGAGGAAAAATAACGACTTATGATTTGGTTTGATTGGTTCGGTGTTGGCAAAAAAAAATTGATCATTCTTGGTTTGGTTTGGTATTAGCAAAATAAAATCAAACCGAATTCAAACCGAACCGACGTAATACATATATAATTTTAATTTTTTATACGTAAAAAAATACTACTTATAATTTACTTTCTAATTACTTTTATTATTTTTTTATATTCAGAAAATAGATATATATATTCTTGGGCCTTTAATTATAGTTTTTTTTTTCATTAATAACAAATTAATACAAAGCCCAATATTAATATAAAAATGTAAAACTCTTTATTTGCTTCACTTTTTACATTTTACTTTCCAACTTTTCAGATAGTTCTCATTATTTCCTCATCTTACTTTTTTCATTCGTCAAGTTGTGATTTAGATTTGTTTTTCTTCTTTCTCTATTTTTTTATGAAATTATGTTATAATTAATTACTTTATGGAGTTAAGTTTTTAATAAGTTATCTTCAATTCTTCGTTCTTTTGTATGCTCACATTTTATGTGAAGGGAACTTTCACACAAGCTACTGTGACTAGTGACTTAGAAATTGAACTACTTGGGTATCCACATAATATTACTTTGAGAGATAGTAGTTTAGACGTCTTAATAATTTGCCAACTTAATTTTTATTGGAACTACTCTATGGACATTGTTTTTTTTTTTAATCTTTCTAGTGAAAACATTTAATTTTTTCTTCAATCATATTAAAATTGTAAAAAAAATTGAGAAAACCGAAAAATCGTAAAAAACAAAGAAACCCAACTAAAATCGAAATAAAAAATCGATTGTATATTGGTTTGATTTGGTTTATAGATTTAGAAAATCGACATAATTGGTTTGGTTATATTTAATAAAAAATCGAACCAGCCCAACCTATGTACACCCCTACTCACAGTTGTCCTTACCAGTGGCGCGGTATTGACACCCTTCCAGTCGAGGCAGAGATTGGACCCCAACTTAGCTATATGCGTTATTGGGGCATGTCGGTCAAACAACTACCTCCCACAGTTTCAGTCCTAGTCTCAGTAAAACAACTCAGATAGTTCTTCAGATTTCAGTATATCAGGACTGTCAGATACAGTCAATTCAGTTACAGAACGAAACACAGATAGTTCCATTAGATTCAGAACTGTCAGACACAGTCATCTATGTTATCAGAATTTCAGTATTTGTCATGCTAGATATCAGTAGATCATGTATTAGTGTCCAGATCTAGATATCATGTAATCACGATCTCAGTTACTACGTATGCATGTTTGCACTCTTACGTTCATATTAGTCAGTCAGTTAGCATCGTTCATGCATGTAAACCCTTTTTGCATTTAGCCTATCTCACTCGTATCTTCAATACTCCCAGTTGTACTGACGCATTTGCTCTATGGTGCTTTCTTTCATGTTACACCATTGGTTCTATGGTGCTTTCTTTCATGTTACACCATTGGTTCTCAGATACGAGCTTCAGATCAGCAGTAGCAGTAGCATTCCAGTCGCAAAGTTGCAGTGAGTCCTCATCCATTCGAGGACGATATTATTTATTTCATTTATTATTTCAATTCAGTTTTGCTAGACGGAGTTAGTTGAAGACATGTTCCTTCTACTCCTTATACAGACAGTATTTAGAGGCTTTCAGATTTAGCTCAGATTTGATTCAGATTTCAGTTGTTTTGGGTATTCGTTACCCCATATGGATGTTATGATTTGTCAAATATTCTATGCAGTTGAACCTTATGGTCTATCGTTCATGTTTTCCGCATTATTACGTCATATATTACAGTGTACAAGTACAATATCAGTCATGGGTTAGCTTGTGGTCCTTCGAGGTCATAAGCACCATGTAGCACTCCGGTTCAGAAAATCGGGACGTTACAGTCTACCAGGCAGTAGAATTAGTTATCATCAGAAAGATCTTAATAGAATAACCAATTACTACTTTCACCAGAAATCTCCACAGGAACATATGCCATCCCTGAAATGGTGAAATCTTTTGGCATCTCTAACTATAATTTCTCGCTCTAGGTACTTTGAAGCTAGCTTGCTGAAAGTATGGCAATCATTACAGACACGAAGATTTTTTGTGATTCGAATGGGGTTTCTACCAGTACTAGAAAGTAAACCATATGCAATAGCTAGTCTTTCACTGTGTCCTTTAAGCAACTTGACTTTTTGTTTCTCCTCCACCTTGTGCAAAACATATTTGGTTTGAGCCACATAACCTGCTTCCTTCTCCAATTTCTCAGTCAGATGAGCTAATTTTTCATAAATCTTAACACACTCTGGGTGCGACTTGTCTTGAGCAACAAATGTATGAACCTTATCTCCTACCTCTATCCAGCTACATGCAGGATCTTTCTTCAGCCCTTTTCCTTTCATTGTTACTCTGACTTCTTCCACGTCGTCCCATCTATTTGTCGCAGCATAAACATTAGATACAAGAACATAATTTCCTGGATTCTTCGGCTCTAGTTCAAGAAGCTTCTTTGCAGCAATTTCTCCTAACAATTTATTGGAGTATACCTGACAAGCACCAAGGAGAGCACACCAGACAGCAGGTATATCCTCCAAGTTCATTTGTTTTACAATTTGGAATGCCTCTTCCAAGTGATTTGCACGTCCAAGCAAATCAACTAAACAAGCACAGTGTTCTGGCCAAGGCTCCAATGCGTACTTGCTTTGCATTATTTTGAAAAAAAAATTGCCATCTTCTATTAGTGCGGCATGGCTACATGCACGAAGAACAGCCAAGAAGGTTATGTGATCTGGGTGAATGTTTTCCTTTTCCATCCTTATGAACATGGCAATTGCTTCCCTACCACATCCATGTAATCCACAAGCATTTATCATGCTCGTCCAACAAACCGGATCTTTGCTCTTTAAATAATTAAACACCTTATATGAGTTCTCCAGAGTCCCACAGCTGGCATACATATCTATTAGAGAGCTTCTAATGGAATCTTGTAGAAGTAGGCCTTTTCTAACCAAAAATCCATGAATCTCTTTTCCTTTCCTTAAGGAAGATAAATCAGCAGCAGCAGTGAGCATGCTTAGGACTGCAACGAAATCCGCCTCGATTCCCATTTCCTTCATATCGAGCATGAGACCAAGAGCCTCATTTGCAAGTCCATTTTGAACATAACTGCACATCATGCTTGTAAAGGACACGACATCTTTAACTTCACTCAACCTAAAAATATTATTTGCATAGTCCACGTTCTCACAATCTCCATAAACACTCACAAGCGTTTTCTGTATAAAAGGATCATATATTCCTCTTTTAATCACGTAGCAGTGAATTTCTTTTGCAAGTAAGTTGCACCTCAACTCAGTACAAGCAAGGAGGATACTTCCAATCATAAGGGCATCAAAATTGCTTCCTTCTGCCTGTACCTCGCGAAATAATTGAACGGCCTTCCAGGGAAAATTATTCTGAGCATAAGCAGCTATAATCGTTGTCCAAGAGACACTATCTCTATGCAGCATCCTACCAAAGACAAAGTCCATGTAATCTAACTTACTACACTTTGCATACATATCTACAAGAGTATTGCCAACCTGCAAATCACTATCCAAATCATTTCGCAGTGAAAAGGCATGAATTTCCATCCCACTTAACAAATTCCCCTGTCTTCCAGATGCGACAAGCATACTCATAAGAGAGATGTGGTCAGGTTTCTGACCTGCATTCTTCATCTCATGAAACAAATTAATTGCTACATCATAAAGTCCATTTTGTACATATCCTGATATCATGGAATTCCAAGAAATGTTGTCCTTTTCTCGCATATGAAAGAATATTTTAGCAGCAGCATCTAATCTATCATTTTTAATGTACATCATTAACAAAGCATTCACAACATATGTATCAAAAGAATAACCCAATTTCACAACAGCACCATGAATCTCAATCCCAAATTGTCCAAATTCCGTTTCCTCACATGCTTGAATAGCAGCAACAGAAGTGTACGTAGTTGGTTCAACACTTGCATTCAGCATTTCCACAAAGAGACTTATCGCTTCCTGATTCATTCCATTTATAGCATACGCAGAAATCATCGAATTCCACGAAACAGTATCCTCTTTGTCATTCATTCCATTAAACAACAATGTAGCTGCCCGAATATCATTACACTTCGTATACATAGTCACTAACGCGTTCCCCACAAAAACATTAGAAATAAAACCAAGTTTTATCGCGACCCCATGCATTTCTCTCCCGCAGCACAAAAACTCAAGCTGACTAATGGCCTTCAACGTACTCGAGAGAGTGTGAGCATCTAGCGTAACACCCAAGAAACGCATGTCCCTATACAACTCAACTGCTCTTCCAGGTACCCCATTTACAACACAAGCACCAATCATCGCGTTCCAAGAGAAAACAGTTCTTTGAAGCATTCTATCAAACATCTTATCTGCATCCCAAATCGACCCACACTTTCCGTACATAAAAACAACTTTGGTGTTCAAGAAAACTGAATCAGTACGAGATAAATCCAATTTGATGACATGGGTATGGATTTGTTTGCCTTGTAGTAACGCCTTTTCCGATGCACAAAGCTCTAGTAGCAATGAATAAGCTTCGTATAGACATTTTCGAGATGATTGTTTATGAGTAATTATATTAGAGAGAGTTGAAAATGATTCTTTGAAGTTGTTTTGATTGCAAATTTGTTTGAGAGAAGGGGTGATGGTGGATTTTTGACAACTGTGAGTGATTTTGAATGTCGGAACTCTGTGAGTATCTGTTGCTAAGAGTGGTGGCGAGGAGGAGGAAAACAGAGACACGTTTTGGTAAATTGCACTGGTGGCCATGTTTACATAAGAAAACTAAAGGATCAAAATATGGTTGGTTGGAAATGGTTATACTCAGTTTCCAAAAAAGAGGAATCATCTATTTTGATTCGGCACGAGTTTAATAAATGGGAAAATGGAAGGATACTTGTACGTGTATTAATTTTTTAAATGGATACTTTTAATTATATAATTGTCATCCGGACTTTTGAAATCAATTAAAACAAGGAAAAATTTCAGAAATATCAACCCTTTCAAAATGATAAAAAATAGTAATATATATTTTGTATTTGATTAAACTGTTGCTAGTTAAATATATATACAATTAAAGATTCTGTTCCTAATTTAACTCCAATCTATTTCAGTTTAATATGAAAAAAACGATTTCTTAATTTAAGGAACATTTAATTTGACAAATTTCTTAACCTTTTACAGATATTTTTTTCTTTAATGTCTCTATTTTAACCACAACCGTTATTTCACAGCAACATAATTCAAAATTCAAAAATGTTTTTCATAATCTGCAACTCATATCAATTTAAAAAAAACGATTGCTTCAAAAATTTATGTGCATCGTTTAATGTTTTGAGAAGAGTTTGATAAGACAATGCTGCAAATACAGGTATCAATAAATAAATATGATTTTGTTTGTGAATTTTCAAACTATATTTGTAAAAATCGCTGAAAAAATCATAACAACAATGGTTTGATCAATTCTCAAACAAAGTGGTTTGATCGATAATTTCTTTTTACAAATTAGAGTTTTCCATCACGTTATGTAGGTTGAATATTGATATACAATTGTCACAGTTTATTTTGTATTTTTTTCTGTTTCAATTAAACAATTTGTTCTTGTTGATTTCGTTTCAAAGTTTTGTATATACTAATAAGTTATTGTGTCAAAGGGTTCGAACACTATAGACATGTAATAATCGTTGATACAAGTCATCTCAGAAAATTGTATACTGGTACTTTTGTAACTGCTTATACCATGGACGAAACCGTAAGTCCTTCTTATGTATGCATTTAACATTACATATACTGCCAGCTATATGTATTTGTAAAATACATATGTAGTCTGTTTATGTGATCGCTGGTATTTACTTTTATGTTTTTCAGTTTACATATGTTGTCAGCTATATGTATTTAAAAAATATATATGCATTCTGTTTTTAGTGTTTGACTACATTTATTTATTTTTTAAAAAAATATGAAGGTCATATATTTCTAAAAATACCTATTGAGACATGCAATATACATATGAAGAGTTGGTAAAATACAATTGCTAAACTGGAACAATTACAAATGTCAAATGAATAACTGTTGTTATGATTTTAATTTTATTTTAATAATTTCAGGTTATACTAGCCTCAGAGTATATCTATACAGTACACGGCAAGGATAAACATTTTATTGTTTGCCTTAAGAAAAAAAAAATCTTGCCATGCATTCTAATAGAACGAGATACCGTGTGTGCATGCTTATGAAGTACTTGATAGCAAGAATTTTCAAAAGGGATCATATTACTCTGACCTATACAAATCAAAAACTGTGTCAAGAACGTATGATCTTCCCATTTATCCTATACCACACAAATATGATTGAGTGATTCCAGAGAAGATATTGGAGGAGATACTTTTGCCCCAAAAATACAAGTGACCCCCTGGAAGACCTTTAAAGAAGGATCGTGGAAAGTCGGAAAGAGATATGTTCGAGAAGAAAAACAAAAATTATTGTAGTTCATGTAGATTTAAAAGTCACAATTGACGTTCATGTAGGAAATATAATAAATGATAAGTTTACAGATGTATTCAATTCAAAAGCAATTGTTTTTTTGTCATTGATTATTTTATGATTCTAAATTTTGTTACAAACTTTTGATGATGTTGACTATTTTGTAGTTAAATTGTTGCAAACGTTATCATCATGAATATATTTTATAAGACATATACCATTATTTATTTATATGCAAAAGAGTGTACACCACACAAATTAATTTTTTGGTATGAAAAATACATACGAGATTCTAATAAAAACGTATACCGATCCATAAAAACTAAAAATAAGTTAACATATATTTATGTAATAAATAAAAAATAATTAAAAATACATTTAATGACTTATCAATTACTTAATCAAAACTTGAAATCCATTTATTTTTTTTTTGAAAGAAAACATATGCAATAATCATAAATAAATATATATTATTCATAGATATATACGAATAACTATATGGGGTTGTTTGGTTTGAAAACAAGTTATACTGAAATTAATTATGTTGGGATAAGTTGTGATGGGATAAGTTATACTGGATTAGTTATGTTGGGATTATTTTTTATTGAGTGTTTGGTTTGTTGTATTCAAAGTAATATGCATGGTATAATTTCTAGGAATAAATTGATTGATTACCAAAATACCCTCCATCTTATTTAACTTATATATATATATATATATATAGAGATATATATATATATATATATATATATATTTCCTTCTAAACTTTAAATATTCATTCTTAAAATTTTTTATTATTTTTTAGAGAAATTAAAATATATCAATAAATATAATTGATATATTTTACAACCATTTTGAACGGTAACTATTCAAAATTTATTTATTTATGAATATATTATACGTTAATTAAACATAATTTATGTGTGTGTGAGAATATATTACGTTATATATTATGTTATATATAATTAAATTATATATAATTAAAGGTAATTAACATAATTTAACATAATATATTATAATTAAATATATTAACATAATATATATAATTAAACATAATTGATGTATATATTCATAATATTATACGTTATATATTATGTAATTACGTTATATATTACGTAATTTATTATATTCATAATTAATGAATATATTATACGTTAATTAAACATAATTTATTATTTATGAATATACATAATATAATATAATATAATATATATATTACAACCAAACGTATAATATTATGAATACATATACGTTAATTATGTTTAATTATATATATATTATGTTAATATATTTAATAATGATATGTTATGTTAAATTATGTTAATTATGTTTAATTATATATAATTTAACTATATATAACAATTCCAAGAGGGTATTTTTTTTCTTTGTATAACTTTATACCAAAGAAAAATAATTCCAGGATTGTTATCCCACCATTTTGGTGGATAACTTATCCCGGGACTAATTATTAGTCCCAGGATAAGTTATCCCAAATATTTATAACCAAACGATGGATAAAAAATTTTAACCCGGAATTATTATTTTATTCCGAGATTATTTGCAAACTAAACGACCCCTATATGTATAAATCATAAATACATATGCTTCATAAAAATACATAAACTTATGCAAAACAATACAATAACTTTGTATTATTCAAAAGTATATGTGCATAACTGGAAAAAAGTATATGCATTACTCAAAATACATATGCATTACAAAAATGTACATATTCATACAATGAAAAATATTATATGCAACCTCAACTTACCTTATATGTATTACAAAAAAATACATATGCATACAATGAAAAATACAAATACACCATTAAAAAATACATATGATGATTGAAACATATATATTCATTACTGGCAATTATACTCAAAACTGAAAATCACATATTCATACCAAAATATGCGTAACAATAACATAAAGTAAGATCGAACAATTCTATTTTAGAAGCATAACGATAAAAAATCTAACAATCACATAAAAAAATATTAAGATATCATCTTTCAACTATATCTTAATCCTCCTAAAGTTCAATGTTGTCAAATACAACAAATACAAATAAACTTCAAATATCATGCACTTCAGTATCTTCTGTTAGCCTAATATCCCTAGAAGGCCTCATTGATGCTTTATCATCACTTTCAGCCTTCTCATCTTCTTTCCTCGAAGCATAATTTCACAACATTAAAATATATCTCGTGCAAAAAAGATCTGGATCAAAGTCAATATTTGAAACATAGTCACCAAAAATAAGGCACTCATCATATGTCACCATGTATAAAAACTTAGAACAAACAAATAAAAAATACATATCTAACCTGTAGCAAATGCATTACATATAATTAGAACATACAAAATACATATCTTAAAAATAACAAATACATATCTCCACTCTACAATTCCATATCTTAACAATAACTCTCACATAAGCAGATAATTTATCAAATGTATATATAAAATACATATATGACCATACAGTCCAAAAAAATTAAAATACAAATGCATAAAATTTTATGAATACATGAATGGTCCAAAATTTAAGTTACCAAGAAAAGAATACAACTGAACATCAAATACAAATCTTCTCAGTAACTAATACAAATATCCTACACATATCTTAAATACAAAATATATATATTAAATATGTTATGCATAACAAATACAAATCTTATCAGTAACAAACCTAAATACAAAATACATATCTTAAATATATTACAGATACATATTATCCCATTAGCAACTGCAATTTCATATCTTAATAAAACTCAAAACTACATACAAATCTTATAAATTGTATATATAAAATACATATATGAACATGTTATCCAGAAATTATAAAATTTTACAAATAGAAAAATACCTCTTCCACTTTCTCTTCTTCAGATTCATAATCAGATAAAAAGCAGGACTTGAAATTTGACTAGATTATCTTTTTTCATCCGACTTTCTCTTTTTCACCGATTTTTAAATTTTTGTGGGTTTTGGGGATGAAGATTTTCTCAATGTTTTCCGTTTCATGATTTTCACCATCTTTTTTCGGATTGTTACGCTGATTCGATCTCACCTCTACTTTGCTAACACCTTTCTTAGATTGAAAATTAGTAGAAATCAAGTTAATTTTTTTATCTTGTGTTAAATCAAGATTAAACGATGGTAGTTCATCGGACCTAAAATTCATTGGTGGAATCCCACTAATGGAACTACTACGATTTGTATGTACTGTTATTATCGCGTAACTCTAAAAATTTAAAATCGCAAAAAAAAAAAAATTCGTAGAAGAAGGTTGAAAAATGTCGAAATTATTTTACAATAAATAATTTATATGAAAAAAAAAATAACATGCATTAACTGTAAAATTATCTTCCCATAATTATTGGGGAACAAGTTAATCCGAAATTAGAGAGCAAATAGCGATTTTGAAAAAAAAAATTAGAATGGAGGAAACTGAAATAGGTAAATTGATTAAAAATAGGATAAATTATTTAAAAATAGGTAAAAGAAAAGTAATTGGTTAAATTCATAAATAGATAAACTGCTTGAAAATAGGATAAATTGCTTAAAAATAAGTAAAAAAAAACAATTGATGGAATTCACGTGCTTAGCTCTAGAAAGTCAAAATATTGCTAGTTTTGACATAAGTTATAATTTTGAGAAAGTGTCGTTATTAATTGTAATTAAAATCTTAAGGTTGCTAATTTCTATAATTTTTTCTAAAAATAATATGTTGAACTCTTTTTCGATGTATGTAACACACTTGCTACCACATCAGCTTCCAAGTAAATTCCATGTTATTTTTCAATTAAAGATAAAAATAATATAAAAAAAAAAAACTCCCCCTTCCCCTCCCCCGCCGCACCAAAAACTCCCCCTTCCCCTCCCCCGCCGCACCCATGTCCCCTTCTATTCTCTCACCTCCATTTTGAAAATCCCCACTGTAATTTACTAAAATCATACCCTCACCACTTTGGTTTTTAAAATCATATTCTCCCACTGCAATTTGCTAATTTTTAGTTAAATATTAATTAGTGATTGGAAATAACTGAGAGTTATGAATCTATGATCAATTAAAGTGGAGGAAAATGGAGGAGAGGAGCTCCAATTTGGATTTGATGGTGGATAAGTGGTTCTTAAATGGGTCATCATTATCGTTGTCAGCGGCGGCGATGCTGGTGGTTGAGAATAAATGGGTGAAGCTAATGGAGGTGTAGTGACGTTAATGCCACTTTAATGGTGAAGCTGATAATGGGAGCCACTTCTTCTCCTCCAGTCGCCCCTATGGTCGCTCAACTCTCTCTTCTCCATCTCCACCGCCGCACTACCGCTATCAGTGTGACAACAACCCATCAGCATGCTGCCGTCACCTACCACCAATGTAAATCCCCATAAGCCTCCACCCTCTCTTCCATCTATCCTCATTCTCTATTCCACCGCAACTATAAAATGACGACTGGTTGGATGAAATTATGGCAATGCAAATCAAGATCATTAGACGACGTCGTTAACAATCACCATCACCATCAGTATCACCTCTTACCCAACTCTGGTAGTTGCAAAAATGGCGTCAAAAGCCTCAAAGATGTAGTGAAAAATACCAGAAATGGAAAATTCAAAAAAAAAAATTGGGTCGACAGCCGGAGCTGATCCGACTCGGTTTGAAAAGAGCTGAACTAGGTTCGAATAAGGAGAAATCTAGGGCGAGTACATCCACGATACTTTCACGTGATTCGATGAATTCATTCTTCCCGGTGTTGACAGAGTTGTCGGAAGGTCACCCGTCGAGACTTGCACGTTCTGCTGCTTTGTTTTTTCATTTTGTAATTGGGAACTTTTGTTGCTTTTGATTTTAATTATTTTTCCTTTTGATTTTATTTTTTTCTTTTGATTTTTTTTTTAAAAGTAATTCACAACTTCACGTGTTTTAGAGAGCGTGAAACCACGCTTTCCTACTGAGTCGGCAAAACAAATGTCACGTAAGGCTAGTCAATGATCAAAAAATTTAAAAAATTGCTTGAGTTTAAGGTTTTAGATGAGCAATGTGTAAATAAAAATATCCACTTTATAAATCAGATCAAGTATAATGGTCCATCAAATTATTTTGCCTTAATAAATTGAGAAAGACCTTTGTCATATCATCAAAATGTATATAAATTACCACTTATACCCTTAATCGAAGAAAAATAATCTTTAAATAAATTTTATAGAAAGAAGAGAAAGGCAAGTGACAGGTGTCCGTGTCTATTTCAAAAACAGGTGTTCAAATCATACTTTATGACACGTCCAGCATTCTCTTTCGTGAATATTAAATGTATTCACTCTCTTTCCTCATTCTCACCGCAGTGTGGAATCAGGATTTTCTGTAAAGAGGTTCATTAATGAACATACGAACTAATTAAAAGAGTTCAACATTTATTATATATATAAAAAAATTTAATTAAGTATATATAACATAATTTTTTGACGAAGAGGATTCGGATGAACGACCTATTTGAAGGGTAACTCCGCCCCTGATTCTTAACATAAACTAGTAGGAGTACACTTCAATTGCCTTTCTCGATTTTGAATGTCCAGCTCTTTTCTCTTTCATTGAAGAAAAAAGACATGACTAATCAAGAAGCTGAGTTTAATTTTTTTTTAATAATTATAGGTTTTTTCTTAATTTTTTCTATTTCATTCTAGATTACAGAGTAAATATTTTTTTATTTGTTTCATTATATCAGTCATACAATGGGATTAATTTTTAAAAAAAATTTACTCTCAATATTTTCCCACTTGTACATGGTAATGATGGGATATTTTAATAAATAAATAAATAAATACTCCTAATTTCTCATGGCCTCCAGCAATGATTAGCGTATGGAGCGGTAAATTTCCATTTTCCTCCATGGCGCCAAGAAAGTTTATTGCTTTCAATTTACTGATCTTAATAAAATAACTATATTTATAGTGATGCTGAGGCTATTCAGACCTTTTCTTACATAATTTCACTGCTCTATTGCATGTTATCTTCATCACTGTTTTAATCTCTTATGATAGGCGTATGTTGTAAATATAAAAACGATGAACTCATAATTAGATTCATACAGAAATTCAAGACTAAAATATAAGGACCGTCAATCTATTGATGAATGGATTTTGAAAGAAAGCAAAATAGATCGTCTTGAACATGGATCAATAAAGCAAGCTGCACATTTATTTCACACTTCAGAAAGTACGGTGAAACGAATTTGGAGACAAACAAAGTTATCCCTTGCTAATGGAACTGTGATAGATCTTTTACCAAAACTTACAGCTAAAGTTGAGAGAAGACGAATTCAAATCGATATTAATCGAATAAAGGAAACTCCTGTTTATCGTCGAACGAATATCCGATCTTTAGCTTGTGTCATT
Organism: Capsicum baccatum var. pendulum; assembly: GCA_030864225.1. NCBI lineage: Eukaryota > Viridiplantae > Streptophyta > Magnoliopsida > Solanales > Solanaceae > Capsicum > Capsicum baccatum. The sequence continues at coordinate 71,822,021 of CM061558.1, read as the reverse complement.
GATGTGTCGACATCAACTATTTTTCACCGTATCAAAGAAGGTGCTATGAGGGCACACTGCGACAGTAGCTATGAACATAACTTTGGTAATGAAGTTCTTACGTTTACATGATCTATATGGATTAGACTCTAGTTCTTCTGGGAGGAGATAGTGCCTTTCACATTTCTTTGATCGAAAAAATTATTTTTCATCTATGTGAATATAATTAAACATATTTGAAAATTTTAGATTCGAATGAAGTGTATTAGGATCAAGTATTGATAAACAAAACTTGACTCTTACCTTTCTGTTTTTATCAAGTATTGATAAACAAAACTTGACTCTTACCTTTCTGTTTTTCTCTGTCAAATGAGCCGTAAGAACTTCATTACCAAAGTTATGTTCATGGCTACTGTCGCACGTCCCAGATTTGATCAAAATGGAGTTGAGTTGTTTTCAGAAAAAATAGAAATTTTTCCTTTTTTGTAAAAAAGACAGCTAAGCAGGATAGCAAAAATTGAGTTGCGGAAACTCTGAAAACGAAGCCCATTTTATCAGTGACTAAAGATATCACTAGGTCCTGCTTGATCGAAAAAAATTCTACCAGCAATTAGATTAAAATGGCCAGTTTCAGAGTCAAATACTCTCATATTTATTTAACAAGATAATGCAAGACCTCATATTAATATAAACGATATGAAATTTAATGAAGCTGCTCGAGAAGATGGATTTGATATTAGACTGTGCTTTCAACCTCCTAATAGTCCAGATTTAAATATTTTAGATCTTGAATTCTTTAGAGCCATTTAATCCCTTCAATACCAAAAGTCTCCTTTAAATATTGATGAGTTGATAAATGCAGTTGAAACATTTTTTAATGAGATGAAAATGGAACAACTCAATCACGTGTTTTTAACTTTGCAATCTTGCATGATTGAGGTTATGAAAGCTAAAGGTGAAAACAACTATAAAGTGCCGCACATGATGAAAGAAAGACTAGAACGAGAAGAAAGTCTTCCAATTTAACTTTGTTGTGATACTGATATTGTCAGTGAAGCTAATGGTTTCCTCCAAATGTGGTATGGGATACTCTATGCATGTCAATGCTAGTAGTAGTATTTGTAAAGTTTACTGTATTTCTCTTTTGTACCCTTTGGCATCTTGCATCTTTTTTGTATAAGCTCCTATATGTAGATGACCTCTTCTTGGTATAAGCTCCTACATGTAGATATCTCTTTTTTGATTAATTTCCTATATGTAGAGGACTTTTTTTTTTTGATAAACTCCTATATTTTGACCCCTTTTTTGGTATAAACTCGTTAATTTAAAGTTGTGCGTGAAAAAGTTGTGCATATTATTATGCCTATGTTCTTTAATGTCCTTACACTTATTTTTTTTGTAATTAAATTGTGATCTGCACTTAATATGATAACACTACTAAGAAAATTTCTTTGTTAAAACTATATTGCAACTGGCCAAGTAATGAATATTGCACTTGGAAAAGGAAAAGCATAAAAATTAGGGAAAGAAAAAAAATAAAGAAGTTAAAAGTGACAAAATTGATGTGATTTGATGAGTTGCATATTTTTAAATTTCTATTGAATTTTCTATCCAATAAAAAAAATATTAACATGACATATTTCTATGTTAGAGGGTCCACGTTTAGTGAAAATTGAAAATGATAGCAAGGGTATTATTGAAAGTTTAAAAGTTTGAGGTTGACAAAAAAAGAAATGAGATATTTTTTTTTAGACAGCCTAAAAATAAAAGTAGGTTATTCTTTTTTAAACGAAAGAAGTAATAATTATAGTGTAGTTAAAATTTAATTTATTAGAGTAATCTTTTTCTATTTTGATTTGGTTGGTTTATTACGCCGGATTCGATGTAACCATTTATGAAAATTACTATAAATTAAAGATAAACAACCTATCAACACTTCCGTTATCATCCAACGGTTAGGATATATGGCTTTCACCCAGGAGACTTGGGTTCAATTCCCAATTACGGAATGTTTTTTTAAATATTAGGATAGGATGCATTTGTGTTCTCTTAAGATTAATGAAATAGTTTGTAGTCACTTGACTTTGAAAAGTCACAAAAAAAAAAATTTACACTTAAATGATGAATAACTTTGGCGGAAAAAAATTACACTTAAAAGACTAATAATTTTTTTGTTTGATTTGATGGTATGGTACTGTATCGTAACAGATAAGTTTATTAAAATGCCCTTAATTATTATAAATTTTAAATTTATCAATAATTATTAATAAAATAATTTTCTTTCTACAAATTTATCACAAATTATGCCTTGTAAATATATTAAGTCGTTAAATTCATGAATCTTCTAAAATAAAATACATTAAAACACCCTTCAACTTGTCCACAAAACTCACTTTAACACTATAACTGTAGTTATTTTCCCCCCTTAAATAACTTTCAACTGAATTTTATGTCACCTCAATAGCTGAGGTGGAAAATCTCAAAAACTTCAGCGCGTAAATGGTCAAAAAAAGTGGTACCCACTTTAAATTTTACAATTTTTCATTCCTTTCTTCTTCTTCATACCCCACTATCCATTCTCTTCGTCCTCCTCACACTCCACCACCCCTTCTCTTCTCCTTCCTCTATTTTTTTTCTCAGTTCTACCCATCAACCATCTCCAATTATATACTTAACAAATATTTTTCAAGGATCAAATTTTAATTTTATTTCTTTTTTTTTCCACTCTTAAACATCAACCATCTTCATCAAATACATAGCAAAATATTTTCAAAAATTAAAATTCAACGATTATTTTTTTCACTCTTATCCATCAATAATCCTCAATCAAATACATAGCAAAATATTTTCAAGAATCAAAATTCTAATGATTTGATTCAAAATAAAGAATAGTCAACCTCAAAAAATGATCGAGTTTGAATTTCGAAGGGAAGGATGAGGTGAGGTGGGGAGAAAAGAAAGGGGATGGGGGTTGAAATTTTCAAATGAAGAATAGGCGTTGGGTGGTGGGGGCAGTGTTTGTAGACACGTGATTTTTGATCCTCTCTAAATTTTAACTTGTTTATCGATATTAAATATTTATATTTATATTTAATCATATATTATTTTGACTATTATTTTATGTTTAAAATAATTAAATGAAGTTAAGTTTAGGATATTATTTTATTTTATTCCTATTTTTTTAAAAAAAATATATATAATACAAAAATTAAAAAAAATAATAATATTTTTCTTTTTAAATAAATAAGTTAGTATTTTTTGTACTATCTTAATTATATAATTTATTTTCTGACTATTTTTAGACTTTTATTGTATTTTTTATTTTTTTTTATTTTTTTAAAATATAAAAATTAATTAATTATTATTATTATATTATTATTATTATTATTATTATTTTATTTGTTACTATTATCTTATTTATTTATTTATTATTTTTTGTTATTTTTATAATTAAAAAAAAAGTAATCTTATCCTGAAAAAAAAAAAAAAAAAAAAACCTACCTCAACCCATCCCTAATTTCCCTCAACCCCATTATCCTTATTTTCCTCCCCACGTTTTCACCACATCAAAACTACACATGCACACAACACTAATATATATATTAGAACACACACACGTAGAAAGAACTGGACAAAAAAAAAACAAGAAACAAAAAACTGGACAAACACAAAAAAGGCAAGAAACAAAACTGAGAAAAAAAAAACAAGAATACAAGGAGAGAGCACAGAATAACGGTGAAAAGGGTGGTGATAAACGAAGCCACAGCCAGACACAAAACAATTGCTCAACAGCATGGGCATCCATCCAAGATAAAAAAGAAGAAAGTTGCCCGCACACACCTGTCCCCCGTTCACTGAAACCCGAAGATGGGTCGCCAAGGATCAATGATGACATTGGATTCGAGGATAAGAAGCTAACTCAGCAACAAAAGAAAAAAGGAGGAGACACAGACACTAGAAAAAAAATAATAAAGAAAGAAAACAAAAAAAACAAACTAACGTTTTGAAGAAAAATCAAAAGAAAAATTAAGAGTAAAACAGAAAGGGAAAAGAGAAAAAGAAGAGTTATAGTTTGAGTTTTGGGGTCTCGTTCGAGTTTTTAGTGACGTCGTTTGTGCTTCTTTTTAATTAGTTCATCATACAGGTTCTTGTTCGATCTAGCACATTTATTTTATAATTTTTATTGTGAGCCAAATCGTGAATGAAGTTGTTCTAATGGCTTGTTATATTATTTAGTGTGTGTAGTTTATTATTTCTATATAATTTGCTCTATGTCTTCATTTATAACTTGTTTGTCACTTTGAAACTAAGTCAATTAGATTAGAGTTTTGAAGTTTGAATGGGATAATTGTTAAAGTTGTTAATGTTAAAAGATGTAGCGGTACATTTAATTAACGTGTGATTAGTGTAATTGTATTGCACACTAAAACTAAAACTAGAATATTGAAATTATGCATGCATGCATGCAAAAAAAAAAAAATCGATCTTCACATTAGGGTGTATCAGGAGAAGGGTAAAAGCCAGAAGCAGTTCTTGTTATGGTTTGCTGTATGTACCATTTTGTACTAGGTCTGTAATACGCATAAATGGAATTTTTGTTTGTGCAAAAAAAAAAAAAAAAATTTATGTTAAAAGGTTATAGTAAAATTCTTAGGGGCTGCTAGTAATGCTTGTTGGTTGATTCTTTTGGCCCAATTCACAATAGATGTATAGTGGTATAAACTTTCGCATCTTTAAAAAAAGAAGTTATAATTAGGATTGGTTTAATTTCTCATGGACTATAAATACTAAGAGTTTGTTCTCGATCAACTCTCTACGGAGCAAAAGGCTAATTGTCATGACTCAAAGTTAGAGTTGATTTAGGAAATACTTTCGTTGAATAAAAAATATATAATACTTAATATATATTCAACATATTTTGCATAAAAAAAAAAGACACACATGCATCATACGTAAATGACTCCCATGCTGTCGGTGGAATGGAATACTCTCATAGTCAAGTTTCATAGTGTTTGTTTGAATTTACCACATGACTATTTGTTGGCTTATTCTGTAGTTGAACATATTACAAATTTAAGTATGTGATTTCATCAAACATGGTCATACAGTGCTTTGGGTTTGCATTAATTAGAGAGAATAGATTTGACGGATCATAATAAGGATTAATATAATATGGTTAGTTTTGTGTATTTTTTAGTTACTATTTATCATTTTATTTTATTATTATTCATTGTAATTAATAAATTTTAATAATTTTTATTGTTAATTTAATCCATTGCCTTAAATAAATATTTCTTAAAGGTTATTGTTAAAGTTAAATAGCATTTTGATAAGATAAATTTTTTTACGAGTTTGTAAACGGCCAACCAACGCCTTTAACATTCTGTAAATTTTTAGGTACGTTTAAAAATTTTCGTCTCAATTAAGAATGTGGCTTACACATCTTTCCAGGACACTCTAAAATTCAAGGATGCAGTAATGCACCTTGATAAATATTTTTATAAACTTAATTTTTCACAAATTCAATACAAGAATTTTAAATAGTTTTGGTATAATAAAAATGAGCAAATTTAGGCCTTAACACAATTTATTAAAATAATTTAAGTCAAGATAAGTCAATAAAAGCGATCGTGCTAGAACCACGGGATTCGAGGGGTGCTTCACACCTTCCCCTAGATCAACAGAATTCCTTACCCATTTTCTGTTTTCGCAGACCAAATAAGAGTCATTTCCTTTTGATTAGAGATTCAAAAAAGGTGACTTGGAACACCAAAACTCAATTCCAAGTGGCGACTCTGTAAATAATTTAATCCCTATTCAATATCGTCACTTTAATTGGAAAAACCCTTCGACTCAATCTCTCGAGCGAAAAAAGGGGTGTGACATCTCTGGCGACTCTGCTGGGGACTAACTAGAATTCGAGCTTTGATATTGACTTTACTTGATTTAATTATTTTATAATGTGTTTATTGGTCTTATGTGCTACTTGTTGCTCATTTACTGCTTTGATATTGTTTGAATTGTATTATAAATTGTCTTCTCTCGCGTACCCCCTCTGAGTCTCTGAAATAAGATAGAGGGAATGCAACATATGCATCCCACCTTCTTATAAGATAGCCGGAGTGTCAAGGCACCTGGTAAAGGATATAGTCACACATGTTAGGCGGGGTTCAGATCGACAACGAAGGCGGTGTTGCCCTGCTACCGACCAAGTTGTCCCTCTCCGGCTCGAGTGTCCGCTCGGGTAATCCAGTCTAGACACCTATCCCTATTAGGCATAAACTTAGAAGAACTGAAAACTCAGAATCTGGTTATCCCTATTAGGTACCGCTTTATTTGCATCATATGCATTTGACTTAGCGAGACTCGGCACAGGGGTCGGGTCTGTCTAGGACAGGTGACCTACTTAATAAAGACCAACATGTGCATCCTACATGCTCTTTGATATTTGTTTGGAAGACTATTTGTGTGTTGACCGACTTTTAGGCAACATTAAAATGCAAGAGATTAAATTACCGTCACATTCGGTGAGTTACTTTTGAAAGAAAAATTTTATTTATTTATTTATTTATTTAAAAAAAAAGAGAAAATTTTAGTAACATAGTTTCATGGGTTTTATGCATTACGAGGGTCTGATTCTCACATCTTTGTGAGATACGTAGGAAGTCCTTCCCAGGATACGACCTTATCTTTTAAAAAAAAATTGGAAAATATTTTGAAAATATGATTATTTTCATAATTATTTTTTTAATTTTCAAGTCCAATTTTTATATATATATTTCAACAGCCCAGAATCTTTAGGGATCATGAGGCTAAGTTTTTACAAAATATATATATATATATATATATCAATTTTAACAAGTCCGGAACTTTTAGGGTCGTGAGACTGAAAATTTTATACAACTTCATACATAAAACGGTCATTCTATTTTTCTTTATTTTTGAGTCCTTTTATTTTATTTTTGTACTTAGGGAATATTGTCTTCAAACATATAGATAAAATTGTCTAGAAGTCTGTTATAACAAAGTTTTTGATAGAGTCAATTTAATAATAAAAAAATATAATAATAAATAAATAAATAAATAAATAAATAAAATATTATCAATCTTGTTTCTCTCGCTTTGATTTTTGATAAAATTGTTCTTGGCAACTAAGTTTAAATAATGGTCGCACTAGGTTAAGTTATAAATTCTTTTTAAAATTAATAAATTAAGTTTTGTCTAAGTCTAGATATTCATTAATCTTATGTCCCTTTTCAATAGGTATAAAATGTCCCCCCTGTTCGTGGAAAGCGTCCAAAGAGAAAGAGAGATGGGAATGTACCACTTCAGGTTGTGGATTGTACCCCCCTGCAACTTTGGTTATGGTGAAATGCAATGGATACATTTGATTATGGCGAAATACATAAGTATTTGGGTTTTTTAACGAGTATCATGAGAATCAACCGTAATAGGGAGGTGATTGATGCATTACTGAATTTCTGGGACCCAAAGAATAATGTATTCCGCTTTTCAGATTTTGAGTTGACACCTACTTTAGAAGAGATAGCAGGCTATGTTGGATATGGTGATATGCATTGGAAGAAACTTATAGCCCCAAGACTTATTTCGATAAACAAATTTTGCAAGCTTATGAACATAAGGAACACAAAACAAGAATCAATGAAAAAAGGTTGGGTTTCCTTGCAGTTGTTGTATGACAGATATGGAAAGCAAGAAGGGTTTCAAAAGTACGGTAAAGAACTTTGTAATAAGGGAAGTTTTGAGACTTGAAAAGTTCACAGACGATTTGCATTCATGGTAGCTTTTTTGGGCACTATGGTCTTCCCAAGAAGAGAAGAAAAAATTAATATTCGTTTAGCGGGAGTGGTACAGATATTGATTAAGAAAGATTACACCATGATACCAATGATCCTAGCTGATATTTACCGTGCTCTGACTGTTTGTCAGAAAGGAAAAAGTTTTTTCGAGGGATGTAATATGTTGTTACAGATGTGGATTATGGAGCATCTTTATCAACGTCCTACATTAACAAGGTTCAATCCCGAGCGATTTAATCGCATCAACGATTACGAGGAAAGGATGGAGAAATATAAATGTCCAAAAGAAATTGGAGATTGGGTTAAACTTTTTCGTTCTTTGACAACAGATAAAATCACTTGGAATCTCCATTGGTTCCCTTGGAGGCAAGTCATATATAGTTCTGTTATTCGTCCGTTCTTGTTATTAATGGGTATTAGAGGTGTTCAACCTTATGTTCCATTGAGAGTTCTACGTCAGCTAGGTAGGCGTCAAATAATTCCCATAACGGAAGACATGGCTGAGTTCATATTTGAGGTCAGACCAGAGATTTCACTTCCAGAAGATTTGGTCCAGCAGATTTGGGAGGGTCGCCGTATTATGGGAATTGAAACGATGACCATAGAGCGTGAGAAAGGAGAAGTGCACCCAGATTACCAGGAATGGTTTGAAGAACAGTCGAGTCCTCCAGTCAGACCAGAAAAATCGGTTAAGGGACCTATAGATCAGAAAGCTGCAATCAGGATAGGAATTGAAAGAGCCATGCGAGAACATCATAAAGCCAACCAAGTTTTGAGAGAAGAATTAGAGCATGCCAGGGCAAAAATAGATGAACAACAAAGGAAATTTTCTGAAGACAAAGCTAAGTCAGCAGCTATTGAGGTTACACTTCGGGGACAAATCAAGTTTGCTACCACTAGGGGGTCACACGTTGCAGAACTTGCCGCATCTCGCTGACAACAACTTCAAGAAGTTGAAAAGAATATGCAAGAAGAATTTGATCGAGAGAGATCTTAATGGATTCATGAAAGAGGAATATTGCGAGAACAGTTGGAGGTTGTTTCTGATCGTGAACAACGTGCAAGAGAGATGGTTGATTTTCGAGATTGACAGGCCCAGGAATGGGATCAGGCTTTCAGTTCTCTTTGAGGGAAAGTCCACCGTGTAGCGCAGGATACTGCCAGAATGAGTTTAGATTATCAGCAGTTGGATTGTGAGGACTTTTTGGCACAAGTACCAGCTTTCGCACAGCGACTCACTACTTCATTGGAGGACATATATTTGAGTTTGGGAGGACATATTAAATCAAAATCTCCTTGAATGGATCATTGTTTTCTTTGTCATAGTTTTTCATTTTCAGTTTTTAAATTTTTTTCTTATTTAGATATTATGTCTTTTAGTTTTTAGATGTCAGTTAGTAGGTTTTATTTTAGGAGTTGGGTCAGTTATTTTATCGTATTTATATTATAGAATGTAATGAAGTTGACTGTTTATTTCTATATATATTACATATGTTTTACTTCACTTACTTTATTTATTTTCTTCAATAATAATAATAATTAAAAAAAAAAAAGACAAAACAATTTTGTTAAATTCCACCCGAACTACGCAAGATCTGATTCATGTCCTAACATGATACGTAGGCAACCCTCCAAAAGGTTCGATCATAACTTTTGAAAATATGCCTAGAAAAGCCGGGATGAAACACAAAGCTTCCATGATAGGTTGAGAAATGCATATAGAAACATGACATATAATGTGGCATTATAGTGTGTTAAATATATAACACTCACCTGTTTGTTACTTGAATACAGAAAGATAAAATAATTGGTGGTTGGTTTGTGGTTTAAACTGGCATCATATCTGTATAACACCAGATACAAGGGTAAAAGAAGAATGACTCACAGAGAAGATATAGGGTCTGATAGTGAAGAAGAGCAGCATCAGTTGATTTCGCAGGAAGTAACATCAATGGAAGAAATAAAGTCATTAAAATAACAGATGGCGGAGATGTACAAAGCTTGGTTGAATGGACAAGCCCCGCCTTCTTCAATCCCTGGACTTTCAACTTCAAATGATCCAAATTCTGACCCAGCTCAAACTAGTGATCCATTTTACCCACCAGGATTTGGTCCATTTGTTAATATGTCTGGAGTTGCTGGTACTTCTATCGTGCGCCCACCAAATCCATCTGTTGTAAATAACCCACTTTTTACTTCTGTAGTGCCAGCTACTGCGGGTATTCGACCGACAATACCAAAGAATATGGGAAAACCAAATCATGATATGTTATATCCTCCTGAAATGACTTTTAAATCACAAAATCCATATTATCATGTTCATCAACGCGATACTCCTATCGTGATTGAGAAGATTGCTAAGAATGAGGAACATGAGGAGATGGCTAGAAAAGTTAGAAGCCTGGAACAAAGTATGAGAAATATACAAGGAGTAGGTGGACCAAAAAGTGTTTCATACAAGGATTTATGTATGTTTCCTGATGTCCATTTGCCGATAGGGTTCAAAATGCCAAAATTTGACAAATATGAAGGACATGGCGATCCTGTAGCTCATTTGAAAAAGTTTTCCAATCAATTAAGGGGAGCAGGGGGAAAAAAAGAATTATTGATGGCGTACTTTGGAGAAAGCCTTACAGGGATAGCTTCTGAATGGTTCATTGACCAAGACATTTCCTGTTGGCACATGTGGGACGACATGGCTCGAGATTTCGTTTAACAATTTCAGTATAACATTGAGATAGTGCCAGATCGCACTATGCTTGCCAACATGAGAAAAAATATGACTGAAAGTTTTCGAGAATATGCCGTCAGATGGAGAGAGCAGGCTTCAAGAGTTAGACCATCAATAAAAGAATCTGAAATGATTGATATTTTTCTGCAAGCACAAGAACCTGATTATTTCCATCATTTACTCACTACTATTGGAAGCATATTTGCAGAAGTTATCAAAGTTGGAGAGATGGTAGAAAATGGAATCAAATCAGGAAAGATCATCAGCCAGGCTGCTTTGAAAGCAACAACACAGGCAATTCAAAGTGGTACAGGAAGTTTTGGAGGAAAGAAAAGAAAAGAGGATGTAGCAACTGTCATGGCAGGTCCACGACAAAATTGGAGAGGTGCGCGTCAACCATACGCACAGAATCCATTATATTTTGTTCCATCTCCCCAATATCCTATTTACAATACACAACCATATGTTCGAGGTCCTTCTTACCCGCAGTGGCGTACACCAACAATCCAAAATCATCCAATGGCCCCGCAAGTTCAAAGAGGCCCTTCGAGGTCTAATTTTCGGCCTAGAGCAGAATTCAAAAGGGATAACATGATAAAAGATAATTTCACTCTTATTGGAATATCTTACACCAGTTTATTTCATAGACTGAGAAAAATGAATGTTCTAAACCCAATTGAGAGAAGGATCCCGAATCCTCCTCCGAAGAATTTGGACTATTCTAGAAGATGTGAATACTGTTTTGATGCCCCTGGGCACGACACAAAGAAATGTTGGTATCTGAAAAGAGCCATTCAAGAGTTGATTAATACCCAACAGATTATGGTAGAAAGTCCAGGCACTCCAAATGTCAATCAAAATCCGCTTCCAGATCATAATGAAACAAACATGCTCGATGTGATACTCAGTGGTGAAGATACTACGATTCCCTTTAAGCCGGTCATTAAAATTAAAACTAATTCAGAAAAATCAGCAAATGTTGTAGATTTAACGAAAGAAAAGCCTGCAAAAGCGAAAGTGGTGATAGCAAAACCTGAATCATCGAATGATCCCTTGGTGATGGGGAAAGAGATTTCAAAAAATATTGGGTCAAGTCAAATAAAGCCTAAACTCATTATTCCCGAAAGATCCAATAAGCCTCTTTTAATCATAAAAGGAGCTCCTGTAGCTCCTATTGTTATTAAACCAGTGTCACAGCTGCCTATGGTTGATACCAAGGCAGTACCTTAGAATTATGATCGCGTTGTGGTGATGCACAAGGGGAAAGAAGTGACTGAAGATGTAGATGAAGTAGGGGGATTAACCCGGTCTGGAAGATGTTATGCTCCAATAGAGTTAAGAAAGAATAAACAAGGTGGTGAAGAACGAATGCCAGTCAAGAAGCCTGTCACTGATAAAGAAGCTGAAGAATTATTAAAGAAAATGAAATTGCCAGAATATTCTATTATAGAACAGTTGAAGAAGACACCAACACAGATTTCTTTGTTATCTTTATTGATACATTCAGAGGAACACCGCAAGGCTGTAATGAAAATTTTTAATGAAGCATGTGTTCCTAGTGAGATTAGATTAAATCAGATCGAAAAAGTTGTTGGAAGGATCCTTGAAGCAAATAAAATTACTTTTTCAGATGATGAATTGCCTATAGAAGGTACGAAGCATAACAAAGGTCTGTACATTTCTGTGAAATGCGAACATTCCATCATCACTCGAGTGTTAATTGATGAAGGATCAGGCGCTAATATTTTTCCTATGTCAACTTTACAAAAGTTGAATGTTAATGTGGAAAGAATCCGACCTAACAATGTGTGCGTCAAAGGTTTTGACGGATCAAAAATTGATGCCGTTGGTGAAATAGAACTCATATTGACAATTGGGCCTGTGGATTTTGCTATGGATTTTCAAGTATTGAACATTGATGCTTCATATAATATGTTATTGGGAAGGTCATGGATTCATAGGGCTAAAGTAGTCGCATCAACGTTGCATCAAATGGTCAAATTCGAATGTGACAGGCAAGAGATAGTGGTTCATGGTGAAGGAGACTTATCAATGTATAAAGACTACTCTGTTTCTTCCATCGAAGTAGATGCTGCCAATGTGTTAATTCATCAAGCTTCTGAGGTAGTGGCTGTTGAGTATATCCTCGAGGGGAATCTCATCGCAAGACCACAATTGTCCTTTGCATCTGTTATGGTATTGAATGAAATGTTGAAGCATGGCTTCGAACCAGGGAAAGGTCTAGGGATGTTTTTGCAAGGCATAGTTCATCCAGTAAACCTCTATGAGAACTTTGGTACTTTTGGTCTGGGATACGAGCCTACTGCTGAAGATATAAAGAAGGCTAAAAAGCATAAGAAAGAGTCGTGGTCACTTGCCAAGCCTATACCGCCACTTTAAGAGTCTTTTATCAAATTCAGTGTTGTTGAATCCTCTAAGTTACCTGTTGCAAAATCAATGAATGATAATGATACAGAGTTGATTGACCTTTTTCAGAATATGTTCATTGAAGCTGATATGGTTGAAATTGGGGAAGGTACCAGTAATGCAGATGTACAGTTTGTCGGTCCTGATGTCCAGCTTAACAATTGGAAGGCCACTCCTCTCCCTATTATAAAAGAGTCTTAGTAGTTTGTTTGTTTTCTTACAGTTTTAGTAGTTTGTTTGCTTTTACTCCTGTAATTTAAATCATTCTAGGATTATAATTCAGAACTTTAAATCTGGTATGTTAGGTTAAAACTCTTTCTATCTATGTTTCTAATAAAGCACAGTTTCCCTTCGTTTTATTTTAAGTCTGATTTTTATTTATTTATTTTCTATCATACAGTTCTTTCTATGCCGATTCTAATGATATGACATGCATGAAGAATTGTTCACCAAAGTTAAAAAACCAATCTAATTTTGAAATAATGAATAAGGAGGTTGAATACGATGAAGAGGAAACATTTGAGGATATAAGCAAAGACTTCAAACATTTTGAGAATAAGACAAATCCCAATTTGGAAGAAACTGAGGCGATCAATTTAGGAGATCTTGAAAATATTAGAGAGACTAAGATAAGTGTACATGTTCAACCACAACAAAAGAAAGCTATAATTGAAGCTTTGCATGAGTATAAAGACATCTTTGCGTGGTCTTATGATGATATGCCCGGTTTAAGCACTGATTTGGTAGTTCACAAGTTGCCAATTGATCCTGCTTTTCCTCCTGTCAAGCAAAAGTTAAGAAAATTCAAAACTGACATGAGTGTAAGAATTAAAGAGGAAATCACGAAGCAACTTAAGGCTAAAGTCATTCGAGTGGCCTAATATCCTGTTTGGTTGGCAAATATTGTCCCTGTTCCAAAGAAGGACGGCAAAGTTCGGATGTGTGTTGATTATCGCGATTTAAATAAAGCAAGTCCGAAAGATAATTTTCCACTTTCCAATATTCATATTTTGTTGGACAATTGTGCCAAACATGATCTTGCTTCTTTTGTGGATTGTTATGCGGGGTATCACCAGATCATTATGGATCCAGAAGATGCGAAAAAGACATCATTTATTACTCCATGGGGAACATATTGTTATAGAGTTATGCCTTTTGGATTAAAGAATACTGGGGCAACTTACATGAGGGCAATGACCACAATGTTTCATGACATGATGCACAAAGAAATTGAAGTTTATGTGGGTGATGTGATCATTAAGTCGAGAGAGCAATCTGATCATATCAAAGATTTGAGAAAATTCTTTGAAAGGCTTCAGAAGTATGATCTCAAACTTAATCCAGCAAAATGTGTATTTGGAGTTCCGTCAGGAAAACTTTTGGGTTTTATAGTTAGTCAACGTGGTATTGAGTTAGATCCTTAAAAAATAAAAGCTATCCAAGATTTACCTCCATCGAAAAATAAAACGGAGGTGATGAGTTTACTTGGAAGGTTGAATTATATCAGTAGATTCATTGCTCAGCTTACGACAACTTGCGAGCCAATATTCAAGTTGTTAAAGAAGAATGTTAAAGTTGAATGGACTGAAGAATGTCAAGAGGCATTTGACAGAATTAAGAGACACTTGTCGAATCCGCCTATTTTGGTTCCTCCAGAGCCAGGCCGACCCTTGATATTGTACATGTCTGTTTTAGATAATTCTTTTGGCTGTGTATTGGGTCAACATGATGTCACATGAAGAAAATAACAAGCCATCTACTACCTCAGCAAAAAGTTTACCACTTATGAGGCTAAGTACACTCTTCTTGAGAAAACGTGCTGCGCGTTAACTTGGGTAGCCCAAAAGCTGAAACATTACTTGTCATCTTATACTACTTACCTCATCTCTCGTATGGATCCTTTAAAGTACATTTTTCAGAAGCCTATGCCCACAGGCAGACTCGCGAAATGGCAGATGTTGCTCACAGAGTTTGATATTGTTTATGTGACACGAACTGCAATGAAAGCTCAAGCCTTGGCGGATCATTTGGCTGAAAATCCTATTGATGAGGAGTACGAACCATTGAAGACTTATTTTCCAGATGAAGAGGTATTATATGTTGATGAGTTAGTTTCAGAAGATTGCCATTCAGGCTGGAAGTTGTTCTTTGATGGAGCTGCTAATATAAAAGGAGTGGGGATAGGAGCGGTTCTTATTTCTGAATCAGGACAATATTATCCCATAACAGCCCAACTTCGATTCTACTGTACCAATAATATGACAGAATACGAAGCTTGTATTCTGGGATTGAGATTAGCCATTGACATGGGGGTCCAAGAATTGTTGGTATTAGGAGATTCAGATTTATTAGTCCACCAAATCCAAGGAGATTGGGAGACTCGTGATTCAAAACTCCTACCATATAAAAGTTGTTTGCAAGATCTTTGTCAACGATTTGTATTAGTAAAGTTCAAACACATTCCCAGAGCTCATAATGAGATTGCTGATGCTTTAGCGACATTATCTTCGATGCTTCAACATCCCGATAAAACTTATATTGACCCTTTGCATATACAGATTCATGATCAACATGCATATTGTAATGTGGTTGAAGAAGAATTTGATGGGGAGCCTTGGTTCTATGATATCAAAGAATATATTCAGACTGAGAAATATCCTGTACATGCTGATGGTAATCAAAAGAGAACCATTCGACGTTTGTCTAGTGGATTTTTCTTAAGTGGAGGAATCTTGTATAAAAGGACTCCTGATTTGGGACTTCTGAGGTGTGTAGATGCTAAAGAAGCTTCAAAAATCATGACTGAAGTACATTCTGGGATTTGTGGACCACACATGAGTGGGTATGTTTTGGCAAAGAAAATACTCCGAGTAGGTTATTATTGGCTCACCATGGAGCGAGATTCCATCAATTTCATTCGTAAATGTCATGAATGCCAGGTACGTGGAGACTTGATACATTCCCCTCCATCTGAGTTGCATACAATGACTGCTCCATGGCCTTTTATGGCTTGGGTAATGGACGTAATTGGACTAATTAAACCAAAGGCCTCGAATGGACATAGGTTCATCTTGGTAGCCATTGATTATTTCACGAAATGGGTAGAAGCAGCGACTTTCAAGTCAGTGACCAAGAAAGTTGTGGTTGATTTTATTCACTCTAACATCATTTGTCGTTTCGGCATTCCAAAGATAATTGTCACGGATAATGCTGCGAATCTCAATAGCCATCTGATGCAAGAAGTGTGCCAGCAATTTAAGATTGTACATTGAAATTCAACTTCTTATCGTCCAAAGGCGAATGGAGCTGTAGAAGCTGCCAATAAAAATTTAAAGAAAATACTCCGTAAGATAGTGCAGAGTTCCCGACAATGGCGTGAAAAGTTACCTTTTGCTTTGTTGGGTTATCTTACTATAGTTCGAACTTCAATTGGTGCAACTCCTTACTTGTTAGTGTATGGAACTGAAGCAGTTATACCTGCAGAGATTGAGATTCCATCTCTTCGAGTAGTTGTGGAAGCTGAAATTGATGAAGACCAATGGGTCAAAACTCGTTTGGAGCAATTAAGCTTGATTGATGAAAAAAGATTGGCGTCAGTATGTCATGGACAACTATATCAGAAGAGAATGGCACGAGCATATAATAAGAAGGTGCGTCACAGACATTTTGAAGTTGGTCAGTTAGTACTAAGACACATCCTTCCTCATCAGATTGAAGCCAAAGGCAAATTTTCTCCTAATTGGCATGGGCCATTCATGGTAAAGAAAGTGTTACCTAATGGCGCATTATATCTGAGTGATGTAGAAGGAAAAATGGAAGGAATGTCGGTCAATGCTGATGCAGTTAAAAGATATTATGTATGATATCCATGTACAATTATGTTATGTATGTTTTGTACTTATATTTTTAAAGATTGAAATGATGAAGGCATTTTGTTCTACTATCTGAATAATATATAAACCTTTGCTTACCCCTTTGAGCTTTTATTTTTCTTCGAACCCCTCTTTTGGAATAAAAAAAAAAAGTGTGTTAAAAAAAAAATCAATCAAAAATTCAAAATCAAACAAAAGAATGATGTTTCATGAACTACGTTTGACCTGATTCTTGCTATGACAAGATACGTAGGCAGCCCTACTCCGGGGTTCGGTCTAACCAAAAAAAAAAAATTTAAATTACCCAGAATGAAATGAAACTGGGGCAAAAATTTATTTTCTTAAAAGAATTGCTTTCAAAAGTTGTATATTTCACCCAATGTTATATAAATTTTTTGAGCCTCATGCCTACCTTTCTTTCTAACCCTATCCGAAAGCCAAGTTATAACCAAAGAAAGACCTTCGGATTAATCTTTGAGAATGTCAAGGCTAAACATATTATGAGTGCATGATATTTCATATTTTGGGTGTTTATTAAAAAAAAAAGTGATGAAAAAAATGAAAATGAGAGAGTCTTATTGGTGAAAACCCTTTCGGGCACCGTAAGACGACTGTGAGCTAAGACAGAAATAAAAGGAGATAGACTCATTGGTAAAAACCCATTGAGGTGCCACTAGTTTAAGAAAGGTTGTTATCAAGAAGGAACAAATTCAAGATTGGCTTAATTTCAAGCTCAATATGTGGACAAAAGTTGTAATGATTGGTGTGAGTAGATCTGGTTGTTTTATTCAAAATGCATGTCATAATCACCAGAATCGATTTCCACATTCAGATAAGTTTTCTCTTTGTTTTGAAAAAGCGATATCTATTGTTTTTTTTTTTGTGTCTTTGTCATCAAATAAAAATTTTGTTGTCTTTTGAGTCAAATTCACATCAGGTCGAGTCAGAAAAGACTCCAAACTCGCTACCAACTCCTTTAAGGGAACAAAGCAAGACAAAGGGTCGATGTACAGAGACAACATTTCAAAGTAAAAGTAAGAAATATGATTTGAGTTGAAGATCTCAGTAGTCAGAATTCTGAGTCAGAAATATGACAATTCAAAGAAGATTATCATGGATTGGAAAAGAGTTGAGCATGGCAAGTGCGAGAGCGGCCACTTCAAAAGCCAAATGCCACAAACTAACCACCATATGTTTTAAAATTCATAATTTTTCTTTCAGATAAAGGATGTAATTTCACACTTCATTCAATGCAAAAAGCATGATTACAACATCCGATACTGGATCTCGGTCATGATAAACTTTATTCTCTGCGAGATATATCAAGATCCAGTAACACATAAATTTTTTCAGTACAAACTGGGGCAAAATTTTATGTGTGTTGTATGAAATTTATTTTATGCTCAGGACCCTCCTGAAGAATGGGACAGGACCCTCCTGAAGAATGGGAATTTATTTTGTGCTCAGGACCCTCCTGAAGAATGGGACAGGATCCTCTTGAAGAGTGAAGAAAAAGAAAGTTCAGGAGCCCGCCTGAAGAACAGGGTGAATAATTGTAAGTCCAGGAGCCCGCCTGAAGAACAGGGTGAAGAAAAAGAAAGTTCAGGAGCCCGCCTGAAGAACAGGGTGAAGAATTGTAAGTCCAGGAGCCCGCCTGAAGAACAGGGTGAAGAAAAAAAAAGTTCAGGAGCCTGCCTGAAGAACAGGGTGAAGAAAAAGAAAGTCCAGGAGACAGCCTGAAGAATAGGGTGATAATTGCAAGTCAGGAGCCCGCCTGAAGAACAAGGTGAAGAATTGTAAGTCTAGGATCCCGCCTAAAGAACAGGGTGAAGAAAAAGAAAGTTCAGGAGCCCGCCTGAAGAACAGGGTGAAGAAATTATAAATCTAGGAGCTCGCCTGAAGAACAGGGTGAAGAAATTATAAATCCAAGAGCCCCCCTGAAGAACGGGGTGAAGAAATTGTAAGTCCAGGAGCCCGCCTGAAGAACAGGGTAAACAAAAAGAAAGTCCAAGAGCCCACCTGAAGAATAGGGTAAATTTTCAAGTTCAAGTCATGAAGATTTGAATCAAGATTCTAAAGATTGCAATTTTTACTTATACTTTTTCATTTTTGATTTTTATTAGTCAGTTGAATGTAAAAGCAGAAGTCGTCAACCGAAAACTCGACGGAATATCACTCGACTTTAACTTTTTCTTTCACCAAATTACCTTTTGAACTACCCATGACCTGATTCCCTTATAACCCGGGATAGGTAGGATGTCTAAAAACAGGACTCGGTCATATTTTTCTTTTTATTTTTTTTACCTTTCAAATAATTGGAGGGTCAAAAATCATATCTTGTCTACTTCTTTGTATGAAAACTCTTCGAGATTTCACACAAAGAGGGGCAAAAATGTAGACACGTGATTTTTGATTCTCTCTAAATTTTAACTTGTTTATCGATATTAAATATTTATATTTATATTTAATCATATATTATTTTGACTATTATTTTATGTTTAAAATAATTAAATGAAGTTAATTTTAGGATATTATTTTATTTTATTCCTATTTTTTTTTAAAAAAAATATATATATATAATACAAAAATTAAAAAAAAAAATAATATTTTTCTTTTTAAATAAATAAGTTATTAGTTTTTGTACTATCTTAATTATATAATTTATTTTTTGACTATTTTTAGTCTTTTATTGTATTTTTTTTTGAAATATAAAAATTAATTAATTATTATTATTATATTATTATTATTATTATTATTATTTTATTTGTTACTATTATCTTATTTATTTATTTATTTATTGTTTTTTGTTATTTTTATAATTAAAAAAATAAATAAATCTTATCCTGAAAAAAAAAAAAAAAAAAAACCTACCTCAACCCATCCCTAATTTCCCTCAACCCCATTATCCTTATTTCCCTCCCCACGTTTCCACCACATCAAAACTACACATGCACACAACACTAATATATATATTAGAACACTCACACGGAGAAAGAACTGGACAAAAAAAAACAAGAAACAAAAAACTGGACAAACACAAAAAAGGCAAGAAACAAAACTGAGAAAAAAAAACAAGAATACAAGGAGAGAGAACAGAATAATGGTGAAAAGGGTGGTGATAAACGAAGCCACAGCCAGACACAAAACAATTGCTCAACAGCATAGGCATCCATCCAAGATAAAAAAGAAGAAAGTTACTCGCACACACCTGTCCCCCATTCACTAAAACCCGAAGATGGGTCGCCAAGGATCAATGATGACATTGGATTCGAGGATAAGAAGCTAAATCAGCAACAAAAGAAAAAAGGAGGAGACACAGACACTAGAAAAAAAAATAATAAAGAAAGAAAACAAAAAAAAAAACTAACGTTTTGAAGAAAAATCAAAAGAAAAATTAAGAGTAAAACAGAAAGGGAAAAGAGAAAAAGAAGAGTTAGAGTTTGAGTTTTGGGGTCTCGTTCGAGTTTTTAGTGACGTCGTTTGTGCTTCTTTTTAATTAGTTCATCATACAGGTTCTTGTTCGATCTAGCACTATTTATTTTATAATTTTTATTGTGAGCCAAATCGTGAATGAAGTTGTTCTAATGGCTTGTTATATTATTTAGTGTGTGTAGTTTATTATTTCTATGTAATTTGCTCTATGTCTTCATTTATAACTTGTTTGTCACTTTGAAACTAAGTCAATTAGATTAGAGTTTTGAAGTTTGAATGAGATAATTGTTAAAGTTGTTAATGTTAAAAGATGTAGCGGTACATTTAATTAACGTGTGATTAGTGTAATTGTATTGCACACTAAAACTAAAACTAGAATATAGAAATTATGCATGCATGCAAAAAAAAAAAAAAATTCGATCTTCACATTAAGGTGTATCAGGAGAAGGGTAAAAGCCAGAAGCAGTTCTTGTTATGGTTTGCTATATGTACCATTTTGTACTAGGTCTGTAATACGCATAAATGGAATTTTTGTTTGTGCAAAAAAAAAAAAAAATTATGTTAAAAGGTTATAGTAAAATTCTTAGGGGCTGCTAGTAATGCTTGTTGGTTGATTCTTTTGGCCCAATTCACAATAGATGTATAGTGGTATAAACTTTCGCATCTTTAAAAAAAAAAGTTATAATTAGGATTGGTTTAATTTCTCATGGACTATAAATACTAAGAGTTTGTTCTCGATCAACTCTCTACGGAGCAAAAGGCTAACTGTCATGACTCAAAGTTAGAGTTGATTTAGGAAATACTTTCGTTGAATAAAAATATATAATACTTCATATATATTCAACATATTTTGCATAAAAAAAAAAGACACACATGCATCATACGTAAATGACTCCCATGCTGTCGGTGGAATGGAATACTCTCATAGTCAAGTTTCATAGTGTTTGTTTGAATTTACCACATGACTATTTGTTGGCTTATTCTGTAGTTGAACATATTACAAATTTAAGTATGTGATTTCATCAAACATGGTCATACAGTGCTTTGGGTTTGCATTAATTAGAGAGAATAGATTTGACGGATCATAATAAGGATTAATATAATATGGTTAGTTTTGTGTATTTTTTAGTTACTATTTATCATTTTATTTTATTATTATTCATTGTAATTAATAAATTTTAATAATTTTTATTGTTAATTTAATCCATTGCCTTAAATAAATATTTCTTAAAGGTTATTGTTAAAGTTAAATAACATTTTGATAAGATAAATTTTTTTACGAGTTTGTAAACGGCCAACCAACACCTTTAACGTTCGGTAAATTTTTAGGTACGTTTAAAAATTTTCGTCTCAATTAAGAATGTGGCTTACACATCTTCCCAGGACACTCTAAAATTCAAGGAAGCAGTAATGTACCTTGATAAATATTTTTATAAACTTAATTTTTCACAAATTCAATACGAGAATTTTAAATAGTTTTGGTATAATAAAAATGAGCAAATTTAGGCCTTAACACAATTTATTAAAATAATTTAAGTCAAGATAAGTCAATAAAAGCGATCGTGCTAGAACCACGGGATTCGAGGGGTGCTTCACACCTTCCCCTAGATCAACAGAATTCCTTACCCATTTTCTGTTTTCGCAGACCAAATAAGAGTCATTTCCTTTTGATTAGGGATTCAAAAAAGGTGACTTGGAACACCAAAACTCAATTCCAAGTGGCGGCTTTGTAAATAATTTAATCCCTATTCAATATCGTCACTTTAATTGGAAAAACCCTTCGACTCAATCTCTCGAGCGAAAAAAGGGGTGTGACAGTGTTGTGAAGGGGTGGGTGGCTGGGGCAGTGTTGTGGAGGTGGGTGGGTGGGTGGTGCGGGCAGTCTTGTGGGGTGGGTGGTGGAGAAGAAAGATTAGGGGTAAGTATGTATGTATGTATATATATATATGTATGTATGTATGTATATATGTATGTATGTATGTATATATATATATATATATGTATGTATGTATTTGGGGGATTTTTTTTAAAAAAATAATATATTTAGGTGGCTCTGATGTCTCCAATGTTGCACGTGTGTACTGCATTCTCCATAGTGAGAGTGGTATAATATTTTTGGGGTGGTATAGAATTCACTTAAAAGTTATTAAGGGGGTATATAATTGCCCGTGTAGTTTACGGTCTAAAGTAAATTATGCAAACAAGTTCAGGGGTGAAATGATGTATTTTCTCAACTTCCAACAAAATTAAAACTTTATGACAAGCATGCTCACTATCTTCCGCTCTCAGCCTAACACATAACTGAGAAATTGTGCGACATTCTGCAAACTAAGGAAGTCAAAAAATGACTATGTATTATCTAGAGTTTGTCCTTGTAGGGATTGCAGCTGGACCTTTTTCCGTATTTGGGAGGCAATTTGAATTTTCTTTGTCCAAATCTGGATGTTGAAGTGACTGACCATCATCCAGGACATTTTTTCCTGATGTTTGACTTTGAGATGCTTGAACCTTATCAGGGTGGTGAGATTCAGACTTTACCTTTTTCTTTGTTTTTGACAGGTTGGTCAGACTGGTTTTGCCTAGGTGTTGGAGTTCATGTGCAATTTGAGTCTGATGTTCTTTCAAGAAGTTGAGCCTATTTGTCAGTTTTGATAATGCTAATGTTGCATTATTTTCTCCCTGTCAATCAACGATGTCTATTATATTTCATAGATCATAAAGTTTAAAATATTTAAAGGAAAGAAAATATAGGATTGAACAGAAATTATATGTTTGGTATACATAATTTTATGTCAAATACTTGCAAATTGAGTCGGTTAGTATCCTTCTTGATTGGCAAATTGTGATTTTCCCAAACTTTACTGGAAATAGTTCATATGGATACCAACTTCGATAATGTAGCGGAAAAACAAGAACTGTTGGAAAAGAGAAGTTTTCATAGTGATAAAAAATATTTTGTTCGTATCATAAAATTTCAAGAAATGTAACTATATTAAAAATTGTTGCGTGGTACACTCACAACAATATAAGGCAACTTCAACAAAATTAAAAACAAAACAAATTTTTCTGTAAAAGCTATAGGGGACCAAATGAGTTGAACAATCGAGAGGGTAAAAGTCATTTCTTCAAAAATGGTGATCGATAAGCACAACAATATGAAAATCTACAATTATAGTGCCTCCATTTGACATACGAGATGCTCAATGTTTTCTTCGAATGACTCCAGTTCTTACGTGAGGGCACCAAGTTTCAATGTATTTTCTTCATGGATGTTAGTTGGTGCTTTCTCTTTGTAGCCAGAGACACTTATGATTTTGGTTAAGCTTTGATATTGTCTGTAGAAGATGAAAAAAGTTGGTACATGGAAAATTGAACAGCTCATAAACTTCACATTTTAAACTGTCTCCAATTTTCACGATTCAACCTGAAAACAACTGAATGACAAGACGTCAAATATATTTATGCACTCTTCATATCTTAAAGTTCAATTATCTTAACTCCCTCTAAGCCAAAAAAAAATTTCAATTATCTTAAAGTTCTTGAGCAACACAGTATAAACAAGTAAAATGCTTGGTCTAATTGATACAGAGAAGAGTAGAGAAAGCATAGGCAAGATTTAGTTCATATATCTCACTGAAACCATCTTAAACTACAAAAATTTCAATATTTTTCCTCAACTTGAGACTCAGTTTTTTGTAAGATTATTAGTTTTAACCATCAAAACAGATACTTGTTGCTTTGAGGATTATGCACCTGAAGTATAATTCGTAGCCCAATAATGTTGTAAAATTTTTGCTCTTTGTAATCTAAAGTTTGAATTAAACACCACTGACTTTTTTTATCACAATTATCTACCGCCAGCATAAGGGTGCCTGAAATTTAGAAAGAACACAAAAACACGAGAAGAAAATAATAAGCAGTTAAGTTTGAAAAAAACATACATGAGAGAATGAGTGTAGAAGAAGAAACTGAAGGAGGAAGAATAAAAAAGAACCAGAAGAAAACAACACAGAGGAGAGATTGAGCAGAAAAACATAAAAATAAAAACATATTAAGATTGAAAGTAATATAGGATAAAGGGCAAAATAGGATTAAATATTATTATGTAAGAGCATAATTGAAAAAAGAATTAAGAAAATCATGGGATACTACCAAATCAGTGGTTCTATAGATTGAAGAACTTCATGGTTACCAAACCATGAAAAGATACCATACCATACCATACTTTGTAGAAAGCAATCAAAATAAATATGATTCCCTTGATAACCATACCATATCATACCACGGAAAATCACCATCCAAACAGACACTAAATGACGAATAACCTTGATTGTTTAAAGTAAAAGTTCGGTGAAAGTTCTGATATTTTATTTTTTAAAGAAAAAAGTGATATATATTTTATTTAAAATCTATTTTTCTAACTTTTTGGGATACAAAATTATAAATAATCATCTTATAATCAATTTGTTCTATTAATTCCTTCATAAAATACTTAATCTACTCAATTTATTTTTAGACATTGTTGATCTTTAAGTAGATTTTGTCAATTTTAATTCTGAAAAAAAAAAAGAGATACAGGAACAATATATGTCTATGTGAAAAAGAATATCAAGAAAAATAGATTTTAATTGAAAAAGGTAATACTAAAAAATTAGAATAACAAAACTTGTTTCAATACTCGATATGAAAATAAGAACTCTTGCTTCATAAGCTACTAGCCATGCTTGACATCCAAGAAAAAGTAGATTATAATAATGTTGTTATAAAGAGATCTGTTGAAGTCTTGAAGGAATAAAAATTGAAAAGAAAAATAATTGAGAAAGATGAACCAGTACGATGATATATAAAAGGGATCAGTGAGTATTGCATGACCCAAGAAAAGAAATGAAATTCTTGTTTTGATTTGAAAAATAAAAATAAGAATAATAATTACTTTTTACCTTTATTGTCATGATTTTTTTGGTTTATATATATTATCATGCTTCTTTCAAGGCTTATTTACTTTTTGTCAAATCAAAATTCAAAATTTATCTTTTCTTTTAAGTAAATAGATGTATATTTTTTTTTTTAACAAAAACATGTAGAATAACTATTTTGGTATAAAATGAGGCCCCGAAAAATTAGGAGCCTAAAGCCTAAGCTTCACCAGCTTTACCCAAAGGCTGTTCTTGGATAAATATCCAAATACTTTAATATACAAAGTTTTTATAAATTCATCTAAATTATCCTTACCACTTAAATAATTCAATAGGACTTCTCCAATTGAATTGGTACAGTATCAATACCCACAATATAATTCATTATATTAGTTTACAAAAATCTAAGTATGTTTGTAACATGATGCTAGTGATAGATTACACAAAACCTTTAACAGATGAAGATAGCCTACTTAATATGCAAAAAGATGTCAATATTTTAATGTTTCTCTTAAGAATTTCAGAAGTCATGGCAATGTATCCTTAATGTCATCTCGGGCTTATAGGTTATTGCTTTGTTTCTATCAGTAATATCACTTTAAAAATAAATGAGTAATCAATTGATATTTAAAGAAAAAAGAGGAAGAGCATGCAGTGATACAAAGAAAGGAAGAACATATGTTGATTTATGGAGAAAAAGATAAAGAATGGTGTTGATTTTATGTTGAAAAGAACAACAAATTTTCCGTAAATAAATTAGCATGTTTAGAATAATTTAAATCGTATTCAGACTTTAATTAGATATGACCAAAACAGACATTTTAGATCTATTAAGAAAATTTTCAAAATAAATGCACTTAACGGGCTGAAATCTGAATCAATCAAATTCAAACCTTCATTAAGTGCAAACAAATAAGGCCTCTGAATGACAATATTAAAGATAACTCGGTGTTGACACCTAATTTTAGCTCTCCACGATTAAATTTAATCCTGAGTTTCTTCGATTTTAAATAAAATTACAACATTTATTTTATTCGAATAGAAACTTTTCAAAATATTTTCTAGGTAATTTTGTCATTTTAAGTAGCGATTATATATTCTCGTATACGATATTGTATAATTTTGTTACTTAAATAATTATTTTATAAAAATTAAATTTTAATCAAGGGCTAGCTTAAAAATTAATTCAAATGGATAAAATCTTTGTTTAAGTATGATTTGTTCTCAAAAATAATTTATTTAACAAAATAATTCAAATGTATAAAATCTTGATTAAGTATGATTTGTTCTCAAAAATAATTTATTTGAAAAAATATTTGTTTGATTTCAGTAAATCAAGAAACTCGGGATTAAATTAGTTGTTAATTCGTTTTAAATTTTGATTTAATTTAGTCAATTTATTAAATTTGATTGTAATTAAAATCAACTTGACCATTATTGCAATGCAATTGGCCAATTGATTTTCGACATGGTTAAAATTCAAATAAAATTAACTAAAACTCTAACTTGTGACTATTTTTTAAATAACCTAATCTACCATTAACCCTAATTCCTACTCAGCCCCCTCCCTTTTTTCTTTAAAACCGGGCCAGTTGACCCAGTAACATCCTTAACAAATATCAATCTTAAAAATAGCCCATTTAGACTACCTTAGAATTTTAGTCTTATATATACTTAAGGATATAGAAATAATAGATATTAAGAAAATGATATTAGAAGAAGTAATAAACTATGAAATAAACTATGAAATAGAAATGATAAATGCTACAGCACAAATATACGAAGACATTTACCCAGAAGGATATTATTCAGACCAAGATTGTGGATGCTAGAATATATTAGAAAAACTAGAGAAAACCAAGATAATTTAAATAACGAAGTTAATTACAGAAACCGAATTAGAAAAATAATGGAAGATCTAAAAGAAAAGTTAGAATGGATAGAAAAAACCTTAGAAAATTTAGAAAAAAGTACATGTAGCAGTTTATATAATATAAAAAACTCACTACGAGAAGAACAACACAAAATAATAAATGACATAGAAAATCTAGAATTAGATATACACTACAGTACAGAAAGAATAAGTTATTACACAGAAATTTGTAACTCAGCAGTTACTACAGGATAAAATAATAAACTAAAAATTAATGAATACATCTCACAAAAAGAATAACTTATTAAAACAAAATCTAAAAAATAACCACGCACAAAAAAGAATAGATTCATCAGTTATAATAAATCTATTAAATCTATTTATAAATCTATTTACCAGCTCAGTTATCCGCACCCCCCTCAATATGGTATCAAAGCCTAGTAGTTTAAAAGATACGGAAGTGATATATATGTTGGAATTAGTTAAGTTAGAGTTAGATTTAGTCAGATTTAAATCAGTTAAGATTAGATTTAGTTATTTATTAAATTAATTATGAGAAGACCATTTAAAAATAAAGAAGCTTTTAGAAAAATTAAAGAATCGTTAGTTAGCAATTATTCAGAATATATAAGTTTAAATAAAACAAAAGAAAATCCACAAAGATTAGCTTATTTAATTACATTAATATCTAGTATTGAAGCAAAATTAATAATCCATTTAAAATCTAGAAGAATGAGACATATACCACCTAATTATGATAAAATTAGATTTAGATATCCACCAAAATATTATAAACACAATTCAGATGAATAAAGAGCAAAAATACAAAGAATTAAAACAATTTATCTCTGAAAAACGTAAAGAATTAAAAATAAGAAAAGAAAGATTACATTATAATATATTTGCCGGAGTTAGTAAAAATTCAATAAATATACAAAAAGATGAAATATCAAAATTAGAATCTCAAATAGATAGTTTAGAATATATATGTCAACATGAACTATTCACAATAAAATGAATAAAGAAGAATTTATAATAGATGAAAAAATATACGAAAATCACGAAGGTACAAAAATAAAAATAGTATTTTCCAATTTAGGAAGAAGGTATAAGAAAATAGGAGAACATTTATATTTAATGTTAGAAAAAGAAGAATTAAAATTAGAAGATAAATTAACAGCAATGGTAAGAATAGAAAAAGAAAATGAAGAGATAGATAGAAAAAAGGAAATAGAAAAAATTAAACAACAATCTACGGAAGAAATACGAAAAATAGAAGAAACTAAAAATAGTAGAATTGCTGAATTAGAAAAAGAATTACAAATGTTAAAAGATTTATACGAACAAAGACAAAAAGAAAAAGAAGAAATAGATAAAGAACAAAAATTAATAAACGAGATAAATCAATTTAAGGAAAAATTAGAAATAAATAATATAGAAGTAGAAGAAACGGATAATTATGATTCAGAAGATAGTGAAACATATACGGAAATATTAACAAATATAAAAGATTTAGAAATTAACGAAAAACAAGAAAAAATTAATCAAGAAAACTTAGAAAATAATAATACAGAAATAAATACTCTTGACAAAAAAGAAGATGAAAATTTAATGCCCAAAACAACAGAAATAAGAAAACCTATATATTACAAAAATAAATTTAAAAGATATAATGAATATGATAAATGGACACCAAAACAAATAGTTAATAAAAATTATAACTTTTTAGATCTAGACTGTGTAATAGATACAGAAAAAACAATACAATTATGGGTAGGATATATGACAAAACAATTATTAGACAATAATATAAACATAATAGATGCACCAGAATACATAGAAAAAACACTAATAGGATCAGTAAAATTATGGTTTACAAATTTAACCGAAAATAGTAAGAAAGTATTAAGAGCTAATAAACCTATGGAAGGAGCAGCATCAACAACAACTAAATTAACACCTATAGAATTATTGAAAAAATATGAAACAGCTATAAAAGACGAATTTGGTAGTATGACAACATTAGAAGAAGAACAAGATGAAGAAAAAGATACAAATAGGAATTTAATGATAAAATTAACAATATGTAATATGTGTTATATAGATGAATATACTTGCGCATTTAAAGAATATTATTATAAAGGAACATATAATATAGAAGAAAGTAAAGAAATAAGAAAATTATATTTTAATAAATTACCCGAACCATTTAGTTCAAAAATAATAAAAAGTTGGGAAGAAGCAAAAATAGTAGATACATTAGGAGCTAGAATAAAATTTTTACAACAATGGTATAGAAAGTTATGTGAAAAATATAGAGAAGAATTAAAAATGGAAAAAACATTAGTAAGAAATTTAGCATGTTGCAAAAATAAAATAGCACCTCAATTTGGATGCGAAGAAAGATATTATAAGAAAAGAAAAAGACATAAGAAATATAAGAAATATAAAAAATCAAAATATAAATATAAGAAACCAAGAAAAAGATATTATGTTAAAAATTATAAAAATAAAAGACCATATAGAAAGAAAAAATCTATAAAAGAATGTACATGTTATAATTGTGGAAAGTTAGGACATTTAGCTAGAGATTGTAAATTACCTAAAAATCCAAAAAATAAACAAATATCCGAAATAAAAATAGAAAATACAGAATATATGCAAATAGATTATATAGATTATGAATTAGAAAGTGAAGATAGTATATACGAAATTTCAGAAAACGAAACAGATATTGAAATAGATAGTGAGATAGATGAATCAAATGACTGAAGAAGATATAAAAATAATAACAAAGGAAGAATATTTAAATGATGAAGGAACAGAACAAAAGATAATATTTGACAGTAATATATTTGATGAAATAAAAGGAAAAGAGTTAGATTTAAGTGTAGAAAAAATATTTAAAATACCAACAATAAAAAATATATTTAGTAGGAAAAAAGATGAATATTATGTAGTATGTCAAAAAGAACATGTAATAGATTGTAGATATGCAAAAGGAAAAGCTAGTATACCACTAGTAACAAAAAGGATAGTTAATAAAGAAATAAATGATATAAAAAGTAAAGGAGATCCAATAAAATACGTACACCTCGGAGGTACAGAAATATTAATAAAAGCATGTTTTAGAGAAGGAATAGATACACCGATAGAATTATATTTAGCAGATGATAGAATTATAAAACCTATAGAAAAAAGCATAATAACTGCCGTAAAAGGAAATTTAATATACCAAAAATTTAAATTTATAATAAGTGCAAATTATTCAGTAGCAGTAACAGATAGAAATATAGATAAATCATTAGTATTATATTGGAAGATATCAGGAATAGAATTAACCCCAGGAAGTAAAATATTTACAGCAAGATGTAAAAATTTATATGTATTAACAACAAAACACAAAATAACAGGGAAAAATAAAATTAATAAAATACAAATAGATAGCCCATTTGAGCAAATTGTAAAAACAATAGATTATAATGATTATAGCTATAGAGACATAGATACAGAAGAAAGTTTAGAAATAGTAAATGATAGAATAAGTACAACGAAAAGAATAGCTAATGAAAAACCAGAGTCATCGAGCTCATCAAAAAGAATGAGTTATGAAACAAATTCAATAAGTAATTTAAATCAATATTACATAACAGGAAAAATAAATGAAAAAGAACATTTAATACTATTAAACACAGGACAAGAAGAAAATTATATAGCAAAATATCTAGTAAAAAATGAAGAAATAAAAACTGATAATGATATATGCCCAGATCTACCGAGAAGTTTAATAAATAATAAAAATATAGCAGAAAAAGAAATAATAATAGGAGGAATTAGAAAAATAAAGTTAGAATTTGAGGTAAAAGAAGAAATGCAAAAAGCAGATATAATATTAGGAATAAAATGGTTAGAACAAGTAAAACCATATAATATAGAACATACACAATTAGCCATAACATATAATAGGGAAAGATTATTCTTAAGAAGAGCCTTAACATAAAATGAAAATATATGTATTAATGAAGATAGTAGTGGAAGGATATTACAGTAGATATTATACGCCTATGATAGATACAGGAGCAGAAGCTAATTTATGTAGATATAATTGCTTACCAGAGAGTAAATGGGATAAATTAAAAATACCAATAATAGTTAAAGGATTTAATAATGAAGGAAGCTTAATTACTTACAAAGCTAGGAATGTAAAAGCACAAATATGGGATAAGATATTGACAATAGAAGAAATTTATAATTATGAACTAACATCAAAAGATATACTTTTAGGAATGCCATTTTTAGATAAATTATACCCACATATAATAACTAGAAACGATTGGTGGTTCACAACACCATGTAAACAAAAAGTAAGAGCAAAAAGAGTTAATAATAAAATAAGAAAGAAAACTGATTGGATAAAAGGAAGTGAAAAAATTACACAAAAGTTAGAAAATATAAAAACTGCTGAAGATACAATAGAATTAGTAGTATTTTCAATAAATAAAACAGAAATAACTATATTTTCAATAAATAAGATAGAAATAGTTAAGAAAAAATTAGAACAATTATATAGCGAAGATCCATTAAAAGGATGGGAAAAACATAAAACTACCATAAAAATTGAATTAATAGATAAAAATAGTATAATAACCCAAAAACCATTAACATATAATTTTGACGATTTAAAAGAATTTAAAATGCATATAGATGAATTATTAGAAAAACAATATATACAAAAAAGTAATAGTAAACATAATAGTCCAGCATTTATAGTAAATAAACATAGTGAACAAAAAAGAGGAAAAAGTAGAATGGTTATTGATTATAGAAATTTAAATGCAAAAACTATAACATATAATTACCCAATACCAAATAAGATATTAAAAATAAGACAAATCCAAGGATATAATTATTTTAGTAAATTCGATTGTAAATCAGGATTTTACCATCTAAAGTTAGAAGAAGAATCTAAAGAATTAACCGCATTTACGGTACCACAAGGATTTTACGAATGTAATGTGTTACCCTTTGGATATAAAAATGCACCAGGTAGATATCAACATTTTATGGATAATTATTTTAAACAATTACCTAATTGCATAGTATACATAGATGATATATTATTATATACAAAAACTAAGGAAGAACATATAAAATTATTAGAACAATTTACAGATATAATAGAAAATTCAGGAATAAGTCTAAGTGAAAAGAAAGCCGAAATTATGAAAAATCAGATAGAATTTTTAGGAATACAAATAGATAAAAGTGGAGTAAAAATGCAACAACATATAGTACAAAAAATAATAAATTCGAAAGAAGAATTAGATACAAAAAAGAAATTACAATCATTTTTAGGATTAGTAAACCAAGTAAGAGAATATATTCCAAAATTGGCAGAAAACCTAAAACCCCTACAGAAAAAATTAAAAAAGGATATAGAATATAATTATAATGAAGAAGATAAAAAACAAGTTCAAAAAATAAAATTACTTTGCAAGGATTTACCAAAATTACAATTTCCGGATGAAAATAGAAAATTTACATATATAGTAGAAGCAGATGCCAGTGAATACAGTTACGGCGGAGTACTTAAATATAGATATGAAGCAGAAAAAATAGAACACCATTGTAGATATTACTCAGGTACGTTCAACGAGACAGAAATAAAATGGGAAATAAATAGGAAAGAATTATGTTCATTATATAAATGTTTATTAGCATTTGAGCCATATATTGTATATAACAAATTTATTGTGCGGACAGATAATACACAGGTACGCTGGTGGCTAACAAAGAAAATACAAAATTCAGTTACAACAAAAGAGATTCGGAGACTAGTTTTAAATATATTAAATTTTACATTTATAATAGAAGTAATCAGTACTAACAAAAATGTTATTGCAGATTACATATCAAGACAAAGCTACACAAACTGAAATGATAGAAGAAAATATACATGAAAAGATACTCAACGCCCTGACTATGCTTTCATTGAAAGTAGACAGTATGGGTACTGAGATAGAAAAGCTAAAGCTAAAGACTAGTGAAGATAATCTGAAGTCTATAGCTATGAATCAGCTAACTCAGCAATGTGCAGAGCTATGTCGATCGGAAGACAATAAAATTCCAGAGCTAGAAGGAGATGTTGGGATACTCCATAAAACCCATAACGCTTATCAATCTACTTCTGCAGGTACAAGCAAAGGAGTTAGAAAAAATATGAACTTAAATAAGCTATTTGACAAGCCATATACACCAAATATACCAAAAGACCCTATGTTTACACCCCCGCAAGTTACCACATATCGAGAAAGCCTAAACCAAGATAAAAAGACATATAACTACACAACCCGCACATATATAGAAAATATCTACAACGTACAAACTTTCTTGAATAGCAACCCAAAAGCTACAAATATCCAAGAACCAGATACGAACTACATAACCCAGAAATTAACCGGATACAACAAGCTAATCGCCTTACCCAAAACTAGACCCAGCTTAGTAAAAACTTGCTACGAATATGGATTACTTAGTACCGTATATACCACAGACGGAACTGAGATATCTACTATACCCGAGATATATGATGCATTTACCATATTTAAAAGAATAACCAAAGGTACTTTATTTTTTATAAAGATCTACACGGCTCCAGCAGAGATATTATTTGACGAAGTTAAGAAACCTATACAAGTTGTAAAAATAGGAATGACAAGAGATATGATCATACCGCAAGATATTGGTACACAGCCAGAGATACCCAGAGTTGAGATACCGAAATTTTATGCGAATAAAAGAGTTATCGGACTATCTACGATTTTACAAGAACTAGCAAATACATATTGTAATCAAAATCCTATATGGAGTTATTACTCAAGAAATCATGTATTGATATATTCAAATTCAAAGGAACTACGAGAAACAGATATGGAAACAATTAGGCAATGGATTATGACGTTGCTTAAACCGGAGACAGAACCTATCGCCAGAGCTATTAAAGAAAAATTTATTTCAGAAGAATTATTGACCAGATATTGCAAAACTATTGGACACAAATACCCAGATCACAGATGTTCAAAATGTAACGGAGGAGATAATGACGTCCCAGCAGTACAGTTAGAATAAAAGAAGATAAGGACGACAGCTGGAAAGATAAGGACAGAGCAGCAATAATGGAGATATAACAGATATGACAAAATAGACGGAAGACTTATTTGCAGATATGGCAGAAGATTTATTTGAGTCTACGTAAAAGTTAATGTAAAGACTTTTTTTAAATATTAGTCTTTAGTAGTTAAAATAGTAGTTGAAATAGTAGTTGAAATAAATGTAGGTGAAGACTTTAGTAGGTAGGTAGACTAGACATTTTTTTTTTGTTTAGTTTTTAGTCTTTTCAATTAAACACGGATGTATATACTTTGAGTCTATAAATAAGAATTCAGAAGGCATTGCAAAGGCAGGCCTTCAAACATTCAGCAAAATACTCTCTCCATTCCAATTCAAAAATATTTAGCCCAGTTAATTAAATATATACACCGCAATGGAAAAAGCTATGGAACAACAAACCTCAGAAATATCAAAGCTACCGGAACAGGTATATCTATTTACTATTATGAATAGCTAAATTCATAATTCCCGACAATCATGATATGATAAAATAAATTCATATTAGTTACTTTATAGTAGAATTATTCGAAAAATAATATGTTAAGAAGTTTACTAGCAAAGTGGAAACGGAGAAAAATCCCAAGGAACTATGCCATCCTAAAGGTGAAATCAATGAGGCAAGAAGCCGTGGCGGGGAGTAACCAAAGTCGAGGCGCTGTTTAAGGGAGAATATCCGAATTACCATGCTAGTAGTGACCGAAGAACATGTTATTTAAGAATAATCTAGTATATAGTAATCTGAGATGACTATATTTTATTATGTATATGATTGCAGGGAATATTTTGAAAAAGCAATTTTATGATAATGAATGATAATATATCTGATGTGATGGTAGATAAATTTAAGATACTTGTTTTGTATGCACTTAGAGATATAGATGTTGCAGATATAAGAAAAGTTATATTAGAAAAAGCATATGGGAAAAATTATACGGATAGAATAAATTATATACCACACATACCTAACTACTCTTATAAATATTTATTATGTTAAAATTACGCAGGACTTTTAAAGATACGCGAAAAATACAGTTACTAGAAAAACAGATAAAAATAAATATAGACAAATACATGGAAAATAAAAAATATATAAAATCTCTTAATAAAAATATGCAAAAACTACTAAGTCTAGCCCAATACCCCCTACCCGACCCACACCCTTCCTTCAACAAACGTATAAAACAAACAACAACAACCCAGTAATATCAATAATTGCAATGATTAACAACTCACAACAACAATAACGTCGACAACAGCTTCAACAAAATAACTCACAACAATCGCATATCATCAACAAAGCCGTGAGTTCAACCCAAAGGTTAATACCAAACGACCCCTCATCAATGAAATTCAAAATTCAAAATTCAAATTTGTACTACAAATTCGTACGGTTCTAACTCACACCCTTATTTTCCAAGAAAATTCTTCATAAAAATCTCCAAAATATCCTTGAATTTCTATCCCCCATCTTCAGTTTATTATGAACTTACGATTTTAGGATTCTATATAAACTCCTCCTATTCATTCTTCAAAGGGGGCTTTTTCTCTTTTTTTTTTGGGGGGGGGGTTTGGGGGGGGGGGGTTTCTCATAACCAAAATGGGGATTAAAAATTCTCCACTCGGTTAGGATTTGATTTCAGTCCTCAACCTGGAGTTGTGAGAATTTTGGTTCAAATTTCATATTTTTCTTGTTGTTCTCGAGTTAAGGAAAGAGGTGAAGTCTCATCGTCATCTCGGAGTCCTGGTGAGCTTCTCCGACAAAGGTAAAAACTTTATCTTTTTCGTACTTTCTCCTTCTTCGTGTTGATAGGCGTGATAATTTTTATTTGTTGATTAGACATAGTTGTGGTGGTTGGAATCTTTTTAAATGAGTGTTGGGACTATTTGCTGTAGACGCCTTGATGGTCGTAGGATTTTCGTGTAACAAAGTACGTCTCTTTCATGTTCTGTTGCTTGAAGTGTGTTGCTTGTTCTAACCTTTTTAGAAAATTGATAGAAAAATTTATTCCTGATTTTTGTTTGTTACAATGTGTCTGGTGCTCAAGATTAGGCCAAGTGTTTCTGGATTAAAGAATTGCAACATCATAAAGAAGATTATTACATTTGGTAATATGTGTTACATGTTTGAACATTTTCTTTCGTAATCTGGTAGCTGATAAGTAAGTTGTGCTTAGAATTTGAGTTCGACTCTAAGCAAGCATGCTAAGCCATTCTGTTTGGTGTATGAGTTAAAAATGTTTTAAATTTCTTTTGAACCTTTATGCTTTTCGATCTGCCAAGTGAATTTTTTTATCTTTGAAAATTTAGATGTATTTTGGGGTTTGATTCATTTATTTGGATGTGTTAGTCACTAAACATGTCTCTTTGCATGAATGCGTACGACCAACATAAGTTTAATGTCACCTTTTCTTCAAAAAAAAAAAACTATGGATTTTCTGTGAAGCATTGAGCAAATCTTGATAGGAAAACATTTTAATTGGCTGAATGATTGACCCCAATCCTCATCGTTCTACAATGCTTCAGAGATCTCCCCTTTTTCGAACTAAACTAGCAAAGTTAATAGTTCCTTGTCAGAAAGTTTGATTTGTGAATTTATTTGTTGTCCTGTTTCTTCACTAATTCAATTGCATGTGAAGCTTTTCAATGGGTGCTAACATGATATTGTGGTGAACCATTGATAATGGTATTATTAGCATACATATCACAAAAATTTCCAAGTATCGCCATGAGGGTTTGAGTGGTTTTGAATTTGGTTTGATTGTCTAGTTTATTTGTCTATTTCTTCTAATATGTCTTTACATTTAATGTAGAGATGAAACATGGACATGAATGTATCAAGTTACTTCACTGGACAATCCCTTGCATAATTAATTGTGTTTAAAAGGTTATGTCATTCTCTCTCCTTGCTATTTTTTCTCATTAAAGTGATTAATTCAAGTTTAATGGTCATATATTTATTTTTCTCTTAATTTATGACATCACTAAATCTGTAATATGGTTGTGATATATTATTTGAGTTGCTACTTTGTTGGTTTCAAAAATTTATTTGAGAAAATCATTGACTTACTCTAATTGTATGCCATCATTAGTTGTGCATTTTCACTGGAGCTTGTATTACTTCTTTTTTGAAATTCAAGAGGAGGGGGATGGATTAAAATTTTCTTCTGTGAGTCGACTACCGACTCCTCACTATCGAATCGCCTGCAGACCAGAACACTTCAAACACAGGTTAATCTTGGAACAGTTAAGTGAGTAAATAACACTACAACATTTTAGTCCTACTGCCACTCTTGTAAAGTGTGGCCTAAAATAGCATAAAGTGTGGCCTTTGATCAAAGGCTACGCTTTGGGACT
Source organism: Capsicum baccatum var. pendulum (assembly GCA_030864225.1). Classification (NCBI taxonomy): domain Eukaryota; kingdom Viridiplantae; phylum Streptophyta; class Magnoliopsida; order Solanales; family Solanaceae; genus Capsicum; species Capsicum baccatum. The sequence goes on along the minus strand of CM061558.1, from coordinate 71,784,447 downwards.
TTAGGCAACACTTTTTGGGGTGACCTAAAGAGGCGTAACCTTTGATCAAAGGTCACACTTTTCAAGTGTTGCCAAATCAGCTACATTTAAAAAACGTGGCCATTAAGGTACAAAGTTCACGCTTTGCAACTAGTCATTGGCAACACTTTTATTTGATAAAGCTACACTTACAAGTGTTACCTTTGTTTTGCTCTTGGGCATGCTTCACAAGCATAGCCTTTTGTAGAACCTCTGTAACAACACTTAAAAAACATCGTCTTTTCTTTATTACCAACCATACTTCTAAATCATAGCTTTTATACATCCTTTATGACAACACTTGTAAAGTATAAGCATATTTTAGATATATACCACAATTTAATTAAAAAGCCACACTTTTGAAGTGTAGCAACATTGCCTAAAATTTGATAGTTCAAGCCACATTTTACAGAAATGACTGTATGCCTAAAAATTAATTATTTTGACCAGAATGTATACATCACCAATTATATTACATCTATACATACATATATATAATCTCACGCACCAATTAGCTAATAAATAATTCAAATGCATAGATTTGCAATGAACTTAAAAAATCATGTCTTTTACCACACATACTAATTAGAAAACAAAATTTTAAATATTTGTAGTAAGTTTTACACAAAATCATATGTATTCAAACGTATATAAAAATAGTTTAAAAATTCTTCATTATTCACTTCAATCTTGATCAAGTTGAGATGTGGCGGCCACCATTCAAATTTGGTCACCCGCATTGTTCCAGCACATTCAAAATGCGCAAACAATTAGAAAAAAATATGCTTGACAAATAATCAAATATTTTTTCAATCCGAAATGAGGAAATGTGTGAATCAACAATTTCTTATTCATTAAATCAAGATAAAAGTTCAGGATTCAAGTTTCTTGTGAATTTGAAAGATAAAATACCTTTTCATGAACCAAAGCATGAGCTGAGCTGGAAGAATTTCCATACCTTATTAATCTTCTGTGGCCTGCATGATTAGACCATACAGCATGCAATGAGTTATCCTGATACACAATTGAAATGATGTTAATGCTTAAAGTGATCAACAGAAATATAGAATGTTATACAACAAAGAATGTATGCAAAAGATGCCTATAATCAAATCTTCAAACGTATACTCTTTAGGCAGTTCCTTTAACAAATCAGTATCTGGTGTAAGATCCCACATATTCTGCCAAGTGAAAGCATACACTCAGTTATATATAAATTCTATATACAACATATATTCCCGAATAGCATGCCACTTTAGACCAAAGAACCAACCTCATATTTATCTGCTTCAGCCGAACCATCCTGTATGAAAATTGCAAGTTAAAATTAAACAAATGGAAACACTTAGGGCCTGTTTGACTGGGTTATAAGAACAAGCGATAAGTTCTTTTTGCTTATAAACATGTGCTTAAAAGCACTTCTTTTATTTCATCGAGACACTACAAAAGTGCTCAAAAGCCACCGATCCAAAGTCCAAACAGGTTGTTATTACAAAGTGATTGAGAAATTGAAAACTCTAAAAACAAAAACATACATAGAGTCTTAACATATGAGGGCCCTATCAAGTGTGCAATAGAGGATCCTGCAGACTTATAAAAGTTAACAGATTCTGACATTTTTTCATATGGATGTTGCTTAATATGATTCTGACCATTCTAGCTACGGAAGAGGTTGTGATGATCATTAATCTCATTGTGAATTTAAGCTTACAATATTCATCCCTCGTATTGTTCCCTGATAGACTCATGCCAGTCAATATTTACTTACAATATTTACTCTCAGGTTTATATGTAGAGTCATGGAAGCTTTGAAATGTTTTTCTAAAACTACTGGACTATTTGCTAACTAGAAGAAGACTGACATGTTTATTACTATTGTTTCTGAGAGAATACATGTGTTGTTGGGTAATACTGGAATCAACCTTGGTACATTGCCTATTAGGTATCTTGGATTGCCTTATATATTACTCTATTTCTCCTTTAAGGAAGCAATATTTCTATTTATTTGACGCACTTGTGTCAGCGAGAGGACATCCTATCTGCAGAAAGAAGAAACTTACTCATGTTACATTCGTAGATGATCTTATCATCCTTCGAAGTAGTACTTACTAATGAATAGCCAAATATAGATGTATAATAAATTTGGAGAAAAAAAATGAAACTTTTCATGAAAATTTTCCAAAACACAAACTTTCAAATACATGGGTAACACACTAGGTAAGTAGCGAACCAGATAAAATGGAAGAAGACCTTACCCCACCAAGCAGTATGTTTGATGCTTTGAAGTCTTTTGCATAACTTTATTTTCCGAAGTATGTAAAAAAGTCAAGCCCTGTGTTGCTCCTATGGCAATTTTGAGCTGCAAGTCCCAAGAAAGTGGTTCAACAGCGGCACTCTCTACAAAGCAGACACATTAGAGGTTAAATGCACAATATAATTAATCGAGCTTTGGTTTTATTGAATTTATAACCCCAACTTCTTACTTCTAAAAAGATGGTTTTCCATGCTCCCCTTTGGCATAAATTCATACACGAGTAATAGTTCATTTTCCTCCGAACAATATCATAGTAGTTTAACAAGGCTAGGATGCAAAAGTCTTCCTGAAAAGTTCACTTCTGACTGCATTTTAAGCGATACAGATTATAAACATTATAGATCAAAATAACTAGCAATAGAAAGTCTAAATGAAAAAAAGATGGAAAATATTCCCACTGCAAATATGATACATAACTAACTATACATATTAAAATTTAGAGATGGCCTCCGCAAGAACACATTGACAAAGAGAACTTGATCTAAATTGGAATTTATCTCCATAACTCCATCCAATTGGATTGGAAACAGTCTATGTACCTCCCAAAGTAGGGGAAAAGTCTACGTACAGACTATCCTCCTCAGACCTCGCTTGAGGGATTGCACTGAATATGTTGTTATTGTTGTAACTCCATTCAATTGGAATCAATTTTGTAAAGAAGATTGTTTTTTGTTCCTGAAACTGATTTGAGGCAAAGAGCTTGTATTTTTTCACATTCCGCTCAATCAACTACGAATTTAAATTAGAATAAATTTTATTTCAGTTCTCTAAGATTGACATGACTTAGAGGAGGTTTCTCATATACTTTGGCAGAAAATTCCTATACTCTTCCTTCCTCTTCACATACTGCCAACAGTCAACAACCTAAAGATCTCTAAATAATATTAGCACACCAAGAACCTAAATAGGTCTTACAAACTCCAACTTTTTCACAAGTCTAAATTTTTAAAAAGCCCTAAGAAACAAGAAAATTGAACGTATAGGAAGCTAACTGAATGTATAGAAACAAGAAAATTGAACATATTAGTCAAATCATGAGCTTTAAGTTTTGAGCTCCTTCAGTACATGTTTGGACAGAACCCCGCAGAATAAATCAAACTGGGATGAACTTGCAATTCAAATGAGGCTTGCTCATTTGCTGTTCTCAACATCTAAGAGCCTTAATATCTTATCCAGCAAATTACACCAATAGTAGCTGAAAGATGCAAAAAACATTTGCTGGAAAATGTTCTCGCATTATTGATAATTGGGCCTCTCTGATCAAATCAATTAAAGACAAGAAACTCTCTGTCCCATGTGCAAAAGATCGCTTTTTTCAGCTCTCTTGCGAACCAGATTACAGAAATGGCTTATGGAAAAAATTGTTGAAGGATGTAAAATATCAAAACATGATGAGTGAGTTCAAGGTGTTAGTCATTTGTGTGCTATCCTAAGTTACACTTGGGATGTGTATCCATTTTCCTAGTCTGGTTTGTCACTAGATTATCGAGACAAATATGGCTGGACAGCTCTTCATTTGGCTTCATATTACGGAAGGTATCCTTAGTTACAACTCCAGAATGTTGTAATTATCTAAAGGTATCCTTAGTTACAACTCCAGAATGTTGTAATTATCTATCTTTTGATTCTTTCTTTTATATTCATGGTTCTCTTGCTAGAAATGTAAACTCTATAAATAGTCGTTACAATTTTAGTTGTGTTGAAGTTGAACTACTGCCCGTCAACCTGTCTGACCGACCTACTTTTACCTCATTTCTACCGACCAAAATAATGAAAATAGAACCAACATGGAACGTATATTTTCAATCTTTTGGTCATTTTAAGTATAAGGTTGTTTATATTTGTGCATTTGGACTATCAGGGAGAAAATGGTTGCAACTCTTTTATCTGCGGGAACAAAACCAAATTTTGTCACAGATCCCACATCAGAAAACCTTGGTGGGTGTACTGCTTCTGATCTTGCATCTAAAAATGGACATGAGGGTTTGGATGCTTATCTCGCGGAGAAGGCTATAGTTGCACAATTTAAGGATATGGCATTAGTTAGAAATATCAGTGGTTCACTCCAGACGATTAGTGAATCTATAAACCTCGAGAACTTCATAGAGGAAGAGCTAAATCTGAAAGATAGCTTAGCAACTTATTCTACTGCTGCAGATGCAGATGCAGATGCAGCTGCACATATTCCGGCTACATTTAGGGAGCGTTCACTGAAAGAGCGGACAAAAGCAGTTGAGTTTTTGAATCTAGAGATGGAAGCACATAATATATTTACAGCTACGAAGATTCAACATGCTTTCTGCAACTATGAAATATAGAAACAGCTGGAAGCTGCTGCCTGTATCTAGTATAGGTTCCGAACTAGGAAGATGAGGGAAGAGTTTCTTCACATGTGTCGTCAGGCCATCAAAATTCAAGTAAGGCCCTCTTTACTCTGTGACTTTTCCATAAAACTAACAGAATAACATGATCCATTATTAATGGAACCTGCCTCTGGTCATGCAGGCTGTGTTCCGTGGTCTCCATGTCCGAAGGCATTACCTAGAGATGATTTGGTCTGTCAGGATGCTTGAAAAGGCAATATTTCATTGGTGTTTGAAGAAAAAAGTCTTTCGTGGGCTTCAACTCTAGTCTAGTCAAGTAGTGATATGAAGATTTCTTACAAGCCAGTAGGAAACAAGCTGAAGAGTGTATCGAAAAATCTGTTGTGTGAGTTCAGTCCATGTTTCGTTCAAAGCAAACACAAGAACAATATCGTAGGATGAAGTTGGAACACAATAAGGCAACAGTAATTGTTATACAAGAAATTATTTTGAAATAGACTCGGCTACTAAATTTAAAACTCCTCTATGTTTTACCTATATTTTTTTATCACAACTGATATACGAAGGGCAATCTCAATCCTGATACTGAGATGGAGTAAGAGGACAAGGCATGACATTTCATATTTTTTGCTGCTACGACACTGCACATGAAAAACAGGATTTGGTGCCAACTCATAATCCAAGTCAATGTGTGCATCAACATATATTGTAAATTTCTAGATGCAGGTAGAGTTTTCTTGCAGTGAAGCTCCAAATATTTTTCCAGTAGAAACCACCAGTGTTGGGTCTTTAACGGTAAAGGCTTGAAGTAGAATTTGTTTTTCAAGAAGTCAATAGGCGCTTTTGCAAAAAGATGACTAGAAACACTAACTTGGACGTGGTAAGTTCCCTTCATTCAAGTTGCGATGGAGTGTGAGATAGTAGACGTAAAGGGAAGCTTTGTCTTTCGCTATTTGATCACCCGAGTATGAATCTTCCTCACAAGTTCTGAGCATATGACTTAATGAGAGAAACTAGATTGTGAAACTAAGTTGTATTGTTTGTCAATTTTAGTGAGTTTAGATCATCTCTTGCAAAAAGTGAAGTGGTATTCTCTTGATTATGAAATATTCTTTTCAACTACAATCCTAATGTGAGCAACCAAGTAATAGATCCTGGAGATATAAGAGAGGGACCTGAGAATATAAACTGGAGTGAAGACCGGTAGATGACACAAGCTATCATTAAAGTCTCCAAATCAGATAACGACCTAGCCCGGGGATATGACAAAACAGGCTACTAGACAGGCTAGCAATTGTGAAACTGAGCAGCATAAAATAACTTGGTATAAAGAACAACCCCATAACCTCTCCTGTTTGTTCATCATACAAAATTTTACCTTTGGCAAATAAAACACATATCTAATTTGCTCAATTGAAATTTAACAGAAAATAGAACAACCCCAAATGGGAAAATCAGCACTAAAACAACATCAAATGCAATAAAGATTGGATCATTACACTTAGAATGAAATTGACACAAAATAAAACATATCCAAGATGGAAAAATTCTGCATAAAATTAAAATAAATTATTTATCACAAAATCATCACCTCTAGTACCAATAGCTGTAAAGCCTCTTTCGATTGTGTAAGATATGAACTAAATCAAGAACCCCACAACAGAAATGAATTCAAGAACAACAAACAAGAAACAAAAATATTGTAAAATATGAGCTAAATCAAGAACCCTACAACAGAAATGGCTACAAGAACAACAAACAAGAAGCAAAAATAGAGTAAGATAATGAACTAAATAAATAACCCTACAACAGAAATGGTTACAAGAATAAAAAAATACAGTAAGATTATGAACTAAATTGGGAAATGAATAAAGGAATTAACAAACCCTTCTGGTGGACGATAAGCACCGACCCCTTCTCCTCACAGCAGTAGGTATGCCTCTTCCTCGTAGGAGGCAGTCTTCAATCTTCTTCCTTTCTCTTAGATGCAACAATTGAGACTTTGAGTTGAGGAATCTAGATAATTTTTCATAATCTGTGTTTTCTTTCAACCCTAGATATTTTTTTCCAAAAATGTTTTATTGTGCGCGTGTTTATGTTTTTTTTTAGCTAAATGTTTTTTATTAGAATTGTTTTTTGACTAATGTTTTATGATTTATTTTTTTGGTAATTAGAAATTGGAGGGAAAAAATATATTGGAGGGAATATCAAATTTTGTTGCAAATTTTTGAAAAGTTATAAGGCAACACTTGTAAATTGTTGTTTTAAAATAATAAAAATAGCCACATTCTAAAAGTGTGACCATATTTGTAAAAGACGTTGACAAATATATAATATTAAGACAACACTTATAAAGTGTAGCCTATAATATTAAAGAGCACGCTTTACAAGCGTTGTTAAAATTATCGTGGCTTAAAGCTAAAATTTAAGGCTACATTTTACAAGCGTGTTCAAAAATATTTTAGGCAACACTTTACAAGTGTTGTCCAGATTTAGTGTGGCCTTAGGCCAAAAATGTTATAGTGTAATAAAACATAAAGTAACAACACAAAGATTTATCTTGGTTTGGCACACCCAATGTAGTACCTACGTCTAGTCCCTTTGGGTTTCAAAATTTTCTTAGATCGTTGAAAGTTTGGCTCGAGTACAGTGATAGAAAACAAGTTCTGAAGACTTATTTTGCTCTTCAGATCTTGTGATACAATTTCAGTTGATGTTACAAAGTTGACTCGACCCTACTATTTATATAACAATTATAAACTAACGTTACAGAGCTTTGTAAAACTAAGAATAAGACACTTTGAATTTTCTCCTTGAAGTTGCATTCTTTTATAGTCTTCGGTTGCTGCTCTTTATAAGAAAACCTAAGAGATTTCTTCTCAATCAAAATTGTGAATTGATTCCTTGATTGAGGAATATAGCCATATGATATATCCATATCAGATATGTTCATATGTGGCTTTGGATCACGTCCATATTAGATATGTCCGTGATCTATTTTCTGATTTTGTAGAGATTGATTTCTTTCAGAATGTGCTTGTGATTTTCTTCCTGATTGATGTGGTCTGTCTTGATTTTGGGATTGTGATCCTTCTTCTATTTCCATGATATTTTTTGATCTGCTTGCCATATTCTTTAATTGTTTTTCAGTTCCATTTGTCATTCTGTGATCTTCCGTATCTTTCAATATTCTGAGACGATTTGAAGCTGAGATTCTCTTTCCATTTGTTCTTGTTGTGATTGATTTTTCTTAGATATGTGAATGTTCTTCCATTCTTGATGTCCTTCTATTTTTGGAGCCGACTTTCTTTATCTTTTCATTATTAGCAGCTGCAAAGATACACTTGTTAGTTTGTCCTTATTAAAACATAAACTTAGGAGACTCTCGAGTTCACACGGACTCCATTCTCTGCATTTCTCAATAGGCCAAAGAGGCTTATATCATCTTCGAGTCAAGCCCCAATCGATGTCCAAAATGGACTAATATAACAAGAAACAAGGCTGATATATCCAAATGATATACGAGCTAAATGCTGATATACAGGTTGCAAAAAAGAAAAATGGATCAAGAAATCCTAAGGTGCTGACATTAAGGTTCATATTAGACTGATATACATTCAATATACATCAAATAGACTGTAAAAATGGTGAAAAAGGAGCTGATATACAGCTGGTATGCACAGCTGAAAAGGGTCCATTTAAATAGGCCCAAAAGCTAGACAGATTTGAAAGTGGGCTAGAAAGGGGCCCAAATCTCATCGTTTTCCTTTATTTGCTTGTATTTACTTGATTATTTGTTTGTAATTTAATTTAATTTAGATAAAACCTCGGGGGATCAGTTTATATTAAAATTATTTATTTTATACTGGTTATTTAATATATTATTTTTAATTTCTCTATTTTAGACAAGCATAAGCTCATAATTACTTAGATTCTTTCATAGTTGTTATTGACTCAAAATCCATATTTAAGAAGTTAGGTTAATTATTTAGTCAAGTATCTCGGGTCCGTGATTCAGGGTAACGGTGAGATTGACGAGGATGTCTCTCACCGTATTGGGGCGGGATGGATGAAGTGGAAGCTCGCTTCGGGGGTGTTGTGTGATAAGAAGGTGCCGCCCAAGCTTAAAGACAAATTCTACAGGGTGGCAGTCCGTCCGGCCATGTTGTATGGAGCGGAGTGTTGGCCAGTTAAGAACTCCCACATTCAAAAAATGAAGGTGGCGGAAATGCGGATGTTGCGTTGGATGTGTGGGCTGACTAGGGGGGATAGAGTTCAGAATGAGGCTATTAGGGAGAAGGTTGGTGTGACTCCAGTGGAGAATAAGATGCGGAAAGTTCGATTGAAATAGTTCAGACACGTGATGAGGAGGGGCATGGATGCCCCGTTCGTAGGTGTGAGAGGCTAACTTTGAATGGTTTTAGGCGGGGTAAGGGTAGGCCGAAGAAGTACTGGGGAGAGGTGATTAGATAGGACATGGAGCAGTTACAGCTCACTGAGGACATGAACCTAGATAGGAAGATCTGGAGGACGCGAATTTGGTCGAAGGCTAGGATCAATTTGGATCGCTAGTGTAGGGAATTACTTGGTGGGGTATTATTCTTGTTATGCTACCTTGTTTCATGCTTTATTACGAATTTGTTTGCTTTTCTCTGTTTTCTATTACTTGTGGGTGTCGTATTTATGTTATGCCATCTTGTTCCATGCTTTACTATGTATTTGTGTAGTATTCCGTGTCTCGAGCCGGGGGTTTATCGGAAACAACCTTTCTACTTCTTTAGAGGTAGAGGTATGGACTGCATATATCTTACCCTCCCCAGACCTCTATATGTGGGAATACATTGGATTTGTTGTTGTTGTTGTTGTAGGTTAATTATTTAACCTAAAGTCTTAATCCGGATAAAATTGTTAAAGTTAGAGTTATTTCAAAACTTTGATGTTTAGTTTATTTTATTACTTAGAGTATTTTTGAATAAATTCAAGATTCTTAAAACAAGATCTTTTTCAAGTAACTTTAAAAACTTAATAATTTTTTTTTAAAATTAGTCAAATAAATTTAATCACCCGGAAATCACATTTTGTGAATTTTTGAAAGTGCTTAACACCTTGTTTTGAATTTACTTGAACCCTTACCTAGACTCTGGTTATTTTTAAAGATTTTCTTTCAAAATCACCCTTTAAAATGGTTTCTTAATTTTTCTAAAATTAAGTGGCGACTCTAATTATTTTTCAAACAAAATCAAATAGACTTCTTTTTTTTTTCTTCACCACGAAGTTATGGAAAGTTTTTGACTTTTTTGAAAACAGATTGTAATAGAATGACGACTATGCTAGGAATTTATCTAGGTTCTAACCATAAAGATTTTTTGTGTTTGACTAATTTTTGTCTTAATTGTTACTCTTGTAATTATGTGTTTAAATTTTCGCAATTTTTAACTATTGCATTTCATAACATACTTTCACATTTTGATTATTAAACTATTTTGGAATTTTGCGGATGTCCCGACCCCTATTGTTCAATTTCAAATCAAGTGTTGAGAATACAACGATTTATTGGTACGTTAGGTGTTCGATGGCTGTTTGTACTTCCAAACCCAAATTGTCCACTTGGGAACCTGATCGAAGCCCACTCTAGATACCTAGGATAGAGCGAAACCAAAATCCATTTTAGGCATGAGCCTAGGACGACCCAATACCCGAGGAGATATTTGGCGCATTAGAAACCTACTTTACGTCTATTAACCACGAGTCATAACAGGCGATTATCCTTTATGTATTAAATTGAAGGTTATAATTCCGGATCGTATGGTCCATTGTCCCTTGAGTTTGATAGTTTTATTTAGATAGTTTCTTTTAATCAGAAGAAGATCTTCATCGGAAAGATATTCATACGTTTCAAAAAGTTCAAGATCGAACGACTTCCAAGGAAGTTTAGTGTAGATTTGCTCCCCTGCATGAGACTAATATCATGTATATTTCCTTTTCCTCATTTTGTATCCCCATTTGACTTATTTATGAAGTTTGTATAATATTTTGGGGGCAATGGAACGTCTTACAAACGACATGTATATCCTTCAAATGTCAGACTTACCTTTGGCTTGAATGTCCCATGTGCTAGGACGCGTTAAAAATGATTTATGTGCTAAAGTGTTCTATTATTTTGCTTTATCTATATTTGTTTGATTTATGTGTTTAAATAACATACGTTTGACTTTAAACAAGACTACTCCATTATTCTATCTCGAAGTCTTAGAGCATTGTTAGGCATATAAGACTCAAAAAAATTGAATCCTCCTAAAATGCCCTTAAAAGTCCATTGATAAAATTCCTTTTAAATCACCCAAGTTTTATTCAAAATTTAGTAGGTCATTGTCCAATTTACATTGACCATGTTGCTCTTACAAATCGTTTTTTCTCGCACCTAATTATAGTTAGAGCTATCCGGATATCCTATTAATGAAAATGTTATGTTGTCTTTAAAAGAGCTTTTCAAATAAGCCTTTTAGAATGTTTGTTCGTAAACACCCGATTTCTTCAAATCACTTAGTTCATTCTATGTGAAATGTTGTTTTTCCCATTAAATTCAAAATCCATAAAATGATCAAAGTCCTGATCATTCGGTTACTTTTTCAAAGTGTCATATGTTTTATCCCTTTTCGAATTTTATTTAAAAAGAAAATGATTTTGACCGTCTTAAAACTATTTCAAAAAATTCAAAAAAATTTTGAAATAATTTTGAGAAATTCACAGAGTCGCCACTTGATTTTTATAGAAAAAAATAAAGAAAAATTAAAAGGGTTTCAAAATAGAAATAAACCTTTAAAACAAGAGAAACTGGGTAAGACTTCAATTAACGCCCTAAGAAGGTTTGTAAGACACTTATGAGCGTCCGTTTAAAATGGTTACCAAAAAGAACTAACTTGACTAATTAAAAGTGACTAATTTTCGCAAAGACTTGATTCTATAGAAAATACTAACATTATTTACTTAAACGTCTAAAAAACATTTATTTTTTCTAAGTAGAAACATTCTACTTGAATTAAGCTAAGTTGTAATTTTCCTTTGAATTAGGGTCGATGATTGAATTCAAGAGAAAAATGAATTTTGCTTCTGTAAAAGAAGAAGATTATAATTATTTATTATTATTATTATTATTATTATTATTATTATTATTATTATTAATATCATAGGAAAGTCCGTTTTTGTTATAAATAACACTTTTTGGAAAAAAAATGTCAAAAGCATATTAAAAGTATCTTATTAATGATAGAAAGTTAACATTTACAAGAAAATTTAACTTCTTGAGTTTGAAGAAAATTACTTTAATCTAATGAACTATTAGTTGCATGAACAAAACAAATGTCAATTTGGGAATAAAATACTAATCTTTAAAAGACTTGTTTTAAGGAGAAAATAGAAGGAACTAATTAATCCGTTCTAGACAATAAAATTATGTGAGAAAATCATAGGATAAGTAAGAAAATCAAGATAAAATAGAATGACGACAATTTAGGGGATTACTTAGTTTAAGTAAACAGAATTAGAGTTAATACATATAAACAATAATAAAATACAAGAAAAGGGGAACAAAGATTCAAGATTTGGGCCTTTGTTTGCCCATTAGCAAGTTGTCCAGCTTTTGGGTCCAATTTCCCTGAATTTCAGTCCTCTTTTCATGTATATCAGCTGTATACTTCAGCTATTTCTTCTGCATTTTTCTGTATATATGCTGTATATCAGAGTATAAAATCCATATACTCGCTCCCAGCTTCATCATGCATTATATATAGACGTCTATCAACCACCTTCCACCTGAAAAAATCGTATATCTACAGTATACCACGTATACCAGCAACTGTTTCTTCAAAAATAAAGGCACTTGAGCTTGTAGAAGATAAGGCCTATTTGGCCCATTGAGAAATGCAGGAAATGGAGTCTGTTGGGACTCAAGTCAACGTCACATGCATCAATAAAAATATAAGAATTAGCGTGTATCCTGGCAATATTCTAACAATAGCAAAATCTACAACCATCCACACAATGACGATTTAAATTTTATAAAGGTGCATTAAGTATCATTCAATAAGAATCGACACAACACAATATAGCTTATGCTCAAAGTGGCTTACCCAGGGCTAATATATAAGAAAAGTACGATCTAATCACATGACAATACACATGACTTAAACCTGCAGTAATGAAGAAAGAAAGAGAACATATTCAGCTTGATCATACCGAATATTCAACTTCCCAAAGAGGACAACGTCTAATGCTCATGTCAAGGAAACATACAATTATTCCTTTATTCATTAGCGAATTTTACGATCAGAACATAATCGAATAGTTAGAAAATATATTGTCTTTGCTTTTACATAAGCTAAAAAAATAGAAGCAAAGCTGAAACATACACTCACATACAAAGAACGTCAGCCAAGTGAAAAATATAGGAAAATATGAAGAAATATAGGTGAGGGCAAAACCAAAGAACTAATCCATGCTTAATATGAGGAAACTTTATTACAATGTTAACATAATATAAACTTTCACAATTAGGCATAAGAACATCCAAGCACACATATAATATCGAGATATACACGTATTAATCTCATCATTTTTCTTATAAGAAACTGGTAAACAAAGTGGCCACCATATGTTCAAAAGGCAGCAACAAATTAAATGTACGCAGAACTCTTGAGTAGACTTCGACTTGTACATTCTCCAATCAAATCCTATTCAATTAGAGAGGCTGTTCGCAGGATGCGAGGGGGTAGGGCGACAGGGCCGGATGAGATTCCGGTGGAGTTTTGAAAGTTCACTGGAGAGGCTGGTGTAAGGTGGTTGACTGGATTGTTTAACGAAATCTTCAAGACGGCAAAAATGCCCGAGGCTTGGAGGTGGAGTACCATGATCACTCTCTATAAGAATAAGGGTGACATACAGAGTTGCAATAACTATAGGGGGATTAAGTTATTGAGTCACTCTATGAAGATTTGGGAGAGAGTGGTCGAGGTGAGGATGAGACGGATAGTGTCTATTTCGGAAAATCAGTTTGGATTTATGCCTGGCCGCTCGACGACGGAGGCAATCCACCTGGTACGAAGGTTGGTGGAACAGTATAGGGAAAGAAAGAAGGACCTGCACATGGTGTTTATCGACCTAGAGAAGACATACGACAAAGTCCCCAGGGAGGTGCTTTGGAGATGCTTGGAGGTGAGTGGAGTCCCGTTGGCGTATATCAGAGCAGTTAAGGACATGTATGATGGAGCGAAGACTCAGGTGAGGACGGCGGGAGGGGACTCAGAGCATTTCACTGTCTTGACAGGATTGCATCAGGGATCTACTCTTAGTCCCTTTTTGTTTGCTTTGGTGATGGATGTGTTGACGCGGCATATTCAAGGGGAGGTGCCTTGGTGTATGCTTTTTGCAGATAATGTAGTTTTGATTGATGAGACGCGAGTGGCTGTGAATGACAAACTAGAAGTGTGGAGACAAATACTTGAGTCTAAAGGGTTCAGGTTGAGCAGAAGCAAGACAGAGTATTTGGAATGCAAGTTTAATGACGTGAGACTGGAGAATGAGATGGTAGTGAATTGGAATCACAGGAGGTATGTAAGAGGGATAGTTTCAAGTATCTCGGGTCCGTGATCCAGGGTAACGACGAGATTGACGAGGATGTCTCGCACCGTATTGGGGCGGGATGGATGAAGTGGAAGCTCGCGTCGGGGGTGTTGTGCGATAAGAAGGTGCCGCCCAAGCTTAAAGGCAAATTCTATAGGGCGGTAGTCCGTCCGGCCATGTTGTATGGAGCAGAGTGCTGGCCAGTTAAGAACTCCCACGTCCAAAAAATGAAGGTGGAAGAAATGCGGATGTTGCATTGGATGTGTGGGATGACTAGAGGGGATAGAGTTCGGAATGAGTTTATCAGGGAGAAGGTTGGTGTGACCCCAGTGGAGTATAAGATGCGGGAGGTCCGATTGAGATGGTTCGGACACGTGATGAGAAGGGGCATGGATGCCCCGATTCGTAGGTGTGCGAGGCTAGCATTGGATGGCTTTAGGCGGGGTAGGGGTAGGCCGAAGAAGTACTGGGGTGAGGTGATTAGGCGGGACATGGAGCAGTTACAGCTCACCGAGGACATGACCCTAGATAGGAAGATCTGGAGGACGCGAATTAGGACAGAAGGCTAGGGCCAGTTTGGATCGCTAGTGTAGGGAATTACTTGGTGGGGGTATTATTCTTGCTATGGTACCTGGTTCCATGTTTTTACGATCCTGTGTGCTTTTCTCTGTTTTTATTACTTATGGGTGCCGTTTTTATGTTATGAAATCTTGTTCTGTGCTTTACTATGTATCTATGTATTTGTGCGGTGTCTTGTGTCTTGAGCCCGGGGTCTATCGGAAACAGCCTTTCTACCTCTTTAGAGGTAGAGGTATGGACTGTGTACATCTTACCCCCAGACCCCACTAGGTGGAATACACTGGGTTTGTTGTTGTTGTTGTTGAGAGTCCAACTATAACAAAACAAATACATAAGCTAAATAAGAATACAAATTAACATTAAAAGGAAGCATCACGCAGATGAACTGAATTTAATGCTCATCTGGAGGTTTCTTATGTCCCTTATACATCATACAATCCACAACTAGATCAACACAACAATTGTGAGCACAATTCAGTTCCAAAACATGAGTTTAATCATGCGAACAAGATTAAGGAAGGGATTTTCACCTTTTTATGGGCAGCGAACCGGAACAACGAGTCGACGATGACTTCACCACTGTCAAAACTACATTTCAATCTGTCGAAGATACTGTGACTTTGTCGAAGTTTAGTTTTTCGTCGGGATTTAGGTTGCGTGAGGTTAAAGGCATGCCCCTCTAGAACCCTCAAATTTTTCCACAAAAATCCTTTTTCAACCCTATCCTCACCATCTATTTATAGAGAAATTTGTGGGGGGGGGGGGGAATCTAGGGTTTCGAATTTCAAAAATGGGATTTTTAATTGATTTTCTTGGGAAATTTTGAATTCCATAGTGAGACAAAGAAGAGAGACGTTGGTCATTAATTATTTGCCCAAAATGGTGAATCATGGACTGAGAGAGATGAAAATCATCTATTTTTTTAGCCATAAATGGTTGTACAATGAGGGAAAAAATGGTAAAAGAAGGGGACGGTTGAAGCTGTTGTTGACACGTTATTTGTTGAACGCTGTTATGTTGTTATCGGGTTGAAATTGCTGGTTTGTTGATTGTCGTCGTTTGGTCATTGTTAACGTTGATACTGTTACGGGGTTTGCTGTTAAATGTTATTTGCTCTGTTGTTATCGTTGGTGTGTAAAAAGAAAGGGGAAAGAGAGTATAGGTGTGGGTCAGGTCAGGGGTGTATTGGGCCTGTTAGGGGAGGCTGGTTCAGTTTGGTTTAAGGAATTGGGGAGTTGGGCCTAGTATAGGGCAAATCTGGGTTCATAGGGTGGTGTAATTGTTGTTGGGCTTGGGCAGAGAAGAGGGGCAATAAGGTTGGAAATAGGCTATTTATTAAACAACCAAACTGTTAGGGTTTTAATCAATTTATGTTTAAATCTTAACCTAATTAAAAATTAATTGGTCAATTGCACTGCAATTATGATCAAGTTGATTTCAATTAAGGTCAAATTTAACTAATTGACTAAATTTAATCAAAAAATTGAAATAAATTAACAACTAGTTTAATCCCAAGCTTCTTGGTTCAATGAAAGTAAATAAATATTTTTAAAATAAATTACTATTAATTTTTTTAAGAACAAACTATATTTAATTCAAAATTTCACTCATTTGAATTAGTTTCGAGATAATCCTTGATTCAAATCCCATTTTTAGTAAAATAGTTATTTAAGTAACAAAATAACACATTCTCGTATACATTAATAAGAAAATAAATAATTCGTTACTTAATGACAAATTTTACCCAAATTAATATTTTAGAAATAATTTATTTGATAAAATAAATAATTTAATTTTATTTAACACCAAAGAAACTCAAAATTAAACTCAGCCGTGGAGGGTAAAAATTAGGTGTTAACATGATATTATTCATATTTTGGACTACTATGTTTCAAGTCAAATATATGTCATTTAGTTTGTATGTTATTTTGGTCAATTATTATGATTATGAACTAACATTTTATCTTTTGAGTATTTTTTTTTCTTTTAGAGAGGCTAATTTGTGTGAGTAATCAAACATGCTCGTTTCGCAAAGACTAAAAGAAAAAGTAATCGCTGGCAGAACATCAGTATTTCATATGGTCTAAGGTCAAGAAAGAAACTACAGACTCATCAGTTCTTACTTGGGTTAACAGAAAGACTCGTTCAACTATGGATCCTAGTTTGATTAGCACAAACACGTCATCCGAGTCAGTTTCCACTTTGTCTGTGGCAATGGACCATAGTCCCTCAATGGTAAGAGAGATAACCCTAGAGTTCGTTGCTGGTTTGGAACAAAAAATTGCTGAACTAAAGTTTATGTTGATGCAGATCAGAACACCTTCTAGACTTCTTCAAACATGACTTTACCTCTGGATGCTCGACCAAAAAGGCCTATGCTTTCGACATCAGAAGGAGTTGATCAGGGAGGTCACTTTATAACTTCGCAGAATGTTCATCCTTCCTAGAATACTTCTTTTGTGTATACATATGCTTCTTCAAAGGTTCAAAACATAAAATTATTGCATCACACTTTGCTAATGTACACCTATGCTACCGCCCCGCCGATGACATAAATTTAGGATTATACCACCTAGATGCTGATCATTATGTTGAAATTGAGAATGATCCCAAGGTGTGCATTGACGAGATGGTGAATAGAAAGCTCAAGGATTTAGAAGATGCAATGAGAAGCCTTAGGGCTTGGAAGTAATCAAAGTGTGAAATATAAAGAGTTGTGTGCATTTTTCGAGATTGAGTTGCCTCCTGATTATAGGATACCGAGATTCAAAAAGTTTGATGGATCTGGAAATCCCTTATTTTATTTGAAAACTTATTGTGAAAAGTTGATTCGCATGGGCAAAAATAAAGGAATACGATTCAAGCTATTTAGTCAAAGTTTGAGTAGAAAAGCTTTAGAATGGTATGATAAACAAGATGTGACTAAATGGCGCACTTGAGATGACTTGGAAAATGCTTTTGTGGATCATTACAAGTTTTATGTCACTATTATTTCTGATAGGAATTCTACCACAAAGCTAAGGCAGAAATCAAATGAGAGTTTTCATGAATATACCATACGATGGAGAGAAGAGGCAACTAGGGTACATCCTCCTATGGAGGAAGCTAAAATAATCTGTTATTTTATTCATGCACTAAATATAGAATATGTTGATCGCATGGTGACGATGATTGAAAAAATATTTACTAAAATTTTCAAGACTGGAGAAATGATTGAGGATGGCCTCAAGACAGGGAGGATAATAAATTTGACATAATTGCAATCTATTCATAAGGGTTTCCAGATTGGATCTTTTGAAAGTGGAAACAAAGAAGAAAAAAAGTGATGGGAGTAATTACTCAAGGAGGTTCATCCAACTATAAGCGATCCCCACAATACCAACCCAATGCTCGACCTACTCACTGTCCGGTCTTCAGTACACAAGCAAAATATGCTTAGACTCCACCACAAAACTATTAAAATAATTCTCTTCGTGCCATTCATGAAAAAAAGACTCGTAGAATTTTCACGCCATTGGCAGAATCACTTCCTCAGCTTTTTAAAAGGTTGAAAGAAGTGGGATTGCTTCATCCAATTGAAGTAAATCTTGTAAACACTTCTGCAAATTGGTATGATCCAAACAGGCGATTTGCTTGCCATTCTAGAGTTGTTGGACATAATACCGAGAAACGTATCACTCTCAAGCACAAAATTTAAGATTTGATTGACGAAAAGGTGATAACACTTGCAGAAGCTCCACCCAATGTCAATAACAATCCACTGCCTAATCACAAAAAGTAATCATTGAAATCATCAGTTGCCTTGAAGAATGAAGTTCCTTCAAAGGCGCACTTTTGGCGTTCTTCTATTTTGCATCTTGAAGTTATTATTTTATTTTCTTGTAATCATACTTTCTCATTTTGATTTCCTTGTAATCGTACTTTATGGCTTGATTTTCTTGTAATCACACTTTATGATTTACTTGCAATCGTACTTTTTAGTTGTAATGAACCATGTTCGACCTGATTTCCCTAGTGGAATATCTAGGTGTTTTATATTGTCTTCGGTCACGTTATCAAAATATTAAATATTTCTTTAGCTATACGAACTACGTTGAACCTGAATTTTCAAGAATGGAATATGTAGGCAACCTATGTCAACTTTGGTAAAACCTTTAGAAAATTTATTTTTCCATCTTATGGTGAAACTACGTTCGGTATGATTCCTACCTCAATGGAATATCTGGAAACCCTACTAGCTCGATCATATTCTCCATAAGATTTTCATAGAATCTGGGATAAATTTTTTGAGAGGATCTCAATTTTTTTATCAAGAAAATCTTTATTCAAGTTAAACGGAGATAGCATTGGAGCATGTAACTAGGTAGAAATTTTTGAGAAGGTCTCACAATTTTCACAAAACTTGATATTTGCTACAAGGGTGACCACCGGACGTTGCTAAAGCTGAAATCGAGGCATAGTTTTGAGAAGTTCTCAAAGTTCATGCTACACAAGGAACTCAAGTATTTTGCATTCTAGACTAGGGTAGAATTTTTGAGAATATCTCAAAAATTTCATACTAAATGATGTTATAAGTTACAAGAAAGTTCTTGAGTTTCTATATTATAAACTATTGCAGAATTTTTGAGGAAGATCCTAAAAAATTCCACAAAACTACACTTCAAGATCATAAAATCTTACAAATTAATGATCAACAAGGTGCATTAGGAGAGAAAGAAAATACCAACACTGTCAGTCTCTCAAATTAAGATTTTTTTTGGATACAGGAATGATGAAGTCACAAAGTTGACAACATTAAGCATGGAAAAGGACATTACTAGATTCGTCATTCATAATAATCCATACAACTTCTCTTCTCTATTTTCCTCTTGACTTATATTTCTATTACTTTGTTATGATCTCTTACACTTTCTCTGATTTTGTAGGTAAATGATCAGCTGTAACGATTGAGATATGGAGATATTATTCAAAATACTATCTATAAATCATCATGAGTTAAATGACTTTATCCTTAAACTCTATCTTCTGTTACACGCTTGGCTTAGTTACAATAAATTGTTATGTTATTAGTGAGTGTTGTTTGAGTTATACAGGTGATGTTATGCAAGACCACCTCTAAGAACTAACACAAATCAATCCTCTCAAAGTTTGAGGATTCCATCCAGAAGCTTAGGACATGCACAAGTCTTTTTAAGGAATTCTGATTCAAAGAACAAAGTTCAACAAATCGACTTCTATCTTTTCTTATATGTTAGGGTTTTCTACCCTCCAATAAAATTACTGGATTGTCAGCCCATATGACGTGACACATCTTATTATATTTAGGTCATCCACCCTTTCAAAAGGACACATATTATTATATTTGTGTTTTCCATCCTTTAAGAGAATGCATTGGACTATCAATTTATTTGAGACATTTTATTATGTTATGGACTTTCACCTCTTTTAGAGTGACATGTTATTATGTTATGGACCATCACCTCCTTCAGAGAGACGTGTGATTATGTTATGGAATGTCACCCTCTTTAAAGTGACATGTTATTATGTTATGGACCGTCACCTCCTTCAGAGTAATGCGTTATTATATTATGGATGATCACCTTTTTCAGAGTGACATGTTATTATGTTATGGAATGTCACCTCCTTCAGAGTGATGTGTGATTATGTTATGGAACGTCACCTCCTTTAGAGTGACATGCTATTATGTTATGGACCGTCACTTCTTCAGAGTGACGCCTTATTATGTTATGGACCATCACCTCTTTCAGAGTGATATCTTATTATGTTATGGATTGTCACCTCCTTCAGTGTGGCATATTCAAACAAGGTTTGTACAATTGTCCTTCCATTGTATTTGCTACTAATAAATTTAATGCAGGTGTTTAATAGACACGTTGGACCATCACTATGTTCAAAGTGGCATATTACATTCAAAATAAGTGGTCAACCTTTCAATGAGATACGTTGGACCGTCACTCCACTCAAAGTAGCATGTTATATTCAAAATAGGTCATCTGCCTTTCAATGAGACACGTTGGATCATCACTCCATTCAAAGTGGCATGTTACATTCAAAATGGATTGTTCGCCTTTTAATGAGACACATTGGACTGTTACTCTGTTCAAAGTGGCATGTTACATCCAAAATGGATTGTCCTCTTTTTGATGAGACACGTTGGACCTTCACTCTATTCAAAGTGGCATGTTACATTTAAAATGTCCGTCCACCTTTCAATGAGACATGTTGGACCGTCACTCCATTCAAAGTGGCATGTTATATTCAAAATGGATCATTCGTCATTCAATGATACACGTTAGACAGTCACCCTATTCAAAGTGGGATGTTACATTCAAAATGGATCGCCCACTATTCAGTGAGACACGTTGGACCGTCACTCTATTCAAAGTGGCATGTTATAGTCAAAATAGATCGTCCGCCTTTCAATGAGACATGTTGGACCGTCACTTCATTCGAAGTGGCATGTTATATTTAAGATAAGTCATTTGTTTTTTATTGGTACATGTTGGGTTGTCACCCCATTTAAAGTGGCATAATATTTTTAGAACAGGTTGTGCAAATTGGTTCATCTACTATCTCAGCATAGCATGCTCAAATAGGTTTGCACCAATTTAAGTTTGTGTAATGCTACTTTTATAGCTAATCATTTGTTTGAGTTGTTGTCGAGTGCATCCAAAAGGATGAAATTCTCAAATCAAAACCACAGATATGGACGACTTCAAAAGGACACAGCACAACATGAAACTTTTTCTTAGCAACAATCTGGGACATAGTCCAAAGAAGAATATCAAACTCTTTGGACGCGAGCTAAATGATGACTTCTACCACCATCAAACCATGCCTCTTTCAAAAGGCATGTAGGGTACTTTGATATATTCTGATTTTAGTTTCACTTTTAAGATATTTCTAAACTCATACTGGAAGTAACCTTCTCTTTCCTTCAAATTTGGGTGATAACACACTCAGAGTTTTGAAAATTATGTCCAGGTAAATTCTTGCCTATGGATGTGAAGTATCCCACATTCATGGTTATGATATTACAAGCCTCTTTTCCTTAACTCAAACAACTTATCACTCATCACGAGCCAAAGATCGGCTGAAATAAAAGACCATCTTTTCTACCTATTGATTCAAACTACAAGCAATCTAATTTGCTAAATCATTGGGATATATAGGCTGGGCTTCGTGTTGAAAACTCGACTACATTCTAACTTCCTCCCAGTCCTCTTATTCACTAGCTTTTTATTTTCACCAAAATTTAAAAATCGAATAGCTTGTGAAATCTTTGAAAATCGTGCATTAAAATCAAGCGTTATGAAATCCAAATGGCCTGAATTCTCATGTAACCTAAGATATGTAGAAAATCCAATATGGGGATCCAGCCATAACTCTAGGAAAATTTGCATGAAAGACAATCCCTTTCGAGAAAGTGAATTTGTGGTCGGACAAAAATCAGGAACATCAAACTCCCTTTGCCAAGGGTTACTTGCATTCACCCTATCCAAAGAGAGGTTAAAATTATTGACACCTATTTTTTTCCCTCCACAGCTAAGTTTAATCCTGAGTTTCTTTGGTTTTAAATAAAACTACAATATTTATTTTATTTGAATAAAATCTTTTCAAAATATTTTCTAGGTAATTTTGTCATTTTAAGTAGCGATGATATATTCTCATAGTTGAATATATGAGATTGTTTAATTTTGTTACTTAAATAATTATTTATTAAAAATTAAATTTTAATCAAGGGCTAGCTTAAAAATTAATTCAAATAGGTAAAATCTTGATTTAAATATGATTTATTCTCAAAAATAATTTATTTGAAAAAATATTTGTTTGATTTTAGTACATTAAGAAACTAGAGATTAAATTAGTTGTTAATTTATTTTAAATTTTGATTCAATTTAGTCAATTTATTAAATTTGATTGTAATTAAAATCAACTTGACCATAATTGCAATACAATTGACCATGTGTTTTTTGACATGGTTAAAATTCAAATTTTTTTTACTAAAATTCTAACATGTGACTATTGTTTTAAATAACCTAATCTACCCTTAGCCCTAATTCTACCGAGCCCCCTTCCCATTTTTTAAAACTAGGCAAGCTGACCCAATAACATCCATGATAACAAACAGGCTCAAAAGCCTCCTTAACACCAGCCCAATACCACCGACCCGGCCCACACCCTTTTTTCAACCAGCGTACAAAACAAACAAAAACAACCCCGTGATATCAACAGTTTCAATGATCAACAACGAACAACAACACTAACAATGACAACAGCTTCAACAAAATAACTCACAACAGTCGCATATCAATAGCAAAGCCGCGACTTCAACCCAACGGCTAATGCCAAACGATGCCTCATCAACAAAATTCAAAATTCAGATTCATACTAATTAGTGTGAATTTGTACGATTCCAACTCACACCTTTATCTTTCGAGAAGATTCTTCATAAAATTTCAAAAATACCCTTAAATTTTTAACCCACATCATCAATTCGTGATGAATTTAGGATTTTGGGGTTATATATAAACCCCTCCTATTCACTCTTCAAAGGAGGTTTTTTTTAGGGAGGGGTTTTCAATGTTAGGTGCATTAATGCATTCTAACGCTACTTTTCTAGCCTTTTAAGACTTATTTTAAGGATAATTCATGTGCTTAATGTGTTGATAGTGATATAAATATTCATGTAAGTGTTCAAGTATATGTTTACAATGTTTAATGGTATTTTCACATGAGTTTTGATTCAAATTGATCATTTGGAATTCAACCAAGAAAACTAGTGTGACTAGCTTGAGCTAGGTGTTTGTCTAGTCTATCGTGTTGGTATATAATGTGTTTAATTAGTTCCTTTTCGGGATTAAAGCCAAGAACATGAGTATTATTATTTTGAATTAAGTTCATCTGATTTTCTTATCATTATTGGTTGTTTGTTTATTCTTGATTTATCTATTTGATGGATTAATCACCTGGAAAACACATAAATTGTCGACCTTATGATCTTAGGAGAGGGAATAGGATGATAGAACGTGGGAATGAACAAAGTATGATTTTTATTCTTTTATGAAATAAAGAATTTGAATTAGCGTCTAGGACAAGGATGTACTTAGATTCCTTACTTGATTCAAACGTAGGATGATAGCTTTCAAACACTTAATTGGATTATTGCATCTCTGCTCAAAGATGTGGTTGTAATGTCCATATTAGGTAAATGATTAGAGGTCGGAAGACCATGATCATGCAATTAACCTTACGAATCAACAACAAAGATAAGCAGGTTAACGAATGAAGTTCAATTACATAGTATGATTGTTCGAAGTGCTTTAACCCTGGATTTTCTTTGGTTGATTGATTCAAGACCTTTATTTTATGCATTATTTCCTTTACTTTAGTTTACAAATTACAAACTCTTTTTGGTTACTATTGCACCAATTGAATCTAAACTGTGAACTGAAATTAAATAGTTGTTACATCAAGTCCTTGTGGGATCGATAACTCGACTTTCATAAAGGCCAATTTACTACTTGGTAGACCACGTACACTTGCGTGTGCGCTTGGGCACTGTCAAATTTTTGGCACCATTGCCGGAGACTTGAAATTTGGCAAATATTTATTTTAGTTTTACTTTTAAATTTATTTGGTATTTTTATGCTTGGTCTTAATTTTTTTTTGCAGGAAACAGGTTTTCAAAGTAGTAAGCTGGCAAGGGATCGGGAGTTGATTAAATCAAACCGCAAACTCGAGTAATTTTTCCATCAAAAGAGGAGAGAAGCAATCCTTCTTACTTAAATTCCTCAATCTAAGAAGACCAAGAGAATCCCGCTCTTATGGCTGAATAACAAGCAGCACGCAGGACGGTTAGGGAAGTGGCAGTCCTACTTCCGACGAACTTAACTTCCCCAATTCAAAGACCGACTGCTGGGGGAATTTTGAGTTAAAGCACAATATGATGCCACTTCTTACTAGCAATGGACAATTTGTAGGGCTTTCACACGGAGATCCACAAGCCCACTTGCAGAATTTCATTGAGATTACTTACACATTCATTCTGACTGGGGTGACTACAGATTATGTGAGGCTGACACTTTTTCACCATTCACTGTTGGGGGAAGGAAAAACGTGGTTGAATGTGGAGCCGACCAATTCAATAACATCATGGGATGGCTTAGCTAGAAAATTCCTTATTCGATTTTTCCCAACTGGTAAGACTGCGAGAATTCACAGTGAGATAGTGTGCTTCAAACAAAATCCAGATGATAATCTTTATCATCCTTAGGAGCGGTTTAAGGATCTTCTTCGGGACTATCCACATCACCAACAGTTCAATTAGGTACTTGCTCATACTTTTTTAGAAGCACTTGATCACAATACAAGATTTTGCTAGATTCAAACGTAGGTGGTCAAGCATTGGAATTAACTTATGATGACCTGTACACATTGTTGAACTGCATAGCATAAGGAAATACCAAATGGCATTCAGATTCTAAAAGTGCCATGAAACAAATTGCGGGTGTATTGAAGGTGGACCAGTTCACTGCCTTATTAGCCCAGGTTGCTGCATTACAAAGCATGATAAACACTCAGTTTAGTAGCCTGAAATTATGAGCTCCAAAGCCTACAACAACAGTCAATGCAGTTCAGTAAATAAGTAGTTGGTATGAGGTATGTAGAAATAGTGGCCATTCTTCAGCCATGTGTACTTTAAATTCGGAATCAGTAATATATGTGGGCAATGCTCAAAGGCCAAATTATGGTAAAGCCTACAACATGAAGTGGTAGACTTAGTAATGGAAAGCACAACAATAATAAATCCCACAGCCATAGGCTTCAACAAATTAGTGAACTAGCAACGTGGAAGAAATTTCAAAGCAGCTTCTATCTAATCAAACATAGTTGACTGAGAACATAAAAAATTTGCAGGCTGCCCCAGAGAAGCGTAGAGTTGCAGATGGGGCAGTTACAACAAGTACTTAATACTAGGACACAAGGTGGGTTGCTTGGAGATACAAAAAATCCAAAACATGTTATGGCAATCACCTTGAGGAGTAGGAAAAAGCTTAAAGGAGAAACTCCAAAGGTAAGTAAGGAGGGAGATACTGAGGTGGTACTCATCAAGTAAATGAAGAAGTTGCTAAAAAAATCAAGGAAGTCTGAGTACTTAAAAACTAAAATTGCTGAACTAGAAGTGAAGAAGACACCGCCATTACCCTTCCCTTAGAGACAAATTAAAGCAAAGGAGGATGCAATGTTTAAGAAGTTCTTTGATACATTTAGAGATCTTCATATTAAATTATCTTTGTTAGATGTTTTGCAGGGTATGCCCAAGTATGCAAAGTACTTGAGGGATGTGATTGCTAATAAGGTAAAATTGCAGGATGTGGGGGCGATAACACTCACTGAAGAGTGTAGCGCTGTAATGACATAGAAAATCCCTAAGAAATTGAGAGATTCGGGGAAGTTTACTCTCCCTATCTAAATCAGGAGTAGAGTGATCCACGCACTGAGTGACTTAGGGGCGATCATAAATATGATGCCCCTATCTCTATTTGACATATTAGGCTTGGGAAATCCTAGATCGACCATTATGGTTTTGTAGCTTGCAGATGAATCAATGGCATATCTAAAAGGAATAATAGAGGATGTCTTCATAAAGGTTGGTAAATTCATTATTCCTGCTGACTTTATTGTTCTTGATTTTGAGGCAGACGAATAGGTTCCAATCATCTTAGGGCATCCATTCTTAGCAACTGGAGAAACGTTGATTGATTTTAGAGAAGGCACACTCAAAATGAGGGTAGAGGATGAAGAGGTGGTATTTGATATTTACAAATCACCCAAAATGACGTACCACTATAAAACTTTGTGTATGATCAATGTTATTAAAGGGGACAAGTGGGTTGGTTAGTCCACCAAAGACCTCTTTGGGCTACCTGATTGAGCAGCCTAAGCTCTTACCACCTAAGCCTGGCATGATGAAAGTTGATGAGTCCAAAAAGTCTAAAGTTAAGAAACCCACTGCTCTTGAAAATTCACACCCAAGAAGGGTGAAGAGAATGAGAAAATGGTTTCCAAAAGGGAGTAAAAGGATGAAGGAATATGGCTGAGTTGAGTTGGGTCATGCCGCGACACTAAATCAGGCGCTGCTGAGGAGGCAACCCAAGTTAAGTAGATATATTATATTTTTAGTTTTTAGTTTTTTATTTCACGTAGTTTTTGTTTTTGATTGAGTCGCAGGTTTATAGGAAGTCTGAGTACCAAAAATTTGAGCTGAAGAACATGGAAAAAACTGAGTGTGGGGTCCCCCGGATTCCATAAATGTGAAAGATACTACTATCTAGGCCTAGAGGCCTCAAGAAGTATTTCTATCTCTTACTTTTAAGTTCACTTTGGGGACAAAGTTGATTTCTAAGTGTAGGGTGGGGAAATTTCCTAATTTTTGACTCAATTTAATTTTTTTGTGTAAGATATTTGAGTGGGTGATATTTTTGATTGCATGGTGCAAGTATTTTGTTTGGTAAAAGCATGTTGATTGAGTGAATTTTTACTTTTGAAACTCTTAGGCTCATCTTTGTGACCCTTGTACTTGTTGGCTTAAACTTGAATTCATGCTATTGTTGGTTGAGAGTCTATGATGATCCTATGCGAGTTGAGCATAAGCCATGTGTGATGTAAGGTTTTTGTATAGTCCTTATTGTATATGATGTCTAGAACTTGCTCGGTGTGTGTATAAAGAAAAATAAAGAGTGTGGGTTTAGGAGATGATTTAGGCATTTCTTTGATAGCCTTATTTTATAACTTCTTTTGACTTACCCCTGTGCATAACCTTAGTCAAACCCCATTAAGCCTTTATATTTTTCTTTGGAAGCCTCATATGTAGCCTAACCCTTTCTTTGGTAAACCTTAATTTGATCCAAAAGCTCCTAGGCATTTTAATAAAAAGTTAATTGAGTAAGGAATTTGAGAAATAAGAAGAAAGAGGTGAAATTGATGCCCCAAGGTAATAGTTGTTGGTGTTGATAATTGATGTATAGTGGTTGTGTGTGATATACATTGAGCTAGAAATATTACTATGGTTATGAAAAAGAAAAAAATTAATTCATGTGGTAATAAACACTACACCCACCATGTGTTTATGAAAATGCTTAAAAGAGATGAGGCAAAAACAAAAGAAATAGGTAGAAAAAAATGGTGTAATTTGATTGTTGGAGAATGGTTTTAAATGTATAATGTAGTGTATTAAAGTGCTTAAAGAGGTTAGTCACTATTCCTAAATAGTTCCTACCCATCCCTTAGCCTACATTACAACCCGGAAAAGACTTATTTGATCCTAAATTCAACACTCGGTTATTAGTGAAGTATGACACTAAGGGGAATCTTATGGTTTATTATGTGTAATTTGTGAATTCTTTGTGAGAGTGAGCGTAAATTGATTCTTGTACCCATTATGTTCTAAATTGGCATTATTATGAGTGATTATGGGTAACTCTCTTGTTGTGAGGGCACATGCTTGATGAATGAGGGTGAATTGTATGATGTCTTTAATTGAACAAGATGCATGAGTTTTCCACTTGTGGTGTCCATTCTTGAGGCTAGGATGTTTTGAAGTAGGATTCTTGAGCTTTCAATTATGTATAACATGCTTGGTGTTGTAAACTTGCATTATGTGTAGTCATTATAGTGCTAGCCTGAATTTCTTGCTTGTAGTAGATGTGTGGAGTCTTTCTAGGTTATGATTATTATATTTAAGAGTTGTTCGAGGATAAACAAGTCTTTAAGTGTGGGGTGGTGGTGATAGGTGTATTTATGCATTCTAGCGCTACTATTCTAGCCTTTTAAGTCTTGTTTTGAGGATAATGCATGTGCTTAATATGTTGATAATGATAAAAATGTTCATCCAAGTGTCCAAGTATTTGTTTACAATGTTTAATGGTATTTTCACATGAGTTTTAATTCAAATTGATCATTTGTAATTCAACCGAGAAAACTAGTGTGACTAGCTTGAACCAGGTGTTTGTCTAGTCTATCGTGTTGGGTTATAATGTGTTTAATTAGTTTCTAAGGTTGTTATTGCGTAGTTATATGTGAAACAACTTGTTTATAATGTTCAAGGTTCAATTGGATCTAGACAAGAGTCAAAACAATGAGTTAAAGATCAAAGTGAAATTAGCCTATGCTTAGCTCGTGTTTTTGATTCACCATTTTGGATGTTGTGTTGTTTTAAGCTCTAAATTGTTGTGTTTAATGATATAGGATGCTTGGTGAATGGATTATGATGATATATGATGGATATAAAAGTTTCAAATTGAGTGAAAACAACTCAAAAAGGCTCGAAATGGATCAATGGAAGCATAATACACAAATTGATGCAATTTGGACCCCTGAAATGTTTTGGTCGCGTGCGGGATATGTTATTCGCCAATGGGTGTGTTCTGCACACCATTGGATTCATAAGGGGCTCAAAATGGTAAACCACCACATCACGGTGTCGAGTTAATTGACATTCATCCAATAACAGTAAGTCAATGTGATTACACTGCTTCGCAGTGAGCACCAAAATCGAGAGAAAAGTGCCCAGTTATGGAAAAAGTGCCCAGTTATGGCCTTTGGCACTATACCACGACGCATGTCCAAAATTAGAAAAATTCTTCCCAACTAAAATAAAATAGCATGGAAACCTAATCCAAGTCGGTTTATGACTTATCTACTATAAATATAACGTCCCAAACTCCGTTTTTAACATCTTGAAACCCCTATATTGATTGGATCAACTCTGGAGGCTACCACAACTTCTTTTTAGGTTTTTACTTATTTAATTTAGTTTCATTTATGGTTTTAATCATTCATATAATTATTTGGATGTTGATTATGGCTATGAGTGGATACAAACTCCCTTTTCGGGGTTAAAGCCAATAACATGAGTATTATTATTTTGAATTAAGTTCACTTGATTTGCTTATCATTATTGGTTGTTTGTTTATTCTTGATTTATCTATTTAATGGATTGATCACCTGGAAAATACACATATTGTCGACCTTGTGATCTCGGGAGAGGGAATAGGATGATAGAACGTGGGAATAAACAAAGTATGATTTTTTTTATGAAATAAAGAATTTGAATTAGCATCTAGGATAGGGATGTACTTAGATGCCTTACTTGATTCAAACGTAGGATGATAGCTTTCAAACACTTACTTGGATTATTGCATCCTGCTCAATGATGTGGTTGTAATGTCCATATTAGGTAAACGATTAGAAGTCGGGAGACCATGATCATGCAATTAATCCTACGAATCAACAACCAAGATAAGCAGGTTAACGAATGAAGTTCAATTACATAGTATGATTGTTCGAAGTGCTTTAACCCTGGGGTTTCTCCTATTGATTGTTTCAAGACCTTTATTTTATGCATTATTTCCTTTACTTTAGTTTACAAATTACAAACTCTTTTTGGTTACTATTGCACCAATTGAATCTAAACTGTGAATTGAAATTAAATAGTTGTTACATCAAGTCCTTATGGGATCGATAACTCGGCTTTCTTGAAGGGCACTTTACTACTTGGTAGACCATATACACTTGCGTGTGTGCTTAGGCGCTGTCAAGTTTTTGGCACCGTTGCCGGGGACTTGAAATTTGGCAATTGTTTATTTTAGTTTTACTTTTAGATTTATTTGATGTTCTTATACTTGGGCTTGGTTTCGTTTTTATAGGAAACAGGTTTTCAAAGTAGTAAGTTGGAAAGGGATCGAGAGTTGGTTGAATCAGATCCCAAACCCGAGCAACTTTTCCATCAAAGGAGGGGAGAAACAATCCTTATTCCTCGAATTCCTCAAATCCAAGAAGACCAATAGAATCCCACTCCTAAGGCTGAACAACAAGCAACACACAGGAAGGTAGGGAAGTGACAGTCCCACTTTTGATGAACTTAACTTCCCCAATTCAAAGACCAACTGCTGTGGGGAATTTTGAGTTAAAGCACAATATGGTGCAACTTCTTATTAGCTGTGGACAGTTTGCAGGGATTTTACATGAGGATCCACAAGTCCATTGGCAGAATTTCATTAAGATTACTGATACATTTATTCCGACTGGGGTGAATATAGATTATGTGAGGCTGACACTTTTTCCCTATTAACTGTTGGGGGAAGCAAAAATATGGTTGAATGTAGAGCCGGCCTATTCAATCACATCATGGGAAGGCTTAGCCAGAAAATTCCTTATTCAATTTTTCCCATCTGGTAAGACCGCGATACTTCGCAATGAGATAGTGTACTTCAAACAGAAACCAGACAAAAGTCTTTATCATGCTTAGGAGCGGTTTAAGGCTCTTGTTCGGGACTGTCCACATCACCAACAGTCCAATGAGGTACTTGCTCATACTTTTGTTGAAGCACTTGATTACAATACAAGATTTTACTACATTCAGCTAAAGGTGGTCAAGTACTGGAATTAACTTATGATAAGCTATATATATTGTTGAACCGCATAGCACAAGAAAATCACAAATGGCATTCATATTCTAGAAGTGCCACAAAAACAATTATGGGTATATTGGAGGTGGACCAGTTCACTGCCTTATCAACTCAGGTTGCTGCATTACAAAACGTGCAAAACACTCAGTTTTGCAGCCTGAAATTATGAGCTTCACAGCCTACAACAACAGTCAATGCAGGTAAGCAAGCGAGTAGTTGATGCTAGGTATGTGGAAAATTTTGACATTCTTCAGCCATGTGTGTTTCAAATCCAGAATCAGTAATGTATGTGGGCAAAGCTCAAAGGACAAATTATGGTAATGCCTACAACATGAAGTGGAAGACTCAGCCATGGAACACACAACAACAACAGATCCATAGCTACTGGCTTCAACAAATCAGTCAACTAACAACGTGGATGAGATGTTGAAGCAGCTTCTAGATAATCAAACACAGTTGGCTGCAGATATGAAAAATTTGCAAGCTACCCAGAGAAGCTTAGAGTTGCAGGTAGGGCAGTTACAGTAAACACTAAATACTAGGACACAAGGTGGGTTGCCCGGAGATATAGAAAATCTAAAATAGGTTATGGAGATCACCTTGAGGAGTGGTAAAGAGCTTCTAGGAGAACCTCCAAAGGTAAGTAAAGAGGCAGATGCTGAGGTGGTAACTCAACAGGTAAACAAAGATGTGTTAGTCACTAAAACTGTCTCTTTGCGTGAATGCTACGACCAATATAATTTTAATGTCACCTTTTTTTTTTGAAAAAACTGTGGATTTTCTGTAAAGAATTGAGCAAATCTTGATAGAAAAGTATTTGAGTTGGTGGAATGATTGACCCCGATCCTCATCCTTCTACCAATGCTTCAGAGATCTCCCCTTTTCGAACTGAACTAGCAAAGTTAATAATTTCTTGTCAGAAAGTTTGATTTGCAAATTTATTTGTCGTCCCATTTCTTCATTGATTCAATCGCATATAAATCTTTTCAATGTGTGCCAACATGATATTGTGGTGAATCATTAATAATGGTATTATCAGTATACATATCCCAAAGATTCCCAAGTATCCCTACGAGGGTTTGAATGGTTCTGAATTTGGTTTGATCGTCGAGTTTATTTGTCTATTTCTCCTAGCCTATCTTTGCATTTAATGTAGAGGTGAAACATGAACGTGAATGTATCAAGTTACTTTACTGGACAATCCCTTGCATAATTAATTGTGTTTAAAAGTTCATGTCATTCTCTCTGCTTGGTATTCTTTTCTCATTAAAGTGATTAATTCAAATTTGATGGTCACATATTTATTTTTCTCTTAATTTATGACATCACTAAATCTGTAATATGGTTATGATATATTATTTTAGTTGCTACTTTGTTGGTTTTGAGATTTTTTTTGAGAAAATCATTGACTTACTCTAAATTGGATGCCATCATTAGTTATGCATTTTCACCGGAGCTTGTATTAATTCCTTATCTTTTCTTGTTGCATGTGACATGAATCGATCAAGTCCACATGGACTCCATTCTCTGCAATTTTCAGTGGGACAAAGAGCCCTATATCACCTTCAAGTCAAGCCCCAATCAATGTCCAAAATGGACTAATACCTCAAGAAACAAGGCTGATATACATGATAAATGCTGATATACATGTTGCAAAAATGAAAAATGGATCAAGAATCCTGAAGATGCTGACATTCAGTAGCCGTTTGGCCATGAAAATAATTTTTTTTTTTGGAAAATTATCACTTTAGTGAAAAAAGTGAAAACAAGATGCGTTTGGCCATGAAAATTCCAAATACAATTCTGAAATTTGAAAAAGTGAAAACAAGTAAAACTTGTTTTCACTTTGTTCACTCATACTTCTCTCACAAAATTTCAAAAACAACTTTATTTTATATTCTTGGTCAAACACAACTCCTACTCCAACTTTAACTTCAACTCCTACTCCAACTCCGAAAAACTATAATTTTCATGGCCAAATGGGGCCTAAGGTTCATATTGGACTGATATACATTCAGTATACATTAAATATACTGTAAAAATGCAGAGAAAAGAGCTGATATACAACTGGTATACACAGCTAAAAAGGTTTCATTTAAATAGGCCTAAAAGCTGGACAAATTTGAAAGTAGGCTAGAAAGGGCCCAAATTTCATCTTTTTTCTTTATTTGTTTCTATTTACTTGCTTATTTATTTATAATTTATTTAATCTAGATGAATCCTCGGGGGGCAGTTTATGTTTACATTATTTATTTTATACTGATTATTTAATATATTATTTTTAATTCCTCTATTTTAGACAAGCTTAAGCTCATAATTACTTAGATTCTTTCATAGTTGTTAATGGCTCAAAATCCACATTTAAGAAGTTAGGTTAATTAATTAGCCTAAAGTCTTAATCCATATAAAATTATTAAAGTTGAAGTTATTTCAAAACTTTGATGTTTATTTTATTTTACTACTTATAATATTTTTGAATAAATTCAAGATTCTTAAAATAAGATTTTTTTCAAGTAACTTGATAATTTTTTTTCAAAATTAGCCAAATAAATTTAATCCGTCGGGAACCACATTTTGTGAATTTTTGAAAGTGCCGAACACCTTCTTTTGAATTTACTTGAACCCTTACCTAGAATTTGATTTTTTTTAAAGGGTTTCTTTCAAAATCACCATTTTAAATGGTTTCTTAATTTTTTTTTAACATTAAGTTGCAGCTCTAAGCTATTTTTCAAATAAAATCAAATAGACTTCTTCTTTTTACTTCTCCACAAAGTTACGGATCGTTTTTGACTTTTTCGAAAACGGATCATAACACTCTGGATAAAAAATCTATTTTTCTTTTTTATCAAACTATAATACTTCTTTCGTTTCTTTTCACTTGTCATATTTTTCTTTTACTTGTTCATCATATTAATATGAGAAGCATTGAAACTTTAAAATATCTTTCATATGAGCAAAATTTTGACTTTATAGTATTGTTGGAGAGATTTCAAGTTTAATAAAATGATTGTACATTCTGCATCTTCAGAGATGGATAATTGCATTTTCCAGCAGTTGTTAGTGCTTTTAACGTATTTTGTGCTTGTTCACAGGAATCAAACTCAAAGGCAAGAAAAATCATAGCTTTAAGTTAAGGAGAGCCACGACATAATGTTTGATAGGCCGTCTGTATCCTAAAGGACCGTCAAACTGTCCGTCACCAAGAAGCAAAAAAGTGAAAAACAGAAGCTGGGTATGGTCCGGCTGTCTGATAACGCTCAACTTACATGTCAATTTAAGTGCAAGGCGGTCGTCGCCAATATATTTACCTAACTTTGGAGTTTGGGGTTGAATCCACAAGGAATAATGTGAATGACAATCAAATTAATTCAAAATAATGGATATTGTTAAATTCAAACCAATATTACACAAAGATAAAAATAGGGGAGATAAGTATTAACACTAATGTTTCCTGTTGGGTTTTTCTAGTATAAATTTGGGGCTATGAATAATTAGAGTTATATCAATTAGGCACGGATCTTGGGATTATGTATTACTAAGGGAAGTGACACGTGGATACTAATAGTTAACTTTATTCTTAGTAGGTCAAATGTGGGTAGGTTTAGTTATAGGTTTTGATGCTAGTCTTCTAGTAAAACACCAAACTTTCACCCATTGATTCTTTCGAATACCTAATGGGTGTGTTCAACAATTGGTAATCAAACCTCAATTTAGGCCTCCCTATTTCTAGGATAATACCCATGGTATAGTTAACTTCACAACCACCCTTATGTCTAAGATAATGATAGATTAGCAAACTACACACATAGTTATCTCCCATTGCTTTAGTCTCTACATCCCTCTTTCAAGGATGATATAGATTCCTAATGTTCACCCAAAACCCTTCTTTTGAAGATGACTTTGAGCTTTCTAGAGTTTGGAGCTTTCACCCATCAAACCGATATGGGTATTTGGGGATTTCACCCATAAATCCCAACCAAATTGGTCAAGCAACGATAAAACCATACACACTTTAATCTCTATTCATACATAACCCCAAGAGGGAGATTTAGCTACACATAAGATAGATAAGTAAAGATATTCCCTTGATCTCCATTGAAATGATTTATTGAAGACTAAGTGAATGTTACTTCAAACTTTGGACTTTTATAAATCTCCAATGGAAGTGAGCTATTCCTCCACTTAGAGGTTACTCCAATGTATTCTTCACAAAAAATTTATACAATATTTTCTTCTCCAAGTATGGATGCTATGAACTCAAGAATAAAACCTAACTATTGGGAAAGATGGAATATGATGAAAATTGGAATAATGTAATGCCTAGGGTTTGAGTCTTCTTTTTGTAAAATTTGGGATCAGCCACATAAAATTACAATTCTGCCCTGGCGCTAAAATCTTCCGCTAGGCCATGATTGCATGGCCTTGACCGCAACCGCGGTTGGTTGACTGACTGCAATCTCGATCCTCAGACCACAACCGCGGTAACTGAGGCTATTTTCGCTCTAGGTCTTCAACTGCACTTTCTTGCTTTCTTTTGATCAGCTTTCAACTCTAATCCACATCTTTTGATCTTATCAACTCCATGCCTGTAAAGTGTGGATATTAGTGCATTTAATCACAATTATGTCTCATGTATTCATTTAAAACATGATAATGTGCACGAATGTTTAGCGCGAATGAGTGATAAAATTACCACTCATCATTGATGGGCCGTTAAGACTAAAACGGATTGTTACCCCAGTCGTCACAATAAAACAGAATCTATGAAAATTATATGGCAAGTGACGATTTGGGTGACGGGTCATCAGACCAGCAACAAATAGTCACTGAAGTCGTTGATGTCGCCCAAAGTACACTTCTAATTGAAGAATTAACTGGTCACTATCAAATATAGTAACTCAACTAGGTTGGGGTTGAACCCACAGGGAAGATGCTTAATAATTGCTTGGCTTGATTTAATCCACGAGCAGTATAGAAGCGTAAATGGGGGGATTTTAGTATCAATCGTAAGTAGTAACCAAATCTTGAGTGCTTTTGAGTTGTAAATAGTTGAGGACAAACACTAGGCTTATGTTCCCCTGACTTCTTGACTCCATAAATTTCTCATGATCAACTCAAATATTCTGATGCTTTGCATGTAAAGTCTACAAGATATGTATTATCAACCATCTTGTGAATGTGATGATAAATATCACCCTTTACCGATTTAGTCTCAGAGCATCGCCTTGTTGCTCCTTGTTACAACCACAGTTCACTATCACCTTTTGAGTTCAAATGATTAGATGAAATGATGGGAATTATAAGGTGGAGGTAAATCTTAAATTACTGTCTTAATCTTCTTTTCCTAATCAGAAACTCCCTTGTGAAGACATTTGCAAATAC
Source organism: Capsicum baccatum var. pendulum (assembly GCA_030864225.1). Taxonomy (NCBI): domain Eukaryota; kingdom Viridiplantae; phylum Streptophyta; class Magnoliopsida; order Solanales; family Solanaceae; genus Capsicum; species Capsicum baccatum. Next base: position 71,747,719 of record CM061558.1, on the reverse strand, counting down.
AGGCTATCTCAAGATTCTGCAATAACTATGAGATTAATTATTGTGAAGAAGATTAAGATACATGCATAAACCTTAAGATACATGCATAAACTTGGTTGGATGAGTCATATTATGGATAGTGTCTGATCTAAGGTTGAGGCTTGGATACGAGTAGTGGGTACCAATCGCATTGGGAGGATACAACTCATATGTGTCAGTCATATCTCTGTGATGGGATTTTATGGGATTTAAGTGGGGGTATTTTGGATATTTCTGTACTTACCCTAATTAGGAACCACGACTTCTAATACACTTAGGTGGTTATTTATCCTATTATTTTATTCATTAACACTTGGAAACTATTCCAAAATATCTCATAATTCTCTCAAGAGCTTTTGGGGCAAGAAGGCTAGGGTTTCATTTTGAGGATTGCTTTGGGGCTTGTCTTGATGATTTATTTCCATCAATTCTTTAGTATAAGGCATGATTCTCTTCTCTCATTGTAATTTCAACTAAAGGCATGGTTTATATGATTGATTTCATGGTTTTACTATTTCATGATTATGGTTTTAAATTATTATTTGTGGGGTTCTGATACTATATGTTTGTTTATGGTTTCCTATGGTTTTAATTATAGTTTTATATACATTTATGGTGGTTTTGGATAATTGGATTGCATTGTAATGGATTAATGATCTTTGGAATTGGTTTTGGTTATATTCAGCCCCTAAGGTGTTTGATAAAATGCTTATAAAGATATGTTCATTGCATTGATTCTTTCAATGGAACTCTTGCATGTTTTAAACTTGATAAAGGAACTTTGCATGGTTTAAATAATTTGAAAAGGCTAAATGATTATGTTTGTGGGGAACATGAAAGTTTCCCAAGTGGTTTAATATAATATATGGAAGGGCACTTGAAAGTCCCCTTAACTTAAATAGTTTGGCTATGGATAATACTTGCAAGTAAGGGGTGGTATGACAATACCACTAATATTGGACTTGGTTAATGAAATGGTAAATGGATTTGGTTGGTTATTTAAAAATAATTTTAATTGGGCATTAATGGCGGGGTGTGTAGCAAAACCGTGAAAGGTGGCGGTCTCGGAGGACCAAAAACTGGAAACTCATATTTATCGATATTAGGATTGGTCTTAGTAGAGTATGTGTATGATGTCATACTATTGGGGGATGTACTAGTCATCCCATGGGCTACTTCCCTGGTTGTGCAGCTATACGCACTAGGGCCCTTTCAGCAGAGAGAGCTGAACCCATATCGCCCGTGAGTAGTTTAGGAAGGCCATGCTACACCGCCCAAGTAAAGGTTTTCAATGCATTCTAAACTCGATTTTACTTCCCGACACTTATATACATTTGGTTGTATGCATTATGGATGGTTTTGCTTGGTTTTATAACTGGAATTACTTTATTCTTATCATGAGATTCATGCTAGTGGTCACTCGCTAACCCCATCTACTAGAGGCTGTATACCCACGCTATGTAGGAACCGACCATTCTATTCCTCTTATTTAGTACTCAGATTTGGTATCAGCATTTAGACTGAAGTGTGATGTTGGGCGTATTTATACCCCTAAGAACCATAATTTACCCATATATTAGCTAAGTTTTGAGGATAAAATATATAATCCCTGCACTTTTAGTTCATTTTCCTTTAAGTGAGCTGACCTACGTGATTAGCATGTTTTTCAGGTATTAATGATGAAGATTTCAGCACTTTATGGACTTGTGAGCAGCAAAGGAAAACTTCACATTAGAGGGAAGGCAGCTTTTGGACTGAAAGTGATGCATGGGAACTTTTTCCCGGGCAAACCCAGTATTTTTAAATACTTAAGGAGGCAGTAGCAACTTATTGGACAAGGATATTATTAAAACCCTATTGCTGAATTTTTCAGCATAATTAATCATTATCATTATTCATTATTAAGTTTACAGATTCTGTAAGTTTTGGACAGAGAAAAATGCTACACTTGGGAACGGCTAGAGAGAGAAAAACGTCACCCTCTATTTGACGCTAAAATCACTTCCATCGCCAAGATTGTTCTAGGTTGTGGTATGATGATTATGTCTACTTTGATTTCCGTTGTATCCATGAGTAGCTAAACTTCTCTGTTAGGGTTATGGAAACCTTGTAAGATACTATCTATTGCTATGAGTTGGTGAATTCTTGACGTGTATGCTACTTATATCATTACTCTCTTCATTTTAATTGAATTCTCATGGTTGCAAACATAGGGAATATGCCAGTATATCATTAACTTGTTCGAGAGAAAAGTTACATGTTTGGAAAAAAGAGTATGATAAGGAAATAGGGTTTTCAACCTCTATTTACACGTTAATGCCTTAACCGGATTAACTTCTTGGAGAATTCGTACCATTAGTTATACACTTTAGGTTCGAGAGAGCTAAGGTGAAATAAATCCTTGATGGTTGAGAAACACTTGGATTTACAATTAGAATACGAATCTCTATAAGTGCATGCATGTCTAAATTCCGCATTACTCATAGTTAATAGAGAAGTAGAACTTACAAGGTGGACATAACCCTAACTTATCAATCTCTGTGATTAATTCTTACTACGTATATTGTCTCTTTCGTTACTTTGTTAACATTAGTTCACGCCTAAACCAAAACCCCCTTTTCCTTAGAATTTTCGACCAATAGTCTACTAATAATTGCAACACTTAGTGACCAAGTATTCCCTGTGGGATTCGACACCCAACCCAGTTGGGTTCTATATTTGACAGCGACCGCTTACACTTTCTAATGAGAGCTGTAATTTGGGCGTATCAAAGTGGTGAGCTTCTATCCTTTCGGAAAGCATTATTTCATGTTATGGATTTTTTAGACACTTTTCTTTTATTTTGGATATTGGTTTTGGCCATGGTTAGGGGCATGTCCCAATCGAATTTGTTTAGTCTTTTGGATAAAGGCTTTGTGGTACGTCTGGGGGTTAGTATGAGAGGGATTGGTATTGGTGTTTGCCTTGGCATCAGTATTGGTATTGGGGCTAACACCCTTGGATGATATTTTTGTTGTTCCGTCCTATTGTATTTTGGGATTAATTATATTATGTTTATGTATTCCTTATAGTTATGGCCTGGTTTATGGCCTATGGTTTGGTTGGTGGTTGGGTGGTTGGTGTGGTATGGTTGAACTCTATTGGGTCAGTCACGGTTGTGACCTTATCCCAGAGTCTTAATAAGAACATTTACGTTATCTCATTATATGTTTGAAATTCAGCCTATCTAAGGCTAGATTTAGGTGGTTGGATTGGGTAATGTAGGGCGATCCCCGGTCCTCATTGGACATGGAATACCCATTACGACAAGGCCTGGGGTCGGGTCGGGTCATTGACATATGCTACTTTTAGGGTCCACACTTACCTAATTTTTCACTTTATTTTTGCCCTTATTTCTCCCTTTTTACTTTTAAATCATATTTTGACTTAGGCCAGGAATGGTTTTCTCTCTTTATTTTTCTTCTTTCTGTTTTCTGTTTAATTTTCTTTTTTTTTCTTTTGTTTTCAATTTTCTTACTGCACCTGCCCTCTTTTATTTTTCTTTCTACACTTATTTCTTTATTCTCCTTCTTCCTACGCATCCCTATAATAGCCACCCTCAACTTAGACAATTTGCCTTAGTTGAGGTGCACAGTGTCCAAGGAGGACCAGATCCAGAACAAGTTTATTGTAGAAACGAGAAGGTGAAATCGGTGTATTAAACAAAAAAGGGTCACTTAAGTCTCAAATATTCGGATCAAAAGGAGTCATACTTATTTGGTTGGACATTTAGGCTCAAGTGGACTTACAATAAAAAGGGCCTATGATCATCTCCTACTTAACTATCTTATACATAAGTAAAATCAATCGGGCAAGATCTAGATTTATCTACACTGGGAATTTGGTAATACCTCACACACACTCGCACAGGGTTGCATTGCTAAGTACTACTTTTCCAGTTATGCAATTGTTTACCTTAATTGTTCTATCCCTAATTCTAATGTCATTATCGATGTCACAACAGTCTCACACATACACATATGACACAGTTATCAAAAATTTAGGAGGGGCCTCAACTTTTCAACACAATTTAATTAAACACAAATACTCAGCATAATCAATTCAAATCCATAAATGTTCCCAAATTTCTAAATCAGTTCAAAAATTGCAGTTCATTACAAATATTTTCAAAATCTCTCAAAAATTAATAAAAACAATCTTCTGCCATAGGTGCTGATTTTCTCTCTATTTCAGCTGTTAGCACCAAACCTGTAAGTCATATTAGACTTTCAGCTACTTATATTTTTCAGCTACTCCCATAAATTTAGAATCAGCTATACCCCCACCCCCAATTAAAAATTTGTGAACTGCTCTCAGTGCTAAAAAATATGTAAATTAAGGATGAAAGGTCATGCCTGGGCGCTTAAGGTGCTGGATCAACAATATCAGCACGTGGGCTCGTAGGCTGGGTCCCACTCTCCTCAACCATCATCCATCAATTGGGACTGAATAAGCAACAATGGTTAGGGGAACAATACCGTCCCCCTCAGCATCATCACCAGGTGGTCTCGAGCCACCATCTCCATTAGCCATCTCACGGACCCACGTCTCACGGTCCAACTCATCTTGTATACTATCAGCCTTGGCCTTTTTCATAACTTTTTTTTCATCATGCCTTCTTTTCTTTTTCTCTCTTCTCTATCCTCAGGTTTCCCTAACTAATACCTCTACTGGATTTGGGATTTTCCAAATATTAAAAATATGGACTGTAGGTACAACTATCTCAATCACGGTCTCTAAAATTACTAGTCTATCATATAACTTTGTGACCATCCTCTTAATTTCAGCAAGTTCAGATTTGATCCTAGCAATATCAGGCGTTTTCCCGCTACTGAACTTTTAAGTGATCCTTGAATCAAATGCATCAAGTCTCTCTTAGACCCATCTATCCTGACTCACAAACTGTTGTCAAGTCAGGGCTTTATGCCCTCTTCCATGTGACTGACCTTAGCCTCTAGTGTGGCCAATCTGGTGATAACCTCGATCTACATGGCCAGAAAAATCATAATGAGTCCAGAAAGTATACCTCATGGCTTGGGTGGCACAGACTGTACCAGAGGAGGAGTGCTACAAGTACCCCCTGCATCAGTCTGCATAGTCTCTATTTGCTCACCTATCTCAGCCGCCTTAACAGTCTCAGCCTGACCACTCTATTGGAATATATAAACCCTAAAATCTGTTGCTTGCCTTACTTACCGAGCTAAAGGGTTGGTTGCGTCTATGATTAGGCCTAGGTTAGTGGTGTTTGTGGCCTCTAATATATCGTCGATACCTAAGAGTTCTTATACTCCCCCATTCAGGCACATCTATGTGATCATGCAAGGATACATCAATAGAGACTTCTCACCTCCTACATCTCGGTCTCTCAACTCCCAAGCTAATAATTCACCAATATCAAACTCGTAACCAGCTATGAACCTAGATATCATAGCTGCTCGGACTGGGCTCAAAACATTATCTCTCATGGTGGGACAAACCCTGTGTCTGGCCAATGTCTACCATGCCTTACCCTCTAAGTTGAGGGTATTCTTTGTCTGGTCAATGTTTACCATACCTTACCTTCGAAGTTGAGGGTATTCTTATCAATCTTTTGGGAGACTACCCTTGGGCCTCCTAATACCTACACAATATTTTGTTCGTTTAAAGCTATTCGCTCTGCAATCTATTTAAGGAACTCAATATTTTCCTTTGAACCTAACCTCCTCTGAGTGATCTTCCTCATTTTCTCCATCTGATAGTCTATCTTGTCAGTGTTTATCGAAGGCCGATACTCTGGTCCGTACAAGATTTGATGAGTAGTACATGGTGAAATGTTTACCCACACTTCCTGAATAGTGAGTAAAGAAATAGGCTCACCACCTTTCCATAATTGACCTTGTGGATATTGTCTTTAACGTTCGCCCTTGTATGCAGCATAAAATTCTTGCACCAATACTTTATTGTATTTATCGAGTGCTCTTGTTATCCATTCATAGCGCACCTCGAACCTAGTTATCTCTGACATCCCAATAGTCATCAACCTCTGCTCTAGATACAATACCCATTTGTTCTTTCCACCTCAAGGTCTGCTTAACCCATTGTTAAAAGTCTTCTGCATACCAGGGTACCCCCATTATTCAACGATGGAAACTGAAGTATTGGTAAGTACAAGTGAAGGCTTCTGTCAATCTATCAGGTTAGCATCGACCTCTTTTATATGGTGGACATCCTCATAACTAGATTCTTCCAAACTCAATTCAGTATCATCATAAGCATCAAAACATTGTTGTGCCTTCGTATAAGTCACCATTATTGTTGGATGACACAGACAACTCAGAACCAGTTGATTCCAAACTAGTATCTGATGCCTTCTTATTGCCCTTTTTGGACACTTGCTTAGCAACTGATATGTTCTTAGGAGGCATGGTCCTGCAAGTGCACATTTATTAGTAAATAAATAAAGAAAAAAACAAAAACAAAAAGCTAAAGTTCAGTGTGCATGTTTTGTTCAGCGTATGAGTGGGTGATACAGGTCATATTAACTGGGTACGACTCGTATGAACGAGTTATATGGTACATATTAGATGAACAATTGCTCACTAGTTTGCTTACAACTCCTCCTAACCAGTCGTACTGATAAGGTATGACTCGTTACCAACAGACGCAAGCAGATCAAAAATATTTTATAAAATATTATTCCTCCCAGGTTAGTACTATTTAAGCGTACGAGTTATATAGATTGGGTACGACTCGTTTAAGCATGTCTTATCCATTCCAGGACTTTAAATTTGTTAGACTTTTATGTTGTCAGTGGGTACGAGTCCCAATACGACCCTATTACCAATAGGTACTATTGATGCCTAATTTTTACCATCTATGACAAAGTTTAATTCTGAGTTACCAGTGGGGAAAATTGAGGATTTGGGAGGAGCATTCCTCTAATCCTATTTCTATGTAACCAAAGAATTCAAGGAGAAATTTCTTTAGAACATTCAATCCTGAAAAAGTTAATCTCCGGTGAATTCATTTAAACTCTGGTGAATTACCAGTGGGTTCTCACAGTGGTAAAATTCTTTCAAATTAAGCTCGTTTGTACTGGTTAGCTTCTCAGAGAAAGGTAAACACCTCCCCTCATCTAGTTTTCTTGTGTCATAGCAATTTTATTTATTAGCATATAAATTTTTGTTAGTATAGTAATGGATGTTGGGACTGTTAGATGTAGAGGCTTAAAGGTTGTAGGTTTTTTTGCGCGAAAAATAAAGTTGGATTTTGATAAACAAGAGTCGGCCTTTGTTTTTTGTTTTTTTAAAATTAGGTTTTGTCACTTTCTTTTCCCCTTTTTAGTTTACTGGAATAGGATTTTCGCACAAAAGTAGTGCTCTACTTTCTTAACATAATGTGTTTATATCTTTTGTGTCTCTTGCGGTATAGCATGTACGATAGCTTCATTAATGTAGAAAAATGACTTTCGAGTAAATCAACCTATTTATAGTTTTGTAGTTAATTATGATTTTGTATGACCAACACTTAACATTCTCCCTATTTCGGCCTTATTTTGTTTAATGTAAAAGCCATAATTAGTTTTCATACTCTTTGTGTAAGTTATTCATTTAATTTACACATGTTATAATAGAAAAAAAGATGGTGCGACTACTAGTTTTTTTTCATTTAGTGATAGAGTATGTTTGATATTGTTTTATATAAAAGTAGAAAAATACATCACTAAAGTTAATTCACTGAATAGGTTTATTTATGTTGAATGTTTACGTTATTTGTATATTTTTATTTGGCTTTATTTGATTGGATACACAATTTGAAACAATTCATAAATATTTTGATTTGGTTGTCGATGATCCAAATCGATCGGTTATTTTCCTAAAGCATACCATTTTTTATTACTCTATGATGTATAACCAAAGATGATCTGAATAATTATTTTTAGTACTTACTTTTTAACTTTAACATATATATATGTGTGTGTGTGTGAGTGTGTATTTTCTGGTGAATCCTTATAAGCATGTGTTGTTTACTCTTCTCTGTATTCACTGGAATATTTCTTCAATGTATGAGTGTAGTCTTTCCAATTTTTGTTTTATCTTAGTTTATATTGGAGGGGAAGACAATGTATTTTCTAATCATTAGGTTATGTTCTGATCATAAAATTCACTAATGGATAAAAGAATAACTGTATGTTTACTTGACATGAGCACTAGGCGGCGAAAAAAAGAATTACTGTATGTTTACTTGAAATGAGCATTAGACGTTGACCTCTTTAGAAAGTTGAATATTTGGTATGATCAAGTTGAATATGTTCTCTTTCTTTCTTCATTACTGCATGTTTAAATCATGTGTATTGTCATGTGATTGGATCATACTTTTCTTATATATTAACCCTAGGTAAGCCACTATAAGAATAGGCTATATTGTATTGTGTTGATTCTTACTAAAGTGATACTTAATAAACCTTTATAAAATTTAAATTGTCATTTTTTTATGGTTGTGGATTTTGCTATTGTTAGATTCTTGTTAGGATACACGCTAATTCTTATATTTTTTTTATGCATGTGACGTTGACTTGAGTCCCAACGGACTCCATGCCCTGTATTTCTCAATAGGCCAAAGAGGCCTTATCTTCTACAAGCTCAAATGTCTTTATTTTTGAAGAAAGTTGTTGTTATACGAGGTATACAAATGATATACGAGATTTACAGGTTAAAGGTGGCTGGTATAAGCCAAGAGATGATGTATGGTAAGGCTGAAAGCGAGCATACAGGGTTTTATACACTGATATATAGTATATATAAAGAAAAACACACAAAAATGGACTGATATACACATAGTATACACTGCAGAAAGAAGACCCAAAGTCCATAATTCAAAGCCCAAAACTGGGCAACTTTATTAATGGGCCAATTAAGAGCTCAACTTCAATTCTTGTATTCATCTTTTGTAACTTATAATTTGTCTTTGTTTATTTGTACTAAATAACATTATAAATTAATTAATCTAGGTAAATTTTCTAAGATGTTGTCATTTTATTTTATTTTATCTTAGTTTTCTTTTACTTAATTCATGATTTTTTCACCCAATTTATATTGTCAAAAATGGATTAAATTGGTTACTTTGATTTTCTCCTTAAAATAAGTCTTTTAAAAGTTAAGTTTTTCATTCCAAAATGGCATTCATTATGTTCATATAACTAATAGTCAATTTGTATTAAAGCAACTTTCCTCAAATTCAAGAAACTATGTTTTCTTGTAAATTTTAACTTTTCATAATTAATAAGATACTTTTAATTTAATACCCTCAACATTCTTTTTTTAACGGTATTATTTATAACATAATCGACTTTTCTATAATAATTAATAATAAGAAAATAATTTCATATTCTTCATTTTTACAAAAACAAAATTCATCTTTCTCTTAAGTCTGAAAAATTGCAACTTAGTTTAATTCAAATAAAATGTTTCTCTTTTAAATAAATAAATGTCATTCTAAATTTTTAAATAAATAATTTTAATCTATAAAATCAAGTCTTTGTAAAAATTAGCCACTTTTAGTTAGTCAAGTTAGTTTCTTTTTGGTAAATCGTTTTAAACGGATGCTCCTAAGTGCCTTAAAAACCTTCTTAGGGCGTTAATTGAACCCTTACTTAATTTCTCTAGTTTTAAAGGTTTATTGCTGTTATTGAACCTTTGAGACCCTTTTGAAACATCCTGGGTTTTGACCCATAAAAAGGGATTGGTCATACGACTTAGAGGTATGAGTTGTAAGAGATTAGTGTGAGTCGTATCAAGGAGTCATATGGTGGGCAGTGTTTGATCCTCTAGGTATTTCATTTTGCCAGGGATACGGGTAATGGGTATGGATCGTATACTATGGTTATGACTTGGTTGGATGAGTTGTATACTGGATAGTGTTTGATCCAAGAGTTGAGGTTTGACTACGAGTGGTAGATATCGATCGTATAGGAGGGTACGACTTGTATGGGTTAGTTGTATCCCTGTGATGAGTTTTTAAGGAATTTAAGTAAGGGTATTTTGGATATTTTCCTACTTACCCTTATTAGGATCCACGACTTCTAATACACTTAGGAGGTTATTTACCCTATTATTCTAATCATTAACACATAGAAACTATTCCAAAACATTCAATAATTCTCTCAAGAGCTTTTGGGGTAAGAAAACTAGGGTTTCAACTAAGGGATTGCTTTGGGGCTTGCTTTGGTGATTTTTTTCCATCCATTTTTTTGTATAAGGCATGATTCTCTTCCCTCATTATAATTTCAACTAAAGGCATGGTTTATATAATTGATTTCATGGTTTTACTATTTCATGATTATGGTTTTCAACTATTATTGGGGTTTGTGATATTGAACGCTTGTTTATAGTTTCCTATGATTTTAATTATGCTTTTATATGCATTAAATGGTCGTTTTGGACAATTGGATTGCATGGTAATGGTTTAATGGTCTTTGGAATTGATTTTGGTTATATTATGCCCCCAAGATGTTTGATAAAATGCTTATAAAGATATGTTCATTGTACTGACTTCTTTTAATGGAACTTTTACATGTTTTAAATTGGATAAAAGATTTATGCGTGGTTTAAATAGTTTGGAAAGGCTAAAGACTAAATAGTTATGCTTGTGGATAACATGGAAGTTTCCCAAGTGGATTTAATATGGTAATTGAAAGGGCACCTAAGGTCCCCTTAAACTAAATAGTTTAACTATAGATATTCCTTGCAAGTAAGGGGTGGTATAACGATACCAATAATATTGGCCTTCGTTAATAAATGGTAAATGGATTGTTTGGGCATGGTTTCAACTGGGAATTTATGGCGGGGTGTATAGTGAAGCCGTGGAAGGTGGCGGTCCCAGGAGGACCAAAATTAGAAACTCATATTTACTGATATAAGGGGTCTTGATGAACATGTGGGAGTGTCACGTTTTATATTAGAGGGATGTACTAGTCATCCCATAGGATATTCCCTGGTCGTGCGGCTACACATACTGGGCCCTTTCAGTAGGAGGAGCTGAAACTATATCGCTCGTGGGTGGTTAGGATGGCCAAGATACACAACCCAAGTAAAGGTTTTAAGGGCATGCTAAATCCAATCCCTTTTCTCGGCACTTATATATGTATGGTTGTATGCATTATGGATGGTTTTACTTGGTTATATAACTGGCATTATTTTATCCTTACCCTGAGTTTTATACTAGCTGTCATTCGCTAATCCCATCTACTATCTGTTGTATACCCACGCTACGTAGGAACCGGCTATTCAAATCCTTTATTTTAGCACGCAGATTCGATATCAGCATTTGAACTGAAGTGGTGAGCTTCCATCCTTTTGAAATGCATCATTTTATGTTATGGATTTCTTTAGACACTTTTCTATTTCTTTGGATATTGGTTTTGGCCATGGTTGGAGGTATGTCCCAACTGCATTTGTTTACTCTTTTGGATAGAAGCTTTGTGGTACTTCCAGGGGTTTTAACCAAGCTTTGGGGGAATATTTCAACCAGATTTTTATTATTATTTTGGATAGAGGCTTTGTGGTACTTCTAGGGGTTGGTATGAGCAGGATCGATATTGGTGTCAGCCTTGGCATTAGAATAAGCCGGTGGGCTAACACCATCGGACGATATTGTTGGTTATTCCGTCCTATTATATTTTAGGATTGATTCTCATATTATGTTTTGGTATTCCTTTTGGTTTATGGTTTATGGTTTGGTTTGGTATGGTTGATCGATTGGTATGGTACGGTTGGACTCTGTTGGGTTAATCAGGGTTATGACCCTATCCTAGAGTTTTAATGAGAATAATAATGCTATCTTGTTATATGTTTGAAATTCAGCCAATCTAAGACTGGATATACATGTTTGGGTTGGGTAACAGGGGGTGGTCCCCGATCCTGGTTAGACTTGGGATGTCTATTATGACAAGGCCCGAGATTGGGTCGTGTTAAGTTAGTATCAGAGCTCTAGGTTCATGGTTAACTAGGAAGTCTACAAAGCCGTGTCGAGTAGAGTCCCTTGTATGGATATGACGCGTGCCACACTTAAAATAGAGAGGTTGTAAGATACTTAGGAATGTTTCACTTTCTTGGTATTCTATTTTCAAGCTTGAGTTCTAAATCACAGAATCTTTTCTAATCCTTGTTTGTTCATTTTTCAAATTATTCCTTCTAGATTTGGAACATAAGGAAATTTTTTTGTCCCATCTGGGGATAATGCTAAAGGGTTACATCCTACGTTTAGAGTACATCTTTGCTCTGATGGTCCTATTCTTAATGGTGCTAGAGTTTCTCCTATTCTGACTAGTTCTCCTCAGGTCCCTCAGGGCAATATGATGAACGCAGAATTTTGTTAGTCTATTCAAATAATTTCCCAATTGGTTGTTGCTCAGGTTGAGTGGGGTGCGATTGGTGCTTTATTTGTTGAGGCCACAAGGGTTGGTCAATTTATGAAGATGGGTCCTTCAACTTTTACTAGAGTGAAGGTGGAGGAGGATCCATAAAGATTCTAGAATGAGATAGAAAAGATCTTTCAGGTGATACAGGCTACTAATGTAGAGGGGGTTAACCTTATAGCTTATTAGCTCAAAGATTTTTCTTATCAGTGGTATAAGGAGTGGTATAGGGATAAAGGTGATATGTAAGAGGAAGGGTGGGAAGCTTTTTCAAATACCTTCATGGATTGTTTCTTTCCTCAAGAGTTAAGGGAAGCAAAGATGAAGGAGTTTGTGAACCTTAGGCAGTGGAGGATATCTGTAAAGAAATATGCCTTAAAGTTCCATCAGTTATTAAGGTATGCTCCTAATTTGTTGGCTAATATGAGGTCAAGAATAAAGAAGTTTTCTTCTAGCTGAATATACATTTAATTCTGGAGAGCAACACTGCCTTGCTAATTAAAGATATGGATATTTTGAGGTTGACTATTTATATGCAGCAGGTTGAGAATGAGAAGAGAAAGCATGTGGAGTTTGGGGATAGGCAGGGAAAGTGGAAGAAGTTTTCTGATCAGGGAGGTTCGCAGTCTCAGGGAAGTAGAGATGGTGGCAAGTGGCAAAAAAAATAGGAGAGTTTGGGATTCTTTTCTGCTAGTGCTTCTTAATAGTCGGGAGACAGGCGTCATTAAGGTGTTGATAATTCTCGGGCATAAGTTTCCCAATCTCAAGTGAGTGGAGGCTAGTTAGTTTCTTCGTGTCCTCTTTGCCAGTTCTGTGGTCGTCCTCATCGGGGTTATTACGAGTAAGGAAGGGATAAGTGCTTCAAGTGTAGTCAGGTAGGCCATCGGCTCAGGGATTATTTAACTAATATGGTTGCTATGGGGGCGAATAAGATTCCTATGACTTTATCTTCTGCTCCTGCACCTGGTGGTGTGGTATCTACTACTGTTACTGCTCCTGGTTCTAATGTTGGTCAGAACAGGTTGTACGCTTTGGCATCTCAATAGGAATTTAAGGCATCAGCTGATGTCGTTACTGGTACATTATAACTTTTCTCTTGTGATGTATATTATTTACTTGATATGGGATCCACTCTTTCTTATATGACTCCATATGTGGTTGTGTCTTTTACTTTTAATATAAAAGTTATCTCAAATTCTTTTTTATTTCTACCTCGATAGGTGGCTCAGTTATTACTAAGAGAGTCTATAGAGAGTGTGTGGTATCTGTTGGTAGTAAGCAGACCTTGGAAGATCTGTTTGAGTTGGATATGGTAGCTTTTGATATAATCTTAGGTATGGATTGGTAACATTTTTTTATGCGTCTGTGGATTGTCAGACCTATAGGGTTATCTTTAAGTTCCCCGGTGAATCGGTTATAGAATGGGAAGGTAGTTTCTTAGATCCTAGGAGGGTTTATTTTTTTATCTTAGAGCTTGGAGGTTAATCTCTAAGGGATGTCTTTATTACTTTGTCTGGGTTAAAGATTCAAACTGGGAATATCCTTCTTTGTCTTTGTTCCCTATTTTAATGAGTTTCCTGAGGTCTTTCTGGATGATCTTCCTGGTGTTCCTCCGTATAGAGAAATAGAGTTTGGTATTGATTTGCTTCCGGACAATCATCCAATTTCTATTCCTCTGTATAGAATGGCTCCGACAGAGTTGAGAGAACTCAAGGAGCAACTTAAGGATCTTCTAGATAAGGGGTTTATTTGTCCTAGTATTTCTCCGTTGGGTACACCTGTTTTGTTTGTGCGGAAGAAGGATGGTTCTCTTCGAATGTGCATTGACTACAGGCAGTTGAACAAGGTAATGGTCAAGAACAAGTATCCTCTTCCAAGGATAGATGACGTGTTTGACCAGTTACAGGGTGCCAAGTTCTTTTCTAAGATAGATCTTCGGTCTGGGTATAATTAACTTAAGATTAGGGAGGTGGATATCCCTAAGATGACTTTTTGTACTTAGTATAGGTATTTTGAGTTCTTGGTGATGTCGTTTGGGTTGACTAATGCTCCAACAACATTTAAGAACTTGATGAACAAGGTGTTCAGGCAGTATTTGGATCTCTTTATAATTGTGTTTATTGATGACATTCTGGTTAATTCAAAGAGTGAGGTGGATCATGCTAATCACCTTCGTATGGTGTTACAGACCCTAAAGGAACAATAGTTGTATGCCAAGTTCTCTAAGTATGAGTTCTGGTTGAATGCTGTGTGACTTATTTTGGTCATGTTATCTCTAGTGAAGGGATCATAGTGGATCCGCAGAAGGTTGTTGTGGAGAAAAGGTAACCTAGGCGACTCTATCCAATATCAGGAGCTTCATAGGTTTTGGTCGAGTATTATAGGCGATTTCTGGGAAGCTTTTCTTCGATAGCTTCTCCTTTGACTAAGTTGACTTAGAAGAAGGTTAAGTTTTCTTGGTTTGATGCTTGTGAAGGGAGTTTTGAGAAGTTGAAGGATAAGTTGACTTTGACTCCAATCCTGACCTTGCCAGAAGGCAATGATGGGTTTGTGGTTTATTGTGATTCATCCCGGGTGGGTCTTAGTTGTATATTGATGCAACAAAGGAAGGTGATTGTCTATGCTTCTAGGCAGTTGAAGGTACATGAGAGGAATTATCCTACACATGATTTAGAGTTATTGGTGGTTGTGTTTGCTTTTAAAATATGGCCGCATTATTTGTATAGTGTTCACGTGGATATCTTTTCTGAGCACAAGATTATTCAGTACGTGTTCACTTAGAAGAGCTTAATCTCAAGCAGATGAAGTGGCTTAAGCTTCTCACAGATTATACTATGAGTCTTCACTACCACCCAGGTAAGGCTAATGTGGTTGTTGATGCTCTTAGTAGGTTATCCATGGGTATTTTGGCTTACGTGGAGTAAGGTGAGTGGGAATTGGTAAAGGATATTCACCATTTGGCTAATCTTGTAGATCGTCTCTTAGACTCTAAGGATGGTGGTGTGATGGTACAAGGAGTGATTTGATCGTCTCTTGGTTTAGAGATTATAGAGAAGCAAGTGTTATACCCTATCTTGATGAAAATTAAAGGTGACGTTGGTGGGCAAAAGGTAGTGGTGTTTGAGATCAGTGGTGATGGTACTTTACGGTACCAAGGGAGGTTGTGTGTTCCTGATGTCGATGGGTTACGACAAAGGGTTTTCTTGAGGCACATGAGTCACGCTATATTGTTCATTCTGGCTCGACTAAGATGCATCATGATCTGAAGAAGATCTATTGGTGTAATGGCATGAAGAGGTATGTGGCTAATTTCGTGGGCAAGTGCATAGTATGTCAATAGGTTAAGGTTGAGCACATGAGGCCAGGAGGGTTGTATCAAGAAATTAATTTGCCCGAATAGAAGTTGGAAGTGATCAAAATAGACTTCATTTTCGGTCTACCTCAATCTCAAAATTAGTATGATTCGATTTGGGTCATCGCAGATAGGATGACCAAGTTTATGCATTTTTTGCAAGTGCGGACTACCTTTTTGGTGGAGGATTATGCGTGGTTTTATCTTCAGGAGATTGTGAGGCTATATTGGGTACCTGTTTTGATTATTTTTTATAGGGTTAGGGACTAGGGTTAGTCTAAGTACTACTTTTCATCCACAATTGGATGGGCAAGTGGAGAGAACTATTCAGACATTGGAATATATACTTTGAGCCTGTGTGATTTACTATGGTGGTAATTGGGTTAAGCATCTACCATTGGTGGAGTTTTCTTACAACAATAACTATTATTCGAGTATTGGTATGGGTCCTTTCGAGGATTGTATGGCAGGGGGTGTAGATCTCCTATTGGGTGGTTTGAGCTAAGCGGACATGTTTGGTCCTAATTTGTTCTATCAAGCTACAAAGAAGGTGAAGGTGATTCAGGATAGGTTTAAAACTGTGAGAAGTTGTCAAAAGTCCTAAACGAATGTTAGGCGTAGAGGCATGGAGTTTGAAGTCGGTGATAAGGTGTTTCTCAAGGTGTCTTCCATGAAGGGAGTAGCACAATTTGGCAAAAAAGGGAAACTCAATCCTTGGTTCATTGATCCTTATGTGATTTTCCGAAGAGTTCTCAATATTGCTTATGAGTTGGAGTTGCCATCTAGCTTAAGTTTGGTTCATCCGATCTTTCACGTTTCTATGTTGAGGAAGTATCTTGGTGATCCTTCTTCAGTAAACCCATTGGAAAGATTGGACATTTTAGATTCTCTGTCTTATGAAAAGGTCTCGGCTGAGATATTAGATAAGCAAGTTCGTCGATTGTGGACCAGGGATGTGGCTTCGGTTAAGATTGTATAGCAGAACCATAAGGTGGAAGAAGTTACATGGAAAGCGAAAGTAGACATAAAGTCCAAATACCCGCATTTGTTTTTTGCTCTTAGGATTCATGCGGAGGGTATGGTTCTTGAACACATCTTTATTTTCTGAGTTTGTTAAAGGAAAGGGTAATATCTTTGCCTCTTTATTTTCAAACTTTTTAAAGGGATATTTGATGATGCAAATGACTCTGTGTGTGGTTACCCCTACCTTGTCCATCATTCAGGGACGAACGTTCCTAGTGGGGGAGAATGAAGCATCCTGGGTTTTGACCCTTAGAAAATTTTCTGGAAATCCATTCTCCGAACCCAATACAACTCATGGTACGAGTCGTATGTTGAGGTACGAGTCATCCCATAGGAGTGTCATATTTTATATTGGAGGGATGTACTAGTTATCCCATGGGATATTCCCTGGTCGTGCGGCTACACGCACTGGGCCCTTTTAGCAGGCGGAGCAGAACACATATCGCTCGTGAGTGGTTAGGACGGCCAAGCTACACAACCCAGGTAAAGGTTTTAAGTGCTTGCTAAACCCGATCCCCTTTCCTGGCACTTATATATGTATGGTTGTATGCATTATGGATGGTTTTACTTGGTTTTATAACTGGCATTATTTTATCCGTACCCTGAGTTTCATCCTAGCGGTCATTCGCTAACCCCATTTACTGGCGGCTGCATACCCATGCTAAGCAGGAATCAGCTATTATACTCCTCCTATTTTGCACGCGGATTTGGTATCAGCATTTGGACTGAATGGTGAGATTTCATCCTTATGGAAGGCATCATTTCATGTTATGGATTTCTTTAGACACTTTTCTTTTACTTTGGATATTGGTTTTGGCCATGATTGGGGGAATGTTTCAACCAGATTTTTTTTATTATTTTGGATAAAGGCTTTGTGGTACTTCTGGGGGTTGGTATGGGTGGGATCAGTATTGTTGTTGGCCATGGCATTGGAATAAGCCGGTGGGCCGACATTATCGGACAATATTGTTGATTGTTCCATCTTATTACATTTTGGGATTGATTCTCATATTATGTTTCGGTATCCCTTTGGTTTATGGTCTATGGCTTGGTTTGGTACTGTTGATCTGTTGGTGCGGTACAGTTGGACTCGGTTGGGTCGATCACGGTTGTGACCCTATCCTAGAGTCTTAATGAGAACAATAATGCTATCTTGTTATATATTCGAAATTCAGCCCATCTAAGGCTGGATATAGGTGGTTGGGTTGGGTAATAGAGGGCGGTCTCCGGTCCTGTTTAGACTTGGGATGCCTATTACGAAAAGGCCCGAGGTCGGTTTGTGTCACCCTTTTAAATTTTTCTTGATTTTTTCAATAAAAATCAAGTGGCGACTCTGTGAGTTTCTCAAAACTATTTCAAAAATTTCTTGAATCTTTTGAAATAGTTTTAATGAAGGTAAAAATGATTTTCTCCTAATAAAATCTGAAAGGGATAAAAAATGGCGACTCTGCTGGGGAATTAACTAGGTTCTAATCAAATATTTGAACTAACTTCTTTGACTAATTATTTGGGTTTGTAATACTTGAATTGTTTGTCTACTTATGTGTTTAAATTTTCATAAAATTTAAACTCTTGCATTTCATGGCTTACTTCCACATTTGAATAAATAAACTGTTTTGGGGTTTTGCGGATTTCCCGACCCCTATTTATCAATTCCAAATGAAGTGTTGGAAATACGACAATTTATTGGCATGTTAGGTATCCGATGGTTGTTCGTATTTTCAAACCCGAGTTGTCCACTTGGGAACCTGGGCAAAGCTCACTCTAGATACCTAGGATAGAGCGAAACCAAAACCCTTTTTAGGTATGAGCCTAGGACGACCCAATACCTGAGAGGGTATTGGGCCCATTAGAAAACCCACCTTACGTCTATTGACCACGAGTCAATAACAAATGATCATCCTTTATGTATTTTAATTTACGGATGTAATGTTGGATTGTATGGACCATTGTCCCTTGGTATATATTTGGGATCAATGAAACGTCTTACAAACGGCACGTATATCCTTCAAACATTTGGCTTACCTTTGGCTTGAAAGGTTCCATGTATGATAGGACACGTAATAATAGTTTATGTTCTAAAGTGTTTCATTATTTTGCTTTTTCTGTATTTTCTTGATTTGTGTATTTAAATAGCTTATCTTTGGCTTTAAACAAACTAGTCCATTATTCTATTTTAAAATCTTAGACCATTAGTAGGCATATAAGACTCAAATTTGAAAAATTCCAAACTACCCTTAGAAGTCCGCTGATAAAATTCCATCCAATTTACCCAAATTTGTTCAAAATTTCATTAGGTTATTATCCAATTCACATAGATCACGTTGCCCTCAAAATTTATTTTTTCCTGCATTTGATTATAGCTAGAGCTATCCAGATATTTTATTAACAAAAAGACTATGTTGTCTTTAAAGTTTTTCAAATAAGCCTTTTTAGGATGTTTATCCGTTAATATTTGATTTCTAAAAAATCACTTAGTTTATCTTGTTCAAAGTTCTATTTTTTCCATCAAATTCAAGATCCGTCAAATGATCAAAGTTCTGATCAGTCGGCCACTTTCTCAAGTGTCCTACCCTTCAACTTCTGGATTTAGTCTGTTTCAAATCAAATATATGTCATTTGTTTCGTATATTACTTTGGTTAAATATACGATTCATGAATTAACATTTTTCCTTTTTGAGTGCTTTTCTTTTCTTTTCTTTTCTTTTAGAGAGGCTGATTTGTGTTGGTAGTCATACTTGCCCGCTTCACAAAGACAAAACGGAATCGCTGGCAGAACATTAGTATTTCACACGGTCTAAGGTCAAGAAAGTAAGTAGAGACTCATCAGTTCTTAATTGGACTAACATACAGACTCGTTCAACTATGGTTCCAAATTTGATCGGCACAAACACTTCATCTGAGTCAGTTCCCACCTTGTTTGTGGCAATGAACCCTTGTCCCTCAATTGGAAGAGAAATAACCCTAGAGGTCGTTGCTTGTTTGGAACAACAAATTTCCAAAATAAGTCTTATAATAATGCAAAGTAGAACACTTTATCAGACTCCTCTAAACGGAACTCTGTCCCCTGATGATCGATAAAAGGGTCTTGTGTTTTCGACATTGGAAGGAGTTGATCAGGATAGTCACTTTATCACTTCTCAAAATATTTATGCCTCACAGAATGCTCCTTTTGTGTACACATTTGCACATCCAAAGGTTCAGAACATATCATTGTTACACCAAGCTCCGCCAGTGTACATCTATTCTACCGCCCCTCCAAAGACACAAACTTAAGGGTTATACCACTTAGATACTAATCATAATGTTAAAACAGAGAATGTGCTAAGAATATACACTGATGAGATGATGAACAGAAAGCTCAAGGTCTTGCAAGATGCAATGAGAATCCTTTGGGAGCTTGGGAATAATAAAAGTGTGAAGTATGAAGAATTATGTGCATTTTCCAAGATCGAGTTGCCACCTGGTTACAAGATTCCAAAATTTGAAAAGTTTGATGGGCCCGGGAATCACTAATTTTATTTGAAAACTTATTTTTAAAAGTTTATTGGCGTGGGAAAAAATGAAGGAATACGGGTTAAGCTATTTAGTTAAAGCTTGAGTGAAAAGTCTTTAGAATGGTATGCTAAGAAAGATGTGACTAAATGGCACACTTAGGATGATCTGACAAATGCTTTTGTGGATCACTAGAAGTTTTATGTCGATATTATTCCTAACAGAATATCTATCACTCAGCTAAGACAGAAATAAAATGAGAATTTTTGTGAATACGCCATATGCTAGAGAAAAGAAGCAACCAGGGTACATCCCCCTATGGAAAAAGATGAAATGATCAGTTACTTCATCCATCCAGTAAATCCAGAATATTTTGATCGCATGGTAATGATGGATGGGAAAATATTTACTGAAATTATCAAGACTGTAGAAATGAATGAGGATGGCCTCAAGACAGGAAAGATAACAAATATGACAGAGCTGCAATTCACTCATTAGAGCTTCCAGACTAGCTCTTTCAGAAATGGTAAGAAAAAAGAGAAGTAATAGGAGCGATAACTCAAGAAAATTCATTCAACTACAAGAAATCTCCTCAATATCAACCCAATACTCGATATGATCATTATCCAGTCTTTAATCCATATGTGACATATCATGCTCAACCTCCACCATAAAACTATCAAAATAATGCTCCTCATACCAATCATGAAAGGAAGCCTCTCAGCATTTTCACGCCACTGGCAGAATTCTTACCCAGCTTTTTGAAAGGTTGAAAGAAGAAAAACTACTTTATCCGGTGGAAGCAAAGCTCGTGAACACTTTTTCTAATTGGTATGATCCAAACAAGCAGTGTGTTTATCACTCTAGAGTTGTTGGATATGATACAGAAAATTGTATCACTCTCAAGTACAAAATTCAGGATCTTATTGATAGCAAGGTGATAATGCCTGAAGAAGCTCTGGCTAATGTTAACAACAGTCCATTGCCCTATCACATGAAGTAGTCATTGGCACTATCAATCAAAAAAAGCATGAATTTTCCTCAAACCGTGTTCTTTGGCATCTTTCTATCCTGCATATGGAATTCATTATTTTCTTTTCTTGTAGTCATACTTTCTCATTTCATTTCCTCATAATTGCATTCTGTTTCTTTATTTCTTTATAATTGCACTTTATGGTTTGATTTCCTTGTAATTACACTTTATTGTTTGATTTCCTTGTACTTGCACCATTTTAGTTGTAATGAACAACGTTAGACCTGATTTTCCTCATGGAATATGTAGGCGGCCTGTATTAGCTTTGGTCACATTATCAAAAATTTCAAACATTCTTTTTGTATGTATGAACTATGTTTGACCTGAATTTTCAAGAATAGGATACGTAGGCGGCCTATGTCGGTTTCGGTCAACCCCTTAAAAATTTTTATCTTTTTACTATGAACTACGTTTGACCTGAATTCTCAAGAATGTGATACGTAGGCGGCCTATGTCGGCTTCGTTCAACCCCTTAGAAGATTTATCTTTCCATTTTATGTTGGAATTACCATTCCTACCTCAATGGGGTGCATAGGTATCACACTATCTCGATCATATTTCCTGTAACATTTTCATAGAAACTATGGCAAAAATTTTTAGAAGATCTCAAAAATTCATCAAAGGATCGTTTCCTTAGTTAAATGAAGATGACATTAAAGCATGTAACTAGGGCTGAAATTTTTGAGAAGGTCTCACAAATTTCACAAAACTTGACATCTT
Source organism: Capsicum baccatum var. pendulum (assembly GCA_030864225.1). Taxonomy (NCBI): domain Eukaryota; kingdom Viridiplantae; phylum Streptophyta; class Magnoliopsida; order Solanales; family Solanaceae; genus Capsicum; species Capsicum baccatum. The sequence continues at coordinate 71,725,645 of CM061558.1, read as the reverse complement.
CTACAAAATTGAAAATCGGAAGTTGCTGAAGCTAAAATCGGAGCATAATATATGAAGTTCTACTCCACCTCAGAAATGACTCAAGTACTTTGCACTTTAGACTGGGGCGGAATAATTGAGAAAATCTCAAAAATTCCATACTCATAAATGTCACAAGTTATAAGAAAGTTTGGGAGTTATGTTATAGATCGGGGCAGAATCTTTAAGGAAGATCCTTAAAAATTCCACGAAAGTCGTATTTCAAGTTCAGAAAAGTTTTTAAATCAATGATAAACAAGATGTATCAGGAGAGTAAGATAATACCAACACAGTCAGTCTCTCAAAACAAAGAATTTTTATTTGGATACAGGAATAGAGAAGTCACAAAGTTGACAATGATAAGCATGAAAAAGGGCATAATCAGATCCACTATGGGAAATAATCGAGCATAATGATGAAGATGTGGAGATATTATCTATACTACCACCTCTAAGTCATCACGGGTGATGTTATGAAAGATCTCCTTTAAAAAATAATACAAAATCATCTTCTCAAAGTTTGAAGATCTAATCCAGAATCTCAGGATATGAACAAGTCCTTTGGAGGACTCCTAATTCAAAGGATAAAGTTCATTATCTTTGGGTCGTCCACCCTTTCAAAAGGACACATCTTATTTAGTTCAACCACCCTTTCAAAAGGATATATTATATTATATTTGGTCCATCACCTCGATCAAAGTGACATATTACATTCAAGATAGGTGATACACATTTTAATGAGACACATTGGGCTGTCACCCTGATCAATATGACATGTTATATTCAATTTAGGTCGTCCGCCTTTCAATGAGACACGTTGGACCATCACCCCGATCAAAGTGACATTTTATATTCAAGATAGGTCATCCATTTTTCAATAGGACATGTTGGGTCGTCACTCCATTCAAAGAGACATGTTATATTCAATATTGGTCATCCGCCTTTCAAGGAGGCACATTGGATCATCATCCCCGTTCAAGTGGCATATTACATTCAAGATAGGTCATCCGTCTTTCAATGATACCCATTGGCCCATCAGCCCGATCAAAGTGACATGTTATATTCAAGATAAGTCACCCACCTTTCAATGGACACATTGGGTCGTTACCCCATTCAAAGTGATATGTTATATTCAATATTAGTCGTCCTTCTTTAAATGAGACACATTGGGTCGGCACCATCGTTCAAGTGGCATATTACATTTTCAATCAGACACGTTAGACCGTTACCTCGTTCAAAGTGACATGTTACATTCAAGATAGGTCATTCGCCTTTCAATGAGATACGTTAGACCATAAATCCATTAAAAGTGGCATATTAGATTCAAAATAGGTTCTTCTTCTTTCAATTATATATGTTAGACCGCCACTCCGTTCAAAGTGGTAGTGCAAATTGATTCAACTATACTAGCATAGCATGTTCAAACAGGTTTTCGCCAATTTACATTTGTGTAATGCTACACTTAAAATTAATCATTTTTTTAAGTTGTTCTCGAGATCATCCAAAAGGATAAAATTCTCAAATCAAAATCACAGGTGTGGATGACTCTAAAAAGGACACAACAAAACGTGGAATTTTTTCTTAGCAGTGAACTGGGACATAGTCTGAAGAGAAATATCAAACCCTTTGGACGTAAGCTGAATGACGAATTCTAACACCATCAAACCACACCCCTTTTAGAAGGAATATGGGTTATTTTGGGATATTTTGGTTTCAGTTTTACCTCTGGGGCATTTCTAAACTCACACCGGAAGTAGTCTTCCTCTTCTTTAAAAATCAGGCGACAAACATCCTTTCTTTAGTTTAATGCATTTTCCACTCATTCCAAACTAAAGGTTGTCTAAAATAAGAGACTATATTTTCAACCGATCAAGTCAAACTACATGCAGTCAGATTACCTGAGTCTCGGGGATTTGTAGGTTGAGCTCTATGTTGAAAACTCGGCTGCATTCCAACCTCCCCCCAATCCTCTTATTCTACTGCTTTTCGATTTTACCAAAATTCAAAACTCGGAATAGCTTGTGAATTCTTTAAAAATCATGCTTTAAAATCAAGCTTTATAAAATACAAATGGTCTGAATTCTCATGCAGCAGGAGATATGTAAGAAACCCAATCTCGGAGTCCGGCCATAACTCCCTAAAAAACTCATGTGGAAACTAACCTCTTTTGAGAAACGAATTGGTGGTCAGACAAAAACTAGGAATGCTAAACTCCCTTTGCACTGGGTTACTTACATCCACCTACCCAAAAGGAGGAGGCAATTGTTGACACCTAATTATTACCCACAACGACTAAATTTAATTCTGAGTTTCTTCGATTTTAAATATAATTAAACTATTTATTTCATCGGATAAATTCTTTCTAAAATATTCATTTGGTTAAAATTTGTCATTAAGTAACGAATTATGTATTTTGTATTCACATATACAAGAACATATAATTTTGTTACTTAAATAACTATTTTACTAAAAATGAGATGTTAATCAAGGGACATTTCAAAAATTAAGTTAAATGTACAAAATTTCGATCAAATATAAATTGTTCTTAAGGATAATTTATTTGAAAAAATATTTGTTTGATTTTATTAGTCCAAGAAGCTTGAGATTAAACTAGTCGTTAATTTGTTTCAATTTTGATTAAATTTAGTTGATTTATTAAATTTGACCTTAATTAAAATTAATTTGGCTATTATTGCAATGCAATTGATCAATTAATTTTTAATTAGGTTAAGATTTAAACACAATTGGTAAAAACTCTAACAAATAGGTTATTTAATAATACATAGCCTAAACATAATATACCCAGCCCCTTTCTCTTTTTTTTGGGCCAGGACCCAACAGACGAGCCCATTCTAACATCGACCTAGCCTCCCTCAGTAGACCCAGACATGGCCTAATTTTCTTAATCCCTTACCCTTTAACAAATAACAGTAGACCAACAATGACTTGAATCCAGCGTTCAACAACAATTTCAATTGAACCTCCAATCAACAACGATAATACCCATTCCAACAGTTGGGTCCAACCTGACGACCCAACCTGATTTCAACGGCAAAACCCAATAGTCAAAACAACGTAACAATAGCAGCAAAAATCGACAAACAACAGCTGCAGCAACAACTCAACAATAACATCCGAATTTTATGCAATTCCAGGTCAAACCTTATCTTAATTTTAAAATTTAAATCTCAACTCATTTTTACCCCACCGTTTCCCCCCAAAAATCAGTCTCAAATCTTTTATAAATACCCAAATGTGTATAGAAAAAGAAGAAAGATTATTTGGGGAAAAATTGAGGATTCGGTAAGGGCATTCCTCTAATCCTACGTAACCAAATAATTTAACAGATGATCATTCTTTATGTGTTTTAATTGAAGGATGTAATGCCAGATTCTACGGACCATTGTCCCATGGGATATATTTAGGATCAATGGAATGCCTTATAAATGGCATGTATATCCTTCAAATGTTAGGCTTATCTTTGGCTTGAAAGGTTCCATGTATGATAGGTCGTGTAATAATTGTTTATGTTCTAAAGTGTTTAATTATTTTACTTTGTCTATATTTGCTTGATCTGTGTATTTAAATAGCATATCTTTGGCCTTAAAAAGAATAGTCCATTATTCTGTTTTGAAATCTTAGAGCATTAATAGGCATACAAAAGTCAAAATTTGAACCCTTCCAAAATACCCTTAGAAGTCCGCTGATAAAATTCCTTCCAATTTACCCAAATTTGTTCAAAATTTCATTAGGTTATTATATAATTCACATTGATCACGTTACCCTCACAATTTATTTTTTCCTGCATTTGATTATAAATAAAGCTATCTAGACATTCTATTAACGAAAAGACTATGTTGTCTTCAAGGCTTTTCAAATAAGCCTTTTTGGATGTTTATCCATTAATATCTAATTTATTCAAATCACTTATTTCATCTTGTTCGAAGTTCTATTTTTTCTATCAAAATCAAGATCCATCAAATTATCAAAGTTTTGATCATTCGGTCACTTTCTCAAGTGTCCTATCCTTCAAATTCTACACTTAGTCTATTTTGAATCAAATAGATGTCATTTGTTTCGTATATTACTTTGGTTAATTATTACGATTCATGAACTAACATTTTACCATTTCGAGTGATTTTTAGAGGGGCTAATTTGTGTTAGTAGTCAAACTTGCCAACTTTACAAAGACAAAAAGTAATCGTTGGCAGAACATCAATATTTCATCGGGTCTAAAGTCAGGAATGTAACTAGAGACTCATCAGTTCTTAATTAGACTAATAGAATGACTCATTCAACTATGTATCCTAATTTGATCAACACAAATACTTCATCTGAGTTAGTTCCCACCTTGTCTGTGGCAATGAACCGTAGTCCCTCAATTGGAAGAGAAATAACCCTAGAGGTCGTTGCTTGTTTGGAACAACAAATTGCCAAACTAAGGCTTATGTTGATGCAGAGTATAACACCTTATCAAACTTCTCTAAATGTAACTCTGTCACCTAATAATCGACAAAAAGTCCTATGTTTTCGACATCGGAAGGAGTTGATTAGGATAGACACTTTATGGCTTCTCAAAATATTCATGCCTCTCAGAATGCTCCTTTTATGTACACATTTTCTCATCTAAAAGTTTCAAACATATAAGTGTACACCTATTCTACCGCCCCTAGTGACACAAACTCAAAGGTTATACCACTTAGATGCTAATCATTATATTGAAACAGAGAATGAGCCAACTATGTATACTAATAAGATAGTGAACAGAAAGCTCAAGGTCTTGGAAGATGCAATAAGAAGCCTTTGAGGGCTTGGGAATAACCAAAGTGTGAAGTATGAACAATTGTGTGCATTTCCCGAGATTAAGTTGCCACCTGGTTAGAGATTCCAAAATTTGAAAAGTTTGATGGGTACGGGAATCCTTTATTTCATTTGAAAACTTATTGCAAAAAGTTGATTAGCGTGGGAAAAAATGAAGGAATACGAGTTAAGCTATTCAGTTAAAGCTTGAGTGAAAAGGCTATAGAATGGTATGCTAAGCAAGATGTGACTAAATGGCGCACTCAGGATGACCTGGCGAATGTTTTTGTGGATCACTAGAAGGTTCATGTCGATATTATTCCTAGCAGAATCTCTATTACATAGCTAAGAAAGAAATCAAATGAAAATTTTTGGTCATATGCCATACGCTGGAGAGAAGAAGTGACCAGGGTATATCCCCCTAAGGAAGAAGCTGAAATGATCAGTTACTTTATTCATGCACTAAATCAAGAATATTTTGATCGCTTGGTAACGATGGCTGGGAAAATATTTACTAAATTTATTAAGACTGTAGAAATGAATGAGGATGGCCTCAAGACAGGAAAGATAACAAATTTGATAGAGCTGTAATTCACTCATTAGAGCTTCCAGATTGGCTCTTTCAGAAATGGGAAGAAAAAAGAGAAGGAAGTAATGGGAGCGATGACTCAAGAAAATTATTTCAACTACAAGAAATCTCCTCAATATCAACCCAATATTCGATATGATTATTATCCGTCTTTAATCCATATGTGACATATCATGCTCAACCTCCACCGCAAAACTATCAAAATAATGCTCCTAGTACCAATCATGAAAGGAAGCCTCTCACAATTTTCACGCCATTGGTAGAATCTCTTACCCAACTTTTTGAAAGATTGAAAAAAGAAAACTACTTCATTCAGTGAAAGCAAAGCCTGTGAACACTTTTGCTAATTGGTATGATCCAAACAAGTGATGTGCTTACCACTCTTGAATTATTGGACATGATATAGAAAAATGTATCACACTCAAGAACAAAATTCAGGATCAGATTAACAACAAGGTGATAAAGCATGAAGAATCTCTAGCAAATGTTAACAACAATCCATTACCTAATCATAAAATGTAGTCATTGGCACCATCAATCAGAAAAAACATGAATTTTCCTCAAAAAGGTGCTCGTTGGCGTCCTTCTATCCTGTATTTTGAAGTCATTATTTTCTTTTCTTGTATTCATAATTTCTAGTTTTATTTCCTTGTAATCGCACTTTATGGTTTGATTTCCTTGTAATCACACTTTATTGTTTGATTTCCTTGTAATTGAACCATTTTAGTAGTAATGAACTATGTTCGACCTGATTTCCCTCGTGGAATACGTAGGTGGCCTGTATTGGCTTCGGTCACGTTATTAACAGTATCAATATCCTTTTTGTTTGTAAGAACTATGTTTGACCTGAATTTCCAAGAATGGGATACGTAGGCGGCCTATGTCGGCTTTGGTCAATCACTTAAAGTTTTTTATCTTTTCACTATGAACTACATTTGACCTGAATTCCCCAGAATGACATCCATAAGCGAACTATGTCGGCTTCGATCAATCCCTTAGAAGATTTATCTTTCCATTTTATGTTGGAATTACCTTTCCTACCTCAATGGGATGTATAGGTATCACACTTTCTCGGTCATATTTCCTATAACATTTTTATAGAAACTATGGCAAAAAATTTTGAAGATCTCAAAAATTCATCAAAAGATTGTTTCCCAAGTTTAATGAAGATGACATTGAAGCATGTAAATAGGGCAGACATTTTTGAGAAGGTCTCACAAATTTCACAAAACTTGACATCTTCTACAAAGTTGAAAATCAGGTGTTACTGAAGCTGAAATCGAAGCATAATATTTGAAGTTCTCTATGCTTAAAGTACTCCACGTCAGAAATGACTCAAGTACTTTCCATTTTTGCTGGAGCAGAGTTTCTGAAAAAATCTCAAAAAAATCCATACTCATAAATGTCACAAGTTATAAGAAAGTTCAAGAGTTATATTTTATAGATCGGGACAAAAATTTTGAGGAGGATCCTCAAAAATTCCACGAAAGTTGTATTTTAAGATCAGAAAAGTTTGCAAATCAATGATAAACAAAGTGCATCAGGAGAGCAAAATAATACCAACGCAGTCAGTCTCTCAAAATTAAGAATTTTTCTTTGGATACAGGTATAGTGAAGTCACAAAGTTCAGAATGTTAAGCATGGCAAAGGTTATTATTAGATCCACTATGATAAATGATTGGACATAACAATGAAGATGTGGAGATATTATCCAAACTACCAACTCTTAAGTCATCATGGGTCACGTTATGCAAGATCGCCTATAAAAATTAATGCAAGAGCCTCTTCTCAAAGTTTGAGGATTTAATCCAGAATCTTAGGATATGCATAAGTCCTTTGAAGGACTCCTGATTCAAAGAATGAAGTTCATTATATGTAGGTCGTCCATCCTTTTAAAAGGACTCATCTTATTTAGTCCAACCACCCTTTCTAAGGGACATATCTTTTTATATTTGGGTCGTTACCCCGATCAAAGTGACATGTTACATTCAAAATAGGTTGTCCTCCTTTCAATAAGACACATTGGGTTGTCACCCCGATCAAAATGGCATGTTATATTCAAGATAAGTCATCCGTATTTCAATGAGACACGTTGGGTTGTTACCCCAATCAAAGTGACATGTTATATTCAAGATAGGTCATATGTCTTTCAATGGGACACGTTGGGTCATCACTCCATTCATAGTGACATATTATATTCAATATTGGTCGTCGCCTTTCAGTAAAATACATTGGGTCTTCACCCCCATTCCAGTGTCACATTACAATTAAGATAGGTCGTCTACCTTTCAATGAGACACATTGTCCATCACCTCGATCAAAGTGATATGTTATATTCAAGATAAGTCATCCTCCTTCCAATGGGAAACATTGGGTTTTCACCCCATTAAAAGTGATGTGTTATATTCAATATTGGTCGTCCGCCTTCCAATGAGACACATTGGGTTATCACCCTTGTTCACGTGGCATGTTACATTTTCAATGAGACACATTGGATCGTCACCTCATTCAAAGTGTCATGTTATATTCAAGATAGGTCATTCACCTTTCCATGAGACACATTAGACCGTCACTCTATTCAAAGTGGCATATTACATTCAAAATAGGTCATTCATTTTTCAATAAGATATATTGGACTGTCACTCCGTTCAAAGTGGTTGTACAAATTGGTTTAACTATATCAGCATAGTATGTTCAAATAGGTTTGAACCAATTTACGTTTGTGTAATGTTATATTTATAATTAATTATTTATTTGAGTTGTCGTCGAAAGCATCCAAAAGAATAAATTCTCAAATCAAAACCACAGGTGTAGACGACTCCAAAAAGAATACAGCACAACATGGAACTTTTTCTAAGCAGTAAACTGGGACATAGTCTGAAGAGGAACATCAAACTCTTTGGACGTGAGCTGAATGACGACTTCTACCACCATCAAACCACACCTCTGTTAAAAAGAATGTGGGGTATTTTAGGATATTCTAGTTTCAGCTCACTTCTGGGGCATTTCTAAACTTCCGCCGAAGGTAGTCTTCCTCTTCTTTAAAAATTAGGTGACAAGCATCCTTTCCTTAGTTTGATACATTTGCCACTTATTCTAAACCAAAGGTTGTCTTAAATAAGAGACTATCTTTTCCACTAATCGAGTCAAACTACAAGACATCTAATTCTCTGAGTCTTGGGATATGTAGGTTGAGCTCTATATTTAAAACTCGACTGCATTCCAAGCTCTCCCCAATCCTCTTATTTCACAACTTTTTGATTTCACCAAAATTTAAAACTCAGAATAGTTTGTGAATTCTTTGAAAATCGTTCTTTAAAATCAGTCTTTATGAACTACAAGTGGCCTAAGTTCTCAGGAAACTAGAGTCTGGCCATAAATTTCTAAAAAACTCGTGCGGAAACTAACCTCTTTTGAGATATGAATTTGTGGTCAGACCAAAATTAGAAACATTAAACTCCCTTTGCACAGGGTTACTTACATCCACCCTACCCAAAAGGAGGATGCATTTGTTGACACCTAATTCTTATCCTCCACGACTAAGTTTAATTCTAAGTCTCTTCGATTTTAAATAAAATTGAAGTATTTATTTCATCAAATAAATTATTTCTAAAATATCCATTTGGGTAAAATTTGTCATTAAGTAACGAATTATGTATTTTTGTATTCACGTATACGAGAACATATAACTTTGTTACTTAAATAACTATTTTACTAAGAAGGAGACTTTAATCAAGGGACATCTCAAAAATTAATTTAAATGACAAAATTTCGACTCAAATATAAATTTATTCTTAAAGATAATTTTTTTAAAAAAATATTTGTTTGATTTTATTAGACAAAGATGCTTGGGATTAAACTAGTTGTTAATTTGTTTCAATTTTGATTAAATTTAGTCGATTTATTAAATTTGAGCTTAATTAAAATTAATTTGGTCACAATTGCAATGCAATTGACCGATTAATTTTTAATTAGGTTAAGATTTAAACACAATTGACAAAAACCCTAACAAATAGGCTATTTAATAAATAGCCTAAGCATAACGTACCCAGCCCCTTTTACTTTATTTTTGGGCCCGAACCTAATTACCCAGGCCATTCCATCACCAAACCAGACCCCTTCAACTGACCGAAACTTGACCCAAATCCCTCAATCCGTTACTCTTTCACAAATAATAGCAGACCAACAACGACTTCAATCCTGTGTTCAACAATAATTTCAACTGAACCTCCAATAAACAACGACAATACCTGTTCCAACAGTTGGTCCAACTCGACGACCCAAACTAATTTCAATGGAAAAACTCAATAGTTAAAACGACGCAACAATAGCAGCAAAAACCAACAAACAATGGCTACAACAACAACTCAACAATAACGTCTAGATTTCATGCAATTCTAGGTCAAACCTTATCTCAATTTTGAAATTCAAATGTCAACTTATTTTTACCTTTTTACCCCTCTATTTCCTTCATAAAATCAATCCCAAATCTTCTATAAAGACCCATGTATGTATAGAGAAGGGGGAGATTCTTTGGAGAAAAATTGAGAATTCAAGAGGAGCATTCCTCTAATCCTATGTATCCAAAGAATTCAAGGAGAAATTCCTTTAAAACATTTAATCCCGACAAAAGTTAATCTCCAGTGAATTCTTTTAAACTCCGATGAATTAGCAGTGGGTTCTGTCAGTGGTGAAATTCTTCGAATTTAAGTTCGTTTGTCCCGTTTAGCTTCCCAAAGAAAAGTAAACACCTCCCCTCATCTAGTTTTCTTATGTAATAACAATTTTCTTTATTAGCGTATAAATTTTTATTATTATAGTAATGAAAGTTGGGACTGTTTGCTGTAGAGGCTTAAAGGTCGTAGGTTTCTTTGCGTGAAAAATAAAGTTGGGTTATGATAAGCAGGAGTCGGCCTTTGTTTTCTTTTTGAAGATCAGGTTTTTTCACTTTCTTTCCCTTTTTTAGTTTACTGAAACAGGATTTTTGCACAAAAGTAGTGCTCCATTTTCTTAAAACACAATGTTCTTTTATCTTATTTGTTCTTGCGGTTTAGCATGCCTGATGGCTTCATTAATGTAGCAAAATGAGGCTTTGTATGACTATCGCTTAATATTCTCTCTATTTCAGCCTTATTTTGTTTAACGTAAAATCCATAATTAGTTGTCATACTCTTTATGTAAGTTACTCATTTTATTTACACATGTTAAAATAGAAAAGAAGATGGTGCGACTACTAGTGTTTTCCATTTGGTGAGTGAGTGTGTTTGATATTCTTTAACATAAAAGTAGAAAAATACATCACTAAAGTTAATTCACTGAATAGATTTATTTATGTTAAATGTTGACGCTATTTGTATATTTTTATTTGGCTTTATTTGATTGGATACACAATTTGAAATAATTCATAAACATTTTGATTTCGTTGTCGACAGTCCAAATAGATCGGTTATTTTCTTAAAACATACCATTTTTTATTACTCTATGATGTATAACCGAAGATGAACCAAATAATGTATTTAGTACTTACTATTTAACTTTAACATACATATGTGTGTGTGTGTTCTAGTGAATCCTTATAATCATGTGTTGTTTACTCTTCTTTGCATTCACTGGAATATTTCTTTAATGTGTGAGAGTTGGCTTTCCAATTTTTGTTTTAAGCTTAGTTTATATTAAAGGCAAAGACAACATATTTTCTAATCATTTAGCTATGTTCTAATCGTAAAATTCGCTAATTAATAAAAGAATAACTGTTTGTTTACTCGACATGAGCACTAAGTGGTGAATAAAAGAATAACTGTATGTTTACTTGACATGAGTATTAGGCGTTGCCCTCTTTAGAAAGTTGAATATTTGGTAGGATCAAGTTGAATATGTTCTCTTTCTTACTTCATTACTGCATGCTTAAGTCATGTGTATTTTCATGTGATTGGATCGTACTTTTGTTATATATTAGTCCTAAGTAAGCCACTTTGAGCATAGTTAATATTGTGTTGTGTTGATTCTTATTGAAGTGATAATGAACCTTTATAAATTTTAAATTATCATTTTTTGGATGGTTGTGAATTTTGCTATTGTTAGATTATTGTCATGATACACGCTAATTCTTATTTTCTTTTATGCATGTGATGTTGGCTTGAGTCTCAACGGACAACATTCCCTGCATTTCTCAATGGGCCAAAGAGGTCTTATCTTCTACAAGCCCAAATGCCTTTATTGTTTAAGAAACAATTGCTAGTATACATAGTGTATAGCTGATATACGAGGTTTACAAGTTAAAGGTAGCAGGTATAAGACAAGAGATGGTGTATGGTAAAGCTAGAAGCGAGCATATAAGGTTGTATACACTGATATACAATGTATATATAGAAAAACGCAAAAAAAAGGACTTATATACACATGGTATATACTGCAGAAAGAAGACCCTAAGTCCATAATTCAAAGCCCAAAACTGGGCAGCTTTATTAATGGCCAATTAAGGGCCCAACTTCACTTCTTGTATTCATCTTTTGTAACTTATAATTTGTCTTTGTTTATTTGAACTAACTAACATTATAAATCAATTAATCTAGGTAAATTCCCTAAGATGTTGTCATTTTATTTTATCTTAGTTTTCTTTTACTTAATTCATGATTTTTTTTACCTAATTTATATTGTCTAAAATGGATTAAATTGGTTCCTTCGATTTTCTCCTTAAAACAAGTCTTTTAAAAGTTAAGTATTTCATTCCAAAATGGCATTCCTTATGTTCATATAACTAATAGTCAATTTGGATTAAAGCAACTTTCTTCAAACTCAAGAAACTAAATTTTCTTGTAAATTTTAACTTTTCATAATTAATAAGATACTTTTAATTTAATACCCTCTTAACATTCCCTTTTTAACGGTATTATCTACAACATAATGGACTTTTCTATAATAATTAATAATAAGAATATAACTTCATATTCTTCGTTTTTACAAAAGCAAAATTCATCTTCCTCTTAATTCTGAAAAATTGCAACTTAGTTTAATTCAAATAGAATTTTTTTTGGATAAATAAATGTCATTTTAAATTTTTAAATAAATAATTTTAATCTATAAAATCAAATCTTTGTAAAAATTAGCCACTTTTGGTTAGTCAAGTTAGTTTCGTTTTGGTAAACCATTTTAAAAGGACACTCCTAAGTGCCTTAAAAACCTTCTTAAGGCGTTAATTGAATCCTTACCCAGTTTCTCTAGTTTTAAAGACTTAGAGACCCTTTTAAATTTTTCTTGATTTTTTCTAGAAAAATCAAGTAGCGACTCTGCGATTTTCACAAAATTATTTCAAAATTTTCTTGAATCTTTTGAAATAGTTTTAATGAAAGTAAAAATTATTTTCTCCTAATGAAATCTAAAAAGGATAAAAAAATGGAGCAGAAATTTTTTAGAAGGTCTCACAAATTTCACAAAACTTGACATCTTCTACAAAATTGAAAATCAGAAGTTGTTGAAGCAAAACTTAGAGCATAATATATGAAGTTATACACCACCTTAGAAATGACTCATATCATAGGCCGAGACTTGTTCTCAAATTGGTTCCCAATTTGTACTTGAATTGTGGACTATTTCGAGCCTTTTTGTGCCTTCCGTAGTTTGATTTGTATCATTTGGTATCAGAGCATAGCTTGATCTTGTTTCGACAAGATCAATCTTGGGCTCGTAAACTTGAAAATTAAAAAAATTATTGAAAAAAAAACTAAAAATTCCAGAAAAAGGGTAAAATCTATCCATTTTTTTATTCTTGGCCAAAATGTGAAGTTTCTTGGACGAGATTTGTACTAGATCTAGTAGATTTTTGTTTGTCTAGTGTGTTTCTTGTGTTGGTTTCTTTCTCACTAACACAAAAGGTCTCTAGATCTAAAATTGAGCTTATAATATTGACCTTGTTGTTGTAAACTTGAAGTGGTCGTGTGTTGTGATTTGAATTTGGCCGTGTATTATGCCTTGTTGTTGAAGATTGGGAGACGTTGTTAGTGTGTTGTGTTGTGTTCTTGAAGAAGTTTTTATTGTGTTCTTGAAGGTTGTTGTGGTGTTCATCTTGTTCTTCATTTATTCTTACAACTTAAGACAACAAAAAGTGTAAAATAGGTCCAAAAAGATGTAAGACAAAAGTTGTAAAGTTGTTGTGAGAATACTTGCACACATCACTTCCTAGACTTGACAACCACTTTTTCTTAAATCAAGGGACCTTGTCTTGTGGGACTAATAAATTCAAATCTCACCTTTTTGAGTTTGAAAAGTTGAAAAAGACTACAACACTTTTACTTTCCCTCCAAAGCCAATTGTCATCCATTCTAAGTTGTGTGAAAATTGAAATTTCAAAATTATGATTAAAGTTGTGTGGGATCGAGACTAATTACATGCTGCCATGTCACCCTAATTACTGTTCACCATCAATATTAAGCTCAAATTTGGATTTTCCTAGTTTCTAATTGTTGATTCTTGGTTTCATTAGTTGATCTTAGAACTAATTAACAAACTAGTAAACTCCGACTAGATTGTCAATTAGTCCTTTGCATCCATTATCGTGTCTACGTTTCTTTTGTGCTTTTGTTGTTTTTATAAATTGTAGTACTTCTTGGTTCAAGTTCGAATATCATTTCCTTGAGTCTTCAAACAAAGAATCCATTCTGACCAAGGAGTAGACTCACCCTTTGACTCATCATGAACTACAATCCGACTTGCAACACTTCTGAATCCAAATGTGAGAAGATCAAGTGTCTGAGAGTGTGGTGAGGTTGTTTTGAACTAACTTGTGTTTTTCTTTGTAGGCTTGTTCTTTTCTTTTCTTTTTCTTTTTTAGGTGCAATTACAATGGAGCCCGTGGCTGCAAGTGCTAATTTGGCTAAACTTGAAGCCATTGCCCATCAATGGGAAGTGATAAATAAAAGGTTGGATCACATGGGAGTTCCAATGGAGCAAGTGGGCTGCCCGGACACACGTCAAGATAAATACCATAGCTCATGTGAGCTACGAGGTAAAAATGCTATCCCCTACACTCCTATGAATATAGTTGCGATTTTACCTAGTGTAGGAGTGCATGAATATTCATTTTGTGATACTCTTGAAATTATTAGGTCGCATAAGGACCAAACTCTTATTGTAGGTATGCAAGCACTAGTTGATCCTTTAGATGATGAGATTGATTCTCCTCGTGAGAATGATTGGTGTCCATCTAGTGCTAGCACTTACAACTTGACTAAGGTTCCATTACCAAATGACGAGAGTATTCAAACACTAGTTGACCCTTGTGAAAAACAAGGTGAGTCTACATTGGTATGTGAATTGCCAACAATTAGTGAGGGTGATCAAAATGATCAACCGGGAGTAGATGATCTTGATTTGCTTGAATGTTTAGAAAACCCGAGTTGTGATTGTCCTTGTGAAGATAATTTTGATTGTGGTCTGTTGGCTGCCCGTGATGGTTTGTATGTTTGTGAGGACTACTCTTATGAAATAGAAGGTGATATGTGCTTAGAAATGCCATCTACTTCTTCTTTATGTGTTTCTTATGTTGGACATATTCCTAGTAGAGATTTTGAAACTAGTAATAAATGCATGCATGAGAACTCTTTATTTGAAGTTGACTTATGGAACATCTTTCTCAACCCTATTTTTGTTCATTATATTTCCAATGCTGATAAAGAGGGCTTGCTTAATTTTGAGGATGACACCCTAGGGAAAAGTGAGAGTGGCCAAGACCTAAGTCCTTGGTTATGTCTTCCATTTGACCCCGATAACCTCTTAGGGTGTGAAGGACGGATAGTTATTGGTCGGTCCACTTTTTTGAGTGATATTGCTATATGTGTTCCGTGGACTTTACTTTCAATTAGGGCACCACCCCTTTGTAATATTTTTGCAAAGCCCCTCGTGATTAAAGCCAAGGATGTGTGTCTATCTCTAAAGTGTCTACCTCCTTGGCATGTTGATGTTGTTTACTGTACTAACTCTAACCCTGATGTCATGAGGATGTGGTGATTGTTTGCCTTCTCTTCTTTCTTGCAAGGTTTGGATTTGAGGTCGAATCCTTTTTAAGAAGGGGAAAATGATACAAGTCAAATGGCCACCCTAATTTTTGAAGACATGATTGGAGACCATCACTTAAAGGCTCAAGACTTGGTCACCCCGAGGGTACAAGAATATGTAAAGAACACCCATTTTGAACCTACCATTGAGTATACCATTCATCAAGGTCGTGAGTGGAAGATTGCTTGGTGCATTGAAGATTCGAGGATTCACAATTTTGGAGACTTCATAGATCACAGTTTTGGGCCATCTTTATTGAGGCCATTTTGGTCACTTCACTTTGCCTAAAATTCACTCTATGGCTACCCCTCATTAAGGGTAGTGTAGTCATTTGTCTTCTTTTGTAATGTAATATAAATAGAACAAGATAGGGCTTTTAGGACTTAGGTGTTTATTGATGTAAGACTTGAAACATGAAACACCTTTAGTTGTAGGGCTTGGATTAGCCACCACACCGAAATGAGGGCAACAAGTATGGATATCACTTGTATTACAATATTGGCTTAATACGTTGGTTTTCAGAGGAGGTAAAGTTCCTCTTGTATCAATGTAGGAGTTAGGTTAACCATTGTATGTAGTGTTAAGGGTCCAAGAGTACCATATTCTTGGATTCTTAAGATTATACCAACTAAGGTCTAACTATCTATCCATTTTGTTTTGTGTTGCAATCGTTTGTTTGTGTTCTTGTAATTCAAACCCATGACATGTTGTTCTTGTTCCATTGTTGTTGTTCTTCATCTTGTTTCTGCTAACATAGTTATTTGTTGTCTATTTTTAGGTGTTAAACACCACAATACATTATGTTCTTGTTGTTGTTTGTTGAATCCGAGAGGGGTCATCCAAAGGGTCCACGGTTTACTGGACTAGTGGACTATTTTGGGTAATTTCCTTTTGTCTTGATTCTTGTTTGAGCCACTTCCTTTGTAATATTTGTACTAATCTTTTGATGCTTAAAACAAAGGACCCGAGGATATACTTTAAGTTTGTTCCACCTCGGTATGGAATGTTGGTATGTGTATTTTGCAACCCTAATCCTCATGTCATGAGGATGTGTACTTGTTTTTCTTCTCTTGATTTTTCAAGGCATGGATTCAAGGTCGAATCTTTTTCAAGAATGGGAGGATGATACAAGTACAGCCACAAAGATGGACGTATGTGAGAGCGTAATGAACTCGAGACTTGGAGTGTTCAAGTGAAGGAATTAAAACACACCAATCCGACCCTAATCTCACATTTGAAGTGTAAAGAGGGGCCTTGGAACGCAACAAGACAACCCAACATTACACTTGAAGGGCACATATCTCTAGAGGGGCATTTTGGATATTTTATCTTTGATTTTGTAATGGCTATAAATAGAACCTTTTAGGATTTCATTCATTAGCTCATTTATGATGTTGTAAGTCTTATAACACTTGAAACACTCTCTCTCTAGTGTGAGAATAGGCAAACCCAAAATTAGGCCAACTACAAGTGTGGATTGACTTGTGTTATTTGTTCTTGGCTTGGAAACATTGGCTGCTTGGGAGATTGGTGTATCTCTTGTGTCCGCGTAAGAGTGTAGGTGTTGTTATTACATGTTTTAAGGGTTTTGGTGGTTAATACACACCTTAGTTCTTTGTGCTTGTATTAATCTATGCCACATTATCTATCTTTATATTTTGTGGTTGTTGTGTTATAGACTGTTTTATGTCCTTTATTGAATCCGAAACTTGTGTTCTTTGTTTTTATCTTGTTCACCACGTGTTGTTGCTGATTTTGGTGTAAAATACCCCTTGTTATCTTGTATTCTTGTATTGTAGTTGTTGGCCGAGACTTGGTCTCAAATTGGTTCCCGAGACTGTTTTGAGCCTTTTTGTGCCTTTTGTAGTTTGATTTTTATCAGAATATTCACTCCATTGGCAGAATCTCTTACCCAACTTTTTGAAAAGTTGAAAAAATCAAAACTACTTCATCCGGTGGAAGCAAAGCCTGTGAACACTTTTGCTAATTGGTATGATCCAAATAAGCGGTGTGCTTACCACTCTGGAATTGTTGGACATGATATAAAAAAATGTATCACACTCAAGAACAAAATTCAGGATCTGATTAACAACAAGGTGATAACGCTTGAAGAAGCTCCAATTAATGTTAACAACAATCCATTCCCCAATCACAAGAAGTAGGCATTGGCACCATCAATCAGAAAAAGCATGAATTTTCCTCAAATGGCATTGTTTGGTGTCCTTCTATCTGCATTTGGAATTCATTGTTTTCTTTTCTTGTAGTCATACTTTCTCATTTCATTTTCTTGTAATTGCATTATGTTGTTTTATTTCCTTGTAATCTCACTTTATAGTTTGATTTCCTTGTAATCATACTTTATTATTTGATTTCCTTGTAATTGAACCATTTTAGTTGTAATGAACTATGTTCGACCTGATTTCCCCTGTGGAATACGTAGGTGGCCTGTATTGTCTTTGGTCACATTATCAAAAGTATCAATATCCTTTTTGTATGTATGAACGACGTTTGACCTGAATTTCTAAGAATAGGATACGTAGGAGGTCTATGTCAGCTTCGGTCAACCCCTTAAAGTTTTTTATCTTTTCACTATGAACTACGTTTGACTTGACTTACCAAGAAAGGGATCCGTAGGCGGCCTATGTCGGCTTCTGTCAATCCCTTAGAATATTTATCTTTCTATTTTATGTTGGAATTACCTTTCCTACCTCAGTGGGATGCGTCGGTATCACACTGTCTCAGTAATATTTCTTGTAACATTTTCATAAAAACTATGGAAAAACTTTTTAGAAGATCTCAAAAATTGATCAAAGGATCATTTTTCAAGTTTAATGAAGATGACATTAAAGAATGTAACTAAGGCAGAAATTTTTCAGAAGATCTCACAAAATTCATAAAACTTGACATCTTCTACAAAGTTGAAAATTAGATGTTGTTGAAGTTGAAATCAAAGCATAATATTTGTAGTTCTCTATGAATACTATGAATAAAGTACTCCACGTCAGAAACGACTCAAGTACTTTGCATTTTTGATTGGGGCAGAATTTTTTAAAAAATCTCAAAAATTCCATACTCATAAATGTCACAAGTTATAAGAAAGTTCGGGAGTTATATTTTATAGACCGGGACAAAAATTTTGAGGAGAATCCTAAAAAATTCCGCAAAAGTCGTATTTTAAGATCAAAAAAAATTGCAAATCAATGACCAAAAAGGTGCATCAGAAGAGCAAGACAATACCAACACAGTCAGTCTCTCAAAACTAAGAATTTTTCTTTGGATGCAGGTACAGTGAAGTCACAAAATTGAGAATGTTAAGCATGGCAAAGGGTATTATCAGATCCACTGTGGTAAATGATTGAACATAACGATGAAGATGTGGAGATATTATTCAAACAACCATGTCTAAGTAATCATGGGTCATGTTATGCAACATATCCTCTAAAAAATAATGCAAGAACATCTTCTCAAAGTTTGAGGATCAAATCCAGAATCTCAGGATATGCACAAGTCCTATGAAGGACTCCTGATTCAAAGGATGAAGTTCATTATATTTGGGTCGTCCACCCTTTCAAAAGAACACATCTTATTTAGTCCAACCACCCTTTCTAAAGGACATATCTTATTATATTTGGGTCGTCACCCCGATCAAAGTGACATGTTACATTCAAGATAGGTTGTCCGCCTTGAAATAAGTCACATTGGGATGTCACCCCGATCAAAGTGGAATATAATATTAAAGATAGGTCATCCATCTTTTAATGAGACATGTTGGGTTGTAACCCCGCTCAAAGTGACATGTTATATTCAAGATAGATTATCTGTCTTTCAATAGGACACATTGGGTTGTCACTCCGTTCATAGTGACCTATTATATTCAATATTGGTCATCGCCTTTCAGTGAAATACATTGGATCGTAACCCCTATTCTAGTGGCACGTTACATTCAAGATAGGTCGTCCACCTTTCAATGAGACACGTTGGTCCGTCACCCCAATCAAAGTGACATGTTATATTCAAGATAAGTCATCCTTATTTCAATAGGACACATTGTGTCGTACCCCATTCAAAGTGATCTGTTATATTCAATACTGGTCGTCCGCCTTTCAATGAGACACATTGGGTTGTCACTCACGTTCAAGTGGCACGTTATATTTTTAATGATACACGTTGGACCGTCACCTTATTCAAAGTGACAGGTTACATTCAATATAGGTCGTTCGCCTTTCAATGAGACACGTTAGACCATCACTCTATTAAAAGTGGCATATTACATTCAAAATAGGCCATCTGTATTTCAATAAGATATGTTGGACCGTCACTCCGTTCAAAGTGGTTGTGCAAATTGGTTCAACTATATCAGAATAGCATGTTCAAATAGGTTTGCACCAATTTACGTTTGAGTAATTCTATATTTGCAATTAATCATTTGTTTGAGTTGATGTCAAAAGCATCCAAAATGATGAAATTCTCAAATCAAAACCACAGGTGTGGACAACTCCAAAAAGAATACAGCACAATATGAAACTTTTTCTTATCAATAAATTGGGACATAGTCTAAAGAGGAATATCAAACTCTTTGGACATGAGCTGAATGACGACTTCTACAACCATCAAACTACACCCCTTCTACAAAGAATGTGGGGTATTTTAGGATATTATGGTTTCAGTTTTACCTCTGGGGCATTTCTAAACTTGCACCGGAGGTAGTTTTTCTCTTCTTTGAAAATCAGGTGACAAGCATAATTTCTTTAGTTTGATGCATTTGCCACTTATTCTAAACCAAAGGTTGTCTTAAATAAGAGACTATCTTTTCCACTGATCGAGTCAAACTACAAGCCGTTTAATTCCCTGAGTCTTGGGGATATGTAGGTTGAGCTCTTTATTGAAAACTCGACTGCATTCTAACCCTCCCCCAATCCTCTTATTCCACAGCTTTTTGATTTCACAAAAATATAAAAATCAAAATAGCTTGTGAATTTTTTGAAAATCGTGCTTTAAAATCAGGTTTTATGAACTACAAGTGGTCTGAATTCTCATGCAACCTAAGATATGTAGAAACCCAATACCGGAGTCTAGCCATAACTCTCTAAAAATTCTTGCGGAAACTAACCTATTTTGAGAAATAAATTTGTAGTCAGATAAAAATTAGATGTTAAACTCCCTTTGCACAGGGTTACTTACATCCACCCTACCCAAAAGGAGGAGACAGTTGTTGACACCTAATTCATATCCTCTATGACTAAGTTAAATTTTGAGTTTCTTCGATTTTAAATATAATTAAAATATTTATTTCATTGGATAAATTCTTTCTAAAATATTCATTTGGTTAAAATTTGTCATTAAGTAATGAATTATGTATTTTTGTATTCACGTATACGAGAACATATAATTTTGTTACTTAAATAACTATTTTACAAAAAATGAGATTTTAATCAAGGGACATCTCGAAAATTAATTTAAATGGCAAAATTTTGACTTAAATATAAATTTGTTCTTAAAGATAATTTATTTGAAAAAATATTTGTTTGATTTTATTAGACCAACATGCTTGGGATTAAACTAGTTGTTAATTTGTTTTAATTTTGATTAATTTTGTTGATTTATTAAATTTGACCTTAATTAAAATTAATTTGGCCATAATTGCAATGCAATTGAGCAATTAATTTTTTATTAGGTTAAGATTTAAATACAATTGACAAAAATCCTAACAAATAGGCTATTTAATAAATAGCCTAAGAATACTGTACCCAGCCCCTTTTACTTTATTTTTGGGCCCGGACCCAACTACCCAGGCCATTCCAGCACCAACCCAAACCCCCTCAGTTGACCATACCCAACCCAATACCCTCAATAACTTACCCTTTAATAAATAATAGCAGACCAACAACGACTACAATCCATTGTTCAACAATAATTTCAATCGAACCTCCAATAAACAACGACAATACTCGTTCCAACAGTTGGGTCCAACCCGACAACCCAAACCAATTTCAATGGCAAAACCCAAGAGTCAAAACGATGCAACAATAGCAACAAAAATCAACAAATAGCAGCTGCAGGAACAACTCAATAATAGCGTCCGAATTTTATGCAATTCCAGGTCAAATCTTATCTCAATTTTGAAATTTAAATCTCAACTCATTTTTATTCCTCCGTTTCCCCCCAAAAATCAGTCTTAAATCATCTATAAATACCTATATATGTAGAGAAAAAAAGAAAATATTCTTTGGAAAAAATTTGAGGATTTAGTAGGAGCATTCCTCTAATACTACGTAACTAAAGAATTTAAGGAGAAATTCCTTTAAAACATATATATCCAACAAAATTTAATTTCCGGTGAATTAGCAGTGGGTTCTGACAGTGGTAAATTTCTTTCAATTTAAGCTTGTTTGTCCTGTTAGCTACCCGGAGAAAGGTAAACACCTCCCCTCGACTAGTTTTTTTGTGTCATAGCAATTTTCTTTATTAGCATATAAATTTATATTAGTATAGTAATGGATGTTGGGAATGTTTGTTGTAGAGTCTTAAAGGTCGTAGATTTCTTTGCGTGAAAAATGAAGTTGGGTTTTGATAAGCAGGAGTCAGCCTTTGTTTTCTTTTTGAAGATCAGGTTTTGTCACTTTCTTTTTCCTTTTTTAGTTTACTAAAATAGGATTTTCGCAAAAAGGTAGTACTGCACTTTCTTAAAATACAATGTATTTATATCTTATCTGTCTCTTGCGATATAGCATTCCGATAGCTTCATTATAGAAGCAAAATGACTTTCGAGTAAATCAACCTATTTATAGTTTTGTAGTTGAGTTTGGTTTTATATGACCAACGCTTAACATTCTTCCCATTTTAGCCTTATTTTGTTTAATGTAAAATCCATAATTAGTTGTCATACTCTTTATGTAAGTTACTCATTTTATTTACACATGCTAAAGTAGAAAAGAAGATGGTGCGACTACTAGTTTTTTATCATTTAGTGAGTGAGTGTGTTTGATATTGTTTAATATAAAAGTAGACAAATACATCACTAAAGTTAATTTACTGAATAGGTTTATTTATGTTAAATTTTTACGTTATTTGTATATTTTTATTTGGCTTTATTTGATTGGAAACACAGTTTTAAACAAGTCATAAACATTTTGATTTGGTTGTCGTTCAAATAGATCAGTTATTTTCATAGAACATACCATTGTTTTTATTACTCTATGATGTATAACCAAAGATGACCCAAATAATTTTTTTAGTACTTACGATTTAAATTTAACATATATATATATGTGTGTGTGTGTGTGTGTGTGTCTTCTGGTGAATCCTTACAATCATGTGTTGTTTACTCTTGTCTGCATTCACTAAAATATTTCTTCAACATGTGAGAGTTGGATTTCCAATTTTTGTTTTAATCTTAGTTAATATTGGAGGCGAAGACTATGTATTTTCTAACCATTTGGTTATGTTCTAATCATAAAATTTGCTAATGAATAAAAGAATAACTGTATGTTTACTCGACATGAGCACTAGGTGGTGAACAAAAGAATGACTATGTATTTACTTGACATGAGCATTAGACGTTGCCCTCTTTAGAAAGTTAAATATTGTAACGACCCGAGACTACCCCCTAGTCGTTACACGGTGCTTACGATCCCGAAGGACCACAAGCTAACCCATGAATGATATCTGTTGTGAGCACTAAATAATAATACTGAAATAAATGCAGAAAATGGGCTGAAATGCCATAAGGTTCAAAACATCTGAAATACTGATAAACTATAACATATGTAAAACCAAATACTATCTGAAAATCGAGTCATAAAAGTCTCTAACTGAATCTGTCTAAAACTGGAGTTGATGGGACAATTCCCCAACTAACTCCATCTACTGAATTACTGCATCTACTGAAATACTGAAATAAAAGCACATCCTCGATAGATGAGGACTCACTACTGAATCTGCTACTGCTGGCTGAATCTAGCTAAATGCGATCGAGAACCTGAGCGTCCAAACCTATGATATAAAACATCATAGCGCAAGAAACGGGTATGCGATTAGTACGTGGGAATATACTGGTATGTTAAATGAGGAAATACTGAATGCATGGGTTTACATGCATAAACAATAACTAACTGAATGACATGCAAGAGCTGGATTAGCATACATAGAGGATCTGTATCTACTGAACATACTATGCATACTGTGACTGAGTATACTAGAACTGAATCTGATAACTGATAACTAAATATACTAATAATCTGAGATCACTGATAATTTGAATTACTGATAATTGAGTGATTGTATCTAACAGTCCTAATTCTATAAAACTGAGGCTAAAACAAAAATTGTGGGAGGTAATCATCTAACCAACATGCCCCAATCTGAACTAATAGGGGTCCAATCTGCAACCCTAATTGGAAAGGTGTCAGTACCATGCCATGGGTAAAAACAACTACTGTGGAGTCAGTCCTAACTAATGGGTGACCCCTGATATTAGTCTAAAACTAGCGGTTGATCCCTGAGTATGACAGTTCTATCTAATGGGTGACATCTCTTAACCTATGCTGGCTACGTAGTTCTAGAACTTAGGGATTGTTTCTAAAGACCAAATTCTATCTAACGGGTCTGCCCCCATCCCTAGGCTCGCTCGATGCTGAATCCTACTCCCAACTAAAAGACACTGAACTGAGTATACTGAACTGGACTGGACTAATACTGAGATTTCTAAGTTTTCCTAAGTTCTGTAACTGACTGGGTTCTACTAAATTTTGTAACAAACTGAGAGTACTATTGATCATGACATGATTGATACTATTCTATAACTGACCCTGGCTCTAGGTAAACAGCTAAATTGTCGGGTATTAAATACCCCCAGGACTCGATAGCATGAAAAGTAAAGCAAAGCATTATCTTGAATAATATAACAATGTTCACTTGGTCATAATTCATTCATAGAGATATTTCATCAAACACTTGCAATTCATTAACTTGTAAATGGATGGGATCACATAATAACATGTCATGCCTTCACTAGTCAATTCACATAAGCATTTTATCACACACTTGTAGGGCATAAGCTTGTTCATATATTAATATGTCATGATTTTATCACTTTATTCACCTGGATATTCTATCAAACACTTGGGCAGCACAACTTCATGCACACAGTCATGGATAACATATAAGCATGGCAACTACAATGCCCCAAATGTGCTACTTCATGGCTTCAACATGCAATTCTCATAGTTCCCCCTAAATACTATTCTATTTTCATGAATCTTATCACAATCATGAATTGAAAACTAAATCAACATCATAGATGCATTAATCACTTTATAAATTTAAGGGTTTATCAAGATAATCACATATTTGCTAAACATGCTATTTAATTTCATAAAATCTGCCATTAATCATGGATTAAATTTCAAACAACATCATGAACATGAATTCAATCTAATTCAAACATGAAAATCATAAATCATAGATCTTGTATTTTGAAAAAGGATTTTGGGGCTCCATGGAAGGTAAGGATTCATGGATGAACATATAACATACCTTAATTTGTGAATTTCTTCGATTTATTGGAGAATCCTTGAGGCTAGGGTTTTGCTAGTTTGAGAGAGAATGGTTTTTAATTTGGGGAAAAGTGAATAATGAGTAGATAAGAACATTTTTAGGGATTAAATCTCGTATCTGGCCATAATTAAATTATTGGAAACATACTATTTTAACCCTGGACTTCCTTCTAATTTTTGTAAAAATTTTCCGATTTGGGGCCCTGGCGTGACGCGCCACTATCGCGCCAGGCCACTGGAAACTGACGACTGGGAAATTGCTTGGTGGTCCGATGTGGTGGTATCACGTTGCCATTTTATTTGAGAACTGGGAGTGAACCGCGATGTGTTATAATTGCATTGGTACACTGGAAAATGCCAAATGCCAAATTGGCCTATGGCGCAACGCGCTAGGATCACAATACCTTACTGGAAATCGACAAATAGGAATTTGGCCTACTTCGCAATGTGTCATGATCACGGAGTCATACTGGAAATTGACAATCGTTATTTGGGCTATCTACGCGATGCGCTAAGTGTTAGAATGATGGTGTTTAACAACTGAAACTTTAAATCGCCATAATTTCTTACTCGGTTATCGGATTTAGACGAATTTTATATCGACGGAAAGCTTATTGAATTTCCTATGCAACAGAAAGTAAAAATATTGAAAATTCCACATGTATAAAAGTTTATTCATCTTTAAAGGAAGCCTTTGTTATTTTTGGAACGAATTTAAGCTAGGTGAAAAGTATGGGGTGTTACAATATCTCCCCCTTGGGAACATTCATCCTCGAATGAGATTGGCTAGGCTGAGAAACACTGATAGACTGAGCTGACACACTGAACTTGCACACTGAAACATGACTACATGGCTGAACTATTGACAAACTGAGTTTCCATACTGAACATATAAATTTATGCATGGAATACAGGACTGAACTGATTAATGAAGGCGTGACTGAATATGCAACGATAGCTGATACTAAGACTTATGGCTATAACTGAACATGGGACTGAGTAGATTTAAGGAAGACTATTACCTTACACTGAAAACACTGATAAGCCTAAGATCATTTACTGAACATGGATGAACGAGAACATGAATGAGTCTGAAACGTAATACACGAACTGAATATCATGAACTGAACTGAGCCTTTGAGTACACAGCTTTACGGTCGAAATTGGGTCTAGAAGGTCAATTATGAGTACCCACTACCTCAAATTGGATTTATTTATTGAAGAGGAAATGGAAAGTTTAGGACATGAAAGCTCGAGGATTATAGTGCATCTCCATCTTGGGACACTATGTCCCTTGAAGAACGTTGACAAGGCTGAGATACTAAGGAAAAGTATGAGACGATGCATGAGGAACCGACAAACTGGATCATAACTGGATATATGGGATCTAAAACTGAGACATGATACATGAACTAGGCTGAGCTCATAACTACTAGGATGGTCTATCTTGGAATGGTCATATTCATGAAATTTCGGATAGTATAACTAGATGGATAGATGGGAAACAATACGAACTTGCCTGCCTGACTGCTAAACTAAACTGAATTATTGGCTTTACAAACTAACTCATGCTGAAAATATTCATATGGGCGTTGAATGATGAGTTTACTGGAACTCCTTATACTAGGAACTGTAAGCATATGTGATTTTTTATGATGTGCACCAATATGATCAATGATCGTAGAACTGACATGTAAGGCATGAGTTCCAAAATTACTGACATCACTACTAAAATCTGAAAACCTAACTAGGTTAATTGTTCTACTATCTCCTCCTTAGCTAAATGCCATCATTCTAAATTTAGGGATCACTTAATAACTCAAAACTAAATTGTCACCACTTTACTTTTAGAGTCTAAGGTAGACACTAAGGAGAGCTCTGCTAATATTTTAGGTTTGATACCGAGTTGACGGCTATATAGGGGTTACAATAGAAGAGAGGCCTCAGAATCTGACTAAGCATAAACATAAAGATGAAAGACTCATAACATACTCGTAACTATATCAGGAGAACTTCCCTAATCATGGCGAGACTGGAGGGCATAAAATTTGTTCTGGCATTAACCACTAGTGGTACTAGAAGTGGCACCCTACTGACGCAAGTTTTTTCCTCTCTGAGCTATTTCTGTACACTCCCTCATCCTGTAGCCTAGATTACCACATCTAAAACACACTTCGCTACCTACTCTACACACACCTAGGTGATTTTACCACCCTCTTCGTAAAGCAGATAGGTACGACTACTGCTCATACAACCCTGAGTTTTGGAGCCTTGTGCCCCATCATGACTGTTATTCCTAAACTTAGAAACTAGATCACTGGTTGAGGATGGAGCTAGAACTGAAGACTTTGGACAAAATTGGGAACGTTTATCGCCCTCTGACTTAGGCTGACTGAAATTAAAACTACCTGTTCTATCTCTCTTATTCTTTCTTTCCTTTTCCTTGAGCTTCTACTTCTCAATCTGTTGAGTATGGACCATAATCCTAGATATGTCCATCTCTTTAATCAACATCATTATTCTGCACTCTTTAACTACACTATCTAATATCCCAGATGCAAACTTGCTCATTCTGGACCTATTTTCTGCTACTAAAAGGGAAGAATATCTGGCTAACTGAGTAAACTTAAGAGAATACTCTTTTACGCTCATACGGCCTTGTTTAAGATTGATGAACTCTAACACTTTGGATTCTCTCAGCTCTAAGGAAAAGAATCTATCTAGGAAGGTAGTAGCAAACTCTTCCCACTCTATGGGCTCTGCATCTATACCTCTGTCTACCTCCCATTGCATAAGCCACGTATGGCTACATCTTGTAGCTGATAGGCGGCTAACTGTGCACTCTCAATGGAAGTCACTCCCATGATATTTGTGACTTTCTGAACTTGATCGAGGAACTCCTTTGGATCCTCTTTAGACTTAGATCTCGTAAAGAAAGGAGGACTCATTCGGGTGAAGTCCTAAATTCTAGTTGCAGTAGTATTGTCCACTGGGTTGGCTGAAACAACAGTTGGCCGTTCATTCTAGGCTACGACTGAATTAGCTAGAGTAGTGAATATAGCTCTAAATTCTGCATAAGAGATAGGTTCTACCAAGGGATCTGCCTGAACGGGCTGAGGGGCTGACTGGTTTCTGGTTTTTCTTTCATTAGTCCTTTTAGGAGGCATATTTTGTAAATAAAAGGAAGAAGCGGATTAGACTGAAGAATTAACTTGAGCTCATGCTCACTCACATGACATGAATACTGAAAGAAGGGAAACTTTTCCTAAAACATCTCATAGCCTTCGGTCCATAAGTGTGGCGTGCTACAAACCCATGCACAAGGATCTACAAAATGCAGTTTTTCAAACTCCCAAGGACACTGTTGAACCTTAGGTTCTGATACCAAGTTTGTAATAACTCGAGACTACCCCCTAGTCGTTACATGATGCTTAAGGCCCCAAAGGACCACAAGCTAATCCATGAATGATATTTGTTGTAAGAACTGAAAAATAATACTAAAATAAATACGAAAAATAGGCTGAAATGCCATAAAGTTCAAAATATCTTAAATACGGATAAACTACAACATCTGTAAAACCAAATACTATCTGAAAATCTATTCTGAAAAGCCTCTAACTAAATCTGTCTGAAAGTGGAGTTGATAGGACAATCCTCCAACTAACTCAATCTACTGAACTACTACATCTATTGAATTACTGAAATAAAAGCACATCCTCGATATATGAGGACTCACTACTGAATCTGTTACTACTGGTTGAATCTGGCCAAGCGCGGTCGGGAACCTGAGTATCCAAACCTATGATATAAAACATCATAGCGCAAAAAATGAGAATGCGATCAGTACGTGGAAATATACTAGTATGATAAATGAGGAAAGGCTAAATGCATGGGTTTATATGCATGAACAATATCTAGCTGAATCACATGCAATAGCTAGATTAACATACATGGAGGATCTGTATCTACTGAATATACTAGGCATACTGTGACTGAGTATACTAGAACTAAATCTGATAACTGATAACTGAATATACTGATAATCTGAGATAACTGATAATCTGAATTACTGATAACTTAGTGACTGTAGCTAATAGTCCTAGTTATATAAAACTGAACTGAGTTCTATTCTGAAGACTAAGACTGAAACTAAAATTGTGAGAGGTAATCATCTAACTGACATGCCCCAATCTGAACTAATAGGGGTCCAATCTATAACCCTAATTAGAAGGATATCAGTACCATGCCACGAGTAAAGACAACTTCTATGGAGTTGGTCCTAACTAACAGGTGACCCCTGAGACCAGTCCTACACTAGCGGGTGATCCCTGAGTATGTCATCCTATCTAATGGGTGACATCTCTTAACCTACGCTGGCTATATAGTTTTGGAACTTAGGGATTGGTTCTAGGGACCTAGTCCTATCTAATGGGTGTTCCCCCATCCCTAGGCTCGCTCGGTGCTAAATCCTACTCCCAACTAAAACACACTGAACTGAGTATACTGAACTAGGTTGGACTGATACTGAGATTACTGAGCTTTCCTAAGTTCTGTAACAGGCTGGGTTCTACTGATTTCTATAATGATCTGAGAGTACTACTGATCGTGACATGATTAATACTATTCTGAAACTGACACTGGCTCTAGGTAAACAGCTAAATTATCGGGTATTAAATACCCCCAGGATTCGATAGCATGAAAAGTAAAGCAAAGCATAATCTTGAATAATATAATAATGTTCACTTGGTAATAATTCATTCATAAATATATTTTATCAAACACTTGCAATGCATTAACTTGTACATGGATGGGATCACAAAATAACATATCATGCCTTCACTAGTCAATTCACATAAGCCTTTTATCAAACACTTGTTAGGCAGAAGCTTGTTCATACACTAATATGTCATGATTTCATCACTTTATTCACCTGGACATTCTATCAAACACTTGGGGAGCACAACTTCATGCACACAGTCATGGATAACATATAAGCATGGCAACTACAATGCCCCAAACATGCTACTTCATGGATTCAACATGCAATTCTCATTGTTTCCCCCTAAATACTATTCTATTTTCATGAATCTTATCACAATCATGAATTAAAAACCAAATCAACATCATAGATACATTAATCACTTTATAAATTCAAGGGTTTATCAAGATAATCACATATTTGCTATACATGCTATTTAATTTCATGAAATCTACCATTAATTATGGAATAAATCTCAAACAATATCATGAACATGAATTCAATCTAATTCAAACATGGAAATCATAAATCATAAATCTTGTATTTTGAAAAAGCATTCTGGGGCTCCATGGAAGGTAAGGATCCATGGATAAACATCTAACATACCTTAATTTGTGAGTTTCTTGGAGTTATTGGAGAATTCTTGGGTTTGTTCTTGATCTATTAAGGGCTAGGGTTTTGCTAGTTTGAGAGAGAGTGGTTTTTAATTTGGGGAAAAGTGAATAATGGGTAGCTAAGGATGTTTTTAGGGATTAAATCTTGCATCTGGCCAAAATTAAATTATTGGGAAAATACTTTTTTAACCCTCGGCGTCCTTCTAATTTTTGTAAAAAAATTTCGATTTGGGGCCCTGGCGTGACGCGCCACTATCACGCCATGCCACTGGAAACTGACAACTGGGAAATTGCTTTGTGACGCGATGCAGTGGTATTGCTTTGCCACTTTATTTGAGAACTGGGAGTGAACCGCGACGTGGTATAATTGGATTGGTGCACTGGAAAATGCCAAATTGGCTTATGGCGCGATGCGCCAGGATCACGATACCTCACTGAAAATCAACAAATGAGAATTTGGCCTATTCAGTGACGCGCCATGATCATGGAGTCACACTAGAAATTAACAATCATCATTTGGGTTGTCTACGCGATGCGCCAAGTGTTAGAATGATGGTGTTTAACAACTGAAACTTTAAATCGTCATAACTTCTTACCCGGTTATCGGATCTAGGCAAATTTTATATCGACGGAAAGCTTATTGAATTTTCTACGCAACAGAAAGTCAAAATCTTGAAAATTCCACATGT
The DNA here is from genome assembly GCA_030864225.1 of Capsicum baccatum var. pendulum. NCBI lineage: Eukaryota > Viridiplantae > Streptophyta > Magnoliopsida > Solanales > Solanaceae > Capsicum > Capsicum baccatum. The sequence goes on along the minus strand of CM061558.1, from coordinate 71,694,573 downwards.
ATAAAAGTGTATTCATATTTTAAAAAAGCCTTTGTCATTTTTGGGACGAATTTAAGCTAGGTAAAAAGTACGGGGTGTTACAAATATTTGGTATGATCAAGTTGAATATGTTCTCTTTCTTTCTTCATTACTACATGTTTAAGTCATGTGTATTGTCATGTAATTGGATCGTACTTTTTTTAGATATTAGCCCTGGGTAAGCCACTTTGAGCATAGGCTATATTGTGTTGATTCTTATTGAAGTGATACTTAATGAACCTTTATAAAATTTAAATTGTTATTTTTTGGATGGTTGTAGATTTTGCTATTGTTTGATTATTGTCAGGATACACGCTATATCTTTTTTTTTATGCATGTAACGTTGACTTGAGTCCCAATGGACTCCATTCCCTGCATTTCTCAATGGGCCAAAGAGACCTTATCTTCTACAAGCTTAAATGCCTTTATTTTTGAAGAAACAGTTGATGGTATACACAGTATACAACTGATATAGGAGGTTTACAGGTTAAAGGTGGCTGGTCTGAGCCAAGAGATGATGTATGGCAAAGTTGGACGCGAGCATACAGTGTTTAACACGTTGATGTACAGGTATATATAGAGAAACGCAAAAAAAAAAACATGATTGATATACACATAGTATACACTGCAGAATGAAGACCCAAAGTCCATAATTCAAACACCAAAACTGTGCAGCTTTATCAATGGGTCAATTAAGGGCTCAACTTCAATTCTTATATTCAACTTTTGTAACTTATAATTTGTATTTTTTTGTTTGTACTAACTAACATTGTAAATCAATTTATCTAGGTAAATTCCCTAAGATGTTGTCATTTTATTTTATCTTAGAAAACTTTTACTTAATTCATGATTTTTTTCACCCAATTTATATTGTCTAAATGAATTAAATTGGTTTTTTCGATTTTCTCCTTAAAATAAGTCTTTTAAAAGTTAAAGTATTTCATTCCAAAATGGCATTCGTGATGTTCATATAACTAAGAGCCGATTTGGATTAATGCATTTTCTTTAAACTCAAGAAACTAAATTTTCTTATAAATTTTAACTTTTCATAATTAATAAGATACTTTTAAATTAATACCCCCTTAACATTCTTTTTTAACAGTATTATCTACAACATAATCGACTTTTCTATAATAATTAATAATAAGAAAATAATTTCATATTCTTCGTTTTTACAAAAACGAAATTCATCTTCCTCTTAAGTCCAAAAAATTGCAACTTAGTTTAATTCAAATAGAATGTTTCTCTTTTGAATAAATAAATGGCATTCTAAATTTTTAAATAAATAATTTTTATCTATAAAATCAAGTCTTTGTAAAAATTAGCCAATTTTGGTTAGTCAAGTTAGTTTCTTTTTGGTAAATCATTTTAAACGGACGTTCCTACGTGCCTTAAAAATCTTCTTAGGGCGTTAATTGAATCATTACCCAGTTTCTCTAGTTTTAAAGGTTTATTGTTGTTTTTGAACCTTTGAAACCATTTTAAATTTTTCTTGATTTTTTCTATAAAAATCAAGTGGTGACTCTGTGAGTTTCTCAAAATTATTTTAAAATTTTCTTGAATCCTTTGAAATAGTTTTAAAGAAGGTCAAAACCCTTTTCTCGCCAAATAAAATTAGAATGGGATAAATCAGGTGTGAGTCACAAGGAGTCTCGAATCCACTGCAACATAGAAGTCCAACTTTAAAGTTTGACTCCAATTCGAAATACCCAAACTACCCATTAATGTATGCAAAATATTACTCAAATTCAGTCAAAATCAATACACAATAGCAATACCCAAACCTCATTTCTCTCTCAATTCTTCAAATCTAACCCAAGAACTAGGGTTCCAAAATCTAACAACCAAGAAATATCAACTCAAAGCAAGTTAGAAATAATTCACATTTATGCTTTCAACTTGAAAACTAGAGAAAAGTAGGTTCGGACACTTACTTGAATAACCAAATTAGGGTTGCATTTAATTTCTCAGAAATTCTTCGAATTCATGCTTAAATTCGAGCAAGATAAAGAATTTGAGCACGATGGCTGTTAATTTAAGTTGTTTCTAGATGATTTGATGTGTTGGGAGTTTGCAATTTGCACAAAAATGGTGGTGGGTGCATTTCGGGTATCAGGTGCCTATCAGGTACCCTTATTTTTATTAAAATCAATTTCTGGGTCGGGTTGACCAGCAACCCTGACCTGGTAAGCTTGGGTACTAGTTGTGTATACGAATCATGGCCAGGCTTACAGGTCTTTTCTTTAGCTCATATAGACCTGAAACCTTACCTGGGTTCTAGAGCCGATACGATTCAATGTGATGAGTCGTACCTTGAGGGTACAACTCGTTTTGATATTCGTATCTTCTCCAAAAACTTTTACTTAATTATGCTTAGTCACCTAGGTCTATACGACTCCTATTCATGAGTCGTACCGTCTGGATATGACTCATAAAGAGTCCGTATGACCAAACATTTTGAACTTTTCTGGGTATTTTCTGCACTCTTTAGCCCTGTACACTAAACAAACATATTACCCTATAAGTAAATAAGTACAAAAGCATGGTTGCCTCCCACGCAATGCTTGATTTAATGTCGGGGCACAACATAATTGCCATGGTTACTTAGTCTTCACCAAGGTCAATTTTAAAAACCTCTTTCAATTCTTCTTAATTTCCCATATAGTGCTTTACTCTTTGCCCGTTTACCTTAAATGGGGTTTCACTATCCCTCTTCAGTTCAAAAGCACCATAGGAATAAACTTTTGTAACCTTGAATGGACCATACCATCTAGACCTCAACTTACCTGGAAACAATCAAAGCCTTGAGTTGTAGACCAATACCTAGTCACCCTTTTTGAAGATTCTTTTCTCAATTTTGCAGTCATGATGCAGCTTCATCCTTTTCTTGTAAAGTGCAGAACTTTTATACGCCCTGAGTAAGAATTCATCCAACTCATTCATACTCTTCATCCTTGATGTGGCTATATCTTACCACTCAAAAATTAGTTTCTTCAAAGCCGAAAGTGCTTTATGTTCAAGTTCAACAGGCAAGTGACATGCCTTGCCATACACTAATTGATATAGTAAAGCACCAATTGAGGCCTTGAATGTTGTTCAGTAAGACCATAATGTATCATCTAACTCTCGTGACCAATCAATCCTATATACATTTACCGTCTTTGCCAAAATGGACTTAATTTCTCTATTGGACACTTCTACTTGCCCACTAGTCAATGCATGATAAGGTGTTGCCACCTAGTGCTTCACTCCATACTTCTCAAGCAGACTTTTGAATAGACGATTACAAAAATGTGACCCACCATCACAAATGATAGCATGTGGGGTTCCAAATCGAGAAAAGATGTGTTTTTCAAGAATGCAGTAACACTACGTGCTTTATTATTGGGAGGCACAATTGTTTCCACCCATTTAGAAACATAATTCACAGCCATAAGTATATACTTCATGCCAAACAAACTTACTAAAGGACCCATGAAGTCTATATCCCATACATCAAACAATTCTAATTATAATATAGGAGTCATAGGAAGTTCATGGAGTTAAGAGATATTACCTTGTTGTTGACATTGATCGCAAACAGAAGCAAAATCATGCGTATCTTTGTAGAGTGTTAGCCAATAATATCCACATTACAAAATTTTATGGGTAGTGCGGGTTCCTCCCTGATGACCCCCAACTAGCTAAGAATGATAAGCCTCAAGTATACTCATCATCTCATCAGGTATGCATCTACGAATAATCCCATTTGCACAAATTCTAAATAAATAAGGCTCATCCCAGAAAAATTTCCTTGCCTCGTGCATAAACTTCTTTCTTTGCAGAAAGGAAAGATCTTCTAGGATTAGATCACTTGATAGATAATTTGCATAGTCTGCAAACCATAGAATTAGACCTTGGGAAGCTGCTAATATCTGCTCATCTAAAAGTCTGCCATCAATATCAAGCCCATCTTCAACATTCTGTATAGCTTCCTCCTCTAGTCTAGAAAAATGATCCGCAACTTAATTCGCAATGCCTTTTCTGCCCTTGAACTCGAAATCAAATTCTTGTAGTAATAGCACCCACCTAATAAGTCTATGCTTCGCATCATTCTGAGAGGTCAACCGGGGTACGGATGCTTTATTTATCACCAGGTAGAGCGGTAAAGACTCTGGTAAAGACTCTGGTAAAGACTCCGGGTTGATTTTGTTCAAAATCATATAAAGACATTTCATTAAGTACCGTATGTTGCATGATCAGTGTGCACAATTACCTTAGTCCCGATCGAATAAGACCTAAACTTCTTAAAGGCAAAAACCATTATCAATAACTCTTGCTCCATCACAGATAGATCTTTTGAGCAGGGTTTAGTACCTTATTAGCATAGTAGATGAGATGAAGGATCTTTTTATTCCATTGACCTAGTACAACCCCAACCACTCGCGTCACACATAATTTCGAATGGCATACGTCTGAATATAAAGGTCCCTTAAGGACATGTGAAGGTGGTATTCTCTTGATCTTTAGATAAAATAGTAATCTAGTTATAACCTAAATACCAATCAAGAAAATAGTACCATCTCTACCCGCTAACCTGTCTAACATTTGGTCCATTAAGGGCATGGGAAATAGTCTTTCTGAGTTCATACATTTAATTTGTTGTAATCCAGGCATACTCTCCATCCTATGACTGGTCTCATTGGCACTAGCTCATTCTTCTTATTAGGTGCAATAGTAATACCGCCTTTTTTTAGAATATATTATACCAGAATGACCCACTTACTAGCAGCAATAGGATACATTACACTAGCATCCAACCACTTGATTATCTTTTTCTTCACCACCTTCTGCATAGGAGGATTGAGTCGGTACTGATGATCTATACTTTGAATACAATCCATCTTAAGTTAAATTTTATGAGTACACAAACTAGGTGAAATACCCACAATATCTGCAATAGATCACCCTATGGCCCTCTTCAATCTCTATAATACTGATACCAAAGCTTGTACTTCTGTTTCACTCAAGTTAGTTGAAATAATTATTGGCAATATGTTGTTGGATCTCAAAAATATATATCGCAAATGAGAATGAAGAGCCTTCAACCCTGAGACAGGTGGCTTCTCAATAGATGGATAAGCAGGTGGAGTAGTTCTATTCTTTAGATCCAAATCAAGATTTTTTGGTACGTAAGTATACAAACCACTCTCATATGGTGCACATACCATTTCATTGTACTCATCAATGCCGTGTCTACCAAAGCTTATGATCATAGCAGCAATAGCTTCAACACCCAACCTTTTTTCAATAGGAATAGTATCAAAGCATCATCCTAAACAGTCACCGAGTCAGCATCATAGAATGAATCCATCTCTTCATCATACACATCAATCACGGATATCACTCTTAACTCATATGGATGCTTTATAGATTTGTATGCATTAAATGTAACATGTTCATCATTGAGTCTTAGCATCTGATGTCCTTTCTTCAAATCAATCAATGTCCTACCTGTAGCCAAGAATGGTCTTCCCAAAATAATTAGAACTTGAAAGTCCACTTCACAGTCTAAGATCACAAAATTAGCAGGAAAAATAAAAGAATCCATCTTCACCAATACGTCATATAATATACCAATAAGCTTCTTCATTGTCCTATCCGCTATCACTAGTATCATGGTAGTTGGTTTGGGGGTTCTCAACCCCAATTATTTGAATACTGCAAAGGGCATAAAGTTGATGCTAGCCCTCAAATCACATAATGCTCGACTGAAGTTGAAATATTAAATATTGCAAGGAATGGTGAAAGCGACAGGATCCTTGTTCTTCTCTACCAATGATCTAGTAACTACAGTACTGCAATGATGAATATTGTCAACTGGCTCATAACTCACAGACCTTTTCTTGGTGATTAAGACTTTCATGAATTTTACATATTCTGCCATTTTCTCTAATGCCTCAAAAAGTGGTATGTTGACAGACAACTTCTTTAACATAGATAAAAAATCCTGATACTTACCCTCTTCTTATTTCTTTTTCAACCTTTAAGGAAAGGGAGGAAGAGATCTCAGAATAGTCTTCAATACAAGCTCCTCAACCTTATTTTTTTCTTTGTCCTCTTTACTACTGCTCTCTACATCAACAGGATCATCATTATTTTTATGCTCATCTACAGTGGGTACAAGTGGGTCTGTGGTTGTTTTTGTTAGCCTTCTAAGTCCATGTTTTAATAATGACAAACTAATGAATGGATCTTTGTAGGATAAAGAAAGAAAGAAATTAGAAAACTGCCAATGATAAAAATATAAAAGAAGAAAGTAAGGAAGCTGGATCAAAGAATAGAAGGACATCAAATTAGGATCAGTGGCATCTAAGAAAATCAATCAAAATAAGAACAAATGAAAGGAGAATCTCAGTCCCGAGAATTGCATCAAATCAGATCAATCACAAAAATCTAAGTGCCAAGAATCACAGCAAATCAAGATCAATCATAACAAAGAAAAGATTACAGACATATCTGATATGGACGTAACTGAAAACCATATATGGACATATCTGATATGGACATATCATACGACTACATTCCTCAATCAAAGAATCAATCCAAATCCTTGACTAATAAGAAATCTCTCAGGTTTTCTTATGAAGAGTAGCAGTCAAAGAATATTAAAGAAGAAAACTGAAGATAGACACGGGTTATGCAACTTCAAGAAGAATATCAAAGTGTCTCAATCTTAGTCTCACGAAGCTTTGTAACCTTTAGTTTATAATTTTTGTATAAAAAGTAGGATTGAGTCAACTTTGTAACACCAACTGAAGCTGTATCAATAGAATTTAAAGAACAAAATAATTCTTAGTGAATTATTTCCCATAATTGTACTCGAACCCGACATTGAATGATCCAAGGAAACATTAAAACCCAAGGGGACTGAAAGTAGGCAACACATTGGTGTTTTGAACCAGGATAAATTTCTGTGTCTTTACTTTATGTTTGACTATTTATTTGCTTAATTATTTCAAGTATAATCTATTTTGTGAAGTATACTAATCTGTAGGCGAGTCGAATGTGAGGAGCCAGTAGTCGACTCACAAAAAATATTCAATTCACCCTCTCTCCTCTTGAATTTCAATTGGTATCAGAGCACGTCTCACCAACAGTGTTGCTTCACTGCAAGTGAGCAAAGATCAAATGGCAAATTATCAAATTTTTTATGCTCTTCTCTAGGATGGTCACTCCTCTACAAGACCACCTTACTTTAATGGACAACATTACTCTTACTGACAAAATAGGTTTAGAATTTTTGTCCAATCAAATGACTTCTAAGCCTGGATTGTCATCAAGAAAGGTCCAAAGCTGATTCCAGGAATTAAAAAGAAGTCAAAGGACAAAGACAAAGAATCTAGCAATACTGGCATAGAAGACCTTGAAAGTTTTGAGGTCATTAAAGAACAACAAGAGGTGATCCAATATAATGCACGTGCTATAAGTTTACTTCTTTGTTCAGTTAGTGGAGAAGAATACGACAAGATATCAACTCATGAGTCTGCAAAAGAAATGAGGGACAAATTGGAGGTAACCTATGAAGGAACCACCATAGTCAAAAAGTCAAAAATTGTTGCCCTTGTCAATGAATATGAGCTGTTTAAAATGGAAGAGAATGAGATCATTGAAACAATGTTTGCCAGATTCAGTCTGATCATGTGTGAACTAAAATCATTGGGGATGATCTACTCATACAGCCTGTAAATCCAAAAGCTGGTCCAAAGTCTTCCAAAAATTTGGGAAACCAAGACTGTCATTTTGGAAGATGGAGATCGTCACAACATGACATATGACAAACTATGAGGTAATCTCATTATATATGAACGAAAAAAAGAAACCAGTGGCCTTCAACGCTGCTCCAACTGAAGAGAGAATATTTTGGAAGAAGCTAATAGTGAAGGAAAATCCCTCATCAGTCGTGGAGTAAGGCAGATCATAAGACAGAGATAACAAAGATTCCAAGGAGCCCAAAATAATGACTCCACTAGAAATAATGATCGCTGTTATTACTGTGGAAGGACTGGCCACTTCAAACAAAATTTTTCTGAATTAAGAAGAAGAACATCCAGGAAGAATCAAATTTTTGGAGCCTAGAATGGGGAAGATAAAACTGAAGAATAAATATAAATCGCCAATATGTGCTTCGTGGAAACAAGTGAATCTAGCGAGGTAAGACTACATGATTGTCACAACTGTATTACTCTCGAATCTAATTTAGATATGATAACTGATGAGCTTCAAAAATTTATAGATAAATTTAACAAACTCACTCAAGATAAAAAAAGTTGTGAAGCTTGATTTAAACAAAAACTCAAAGAGGAACAAAGAAGTTATCAAATAAAATTGAAGCATGTCAAATCAAAATTAACTTGCTTTACGATGAGCTTGATGATGTAAGAATTCAGTTAAACAGCTTTAGGAAATCTCCAATTCACAGTTTTGTAAGATATAATTCTTTTAAAAATAACTCGAGTTCCTTATCAGGATCGTTTAAATCAGCCAGGACCTATTTCTCCTCTCGAAGACCTGTCTGCTTTATCTGTGGAAAAAAATCGCACAAATCCTACAGTTGTAGGCATAAACAAGGCAGCATGTGGGTTTGTAAGCCTAAAGGAAGAACCTTTAAACCACAAGGACCAAAGACCACTTGGGTACCTAAACAAAATTAATCTTCTTATTTTGTAGGAACATGCCCACAAAAACTATAAAAAGGGAATGTGGGGGATTGATAACGATGCTCCAGATACATGACCAGAAATAAAGAAATTTCTTCTACTTTAAAGAATGTAGATTGCAAATTAGTCAGATTTAGTGACAACGCTAGAGACGATGTCATCAAAATTGGTTCAGTAAAGCTCAGCTTCTCATGCAAGTCTACTGAAGTATATCTGATAGATGACCTCAAGTATAACTCACTCAGCATCAGTCAACTGTGAAACACCTGGTTTGTAACACCTTCCAAACTAAAATTTGTTCCTTCAAACACGACAAAAATAGCATCTCTCTCAGTGATAACTTCAAGAATAGTGTAGTGGAGTAAAAGAATTGGTCTTTTTAGAAAATTACCAAGACCTTTGGATTAGAACAAAATCTCCCAGATCACAGTTGGGCAAAAATAGTAAGCACAGCATGTCACATCATCAATAGATGCCTGATCAGACCTGTTCAAAAGGGGATGCCTTATGAACTCTGGAGAGGAAATAAACCTAACATCAGCCACTCCAATCCTTTTGGATACAAATGCCTTATCCACAATAATAGTAAGAATAACTTGGAAAAACTAAATCCATGACGTAATGAACGTATTTTCCTTAGGTATTCTCCTACTTTATGTGTTACCGAACCAATGCACACTGTATTTGATGAATCTAATAACCCCTCTATGAGTTTAAGTAATGACAAAGAACATGTGAGTGATGTACAATTCGAACAAAATGCTCTCACTACCTCTGAGCTATCACAAGACAAAGTCGACTATACCCTCTCCAGAGTTGACATCAACATCAGAAATGGCAAAACTAAGTGTTCTAAGAAAATATAAAAAATCACCAGCTTTCCAAATGAGTTTACCCTCAAAAATCCAAATGAAAGGGTGGAAACAAAAGCATCATAAGAAAACAAGTGTCTGTTTCCTTGTATCTCTAACTAAATAAAGAAGGTATTGACTATGATGAAACCTTTGCTCCCGTGACAAGGTTAGAATCCATTCAAATGTTATTAGTAATTATTTTAAATATTTTAAGTCATTTCGAATGAATGTCAAAAGCGCCTTCTTAAATAGATTTATTCATGAGAAAGCTTTCAACTTCCAGGATTTTAAAATCCATTGTATCCAAAACAATATTTCAAATTGTCAAAAGCACTCTACGGTCTCAAAAAATCTCCAAAGACTTGGCATGAGAGATTGAGTGTTTTCCTACTAAATAACAATTTTCAAGAAAGTAACTTTGATAAAACTCTGGTCTGATAATATCTTGATTCAAATCTTCTTATTGTACAATTTTACATTGATGATATTATTCTTGATAGTTCTAACCTTTCTTCGTGTGAGAATTTTGCTAGTCTGATGAAAGTTTCTTTAGTATTATGGGTAATACCCTAAGTTCTTAACACGAAAATAAGCAAACCTTAGTTGACTTGCCAACAACTGAAGGTGAATACACAGCCGTTGGGAGTTGATGTACTTAAATCCTATGAATCATGCATCAACTACTTGATTTTAATATATCTCATGAATTTGTTCCCGTAATGCGTAACAACCCAGTGTTATTTGTCTATCTAAATTTGCTATGCATCATTCTAAGGATAAGTACCTAGACTTCAAGCGTCATTTTATCTGTGATCATTTAGTAAGTGGTGATTCTATTTTGTTAACTCTGAAAATCAGTTTGATTTTTTAAAAAAGAATTATACTTTCATAAGGAAAGATTTTATTTTCTACAAGAAAACCTTGGTACAATATATTTTGAAAGTTTATTTTTGGCAAATCTCAAAATTAATATATTTTTCAAATATCTAATGATTTCAAAAGACCCTTATTTTTTGTACAAAAATCGTCGGCTACTCTCTGACCCTCGTCCTTTACTTTCAAATCACCCCCTTTACATGCCATATTTTTCTCTTCCATCATCATTACCATCTCTAAACCATATTACTTCCCAACACTCATCCATCCTTTCATCTCTAACCCTAACCCCTATACCTTTTTTTTCAATTCTATCTCTCCACCTTCCTGTTTTCCCCTTTTATGCTCATCCATCCCCATCTTCTTTACTATGAGAAAAATCGTTTAATGAATAATCTCACCAAACTTCTCTTAACCAAAATTCCTCCAACTTTGACCTTGTCCTTCTCTCTAAATCCTCAGAAGAAGCCTCCTCTCTCTCTCCAATCAACTGTGTCTAAAAATGAACTTCTTTAAGCCTCATGTCATCCTCTAAAAAATGGTGGTCGTCTCCTATGGAATCTCTTTCTCCAGAGGAAATGCATAAGTTCTGGACTCTTACTCACAAGGAAAAGTTTCTTACCTTTAAGAATCACTCTATTATTTATGGTCGAGTCATCATCTCTCTCACCTAAAGGAATCTCACTGTAATAATGGCCATTTTCTCAAAGCTCAAGACTTGCCAATGATGTTTCGATAATGTGGCTTGGAAGTATTTGAAAACCCATTCGCATGTTCTACGCCGACCTTTATCTTTCCCCTGAAAGTGGGGAACTGGAAACCCTGGTTCTAGGTACACGTATTATTCCAATGACTTTCTATTTAAAAAAGTGTTTGGTACCAAATTCTCAATGCTGGCCGAAGAATTTTGAAGTTAGTTTTGACGAAGTAAAGAAGGCCGTCTCAGATCCTAACTCAAATAGCCCCTCTTTTGGTCCTCTATCTCTCAGCTTTTAAAATAGAATCTTAGCCCATATCATTGCAACCACTTTGATTCCTCAAAAGGGATCTCTCAATAATATGACATGTAAAGATGTATTTGTTCTCTATTATCTGATTAAGAAATACAAAATCAACTAGAGTGCCCCAGTTCGTGAATATATGATAGAAAGTGCAGCTACCTCTCATGCCTCATCAAGTTTTCCCTACGGTTTGATCATCACTCCGATTCTTCTTCACTATGGAATTGACCTTTCAGCCTATACAGTGGTAGAAGTCTCTGCAACTTATGACTCAAGTACCTTCGCAAGCATAGGCTATGTTCTGATTGAAAAAAATAGTGTAAAAGGGAGTATGTCAAAAGTCTGCGTGATATATCCATGGTAAGTAAATCTGTGCTTAATTCTATGTTCTATGCAGATAAGAAGATTAAAGAACTAAAATCCAGGCTCGCTTCCATTGAGGAAGAAATATCCAGAATCAAGGAGTAGACTACCAAGTTACTACAGCTGAGCAAGAAGATCGATATCGACATAGACAAAGTGCAACTCTCTCTCAACGGCTTCAAACAGGAAGGGGTGAAATTGTTTAACAGAATGCTCTCCCAAGTTGACTCCATCAAGTCTGAATCCTTCTTCTTCTCCAATGAACTTGCAATATCCATTAAAAATTCTTACTCCAACTTCACCAAGAGTGTTGTATAAAGATACTACATACTCCCGCTTCGATGTATTTTTGCTGCTACTTCCTATCGTGACTTTGCATATTCATATTCTATGTTTTGTTCTTGATTGGTTTCTACTCCTTTTTTTTGTGGTTATTTTTTGCTTGCTTTTGTATTTGTTCTGTACTTTTTTATTATGTCAAAAGGGGGAGAAGATGATTGCATCAGTTAACAAGACAGGGGGAGATAGTCGACTATCACAATAAGAGAATCAACTATAGACACCAAAATAGAAAAATAGGGGGAGCAAGCCGTCCATCTTAAGACAGAAAGACAAGGGGAGCAAGTCAACTATCTTAACAGGGAAGTTAACTGATGTTTAAGTTTTTCATTATCAAAAAAAGGAGATTGTTAGCCTCCTAAGTTCACATTTTAATAAGGACAAACTAATGAATGGATCTTTCCAAGATAAAGGAAGTAAGATACTGGAAGACTGCCAATGATGAAAGGATAAAAAAAGCAAGTAAGGAAGCCGGCTCCAGGAATGGAAGGACATTAAATCAGGATCAGCGGCAACCAAGAAAATCAATCAAAATGAGAACAAATGAAAGGAGAATCTCAGTCTCAAAAATCACAGCAAATTAGATCAATTGCGAAAATCGAAGTGCCTAGAATCGCAGCAAATTACGATCAATCACAATAAAGAAAATATCATGGACACATCTGATATGGATGTGAGTAAAAGCCATATATGGACATATCTCATATAGACATATCGTACGGCTATATTCCTCAATCAAGGAATCAATTAAAATCCTTAAATCTCTTGGGTTTTCTTATAAAAAGTAGCAGCCAAAGACTATAAAATAAGAAGACTGAAGATGGATATGGGTTACGCAACTTCAAAAAGAATATCAAAGTGTCGCAATCTTAGTCTCACAAAGCTTTGTAACCTTTAGTTTACAATTGTTATATAAAGAGTAGGATCGAGTTAACTTTGTAACACCAACTGAAGTTGTGTCACAAGATCTAAAGAACAAAACAAGTCTTAGAAAATTATTTCCCATCATTGTACTTGAGCCCGACATTGAACAATCTAAGGAAACATTGAAAACCAAGGGGACTGAAAGTAGGCACCACATTGGTGTTCTGAACCAAGATAAATTTTTGTGTTTTTACTTTACATTTGATTATTTATTTACTTAATTATTTCAAGTCTAATCTGTTTTGTGAAGTGTACTGATTTGCAGGTGAGTCGACTGTGAGGAGCCAGTAGTCGGCTCACAGAAAATTTTTAATTCACCCCCCTCTTAAATTTTAATTTTACCACTCTGAATTGTAATGCCATGGCAATGCACATTATTCTTTGGATTCTGAATTGTATTACTAGTGAGAGTGACAGGCTATCTCTAATTTACTGTGGCTGACATCTGACCGAATTATTGCTCCAATTGTTTGATTGTTGTAGCATGTGATTCAACTTACTAATTTACCCCTGACAGATCTGACTTAATCTTCTTAAGACAACTTTCTTGACTTTCTTGTCCTTTGACTAATTTTAACAAAAGTGCCTCCATTTTGGATTCTGAATCACGACCCCAGGGTGGAACATCCTTATCACTCTTCTCCTTGTAGTCATATTTTCGACGATAATCACAATCTCTTTCTCTACTTCTATCTTTGTGTATATTATTATAATAGTTTTGACCTTGATTCCATTGCCCTTGGGCTCGAAAATCTGTCAATCTACGATCAAGATACTTTGCCTCCTCTTTGGATTCAATCTCAAAAGTTTGCAAAGTAGATGCTTGAGCCCCAACTGCATTTAGTTTTTCAGCACACATTGCTGCAAATTACTTAGTAAGAATCCTAATATCTATCTGAAGTTGCGCGACCAAGTCATTATTCACTCCATAATCACCAGCCACTCCAATAGCATATGCACCTGCACCACGTTCAGCATCTCTCATATGCCATCCTTAATTGGTCACTGAAATATCATCTAACATCTCTTGCGCATAATCCACCGAAGTCACATAAATGCACCTCCTAAAATAGCATTTGCCATTGCTCTCAAATTGACATTCAGTGATCTGTAAAAGATTTCCATCAAATTTAACCCTTTGATTCTATGATTAGGTACCATGCTTAGCTTTTTCCTGAATCTAAACTACGCATCATACAAGGATTCTATAGGTAACTGTCTGAAGTTACATCTTTCAACTGTAACATCCTTGCTGAAGGGAAAAATTTGGTAAAAAACTACTTTCGCAACTCATGCCAAGAAGTGATTGAACCTTTTAGAAGTTTCCCCAGTAAGCGAAAATGGGAACAACCTCAACCTCAAAGATTCTTGGTCCACCCCCGAAATGGTATAAGATGTGCAAATCCCAGTAAAGTTAGCAAGATGCAAATTCACATCATCAGTCGTTTCTCCTAAAAACAAACCCTTTAAGTTTAGCAGCTGGATCATAGCACTAGTAAGTTAAAATTCACATTGGGGGTAGATGTGGAGGAATGATTGCTCATTTCTCAGCCGATTCAATATATCCCATATCCTTATTGTCTTTGTCATATGGCTACAAAGTCTGATATGTAAGGATCATAAAAAACTCTGCCTCTCTGAACTCTTCCATGTTGCACAGGGACTTATCTTGGCCTATCTAGCGTTGTATTATCAGCTCGGGCCTGCTCTTTCGCCACTCTAGCTTTTTCAACTTTTGCTGCTAATAATTGTTCTGTCAGTCTATCAGTAAAATTCTGTGGATCATCCGGTGGTAGAGAAGGAGGCACATCATGAGGGTCTTGAACCCTCACCAGAACACCATCGCGAACTTGTTCTGCCATTCTTCGTGGTGTTTTGAAGAATTATTTCTAACTCTGGATCAAAAGAGAGAAGGGATTGCCTCTTCTTCTAATGTTTGACATACATTAGTGTATTCCAAATCAAAAATACAAAATAAAACCCGCGAACTTCACTAAATTCAATTAATAAATTCCCCTGTCTTCCCCGACAACGGTGCCAAAATTTGAGGTCGCCCAAAGTACACCTCCAACTGAAGAATGAAGCGGTCGCTGTCAAATATAGTAACCCAACTAGGTTGGGGTCAAACCCACAAAGAATATGCTAAACAGTTGCTTGACTTGATGTAATCCACGAGCAGTACAGGAAAGTAAATGGGGGGATTTTAGTATCAATCGCAAGTAGTAACCAAATCTTAAGTGCTTTTGAGTTGTAAGCAATAGAAGATGAACACTAGTCCTGTGTTCCCCCTGGCTTCTTAACCCCATAAATTTCTCATGATCAACCCAACTATTCTGATGCTTTGCATGTAAAGTCTACAAGATATGTATTATCAACTGTCTTGTGAACATGATGATAAATCTCACCTTTTACCGATTTAGTCACAGGGAGTCAACTTGTTTCTCCTTGTTACGACCTCAGTTCACTATCACCTATTGAATTCAAGTGATTAGATAAGATGGAGAGAATTATAAGGTGGAGGTGGATCTCAAATTACTGTCTTAATCTTCTTCTCCTAATCACAAACCCCTTGTGAAGGCATTTGCAAATACAAGCTATCTCAATCTTCTGCAATAGATATGAGATTAGTTATTGTGAAGAAGATTAAGCTACATGCATAAACCTTAGAATAGATGAATATCACATTTTTTCTACGCAGCTAATCCGCCAGGGTTCCCACAACCCTAACTAAGGAGATTAGTCGCTCATGTTCATGCAAAAATCCATGATTATCAATGAAGAAGACATGTAACTAATTGCATAAGAATAAGATGAATAAACTCCAAAGTATTGAATTAAATAAAAACCCAAAATCTCAAGAATAATTGTAAAGTATGTGAAAAGTAATAAGAATAATGTCAAAGTACGTAACCTAATAAAAGATAAACCCTAGGGTATTTATAGTATCTCAAAATAACCTAGAAATCCTACTAAAATGGAAAGTGTAAAGTTGTGTCGGCAAAAGGTATGACTTGTTCTTCAACTCGTACCGTCATCATACGAGTCATACTTGTACCTCTCGTATCCATTCCAGTGTCTGATCTTCTAAGGCTTCAACTTTTATGTTCATCATACGACATCTTCTCACGAGTCATACATGATTATACGACTCGTGTCCTTCACTCGTATCCACCTGGTACTTCTATCTTTCCAAGGTATGAACACTGGTCTGCTTAAGTTTTTCCTATACGAGTCGTACTCAGACTTTTGACTTGTATACTTCTGAGACTTCAACTTTGGATGGCAGTTTTATATTTTGTTATGCTTACGACTTCATGTTACGGCTCATACCCTAGCTTATGAATCAGATACTTCAGGTGTATCTTGTTCGTATTTCGATTCTCAATTTGGCTTTGGGTTCTATTGTGCTTACGAGTCGTATCGAGTGTTGACAACCCGTGGGGTAACTCTTATATTGATCAAATTTGGTCTTTCAGGTTTTTTTCTTTTATTTTTATCCCAACACTACTGTAGACATGTTTTTCCTACAATAAACCCAAAAGTGCATCATATCTACTAAAACAACCTAAGTAACAGCATAAATTTATGATTTTAAGCATTGAAAGTATCGTGTTTCCACGACACATCAGCTGTCGAGATTCATACAAGATAGACCCATTCTAGAAATAGGCAGCGGTTCATCCGACAAAACATCGCCCATTTGATGAACCGTCCCTTCAGTCGTCAATTATGATGCGGTAGCCCAGATTTGAAATTCAAATTCTCACTTTGTTGGAGCCTATAAATACCTAGTCTAGGATTAAAATAGGCATCTTTTACCTAGGGTTGACTTTTGTAACGTATTTTGTTGACGAGAAACGGGTTTAGAGAGTTTAAAACATAGTATTCTTGGTTTGAACTTGGATTCAAAATCCTAAATATCTACATTATAAGTTCATGTCTTCAATTTATGAAATCAAACTTTTTCATTTATTTTCTGATCATGAATGGTCAAAACTCTACAACTAGGGTTATGGGATCCTATATGGAATTTCACTTCTAGGGTTATGGGTCACTGAATTTCTACTATGCTTGTGATTATATTATTTTTCTCTTCGGTTTTATGGATACTTTAGGTTGCAAACTTTGGAGCATGCCCTAAAACTTAGCTTGCTTGAATAAAGAAGTTAGTGTTGGAAAAAGAGATTAGTAACAAGAATTTAGAGTTTTCAACCTCTAAATAAGGATGAATACTTTAACTGGATTAATCTCTTGGGGACTACATTGAATTATTATTTCATCACCTTAAGTTTGAAAGAATTAAAGTGAAAATCATCTTTGAAGGTTGGGAAACACTTGGATGGAAAATCAACCTCAATTTTTCTATAATTGCATGTATTGATATAAATTCACATAGCCTATAGTCCGGAAGTGATTAAACACCAAGGTTAACATAATCCTATTTTGCTCTTTCTTGATTGATAATACGTTATAGAGAATATATTGACATTATAAGATGTCTCAGTCACTTATTCCATATTATAACAAAATTCCTCTACTTTATAGAAACTAATGATTAATGGTTAATTAATATACATACAACTTAATTAGCATCCTATTCCTTGTGAAATTCAATTCCAATCTTTGGTGGGTTATATATTTTACAACGATCGCTTACACTCTTTAAAGGGAGTTGTAGTTTGGACATATCATCACCATAGAGAAAGTGGGAGCCAAAGTTCAGACCCTTATTTTTAATCATTTGGTGTAATTTCTTACGTCTGATATGAATGCGAATCTTAATATTAAAATATTAAATTACAACTACATATTAAATAATTAATTTCTCAACATCTAAATAAATAAAATTTGTGCATATTTAAAAATTTGTATAACAAATACAAAATTCTAAGTAATAATATTTAATACAATACAACAAAAACAATGTAACATACCCAGTGTAATTTTATGAGTGGTATATGAGGAGAATAGAGTATACGCAGACGTTATCTCTATCTCGGGGATGAAGAATTTATTTTCTATCAACCATCGGTTCAAAGAAAGCATTACAAAGCAACGAATAAAAAAGTCATAATAAAATACTAAAGAAAACATGTCAAAGCATTCTTACAAAGGAACACAGTAACAACAACACAATAAATAGGTAATCATATTATAAGAAACATAAACTAGAATCAAAGATCGAATAATAAGAAACTATTTGAGTTTACTGTGAATGCTAATATGAAAGGATAAGCGAGACAAGACTCAACTAACTAACTAATATTCTACTCTGTATCCTCCATAACCTCCTATTTAAGGTCAAATGTTCGGTCATATGAAGTTGCTTAATCACCTCTTCTAATACTTCTTCGACTTACTTCTACTACTCTTGAAATCATCGATAGTCAAGCTCACACATCTTTGCATTGGAATTCGTGAATCTTCTCTTCATATCTTCAAACCATCTATACTTCTCTTCCTACATCTTTTCCTCAATTAAGGTCAATCCTACCTTATTCGGGATATCATCTTTTTTAATATTATCTATCCTGGTATGTACATACAGACGTTTCAATATTCACATATATCAAAAAAATATTTTTTAAAAATTATATGGTGCTTAGTGGTGATTATAGCTAATTGTGATAGTTGTGGATTCCTATTAACGGTGATGGTCGATGGTGGTTATGGTGATTGTTATGGGCACATAGTAGCTAGTTGTGATGATGGCCAATAATAATGGTTAATGATGGCGGCAATTGATGGTGACAATCGATAATTATTGTAGATAATAACGATAACTAATGGTAGTGGTCAATGTGATGACTAATCGCAATAATTAGCAAAATATATTGGCGAATGATGATAGTGATTGTTAGTAGTGAACTAGTGATTGGTGATTTTTATGATAACAACGGTTGATGTTGGTGATTGGCGACAGTGTGGCCAGGTAGTCGAGGATAGTGGCTATGGGTATGGAATATGGATAGTGGTAGTTGATATTGGTGCATGACAATGGTCAACAACGAAAGACTAGAGTAATAATGAGATCCCATCTTTATAGAAATCCATGAATGAATAACTTCATAATATTATTAAGACTTTGTTATAGATTTTAATCATTCAGATCTATTCAGAATCACGAATTGGTGTTTGACTAAAATTTCATTAAATACAAAAAAAAAAGTCCTAATTTGGCCCTAATATATAGAAATAATTTCTGAAACCTCCCGTGATTTTATTTCATAACCTTAACAACATCCATTGCGATTTATGATATCGTACTTTCCTTATAATATTTTCTTTGTAATAATTTTTTAAAAACTATTTATTTTTAACGTAAAAAGGCTATTATTTGACTAAATTTTCATTCCTAATATTATTTTTATTTAATTAAATTTGATAAACATCTTTTTCAAAAACTAAAAATCATTTCTACCACAGTTATATTATTCAGAAATTATGAATTAAAATTGAAAAACAGTATTGAGATTGCAATAGATTGAACAAAGCTTGTTTGTGAATCCGGGTCACTGGGAATATATTTCTGCTTAGGATTTTTTATTGGAAAAATTACCTAAAAGAAAAACTTAAGTTACAAAGCTATTAAAAATTTCTCCACTTTAAAAATATTATAAATATCTCAACATTTACTACTTTTACTAAAAGTTCAGAAACATGTTAAAGACCCCTCATCCTACGCCCTTACTTTACCAAATTAAGAACAGTTTTCTCCTCATTCTACGTCATTATTTCAGCAGCGGATGCAATCCCATTTTTTCCTCTAATTCAAACTTTTAAATTAAGGTAGATTTTTTCCTAAAATCCTATTCAATCTCTTCTAATTTTATCTGATAATTTTAAAAAAATAATAATAATAATTTGGCACTGTTTTTATAAAGTGATTTTTCAGTGATATTGTTGAACAAAGTCTTTGATTATCATTTTTTCGGTCTATATTATTTGAATTAACATAATGAATAAAGATTCGGGACCATCTTTTAGTCTTGGAAGAACCTTCTGGAGCCTCCTGGTGTCAAGTTTTCTGATTACAGTGTCGCCATTGTTAATTCTAAGCAAGTACCAGGTAACTTCGTTCAGTGGGATCTCTCAATCCACATATATGATTCTGAAACAATGTCGTGGTTTACCCCTTTGATTGAGGTTCTAACAGGGTAGAGAGGTGGGGATGAAAGCGTCACCTCAAAATAAAAATTCAAGATCTATGAAAACGGTTAGAGCAATTTCTTGTATCTCTTATTCTTTGTTTTTGTTGTTATGTGTATCTTTTCTTTTTTAAGTTTTAGTGAAATAGGCATATCAAAGATACATGTTAGTAAGCTTAAAGATATATATTGTGTACGAGGTTGCTTTGTATGTATCTCACACTATTTTATTTTGATTCAAATATTTATACCAAAGATACATATTTTGTAAAACAATAAATACATTTTAAGCTTTTTGTATATCTGGTTCTGTGTTATTGTGGATTTATGTATCTCTTGTTATTTCAGATCTGGGTAATTTCAGGCTAAGATATATATTTTTACACATACATAATACTTTTTTCAATATCTCGTAGCTATTGTCTGTTTAAGTTTTATATGTATCTCTTGTTTTTAAGTTTTAGTGAAATCAACATACTAAAGATATATATTAGTAAGTTTAAAGATACATATAGTGTATGAGGACTATGTTATATGTATCTCGCATTATTTTATCTTTTTAATTCAATTATTTATTTATTTTTTAATTCAATTATTTAGCCTTTGTACGTTATATCGTTAATCCAAATATCGGAATGACGTAACAACACTGAAATATTAATTGCAATTACTGCAAACAAAATCAAGAAAAAATAATATAAAGGTCATAGAAATCGTTTATAAATGGAAACGAAATATGGAAGAAATTTTGTTTAAAAATGTGGAATAACAAACAAATCACCTATTTTCGTGAAATTTTATTCAGTTTTTACCATTATTAGTTAGGTCAATTGCTAAATTAAAGGAACTTTAACCGTTACAGTCCTTAAATTATGCAAATTAGTTTAATTATTAAATGTATCTGTCGGATGTATCTCAGGTTAGTTATATATATCTTCAACGATAATATATTAAAAAATTAAGATATATTTTATCGTACAAAAAGAATTAACGAGAGATAACACAATATGTATCTTTAATACTACTAATATGTATCTTTGGTATGCTGATATCACTAAAACTAAAATATCAAGAGATACATATACATACACAACCCGAACCAGAGATACAAGATGAAGAAAAAATGTATCTAATTAGACCAAATATGTATCTTAGCCTACTAAAAATAACAAAAATAGAATTACGTAAAATAACAATCAATTTTACGTTAAATGCATAATTGAATAAACAAGAGACAAATAACTACTTTTGAAACATTAAACAAGATACAAATTTTTTTTGTTAGATCTTTCCGCATAGAAATTGAAGAAATGTCCGATGGCATACCATCCCATAACTGAAATAGCAGTACACTTGTCCTTGTAGATTTGCCTAATCTTAACTTCGCTATTTTTGCAACCTGGAATGATTTTTTCCCCTTCATATCGAACAACGGCAACGCAGCGGAACAATTAAAATTATAACTAATTAATTCCGCAACATCTTCACATAGATTATCCAAACACATTACTGCACCAGCTTTCCCATCAAACAACAAAACGAAAATGCTCATTGCAAGTACCTCAAACAAAAGCAAAAAAAATAAAAAATATAGCAGTCGTTCTATCGGAAAACCAAATTGATAATGGAAGAGAATTTGTTTAAAGAAATGGATAAGAAACAAATTACTTATTTTGTGAGATTTTATTGATCCTTTACCATTGTTAGTTAGTTTAATTGCTACATTAATGAGAATTTAACCGTTACAGCCCTTAATTTATGCAAATTAGTTTACTAACTAAATGTATCTGTAAGATGTATCTAATATTACTTATATGTATCTTCGATAGCTAAAAAGTGGGATTTTATAAAATTTAATAAAAAGTTAAATTTTAGATAAATAATGGTAAACATGTCGGGATATAGGTAAAATATACTTTTTTTTATTTTTTGGTGCATATTTCTGCTTAGAATAGAAATATATCTAAACTTATTTCTTTTATACCAATATATTTCTCCTTAGGATAGGAATATATCTAAACTTCTTTCTTAATCGGTATAAAGAACTATACAGAAATTATTAAAGTGTTTTTGTTAATTTGAATTTGTCCCAAATTTAATAGAAATATAGGCGTTAAATTAACTTGAATAGACGAGTAGAAATTTTAAAGATTCTTACGAGTTCAATTAATCTTATGGATTATTAAATTAAACAAATAAAATAGTTAATTCAACAGGATTTTGAATTGAACCATAACCCTGAAATATTTTTTTCTCATTGAATTCAACCATAGTTTGCCTATTGATTCATTCGTTGTGAAGTTTGCTTATGTGTAATTGATTTCTTGTCTTAATTTAATTGCTTTACAATTTTTGTATTGATAATAAGTCTTTGTAGAATGATATTCAATTTTTATTAATTTATCATTTATCGATCCCGTATTATGTATGTTTTCGAAAGCAATAAATAGCGAAATCATATATTAGCATACAAGAAACATAAAAAACTAGAGGAGCTGGCAGGGAGAAACTATTATCATTCTCCATTTGTTTGTCGGTCTAACATTTACTCATCAGAAGTTCGTATTGGACCTAATCTGATGCAGAAATAACTGTACAAGCATTCATAAGTTCAAAATGACTGGCATTTGAACTACCTAAGCTCCTGAGACATGCAGATTTATGCTAGATACCAACCAAAGAATAATAAAAGGAAAGCTGCAACTCCCTTCCTAACAGGAAAACCAAGGAACAGATGACCCCAATTCAATCATCATAAATAACTTGGGAGAATATTTTTTTTTTTACAAAGCAAAAACAGGCCTGCAACTTCCCCTTTGCAATCATTTAAATGAAGTAAAGCCAAAATGAACTGCACTCATCTGCCCCTAAAGTTAGCTGCATCAAATTTCAGCCAACATGCTGTTCCTGGCAAAAACTTGCACATCTACAACCTCATTATACACTGTCAATTACCGTCTTATGTACAACAGCTTGAAGAGACCCACCAATCTTCCCCATCCCAAAAGCCAAAATCCCTCTACAATGACCGACAACAACATTCGCGACCAACTTGTTCCCGAGTCCTACATCTGGAGCCACTAGGCACTTGCACACGAAAGAACATATGCTTCATGTCTTCCAGGAAGCGCCAAGACACACATCTTCTGTTTCCTTGGATCTGTTCCAAGCCAGCAATCTAACAGCCATTACTATGTGACGTGGAAATCACGAATCCATGCTGCTCCCCGAGCAGAGTGGAACCATTCAGGCTGTCCTTTAACTGCCCCTAAGAAGCAAAGTATAGTTTTAGAACACAAAACACACCTTGCTAATCCCAGAATCACCCCCGACCAGTCGTCGTTTTCAAGCTCTCTTCAGAGAGTGTCCACGAAAGCAAATGTCCTCCAGAATCCCCACTTAATAACTGTTTCAGATCACTAGTAAGGTGCAGGGCTGTTACAGGGTGCTTGTGAAACTTTAGTACCTTGTGAAGGATCAACCTATACTCTGGCACTCTATCCCCGAGTCCTAACCCTCCGGTAGGATTGCCACTTGATTTGCTTTGGGCACTGTCCTCACAAGAGCAATGTACCATTTTCCAAATTTTAATGGCTCCACTCTGGTGGCCTGAGATATACCAGTTAGTTTCCATCCAATCAGAGAATGTGCAACCAGCAAGCGAAAGGATGAAGTCTGACGGAAGCTGTGATGTGTTGATGACGGCAAGGCACTCCCCATTTATGCTCCAAACAGCAAGCATTACACCGGCAGCAGTAATAATTTCCCCAGTCAGATCATTCACGTAAATCGCTGAAACAGGAGCAGGTAACTCAGGAAGTTGCCTAACAAAAACCATGGAGCTAAGGTCCCACAAGATAACAGTGCAGTCATCCGATCCACTCACAATCATCATGTACGGCTGGCTTACTTGTAAGCATGTGATTTTGCCTGTATGAGCACAGAGAGCCTTCTCCAACTGCAAGCGCCTTACAGAACGGGGTGCCTCTTTACCAATCCTCCAAACACAGACCAATCCCTCGTCAGCCCCTGTAACTAGAATATGGCCGTCATGACTAGCACTGGCACACTGTATCTGGTTCCCTCCATGAAGATTCTCATGAGTGGAGAGAAGCCTATCTTGATCATAACTCATAAATCTCAAACTGCGGTCTGGAAAACCCCAGGCAACATATTTAACGAATGTTCTAGGCTTCAGCAAGGTATTTGCCCCTGCCACAAGAATTTTGTCACCAGAAGTGACAATCTGAGATATAGAAGATGAGGTTTTACGAATCTCGTGTGGAACAAGATGCTGAGAGTGCTTCAAAGGGTGAGGAGGAAGCTTCCGATTAGTTCGCCTCTTGACATGGGGTTTCAGGAATAGTTGTTTTGGTGTTTGCCCAAAGTGATTAATTTGAGCAAGAATTGAGGCTTTCATTGCTGGATCACTAACCGAGTCGATGTCAACACTGCCTTCATAAGTGTAGTGATAGAACACATTAATTGCTTCTTCAGCTGCCTGACAACAACAAAACATTTACAGCTTATTTTTCTATTCATGAAGAGTGTCATATCAACAGGGGCAAAATAATATTCGACTCTCAACATCTCACAAATCATGTGAAAAATGGTAAAAAGAATGGAGTAATTTATCCAGGAAAAGCAACGACTTGAGACAGAAAGACGAAAAACTTGACAGTGAAAGAAATGATCGGTGCTCCAAGCAATATTGTTTGGTGATTGGAAGAAATTCAAATTAAAGAAAAGCATAGAAGAAACGTATGTGGGCTGTACGGAAAGAGAAACAGGAAAGCTTTTGATGGAACAGAAAATGATTTTACACATTCAAGGAGTGACCTCTTATACCATATTTATTTCTGGTGCACCCATGAGGTTCCTATTGTATACAAGATTGGATGTCATTTGTAGAGAATCATACGTTTTTTTCTACTTTTTGGTAGCTTCTAGGATATGGGTGTCTGTTGCCGCCTTTCATTAATAAAGAATATTACTTGACTAAAAAACAATAGAAAGAACCTCGTTTGCACATACGGATGAAATCAGAATGCAATGAAAGAAGAAGAGAACATGTAAGCACTTACTTTCCCTCTCTGTTTGTAACCAAAGATTAGGTCTATCCAGTGATGCAGATTCTCTGAAACATAATCAGACTCCAGTGCTTCTCTATGCTTTTTAATAAACTCTCTAACACTGCCTTTAGCCCATGGAGGCAATACAACATTGCCAACCTGGTGAAAATTAACATGGAAGTAGTTGTTCTATTTAGTTAAGTTACTTCTCATAAAAGGAGGAATAACTAAAAAGAATACAGAGAAGCAAGACAAACCTTCTCTCCTGACTGTTTCTCACCAAGGTCAAGATCGAACATATTCTCCAGGAACTCTGGCATATAAAAGAACTCAGGAATTAATTCTTTAACATCTGAAGTATTGCCTTTCCCTGCAGCACTCAGCCATGTGTCCTTTATATTATTGAAAAGACGATCAGCATGATCAAATTGGCCACCCTGCAGCTTCTGATTTTCAACGCTGAAAGGGGGAAGACGTATGAGGTAGAATAGGACAATTCCAGCGCTGGAGTAGTGAGAACCATAATGGAATTTGGGAACCTCGGGATCATCCCAGCTCTCATATCTGAAACATGGACAAATGTAAAATACAGAGTCACAAATATATTAAATGAACATTAAATGAACAAAAAGAGCATAAGATTCCAACAAAATGCAAACTCAACAGAATTTCTAATTGAGTGGTAAAAGCAACAACCTTTTTCTGAACTCCTCTTCACCTTCTGCCGTTTGACTGCCCATTGGTTTATCAAGATTTCGGAAAGTTTGGGGATCGGAAAAGTTCAGATTCTCACTCTCATAATCCGCTAAAATCCAGGGGAACACAGGATACTGGGTGAGATCACTATAACCACGTCCTGCGAGCGTGTTGAGGTGCATGAGGTACTGGAAATTGCTAATTTCACCATTTTGCCATCTCTTAGAGAATGAGTTTGCCATAACCTTGAAAAGACGGCTCCCTTCATTGCTATCTGGTTTTACGGACCCTGATATTGTTGTGTCCAACCTGTAAAACAGGCAATGGCGTCCTTGAAGCTCAAACACTTGTCAAACAAGTGACACAAAAGCCAAGCATATATTAAGAATGATTAAAGCAAAAAGATTATTCAATTAAGCGCAAAGTCAATTGATATAACCCTGTATTTTTTAATCACAAAAACAATTGACAACTGGTACGCCAAATCATTAGGAAACTAGCTACAACACTAAAATAAATACCATCACAGCATTACAGAAAAGAGCCATGTGGGTTGGAAGCTAAGTATAATTAAATCTTTGGTGATCGTAATTCAACTGTTAGACACGAGAAGCAGAAAACTTGAGCAAATTAGAGGTAAAACATACATGGTGTTTCTGGGAAGATTCAGGGCCACCAAATTCTTGAAAACCTCTTCTCTCTCCTTTTTGTGGAAAACCAGAAGATCATTGCAGCCATCCATGCTAAAGATCTCAATGGCGACAGGCCGAAGTTGATAATCACGCTTTAAAATCTCATGAACACTGTCAAGCTTCCACATATGCCAAAGATGGGGCACATTACCACTGGTACAAACCTTTTCCTTTCCCCAAGCGCCACCATTATATGCCCATGCCCGTCCCCCAACATAGGCCTTTGTTGTTGCAGCCCAGGAAGAACTTGACTTTGAGTGGGAGTCCAAGCTACACGAGAAGTCCTTTTTTACACCTAAAGCCTGATCAATGATAGATAGATCATCTTCACATCCTTTTTCACATATGCACCCCGAGTCATCAATGTAAAAATTCTCAATGATGTACAACGATAGTTCTCCAATCAGAAATATACCATCATGTTTATCAAGACCAACCACTCTCTCGCAGTTATATTTGTACTTTATTCTCTCAAAAGGTTCCAAATGAGGCCTAATCAAGTATTCACCATTATCACTTAGTTCCTTCTCCGGTTTGTCCTCCATCGTTCTTGTTTCATCAGCTTTTAGAGAAGAAGATTGCCTGGGAGATCCTAGATCCGACTTCCGTTGAACACACTCAGTTTTTTGAATGGAAGCACTACTGGACTTGGGTCCAAGACCAAGAGCAGAGCTGAGACTTGTTTCATTAACGCTACTATCATGGTCGTCATTCCATCCAGTTCTACTAGAAGCTGCATCTCTAACATCATCCGAGTCTTTGAAAATTGATCCATTATAAAGTTCACTACTGAAAGAGTCCTGTTGAGGATTGTCACTCATGAGATTGAAATAAACATCAGACTCACCATCAGAGGCATTAGTTTCATTCTCAGTCCTCTCCTTTGGAAGTTCTAGTCTTCCTAACTCAAATTGTCCAGTCAGAACATTTTGGATAGTGTCAATTGTTAATTTGCAACGCTCGAGCTTCTTCCGCATCCTATATGGACCTTCAATGGGGCAAAGTTGCCACTCAGGCTCTTCACTATGAGTGGACTTGGCCAAGGGGAAGATTCCTCGCTCATGGACAAGTTGTTGTAGATGAGTCTGCCACTCACTCTCTGCATGTAGCACCCAACCATACTTATCCTGGCGAATAACTCTTAGTTCAGTAGCCACTGCATCGCGAACCAACTCAAGAGCAATTCTTCGTTCATTTATCTGCTCCCAATGTCTTCCATCCAACTTCGATATCTCCTTTAATTTCCTCCCCATTTCTCTCTTACGTCGACCATCCATGCCTTTAATCCTAACCCCAGGAAACTTAGCTGACCCAGTAATAAACTGAACCCACATAATGGCAGCAGACTGCTCCAACACTTTATTAACTTCATGTTCAGAACTATGAAGCCACTCAAAAAATGCAGGTAAGTTTCCAGTTAAGAGCTTGTCAAACCCACCATGAAGAACATCCAAAGGAGGTCCTTGATTCGGTTTAGAGACAAGAAAGTCTTCAAGTGCAGCCCTTCGGTGAACTAGGAGATACTTGAGAATATCAATAGCCATGTTCTGTGCAAGACGCCTATGATCGCGAAGAAGAGAAATTAGATTTATGCAAAGACAGCAATTTAAATCCGTGTCAACGTTGCTGGGACAAAATATTATCCTTCTATTAGCGACTAGCAACTGTAACACCGTGCAAACATCAATTCCACTATCCTCCGAGGATGGGTTCAAGGGCACTCTTTTCTTTGGCTCCGCTTGCAAACCTAAAGAAGAAAGTAGTTCATCTTCTCCAATGGTTACCAAAAACAATGGGAGGAAAGAGAATAAAATCATTCTGTTCGTGTTCTTCAGAATCGCATGTACATAAGCATCCAGTTGCCTACTTCCTCTACCAATAGACAGGATTCCTTTCCCTGTTGGCGCAGCTTCTTCAACACGCCCATCCTTATTAGCCAATTGTAGCATAGATAACAAGAACTCCAGAGTCTTCAGTACAACAGCAGGCCGAGGAAAAGCACCCATATAAACTCTATCCACTATCAGCCAGCATAATGCTTCCAAGTTAAGGGACCAACGGCCCTTATCCAACTTTTTCTCATCTTCCTCATCATCCCGCAAAAGACGCCTTTCGAGGAAGTTCAGTAGTCTACTGAGGCAGAGTTCCTGAAATACCAAGACAGATTCAGCATCAACATACAAAGGAGCACTCTCCAAAATACCCTCGATGACAGGTACTGCCTTCACTTGTTCAGTTACCAAACCAGACAAAACTTCCGCCATAAAATCAAGAACAGCTGTAGCTCCAGCGGAGCATGGCCCTCCACCATACCCACAGTCGTCCACCTCAAGAAGCAAATTTGAATCAATCACAAACATTATGTTTGCAGAAGATTGTCCTTGAGAAGCAGATTTCATCTCAGGAGAGAAATCTGATTCACTGATAGATGCAGCAGACTCAATCAAGGGTGTTGATGCTAGGTTGACTTTTGATTCACCTCCCAGCCAAGATGTCATCACTGGAGACGTGGAAGAGGTTTGCGGAGTTCGGGAGTAGGATCTCTCCGACAATACAGGAGATTCAAACATATTAAAGGATGCCAAACTCAGTGAATCAGTTTGCTGGACAGGATCTACTGTGCTTTTCATATCGCGGAAGCTAAGATGATTGCTGCTGGAGCATGTTACAGCAGGCACACGGTCAACAACATCATTGTCTGTTGTTGCAACAGCTTGCGCTTCTTCCTGTACTGCTTTGTCTAAACCTGGCTGCGATGAAGTAACATCAATATCTGTTGTACCTACATTGTTCGGCACATTGTTCGGCATCGCTGGCATATCTTCAGAGCTTGTACTAGTCTGTCCCTGTGGAAAGCTTCCCATACTTATAGAGGTCTTGGCTGACTGTTCCTGTTCGTGAGGCAAACTAGAAAAAGTATTTTGGGAGCTGCTAGTTTCATCACCATCATTTAAGTTCTTCTCTTCCACTGTTACAGAAAGATATTTAGCCATTTTCACAGCTTGTGCAGCCCTACATGTTGGAGAACACAAAAAATAAAAAACAAGCAAAGAATTCCTTCAACATAGTCAAATATAAAAATAACTACAGGCATACAGGAAGGAAATTTCAAATGAACCTGATACAAGAAAAATAAAGGTCGATGCAACTTTCAAGAAATTCTGCTCTTCGGCAAACAGCTGAGAAAGGAAGACACATTTTTGCAAGATCAACCATGAACCTAAGGACAGAGGTAGCAGCAGCAGGTGCTGCAGCCTCACCACCCATCAGCCGTGCTGCATAAGTTTTGTGCATAAGGGCTTCACCCTGAAGCTCTCCAGCTATGTCAGTATTGTCGTCTGCCAGCTCTGCTACAACTCCAGCACTGATCTGGGAAAGGTTGCCAGTTTGATGGGCAAGCATTGACTGCATAGACAACCTATCAAAAGTTGCCTTTGCCATAGCAATCACAGATTCCAACAGCTCAGTAAATTTCAAATCTCCATATATGCCATCACTTGGCATTAGGGCATGAAAATCTAGCATACGGACTTCAGGCAGTCTTGGGTATACAGGCTTGCCGAAAATAAGACAAAACAGGATATAGTATATATCAGGGGAATCATAGAAACTTGGAAGAACTCTTGCCAAACCTTGATAGCCTCCACTTGAGCGAAATTTAAGTGCAAATGTTGGAGAAGACACAAGGCACACACCAAGAAGAGTCATGACCCACCTCATACTTGTAGGATGTACAGCTTCATCAAGAAAATAAGTTATTAATTTTGATGAAACAATTTTGTGCCACTGCTCAAGCAAATCCTCTGATTTTATCGTCACTTGCAGATCAATCAGCATCTCAAGTAACATGTTCCTTACAATAACATGCTTTCCCATAGATTCTCTCATAATTTGATGCCTTGATGTTAATTCTGGTGGATCAAATGTCATGATCACAAATCTAACCACTTGTTCCAGTTCAGAGGGTAAGAACCCATCTTCCAATATAACACCTAACAATACAACTAATTTTTCTAGCACCGGTACTTCCACATCACCTCTCTGCAAAGTTACAAGTAAATGTTGAACAAGGTTAATTCTGCGCAGAATTGTCAGATTATGATTCCTATACCAGTGCATTGAAACCAGATGCTCAAGGAAGCCCAGTAAAGCAATCTGTATTGGAATTGGGGCCGTTACCCAAACAGTCCAGTCCAACAAAACATGCTCAACCATATCAGCATTTGAAAGAACTATGCAATTAGATGTCTCAGTTGGCATTTCAGTATTTTCGAGCTCAGAAATATGACTCAAGGAATCTTTAGGTGCAGAAAAATCATCCATGTCTCCATGAGATCCAACTGAAGAAAATTCTTCCCGGAATTTGGACAAAGTAAGGTCTTCAATGCTTCCCTCATTGACGGGCGTGGCAGGTGGCAGTGTCTTCTGGGAACGATAGAACTTCTTTGGTTCAGAGAAAGAGGCCTCACATGCGGCAATCTGGAAAAAGATTTCAAGCGATTGCATGTCAAATAATGGCATTCGCCGGTGCAAGAAGAGAGCAAGCAAATGGTATCCCCTGTAATTATGCATGTCTCTAACATTCTGTGGATTTTGATGAAGAGCACAAGCAAGTAATGTCAAAGCCATGTGCAGCATGTCCCTTGTTTCAGCTGCTTCTACAA
Organism: Capsicum baccatum var. pendulum; assembly: GCA_030864225.1. Classification (NCBI taxonomy): domain Eukaryota; kingdom Viridiplantae; phylum Streptophyta; class Magnoliopsida; order Solanales; family Solanaceae; genus Capsicum; species Capsicum baccatum. Next base: position 71,663,227 of record CM061558.1, on the reverse strand, counting down.
GAGCTAGAATAACAGCCATGCCACCAATGGGACGGATTGTCTCACCGATAACACAATGCTTGCAAATATAGACATCCCCAATAAGTCGTCCAAAGCGTGGTATGCCTGTGGATAATCAGGATTTAGGAAACAAAAGAGAGAAAGCTGATGAAATAATTTGTAATTCTCACTTTGATTTTTGATATTTACCAGCAATAAGCAAAATAAGGATTAAATTAATCTACTCACCTCCAATAGGAGAAGCAGCAGCTGACATTGGATCAACCAGATTGAGCACAGAGTATGTTCCAGAAGCTCGAAGTAACTCTGTACTTGTCCCATCAAATGCAAAAATGAGCTTCTTACCAGAAAGTTGAAGGGAGAGGTTCCCTAATTTGTCCAAATCCCAAACAAATCCACTCCGGTCACACTGAACACTCCCTGACTTTCCTGCATTATCAGGCTTTTGTGGATTAGGAGCCAGAGGTAAGTCGGCATCCAAAGAATCTAAAATTGCCATGCTACCACCACCGCAGGCCTGATTAGGAACAAATTGCAACAAATCTGTATCCTGGAAGAGACCCCTATACCCTCGTCCAAGAATATACATAAAGCAGATTGAACCAGGGGAAAGAACTTCTTCAAAAAGATAGCAAGATCTAAGCTTCCATGACAAGTCACTAATCCGTGCACACACAACCGGGGTACCAACAATCACCTGCAAAGACTTGCCAGCTGGAGAAGGAGAATATCCTAATCTACCTGTGTGTCTTAACTTTCCATTGAGGTAAACATAAGCAAAGCTAGACTGAAAGAGGCCAGCCAGCGCATTTGGTTTGCTATGCACAACAGCGAGGTGATGCCACCTTCCTTCCTCCATTTCCAACCCTGAAAATGACAAAGAGGAAGAATTGCTAGTTGCAAGAGTGAGAACACCATCCTCCTGAAGACGAAGTTCAGCATAGAAAGTGTTTGAACTGTCTACTGCTCCAACAGAAAATATCCTCAGGGCATGTGGCCCATGATGCTGCCCACCTACGCCTTGCCCCTTAGTGTGTCCAGTTTTTGAAGCATCATTCTCCTTCGCCTGTGACTTGAATAAATTTCGGAACTGAAACCAACAAACAAAAGAATAACCAGCAGCAGGTGGCCAAGATCTTTCTCCCAAGGGCACTTGGATTGAAGCACTCCCAACCTTGCTCATGTTCAACTCGACAAACGGTGCTAGGGAGACATCTTCTGAGGCCATATCCTCTGTAAGAATCAACCTTTCCATCATATCAACTAGATAACGACCAGAAGTGGCCAGTCGCATCTGCAGAATGTATCTAACAAGCACTCGAAGTTCGGAGGCAGATAACCTGTCATCATGACTATTGTTAGTTTATGTATCTGCACACTAAAGTAAACAACAATTTCCAGCAATGTAGGTCCTTATAGGAAGCACAGACAACACTTTAGGTAGCACAGATATTACATATTCAAGGACAGATGACGAAAGTTTCCTACTACTTATGGGTGCCGTATTTACGTTATGAAATCCTGTTCTGTGCGTTACTTTATATTTGTGTGGTGTCTCGTGTCTTGAGCCGGGGGTCTATCGGAAACAGCCTTTCTACTTCTTCAGAGGTAGAGGTATGGACTGCGTACATCTTACCCCCCCCAGACCCCACTAGGTGGGAATACACTGGGTTTGTTGTTGTTGTTGTTGTAAGGACAGATGACGAAAGTATCTGAAAACAAAATAGGCATGTCCATTCCTGAAATGGTTTTAAAGTCAGAACCTCAGCTCATTCATTTGGAACACCCTCGTCTTTCTACAAGACAGAGAAAAAGACACTGACACCCTACACTCAGTTTCCTGCAGCTTTCTCAGCTTCATTCATTGTTGCGGTACACAATCTGATTGGTCATGTACTTTTGCTTAAAATAAGGATGGAAAGCTAGATTGAGCAGAGTTTGTAGAATCACATCTTTTCGTGGATTCTTTACCTTTTGGTATACCCCTTGTATACGGCCATTTGCCATGTTTAATGAAAATAATTTACTTGACCAAAGAAAAAAGGATAGAAAACTAGAGAAAATGGATGATTTTGGTGATTGTTAAGAAATGGACTTTGAACTTTACTAAACCTTCAAAAGTTAGCTCATGAGGTGAGGATTTCCCACGGACAAGGAAATCCACATCCCACCAATGTGGGACAATTCCACAACCCCACCTACATGCCTAGGCCTGCAAAGTGAAGCTTGGACAACATAATTTGAGGGCCCAAAATTGGGAACCAAGCATTGGGATGTGTCAAGCAGGATGTTGGACCTAACTCAACCTCAAAAGCTAGCTCATGAGGTGAGAATTGCCTAAGACCATATAAGGAGACCAAGAAATCCACGTCCCACCGACATGGATCAATTCAACAACGATGATTGTGTTGACATAGCATAGAAAAATTTCAACCAATGAGTCTTTCATTTTTCGTAACACTGGGTTAGACTTGGCCGGCCACAAGGATTATACTTTTAGTTTTATTGATAGTATCTTTGCATTCAAGATGAATGAGCAATACCACTATCTGTACAAATATATGAAATATATTGAGTGCATTAATTAACCATTGCCATTGGTGTGATAATCATTAAATAATTTCTGTTCAAATACATTAAATACGGAGTATACACCATTGGTTTGATAGTCATTAATTTAGTATCCCTTGTTAACTTGAGACAATTAAGAAATTACATATGCAAATTAAACTCCTTTAATCTCGTCACTAATTTTGCACTTATTCAAATTCTGTGTCTGTGTCCAACACGAGAATACATCTTTATGACTTGGTCAATAGTAGTCGAGTGTCATTACCTGTATGCCCCAAGAACTTCGATGATTTTCAAAGCGTGAGAAAGTATCGGTGATGACCCCGATAGAAAGGGGTAAATTGTTTCAAGGAGAAGCTCCACACAACCTGACGAGCATCAACTGTTAATATGGGACTAGAACTGAAAAATTGACGAGAAGTAAAATCTCTTCTTACCAACAGATGTAAGGTTCTCCTGGTTATAGGAGCTAGCGCGGGCCAGCTTATCAACAAGGTTTAGTACCTCTAATTGCAACTTTGGAGTAAAAAGCAACAAAGCACGCAAGAGCACCCTAACAGCACCAGCATTATACACACGTTCCATGTCAGGGTCAAAAGTTCCAGATGAGGTAACTAGAATAAATCCAGTTGTTTCCTGGTCGGAGGCATTAGGTAATGTGGCACCCTCTGAAGTCATGAAGGGAGGAAGCACTAGCTCTAGAGCAAGCTCCAACAGTAGCTGTACAACTTGTCGTTCACAATCAACACTAATCAAACCAGATTCAGACAGAAGATCATAGAATGTCTGGGAAGATATGACTGCGTGCAACTTTGTCCTGTTAATAGTGTTATCACAAACAGCTGCTGTCATTAGACGCAACAAGTATGCGAACACTTTAAAGTAAATTGTCAAATTCAACTGATTTGTGGGTTCTCCATCACTTTGAAAACCATGAAGTGTGGTCAATAAAAGAGAGAACCCAGTGGCTTCACCAAAGACCCTCTGAGCTGAACTATTAATTCCTAGAATGCGCCATAAAGCTCCAAAAGTGTCACATTTAGCATCATTATGAAGTGTGTAATGAGTTCCCAAAGCACTTGTAATCATCCCACTTTTTGAAATGTCAACCAGTGCTCCTAACTCCTCCGGGTGGGCCTGACGAAAACAGATATCATCAGCTTTGTTTGCAGCAAATGCTCAAAGCAAGACATAATCTAGGATCAAAAAATATGCAGAGGAACCAATCCAACTTATATGACTAACAAAAGATGTATCAGATATACACTCCAGTATGAATTGTAATCTAATATTACAGTACAAGGGAGGAACTTATAAGCTAAGAGTACTATTCTAGCAACTAACTGCTGAAGAGGTAGATTGACTGAAACTAAAACTTAAAGAGATAGCAGCTACTTTAGAAGCCACCATGTGCTTTCAAGAATGCCAAAGCTACTTGTAGGTTAATATAACAGCTCAATAATCTTTATTTTTTCAAGTAATTTTCATCTCTGTCTGCAGCCTCTTCAACAACATACCAAGTGAAATCCCACAGGCGGGGTCTGGGGAGGATAGAGTGTATGTAGACCTTACCCCTACCTCATGGAGGTAGAGAGGCTCTGCAACTTCTTCACACTTGAAAAAGCATATTGACAATAAGGAAACATAGTTATATCAGCAGGAAATTTATATTCCAAAAGACTGCATGCTAAGCTACCTCATCTGAAATTTCACCAATGGTACGGGGTTCACTCCATCAACTAGGGAAGAACAAGTATTCAGAAATAATACAGACAATATGCATCAAAGTAAGATCCATCAATTTTAGGGGCACTTGAAAGTTTATTAACTTTTAGAATTGTAATTCGCGGAAGTAGGGTTTTTAAGAAAGCAATTCTAATGTTTTTATAATATTATTTCATAAAAATCCCAACGCAACACCAAAGGGTGTAGCCTAGTGGTTCAATGAAGTTGGGTTGAGCACCATGAAGTCTCGGGTTCAACTCCCAAAAGAGACAAACACTAGGTATTTTCTTCCCATCTGTTCTAGCCTTGGAGGACAAAGTTATTGGGTACCTGTTGCTGGTGGGAGGTGGCGGGTATCCCATGGAATTAGTCGAGGTGCGCGCAAACTGGCCCAGACACCACGGTTATCAAAAGAAAAAAAAATCCCAGCACAAAATATATAAGAGCACTTTTCAGTAAAAGTTAAAGATTCTACCTGTGCAACATCTTCAATAATTAAGCATGACAAGACCCTAAGGACCCCTGGACGATGAATGTCAGATGCCAAGAGAGGGAGTATAGTAGTCACCCCACTAGCTGATCGGAATGATGCTTGATTTACTTCTGCTTTCTTCAACAATGAGACCATACAGTCCCAGGCAACTCCCACTGTGCCTTCAACTTCAAAAAGAAGGAACTTCCCTGAATCAGATTCTGCCAGTTTGGGTGAAGAAAGTATAGCATTCTTACTGTCCAAGTGTTTCTTAAAGCTGCTTGAACTTGAACTCGATTTCCTCTCTAAATGATTAGGGTCATCAGCATGCTGCTCCGAACCACAAAGAAACTTGTGCTGTTTCAGATCCTCCAGCAGAACCTCCAATACACCAACTTCCCTTAGAACTTTCTTGTATTGTTGATCGAAGGATAAGAGTTTTACAAAGAAAGACAAAATTGTATGCTTCAAATCGGGGGTAATTGGTTGCTGCAACAAACAACAAAGTGAAAGCAACTCTTGCTCAGGTATACAATTTACAACAGTCACAGCATATTCAAGTATCTTCAAAATTATCTCTTGCAAGGATGGCGGAAAGCCATCCATATTAAGGATCAATAGAGGCACGGTCCGTAACTGCTGACAAAGCTTGTAATTGTCAAGATGGCTCGAGAATATTTTAAACATCCTGTTGAGTACTTCACCCTGCAGAGTCCTGCTATCAGCCTTAAGAAAAATGTCTTGCAACATCTGAACAGCTTCCAGGTCTTTAACTTTGTCATTATCCTTATCCCAGATATCATCAACAATTCTGTCAGAAGATGACGTACGATTTCTGCCATGCCCACTAGGCTTAACATGAGTAGCTTTTGAAGCTTTTAAGCCAGATACTCCAGAAGGACCAGATTGAGCAAGATTAACAAGCACATCAAGTAACCTAGAGAGTGTAGGGGACACATCTTGTGATGAAGCCTCCCCTCCTTTTTCCACTAAATCGCTTTTACCAACATGATTAGCCAAATGTGGATAATCTGAAGTAACTCCTTGATCAGGAAGGAACTTAGAATGGGCATTCTGACCACCTTGACCCTTTGCGAGAAGTAAAGCAAACTGAACCAAGAACTGATAGCCATGAGCATTGTGGATATCCTCCCTAAGCCTGATACCACCAGCCTCTACAAGTCAAAGTTTTCTAGAATCAGCAACAAAGACAAAAAACAAGGGCAAAAAATAAGGCTATGAACAGATAAAGGACACAACAGATCATTTTCTGAAAGTATAGTCTGCTTCAGTCTGCAGAGTTGCAGCCTAACATTCAAAGTGGAAGTTTCAAGCACTCAATAATCACATGAAGACATTGACTACAAGAAGAAAGCAAGCGGGTTACCTGGCCTATAAGACAATTCAACACACTCAAGAAGTAAGTCCACAATGCTCATCGTATAGGCAGAATCTCCACAATCAGGGTTAAAATCCTTGACAGCCAAGAGAAGAACTTTTATCTGGGGCATCAAAGATGATGAGCATCAGCAAACAAGTGCAAAGAATATCAAATTTCTAAGTACAAACAGCGCAGTGCTACAGGCTAATAGCCCTGAAAACAATGAGAATAGATAATGATGTAATACACCAACTTCTCCACACTATTTTGACGTCCATTTTACAAATGATATTCAGTAAGTCACCAGGAAAAAAGAAACTAATCAACAACATACCCGGTGAAATCCCACAAAAAAAAAAAGAAAGAAGGAAACTAATCCCTGACTCTAAAAGAATGAAAAGAGGCACATTGCTCATGTAAATTATTTATAGTATTTCGAGCGCTGAACAAGCTCAAAGTGATTCCTTAGTTACTAAAATCAGAAAGAACAAAAGAAAAAGAGACTTCACACTGAATCATGGCACTACGACATCCAAGTTAGTGCACCCAACTTAACAATCTAGCCCTGGACATCAATGTTTCAAATAAAAGCATCATCAACCAAGTGTTCACTGTGGTGCTACTAAATTGTGCATATTACCCTCTGACACAAACCCCACAGAAAGATTAAGCATACAAAGGCTTTAGATCTCTTGACAAGTCCAAACAAGAGTATTTCAAAGCTTTCTGAAGAAAATGCAGACAATACAAGGGCTTCTGAATACTAATCCATTTGTTATCAGATATTATTAAGCCTTCAGTGTAATGCTGGGATAGCTTATCTTGAATCTCAAAAGCACTCAAGAAAGGACTTCAGAAAAGGATGCCCAAAGTAATTTTTCAAGAAGCTATCACCACAAGTAATTTTTTCCTTCTTGAGTGGAGAAAATATTCCCAAACATGATGGTTACAGATTGATTAAGCTTAACACCTAAGGGTAGAGAATTCCTATGAAGGACTTCTCAAAATGAAAATTTGTTGTTCAGGACCCAGGCCTCCTTGCGGAGAGACTAGGATTTATCTACACGTAAGAGAAGAATAACCCCCGCGGAGAAACAGACATACTTATCAATGCTACGGTCTAAAATGATTGGACCAAATTCTTATCCAACATATGAGATAATAGCTTGCATTAACCTTTCAAGAACAAATACCAAATCTAAACGAAAATAGAAGAGACATCCAAATGTACAGTTAATTTTCATATTCACAACAAGAGATTTTTAAAAACAAGCTGAGGTTCACTTTGGATTTGTTTTACCATATTTCATGTACATCTCAAATCTTGAACAACAAATCAATTAAACAACATTTCATCAATTAATGAAACAGCTATCCCAGAGTCTGGTAAGAGCTTGTAAATGCTCATGAAATTAGTGTACCACCTTCAGAGAGAGTATAGATCAATCAAACGAGCGTATGCTCTGGAAAGCAGGATACAGAAGTTGTTTTAAGCCTTATCTAACCTTATTCATAGCTCATCAAAGCCAAAAAAAGAAAAACGAAAGAAAAGAAAGAAAGAAACTTCCATTTTGCAAATGGCAAAAAGGTAACAGAAAGAACTCTATAAGATTACAGCAATCTATTTAAACGCATTATTAGCTAGAGCACAAGTTAGAAAGGCATACCAAATGATGCTTCCGAATATACTTGGCAGTGCTACCATTATCATTACCCAGAAGAAGACCAAGTATCTGGAGAGGAAATAATACCGAATTGAAAGAGGGATAAACTGAAATTTCATCTTATTGAAAATGAATTACCCCCACTGCTTCGGCATTGTGAATCTCTTTTACAGCTGCAAAGATTAATTTTTACCTGCATAGCATGTCTGTGTAGCTGAATGGTATGCAGCGGCACCAGGCCTTCCTTATAGTGAGAAAAAGCAACTAAAGAACCATTGGCAACCATTTGAAAAAGTAACATAAGGGAGTTGTCTTCTATCAAACTTTGTGCAGCAGAAGGATGGGCAGCCAATGCCTTCATAACATGTACCACACTTCCCTCAACCTGCATGGATGAGAATATCTGACCTCTGAAAACTCATACAATGAAGCAAATGAAGTGACAATATTCAAATTTGGTTCAAGAAGTTTTGATTATCCTCAAACAAATCACAGCTCTTGGATGCATAATACAATGATTGTGTTGAACGGCACAGACCCAAAAATTCAAAAAGTTATTATGAAGGAAGGTACCTCAAGCCTGCGGCTCGACTCCACGTTATCCTTATTTTCCTCTGTCTGTAACAGCTCCTCATCATTACTAACCTTTTGCCTCAGATATCCCTCATTAGGACCAAGAAGAGAGTTGAGAATATGAATGAGACAGCACAAGATTCCAGAATCAAGGAGAGATTGTTTGTCGACAGGCTGTAGATACATATATACTTGTCACAATTGGGGAAGTTTGATTTACATCAAAGAACAAAGTTTCTTGTCTATCCTCTCATGAACCTAACTCAGCACTCCATCCCTAAGTTGCTCATACTCGGGTGTGGATCTAAAGGTTCATCACATTAATATAATGATTCAGGGGTATGGATCCGAGTGCAGATACAGGTGCTCAAATATAGCCAATAAATGTATATTACGACATATAAAGTATATATCTAGATTAATTAAAGCTATAGAATTTAAACTAATAGAGTTAAAATTATTTATAAATATCTAAACAGAATTCCATAAGACATCTTGTATATACATATATATGACAAACCCAAAAATCAAACCACATACCCAATCAATCTATACTTCTCGATCATATACGTAGTCAAAGCACTCAAGGTAAGTTGACCAAAACCATTGTGTATCTCACAACCCACACCCATGTTGTGTCGACATGGGCGTGGAAGGATTTTGAAGAATCCGAGTAACATAATCCATATACGACTGAAATTTAGACTGCAATATTGAGTCACAAATTTACTACCTTGATAAAAGCATATATCTATATTTAAGATATGCCAATTTGATGAAAATATTTAACATATGCCAATGACATTTAATGAATCAAATTACCTGAAGTCAGAATACTATGAAAATTCATTAGCATGAACTAAGAGAGTAATCAAAATATTAAGAACTCAAGAGTCTAGAGGACATACACCAGAGACAAGGACCTCTATTGCATACAACAGATTTGCACCAGGCCGGATGCCATCCTGCTTTATAATAAAAACATACATCCATGGATAAATAAATTAAACTAGGAATGGGTTCAGAAGGGAACATGAATTTCAGATATTAACAGAAAGTAAACCACCTTGGTGACTTCAGAGAAAAAGTTTAACACTCTTTCGACTTCCAAAGATCTTATTTTGCTACTAAGTTTCAACTTTTCAATATCTGTTACAAAAGCTCTTCCAACAACAAAGGAAAATATGTGCGTCTCTACTAACCTGTAAAAAGGAACAAAGCACAGGTTAAGAACCATATGCTGACAGCAAAATAAAGCATAAAATAAAATCATCACTGTCTCAGTGCATTTGACTGTGTTAGACTAAATAATAACTTAACCATGGGCAGCTTTAATTTCATTTTTTTTCAATGTAGGAGAAAGAGAGGTATTGACAGCTGTGCTGATTGAGGTGCATAGAATGGAATGGAAGTCAAAAACAAATTGCACAAACAGCTATAAATACAGTTTTCATACATAGTAATCAACAGTGCTACATTTGCCTGTTGCTTCACTAATCTACAGAAAACATCAACAGTCAAGTTCAAGGCCTTTTCCTTCTCCTGAAACAAAGAAAACAAATGACCAATCAACAACCTCGATGAATAGAGTAGGCATTACTTTGTTTCATATATGTGTGTGTGTGTGTGAAAATAACCTTTTCCGAGCTTGAGGAGCGGAACTCTTCCCAATATCTCTTAAAATCCAACTCCAGTTCATGTTTGTCACTGCTTAAAATAACAGAACAAGAAAAGTGTAATGGATGGTTAGATCTTAAGCTCCTTAAACATTATTCAACCGGATCTTATTTCACACGAAAAATCACTTCAAGTTAACCTGCAAGATCGTAGCACAAATCTCTTTAATAAAAAAATCCACATGATTGGAGCAACTTACAACAGGTTAAACACAATATAGCTGGAAAAAACCATTGGTGTGGTGACAAGATAGTTACAGCAAAGATCATTCCACCTCTAAGGAGATAGAAGTGATATAGGACTAACGTACTTTGTTATTTGCAACACTTACTATCTGTGATAGTGATTATACAAGTTTTTCACTCAGTAGTGCAACTAAGAACAGGCAAACACTAAACAAAAGTCCAATTACCACTTCATATACAAAACACTATTCAAGGAAACACACAACGGTGGAACCATTCAACTACAAATCCCTTGAAACTTAGAAAATGGTCTTCAAAAATGCCCCATATCATCATACCCATAATTCGGGCCACAATGTCAATAATTTAATTTTACAGCTTCACTTGGTGTCTACAATCATTTGATTCACCGAGGCCTATACAGGAAAAAATAGAAATCCAGCGACAACTACAAATTCACGTTGCAAGGACAATAACTCTCAATTCACTTTAGTTTTGCCATCAAGCAAGTTCTGGTATTTTGCCACATAGGTTTCCTATTAGTAAGTTAAGACTTCTTCCCATTAATTGGTAAGCAACAGAGACAAAAATGCTCTAGGGAAAATCTTACCTATTCCAGTTTCTTTCTTTTTTTTCTATTCCAGTTAACAAAGGCAAGCCAACAGAGACAAAATGCTCTAAGGAAAATCTTTCCTATTCCAGTTTCTTTCTTCTTCTTTTTTCCATTCCAATTAACAAAGGTAAGCCAACAGCAGTGTTTCCTTACTTGTGAAGAAAAAAAGGCATACACCAATTTCATCTTAATTTCCACTCTTTTGTAAGCAGCTCTCTGATACTTTCTGGCACTCTTGCAGATTTAAATGATTTATCAAAAGCCAAGAGAAGGTAGGGACAATTAAACAATTGAGCCTGAACAGTCATTAGGCCTTTGTTATCAGTCTCCATAGAGCAATTCTTTCCACAATTTTGATGGAACAAAAGTCATTGAACTAAAGATTGCACAAATTGCATGCACTTGATGTAGTTTGTTTGATTTGCAAAAAGACAAAGATGTCGCATTTATCACTCATTGATAAATTTTTCCAGTTAAAACTCCTTTGTCAAAGCGAATCGCATTATAAAGTGCACTAGATAAGCAAAACATGACTCGCAACAAGCCAGACAGCTTTCAAGCAGCAACTTCATGTAGCACCCGGAACCCTTTGCTCGAACTGAAACAGGCTTACTTTTAAGAAAAACTAAACCTCAATCCAAATTAGTCGGGCTTGGCTATACAGATAAATGGTTACTATCCTCAGTACTCCCTCTGTTTCATTTAACTTGGCACTCCCCCTATAAAAAACATTTATTAAGGGTTTATTTTACTAAACTAACCTTATTAATTATACTTTGAAAATCTAAATTCGACTACTAATACTTTATAAAGTTATTGAATAATAGGGATAGTATTGGGAAAAACAATAGTAAATCTCTTTTAGACTTCATAAATTAGACGAGCAAATTGAAACAAGTAGTTTAGTAAGGGGCCCAAGTAAAATTAAACGGAGGGAGTACAAATGAAATTCAATGGGAAATAATTCTGATCATTAACAGGTTAACATTAACAAGCTCATTTCAACAAAATGCATTTGTAATTCATCATCTGAACAAAGATCATTGAACTCCTCCAATAATCAAAATACGCAACAATATTAAAAACAGAAACGAATAATTTAACAAATTACAACAAGAATATTATTGAAGGATGACAAACCTGGAAGGGGAGTAGGTGAAGTCATGGATAGGAAAAGAAACATTGGTATCACGAAAAGGCGAAGAGGTAGAAGATGAAGGAGACGATGCAGCAGAAGGAGATTGAGCAGCGAGACCGACTTTTTCTTTGAAGTCTTTAAGCAATGTTGCCCATTTCATCGTTTTTCCTCAGCAGATTTCTTCAACCTGCAATACTCATCAAACACCTCGTCGTTCCACAGATCCAGAACCTTCTAGGAGATAATAGATCTCTCCTTAGCTCAAATGTGATCGAGACAATAATAAAAATAACATTCAATTAATTGATTCAAAGCAGCAAGATCTAATTAATTAACCAAGTTTAATATTTAAATTGTAATTATAGTGAATATGATCTAGCTTGTTGCTGCTTTGAATATGTACGTATATATATATTTTTTTTTTCCTGGGAAATATTTGATAATTGTGTCCTAAAATAGAGGGGGAAGAAAAGGAAGACGAAGAAGGAAAGAAGAAAAAATGGCAGAGAGTTTTCTTTTTCTTTCTCTTTCTTCTTTGTTTGCTTGATTTCGGACGGCCTCTCCGCGCCTTGTTTCTCGCTCTAAAGTCTGCTCCTCTCTTTTTCACTTTTTAATTTCTCTCTCTATCACTAAACATTAATCGCTCCTTAATATTCTCGTGTTTTCTCCCTATCTGAAAGTCTAAACTCTAAACCCTCTTCTTTCATAAATCTCTTCTTTTTCTTGTTTTTTATTTACCACGTCATGAGGTGGGGTCTAGGTATACTAGCTTTCCACGTGGCTTCATGAGATGATTAACCCCGACGTGACTGCCTCTCATCTCTTACCCCTGCATTTTAAATTTTGAAAATTAAAAAGCATATATTATACAGTATCTCTCTTTTTATTTTAGCGTATTGGGGTGCGAGTATCACGAGTATTATGTTCAAAAAAAATTTAAAAAAAAATGCTACGTTTCAAAGTACTCAGCATATTTTTAATTTGCATGTAACTCAAGAAATTAGGTGTTTTTATCATCATATTTTTATTTATTTTTAATCATCTCTTTGATCTCTATTTAATCAATGAAAAGTATAATCTCATGAAAAGTGTACTTAGAATAAAATGAAAAAAATATACGCAATTATGTTTTGATTTCTAAAATAATAAATATATTTAGAAATAAGAATATTATTAAAATAAAAAATAGTTTGATCCATGAGAATAGTATCGTGATAAAATATGAATAAGGTACATTAGATGAAATAACTTAGAATAATAAAAAAAAATCACACGCTTTCTATAATTTTATTTCGATCAATTTCTATTAAATTATAATTTGATATGGTTAAGAGGAATAGAACAAGGGATAATTGTTCGGACGTCACAAAATTCGAATATGTGGTGATATTGTTCATATAGTGTTACCAAATATTTTTGAAAAAGGGTTTAAAATATTATAAAACATAATACGATAATTATTTTATTATATACGTCGAAAACTATTTTCTATTCTGTTCTTTCCATCTTTTGGCAAATGAGTTTTGTCCCTTCGACTACGTGCATTTTGTTTTTTTAGGTCTTCGTCGATGCTTCAAGCTGAAGGAACTAGGAAGCTGGCATTTTGAAGAGTAGTTGATTATTGCTAGCTTTCAATATTTTTCTGTCTATGCGTCCTGTATTTCATTCGTTTCATTTTAATTGACATATTTAAAAAATATATATATTTTATTAAATTAATCTTATTAATAATGTCTGAAACTCTAAAATTAGCTATTAGTACTTTCTGTAGTCAGTTAATACCAAGGCTAGAAAGAAAAAAATATAATAAAATTCTCCTAATTTTATAAATTGAATAAATAAATTAAAATATTTACTTTTATTAGATGGGTCAAATAAACCGAGAGGAAGTATGTTCTCGTAGCTCTAATTAACTATATGTACTAAGACTGCCTAATTATTCTCATGAAATGAATAATACTACCAATAACAGATTTCAAAGAGAACAATTAGCAATTATCATCATTCATCAATGTGTTGTCTTGCCTTGTGTTTTTGAAATAATATCTTTGAGAATTCCTTTTTCTATGTGTTGGTGTTTTATATGACCGACATAAGACTCGATTTGTTATATATTACGGTGGTACAGTGAGCATCATATTAAATGTACAATTTATTTTAATTAATTTCTTTCGTAATTGAATTTAGTGCATTTTTACAATCTAGTAATTAATAAAATTCTAATTAATCGAATATTTTGCAAGAATATCATGAATTGTGCTCGATCAAGATAATTATAAGTATCTATTGCCATGATTTTATATCATTGTTCAAATGTTTGATAAAAAAGTTATTTATCAATTCTAATATTACTCAATATAAGTTAAATTTATATATAACCTCATCCAACGCCGAAACTCAACTTTAATGATATCGCTCACTAAAGAAAAATAAATTTTAAAAATAAAATAAGAATACAAATTGAAAGTGAAAAGGAAAAATTGTAATTTATACCATCTCTCACCATGTAATTGCAAGCAATTTTTCCTCTTAAAAATTGAAGAGTGTAATTGATCTTATTTTAATTATGTATCATATAATTACACTACGTTATATTCAAGTTTGGTTGTAAGGGATTTCCAAACCTTCCCTAAACTCTCTCTTCTTACAAGCCAACGTTAACTTATAATTGCATTGGACGTGTTTTGTTTTTCTATCTGCATTTCGATCTACTCCCACGGCTATTGAGTGCATATGAATTTTGAGATTTTTTAAGAGGAAATAGAAGATATTGTATATGCTAAATGATTTTGTCTAGTCACCTATCAAGAATGAAAAAAGTAACTTACATAAAATACCTATTGAAGGAAAAGAAATATATCCTATTTATTACTCCATAGCGAGATTTTAATAGCTACTACTATAGATGGCCTGTATGATTTGAATTGTTTGGATATAATGATGGTACTTTCACTTGCTTTGGCGGTACTTTCACTTGCTTTGGCGTTCATGCACCTTCATGATTGGAAAAAATTAAATGTTAGTGGAATTTAATGAAAATTTGTACCTGCTTATTTAGGTTTGACACATGATTGAACTTGAAAAATTAGATTTAGATACTTAAGTAAAATATTTTGAATAAAGTGATTTGCATTTCAAAATTTTGAATTAGTGAGCGCATATAAAAGTAAAAATAAAGTAAAAATGTACAAATTTAGCATATCAAATTAAGTAGTTTTAATTAAAATTTATATTTGTATTTAAAAATTTCATTTAGTATAAGCAAACTGTTTTATTAAATTTGGCACATGATTGGACTTGAAATTAGATTTAGGTACTTAAGTAAAATATTTTGAATAAAGTGATTTGCATTTCAAAATTTTGAATTAGTGAGCGCATATAAAGGTAAAGATAAAGTAAAAAGGTATAAATTTAGCATATCAAATTAAGTAGTTTTAATTTAAATTTTATATTTGTATTTAAAATACTCATTTAGTGTAAGCAAATTATTTTATTTAATTTAAAATTTAGTAACTTAAAAAAGAAGAAATCAAGATTTATAAATTTAAAATTCAGAATTTGTCTCTAAGTCGTGATGATTTCATGGAGATAAGTAAATATGTGAGCAGTGGACTTCAAATTTTTTTCTTTTACATTCCTATGGGGTTGTCCTACCAGTAACTAGAGAAGATTTAGCTATTAGTCCATATTGAAAACTTATTTTGCAAAATAGACACTTTTTTGTCAAATCCTAATTTTGCAAGGTTTTGTGGACCATTAGTTTAAGTGTAAAATAAAAAAATATTTTAACACCTCTTATATATTTTAAAATTTTTTTGGGACCCCTTATGTATTTATTAAATACTTATTTAACCCTACTCTTCCATTAAATACAAAAAATAAATTCTCTCTTATCTTCTCTCTCCTTACAACAATCGATTCATCTCTCATTTCCACCATTTTCACATTCGAGCTCGCGTGAATCAGCTCCAACTTCGATCTTCAACTTCAGGTAAGTTATATTATTGTTCCGGTTAATTTATGCTCCATATTGGTGATTTTTTTTTATTTTTTTCGAACTCGTTTGTGGTGAGTGAAGTCGATGGAGTTCAAACAATTTTATTTTTTTAAAATGGGGCTTAATTTCACTGAAAGTGATTTTTTTTAGTTGGTATTTACTTAATTTTTGACGGATAATTGGTGTATATCGATTATCTTTGGCGATTGCATGTTGAAATTTTTTCACTAATTTCGTCGAAATATGGCAAGATATCTGATTTTTGTTAAGACTTTTCTCCAATGTAAGGGTATTGTAGAAGCATGTTTGTGTTGGGGATTTCTTTACTGTGAATTTGATAATTTGATCCAAAAAATTGAATTTTTTTTTAAATGGAGCTTGATTTTACTTATAATTTGTGTTTTTAAGTTGGTATTCGATTTGTTTGTGCATTGTTTTTGTTGGATTTTAACTTTCCTCGGTGATTGCATTGAGATTTTTTTGCCATTTTTTCTTGATTTGCATGATAAAAATATGGGTTTCTTTCTGTTTTTGTTCAATATAATGGTGATTTAGATGCATGTTCTTGTGGGTGATGGGGTTGTTTTGGAAAAAACTTATTCTGGAAATTGACTTTTTTGGTGCTGCAACTACTACCAGGTTAATAGACTGCTAGGTCGATTAAGTAATCTGCTGTAAATTGAATTTTTTTTGAAAAAATAGGGATTGATTTTACTTATAATTTGTGTTTTTAAGATGGTATTCGATTTGTTTGTATATTGTTTTTGTTGGATTTTAACCTTCCTCGACGATTGCATTGAGATTTTTTTTCTATTTTTTCTCGATTTGCGTGCTTAAAATCTGGGTTCCTTCCTATTTTTGTTCACTATAATAGTGATTTGGATGCATGTTCTTATGGGGGCTGGAGTTGTTTTGGAAGAAACTTATTCTGCAAATTAGCTTTTTTGGAGCTGCAACTGCTGCCATATTAATAGACTGCTAGATCAATTAGGTATTCTATTTGCTGTTATAGCTGAGAAATGTTAGTTTTTGTTCGTAGATCATAATAAATGGCTAGAGGTAACAAACACAAGGCTGTAGAATTTGATAGGTCTGAAAAAGAAAAAAATGAGTAGTTGATCAATTGGAGAATAGAAATTGTAGCGAAGAAGCTGTTGAAACTTTGGTTCGAGATGAGCCAGAAGAAATAAAAATTGAGGCTAAGATAGACGAGAAAGCACTGATCTTGCCCCAATGTGCAAGGTTGGTTTCGGCTGAGAGGTACGACTTCGCCACAGTCCTAGATGATGTCGGATCATTTCCGGCTAAGTTAGTTATTAGGTCCCGTTTGAAAATATTTAATGAATTCAAACAAGTCGTGGTTGATCAATGTCTGAAGTCTAGGTTTAAGAATTCCTGTTTTGGTGATTTATGGGACCTGCCAGAACATATGAAGTTTAACGGACAGCTTATCAATTATACACTTCTGCGTCGAGTTGAACCGGACAACAAGCTGCATGAAATGTGGTTCAGCATCAATGACAGGCCTGCATATTTTGGCTTGAAGGAGTTTGCTCTAATCATGGGTTTAAACTGCGGGCGTTATCCCCGTGATTCAAGACATGTCAAAGCGATAGAAGAGGGTGAAGCTTTTTTCAAAAAGATTGCGAAAAAGAGGAGTGTAAATATGAAGAGATTGTTGAAGCTTATTAGAGGTGGGAAGCTGGATAAAGAGGACAAGTTCAAATGTTGCTTGGTTTAGTTTGTGCACTGCAATTGTTTGCACATGACTTGTCAAAAATCATAGACATAGACACCATCAAGATAGTGGATAACTTGGGCTTCTTTGAGAGATACCCTTGGGGTAAGGAGTCATTTGCCTTGACTTTAGACTATCTAAAGAAGCGGATAGACTTCAACAAGCAGAAGAAGACATTTGAGACAAAGAGAGTTTCATCGTACACGCTTTATGAATTTTTCTGGGCATTTATGGTATTTGATTATAAATCATTGAAGTAGTTTATTATATACTGTAATTCATCTATGGTGTCTATAATATACTTACTCTTAGTTTTATGTTTTTGTTTTTATTTTGATCACATATTTGGATACACAAAGCTCGGCAGGGGAAATGGTAAATCAACTGAAGACCCGTTGCCCATTCTCCGATTGCTCAGATGGCACACCTCAAAAGGCAATAAACTAATCAAAAGTGATCCATATTTGAACGGATGGAGCACAAATGTATGAAACTATTCTTTCGATGAATAATTTTACCAATATTGTATTGCTAATCAATCACATTTGCCTATTTATCTGTAGAGAGTGCACCCCTAACTTATCCCCACAGTCTATGAAATGAAGCAGCACTACATGAAAAAGTCTAAAGTATTCACGGACGAACCGAAGGACGCATTCATCGATGGCTTGAAGACCCTTCTAGAGGGTGTGACTGTCATCACCTCATCGGAAGATGGTGAGGATGACCGGGATTTGGGTGAAAAATATTGTTTCAAGGCATGTCACTCGGGGTACGGGGACGAGTAAGCCGAGAGCATCGGAAAAAACATCGATGATTGAAAATCTAAAAGAGCGTGTGTTTAGGCTGGAGGAGTCGATCAAGGACATCACTGATTTTGTGAAAGAGGGAAGGCTGGAGAGAGAAGAAAAGGAGAAACAAAAGAAGCGAGATGAAGCTGAAGGTAATATCTGCTCTATATATTATAGAAGTTGCATATTTTATATAATCCCTTTTACTTATAGTAATAAAATCTATACTATTTCTTATTAACTGATATCTTAGTTTATTATAAATGGTAAATACTTGAAAATACAGGTGCAAAGTCGGCATTCAGCGGTGAGGGTTATCCGTAATGACAGCGGCATTAAAGAAGCGCTCTTTGAGGTAACATCTTTGGAACAGGCCTCCATCAATGATGGTGAGGTGATGATCCCTGAGGTTGCAACTGTTGTAGAGAAGGAAAATCTCGATGAAGGGAATGAAAAGAAAGAAGAAGAAAAATGAAGAAGCGATTTGTAAAGAAGAAAACAAAGTTGATGGATCAGCTGGTGTAGAGAAGGAGGATCATGATGAAGGTAGGCAGGATAAGGATGATACAAATGAGAAAAGTGATTCTGAAGATGAAAACAATGAAGGAAATAGAGAGAAAGCAGAAGAGAGGAATGCAGAAGAAGTAGAAAAAAAGAGGGAGAAGAAGAACATAAAGAAGAAGAAAAAAATGATGCACCAGAAAAAAAGGCATCACAGAGAACGAAAACGAGAATGAATTTTCAAACATAGATAAATTTCTTAATGGAGTTACTCAGGACATCAACAAGATGCAAGTGGAAGACGAAAATATTGAATGTTTAGACAATGTTTAATTTTTATTTGTGGCTGATTATTTTTATTAGACTAGACAATCTTAACTTTCAACTTTCAGCTCGGGATGTGTGGAAAAATTTTGTTTTCTAAACTGCTTTTATAGTTTATGATAAACAACTTTCATTTTATATAATCAAATTATCATTTCTTTTACATGAATGTCATCGTTGATTATAGACTCTGACTAAAAGGTAAAGCATATACAGTAGAGTGTTGTGTAGTCGATGAATGAAAAAGGTAAACCATATATAATATAAGTAACAAGTAGTCGATTAATAAAAGATTCAGAATACATTCAATCCCACTACACCCCCATTACACCTTTCCAAAAAGCTAAAACTAATAGTAATCATACACCATAATTTTCATGTCTTTTTCTTTTTCTTCAGTCATAGCCAACTTATGCATAAGTTAATCCCTCTCAATTTCGACATCTTTCAACAATCCCTTTAAGTGATCAATCTTGTGTTTTGATTCTCTATATAATGTCATTAGAAGATCCCTATTTTCTTCGGAATCTCTAAGCCTTTCCAACATTTTAAGCTTTGCAATGCCTTGAAATCTTGACACCTCAAAATCGGAGGGAATCCACTTGAAATAAGAGCATCCACCATTATCCTAAAATAGTGAGGATAAATTAGTAAATTGAATTATGAGATGAACACAAATAAATTTTTATTTAAACAAAAATAAATATTTCCAACCGCACAACTGTAGAATTTTCGACCCGAATTTCTGTCGGTTTGTGATGTTTTCAACACCGCAAGATTACCACAACGCCAAATATAAGAACTTTTGGACATTTGAGATGACTACGATATTATTATTGTTGATGCAAAGCTTGAAATTCATGAATAAATGAACATGGAAGAGTCCAAAAGGGTACCTTTAATTAATATAGTAAGGCTACCAAAATCTGACCGTTGAAAAATTCTACCCATTAGAATTGTACTGTTGGAGAAAATTTAAATGAATTATCATTTACGTAAAGGGTCCTAAAGAATGTTTATGTCTTCTATAATCGACTGTTTCAAGTACGAGTTATATGCTGATATCAGTGTTGATTATCCAGTATATTGACATATTATCGATTTAGACTACGGTCCATTATAGACCATTGAGACAATCTATGATCAACTTACTGAATATATGGACAGCTTCAAATAATGGAAAAAAAAGGAGAAATTAAAAATAAAATTAGAGTATGTCAATTAGCACCATTAAAACATTGTAAAGCAATTTTGATGCATCAATTGTGACTCCCAATAACTTTTGAACGTGGTCAAGTTTTATCTAAGACACGGTGTAGTCATAGATCACTACACAAAAAGGAGAAGAAATAAAATAAATATTAATCATCCAAGTACTAAAGAACGACTACTTGTCATGATAAGAGATTAGATTATGTGATGACCATAAGGAAGGGTGGTGGTTGTCACTTGTGAGTGTTCAATGGACAAGTAGTGTATAAAAACAAGAAGTCCTTCTCAACAAAGATGCTTGTTCTAGGTAATTGGTTGTTACTATCATTGCCCTCCCTTATACTCATTTGATCGAGTGTCCAATTATTTTGTAATCTCACATTATGATATTTAGTCACTTTACATTGCGTGAATGATGTTTATTTATTTTATTTTATTTTATTTCTCCCTTTTTTTAATCTCACCTCCTTTGAAAATAAACTCAGTTGGTATGCTGAGTATATTATAGATAATTAGTATTATCTATACCAAACTATAATATTAGTCATGTATCGACCAACCAAGTCTATTTTCAAAGGAGGTGTGATTAAAAAAAGGAAATAATAATATAAAATAAAATAAATAAACATCATTCACGCAATGTAAAGTGACTAAATATCATAATATGAGATTACAAAATAATTGGACACTCGATCAAATAGGTATAGGGGAGGTCAATGGTAGTAACAACCAATTTCCTAGAACAAGCATCTCTGTTGAGAAGGACTTCTTGTTCTCATACACTACTTGTTCATTGAACACTCACAAGTGACAATCACCAACCTTCCTTATGGTCATCACATAAGTCTAATCTCTTGTCATGATAAGTAGTCGTTCTTTAGTGTTTGGATGATTAATATTTATTTTATTTCTTCTCCTTTTTGTGTCATCTTAGCGATCTACGACTACGCTGGGTCTTAGATAACACTTGATCACGTCCAAAAGTAATTAGGAGTCACAATTGATGCATCAAAATTGCTTTACAATATTTTAATGGTGCTAATTGGCATACTCTAATTTTATTTTATTTAATTTCTCCTTTTTTTCCCATTATTTTAAGCTGTCCATATATTCAGTAAGTTAATCATAGACTGTCTCAATGGTCTATAATCGATTGTAGTCTAAATCGATAGTATGTCAATATACAGTATAATCAACACTGATATCAGTACATAATTCATACGTGAAACAGTCAATTGTAGAATCAGTATTTATCATAGTCGATTATTTATTCATACTGCACTCCGAGTTTAAATAATGTTTGCAAATCTTAAAACAGGGACTACTAAAGAAACACTAAGAAATCATTATAGATAAATAGAATATCATAAAGACTGAAACTTGAAACTTGTTTATAGATATATAAATGTTCATTGCATCTATATTTATAATTTTTGAGAAAAAAATCCCGAAAGCTTTCATTTACATAATCCTACCATGAAAGCTTTATTAAGCAACAAACTACAAAACAAATAAAATAAAACTACACTAGGGGGATGAAAGAGGGTGATGAGTTCACGGGGGTTCAGGTTGAGACTCTCGGCTATGGCTCGAAGAAAATGAGCCATCCATCGAAGCTCTCTGTCTAGCCGCTGTTGATCGGCGGAAAGACCCTTGAAAAGGAAATCTAGGTCGTTGCGAATCCTAAGCAACTCTATGTTGTTGATGGTTGTCATTATGGGCATTAGCCTTAGTGTGTATCTCCTGCTAGCCATCTTCTTCTCCCTTAGTCTTTTTCTTTAAAAATTGAGTTTAAAATTGACAAAGGCCTCTTTAAATAGACCAGAGTATGAGAAAATCAACCAATAAAAGTTGTACACATATTGATTGAAGAGGAGAAGACGCGTGGGAATAAGAAATAAAAAGTCGCGATGGTTGTGGCAGTCGAGTCATTTCAAATCGTCGTGTTTCCCGAAGTGTAATAATCACATTGAAAAGTTTAGTGTATGAGGAACAGGGTTTCTTTAATAGACTACACAAACGGTCGAGGATTAACCATATAGTTTAGACTATACCCCGTCGACCAAACATCGATATATTATATATTTTGAGTCCAGTCGATGTGTAATGTGTATAGTCGATTTCAGAACTTGGGATGACTGTTTTCAAAATGACACTTTTTCTAATGCGTCATAATTATTTTGAATTCAACATTGTATGAAGAAAAGAGTTTGTTAAATAGACAACCAGGTAGGTTTATTATACACTACGTATTGAGTATTTATTCTGTAGACCAAAAACTGATATATTATATATTATGAGGCTGGTGGATTTTTTAAGTCTAGAATCTATTTAGTACGTAATATATAATATATGAACTGGAATCGATAATGCACAACCAAAAAAATCGATTTTAACTGCAGTTCAGTGGTTTTCAAAACAGAATACACATTACACACTGTCCAATGCATTTGAACAAACCCAAAATATAAAATACAATGCCAATCATATTATCCTACGTTAAGGCTGCATGTTGCTTTCTTATGTCCCAGTTTTTTTGCACATGGAGCACTTGTTTATTTTCTTGTACCTTGAAGGCTCCAACACACCCTTAACGAGTTTTACCTTCCTCCTTTCGTGTTTGGGATCAAAATCGGGTAAAAGAACTTGCATTTCAGATACTCTCGCGCCACACTCCACTCCGACTCTAGTGGTGCTACACAAATAGGTTTCAAGTATGCAAGAAGGTATGACTCTTTCGAATATATTTGCGAAGAGTAGTTATAAATGTTAGTGTCGTATTCGTCCTCGTGCTTCAAACGCAATGCTGCCATTGCATGAGTGCATGGAAATTTCAACAAGTCGTACTTTCTGCAAGAACATGACCGTCTTGAAAGATTAACTTTGGTGGAACGATTGTAACCAAGCATGGTGAATTTGTTGGTGCTTTCTTTTATATTATTCACATATAATTTATCCCCCTCAGTCATGTTTTTCTTCAAGATCGCCTCAGCTACGGGAATGAATGTTGTCTTTGAATTGTCCACCTCCACATACCTCTTCCTAAATATTTCTCCAAACCTCTGTGCAATTGAATTAAAAATGGTCGACACTGAATACTGTCTTTCATCGCACAACATTGAGTTAAGCGACTCGACAATGTTTGAGGTCATGATGTTGAATCGATTACCTAGAAAGTGAACCCGACTCCACTTTTCAAATCCAACTTCATGCTCGAGGTAAGCTGCTGCGCTAGGGCATCTTTCTTTAAGGCTGTTGAAGTAGTCATTAAATTCTTCCAACATGTACGCCTTGGCTGCATGGTAGTACAATTAAAGAGAATTGAAACAATAGTGATTTGTTCAAAGATTTTCACCGAGATTCCTCATACAAACACCGTGATGCACAAGTGGATAATACCTTGTGAGGCCCTTGGCTATGCTTACGTGTCTATCGGAGATAACACACAGCTCTGGTTCGTCGACGACAAAGGCCTTAAGATTCTCGAAGAAGAAGCCCCACGATGCATCGTTCTCCTTATCCACCACACAATACGCTAAGGGATAGATATGATTCTGCGTATCTTAAGCGACAGAGGACAACAACAGGCCCTCATACTTGCCGGAAAAATGTGTGCCATCAACGGCAACAACCTTTCTCATAAGTACATATCCACGGATGGAAGCCCCAAACGCCATAAAGGAGTAAATAAACCCGCCAGACTCCTCATCGACCATGAGGGAATTAATAGACCCGGGGTTGAGGCCGTTGAAAATATATGAAAATGCATAAAATACTGCATATCCGTGCTCGGGCGTACCTCAAACTATATTCTTCGCAATGACGCCTGCCATCCAACACTTTCAATAGCCTGGCCTGCAATGTAGCTCCCTAAATACGATTCTCTCAATCTCTTTCGGGCTTGGATATTTGTTGTCAATGAAAAAGTTCAAAATAAGTGAGGCAATGACCTCCATGGCGACATTCTTGTGCTTTTTCGTGACATGATCAACGCCACAAGTATGCTCTCCCACGTACTTGTGGACATGAAACCAATCAGATTCTCTGATAGCACATGTGCGCACCATCCATCGGCAAGTAGGATATACATACCTCACCCTCAAGTATTTCTTACAACTCTTCACTGTTGTGTAATTGAATGACATTTTCACCGACATTTGCTTCAACAAAATATTCAACGTTTTCTTATCTTTGAATGTTTGTCCTACAAAAAATTGGTGTCGTCCAAGAAAGAGTGGCTTCTTTGTGGTTCGAGCGACCCGTCCCCACCTCCTCCACACTCCTCTTCTTCATAATCTTCACTATTATCCCATTCATCACCACCCATGCTATTGTATTTCGTTGAAGTATCATCCACAGTTGGGGGTGGGCGTGACGGTAGGGGTGGGGCTGATCTGGAAGCTTCTTCCCCGGACCTTTCAACAACTTTAACCCACAATATAGGTCTGGAGTTATCAGAATCAATGCAAAGCATATATAATTCTACGTGTCTATCATTCCTTATGAACGTTGGATGGATTTTCCCCTCCCGTTCATCAAGTAACTAATTACCACATCGCTTTGATCACAACTTAATTCACCGCTCTCCATTACAGTTTTAACCATATCGACGTATGAACCGTTGCAACGAAGGACAATGGAAACTGTCTCCTTAGACGCGATTTTTCTAACCCAACATTTAGGAGTCTTCTCCCATTCACCAGAAAATATACCACCAACAACCACGTAATCTATAATAAACATAATATACCTCGATAATAGTATTCAATAGATTTGAATAGGGGTTTATGCGCCTAGACTTAATAGACTGAGGTTGTCTTCTTCCTAGCTGCTAGTTGTACAGTGCACGATTGACCCTTTTTCGATGACCATCGGAATACTCCGACGAATTTCAGCTTACAAACAACCTAAGGAGTATTGGAATGTTTCTATTGAGCCAAGAACTTAGTTCAAAATGTGGGACTGATTTTTTGAGCTTTTTGTATGAAAATGAAAGAAAAATTAGAGCTAAAAATAAGCAAAAATGGCTTACAACAATGGAGATAATGTCACTTTCTGATGGATGCCGAAAAATTCGATGAAAAATGGCCGGAAAATGGCTGAAAAATTGAGGAAATGACGCCAAAATTGGGTGGTTGTTAGTGGATTGGTTGAGAAGTTTTGAAATTTTTTTTTTAAATTATTTATCCAATATTTATATTTTTGAAGATGGACTAAAGTGTAGTTTTAACAAAATTGAGGTTGAAATAAAGAAACTGGCTAAAGTGTAGATTTTATAAGTTGAGTGCTAGATTTGTATTTTATTTTTGTGGATACAAAAAAATGTCTATTTTTTCAATTAAAAATACTAGATATCTAAATATCAAAAAAGTTTGAGAAGTGGCCTTTTTGCCAACTCCCCAGTAACTATATGTATGTGATTAATCAACAGAGTTAATAGTATCACAGGGACAAGTGAGGCTTGCTCAAGTGGTTGAGCACCTGCACCTTCAACCGGTAGGTTGAGGGTTCGAATCACGCTGGAGGGGAAGTGTGGAAACACTATTGATCCTCTGGGAAAAAAAATAAAATAGTATCACAGGGAAATTCTGATAAATACTAGTGGGTGGAGATAAAGTGCACCTAGTTTGATTTTTGTTTATAAGCACGCCACTAGGAACAAGACCAAGACTATCCGTTCCAAATTTGTTATTTGCCATTTTTAAATAGTAACTACATCGGCTCCATTTAAGATTTCAAAAAATCAGACCGTCATATTGGAGAAGTCAAAATCAAAGCCGATGTCATATAGCTTGACATGGTCCATTAATTAGTGGAGATTGACCTGCAAATTGATGAGATCTAATACAAGCTAAATTTTTAAATTTTATAATCATAAATATCAGGTATTTATTGATCATCAAAATAAGAATAGATAAAAAAAAAATCAGTAAACTATTTGTTTCAACTTATTTTAATGGCTGATTCAAAAGTTTCACTAAGAGGATTTGAAAATTATAAATATAGTGATTGAAATTTCAAAGTGAATTTTAAACCCTAAATCACTTAGTCAATATTTTATCTTATTTTTAAGGGATTCAAATTTATATATACACACTAAAATTAAAAATATCTTATATATGTCATATAATTTTTTACCAAAGGAATTTGGATGAACACCCTTATCACTCCTAGATACGTTTCTGACTAACGTGAGACCTCATAGTTTTGTCGATATCTTCATAAACCACTAAGTCACGTCCTTAAATGCTCTTATATTTTATCTGGTCATTCTAATCCAATTTCTCCACAGCACGAAAACATTCCACTTGTATTGATAAAGCAATCTAGTTGAACTGGATCAGGTCAATTAAGTAACATCACTACTGCATGTTGTAGGTTTTTTTTCTTTTCTTTATGCTGAACAACTGAAGTGATGGTGTTTGGTGAATGGCTGAATATTTCAACTAGAAGACTAGGTGTATCATGGTGTGTGAACAACACTATGTCCACACATTAACGCAGCACTGAGTTGCTGGAAAGCAAATTAAGCCTAACGAGTAATGTCTCATTTGTTTCAACTGCCCCCGTCGTTTCCTAATAATCCAAGAGGTCGTTTGGTACAAAGCATAAATGATAATTAATTTTGCGATTAATTTTAGAATAGATTTATTCCATATTTGATTGGGATAAAATGCACCGTGGGCTAGCTGATTTTGAGATAGCTAATTCTGAAATAATTAATTCCCGGATAACTTGTTTTCAACCAAATAACCCCTTCGTTTGGTGCAAGGGATAAGGGAGAACTAGCTAATCCTGAAATTAATTTTAGGATGAGCTTATCCCATGTTTGATTGGGATAAAATGCATGGGATAACTAATCCCGGGATTAGTTATCTTGAATTTATAGTATTATTTTGTTATGATATAACTAATCTCGAAATAACTTGTTTCCAACCAAACCACACCTAACAATATACATCCTTCTTCATATTTTTCTTTTATCTTTAATAGAAAGCTTATAACATAAAATAATAGTATTGGCTCTGGTAACTACATTAATTGACTATAAGAGTCTTAAAAAAGTCATATTCACCTAACTTATTTGTTCAAAGATATATACTAATGGGCAATAACATCTTTCTCTTTTGTTGGCAATGGTTCATTTTTCGTGTTTTTTAGTTTGTTGTTTCCTGTTGTTTATTTGTTACCAATGGTTAAATCTTCAGTAAAGTGTGTATCAATTTTATATTTATTTCTCTAGCATGTTTACTAAATAGTTTTCAATTACAAAAGAGAAAATACCCTATTTTACCCTTAAACTATACCCAAAATAGTTGAGACACACCTCAACATAATGGGGGTCCTATTACCCCTGAACTAACTAAAAGTGTAATTTTGACATCTTTAGTGCCTACATGGCACACACGTATGCCTACATGGACCCTTCAGTGTGTTGTGCAACGTATATGCCACGTAGGTACTAAGTGTGTTAAAATTATATTTTTAATTAGTTCAAAGGGTAATAGAACCCCCTTTAAGTTAAGCTGTGTCTCAGCCGTGTTGAATATAGTTTAAAGGTGAAATAGACCATTATCTCATTAGAAAAAAAGAAAAAGGAAAAGTTACGCTTGCAAAACAAAACTTTGAAGTTAAGGTATATTGTTGCTCAAACATTTTAAAAAATAAATTATATCTGAAATATTCTACCTGCACAAAATTGAAAAAGGTTCACAAAACATTTCTATTTTAGACAAAATTTAAATTATATTCATAAATCATAATCAATGTAAAAGATTTTCCTACATCACTCCATCTTACCCTTTTTATCAGGTTGCTAAATACTAACTAGTAGGGTTGAGTATAAAATATCGAAAATTGAATTATCAAATCAAATTGAAAAATTTGATATTTGATATTTGATAATTTGGTATTTGATACGATATTTGGGAGTAAAACTTCAAAATTATGATATTCGAATTCGGATTTGATACTAGATAGTAATACTATTTGGTAACGGTATTTACCAAATACCGAATTATTAATTAAATAAAGGTCCATCCCTATATATAAAATGTATCTAATTGATTCATTGTTAGCCTAAAGCTCAAAGGTCAAAAGGTCCACCCTCTGTTCTTCACTTCTACTTTACAATAGCATTAGTCAAAAGCTCCAATCTGAGTAACCCTATTTACTTAAATACATTTGTAGTTTTCTTCACTGCGGGTAGGTTGATTTTCAGAAATTTAGTTAGGTAAAATAGAAATATGATATTATCAAATATCGTACCGAACTGAAGTTTAATTTACCGATTATTAAATTATCAAATTAAAAGTTAAACATATGGTATTTGGTATCCACTTTTAATTATCAAACCCAAATTTTAAAAATA
The DNA here is from genome assembly GCA_030864225.1 of Capsicum baccatum var. pendulum. Taxonomy (NCBI): domain Eukaryota; kingdom Viridiplantae; phylum Streptophyta; class Magnoliopsida; order Solanales; family Solanaceae; genus Capsicum; species Capsicum baccatum. The sequence continues at coordinate 71,634,294 of CM061558.1, read as the reverse complement.
TCAAATCGAATACCAAATGCTCACCCCTGCTAATTAGTAAAGTATATCACAAAATTTTATATCTAATTGCCTTGGAAGTGATTGACTGTATAAATATTTTAAAACTAGAATTGCACTAAACTTAAAATTATCTTACTCAGCAGGTCGACATGCCTGCTTGTACTGTCTGTTTGGATATTTTCTTCCATACTTTTTTCATTTTAATCTGTGTATATTTTTTGTTCTTTTTAATTTCTTATATATTTAAAAATTACTTAAAATATACTATAAATCACAATAATTAACAACTTAAAATATTTAGACAACATAAAAAAATTGGTTGACCTTCAAAATGTGATCAATATCACATAAATTGGAACAGAAGAAAAAATTATTATAGATCGCAATATTTAACAATTTAAAACATTTTTAAAATATGTAAAAATTAGTTGATTCTCGAAATTCTATCAATGCAACATAAATTAACATAGATGGAGTAACATAGATTATTTAAAAATGATGTAAAAGGTATTATCAATCACAATAGTTAACAATTCAAAATATCTAAAAATCCTATAAAAAATTAGATTGACTATCTAAATTCTCTATGTGTTATATAAATAAAGACAAAAAAAGTAAAATATATTGGACTCATGCTGGCATTAGCTCCTCTATATATACTAGATGTTGGAGGCCCGTGCTTGATTTTGGGTTAATGTAGCAGCTTTGTCAGCATAAGAGGATAATGTTTCTAATCTAAATCAGCACGAGATATTCTTCAGGTTGTTTGTGGTTCTTGAAAATAATTGATACGAACGCCACCGTGAAATTTATTGAGTATAATTGAAGAATGCCATGTAGCTTTGATGTTTTGCATCCAGGGAATGACCAGGTTGTTCTCGTGGCTTTGCCTCTGCTGATCTCTAACTACCTTCTAAAAACCAACAATGAAAATTGATTGGATCAGAGAGACTGGAATGAGCTTGGCTTTGCTTCTATTGATCTCTAACTATCTTCTATCATGGAGTATTGTTGTAGTTTAAGATTAAACCAAGAAAAAAAAGGAGCAAGTATGGATGGAAAGATAAAAAGCATCATCTTAAGTTCAGAGATACATCAACAAATACAAGATGCAATCAAACTAATATATTAATAAATGCAAGATACAACCACAATGACATTTTCATCTATAACTTGCCAGAAATTCAATTCAAAGAAATTAAAGATTTCAAGTTTGTTTCTTAAAGTAACATGTTGCAGATGATCAAACTAAATAATATCTGGTAGAATCATCAATTGTGAAGCTAACACCTTCAAGCCACCAGATTTGTACAAGGTTTTAACACTTTCTTTATTGTCCGTTGAGATAAAAAAAAAATATTCGTAGCAGTCTTCAATGATAGGTGATCCTGCTCTGGAAGATTAAACAAAATACTAAATGTTACATATTTAGAAGGAGAAAGGAGAAGAAAGATGTACTTGTAATTAAGCGAATACACCTGTAACACCCCGTACTTTTTGCTAGCTGAAATTTGCTCCTACGATGTCAAGAACTAGCTTAAAAAATGAATACCATTTTATAACTATGTAATTTTTAAGATTTTGACTTTTCATTGTGTAGAAAATTGAATAAGCTTTCCATCGATATAAAATTTACCCAAATCCAACACCCGGGCGAAGAGTTATGGCCATTTTAGTAAGATAGTGTACCACCTAAGGCATCAACGCATCGCGGAGCCAGCCAAAATAGCAATTGTTAGTTTTCAGTATTACTCTGCGATATTGACGAGTCGCTCTGCAATACCCCGGGAAATGTTTCGTTGAAATTTTGTGCGTAAACGTATTGGGTTCTATCTTCTAGAATGAATTGTAATTTTTTTTCGTGTGGAATATCTTAGATTATGATCCACCATTGCGTAGAGTATCAAATAAGCTTTCCAACGATATGTGGATCATCCAAAATGGACACCCGAGCGACGAGTTATGAACATTCAGATTGAATTGTGAATAGTAGTGAACAGTAAAACGTGCAGGAAAAAGTACCGAGGCCTGACGTATTTTTGCTCCAACTTTAAATGATCATAACTCCTTGTACATAATGATCTGGGTGATCTACTATATATCAACGGAAACTCTGCGAGTCCTCTTTCCAATGAAATTGGTTTCATCCAATTTGTCTATCAAAGTAAAAAGTTATGGTCGATCTATTTCAGCCTACCAAAAGCAAATTTTTTGGTCAACTTCAAACGATCATAAATCCTCGTACACAATGATCTGGGTGAGATACTATATATCAACGGAAATATATGAGAGTCCTTTTTCTAATGAAATTGGTTTCATCCAATTTGGATATCGGAGTAAAACGTTATGGTTGATCTATTTCAGACTATCAAAACAGTCCATCAAAGGACAGATTCGAGAATTATTTGATTTTTAGGGGCAGTTTGGTCATTCCCCCTCACCCAAAATCCGTTCAAATCCTATATTAAAGCCTATTGGAAGCGTTATATGTTATATTTCATCAAATTCCCTCAAAAAGAAAACCCTAAGCTCCTATATCCAACTTTAAGAACCTCCAAAGTTCACCATTAATTCTGCAAATTTATTCAAGATTCCAAGTTTATAGTTCAAGAACTTCAAGAACCTCCAAAGTTCACCATTAATTCTGCAAATTTATTCAAGATTCCAAGTTCCTAGTTCAAGAACTCCAAGAACCATAATTCAAAGGCACGATTAACATCTCAAAAATGAGTATCTATCTAAAGTTCATCATTCAAGGTATGTGGGATTTTTCAACAAGAACTCTCTTTCGTTCTTGTGCCCAAAAGTAATTTTCGTTACAAAGGCATGATTTTTATTTGACTTTTACGAATTTGAAGCATGAACCCATATCTTATGATGATTATTATGAAATCTTGATGTTTATGATTTTGAAAGATGAATTTACATATGTGGAGATATAAAACATGAATCTTGAATGATATTTATCATGATTTTGATATTTGGGTCATGAATCCCCATTGAAAATTGTGTTTTTTTTAGAAAATGTGTGTTATAAGCACGTTGATGTTGAATATTTGAGATATTTTGAATGATTTGACCTTTTGGTCTTAATGGAGTTGTTTTGAACTCGAGTGTGAAAGAAATCCACAACGTGGTGGTTTTGCTAGATGGGAAGCATGATGGCTCCCGATGTATATTTATATATTACTGAAATTTTTTTGTTGTGGATTCTCTTTGAAATGATCTGAGCTAAGTCCGGGAGAAATCTTTAGCACCGAGTGGGAGGTGTAAAGCGACCTTACTTTCCTAGAACTACGTGCCCCCATAGGAGTGAGCCTGAGGCTGATTTATATAATGATCACTAGTTTGTGTGGATTTAATATCGATAGTCCTACTCCGACGGCAAGGATAGAACGACTCTCCCCAATGTGGGTTGTATGTTGGACTCCATGTAGCTCACATGATTAATGTCGGTTATAGGATCTCCCAGCGTGTGTGTGTTTTCTTGTGTCTATGGTGAATGGTGAAGTGATTTGAAAGTGGAATTGTGAAAGTTATTCTTTTGAAAGATTTAAATGATATTTACATTATGAGAATTGATATTCTTGATGAACTGAAAGTGATTGACAAATTATAAGATGACTCACATGTGTTATTGTACTTATTTCATCCTCTCATGATTATGATGATTTTCTTCGGGCTATGTGGGTCTTTCATACATCCTGCATATTTCTTATAAATATTTATGATGATGATGTTTATAAAACTGCATACACCCCCATATACTCGATTCCTTTCTATGGTACTGACTGTATTTTCTCGGAATGTAGGTTCAGGTGCTTAGTTCCAGATTCGACAGTGATTCTTCGGGCACGCTGTTCTATATCCTCTGTCGTGGTGAGTCCTCATGTTCCAAGGACGTGATGTCTGATGTTGGTTTCATGGAATTATTTACATTTGATAACTGAGTATGAGTCAGTTGGGGCATGTCTTAATAGCTCGCTGGTTTTATTGATTTTCTTAGAGGCTTGTCAGACTAGTATAGATGTTGGGAGTTGACTAATAAGTCGTATTTTGTTATCTTTCTAAATTCTTTTATTCTTGGATGATGATTACTCTATTAATATTTGAGGGTTATTTATGAAAACCCCCTTGATTTGTGTTGAACTGAATGAAAATGGATCAAAGGATTAGCTTGGGGCTACTCGTAGCCTCAAGCACCGTGTGATGCTTCGGGACCCATTTTACGGGGCGTTACATGCGCCATAGACCCAATTCATAATTATCAATTTTCAGCGTACCAACACAATTACACCGCATCGCAGTGCACTTTCAGTTTGCAACCAAAGTGGCAATGCGATTGTATTGCATCGCGCCATCATGCAATTTTCCAGTTGTCATTTTCTAGTGACACGGTGCGATTGCATCGCGTCGCACTAGGGGTCCAGATCAGGAAAATTTCACAAAAAATTAAAGTTGTGCCCAGGGTTAAAACAATCTTTTTCCATGATTTTATTCTGCCTAGATGTGGGATTTAAGCCCTACAAACGTTTAAATCCTTCATTATTCACTTTTCCCCAAAATAAAAAAAGTATTTCTTTCTCAAGAGGCAAAAACCCTAGTTCAAGAAATCAAGGTCAATCCCAAGAATCTCTCCGAGAACTCCAAGAAACTCACGAATTAAGGTATGTTAGATGTCCATTCATGGATCCTTACCTTCCATAGAGCCTAAGAATCCCTTTTCAAAATACAAGATTTATGATTTCCATGTTTGAATTAGATTGAATTTATGTTCATAATGTTGTTTGAGTTTTAATCCATGATTTAGATTACAAGCTCCAAGAATAGATCTTAGTATGTGTTGAATTACATAATATTCAAGATAAACCCTTTACTTTGCAAGTTGATTGTTGTAGCCATGTTAACCCTAAGTGTTTATAATTTAATGAACCAAGCATGCTTCCCATGTATTTGATAAATTGTTTATGAGAATGAAATAATTTCATTATAGCATGCTAACATGTAATCCCCATTCATGTACAAGTCAATGCATTACAAGTGTTTGATGGAATGTCTCAGTGAATAAATTATGACAAAGTAAACATTGTTATGTTATTTAGAGTTATGCTTTTCTTTACTCTTCATGCTATCGAGTCCTGAGGGTATTTAATATCCGGCAATTTAGCTGTTTACTTAAAGCCAGTGTCAGTTATAAAATAGTATCAGTCATGTCACGATCAGTAGTACTCTCAGTGCGTTACAGAACTCAGTAGAATTCAGTCAGTTGCAGAACTTAGGAAAACTCAGTAATCTTAGTGTCAGTCCAGTCTAGTTCAGTACGTCAGTTTAGTGTCTTTCAGTTGGGAGTAAGATTCAGCACCAAGCGAGCCTAGGAATGGGGGAACACCCGTTAGTTAGGACTGGGTCCGTAGAAGCAATCCCTAAGTTCTAGAACTACGTAGCCAGTGTAGGTTATGAGATGTCACCCGTTAGATATGACTGACATACTTAGGGATCACCCGCTAGTTTAGGACTGATCTTAGGGGTCACCCGTTAGTTAGGAATGACTCCACAATAGTTGTCTTTACTCGTGGCATGGTACTGACACCCTTCTAATTGCGGTTATAGATTGGACCCCTATTAGTTCAGATTAGGGCATATCGGTTGGATGAATACCTCCCACAGTTTCAATTTCAGTCTTAGTCTTCAGAATAGAACTCAGTTCAGTTCTACAGAATCAGGACTATCAGATACAGTCTGTCAGTTATCAATAATTCAGATTATCAGTGATCTCAGATTATCAGTCTATTTAGTTATCAGTTATCAGATTCAGTTTCAGTATATCAGTTACAGTATGTATAGTATGCTCAATGGTTACAAATCTTCTATGTATGCTAATCCAACTCTTGCATGTCATTCAATTAGTTATTGTTCATGCATATAAACTCATGCATTCAGCCTTACCTTATTTAACATACCAGTACATTCCCACGTACTGATCGCATACCCGTTTTTTACGCTATGATGTTTTATATCATAGGTTTGGACACTCAGGTTCCTGACTGCACTTAGCCAGATTCAGCCAACAATAATAGATTTAGCAGTGAGTCTTCATTTATCGAGGATATGTTTTTATTTTAGTACTTCAGCTTAGCAGTATTTCAGTAGATGGAGTTAGTTGGGGGATTGTCGCATCAACTCCACTTTCAGACAGATTCAGTTAGAGGCTTTTCAGACTAGATTTTTCAAATAGTATTTCAGATTTAGATGTTATATTTTATTAGTATTTTAGATGTTTTGAACCTTATAGCATTTCAGCCCATTATTCCACATTTATTTCAATATTATTGTTCAGTGCTCACAGCAGATATCATTCATAGATTAGCTTGTGGTCCTTCGGGGTCGTAAGTGCCGTGTGACGACTAGGAGGTAGTCTCGGGTCATTACAATACCGTACAATAATATATCATTGGATCACTAAGATCTCTAGCACAATAACATAAACTACTTCAGAAATGACAGAACTAACTTGCATTTAGTAAAAGAATCTCTCGCCAATTTATCAAGTGAGTTCAATATATAAAAAATAAATACGGATAAATAAAGGAGTCACCAAGTGGGTTCAATACATAAAAATAAATATGGATAAAGAAAAGAGCCAATTAATATTAAGTTGGTTGTGCTTAAAGGAAAAAAAAAGAAGAAAGACAAAAGCTCCATAAGAAATCAAAAAGGGTAAAGAAAATAGGTGTTGCATAAAGAAAACAAAAAAATGCATTGATAAGGCTTGAACACGCGATGTAACACTTAGGATATGAACCCACTGCCACTAGGCTAAGCAGTCCAACTATGTATATTAGGTTCAAAATATTATATATATCTTATATATCTGTAAAGACTGCTTACACGGATGTATATATACAGTGTAATTTTTCGACGAAGTGGGTTCATTTAAACCCACTTGAACCTATGTGGGTCCGCCCCTAATAAGAGAAACATAAACTACAGAAGCAAGAAAATTATTAACATGTTTAAAGAAATGGAAGAACATTGTCTAAAATTTGTCAAGCCATGCAATGAAAAATGTCGACATGAAACACCTACTGCATAATTCTTCAACTATATGAAACAATAAATCTTTTAAGAGACTTTAGACTCTCAGAGTTGCTTGCGTTGTTAATTGTTAAAGTAAACTGTCAATTTCAAATATTGGTGTATATTCTACATGATGCTATTCCATATGATCATTGAGGGACAAAGTTGTTCGGAATCTTAAAAAATATCACTATATGTGCTGGATCCTTAAAAAATTCACAACTTCTGAACGTTCCTACATGCTTCTAATGATATTTTGAAGAGGCAAACAACATATTTCAGAAATTCCATCTCTATATTTTTAAATAGGAGAACAATGCATCAAATAAAAGTTAGTGAATGGATGATTAACATGAAAGAAAAATTCATCTCACAAGTTAACTTCACGTTAGAATTATCAAGGGAAATTATGTGTTGTTATCATTGTGTAGATTAAACTTAAACAAGAACACTATTTCTTTCTGTCATTCTACCCTTTGTGTTTTCACTTGCCATATAAAAAGAAAAAAAGAAAAAAAAAAGTTGCAGAAAGTAAGCTCACCTTTATTCAAAACCTAAAACATTTTATGGCAGCTAAAATACGAAAGTTCCATCAAAAATTATATGCTCACCTTCCTTAGAAACCCCTTCAATTGATGATTATGAAAATCTCAGATAGTTAGCAGCTTGACTGCAATATCCTGCAGTAGTTAGTATCACATCTGTTCAGTTAGAAAAAATAGGCGCATATAAATAGAAAAACTCAAGTTATCATCCGTATATGCATAAATTAACACCGATTGTTTCTTCAATGCATAACCCACATGGTGAAATTTTTTGTATAATCTCAGTCCTATAACAAAAGAAATAAAGCAATACAGGGTGCATAGTGGAGTTGCAGTTAGTGTTTCACTTCTAGTTTTTCATCTAGTCAAGGTTAATTCTGAATAGAAATTCCGCACCCTTTAATTTGTCATGCTATAGACCTATTGACAGTACATAAGTTTTTCCCCCGCACTCCTCGCTCTCTAATGATCTTTGTCCCTGTATTAGGTCAGTACTTGCATTTCAGTATCTAACTTGGTGTGAAATCATTTTAAATTCATATTTACTTTAGGTTTGACAGGTCTGAGGAAAAATGAATATAGGCAAACATCATGTGGAGTTAGATAACTTTTTGGGGCCTGTGACTAACCTTTTTCAAGATGTAGAGAAAATATTAAAATATTTCTCCAAAAGCATTCCACTCAACAAATCAGGTAAGCTTGGGATGATTGACGAATCGACGCCTGTAGTGCGGCTGATCAATAAAAGCAAAATTAGAAGCATATAACAATAGAATTAGGAAGAACCAGGCTATGAGAAAAGGTATGAATTAAAGTGATAATATGTTGGTTACATCATCCCGCTCTTACAATTTAAAAATAAAAAGTAAACCAAAAGTTACTTTTACTACCTGACCAAATGAGATAGAGATAAATATACCCTCAGTTTTCAGAACTTTATAAATTCATGAGGCATTTTCATCACTTTCTTCAGTGTCGCAGGGTGTGGATTCCGGGGGTCACCACTTTCTACGAACAATACATCCTTCAAGGTCAAATAATATACATTTTCAGTAACAAAGTTCAAAAACCTACACATAAGAGCTCATAGGAATTTTGTCAATCACATAGAGGGCGAAAGGTCATGGAAAAAATATATACTAAACCATGGCAATGCGATATTATGGTAACAATGACGAAACTATCCCATCAAAAAATTATTAGATAGATCAGAAAGTGCATATCCAAAAAAAATTACAAAATCATTAATGTACCCACCAAATTTAGAAAAGAAACAACAATTAGAAAATTAGGACTAAGTCGAAGTGTAAACATATCTCAAATCCTTAAGAATATCAAAATACACAACAACTTTCAACGCATCCACTTGTGTTTAGAAAGAATAATTGAAGAGGCGGCAGGGCAAAGATAAAATATCAAAGATGAAACTTACCCAATAACTATACAAATAGCACATAAACTAAGTAGAGAGAGAGAAGACTGAAAAAACTTAAGGAAAATGGATAAGGACATTGATGAAACGTGGAAATATGGAGAAAGAAGTAGAAGAGGTCGGTGAGGCCAACATCCTACATTAGTTAGTACCATACGTGATCAGTTAGAAAAAGCAGACACATTATTTTCTAAACTGAAAATGCTTTCCACTTTTCTCTTTGTAGTTCTCATACAACATGCATCAAATTCTCTCTTGTTATTTCAAATTTTTATCTGTTTATGTTGTTTGTACCATATATAGAATTATATTTCAGTTGGTTATTTATTTATTTATTCTTCATCAACTTTTGTGATTTAGAACTATCGCTTAGGATCATGTGATAGCAACAGAGATCAAAATTGATCAAACATTGCTTTTCTTCTTTCAATTCACTCAAAATTTTAATGGATATGAGGTTAGAAATTTTGTCCTATCACCTTATTCCCCTTTTCTTTTCTCTACTCAACGCAATTCATCTTTGTTTTTCTTCCTATATGCTAGCTACATTATTAGTAGTATAACTTGACTTAGACAAATTAATCTAATTGCTTCGTCAATTACGTAACTTCATAGTCTTTGACTTTTAGGTTAAGTAGTTGATAAAGAGCCGAAAGTGACAATGGTGGTGGAGAAACAATAATGTAAGAGCAAATTAGACTACCTCATGAGAGGAAGTTTAGTCAATAACGAAATACCAGTAGCATCCTCAAGCAATGATCTCAATATTACAATCTATTGATGTCGAAAAAAGCAAGAAACAATATAATATCAATTCACAACCAAAATTCAAATTAATATAAGAACACCGCTTTAACATATCGTTGGACAAATAGTGATCGACATATTTGAATAAAAATTGGAAATGTTGTTTATTTCATGAGGTAGATAATATTGTACAGATAATATTACCTTTCTTGACTCCAGAAAATTCAACTTTTAAGCCACCAACAGCAGATATTACTGCATCTAATAAAGTTTAAAACTAATATTGAGTACTCAAAAAAATAAGACTAATTTACTCAAAAGAAAAAGGCCCCAGAGGACCATAAAACGACAATCATTCACTTCTCAGACGAACAAATTTAGTAAAATGTCCAAGCAATATTATAAGAGCAAATTGAGCTACCTAATGCGAGGAAGTTTAGTCAATAACGAAATACCAGTAGCATTATCAAGCAATGATTTGAATATTACAATGTATTGATGTCAAAAAAAGTAGGGAACAATATAATAACAATTGACAATCAAAACCCAAATTAATATAAGAACACCATTTTAACATATCATTAGACAAATATTGCTGGACATGTTTGAATAAAAATAAAAAACGTTGTCTATTACATGAAGTGAAAAATATTGTACAGATAATATTTCCTTGCTTGACCCCAGAAAATCTAATTTTTAAGCCACGAACTACAGTCCTTACTGCATCAAAAAAAAGTTTAAAATTAATATTGAGTACACAAGAAAATAAGGCTAATTTATATAGAAAAAAAAGGCCCCAGAGGAACATAATACGATAATCATCCACAACATCTGCACATTTTCTCAAATTTCACTATCATTTCTTTCAATCAGGTAATAAAACTGAAAGCAATTAAATTGGCATAAGAAAATTTGAAATGGCAAGCATCATTGTAACAATATCCATAATTAGTTAACCAAACTTACACATATGATTTCAGAAAGAAGTCGGAGAGAATTATATTAAACCAAGTGAAAGAGAACAACTTAAAAAGCATACCAACAAAATAGAATTTTCTTACCTTTTGGTTTGGATTTTCTTTGAAGAATTTCTCAATGTTGGTTCAAGTACTTTCTTTCTAACTTGTATTTCTGTCGAACAGTTGGTAGGCAAACACATTTTTAATTACATTGCGATTTATAATTAAAAGTGATGCTCGTAATCAAAGTAGATTTTAAAAACTAAAATCATATCAAAAGGATTATGCAGATAAATCTAAAAAAGCAGAAGAAGATAATTCTCAACAAACTCACACATATGATTTCAGAAAGAAGTAGGAGAGAATTGTATTAAACCAAGAAAAAGGGAACAACTAAAAAAGCATACTAACAAAATAAAGTCTTCTTACCTTTGATCTAGATTTTCTTTACAGAATTTCTCAATATTGGTTCAAGTACTTTCTCTCTAACTTGTATTTCTATTCTTTCAGAAAGAAGTCGGAGAAAATTATATTAAATCAAGTAAAAGGGAACAACTTAAAAAACATACCAACAAAATAAAGTTTTGTTACCTTTGACTTGATTTTTTTTTTATAGAATTTCTCAATGTTGATTCAAGTACTTTCTCTCTGGCTTGTATTTTTGTCGAACATATAATTCTGAACAAACCATAAAGATTGAATCTTAGCATCAAACATCCAATAACTATGAACATCTAACATCAAAAACTATGAAAACAAACATTCTGAATAACTCATAAAGCTTGAAACTTCAACGTGATACATCCAAAAACTATGAATACAAACACAACCCTATAAACCAGAAATCTTGAAAAACTCATAAAAATGAATTTTTAACATAGAACATCAAAATAATTCAACATGCAAAAACTTAAGATGTCAAATTTACCAAAAGATGAAGACCCAAATCCTAGTCAAACAAATCTAAAAATCAAAGAAATACTAGAAGAGAAGAAACAACTCAGTGATCAAGAAAGCCCTTAAATTTTAAAAGCCCATTTTGTGTCCTGATGAGACATACAAATACTCCTCATCTGATTAACACATTTAATTTGGACATAATAGTTGATGGACATGTATCTAATTAGTCAGATAAATAAATAATAAAAATACTAAATTAGCCTTTGTTGAATGACGAAAATAGGCTTGTAAGAAAGCTGACAGGAAAATAGTGACCTGCTTCTCACGACTTGTACATACTAGTAAATCTAGTCTTTCTATAATAGTACATGAGGAGTATGATTTAATTCTATACCTTGCCAATAATTTTTTTTCACACAAACAGTATAGTACGTGTGATAATTATCATATTTGCTACTATTTTTATTATATTACTGGTTTAGTATACGTGCTTTGCACGTATATGAATACTCCTAATTTCAGTTAAAATTATTTAACAAACACTTCGATTTATATTATAACTAAATTCACATAAAAACATTAGTCGTTACTATATACGACTCTACTTAGATTAAAATAAATAATTGATAAAAATATTTAAAACCTCTCACTTTGAATGACAGTTAAATATATAGAACTCACTTTTTTAGATTTTGTTGTTTTCTTTTCTTTTTAAGATTTAAATTGTGTTAACTCAAAAAAAATCTAAAAATATACTTTTTTATTATATTAATATGAGAAAAAGTGTGACTAATAATACTTGTCATATAGTTTTTAAATATTATAATTATAATTTTAAAATATTAAGTTAATCTAATTCAATTTATCTTCAAAATTATTTAAAATTGTTGCCTAGAAATTATTAAGTTTCTAGTAGAAATAGGATTAAGTAATTATAAATATACTTATATCGTAGATGTAGATGTGTGCACACAATAATTTTTTATTTGTATACATTTACTGCTCATTGAAGTCCTCTTACAAATTATGTTATTACTTAAATCAATAAGGACTAACTTTAATATTTTATTAAATAATTTTAAAAATTAAAATAAATATAATTTTAGCTAAGTATCACAAATAATTTAAATATTAATCATAAAACATGTTAGCATATTGAACATAAATCAAAATTAGACCAACAACTACTTACAATATATAGATGACAATGAAAATTATAGAAAACAAAATTAAGAAATTCGCAGTAACAAAAATTATCAATTTGTAAGGGTTATTCTTTGGACATGACAATAATAGTCTTTTCTTTGCCTTTTTTTTTCAAAAATTAATTTTTCTTCTTCTGCTTGTAATTCATGGAGAAAGAAGAAGAAGAATAACTTTAGGTCTAAAACAAATAAGAACATACATATCATTAATTGAGTGTCGTATACAATTCCTACGAATTATAATTAGAAGCATAACCTTTGATTTTTAGCCAATATAGCAATTGATTATCATCATCTGAATCACTTCATTTCTTGACAACGTCGCATGGTTCTTCTCTTTTTTTTTTATCAAAATTTTCAGTTGAAAGAACACAAAAAATATTAGAATTAATTTTATGCAAAAGGAAGAAAAATAAGTTAAATCAAAACCGAATAAAAAGCAAACGAACAAGAAAAAAAAGCATACTATATTATTAAGAGCTAAATCTTTGTTCACAAAAAGTTACTTAAATAGAATTATATAAGGTAGTATTTTAATTGATTTAGAAGTGTACTAAATATTAGGAGTTTTACTTCTTTTAAATAAGTAAATAATTATATAAGGTAGTACTTTAATTGATTTAAAAATATAAAATAGTAGCACTTTTACATATTTTTAAAAAGAGAAGATTATATATAGTTAAAAAAACATGGAAACGGGTTTACTTTTTAAGAAAAAAAATTTCTTCTTTTTTCCACTATGTCCGTATGTATGAATTTTGGTAAAATTCTTTGAAAAACTTGATCGATGTTGGTAAAATATTTTTCCAAAAGAATCCTAAATTTTAGGTACATAACTCAAATAAGGAAAGATTTGACAACTAAATTTTAATGTATTTTTAAACTTTAAAAATTATTATAAAATAGCAAAAAGATGATTTTGTCTATTGCAAAGTATTTTAATGACGAGCAAAATTCAAATCACCTTTTTAAGGGTCTTCACACTTTTAATATATTAGAGATTATAGATATTTGAGAATTAATGTTTATCAACAACAACAATAATAATATGTTAACATACTCATTTTAATTCCATAACTGTGGTCTAGAGAGAATTGACTGTATACGAATCTTGCCTCTATTTTAGAGGATAAAGAGGTTATTTTCAGTAGATCTTTGACAGTAATAAAAAAAATTCAAGATAACATGAGCAGAAAAGTCATGAGGAAACATTAAAAGAAAAAAAGCATGCCAAAGCATTCTTTCAGTGGAATAGTGACTAAAACAAAATAATACTATAATTGAAATATAATGTATACATAATATGGTAGTAAAGATAGAATAACAAGAATCTACAAAAGTAATACTATGACTAGTATTTTGCGGAGAAATGACTTTAGTGTTTTCACAAGTTCAAAATACTTTTAAGAAGGTTTTTAAACTCGAGAATAGAGTCGCCACTTAATTTTTTGGAAAAATTAAGAAAACCTTTGAAAATTACTTAAATGATCCAAAACAAAAAAAATCATCTAAGTTTGAAATTTCGAATAAGCGGTTCCTAGTAATTCTCTTGGAAGGTTGTTAAGGCACCAAGAGTATCCACTAACTTGCGATTATCCGAACTATTTGAAAATAACTCTTTTGACTAACTTTATTGTTGAAAAGCAATTGATTAAGAAATTTTTTTGCGCAAAATAAATGAACAACTTAGTGGGGAATATAACTAGTTCTAAGTAAATTAAAATCAAATAGCACGTAAAGGGAAAAGGAGAGAACTAGAAGACTTAGGCTCGTAAGCCTAAATCTATCAACCCTGTCCTAATCTAATTGGGCTTTTAACCCACCTGCACCTGTCCTAAACTATCATTTGTGCTTTCGGCTCATCATCACCTGTCCTAATCTAAATATTGGGCTTTTGGCCCGTAATCTATCCTAAACTATATTTTTGATCCCTTTGGCGTAAAATTTGCTTCACCTGTATTAATTTACAACTTTGACTTCGAGGTCCCAAATAAATGAATGAATAAATAAATAAAAATAAATAAAGCAATAGTAAATAAATAAAAAAAAATGAGACTTTTCGAGTCTCTTAGCTACTCCAACAAGGGGCCTTTTGACTCATTTTTCCTTCTTCCAACTCCTCGTATCCATGCGCTATGTAACCGACTTTAGACTTTCTTTCGGGCTTGACTCAAAATATGATCCTCATTGGCCTATTATGAAATGCAAAAAGAGAGAATTTGTTTGGACTCCAACGAATTTTCATGCAAAATAAGAAAAATAAAGAACATTAATACACGACCAACCAAAGGAAGAAGAGAAAGAAAAGTAAAATAATACACTAGTCAATCTAGGGAAAGGAAAATTAAAATTAGTTAACACATGACCAACCAAAGAAGGAAGGAAAAAAGATAGAGAAAATTTATAAGAACGAAAGAAATAGGGATATGTCCAGGCATTCAAGCAACACACTAAGTGATATCTTGATATAGATTTCTTTACACTTGAATGCAAGTAACATATTTGATACCAAATCATACCACTAATAAAGGCATAGATGACACATAGATACTCGACAAACTTATTCGAAAAGTTTCATGATCAAAATATTATTTATTTCATAATCAATCAATTAGAACAACACAGAAATTTATCCAAGATTATATCGAGATGAGAATATGATCGGGAGGTGATTAAGGTTATGACTCTATTCCGAGAAGCCAAACGCCTGGATAAGGCTATGGGTCACTCAACTTTATTATCAACCAAGCATTTTGTAACAAAGCTTAAGCAAGATAATAATAAAGGCAGCGAACAAGTTAGTAATACTGGGAATGTCTGGACGTTTTAGTGAAAGAATACAACAAAAGTTTTACAATAGAAAAGGTCATGTATAGATTTTCTAAGAGGCAGCTAATCTGTAAACAAACATAGATGGCTAGAATGTAATGAAATTTTAAGAAGGGTATTCGAAGACTGAGAAGATACCCGTTACTTTCCAATCACCATTTTTAAAATAACTTTATATTAAAATTGAAATCCCAGAGGTAAACACTCCACTTAATCATGCTCATCAGCAGTAAACACTCTCAAGGCAGAAACAAGCGCATTTGCAAGAAAAATCAATAGAAAATAGAGAAAGAACGGGGATTATGTATAAACACAAATTCTAATTATTAAAAGGAAGTAATTGCAGCAAAAGTCATAAAAACATACTCTCAACTAGACAAGACGAAAACACACAACTAAAATACTGGAAGTAAGCTAATAAAGTAAAATCATGCTATCCAACCTAAATAAATTGTAGTAAAATGGATGCATATTTGGAAATCACGAGAGAGAGATCACGTAGGTTATGGCTTTAAATTCAATACATTTAACCCAACTCCATTAACTAGTATATTCTCAAAAGAAAGAAACTGGAACCTTACACCTGGGGTAAAACATAGCAAAATGAAATTTCTAGACTCATGGCAAAAACTTCAGCTTTTGATAGTCTAAAATAATTCCCAAAATGAAAACATGATGAAGTAAACAATAGGGAGTTTTTGGCATCATTCAGAAAAAATATAGTCTTGCTCAAGTTCTTCGATAAGTGTAATAAAAAAGGACTATACTAACAAAGATTATAAATCACCTCATGACGAGATCTTCCTCAATTGGTATATACAAAACACATCGAACATGTAACTATTTCCAAACATGTATAGAAGATGATTTCGAGAAAATAGGCAAATCGCCCTAGTACGATAAAGAAAACATGTTCAAAATCTCTAATCATAACTTCAAACAACTTGAACAACAACAAATTAAAAGGCTAACAAGTGCCCAAACAATGAATCAAATAGCTAGATTAGAAGCAATTAGCTCGACAGAACACTATGTCGCACAAAAACCTAATGGCCTTTAAGGCCTTCTGCAGCAAACAATTCCCATCCCTAATCACGATTACGACTAAACGACTATTGCTATGATGAAAAAGATAAAGAAGAAAATGATAAAATTAAAAGGGAAAAAAGTATGGTTACCTCTTTCAGGGCAGCAAAATAGAACTTTGGGCTTCCTTCGGAGTACCGACCATCACCAAAAAATGTTCAACTCAAGAACTTCGATTAACCCACGAATTTCACGAAAAAGGAATTTTTTTTACTAAAATAAAAACTCTTCTTTGCTCAAAGCTTTTTTCCAAACCTTGAGACTTGTGTTTTTTGCTCAATTGTTAGCCTTTTATAGAGAACCAAATGGGGTGAATCATGATCTTCCCGATGTGGGAGCAACAAATTTAGGGGTATTATAGGAAATTTGAAAAAGGATAAGGGATGAGCTGGAAACAGTGCTATTTTGGTATAAATTGGAAATTCAAATTGGTGGGATATTACTGAGTTAGTCGTTGTCGTGTGGATAGGCTGAATCGCGGGTCAATTTTTGGTCACTGAAGTTGGGTTGCAGGCTAGTCGCCGTTGGATTGGGTCGCGGGTTACGGTTGATTTCACAGGTTTGGGTCACGATGGATGGTGTTTTGTCATTGTAGAATGGGTTGGGTATGGTTGCCATTATTGTTGGAGGGTTTGTACGCGTTGTTTACTGTTGTAGGTTGGTGGGAGCTGTTGTCATTGCTTACTGTAAAGAAGAGAATAAAGTAGGTCGGGTCAAAGATTGGGCTGGTGATGTCATTTTGTGAAGTGGACTGCTGAGGGTGGTTGGTTATTGGACCTGGTGAGAGTTAGTTTGTGGGCTGGATGAAATTGTTTTTAATGTTGTTGGGTTGGTGCGGTTTGCTATTAAGGTGAAGTTTTGTTGGGCCTGTTTGTGGGAATGACCCAAAAATAGAAAGGGGGTTGCTGGTTGGAAAGTGGATTTTGGGTAGATTAGGTTATTTTTGGGGTTATTTAAAAAATAACCCCAATTAGATTAGCATTTAGCTTTTTCCATTTAATTTTCAGTCAATTTGAAAATCAGCTAGCTAATTGAACTGCAATCGTAGCCAATTTGATTTTAATTATGGCCAAATTTAACGGACTAACTAAATTAAATCAAAATTCGACATGAAGTAATACCTCATTTAATCTCGGGCTTTTTCATTTAATAAAAATCAAATACATATTTTCCAAATAAACTATTTTCAAGAGCAAATTATATTAGAATCAAGATTTTACCCCTTTGAAATAATTTTCAAGCTCAATCTAAATAAAAGTCCAATTTTGATAAGAATATTCATTTAAGTAACAAAATTTATATAATCTCATATATGTGAATACAAAAAAGTATAATCGTTATTTAAATGACAAAATTAACCCAAATAAATATTTTAGAGCGCATTTATCCTGATGAAATAAATATTTTACTTTTATTAAAAATTGATGAAATCCAGGATTAAATTTAAGCCGTGTACGAAAAAATTATGTGTCAACAACCGGCCCCTCCCTTTGGGTAGAGTGGATGCAAGTAACCCTGGGCAAAGGGAATTTGATATTTCTAATTTTTGTCTGACCAGAAATTCGTTTCTGAGAGAGGTTGATTTTCGCACTAGTTTCATGGAGTTATGGACGGACCCCAGTATCGAGTTTCCTACGTATCTTAGGTTAATGAGAATTCAGTCTACTTGTAGATAATAAAGCTTGATTTTAAGCATGATCTTCAAAAAATTCACAAGCTATCCCGATGTTTGAATTTTAGTAAAACCAAAAGCTTGGAAAGAGGAGGACTGAGGGAAGTTTAGAATGCAGTCAAGTTTTCATCAAAGAGCTCAACCTACATATCTCCAAAACTTAGGGAATCAGACTGCTTGTAGTCCGACTCAATCGGTAGAAAAGATAGTGTTTTATTTCAGACGATCTTTGGCTTGAGATGAGTGACAAGTTGATTAAGTTATGGAAAAGAGGTTTGTATCCTCTTAACCATGAATATGGGATCCTTCCCATCCATATGAAAGAACTTACTTGGACATAATTTCCAAAACTCTAAGTATGTTGTCCCCTGGATTTGAAAAAAAGGGAAGGTTACCCTCGGTATGAGTTTAGAAATATCCCAAAGGTGAAGATGAAATCAGAATATCCCAGAATACCCACATGCCTTTTAATAGAGGTGTGGTTAGATGGTTGTGGAGATCATCCGTTAGCTCACTTCCAAATAGTTTGACGTCCTTCTCTATACTATATCCCGTTTTGCTGCTAAGAAAGAGTTTCATGTTATGATGCGTCCATTTTGGTGTCGTCCGTACCTGTAGTTTTTATTTGAGATTTTCATCCTCTCGGATGCTCTCGACAATGTGTCAAATAAAAATAGTTAGTGCTAAATATAATTTACGAAAGGAGTATATAGTCTTTCACCATATCTCTACGTGAGTTGTTATTTAAAAATGCAAAGTCATCCTCTCACGTACCTATTTAGGGAGAGATAACTTAATATAACAGACATAACAACCTTCTTGGTTGTTTTATAATTATCTCATATGTCGATTGAAAATGTCTTCAAAGTGGGGTGGCCGTTTTGGACACCAACGATACTTTATATAGAACGGTCCCTGCAACCGTGTAATCTTATGCTGATGGTGAAATCCTTTTGGTCACCTATAATGCTTGTTGTATGTGGAATGATAACTTCTGTAGTTACTGACGATGATTCTATGTAGGTGACCTCGGGTAAGTCTTGCGCATCGTTTGTATTGATACGACTAATAGATTTTCCTTGAATTGTCAATCTTTGGATAATCTTGCTCATTATTTGATGTTAGATACAAGGCAACTTATAGATATCCTTTGAATTGGTAGCCTTTAGGTAATCCTGCACATTATCCGACCTTGGATAAGAGATGGCTTACAGATATCCCTCTAATCGCTAGTTCTTAGGTATTCCTCCACATCATCCGACCTTGGATACAATGACTTATAAATATCTCTCATATTGGTAGTCTTTGGATAATCCTGCACATAATCTATCTTGGATATGACGCGGCTTATAGGTAACCCTTGGAAATATCAATTTGATAATCTCGCATATCTCCGGTAAGGATTTAGTTGTGACTTATGGATAACCTTCAAACTATCGATCTTTGGGTAACCTTGCACACTATCCAGTTAGGATGTTGTTAGTCTTACGGATGAACTATGGATTATCAACTAATATATAACCTTGCACACTATCCTATTTCAAATAAAATAACTTATAGATGACCCTCAAATTGTCAATTTCTAGGAAATCTCATATGTCATCCTTCTTTAGATAACGACTTAAGGACATCCCATCGAATCATGTGCTTTTGATGTATTCATATGCTGATTCATGATGAGATATCCTCGACGCCGGAGTATTCTATCTTTGTGTGTCAACATATAATAAATGCTGAGATATCCTCGATGCTAGAGTATTCAATCTCACAATTCAACAGATATTAAATGCTCATGATATCCTCAACGCCAGCGTATTTTATTTTGCATGTCAACAGATATTGAATGTTGATGATATCCTTAACTCCAGCGTATTCTATCTCGCTTGTCATCAGATATAAAATGTTGATGATATCCTCGACGCCAGCGTATTCTATCTCGCGTGTCATCAAATATTAAATGCTGATGATATCCTCGATGCCAATGTATTCTATCTCGTGTGTCATTAGGTATTAAATGCTAATGATATCTTTGACTCTAACATATTTTATATCGCGTGTCATCAGATATTAAATGCTGATGATATCCTCGATGCTAAAATATTATATCTCACGTGTCATCAGATATTAAATACTGATGATTTCCTCGATGCTGGTGTCTTCTATCTTACGTGTCATCAGATATTAAATACTGATGATATCATCGACGCTAGCATATTCTTCCTCGCATGTCATCAGATATTAAATGATGATGATATCCTCAACGCCAATGTATTCTATCTCGATGTCATCAGATATTAAATGTTGATGATATCCTCGAAGCCAGCGTATTCTATCTTGCGTGTCATCAGCTATCAAATGCTATAGCCCTCTTGGCAATGAAATGATAAGCAATGGACCTCTTAGCAATAAAAACAGTTTCACCTGAGTTTGTTTGTCTACATTTTTGCTTTATACATGTACCATTTGCATCGCCTCATTGTGGATTTGGGGATGACCTTTTTTGTTCTTTTTTTCTTGAGCAATCCTTTAATTGTGGTCTTATAGGGCTGTCTCCTTTTACCGTACCTACGCTCAAGGTAAATATTTAGTAGACACAAAATCGCTTTTGCTAGCGACTATTTTTAGAACAATTCTAAAAATAATATTTATAAGGAAGACAAGGAGCCTTTGTTTGTCTTTCATGGTTTTAAGAAATGAGATAGACAATTTAAAAGTTCTTCGATAAATGGGTACTAAACCCGTTTACGTGGCTACCCAAAAATACCATTTTTGAGCATTATATTCTATGGTGTGACTCCCAACTTGCTTTAGATTTTCTTGAAAAAGATTCTCATTTTTGTGTATAGATCCCTGTATCCACAGAAAAATGATTAGTTTGAGTGAAACTACTCCGTGTTGACCTCCTTCGATCCTTGGTTTGCTCCTCACCATCTTTTGGGTGCTCCATCATATTGGGACTTCCACCCTGACTCCCCATTCTAATAGATGCCTAGGCAATCACTAAGTAAAAATATTTGTATAGATTTTCGAAAGTAGCCTTAAATTTTACAAACCAATTTCAAAAATTCTGTAAAAGCTTTAGAAATATCTGTCAGTCATGTCATGTGCTAGCCCAACGAACATCTTCTTCTTGAGGTTTGACTTTGTTCGACATCCGACAGAGGATTCCTAAAACTCATCATCATTGCTGGAGAGTTCTTCAAAAGGTCTTGTCATAGAAAGAGATTTAGTCTATCTATACTTTGTCATAACTAGTAATTTCTAAAACTGGCCTTTGACCTCCTGGTGTTGGGGGATTTGAAATATATTCCAATATATTAGCGGAAATTTTGAGGGCCTCCTCAAAATTTATGCCCCATTTTAATACTATTGGAGATTATCTTGGCTTCAGAGGATCGACAGTGTTCGTGGGTCTTCATCTTCTTTTTGGATAATGATCTTCCTCTTGTGAATTTTTGATATTTCTTCTCGATAATTCTACCCCAGTTTCTATTTTCTTGGGTTATATGACCGAGCCATTGGGGCGCATATGTATCCCGTTGAAGCAGGAATCAGGTCAAATGTAGTTCAGGACTACGCTAGGGATATATAGAAAAATCTAAAAGGTTGATCGAAGCCGACATAGGTCGCCTACGTATCCCATTCTTGGGATTCAGGTCATCACATAGTTCATACATAAAAAAAAAGAGTAAATTCTCTTAAGGGATTGACCGAAGCCAACTTAGACCGCCTACGTATCCCTTTCTTAGGAATTTAGGTCAAACATAGATCATACATAAAAGTAAAGAGATTCTAGGAAATTACACATCATAAAACAAATACTATCATAAAGGAGATTACAAATAAACGAAGGAAACAAAACTAAAACATACTTCAAACATAATATCTCTTTACCGTATCAGAATTGATTGGTTTGATCTACTCTTGACCATACATCTCAGATAGTATCAGAGATCCTCAAGATAATACCTTGCAAACTATGTATGCTTGATAACGCTCAATCTACAGCTCTCGTAGGAGTGTAAAGCGGTCACTAGCAAATATAGAACCCAACTGGGTTGGGTATCGATCCCACAGGGAATAGCTTGGTCAACAAGTAAGCAACGATTTCTAGACTTTTAGTGCAAGTCTCGTAAGAAGGGGGGATTGTAATGTGTAACCAAAATATTAAAGTAAAAACTGAAATAGCAAAGTAAACAGAAAGAATAGTTATTAAGTTGTAAACAATGAGAATTGAGGAGTTGGGGTTATGTCCACCTTATGAGGTATACGTCTCAATTGGTTATGAGTTGTGCAGAATTCAAACATGTATGTGCTTATAGAGAATTGTATTCGATGGTAAATCCAGGCGTCTTTCGACCTATTCGAGGATTATTTCACTTTAACTCTTTCGAGCTTAAAGCGTATCTAACGGTACAAATTCTCCAAGAGGTTAATCCAGTTACGGCACTAACTTTTTAATATGGGATGGGACCCTATTACCTTGACATTATCTCAGAGATATAACTTTTCTTTCGAACAAGTTAATGCTATACTGGCATTATTCTATGCGTCTGCAGCCACAAGAATTTGCATGAAGATGAAGAGAATAATGATATAAGCAACACACTTGTCATGAATTCACAAACTCATAGCCTTAGATAGTATCTCATAAGGCTTCCATAACCCCAACAGAGAAGTTTAGTTACCCATGAGTGCGAAGGAAATCACAATAGACATTATTATTATACCACAATAAAGATTTCGTGTAGCCAAGTGTGGTAGGCGTTTAGGCGTGACTTTCTTTGCAAGTAACGTTTCTCTTGTTGCGGCAATTAAGAATTGAATAGATGAAGAGAAAGTAATAAGAATTAAAAAGAATTGTTTTGATGGATGGATGGATGGTGGATGGATGGGAATTGATAGAATGGGAGAATTGTGAGGAATTGTGTGGAATTAATTAAAATCTCTAGCAAGATAGGGTATTTATAATACCCATATCCTATTCCTACTAAGCTAATAAAATACTTAATCCAATACTACTAGGTTAAAGTATCATTATCCTAATCCTAATAAGTTACTGCATTATTATCCTAATCCTAATAGGTTACTGCTAGTCCCCAAAGTCTTCAGAATTGTTGTTTTTGCCCGGGATAGATTTTTCATGTGCCACTTTTGGTCCTTGGCGTCCAAGATTTGCTTTCCTCCTTTCGTGAAGCTTTCTTTGGCGTCAAGTTGTCCATAAAATGCTGAATTCTGCATCATTTATACCTGAAAACTTGCTAATCATGTTCGTTAGCTTGCTTACAGGAAAAAGGACTAAAAGTGCATGAATTATATAATTTGTTCTCAAAACTTGGCTAAAATATGGTCAAAATATAGCACTTTAGGCGTGTAAATTCGCCTATCATCAATGCTCCTTGCCAATTTGGGGCGAACTTGTCTTTGTACTTCTTTTTGTGAGAAAATATGCGTTTGAGAACTAATTGCCCAACTTCAATTGTTCGAGCTCTTATTTTCTTGTTGAAGGCACGGATCATCCTGTGTTGATACAACTGACCATGACACATGATAACCATTCTCTTCTTATCAATCAGCATGAGTTGTTCATAGCGAGAGCGAATTCATTCTTCGTTACTTAATCCAGCTTCTTGAATAATCCTTAAGGAAAGTATCTCAACCTCGGCAGGTATCACAACTTCATTCCCATAAGCAAATAGATAAGAGGTTGCCCAGTGGAGGTTCAAACTGTTGTACGATACCCTAGTAGAGCGTAGGGCAACATCTCATGCCATGATCTATCATTTTTGATCATTTTCCTCAATATCTTCTTGATATTCTTATTGGCGGCTTCCACTGCTCTATTCATCTATGGACAATATGTGGTCGAGTTGCGATGAACAATTTTAAATTGAGCACAGATCTCACTCATCAAGTGACTATTCAAGTTAGCCTTATTATCAGTAATGATTGATTCTGGCACTCCGAATTGACAGATCAAGTTATTCCTAACAAAATTGGTAAGTACCTTCTTGGTGACGGATCTGTATGGAGCAACTTCGGACCACTTAGTAAAGTAATCAATAGCAACCAAAATGAATCTATTCCCATTTGACACTGGTGAATCTATTGGCCCGATAACATCCATACCCCAAGCTACGAAAGGATAAGGTGAACTCATCATACAAAGCTCATGCGGAGGTATTCGAATCAAATCTCTATGTATTTGGCATTTTGGTTACTTCTGCACGTACTTGCTGCAATCATATTCCATATTCATCCTGAAGTAACCAGTTCTTAGGATCTTTCTAGCAAGGGCAAACCCATTCATGTGGGGCCCGCTGATAACACCCAAACTACAGCTCTCGTTAGAAAGTGTAAGCGGTCGATGTCAAATATAGAACCCAACTGGGTTGGGTGTCGAATCCCACAGGGAATACTTGGTCACTAAGTGTTGTAAATTTTAGTAGGCTGTTGGTCGAAAATTCTACGGAAAAGGGGGGATTTGATTATCCGTGAACTACTAGTATCAAAGTAATGAATGAGGCGAGTTGTTTAGTAAGAATTAATCACAGAGATTTGTAAGTTAGGGTTATGTCCACCTTATGAGTTCTTTGTATCTATTAACTATGAGTAATGCAGAATTTAGACATGCATGCACTTATAGAGATTCGTATTCTAATGGTAAATCCTAGTATTTCTCAACCATCAAGGATTATTTCACTTTAACTCTCTCGAGCCTAAAGTGTATAACTAACGGTACAAATTCTCCAAGAAGTTAATCCGATTAAGGCATTAATATGTAAATAGGGGTTGGTAGCCCTATTTCCTTGTCATACTCTCTTTTCCAGACATGTAACTTTTCTCTCGAACAAGTTAATGTTATACTGGCATATTCCCTATGTTTGCAACCATGAGAGTTTAAT
Organism: Capsicum baccatum var. pendulum; assembly: GCA_030864225.1. Taxonomy (NCBI): domain Eukaryota; kingdom Viridiplantae; phylum Streptophyta; class Magnoliopsida; order Solanales; family Solanaceae; genus Capsicum; species Capsicum baccatum. Next base: position 71,608,937 of record CM061558.1, on the reverse strand, counting down.
TAAAACGAAGAGAGTAATGATATATGTAGCATACACATCAAGAATTCAAAAACTCATAGCAATAGATAGTATCTCACAAGGTTTCCATAACCCTAACAGAGAAGTTTAGCTACTCATGATTACAACGGAAATCACAATAGACATAATCATCATACCACAACCTCGAGTAATCTTCGTGATGGGATGATTCTAACGTCAAAGAGGAGATTGACGTTTTCTTCTCTTTCCGTTCCCAAGTGTAGCGTGTTTCGCTGTGTTAGACTTACAAAATCTCTAACAGGAATAATGTAAAGTGCTGAATAATAATGATCGAATGAATGCTGAAAAATTCAGCAAATAAGGTTTTTATAACATCCTTGTCCTACTAAGTTACTGCTGCACCCCTAAGTATTTAAAAATACTGCTTTTGCCCGGGACAAATTTGCCATACATCACATTCAATCCATAAGTTTCCAAAAGTTGCCTTCCCTCTTATGTGAAGTTTTCCTTTGCTGCCCAAAGGTCCACAAAGTGCTGAAATCTTCATCATTAATACCTAAAAACATGCTAATCATATAGGTTAGCTCACTTACAGGAAAATGGACTAAAAGTGCGGGAATTATATATTTTATCCTCCAAACTTAGCCTAAAATATGGGTAAATTATGGTTCTTAGGGGTATAAATACGCCCAACATCACTACCCCACACTTAAAGCTTTGTTCGTCCTCGAACAAAATATTACGTCCATGCAAACATCGAACTAGGATATCACAGTAGCAACACAAAATGTTCAACAAGACATGCACGGCAATCATTAACAAAGAGTAGTTTTCTTGATCACTACTAGAAACAATTCAACCTCCAACATAGACTCGTGATGATGGTTAATTTGTATCCACAAGTTAAGGCACAAAGAATCATACAAAACTACCCAACAATCATCAACCATGTGTGTCTCACATAATATATCACCCATAATCACTTACGAGTTTTGCATTTTTCGAAACATGGGTATAAGACTCTCCTTGCTCTCTCTCTCACAAAGAATTCATATGTTGCAACTGATGACCATAGGCTTGCCCTTAGTGTAATGCTCCACTAATATCAGAATGCTAAGCTTAGGATCAAATAGGCCTTTACAGGTTGTAATGTAGGCTAAGGGACAGGTAGGACTATTTTGGCCAGAAATAGTGACTATGTTCCCTAAGCGCTTTAATACACTACAATATGTCATTAACACTCTCTTTTAAACAACCCCTCTACTTTCCTTTCATCTACCAACCCCTTTTCACCTATTTTGTTATTCAATCATAAACACAAAGATGAGAATATACAACTCTCCTATTTTTTTTATTATTTTATTTATTTATTTATATTTTTTTTCTTTTTTTTCTTTTTTTATATAAAGCACCTCTATGATAGCCACTCTTTTTCATAGCAATTTCAAGTACCAATACACTCTGAGGCATCACTCTTACCATTTTCCTCTTATTTTATCACATGACTCTACAATTTAAAGCGCTTAGGAATTTGGATCAAATTATGGTCTTGAAAAAAAAATGGATTAGGCTACATATGAGTCTGTCAAAGAAAATAGCTAAAGGCTCAAAGGGGGTTAACTATGATAATGTACAAGGGTAGGTAAAAAGAAGGTAAACAATTACATGTTGCCAAAGAAATGCCTAAATCATCCCCTAAACTCACACTCTTTATTTCGCTTTACACACACACTAGGCAAGTTCTAGCATCAGTCACAACACAAAATATACTATAACCTCACACACACAAGGCACATGGTCAACATTATTGGGGGTAGTATAGACTCTTGACCCAACAGATAAAGGAATTAAACCACATAAATATCACACAGTGAGTCACACTTAGAGCCTAAACGTCTCAATAGTCATGATTTTAGCACAAACTCTTGTCATAATACCATGCCACCTATCAGAACAATTTCATGCAAAATCTAAAAAAAATTCTAAAAGTCTAAAAATTTAACTACAAACAAGAATAAATGCAGGCAAAGAAGTACAATACAGCATACAAATACCAGCTCCAGCACCCCACACTTAGACGGGACACACTGTCCTTAGTGGAAAATAAATAAGGAAAACCTGATTAGTAGGACTCCTCCTCTATGTATGGGGTCATACCCCCTGCATCGGAATCATCATCAGAGTTGTCGTCATCAGAGTTGTCTTCCACGTCTGAGTCGGGCAATCGGCGATTGTCGTCAGTCGGCACGTCATCATCGAGAGGTTCCTCAAAATGTACCCCTACTCCACACATAGCCCGTGCATGCTCAATCATCGGGTAGTCATACTATAACCGCTGAAGCTCTGCATCAGTTGGAACACGACCCCCACTCATCATGGTAAACCTTGTCATGCCATATAAATGGCGAAAGAAGCTTTCGTCGCGAGCATGTCTTTCTGCAGTGGTCAGGTTGATGCCATAACCCATTTCAGGGTCTTTAACTTTCGTAAGATCAACCTTCTTCGGGTTGTGTGGAAGCTTATGATCTACAGGTTCCTCTTCAATGTGTTCCTTCCTTAATATCGCAGTCAACAAATTACCAAAGCTTAAATGGGACCTTTTGTGCAACCTAGCCTTACGCATTGAAGATCGGATAATCGCACCAATGTTGATGGGAATATTCGTCATCAAAGCATACACCAAGCATACTCTATCACGTGTGATCTTTGTGTACTGTGTCCTAGGAATCAGGAAAGATTTGGCTATCCTCAACCATATACGAGCTTCTCTGTTCAAGGAAGCATACGGGAAAGTATTGTGCCGACCGGTATCCTTGTGACGAATCCACCATGCCATTGACCTTGTTCAGCACAGTGTGTGTATAATTGCCCTGTAGGGAGGTCTGTGATAAAGCTCCTTGAGCGGTGATGGATCCACAGATGGAAGACCCAGAAAAGCATTGAGTAAATCCGCATTCAGTTGCAAGACTTGCCCCCGAATCTTCACTTCACTTTCGGTAGTCTTTGTGGACCAATTGGCATAGAACTCACGCGTTAGATCAAGATTGCATTCCCCCATATCTCGTAAAATGAAATCAAGATTTAGTGCCATGATTTTAGCCAAAATGCGTGGCTCTCTTTTTGCTAGACTCTCCTTCTGCATTAAATCCACGTGAACATATTTTTTCACTTTGTTGTTCTTGTACCACTCCTTTCCTTTCTCCTTTAGGACCCACTTTATTCCGAAAGTGCGTCGAGGTATTTGTATAGAGGAGGATTCAGCTTGATCTTTTCTTCCCCTTTTCTGACCTTTCTACGAGGTGGACACTTTTTTTTTCCTGGTCATCTTTTTGGGGCCATTCTACCTGAGATTTAAAATAGAATCATGTTAGCTTCATCTCGGTAAATTCAATCAGAAAACAAATAGTAGTGGAACCACCCCACACTTAATTTGTTGGCACAAACTACTTAAATGAATGATGTTGATTACTCAGACTTTATCGACATACATTTAGGTGATATGTTCCAATAACATATTCAGCACAGTCATACGTTCATGTCATCTTAACTATCCTTTCCAATTCTATTTCATGTAATGTTGTCAATACTTTCATATTTGGATGAATGCACTTTTTGAACAAGACTACCACATAAGGATCGTACCACAACTAGAAACAATTTATTACATAGGCATAGTCACACCATATTATGCTTGTGTTCAATCATAATCGGTACCTCGATGAACGAGTAATTCAAACATTCAAGCTTTCAACTTATAAGACTATGTATTAACTTCATAATTTCGACTTCATAAAACTATGACAGTGTATAACAATCAAATACAAGTCGGAACAAAGTCAAGAACACCTATACGTATTCTTTCACTCAACTAGATGCATCATAACAAACCAACCACATTCAAATCAGCAACACCACTTCAAGATCTAACAAATCATTATAAACGTAGCATTTAAACAACTACGGAATATAAAAGAATAATTTACTTGGTGATCGATTTCGAAAGATGAGTTTGCAAGATTAGCTGAGAAAAAAGAAAAATTTTGAGAGAAATTGGAAGGTTGGGCAACGCCTATCTTGAGCCAACAATGGGATTTTGTTCTAAGGTTGAAGTTCTATTTATAGACCAAGGCTTGGGTCGGGTTTGATCCATGAAAAATCGGGTTAGGAGACAAAATTGCATAAGTAGGCGGCGCTTAATGCTTTGCCTATGCTTGGCATAGGCGATGCCTTTTTCTTTGCCTAGTTTGGCATAGGAGGCGCCTATGCTATCGCCTAGTTGAGCATAGGCGGCGCCTAGGCTATTGCCTTGTTGAAACAGTGAGCATAGGCAATGGCATAGGCGGCGCCTTTTGCTTTGCCTAGATTTGCATAGGCGGCGCCAATGTTATTGCCTAGATTTGCATAGGCAATGCCTTGTCCGTTGCCTAGTTGAGGCAGTGAGCATAGGCAATGACATAGGCCTTGCCTTGTCTATTGCCTAGATTTGTATAGGCCTTGCCTTGTCCATTGCCTAGATTAACATAGGCAATGCCTAACTGATAGCCTTTTCTCCTTCATTTCTAACTTACCACCTTTAACATGGCTCACTTTCAAATCAAAATTTGGGACCAATCTCCTCCTTTATACGTCTTGCACCTACACTTACTCAAAAACAACAAAAACGATTAGAACGATGGGTTGCCTCCCATCAAGCGCCTTAGTTTTGGTCGTGGCTCGACTCTTCTGTTTGGATTTTTATTTAACAACAACAAACTCCTAGTAAAATAAAATGATTAAAAATGATGGGTTGCCTCCCATATAGCGCTTGATTTATTGTCGTAGCCTGATATATTTATCTCGATTACTTAGATTCGTCGAGATAGATGGTGGCTATGCATTTTATCGAGTCAAGAGGACTGATATATGGCTTTACTCGTTGGCCGTTCACCTTAAAGACCCATTATTGTCTTCTAACTCTACTACTCCAGACGAGTAGACTTGGCTAATTCTGAATGGACCAGACCATTTAGACTTCAACTTACCTGGAAATAGCTTCAGTCTGGAGTTGAAAAGAAGTACCATATCACCCTTCTGAAAGTTTCGTTGGATAATCCGCCGATGATGGTACTTTTTCATCCGTTCCTTGTAGAGGTCTGCCCTTTCATACGCATGTAGACGAAATTCATCCATCTCATTCAGCTGTTCTAATCTTAGATTAATAGCATCATCCCAATTCAGGTTAAGTCGCTTCAACGCCCACAATGCTTTATGTTCGAGCTCAATTGGCAAGTGACAAGCTTTCCCATAAACTAGTTGGTACGGGGACATGCCAATTGGTGTATTGAACGCAATCCTATAAGCCCATAAGGCATCATCCAGCTTCCGAGACCAATCTTTTCTATTAGCATTTAAAGTCTTAGCAAGGATTAGCCTGATCTCCCGATTAGAAACCTCTACCTGCCCACTAGTTTGTGGGTGGTAAGGTGTAGCTACCTTATGTTACTTGACCCCATATTTCACCAACACGGCTCTGAACAGCTTGTTGCAAAAGTATGATCCTCCATCGCTTATGATGGTACGTGGTACCCCAAAACGAGAGAAGATATTTCTCTTTAAGAATGCTACAACACTCTTACCTTCATTATCAGCCAGTGCTACTGCTTCGACCCATTTGGATACATAATCCACAACAACTAGGATATATTTTATCCCAAACGAACTCACAAATGGGCCCATGAAATCAATACCCCATACATCAAATAGCTCTACTTCAAGAATTTTAGACATGGGCATCTCATGGTGTTTCGAAATCGCGCCTTGCCTCTGACACTGGTCACATCTCCTAACAAAATTGTAGGCATCCTTGAATAATGAAGGCCAATAATAGCCACTTTGAAATACCTTCCTAGCTGTCCGATCCCCTGCGTGATGACCCCCAACTTGGGAAGCATAACTTGCTTCCAATATGCTAGGAACCTCCATAACTGAGACACAGCGCCTAATAACACCATCAGCACATCGTCGAAAAAGATATGGTTCATCCCAGAAGTAGTGTTTCACATCATGCATGAATTTTCTCTTTTGATGAAATGAGAGATTCTCAGGCATCACTCTACTTACCACGTAGTTTGCAAAGTCTGCAAACCATGGTAAGTCTTCCACCATAGTGGCTAGGATCTCTTCGTAGGGAAATGCATCATCAATCTCAAGGTCGGGTTGCGCTATATGCTCACTCTCAAGTCTAGATAGAAGATTAGCTACTTGGTTTTCGTAACCTTTTCTATCCTTTACCTCGAAATTTAATTCTTGAAGCAATAACACCCACCGAATTAGCCTTGGCTTAGCATCCTTCTTTGCCATTAAATATCTCAGCGCCACATGATCTGTATGAACCACCACTTGGTTCCCAACAAATAAGCACGAAATTTTTTAAAAGTATAAACAACTGCTAGAAGCTCTTGTTCCATGATGGTATAGTTCTTCTGGGCTCCATTCAAGGCCTTGCTCGCATAGTAGATTGGATGAAATAGCCGTTCTCTTTTCTGACCAAGTACAGCACCCAAAGCTACCCCGCTTGCATCACACATAACTTCAAACGGTAGAGACTAATCAGGCGCTACAATAATAGGAGATTCAACTAACTTCCCTTTGAGGCATTCAAATGCCTTCAAGCAATCTTCACCGAAGTTGAACTTTACATCCTTCTCCAAAAGTTTGCATAATGGACTAGCAATCTTGGAGAAGTCTTTAATAAACCTTCGATAAAAACCTGCATGACCGAGGAAACTACTAACTCCCTTTACAGAAATTAGAGGTGGTAGTTTCTCGATAACTTCGATCTTGGCTTGATCAACCTCAATTCCTCTTTCGGAGACTTTATGCCTAAGAATAATGCCTTCCTTAACCATAAAATGGTACTTCTCTCAATTTAGCACCAAGTTGAATTCAACATATCTCTGCAATGCCATACTTAGATTCGCCAAGCACGATTCAAACGACTCACCCACAACTGAAAAATCGTCCATGAACACCTCCAAGGTGTTTTCAAACATATCAGAAAAAATGGACATCATACAACGCTGGAAAGTGGCAGGTGCGTTACATTGCCCAAATGGCATACGTTTGAAGGCAAATGTGCCATACGGGCATGTAAAAGTGGTCTTCTCTTGATCCTCAGGAGCAATGCAAATCTGATTATAACCGGAATAACCATCTAAGAAACAAAACCATCCCTTCCTTGCCAATCGATCAAGCATTTGGTCCATGAATGGCATTGGAAAGTGATTCTTTAGTGTCCATGAATTCAGTTTCCGGTAGTCCATACACACTCTCCACCCTGTGACAGGTCTGAGTGGAATCAGCTTATTCTTTTCGTTTGCGACTACCGTTATGCCCCCTTTCTTGGGCACACACTGTACCGGACTCACCTATTTACTGTCGGAGATTGGATACACCACCCCAGCATCTAACCACTTAATAATTTCTTTCTTCACCGCCTCCTGCATGGATGGATTCAAACGTCGTTGATGCTCAATGGTGGGCACACAATTTTCTTCGAGCTGAATCTTGTGCATACATATCCCAGGGGGGATACCAATAATATCAGCAATAGTTCAACCGATGGCTCTCTTGTATCTCCTCAGAACAGAGATAAGAGCTGTAACCTGATGTTCACCTAAATCTGCCGTAACAATAACCAGAAGTGTATCACCACTTCCCAAAAACTCATATTTCAGGTGACTGGGCAGCTTTTTCAATTCTAGCACTGGTGGTTATTCAATAGATGGCTTTGCTGGTGGTGAAGGTCGATTTTTCAGATCAAGATCTAGCTTCTTAGGAGCATGAGAATAGGACCCTATTCCTGTTAGAGCACAAATAGTGTCTTCATACTCTTTAACACCCCCACGCTCAAAATTCATAAGCACAGCAACCAATGGATCAACAATAAGCTGCTTCTCTACAGATAATTCTTTCTCATCATCATAATAAACATCAGCTATAGAGAACACATTCATATGTTTGGGATGCTTCATTGATTTGCATACATCAAAATGGACCACTTCGTCGTTCATTCAAAATAAAAGCTCATTAGCTCTTAAATCAATAAGCACACTTTCTATTGCAAAGAAAGGACGCCCCAAGATTATGGGAACTTCAGAATCCACCTCGCAATCCAAAATAACAAAGTATGCAGGAAAAATGAAGGTGGAAACCTTCACCAATACATTATATAAGATACCAATAGGTCGTTTTACCGACCTATCTGCCATTACGAGCCGCATATTGGTTGGTGTATGATCACCCAACCCTAATTTTCTGTAAATAGATAGCGGCATCAAATTGATGCTAGTTCCCAAATCGCACAATGCCTTAGCAAAATCCAAAGATCCAACCGTGCAAAGAATAGTAATAGCACCAGGATCTGCCTTCTTCTGAACTAACGATCTTGTAGCGATTGCACTACAATGATGTGCATTATTTTCCAGCTCATAGCTTGCTGCCCGCTTCTTCGTCTAAAGGTCCTTCATGAATTTAGCGTACCCAGGCATCTTTTCCATCGCCTCTATCAAAGGAACATTAATAGTCAGCTGTTTCAACATAGTCATGAATTTACTGAACCTGGTGTCATCAGCTTTCTTCTTCAGTCTCTGAGGAAAAGGTGGTGGTGGAAGGGGAATAGTTTTCTCCACCACTGCCTTTTTATCCTGCTTCCGATTATTGATCTTTTCAGGCTACAGACGTCTAGGGGTAATGTCATGAACACTCACTTCAGCTTCTATGGCATCTTCACATTCTGCATCAATAACATTATCTGCTATATCATCAACCACCTGCTTGCCTTTGGAAGGATTTTCCAATACCTTACCACTCCTGGTAGTAATAGCCATACATGATTCGTCGTTCCTTGGGTTTTGCATAGTGTCACTAGGTAAAGTGCCAGCTTTTCTTTGATTTAATGCCGCTGATAATTGACTCAATTGTTGTTCCAACTGTTTTATTGAAGTGGAATGCGAATCAACCAATTGATTTATTGAGGACAAATCATTTTTTACCTCCGTTACTCCCGTGTTGGTTGCTTCCACTCCTTTCAACAGCTTAGCCATCATATCTTCCATGGACATATTCCCAGACCAGATGCCGCGGCCTCACGATTTCCAGGAGGAACATACAAACCACTCCTGTCAGACTTATTCTTGTATCCAGATTTATCATAATAGTTTCGACCTTAGTTTCCTTGGGCATTGCCACGGAAACCGCCCTGATTATTCAAGTAATTCGCTTCTTCTTCAGAGTCGGATTCATCTTTTCCCTGTGATACAACATCCTTAACCTTTTCGGTCTTCCCTGATAATAAATGCTTGGTAAGAAGATCCATCTGCGTTTTCATGTGCGCCATATCCTGGTCATGTTCCTCTTTTTTTCGTCTTTGTTCTGTAGTCATACCGATAGATACAGTATAGCTTGCTACCTCAGAATCCCTGGTATGCCAAGCGCTACTCTGCTTTGTCATACGATCTAGCATATCACTAGCCTCAATAAAAGTAAGGTTCATGAATGACCCTCCTGCAGCATTATCAACCACTGGCTTAGTCACCGAATTCAAAGACCTGTATAATATCTCCATCAAGTGAACATTGGTCATATGATGATTTGGGCACTGCATGAGCTTCTTCTTGAACCTTTCCCATGTTTCGTGGAGAGCTTCAGTTGGAAGCTGTCGAAAATTGCTGATCTTATCTCTCAGTTGTGCTCTCTTGGATGGCGGAAAGAATCTTTCTAGGAAAGCGTCTTTCAATTGCCTCCAATTAGTAATAGAATCAGGAGTTAGCCCATTCAACCATAGAGTTGCCTCTCCAGATAGAGCATATGGAAATAAGCGCAACCGAATATCATTCTGTCCAACTCCTGGATTGTCGAACGACTTGAATATTGAGATAAAATTGATCAGATGCATATTCGGATCGTCTCCTGCAAGTTCACCAAATAACCCCTTGAGATGCAATAGCTGAATCATGGTGCTAGTGATATTGAACTTGGCTCCGGGTGCCAAGGGTGGAGGAATAATAGCCCCTGTGGCACCAGCTCCATCAAGATCGTCATCCTCGTCATCAGAAGGAGCCTGCACAGCTCGACGTTCAGGTCTCATTCTAGATTGACGATCTCTCCTGTGTACAGGAGCTACCACCTCATCTGTACGCCTAGGATTTAGTAACTCATTATCACCCAGGTCCTCATCATCAGGATTTGTTGCTCGACCTGGGTTATCAATATTCTGTTGATGCACTTGAGCAGCTGCCAATGCAGTTAATCTAGCCTGCTCCTATTTAGCAACCCTTTTTCAATGTCCCGTTGTGCATCCATTCTGCTAATAAGATGTGGTTCAGGATTGATAGGTAATAACGATTGACCTGAACTTCGAGTGTTTGGCATGCACTCAAACAAACCTGAATAAAACAAAAACAACAACTAAAAGTAAAATTCGAGAATCTTTGACCAAAGGGTATAATAACTATCACAAACTTAGTTGACAACCGTATTCCCCGGCAACGGCGCAAAAAATTGATAACGCCCAAACTACAGCTCTCGTTAGAAAGTATAAGCGGTTGATGTCAAATATAGAACCCAACTGGGTTGAGTGTCGAATCCCACAGGGAATACTTGGTCACTAAGTGTTGTAATTATTAGTAGACTGTTGGTCGAAAATTCTACGAAAAAGGGGGGATTTGATTATGCGTGAACTACTAGTATTAAAGTAATGAATAAGGCGAGTTGTTTAGTAAGAATTAATCACAGAGATTTGTAAGTTAGGGTTATGTCCACCTTATGAGTTCTTCGTATCTTTAACTACGAGTAATGCGGAATTTAGACATGCATGCACTTATAGAGATTCGTATTCTAATGGTAAATCCTAGTGTTTCTCAACCATCAAGGATTATTTCACTTTAACTCTCTCGAGCCTAAAGTGTATAACTAACGGTACAAATTCTCCAAGAAGTTAATCCGATTAAGGCATTAATATGTAAATAGGGGTTGGTAGCCCTATTTCCTTGTCATACTCTCTTTTCCAGACATGTAACTTTTCTCTCGAACAAGTTAATGTTATACTGGCATATTCCCTATGTTTGCAACCATGAGAGTTTAATTAAAACGAAGAGAGTAATGATATAAGTAGCATACACATCAAGAATTCACAAACTCATAGCAATAGATAGTATCTCACAAGGTTTCCATAACCCTAACAGAGAAGTTTAGCTACTCATGATTACAACGAAAATCACAATAGACATAATCATCATACCACAACCTCGAGTAATCTTCGCGATGGGATGATTCTAACATCAAAGAGGAGATTGACATTTTCTTCTCTTTCCGTTCCCAAGTGTAGCGTGTTTCTCTGTGTTAGACTTACAGAATCTCTAACGTGAATAATGTAAAGTGCTGAATAATAATGATCGAATGAATGCTGAAAAATTCAGCAAATAAGGTTTTTATAACATCCTTGTCCTACTAAGTTACTGCTGCACCCCTAAGTATTTAAAAATACTGCTTTTACCCGGGACAAATTTGCCATACGTCACATTCAGTCCATAAGTTTCCAAAAGCTGCCTTCCCTCTTATGTGAAGTTTTCCTTTGCTGCCCAAAGGTCCACAAAGTGCTGAAATCTTCATCATTAATACCTAAAAACATGCTAATCACATAGGTTAGCTCACTTACAGGAAAATGGACTAAAAGTGCAGGAATTATATATTTTATCCTCCAAACTTAGCCTAAAATATGGGTAAATTATGGTTCTTAGGGGTATAAATACGCCCAACATCACCCGCAGACTCCGATGTTTACTTCCTTTATTAATTTCGTGGCTTCTGCGACATTGACACATCTTAAGAATCCTAAGTTTAGAGTGCTCCTAAAAAGCATTTCCCCACTTGGAAAATAATTCTTTGCCAAACACCGAATTGTCTTCTTCTAATTGTTGCTGGCTTCTTTAAGATACGCTCCAAATTCTAAATACCTTTTAATATCATAGTACCATAGCTTTCGATCAGGCTCATCTTCGATGTGTGCACACTGTGTGGGTTGTTCCTTCAAGCTTATTTATAAATGATCAATGTAACTTTGCTCTGGGTGGTGAATCATAGAGGATGTAGTAGCCAAAGCATCCGCAAATTCATTCTGTTTCCTCGGGATATGTCTGAAGTCAAATCATTCCCCTCGTACCTGGTGAATCAACAAATCTGAGTCTCCAATGACTAATAATTCATGAATACCCATATCAAGTGCAAACTTGAGACCAAGGATGCAAGCCTTATATTTAGCGATGTTATTGGTACACGGGAAGCACAACTTAGCGATTGCTAGATAGTGTTGGCCTATTTCTGACACCAAAATTCCTTCGATTCCTGACCTTTTAAAGTTGACCACTCCATCAAAGAACAATCTCAATCCAGGGTAGATCTCTACGTCATCTTCTCCCATGAATAAAATATCCTCATCTGGGAGGTAAGTCAAAGTGGCTCGTACTTATTATTAACTGGATTCTCAGCTAGATGATCTGCTAAGGCTTGCATCTTGATTTCTTTTTGAGTCACATACATGATGTCGAACTCAGTCAGCAACATTTTTCACTTAGATAACTTTCCCGTGGGCATAGATTTCTGGAATATATACTTTAATGGGATCATTCTGGAAATTAGATATGTTGTGTACGAGGATTGATAATGCCTTAACTTTCGTACGACCCAGGTCAAAGAACAACACGTCTTTTCTATCGCGGTGACTTGCTGGATTCGTGATCCAAACATGACGCAAACCTCGTCCAAAAAATCCAAAACTTCTTTAACATGAATTAACTCAAAAATCAACACCTCGGCGTTGGGAATACCAATCTAAAAATCCTCGAAGTTAAGAAGCCTTAAAAATGTCTAAGTCCCCAACACTTGGTAAAATTTTCAAGCCTTAAGCCCCTTATACATGCAACTAGAAACTGAACTAAGCTAAGTATAATACAAGGTATTATAATATCTCCTCCTTGGGAATATTCGTCCTCGAATGAGACTGATTAGACTGAGAGTTCTAAACTAAGGCAACTGAGATCATATACTGAACATGAAAGATTGGAAACATGAATACATAACTAAGTCTGAAACATGATACATGACCTGAACTGATTTCGTGAATGGATGCAATGACATGAGAATATTTATATAGCCGGAATTGAGAATGGGAAAGAGTCAATCTAAGGAGAACTATTACCTTAAGCTGGGTTTGAGTTTGCAGAGAAAAGATGAGAGTACTTCGTATGTATATATGCTTTTGCTTCCCAAGTAGCTCCATCAACGGAATGATTCTGCCCTAGAACTTTAACCAAGGGAACTTCTTTGTTCCCTAGTCTACGAATCTAATGTTCTAGGATCTCAACTGGAACTTCTTAGAAAGAATGGCTATCCTGAACACCTATACTTTCTAAAAGAACAACAACAGCTAAATCACCAATACATTTCTTCAATAAGGAAACATGGAACACTAGATGCACTGATGCTATGTTTGCAGGCAACTCAAGCTCATAAGCTACCTTCCCAAAATGACTCAAAATACTATAAGGGCCAACATAGCAGGGACTGAGCTTCCCTTCTTACCAAATCTCTTCACTCCCTTTATGGGAGAGATTTTCAAATAGACTAAGTCACCAACATCACACTCAAGGTCTCTCCTTCTCACATCTGCATAGGATTTCTGGCGACTTTGGGCTGTCTTTAGCATCTCTCGAATTAACTGAACTTTTTCCATCAACTTAAACATTGAATATAGCCCTATTAGAGAAGCCTTACCTGCTTCAAACCAACCAATAGGAGATCTACATCTCCTCCCATAGAGAGCCTCAATCAGTTCCATCTTAATACTGGAGTGATAACTGTTATTGTAGAAAAACTTAATCAAAGGTAACTAATCATCCCAACTACCTCTAAATTTAATAACGCATGCTCTCGATATGTACTCTAAGGTATGAATGGTCCTCTCTTCCTGACCATCTATTTGAGAATGACAAGCAGTACTGAAATGGACTTGGGTACCAAGACCCTTCTGAAAAGCCTTCCAAAAGTGAGAGATAAACTAAGTACCTTTATATAATATGATAGACAATAGAACTCCATACAACTTAACCAACTCTTTAATATAAATCCTAGCATAATCCTCAGCTGAATACGAAGTATGAACTTGTAAAAAATGAGTTGATTTAGTTATTCTATCCATAATGACCCATATAGAATCATGCTGATGACGAGTACAAGGCAAACCCATCACAAAATCCATGTTCACTACTTACCACTTCTAAGTAGGTATGCTGAACTCCTACAATACACCACTAGGCCTATGGTTCTCAATATTAACCTGTTGACAATTTGACCACTTAGCCACAAACTCTGCAATATCCTTCTTCATACCATTCCACCAATAGATTTCCCATAAATCATGGTACATCTTAGTGTCTCCTAGATGAATGAAATATTTCACATCGTGCACTTTTGCCAAAATTTGCATCCTCAAACCATCAACACATGGAACACATAACCTTTCCTGATAATAAAGCACACCATCTCCCCCTTGGTAAAAAACCTCTACTTTCTGATCTCCGACTGATTCCTTCAACTTAACCAGACTGGGATCCTTATCCTACTTTTCTTTCACTTCGGTAATCAATGAAGATTTCAAACCATTCTGAACTCATATGCTACCTTTAGCTCAATCAACCAACCGAACTCCTAACCTAGTAAGCTGATGAACCTCTCTAACTTACTCCTTCCTATCATTCTCAACATGAGCAACACTACCCATAGACAATCTGCTAAGGGAATCTTCCACTACATTGGCCTTGCTCGAATGATACAACACACTCATATTATAATTTTTTAAAAACTCAAGCCACCTTATCTGACAAAGATTCAAATATTTCTGCAATAACACCTACTACAAACTTTTATGATCCGTGAACACATCAACATGGGCCCCATAAAGGTAAAGCCTTCAATTTTTCTAGGCAAAAACAACAACTACTAGCTCAAGATCATGGGTAGGGTAATTTTTTCATGGGGTTTAAGCTATCTAGAGGCATAGGCTATTGTAACACCCCGTATTCAAGTACGTGAATTGGCATATTCAAGTACGTGTATTGGTATTATTTATATGGAATTAATTTTTTTATTTAATTTATACCAGAATTTGCCCGTCGATGGTTCCATGGAAGGTTATTGAATAAGCTTTCCAACGATATAAAGATTTCCAAAAATGGATAGGTTTCGAATATTATCGAGCACGTTTGAAACTATAAAATGGTGGCCAGGATATTTGGAAATAGTAAATGTGCAGGAAAATTTCCTGCACACAAACTACTGAGGCCAGCTGAATTTTTGGGTCAACTTCGAACGATCATAAATCCCTTAATATAATGAACTGGGAGAGTTGCGACCTATGAAAAGAAATATCTTTGAGTATTATTTCCAATGCAATTAGTTTCATCCAAATCCAAGGTCTGAGTAAGGAGTTATACTCGTTTTACTTCAGCCTATCAAAATAGATTTTTAGGTTCAACTTCAAACGACCATAACTCCTTGTACTGTACGAACCTGGTGGCCTACTTTATATGAAATAAAATCCCTTTGAATTATCCTTCCAACGATAACAATTTCACCTAAATCCGATATTGGAGCAAAGAGTTATGGTTGATGTACTTTAGCTTATCAAAATAGTCCATCAAAGGACATATTTGACATTATTTAAACTTTAAAGGCATTTTGGTCATTTCATATTTTATTATGGATGGGAATATATGTATATATACATGTATATGAGTTCAAAAACTCATTTTCATCATCAATCATTAAGGAAGAACAAACCTTAGCCAAATTTGACCTTTAAAT
Source organism: Capsicum baccatum var. pendulum (assembly GCA_030864225.1). Classification (NCBI taxonomy): domain Eukaryota; kingdom Viridiplantae; phylum Streptophyta; class Magnoliopsida; order Solanales; family Solanaceae; genus Capsicum; species Capsicum baccatum. Next base: position 71,593,061 of record CM061558.1, on the reverse strand, counting down.
TACTTTTGATTCAACCGTAGAAATACCAAAGTAATTCGATAACTACTTTTGTCATCTCGAGAGCTTCGAACGACACCTATTATTTGTGCAAATTGGATTGCATAATTAAGAGGTGAATTCTAAGGTATGAATATTATTTTCCTTTTTTCTTTTCCATATGTATATGTGTTATAGAGGATTATATGTATTGGTTGTTATTGAAAGGTGATGGAAATAGGGTTATGGACTATTTTGCATGGTTTGGTTGTATTGAATTGTGGAAGGTGGATATGGTAATTGAGTTATGGAGGGTGGATATGGTAATTGAGTTATGGAAGGTGGATATGGTGATATACTATTGAATTGATGATTATATATATCTATGGCTCAATTTGGTTTAATGGATTGGTTGGAAGGATAAATGAATCCAAACTTGATATTAGAGGATATTGTATGAATATGCATGGCATGTGAATGTAATTGGAGTATAAGAGGGTTAAATTGACACCCTTTATGTTGTAATTAAGGATAACTACTTAACCACTAGTTTGGTGAATTCAAATAATTGAATTGTGACGTTTGGTTGCTAATACTAGATTGCTATATATGTTTATTGTAGATAAGTAATCTGAAAATATGGGAAGTCCATTTGGGACTAGTATTGAAGGCTGACATTCAGGTATGTAAAGCATACTCTATACCATATCTTTGGCATGAAAGTGAACAATTGTTCTATTAAGAAAGTTTCCAAAGTTATTCAGTAACATGTGATCTATAATGGTTTTGTATGATGTCTTACGTTACCAATGAACTTGTTTCCACCCTACAAGATGTCAAGACATTCCAATACTTACTTGTTTTCCAAATCTTACATGTTTATTACACTAATGAATGTCAGAAGGTATCCGGTTACTCAAACAAGATCTATGTGCTATTAATGACTCCAAAACGTTTCATTGATATACCAATAAGTTTCTACTTCATTTTTATGGTATTGATGACTCCAAAACACTTCATTAATGTGCCAATGAGTTCTTACTTCATTGTTATTGCATTGATGGTCTATTTATATGTTTCTTATTGATGTATCATTGTTTCAAAGTATCAAAAATGTGGTGGCGACAGAAATAACAGTCTTAAAGATTAATTGAACTAAGTGATCGAAGTTCTCTCTTATCGGGTGGTATCCCTGGGGCATAAGCCTATCATGGGTCGATCCCTATTTATGTGTTTATGGGTGGTATCCCAGGGGCATAAGCCTATCATGGGTCGATCCCAGTTGATATGTACTGGAGGCAACCTAATGGTCACGGTACAGTACAGTAATGATTACAAAGATGATAAGAACGAAGGTAAAGTAATTGAATAAATACAATGTACAGGTTGTCACAAGTTTTAGTAAGTATGATCCACTCCTATTACAATTTATTCACTTGTTTCTAATTTCTATTGAGCTCCTATATCATATGTGATTATCTACAGCTTTACATACTCAATACATATTTTGTACTGACATCCCCCATGGGGGACCTACATTTTATGCTGCAGGCACAGGTGCCTCAGTTCATACACCACATAAGTAGGAGCCAAGATATCCAGCTGCTTTTGGTGAGCTTCAGTTTGCTTCAGGGCTTTCCGTGTCATATTCAGTCACTTTTGGTATTGTATAGAAGTTAGTTATATGGTGGGGTGTGTCCCGACCTTAGTTAAACTCTGTGTATTTTCTAGAGGCTTTGTATACCTAATATACAATTAAGGTGGTGTTTTGTTAATAGACGTGATGGCTCCAACAACCAAGTATTGTATATACATATATATGTGTGCTCGATCTTATACAGGTGATTATTTCCTTTTATGTGCGACATAATGCTGTCTGAATTTTGGGTTGTCATAGAGGTATGCATAGAAAGTATAAGGTTATGAGCTGGTTCTCCCGGGCCTCCTCGGTTATGGGTGCCAGTCCACCCCAATAGGATTTGAGGCATGACAATAGTGGTATCAGAGAAGTTTGTCCTAGTGAGTCTACAAAGCCGTGTCTACGTAGAGTCTTGTTTATCGATGTGTCGTGCACTACATTTATAAACAGGAGGCTATGGACATTTAGGAATTATTTCTTTTTCTTCATGTCTTAGATCATGCGATAGAGCCTATATTGTATATGAAGTCGTAGTTGACCACTGAATCCATTTGTTTCTCTTATTATCGTAATCATGCCGGTTACCAGAAGCAAGAATACCAGTAAACAAGTAGATGTGGCTGCCGGAGAGGGGACTAGTAAGTCACCCACTATACCAGCTAATCAAAGAGAGGCTCCAGATGAGCATGCATCAGAAATTTCTTCCACTCCGAAAGAAATAAGGGGGAGGAGAACTATATCCCCAAAGCCACCTATTAATGCTGCTGATCAAGATCTTAGAAATGCAGTGCAACTTTTGACTCGATAGTTGTTGGGCAAGCTCAAGGGCAATCCATTCCTACCACGGGTCCTAGTGGTACAGATAGGGTGGCTAGCCTTCAAACACAGGATTTTCTTAAGATAGATCCTCCCACTTTTACTGGATCAGATCTTAATGAGGACCCACAAGACTTTATTGATCAAATTGAAAGGTCCTTAGATGTTATGCTTGTAACGAGTAGAGAGACAGTGGAGTTAGCGGAGTATAGATTCAAAGGGGAAGCTATATATTGGTACGAGGACTGAAAACGATCTAGGGGTATTGATGCAGCCCCTGCTACTTGGAAAGGGTTCAAAGAGGCATTTCTTGATCATTATTTTCCATTTGAGATTCGTCAGGCCCGTGCAAATCAGTTTTTAAATCTTCGTCAGGGGAATATGAGCGTGAGAGAGTACAGTCTTCGTTTAATTCCTTGTTAAGATATGATCCTAATGTTGTAGCTACTATGGATGATAGAGTTCATCAATATATGGATAAGCTGGATCCATATCTGGTTAGAGATTGTACTATTGCCGCTTTGAATAAAGATATGGACATAGCGAGGATCCAAGGTTTTGCATAGAAAATAGAAGATCAGAGGCAGAGGAAAAGAACACAGGAATTAGAAAAAGGATATTCCAAAAGGTCCAGATCTATAAGGCAGGTCATGGCATCCCAAGGAGGGTTCAGACCACAGTTTTCTGCTAGACCACCTAGGCCATTATATTTTTATTCTGCAGCTAGTACCCCACCACAGTTCCAAGGGTCCATAGAAAATCAATTTGGGCACAGTAGTGAGAGTCAGAGTTCGCGGACAGTGGGGTACCAAGGGCAAGGAAATATAAGCCAATCGAGACCTCCTCGAGAGACATGTAATAAATATGGAAGGTATTATTTGGGCGCATGTCGACTTGGGACCAATGCTTAATTTTGGTGCGATATGTCAGGGCATATGATGAGAGAATACCCACGAAGGGTCATAGGGGGTATGGCATGACCTACGGGTCATTTGTTGCATCATCATTATCGATGCCTTATTAAGGAAGAGGTGCACAACCAATGTGTCATGTTAGAGGTGATAGAGGAGCCATGAGTTCTAGTAGGGCTCAAAATCGTACGTATGCTCTAACGGATCAACAAAATTTAGAGGCTTCCCCAGATGTGGTTATGGGTACGTTGTCTATCTTTTCATTCGATGTGTATGCCTTAATTAATACCAGTTCTACATTATCTTATGTTATTCCATTGGTTGCTGGAAAGTTCGAAAGAATACCCGAACTATTAGTTAAGCCATTTGAAGTGTTCACTGATAGGGGAATATATTATAGTTAGAAGGGTTTACTGAAACTGCATAGTAACTGTTTGTGGTCGTGATACGATGGCTGATCTCGTGGAGTTAAAAATGGTAGATTTTGATGTTATAATGGGTATGGACTATTTGGCGTCTTGTTATACCACAATTGATTGTTGCACAAACACGGTATAATTCTATTTTCCAAATAATCAGTCCTTGAATGGAAAGATGAAATTGGTGCGCCAAGAGGTAGATTTATTTCTTATTTTAAGGCAAGAAGAATGATTTCCAAGGGATACATATATCATTTAGTTACCGTAAGGGATACAGAAGCGGAGCCAACAACTTTTTACGCTGTTCCGGTGGTAAATGAATTTTCTAAGGTATTTCCTGAAGATCTTCCAGGTTTGCCTCCTGAACAAGAAGTAGAGTTTGGTATTGATGTAATACTAGGAACCCAACCAATCTTCATTCCTCCATATAGAATAGCCCCAGCAGAATTACGAGAATTGAAAGAGCAATTGAACGATTTGCTATAGAAGAGATTCATAAGCCCTAGTATGTCCCCCTGGGGAGCACCAGTATTATTTGTGCACAAAAAAGATGGCTCGCTGAGGTTGTGTATTGATTATCGACAATTGAATAAGGTGACTATTGAGAATAAATATCCTCTCCCAAGAATTGATAATTTATTTGATCAGTTACAGGGTGCCAAGTGCTTTTCTAAGATTGATTTGAGGTCAGGTTACCACCAAGTGAGGGTCAAAGAGAAGGATATACCCAAGACAACTTTCTGAACACGGTATGGTCATTATGAGTTTCTAGTTATGTCATTTGGGCTAACAAATGCACCTGCAACTTTTATGGATTTGATGAATAGGGTGTTTAAGCCATTCCTGGATGTATTTGTGATAGTTTTTATAGATGATATTCTAGTTTATTCTAGATTAGAAGAGGACCATGCCAATCACTTACGACAGGCATTGCAGACTCTTCGTGATTGTAAGCTTTATGCAAAGTTCTCTAAATGTGAGTTTTGGTTAAAGTCGGTGGCATTTTTGGGTCATATTGTATCTAGTGAAGGGATAAAGGTTGATGCTCAAAAGATAGAAGCTATGAAGAACTGACCAAGGCCTACAACGCCTATGGAGATTCATAGTTTTCTCGGGTTGACCAGTTATTATAGAAGGTTTGTTGAAGTCTTTTCTTCCATTTCAGCACCCTTAACCAAGCTAACCCATAAATCATCGAAATTCCAATGGAATAATGCCCGTGAGAAGAGTTTTCAAGATTTAAAGAAAAAGTTGATTTCTACACCCGTGTTGGTACTTCCAAAAGGCACCGAAGGGTATACAGTGTATTGTGATGCTTTCAGAATTGGTTTAGGATATGTCTTGATGCATCATGGTAAGGTAATAGCATATTCTTCTAGACAATTGCGGTCATATGAGAAAAATTATCCTACACACGATCTTGAGCTGGCAGCAGTTATTTTTTCTTTAAAGATATGGTGCCACTACTTATATGGGGTTCATGTTGATATATATACTGACCATAAGAGCTTGCAATATATTTTTAATTAGAAGGATCTAAATTTAAGGCAGCGGAGATGGCTTGAACTATTAAAGGACTACGATGCTGATATCTTGTACCATCCAGGGAAAGCAAATGTGGTAGCTGATGCGTTAAGTCGTAAAGCTATGATGGCACCTATAGAAAGTCAAGGGATGATTAAAGATCTTCACCAGTTAGCTAGTTTGGGATTTTGCCTTCTTGAAACTCCGGATAAAGAGCTTATCGTACATAATACTGTGGAATCTTCATTAGTACCTGAAGTGAAAGAGAAGCAACATGCAGATCCTATTTTATTATAGCTTAAGGAGAACGTTCAGAGTAGTGCGACCAAGGTATTTGAGCTTATGTGAGAAGGAGTACTTCAGTGCCAAAACTAATTGTGTGTGCCGGATATAGACGGGCTAAGAAAGAAGATTATGACAGAGGCACATTGTTCAAGGTATTCCATTCATCCAGGATCAACCAAAATGTATCAAGATTTGAAATATATGTATTGGTGGAATGACATACAGAAGAGCATTGCAGAATTTGTAACTGAATGTCCAAATTGTCAAAGAGTTAAAGTTGAACACCAAAAACCCGGAGGTTATATGCAATGCATTGATCTTCCAAGCTGGAAGTGGGACATGGATTTCATTATTGGTTTGCCTCGTACATCCCAGAAGTTCGATTCTATATGGGTGATTGTTGATAGGCTTACCAAATCCGCACATTTTCTACCAGTTAGGAACACTTACACAGTTGAAGAGTATGCGAAGCTGTACATTAAAGAGATACTATGATTACATGGATTGCCAATTTCTATTATATCATATCGGGGAACCCAATTTACCGCAAACTTTTGGAAGTCTTTTCAGAGGTGTTTGGAAACACAAGTGAAGTTTAGTACAACTTTTCACCCTCAAACAGATGGACTAGCAGAACGTACTATCCAAACACTTGAAGATATGCTACGATCTTGTGTAATAGATTTTAAGGGCAACTGGGATAATCATTTACCTCTTATTGAGTTTGCCTACAATAATAGCTATCATTCAAGTATCAAAATGGCACCATATGAAGCTTTATATGGAAGGAAGTGTAGATCACCAATAGGATGGTTCAAAGTGGGTGAAACTCTTTTGTTCAGATCGGATCTTATTTATCAAGCCATAGAGAAGGTTAAAGTAATTCAGCAACGACTGAAAACAGCCCAAAGTCGACACAAGTCATATGCGGATAGTAGAAGGAGAGGGCTAGAGTTTTCTATAGGTGATTGAGTATTTTTGAAGGTATCACCAATGAAAGGGTTAATGAGATTTGGCAAGAAAGAGAAGTTGAGTCCATGTTATATAGGCCCGTATAAGATCACTCGAGGGTTTGGACAAGTTGCATATGAATTAGAGCTACCCCAAGAGCTCTCATTAGTACATCCGGTATTTCATGTGTCAATGCTTCGAAAGTGCATCGGAGATCCATCACATATCACTTCTACTGAGGATGTGCAAGTTGTGGAAGATCTTACCTATGAGGAAGTGCCTATTGCTATTCTAGATCGCTCAGTTAAGAAGATGAGAAATAAAGAGATAGCATCTTTGAAAGTACATTGGAGAAATCACCAAAGGGAAGAGATTACATGGGAAGCTGAGGAAGAAATGAAATCTAAGTACCCTCATTTGTTCAAAGATAAAGAGGAAGTTCATGAAACGGAGTTAGAACATTAACAAGTAAGTTTCTTTTATATATGCATAGTATTTATGTGATGATGTGAATATTAATGATGGACTTGAACTTATTTCGGTTGAATAACTACACTAAATTCGAGGACAAATGTCCTAAAGGAGGGAAGTATGTAACACACAGTATTCAAGTACATGTATTAGCGTATCCAAGTACGTGTACTGGTCTTATTTATATGGAATTTTTTTTTTTTATTTTATTTATACCGGAATTTGCCCGTCGATGGATCCATGCGAAGGTTATTGAATAAGATTTCCAGCGATATAAATATTTCCAAAAATGGATAGGTTTCGGATATAATCAAGCACGTTCGAAACTATAAAACGGTGGTCGGGATATTTGGGAATAGTAAATGTACAGGAAAATTTCCTGCACATAAACTACTGAGGCCAGCCAAATTTTTAGGTCAACTTTGAACGATCATAACTCCCATAATATAATGAACTGAGAGAGCTGCGACCTATGATAAGAAATATCTTTGAGTCTTATTTCAATGCAATTGGTTTCATCCAAATCGAACATCTGAGTAAGGAGTTATACTCGTTTAACTTCAGCTTATCAAAATAGATTTTTAGGGTCAACTTCAAATGACCATAACTCATTTTATAGGATGAACTGGGTGGACTAATTTATATGAATTGAAAGCCCTTTGAATTGTCCTTCGAATGATACCAATTTCACCCAAATCCAATATCGGAGCAAAGTGTTATGGTCAATCTACTTTAGCTTATCAATACAGTCCACCAAAGGACAGATTTGACATTATTTAAATTTTAAAGGCATTTTGGTCATTTCCTATTATATTATGGACGGGAATATATGTATATATACATGTATATGAGTTCAAAAACGCATTTTCATCATCAATCATTGAGGAAGAACAAACCCTTGCCAAATGTGACCTTTAAATTACTTTTGATTCAACCGTAGAAATTTCAAAGTAATCTGATAACTGCGTTTGTTATCAAAAGAGCTTCGAACGACACCTATTATTTGTGCAAAAAGGATTGCATAATCAAGAGGTGAATTATAAGGTATGAATATTGTTTGCCTTTGTTCTTTTCCATATGTATATGTGTGATAACGGATTATATGTACTAGTTGTTATTAAAAGGTGATGGAAATAGGGTTATGGACTATTTTGCATGGTTTGGTTGTATTGAATTGTGGAAGGTGGACATGGTAATTGAGTTATGGAAGGTGGATATGGTAATTTAGTTACGGAAGGTGGATATGGTGATATACTATTGAATTGATAATTATTTATGTCTATGTCTTAATTTGGTTTAATGGATTGGTTGGAAGGATAAATGAATCCAAACTTGATATTAGAGGATGTGGTATGAATATGCATGGCATGTGAATGTAATTAGAGTATAAGAGGTTTAAAGTGACACCCTTTATGGTATAATTAAGTCTTACTACTTAACCACTAGTTTGGTGAATTCAAATAATTGAATTGTGACGTTTGGTTGCTAATACTAGATTGCTGTATATGTTCATTGTAGATAAGTAATCTGAAAATATGGGAAGTCCATTTGGGACTAGTATTGAAGGCTGACAGTCAGGTATGTAAAGCATACTCTATACCATATCTTTGGCATGAAAGTGAACAATTGTTCTATTAAGAAAGTTTTCAAAGTTATTCAGTAACATGTGATCTATAATGGTTTTGTATGATGTCTTACGTTACCAATGAACTTGTTTCCACCCTACAAGATGTCAAGACATTCAAATACTTATTTGTTTTCCAAATCTTACACGTTTATTGAACTAATGAATGTCAGAAGGTATCTGATTACTCAAACAAGATCCATGTGCTATTAATGACTCCAAAACATTTCATTGATATACCAATAAGTTCCTACTTCATTTTTATGGCATTGATGACTCCAAAACACTTCATTGATATGCCAATGAGTTCTTACTTCATTGTTATTGCATTGATGGTCTATTTATATGTCTCTTATTGATGTATCATTGTTTCAAAGTATCAAAAATGTGGTGGCGACAAAAATAACAATCTCAAAGATTAATTGAACTAAGTGATAGAAGTTCTCTCTTATCGGGTGGTATCCCAGTGGCATAAGCCTATCATGCGTCGATCCCTATTTATGTGTTTATGGGTGGTATCTCAGGGGCATAAGCCTATCATAGGTCAATCCCAGTTGATATGTACCGGAGGTAGCCTAATGGTCACGTTACAGTACAATAATGATTACAAACATGATAAGAATGAAGGTAAAGTAATTGAATAAATACAATGTACAGGTTGTCACAGGTTCTACTAAGTGTGGTCCACTCCTATTACGATTTATTCACCTGTTTCTGATTTCTATTGAGCTCCTATATTATATGTGATTATCTACAGCTTTACATACTCAATAAATATTTTCTACTAACGTCCCCCACGGGGGGACCTATATTTCATGCTGCAGGCACAGGTACCTCAGCTCATACATCGCACAAGTAAGATCCAGGATATCCAGCTGCTTTTGGTGAGCTCCAGTTTACTTGGGGGATTTTCGTGTCATATCCAGTCATTTTTGGTATTATATAGAAGTTAGTTATATGGCGGGGTGTGTCCCGACCTTAGTTAAACTCTGTGTATTGTCTAAAGTCTTTGTAGACCTAATATACAATTAAGGTGGTGTTTTGTTAATAGACGTGATGGCTCTAACGACCAAGTATTGTATGTACATATATATGTGTGCTCGAGCTTATACAGGTGATTATTTTCTTTTATATTCGACATGATGTTGTTTGAATTTTGGGTTGTCATAGAGGTATGCATGGGAAGTATAAGGTTATGAGCTGGTTCTCCCGGGCCTCCCTGGTTATGGGTGCCAGTTCACCCCAATAGGATTTAAGGTGTGAAAGATATGAACTTACCTATCTGCATCAATACACAACTAAGACTAACTCTGGAAGCATCACAGTAAACCACAAACCCATCTTAACCGTTAGTCAAGATTGGGCTAAAATGAGTCGAGTCTTCAACTCCCTAAACTCTTCTCACATGAATATGACCACTGAAATTTGACTTTCTTATGAGTTAGTTGAGACATAGGGGATGAAATAGATGAGAACTCTTCAACAAACTATCTATAATAGCTAGCCAAACCTAAGAAACTCTTGATAGCTGAAGAAGAGATAAGTCTGGGCTAGTTTTTTACTGCTTCAGTCTTTTGAGAGTCAACTCAAATGCCATCATCGAAGATAATATGGAAAAGTAAAGTTACTGATCTTAGACAAAACTTGCACTTACTGATTTTGGTGAATAACTGATGGACTCTAAGAGTCTGCAATACAATTCTGCGATGGTTTGCATGATCATTTTCACTACGAGAATAGACAAGAATATCATAAATGAAGACTATAACGAACATGTCCAAGTAATTCTTGAACACTCTATTCATTAATTCCATGAAAGCTGTTGGGTCATTTATTAGTCCAAAAGACAAAACTAGAAATTTGAAGTAACCATATCGAGTTCTGAAGACTGTTTTAGGAATGTCACATTCTCGGACTCTGAGCTGATGATAGTTGGATCTGAGGTCTATCTTAGAGAAGTAAATGGACCCCTGAAATTGGTCGAACAAGTCATCTATCCTGGGGAGTGGATATTTATTCTTGATTGTGATTTTATTCAACTGATGGTAATCAATGCACATTCTGAGAGAACCATTTTTCTTATACACTAAAAGGACTGGTGTGCCCTATAGGGAAACACTGGGTCTGATGAATCCCTTATCTAAGAGATCTTTCAACTATTTTTTCAATTCCCTAAGCTCAGTTGGAGCCATTATGTAGGGAGGAATAAAGATAGGCTAGGTATCTGAAAGGAGATCTATTCTGAAGTCAAAATCCCTTTTGGGAGAAACTCCGAGGAGGACTTCAGGGAACACATATGGAAATTCCTTTACAATTGAAACTGACTCGAGACTTGGAGTCTCATAACTAGAGTCTTTGACTTGAGAAAGATGGTACATGCGCCCCTTAGATATCATTTTTCTTGCCTTAAGATAAGAAACAATTTGATCGCTAAGCACTGGGGTACTACCCCTCTATTCAATAATTGGTTCATTTAGAAACTGAAACTGAATGACTCTATTTATACAATCAATTGAGGCATAATATGAGTGGAGCCAATCCATGTCGAGAATGACATCAAAGTCAGTCATCTCTAACTCTACAAGATCCGCTGAGGTAACTCTCTGGGAAACTATAACCGGGAAGTTCCTGTATACCTACCTGGATACAATAGAGTTACCTACTGGAGTAGTCATTGAGAAAGATTATGCTAAAGATTTGGGACTGACACCAAAATCAACTGATATATAAAGGGTTACAAATAAGAGTGAAGCTTTAGGGTCTAATAAAGCATAGATATGGAGATAAAATACCTGTAGAGTACCCGTAACTACATCAGGAGAACATTTCTGATCCTGTGGCGTCTGAAGACGATACAATCTATTCTGTCGCTGCCCACTGGTTACGTTGGAAGCGGCACCCTACTAAGTCAGGCGACCGCCTGGAACTGGAGGACGGTTGGATTGACCTTGCTGACCAACCTTTGGGAAATCTCTGACTTGGTGGCCTTTCCTGCCATACCCAAAACATATATCACTGTCAGCTCTACACACACCCTGATAATGCCTGCCATATATTTTGCAGAGCGGGTCAGTACGACCACTGTTCTCACTACCCTGGAACTTAGAGCCTGGTGCCCTATCTCGACCATCTAGACTAAACTTAGGCAATAGAACACTAGTTGAATATGGAGTTAGGGATGAGGACTTCTGACAAAATTGAGAATGGTTACCACTTTCTGACCTTGGCTGAGAAAAGTTAAAACTACCTGTTCTGGCCCTCTTATTCTCTCTCTATTTCTCCTTAAGCTTCTCTTCCTCAATATGCTGAATATGAACCATAAGCCTAGATAGGTCCATCTCCCTAATCAAATAGTAGTCCGACACTCCTTGACCACACTATCAGATACACCAGAAACAAACTTACTCATTCTAGACTTATTATCTGCAACCACTTTAGGAGCATACCTCGCCAGCTGAGTAAACTTAATTGAGTACTCATTCACACTAATGCTTCCCTGCTTTAAATTAATGAACTCATAAATCTTAGACTTCCTCAACTCCAATGGGAAAAACCTGTCTAAAAAAGACGTAGCAAATTCCTTCCACTAACAGGACCTGCATCACTACCACGGCCCTCCTTCCACTGCTTAAACCAGGTGTAAGATACATTATGTAACTGATATGCAGCCAAATACACTCTCACTCAAAGTGATACCCATAATATCTATCACCTTCTGAACCATATCAAGAAATTCCTGAGGATCCTCTTCAGACTTGGATCCTGAAAATGAAAGGGGATTCATTTGGGTAAAATCCTGAATCCTAGCTGCAACTATATTTGCCACTAGGTTGGATGGGGCAATAACCTACTAATTTTTATGATCCACTAATGAATGAGCTAAGGTAGTGAAATGAGCTCTGAACTCGACGTGAGGGACATGCTTATTTAGGGGATCTTTCTGAACAGGCGGAGGTGCGAGCTGGTCCCCATCTCTTGTTCCATTCTTTCTTCTGGGAGGCATAGTCTGTAAATGGAATGAAGGATGAGTTATAAAGAGATTTTAAATAGAGATCATGCTCATTCAGACGACATGAATATTGAAAGAAGAGAAACTTTTCCTAAAACATCTCGTAGCCTTTTATCTATAAGTGTGGTGAGCTTTACACCCATGCACAAGACTTTACTCAACGCATCTTTTAGACTTTCTAGGACACTTTAAAACCTTAGGCTCTAATACCATGTTTTGTCATGACCAGAGGCTACCGCTTAGTCGCGACAACGATACTTACGGTCACAAGTGACCATAGGCAATTAAATTCATAACTGGGTATAGCATGCTTACCATGATGCGATCTAATTGAGGTTAGCCATTTACCTCACCGCGATGCGGTGAACATGAAAATGGTAATATTGTCGCGATACATCTCTATCGCAGTGACTTGCTGGATTCGTGATTCAAACGTGACCCAAACCTCATCTAAAAAATCCAAAACTTTTTTGAGACATGATCCTTACACCCCTAAACATAAATTAACTCAAAAACCAACACCTCGGGGTTGGAAAGACCAATATAAAAATTCTCAAAGTTAATAGGCCTTAGAAATGACCAAGTCCCCAATACTTAGTGAAATTTTCAGGCCTTAATCCCCTTATGCATACAACTAAAAGCTGAACTGAGCTAAGAATAATATGGGGTATTACATAGTGACTGAAGTGTGATGAACTTTTGATTAACCAAGTCTTGAATCTTATGCTTTAGGGTAACATATTCCTTTGTACTTTGCCTCACCCCTCTTGAATAATAGGCACAATTTTGATTGGCACGATAAAATTAGGAGTTGGGATTGGCAGGTTTCAATTGGATGAGCTATAAATGACCGACGTATTTTAATCTTCCAAAGTGTAGGGTGCGACTTTCATCCAATAACGTGAAGTTTCGAGGAGGTCTTTTGTCGAGGTTGGGATATGAGGGGTTATAATGGTTTTGATTAGTGGGAGGAGGTACTTGATGATAATTTAGAGGAACTTGGATGTTTATTTTGTTATTTAGAGGGGAAACTTAAACATGAGACTGATAATTTGGCTGTAGAGCTTGGTATTAGGGGGAAATATTTGGTTGTAGAGCTGGGTATTGGGATTGAATATTCAGAAGTGAAGATTGGTATTGGGATAGGATATTTAGAATTTTAGCTTGGTCTTGGGGTTGGGCGTAGAATACAGGCTGAAAACTTGGTGGCGGCGAAGAGAAAAGAACGTTCCTGGTCTTAAATTTCTTCTTCAATTTAGCAATAGAATCAGTAGAGACCGTAGTCACATGTTTTTTTTCTTTTTTGGGAGTACAAAAGTCCCATATGATTTTTGGAGTTTTGACAATCTTTCCTGTTTGAATGCCTTCTTCTAGTGATTCCCTAATTTTTACTAAGTTTGCGAAATTTGCCCTGACCACGGATACCATCCTACAATAAAACTCTCTCTCTTGGGCATGAGAGAAATCAATACCATTTCCTCCTCAGACATGGGAGGTTGTACCTTAGCAACTTTTTTTCTCCAATAGAAGGCCTAGTATAAAAAACACTCATCATTCTTCTTCTTAATCCGGTCTAATAAGTATTGGTCAGGGACTATTTCAATATTAAATGCAAATCTATTGAGAAAACTTTTAGCCAACACCCTCCAGCTAGACCACTTTTTCAGTTCCTGAGACACAAACCAATCTAAAGATTCGCCGCTTAAGATTCGGCTAAATAAGCACATTAGTAAAGCCTCATTTATTCCTACCCCGACCATTTGGTCATAATACCTTCTTAGATGAGCCATGGGATTTTCAGTGCCATTGAATACTTCAAACTTAGGGACTTTGTACCCTTCTAGCAAATCTACTTCCGGGTGAACACACAGATCATCGTATCCCAAAGCATCATTATCCCCTACCCCTGAGACTTCTTAATCCTCATAATATCTTCTTTCATGGCCAACAACTTCTTTTTATGCTTGGTCCTCCATTTCTTTTCTTTTTTCTCATAATGGTCTACCTTGGGATAAGAAAAGGGGTTACAAATGTTGAGGGATATAATGACATAAGAAAGATTTAAGATGGGAGATTAATGTTGAGGATGACAGGAGGTTGAGTGGTAGGAAGAAAGGATATTTTGTAAATTGAGAACACTTTATGGAATTTGTGAGTAGTTTGATGGAGTTTGAGAGGGATTTTGTGAAGCTAGGAATGGATTTTATGGATTTGACAATGAATCTTGTGGGTTTGGAAATGGATTTTTTGGGTTTGAAAATGGGTTCTGAGGATTTAGAGATGGATTTTGAGGATTTGGGAGTGGATTTTGCGGGTTTGAAAATAAATTTTGTGGATTTAGAAATGGATTTTGGGGGGTTAAGGATGGGTTTTGTGGATGGTACGTATCTGGGTTATTCTCTTGATTGTTTTTTGGACAACATGAATCAAAGCATTATTGATTATGGGATTTGTGGGAAATTGGGAAGTGGAGGCAGACGATATGTTATTTGGATGATTCTCGAGAATAGGAGCATTGAAGGGAGAAATTTGGAGTAGAGGGCCATGTTCTCCTAGGATAGGAGCATTGATGGTGATGGCCAGATTAGCCAGATCTATTGTACGGTTCATATCCTCTTGAAGTATTTCCAATTTCTCGCAATTTCAATAATTATCTCGCTTTGTTTTGCTATCACATTGTCCCTGATGGCCAATGCAGTATCTTTGTCACTTCCAGTCATGGTTGAATGCTGGTAAGAGGATATGATTTTGTGAAATTTTGACCGAGTGAAGTAAGGATGTTCTGCTAGTTTGTTTCAACATGAAGTAATTTTCTGTTATTTGTAAAACAAAATAATTCAAAAGCAGATGTGTTAGGTCCCACATGTCATAAGTAATGCAAGATATTTGACAAGTAGTAACCACATAGAGTTGTTTTCATCATAGGCAAAATGGTCCACGGGAGCATAGAGGATAAATTTGTCTCTAATTCAAACAAACACACATAAACACATAAATCAGCTATATCACATAATAACATTATAATAAACGCATATCCTAGTTAGGGTGACCCTTTTAAGCCAAGGGTTGGCCTAACAAATTTTGAAGAAAATATATGTCTTTTAAAAGACAATCCATTATCCCCCCAAATTTACATAGATATATAAAAGGGCATAAACGCCTACAAAAGTAACATAAGAGGGATACAATCTTTAGGGAAAAGGAAGATAACATAGAAGAAAAACAAGGTTCCGTGCAGGGGATAGAAATACTAGCTACCGAATGCTCCTTCATTTGCCTTCTTAGCTTTATTCACCTCTTGCCATATGTGATATCTATAGATGATCATGTGACTCCAGCACAACTGTGCTTTGTTCTCGTAGGTCTTTTCTATGCTATCAATCTGAGAAACCATGCAATCATCCAAATTGATCAAACACTGTTTAGCATTATTAGCCTCTTGCCTGACTCGCTTTAACTCTTCTTTCAACTGGTGTATGGTTGAGGCATCCTTCATATACATTTGTTAGTGTGTGAACTCACTTCTTTGGAATTTATCCTAAAGCCCATGGAGTCAAATATGATATTCTGATTCTACATCAATAATTAGAGTGGGTACATTCGGACCCGGATTAAGTGCTCCGGTGAGATTCTTCTTCAACCACTCATTGTATGTGTCACTAACTTCGGGTTCATACCCAATACAAAAAGAGACCTCCTTTGTTTTTTATTCTCTTCCACCCATCCATGATATATTTCTTGAGTGGAGTTTCACCTTCTTCACACTCAGTGACTAATCTAAGCATAGGCCTCGTTTGTGGTATTACCTGCTGGATTTTGAATTGTCTAAGAACCCTATTGGGATTATAAGGACGAGTTCCCCTGAGTCCTGGAAGCACTAGGAAAGGTCATTCACCCCCTCCCCGAGTAATGTACTTCCCTAGGCGAAGATATCTGATTGACCATTAAATGTTGTCATCACTCAATTCTCAAAAAAACCTTGAACCAAAATTTCAGAGACTCTTTCCTCTTAAACTTGTGCAGGAACAACCACATGTCTTGTGATGATAGAAGATCTACCTTTGTCCGAGGTTCTGGCTTCCCCATTCTAGGATTTTTAATAAGTGTGTCATCATCCACCATTGCAAGATAAGATTGCAACTTTGAAAGAAACGATACCCGCGTTGGCACATTCCCAATGCTCGATATATCTCAGTGACAATCCTAGGGGCTAAGGTGTGGAATACCTTAGTGAGATCATAGCTCATTCCGTTCAAGAGAGTGTCTATAACCATAATGACCCTTGGATGGATGGTGCAATTTTATCCTTCCAGGAACACTATTGTTCCAAGTAAGCCTACCACAAAAGCAAATGCTTTCTTCTCCTTCTATTTTTCTTCTAACTCAAATTTATGTTCGAACTTCTCAAAAGCATTATACCTTCCGAATCAGTGATACAACTCACAAAAAGATATGTTTGCTCCATCACATTCCCTTAACCAGGTGTCATTATTGATTGTAAAGGCTCTCTTGATCTCCTGATGATTCCATATGCCAGGGACTAGTATATTATTGTCTAGTGTACTTTTTCTCTTTGCGCACATATCGATGCTTTTATAACAAGTCAAGACTTCTTCAATAGTAGGTGTCAACTCCACTTCCCCAAAGTGAAACACCATAATATTGTCATCCCAAAACATCATCAGTATGTGGATCATTTCAGGCCAGGCGTCCATCTCTATAAGCGAAGGCAGATGCCCAACGTTCTTACTAACAATCTCTTTGTCTTTTGGATTCAGATAATTCCACCATATTTTTAGGAAATTGTCAGGTCCGGTAACTATCTCGAACCTTTTGTATGGGCAAGGTTGGGCCATTTCCTACATGAAAGTAAGTAGAATAATCCTTCCCCTACCCCAAAGGATAACAAATTGGATTTTAATAGACATATATTTCTTCAACACATAAATATGATTCATCTGTAATTAAATCATGGACAATAGATGCAGGGTAGGTTTTCTAATGGGTCTAACACCTACTATGGCATTGGGTCATCCTAGGCTCATACCTAAAATAGAGTTTTGGTTTATCTCTAGCCTGGTTTTCTGGAGTAGGTTTAGACATATATTCCCAAGCGGATAACTTGAGTTTATTTGGCTTCGAGGCCCCAAATAAATGAATAAATAAAAATAAATAAAGCAATAATAAATAAATAAAAAAAGATGAGACTTTCGAGTCTCTTAGCTACTCTAACAAGGGGGCTTTTGGCTCATTTTTCCTTCTTCTAACTCCTTGTATTCATGCACGATGTAACCGACTTTAGACTTTCTTTTAGACTTAACTCAAAAGATGGGCCTCACTGGCCCGTTATGAAATGCAAAGGGAAAGAGTCCGTTTGGACTCCAATGAATTTCCATCCAAAACAAGAAAAATAAAGAACATTAATACACGACTAACGAAAGGAAGAAGAGAAAGAAAAGTAAAATTAATACATTGGCCAACCTAGGGAAAGGAAAATTAAAATTAGTTAACACATGACCAACCAAAGAAGGAAGGAAAAAAGATAGAGAAAATTTATAAGAACGAAAGAAATGGGGATATGTCCAGGCAGTCAAGCAACACACTAAGTGATATCTTGACATGAGTTTCTTTACACTTGAATAAAATTAATATATTTGATACCAAATCTTACCACTAATAAAAGCATAGATGGCACATAGATACTCGACAAACTTATTTAAAAGGTTTCATGATCAAAATATTATTTATTTCATAATCAATCAATTAGAACAACACACAAACTTGTCCAAGATTATATCAAGATTAGAATATGATCAAGAGGTGATTAAGGTTATGACTCTATTTCGAGAAGCCAAAAGACAGGATAAGGCTACGGGTCACTCAACTTTATTATCAAACAAGCATTTTGAAACAAAGCTTAAGCAAGATAGTAGCAAAGGCAGTGAATAAGTTAGTAATACTGGGAATGTCCAGACGTTTTAGTGAAAGAACACAACAAAAATTTTATAATAGAAAAGGTAATGTATAGATTTCTTAGAGGCACCTAATATGTAAGCAAACATAGATGGCTAGAATGTAATGAAATTTTGAGAAGGGTATTCAAAGACTGAGAAGATACCCATTACTTACCAATCACCATTTTCAAAATAACTTTATATTAAAATTGAAATCCCACAGGTAAACACTCCACTTAATAATACTCATCAGCAGTAAACACTCTCAAGGCAGAAACAAGCGTATTTTCAAGAGAAATAGATAGAAAATAGAGAAAGAGCGGGAGTTATGCATTCACATAAATTCTAATTGCTAAAAGGAAGTAATTGCAGAAAAAGTCATCAAAACATACTCATATAGACAAGACAAAAACCCACAACTAAAATACTGAAAGTAAACTAAGAAAGTGAAATCATGATATCCAACCTAAATAAATTATAGTAAAATGGATGCATATTTGGAAATCAAGAGAGAGAGATCACGTAGGTTATGGATTTAAAGTCAATACATTTAACCCAACTCCATTAACTGGTATATTCTCAAAAGAAGGAAACTGGAACCTTACACCTTAAGAAAAATATAGAAAAAGGAAATTTCTAGACTCATGGCAAAAGCTTCTGCTTTTGATAAACTAAAATAGTCCCTAAAACAAAAACATGATAAAGTAAATAATATGGAGTTTTTGAGATCATTCAGAAAAAAACATAGTATTGCTCTTGTTCTTCTATAAGTGTAATCGAAAAGGACTATACTAACAAAGATTATAATGAGATTTCCCTCAATTTGTAGATACAAAACACATCGAATGTGTAACTATTTCCAAACAAGTATACAAGATAATTTTGAGAAAATAGGCAAGTTGACCTAGTAGGATAAAGAAAATATGTTCGAAATCCCTAATCATAACTTCAAACAACTTGACCAACAACAATTTAAAATGCTAACAAGTGCAAAGCCAAACAATGAATCAAGTAGCTAGAGCAGAAGTAATTAGCTCAAAAGAACACTATGCCACACAAGAAAACCTAATGGCTTTCAAGGCCTTTTATAATAAACAATTTCCAGCCTCAATACTATTACGACTAAACGACTATTGCTACGATGAAAAAGATGAAGAACAAAATGATAAAATTAAAAGGGAAAAGTATATGTTTACCTCTTTCGGGGCTGCAAAATAGGACTTTGGGCTTTTGTCGGGCGTCGAACACCACTGAAAAATGTTCAAATCGAGAACTTTGATTAGCCCAAGAATTTCAAGAAAAAGAAATTTTTTTTACTAAAATAAAAACTCTTCTTTGCTCAAAGATTTTTCCAAACCTTGAGACTTGTGTTTTTTTCTCAACGGTGAGCCTTTTAAAAAGAATCAAACGGGGTGAATCATGAGCTTCCCAATGTTGGAGCAATAAATTTAGGGGTATTATAGGAAATTTGAAAAAGTATAAGGGATGAGTTGGAAACGGTACTATTTTAGTACATATTTGAAATTCAAATTGGTGGAATATTGTTGAGTTGGTCATTGTCGTATGGATAGGATGAATCGCGGTTCAATTTTGGGTCACCGAAGTCGATTTGTAGGCTATCCGCCGCTGGATCGAGTTGCGGGTTGCGTTTGAATCAGCAGGTTAAGGTTGCGATGGCTACTTTTTTGCCGTTGTTGAATGGGTCAGATAAGGTTGTCGTTGTTGGTGGTGGTTTTGTATGCGTTATTTTCTATTGTACATTGGGAGGAGCTGATGTTATTGTTTGTTGTAAAGAAGAGAATAAAGTGGGTCAAGTCAAAAATTAGGCTGGTGATGTCATTTTATGAAGTGGGCTGCTGAGGGTGGTTGGTTATAGGGCCAGGTCGGAGTTGGTTTGTGGGCTGGATGAAATAATTGTTAATGTTGTTGGGTTGGTGTGGTTTGTTGTTAAGGTAAAGTTTTGTTGCACCTGTGTGTGGGAATGGGCCAAAAATGGAAAGGGGACTACTAGTTAGAAAGGTGATTTTGGGTAGATTAGGTTATTTGGGGATTATTTGAAAAATAAACCCAATTAGATTAGGATTTAGCTTTTTTCATTTAATTTTCAATCAATTTGAAAATCATTTGGCTAATTGAATTGCATTCAGAGCCAATTTGATTTCAATATGGTCAAATTTAATGGACTGACTAAATTAAATCAAAATTCGATCATTTAATCTCGGACTTCTTCATTTAATAAAAATCAAATACATATTTTCCAAATAAACTATTTTCAGGAACAAATTATATTTGAATCAAGATTTTACCCTTTTGAAATAATTTCCAAGCTCAATCTAAATAAAAGTTCAATTTTGATAAAAATATTCATTTAAGTAATAAAATTTATATACAATCTCGTATATGTGATAACAAAAATGTATAATCGTCGCTTAAATGACAAAATTAATCCAAATAAATATTTTAGAGCGCATTTATCCGGATGAAATAAATATTTCACTTTTGCTAAAAATTGAAGAAACCCAAAATTAAATTTAAGTTGTGGAGGACAAAAATTAGGTGTCAACAACTTGTAGTGCGGACGTATAAGCAAGACAATACTCAACTACCTAACTGACTTTATACCCTTAATTGTGTTCTCCACAACCTACTATATAAGGTCAAGTTCTTGATTATCTAATGCAGTGTTATGTCTTGTCTAATTATCTCTCCTCAATACTTCCTCAGTCTACCTCTACCTCGACTGAAACCATCTATATCCAAACTTTTACACCTCTGTACTGGGACATTCATGTATCTCCTCATATTCACATGTTTAAACCATCTCTAATTTACTTTCGCATTTTGCCCTCAATCTGTGATCACTCCCTCCTTGTTTTGAGATATTATCATTTCTAGTTTTATCTCCCCTAGTCCGCCTACATATCTATCTCAACATTCTTATTTATGCAACTTTCATTTTTGAATTTGAAAGTTCTTGATTGGTTAACATCTACTTCATACAACATAGTTGGTCTAATCACCACTCTATAAAATTTGCCTTTAATTTTTGGTGTCACGTTCTTACTACACAAGACTCCAGAAGCCTTCATTTCATCTGTACTGCACCGCTATAATGTATGACATCATTATCAATATCATCATTACTTTGGATACAAACCCAGTATACTTAAAACTTTCTTTCTGTTGGATGGTCTGGATATTAAAATTTTCTTCCATGCTAACTAGATGTATGATTGAATCAAAGTGATTTCTACTTCATTCAAACGTTGGATCTCCTATATTTATATCATTGAAATGTCCAGATAATCTATCTTGATCCTACTCAACCTGATCTCTTTAGACTTTAAGATTTGAGTAACACCATGCACATTTAGATTATTTAACATAGTACATTATACTTACAAGTCTAAATCTAGTGTGTTACATCATTTCCCAATGAGATATCGGGAGAATAAGGTTATAAATGAATGATTGTATTAATAAGTTGAAATATGAAGGTGTTTGAAGTGTCAAGCCAAGGTTTTAGGTCGAAGAAAATCAAAAAGAAAAAGCTTAAGTAAAAAAGAGATACCTTGTGGAGAGTCACTTTAAGTGATCTAGAATATGGCATGACTTTGAACGAGCATATCACCAATATAAAGAGTTAGATTATACCATCGATTAAATTAAAGGTCTTAAAGTCTAGTTTATATTCAAATAAACTGCTTGTCAATCTGAGTTATGCTAATATGAAAAGACATTGTCGAAAAGAATATCTATTTACATCTAAGTCACGTGTACATGACTAAGTAATTAAAGTTAATACGATTATTCGAGATCGTGAAAAAAAGACTACAATTAATCCTAAAGTATATGTATTCATGAGTATGAATGTGAGAGCATTAGATTAAGTATAATGACCCCCTAGGTTATCTTCTTAATTTTCTTGCGTTTTTGTGCTTCAAGCCTTCCCACAGTGGTTAGAAGTCATTTAAATCACGATTGATTTCTCAAATAATGATGATGTCTATCCCACCAGTAAGCAAGTCAAGTTGTAGCCCGAAACGACAGGTAACGAGCTAACAGGAAGAAACCAGAAAAAAACAGATATAAATGATAACAATAGTAATAATAAGTGGAAAGAGAAGGAGAACCTATGAGATATATCAAAAATGAGAGAATGAAGATGACCAAAATATATAAATGAATTCCTCTTGAGATATGATAAGGTCTATACTAGAGTCGTTACTAAAAGATGCCCAGAATACTACATAGAATCTAAAATATACTCAATATATACAACCAGTCTCAAGTATAAAAGAATAAACTGAAGGAGCTGAAAGAGGATTAGCCTCGGACTACAACAAGCTCACTATGCTCTGGATATGTACTGAACAAGGGGAATTACATAAACATCGACTGCTATTACTCGGATCTACATTAGGAAAAATATACAGAAGTGTAGTATAAGTACCAAAGCAATGAGTACTCAGTAGACATCATCAGTCGACTAAGCTCAATACAAGAAAAGTATAACTAAAATACGAAGGTGTAGTCTAAGTCAACAATAAACATGAATAGAAAGGTAATCAGCTATTGAGATATGCAAATGCAATAAATAAATAAGTAAAAATGATATAGAAAGATAAATAACGTAGAAATAAGAAGGCAAACCAAACATAACCTAACTGGGCCTTCATAGGCCCGCTAGACATACTAAAAAGACAATTAACCCAATTGTGCCCCCATAAGCCGGGGGACAAACAAGAAGTAATTAAAGAAAAAAATGTTAATAATATGTAATTGAACCAACCCCAAGAAACTATAGTAGCTATCCAAATATGCACCGAGCTTAAACCGACACCAATGGGTAGTAACGAGAGGCCAGGCGTCTGGATCTAATTAAAAATAATGGGTAATAACGAGAGTCCACATATGTGTCATAAAACAGAACTCATAATCAAATGTCAGACTCGAATTGAAACTTAAAGGAACTACAACTCCCAGAACTACTATAATTAGTACCAAAACTCCCAAATAATATTATTACCAGATACCGAACTCAAATCAAAACTAATGGTAACCATACCCAATGGTAAAATTATAAACCAAATCATGTCATAGATGATGCCAAAGTGGTGCTAAATTTCATAATAAATTACTGAAAAATAAAGTATATGCTGGCCCCAAACCATAATTAAAATACATTTAAATAATCATTCATGTAACTTAGTTAAAAATGGATGAATTCAAGGTTTTATAATTTAATACCACATCTAAGCCTATACATGCTACATCATACTAAAAGATAATAGGATTAAAATTTACTAGAACGGAATCCTAACAAGATAAATAAGGCATGAGATATTTCAAATGATACCCACACTACACCTACTTATCCAAAACTAACATAATAGCACATAATTATCATAAATAAGCTTAATCCAAATATAGGATAAACCTAGCCTACCTAGACGCCAAAGCTAAAAGCCCCGTCGAGAAGCCTCCGAATAGTGGCCCACTAGAACCCGCGCTTGAAAAACTTGATGCAGATAATTGATTTTCGTTTGGAGATCGTGTTTGATATCAAAATATCTTTGTACAAAATCTCGTGTTCAGCATATTCACATATAATTTGTACTGATTTAGAACTATCTTGATAAAAAGCTGGAAAAGTAGATAAGAAATTGTCACGCCCCAAAATCCTATCGGGCCGGACTGGCACCCGAAGCCGAGAAGGCCCGGGAGAACCCGTTCAAATACCTGTACTTTCACTTACATGTCACCAAAAATTTGGGCAGCACTTCGTTGCATATAGAAGGGTCTAATTACCTGTATCAGTACAACACACACAAATATATATATATAATACTTGGCCGTCGGGGCCACCACATATACAAATATAACATCACTATATAAACTCCCATGACTTTACCCTTCCTTATGTCTACAAAGCCTCTAGGATATACATGACATAACTAGGGTCGGGACAAACCCCCGCCCACACATGACTTCTGTACAATAACAAAACATAAGGAACCGACTCGGAAAGCTCCGAAGCAAACTGGAGCTCACCAACAATAGCTGTACGACCTGGCTCCTATCTATGCTGTGAATGAGCTGAAGCACCTGTGCCTGCAGAATGAAATGCAGGTCCCCCGTGAGGGACGTCAGTACGAAATATGTACTGAGTATGTAAAGCTGTAAATAATCATATGTGATATAGGGGATCAAGAAAATCAGACGCAAGTGAATAAATCATAATAGAAGTGAACCACACTTCATATAAACACTTTTAGCATCATGTACATTATCATTAATCTGAATTGGGTTCTTGAATTCAAACACATTTGTGGAACGGTATACATTCGTTCATTTCATTCTTTACAATTATCATTCGCCATTACCTCCTCCTCCCGAACCTCCAACCACCTAACAATAATCAATACTATATCGTACTGTGACCATTAGGCTGCCCCCAGTACATATCAATTGGGATCGACCCATGCTAGGCTTATGCCCCTGGGATACCACCCATAAACACATAAATAGAGATCGACCCATGCTAGGCTTATGCCCCTGGGATACCACCCACACGTATATCAAGTAACACATAAGAGATTTTTCCAATAACTTAGTTCAAAAGCTTTTGAGATTATTACATTAGTGTTCATGCCAATATAGTACCTTTGGAATAATGATACATCAATAGAAATCAAGTAATAGATCTTCTATACAATAACAATGTCATAAAGACTCATTGGTACATCAACAATGTGTTTCAGAATCATCAATATCACAATAATGAAATAGGAGCCTTTTGGTATTTCAATGAAACATTTTGACACTTTATAGAATGGAAACAACTTCGTTGGTAATGTAGAACAATACATGTTTTTGAACAACCTCGGAATCTTACTTGACGGAACAATGGTGTTTTCATGCCAAAGAACATCGTTAGAGTATGCTTTACATACCTCGTTGTAGATTCGGATACCAATTCAACACAACTTCCCGCCTTTACAAATCACTTATCTACAATGAAATGTTTGGCATCTAGTATTAGCAACCCAACACCACAATTCTCTTCCATAATTCCATACAACCAATATTTGCAAAACATTCCAAAAACCAACTTGAACAATAGGTTTATGTGTATATATATATATATAATCATCATTTCACTACCACATGATCACACCAAATCCCTTCACAATTCAACATAATCCAACATCATTTCCCAATCATCTTTCAACAACAATCACATAACATACTTTTTATGCTCACATGCATATATATATACATATCCATATAAATAACACCAACATAATTTACATCCTTACCATAAAATGCCCCTTTTGATTTCGAAGTCCTGTTGGCACAAATAAGGGGTGCTTCTCGAAGCCCTCGAGACGGTGAACACAATTACGGAATCAATTTGGACTTTCCACGGTTGAATCACAAGATAATTAGAGTTGAAAATTAGGCTAGGGTTTGTTCTTTCCTATAATTGATGATGAATATGAGTTTTTGAACTCATATACATGTATATATACACATATTCCCGTCCATAATACCATAGAAAATGACCAAAGTGCCCTTAAAATTTAAATAATGTCAAATATGTCATCCGATGGACTGTTTTGACAAGCTGAAGTAGATAGACCATAACTCTTTGCTCCAATATCGAATTTGGGTGAAATTGGTATCATTGTAAAGATAATTTAAAGGGCTTTCATTTCATATAAATTAGACCACCCAGTTCGTCCTGTACAAGGATTTATGATCGTTTGAAGTTGACCCTAAAAATTTGTTTTGAGAGGCTGAAGTAAAACGAGTATAACTCCTTACTCAGATGCTGGATTTGGATGAAACCAATTGAATTTGAAAGAAGACTCAAAGATCTTTCTTTTTATAGGTCGCAGCCCTCCCAGTTAATTATATTGAGGGAGTTATGATCGTTCAAAGTTGACCCAAAAAAACTGGCAGGCCTCAGTAGTTTGTGTGCAGGAAATTTTCCTGCACATTTACTGTTCACAACATCCCCGTTTTATAGTTTCGAATGTGCTCGATTATATCCAAAACTTATCCGTTTTTGGAAATCTTTATATCGTTGGAAAGATTATTCAATAACCTTCGTATGAAACCATCGACAGGCAAATTCCGGTATAAATAAAGTCGATTCCTATACACATATAATCAAACTATACACTTGAAACCATCTCAAAATAATCAACTCATACTTAAACTCATATATACCTAACTTAGGATCAATACATATACTCCAACACGTATAACAATGGATAATGCACGTAATTAAGTACGGGGTGTTGCAGAAATAGTTTATTAGCGATATATATGTACACGTGCTAGATTAGTGGATACTTTAAACACTTATTTGACACCTAAGGACATACATGTCACGTATATATACAGTAATACATATCAACTATAAAATGTAAACATGTTATATATATACACTCAGGTATTGCATAAGTTTGTGGTAAAATGAATATTATATTTTGAATATACCATAATTAATAGAAATTTTTTTCTAACAAAACCTCTATTATATAATAATTATTATTTTAACACATCTAGATTTACTATCTCTGCTTAAAATATTAATAGATTATAAAAGCTATTATAAAGTAATATAAAAATATGTCATAACTAAAGAATTTTATCAATATAAAAAATAATTTAGAAAGGTTATTAACTATGTCATCTTATCGAATTTTAATTTAATTTAAATATTTTACAACTACTCCGGTATTAATAAAATTCTTATATGAACTGCCTGAAAATTGAACTGTCAGTCCTAGCAAGTTATAAATAACTTAGGGCAGTTATAGAAAAACTCTAAGCATCGAGAATGTAGAAAAATGAGGGAAATGACTGGGAAGGTCATTACAATTTATGACTTGATAAAACTGTCGGTTCGATTATCGAATAATTTATTTGAATTTTAGGCTTGTGTTCCTGTTTAGAGCTTTCACAATTAGTAAATTGGTCATGGACC
The DNA here is from genome assembly GCA_030864225.1 of Capsicum baccatum var. pendulum. Taxonomy (NCBI): domain Eukaryota; kingdom Viridiplantae; phylum Streptophyta; class Magnoliopsida; order Solanales; family Solanaceae; genus Capsicum; species Capsicum baccatum. The sequence goes on along the minus strand of CM061558.1, from coordinate 71,565,481 downwards.
AAAACTCATAGTAAACAACCTCAAATAAGAAATTAGATAATGTCGTTAGTTCTGGAGCTTTGATTTTAGGTATAGGGGCCCTTGGTCTGGGTCCCGATGCTTTTAAACTCGTTTTGGAGTATTGGTTAGAAATTGATTAAAATGAAACTATGGGTATGAGGACCATATTTAATTGAACGAAGGTTTTGATAGTTCTGTTGAGTCTGAAATATCGAATTTGGTATGGTAACATAGTTTGTTTGCGCACACGAAGTTCTGAATGAATCTCGAGCATCTAATCGGAGTCCATTTGGACTTATTAAAAATCTGGTGCATGATATCTGGTGTGACTGCTAAAGTGGTCTAGGATCCACTTTAGCGGTGGTTGCTTTAGCCACCTTAGCTACTCGATTGAGGTCCGCTTTAGTGGTTAAGGTTTTCTTAAGTGGATGTTGCTTTAGTGGTCAAGGTCTTCTTTAGTGGATGTTGCTTTAGCGTCCATGGTGCGGCTTTAGTAGCAGTCACCTTTTTGCACCAGCCGCCTTAGTAGTCATTTCGACTTTAGCAACCAAAGCGGTCACTACTAGTTTTATAATTTCTTCTTCACCCATTTTTTCCTTATTTTCTAGGACTCTTTTCCTCAATTTTGAGATCTTGAGACGTGGAAAAGTTGCTAAGTTAAGCTATTTTAGAACTCCTTGCTCATTTTTCATTAGTTTCCCCTTCAAATTTCATCCTTTTTCATTATTAATTCCTAGAGTTTAGGTCTTAAATTCCTAAACTTTAGGGGATGATTTGGACCCCTATTTGTGCTCAAATTTTGAGCACACATTACTTGTTCTTCAAGGGACCCATGAAAGATTTAATTTTGGAATTCCATTAGTGGGTCCTATGAGCTCATTTTTGACTCCGTTTTGGGCTTGAAGTTTTATATTGCAATATGAATCTATTTTTACTCATATTAACATGTAGATAATTATTTTGATGGCGTGGTAATATTTCATGATTGTGGAATGAAGATGAGCAATTTGTAGACAATTTAAGATTTACGATTTGGCGTCGAGGTAGGCTTCAGTCTACTTTTTTCTATGAGATTGTGTATTGTATAGATTGTATGCTAGGTGGAGATTATAGGATGAGATTGTGACTGTTATATCATGACTTAACCTATTTTAGAATTTTGGGATAAAAATATGACCCGAACCATAGCATAGATAACTTGATATGTCTTTAGAATCCCACTATACTTGTTTATGGACCTGTTTAGTCATTGATTGACATTACAAATTCTTTAATATAGGACTTACCATATGACTTGATGGTTTGAGCGGTATTTCTCTTATTAGAGCATTGTAGTAATTTTATGCCCTTGATTACCATAGTTTATCATGTTATGAGGTTTTATTATGTTAATTATGTATTGTTGGGCCTGAGGTCATGTTTACAATACTAGTTGGACTTTGAGTGAGTATTCCATTCTTAAAAGGATGAGATTCCAGTTTATAGATGCTTAGGCAATTGTAGTTGTATGGTTTGGATACAGGGGATGGTATGCATACTTTTAGGCGCATTTATGCTCACTTAGTGGTACGATTCTAACCAATTTTTTGATTTTACTACTATTTTATAAAAAAAAAATTATTTCTACTTTTCATTTTTAAAATGGATTTTTTTACAAGGGGAATCGCACCACCTTATTTAATAAATTATGATCTTTTAAAACTAAATATGATACTGTGGAAAAATAAACCAATGTTGATTCTGGTACATTATTAAACCACGCTTTCACCACAACTATTTACTTTGTTAGAAGAAGATTTTGACCCTTTCTATGTTATTATGCTGATTTAGTTCCAAAGTTAATCTTGGGCAATGAATTTACTGATTTACACTCTTTTAGTCCCAATTGAATATGGGCACATATTATATTTATGTATCTCTGGTACTGAATGGAGTAGATCGATTGTGATGGTTATTGGAAGTCCTAATTCGAGATCGGGCAGTGTATACGGATATCCTGAGTCCCCTATGGCCCCCTTTGTCCGTGAGCTATAGTGCCAGAGAAGGATGGTCGTTGTAGGTCTTTCCTTTGAGATCTATTGAGATGGACAAGGTATATACAATTAGTATATTATGGCACTTAGATCGAACATAGTATTATTGGTTTATGTTGCATTTATTCATTCATATGCATTGCCTATCACCAGTATGATTGTTTGGTGCTTACATCTATCGGCCTTGTGGAGTTGTATAGGTATATGCTATGATTATTATTTGCTAAATATTTCTTGAACCTTTCAGGCTAACGAGTACCAGTTAGGTTATTGTTTATTAGAACTAGCCGGTAACTTTATTATGAATTATTATGATAGTTCGTGGCAAAATAATTATAGACTTATCCAAGATTATTAGTATGTTTCTGATTTTTTTCTTCCTCATGTTAAGATATGTTAGTGTTAGATTATGTCAATTTTAGTCATTCTTTGGTTAGAGATCATAATTATGCTAGGATTAGCTTTCCTTCTTGATTAGGGTTCCTCGAGATATTAGGTTGGCTCCCTCGGATATTTACCTTTGTGTTTAGTCCTATATATATGGCATTACTGTATATTCCTCTCTTTCCTTATCTATTCATATTGCATAGGTATCATTTGGCCTCATAATACTACTAGATATCCTTTTTTTACTCTTCATTTGTATATTGGCTAGTGATATACGGTATTGCACTTTAGTTCCTAAATACTATTAGATAGGATAAGTTTATCCTTATTTCTCCCTTGGTATTATTATGTTTAGTTTCTTGGATAATTACTTGTAGTTTATATTCTTGGTTTAACTGTTATTCATACTTTCATTAGCTTTGAAGCTCAGTCAATCGATGCCTTCTGAGTACCTCGTGTTTATTACTCATACTACACTTTTGCAACCTCCAGATTATAGTACGAGTTCTCACCGTTGAAGTGTGCATCGTGCAAAGTAACCATGGATCGGAGAGTTGGGGTGAGCTCTTGACATTTAGGGTATTCATTCTCTCACACTTATTGTTAGATTGATATCTAGTTTGTATTCAGAGACATATATATACATATATATACACATACATACATATATATATATATATATATATATATATTTCATGTGTACTTTTTTTGTATTAGAATCGGTTTTGGGGATTTCATCATTATATTAATCTATTTATTAGATTCCTTTAGGTTTTAGGGGTTTCATCTTTTTATTAGTTTATTCATTAGATTCTTTTTCGCTGCTTTCTTTATTTCTCTTGATAGCCCGTTACTAGTAGTTTCAGACTATGGATTGACTTACCTACTGGTGGATTATAGTAGATGTCATCATAACCTGAGAAATTGGTTCGTGACATTAACGAATTAATATTTAAGAAGCAAGAAGAATGCGAGACAAAGTGACCTACTAGCTCAAACATCCTACTAACTAGGACGCCCTACTTACTTGAGTTACTTATATTTATATAGACTATATTAATTAAAAGAAGATAAAAATGACAAATAAGTACAAGTTGGTGATCACCGACTTAAAAAATATAAGCTCAAAGCACCTGCTTAAAACAAAGGGCAAAGTTAAATCAAAATAGAGGTTTTAGAACCTAAATTAATTATCAAATGGACATTTGGCATTACATGGATCATCCCTGAGAATCATCTATTCAAGACTCGGTATATATCTATATTTAGGCTAAAATTATGTTATACATACATAACAATATAAGAATATCTCTCTCCTTTGATGCTCTTGCAGCCTCTATTTTTCCCTTGGCAGGATTCATGTTTTTCTAAGTTGTTTTGAGGATTAAAGGTAAGTGAGTGACTATATTTTTTATGACTTTGAGGTGGAAAATATGGTGCATAGAAACTCCATTTTTTGGGGAAAGTTTGGGCAGTTCTTGGATCAAGAAACTCCTATGTCGCCCCTTTTGGCATAAGTCGTGTTCTTGACTTATTTCCACTTATGTTAAGGCGTTGTTGTAAAAAAATATTTTTTATTAAAAAATTGTATTGATTTGAATTCCCAGCAAGATTAAGGTAAGTTTTTGTGCTTCTCGTCCTTTTACTCCCAAAAGTTTTTGCCCTTTTCATCCTTTTAATCCTAAAGTGTATGTATTCATGAGTACGGTTGTGAGAGCATTAGATTAAGAAAATAATATTTGGGAAGCAAAATGAATGCGAGACAGAGTGAGGTACTACCTTAAACGTCTTACTTTCTTGAGTTACTTATATTTATATGGACTATATTAATTAAAAGAAGATAAAGAAAGACAAATGAGAAGATATAAGTCAAAAGCACCTACCTAAAAAAAAAAAGATCCAAGTTAAACCAAGATAGCAGGTGGGTCGCCTACTTATAGGTTTTAGGACCTAAATTAATGGGCCAGATGGATATGAGACGGGTCATGGATCATCCTAAAGATCCATCTGTCCAAGACTTAGTATACATACATATTGAGGCTAGAATAATATTATGCTCTTGCTGTCTCTATTTTTGCCTTGCTAGGATTCATGTTTTTCTAAGCTGTTTTGAGGATTAAAGTTAGGTGAGTGGTTGTATATTTTTTTATCATTTTTAGATGGAAGAGATGGCGTATGGAACCTCCACACGTCTGGGGAAGTTTGGGCAGTTCTAGAAGCAAGAAACTCCTATGTCGCCACTTTTGGCATAAATTGTATTCTTGACTTGTTTCTTCTTGTTTTAAGGTGTTGCTGTAAAAAAAAATTTAAATTAAAAAGTTATTGTATTGGTTTGACTTTCCAGCAAAGTTAAGTTAAAGTTTTTTTTTTTTTTTTAAACCCTTTTCTATGATAAGAAAGACGATTCTAGATGTAATTGTGGTACGAACTCACGGGATGATATCCGAAAGCTGTAAGTTCATTTTTTCTTATTATGTTGTACTATTTTGATTTTGTATTATATGTTATATTAGATTTATAGTTTGAAAGTCTTATGGTTGAAATTGGTTATGGTTGTTTTTGGGCTTAGAATTGAAGGGTGTAGTGATCATCAAGTTCTAGGTGATTGTGCAAGCATGTTGCTCATTTGACTATGGTGGACTATTTTATGAGCCCCATATTGCTGTTAGCTGCTAGAAATATATTAATTATGGGTCTAACATGTGTCTGTAATAGTAAAAATGATAGAAGAAAATTTATACAAAAAGAGTTTGACGAGCAAATCGCTCGTGTAAAAGCTGACATGTTGTCGATATGGCTTGAATGTGTTAATGGATTGTTTCTGTACAATTTGACTTTTTTTTTTTTTTTTTTTTTTGTATATAACTTAAGATGTGATTGGTATGAAAGAAAATATTTTTTATGGAAAATATTTTTCTAAAAAATGTTTTCCTGAAAAATAAGTTGATTTCTTACTTATTTTTTTATATTTGGTTGGTGGATGAAAAATATTTTTCAAAAAATGTTTTTTAGTGTTTAGTTGGTGAGTGAAAAAATATTTTTTAGAAAATACATTTTAGTGTTTCGCTAAAGAGTAAAAATACATTTTAGAAAAATAAATTTTGACCTCAAAAAATGCATTTTTTAGGGTGTGTTCGATATGAAAGAGGAAAAACGTTTTCTAGAAAAATAAATTGTTTCTTACTTATAATCTTATGTTCGTTATGCAAATTGGGTAAGTATATATTTTTTAAAAGTATTTGTATATATTTAATAAAAACATAGAGAACAAATAGGATAAGAAGGACGAGATAAGAAAATATTTTTTTTTTAAATAAATTAATAAAATTAATTTTCTTTTTGGATGGAGGGGGGTTGGTAGGTGGGGGTTGGAATTATCAAATACATAGTAGGGGCATGGTAAGAATTTCTTTTTGATTTCCTTAAAAATAAATTAAACTTTTTTAGGGGAGGGGGGAGGGGTTGCTAGTAGGGGTTGGGGGTTGGGTTAGGGGAGTGAGGATGGGGTAAGAATAATTTTTAAAAAAATAAATTTAATATTTTTTCTTGTCATTTTTGGTGGGGGTGGGGGCTGAGGTTGGGGGTAAGAAAAAGTTTTTGAAGGGAGTAGGGGTTTGAACTTTGGGGTAGGGAATGAGGTAAGAAGAAAAAATTAAAATGGTCGTAGGGGTGGGGGTTGTGGTAAGGGAGTGAGGGTGGGGTAAGAAAAAAATAAAAAAATAAAAAAATTTCAAAAAAATATATTTAAATTTTTTTTTTTGGAGGGGGGTGGGGGGTCGGGTAGGGGGAGTAAGAAAAAAATTTGAATTTTTTTCTAAAATTAAATATTTTTTTTGGAGAGGGGAGGCTGGGTAATGGTTTGGGTTTTGGATAGGGAATGAGGGAAGAGAAAAATTTTAAAAAAACATTTGGATGGGGCGGGGTGGGGTGGGGTGGGGTGGGGGTTGGGGATTGGGGTTCGAATTAGGGGTGAGTGATTTTGAGAGTTGTATGAACATTTCAACTTAAGAGTGAAGTTGAAAGAGAGTTTTGAAAAATGTTTTCCTTACCTTTTTAAGGGAAGTCATTTTCCTTAGATTTAGAAAAATAAGTTGATTTGAAAAATATTTAAGCCAACCAAATATGAGAAAATTGAAAAATATTTCCCTTCATACCAAACACACTCTTAATGTAAAAAGGAGGTGTGGTTCATTTTGTTGACACCCAATTTTGACTCATTTTTTTCTTCAAATAATTTTATTTATGCTTCTTAATCCTAAATAATTTACTAAAATAAATTCGTTACTTCCCTCTTATCTTGTTTTTATTAAAAATAGTTAATTACTTTTTATATTAAAAACAAAAAAAAATATATCTTTGATACTTGCATCTATATTTTTTAAAAACTAGTTTTTTACTACATTACCATTATACTTTCATGGAAGTTAAATACGTTTACTAAATTATTTATATAGTTTATATACGTATATATTATGGAAGATTAATCCTGACAAAAGAAATATTTTGAATTAATTTAGTGAAAAAGGAAGTGGAAACATATTTTTTGGGCTAACTTCAAATTCACAATTGATGGCCTAATTTATTGATCATTTTAGCCCTGACCCAAACTCGGTCCAATTCAACTTTCAAGTACGCCAACTCTTAATCTAACTCATTAATCCTTACCACATTTTTCCACCAATAAAATCGTGCCATATTATCAGAATCAAAGAAGCACAATCTTTGTCAAACCAATACACTTCATTTGATCCATTGAATTCACTTTATTCGAGGGCCAAGAATTTTTCAATATATATATACTAATTTTTTTGATTAATTTTGATTGTTTGATTAATAGATCCGACAGATCAAATGATCAATACATACAAGTCTGAAGGCACATTATTCCTTTTTCAAAAATCAGAAAAATGTGTCACTCATCTCCACAAAATCACTGTCTCATCTCCATCTTCTCCAAAATGCCACTACAATTAAAAAATTTCAAAAACTTTGTTGTCTATCTCCCCTCTCCTCCACCCAAAGTAGAAATCCTACATTAAAGCCATAGTTGTTGCATCTCTATCAGAATTTCTTAACTTTCGTCCTCTCTCACTGTTAATATCATTCGGAGAAGTCAGGTCCAAATCAATATAAAAGCTCAACTTTAATTTCAAATCAGTCATTAAGTTGGTGAATCGTATAAATTTGAGTAGGGAGATGTATCTTTAAATTTTTGAATTTTGATTTTCTTTCTTGTTTTCGCCGTTGAAATCTTGAAATTCTTATTATCAAATTCAAACTTTTGCATCAAATTATGCCTATAAATAGAGGTGTTTTCATTTCTTGAGTCGCCACGTTGTTGAACCCGTTTTCAAAAGATCAAAATAGATTTTTTTTTTTTACAAAATTAATTTTCCTCATTTTTATAAAGTTTAGGCAACGACTCTAAATAATTTTCAAAAATTAGAGTCATAGCCATCTTATATTATAAACTATTTCGGCTAGCTTGAAATAGGATGCAACAACATAGCGACTCTATTAGAAATAAAAATATCTCTGTTTGTAGGTAAAATTTGTACTTGAAAGTCCGAATTTGAAGATTTCAATGATTAAAATAATGGGAGAATATCAATTTTTAAAATTTGAGAAGAACGTATCCTTATTTGAATTTTAGACGATTCTTGGACTTGATAATAATTTGAAATCAAAATTGAGTTTTTATACTAATTTGATTCTGATTTCTCTAATTTGATGGGATTCACGTGTGAGTGTCACACCCTTTTTTTAAGCAAAAAAGATTTATTTTATGTTGAAAAGAATTTTAATTATTAAGTGACAAAAAGAAAAATTTAGTTCAAAAAGAATTATTACGTTTAAACTCAGAGTCGCCACTTGACATAAGTCGGGTGTGCCAAGTCACCTTTGAAAATCTTTTTGAAAATGATTTGGTTCTAAAAACTGATCCACGAACAGAGATTTCGATTAAGGAATTCTGTTGCCCGAGGAGAAGGTGTTAGGCATCCCTCGGTCCTATGGTTCAACATGATTGCTTCGTAGAGTATATTGGCTAGTAAACACTATGAGATGTATAAACCAAACAAAACACACAAGGAGAAAACAAACAATCAAACAAACACAATCAAAATAATGTCCAATCCAATTTATTACAAATCCAAAATAGAAAGGTACTGAAATGTAAACCTACGCTAACCTAAACTAATCCTAAACTACGCTTCACCCGATGCCTCGGGTCTTGATCACGAATCTCCTTTACGTACATGATACTTCGGGACATTCCCTGGTGAATAAGTACAATGAGCCTCGAGACATTCTGTGGCAAATGAATACAATTTCAATTTAAATTTGAATAAAACAAAATCATTCAAATCATTCAAGCATACAACAATCATTGATTCTTGCGGTTTACCTACCCGACCTAAGATTTGCCTATTAAATTTTCGGCCAAAAGATGATCCTATCGAATTCAACAAAATTGTCATTCATTTCGAATTAAACAACCATCCATGAATCAAAACAAATTCCATGCTCACTTCTATCGATTTTTCAATTCTCCAATTCAAACCCCAAACCAAATTAAACTCCATTCATGTGTATTGACATAATTCCAAATCAGAATTAGTAATTAGAGTTGCTCCAATCGAAATCAAAGAAACAATTCACAAGAATCAAATAAGAGGTTAAGAATCAGACCTTTCGGGTTGAATTTGATTTACAATCAAATAGAATGATTTGTCGGGACCACGGAACCTCGAACAAGCTTAAATCCTCGAACTAAAACCAATGGCAAACCCCAAACCCAAATCGAATTGACCTCTTTTGGTTTTCCGCTTGTGGTTTTCATCGGAATAGTAGCATTATAGAACTGTTTTAGGTCGGTTTTGGTTGTTTTTCGGTGACCCGGTCATTGATTTTTTGGGCGATTTCAGTGATGGCGCACTTGGTCCCCGTTGATGGCGTCTTCCGACGGCGGTTCGGCCAGCGGGCCAAGAAATTAGGACTTAATGGTTGCATTTCGGCGGGGTTTCGGCGGAATCAACTCAAACGGGTGACTGCTTGTTGTTGTTTGTTTCGCAGCTGGCCGAATTTTTGCAGAACGACGATTCCGGCGAAAAGAGCTGAGCGGAGCTGTTTTCCCCCTTGTCGTTCACTCCTCTCTGATTTTTTTTCTCAATTCCTCTCTTTTCACTCTCCGTTTCCTCCTTTTCCGATTGTGAGTATGTGCATCATTCTGTATGTGTTGTTAGTGTGTGTATATGTGGAGAAGAAGATGAATTGTGTTGTATTTTTTCTCTCTGTATGTCTATCAGTTTGTATTCTGTTATGGGAAACAAAATGGGAAAAATCATGTAAGGGGCAGAGGTAGGGGTAGGGCTAGGGTAGGGTAGGGTAGTGAGGTGCGTAAGCGTAGGAGTAGGGGTGTGATGTTTCAAGTTGTTATGGTAGGTTGTTATTTTTATTAGGATGAAGTGAAAAGGGTCAAATATATTCCTTAATTTTGTGAAAAGATTTAAATATATTTTCCGTTATAAGTTTGGTCTAAATATATTTTCGTTGTTAAAGTTTAGAAATAAATATATCTCTAAATTTTGCGAAAAGGTCTAAATATATCATCTGTTATAAGTTTGGTCCAAATATGCTCTCGTTGTTAAAGTTTGGGAGCAAATATATCCCTTAACTTTGCGAAAAGGTTCAAATATACCCTCCGTTACAATCCATAACCCAACCCACCAATTTGGACCAACCCATAAACCGACCCAACTTTTATTTATCAAAATTTCAATCTTATAATATTATTGAAATATTTCATCAGTTCAATGACTCTTCAAATATTATGTTAATGTTGCATTTTTTCTTATTGTTAGTGTGTTTTACTTTAAATATTGTGTTGATATTGCATTTTTCAAACTTTGATTTATTTCCATGTTGTTTGATTTTATCGCGAAAGACTCTAATCTATTGAAATATTTTAAAATGATTGTAAAATATGGAAGAATCAGGGTCATGGCTTCTTCAGCTATTTCAGCTCCTAAGAGAGAGACAGACCTCCAAAAAATGGATTGTCATATCCGAAATAGGCCTTGTTTCAATCTTTGAAAGTAATATCGATAATTTTTACAACAAACTTCTCGAGAGGCAGAGTAGATCACTTTAATATACAGATTTGATGTGTCAAGTTACACAGTTAGGTTCGCGGAATAGATTCGTAATTTCTCCTCCGAAGGTTAGATAGACGGAAAGAATGATCCTCGCTTAGATGTTTACTAGAGATATTGTCTTGTTGCTGGAAAAAGGGCCCTTAAAGATGGAAAACAAAATTTGGGTCGGGTTATGGATTGGTCCAAATTGGTGGGTCGGGTTATGGGTTGGTCCAAATTGGTGGGTCAGGTTATAGGTTGTAACGGAGGATATATTTGAACTTTTTCGCAAGGTTAAGGAGTATATTTGCTCCTAAACTTTAACAGCGGGGGCATATTTGGGCCAAACTTGTAACGGAAGGTATATTTGAACCTTTTCACAAAGTTTAGGGGTATATTTTACCTTTTACCCAAAATTTATTGGATTTGTTATTGTGTGAAATTTATCACATGAGTGAAGGTCTACGGTAAAGTGAGGGTAAATTAGTAAACACACATTCTCGGGAGGGACAAAATTACGTATCTATATCATGCCTTTTTTTGGATGTAAACACAAAGGATTTTCATGCAAAGAAGTAGACAACGAGATAGAATTTTGACTCGACCATTATTCAAAGGAAGAAACAGAAGGATAAAGTACGACCGAGTCTTGATTTAGGACATTCTACCTACCCAAGTTATGAGGGAATCAAGTCACAGGTATCTCAAAGGGTTGGAAGGAGAAGGACTATACCGAGTTGGAGAGTCGAGTGAGGTCCTATCGAGGTTTCGGTCCGCGGCTCTGTTATTATATCAAAATAAAAATTACAAGTTAAAATTACAAAAATCCTATCTATGCAGCTTTCCTTAGCTCTTGACTTGCTATTTCATCACCCTTTTCTCTAGGCGAGCTCTTGACTTGCGATTTTCTTACTCTATTCTTCGGGCAAGCTTCCGACTTGTAATTTCATCACCTTGTTACTTGGCTTTTAATTTCTTTACCCTATACTCCAGGCGGTCTCTTGACTTACTATTTCTTCAATCTGTTGACTTTTAATTTCTTCACCTTATTGCTTGACTTTCAACTTCTTCACCATGTTGCTTGACTTTCTATTTATTCGCCCTATTCTTCAGGCGTGCTCCTGAAATCACATCAAAACTAGAAAGAATATTATTTCAAACAAAGATTATTATAAAGAGAGACTCCATTTGGCAGAAAAGTAAAATTCCAAATAACAGGAATTAAAATTTTTGCCCCAGTTTATCATCACAAGACTTTTGTGAAAGTCACATCATAACTACTTGAAAAAACTAAACACGGAAATGCATCTTCTATGAGTTAATTGAAATGATTCGACTAGAAAGTGCATTATCTAGGAATCAAAGGGAATGACTCGACTAGAAAGTACATCTTCTAAGAATCGAGGGGAATGACTCGACTAGAAGGTACATCTTCTAGGAGTCAAGGAAGATGACTCGACCAGAAAGTACATATTTTAGGAGTCAAGGGCAATGACTCAACCAGAAGGTACATCTTTTTGGAGTCAATAGGCATGACTCGATCAGAAGGTACATCTTTTAAGAGTCAAGGGGAATGACTCGATCAGAAGGTACATCTTCTAGGAGTCAAAGAGGATGGCTCGACCAGAATGTACATCTTCCAGGAGTCAAGGGGGGTGAATAGACCAAGAGATACATCTTCTATAAGTCAAGGGGAATGACTCGACCAAAAGGTACATCTTCTAGGAGTCAAGGGGAATGACTCGACCAAGAGGTACATCTTTTAGGAGTCAAGGGTAATGACTCGACTAGAAGGTACATCTTTTAGGAGACAAGGATAATGACTCGACTAGAAGGTACATCTTCTACGAATCAAGGGTAATGACTCGACTAGAAAGTATATCTTCTAGGAGTCAAGGGGAATAACTTGACTAGAAAGTGTTTTCTAGGAGTGAAGGTTCAATTTAAAAAATGTATCACCTAGCAATTAAAAACTGAAACACCTGAACAAAGAAGTGTGTCTTCGAGGGATATAGGATGATGAATTTTTACCATGATTTAATTATCAAACCTGTGCAACAAAATTGCTTTATGCATTTGTAGAGGTGAATCATGGAACCCTTGATATTTATGCTCTGAAGTCCTTGATTTGAAGGTAACATGTTTCCTGTTTCATCAAAGAAAACTTGTGAGTTTAAAACATGGTTGCTGGTTTGTGGATTTGGCTTTCGAGGCAATTGCTCTTGCACTGGCCACATGCAATCTTGCTTCCAACATTGACGTTGTCATTGACTTGCTGCAGCATTGATCTAAACTCAGATAATTAAGAGTGACTCTGAAACAAACACAATATCTTTGATTTGTCATGTTTCTCAGATAAACCATTTGAACCTTGGTATTTCCATGAGTTTTCAGACTTGTCTATTGACAAAACTTTCTGCATGTCTTATTTTGGCTCACAATCATGTCTTTTTCATGTGCTGGATTTTGTCTTGCTTTATGCAATTGAAGAAGTTGATAGCTAGTTTTGAAATCTTTTCTCACTTGTTTTGACATGGACTTGACTCAAAGAAAATAGAAAAATGACAATGATTTTTTATTTGGTAAATGACCCAAGAAAATAAAATAAAGATAAAGACAATGAATGTCCCCATTTGAAACAAAGAAATGAAAAATTTATCTAAAAATGACAGTCAACTCTAATGATTATGCCATGCATTTTGGATTAAGCCGTCTGATCTTTCTATCCAAACTTTCTACCAATTGTTCTTGAGTTAATGGCCCTGAAACTGACTTACTTCCTTGGGCCAATTGCATTCGAAGACCTCATTCGGCTAGTGACGCCTTAAAGGGTTTTCGCCAACAAGATTCTCTTTTTTTTTTTTCTGAGCTCACCATTGCCTTATGGTGTCCGTGAGGGTTTTTCAGCAATGAGACTCTTAGTTTCATTTCTCTCAACTCATAGTCGTCTTACAGTGCCCATGAGGATTTTCACCAATAAGACTCTCATTTTTATCTCTCTCAACTTACCATCGTCTTACGGTGCCCGTGAGGATTTTCACCAGTAAGACTCTCTCATTTTTATTTCTCTCCTAATTCCTTATGTTAAGGAAGACAAGTAGTTTCCAAAATACCTATCATATGGATTGCATGCTTAGCCTTATCATTCTCAAATATTTGATCTGAAGGTCTTTCTTTGATTGTAACTTGACTTTTGGACAGAGTTACAAAGAAAAGATGGCATAAGACACAAACGATACTTGAAGTGGGGTGGGACTTACAACTTTTGAAATTGACTCAAACAACAAAGATTAAGTCATGCCCCAGTTTCTTTTGGCTGGGTAATTCTAAATTGTTCATTTGGTTAAACCAAGCCCAGAGTAGGGCAGCCTATGTATCTCACTCTCGAGAGAGGAGAATCAGGTCACACGTAGTTTAGATAACTTGTTCCTTTGTTTGACTCTGATTGTTTTTACTTTTATTGACTTTTTTTCTTTGAAATTTTTTTTGACTCTATTTTTCTTGATACTCTTCTCTTTTCTTTGTTTTGACGCATTTTTTTCTCTTTTCTTTCTTTTAAAATTTTTCTGACACTATTGTTTTGTTCAATACTTTTTTTTGAGCTTTGCTGATTCTATTCTTGATTCCAAAAGAGGGATATGAAAGAAAATAATATTAAAGCTTAAATGGGGTAAACAAAGGACGACACAATGTTTGGATAGCAGAATGAAATGCATTTGTCACATTAATCCTTGAAAATACAAGTACACATCATGCAATATAAAGTTAAATATAAAGATTATTTGTGACACTTTAACAATATTAACTTTAACTGAGTATGCGTGTCACTTCTTCTTCTATACATGTCAAACATATAACTCCACCTTTGTTGTACATGCTTCACATTGAATGATCCATGCTTTTGTGGAGCTGATTATCTTCCTGTTTCTCTTGATATAGGGATCATGCATCTACTATTTGATCTAATTGAACTATGCTTTTTAATTGATGACCAAGTTATTCTTGTGATTCTCAAAATAATTGTCTTAATTTTGAAAGAAGGCTTCAATGCGGTTACTAAATGTCTCAACACTCTACCAATTTCTCAAGTGCTCTTTTTTGGCTTTAGCCCTCCGATTCAATGTTTCATGAATAAATTGGATTTCAAGATCTAACTGAAAATTCTGCAGGCATGTCATAGCACTAGAATCAACATAAAATGTATTGTGTAAATAAGACAAACAAATAACTTAAAATAAGACAAAACAACAAGGGACACCATATTTTATTAGAAGAAAAGATAGAAGGGTTTAAGGGAAAACGACAGAGAAATAAAACACGATAGATTTCGAACTATAACCCTGAAATAATTTGAAAAATAGAAAGAAGAACAAAACAAACTACCAATAATCCTTCCTAGTAAAGAGAGGAGTGACTTCCCAATTACTGAGCTTGACATCTTAGCCACTAAGTTGCACATCATCATGACTAGAGCTTTCACCATTGTCAATGTTCTTCACCACAATCAATTTATCTTGAATCATCTTTTCTATTTTTCTTTGTAAAGCACGACAATCCTCCATACTATGACCCTGAACATCATAATGATATGCACATCGTATATTAGGATCAAAATTTCTTGAATGCGGGTCAGGAGTATACCCAAGGAGAGGAGTGATCGTGCCCCATTGTACTAATCTCTGGAACAGACTGGCATATGGTTCTCTAATTGGCATAAAATTATCCTTAGACTCCTGCATCTTTTCATTGTTTGACTTGGATGAAACATCGGGCCTAGAAGGGCCTTGATATGTTTGTAGAGTTGGGGGATGACTCTGAGGAATTGGTGCGTGCCATTGTGAGTAAGAAGACGGTTGGATATATGGTTGTATGCTATATACTGGATATGGAGGTGGGGAAATAAAGTATAATGGATTTTCAGAGTGATTATATAGAGCTTGGGTATGAACTTGGGCTTAAGACTGAGGGTAACGACGACGTGGTCTTCTTGGACTTGCCCTTTGTCTAACTACAATAACAGCTGCATCTTCCTCATTCTTCTTCCCTCTAATTTTCCTTAATTGATTGCAATATTGTCCCAAATGTTTCACGAATTCCTCATGTCCATCTTGCTCCTCAAATTTTGACATCTCAAGGATTGGAGAAAGGTTAACACTGGAAGACATGTCTCAGTCTTTGTATGAAACATCTTCTTTACCCACAGATCCTAGGGAACTTTTCATAGCATTTTCCGCACTCTTCATTTTTTCAACCATTTTCTCTGGCTCTTCTGGCATGCTAGACTTCTTGTTAAGAAATTTTGGTGGTCCAATTAACATTGATGTGGGCTATGAAGTATAGAAATGATCATCAAGAGTATTAAACATGGGTGCACTAGCAGATTGGGGCAGCACAACCGTTGGATTGATAGCCAAAGTGGAAGCCTCAGTAGAAGGTTGAGCAACAAAAACACAAACAATATTTGGTGCTGTCAATGTGGTAGATTTATACTGAAGAGCTAGAGAATGAGTGATGTAAGCATTGAGATGTTTTTGGCTTGGAATGAATTCTTAGGCATGTTGTGGTGCATCAACAACATTAGAAAATGGAGCTTACAATTTTAATGGAAAACTCAGGGTATTTGCGGGGTCAATAGTGGGTAATGGAGGAGGAGGAGGCAACCCATTGGCCCAAGCTCGATGCATTTCCATCATTTATTGCCTTAGTCTCAAATTGTCTTGCTTTAAACTTTCATTTTACTGACTTTTCGTTTCATCCATAATGTCACTCTCTATATTCTTGTTGGACACAACTAACCTTTCCTTGAATTTGGTGTAATGTGGAGGACCATCTAGAATGCCACAAACCAACCACCTTAAACTAACTGAATAAGAGATAACAAATGAGTTAGAGTTCAACACTTTCTCAAAAAAAATTTTCTTAAAGATCACCAAACCCAAGAAGGACGCCTATGTATCTCATTCTCGAAAGAGGAGAATCAAGTGTGCGTAGTTTGTGAAGTTTGGTCAAAGATAACCAATCAAACTCTCTTTCTTTTTCTTTTTCTTGAAACTTTAAGAGGAAAAGAAAATAACAGATTGTCAAAGAATTGACAAGAATCTTTTTAATTTTTTTCAACTTTAAAATTCCTATAAAAATAAAACCTATGATTACCAAAGAAAATCTTTTTGGGTTTTCAATTTGAATTTCATATGAAAATGAAACTTTAAACTATTAAAGGAAAATCTTTTTGTAGTTTTCTTTTAAAGATATATATGGAACACATACTCCAAATGAAGAGTGAAGAAATTCGTTTTCTAAAATTTTGAAATAAGATCATCGAACCCTAAAAGGGGCTGCCTACGTATCTCACTCCCGAAAGAGGAGAATCAGGTGTGCGTAATTCATCTAAATTGAACAATTAAAGATTAAATACCCAACTAAACCCTGACTTGAGAGACACGACCACAAACAGACGAAGAAAAATGTCAATAATTTTTTTTTTGAGTTTTCAATTTGACACTTCATAAACAAATGACACCAACAACTATGAAAGAAAAATCTTTTTGATATTTTCGTTATACGAAATGTACAAAACTTCTATCATGTTTTTTGCATTTTTCTTTTATAAAAACTTTCTATTGTAAAAAAAATCTTTTTAAAATTTTCAAATTATGAATGCTTACTAAATAAGCAAAAGAAAAATCTTTTTGATGTTTTTATTTTTTGAGAAATGAGTGCAAAAGGTAAAAATATTTTTTTTTTAATTTTGGAATTGTGGAAAACAATAATCATAAAGATAAAGTACTCCTAAAAACTACAGGACTCTTTTTTTCGTTTTTTTTTCCAACATTTCATTGCCTACACTCTTTTCTTTAATTCTAGCACATGTTTTTTTCCCAAATCAATCCATTAAATGACCCTGTTATCCTCAAAGATGAAACAAGTGACACGTAAGAATGCTTTAGGGATGAGTCTCCTACAAAGTACCAAGTAGGTCCCGCTAGGTCTCTATATGATTCAAATAAGCATGACCTAAAGGCTGACCTAGGCTGGGATCCACTAACAAGGCTATTCAAGGAAGCGTATGGTTGATAGTGGTTGCGACAGCTTTCCACCTACACGATACGTTCGACGGCTCCACCTCCTAAAATAAGAGTGACTCAACTAGAGTTCGTATACACAACGTGTACTCCGAAAATTATTGCGAAAAAAATTGACTCGGAGTAATGCATATGATGCCAGATATGAAGCGGTAACACATAAGAGAAAACTGTAAACACGCAACACATACTCATCCAATAATGATAAAATAATAACACAAACAATAGCACAAACAAAATATTTATACACCTATAGTGTCAAAGTAAGCCGATACAACTCGAAAAATAAGCTCAAATTTTTTAAAATCCCCAGCAGAATCGCCAGATAACTTCTATTTTTTTCTTTTTTCTTTTTCATTTCTTTGATTTTTATTATTTATTATTATTATTTTTAATTTCATTAACCTTTATTTTTTCTTTATTTTTTTCTTTTCCCGTAACCTTTTTCTTTTCTTTTCTTTTCTTTTATTCAATTCTTTCTAAACAATAAGTAACACCCCATGGAGAAGAATTGGCACTACAATATTGTATCTTAATTTATGAGATGTTCTATTACTCTTCTTAGAGATAAGACTTAACCCAAGGACTTTCAAACAACAAGTTACGTCCCATGGGTAAGAGTTGACACTATCATATTGTGTTTTGACTTATGTGAGGCTCTATAACTCTTGCCTTAGAGATAAGACTTAGTTTAATGACTTTCAAACAAAAAGTTATGCTCCATGAGCAAAAATTGACACTATATCACATTGTGTCTTGATTTGTGAGATGCTCTACGACTTTTGCCTTAGAGGCAAGACTTAGACCAATGACTTTCAAACAATATGTTACGTCCCATGGGCAAGAGTTGACACTACCATATTGTATTTTGATTTATGAGATGTTCTATAACTCTTGCCTTAGAGGAAAGACTTATCTCAACGCAATTTATTCCACATGGGCAAAAGTTGATACTACCACATTGAGTCTTAATTTGTGAGATGTTCTATAACTCTTGCTTTAGAGGTAAGACTTAGCCCAATAACTTTCAAACAATAAGTTATGCCCCATGGGTAAGAGTTGACACTATCACATTGTGTCTTGATATATGAAATGCTCTACAACTCTTGCTTTAGAAACAAGACTTAGCCCAAAGATTCAAACAACAAGTTATCCTTCATGGGCAAGAGTTGAAATTACCACATTGTGTCTTGATTTATGAGATGTTTTATAACTCTTGCCTTAAACATAAGACTTAATCCGAGGACTTTCAAACAAGTTACCCCATGGGCAAGAGTTGGCACTACCACATTGTGTCTTGATTTATGAGATGTTCTATCACTCTAGCCCTAGAGGCAAAACTTAGCCCAAGGACTTTCAAATAAGAAGTTACACCCCAGATACAAGATTTGAAACTATCACATTTTGTCTTGATTTATGAGATTTTCTATAACTCTTCCCCTAGAGATAAGACTTAAACCAAAGACTTTCAAAGAAAAAGTTATGGCCCCATGGCCAAAAGTTGACACTACCACATTGTGTCTTGATTTATGAGATGCTTTATAAGTCTTGCCTCTAAAACTAGACTTAGCCCAAGAACCTCCCAAAAAATAAGTTTCTCCCCTATGGGCAAGAATTAACACTACTTTATTATGTCTTAATTTATGAGATACTCTACAACTCTTGCCTTAGAGGCAAGACTTAGTTTGAGGATTTTCAAACAACAAGTTATGCCCTACGAGCAAGACTTGACACTACCATATTGTGCCTTATATCTAGACAAGACTTATCCCAAAGGACTTCCAAATGATAAGCCACACCCTTAAGTTTATTTTGATGTCAAAGAAAAAGATTCTTTTTGCGGAATATTCAACTTTCTGTTCATTAGCAAAGCATAATAGAAGTTGAGAAAAAGGAAAAAGAGAAGGAAAAAAAAATAAAGATCGAGAAGAAAGAAAAAAATAAAGATTAAGAGAAAATAAAAAAATAAAAAAAGAAAAAAGAAAAAAGAAAAAAGAAACAAAGAATTTAAAAAAAGAAAAAATTAAAGTTTAGAAAAAGAAAGCGCAGAAAATAAAATTAAAATAAAACAGGATCTCTAAGTTTCATGTATGTGCCTTTGATCACATACTTTGTCCACTCGACGGCTCATACTCGATCCTCTTTTATTGAATACAGGGATTTCGTTCGCTCACGGCCCGTTCACTATGGAACTGGAAAAAGAGAAAGAAATGAAGTGAAGAACTTTGTTGACTGATTTCTGAACCTTGCTTTCTATAATGCTATTCGAATTTGCGATAAGGGTTGTGCTCTATACTCCTTTGGATTCAGCCGTTGAACAAAAAGTCTAAATAAGAAAGATTGGGAACACTTTGATTTAGTTAATTATGTATTAACAACTGATACATCATTGCTGAATTAGAATACCCCAAACAGTGTCATTTGAAGACTTGGTTAAAAAAGAATTTTGAAGAAAGTCAAGCACACCAAATGCGTGTGGTAACTAGAAATTTACAATTCTAAAGAGTCTCGAGTTTTCCTTAGAAAGCATGTTCTCAACAGTTTTAAAATTTAGGCAGAGTTTTGGTTATGCCTATCTTATCCACCATATAAAAATGAAAAAAATGAGAAACGAAAAAAGACAAAAGAAAAATAAAGGTTGGACAAATGAATTAAGAAAAGAGAAATGAAAAATAAATAATATTTGAGAAATCAAAAAAAAAGAAGAAGAAAAAACGAAACATAAAAGAAAAATAAAGATTGAGACAAATGAATTAAAATAAAGAAGAAAAAAAGATAAAAGAAAAAATAAAAATCAAGAAACAGTAAAAATAAAATAAAATTGAGAGACAAGTGAACATGAAAGGAATAAAGATATTTGAGATATAGAGGGACAAAAATATATATTTTCTATATATAAAAAGGAAGGAAGGTTAATCTGTAATGACTTTTCGTATGAGGGACAAAAACACAAAGTTGCCCACTATGTAGCCCATCCAGTGTAATTTCCTCGTGTAAAAATAATCCTTGAACATTTGTGTGGTTGCAAATCATTTTACTAAGGATAAAAAAAAGAAATATAAAGTTCATTTTTTTAATATATAGCAAAATAACATTCTTTTTTAGAAGAACTAAAAAGTAAAATGTTTTACATAAAATGAGATGGAGGGAGTAAGTATTTATAAAATTGAGCCAATCTAAACAATCATAATATTATTTGTTTGTACTCTTTATATTTAGGCTTTTCATCCTAATCAATCGATGGTTATTTTTCTCAAAAATAATTAGTACTAGGAATAAAATGAAAAAAGGGTCTAAATTTCCAAAATAGCTAACACTTAATTGTAACTCTTACACTAGTAGTAAATTGTTTATACTCGTAAAAATATGCTAGTAATATTTAAAAAATAGTTACTTGTCATTTGTTTATACGAGTTTCAAAAATAGCTAACACACACTTGTCAATTGTTTATACAAGTTTGTTTAATTTTATTGAACTTCCAATGTACTTACTATTTTTTTTGTGTTGTCATACTATTTTATTAAAGTATAAATTTAAAAATTAAAGATCCATGAAGCTTAAGCATGCCCGCCCCCGCCTTTTAACTAACGAGCAAAACCGGAAACATAATAACAAAGAATCAGAATAGCAACTTCATCTCCAATTTTTCAAAGTAAAACAACTAAATAAAATCTAAATATAGTCAAAAGTGAAATGGAAAATAAGAAATTTAGCTTGGAATTTCAATTTGAACTTATTTATTCAGTAGAAAATCTCTTTTCATATCCAAAACGCCGAAAAACATTGCCATTGCTCCAAGTTCACTTCCGCATTAGTGTGTAATGATTGGAAAGCAACTGACTTCTTAAAATTCAACCTTCCTAATTGTATACTAGCCAATCTGTACTAAACTAATTTTAGGCAAAATATGGCATCCTGACCCAAAACAAGCATTCTCACTAGATCTGGTACAAGTTAACAGACAAAAATAAACGCGAATCACCTCCGCCTGTAATCATACTGACAGAAAACAATCTTTAAAACTCAATGCAGTAGGTAATTTACTGCATGGGTGCCTCTCCCCATCCATTGTTTTACATTATTAAGAACTGAACAACAACAAATTTATTCAGCAGAGCAAGCATCTAGATCCCGGCAAGGAGGAGCCTTAGGCTCACCTAATAATGTAGTATTTCCTCCTTCTGGTCCACAATTGATACGACCTGGGTTCTGAGTGCCACGCTGAAACATAAAAAGCATGCCAATCAACAATGAAGTAATATTATTATGCATGATAAAATTAGTCCTATGCAACTTGGTGATCTTACCAGTGGTTTTTCACCTTTCCTGAATGCCTCAACAATCTCTACAGCTCTCTTTGGAGTGATATCCTCCTGCAGAAAGGAAGGGGAGAGCGATTGAGCACCAAATACTAAACTTATTACTACAAGATTGAAGATATAGCGATCAAAACAGGATTAAAGTATTAACTCACATAATAATCGTAAGTATATCCTTCAGATCCATTGGAATAGTCAGCCACCGTCATCATTGGAGCGTTTACACAGCACCCCTGTCACAAAAATGAGGTGTCATATTGAAATAGCTGTATATTAAATAGGCTATGACTCGAATGGTGTTCAACATTCTGGAACAAATATAAGCACCTAATGACCTAATCAGTGGTTCTTGCTGAAGAGCCTCCAATGCATGCAAAGTAAGATGGATGTCACAGTAATTTAACAACAATAATAGCTAAAGCCTAACTGTTAAATCCTCACACTCGTATAGAGAACAAATCTCCACAGGATCTGAACAGCAATTATAACTTTTTTTATCTTTTTTCATGCTCTCTGTACTATACCTCCATTGAATTATTAATTTTAAGCATATTGAAAATAACTAGTGAAAATTGTCTTCTGATGGGCAAGCATAACTTGTCATTAACAGTAGGTTTCACTGTTTCAATTCCAGAATCATATTTTATGCCTCACCAAGATTGGTTCAGAGGACCTAAGCTAGAGTAAAACAGGTTTCTAGATTAAAAGTCAGCAAAAAATAGAGGCAAAAACAATCTCTTCTTTCCTACCATGCTTTTTCTTCGAGTGTCATATATCTTTATGATTTTCACGACTTTCTCAGGGTTCCAAACAAATAGCAAGCTCCCCCTTCAGCTACCCAATTAAGATCTCAACATGGTCCGCTGGACAGACCTCTATGCATTGGCAACAATGACATTCTGACATGCAACAGACTTATTGCCTGTTTGGATTAGATTATTTTAGAAGGTTTTAAGCCAAAACAACTTTTAAGCAGTTTTGTGGTGTTTTGAGTAAAATAAAAGTAAAAAATGCTTTTCAGCACTTGTTTTAAAGCCAAAATAACAAGCCAAACTACAAGTGAGAAATCCTAACTTACGGCTTTTGGCTTATAAGCCATAAGGTATAAGCCCATCCAAACAGGCTCTTAATCTAGTCAGATTTAGCCTCCAAGGCTTTGGTGTAGAAGTAAAACTGCAGCTTGTGATGTGTAGGTTAGGGACTTTCAAACCCTGCCACACGAAAATCCTAGTATTTTAAGTTTATGAATTGGTTATTTGTCAGCACCAATTTAGAAAGAGAAAATTTGGCTAATAGGCCTCTTCAAGTGTCCAATTAGCAAAATGGCCTACTTTCATTTTCTCATTTTAAAACAAAATAAAAAACCAACTTTAAGGAAGAATTGAACCATAATAACATATTAAAAACTATGTGAGCTATTTACAAATATACTTAAAACATAAAACCCTAACCCATTTTTTCAATTTCAAATTACTTTTTCATTTCTATCTTAACTTTTTTCTCCTCTATTCTTACCAAACACTCATTGTTTTTTCAACTTTCTCCTTTTTGAAGCTAGTATTTTATTTCCAAATGTTTTGTCTCCTCCCAAATGTGTAAGTTTTCTACTCACTTTTAATTTTAGTCTATTTTTTTCAAAAGGAAAAAGGTTTGTGTATACATATGTAATCGGTAGGATGAATAATCAATCTGTCCATATATCGCTCGGATCGGTAATCGATCTGTCGGATCGATAATCAATCTGTCCATATATCGGCCAGATCGATAATTGATCTGTCGGATCGATAATCGATTTGTCGATACATCGACCAGATCAATAATAGATCTATCCATCACAAATCACGTTTTGGGCTAATTTATAAAATATGTAAAAGATTTTAGTAGGAGGGGTTTTGCTTAAATACTGTACGTTGTGATTTGTGGACTAATTTGTAACTTCTAAAACTTGTAAATAAATTTTAAATTACAAATAAATTTAAATTTTCTAAAGTGGGTCATTTCCCTAAAAAAAAAAAAACTTGTAGTCTATTTAATTACTTGTAGGAACACCCAGAGTACATAGCACAAGGTGTAAGTATGCCCCAGTTTACGTTTCAGATCCCAAGACCTCTGCAGGATAACTATGTTAACAAGCGGCCTTATCGTTCAGCACATGATGAAATTAAGCCTGGTATGCCAGGACCTTTTGAACCTCTTCATCCTCGGTAGACATGGTTCATTAAGCATGCTTAAGTTAAAAACTTGTAGCATTTGTGATGAGTTGATTAAAGCTAGTAATTGCATGAATGTAGTTGATGCTGGAAAAGTAGTAAGTATCGTTGATGTCCTGTCTTTTCCACTCTTGACACTCTATACATTTTTGAATTTAGTGATTCTTTGGTAGTTTTGATTGATGAGACACTTCGGGGTGTGAATGATAAATTGGAGGTTTGAA
The DNA here is from genome assembly GCA_030864225.1 of Capsicum baccatum var. pendulum. NCBI lineage: Eukaryota > Viridiplantae > Streptophyta > Magnoliopsida > Solanales > Solanaceae > Capsicum > Capsicum baccatum. The sequence continues at coordinate 71,541,090 of CM061558.1, read as the reverse complement.
GGCAAACCCTTGAGTCTAAAGGGTTCAGGTTGAGTAGGAGCAAGACAGAGTATATGGAATGCAAGTTTAATGACTTGAGACAAGAGAACGAGTTGGTAATAAGGTTGGATTCCCAGGTTGTTTGTAAGAGGGATAATTTTAAGTATCTCAGGTCCATGATTCAGGGGAATGGAGAGTGTGATGAGGATGTCTCCCATCGTATTGGGGCAAGATGGATGAAATGGAGGCTCGCCTGGGGAGTGTTGTGTGATAGGAAGGTGCCACCCAAGCTTAAAGACAAATTCTACAAAGTGGAAGTCTGTCCGACCATGCTGTATGGAGCGAAGTGTTGGCCAGTCAAGAACTCCCACATTCAAAAATTGAAGGTGGCGGAAATGCGGATGTTGCGTTGGATGTGTGGGCCTACTAGAGGTGATAGAGTTAGGAATGAGGGTTAGGAATCCGGGAGAAGGTGGGAGTGATTTCGATGGAGGACAAGATACGGGAAGTTCGGTTGAGATGGTTCGGACATGTGATGAGGAGGGGCACGGATGGCCCAGTTCGTAGGTGTGAGAGGCTAACTTTGGATGGTTTCAGGCGGGGTAGGGGTAGGCCGAAGAAATACTGGAGAGGAGATGATTAGACGTGACATGGAGCAGTTACAGCTTATTGAGGACATGACCCTAGATAGGAATGCATGGTAGGTTAGACGGCTAGTTCATGTGGGTGGGTGGGTAGTAGTCAGTAGTTAGGAGAGCTTTGGGGTAGCCGGGCCGACAGTCTTGGGGCTAGGTCTATAGGTTGGAGCTGCTACTAGGAGGGTATGGGGTTGGGGTGCCTTTGGTTCGTTAATGTAAAGGTATTACTTTGTGGGTGTTTTATTTTTGTTATTTCATCTTGTTTAATGCTTTATTACGAATTTGTTTACTATTCTTTGTCTTAAGCCGGGTGTCTATCAGAAACAACCTTTCTACTTCTTCGGAGGTAGTGGTATGGATTGCGTACATTTTACCCTCTCCAGACCCCACTATGTGGGAGTTTGTTTGTTTGTTTGTTGTAGTCTATTTAATTAAAAAGTAGACTTGAAGAAGCCATTTAACAAAGAATCCCATTTAGAAATGGGACCAAAATCCATTTGACTTCCGAACCATGCACTACCGGCCCTCAAGTATTTTTTAGTAATCATAAAAATCTAATCAGATTTCACCATGATAAACATAAATAGGAGAACACAATTGGAGTAAACTGGCTGATTAACAGTAAAGATGAGCTCTCTGACTTCCAGTTGTTCCCTGCCTATCACATCTTTCTCTTCTCATGTATCTAAAAACAATCCAACCAATAAAGGCATCCTCTCAGCAATCCATGAATTCAATACTTTAGTGGCCCCAATTTGACAGGGACCTAATCACCCAAAAAAAGAAAACATTTTTCTGCCTATTGTACTAATTGCCTATTACATGGCTAAAACATCATTTGACCTTTAGATCTACTTGATTGTTATAGACAAATTATTTGAAACATCATTGTTTTTTTCAATTTTTATGTTATAAAGAAAAAAACTGATCTTAAGTTTAAAATTTTAAAAGATATTCATGTCATTAGTTAAAAATCTAATACAATATTAATAAAAATCCATAAGTAGTTCTGTATACAAGGACTTAAATTCTAAACACAATTTCAAACTATTTGAAAAAATAAATTCCTCCAGGTTGGTCGAATCTGATGTTTCAAGTTGACGAGTTTTTGACGTTCCAAATTTCTCATTGGAACTAACAAAATTTAGTTATGTCTCCCAAGAAAATATTTTTAACAGATTGCGTTTTTGTTATTAAAGAATAATACTTCCTCCATCTCAATTTATGTGATGCACTTAGACTAGGATGGAGTTTAAAATACTGACTTTTGAAACTTGTCATCTAAAACAAGTCATATATATTTGTGTGGCTATAAATCATCTTATTAGGGGTAAAATGGAAGTCTAAAGTTAAATTGCTTCTAAATATATAAATGCATCATTCTTTTTGGAACATGCTAACAAGGAAATTGCACCGCGTAAATTGGAAGAGAGGGAGCAAGTACATAGAATATTGGATAAGGCCTTTTGTAGAGGGGTAACACTTCAGAAAGAGTATATCATTGTAATTATGGTTGTTGATATTATAGAGAAGTAAAATGTGAACATAAAAAAATTGGTTGTGAAGAAAACTTGCAGTTGTCTTATAGAGGCCTGACTATATATGTTGGAGTTCTAATTCACACCAGCAGATTTATCTGGGTTATCATATATTCATATAGGTTGCCAGGAGGCCAGTTTCCACCTCGCATTGACGAATTATGCTTGTCACTGGATATATTCCTGCCTGCCAAACTAAACAAGAGTCCAACGTGCCCTTGTAGTTGTAGACCAAGGGTAATATGCCTAGTACTTAATTGAAGTAACCTAAGGACCGTGGATGTATGAGTGGATGCAGAGAAAATCAGGTTGGGAGCAGCCTGTTTTGGCAAGATTGTCACCTGGGAGGCTTGTTTAACTCGAAATAACTTGCAGAAGTGGGGTTACGCTGTAAGTAGTAGATACCATCTATGTGAAGAAGATTTGGAATCAGTGGAACATTTGTTTCTGCGCTGCAGATTCTCAAGGGAATGCTGCGTGATTAATGTTTCATGGGTAATTCCTCTGAAGATCAAGAGTTTAATGGAGTTCTGGCAAAGACAATGGATGCCTAGAAACATGAGACAGATTTGGAGAACGATTTCAACCTGTATATTTCTAGAATTAAGGATGTTTTGAAATTTGTTAGGAGGGGTTACCTGATAGCTTCTTTGGTGGGTTTTTTTTTTTGTTTGTTGTAATTACTATACCATCTTGGTAATTTAAAAAAAAAATATTCAATGTATTAGAAAAAAGTTTGTCTTAAATCTTCGTTTAGCACCAGAAACATCAGACCATTATGAGGTCTGACTTCAGTTCAAATTTAACATGTCAAAACACTTTGGTGGACCACTTGAGCTTCGTCCAATGAGGTGATGACGCATGCAGGCACATGAACAAGAATGGAGATAGAAGTGCAGATGCAAGTTCGAACGAACCCATAGCTTTTGTTCAAGCAGTGCTTTTGTGTTAGGAAATTTACTAAATGTATATATATTAGATTTAGAACCCAATTATTAGAACTTGAAATCATCATTCCACAATCCAGAACCAATAAAATTGAAATCTTGGCTCTGCCTTGCATATGAACTTAGACAGGAGTAATCGAAGATCCTTTTCATTGAGCCAGTGGACTGCGGTAGGCGACTGATTTTGGAAGCGGCACTTAGTCCTCATCTTAAAACTTTCTCCGCTTAAAAAAGAATGACCTCTTTCCCTTTTTAGCAATACTTTAATTTCAACTTTCCATGTGGCATGTTTAAGATCACGAGATTAAAAGGCATTTTGGTACATTTGACATACTTGGTGGGAATATACTGGGTATGTTGTTGTTGGTGGTGGTGGTACATTTGACATAACTTTACTTTAGAACCACAAAATTCAAAAGTCTTCTTTATTTTCTTAAAATCCGTGCTAGGTCAAACTAGGTCATTCTTTTTGAAATGGAGGGAGTATCAAAATTTCTTCCAACATGCCACTAAAGTAGGCTTGCTAGCGAGTAGTGCACATGCATTACGGATCTACAAGATACATTAATCATCAGAACAACTATAAACAAGGCCGCAAGCTGAGAAATCTCCGGTGTCAATTAGCTTTCTGGCAGATGCAGTACCTCTCCATGGGTGGTAGGTTGGTTTTAATTAAAAGTGTTCTGGATAGTATACCTACCTACATCATGTCTCTCTTTCCTATACCATCTAAGGTCCTGAAGCATCTTGATAAAGTAAGGAGAACGTTCCTATGGAAAGGCAACAGTGAAGATCATAAATTTCATTTGGTGGACTGGTCACAGGTTATCAAACCAAAAAACTTGGGTGGTTTGGGAATCAAAGACATATCGAAACACAAAAGTAGCTTGCTTATGAAGTGGTGGAGATATGGTCAAGACCCTGCTAGTTTTTGGAAAAGGGTGGTGACTGCCAAGTACGGGAAACAAAATCACTGGAGCACCAGCACAGGCACAGCTCCCCATGGTGTTGGACCCTGGAAACACATAAGCAAGCTCAGAGATGATTTCTTCTTTGATGTCTCATTTTCAGTTGGAAATGGAAATTTAGTGAGTTTCTGGAATGACAAAATGGCTTATCGACCAACCCTTTGAAGATCTCTCACCCCAACCTCTATCGACTAGCTGCGAACCCCGACTCTACAGTTGTACAAAATAGAGCCGGAACCTCATGGAACCTCCTCCTTAGAAGAACCTTGCAAGATTGGGAACTAGAGGAGATCTCTGATCTTTAAAGAATTTTAGAAGACTGCACAATAAATCCCTGGGCCAGTGAGGAGCTAAGATGGGGTAGTTCAAGAGGGGTCTTACACAGTCAAGGCAGGTTATAGTAAATTGTGTGCTCAAAATGAAGTGACTGAACAATGGCCTTGGAAGCTGATTTGGAGAACTAAACTCCCCAATAAAATCATGTGCTTTACATGGACAGCCATCAGGGAAGCAATCCTAACTCAAGACAACCTTTTTGCAGAAGAGAGTTTCAACTAGCAAATAGGTGTTTTATGTGCCAACATAGCTCAGAAACAGTCAACCATTTACTATTGCATTGCTCAGTTGCATCTGATTTGTGGAACATGTTCTTATCATTTTCTGGGGTTAGTTGGGTAGTGCCGCAGAATGTGAAGGAAACTATGGAAAGCTGGAACCATTGGCTAGTTGACAGAACCATCAAGATCTGGCAAATGATACCAACATGCATTTTTTGGAGTATCTGGTTGGAAAGAAATCATAGATGTTTTGATGGGATTTCAACTCCTAAATCTTCTCTGAAGTTTAAGTGTTTGATTTTTCTTTTCAGCTGGAGCAATTTAACCCCTACAAATGATGTTATTCCTCTTGTAAATTTCATTAGTTCCTTGTCTTTGGCTTAACAGCCATACTTTTTGCACATTGAAGGAAATAGCTCAATGTTATATCTGTAGGTTTTTGTATATAGGAGCTTTCCCTAATTTTTTTTTGTACTGTTTTCAGCATCTTCTTGATGCCAGTCAATATAACAATTACTTCATCAACAACAACAACAACAAACCTAGTGAATTCCCACAAAGTGGGGTCTGGGGAGGGGGAGGGTAAGATGTACACAGTCCATATCGCTACCTCCAAAGAAGTAGAGAGGTTGTTTCCGATAGACGCCCGGTTCAAGATAAAGAATAGTAAACAAGTGAATGGATGGCATAATAAAATCAGGAATAAGAAATAGTAAAATAGAAATCAGAGAAATACGAAATACGTGAAATAAGGGCGACATGAAATAAGAAAATAGGAACTACGACATAAGACGTAGGATAATAATTACTTCATCAAAAAAAAAAAATAGAGATAAGCCAATTTCTACTTCTTAATTTAGTAACTATCAGTCACAACTCATAGGCATGGTCATGCGATTTATTGCATAACAGTTAAGCATAACAAAACACCAATCTCAACATCAGAGTTTAGGTTTGGAAAGCAAAATGAGCCTATAATAGTTCACAAAAGTTGTCAGGAAGGACATGCTGTCCAGGCCACCAAATAGAGTCAAGGTCAATATCGATAAGATGTATGAAAAATAACTCACCATGCATTCCATCTCACCAACAGAAAATAAGCCATCCTTGGTCACTTCTGCATACACGAATAAGTCATGAACCAGAATAAGAACATGTTTCAGCAATAGGATTCTTTAAGACTTTTTTCTAATCAAGCAGGATTATTAGGACTATGAGAAAAGCTAACAAAACAATTGGAAAGATCTCCACAAAACACTGACCATTGCGCTTTACACCAAGGTGCTTCAGTATAGCTTCTTCGATATCTCTGGAACCACGGATCATACAAGGTGTTGTGCCACAAACCAGAAGGTGGTATTTGCCAACCTAAATGGACAAGAAACTGAGTAAGCTATGTTAAGTAAAAACTGGTTCTAATGTTCCTGCACTTGCACGAGCCAAAGCTCAAGACAAACTACTCACTTTTGTCCTGTTGAACATCGTGTAGAAAGTTGCAACCTCATATACACGAATTGGGGTGACTTCAACAATCTTAGCCACCTTTAACATTTAGAAGACTAGATTAGATACTTTTGAATGCCAGTTTAGACATGGGCTGAAAAATCATAGAACAAATAACCCCTGATTAAGGAACGGCAAATTGCAGTGTGCTTACTTTGGGGGTATACAAAGGAAACAAGCGTAAGGGAGTAATACAAATATCAAGTTAATACACATATGACAGATAGCACAAATACAATTATGGCGAGAACTGAAGGTGAATTGGTTCGAGCAATCAAATGCTATTAATAGTAAAGTGCACAAAATAATTTCAATTTACATAGTGGTAACCGTTAAAAATGCTGATCCTTAGATAACGAACTTTATAATAATGTGAAACATAAGAATCAATCTGAACAGTGTCAACATACTGCATTCATTGCCGAAACAGGTAGCCACCCTCCATGTTGCTGCTGTGCAAGATCCAACAAAGGAATCACTGCAGATTGTTTATAGTTGGATGGATAGAAAGACAATATCTCCTTCACCTGTGCATTGCATGGGAGGATTAAGTAGGATTCAAGATAGAAGATAAGCAATTTTAAGGAAGAACTATCAATTAAATAGACACATTTAAGTACACTACAATGGTAATCCTCTGGAATTGAATTATTGAAGCTAATCAACATTCAAAAGCCATTTCAAAAATCTCCATGATGCAGGAAGTCCCCACTTTGTGGTAATATACTGGGTATGTTGTTGTTGGTGTTGTATGCAGGAAGTTCCATGTTATACTTTTTTTGTTAGTAAATTCTGAAAATTAAGTTATGACCTCTACTGAAGAATGCAACGGAAGTTAATATTCCTGACATTTGCAATTTTCGAGTCAATACATCAGCACTGCTACTGAATCGCATGACGAAAATAGGCCAAAGCAACAAACAGGGAAACTAAGCCTCAAATGCTCAATTAGATAATCTTCCCATACGAATGTAACTTGAATTTACGGTCTCAGGTAAATCATTTCAAAGTGCTGCTATTCATTTCACAGCCAAACTCAAAAATTGCGTCAATCTAGATTCAATCTTTCAACCAAGTTCAGAGAGTTAAAACCTGGATAGGAGCGTAAGTAGCTTATACAGATACTAGTACACATATAATGTACAGTAGATACATATCATAGCATAAAAAGAAAGCATATTCTGATTCAAGAAAATTTGAAACCTATCCTATAGGAGATGCCATAAATCATTGCACCACCATAACACACTGAATTTTCTTTTATTTTTATAAATAACCGACATAATACATTGAACATTTCCAGTTAGCAACAGCTCTTGAGCGGAGCTACAAGTACGTCTATAGGTTTGCTAGAACCCAGAAGGCTTTGGCTCAGATCCTGAATTTGTGTTTAAGAATCCACTTACTTTGTATATATAAATAACTTATCCAGAACTCAACTTACCTATGAGCTCCAAATCCTAGTTTTGCCTCTAGCTCTTCCACGCACACAATATAAGAAAAAAAGAGAACATAAATAGCGAATATTCAAACTTTTGATGTATTTGGAATGAAACAACGGAAATTTTAAGAAATGTTACAAATCATATAAAAACTAAGTACATTTTTGGTACTCTGAAGGATAATAATAAGCAATGTTAACCTACCTTTGCTTTGTTAGCATCGTTAAACTCCCAAGGAAGGTCCGGATTGTTGTCCGGTGTATCAATGTGCTACATACAGTACAAAATCCAAAAATAAACACACAATCAAATACTCAATTTTCAAAATCTAAACTGAGTACTCCGAAATTTGCAAATTAGATAACAACTCACATAGTTGAGTGCAGTAGAAAAAGATCGCGATGCCTGTAAACACGGAAGAGATATTTACTTAAGGAAACAAATAAATACCAATCCGAATATAGTAATGAGGATTATTAGACCTGAGTAGTTCGGCGGAAGGCGGTACGGATCTCGTTAACGCGTTGGACAGCGAGGCGACTGAACATTTTTAGTCCCCGGCGAATGGTTGTCGGACAAAATGGGAGATTTCGGGTTTTGGGGCGAGGAAATGGAGATATCGCAAGTCTCATAAGATTGGGCGTGTCATACACACGTTCCTAAAACCAGTAGGCCCATCAGCATTGTTGCATTTGGGCTCTCATTTTGTTGGCTACAAAATTAATAGCCCAAGTTTGGATTATGAGACATAACATAGCCCTTCGGTCAAAATTATTCCAATGTATTGCCATCAACAAAGATGACTCAACTACGGTCCCCTAAGCCAAAATCTAGTAAGAGAATATTTTCCCAAAAAGCTTTTCTTCTTTATTGTTCCCTTTCTATTTTTTCTTTCCAAAAAGCTTTCTTCTCTACTGTGATACAAGATATTCCTCATTTATCTGCACATTATGTTACATGAAATTTAATTTCTCCATATTTATAGCGCATTTTTTCATTTATCTTTCACCTTGGGGCTTCATCATCTTTCTCCATGATTTTTTTCTTTCTTTTTCTATTATATTTGTTTGGTGGTTTGTGGGCTATGGCGATTCACTTTAATAAAAAGAAATGTTGGTTGCACATTTCACAACTAATTAAATTAACAAATTTCATGTTCAGAATTTCAGATCGTGTAACGAATATTTTTCTTTAATTTCAGCTAAAGGATGTTTAGAACGTGTATAGAAATTGTATAATTATGATATAAAATATGTATTTGTACATATTTATATAGAAATTGTATATGATATGCATAAAAACTATATAATTGTTATTTAGAACATATATCTACATAATTATTACAGCTATAGCTTGTATGAGATGTGTATAAAAATGATATCATTGTAATATAAAGTATTGTATATGTGTATCATTGTTGTATAAAATATGTTGTTGAATAATATTAGGAAGAGTGGAGGTGCTCAAAAAGCTATAGCATTAATGGAGGCTTTATTTTTATGTGTTGAGGAATGGCCAGCTTTGAAACCCTAATTGGAGCTGCAGGTGGAAACTTAGTAGAAGCTCTTGGTAAGATCCATCCACTGATTTAGTTTATTGTTGTAACCTCGATGGCAAACCCTTATTTGGTCAACAATAGCGCCACTACTTTTGGTCCCCAACAATTGATTGACAATAAAGTGGGAGGAAGAACCCAGGATGTATCGGAGATAGTGAGGAATGGAACAGGGATTCCGGCTCAGAAAAAGTTGGATCTTAACCTACTAATTGAGAAGAAAAAAATGGAACACCCTATTTAATGGTAACAGACTTGCTGTGAGAGGTATGTCACTTAGCCATGTTGAATTTGTGATCATAGATGAGGAGACAGTAGTTGCCCCAAATAAAGATGACATAGATTCGGAGACTCTCAAGTGGAAATAAGCTATTATATTGTATATGGTAGGAGAATCTCCAAGTATTGGAGCAGTGGAGAGGTTTATTGTAAGTAATTGGAATTTTGCAAAGTATACTATCACAATGATGGATACTGTGGTTAAGCTCAGTTTCATGGAAGATAGGGATGAAGTGATGTACTCAAGGCCTTATACCATGGGAAGTAGACCTGTTATCCTCAAAGTATGGGCAACAAACTTTGATTTTAACAAAGAAATGCTCCAAACAATACCCTTTTAGGTTCAATTACCTAATTTACCTTTGAATTGATGGAGCATAGATGCCTTAAGCAGAATTGGGAGCGGTTTGGGTATTCCTTTGTATGCTAATGCATGTACTTCTCAGGCTGAAAGGATTTCTTATGCTAGGTTACTTTTGGAGATGGATGTTACTAAACTAATACCTCATGTTATTAGGGTCATGGATCCTAATAGTAGAGTTTTTGAGCAAGGCATGGAATATGATTTAGAACCTGAATATTGTTTAGAGTGTCACCAGATTGGACATTTGTGTCATGTACCTAAATCACTACTGTCCAGGAAAGTTGATAATAGAGGCCAATAAGAAAATATAGTGGCACAAATACCAACTAAAGAGCAAAATAATATAGAGTACCGACCAACTAAAGGGCATGCTCTGCAAAAACACTGGTTGAGGAAGGCAGAGGGCGTTCAGAGTAGGCATGATGAACTACCACCTAAAGTAGTACTGCCAGCCACTTAAAGGGAAATGAAAAGGTAGATATAAATTTGCCATATAAGGATAATGCTATGATTCCTACTACTAATACTTTTCAAGCTTTAGAGATATTTGGTACATCTCTACCTGACACTAGTAAGGTTCGAAGACAATAAGGTGATGGTGAGGTAGTTGAAGAGGTTTTACAGCTTTTACCATATAGTTGATCACCTGGAATATATTCAGACTGAATGAAAGCTATAAGAAAAATGAGCTCAAGGTGTTTTTTTAATACAAATAAAGTTGTGTTATTAGCAGTGTTAGAACATAAACTTAAAGAGCAAAAACTTCAAAGCATTGTCCTAAAGATAACTAGAGAGTGAAAATGGTATCACAATCTCGCTTACAGTAATAAAGGAAGAATTTTGGTCATGTGGGATCCTAATTTGGTGAACTATCACATACTTAGAACTTCTGAATAGTACATTCATGGTGAAATAAACTTATATAGAATGGAATGAAATTTTCAGTTTTCACTCATTTATGGGTTGCATACCACTATTATAGGACAAAACTTTGGCAAGAGCTTCGATATATACATTTAAATCTTCAAGGGCCCTGGTTAGCCATGAGAGATTTTAACACTATGTTAACTGATGAAGAAGGCAGAATGACAGCACAGTGCAAGTCGAGAAGGTAAGGGACTTTAATGATTTCATTTTAGACACTAGCATGACTACTCTAAAAGTGACTGGAAGATAGTTTACTTGGAGCAATGGTCATGTATTCAGTAGAATTAATTAGCTCTAGGGAATAGGGAATAGATGTTTCCCGCTTTGTAAGTGAATATTCTTGATCCAGCCTGCTCCAATCATTCACCACTCAGTATCAATTTAGCAAATAACAAACCCAGAGGGGCTAGGCCTTTTTTATTTCCATCATTCAACTTTTACAAGTATCATTGAGGGTGATCGGATGCCAAATACTAGTGGATCAACTATGAGGTAAGTATGGTTATGACTCAAGAATATCAAGAAGGGGTTGAAGACATTGAATTTTCAAGAGTTTAAACAAGTGTCTGAAAAAATTACAAAGTGTAGAGAATAGCTGGCCAATATACAAGTACAAATGAGAGATCATCATCAATACAAAACTCTATTCCAATGACAAACTGAGCTTAAATATAACCATAACACATGGAGTAATATAGAGGAGAGCATTCTAAGATAGAAGTCCAAGGTTTAGTGTCTTAAACTTGGTGATTCTAATAGTGCTTATTGTTATTGCAAGTATGAGGAGCAGGATTATCCAGAGGACCATAAGTATCTTAGTTAATAAGCATGATGTTGCTATTCAATCCTCAGATGGTACCGTTCAGGAGATTATTCACTTCTATAAGGAGTTATTGGGTACATTTATTGTATAGATACCTGCAGTAAATCTTCTAGTTATGAGGGAAGGTACCTGTTGGGACTGGCAGCAACAACAATAACTAATAGCACTAGTAACTCGAGAAGAGGTGATCATGGTACTTAAGGGTATTAATGATGCAAAAGCACCAGGATATGATGGCTATAATGTTGAGTTCTTTAAGAAAGCTTGGCCAGTGATTGGTGAGGATGTCACTACAATTGTACTTGAATTTTCTATGACTAGGAACATGTTTCAGACCATCAACTACACCACAATTACTTTTATTCCATAAATTCTGAATGCTTTAAGAATTAGTGAGTTTAGGCTGATCTCTTACTGTATAATTCTTTGCAAGTTGATTTCTAAGATCATCACTAGATGATGCAACCCAATATGACTTATTTAGTTGATAGTTCTCAATTAGTATTTGTAATACCCCATATATTTCTAAGCTAAAAATGAACCATTGTTCCTATGTATGAAACCCCCTATCCTGTGATTCATATTTGAGTACATAACTTACAATGAGTATCCTAGTGAGAAGAGAGCTTATGATGTGTTAAGCGTGTTTATAAGAGTCACTTAGAGTAAGGCAAGCTAAGAGCTTCCGAATCCATCAAGTTTTAGTGTTTGATTTCGTAAGGGTCATCTTTTAACGAGCATAACTTAATGTATATGTGGTATTTTGGAAGGTTTAGACCCACCAAATTGTAGAGAATTGAATTAGCTTTCAAATGATACCAATTTTACCAAAATCTGACACTCGAGCAAAAAGTTATGGCTTTGCAAAGTGGAGTGTGTCACCTAACATAATGTGTGTGACACACAACCTAATATGTGCGCTAAGGTGTGCGTCGCACAACCTAGATTACGCAATAAGGTGTACACCACATATCTTATGGCCCAAGTGACGTAAACACTCTATTTTTGGGTCGTTTTAAGGGCAAAATGGTCCTTTTCCACCTATATATAAGCTCCCAAATGTGAAATTTAGCCCCAATTGAAGCAAAATATACTTTTTTTTTCTCATTAACTTCTCAAGAACAAGCTAGGGTTCCAATTGGGGGATTCAAATTCAAGAAGTTTCTCCGTCAATCTTCTAGGATCACAAACTAAGGTATGCGTTATGTTGATTTATGGATTTCTTTCATCCATAAAGCTCAAGAACCCTATTTAAATTATGAATCATGTTATTATGTTGTGGGTTGTTCAAGTTTATGTGATGGTTGTTGTTTGATTCCCAAGTTGGGATCTTTATGTGAAATTATTGATAACGCTCAATCGACAGCTCTTGTGAGTGTAAAGCGGTCGTTAGCAAATATAGAACCCAACCTGGGTTGGGTGTCGATCCCACAGGGAATAGCTTGGCCAACAAGTAAGTAAAATTACTAGACTTTTAGTGCAAGTCTCGTAAAAAGGGGGGATTGTAATGTGTAACCAAAATAATAAAGTAAAAGCTGAAAATAGCAAAGTAAAAAGAGGAAGAATGTTACGTAAGTTGTAAACAATGAGAATTGAGGCGTTGGGGTTATGTCCACCTTCTGAGGTATACGTCTCCATCGGCTATGAGTGTGTAGAGTCTTGACATGCAATTGCTTATAGAGAATTGTAGTCGATGGTAAATCCAAGCGTCTCTCGATCTGAACAAGGACTATTTCACTTTAACTCTCTTGAGCTTAAAGCGTGTCTAACGGTACGAATTCTCCAAGAGGTTAGTCCAGTTACGGCACTAGCTTTTTAATAGGAAAGGGTGTCCTACTACCTTGACATTATCTCTTTTCCAGACAAATAACCTTTTTCTCGAACAAGTTAAATGTTAGACTGGCGTTATTCTATGCGTCTGCAGCCACAAGAATTTGTATTAAGATGAAGAGAATAATGATATAAGCAATATACGTGTCTCGAGCTCACAAACTCACAGCAATAGATAGTATCTCATTCGGCTTCCATAACCCCAACAGAGAAGTTTAGTTACCCATGAGTGCGAAGGAAATCACAATTTGCGTTGTTGTTATTATACCACAAGATTGATGATTTTCGTGTAGCACAAGTGGTAGGCGTGTGGCGTGAATTCCAAGGCAAAAGTAACAATTCTCTTGTTGCGGTAAATAAGAATTGAATAGATGAATAGAAGAAGAAAAATAGAATTAATGGGAAGATTAGAAGAGTAGATTAGAAGATGAATTGTTAAGAGAGAAATGAATTCTCTCCACTAAGGGAGGAGTTGCCTCTCCACTAAGGGAGGACTTGCCTCTCCACTAAGGGAGGACTTAATTAAAAATCTCTAGCATGATAGGGTATTTATAATACTCCTATCCTACTCCTACTATGCTAATGAAATAAATAACCAAATCCTACTAAACTAAGGAAATACTTAACCCATTTGTACTAGGTTAATGTAACATTCTCCTAATCCAAATAAACTAATGAAATACATAACCCAATTGTACTAGGTTAATGTATCATTGTCAAAATCCAGCTTTGTATCTGTAAGTCCCCAAAGTCTTCAGAAATGCTGTTTTAGCCCGAGACAGATTTTCCATGCAGCAGTTTTGGTCCTTAGGCGTGTAGACTTCCTTCCCTTCCTTTGTGAGCTTTCTTTTGCGTCAAGTAAGCCATAAAATGCTGTATTTTGCATCATTTATACCTGAAACTTTCCTAATCATGTTTGTTAGCTCATTTACAGGAAAAAGGACTAAAAGTGCATGAAATATATAATTTGTTCTCAAAACTAGGCTAAAATATGGGCAAAATATATTGATATAGGCGTGTAAATTCGCCTATCATCAACACCCCACACTTGCAGCTTTGTTCGTCCTCGAACAAAATATCATGTCCTTCTAAGCATCAACTTAGGGTTTTTACAGCAACAACACAAAACATTCTTCAAGACAAGCACAAAAATTATCAACAAAGAGTAGCTTCCCGAGTATAAGTAGAAACAGTTTAACCTCTAGCGTAGACTAGTGATGGTGATCAACTCGCATGCAAACGTTAAGGTACATAGAATCATATACAACTATCCAAAGCTCATCAACCATGTGTGTCTCACAATATAGTACCCATAATTACTCACGAATATAGCATATTTTTCAAACATGGGTATCAAAATGTCCTTGCTCTCACTCTCACAAAGAATTCATATGTAGCAACTGATGACCATAGGCTTGCCCTTAATGTAGTACTCTACTAAATGTCAGAATGCTAAGCTTAGGATCAAGTAGGTCTTTTGATGGTTGTAATGTAGGCTAAGGGACGGGTAGGATCAGCTATTTTGGCCAGAAATAGTGACTAAGTTCCTAAGCACTTTAATACATCACATTGTATCATTGACACTTTTTTCTTTCAACCTTTCTTTATATTATTCTTCCACCCTTGTTCTCATCTTTTGTTTTTCAATTTTAAGCACAACTCACTTTTCAGCTTTCTTTTCCTTTTTCTTTTCACAACATACCTCTTATGATAGCACTTTTTTTTTCATAACACATTCAAGCACCATTACAATTTAAAGCATCATACTCACCCAATTTCCTCTTATGTTGTCACATGACTTCTTCACTTTAAAGCACTTAGGAATTTGGATCAAATTACGGTCTTGAAAGAAAATGGATTAGGCTTGCATGCAAGGTTGTCAAAGAAATATGCTAAAGGCTCAAAAGGGTTTAACTAGGGATGATGTCCATGGGTAGGTAAAACTGAAGGTAAACAAATATAGGTTGCCAAAGAAATGCCTAAATCATCTCCTAAACTTACACTCCTTATTTTCGCTTTGCATACATACCAGGCAAGTTCTAGCATCAGCCACATACATAGAAGATACTATTAATCTCACACACACAAGGCACATGGTTGACTTGATTGGAAGTAATATAGACTCTCGACCCAACAAGTGAAAGAATTGAACCACTCAATATCACATAATGAGTCACAACTAGAGCCTAAACGTCTCAATAGTCATAATTGTAGCACATACTCTTGTTATAATCTCATGCTGCCTATTAGAATTATTTCATGCGAAGCTAAAAAAAATTTACTACTAAAAAAACAAAACGAAACAAAACGAAAGAAAAATGAAACAAAAGCAAACAAACATAGATGCGAATAGAGAAGTATAGCATGCAATACCACCACCCCACACTTAGTCGGGACACTGTCCTCAGTGGAAAATAAATACGAGGAACCTGGTTTGTCGGGCTTATCCTCTATGTCTGGGGTCATACCCCTTGCATTGGAATCATCATCAGAGTCGTCATCCTTAGAAGTTCCTCATAAGTATCCCACCTAATTCCAAGCGTGAGTCGAGGTGTTTGCAGCGAGGAGGGTTCTCCTTGCTCCGTGCGGCCTCTTTTCTTGCCCTTTTGGGAAGTGGTAGCCTTCTTCCTTGCCTTGTCTCTCTTTAGGTGCCATTGTACCTGAGACTTGAAATAGTGTTAATGGTAGCACAATCTCAATGGATACAATCTATACACAGACAGTAGGGGTACCACCCCACACTTAGGTTGTTGGCACCAACTAGTGAGGTGAAAGTGATTGATTACTCAGAATTCATCGACATACGTTTTAGGATTGTATTCCGACAAGAAAATCAGCAATGCATTACTTACTTGCAACCATTGGACTACTTTCTTGGTAGCTATAGCAACACTACTACATAGGGGTTACCATATGGAATAGTTATTCTTACAACAATCACAACCTCTTATGTCGGTAGGCACTATAAGTCTTATCCCGATGGCCGGGATAGTCTAACATATAAGTATCCAAACAACAATCTTAAGCACTATTCATAGCCATAGTAATTTCGTAAATACCATAACAATGCTATTAAAACCAATTTCAAGTCGGAAACAAGTCAAGATTTTCCTACGTACATGTTCACTCACATGATTTTGTATCAATAATCCAAACACATCAACATCACCAATGATCTTTGAAGATGTAGCAGTTCATAATAGGCATAGGGACGTAGTACTTACTAGAAATAGATGAAGAATAAAGAGTACTTACGTGATTGAAGCCTTTGGAGATGTTCTTGTGAATTGGAAGGGCAAAAGAAGAAAATTTTGAGAGGATTTGGATGTATATGCGGCGCACTTAGGTCAATTTCTAGTGTGGTTGTGTTGTAAAACTAAGTCCCCTTTTTATAAGAAGAGTATGGGTCGGGTTATGACCCATTTACAATCGGATTTGGAGACAAAAACACCACATATGCGGCGCATATCACTCGGCATATCAATGACATATGCGGCGCATTGTCTATGGCATAATGGGACATATGCGCCGCATAGTCTATGGCATTTGTAGACATATGCGCCGCATAGTCTATGGCACATGAGATACTGAGACCAAATGCCATAGCATAGGCGGCGCATAGTCAAAAGCATACCTAGGAATAGGCGGCGCATAGTGTATAGCACACTAGATTCCGAGACCTTAGGCTATAGGATAGGTTGTGCATCGTTTGTGGCCTAGTTTTACCAAGGCCTAGCCTTTCTCGATGCCTATTTTGGCATGAGAAATGCTCAATCTATACCCTTATGCATCCTTATACCTAACTTACCACCTTTACCATTCAATACATCCAAATCGTCATTTGAAACCAATCTCCTCGTTGAATACCTCTTGCACCTATATTTGCTCAAAATAATAAAAACGATTAGTACGATGGGTTGCCTCCCACCAAGCGCCTTAGTTTTGGTCGTGGCACGACTCTTATTTTTGGATTTTCATTAATTAAAAACAAGACAAGTACTAGAATGAAAGAAAACGATAAACGATAAATGAAAAACGATAAACAATGGGTTGCCTCCCATCTAGCGCCTTATTTATTGTCGTGGTACGACATGGTTACCTCGAGTACTCAGACTTCGTCGAGGTAAATGGTGGATCGTTTTCTAAAAGGATTTAGACGGCAATGAGGCTTACCTGTGGGCATGCAATCTTCTTCGAGATGGCTCCTACGTTTCTCTGGAGAGTCACCAATTATATCATCAATAGTCCAACCCATAGCTCTCTTATACCTCATCAGAGCAGAGATGAGAGCCTCCACGTGCTGTTCACTTAAATCATCCACCATACTTATCAGAAGTATACTTCCACTTTCCAAGAACACATACCTTAGATAATCGGGGAGCTCTTGTGATTCTAGCATTGGTGGCTCGTCAATGGGAGTCTTCGCTGTTGGTTGATTCTTGAGATCACAATCCGGTTGCTTAGGAGTATAAGGCTCTGTTTCTGTTAGATCACCCATAAGTTCTTCATTGTCCTCATGCTCAACATTCAGTGGCGCAGCAGACAATGGCTCAACAGTAGGCTGTTTCTCTATAGATAATGCTTTCATATCCTCATGATGAACATCAGCTACAGATAACTCATTCATATCGCTGGGCTGCTTCATTGCTTTGCATATATCAAACCGTACCACTTCGTCATTAATTCGAAACAAAAGCTCATTATCTTTCATGTCAATAAGCACACTTCCAGTTGCAAGGAAGGGACGTCCCAAAATGATGGGAACTTCAGAATCCTCCTTACAATCCAGAATAACGAAGTCTGCAGGAAAGATGAATGAAGAAACCTTCACCAACACATCATTCAAGATACCCACAGGTCGTTTTACCGACCTATCAGCCATCACGAGCCTCATATTGGTTGGTGTAGGGTCTCCCAACCCCAACGTTCTGTAGATAGATAGTGGCATCAAATTGATGCTAGCTCCCAAATCGCACAATGCCTTAGCAAAATCCAACGATCCAGTTGTGCAAGGAATAGTGAAAGATCCAAGATCTGCCTTCTTTTGAACTAGCGATCTTGTAGCGATTGCACTACAATGATGAACATTATCCGCCAAGTCATAACTTGCTTCCCGCTTCTTTGTCAAGAGATCCTTCATAAATTTTGCATACCCAGGCATTTGTTCAAGTGCCTCCACCAATGGAACATTAATGGTGAGCTGCTTTAACATATTCATGAATTTGCTGAACTTTGTGTCATCCGCCACCTTCTTCAATCTTTGGGGAAAAGGTGGTGGTGGGTATGGAAGTGTTCTCTCCATGGTTTTTTTCTCCTCTTGCTTCTGTTTCTCCACTTTTTCAGGCTGCACGTCACTAGGTGAAACGTCCCTGACGTTGGGAGTAGTTGTTGCGGCTTCTTCTCCTTTTGTAACGTCACTAGGTGTAATGTCCATGTTCGCAACTTCGTCAACCACTTGCTTGCCTTTTGCTGAAGTTTCCAGCACCTTACCACTTCTGGTAGTGATGGCCATGCATGACCCATCATTCTTTGGGTTTTGCACAGTATCGCTTGGTAAGGTGCCAGCCTTTCTTTGATTGAATGCTGCTGAAAGTTGGCTCAATTGCTGCTCTATTTGCCTGATAGAAGTGGAATGAGAATCAACTAGTTACTTCATGGAGGACAAATCATCAATCACCTCCTTAACTCCTGCGCTCGTTGCTTCCACTCCTTTCAATAACTTAGCCATTATGTCTTCCATACTCCCAGAATTAGATGTGGTGGTATCACGTCTACCAGGGGGAACGTACAAACCACTCTTTTCATTATTTTTCTTCCAACTACCTTGGTCTTTGCTTCCAGATTTATCATAATAGTTCCGACCTTGGTTTCCTTGGGCATTCCCACGGAAACCCCCCTGATTGTTCAAGTAGTTGGCCTCCTTTTCAAAATCAGATTCGTCTCTTCCTTTTAGCGCTACAGCTTTCACTTTTTCGGTCTTCCCTGATAATAAGTGCTTTGTCAGAAGATCCAATTGTGTTTTTATGTGCGCCATGTCTTGCTCACGTTCTTCTTCTCTTCTTCTTTGGTCTGCAGACATGCCAATAGATAAAGTGGGGCTTGCTACCTCAGAATCCCTGGTATGCCAAGCTCTACTTTGTTTTGTCATGCGATCTAGCATATTGCTTGCTTGACCAAAGGTAAGGTCCATAAAAGAACCTCCAGCTGCGTTGTCCACCACTGGTTTAGTTATTGAATTCAAGGCTCTATACAAGATCTCCATGAGGTGAACATTAGTCATGTGATGGTTTGGGCATCTCGCTAGCTTTGTCTTGAACCTCTCCCATGTTTCATGAAGAGCTTCAGAGGGAAGCTGACAAAAGTTGCTGATTTCATGTCTCAATTGAGCCCTTTTGGATGGCGGAAAGAATCTTTCTAGGAAAGCGTCTCTCAATTGCCTCCACTTTGTAATTGAATCAGGAGTCAGCCCATTCAACCATAGTGTTGCCTCCCCAGACAGAGACAATGGAAATAGACGTAATCGAATAGCATTCTGACCAACACCAGGATTGTCAAAAGACTTGCATGTAGAAATAAAGTTGATGAGATGCATATTCGGATCATCGCCTGCTAGTCCACCAAATAACCCCTTGAGTTGCAATAACTGAATCATGGTGCTAGTGATGTTGAATTTGGCTCCGGGCGCTAATGGTGGTGGAATTATAGCTCCAGTAGCTCCGGCACCATCAAGATCATCATCATCTTGAAAAGGAATTTGCACAGTTCGACGATCAGGTCTCAATCGCGCTTGACGATCTCTCCTCTGCATGGGTTCCGCCATCTCAGCAGTATGCCGTGGGTTTAGTAGCTCTTCATCGCCTAGATCCTCATCGTTAGGATTTGTTGCTCGCCTACGGTTATCAATATTCTGTTGATGCACTTGAGCAGCCATCCTATCAATTTCACGTTGTGCATCCATTCTGTCAATAGAACCTGAATAAAACAAAAACAACAACTTAAAGTAAAAGTACGAGAATCTTTGACCAAAGGGTCTAGCAACTATCACAAACTTAATTGACACTCGTATTCCCCGGCAACGGCGCCAATTTTTGGTAACGCTCAATCTACAGCTCTTGTGAGTGTAAAACGGTCGTTAGCAAATATAGAACCCAACCTGGGTTGGGTGTCGATCCCACAGGGAATAGCTTGGCCAACAAGTAAGTAAAATTACTAGACTTTTAGTGCAAGTCTCGTAAAAAGGGGGGATTGTAATGTGTAACCAAAACAATAAAGTAAAAGCTGAAAATAGCAAAGTAAAAAGAGGAAGAATGTTACGTAAGTTGTAAACAATGAGAATTGAGGCGTTGGGGTTATGTCCACCTTCTGAGGTATACGTCTCCATCGGCTATGAGTGTGTAGAGTCTTGACATGCAATTGCTTATAGAGAATTGTAGTCGATGGTAAATCCAAGCGTCTCTCGATCTGAACAAGGACTATTTCACTTTAACTCTCTCGAGCTTAAAGCGTGTCTAACGGTATGAATTCTCCAAGAGGTTAGTCCAGTTACGGCACTAGCTTTTTAATAGGAAAGGGTGTCTTACTACCTTGACATTATCTCTTTTCCAGACAAATAACTTTTTTCTCGAACAAGTTAAATGTTAGACTGGCGTTATTCTATGCGTCTGCAGCCACAAGAATTTGTATTAAGATGAAGAGAATAATGATATAAGCAATATACGTGTCTCGAGCTCACAAACTCACAGCAATAGATAGTATCTCATTCGGCTTCCATAACCCCAACAGAGAAGTTTAGTTACCCATGAGTGCGAAGGAAATCACAATTTGCGTTGTTGTTATTATACCACAAGATTGATGATTTTCGTGTAGCACAAGTGGTAGACGTGTGGCGTGAATTCCAAGGCAAAAGTAACAATTCTCTTGTTGCGGTAAATAAGAATTGAATAGATGAATAGAAGAAGAAAAATAGAATTAATGGGAAGATTAGAAGAGTAGATTAGAAGATGAATTGTTAAGAGAGAAATGAATTCTCTCCACTAAGGGAGGAGTTGCCTCTCCACTAAGGGAGGACTTGCCTCTCCACTAAGGGAGGACTTAATTAAAAATCTCTAGCATGATAGGGTATTTATAATACTCCTATCCTACTCCTACTATGCTAATGAAATAAATAACCAAATCCTACTAAACTAAGGAAATACTTAACCCATTTGTACTAGGTTAATGTAACATTCTCCTAATCCAAATAAACTAATGAAATACATAACCCAATTGTACTAGGTTAATGTATCATTGTCAAAATCCAGCTTTGTATCTGTAAGTCCCCAAAGTCTTCAGAAATGCTGTTTTAGCCCGAGACAGATTTTCCATGCAGCAGTTTTGGTCCTTAGGCGTGTAGACTTCCTTCCCTTCCTTTGTGAGCTTTCTTTTGCGTCAAGTAAGCCATAAAATGCTGTATTTTGCATCATTTATACCTGAAACTTTCCTAATCATGTTTGTTAGCTCATTTACAGGAAAAAGGACTAAAAGTGCATGAAATATATAATTTGTTCTCAAAACTAGGCTAAAATATGGGCAAAATATATTGATATAGGCGTGTAAATTCGCCTATCATCAATTATAAACTACGTTACCATATAAATTGAAATCCATGAATTTGGTGGTTTATGATTTGTGAAATTTAATGATTTCACCTATGCCTTAATTTGTGCATGTAGGGTGTTTGACAAAATGCCAAAAATGGATATAAATTATGTCTTATAGCTAAATTGTGATTCAAATGATAAATGCATGCTTTACCTTTATTATCAAAATAACTTCTATGATATTGTTGTGCATTATGAATGTTTGAAGGATTATTTAGGGGACTAGTTGATGAAATATTGGTATATTGATATGTATTCCCATTCATGTACAAGATTATGATAACCATGTACTTCATGAAATCCCTAACTTATTATATTATGGATTGTTGATGTTGGTCATGTATTCAAGAAAGTCATGGTTTGTCAGTTTCTTTCAGTCGAGTCCTGGGGGTATTTGTACCTGAAAGATTAGTTGTGTGCTTCCATGTCATGTTTTCACGATATCCTCAGTCAAGCCATGATCCATATAACTCAGTTAGTCATGTGACTCAGGAAAGCTCAGTAATTTAGTAACCTCAGTAATCCCATAAACTCAGTCTTTTATCAGATATCAATAGTATTTCGCCAGTCACATAATTCAGTAAACCCAGTTGATGTACAGTTCAATTAATCATGTTTAGAGTCAAATCAGATGGGAGTAGGAATTATCACCGAGTGAACCCAAGAATACGGACACACACTGTCAGATGAGGGTGTGATTCTTAGAAATCATCCTTGCGTTCCAGAACTATGTAGCCAGCATAGGTTGAGACATTAACACAGTCCGATGAGGGTTGATGAGGTGGATAAACACTGTGAGATGAGGGTCCTATCGTTCTCTTTTAGGGAACACTATCAGATGAGGGTCACCCACAGCTTGTCCTTACTGGTGGCGCGACATTGACACCTTTCCAATTGGGGTTACAGATTGGACCCTAACTCAACCATAATGGCATATTAGGGGCATGTCGGTTAGATGATTACTTCCCACAGTTTCATGTTACAAAATCAAGATTTTCAGATACAGTCATTCGGTCTCAGTAATAAAACTCAGATAGTTCTTCAAATCTTAGGACTATCAGATACAGTCAATTCAAATACATTATGGAACTCAGCTAGTTCCATCAGATTCAGGGCTGTCAGATACAATCACTCCTATTATCAGTTATATCAGTTATCAACACTTAGTTATTAGTCATGTTAGTTACCAGTAAATTCAATTAATCATGATTTCAAATATAGTTACTATGTATGTATGCATGTATTCTCATGTTCATATTAGTCAGTTAGCTAGTATTGTTCATGCATATGAACCCCATGAATTTAGCTTACCTCACATACATACCAGTATATTCAAAGTACTGACGCATTTGCGCTATGGTGTCTTATACCATAGGTTCAGAGACACGAGTTCCCGAGCATCTGTAGATTCCAGTCTCAACAGTTAGAGTTAGAAGTGAGTCCTCATCTTTTGAGGACACGATCATCATTTTATTATCTCATTAATTAATTTATTCGTTGGATTTAGTTGGGGACATGTCCCATCAACTCCTTATTCAGAAAGTCATATTTAGAGGCTTTTCCAACTACAATATATTCAGATAGCTTATTTAAATTTTGTTTTGGGTATTTCATACCCATCCATATGTTATAATTTATCAGATCTTATGTTACAGTTTTGAACATAAGATCTTATTTCATACCCCATCCATCTTTCATACCCCACCCAGATATTATATTTTTATTAGATATTATATCTCATTATTGAACCTTATGGTCTTTCAGTTCATATTTCTGAATTATACATATGTATGCAGTATACAGGTACAAATAACAGTCATGAGTTAGCTTGTGGTCCTTTGGGGTCATGAGCATCATGTAACATTCTAGGTACCAGATTCAGAGCGTTACAAACTTGGTATCAGAGCCTAAGGTTTAATAGTGTCCTAGGAAGTTTGAAAGCTGCATCTAGTAGAGTTTTGTGCATGGGTGTGTTGTGCACCACATTTATGTACAAGAGACTATAAGATGTTTTAGGAATAGTTTCCCTTCTTTCAGTATTTATGTCGTGCCAGTGAGCATAATCTCAAGTCTATCTGTCAGTCTAATCTACTTCTTCTCTTTATTTCAGAACCTGACTTCCAAGAGAAGAACCCAGCCTGTCCAAGAAGATCCCTTGCACAGACATGTTTCTCATGCGGAGTTCAGGGCCGTATTCACTACTTTTGCTCAGTCAGTTCCTGCTCAAAATGAATGACTAGCTATCATTCCCATCAACCCAGTGGCCAATTCAGCTGCAACCAGGATTCAAGACTTCACCCAAATAAACCTTCCATCCTTTCTCGGGGCTAAGGCAGATGAGGACCCTCAGGAATTCGTCGATCAGGTTCAGAAGGTGACAAATATCATGGGGGTGACTACTATGGAGAGTGATGAGCTAGTTGCATATCAGTTGTAGGATATGGCTAATACTTGGTTCAAATAGTAGAAGTCAGAGAGGTCGGATGATGCCGGTCCTATAGAGTGGGAGGAATTTGTCACTGAATTCTTGGACAGATTCTTTCCCCAAGAGCTTAGAGAAGCTAAGGTGCTAGAATTCATCAACCTCAGGCAGGCTGACATGACGGTGAAAGAGCATTCTTTTAAGTTTACTCAATTATCCAGATATGCCCCTTATGTGGTTACAGACAGCAGGGCTAAGATGAGTAAATTCGTTTCAGGGGTAAATAATAACATGGTTAATAAGTGCAGATTCGCCATGCTGAATAATGACATGACTTTAGCTAGACTTATGACTCATGCTTAGCAGATAAAGATCAAAATATTAAGATGAGGGAGAAGCAGAATAAGAGATCAAGGATAGGTAGTTTCAACTTTGCTCAGCCTAAATCAGAAAAAGGAAACAGTTCTCAGTTTTGTCCTAAGTCATTAGTTCCAACTCCTTCTTCAGCTAGTGCTCCAGCTTCTAAGTTCGGGGATGGTGGTAGAGATAGGGCGCCAGGCTCTAAGTCTCAGGGCAGTATCAGCAATGCCTGAACTAATCCCCTTTGTCAGACTTGTGGTAAAAACCACAAAGATGCTTGCAGAGATGGTAGCGATGTCTGTTTTGGATATGGAAAGCCAAGCCACAGAGTCAGAGATTGTCCTCAGTCAGGTTATCAGAGTCATCTTCGCTTCTCATCTCAGTCTGATCGCCCGAATCGGCAAGGTACCACCTCCAGCGCTACTAATGGGCAACACCCAAAACAGACTCTATGCTCTTCAGTCCCAACAAGATCAGGAAAATTCTCCTAATGTGGTTACTGGTATGTTATAGATCTTTCATGTGCATTTTTACACTTTGCTAGATCCAGGTGCCTCTTTATCTTTTATTATTCCTTATATAGCAGGCGATTTTGGAGTCAGTCCCAAAATTCTAGCAGAGCCCTTTTCAGTTTCTACCCAAGTGGGTAAAACCATCATAGCTCGACGGGTATACAGGAATTGCCTGGTTATGATATTTCAGAAAGTCACTTCAGCAGACTTAGTCGAATTAGAGATGGCTGATTTTGATGTCATTCTCGATATGGATTAATTTCATTCCTGCTATGCCACAGTCCATTGCAGAAATAGAATAGTCCAATTTCAGTTTTGGAATAAACCCGTCCTAGAGTGGTGAACACCCCGTACTTAATTACGTGCATTAGCCATTGTTATATGTGTTGGAGTATATGTATTGATCCTAAGTTAGGTATATATGAGTTTAAGTATGAGTATTGATTATTTTGAGATGCTTTCAAGTGTATAGTTTGATTATATGTGTATAGGAATCGACCTTATTTATACCGAAATTTGCCCGTCGATGTTTCCATACGAAGATTATTGAATAAGCTTTCCAACGATATAAAGATTTTCAAAAACGGATAAGTTTCGGATATAAGCGAGCACGCTCGAAACTATAAAACGGTGGCCGGGATGTGAACAGTAAAATTACAGGAAAATTTCCAGTTTTTGGGTCAACTTTGAATGATCATAACTCCCTCAATATAATGAACTGGGAGAGCTACCACATATCAAAAGAAAGATCTTTGAGTCTTCTTTCCAGTTCAGTTAGTTTCATCCAAATCCAACATCTAAGTAAGGAGTTATACTCGTTCTACTTCAGCCTCTCAAAACAGATTTTTGTGAACAGTAAATTAGCAGGAAAATACTGAGGCCTGCCAGTTTTTTGGGTCAACTTTGAACGATCATAACTCCCTCAATATAATGAACTGGGAGAGATACCATATATCCAAAGAAAGATATTTGAGTCTTCTTTCCAATGCAATTGGTTTTATCCAAATTCAACATCTGCGTAAGGCGTTATACGCGTTTTACTTCAACCTCTCAAACCAGATTTTTAGGGTCAACTTCAAACAATCATAACTCCTTGTACAGGACTAACTGGGTGGCCTAATTTATATGAAATGAAAGAACTTTGAATTATATTTACAATGATACCAATTTCACCCAAATCCGATATCGGAGCAAAGAGTTATGGTCTATCTACTTCAGCTTGTCAAAACGGTCCACCGGAGGACATATTTGATATTATTTAAATTTTAAAGGCACTTTGGTTATTTCCTATGATATTATGGACGGAAATATGTGTATATGTACATGTATATGAGTTCAAAAACTCATATCCATCATCAATCATAGGAGAGAACAAACCCTAGCCAAATTTGACCCTCAAATTACTTGTGATTCAACCGTGGAAAGTCCAAATTGATTCCGTAGTTGTGTTCATCATCTCAAGGGCTTCGAGAAGCACCCCTTATTTGTGCCAACAGGACTTAAAAACCCAAAGGGCCATTCTATGGTAAGGATGTAAATTATGTTGGTGTTATTTATATGGATATGTATATATATATATATATGCATGTGAGCATAAGAAGTATGTTATTTGATTGTTATTGAAAGATGATTGGAAATGATATTGGATCATTCTTGTGCATGGTTGGATTATGTTGAATTGTGAAGGAATGATGTGGTATTGATGATGTGGTATTGAAATGATGATTATATATATATATACACATAAACCTATTGTTCAAGTTGGTTTTTGGAATGCTTTGCAAATATTGGTTGTATGGAATTATGGAAGAGAATTGTGGTGTTGGGTTGCTAATACTAGATGCCAAATATTTCATTGTAGATAAGTGATTTGTAAAGGCGGGAAGTTGTGTTGAATTGGTATCCGAATCTACAACGAGGTATGTAAAGCATACTCTAACGATGTTCTTTGGCATGAAAACACCAATGTTCCATCAAGTAAGATTCCGTTGGTTATCCAAACACATGTATTGTTCTACATTACCAATGAAGTTGTTTCCATTCTATAAAGTGTCAAAATGTTTCATTGATCTACCAAGAGGCTCCTATTTCATTGTTGTGATATTGATGATTCTGAAACATACTGTTGATGTACCAATGAGTCCTTATTACATCGTTATTGTATAGAAGGTCTATTACTTGATTCCTATTGATGTATCATTGTTCCAAAGGTACTATATTGGTATGAACACTAATGTAATAATCTCAAAAGCTTTTGAACTAAGTTATTGGAAAAATCTCTTATGTGTTACTTGATGTACGTGCGGGTGGTATCCCAGGGGCATAAGCCTAGCATGGGTCGATCCCAATTGATATGTACTGGGGGCAGCCTAATGGTCACAGTACGGTACAGTATTGATTATTGTTAGGTGGTTGAAGGTTCGGGAGGAGGAGGTAATGGCGAATAATAATTGTAAAGAATGAAATGAACGAATGTATACCGTTCCACAAATGTGTTTGAATTCAAGAACCCAATTCAGATTAATGATAATGTTCATGATCCTAAAAGTGTTTATGAAGTGTGGTTCACTTCTATTATGATTTATTCACATGTGTATAATTTTCTTGATCCCCCATATCACATATGATTATTTACATCTTTACATACTCAGTACATATCTCGTACTGACGTCCCTTACGGGGGACCTGCATTCATGCTGCAGGCACAGGTACCTCAGCTCATACACCGCACCAGTAGGAGCCAGGTCATACAGCTACTGTTGGTGAGCTCCAATTTACTTTGGAGCTTTCCGAGTCAGTTCCTTATATTTTGTTATTGTACAGGAGTCATATGTGGGCGGGGATTTGTCCCGACCCTAGTTATGTCATGTATATCCTAGAGGCTTTGTAGACATAAGGAAGGGTAAAGTCATGGAAGTTTATATAGTGATGTTATATTCGTATATGGGGTGGCCCCGACGGCCAAGTATTATATATATGTATATATATTTGTGCGTGTTGTGCTGATGCAGGTAATTAGACCCTTTTATATGCAGCGAAGTGCTGCCCAAATTTTTGGTGACATGTAAGTGAAAGTACAGGTATTTGAACGGGTTCTCCCGGGCCTTCTCGGCTTCGGGTGCCAGTCCGGCCCGATGGGATTTTGGGCCGTGACAAGTGGAAGGGTAGTGTATTCGCTTTCAGAGGTCAGCTTGTTTCCTACCTTCGGGCACGAAAAATGATATCTAAGGGAAGTGTCTATCATCTTATTTGTTTTAAGGACACTAGTTCTGAAACTAACAGTCTTGAATTAGTCTCAGTAGTGAATGAATATTCAGATGTCTTTTCCGAAGATCTTCCAAGAATTCCTCCCAAAAGGGAAATAGAATTCGGCATTGATCTTCTTTTGGATACTCAGCTTATATCTATTCTGCCATATAGAATGGCACCAACAGAACCCAGAGAACTGAAAAAGCAGTTGAAGGATCTCTTAGATAAGGGATTCATCAAGCCCATTGTGTCCTCTTGGGGCGCACCAGTCTTATTCGTGCGCAAGAAAGACAATTCTCTCAGAATGTGTATTGATTACTGTCAGCTCAATAAAGTCACGGTCAAGAACAAGTATCCACTTCCCCGAATCGGTGACTTGTTTGACCAACTTCAGGGTGCCAATTATTTTTCTAAGATAGAGCTCAGATCCGGCTATCATCAGCTTAGGGTCAGAGAATGTGACATTCCGAAGATAGCTTTTCGTACTCGGTATGGTCACTTCAAATTCTTAGTCATGTCCTTTAGTCTTACCAATGCCCCAGCAACTTTCATGGACTTGATAAATCATGTGTTCAAGCAATACTTGGACATGTTTGTCATAGTTTTCATAGATGATATTCTGGTTTCTTCCCGCAGTGAGCGTGATCATGCAGAACATCTTAGAATTGTACTTCAGACTCTCAGAGATTATCAGTTATTCGCCAAATTTAGTAAGTGTGAGTTTTGGATAAGGTCAGTAGCATTTCTTGGTCATATTATTTTCGGTGATGGCATTAGAGTAGATCCTCAAAAAACCGAAGTGGTAAGAAACTGGCTTAGACCTGTCTCTCCATCAAACATCAGGAGTTTTTTAGGTTTGGTTGGCTAGTACAGATGGTTTGTTGAGGGATTTTCATCTATTGTATCCCCTATGTTCAGATTGACTCAGAAGAAAGTCAAGTTTCAGTGGCCAGATCCTTGTGAGAAGAGTTTTCAGGAGTTGAAGACTCGACTCACCTCAATTCCAGTTCTAGCTCTTCCAGATGGTTCAGATGGGTTCGTAGTGTACTGTGATGCATCCAAAGTAGTTTTGGGTTGTGTCCTCATGTAGCATGATAAGGTCATAGCCTATGCCTCCAGACAGCTTAAGCCCCATGAGATGAATTATCCTACATATGATCTTGAGTTAGCAACCGTAGTATTTGCTTTGAAGATTTGGAGGCATTATCTATATGGTATTCATGTAGGTGTATTCACAGATCATAAGATCCTTCAGTATGTCTTTTCTCAGAAAGATCTAAATTTTTGTCAGAGAAGGTGGTTAGAGCTCTTGAAATATTATGACATGAGTATCCTTTATCATCCGAGCAAGACCAATATAGTGACCGACGCTCTCCGTAGATTGTCTATGGGTAGTGTTGCTTATGATGAAGACAGTAAGAAGAAGTTAGCTCAGGAATTCCATCAGCTTGGCAGACTAGGCGTTCACTTAGTCGATACAGAGGAGGGTGACATATGGGTTCAGAATAGTTCAGAATCATCTTTAGTTTTCGAGGTGAAAGAAAAGCAAAATAGGGATCCCAACCTAGTCAAGTTGAAAAAGTCAGTCAAGGATCAGAAAGTAGAGGTTTTATCCCAAGGGGGAGATAGTGTTCTGCATTGTCAGGGTCATTTCTGTGTTCCAGGTGTAGATGACTTAAGACAGTGAATTCTTACAGAAGCGCATGGTGCGCGCTACTCTATTCATCCAGGGGCCAAAAGATGTACCAAAACTTGTGGGAAATCTATTGGTGGAGTAGGATGAAGAGAGACATTGCAAATTTTGTGGCTAAGTGCTTTATATGTCAGCAGGTTAATATAGAGCATCAGAAGTCTAGTGGGTCCATGTAGGATTTTAGTATTCCTACTTAGAAGTGGGAAGTTATGAACATGAACTTTGTGATGGGTTTGCCTCGTACCCGTCATCTTCATGGTTCAGTTTGGGTCATTATGGACAGAATGAACAAATCAACTCATTTTCTTTTAGTCCATACCTCTTATTCAGCCAAGGATTACGCCAAGCTCTACATTAGAGAGTTGGTTAGATAGCATGGTGTTTCGTTATCTATTATCTTAGATAGAGGTACTTAGTTTACCTCTCACTTCTGAAAAGTATTACAAAAGGGTTTTGGTACCTAAGTTTATCTCAGTATAACCTTTCTTCCTCAGATAGATGGTCAAGCAAAAAGGACCATTCAAACTTTAGAAGATATTCTAAGGGCGTGTGCAATTGATTTCAAGGGAAGTTGAGATGACCACTTGCCTTTGATTGAATTTGCATACAGTAACAACTATCATTCCAGTATTAAGATGGCTCTATTCAAAGCTCTCTACGGTAGGAGATACAGATCTCCAGTTGGTTGGTTCAAAGTTAGTGAGGCCTCAGTCATAGGGCCTGACTTAGTGTTCGATGCCCTAGAAAAAGTCCAGTTGATCAGAGAAAGACTTTGGGCTGCTCAAAGTCAACAGAAGTCTTATGCTGATGTTCGTAGAAAGAACCTCGAGTTTAAGGTTGGTGACTATGTCTATCTAAAGATCTCTCCCATGAAGGGAGTAAAGAGATTCAGCAAGAAGGGAAAGCTATGTCCCCAAGAGATTCAGCAAGAAGGGAAAGCTATGTCCCCGATATGTCGGTCCCTTTAAAATTCTCAGCTGCCTCGGCAAGGTAACTTATGAGCTTGAATTGCCTTCAGATCTAGCCGCAGTTCATCCAGTGTTCTATGTCTCTATGCTCAAGAAGTGTATAGGTGACCCAGCAATGGTAGTCCCTATTCAGAGCATAGATGTTCATAACAGCCTCTCTTATTAAGAGATTTCAGTTGAAATTCTAGACTATTAGACTCATAGACTGAGGCACAAAGAAGTCCCTATAGTCAAATTTCTTTAGCAAAATCAGTCCATTGAGGGAGCTACTTGGGAAGCAGAAGCAGACATACATACCAAGTATCCTTACCTCTTCTCCGCCAACTCAGATCAAGCTCAAGGTAACAGTTCTTCTTAAGCTTACTCAGTTTCATGTTCAGTGTTCATCAAACTTGGTATTAAATACCATTGCATATTCAGCCATACATTCATGTATCAGTTTAGTTATATAATCATGCATCAGACATGCATTCTCATTGTGAGAATATTAGTTCATCAGAGCACTCAGTCATGTATTCATAAATCAGTTACACAAGCATCAGATATGTATGTTTAGTATGATGTGTTCAGTTATCAGTCATGTCAATTATGAAATCATGTTTTGGTTGTTTATGTTTAGTATGTACATCATTTTATCTTTTCTCCCCTCTCAAGTAGTCCCATTTGAGGATGAATGTTCCCAATGGAGAGATATTATAATACCCTGTATGTTTCTAAGCTATGAAATGAACCATTGTTCCTACGTATGAAACCTCCTATCCTGTGATTCATATTTGAGTATATGACTTACAATGAGTATCCTAGTGAGAAGAGAGCTTATGATGTGTTAAGTGTGTTCATAAGAGTCACTTAGAGTAAGGCAAGCTAAGAGCTTTCGAATCCATCAAGTTTTAGTGTTTGATTTCATAAGGGTCATCTTTGAATGAGCATAACTTGATGTATATATGGTATTTTGGAAGGTTTAAACCCACCAAATTATAGAGAATTGAATTAGCTTTCCAAAGATACCAATTTTACCAAAATCCAACACCTGAATAAGAAGTTATGGCTTTGCAAAGTGGAGTGCGTCGCCTAACGTAAGGTGTGCGACGCACAACCTAACTTATGCCATAAGGTGTGCGACGCACAACCTAATGTGTGCGATAAGGTGTGCACCGCATAACCTAGATTACGCGATAAGGTGTGCGCCACATATCTTATGGCCCAAGTGATGTAAACACTCTATTTTGGGGTCATTTTAAGGGCAAAATGGTTCTTTTCCACCTATATATAAGCTCCCAAACACGGGATTTAGCCCCAATTGAAGAAAAATGTACTTTTTTTCTCAATAACCTTTCAAGAACAAGCTAGGGTTCCAATTGGGGGATTCAAATTCAAGAAGTTTCTCCATCAATCTTCGTAGGATCATGAAATAAGGTATGCATTGTGTTGATTTATGGATTCTTTTCATTCATAAAGCTCAAGAACCCTATTTAAATTATGAATCATGTTATTATGTTTTGGGTTGTTCAAGTTTATGTGATGCTTATTGTTTGATTCCCAAGTTGGGATCTTTATGTGAAATTATGAAACTACGTTACCATATAAATTGAAATCCATGAATTTAGTGGTTTATGATTTGTGAAAGTTGATGATTTCACCTATGCCTTAAGTTGTGCATGTAAGGTGTTTGATAAAATGCCAAAAAGGGATATAAATTATGCCTTATAGCTAAATTATGATCCAAATGATAAATGCATGCTTTACCTTTATTATCAAAATAACTTCTATGATATTGTTGTGCATTATGAATGTTTGAAGGATTACTTAGGGGACTAGTTGATGAAATATTGGTATGCTGATGTGTATTCCCATTTATGTAAATGATTATGATAACCATGTACTTCATAAAATCCCCAACTTATTGTATTATGGATTGTTGATGTTGGTCATGTATTCAAGAAAGTCATGGTTTGTCAGTTTCTTTCCATAGAGTCCTGGGGGTACTTGTACCCGAAAGATTAGCTATGTGCTTAGAGCCATTCATGTTTTCACGATATCCTCAGTCAAGCCATGATCCATAGAACTCAGTTAGTCATGTGACTCAGGAAAGCTCAGTAATTCAGTAACCTCAATAATCCCATGAAATCAGTCAATTATCAGATATCAATAGTATTCCATTAGTCAAGGAATTCAGTAAACCTAATCGATGTACAGTTCAGTTAATCATGTTCAGAGTCAAATCGGATGGGAGTAGGAATTAGCACCGAGTGAACTCAAGGGTGGGGACACACACTGTCAGATGAGGGTGTGATTCTTAGAAATCATCCTTACGTTCCAGAACTATGTAGCCAACATAAGTTGAGACATTAACACTGTCCGATGAGGGTTGATGAGGTGGATAAACACTGTCAGATGAGGCTCCCACCGTTCTTTTGTAGGGGACACTATCAGATGAGGGTCACCCACAGCTTGTCCTTACCGGTGGCGCGGCATTGACACCCTTCCAATTAGGGTTACAGATTGGACCACAACTCAGCCATAATGGCATATTAGGGACATGTCAGTTAGATGACTATTTCCCACAGTTTTATGTTACATAATTAGGACTGTCAGATACAGTCATTCAGTCTCAGTAATAGAACTCAGATAGTTCTTCAGATCTCAGGATTGTCAGATACAATCAATTCAGATACAGTACGGAACTCAGCTAGTTCCACCAGATTCAGGACTGCCAGATACAATCACTCATGTTATCAGTTATATCAGTTATCAAAACTCAACCATTAGTCATGTTAGTTAGCAGTAAAATCATGTGATCACGATTTCAGATATAGTTACTATGTGTGCATGCATGTATTCTCACATTCATATAAGTCAGTTAGCCAGTATTGTTCATGCATACGAACCCCATGCATTCATCTTACCTCATGTGCATACCAGTACATTCAAAGTACTGACGCATTTGCGCTATGGTGTCTTATACCATAGGTCCAAAGACACGAGCTCCTGAGCATTAGTAGATTCCAGTCTCAACAAATTAGAGTTAGCAGTGAGTCCTCATCTTTCGAGGACATGATCATTACTTTATTATCTAATTAATTAATTTATTAGTTGGAGTTAGTTAGGGACATGTCCCATCAACTCCTTATTCATATAGTTCGCTCATGATTTAGAGGCTTTTCAAACTACAGTATGTTCAGATAGTTTATTTCAGTTGTTTTGGGTATTTCATACCCCACCCAGATATTATATTTTTATCAGATATTATATCTCATTGTTGAACTTTATGGCCTTTCAGTTCATGTTTCCATATTATACAATATATTATGCAGTGTTCTGGTACACATATCAGTCTTGGGTTAGCTTGTGGTCCTTCGGGGTCATGAGCACCGTGTAACATTCTGGGTACCAGATTTGGGGCGTTATAGTATTTGTGCCCAATAGAATCATCACAGACAATACCATAATGAGCCATAAATTGGTGAAAAGTTATAGAAGGAAAAGAGTGTCACCTAGATATATGTTGAAGGTAGATATGAGAAAAACTTAAAATTTATTAGAATGGCCATATGTAAAGCAAATACTGACATATCTGAGGTTTTCTACTACTTTTGTCTCCTATATAATGACTTGTTTGAATACGGTATCTTACTCTATCATTATTAATGTCCAACCAACTAAACCATTCCAAGACAAGAAGGGGCTACGACAACAAGATCCTATGTCGCCATATCTTTTTTTCTTATCTATAGAATGTTTTACAAGGCTGTTGCAGACCCTCACAAGAAATCCTGATTTTAATTTTCACCCAAAGTGTAAAAAGATAAAGATTTTCCAACTTAGCTTTGTTGACAACTTGTTGATTTTTTGTAGGGGTGATCCAGGTTCAGTACACTTACTTTATGAATTCTTTCTTAGATTCTCACAGGTCTTGGGATTAACTATTAACACTAAGAAAAGTTCTATCTACTTTGAGGGTGTGTATGAGATGATCAAGGTGCTATCCTTCATTGATTAGGATTTACCAAAGGTGAGCTTCTTTTTAAATATCTTGAGATCCTCTCAGCACTAAAAGGACTACTTTTCTTTAATATAAGCCTTTACTAGATAAACTACGTAGCAAAGTCATGTCATGAATGTTAAAGTTTCTATCTTATGCCAACAGGTTGCAATTAATTAAAATTGAGCTATTATCCATCCAAGTGTTTTGTCCTATATTTTTGTGCTACCCAAGAAAGTTATTTAGACAATTGAGTCCCTTTATAAAAGATTTCTCTGGACGAGAGAGACTGATATGCCAAGCGAGCTCTTATAGCATGGGAAACTTTATGTTGGCCTAAATTTATGAGGGGCTTAGATATCTTAAATATCTACTGTTGGAATAAGGCCGTTATTTCTAAATCATTATGGAGCTTTTGTCGGAAGAAAGATACCCATTGGATTCAATGGGTTTATAGTTATTATATCAAATAAAAGGAAATTTGGGATGAACAGATCCCTTAAGCCTTATGGATTGTGAAGAAAATACTTAAAGCAAAAAAGATATTTATCACGGTTTGTAACGCGACCCAACCTGGGGCCTTGTCATAATAGGCATCCCAAGTCTGATCGGGATCGGAGATCGCCCCCGTTACCCAACCCGACCTTCAATCGTCTGCCTTGAGTTGGCTGAATCTCGAGCATATAACAATATAGTGTAACAACTCACATGAAGACTCTGGGATAGGATCACAGCCATGACCGACCCAACCGAGTTCAACTATCCCATACCAACAATCCAACCATACCAAACCAGTACCGCAACAAAGGCCATAAATCGGGACATAACAAAAAATATTCCAAAACATAATATAATTAATCCCAAAATAAAATATGATGGACCAACCAACAATATCATCCAAGGGTGTAAGCCCCAGTACCAATGCCAATGTCAAGGTTAACACCCATATCGATCCCGCCCATTCCAAACCATAGTAGTACCACAAAGACTCTAAGTAAAAAAGTAATAAAATCTGGTTAGGACATGCCCCCAAGCATGGCCAAAACCAATATCCAAAATGAATCAAGTGTCTAGAAATATCCATAACATGAAATGGAGCCTTCCTAAAGAATAAAAGATCACCACTTCAATCCAAATGCTGATCCCCGAGTTAATCACTATGTAGGAGGAGTAGAACGACCGTTTTCTACATAGCGTGGGTATACAACCACCAGTAGACGAGTTAGCAGGTGAACGCTAGCATGACCCCAAGATAAGGATAAAATAATGCCATTTATAAAACCAAGTAAAACCATTCATATGCACACAACCATACATATATAAATACATATATATATACATATGTATATATACATATACATATATATATATATATATATATATATATATATATATATATATATATATATAACCATGCCTGGAAAGGGGACCAGGTTTAGCATGCATTTAAAACCTTTACGTAGGCTGTATAGCTTTGCCGTCCTAAACCACCCACAGGCTATATGGGTTCAGCTTCCCTTGCTGAAAGGGCCTCAATGCGTGAATCCGCATGACCAAGGAAGAAAACCTGGGATGACTAGTACATCCTTTAAATATAAAGTGCGACATCATGCACACGGTCACCAAGACCAACCTCACATCGGCAAATAGAGTTTCTAGTTTTGGTTCCCCTGGGACCTCCACCTTCCATAGCTTTGCTACACATCCCACCATTATTGACCAATTAAAACCATTACCAAGCAACCAATCAATCTATTTACAATTTATTAACCAAGTCCATTTAGTGGTGGTATCGTCATACCGACCATATTTGCAAGTACTATCCATAGCCAACCATATATAGGTTTAAGGGAACTTCTAAGTGCCCTTCCATTTATCATATTATACCACTTGGGGGATTACATAAACATAACCATTTAGTCATTTACCTTTCCAAGCCATTTAATCCATGCATAATTCCTTTATCAAGTTTTAAAACAAGCAAGAGTTCCATTAAAATACTCAATGCAATGAAAACGTTATTATAGGAATTTTGTCAAACATATTGAGGGCATAATATAGCCAAAACCAATTCCAATTACCATTAAACCATTCCCATGCAATTCAATTATCCAAAGCCACCATTAATGCACACAAAGCATAATTAAAACCATAACTAACCATTTAATATCAAAATTCCTAATTCATATTTGAAACCCAAAAATCTTACAATCAATGAAGTCATGAAAACATTCATAAAAACCATGCTTCTAGTTAGAATTAACAATGAGGGAAGAGAACATGCCCTAAACCAAGATGATGATGGCAAGAAATCGCCAAAACAAGCCCCAAATCAATCCTCTAGTTGAAACCCTAGCTTTCCTTGCCCAAAAGTTTTTGAGAGAATTATAGAGTATTTCAGAAGAGTTTTTAAGTGTTAATGAATGAAATAATAGGGTAAATTACCTTTCAAGTAGGTTAGAAGTTGTGGGACCTTATTAGAATAAGTGGAGAAATGTTCAGAATATCCCCACTTAAGTTGTACAAAATCCTATCCCAGGGGTACGACTGACCCTCATGGATCGTACCCTCTAATACGATTGGTACCCTTCACTTGTATCCTAGCCTCAACCTTTGGATCCAACACTGTCCAACATATGACTTATCCAATCGAGTTGTATCTGAAGCATACGAGCCATACCCTTCATCCGTACCCCTGGTAGATTAAATCCAAGAAAGATTTAGACACTATCTACTATACGAGTCCATGGTACGACTTATACCCTGGCTTATGACTCACGGTGAGCCACTCATACTCAGATCCAACCTAAGTAACCAAGTCTAATATTAACCAAACAATCTGCACCCACTAATACGACTCATACCTCTAAGTTGTATCCATTTCAGTAACCAAAATCCATCCCACCAACCAACATTGTTCAACATATGACTGGATCATACCATCCGTACCCCAACATACGGCTCGTACCCCCGAGTCGTATTGGGTCCAGAGACCAGAATTCCAAAAAATTTTCTAAGGTCCAGAAACCAGGGTGTTTCAGTTGGTTACTCTTCTATAG
Source organism: Capsicum baccatum var. pendulum (assembly GCA_030864225.1). Lineage (NCBI taxonomy): Eukaryota > Viridiplantae > Streptophyta > Magnoliopsida > Solanales > Solanaceae > Capsicum > Capsicum baccatum. The sequence goes on along the minus strand of CM061558.1, from coordinate 71,502,856 downwards.
GGATTACTCAACTAAATTCATTCTCTATAAAGAAGATCTACCTAAAGATGAGGGGTGACTTCCTGAAAGTGGCTTGGAGAAAACTATTATGTAAGAACATGGGGGCACCCAAGTGATGCTTTATTCTCTATCTTGCTCTGAATTATAAGTTGTTTACCAAAGATAGACTAGTTAGGTTGAAAGCTCTAGATGACTTGTTGTGTCCACTTTGTGAGCAGGAAGTTGAAATAACAGAGTATTTATTTTTTAAGAATTTGTTCTCTAATGAGTTATGGATGCAAAATCTAGGTTGGTAAGGTATTCGCAGGTCCTTGCTAAACTGGAATGATAAAATCCAATGGGCAGTTTCACAAGCCAAAGAGAGAAGCAGTGGTGCGGTTGTTCTCAAAATGTCTTTGGCGTGCTGCAGGTATATGATATGGCTAGAAAGAAATAGAAGGATATTTCAGCAACAAAAGATCACATGGAATGTCCTACTGAGACAGATTATTCAGAAAATACACTATTGTGGTGCTAAGTATAGTAAACTGAGGAATAGGCTCAATAGTGTGAATTATTATCCGTAGGTTGACTATATGATGCTAGAACTAGTTGTATAGGTTGTGAGAAGTTCAAGTTTGGGGTTGTCCAAACTTGATGCGTGATGCTTTATAACGCTACATTTGGTAGTAAAATTCTTTATTTATCAAAAAAATATTATTTTTGTATAATTAATAAAAAATACACTCTTTTGTATTTGAATGATAAGAAAATGACAATTAATTTGGATTTAATTTTTAAAAGAAAAAATAAAAATTACAAAAATTTATTCGATTATTTTTTGGTAGAATTTTATTCTGGCTATCTCGACTCTATTGAAACAAAATTGTATATGATTTTTAAGAAATAAAAACAGAAACCGAACAAGTTTATATAAAAAAATCATTGACAATTAGTAAGAAAAAATAAAATTGTTATGCAATATTAAAAGGTTGGGTCCACACGCGTTCAATATAATAAGAAGAAAAGGGAAAGATTACTAAAAAGACATGAATGAAAAGGGACCAGCATGCCAATGAAAGTGGATCACTTCCATGTAGACATAGGCTTTTGGGCTACAAAGTGAAAATTAGTTTTGAGTGACTATTTCTTGTCATTAATTTGAAGGGAGTGACTTTATATTAACTTTTTCTTTATCGGGTTGTTCCTAGTAATTTTGGTATATCTATCAGGCTGTATAGTTCACAAAACTCAGTACATATCATATGAGATAATGGGTTGTTCTTGAAGCATTGGGCCCATTGGGTATTAGAATCTATGGGGTTGGACTATAGAGCTTCCTAAATTTTGGCCCATACTAATTTTAAGCCTTTGTCCATTCAAGTTCGTCATTTCCTGCAATCAGCAAGTAGTGATGGAGTCAGAATTTTCATCAAGGACATTAGAAGAAGTAAATATATGAAGAAGTTAAATATCTGGAACATATACATAAAACATAATTTTCATTATGTATAAACAATAATGTAATTTTATGCTAAAGACGATTCAAAGGAGCCCTCTTAACATACCTGCTTCGAATGCTACAACTCAATCATGATAACACTAATTAAATTATGTATTCTATAAAGTTGAGCATCGTAAATTAAAGAGAAAAGGAAAAAATTTGCCACTCTCCTGAAACAATGAAACAAGAATGGCCAATGTTTCAAAATTTTGATTCTAGCCATTTCACTGGCTAAGAGCATACAACTGACTCCTTTTTCATTTGGGCCCCTGGTTCCTTTTGTTTTCAAAGAAAAAAAATTCTCTCTATTATTTTTTTTAATTTTGGAAAATAAACCCATTCCTCTTCATTGTTGTTTTTAACTCTACCAAAAAGTTAGTTTTTTTAACAATTAAATAAAAAATTATAATATTGTAATTGCTATATTTTTTATCAATCAAATACAAAAAGAGTGTATTGTATGTGTTACATAAAAATAACATATTATATACAACAATGATACACATACAAAAATTATACAATCTCTATATACATTTTATACAACCTTTAATTGAAGTTATTATTCAAATACGTATTTTATACAATAACTATACAGTTTATACACATATTATATACCATTTCTCTCTCTCTCTTTATATATATTTATACGTATACATATTTTAAACAAAACTATATAATCTCTATACCATATTGATACAATTCATACTTCATATTATTTGTACTATACATATATCTTATATACGTACATATTCTATATAACAATGATAAAATTCCTATACACATCATATATATAATTTTTATAAAACAACTATATAATTTTATATATATTTGATACAATAATTATACAGTTCTTATAAAATTGTATTTAATTATTTAAGAAAATAGATTTCTTTGAGCCCCAAAAATGTAGCGAAACAACATCTGCCTCAAAGAAAAAATTGAATTACTTTTTAAAAAATAGGGTGAAATAGCAAAATTGGAAATGGACAGTCCATGAAATTAAAAAGGCTGACTGACCATAAGGTGACATTACTTTGAAATGACTACTTTTAGAGGAAATAGTTTTCCAAAGTGGCCATGTGGTATACTTTTCTCTAAATTAAATACATTCATTGAATATCATATATTGAGATATTATTATATTCACTTCAATATGAAATATTGTTCTAGCCTAATCAAATATGTCACTACAATAATTTTTTTTTGGGAGTAGCAGAACAATATTTTCACAACAAATAAAAAACTGTTTTTTCATTTTTTTTACTATTTGTATCATTGTTAGCGAGGTTAGTTAGGTAATCAACGCAACCGACATTACGTCCCTTAGTTCTTGAGAAAATGCTCACCATAAAAAAACCTTAACCCCTACCAATTTGCATAATCCATGGCCGTTTTGGCCATTGGTTAACCCCTCCAACTGGCTAGTCCACTTTTGTCACATCCCCAATCGATTTTCCTTTACCATACCACCCAAACTCACCAAAAAATTCAGTAGAAGGCAACATTAGTTTGACTATACACTACAGTAATAGCGGTGATAGCAATAAGGAGAATAGTACAGATAATAATAACAAGCAAAAGTATGTAGACCCTTTGAAATCTATTGTAGAATAACAACAAGAGAAGAACCATAATGCAAAATCTATTCCTATGAAATAATCAAATATAATAATGGTATCCCTAGAATTATATGGTCGTAGAAAATTAAGAAAGATGAATATTTTGGAGGACTTGTAATATGCTCTTATAGGAAAATTCTCCTATGGATGGCCAGAATTGGAGGATCTAAGGTATAAAATTCCTAAATAATGTAATATCAAAGAAGACTGCAAGATAAGATTATTAAAAATAGGCATATTAGGATGTGGTTGAATCGGATGGAGGATTTTAAGAATTTATTGTCAAAGAATGTGTACAACATTACCACCAAGGATGGAATTGCTTATTTAATGAGATCTTTAATCTATGATGCCACATTTAAACCTAATGAAAAAACAACTCAAGAAATAGCTTGGATACCTTTTCCGAATCTTTTGCCTAATTTCAATGTAAAAGAATAACTTTTTTCAATGCAGTTGTGGTTGGTAAGCCTATCCACTTGGATATGGCTACTATCAATAAAACCCGACCTAGTTAAGGTCAAGTTAAAAGTTGATTTAGCTGCTAAGTTAGCTGAATATGTGGAGATAAAAACGGTTAATAGCAAGACACAAACAGCAAGTGTTCAAGCTATCATGATCCAATATAATCGCCACCTAAATACTATCACACATGCAAGTTGCAGGGCCATGGAGAATCTAAGTGTAGGACTTTACATCTGGAATTAAAGAAATCAATTCTAAAAGAGAAAAATGCAGAAGAGAAGAATGCCAAAGGGAAAGTAATATTGCAGAGGATATTTATTAATGGAAAAGTAGTCATGGCAAGGTGGAATTCTACTAGAAGGAGGTTCAGAATTGAAAGAGGGCTAGAGGGACTGATGAGTGCTTCTTCTAAAGATGCATCTTCGCCTAGTAAGGAAATTATAACTATAAACTTATTTGATGCCTTACGAGATGACGGGGATGACAATAATGATAAGAAGGCACAAAACACCAACACTCAGGAGAATGTTATACAGACTAGTCAAGAATATCATTCCAAGAAAATAACATTCATAGTACATCAATATTAGGTACCAAAACTTGATAACATAATTAATTCTAGTGCAAAAAAAGAAGGGAAAGAGCAGCAACAATAATAAATGATAGGAGTGGTGATCTATCTGAACTGGTTAATCTAATAGAAAAAGTAGCAGCAAAAAATGATAAAAAATGAAGTTTAATCTCAATAGGATAATCCGACAGGCGAGAAGTAGTGTACAAAGCCAAATATAACTGTAGAGTCCACTAAAGAGTGGATTTAAAAATCATTTCTAGGCCTTCTAGGGAATAAGAATATAGTAGTACCTTCAATTCCTGGAGAGTGACATCAGAAAATAAATGAGCATAATAATATTGAATATGAAAGTAGTAAAGAAGAAAAATTTACTGTTGATAAGGATTGGGTAGTGGATGCAATCGGTCCAAAAGCTACTACAATGCAATAGTAAATTAGAGATGAGAAAATTAATAGTGGATTAGAAATAAAGGAGGGGCAGAGTCAAACTGTGAATAAAAAGGCTTGATAATTGCAGATTTTAATAAAAATATTCAGAAAAATAAGAAAGCAAGTTCTGTAATAACAGAAGTAGAGAAATCAAGGCTAAGGGAGCAACTTTAGTCTCAAAACCCTTTGGCAGTAGTAGAACTACCATCACTAGTCCAAATAAGTCTCTTACAATTTTGGGTTCTATAGTATCCACCAATAAAGCCTTACATGACTTTTTTTCTCATAAGGTAAGGTTTAACTTAGTAGATATAGAGGGTAGAGCAGAGAATGAGGACAAGCGTGGAGATCGTTTGAAAACACTCTTCTTTCAAACTAAAATAGTAAATAATTAAAACACTCATATGGAATATTAGGTCATTGACACAAAAAGCTTTTCAAAGAGTGCAGATGTTGCATAATTACCATAAGTTTGCTTTTGTGTCTTTATTGGAACCCTTTAAATATATTAGAAGCATTAATAGATACAAACTCAGATTAATGATGCCCAAAGCTAGTCATAATATTAATGGTAAGATTTGGGTATTTATTAATCATGGGTTTGATTCTACAGTGGTTAGTAATACTGAGCAACAAATCACCATTAAAATGCAGATCAAACTCATTTATCTTAATTTTATACTACTCTAGTATATGTTAAGTGTGATAATTTGTTGAGAATAGAGCTTTGGGATGACATTTCAGTGGCATCTAGTACACTAGTCTTTGAGTCATTGGTGGAGACTTTAATATTGTTCTAAACAGTAAAATTGGTGGTCTACCCATGGTTGATTCTGATTTTGAGAATTTTAAATTGTGTATTAAAATACAAAGGAAGCCCTTTCACTTGGTGGAATGGAAGAGTTGGGGATGACTGCATTTTTGAAAGGTTGGATAGAATTCTAATTAATGCTGATTTTCAGGGGCTTTTCTCTTAATTTGATGCTGAGCATTTACCAAAAACTAGGTCAGATCATACTCCCATATTGCTTACTTGTGTGAACAGTCCTATCAGTTTCAAAAGGACTTTTAAATTTGTAAATTTTTGGATTACTCACGAGGATTTTACTAATGTGTTGGTCACTAATAATCCTTTTATAGACTTTAAAAGGAACATTAGAAAGATTAAGAAGGTGTTGATAGTGTGGAGTAGACAGACTTATGGTGATATTTTCCAGTAGTTGATATTTAGAGAAGAGATAGCTAAAATAAAGTAGTAGTTTTTTTAGGACGATCCATAGGGGGAAAATAGAGAAGTCAAACAAAGGACAAGAGATGAGTACTCTTAAGTATTTACACTTAGAAGAAAGTTATTGCCAGCAGAAAGCATGATATGATTGGTTTGTAGACGGAGATAGAAATACCATATTTTTTCATAATCTGGTTGAGGGTAAAAGACAAAGGATTAGGCTACAAAAAATTCAAAATACTGATGTGGATTGGAAAGAAGATCCAGAGGAAATAGCAAAAGAGGCAGTACAATTCTTTCAGAAACATTTATGCAAGAAAGCGACTTTATTGACCAGTCCTTATTAACTCATATTCCTATACCGATTTATGATGATAAAAATGCAAATACACGAGCAGTACCTGCCAGTGAAGAGGTTCTAAAATATAGTTTTCAAGTTGAATGAAGACACTTTAGAGGGCCTAGATGATTTGATAGGTAAATTGTACCTATGTTACTGGGACATAGTGGGATTAAATATTGTCAGAATAGTACAAAATTTCTTTGTTGGTAAATCTCTTCCTTAATCTATTATGCATACTAATGTGTTCCTCTAACCAAAGAAGTAAAATGCTCAAACTTTTTGGATATAAGGCTAATTAGTCTGAGAAACTTTGTTGATGATATCTTTTTCAAAATTATTTATAATATATTAGAAGGTGTGTTTCCAAAAATTATTTTTTCCAATTAATTTGGGTTTGTGAAAGGTATAAGTATCATTGAAAATATCCTATTGACTTAGAAATTAGTTACTGATATTGGAAGGAGACGAAAGTCATCCAATGTTGTCATCAAGTTAGATATAAAAAAAGATTTATGATAAAGTCTCTTGGTTTTCTCTACTCAAAGTTTTGAGGAAGATGGGTTTCTCTAAATGGTGGTAGTATCTGATTTAGAGGTTAATTACTAATAATTACCATTCAGTGCTTGTTAATGGTCAACTTCATGGCCTCTTTCATTCTACTAGAGAAGTGAAACAAGGGGACCCTTTGTCTCTGACTTTATTTATTTTACCATAAGATGTGCTCATTAGAGCTCCTATTTGCTCTATTAATAATGACCAATTTGTAGGACATGGGATTCCTAAATGGAGCCCTAACCAAAATTATTTTGCCTATACTGATGATACCATAATTTTCTCCTCTACTCATAAATACTTCTTGAAATAGATTGCAGGTACTCTTCAAGAATATGAGGAACAATCTGGCCAAAATTTGAACAAGGAGAAGAGTCTACACTAATTTCATCAAAACAATATCAGGAACACTTGAAAAATGGTGTGCTAGTGTTTAGGTATGGACAAGGAAAGTTTTCCTATAAAGTAAGGGAATTTTTCCTATGAAATACTTAGGGTGTCCGAGTTATAGAAAAATGAAAGGGAATTATAGTGAATTGATTGACAAGGTAAAAAGAAAGTTGCAAGCATGGAAAGGTAAGATGTTATCCTACGAAGATAAGAAAGTCTTTATTACTAGCGTTTTGCAAAGTAGGACCATTTATATTCCTTCAGCTATTGTTCCTCTAGTTATTTTCATAAAAGAACTTCACAGAATTTACTAAGTTTTTTTGAAGCAATAAGGAATCAAGAAGGAGTAAACATTGGTCAACATAGAATAAGGTTTGTTACCTAAGCAAGAAGAATTATTGGGATTTAGATCATTATTTGAATTTTCTAAGGATTTTTATGCTAAAATCCTGTGGAGATTCAAAACTCAGAACAATAAATGGTCCATTTCATATGGAACAACAATATTGTAAAAAAAAATAGATTCCTACACTTGTAGAATGGAATAAAAGATCACAAATATAGAAGAATATGCTGGGAAATAGGGACAAACTAAAATAAGAAATATGGTGCGAATAATCGAGCAAATTTTGGATTTCACACCCACTACTAAACTAGGTACGCATCTCACACATACATAGCTGATGTGTTATAGAAATATGACACTTTTGATGCTTTAAACGAGAAAAATATGCATGTTTTTGAGGTTTTTTTGTTAAATATGATCTGTTTTGGGTATCTTTTGTAGGAAATAATGTTTTGGATGCTAAGTTCATGAAAAAGGTAAAAAATGTATTTTTGGCCACTTTTGAAGCGATTATCGATGTTTGGGATGTTTTGTAGCTTGATCGTGATCAATGCATGTTTGAGAGGCAAAGAAAAGCTGAAAAATGACTCCCGGCACCTATTAAGTTAACCTATGGACCGCATGTAGACTTAAAGATGGCATGTTGATAAAGCAGGTGCTAAAAACCCAAAATCCCGAGGGCTAAATTATTGGAAATTATCCATCTACAACCTGCAGTTTGCACCTGCGCGCTATGCCAGACCGCATATACCACCTGCACCTGTTCCAGATCGTAGGTACCACCTGTGCCCATGCCAGACTGCAGGTACAGATAACAGGTGGCCACCGACCCAATTTTCTCCTAGTTCATTCGAGCTTTAGTTTAGGGTTTTCTCATGTACTATAAATACCTCTTATGTACTTTTTAGTCAGATTACACACTTTTAACACTTAGAAATATATTTTTATTTTAAGATCCATTTTTGATCTTGGGATTCCCATGTATTGACTTAGATTGATTATTCAGTTTATGGTTGTGGGTTTTCATTCATCTTATCATTGTGATTTCATATTTTCTTTCCAATATGAATGTTATTGATTTCTTCACAATCATGAGTGGCTAAAACCCATAGATAAGGTTGTGGAAACTCTGGAAAATTAATGAAGTAGGGGAAGTGCAATTATTGATCTGAACCAATACCCATGGCATGCATTACTTTATCTTCGTTATGATTGATTTCTTAATGGGTGCACATATTAGGATCCTGTCTAGATATTGCTACTTACTCCAAAAGAGAAGTAATGACTAGAAAAAGATAAAGACAATAATAATTTGGGAGTTAATTATCGATCCATTGCGCACAGTGGAATATAGTGAATAATTGTTAGCTTTTATTTTATAACTTGAGATTCAAAATATAATAGTTTACTGGGATCAAGATAAGGGTTAGTAGCGCAATACCCTGAGACTTAAAAGGTAAAGGGTTAAATTCTCTTACTCGTCCAAAAGACAGTAAGAGGTATATAACTTATCGATTATGCATGCAAAGTATTGGGTTGGTTCAATAATACACAATAAGCCAACGGGATAATATGCCCGGGGGAACACAATCCTAGGTTCACCTACGGCTGATTTTCAACCAAGTTAATACTTTCTTTGCTTGAGCTACTACAAATAAATCCCCCCATTTACTTTTCCTGTTTTTCCCATAGACTTTAACCACTGAGATCTGCAAAGCCACGTGTTTCCTTAGGATTCGAACCCAACCTTAGTTGGGTTATATATCTTGACATCAACCGTACCATCATCTAAAAGAAGGTTTTCTTGGACATTATCAAGAAATTAACTCTGTTGCAGGGGAGCATAGTGTTGATTTGTGGAATGAAATTGCTATAGTTTTTAGGTTTTTAGTTCTTATTTTTGTTCTTAATTTGGCATATGCCGGTGTATACCTAGCACACAGAGTAGAGGTAATCATTTACTCCCAGTTAATTCGAATCCAGAAAGGATCCTAGAAATACCTAATAGTATGTTAGAACCAAAGAGGGAAATCTCCTTGAAGATGAAGTTTAGGGTGGTGTTGATAGATAGGATGGTGAGAGGTTATCTCAGATAGAGTTAGCTGAGCAGAGACATACAATAGACCACCAAGCAACACTCGGTGGAAATCAGAATTGAGGTCGCCCTCAAGTGATTCTAACATATTAGTTTGTTCAGCCATATGTTGATAATGAAGAAGATTTGGGATATGATAAGACGACTGATACATGAGCTATTATCCTTCCCGCTTTATCTCCTGATGTCAAGTTCAATATATTTAGTGCTTTAATTTAGTTGTACTTGAAGAGAGTGTTTGCGGGACTACCGATAGATGATGCAAACATGTACCTAGCAAATTTTACTCAGATATGCACTTTATATACCATATCGGGGGTAGATCAGGAGGCACTGAGACTGAGGCTGTTCCTTTCTTTCTTACTTGGGAAGTATTATTATGTTTAGAGAACTACAAAAAGGGTCTATTACTACATGGAAGAAGCTACACAGATAATTCTTAAAAAAGTTCTTTCCTCCCTCTAGGGTATTGCAACTCAAGGATGATATTTATAATTTTAGGCAGTTGTAGTTAGAGTATTTGTTTGAGGCATGGTTTCGATTTAATAAGAAGCTGAGTATGGTGCCCAACTACCAGATTTCAGGGATGAACTTAATGGAGTTATTCTATAGAGCCCTGACCATCAGTTTTAGAGCTATGTTAGATACTATCTCTGGAGGGGACTTTATGAGATTGCGATGGGAGATAACTTTTAATATTATGGATCAGATCTCGTTCACTAATTAAGGGTGGCAGACTCGGGCGGTTGAGAGAGGTTCTAGTACTTACGCCATTGGAGCTATTGGTGACTAGAGAGTAGTTGATGATTCTGCAGCATAAGAGATTACATTACTGAAGACTAATATTGGTGTGTTGGCAAAGTAGTTCGTGATCGTGAATTTAAAAAAAGTTCATATAGTAGGAGCACAGGGTGCAGCTTCCAAATCTTATGAGTCTTCATTAGAAGAGGAGGCTAGGTTTTCGGATCATCAGTTGGAGGGTTTCCAAGCCTAAGGGCAAGAAAACCACGATTAGAACTACTATGATGATATATATAGAGACTAAAGTATGGATATAGACTGGATATGGAAAGATGATTACAAGGAGAAGGGAGATTGGTACATTTTGCCTGACAGACGAGATACATAATCAAGAATGGAAAAAATACTGACCAAACTAGTGAAGGGTCACGAAAATTAGGAGAACAGCCTTAAGGAGATTAAGGCTGGCATTTCGGGGTTGACCTAGAAGGTGGAGTCTCATGCCACTGCTATCAAGCAGTTGGAGCAACAGTTCAGGCAAATGTCTACCACGATTAAAAAAATAACCTATTACTCTTTTGAGTAAAAAATATTAGAGCCCACCAACTATAAGTCATTATCTAGATATCACCACTAATTGTGGTGCCACTACTGATAATTCTCTTTATACCTTCTATTGAAGAGTTGAAGATTGATGAAACTGAAAGCAATGAGACACTTGAGGTAGAGTCTGAGAATTCAACATATGGTAATGATGATTTTGAGTATGATAGTAGTGAGGATTGGGTCGACTAGCTTAATTATCATGTGTACCCTTATAGTGAGACCCCTTTCTTATCGTTAGTAGAAAGAATGAGGATCCTGGAGCAGTAACCATTCCATGTTCTAACGGTCCTTTTAATGTAAAGCAGGCTTTATGTGACTTGGGATCAAGAGTGAATGTGATGCCACTGAGTTTGTACAAGATGTTCAGGATGGGGGAACTCAAGCCTATATCCATAAAACTACTAATGGCTGACTCATCTATGAAAAAGTCGGTAGGTGGTTTTTGTGACGTAGAAGTAAGGGTTGCATCCTTTATGTTCCCCGCTGATTTTATGGTTCTTGATTATGAGGTGAATCCTAAATCCCCCATTATATTAGGTAGATACTTCCTATCTATTAGTAGGGTATTGATTGATATAGACTTGAGGAAGATCACCTTCAAACTGAATAATGAGCAAGTAGTGTTTGATACGCGTATGATAGTGCAGTAGCCAGGTGATATATTAGTGGTGTCTATAATAGACACTATTAATGAGGATGTTGCTACAGAAGCTAGTATACCAAATACACCAGGTGTTGATGAGAGATGTATGGTAGACTAGTTTGCAAAAATTGAGACATTAGATCTAGAATATACGAGGGAGAAGGTGGATATCTTATGAGAAAAGGTGTTCTCTCTCACTAAAGGACACATATTAGTCATCCCTCCAGTTGTATTCTGAAGTATTCAGCCATCACCTTTGCGTGTTCCTAGACATATTGATTTATTCGTGAAGGACAATTTGGCGGTCTCCGTAGTTGGGACCAAGAAGGGGACCTACAGAATCCAGAAAATCCATATAAGCAAGCCCTAAAAAGGATCACCCATGATCCGACGAAGACTGCATTTATTGATAGGCAAAGATGTACCAAGCTAGTTGTGGGTGGATCTTCTTATAGTGCACTGCCACCACTATGGTCTTCGCCCGGGGATATACCCCCATCTAGGAAAGACCATGGCAAAGACATTTAGTGAGTTTTAGGTATGTTCTCACTTTCTTCTGCTTTACTTTATTTTAGTGCATTGAGGATAATGTGCAGTTTTTAGTTGGGTGTGGGCATACCATGTCGCCGCGGATTTTTGTTGTCGTGCTTTATTTTATTGGCCACGGTATGGTTGTAGAACTGGAATGTCTAGGTTAATTTTGTGTCGTATTGTGTTTTTCTCTTTGTACTGTGTTGTTTTTATATAATTAGGATATTTTAAGTATTTAGGGCAGTAGTCATATTTCAACTAATTTTTGATACCCCTCCAAAACTTTGAGTTTTTAGAACTGCGTTGATATATATATGTGTGTGTGTGTTAATTTTATGGATCTTTTTATGTCCTTAGGATTAGGGACATGATAACCATTTGTTGACAATTGTATGAAATAGATAGGTAATAGTTAGTGATATTGACTCTGTGCTATGTGAGTGTGAGATACTACCTAGTTCCCATTGTATGTGAATTTAGAATTTGCCTAGTTAGTCTTGCCTAGGTTGAAAGATAGTTGGTTAGAAAAGGATCATAGGTCATTTTCGATTATAGTCCACTTTTGTCTTTTAGCCTAAATGACCTTCTATGTGTAAAGTATATCCCTTGATCCCTATTTTAAGCCTTAGAGCCTATTTTTCTTGTTTTCGCTATTCAACTTTCCATTTGTATTAAAATTTTCCTATTTTGGCCTAGGTCATCCTTGGATATTGTGCATCTCACACAGACAAAATACCTAAGTTGAGGGTGGCTATTATAGAGGTGCGTAGTGTAAAATGGGTATGACGAAGGGTAAAGTAATATAAAAATTTAGTAGGGCTGGGTGTGGTAGAAAAAGAAAAAAAGAATTTTTTTTTGTGAAAAAGAGAAAAAGAAAAAATAAAAGACCACATCCAACCTGAATGTGCATAAAAGAATAAAAACTAGAAATAACGGTGGAATAAAAAGGAAATTGGCTAGTAAATGAGACCCCAAGGTCAGTGTAGTTCCATGGAGTCTTAGTCACTTTGTATGTCCATATGTATCATACTATCCCAAGCCTACATTACAAGTCGAGAAAATTCCTATAGTGATCTTAACTTGACTATCTGAATTCTAAGGTAAAGAAAATAAGGACAAGCCTATGGTATTTGACATGCATTGATTTAAATTTCTTTGTTGAGTGTAAGTGTCTCTTGACTGTCCCAGCATTGACATACATGATTCCTTATAAGTGAGTGAGACATCTTTATTGTGAGGGCACTTGAGTCATGTTGCCAGCTATTTTCTTGTTTGAGTAGTGTAATTTATAGATATGAATGGTTGTCTATTGCTAATGTAATTGGCATGCCTTGATCCCATTGTGTCACACTATTGTGCTTTATGTTTATACATAGTTGGTTTTGAAAAGTGAGATTGGATGAGGTGATGTGATTTGAACTTAATGTGATGACTGACTGCCTTGAATAACTTAGATTCTCCTAGTTAAGCATCATTTTTGTTTTATTGCCTGAGGACATGCAAACGTTCTAAGTTGAGGGTGTTGATGTGCTATAGAAATATAGCTCTCTATTACTAAAATGAGGAAAATATGCAAGTTTTTATGGTCTTTTTGTTAAATAAGATCTATTTTGGGTATGTTTTGCAGGAAATCATAGTTTGGATGCTAAGTTTGTGAAAAAGGTGTTTTTGGCCACTTTTGGAGCAATTATGGATGTTTGGGATGTTTCCCGACTCGATTATGATCAATGCATGTTCGAGAGGCAAAGAAGAGCTGAAAATCTGACTCCCAGAACCTACTAAGTCAACCTACGAACCGCATGTAGACCTACAGACCACATGTTTACAAAGCAGGTGAAAAAATCCAAATTCCTGAGAGCTAACTTGCAGGAAATTATTCATCCGTAACCTGTGGTCTGCACCTGTGCCCTGTGCAAGACCGTAGGTACCACCTGTGCCCGTGCTAGACCGCAGGTACAGAGAGGAGGTGGCCACTGACTCGATTTTCTCCTAGTTCGTTCGGGCTTTATTTTTAGGGTTTTCTCATGTACTATAAATACCCCTTATTTACTTTTTAGTTTTGTTACACACTTTTAAAAATATGTTTTGATTTTAAGATCCATCTTTGATTTTGGGATTCCTTTGTATTGACTTTGATTAATTATTCAGTTTATGGTTCTGAGTTTTCATTCATTTTATCATTGTGATTTCATTTTTGCTTTCCAATATGAATGTTATTGATTTCTTCACAATCATGAGCGGTTAAAACCCATAGCTAGGAATGTGGAAACCCTGACAAATAAATGAAGTAGGGAAAGTGCGATTGTTGATCTGAACCAATACCCGTGACATGTATTGATTTATCTTCTTTATGATTGATTTCTTAATTGGTGCAAACATTAGGATCCTGCCTAGATATTGCTACTTACTCCAAAAGAAGAGTAGTGACTAGAAAAAGATAAAGACAATAATAATTTGGGAGTTAATTGTCGAACCATTGAACACAATGAAATATAGTGAATGACCATTAATTTTCATCTAATAACTTGAGACTCAAAAGGCAATAGTTAACTGGGATCCATATAAGGGTTAGTAACGTGACACCCTCAGACTCATAAGGTAAAGGGTGAAATCCTCCTAATCTTCATAAAGACTATAGGAGGTATATAACTTATTGATTCTGCATGCAAGGTATTGATTTAGTTCAACAATGCACGATAAGCCAATGAAGTTGAGACACCAGGGGAAACACAACCCTAGTTTTCACCTATGACTGATTTTCAACCAAGTTAATACTTTTCTTTGCTCGAACTACTACAAACAAATCCCCCTATTTACTTTTCTTGTTTTGCCCATAGACTTCAACCACTAAGATCTACAAAGCCATGAGTTTTCTTGTGATTTGACCCTAACCTTAGTTGGATTACTATATCTTGACAACGACTATACTATTATCTAAAATGAGGTGTTGCATGGACGTCATCAATAGCAGGGGTCACATGATCAACTACTACCCATTTAGTTCAAACCTTTCTAGGTTATGATTACTATCCCTATAACCTAATGCCATGAAAAAATCCAATAGTGGTCACAATTTGACACAAATACAATACACAGTCTAAAACAATTTTTTTGGAGGGGTATCCTAATTTCTTTAATCATCAAAATCGAAACCAAAACATGACTACACTAAGGTTCCACTATTTTTTCTCAATAGCACACAATAAACACATCAAAGACAAAAATAAAATCCCAAGCATGCCAGTTTTACAATGATAGAACACTCGTGGTAAGACAAATACATCAACAAAAATCCCTAAGTAGTAGTACACCTCATCCCATCTTTGAGAACATATAGTGTCCTCATAACATGCATATCAAAATAAAGTAAGAACTAGGGGTTAAGGAATACCTGCAGCGCGCAAGGAACTGGATCATGATCTATCCTCTGCTAGGGTCTTAGAATGCACACCAGTCTAAAAAATGATGGCCTCAGTGGTGGCTGTGGTGCTTAAATCAATATTGGTACCGGTGCTGCCCGATGAACTCAATGGTATCACACTAATGGGGGAAAGTGTTGAATCTCTATTTATCTATACACTGACACTATCTGTAGGAGGGGTCTCATAAAATCTAAAACTCCTAGCTCCACCCCCATCTTATGGAGCTAAGACAACTAGTTTTGTGTGCTTTGATTGCTCTCCCCCATCACTTTTTTCATTTCATTTTCTCTCTCTTTCTCTTGCTCTTCTTTTCCCCATATTCCCTAGTAGTCGTTTATTTTCCTTTTTTTCTCTATACATTTGGCATCTCATCAACTTTAATCTCTTTAATTATAGGTATAATGGGGCCAAAAAAGATGGATATGGCCTTACAACCATGTCTTTAATAATAGCTCTTAGTGAGGCCAACTCATTATGGATACTTGCTAAATCTGGAGAGTGTACCCCTTCAAGATTCTTATTGATTATTTTCTTGAAGCTATCAAAATGGGTTTGCATCCCACGTATCTCGCCCTAAATTTTCTTCTTGACCTATGGCACACCCCATTCTTAATATTGGCCACTTTTTGCTCAAGTATGGTTGTTCTCCTCAACACGTCATTTAGGAACTCCTATGATACCAAGACATATCCACCGAAAGGTGGATGTTGAATGGATGATCTTAGAGTTGAGGTTGGTATAATAAGAACTAATGATGGCTTAGAGGCTGTGAAAGTAGTGGCACCGATTGTAGCATGCGGCTCAAGCCACTTAGTCCCAGCCTGAGATTCAACCTGTGGGTCCTAAGTTTTGCAAAACATGGGGTATCAATTTTCATTAGTTCACCAAATTGATATGCACCCTGAAGCACAACACCAGTTTTTTATCATGAAATTTGGTTCACCTCATCCCATATTAATCCTAAATCTATAGTTTAGTGAACCACAATATTATTATCTACCTCCGTCAGGTTGGGAACCCTGCCCATTATCAAATATGGAATGGAAAGTCTAGTATCAGTAATCACTACTCTATCCCAAATCTTATAAGCGATGATTTTTTCAAAGTTAATGTCATACCTTTCCATTATACCAACTATCAAGGCAACTTATTGGGGATTAATATTTTATCACCAGTTAACGACCCTAACCAGTGGCAAGCAAATGTCTACCAAGACTTTGTTGGAAAATTCATACTGCCTTTAGTGATTTAAGATGATGTTCCAGCAACCCAGGTAACATCTTCCCTTTCTGTTGTAATAATATTTGCAATCCATCTCAGGTACACTAACTTATCCTCAGTCATTTGTTTCATTTTACCTTCTTTATTTCATCAATGCGGTTATCAATCTCAAACGTATCAATCAGGGGCACAAAGTTAGTCCCATGTAAAAAGTGGGAGATAGTTTATTCAAAGACACTCTCACGTACCCCTTGAATCATCAGTTTCTAAAGAGGGTCACCAACCTTCTAAGAAAATCCTCGTAGATGCAACCTTTTTAACTCTATCTGGTATGCGACATAAAACTCATGAACTAGATCCAAGTTGTATTTTCCAAATTCTTTTGTCATCTACTCAAATTTTTACCTCTTAAATAAGTTTACAAAGGCAGTCATCTCAAACTTACCCATTTCTAACAGTCTGGGATCAAGATAAAATTCTCTTTTGGGATGGCCAGTGCTAGGAACAATTACACTATCCTACTCATACAACTCTTTCATAACTTGGTACCCCACCTATTCACTAATGAGACTAGAGTGGCCTTAATCTAGAGACTAGATTGGTTTGGTGGTGGAGGAAGAATAACATGTAGAGGACTGTCAACAACATCCTCTTCTCCGTCCTCAAATAATTCTTTTGAGCCAGACCCCGACCCTGGTTTGATTGATTTGCTACTAGATGAAACCTCATTTCCACTTTTGAAGACACTCTTATCTCCTTCTTATTCACTTTAGGAATTAAATCTAGATTCTTCCCCCTCTTCAAACTGGGGATGAGCAGGTTAAATGGTGGTGAGGCCCGATCATTCCTTATTTAGGGCCGTGATCAACTACCCCAAGGCAAGCTACTTTGTGGCTAGATTGGACCTGCGATATGGTATTCCTTAACTGAGCTAATTGACTCCTTCTCATCCTCAGTGGGTTCATATATTTATTGGTGTGTGGATCGAGCTTGTTTCTTCGGATTCGGCTTGCCCTCTTGTTGCCTTGTTTGGTGATGTCATTCTTTCGTGCCCTTTTACATGTTGAGGATTACACATTAGTTAAATAACTCAAGGATAGAAAAAGTAAGTAGAAAAAAAAATAGTCGTGATACTTTATTTCTTTGTCCCTATAAGTCAGGTTACGACTCATTTCCTAGGGCTATGAGTTATTGTCAGACTCATAGGATCAAATAGAAAGTTCACCTTGACAACTGTTTTCCTAATGATTAAATCCTATGAGTTATGGAGTCACACTATGACTCATTGGGTGGGTTTTGGTGTGGGTCCTATTGTGGATTCCTACAATATGCAAAGTAGGTCCACTTAGTTAGAATTTATCGTACGATTCATCGAGTGACTCTATGAGTCATCGGGTAACTCGTAGGTAGAATAATAAATTTACATGGGGACTTTAAATTTATAAACCAAAGTGCCAATCAGTACTACTCACATAATGACTTGTAGCCTTAGGAAATGTGTCATTGTAGGAGTTGTAGAGACTGCAAATTGGTAGGCCTTATGTTCTTTTCAACATCCTATACTTTCCAAGTACATAATTGAGTATTACAATCATCAGATGATCATTAGAGTTATATTTGAGAACATTCCTCTGTTATATATGCAACAACAACACTGGGGTTACTCATACTTCACCTTGAGTAACAATCGAATCACAGTACAATACTTACTCATACCCATCATAATCTCTAATACAAAGAATTTTATGCTAAATTTCATTAACCCAATCAACTTTCCAATCATTTAAACCTATGGTTTGAAAAAAACTTATTGTTCACTATCCAATCTCAAAGCAAAACTATGTATGCAAATACTTACTTGGGTTTGAGTAATGATGATTGGCAATTGAAATCCCACAAACCTTACTTGTTGAAAAATTAAGGAATTTTGAGGAGTAGAATGGTTGTGATGAGATTGATGAGTGATTAGCACTTAGTTTGTATATGAATAAAGTAAGAGGTAACAGTTATGGAAGATAGAGAGAGTTACGAGTGTTTAAAAGGTAAGTAGGAACCAAATCAAATCTATTCGTTTACTTAATTGCCTATTGGTTCAGGTCGGGTTGCATCTTTAAAGATTTTTGGTCCAACTATCGCCAGTGATGACGACCCAACCCCATGGCTTGTAGTGCATGAATACGAGTCATTATCTCCCTCTATAGTAAAAAATATGAGTAAACTTACTTGGGGTCATCAGTCTCTATAACTAAAAGAGACGAGTAGTAGCGAGTGGATACAACTTATTCTGAGAGTCATCCAACTTTTGTTGACATCTCATTGTGTTTTATATGTCAATAAGTTAAGTGATAAGTCTTCACGTGTCTCTATAGGTCATAGGGTGACTCGTCTGGCCTGTGCACTAGAAAATATTTTAGTGTCTTTTTAGTTTCACCATGTCCTGCACACTTCAACATATGTTAAACTTTAAACATCAAAGAATAAAAATAAGCACAAAATCCTTGGGTTGCCTCCCAAGAATCGCTTGATTTAATATTGCGGCACGATGTGGCTAAGTTTGTTACACAGATTTTACCAACTAGCCGATGGATTTTCTTTCATGAAGTTCTTGATTTGATATCGTAAGACGACTCAACACACTTGATTACTTAGACTTTATCAAGGGTAAGCTTCTCAATCAACTTAATCTCTTCTACAGTTCCCACATAATGCTTCACACACTGATCGTTCACTTTGAGCTAAACCCCATCATGCCCTTTTAGTTAAATTTTACCATGCTAAAATACTTGCACGACCGTGATCCAGACTACTTTGACTTCAACTTTCCATAAAACAAGCACAAAGTCAAATTAATCAACAGACCAAATCACTAGGGTGAAATTCTCTCCTTTTAATTTTCTAATCATGGTGCAATTTCATCTTCTTACTACACAAGGCTAAAATTTCATAGGCATAGAGATGAAATTCATCCATCTCATTTATCTGCTCTAATCTCAAGTTAGCCGTATTACTTTGTTCTAGATTTATGTAACACCCCAAATCTGGTACTCAGAATGCTACACGGTGGTCACGACCCCGAAGGACCACAAGCTAACCCATGACTGATATCTGTACCTATACATTGTTTAATGTACTAAATATAATGTGAAAATGGAGGCTGAAAGGCCATAAGGTTCAAAACTGCATGACTGATAAAATATAACATCTGAGTGGGGTAATAGAATACCTAACACTGAAATACTGTCTGAAATATTATAGTCTGAAAAACCTGTAAAACATAACTATCTGGAAAAAGAGCTGATGGGACATGTCCACAACTAACTCCAACTTGTAAATTAATTAATAAGATAATAAATAAATGATCATGTCCTCAAAATATGAGGACTCACTACTAACTCTGACTGCTGAGACTGGAATGCTACTGATGCTCTGGAGCTCATGCTTCTGAACCTATGGTATAAGACACCATATCGCAAATATATTAGTACTTTAAATATACTGGTATGCATAAAAGGTAGGCTAAATGCATGGGGTTTATATCCATGAACAAGACTGTCTAACTGACTAATATGAATGTGAGAATACATGTATGAATACGTCGTAACTATATCTGAGATCGTGGTCACATGAATTTACTGATAAATAACATTACTATTAACTGAATTCTAATGACTGATATAACTGATGACATGAGTGATTGTATCTAACAGTCCTGAATCTGATGGAACTAGCTGAGTTTTGTACTATTCTGAGTTGACTATATCTGACAGTCCTGAATTCTGTAGAACTATCTGAGTTCTATTACTGAGACTAAATGATTGCACTGACAGTCCTGATTCTGTAACTGAAACTGTGGGAAATAGTTATCCAACTGACATATCCCTAATACGCCATTATAGATGAGTTGGGGTCAAATCTGTAACCCTAATTGGAAGGGTGTCAATACCGCTCCACAGGTAAGGACAAGCTGTGAGTGACCCTCATCTGACAGTATCCCCAAAAGAGAATGGTGGGGCCCTCATCTGACAGTGCTTATCCACCTCATCAACCCTCATATGACAGTGTTGATGTCTCAACCTATGCTGGCTACATAGTTCTGGAAGGCAAGGATGACTTCTAAGAATCACACCCTCATCTGACAGTGTGTGTTCCCATCCTTGGGTTTACTCGGTGCTAATTTCTACTCCCATCTGAATAGACACTGATCATGGATTACTGAACTGAACTAGACTGAATTAACTGAGTTCTGTTGACTGATAGAATAGTACTGAGATTACTGTATTACTGAGCTTTACTGAGTCACATGCCTGACTGAGTTCTATGGATCATGGCTTGACTGAGGATATCGTGAAAACAAAACATGGACTCTAGGCACAAAACTATATTTTTCGGGTTCAAGTACCCCCAGGACTCGATAGAAGGAAACTGACAAAGCATGACTTTCTTGAGTACAAGACCAACATCAATAATACATAATCCATTGGCTAAGACATTTCATCAAACACTTGACATTCATAACTTGTACATGAATGAAGATTTCATATTATCATACTAGTATGGCACTTTTCCTTCACATAGGCATTTAATCAAACATGGGGGGAGCATGCTATGGTTATATAATCATCAACACATCTAATAATCAAGGATACATCAATCAACTTGTGAATTAAAGGGTTTATCATGAATACCACATAATTCCTCACATACTAGAATCAATTCTTGTAATTAATAGTCTATAACATGGAATGAAACCAAACAACAACATGAACATCAATTTTCAATTCAATCAAATCATGAACATTCGTAAATATACAAATCTTTGATTTTGAAAAGAGATTTTTGAGCTTCATAGGTGAAAGAGACCCATGAATCAATACATGACATACCTTAGTTCTTGATTTAGCGAAGATTGACGGAGAGACTTTCTTGAAATTAAATCCCTAATTGAAACCCTAGCTTGTTCTTGAGAGCAAATTGAGAGAAACTAGTATATTTTGGGTTCCAAATAGCTGAATCTCATGTTAAAGGGATTAAATAGGGGTGGAAAATTAACCCTTTTAACGCTGGACACGTCTTTTAAATTGGGTAAAAATTTCCAGACACGGACCCCTGGTGCGACGCTGCGCTATCGCGTCGTATCACTGGAATTTGATAATTGGGAAATAGGGAAATGGCGTGACGCATAGCCATCACGTTGCCACTTTATTTGTGACCTGGAAGTTTGGCGCGACATGAAGAAATTGCGCTGGGACATTGGAAAAAGGACAATTGCCATTTTATCTTGTGGCGTGACGCGCCACTGGCCAATATGGTGCTGTTTTACGATGGGGACTTGAAATAGTCATAACTTCTTACCCGGTTATCGGATTTAGGCGAATTTTATATCGATGAAAAGCTTATTGAATTTCCTATATGAAAAAGTGAAAATCTTGATAATTCCCCATGGAATAATCATCATTTAATTTAAAAGATAATACTTGACATTTTTGAGACAAAATTAGTTAGGAAACTTTGGGGTATTACAATTTAATCTCTTTAGTACCCACAATGACTTATGTTGAAGTTTGACAGGCAAGTGGTATGATTTTACATACACTATATGATATGAAGAAGCACAAATAAGGGTCTTGAATGCTGTTCCATAAGCCTACAGTTTTCCCAAAATAAACTTGATCTCATGATTAGAGACCTCAACTTGCTTCATTGTCTGAGGATAGTAAGTTGCTTCCATCTTATGTTTTACACTATATTTTTCAAGCAAGGCCTTGAATAGACGATTGCAAAAGTGTGATCCTCCATCACAAATGATAACCCTTGGTGTTTAAAAATTGGAACATATGTGCTTTCCCAAGAATGTTGTGACATTCTTCCCATCATTTTTTGGAAGCACAACAGCCTCCACCCATTTAGAAACATAGTCAAAATCTACAAGAATGTACTTCATACTATGCAACTCACAAAGGGCCCATGAAATGATAACCCCATATGTCAAACAACTTAAGCTTAAGAATAATAGTCATTAGAATTTCATGCTTTCGCGAGATGTTTCATTGTCGTTGGCATTTTTACCAAGCCCTTGCATAATTTTGTGAATCTCAGTTGATGGTAGGCCAATAGTATCCACATTGGAATATCTTGTGCATAGTCCTCACACCCACCTAAGGACGAATGACATGCCTCAAAGATACTTAATGTCTCAACCTTAGGAACACATTTTCGAATCACTCCATCTACATAAATTTAAAATAAATAAGGCTCAGCCCAAAAGAACTTCCTCATATCATGCATAACCTTTTTATTTTACTAAAACGCCAGGTCTTTATGAACTACATCACTTACTAAATAATTTTGCAAAGTCTGTAAACCAAAGGGTCAAATCTTATGATGCAACTAATAAATGCTCATCCAAAAAAGTATCATCAATATCAATCTCATCCTTTAGTTTTTGCATGGCCTTATCTTCAAGATATGATAAGTGGTCAGCCACTTGATTCTCAGTGTCCTTTCGGTCCAAAACATCAAAGTCAAATTTTTGCAATAAAAGTACCCAATGAATCAACCTTAACTTTGAGTACTTCTTTGCCACAAGATACTTAAGAATTGTGTGGTCAGTATGAACAATCACTTTTGTGCCAAGCAAGTAAGATAGAAATTTCCCAAATACAAATACCACAATAAGCAACTCTTGTTCAATTATGGTATAATTTTTCTGAGATGATTTAAGTAATTTTTTAGCATAGTAGATGGGATGTAAAATATTCTCTCGCTTTTTATCTAGGACTCCACCTTGTACCACGCCACTAGCGTACATGCAAACTTAAATGGCATAGAACACGGGAGACACATAATAGGGGCTGAAATTAACTTTTCTTTCAGAAACTCAAACACCTTTAGACATGGATCATCAAATACAAATTTTACCTCCTTATCCAATACTTGCCTAAAAGATTTGCAATTTTTGGGAAATCCTTGATGAATCTCCAATAAAAACTCACATACCCCAAAAATCTAAAAATACCCTTCATAGAAATTGTTGGAGGTAACTTTTCAATCACCTCACTCTTTACCTTGTTAACTTTTGTCACGACCCGATTTATAATTCATGATGGCACCTACTTTCTCCCTCTAGTTAACAAGCCTAATCATATCCCGGAGCTATATACAATGGGCTAACTTGGTGAAAGTTGGCCTAAAAGCTGGAAATCAACATTTAAAGAGTTAAAACAACAGTAAAGTAGTCGTAATAGTCTAATAGATAGATAAAAGGTCAAGATCTATTCCAAGACTCAGTAATGTCGGTACAAGAGCTACTATAAATGAACTATACGTACTAAATAGTCAAATACAATCTGTCTCGAACATGAAAGATTGGACATAGATAAATAGAAGGGAAAAGGGTAACTCCAACTCTAAGATCTCACCTAATCTCCAAAATCAATTTAGCATGGGCGTCACGTGAACAGCCATAACTAGTACTTAAATCTATACCAAAAAGGTACAAAAGTGTAGTATAAGTACCAAAACCATAGGTAATCAGTAGGCATCATCGGCCTACTAAGCTAAATCATGCTATAAATATGATATGATGCAATATAAAGAAAACTAAGTCAAGGTAATAGGGCAAACCTGGAAATAAACTACAACACTACAGTATATAAGTAAATCAAATAAATTCAGAAATATTATGTAATTATAACGACTAAATTGCCCCCCATAAGCCAATAAGTGCAGAAAGTAAATAATCTAATGCATGCTCTCATAATCCTGGAGGGTATAATTAAAGAGAAATAAACAATTGAAGATCCATAACTCTACCAAATATCAGCTATAACCACCAAACTATCCATAATGAATCATATCATTCCCAACTCCCAATGTCTGACTTGAATTGGAACTCGTAATATTATCATCATATCATCTTTGATAGTATCAACATCATAACATCATTTGCCAGAGTTGAATTGAAACTCATAGTATCAATATCATTCAACTGCCGAACCTGAACCAAAACTCATATATTACCAACATCATCATTAATTGCCGTACTTAATTTGAAACTCATATAAACAGACCATAACCATAAGCCATATAAGTAAACTATACCAATAAACTACCGAATTTTAACCAAAATTAGCATCAATTGCCAATACGATACGAGCATACTCATTAGGCATTCAATCTCATTAAAGTCCTAAAATAATAACTAATAAGGGTACAACATGCATAAACAGGTCTACAAAAGCTAACATAAGTCTTGGCCTAAGGTGAGCTGGAGGGCCCCACTTCTAATCCTCGAAATCCATTTTTGGCAAATTCTACCCTGGACTAGGCTAAGGTATCTAAAGTTATTTCTAGATGTCAAATAAGACCTAATTAGACCTATAATAGAAATTTATCTTAAACATGAGAAACTAAGTCCACTAGACCTAAATTACGATTTCAAGATAGCCTAAATAATCCAACTAACCCAAATATTTTCAATCATACCTCCAACCTCTAAATCTCATACCATATCTAGCATAATATCATAATCATACTATGAAATAGCTCAATCTATGAATAGGCTAATCCTAGCCTACCTAGACGCCATAGAAAATCTTTAAGAATCAGCTAAACCACCGATTTCCCTTTTCGAGAAGATCCTGCAAGGTTCCATGCTATCAAAATTATAATTTACTAATCAAAATGAAAATAATGATATCTATATTGCACTATTATTCTTTGGGTCTAAAATTACGTAAAAATCTCTTGTGGGCTCCATTTACGGAATCACACATTTGAAACCAACATAATGCCTCTCCATGCTCATGAAATATTTACCCAAAAAATAGGTGAATTCCAAGTTCTAATGGTGCTACATTCAAGCCACCAAGATTTTAGGTATATTAGAAAAAGATGGAGAAATTAATCATGAAAATAATTGAAGCTTACCACAAAATCAAAGAAGAAACAAATAAGTTAACTTTACCCAAGCTCCAAAACCACCCACAAATAATTCTCCCAAGTTTTCCTACTTTTTAGGGTTCAATAACCTTGGGAATGAATGAAGAATGGTGAAAATCGGGTTAAGTAGGGTATTTATACCCTTCCCAGATCCACAAGTGTCGGTTATGCAGACACTGGGCCGCTTAAGCGGTCAACTCTTAAGCGGTCGCCCCTCAAATGAAACATCTTGTGTCAGCCCAGATACCACTTATACGACCTTTGGCTGTTTAAGCAGCTATCACTTAAGTGACAAATATATCGCTTAAGCGATACCTACAGGGCGATGCTAGGCTGCTTAAGAGACAACCAAGTCGCTTTAGCGACATTCACTTAAGCGACCTTATGGTGCTTAAGCAATGCACCAACACCAGCTGAGACTTGGAATTCATTTGAAATCATGTATATGCAAATAAAATATGCTACCCTATCAAATTCGATGCTCCAGACTCAATGGTGCAATAGAAATTTCCATCTAACATTGTTTCAATGTAAAGTGGGTCCCGCACCCACTTGCTATTTTTCTTAACTTTTGGCTAGTAGCCCAAAATGAGTTCAAAAGCCTTGGGACCCAAACCAAGGGTCTACCTAGCCTAAAATAGACATTCCAGAGCTGTGGAACTGTCAAAATTAGCATATAAGGTCATTTAACTGGAGTTTTTTCTCGGCAGTCAATTTAAACCAATGAAGACTTCAAAATAGAGAATTGGCTCAAAAAACGAAATGAACTGCCTGGTAATCGAACTCTCAGTTCCAGCAATTCATAAATGACTTGCGGTAACTATAGGAAAACTCTAAATGTAAAAAATGAGAGAAAACATAGAAAATGATCTGGAGGTTCATTACAACTCCAATTCCCGTTTTTCAAAATCTTGTGACCAAGCACTATTCCTTGTTTAACCATGAAGTGGCACTTCTCTAATTTAGGACCAAGTTACATTTCATGTATGTTCTTAGAACATTGGCTATACGTGACAAATAATCTTCAAATAAATCACCAACAACCGAGAAGTCATCCATGAATGCCTCAATTGTGTAAACAACCATGATAGAAAAAATAGCCATAATGCAACGTTCAAAGGTTGTGTCTGCATTACATAAACCAAAAAACATCCTTTTAAATGCAAATGTCCCATATGGATAACTAAAAGTGGTACTTTATTGGTCTTCGGGAGCAATAGAAATTTGTTTGTAACCTGAGTAACTTCAGGAAAACAATACCACCCTTTACCAACAATGCGATCTAACATCTAATCCATTAAATGCATACAAAAATAATCCTTTTTTGGTCCAATCGTTCAACCCCCCATAGTCCGTGAAAACACTCCAACCAGTGAGTAGACTTATAGGGATAAGCTTATTCTTTTCATTTGAAACCATCGTGATCCACATTTTTTGGGCACACGTTGGATCGGGCTTATCCACTTGCTATTTGAAATTAGATAAATTGCACCCACGTCCAACTATTCAATGATTTTATTTTTCACCACCTTTTTCATAAGAGAATTCAATCTCCATTCATTCTCAATGCTTGGCGTACGATCTAGATCAAGTTGGATTTTATGTGTACAAATTCCAATGATATCAGCAATGGACTATCTAATAGACCTCTTGAACCTCTTCAAAATGGAAACCAAATCCTCAATATACCAGTCCATTAAATCATCCGCAATAATAACTTGCAAAGTATTGTTGGTTCCTAAAAAAGAATAATGAAGATAAGATGGAAGAGCTTTGTGCTCCAAGACTGAAGGCTCCTTAATAGAAGGCCGAGCTAGTGTGGTTACTCTGTTCTTCAAATCAAGATCTAACTTCTTTGATGCATAACTGTATGACCCCCTGCCTTTAAGTGTGCTAACCATCTCATCATAACCTTTAATCATCACCCTCAAAATTCATAATTACCACTGCAAAGGCCTCAACTCCTTGTCTACCAAGTCATCCTCATCGACTGTATCTTTCATAGAGATCAACACATACTATTTGGTTTCTTCATACACTGGCATACATTAAAGGTTACCTAATTTTTGTTCACCCAAAACTTATCTTTCCAGACTCCAAGTCAACCAACACACGCCCAATTTCAAGGAATGGTCTTCTCAAAATAATGGGAATCTAAAAGTCAACCTTATAATCAAGAATGAAAAAATTAGCTAGAAATCTGAATGATACCACCCTCACTAAAACATCACACAAGATTTCCACCAGCTTCTTCCTAGTGCAGCGATACACCCAAACTGTAACTCCCCCAAAAGGTTGAGGTTGAATCCCACAAGGAATAAGGTGGTAATTAATTTGTATGTATATTATTAGACTTTTAATCATAATTAATCATTGAGTAAGGTTTCTTTTGTTAAAATATTAATTTAGTAATTTCAGAATAGTGATGACCAGCGTTTTCTTATATAACAAATTGACAAATGGGAGATATTAAAATAGGGTTATGTTTGCTAAGATGTATTAACTCCTTCAGGGTTAATGGTTATATGAACTCATATCAACACTTGTGATCATAGAGAAGTAATATAAGATTCCCATCTAAATGCTTCTCAACCTTCAAAGATAGATTCACTTTAATTTCTTCAAACTTAAAGTGATAACAATAAATAATGCAATGACTTCTCCAAAAGATTAATTCGATTAAGGCATCAGTTTATAAATTAGAGAGTAAGAACTTTAATATCTTGTCATTATTCTTTTTTCCCAACTATAACTTCTTTGTTCAAGCAAGTTATGTTTTTAGGGCACACTTTTAAGTTTGCAACCAAGAGAAATCATTAAAATAAAGAGAATGTGATATAATTGCAATGTCAATACAAATTCAGCATTGTAAAACTTAGAATTGAGGTTTCACCAAGGCTTCCATAACCCTAGTTATGGAGCTTTAGACATACATAATTAGAAAATAGATGAAAAGATTAATTTCATAAAATTGTAGGTTTAACTTACAATAAAAAAATCAGAATTCCCAATCCAAAATCCAAAGTTAAGCAATGTGTTCTTCAACTCTAAATTTGTTTCTTAGCCAAACTTATGTTGCAAAATTACACAATAATCAAAAGATGCCTATTCTAACCATAAGCTGGGTATTTATAGGCTCCCAGAAT
The DNA here is from genome assembly GCA_030864225.1 of Capsicum baccatum var. pendulum. NCBI lineage: Eukaryota > Viridiplantae > Streptophyta > Magnoliopsida > Solanales > Solanaceae > Capsicum > Capsicum baccatum. The sequence continues at coordinate 71,474,082 of CM061558.1, read as the reverse complement.
GTTGAGATTTAAAATTCAATTAGATACTCCTTGTCAAACTAAAGGATTGATCAATGGTTCATCGAGCTAGCGATGGATCATCGCACGAACCGTTGTGGACTACCAAGGGAGATACTGCTAGCCTCTATCATCAATGGTTGTAGCGATGGTCCATCACTGGTCTGATAGTGCATCGCGCCTTTCATAGCCATCCCCAAAATTTTCTTTTTTTTACTTAGCTGCAACGACTATGGTGAGGGTCCATCGCAATCTTGATGATTCGTTAGTTGGACCATCTCCCCATTCCAAATTTACCAATATTCTACTTAGTGGTGATGGTTGGACCGGTAGTTTGTTGAGGCACTTATGGTCAGTAGGTGTCCCCGTTGAAAGTTTATGTACTTGAATTTTTGAGATTTCATGCCTTCAGGTTTGATTCCTAACAACAAGCACAAAACATATAAAATAACACTAACAGTTGCTTGAATACAAACAATTATTCCTTTTAGAAGATGAAAAATAGAGTATCAAATGTCGATACATTATACATTCTGTCATGAGAAGTCTCATCAAAGTTAGTTTTGGTGAACGTAACCCCAACTAGCTATGAACTGCTAGCGGTATTAAGTTAATGCTAGCACCCAAATCACATAGAACTTTTGTGAAGTTAAAATTCCCACTAGTGTATGGAATTGTGAATTCTTTGGTGTTTTCCTTGTTCTCCACTAAAGATCTAGAGGCTATTACACTATAATGGTGCAAATTGTCAACAAGTTTAAAACACACTGTCCTCTTCTTAGTTACCAAATCCTTCATAAAATTCATTTCACTTGGCATTTTTTCAAGTGCCTCAACTAGAGGGATATTCATCATCAACTTATTCAACATAGAAATAAACTTATAGTACTTTCTTTTTTGGCTTTTTTATTCAGTCTTTACAGAAAATAAGGTAGAGGTTGTGGAATGAGAGCCAATACTTTTGGTTCCCCTATCCTTCCTCTTTGTTTCTTTGGCCTCATGAAGCATTCTCCTAACACAGATTTATGAATGCCACACCATAGATAGTGTTGGCTAGAGCCTTGGTATTTGAATTAAAGGCTCTGCAGAAGATCTCAAGCAAATTTCTACCCTATGATATGGAACATTGATATCGCCCAAACTACACCTCAAATTAAATATAAAATGGCCGATGCAAAATATACTAACCCAACTTAGGTTGGAGTCGAACCCACAGGGAATATGTGACCTATCTCTCAAGCTTGCTATAGTCAACAGGCAATATAGGAAAGTAAATAGAGGGATTGTAATTATAATCTGTGAAATGTAACAATAAAAAACAAACACTTGGGTTGTGTTTCCCCTAGCTTCTAACTCTGTAGGTTTATCGTGCTCAATTCAACTATCAAACTATAGTTCATGTAGAATCTGGCAAGTTAGGTATCAACAACAACCTTTTGACACACTTTCGTAAATTTAACTCATCTCTTCTCGATCTTAGAGTGTGCCTTACTAACCCTTGCCCTGGACCCCTGTTTTAACTATATTCTCCCAGTCTCAAGTTGACTAGATGAAGACAACAATTTTAAGTAGGTAAAGATGATAAGCTTATTTTGATAATTAACTCCAAATCACTTCTGTGATCTCCTTTTCCCAATCTCTACCTCCCTCTCAGGATTATAGTGAATAAAGATGAGATCCTAATTTTTGTAATCGTTAAGAAATCAATAAATGTGAAGAAAACCAAAATACATGCAGCAATAATAATCTAGAAGGATTAAACACTTCCCCTTCTTCGTCAATTAGCCAGGTTTCCCACAACTCTAGCTAAGGAGATTAGCCACTCATCGTTGTGAAACAATTAATAGGATTCATATTTGAAAGCATTAAGTCAATATCATAATGATTAGCAAATAAAAACCAACTTCTCAAATTGAATAATCAACCAAAATCAAGAACAAAGCAATCCCAAGATCAAAATCGAATCTTAAATTCAAATATATGTTTGTAAGTAATAAGAGTGCCTAAACTAACTAAAAAACATCAAAAAGGTATTTATAGAGTACAAGGAAACCCTAGGAAACCAGTCCAAAATAAATAAGGAAAATCAAAGTTAGTGACCACCTACGGGGCGTAGGTGGCACCTATGGGGTGTAGGTGGTCCCACGTAGTTGACCAGAGCCAAACACTTCTAAGAGCTTCTCTAAAATTCAACTTTTTATGACACCTATGGCCCATAGGTGGTCTAGCGTAGGTTACAATCCAAAATCTTCAACTTTTGAATCTCTGAATTTCAACTTTCTAGCACTTACTCCAATACCTACTCTACGTATGTAGTACCTACGGGGCGTAAGTACCCACACGGTAGTTAAAATCATCAATTTTCTCATTTTTTCTCTTTTTCTACTCCAAAACCTAGTTTTCTGCAATGCACAACACAAAACATATCATATCTCACAAAAAGACCTAAGTATCTGTCATATTTTTATCATTTTAAGCATTGAAAGTGCTATGAAATCATAGCACATCAACACCCCCAACTTAGAATGTTCGCATGTCCTTAGGCAATATAACACAACAAACAAAACAACAATGCATAACTAGGAGAAACCTAAGCTATCTACAACAATCAATCATCAATTTTTAAGCTCAAAACATTACCCCCTCTTATTTTATCACTTCAAAACCAACTATGTGTATTAATGAAGCATAATAATGTGACACAAGGAAATAAAGATATGACATTCTGTTAGCAACAAACAACTATGCATATGTACAAGTTATACTACCCAAACAAGTAAGCATATAGCAACACAACCTAAGTGCCCTTACATCAAAGAAGTCCCAATCACTCTTATGAAATCATGTATGTCAATACAGGGGCGCATCAAGAGACACTCACACTCACAAGGAAGTTCCAATCAATGTGCATCAAATACCATAGTCTTGCCCATATTTTCTTTACCTTAGTTTGCAGACAGTAGACTTAGGATAAGTTAACTCGGCTTGAAATGTAGTCTTGGGTGCTGGTATGGTACATATGGATAGTTTTAGTGACTAAGCCTCCTCGACACTCACTTACTTTGGGGTCCACTTATCAACCAATTTCTTTTATTCTACCTTTATTTCTCCCTTTTTATTCTTTTATTGCACATTTAGGTTGGGTGTGGTTTATTTTATTCCTTATTATTTTCAATTTTTTTATTTTTTTTCCAACTTTTTTGCCACACCCAACCCTACTTTCTTTTCTCTTATTTCCCATTCGTCATACCCACTTCACGTTACACACCCCTATGATAGACACCCTCAACTTAGGCAATTTTCCTGAGTTGAGGTGCACAATGTCCAAGAAGGACCAAGAAAATAGGTTCATTATAATAGAAATGGAAAGGTGAGAGGTGAAACTAGGAAAAAAGTCTATACAGGCTCATAGTAGGGATCAAGGGATACTTATTCACTTTTTAAAGGTGTTTAGGGTAAAAGTTGACTTATTTCAAGAACGGCCTATGATCTTTTCCTAATCGACTATCCTAAAACCTAGGTAAGACTAACCGGGCAAGTTCTGGATTAGACACACAAAGAAAACAAAGTAATATCTCTTGGACATATAACACAGGGTTGCATCACAAGCTACTACCTATCTAGTTCATGCAATTGTTAGCTATGATTATCATGTCCCTAACTCTAATGAGATTTACAATGATTATTCATATATACACTTCACACAGTTAAAAATAAATTTTTTGGAGGGGTATCATTTTTTTTCAAAAATAAAAAACAAAGTACATCAACTGCCCTAGATACTCAAATATCTCCTAATCACACAAAATCACAATATAATAAAAAACAAAATACAATAGTACTAAACATGTTGGCTCTACAAGTAACAAGACTTCGGAAAAAAAAGGCACATCAACAAAAACTCCAAGAGGACATCCAGACTCACAAGTATACCCACCTTCAACATAGGAACATGCATTGTCCCCAATGCATTAAATTGCTACAAACAAAATAATCAGGAACATACCTATGAAACCATAGGTGCGAAGATCCTGCATCAATCACAGTAAAACAAATGAATGTACAAACAACAAAATACCTCGGGTTCCTCTCAAGTAGCTCTTGATTTAACATCGCAGCACAATGTGGGTAGTTGGTTACTCAGACTTCATCAACAAGCCCATAGATACCTTGGTTACTCAGACTTCACCAAAGTAACCCAAGAGTTGGCCTCCAGTTTTCTCTTTCCACTTTAAACTTAGGAATTACACCCCTAAGTTTTCTTCCAATTTTATGTTATACTCAAGGAACCAAGCAATAGATGTGGCATATTACAATGCTTGAACCTTAAGTGAGCAATGTAATTTTTCTCCTTTGGCATAACAAATTCAAGAATATTGACATATTCTTCCTCCTCTTTGCACTCTTCTATAGGCTCAGATGACTCAATTAATATCTCACTATCTAAACATAATGTGGAAGAAGTATTTAGAGTGAGGTCCAATACGTTTTACGTCATGAATTGCATTCTTATTTACATCCTCACATAACTCAAGTATGCTCTTCTAAATAGTTAGAACATCCATAAAAGTTTGATCAAATGTTGACTCCTCTAGTTTTAGCTCTTTAATTTGGCTTATAAGAAGTTTCTCAGCCCTATACAATTTATAACTAAATTATTAGGCATTACACGCATCAACCATTACATTTAATTCTTCTTGTAGGTTGTGAACATTAAAGCCAAACCTGTCAGCCCTTTGAATGAATTTCTCTTTTTATTTTTCAAGGAGCATCAACATGTCTAGCATGCTCTCACTATCCTTAACAATATATAAATCACGCTCTTGCAATAATGCACTATATCAAAAGGATAAGGTTCAATAAATAAGGAGTCATCATTACTCCACACTTTCTCTTGTAAATATGTCATATCCAGAAAAGTAGTCAAATATAAAAAAATAAAATCCAAAAACTTCAACAACTTCAATCGACAATCACACCGTATTCTCCGGCAACGGTGCCAAAATTTTGGTATCGCCAAAACTACACCTAAAATTAAAGATAAGCGATCGATGCAAATAACTCACGTTAGTGTCGAACCCGTAGGGAATACGTGAACTATTTCTCAAGATTGCTGTAGTCAACGAACAATATAGAAAAGTAAATGGGTGGATTGTAATTGTAATCTATGAAAAGTAACAAGAGTAGAATGCTTTGGTTGTAAATAGTCAGAAACGAACACTAGGATTGTGTTCCCCATGGTTTCTAACTCTGTAGGTTTATCTTTCTCAATACAACTATCAAACTACATTGCATGTAGAATTTGGAAAGTTAGGTATCACCAATAACCTCTCAACACACTTTGGTGAATTTCACTCATCTTCTCTTAATCTCAAAGTGTCTTTACTAATCCTTGCACTGAACCCAGTTTCAAGTATCTCCTTTCTGTCTCAAGTTGATTATATGAAGATAACTATCTTACATAGATAAAGATGATAAGCTTATTCAACAATTAACTCCAAATCACTGTTGTGATTTTCTTTTTCCAATCTCTACCTCCCTCTCAGGCTCATAATGAATACAGGCGGGATCCTAATATTTGTAACCATTAAGCAATTAATAAGTGCAAAGAAAACCACAATATATGCATCTATAATAATCTAGAAGATTTGAACACTTCTACTACTTTGTTAATTAGCCAGGGTTCCCACAACCCTACTTAGAAGATTAGTCTCTCACCATTGTGAAACAATCAATGGGATTCATATTTGAAAGCATTAAGTCAATATCACAATGATTTGCGAATATAAGACAAAGTCTCAAATTAAATAATCAACCAAAATCAAGAACAAAGCAATCTCAAGATCAAAATTGAATCTTGGAATCAAATATATGTATGTAAGTAATAAGAAAGCATAAACTAACTAAAAAATGTCATAAGGGTATTTATAAAGTACAAGGAAACCTTAGGAAATCAATCCAAAACAAAGAAGGAAAATAAAAGCCGATGACCACCTACGGGGCGTAGGTGGCCCATGTAGGTGACCAGAGCTAAAAACTTTTGAGATCTTCTCTAAACTTAAACTTTTCTGACACCTCAGGGTGTATGTACTACCTACAGCCCGTAGGTAGTCTGGCTTAGGTTACAGTCCAAAATCTTTAGCTTCTAAATCTCTGAATTTCAACTTTCTGGCACTTACTCTAGCACCTACTCCACGTATGTAGTACCTACAGGGAGTAGGTACCCACGTAGGTAGTCCAAAATCATCAATTTACTAATATCTTCTCCTTTTCAGCTCCAAAACCTGGTTTCCTACAAAATACAACATACAACACATCATATCTCACAAAAAGGACTAAGTAACTTGCATCAAATATTCTATGAAACCATAGAATATTCTGCAACTTTTGTTTTAAGCGTCGAAAGTTCTATGAAATTGTAACATATCAAATATTCTGCAACATCTTCTTAAACCTCATCCAAGTCTCATACCATGCCTCCGAATGCAGTTGCCTAAAATTATAATCTCATTCTTCATCTGCGACTTTCTATAAAATAAGGGAAATCAGTCTAAGAACTAAGTCCTCAGCTTATTCCAAATAGTAAAAGATCCACGTGGTAATTTAGCCAACCACAATGTAGCTTCTCCCATCAGAGAGAAAGAAAAAAACCTCAGTCTCATTGCCTCTTGATTCACTGCAGGAAGATTGCAAGAAGTGAAGATCCCCAAAAAATTCATCACATGCATATTCACATCATTAGTAGATAGCCCTTTCAAGTTCAGCAAGTGGATCATGGCACTAGTAGTGTCCAATCAATAAAAATCCACACAAAATATTTTTCCATTGAGTGTGAAAGTCATTTCAAATCAATCTTTCTCCAAAGATCATTTTCACACCATGATATGAATACGAATGAATATACATTAAACAAAACAACAAGAAATAACACAGTTATCACAAATCCATGCTCACAAGGCCATACTCACCTCAACAACACCTAATACAAACCCATAATTCATAAATCTAGCTCAAATAATTTAAATATCTCATAAAGGTATATATCATCAATATCAATACATATCAAGTTGATCAAATCACTAATCCGATTTTCAAATCATAATCCTACAATCAAGAATATAGAATACCCAAAATAAGTTATTGATTTTATTTTACCCTATTTAATATACAAATACCCATATGATTCTCATTATATCATCTATACGGAACCCTTATTCTCAATTACTCTCTATACAAGCAACTAACACATAAGCACTTAAAAAAAGAGTCAAAGAAAGTCTCAACTTGCCTTAAAAAATGCCCTAGAAAGATAAACCAAAGACCTTTCCTTCCAAATTTACCTTTGGATGAGTCTAATCTAATCAAACACAGATTCTACGTAAGAATAGGAAATTGTAGACACCCTATTTCTATACTTAAATTCTAAGTCCAAAATATCAATCCAAAAATTTACCCCAAGCCTCCAAGGGCAAGATTAAAAAATTATTAAAAAAATAATTTACCCGTAACCTAAGATTTCAAATCGAAAATTTCATCAAAAGTAGAGTTGAAACCGGCTTTGAAATTATCAAAATACCATTTCTTAACTTCACCAGGAAAATGCCAAATTTTTAAATTGATAAACTAAGATTTGAAGATAAAATAATGAAATAATCATTAAAGAATATTAAAATATTAGGTTAGAAACTAACCCAATGAAGAAATATTAAAATTTTACCTTTTGAATCTCCCCAAAATGAGTTTCCAAACTTCAAAATTTGAGTTATGGTGTTTAAGTCGAAATGAAATTTTAAAATGGTACAATATTTTCGTTCTTTGCAAATGAGGGAAACTTATCACATTCACGAAGGAGCTTGACCCAAACTCATCCCATCCATAATGGCCTAACCGCGTTAATGTCTATGAAATCAACTATGATCCCCCAATCTAAATAAACCATTTCTGTGGACACGACCCCTGCCTTGTATTTGTTATGATCGATAAATACCCTTCTTAACAAAAACGGTCAAGCCTTCTCGAATGCAAAGGAGTAATTCCAACTGTAGTAGTTGTTGTTGCACTAACAATAAAAGAGTAAAATTTCTCTAAATGGAAACTCAAAATTCATTTAAAAATTTGTGAACATAGACCAAGAATGCTACTAGATTAAATCAACATTCTGGGCTTAAAGGAATCATCAGATTTTTGAATTGCGGTCATTATTAATGGATGTTGACCAAAGCCAACTCTAGGTTTTGAAAATACTCAAAATACATCTGAATACCCGGAGACCTAAAATAACGAAACTACTAATCCAAAAATGATATTTCAAAGCTAACAGAACTGCCAGAATCTTCATATGATGTGTAAATCCTAAATGTTGACTGAAGTCAACCTTATCAACTCCAAAACATTCCAAATTTAAAAACTCACTTCAAATCCAACCAACTACCTCAAGAACTAAGCGAAATATTCTCGTAGACCACAGTAACAAAGAACAACTATGGGGAGGGGTAAATATAAAAATAAAAAATTTAATTTATGGATTGTTGCCGAAAAAGTTAATAGTTCTTTGTAACTATATGTATGTTATAGTAAGTGGTCAAAGTCATATTAATTTGAAAAATCTAATCAAGATAATAATCATTTATGATATAATAAATTAACTTTTAGAATCTAATTATATATTTAATTTCAAAATCTAATCATAAAAATTTAATTCTATCTTAATCTAATTTCACAACTTAAAAAAGCACACTCTTTGTTAGATTGATTATTCAACTAAAATAAAAGTACCAAAATACTACATAAGTCTACATTTAGACTATATCTCTAGAAAAAACAATGGCAAAACTTTCGACTTGTGTCCTTCTCATTTCTACACTATTTTTTTGGTAATCAAGAACCTTTAATTTTTATGACTGTAAAACTTAATTTTTGTTATTTATTATTATGTACAATACTTACCTAACAATATCAATACTCATTCTTTATCATTCTTATTTATTAATGCAGTTGAAACTTTGATCTCATCAGTTGAATCAGAAACTTGCTACCAAATACATCCAGAAATATTATGTGTTCAAGGCAAAGTTGAGCCAAAATGTTTACCATTTTGCAAGAAGAAATTTGGATCCAAAGCTGGTGGTCAATGCATTGAGCAGATTGACTTTGACGTTCTATTTTGTGCTAGTGATTATCCTTGCTAGTCACCCCTTTATATTTCTTTATACGATAATAAGCTCTTATTATTTCTGATGAAATTTTGGCTATCCATTTTCATTGATAGGGATCTCAAAATAATAATGTACTTAATATTTTGAGATCTTAATGTTAATTTTTTTACTATAGCGTTTGTCTTCTTTTTTTTATTTTTTTTCTCATTTTCAATGTGCAAAAATAGTTGGTTACTTTTCAAATGATCGATAAATATTTTTTTTTGAATTTTAAAAATCAACATTATTAATTAATTCTAAATTAATTTTAATTTTACTGTGCTCTTTTACTTTGAGAAAATAGAAACGAAGATCCAAAGCCAAGGGTCATGCCAACCCTTAGAGAGCGTCTACCCAATAGGCATAATAATTTGATAACTTACAAAATATAATTTCAAAAAAGACATAATATCCCAATTCGAAAATCTAATATATATTTATGTCAAATACCAAATTCGATATGTAAATCAGATTGCATTTTAAATTTATTTTCAATTATAAAGTGAAAAAGTAAATGTGCAAACAGTTAATAAGTCCTAAAATAAAATCGCAAAATTATTATTGCAAAAAAATGAGTATACTCTAAAATTTGGTGTCATAAGCACAAGATCCTCTAAAAACTTGTCAGTCCTTCAGAATTGAATGCAATGTTGATCTCCATTATTTGAATTGGTGAAAAATTTGGTAGCTTCCCAAGTCATTAACTTTCACACATGTTAAATAGTACATCCATTTTCATTCATCAATTTCTTTATTCTGGTAGTCTTATTCCATAAAAGTGCACAAAATCCATCATTTTTCTGTACCACAACTGTCAAGAATACTTAGATCAGATCACATATTTCTGCACATCAAGTAACCGGTATGCATTATATAAATCAATTAGCCTTTGGCCCAAAATTATTACAATCCAAATCATCATTATGTTAAAAATCATTTAAGAAAACTGCTTCGATTAAGAAATTTTTGTTTCTGACCTTGTAGAAATTATTTTCAGGGGAAAAAGCCAAGGCCCAAATTAAATTGGATCGAATCCTCAAAATTTAGTTAGACCTACTAACCCATTATTGCAATGACAGATCTGCCATTTTAACACCACTTCTGTCTGTGCCTACTACTGAGTAGCCCAGGCTACCATCCTTGCTACTAAAGAGACCATATCATTATTGCAGCGACGATAACACAGTGAGCTGCACAAAGTATAATTAAATCCTTCCCTCACAGAGGACTCTTATTTCATTCCTTCTTAAAAACACCTTAGGTAAACCATATACTTAGAAATATGATGTTTTAGAGGCGAAGCTTCAAGAGGGAGATTTCAAAAGAACTTACGATAGAAATTCCAATGATAGAAAAGTATAATCCATGCAAAGAATAACTCTTCACTCTCTGTAGTAATAGAACTTGTGTACAAGGTAGGTTAGAGTTAAATTATAGTAAACTTGGGCTACACTCATGTAATAACGGTAGTTATGATGGGAGATTTCATGTTTAGGCCTATGAGCACAGAGTTTGGATGGATTGACTAGTAAATTGAACTTAAAATAATTATTGATGAATTTGGTGATGCATGTTGAGTTATTGAACTATGTTAATCATTAAGTTGATGAAAAGTTATGATTCTTATATGATCTAGAAGTAGATCGGTAAATGAGAGTGGTTGTGAGTTATTAAAATTAGTTAGGGTAATGGTGAGCTTATTGAGTGAATAAAAATGGCTTGGTATATGTGTTCACTGACTATAGGGGGTGGTGATGATTAAATAGAGTCAAGTTAACAGTGGAGGAAGAAGTTCTTAGATTTTAAGGATAATTATGGTTTATTAAGAAAAATTAGAAGAAGGTGGTGTGCGTGAAACCAATTGGAGGATAGTTGCTCGTATTAAGATTGATATAAAGTAATAAAGAGAAGGAAAAGAAGTAGGGATATTGTGATCATAAACAGATTTGGCAGTTGGGATAAGTATAGATATCAATCGGTTGGTAATTATCCTTGGTGCTGGGGTGTGTATGAGTATCTTAATAGTAATATAGACTTCATTTGACTTTATGATTATATGTAAGATAAGTGTTTGTAATAGCCATCAGACATTAATTATAATTATTGGTTATTATTATGTATTGATCATAAGATTTGAGATAATATATTGCGATGATACTAGGATCGAATGTCATGTCGACACTATTATTAGATCAGGTGTTATGCCAAAACTGGTACATGGATTGAGCTCATCCTAAACAAAAGGAACACAGGTCTATCTTCAAATACAAAACAAGACATAAACTAGATAGAATGGGGTAGGAGGTTAACTCTGGAAGCATAGAGTGACCACTACCTCAAATGTATCAAATCACCTCCCAAACTCAGTTACCGCACGACACTCTCGTACCTGGATCTGTACCAAAAGGGTACAGTGGGGATGAGTATGGTCCACTTGTACTCAATAGGTATCATAGGCCGACTGAGCAAACTAGAAAATATGGTATATAAATACACACCATGAGCACGTCACATGTAATTTAGAAAATGTCCCAAACAGTAGCTCACACCGTCTCCACTAATAGTTCTACATATATCACATAAAACAAATACAAATATTAAAAGAACTATAGAATAGATATACATCAAATCAAGCACAAAAGCACAACACTAAAGATGCATAAGGATGATAAAGATGATGTGATATGTCCGAGGTTATCGTATAACTGACGTATACACCTACCGAGAACTACTCCCGAGGTAGAACCCATGACTGGTTTCACAACCCATATACAATATCAATAACTGATGAACACTTGATGGAAATATTCTACAGAGCTTTGAATCCACTTACAAAGCCAATAGTGGATAATGCTACAGGATGATCTTTTATGGAGCTCACCTTTACTGAGGCTATGGACATGTTAGAAAGAATGAGTAAGACAAGTAGAGCTTGGCATGCCAGAGATTCTGTGGTAGCAAGTAATACTGGGTCTAGTATAATATCAGCAGTACAGTGTAGGAGGGAAGAGGAGCATGATTAGGATATGGCTCACATGAAAACCCATATGGATCTGCTCACAAAACATTTGCTATCAGGGAATGTAGAAAAGGAAAAAGTTGTGGAGTTCCACGGTAAGAAAGCTGAATCAAAAACCGAGGAAGAGGCTAACTATTTGCATAACCGGGGGTTTCCAGACCATTGGTCAAGGAAACCAAGATTGGAACCATCAAGGAGGTTGGAAGAATAAAAGTGATTGGAGTGGACTGTATGTACCTCCTGGAAGTTGTGATAATGCTACCACAATTTCAGGAAAAATATCCATACAGGACATGATGAAGAAACTATTAAAGGGAGTTGAGGCGACCAATTCAGGGATGACTACGATGAAGAGTGACATATATTCCATAGGTCAACTAGTAAATTTGCACTAAACTACTATTAAATAATTGGAGCAGCAGATGAGCCAATTATCTGCAGCATTCAACCAAAGACAAAATGGGACTCTGCCAAGTGATATAGTTTAGAATTTGAGGATTGATAGATCGTGTATGGCTATTACTAATAGGAGTGGTAAGATGTTATCTAGTCCAGTATTGGGAGCATCCTCTCATACTGATGCGGTCGAAATAGATTGGCAGAAGGTTAATGAATCTTTTGTGGTGCCTATGGAGTTGGGAGGTTCAGAAAAGATGAGTGCAGAAATGGAATAACTACCTAAGCCAAAGCATGTTAGTGATGTAGAACAAGGAATAATAAAGGAGGTAAAAGTTGCACCAGTTGAAATCCCAAGGCCACCATCCCCATTTCCATAATGATTAAAGAAGAAAGAAGATGAAGGCAAGTTAAACAAATTCATGGCTATGTTGAAGCAATTGACAGTGAATGTGCCTTTAGTTGAAGCACTAGAACAGATTCTCGGATATGCTAAGTTTATGAAAGATCTTGTGACAAAGAAAAGAGCAGTAACCTATGAACCAATGGATAATCTCCATCATTGTAGTGCTATTTCTGCGAAGTCACTAGTGTAGAAGAAAGAAGACCTAAGAGCATTCACCATCCCTTGTAAGATTGGGTCTCTGGATTTTGCTAAGGCCTTATGTGATCTGGGAGCTAGCATCAATCTGATGCTGCTAGCTATTTATAAGAATTTGGGTTTAGGAAACCCTATACCTACAAACATGTGACTCGTACTGGCAGATAGATCAGTGAAAAGGCCAATTGGGATTCTACATGATGTACTTGTAAAGGTGTCTGATTTTCTATTTTGTACCAACTTTGTAATTCTTTATTGCAATGTGGACTTTAAAGTTCCCATATTTTGGGAAGGCCGTTCTTAGCAACTTGGAGAGTTTTTGTTGACTTAGAGTCGAATGAGCTGAAATTTAGGCTCAATGAGAAAAAAGTTAGTTTTAAAATGTGTAAACCTATGAAATAATAAAAATATATGAGTGTCTTCTCAATTATTGATGTATTCTATGAAGATGAGAGAAATGTACCAGTTAAGGATAGGTCTGTTGTGGAGACCATAGCTGGTGTAGTTGAACTTGCAAGCAAGGATGTGAGTAACTTCAAAGTGGCTGGACGGAATAAAGCATTTTCTTTATCTAAAAAATGAGGTACAAGGTATCATCGATGTATTTTGATAAAGTATGATGTCGCTAGCTGTTTATAAGAAGTTGGGTTTGGGAGACCCCATACCCACAAGCATACAACTCGTAATGGCAGATAGGTCGATAAAAAGGCCGATTGGGATTCTACATAATGTACTTGTAAAGGTGGCTGATTTTATATTTTCTGCCGACTTTGTAATTCTTGATTGCGAAGTGGACTTTAAAGTTTCCATAATTTTGGGTAGGCCATTCTTAGCAACTGGGAGAGTGTTAGTTGACCTGGAGTCAAATAAGCTGAAATATAGGCTCAATGAGAAAGAGGTTAGTTTTGAAGTGTGTAAACCCACAAAACAATAAAAGATATAAGTGTATTCTCGATTTTTGATGTATTCTACAAAGATGAGCGAGATGTACCAGTTAAGGATAGGTCTGTTGAGGAGACAATAGCTAGTGTAGTTGAACCTGCAAGCAAGGATGTGAGTGACTTCAAAGTGGCTGAACTAGGAATAAAGCATTTTCTTGATCTAACAAATGAGGTACTGATGGTATCATCGATGTATCTTGATGAAGTCTGAGTAGTCAAGATAATTGAGTCATGCCGCGACATTAAATCAGGCGTTGTATGAGAGACAACCATGATTTTACTTTTATTTTATAATATTAAACAAAATTGCAAAAATAAAAGTCGAGCCACGACCGAAACTATGGCACTTGGTGGGAGGCAACCTATCCTTCTAATCATTTTTAGTTATTTTTTATTAAGTGTAGGTGCATGACGTACTAAGGAGGTGGTTGGTACCAAATTTATTGTGAAAGTGAGCCATATTAAAGGTGGTAAGTTTAGGAGTAACGGGAACATTATAGGTAAGTTGGAGTGGTCAAATGTGTAAGGCTTGATTCATGATTCGTGTTAGAGTTGTGGCCCGAATTATGTTAATACGACCCCAAAAGTTCTGCGGTATGGACCTTTCTCAATGCCTTATATGAAGAATGGGGTGCATGGTATCAAAGTTTAAGTTTACTACAGGGTGTATGGTGATCAAGTTTACATAGGACATGGCAAAGGCATCACCTAAGACATAGCCTAAGATCACCCTCACATATGCTATACCTTTTGCTGTGAACACCTTAACTTTGGTGATGGCTTGTGCATCGCACATCCAACCGCACACCTTAACTGTTTCACTTGTATGACTACCTATGCAGTGCCTAACCTAATTTATATAATACCTTTTGCGGCGCACACTTACCCTTGTGCGATAACATGTGTGACGCAAACCATAACGCACATGCTCACTATTTCACTTGTGCGATGACCTATGCGACGCACACTTAAACATTTTCCTTCTCTTGTGCGTCGCATACCCTTCCCAATTTACCTTAGCACCCGACATTTAATTGGGTGAACCCTACCCAGATTTCATCTATTAAATAGACTCCACACCTAAATGCCCAAATTCATCCTTATTTCACCACTAATTAGTACAAGCTTTTGCTCTCAATATTCCCCTTGTCCTTCAAGATTCTTGTTTGCTTCATAATCTCAACAATTCTCCCTTTATTTCTTTAATCTCCCACCTTTAAGGTAAGTTTTTCTTTTCTTAATACTTAAGTGTTGTGACTTTATGTTGTAGTTATTAATTGATTTCTTGAGGATTATGGACTAAATTCTTGCCATGGCTATGTCAAAGAGAGGTTTCGAGCATCTTGGGAAGATAAACATCATTGTTTTAGTAGACACCATTGTTGTAGGACTTTGAGCTTTTGCATGTGATTGAATTTTTCATGACTGACGTAGTTTAGTTGTGTGACCATTATTTCACAACTTACTTGATGGAACATAGTGTTGGTTAAATTGTATGAAAGTGATGGTATTTTGTGTATATTGATATGTTGAAGATCTAAGGCATAAATTTGTTCAAAAATTGTTTCATTGAAGTAAAATTGGTGGAATTGAAGTGAGTGAATTATATTGTGACTAATGTTGGTACACCATATCAAAGTGTATGTCGACGAAGTCTGAGTACCCAATAATAACACTTAATT
This sequence comes from Capsicum baccatum var. pendulum, assembly GCA_030864225.1. Lineage (NCBI taxonomy): Eukaryota > Viridiplantae > Streptophyta > Magnoliopsida > Solanales > Solanaceae > Capsicum > Capsicum baccatum. The sequence continues at coordinate 71,458,252 of CM061558.1, read as the reverse complement.
GGTTTATACTAACAAATTAAGTATGGGATGGTGACTTCACCACCTTTATCTTAAATGTAGTTAGTTTCATTATGTGTGGTTGACGTGGATGATGTGATGAATTCAGGAAAAATGGCTCCGATGATGATCTCTATGCAGGTAGCATGACTCCTAATGTGGATGAGGAGTACTAATAGCCAGGTTCTTTATCTTGTTATTTGCACTGGGGACAGTGCTTAGCTTAAGTGTGGGGTGGCTGGTTACTTTGCTACTTGTTTTGTAAGAAAATAGTACCTTCTCCTTAGTATACTTCTGTGATAGGATTAGTTATTTTATTTATTTTGTTTCTTGTGAGATATTTGTTTGATTTAGTCATAATCAGGTGTTTTTCTTGATAATGGATTGATGACGACCATCTTAAGAGAAAATTAGTCTTTTACTTGCATGTAACTGTTCTTGTAGATCACGTGACATTATAGCATAAGTATGTGATGAATCATTACATTTGAAACACCTAGGCTCTAGTTGTGACTCTTATTATGATTGTTGGTTTTATTTGAATTCATTTAGTTGTCGGTTTGAGAATCTATAATGCTCCTAATTGATTTGACCATGTGCCATGAGTGTGTAAGACTGTTGTATATTCCTTATTGCAACTGATCCTAGAACTTGCCTAGTGTGTGTGAAAACCAAAATAAAGATTGTGAGTTTAGGAGATGATTTAGGCATTTCTTTGATAGTGATTGTTCATGCCTTCTTTTGTCCTACCTTTGTACATTATCTTAGCTAGCCCCATTGAGCCTTTAGCTTGTTATTTTGTTAGCCTCATATGTCGCCTAACCCATTCTTTAATAGACCGTAATTTGCTCCAAAAGCTCCTAAGCGCTTTAATGTAAAATCAATTTGATCTAGGAGTTTGACAATGAGAGGAAAAAGGTGAAATTAATGCCCCAAAGTCTAGTTACTGGCGTGTGAAATTGATGTGGAAGGGAGTAGCAACAATTGTTGAAAAAGTTCCAAATTTTACCCCTGACATGTTACAATGAACTTGTTTTGGCCCTGGTCCTTCTTGGACATTGTGCACCCCAACTAAGGAAAATCGCTTTAGTTGAGGGTGGCTATAATAGGGGTGCATAATATGAAATGGGTGCAAAAAAAGATATTTTGAAGGTTTGCATACTCCCGCCATAGTGTTATTAATTGAGTTTAATAGGATGGGGTGAAAACAAAAGATATGGATAGATGAAAGTGGTGTAAATCGATTGTTAAAAATTAGTCTTAGTTGCAAAATGTAGTGTATTAAAATGCTTATGAAAGATAGTCACTATTTCTAGCCAAAATAGTTCCTAGCCATTTTTTAGACTGCATTACAGCCCATAAAAGACCTATTTGATCCTAATCTTAGCATTCTGATATTAGTGGAGCATTACACTAAGGGCAAACATATGGTCATCATTTGTAATTTGAGAATTCTTTGTGAGAGTAAGTGCAACTTGATTCTTGTACCCATTTTGTTAGAAATTGCATGATTCTGAGTCATTATGGGTAACTTTCTTGTTGTGAGGACACATACTTGATGAAGGTTGGGTAATTTATATGATTTCTTTGCTTAAACGGTATGCATGAATTTTCCAACTTGATGAGTCTATTCTTAAGGGTAGGTTTTTTTCAGTAATGGCTCATGAATCTACTTCTGGTTTCATATTCGTTGTGTGAGCCTCTTTGAGCAACTTATGTTTCCTTTGTGGGTTTTAAATCTTGTGTATGCATAAATGCATTAGTTGTTCGAGGATGAACAAAGTTTTAAGTGTGGGGTGGTGATCTTGGGTGTATTTATATGCCTAAGCACCATAACTTACCCATATTTTAGCTAAGTTTGGAGAACAAAGAGCCTAGTTTCTTATATTTTTACTCTACTTCTATATGATTGAGCTAACCGATGTGGTTAGCATGATTTCAGGTATTAATCAGGTAGATGGAGACATAATGGGACTATGGAATGTGGATGGCATATGACACAAGAGAGAGTAGCAGTCTAGATCAAAGGTGGCACCCAGAAACTATGTCCAAGACTAATTTGTCATTTATAATTAGTTTAGGGACTTAGAAGGCAATTATGAGAGAAGAGATTATTAAAAAGACTTGATGCTGAAAATTTATCATTATTCATTATTCTGTATCTTTTCAATTTGGAGAGTGGCGGCTTAGCACCAAGGGAGAAATGTTACTTCATCTTCTCCGCCAAGATTGTGTTAACTTTTTGGTATGATGAAAATTTCTGTTGTGATTCCCGTTTTATTCATGAGTAGCTAAGTTTATTAGTTAGGGTTATGGAAGCCTTGTAACATACAATCTATTACTTTGGGTTTTTGAATTCATCGTGTATTGATCTGCTTACATCATACTCTCTTCGCTTATCTTGAATTCTCGTGGTTACAAATATAAAGGATATGCCTTAAAACACAACTTGTTCGATAGAAAGGTTGATGTTCGGAAAATAGAGTAGTAACAAGAAAATAGGATTTCTAACCCCTATTTCATATGTTAATGCCTTAACAGGATTAACTACTTGGAGATTTTGTATTGTTTTTGTAAGCAATTTTGATTCGAGAGAACTAAAGTGAATTAGTCCTTGATGGTTGAGAAACACTAGGATTATGTTATTAAACAAAATACCTCTGTAAGCATGATACATGTATGAATTCATAAATCCCATAGTTAGAAAGTATTGAAAACTACAAGGTGGACATAACCCTAGCTTGCTATTTCTCTGAATTTGAATACTACTACACATATTTCATCTTGTTAAACTGAAACCATTAATTTGTGAACTGAATCAAATTCCCTCTTTTTGTTTTATGGAAACGAATGATTAAAAGTCAACTATTCTACATACAACTTAATTAGCACCATATTTCCTGTGGGATTCGACCCCAACCTAGTTGGGTTCTATATTTGACAGCGACCGCTTACTCTCTCATAAGAGAGGTATAATTTGGGTGATCAGTGACCTCGAGAGGGGGAAAGGAAGATAGAACGTGGGATAAATAGAACAAGGTCCTTATTCCTTTATGAAAAAAGGAATTTGAATTAGTGTCTAGTATAGGGATATTCCTAGAAATCTTGTTTGGTTCACATGTAGGATGATAGATTTATGCATCTAATTGGATTATTACATCCCCACTCAATGATGTATTTATAATGTCCAAGTTAGGTAGATGATTAGAGGTTGGGAGACCATGATCATGCGATAAACCCTACGAATCAAGAACAAAGATAAGTAATTCAACTAATAAAGTTCAATAGAGTAGTATTATTATTCATAGTGCTTTAACCCCAAGTTTCTCTCCATGGATTGTCTAAGTACTTTACTTTGCTGCATTATCTACTTTACCTTTAGTTTACAACTCACAAACTGCATCAATTTAATCTCTATAGTTTAACTAGAATTGAATAGTTTTTTAAACAAGTCATTATGTGATCGATACTTGGCTTCTAAAGGGCCACTTTACTACTTGGTGAGACCAGGTACACTTGTGTGCGCATGGCCGCAACAAGTTTTTGGCTCCCACTCAATAGGCCCTGCCTCCATACCTCGGTCCTCCTTCCACTTCTTAAACCAAGTGTGAGATACATCCTCTAACTTATATACAACTAACTCTACACTTTCACTTAAAGTGACTTCCATGATATCAGTCACCTTCTGCACCATATCCAGAAAGTCTTGTGGATCCTTTTCAAACTTGGATCCCAAAAACATAGAGGGATTTATCCAAGTGAATTTTGAATCATAGTTGCTATCGTATTCATCACTAATTGGCTGGAGCAATAGCCTACTGATTGTTCTGAGCAGCTACGAAATAGGCCAAGGTTATGAAAGCAGCCGTGAACTCAGCGTGAGAAACATGGTGGTTCAGGGGATCTTCCTGAACAGGTGGTGGTGTGGGTTGATCCTTGTTCCTTATTTCATTGTTTCTTTGGGGAGGCATTATCTGTAAAAAAGAATAAAGGATGAGTTAGAAAGAGAGTTTAAATAGAGCTCGTGCTCTTTCACACAACATGAACACTGAAAGAAAGGAAACTTTCCTAAAACTTCTTGCAGCCTCTTGTCCATAAATGTAGCGCGCTTTACACCCATGCACAAGACTCCACTTAATGTGACTTTTAGATATCCTAGCACACTTTAAAACCTGGCTTTGATACCAAGTTTAGTTTGGTCAAGACCCGAGGCTACCCCCTAGCCGTGACAAGGGAAGTTACGATCATAAGTGACCACAAGCTAACCCTTGAGCTAGTATCTGCTGCGAGCACTAAACAAAATAATAATACAATACACATGCATAAAGTCAACTGATAAGATACTGTAAAACTGGATACTAAAATACGTATGAAAACATGTCTGAAATATCTAATGGAATACTATAAACCAACTGTCTATCTAAAAAAACTGATAATACTTAGTTGACTGGCTGACTGTCTAACTGATTATCCGAAAGGCTCTAAACATCATGAGGGGTTAATGGGAAAACCCCCCAACTAACTATGATTGATTGAACATAAGGAAATACTTAAATAACTGAGAAAACATGTCACGTCCCTGATAGATGAGGACTCACCACTACTGCGGTTGAGTAACACTGAGCTATCTAAGAGCGGTTGGGAAACTATGTGTCCGAACCTATGTTATAAGATAATATAGCACAAATAAAAATATGCGGTCAACACTTTGAATATAATGGTATATAAGATAAGGACTGACTGGAATGCAAGAGATAACTGATCATGAATGCATGAATATGTAATATCTGAGAATGCATGATAAAGCACAAATATGTTTATGAGATAATCTGTAATCAGAAGGACTGAATTCTGTATTATTGAATAACTAAAAATTTGTATGCTTTGGTTAAGCAAACCTAAGCTGAGACATACTGAATAATGACTGATACTGTAGCAGTTGACTATAATCGACATGCCCCAATCTAAGCTAACGAGGTCCAACCTTTAACTCCAGTTGGAAGGGTGATGGTACCTTGCCAGGGGTACCAAAACATGACTGACAATATGGATCCACAAGGTTGCCATCCTAAAGGACGATGGTGTTATGCCACTACTAACGGGAGACCCCTCATAATCTACGATGACACTGTAGGTATAGAACCTAAGGAAAGCTACTAACAACTCATGCCTCTACTGATGGGGGAGTCGACATCCCTACGTTCAATCGGTGCTAAGTGTTACTCCCAACTAAAGGACTCTGGTATTATTAGTTGTTTAACATGATATGGTATTATACTTGTAAGTGATCAGAATGAACATGACATTCTGGATATGATAATAAAATAATGGTCTAATTAACATATTACTTAAAAAATGGAAATCATGTGAAACACATAGGTATCGGGTGTTTATAACCAGCCAACACTGAATAATTATAGAAATATGATATCAAACTTAAAATACTGTAGTATGTAATCATGATTCAAAACTCAAAACATAGAAATTTCATCAAACATATGAGAATCATAAACTTGAGCATGGTATTATCTTAAAACATGGAAAAACAGAATGGTTACATGAATTGGATCATAACTTGATAATATAATCATAAAATTCACTTAAATATAACATGGGATATTGAAGCTCAAAGAATAAGATAATCTAATTTCTCATGGAATCATTCTTGGACACGAATAGAGTCAAACTACTAAGGAAAACACATGAATTTATTCTACCTTGAACACACAAAACTCCATAATAAGAGAAAAATCCATACTTTAGTTTAAAAAAAGGTTTTTGGGCTCCATGGGTGAAAAGGGCCTATGGATGAACATCCAACATACCTAAATGTTAACCCTTGGATTAATTCTTGGTATTGAACTTGAATTTAAGAAAATCACCCTTTTTTACTTTGTGATGGATGATTTTTGAGTTTTGATTGGTTAAGGTAGCATTTATGCTTGATAAATGCTATTTGGAGGGTGAGGGTTAAAAGAGTGGGAAAGACCAAAAAAAACTTTTTAAAATGTCATGACTGTGTAGAAATGTCCAAAGTGACAGTTTGGGTGATGGACAATCACTCCCGTGACTGGCCATCACTCCAACCATAAAAAAAAGACCAAATCTTGGTCTTTGTACTTAAGGGTGATGGTTTGGAACGATGGGCTATCATTGATGTGATAGTCCATCACTCTAGCTGTCGTGCCTTGGCAAACAGACACCTTCTTTAGTAAAACAGGCATAACTTTTTACTCTGATATTGGATTAAGGTGAAATTGGTATCGTTAAAAAGATAATTAAATTATATCTCTTGGTGTATATTTATCTCAAAAATTCTTAGTATACAAATATTATGGTTGTTTGAAGATGACTATAGTTATTTTCTTCACAAGAATTTCAATGGTAAGGAATGTTTGACTTGTCTACAAAGTAGGAGCTATTTGAGGACTTAATATATGCCCAAATCACTTATAAAACTATCAAAACATAATTTTTAATTTTTTTCCTAAGCTTGAAGCACGGTTCTAATATTGGTCTGGATTTTTGGGGTGTTACACGTGGTCACCTTCATTTCCACTAGGGCTCCAAAATGTATATCTTCAGAATTTTGGCCCACTTTTCTTAGAAAGACTTCATCATACGACTAGTGGTCAATATCTATGAGCCATAGCCTGCTTCAACTTCAATCCTCTTTTCATGAAGTCTCGCTATTATTATGTCGACTTAGGATACAAGTAGTAAAGTCACCCAACAACTCAAAGTCCAGACAATAACTTTACTTTTCATAGATTTTTCTTCTTCTTTTGGTCCACTATACTTCCAACCTTGTTTTACTGCAACATACACAAAAACACATATCATATCTAATAAAATAGCCTAAATATTTGCACATTTTCTTAGTTTTAAGCATCAAGAGTGCCATGAAAATATTTCACATTAACATCCTCAACTTAGAACATTTGCATGTCCTCAAACAATAAATCATAACAAAAACAACATGATTATGCTTAACCAAAAGAAACCTAAAGTACCTACGACAGTCAACTCAATTTTAACTCAAAATTGTTCACTCTCTCCTATTTTAAACTTTTCAAAACCAAATGTGCAGAACTATTTAGCCTAACCATGCAACCCAAAAGAATCAAGCTATGGCATTACATTAGTAATAAATAATCTAGCATATGTGCAAATTACACTACCCGAACAGATAAGAAGCTAACAATACAACACATGTACCCTCACAACCAAGAAGTATAACTCTTTCAATATGATTACACATGTCAATGCAGGTATGATCACGAGTCACTCACCCCCATAAAATAAGTTCCAATTAATATGCATAGAATACCATAGACTTGCCCTTATTTTATTTACCTTTATATTTTGGACAGTTGAACTAGGATCATTATAGGACTATATTTGGCTTGTAACATAGGATTGGGGTATGGTATGATATATTTAGGACTTTAGTGACTAACCCTTCTTGATACTAAATTACACTTTGAGGCTCACTTCTCAACCAACTTTTTCTTTATTCCTTTCTTATTTCTCCCTTTCTCTTTTTATTGCTTATTCAAGTTGGATACAGTTTCTTTAGTCTTTCTTTTTCTTTGTCTTTTTCACTTTTTCTTTCATCATTTTTTTTCTTTTTACCACATCCAACCCTACTTTCTTTCTCTTTTTCAAACACTTCTTCATACCCAATTTTAATTACACACCTCTATGATATCCACCCTTAAATTAGGTGATTTGTTTGAGTTAAGGTGCACAATGTCCCAGGAGAAACTAGAGCCAAAATAGGTTCATTTTAGCTAAACTGGGAAGGTAAAAGGTGAAAAAAAATGGTCTATGTAGACTCAAAATCGAGATCAAGGGATATTTATTCTTATTTGGATGGTCATTTAGGCTAAGAGTGGAGTAATTCAAGAATGACCTATGATCATTTCCTAATCAACTACGCTACAACCTATGCAAGACTAACAAGTAAGTTCTAGATTAAATGCACCCAGGGAACAAGGAAATTATCTCACATATACATGGCATGATATTATGTTAAAAATATCCAATTCATGCAAATTCTAAGCTATGTATTATTTCCCTAATTGTAACACCCCAAAATTTTTCCCCTTGAAAATTTTGAGATTAGAGCTTACTGCCTAAGCTATGACTCACCATACGAGTTGTAAGGTCTCCTTATGAGTCCCAAGGCTTGAGTCGTAGGGTGGCTAGTGAAGGGTGCCCCGGGTTTTGTTGTGGTTATGATTAGGATGTCATGAGTCATAAAAACTCATTTTGTGTCATAGTGCCCTAATCGTAGGGTGACCAGTATAGGTGCTAAATTTTCTTTCTTAGGTATGATTAAGACCCTACTGGTCATAATGTGAGTTTACAAGTCGTATTTTACAACCTGTAGGATCAATAATGGGGATGCCTTGGGATAATACCCAAACTATAAGTCTAGGGAATGACTAGTTGTCAGTCGTTATGAGTCGTGATATAGGTCGTTATGATTAAGCAATAAATTTTAGTGTATTATTAAGGATATTTTCGACATTTCCCCTTTTCAACAACTGTGACCCATGACCTTAAAACCTTTTTGGGACCTCTTTATCATCCAAAATCATAATCAAACACGCTCTTAAACTATCCTAAATCTATAAGTAAAGAACAATCCTAGGTTTCTCAAGGTTGATCATTTAGAGCTTCCAAGTGGTGATTTCTCTTCATAATTGTGATATTTTTAGGCATGTAACTTTTCTCTTAAACTGTTTTTGACTAAAGAATATGTTTAAATGGTTGTTCAGGTGGATTAAAATAGGCTCTTTATAAGGGTTGAGGGTTTTGGATTAAATGCTACTTGAATTGGATTCCCATGACTTTATATGCATTATTTATGCTTTGTCATTGGTTTTGGAATTGAATGTGTCATGGATCAAGGTATTCCACCAATTTGATGATTTTTGTTTGGAATTTGGTTTTGGAAATTATGTTTCCTCAACCCACTTGCATAGTTGGATTTGAAACATGGTTAAATATATGATTTGGTTTACTAGTCTAAACTATGGCATTGCATAAATGGTTAAATGGATAAAAAGGGTTTTGAATGCCTTGTTGGCCATGTTTTGATTTTAAACTTAATTTAATTAACAAAGGAAGTCTTGGCTTTTCCCCAAGATGATGGAATTGGTATGACATAATTATAAGATTGCAAGTGTAATGGTATGACGATACCTGTGTTTGATGCCTTAATGGATAATTCCTTGGTTAAAGGGATTGGTTATGTAAAACTTATTTGAATTGGGCTTAAAGAAGGTTATGTGGCTAGCCATAGAAGGTGGAGGTCCCGGGGGGACCAATATTAAAAACCACATTTGTTGGTGTGGGGATCTTTATGACCATGTATATAGTTCACACTTATATATGTATTTTGGATTGGCTGGGGGTGAGGTATTTCCTGGCTCATCCTTAGATTTTCCTGGTTCATGCAACTAACATGCACTAGACCCTTTCAGATAGAGAAGCTGAACCTATATAGCCCATGGGTGCTCTTATGATGGTTAGATACACAACCCAGGATGATATTTTAAATTTAATGCTAAACCTTGTTCCCTATATCATCATGTTATATATATAATTGTTTTTATTGGTTTTGAATAATTTTGAACTGATTTGATCACGAAATTACTTTATCCCTTCCCTGAGTTACATGCTAACGCTCAACCCACTAACCATCATCAAACTGATACAGGAATCAATGACACTTCTGCTTTTCTTGTACAATAATTAGGTAATTTCTGGATTGATCATAAAATAGCTTGAAGTGGTGAACTTCAATTCTTTGGAAGACCCTTATTTCATGTTTTGGTTTTACTATATCACAAACTATCTTTAGGTTTCTTTTTGCCTATTATAGAGGGCATGTCCTGACTTAGATTGAAATTAGTTTCTTGGAGGCTTGTGGACTACTATGGATTGGGATGGTTGTTGAAGTTCTTTGATTTTTTTCAGAGTTGATTTAGTTACCTGCCCTATTATATGTCTGGAATTATCTGCTGCTATTTGTGTTGTGTTGTGGTTGGATAAGGTAAAGGGGGTGATCTTTGATCCTCAATGGACTTGAGATATCCTTCATGGATAGACCTTGGTTTGGGTCATGTAAATCTTGGTATCAGAGCCTAGGTTCATGGTTATTAGGTGTCCATAAAGAGTCTCTTTCATGGGTTTGTAGTATGCTACACTTATAAGAGAGAGGCTATGAAGCATTTAGCAACGTTTTCCTTTCTTGTGATCTATTTTTCATGATATAGAGTCAAAGTTCTTTAAATATTCTCTAATTTAATTTTTTAGCATTTCAAATCATGCCTTCTCAAATATTTAATGCTCGTGAAAACTAAAATAACCAACCTTAGGACAATATGGATGAAACTCTTTCTAGTTATGAAGTATAGTACCGGTCAGGGGTCCCTTCTCCTAACTATTTATATGAAGTTCCACCGGTCCCTACCAGTCCTTCTCGAGCTTTTTAGGCTGATGATGCTCATGCCCCACCACCCCAAAGAGATATCTCTAATACTGAATTCCATCAATCTATTCATCTGCTAACTCAATTGGTTACTTCTCAGTCTCGTCAGCCTTACCATATTGGTTTGTTTCTCTATTTTTTGAGATCACTAAAGTTGAACAGTTCATGTGATTGAATTCTTCAACCTTCATAGGCTCTAAGGTTGAGAAGGATCCTTAATAGTTTGTTGATTAGATAGAAAAGATATTTAGGGTGATGTATGCTACTGATATAGAGAGTGTAGAGTTTTCCATGTATCAATTGAAGGATATTTCATATTAGTGGTATGAGGAGTGGGAGTAGTCAAAGGGTGATGATGCTGAGTAGGCTATGTGGGAGGAATTTTCTGGTGCTTTCCTTGATCATTTCTTTTCTCAGGAGTTGGGGAAGGCTAAAGCTGAGAAGTTTATGAATTTGAAGCAGGGTAAGATAACTATAAAGGAGTATACCTTGAAGTTTCATCAGTTGTCCTGTTATGCTCCAAAGTTAGTATCTTCTATGAGGGCTAGGATAAGAAAGTTTTCTTCGAGCTTATCTTGGGAATTAGTGTTGGAGTACAAGGCCGCTTCATTAAACAAGGACGTGGATATCTCTAGGCTTGTGGTATACATGAAGCAAGAGGAGGAGGAAAAGAAGAAGTAAGCCAAAATAGGGAAAGGGAAGAGTAAGAAATTCAAGTATTCAGAGAAGAGTGGAGGCCAACAGAATGATGGTAGAGATGGCAGGCAGTGTTTTAAGAAGAAATTGGGAAATTTTGGTGCTTACTCTACGGCTAGTGCTCCATATCTAAAGTTGTTTGATGATGTTATTTTTAAACTGACAGAGGTTTTAAGGTACAAGGTGCCCAGTCGTAGGCTAGTGAAGCCCAATCATCCCCATTATAACCTCCTTGTAGATTTTATAGGTAGTTTTATCGAGGCTTTTATGATGAGGGGAGGAATAAGTATTTTAGATGTGGCAAGCCTGATCGTTTTTAGAATAACTATCCTTCAGTCAATGTTGCAACTAGAGCTAATAAGGTTCTGGTATCTACTTCTTCAGTTTTTGCGCCAAAAGGTGCTACTTCTAGTACCAGTACTGTTCGGAATTGTCTTTATGCTCTTGCCACCCATCAGAAATTTGATGCATCTCTTGATTTTATCACTAGTATGTTACAACTTTTGTCTCGTGATGTGTATTATCTGTTTGATCCAGGATCTACTCTTTCTTGTGTGACCCCTTATATGGCTATTAATTTTGGTTTCAGTCCTAAGTGCATTTTTTATACCTTTTTTGTATCTACCTCATTGGGTGATTCTGTTGTATCTAGAAGGGTCTATAGGGGTTATGTGATATCTATCTATGGTCGAGAGAAATGGGTGGATCTAAAAAAATTGGACATGATATATTTTGATATGATCATGGAGATGGATTGGCTCTATTCATGCTATATTTCTCTCGATTGTAGGACCCGTAAGGTCAGTTTCCAATTCTCTAATAAACTGGTAATGGAGTGGGAAAAGAGTTCCTAGTACCTAAGAAACAGTTTATTTCTTATCATAATGCCCAAAAGTTGATTTCCAAGGGGTGTCTATACCATTAAGTTTGGGTTAAAGTATCTAGTTCTAAGGTTTCCTCTTTACAATATATCCCTGTGGGCAATGAGTTTCCAGACTGTTTCTCGTTTATCTTCTCGGTATTTCTCCCAATAGAGAAATAGACTTTAGGATTTGTCATCTACCAAATACCCATTCTATCTCTATCCCTATATACAGAATAGCTCCAACTGAGTTGAAATTACTTAAGGAGCAGTTAAAGGATCTTCTTGTTAAGGGTTTCATCTGTCCTAGTGTTTCTTTGTGGGGTGCTCCTATTCTTTTCATGCGTAACAAGGATGGATACCTCTGAATGTGTATAGATTATTGCTAGTTGAATAAGGTGACTATGAAGAATAAGTATTCTCTACCTAGGATAGATGATCTATTTGACCAGCGTCAGAGTGATAGATGTTTTCCTAAGATTCATCTTCGATTAGGTTATTATCAGTTAAAGATTATGGAGGTAGATATTCCTAAGACTATTTACCCAGTATGGTCACTATGAGTTCTTAGTCATATCTTTTTGGTTGACTAATGCTCTAACAGCGTTCATGGATCTTATGAACCAGGTGTTTAGGCAGATTCTAAATTTGTTCATCATAGTGTTTATTGATAACATCTTGGTATATTCTAAGAGTGAGAAGGATCATGCCAATCACCTTCGAGTAGTATTGCAGACTCTTGAAGATCAGCGATTGTATGCAAAGTTTTCAAAGTTAGAGTTTTGGTTGAATGTTATGACCTTTCTAGGTCATGTTGTGTCCAGTGGGGGGATCATCATAGATCTACAGAAAGTTGAAGAGGTTAAAAAAAGGCCTAGACCTACTACTCTAACCAATATATGGAGCCTTTTGGGTTTAGTCGGGTATTATAGGAGGTTTGTGGAGAGTTTCTCTTTTATTGCTACTTCACTAACTAAGTTGACCCAAAAAAAGGTGAAGTTTCTGTATTCTGATGCTTGTAAGGATAGTCTTGAGAGGCTGAAGGACAAGTTGACTTCTGAGCCAGTTTTGACCCTACCTGAGGGTAATGATGGTTTTTTTAGGCATTATGATACATCCAGTATATGACTTGGTTGTGTGTTGATGCAAAATACTAAGGCGGTAGTGTATGCTTCTAGGCAGCTGAAAATTCATGAATGGAATTATTGGACTCATGATTTGGAGTTGGCGGTTGTTATTTTTGCTTTGAAGATTTGGTGCCATTATTTGTATGGGGTTCATGTGGATATATTCTTAGACCATAAAAGCTTACAGTATATGTTAACCTAGAAAGAGTTGAATCCAGGAAAAAAATATAGCTTAAGTTGTTCAAAGACTATGATATGAGTCTTCATTTCCATCCAGGTAAAGCTAATGAGGTTGGTTATGCTATATATAGGTTACCCATGGGGAGCTTATTTCATATGGATGAGAAGAAAAAGGGATTGGTGAAGGATATTCACCGGTTGGATAATTTGGGAGTTCATTTCTTAGATTCTGAGGATAGAGGTGCGATCGTGTAAGAGGTGGTAAAGTCATCTGTTAGTGTAGAAGTGAAGGAGAAGTAGATTTTGGACCCTGACTTAGTGCAGATCAAGGTTGAAGTAGGTTAGCAGAAGGTCGTGGCATTTAAGATTAGTGGAGATTGTATCTCGAGGTACCAAGGTAGATTGTGTGTTTCCATGTTGATAAACTATGAGAAAGAGTTTTGAATGAGGATCATGATTCACGGTATACAGTTTATCTGGGTTCGATGAAGATGTATCACAATTTGAAAGACATTTATTGGTGGAAAAACATAAAGAGAGATGTGGCAAAAATTATGGCTAAGTGCATGATATGTCATCAAGTAAAGGTAGAGCACTTGAGGCTTGGAGGCATGTCTCAAGAAGTTAAGTTGTCTCTGTGGAAGTGGGAGGTGATCAACATGGACTTCATTATCTATCTTTTTTGGTCTCATCATCAGTTTAATTCAATTTGGGTCATCGTGGATAGGATGACTAAGTCAACTCACTTCTTGCCTATGTGGACTACTTACACTGGAGAGGATTATGCGAAGTTGTTTATTCCACAGATAGTTAAGCTACATGGTGCTCCAATTTCTAATATTTTGGATCGAGGTATGAAGTTCTCTGCTCACTTTTGGCATTTGTTTTAGCAAGGTTTGGGCACATGAGTGAATCTTAGCACCGCTTTCTATCCTTAAAATGATGGACAAATGAAAAGGACCACTTAGACATGGGAGCATTGAAGGGTTAGTTGTGTAAGCTGGAGGTCCCAAGGGACCAATGTTGGAAACCATGTTTACCAACGTGGGGGTCTTTATGATCGTGTGCATAGTTCACACTTATATATGTATTTTAGATTAGTTGGGGTCGAGGCTTTCCCTGGCTCATCCTTGGATTTTCCTGGTTCGTATGGATAACACGCAATAGGAACCTTTCAGGAGTGGGAGCTGAACCCATATAGTCAGTGGGTACCCTTAGGACAGTTTGAGCTACACATCCAAGGCTAATATTTTAACGTTTATGCTAAGCCTTGTTTCCTATCCCAGCATGTTATATATATGTATATAATTGTGTGCCTTGGTTTTGAATGATTATGAACTGATTTGGTCATGGCATTACTTTAGACCTTCCTTGAATTAAATGTTAGCGCTTATACCGCTAACCGTCTTCGGACACCGTATCCCCATGCGATGTAGGAACCAAAGATACTTTTGCTTTCCCTGCAAAGTGATTAGGTGATTTCTGGATCGATCGTGAGTCAGCTTGAAGTGGTGAGCTTTCATTCTTTGGAAGACACTCATTTCATGTTTTGGTTTCACTATATCATAAACTATCTTTCATTTTTTTGTTATTTTGGGGAGCATATCCAGACTTAGAATAATGTTGGCTTCTTAGAGGCTTGTGGACTACTGCAGATTGGGGTGATAGTTGGAAATTATTAGATTCTTTTCTGAGTTGATTGAGTTACCTATGTTGTTATAGGTTCAGAATTCATCTGTTGCTAGTTGTGTTGTGTTCTAGTTGGCTTCAGTAAAGGGGGTGCTCTCCGATCCTCAGCGGACTTGAGATACCCATCACGGTCAAGACCTAGTTTTGGTCGTGACACTAATCCTAATGTCATAATAAGATTCACAATTATCATAAATATAAGAACATTACATAGTTCAAAACAACTTTTAGGAGGTGTATCTTTTTGGCACATCGCATAGTTCAAAAAAAAACCTTTAAGAGGTGTATCTTGTTTCTTAAAACACTTACACAACATCAAAATATAACAAATGCCCTTAGGTCACTTAATTTTCTCCTAGTTAAACATAAATAGAACATAACACATGTACGACACAAACACAAAACAACCTAAACTTATTAGTTCTACATGATAGCACAATTGAAAAAAAAAATATGTCAAGAGAAACCCTCGGTTGTGGTACACCCCACCTTATGCATTGTCCTAGTGCACATATATCAAGTAAAAATAGGGAATAAGGAAATACCTAGGCGCACTAGGCGTTGAATCATGACTTAGTTGGTGGGACCCCAGAATAGGCTCTAATCTTATTAATCATGGTGCAAGTGGTGGTTGGGACACTCATCATTAGTGGAACCAATGATGGTTAGGGCGCTCAATAGTCTTTGGCTCTCGGGAGGTAGAATGGTGCTCCTAATCAACTCTATTACAGTTGCAACGGTCATTTCAACCACTTGGGGAGGCGCTACCAAATCCCTTTCCCATTTCATGGACCCTCGTCTGATGGTCCTGTTTAGTCTGCAAACTGGACACCTTGGCTTCCTCCATATTATTCTTCTCTTTTATTCTCTTTTTCTTCTACCTCGCTCTTTTACCACCTTCTTTCTTAATAGTCTTTTCCTTCCCCTTTGTTCCTCAAATATCTGGCATATCCTCAAAAGGTATATCCTTAATGATTGGGAATGTATTGAATGGCCTTACATTCATATCCTCAATAGCATCCCAGAGCGCAGCCAACTCAGCATGCACACCCGCCAGATCTAGGGCCCAAATGCCCATAAGCTTTTAGCTGATTCACTGCTCAAAAAAATCAAACTGGGCCTCCATACCCCAAATCTAGCTATGGATCTCATTATTTACGCAAGGTTACACCCCATTCTCAATATTTTTAACTCATATCTCAAGGGTGCCCAACCTCTTAAGCACATTTTTCATGAAATCCTATGGGTCTAAGACAAAACACTTGGAGCTATCCTATATGCAAAAGGCCTCACAGTAGGAGGTAGAGTTGGAGCCTACGAATAACTAGTAGCATCAGTATCGGCCCAAGTCTTATAGTGGGTAGTCTCTGCGTGGGAGTCACCAAGATCCACGAACCCCAGAGTGTCAACATCTATTTGCCCTCCATTCTGAAAATTGTCTAAATTAGTGTAGCCTCCCACTTTAGCCTTTGAGACGGGATTTGTAAAATCTTTGATCAAACATAAATTTATGGTCTTCCAAACCATCAAATACTGATCCACTCCCAAAATCTCTGATACGCCCTCCTTCGGACAGATTTGGGTCAACAAATACGGGAAGGCCAAAGTGGTATCCGTACTTACTGCCCGATCGTGAAAATCTCTAGGAATGATCTTGGCTATGTCTATCTCGTAGCCCTCCATAATTCCCCAAACCAGGGTAGCTCTGTCAGGACTCAGCAATACTGTCCCCTTTTATGGGACTCAGTCTATGATGGACCAGTGTCCAATATGCCTTTACAGGAAAACTCAATGTGCCCGTCGTGATCTGTGTCGAAGGGCCGACCATCCAAGGCATCTCCTCCTGCACCGTAATGATAATACCAACCATCCATCTAAAGTAGGTAAACTTATCCTCTGACCCAATCTTTTTGTATTTACTTTCCGTATTTCATCTATGCGGTGATCAATCTCTAAAGTTTTAGCAGGCATTGGGAAATCCAATCCATGATAAAACCTAGAAATCATTTAGGTCGAGATGCTCAATTGAATACCACTGATCAACTCTTCTACAACATCCCCTGTGAATAAACTTGCTTCAACTCCATTTGGTAGGCAGCATTAAATTTCTAGACCAAAGTTGGGTTATATTAACTTGGAGCCCTTGTAATCCACTCAAAATGGTATTGTCTAAATTGGGCCTCAAACTCCGGTATCTCATACATGCCTACCATACTCACTTTGGTCTCTAGGTAGAACCCTCTATTTAGTCTCTGGGTGGCAGGGGTGATAGTACTATCTCACTTATATAGTTCTTACATCCTGGGTACCTTCATCAATTAATAATGGGTATCGAGGCAGGTGCAATCTGTAGTGGCTCGACAGGTAGGGAAGGAGGTACTTCAACTGGGATATCACTGGACTCTACTTTATCATTCTCCCCATTCTGATCACTATCATCTAACCCCTTATTTTTATTCCCTTTATTCTCTGACCCACTTTCTAAGTCATCTTCAATTTCATCATTCGTACCCTTGAGGTCTTCCTCGAACTCCCCTTTCTCTTCAGACTGAGAAGGTGAATATGGTGGTGATTGACTATGGTTCTTTATTTGGAGCATATTTGGAGGAGCTGTCTGGCCTAGATAAGTAGCCTTAGTACCCCAAGGTAAGCTCTACCTTGTTTCCATTATCTCATATATGGGATACTCTTTGACGAAGTTGCTTGACCCCTTGTTAGTAGCCTCGTCCTTTAGATGCCTAGTGCAGGGATGAGTTTTCTTCTTTGACATTTTCTTGATGGAATCAATTTTGGGTGACATTTGTACTTGTTAAGACACACCTTTTGGCTAATCCTAAGAAAAAGTAAGAAAAGCAAGAAAATAAAACAAACATGAACAGTGGTTGGGCACTTTACAAGTCAGGCTATGACTCATTTCCAAAGGATACGAGTCATCCTGAGACTCATAAAGTAGATTGACCTTTGGGGACTATTCATTGGTCACTCTATGAGACTACCTAATGTTCCATAAAGTCACCCGACGACTTATCAAATAACTTGTAGTCTGACCAGAAACTATTGCCTCAATGACCTCCCCTGTCCATCACAATGAGTCCATATTTCGAGTTATATGGTGTGAGAATGACTCGTAATGTGAGTCATGTGAATCATAGTTGCATAACCACTTGGTAGGTCACCCTATGAATTGTTATGAGTCTCGTAGTAACTATAACATGGGTTTCTTCAGGGTTCTTTTCTTTTTTATTTAAAATTCCCAAGGGGTACTCATACTTCCACCATATATTTATCAACCAAGTAGCAATTTAAATTCATCCCCATATCAATATTCAAGAATCAATTAGTTTTACTCTCAGTTATTCAATAAGTTTGACTTTTCTCAAGAACCATCTGATAGGGTTTTACCCTAAACATGAAATCACAAATGGAATCCATGCTTGCATCATAAATTAGCATACACTTCACATATATAACATTATAGTAAACCACTTACTTGACAATGGAGAATTAGTTGCTTGGGTTCCATAGAATGGTGTTGCCTTATTTCTTGAGAGAGTTTTTTGGGAGAGATTTAGCCTTGACTGTGATGTTAGGGGATGAATTTTGAGTTTATTTAAGGAGTTTGAGAACGGTTATAGGAATAGAGAAAGCCACGCATGTTTCAAAATAGAAGGTGGATCAATTGTTGGGTTTAAATCCCTTTTAATTCGCGTGGAGTGAGCCAGGTAAACTCATTAGGTCTGTGATGTTGGCCCTCGTGATGAGTCATGGTGATGACTCATAGTCGGTGGCTATGAGTCATAGACTCCCTTCATTTAGAGTGGATCCTTACCTGGGTTCTCCAGTCATGATGACTTAAGGTGATGAGTCATTGTCAATGACAATGACTCATTTTAAGAGTTATCATAATCCAGAGAACTTGTACTGGGTGTCCCTACAACTACTCCATACGACTTTTGACGGCGAGTCATAGGGTACCTCGTATAGACCTGGGCACAAGAAAAATTTTTGGTCTTTTACTGCAAACTCTAGCCCTTCGCACTAAGCACACAAATCACACTAGAATGTAATAAGTACAAAATATGGGTTTTCTTTCGCACAACACTTGATTTAACATTGCGGCATTATGTGGCTAGGTTGAATACTCAGACTTCACCAACTAGCCTATGGGTTACCTCCCATGCAGCGCCTGCTTTAATGCGGCATGATGCAATTACCTTGGTTACTCAGACTTCCCCAAGGCTCACATCAACTTATACTTTCACTCATCAATGTTTCCCATATAGTGCTTCACATGCTTCTCATTCACCTTGAACGTGGCTTCACCATCATATTTTAGCTCAATGTCACCATGTCGGAACACCTTAACCATAGTGAATGGTCCATACTACCTAGATTTCAACTTGCCAGGAAATAAGAATAGTGTTGAGTTATATAATAAGACCATATCACCTGTCTCAAACACCCTTTTATTAATTTTCTTATCATGATGTAGCTTCATCTTTTCTTTGTGTAGAGATAAACTCTCATAAGATCAAAGCCAGAATTTAACCAACTCATTCACCTTGCTCATCCTCAACTTAGCTGCATCACTCTACTCCAAATTGAGCTTTTTCAATGCCCATAATGTCTTATGATCTAGTTTGACTGGCAAGTGGCATGCCTTTCCATACACAAGCAGCTATGGAGAGGCACCTACGGGCGTCTTAAAATCTGTTCAGTAGGCCCACAAAGCATTGTCTAACCTTCTTGACCAATCAATCCTATTGGTATTCACAGTCTTCATCAATATGGACTTGATCTCATATTTGGAGGCCTCAACCTACCCACTTTTTTGAGGATGGTAAGATTTTTTCACCTTATGCTTCGTACCATATTTTTTGAGAAGGTCTCCAAACAGATGATTAGAAAAATGGGACCCACCATCACTAATAATAGCACGTGGACTACTAAATTGAGAAAAGATATTTTTCTTTAAAACTGCGGTGACACTTTTGTCCCTATTGTTGGGAAGTGCAACCACCTCCACCCATTTAGAAACATAGTAAACCGACACTAAAAGAGGCCATGAAACCATGGAAAATCACTTCACAAATCATTGCTTCCAATCATAATACCATAGCAGCTGCTGCCTAACCAATTCCATTATTAAACTCATTAAATCCTTCTTCGTCAAGTCTATTATCAATCTCACCTGTGTGTTATTCAGTCCTACCTTATTTTTTTCGTCTTCCATCCCTACTATTACCCTTATTATTAATCTTCTAGTAACTATTGATACTCCTATCATCGCTCAAAATTTTCAACCACCGGTTGCTCGAACCACATCCTTTGTACCTCATTCTAGGTCACCAAGAGTAAGACCAAATGACAACTTCCCCAAACTCACAATGCCATAAAATATCCTTTTCCTCCATATACTATTCTACCTGAACCTACATGTTTTACCCAATCCAACAAAAATCTAAAATGACAGAGTCTATGCAAGAAGAGTATAACACTTTCTTGCAAAATAGTACTTGGCCCATGGTTCCATCCTTGCGACAAAAAATGTTGTGCGATTCAAATGGATTATTAGGTTAAAACCCAATCTTAGTGGATCCATTGAGAATTACAAGGAACGTTTAGTGGCAAAGGTATTTACCCAAGAGGCTGGAGTGGACTATCATGAAACATTTAATCCCGTGGTAAAGCCTAAAACTATACGAGTCGCTTTGTCTCTAGCTCTTTCCAAAGGGTGGTATTTACGGTAATGTAACACCCCATATTCAAGTACATGTATTGGTCTTATTTATATGGAATTAATTTTTTATTTTATTTATACCGGAATTTGTCCATCGATGGTTCCATGCGAAGGCTATTGAATAAGCTTTCCAAAGATATAAAGATTTTCAAAAACGGATAGGTTTCAGATATAATTGAGCACGTTCAAAAATATAAAACGGTGGCCGGGATACTTGGGACTAGTAAATGTGCAGGAAAATTTCCTGCACACAAACTACTGAGGCCAGCCAAATTTTTTGGGCAACTTCGAACGATCATAACTCCCTTAATATAATAAACAGGGAGAGATGCGACCTATGAAAAGAAATATCTTTGAGTCTTATTTTTAATGCAATTGTTTTCATCCAAATCCAACGTCTTAGTAAGGAGTTATACTCATTTTACTTCAGCCTATCAAAATAGATTTTTAGGTCAACTTCAAATGACCATAACTCCTCGTACAGGACGAACTGGGTCACCTACTTTATATGAAATGAAAGCCCTTTGAATTATCCTTCCAACGATACCAATTTCACCCAAATCCAATATCGGATCAAAGAGTTATGGTCAATCTACTTTAACTTACCAAAACAGTCCACCAAAGGACAAATTTGCCATTATTTAAATTTTAAAGGCATTTTGGTCATTTCCTATTATATTATGGATGGTAATATGTGTATTTATACATATATATGAGTTCCAAAACTCATTTTCATCATCAATCATTGATAAATAACAAACCCTAGCCAAATTTGACCTTTAAATTACTTTTGATTCAACCGTACAAATTCCAAAGTAATCCGATAATTGCGTTTGTCATCTTGAGAGCTTCGAAAGGCACCTATTATTTGTGCAAACAGGATTGCATAATCAAGACGTGAATTCTAAGCTATGAATATTGTTTTCCTTTATTCTTTTCCATATATATGTGTGTGATAGAGGATTATATGTATTGGTTGTTATTGAAAGGTGATGGAAATAGGGTTATGGACTATTTTGCATGGTTTGGTTGTATTGAATTGTGGAAGGTGGATATGGTAATTGAGTTATGGTAGGTAGATATGGTGATATACTCTTGAATTGATGATTATTTATGTCTATGGCTCAATTTGGTTTAATGGATTGGATAGAAGGATAAATGAATCCAAACTTGATATTGGAGGATGTTGTATGAATATGCATGGCATGTGAATGTAATTGGAGTATAAGAGGGTTAAAGTGACACCCTTTATGGTGTAATTAAGGCTTACTACTTAACCACTAGTTTGGTGAATTCAAATAGTTGAATTGTGACGTTTGGTTGCTAATACTAGATTGCTATATATGTTCATTGTAGATAAGTAATCCGAAAAGACGGAAAGTCCATTTGGGACTAGTATTGAAGGTTGACAGTCAGGTATATAAAGCATACTCTGTACCATATCTTTGGCATGAAAGTGAACAATTTTTCTATTAAGAAAGTTTCCAAAGTTATTCAATAACATGTGATCTATAATGGTTTTGTATGATGTCCTACATTACCAATGAACTTATTTCCACCCTACAAGATGTCAAGACATTCCAATACTTACTTGTCTTCCAAATCTTACATATTTATTGCACGAATGAATGTCATAAGGTATCCGGTTACTCAAACAATATCCATGTGCTATTAATGACTCCATAACGTTTCATTGATATACCAATAAGTTCCTACTTCATTGTTATGGCATTGATGACTCCAAAACAATTCATTGATGTGCCAATGAGTTCTTACTTCATTTTTATTGCATTGATGGTCTATTTATATGTCTTTTATTGATGTATAATTGTTTCAAAGTATCAAAAATGCAGTGGCGACCAAAGTAACAATCTCAAAGATTAATTAAACTAAGTGATAGAAGTTCTCTCTTATCGGGTGGTATCCTAGGGGCATAAGCCTATCATGGGTCGATCCCTATTTATGTGTTTATGGGTGGTATACTAGGGTCATAAGCCTATCATAGGTCAATCCTAGTTGATATTACTGGAGGCAGCCTAATGGTCACAGTATAGTATAGTAATGATTACAAAGATGATAAGAACGAAGGTAAAGTGATTGAATAAATACAATGTACAGGTTGTCACAAGTTCTAATAAGTGTGGTCCATTCCTATTACGATTTATTCACTTGTTTTTTATTTCTATTGAGCTCCTATATCATATGTGATTGTCTATAGCTTTACATACTCAATACATATTTTGTACTGATGTCCCCCATGGGGGACCTGCATTTCATGCTGCAGGCACAGATACCTTAGCTCATACACCGCACAAATAGAAGCTAGGATATCCAACTGCTTTTGGTGAGCTCCAGTTTGTTTCAGGGCTTTTCGTGTCATATCCAGTCACTTTTGGTATTGTATAGAAGTTAGTTATATGGCGGGATATATCCCGACCTTAGTTAAACTCTGTGTATTATCTAGAGGCTTTGTAGACCTAATGTACAGTCAAAGTGATTTTTTGTTAATAGAAGTGATGGCTCCAACAGCCAAGTATTGTATATACATATATATGTGTGCTCGAGCTTATACTGGTGATTATTTCCTTTTATATGCGACATAATGCTGTCCGAATTTTGGGTTGTCATAGAGGTATGCATGGGAAGTATAAGGTTATAAGCTGGTTCTCCCGGGCCTCCTCGGTTACGGGTGCTAGTCCGCCCCAATAAGATTTGAGGCATGACAAAAATGGTATTAGACAAGTTCGTCCTAGTGAGTCTACAAAGTTGTGTCCGTGTAGAGTGTTATTTATCAATGTATCGTGCACCGCATCTATAAATAGGAGGCTATGGACATTTAGGAATTGTTTATTTTCTTCATGTCTTAGATCGTGCGATAGAGCCTATATTATATATGAAGTTATAGTTGACCACTAAATCCGTTTGTTTCTCTTATTATAATAATGATACCAGTTACCAGAAGCAAGAATACCGATAAGTAAGTAGATGTGGCTGCTGGAGAGGGGACTAGTAAGTCACCCACTATACCAGCTAATCAAAGTGAGGCTCCAGTTGAGCATACATCAGAAACTTCTTCCACTCCGGAAGAAATAAAAGGGAGGAGAACTATATCCCCAAAGCCACCTATTAATGTTGCTGATCAAGATCTTAGAAATGCAGTGCAACTTTTGACTCGTATAGTTGTTGGGCAAGCTCAAGGGCAAGCCATTCCTACTACGGGTCCAAGTGGTACAGATAGGGCGGCTAGCCTTCGAACACAGGATTTTCTTAAGATGGATCCTCCCACTTTTACTGGATCAGATCTTAACGAGGACCCACAGGACTTTATTGATCAAATTTAAAGAGCCTTAGATGTTATGCATGTAACGAGTAGAGAGACAGTGAAGTTAGCGGCGTATAGATTTAAAGGGGAGGCTATATATTGGTACGAGGACTGGAAATGATCTAAGGGTATTAATGCACCCCCAGCTACTTGGAAAGAGTTCAAAGAGACATTTCTTGATCATTATCTTCCATTCGAGATTCGTTAAGCCCGTGCAGATCAATTTTTAAATCTTCATCAGGGGAATATGAGTGTGAGGGAGTACAGTCTCTGATTTAATTCTTTGTCGAGATATGCTCCTAATGTTGTAGCTACTATGGATGACACAGTTCATTAATATGTGGATAGGCTGGATCCATATCTGGTTAGAGATTGTATTATTGCTGCTTTGAACAAAGATATGGACATAGCGAGGATCCAATCTTTTGCATAGAAAATGGAAGATCAGAGGCAAAGGAGAAGAACACAGGAATTAGAAAGAGGATATTCCAAGAGAGACAAATCTATAGGGCAGTTCATGGCATCCCAAGGAGGGTTCAAACCATAGTTTTTTACTAGACCACCTAGACCATTATCTTCTTATTCTGCAGCTAGTTCCCCACCATAGTTCCAAGGGTCCAGAGAAAATCAATTTGGCCACAGAAGTGAGAGTCAGAGTTCGCAGAAAGTGGGGTACCAAGGGCAAGGGAATATGAGCCAATCAAGACCTCCTCAAGAGCCATGCAATAAATGTGGAAGGTATCATTTGGGCGCATGTCGGCTGGGGACCAATGTTTGCTTTTGGTGCGGTATGCCTGGGCATATGATAAGAGAATGCCCACGAAAAGGAATAAGGGGTATGGCACAACCTACGGGGCTATTTGTTGCATCATCATCATTGATGCCTTATTCAGGAAGGGGTGCACAACCAATGGGTTGTGTTACAGGTAATAGAGGAGCCGCGAGTTCTAGCGGGGCTTAAAATTGAACGTATGCTCTAGAGGATTGACAGAATTTAAAGGCTTCCCCAGATGTGGTTATGGGTACGTTGTCTATCTTTTCATTTGATGTATATGCCTTAATTGATCTCGATTCTACATTATCTTATATTACTCCATTGGTTGCTGGGAAGTTCGAAAGAATACCCGAACTATTAGTTAAGCATTTTTGAAGTGTACACACCGATTGGGGAATCTATTGTATCTAGAAGGGTTTACCGAAACTACATATTAACTATTTGTGGTCATGATACGATGACTAATCTTGTAGAGTTAGAAATGGTAGATTTTGATGTTATAATGGGTATAGACTGGTTGGCATCTTGTTATGCCACAATTGATTGCTGCACGAAAAAGGTATATTTCCATTGTCCAAATGAATCAGTCCTTGAATGGAAAGGTGAAATTGGCGTGCCAAGAGGTAGATTTATTTCTTATTTTAAGGCAAGAAGAATGATTTCCAAGGGATACATATATCATTTAGTTAGAGTAAGGGATACAGAAGTGGATCCACCAACTCTTCACGTTGTTCCGGTGGTAAATAAATTTTTTGATGTATTTCTTGAAGATCTTCCAGGTTTGCCTCCTGAACGAGAAGTAGAGTTTGGTATTAATGTAATACCAGGCACCCAACCAATCTCCATTCCTCCATATAGAATGGCCCCAGTAGAATTACGAGAATTGAAAGAGCAACTGAAAGATTTGCTAGAGAAGGGATACATAAGGCCTACTATGTCCCCCTGGGGAGAACCACTGTTATTTGTGCGCAAAAAAGATGGCTCGCTGAGGATGTGTATTGATTATCGGCAATTGAATAAGGTGACTATTAAGAATAAATATCCTCTCCCAAGAATTGATGATTTATTTGATCAGTTACAGGATGCCAAATGCTTTTCTAAGATTGATTTGAGGTCAGGTTACCACCAAGTGAGGGTCAAAGAGAAGGATATACCCAAGACAGCTTTACGAACACGGTATGGTCATTATGAGTTTCTAGTTATGTCAATTGGACTGACAAATGCACCCGCAGCTTTTATGGATTTGATGAATAGGGTGTTTAAGCCATTCCTGGATGTATTTATAAAAGATGATATTCTAGTTTATTCTAGATCAGAAGAGGACCATGCCAATCACTTACGACAGGCATTGCAGACTCTTCGTGATTGTAAGCTTTATGCAAAGTTCTCTAAATGTGACTTTTGTTTAAAGTCGGTGGCATTTTTGGGTCATATTGTATCTAGTGAAGGGATAAAGGTTGATGCTCAAAAGATAGCAGCTGTGAAGAACTGGCCAATGCCCACAACGCCTATGGAGATTCGTAGTTTTCTCAGGTTGGCTGGTTATTATAAAAGGTTTGTTGAAGGCTTTTCTTCCATTTCAGCACCCTTAATCAAGCTAACCCATAAAGCATCCAAATTCCAATGGAATGATGCCTATGAAAAGAGTTTTCAAGATTTAAAGAACAAGTTGATTTCTACACCCGTGTTGGTACTTCCAGAAGGCACCGAAAGGTATACAGTGTATTGTGATACTTCCAAAATTGGTTTAGGATATGTATTGATGCAGCATGGTAAGGTAATAGCATATGCTTCTAGACAATTGCGGCCACATGAGAAAAATTATCCTACACACGATCTTGAGCTGGCAGTTGTTATTTTTACTTTAAAGATATGGCGCCACTACTTATATAGGGTTCATGTTGATATATGTACTGACCATAAGAGCTTGCAATATATTTTTAATCAGAAGGATCTAAATTTAAGGCAGCGAAGATGGCTTGAACTATTAAAGGACTACGATGTTGATATCTTGTACCATCTAGGGAAAGAAAATGTGGTAGCTGATATATTAAGTTGTAAGGCTATGATGGCGCCTATATAAAGGCAAGGGATGATTAAAGATCTTCACCAGTTAGCTTGTTTGAGAGTTCACCTTCTTGAAACTCTGGATAAAGAGCTTATCGTACATAATGCTGCAGAATCTTCATTAGTAGCTGAAGTGAAAGAGAAGAAATATGTAGATCCTATTTTATTACAGCTCAAGGAGAATGTTCAGAGTGGTACAACCAAGTAATTTGAGCTTATGCGAGGAGTAATTTAGTGCCAAAACCGATTGTGTGTGCCAGATGTAGACGGGCTAAGAAAGAAGATTATGATAGAGGCACATTGTTCAAGGTATTCCATTCATCCAGGATCAACCAAAATGTATCAAGATTTTAAAGATATGTATTGGTGGAATGACATAAAGAAGAGCATTGCAGAATTTGTAGTTGAATGTCCAAATTATCAAAGAGTTAAAGTTGAGCCCCAAAAACCCAGAGGTTATATGAAATGCATTGATCTTCCAAGCTGGAAGTGGGACAAGATCAACATGGATTTCGTTATTGGTTTGCCTCATACATCCCGGAAGTTTGATTCTATATGGGTGATTGTTGATAGGCTTACCAAATCTGTACATTTCCTACCAGTTAGGACCACTTACACAGTTGAAGAGTATGCAAAGATGTACATTAAAGAGATAGTCCGATTACACAGAGTGCCAATCTCTATTATATCAGATCGGGGAACCCAATTTACTGCAAACTTTTGGAAGTCTTTTCAGAGATGTTTGGGAACACAAGTGAAGTTGAGTACAGATTTTCACTCTCAAATAGATGGACAAGCAGAACGTACCATCAAAATGCTTGAAGATATGCTACGAGCTTGTGTAATAGATTTTAAGGGAAACTAGGATGATCATTTACCTCTTATTGAGTTTCCCTACAATAATAGCTATCATTCAAGTATTAAAATGGCACCATATGAATCTTTATATGGAAGGAATGTAGATCACCAATAGGATGGTTCGAAGAGGGTGAAACTCTTTTGTTCAGACCGGATCTTGTTTATCAAGCCATAGAGAAGGTTAAAGTAATTCAGCAACGACTGAAAATAGCCCAAAGTCGACACAAGTCATATGCAGATAGTAGAAGGAGAGGGCTAGAGTTTTCTATAGGTGATTGGGTATTTTTGAAGGTATCACCAATGAAAGGGGTAATGAGATTTGGCAAGAAAGGGAAGTTGAGTCCACATTATATAGGCCCATATAAGATCACTCGAAGGTTTGGACAAGTTGATATGAATTAGAACTACCCCAAGAGCTCTCATCAGTACATCTGGTATTTTATGTGTCAATGCTTCGAAAGTGCATCGGAGATCCATCACATATCACTTCTACTGAGGATGTGCAAGTTGCAGAAGATCTTACCTATGAGAAAGTGCCTATTGCTATTCTAGATCGCCAAATTAAGAAGATGAGAAATAAAGAGATAGCATCTGCGAAAGTACGTTGGAGAAATCGTCAAAGGGATGAGATTACATGGGAATCTGAGGAAGAAATGAAATATAAGTACCCTCATTTGTACAAAGATGAAGAGGAAGTTCAAGAAATGGAGTTAGAACATTAACAAGTAAGTTTTTTATATATATATGCATAGTATTTATGTGATGATGTGAATATTAATGATGGACTTGAACTTTTTTCGGTTGAATAACTATGCTAACATTCAAGGACGAATGTCCTAAAGGGGGGAAGGATGCAACACCCCGTATTCAAGGACGTGTATTGGCGTATTCAAGTACGTGTATTGGTCTTATTTATATGGAATTAATTTTTTATTTTATTTATACCAGAATTTGCCCGTCGATGGTTCCATGCGAAGGTTATTGAATAAGCTTTCCAATGATATAAATATTTCCAAAAACGGATAGGTTTTGGATATAATAGAGCATGTTTGAAACTATAAAACGATGGCCGAGATATTTGAGAATAGTAAATGTGCAGGAAAATTTCCTGCACACAAACTACTGAGGCCAGCCGAATTTTTGTGTCAACTTCAAATGATCACAACTCCCATAATATAATGAACTGGGAGAGCTTCAACCTATGAAAAAAAATATCTTTGAGTCTTCTTTCCAATGCAATTGGTTTCATCCAAATCCAACATCTGAGTAAGGAGTTATACTCGTTTTACTTCAGCCTATCAAAATAGATTTGTAGGGTCAACTTCAAACGACCATAACTCCTTGTACAGTACGAACTCGGTGTCCTAGTTTATATGAAATGAAATCCCTTTGAATTATCCTTCCAACGATACCAATTTCACCCAAATCCGATATCGGAGCAAAGAGTTATGGTCGATCTACTTTAGCTTACCAAAACAGTCCACCAAAGGACAAATTTGACATTATTTAAATTTTAAAGGCATTTTGGTCATTTCCTATTATATTATGGATGGTAATATGTGTATATACACATATATATGAGTTTAAAAACTCATTTTCATCATCAATCATTGAGAAAGAACAAACCCTAGCCAAATTTGACCTTTAAATTACTTTTGATTCAATCGTACAAATTCCAAAGTAATCTGATACCTGTGTTTGTCATCTGTAGAGCTTCGAACGGCACCTATTATTTGTGCAAATAGGATTGCACAATCAAGAGGTGAATTCTAAGGTATAAATATTGTTTGCCTTTGTTCTTTTCCATATGTATATGTGTGATAAAGGATTATATGTATTGGTTGTTATTGAAAGGTAATAGAAATAGGGTTATGGACTATTTTGCATGGTTTGGTTGTATTGAATTGTGGAAGGTGAATATGGTAATTGAGTTATGGAATTTGGATATGGTGATATTCTATTTAATTGATAATTATTTATATCTATGGCTCAATTTGGTTTAACGGATTGGTTGGAAGGATAAATGAATCAAACTTGATATTGGAGGATGTTGTATGAATATGCATGGCATGTAATTGTACTTGGAATATAAGAGGGTTTAAGTGATACCCTTTATGGAGTAATTAAGGCTTACTACTTAACCACTAGTTTGGTGAATTCAAATAATTGAATTGTGACGTTTGGTTGCTAATACTAATTGCTATATATGTTCATTGTAGATAAGTAATCCAAAAAGATGGGAAGTCCATTTGGGACTAGTATTGAAGGTTGACAGTCAGGTATGTAAAGCATACTCCATACCATATCTTTGGCATGAAAGTGAACAATTGTTCTATTAAGAAAGTTTCCAAAGCTATTCAATAACATGTGATCCATAATGGTTTTGTATGATGTCCTATATTACCAATGAACTTCTTTCCACCCTACAAGATGTCAAGACATTCCAATACTTACTTGTCTTCCAAATCTTACATGTTTATTGCACTAATGAATGTCAGAAGGTATCCGGTTACTCAAACAATATCCATGTGCTATTAATGACTCCAAAACATTTCATTGATATACCAATAAGTTCCTACTTCATTGTTATGGCATTGATGACTCCAAAACACTTCATTGATGTGCCAATGAGTTCTTACTTCATTGTTATTGCATTGATGGTCTATTTATATGTCTCTTATTGATGTATCATTATTTTAAAGTATCAAAAATGTGGTGGCGACCGAAATAACAATCTCAAAGATTAATTGAACTAAGTGATGGAAGTTCTCTCTTATCGGGTGGTATCCCAGGGGCATAAGCCTATCATGGGTCGATCCCTATTTATGTGTTTATGGGTGTTATCCCAGGGGCATAAGCCTATCATAGGTCGATCCCAGTTGATATGTACTGGAGAAAGCCTAATGGTCACATTACAGTACAGTAATGATTACAAAGATGATAAGAACGAAGGTAAAATGATTGAATAAATACAATGTATAGGTTGTCACAAGTTCTAATAAGTGTGGTCCACTCCTATTATGATTTATTCACTTATTTCTGATTTCTATTGAGCTCCTATATCATATGTGATTATCTATAGCTTTACATACTCAGTACATATTTTGTACTAACGTCCCCCACGGGGGACCTACATTTCATGCTGCAGGTTCAGGTTCCTCAGCTCATACACCACACAAGTAGGAGCTAGGATATCCAATTGCTTTTGGTGAGCTTCAGTTTGCTTCGGGGCTTTCTGTGTCATATCCAGTCACTTTTGGTATTTTATAGAAGTTAGTTATATGGTGGGATGTGTCCTGACCTTAGTTAAACTCTGTGTATTAACTAGAGGCTTGATAGACCTAATGAACAGTCAAGATGGTGTTTTGTTAATAGATGTGATGGCTCCAACAGCCAAGTATTGTATATACATATATGTGTGTGCTCGAGCTTATACAGGTGATTATTTCCTTTTATATGCGACATGATACTGTCCAAATTTTGAGTTGTCATAGAGGTATGCATGGGAAGTATAAGGTTATGAGTTAGTTCTCCCGGGCCTCCTCGATTACGGGTGCCAGTCCGCCCCAATAGGCTTTGAGGTGTAACAGGTAGCTTGACATTAAAAATGCATTTCTTCATGGGTAATTACATGAAAAGGTATACATGTCTCAAACCTCTGGATTTACTGATAAAAAATATCCCAAAAATTTGTGCAAGATTTACAATGCCCTTTATGGCCTCAAATGGGCACCTCGGGCATGGTTTAAGAAGCTCAATTCAAAATTTCTTGAACTCAATTTTGTACCTTCTAAATTTGAGACGTCTCTATTTTTACATAATTATGAAGCCCATATTACTATTATCTTAGTGTATGTATATGATTTTATTATTACCGAAAGTTTAAATTAATTTACTGTAAGCCTTATTCTTTAACTATTTAATGCCTTTGATGTAAAAGATCTTGAAAAGTTATAGTACTTTCTTGGTGTTGAGGTCCATTATCAACATACTGGATTGACCCTTACTCAATCATAATACATTAGAAAACTCCTTGTTTGTGCCAATATGGTGGTGTGAAGCCTATTGTACAACTATGGTCACAGGACTCTGATTGTCTTAACATAGGAGTTTGCCATTTTTTGATCCATCATTGTATCATAACTTTATAGGAGCTCTTCAACATCTAACCATCAAATGTCCAAATACGTCATTTATTATCAAAAAATTATGTCAATTCAGGTATAAACCAATGGAGTCTCCTTTTAATGCTATGAAATGCTTGTTGTGCCATTTAAAGTCAACCATAAACCTCGGCTTGCACTTGCATTCCACTAGATCCTTACCATTTCAGGCCTTCATAGATGCGAATTGGGTTGGTTGCCCAAAAGTCTTATGTGCCTTACTTATGTTCTGATAATTATTACCAGTTGTGCCTGGAAAATTAGACTACAATAGGTTGATTGCACCATATAGGGATGTAGATTTTGGAAAAAAATTAAAGTTTTACAATTTTGATTTTTTCCTTCCAGCACTAACACTTGCTTTTTAAGTACTATGGCACCAAAGGCTTCGACGATGAGGGAATAAAAGTCGAGACATTGGGATGAGTCCCCTGAGCACAGTGGCTCAGTGGAAGAGAACCCAATTATCTCAAATAGACCAGCAGCCCAAGGACTAGGGGCTATAGATAGGTTGTAGCTGAGTCTACTATTACGGACAACCTGGGTATTCAGCTACCAATACGGACACAGTAGGGCACTCATCCCATATCTATACAGGTTGGAGCTCAGATAGCTACTCGAATACCAGTTCCTAGGTCAAAGATCTAGTTGGACAAGACTTCACCCCCACCCCCTATACTCTCCCCAGTTTGAGAAGAGAGAGAAAGCTTCAGAGGAGAAAGGTGAGATCGATTCTGTAGTAGAGAAAACTACATATGACACCCAGTTTGAGAAGGGGCTATAGTATGAGTCCACAATAGCAGCTACTAAGTCAGCATCAACAGTATCCCAGTCTGAGGAGGGTACATCTAAGGCATCATATTAGGTGCCCTCATTTCTAGCACCATCCATAAAGCTTCCAGCATAGGATCCCCAGCCTTTCAGTTCACCATAGACTGACCCAGCTTCTAATTCCACACATATCTTGATTATGCCTATTACTGAGGTAAATCCAAGAAGGTGTGTGGTATGTATGCAGGTGATTTATGAACGTGATATCTTTATTACTGAGGCAAGTCGACCTACGAGGTCTATTTGGGATGAGAAGAGAATTGAATTAGCAGGGATAGCAGGGTCACAACACCATTGATCAATACCAGCTGGAGTGGATTTCTATACCCCATGGTTATTACAGTCAGGTGGTAGTCTGCGAGTTTTACCCATCTTATGCCACCATAGTTACCTTGACCACACGTAGAGGCAGTAGAGGTGTAGCACAACCCCATCTAGAGTCCATTTTGGTGAGATGGTTAATGTTAATCTCTTAGCAATGGCCATCTATCGAGTTCTTTTAGGGCCTAATTATGTAGCATCTACATCTACCGTTGAGTGTGACCACGGGCTTAGATTTGTATGTGACAAAAAATAATAAGGGATGTAGATCATAGAAGATAAAGGATAAATTTGGTAAGATTGACGGCTAACATGATTTCTAATTTGGGAGATGACGCACCTTGGGTAGAGGAAAAGAGGGAGATTTAGAAAATGGGACTAAATTTTATCATAAAGTTTTGGTGGACTGTAGTTTATTTTTTATTGTGTTCAACTATTATGGACAATCTGTTGGAGTGTGATCGAGATGGGTTGATCGCAAATTTTTATAGCAGGTTATGAAATTGACTTTGCATTTGTTATCATGTATGAGTTGCACAAAAGAGCATTTGAGAACTAGACCACTATGTCTTTCCCTTGCCTTATTCAGCAGGTATGAGATGAGGTGGGAGTTCTTAAGATCCTAGATGTTTATAGGAGGTTAGAGGTAGTGGGCGTTGTACAGAGAAGTATGATCAAGGATTTGGAAAACTCGGCCTTTGCCCAAAGAGCTCATGCACCTTTGACAGTGATTTCAGCCTAGTCTGAAGGTCCCTCAGTTCTAGCAAAGTATGTTGATAGGTCGGATATAGATGTTGATAATGTAAGAGTTATGTTGACTTTGAGATAGGCGAGCATATAGATGTTCCTGAGATGAGTACTCAGGGAGAGGTGCCTAACTACTTCTACTTCTGCCTCAGCTTCCACTTATGAGCCAGTTGGGGTATCTTCTACGCCCTCTCATCCCACTAATATAGTCCAGCCACAGGTTCAATAGTAGTGCCACGGGAGTTTTACAGCTCTTAGTAAAGCACCAGATGTGACTTATACCCAACTTGTGAATATCAAGACCGAGCTTGCATCTTTGTATGGGCAGATCCGGCCTTGGGTCGGACGACATTAAAGACTGTTAAGACTAGGATAAGGGTTGCGCTTTAGGATGAGATATTAGAGTTCACTGCTGAGTTACGCACTAGCATTGATGCTTTTGAGAGCTGCGTGAAATAAAAGAAAATTAGTTGATAATTGGATCCCCTAATATAAGTGTAGTGCCAAGGAGGCTTAGTCACTAAATTCTCATATGTACCATACCAGCCCTCAAGCCTACATTACAAGCTGAGTAAAGTCATATAGTGACTCTAACCCGACTGTCTAAAAGATAAGGGAAAGAAAATAAGGGAAAGCCTATGGAATTCTTTGCATATTGTTGGAACTTCTTTGTGAGTGTGTGTGTCTCATGATCGTTCCTTCATTAACATGCATGATTATAATGAGTGAGTGTGACTTCTTTGTTGTGAGGGTACATGGGTTGAGTTGCTAGTTGCTTATTTGTTCGGGTAGTATAACTTGTATATATGCATGATTGTATGTGTTGACACCTAATTATTGCCCTCTACGACTAAATTTAACTCTAAATTTCTTCATTTATAAATAAAATTTATATATTTATTTTATCGGATAAATTGTTTCTAAAATATTCATTTGGATAAAATTTGTCATTTAAGTAACGAATTGTATTTTTTCGTATTACATATACGAGATCATATAATTTTGATTGCTTAAATGATTATTTTATCAAAAATTAATTTATAAGGAAGAGATATATCGAAAATTAGTTAATGGGTAAACTTTGGTCTAAATATATATTTTTTGTTCATAAAAAATAATTTTATTTGAAAAATATATGTTTGATTTTGTTAAACCAAGAAGCACGGGATTAAACTAGTTAATAATTTGTATCGGGTTTATTTTAATTTCAGCTATTTTATTGAATTTGGTCATAATTAAAACCAATTTGGCCATAATTTCAAAGAAATTGGCCAATTGTTTTTGATATGTTTTAAATTTTAATAAAATTGTTTGAAATTATAACTTAGGGACATTTATTAAATAAATTAGCCTAATTTCTACCCATTCCCTTAATTTTTCAGCAGCCCACTCCACGAACAACTCCAACCTAGCCCAATACCCCTGACCCAGCCCAATCTCCTTTTCTTTCCCTTTACGTGATCCAACAAAACACCAACAACAACAATCGTACACCAGCAATATCAACAGTTTAACCAAACAGACGACGTTAACAATGAACAACAACCCAGCTTTTAACAACCCAGCAACCGATTTCAACCCGGTGAACTCAAGACCCAGATCCCATGACCTTAACCAAGCACCGATCATGTACAAAACAATTACAATGACAAAATCCAAAATAATCAAAATTTGAATTTCTCAAAATTCATACGAATTCGTGCGAATTTTGCCAGCTCATCCCTTATCCATTTGGATTTTTATCTTCAAAATTTCAAAAAAAAAAAAAAAGATCCACAATTATTTCATCCCACATCATTGGTTCATCAAGAATTCCATTCCAAAGGTCACTATAAATATCGACTATTCCACTTGTTGAAAAAATAGTTTATCACTGTAGAGAGAACCTTCAAAGGCTCAAAAGAAGCTTGGGATTTCTTAATAGGGAAACCCCCATTATTCTAGGTCCTTAGAATAATTTTAAGGAACTGGAATTCTACTTTAATTTTTTTCAAGGTGGAAGTCAAGCTTTTCAACTTACCATCCCAGTTTGCTGCCCCAAAAAAGGTAAACACTATCTTTCTTTTTATTTCGTCGCCTTTTTATTCTTCATCCTCTTTTCTTCTTTGTATTATTCATAGTCATAATAATGATGGAATTATTTGTTGTATAAATCTTTGAAAGTCATAGATTTTTGTAGTGATGGAAATGATATAGTTGAATTGATTCATGGATTTTATTGCTATAATCTAGGCTTGTTTATGATTTTTTTCGATTCTAATTATAGGTTATAGTTTGAGTTTCAGAGTAAGTGTAATAGTGGATATGTTTTTGTTTGAGCATGGGAACGACTGTTAATTACATTATGTGAAAAGTTTTTAAATTTGGAAATCATTTATGTGGATATGAAGTTACTTCTTCGCATAACATAAAAAAGAATCTATCAAACCAATGATTCCGGCCTCATAAACTGTACAACTTATTCATGTTGCTATATGATGTTTCTTATTATTTTTTTGGAATTAGTTATGATTTGCTAAGTTATGAAGTAATTGATGTTTCCCTACTCAACTAGCTCAGTGTTGAAGTTTGGATGTTGTCCGGAATGTTTTGATTTTATTTTGTTGTCTGAGGTTATTTGATGAAACTTTTCCTCCGTGTTGAAATTTAGGAGTATTTGAAATTGGTTGGTTGACTTATCGTTATATATCATTTGATGAAATTGGTTAGTAGACTTGTGGTTATATTATGCTTGATTTGTTTAACCGAGAAAATAGCTTTGTTGATCGATTAATATTGTGATTCACTCACTTTTCTAAAATCTAAGGATTTCTTGGCTTACACCAAGGAGGGGATAAAGTTTTTGTCTAGTTCGTATTAAGTTTTGTTCTTCCTGTTGATTTTAGCCTAAAGCTGGGAAGTCCATAATCTATGTTCATAGTAAAAGTGATCTTTAGCTTTTGTATTGATTGGAACACTTGGTTAATCTTCTTTTTGCACATAATCAAATGGAGTTTAATAATTCTCCCGGAATATGTATAGAATCCTCAATCTTTTCTGTAGTTTTTTTTTTATTTCTTCATTTATTCATCCTTCCGTATGGATTTATGGTTTTATTCATATAATAACTGTGGTTAGTAAATGTTCACCTCATCTTAAAAACTTTAATATGAGTCTAACAGATAATTATTGTTATTAATTGTATTAGATGTCGTGATAATGGTGGGGAATGATCCTCATTCTTCTCTTTTCTATTTTTTTTGCATGAATTTGAGTCCATATGGAACCCTCCCCTTTTGCATATCTTTGAGTTCAAGCCTCAATCAAAGTCCAAAATAGACTTATTTTTAAAGAAACTAGCTGTATACAAAGATATACAGCGTTATACGTGGCATACAGGTTATATACGAGAAAAGGAACGTTAATATTCTGCTGGAGGAATCAAAGAATGTGTATACTATTGATTTTAAGTCGGTATACATAAAGTATACCCAAAAACACAAGGATAAAGGGAGCTGATATACTGTGGATATACAGCTGGAAAAAGGCTAAAAAGGGTCCATTAAAATGGGCCCAAAGCTGGACAGAATTGAAAATGGGCTAAAAAAAGGGCCCAATTCTCATCTTTTGCTTTATTTGCTTGTATTTATTTGATTATTTGCTTGTAATTTAATTTAATCTAGATGAATCCTTGGGAAGTTTAAAATTAAATTATTTCATCTTATTTTGGTCATCCTATATTGTAATTCGCTCTATTAGGCAAACTTAAGCTCATAGAATAACTTAGAAATTTTTTCATATCCCTTCATAGTTACTAAGTAGCTTAAATCCACGTTTAAGAAGTTGGGTTAATCATTTAGCTCAAAGTCTTAATCCCGATAAAAGTGTTAAAGTTAGAAATATTTTTAAACCTTGATGTTTTGTTTTATCACTTAGTAAATTAAATAGATTAGTATCAAATAAATTCAATTTATTCAAAATAATTTTAAAAAAAAAAAATTCAAGATTTTTCATAAGATTTTTTCAAATAACTTGAGAACTTTTTTCAAAATTATCCAAATAAGTTTAATCCATCGGAAACTACACTTTGTGGATTTTTGAAAGTGTCTAACACCTTCTTTCGATTTTATTTGAACCATTACCTAGGTTCTAGTTAACTTTTAAAGGTTCTCAATCAAAATTATCTTTTCAAATAGTTTCTTAATTTTTCTAAAATTAAGTTGCGAATCTAAATTATTTATCAAAATAGATTAGCCTTTCTTTTATTTTTCGCCACGAAGTTATGGACGTTTTTTTACTAGTTTCGAAAATGAATCGTAATGGAGTGGTGACTTTGTTGGGAACATCTAGGTTCTAACCATAAGAGTTTTTGTGTTTGGCTAATTTTTGCATTGTTACTTTTGTGATTATGTGTTTAAATTTCCACATTTATTAATTGTTGCATTTCACGGAATACTTTCATATTTTGATTAGTAAACTTTTCTGGGGTTTCATGGATGTCCTGGCCCCTATTGTTCAATTTCAAATTAAGTGTTGAAAATACAACGGTTTATTGACACGTTAGGTGTTCAACGGTTGTTTGTATTTTCAAACCCAAATTATCCACTTGGGAACCTAGTCGAAGCTCATTCTAGACACCTAGGATAGAGCAAAACCAAAACCATGTTTAGGAATGAGCCAAGGATGATGGGGGGCTATTGGTCCCATTAGAAACCTATCTTGAGTCTATTGACTACGAGTCATAACAGATGATCATCCCTTATGTGTTAAAATGAAGGATATAATGTCGGATTGTACGGAACATTGTCCCTTGGTTTTGAGGGTTTTATTTTGTAGTTTTCTTTCTTGTAATCTAGAGAAAATCTTCACCTAAAAAGTATTCAGCAATTTTGAGAAGTTCAAGATCGAAGGATTCCCAAGGATGTTTAGTTGAGATTTTCTCCCCTGCGTGGGACTGATATCATGTATTTCCCTTTTCTCTCATTTTGTATCCCCATTCAATTTATTAATAAAGTTTGTCTAATAATTTGGGGGCAATGGAACATCTTACAAAGGGCATTTATATCCTTCAAACGTTAGGCTTACCTTTGGCTTGAAAGGTATAACTTATGTGCTAAAGTGGTCCATTATTTTCTTTTATCTATATTTTCTTGATTTGTGCGTCTAAATAACATACGT
The DNA here is from genome assembly GCA_030864225.1 of Capsicum baccatum var. pendulum. Taxonomy (NCBI): domain Eukaryota; kingdom Viridiplantae; phylum Streptophyta; class Magnoliopsida; order Solanales; family Solanaceae; genus Capsicum; species Capsicum baccatum. The sequence goes on along the minus strand of CM061558.1, from coordinate 71,419,216 downwards.
TTGGCTTTAAACAAGGCTAGTCTATTATTCTATCTCAAAGACTTAGAGCGTTGTTAGGCATATAAGACTCAAAATTTGAATCCTCCTAAAATACCCTTAAAAGTTCGTTGATAAAAACATATTTAAATCACCCAAGTTTTATTCAAAATTCAGTAGGTCATTGTCCGATTCACATTGATCATGTTGCTTTTATAAATCATTTTTTCACGTACTTAATTGTAGTTAGAGCTATCCAAATATCCTATTAATGGAAAAGATTATGTTGTCTTTAAAATAGCTTTCCAAATAAGCCTTTTAGAATGATCGTTCATAAACTCAATTTCTTCAAATCACGTAGTTCACTTTATTCGAAATGTTGTTTTCCCCATTAAATTCAAATCTGTCAAATGATCAAAGTCCTGATCATAAGGTTACTTTTCAAAGTGTCATATTCTTCAAATTTTGGACTAGTCTATTTCAAACCAAATATATGTCATTTGTTTTGTACATTATTTTAGTCAATTATTATGATCTTGAACTAACATTTCCCCTTTTAAGTGTTTTTTCTTTTAGAGACGGTTGATTTGTGTTGGTAATCAAACTTGCTCATTTTGCAAAGACTAAAAGCAAAAGTATCGCTGGCAAAACATTAGCATTTTACACGATCTAAGGTCAAGAAAGCAACTACAGACTCATCAATTCTTACTTGGGATAACATAAAGAATCCTTCAACTATAGGTCCTAGTTTGATCAACATAAACACTTTATCTGAGTCAGTTCCCACTTTGTCTGTGGCATTATACCCTTGTCCCTCAATGGTATGAGAGATAACCCCAGATGTCGTTGCTGGTTTGGAATAGAAAATTGTTGAACTAAAGTTCATGTTGATGCAGAGCCAAACACCTTCCTGAGATTGAGTTGCCTCCTTGTTACAAGATCTCGGAATTCAAAAATTTTGACAGGTCTAGAAATTCCTTCTTTAATTTGAATACTTATTGTGAAAAGTTTATTGGTGTGGGAAAAAATTAATAAATACGAGTTAAGCTATCTATTCAAAGTTTGAGTGGAAAGGATCTAGAATGGTATGGTAAGCAAGATATGCTAAGTGGCACACTTGGGTTGACTTGGAAAATACTTTACGGATCATTACAAGTTTCATGTCGATATCATTCCTAACAGTATTTCAATCACAAATCTAAGATAGAAAACAAATGAGAGTTTTTGTGAATATGCCATATGATAAATAGAAGCGACAACTAGGGTCCATCCTCCAATGGAGAAAGCCGAAATGATTAGTTACTTCATTCATGCACTAAGTACTGAGTATTTTAATCACATGGTGATGATGTCTAGAAAGATATTTACTGAAATTATCAAGACTAGAGAAATGATTGAGGATGGCGTCAAGATAGGAAGGATAGTAAATTTAAAAGAACTGCAATCCACTCATAAGAGTTTCCAGGCTGGCTCTTTTGGAAGTGGAAAGGAAAAGAAAAAACAAGTGATGGCAGTAATGACTCAAGGATGTTCATCTAACTATAAGCAATCCCCACTATACCAATCCAATGCTCGACATGCTCACTATCTGGTCTTCAATGCATAAGAAACATATCATGCTTAACCTCCACTACAAAACTATCAAAATAATGCTCCTCGTGCCAATCATGAAAGAAGACCTCCCAGAATTTTCACATCATTGGAAGAATCTCTTACTCAGTTTTTTAAAAGGTTGAAAGAAACAAAAATACTTCATCCAGTGGAAATAAAGCCTGTGAACACTTCTGCTAATTGTTATGATCCAAACAAGTGATGTACTTAACACTCTAGAATTATTGGACATGATACCAAGAAATGTATGACTCTCAAGCACAAAATTCAAGATTTGAGTGACAACAAGGTGATTACACTTGCAGAAACTCCAGCCAATGTCAACGATAATCCATTACCTAATCACAAGAAGTAGTCATTAGAATCATCAATCGCAACGAAGAATAAAGTTTCCTCCAAGGCATATTTTTGCTGTTATCCTATCTTAATGTTATTGTTTTATTTTCTAGTAATCGTACCTTATTATTTTGATTTCCTTGTAATAATACTTTATAGTTTGATTTCCTTGTAATCGTACTTTGTGAGTTTCTTGTAATCGTACTTTCTAGTTGTAATGAACTACATTCGACCTAATTTCTCTAGTGGAATACGTAGGCGTCCTATATTGGCTTCGATCACATTATCAAAAATATTAAATAGTCCTTTATTTGTGTGAACTATATTTGACCTAAATTTCCAAGAATGGTATACGTAAATGGCCTATTTCCGCTTCTGACAACCCGTTAGAAAGTTTGTTTTTCCATTTTATGGTGAAATTACATTTGATATGATTCCTACCTCAATGGAATACATAGGAATCATAATTACTCGATCATATTCCCCATAAGATTTTAATAGAAACTGGGGTAAAGTTTTTAAGAGGATCTTCTTACAAGTTACATGTTACATGGAGATAACGTTGAAGCATGTAACTAGGATGGAAGTTTTTTACAAAGTCTTAAAAATTTCACAAAATATGATATTTGTTAAAAGTTGAACATCAGACATCATTGAAGCTGAACCGAGGCATAATCATTGAGAAAGTTCTCAAAATTTCAAGTTACGCTACATCAGAAAAGAATTCAAGTATTTTATATTTTAGACTTGGGCAAAAAATTTTAGAAGATCTCAAAAATTCCATACAAAATAATGTCATAATATATAAGAAGTTCGAGAGTTTCTAAAATGGAGAAGAATTTTTTAGGGCGATCCTAAAAAATTCCACAAAGACTGCACTTCAAGATTGCAAATCGATGATCAACAAGGAGCATCAGGAGAACAAGGTAATATCAACACACTCAGTCTATCAAAACTAAGAATTTTTCTTTAGATGCAGGAATATTAAAGTCACAATGTTGACAACGTTAAGCATTACCATATCCATCATCTATAATAATCCAGACAACTTCTCTTCTCTTTTTTCCTCTTCATTTATGTTTTTATTACTTCGTTATCATCTCTAATACTTTCTATGATTTTGTAGGGAAATGATTGTACATAACAATTGAGATATGGAGATATTATTCAAAACACTATCTCTAAATCATCATGAGTCAAACGACTTTATCTTTAAACTCTATCTTTTGTTACACTCTTGACATAGTTAAAACAAATTTTTATGCTATTATTGAGTGTTGTTTGAGTTACGCAAGCGACGTTATGCAAACCACCTCTAAGAGCCAACACAAACCAATCCTCTTAAATATTAAGGATTCAGTCCAGAAGCTTAGGATATGCACAAGTCCTTTTAAGGATTTCTAATTTAAAGGATAAAGTTGAACAAATCGACTTCTATCTTATGTTATATGTTTGGGTTTTCTATCCTCCAAGAAATAACGGGATTGTCAGCCCATTCAAGCATAACCTATTATTGTGTTATAGACCGTCACCTCCTTTAGTAAGGCATACTAAAACAAGGTTTGTACAATTGCCCTTATATTGAATTTACTACTAATAAGTTTAGTGCAGGTGATTAATAAACACGTTGGGCCATCACTCTATTCAAAGTGGCATGTTATATTTTAAATAGGTTGTTCGCCTTTCAATCAGACACACTGGACCGTCACTCTATTCAAAGTGGCATGTTATATTTTAAATGGGTCGTCCTCCTTTTAGTGAAATGTTAGACCGTCACTTTCTTCAAAGTGGCATGTTACATTCAAAATAGGTCATCTGCCTTTCAATGAGACACATTAGACCGTCACTCCATTCAAAGTGGCATGTTATATCCAAAATAGGTCGTCTTCCTTTAAATGAGACATGTTGGACCATCTATACATTCAAAATGGAATGTTATATTCAAAATGAGTCATTCGCCTTTCAATGAGACACGTTGGACCCCGTCACTTCATTCAAAGTGGCATGTTACATTCAAAATGGGTAATCCACCTTTTAATGAGACACGTTGTATCATCACTCTATTCAAAGTGGCATGTTACATTTTAAATAGGTCGTCAGCCTTTCAATGAGACACGTTGGACCATCACTCTATTTAAAGTGGCATGTTACATTCAAAATAGGTCATCCGTCTTTCAATGAGACACGTTGGACCATCACTCCCTTTAAAGTGGCATGTTACATTTAAGATAAGTCATTCATTTTTTACTGGTACATGTTGGGTTGTAACCCCGTTCAAAGTAGCATAACATTTTTAGAATAGTTTGTGCAAATTGGTTCATTAACCATCTCAGCATAGCATGTTCAAACAGGTTTGCACCAATTTACATTAGTGTAATGCTGCATTTACAACTAACCATTTTTTTGAGATGTTGTCAAGATCATCCAAAAATATGAAATTCTCAAATCAAAACCACAGGTGTGGACGACTCCAAAAGGGATGCATCATAATGTAGAACTATTTCTTAGCAGCAAACTAGGACATAGTCCGAAGAAGAATATCAAACTCTTTGGACATGACTAAAGGATGACTTCCACCATCACCAAACCAAATCCCTATTAGATGGCATATGGGGTATTTTGGGATATTCTGGTTTCAATTTCACTTTCAGGATATTTCTAAACTCATACTGGAAGTAACTTTTTCTTTCCTTCAAATTAGGTGATAATGCATTCAGAGTTTTGGAAATTATGTCCAGGTAAATTCTTTCCATTAGATGTAAGGGATTCCATATTCTTGTTTAAGAGTTTACAAGTCTCTTTTACATAATCTTAAATAACTTATCACTCATCCCAAGCCAAAGATCATCCAAAATAAGAGACTATCTTTTTTATCGATTGAGTCAATCTGCAAGTAGTCTAATTCCCTTAATATTAGAATATGTAGGCTGGGATCTATGTAGAAAACTCGACTGCATTCCAACCTTTCATGATCCGAGGTTACCCCCTAGTTACGACAACATTGCTTATGATCACAAGTGATCACAAGCTAACCCATGAGTTGGTACCTATTGAGAGCACTGAGTAAACTGATAATAAACAACTTATATGGAACAACAACTGATAATGCCATAAGGTTTTAAATCCTAAAACACGACTAAATCATAAGTCTGAATGTCTAAAGTTATACTGAAAAGATTGATAAAAAAGCTGACAAACTAACTATCTGAATGTCAGAAAAGACTCTGCTGACTTAATATGAAGTTGATGGGACAAACCCCCAACTAACTCTAACTGAATGGAAATACCAAACTACTAAGATAAACTAAAATAACAAAATCATGTCCTCGATAGATGAGGACTCACAACAACTGCTGCTATTTATAAGTTGACCTATCTAAGCGCAAATGAAAAACTGAGCATCTGATCTTATGATATAAGATATCATAGCACAAAGAAATTATGTGGTCAATACTTTAAATGTACTGGCATATGAGATGGGTTAGGCTAAAATACATGGGTTAACTGTACATGAAGTAATAAATGATTGAATGGCATAAGATAATTGAGAGTGCATGCATGAAAACTAAAATATTGAGGATTCAAGACCAAGCATATAATGTTTTCTAAAATAATTGGTAAAATTAAAATTCTGAAATTTGATAACTGAATAACTGGAAGTCTGTATGCTATGGTCAAGAAAAACTTAACTGAATTCTGTACTGAATACTGAACTAAAACTATGGGAGGTATAAGCTAACTGATATACCCCAATATGAGAAAATTAGGGTCCAACCTGTAACCCAGTTAGAAGGGTGTCAGTATCGTGCCACGGGTACTAATAATGGTTGTGAGTCACCCTCATCTATCAGGTGCTCTAATGAGATATATGTTACCCTCAACTGGCAGGTAAACACTTTATCAACCCACAATTAGCAGGTTGATATCTTTAATCTAGGATGGCAATATAGTTCTAGAATAAAGGACTACTACTAAAGCTCACACCCTCTATTGGAAGGTAACCCCTTATCCTTGGGGTCACTCGGTGCTAAATCGTACTCCCAACTGAACTGACACTAAATTGAATTGGGTTTAACTGATTATGAATTTATATAATGCTCATTTCGATAATAACAACTGAGAAATCAACTAAGCTCATGGTTTAACTAAAATCATTCTGAGAAAACTGAAAGTATGTAAATAGTTAAGTATTAAGTGTTCATAACCCTCCACCATTGAATGAAAATAACAATAATGACATAAGAAGCTTTAAAAACATAATAAAGGGTCATTTCTCAAAACCCAACATTTAGACATTTCATCAAACACATGAAATTCATAATCTTAAGCATGGGAATAGGTAAAGCATGCGAAAACAACATAGTTACGATTCCAAAACCTTAAATTAGAGATACAACATGAAAACATCATCATTTAAATGCGTAAGGGCTATTTTTAATGAAAAACACTTGTAAACCTCATGTATAATCGAAATTCATAAAAGCTTCATGGAGATAACTCATTATAAATACGTAAATTCATTCTTTAAAACATAAAAATAGGTTCTTTGACTCCATGGGTGAAAAGGGACCACGGATGAACATCACACATACCTTAACAACTGATTTCTGGAAGGATTTTGGGATTGGAAACTTGAATTCCTTAATTTCTTGTGAAAGAGGCTTAAATCTTGTTCTTGGGAATGGAGGAGAGTTTTTGACTTTTTTACTAGTTGCTTAGGGTTAAGAGAGAGGAGTTAATGTGTTTAATACTTCATCAAAATGTTTTGAAGTGATTAGGGACAATTTAAGGGTGTGAAATAACTTCAACACCCTTCATTTGAATCAAGATGGAGTATTTTTTGCACTGGACAATGACCTAGGAAATGCCCAACAAATTGACCAAGCCAAGGTGGGCGATGCCTATCCAATTGCATACCCATTCCAGTAGCCTTAGATGATTGTTAAGCTATGCACACCCCTTTATATGGCCATAACTTTTTGCTAGGGTAATGGATTAAGGCAAAATTAGTATCGTTGGAAAGATAATTAAATTATCTACAATTTGGTGGATCTTAATATATAAAATTCCATAGATATCAAACGTATACATGTTCAAAGTAGACCCTTGTAGAATCGAATACCAAACTTTAGATGAATCAAATGCTCTTAGCTCAACATTATTCTAAGTGATTCTTATGAACATCTTTCACATCAAAATCACTTTAAAAACTAGGTTAATATCATGAAACATGTATTAACATAAAAATCATGGGATTAAAGTTTACACATGTAGAAGCGATGGTTTGATTTCTAGCTCAAAAATATGGGGTGTTACATTATCTCCCCCTTGGAATCATTCATCCTTGATTGATATTGGTTAGCCTGAGAATACTGAAATAAGGCAACTAAGATCACAAACTAAACATTCATGACTAGGATATTATTTGTAAGATCCCGCAAAGTTCCCTCGTAGTCTGGGCCTTAGAGCGTGTCAAGTGAAGTATAATTTTAGCCTTAAAAGACTTGAGAAAAGACTTATCAAGTGATTGGTATTCAAAAAATATAGAATTTTCCTAAATTTGACTTTTTGTCATCTAGATAATTGAATTATCTTTCCAATGATACCGATTTTGTCCAAATTCAGCATCGAGGTGACAAGTTATGACCGTTTTACTGAGGGTTGTCGAAACCGCCCAGGTGCGATGGACGATCCGATGGACCGTCCAGCCTGCGATAGACTGTCGCTTAGACCATCATCAACAAGGCAAAAACTCCCTTTCCTAGCCAAAGTGTGATGGCCAGTACAACAGAGCGTCAAGGCTATGATGGACCGTCGCTGAGACCGTCACCACTAAGGCAGTGTAGTCTCATCCTAACCATCATGCAATGGACGATCTGACGGATCATCGAAATTGTAATGGACCATCGATCCCACTGTGTTATAGAGGCAGTATGTCTCTTTTCTGGTCATCGGATGATGGATGACCCGATGAACCATCGAGCTTGCGACGGATCATTGTTCTGACCATCATAGACCACATTTAGTATTTTTAGCTCATTTTTTAAAGGAATTTTCAGTCCTTTCCACTCTTTTATATGCTGATATATTCCAAATGAAGCAAATGGCTTCATTCATCATCCATAATATAAGAGAGCTAGGGTTTCTCTCTCAAGATCAAATTTAAAACCCTTATCCAAAAAATCCAAGAACTCACCATGGATACTACAAATTGAGTTGAGATTTGAGTTTCCCAAGTTCAAAGGTTGTAATAACTCTCTCTCAAGAGTAAGAAGATGAGTTTAGAGCAAGATCGTTCATCCAATTTCATAATCTAAGGTATATGGAGTTTCGAACAAGGGTAATCTTTTCATCCTTGTGCCCAAAGACTTATTTAAACTATGATTTTCTGCAATCTATGAGATTTTACATGAATTTGAATTAGGATTTTCCATCCATTATCATTGATTGCAATATTTTTATGTTTCCCATGAATTGAGAGTCTAATGACATGATTTCCACATGTTTTCTTGAGAAATTACAGTTGGGCCTATACTCCATGATTTTAATCCTTGAGAAGTTAATAGTTGAAATGTTTGAGATATTAAAGTAGATGAGTATGTTGAGATTTTCAGATAAATTGCTGAAATTTCAAGATTTCTACATGAGTTATGAATCTATATGCCATCTATTATGCTTTTGATGAGTTTTAACTTGAGAATGAATTATGGGTTATTGAGACCTACTTGAGATTTGCAATTTTATGAACTCTTATGCTATAAGAACCAATGATTTGAGTATTCTGAGATTATTGAGAAATGTTTTGACCTAATGGTCATGGAGTTTTAAAATCCACTTCACTACATGAGATTACAGATTTGATTATTGGGCTCTTATAAACTATGAGATTATTTTAAAGTGGATTTCCATGAGATGAGCGAGATAAACTAAAGGGAGTAGTATTTAGCACCGAGTTGGGTAAGTTACTATGATTTCTTACCCCAGAACTACGTGCCACTATAGGCTTAAGATTTTGGGCCTAAGGTCAAGATATTGGGCCCGAGGTCGAGATAAGTGATCACTGAATTGAGGCCTGGCAAGATTATGATGCTTCTCCCCAACGTGGGGTCTCTTCTTTAGGAGGACAAAACGTTGGACTCCATGTAGCTCATATGGTTTATATCGGTTAAGAGAAACTCCCTTGATACATGTTATTTTCTTAATAGAAAAGTTTCAGATTTTCTTCCTAAGACTAAGGTATTTTCCCTTGATATAAGTATTTTTCCCTAAATCACGAAATGATATATTTTCCTAAAGTGAATGAAATGCCTTCAAGTATGTTTCAAAGTAATATGATTCTGAATTCCAAGTACTTGTGTTCAAAAAAGTTATGAGTTCTTGAGCATTATAGAAGTTTTACTTTCCAAGAGACATATAAATGAGTTGAAAGTATTATATAAAGTTTTGTTTAGCCTATGGGTAATGAGAATAAGATAAGATTACTGATTTTAAAGTTAAACTTTGATGACTCATGAGATTTGTGTTACATGCTCCATTCAACATGATTCATGAGCTTTACATTTTATACTTATTCGAGCCATGTGAGTCATTACTTATTTCATGCATGATTTGATTAAAAAGTATTGATGTTGTTTTATATAAATGCATGCACCCCCACATACTCAAAACATTCCACAGTGTTGATCCACATATACGTCTATGTGCTACATTGTCTTATAATATAGGTTTAGGTGCTCAGTCCCAACCTCGTCAGTGACTTTTGAATACTTCTATCTACATTCCTACAGTGGTGAGTCCTCATGGTTAGAGGACCTATCTTCAGAAGTTTCTGTATTTGAGAGACTATGTTTTTACTTTCAGTTCATTTTAAGTCAGTTGGGGACCTGTCCCAATGGCTCTCTAGTTCATAGATTAGTAGAGGCTTTGTTAGACTAGCTATCAGATTGTGATTGTGTTGACAATTTTAGTATTATGGTCGTTTGGATCAAGTATTTTTCCGTATCTCCCTTCATATGATATGACTATGCTAGTATTTGAATTATTTCATCTTGAAATGAGTGTTATTAGTAGAAACAGGCTCAAAGGGTTAACTTGGGGCTACTTGTAGCCTTGAGCACTGTGGGACATCTCGGGAGTTGATTTTGGGTCGTTACAAACTTGGTATCAAAGCCTAAGGTTTTAAGGAGTTCTAGGGTAGAGTCTTGATCATTGGTGTGTAGCGCACCACATCTATAAGCAAGAGACTGCGAGACATTTTTGGAAAATGTTGTTTCTTCTTTCAGAATCTACCGTGCTTGCAGTTGTCCCTCTCATCTAATAATTCATGATCTTCTATTTCATAAAATACCTCTTCGAATAGTGAATACCTACAGGAATAATGATGAGTAACCTCCACCTATTGATCGTTTGAATGAGACTGTGTCTCATGTCGAGTTTTGGGCGGCCTTTCAGGCGTTAGCCCAAGTAGTCACCGCCAATGTTCAGGCCAATAACTAGGCTGTAGTTTCTAATCAGCAGGGAGGTGATGCAGCTGCAGCTAGGATTTGTGATTTTATGCGGATGAATCTGCCAGAGTTTAATGGGTCTAAGGTAAATGAGGACCTACAGTTGTACCTTGAGAAGGTGAGAAAGATCACGCAAGTGATGTATGTTTCTGAGGTAGAAAGTGTTAAGTTGGCGTCCTACAGGTTGAAGGACATTGCTTATGACTAGGTTGTATCATGGAGGAACGGTAGAGGTGGTAATGCTGCTCCTATAACTTGGCAGGTGTTCCAAGATGCATTCTTGGACAAGTTCTTTCCACTTGAGGTGAGAGAGGCAATGATTTAGGATTTTATAAAATTGAGGCAGGGCACTATAACTTTTAAGGAGTACTGCTTGAAGTTCAACCAATTGGCCAAGTATGCTCCTGATTTAATTTCTAACACCGGAGCTAGTATGAGCAAGTTTGTGACCGGTGTTTCTAGGTTGGTACTGAAGGAATGTAGGACTGTGATGCAGCATAAAGATATGAATCTAGCTAGGTTGATGATGCATGCCCAATAGATAGAGGTGGATAAGATTAAAGAGAGAGATAGAGTGAGGGGTAACAAGAGGGCTAGATCTAAGTAGCATGAGTTTATCCAGCCTAGGTTCCATGGAGGGAATCGCCCTCAATTTTAGAGATGTTCGTCTATGCCAGCGCCTTCATTAGATAGTGCTCCCACACCTTGAGGTAGGCAAGAGCAAGGGGGCAGGTCTTTTATGTCTAGGTCGCAGAATAGAATTGGTAACAGGCCCCGTTATCCTCCTTGTGCTAAGTGTGGTAGGGATCATACCGGTGAGTGTTTCATAGATTTGAGAGGTTGTTTTGGTTGTGGAAAGCAGGGCCACAGACTTAGATTATCCTCATTCTAGATAGGGGAACAGAGTGCCTGACCTCAGGCGAAGACTACTAGTGCACCACCTCATGTACCCTATCCCACCCCTGCTCAGGGCGCTTTATCTAGCACTACTGGTGGTCAGTTCCAGAATAGATTCTATGCCTTACAATCTTGTCAGGAGTAGGAAGACTCTCCCGATGTTGTTACCAGTATGCTTTGTGTATTTTGCTTTGATGTCTATGTGTTGTTGGACCCTGGGTCAAGTCTCTCTTATGTGACCCCACTTGTAGCTGTAAATTTTAAAATGAGTCCTGAAAAGATTTTTGAGACCTTCCTACTTTTTACACCAGTAGGGGAGTTAGCTATTGCTAAACAAGTGTATATAGATTGTCTTGTTACTATTCTTCATAGAGTCATACTTGTGATTTGATAGAGTTAGACATGGTGGATTTTGACCTTATTCTGGGTATGGATTGGCTTTATTCTTGTTATGCGTCTATAGACTACCGTACCCATGTGGTCAAGTTTTAGTTTCCTGATGAACCAGCTCTTGAGTGGTTCGGGAGTTCGGTATCTCCCAAGTGTCATTTTATCTCCTATCTCAAATCCAGAAAGCTAATGTCCAGGGGTTGCATCTCTCACCTAGTTAGAGTCAAAGATACTAAGTCCAAGGCTCCAACTATTCAGTCAGTTGATATTGTTAATAAGTTTCCAGATGTTTTTCCAGAAGATCTCCCAGAGGTACCTCCCGATAGAGAGATAGAATTTGAGATTGACCTTCTTCCCGATACTTGGCCTATTTCTATTTTGCCATACCGTATGGAACCTAAAGAGCTTAAGAAGTTGAAAGAGAAACTTAAAGATCTTTTAGACAAATGTTTCATTAGGCCCAGTATTTCTCTTTGGGGCACACCTGTCTTATTCATGCAAAAGAAAGACGGTTCTTTGTGTATAGGCATTGACTATCGTCAGCTTAACAAGGTCACAATCAAAAAGAAGTATCCTCTTTTGAGAATTAATGACCTATTTGATCAGTTGCAAGGTGCAAGTTATTTCTCCAAGATAGACCTTAGATCCGGCTATCATCAACTTAAAGTGAGGGAATGTGATATTCCAAAGATAGCCTTCCGAACCCGCTATGGTCACTTTGAATTTCTAGTCATGTCTTTCAGGCTAACCAATGCCCTAACAACTTTCATGGACCTCATGAATCGAGTGTTCAAGCCGTATCTTAATATATTTTTCATTGTCTTCATAGAAGACATCCTTGTATACTCCCGTAATAAGAATGTCCATGTGAATCACCTTAGAGTTGTCTTACAAACTCTTAGAGACCACCAGTTGTTCGCCAAGTTCACTAAGTATGAATTTTGGCTAAGGTCTGTAGCCTTTCTAGGTTATATTGTTTCAGCTGAAGGTATTGGAGTTGATCCCCAAAAGAAAAAAATTGTAAGAAATTGGCCTAGATTTGGCTTGGGTTGTGTGTTGATACAAAAAGGTAAGGTTATATCTTATGCCTCTAGACAGTTAAATTCACATAAGAAGAATTATCTAACCATTGATCTTGATTTAGCTGCTGTGGTCTTTTCTTTGAAAATCTGGAGATACTATCTTTATGGTGTCCATGTTGATATGTTTACTAATCATAAGAGCTTGTAGTATGTGCTTACTCAGAGGGAGTTAAATCTTACATTATGATATGAGTGTGTTATATCACTCGGGCAAGGCCAATGTAGTGGCAGATGCCCCTAGCAGGTTGTCTATGGATAGTGTTGCCCATGTATAGGAAGGTGAAAAAGAGTTAGCTCGTGATGTGCATTATTTGGCTAGATTGGGTGTTAGGTTGCTTGATTCAGTTAAGGGAAGTACTTTAGTGCAGAGTAGTTCGGAATCCTCTTTAGTTTCGAAAGTGAAGGAGAAGCAAGACAGAGATCCTAGTTTGGTCATATTGAAGGAGTCAGTTAAGGACTAAAAGGTAGAGGTTTTCTCCCAAGGAGGAGATGGTGTGCTGATATTGCAGGGTAGATTGTGTGTTTCGTGTGTTGATGATCTGAGGCAGAGAATTATGGCTGAAGTACATGGCGCGCGGTATTTCATTCATCCTAGCACTACCAAGATGTACTTTGACTTGCAGGAAATCTATAGGTAGAATGGTATGAATAAGGATATAGTTGGGTTTGTAGCAAAGTGTGCAACATGCCAATAGGTTAAGGTAGACCACCAAAGACCTGGTGATGTGATGCAAGAGTTTGGTATACCTACTTGGAAGTGGGAGATAGTGAATATGGACTTCGTGATCAGGTTACCTCTTTTGTGTCATCGTGATGACTCTATTTAGGTTGTTGTGGATTGGCTGACTAAGTCCGTGCATTTTTTCCCATGCACATATCTTATAGAGTTGAGGATTATGCTAGATTGTATATCCAGGAGTTAGTCAGGCTGCATGGAGTTCCCTCGTCTATCATTTCGGATAGGGGAACTAAATTTACTTCTATGTTTTGGAGGGCGTTTCAGTAGGGTCTTGGCACCCAAGTTTTTTTGAGTTTCGCTTTTTATCCACAGACAGATGGTTAGGATGAGAGGACCATTCAGACCATGGAAGATATGTTGAGGGCATGTGCTTTTGATTTCAAAGGAAGTTGGGATGAGCATTTTCCATTGATAGAGTTCTCCCATAACAATAGTTACCATGCTAGCATCGTGATAGCACCATTTAAGGCCTTGTATGGTATGAGATATAGATCACCCATAGGTTGGTTTGAAGTGGGCGAAACTACCGTGATTGGTCTTGATGTAGTGTTTGAAGCTATGGAGAAAGTTAAGTTTATTAGAGAAAGGTTGAAGGTAGCTCAGAGTCGTCAAAAGTCTTATGATGATATGAGGAGAAGTGATCTTGAGTTTGAGGTCGGTGATTTGGTAAACTTAAAGATTTCACCCATGAAAGGGCTAAAAGGTTTGGTAAAAAGGGAAAGATTAGTCCCCTTTATGTTGGTTCGTATAGAGTCTTGAGCCGTGTTGGTAAAGTAGCCTATGAGGTTAAGTTTCCCGCAGAGTTGTCAGCTGTTCATCCTGTTTTTCATGTCTCCATGCTTAAAAATCATATGGTGATTCTGTTGTAGTAGATCCTTCAGAGAGAGCCAATATTCAGAACAGTCTTTAGTTCGATCAGATTCCTGTTGAGATCCTAGATTTTCAGATCCGTAGGCTGAGGAACAAAGAGGTTCCCTTGGTCAAAGTGTTGTGGCAGAACTAGCCAGTTGTGGGTGCTACTTGGGAGGCAGAAGCATACATGCGATCCAAGTACCCGCACCTCTTTTCTATGATTTTAGATCAATCCGAAGGTATTATTCTTCCTTAATTTAGCCTTTATAATCTAAAGTTTAGCTATATCTACTCTTGCATGAGTTCTTGCAATTTTTGAGGTATTCAAGAGTTTAGAGAGATTTTGAGCAGTTTAGAAAATTGCTTCAGCTATGTGTACACTATTTTTCCTGTGTTCCTAGTCAACTAGAGACATTCGAGGATGAATATTTTCCTAGGGGGAGATATTGTAAGAGCCTGCAAAGTTCCCTCGTAATCCTGACCTTAAAGTGTGTCAAGTGAAGTATAATTTTAACCCTAAAAGATTGAGAAGACACTTCCCAAGTGGTTGGTATTTAAACCATATAGAATATTCTTAAATTTTACTTTTTTTCATTAGAAAATTGAATTATCTTTCCAACGATACAAATTTCGTCCAAATCCGGCATCAGGGTGAGAAGTTATGACCGTTTTACTTAGGGTTGTCGGAACTGCTCAGGTGCGATAGACAATCCGATGGACTGTCGAGCCTATGATGGACAATTGCTTGTACCATTGCAACCAAGTCAAAAACTCCCTTTCTTAGCCCAAGTGCGACATCCAGGATGACGGACCGTCAAGGCTGCGATGGACCGTCGCTGAGGCCATCAACACTAAGGCAGTGTGGTCTCATCCTGCACATCATGCGATGGATGATCCAAAGGACCATCAGACCTTTGATGGACCATCGATCCCACTTTCGCATTGAGGTAGTATGTCCTCTTCTGGTCATCATGCGATGGACGACCCGACGGACCGTCAGACTTGCGACGGTATGTTGCTCTGACTGTCGCAGATCCTGTTCAGTATTTTTACCTCATTTTTAAAAGGGGTTTTTATTTCTTTCCACTCTTTTATACCCTGATATATTCCAAACAAAGCAAATGGCTTCATTCATCATCCAAAACACAAGAGAGCTCGGGTTTCTCCCCCAAGATCAAATATAAAACCCTTCTCTAAGAAATCAAAGAACTCAACATGGATTCTACAAACTGAGTTGATATTTGACTTCCCCAAGTTCAAAGGTTGCAAAAACTCTCTCTCAAGAGTAAGAAGAAGAGTTTAGAGAAAGATCGTTCATCTAATTTCATAATCCAAGGTATGCGGGGTTTTGAACAAGGGTAATTCTTTCATCCTTGTGCCCAAAGGCTTATTTAAACTATGATTTTATGAAATTTATGATATTTTACATAAATTTGAATTAGGGTTTCTCACCCATTATTATTGATTGTAATATTCTGATGTTTACCATGAATTGAGAGTCTAATGGCATGATTTCCACATGTTTTCTTGAGAAATTACAGCTAGGCCTACACCCCATGATTTTAATCCTTGAGAAGTTAATAGTTGAAATGTTTGAGATATTAAAGCATATGAGTATGTTGAGATTTTGAGACAAATTGCTGAAATTTCCAGATTTCTACATGAGTTATGAATCTATATACTATCTATTATGTTTTTGATGAGTTTTAACTTGAAAATGAATTATGGGTTATTAAGCCCTACTTGAGATTTGCAATTTTATGAACTCTTATGCTATAAGAACCCATGATTTGAGTATTCTGAAAGTATTGAGAAATATTTTGAACTAATGGTCATGGAGTTTTGAAATCCACTTAACTACATGAGATTACAGATTTGATTATTGGTTTCTTGATGAACCATGAGATTATTTTAAAGTGGATTTCCATGAGATGAGCGAGATAAACTAAAGGGAGTAGTATTTAGCACCGAGTTGGGTAAGTTACTATAGTTTCTTACCCTACAACTTCGTACCACCGTAGGTTTGAGATTTTAGGCCTAAGGCCGAGATAAGTGATCACTGATTTGAGGTTATATTCCCTGGCAAGAGTATGATGCTCCTCCCCAACATGGGGTATCTTCCTTAGGAGGACAAAACGTTGGACTCCATATAGCTTGTATCGTTTATGTCGGTTAAGAGAAACTCCTTTGATACAAGTTATTTTCCTAATAGTAAAGCAGCAGATTTGATCCCTAAGACTAAGGTATTTACCCTTGATATAAGTATTTTTTCCTAAAGCTTGAAATGAGATATTTTCCTAAAGTGAATGAAATGCCTTCAAGTATGTTTCAAAGTTAAATGATTCCAAATTCCAAGTATTTGTGTACAAAAGAGTTTTAAGTTCTTGAGCATTAAAGAAGTTTTACTCTTCATAAGACATATGAATGAGTTGAAAGTATTATTTAAAGTTTTCTTTAGCCTATGGGTAATAAGAATAAGAGAAGATTACTGATTTCAAAGTTAAACTATGATGACTCGCGAGATTTGTGTTACATGCTCCATTCTCCATGATTCATGAGCTTTACATTTTATACTTATTCGAGCCATGTGAGTCATTACTTCTTGCATGCATGATTTGATTAAAAAGTATTGATGCTATTTTATATAAATTCATGCACCCCCACATACTCAGTACATTCCCAAGTGTTGATCCACATATATATCTATGTGCTACATTGTCTTATAATGTAGGTTCAGTTGCTCAGTCCCAGCCTCGTCAGTTACTTTTGAGTACCTCTGTCTACATTCCTACAGTGGTGAGTCCTCATAGTTTGAGGATGTATCTTTAGACATTTCTGTATTTGAGAGACTATCTTTTTATTTTTAGTTCATTTCGAGTCAGTTGGGGACTTGTCCCAACGGCTCTCTAGTTCATGGATTAGTAGAGGCTTGTCAAACTAGTTATCAGATTATGATTTTGTTGAGAATTCTAGTATTGTGGTCGTTTGGATCGAGTATTTTCTTCGTATCTCCCTTCATATGATATGACTATGCTAGTGTTTGAATTATTTCATCTTGAAATAAGTGTTATTAGTATAAACAGGCTCAATGGGTTAGCTTGGGGTTACATGTAGCGTTAAGCACCGTGTGACATCCCAGGAGGCGATTTTGGGTCGTTACATTATTACATAACTAAGTTTGAAACATGATACATGACTAAGCTGATTTTGTGAATACATGTAATGACCTGAGAATGGTTATATAGATTAGATAGAAACGAGAGATTCAATTTATGATTAACCATTACCTCCAGATGGATCTAGTTTCATGAAGAAAGGATGAGAGGTTTAGGATATGAAAACTCAGGATATTACCACATCTCCCCCTTGGGGTACTTCGTCCCCCTAATGATACTGACTTGACAGAAATACTAAGGAAAGACTAAGTTGATGCATGCAACACTTAAGAACTGAATCATGACCGAATATCTGTATCCAAAACATGATGCATGGGCAGAACTAGATTCATAATTTACATGGATATGAACAAACTATCTCTTGGAATAGCCATATTGTTGAAACTTTAGATAGTAAGACTAGATCAGATGATGGAAAACCATAGGAACTTATCTGTCTGACTACTAACTGAATTGTTGGCTAAACGGACTGAATTATACTGAAAGCTTATACTGAACTACACATTCCACTTCAAAACTGCAGTTCACTTGAGGCTACTTAAAAATATTCACATGTACACTGATAACTCTTTCTACTGAAGTCTGAGCTGAACTGAATTCTCTCACTATGTTCAAGCTACTCGAATCTACAAAGTGCACACATAACACTGTAATACTATACTAAGTCATGAATTTAACACACTCTGCATTTTCATAGCTCCTCATCTCATAAATAGTTGTTATTACCACTTTAACAACTACATTCAATCCTCCTACTAGGAATTCACTAACGTGCAACGCATTCATCCACTTATATACCCCCATGACATTTAGGCCTATCATCATAACCACATATGAACATTTAAACAAACACCCATATAAGTATCTTTCTCATATTCTCTAATACCTCTATCAATAACAACTTTCATGCATTGTCCCCAAGAAAACACACATGAAATGTCAACTAACCATGACATATATCAAAAGCTTGGCCTCAATCTTCCTTAAAACATATAGCCTTAGATAAAACAAATATATTACAATATTTACTTAACATGAACATTTACTCTCTTCCATCTAAACAAATTACTCATCGCCACTATTATTTCATAAGGAGAGGTCACTAAAAGGTTAGAACATGAGAACCTAAAGAATGAACGAATACTATGCATAACACGACACTGAACTGAGGCCTGGAGAATAGAGTATCAATGGAATAAATTCATTACATAGATCAAAAGTGAAGGCAAACATGACATAATCTAAATTTCATTGATCATTAATAGGGTATCATGAGTACTAGAACTAAACATACTGTAAATCATAGGTACTTGAGTCAGGTGTTGCATGACCTAAGC
The DNA here is from genome assembly GCA_030864225.1 of Capsicum baccatum var. pendulum. Lineage (NCBI taxonomy): Eukaryota > Viridiplantae > Streptophyta > Magnoliopsida > Solanales > Solanaceae > Capsicum > Capsicum baccatum. The sequence continues at coordinate 71,400,316 of CM061558.1, read as the reverse complement.
TTGGAGTTCATGAATTCATGGAACATGAATCATACTGTTGAGCAAACTAGAACTCCTTATACTAGGAACTAAAAATATACATATTTCTATGGAGAGTGAATAAACATAAACTATGATCATGGAGCTAACATCTAAGTCCTGAGTAGATATCGTGATGACTAAAGAACAAATACTTAAATAAGCATGGGTCGAGCAGCATCCTCCCTAATATTTTTCTTTAATACACTGGCATCACTACTAGAATGTGAGAGCCTGGCTTGGTTACTAGTCCTATTATCTCCACCTTAGCTTTAACCCATCACTCTAAGTCTGTAGACCCCTTTAATCAACTATAAACTTAACTGCAATACTCAACCTGAAGGACTACACCTGAAAGTGTACAACCCACTACAGTACTCTACTCCCTTCTGAGATATAACTCTTCACTTTTTATAGCCCCAATAGTCATCATACAATAACTTAAGAACTAATTAACTTAGAATTTTTAGGAGTATCACCCTACCATGAGTTCACACTATCTAGAGTTTCAACTCTTCGTTCTATTAGCTTAGTCTTCAAAGATTCAAACTTAAATTCTAACACTTAATATGGATAGCCCCAAACCTTAAGTGAACCATATTAACCTTCTTCATAGCCTACTAATATTACATATCAAAACTTATATATTTCTCTAAACCATGAGAATTACCATTACACCAACTTACCCAACATATCATATTACTAGCCTCATTCAAACTTTATCAACTTAAGGGTACTATCTAAGCACACAAAATTTTAAAACTTATAAATACTGCAATTTTATATCACCTTGGGAACACCTCTGAATCACACCCACACCATCATGCTTAATTTCAAATCAATAAACTTAAATTCCTTCATACACTGCTTTAAGACTACTGATTCACCTTCATAAACTAGCCCCATAGATACATAATCTGCTCAATTTTGATAACGCTATCCCCATTTTATTGCGACTAAACTTCAAAGGTTTATAGCATGATCTGAGACATGAAAGAAGGTAAATATTTCCTAAAATGTCTTGTAGCCTATCATCCATAAGTGTGGCACGCTTCACACCCATGCACTAGACTCTAATCTATGTGACTTCAGACGTCCAAGGATAGTTTAAAACCTTAGGCTCTGAAACCAAGTTTTGTCACGACTCGATGCTACCTCCTAGTCACGACAACGATGCTTACAGTCACAAGTGACCATAAGTTAACCCATAAGCTAGTACCTGCTGTAAGCACTGAGTAAACTGATAATAAACAGCATATGCAGAATAATAACTGATAATTCCATAAGGTTTTAAATCCTGAAAAATGACTAAAAAATAAATCTGCACATCTGAAGTTATAGTAAAAAGACTGATAAAATAGCAGATAAATTGACTAACTATCTAAATTTCTAAAAAGCCTCTACTGATTGACTATGGAGTTGATGGGACAAACCCCCAACTAACTCCGACTGAATGAAGATACTGAACTACTGAGATAAATTGAAATAACAAAATCATGTCCTTGATAGATGAGAACTCACCACAATTGTTGCCACTTATAAGTTGCATTGTCTAAGAATGGTCAGGAAATTGAGCATCTGATCCTATAATATAAGACATGATAGCACAAAGAAACTTATGTAATTAGTACTTTGAATGTACCGGTATATGAGATAGGGTTAGGCTAAAATGCATGGGTTACCTTTACATAAAGTAATAACTGAATGAATAACATGAGATAACTGAGTGTGCAGGCATGAAAAATTAAAATACTTAATTTACAAGACCAAGCATATAATGTTTTCTAAAATAATCCATAAAACTGAAATACTAAAATCTGATTACTGAATAACTGGAAGTTTGTATGCTATGGCCAAGAAAAACTGAATTGAATTCTATACTAAATAATAAACTAAAACTATGGGAGGAATCATCTAACCAACATGCCCCAGTATGAGAAAATTGGGGTCTAATTTGTAACCTCAGTTGGAAGGGTATTATTACCGTGCCATGGGTACTAATATTGGTTATGAGTCACCCTCATCTGGCAGGTGCTCTAATGACATATGTATTACCCTTAACTAATAGGTAAACACTTTATCAACCCTCAACTAGAAGGTTGATATCTCTAACCTATGTTGGCTTCTGTAACTCCCCAAAACTTAGTCCCGAGACATCACATGATGCTCAAGACTATGAGTAGCCTTAAGTTTACCCTGTCTGTCTTCTACTAAGTCTGAATCTCATAATAAAGGAAACATAGACATAAGACTCGTACTATATGCGGAAACTGACTGAATATATTATCTGAAAATAATATTTGGAACCTCAATACTGAATAATCTAAATCAAAACTAGCAGTCTGACAAGCCTCTACTACTAAAATCTAGAGAGTCACTGGGACAAACCCTAGATAACTCAAACTGTCTAAAAAGAATACTAAATCATATAAACTAATTAGCTAAAAATCTGAATGACTAAGTCCCCAAACTATGAGGACTCACCAATTGTCGGGATATAGATGGAGATACTCGAAATCACTGTCGCTACTAAAACTAAGCACCTAGACCTACATTATGAGACAATGTAGCACATAGACGTATATATGGATCAATAGTTTGAGGATGTACTGAATATATGGGTGTGAATGCATAAGTAAAACATAATATCAATCATCATCATAGTTTTGTAAAAAATAAGTGCTAAATGCAAATGACTCACATAAACTGGAATATCTGAAAACTAAAAACTGAAATCATGAATAGAAACTCATACTTTATAAATCTAGTGAGTCATAAAATTTAGTTCTGAAAGTTGTACTAATGTTCTATCTGTAAACCATACTGTCTGAGTATAAAAAGGACTCACTTCTATATTTGAAATTTGAAAGCTGAAATTTGTAGCTAATATCTTTCTATAAAGCATAATCTAAATAAAGTTGTGAGACTTTACACTTAGTTTTTCTAAGAGCTTTTCTGTTATGCTGTAAGCTTAAAACTTTAGGAAAATACTTTAAAACTGTTCTGAAAGCTTTTACTGTTTGGGAGGTTCTTCAAACCGACATAAACCATGTGAGCTAACATGGAGTCTAATGTTTTGTTCCCCTATGGAGAAAACCTCACGATAGGGAGAGATGTCACACTCTGTTGGAAATCCACTTTAAAAACTAGCATAAGGGTTATTACGAAACCAATTATGCTTTTATCTGATTCATTCTGTAAATAAAGCTAATATAAGATAAATCTGTAAAGTGGATTCCAAATCATATCTGAGGATCAAAAGATCAAAACTTTATTGAAAATCTATAAATAATCTAATCATAAGATGCTTAAAGCATCGTCTTTCTAGAAATATCAACATATAAACTTGGACTAAATAACTCATGAATCAAGTTCATGTCAAAGCATCATAATAATCATGCTTGATAATGAAAACATAATTCATATCAAAATCTAGAATTTACTGTAATAGGCATAAAAATATAAAAATAAACATGCATTTCATCTTCAAAATCTCTCAAAAACTTGCAATCTTGTAAATAGCAAAAATGGGTATGATCCCTAATTCAAATCTCATGGATATTCATTCAAAATCATATGAATTTATAATTAAAACTTGATTTTGGGTAGAATGATGAAAGAGGATCCTTGTTCATAAACCCCACATACCTTGGTAGATTATTAGATGAAGAATCTTGAATTATTGATTCCAATTTGAGTTCTTGAAGATGAGTTCTTGATTATCTTATCTTGGGAATCCTCAATTTGGAGCTTTCTTGGAGAAATAATGGAGGAATTTGATTTCGTGGATAAGAATATTTGGAGCTCTAGAGTTTTTCTTTGAGAGAGAATGGATGAAAATAAGCATAAAGTGCTTTGAATATGCTAAATTCCTCGTTTATGATGAATTAGGGCCTGGGAATTGACCAAAATACCCTTATTTAAACTTTAATTAGAACTGGAAAAGAAAACAAAAAATTTGATTTAACATGTCACCAAAACGTGCCACTATCATGATAAATCACTGGAAATAGGAAAATTGGGAACTGGAAGTTCTCCGCGACGTGGAGCTATCGCGGTGCACCTTTGGAATGCCATTTAGGCCATCAACATGATGCACTACCATCGCGGTGAGCCACTGGAAATTGATAACTGGGAAATTAGACCTCACCATGATGCGAGCTTATCGTGGAGGTCTATTAGAATTTGACGAATGGGAATTTAATCTTCACTGCGACGTGATATTTGCCCAGATGGCTTGCTGCTTTACTAAAAACACCATAAATTCCCAATCGAGTATCGGATTTGAGCGAAATTGGTATCAATGGAAAGCTTATTCAATTTCCTACACAATGAATGGTCTAAATCTGGAAAATTTCACATTCACCAATTGTTATTTGTTTTTTAAGCTAACCTTTAACAATCTAGGAGCGAAGGAAATGTAGGAAGTATGAGGTATTACAATACCTCCCCCTTGGGAACATTTATCCTCGAATGTGGCTAGTTAAGCTGAAAATACTGAGGAATCTGAGGCTATAAGCTATTATTCACAACTAAAATATTTGTATGAATAAATCAAAGACATACTGAGCTACTGAACAAATCTGCAAGTGCATGAGTTTACATAAAAATAGCTATATGGCTGAATCTGAGACTGGAAAAAAACTGAATAAAGGAAGACTATTACCTTCGGCTGAATCTGAGTTCGTGGAGAAGAGATGAAGATACTTAGTACGCATGTCTGCTTCTGCTTCCCAAGTAGCACCCTCAACGGACTGATTTTGCCACAGAACTTTGACCAAGGGAACTTCTTTATTCCTTAGTCTACGGATCTGAGGATCAAGAATCTCTACTGGAACTTCTTCATATAAAAGGCTATTCTGAATATCTGTACTTTCTAGAGGAACTAAAATGGATGAATCATCCATGCACTTCTTCAACAAAGACACATGGAATACCAGGTAAACTGAGGATAAATTTAGGGGTAGCTCAAGCTCATAGGGTACCTTCCCAACATGGCTCAAAATCTGAAAGGGGCCTACATAATGGGGACTAAGCTTCACTTTTTTGCCAAACCTCTTCACCCTCTTCATGGGTGAAACTTTCAAATGCACAAGATCATCTACCGCGAACTCAAGATCTCTTCTTCTTACGTCTGCATAAGATTTCTGATGACTCTGGGCTATTTTCAATCTCTCTCAAATCAACTGAACTTTCTCCATGGCTTCAAACACCATGTATGGCCCAATCAAAGCGATCTCACCCAATACAAACCAACCAACTAGTGATATAATTTTCTCTTATAAAGAGACTCAAACGGACACATCTGAATACTAGCATGATAACTTTTATTATAGGCAAATTCAATCAATGGAAAATGGTCATCCCAACTACCTTTGAAATCAAGAACACAAGACCTCAACATATCCTCTAGACTCTAAATGGTCCACACTGCTTGACCATCTATTTGCGGATGAAACCCTGAACTAAGATAAACTTGGGTACCAAAACCCTTCTGAAAGGCTCTCCAAAACTGAGAGGTAAACTGAGTACCCCTATTTGATGATGCACAAAGGAACTTCATGTAATCTAACTAACTCCCTGAGATACAGCTTAGCATAATCTGCAGTTGTGTAGTACGTGTAAACTGGATAGAAATGCACCGACTTAGTCAATCTATCTACTATCACCCCAAATTGAATCATGTTGACGACGCGAATGGGGTAATCCAGTCACAAAGTCCAAATTCACTTCTTTCCACTTCCAAGTAGCGATACCAAGATCTTGAAATGCACTACCAGGTCTTTGGTGCTCTACATTAACCTATTGACAAGTTGTACACTTTACTACAAACTCTACAATATCTTTTTTCATACCATTCCACCAATAGATTTCCCGCAAGTCGCAATACATCTTGCTAGCACCTGGATGAATAGAATAACGCGCACCATGTGCTTACGCCATAATTTGCCTTCTCAAATCATCAACACAGGGCACACAGAATCTACTCTAACCTCTATATTTTGTTCTTAAACAAACTCCTTCAGTTTCACCAAATTAGGATCCTTATCTTGCTTCTCTTTCACTTCCAAAACCATAGAAGATTTGGAACTACTCTAAACCAAAATATTCCCTTTAGCTGAATCAACTAATCTCACACCCAATCTAGATAATCGATGAACTTCTCGAACTAGCTCCTTTTTATCATTCTCCACATGAGCAACACTGCCCATAGACAATTTAGTAAGAGAATCTGCCACTAAATTGGCCATTCTCGGATGATAGAACACACTCATATCATAATCTTTCAACAACTCCAACCACCTTCTCTGCCAAAGATTTAGCTCTCTCTGAGTAAACACATAATGCAAGCTTTTATGATCCGTAAACACATCAACATGTACCCCATAAATATAATGTCTCCAGATTTTCAAAGTAAACACAACAGCAGCTAAGTCAAGATCATGGGTCGGGTAATTCTTTTTGTGAGGCTTAAGTTGTCTAGAGGCGTAGTCTAGGACCTTATCTCTTTGCATCAAAACATAAACTAAACCAAATCTAGAGGCATCACAATATACAACGAAACCATCTATACCATCAAGTAATGCTAAAATTGGGGATGAAGTGAGTTGAGTCTTCAGCTCCTGAAAACTCTTCTCATAGGAATATGACCACTAAAACTTAACTTTTTTTAAGTCAATCTAGACATAGGAGACGCAATAAATGAGAAACCCTCAATAAAATATTTGTAATAGCCAGCTAAACCTAAGAAACTCCTAATGTCTGACAGAGAAATAGGTCTAGGCCAGTTTCTTACTGCTTCTGTCTTTTGGGGATCAACTCTAATGCCATCACTGGAGACAATTTGACCAAGAAAAGATACTGACCTTAGCCAAAATTCACACTTGTTGAATTTGGCAAACCACTGGTGATCTTTAAGAGTTTGCAACATAATTTTATAATGTTCTGCATAATCATCCTCACTACGAGAGTAGACACAAATATCATCGATAAAGACTATGAAAAACATGTCCAGATACTATTTGAACACTCTATTTATCAAGTCCATAAAGGATTCTGGGGCATTTGTTAGATCGAAGGACATGACTAGAAACTCAAAATGACCATAACGGGTTTTGAAAGTTATCTTTGAAATATCACACTCCCTTACTCTAAGTTGATGATAGAAGAATCTAAGGTCTATCTTTGAGAAGTAACTTGCACCTTGGAGTTGATCAAATAAGTCATCAATTCTAGGAAAAGGATATTTGTTTTTTACTGTAACCTTATTTAGTTGATGATAGTCAATGCACATACACAAAGAACCATCTTTCTTTCACACGAATAGGATGGGAGCACACTATGGAGAAACACTAGGCCTTATGAAACCTTTATATAAAATATCTTTAAGTTTCTCTTTTAATTCTTTAAGTGGGAGCTATATGATAAGAAGGAATAGAAATAGGCTGAGTATCTGGGAGAAGGTCAATCTCGAATTATATTTCCCAGTTGGAAGGTACCCCTGGTAAATCTTCAGAAAGAATATAGGAAACTCATTGACTACACTTACTGACTAAAATGTTAGAGTCTCAGACTTAGTGTCCTTAACTCGAACTAGATAATAGATACACCCTTTAAAAATCAACGTTCTAGCTTTAAGATAGGATATGAAATGACTCTTAGGAGACACTGAATTACCTTCTCACGCAAAGACTGGCTCATCTCAAAACTAAAACTTCACCATTTGGGTCTTGACAATCTATAGATGCATAACCGGAATGGAGCTAATTCATGCCAAGAATAAGTTCAAAGTCAACTATATCTAACTATATTAAGTCCACTAACATGACTTTATCAAGGACAGTGATAGGAAACTTCCTATAGATCTTTTTGGCAACAACTGACTCACCTACTGGGTTAGAAACCAAGAAGGGCTCAAGGATCTTTTCAGGACTTATTTCAAAATTCACTGCAACTAGTGGGGTTAAATAAGGGAAACTCAAGCCAGGGTCCAACAACACATAAAAATCAAGATAAAAGATATGAATCATACCAGTAACAACATCTGGTGAATCTTCCTGCTCTTGGTGGGATAGTACAGCATAAAACTAATTCTGGTGCTGATCGTCACTGGTATTGGATGATGCACCCTGAGGAGGGACTGAGCGAACTAAAGAAGTTGGTGATCTAGTAGCCTGAGTCTGGGGATGAACATCTCTGTTTCCCTACTTAGCATGCGGATACTCTCAAATTATATAACCCAACTTACCACAACCATAACAACCTTTTTATCTATCCAAGCACTCTCTAGGATGATTCTTACCACACTTAGAAAATAGAGGATAACTGGGCCTTCCACTCACACTATTCTGAGATCTAGACATAGATTACTTACCCCACCGCTCTTGTTTAGCTCTTAGATTGGGATCATTAGCTGAAGATAGTGCTGTCATAGATGAACGATTCTAAAACTGTGAATGATTTCCCTCATGAGATCTAGCCTATCCATATTCAAACTGCCCTATTCAAGTTTTTTTATTTTCTCTCTCTTTCTTTCAACCTCTCTACCTCAATATGATGAGCATGAATCATCAATATAGCAGATCCATGTCTCCAATAAGCATGGCAGTCCTACACTCCTTGACTACCAAGCTAGACACTCCAATGACAAACTTACTCATACTTGCCCTAGGATCAGCCATTGTATCAGGGGCATACTTAGACAATTGATTAAACTTAAGACAGTACTCTTTCACTATTATTGAACCCTGCCTCAGGTTCACAAACTCCTCTATCTTAGCTTCTCTCATTTCATGCAAAAAGAACCTGTCTAGAAATAGATTTGGAAATACTTGCCAACTCATAGGAGCTGCATTCTCACCTCTACTATTCCTCCATATAACTACCCAATCATACGCTACATCCTTCAACCTATAAGATTCCAACTCTACACTCTTCTCCTCAGAAATATGCATAATCTGGGTGATCTTCTTTACCTCATCTAAATAAAGTTGTAGGTCTTCACCTACTTTCGATCCAAAGAACTCTGGCGGATTCATTCTCATAAAGTCTCTGATTCTGGCTGCTACTAAGTCCCCATTTTGATGAAGTGGGACTGTAGCCTAATGGTTGCCCTAAACATTAGCAGTCACAGCTTGGGACAACGCCTAAAAGGTAGTTCTAAACTCAGCATGGGATACATTTTCATTCAAAGGATCGGCGGGCTGGGGTGGCTGGTTACTATTTCTGTGGACATTGGCTCGACGAGGAGGCATATTCAACTTTCACGTAAGAGCACGAGTTAAAAGTAGATAGAGATACTGTAAGCATGATAGATCATGAAAGAAAAAGATGATTTCCTCAGAATGTATCATTGGTAAGCTAATTCAACTATCTACAACTTGGTGGGTCTTCGGTTGAAAAATTCCACATATATCAATATTTATACACATTCAAAGTAGACCCTTGTAGAATTAAATACCAAACTTTGGAAAAATCAAATTCTCTTAGCTTAATATTGTTCTAAGTGATTCTTATGAACATCTTTCATGTCAAAAGCACTTCACACACTAGGAAAAAGATCATGACACATGTATTAACATACAAATCATGGGATTAAAGATTACACATGTAAGAATGACGGTTCAATTTCTAGCTCAAAAATATGAGGCGTTGACAACCTCTCCCCAATCCTCTTATTCCTCAGCTTTTCGGTTTCACCAAAATCTAAAACTAAAATAGCTTGTGATTTCTTTGAAATTGTGCTAAAATCAAGTGTTATGAACTATAAGTAGTATAAATTATCATGTAGCCTAAGATATGTAGGAAATACGATACCAAGGTTCGACCATAACTTCTCATAACTCCTCGAAAAATCAATTCCATTCGAGAAATGAATTTGTGATCGGACCAAATTAGGAATGTCAAACTCTCTTTGTCCAGGGTTACTTGCATCCACCCTACCTAAAAGGAGGGCGCGGTTGTTGACACCTAATTTTATCCCTCCACGACTAAGTTTAATTATGAGCTTCTTCGGTTATAAATAAAATTAAAATATTTATTTTATCGGATAAGTTCTTTCTATAATATTCATTTGGATAAAATTTATCATTTCAGTAACAAATTATATGTTTTTGTACTCACGTATATGGGATCATAAAATTTTGATTTCTTAAAAGATTATTTTACCAAAAATCAATTTATAATGAAGAAATATCTCAAAAATTAGTTAATGGGTAAACTTTGGTCTAAATATATATTATTTTTTTCTTAAAAAAGAATTTTTTTGAAAATATATTTTTGATTTTGTTAAACGAAGAAGCACGAGATTAAACTGGTTAATAATTCGTATCGGGTTTATTTTAGTTTCAGCCAATTTATTGAGTTTGGTCATAACTGAAACCAATTTGGCCACAATTGCAAAAAAATTAGCCAATTGATTTTCAATATATTTTAAATTCTAATAAAATTATCTGAAATTATAACTTAAGGCCTTTTATCAAATAAATTAGCCTAATTTCTACCCATTCCCATAAATTTTTAGCAACCCACTCCACAAACAACTCCAACCCAGCCCAATACCCCTGACCTAGCCCAATCTCTTTCCTTTACCTTTTTGCAATCCGACAAAACACTAGTAACAATAATTGTACACCAACTATATCAATGGCTTAACCAAACAGCCAACGTTAACAACAACATAAAAGTGAACAACAACCCAGCAACCGATTTCAACCCAATGAACCCGCAACTCATATTGAGCATCGATCACATACAAAACATTTACAATGACAAAATCCAAAAGATTAAAAATTGAAATTTCTCAAAATTCATCCGATTTCTAGTGAATTTTGCCATCTTATCCCATATCCATTTGGATTTTTATCTTCAAAATTTTCAAAAAAAAAACTAAATTATTTCATCCCACATCGTTGGTTTATCAAGAATTCCATTCAGAAAGTCACTATATATACCCACTATTCCCCTTATTGAAAAAGAGTTTTTTATGGTAGAGAGAACCCTCGAAGGCTCAAAAGAAGCTTGGAATTTCTTAATAGGAAACCCCCATTATTCTGGGTCCTTAAAATTATTTTGAGGAACCAGAATTCTAGCTTAATTTTGTTTGAGGTGGAAGTCAAGCTTTTCAACTCATCGTCCTGGTTCACTGCCCCAAAAAAAGGTAAAAACTATCTTTGATTTAGTTCGTCGCTTTTTTCTTCTTCATCCTATTTTATTCTTTGTATCATTCATAATCATAATAATGATGGAATTATTTCTTCTAGAAATCTTTGAAAGTCATAGATTTATGTTGTGGAAAAAATGAAATGGTTGAATTGATTCATGGATTTTATTGTTATTATCAAGATTTGTTTATGAATTTTTTTATTCCAATTATAGTCTACAGTTTGTGTTTCGGAGTTAGTGTAATAGTGGATATGTTTCTATTTGAGCTTGGGAGCAACTTTTAATTGCATTATGTGAAAAGTTTTAAATTTAAGAAATTATTTGTGTGGATTTGAAGTTGCTCCCTCGCCGAACATGAAAAAGAATCTATCAAACTAATGATTCTGTCTTCATAAACTGCACAACTTATTCATGTCGTTATATGATATTTCTTTTCATTTTTTTTAATTAGTTATGATTAGATAATTCATGAAGTAATGGATGTTTCCCTACTCAACTCTCAATGCTGATGTTTTGATATTATGAAAAATATTTTGATTTTATTTTGTTGTCTGAGGTTAAATGATGAAACCTTTCCTGCCTGGTAAGATTTAGGAGTATTTGAAATTGGTTAGTAGACATGTCACTATATTTTGCTTGATGAAATTGGTTAGTAGACTTGTCGTTATATTTTGCTTAATATATTTAAAAGAGGAAATAGATTTGTGGATCGATTAATATTGTGATTCACTCACTTTTCTAAAAGCTAAGAAATTTTCGAAGATTTTCTTGGCTTACGCCAAGGAGGGGATGAAGTGTTTGTCTAGTTCGTATTAAGTTTTGTTCTTGTTGTTGATTTTAGCCTAAAGCTGGGAAGACCCTAATCTATGTTCATAGTAAAAGTGATATTTAGCTTTTGTATTGATTGGAACACTTGGTTAATCTTCTCCTTGAATATAAGCAAATGGATTTTAATAATTCTCCTGGAATATGCAGAGAATCATCAGTCTTTTCTGTACGTTTTTTTTTATTTCTTCATCCTTCCATATGGCTAAATTTTGAATTTATTCATATAATAATTATGGTTAGTAAATGTCCACCTCCTCTTAAAAACTTTAATATAATTCTAAAAGATAATTGTTGTTATTAATTGTATTAGAACTTGTGATAATGGTGGGGACTGATCCTTATTCTTCTCTTTTCTATTTTTTTGCATGAATTGGAGTCCAGATGGACTCCTTTCCCTCTTGCATCTCTTTGAGTTCAAGCCTCAATCAAAGTCCAAAAAAGACTTATTTTTAAATAAATAAGGTTGTATAAAAAGGAATACAGTAAATATACGTAGCATATAGGTGATATACTAGAAAAGGAATGCTAATATTCAGTTCGAGGAATCAAAGGATGTGTATATAACTGATTTTCAGTCATATCTACATAAATTATACCCAATAACACAAGGATAAAGGGAGCTGATATACTGTGGATATACAACTCGAAAAAGGCTAAAATATGGTCCATTAAAATGGGCCCAAAGCTGGATAGAATTGAAAATTGGCTAAAAAGGGGCCCAATTCTCATCTTTTTGCATTATTTACTTGTATTTAATTAATTATTTATTTTTAATTTACGTTAATCTAGATGAATCCTCGGGGAGTAATTTTAAAATTAAATTATTTCATCTTATTTTGGTCATACAATATTGTAATTCACTCTATTAGGTAAACTTAAGCTCATAGACATTTAAGAAGTTGGGTTAATCATTTAGCCCAAAGTCTTAATTCGGATCAATGTGTTAAAGTTAGAAATATTTTGAAACCTTGATGTTTTATTTTATCACTTAGTAAATTAAATAAATTAGTATCAAATAAATTCTATATATGCAAAATAAGGGTTTTTAAAAAAAAAAATTCAAGATTTTATTAAGATTTTTTCAAATAACTTAAGAACTTTTTTCAAAATTAGTCAAATAATTTTAATCCGTCGGGAACTACACATTGTACATTTTTGAAAGTGTCAACGGTGAAGAGCCCGGTCAAGGTTACCCTATTAAAGAGAACATTCGGGACCTATGGTAATCTCGTCCTTAGTTGCCGAATCTAATGGAGGTTTAAATCCGACGGATCCACCGTAATTTGCAGGTCAAATGAGGCCTCGACGGAGATGATGGATGGGAACTCCTACTCTGACTATAGTTGCGATCTCTAAGCGGGATTTTCAGTCATCTATCCCTTTTCTTTCCCTAGCGAGTGAAGAATACCTTCTTTCAAATTTACTTGAAACCTTACCTAGACTCTGATTATTTTTAAAAGGTTCTCTTTAAAACTATCTTTTTAAATGATTTCTTAATTCCTAAAATTAAGTGGAGTATCTAAATTATTTTTCAAAATTAAACCAAATAGATTAACCATTCTTTTATTTTTTGCCACAAAGTTATGAAACGTTTTTGACTAGTTTCAAAAATAAATTTTAATAGTTTGTCGCTAATATAATGCCATATTTATATTCCTTTATGTCATATTATTGTTCTCCATAGATACACACGGTTGGTTTTGCAGTGTTAAAATTAGAGGGGGCTAATATTTTTTAGCTAAATTTGATGATTGGTTGCCATAAGTGTCTTAGGTTTCTCCTGGTTAAGCATCGTGTGTTGTTTAGTTATGTTTTATTGCCTGAGGACATGCAGATATTCTAAGTTAAGGTGTTGATGTGCTATGATTTCATAGCACTTTCGACGCTTAAAACTTCGAAAATATGTAGTTACTTAGGTCATTTTATTAGATATGATGTGTTTTGTGTTAGGTTTTTAGGAAACCAGGTTTTGAGAGCTAAACAAAAGAAAATAAAAAGTGAATATTGAAGTTTTGGACAACCTACGTGGGCACCTACGAACCGTAGATACTACCTACATGGCTTAGGTGCCAGAACAAGAATCAAGAATTTGATTTTCAGAGATTCAGAAGTTGAGATTTTTGCCCTGCTACCTATGATGGGGCACCTATGACCTGTAGGTACCACCTACGGCCTGTAGGTGCCAGAATAAGTGCTAGTATTGAAGATTCATAGAGATCCTACAAAAATTTAGGAGGCAGTCACCTACATGGAGCCACCTACGGACTGTAGGTGTAACTTACGACGCATAAGTAGCACCGTAGGTGGCGACCGACTCTAGTTTATCACTTTTGTTTTGGAAAGGTTTCCAAGGTTTTCCATGTAATTTATTACTTATTTTATGCACTTATACTATTCATAAAATTTATTTTGATTCCGAGATTGGGTTTTGATCTTGGGATTCTTGTATTCTAAGTTTTTGGTTGATTTATTGATTTGGGACTTTAAGTTTTCTTTATCTATAATTGTGAGATTATTTCTATGATTTCATTTATGAATTTTATGGATTGTTCCACAAGTATGAGCGGCTAATTCCCTTACCTAGGCTTTTTGGAACCTGGCTATATAACAAAGTAAGGGAAGTGCAACGTTGTCCTAAACCAATATTCTTCCATGTATTGTGATCATCTTCAGTTTAATTTCTTTCTCAATGGTTGCAAACATTAAGAACCCGCCTGTATTCACTACTTACTTTAAAAGAGAGGTAGAGATTAGGAAAAGAAGATCATGGTAGTGCTTTGAGATTATCCTCCATCTTATAATTCCACCATCTCATCCAATTAACTTGAGACTCAAAAGGTAAAAGTTAATCTTGTATTTGGGATAAGGTTTAGTAAGGCGATACTCTGAGACTCAAAAGGTAAAGAGTGAAATTCATTAAAGGCGTTCACAAGACAGTTTGTGATACATAACTCATCAAATTCTACATGCAAGATATTGGGTTAGTTCAACGGAGCACAATAAACCTACAGAGCTAGGAAGCCAGGGGAATATATTCCTTGTGTTCGTTTCAAATATTTTACAACCAATAGCATTTGAGTTTTGTTACTTTCTATGGATTATAGAAATTTCCCTCGTTTACTTTTCTGCACTACCGGTGATTTTAGCAAGTTTTGAAATAGTTCTAACCTGTTCCCAATGGATTCGACCCCAACTTAGTTGAGTTAATATATTTTAATTTAACCATATTATACTTCTAATGAGATTTAGTTTTGGGGTACATCAAAATTTTGGTGTCGTTGTCGAGAAATACGGTTGTGATTTACTGATTGAAGTTCTTGAAGTTTTTGAGTTTTATTTTTTTGTTCTTCTGGGGGCATACTCTAATGTTTTCCTAGAACAAGGATTCAAGGCAATCCCTTACTCTCAATTAATCCTAAATTTGAAAGAGTACTATAGCCAAATTGAAGGATATCAGAATGCGGATGAAAAGGTGAGCTTGGAGGGGTTCGGAATAACCCAAATAATTTGTCTCCCCTTTTACCTGGTGGAAGACTATAGATCAGACTATTGATAGGTTATTAGCAAAATCCAATGTGGCTAAGAATGATAACACTCATCGTATAGCTTATGAGGCAGAGTTGGCAAGTCACAGTAAAGAATTAATCATCAAGCAGAACTTAATGGAAATCAAGATAGAGGTAGAAGGGTAGAGCTCAAGTACTCCCATCCTACCAGTACTTCCCACTATATGATGATCCGGTGGAAGACTTGGGATACGTTGAGCCTACTGAGATAAGAGCTATTATTTATTCTATAATTCCATTGAATGTGAAGTTTGTTATCACTAGTGCCATGTCCAGCTGTTGAATCAAAATGGAGTGTTTGCGGGCTTGCCAACTGATGATGTAAACACGCACATTATAAATTTTATTGGGATTTGCACATCATATACTATATCAAGGGTAGATCAAGAAGCTGTAAGGCTCAAGTTGTTCCTTTTCTCTCTAATAGGTGAAGCAACAGTATTGTTAGGGGAACTTGCTCGTGGGTCCATTACTACTTGGAATGAGTTGCTGAGGCAATTTTTAGATTCTTTAATTCCCTTATCCAAAATTCTACGGCTGAAGGAAGAGATATATAGTTTTAGGCAGTTATACTCTAAATCAATGTACGAGATATGGTTTCGATTTAAGAAGAAGTTGATAATGATGCCGAATCATAAAATTACAGGAAACATAATTGAGATAATATATGAAGCCCTTAACACTAGTTCTAAAGCTATGGCAGATACTATTACTAGTGGAGCATTTATGTGTCTGTATTAAAAAGCAGAGAGAGGCACTGACACTTATGCTATTGGGTCTTCCAGCAAACACAGAGTTATTGATGACACCGTGGAGCAAGAGGTTGCTCAGATAAGGACAGAGTTTGGGTTATTAAGAAAGCAGTTCACAACAATGAATTTTGAAAAGGTGAATAAAGTTGGTACATAGAGAAAGGACTCTAGATAATATGATTTTGATTTAGAAGAAGAGGCAAAATATCTAGATAGAGGGTTGGTGGGATTTTTAGCCAAGGAGAAAGGGAACCAAGGTCAAAATTACTATAGGGATTGGAATAAAGATCATACCCAAGAGAGGACAGTGACTGAAGATGCGAAGATGATTACAAATTAAAGTATGATGTATATGTTCCACCAGGCAGTCGTGATAGTTAATCAAGGATGGAAGTTACATTGTAAAGCTAGTAAAGGGTCAGGAAAATCAATAAAATTGCCTTAAGGAGATTAAGGTAGAAATTTTAGGGTTGACCTAGAAGGTAGAATCATATGCCACTATGATCAAGCAATTAGAGTAGCAGTTCGGACAAATGCTAGAGATCTTCAATCAACGACAATCGGGCACCCTTCCAAGCAATACAGTGGAAAATCCTAAGAATAATGGTCACTGTTTATCCATCACCACTCAAAGTGGTAAGGCAAATATTTATTCCCTCATGCCTATGGTTTATGAGTTAAGGAATGATAGTGTTGATGTCGATGAACAGCTCAAGTAGAATTAGAGAAGTTGGTGTAATGACCCTCTAGGTTATTTCCTTAATTTGCATGAATTTTTGGAATTTTGAGCATTCCTATAGCAGCTATAGATTATTTATAACTTGTCAGAACTGTCATTTTAGTTATCAGACAGTACATTTAGATTTTAGGCTTATTTCCATGTTTTAGAGCTTTCATTATTTAGGATTTGGTATCAGACCAAAACTCCTAGTATATAGCCTTATATGAGAATTTCAATAGCTTCATCAGCTCAAAAACATTGATTTGAGGCCAGGTGGCTTCTTGGTTCAGGTCTCAATGCACCTGGGCTCATTTGACCTATTGGTCAAAAAGTTAAAAAATCAAAAATTAGGTGTGGTGCCCATATTTCATCAAAATAAACCTAGATAGAAATTTTGAATATGCCATTGAGTTTGAAACATTGAATTTGGTGTGATTACATAGTTTGTTTGCGTATACAGGATTCCGTATGAATCCCTTGGGCTTGGCAGAGAATTGGAAAATTCGAAGTCTACTATTGTATCCGATGCATTACAATCGCGAGCCAAGGGTTGCAATCGTTATACCCTTTGAAGGCCCTAAGTTTTACGATCGGGATTCACTGGTGTAGCCATAAGATGTGGCTATTGCGAACATTGGGTCACAATTGTGAGACCCAAAAGCCTGGTATGAAAATAAATACCCCATTTCAGTCTATTTTTGCCATTTTCTTATCCATTTCAGAGAGAACTAAATCCTAGAAGTTGAGAGATCTTGGGATTCAAGTTTGTAGATGATTTGGAGATCTTGGTTATCGATTATTTCATGATTTCTCTTTGAAATCATGGTAAGATTCTTACAATTATTTGATAAAATCTTAGAAATTAGGGATTTGAATTCTTAAACTTTAAGGGTTGATTTGATACCTGATTTGTGCTCTGTTTTTGCTCAAATCTTGAAAATAGCACCCTTGTCCTTCAAGGTACCTCATGGTGGGTTTAATTTTAAATTCTATTTATGGGTCCTGTGGGCCTATTCTTGACCAAAAATTTGACCTGACCTTTTATATGGAAATATGGGTCTATTTTTACTTCTAATGATGCTTATATTATTATTTTGATAGATTTATTGAATTTTAAGATCATGGAGTAAAGAAAAATATTTTATGGATAATTTAATAATTTACGGCTTGGCTTCGAGGTAGGCTTATGTCTACTCTTCTTTACAAGATTATGTGTTTTATATACTGCATGTGAATATGAATGTTAAGATTGATTATGGGTAGAACACCATGACTTAGTCTTGATTCTTGAGGTTTGAGGATTAGATAGGTGAATTGACTCGTACGATGAAATGCTTATTTCTCTTTTAGGATCATATTGCTTTATTCATAGATTAAGCTAATTTATAGAATGATTGTGCTATTATGCAAGATTTGGAATATAGATTAAGTGTTGGAAGCGTTATTAGTATGAATATCCTTATGTGAACTATTTAGCAACCTTCAAACCATAATTTATGTGAAGTTGACTAAATTGCTCATGTGCTAGGTGGAATTCCTATCTTAGGGCTAATTATGGCTTATGGACCATCCAAAAGTCAATTTACATACCTCTTCTTAGTCCGAGGTAGAAATTGCCTAAATATGGAATTCGAGAATTAGAAGTGGATTTTTTCAGCCCACCTTAGGCCAAGACTTGTGTTAGCCCTTGTGGACTTATTTATGCATGTAAGACATAGTCGAGATTATTGAGCCTTTAGTATAAGGTTACTTTGTGACTTAGTGAATGATGATGGTTTTCCCAAATTATGTTTAATGGCTTGTAGCTATAATATGACATTCGAACTTGATTTATGATATGGCTTATCGACATGCTTAATAATGTAGGCGTAAACATAGTTAAGATATATGGCCTATAGATATAAGATGCCTTATAGATATGATATACCTCAAAGTAAAGATATATGGCCTATATATATAAGACACCTTATAGATATGATATGTCTCATAGTTATGATATATGGCCTATAGCTATGAGATGTTTTAGAGATATGATATGCATTAGTTATGATAGATGGCCTATAAGTATGATATGCCTCATAGTTATGATATATAACCTATAGATATAAGATGTCTTATAGCTATGATATGCCTTATAGTTATAATATATGGCCTATAGATATGAGATTTCTTATAGACATGATATTCCTTGTAGTTATGATATATGTTCTATAGATATGAGATAACTTATAGACATGATATGCCTTACGGATATAATATGGCTTATAGATATGATACGCTTCATAGATATCATATGGCTTATAGATATGAGTCACCTTACAGATATGATTATTGATATAAGTTTCAGATATATATGTGGGCCTAGGGTTGTGATTATAATGTTGTAATTATTCCACACACATTATTGGGCCCAAGTTCATGTAATGATTTTGGTTGGACATCTGGAAAGTGTTTATCCTTGTAAAGGATGTGGCTATAGTTTATAGTTATATTGATGCTTATGGATTCATTGTTTGAATACTGGTGATGGAATGCATAGATTTGATATATTCATGATCATTAAATCAGTAAATCACACGATTCCAACTAAAATATGATTTTATTATGATTTTTCATAAATGGGGGTTAAAACCCATTTTTCACATTAAAATGGACTTCGTCCTAAAAATAATTGCACCATTTTCATGAATAACTTATGTGTAATGAGATTTGGAAATGATGTTTAAAAGATTTGATAGAGATAAATTCTAATCAATGATTCTGATACTATTATTTACTTCGATCGAGAGAAATTCTGAATCTTTCTACACTTTTATAATAATTTAGTCCCAAAGTTTACTCCAGACAATGGATTTATGGATTTACACTCTTTTTATCCACATCTTAAGTCTGTGCACCTATATATATCTATATACACATCTCTTCAATATGGGACAGAGGAGGAGGATGGTATTGATGATATGAATTTTGAGTAAAACCTGATGATAAATTATAGTATTGATCTTATATATATGTGTGTGTGTGTTAATGTTATGCTTATATACCCGGCAAGGCCGGAGGATGATTATGATGATATGTTATATACCTGGCAAGGCTGGAGGATGATTATGATGATATGCTTATATCCCATCAAGACCATAGGATAATTATGATGATATTCTTATATACCCAGCAAGGCTGTAGGATGATCATGATGATATGATTATATAACCTGCAAGGCCGAAAGGTGATTATGATGATATGCTTATATGCCCGACAAGGCCAAAAAATGATTATAATGATATGCTTATATGTCCAACAAGGATGGAAAATGATTATGATGGTATACTTATATGCCTGGAAAGGTCGGGGGATGATTATGATGATGCAAATATTTGTACATTTACCAGTTTGAGTTAAGTACTTATTATGATATTTAGATTGGTTATTGTGTTACAAATTATATCTTATCATTAATTCTTACATGTGCATTGTCTATCACCAGTATGCACCTATATCTATCAGTCTTATGGAGGGTTACATAGCTATGGGTGACGAGTATGACCTGTGTTTTATTGTATGTTAATTGAACCTTCTGAGCCTAGGGCAGCGGGGGTTTGTAAAAGGCTCGGTTAGGTATTGTTTGTCTGGACTCGCCGGTTACTCACATTGTCATTGCTATTATTATTACTATTGTTATGATCATTGTTATGACTGTTTGGGCAGATTTGTTAATGATCCAATACTGAGATATGAGGTATGATTCTAGATCTTTCATCATTCAATTATGTAATTTTGCATGA
The DNA here is from genome assembly GCA_030864225.1 of Capsicum baccatum var. pendulum. Taxonomy (NCBI): domain Eukaryota; kingdom Viridiplantae; phylum Streptophyta; class Magnoliopsida; order Solanales; family Solanaceae; genus Capsicum; species Capsicum baccatum. The sequence continues at coordinate 71,379,486 of CM061558.1, read as the reverse complement.
TTTACTCATGATTAGATGTATGGATTAGAAACCCTGAGTACGCTAGCACTAGTTGCTGTTGTGATTATGAGGTCTTAAGATGTTAGACTAATGATTTAAGTTGTACCTTGAAATGACCTTGTTTATATATATATGTATATCTATTTATATGTATCGATGGTATTAGCATATATCGCTCTCTTTCTTTACTTATTCAAATTGTATATTAATTTCTTGGCCTTGTATATTGTTATATATCTTTTTTCGCCTCTATTTATATTTTGGCTAGTGATATACGGTATAGTGTTTAGACTCCTGAGTATAGCTGGAATAGGTAGTCCATCCTTAATGCTTCCTTAGCCTTATTAAGTTAGTTTCTTGGATATGAGTAGAATAGTTAGCCCTTACTCTATCATAAGCTATATTATATGGTTGATGAACATTTAGGTTTAGACTCCATTTCTATTTATATGTTGTATATATCTGCATTATCTTTGGAGCTCAATAGGCAGTTGCCTACTGAGTACCACGTATTTGGTACTCATACTACATTTTTGCAGCCTGTAGATCATAGTACGAGTTATCATTAGTGTTGTGTACATCGTGCGGAGTATCCATGGTTAGGAGACATAGTGTGAGCTTCTAATGTTTAGAGTATTACCTTCCTCCGTCTTATGTACTAAACAATTCTCTATGTTGTATTCAAAGATGGTTGTATTTGTATATTCATTTAGTACCTCATTTATATCCTCATTGATAGTAGAAGCTCTTGTACTAATTTCACCAGGTTTTCATTTTATCTTAATTATGTTAGTGTATTATTGAATCTATTCCATATTCTTCTTATTTTTTTAGCAGGCCGTTACTAGTAGTTCTAGACTACGGGGTTGGCTTGCCTACTGTTGGGTCATAGTAGGCACCATCATGACCTAAGAAATTAGATCATGACAGTTGGTGACTAATGCTGAGTCATGACAACTATCAATAGGTGGTGATCATAGTACTGAGGAGGATAAAGGTTAGGGAAAGGTCGATGAACCAATAGTGAAGACTATTCCATGACCTCCCCTATCTTTTCCTCATATGTTGAAGTAGAAAAAAAAAAGGGAGTTCAAAAAGTTTATTGCTATGTTAAATTAATTTAGTTTGAATATCTATCTTCTTGAATCTCTCGAGTAGATGCCTGAGTAAGCGAAATTTATGAAAAATTTGATGACAAAGAAGTGAGTTGTTAGTTATTAGAATATTGGTGGGTTATATCATTGTAGTGTGATCACTTTATGATCTCTGGCGCAAAAGAAGGGTGATTTGGAGCATTCATGATCCCATGCACCATTAGGACATCTAGATTTGCCAAAGCATTGTATGACTTAGTTGTCAGCATTAACTTGATGCCGCTGGATCTGTTTAAATAGTTGTACTTAAGACCTTCTAAAACAACAGTGATGAGGTTGTTAATGGTGGACCGCATAATGAAAAATCCCGTAGGCATATCATTTAATGTAATGGTGAAAGTAGAAAACTTCATCTTTTCAGCTGACTTTGTTATTTTAGATTGTAAAGTTAACTTTGAGATTCCCATAATCTTGGGGAGACTATTTTTTACCATGGCCAGAGAATTACTGTATATGGAGAAGGGGGAGCTTAAGTTCAGGTTGAATGATGAGGAGGTCACCTTCAATGTTCACAAAATCATGAGGCAATCCACTGACATGAGGGTGGACTCAGTAATAAATTGTGCTAATGACCCTAGAGGCCACTTCTATGGTTACCTTGAGGAATCTGAGTAACCAAGGTACCCGCATCGTGCTGCGAAGTTAAATCAAGCATTGCATAGGAGGTAACCCATGGACTTGTTGGTGAAGTCTTAGTAACCATCATAGCCATGTCATGCCATGACGTTAAATAAAGCACTGGGTGGGAAGCAACCCACTATTTTAGAGTTCATGTTGTTGTTTTTTTTTATAGGTGTACAACATAACAACCTAGAACATGGTAAAACATTGCTAAATTCAGTAAATTCCAGGTAAGGAGACTTATTGACCCACCTATGGGGGTCATAAGCCCCACTTGGGCCAGGTAAGTTGTGCAATAAATGTTAGAGGGAAATTTGGAGAAATTTTTAGATCTTTTAACATTTACCTAAGAACCTACTTATGATGTTGTAAATACCACTTGCAACCTCATAAGTGGTGTCTTAGATGTCAGAACACAAAGTTTAGAGGACTAGAAAAAAGCCTGCTACCTACTCCTTGCCACCTACGGGCCGTAGGTAGCAATTATGGATCGTAAGTGGCTCCATAGGTGGTAGTATTTATGGGGCCAATTTTTAAAAAATTTTAGGCCTACCTTGACCTAACTCAACCCAAAATTAGCCTACCAACCATTTTAAAAGCTCAAAAACCGGTTCATTAGCCTTATAATCCTCAAATTTCCAACTCCCTCTAAAATTTAAACTCACCAACTTCCTCTCAAATTCAATAAAAGGAAAGACTCATACCTCAGTCCATCATTTGGTGTAAACACTTTCCAATGCTAGGGTTTCAACACTTCTTCAAATTTCTACCTCCATTTCTTAAAATCAAAGGTAAATTTCTTGGCTCCCATTAGTAAATTCTTGTGCTTAATCAAAAGTAAGTCAGTTGGTATGTGTATTTGTTGCAAATTATGTAAAAATCAACAAACTTATAGTTAGGATCCTAGAATAATCAAGAAGTTGAAATGGGGCATCTCTCTTGAATTAAAACTATGTGATCATTCCTCAAATATAAGTAGAAGTTAAAAAGGTTGACGAAACCCAAAAGTCTTGTGTGCCATACCTTTGTTTTGATAATTGTATCCAGTTGTGTGTGAAAAATTGGACTAAAATATGTTGATTACACTATATAGGGATGTAAAATTTGGGAAAAATACAAAGTTTGACAATTTTGATTTTTTTTTAATTTTAAACTCTCTTATCTTTTTTCCAGCACTAATACTTGCTTTCTCAGGTACTGTGGCACCAAAGGCTCCGAAAAAAGGGCAGGGAAGTCAAGACGTTAGGATGAGTCCCTTGAGAGTAGTGGCTTAATAGAGGAGTACCCGATTGTCCCGGACAGACCAACAGCCCCACAGACTAGGAACCAGAGATAGGCTGCAGCTGAGTTTATTATTGTATCCACCCTGGGTATTAGCTACTAAAATGAACATATTGGAGCACTCAACCCAAATCTAAATGGGATAAATCCCATACAGCTTCTTGTCTACAAGTTCTTAGGCCAAGGATGAAGTCATCCAGTACTTCACCCCCCATATTCTCCCCAGTCTAAGGAGGAAGGGGAGGTTTTTGATGATAGGCGAATTTACACGCCTATATCAATATATTTTGCCCATATTTTAGCCTAGTTTTGAGAACAAATTATATATTTCATGCACTTTTAGTCCTTTTTCCTATAAATGAGCTAACGAACATGATTAGTAAAGTTTCAGGTATAAATGATGCAAAATACAGCATTTTATGGCTTACTTGACGCAAAAGAAAGCTCACAAAGGAAGGGAAGAAAGTCTACACGCCTAAGGACCAAAACTGCTGCATGGAAAATCTGTCCCGGGCTAAAACAGCATTTCTGAAGACTTTGGCGACTTACAGACACAAAGCTGGATTTTGACAATGATACATTAACCTAGTACAATTGGGTTATGTATTTCATTAGTTTATTTGGATTATGATAATGTTACATTAACCTAGTACATTTGGGTTAAGTATTTCATTAGTCTAGTAGGATTTGGTTATTTATTTCATTAGCTTAGTAGAACTAGGATATGGGTATTATAAATACCCTATCATGCTAGAGATTTTAAAGAATCTTTCTATTCTTCACTTAATTCAACAATTAATTTTCTTCCATCCCTCTCATCTTCCACCACAAACACTTCTAATCTACTCTTCTATTCTTAAATTCCACAACAAGAGAATCGTTACTTGCTAAGGAATCACGCCACACACCTATCACCTAATCCACACGCCATTACTCAACAATAACAATGCAAATCGTGATCTCCTTTGCATTCATGGGTAACTAAACTTCTCTGTTGGGGTTATGGAAGTCGAATGAGTTACTATCTATTGCTGTGAGTTTGTGAGTTCGAGACACGTATATTGCTTATATCATTATTCTCTTCATCTTAATCCACATTCTTTGCAGTTGCAAACGCAAGAATACGCCAGTCTAACATTTAACTTGTTCGCGAGAAAGGTTATTTGTCTGGAAAAGAGATAGTGTCAAGGTAGTAGGACACCCTTTCCTATTAAAAATCTAGTGCCGTAACTGGACTAACCTCTTGGAGAATTCGTACCGTTAGACACGCTTTAAGCTCGAGAGAGTTAAAGTGAAATAGTCCTTGTTTAGGTCGAGAGACGCTTGGATTTACCATCGACTACAATTCTCTATAAGCAATTACATGTCAAGACTCTACACACTCATAGCCAATAGAGACGTATACCTCAGAAGGTGGACATAACCCCAACGCCTCAATTCTCATTGTTTACAACTTACGTAACATTCTTCCTCTTTTTACTTTGCTATTTTCAGCTTTTACTGTATTGTTTTGGTTACACATTACAATCCCCCCTTTTTACGAGACTTGCACTAAAAGTCTAGTAATTTTACTTACTTGTTGGCCAAGCTATTCCCTGTGGGATCGACACCCAACCCAGGTTGGGTTCTATATTTGCTAACGACCGCTTTACACTCCCACGAGAGTTGTAGATTGAGCGTTATCAAAAATTGGCGCCGTTGCCGGGGAATACGAGTGTCAATCAAGTTCGTGATAATTACTAGACCCTTTGGTCAAAGACTCTTGTACTTTTACGTTTAGTTTTTGTTTTTGTTTATTGCAGGTTTTTACTTTAGTGCATGCCCCATACTAGAAGTTCTGGTCAACCGTTATTACCAATTAATCCTGAACCACAACGAATTAGAAGAATGGAAGCACAAGCTGAAATCGACAGGATGGCTGCTCAACATGAGCAAGCAAGATTAGCTGCTCTTGCCGCTGCTCAAGTCCAACAACAAAACATTGATAATCCTGGGCGAGCAACAAATCCTGACGATGAAGATTTAGGTGATGACGAGTTACTAAACCCTAGGCGTGATGCTGAAATTATAACACCTGCCAACAGAAGAGGTCGACAAGCTCGGTATAGGTATGATCGCCAACCTTTGCAACCAGCTTTCGACGATGATGATGATGATCTTGATGGTGCCGGAGCCACTGGAGCAATAATTCCACCACCATTAGCGCCCGGAGCCAAGTTCAACATCACAAGCACCATGATTCAGTTATTGCAACTCAAGGGATTATTTGGTGGACTAGCAGGCGATGATCCGAATATGCATCTCATCAACTTTATTTCTACATGCAAGTCTTTTGACAATCCTGGTGTTGGTCAGAATGCTATTCGATTACGTCTATTTCCATTGTCTCTGTCTGGGGAGGCAACACTATGGTTGAATGGGATGACTCCTGATTCAATTACAAATTGGAGGCAATTGAGAGACGCTTTCCTAGAAAGATTCTTTCCGCCATCCAAAAGGGCTCAATTGAGAGATGAAATCAGCAACTTTCATCAGCTTCCCTCTGAAGCTCTTCATGAAACATGGGAGAGGTTCAAGACAAAGCTAGCGAGATGCCCAAACCATCACATGACTAATGTTCACCTCATGGAGATCTTGTATAGAGCCTTGAATTCAATAACTAAACCAGTGGTGGGCAACGCAGCTGGAGGTTCTTTCATGGACCTCACCTTTGGTCAAGCAAGCAATATGCTAGATCGCATGACAAAGCAAAGTAGAGCTTGGCATACCAGGGATTCTGAGGTAGCAAGCCCCACTTTATCTATTGGCATGTCTGCAGACCAAAGAAGAAGAGAAGAAGAATGTGAGCAAGACATGGCGCACATGAAAACACAATTGGATCTTCTGACAAAGCACTTATTATCAGGGAAGACCGAAAAAGTGAAAGCTGTAGCGCTAAAAGTAAAAGACGAATCTGATTCTGAAGAGGAGGCCAACTACTTGAACAACCAGGGGGGTTTCCGTGGGAATGCCCAAGGAAACCAAGGTCGGAACTATTATGATAAATCTGGAAGCAAAGACCAAGGTAGTTGGAAGAAAAATAATGAAAATAGTGGTTTGTACGTTCCCCCTGGTAAACGTGATACCACCACATCTAATTCTATGGAAGACATGATGGCTAAGTTATTGAAAGGAGTGGAAGCAACGAGCGCGGGAGTTAAGGAGGTGATTGATGATTTGTCCTCCATGAAGCAACTAGTTGATTCTCATTCCACTTCTATCAAGCAAATACAGCAGCAGTTGAGCCAACTTTCAGCAGCATTTAATCAAAGAAAGGCTGGCACCTTACCAAGCGATACTGTGCAAAACCCAAAGAATGATGGGTCATGCATGGCCATCACTACCAGAAGCGGTAAGGTGCTGGAAACTTCAGCAAAAGGAAAGCAATTGGTTGACGAAGTTGCAGACATGGATGCTACACTTACTGACGTTACAAGAAGAGAAGAAGCCGCAATAACTACTCCCAACGTCAAGGACGTTTCACCTAGTGACGTGCAGCCTGGAAAAGTGGAAAAACGGAAGCTAGAGGAGAAGAAAGCCGTGGAGAGAACACTTCCATACCCACCACCACCTTTTCCCCAAAGATTGAAGAAGGTGGCCGATGACACTAAGTTCAGCAAATTTATGACCATGTTGAAGCAGCTGACTATTAATGTTCCGTTGGTAGAGGCACTTGAACAAATGCCTGGGTATGCGAAGTTTATGAAAGATCTTTTGACTAAACAGAGGGCAGTAAGTTATGAGCTGAAGGATGATGTGCATCATTGTAGTGCAATTGCTACCCGATCGATAGTTCAGAAGAAGGCCGACCCCGGAGCTTTCACTATTCCTTGCACCGTCGAATCTTTGAACTTTACCAAAGCATTGTGTGACTTAGGATCCAGCATCAACTTGATGCCATTATCGATCTACAAGAAGTTGGGGTTAGGAGATCCTACACCAACTAATATGAGGCTTGTTATGGCAGATAGGTCGGTAAAGTGACCGGTTGGTATTCTATGCGATGTCTTGGTAAAGGTTTCTTCATTTATATTTCCAGCAGACTTTGTCATCTTGGATTGTGAAGCAGATTCAGAGGTTCCCATAATCTTGGGATGCCCTTTCCTTGCTACGGGAAGTGTGCTCATAGATTTGAGAGCTAATGAGCTTTCATTCCGAATAAATGACGAAGTGGTTCGCTTTGATGTTTGCAAATCAATGAAGCAACCCAAAAATCTGAGTGTATTTTCTGTGGCCGATGTTGTCTTTGATGATGAGAAAGAGTTACTTGCAGAAGAGCAAATTCTTGAAGATCCTTTGGAGGTTTTGCTCATGAAAGGAGAGAATAATGATGCTGAAATTTTTGATGAAGATATTTGTGCTCTATCGGGATTAGGGACATATCGCTATACTCCCAAGAAGCTGGATCTTGACCTCAAATATCGACCCACACCACCAGCTAAGCCATCTATTGAAGAACCACCCACGTTAGAATTGAAGGAGCTGCCAAGCCATTTGAAGTATGCATTCTTAGGAAGCGGAAACACTCTTCCAGTCATTGTAGCAGCCGATTTGGGTGAGCAACAAGTTGCAGCTCTTATTGCAATCTTATGCAAGTATATTAGAGCTATTGGATAGACCATTGTGGATATTATTGGTATTCCACCTGGGATTTGCACACATAAAATTCAGCTTCAAGAAAAGTGCACACCCACCATTGAAAATCAAAGGCGATTAAACCCACCAATGCAAGAAGTGGTGAAGAAGGAGATTATCAAGTGGTTAGATGCAGGAGTTGTATATCCTATCTCTCATAGTACATGGGTGAGTCCTGTGCAATGTGTTCCCAAGAAAGGAGGTATGACGGTGGTCGCGAATGCAAAGAATGAGCTTATTCCACTCAGGCCCGTTACTAGATAGAGAGTATGCATGGACTACCGTAAGCTGAATTCTTGGACGCTCAAGGATCACTTCCTCATGCCATTTATGGACCAAATGCTAGATCGATTAGCGGGGAAAGGATGGTTTTGCTTCTTGGATGGTTATTCAGGTTATAATCAAATTTGTATTGCACCTGAAGACCAAGAGAAGACAACGTTTACATGCCCATATGGTACGTTTTCCTTCAAACGCATGCCATTCGGGTTGTGTAATGCACCAGCCACCTTTCAACATTGTATGATGTCTATTTTCTCTGATATGGTTGAAGACACTTTGGAGGTATTTATGGACGACTTTTCAGTTGTTGGTGAGTCTTTTGAAGCATGTTTGGCAAACTTGAGCATGGCATTGCAAAGATGTGTAGAGTTCAACCTTGTGCTGAATTGGGAGAAGTGCCACTTCATGGTAAAAGAAGGAATCGATCTTGGGCACAAGATCTCCGAAAGAGGAATAGAGGTTGATCGCGCAAAAATAGAGGTAATCGAGAAGCTACCACCTCCAATTTCGGTGAAGGGAGTCCGTAGTTTTCTTGGCCACGCTGGGTTTTATCGTAGATTCATCAAAGACTTCTCCAAAATTTCTAGTCCATTGTGCAAACTATTGGAGAAAGAGGCGAAGTTTGACTTTAATGACGATTGCTTAAAGGCATACGAATGCCTTAAAGGAAAACTCATTGAAGCCCCTATCATGGTAGCACCAGATTGGACGCTCCCGTTCGAGGTCATGTGTGATGCTAGTGGTGTAGCCATTGGTGCTGTTCTTGGACAAAGAAAGGAGAAACTATTTCATCCTATCTACTATGCGAGTAAGGTCCTAAATAAAGCCCAAAGGAACTACACTGTTACTGAACAAGAGCTCCTAGCGGTTGTGTATGCGTTTGAGAAGTTTCGCGCCTATATATTGGGTACTAAGGTGATCTTTCATACAGACCATGCAGCTCTTAGGTACCTAATGACAAAGAAGGATGCAAAACCAAGGCTGATTCGATGGGTGTTGCTGCTGCAAAAGTTTGATTTTGAAGTCAAAGATAGAAGAGGTTGCGAGAACCAAGTGGCTGATCACCTATCTAGACTTGAGAGTGAGCAAGTGGCGCAACCTGAAATTCAGATTGATGATGCATTCCCTGACGAGGAGATATTAGCAACAGCAATGGAGAAATTACCATGGTATGCCGACTTTGCAAATTTTGTGGTAAGCAATGTGCTACCCGCCAATTTATCTTACCACCAAAGGAGAAAGTTTATGCATGACGTTCAGCACTACTATTGGGATGAGCCTTATGTGTTTCGAAGATGCGCTGATGGTATCATTCGACGATGTATATCCCATGAAGAAGTGCCTACTATATTGGAAGCATGCCACACCTCGCAAGTTGGAGGACATCATGCAGGCAATTGAACGGCGAGAAAAGTATTGCAAAGTGGATATTATTCGCCTTCGATATTCAGAGATGCATATGACTATGTGAAGAGGTGTGACCAATGCCAACGGCAAGGTGCTTTTTCAAAACACCATGAAATGCGCATGTCCAAAATTCTTGAGGTAGAACTCTTTGATGTGTGGGGTATTGATTTCATGGGGCCATTCGTGAATTCGTTTGGAATGAAGTACATCTTGGTTGCTGTGGATTATGTGTCAAAATGGGTTGAAGCTGTAGCATTAGCCGATAACGTAGGAAAGCGTGTTGTAGCGTTCTTAAAGAAGAATATCTTCTCTCGCTTTGGAGTACCTTGTACTATCATAAGTGATGGAGGATCTCACTTTTGCAACAAGCTATTCAAATCTGTATTGGCCAAGTATGGTGTCAAGCAACATAAGGTAGCTACGCCGTATCATCCCCAAACTAGTGGACAAGTAGAGGTTTCCAATCGTGAGATCAAGCAAATCCTTGCAAAGACGGTCAATGCAAATCGGAAGGATTGGTCTCGAAATCTAGATGATGCACTATGGGCGTATAGGACTGCATTCAAGACACCCATTGGCATGTCTCCTTATCAACTAGTATATGGAAAGGCTTGTCATCTACCCATCGAACTTGAATACAAGGCATTGTGGGCATTGAAGCAATTGAACTTAAATTGGGAAGATGTGAAGAATCTGAGGTTGGAGCAGCTGAACGAACTAGATGAATTCCGGCTCCATGCATATGAACGATCGGATTTATACAAGGAGCGGATGAAGAAGTATCATGATCAGCGGATTATTCGACGAAATTTCCAAAAAGGTGACATGATGCTACTCTTCAACTCCAGATTTAAGCTCTTCCCAGGTAAGTTAAAATAGAAATGGTCTGGTCCATTTAAAGTCATCCAAGTCTACTCGTCTGGAGTAGTCGAATTGGAAGACAATGAGGGTGTTATCTTCAAAGTGAATGGCCAACGTGTCAAGCCATATATCGGTCCTCTTGACTCGATGAATGACATGGCCATCACTTATCTCGACGAAGTCTAAGTACTCGAGATTACTACGTCGAGCCACGACAATAAATAAGGCGCTAGATGGGAGGCAACCCATCGTTTTATTGTTTTATCGTTTCGTCGTTTAAGTATTTTTTTTCTCTTTTTAATAAATGAAAATCCAAAAATAAGAGTCGTGCCATGACCAAAACCATGGCGCTTGGTGGGAGGAAACCCATCGTACTAATCGTTTTCGTTTGATTTTGAGCAAAAATAGGTGCAAGAAGTATTCAACGAGGAGATCGATTTCAATTGACGATTTGGACGCATTGTATGGTAAAGTTGGTAAGTTAGGAATGGTGATGCATAAGGCTATGGATTGAGCCTTTTCCTCGTCAAAATAGGCTTTGAGGAGGGCTAGGCCTTGGTAGAACTAGGCCACGAACGATGCACGACCTATCCTATAGCCTAAGGTCTCGGAATCTAGTGTGCTATACACTATGCGCCGCCTATTCCTAGGTATGCTTTTGACTATGCGCCGCCTATGCTATGGCATTTGGTCTCAGTATCTCATGTGCCATAGACTATGCGGCGCATATGTCTACAAATGCCATAGACTATGCGGCGCATATGTCCCATTATGCCATAGACAATGCGCCGCATATGTCATTGATATGCCGAGTGATATGCGCCGCATATGTGGTGTTTTTGTCTCCAAATCCGATTGTAAATGGGTCATAACCCGACCCATACTCTTCCTATATAAAGGGGACTTAGTTTTATAACACAACCACATTAGAAAAAAACCTAAGGGCGCCGCATAACCTTCCAAATCCTCTCAACATTTTCTTCTTTTGCTCTTCCAATTCACAACACCATCTCCACAAGTTTCAAGCAAGTAAGTACTCGCATATTCCTCATTTATTTCTCGCAAATACTACGTTTATGATGAATTGCTAAATCATATATGATTGATGGTGATGTTTATGTGTTTGGATTGTTGTTACAAAATCATGTGAGTAAACATATACGTAGGAAATTCTTGGCTTGTTTCCGACTTGAATTTGATTTCAATAGCATTGTTATGATAATTGTTGAATTGATATGGCTATGAATATTGCTTAAGATTGTTGTTTGGATGCTTACACGTTAGACCATCCCGACCATCGGGATAAGATTGTAGTGCCTATCGACTTAGGCGGTTGTGCTTGTTGTAAAAATAACGATTCCATGTGGTAACCCCTAGGTCGTAGTGTTGCTATATCTACCATGAAAGTAGTCCAATGGCTGCAAATAAGTGATGCCATGCTGATTTTCTTGTCAGAATACAATCCTAAAACGTATGTCGACGAATTCTGAGTAAATCGACTACGTTCACCTCACTGATTTGCATAACAAAATTAAGTGTGGGGTGGTACCCTTAGTGCTTGCATATAGATTGTATCAAGTGAGATTGTGCTGCAACTTACATTATTTCTAGTCTCAGGTACAATGGCACCTAAAGCAAGGCAAGGCAAGGAGAAGGCTACCACATCCCAAAAGGGCAAGAAGAGAAGTCGCAAAGACCAAGGAGAATCATCCTCAGCACACCTACCACGCAGAATGTTCGGAATAAAATGGGTTCTTGAGGAAGAATCCAAAGCATGGTACAGCAGCAACAAAGAAAGAAAATATGTGCACGTCGTCTTGATCAACAAGGAGACCTTAGCAAAGAAGGAGCCGCGAATGTTGGCAAAAATAATGGCTTTGAAGCTGGATTTCATCTTCCGCGACATGGGAGAGTGCAATCTTGACTTAACAAAAGAGTTTTATGCCAACTGGTCGCCGAATACAACAGGCAATGAAGTCAAAATTCGGGGCCAAGTGTTACAGCTCACCGCGGATTGGATCAACTCTTTTCTTGGCTTACCTTCGGTCGACACAGCACCATTCAAAGAACTGTACAGCAGGCCTCCTTATAGAGCGATACGACACATGCTTTGTGGAAGTAGATCAATGGCAAGGTGGGGCAGACATAAAGAAACAGGTCGACACAACACTTTCCCCTATGCTCCACTAAATAGGGAAGCAAGAATCTGGATGCGTATTGTCAACTCATGTCTTATTCCTGGGACTCAATACACCAAGATATCGAGAGATAGAGTGTGTTTGGTCTATGCTTTGATGACGAATGTCCCTATCAACTTTGGGGCAATCATTCGATCTACCATGAGGAAGGCCATACTCCACAAAAGGTCCCATTTCATGTTCGGCAATTTGTTGACAGCAATGTTGCGGAAGGAGGATATCGAAGAGGAACCAGCTGACCACAAACTCCCACACAACCCAAAGAAGGTTGACCTCACCAAGGTCAAAGATGCTGAAACAACTCATGGAGTCAACCTTACTACTGCGGAGAGACATGCTCGTGATGAGAGTTTCTTTCGTCATCTCTATGGCATGACACGATTCACTATGATGAGTGGTGGACGTATTCCAACTGCTGAAGAGCTCCAACAGCTGGACCACGACTACCCAATGAATATGCATGCACGCGAGATGTGTGGAGTGGGTGTATATTTTGAGGAACCTCTAGACGATGATGTGCCGACTGATGATGATAGACTCTTGCCTGATTCTGACGAAGAGGATAACTCTGATGACGACTCTTATGATGATTCAGACGAAGGGGGTATGACCCCCGACATTGATGAAGGGTCCGACTAATCAGGTTCTTCGAATTTATTTTCCACTGAGGGCAGTGTCCCGTCTAAGTGTGGGGTGGCAGAATCGCATGCTATACTTCTTTGTTTGCACCTATGTTTGTATGTTTGTTTGTTTACTTTGTTTTTTTTAAGCCCGTTTTTTTATTGTTTTTCGTTTGACGTTTTTTTAGTTTTTTTTAGGAGCCAAATTTTTCTAGCTTAGCATGAAATTATTTTGATAGGCAGCATGAGATTATAACAAGAGTATGTGCTACAATTGTGACTATTGAGACGTTTAGGCTCTAGTTGTGACTCATTATGTGATAGTGTGTGATTCAATTGTTGGGTCGAGAGTCTATATTACTTCCAATCAAGTCGACCATGTGCCTTGTGTGTGTGAGATTAATAGTATCTTCTATGTATGTGGCTGACGTTAGAACTTGCCTGGTATGTATGCAAAGCGAAAATAAGGAGTGTAAGTTTAGGATATGATTTAGGCATTTCTTTGGCAACCTATACATGTTTACCTTCAGTTTTACCTACCCATGGACATCATCCTAGTTAAACCTTTTTGAGCCTTTAGCCTATTTCTTTGACAACCTTGTATGTAAGCCTAATCCATTTTTTTTCAAGACCGTAATTTGATCCAAATTCCTAAGTACTTTAAAGTGAAAAAGTCATGTGACAACATAAGAGGAAATTGGGTGAGTATGATGCTATAAATTGTAATGGTTCTTGAATGTGTTATGAAAAAAAAAAAGTGCTATCATAAGAGGGATGTTGTGAAAAGAAAAAGGAAAAGAAAGCTGAAAAGTGAGTTGTGCTTAAAATTGAAAAGAGGAGAACAAGGGTGGTAGAACAAAAGAAAGAAGAAAGGTTGAAAGAAAAAAGTGTCAATGATACAAAGTGATGTATTAAAGCGCTTAGGAACCTAGTCACTATTCTTGGCCAAAATAGTCCTACCCGTCCCTTAGCCTACATTACAACCATCAAAAGACCTACTTGATCCTAATCTTAATATTCCGACATTTAGTGGAGTACTACATTAAGGGCAAGCCTATGGTCATCAGTTGCTACATATGAATTCTTTGTGAGAGTGAGAGCAAGGACATTTTGATACCCATGTTTGAAAAATATGTTATATTTGTGAGTGATTATGGGTACTATATTGTGAGACACACATGGTTGATGAGCTTTGGATAGTTGTATATGATTCTATGCACCTTAATGTTTGCATGTGAGTTGATCACCATCACGAGTCTATGCTAGAGGTTAAATTGTTTCTACTTATAATCGAAAAGCTACTCTTTGTTGATAATTGTTGTGCTTGTCTTGAAAAATGTTTTGTGTTGTTGTTGTAAAAACCCTAAGTTGATGTTTAGAGGGACATGATATTCTGTTCGAGGACGAACAAAGCTGCAAGTGTGGGGTGTTGATGATAGGCGAATTTACACGCCTATATCAATATATTTTACCCATATTTTAGCCTAGTTTTGAGAACAAATTATATATTTCACGCACTTTTAGTCCTTTTTCCTATAAATGAGCTAACGAACATGATTAGTAAAGTTTCAGGTATAAATGATGCAAAATACAGCATTTTATGGCTTACTTGACACAAAAGAAAGCTCACAAAGGAAGGGAAGAAAGTCTACACGCCTAAGGACCAAAACTGCTGCATGGAAAATCTGTCCCGGGCTAAAACAGCATTTCTGAAGACTTTGGGGACTTACAGACACAAAGCTGGATTTTGACAATGATACATTAACCTAGTACAATTGGGTTATGTATTTCATTAGTTTATTTGGATTATGATAATGTTACATTAACCTAGTACATTTGGGTTAAGTATTTCATTAGTCTAGTAGGATTTGGTTATTTATTTCATTAGCTTAGTAGAACTAGGATATGGGTATTATAAATACCCTATCATGCTAGAGATTTTAAAGAATCTTTCTATTCTTCACTTAATTCAACAATTAATTTTCTTCCATCCCTCTTATCTTCCACCGCAAACACTTCTAATCTACTCTTCTATTCTTAAATTCCACAACAAGAGAATCGTTACTTGCTAAGGAATCACGCCACACACCTATCACCTAATCCACACGCCATTACTCAACAATAACAATGCAAATCGTGATCTCCTTTGCATTCATGGGTAACTAAACTTCTCTGTTGGGGTTATGGAAGCCGAATGAGTTACTATCTATTGCTGTGAGTTTGTGAGTTCGAGACACGTATATTGCTTATATCATTATTCTCTTCATCTTAATCCACATTCTTTGCGGTTGCAAACGCAAGAATACGCCAGTCTAACATTTAACTTGTTCGCGAGAAAGGTTATTTGTCTGGAAAAGAGATAGTGTCAAGGTAGTAGGACACCCTTTCCTATTAAAAAGCTAGTGCCGTAACTGGACTAACCTCTTGGAGAATTTGTACCGTTAGACACGCTTTAAGCTCGAGAGAGTTAAAGTGAAATAGTCCTTATTTAGGTCGAGAGACGCTTGGATTTACCATCGACTACAATTCTCTATAAGCAATTACATGTCAAGACTCTACACACTCATAGCCAATAGAGACATATACCTCAGAAGGTGGACATAACCCCAACGCCTCAATTCTCATTGTTTACAACTTACGTAACATTCTTCCTCTTTTTACTTTGCTATTTTCAGCTTTTACTGTATTGTTTTGGTTACACATTACAATCCCCCCTTTTTACGAGACTTGCACTAAAAGTCTAGTAATTTTACTTACTTGTTGGCCAAGCTATTCCCTGTGGGATCGACACCCAACCCAGGTTGGGTTCTATATTTGCTAACGACCGCTTTACACTCCCATGAGAGTTGTAGATTGAGCGTTATTAGTTTTAAAGATGGAGGGTGAGTTTGATTTAGCAGAGGAGGTGACTATACAAGACCTCCAGTCTGAGGAGGGGTTACAATATAAGTCCACAATAGCAGCTACGGAGTCAGCTTTGATAGTACCCCAGTTTGAGGAGGGTACAACTCAGGTATCACATCAGGTTCCCTCAACTCCAGCACCATCCATAAAGCATCATGCACAGGATCCTCAGCCTCTCAGTTCAACAAATATTGACTCAGCTTCTCAGTCTACACACACCTCGATTGTGCCTATTGTTGAGGTAAACATGAGGTGGTATGTTGCAAGAATACCGATAATTTATGAGTGTGATAGCTTAATTACTGAGGTAGTTCAACCTACAAGGTCTATTTTGGATGAGAGGATAATTGAGTTAACAGAGGTAGTAAAAGCACTAAACTTGATTTAGCAGAGATAGTAAGAGCACCAAACCTGTGGACCGTATTTGATTGATATCAGCTCAGGTGGATAACTAGACCCTAAGGTTCTTATAGTTAGGTGGTGGTCCACGAGTTTGTAATACCCTAAATTTTAAAGCTTTAGACCCCCTCAAAAGATAGGCCACAAAGTTATCTTTTCAACGCTTCAAGTCTCGCCTTAATCCTTTGTCATGGCAAAGAGTTGTGGAAAGTTTCCCCTAAGGACCTAATACACTACTATGACTATGACATAGTAAATGAGTCGTAACCACTCATGATGAGTCATCACGAGTGATTCATAGTCATAGCAGTGTGTAACCAAGATTTTCTCCGGTGGTTACAAGCCAAGCATATGACTCATAATTAGACCTTACGAGCTGTTGTGTGGACCCATAACCTGACCAGTAAAGGATCCAAGAATCAAGCCTCAGACTATGACTTCACCCAATGACTCACAGTCAGTCGTAATGAGTCATTGGTAGGAAAGTCCTATTCATACTAAAATGCATTCAGCATCCTAAGATCCTAGGTTGTGACTCATACCATGACTCGTAACTAGTCATGAGCTGAGTCATAACAACTGGGAATGTGTTTTGCAGCATATTTTTCAGGGACTTTTATGTCTTTTCCTACTCCCTTACAAGCCAAACCAATGTCGTTTTGGCTTCCCAAGGGGTGGTATAAAAGATCCAAAGCCCCAAATTCATAACATAATTTTCAATTCCACTCAAGCAAATCAAGAGAGGTGATTTTGTTTCTCTCTTAAGAGCAAGTTTGGGTTTCTCAAAGAACAAGACAAATCTCGAGGATTTCATCCAATCTTTTACTTTAGATTTGTGGGATATTCATCAATAGGTTCCTTCCACCCATTGAGTCCTAATAATTTACTATATTACAAGTATAAACCTTTTTCCCTAATTGGTGAAATTTCATATTGATGATGAATTCCATAAATTTTTCCTTCAATTGTCTTAATTCTAAACCATGAAAATATATTCCCTCTTGATAATGGTGTTACCATATGTTTGATAATGCAAATGCCCACTTCATGAATTGTTATTGAAATATAGGGTGTTATTCATAATTTTCCCATACCATGAATTATTCAATAATTGCCAAGAGTATTTTACAATTGAGAGTGTTAGTGGGTTATGAACACCCGATAGTTATATAGTCATGCGTGTTACAAGTTTCCAAGTTACAAGTCATACAGATCATGTTTATGTTATTATATTTAGATTATTATCATGTTGAGCATTTAACAGTTAAATCATGTTAAACTTTTATTAGTATTAGTATCAATTTAGTTGGGAGTAAAACTCATCACTAAATGAACCTAGGGATGAGGGCTTACCTGCCAGCTTAGGGTGAGGCATTTAGTAGTAGTTCCTAAGTTCCAAAACTACATAGCCAGTGTAGGTTATGAGAGGTCTTCTTACCAATATAGAGTTGACACTCTCTTCAGGGTACCTGCCAGTTTAGGGTGACTCCACATTCCTTCAGGACACTAGTTTAGTGGATCCACACAGCCAGTGTCAGTACCCATGGCAAGGTACTGACACCCTTCCAACTACGGTTATAGGTCAGACCATGATTAGCTCAGATTGGGGCATGTCGATTAAATGTTAGCTCCCATAGTTTTAGTTCAGTATTCAAATTATATTAGCTCAGGTTTGCATGACCGAGTATTCAGTTTATCAATTGTTTAGTTGTTCTATTTATAGATTATTTTGGCACATGCTTTACTTGGTCTTGTATTTGTTTTACATGTTTATGCATCTATGCACAGAACTTATGCGTATTTAAGTTAGTTCCAGCTCACATACAAGTACCTTTAAAGTACTGACTGCATACTATTTTTTGTGTTATATTGATTTCACAATATAGGTTTGAATGCTCTGTTCCTAGACCACGCGTAGTCCATTTCGATACCAATTAGTTGCAGTATTGGTAAGTTCTCATAAGTCGAGGACTAGTTCTATTATTTATCATTCTTTCCAGTATTTTAGTTTATGTTATTTCAACAGTCAGAGTTAGTTGGGGACCTATCCCAATAGTTTATCATGTTTAGAGGCTCTCAGTTATTCAGATAATTAGTTATGTTTTCAATGATGTGTTTCAGACTTCTTTATATTGACTTGACTATTTGGAACTTCTATTAAATGAAATTTTTCATAGTATTTTGATACTTTCTTCTAGTAATTACAATTTTTTCCTATTTATGGGTTAGCTTAAGGTCATATATGGTATTAGGCATTATGTTACGACTAGGAGATAGTATCGAGTCATGATAGAGTTCTACGTGTCTTATGTCGCCACATTGATTTGACCACTCCTAGAGGCAGAAGAGGCATAGCACAACCCAAGATAGAGTCTACTTTGGTAAGAAGGGTTAAGGTTTATCTTTCAGCAGCAGCCATCCACTAAGTTTTTTAGGCCTGATTATGTAGCGCCTGTATCTACTGCTAAGTGTGACCACAGGCTAAGATTTACGCAAGATAGAAAAGAAATGAGGGATGCAGATCATAGGAAACAGAGACTAGATTTGGCAAGATAAATTACAAACTTGATTTCTAATTTGGGAGATAATGCCTCCTGAATTTAGGGAAAGGGGAAGATTAAGAAGGAAACACTGAATTTTGTCATGAAGTTTTGTTGGACCGTGGTTCATTTTTTATTATGTTCAAATATTGCAGAAAATCTATTAACATGGGACTGAGCTGCATTGATCATGAGTTTGATAGAAGGTTATGAGATCGACTTTGCAGTTTTTACCAGGTATGAGTTGCACTACAGAGAATTTAAGGATTTAACTATAATGCCTTTATCATACCTCATTCAGTAGTTATGTATTGAGTTAAGAGTTCCTTAGATCTTGAATATTCATAGGAGGTTAGAGGTGATGAGCATTGTATAGATAAGTATGATCAAGGATTCGGCAAACTCATCCCTTGCCTAAAGAGCTCATGCACCTCCGATAGTGATTTTGACCCAGTCTAATAGAACCAAAATTCTGGTAAAGCATGTTGATCGGCCAAATATGGATGTTGATGATGCGAGAGTTCATTTTGACTTTGAGATAGGTGAGCATAGAGATGCACCCAAGATGAGTACTTAGAGAGGGGGGCCTAGCCACTTTATTGTAGCCATGGATTTTGCTTTTGAGCTAGTTAGGTCATATTTTGTGTATCCTCATCCCACTACTATAGCTCCTACCATAGGTTTGATAGCAATGCCATAGAAGTTTTTACAGCTCATAGTAGAGCATCAGGATGTGACTAAACCTGCTTGCGGTGTTGAGACTGAGCTTGCATCTTCATATGGGTAGATCCAGCCTTGGTTCCTGATTACATTAGAGACTACTAATACTAGGATATAAGCTAAACTCTGGGCTGAGATATTAGAGTTCACTATTGAATTACATGCCCGTATTGATTCTTTGAGAGTCGGTGTTTTCTCGATTTAGGGATATTATAGCTCTTGACCTAGGTGGGGACTTGGGAGGAGGTAGTCACACTACGAGCAGAGGAACGCTCGTTTACTAAGAGCTAGATACTATCCACTCCTCCATTTATCCAATTATTTGCTCAGCCTATACCTCCGTGCAACCCTATGTGTTTTAATTTATACATGAAAAAGGAGGAGATGATTCCAGCTATGGGGACTAAGCAAGATAGGACAGAGGATCTATATTATCCCTCAATTCTATTTTATAAGGCCATGAAATGGGACACCCATGATTCTAGGGTGTCCACGGTAGATGATGCAGTGTGATGATTTGCAATTATAGTGGATGTATCTTATAGTAGTGCCTTGCATCCACCACCACCACCACCAATCGAGATACCCCCAAAAAGAGATGGTCATGAAATAGATACCTAGTGCATCCTAGGTATGTCCTCATTCCCTTGAATCATATTATTATCATGTACTAGGGACAGTGCGTAGGCTTTTGGTTATGGATGGGGTATACCACAGCCGCTATGGGTTTTTGTTGTCATGTTTTTTTTCCTGTCGGTCACAATTTAATTATGGAACTAACATGTCTAGGAAGTATTATGTTGTGTTTTTGTGTAACTAGGAGAAAAATGAGTATCTAAGGAAGTTGATGTATTTTGTTTTGATGTTTGAGAAAAAATATTACCCCTTTGAAATCCCTTTTATGTCATTAGAATTAGGGACATAATAATCATAGCTACGAGTTGCATGAACCAGATTGGTAGTAGTCTATGGTGCAACCCTGTTCCAAGTGTGTGTAGGATGCTTACTATGTTCCCTTTGTGTGTAGAATTCAGAACTTGTCCGGTTAGTCTTGCCTATGTTGTAGGATAGTCGGTTAGAAAAGGATCATAGGTTGTTCTTGGAATAATTCCACTTTAATCCTAAATGACCTTCCAAATATGAATAAGTATCCCTTGATCCCTATTTTGATCCTGTAGAGACTATTTTTCTTATTCACCTTTCACCTTCCTATTTTTGTTATAATAAATCTATTTTGGCCTTGGTCCTCCTTGGATATTGTACACCTCAACTTAGGCAAATTGCCTAAGTTGAGGGCGGTTATCATAGGGTTGTATGATTTGAAGTAGGTATGAAGAAGGGTAAATAAGAGAAAATAAAGTAGGGTTGGGTGTGGTAGAAAAATTGGAAAAAACAAAATAAAAATAGAGGAAAAAAAAAACCACACCCAACCTAAATGAGTTGTAAAAAAGAGAGAAATAAGGTTGAAATAAAATAAAATTAGTTGATAAGTGCATCTCCTAACAGAGGTGTAGTGCCAATAAGACTTAGTCACTAAATTTCTTTATGTACCATACCATCCCCTAAGCCTACATTATGAGCTGAGTAAAGTCCTATAGTGATCCTAACCCGACTTTCTGAAAATTAAGGTAAAGAAAATAAGGGCAAGCCTATGGTATTTTATGCATATTTTTGGAACTTTTTTGTGAGTATTAGTGTCTCGTGATCGTCCCTGTATTAACATACATGATTCTATTAAGTGAGTGGGACTTCTTTGTTATGAGGGTACATAGGTTGTGTTTCTAGCTGCTTATTTAGTCGGATAGTGTAACTTGTACATATGCATGATTGTTTTCTTATAATATAATGTTATATTTTGGTTACTTTGTGCCATATTAGTGTGCTTCATATATACACACAGTTGGTTTTGGTGTTAAATTAGAAAGAGGGTAATGTTTTTTATCTAAATTTGATGATTGACTGCCATAGGTGTCTTAGGTTTATCTTGGTTAAACATTATCGTGTTGTTTATTTGTGTTTTCTTGACTAAGGATATTCAAATGCTCTAAGTTGAATGTGTTGATGTGTTATGGTTTCATAAAACTTTCAATGCTTAAAATTAAAAAAATATGCAGTTACTTAGGTCATTTTGTTAGATATGATATATTTTGTGTTGTGTTTTGCAAGAAATCGGGTTTTGGAAGATAAACAAGAGAAAAAAAGTGAAAATCTTAAAGTCTTGTACCCCCTATGTGGGTATCTATGGCCCATAGGTGGGTACTACCTACGTGGCATAGGTTCCAGAACAAGTATCAGGGAGTTGATTTTTAGAGATTCAGAAGTTGAGATTTGGCCTTACTACCTATGAGGTACCTACGGCTCATAGGTGTCACTTATGGCCCGTAGGTGCCAAAGTAAGTGTCAGAAGTAAGGATTTAGAGAGATCGTTCTAAAGTTTTAGAGGTTTTCACCTACATAAGTCCACCTACGGACTGTAGGTTCCACCTATGGCTCGTAAGTGGCACAGTAGGTGTCCACCGACTCCAGTTTTTCGCTTTTGTTTTGAAAAGATTTCCTAGGGTTTCCATGTAATCTATGAATACTCTTTTGATGTTTTTTATTTATTTTACGCACTTATATTATTCACAAACACATATCTTGATTTTGAGATGGAATTTTGATCTTAGGATTTGAAACACCCTTTGGTTCTTAAAAATTTCTTAACCTATGAGCTTACTCAGACTACAACTATACAGGTTGTCTTGACGGGTGTACCCAACTTGTAAGGTGTCCAATGAGATTTTTTTTAGTTATTACATTGGTGATGACTTGAGGTCATGAGTTATATGACTCCATACGAGTCGTAAGGTGGAAATCGTAGGGTGTCCAGTGTATACCATGATAGATTTTGTCTCAATTACGAGTAGATCATATGAGTCATAATGTTTGGCTATGAGTCATAATGTTTGGCTATGATTCATATGGTAAGACTCGTAACTAGACCACTATGGGTGCATGGGGTACTTTTTAGCCTACAACCGGATCTTATGATTGTAGGGTGACCCTACGAGTCGTAGGGTCATCCGTAATGACTGGCGATGATTTTCAGCTTTATTTAAAGGGGCACTTTGGTCATTTCCCTTACTCTCCAATTAAAACCCCCTTCCATAAAACACCTTTAGGTCTTTATTTTCATCCATTAGCAAATCAAAATGTATTTTCTCTTCTCTAAAATTTTCTCAAGCAAGAGCATTAGGGTTTTCAAGAGGTTGGTCAATTAGAGATTCCACAGGAAAATTTTCTCCATAATTCTTGATATTTCAAGCATGTGAATATACCCGCAAAATTTGTTTTACTTAAGGCATGGAATTATATGATTATTTATATAGATTTGAACATGGGTATTGATGGGTAGAGGGTTTTGGAATGAATATTTCTTAAACTATTTTCCCATAATTTATTATGCATTGTTCACACTTTATATATGGTTTTGAACTTGAGGGGTGCTAGGGCATGGTGAATAAACTAAGGGATTTTGATTTCCCTAAATTTTGTGAATATTGACAATTGAATTGGTGATAACCCCAACCTAATTTTGTGAAAATGGGTTTGAGTATGAGTATAATTACATTGAACTACTTTCAAAACAATTGCATGATATAAATAAGTTATTGAAACATAATGGTTTGATTTACCAAACAACAGAAGTCAGATTCCCCCACCTTGTATTAATGAACAGAGGGAGTTGTTTTCCCAAGTTAATGGAATTATAATAGCATGTTGATGTTTCATTGAAAGTGTAGTTGGTTTAATAAATGGGAATGTGTGCTAAGTATTTTAGTTGGGCTTAAAAAAGGAATGTATAGCTGGGTCATGAAAGTGGAGGTCCCGAGGGACCAATACTGGAAACTGCAGTTGCTAATGCGGGATTCTAAATGATCAGGGGGTTTGAGTCCCCCTTATTATAAGATTGGGTGGTATGAGTCCCCCATGTTAAATAACTAGGTTCTTAAGTCGCCTTTGATATATATAAGGAGGTTCGAGTCCCCCATGGTGCATATGTACATGTGATTATTCTCTGGTTCATGCGAATACACGTACTAGGGACCTTTTAACTGGGGGAAGAGTTGGACCCTAATAGCTCGTGGGTGCCTTATCATGACAGTTATGCTACACAATGCAGGTTAAGATTTTTAAAATCCATGCTAAACCTTATTCCATATCTCGACATTATATATATATGGAGAGAGAAAGAGAGATGCATGTATATGAACATGTACATTAAGTTGAATTGGATTTTGAATTGTTATTAATTTATCCTTATCCCTGAGTTTCATGCTAACGCTAAACCCATTTACCGTCTCCAGATGTTGTATCCCCATGTGATGCAGGACATAAAGACACTGCTAGTTTTCCCATGCAGTAATTAGGTGACTTTTGGATCGGTCGAGAGTTTACTTAAAGTGGTGAGCTTCCATACTATGGAAGACCCTATTTCATGTTTAGTTCCCTTAGGTAATACACTCTTCTCTAGACTTATTTTTGGTTATTGTCGAGGGCATGTCCCACTTTTTATTAGTATTCAAGTATTAGAGGCTTATGGATATTACTGTGGACTTGGTTACTTGTTATTGATTATTGGTTATCGATTATCGATTATTATTTATTGAAAAATCTTAAATACCTTTAAGTTATTAATCATGTTATCTTGTTATATGCTTGAAATTCAGTTGCTGCTAGTGATTAGGGTCTTTTTATCTAGGTAAAGGGGGTAGTCCATTGTCCTTGTTGGACTTAGGATGCCCATCATGGCCAAGCCCTGTTTTGGGTCGTGACAAAGTTGGTATCAGAGCCTAGTTTCATGGTCAATTAGTTGTCGACAAAGCTGTGTCAAGTAGAGTCTCTTTTATAGGTATGTAGCATGCCACACTTATAAGGGAGAGGATATGAGATATCTAAGAATGTTTCCCTTTTTTTTGTTCTATTTTGGGCTATAGAGTCTAAGGCATTGGATCTCCTCTAATTCCCATTTATTCATAATACAGAAAGATCTGATATTTGTGGAAACTCTTGAGTCCCTCTTGAGGATAATATGGATAGAGCTCGTCCTACATATGGAGTTCATACCTGGTCTAGGGGTCCAAATCCTGATTGCCTTCATAGAGTTCCACCAATCTCGGATACCTGAGGGTGATGTGTCCAAAGTTGAGTTTTTTCAGTCAATCCATTTACTTAACCAGTTGATGGCCTCTCAGACTGAGCATGTTGCCTTTGTCACTCCATCTTCTGAGGTCACTGGAGATGGCTAGTTTATTAGGTTGAGTCCTCTGACTTTCACTGGTTCAAAGGTTGAGGAATATCCTCAAAACTTTATTAATAAGATAGAAAAGATATTTAGGGTCATACATGCTTTTAACTCTGAGGGTGTTGATTTTACCACATACCAATTGAAGGATATGGCATATCAGTGGTAAAAGGAGTGGAAACAGATAAGGGGAGATGATTTAAGCCAGCTATATGGGATGACTTTTCTAGTGCTTTTCTAGATCACTTATTTCCTGAGGAGTTAAGGGGGCAAAGGCTGGGGAGTTCATGAATTTAAAGCAAGGCAAAATGACTGTGAAGGAGTATGCCTTGAAGTTTACATTGATATTATCCCATAATTTTATTTTGAAGTGCAAAGCCGAGTTATTGAATAAGTATCTCTAAGCTCTTGGTGTTTATACAATAGGATGAGGAGGAAAAGAAGAAGCATGCTAGGATAAGGGAAAGGTAGAGTAAGAAAATTAGGTATTTTGAGCAGGGTGGAGGTCAGTAAAACAATGGTGAAGATGGTAGGCAGTGGTCTAAAAAGAAGTAGAAAAATTTTTGTTCCTATTCTATGGCTAGTGATCCTTATCCTAAGTCATCTGGTGATCGTCACTTTTAGAATGATAGTGGATTTAGGGAAAAATGACCAGTCTTTGGCTAACGCAGCTTAGTAGACCCCATCTTATCCCCTTATCATTTTTGAAGATAGATGCATCATGGTTTTTATGATGAAGGAGGGAAGAAGTTCTTTAAGTGTGGTAAACTTGGTCGCATGTAGTGGGATTGTCCTTCTAAGGTCACTTCTGGAGCTAATAAGGTTTTAGTTGCTACTACTTCAACTCCTCTACCAAAGGATGCTACTTCTAGCTCCAGCACTGGTCAGAATCATCTATATGCTCTTACCACCCATCAGGAATCTAAGGTTTCTCCTGATGTTTTCACTGGGATGTTACAACTCTTTTCTCATGATGTGTATTGCTTACTTAATCTGGGGTCTACTCTTTCTTATGTGACCCCTTATATTGCTATTCATTTTGGGTTTGGTCCTGAGTGTATACCTGATCCCTTTATTGTGTCTACCCCAGTGGGTGACTCTATTGTGGCTAGAAAAGTCTATAGGGGTTGTGTGGTATCAATTTGTGGTAGGGAAACATTGGTAAATCTAATAGAGCTAGATAGGTTAGATTTTGATGTAATCCTAGGGATAGATTGGCTCCATTAGTGCTATGCCTCTCTAGATTGTCGGACCCGTAAGGTCCTTTTCAAATTTCCTAGTGAGTCGATTATAGAATAGGAAAAGAGTTCCCTAGAATCTAAGGGAAGGTTTATTTCTTATCTAAGAGCCCGAAAATTGATTTCCAAGAAGTGTCTTTATCATTTGGTCAAGGTTAAATATTTTAACTCTTAGGGTCCTTCATAATAATCCATTTTCATGGTTAGTGAGTTTCACAAAGTGTTTTCGTGATGATCTCTTTGGTATCCCTCCCGATAAGGTAATTGATTTTGGGATAGACCTTCTTCCAGATACCTGCCCTATCTCTATTCCTTCTTATAGGATGGCCCTGACTGAGTTGAAAGGTCTTCGTGACAAAGGTTTTTTTCAACCTAGTATTTCCCCGTTAGGTGCTCCTATTGTCTTTGTGAGAAAGAAGGATGGTTCCTTTCAGATGTGTATAGATTACCGCCATTCAAATAAGGTGACAGTGAAGAATAGTTTCCTCTTCCCAGGATTAATGACATATTTTATCAACTTCAGGGCTAAGAACTTCTCTAAGATTGATCTTTGGTCGGGAATCATCATTTGAATATTAGGGAGGTGGATATCCTTAGACTTCTTTTTAAACCCAGTAAAGTAATTTTGAATTTCTGGCCATGTCTTTTAGGTTGACAAATGCCACGATGGCATTTATGGATCTTGTGAACTAGGTATTCTATCAATTTCTTGACTTACTTATTATTGTGTTCATTGATGATATTTTGGTATATTCGAAGAGTGAGGAGGATCATACCAATCACCTCTATGTAGTGTTGTGAACCCTTAAAGATCAGCGATTGTATGCTAAATTTTCTAAATGCGAGATTTGGCTGAATGTTTTTACTTTTATAGGCCATGTTGTTTCTAATAAAGGGATTATGGTGGATCCACAAAAGGTTGTGGTGGTTAAGAAGTTGCCTAGGCCCATGGCTCCAAACGATATTTGGGGATTCTTGGGTTTAGTTGGGTATTATAGGAGGTTTATGGAGAGTTTTTCTTCGATTGTTGCCCCATTGACTAGGTTGACTCAAACGAAAGTAAATTTGATGTGATCTGATATTTGTGAGGGTAGTTTTGAGAAGATAAAAGATAGGTTGACTTCAGCTCTGGTTTTGACCCTACCCGGGCGAATTGATAGTTTTGTTGTATATTGCGATGCGTCCCATATGGGACTTAGTTTTGTTTTGATACAGCATGGCAGACTGGTGGCTATGCTTCTAGACAGCTTAAGGTGCATAAAAAGAACTATCTGACTCATGATTTGGAGTTGTTGGTTGTGGTTTTTGCTTTGAAGATTTGGCACTATTACTTGTATGAAGTTCATGTTGATATATATTCTGATCACAAGAGTCTACAATACGTGTTCACTTAGATAGAGTTGAATCTCAGGCAAAGGATATGGCTTGAATTGCTCAAGGACTATAATATGAGTCTTCACTATCATCCAGGTTAAGCTAATATGGTTGTTGATTCTCTTAGAAGGTTATCCATAGGGAGCTTATCTCATGTTGATGAGAAGAAAAGAGGTTCGGTGAAGGATATTCAACACTTGGCTAAACTTAGAGTTCGTATTTTGGATTCCAAGGATGGTGGGGTAATTATTTAGGAGGTGAAGAAGTCTTTTCTCGGTACTGAGGTACAAGAGAAGTAGCTTTTGGACCTTATCTTTATACAGATCAAGGATAATGTCGGTCAACAGAAAGTGATGGCTTTTGAGATTGGTGGCGATGGTATCTTAAGGTACCAAGAGAGGTTGTGTGTTCCTGATATTAATATGATGAGAGAAAGATCTTGGATGAGGCTCGTGAGTCGCGGTATGTGATCCATCCTAGTTTGACAAAAATATACCATGACTTGAGGAGATTTATTGGTGAAATAACATAAAGAGATATATGGCCAATTTTGTAGCTACGTGTATAGTTTGTCAGCAAGTAAAGGGTGAGCACTTAAGGCCTGGTGGGTTATCTCAAAAGATTAAATTGCCTTTATGGAAATAGGAAATGATTAACATGGATTTCATTACCAGTCTTCCGTGGTCACTTAGTCAGTTTGATTCAATTTTGGTCATCATGGATAGGATAACTAAGTTTGCTCACTTCTTCTTATTTGGATAATTTTTTTCTGTGGAGGATTATGCTAAGATTTTAATTCAGGAAATCATCAAGTTGCTTAGTGTGTTTGTCTCTATTATATATGTCGTAGTATGCAGTTCTCGCCTCACTTTTGGTGTTCTTTTCAGAGAGGTTTGGGGACTAAGGATTTTAAATCTGAAGGTCCTTCCTTACAAACTATCCCTTGGTATGTGAATATCTAAGGTGTTCCCTGATGATCCTCCTAGTATTCCTCCCAATAAGGAAATTGATATTTGGTACTGATCTTCTTCCAGAAACTTGTCCTACTTATATCCCTCCTTATAGGATGGCTCCGACTAAATTGAAAGAACTCAAGAAATAGTTGAAATATCTTTTGAAAAAGGGTTTTATCCGCCCTAGTGTGTCTACATGGGGTACTCCAGTTCTATTCATATGTAAGAAGGATGGTTACTTTTGAATGTGTATTGATTATCGCAAATTGAATAAGGTAACTGTGAAGAATAAGTATCTGCTACTGCGGATTGATGATCTCTTTGATCAACTTTAGTGTGCTAAGTACTTTTCAAAAATTAATCTTCAGTCTGGGTACCATCAGTTAAAGATTAGGGTGGTGAATATCCCTAAGATTGCTTTTTGAACTAGGCATGGTCATTTTGAGTTCTTGGTGATGCCCTTTGGTTTGACTAATGCCCCAGCAGTATTTATGGATCTCATGAATCAGGTATTTTATCAGTTTTTGGATATATTCATGATTGTATTTATCGATGATATTTTGTTGTATTCCATGAGCAATGCAAATCATATTGATCACCTCCGCCTTGTGTTGTAAACTTTGAAAGATCGGCGGTTGTATGTGATATTCTCAAAGTGTGAGTTCTGGTTAAATATTGTGAATTATCAGGGCCATAATTTTTCTAGTGAAGGGATCATGGTGGATCCACAGAAAGTTACGGTGGTTAAGTAGTGGCCTAGGTCCAGAACTCCAACCGACATTTGGAGCTTCTTGGGTTTAGTTGATTATTATAGAAGGTTTGTGGAAAGTTTCTCTATTATTGTTGCCCTATTGACTAAGTTGACTCAGAATAAGGTAAAGTTTTTATAGTCTGATGCTTGTGAGGGTAGTTTTGAGAAGTTTAAGAATAAGTTAACTTCGACTCCAGTCAGTAGACTACCTAAGGGTACTGATGATTTTGTAGTCTATTAAGATGCATCCCGGGTAGGACTAGATTTTGTGTTGATACAACATTGTGTATGCTTCTAGAGAGCTGGAAGTTCATAAGAAGTATAATTCGATTCATGATTTGGAATTGTTAGATGTGGTATTTGCTTTACAGATATGGCTAGATTATATGTATGGGTCTATGTAGACATTTATTCTGGTCATAAAATCCTGCAATATGTGTTCACTCAAAAAAAGCTAAATCTCAGGCAAAAGAGGTAGTGTGAGTTGCTATAGGACTATGAAAGTCTCCACTACAAGTAAAGCTAACGTGGTTGCTGATACTCTTAGCAGGTTGTCCATGGGAAGCTTATCTCATATGGACTAGAAGAAGAAGGATTTAGTGAAGGATATTCACCACTTAGATAATCTAGGAGTCCTTCTCTTAGATTCTAAGGATGGTGGTGTAACTATTCAAGAAGTGGTAAATTTATCTCTTAGAGCAGAGGCAAAGGACAAGCAAGTGTTGGATCCTATCTTAATACGAATCAAGAATGATGTGGGTAGGTAGAAGATAATGGTTTTCGAGATTGGTGGTGATGGTATCTTGAGGTAACAAGGTAGATTATGTGTTCCCGATGTTGATGGGTTGCGGGAAAGAATTTTGGCTGAAGCTTATGAGTAGCGTTATATGGTTCATTTTGGTTCAACAAAAATGTATCATGATCTCAAAGAGATTTATTAGTTGAATAATATGAAATGGGATGTGGCCAATTTTGTGGCTAAGTGCATGATGTGTAGCAAGTGAAGGTGGAGCACTTGAGGCTCGATGGGTTGAGTCAAGAGATTAAGTTGCTGGTATGGAAATGGGAAATAATTAATATATATTTTGTTACCGGTTTTTTGCGGTCTTATCAGCAATTTGATTCAATTTGGGTCATCGTGGAGAGGATGACTAAGTCCGTTCATTCCTTGCCAGTGAGGATAGATTTTTATGTTGAGGACTATGCGAAGTTATATATCCAAGAGATAATAAAGTTGCATGGCGCACCAGTTTATGTTAGTTTTGATCGAGGTATATAGTTCTCATCTCACTTTTAGAGGTCATTTTAGTGAGGTTGGGGTACTAAGGTAACTCTTAGTAGTGCTTTCCACCCGCAGACAGATGGGCAAGCTAAAAGGACAATTTAAGTCTTGGAAGATATTCTTCGGGCTTGTGTATTTGATTATGGTAGTAGTTGGGTTGACCACTTACCTATTATAGAAGTTGCCTATAATAACAGTTATCACTCTAGCATTAATACGGCTCCGTTTGAGGCCATATATTGTAGGAGGTGTAGGTCTCTTATTGGGTAGGTTGAGGTTGATAAAAATATATTATTTAGCCCTGATTCAGTTCACCAAGCCATGGACAAAGTGAAGGTGATTAGGATAGGCTTAAGACCGCCCAAAGTCACCAAAATTCCTATGCGGACATGACACGAAGGGAATTGGAATTTAATATTGGTGATTGGATGTTCTTGAAGGTTTCTCTCAATAAGGAAGTGATACGGTTTGGAAGAAAGGGGAAGCTTAGTCCCTATTATGTCGGTCCATACTTGGTTTTGAAGAAGGTTGGTATTATTGCATATGAATTGAGTTGCCTTTTAGTTTAAGCTTCATTAATCCGGTGTTTTGTATTTCAATGTTGAGAAAGTTAGTGGATGATCCTTTGATGGTAGTTCCTTTGGAAAAGGTGGGCATTTTAGATTCCTTGTCCTAGAAGGATATCCTGGTTGAGATTTTGGATCGAAAAATCCGTCAGTAATGGACCAAGGATGTGGCTTCAGTAAAGGTTCTTTGGAGGAACCAAAATCTTAAGAAAGCTACTTGGGAAGCCAAGGAGGACATAAAGTTCAAGTATCCATTCTTGTTCCCCGTTTCGGATAAACATGCTTGAGGTATGTGTATTCCTTAACATTCTTGTATTCTGACTTTATTAAAGAAAATTGTAATTTCCTTGGTATCTTTGTTTTCTGCCTTTGTTAAAGGTAAGTGTGGTTGTGTTTGGGGTAAAATCGTGTTAATAAGTGCCTTGTCCTATCATTCGAGGATGAATGATCCTTAGGGGGGAGTATGTAATGCCCTGAGTTTTTGGTCCTTGAAAATTTCTGAAATTTTATCCTCCCTACCCTAACTACAACTTACCCTACTAGTCTTAGGGAGTCTTGATGAGTCGTTAGACCCAATCATAACCTAATCAGTGTGTGTTTGAATAAGTTCTGCTCTGAGTAAGAGTGGCTCACTAAGGGTTGTAAACACTCATTACGAGTCATTGGGTGCTAGCAAATCATAGGATGTCCAGTGTATACCCCAAGAGGGTTCTGTGTTGATTATGACTGGACCCTATGAGTCGTAGAGTACTATTACAAGTCGTATTAGTTGATTCATAAGGTCAATAGAGTGTGAGTACCCTGGAGACTATCTTGTCTATGACTCATCGTGACCAGTCATAATGAGACCTTACGAGTCATAAGTGACCCGTAGCTCTGACGGCTAAATTTCAGCTTTTAATTTGAGGGCACTTTGGACAATTTCCTTCTTATCCAATTAAAAACCCATGTTCATAAAGCACTCCAGGGGCAATTTCTTATTCTAAACGTATCAAACACTCTCAAAACTCTCTCAAGTATCTTAAGCAAAATACTTAAGGTTTCTGAGAAATAAGCCATCCAAGGGCTCAACAGTTGAATTCTTTTCGTGAAACTTTATATTTCAAGCATGTCACTCTTTCCTAATTGCTAATTTGGTAAAAGAATATGATTTAAAGTGTTGTTCATATGGTATTGGTGTTGGTTAGGAAACATGGGTTGAGGGTTTTGAATGTTTGTTGTTGAATAATGTTTCCCACGGTTTACAAATAACTTTTCATGCTTTAATTTTGGTTTTGAACTTGTAAGGTGCATGGTGAATGAACTAGTGGATTGTGATTTCCCCCAACTTGTGACTTTTGAAGTGGTTATGACCTCAATCCCATATTGTGAAATTGGTTTTGAATATGAAAAATATGAACATTAAACTACTCTTGAAATTATTGCATGATGTGAAAGGTTAATGAAGCATAATGATTTTGAATTAAAACTTATGAGTTGTGTAATTACCCAAGATAATGTATAATTGAACCAAGGGGGCTATGAATTCCCCAAATAATAAAATTGTTTCGACATGTTGATGTTACTTTGCAAGTGTAGTTGGTATGACGATACCAACAATGTATGCCTAAATGTGTATTACCGTTCAATGAATGGGAAGGTGTGTTAATTATTTTAATTGGGCTTTAATGAGGGTTGTGTAGCTGAGTCATGAAAGTGGAGGTCCTAAGAGACAAACACTAGAAACTGTGATTGCTGATGCAGGGGTCTAAATGACCGGGTGGTTCGAGTCCTCCTTATTATTATCATATGACTGAGAGGTTTGAGTTTCCATATAATATTACATGATTTGGTGTTTATGTCACCTTGATATGCCGGGAGGTTCGAGTCCCCTATAGTGCATATGTATACCCTTTAGTTTGTGCATCTACCCGCACTGAAGCCCTACCAGCTGGGGGAGAGCTCGGCCCATGTAGCCTGTGGGTGCCTTCTTATGTTATGACAATTAAGCTACACAATCTAGTCTAAGTTTTAAAGTGCATACTAAGCCTTGTTCCCTATCCCGACATATTACTTATATATGTATTATGATATAATTCATATGGTATTGAAATGACTGGACTTGACATTATTTTATCCTCTATACTTGAGTTATATGCTAGTGTTTCCCCTACTAACCATCTTCAGATGCTATATCCCCATGCGATGCAGGCACTAAAGATACTTCTACTTTTCCTGTGCAAAGTTAGGTGGATCAGCTCGATTTATCGGTTCATTATGGTGAAGTGGTGATCTTCCATTCTTCGAAAGGCTTAGGCATTTTATCTATTTACATTATTAGATTTGAGTTGATAGTTTTCATTTTCATCAACATTATCATTGTCAGAGTCAGGGACATGTCCTGACCAAGACTGGGTTTGGGTTCTTTTGTTAGAAGGATTTGTTGAATTACTGTGAACTTGGGTGATGTTGGCAGGTAGTTTGTCCAGTTACGGATTGTCGGTTATAGACATGATTTAAATATCATTAGGCTTATTCTTATTCTACCTTGTTATATGTTTGGAATTCATCCGACATTGGGGATGTTGTGTTCACTTGTTAGGTGCAGGGGGTGGTCTCCGGTCCATGTGGGACTTGAGATGCCCATCACGGCCAGGCCTTGGTTCGGGTCATGGCATTTCCCTTACTTCCCAATTAAAACCCCCATCCATACAACACCTTTAGGGCTTTATTTTGATCCCTTATCAAATCAAAATACATTCTCTCTTCCCTAAAATTCTCTCAAGAAAGAGCATTAAGGCTTTCAAGAGGTTGGTAAATTAGAGCTTCCAAGGGCAAATTCTCTCCATAATACTTGATATTTCAGGCATGTAACTCTACCCTCAAAAAGTTTTTTTACTTAAAGCATGGTATTATATGATTGTTTATGAAGATTTGAACATGGGCTTTTATATGGGTTGAGAATTTTAGGATGAGTGTTTCTTAAACTATTTTTCCATGATTTATTATGCATTTTTATGCTTTATATATGGTTTTAAACTTATGGGGTGCTTATTCATGGTGACTAAACTAATGGATTGTGATTTCCCCCAAATTTTGTGAATATTGACAATTGAATTGGTGACAACCCTAACCCAATTTTGTGAAAATGGTTTTGAGTTTGAGTATAATTACATTGAACTAATTTCAGAACAATAGCATTAAATAAAGAGTTTATTGAAACATAATGGTTTGATTTAATGAACAAAGGGAGGTTGTTTCCCCCACCTTGTATTAATAAATAAAGGGAGTTGTTTTCCCAAGTTAATGGTTGTAACACCACGTACTTTCGGGCTAGAATTTGAACCGTCATTCCTACGTGTGTAAAGTCTAATCCTATGATTTGAGTATGAATATATGTGTCATTACCATTCACCTTACCTATAAAGTGTTTTTGATGCGAATCATAGTCATAGGAAGCACTTAGAGCAAAGTCGAGTTGAGAACGCTTTCATCGATTAAGTTTTAGTATTTGATTATACAAGGGTCAAATTTAAACAAGTTTACCTCCTAGAATATAAATATTAAGGTTTTCTTCTATATGTTAAATGAATGTTCTTTTAGTCTTCTTTCCAATGCAACTGGTTTCACCTTAATTCGATATCGGAGTAGAAAGTTATGCTTATTTTACTCCAGAGTATCCGTCTGTAAACAAGGAGACAGCTTGAGATGATAAGTTGCCAACCAAGTGATGAGTTATCAACCTCATCATCAACCTTAACTAGATTCAACTACAAGGTGACGACTTGAGGTGATAAGCCATCAACCAAGTGATGTTCTATCAACCTCGTCGTCAACCATAACCACAAAGGGGAAAACCCGTTTAAACTTGATGACTTGGGTGATGGGACGTCATCAAGTTGATGGCTTGTCAACCTAGTTTTCAGTTAAGGGAAAATTACTGCATTTTCTTTAGTTTCTTTAGGGTATTTTGGTATTTTCTTCACCTCAAATACTACTTCCCACGACTTAAAAACATAAGGAGGCATTATTTTCCCCTATCCTCAATCACTTAACACGTTTTTCCTCCTCCTATCATCAAGAATATCAAGAACATCCAGATTAGAGTTCCTCACCCAAAATTCAAGCCTCCCTTCCCAAGAACAAGAAATTCAAGCTTTTTTCCTCAAGAATTCAAGTATTCAAGTTCCAATTTCAAATTTTTTCAAGAATTCGTTCAATTAAGGTATGTGGGGTATTCATTAATGGGTTCTTTCCACCCATTGAGTCCCAAAAATCCTCTTCTTTGATTGAGTATGAATTTTACTCTTTACTATGATCTAACTCAGTGAAAATCATGAACTTTTTTCCATGTTTCATTATGAATCTTACATTCATGCCATGCTATTAGTTTTTCCATATGATTTAAATTCCAAACTCATAGGTCATATTTGGTCAATACCATGTCAAGTAGTCAAATTCATGAATTTAGTCATGTAAACATGATATCCTCTCAATTTTAACTTATCCCCATGTTGTAATTCATGAAATTATCAGTTATTTATATTTATTATGTTTTGGGTCTCCCAAATAATGACTTCATACCAATGTTTTAGATAATGTTATCATATTTAAAGTATTATTCAGTGTTGGCGTGTTATGAACACCCAATACCTATGTGTTCTTACATATTTTTATTTTCAAGTAACAAGTCAGTTAGAATCATGATTTTATCTCCATACTCAAATTATCATTTTTATAACGAACCCACCAGTATTATTTCATGTTAAATACCTCAGTTTACAATTTCATGGTTACTTCAGATTATGCATGCACTGTCAGTTTTCAGAACACCATGTTTGAGCATATCAGTTTTTAGTGCATGCACCAGTTCATGATTTCAGTGTTAGTTTAGTTGGGAGTAGTATTTAGCACTGAGCGAACCCAGGGATAGGGGCTCACCTACCAGTAGAGGGTGTGACCCTTAGTAGCAATCCCTGAGATCAATATCTACATAGCCAATGTAGGTTTGAAAGTCGTTCTTCCAGTTAAGGGTTGACATATATCTCATAGGAGCACCTTCCAGTAGAGGGTGACTCCTTAGTCCTGTCGGACATCATTTTAGTGGATCCACACAACCACTATTAGCACCTTTTGAAAGGTACTGACACCCTTCTAACAGGGGTTACAGGTTGGACCTCAATTAGCTCAGATTGGGGCATGTGGGTTACATGATAGCTCCCACAGTTTCAATCCAATTAATCAGACTCACTATAATTCAGTTTTACATGATCAGTATTTATATATCAGTTATTCAGTAAACAGGTATCAGTTATTCAGTATTCAGATATTAGTTATTTAATAAACTAATATCAGTTATTTAGTATACAGATCTTAGTTATTCAGTATACAGACCTCAGCTACCTAGTTACATAGATATCCAATTGCTTAGTCATACAAATACTAGTTATTCAGTTATTCAGACCAGCTCAGTACATGTTATATTTAGTTTTCCTGTATGTTCATGTATCCATGCTCAGTGTTATTGTATATTTAGATCCTCGAGTTAGGTCAGTTTATATTTCAGTTCAGATATGCATGATTTTATGTTAGTTTCCATCACATTGTTTCAGACCCAGTATTCATACATGATCCTCAGTTCAATCGTATAGCATGTTCAATTTTGCATAAGATTTACATATAGTATTCATGTTTTACCATTTCCTAGCTTTAGTTTTACTTATTCTACAAAAACAATGATTTAAGAAACTAAGTGTAGTGATTCACCAGCTTATCAGATTATGTTTGTTACTCATGTATTAAGATACCTAAGCTTTCAGTTGATTTGAGTATCTTGGTGAGTCTACTTGAACTTATCATGCATATTTTATGATTATGTATCTATTCGGTTTTACTTATTGCATTCACCCCCACTTACTCAGTAAATTTCAAAAGTACTGATCCACAAATATGTCTATGTGCCACATTGTCTTAAAATATAGGTACCAATTATAGCTCATACATCATAATCAAACAATTTGCAGCTTCCAGCCAGCCGGTGATTAGTTCTCTTATTTTGGGGACTCCAGTCAGTAGTAGTTCATGTACTATCTTGCTATTATTCATAAGTATTAATTAGTGGTAGTTGGAGTCATTCCCAACTATCTACAATCAGTATAGTAGAGGCTTCATAGATAGTCAGTCAGAGTCGTTACATGTAATTCAAGTTCTTTCTTCAGATTTATCATGTTGTAAACTTTATCAGTATTACATTTATTCAAACTTTCTAATGATCATGTTTTCTCTCAGTGGATTCAGTTTTTATATAATTTAAATCAGTTGCTCAAGAAGTATGCTAGTTCATGAGTTAGCTTGGGATCAATTGTGGTTCCAGGCATCATGTTACGACAAGGGTGTAGTCTCGGGTCATGACAAACTTGGTATCAGAGCACGGAGTTCAAGTTTTCAAGGGTGTCTATGAAGCTGTGTCTAGTAGAGTCTTATGGAATAGTACAAAGACGTCTGTACGTTTTTTTGAGAGGCTATAGGGCATTTAAGAAATGTTTCCCTTTTTTATATCTTAGATCATGTTGTAGAGACGTTCTTTAAGAAACTTATACAAATTCTCCTCTATGTCCATTTATGTCAACTCTACCTCACTTTTAAGGAAACAGAAATAATGAAGCTTAAATTCCTATCGATAGAGTTTTCAGACAGTCCCCGCAGACAGCTATGGGATTACAGGTTGACTCAAAAAGTATCCCACCAGTGCTTTTACGTTCCAAAATATGAAGGATTTCATTCATGATCATGAAAAATTATGTGTTGATCCAAAGTTAGATGCGCCCTCAGATCCCTTCTTAGAATCCTATGATGGCATATGAACAAGAGTTAGAAGCATGAACCCAGAAGTTTAGCAGCAATAAACTGGGATAGTGTTTATCTGGATTTAGTATATTATGTATACATGGAGCAAGTTGTATGAAAGGTGAGCTAGTAGGCTTGAAATAGTTCATGCAAGAATTAAGTTTGTTGATTCAAAATTCAATATGATGGTGTGGTTATGATCTAGAGGTATACCCAAGGTGATATGGGATTGTATTATTTTATTTTAATGTGTGTGTATGATTAGATAGTACCCTTTAATTGCTTAGTGCAAATGAGGCTAGTGGTGTACTATATGATGTTCATACCAGCTAAGTTATGGGCTACAGAAAGATAAGAGTTATCTCAGAAAGAAGTATTAGGAGTGAGTTTCACAATTTCAGGTGTAGACTTTTAGGGTGAGTTTAATATTTATGTGCATTGTTATATCTCGGACCCTAGAATAAAATGGATGCAGTTCAGATCAGAGTTTATAAAAAGGGGTCCACAATCTTAGAATAATGGCTTTAATCAAAAGGGGAGATGATAGAACAAGGAACTAAGTCAGGCTTGCAGATTCTAGTAGTGATGCTAAAGAGTTGTATAACAACACTAGGGGAGGAAGATACCTAACCTACTCTTATCTTAGTTCAAAGTTTTGTACTTCAGTCATCACGACATCTACTCATACATTACAAGTCCTCCCTATGATCATAGTTCATGTTCATGTACCTATAAAGAATCATGTGTGCTCCCAGTCCCTAGTATAAGAAGTTCTAATTTGCTCAGAATTATGAATCATATTCCATCAAATCATGAACTCTAAACTCAGGTCATGCAGCTCATGACTCAGGTACTCATGCTTTATAGAATCTTTAGTTCCAAGTACTTATGGTACAGTCTTAATGACTAGTGAAATTCAAATTTATGGCATGCATGCCTTCAGTTTAGATCTCTTTAATGAATCCATGTCTTTGATACTCTATTCCTCAAGTATAATATTTTTTCATGCTTCATGTCATCATGTTCTAACCTTTTAGTGACCTTTCCTTATAAAATAATAGTGGTGATGAGTAATCACTGAGATGGAGAGAGAGTAAATATTCATTATTAATGAAAATATTATTGTATGCTCGTTGTATCTAAGGTTGTAAGTGTGAAGGAAAAGTATAGTTGAGGGAGTATCTGAGAAGTGTGGCTAAGCTTGAAAGTTAGAAGTTGCCTTGCCTAAGGCATATTAATTCTATCCTAGCTTATATCTCATAGGCCTATGCTCCATGTTATAGAATTATATCCATATGGCTATATTAATATTCCATGTTTGAGAAATAGTTCTCACCTATTCCCTGTGGGTTAAATCCTAATCTAGTTGGATTACTACATTTAACTTCGACCGTATTATACTTCTAAGGTTTTGTGTGACATCAGACATGAACGTTCACTACATCAGTTTCTTGGATCAGTTAGCAGATATCTTCATCAAGAGCCTTCTTTTTCTTCTGTTTCATATCCTGTGCTCCAAGCTTGCAGTTGCACAGCCACAGCTCAGCTTGCAGGGTCATGTTAGGACACCATAATAGCCACTTTTATGTATTTACATTTGATCAGAAGTGTATAGTTTATCTCTTATATTTGATTAGAATTGTATAGTTTATCTCTTATAGAGTTTTTGTTCAACTACACTTTGTATAGCATCCCGTATATATTGAGGAAGAACTCATCTGTCAATAATAATCGAGTCTTATATCTTTATAAAACCTTTTCAGTTAGTGTCAACTCCTTTCCATGGGGTGTAACTTATTTTTTGAAAGCTCTTGAGATAAGTCTTGCCTCTACCGAAAGAGTTATATAACATCTCATAAATCAAAACACAATGTGATAGTGTCAACTCTTGCCCATGGGGTATAACTTGTTGTTTGAAAGTCCTTGGGCTAAGTATTGCCTCTAAGGCAAGAGTTATAGACCATCTCATAAATCAAAATATAATGTAGTAGTGTCAAGTCTTGTCCATGCAGCGTAACTTATTGTTTGAAAGTCTTTAGCCTTAGTTTTTCCACTAAGGCAAGAGTTATAGAGTATCTAATGAGTCAAAACACGATGTGGTAGTGTCAACTCTTGCCCATGGTATGTAACTTATTGTTTGAAAGTCCTTGGACTAAGTCTTTCTTCTAAGTAAAGAGTTAGATAACATCTCATAAATCAAGAGATAATGTGGCAGTGTCAACTCTTATCCTGGATAACACTTGTTGTTTGGAAGGAATCAAAGAAAAATAATAAAAGTTGAGGAAAAAAGGAAAAAATAAAGAAAAACATTAAAATAAAAAAGAAAGAAATCAAAAAAATTTAAAAAGTGAAAAGAAAAAAAAGTAGAAAACGTAGAAGTTCAGAGGATAAAAGAAAAAAATAAAGGTTAAAAAAGGAAGAAAAAAAGACAAAACATAAAAGAAAATAAAATAAAGGCAAAGAAAAAATTAAAAAGGAAAAGAAAAGAGAATGAAAAATAAAAGTAAAATAAAAATAAAAAAGAGAAAAATATAGTAGTTGAGAGGAGAAAAGGAGGAAAAGGTTGAGAAAAACTTTCTTAAAAAGGAAAAAGAAAAAATTAAAGTTCAATTAAAAAAGAGAAAAAAAAGAAGTTGATAGATAAATAAGCATAGAGAATTGTTTTAAAATATTTGAGGTATAGAGGGATACATAGGTATTTTTTATATACATTAAAAAAAATAGTTTTATAGTACTGTGAGCTATTTCTATAATTTACCCATGCTAATTATCCTTGCTTATTTTTATTTTTTTTTGTTAACAGCCTTGCTTATTTATTAGCCCATCAACTAAATCTACGCCCAAATAAATACAACAAAACATGCCCAGTATATTCTCACATAGTGGGGTCTGGAAGGATAGAGTGTATGCACACCATACACTACCTCAGGTAAAGTAGAGAGACTGTTTTTGATAGACCTCCGACTTAGGACCGATAATAGTATAACAAACATAAAAACATAAATACATATAAACTAGTACAATATGCAAAATAAACTAACACCACTATTCACAAGATAATACTACAGCTACAAGATAATACTAAAAACTATCTATCTGAAATCATAGACATCACTAACACACGAACAAGAAACTTCAGCCAAACATAAAGAACGTTCCACAACTGTTACCGACGCACTCCCACCCCCTAACCCTCTACCCTAATTTGCATCCTCCAACCTTCCTATCAAGGATTATGTCCTCCGTAAGTTGTAACTGCTCTGTATCATGCCTAATTACCTCCCTATCATATTTCTTCAGCCTACCTCTACCCGGCCTAAAATCATTCATAGTCAGTGCCTCAAACCTCCGAACGGAGCATCAGAGACCCTCCTCATCACGTGCCTAAACCAATGTAACCTCACTTTTCTTATCTTGTCCTCCACTGAAGCCACACCCACCTTCTCCCGAATAATCTCATTCCTTACCCTATCATTCCTGGTATGGCAACACATCCATCGCAACATCCTCATCTCTGCCACCTTTAACTTTTGGATATAAGAGTTCTTAACTGGACAACACTCCGCTTCATAAAACATAGCCGATCGGACAACCAATCTGTAGAAATTACCTTTAAGCTTCTGAGGCACCTTCTTATCATATAAAACTCCTGAAGCAAGCCTCCATTTCAACCACTCTGCCCCAATACAATTGATACGGTTAGGGCAGCCTCCACAGGTACACGGCCTTTCACACGAAGCCAAGCTCGGGAATTACAAAAACTCCAAGCTTTGTTCATGCAAATGACCGTGTGTGAGTTGGTGATTGAACCAACCAAGGAACTAAACGTTTTTATATGTGAAGAGAGGTCCTAATGTGTAATAAACTACTCTCCAAAGGTTGGCACAAGAAGCAAGGGCGGATGGGTCATTTTACCCCTTTTCTTTGTAGTATAAATAGAACATGTTAGAGAGTTATGCCTTAGTTTTTGAATGCTGATTTTTATAACCTAAAAACACTAAACATTTTCTCTCTCTTCCACTCATAGAAGCCGCCCCTATTATCTCACAAGTAGAGGGATACTTGTGTTGTCTCTTTGGCTAGAAACAAGGGTTTTGAGGTCGTTGAGTGCCTCTTGGTCCTCGTAAGAACTTGGTGTTTATATTCATTAGACTTAGGGTCCTCTCTTGATGTTAGGGTTCTTAGTTTCTTGAATGTTATATGTCAAGTTATCTATCTTTCCTTATCTTGTTGTTGTTGTTGATTTTGTTATCTTAAAGTCTAGTGAAGCCGTGTGGGGCTCTTTTCGATTCACTAGCATTGTTATCTATCTTGTTGTTCTTGTGTTGTGGGCTGAAAAACCAAAACTTAAACTTGTTGTTCTTGTGTTGTTGGACTGAAATCCGAGCCTACTTGAAGCTCTTGGTGTTGTTGGTTTGATCTTGTATCAACAATGTGTGACATCCTCATCAATCTCACCATTCTCCTGAATCATAGACCCCAGATACTTGAAACTCTCCCTCTTCTGAATAGCCTGAGAATCTAGCTTCACTACCACGTTAGCCTCCTCTAACACATCACTAAACGTATACTTCAAGTGCTCCATCTTGGTCCTGCTTAACCGAAATCCTTTAGACTCAAGCATCTGTCTCTAAATAGCCAACTTATTATTAACTCCTCCTCGAGTATCATCAATTAGTTCACATTATCAGTAAATAACATACACCAAGGCACCTCCCCTTAAATATGTCGTGTCAAAACATCCATCACCAAGGCAGATAAAAAAGGGCTAAGAGTCGATCTTAGGTGCAACCCTGTCAAAACCAGAAAGTGCTCTAAGTCTTCGTGCCATCATACATATCCTGATCAACCTAGTGTATGCCACGGGCACCCTTCTAGCCTCTAAGAACCTCCACAAAATTTCCCTGTGAAATCTGTCATATGTTTTCTCAAGATCAATGAACACCATGTGCAAATTTTTCTTCTCACGAAACTACTCCACTAATCTCCTCACAAGGTGAATAGCTTCAGTAGTTGAGCGACCTGGCATAAAACTGAACTGATTTTAAGAAATAGTCATGGTCCTTCTCAGCATCAACTCTGCCACTATTTCCCAAACCTTTATAGTATGACTCAACAACTTGATACCTCTAAAGTTATTCCAACTTCGAATGTCCCCCTTGCTCTTATGTAATGTAATCATCGTACTCTACCTCCACACTTCAGGCATCTTCATCGCCCTAAAAATTATGTTAAATAACCTTGTTAACACTCCTAACCTACCCCGCTAGTGCTCTTCTAAAAATCTGTTAGAATCTCTTCTGGCCCCGTTGCCCTACCCTGATGCATCCTGAAAATGGCCCCCTTTACCTCCTCAACCTTGATATGCCTACAATAACCATAATCATGACTCTTTTTGGAATTCTCCAAGTCTCTCAACACATAAATTTTATCCCCCTTATCATTCAAAAATTTATGAAAATAGGACTGCCACCTCTCCCTAATAAGGGCATCCTCAACCAACACTGTACCATCCTCTCCCTTGATGTGCTTCACTAGGTCAAGGTCACGAACCCTTTGCTCCCTGTCCTTGGAAAGCCTATACAACTTCTTATCCCCACCTTTCTCCTCTAGAGCCGCATATAAGCTCTCAAAATATATTGTCTTAGTCACCATAACCGTTAACTTAGCCTCTCTTCTAACTACCTTATACTCCTCCTTATTTGACTACCTCTCCTCATCATACTTACTCCTAACCAACTTATCATAAGCCACCTTCTTAGACTCTACCTTCTTTTTAACTTCTTCGTTCCACCACTAATCTTCTTGATGCTTGGTAGATCGACCTCTGATACACCCAACACCTCTCTAGAGGTCTCTGTAATAAAACTGGTAGTCGTCTTCCACATACTATCCATATCTCCTCTACTTTCCCAAGTCCTCCTAATCTTCAGCTTTTCTCCCATTCTCAAAGCACTAGCCAAAGTCAAGCTACCCCACTTAATCCTGGGACGAGTCTCCATACTCCTCTTCTTTCTACCCTTATTGATAACCAATTCCATCACCAACAACCTATGTTGAGTCAAAATATTCTTATTAGGTATGACCTTATAGTCTCTACAAATTGCTTTATCACCCTTCCTAAGGAGAAAAAAGTCTATTTGGGTCTTGACCTCCAAGCTACGAAAGGTAATAAGGTGTTTCATTCTCTTTGAAAAGCTCAAATTTACCACCAACAATCCAAAAGCCCTAGAAAAATCTAAAAGAGAAGCTTCTCCTTCATTTCAATCCCCGAAACCAAAACTTCCATGCACATCATCATACCCTCTCGATAAAGACCTAATATACCCATTGAAATCCCCTCCAATGAAAAGCATCTCCGTGCTCGGAATGTCCTTGACCACTTTATCCAAAGCCTCCAAAAAGTTCTTCTTCTCCTCCTCGTCCAAACTTGCTTTCGAAGTGTAGGCACTAATAACGATCAAAGAAGACCCCCCCAATGATCAATCTAATCGACATCAACCAATCATTAACCTGCTTAACCTCCACCCCCTGCCCCCATATCTCTTTATCTACTGAGATACCCCCATACTTATGCCTCATGCTACCCTAGTACCACA
This sequence comes from Capsicum baccatum var. pendulum, assembly GCA_030864225.1. Classification (NCBI taxonomy): domain Eukaryota; kingdom Viridiplantae; phylum Streptophyta; class Magnoliopsida; order Solanales; family Solanaceae; genus Capsicum; species Capsicum baccatum. Next base: position 71,334,953 of record CM061558.1, on the reverse strand, counting down.
ACTTATACCCGTCTATATCCCTTTCCTTAGAGTCTACCCACTTAGTTTCCTGGATACAAGATATACAGATACTCTTCTTCCTAAGAATCTTCATGAGCTTTATGGACTTACCTTGAAGATTCTCTATGTTTCAAGACCCAATCCTCAACTTGAAATCTCTCTTATCCCACCTAGACTTACTACCCCTCGCCCCTAACCCTAAATTTAACCCTAGACCCGACCCTAACGCATCACCTGACCCAGACCTCAGCCCCAACCCCGACCCTGACCAATGACATGATCCTAGTCCACCATCTACCACCACAGCTACTACTTAATAAGATCCGTAAGAAGAAAAAGAATAAAAGAAGAAGAAAACCACAACAAATAAAAGTCAGATAGGTACTACTAAAAGTGACATAATGATAATAATGGACGAAATAAGTAAAGAAGCGAGAAACTATGAGCACTGTCCTTTAAGGAACAAACAGAAATAAGTAAGAAAGTTTTTATAATCACAATCAATAACAATCACAAGAACTATACTACCCATAGATGCTAATTAATACCACCTACTAAGTTACAGAGCAACAAGATAGTCAACAAAAAATCAAGGTAGAAAAAGGAACAGGACATATCTGCCACCCCTAATCAGAAAGCCTAGACTAAAAAAAACTAAAAGAAAATGAACAACAAAAGAATGAAATGAGTGCACCTGATTTTGGGAGATGACACAATGATGGATGCTTTATTGATCGTTTCGTCAGATTTTGGTAAGTTGGTGCAGAAATTGGTCGCTGGAATTTATTGCCACCGTCTTTACCTATTGTTGGTACCTTCCTTGTAATTGCTCAATCTGAAAATTGTATTGGTCGCCGTAAATATTATTGGTCGTCGAAAAATACTACACGCCATACTTGTATTGCTTAAAGGAGGTTATAAGGGAAAGAAAGAGTGCAGAACTAATCATCAGGGAAGTCTCCGAACGACATGCTTCACCGGTCAGATCCGTCCTTACCAATCACTTACAGTCACGGTAAATAGCGATGAGACAAACCCAGCAATAACGAACTTATAACTCTGGTGAGAAGGAGTGTGATGAGTTTGCCAGTGATTTTTGGTTCTTAATGTCTTTGCCGAAGAACGTTGTGTTCGTCGGAGAGAAATAGTACCGACCGACCAGATTACCTATCCTGATGATGTTGTTTAGTCGTCAGAGAGAAAGAGAAAGAGTTTCGGTCGATAATGAGAAAGTACCGACCTGTAAAGAGAAGAGAAGGGGGGATTACTCGCCGGAGCATGTCACCGCTGTTTCATTTCTTGACCGAAGAGAGTATTATTCCTTCTGGAGTTTAATCATAATAATTTCAAAATGATTGATAAACTTTTATCATATTAAAAGATTCTCTTGTATCATTTTATCCTTGATGAAATGTTATTAATATAACTATAGATATATTATTACATGTTAAACCCCTCTAATCCAAAATTTACACAAGTGGTGTCTTCCAAGCGACCTTCAACTTGCACTACTAAAATGTGAGGTTCTTACCGAAAATAAGGTTGGTGGCATTTATTTTAGTAGGTAGAAAGAAATTGCAGATGTGTTTTATTGTCATTCGTTCTTATCAGGATTGTTAGTAAATAAGTGTATGTATTGGTTGATAAGACGTTTTTGTGGTACCGTCTTTCGTCCTGAAATTATTTCATTTGACTTTGAAAATGAAACACTACTAAAACTATATCTCCCCCATTATTTTTTCAAAGTATTTATGGCTAGGGTTTGATGGATTTGAAAGGGATGTTTTGCTTGCCAGATGTAAGGTGCTTTCGCAAGATTTTAATTCTAGACCCATGGATACTGAAGGATAAAATAATTAGTTGCACCTAGGTAAAGGATTATAGCATTAATTTGGTTAACTTTGGATCTGAGAAGATCACATCTTACTTCAAGACATGAAATGAAGGAATAACATTCACACATTTGGATACAATCGTGGTCTATGATTTAAAAAGAAAATTTTTCAGAGGTGTGAAATGTCTTAAGTTTAATCATTATTAAGTATATAGGTTCTTCCGTCTTAAGAGTTTATTCCTTTATGTTACACAGAGGCGAATCTAAAAATTAAAGGTTGTGGTTCCTAACTTATAATTTTTACCACTAGACCAATAACACACTTTGTTTGTGGGTTCCCAACTTATAATTCTTATATATTTACTAGTTTTTTCAATATAAATTCAAGAACCGTATGAAAGTTATGAGTTTTCGAAAACCCACACGTAAAGCTATGCATCCGCCCCTGATGTTACAGGATAAAGGATTCACTATAGGAAAAATTACATGTTTGAGTACTTTTATAAATTATTAATTGCTTTTAAATATATTTTTAATTCATTATCTAGATATATCATATTTGAAAAATAGTTATAATCTATAGCAATTGTACTATAAATTAACTAAAAGTGAATTATGTATATAATATAGATGTATTAGAAGTGTATTAAAATGTATTATACTTGTTTTGATTAAAAAAAATGCATTATGTACTAAAAATAAATTATGTATGCAATACACATGTATTACACTATGCACTAAAAATAATTTATGCATGCAATATAGAGTCTATTTGGATAGGATTAAAAGAAAGTTTTTAGCTTAAATGTTTATAAGCTGAAAATAAGTGTCTGTAATTAAGCAGATAAATGTTTGAATAGAAATGTTTAAACTGAGAAAAAACTGTTGATGTGTTTGATAAACAAGTATTATTAGATACTTTTTTATTGTCGAAATGACTAAAATATTCTTAAAACTGTCATCACCATAAATAAGTTAAATTATATCACTTTTAATTCAAAAATAATTTATGTTTAAATGCGCTTTCAGCATAAATGATGATTATGTGAGGTGAATTTACAAACATAAGATACCTTTTTATTTTTAAATGTTAAAAAACAAAAAAATTATGATATACAAAGTAAAAATGTAATATTATAATACATCAAAGTTAGAAAACATATCAACAATATTGCAACAGTTTAAGTGTTATTTTAAAAAAAAAAAAAGTATTCAAAAAATTTCAATATTTCAAGTTCGTACATGGCAGGCTTACAATGGGCTTGGAATTAAGGAAAAATATAAAGGATAAAAAGGTAAATATCTTAATTAAATTTAAAAAAAAATTAAGCTAAAAAGAAAAAAGTTGGGGGTATGTAGCTTCTAACTTTTTGCCTTTCTAAATCAATTTTTAACTTTATTTAAGTATTTTTTTTATTTTACCAAACATCAAAAAAGCTAAAAAAAAAAAAAAGAGATGAAAAACTAATTTGATCAGCTTTTAATCTTATTCAAACAAGCTCATAGATGTACTATAAATGACTTTAGCGTATTATGCTTGTTTTGATAAATATTTCATATTATATATTAAAAATGAATTATGCATGTATTAAAATTACATAACTATAAATGATAAATAGTTTCCAAATATGATATATTTAGATAACTTTCCCATCATAACAATGTTACGACATACTACTTTCATCTCTTATAACATATGTTGCATCCTTGGCGAGCACTGTGGGCACTTATTTTTAGTTTATTGGGTCCGAGTTTATCAGATGAATATTGTTGGATTTTAGCTCCAGGATGAAAACTCTCTTTCCCTATTCAAGGTTCTATTTCTGTGTGTTTATTGTTTTATTTTCTTGATGCATGTTAGTTATGTTCTTTAATCAGCTATAATTTTTGATAAAGAGTTACTGTGAATTGTGATGCCATTATTATTTCAACATTTCAAATTTTGGCATTGTGTTGATTTCTTCTATTTTGGTGTGTTTATTTTCTCTGTGATGTAGCGTGAAAAAGATTGAAGAAGGTTTGTGAGTTTTGTTATTTTCTGGGTAAAATATTTGTGTTTATCAAAATGAATTTCGACACAAAGTTCAAGAACAAGTTCAAGAATTACAAAGAAGTTTCAACAACTTCAAACGCAAGTGTAAACGAACTATCAAAATAAAATTTCTACTATTTTCTGGAAAATCAAACTCAAAAGAAAGTAAGATGAAGACAGAAATGATAGAATCAAGTCTACCGAATAGAATCAAGTCTACCGAATTCACGATGTATTCTTAAGGAATTTATTCTCCTCAAGTACCTAAGGTTAATGAAATCTTTTCTTCTAGGATTAAATAATCCACTCACTTACAAGAAAAATGTTTATTACCTGGGGATTTTCATAGGGATAATGTGGTAAAATTTCCAAGTAATTTGATTACCTACGAATTTTCTTACCAATTAGAATCCAAAGGAAATACCTTTGTAGGTAATTGTTACCTCCGGATTTATGAAATTCCTAGGTAATAAATTATTCTTCACAAAGATTCCCAAGTAAATCCCTAGGTAATTTAGCTGCGGAAATAAGTCTGCAGGTACGTTATTTGCGAATTTATTTGTGATTATCTATCAAAATTTTGCATTAATTATTTGGTAAAATTTCATAAAAAGGAATTTTACCTGCGGATTTCCACAAAAAAAATTCACAAATTATTCTCCACAAACTATTTCGCAAGAAAATTCGTATAAAATACCCCAAGTAAATCCACAACAACAAATTTTTTCAAAAAAAATTGTCATGAATATTTAGTATGTACGTCCCAATGAAAACTCTCAAATAATAATTCATTTATAAATTACTAAAAACATTTCACAATTAATCAAAAATATATTCAAAACCTTCAATAATTCTCAAAAACATCATTTAATACAAGTCTAATAATTCAATAATTCTCAAAAACATCATTCAATACAAGTCTAATAATATAAATCATTACAACTAACAAAAAAACATAATTCAAAACATCCACATCAATAATGTATGATTCTTAAATGGTCCAAAACAAAATATTTCAAACTTGAATCCTCAATAAAACTACCAACCATCAAGGTCAGAATTACTTTCATTCACGTCGTCAGAGTCATCATCACTTTCATCCTCTTGGTTGTCTTCTTGGGATGGGCGTTCATCATTTAACAAATCCTTTAACTTCCAACAGTCGAGCAAGACCTCTCTACCACAAGAGACCGCTTGTACTAAATGACAAGATTAGAGTTGAAATAGGAAAAAAGGCAAATACAAAAAGAGTATTAACAACAATGTAGTAAAATAACAAAAAGAACTATTTCAATAAAAATCTTGTTATTCTCTTACATTAATTGAACATGAAATAGAAAAGTGAGGTTGATATTATAATTTTATGTTACTATACTTAACCATTTTCAAGTAACTACACTTAACCATTTTCAAGTCACTACTCCACACGTCAAGTCACTACACAACTGTTTTTCAAATAACTAATTCACATTATAAGTCACTACACTTGAAACATTTTTAAATCACTAGTACACATTTCAAATCACTACACTTTTTTCAATTAACTAATTTACATTTCAAGTCACCATACTTAATCGTTTCCAAGTAACTATATTATTTTCAAGTTATTAGTACACATTTCAAGTGACTACACTTAATCATTTTCAAGTCACAAGTTCACAATTTCAAGTAACTACACTTAACCATTTTCAAGTCACAAGTTCGCAATTTCAAATAACTACACTTAATCATTTTCAAGTCACTACACTTAATAATTTTCAAATAGCTAATTAATTGACATTTCAAGTCATTATACTTGACAATTTTCAAGTGACTACACTTAACCATTTTCAACTCACTAGCACACATTTCAAGTCGTTACACTTAATCATTTTCAAATAACTAATTTACATTACAAAACACTACACTTAATCATTTTCAAGTCACTAGTACATATTTCAAATCACTACACTTAACCATTTTCAAATAATTAATTCATATTTCAAGTCGCTATACTTAATCATTTTCAAGTAACTACTTCACCTTTCAAATAACTATACTTAACCATTTTCAAGTCACTACACTTGATCATTCATTTCAAGTTACTATACTTAACCACTTATAAGTAACTACACTTAACCATTTTCAAGTCACTACACTTAACCATTTTCAAGTAACTACACTTAACTATTTTCAAGTCACTACACTTAAATCATTTTAAAGTCACTAGCATACACTTCAAGTCACTGCACTTAATTATTTTTAAGTCACTAGTACACATTTCAAGACACTACACATTTCAAGTAACTATATTATTTTCAAGTTATTAGTACACATTTCAATTGACTACACTTAACCATTTTCAAGTCACAAGTTCACAATTTCAAATAACTACACTTAATCATTTTCAAGTCACAAGTTCGCAATTTCAAGTAACTATACTTAATTATTTTCAAGTCACTAGTACACATTTCAAGTCACTATACTCAAGCCATTTTCAAAAAGCTAATTGACATTTCAAGTCACTATACTTAAACATTTTCAAGTCACTACACTTAATCATTTTCAACTCTTTAGTACACATTTCAAGTAACTACACTTGACTATTTTCAAGTAACTAATTCACAATTCAAGCCACTAAACTTAACCATTTTCAAGTCACTAGTACACATTTTCAATCACTACACTTAATCATTTTCACATCACTTAATCCGCTTCTTAAGTGACAACATTTGATCATTTTGAAGTCACTAGTACATATTTCAAAACACTACACTTGATCATTATATACAGTTTTAATTTAAGATCACAAGATTTCAAAATATTCTTCACTAAACTTTGTTTCAAGTTAAACCAGACAAACAAATTGAAATGGAGTACTTAATATAACTTGACAGTAATGAACAATAATGCACTTCATAGTCCTACCAGTCAACCACATTACTAACTTAAATACAAATTAACTTGACAGTAATGAACAATAAAGCATTTGTTAGTCCTATCAGTCAACCACATTACTAGCTTAAATACAAATTAACTTGACAGTAATGAACAATAATGCATTTGTTAGTCCCATTACTAACTTAAATACAAATTAACTTGACAGTAATGAACAATAAAGCACTTGTTAGTCCTATCAGTCAACCACATTACTAGCTTAAATACAAATTAACTTGACAGTAACGAACAATAATGCATTTGTTAGTCCTATTAGTCAACCACATTATTAACTTAAATACAAATTTTTGAATATGATGGTCGTGGGTTCATCCCATGAAAACAACCTCTTAACATAAAAGGTAAATCTGGGTATAATAAACTCATATGGTCCGAGAGATTTGACAAAAACACCTACTTAATATATTGAAATTCAGAATATATACATACATATATATATATATATATATATAAATAGGGGTAGGCGTTCGATCAGTTCGGTCTGATTGTTTAATATCGGTTCGATTTATCAATTTTCGGATTGACAGAAATGACATTCATAACCAAATCGAAATAAATTTGGTTTGGTTCGATTTTTATAAATTCGGTTCGGTTATTTCGAATTATTATTTCGGTTTGAAATATTACAGTAGTTAGCCTCTCTTTTTCAATTTTAAAACCTCATTCATCTTCAAATAAGGTTCGAGATCAAATCTTATCATGCAAACAAGAAAAATCATCGACCATAATTTCAAGACAACACAGACTACAAACTACTAAGTACTAACAATATCATATACTAAAGAGATACTAATATATAAGTAATCAGGAGACTCTAGTCATCTTATTGCTCGATTAGAATAAAATGCAAAATGAAATCACAATATCATCATCTATTTTTAGTTACATCCACAGACCACAGGATAACTAATGATAAAACAATCCGTTAGTCACTACCACCATCCACCAATCCACAAAACAGCTGATCTACTTGAAGCAATATACAGACGACATCGCCATTCACCAGGCAGCAACATAATTTAGAGCCAAAAAACTGCTCAAAAGAGACAAAATGTATTAGATTCCAATATATAAACTACTAGAGAAGCAATCAAGATGTGAAGTTCAATTGTCCTTCAATTAGAATCCAAAAGTTTCTTCCCCAGTTAAAGCTTTTGGTTCAACCAACATTAGACGAGCACCAACTAGAAAGCAACGTAGTGCTGCTCAGCTGCTCAAATAGCAGTTCAACTACATCAGTTAGGTGTTCAAACTGCCTTTTTACATGGCGATCTCGTTGAAGATGTGTTCATGGCTCCACCTCCGGGGTTCGCTCATCCACAATTTCCTCATTATGTCTGCAAACTCCATAAATCATTCTATGGTCTCAAGCATGCTCTGAGGGCCTGGTAAACCAAGCTTCTCCAATTTTTGGTGTCCCTTGAATTTTATCCTTCAAAGACGGATGTTTCATTATTTATCTACAACTCAGGTGGTATTCGAAACTTACATTTTCGAATAATAAAATAGAGATAAAGCTATTTGTGCGCATGTTAAGGATAGGGCACTAAATTCTCTTGGCGCACAATAGCAGGATTGCAATTGTGGCCAACGAAACGGTGGCTCGACGCCGAAAAACTAATCTACAGACATCAGCGCACACTATGGAACTTTGTGGTAAAACCCCTGATTTTGATGCATGATGAGGGCTATTATATGTTCAACTTCGAAGATCGAGATCAGGTACTCCGGTCAGGACCTTAATATTTCAATAACAAGCCATTGATCCTAAAGGAGTGGGAGCTGGACTTTACGTTTGATTAGCAAGTGTTGAGCACTATCCCCATATGGGTGAAATTCCCTGGGTTGCCCGTAGGTTACTGGTCAACTGAAGTCTTAAGCAAGATGGCTAGTGCAGTGGGTAAACCACTATACACGGACAAATTTATCGAGAAGTCGGAGCAAATTGCTTATGCACGAACTGTTATAGAGGTGGACATCTCCCAGCCACTTCCTGAGATGATTACTGTTGAAACACCAACAGGGCCTTGGGACCAACCTGTTACTTATGATTTGGTACCCAAATTCTGCAATAATTGTGTTATGTGTGGGCATGAGGACCATGAGTGTTGGTACAACAAAGATGCTGAAGCTGAGCCTGTGCAGCAGGGAAAACGGGGAGTAACCAAAAATCGAAGAAAATGCAACAGGAGGAGGAAGACCAAGCAAGTTTGGATCTCCACGCCTTGATCCCAATCCAGTAGATGTGCAGTGCGTTCAGGGCAATATATCCCTGGAGGTGGGGGTGATACCTCAGGTGCCTAAAACTGTGGAGGGGGGAATGAACACAAGCAACAGACTGCATATACAACACACAGTTGGACAGGACCAACCTACCAAACGTTGTAGGAAGCAAGTAGTGGAAGACACTGGTAGAATGGGACAAAGAGGTGAAGCTAGCGGTTCTTCACCACATTGGTACAATCCTCCATTATTTTCTCCACCTGGAATATAAGGGGCCTGAACCAGGCCCATAAGCAAAAAGAGTTGAAACTCTTGCTTGTAAAGAATAAGATTGATGTTCTAGGTTGTGTCAAAACTAAAGTAAAGGAACCTAATATGAAACAAGTGTTGAAGAGGGTAGCAAATGGATGTAATATGGCTTGCAATTATTCCCCTGAATGGGCGAATCTAGCTTATCTGGAAAACCTCTGTGAAAATCAATGTTCTAAAAGTGTCTGACCAGTTTATCCATTGCTTAGTTGAGAACATCGGATCCCAAAGTTCCACGTATCTCACAGTCATCTGTGCTATGGAGGAGATTAGTAAAAGGTAGGAGTTATGGTCTGAATTACTACAACACACACTGATGCCTTCTAATCCATGGGTATTGTGTGGTGATTTCAACAATGTCTTACATTCAGAGGATCGGATGGGAACTCCAGCCACTGCTGCTGAAACTCAAGGCTTTCAAAATCTGATTGACGTTCTACAATTTACACCCTTGAGATCAAAAGGCTGGCAATTCACTTGGTGCAACAAGCAGGAGGGGTCCAATACGGTCTATGGTAAGATTGATTGGGCATTAGGAAATTATGAATGGATTCAGATTGGACATGTCGAAGCTGAGTTTCTAAATCTGAACACACACCTATTTTATTTTAATTAGAGTGTGCCAGTCTGCAAAATTGCATCCTAAGCCATTTGGATTTTTCACTAATGTGATGGCACATCCTACATTTCATGATACTATCCAGCAGGATTGGAACCAGGGTGGTGCTGCTATTAATGTAGAGAAAACTAAAACTGGTTAGGGATTCTCTCAAAAATATAAATTCTTATATGGCCTCCTATATGCAAAAAAATCCAGTTAGCAAGAAAAACTTGAATTTGTACAGTTCCGGCTACAAGGAAACCTCACTTGTCAAATACTTATGAATCAAGAGAAATGATTAGTGGAGGACATTGAAAAGTGGACTGCAGGTGATGAGACAAAAAGCTAGAGCCACATGGATTGAATGTGGTGACTCAAATACCAAATACTTCCACGCCCAATGGAAGCTTAGAGTCACTCATAATGCAATTGTTTCAATTTATTCAGAATCAGGTGAAAAACTTACTAACCCCACGATGGTAGAGGAAGAATTTATTGTTGTGTTTGCTAGTTTAATGGGGGATAAAATCTCCATGGCTTCGTCACCTGAGAAAAACCATGTCCCTCTACTTATATGGGGTTCATGTTGACATATATGCCGATCATAAGAGCCTGCAATATATCTTCAGTCAGAAAGATCTAAACTTGAGACAGCGGAGATGGCTTGAATTGTTGAAAGATTATGATGTTGATATCTTGTATCATCCAGGGAAAGCGAATGTGGTAGCGGATGCACTGAGTCGTAAGTCTAAAATGGCATCTATAGAAAAGCAGGGGATGATTAAGGATCTTCACCAACTAGCTAATTTGGGAGTTCGACTTCTCGAAACTCCAGATGAAGAGGTTATTGTACGTAATGCAGCAGAATCTTCATTGATAGCTGAAGTGAAAGAGAAGCAGTATGCAGATCCAGTTTTTGTTGCAGCTTAAGGAGGATGTGCAGAGTGGCACGACAAAGGCATTTGAGCTTACGCGAGAAGGAGTGCTTCAGTGTCAGAATCGTTTATGTGTACCTGATGTAGTTGAGCTAAGAAAGAGAATTATGACAGAAGCACACTGTTCAAGGTATTCCATCCATCCAGGGTCGACTAAGATGTATCAAGATTTGAAAGCAATATATTGGTGGAATGACATGAAGAAGAATATTGCCGAATTTGTAACTGAATGTCCGAATTGTCAAAGAGTCAAAGTAGAACACCAGAAACCCGGTGGTTACATGCAATGTATAGATCTTCCAGTCTGGAAGTGGGACAAGATCAATATGGATTTCATCACGGGTTTGCCTCGTACATACCGAAAGTTTGATTCCATATGGGTGATCATTGATAGGCTTACCAAATCTGCACACTTCTTACCAGTTAAGACAATTTATACGGCGGAAGAGTATGCGAAGTTGTATATTAAGGAGATCGTTCGGTTACATGGAGTTCCAATTTCCATTATATCCGATCGAGGAGCCCAATTTACCGCGAATTTCTGGAAGCCTTTTCAAAGGAGTTTGGGGACACAAGTAAATCTAAGTACGGCTTTTCATCCTCAAACGGACGGACAAGCGGAACATACCATCCAGACACTTGAAGATATGCTACGAGCATGTGTATAGATTTCAAAGGCAACTGGGATGATCACCTACCTCTTATCGAGTTTGCCTACAATAATAGCTATCATTCAAGTATCAAAATGGCACCATATGAAGCATTGTATGGAAGAAAGTGTAGATCACCAATAGGATGGTTTGAAGCAAGTGATTCGGTCTTATTTTGACCGGATCTTGTTTATCAAGCAATGGAGAAGGTTAAAGTGATCCAACAACGGCTTGCAACAGCTCAAAGTAGACACAAATCTTATGTGAATGTGAAAGTATAGGTTATGAACGGGTTCTCCCGGGCCTCCTCGGCTACGGGTGCCAGTCTGCTCCAATGGTAAAGGATAAGTCGAAAGCGACGTGTGTGAAATGTGAATTGTAAATTTATAATGGGATTTGTGATTTAGGGTTAACTAATATAATATATCTATTAATAATATATATATTATATATAATAAATTAATAATATATATATATATATATATATATTATTATTTATATAATTTCGAGTTTCGATTTAATCGAATTTCTTTTTAAGAAAATCGAAAATTGAACCATAAAATTGAATTATGAAAATTGAAAATCGAAATCAATCCAAAAAAATTGAAAAACTGACACTAAAATTAAATTTCAATTTAATTTTTTGATTTTTTTAATTTTTCGATATTTATGTCCACCCCTTTATAAGAAGAGACATAAACCAAACCCTTATCAAAAACTAAAATAATGATGTAGGAGATAAAATAATTTAAAGCTACTATCATAGCTTCTCTCTCCGCGTTGCGTTTTATTTTCCTTCTCTTTTTTAATTTTATTTGATGACTTTGTTTTTGTTTGCATTAGTTGACTTTTTTTTGAAAGCTCATGAGCCCACAGGGAGTGTTTGTACAGAAAAATAATTTAAAAAAAAAGTTCTCTAGTAAAACAAATTTTTATAAAATGAAGAAAATAATTTTTATAGACATGAAAAAACAAGGCCACGAGTAGCATTCCGCACTAATGAGCTCCTCGACCTCCGCCTTCTGACCCTAGGACTTCAATCCCCACTCATCTTCACGGCCTCACCTCCAACTTCCATAGTATTTTTCCTATTCAAAACACATAACTTTAAGATTAAAAGTAGATCGTGCTTTATCACTCGACCAATTCTCACTTTGTCCTAAATTCCAAATTTAATCACATGTTCAAACAAATTTTCTTTCATACCAATTCATCAATTTTCATTTAATTTAAAATTACATCAAATTTCAGAAATAATAGACAATTTATACCTGATCCATAGCATTCTGAGCAGCGGTCATGAGTTTAGCAGTAATCCTGCTCACTCACCTCCCACACATCAACGATCATAACGAATCAGCATCAACCCACCTCCAGTAATGCTTTTTACAGAAAACTGTCCCATCAGCAACCATCCTCCCACCCGAATCACCGTATTCATCTATCTCCTCCGTGCAAAACTCCTCCTCAGGTAAACCATCCACTGCAGCCTCCACTGTATGCAACACATAACAAACAGGCAATCCAGGATACGTCATTGATACCCTTTCCTCTACCTTCTTCGTATATGAATTTGGTAAAGCAAACTTGTCTTCCTTTCAACTGCATAACTACATCTAAATTAGTGGCAGAAACAGAGAGCCATCAACACCAATATACAAAAGAAAGAAACTGATCTATCTCCAATAAGAAACTGATCTATCTCCAATAAAATCCGTTCATTCATGAAATTGTAAATGCTGCTTAAGCCTTTGATAAGTATCACATTGGCAGGCTGAGGAATTTGTTTGGACTGTCTTTGAGGCGAGTAATGATGTATGAGGGAGAAGAGAGGTATAGTATTTGTTGTCCACCGGCGGCAGGTTGCCGGTGGTGGTGTAGAACTTGTAGTTCTGTGGAAGAGAGGGACCGGAGAGAGAAAAGAAGGGAATGGGGCGGCGCTGGTCGGCAACTCGTCGGTCGAGGCATTGGGATGGTTCGATGAGGAGGGTGTTGGTGATGGTGAAGCAACACTGGTGGTGCCGAGGTTGCCGGCCGGCTGGTAATTACATTCGCCGGCGGCTATGCCTAGAGAGAGAAAGGAAGAGAAGATAGAGAAAGAGTAGAGATGCGGCTATTTTTTGGGGCCACAGAATTTGCTCCATTCGTCAGAGGTGGAAATCGAACTCCAATCATTTGCTCATAAATTGCTGAACCACCACACCAACTCTTGTGATTGAGATATGGCTATTGTTGTTGAGAATGAGAGATTAGGGTTTCTTTGATGTATAAAAGGAAAGTAAGAATGAGCGAATCTCGGTCATTAGATCATTTTTTATCAACGATTGCGATTAAATTTATTTAAAAAGGGGTCAAAAATAAAATTAATGACAATTTAGTTAAAATTGACATTAATTGTGTACAAGATGACTAGAATTTAAATAAACTAGGAAAATTGTTTTAAGTTAGGCTGTTATTTAATAATAAAATAAGGTATCGCTATTAAAAATAGACAACTCATGTAAAATTAAGGTTACGCAAAAAATGTTTTATAAAATTGTCATTAATAATTTAAAATAAATTAGTTACAAAATTTAAAAATAATAATGAAAACTAGACAATGTATTTGTAAATTGTGAGTGTGCATATCTACGAAAGATGATTTAAGTAAGAAAATTATGTAAAATATTATATTTGAATTAATAAATTATAAAAAATGATGATAAAATTAATAAAGATATTTGTAAGTATTTAAATCATTAATGTGACACGTCGTTATTTATATAATACGAGAATAATGTGTAAAAATATTAATATTTAAAATTAAATAATTTTGATAAAATAACAACCTAAGAGAGCATCAGGAAGTCAAAATTAGGTGTCAACAGCAGCTGAAACAGACATGTTATAAATGTTTATTTTATGTTTTATTAAATATTATTAATTTTTTTATATGTAAATGACTTATAATAATTAATTAGTGGTAATATAGTAAAATCACGGAGTAGCTGAAGCAGGCATGTCGATAAAGTGTTGTCTGCTTCTTCACACTTATTAATAGTAGTAACTTAACTCTAGGGAGTTGTTTGGCTTATATTAATAGTTTTGAGATTAAATACAAGATTATTTTACGTGCATTTGCGTAGAGGTGTTAGTTAATCTTGACTTACTTATCCGTCACTGATGACCATTAATTTCTCGATCTCAATAATGAGTCAAACTAAGATTGATGATTAGCTCAAATACATCTTTGATATCATATTTAGCTGCTTGATCAGCTCGTGTGAGCTTTACAAGTATTTTTAAAATTGAGTCAAGCTAAGATTTATTCGGCTCTAATTAATAACAATTCTGACTAAAATTGATATTAATTGAAAAAGAATTGGGCCAGACATTACATAAGTTGGGCAAATTGAATTGACCTAGGTTGCTATTTAATAAATGTAGGAAAGGCGTATTATTATTATTATTATTATTATTATTATTATTATTATTATTATTATTATTATTATTATTATTATTATTATAACAACCAATGTTTGTAAATTATGGGCATGTATAATTGCGAAAATAATTTAATAAATATTACTTTCTCCGTCCCAAATTATGTGTCACCATTTCCTTTTTGGTCCGTCCCAAAAAGAATGTCGTCTTTCCTTATTTGGTAAGTTTTTAAAGACATAATTACAATTTTACCCTCAGTGGTCTCACTTGATTTTAAATACTATAACTCCTTTTTTTATTTATTTTTTAATTAAAAGTGGTCCCACTTGATTTTAATTACTATTACTCTTTTCTTTAAGAAGGGTAATTTTGTAACTTTAACAAAGTTAATACTTATTTTTTAAATATCGTGCCCGGTCAAATAGCGACACATAATTTGGGTCGGAGGGAGTAGCAAAATTATGTAAAATATTATATAATGTAAAAAATAATAATATAAAAATAAATCGTATATTTTCAAATCATGAATGTGACACGTTAATATTTATTTTGACATCAAAATAATGCGTAGGAAATATCAACATTTAAAATTAATAATTTTGCTAAAATAGCAGCCTAAGAAGGGTATCGGGGGGGGTCAAAATTGGGTGTCCACACAACTAACTCGATTTATTCCCACAAATCGGTGTTCATGGAGGGTACAGTGTATGCAGACCTTACTGATAAGGTAGATAGGTTGTTTCCAATAATCCCTCTGTAATACCCTGATCATTTCTTAAGACTAAATTCGTCTTTTGAGTGAATATGGATGACTTCCAAAGTGATTATTGTTTATATCGTGTTGTATTTCCCTAAATTCCACTTTCTATCATGTGGAGAATTGGATAAGCTTTCCATCGACTTAAGATTCACCCGAATCGGACACCCGGTGAGGGAGTTAGAGCCATTTTGTAATACCCCGAGACTCTAGCCAATAGTGCAACCATGAATCAAGATCATGAGAAATAAATTATAGTGTTTTGGTTGTCTACTAATCAAGGGTGATGTGTATTAAGGCCTCAAAGATGTCCTAGCGATTAGGTAAATCAAAACATTCCTTACCGATTGAATTCTTGGGAAGGATTTTTCCATATCCAACTTCAAATGATCATATCTCTCGTTATACTACGAATCATTGAGCCCATGACCTACCAAAATATAGATAATTGAATTGGCTTTCCGACGATACCAATTTCGTCAAAATCTGATATTGGATCAAAGAGTTATGCTTATTTTACTCCAACGTCTCAGTCTGGAAAATCCGTGATGACCTTTTGTGACGACTTGTCACAAGCCTGACGGCTTGTCACAAAATGTCGTCACCTTAAGGCAGAAAGTCACAAAATCCAACCTTTTGTGACGACATTTTGTGACGGCTTGTCACAAAACGTCGTCAACCTTAAGCCGAAAATCATAAAATCCACCCTTTTTGTGACGACAATTCATGACGGCCTATCACGGGCCTGACGGCTTGTCACAGATGTCGTCAGCTAATTTTTTTCCAGCAATTAAGAAATGTTTTTGCAAGGGCATTTTGGTCATTTCTGCCCATTTTGGTCCTATATATATATCCAAGTAGAGAAGAGAAGTTCATTTTCTCTCATTTCTCTTCCAAGAAAGATCTAGAACTGGGGTTTCTTTCAAAATCCTAAATCAAATCTTCTACAAGAAAATTCAAGAATCTTCCAAAGATTTCATCAAGTTGTTCAAGAATCAAGTTCTCCAAGTCAAAGGCATCAAGAACTTAGCTCAAAAGTGTGATGAAGAGTTTCCAATCAAGCTTGCTCATCTTAAAATCATAATCCAAGGTATGTGGGGTTTGAACAAGAACACTTCTTTCGTTCTAGTGCCCAAAGATTTAATTTCTATTATTGAAATTCATGATTTTGCAAAGTGAGTTTACATCCAAATTACTTTATTAATGATTTATGATATTTGAGCTATTCAAGATTGATACACATGACTATTTCATCATTTTATTTCTTAAATTGAGAACTTATGCCATGAGTTGAATATTGTTATTATGAATTGATGATTTTCGAATGATTTGAGATAACAGTCATGATTTAAGCTTTTCTATGAGAAGTTTGATTATTGAATATATATATATATATTGATATTTGAGCTTGAGAGTCAAAAATGAGTTCTATGATATTCTTGAAGTTTTTGATACATGATTATTTTACAATTGCCAAATTATGACTTGATATTTAATATTGTGAATTTCATGTTTCTACCATGAGTTGGTATTTCAAGTGTTTTCAAGACATGTGTCAAGCTTTACGGTTCCTTATGACAAATTGGATTATTGAGTATATTGATTCATGAGATTGAGTTGTTACAATGAGTCTTGATATTTGCTCAAAGTTATTGATGTTGCCATGACTTAATGAATTGATACATTTTGATATTGAGAAAAATTAATTTGATTTGAGTCGAGTTAGGAATCCACAAATTGATTATGATTTGATAAATGAGAAAGTGATTTGATTTGGTCTTCATGATAGACCCTTGTGATGTTTGTAGTGGATTTTCTAACGCATTCTGAGCTTGTGTCTGGGAGTAATATTTAGCACCGAACGAAAAATATGGTATTTTCCCCAAAACTACGTGTCACCGTAGGATTGATATTGATTATTATGGGCTGGAGGCCGAGTATGAGATTGTGATCACTAAATTTAGGTTGTACTCCCTGGCAGGAGTATGACTCTCCTGCCAATGTGGGGTTCTCTCCTTAGGAGGGAAAAATGTTGGACTCCATGTAGCTTACATGGTTTATGTCGGTTATAAGAACCTCCCAAGTCCATAAGAGTTCAAGTTTCATGAGTTACCGAGTCACTCTAAGTCATGAGTTAAAGAGTTTGAGTTAAGTATATTGATTCATGAGATATATAATGCTTGCATTACTATTGATGATTTACAAGGAATATATTTCAGTTAATTCAAGCAAAGAAAGTCGTTATCGTCAGCATGCATGATTTTCATAATCATTTATGATATTATTTATAATTTTACATTGCACCCCCACATACTCAGTACGTTGCTTAAAGTATTGACCCACATATATTTCTATGTGCTACAATGTCTTATTATGTAGGTATAAATTGCAGCGCAGATACCGCATTCAGTCAGTTCGCTGCTCCCAGTTAGCAGGTGACGAGTTCTTTTGATTCGAGGGCTTGAGCTGGTTACAAAGTTCGAGAAGTATTGTATTTTCTTATTTTAGTCATATTGAGCTTAGATAGTTGGGAGTCATGACCCGGCTATCTAAAGTCAGTACCAGTAAAGGCTTCATAGACAGTCAGTAGAAGTTGATGTATTCAGTTTCAGTTTCATTTAGTAAAAGTAGAGTTGTAATCTCGTAAATTTCATGTTTATATTGATCAAGTTTAGAGAAGTTCTATGTTTTCACTGATTTTATATAGATTTAAGTATTTTATCCAGTTGCTTATGAGTTATGCCAGTAGGAGGGTTAGCTTGGGGTCACTTGTGCCCCTAAGCCCCATGTGACGTCTCGGGACCCAATTTCGGGGTGTTACAAACTTGGTATCAGAGCATTGAGTTTAAGTGTCCTAGGGTGTCTATGAAACCGTGTCTAGTAGAGTCTTGCGGAACGGTACGGAGACGTCTGTACTTTTCTTCGAGAGGCTACAAGACATTTAGAAAAGGTCTCCATTCTTTCATGTCTTAAATCATGCTATAGAAAGGTTCTTTGAGAAACTTATACGGATTTTCATCTTCCTCTATTCAGGGAATCCCCACCTTATTTTTGAGGTATTAGAGACAGTCAAGCTCAACTCTTTGCAAATAGTACTTTCTTAAGCAGTCTCCACAGATAGTTACAAAGTTTTAAATGATCTAGAAAGTATCCTGTTAGTGTCTTATCATTCCTTGCTTATGAATCGTGCTATAAGCCCAAGTCAGTTGTGCTTCCAGATTCCTTCTCAGAATCCATAATGATAATCTATACTTCTTTATGTATTTACTGTTCTTGAGGTAACATGATCTGCAAGTTTTAATTTATTTTCCCAACAATGCCCTTAGACTTGCAAGTGAGAAATTTCTGAAGTCTCACAAAGCGGCCTGAGAAGATCTTACCAGCGTGTTATAAGTTTCCTAAGTTCAATATTATGCCCTCTCCTTTATTATTCATTCAGTTAAGACAGAGTAAGATGTGTATTCTTAGATTATCAAATATTGTATGGCGAGTTTCTACCTCTCGTAACTTTGTTATCGTCATGATGTTAGAACTGAAAGTCTAGTGAAGCTGTGTGGGGCTCTTTCGATTCACTAGCATAATTACTTTTTTATCCATCTTAAATTCTTTTTCAAAAAGCAAAATCAAAGACTAGTGAAGTCGGGTGAGGCCTATTTTGATTCACTGGTGACTCTTTGTGTATTTTGTTTTCTCGTGCTGGTTGGAACTGGGTTTAGAGGTGTAGTGGCAAGAAAGGTGGAAAGTGTGATTTATTGGAAGTATGTATAGCCGAGCTTTTTGCATGTGATCGAGTTAGTGATGAAGTGATATTGTTCTTGTGTGTCAACTCATGGAAGAAAGAGAAGGAGTTATTAGTGGAGGTAAATAATAGTTTGCTTAAGGTATGAAAAGAGTTGTTGACGGTGTGTTGCACAAGATAAGTATAGGTTATGGATGAGGATACTTAGTGGATGAGTGTTGTTAACTTAGGTGCTCTTGAGATTGCGAGGGGAAGTTGAGTTGAGGGTTAGAAAGTTATGAACTAAGTTAAGCTGTGTATGAATGATAGATAGTAATGATAGGTAGAAGGAGGGCGTGTTGATGGATTATAAATGAGAGAGGCCATATGATTATGACTAATTATTTTTATTAGGGGGTTTAAGTGGGCTAGTGTTTATTGACGTTTTATTTTATAGTTTCCATGTCAGAATTGTGTGTGTGAGGTGGAGTTGTAAGTTATGCTGAGCGTTAGGCATTAAGCTTGGATGATTGGTGGCTATGAAGGTGGATGTGATGATTTCTTAGTTAATGGTGCTAGTTATAGAGAAGTGATCTAATGGGCTTGGACAGTGTATGCAAGAGCTTGAGTCTGATCAACTTGTAATTAAGTTTGATTTTGTGCTCTTGGTGAGAAATCTTGCCCAAGGTGCTATGGGGCTGCTTTAGTTTCTAGGGTCATTATATGTGACGTAATTAGTAAGTGCCATGGAGTTGCTAGGTGGATGAAGACTAGTTAGGTAATGAACGATGTTCCTAATAATTGAGTCAAGGAGTGTGATGGATTTAGTCTAAGGGGGAGATAGTAGAACGAGTAACCAGGTTAGGTTGTCAGGTTCTAGTGGGTGTGCCAGTAAGTTGTGGAACAGCTGTGAGAAGGGATACTGCTCGACCCATTTTATTTTAGTATTTTCAGTCATTCCAGTATTCATTCATGCTTTGCGTTTTGATTCCATGATCATGATTCATGTCCAAGCATGCCATAAAGAATCCTATCCTCACTTAGTTACCAAAATGCGGAGTTTCAGACCTTTCACCGGTTGGAATCACATTTCCTAGTTACGAATTCCCAATTTAGGTCATGCAACGCATGACTTATGTACTCAAGTTTTGTTACATGTTCAGTTCCAATGTTCAACCGCTACTTTTAATGATCAGCAAAGAAAAGAATTCAGATTTATATCATGCATATCCCGGGGTCGTATTTCTTTGATGGGTTTATGATGTTAAATCCTCTATTCCTCAAGCCTCAGTTGAGTGTCAAGCTATTCACAGTATCTATTAATGTGTCAGATCCTTATGCTCTAATCTTTTAGTTATCTTTCCTTACCCAAGATAGTAGTGGTGAATAGTTATTTAGTCGGGAGAGAGGAGATATTTCCTTATCAACGATAGAGGGTGGCATGCCTACTTTGGCTTGGCGGTAATGTGAAGTAAGATTGAGGCTAAGTCTTTGATATATGTTATGGTTAGTTAAAGTTTAATATGTTATGATTAAGAAGATTGTGGTGTGTTCATTTTGTGTAATTCCATGAGTTGGAAGGAATATTGGAGTGAAGCGTTTGGGTAGGACTTGATTAGCTAGTAGTATGTCAGGTGTGTTTGAGATGAGTGCATGGAAATTTTTCTTGATAAGAGGTGTGTAGGGTATGAAGATAGGCTTGAATGTCGTGTTTGTATGCATGCGGATAGGCTCCGTGCGCATTAGTAAATGGCTAGTACTAGGTGGATTGGAGTTGTCGAAGTGGTAATCAGAATTACTCTTGAAGTGAGAGGTTGTAAGAATGTAGATGTGTGGGAGCTCATGATTCTGAATAGGGTTATGTGGCGAATCTTGTGGTTCTAGGTTAGGCATGAAGACGATGAGGGGGTTTGGTTCGAGGGGATATGAGTAGATGAAAGTATCGGTGTTATGTGAGGATTGTAAGTCGAATCGATCAAGTATAGTATCAGAAGGGTATAGTATAGTATAGTCGAGAGAGTGTTTGAGAAGTGTGGTTGAGTTTGAGAGTAAGGAGTTGCCTTGCTTGAAGCTTAGTACTTTTATCCTGACTTGTGATTCATAGGTTTAGGTTTCAAGTTATGGGATTATGGTAATTTTATGATCTCTGATTCAGATGTCTTGTTTAGATCTTGCCTAAAGTTCTTTTCTCCTTCAAACCATTAGAATTCCTAGGGAAGATGTTGAAGAAATCCTCTACTTAAGTATGAGTATCTAGTACAATTTAATTTGCATAGTTAGCAACCTAGTTTTTAAAATGTGGCAGATAGATTTCTATGGTATTCCATTTTTTCGAACTAGTCTGGTCTTACCACTCAAAGTTTCATAAGTACGGGCAATCCGGTAAGTAGTTGCTCGCACCCAAACTCTACGAATTCAGTTCAGTATGTGTATCTGGCATCAGTTTTAGATTCGGATATATAATTGTGATTCAGCCTGTAAGCATTCATTGAACAGTCTATGTTTTCCAAGTATTCTAATCCAGACAATGTAATACCCATTGTGTAGTCTTATCCTTGTTTCTCATGACCTATGCCTGTATAAATTATCTCTTCTCCGTCTATGAGTACGATTGCACCCTTATCACATCAAGTGAATTCTAAACTTTCAGCATGAGCCCGCTCTTTAATATAAGCAGAAGGCAAATCAGCTTAAATTCAATCGAGAATTACAGTTGTCCTCTATCTATTCTTTTCTAGTCTTGGATCCAGCGGTATAGCTATTCTCATCATGAGTTTATAAATTCAATGAAGTACTTCAAAGTTTAGAAAGATATAGATTCATATTAGCAAGTTCTTCAGCTGTGTGTCTTCAATTTTCTCTGTATTCTTGGCCAAACAGCAACATTCGAGGACGAATGTTTCTAAGGGGGAGATATTGTAATACCCCGATCGTTTTGTAAGCCTAAATCCATCTTTTGAGTGAATATGGATGACTTCCAAAGTGATTGTTGTTTATATCGTGTTGTATTTCCCTAAATTCCACTTTCTATCATGTGGAGAATTGGACGAGCTTTCCATCGACTTAAGATTCACCCGAATCGAACATCCGGTGAGGGAGTTAGAGTTATTTTGTAATACCCCCCGAGACTCTAGCCAATAGTGCAACCATGAATCAAGCTCATGAGAAATAAATTATAGTGCTTTGGTTGTTTTCTAATCAAGGGTGATGTGTATTAAGGCCTCAAAGATGTCCTAGCGATTAGGTAAATCAAAACATTCCTTACCGATTGAATTCTTGGGAAGGATTTTTCCATATCCAAATTCAAATTATCACATCTCTCGTTATACTATCAATCATTAATCCCATGACCTACCAAAAGATAGATAATTGAATTAATTATCCAACGATACCAATTTTGTCAAAATCCAATATCGGAGCAAAGAGTTATGCTTATTTTACTCCAGCGTGTCAACCTGAAAATTCCGTGAAAACCTTTTGTGACGACTTGTCACAAGCCTGACGGCTTGTCACAAAATGTCGTCACCTTAAGGCAGAAAGTCACAAAATCCAACCTTTTGTGACGACATTTTGTGACGGCTTGTCACAAAATGTCGTCAACCTTAAGCCGAAAATCATAAAATCCACCCTTTTTGTAACGACAATTCGTGACGGCTTATCATGGATGTCAGCTATTTTTTTTCAGCAATTAAGGGATGTTTTTGCAAGGGCATTTTGGTCATTTTCGCCAATTTTGGTCCTACATATATATCCAAGTAGAGAAGAGAAGTTCTTTTTCTCTCATTTCTCTTCCAAGAAAGATCTAGAACTAGGGTTTCTTCCAAAATCCTAAATCAAATCTTCTACAAGAAAATTCAAGAATCTTCCAAAGATTTCACCAAGTTGTTCAAGAATCAAGTTCTCCAAGTCAAAGGCATCAAGAACTTAGCTCAAAAGTGTGAAGAAGAGTTTCCAATCAAGCTTGTCAAAAGTGTGAAGAAGAGTTTCCAATCAAGCTTGCTCATCTTAAAATCATAATCTAAGGTATGTGGGGTTTGAACAAGAACACTTCTTTCGTTCTTGTGCCCAAAGATTTAATTTCTATTATTGAAATTCATGATTTTGCAAAGTGGGTTTACACCCAAATTACTTTATTAATGATTTATGATATTTGAGCTATTCAAGATTGATACACATGACTATTTCATCATTTTATTTCTTAAATTGAGAACTTATGCCATGAGTTGAATATTGTTATTATGAATTGATGATTTTCGAATGATTTGAGATAACAGTCATGATTTAAGCTTTTCTATGAGAAGTTTGATTATTGAATATATATATATATATTGATATTTGAGCTTGAGAGTCAAAAATGAGTTCTATGATATTCTTGAAGTTTTTGATACATGATTATTTTACAATTGCCAAATTATGACTTGATATTTAATATTGTGAATTTCATGTTTCTACCATGAGTTGGTATTTCAAGTGTTTTCAAGACATGTGTCAAGCTTTACGGTTCCTTATGACAAATTGGATTATTGAGTATATTGATTCATGAGATTGAGTTGTTATAATGAATCTTGATATTTCCTCAAAGTTATTGATGTTGCCATGACTTAATAAATAGATACATTTTAACATTTGTGGTGGATTTCCTAATGCGTTCTGAGCTTGTTTCTGGGAGTAGTATTTAGCACCAAACGGGAAATATGGTATTTCTCCCAAAACTACGTGCCACCGTAGGATTGATATTGATAATTGTGGGCCGGAGGCCGAGTATAAGATTGTGATCACTAAATTTAGGTTGTACTCCGTGGAAAGAGTACGACTCTCCCGCCAATGTGGGGTTCTCTCCTTACGAATGCAAAACGTTGGACTCCATGTAGCTCACATGGTTTATATCGGTTATAAGAACCTCCCAAGTTCATAAGAGTTTAAGTTTTATTAGTTACCGAGTCACTCTAAGTCATGAGTTAAAGAGTTTGAGTTGAGTATATTGATTCATGAGATATATAATTCTTGCATTACTATTGATGATTTACAAGGAATATATTTCAGTTAATTCAAGCAAAGAAAGTCACTATCGTCAGCATGCATGATTTTCATAATCATTCGTGATATTATTTATAATGTTGCATTGCACCCCCACATACTCAGTACATTCCTTAAAGTACTGACCCCCATATATTTCTATGTGCTACAGTGTCTTATAATGTAGGTACAAATTGTAGCGCAGATACCACATTCAGTCAGTCTGCCGTTCCCAGTCAGCAGGTGACGAGTCCTTTTGATTCGAGGGATTAAGTTGGTTATACAGTTCGATAAGTATTATATTTTCTTATTTTAGTCATATTGAGCTTAGATAGTTGGGAGTCATGACCCGGCTATCTAAAGTCAGTACCAGTAGAGGCTTCATAGACAGTCAGTAGAAGTTGATGTATTCTGTTTCAGTTTCGTTTGTTAAAAGTAGAGCTGTAATCTCGTAAAGTTCCTGTTTATATTGATCCAGTTCAGAGAAGTTCTATGTTTTTGCTGATTTTATATATATTTAAGCATTTTATCTAGTTGCTTATGAGTTATGCCAGTAGGAGGGTCACTTGTGCCTCTAAGCACCGTGTGACATCTCGGGACCCAATTTCGGAGCGTTACACCCTCGGTTCAAGAAAAATAGTCTGAAGCTGTCTAATTTCAAAAAAATATATTAGTGAAAATTGATTTAATATTGATCGTTGATCAAATATAATGAACGATTTAGATTAGAATTGAGGAGATTAGTCAAATTGAGATTAGATATTGGGTTAAAATATTAAATTAAGGATTTCAATTGAGTCAAATTAAACTCAATTGACAAAAATTGAGTATAAATGGGTAGAATTTAAATAAATTAGAAAAATTGAATTGAATTAGGTTGATATTTAATAAATATAGTAACTATATAAAATTAATATTAAAAATAAATATAATAATAATAAATAAATATTGATCAACGGCTGAGATCTAAAGATTGAGAATTTGTTTTAAAAAATTGAATGAAATTTGAAATTGAGTTCAATCGGACACAATTTGGGCTAGAATTGTAATAAATTGGATAAAATTAGACTAAAAGTGTTACAAATTGGCAAAATCAGACTAGAAAAAAAATGAAATTGAAAAATTCAATTGACTAAGGTTGCAAATTAATACACTAATTATAATAATAGTGAAATAAATAATATAATTATTCTCAGATTAGCTATGAATAAATTGTGTAACTAAAAATACGACACATAATATAGTACTTTAAAATCAACAATAACAATAATATATATATTTTATTATATATTAAATTTTATATTTATATATATATATATTTTTATTTTATATATTTAGTATAAATAATATTTTCTCGTTATTTCATTACATCCATGTTGAGTTATTTATATTTGCAAACGAAAAATATGTTTGAAAAAAATTATTTTTTTCTAAAAAAAAATCACAAATTTTAAATGTCCGGTCATGACAAAGAAAGACTCACTACTTTAATCTTCAAAATTGAAATAAAAAATTGAAATAACTGAACCGAATTTATAGAAATCAAATCAAATCAAATTTATTTTGGTTTGATTATGGCCGTCATTTTCGTTATTCCAAAAATTGAAAAAACGAATCGATATTAAACAAGCAAATCAAACAAACAGAATGTCCACCCCTAATCTCATCATATATAATATTCTGAAACTACCTAATACTTTCAATTCAATGTAAAATAACTTAATTTTTTATTTTATTTCGTGATTATTGTACGTTATATCTCACACCAAACGACTCCTAAATGTACATTATATTGATATATTATATTGTCATGTGTAGTATGATGCCTTACAATTATATTTAAATTAACTAATAGAAAAACACGCTCTATTTGAGCCCTAAGTCATTCTTCGCCCTATCTTAGACCAATGAAATTTCACCTCTTTAGTTTTTTGGTGATAACATAACGATTCAAGCTAAGGTTTATTCAACTCGAATACATCTGTACCATCTATGTCAACAAACTAATTTTAATTTCTTGAGCATTTTTTGCTTGATTATACATGTCAACCGATTTAATGTCTATTTTTTTTTTATTTTATGTTTTTTAAATCTTCAATTAATCCTTTTCCTATTTAAAATTTTCAAGTCAAAAAAATCCTACGTATTTTCAAGTCAAAAAAATCCTACGTAAATCCCCAAGAAATAGTTTCAGCTAAATTTGTAGCAACACAATTCCCCAATAATTTTTCAAGTAATAATTTCGCAGGTAAATCCCCAAAAATAATTTCATCTAAATTTGTAGCAACACAATCCCCCAATAATTTCCCAAGTAATAATTTCGCAGGTAAATCCCCAAGAATAAATCCCCAGCAAAATTCTCAAAACAAAATCCTCAAATAATTTTCTTGGTAATAAAATTCATTATATAAATTTCTACCAAAATATCTCTACATAAATCCGTAAGATAAATTACCTGAGATTTTTCTATGGATTTAAAAATATATATATTTGTTTATATAACTGCGAATTTACCTAGATAAAATATCCGCCGATATATTTTTCCAGGTAATGTCGTAAGTAATAATTCCGCAGGTAAATCCCCAAGAATAAATTCCCAGCAAAATTTACAGCACAAAATCCCCAAATAATTTCTAGGTAATAAAATCCATTACATAAATTTTCACCAAAATATCTAAGTAAATCCGTAGGATAAATTACCTGGAAATGTTTCTACGAATTTAAAAAATATATATATATATTTGTCCATATACCTGCGGATTTACCTAGAGATAAAATACCCTCCGATATATTTCCCCAGGTAATATCATAAGTACGAAATTTGCACAATATAGCGCCAAATTTACCTGTGGAATTTGTTGCAAATATATAGTTCCCAGGTAATATATTTTAATGTTGAGGAATTTAATATTTTAGTAGGTAAATCCGCATGTATTTTCTGCGATATTATTCCCTAGGTAAAATTTTCGTGTAATTTACAGTTTTCTAGTAGTGACTTCAGAAAATAGTGGTACCTCAAATTGTTTGAACTTCAAACTCACTCAATGATTTGAATATCACACTAGAGTTTTTAGAAGAAGAAGAAGAAGAAGATGTCGCGGTTACGCCCCAACCAGTGTGTCTCTTGCCTTGAAGGGTTGCGTCCCTTAGAGGTGCGTTGTGACTATGTTTGCACTGCATTCGAAGTGCGTCTGCAAATCAAGAAAACTTTTCTATTGAATTTTTGGATTAGAACTTCACTTAGTTTCAAGTTTCAAATAAATTTTGTCCAAAAAATTAATCTCTCAATCATTTTTCGAATCTGAATTCAAAGCCAAAGCCAAAGACAAAGACAAAGTTGAGTGACGATGACGACGACGTGAGGCATCTGTTGTTCTTGTCTGACTATCCACATGAAGGAATGCTTCTCAAAATAAGCATAAGAAAGTTTCTTTCTCCCACCAATACGGGAGAACTTTACTTCCTTAAAGTGAAAAACTCACTTTACTTTCTCTCTATTTGTTCTCCCCATTTTCCATTCATATATTCACTTAGAATCCAACAATCCCACACATGAATGGGGAATGACTATTTTATCAAAAGAATTACAGACAAGTGTGTGATCTACAAACAAAGACTAATTCCATCTAGATAAGTATGTTTCTCTTTGAACTTTCTGTAGTGAACTTGCATTAGATGCACTCAGTCAATCGGTATATCTTTGAACCGTCAAACTTTAATGTACCCCTAGCTAACACAAATCACACAACTAGCCTTTTACCGTTTATAGTTCTCATGGTTTAGTTCATTTCAGCTATGAACACGATCTGGTTTCATGAGAGCTTTAAGAATAGGAAGGTTGTGTATATTGACAATGTTGAACCGTCAGTCACAAATTTGTTTGATCTCCTTGAACCTAGCTCTTGGGATCTTCAGTCTTCTAGGTAGAGTTACCGCCATGATTACTTGTCCTAGGCTGTAAACCTATTTTCTTTGATGATATCGCAACTCCCTCTCTAGATATGCCTTTTTTAAGTGGATCTGATAGATTATTCTTTGACTTCACATAGTCAACCATGATAATTTCACTAGAGATTAGTTCTCTAACGATATTATCTCTCCGTCTTATATCATGAGATTTAGTGTTATACATTATGATCCTTTCCTTTCCTATTGTCACTTAACTATCACGGTGTATACATACTGGTGCCAAAGGTTTGTACCAATAAGGAATATCTTCCAAGAAATTTTGAAGTCATTCAACTTCTTCACCAACTTTACCTAATACAATAAATTCTAATTTTATTGTAGAGCGGGTACTACATGTCTGTTTGAATGATTTCCAAGAGACTGTTCCTCCGCCTAAAGTAAATAAATATCCTCTCGTGAATTTTACTTCATTCGATTTGGTGATCCAATTTGCATCAATATATCCTTTAATTACTATTGAATATTTGTTGCAATGCAAAACATAGTCCTGAGTATGTTTTAGATATCATAATGTTTTTTTCATTTCCATCCAATAAGTTTGGTCAAGATTACTCGTGTACCGACTTAATTTACTAATAGTGCGTGCTATGTCTAGTTGCATACAATTCACGATATGCATCAAACTTTCCAACACTCTTGCGTAGTTCAATTGTGAGTCACTTTCACCTTCATTCTTTTGAAGTGAAAAACTCACGTCTAATGGAGTTTTGACAATACTAAAATCCAAATACTTGAACTTGTCAAGTACTTTTTAAATGTAATGAGACTATGACAACGCCATTTTTTGTGGATTTCTATGAATTCTTATCCGCAAGATCAACTCCAAGGTCTTGCATATCAAATTTACTCTCAAGCATTCGTTTCATAGCATATATATCATAAATGTCTCTACTTATGATCAACATATCATTCACATATAAACAAACAATGACTTTGTGATTTAGAGTGTCTTTTATGTAAACATATTTAGCACATTTATTTATCTTCAAATCGTTTGCTAACATAGTCGGGTCAAAGTTTGCATGCCACGATTTGGGTGTTTGTTTTAGTCTATAAACTGACTTCATCAGGTTGCACACTTTCCTTTCTTTATCAGGAACCACAAAACTCTCAGGTTGTTCCATATAAATTTCTTCCATCGATTTTTCATTCAAGAATGTTGTTTTCATATTCATTTGATGGATTTCAAGATCATATACCTCCGCTAATGGAATCAACATACGAATAGATATTATCCTTGTTATATATGAGTATGTGTCGAAATAATCAAGGCCTTCTTTTTTGTCCAAAGCCTTTCACAACAAGTCTTGTTTTGTATTTGTCAATAGTTTTTATTTTAAAGATACATTTAGAACCTAAAGGTTTGTTTTCTGGAGAATGATCAACAAACTCTCAAGTATAGTTGCTCAAGATTGAATCAATCTCACTATTGACTACCTTTTTTCAAAAGGATGAGTCCAAAGATGGCATTGCTTCTTTAAACGTTTGAGGCTTATTTTTAAGAAGAAATGTTACAAAATCTTATCTGAAGGAAGTCAACGTTCATTGAAGTGTACTATGCCTTGGATTCTCATCATTAAGTACATTCTCCTTTGGTTTATCTTGAGGTCATTTATACCCTCCACTAGACAGATCATGTTCAATTTTATACGGATAAATGTATTTAAGAAATTCAATATTATGTGATTCAATTATTGTATTTTCATGGATATTTAGATGTTTGGATTTATGAATCAAAAATTGACATACTTTACTTCTTTTAGCATATTCAATGAACACGCAGTCCACAATCTTAGGTCTTATTTTTATCCATTTAGGCATAGTAACTTGTACTGTGGCTAGACAACCCCACACTTTAAAATATTTCAAGTTGGATTTTATTTTTCTCCATTTTTCATATGGAATTTAATGTGTCTTACTATGGGGTACTCTATTGAGAATTCAATTTGTTGTAAGGATAGCTCCTCACACAAGTTTTGCGGTAAACCTGAACTTATGAGTAAGGTATTCATCATTTTCTTTAACATTTGATTTTTCCTTTCGCAATCCTATTTGATTGAGGTGAATATGAGGCAGTAATTTGATGGACAATTTCATTTTTTAAACATACCTCAACAAAAGGAGGTTCATACTTTCACCCTATCACTTCTTATCATTTTGATCTTTTTATCCAATTGATTTTCAACTTCAGTTTTATATTGCCTAAACAAATGTATTATTTTATCCATACCATTTAGCAAATAAATATAACAATATCTAGTACAATCATCAATAAAAAAATATAAAATACTTTTTATCACCACGAGATGGTGTTGTAACACCCCGTACTTAATTACGTGCATTAGCCATTGTTATATGTGTTGGAGTATATGTATTGATCCTAAGTTAGGTATATATGAGTATTGATTATTTTGAGATGGTTTCAAGTGTATAGTTTGATTATATGTGTATAGGAATCAACCTTATTTATACCGGAATTTGCCCGTCGATGTTTCCATACGAAGGTTATTGAATAAGCTTTCCGATGATATAAAGATTTTCAAAAATGGATAAGTTTCGGATATAAGCGAGCACGTTCGAAACTATAAAACGGTGGCCGGGATGTGAACAGTAAAATTGCAGGAAAATTTCCAGTTTTTGGGTCAACTTTGAACGATCATAACTCCCTCAATATAATGAACTGGGCGAGCTACCACATATCAAAAGAAAGCTCTGTGAGTATTATTTCTAATGAAATCGGTTTCATCCAAATCCAACATCTGAGTAAGGAGTTATACTCATTCTATTTCAGCCTCTCAAAACAGATTTTTGTGAACAGTAAATTAGCAGGAAAATACTGAGGCCTGCCAGTTTTTTGGGTCAACTTTGAACGATCATAACTCCCTCAATATAATGAACTGGGAGATCTACAATATATCAAAAGAAATATCTTTGAGTCTTCTTTCCAATGCAATTGGTTCCATCCAAATGCAACATCTGCGTAAGGAGTTATACGCGTTTTACTTCAGCCTCTCAAAACAGATTTTTAGGGTCAACTTCAAACGATCATAACTCCTTGTACAGGACGAACTGGGTGGCCTAATTTATAAGAAATGAAAGACCTTTGAATTATCTTTCCAATGATACCAATTTCACCCAAATCCGATATTGGAGCAAAGAGTTATGGTCTATCTACTTCAGCTTGTCAAAACGGTCCACCGGAGGACATATTTGACATTATTTAAATTTTAAAGGCACTTTGGTCATTTCCTATGATATTATGGACGGAAATATGTGTATATGTACATGTATATGAGTTCAAAAACTCATATCCATCATCAATCATAGGAGAGAACAAACCCTAGCCAAATTTGACCTTCAAATTACTTGTGATTCAACCGTGGAAAGTCCAAATTGATTCCGTAGTTGTGTTCATCGTCTCAAGGGCTTCGAGAAGCACCCCTTATTTGTGCCAACAGGACTTCATAACCCAAAGGGCCATTCTATGGTAAGGATGTAAATTATGTTGGTGTTATTTATATGGATATGTATATATATATATATATATGCATGTGAGCATAAGAAGTATGTTATTTGATTGTTGTTGAAAGATGATTGGAAATGATGTTGGATCATTCTTGTGCATGGTTGGATTATGTTGAATTGTGAAGGGATGATGTGGTATTGATGATATGATATTGAAATGATGATTATATATATATATATACACACATAAACCTATTGTTCAAGTTGGTTTTTGGAATGCTTTGCAAATATTGGTTGTATGGAATTATGGAAGAGAATTGTGGTGTTGGGTTGCTAATACTAGATGCCAAATATTTCATTGTAGATAAGTGATTTGTAAAGGCGGGAAGTTGTGTTGGATTGGTATCCGAATATACAACGAGGTATGTAAAGCATACTCTAACGATGTTCTTTGGCATGAAAACACCAATGTTCCATAAAGTAAGATTCCGATGGTTATCCAAACACATGTATTGTTCTACATTACCAATGAAGTTGTTTCCATTCTATAAAGTGTCAAAATGCTTCATTGATATACCAAAAGGCTCCTATTTCATTGTTGTGATATTGATGATTCTGAAACATATTGTTGATGTACCAATGAGTCCTTATTACATCGTTATTGTATAGAAGGTCTATTACTTGATTCCTATTGATGTATCATTGTTCCAAAGGTACTATATTGGCATGAACACTAATGTAATAATCTCAAAAGCTTTTGAACTAAGTTATTGGAAAAAAATCTCTTATGTGTTACTTGATATACGTGTGGGTGGTATCCCAGGGGCATAAGCCTAGCATGGGTCGATCCCAATTGATATGTACTGGGGGCAGCCTAATGGTCACAGTACGGTACAGTATTGATTATTGTTAGGTGGTTGGAGGTTCGGGAGGAGGAGGTAATGGCGAATAATAATTGTAAAGAATGAAATGAACGAATGTATATCGTTCCACAAATGTGTTTGTATTCAAGAACCCAATTCAGATTAATAATAATGTACATGATCCTAAAAGTGTTTATGAAGTGTGGTTCACTTCTATTATGATTTATTCACATGTGTATGATTTTCTTGATCCCCCATATCACATATGATTATTTACAGCTTTACATACTCAGTACATATTTCGTACTGACGTCCCTCACGGGGGACCTGCATTTCATGCTGCAGGATCAGGTACTTCAACTCATTCACAGCATAGATAGGAGCCAGGTCATACAGCTACTGTTGGTGAGCTCCAGTTTACTTCGGAGCTTTCCGAGTCGGTTTCTTATATTTTGTTATTGTACAGGAGTCATGTGTGGGCGGGGGTTCGTCCCGAACCTAGTTATGTCATGTATATCCTAGAGGCTTTGTAGACATAAAGAAGGGTAAAGTCATGGAAGTTTATATAGTGATGTTATATTCGTATATGGGGTGGCCCTGACGGCCAAGTATTATATATATATATATATATTTGTGCGTGTTGTGCTGATACAGGTAATTAGACCCTTTTCTATGTAGCGAAGTGCTGCCCAAATTTTTGGTGACATGTAAGTGAAAGTATAGGTATTTGAACGGGTTCTCCCGGGCCTTCTCGGCTTCGGGTGCCAGTCCGGCCCGATGGGATTTTGGGCCGTGACAAAAGTGGTATCAGAGCCAGGTTCGTCCTAGTGAGTCTACAAAGCCGTGTCTACGTAGAGTCTTGTTTATCGGTGTGTTGTGCACCACATCTATAAACAAGAGGCTATGGACATTGAGGAATTGTTTCTTTTCTTCATGTCTTAGATCGTGCGATAGAGCTTATATTGTATATGAAGTCATAGTTGACCACTGAGTCAGTTTGTTTCTCTTATTATAGTAATAATGCCGGTTACCAGAAGCAAGAATACCGGTAAGCAAGTAGATGTGGCTGCCGGAGAGGGGACTAGTAAGTCACCCACTATACCAGCTAATCAAAGTGAGGCTCCAGCTGAGCATGCATCAGAAACTTCCCCCAGTCCAGAAGAAATAAGGGGGAGGAGAACTATATCCCCAGAGCCACCTATTAATGTTGTTGATCAAGATCTTAGAAATGCAGTGCAACTTTTGACTCGTATAGTTGCTGGGCAAGTCCAAGGGCAAGCCATTCCTTTCGCGGGTTCTAGCAGTACTGATAGGGCGGCTAGTCTTCGGACACAAGATTTTCTTAAGATGGATCCGCCTACTTTTACCGGATCCGATCTTAACGAAGATCCGCAGGACTTTATTGATCAAATCCAAAGGGCCCTAGAGGTGATGCATGTATCGGGCAGAGAGACGGTGGAGTTAGCCGCGTATAGATTCAAAGGTGAGGCTATATATTGGTATGAAGACTGGAAACGGTCGAGGGGCATTGATGCACCCCCAGCTACTTGGAAAGAGTTCAAAGAGGCATTTATTGATCATTATCTTCCATATGAGACTCGTCAGGCCCGTACGGATCAGTTCTTAAATCTTCGGCAGGGTAATACAAGTGTGAGGGAGTATAGTCTTCGATTTAATTCCTTGTCCAGATATGCTCCTAATGT
Source organism: Capsicum baccatum var. pendulum (assembly GCA_030864225.1). Taxonomy (NCBI): domain Eukaryota; kingdom Viridiplantae; phylum Streptophyta; class Magnoliopsida; order Solanales; family Solanaceae; genus Capsicum; species Capsicum baccatum. The sequence continues at coordinate 71,300,518 of CM061558.1, read as the reverse complement.
TATAGCTACTATGGATGACAGAGTTCATCGATATGTGAACGTATTGGATCCGTATTTGGTTAGGGATTGTACTATTGCTGCACTGAATAAAGATATGGATATAGCTAGGATCCAAGCATTTGCACAGAAAATGGAAGATCAGAGGCAGAGAAGAAGAACGCAGGAAATTGAAAGCGGATCTTCTAAGAGGTCCAGATCTACAGGGCAGTTTATGGCTCCACAGGGAGGTTTTAGACCTCAATTTTCTGCTAGACCACCTAGGCCATTATTTTCTTATTCTGCAGCTAGTGCTCCACCACAGCATCAGGGGTTCAGAGGCAGTCAAATTGGGCAAAGAAGTGAGGGTCATAGTTCGCGATCAGTGGGTTATCATGGGCAAGGGAATATGATCCAACTGAGACATCCTCGAGAGCCATGCAATAAATGTGGAAGGAATCATATGGGCGCATGTCGAATGGGAACAAATGTTTGTTATTGGTGTGGTATGACGGGGCATATGATGAGAGAATGCCCACGAAGGGGCACAAGTGGTGTAGCACGACCTTCGGGATCAGCTATTGCATCATCGTCACCGGTATCTTATTCTGGTAGAGGCGCACGACCCGTGGGTAACGCTAGAAACGAAACAAGAGTCGCCAGTTCCAGCGGGACTCAGAATCGCACTTATGCTTTAGTGGATAGACAAAATCTAGAGGCTTCCCCAGATGTGGTTACGGGTACGTTGTCCATATTTTCATTTGATGTATATGCTCTAATTGATCCCGGTTCTACATTATCATATGTTACTCCTTTGGTTGCTGGAAAGTTCAAAAGAACCCCCGAATTGTTAGATAAGCCGTTGGAAGTGTCTACCCTGGTTGGGGAATCTATTATTGCTAGAAGAGTTTATAAAGATTGTGTAGTAACTGTGTGTGGTCGAGACACGATGGCTAATCTCGTGGAACTAGAAATGGTAGATTTTGATGTTATAATGGGTATGGATTGGTTGGCGTCTTGTTATGCCAAAATTGACTGTTGTACAAAAAAGATGTATTTACATTTTCCGAATGAAGCAGTTATTGAATGGCAAGGTAAGATCGGCGCACCAAGAGGTAGATTTATTTCTTATTTCAAAGCAAGAAAAATGATTTCCAAGGGATACCTATATCATTTAGTTAGAGTAAGGGATACAGAAGCGGAGCCACCAACTCTTCACGTTGTTCCGGTGGTAAATGAATTTCCTGATGTATTTCCTGAAGATCTTCTAGGTTTGCCTCCTGAACGAGAAGTAGAGTTTGGTATTGATGTAATTCCAGGCACCCAACCAATCTCTATTCCTCCATATAGAATGGCCCCAGCAGAATTGCGAGAATTGAAAGAGTAATTGAAAGATTTGCTTGAGAAGGGATTCATAAGGCCTAGTATGTCCCCCTGGGGAGCATCAGTGTTATTTGTGCGCAAAAAGGATGGCTCGCTGAGGATGTGTATTGATTATCGGCAATTGAATAAGGTGACTATTAAGAATAAATATCCTCTCCCAAGAATTGATGATTTATTTGATCAGTTACAGGGCGCCAAGTGCTTTTCTAAGATTGATTTGAGGTCAGGTTACCACCAAGTGAGGGTCAAAGAAAAAGATATACCCAAAACAGCTTTCCGAACAAGGTATGGTCATTATGAGTTTCTAGTTATGTCATTTGGGCTAACAAATGCACCTGCAGCTTTTATGGATTTAATGAATAGGGTGTTTAAGCCATTCCTGGATGTATTTGTGATAGTTTTTATAGATGATATTCTAGTTTATTCTAGATCAGAAGAGGACCATGCCAATCACTTACGACAGACATTGCAGACTCTTCGTGATTGTAAGCTTTATGCAAAGTTCTCTAAATGTGAGTTTTGGTTAAAGTTGGTGGCATTTTTGGGTCATATTGTATCTAGTGAAGGGATAAAGGTTGATGCTCAAAAGATAGAAGCTGTGAAGAACTGGCCAAGGCCCACAACGCCGACGGAGATTCGTAGTTTTCTCGGGTTGGCCGGTTATTATAGGAGGTTTGTTAAAGACTTTTCTTCCATTTCAGCACCTTTAACCAAGCTAACGCATAAAGCATCCAAGTTCCAATGGAATGATACGTGTGAGGAGAGTTTCCAAGAATAGAAAAATAAGTTGACTTCTACACCTGTGTTGGTACTTCCAGAAGGTACAGAAGGGTATACACTGTATTGTGATGCTTCTATAATTGGTTTAGGATGTGTATTGATGCAGCATGGTAAAGTAATAGCATATGCTTCTAGACAATTGCGGCCACATGAGAAAAATTATCCTACACACGATCTTGAGCTGGCAGCGGTTATCTTTGCTTTAAAAATATGGAGCCACTATTTATATGGGGTTCATGTTGATATATATACTGATCACAAGAGCTTACAATATATTTTCAGTTGGAAGGATCTAAATCTGAGGCAGCGAAGGTGGATGGAACTATTAAAAAATTATGATGTCGATATTTTGTATCATCCAGGGAAAGCGAATATAGTAGCTGATGCGTTAAGTCGTAAGGCTGTGATGATGCCTATATAAAGGCAAGGGATGGTTAAAGATCTTCACCAGTTATCTAGTTTGGGAGTTCGCCTTCTTGAAACTCCGGACAAAGAGCTTATCGTACATAATGCTGCGGAATCTTCATTAGTAGCTGAAGTGAAAGAGAAGCAATATGCAGATCCTATTTTATTACAGCTTAAGGAGAACGTTCAGAGTGGTGCAACCAAGGCATTTGAGCTTACGCGAGAAGGAGTACTTCAGTGCCAAAACCGATTGTGTGTGCCGGATGTAGACGGGCTAAGAAAGAAGATTATGACAGAGGCACATTTTTCAAGGTATTCCATTCATCCAGGATCAACCAAAATGCATCAAGATTTGAAAGATATGTATTGGTGGAATGACATGAAAAGGAACATCGCAGAATTTGTAGCTGAATGTCCAAATTGTCAACGAGTTAAAGTGGAACATCAAAAGCCCGGAGGCTATATGCAACGCATAGATCTTCCAACTTGGAAGTGGGACATGATCAACATGGATTTTGTTACAGGTTTGCCTCGTACAGCTCGGAAATTTGATTCTATATGGGTGATTGTGGATAGGCTTACTAAATCCGCACATTTCTTACCCGTTAAGACCACTTACACAGTTGAAGAATATTCGAAGTTGTATGTTAAAGAAATAGTCCGATTACATGGAGTGCCAACTTCTATTATATCAGATCGGGGAACTCAATTTACTGCAAACTTTTGGAAGTCTTTCCAACAGAGTTTGGGAACACAAGTGAATCTGAGTACAGCTTTTCACCCTCAAACGGATGGACAAGCAGAGCGCACCATTCAAACACTTGAAGATATGCTACGAGCATGTGTTATAGATTTTAAAGGCAGCTGGGATGATCATTTACCTCTTATTGAGTTTGCCTACAATAATAGCTATCATTCAAGTATCAAAATGGCACCATATGAAGCTTTATATGGGAGGAAGTGTAGATCACCAATAGGATGGTTCGAAGCGGGTGAAACTCTTATGTTCGGACCGGATCTTGTGTATCAAGCCATAGAAAAAGTCAAGGTGATTCAGCAACGGTTGAAAACAGCCCAAAGTCGACACAAGTCATATGCGGATAGTAGAAGAAGAGGGCTAGAGTTTTCGTTAGGCGATTGGGTATTTTTGAAGGTATAGCCAATGAAAGGGGTGATGAGATTTGACAAGAAAGGAAAGTTGAGTCCACGATATATAGGCCCGTATAGGATTATTCGAAGATGTGGGCAAGTTGCTTATGAATTAGAGCTACCCCAGGAACTCTCATCAGTGCATCCAGTATTTCATGTATCGATGCTTCGAAAGTGCATCGGAGATCCGTCCCTTATTACTTCTACTGAAGATGTGCAAGTAACAGAAGATCTTACCTACGAGGAGATGCCTGTTGCTATATTAGATCGTCAAGTTAAGAAGATGAGAAATAAAGAAGTAGCATCAGTGAAAGTACTTTGGAGAAATCAACAAAGGGAGGAGATTACATGGGAAGCGGAGGAAGCAATGAAATTGAAATACCCTTATTTGTTCAAAGATGAAAAAGAAGTGCAAGGAGTGGAAATGGGACACTAACAAGTAAGTTTTTACATATGCATAACATCTATATGATGACGTGAAAATCAATTATGAATTCGAACTTGTTTCGGCTAAATAACTACATTCACATTCGAGGACGAATGTCCTTAAGGGGGGAAGGATGTAACACCCCGTACTTAATTACGTGCATTAGCCATTGTTATATGTGTTGGAGTATATGTATTGATCCTAAGTTAGGTATATATGAGTATTGATTATTTTGAGATGGTTTCAAGTGTATAGTTTGATTATATGTGTATAGGAATCGACCTTATTTATACCGGAATTTGCCCGTCGATGTTTCCATACGAAGGTTATTGAATAAGCTTTCCGACGATATAAAGATTTTCAAAAACGGATAAGTTTCGGATATAAGCGAGCACGTTCGAAACTATAAAACGGTGGCCGGGATGTGAACAGTAAAATTGCAGGAAAATTTCCAGTTTTTGGGTCAACTTTGAACGATCATAACTCCCTCAATATAATGAACTGGGCGAGCTACCACATATCAAAAGAAAGCTCTGTGAGTATTATTTCTAATGAAATTGGTTTCATCCAAATCCAACATCTGAGTAAGGAGTTATACTCATTCTATTTCAGCCTCTCAAAACAGATTTTTGTGAGTAGTAAATTAGCAGAAAAATACTGAGGCCTGCCAGTTTTTTGGGTCAACTTTGAACGATCATAACTCCCTCAATATAATGAACTGGGAGATCTACAATATATCAAAAGAAAGATCTTTGAGTCTTCTTTCCAATGCAATTGGTTTCATCCAAATGCAACATCTTCGTAAGGAGTTATACGCGTTTTACTTCAGCCTCTCAAAATAGATTTTTAGGGTCAACTTCAAACGATCATAACTCCTTGTATAGGACGAACTGGGTGGCCTAATTTATAAGAAATGACAGACCTTTGAATTATCTTTCCAATGATACCAATTTCACCCAAATTCGATATCGGAGCAAAGAGTTATGGTCTATCTACTTCAGCTTGTCAAAACGGTCCACCGGAGGACATATTTGACATTATTTAAATTTTAAAGGCACTTTGGTCATTTCCTATGATATTATGGACGGAAATATGTGTATATGTACATGTATATGAGTTCAAAAACTCATATCCATCATCAATCATAGGAGAGAACAAACCCTAGCCAAATTTGACCTTCAAATTACTTGTGATTCAACCGTGGAAAGTCCAAATTGATTCCGTAGTTGTGTTCATCATCTCAAGGGCTTCGAGAAGCACCCCTTATTTGTGCCAACAGGACTTCATAACCCAAAGGGCCATTCTATGGTAAGAATGTAAATTATGTTGGTGTTATTTATATGGATATGTATATATATATATATATATGCATGTGAGCATAAGAAGTATGTTATTTGATTGTTGTTGAAAGATGATTGGAAATGATGTTGGATCATTCTTGTGCATGGTTGGATTATGTTGAATTGTGAAGGGATGATGTGGTATTGATGATATGATATTGAAATGATGATTATATATATATATATATACACATAAACCTATTGTTCAAGTTGGTTTTTGGAATGCTTTGCAAATATTGGTTGTATGGAATTATGGAAGAGAATTGTGGTGTTGGGTTGCTAATACTAGATGCCAAATATTTCATTGTAGATAAGTGATTTGTAAAGGCGGGAAGTTGTGTTGGATTGGTATCCGAATATACAACGAGGTATGTAAAGCATACTCTAACGATGTTCTTTGGCATGAAAACACCAATGTTCCATAAAGTAAGATTCCGATGGTTATCCAAACACATGTATTGTTCTACATTACCAATGAAGTTGTTTTCATTCTATAAAGTGTCAAAATGCTTCATTGATATACCAAAAGGCTCCTATTTCATTGTTGTGATATTGATGATTCTGAAACATATTGTTGATGTACCAATGAGTCCTTATTACATCGTTATTGTATAGAAGGTCTATTACTTGATTCCTATTGATGTATCATTGTTCCAAAGGTACTATATTGGCATGAACACTAATGTAATAATCTCAAAAGCTTTTGAACTAAGTTATTGGAAAAAAATCTCTTATGTGTTACTTGATATACGTGTGGGTGGTATCCCAGGGGCATAAGCCTAGCATGGGTCGATCCCAATTGATATGTACTGGGGGCAGCCTAATGGTCACAGTACGGTACAGTATTGATTATTGTTAGGTGGTTGGAGGTTCGGGAGAAGGAGGTAATGGCGAATAATAATTGTAAAGAATGAAATGAACGAATGTATACCGTTCCACAAATGTGTTTGTATTCAAGAACCCAATTCAGATTAATAATAATGTGCATGATCCTAAAAGTGTTTATGAAGTGTGGTTCACTTCTATTATGATTTATTCACATGTGTATGATTTTCTTGATCCCCCATATCACATATGATTATTTACAGCTTTACATACTCAGTACATATTTCGTACTGACGTCCCTCACGGGGGACCTGCATTTCATGCTGCAGGATCAGGTACTTCAACTCATTCACAGCATAGATAGGAGCCAGGTCATACAGCTACTGTTGGTGAGCTCCAATTTACTTCGGAGCTTTCCGAGTCGGTTTCTTATATTTTGTTATTGTACAGGAGTCATGTGTGGGCGGGGGTTCGTCCCGACCCTAGTTATGTCATGTATATCCTAGAGGCTTTGTAGACATAAAGAAGGGTAAAGTCATGAAAGTTTATATAGTGATGTTATATTCGTATATGGGGTGGCCCCGACGGCCAAGTATTATATATATGTATATATATTTGTGCGTGTTGTGCTGATACAGGTAATTAGACCCTTTTATATGCAGCGAAGTGCTGCCCAAATTTTTGGTGACATGTAAGTGAAAGTACAGGTATTTGAACGGGTTCTCCCGGGCCTTCTCGGCTTCGGGTGCCAGTTCGGCCTGATGGGATTTTGGGTCGTGACAGGTGTTGACTTCATATCATAAATATATGTATGAATTAAGTCTAAGGGATTAAAATTGCTTTCAAAAGACTTAAATGGATGCTTAGCATACTTTGATTCCACACATGTTTGACACTTTGATTTATTGCATTCAAAGTTAGGCAAAACTTCTAAATTAATCAGTTTTCACAAGATTTTGTAATTGACATGTCCTAAACGTTCATGTCACAATTTATTTGACTCAATTAAGTAAGAAGAAATAGAACTTTTATTGATTTCAACATTCATTACATTGATCTTAAAAAGATCCTCGGTGAGGAAGCCTTTACCCACATATACTTCTCATTTATTAATTACAACTTTGTCAAAAATAAATATGCATTTGAATTCATTCTTAGTCAGAAGTGAAGTGGAAACTAAGTTCTTTCACAACTTTAAAACATAAAGGACGTTGTTGAGTGTCACCACCTTGCCTGATGTCATTTTCAAATAATTTTTTTTAGTTTCTTCAACTTTTGTTGTAGCGGAGATAGACATAAATATATTCTCCTCATCTTGAGCTGGAGCGTACGGTGAAACTAATTTTTTGTTGGCACATACTTGGCAAATGGCACCAAAATCAATCCACCACTCTCTAGGATTTCCAATCAAGTTGTATTCTGAAAGCATAGGCATAGATTGTCCACTTCATCTTGGATTCAATCATGTTGGCTTGATCCCTTTTCTTGCCTTTCTTAGGGGCCCAATAATCTGCCGACTTGTGCCCAACCTTACATCAATTAAAGCAATTTCATTTGAATTTTTTCTTAGGAGGATTGCTATGTTGTCCAGATGTTCTCTTTCTTTTCTTTGATTTTTTAGGGCTATCCTCCATAATATTTGCTCCACTAATTGCAAAATTTCCTTTAGACCTCTTCTTGATTTCTTTGTTATCCTCTTCAATATGTAACCTCACAATTAGGTATTGAACTGACATCTCTTTTCTCTTGTACATCAAGTAGTTTTTGAAGTCTTTCCATAAAGGTGGTAACTTCTCGATTATAGACACTACTTGAAAAGCCTCATTTACAATCAAACCTACATTAAAGGTTATCTGATTATCAAGAACAAACTTAATATGTTCAATAAAGCATTTAATAATTTTATATCTTCCACTGTGAGATCATGGATGATTACTTGCAGTTCTTGAACTTGAAAGATGACAGTCTTATTATCTATCATCTTAAAGTTAAGAAATCTTGCAATAATGAACTTTTTCATTCCTGCATCCTCAGTTTTTTTATTTCTTTTTCAAAGCATCCCTCAATTTTTTAGAGGTTTTCATATTGCTATACACATTGCATAGATCATCTTGAAGGACACTCAATATGTAGTTCTTACGTAAGAAATTCAAGTGTTTTCAAGCCTCCATTACTATAAAACATTCCTTATCGGTGTCTCTTTAGGCAACTCTAGAGCATTTTCTGAGTGAATCCTTGAAGACTTAATGTAGTCAAGTAAAAGAACATCTTTTGCTGTCACCTTTTAAAATCTACACCAGAAACTTTCTGGGTTTCTCCGTCAGTGCCATGGTGGGTGCAGCACTCAAACATCTTGAAGTAGCAACAGTTGTTGCTGCGATATTCGTCATTCCATCATTAGCATGATTTTTAATAGTCATTTTGTTGTCACAAAGAGACAACCAATTTAGTGTGTTAGAATACTAATTATAAAGTTTACAACTTTAAATAATAACTTGTTTCTAGTTTAACGATGAAATTTTTATGTTCTTCTAATTGTTAATCGAATGAACTTTAACTCATGATGAAGTTTATATCTTCAAATCACTATTAAATTCAAACAGAGTGGAAAATCAAAAGCTTTAATCTCCAGAAATCTAAAAATACAGTTTACATAAATTCCTTAAGATTGCTATTTTTAGGGTACAAAATCTGTATTTATGAATATGAACTTTAACACTAAGTTCAATAACTACAAAGAAGTTCCAACAACTTCAAACACAAGTTCAAACAAACTATCAAAATAAAGTTTCTACTATTTTCTGGAAAAATAGTAAAACCAAACTCAAAAAAAAAAGATAAAGATAAAAATGATAGAATCATGTCCACCAAATTCAAAGTGTGTCCTTACAAAATTTATTCCCCTCAAGTAATCGAGGTTAATCAAATATTTTTGCCCAGGATAAAATGATTCACTTCAGAAAATAGTGGTACTTCCAATTTTCTGAACTTCGAACTCAGTCAATGATTTGAAGATCATACTAGAATTTTTAGAATAACATGAAGATGTTTTTCAACTCAAAATTCATACCTTTACCTGAGGAAAAGTTAAGATATTTATAGCCAAAAAGTGTTGCTTCAGAAAGGAAGCAATGGCCCATGAAAAGAGACAACTTTCTGGAACAGCATGCAACCTGTGTTGGTCCTGCGCCAGACCTGTGTTCGCAGGCCGCATTTGGCGATTTTCAGTAATTTCTGCGCAGCACCTGCACTGGATCTTCATCCGCAGGTCACCAGGTGTGCATGAAGGTCGCGGTTACGTCTCAATCAGTATTTCTCTTGCCTTGAAGAGTCGCGTTCCTTCGAGGTGCGTTGTGACTTCCACAAATGGAGAAAAATTTTCTATTGGATTTTTGGATTAAAACTAAACTTAGTTTCAAGTTTAGAATAAATTTTATCCAAAAAATTAATCTCTCAAATTCAAATTCGAAGTTGAGTCAAGCAAGCGACGACAGTGGCGCAAGGCATCTCTTATTCTTGCCAGACTATCCATATGAAGGAATGCTTATAAATATAAGCATAAGAAAATTCCTTTCTCCCACCAATGTGGGAGAACTTTACTTCCTTAAAGTGAAAAACTCACTTCACTTTTCCTTCATTTTTCATTCACATATTCACTTAGAACCCAACATGCTTTAGTGGTTGTTCGTGGCAGTAAATGGGTGAAAATTTAATGGTATTACAAGGAAGAAGATGTTAAATGGGCTTGTTTATTCCATGACTACTTACGGGAAGAAAGCTTTAGAGGGTTTACATCTTGGGAGAGAGTTTATGACTGGTGCAAGAGGGGCGATGGAGGTTAATGGGGACCAAGGAGGAGATTTGTCTGATGTATGCCAAAATAGGGGACAAGTTAAATTATAGTGTTCAAATAGGGCATGTCGTGAAATTTTTACTATCTCTATGTTTGAACGTGCTTAGAAAAACATAAATTCAGTGCATTCGTACTCTATTCTCATAAAATTTCATAATTGTTCAAATTTTGCTTCTTTTTTGGTCCATCATGTTTGCTCTTATCTGTTTTGTTTAGGTTTTGTTGCACTTTTTATGCAAATATTTGATGAGTTCTCCTTTGTTTTCTTTAATTTCCTCACCTGTTAACCTGTGTTGCTCGGGTTCTTTACAAATGTTGTCATACTAGTGTCGAACCTCCATCGGGTTCTTTGAAAATATTGTCATACTAGTGTCGGACCTCCAAAAATATACTTTCATTAAAGAAACTAAAAGAATGGCAACACGACTTTTGAGATGACCCCATATAGATAACTTTACACACCACCACTTTATTGTACTTTAGTATATAGTAGATGTTACCTCTTATCTACTTCTAATAGGGAGGGGAAGAGAAAATAGGAGATTTTGGTGTTAGAGGAATCAAAACTCTCACTATAAAGATTGGCGTGCCATACACACGTAAACTGGCAGGCCCATGAGCATTGCATTTGGGCTGCCATTTTGTTGGGCTACAATAAGTTTGGTTGTTTGAACTTTGTTCAAATGAATAGTGGATTCTTGACTAAAAATCACATAAATATACAATTCAAGAATTAATATTACAAAAACTATCAATGATTTTTACTTTACAAAATATAGCAATAAAAATCTAACAAAATCTACCAAATAAGGTAAAAGATAAAAGAAAAGACAGTAAATAAAATAGCATGATTTAAGGTAGCAACTTAGTTTGTTTTTCGAATAGGTTTAAAAAATATAATAAATAAGGTAACCGAAAAAAATATGATAAATAAGGTAACATTTCATTTTGAAACCTTACAGGACTTCTTCTTCTTTTTCTTTTCACCTTTCGGCTTAGAAGTCGAAGATGAAGGTTTATGAACCATTAACGCTGTAGGAAGAGCTTGTTTCTTAATGATAGACTCTGTCGTTTGCATCTCATTCAATAGTTTCGTAAGATATAATCACATCTTATTCATGTTATAATTCAAGCAAAACTGCTGAAAACTGTCCGGCAGAGTCTGTAGGACCATCTCAACCTGAGATTCCTTATCAATAACCGCACTAAGAATTTTTAGATCATTTAGCAAACTCGTTATTTTAAGAACATGTTCCCCCACCAAAATTTCTTCAACCATTTTCGTGGTCAAAAGGGCTTTCTTAGCCGTCTGCTTTGCAGCACGATTTTACTCACCGAACATCTCTTTGAGAGATTCAAGAATATCGTAGGCAGTTGTCATGGATTGATGTTGATGCTGCAACACATTTTCCATGGAGGCAAGAATGTAGCATCTTGCCATCTCAACAGCCTTAACCCACTTTTCGTAGGATTTAGTCTCATCATCAGTCATTTCAGCCGACTTAACAAGACATTCCTCAACCAAGAATAATTTTCAAATTATATTTTTAGTCCACATAGTTAGAGCCTTCTAGTTTATTTTGATTCGGGATAGAGGTTAAGGGATTGAATAAAGACATGGTTAATCTGTTATGTAATCAAATTAAAAACAGATCATTAGACATGCTGCAGAATAATAAAATTCTTAAAAACACATCACATATATAACCATGCTCATAAACAGTTAGAATAGTTAGAAAAATTTAACTATTTAAGCAAATACACATGTAATGTATGATATTTTATCTCTTAAATAAAACAGAACCAACTCAGTTAGAGAACTATTGATTTAAGATAGATAAATATCACATTTCATCAGTTTATGTACCGTTGAACCAACATGTAACTTAGTTGAAAAGTTAATACAAGTCATCAAAAATAAGAGACTAAAAAAATAGTATTACACTATACAAGTCTATCTAATAGGGAAGATGACCTACGTCAACATATAAACTCATATTATTTACTGTTTTTAACCACTGAAAATCATAAGGAAAGATCCCTATCACCACTAGTTTGCAAAAAATAATTTTTTCAGAATTTTTAAAGTTTTTGAAAACATAAAAATGCCCCAAAACCCATCAAAACGACCCTAAATAGCCAAAAAAGGCCCATCTCACAATAAAATATGAGTATATGTTCGGTGGGTCATTTTCGATGAACGTACCAAATTTTAACTCATTCAGAGTTCGTCGAAAATTAAAAAACTCCAAAACTGATCAAATCAAAAATTATTGATCGGGCTGTTGCGAGGGTCAGTAGGGCTTCCTGCACTGCTTGGCCTTACCTCTACTGTTTATACAGTGAGTAACGACTATGGTGGACTTAGTCAAAACTCATCATAGTTTTTACCCTTAATCCCACAAAAACGATTTTCAAAAACTAAGTAAAACATGTAAAATTTGTTTTCTGTTTTCTATTTTCTTGATGATAAACTTAGATTCCAGAAAGCATTAATATCACCCATAACAAGAAAATCAGTCACTAACAACATGATACTTACAGTGATTATCAAAAACATCTAAACCAACCATGTAATTTCTTTTTACATTCTCTAGCATATGTAAGAAGACTACTGATATCAATTGTTAGAACATGTACAACGGAAGCAACAATTCTACAGGATCAATAAAACTTACGTAATATCTATATAACGTAATCAAAATAAAAATTAGGAAACATACCTCTTGAAGCTTTCACACAGTTTGTTCAAAGCTTTGTTTGGCAGGTCTATTGCCTTCTACTACTGCCTGATTTAACCTTTGCTTATCAAACTTGTGTGGGCAAGTGTTTTTAGATTCAAGGAAAGATCATCATCTTTTGAACAAAACTCCTATTTATTATTATTTTTTCTTAAAGAAGGGAAAAGCAAGAGGCAAACGCTTTTGTCTTTTCAATTGTTCAAAACGTTTTCTACCCTTAAAAGCCACTTAATGAGCAAAACGTTTTTATATTAAAAAGAACATTTTTTTAATTTAAAGTCAGAAGATATCTTTTTCCTTCTAGAAGACCAGTAATACTACTTCTTCTAGTAAGTTTCTTTCTCTTTTTCAAAATTAATTAGTTAATCAGATAAAGCAGGGACCGTAGATTTATTAAGTAAGGTTTCCAATTATGATATTAATTCGGTAATGAACAAATTATCATATCATAATAAATTATAAACTATTTCACTAAAAAACTGTAATTACACTCATCGATTTAACTTCAAAATCTACCATTACATCTTATTTAATTCCCCATGTTAAAATTACCGACACCAATCAATTAAATTAAACTGTCTGGAAAATTTAAATCATTGATTAATTTAATCCTTTATTTATAATGCTCAACTTATTTCTCATGACGGGTATAAAATCCACCTACAGGATTTTCACATGAAAACTTATAAGCAACCATAAAGGGGTGCCTTCTATCTCAAGTCTGAAACATGGTTTTATCAACTAATTAATATTTCACTAAGTAATTTATCATTATCCAACCTATTTGGAATATATTGACTCATAAAAGAGTCTCGCCTTTTAATAGATTAAAATGATAAATCAAACCACATAGATCGTGATAATGATATCAAGATTAAGAGTATAAGTACATGTAATGAACTAGAGAAATCGCTTATTAATATTCAGACTATAAACGAATATCTCTAATTGGTCCGTTCAATATAAATGAAATGTACCAGCATAAGAAGTTAGAATACTATCATTCCCGTAATTAAGATCAAATAATATTTAATCTTGTGCTACAATCATCAAGATGTTTGTCCTACCTCATCTTTGATTGTGAACATTAATTTATTACTTATAAGAACCGATAATTTTAATCTTCCATACATTAGTTAAAATACTCCATACACAAAATTATGTACTATATAAGTAAAGGACATACATGTTAACACAATGATCAATTCAAATAAAGATCTCATTAATATAATAAATTATCTTTACACGGGATAAAAATATAACACTATAACACAAACTACATGGTTAATAGTATATCCTAACAACTATGACTTTCCATCTCATCTTATAGAAAATTCAGCTTGATGACATCATGTAATTAAAGAACAAATATAAAAAAAATAATTATAATTTTTTCCCTGAATGTTTTTCCATAATGAATAATGAAGTATTGTATATTAAAAAAAATGAATGCAAATATCAAATTGCTAAATATACATGAAACATTCCATCTCCTTCCATGATGTATCATAATTAAATACAAATTATCACAATTCACATTTGTATGTCTCTATTTTAACTTTTGCATATTGAAGAACATGATTTTCAACAAAAAATACTCAAATAGCAATGTCCTATAACCTCACATACAACAAGAAAACCTTGTGGGAGTTTTTGATTGCAAAACTATATTCTTGTAGAGAAAAAAAAAGTGTTTATTGAAGAAGATGAATGAGAAAGGGATTTCTTTTAAAAAGAGGAAAAAGCGGTTAAAGAGAGATTTGGGAAGCGATTGGTATCTCTTATTAACTGTAATATATTTTTAAGGAAAGAATAATTATTTTTTGCTATATTAAATTTGTTTTTTCCTTTTTGGTTTGGTTTTGATTTGATTATTTAAAATTATAAAAATTCAATTTTTAAAAAATAAAAGTTGCTATAACTTGCAAACTAAAAGATTTTGCTATAACTTGCATTAAATAATCTAACCTTGTATATTTAGGTTTTCTCCCCCAAAGATTATGGTATCTTGATAATAATCGTTATACTGTGAAATATGTTATTTGGTATATGAAAAATGGTAAAAAGTATGATATTTATATAGTAGTTAAATTTGTTTGTTGATTGTATTCAATATGTATAAATTGTGGGTTTAGTATGCTATTCATATGGCATAGTCTATGGTGTTAGTATGAATAACGGTATAGATTGTGGTATAAAATTTATCATTGAATTTATTCGTTTGTTATATTTAATTTATAATTTATGATTGCACTATGGTGCACAATTGGTATAGATTATGGTAACTTAGTCGATAATAGTTACAGTGTGGAATGTGTTATTTGGTGAGCTCAACCAATGTATATCCACAATCACCATAAAAAAAAACAATCGAATTAATTAATGAATTATTACAAATAAAGGTATATGGAGATTTTCTATACTTTTTCACAATAACTTAAAAAAATGAAATAACAAGTTGGTTCAAAAAATCTTTGAAACCGAAGAAGTAGATGAAAAAATTATGGAGATAATATGACAATTTTAGGTTACTAAAGAGTTTAATTGATTTCTCAGACGGAATATATCTAGAAATATACTATCTATGAAATGAAAGAAAGAAAATTTTATAGAGAGAGATGGAGAAAGAGGAGTAAAGAGAGATATTTTTGAAATAAACTTTAAAAATCATATGAATTAATTAGGAGTGGAGAGCTATCAACAAATCAAGTCATTTATCTAAAATAACTCTCCAAAAATAGGCCAAAATCACCATATCCATTTTCAGTTTAAAACATATTTTTTTACTTGAAATATATGTTTTGTAAATAAAAACTAAATTTTGTAATAAAAAATAGTATATGTATGTGTTGTAATTTAAGATCTTAAATAGTACATTTATGTGATTTTTGCACATCGTTATATAAAGGGTTCCTTTTTAGGCTATTATATCATTTGAATTTTGTTTATATTTTTAAAAGTTGTACAAATATCGCTTGAAACCGCTAAAGATTAGATTGTCGTTTGATACATACATATGTGGATCATCGTTTAATATTTTCTAATAATATTTTTAATTTGTTTAAAGGGATTTTTTAGACTATACAATGTTTATATGTTGTAAGAGAAATAAAAAGAGGTTTATTTACTAAGAAGTTATCTCCGAAAAGGATAATTTATGAAAATTGGACGATTTGCATGGATACATGATTTTGATGTTGTGTCGATATTAACTTTTCTTTTGCATATTTATCCCACATCGGATAACTTTAAAGTGCACCAATTTTATACGGTTAAAATTTATATCACTTTAACAATATTTACTTAAATTTCAATTTAAAGATAAGCACCAATTCATATTTACTATTGCTTTAGTCATCCATTATCTCATAATAATATCTTATGTATTAACTATCATATAACAATTCTTTCACCATTCATCTGTTACTAATGAATGAATAATTTAGCAAAAGTGAGCAGAATTGGATATTGAGGGGGTAAATCTGCTCTTTGAAAAAACACAATGGACCAAACATTGCAAATATCAGAAACGGAAAATTATCTCCGCAGGCACAGCATGAAAAATAAAGAACATACATATATACATACGATAAGGTAACACAGTCACACACACAACCTAGTAAAAAGAGAATCCAATTCATTCATGGCATTAGAACAAACACTCGCATTCACAAACCCCTTCTTCTCTTCAACACCTAAAACCCCATTTAACACAACCCACATCCCTACCAAATCTCTGTCTTTTCCACTATTTTCAAAATTAACTTGGGGGAGTTGTCGTATAAGATGTTCATTTGACTATAATAGTTCTGTAAATGGCAATGTTGGAGTTTATGAGTATGAAAGATATGCGACTGGGTTTAGTCAGTATCCACGGCCTTCAGAAATACAGTGGAAAAAGGAACTTTGTAATTCAGTGCAGCTTATTGGGAATGTAGCTCTCCCGGTTCAAATTAAGCATCTTAATTCTGGAAAGGTTGTAGCTTGGACTCGGCTTGCTGTTAGGAAGTCTCAAAATGATACTACTTGGTAATTTAAACGAGGCCTAATTGATTTGTTTGATTGCTTGTCGCTTTTCTGTTTCTCCTTTTGAAAATTTTGATATACCAATTCCAACACTTGTAGAATTAAAGGGGTCGTTTGGTTGACGGTTAGAGTTACATAGGTTAGTAATGCAGGGATTAGTTATGTAGGATTTAATAATTCATGTATTAGGGGGCATTTGGTAGCTGGTTAGAACTATACAGGTATTAGTAATGCAGTAATGCAGAGATTAGTTATGCGGGAATTTATGTATTAATTTAAGCAATATTTGTTATGTAGTGTTAAGTTATTCATGTATTAATTCATGCTTCGACTTTGATCTTTATGGACTAGTACCAAGATCGAGGATTTAATGTCTGCATAACTCAACTACAAGCAACCCTTTAGTTATTCCATCTTCTACCCTTTACATAGAAAGGTGTGGAGGACGTGAATTAAGGTAGAAAGTTAGTAGGTAAGAGTGCGTCCATGCCAGTAAGTAGGGGTGCTTTGTTTTGTGGTCCGTATTGGTAATCGTGGGCTTGCGCTTGTAGTTTCTTATTCTTGGAGTTTGGTGATGGTTGTTGTTTCGGGTAGATCGGTTATAGTATTATTTTATGGTAGTCTTGATTCTGACACTATTTATTGTTTTCTTTCTACCTATTGTTGCTTGCTCTTATATAATGTTTTTTTCTAGAGTGTTTCACTGTCTTGACAGGATTGCATCAGGGATCTACTCTTAGTCCCTTTTTGTTTGCTTTGGTGATGGATGTGTTGACGCGGCATATTCAAGGGGAGGTGCCTTGGTGTATGCTTTTTGCAGATGATGTAGTTTTGATTGATGAGACGCGAGGGGGTGTGAATGACAAATTAGAGGTGTGGAGACAAACGCTTGAGTCTAAAGGGTTCAGGTTGAGCAGAAGCAAGACAGAGTATTTGGAATGCAAGTTTAATGACGTGAGGCTGGAGAATGAGGTGGTAGTGAAGTTGGAATCACAGGAGGTATGTAAGAGGGATAGTTTCAAGTATCTCGGGTCCGTGATCCAGGGTAACGGCGAGATTGACGAGGATGTCTCGCACCGTATTGGGGCGGGATGGATGAAGTGGAAGCTCGCGTCGGGGTGTTGTGTGATAAGAAGGTGCCGCCCAAGCTTAAAGGCAAATTCTACAGGGCGGTAGTCCGTTCGGCCATGTTGTATGGAGCGGAGTATTGGCCAGTTAAGAACTCCCACATCCAAAAAATGAAGGTAGCAGAAATGCGGATGTTGCGTTGGATGTGTGGGTTGACTAAAGGGGATAGAGTTCGGAATGAGATTATCAGGGAGAAGGTTAGTGTGACTCCAGTGGAGTACAAGATGCGGGAAGTCCGATTGAGATGGTTCGGACACGTGATGAGGAGGGGCATGGATGCCCCGGTTCGTAGGTGTGAGAGGCTAGCGTTGGATGGTTTTAGGCGGGGTAAGGGTAGGCCGAAGAAGTACTGGGGTGAGGTGATTAGGCGGGACATGGAGCAACTACAGTTCACCGAGGATATGACCCTAGACAGGAAGATTTGGAGGACGAGAATTAGGGCAGAAGGCTAGGGTCAGTTTGGGTCGCTAGTGTAGGGAATTACTTGGTGGGGGTATTATTCTTGTTATGATACCTTGTTCCATGTTTTATTACGAATCTGTGTGCTTTTCTCTGTTTTTATTACTTATGGGTGCCGTATTTATGTTATGAAATCTTGTTCTGTGCTTTACTATGTATTTGTGCGGTATCTCGTGTCTTGAGCCGGGGGTCTATCGGAAACGGCCTTTCTACCTCTTTAGAGGTAGAGGTATGGACTGCGTACATCTTACCCCCCAGACCCCACTAGGTGGGAATACACTGGGTTTGTTGTTGTTTTTTATCTTGAGTTGGGGCTCTATCGGAAACAGTTTCTCTACCACACCTCATAGAAAGGCTGCATACACTTTATCCTCTCCTGACCCCACTTTGTGGGAATACATTGCGTATGTTGTTGTTGTAGATTTCCTCATAACTATCATGTGGGATTGAAAACGAGTAACCAAACACCGTACTTGGTGTGTTGAATTTTAATATAGCAAGTAAAATTCTACCAAACATGATACTAATTATGCCGGTTTTAATACATGAATAATCCATTTTCTAACCAAACACTCCCTAAGTAAACTATTAACTATTTTCATTCACCAATACAAGTAGTAATAATGTAAGCGGGTTAGTTTAAAAGCCAACTTTTGTGTTAATATCAAAACTTCTGGCCAATAACAAATCCATCAAAGTGATCCAAGTCATCCAACTATAATGCATCTAATAGGTACTCCAATATTGTTGCTTTAGTTTGTATATTTTTTCGTAATTGTTGTTTATTATGTCATTGTTCAATCTGTTGTTACACTTATGGGCTTAATGAGATTATCTTGAAGCCTTCATAGTTAGAAAATTTGATTTACTTGAAAATTATGATGTGGAAATCAAATGAATGATGCAGTAGATCTACTATGAAGCCATGAGGCTATGGCATCCTCAATCAACCGACAGGAAACTGATTGGAAATATGCGTACTTCTAGTATTTTAACATGACGATTAGTGAAAGTATGAAGTGGAAGGGGAAATTTATGCTTTCAACTGAAAAATACTGCCTTTTTCTTTTGCCAAATTCAAGATCAATGTGGCAAACACCTATGACTTAAAAGCTGCTTCCTTAATTCCATCGACTCATGAAAGCAATCTCTGTTGGTAGAGCCCCTGTATCCTAATGTTTAATCATCTACTTCTTTCCTCTTCCACAACTGGACAGTCCCTGATTTCTCCATATCACTGCACATGAATTTGCTGATACCAATTTTAGTTCGACTAGGGGACTAGAAAAAATCCTAAAACTGAAATGTGCTATGCCGCATGAACTCAAGTGTAGTTGCATAAACTAGTCGCTGAAGCAAGATCTAATTTTGAAGTTTCCTTATCCAATTCCTTTTGCATTCTTAGAAACGCCTCTATGCTTTTGATTTCACGAACATTGTGTTTGAAGCATAAGTAGTGTGAAATCAACAACCCTTTTGTTCTCCAAGTGGATACCTCTTTTCTCTATCGAAGTTACATTCTTTTAGGACCCAAATATCTGAAAGCTGCCATTTGGTTTGGCATTACTTCTTGCCTCAGGCTTTCATTTTCTTCATTAGGACTTTGACTAAATTCTGTTTCTTTTATAGTGTAGTTTATTAGTGTGTCTGTCCTCGGTTTGTATTTCTCCTTTGAGGGCCCAGATCATGTTCTTTTTGCCTCGATAAATTTGAGTCTAACCTGGAATGTTTCTACTTAAAGGATTTGTTTCATTGGTCTCGCGTTCCTACTGTTTCTTCCTTAATGAATAAAAGAAAGGTTAAGCAGTGATGAAGCTTACTGCTTGAAATAGCAATCCTCCCTATCTTTTTTTTTTCAAAAGATCCTGCTTAATGACCAATAGCAGAAATTTCAGTTCGTTGGTTTTTATTTTTGTGGTTTCAGGATTAATTTGACATTTTGGGATGAGTTGGCTAATGTTGCCAATCAACATATAGAGAAAGGCCAGCAGATATATGTCTCTGGTCGCCTAATCTCAGATACAGTTGAAGGAGATGATGGGAAAGAACAGACTTATTATAAGGTTGCTTTACTTATATTTTTCTTTGGGTGTTATAGTGACATCATGTTTGTCCTCTACCTGATTGACTGTGAACTTTTATGTTCTTTTTTGGCAGGTGGTCGTTCAGCAATTGAATTTTGTAGAAAAGAACTCTCCTCCTATTGCCCCTTATAATGGGGACTCTAATTCCATGGCACCACGTAAATAACACTTACCTAAGAACTGTGTTTACTGCTAGAGATGGATGCACATTTTTGTGGAGTTAAATTTCCAAGAGGTTTTCATTTGTGGCTTTGCAGGTAAAAAGCAAAACAACTATGCTGGAAATACCACTGGATCCACAGAGGAGCTATGGCAAGCTTTCTTTGCTAATCCACTGGAATGGTGGGATAATAGGAAGAACAAGGTAACCCAGAAAGCAATTCTTAAAAAGACAAACAAAAAGTTGTCGATTGTCGTAGCATCACTTGTTGGCTTAGTGTCCTTGCATCATAATTAAATTGCAGTTTTATACTTTAGTCTTTGCTGGTGTATGTATAATACACGTGACACGCTTGTGGCAAAATTGAGCTTGTGAATGCCATATGCTTCATCTAGTGTACCTCCATTTTTGGGGTAAAATTTAGTGGTAATTCTGAGATAAAGAAGGTGCAGTTTGCTTGGGAGCATGGAAGACAAACTAAAAGCAAAAGATAGTCTGAATGTTTCATGAACCTATCAAATGGAAAAACGAAATACTGTTTCAAATGTAAGAATGCTGAACTTGGGTGTTCAAATTTCAAGTTGCTGCAGTGTGACTAGGGGGTCACGGGTCAAGCCTTGAGAACAGCCTCTCGCAGTACTGCAAGGTAAGGCTGCATACAATAGACCCTTGCGGTCGGGCCCTTCCCCGGACTCTGTGCATAGCGAGAGTTTTAGTGCACCGGGCTGCCCTCAAGGAATAACATCTCTCACGTTACAAATACTCTGTAATATTATTTGCTTTGACAGAGGAGTCCAAACTATCCAGACTTCAAGCACAAAGATACAGGTGAAGCATTGTGGGTAGAAGGCAGGTATAATCCAACATGGGTGAAATCTCAACTTGCAGTACTGGATTCAAAGATGGAATCTTTTCATGATCAAAATGACAGCAGAAATGCAGATCTCATGTCCATGGATAATTTCCAATTTTAGGTGATCCCCATTTGATTTTGGCTGTACTTTCAAATATTCTCTCTTGTATAGGTTTGTTCCTTTCTATAGGAACATAAGTTTTGTGTTACTTGTTTGCTAGTACTGCTGTTCAAGGAATTTAGATTTTCACTGTAAGTCTTTGAGTTGTTGTAAGCTAACAAGAAGAATGAATGCTGTCAGCTTCACATTGTCACATTCTTCAGCATCCTTTGGGTACCAGGAGTACATGGTCTTCTCCCTTGTCATGAAAATAGTACTCCCTCCATTTCAATTTGTTTTCTTATTTTCCTTTTTAATCTATTTCTAAGAAATGCCTTTTTTTTTCTTTCTTGACAACTCTTTAGTTCTAACTTTTCATGTGGCATGTTTTAGAAGGATTAGAAGACATTTTCGTACATTCTTCATATCTTTACGTTATGACCAAAAGATTGAAAAGTTTTCTTTACTTTTTAAAATGTAAGTGTCAGGTCAAAATCCGACAACTAATAAGTTGAAAAGGAAGAAGTATATTTAACTAGCATCTGGGGTCAAACGAACAGATATCGGCAGGATGCCGGGGCAATCACTGGAACAAGGGAAGATTGATTCGTGTTCTTAGAAATCGTACAAGAATAGAATTTGATATATCTGCGACGTGCGTCTGGATGGAGAAGCCGTGCCATCAATTACGGGACAATATTTTCATGATCGAGAAGAATAAAAAGAAATCTACACGCTGGTCGAAGTATTACTTACACTGCGGAAGAATAAAAAGAAATCTACACGCTGGTCAAAGTATTACTTACACTGCGGGGTGGACGCCTTGTTCAATAATTCAATTAATTAGAATCTGGAAATTTGAAAACAAGATCACACACATCTCAACATTTGTAACTGACTCCACGACTTTGAGTTGAACTTCAAAATAGAAGCAATATACTTGGATAGGAATTGGTATTTAAAATTAAGATTACCATTAGCTATGTTTTTCTAATGCACTTCACAATTCGTTAAGAGTCATCACAATTAAACAAAACAAACGATAAATTTATTGATCTTTTTCCTGTTTTTGAACTATAGAGGATGGAGGGTGGGGGGTAATTATCAATCAACATAAGATGTGCCTTGGTACTAACATTTTGTATTCTTCCCGTATATATATACTTGTAAACAATACACAGCAAACTCTTCCAAAAAAGAAAAACTTTTTGTACAAGTAGATCTAGATCTATTCCATGCAACAGAAGATTAACGTTACAAAACTGAAATGACCATCATCACAGACGGATCAGTATCCTCAGCCTTGTCTTGTTCATTGTAGCACGTCTGTATGTACGATTGTACGTATCGCGTATGTATGTATTTCCACGTTTCTTGAAAATCCCAATTATAAGCTTCTGCTTTATAATTATAAGGGTACTTTCATGAACCTCATGGCAAAGAGTCCAGCAACATATATAACTCCTTTTTTTAAGCCTTGTCCTATAGGCAAGCTAAACCTTTAGCTTCAGATCCTTTCATTATTCTAAGCCTTCTGCATGAATTGATGAACATCTCCCATGGTACATCTCCAACTAGCATCCAATCACCATCTTTGTCTTCATAAGTTGGTGCATAATTAGATCCATTGTATCCTTCTCTTTCTGAATATACCCCTGAAGTTATTCAACACAAAACATAAGATTTTCGGATCTAACACAAAGAAACATATCGAAGTACTATTTAATTTATATTATATACACTGCATGTGTAACGAAATTACTGAAACTTACCAATAGTGCACTTGAACATGTTTTGTAAAGCCTTGAGTAGCTCTGGGTAGCTTTTGTAAATCTTAAGGTCAATTTTTCTCAAATAAGGTGCTCCATCCATACTAACTTTTAAGTACATCCCTGAAGAAGTATCAGATTCTGGTTTCTTGGCTTGTACGATATTCTTCCTGTAAGATCGAACTGGTGGCCAACCAACAACTTGTGCTCTAAAATTATTAAAAAAAAAATCTTGTTAAAACCCGATCTATATAACAATATTCAAATCAACCAAGAAAAAGAGCAAAAAAATGTAAAAATAGTTCAACAACACTTACTTTGGTGCAGGAGCAGCGTACTCTTGTTGTTCATTTTCGGTTACACAAGATGAGTTATTATCATCCATCTCCGATGAAGGTCTTTTTTTACTATTTTTAGCACTATTTGAGGTAGAAGATTGTTTCTCTGATTCATCTAGTCCAGGCAAACCTAATCTTAATTCAGTTGCCTCAAGATTCAGATCCTTCTCGTAAATCGCTCTTCGTCTTTCCATCTCCAAACAATTTATTTTCCTCCTGTAGTTCTTGAGCGGTCTGCTGTATGTTAACCGATTAGTGGTACACTTAAGGAAATTGCAGAGTACTTCTGGTAATGAAGAGTTATTAGTTGTTTTGCAAATTGCAAGTTGTGAATGATGAATAATGAGGAAGGGGGATTGATAATTTTATATGAAGAGTAAGGCTAGACAATATCTAGGTGAGTTATTCTGTATGTGCATGAATTTCATAGCATGGGAAAATGACTTGCCCACGCCTCTTTGTCAATACGCGCTTAGTTGCAGCCAGTTAAACAGACAATGTGTTGATTACGCACGTTCATTGTGAATTTTGGACACAGGTTACGTTAGTTGGAACACAAATTTTCATGCAACAGCTACTGATGTCCATCATATGACCGGCAATTTTGGGTTGCTTGATATGTGATGAGGGAACACAAGAGGGACACTCCACACGCCAGTATTTAAAGCTGTGGTCCGGAAAATCGACGCTTAAAGTTGTTGTTATGTGACCAGAAAGTCACCCAATCGAATTGTAGAAATAGTCTCTCGCTACCTACAATAAACACTTGAAGTTCGAGTCTTCCCCAAGCAGCGAAAATTTAGTGCATCAAACTGTCTTTTTTAATTTTAAGATTATAGTCCTAATGATTGATGAATTAGTTTGATCAAATGGAAACATAACTAGCGTTACGTTACATGAGCTAGGTTAGGGTATTGTGTATAAGATATAGATATATAGAGATTCACATGTTGCGTGATTACATGCGTAAATTTTGTTCCGTATTATTTATAATTAGTGAAATTGTCCGCACTTCATACTATTATAAAAGTTCATAAAACATCAATAAGATAAAAGTCCATAAAACATCAATAAGTTTTAAATATAAATTAAATAGAAGAGGTATTTACAAATCTCTCTCTCCTAATACACACTCGGACATATAAGTCATTGAATAGAGGAAAACTTTCGATTAGCCATTAACAAACTTTCAATAACATCATAAGTTACTATTTTAACGAAAAAAACTTATAAGCTTCCTATAATTAAAAATTCATATAACATAAAAAATAAAGAGAAATTATAGGGAGAACATACAAAAAGATAAATAATGAAATATCATTCTTATGACCTTAATCATTAAAAGATAAAAGGAAAAAGAATGAAATCAGTGCACAATCTTTCGAGCTCTTGTCGACACTATTCACTCCCACAAGCCGATCACCATTCAATAGCTTTCATCTTATTAAATAGAGAAAATGGCCACAAGCCCCCCCAACCTTTAATCCAAATCCCAACTACACACTTTTACTTTGCGGAGGTCCTATCACATCCCTGAGCTATTTTAAAGTGGAATAATTATCCCCTGAAAACTGATACCCAAATGTGTAATGGAAAGTGAGCAACACACACTTGCCATGTAATGCCACGTAATTTCCACGTAATATTATATTTTTATATAAAAAAATTAATTATTATTCTTTAATATATATATATATATATATATATATATATATATATATATATATATATATATATATATATATATATATATATATATATATTTTTTTTTTCTTTCCCTTTCCCTTTTTCTTTTTCTTTTTTTTTTCCCTCCTCCATACTTTGAAAACGGATTCTGCAATTTCCAAGTCTTAAAATGGCCAAGAGGGCAAAACATTCATTCTTTATCTGATTCATGTTTCCAATAGTTCTTTGTCACTACCCAATTCTTCCCCAGAATTGAATCCTTCCCCTTTCAATTACCCAACTCTTTTGAGGTGTTTTTATGTATCAACCATGTTCTAGTTTTAGCCTTCATTAGTTAAAAGCAGCCCACTTGACTGCTGCATCTGTGCCTTTGTTCTTCAATTTGTCAAACAAAACCATTTCAAGGAAAAAGAGAAAATGATTCCGATATGACACACAACGGAGATGAAACTTGGACATTGGACATGCATCCTTCCTTTAATCCTTTATGATGTTCTGCTTTCCTTAGGAATTAGGAAACATACCTGTTAATAGATAATCAGTACAGCCTATGATAGTAGTGTAGAAATGGCGGGAGCCGTCCACAAATTGTATTTTAGCTATTGCACTAATTGTAGAAATAATTGTTAATTTTGTTCTTTCGATGAAATGGAAGATGACCCATTTTGCGTTTGTGTTTAAATAATTGTTAATTTGGTTATTTTGATGGAATTTAAGATAGACCCATTAGGGGGGTTGTTGAAATAATGGTTAATTGAGTTGTTTTTTTATGAAATTGCGAATGATTTATTTGGTGTGTCTGTGGAGCAGCCATGGTGTTTTGTTGAAGAGAAGAAACAAGAAAGAAGAAGAGAGCATTCATGGTGTTAAAGAAAGAAAAGCCATGGTGTTAAAGAAAGAATAGAGAAAGAAGACAATTGAAAAATAAATAAAAAATATTAGAAATTAAAACGTCTTCACTCTCTCAAAGAGAGTGCACTACACCTTTCATGTCACCTCAGCATTTAGGGGGAAAATAAATCAATTTTAAAATAGTTCAGGGGGTTCATAGGATCCTCGCAAAATATAGGTGTGTAGTTGGGATTTAGGGTAAAGGTTTGGGGGGCTTTTGGCCATTTTCTCTATTAAATATAAATTAGATACAAGAGGTATTTACAATCTCTCTCTCTCACTGTCCTATATACACACTCGGACTTATAATTCAACACCATTTTGCTCATTCATTTTCGCATTTTGCTCTGAATAGAGGAAAACTTTTGATTAGCAATTAACAAACTTTAAATAACGTCATAAGTTACTATTTGAACGAAAAGAAATTATAAGCTTCCTATAATTAAAAATTCATATAACATACAAAATTAAGAGAAATCATAGAGCGTACATGCAAAAAGATAAATAATGTAACATCATTCTTATGACCTTAATCATTAGAAGATAAAAGAAAAAAATAAAACGAGTGCACAATCTTTTGAGCTCTTGTCGACACTATTCACTCCCCCAAGTCAATCATCATTCAATAGCTTTCATCTTATTAAATATAAATTAGATAGAAGAGGTATTTACAATCTCTCTCTCCTATATACACACTCGGACGTATAATTCTTTGAATAGTGGAAAGCTTTTGATTAGCAGTTAACAAACTTTCAACAATGTTAAGTTACTATTTGAACGAAAAGAAATTATAAGCTTCCTATAATTAAAAATTCATATAACATACAAAATAAAGAGAAATCATAGAGAGAACATACAAAAAGATAAATAATGCAACATCATTATTATAACCTTAATCATTACAAGATAAAAGAAAAAAAATAAAATCAGTGGACAATCTTTTAAGCTCTTCTCGACTCTATTCACTCCCATAAGGCGATCATCATTCAATAGTTTTCATCTTATTCTTCAAGTCAAACTAAAACATGTATATAATAAGAACCAAAAACATAATAAAAGTAACTTAAAAGGTTAATGCGTGCATCGTTTCTACAAAATCTTAAAATATCTTTCTCTATAGGACTATGATATGGCATGCCAAAGTAATGTCATGAATATTACTAATAATTATTTTAGGAGTTATGATAATAAAAAGTCATGAAAGTAATAAAAATAAAGACCATTAAATTTAGGGATAATACTCATAAAAATATTTGAACTTTGATCGAATTTTCAGTTGAGCATACTGAAATTTGCGGGGGGTCCTATTACCCCTAGTGGCATATATCTGCCCACTTGGATACGTGTAAATGTAAGGTTGGCGCGTGTATTACATCGCCATCTGCCAAAAAATACGCGTGTAAAAACGAGATTGACACTTGTATTACACCGCCAGCCGCCAAAACTCTGTGTGGCGTTTCGGGGGAGGAATTAAATTCAATTTAAAAAGTCTAGGGGTAATAGGACCCCGCAAAGTTCAGTGTACTCAACTGAAAATTCGATCAAAGTTCTGATATTTTTGTGAGTATTATCCCTTAAATTTACATTAAAGAATATGAATGAATGATTACTCGACAGACACCCTGTGTTTCTTTTTAATTGCTCCATTTTCTTTTTTAGAGTCAAATGGTACAAATTTTGACCAACATTTTAGGATGTATTTCTTAATTAATTTTTTTATATATAATTTATAGTACTTTTTAAAATAAAAATGGAACGTATAAAAAAATAATAGGTAATTTTTTTGTTACTTTTGGTGCTAACAATTATTCTTTTACCAGAAAAAAGAACATCATATTATCATCACTATTTTTAACATCTAAGAAACGGGATATAATTGTGACCAAAAAAAAAATTAAGCTTTTATCTGTACTTTATTCTGTCTTCTTTCGTTTCTTGAAATTAATTTATTCGAGCATTTGGAGAAAACAGGATTCTTGAAATTTCAAAAAATAAATATTAAAATAGGAGATAAAGAAAGAATAATGGAATTGAAAGAAGAAATTTAAGTCACGTAATTCTTTAGTTAACTTACAAGTAAGAAGAAAGAAGAAATGAAACTTTTTCTAAAAAAAATTAGGGAAATCTCAATTGAGGAGAAGAGTTGCAAAATAAACATTTTGACTTCAAAAGCTGTAAATGCTTATGGTTACAATTAGGAACATGAAACGATGGAATAATAATAAATGGTGGTTATTGTTGTATTTACTCATGCAGCAGTTACATTGAACATAGGCAGTAACATTAAAAAATGAAGACGAAAAGAAGATAAATTGAATATATTTGTATTAAAATGGGAGAAATATTTTTAAAAATTGAGAAAAAAAGATAAATATGAATGAAGTCATAGAGAGACGACACATCACCTTATCTATGACCTTTTTTTTATATTATATATAGATTTTGTTAATTTATTTAAAATTATTGATTTCTTAGAAATAGTTTTTAAAGTATGAAAAATGTGTTAGTTATTTATACTTTTCGTATCCATTCAATACAATTACGTTGCGTGAACAAAAATGAAGCTTATTGTATAAGCGAATACAAGATTTAAATTTATATTTATTTTGTAATTTTTTGTATACAATTTATAACCCACGCTAAAAATAGTGTAATTTTATATGAATTGGATATCAACAAATCCTTTCCGGCATATACGTGAGGGGGAGAAATCACCACGTGAAATTGGGTCCTTAGGTGTCGGTTGATGAGTTTTAGGGCAATTGTTAATTGGGACCTGCCTATTCAAATTGAAAAACCTCATTTTCTTTTTCCACCTAAATTATACGTGAGTGTGAACAAATGAACAAGCTGGGCTAGAATTTGAACTCACGGATTTTGAATTTTCGAACATATAATTTATTAAATATTAAATAATATATGTATAAGATTGAATTAAAAAGCAAAATTGCAATTTCTATCTGTAATTGTGTAGACATAGACATGTTTATGACCAGCCAGCTCATGGCTCATCGTGTGCTTTACGCCACCTATAAACTTTGGCTGAGAAAAAGGTGGTTCGGTTGTCCAACAATACTTATTCACTGCGTCATTTATTTCATAATAAATGAATTATTAAATTTTAATATACAAATTAAGAAAAAAATTTAAATACATAAATTTAATATAACTTTTCATTTTTATCCAGAAATAAAGAAGAAGAAAAAACTGACTTTGGTAATATCTTTTCAAAAGTTATTGGTTGTCAAATCATAAGGGTAAATTTAAAAAAAAAATTCAACGATTCACTTATTTTGAAACACCAATAAATACCTCAACAATTCACTTATTCAGAAACGGAGAGAGTATTGATTTAATATACATATTAAGAAATAATAAACATAATTCTACTAATCACCCTTTAAATTTAATAAATTTAATATCTTAAAAAATACATTGAGTGATAAATATTTTTTAATAGGAAGGCTAAAATCGATATAAAAGGATAAATTATCCATTGATTTTCTAAATTAGACAAGTATTATTGAACATCTGATTTTAGTATAGAGGTGTATTGGACAAGTATTATTGGACAACGCAGTAAACATTGGTTTCCCTTTTAAGTATTACGCATTTAATTTAATATGAAAATCAATTCAGTTAAAAACTTCTAACAACAGCAAGCTAATTATGTTGAACAATGGACAAATAACTAACTGTAATCTAAGTTGAACAAATAATAAATTAAGCCGTAAATAATAAAAAATAAGATGAATGAATAGATTCTTTTTGATTCTGCATCTTCACGTGACTTAATAGGAGAGAAAAATTCAATTTATAAGAAATGATTAAAAGGAATGATTAAAACTATTTCTCGTTCTAATTTCGAATAAATTTAGAAAGTTTTCTTTTCAACATCACATCATTATTCAAAGAAAATTTGATAGTTAAAAATAACTTTCGATTATCTTAGAAAAAAAAATAAGTCTTTTTTTTTTAAAGTGAATCATCAACAATTTCGAATGATTTACATTCAATGTTTTACAATAGATAAATACACCAAACAACAAATCCAATTTTGTTTATGAATTATGAGATAGATAAAAAAAGATTAATATCAGGTAAGGTTTAAATTCTTTTTTTTATTTTTTTTTTCATCTGATTAATAAAATACAAAGAATGATGAGGTGTTCGTATCTATCAATTCCATCAGATAGTAGCAGTTTGTTCAGCTAAGTTACTTATATTTTAATTTCATCTAGCTCTCTGCTAGCTTCAGATAAAGGTAGATCTAGTAGAAATCATATCACACCAACTTTATAACAGAGCAAGTATACGATAGACTGATAGAGTAAAGAATTAGCAAGGGCGCTAGCTAATTGCCTAGGAATCTAATTATTTTCTGGCCCATAGTTTTATGGTAATCATTTGTCAAAATCAGTGGATGTATCCATCTTGCAGGTACTACCTAAAAAATCAAATGGCTACTTAATTTACCTTTTACCATCCCCCCAGCCCCCTCAGATTATCAGTTCAACTTCATGTTTATTAAGGATTTTGCAACATATAGTACCTAATAAATAAGTACTATTTTACTTAAATTTTTATTAATTTGCAAACTACGGCCGCTCGCAGGTGTGTGTATATATATATATATATATATTGCCACTAGTTAGTATTTCAGGTTAAAAATTGTTTATAATTTGTAAAAGCATTTGCGTACACTATACACCATATCAGTATATCTTTTGGATTTGGTGATAAAATGTAGAGAAACAAACAAAAAATTACTACTGGCTCTGTTTGATATGATTTGGCTCAGTTGGTTTGATATGTTATTTAAAAAAAAAAAAAAAATTAAGGTATATTTTACTAAATTAATTTTATTAATAATATTTTAAAATTTTAAATTTAATTAATATTTTTATTTTATTTAATACTACCGCTAGTATGGAAAAAATATTTCCTCCGCTTTAAAAAAAAATAATCTATTTTTTTTAATTTGTTTTTAAATGAATGGTCTTTTTCCTTTTCTGACAATACTTTAATTTTAACTTTTCACATGACATGTTTAAAACCACAAGAATAAAGATCATTTTGATATATTTGATATAAATTTAATTTAGAGCAATAAATTTATTTTCTTATTTTCTTAAACCTCGATCGAGTCAAACTAGGTCATTCTTTTTTAAAAAGAGGGAGTAATAAATTAAAATTATCTTAATTTACTAAAAATAAAATAAAATAAAATTAACATATATATTTTAATAAGAAAAGAATAGAGAGTAGTAAAATAATATTATTTTAATGGCTCCTTATCCTTATTTTGTTTATCTTTCTATCACTCCTATCTCTAGCCTTTTTTTGAAAAGAATTGGCTATTAAGCCTCTTCAAATTTTCAATTAGCGAAATGACCTGTCCTTTTTCAAGTTTTCAATTAGTAAAATGGTCTATTCCTATTTTCTTATTTGTCGGATTGATAATCGATCTGTCTATATATAAGTCGGATCGATAATCGATATGTCGGATTGATAATCGATCTGTCTATATATCTGTCGGACAAATAATAAATCTATCTCAAAAATGGGTCATCTCCCTAAATAAAAAAAACTTATGATCCATTTAAAAAATTGACTTAAAAGGTCTATTTAACAAAGAGTCCCCCTTTTTTTTTCTTTCTTTTTTTTCCTTTTTTATTTTTTTAATCTTTTTTTTTCATATTTTTTTTATCTCTCTTTTATCTCTAACTTCTATTTCTCTTTTTAAAAATTTTCTTTTTTATTTTTGCTATTTCTAGTTTCTATTTCTTTTTCTTTTTCATTTTTTCATTTTTGCTTTTTTTTTCCTTTTCATTTTTCTTCTTTTCCTCTTTTCATTTTTTTGCTTTTTCAAAATTTTGTTTTTTTATTTATTTCTTTTCTCTTGTTTTATTACTTTTCTATTTCTTTCTTTTTTTTCTTTTTTAACTTTTTCATTCTTTTTTATATTTTTAAAAAATATGGCTACGTCGAGCACAAATCATCGATGATAAAACAGAAATCACAATCGCTTATTGTCTTTGTATGCGCACCATCATAAATGTATTCGTTGATACAATTGTATTTATATTTTATAGTAGTTCATATTTTTTTTGAATTCACACTTGTATTTTTACGTATTTTATAATTTTCACTTGCATTTGTACTTTATAGTTCGCATGATCGTTTATAACTAATACATTCGTACTTATATTTTAAAGAATTATTTTGTCTTTGTATTTTATAGTTGAATGTGTATTGTATTTGTATTTTGTGATTCTATTTTATTTGTATTTGTATTCTATTTTCATTAATATACTTGTATTTTTTTAAAAAATATTTTGTATTTGTATTTCAAGTTAAACATAGTATTTGTGACTTCATTTATTTGTATTTGAGTTTGTAGTTGACTGCATCATTTATACTTTTAAACAAGTGAAAAAAAATTATTAATTTTCTTTTTATGAATACTTGTATTTATATTTATTGATATGAATTATTTTATATTAATACAAATTGAACAGTACAAATGATAAACTATACAAACACAGATGTTACATTTATATACTAAATGATATATGTTTATAACTAGAATCATACGAATATAAATGATACTCGTTTATATACAAATAATGATAAATTTGACATACAAATACTAATGATATATTTGTATTAAATGATACATTGCATATTTATATATCTAAGACAAAAGACATAGAAACACCACTAAAGCCATCCCAAATTTCAAAAAGACACTTTAAATTTGTGATGATCCAATTACCCCTTTATTCTTCTTTAAAGTGAAATAAATAACACATTTTAATTCTACGTGGCATAGAGAGTGTATAACACTCATCTAAAGAGAGTAGAAAGTAAAAATATAAATAAAAATTATTTTTATTGTCTCTTTTATTAATATAATATTTGAATTCTTTAACTTTTCTTTTTTTAATCTTTTTCTATTCTCCTCCCCTCTGCAGATGGTCGAAAAATAATTTTCGGTAATTTTATTTATTGGATCTAAATTGATCTTTTAATATTAGGAGATTTAGTGAGGTGAAGGGAAGAAAAAAAAATAAAGTCAGCTATGATTGTCGAAGAAATTAAACTCCGATAACTAAATCATGAATTTTTTATGACTGACACTATTTTCAATCCAAAATGCTAGAGAAGAAAAGAACAAAAAAGAATAAAAAAAATAAGAGAAGCCATAAATTCGAAATTGCTATCACCTTTTTTTTTCTCTGATCACACCTTCTTGCTAGCCAACTTCTCCGACAAAAAGGAAGGAAAATGTTAAAGAGAGAGAGAATTAAATTAGTACAAATACTAATCAAAACAAAAAATAAATACTAATCAAAACAAAAAAAAAGCATAACAAAAATGATAAAAGAAAAAAAGTAGTAGACTAATTGACGAAGGGGAGAATGTTGTTAAGATGGGGGAGATGTGCAAATAGTTTTTGGGGCGTGGAGGCGAAGCTGTCAAGGATGGTGCTGGGTTTATTTTATATTTTGTCACTTTTTTTAAAAAAACATTAACACATTTGTGAGCGTGTTTTATATTCAATGATTTTAAAGAGGGCTACTCGTTTACGGATGTCAAAGATGTACTTTTAAATAAGAATAAGGGGTAATAGGACCCCAACAAACTTAAAGTGTGAAACAACTTGAAAATTTTGATCAAATATGTGAAATTTGTGATTGTGTGATTTGACTGTTTTACCCCTCCCTATAATTGCATTATGAGATTTGGGGGTGTTTGGCATGATCTTCGATGCATTTTGGTACCATTTATGCGATATTGTAATTTTTTGGGCTTCGAGAGCCTTATTTTGGACTTATGTGGATATTTTTTGATCCATCCGATGGATGGATGAACGGACTGCGTCATCAGCTCCAGAATATCAATTTTAGGTTGGGTAGACCTCTGATTTAGTTTTCGACACACCCGAACTCATTTCGACCTACTGGTCGAAAAGTTGGAAAATTAAAATATGAGTGTGGGACCCACATTTGGTTGAAACGACATCGAATGAATAATCTGACTTCACAGCAGATCTAGAACGTCAGTTTTTGGATGGTAACATATTCAGTGTGATTTTGCAGCTTTTAAATCTCATTTCGATCCTTGATTTGAAAAATTATGATTTCGAATTTTGAATGTCAACTTTGTGAAAATGATATTTTTTTTCAAAAATCTGACTTTACCAACGCGTTTGAAATGCCGAATTTAGTGTGATTACATAGTTCGTTTGCATATATCGGACTCCGAATGAATCTCGAACACCCCATCGAAGTTCGGATTGGACTTAAAATCAAAAAATAGATTTTTATCTATAGATGGTACAGAAAAATCTGCACTATTTAATAGCAATTTTTGGGTCCATTTTGCTCATTTTTTATCTTGACTCTTGAGAGTTACCCCCTAAAATAGTGTGGGAGCTTAAAAGTGAATCTTGTGGAGCCTGGATAGCTAGATTAACATCTATTTCTTGATTCTATTACGGATTTAAGGTAAGAATTCACTCTTATTTTATTGATTTCTTGATTAATTTTTCAAAACCCCCAAAATAGTAGGACTTGACTTTAAATTCAAATTTCACTCCTTTTTATTTGAATAATATTTTTATCTTATAATTATTAGTTTTTCATCAATTTAATCTTCAAAACAACTTTGATTCTTGATTTTAACTCGGATTTTAAAGATTTTTTCGGTAAAGCTTAAAAATAATTTTTCTTCAATTTGAACCTTGTTTTTGACTCAATTTGACTTGGGTTTTCACCTGTAAGTTCCTACAAATGTGGAAAATGCATTTTTTGAAGGAAAGTTATGATTTTGCCCTTCATTTTTGAAAAATCAATTTCGGGGGGTCATATGACCCCAAACTAAAAGTAGTCAATATGGATGTCGTTGATTTTATTTTTACGTGTAGATTCCATATTTTATGTTTTTACAGAAGTTCAGGATTGTTCGTGAAAATTAATATTATGGGTTCAAAGTGTAGCGAACCGATTTTGACTGTTGAAGTAGGTTATTGTCGCACCCCATTTTCCTCGTGGAAAGTGGGATTTGATGTGATCACTCTTTTTTGGATTGTTTGAAGGTAGAGTGTGAAGAGTCGCCACCTAACGAATTAAGGTGCGTTAGGGCACCGGTCTAGGCCAACTACGAACCTATTTTGTTGTTTTAGTCTTAGTTCACCAGAGTTTGGGTGAGGGTTCAAATTATCTCAAAAGGAAGGTGTTAGACACCTTTCGAGGTCCACAACGGTAGTTCCTCATACGAATTCGTACTTTACGAGGGGATTCTATGTGATCAAATAAAGTCTCTTATTTTATTATTAACTTAAATGTTGGCTAAGTAATAAAATAATTAATTAGCAACGCATGTTATTTTATTATTTTTTAATTATCAATTATCGAAGTGGTAAAGTAAAAACACGTAAATAAGACAAGTGAGCAGAAAGAAATGAAATAATTTATAACAAAAGAAATTGCTTCTATAATAAATTAACTACCCCAGGTAAGTAAAAGAATAAAAAGAAATCGTCCAAATCGAACAAAGAAATATTTTGGTTTTATTCGGATCAGAACCCCAACTTGTTTAATCATCGTTCGACCCACTGGCCGACTCTTAGAGAAGTAGCAATGTCATTAGTCTTACCATCAATTTTTTTATTGGGATCATCACTTCTGAAAGATTACCCGTCCCACCCTACCTAGTCTGGATGTCAAGTCTAAGGGAGCTCTATGACAAGGATAAAGCTAATGTTTTTAGTAATATATAACGTCCCACCTATCGTTCAAGAGGCATTGAACTTTGCTATTTTGAATTTGTGTTCTAGACGAAAAGAAAGCTATGTTGCCTAGAACTCGAAACGCGTAACAAGTAGGACGTCACGTAACACATAATTCTCCCAATAACCCATCCATATAAACTTAGACCAGGAGAATTTCTATTGGTTCTATCGTTGTTTGCTGCATTGCAAGGCTTCAGAGGCCTTTCAAGAAGTCTATTGTGCCATTAAAATCGATCCAATCACTATTGGATATTTACACTGCCGCCAAAAACTTGAACCCTTTCCCAAACTTGACACAAAAACATGAGCATAAACCGTCATTAAATTGTAATAGGATATCAACACCACCGTCTTGGTCCCTCAGTCTTACCAGTTCGAACCTAACAATCTTAACTGTAAAATTTCATTTTTTGTTTGAAGAATTAATGCCTAATAGGTAAAGAACAAACATTCACAAAATCATTGTACTAGATATGTGTTTTCATGATATGTTGATCAGTAATACATACCTCCCACATATGAAGTGGTTCTATCTGCAAGCAGCTTATTCCTCTAAACCCATCTTTACTCTAGCCTTTAATGTTGGCCGGGAAAAAGTGGATCCAATTTCACTTCCTTTTGTCTGCAAACAAGAGAAATACATTTGATGTCAAACAAGAGAAGAACAAAAAGAACATTACAAAAAGGTAACACAAAATTAAGTGAATCAACAGATGACCAATATGATGCAACAGATTACCCATTTGTTCAACCGATGAGACATCGTTTGTAAATGATGGATGACATGTTGCAACAGATGGGCCATTTGTTGGAATAAATCAAAACAGCCTTGCAACTGGTTTGATTTCTTTAAAAAGTTGCTCCATCTGTTCCAACTTACAACAATTGACGAAACTGTTGCAGCACCACCAACAACAGCATCAACAACAAAGAAACAAACAAAACAATACCATATGTTCCAACACCATCCACAACACAACATCACATGTTCCAACACAACCACCCACCCAACAACAACACCACCAAAGTACCAAACAAAAGACATAAAAAAACTATACTGATAACAAGGTTTTTTAAGTTCTCCCAACAGATGACTTTTTTTTGC
Source organism: Capsicum baccatum var. pendulum (assembly GCA_030864225.1). Taxonomy (NCBI): domain Eukaryota; kingdom Viridiplantae; phylum Streptophyta; class Magnoliopsida; order Solanales; family Solanaceae; genus Capsicum; species Capsicum baccatum. The sequence goes on along the minus strand of CM061558.1, from coordinate 71,263,241 downwards.
ATATTTTAATAAAAATAATGGTTCGTTCATTCAAGATTTAAAAGTCACCTTTCCTTCAATTTTCTCAATAAATAGAAAACTGGTAATGGGTAAATCATTGATAGCAATAGATGTAAATAACTAATTTAAATGACATACAAAAAAGAAGACGAGATGAAAAGAACAACTTTGAACTATACCTGCAATGTCAAAAAGCAAACGGATCAGAACATCTAGTTCAGTCAAGAAAAGATATTGATTGGCTGAGATCCAAAAGGATCCTCATCCGAAAGAAGATAGAAAAGAGAGGAAAAAGAAAACAACAAAGATAATTGAGAATAAAGAATAAAGAAGAGTTATGAGTTGAGTCTAGTCTAAACTAATTTATGGCTGAAGGAGAGAGAGTTCTAGATATGGGGGGCTTTAAATATTCATTAATAACTTTTGAGGGTCATGAGGAGACGGTGACATTAAAAAGACCAGATAAGACTACTCACTCAAGAGATTTTTGAGTTATCAAAGTTGTATCGAGTAATATTTTTTACCACCTTAGTATTTTAACTATTTTATCTCGAACAGAAAATACCTAAATTGCTTTATAAAAAAAAGGATAAAAAAATATTTAAGTGCAGCAGATGACTTAATCTGTTTGATAGTTTACAATAGATTCGTGATCTATCACAACAAATGATGTAATATATTTGATAGTTTACAACAGATGCGTAATATGTTGCAACATATTACCTAATCTATTTGATTTTATCTAACATAAATGACATATGTTACAACAGGTTGAACATTTTTTTATATATAATTTCAATTGAGTTCATATGTTAGACTAAAACCTTAATTGAATGTGAGTTCTCATAGGGTAAAATACAACTTTAATTGAGACTTTTGGCAATTTCATGATGAGACGGTACAACGTTCCTCCAACCAGAGTCATCGATCGATTACTCTGAGCTGAGCCAATTCTTACTACCTCTTATGTTAGACTAATACCTTAATTGATTAATCTAGGACTAGGGTACGAATACCTTGATTGAATAATCTGAGAATATGGGTGAGTTCTCATAAGGTCAACTGCAACTTCAATTGAGTCTTTTGGCAATTACATGATGAGACGGTACTGCGTTCCTCCCGACTAGAGTCGTCGATCGATAACTCTTAGTCGAACCGAGTCTTACTACCTCATATGTTAGACTAATACCTTAATTGATTAATCTATGACTAGGTTACTAATACTCCTATTGAATATAAGGTCAACTACAACTTTAATTAAGTCTTTTATCAATTGCATGATGAGACGGTACTGCGTTCCTCCCGACCAGAGTCGGCGATCGATCACTCTGAGCCGAACCAATTTTTACTACCTCATATGTTAGACTAATACCTTAATTGATTGATCTAGTAATAGGGGTGAGTTCTCATAATGTCAACTACAATAGATGACAACGCCTATTTGATAATTTACAACAAATGGGTAATCTATTGCAATATATAACTCAATCCATTTGATAATTTACAACAAATGGGTAATCTGTTGCAACAGATAACTTAATCTATTTGATAGTTTACAACAGATTCGTGATCTGTCATAATAAATGGCTTAATCTGTATGATATTTTACAACAGATGTGTAATATATTGCAACAGATTACATAATTTATTTGATTTGGTCCAACAAAAAAGACATATGTTGTAACAGGTTGAACATTTATTTATATATAATTCAATTGAGTTCATATGTTAGACTAATAACTTAATTGAATGTGAGTTCTCATAGGGTCAACTACATCTTCAATTAAGTCTTTTGTCAATTGTATTATGAAACGGTACTGCATTCCTCCCGACCAGAGTCGGCGATCGATCACTCTGAACCGAACCGATTCTTACTACTTCATATATTAGACTAATACCTTAATTGATTAATCTAGGACTAGGGTACTAATACCTTGATTGAACAATCTGGGACTAGGGTTGAGTTCTCACAAGGTCAACTATCGATTAATCTAGGACTAGGGGTGAGTTCTTATAGGGTCAGCCACAACAGATGGCAGCGCCTATTTGATAATTTACAACATATGGGTAATCTATTGCGACATATGATAATCCATTTGATAATTTACAACAGATGGGTAATTAATCGTAATAGATGACTTAATCTGTTTGATAATTTACATCAGATTTGTAATCTGTTGTTACCTAATTTGATTGATAATTTAAAATAGATGAGAAATCTGACGCAACATATTGAATATTTGTCTTTTATAATTTCAATTGAGTTCATGTGTTAGACTCCTAAATTGATTAATCTAGGACCAAGGGTGAGTTTTCACAAGGTCACCTCCTAGAGTACTCGATCAATTACAACTTCAATTGTTTTTATATGATTTTAAAAATTACGCATATATTTTATGATTTTAAAAATAATTAAGATCATTTCGGACCAAATTAACATTTTTAAAACTACTTGTCAATCTTTTCCAAAATAAAAATCAACCTATATTAAACGTTTCATCATTTCAAATCTCGAGGTCTGGCTCTTTCTCTCTCATTCTCACTCAACTATACAGTACAAACAACAACTACTCAATAAATTTGCTCAACCCTCCACAACAGATTGTTTTTCTTCTTATTTTTGACCATATAGGTGTTATTTTCGACATCATTCTTGCTTGTATCAGTCATTTTCTTTGTCTTCATAGGTAACAGAGTTCGAGAAAAGCTCTATATTTATTTTTTTTCTAAAAAATAAGGGATTTTAAGTTAATGATGAAAAATAAAACTTTTAGTTGTATTATCTTCGAGAATGGGTTTACAATTTTGAGTTTTGATGGTAAAATCATAAGAAAAACTCAAGAAATTCCTAGTTTTTATCGCAGTATTTCATTGACTATCGTGGTATAGTTGGATGGTGGTGGTGGTGGTGGTAATGTTTGTGGTCATCGTGATGGCACCGGTGGTGGCATTGGTTGGTGGTGTTTGCGGTGGTGTCGATATTCGTGGTATTTGTTTATTTGTTGGCATTGGTTGGTGGTGTCCGTGGTGGTGGCTGTTGGTGTGTCGGTATTCATGGTGCTTGTAATGTATTTTTTAAAATATATGCATACATAAACTGTAATGTAATTTTTGTTTTTCTTTGTCTGTAGGTAAAACATGTCTCCCAAAAGAAAAGAAAGTGAAAGTGGATCAACCTCTGACCACTTAAAAAAAAGGCTACAGTATAAAGGGATTCGGAAGAGCTTCCTGAAAAATCTCAGTCAGGGAAAAGTAAAGCTGAGGAGAGATGTGAAAACAATATTGAGAGAGGTGGACAAGGGTCCGTAGATGGTGATGAAGAAAATGAAAGTGAGAAAGAGGAGGAATAAGAGAGTCAAAAAGGGAAAGAGGATGATCATCAACATCATGATAATGGATCACCGATGGGGTGTGAGTTAATATCGACATCCCAGCATGATCCTGTCAAAACTTTTAGTATTGACAGGTTTGAAGTTGCGATACCGATAAATGACCCAGAAGGAAAACAACTAACTGGTCAAATTGTCGTTAAATGTCAGATAGGGAAAAATTTTGAACATTTTATAAAAATTATGAAGAACAAAAACATAGGCGGACTTTTTAAGAAGCGCTTCTTTGGATGCTTTCTTGAGTTGCCTGAGGCCCCTTATGCCCGTATCCGTTTCTCTATGATGATGGTATATGGTCTTCTCAAGCGCAGGATGAAGTACACAGGGATGATAAAGATCCCGAGGGGGGGCTAAAAGAAGATGGATTAAATCTGGATCAACTACTGTGGCATGCCTGTTTGTTTTGGCTTGCAAGAGTTTGCCATAGTGACGAGCCTGAGATGCCATAGTCTAGAAGGACCACCACCCCGCAAAAGATCTAAGTCAAGAAAATATAAGGGAAAAATAGATGAGTTATTTGACATTGCTCGATGTGGCTACAAAGCATCGAATTTGCTGACAGATCTCGAGGATAAAGCCATACCAGAGCAGTACAAGGAGCACTTGTGCTTAGTTTGGTTTTCCCATTCGGTTATATTGGAAAGAGACATTTCAACAAGGTCCTACAAAATGATTTGTTGGCGCATGCTGAGGATTTTGATAAATTAACAATTATCCCTGGGGATATAACAACTTCTACGTGACTGTCCAAAATTTACTGACAAAGTTATCCTCAGGGACGACCGCATTATATGGCTTTCCTTGGGCTTTCATGGTAAAATTAATCACTAATTTTACTCATCCATTAATTTATATTGAATATAGTTATTATGATTTTTTTTTGCTTGCTTCCTGTTTACACTTTTTAGGCTTGGGCATTTGAAGTCATTCCTCCCCTCTGAAAGCAGTTAATATATTACCCAAATGAGGTTTCTCATCCAAGGACGTTTAGGTAGTTGACTGCAAAGAGCAACACCAATATTCAGGAGGCTGATCTCTTTAACCCTCCGGATGATGCAGTGCATCTTCTTCAAGTAAAATAATTCTACTCAAAGATAAGAAAGATATTGAACAGATGTTATATCTGGTGCATGAGATGTTATATCTTGCATCAGATTACCCATCTGTGCTTTGCTTCTCTGAACCTGACTCCTACAAGATTAACCATGTACTGTAAATTATGCAACAGATGTTTAATCTGATAACATATTGTTTATCTGTTATGACGTACAGATCATCTATTGCATAACAGATTATCCATGTGTTGCTCTATTTCTCTGAACCAGACTCAAATGGATTTTAACCATATACTAAAAACTATGCAACAAATGGGTCTTTTTTAAAAAAAAATGTAGCCAAACTATGAAAATTATTATATTATATGATTTAAATGTATCTGTCTTTTTTTCTTTTTTATAGGTTGAGCATCCATGGATCGTGCCTACTGAAGAGGAGTCGGTGATGAATTCTTATATTACTTTAGGTCATGTTGAGACTATTGTAGACCTAACAGTAGAGTTAATAAAGAAGGAATTGGATGGAGCAATAGTCATAAAAAGAGCACTTAGGCAAGGTCAGCCTAATGTTGAGGCTCTTCATGACCAACCTTTTACTAAGGCAGATTCGGGTGCTTCTTCAGGTGGAGTTGTTTGTGTTGGTGGCAGGCATGCTATGCTGCTACCACTCATGATGATTAGAATGTTGATACTCAATAAAGAATAAATATGTTTGAAAACACCATTTTTCGCCTTTATACAAGTCCCTCTCACCTCTCTTCACCCTCATGTTCTCGTTGCAAATGAGATGAGTGCAAGGACAGACAGGATAAACTTTTTGAAAAAGTAGAGGCTATATCTAAAGTTATCGAGGAATTCAAATCCAAGAGGTGTGTCATACCATCCAAGAAGGTGAGGGAGCCACACACTCCTACAACGTTGGTTAGGAGAAAGAAAAGAGCAATTAGAGAAGTAATCTCCACTTGAAAATAAAAAAAAATTGCAATTCCTCCTTCTCCAAAAGCTGTTGAAGTTCAGGGGACAGTTAAGAAGGTGGACATGTACGTGTAACTTGGCACCGAAGAGAAGAGAGATATACAACAGGCCAAGAATGCCAAGCCAAGCGCACCAAATTACCCTAGGCCTCCCTTTTCCCCCCAAGACTTCCAGACTATGACTGATATGCGTATGTCGTACGAGGACAAGGTAATTTTACTTTTCCTAACCTAGCCCTTCTAATATAACCCATGAAGAAGAAGCTACGCAACAGATTTCACATCTGTTGCAACAGCTGGGTATACTAGTGCAACTGGTTGTGGTTCTGTTGCAACTTATTATCCATCTGTTGCATAAGTTGCATTGGATTATTGCTTCAGAGAACCCTATGTAACATATGGACCATCTGTTGCATCTTTACAATTACTAACCTATTTAAAAATTGACTTCTTTAAAAATTGACTTCTTATCTCACAGCATATTGACATAATTCTCTACCTCATGAGGAAAAGGCAATTAACGTATCGGGAAGCTTTTGACGCTGCCGATAGAATAATGGACCTTAACTTCTGCAAGAAGGTCAAGGATAGGTACGATCAACTCAATGGAGAGGCGTCAGCCCTTGGCGTGGGACTTGATTTCCTAGTTCCTACGTTGGTCTTGGATAAAGAAGAAACGTTAAGATATGTTAGAGGGGACAGGCCAAATCCACACGGCAAGAGCTGGACCGAGGCAAAAAGGATTATTATAGTCATTAGTGTGAACAACATTCATTATCGAGCTGTTGAGATACTACTCGAGGACGGAAAGATCAGTGTTTATGACTTCAATGTACCTCTCGTCGATGATTTCGATCTTTTTCTCCTCGTGGAGCCACTGATGGTGCTGTTGCCCATCTTGTTGAGGGAGGATAAACTGATGAATCATTTGCCAAAGGAAGTGTTGATGAAGAAATCATGGGATTTTGAAGGTCAAAACAGGGGAATAATCCTTCCAAAAGATGATGCCAATAAAGCGAGTGGTTTACACGCTCTTGCACACATTGAATGTTTGCTGTCCGGCACAGAAATGGCTATGCGAATGACTTTTCTGTGCGACAACGCTGTGGGAAATCTGAAAGAGGTATGGACTTATGGGGTACTAACGGGACGCTTGAAGCCTGTGTATATAGAAGAGCCTGTGAAATAAAAAATTTTAATTTCAAGTCACCCTTCACTTTATTATATGTACATGTAGTGGCGATAATTTTTTTCTGATGAAAGTTGAGTTTTTTATAATGCAATCGATTAGATTGTGAATCTGTTACAACAGTGGAAAGACCTGTTTGAATAATCTAATAATCTAAGTCTAATCTGTTGCAACAGTGGGAAGACCTGTTTGATAATTTCCACAGATGACCTAAATTTTACAACATATGCCTAAATCTTTTTGATATTTTCCAACAATTACGCTTGAATATCCATGTGCTCGTCGACAACAAACCAGTAGCAAATACACACACCACCATGAAAATTTCAGCAATTAGGCTTCAATATTCATGTGCCCAACAACACCAAACCAGTAGCAATAACGGCAATAATGAAGTATCTTCTTGCTCGATTTTGTTTCTCTTCAGAAGCCTTGACTTTGTTCAACAACCCCCAGATTACACGATTTGCTTGTGAAGGGTGTCGTTCTTCATACCAATCAAAGTAATCGCATCCATCCAATTTCTATAAAAAGAGAACATAATTACAAAACAATTACAAGTCAATAATTAATCAATTAATTAAATAAAAAAATATTACCTTTGAAATTTTACAAGTAAAAAACCTACGATCCGGATTTTGTTGAGTCTAAGAAGTCTTTAACAGAGCTTCATGACCGCACTTACAATATCAAAAATCTTTATCACAAAAAATAGTGAAAGATGCGCTCGACATTGTCAAGGTCAGTTAGAAAAAATAAAAGTAATAGTTTGAAGAATTTGGATAGATAAAAGAAGATGACGATAAAGAAGAAGATTTGAGAATTTAGGGTTAAATTTTAGGAGAAGATGAATATATAAGACAATGGAGAAAAAAATGATCGTTGGGGGCCAAGTGACAGCAAGTCAGCAAAATATGTGCCAGGACTGACACTAACACATTTGATGCCTATTTTATTTTACGTGTTTAAAATGAATATGTCAACTTGATGCCTATTTTATTTTAGGTGTTTGAACTGAACATCGTCGATGGGTTGCGCCTTTTTTATTTCAATTCACTTTAACCTTTTTACACGTAGTGGCAGTTTTTTATGTCCAACAAAATTTAAATTTTTATAATGCAACAAATTCTCCATCCGTTGTAACAGTTATCCTACCTGTTCTGACATATAGTTTATCTGTTGCAATAGGTTGGTCATCTGTTGCATTATCTCGATGTTTTTATCTAAAGTCCATTGTTGCAATAGTGGAAAGACCTGTTTGATAAATTCCAACAGATAACCTACCTGTTTGAACATATGTATAAATCTATTCGATTATTCTAATAGATGTGTCGTCTGTTGCAACAGATAAAGTCGATCTGTTGCAACATATGTCTAAATCTATTCTTTTTTTCCCAATAGATGTGTCATCTATTGCATTATCCTGATGTTTTTATCTAAATTCCATCTGTTGCAACAGTGGGAAGACCTGTTTGATAAATTCCAATAGATCACCGACTTGTTGCAACATATGTCTAAATCTGTTTGAATTTTCTAATAGATGTGTCGTCTGTTGCAACAGATACATTATCTGTTGCAATATTTGAATCTATTATTCCTTTTCAATTAATAAGTTCAAATCTAAGGAATAAATAATATTCGTAGATAAAATAAAATAAATCGAAGCCTTCATAAATTAGCTGAAATAAGTAAACGAATAAATGAAATGTAAAATAATTGTTATGGGTACAGATCTCAACAAATACATCAACAACAATTTAAGTATACTCCCAATGATTGCTTTGACAGGATCAAGCTATAAAGATCTACTCAGTATGGACAAGTTGTTCTTCATCCGGTGCTATGGAATTCGGCTTTGCTCGTCGTGGATCTTCATTGTCGCTTGCGTATGATTTTTGCGCTTTTTATTCTCCGTATTTCCATAAAAAGAGTAGCATATTGTCAATGTTATTCAGCAGTAGCTTCTTCTACATCCACCTGGAAAGCCAGAATTGGTCAATGCTAATTATGGAGATACAATAAAATGGAAAAGGATAACTCATCTCTTCTAGCAAATAAAATAGGTCTTCCTCTCATTTTAAATTATCCCAAACATATTATATTTATGTTGGAATAATGAATCAACTGTTGGAATAAATTTCTATATGAGGAAGACCTTGTGTGATAATTTCCAATGGATGAACCATTCGTTGCAACATATGAATCATCTGTTGTAACAGATAGGTCATCTGTTGGTACAAATAAAAGTTATACGAAGAGTTGTTTTATTTGCTAAAATAGACGAGACATATATTGCATCAGATAAAGTATCTGGTGCAATAGGTTAGTCAACTGTTGCAACAGATGTATATATCTATTTGATAGTTTTCAGCAGATGTGCCATCTGTTAAAACAGATATGTGTCTGTTTGTTTTGTCAGTTGGAAGACATATAATATATTCATCTTCTTCAGCTCGTGCTACTCTCCTTTGTACATTGTAAGTTGCTAAGTGCAACACGCAGACAGAAGAGTTGTAATTTTGCTTTTTTGGATGCCTGATAATGCCCTGGAAATCACTCTCCTTCTCCTCTTAGACCTAATCTCTAATGGAGCGGATGGAAATAAAATCCTCTTTGATGGAATGAGACCCCTCTTATATATCAATTCCTTTACAGAAGCAGTTAATGCATTAATAACATTAATTACTACATCATGTTTCGCCCTGAAGTCTTGACATTTGCATGCAGAACATTCGCTGGGAGAGGCAAAATCTGTATAACTAGTATGATCATACTCATAATGGTTTGCTTTAAATACTGTAAGAGGAGCATCATTAGCACCAACAGCAGCACCACTACCACCACCAACATCTCCATCAACAACAACAAGCCCACACTTCAAAATTATTTTTCTTGTAATGGCTGTTGCTCCCAACAATTCTAATTTTATTTGGTCGATGACCTTAAGGTCCGATAAAGTTTGCATAGATCGTAAAGTAAGAAAAAATGACATCTTCAACTCTCGATTTGTCAGAACTAGCGACGGATGCACATTTTAACATAAATCATTACATATATTAGAATGATGATTAGATCATTCAAAAAAAATATTAATTAAAAGAAAAAATTAATTATAATTATACTTACTGCATCCTTTAGGGGGTTGAAGAGATCAAGAAATTTTGCATTTTTATAAGTTTTGGCCAATAACCATCTGAAGATTCTTGAACAAGAAACTCCTTCCTGGTAGTTCACTTGTTGTCTCAAATAAGGAATGGCTTCAAATGCCCAAGCCTATAAAATAACATCAATAAATAAAAACCATTATTGAACGAAAAAAATGAATGATATCATAATAGAAGAAAGAAACATTTACCATGAAAGCCCATGGGAATCCATATAAGTTGACTATCTTTGGCGCTGACGGAGTCAACAAATATTTGACAGTCATTTTGAAGCTTTCATACCCCCATGGATAGCTGTTAAATGCCTCAAGATCCTCGGAGAGCTTTATTAAACAGAGGTTTATGTTGTTGTTAACGTCTCTCGCCTAAAGAATATTATGTACAAACCAAACCAAGCATAATAACTGCTTGTGCTTCTTTGAACGTCCGTTACCTTTCAACTTCTATCAAATTTTTATTTTTGAAGCTTGGACCAACAATGGACACCAGGTCATCACGATCACATGACTTGCCTTTGCCTTTTTGGGTGTGCGAGGTGCTTTTTTGAGTTAGAATAGGTATAACTTGAGAAGGAGGATAACATTTTAGTCCAGTAACTATGGCAAACTCCTTCCAACCAAAACAAACAGGCATGCCACAGTAATTTATCTATACCTCATCCATCTTATCTTTGTTTTCATACATAAACCAACGCTTGAGAAGTTCATATAATATTTTCATTTGGAAATGAGCATTGTTGTCCTTCGGTAAATCAAGATATTTTCCAAAGCAGTTGTCCCTGAAATAAGCATCCAATTTTTATTCTCGAGCTATTTTTCTGAAGGCATTGAAAGATTTTCTCATGGATAACTTAACCACAAAATCACCCGTTAAATCTGCGGCACCATCGCACAGTATTCTCACAAGATAATGATCAATGCTGAAGGCTTTGACCAGCTCTTCAGTGGAAGGGCTATTAGCATCTGCATCATCTCTTTTGAAACATTCCTCCTCCGCGTGTTCATCATAGTTTGCTCCTGATTGAGATAACGTTTGTAAAATAAGCTCATAAAGTGGTGGATGTGGCCTAACTGTTTCACCTGTTTCTTTACTTGGACTTGATTCAATTTCTGTTCTTTTAGGAACCATATTATCTAAAATTGACAGAAACATAAAATAATATATTATTGTTGATTAATGCATTGTTAAAAAAGATAACAGTTAATCAAACAAGCAAAACAGTAAAATAATAGTTGCAACAGATCACCAATCTGTTGCACCAGATAGTATATCTGTTGCAGCATATAATCAAACTATTACAACGGATGAGTAATCTATTGCAACAATATAAAACATACCACTCATATTTTAAGACAGATGAATGGTCTATTCAACAGATCACACAACTGTTGTGACATCATCTGTTGCAATATTGAGTTATCTGTGGGAACAGTTAAATAATCTGTAGCAACGGCTGAGTAATCTGTTGTGATAATACAAAACATATCACTCATCTGTTGAGAAAGATGAATGGTCTATGCAATAGGTCAGACATCTATTGCAACACATGAGTGATCTGTTGGAACAATTATCAACGGTCAATATTGTTTAGATTTCTTCTAATATAGGGTCATCTATCGTGGCAGATAAATGATCAGTTGGAAAAATCAAGTCTTGAACTTTTCCTGTAGGAAGAGTTGGTAGAATTTTATCTAACAGGAGGTTCATCTATTGCATCAGATCATTAATCTGATGGTTCTTACATTGTACCAGATGGTTAATTAGTTGCATCAAATTTTTTATCCGAAGCTTAATCTGCTGCAACATATGGTAAAGCTGTTGCATCAGATTATTAATTTGTTGCGGCAGAATTATAATTTGATGGTTCCTCTGGTGCATCAGATGGTTGATTTGTTGCATCATAAGATAAACCTGTTGCATCAGATGGTTAATATATTACATCAGATGGGTAATCTGTCGGAGGAAATAGTAGCACGATTTTGTTAAACAAAAAATATCAATTTCACCATTTTTATCAAGAACAAGAACAGAACAAATCGAACCAAATTGTCCTTTTGTTTTTATAAACACAAACAATAAAAATCAAACTTCAAAAAAAATGCAACAAACAACAAAATATCATAATTCACTTCGAAAAGAGAAGAAATACCAAAAATTAGGGTTTTATTCAGACCGCATTTTAAATTAGTACAATAAATATTGAAATTGTTAACCAATACTATAAGAGAAGTTGGCTCAAGTTCCTCATTTTTTTCAAAATTAAAAAGGTCATAAATTTTAACCTGTGAAAGAAGAAAAGGACCGATGAAGAATTCATAGCTGTTGTGGTCGAAGAGCAAGGCTGTCACGTCGATTGAAGTAAAAAAAAACTCGAAGCCCAACTATTTATAGTCAGATGTTGAAGTCGCCGAGGATTGAAATGAGAAATTTGCAGAACAGTTGATTGGGAGAGAGTTGAGAGAAGCTGTCGAGAAAGGGATGAGAGACAGGTTGATTGAATTGAAAAAGGGAACTCGAAGCCCAACTATTTATCGTAGGGGGTTGAAGGAAGAAATTTTGTAGAACTGTTGGTTGGGAGAGAGTTGAGAGAAGCTGTCGAGAGAGAGGAGAGAGTGGTTGGTTTAGATTGAAAAGGGTGTGGGTTGGGTCGATTTGTATTTTTGAAAAGATTTGAAAGTTTTGAAAATATTAATCAAGTCCACAATTAACTTGATCAAGTTTCCTAATAATGTTTGACCCTATCTGTTGGTCAATGTCACCAATCCTTCATTCAAGGCTTAAAAGACGTCTATTCTTCCATTTTCTCAAGTAACTAACCCTAAAGAAATAAAGTAGACATTCATTATAACACATCAAATATTTTTATTTTCATCAAAAAGTCATGATAGTACTCCACTGTGAAAAACTCATCAAATTTGTGTCGCATGGCGGAATTACTCTACTTCTACTCTACAAATAGAAACTCTGGTGTTACTATATTTTTTTCCAGGTTATAAAAGATTTTAAAAAAAAAAAAAAAAAGTAGGTGAAATGTATTTGAGAAGGAAGATTTTTTTCCTAATTATACAATTTTTTATAGGGAAAGAAAAGGGGTCCACTTTGCTATATTTAGGAAAAACTTTTTTTCTAGATTATAGAAGTTTTTTTTTTTTTTTTCAAAAAAGAAATCAATGTAAGAAGAAAAATTTGTAAGATTTTTTTTTCAATTACACAATTTTAAAGGGATCCACTTTTATCATATTTAGGTAAAGCTAAAGACTCCTAATTACTTTTAAGAACGATTAAAATTATTTAAGATTGTTTTTAACTTTTCATATATTTAAGAATTTTACTTCTCAGATAGTTAGGAAGATCGAAATTTTTCATATATTTATTATAGCTAATATTCTCTTTTCATATATTTTAGAAGTCCTTGATTTAATAAAATAATAATTAAAAAAATAGCAAAAAATCATTTTGTCTAAATCGAAGACTTCTAATAAAAAAAAATTAAATAATATTGCTAAGGTCCTCTACATTTTTAATATATTAGAGATTAGAGATAATTTAAGCGGTATACCCATATTTTTAATATATTAGAGATTAGAGATAGAGATAACTTTAGCGGTACATGTCCCATAAATCAAAGAGTAAAGTATCTACGTTTCTCTCCCTCTACAACGTTCTATTTCTTATTTTCTCTCCTAAAATCTCTCTAAATATTTTCCTCTCTTATTTTTTCCCCCCTAAAATCTCTCCATCACATGTCTCCTTCATTTTTTTTCTTTTCAAGATTATTGATAAAGGGGAATCTTAGTAGCTTAGTTGATTAGTTACCTGAACTCTCATCTTATTAGTGAGGGTTCGATTCCCACATTGTAATCCCCTTCTCCAATCCCCTAACCCCAATTTTTTTTTTTTTTTTAAAAAAGATTATTGATAAAGCATAGATTTGATAGTTTACTTATTAAATAAATCGATGTATACATGAAATTTATTATGTATGAATAAATTGGGTGTATCAATATGTTTTATACACATAATGGACTATATGCATCATATACTCACTCACATTCAAATTATGTACATTGTTAATTTTTTTAAAAAGTTTCATATACTTATAAAATCATATTTAAGTATATATCAAGAGAGTTGTTGCAGTGAATTCCGATTTGTTACTAATTGAATCTTAATTTAGGGATTTTATGTTAAATAGGAAAAGAAAAATAGAGTACTTTGACTAATAAATTACTTCAAATAAATTGGGATAGTGTTAAGAACTAAATCCCTAGTTTTAGAGATATCCCATTAAAGCAATAAGAAGAAAAAATTGAATCGCTAATTTTAAAGGGTACCATGAAATATGCTTCTATAATTTAGGGAACTAATTTATAATTAAAGTGCAACTCCTCTTATTTTAATGGAGTAAAAACCACTTATTTTACTTGTTTAGCTACGGGTGTCAATATATTTTAGGCTTAAAAATTGCAAAATATTAATGGCTATAAACTTGCCAATTTTATGTGTTTTTTTTTTTTGGACGGGAAAATGGTAATTTTGATTTTTCTGAACCAAGCTTATTTTAGGTGGAAAAGACTTTTTTGTCAATTCATTTAATTTTATAATATAATATGTTTCTTATAGTCAATATTTTATATCATAAAAATAATAGCAAAAAAATGTAAAGACGATTTTGTCTAAAGTGAAGACTTTTAATGAAGGGAAAAAAGTTCAAATACTTTTAATATATTATAGATTATAGATATAGATATAGATAGATTATAGATTATAGATAGGCAAATACAAATTATTATAAGCTAAATTAATTTTCGTATTTCCTTAACTATAAACTAAAAAAAGCTTTTTTTGTGAAATTATGACCATAACTTGTGTGCACCATTTAAATATATAATTATTTGATTTACTTTTAGATATTCATACTTAAAATTTACTATGTTCATGACATTAGTGATGGCTATGATAAGTATTTTAATATTTTACTTTATACATAATATATTCCTCACAAAATATACTATTACATAATATTTGAGTGTGACTGTAATAGAGGAGTAATTTACGAACAATGTGTTGTTATAATGAATGTCATTGTTGTTGTAAACAGGGGCGGACCCACTTTGATTCAAGTGGGTTCATATGAACCCACTTCGTCGAAAAATTACACCGTATATATGTGTATATATAATCCGTTTTTATAATTATAAAAGTATATATTTAATTTTGAACCCACTACGAACAAGTGAAGTGGCTAGTCCAGTGGTTGCGTGTTCATATCTTGATACCTAGGTTTCGGGTTCGAACCCTCTATAGCTGCATTCCTTTTTTTTAAACGTTTAAGAATGAGTAAAAGCTGTAAAGCCTTTACTTCTAATAGGTGAAGTTGCTAGTCCAGTAGCCGTGTGTTCAAATCTTGATATCTGGATTGCGGGTTCGAGCCCCCTATAGCATCATTCCTTTTTACATATTGAACACACTTAGTGAAAATTTTGAATCCGCCACTGATTGTAAATAGAATGTTTTTATGGAGATGTAAGATATAACATGAAAAATTTATTATAATATAGAAAAATCACACGGTTATAGTGAAGTATCGTTTAGTGAATCACCATTTCTAAGAAATTTCATTGTATGTATGTCTGTGTATATATATATATATAAATCTACTTTAAATATGTGACGCATAATCTAAAAAATAAAGATGATTAATCTACGACAACAAATAAAGTTGACATGATAAAGTAAATATTGTTATAAAACAATAAAGAACAAGAAGAAGAGTAGGGAGAATAGAGAGAGTGATTGTTATTTCTTCTCTTGAAGGATAAAAATCATAAGATTGTGAATACAATGAACAAAACTCCTCTATTTATAGGAAAAATTTACTCCTAGTCTGAGTAAAGACAGATGCTTCAAATCCTAATAGATATCAAAATAGATCTTGATAGACATTCACTATAATGTAAATTCATTTATAACACTCCCCCTTGAATGTATAGATAGACAATGTACCTCGTTAAAACCTTACTAGAAAAAATCCAGTAGGAAAAAAAATCTAGTGAAGGAAAAAGAGTACACATTTCTAACAATACGCATATCGGCTGCCTCATTAAAAAACTTACAAAGAAAACCCAGTGGGACAAAATCTCGTAAGGAAAAAAGAGTACAGCACGAATTAACTCCCCTTAATGAGAACATCCTTGAACCTTTCATCTCGATCTTGTGCAGCATCTTCTTGAAAGTTGCAATTAGAGAAGATTTGGTGAATAAATCAGTCACATTGTCAGTTGAACGAATCTGTTGCACGTTAATATCATCATTCTTTTGTAGCTCATGTATGTAGAAAAGCTTTGGCAAAATGTGCTTCATTCTATCTCTATTTATGAATCCTCCCTTAAGATGTGCTATGTATGCTAAATTATCTCAGTATAAAATTATGGGTAGATTGTCAGATTTCACACCATATTTTTCTCGAATGAGATATATCATGGACCTCAACCATACACATTCTCGTCTTGCTTCATGAATAGCTATTATCTCAGTATGATTCGATGAAGTGGATACGATAGACTGCTTTGTATATCTCCAATATATGGAAGTACCACCACATATGAACACATAGCTTATTTGAGACCGAGCATTATGCGGGTCAGATAAGTACCCAGCATCAACATGACCAATAAGATCGAGACTATAATCTTTAAAATAAAACAAGCTCATTGTTTTATCCCATTTTGATGTCTCATAGTAGGAGCAGAAATATACCTTGCTAACAAATTAACTGAAAAGGTTATATGCCTTGTAGTACTTGCAAGGTACATGAGTGCATCAATTGCACTAAGATATGGTACTTCATAAATAGTCCAATTCGATATATTTCGAATTTCAGCAAATAATCTATTACTTTGAAAACTCTCCAAGAGTTTCAATAATGTTCAAGCAATAAACTTATACAATATAAGGATTATAAATAAGTTTTCCAGAAACTTTTGTATGCTTCAAGCATTTTGAATCATTAAAAGTTTTTCACATAAGTTTTGTCAAGTGACAATATTCAATATTTCATGAGTGACATCTTCAAATATCTGAACTGCAAATCAAATCAGTTTTAATACTTACCAAGATGCATCCTTTTATGTCACTTGATAAATGTTTATACGTTAACATGCTTAAATTAACGTAGAATTAAGATCCTCGTAATATTTCACGATATTATGCCAATATTGTGTCAAAGATATTGATGATATATCATTTAGTATCGGTTCACAATGCGACATAACATTTTGAGATCTCATCACTTCATTATTTTCAGGTACATAAACCTCTCATAAGATTTCATGAAGTGTTATGTCGTAGGCTCTTCAATAGATCATTACCTTCTTATTATGATTATTTGCTCCTTATTTTTCAAGGACTATTTCATTTAAACCCGATTAGTCTACCACGCTTCACGCATGCATAGACTTTGTTCTTTAGGAACACAAAATAAGAGAACTTGCGTTTAATATGAGATGCTTTCGGCATTTGACTTGAATTATCTTTTGGATGAGGATCTGGTAATAATTCCTAACATATTTCATAGCGCTTATAATCTCCCCCTTATGTTAGAAAAACTAACATACATCCTCTACTTCTTTGAGGAATTCATCTTTGTGAATTATGGTATATTCACTAATCGTATACGGCACATCAAAATTATTAGATGAAATAATTGGTTTTCGACCTTGAACCAATTGAGAGGGAAGAAATAATCATAATTTGTTGGTCCAATACATACAAATGCTATTGCAATACATCATATTTTAGACCAATACATGAAGTTTTGTTCTCATTAATAATGATTTAGCTATTTATCGAAGGCATTCAATGCCAAACCATCATCATCAAGATAACTTTCTTGATTGCACAATCTGAAAATTATGTTCTTAACTCAATTTTATTGAGCAAGCAACTTTATGAATGTCAAACTGCAGGTTGACAATAAATGTACATGTGTTCATCTTATTGATGCATCTTTTAAGGAATTCAATCCCAACATTAGTTGGTCCAACCAACTTATCATGAGAACAAGTGACATAAACAATTCTCGAAGAACCTTCTAGTTCTTCAATACATGTCTAATATTCAATATACAAATCTTCGAGATGTCATAATCGTTCATATCAATTTATGAACTTTTATTCTAGTAAACTCCAAGTTTACCATGACATGTACTTTTTTCTTTAGTAAATTTCAGATCTACTATTACTTGAATAAATTTCAGATTTACTACTTTAGAAGTAAATTTTGAAATAACTTTTCTCAGTTATTCTGCCTCATTTGGAGGTGAGTTGTGATACCATCACAATCAAGTGCACGTTTACATTAATAAGTTTCTCATTCCCCAGGAATGAAATATAATCATGCCTTAAGCGTATCAAATTATGATAGCTACTACAAAAACAAATTGAGGCATACATATGATTTATTGCTACCACATTCAATTCAGGGAATAGAGCATATCAATGGGATATATTTCATAACTTTTCATCAAATACCCATTATTTTGCCTTAGCCATCATAATATCATCAATACATGCATTGAGATCCAATCTCAACATCTTATCCATATAAAGACGTCTTAGGCATAAATTGATGGGACTTGAACCCAACATATTATCATCCCTTTTGATAATATTGTTCTTGAGGAATAAATTTAAAACATAAATGGTTCCAAACCAATTATTTTTCCTCAAATTCAACAATAACTATTATTAGTAGCAAAAGATAAATAAAATAAGAAATTACTAACCTTGAAATCCTTAAGATTTATAATCTCACCTTGTTTGACAGAGTCTCGTGCTGATAATGTGTTATTATTTTATAACACGTTATCAGCACGAGACTCTGTCAAATAAGGTGAGATTATAAATCTGAAGGATTTCAAGGTTAGTAATTCTTTATGTGATCTTTCTTTTGCTACTATTAATATAATTATTATTGGATTTGAGGAAAAATAATTGGTTTGGAACCATTTATATTTTAAATTTATTCCTCAAAAATAATATTATCAAAAAGGATGATAATATGTTGGGTTCAAGTCTCATCGATTCATGTCTAAGACGTCTTTATATGGATAAGATGTTGAGCTTAAATCTCAATACACCATATTGATGATATTATGATGGTTAAGGCAAAATAATGGGTGTTTAATGAAAAGTCATGAAATTTGACTCATTGAATATGCTTCATTCCATGAAGTGAATGTGGTAGCAATATATGATAAGTCTGAAATATGACAACTTACTTCATTCTTGAAGTGTATTTGGTAGCAGTGTATAATATGTCTAAAAGAAGACAAGTGATTAAATGCACGAATATATGCGTGGAGGGACAATATGATAATGATCATCAAAAGTGATGATATTTTCACACGCTTATATGATTATAAGATATACTAGAGAAGAAGTCTCTACATCATATGTATGCCTCGATTTGCTTTTGAAGTAGCAAAATCTTGAAAGAGGTTATATGCTATCATAATTTGATAGTCTTAAGTCACGATTATATTCAATTCCTGGGGAATGAGAAACTTATTAATGCACACGTGCACTTGATTGTGATTGTATCACAACTTACCTCCGAAAGAAGTTGAATAATTTTAAAATCTACTTCTGAAGTAGTGAATCTGAAATTTATTCATATAATAGTAAATCTGAAATTTACTAAAGCAAAAACACATATCATGGTAAATTTGGAGTTTACTAGATTAAAAGTTCATAAGTTGACATGAACGATTGTGATATTCCGAAGATGTGCATACTGATTATTGAACATATATTGAAGAATTATAAAATTCTTCATGAACTTTAATGTTGCTTGTTCTCATGATCAGTTGGTTGGACTAACTAATTTTGGGATTTGATCCCTCAAAATCTGAAAAGAATAAAAGGTGAATAAAGGTCCGTTCACCTATCATATGATATATTGAAAAGATGCATCAATAATATGATCACATGTACATTCATGGTCAACCTACGTTTGACATTCATAAAGTTACTTGTTCAATATAAATTAAGCATAATTTTCAGATTGTGCAATCAAAAAAGTTATCTTAATGATGATGGTTTGGCATTGAATGCCTTTGATAAATAGCTAAACCATCACTAATGAGAACAAAACTTCATGTGTTGGTCTGAAATATGATATGCTGCATACAATAACACTTGTATGCATTAGACCAATAAATTATGATTATTTCTTCCCTCTCAATTGGTTCAAAGTTGGTAACCAATTATTTCATCTAATAATTTTGATGTACGGTATACGGTTAATGAATATACCATAATGTACAAAGATAGATTCCTCAAAGAAGTAGAGGATGTATGTTAGTTTTTATAACATAAGGGGGAGATTATAAGTGCTATGAAATATGTTAGGAATTATCACCAGATCCTCATCCAAAATATAATTCAAGTCAAATGCCGAAAGCATCTCATATTAAGCGCAAGTGCTCTTATTTTGTATTCCTAAAGGCCAGAGTCTATGCATGCGTGAAGCGTGGTAGACTAATCGGTTCCAAATAAAATAGTCCTTGAAAAATAAGGATCAAACAATCATATAATCTCTCATCCCTCAAGAGAAGAAATAAGAATTACTCTCTCTATTCTCTCTACTATTCTTCTTTGTTCTTTATTGTTTTATAAAGATGTGCATATATTGAAGAACTAGAAGATTCTTTAAGAATTGTTTATGTCATTTGTTCTCATGATAAGTTGGTTGGACCAACTAATGTTGGGATTGAATTCCTTAAATATGAAAAATATAAAAAGTGAATATAAGCCCGTTCACCTATCATGTGATATGTTGAAAAGATGCATCAATAAGATGATCATATGTGCATTCATTGTCAACTTGCAGTTTGGCATTCATAAAGTTGTTTGCTCAATAAAATTGAGTTAAGAACATAATTTTCAGATTGTACAATCAAGAAAGTTATCTTGATGATGATGGTTTTAGCATTGAATGCCTTCGATAAATAGCTAAACCATCACTAATGAGAACAAAGCTTCATGTGTTGGTCTGAAATATGATATGTTGCATACAATAACAATTGTATGCATTATACCAATAATAACGTGTTATAAAACATGAAAGAATAAAGAAGAAGAGTAGGGATAATAGAGAGAGTAATTATTATTTCTTCTCTTGAGGGATGAGAGATCATAAGATTGTGAATACAATGAACAAAACCCCTCTATTTATAGGGAAATTTACTCATAGTCTAAGTAAAAGACAGATGCTTCAAATCCTAATAGATATCATAGTAGATCTTGATAGAACTTGATAGACATTCACTATAATGTAAATACATTTATAACAATTATGATAAAATAAATATTCTCTACTTTGACGAAATATATAATTTAAACTCTTTTTTTTAACTTTAATTGATACACCTTCAAATTAAACAAGATATATTGCATTAGCATGATCATAATCAGTGTTCAAGGAAATAAGTAAAACTAGTTAATACAATGAAAGTGTTCTTTTTCTTAAAAAAAAACTAGCTATACAATGAAAGTCTTAAGTCGTCTTCTTCTTCTCCTCCTCCCCCCCCCCCTCCTCCTTCTTCTCCTCCTTAAAGTAAGCAAAGACCTAAAGCTTGTCCATTTCTTTAATAGATAAATACACGTAATAAAGTATTGAAAAATATGGTGCAGTAAATAAGATTGCTTTTCGCTCAACAAGAAATTTTGATTTTGAATCTGAATATGAAAAAGTGCTTGATCAAGATCACTTTCTTCGTATGGACTCTACGCTGTGTGAATCTAGATTAGAAGTAAGCAAAGACCTAAAGCTTGTCCGTTTCTTTAATAGATAAAGACAAGTGATAAATTACTGAAGAATATAGTGCAGTAAATGAGATTACTTTTCGCTCAACAAGAAATTTTGATTTTGAATCCTGAATATGAAAAAGTGCTTGATCAAGATCACTTTCTCCGTATGGACTCTACGCGGTGTGAATCTAGATTAATCGAACTCTCATATTCTATTATATAGAAGAGTAGTAGGAAGTAGTTGAAGGTCGTCCTACTTGCTTCCGCCGCCTCGTCTTTGTAATTTCTTATTTCCTTCGTTTTAATTTGTTTGTCTTATTTTTAAATTTAATATATATTCAAAAATTACACAAAATTAATTTAAATTACAATAATTAATGACTTAAATTTTTAAAAAAACTATAAAATTTGGGTTGGCTCTCAAAATTCTATCAGGGCTACATAAATTGTGATAGATGAAATAACATATATTAATTGAAAATGACGTAAAACGTATCATAAATTACAATAATTAATAACTTAAAATATTTAACGACATAAATTTTTTAATTATTCTCCAAATGCTACCATGATTACATAAGACAGAAAGAGTAACATACATTATTTGAAAATTAATTAGTAGCAAGTACTATAAATCACAATAATTAACAATTGAAAATATATAAAAAAAAATTGATTCACTCTCTTAATTACATTGGTGTCACATAAATTGGGATAGAGAGAGTAATATATATTAGTTGAAAGTTATGTAGAAGTATTATAAATCACCATAATTAACAATTTAAAATATTTAAAAATCATACAAAAATCTTAAATTATATAAAAAAAATTGGCTAACTCTCCAAAATTTATCTATGTCATATAAATTGAAATGTTGAGAGTAACAAATATTATATAAAATTCATATAAAAAAAGTATTATATATTATTATAATCAATAGTTTAAAATATTTAAAATCATACAAAGAATTTGATTGACTCTCCAAAAGTTATCTGTATCACAAAAAGGATAGCAGATGTTGGACCCGTGCAAGCACGACTCTTGTGTCCAATAGATATAGGATACCGAGTATTTTTTTTTAAAAGAGACTCGTGATGAAGGTGGTGTTTTTTTGACATTACGCGTGGGCGATCAAAATATGTCCACACTTTAAATAAATGACACAACTATGACATGAATATAAAAAGTAATCAAAATAAGCTCAGTACACTTTTTTTTGTGCACTACATATTTTTCTTTATGGAATGAGGTTAACGACATCAAAAGTGGATAGTGCACTATTTTGTTTCCTATTCATATTTTTTTCTGTGCACTTTTGTGTGCACTATTTTAGTGTACTAGTATCTATTTTTTTTTTATATAATGTACTATTTTTGTACTCTATCTAATTATTTTCATATAATGCATTATGTATTTTTTTTCATTAAGGAGTTGATTGGTAGGTTGTATTAAAAAAATGATAATTTGGAAGAGATTTTAGGAAAGTAAATCTTTGGAAAAAAAATCGGCTTGGAGATGGAAGATGTTCTGATTGATTATAATTTGGGAGAGATTTTAGGGAAGAAAATCTTTGAAAAAAAAATAGCTTGCATGAGTTAATGGTGGAGTAAAAATAGGATGTGAGATTTTGTCAATAAGTATCAAGTGTAAAGTTAAAAATCGGAAGTTTATGTAAATTTTAAAAATGTAAGGGATATTAGGTAATAGAGTCTCTTAAGTTTGAAATTTGTGTAGTTTATCCATTATTTCAATACTTTATTTGGTAGTAATTTTGAAGCAATGTATAACTAATACATGTATTAGTTGTACACCCTACAAGATATTATAGGGTGTATAACTAATACATCCCATTTGATGGTGTTAGTAATACATGAGTTTTAATACATGAGATAAATATGAGGAAAGACAAAAATGTTGTTAAATCTTTTCTAATTCCTTTTCAATTTATTCAATATGAGTTATTGCTTTTCAATTTATTAAGATGATAATTTTTCTTCAAATAATTTTAGTCATAAAAAATCCTACTCCATTAACTTAAAAATTATTTTTGTTTTAGTAAATTGATCAAGACTCGAAAATATATTTGCATGTTTGGTTGTTTGCATACAAGCTTTAATTTTGTAAATAAGATATGTCACAAATAAAAATATTTTTTTGGTTAGCTTTAACACTCTACGTAACACAATTTTATGTTAATAACAATTTTACTGTCTCATTCAAAAGTTGCACGTCCCTTCTCTAACTTAAGCACACAACAAACTGAGAACAATAAACAAATGATGAACAAATAAAGAAAAGATAACAAAAAAAAAAATTAATTCCTGCAAGTGAATGATTAAATTTTGAAATTTCAAAGTAAATTATTAGTTATATTGTTAACTTATTTTTATTTTTAAAATAATAAAGCTTTGTAAAGAAAATACACAAAGTCATAGAATATCGAGGTACTTTTATAAACAAACAATATCATCTTAAAATATAGTAATACATATTATTTTCAATACATCAAATCAAACACTGCATAAAAAATAATCCAGCATTACTAATCTCAATATTACTAATCCTAGCACTATTAATTTCAGCATTACTAATACACCATATTGAATACTATCTTATACACTCTACTAAACATCCCTAATAGTTTTTTTAATCTATTTTAGTGCACTATTTTACGAGGAGAATATTAAGCCTTTGCATCTCTGCTTCCTTGAATTGTGAACCTGAAGCTACGAAATATGGTATCTTCAAAAAGTAATACTGCAATGTTGCTGCCCAAGGCTTGTTTTGATTATGTCTCCAACAAGGGAAACACCAACTGCATAATTAGCTAGGTTACAATAAGTTCTAAGCTGTGAAAGCAAAGGTAAATTGGTTCCCTGCCAAGGACGAGAAACTAGATGATTTATAAAAAAAGAATAGTTGGATTGTAGCAGTTTAGGTTAAGCGTGCAGTCACAGTTTGATGAAGCTATGTTTTTTTTTATTACAAGTGTAGTTTGTTCTGGATGCTAATAACTGCGCCTCTGTGGCTGCTGCTATTGTTATTGACTGCATTAATTGTAAATGAGAAACACTTGATACAAAGTGCCTACAATAAACATGGAAGATGAGAAAGCTTAATCCCTTCAATTTTCATGCCTCAATCATCATAAACAATTTCATTTCATTTGTCATAGTATGATCTTAAAATGGAAGAGACGACCTGAAGATCAATGTGAAGGACACTAGTCAGAATATTTGAACTGTATTTGGGGGAAATAGTACCAAGAAACAAAATGAAATAATGTGCAGTTACGTTGAATAAGTCTGATGGTAATAATTAGAAAATGGATAGTGCACTGTATGAAATACATTAGATACTGCACAAAAATAGTGTGTTATATAAAAAAAAATGGATAGTAAATGTCGTTAACCTCATTCCGTTAAAAAAATATATATGTCTATAATTTATATCTATAATCTATATCTATATCTATAATCTATAATATACTTAGAAAAGTAATTCGAACTTCTTACCCTTCATTAAACACTTTTCAATAGACAAAATCATTTTTTCACCTTTTTTCTTTAATTATTATATTATTAAATTAAAAACTCCTAAAATATATGAAAAAAATCCTGATAAAATAAATTTATGAAAAGAAATTATGAATCCTAAACTACTTAAAATATACGAATTCTAAAATATATGGAAAGAATTAACAGTCCTAAATTATATGTAAAGAGTTATATTTTATTTTAATTAAATATATAGGCTTGACGTATATGTTCCAACCCCTGGATCCAAATTCTTTTTTACCTTTTTTTTACAAATATGAGATTTTTTCTATGGGGCTGGGTTTTTAAGCTTATGTTTGATGTCTTTTTTTTAAAAAAAAATTTATCTTCAAAATATGTTTATATTCTTTTATTGTTGATTTAAATTAGACTTAGTAAAATTGAATATTCTTTAACTTATAAGATATTTTTTTTCATAATCTTAAATTATTTTTTCCGTAAATAAATCATTATTGATTGATTACTATTAATTTATTTTTTAATATGTTTATGCAGATGAAAGAAAGATTTGTGTAAAATGTGCAAACGAGGCTTCATGTCGATTGCAGGTGAATTTAAGGTATGTTTTTCCTATTCTAAATTTTATTTCTTATTCATGTTAGTTATATTTCTTATTAAGGCGTAATTCAAGTTAATACTCTTTTGTCAGAATCATACTTACATAAAAAAAAAAAAAAAACTATTGAGACAAAAATATAAGTGAAAATTGTAATTTATCATGATAATAGACAAATCATAGTGTCAAACAAGTATCAAACAAAGTCATTAATTGACTAGAAGATAAAACGAAATGGAGATTAGAGATTTCATGAGCTAGCAAATCAAATTTATAGCCTATTTCATTCTTCCCTCATGTACTTAGAGATGGACGCTAGAGATAATTTGCATCGCTCGATTTATGTTTTAGTGTCGTCATCAAGACTCTAAAATATATTTTTTCTTTCAAAATATAATATTAAATCATTAATATTTCAACATATTATTTTTTTTAAATTTTTTGTTCATATATTTATTTCATAATTTGTAATTATTAGTTTTGGATGAGAAGACACATGACATGGAATGTGATTTACTTGCATTGACGTGAGTGGTATGGAAAGAGAGAAATGGGAGATCTTTCGAAAGGTAAACTTTTCTCTATCAAGAAATTAGCCTTAAGTGATTTTAAATAGATCTGATTCATAATAGTGAAATTTTTTAAGGCGGATCAAGTCTATTGTGCAGTATAAATAATAGTAATTTATTTTTTTATATATGTTTATTATTATCATCATATACACGTGTAAAATAGGTACACTTATCTAGTATTGTACAAAAAAGCATACTAAACCTATTTTGATTATTTTTTATATTCATGACATAATTGTGTCATTTATAAGTGTGGGCATATATTGATCGCCCACTTTGACGTTACAAACCACACGGACGAGTCTGCTGCTTTCGAAGTTTAAATGACCTGTCTGTCTGATTACTACATTAGTGAATTCCATCCACAAATTCAAATTTTATGAGTAATTAACGTGACTTATAATTTCAAGCAGTAGTGTTTCTACTGCATCTAATTTTCAACATCAATTGATGCAACTTTGACAGTGCACTAATTATTACTAATAGACTTAATACTAGTAGGAGTTACGTTATTGGTTGCTCAATTGATGAGAGCCTCACCTTTCCACCACTTAGATAAGGTTACGTTGGAGTCCCCATTGCTACTCAATATAATTACTTCCACAAAACATATAACAGAAAAAAAAGTGTGAAGGAAGGTGATCCTGAAGAGTTTATTTATTTAATACTCCACGTATCAAAGTTTAATAAGTTACTTTTATAGTACTTTTTAGAATGCCTTTACAAATGTTAGTCGAGAAAATAGTCAAATACCTCTCAACCTTTACCTCAAATTTCAACTACACACTTATACTTTGAGAATGTCATATGATTTCCTTGAACTATTTTAAAATAAAATTATTACTCCTCCAACGCTGACATAGCAAGAGAGTGTGTTTCACTCTCTTTAAAGAGAGTGAAAACGAAAATATTTTATTAAAAATTTATTTTTAATATTTTTTAAATAAATATATATAATTTTAATTATTATTTTTCGTTCTTCTTCTTCTTCATTTCTTCTTCTTCAATGACATCCAAGAACCCATCAATGACAATTAATTTTTTTTTTCTTCTTCTTCTTCTTCAGTGGCATTCAAGAACCCATCAATGACAATTAATTTTTTTTTCTTCTTCTTCTTCTTCAATGGTATCCAAGAACCCATCAATGACAATTAATTTTTTTTTCCTCTTCTTCAATGGCATTCAAAAACTCATCAATGACATTTTTTTTCTTCTTCTTCTTCAATGGCATCCAAGAACTCGAATTACGTGACAATGTTGAATCAATTCAGATTGAAAAATAAGTCACCGGAAGATTGAATTTTCTGGCGCTATCACTGTCGCGGCGCTATCACTGTCGCAACGCCATTTTATGAAAATCGAATATCTTTTGGATATTAATTGTTGATTTGATTTTGATAAGATTACATATCGTGTGAACTCTATATGATTCATTATGCCATTGAAGGAGAAGGAGAAGGAGATGATGATGATGATGACGTGGCATGACGTGAAATTAATTTTTTATAGTAAAAAAATGATATATGATGTGGAATTACGTGGCATGACACGTGACAGCGCTTGTAGACCACAAATCAAAATAAAATCTGGGTATGAGTTTTTAGAGGGGTATATATTTCATTTTAAAATAGTTTGGGGTAATAATTTCATTTTAAAATAGTTCAGGGAGGCAATAGGATCCTCTCAAAGTATAAGTGTATAATTGAGATTTGGGGTAAAGGTTGGAGGGTATTTGACCATTTTCTCTAATGTAAGTCTGTACGTGCATGATCATAGATATGTTTTGTGACATACGATAATTCAAGTTCGAGGAGTTTGTCATCTGTGACAATTATTTCAATCATCATATTCCGTGTAGTCCCACAGAGTGAAATTTGACATGTTAATAGCAACATTACCCACTCTTTTGATTTTCTTTTTGTCCAAAAAGGATCTTTTTTTGTACTAGGATGTGTATGCAAATTACCGTTATCATGGTAAATCATTAGCGAATAGTGAAGTACCTTTAATTATAGAAAAAATATAAAAAAGTAGCAAACATAAGTTCATAATTAAGCTAAATGATAGTAATTTACAAAAATTTATTTGGTATAACAATAATAATAATATTTCAATGGCTCCTTATCCTCCCTTATTTTTTTCTCTCTTATATATCTAACTTTTTTTTTTAAATCTTTTTTTAATCATTTAGGATTTTTTTCTATTTTGATTTTTTTTCTTTTCACCTTTTTCCTCTCTACTATTTCTTTTCTTTTTTTCGTTTCTTTTCTTTATTGATTTTTCTTTTTTTTCCTCCTTCTCATATTTTTATTTTTCTATTTTCTATTTTCTATTTTTATGTTTCACTCTTTTCGCTTTTATTTTTATTTTTCTTTCTTTCTTTTTTTCATTTTTTTTCTTTTTTTCTTTATGCTGTTTATGTTTTTTTACTCCTCTATCTCTAGCTTCTATTTTCTTTTCATTTTTTTCTTTCTTTATTTTTTTATACTTTTTCTTTTTCATTCTCTTTTGGGTTCTATTTTATTTTTATTTTTTAGAATTTTTGAAAAATATCGCTACGTCAATCACAAGTCATGAATGATAATGAAAATACCACAATCATTTATTATATTTGTATTCACATTGTTATTTATATTTTATATTTTTGATACAATTTTATTTTATATTTGTATTTTATAGTTCACACTTGTATTTATATTTTATAGTTTGCACTATCATTTATATTTTATACAATTCACACTTGTATTTTAAAGAATTATTTGGTATTTGTATTTTACTTTTGACTACATATTATATTTTTATCTTTTGATTTTATTTTGTTTGTATTTTTATTTTTATTTTTATTTTATTATCATCGATAATTTTTTATTTTAAAAAATTTATTTTGTATTTGTATTTTTAAGTTGACCGTACATTTATTTGTATTTGCAATTTCATTTATTTGTGTCTGAATTTTTAGTTGATTGCATCATTTGTATTTTTAAATAAGTGAAAAAAATTATTTCTATGAACACTTGTGTTTATATTCAGTGATATAAATTATATTTTATTTCTACAAATCGAACAATACAAATCATAAATTATACAAATACAAATGTTACATTTATATCAAATGGTACATGTTTATACAATTTAAAACACACACACACACATACATATATATAAATGATATACATTTATATATATACAAATGATAAATTTGACATACTGATACTAACGTTACATTTGTATTAAATGGTAATTTATAAATTTGTATATTTTAGATTCAAACAAATACAATTAATACATATACCTTTTTGTACACAAATATAAATGATAAATTGTGCATATTCACAGATAAACTATTCAAATACAAATAGTAAATTTATTTAAAATATATATTTTTATAAAATAAATATTAAATATATAAAAAAATATAAATATAAAATACAACAACAAAAAATAAAAAAAAGTATTATATAAAAAAAAGATGCAAAAAAAAAGGAAAAAAGCAAAACAAAAAAGAAAAAAAGAAAATACAAAAAAGTGCAAAAAAATGTAAAACTAAGGAGTAAATTAAAAAATAAAAAAATACAAAAAAATTGTAAAGAGAAAAAGAAACAGTAAAAAATGAAAAATACGAAGGAAAAAATTGAAAAAGAAGAAAGTGTTATAAATGTATTTACATTATAGTGAATGTCCATCAAGATCTACTTTGATATCTATTAAGATTTGAAGCATCCGTCTTTTACTCAGACTAGGAGTAAATTTCCTCTATAAATAGAGGGGGTTTGTTCATTGTATTTACAATCTTACGATCTCTCATCCCTCAAGAGAAGAAATAAGAATTACTCTCTCTATTCTCTCTACTCTTCTTCTTTATTCTTTCTTATTTTATAACACGTTATCAACACGAAGTCTCTTACCAATTGAGATCTGTACGAAGTCTCTTACCAATTGAGATCTGTTCTTACGTGGCTACACAAGTTTTTGAGTCTCTAACTAATTTAGATTATTAACACGAGATTCTACCAAATAAGGTGAGATTATAAATCTAAAGGTAATTTCAAGGTTAGTAATTTCTTATGTTATCTGTCTTTTGCTACTAATAATATAATTATTGTTGGATTTGAGGAAAAATAATTGGTTTGGAACTATTTATATTTTGAATTTATTTCTCAAGAACAATATTATCAAAAGAGATGATAATATGTTGGGTTCAAGTCCCATCGCTTTATGCCTAAGACGCCTTTATATGGATAAGACGTTGAGTTTGAATCACAATGCACCATATTTATATATTATGATGGCTAAGGTAAAATAATGGGTATTTGATGAAAAGTCATGAAATCCGACCCATTGAATATGCTCCATTCCATGAAGTGAATGTGGTAGCAATATATGATAAGTCTGAAATATGACAACTTACTTCATTCTTGAGGTGTGTATGGTAGCAGTGCATAATATGTCTGAAAGAAGACAAGTGATTGAATGCACGAATATACGCATGGAGGGACAATATGATAATGATCATCAAAAGTGATGATATTTTCACACTCTTATATGATATAAGATATGCTAGAGAAAAATTCTCTACATTATATGTATGCCTCGATTTGCTTCTGAAGTAGCAAAATCTTGAAAGAGGTTATAAGCTATTATAATTTGATAGACTTAAGGCATGATTATATTTTATTCCTGGGGAATGAAAAACTTATTAATGCAAACGTGCACTTGGTCACAACTTACCTCCAAAAGAGGTTGAATAATTTTAAAATCTACTTCTAAAGTAGTAAATCTGAAATTTATTCATGTAATAGTAAATCCAAAATTTACTAAAGAAAAAGTACATGTCATGGTAAACTTGGAGTTTACTAGAATAAAAGTTCATAAATTGATATGAACGATTGTGACATCTTGAAGATGTGCATGTATTGAAGAACTAGAAGATTCTTCAAGAATTGTTTATGTCGTTTGTTCTCATGACAAGTTGGTTGGACCAACTAATATTGGGATTGGACCCCTTCAAATCTGAAAATTATAAAAGGTGAATAAGGGCCCGTTCACCTATCATGTGATATGTTGAAAAGATGCATCAATAAGATGATCACATGTACATTCATGGTCAACCTACGTTTGACATTCATAAAGTTACTGGTTCAATATAAATTGAGCATAATTTTCAAATTGTGTAATCAAGTTAATTCATCTTGATAATGATGGTTTAGCATTGAATGTCTTCGATAAATATCTAAACCATTGTTAATGAGAATAAAACTTAATGTATTGGTCTGAAATATGTATATTACAATGGCATTTGTATGCATTAGACCAATAAATTATGATTATTTCTTCCCTCTCAATTGGTTCAAGGTCGGAAACCAATTATTCTATCTTATAATTTTGATGTGCGGTATATGATTAATGAATATACCATAATGCACAACGATGGATTCCTCAAAGAAGTAGAGGACATATGTTAGTTTTACTAACATAAGGGGGAGATTATAAACGCTATGAAATATGTTAAGAATTATCACCATATCCTCATCCAAAAGATAATTCAAGTCAAATGTTGAAAGCATCTCATATTAAGCGCAAGTGCTCTTATTTTGTGTTCCTAAAGGACAAAGTCTATGCATGCGTGAAACGTGATAGACTGATCGGTTCAAAATGAAATAGTCCTTGAAAAATAAGGAGCAAATAATCATAATAAGAAGACAATGAACTCTTGAAGAGCCTACGACATAACACTTCATGAAACCTTATGTAAGGTTCATGTGCTTGGAAATAATGAAGTGATGAGATCTCAAAATATTATATCGCATTGTGAACCGATACGAAATGATATATCATCAATATATTTGACATAATATTGGCGCAATATTGTGAAAGATTACGAGGATCTAAATTCTACATTTATTTAAGCATGCTGACGTAGAAACATTTATCAAGTGACATGAAAGGATGCATCTTGGTAAGTATAAAACATATTTGATTTGCAGTCTAGATATTTGAAGATGTCACTCATGAAATGTTGAATATTGTCACTTGACAAAACTTATGTGAAAACTTTTAAGGATTCAAACTGCTTGAAGCATGTAAAAGTTTCTAGGAAACTTATTTATAATCCTTATATTGTATAAGCTTATTGCTTGAACATCATTGGAACTCTTGGAGAGTTTTCAAACCAATAGATTATTTACTGAAATTCGAAATATATCGAATTGGATTGGTTATGAAGTACCATATCTTAGTGCAATTGATGCAATCATGTACCTTGCAAATACTACAAGGCATAGAGCCTTTTCAGTCAATTTGTTAGTAAGGTATATTTCTGCTCCTACTATGAGACATCAAAATGTGATGAAACACATGATCTTATTTTATTCTAAAGATTGTAATCCCAATCTTATTGGTCATGCTAATGTTGGGTACTTATCTGACCCGCATAAAGCTCGATCTCAAATAGGCTATGTGTTCATATGAGGTGGTACTGCCATATCTTGGAGATATACAAAGCAGTCTATCGTAGCCACTTCATCGAATCATACTGAGATAATAGTTATTCATGAAGCAAGCCAGAATGTGTATGGTTGAGGTCCATGATACATCTCATTCGAGAAAAATGTGGTGTGAAATATGACAATCTACCCACAATTTTATACAGAGATAATTCAGCATACATAGCACATCTTAAGGGAGGATTCATAAATGGAGATAGAATGAAGCACATTTTGCCAAAGCTTTTCTACATACATGAGCTACAAGAGAATGATGATATTAACGTGCAATAGATTCGTTCAACTGACAATGTGATTGATTTATTCACCAAATCTTCTCCAATTGCAACTTTCAAGAAGATGCTGCACAAGATCGGGATGCAAAAGTTCAAGGATGTTCTAATTAGGGGAGTAAATACGTATTGTACTCTTTTTTTCTTTCAAGGTTTTGTCCCACCGGGTTTTTCTTGTAAGATTTTTAATGAGGCAACCTATAGGCGTATTGTTAGAGATGTGTACTCTTTTTCCTTCACTAGATTTTTTTTCACTGAATTTTTTCTAGTAAAGTTTTAACGAGTCATATTATCTATCTAGACATTCAAGGGGGAGTGTTATAAATGTATTTACATTATAGTGAATGTCTATCAAGATCTACTTTGATATCTATTAGGATTTGAAGCATCCGTCTTTTACTCAGACTAGGAGTAAATTTTCTTTATAAATAGAGGAGTTTTGTTCATTATATTTACAATCTTATGATCTCTCATCCCTCAAGAGAAGAAATAAGAATCACTCGCTCTATTTTCTCTACTATTCTTCTTTATTCTGTTTTGTCTTATAACAGAAAGAGAGAAATAAAAAAAATATTTTTTTATTCATTCAAATCTATTTTGAGTTTTGAAACTCATTAGACAAAACTTTCTATTTTTAGAAATACAAGCTTTAATTAATCATTAATTAGTTGAGTAAACGTGATTTAAGAAAGCTGAATTTATTTTTTCTTTCTTAACTCAAGTTGTTACCTAAAAATCAGGTAATTAATTATATTTACTTATGTATTTAATATTATCTTATACGACAAATACATATACAAATTATTTCAACCAAAACTACTTCTATGAAATGCCTAATTATGAATTTAAATTTGCTTGTGAATTTTTTCTATTATTATATTCCTAGAGAAAAAGCACTACATAAAAGAACCATATATCTGTTTCATTTAGCTTAAACCCTGCGGTACTCAACAAGTTAAAATAGCAAATGACGATAATAATCTCGATTTATCTATATCTATATCCATAATTTATAATCTATAATATATTAAAAGTGTGAACACCCTTAAAAAAAGTAATTTGAACTTTTTGTGCTTCATTAAAAATATTTGCAATTGACAAAATTGTCTATTCACTTATTTTACCAATTTTTATAATATTTAAAATTAAGGAATCCTAAAATATATGGTAAGAAAAAAATATATTTTAAAATTAATGAGTCTAATTAATATTTAAGAAGTCCTAAAATATATGGTAAGACTCATAAAATAAAATTCTACTTAACTATAATAAATATCAATATATGAAAAATCCTCCTAAAATATTAAATAGTATTCAATTTGATTTATGAATCTTCTATTTCAACAAAACAAACTTCATAATTTCATGGCTTAATCTCTCTCATCTTTGTCTAATGAAGGTGCGGTTATTTATTTGTTTAATTTGCAAATTTAAATTTTTCTTTTCTTTATGACGTCCATAGGAATTGGAAGAAAGATACCAAAGGGTGAGTTACAATTGTTTTAATGCTTTTATTTGGTAAATAAATTGATCATTATTTATTATGTGAAACAAATCAATAGAGACGTGATTGAGTGATTAAATTGATTGATTTTGACGCTTGAATTAAATTTATTTATTTTATATTTTATGGAATAGTTAGATTGGTCCCTGCATTTTTTTTAATCTTAAATTTTATATATTTTTTTTTTTAGAAATATCTCAAACAGTTTCTGCATGTTAAAAATAAAAAATACTTTATTGATCAATATTTGCTTGAAAAAATCTAAAAAAATAGGATCTTGCACTATAAATAATTTTTGTGAAATAGAGACCAAGTTTTACCATAAGATCCATCAAAACATGCTTAGTTTTAATCTAAAACAAAGAGGTAATCATGCTTAGATACCTAGGCACTAACTTGTCGAAATACACACTACAAGATTACAAAAAGGACAAAAGTTAAATTCAACAACCAATTTACAAGAAAAGATACTTTCAATCATGTATCATATTTTAGCAAGTTTTTTCACGTAAAATACTTATTAATTTTCCTAATATTTTATCAGTTCATATTTTTAGCATTTACTTTAACATCCATTGCTATTTTCAATAACTTTAATTTATTTTATTATATATAATTTTATTTATAAAATAAAATACACATGTAAAGCATGTATCCTTGACTAGTATATCTTAATTAAGCAAGAGTCATATATTCGTAATCAAAATTGATTTTTTTTTGTAGCATCATGTGATTTAAAGGCATGCACGTATTAAGATTAATATGGCCGACGCAAACCACATATATATATGCATTCCAATTTAATTTAGCTAGTCCAATTTAATGGGGTCACCTAAATTAAATGTATTATTATATCAAAAGTAAATCAGACAATATCACACTTGAAAACTTGAATTGTCGGGTTGCCTCTGTATGTGCATTCAATAACCACACCTAACTTCTCAAGCTATGAAGGGATGGCATGCGTTTAACAAAAATTTTAATGGGATTCAACTTTACTGTAAAATTTAAATGTCTCTTTCCATATTTTTATTGAATAATAATTGTCAGTTTCTTCTTATCTCAACTTTCGAACAGTGATCGGTAACTTAAGATTAGCGTGGGTATTGTATAACATATATTGAATTATCAATTAAATTAAAATTTTGATATTATGAGATTTGAAATGGCATATAGTTGTATATATTTTAAATTATTTGGTGTTTAATACGGTATTTGATATTTATAAATATATATATATATATATATATATATATATATATATATATATATATATATATATATATATATATAATCTAGTGTTAGTATAGAACTAAATATTTAGATGTTGAAATTTTGACTATTCTACCTTGATTGAAATGTCTCTCTCTCTATATATATATAAACTAACAAGTATATAATCTAGTGTTAGTATAGAACTAAATATTTAGATGTTGAAATTTTGACTATTCTATCTTGATTGAAATGTCTTTCAATGTAATTGATTAGTAAAAGAAGTTGTTTGTATTTTTTTTTGAACGTATATTTAAACATTTGTAATATGTTAGTATGATATAGTTGTTGTTTTTTTGAAAAGTCAAAGTCATAATATTCTATTATACGAGTATATATTGTCAAAGCTGAACATACTATGCTTACCGATTTACCATACCGCAAAATATCAAAATCAAATTTCAAAATACCGAACCATATCAAATTAATTCGGTATGGTAATGGTGTAATATTTTTAAAAATTGAATACCAAATTTACCGTACTGAAGATTCAAATACCGTACCATACCATACCATTTTCACTCCTACTTAAGATTAATAAACCGCTTATCCTTAATTAACACAACAACAACAACAACATATCCAGTATATTCCCACATAGTGGGGTCTGGGAAGGATAGAGTATACGCAGACCATACCACTACCTCAGGTGAAGTAGATAGGTTGTTTCCGATAGACCCCCAACTTAGGACCGATAACAGTAAATAATTAGTCATATACTTTTTCCATTTCAAAATAAATGAATTGCTGAGCTATTTTTTAATGTCCAAAATAAATGAATTGTACATTCTTCAAGAGACATGTCGAAAATTTCTTTTAATTTCACTCGTTCATTTAATGAGGTTTTTAAGTACTTCACATTTTCTAAAAGAGTAATTTAAGAAAAATTAAAAGGGTAATAGTGAAAAGTAACCTACAATTTATATCCTAAATTTTTTTTAAGAGGTGTGCCATAACCTAACAATTCAATTATTTTGGAATGGAGGAAGTATTATTTTCCACAATTTTTTCTATTAAATTGAAGGTGTAGAGATAAATTCTGAAGTTGAAAGAGTTTAAGTTGAACAGGACTAAGCTAAAAATACTTGGAGTGCAAGTCTAATGACATATTAACGCATGTGGGAAGTGAAAGTGAGGAATATACACAAGCTAAGTCATCCTCTAGACCGGAAGTTTCTAGTATTTTGGGTCATGGAAAGGTTGGCGATGATGTTACATATTGATTTAGAGTGGGTGGATGAAATGAACGTTGATATCTAGTATTTTTTGTGATAAGAACGTGCACCAAGACTTAGAGGCCTCTATTTGTTTTTACTTGACTACTGTATAGATTTTCACTTTTACTTGTCTAAATAACTATTTTTTTTCTTCATATTTTATCCTTATCATTAATAATTACTTACTCTACAAATTAATTTTTAATACCTAATACTCCCTCCAGTCCTGTTAGTTGGTATAAGTTATTTTCTTGGAGTCAAATAATATAAATTTTGACCAATATTTTAAGACGATGTTATGTTAAAAAAGAAAAATTAAGTATTTTTCATATAACTTTTTAACATCTAAATTTTAATTATAAAATATTGAATTAGTATAATTTAATTTACTTTTGAAAATTAGTCAAATTAATTCGAAGGAAGAAGCTAGGTGTTCTCGAACCAAAATCAGGTAAGGATTTGGAGGTAGGGCGGCTAGGCGCTAATGTTATTTGAGATTTTAATTTTGAGGTGTTATTTATTTGCACTCTTTGAAGACCTTTGAAGAGCGTCTTTGAACTGTTACAAAAAAATTGCCCCAGTTTGAGTACTGGAGAATTTTTTCTAAAACAGTGAAGAGATCGAACCCCAATATAGGGGTACCTACGTATCTTGTCAGGACAAGAATCAGGTTAAAACATAGTTCAAACTATCTGTGAGTTTGTACATTACGTGATTTATTTCTTGAATGAGAATTTTCCTAACTGGTTGATAGTAGGACTAAATAATTGCGAAAAGACACAATTACTTAAATGTACTAATTCTGAAACTATGGAATCAAGAAATGTTTAGGGGAGTGTAAGACACCCCCGCGTGAACCACAGTGTGTGAAAGTGTACGGCCAAAGACTCGATGGATTGTGATTATGATTAAATTAAGTAAATAATGTGTAATATTTTTTACAATATACAATTATAGTGTATTAAACAAGTAATGAACGAAAAAGAATTGATAAGACAAGCATAATTAATTTGTGCAAATAATATAAAAAATTTATGAACAAACATACATAATTTGCAATATGAAACAGGTAAAGAATAAATGAATTAGCAAATGTAAAATGTAATAATACCTCCGTCAATTGAAAAATTGAGTCTATCATGGTTAGAACCTGTTGTTAATCCCCAATAGAGTCATCATTTTGTCATGTCCTATTTTTATCAAGATTAAACAAAACATGACTCGAGGATACTAAAAGAATTGAAATTTTGTACAGAGTTACCACCTAATTTTTAAGGAAAATAAGGAAACTTATTTATTTGTTAATACGTATGATTAATGTTTTAGTCTACGAAGATCATTTTAGATTTTAGGTAAAGGTTCAAATTATTTTGAAGAAAAGGGGTTAGGCACCCTTCAGAATCCACAAATGAGGTACTCGACTAGACTAAATTTATCAAAGAAGAAGAAGGTATAAATATTTAAAATGATGTAAAAGGTGTATGTATATTAAGTATACAAATAAAACTTATTGTTGTGAAAATATGTATTAAAATGTACAAATACATGTGAAAAAGAAAAGTATTTTGTGACGTATGAAAAGAAAAGCATCTTTTATGTACTATAAAAAGAAAAAGTATTTTTGCAAATAATACTGCCTACTTGAGTGAAATCATAGAGAGGAAAATAAAGATTACACTATATTTATGGTGTAAATGTGTGAATTAATTGATTAATTTATTTGTATAGGTGTTAACGGACTAAGTTTGCCTAAGTATATGTTAATAAATATGTAAATAAAGAATGTCCCCGTCCAATACTCAAAAAAGTAAAGTTTCACTATTCTTGATGTGTACAATTATAAAGAAAAAAATACAACTATAAAATTCTTCTTTTGAATGCAAATATTTCCGAGAACCTATACAAATACGTTAGTAACAAAGCAAATGTATAAAAATATACATAAAAAAATAGAATCATTTTTATTAAAACGTGGGCTCGGATTGAATTTTGGATACGCCATGACAACGAAATGGTTGCTCGATTTATCGATCATCCTAAATTGTCTTACCACGATACGAATCGTAAAACTCTTTATATTGTCGTGATATTTTAAAGATTTCGTCATGGTCCGAGTTTATTTATTTTGTTACGTATTTGTATACGTAATGTTCATCTTTTATTTGAAAAGGCCTCGAAAATCGACGAAATTTTTTTTCATCGATCACATATTTATTTTGACATAAATAAATAAACTTGAGAAAATAAAATTCATCTTTTATAATGGAATGACCTCAAGTATGAACAGAGAGATAGTGTCATCGTCCAACTAATGTTGATATTTGTACAAGTTAATTTGATAAAAAATTAAAGGGGCACAAACATGAGATAAACCATCTAAAAACAGTGGCAAGGAAACTAATGAATCAACCAATAACAAACAAAACTTAACAAAATAAAGTGTGATGAAAGGTAAATAACAATAATGAAAATTAGTCAACAAATAGTGAAAATCAATGAAAATGAGAACAATCATAACGCAGTAATCAGAAAGAAAAGAAAAATGGCAAGATTTTTTAAATAAAAAAATAATCAAAAATAATAAATAATAATACCACATGTGTTTAAATTCAAAAATAAGTTACAGTAATCAAACATTCTTCGTCTAAATCTAAAAATGAAAAACTCATTGTTGTTGTAGCTCACTGGACAGTGTTGTTATTGGTTCATGGAGGTTGTTGGTTTTAGCTAGAGTTGTGGGTTTTTTGGTGGTGTGAGAATTTTTCGGACATATTTTGCCCATTTTCCGGTAAACAGTAGCGACGGAGAGAAGAGGAAGAGGGAAAGGGGCGGTGTCTCTCGGGTCATTACTTTTGGTGAGAAGTGACGAAAAATAAAAGAGAAAGAGGGAAGAGAAAGGGCGATGGCTGAAGGTGGGTAGTGGCGCGGTTGAATCTCGCCGGCCACTACCTCCGGCGAGGCAACGCAAAAAGGAGCGACGAAAAAGGGGGAAATTGGTGGTTTGTGTTGTTGACTACGAGGAGGAAGAACGGAGGCGAAGAGAGAAGAGAGTGTTAGGATTTTTCCTGAATTTCTTACTTTACATGATTTTCTACCATAATTAGACTTTCTTGAGAGAAAAAAGGTTTTTTAGTAGAAAAAATTTCTTTCCTATTATATTTCTATTATACTTATTCTTTATTAGAGGAAGATTTTTGTAACTCTATAAATAGAAGATCTCTCTTCTCAAGTCATAACACAGTAGTATTCACAATGTAGCTGTTTAAAGAGTCTGATTTAGGGGAGATATCTCTCATAGGTTTATGTTTTTTCAAATATTAGTTTTTAATATGTAGGTCGTTTGACCAAATTATATCAATAATACGTCATTTTAGTATATTTTTCTTTGTCATCTGAATTATCGTTCAATGGTTTGCAATTAGTAGCTTTTGTATGAAGCGTTCTCGTTTTCAAACCCAACAAGTGGTATCAGAGCCTATGGTTCAATGGTCTGATGGTTCAGATTGAGGACATGTTGAGATCAAAGTTGCAAACAATTTGATGATAATGGAGATCTTTATCTACCTACATGTGGAGAAAAGTTTCAAACAAATTTTCAACAATCCTACTGCTAATCCATCTTTAAAATTAAAATCAATTTTCAACTCATGCTTATGGGCTAAAACTTTCAACCCCTGCTTACTTTTAACGCTTGGTCTCCTTTCAACTCGTGCATTTACTTTTAACGCATGAGCTCCACTCTTAAACTGTAATACTCCGAGAATCCAGACCAATATTAGGACCGTGTTTCAAGCTCATGCAGAATAAATCATAGTCTTTAATAGCTTTGTGCCTAAGTTGATGTACATTAAGGCCTCAAATAATTCCCAGCTATTAGACGAATCAAAATATTCCTTACCGATTGAGTTTTTGAGAAGAATGTTGCTATAGCAAACTTCAAACAAGCATATCTTTTATTCTATTGAGAAGTTCTAAGCTCATGGCCCCCCCTCCCCCAATTAGATAGATAATTGAATTAACTTTCCAACGATACCAATTTCGCTCAAATCTGATACTCGAGTGAGAAGTTTGGCACTTTTAGTGCAAAATAGTAGCCCAACACGATAAAGCCACATTGCGGTGATGACCAATTTCACGATCATCGTTTTTCAGTGTGTCACCGTGATATACACCGCATCACACCAAGGGGTATTTTCACAATTATCAATTTCCAGTGAGGCACCGCAATGGAGCCGCGTCGCGCCAAAGTTCTAGTTCCCAGTTGTCCATTTCCAGGGGCGCTATGCGATAGCACCGCATTGCATCGGTGAGAAAAATAGGGATTGTCCTTTTTCCAGTGTCCTGACGCGATTGTACCACATCGCACCGTTATGCAAAACTGGGATTTTTTAGTTTCCAGTTTAATTTTCTAAGGACATTTAAGTCCTTTTACCTTCATTCTATTCAATAAAAAATTGGATTAATCATTAGTTAAGACATTATATTCAGTATTTTCACAATTTACTCTTCAAAAAAAATAGCCACCACCCAAATTCATCAAGTTCAACCATTAATTCCTCAAGAAAGTTTAAGGATTCAAGCTTCTCCACCGAAGAACGATCAAGAACTATAATTTTTTGCAAGATTAAAATCCTAAGGTATGTTAGATGTTTATCCATGGGCCCTTTTCACCCATGGAGTCCAAGAACCCATCTTTTATGTTTTAAATTATGAAATTACATGTTTATAATGATTTATCTCCACGAAGCTTTTATGAATTTTTATTATACATGATGTTTACAATCTATTTTCATTGAAAGTAGCCCTTATTACATATTTTGTGAATCATGTCCATGAACTTATATGAATTTCGAATCTTTATAATGTTTCCATGAAATTGTTGATGATATTAAACCTTACATGTTTAAATGGTGTTGTTTGTTGAACTTAAATCCTAAGAAGTGGTCTTAGAAGTGAAATCATGTTATTTCTACAAGTTTAAAAATTATTCTCATGCTTAGTTTAAACCATGAATTGCAAGCGTTTGATGAAATACCTAAATGATTGGGTTTTGAACAATGACTACTTATTACATGTTTACAAGTTAAGATTTTGAAATTTGTTTTCAAGTGGAATGCATTATAGTATGTTTTAAATATTGTGGTTTCCATATCATGTTCCCGAGAATTCAAAATAAATCCTCAGTTTATGATTTTATCATGTGATCGTGCTATCTCATCATGTCTAGAGATATCCTCATGTTAAAGTCTTGTTCCCCATATATTTGATGAAATACTTAAATGAATAATTGTGAACAATAATTTTCTTCCATGGTTTCAAAGCTTTCATGTGACCTATTTGTTATTGTTACAGAGTCCTGGGGTTATGAATACCCAAAAACTTAGTTGTTTACAGAATTTCAGTAGTTACAAAACAATTCAGATAAACCATGAGCATAATCATCCAGTTAGTCATCATGATCAGTTATTTGTCCAGTTAAGCTTAGCTCAATTCCGTAATCAGTGTCAGTTCAGTTGGGAGTAGAATTCAATATCGAGTGAGCCTAGGGATGGGGGCTCACCCGTCAGTTAGGACTGGGTCCTTAGAAAAAATACCTAAGTTTCAGAACTACATAGCCGGCATAGGTTATGAGATGTCACCTGCTAGTTTAGGACTGGCACTCTCAGGGATCACCCGCCAGCTTAGGAATGATCTCAGGGGTCACCCGCTAGATTAGGACTGACTCCACAACCATTGTTAGTACCCATGACATGGTACTAGCACCCTTCCAACTGGGGTTACAGGTTGGACCCAATCAGCTCAGAGCGGGACATGTCAGTTAGATGATACCTCTCACAGTCTAAGTCTAGACATTAGTTCAGTGATTCAATTTTATTTTTGCTTGACCATAACATATAGTTTATCAGTTATTAGATTTCAGTATTTCAGTTACAGATTACATTAGAAACATATTATATGCTTGGTCATGCGTTCTCAGATTTTACCATTTTTATGCATTTATATTCAATACCCTCATGCTAACCAGGCCATCTCTACTCCATGTATGTTTACTAAGTTACTTCAAATCATTTAACTAGTTATTTCTTCATGTTCATTTATCCCATGCTATTCATTCAGTTGGTTATCATTCATGCATATAAACCCATACATCTCAACCTTACCTCATTTAACATACCAGTACATTCAAAGTACTGATCGCATACCCATTTTTTGTGCTATGATGTTTCATATCATAGGTTCAGATGCTCAGGTTCCCAATCGTACCTAGATATCCCAGAGCACCAGTAGCAGAGCAGTGGTGAATCCTTATGTTCTGAGGACCAGTTATGTTACTTCAGTTTTTATCAGTTTTAGCAGACAGTCGGAGTTAGTTGGGGGCTTGTCCCATCAACTCCCCAGTTATTCAGTTAGAGAGGCTTTCATACTAGAACAGACTGTTAGTTAGATTTTCAGTA
Source organism: Capsicum baccatum var. pendulum (assembly GCA_030864225.1). Taxonomy (NCBI): domain Eukaryota; kingdom Viridiplantae; phylum Streptophyta; class Magnoliopsida; order Solanales; family Solanaceae; genus Capsicum; species Capsicum baccatum. The sequence goes on along the minus strand of CM061558.1, from coordinate 71,219,749 downwards.
CGTTTTCAAATGTTAACTTCATAATTTAGTATTAATTACATTTTTTTTTAAACCTTGTGGCATTTTAGTTAAATTCTGCACATGTTCTCTTTGTCATTAGTTTTGTTCAGTGCTTACAGCAGGTACTAACTCATGGGTTAACTTGTTGTCTCTTGGGACTGTAAGCATCGTGTGGCACCCAGGATGTACTCTCGGGGAGTTACATAACCTGTGCTCACTTTCAATGCACAAGACTCTATTTTCAATACTGTTTACTTATAAAATAGTGTTCCAATAATATAACCCACGATTTTATTTTTAATGCATAGGGCTTCAATTTTTAGCCCATATCACTTTTAATCATGGTAAGTAGCAGTGATACATGAAGATTCTGTGAAGAAGAAGAAGATTAAGATTGATTTTCCAGAAAATTCAGGCCAAGGGGAGATTTGTTAGAATTTGCCCTGAATTTTCTACTTTATCTGATTTTCTACCATAATTAGAATTACTTTCTTGATAGAAAAAAGTTTTCCTAGTAGAAAAGATATCTTTCCTATTATATTTCTATTATGTTTATTCTTTATTAGAGGAAGAGTTTTGTAACTCTATAATAGAAGATCTCTCTTCTCAAGTCATAACACAGTAGTATCCACAATGTAGTTGTTTAAAGAGTCTGGTTTAGGGGAGATATCTCTTATAGGTTTATGTTTTTTCAGATATTAATTTTTAATATGTAGGTCGTTTGACCAAATTATATCAATAATACGTCGTTTTAGTATGTTTTCTTTGTCATCTGAATTATAGTTCAATGATTTGCAATTAGTAGCTTGCACATGATGTGCTCTCGATTTCAAACTCAATAGAGAGGAGGGGTGGCACTGGTCGGCAACTTGTTGACAGGACCAGTGGCGGGAGGGTTGGCCTTGTTGAGGCTACTGGTGACTATTGGTTGTTCACCACAGCGACGGCTGAATGGCTTGCAGGTGGTGGCTGATTGATCCTTCGAGACAGAAAGAGAGAGAGGAGAATTGGTTGGTGGCAAGTTGAGCTTGAAGCTCACTAGAATCCAGCTATGGTTTCACCAGAGAAGACAAAGAGAGAGCACAGTAAAATAAAGAAAGAGAAAACAATATGATATTTTTGTGTGTATACGTGTGTTTTTGTATGTGAGAAAAAAAAATATGTTTCATTTTTTGTGTATTTTTGGAAAAGAAAAATAGAAAAATGAATAAGATTTTTTGTGTTTTTGTGTATGTAATTTATTCAAGGGAGAAAGAAAAAATGTGTGTAGGAATGAAAAATGTGTGTGTGTAAATGTCTTCCCATCTTTCCTATTTATAATAAAATTGGACACCCTTTATTATTCAACAGATAAAAGGGTGTCCCTAATTTTTCTTTGAGAGAGCTTTTGGACCTTGGGTTATTGACAAAGGATTTTCATCCTTTTAACCAATGTGCAAAATTATTGTTCAAAGGATAGTGTCATTGAGTGGTCATTGTCAGATGTGACAAAACATCACTAAGTGGTCGTTGTCAGACGTGACAATACATCAAATTATTATATTGTTTAAAAATAATTGATCTGACTTAGCGTTTGCGGACTGTAAAAAAATATAGAAATTGATTTTTAATTATGGAAAAATATAACAAAAATATTAAAAAATATAATTAATTTGAAAATGTTATAAAAATGTGATGTTATGTCGTGTACGTGTGCAGATGATTATAAAAAATATTAAAGACTATAATAAATTGATAAAAATTCTAATGTACAAAGAATTATTAATAAATTATGAAAAGCAAAATATGACAATAAATTGATAAAATTCTAAAGTAAGGGTGATTATCAATAACCAGTTAACAATCGTAAAAAGTATTTGAAAAATATATTTCGTGCCATTTAACGATTATGTAGCCTGAAGACGTTAATTTTAAGAACGAAGAGCGAAAATTGGGTGTCAACAATTAACTATGCACATATAGCAAAAATTTTGCGGAAGTTTTGTGGGTCTTTCTCTACCTTAAATCCTGAGATCTTGGAAAGGTTCATGCGGATGAAGTCTCTAATGGTAGCAGTAATATAACCATTATTTGGGTTGCGAGGAGTTGCTATCAGATGATTTACCTAAGCTTTCATAGCCTATGCAAGAATTTGGATAGTACTCCTAAATCCTGCATGTGTGCAATCAACTATGAAGGGAGCACCATTTTTTTTCTCAAAAGACATTACTGCGTCTTCATTGGCTCATATCTCAAGAATATTTTATTTATTCTGATAAAGCCTTGTATTAGGTGAACTCCACTTGTCCATAAATCAATACACTTTTATAACAATATATATCCAAAAAAATTAAATGTATTCATCAATACAATAATGATGAAAGTTAAGCAACTCATAACTAAGAATTTCTACTATAATCAATTTTTTTGGTGATAATTAGAAGCCTAAAATAAGGATGAATAAATTTAGGACCAGCATACACCAACTAACAACATACAAGAAAGAATGGGTTAAGAAATCTTACTTTTCACTATTTGAAGAACAATAAAAACTGTGGTGAAAACAACATACCACAACCAGAGCAGTTCCAATCTTTTTATTTGCAAAATTAAAATGAAAACAAGGTATTCTCAGCAACCAATACTCTACCCTACCAACAAAAACAACCTTGACGACGATAGTTAGAACAACATTTGTGGGGATATTCTTTCTCAAGTAGTTCAATGTCTTTCCATCTAGAAGTCAAACTCCAGTCCGCACATGAGATACCATGTGTAGACTTGAGCTACCATGCAAGAAAAATGCATTCTTTACAGTCAAATTCATCACTAACTAAACTTGAGCTACCATGCAATAAAAAGTTTCAAATATGCAAATCAAATAAAACACCAAATTGAGAGTTTAATCAAAAAGTCAGATAAAAATTAACACATTTCAAAAACCAAAAGTTACGAGATCTGTAAGAAAAAGATCTAAAAAGGATACAAGTACCTTTGACCCTAGGTCGAACTGAAAAAAATGAATAAAGAAAACCCAATTTGGCATAATTGGAGCAAATATCATTTTGCTGTAAGCTCCTCCACAAATTTCCTCTTTGAATTTCATCAAATTTGGTTTGAGTCATACATTTGACTGGAAAAAAGGGAAAGTCAAAAGATAAACCGAGCTGGAGGCAGAAAAAGTACTTTGTCCAAGTAAAGATTAGATAGAAATGGAGCGTTGTTGTAAGTTGTGATGGAGAGAGAAAAAATATTTCTTTTACACGTGAGTTGTGATGTTATGCTGCCAAATAAGGGATAAAATTAAAAAGTATTATTAATAATAGTAATATTGTGTAATACCATAAATGCCCTTGAATATATTGATAGATCTGTTAAAATCACAAATCACTGTTACTTAAAGAATTAAAACCATTCACTTTGATTAATTAAAAGTTAAATGAGGAAAATTACATATCACAGGGATAAAAGTCATAATAAGACCCTAACACAGGAACTTAAATAATTTTTTTCCTAATTTTTTTATGAAGAATATCAAACCTTATCTTATAATATAACTAGTAAATATGTTCGCGCTTCGCACAATTATGAAAATGTATTGTCCTAAATTTATGATTTTTCCTTTATTTAGTTTCAAAAACAAAAGGTAAAATGATCTAGGAGATAAATTCACTTATCTATATCCTTCACATACACAATATCAACAAGAATAACTATGCTTTAATTTCAAATAAGGAGGTCGACAATAATATTCATAATTTATTTCATTAATTGTTTTGCCACAAGTACTAAAATAAAGCTAAATGAGATAATTTTTCAAATATACCGACTTTACAGTGAAATAATTGTTTCTCCTATATTTTCCTCTTTTTTATCTAGCTACAGGAGAATGGTCCTTTTAACAACCTTTTGTTTTCACCTAAATTGAATATGGTAATCATGTTACTACATAAGGAAAAATGACATCCCGATGCATTGACTGAAGCACGAAGTTCAAAAAGAGTCGAATGATAACAATCTATAGTATGCAGCCTTATCTTGCATATTTCACAACTTGAACTCATAACCTCATGATGTGGTCATATGGAAACAACCTCTTTTTAAAACAAATATCGGCTTTTCAAACTGAGCAAACTAAAAATTCTTAATAGCTAAAGGAAGAAAAATCAATCGAGATCCCATAATTAGCAGCAAGGGGAAATGGATTGGGAGTTTGAAGATAAACAAAAATGAAGATTCGTTAATTTATTACAAAGAACATAGTTACATGTAAACAAAATCATGTTTCTATCACCTTAAGCTTGTACCTTCTACTTATTCGCACGGTCATTACACATATTACATTAAATAAACTACTGTTAAATCCTCTAGGAGTAGTAACTAACCATGTCCAAATCGTGAACTATCTTCCTATGTCTCTTCATGCACTTATTGTACGATAATTCTGCTATGTTCCAGTGTAGATCTCTTTTTCTTCTGAAAATTTTTAGTGTTCCTTTCCATACTATATAAGTGTTACCTGCAAGATTAAAATAAAATGAAGAAAAAAATATCAAAAGTCTGATAAAAGATAAATAGCAATACACAAATATTAAAGAACCATATTACCAAGCAGAATATATATATATATATATATAGAGAGAGAGAGAGAGAGAGAGATTTCTTCAACCAAAGTAAGATTGAACATCTATTTGGGATATATCCCATGTTGAATACAACACTCCTCAATATAGATCACCATGATAGCAAATGCATGTTGATTGCACCATTCATAGCCAATTATCTCCAATGTCACCTGCTTTAACTTTATAAGTTGCTTCAAGGCTTCATGTGACTATATAATATATTTAATTGATAGTTATTTCTAATAATAAAAATTACTTGAAGCTTTACCCTACAATCACGATCTAGAAATTCACACTTAATAAAGGAAATAGGTACATTAGATAATCAAACTCTTCGATGTCGAGCCCTGTTTCGAATCGGTCAAAACAGCACACGACATATAATGGCGCTAATGACTCTTGGGATTTGAAAATTTATTTTTTAGAGTCGCCACCTAACTTTTTAGGAAAATTAGGAAAAAATCATTTTTAGTAGAAAACTCTGTTTGGTCTTCCAAAAATATTTTAGAGATTCTGAGTAAGGATTTTGGTTACCCGAGGGGAAGGTGTTAGGCACCCCTCAGAGCCTATTCGAAGATAGTCCTTACATTTGGTTTAGAAAAATATTTGGAAAAATATTTATTTCGCTATTTGCTTTAAAATGGTGAAATTTTTTTGTTATTGTTTATTATTCAAAAGAAAATTTTAAGGTATATCAAACATGACGCTACCATGTACAAGGGAGTGATGCAATTATCGCACAAATATACATGCACTTTAAGTATGAAAAGGGTGATAATATAATTTCGATATATTAGAAGGTTAAAAGTCTAATAGTTCTATAAGAGAATTTGAATATATATGGACATAAATATTTAACTACATTTATTTATGGGACAAATGAAGTATATTTTATAGCATGAGAGTTTATTTACGAAATGTACTTTTCAAGAGTGTGAAAAGATAGGTAACATATTATAAATATGTTGGAACATAATAATACTAATACTACTACTGTTGCTGCTGCTACTACTACTACTACGAATAATAATAATAATAAAAATAACTAATAGTAATAATGATAGTAATCGAAAATAGAAGTAATAATAAAATCGGTGATGTTTAAAAGTGATGATAATTATGATGCAATAGTAAAGTAGTGATACTGGTAATGAATATGAGCGACAGTAATGATGAAAATAATTTTAGGTAGTGTTGAAAAAAATATACCTTGTACGTAGTAGCAGATGAATATATATACCTTGCATTTATTTCCTTGGAGGTTTGAAAAATTCTAATAACGTTTGTAAAATAACATAACATGTTAGCATTATTCATCAAACAAATTAAAATCGGTGATTCAAATCTAAAATTTGCGACTTACTTTTTTACTAATTTAATTCCAAAGATTCATTTTTATTCTAAATAATGATGAGAATTACTGCGTTCATTTATTAGCTAGCCTTTTAAAAGCAATATGACTTAACTTAACAATTGGCTAAATTTAAGATTCACTAATTCTCTTAAAATCGCTTCTATGAATTAGTTAGGCGTTAATAGCAATAATCTGACAATAATGTCTCATTTTTAAAATAAAGATCGACACATAATGAAGAGATTATAAAATGATGAATTAATAAAGTTATCACAACAAAGCAATAATGAACATAAAGTGAGCTGCAAAACAATAATAATAATAACAATATAATACCGACAATTTAACGAAGGACAAACTAAAGGAGAAATTAGACTCTATTTCGGGGTTTGACTTTCAAGTAATGCGACCCCGAAGCTCTGCGACCCTATTGGCGATTGAATCGATGTTAGGTCAAGACGAGTTTCATTGCGGAACTACAACTCCCGAGTATTCCATGTAAAAGAGAAAAAAAGATAAAAGATTTATAATTCAAAACATCCCAAATAAATCAAAAAGACGAAATTAAAGAAAAAAATTAATAAACAAAGCATCGCGTATGATTATTTAAACTTAACTGAAATACGGTAATTTAGCAACATATAATATAAAAATGATCCTACGCTCTACACTCAAAGCTCATGCATAACATGTTCAACATTGGATAAAATATATTATTTTGTTGTTCATTCGCCCATAATTATATATATCACAAAAAAAACTATCAAATAGAGAATTGAGCCATCCAAAAATAAACAAAATAGTTATAAATGAATGGTCCTACACACAGTTTTTGCTAGAAAGATATGACCCCAAAAGTGAAGGTGAACCTTATTAGTAGTTTTGAACTACATGCCTTTTACAAACACAAACATCCAAGGATGAAAAATAGGCATTATTAAAATTATAATGTAGGACTAAGGTAAATTAACTATTCCAATATTAACTTAAAAGTCCATTATTTATGTACTAAAACATCTAATATGTAACATTCAAATGTACTGCATTCTCTTAACCAAGATCCAAACCCAACTGGTGAAGGAAAGTGTAACTAAAAGTTTCTCACAGTAACAAGCATACACTTCATATTTTTAAAAAATTTTACTTGAGGCAAGAAAGTTTTATTTCAGGAATTAAATTTTGCAAACAACACAAACTATCTAAAAAAGTTTTATTTCAGGAACTGAATCTTGCAACATGCACCGTTTCATAAAAAAAAAATTTGATTACTGATATCCTCAAATAGTTTTTGACCAAAGACGGATGCATTTTTTGACAAATCAGCCTTTAACAGTAGGAGAAGGGGAACACCATCAAACCAAGAAAGTTTAAGACAAAATTAAATTTAACACACAAAAAATTCACGAATGAGTAACACAACAACGAACAAATAGGAATATAAGGAAACCACATATTTATTAATCAGCTTTTGGAATCAATGATATCGATACGAACTCACTTCCTGTAATCAACAAGGACATAACTTACTTATCCGATATCCACAACAACAAAACTTAAGAGGGTAAGTAAACCACATATTCATAAGCCGCTCTTATCGAAATAAGTCCATCCATTTTTCCGAATCAATAAACAACCACCAAACTGACAATCCTACTTTCTATAAAAAATAAGAAAAATAGGGCGAAAGAAAAGACGACGGGAACAACTCGTACCTTTATCGAGGCAACAAGACTGAGGAGATAATGTCAAGGATTTTTGACAAGCGCAAACTCAAACACAGGACTCCAAGAAATCAAAAATTTTCCTTCTCCTTTTTTGTTTTCGCTCACCTTTTTTTTTCTTCGATTTTTCTCCCTGATTTCAAACTATCCAAGACACCCTTCACTGTTCCTTTACCCGAAATTTTTCTTCACTGGTTTCTGCTTCTAACTTTTAATAAACCCTTTCAACTCTTTTTTTTTTTCGTTTTCCCTTTCTTTCTAATTTTTGAACCTTGAACTTATTTTTTCACTTGTTTTTCTGCTCTAATTTTCGATGATCTTCAGATATGGAGAGGCTTCCCCATTTATAGGTACAAATTCGGACTTGAAAGTCTAGATTTGAAATCCCAAAATAAAAAAATGAGAAGAAGCAGGCCGAGATTAAATTTAAAGTCGAGATCTCCTTCAAATCACATTTTTCAAAGCCATAAATGACCGATTTTTACGAAAATCACGACTGTTTCTTCTAAATTTCTTGGACTCATGGACTGATCATGACGAAAATAGAGGAGAGGCTCGTGTAGGGGTGGCAGTGAGCTGTGAGGGCTAGGGCTTTCTCCATTGAGGAAGTCGGGAAAAGAGAGAGAGAAAAGAAGAAGAAAGAACGTTTTGGTTGTTCTGTTTTGGGGAAAGGCTGATGTTAATGGAGCGTTGCTCCTTTGGGAAAAGAAAGCACGTATTTGCCTTGGGAGATGAAAACAACTATGTGTTTGTACTGATTGTTGACTGAAATATGAGCCGTTCGATAATTTGATTGGACGGTCCATGTTTTAACATAAGAAATAAATTATAAATCTTATATAAACGGATAAATATAAAGAATCAATTAAAAAGTGATTATTTTTTGATCCGTCTGATTTTAATCGGAACAGTTAAAAATAAATATTCTAAAAATTATAATGTAAAAAGAAAAAATAATATATATATATATAGAGAGAGAGAGAGAGAAATAAATTTATAAAAAAATTGATCTGAAATTGATCATTTTTTGGTCCATCCGATCAAAGAAGGGTCCGATTTTAATTATAAAGGAGGTGAGAAAATAAATACGTAAATAAGTAAACAATTGGATAAATAAAAAATTAATTTTATATATATGTGTATGAATATATAAAAATGACTGAAAATTTTGAAGTCCTCGATTTGGAAAATAGTCGACGGACCTAATCAAGTTGTGTTAGTCCGATAATTTTGTATTGATTTTGATCCGTCCAATCTTTTGATCGAACGACCCTAAAAGGTCCTCCATTAAAAATAATAGTGAAAATAAAAAAAGAAAAATGTACTATATGGATAAATATATGGAAAGTCAATTTTTAAAATGATTATTTTTGACCCGTTTGATATCTGATCGGACGGTTTGAATTTAATTTAAAGAGAGGAGAAAAAGGGATGAAAAATAAATATATAAACACAAGATAATTAAATACAAAAGTAACTATATATGACTACATATATATAAAATGACTGAAAATTTTGAGATCCTTCGAATTTAAAGTAAATCGATGGATCAGATTAAATTGTATCTATCGAGGTGGAATGGCAAAGAGGATATAGAAATTATACTTAATTTGAGCTTTTGATAAAAACAGGAGTCGGGTTCGGGTAAAATAAAAATAAAATTAGATTATTGCTAGCCCGGATACTCCTTTTCTACTGAAATTAATTTTATCGATGCTTCTGATATTCAAAGAATTATTTTTAGTTTAACATATACAAATTACAAACATAATTTGTATAAGCGTTCAATTTGATATCTTTGTGATTTAATATTAACAAACTATATGCATATATATGTGCGTGTAAAAATATGAATGTAATATATAAAAACAAAAATATGAGAAAGTACATGTACATCATATAAAATATATATTTTATGTAATAAGAATATATATATATGGTCACAATATCGCCCTAAAATAAAAGATTAGAAAGAATGTGAATGCAAATACCAAAAGATATATATTTTTATTCGTTAAAATATTTAATTATATTTAATTAAAATATTTAATATTATGATAGAAAATAATCTCCCCCCCCCCTTTTTTTTTAAATTTGTAGAAATAGAAACAAAAATACAAATCTTATTTTTTTATTTAATTTTTGAAAATTATTTAGGGTCGAGGAGCATCGGTAAAATAATTAAAGGAAAAAGTGCAAGCCAGAATTGGGTGTCAACAGTCGCCCCTAAGTGACCGAAGATTTGTGTGAAAATCTTTCATCACGTTGACGTAATCAATTTTATCTCGGGCAAAACAAAATATTTGAAATATTATGGCCGGACTTCGGTTTTTGAGCTGCCTACATATCTCGGGCTTCACAAAAAATCATGCCATTTATAGTTTGAATTATAGCAAAATTTGGTAAACACCAAAATTTATCCAGTGTAGAATTATGGTGACACTGGATTTCTTCGAGGATGATAACAATATTTCAGCACGAATGGAATGGATACAGGTGCACTTGTATCTGAAATGGTTATTTGTGAAAGCTGGGAATGAGGAGGCGTTGGATAAAATATTTGTTGAGGATTTTGAGACAAAAGGAGATAATGATTTTTAAAAAATTGCCCAGTGTCGGATTGAGACGACATTGTGCAATGACACTAAAAAATTATAAAAATAAAAACTTTGAGTCGAGTTGAGTTTCTTCGTCGGAATACTTGACGTAGCTAGGGATGCTTGACATTCCACTATCTTGCCCCAGTTTACTGCTAAGAGGGTTGTTCCACATTATACTGCATGGTCCTGCACAACAGGTAAAATAGGGTGAAAAGTACCTATTGTTCAAAAATTGTAAAATTGAGATTGTAATGTAAAGAGTAGAGTTTAGATATTCAAACTAGTATTGTGTCTGTTTGTGGAGGCCTCCAACTGGCAGGGCAATAACTGACACGTAAATAGCCTCTATCGGCTGAAATATAAATAGCCTCCGTCAGCTGAGTAGCTACTTAAATGTAAATAGCCTCTATTGGCTGAGCAGCTGCTTGAATATAAATAGCCTCTGTCAGCTGAAATGTATATAGCCTTCATCGGTTGAAATGCAAATAGCCTCTGTTAGCTGAAATGTAAATAGCCTTCGTCGGCTGAGCAATTGAGAAGTAAGCGCCATATGACTGGCGAGCAGTGTTTGAAAAGTAAAGCCTACGACGGCGGGACATTTGCCCACAAAAAAACTTTCTCGTATTGGCAAGGCGACCTTCATTCTGAACTAGATGATGGTATTGCTGCTGGAACTTGATATTGCTGTGATAGTGACTTTCTTGCACGCTTGCTATAGTGTGGGCCTCTGATTGGTAGGTTGTGCTTTGTTTGATGAATTGTGATTCTTTGATATGGCAGAGTGTTGCTTTGCTTATGCATATTCTTTGATTTGCGGTGGGGAGTCCCTTTTGCTGATGTACAACGCCCAATATGGTGGAGAGTCGTATTTATCATTCGCATCCGTCGATATGGCAGAGGATCGCGTTGCTTGCTTATGTACAGTCTTCAGAATGTGGAACACAGCTTTATTTGCTTATGTACAATCTTTTAAAAGCGGAAGCTCGACTTTGCTTGCTTATGTACAGTCCTCAGAACGCAGAAACTTGACTTTTGTGAAGTCCGACGACATTCTCCAATTGGCGGAGTTATTTGATGCAGCTAGATGATGATTCTTTGATTGGTGAAGTTATTCGATGCTGTCAGGTGGTTGGCTCCGATCGGCAGAGTTTATTGGGAGAAGTAAATAACCTAATTTTCCTATAAGAATCCTCTTTTCTTCGTTTCCGACCTGGGTCTTCAAAATGTACCTACAAAAGAATCCGATTAAAAACTCTTAGAGCTTGTGAGGATTAGTATAAATGTATGTAAAGAGAATGAAGTAAGAAAAGAATATTTGGCTCATGTCGTGGTGGTAAGCCGCATGATGCCCTGATCCTATCCTAAAGCTTGACTTCATGTCGTCTTCTAATTCCTATTTTCCTGCGCTCAAAGAAAAATTCTTAGTTGGGAGGGGGTGTTGGTTTTTGTCGACTTGAGGATCCTGGCTTTGTTTATGAAATTCTCAAATATCCCTCGTTTGCTCGATCGCTCCCAAATCTAGAGTCTTAGTAGGTGGGAAAGTTGGAAAGTATAGTGAAAAATACATATATTTAGATATATTTTTGCAAATATATTACATATATATTAAGTATATATAGTAATCCTTTATTGTTTTTAGATTATGACATGTTTCAAAATCCGTTAGCCTCAGCTCATCATTGTGATTCTCACAGCTTTATCCTTCGGGTGGAACCCCTCTGAATTTGTCGATGTTACGACGACTCTGGAGGTGATATCACTTATATTCTGGAGCTATACTACGAGCGAATGGGGATTTTCCTAAAGGTAAGACCGAACCTTTCAGGTTGCCTGCGTATCCTTAAAAGAAATCAGGTCTGTACGTAGTTCGAGGGGTTGAGAAGGAAAAATGAAATGCAGCAATCGAGTCTGACTCAGACTGCCTACGTATCCAAGTGGAATCAGGTCATGACATAGTTCAATTACAACAGAAAAAGTGAAAGCATGCACTGCAGTGACTGAGCCTGACTCAGGCTGCCTACGTATCCTAAGAATAGGAATCAGGTCATAACGTAGTTCGATACAAAATATAAAGTAAAATAATGTAATGACCGGGCTTGACTTAGCCTACCTACGTATCTAAGTGGAATCAGGTTAGGCCGTAGTTCAGTATAATAAAAAGGCAAAAATATGAAGGGACCGAATCTGATGAAGATTGCCTACGTATCCTGCTGTGGGAAGTAAGGTCGAGCGTAGTTCTGAATACATGAAAGGATGATAGAGCTGGGTTTTCTAAGGGAAACCAAACCCTATGTGGGAAGTCAGGCTAATACCTCTGTGGGAAGTCAGGCTAATACCTAGTTCTATTACATCAGAAAAATGTAAAAGTACAAAAAAACGACAACTAGTCCTAATGTCTACACGTGTATTACTTTTTGATGGCATTTGAATTGATCGACTTAGTGCTTACTATGCCATCCATTTCTGCAAGAATTACTGCTCCACCTGAGATTACTCGGTGGACTATGTAGGGACCTTGCTAATTTGGCACAAATTTCCCTTTGGCTTCATCTTGGCGAGCGAATATCTTCTTCAATACCAACTGTCCTAGGGTGAATCGACGAGGCTTGACTATCTTGTTGAACGCCTTGATCATTCTATTTTGATAGAGTTAACCATGACAGACTGCATCCAATCTCTTCTCATCAATGAGCATCAACTACTCGATCCTGCTATGAATCTATTCAACATCATCTAGACCAACCTCCTGGATGACTCTCAATGAAGGTATCTCTAATTCTGCAGGTATCACCGCTTCTGACCCATAAACCAACATATAGGTAGTTTCCCCAGTAGAAGTTCTGATTATGGTGCGATATTTGAGCAAAGCATACGACCACTTCTCATGCCATTCTCTATTGTCGTCCACTATCTTCCTCAAAATCCTCTTAATATTCTTGTTCGCAGCTTCAACCGCTCCATTAATTTGTGGTCGATATGCCATGGAATTTCGATGAGAGATCTTAAGCCTTTTGCAAATCTCTCTTATTAGGTCGCTATTGAGATTGGCTCCGTTATCTATTGTAATTGACTCCAGAATTCCAAACCGACAGACTAAGTTATTGCGAACAAAATCTGCTGCCACCTTTTTGGTTATGGGCTTATGTGTTGAGGCCTAAACCCACTTCGTGAACTAATAAATAGCGAACAAGATAAAACGGTGTCCATTGGATGCAAGAGGCTCTATGGGCCAATAACATCAATGCCCCAAGCAGCAAACGGCCAAGGAGAACCAATCACATTGAGCTCATTTGGTGGGACTCATATAAAGTCTCCATGATCTTGACATTGGTAACACTTCTGCACATATCGGAGTCTATCTCTCTCCATGGTCATCCAAAAGTATCCAACTCTCAAAATTTTCTTTGCAAGTATAAAGACGTTCATGTGGGGTCCATAAGCTCCTGCATTTATTTCTTCCAACAATCTTGTGGCTTCCTAAGAGTCGACGTTTCATAGCAATCCAAAGTCTGGAGTCCTCCTATATAGAATTTCCCCATTGAGAAAGAAGTAATTCGCCATCCTTCTTAAAGTCCTCTTTTGCTTGCCGGTAGCACTTTCTGGATATTTTCCTGCTTTGAGCAACCTCTTGATATCGTATTACCAAGGCTTTCCATATGGATTTTTGATAACGCTCAATCTACAGCTCTCGTAGGAGTGTAAAGCGGTCGTTGTCAAATATATAACCCAACTGGGTTGGGTATCGATCCCACAGGGAATAGCCGGTCAACAAGTAAGCAAAGATTATTAGACCTTTGGTGCAAGTCTCGTGAAAGGGGGGATTTTAATGTGCAAATAATGTAATCAAAATAGTAAAGTAAAAACAGAAAATAGCAAAGTAAAAAGAAAGAATGTTTAGTAAGATGTAAAACAATGAGAATTGAGAGTTAGGGTTATGTCCACCTTATGAGTTATACGTCTCTATTGGCTATGAGTTATGCAGAATTCAGACATGCATGTGCTTATAGAGAATTGTATTCTATGCTAAATCCAAGCGTCTTTCGACCTTAACAAGGACTATTTCACTTTAACTCTTTCGAGCTTAAAGCGTGTCTAACGGTACAAATTCTCCAAGAGGTTAATCCAGTTACGGCACTAACTTTTTAACAGGGTGCCCTATTACCTTGACATTATCTCTTTTCCAAACATATAACTTTTCTTTCGAACAAGTTAATGCTATACTGGCGTATTCTATGCGTTTGCAACCACAAGAATTTGCATTAAGATGAAGAGAATAATGATATAAGCAGCATACGTGTCACGAATTCACAAACTCATAGCAATAGATAGTATCTCATTCGGCTTCCATGACCCCAACAGAGGAGTTTAGTTACCCATGAGTGCGAAGGAAATCACAATAGACATTGTTATTATGCCACAATAAAGATCTCGTGTAATAAGGTGTGGTGTGGCGTTTTTAGGCGTGAACTCCCTTGCAAAGTAACATTTCTCTTGTTGTGGAAATTGAGAATTGAGTAGATGAATAGAAGAAGAATAAAAAGTCGAATTAATGGAAGAATTATGATCCGAGTTGTAAGTTGTGGAATAAGAAGTAGAATGAGAATGATAATAATCTCTAGCAACATAGGGTATTTATAATACCCTTATCCTATTCCTACTAAGCTAATGCATTACTTAACCCAATCCTACTAGGTTAATGTATCATTATCCTAATCCTACTAAGTTACTGCTAGTCCCCAAAGTCTTCAGAATTATTGTTTTTGCCCGGGACAGATTTTCCATGCGCCACTTTTGGTCCTTGGCGTCCAAGATTCCCCTTCCTTCCTTCGTGAAGCTTTCTTTGGCGTCAAGTTATCCATAAAATGCTGAATTCTGCATCATTTATACCTGAAAACTTGCTAATCATGTTCGTTAGCTCACTTACAGGAAAAAGGACTAAAAGTGCATGAATTATATAATTTGTCCTCAAAATTTAGCTAAAATATGGGTAAAATATAGTACTTTAGGCGTGTAAATTCGCCTATCATCACTTTTCATCTATATGGAAACAATATACTTGTTGGTCGTGTATCTCCACTTTGATGGGATCAATGTAATTCTTATCTGGATGCTGAATTATTGGGGATAGTGTTACCAAGGCATCGAAACACTCATTTTGAATTCGAGGGATATTCTTGAATCTGATCCTCGTGAATCTTTTAAGCATCTCCTTAATATATTGTACATAAGGAAGGATTTTGACATTCTTGGTGGTCCATTCTCCTTGCACCTGATGGATCAACAAATCTGAATCTCCTATCACCAAAAGCTCTTTGATGTCCATGTCTACTGCCATCCTAAGACCGAGAATTCAAGCCTCATATTCTGCCATGTTATTCGTGCAAGGGAACCTAATCTTTGCCGAGATCAGGTAATATTTACCTATTTCTGAAACTAGAACTGCTCCAATTCCAACTCCTTTAAAGTTTGATGCAATATCGAAGAACACTCTCCAACCATCATATGGATCTGAGATGACTTCTCCTACAAACAACACCTCTTCATCTGGAAACTAGGTATTGGGCGGCATGTAATATTGATCTACTGGATTTTTTGTGAGTTGATCAGCCAAAGCTTGTCCTGATACCTTTTTGTGTTACGTACACGATATCAAACTCATTTAACAAAATCTACCTTTTTGCTAAATTTTTAGTAAGAATTGACTTCTGAAATATGTACTTGAGTGGAGCCATTCTTGAAATCAAGTAGGTGGTATATGCGGACAGGTAGTGTCTTAACTTTTGCGCAACCCAAGTCAATGCGCAACAAGTTCGCTCCAACAATTTATACCTGGCTTCATACGGCGTGAACTTCTTACTCGAGTAGTAAATGGCTTGCTCTTTCTTCCTTGTATCATCATACTGCCCTAACACACATCCAAACGCATTATCTATAACGGAGAGATATAAATGCAATGGGTTTCCCAATTCTGGTGAAACCAATACTTGTGGGTTGGACAAATACTCTTTGATTTTTTCAAAATCCTTCTGACATTCTTGAGTCTATCCAGTGGCAGCATTCTTCTTCAAAAACTTGAATATTGGTTCACAAATTATCATGCATTGGGCTATGAACCGACTGATGTAATTGAGTCTTCCCAAGAAACTTATTACATCCTTTTTGGTCTTAGGAGGTGTTAAGTCTTGGATTGCCTCTATCTTAGATGGATCCAACTCTATATTTCACTTACCAACAATGAATCCCCAAAACGTTCCCATGGGAACTCCAAAGGTGCATTTATCTGGATTCAACTTTAGGTCGTACCTCCGCAACCTTTCGAAGAACTTTTGTATGTCATCCAGTTGATCCAAACTCCTTTTAGACTTGATAACGATGTCATCCACATACACCTCAATCTCTTTATGGATTATATCATGAAAGAACGGCGGTCTTAGCCCTTATGTATATTGCACCATCATTCTTAAGTCCAAATGACATTACCCTGTATAATACACTCCCCACGGAGTGATAAAGGCTGTCTTCTCCGATTATTCTTATCCATTAGGATTTGATGATATCTCACAAAATAATTAACAAATGAATGCAACTCATGTTCTGCACAGTTTTCAATGAGAATGTGAATGTTTGGGAGAGGAAAGTCATCTTTCGGACTATCCTTGTTGAGATCTCGAAAATCCACACATATTCTTATCTTTTCATCCTTCTTCGGTACTGGCACGATATTGGCCTACCAGGTGGGATAAGTTGTGACCCTCACGACGTTGGCTTCTTTTTTTTTGGTCACCTCCTCCTTAATTCTTAAACTCAAGTCGGGTTTACATTTTCTCATCTTTTGCTTCACCGGCGGGCATGCGGGGTTAGTCGGTAGCCGATGCGAGATGATATCAGTGCTTAAACCAGGAATGTCATCTTAGGACCAAGCAAACACATCGAGTATTTCTTGAGCAGACTTATCAATTCCTACTTCCTTTTACACTCCAAGTGTATGCTGACTCGCATTTCCTTTACTGTTTCTTTATCACCCAAATTGACGACTTTAGTTTTGTCCATATTATGCTTCTTCTGACTTTTAAGTTGCTTGATCTCTTACGGAAGGTTTTCAGGCATAATGATTTCATCGTACTCCTCATAATCTTTCTCATTATTTGCATTTTGATCAACGGATTCGTTACATGTCATAATCGTGGAACGAGGATTTTTATTAAAATTTGTGCTGAAAAGTATAAAAAGCGAGTAAAGTAAATAGATATTGGAAATAGAAAAATAAGTTTTTGAAAATAAGAACTTTTATTAATAAAAGCACTGGGCTTTGACAAGAAGCAAGTACCAAAAAGAGCTTCGGCATGATTCAAGCCTCAATTGATCATGTAAACAAAATAATTTTTTAAAAGCAACAATAATCCTATACTACCAAGACTCCTGTTAGAATAGGGATGGGCTAATGGTCCAATTCTGCAAGACTTCTCCAGGTTCAGCATCACGGATGGTTTCTTAAAATCTATCTCTGGTTCTTCTTCGATCACGGCCATAAATAGATTTCCTATTCCTTCTATGATATCTTTATCAATTGTTTTCCTTGGAACTAGGACTTGGGCTGGCACGAATACCGTCAATCTAAAACCTTCACTGCAGGCTCTTTAAGAAATGGGCCCATATCCAAGACCTGTGGTACCTCTCTGATGCTCCAACTGGATTGGCTAAACTATACCATCGGCTCTTGGTCCTAGCCCTGTCTTGGGCTGATACTTATATTTCAACATCTCGGATGCAACCATCTTTTCAACACTCGATATTTTTCTTTCAACTAGTTCCATCTTCTCGTCAATCTTTGTAGCTTGCATGATCTCCATGGTATATAAAGTGGATCATCTAACTCCTCGGTGACTGGGACTGAATTGACAGAATAGGTGGGATGGCTGAGCTCTCCATGGATAATAACTTTTATGCGACCCCATTCAAAATTTGCGCACTGATGAAGAGTGGAAGGAATAGCTCTTTCCATGTAGACCCATGGCCTTCCCAACAGCAGGTTGTAGTTAGATGACACATCCATAACCTGAAATAGGATAGGAAATTCTGCTGGTCCTATCTTTAGTGTCAAGTAAATTTCTCCGATGACACTCTTTTGCAACCCATCAAAGGCTCTAACCTTCACCTGACTCTCCCTTATATCTTTTACATTCATGCTCAAATCCCTCAGAATGGAGAATGGACAAATATTGCAACCCAAACCACCATCGATCAAGACCCTGTTCACAATCTTGTCATGATATCTAACTGCAATATGGATCGCTTTATTCTGTGCAGCCCCTTCTGACGGTAACTCATCATCATCGAAAGAGACCTTATTTGCCTCTACCACTCGCCCGATTGCTGCAGCCAAAGTCTCGCTAGTTGTCTCCTTTGGTATGCTAACCCCACATAACACTTCCATCAAAGCATTTCTATGGGCTTCAGAACTCATAAGCAAGGACATGACGGATATGTGGGCGGGTGTTTTCTTGAGCTGATCTTCAACTGAATAGTCCTTGGGTTGCATCTTTTTCCTAAATTCTGCAACTTCAGTATCTGTAATATTTCTTCTCGAGTTCTGATCCTTCCTGAGAACTCCATGATTCGATTTCTCTGGTGCGTAACACCTTTCTGACCTAGTCATCCCTTAAGCCACATCAGTGTCTATCATTTTGCCCTTGGCTTCAGCTCGATAGTCCCACGGGACCGCTTTAGTGTCATAGTTGAACCTTCCAGTGGAAAATGTGGTCACTATGACTCTCGGCAGATAATTCTGAATAGTTATAGGCTTCCTCAATGGAACTGTGATAAATGGCTGTGATGGGGATGCAGTGGCGATTTCTTCTGCATTCCATATGGGCACAATAGTTTCTTCCAAATCATACTCCTCTAGAGTAATCATATTAACTTCTCAATTTCCCTAATTTTGGGAAGGAATTGTTGTTCACATGGGGAGCTACGGTGGTGCATTTGATTATATCCCTCCTTATCAGAGACCCAATTTGATTCTTTAAGTTGTAACAATCTTCAGTTTCATGCCCCTGGACTCCTGAGTGATAGGTGCACCGCTTGCTACCGTTGAAGTTTTGAAAGTTCGGATCAGGGGCCTTTACCTCAATTGGATAAAACAAACCAGCAACCCTCAATGTTTCAAACAATTGGGCCAAAGGTTCTACAATTGGTGTGTAGGTACGGGTATTTTTGGCTTCAAAGTTTGGATGTGGTCTGGGTGCATAGGCTGGTCAAATTTGGCGAGCTGGAGCTTGGACAAGGGCGTATGTTCTTAGTAGATTTTGGTATGCTAGAGCTCGAGGTGGTTTGTAATGCGGTTGAGAATAGTACACTGGGATATGTGCAACAGTTTAGGGATTATTAGCATAACGGTAGAAAGAATTTCTAGGTGGTAGTATGGTGTAGCGGCTGAGACGTCTTCCCTCTTTTTTTATTACCATTGATGGAACCAGTCTGTATGGTCTTACTTGCAGCTTGCAGTGTAGCCATGGATTGGATCTTTCCTGATTTGATGTCTTCTTCTTTGAAATCTCCCATCTTGACCAACTGTGAACTTTTGGCCCATCATTGACATCATCTTATAAAAATAAACACCTTCTTGAGCTCATATAAAATACTTGGAGAGCTTATTTTCGCCCAACGGAGGTTGGATCCTCGTAGCCTCGATCCTCTAACGCCATGAGTACTCTTGAAATGATTCTGATAAATTTTTTTGTATGTTAGCCAACGAGAACCTATCTAGGGAAATCTCAGCGTTAAACCTGAAATGGCTCTGAAATGGCTCATAATGTCTTTAGCCATTTCCCTCTAGTCACGCCACTTACGAGGGTCTTGTCGAGTGTACCAAGTCAAAGCTTTTCTTGACAAACTCTGAATGAATAGCTTCATCCTTAACTTCTCGTTCCTCTCCATACCGACCAACTTATCGCAGTAAGCCCTTAGGTGTGCATACGGGTCACCCTTTCTATCAAACATATCAAACTTTAGTGGTTTGTACCCTACCGATATATCAATGTCTGGATGAATGCACAAGTCATCACAGTCTAGACTTTCAGTCCCCCTAGTGACTTGCATATTTCTAAATGCTCTCTTTAGACTTTTTAGGTGAGCTGCTATCCACCCTTTGTCACTTGATTGTACATACTTTTCTAACTCACATATCGATCAACCTCATACAAATCCTTAAGAGTCACAGATGTTGTGAAAGTAGGAGCTTCGATGGCATATACAGGTGGCACAAGTATCTCATAAGTGACATGTGCCTTGGGTATGTGTTGCATCTCTGGATGGATGGGAACACTAAAGTTCTGAGCAGGAGACGAATAAATAGGTGCAGCTCCAACAGTGGGTTGAAGAGCAGGTGGGGCTTGAGCATGCGGTATATTTGCTTGGTTAGCGGGAGCGCCTGGAGATAATTCAATACTTGGAGCCTGTAACTAAGAGGGAAAGCTAGCTATTGTAAGCTTGGTTAGATCCCGTATTTGACAAAGTTCTTCTTTTAGGATCTTGATTTCGTGTGCCATATTGGCCATTTGAACATCATTCTGAGTATTTGACAGCCTTTGAGAACTCTCGGTGTCATCCACTGGTATCATCACGGCCTTATCTCTGTTAGTCATTTTTTTTATTGAAGGTTGTATTGGGATTCTGCCAGTTTTCTAGTCGACACAAATCAACTTTATTTTGAAAGAATTAATAAATAAAAGGAAAGAAAGACAAAGAAAGGGGAAACTATGTTAGTTTGGGAGATAACAAAAATGTAACGAGTAAGTAACACATATATAGGACAAGCAGGCGACATCCAAAATGCGTCCTAATATAGAACCTCTTTTTTCAAAAAGTGGGCCTACGATGCAAGTATGATTAAATGATTCAAAGTATCAAAACGTAATTAAATTCAAGACAAAAGTATTTTGATTAATGAAAAGAGCAAAGTGCGAAGCCACGAATTACAAAGAGAAAAGTCTCGAACTAAAGATTACATCATAGTAGGCATACAACAATATCATAAAGGTCATGCAAGACCCTTTAGGGAAAATAAAAATAAAGAACAAAAGTACAAATAGGTCATGCAAGATCCTCAGAAATCTATGATAACAAGATGGATCCTAAGGCCTGTTGGGGGACCATCATCATTATCGTCTAGGTCATAGTAGGGCCCTGGGTGATACTCTTGGGGCTCGTTTGACTACTTTTCATGGTGGTCTTCATCTGCTCTGACACCCAAATCTATGGATCCGTACTCTTCTTATTTAGGGTCCTCCTCCATTTTCTCTATCAGTTCTCCCTCTTGCTCTTCCATCGGGTCCTCCTCCAGATCTTTCTCTGGGTCCTCTTCAGGATCTTCTACCATTTCCTTTTTGGATCCATCGTCTACTGCTTGGATGTGGTGATCCACTTATCCCAGAATCAACTTCTCGTACATAGCGGTGGTCACAATCCTAAGGTGTAGTAACTGATCCCGAATCTGATCGGCTCTATGAACGTCTGCAAGTCCCTGAAGTGCCTCATAACTTGGTCTCCCGATCGGTACCATGTGTAGTATTTGGGGGTGCAGTAGGGATTACCGCACATGCCTAAGCTGATGATCTATCCCCACCCATTGACTAGGTTACCAAGCCTCTCTATGGGGATTCTTCCTTCATAATCTAATTTTGATGGCGCTATGTTTGATCATAAAAGCACGTTCTGAATTATGCCAAATTGTTGTAGAACTCTTAGTGGAATTGTCACGCCCCAAAATCCCATTGGGCCGGACTGGCACCCAAAGCAAAGAAGGCCCGGGAGAACCCATTTAAATACCTGTACTTTCACTTATATGTCACCAAAAATTTGGACAGCACTTCGTTGCATATAGAAGAATCTAATTACCTGTATCAGCACAACACATACAAATATATATATAATACTTGGCCGTCGGGGCCTCCACATATACAAATATAACATCACTATATAAACTTCCATGACTTTACCCTTCCTTATGTCTACAAAGCCTCTAGGATATATATGACATAACTAGGGTCGGGACAAACCCCCGCCCACACACGACTCCTGTACAATGACAAAACATAAGGAACCGACTCGGAAAGCTCCGAAGCAAACTGGAGCTCACCAACAATAGTTGTATGACCTGGCTCCTATCTATGCTGTGAGTGAGCTGAAGCACCTGTGCCTGCAGCATGAAATGCAGGTCCCCCGTGAGGGACATCAGTACGAAATATGTACTGAGTATGTAAAGCTGTAAATAATCATATGTGATATGGGGGATCAAGAAAATCAGACGCAAGTAAATAAATCATAATAGAAGTGAACCACACTCCATAAACACTTTTAGGATTATGCACATTATCATTAATATGAATTGAGTTCTTGAATTCAAACACATTTGTGGAACGGTATACATTCGTTCATTTTATGCTTTACAATTATCAATCGCCATTACCTCCTTCTCTCGAACCTCCAACCACCTAACAATAATCAATACTGTATCGTACTGTGACCATTAGGCTGCCCCAGTACATATCAACTGGGATCGATACATGCTAGGCTTATGCCCCTGGGATACCACCCATAAACACATAAATAGGGATCGACCCATGCTAGGCTTATGCCCCTGGGATACCACCCACACGTATATCAAGTAACACACATAAGAGATCTTTCCAATAACTTAGTTCAAAAGCTTTTGAGATTATTACATTAGTGTTCATGCCAATATAGTACCCTTGGAACAACCATACATCAATAGGAATCAAGTAATAGACCTTCTATACAATAACGATGCAATAAGGACTCATTGGTACATCAACAATGTGTTTCAGAATCATCAATATCACAACAATGAAATAGGAGCCTTTTGGTATATCAATGAAACATTTGACACTTTATAGAATGGAAACAACTTCGTTGGTAATGTAGAACAATACATGTTTTTGGACAACCTCGGAATCTTACTTGATGGAACATTGATGTTTTCATGCCAAAGAACATTGTTAGAGTATGCTTTACATACCTCGTTGTAGATTCGTATACCAATTCAACAAAACTTCTTGCCTTTACAAATCATTTATCTAAAATGAAATGTTTGGCATCTAGGATTAGCAACCCAACACCACAATTCTCTTCCATAATTCCATACAACCAATATTTGCAAAACATTCAAAAAACCAACTTGAACAATAAGTTTATGTGTGTATATATATATAATCATCATTTCAATACCACATCATCAATACCAAATCCCTTCACAATTCAACATAATCCAACCATGCACAAGAATAATCCAACATCATTTCCCAATCATCTTTCAACAACAATCAAATAACATACTTCTTATGCTCACATGCATATATATATATATACATATCCATATAAATAACACCAACATAATTTACATCCTTACCATAAAATGGCCCTTTTGGTTTCGAAGTCCTGTTGGCACAAATAAGGGGTGCTTCTCGAAGCCCTCGAGACGGTGAACACAACTACGGAATCAATTTGGATTTTCTACGATTGAATCACAAGATAATTGGAGTTGAAATTAGGCTAGAATTTCTTATTTTCAATAATTTAATGATAATTGATGGATATGAGACTAATTATATGTATATAATGACCAATTTTCGTCCATGAGGTGATGGAAAATGACCATATTCCCCTTAAAAATTTAAGTAAATCCGAATCTGTCCATGGTGGACTGTTTTGACAGGCTAAAGTAAATCGGCCATAACTCTTTGCTCCGATATCAGATTTGGGTGAAATTGTTATTGTTGGATAGATAATTCAAAGATCTTTCATTTTATATAAAGTATACCACCCAGTTCGTCCTGTACAAGGAGTTATGATCGTTTGAACTTGACCCTAAAAAACTATTTTGAGAGGCTGAAGCAAAACGAGTATAACTCCTTACTCAGATGTTGGATTTGGATGAAACCAATTGCATTGGAAAGAAGACTCAACGATCTTTCTTTTGATAAGTTGCAGCTCTCCCATTTCATTATATTGAGGGATTTATGATCTTTCAAAGTTGACCCAAAAAACTGGCAGGCCTCAGTAGTTTGTGTGCAGGAAATTTTCCTGCACATTTATTGTTCACAACATCCCGACCACCGTTTTATAGTTTCGAACGTGCTCTATTATATCCGAAACTTATCCATTTTTGGAAATCTTTATATCGTTGGAAAGTTTATTTAATAACCTTTGTGTGGAACCATCGACGGGCAAATTACGGTATAAATAAAGTCGATTCTTATACACATATAATCCAACTATACACTTGAAACCATCTCAAAATAATCAATACTCATACTTAAACTCATATATACCTAACTTATGATCAATACATATACTCCAACATGTATAAACATGGCTAATGCACGTAATTAAGTACGGGGTGTTACATCCTCCCCCCCTTAAGGACATTCGTCCTCGAATGTGAATGTAGTTATTTAGCCGAAATAAGTTCGAATTCATAATTGATATTCACATCATCATATAGATATTATGCATATGTAAAAACTTACTTGTTAGTGTCCCAGTTCCACTCCTTGCACTTCTTTTTCACCTTTGAACAAGTAAGGGTATTTCGATTTCATTGCTTTCTCCGCTTCCCATGTAATCTCTTCCCTTTGTTGATTTCTCCAAAGTACTTTCACCGATGCTACTTCTTTATTTCTCATCTTCTTAGCTTGACGATCTAATATAGCAATAGGCATCTCCTCATAGGTAAGATCTTCTGTTACTTGCATATCTTCAGTAGAAGTAATAAGGGACGGATCTCCGATGCACTTTCGAAGCATCGACACATGAAATACTGGATGCACTGATGAGTGTTCCTGGGGTAGCTCTAATTCATAAGCAACTTGCCCACATCTTCGAATAATCTTATATGGGCCTATATATAGTGGACTCAACTTTCCTTTCTTGCCAAATCTCATCACCCCTTTTATTGGCGATACCTTAAAAAATACCCAATCGCCTAGCAAAAACTCTAGCCCTCTTCTTCAACTATCCGCATATGACTTGTGTCGACTTTGGGCTGTCTTCAACCGTTGCTGAATCACCTTGACTTTTTCTATGGCTTGATACACAAGATCCGGTCCGAACATAAGAGTTTCACCCACTTCGAACCATCCTATTGGTGATCTACACTTCCTCCCATATAAAGCTTCATATGGTGCCATTTTGATACTTGAATGATAGCTATTATTGTAGGCAAACTCAATAAGAGGTAAATGATCATCCCAGCTGCCTTTAAAATCTATAACACATGCTCGTAGCATATCTTCAAGTGTTTGAATGGTGCGCTCTGCTTATCCATCCGTCTGAGGGTGAAAAGCTGTACTCAGATTCACTTGTGTTCCCAAATTCCGTTGGAAAGACTTCCAAAAGTTTGCGGTAAATTGAGTTCCCCGATCCGATATAATAGAAGCTGGCACTCCATGTAATCGGATTATTTCTTTAACATACAGCTTAGAATATTCTTCAACTGTGTAAGTGGTCTTAACGGGTAAGAAATGTGCGGATTTAGTAAGCCTATCCACAATCACCCATATAGAATCAAATTTTCGAGCTATACGAGGCAAACCTGTAACAAAATCCATGTTGATCATGTCCCACTTCCAAATTGGAAGATCTATGCATTGCATATAGCCTCCAGGCTTTTGATGTTCCACTTTAACTCGTTGGCAATTTGGACATTCAGCTACAAATTCTGCGATGTTCCTTTTCATGTCATTCCACCAATATACATCCTTCAAATCTTGATACATTTTGGTTGATCCTGGATGAATGGAATACCTTGAAAAATGTGCCTCTGTCATAATCTTCTTTCTTAGCCCGTCTACATCCGGCACACACAATCGGTTTTGGCACTGAAGTACTCCTTCTCGCGTAAGCTCAAATGCCTTGGTCGCCCCACTCTGAACGTTCTCCTTAAGCTGTAATAAAATAGGATCTGCATCTTGCTTCTCTTTCACCTCATCTACTAATGAGGATTCCGCGACATTATGCATAATAAGCTCCTCGTCCGGAGTTTCGAGAAGACGAACCCCTAGGCTAGCTAATTGATGAAGATCTTTAATCATCCCTTGCCTTTCGATAGGTGCCATCATAGCCTTATGACTCAACGCATCAGGTATTATATTCGCTTTCTCTGGGTGATACAAAATATCAATATCATAATCTTTTAATAGTTCCATCCACCTTTGCTGCCTCAGATTTAGATCCTTCTGACTGAAAATATATTGTAAGCTCTTGTGATCAGTATATATATCAACATGAACCCCATATAAATAGTGGCGCCATATTTTTAAAGCAAAGATAACCACTGCCAGCTCAAGATCATGTGTGGGGTAATTTTTCTCATGTGACCGCAATTGTCTAGAAGCATATGCTATTACCTTACCATGCTGCATCAATACACATCCTAAACCAATTCTAGAAGCATCACAATACACTGTATACCCTTCGGTGCCTTTTGGAAGTACCAACACGGGTGTAGAAATCAACTTGTTCTTTAAATCTTGAAAACTCTTCTCACATGCATCATTCTATTGGAATTTGGATGCTTTATGGGTTAGCTTGGTTAAGGGTGCCGAAATGGAAGAAAAGTCATTAACAAACCTTCTATAATAACCGGCCAACCCGAGAAAACTACGAATCTCCATAGGCGTTGTGGGCCTTGGCCAGTTCTTCACAGCTTCTATCTTTTGAGCATCAACCTTTATCCCTTCACTAGATACAATATGACCCAATAATGCCACCGACTTTAACCAAAACTCATATTTAGAGAACTTTGCATAAAGCTTACAATCACGAAGAGTCTGCAATGCCTGTCGTAAGTGATTGGCATGGTCCTCTTCTGATCTAGAATAAACTAGAATATCATCTATAAAAACTATTACAAATACATCCAGGAATGGCTTAAACACCCTATTCATCAAATCCATAAAAGTTGCGGGTGCATTTGTTAGCCCAAATGACATAACCAGAAACTCGTAATGACCATACCGTGTTCGAAAAGCTGTCTTGGGTATATCCTTCTCTTTGACCCCCACTTGGAGGTAACCTGACCTCAAATCAATCTTAGAAAAGCACTTGGCGCCCTGTAACTGATCAAATAAATCATCAATTCTTGGGAGAGGATATTTATTCTTAATAGTCACCTTATTTAATTGCCGATAATCAATACACATCCTCAGCGAGCCATCCTTTTTGCGCACAAATAACACTGGTGCTACCCAGGGGGACATACTAGGCCTTATGAATCCCTTCTCTAGCAAATCTTTCAATTGCTCTTTCAATTCTCGTAATTCTGCTGGGGCTATTCTATACGGAGGAATGGAGATTGGTTGGGTGCCTGGTATTACATCAATACCAAACTCTACTTCTCGTTCAGGAGGCAAACCTGGAAGATCTTCAGGAAATACATTAGGAAATTTATTTACCACCGGAACAACGTGAAGAGTTGGTGGCTCCACTTCTGTATCCCTTACTCTAACTAAATGATATATGTATCCCTTGGAAATCATTTTTCTCTCTTTGAAATAAGAAATAAATCTACCTCTTGGTGCGCCAATCTTACCTTGCCATTCAATAACTGCTTCATTAGAAAAATGTAAATACATCTTTTTCGTACAACAGTCAATTTTGGCATAACAAGACGCCAACCAATCCATACCCATTATAACATCAAAATCTACCATTTCTAGTTCCACAAGATTGGCCATCGTGTCTCGACCACACACAGTTACTACACAATCATTAGAAACTCTTCTAGCAATAATAGATTCCCCAACCGGGGTAGGCACTTCCAACGGCTTTTCTAACAATTCAGGGGTTCTTTTGAACTTTCCAGCAACCAAATGAGTAACATATGATAATGTAGAACCGGGATCAATTAGAGCATATACATCAAATGAAAATATGGACAACGTACCCGTAACCACATCTGGGGAAGCCTCTAGATTCTGTCGATCCGCTAAAGCATAAGTACGATTCTGAGTCCCGCTGGAACTGGCGACTCTTTTTCCATTTCTAGCGTGACCCGCAGGTTGTGCGCCCCTACCAGAATAAGATACCGGTGATGATGATGCAACAGCTGATCCAGAAGGTCGTGCTACGCCACCTGCGCCCCTTCGTGGGCATTCTCTCATCATATGCCCCATCATACCGCACCAAAAACAAACATTTATTCCCATTTGACATACGCCCATATGATTCCTTCCACATTTATTGCATGGCTCTCGAGGAGGTCTCGATTGGCTCATATTCCCTTGCCCATGATAACCCACAGATCGCGAACTATGACCCTCACTTCTTTGCCTAAATTAACTACCTCTGAACCTCTGATACTGTGGTGGAGCGCTAGCTGCAGAATAAGAAAATAATGGCCTAGGTGTTCTAGCAGAAAATTAAGGTCTAAAACCTCCCTGTGGCGCCATAAACTGCCCTGTAGATCTGGCCCTCTTAGAAGATCCGCTTTTAAATTCCTATGTTCTTTTTCTTTGCCTCTGATCTTCCATTTTTTGTGCAAATGCTTGGATCCTAGCTATATCCATGTCTTTATTCAGTGCAACAATAGTACAATCCCTAACCAAATATGGATCCAATCCATTCATATACCGATGAACTCTGTCATCCATAGTAGCTATAACATTAGGAGCATATCTGGACAAGGAATTAAATCAAAGACTATACTCTCTCACACTTGTATGACCCTGTCTAAGATTTAAGAACTAATCCGCATGGGCCTGACGAGTCTCATATGGAAGATAATGATCAATAAATTCCTCTTTGAACTCTTTCCAAGTAGCTGGGGGTGCATCAATGCCCCTTGACCATTTCCAGTCTTCATACCAATATATAGCTTCACCTTTGAATCTATACGCTGCTAACTCCACTGTCTCTCTGCCCGATACATGCATTACCTCTAGGGCCCTTTGGATCTGATCAATAAAGTCCTGCGGATCTTCATTAAGATCGGATCCAGTAAAAGTAGGCGGATACATCTTAAGAAAATCTTGCGTCCGAAGACTAGCAGCCCTATCAGTACGCTAGAACCCGCGGCAGGAATAGCTTGCCCTTGAACTTGCCCAGTAACTATACGAGTCAAAAGTTGCACTGCATTTCTAAGATCTTGATCAACAGCATTAATAGGTGGATCTGGGGATATAGTTCTCCTCCCCCTTATTTCTTCCGGACTGGGGGAAGTTTCTGATGCATGCTCAGCTAGAGCCTCACTTTGATTAGCTGGTATAGTGGGTGACTTACTAGTCCCCTCTCCGACAGCCACATCTTGCTTACCGGTATTCTTGCTTCTGGTAACCGACATCATTACTATAATAAGAGAAACAAACTGATTCAGTGGTCAACTATGACTTCATATACAATATAAGCTCTATCGCACGATCTAAGACATGAAGAAAAGAAATAATTCCTAAATGTCCATAGCCTCCTGTTTATAGATGTGGTGCACAACACACCGATAAACAAGACTCTACATAGACACGGCTTTGTAGACTCACTAGGACGAACCTCTCTGATACCACTTTTGTCACGCCCCAAAATCCCATTGGGACGGACTGGCACCCGAAGCGAAGAAGGCCCGGGAGAACCCATTCAAATACCTGTACTTTCACTTACATGTCACCAAAAATTTGGGCAGCACTTCATTGCATATAGAAGAATCTAATTACCTGTATCAGCACAACACGCACAAATATATATATAATACTTGGCCGTCGGGGCCTCCACATATACAAATATAACATCACTATATAAACTTCCATGACTTTACCCTTCCTTATGTCTACAAAGCCTCTAGGATATACATGACATAACTAGGGTCGGGATAAACCCCCGCCCACACACGACTCCTGTACAATGACAAAACATAAGGAACCGACTCGGAAAGCTCCGAAGCAAACTGGAGCTCACCAACAATAGCTGTATGACCTGGCTCCTATCTATGCTGTGAGTGAGCTGAAGCACCTGTGCCTACAACATGAAATGCAGGTCCCCCGTGAGGGACGTCAGTACGAAATATGTACTGAGTATGTAAAACTGTAAATAATCATATGTGATATGGGGGATCAAGAAAATCAGATGCAAGTGAATAAATCATAATAGAAGTGAACCACACTTCATAAACACTTTTAGGATTATGCACATTATCATTAATCTGAATTGAGTTCTTGAATTCAAACACATTTGTGGAACGGTATACATTCGTTCATTTCATGCTTTACAATTATCAATCGACATTACCTCCTCCTCCCGAACCTCCAACCACCTAACAATAATCAATACTGTATCGTACTGTGACCATTAGGCTGCCCCAGTACATATCAACTGGGATCGATACATGCTAGGCTTATGCCCCTGGGATACCACCCATAAACACATAAATAGGGATCGACCCATGCTAGGCTTATGCCCCTGGAATACCACCCACACGTATATCAAGTAACACACATAAGAGATCTTTCCAATAACTTAGTTCAAAAGCTTTTGAGATTATTACATTAGTGTTCATGCCAATATAGTACCCTTGGAACAACCATACATCAATAGGAATCAAGTAATAGACCTTCTATGCAGTAACGATGTAATAAGGACTCATTGGTACATCAACAATGTGTTTCAGAATCATCAATATCACAACAATGAAATAGGAGCCTTTTGGTATATCAATGAAACATTTGACACTTTATAGAATGGAAACAACTTCGTTGGTAATGTAGAACAATACATGTTTTTGGACAACCTCGGAATCTTACTTGATGGAACATTGATGTTTTCATGCCAAAGAACATTGTTAGAGTATGCTTTACATACCTCGTTGTAGATTCGGATACCAATTCAACAAAACTTCTTGCCTTTACAAATCACTTATCTACAATGAAATGTTTGGCATCTAGGATTAGCAACCTAACACCACAATTCTCTTCCATAATTCCATACAACCAATATTTGCAAAACATTCCAAAAACCAACTTGAACAATAGGTTTATGTGTATATATATATATAATCATCATTTCAATACCACATCATCAATACCAAATCCCTTCACAATTCAACATAATCCAACCATGCACAAGAATAATCCAACATCATTTCCGAATCATCTTTCAACAACAATCAAATAACATACTTCTTATGCTCACATGCATATATATATATATATATATATATATATATATATATACATATCCATATAAATAACACCAACATAATTTACATCCTTACCATAAAATGGCCCTTTTGGTTTCGAAGTCCTGTTGGCACAAATAAGGGGTGCTTCTCGAAGCCCTCGAGACGGTGAACACAACTACGAAATCAATTTGGACTTTCTACGGTTGAATCACAAGATAATTGGAGTTGAAATTAGGCTAGGGTTTCTTATTTTCAATAATTTGATGATAATTGATGGATATGAGACTAATTATATGTATATAATGACCAATTTTCGTCCATGAGGTGATGGAAAATGACAATATTGCCCTTAAAAATTTAAGTAAATCTGAATCTGTCCATGGTGGACTGTTTTGACAGGCTAAAGTAAATCGGCCATAACTCTTTGATCCGATATTGGATTTGGGTGAAATTGGTATTGTTGGATAGATAATTCAAAGGGCTTTCATTTCATATAAAGTAGGACACCCAGTTCGTCCTGTACAAGGAGTTATGATCGTTTGAACTTGACCCTAAAAAACTGTTTTGAGAGGCTGAAGTAAAACGAGTATAACTCCTTACTCAGATGTTGGATTTGGATGAAACCAATTGCATTGGAAAGAAGACTCAACGATCTTTCTTTTGATAAGTTGCAGCTCTCCCATTTCATTATATTGAGGGATTTATGATCTTTCAAAGTTGACCCAAAAAACTGGCAGGCCTCAGTAGTTTGTGTGCAGGAAATTTTTCTGCACATTTACTGTTCACAACATCCCGGCCACCATTTTATAGTTTCGAACGTGCTCTATTATATCCGAAACTTAGCCGTTTTTGGAAATCTTTATATCGTTGGAAAGCTTATTCAATAACCTTCGTATGGAACCATCGACGGGCAAATTACGGTATAAATAAAGTCGATTCCTATACACATATAATCCAACTATACACTTGAAACCATCTCAAAATAATCAATACTCATACTTAAACTCATATATACCTAACTTATGATCAATACATATACTCCAACACATATAACCATGGCTAATGCACGTAATTAAGTACGGGGTGTTACAGGAATGTATGGATGGATTCCTTCCAACCCAATAAACTCAAGAAAATAAGTGTAATGCCTCCTAAGCATTACTCGGACGTTAACCCATAGTAGCCTCCACTGGATGAGGTTACCGATGAGATGGTTTAGGAAGACACACCATTGTTCCTCATTATTTGGCATCTCCCACATAGCCACCCTAATTTTATGGCTGTGAATCTGGTTAGGACCTGTCTCTCTGACGCCGTCCCTTTGATAAAAATATTCTAATGCCTAAACTTGGAGCATTAGGTTGCAACCTCTGAAAAAGTCATATCCCTGGAGCACGCAGACAAGGACCGAAATATCTCCGCTAAAATCATTGATACAATAGTGGTTATGACCGATACCCTATACATGAATATAACTGCGGGAAGTAGGTGGATGCTGATCCATTTACTTCTCATCAGGAACACCATAACGCTGAGGAAAGCCACCATAAAGATAATGGCCCTATGCCTTTCCCAGTCGATCCTAGTAAAGATGAACTCCTCCCAAAAATGGTCATAACTCTCCCTCCTACCGAACTTCTCAAAGAGATAATCTAGTCTTATCCAACCTTTCTCCACCATCCTCAAGCCTGCACCGACTCTCAGCCCGATCAAGCGCAGAAAATCGCTCCCTGAAGTATTTTGTGGGGCTAAAGGTACCCGCCCCTCCAATGGAAAGTTAGCCATTTGGATGACCTCCTCCAAAGTAAGCATGATCTCAAAGTCTATGAACCTGAAGGTAACTGTAGTCGGGTCCCAGAACTCGACTAGAAATCGAATAAGTAGCTCATCTGCCCTTATCTCCATCAAATTTGTCAAAGATTCCAAATCTGCGAACACCTCCTCTCCATGTGCTACTTGGATATTTCCCCACTAATATCTTAGGACCCGGGGAATGTCAATTAATATGTGGATGTTGGCAAAGTTTTGGGTGATTCCCATCTGTGCAAAAAAAGGGTAGGGTAAGTTCAATGTCCTGAATTTATTACGTTCTTAACATTTGGATCAATTAATTATTTCACATATATAAAGTCATTGGGTTCATAAAGAACCCGTTGACATGAAGGGTGGTTTCCTAAGCTCGGGAACGATACCTTGGACTGTTCCGCCTAAGGTTTATGCAATATGACCTATTTCAAGAGTATGACTGAATAGCTGCGAGAAGGTGCACTAGCCTAACTGAACTGACTCTGAAACTAAAGAATCTAAAGAAGGTTTGAAGGAGTGTAGTACACTCCTCACGTGTTCAATGTTTGAATTGTGTACGACTAAGACTTGATAGGAGTAGTGCAAGTGATAAAGTTGTAACAAATTATGTTGTACAGACAAATAAGGAATGGAAGTTCAGATTTTGCTTGCGTCCTTTCACAAAGAACATGATATAAAGACAGGTAAACAAATAACATAATAACGCACGAAAATCCTAAATTAAGCATGTTAAGGCTAAACCTAAGTTCATCAAAATCCCCAGCAGAGTCGCTATTCTGTCGAGCCTTGTTTCGAACCGGTCAAAATAGCACACGGCATATGGTGGCGCTAATGACTCTTGGGATTTGAAAATTTATTTTTTAGAGTCGCCACCTAACTTTTTAAGAAAATTAGGAAAAAAGTTATTTTTAGTAGAAAAATCTATTTGGTCTTCCGAAAATATTTTAGAGATTCTGAGTAAGGTTTTTGGTTACCCGAGGGGAAGGTGTTAGAGAGCCTTTTCAAAGATAGTCCTTACACTTGGTTTAGGAAAATATTTGGGAAAATATTTTTTCCCTTATTTGATTTAAAATGGTGATAAGAAAAAGAAATTTTTTTGTTATTTTTTATTATTCAAAAGAAAAATTTAAGGTATATCAAACATGACGCTACCATGTACAAGGGAGTTATGCAGTTATTACAAAAATATACATGCACTTTAAGTATGAAAAGGATGATAATATAATTTCGATATATTAGAAGGTTAAAAGTCTAATAGTTCTATAAGAGAATTTGAATATATATGGACTTAAATATTTAACAACAATTATTTATAGGACAAATGAATTATTTTTTATAGCATGAGAGTTTATTTACGAAATGTACTTTTCAAGAGTGTGAAAAGACAGGTAACAGATTATAAATATGTTGGAACATACTACTACTACTACTACTAATTAGTTATTATTATTATTAATAATAATAATAATAATAATAATAATAACTAATAGTAATAAGGATAGTAATCGAAAATAGAAGTAATAATAATATTGGTAATGTTTAAAAGTGATGATAATTATGATGCAATAGTAAAGTAGTGATATTGGTAATGAATATGAACGAAAGTAATGATGAAAATAACTTTAGGTAGCGTTGAAAATAATGTACCTCGTACGTAGTAGCGGATAAATATATATACCTTGCATTTCTTTCCTTGGAGGTTTGAAAAAATCTAATAACGTTTGTAAAATAACATAGCAAGTTAGCATTATTCATCAAGCAAATTGAAATTGGTTATTCAAATCTAAAATTGTCGACTTATTTTTTTACTAATTTAATTTTAAAGATTCGTTTTTATTCTAAAATTATGATGGGAATTACTGAGTTCATTTATTAGCTACCCGTTTAAAATCAAGATGACTTAACTAAACAATTGGCTGAATTGAAGATTCACTAATTCTTTTAAAATCGCTTCTATAGATTAGTTAGGCATTAATCGCAATAATATGACAATAATGTCTCATTTTTAAAATAAAGATCGGCACATAAGAAGAGATTATAAAATGATGAATTAATAAAGTTATCACAACAAAGCAATAATGAACATAAAGTGAGCTGCAAAACAATAATAATAATAGTAATAATAATAATAACAATATAATACGGATAATTTAACGGAGGACAAACTAAAGAGAAAATTAGACTCTATTTCAGGGTTTGAGTTTCAAGTAATGCGATCCCGAAGCTCTGCGATCCTAATTGCGGTTGACCCGATGTTAGGTCAAGACGAGTTCCGTTGCAGAACTCCAACTCTCGAGTGTTTCATGTAAAAGAGAAAAAAAATAAAGATTAATTATCCAAAACATCCCGAATAAATCAAAAAGATGAAATTAAAGAAAAAATCAATAAATAAAGCATCGCGTATGATTATTTAAACTTAACCGAAATACGATAATTTAGCAACATATAATATAAAAACGATCCTACGCTCTACACTCAAAGTTCATGCATAACATGTTCAACATTGGATAGAATATATTATTTTGTTGTCCATTCGCCCACTATTATATATATCACAAAAAAAAATATCAAATAGAGAATTGAGCCATCCAAAAATAAACAAAATATTTATAAATGAACAGGTCCTACACACAGTTTCTGCTAGAAAGATATGACCCCAAAACTGAAGGGGAACCTTACTAGTAGTTTTGAACTACATGTCTTTTACAAACACAGACATCCAAGGATGAAAAATAGTCATTATTAAAATTATAATGTAGGCCTAAGGCAAATTAATTATTCCAATATTGACTTAAAAGTTCATTATTTACGTACTAAAACATCTAATATGTAACATTCAAATGTACTGCATTCTCTTAACCAAGATCCAAACCTAACTGTACTGCATTCTCTCAACCAAGATCCAAACCTAACTGATGAAAGAAGAGAAACTAAAAGTTTCTCACAGTAACAAGTATACACTTCATACTCTTACATTTTTTTACTTGTGGCAAGAAGGTTTTACTCCAGGAATTGAATTTTGCAAATAACACAAACTATTTCAAGAAAATTTTGTTTCAGGAACTGAATCTTGCAACACACACTGTTTCGTAAAAAAAAATTCGATTATTGATATCCTCAAATAGTTTTTGACCAAAGCAGGACACATTTTTTGACAAATCAAGCTTTAACAGTAGAAGAAGGGGGAACACCATCAACCCAAGGAAGTTTAAAACAAAATTTGATTTAACACACAAAAAATCCACGAATAAAGAACACAACAACAAATGAATAGGAATCTAAGAAAATCATATATTTATTAGTCAGCTTTTGGTATCAATGATATCGATACGAACTCACTTCCTATAATCAACAACAAAGATAAAACTTACTTATCCGACATCTACAACAACAAAACTTAAGAGGGGAAGTAAACTGCATATTCATAAACCGCACTTATTGAAATAAGTCCATCCATTGTTCAGAATCAATAAACAACCACCAAACTAACAATCCTACATTCTAAAAAAATAAGAAAAATGGGGCGAAAGAAAAGACGACGGAAATAGCTCGTAACTTTATTGAGGCAGCAAGACTGAGGCGATAACGTCAAGGATTTTCGGCAAGTGCAAACTCAAACACAGAACTCCGAGAACTCAAAAATTTTCCTTCTCCTTTTTTGTTTTCGCTTGCCTGTTTTTTCGATTTTTCTCCCTGATTTTGAAACTATCCAAGACTCCCTTCACTGTTCTTTTACCCAAATTTTTTCTTCACTGATTTTCTGCGTCTAACTTTTAACAAACCCTTTCAACTCATTTTTTTTGTTTTTCCCTTTCTTTCTAATTTTCGAACCTTGAACTTGTTTTTCTTCTCTAATTTTTTATGATATTCGGATATAGAGAGGCTTCCCCATTTATAGGTACAAATTCGAACTTGAAAGTCCGAATTTGAAATCCCAAAATAAAAAAATTGGAAGGAGCAGATCATGAATTGAATTTAAAGCCAAGATCTCCTTCAAATTGCACTTTTCATGATCAAGGAAGGGTCCGATTTTAATTTGAAAGGAGGTGAGAAAATAAATACGTAAATAAGTAAATAATTAGATAAATAAAAAATAAATTATATATATATATATATATGTGTGTGTGTGTGTGTATGAATATATAAAAATGACTGGAAATTTTGAAATCCTTGATTTGAAAAATAGTCGACGGACCAGATCAAGCTATGTTAGTTCGGTGATTTTGGACTGGTTTTGATCCGTCCAATCTTTTGATCGAACGATCCTAAAAGGTTCCCCCTTAAAAATAATAGTGAAAATAATAAAATAAAAATGTAATATATCAATAAATATATGGGAAGTCGATTTTTAGAACGATTTTTTTGACCCGTTTGATATCTGATCGGACGGTTCGAATTTAATTTAAAGAGAGGAGGAAAAGGGAGAAAAAATAAATACATAAACACATAGATAATTAAATACAAAAATAACTATATATGCCTAAATATATATAAAAATGATTGAAAAATTTGGGATCCTTCAGATTTTAAGTAAATCGACAGATCAGATTAAATTGTATCTGTCGAGGTGAAATGACAAAGCGGACATCGAAATTATATTGAGTTTCGGTCTAGTTTTGGGGCTCTTGGTAAAAACAAGAGTTAGATTCGGGTAAAATAAAAATAAAATTGGATTATTGCTAGCCCGGATACTCCTTTTCTACTGACATTAATTTTATCGATGCTTCTGATATTCAAAAAATTATTTTTAGTTTAACTTATTCAAATTACAGACATAATTTGTATAAGCATCTAATTTGATATATTTGTGATTTAATATTAACAAACTATATGCATATATATGTGCATGTAAAAATAAGAATATAATATATAAAAACAAGAATATGAGAAATTATATGTACATCTTATAAAATATATATTTTATGTAATAAGAACACACACACACACACACACACATATATATATATATATATATATATGGTCACAATATCGCCCTAAAATAAAAGATTAGAAAGAATGTGGTCGCGAATACCAAAAGATATATATTTTTATTCGTTAAAATATTTAATTATATTTAATTAAAATATTTTATATTATGATAGAAAATAAATTCTCCCCCCCCCCCCCCTCCTTTGTCTAAATTTATAGAAATAGAAATAAAAATACGGGTCGAGGAGCATCGATAAAATAATTAATGGAAAAGTGTGAGCCAAAATTGGATGCCAACAATTGAAACAATGAATTTTGCTCTTTAGCAAATGGTTGCTGCCATTTCAAAAGTTTATACTTTACGAAAATAACAATAAGAAATTCATATCACTTTGACATAAAATGTGATTTGAAATAAAAAGAACAATTCAATAGCACATCGCGAAATATCTTTAAATGTATCAATTGAGAGAAGAAAAACAATCACAACACATCAACAATCAATATATAATAATAATATAGGAGGATCTTCAAATATCTTTTCAAATGCTTCTAAAAGCCATCTCTTAAGGATATAGAGATAGTAGATATAAAGAAAATTATATGGGAAAAGGTATTTAATATTGAAGATGAAGAATTAGAAAATTGGATAGAAGATGAATTAGAACAAATACACTTAAATGACGATAGCTACTATTCATACCTAGATAATTATTATTCAGACGGATATTATACAGATTAAAAATGTTAGAATATATTAGAAGATTAGAGAAAAACAAAGTTGGTTATTTGAAGAAATTAATTACAGGAATTAACTTAAAAGAGAAAAAAGACAATTAGAAGAAAGATTACTTAGAATAAAATTAACCTTAAAAAAAAGGAGATACAAATGATAGTTTATATAATACTATACATAAACAACAAATGTTAATGAATCACGTAGATAACATAGAATTACATATCAAATATAGTACGATTAGAATAAGTTATTATACAGAAATTTGTAAAATTACAACTACTATAGGATAAAATGATAAACTACGAATACTTAGAATATCGGAGTCAAGATATGAAGCAAATAAAATTAATAGAAACACTTATGAAAAAAAATCTACTTGACTACATAGAAACTAGAAATATGAAACATATAGTATACTTTAAAAATAATATAGAAAAATTAATAAGGTTAAAACAAATAACTAAGGAATGCTATGACATAACATTTCAACAAACATAGTTATCCGCACAATCCGCACCCCCCTACAAGATTAGATTTGCTAACATTTAATTTATAGTTTTATACAGTAAAGTTTACATTTAAAATGGAGAAAGAATTATCAAAAATCTGAGATAAAAGATAAATAGCAATGCTCAAATATTAGAGCGCCACATCACCGAGTTGAAAATCCTCCATTATTATTATTATGTATTGATTTCCCCTTTGACAGTTATATAGAAGTAAAAGAATAGTTTCGGCCTTATTTGTGAAGCCCAATTTGAAATAGTTTTTGCCTTATTTGTGCAGTCCAATTTTTTGGTGAGGAAATTTAACTGAATACTGACCTCAGAAAATCAAATTCAATGTTGAAAATGAGTGATTTTGAATTTTTGATCCTCATTTGTTTAATGGTCAAATGATCTTTAAGATAAAAATTCAAAATTTATTGAAATTAAAAGTTTGCCTAAACAAGTAAGGGTCAAAATCATAATACACAGAGAAACATTATCCATTATGTATATAACATTGAAAGAGAATGTTATGAAATATTATGGTGGATGCCCAACTCTCGAAGAAATAACCTACCCATAATCTTCCCTCATGATGTCAATGGCATGTCTCCGACCTTCCCCGTGATCTAAAATGCATAATATCATATTCTTCCCACTTTTTTCACGATAGCACATGTTTAATGTCATGTTTATATCATTTTTTTTCTTCTCAACAGAGTAAAAAGTAGTATTATATACACTTAGGAAGGCATAATACATAAACATGTCTTTTAATTTGACATTAAATTACATTTATGATCACCAACTTTGGGTATACATAAGTAGGCATTTAAATTTGTATAAAGTTGAACAAGTAAATAAGCACGTCCTATGTGACATAATATACATAGGACGTCATGTGAGACAAGAATTAGCCACGTAGAATGTTACATAGGATATATGTGTCTACTTGTTTAGCTTTATACAAGTTAAAGTGTCTACTTGTGCACACCAAATTTGAAGGTCATAGATTTAATATGAGATCAAGTTAAAGGACAGATTTATGTATTGTGCCCTCAAAGAACTTAAAAAGAATTCCTCTCTACATCTCTTATTTCTTTTCTTGCTTTCATCCTTGATAATATTACTTTTTAGCTAGATGTTCCTAGAAACAAACTTAAGACAACACTCAAAATAAATTTTTAAAAAATCTTCTCTTTACCTTCCTTCTATTTTTTTATAATTTTTATTAATGATAGAATATTTTTCTTTTTTCTTTTTTAGTCTAAGAATATTTTACATTATTTATTTTCTTTTAAGTCTAGTATTTTTTAGTTACAGAATATTTAGTCTTATAGCTATAAGGAAAATATCATATTTATTTTATTTATTTTATTTTTTCTTATAAATAGAGATGTACTCTTCTATTTGAATCAAGGAAAAGAATCAATCAAGAGTTTTTTATTCAGTTTCTGTTTAATTTTCTTTCTTATCTCTTTCATTCTATAATAGTGGTATCAAGAGCCTTCATCGATTCTCATTGATCTGTGAATTTATTAAAGCAAAACTGTCAACCATTTTTTAATCCATACCTATTTTCAACCAATTTTTAATCCTTACATTTATTTTTAATGTAGGGTTATTTTTAATTATTTTTAATTCATATTATTTTAAATCTTGTTTTTCAACTCATGACAAGCAATACTCTCTCTTTCAATGCCCCACAAACATTCGCCGGTGAAAATTATCAAATTTTGATAGTTAAGATGAAATCTTATCTTGAAGCTTATGATTTGTGGGAAATTGTAAAGGAAGACAAACCTATATAACCACTCCTTGCAAATCCTTCTGTTGTCGAAATCAAACTTCACTCAGAAGAGAAATCGAAAAAATATAAAGAAAAAATCGTAATTTAAAAATTCTGCTGCTGATTCAATCTTTTCTAAAATCATTGCATGTGAAACAACAAAATAAGCTTGGAAAAAACTTGAAAAAGAGTACCAAGGATAAGGAAGTGAACGAGACAAACAAAATCAAATTTTGAATTTGAAAAGAGATTTTGAATCTCTTAGGAAGCAACAAGGTTAGACAATTATTAAGTATTCTGACAGAATTTCTTTGATTGTCAATGAAATCAAGTTGTTTGGCAAAGATTTTAAAGACAATAGAATAGTTGAAAAATTCAGATGACTATTCCTGAGAGATTTGAGTCCAAAATCTCCGATTTGGAAGAGTCTAAAGGTCTCTCTGTCATCTCTCTTGCTGAATTGATAAGCATTTTTCAAGCACAAGAACAAAGAAGAGCTTACAGGGAAAACAAAGTTGTTGAAAGTATTTTTTATGTGAACCATAAAAAAAGAAAAATTGATTATCCACCTTACAAATATTGCAAAAAGAAAACACACTTATAAAAGTTTTGTTGGTTGAGATCTGATGCATTATGTGAAAGTTGCAAACCAAAGGTCATGTCACAAAAGTATGCAAGTTCAAAGACACTCAAGATAATTCAAAAGCACTACTTGTGGAAAAATAATATAAAGATGAGAAAGACAAACTTTATTAGATTATTGCAACAAAATTAAGAAAAAATACATTTTTTTCAAGAATAATTAAGTGTTTAAACTCAAGTTGGATACACTAACTTGAGTTTGAGGGGGAATGTTGAAATTTACCTTCCTTTTATTTTGTAATTTTTATTAATGGTAGAATATTTTTATTTTCTCTTTTTTAGTCTAAAAATATTTTACATTATTTATTCCTTTTAATCCTAGGATTTATTAATTATAGAATATTTAATTTTATAGCTATAAGAAAAATATCATATTTTTCTTATTTATTTAATTTTTTATAAATAGAGACATACTCTTCTATTTGAATCAAGAAAAAGAATTCATTAAAAGTTTTCACTCAATTTTTATTTAATTTTCTTTCTTTATCTATTTCATTCTATAACATCTACATCTCTTATTTCTTTTCTTGCTTTCACCCTTGATAATAATATTACTTTTTAGCTAGATGTTACCAGAAAAACTCAAATAATTTAACGTGTGGACGCACAAGCGCATGATAATAGGCATGCATGATGGACGCACAAGAGCATGATGATAGGCCCAAACATAACTCACACCTACAGACAAGAAAGTATGACTAGTATTCCTTCAAAAGTCAACAAAGGTCCAAAAACTTAACTACACGTGTGGCAAGGCCCACATCTCACAATAATCAATTAATTCCTCACACGGGCAAACCATACTTCGCATTAAACACCGCCCCCCCCCCCCCCCCCATCCGTTATAACTCATTCAATTTTAATTTAGAGTTAATACATAAAAATAATCTTAAATTTGACACCAAATTATAACTTTAA
Source organism: Capsicum baccatum var. pendulum (assembly GCA_030864225.1). Lineage (NCBI taxonomy): Eukaryota > Viridiplantae > Streptophyta > Magnoliopsida > Solanales > Solanaceae > Capsicum > Capsicum baccatum. The sequence continues at coordinate 71,176,978 of CM061558.1, read as the reverse complement.
CTTTAAACTTTGATAGTGAACAAATAAGACATTTAATTATTCAAAACTTGAATAAATATGACCTGCGATTTTGCAACCCATACGTGAGTCTCACTCATGCCTTCGTGGAAAGGTAATTCAATCACACAGTGCCACATCGTTAAAAGAGCTGACTTGGAGAGAGGTCATATTTGTACAGTTATGAATAGTTAAAGGTCATATTTGTGCATAGTCAAAGTTTTACTTTTTGTGTTAAAACGACATCGTTTTTTTAATTATTATAATAATAATTTATTTATTTATTTCTATAATAGTAGCACCTAACTTTTTTTTTAATTTTAAAAAATTATTATTATTATTATTATTTTTCTATTTATTTCTATAGCAGCAACACCTAGCTTTTTGTTAATTAAAAAAAAAAAAGTCACTAGCAGGGATCGAACCCGCACAACAGGCTGAAGAAAGCGCCCAAGAAGAGCAAATAACACCACTGGGCTCTAAGTGTCTTGTTTCATGTGGTTCAACATTAATATACGTATATAAATATACATTTTCTATCTTATATATATACAGCGTAATTTTTTACCAAAGGGGTTCGGGTGAACCCCATGGCAACCACGTAAGTCCGTCCCTCGTTAATTTAATAAAGTTAATTTAATAACATTTTAATTACGTTAATTTAATATACTACTACTATCCTTAATAACATTAATTTAATAACATTTTATTAAAACTATAATTTTTTTTATTATTAGTATAGTTTCATCGTTAATTTAATATTTAAATAAATAATATTTAGATATATTATATAACTTAAATTCATCCTCTGTTTTAGTAATATAAATACATACCCGCTTGATTTTTTCGTATGAGGCTGATCCGCTTAATTTATAAATCTTCAATATTGCTCTTTTTTTGCAATGACAAAAGAAATTAGATGTCATTTTCATCTTTGAGCCAAAATAATGAAAAAATAATAGTGAAGGGTCATTTAAAGGTCATATTTGTGCAGTTTTGAATAGTTAAATGTCATATTTGTGCACTGTCAAAGGTTAAGGTCATATTTATGTATTATGCCCTTAGATTTTAAGCTGGACGCGCCCAGTTTTGCATGTTGAATACGCGTTTTTCCACGTAGGATTAGAGGTCATATTTGTACAGTTTTGAATGATTAAAGATCATATTTGTGCACTGTCAAAATTTAAGGTCAAAGTTATAATTTGATGTCAAGTTTAGGGCCATTTTTACGTATTAACTCTTTAATTTATTATGAAGTCTTATCCTTTTTGCTAGTTGCTATCCTCTCCTCCATTCATATGCGTATTCATCGTATGAGCAATGGATACATGTCGTGATTCAATGTATGTTTAGTTGCCTTGTATTGGTTTTGTTAAGAGAAATGCATTAAAACCCTTCAAATTTATCTGTCCAACTTACTTTAACACTTAAACTTATCTTTATTTTATTTACCCCCTTAACATTTTTAAAATTAATTAATTTAAATCTTAATTCTGATGTGATATTTTAAAAAGAAAAAAGAAAAAAAATGCGTGATTTATTTTTTTTTAAAAAAATGATCTCACTTTTATATAATATATATATTCAAAACACACCCTTTTTTCTCCTATATATCCAAATTACACCATTTCTTATCCTACATATCTAAATCACACCCCTCACCCCACATCCCCGCACCCCTCACCCCACATCCCCGCACCCCTCGCACTCCTTTCTTTTATTTTTTTATTATACCTTCGCCCCTACCCAATCCCTTTTCTCCTTCTTCAAACCCACTATCTCCATTTTTATTAGATTTCATCAATTTTATAAAAAAAAATGTGTATAAAAAAATTGATTGTTGATGCAAGTTTTGATTTGAATCAACAAATAAATTTGGATGTTTATGTTGGATGCAAGTTTTGATTTGAAGTAGCAACTTGATCTTTATGGATTACGAATTTCATAATCCATAAAGATAAATTTGAAGGTTTAGTTTAATCCATAAATTTGAATTTCGTACCTGAATTTGAATGTTTGGTTTGAATTTTGTAAGCTTTGTTTTGTAATTTATTTTTATGGATTCTGGGGTGGGGTGCGGGCTGCCAGGGGCGGGAATGGGGGTGGAAGAAGAAAGGGGTGGTGGAGATTGAAGAAGAAAGAGATAGGGGCAGGGTGGGCGGAGGGAAGGGGGTAATATTGTATAATAAATAAATTAGTGGAGTCACTTTTATTAAAATAAATTTTGATGTGGCGCTGATGTGGCGCAAGTGTAATACACTATCCGTAGTGAGAGTGATGTTGTATTTTTAAGGTGGTATATAATCACTTCAAAAAGATATAGAGGGGTAAATAATTATCCGTAAAGTTTAAGTGTTAAAGTAAGTTGTCGGGACAAGTTCGGGGGATTTTTGATATATTATCTCTTTTGGTAATGTGATATTTGTTTTTTTAATATAATTTTGAACAATTTTCATCAAATAGAATTTTTATGATTGAGTAGATTTAATATTTATTTTTAACATAATACTACAACAAGATTTGTCTCATTTCTTAATGTTCCCCATATTATATTTTGCCCTCCAATCCATATTATATGTGGATTATAAACTTAGTCTCTTTAGTTGTACGGTCTTATAGTTAAATATTCTTTCCGTCTCAACTTATCCGTTTCAAATTTTTTTATTTAATTTTCTATTTTATTTGTCATTTTTCATTAATCAAGAAGAGACATAATTATATTTTCATATTTTACCCTTTGCATTAATTACTTTTTCTTTAAATTAAAATATAAACATCATTTAATAGGGGCAATATGATAAACTAGTCATGTTATTAATTATTTTTCTTAATTTCATCTCAATTTGGGATGGATAATTTAAAACGGATGGAGTATTTGTTAAATTGAGTAAATTCCTCATATTGTCACTCAACTTAGAAAAATATTCCAATAAAGTCATTTATCTTTTTTTTGTTCCAATAATATCATCGAACTTTATACATTTTTCTTAAAAATCAATAATTGCTAAAAGTGACTCAAAAGATAAGAGAAAAATGATCACAAAAGTCCGTTAAGTTTGAACGTTGAATTTAAATGATCTTTATTAGTTAACAATACGAAATATCAATAACCTTTCAACTATAAAACTTAGTGAGTACAATCTTCTTTCAACTTCTAACTGCGCTATTAAATTTAATGGTGTCCACCAAAAATTACAATTAAAATTGTTAGAAATAAGTTTATATGTACTGCATTTATTTGGAAACTTAGGAATTCAATAATAAAATAATATTCTATATTTATTCATTTTAGGATTAATCTTTATTTTTGATAAAATAGTTCAAGTTAGTTGTTAGTTGCTTCTATTCCAAATTGTTGTCGAAAAAATTATAATTCATAAAGAAGATGATGAATTCCTGCAAATAAAAAAAAATAGGGTCTCTAGCTAGTAGAAGAATCATATATAAATATTTTAAAGGATTTTTATTTTAAAAAATAATGCATATTAACGAATACCATGATAATAACATTAATCATTCACTATCAAATAAAATTAAGTGATTTTATATAACCGTTTCGTAACTTAAAAATGTTTTAAGGTTTTAATATTATTTTTATCAATCTTGTGATATTATTTCAGAGAAAATTATATCGCCTAATCAACTTGGCTGTAAAAACTGAATACATTTACCAATTCGGACAATAAATGTACTTCTTATTTATTTCATTTAAAATATAACTACCTATTTTAAGCTCTAATATAATATTCGTTGTCTTTTTAATTCATTTTTAATATTATAATTTGTGTCATTTTAAATTATATTATACACTTATTGATAAAATATATTAAACCTAATTTAAGAAGTAAAAACAATTAGAGGCCTATTAATATTTATGTAAAAAATAAGAATTATTTAAATTTAAATTTTAAATTTGATGAACTATTTTGATCATTTTTTAAGTCACTTTTAACAATTATTAGTTTATAAGTAAAATACTAAATAATGTTATTAAAATTAAAAAAAAAAGATAAGTGACTTTAGTGAATCATTTTACTAATTAAATGACAATAAAAAGATTTGCCTCTGTTAAATTGGGTTCTAGGGTCAAGCTATTTTGAAAAAGGAACGGGATTGGTTAGGTACAAATGAAGTGGGCCTTCTTGTCTGTTCTTCGTCCCTTAGCTAAATTGTAAGCATGCGGTATTGGTAATTGTACCAGTGGATACTTTGACATGCACGTTCCCTTTACCAAAATCCTTCTCTGTTTTTCTTCCATGTCTTCTTCCTATAATTAATTAGTACTACTACTTTTTTTCAATAGATATTTTGACATAATTCTTTTCTTAGTGCTTACACTTTGAATTGTGGTGGAGTAATAAATAAATATACTTTCATTTTTAGTTGAATTTTAAATTTAAATTTTAAATATGAAATCATTTTTATTAGGAAGTATTTCTTTGATAGTGTAAGATTTCCTAACGTAAATATGAGTTTATTGACCTCTAAATCGAGATAAAAAACAAAATGTATAATTTGACATTTGGTTTGCAGCCAAAACACAAAAGCTGTCCACGACTCATCTCATCTGATTGGACTTAACTAAGAAACATGTTATCTTATTATATAAGAGGTAGTATACATAAAGCTTTGCTGGAAATAAAGATTGTTGATCTTTCCATTATTTAACAAAAGTTGCGCTAGTTTCTCTGAGATGCTTCTGTTGTTATAAGTTCATGTTGGTTTTTTCCCTAACATCTCTTTAAATCAGAGACGAAGTCAGAATTTGAGGTTTGAGGGTTTAAAATTTTAAGATAGAGCGACTTCAAGCTAGTTTATATAATAATTGTCAAACTGACGAATGAGTGTTTGATACATAATATATATTTAGCAAACAACGAGTCATTTGCACTCGAGAGCTAATACTAGTGTTTTCAGAAGTTTGAACCTTCAAAAAATTTGCAATCATATTGAAGCTCGCTTCAAAGATCCTAATTAAAATTATAAAATATAGATTATGTGGCTATTTCTCATTCTCAATCATATAAATATTGTAAATTATGAAAAAAAAAATTACACTATAAAAAAATCATATATAAGAAAGGGACCGCACCTTACCGGGAGTTCTAGGATTGAAACTTCAAAAAGAAAAATAGCAAAGTTAATAAAAATAAACGAAAAATGCTAAACAGACCTAAATTTAAAGATAAAAGGTTAAGTTTTAATTATACTATTATACATTATAATACACAAATAATTGAAAAAGAATAGACAGAGAAGAGAAAGAAAAAGAGTTTCCTATTACATAGGAATCAGGAGTGAATGGGAAAAGGAAATCGAACAGATAAAAATCAGTCCATGAGAGAGGGGCTCGAACCCACATCTCAGGCACAGAGAGTTTTCCCTCCTTCCGCCTGCCACTGAGCCATGAGCCTGAGTTTATCTGTGGGTTCGCAACACTAAAATTTAAATATATTTACTAAATTTTTCAATATAATACCGAGTCTACGCAAAAGTTATTAGGTTCGGCCAAACCTGCACACTATACTCTAGCTCCGCCCCTGCTTCAAATGCTATATATATGCATATATATATATATATATATATATATACATATATATACATATATATACATATATATATATTGAAATATGTAATTATTTATTGAAAAAATCATACAATTGAATTTCTTATCTCTCCTATTATGTTCAGAGATTCATCTCAACTCATTTCACTACTTCAAATATCAAATGTGTGAATTTTTACCGGATAACACTTGCCTCATATTTGATCTAACAATCACTTTGTAAAACTTACCCCCTATGTTAGGAGCGGCTTAACCATATTAGTGGCCTAAAGCCAAAATCCAACGAAACTTTAAATATATATGTATTGTGTTTCTCTAGGTCTTTGAGAATAACTTTTTATGTAGTTCTATAAAGTATTCATTCTAATAATTCATTTTTGGTTTCTCCATGATTTCACTCAAGTAGGTGGTATTATTTGTAAAAATACTTTTTCTTTTTATAGTACATAAAAAAATACTTTTTTTTTCATACGTCACAAAATACTTTTCTTTTTCAAATGTAATTTGTACATTTTTATACATATTTTCATAACAATAAATTTTATTTGTATACTTAATACACATACATCTTTTACATCATTTTAAATATTTATACCTCCTCCCTTTTTGATAAATTTAGTCTAACTGGATATCAAATTTGTGGATTCTGAAGGGTGCCTAATCCCTTCTCTTTGAAATAATTTGAACCCTTACCTAGAATCTAAATTGGTCTTTGCAGACTAAAACAGTAATCATACGTATTAACAAATAAATAGGTTTCCTTATTTTCCTTAAAAATTAGGTGGCGATTTTGTATAAAATATCAATTCTTTTAGTGTCCACGAGCCATGTTTTGTTTAACCTTTGTAAAAATAGGGTATGACATTACTCATCAGGGGTGTTCATGGTTTGGTTAAAAACCAAACCGACCTGCGAACCAAATCAAACCGATTAAAAAAATCGACATTTGGTTAGGTTTGGTTTGGTTTAGTTTTAAATTTTAAAACCAATACTTATTTGGTTTGGTTTTGGTTTTACTCCAAAATAACCAACAAAATAACCAAATCGAACCGATAAAAATTATATATACACACACACATATATATGTATATATATGTATACACACACATACATATGCATATATAAATTATTTATATATTATTCATAAATAAAATATAAATATTTTTTATATTTTAAATTTTAATCATGAATTTAACTTTAGTCATAGCACTTTTAGTCATATGTCTCCATCTAGTTGATGGAACGTTATGAGATTCTATATAATTTTCGCACTTTGAATGACAAATGATACTAATTGTAAAATTATCTTGTCGTCTATGGGATTTTATATGTGAGTTTTATTAGACTATAGACAATCATTAGTTTTGAACTTTCTTTTTGGTCCCTATTAAGCAAAACAATTATGTGTTTACCTTTTGGGGTTTGTCATATCACTCTTATATGTAGTTTCTAAATACTTTTGTAGAAGGTTCATATGGTGTTGTTCATGGCTTTACCTAAGTATAACACTAAATTGACATCTTAGTTTCAAGGCTGAGGAACAACACTCGGTTGACATCTCATATATTGGATTGAATTTTTTTAAGAAAAATTTCAACTTTTATCATTAACTAAAGTTATAAACCGAAAAACCGAACCGAACCAAACTAAACCGACACGAATCAAACTGACGGTTATTTTTTTGTGTTGGTTTGGTTTGATTTTAGAAATTTAAAAACCGACTAAGTTGATTTGGTTATGGTTTTGACCAATAACCGACCCAAGCCGATCCGTTAACACCCCTAACTCATCTTCGTAACAAGAGTGATTGTCCCTGTTGTTTTCATTATCTAACTACCAATGAACTGTATCCCAATTTCCTTTCTTGACAAGGTTTGTTTAATTTAATGTTGTTTCTTACTAGCAAGTATTTATGGATTTGTTATTGTTGTGTATGTTGAAAATTTGCACGGAATGAATATTAATTATTCATATAGTTATCATAGTAGTAGTTATTGTTATTTAGTGAAGTGTTGGTATTTGTTGTTGGGGACCAAAATCTAAGTCCATGGTGTTGAAGGGCATAGTACACTCACAATTTTGTAGTATTGGTTTTTAATGTACCCGATAAGCTGAGTGGGTATTGGAGTTTAATCTCATGAATATGATGGTGGTTATCAGAATTGGACACAGACCCAACGAGTTAACTTATTGGAAGTAGAAAAGCTATTTTTTCCGTTGTTTCTTTTCTTTTTTGCTAGTAATTAAAGTAGAACCATGATTTTACCGATTATTAGGAGTATTAAGGAACAAAGAAAGTGTATGAAAATAGGTTCTCCCTTTAGAACTATTTTAGAATTGTGTGCCATTTCGGGTTTACGTTTTAGAACCATTTTGGCCTAGAGTTTCTTTGTTATTTTTTTGGATGGGGGTGGAATGAGGGGTTCTTACGAAGGGTTGTTTCGAACTAATTCTGGGTTTTAACATATGTTTCGACGATTGACTACGATCTACTAATAAACGTGTGTAGCTTTTAAATTATGATGAACTTGATGTGAATTCGATTTTTTTTTTTCTTTGACTGATTATCCATGATTTTGAATTATATTAATTATCACAATTCAAGAGCACTTAAAGTTCTAGTGAACTTTTGGCAAACGAGTTAAATACATAGTTGGTGTTGCTTGTTGTTACAACATCATGAGTTCGTACAATTCGGAAAGTAATGCTGTAAGTTTGCTCCTAGAAGCAGTCTTTCTTAAAGCAAAGTCATTGCAGGCTCTTCGGAGGTGTAAAGGTTAGACTATATTCCTGGTAGTCTTTCAATTCACTTTTTGTAATGAACATTATTTCTTACACAAATAGAGAAAAATGAATTATGAAAATTCATATAGCCGAACCCGACAAGCCTGGAATTAAGATTATGTAGTAATTGTAATCTCTTTGTAAACATTCTTATATTTAGGAATTGTGAAAAACTCGGTTAAAAATTGCACTTGTTCTCTTACATTAGTAGGTAGGAGTACGTCAGTAACATTAGAGAATGGGATGAGTGAAAGAACAGCTTGATAGAAATTACACCTATTGTGATGAAGTTTACGATCAGTACCACTAGCCTTAAGAAATAAACGTCATTCTAGCATTCAAGTAGCAAAAGTTTCTATCGTGCTTTAAAAATATTTCACAAATGAATCAACGCACTTCAAATGTAATCTGATGAGTAGTTTGAAAAGAGAAACAACATAAGCAAAGCTATGTTTCTTTTTTTATTTTATCAATGTCCACTCCGAAGCTGAACCGAACCAAGTTATCCATGATCCCATACTTTGCTCTATCAGACTGACTAAGATCCCTATTTTACAACAAAAATCAGAGCATGTTATCCCAAGAGGTTTCAATGTTTTCATCTCTAATTTACCTTGCCATCCCAAAACTTCGAAAACTTTTAGATGTAGAAGATAATTGCACGACTTAATATAAAATTTACTTTTTGCAAAACTCAATATATTAATAGTTGATATCAAATATTTTAGTTTTAGATTTTACCGCACATCCTCAAAAATAGCTAAAGGGAGAAACTGAGACACCTACGACCTTAGAATAGAATACTTTTTTGATAAGTAACCATGAAATAGAATACTAACATTCAAGTAAGACATTATTTCTGGTTGGTCCACAATTCTCTCACAACCTTCAAACGACGGAGCAATTTAGGAAATCCTCAGAGCATTGTGATGTTACTATCACAATCTATAGGTGAAAATACTGATTATCTTTCTTTTCATAAGGTGCAGTGAATTCCTTTACGTGCCCTAGGAGGAGTTGCTAAATTATTTTCTCACACAAAAGGAAAGACAAGAAAAGTGAAGAAGAGTTCATCAACCTACAAACACAAAGGTTATTCATCTATGAATTAGATGATTAATCTCCATCTAATTGAATGAAAGAAGGACGAAGGATGAGATAAGGTTATGAATGGAAGGGATGATGCTACATAACGATGTTTAGAGTTTTTTTTGTTCTTAAAAAAGTGTTTATTGTTGTAATACCATAAATGTCCTTGACTGTATTGGCATACCTGTTAAAATTGCAAATCACCGTTATTTGAAGGATTAAAATCATTTACTTTGATTAATTACAGGTTAAATGAGTGAACTCAAATATTACAGGGATCAAAATCATAATAAGGCCCTAACACAGGGACTAAAACAACTTTTTCCCCAAAAAATTATATAATAGAAGTGCTATATGTGTCTATTTTTTCCAATACATTATTATTTTTGTCCTTATTCGTTATTTAATAATTATTTTTATTTAGAATTTAATTTGGACCTTTATAATTGAATTACATATAGTAATTTTTTGTAAATTCCTTTTATTTTAGATTAGATTGCTTGTTCTTTTTCGTACAAATTTCTTCTATTAAAATTTAATTATTTTTTAATTTATCTTAGAAAATTTCTCAATCCTCTAAAACAATAGTATGTGATTGATAAAGATAAAGTATTTCCTTCTTGCCACATGAATATTTGCACTTGGTGGTGTGCCATAATAGGAAAAATTGCTATTGAGTTTTTCATTGTGTTTCAATTGTTTAATTTATCTTTTTTTTTTTTTTTAAAAGGGAGTATGAAAATTACTACTTTACTTTTACTACTTTACTTCCAATTGCCTTCACATAATTTAATAAATAAGAAAATCTTAAAGATATTTCACAAGACTTAAATTCAATCTCTAACCTCTTCCCCCTTTCCCCTTGTTACGTGATAAATATGTATGTGTTGCAAGTATTTAATTTTTATAGATTTTGTAGAAAAAATTAATCTCAAAATATATATTGATTCACATAGGAGTGCAACTATTCAAGAAGTTAATCTAACATATGATGAAGTTCAACTTGAATTATTAGATTCTATATTCTCAAAAAATTCGATAAAAACAACTTTTATATTACATATCAATTTGAAAATACAAATAAATTATTCTTTAACTTGGAAATACGTTTATACAATGATTTAATTTTTAAGAGTTTGCAGGAAATTTCAAACTACACTTTCGATAACATAATGTCACAAAAAGAAAAAAGATAAAAAATAATTATAAATTTAAACTTTTATATTAGTTTGAATCTAGGCTTATAAGCATCGGTCAAATAAAACTTTAATAGCTCTGAAATTTTATTGACTCGATATGATTAATCTGAATAGCATTTTAATTATGTAGTTGAAAATGTGAAACAAATTATACTTATTTGATAAATTACATACTATTTTTATATCTTGAGATTGGGCCCGGACTTAGCACGGGCCACCGTGTATATATATATATATATATATATATATATATATATATTAGCTTGCAACAAATATAGTCATATTTTTTTACATAAAAAATAGGCCAAAAGTGTACTAGTGACAAAAAAACTACAATACAAATTGCCGCATGTATATGTAATGTTTTAGTATTGTATAATTGTATATGTGATGTATCAATATTATATAAATGATGTATAAACATGTATATATGATGTATAACTATGTATCAGAGATATATATACACCCATATACGTGGTTTATACACTTGACTAAATTTTTTATGTACCAGTACTTGTTGGAAGTAGATAGTATATGTATTACCATTATATTAACATGTCTAGTAGAGTCTTGCGGAATGGTGCAGAGTTATTTGTACATTTCTTCGAGAGGCTACAAAATATTAGAAAATTTCAAATTCTTCTTTCTTTCGTGCTATTACTTGACTCCAATTGGTATATAGTGATCCAAATTGGTATCTGACTCTTTCACTCATTTATAGCAGATGGTGAAAACACGTGCAAAAAAACAAGAGCAACAACACTTGAACCACAGTTCATAGTAGAGGTAGAGCAAATAAAATCGAGAGCGAGAGAGGCTAAAGGAGAGCTTAGGTCGCTGCAAAGCTGGATAGAGAGATATTGGAATCTCCTCCCCTACTTATGGATATTTTTGAGGGAGTTGTGTCACTCCCCCAAATGAAATAACGGACAAGAACCGTATCCACTTACTTTACAAGAACTTTATGACATATACGAGATTGTAGGATAATAGTGAGCAGGATATTCAATATGGGCTGTATATATACATGAGGGACTTATATTGACAAAAACTGTACAATACAATACTACATGATGTCCATGAAGCATCTAGTAAGTTTAAAACACTATACTATAATGACTAGTTGGCATCGGGTCCAACATACCCAACTAAAGACCTATTCATATTATAAAAAATATTCGACTGGCTCCAGAGAAAGATGGAGATCACCAAAATATCAACTGAAAATAATACTAATGCCTAACGTGGATGTCTGCTATCCTAAGGATCTGAGCCTGCATCAATAAAATGTGGTTCCCCCATGACGCCAGTACATAAATAACATGTATTGGTATGAAAGCAGACAGAATAACAGTTGGACAAATGCGGAAACTCATATGAATCAAATACCAAAGTAAAACTATTATGAGCAACCAAGTAACACATATACGACATAAAACTGTAACCTATGCACCAACATTATTAGTTCATCATATAATGTCCATGAAAGCACTCATTATAATATATAGCCTATAGTTTTCCTAGGTGATATATTTAACCCATGTGCAATAAAAATGATCACAAGATGACCTATTGAAGGAAATCTGAGACAAGTATAAAGAGTTTGTTGCTCAAATACTCATTGCTATGATTTTATATGTAAAACTGTAAACACATTTTGACATAAGATATGCCCCCCATGGGCTCACTATGAGGGTCTGCCTGTAGGTATATGCCATATGTTGGATTGTGTTGGGAGAAATTAGTGCGTGACATTTTAGTTGACTCCGAATACAAATGATGCCACAAAGGAGGGTACACCCCAATGTTTGGGCTCACTATAATGTCCGGTCTCAATCATGTGCACAGAATCACGTTGAGTAGATATGCCAAGTAAAATTTATGTACCTTTTCGTCGTTAATATTTATAAAATAACGCCTTAAAGGCCTATGACACGTATATAATGGTAATTATAATTTAGCTAATGCATACAAGTACAACAATGCTATTGCTATTTACCTTCACTCATAACTTGTGCCTAGAAAAATCTATATACTATTCCGTTGTTAATATTTATCAAATAATTCCTTAAAGGCCTATGTCACATAAATATCAGTAATGATAATTTAGCTAATACATACAAGTACAACTATGCTATTGCTATTTACCTTTATTCATAACTTGTGATATATATATATATATATATATATATATATATATATATATATATATATATATATATATATATATATCATATGGTCTAAGAACTTCTAAGTAAAGAGACTTACGATAATTTAAAATATTGTGAAGACTTGACACAGAGAGAGCAAGATGGATGCTTATAAGTGATGTTGGGTGTAATTATGCACTTTAGCGTTGCTATCCTAGCTTATTTAGCCTTGTTTTGAGGACAATCCATGTGATTTATGTGTTAATAATGATATAAATAAGTATATAAGTGTTCAAGTATGTAATTATGATGTTTTCAAACAAGTTTGGATTCAAATTGATTATTTAGAGATGAAACGAGAAAACTAGTTTTACTAGCTTGAGCTAGATGTCGTTCTAGTCTATTGTGGTGGTTTTTAATGTGTTAAATGAGTTCCTAATGGTTTGAGTGTGTATTTAAGTGTGGAACAACTTGTTTGTAAGGTGCAAAGTGCAAGTAGATCAAGTCAAGAATTGAAACAGTAAGTTAAAGATTAATGATGCACGGTGAGTTGATTATGGTGATATATTGATGCTATATAAGCTATAAACTGAGTGTAAAAAACACCACAAGGAAAGGGATGTAAGGAGAAACACTTACACAAAATTAGGCACCAAGCGGCACATTCCAGTAAGCCTACGCAAATTGGCTGCGTCGTGGAGCTCTTCCCATGCAATTTGCAAATCCCCACCGCCCTTAGTCCACGAGATATCCACCGCGACATGTCACTCTTCCCACACAATATCCAACGCGACGCAGACCTCTCCCTATACAAGGCTTAAGTCCTCAACTATAAACAGAACACTTTGTAACTTATTCTAATTACTTTTGAACATCTTTGGGAGCTTGAGGAGGCTGATCAACATGAATTTTAGGGTTTTTCTCTATTTTAATGAGTTCATTCATATATTTAATCATGTATTCAATTAATTGGATTATGATTATATTTATTAGTGGCTAAATGCCTCCTTTCCGGGGTTAAGGCCAAAAAAATGATTACTATTGCTTTGAATTGATATGGTTTTGATTTCTTATCATATTTGATTATTTGATCATCCTTATTTTAACTATTTTGAGGATTCATGACTCTTATAATATATATATTGTCGACCTTATAATCTCGGGAGGGGTAATAGGAAGATAGAACATAGGGATGAATAAGGTAAGGTTCTTGTTCTTTTATAAAATAAGAAATTTGAATTAGCGACCAGGACAGGGAAATACCTAGAAGCGTTGCTTGGTTCACATGTAAGATGACTGCTTTAAGCATTTAATTGGATTATTACATCCCCGCTCAATGATGTAGTTGTAATGTCCAAGTTAGGTAAACGATTAGAGGTCGGGAGACCATAATCATGCAATAAATCCTATGAATCTATAGCCAAGATAAGCAATCTAACGAATGAAGTTCAATAGCATAGTATGATTGTTCATAGTGCCTTAACCCTAGGCTTTCCTCCATTGATTGTCTCAAGTCTTTATTTTACGAACCGTGTACTTTACGTTTAGTTTATCAATTTCAAAACTCTTTTGGTTACGCTTGCACCATTCTAATCTTAATAGTTGAACTGGAGTTTGATAGTTGCTTAACACTAGTCCCTGTGAGATTGGTACTTGGCTTGTAAAAGGGCCACTTTACTACTTGTGAGTCCACGTACACTTGCATGTGCGCTTGGGCGCAACAATAAGCTTGATTTTAGAACGAGGGAAAGATAGACAATATAATGATTCTATCCTCATATTTCATGATAATTATATTAACGTTTATAAAAAAGAGCACATGACATAGGGTGGTGCCTTAGTGGCGGGGGAAGGTTTAGCTTTACATACCTTAGTACTTTACTAGCTACAATAGTCTCCCGAGCCTCAAACAATTCAACCCGCGATAGTGTAGCCTTTATCCTTCCAACCACCAATTCAAGCTATCCGATAGGCAATCTACTAGCTACATATATAACATAAATATCCAACAATGATCCATAGATGCATTTAACAATTTATTCCGATTACCTTCACTTACACCTAACATTAATCAAATTTCTTAATAAAAATCCGAAATGAATTCTTTAATTTTTGACTTATAGAATCCAATAACTAATTTGCCCAACTGATAGAAATTTTAAAAAAGTCCCATTCTTGTCATAATTTCAGATTTTTTCCTTTCCTCAAGAACCCTAACTAATAGAACCCACTTCAAGAGTTAGTATCAAGATTCAGATTAGCTATTCCCAAATACTTATCCATAATTAAATTCAAGAAAGGGGGTAGAGAATTTATATTTTGAAATTTAATGCCAACTCTAAATTTGAAATTGATTCCATGATATTGAAAGAAGAAAGGACAAAACAATAAAAATACTAGTAGTACTGTTTCTTCACATTTCGGAACCACAAGCAAAAACCCAATCAATTTTTTCCTTTTTGTATTTGTTGCAAGAAGAAGAAGATAAAATTATTAAGGCCATGTACCACTCTTATCCGTTTTTTTCCTTTTTTCTGGAAAGAGTTCCAGTGAACTCTAATCTTAAATTTTTCCTCTTTTTCTTTTCTTATTCAACTAATACATATGTAGGGTTTTTTCCCTTTCCCTTTTCTTTTCATTTTTGGTGAAGTATTAGTACAGCCACTTGACTTTCCCCGAGATCAAACAAAGTGTGACTCTTTATATATTTTTTTCTTCTAATTGTCAGTTCACCTAATGAATCATAGGAAATAGTCAAAGTGACCCATAAATTAAAACACACATGTATTAAATTAGTAAAATTTTAATATTCTTTCTCCTACTAGCAACAACCACACTAATATACATTCTACACCATTTGTTAATGCATCACAATTCTCATTCTAGACCAAGCATTGTACTTGTTTCAGTGTTAACTTAATTCAAAATTTTCTGAGGTGCTACAATCTCCCCCACTTAGGATCATTCATCCTCGAATGATTCTTGTAACGTAATTTATCATCCATAACTATCCAAGACATCCATAAAATCACTTAATCAATTTCAATATCACTTGACCCCATCATAAGGTTTTAAAATTTGGCTAACTCTCCAAATTTTCAAAAAATTTGCTAGAGTTTCATTTGTAAATTGGCCTA
The DNA here is from genome assembly GCA_030864225.1 of Capsicum baccatum var. pendulum. Lineage (NCBI taxonomy): Eukaryota > Viridiplantae > Streptophyta > Magnoliopsida > Solanales > Solanaceae > Capsicum > Capsicum baccatum. Next base: position 71,161,056 of record CM061558.1, on the reverse strand, counting down.
TTGGGTACATGTCAGCTCACCAAAATACATCCAAAATATACTTCACAGAGTGTCACAACAATAATAATACTCGATAGTTAAAATCACAAGGCTCAACTTGGCCTTACACTTGAATAAAAATCATAACCAATATGTAACTTACCTTATACTCCATATCTGAAGGTTGTATATATGTCAAAATTTGAAATCAGTAGCACAAATGATGTACCTAACACATCAAGTAAGAATCAAATGACGATATAACAGACTATAGTAGAGACTAATAATTATACAAAGGGACAAGTAACTTAAGAACATTCTGATGGTTTTTTTGGAACAAATATGGGTATTTATCTTCATGATATTCGTTTCTGCTTCCCAAGTGGCTTCTTCTACATTATAGTTCCTCAAAAGCACCTTTGTCAAAGCTATGTCTTTAGTTCTTAACTTTTTGACTTGCCGATCCAATATAGCCACAGAGACTTCCTCAAATGATAAGTATCCTGCAAGATCAATACCCTTTATAGGCATGACGTGTGCAGGCTCTCCTAAGTATTTACGTAGCATAGACATATGGAAGACGGGATGCACTACAACTAACTATGGAGGTAATACTAACTCATATGCTACATGGGTAATTTTATGAATACTTTTTAGGGCCCAATATACCTTGGACTCAACTTACCTTCTTTCCAAATCGCATAACGCCTTTCATAGGCAACACCTACAATAATACCAAATCATCAATTTTAAACTCTAAATCTCTATGTTGTATATCTCTATATAAATTTTGCCTACTTTTAGAAGCCTTCAACCGCTCTCGTACCAACTTAACCTTTTCCATGGCTTGATGAACTAGATCTAAACCTAATACTTGTGTCTCGCTTTTTTCAAACCAACTAATAGGTGATCTGGATCATCTCCTATATAGAGCTTTGAATGGCTCCATGCTAATGTTGGAGTGATAACTATTATTATAAGAAAATTCTATTAGATGTAAATGATCATCCCAATTACCTTTAAATTATAACACACATTCATTCAACATGTTTTCGAGCATCTGAATGGTGCGATCGACTTGGCCTCCTATCTGCAGATGATATACAGTGCTAAGGTTTTCCTGTGTACCCAAGATCCTATGGAATGATTTCTAAAATTAAGCTTTAAATGGGGAACCTCTATATAAAATAATAGACATCGGGGTCCCATACAGGTGTACAATCTCTCTTATATATAACTTGGCATAAGCTTTAGCTATGCTGGTAGACTTAATAGAAAGAAAGTGGGCTGATTTTATTAGCTGATCTACTATACTAGGGCTGTGCAAAAACCAAACCGACTGATAAACCAAACCGATAAAAATATTATTGGATTATTGGTATTGGGTTATCGAGTTAATGATTTTTTATCGATTTTAGAAAAAAATTTATTGGGTAAACAATTTGGTATCGGTTTTAGCTTAGGATACACTAACTTATCATTTTATCCCTATTTATGTTATATATTTAAATCTCTCTCTCTCTCTTTATCTATTTGTCTGTCTGTCTTTTTGTCTTTTTATCTGTCTGTCATTCTTTCTATCTGTTTGTCAGTTTATCTGTCTATCTGTCTATCTACTCGTCTATCTATTTGTCTATCTATCTATTTATCTGTCTATCTCTCTCTCTATCACTCTGTCTGTCACTCTTCCAGTCAATTAGTTAGTTAGTCAGCCAGTCAGTCAGTCTGTCTAGCTGTCTAGCTGTCTAGCTCTCTATTTGTCTATCTGTCTGTCTGTCTGTCTGTCTGTCTGTCTGTCTGTCTGTCTGTCTGTCTGTCTGTCTATCTATCTATCTATCTATCTATCTATCTATCTATCTATCTATCTATCTATCTATCTATCTATCTATCTATCTATCTATCTATCTATCTATCTATCTATCTATCTATCTATCTATCTATCTATCTATCTATCTATCTATCTATCTATCTATCTATCTATCTATCTATCTATCTATCTATCTATCTATCTATCTATCTATCTATCTATCTATCTATCTATCTATCTATCTATCTGTTTGTCTGTCTGTCTGTCTGTCCGTTCGTCCGTCCGTCTGTCTTTCTGTCTGCCCATCCATTCGTCCGTCCATCCATCCATCCGTCCGTCCATCCATCCATCCATCCATCCATCCATCTATCTGTCCATCCATCCATCCATCCATCCATCCATCCATCTATCTAGCGATCCATCTATCTATCGATTCATTTATCTATCTGTCATCCATCCATCAATCCATCCATCTATCCATCCATCCACCTCTCTCTCTCTCTCTCTATATATATAGAGAGATGTGTATGTATATAGATTATATGCACCACTAATTCATAATTCAGTGATTCACAAAGTATTAACCTATTCAGGGCAATAAAGGCACAATATAAAGTTCGGTTATTATCGTAATAAAAGGGTTGAAGCATTTATAGCTTCCAACAATTAGGGTTCAATTTTTTTCCTAACTAACATTCAGTTCAAGTTTGAAGATTCTTGTAAACTAAAATGCATTGCGTAGGTTTTGGCGGTAATTAAGTCTTCATTTTTTTTATGTTAGTTGTTACTATTTCTATTTTATAAGTATTTTCTTATTGGTTAAACCAAAAATTGAACCGTTAAGGTCCAAAAACCAATAAACCAAAACCGATAAGAAAATATCTTATTGGTTGGTCATTGGTTTTACATATTTATAAACCAAAAATCGATAAATCAAACCAATAACATGTAAAATCGAACTGAACCGACCGATGCACACCCCCGACTATTACCCAAACATAGTTATGTTTTCGATAAAAAGAAAGTAAGACTATGACAAAATCCATATTAATTGTATCCCATTCCACACTGGAACATAAAAGGTTTGAGCTAGGCCACCGGTTATGCGATGTTCTGCTTTTACCTGCTGATACTTAGAGCATTGTGCCATATAATCTGCTATATCTTTCTTTATGTTATTCCACCAGTACATCTCTTTAAGATAATGATACATCTTTATAGAGCCGAAATAGATTAAATAATAGGAGCAATATGCCTTAACCATAGTTTGTTGTCATAATCCATCTACATTAGGTTCACATAATCAACCTCAATACCTTAAAGTGCCATCACCTGCTAGGTCAAATGCTGTGACTCGATGTTGTTGAATTACCTCTCTATACTGGAGCAATAAGGGGTCATCATACTGCTTCAATTTTACCAATGACTCTGCCATGAATGACCCGTAGATGCATTTAACAATTTGTTTCAATTATCTTAACTTACACCCAAATTAATTGAATTTTTTAATAAGAATCTGAAATGAATTCCTTAATTTTTGATTTATAGAATCCGATAACCAATCAACCCAACTAATGGGAATTTCAAAAAAATCCCATTCTTATCATAATTTTAGATTTTTTTCCTTTCCTCAAGAACCCTAACTAAGCAAACCTACTTCGATCTTGTACCAAGATTCAGATTAACTATCCCCAAATACTTATCGATATTTAAATTCAAGAAAGAGGGTAGAGAATTTACGTCTTGGAATTCAATCCCAACTCTAAATTTGAAATTGATTCCTTGATGTTGAAATAAGAAAAAGGGAAAAAACAGTGGAAATACTAGTAGTACTGCTTCTTTTTATTTTGGAACCACAAGCACGATCCCAATCAATTTTTTTTTTTGTAACTGTTGCAAGAAGAAGAAGAAGAAATAATTAAGGCCAAGTACCACTTATAAGTTTTCCCTTAATTCTGGCAAAATTTCCAGTGAACTCCAATCTTAGCTCTTTCCTCTTTTACTTTTCTTATTCAACTAGTACACATATAGGTTTTTCCCCTTTCCTTTTTCTTTTCCTTTTTGGTAAAGAACTAGTGTAGACACGTGACTTTCCCCAAGATCAAATAAAATGTGACACTTTATATGTTTTTTCTAATTGTCCGTTCACCTAATGAATTTTAGGAAATAGTCAAAGTATCCCATAACTTAAAACACACATCTATTAAATTAATAATATTTCAATAACCTTTCTCCTACCAGCAACAACAACACTAATATATATTCTACACCGTTTGTTAATGCACTACAATTCTCATTATAAACTAATAATTGTAAATGTTTAAGGTGTTAACTTAATTCAAAAACTTTCGAGATGCTACAAGTTGAGAATGAGGAAGTACCAAGTCAGGATGATGCAACATCAATTCAAAGAGGTGCAATTCTGATTAAAATATCTTCCGAGAGGATCCAACAAGTGTTGGGTTTCTTAAACAGGTTGGTTAATACTGCGGTGTCACGATCCGAATTAGGGCCTGACCGTGATGGGTATCTCAAGTCTACCATGAACCGGAGACCACCCCCTTAACCTAATCTTATGAGCACAAAATAATAATAATAATAATGCGTAAGCCAACTCAAGATGGAAATAAAGTGATGAATAAATGACTTAATGAAATTAAGAGTCAAATTAATAACCAACCAACCCATATCTGTCCACAATTGCCTCAAAAACCAGAAAATACAAAATAGGTTGGGACATACCTCCGACCATGATCAAAAGAATCCAAAAGTACTGAGTCAAAATAAAAGAATATGGAAATGATAAGACCTTCTAAAGGATGAAAATTCACCACTTCACAGCTACTTTGACGAACGTGCTAATCCACCTAATGTTGCACATGGGTATAAGAAGTGTCTTCGGACCCTACATTATGAAACAGTGTGGCATCCTAGGATGGTCAGTGGAATAAGCACTGACATGTAACTCAGGATAGGGATAAAATAAGTCCATGTCCACAACCAAATTAAGCCACATGCACACATTATTTATACGTACATAAGATGTCGGGATAGGGAATAAAGTTTAAGCATGATATTTAAAACCATTATCCTGGACCGTGTAGCTCTATCTGTCCTAAGGGCACCCACATGCTATATCGGTTCAGCTCTCCTTACTGAAAGGGTCAGTGAGTGTTAGCTGCACGAACTGGAGTATGAGGAAGGGCTAAAGCTGCTCCAATAATTTCAAAAATATATATAATGTGTGAACTATGCACACGGTCATAGAGACCTCCACTATTCAAGCATACTAGATCACTTCCTAACAACTAATACCATTAATCAAGAAATCGTCATAGTCACCTTCACGATCACCAATCATTCAAACTTAACTTTTAGCACACAATATAACTTAAAAACTTTTCGCACGAAATTTCCACTTAGAAACTATAAATCAATCCTCAACAAATGCTAGCCCATTTAAAATTCATAACAATAATAATTGGTCATAATCATATATAGCTTATGTTATTCACAATCCATTAACACATCCTTCTTTCACCCGTCACTACTATCTATCCTTCATACACAACTTAACTTAGTTCATAGCTCTCTACGCCTTAACTTAAATTCCACTTGCAACTCGGAAACGACATAATTTAACAACACTCACCCATCGAGTACTTCCATTCCTAACCTATACTCTCTGGCATACAAATACCGTCAACACCCATTTTATACCTCGAACAAACTACATCACAAAATTGACACACAAGGATATATCATTCCCTATTAACCCCAAATGTATGCAAAAATGGATTCCGTTATACTTATCTTCAACAAATCACACTAGCCATCCTTCTTACTACTACACCTCCAAATCCCATATTTTCAGCCAACACAAGGAACAAGATAAACTACAAGTTGCTAATGGATCGAAATAGTCCGCACATGAATCCACTAGGCTTTGAATATGATTTTTGAAAAAAGTTTGAGGTGAATAACAAAACAGTTGTGCTAGAGAATCGAAAGAGCCCCACATGACTTCACTAGACATTCATTTTCAACAGCATGATGATAGCAAGATTATGAGAGATAGGAACTTAGCATACCATATTCGATGATCAATGAGTACGCATCCACTCAGTCTTAGCTGAACAAGTCATAAAGAAGAGGACATAACATGAAACTTCAGGAACTTATAACACACTGGAAGGCTCTTCTGAAGCCACTTTTATGAGACTTCTAAAACATTTTAATAATCAGTCTGAAAATATTATCAGGGAAAGAATCGGGACTTCCTGCTCATACTATCTCAAGAATAGCACATAGATAGAAAAGTACAAATTTTCAGAAATTTGGTAGCTTATTTGGTTTAAACTTATTGCACGATTCAAGACTTGAAAGAACAACAACCTTTTCTAAATTCCTTATAGCCTCTCAAAGAAAAGTACAGACGTCTTCGTACTGTTTTGCAAGACTCTACTAGACACGGCTTCATAGACACCCTAGGACACTTGAACTTTGTGCTCTGATACCAAGTTTGTAACGCCCTAAAAATCGAGTCCCGAGATGCCACATGATGCTTAGGGTCACAAGTGATCCCAAGCTAACCCTTTCATAGGTATAATTCAAAAGTAGTTGATTTAAAACATAATTCTGAGAGAATGAAGTTGAAAATATCTCCATATAGAATCTGTTCAATACAATATTGGAATTACAAGATGACAATTCTACTGACACATATACATATACAAGAAGGAGACTGAATACATCAACCACCACTACTGTCTGTGAAGCCTCTACATAAATGGGTCATGACTCCCAACCATCCCACTCAATATGGCTGACAGAAGAAGGTACAGTATCTCTGAACTGAAATAACCAACACAAGACCTTGAACTATAAGAACTCCTTTACCTGCTGACCAGATGCTGCAACTGGATAGAATAGTAGATGGGGGTCAACACAAAGAGAAAGTACTGAGTATGTGGGGGTGCATGCAACACTTTAAATAACATCATCAATTTCATAAAAACATGCATACAGACAATGATGACTCACTTGGCTTGAGTTATATCAAATCATACTCCTCACACTTTCATAATAAATAGTTCAAATGGTAAAATCTCATAATCCATGTAAATCATCAAAAATCATAAATTATGATAAATCATCATAAATTATCATACCGTCAAAATTCATCATAGGTAATCATAATTCTTCATAATATCTCAACTCTTTGACTCAAATCTCGGAGTGACTCGGTAATTCAAGAAACATGACTTTTATGGACAAGGGAGTTTTCTATAACCGACAACCCTACGTGAGCTACGTAGAATACCAACGTTTGAAACCTCCACTGGCGGGAGTGTTATACTCTTTGCCAGGGAGTATGACCTTAAAACTGCAATAATCACAATCGGGCTCTCTGGCCAATAATATCATCATCAAACAACTCTACTATGGCACATATGTTTGGGGAAATACCAAATTTTCCTCTCGGTGCTAATTACTACTCCCCGACAAGCTCAGAATGCGTTAGGAGATCCACCATCATCATCACAAGGGTCTATCACAAAGATCAAAACAAATATCTCAATTTATAATTCATTAACAATTTGTGAATTCCTAACCCCAACTTCGACTTAAAATATTTCAATCTTTTTCAACATCAACAAGGTATCAATGCATTGAACCATAACCGACTCGACATTTGGACAAGGATATGAAGAATCAATACGTAATATTTTCAACAATTCAACTCATCAAAATCATCCGAAAAAAATACCAAAATTCATCTCAACATCTATATCAAAATTAATTTTTCTCATAGTCAAAATCATCTCGACTCTGCGAGTTCAAGGTCAATGTACTCAAATGATTATTCTTTCAATTCGACAATTAAATCATGACAACAGCTTTTGAAAAGCACTTGAGACCTTCAATTCATAATAAGAATACATATCCCGTAGTACAACTCAAATCAAGACTTTTATCTCGAAAGCCTTTAGAAATATCAATTTATTATAGTAGTATGCAATTCATAGCATAAATTCTCAATTTAAGAAGTAGAGTAATGAAGTAATCATGTATATCCATATTGGAAAAAAAAATTCAAAGTCTTATAAATCCTTCATAAAGTAATTTGAGTGTATACCCGTTTTTGAATATCATGAAATTTCAATAATAGAACTCAACCTTTTTAAATGTCAAAATGTAACAATTTATCAAGTCATGAAAACATCAATATTTTTGAGAAAATATCAAGACTCATGGTAACATCTCAGATTTTATATCTCAATATGCTGAATGATTCAATTTCGTCATAAAGAAGCTTTAAGCTTATCATAAATCTCAAAATCATTCCAAAATACCATTTCAACATATATCTCGAAATCATTCAAAATAAAAATATGAAATTTACAATTATAGATATCAAGACATCTCATGTCTCAAATATATATTCAATAATTCAAATCGTCATTGGGAAGCATAAAGCTTGACACATATCTCAAAATATTATTCCAAAATACCATCTCGACATACGTCCCAAAATCATTAAAAATACCACCTCGTCGTAAAAGTGTGTAATTCGCAATGATAATTATTAAATCATATCATGAAAACATTGAGATAATCATATAAATCAAAGTTTATTCATTCAACCATCATAATCTTATAATCGAATTATTTAGACATAATATCACTGGCAAAATCATGTAAAACCATAATAAAATTAAAGCTTTGGGCACAAGAACGGAAGATTGCTCTTGTTCAAAACCCCACATACCTTGAAATTGACTTCTTGATTACGGAATCCTGTTCGGACAAATAATGGGTGCTCCTCAAAGGTCTTGAAATGAGGAGTTCGTTTATCGAATTAATTTTAGATTTCTACGGTGAAATTTAAAGGTATTTGAAGGTGAAATTTGGCTAGGGTTTCATTATCCCAAATGTTTCATGGAGAAAATGAATTTTGAAGGTTCAATTATGGATTAAATGGATAAATTTTCGTCCAAGAGGGGGAGAGTGTGAAATGACCAAATTGCCCTTAAATAAATAAATAATGTCAAATCTGTCCTTTGGTGGATTATTTTGATAGGCTAAAGTAGATCGACCATAACGTTTTACTCCTACAGCCAAATTGGATGAAACCAATTTCATTATAAAGAGGACTCTTAGATATTTCCGTTGATATATAGTAGCTCACCAAGATCATTATGTACGAGGAGTTATGGTCGTTTGAAGTTGACCCTGAAATTCGCCTGGATGCAGTAATTTTTAATTTCCTGCATGTTTTACTGTTTACAGTACGATTGGAATGGTTGTAGTTCGATCAGAATGGTCGTAACTCATCGCTCGAGTGTCCGTTTTTTATGATCTACATATCGTTGGAAAGATTATTCGATATTCTACGCAATGGTAGGTCAACTTCTTAGAAATACTAAATAGAAAATTGATGGATTGCTCTAAAGCATAGAACTCGATACGTTTCTCACGAAATCTTTACGAAGAAATTTTAAGTGTAGGTACTTAAAATGTGGACTTGTGTTTTGAATATAGTTAATTGTGGTCATTAGAGAAGTGAGTTAGTGATTCCAAAATGTTAAGTGTAGGTACTTGAAATATGGATTTGTGTTTTGAATTTAGTTAAGTGTGGTCACTTGAGAAGTGAGTTATTGAGTCAAAAATGTTTAAGTGTAGTTACTTGATAGGTGGACTTGTGTTTTGATTATAGTTAAGTGTGGTCACTAGAGGAGTGAGTTAGTGAGTCAAAAATGTTTAAGTGTAGGTCTTTGAAATGTGGACTTGTGTTTTGAATATAGTTAAGTGTGGTCAGTAGAGAAGTGAGTTAGTGAGTCGAAAATATTTAAGTGTAGGTACTTGAAATGTGAACTGGTGTTTTGAATATAGTTAAGTGTGGTCACTTGAGAAATGCATTAGTGAGTCGAAAATATTTAAGTGTAGTTACTTGAAAGGTGGACTTATGTTTTGAATATAGTCAAGTGTGGTCACTTGAGAAGTGAGTTAGTGACTTTAAAATGTTTAAGTGTAGGTACTTGAAATGTGAACTTGTGTTTTGAATTTGGCTAAGTGTGGTCACTTGAGAAGTTCATTAGTGAATCGAAAATATTTAAGTGTATTTACTTGAAAGGTGGACTTGTGTTTTGAATAGAGTTAAGTGTGGTCACTTGAGAAGTGAGTTAGTGACTTGAAAATGTTTAAGTGTAGGTACTTGAAAATGTGTACTAGTGAATAAGTCATTTGAAAATAATTAATTGTAGTGACTTGAATAGGTCATACATCATGACTTATGAGGAATATTACCTCTCTTGGCCAATAGTTATACCTAAAAGGAATATCGTCTTTATAGGTCCAATAATCATAAGTAAAAGGAGATAGCATCTCCATACTCCCGATATCACATCTAAGAGGGAATAACATCTCTATAGGCCCAATATCATATCTAAGAAGAATACCGTTTCTATAGTCCCAACAATTACAACTAAGAGAAAAATCACCTCTAAGGACCTAACGTTATGTCTAAGAGGAAATATCATTTCTATGAGCCACATATCAATTCTAAGAGGAAATAGCATCTCTATAGGTCAAACATCATATAAAAAAAGAAGTAATATCTCTACAGGCCCAATTATCATAATCCAAGAAAAATACATCATCATTCAATAAGCCACGAATTAACCTTATACTAAGGTTTACTAGTCTCAACTATGCCTAACATCCGCAACTAGGTCCACAAAGCTAACAAGTCTTGGCATATGTGGGCCGGATAATCCCACTTTTAATACTCAATTTCCATATTTAGGCAAACTCTTCTCTAACTAGGCTAATTTATCTACTTCAACTTTTAGATGTCAAGTAAGCCACAACCAATTCTAAGATATGAACTTCGCCTAGAAACATGGGCAATTAAGCCAACACTACCCAAATTATGATTTTAAGATCACTAGAATAACCCAACTAAGGTTGAGCATACTAACCATGATTATGATGAATAAACCATATCCCAAACCTAGCATACTATCATATCCGTGATACAAACTAATCTGAACTAGGAAGAAGGCAATAGAATTCTCAAGGGTTATAAGCATACTATCTTACGGGTCTAAAACTCTCATCTAATCCACAAATATCAACAATTAAGTCTATGTTATTCCATGCATAATCAATCCTAACATCCAAATTCACATGTAATATATATCACACATCATCTATGAAGAAAAGTAGATAGAAGCCTACCTCGAAGCCAAACCGCAAAACCTCACATCATGCACCATATGCTTGACGTTGCTTCACATTCCCAAAAACACCATCACACTAACAAAACCATAATCTACTCATCAATATGAGTCTAGTGATAACCATATTGCATTATTGTGCTTTGGGTCCAAAAATGACACCAAAACCCCAAGTGAGTCCCACATATGGAAAATGAATTTCCAAGACCAACCTATTATTCAAACACCATTAGGAAGTTATAACCCATAATAATCAAATGAGTATTAGGCTTATTTGGGCTAAAATCATTCCCTTAAGCCAATTAGGGTTTTGGGTCAAACAATCAAAATTTAACACTAAAATTGAAAGTCTCATAACTTAGATTCTATGTTGATGCTAAATATACAAGTTATTCAAGATCCCAATCAACACCCAAGACTAAATTTAAGGGCTACACACTCTATTAGGATTTATGGGTCTCAATACAATAGAGAGTTGGCCAATTCTCGGCCAAAAGGAGTATTTAAACAATCCCTTCCCAGGCCCTCAAATAGGGTAATTGCGCACCTACGCTAGCCACTATTATGGCATTGCGATCGCGATAAGTCCCCATGATTGGGGTACCTTTTCTGCACTATATGACAGTTAAAACTTGGAATTTGGTTCCAAGTTTTGGCCATTGCCTCAGAATGCATTCGTAGTCCGATACGAGCAAACAAAAATGAAACTACACTAAATTCAACATTCTGAATGCATTGGTGAAGTTGAATTTTCAATCCAAGGTTGTTTCAACCAAATATAGATCCCATATCTAAACTTTCAAATTTTTGATTGATAGATCGAAATAATCTCGAGTGCATTGGTACCTAAACCCAAGGTCTACCTAGCCTAAAATTGATATTCCAAATTTATTGGCGCAGTTGGAATTTGTATTTGAGATCGTTTCATTGAAGTTTTTGTCGGTGGTGATTTGGAACCAGTGAAGGCTTCTTAATAGGGAATTTGTTCTAAATATCAAAAGAACTGCCTGGTAACCAAACCATCGATCCTAACAAGTCATAAATTACTTAGGGCAGCTATGGAGAATCTCAAATGATGGAAATAAGAAGAAATATGGAAAATGATCTGAAGGGTCATTACACCCCTCCATATTTTCCTTAGGTAGGATAAAGTTCTCAGCAGAGTTTCTATGAATATCATATCTTTGGGGAGGCATGATCTGAAATGTGAGAAAGCCAAGAGTTAGAGAAGTTTCAAGACACCAAGGCTCTACATCTCGAAATAAAACACAAGAAAGGAAAACATTTCTACATGCCTCGTAGCCTCCTCTTATAAGTGTGGCGCGCTACACACCCATAAAAAAGACTCCACTTGACATGATTTTATGGACAACCAATGAATCTAAATCTTTCTCAGATTTCAAGCTTGTCACGGTCTGAACCATAGCCTGACCGTGATGGGTATCTCAAGTTCACCATAGATCGGAGACCACCACGTTAACCTAATCTCATAAGCATAAAATAATAACAATAATAATACGGAAGCCAACTCAATATGTAAATAAAGTGATGAATAAATGACTTAATAAAACTAAGAATCAATACAATAACCAACCAACCCATATCTGTCCATAATTGCCTCAAAAACCAGAATACCAAATAGGTCAGGACATACCCCCGACCATGACTAAAAAAAATTCAAAAGTACTTAGTCAAAATAAAAGAATATGTAAATGATAGGGTCTTTAAAAGGATGGAAGGTCACCACTTCACTACTACTTTAATGAATATGCTAATCCATCTAATGTTGCACAGGGGTAAAAAATATCTTCGGATCCTACATTATGAAATAATATAGCAACCTAGGACGATCAATGGGATAAACACTGGCATATAGCTCAGGATAGGGATAAAATAATGCCATATTCAAAACCAAATTAAGCCACATGCACACATTATATATATGTATATAAGATGTCGGATATGGAACAAGGTTTAAGCATAAAATTTAAAACCATTATCCTGGACTGTGTAGCTCTATCTATTCTAAGGGTACCTATAGTCTATATGGGTTCAACTTCCCTTGATGAAAGGGCCTACTGTATGTTAGACAAATGAATCGAAGAAATCTTAGGAAAATCCAAAGCCATCGAGGTTCCATCCATTCCAAAAATATATATAATGTGTGTACTATGCACACGGTCATAAAGACCCCTACGTCGGCAAATATGGTTTCTAGTATCGGTCTCCTCAGGACCTTTACCTTCTAAAGCAATCTACACAACCCTCTTTAAGCCTAAATTAAAATAATTTTCATATAATTCCAACCATTAACTTAGGAGTTATTCATTAAGGCATTTACCACTTGGTCAATTCACACAACTAAATGTTACTCCCAATTTCCATTAAAATCCAAACCATGACCACCAAGGACATCCAAATCCATTTATATATTTGTTTATCCATTAATACAATGCATTGAGTTCAATAGCAAGTCAAACCATGCAATTTTCCATAATAAAAGTCAAATTCACAAAGTGGGTTGAGATTCATGCAATTCCAAGCCAAAATTCATCCAAATTGGGGAAAACCATATCTCTCATTTCAACTATTTAAATAATATACCAATTCAGTCCCAAAAACATCAATTTAAAGCATGAATAATTGATTCAAAACATGGGACAAGTAATTCAATCATTAACAACCAAAACCACTCAACTCAATTTCATAACCCATAATTAAAGCCACATGATAATCCATAAACTTTATGACACAATGTAAAATTAAAGTTTAGAGAAGAGAAACATGCCTGAAAGACATAAGAATTTGTAATTAATTTGAAGTTTGGAGCTTGGATGATTAATGCTCAGTAAAAACCTTGAATGTTCTTGGGTTTTGTGTTTGAGAGTGGAATAAAGGGGTTTTATATTTTAGAACTGATGGGAATGAGACTATTTTATGTTTAAAAGTCCTATAAGGTGTAAAAAGACCAAAAACCCCTCACCCCAAGTGAGAAAATTAAAAACTAGATGAAAGTTACACCTTAGTGTGGCATGTCAATATCGTAGAGGTTATCCTTCATGCCATGCCAATATCGCGGAGGGTAACCTCCATGACATGGTGATATCATGGACCCTCACTGCCTTAGTATCCTAAAATAACCCCGAACCTCTTCCAAAAATTCCAAAACTTTCCTAGAATACCCTTTCATCATCCCGAAACATTATTCAAGTCAAAAATTGATATTACGCCTGCGGGAAGGTAAAAAATAAGATGATGGAAATTTTAAGGGTCTTATATGGGGCTATATCTATTGTGCCTATTTTTCAGTATCTGATAGTGTAGCGAGATGATGTCATGGATTCCAGAATGGATAAACCATTGGAGATTGATGTTTTGTAATGCTAGGTAATTGGTCCGCTGATTACCAAAGATACACATGATGTGTTTTGTAAGTTTGTTAAGATGAAGACTTCAGTTTTCTATGGGCCTAAATCCATGGATGCTTATGAATTCTTATTAATTTCCATGAGAGACTCCACAATATGGGAATAGTTTAGAGATATAAGATTGAGTTTATGACTTTTTAGCTTCATGTAAAGTGTATGGTTATTGGATTTTCTCTACTTTTTTTGAATTAATTATACTAGGTTTTTCTTTAGAAGTATGTCCCTCATACTTTAAGGGATAAGATAAGATATGAGTTTACAATCATCTAGTAGTGGAGATCATTAATTGCATCCTATAAGGATAGGTTTTACTCACTTTATCATAATTCTTTGTAGATTCTTAATTTATAAGAAGAGCGGATTTGTTTCTTTATCCTTTAGAAAGTCTTTTCAGTTGGTGATTAAGTTTTTATAAAAGTATTAAGGGTGTGAGATAGAAAGGTTATACCAACTCATTAAGAAAGAAGGCCCAAAAGGTGCATAATTATAATGGTTCTTGTTCTCAAGGTTAGAGTTTTTAGGAATATGCTACACTTTTCATTCAGTCTGTGTTGTAGGTATCGGTTGAGGGTACATCAATGACTAGTCAACCTAGTTGAGATTTTGGTGGTATTTGACTTTATCAACACTAACTTAATGTCTCTCTCTAGATTATATTTATTATGAGTGAGGTGGGGCATATTCATAGGTTTTGTCTAAGGTATAGGAAGCCTGGTCATGTTAATTAGCAACAATCTCCTCGATCTTTAGATCCAGCAGGTAGGAGAGGTGGTCGTAATGGTAGAGGCCATCCATAGGGTGGGTGTGGTTATCACCAGAAAGGTAGAGGTTGAAACCAAGCCAATCGAGGTGGTGGCATGCAAATTGAGGCTGTAGTCATCCCAACAAGAACAATGCATATGTGGACGATAGAGCCTGATGTAATGCTTTTTAGGTAGGCTTGAGGTGGAGGCATCCGATGAAGTTATCACAAGTACTATTCTTATCTGTAATCGGATAGCCACCATTTTGTTTGATCTTGGTACTATATACTTATATGTTTTTTTTAGATTTGCTTTGAGGTTGGATATGATGTGTGATATGCTTGATACTCCTGTGCATGTTTCCACTCCAGACAAAGATTTAGTTGTTATAGATTAGGTATATTGTGCTTGTTTTATTTTTTTGTAGTGTACCAGATTTGGGTGGATTTGGCTTAGACATGGTAGATTATAACATCATTTTGGGATGAATTGGTTATCTCCATACCATGTAATTCTAAATCATCATTCCAAGATAGTAAGTGTGGTTATGTTTGGGATACTCAAGTAGTAAGGTTATTGTAATCTTACTCTTATGCTGCTTATCTCTTTTATTCGTGCAAAGAGGTTTATTGGAAGGAGCTATTTGTCCTTTTTAGCTTATAGTGAGATACTACTGTAGTGGTCACTCCTATTATGTCAGTTCTGATAGTGTATGAATCTTTAAAGATTTTTTGCTGACTTGCCATGTGTGCCACCGGATCGTGACACTAATTTCTGTATAAATTTAGAGTTGGACATGTATCCCATCTCTACTCCCCCATACAATATAGAACTAACTATACTAAGGGAGTTAAAAGCCCAACTACAGGAATTACTTAATAAGAGATTCATCCCCCTAGTGTTTCTATATGGCATGCTCTTGTGTTGTTCGTTAAGAAGAAAGACGGTAGTCAATGTATATGCATAGACTATTAGTAGTTTATTAAAGTTATGATTTATTTTGTTTTGTTCGCTGGATTAGTACGCTTTCTTTTCTAAAACCCCCTCTCTCATAGGTCGTTACATTTCAGGCCATTTACGATTTTTTAAAGGGCCTTATATTATAAAGTATAAAGAAAGTCAAGATTGTTCTTGCGAACCCTTTACCAAGGATATGTGATTCTTTTCATCAGTTACATGGTGACTTGATATATTCTAAAATTGATTTGAGGCTCGAGTATCACCCATTAAAGATTTGGGCTGAAGAAATTTCTAAGAATGGGGTTTGGATATGTTATGGTCACTATGAGTTCTTGTTGATGTCATTCGGGTAAATAACACCCTGACTGCTTTTATATGAATAATGAATGGGTGTTTAAGTCCTACTTGGATTTCTTTGTGATTTTCTTCATTGATGATATTCTTGTATACTCTAAGTTTAATGAATGGGTGTTTAAGCCCTATAGGGTGGAACATGATCACTTGTTTGTGTTGGATTTGCTTTACGATAAGCAGTTGTATGCCTAATCTTCTATGAGTGAATTCTAGTTGTCCTTAGTGTACTTTTTGTGGTATGTGTTTTTGAAAGAAGGGGTTATGGTAGACCCATAAAAGATTGAGGTGGGTAAGAATTAGACTAGGCCTACCTTCGTAATTGAGCTTTGTAGCTCTGTGAGTTTGGCTAGTTACTATCACATATTTGTGAATGGGTTCACTGCTATTTCATTGCATTTAACCCATCTGACTTAGAAAAAGGTACCTTTTTTTGGTCCAATAGTTGTGAGAAGAGCTTTTAAAAGCTCAAGACGTTACTGACCTTCTTTTTATTCTTGCCTCGCTGGTGATGGGTAATGACTTTATTATATATTTTGATGCCTCATGTTCTGGTTTAGGTGTTATTTTAATGCAGGAATGGGATATTATTGCCTATGATTACAGGAAATTCAAAGTTCATGAGAGAACTATCCTACTCATGAAATGAAGTTGCCTATTATGGTGTTTGCACTTAACATATGGAGGCACATTTGTGTGGGGAGTGATGTGAAGTGTTCACTAACTATTGTAGCTTGTAGCATGTCTTCATTCAATTCTAATTGAACCTGAGACAGTGTAGGTGTATGGAGCTACTCAAGGATTATAATATGATGATTCTTTATGATCCCATCAAGGATAATATGGTAGCTGATGCATCAAGTAGAAAAATAGAAAGCATGGGTAGTTCGGATTGTCTGTAGGTTTCTAAATGTCCATTGGCTAGGGAGGTTCGATCTTTAGCTAACTGCTTAATGCTAATTCAGGTGTTAAAGAGAAGGGGATTACTAGCTAGAGTAGCGGCGACATCTACATTTCTTGATCAATCAAGGATAGGCAATTTGAGGATACAATATTGAGTAAGGTCTGTGATATAGTTTTGAAAATTGAAGCCGAGATTGTTGAAACTCAATTTTGACCTCCCGATAATTTTCCTAGGCTGTTGTTTTACAAAATCTATTAATTTTGGCTATTAATATTTTTTTACTTATTATTTTAGCGTTGAATAAATCTTAATGTATCACATTCATGATTTGAAAATATATAATTTAATTTTATTACTTTTGTATTATATCATTTTGTATTATATACAATTTATTAATTTAAATATAATATTCTTACGTAATTTGTTAATACTTATTAAATTATTTAATATTCACGCTGGTAATTTACAAACATCTAGTTTTTTTTTTTTATTATTATTACTATAAATATAATGGTTGATTTAGTAATTTAGTATTACTTTTTTCTTCACTTAGTAATTTAATAGTTACCAATTTTACAATATTATTTTTGAAAGAAATTTATTTAGTCCTAAATAAGTTCAATTTTTTTTTTTAATTCAAATTTTCAGTCAAATCCTTTCATAAGTAGAAAAGTCCTCCTGATTATCTTTCCTTTCTAGTGAAGAGTATTTTTTATTCTCAAAATCTTTTCAAATCAATTTTACCTATTTTATTTTATTTTTTCATATCTCTAAAATCCTCCTACAAAATCAAAAATATTTTCTTTAGATGGAAGAATATTACTTCCTTCAAAATAACCCTTTTTATCATTTTTTTTACATGAAAAAAGATCTTTTCTTATTTTGTACTCTCCCAACGTCTTTTTTTCCCTCTCTCTTTGCTTCTTATACACCCCAAGATCATATATTTAAAAGAGGAGGTAGCACTCGTTTGAGGGGGAATTTGGATGATCTTTATAGGAAGGCACACAATAAAGCTTTTGTTTCTCTATTTAACACCATTATATCACCACCGCTCATTACCATGGAAGGTCCATAATCTCATCCAAAATCCTTCATTAACGTAGCTTCAGAATCCAAACCTATCATATCATGAGACCATATTATTATAGGATAATTTATGATGCACATGAATTCATAGTATTTGCATAAAACTATTTGAATATCAATATTCATCTCACAACCACGCTCGTCGGGTCGAGAAGGTCTAGTGAGTTTGTTCATTTTAGCCATAAAAGGCTCGTACTTCTTCTTGTCGAGTGTCGTCCAGTTCAGTCTGAGACTTTTGATCTATAGCTCAGGTCGCCATCCAGGTTCCACATAAAGGTCCATTTTTGCTCCAATTTATTGTTTTAAACAAGTTCCAATCGAACTTTATTGATCCTTATTAGTTTATATCATTAAGATGAATACTTTATATATTTAGACTATAATGAAATCTCCTATAGTTTGTTCTTGCTTTTAGTGTTATTTTATGTCTAATTTTCATATATTGTTTGGGTTAGGCAGTAAGGAATATGACCAAATAGTGCTTGAGGTAAAATATATGTGTCATCTTTATCTTGAGACCTTTATTTGAATCAAAGTTTATTTCAAATTATATTTTATGTATGTTGATCTTGTTAGATAGTTTGTTTAGAAAATACTTTCTCAACACTATCTTATCAATGTTTATTAGTTTTTTCTTATCTTTTCTGTTTACGTCTTGTCGAATGCCAAGATGAAATGTGTTGGGTGTTCATGATAAGTTTGAATTGTTAATCTTGAAAGTGCTAAAAACTTAATTGGTAGTTACAATTATATTAGTGCATTGCTTTTCTTTTAATCAGTTCCCTTTCACTGTCACATTCTCATTTCCAAGTTTGTAGTACAAGTCATCGCAATGTTATAATTGAGTAGCTGTTTAAGTACAAGCTGCAACAATGTCTTTGAATTCTCTCCATTGATCAATTATGTCTCTTGATTATAATTTTTTTTTCTTTTTAGGTGTTTACTTTAATCAAGAATCTTTATTACTTTATAATTTTAGTTTTTCTTTGATTGGTTAAACAATAAGAACAGACATACTCTCACTCCTTTAATTTTTACATGTACATAACAATGGAATGGCGTTCTGCCACGTGGGGTGAGGAGTCAATGCGCTAAGCAGAGCTCAAATGGAGCCGTCACCTCGTCTTTTTTAATTTTGTACGTCACCCTTTTAAAAGTCTCAAAAATTTGACAATTTTTATTACTATACTAAATTATCAACATACTTTGATACAATATATATATATATATATATATATATATATATACATACATATATATATTCGGAAATATTTTGCTTGGTACTCTTGAATAAGTTTCTTTAAGAATTTATTTGGTCTTGTCTTAAGGCATTTAAGAGATTCGGCATAGAAATTGAAATAGCGGGAGTAACATCAAATTGGGCCCGTTTCAAGCTTGTCATACCTTATCCCCCCTCCCCCTCTCTCTCAATTTTAATTTTATGTGTTGTCAATTTATTTATTTTTTACATTAAATTTATCACCAAATTAAGGTGACACATCTTACTAACATGTATCTCGTTATTTGTAGTCAATTATTCTTTCGATTTAAGCTTGAATATTTTCTTGCTTGGATGTACGACAACGCAAAGAAGTTCACCTGAGTCTGTGATCTGAGGAAGACGAAGAATACACAAATTATGGTACTTTTCACTTATTATTTGCATGTCATAAAAGTTCAGTCTCACATCTCTTGTATTTTTCATTTTTTGCGTGAAATATACACTAGTTGAAAGTATTCTTTATTACATCACGTAGTTGATATTAGTTAATAAAAATAAGTGACTTTTTTTATCACATGGAAATCCCACGTAATATATGAATTTGGTCGAGATTAGATTTGTGGACCTCGAAAGGCGCCTAACACCTTCCTTTTGAGGTAATTTGAATCCTTACCCAAATTTATGGTAGACTAGACTAAATAATAAAAATAAGTTCGTAATATAATGGTGACCTAACATATCTTAATTCGTTAGGTGGAAACTCTTCACTCTATTAAATAATCCTAAAAAGAGTTGTCACATTGAATCCAACTTTTCGCGAGAAAAATGGTGTGTGACAGAGATCATTATTGATTATGAGGGTGTTGTGAGGATTAAACGATGAGTTTGTATGTCCCTTATTGATGATTTGATTCCTAACATACTTGTTGAGGCTCATAACTTAAGATATCCATATATCTTGGTGTGATCAAGATGTACTATGACTTGAGAAAACACTATTTATGGGATCGAATGAAGTGAGACATAGTTGATTTTTTAGCTAAGGGTTATAATTGCCAAGAGGTGAAGTATGAACATAAGAGGCCTCGTAGTACTCTTTAGGGGATGCGTATTCGTGAATGGAAATGGAAGATGATAGATATGGAGTTTGTTGTTGTTCTTCCCAAGACTTTGGGGAAGTATGATTCTATCTAAGTTGTTGTGGATAGGCTGACTAAGTCCAGACACTTCATTCTAATTCAAGTCACATATAATGCAACTAAGTTTGCTAAAATCATCTCAAGGAGATTTTCAAGCTAAATGGAGTTCCTATTTCTATTGTTTTATAGGGTTACACAATTTACCTTACCTTTAAATTTTGGAAGAAACTACATGAAGTGTTGGGTACAAGATTGGATTTGAGCACAACTTTTCAATCTCAGATCAATGGACAGTCTAAGTGGATGATCTAGGTGTTGGGGGATGTTCTCCATGCTTGTGTTATTTATTTTAGAGGCCATTAGAATCAGTTCCTCCCTTTGGTGCATATAATAACAGTTTTTGATTATTTATTTGGGAGGAGGTGCAAATCTTTTATTGGATGGTTTGATGATTTTGAGGTGGGACCTTTGGGTACAAATATTTTAAAGGATTCAAGGAAAAAATATTTGTATAAGAGAATTTTGTGGTGACTCAAAGCTTGTCAAAAGAGTATGTGGATCAAAATGTAAAAGACGTGCATTTGCATAGAAGATAAGCAAGTGTTGCTCAGGGATTCCCCCACGAAGGGTGTTATGCAATTTGGAAAGTGGGGCAAACTTAGTCTGAGGTATATTAGATCACTTGAGATTATGAAAGATGTTGGACCGGTGGTTTTTATGTTGGCCTTTCCTTTGTCGGGAGTTCATCCCATGTTCTAGGTTTTGATTCTTGATATTATGGGGATCATGACTATATCATTTGGTAGGATTTTTGTTTGATGAAAATCTCTCTTATGAAGAGGAGACCATTGTTATCTTGTAGAGATCCAAATGGAAATTAAGGACTAAGGGGATTGCATCTGTAAAGGTCTAGTAGAAGAACTATCCTATTGAGGTGGCCACTTGGAGACCAAAGTGAACATGTGTAGCAAATATGCATAGTTGTTTGCCGATTCTAGTAACTTTGTGTTTGTTTTCCCTTTTTTTCTTGTTGTTGTTTAGGGATAAATGATTGTTTAGCATCTAATGTAATGAGCCATCTCATTATTATAGCATTTTTTACAGTATAAGTGCCCTGGTAGAGCTTTCCCTAGGATGAGATTTATTAAAATCTAAAGCTAGGGTGGTTTACAACAAAAATCTGGTATTATATAGTTTAGAGATTATTGTGTCTCATGGTATAGTGTTTGACGGTTTGATGGTTGTATTATGATAGTCAAGGGACATTATAGTCTATAGAAATTTTTAAAATGGGAAATGGATTCGTAGTACTCCAATTATGACAGTTTCCACAATAGGATAAATCTAGGTAATCAGAATTTCAAGTCCGTTTTATGAAATGGGGGGAAAGTAGGAAGTTTCCTGTGTTTTTCCTGTGATTACAATAGTAGCTCGTTGACTATCGTAAACCTCTATAGTGGTTAGCTGACCACTATAGCAACTAGCGAGGAGCTAAGGACCATCGTGGAAGGAAGCAATGGTTATCGACAGTCAAATGAGCGCATTTTTTATTTTTTACCTTATTTCTCCCTATAATCCAAAATTTTAACCTTTGGATTGAAAGAAGTAATTTCCTACCAGCTTGGATGATTTCTATTGTTGAGGTAAGATTATTACACTCATTTAAAGTAAGATTAATCCATTTAATTTGTAGAATTGTTAGAACAAGGGTTGTGGCGAAATTATTGGGTTCACACCCTAAGTTAATGAATTGATGAGAATTACCTATGGATAGTACTAAAAGTACTTGATAATGACTCTAGATTGTTAGATTATATTTTCTAGTGTAGAGTTTCTTCCCTTTAACATGTATTATGGGTAATTGAGGCAAATTAATGGCTGAAAAATTCAAACTTAATGATTTAGGGTACATACTAGGATAAAATTAATGGGTTTTAGTCTATAATGCCTAGAATTGGAGAAGTTATTGAATGCATTCGAGGAAGGACAAGCATCTTCTAGAGTAGTTGTATTTGGATACTTGGTTGAGGTAGGTTATGGCTTTTGTTGGAGTAGTAAACCTAATTTAGAATTCATGCTTACTCCTAAATTAAGTTTTTGTGAACTAGCCTTCACGGATACTGTAAGACCCCGCAAAATCCTAAGCTTAACTCAGTCTGTTAAAGCTTGAAAAGAGGTCCAAGACATAGAAATTTCAGCTAAGTATTTACACTTAGAATTATTTTAGCGTTCATAAGTTAACGATCTTATTTCACAATCCTTATGGCCTTAAAATATCGGTCTTTATGTTGATTCACGGTCAAAAATGTTAGTAGGCATTTTTGGGCGAGTTTCAGATTTTTCGAGCATCGTTTGAGCCACGTTTGGAAGTCCAAATTAGTGAATCAACGCGATCTCGATACATCGTGCCACCTATCACGTTGATAAATGTTTTTTCCAACTCCCAGTGTCAAATTACAGTGAGCTAACATAGACTCAATGTGGTACGCCGGCCATAGCGTCGATCCCATCGATGCGGCGCGTAGGGCTGTGCGTATTTCAGTCATTAGAAGCCCCGGTCTAGAGGGGTAAATGGGTCTTTTGCCACCTTATATCAGCCATAAAAATACGAGATTAAGCCACTTTAGAGGCAAAATCCATTCTCTATTCTCAAAATTACTCAAGAACAAAACCCTAGGGTTTCCAATTCAAGATTCAAGCTTCAAGAAAGCACCATCAATCTTCACTAATTCAAGCACCAAGGTAGGTGAAGTGTTCATCCAAGAGTTTCCTTACACCCTTGGAGTTCAAGAAAGTCTTTTAGACTACAAGTTACTTAATTTTATGAGATTTGAGTGTACTCATGATTATAATGTAAAATCGTGTTCTAATCCATGGTTTATTTCATGTTTCATGTGAAATTACTTATCATGTGTGTAGTATAATGTGAATTCATGTTAAAAACCCTTGATTTGCAAATTGGGATTTGAAAGTATGATGCCTACATGTTGTCTAGTATCATGTGTATAGATTATGATCCCCAAGTGCTTGATAAATTGCTCATGTAAATTAAAGGTAAAAATCATGACATGTTAGCATAGGTACAAGCATATCTTTGAAGTATTTGATGAAATGTCTCTATGAATGAGTTATGAACAAGTGTGCATCATTGTGCTTTTCAATTCCATGCTATGTTTGCTTTTATGCTATTGCGTTGATGAGGTGTATTACCTGCCAGTTGATGAGGTGTATTACCTGCCAGTTGAGGGTATTACCGTTCTCACTCAGAGCACCTGCCAGATGAGGGTGACTCAACACTTGTCTTTACTCGTGGCATGGTACTGACACCCTTCCAATTAGGGTTATAGGTTGAACCCCAAATCAGTTCAGAGAATGGGCATATCGGTTAGATGATTACCTCCCACAGTTTTAGTTTCAGTCTCAATATAGAACTCAGTTCAATTCTACAGAATCAGGACTATCAGACAGAGTCACTCAGCTCAGTATGGAACTCAGTATAGTTCCACAGAATTAGGACTGTAAAAAACAGTCACTCAATTATCAGTACTTTAGTATCAGTAAATTCAGATATCAGTCTTTCAGTTATCAAAACTCAGTATCTAGTGGTACCACGATCTCAGTCATAGTATTTGTAGATATGTGCACAGTGTTGCATAATCAGTGTTTCATCACTTTTCAGTTATATATGTATCCTCATTCAATTAAATACATGTAACTCAGTCAGTTATTTGTTCATGCATATGAACCCATGCATATCAGCTTACCTCACTTAGCATACCAGTACATTCAAAGTACTGACGCATATTTTTTTTTTTTGTTATCATGTTTTATATCATAGGTTCAGACGTACGGGCTCCAGACCGCACTTAGCAGCCCATCTATCAGCAACAGACTTAGTGGTGAGTCCTCATAGTTCGAGGACAAAGTTATTATATTATTTCATTATTTTAGTGTTCAGTTTAATTCAGTAGTCGGAGTTAGTTGGGGACTTGTGATGATAGGCGAATTTACACGCCTATATCAATATATTTTGCCCATATTTTAGCCTAATTTTGAGAACAAATTATATATTTCATGCACTTTTAGTCCTTTTTCCTGTAAATGAGCTAACAAACATGATTAGGAAAGTTTCAGGTATAAATGATGCAAAATACAGCATTTTATGGCTTACTTGACGCAAAAGAAAGCTCACAAAGGAAGGGAAGGAAGTCTACACGCCTAAGGACCAAAACTGCTGCATGGAAAATCTGTCCCGGGCTAAAACAACATTTCTGAAGACTTTGGGGACTTACAGATACAAAGCTAGATTTTGACAATGATACATTAACCTAGTACAATTGGGTTATGTATTTCATTAGTTTATTTGGATTAGGAGAATGTTACATTAACCTAGTACAAATGGGTTAAGTATTTCCTTAGTTTAGTAGGATTTGGTTATTTATTTCATTAGCATAGTAGGAGTAGGATAGGAGTATTATAAATACCCTATCATGCTAGAGATTTTTAATAAAGTCCTCCCTTAGTGGAGAAGGAAGTCCTCCCTTAGTGGAGAGGCAAGTCCTCCCTTAGTGGAGAGACACATTCTACTTCTCAATTACAACTCTTCTAATCTTTCCATTAATTCTATTCTTAAATTCCACAACAAGAGAATCGTTACTTGCTAAGGAATCACGCCACACGCCTATCACCTAATCCACACGCCATTACTCAACAATAACAATGCAAATCGTGATCTCCTTCGCACTCATGGGTAATTAAACTTCTCTGTTGGGGTTATGGAAGCCGAATGAGATACTATCTATTGCTGTGAGTTTGTGAGTTCGAGACACGTATATTGCTTATATCATTATTCTCTTCATCTTAATGCAAATTCTTGTGGCTGCAGACGCATAGAATAACGCCAGTCTAACATTTAACTTGTTCGAGAGAAAGGTTATTTGCCTGGAAAAGAGATAATGTCAAGGTAGTAGGACAACCTTTCCTATTAAAAAGCTAGTGCCGTAACTGGACTAACCTCTTGGAGAATTCGTACCGTTAGACACGCTTTAAGCTCGAGAGAGTTAAAGTGAAATAGTCCTTGTTTAGGTCGAGAGACGCTTGGATTTACCATCGACTGCAATTCTCTATAAGCAATTACATGTCAAGACTCTACACACTCATAGCCAATAGAGACGTATACCTCAGAAGGTGGACATAACCCCAACGCTTCAATTCTCACTGTTTCACAACCTACGAAATACTCTGTTTTTACTTTGTTATTCTCAGCTTTGCTTTACTATTTTGTTTACATTACTTGCACGACAAGACTCCCCCCTTCTTACGAGACTTGCACCAAAAGTTTAGTAATTTTTCTTACTTGTTGGCCAAGCTATTCCCTGTGGGATCGACACCCAACCCAGGTTGGGTTCTATATTTGCTAACGACCGCTTTACACTCCCACGAGAGCTGTAGATTGAGCGTTATCAAAAATTGGCGCCGTTGCCGGGGAATACGAGTGTCAATCAAGTTTGTGATAATTACTAGACCCTTTGGTCAAAGATTCTCGTACTTTTATGTTTAGTTTTTGTTTTTGTTTATTGCAGGTTTTTACTTTAGTGCATGCCCCATACTAGAAGTTCTGGTCAACCGTTATTACCAATCAATCCTGAACCACAACGAATTAGAAGAATGGAAGCACAAGCTGAAATCGACAGGATGGCTGCTCAATATGAGCAAGCAAGATTAGCTGCTCTTGCCGCTGCTCAAGTCCAACAACAAAACATTGATAATCCTGGGCGAGCAACAAATCCTGACGATGAAGATTTAGGAGATGACGAGTTGATAAACCCAAGGCATGTTGCTGAAACTACAACACCTGCCAACAAAAGAGGTCGACAAGCTTGGTATAGGTATGATCGCCAACCTTTGCTGCCAGCTTTCGACGATGATGATGATGATCTTGATGGTGCCGGACCCACTGGAGCAATAATTCCACCCCCATTAGCGCCCGGAGCCAACTTCAATATCACAAGCACCATGATTCAGTTATTGCAACTCAAGGGATTATTTGGTGGACTAGCAGGCGATGATCCGAATATGCATCTCATCAACTTTATTTCTACATGCAAGTCCTTTGACAATCCTGGTGTTGGTCAAAATGCTATTCGATTACGTTTATTTCCATTGTCTCTGTCTGGGGAGGCAACTCTATGGTTGAATGGGCTGACTCCTAATTCGATTACTAATTGGAGGCAATTGAAAGACGCTTTCCTAGAAAGATTCTTTTCGTCATCCAAAAGAGCACAGTTGAGAGATGAGATCATAAATTTTCGACAGCTTCCCTCTGAAGCTCTTCATAAAACATGAGAGAGGTTCAAGACAAAGCTAGCGAGATGCCCAAACCATCACATGACTAATGTTCACCTTATGGAGATCTTGTATAGAGCCTTGAATTCAATAACTAAACCAGTGGTGGACAACGCAGCTGGAGGTTCTTTCATGGACCTCACCTTTGGTCAAGCAAGTAATATGCTAGATCGCATGACAAAGCAAAGTAGAGCTTGGCATACCAGGGATTCTGAGGTAGCAAGCCCCACTTTATCTATTGGCATGACTACAGACCAACGAAGAAGAGAAGAAGAACGTGATCAAGATATGGCGCACATGAAAACACAATTGGATCTTCTGACAAAACACTTATTATCAGGGAAGACCGAAAAAGTGAAAGCTGTAGCGCTAAAAGGAAGAGACAAATCTGATTCTGAAGAGGAGGCCGACTACTTGAACAATCAGGGGGGTTTCCGTGGGAATGCCCAAGGAAACCAAGGTCGGAACTATTATGATAAATCTGGAAGCAAAGACCAAGGTAGTTGGAAGAAAAATAATGAAAAGAGTGGTTTGTACGTTCCCCCTGGTAGACGTGATACCACCACATCTAATTCTGGAAGTATGGAAGACATGATGGCTAAGTTATTGAAAGGAGTGGAAGCAACGAGCGCGGGAGTTACGGAGGTGATTAATGATTTGTCCTCCATGAAGCAATTAGTTGATTCTCATTCCACTTCTATCAGGCAAATAGAGCAGCAATTGAGCCAACTTTCAGCAGCATTCAATCAAAGAAAGGCTGGCACCTTACCAAGCGATACTGTGCAAAACCCTGGGTCATGCATGGCCATCACTACCAGAAGTGGTAAGGTGCTGGAAACTTCAGCAAAAGTCAAGCAAGTGGTTGACTAAGTTGCGGCAATGGACATTACACCTAGTGACGTTAGAAAAGGAGAAGAAGCCGCAACAACTACTCCCAACGTCAGGGATGTTTCACCTAGTGACGTGCAGCCTGAAAAAGTGGAAAAACAGAAGCAAGAGGAGAAAAAAACCGTGGAGAGAACACTTCCATACCCACCACCACCTTTTCCCCAAAGATTGAAGAAGGTGGCGGATGACACAAAGTTCAGCAAATTCATGAATATGTTAAACAGCTCACCATTAATGTTCCATTGGTGGAGGCACTTGAACAAATGCCTGGGTATGCGAAATTTATGAAGGATCTCTTGACAAGGAAGCGGGCAGCAAGTTATGACTTGGCGGATAATGTTCATCATTGTAGTGCAATCGCTACAAGATCGCTAGTTCAAAAGAAGGAAGATCCTGGAGCTTTCACTATTCCTTGCACAATTGGATCGTTGGATTTTGCTAAGGCATTGTGCGATTTGGGAGCTATCATCAATTTGATGCCACTATCTATCTACAGAAAGTTGGGGTTGGGAGACCCTACACCAACCAATATGAGGCTCGTGATGGCTGATAGGTCGGTAAAATGACCTGTGGGTATCTTGAATGATGTGTTGGTGAAGGTTTCTTCATTCATCTTTCCTGTAGACTTTGTTATTCTGGATTGTAAGGAGGATTCTGAAGTTCCCATCATCTTGGGACGTCCCTTCCTTGCAACTGGAAGTGTGCTTATTGACATGAAAGATAATGAGCTTTTGTTTCGAATTAATGACAAAGTGGTACGGTTTGATATACGCAAAACAATGAAGCAGCCCAGCGATATGAATGAGTTATATGTAGCTGATGTTCATCATGAGGATACGAAAGCATTATCTATAGAGAAACAGCCTACTGTTGAGCCATTGACTGCTGCGCCACTGAATGTTGAGCATGAAGATGATGAAGGTTATGAAGAACTTATGAGTGCTCTAACAGAAATAGAGCCTTATACTCCTAAGCAACCAGATTGTGATCTCAAGAATCAACCAAAAGCAAAGACTCCCTTTGACGAGCCACCAATGCTAGAATCACAAGAGCTCCCCGACTATCTAAGGTATGTGTTCTTGGAAAGTAGAAATATACTTCCGGAGAGAGCAGATGATTTAAGTGAACAGCACGTAGAAGCTCTCATCTCTGCTCTGAAGAGATACAAGAGAGCTATGGGTTGGACTATTGATGATATAATTGGAGATTCTCCGGGAAAATGTAAGAGCCATCTTGAAGAATATCGCATGCCCACAGGTAAGCCTCATTGTCGTCTAAATCCTTTTAGAAAATGATCCATCACTTACCTCGACGAATTCTAAGTACTCGAGGTAACCATGTCGTGCCACGACAATAAATAAGGCGCTAGATGGGAGGCAACCCATCGTTTTATCGTTTTATCGTTTTGTCTTTCTTTCATTCTAGTACTTGTCTTGTTTTGCTAAATTAAAAATCCAAAAATAAGAGTCATGCCACGACCAAAACTAAGGCTCTTGGTGGGAGGCAACCCATCGTACTAATTGTTTTCGTTTGGTTTTGAGCAAAAATAGGTGCAAGAAGTATTCAACGAGGAGATTGATTTCAATTGACGATTTGGACGCATTGTATGGTAAAGTTGGTAAGTTAGGAATGGTGATGCATAAGGCTATGGATTGAGCATTTCTCATGCCAAAATAGGCATCGAGAAAGGCTAGGCCTTGGTAAAACTAGGCCACGAACGATGCACGACCTATCCTATAGCCTAAGGTCTCGGAATCTAGTGTGCTATACACTATGCGCCGCCTATTCCTAGGTATGCTTTTGACTATGCGCCGCCTATGCTATGGCATTTGGTCTCAGTATCTCATGTGCCATAGACTATGCAGCGCATATGTCTACAAATGCCATAGACTATGCGGCGCATATGTCCCATTATGCCATAGACAATGCGCCGCATATGTCATTGATATGCCGAGTGATATGCGCCGCATATGTGGTGTTTTTGTCTCCAAATCCGATTGTAAATGGGTCATAACCCGACCCATACTCTTCCTATATAAAGGGAACTTAGTTTTATAACACAACCACATTAGAAAAAACCCTAAGGGCGCCGCATAACCTTCCAAATCCTCTCAAAATTTTCTTCTTTTGCTCTTCCAATTCACAACACCATCTCCACAAGTTTCAAGCAAGTAAGTACTCGCATATTCCTCATTTATTTCTCGTAAATACTACGTTTATGATGAATTGCTAAATCATATATGATTGATGGTGATGTTTATGTGTTTGGATTGTTGTTACAAAATCATGTGAGTAAACATATACGTAGGAAATTCTTGGCTTGTTTCCGACTTGAATTTGGTTTCAATAGCATTGTTATGATAATTTCTGAATTGACAGGGCTATGAATATTGCTTAAGATTGTTGTTTGGATGCTTACATGTTAGACCATCCCGACCATCGGGATAAGATTATAGTGCCTATCGACTTAGGCGGTTGTGCTTGTTGTAAAAATAACGATTCCATGTGGTAACCCCTAGGTCGTAGTGTTGCTATATCTACCATGAAAGTAGTCCAATGGCTGCAAATAAGTGATGCAATGCTGATTTTCTTGTCAGAATACAATCCTAAAACGTATGTCGACGAATTCTGAGTAAATCGACAACGTTCACCTCACTGATTTGCATAACAAAATTAAGTGTGGGGTGGTACCCTAGTGCTTGCATATAGATTGTATCAAGTGAGATTGTGCTACAACTTACATTATTTCTAGTCTCAGGTACAATGGCACCTAAAGCAAGGCAAGGCAAGGAGAAGGCTACCACATCCCAAAAGGGCAAGAAGAGAAGTCGAAAAGACCAAGGAGAATCATCCTCAGCACACCTACAACGCAGAATGTTCGGAATAAAATGGGTTCTTGAGGAAGAAGCCAAAGCATGGTACTGCAGCAACAAAGAAAGAAAATATGTGCACGTCGACTTGATCAACAAGGAGACCTTAGCAAAGAAGGAGCCGCGAATGTTGGCAAAAATAATGGCTTTGAAGCTGGATTTCATCTTCCGCGACATGGGAGAGTGCAATCTTGACTTGACAAGAGAGTTTTATGCCAACTGGTCGCCGAACACAATAGGCAATGAAGTCAAGATTCGGGGCCAAGTGTTACAGCTCACCGCGGATTGGATCAACTCTTTTCTTGGCTTACCTTCGGTCGACACAGCACCATTCAAAGAACTGTACAGTAGGCCTCCTTATAGAGCGATACGACACACACTTTGTAGAAGTAGATCAATGGCAAGGTGGGGCAGACATAAAGAAACAGGTCGACACAACACCTTCACCTATGCTCCACTAAATAGGGAAGCACGAATCTGGATGCGTATTGTCAACTCATGTCTTATTCCTGGGACTCAATACACCAAGATATTGAGAGATAGAGTGTGTTTGGTCTATGCTTTGATGAAGAATGTCCCTATCAACTTTGGGGCAATCATTCGATCTACCATGAGGAAGGCCAGACTCCACAAAAGGTCCTATTTCACATTCGGTAATTTGTTGACAGCAATGCTGCGGAAGGAGGATATCGAAGAGGAACCAGCTGACCACAAACTCCCACACAACCCAAAGAAGGTTGACCTCACCAAGGTCAAAGATGCTGAAACAACTCATGGAGTCAACCTTACTACTGCGAAGAGACATGCTCGTGACGAGAGTTTCTTCCGCCATCTCTATGGCATGACACGATTTACTATGATGAGTGGTGGACGTATTCCAACTGCTGAAGAGCTCCAACAGCTGGATCACGACTACCGAATGAACATGCATGCACGGGAGATGTGTGGAGTGGGTGTATATTTTGAGGAACCTCTAGACGATGATGTGCCGACTGATGATGATAGACGCTTGCCTGATTCTGACGAAGAGGAGAACTCTGACGACGACTCTTATGATGATTCAGACGAAGTGGGTATGACCCCCGACATTGATGAAGGGTCCGACTAACCAGGCTCTTCGAATTTATTTTCCACTGAGGGCAGTGTCCCGTCTAAGTGTGGGGTGGCAGAATCGCATGCTATACTTCTTTGTTTGCACCTATGTTTGTATGTTTGTTTGTTCACTTTGTTTTTTTTGAGCCCGTTTTTTTTTGTTGTTTTTCGTTTGACATTTTTTTTAGTTTTTTTTAGGAGTCAAATTTTTCTAGCTTCGCATGAAATTATTTTGATAGGCAGCATGAGATTATAACAAGAGTATGTGCTACAATTATGACTATTGAGACGCTTAGGCTCTAGTTGTGACTCATTATGTGATAGTGTGTGATTCAATTGTTGGGTCGAGAGTCTATATTACTTCCAATCAAGTCGACCTTGTGCCTTGTGTGTGTGAGATTAATAGTATCTTCTATGTATGTGGCTGATGCTAGAACTTGCCTGGTATGTATGCAAAGCGAAAATAAGGAGTGTAAGTTTAGGATATGATTTAGGCATTTCTTTGGCAACCTATACATGTTTACCTTCAGTTTTACCTACCCATGGACATCATCCTAGTTAAACCTTTTTGAGCCTTTAGCCTATTTCTTTGACAACCTTGTATGTAAGCCTAATCCATTTCTTTCAAGACCGTAATTTGATCCAAATTCCTAAGTGTTTTAAAGTGAAAAAGTCATGTGACAACATAAGAGGAAATTGGGTGAGTATGATGCTATAAACTGTAATGGTTCTTGAATGTGTTATGAAAAAGAAAAAAAGTGCTATCATAAGAGGGATGTTGTGAAAAGAAAAAGGAAAAGAAAGCTGAAAAGTGAGTTGTGCTTAAAATTGAAAAGAGGAGAACAAGGGTGGTAGAACAAAAGAAAGAAGAAAGGTTGAAAGAAAAAAGTGTCGATGATACAAAGTGATGTATTAAAGCGCTTAGGAACCTACTCACTATTTCTGGCCAAAATAGTTGATCCTACCCGTCCCTTAGCCTACATTACAACCATCAAAAGACCTACTTGATCCTAAGTTTAGCATTCTGACATTTAGTAGAGTACTACATTAAGGGCAAGCCTATGGTCATCAGTTGCTACATATGAATTCTTTGTGAGAGTGAGAGCAAGGACATTTTGATACCCATGTTTAAAAAATATGCTATATTTGTGAGTAATTATGGGTAATATATTGTGAGACACACATGGTTGATGAGCTTTGGATAGTTGTATATGATTCTATGTACCTTAACGTTTGCATGCGAGTTGATCACCATCACTAGTCTACGCTAGAGGTTAAACTGTTTCTACTTATAATCGGGAAGCTACTCTTTGTTGATAATTTTTGTGCTTGTCTTGAAGAATGTTTTGTGTTGTTGCTGTAAAAACCCTAAGTTGATGCTTAGAAGGACATGATATTTTGTTCGAGGACGAACAAAGCTGCAAGTGTGGGGTGTTGATGATAGGCGAATTTACACGCCTATATCAATATATTTTGTCTATATTTTAGCCTAATTTTGAGAACAAATTATATATTTCATGCACTTTTAGTCCTTTTTCCTGTAAATGAGCTAACAAACATGATTAGGAAAGTTTCAGGTATAAATGATGCAAAATACAGCATTTTATGGCTTACTTGACGCAAAAGAAAGCTCACAAAGGAAGGGAAGGAAGTCTACACGCCTAAGGACCAAAACTGCTGCATGGAAAATCTGTCCCGGGCTAAAACAACATTTCTGAAGACTTTGGGGACTTACAGATACAAAGCTGGATTTTGACAATGATACATTAACCTAGTACAATTGGGTTATGTATTTCATTAGTTTATTTGGATTAGGAGAATGTTACATTAACCTAGTACAAATGGGTTAAGTATTTCCTTAGTTTAGTAGGATTTGGTTATTTATTTCATTAGCATAGTAGGAGTAGGATAGGAGTATTATAAATACCCTATCATGCTAGAGATTTTTAATAAAGTCCTCCCTTAGTGGAGAAGGAAGTCCTCCCTTAGTGGAGAGGCAAGTCCTCCCTTAGTGGAGAGACACATTCTACTTCTCAATTACAACTCTTCTAATCTTTCCATTAATTCTATTCTTAAATTCCACAACAAGAGAATCGTTACTTGCTAAGGAATCACGCCACACGCCTATCACCTAATCCACACGCCATTACTCAACAATAACAATGCAAATCGTGATCTCCTTCGCACTCATGGGTAATTAAACTTCTCTGTTGGGGTTATGGAAGCCGAATGAGATACTATCTATTGCTGTGAGTTTGTGAGTTCGAGACACGTATATTGCTTATATCATTATTCTCTTTATCTTAATGCAAATTCTTGTGGCTGCAGACGCATAGAATAACGCCAGTCTAACATTTAACTTATTCGAGAGAAAGGTTATTTTCCTGGAAAAGAGATAATGGCAAGGTAGTAGGACAACCTTTCCTATTAAAAAGCTAGTGCCGTAACTGGACTAACCTCTTGGAGAATTCGTACCGTTAGACACGCTTTAAGCTCGAGAGAGTTAAAGTGAAATAGTCCTTGTTTAGGTCGAGAGACGCTTGGATTTACCATCGACTACAATTCTCTATAAGCAATTACATGTCAAGACTCTACACACTCATAGCCAATAGAGACGTATACCTCAGAAGGTGGACATAACCCCAACGCTTCAATTCTCACTGTTTCACAACCTACGAAATACTCTATTTTTACTTTGTTATTTTCAGCTTTGCTTTACTATTTTGTTTACATTACTTGCACGACAAGACTCCCCCCTTCTTACGAGACTTGCACCAAAAGTTTAGTAATTTTGCTTACTTGTTGGCCAAGCTATTCCCTGTGGGATCGACACCCAACCCAGGTTGGGTTCTATATTTGCTAACGACCGCTTTACACTCGCACGAGAGCTGTAGATTGAGCGTTATCAACTTGTCCCATCAACTCCATATTCAGACAGTTAGAGGCTTTCATACTAGAGTATTTTAGATAGATGTTTCAGTATTCAATTTTCAGTATTTATTATTTGTTTTAGATATCAAACTTATGGCGGTTTTAGACTATCTTCCATATTTATTTCAGATATATTATCATTGTAGTGTTATTATTATTCAATGCTCATAGCAGGTACCAGTCATGGGTTAGCTGGTGGTCCTTCGGGGTCACTAGCACTGTGTAACGTCCGGGGTACAGACTCGGGGTGTTCCACATACTTAATTTGTGAGTTCATTGTTATTACTTGAATGCATGAGTTAAGTACAATGAAATTGACTAAGTCTATTATGATGATTGTGCACTTGTGATATTTTTGCACTGTGATATATCCTGAGTGATTTTTGTCACAATCCAAAAGTTGAGGTCTTGATGGCACCTACCTTGATGCAGTCTTAGTAGGTAAGCCAACCCTCCCCCCTCCATAATGGAAAAAATAAAATAAGAAATGTCACACCCTTTGATTAAACCAAAAGATTATATTTAAAGTTTGAAAGGGTTTTTATTATCAAAGCGACAAAAGATTGAAATTTTTTTTCAAAAAAAGATTATTTACAATTTTTGTTCAGAGTTGCCACTTGACATAATTCGATTTGACAAGTCACCTTTGAAAGATCCTTTTCAAAATGATTTGACTCTTTAAACTGGTTTACAAATAGAGATTCTGGCTAAGAAATTCTGTTGACCGAGGAGAAGGCGTTAGGCACCCCTCGGTCCCGTGGTTTGACCACGGTCGCTTGGTGGAGCATATCAACTAATTTGACATTATGAATGTATAAACCACATAAAGCACGCAAAAACAATCAAGCAAACAAACAAAATAAAACAATCCAAAATTTAGTGTCCAGTCCAATTATACAGTCCAAAATAAAAAATGCAAAAATTTAAACCTATGCTAACCTACACTAAACCTTAACTATGCTCCAATGTTTTATCCGATGCCTCAGGCCTTGATCACGAACCTCCTTCGAAGGCATAATATGTCGGGGCATTCCCCAGTGAATAAATAAATAAAACCTCAGGGCATTTTTCGGTCAAATGAATACACTTAAATCAAATACGATAAACTAAAAAGAAACATCCCCACTCACATTCAAACATTCAACCAAACACAAGTTCTAAATTTGCCTATCCGAACCTACATTTGCCTATCCATTTCAACTTATCATAATTCTATCGCGTTCCAATAATGTTCATGTTTATTCCGAATTAAAAAAGAAATACCAAAAAAACAAAATCAATCTATATTGATCCTTTTTATCAATTTCTCAATTCTGCCCCAAATTCATTCTCAACCAATGATTAACACATGCTTCGATTATCAATTCATTTTTCAAAGTCCAAAAACAACACCAACCAACACACAACGAAGATTCAAACACACCAAACAACAAATCATTCACATTCACGTAAAATTTAAAGGGAGAGAAGATAAAATTGAACCTCAATGCCGCTTTCAAAATCGATGTATTAATCTGATTAGACTCAGTAGAATCCATGTCCAATAACCTCGACGGTTACCAAAATCTCAACTCTCCAAATTAATTATAAACCAATCCAAAACGCGATATCCGAAACTTGATTCGAACTTAAAAATCACAAAGAAGCAGACGAACACCCGAAACCCAATTTGTACCACAAAAAATTATGATTTTTAGATCGAAATCAAGATGATGGTACTATTTTACGATGGATTTTGATGGAACAGTAGCCAAATGCAGCTTTTGATATTCCCAATGGCTATTCCGATAGCTTTCGGGTGGGAATTCATTGGAGTTAGCATAGGAGGGTTGGATTTGGCTTATTTGGTTATTGATTCACGTTGTTTCTGGTGATGGATCGATTGAAAAATGTGGGGAAGGAGGCTGGCAGTGTTTCTTGGTGGCGGAATAGCCCTTTACCGGTGAGTTTTAGGTGAGGACTCACCGGTCTCCGATCTCTCGGCTTATCTATGATCTCTCTCTTGATCTACTCTCTAATCTCTACCCATTCTTCATCTCTTTTGAACTATACTAGTGTGTGCGTCTGTGAATATATCAGTGAGTGTATGAGAGTATGTGATGGTCTGTGTATGAACTGTGTGTGTTGGGCTCTGTTGTTAATGGAAAAAGGATCAAGAGTAATGTGTATATGCTGTGAGCTATTGGAAGTGTGAGTTTGTTAGTGGTGGGTCCTGCTTCTCTTTTTTTGTCCTTTTTACTTTGTTAACAAAATAGAATAAATGTGAGGGGTAGGGGTTTGGGGTAGGGGTGAGGGGTGTGAGTTGGTTAAGATAAGGTTTGTTAGAATAAGTGAATATCAAGGATTTGATTTGTTATGGATTTATTAATTTTTTTTTGTTTTTTTATATTTTTGATGGGGTACAATTACATGGGTGCGGGTGTATGATAACTGGAGGTAAAAATAGATGAATTGGACTTTGGGAGAGATAAAATTATGTGTCTAAATCATGAACTTTTTGGGTGTAAACACAAAGTGTTTTCAGACAAAAAGTAGACAACGGGACCAAATTTTGACCCGGCCATTATTCAAGGAAAGAAACAAAAGGAAGAAGAGCAACCGGGTCTCGACTTTGGACATCCTACTGATCCAAGTTATGAAGAAATCAAGTCACAAGTATCTCAAAGGGTTTGAAGCAGAGGGACTATACCGAGTTAGAGAGTCGAGTGAAGCCCTGTCGAGGTTTCGGTCCACGACTCTATCATTACATCAAAAAATAAAAAATTACAAGTTAAATGATAAATGAAATTACAAAAGTCCTATTTATGCAGCTTTCCTTGACTCTCGACTTGCTATTTCATCACCCTATTCTTCAGGAGGGCTCTTGACTTGCAATTTCTTCAACTTGTTGCTTGGTTTTCAATTTCTTCACCCTGTTCTTCGAGCAGGTTCCTGACTTGCTATTTTTCAATTTGTTGACTTTTAATTTCTTCACGTTGTTGCTTGAATTTTAACTTTTTTACCCTGTTCTTCAGGTGGGCTCCTAACTTTTAATTTTATCACCCTTGTTCTTCAAGCGGGCTCCTGACTTTCAATTTCATCACCTTGTTCTTCAGGCAGGCTCCTGACTTTCAATTTATCACCCTATTCTTCAGACGAGCTCCTGACTTCTAATTTCATCACCCTTGTTCTTCAGGCGGGCTCTTGACTTTCAATTTCATCACCCAATTCTTCAGGAGGGCTTCTGACTTTCAATTTTCATCACCCTGTTCTTCAGGCGGGCTCCTGACTTTCAATTTCATCACCCTTTTCTTCAGTCGGGCTCCTGACTTTCAATTCCATCACTCTGTTCTTCAGGTGGGCTCCTGACTTACAACTTCATTACCCTATTCTTCAGGCGGGATCTTAAAACCAAAATCAAAACTAGAACGAAAATTATCCCAAACAAAGATTATGATAAAGAAAGATTTCATTCATTCATTTTTTGTTGAAAGTAATGTCCTAGAATCCTGAAACCAAAATCAAAACTAGAACAAAAATTATCCCAAACAAAGATTATGATAAATAAAGATTTTATTCATTCATTTTTTGTTGAGAGTAATGTCCCATTTTCCAGGAGGGTCCTGAACATAAAGCAATATCCCATTTTCCAGGAGGGTCCTGAACATAAAGCAATGTCCCATTTTCTAGGAGGGTCCTGAACATAAACTAATATCCCATTTTCCAGGAGGATCCTAAACATAAAGTAATGTCCCATTTTTTAGGATGGTCCTGAACATAAACTAATGTCCCATTTTCCAGGAGGGTCCTGAACATAAAGTAATGTCTCATTTTTCAGGAGGGTCCTGAACATAAAGTAAATTCTTATTTTCCAGGATAGTCCTGAACACAAAGAAAATTCTCATTTTTCAGGAGGGTCCTGAACACAAACTAATGTCCCATTTTCTAGGAAGGTCCTGAACATAAAGTAAGGTCCCATTTTTCAGGAGGGTCCTGAACATAAATTAGATTCCTATTTTTAAGGAGGGTCCTGAACATAAAGTAAATTCTCATTTTTCAGGAGGGTCCTGAACATAAAGTAGATTCTCATTTTTCAAGAGGGTCCTGAACATAAAGTAAATTCCATATAACATGAATTACTTTTAGTTTTTTCCCCAGTTTTCATCAAAAGCTTTTGCGGGTATAAAATCCAAT
Organism: Capsicum baccatum var. pendulum; assembly: GCA_030864225.1. Taxonomy (NCBI): domain Eukaryota; kingdom Viridiplantae; phylum Streptophyta; class Magnoliopsida; order Solanales; family Solanaceae; genus Capsicum; species Capsicum baccatum. Next base: position 71,121,893 of record CM061558.1, on the reverse strand, counting down.
CACAAATACTTACAACAATGTGTAATGCAAAGATGAATCAAGATTATGATCAAAAAATGCACTTTCGAGGATGAAATTGAATGATCGAGACCAATAAGTTCCTCTCTTAAGAGTGAAAGTGGAGGGTCTTTAATAAAGTGCATTAATGGTTCAAATTAAGAAGTGCACCTCCTATACATGAGACATGAAAGACCCAAATTAGAGAATTTGTTTCTAAGGGGTACAAGATGATGAGTTTTACCACAATTGGAATTACCAAACCTGTACAGCGATATTACATTTTCATTTGCATAAATAAGGAACTGCACCTCTGGGTATTTGTGCTTTGAAGCCCTTGATTAGAAGGTCGCAATTGTTCCAATTTCATACAAAGAAAACTTCTAAGTTTAAAACAGGCTGGTTGGTTTGCGGCTTTCGAATTTAAGGAGATTTCTCTTACACTTGTCCTATTTAGATCTTGCTTCCAATCATTAGAATTTGTAATTTCCTTGTTGCATCGTTGGTCCAAACTCAGAATATTAAGAGTGAATCTGAAACAAACACAGTATCTCTGCTTTGCTATGTTTCTCAGACAATACCCTTTAAACCTTGGTATTTTCACGAATTCCCTAAATTTGTGTGTTGACAACAACATTCTGCATGCCTTATTCTGACTTACAATCTCATTTCTTTCATGTGTTGGCCCTTTGTCTTGCTTTGTGCAATTGAAGAAATTGGTAGCTAGTTTTGAAATCTTTTCTCACTTGTTTTGAGATGAACTTGACTCAAAGACAAGAGAAAAAAATGATATTTTTTTATTTGGATAACTGACTCAAGAAAAATAAAATAAAAACACAGAAAAGAAAGAAAAGACAATGAACGTCCCCAATTGAAAGAAAGGAAAAATTTATCTAAAAATGACAGTCAACTCTTATGATTATGCCATGCATTTGGATTAATCTGTCTGATCTTTCTACCCACACTTTCTTCCAGCTGTTGTTGATTTAATGGTTTTAAAACTGAGTTGCTTCCTTAGGTCAATTTCATTCAATACCTTATTCGGCTAGTGACACCTTAAAGGATTTTTGCTAACAAGCCTCTCTCATTTTTCTCTCGGCTCACCATCGCCTTATGGTGCCTGTGAGGATTTTCACTCATAAGACTCTCTCATTTTTATTTCTCTCCACTTACCATTGTCTTACGGTGCTCGTGAGAGTTTTCACCAATAAGGATCTCTCATTTTTATTTCTCTCTTGATTCCTTATACTGAGGAAGACAAGCAGTTCCCCAAATGCATCCCCATATCTATTGCATGGTTAACCTTAACATCCTCAAAGATTGATCTAAAGGTCTTTATTTGGTTGTAACTTGACTTTTAAATAGGATTAGAAAGAAAGGATGACATGAGGTCCAAACAAAACTTGAAGTGGGGTGGGACTTACAACTTTTGGAATCAACTCAAACAATGAAGATTAACTCATGCCCCAGTTTCTTTGAATGGGCAATTCTAAATTGTTTATTTGGTTGGACCGAGCCCTGAGTAAGGTATCCTACGTATATCTCCCTCGAGAGAGGAGAATAAGGTCATGCAAAGTTTCGGAAGATTGTTCTTTCACTTGATTCTAATTTTTTTCTTTTTTTGACTCTTTTTCTCTTTGGGACTTTTCTGACTTTATTTTTCTTGACACTCTTCTCTTTTCTTTCTTTTTGAACATAATTTTTTTTTTTGAAATTTTTCTGACTCTATTATTTTGCTTGACACTTTTCTTTTGAGCTTTACTGACTCTATCTTGATTCCAAAAGAGGGGTATGAAAGAAAATAGAACTAAAGCTCAAATGGGGTAAACAAAAGATGATGAGATGACTCTATCTTGATTCCAAAAGAGGTGTATGAAAAAAAATAGAACTAAAGCTCAAATGGGGTAAAAAAAGGATGAAATAACGTTTGGATAGCAGAATGAAATGTCTTCATCATATCAATCCTTAAAAATGCAAGTACATATCATGCAATGTGAAAATAAAAGATGGAGATCATTCATGTTATTTTTACAACACTAAATTTAACTGAATTTGTGCATCACTACTCTTACACTTTGTTCAACATAGTACTCCATTTTTGTTGTACATTCCTCGTGTTGAAGGACTCATGACTTCGTGGAGATGATTTTCTTTCTGTTCACGCAGCCACTATTTGACCTAATTGAGCCATGTCTTTCAATTGATGACAAAGTTATTCTTGTGATTCTCAAAATAAGTGTCTTAATTTTCAAAGAAGGCTTCAACCTGTCATCAAATATCTCAACACTCTACCTATTTTCTCAGATGCTCTTGTTTTCTAACTTTAACCCTCTGATTCAATGTTCATGCTTAAACTGGATTTCAAGATCTGGCTGAAAATTTTGCTAGCATGGCATATGACTAGAATCAACATAAAATGAGCTATGTAAAGAAAACAAACAAACAACACAAATTTAAAATACAAAGGAAAAAAGGGACACTCCATTTAATTAAAATGAAATATAAAAGGGTTTGAACATAACGACAAAGGGATAAAACAAGATAGATCCCAAACTACAACCCCAAAATAATTTGGATAATAGAAAAGAAAATAAAACAAACTACCAGACCTCTTCCTAGTAGGGAAAGGGGTGACTTCTCAATTGCTCAACCTAACAACTTAGTTACTGGTTTACATATCAGCATGACTAGAGCTTCCACCATGATCAAACACATTTGCTTCAACAAATAAGTTCTAGATCCCCATGCTTAACTCATTGTTTCCCACATATTATGCAGTACCACGTGTTGGCGAAGAACTCTATGGGACGGTTGAGGCGTCAATGTTTTTCACCACAATCAATTTTTCTTGAATCATCCTTTCTATTTCTCTTTTCAAAGCATGACAATCCTTAATACTGTGACCCTGAACATCAGAATGATATGCACATCATACGTGTGGATCAAAATTTCTTGAATGCATGTCAAGATTATACCCAAGGAGAGGAGTGATCATGACCAACTCTCTTAATTTCTGGAATAAACTGGCATACGACTCCCCAATTAGTGTAAAATTATCCCTAGATTTCTTATTAAGAAATTTTGGTGGTCCAATTAACATTGATGTGGGTTTAGGAATATAGCAATGATCATCAAGAGTATTGAATATGTATCACTAGTGACCTGGGGAAGCAAAGCTGTTGGATTGATAGCCAAAGTAGAAGCCTCAATAGAAGGTTAAGCAATAAAAGCACAGGCAGTAGGTGGTGCTGTCAATGTAATAGATTTATACTAAAGGGCTAGAGAATAAGTGATGGAAGCATTGGGACGCTTTTGGCTTGGAATGAATTATAAGGCATATTGTGGTGCACATCATTAATAGGAAACTAGCTTTGCAATTATGATAGAAAGCTCAAGGTATTTACAGGGTCAATTGTGGGGAATGGAGGAGGAGGCAACCCACTAGCCCAAGCTCGATACATTTCCATCATTTGTTGTCTCAAACTCATAATTTCTTGCTTTAAACTCTCATTTTCCTGACTCTTTGTTTGATCCATGATGTCACTCTCCATATCCTTGTTGAACACAGCTAACCCTTCCTTGTATTTGGTGTGATATGGAGGACCAACTAGGATGCCACAAACCAACCACCTTAAACTAACTGAACAAGAGCTAACAAATGTGTTAGAGTGCAACACTTTTTCAAAAACTCTTTTTTTCTTTTCTTTGAAAAAGATCACCGGACCCAAAAAGGGCGCCTACGTATCTCACTCCTGAAAGAGGAGAATCAAGTGTGCGTAGTTCATGAAGTCTTACCAAAATAGAAAATTAAACTCTTTTTCCTTTCTTCTTTCTTTTTTCTTTTTCTTGAAACTTTAAAAAGAAAAGAAAATAACAAATTAACAAAAAAAATTAACGAAAATCTTTTGAATTTTTCAGCTTTAACATCCTATACAAAATGAAACCTATGAGTATCAAAGAAAATCTTTTTGGGTTTTCGATTTTGAATTTCATACGAAAATGAAACTTGAAATTGTTAAAGGAAGATCATTTTGTGGTTTTTTTAGAGATGTATATGAAACACCTACTCTAATAAAGAGTGAAGAAATATTTTTTGAATTTTTTAAATAAGATCCCCGAACCCACAATAGGCTGCCTACGTATCTCACTCCCGAAAGAGGAGAATCAGGGCTGTGTTGTTCATCTAGATTGGATAATTAAAGATTAAATAACCAATACCCTAAATTAAGAGATACGACCACAAACAGATGAGGAAAAAGGTCAATAAAATCTTTTCTTTTGAGGTTTTCAATTTGACACATCACATAAAACTGACACCAACAACTATGAACGGAAAATATTTTTGGGTATTTTCATTATATGAAATGTACAAAACTTCTAGCATCTTTTTTTTTTTTTTGAATTTTCCTTTTATAAAAAGCTCCTAAAAAATATTTTTTGAAATTTTTGAATTATGAATGCATGCTAAAGGAGATTAAGAGAAAATCTTTTTGAGGATTTTGTTTTTGAGTAAATGCGTGAAAAAGGTAAGAAAATCTTTTTAAATTTTTGGATTGTGAAAAATAAAAACCATAAAGAACTCTAAAAAACTACAAAGCTCTTTTTCTTTCTATTTTTGTTTTCTCTTTTTTTCCTTTTTTTCGATTGTTCCATACCAACACACCTTTCTTTAATTCTAGCAAATGCTTTTCCTAAAATCAGTCCGTCAAATGACCACGTTACCCTCAGAGATGCAACATTTAGCACATAGGGATGCTTTAGAGGTGAGTCTCATACAAAGGACCAAGTGGCTCCCGCTAGGTCTCAATATGATGCAGATAAGCATGACCTAAAAGCTGACCTACGTTGGGGTTCACTAATAGGGTTGTTCGGAGAGTGTATGGTCAATAGTAGCTGCTTTAGCTTTCCACCCACTCCATACCAGCCGACGGCTCCCCCTCCTAAGATAAGGGTGAATCAACTAGAGTTCGTGTACACAACGTGTACTACAGACTTGTTGCAGAAAGAATTGACTTGGATTATGTAAATGATGCCAGATATAAAACAGTAACACATAAGATAAAAAACTGTAAACACATAGCACATAGGCACTCAACAATGATAAAAAAAAGTACAAACAATAACAGAAACAACGTCCATACACCCACAATGCCAAACTAAGACGATATAACTCCAAAATAAACTCGAATTCTAAAAAAGATCCCCAGTAAAGTCGCCAGAGCTGTCACACCCCTTTTTTAAACCAAAATATTATATTAAAAATTTGAAAGGGTTTTAATTATCAAAGCGACAAAAGATTGAAAAATTTGTTTTGAAAAAGGATTATTTACATATTTTGTTCAGAGTCGCCACTTGACATAATCCAGTGTGCCAAGTCACCTTTGAAGATCCTTTTCAAAATAATTTGACTCTTTAAACTGGTTTGCGAACAGAGATTCTGGCTAAGAAATTTTGTTGACCGAGGGGAAGGTGTTAGGCACCCCTCGGTCCCGTGGTTTGAGAACGGTCGCTTGGTGAAGGATATCGGCTAATTTGACACTACAAAACAATTCAAAATTTAGTGTCCAGTCCAATTATACCATCCAAAATAAAAAATGCAAAAATTTAAACCTACGCTAATCCTAAATTATGCTCCAATGCTTTACCCGATGCCACGAGCCTTGACCATGAACCTCCTTCGAAGGCATAATACGTCGGAGAATTCCCCGATGAATAAATACATGAAACCTTGGGGCATTCCCCGATCAAATGAACACACTTGAATCAAATACGATAAACTAGAAAGAAATATTCCCACTCACATTCAAACATTCAACCGAACACAAGTCCTAAATTTTCCTACCCAAACCTACATTTCACATATCATAATTCTATCGTGTTTCAATAATGTTCATGTTTATTCCGAATTAAACAAGAAACAACAAAAAACTAAAATCGATCTATATTCACCCTTTTTATCAATTTCTCAATTCCATCCCAAATTCATTCTCAGTCAATGATTAAGTCAAGCTTTGATTATCAATTCACTTTTCAAAGATCAAAACCAACATCAACCAACTCACAATAAAGATTCAAACATACAAAACAACGAATCATTTACATTCTCGTAAAAATTAAAGGGAGAGAAGATAGAATTGGACCTCAATGTCGCTTTCAAAAATGATGTATTATTATGATAAGACCTGGTAGAATCCGTGTCCAATAACCTCGACGAGTACCAAAATCTCGACTCTCCAAATCAGGTATAAACAGTCCAAAACACGATACCAAAAACCTGATTTGAACTCAAAAATCACAAAGAAGTAGATGAAGAGCCGAAACCCAATTCGTACAATAAAGAAGCATGAATTTTAGATCAGAATTGAGTTGATGGTACTATTTTATGATGGATTTTGCCAGAACAGTAGCCAAACGCAGCTTTTGATATTCCCGATGGCTGTTTTAGCTTTTTTGGTTGTTGATTCATGTTATTTCTGGTGATGGCTCAGTCGAAAAACATGTGGAAAGGGGCTCGTGGTGTTTCATGGTGGTGGAAGAGCCCTTTTTCGGCAAGCTTTAGGCAAAGAATCGCTGGTATCCGATCTGTCTCCCCGTCTTCAATCGGTCTCTCGATCTACTCCCTAATCTCTACCTATTCTTCATCTCTTTTGAACTCTACTAGTGTGTACTTCGGTGAATATATCAGTGAGTGTGAGAGTGTGTGATGGTCTGTGTATGAAATATGTGTGTTGTGCTCTACTGTTAATGAAAAAAGGATTAGGAGTAATATATATATGTGTTGTGAGGTATTGGCAGTGTGAGTTTGTTAGTAGTGGGCCCCACTTTTTTTTTATCCTTTTTGATTTATTTACAAAATAGAATAAAATGTGAGGGGTAGGGGATGAGAGGTGTGAGTTGGTTGAGATAAGGTTTGTTAGGATAAGTGAATATTAGGGATTTGATTTGCTATGGATTTATTAAAATTTTATTATTTTTTTATATTTTTGGTGGGGTACAATTACATGGGTGAGGGTGTATGATAACGTGAGGTAAAAATGAATGAATTAGGCTTCGAGAGGGACAAAATTAGGTGTCTACAAGAAAGAAATTAAATAAATCCGAGACTTCTGGAACGAAGTCATGCCACATTATTCAAAAAACAAAATTATCCAAAGAAATACATCAATCCCTAAAATATGATTTCATAAGTGTAAAGAAAATCCACTACCAAACTTGAATCTAGTAAGTACAACTCTGTCTTCGAATATAAGATAAAGACATAAAGATAGAGGGAGGCTGAACAAGGCTCCAGATGAGGAGCTCACTAAATCTCTGATATAACTCTCTCACTGCACGAATCAGCCACCATGGGTTTCACTTATATCAAAATTTGCACCAAAATAAAATAGAAGTAAGAGTGAGTACGGCCTACTTGTACTTAGTAGGTATCACATGTTGATTGAGCAAAGTAGAAGAACAAACAAGCAAAGAATTAGTATAAGCATGCTTCCACCTGCATGTAGCAAAGTTCTCATATGGTAGCTCACACTCTACATCCTAACAGTTCTATAAGTATAATATAAATACAAGAATAACTACACATGAAGAAATAAAGAAGCTAAGTACACAACAACAAATATATAGATAGAGGTGTAAATAATACAATGCAATACAATGCTATGATGGTGGGATAATGATGATATAAGTTATCACATGACTTTTCGTATATACCATTCGAGCATAAGTGCTTAAATATAGGACCCGTGGGCGGTTCACAAGTTATATACTTTCACAATCTCAATCACCTTACCAGTACATTCCTCGATAAAGGGTTTTGTAAAGTGTTTCATTTTCTTTCAAAAATTAATATTATTTAGTGGTACTAAATCTCATAAATACGTATGAATAAAAAAATAATTTAATGTTTATAACCAATCAGTATGAAGATAATAATCAATTCAATATAGGTATAAATGAGCTCGGAATCAACTCAATATGTTGATAATGCATGATATTAGCCTTTGCATGACATCACTGGAATAAATAGTCATGTAAGAGATCAATAATACCATTTCAAAACTCCTCACTCAAGCATCACGATAATGATAGAGGGAATGAATGCTCAAAGAAGGCCTATAATATCAAATAAATCCCTCACACAGGCATCACAATAAATATAATCTCTCAAGTCAACATCAATATACATATTATCCTCTACACAGGAAACAAAATAATAATAATAACCTTAAAATACTATTTCTGCATTTAAATCCCCAACCCATAACATGTTTTACATGAATGTTTAACTACCCAGCACAGTCTGAAGAAAGTTAACTCATGACCTACCTCAAAAAGCTAAAATCCAAGACTAGACCCATCAATATGAAACCTTTCCTTCATGAACAGTCTCAAAATAAATGAAACCTATCAAAAATATAATCTACACATCAAAAGGAAACTAATAATACCCATATTGGATATATTTGATTTGGGTCCAGAATAGTTCAAAAATTAACTCAAAATCAAAAAGGATATATCTAAAATTTTATTTAAGAATCATGCTTCCCAAGTAAAGATGAGTCTAAATCTAAAAATCCAAGAAAAATAAGTTGAAATTGGACTTAAATTGAAGAAAACTAATTTTATACTTTACCGGGCAAAAGCCCTTCAATTGAAGTTTGAAAACAAGTTGTAAGAGTTATTTTGAATATAGAATCAATAGGAAATGATGAAAATGAGAGTTTAGAGATTACCAAAGCAAGATTAATAAAAAACCCTCACTGAAATTATCATTTCGAGGTCTCAAGATTCAAAAAAATGGTAAAAATTAAGAACATAGAAAATTTATATATTTTTCAGGTAAATAGTATCTTGCAATCACTGTCCCCACCTCACAATTGCGAGGGTTAGCATTTACTAGCATAAGTAAGCCATCACAATTGTAGGAGGAGGGCCTTGCGACCACTATGGTCAAACCTAACCTACTCCACTAGAATTCCTCGTTGTTATTAGAGTAACCTACCACGTAATTACGATAAAGAAGATTATCAAGGCTCATGATCACGACAAGTGTCTATGCGATCGCGATGAAGGAACTAATTGCACCAGATTATATACAAACCAACAATCTGGTTAGTCAAAAAATATATCTAAATAGACCCTCAAGATTTGTTCGGGACACTGGAGGAATGAACCAAATATGCTACTAGGTTTGTTTTATATTTGGACTCAATGAAATCATCAAATTTTTAAAAAGAGATTATTTTACAATGAATTAGCTCTCAGGGCTCCTTTTAAGCTTAGTTTAACTAGTTTCTATCTAAAGGGTAAAAATAAAATTTAAAGTCTAGAGAACCCAACTAACGTTTCTACTAATGCCTAATTGATTCCAATAATGAATTAAGAAATTCACCATAGGATTCTCATATCACAAAATATTGACAAAAGTCAAACTAACCTTTTTTAAAAACATCTAAGGGTCTCAACTCACTCCAATCACTTATGAATGAATTAGGGACCATTCCAACCAACCCAATAACTTAAAAATATCATATAAAACTATGGATAAGTATAAATAGTTAAAACATAGAAAAAATAAAATTCACAACTGTAGTTGTTACAAGAAAGATTGCATTTTATGACATTATGATATTCGGAGGGTCGGGTACTACATAGATACGATACATGGATGAAGTTGGTCCCCTAAAGGTTATGATTATATGGCATAAATAAGTCTTCTTAGCATGTATGTATATATTTGAGTTAGTACTTGTGATGACGTGATGCATTATGTACAAATGTGAGTTCATTGATTCATATTTGACATATATGATATATTATTGTGGTTGAGGTTGCATTATACTATTTATGTGACATTGATAACTACATGGATGATTCGGTGTTGATATTACACTTTCAAGCTTTAGTGGACTTAGGTCCCCAGTTGTATTGTGAATGTTGTACATATGGGGTGGTAATACAAATAGATAGTTGGGATGGTCTTACGCGGTCCATCTGTGGACATTATTGATTTGGTTTTGTGAATTACTTGTTATGTGTTGAATGCAAGTATACTTATTATTTGATTTGTGTATGTTTGAGTCTAAATTAAGTCATTCGGTGATACTTATCAGTACATAAAATTTTATATTAATACTATATTGTGTTATTTCTTTTGTTGTTAAGTGTAGGTTGTGTTCTAGAGATTCCTATGATACCTCGCTCTAGAGTGTGACCAACAATTTCTGATCCAAGAGTAAGCACTTATCTTCAAACTGTCATAGATCTTCTCAGTAGATCATGTCCATTTATTCGGACAATGATAATCTTTATATTTCAATTAGATTTTGGATATTATTCTTAGACATTATTTTTATTTAATAGTTCTGGTACGATAATTTTTGGGTCCTTGAAAATTGTAATATGTGTTTTGATTATGCCCCACTTATATCTATGTTTTGGTTTCATTTAGGTATTTATCATTAGTATTGATTGGTTGATATCTCTATCTTTAAAATGGCTAAGTATTTTGGGCTAAGTTTTGGGTTAGATGGTTCTCTCATCAGAGGGTTAGTGTGGATGCCACTCATGGCTATTTGAATTGTTACATCTAATTTTTTTATTGTCGAATTCTTTTGCTAAAGGTGATTAGTATAGTGGTGAAGGAGCTTCAAAATTCATTTTAGTTCACCAATTTAATATTAGGTATTATATTTTTTGGATAATCTTATATGAATTTTTTGCTCCGTTATTGAGAAAGTATAGCTTAAGTATATATTAATGTATATTATATCAAAATAACAATTGTAAAAGTAACCAATAATATTTATGTAACAATCTTCCTTGTGATTTTTTTAATTTTTGGTATATTTCAATTATTTTATCCTTCTCTGTAGTTGTATTATAGTATTTTTGGTCTGCGGGAATGTGTGTTTTGGTTTCTAAGGTGATGGATGGAGTATTTTGAGATTTTTTTCATTTTAAAAGGTTATTGAGATGGTAAGGTTGACCTCGATTAGCATTTGGAGATTTGGGTGTAGTATGAAAATTTCGTCAATTTTATTAGCTTGAAAATATCATTTTGGGGTTAACAAGACTATGGGTTTAGGTCCTGAGGCTTTTGGATTGATTTTGAGAATTTAAAGGATACTGAAAAGTTAAGGTTTAGAGTTAATTTTGTCAACATCCAGTGATAACGACCTCCATTTGTAAATTCGATCATTTTCTTTAGTTTGAAATATTAATTTTCATTTATTAGCATAGTTGGATGGTGTTCACAGGGTTCCAAATAAACTTCTATGGAATGTCAGAAAATTTTTGAATTTAGATCTTCGACTAGTTTGCCGGTGTTAGTGCTCACTGAATTCGTTCTTAACATTTATGAGGAGGACGTCCCATTTGTAAAGGGTTCAGGGGTGTGGATGAGGGTATTTGATCTTTGTTATCTTGGTGCCGGTCATGCTCACTGTGGATTGGGTTCGAATCGATCGCGTTTGCAATTGGCTTCTTATGTTTGTGAAGAAGGATGGACCTGGGCAGATTTAGAATCCTCTTTTTTGAACATAAATTCCATAACTCAATTTTTGAAGTTGAAAAACTCATTTTTGAGAGATTCAACAGGTGATTATCGAGGTAAGTTTCTAAATCAAATATTTTAAATATTTTTCAATGATTATTTCGGTATTTCATCTTTAATTCTTGATTTTTCAAATTCAAATTTGAATTTTTTTTATAAAAGTTAAAGAATAATAAATTGATGATTTCAAGGTCGATTTTAATTTATTTTTTTATGAAACTTCAAATATAAACTTCTTAAGTTATCAATTATGTAATTTTTCAATAATATTTTAATTTTTCCTTTGTGTGCTCAGGGTTGACTTTTGGATTGACTTTTTAGAGGTGAAATTTAGATATAGAAATATGGGTGTCTATAAATTTATTAACTTATGTATAAATTGTATTTGACCATATTGAGCTCGTTTAGAGGCCATTAGGAAGAGAAAATTTGGTTTGACTTTACAGGTCTTCTTTTAAGACAAGTTAAGGTTTCTTTGACTTTGCTTTGAAGTGTTCATGTGGTAGTTGTATGTATGGGGAGTAATGAAGATTTATGGATCCTATATAGATGAAATAACGAGCACATATGCTAGTATCGGTTTCATGTGAATGATTAAAAGGAATAAATTAACTTGTTTGACTTGTTTTCTTCTATTTGCTAGCATTATTGTGGTGAGTTGTATCTGAAAGTAAATTAGCGAGCATGCTAGTTGACGATTTTACTCTTCTTTAAGAGTTTGAGTTGGATTATTGTAATTTTTACGAAAAGATTGTGATTCTTGCTACTTAAGTTTTAAAAATAGAGTTTACCAATTGTGAAATTTGAAAGAAGTGAATTTAAAAGGAAAGTTGAAGTTATCATATAAAATTCTTTTCTTGATATTGTACTTGTCATAGGAGCATCAGAATGGAATGCATGCACATCATACATTGTATTTCTTTGGAATCAGAGTTGCACGCCTGTATATTATTTTTATATATAAACACATAGACCGGAGTTTCATGCTTTCTTACTATTATACTAATCAATTTATCTGCACTTCGTGCGGTCATAAAAAATCTCATTAAATGTTAAATTAATTTTTCTAAAATTTTAAAAATTAGAAATATTTTTCTTTTTAATCCATAAATTTTGATCATATTAAATAGTCATAACTAACCAAATTCTACCAGAGGCAGAACTATTAAATTAGATACGAATTCAAATGAACCAATAGTAGCTTAGTTAAAGGGGCAAAGCCCTACATTTTAGTTTGTTTCAACCAAGAAAATATCATTTTATCGTAATATAAAAGAAAGAAGAAAAATTCAAGATCAAACACTATACATCAATTAATATGAATATTAAATTAATATTAATATCATAGTAAAATACCCATATTAATTATGGGTTCTTAAGGGGAGTTCAAAGACCAAATTAAACCATAAGAGAATAATTATATTTTGGTGATGGAGTGGTGGGTGGTTACTAGCGGTTTTTAATTGGTCCGGTGATGAATTCCACTGCTGGAAAGTAACAGAAACGGTGAGGGGTGTTTAACCATTGTTCTCCAATGATGGTTCAGAGGGGTTTGATCGAATTTTTGAGGTGGTGAACTGGTGGTGTTTGGTTAGGATTTTGAGGATTTTATGGTGAGTTTGTTTCGATCATAACGTGTTGGTGATTTCAGCAAAATCTTTGCCGAAATGTCTGAATTGAAGGGCTGCTCTCTCTCTGTATGTATGTTTCTCTCCTATTCACTCCATATTTCTCTCCCATTTTCCGCCTAATATTTCCCTCTTTTTTTGTTAGTGTGTGTTTTTATTGTGAGGTATGTGTGGATTGCTCCCCTGTTTTTTGTTAGTGTGTGTTTTTTGCTGTGAGGTGTGTCAAATGTGTGCAGTGTATATCATAAAGTTTAGGTCAAGTATCCCAGCTATATTCACATCTTGAATTAAAAGTGGACAGGCTAAGGAAGTATCAATGCAAAAATCTCAAAATAACACAACTTTTAGTCCTAGCAGCAGCATATAATATATAAGTGACACCATATTCAATTTCTCCAAATACCAAAAGTGGGCTTATTTTAAGAAATTCTTGAACAAAATTCAAGTCTACATCAAATGCAGCAGTATATAAAAGCCATCAACCATAGCCAAGTTTAAGAAGTGAATTTTTCCCTTTCGTGGTGTCATATTCAAGCATCAGCTTTCTTGCAACTTGGACCGGCATCTAGCCACATCATCAAACTGTTCTTTGATGAATAATGAGTTTAATACTTATTCAGACTCATTATTCATGCACAATGCCTTGTTTTAAATGAATAAATGAGATAAATTTTATGGTTAGATGCACTAATATCCACTCTTTACAGGCATGAAGTTGAAACCAAAAAGATATGGATTGGAGCTGAAAATGATTAAAAAAGCAAGGAAGAGAATAGCTAAAGAACTTGACTACATCAGCCTCGATTACCGCAACTGTGGCCCTCTATCAGTCAATACGGTCAGAGCAACGCAACCGCAGCACACAACCGCGGCCGCAGATACAACTGCAGCCGCATAGTCGTAGTCATGGGGAGCTGTGCGCAATCATAGTTCAGTAGGAATATGCCCAGGGACAAATTTGTAAAGGCACTTAGATGCATCCCAAGCCATATTTAAGCAAAAATCCTTTCCTCTTTAGGCATAGCTTACCCCATAAGATATTTTTGGAATTTTAGAATTGAAACCCTAATTTGGGCAAGTGTGTAATTAACTTTGAAGGCAAATTTCTTAGGATTTTTGTGAAGACTGAATGCTTTGGATAATCCTTATGGTATATCTCTCTTTACTTTCTTCATGAGTAGCTAAGTAATATATTCTTGGGATTATGTTGAACTAGTGGGTAATTGTGTGTGGGTATTGTTGTGTTTGCATGAATTTTAGTTTTTGAGGATGGATTCCACCATTGCTTAAGCTTATGGGTTAGAATTTGATGGGTGAAAACCCCAAATTTCTAAATGGGTTTGATGGGTGAAATCCCCAAGTTCTAGAAACCCTTTATCATCCTTGAAAAAAAGGATGAAAATGAATATTAGGTAACCCATAACATCCTCGAAAGAGGGTTATAGGGGGACAAGGCAACAGTGGACAATTGAGCCTATGGTTTACTACCTTTTGCAATATTAGAAATGAGTGTTTTAGGAGTGTAAATCATGTCAAGAACATCATCCTAGAAATAGGGATGCTTGATTGAGGTTTTGGGTGATTATGAAAATGTGTACACTTGTTAGGTGCCCGAAAGAGCCAACGGGTGAAATCGTTGTGGTTTTGTCAAAAAATTGACCCCAGTGAACTTCGACCTAGCCTATACTTTAGTTAACACCTAAAATTTCATGAGGAACAAACATCAATCCACATGCATTACCTCTAGGTAGACATAGTCCCAAGATTTCCTCTAAATCTTGAATTCTAATTAGAAGCTTTATTTACCAAGTGCTTGTTAAAGTTTGTTGTAAAGAATTTCCAAACAAATCCCCCATTTTATTTTACATGTCATTTTTGTTAGCATTTTGGGTAATCTCATAGTAATTGGAGCACCCATAGTGTTTGAAGTATATAATTCGCTCTTTGAAATTCGACCCCAATTCAAATTAGGTTACTTGACAATGATCGCCTCACCTCTCAAACATGAGAGTGAGTTGAGCGTTATCAAAATGGCATCGTTGTCGGGGAGTGAAATATAGATTTTGCTTGTGTGGTGTCATTCTTACTTGGGAATACCTGGAATGGTGTAATTTACTTTATTTGTTATTTTTGAATCTTTTATAGGTGATCAAAGTGTAAATGGAGCAATGAGAGATAACTCAAGAAATATGGGCCCCCTCGATTCCCCTCTTAATGATGAAGGCCAATTAAATAAGGTGGGACAAACAACTGCAATTCGTATTTTGCCAATCAACGAGAATGAAGTATTTCATGTAACTAGCGTTACGTTTCACATATTGCAAATGAAAGGGTTGTATGGGGGCCAAGGATATAACGACCCGAATATCCATTTGAAGAACTTTGTGCGCCATTTAACATAACACATATTACACAAGAATCTATCCAGCTTTGACTTTTCCTATTTTCACTAACGGGTGAGGCGGTTTTATGGCTTCACTCACTTTCACCTGGCTCAGTACACGGGATGATCTTACTACGGTGTTTCTTGATAGATACTTCCCACCATAAAAAATAATTCAAAAATGAGATGAGATTGTGAACTTTTGGCAAATAAATGGAGAATCGTTATTTGAAGCTTGGGAGAGGTTTAATAGAAAGTTAGCCCAATGCCCAAATCATGAGGTTCCAAAAAATATGCTCCTCAAAATTTTCTATTGGGCTCTTGATCCATAAAATAAAACGGTGGTGGACAATGCAGCAGGCGATTCTATACTGAGATTGCATCATCTTGCGGCCTTTCGATTAATAGGAGAAGTATCAAAACCAAATTGGATTTGGCATACCTGAGAAACCAAAGCTTCCAAAGCCCCTTCTACCACATCCGTGGAGTCTAATGAACAAAGAAAACAAGAATAATAAAGGAAGGAGAACATGGCCAAAAGGATGACCCAACTTGAGCTCTTGATGAAGCATGTTATGGGTACACCCGTGAAAGCAGTAAATGTCGTAGCATGAAAATATTATGAAAAGGATGAAGAGGTAAAGAAGTTGGATGAAGAAATCTGGAACTTGACAAACTACTCGAGGAGTTCCCGCCCCGCCTATCAACGACAAGGTAGGAACCAAGGTTGGATGAATCGTTAGTGGGATCAAAATTGGATAGATCATAAATATGACTATGACCGTTATGCCCCTCCTCATTGTCGAGCTAAAGCCAAGGAATCTAGTGTGATTGACCCCAAAAAGTTCAAGACCAAGGATATATTAGCAAGGATCTTAAATAGAGTAGAAGGCACGGACAAGATAGTCTATGAGTTGAAGGGTGATTTCTTCCACCTCTCTCAAATGATGGTGTCTCACTATGCCTCTAACAAGCAATTGGAGACTCAAGTGGGGAAAATATCCATGCAATTAAATGCTACACCTAGAGGTGGACTTCCGAGTGATACTATTGCTAACCCAAAGAATGACACCCAAGTCCTAGCAATTGTTACAAGGAGTTGAAGAGCTCTTAAGGAACCTTTTAAAGGAGACGTGAGTGAGAATATTCCCAAGGCCAAAGAAAATAAGGTGACGCCTCAAAGAAGAGAGGTAAATACTGAGAAAGAGGTCAATGAAAGCGATGAGGAGGTGGTTGAAGTTGAAAGGCCAAAACTTGAAGCAAGATCAACCATCCAAGTTCCTCCTCAGTTATCTCAACATTTGCATAAAAAAAGGAAAATGACAAATTGAGGAAGTTCATGGATAAACTTAGCAACCTATCGATAAACATCCGGTTGTTTGAAGCTATCCTAGAGATCTCGGGATACTCTAAGTTGATGAAAAAGTTGATGTACAAGAAGAAAATTGTTGAAGGTGATACTATTGAGGTCACTCATGAATGTAGCTCTATCATGGATAGCAAGGTTGTAGAAAAGAAAGATGACCCTAGAGCATTCACTATTCCTTGCACAATTAGGACGCATGAATTTGCAAAATTTCTATGTGACCTTGGTGTTAGCATTAACTTAATGCCTTTTGTCATATACAAGAAACTTGGTATTGCTACCCCGACGCCAACCTCTATGCAAATTTTGATGGAGGACCAGTCTATAAAAAGGTTGGTGGGTATATTGTTTGACGTCCTTGTGAAAGTAGACAAGTTCATGTGGGTATATTGTTAGACGACCTTATGAAAGTGGACAAGTTTATTCTCCTGAGAGATTTCGTGGTATTGGATTGTGAAATGTACCAAGAGTTTCCTATCATTCTTGGTCGTCCTTTCTTAGCTACTAGGAGAGGTATTGTCGATCTAGAGTTGGGAGTGATAAAATTTAGAGTGCAAAAGGATAAGGTCTTTTTCAAAATTTGCAAGTCAAAGAAGCAAACTGTGGAGTTGCAAGTAGTATCTGTGGTGGATGTTGAAAATGAGAAGATGAATGAAGAGGAGTTCGAGGACTCACCTTGAAAATGAAGGAAAGAAGACATCGTACCACGATGATAACTAAGATTCTAGGTGAGAGGCAACCCACAAATTCCACGAAAGTGGCTCGTATCCTTTTTTGTAATGTTTTTATAGGGTAGATGTTATCTTTTGCATATGAATAACCCATGCATTTATGGCACTATGGAGTGCATCGAATATGCTGAACAGGGGAGAAATATGGAAAAATTGAGTAAAACACTAAACAGGGGAAAATAGGGGAGTAGAATTGCTCTCAGTTATTACGATCGCAGTCCCCAAACACAATCGCGGTCATGCGGTTGTCCGCAATTGCAGTCCCTTGACTGCAGTCGTGACTAATTCTTCCATTTAACGCCCAATTGCCCTTATTTCCCTCACACCCCTTTTAATATTGTACTCTCTAATTTAGGCTAATTTCTGGTCAAGTTTGTGAGCTGAAACAACATCCTTGCATTCCATTGCATCAAAACTCTAGTAGGTGACATGAATCCATGCTTTTACTTGTGAAAATAGGTCATAGAATGCATGATTAATAAGGACCTAAAATTTTGATTATTATGCTTTTCATGATTGTTATATTTGGTATTGGTATGATATTGGTTGTTTAATTACGGTGTGGACACAAGTGAGGGAAATCATGAGTACCCAGTTATGTGTGAAATAGGTAGACCAATTAAATATGCACACCAAGTGTTTGATAAAATGCTCTAATGAACTTTCAATACTTATATTTGCTTTCTAAAGGGCATTTAAATACTTGTTAGTATTGTTCCAATGATCTTCATATGCTTCCACATTGTACAACATACTAGTAGCCTAAATTTGGAAGAAATCTGTACATGTAGAGCTGACACGGAACCAGCCTCAGGTAGCGTGACCGCGGTAACTGAGGGCCACTTCCTGCCATGCCAAAAATCCTGCATTTCTAATTTTTAGTCTAGCAACACCAAACACCCATGAATCGCTCTCTCATACTCCTCATAAGTCTGACTGGTACCATAGAGGTCGTAGTTCCAATGAAATCTAGTGATCAATCTATCATAGTTTACATTATTAAAATCTCATCAAAAGATATAATGTGTGCTTAGTTCTTTTAGGGCAACCTCATGGATAAGTATGATTACATTCAATTCATGGCACCCGAGTGCCACACTCTTTACTACAGGGATCTTCCAAGGACAAAGATGCTCCCGGAGAGAGGAATTTGATTGGATAATATGTCGGAGAATTGAATTTTATGGGCTCAAGCAGGCAGATATGGGTGAATTCAAAGCAAAGGGGTATAAATCGGGGAATTGGTTGGCACAATGGCTATGCCCTAGAAGGGAAGTCTCGTGGGCCAAAACTAAAAGCAATATTTCCATGAATGACTTCATCTCTGAGGCTCGAATATGGTTGCACATAATTTGTAGCTGAGTTTCTCCTTGCACCCACATGACAATAGTCCCAGAATTGTGTGCTAGGATGGTTACGTGCATTCTAGACTGCATCTCTCTAGATATTGTTCAACTTATGGTTAATGAAATAGATCATTTCAAGAACCAAGGTGGTACACATCTCTTCTTCCCCTCTTTAATTATCGAGCTTTGTATGAAAGCAGGGGTGGACGAGTATGCTAGTGATACGTGGGTGTGCCCCAATGCCCCCATTTACCCCTTGAGGATTTGAGGTAAGGGCACACCCAGCAAAAGCAAGAAAAGAAAGATAGACTTGGAAAAGCCGGCATGCAGTAAACCTGAGTCTTATAGGCCAACCACCACAGGACCCCTTGAGAAGATTGGAGTAAATATTCCAACCATCAAAGAGTTTGTGTCTAGTTTGCCCCTTAGACCGGGAGAGTCTTCCACTACTCATCATTCTTATGTGTCATGTACTAATTATGAGAAGTACAACGAGGACCAAAAGAAGCAAGAAGCTACCATTGATAAGCTTGAAAAGGCCTACTCTTCTTTGGAAGAGTCACATCGAGATCTTCGTATCGCGTATGAGAAAATGGTTACAAGGGAGAAGAAGAGGGACAAATTCTTTATAAGGCTATAGAAGGGTGTAAAGGGCCTATGAAAGGTTCTAAGGCCCCGTGATAGACTTCCTTATTTTTGGGTAGACAGTGATGATGAGGCCCCATCTGAGTGGTCAGATCTTGAGGAAGAGGGTGGTGATGCAGAGTCCAACAGTGATAGCAGCCCTTGATACGGTTTTAGGGAGAACCCTTATCTTTTTTACCCTTGATTACTTATGCAGTGGAGACACTACTATATTTTCAGTTGGGGGTGTCTCTTTATTCTTATTCATTTAATTTTGACCTGTATTATGGATATTTCTGCATGCTTTTCTACTCTTTTGGATAATTCTCATCTTTATTTTTTTTGGGTTGTAATATTTGGGCACCTTGATGGTGCCTACGTTTGCATGGATTAGTTATTTTGTTCTTAGTTTGCTATTTTAGTCTAAATTTCTTTAGTCGATCTTTGCCTTTGTGATTGGGTTTATAACCATAGATGCAAGGGAAGTCTGAGTACCCATGGCATTAAGGCTATAGAATGCAAGGGAAGTCTGAGTACCTGTAGTATTGATAATTTGGGGTTGCATTAAGATCCATTGGTGAAGTCTAAGTAACCATATGGTGGGTCACCCATAGTATGAACTTCAATGTGAGAAAATAGCTTGGATGGTTGCCATGATTAACAAATTATATGTGGTACGAATACAAAAGCAAATAACCCCTTCTATCCAAAAATTTTGAAAAATTCAAAGGCATGGACGTGAGCAACTTTGTGATGAAATTTTTCCCTCTTCCTATGACTCTGAAAGTTGACTTTAGAAAAATAATGAACACTTTATCTTTGTCTCGAGTGGGTAGAACAATTGAATCCCCAAAACGACATTCGCATGCCATGTGTGTGAGGTTAATTGTCTTCATTTCATGTGTATTTGTACTATCTAGAACTTGCTCTTTTAGTCTTTCAAAGCTAATTTTTTACTGTGCTTGGTTGGTAAAATGATCATAGTCCATCTTGTGATTTTGGAAGTCTACTTTAGCCTAAAGAGCCTACCAATAAATAAGTTACCCCTAGTCATCCTCTTCGAGAATTTGGACTTTTCTTTAGAAAACGCATTACAAGTCATGACCCTTCTATTCATTCGCTCTTGAACCCCATCCTCGTTGAACTTGAGAATACAAATTGAGTCTAAAAGCCTAAGTTGGGGTAGTGGAAAGAGAAAGAAGTATAGTTGATCCAGGAAGTCTTAAGAAGGTTCCCACAATCTTGAGAAAATGAAACTTTTTAAATTTGAATAAAGAAAAGATCCCATAAAGGAAAGAAAGGCTTTATCTATGTGCAAAAATTATAGAAGAAAAAAAAGAAAAGTGGGAAAACCCAGAAAAAGCAAAGGTAGACAAAATAGCAAAGTGAAAAGAAGTGGCCCAATAAGTGTTGCATAAAAAGAGTAGATATAGAAGTTCAAGGAGGGTGTAGCCTTGTTTTCCTGAGTTGATCTCCCACCTCATAACCTTTATTAACACTAGGATAATTATTATGAAACTTATATTCAAAAGGGAATCATTTGTATTAGGGATTATACGTGTAAGAACAATGGTTCAGATTCCAGCGCAAAAATATGGGATGTTACATTATCTCCCCCTTGGAATCATTCGTCCTGAATGATGGGTAGGAACTTATTGAAACATTAAAAGTATGGAATAATGTAGACATGACATATCTTCTAATGAAGGATATAGCTGAGCAGAAACTTTAAAAATTCTATCATGAAGCTGAATTCTGAGCTGGCTTGACTTTATTGACTATCAAGAACTGATTCATGCAGAGAGTTTAGAATTCGCTTGAAGTGTTCATGACACAATCATAAATATAGAACTGTGAAGTGATAAATTATGTAGACACAAATCATGAGACAACGATACTAAGATCATACAATGGGTATAACACTATCTTAGCTGGAATACTTGAAAAACTAAGATCAACACTTATGAGCTAAATCATGTCCAAATACTGAATCTAAAACTGATATCTAATGCATGAACTGAGCTGAATTCATAATTTGTACAAATGTGAATATGTTACCTCGTGGAATGGCCTTACTCGCCAAACTTTGGGTAGGACGGCTAGATGGAAGGTTTGAAATCTATAGAAGTTTATCTGTTTGATTGGTAAACTGGATTGCAGGCTATATTGACTGGATCATACTGACTGCTCATACCAAAATATAGTATTTCTTTAACACTCTTCTACGAAATTTTGATAATATCAGGGAGCAAAGAATTTTGGGCATGGTCTGAATAAGACATCTAAATAAAGAATCACAACCTTGATACAACTCTATAGCTTGGAACATAGTCATATATTTCATAAATTAGGATAGAATTACTAGGAATTAGGCAATATATCTTCTTACTTTTAAGCTTAGAAACACTTCTCAAACACTCCCTCAACTATATTATTCCCCTTAAATACAATACTCAATTGATTCAACATATAATCATCTCATTGCATTCCTAAATCCATCTACTAATGTCTAAACTGAACTAAATCCTCTCACCATGATCAAGCCTAACTCGAAATCACAAGATACAACACGCTACACCATAATTCTAGTTTAAACCACATGATTCAATCTTCTATGTTTTTTATGTATCTCACACCCTAAGCACAACATGCCTTACTACTTCAATGACTAACTTTGAACTCTTACTATGGATCCACTATCCCATATTGCATTCCTCCACTTACATCCCAATATAACATTCAAGCCTACCATTATATCCACATATGAACTTCAAGGCAACCACCCATAAAGTCATACTTCTCATATTCTCTAAACCTCTATCAATAACAACTTTCTTGCACTATGCTTAAGAAGGCATACCTAAATAATATTTCATAATCAGGGTCATCAACTCTCTCTCATCTAACCCATTGCTTATCCATTTACATCACCACTTTCTTAATATAGAAAGTGTCACTGAAGTCTAACATATAAGGACTTAAAGCATGAAAGAATACTATACATACTTTAACACTTAGCTGAGTTTTGAGGAATAATGTCAAAGATATGGATTCATTAAAGAGATCTAAACTAAAAAAATAAATGATATAATGCAAATCTCACTAGTATCATGAGTTCTGAGAACTGATCATACTTTGAAACATGAGTTCATACTTATCATAAGCTATTCAACATAAGATTGGAGTTCATAGATTCATGAAGGATAACTTGAATCACAAAGTGAAGATATTACTTACTTACTTACTAGAAGTTGAGAATGAACTTGAATGTGCATGAAGTGTATAAGCATTGGCCTTTGACTTGGATCTATAACGCAAGACATGAATTTGGTGTGATAATGACTGAAACCCAAGGAATACTCTAGAGTAAGGAGGGATCACTATCTCATCACAACTCTTATTGACATGCATCACAATCTAATTCTTAAAACTTGATTTGATTCTGCACTCTGTCATCTCCCCATTAGGTCACAGATGATATTCTAACCTTATGGGTCTACTCCATATCCTCGAGACAGATCCATAATTTCTTCATTCTAATGTCTACACATAAATTCTAAACTCACAAGAATAAACTATATTTCGAACTTACTGACTTTATTCTTAAACAACTCTTTTCATATACCATGTTTAACTTTCTGGCTTCAATAGTCATCATCATAGACTACGCTCTATTAACTCAACAAGCATAACTGCCTCAGTAAACACATAATCATAGCCTACCAAGATCACACTTCTATATTTACATTCTCCCCAAACCATAAGAATTAAATTCATACTTAAAAAAACTCAACACCATCTATCCATAACTCCTTAACTTAGCTATTAAGAACATCATATACTATATAACAGGCCTTCTTTAACTTAGCAACTCAAGGGTACCACTAACCACATGCAACACTTAATAACCTTAGCAAATAATGTAACCCCATATCACCTTGGGAGCACCTCTACATCATACTTACAACATCATACTTAATTACAAATAAATGAGTTTAAACTCTTGCATACACTGTTCAAGCCTACTGGATCACTCTCATATAACTAGCATCACCAACCAAGCAGTCATTAATTCCACCTTTATGATCGTCCATTGTTCAAACTTAGTGTTTAGTGCTATCTGTGATTAACCACAGCTTCATACACCATTTTTACACTCTAAAACATTAGGAAACACTAGTCCGTTAGAACCTTATAATAATAATAATAATTGATCATAAACCTATGGTATACCTTACTAAAATTCATTAGCACATACTCCTTCTATACATTATGACTATTTACTCATCTATACACCAAAATTTCTTTCATAGCTCTATAAGTTTCAACTAAACTCTTTTTTTTTGCAACCTCAAGGGAAGCCTAAATTAACAATACTAAACCTTCAAATACTTCACTAACCTATACTTTTTCTAACACAGTAAATACCATCAACAACTCTGTTCATATTTCAAGCAAACAACAATTTACCTTAACTAATAACTCATTCTCTACCTTCCACTAAACTAACACACAAGGACATATCACCCCAATACAACCTCAATAACATGCATAAGCTTATCTCTATACTTTCTATCAATCACCATTCCCACCTTTCTGGTCACTACACTTCTAAACCCATACTTCCAACTATAAAAAGGTTCTACTACTTATAATTCATAATACTCTAGGTAGTGATATCCCTCTAATGCAAACTCTACTTAAAAATCTAGGGTTATACTATCTCTCACATGAGCACTATCTGTATTGAAGGGTTAATAAAAAATCTGGATACACATCTTATTCTATCTTAACTGAATAACTTATAAGGATGCGGACACAACTTTCGACTCGAGAAAGTTATAACACACTAACAAGCTCTTCTCAAGCCCCTTATGACTTCTAAAATTACTGATAGTAAATCTGCGAGAGTTATCTTAGGAGGAATTAGAATCAAGTACTCAGGTTATCTCAAAAAGTCATCAATGGAGAATTTTGGGATAACACACAAATCGATAAAAGTTTTTGAGATAAGGACTTTACAACATAATCTAGAGCATGAAAGAAATGAGACATTTCTTAAATTCCCTGTAGCCTCTCGAAGAAAAGTACGAATGTCACTGTACTGTTCTGTAAGACTCTACTAGACACTACTTCATATACACCCTAGGACACTTGAAATCTGTGCTCTGATACCAAGTTTGTAACAACCCAGTACTGCCCCTTAGTTGTCACACAGTGGTTAGGAACATAAGTGATCCCAAGCTAACCCTTTTACTGGCATACTCATGAGAAACTAAATAAAATACATAAGTCTGAATGAAAAAAGAGGAAGATAAATCCTTTCTGAATCTGATGAATACAAAAATAAATTAAAATTATTACAATTTTGCTTTTACAAAACAAAACTGGAATCAAATACATTAACTCTACTGACTGTCTATGAAGCCTCTACTAATACTGACTATAGGTAGCCAGGACATGACCCCTAGCTATCCCTAATCAATACGACTGAATAAAAGAAAAGCTACTAAAATTAGACTTGACTTAGGTCCTCAAATCAGAAAAACCCATCACCTATCGACTGGAAGTTACAACCTGTCTGAATATTATGTACGCGCTACAACTCATACCTACATTATGAGACAATGTAGCATATAGACATTTATGTGGATCAGTACTTTTTGAATGTACTGAGCATGTGGGGATGAATGCATAAGTAAAAATAATTATGCAATAATTCAAATAATCTTTCAAAACATGCTAAATGTGAGTGACTCACCTTGGCTTGAATGAATAGATCATGAGTGATAAAGCATAAAATAAATTCTTGTGAGCTCTCACACTTAGTTCTAATAAAACTATACTCTGATTTTGCTCTTTAAATCTTGCAGGCTAAGTGAAAAAGTCTCACCTTTATCAATCTTAAAACTTAAAGATGAAATCTGATAACTGAAGTCTTAGGTAAGACAATATCTGAATAAATTTGTGAGCCTTTACACTTAGTTTTCTCAAAACTATTTTGATATTTTGATTTAGGACTTAGGGACTTTGGGAGGTTCTTATAACCGACATAAACCATATGAGCTGTCATGGAGTCCAACGTCTTATCCACGTTGAGGAGAGTTATTTTACCCTTGCCATCAGAATAGAACCTTAACTTAAGTGATCACTATCTTAGCCCACTATGGGCAAATCATATACCTACGGTGGTGTGTATTTTTGGGGCATGAGACCTTGGAATCATACCCAACTCGGTGCTAAATACTACGTCTATACTTATCACTCAAAACTTAAGAAAATCTGCCATAAAATAGCATAAGCGTTTGTAATTAAAACTAATTATGCTTCTCTTCTTTAAATCTCAAAATATATTAACAATGTGGATTCCTTATCTTAGCTTAGGATAAAAATATCAATCTTTTATTTTGAAAGCACTTATCAAAACTTGTCAATAGAACTTAAGTTGAGATCATAATCTCCTTATAAAATCATCAGTTGTACTTAAGACTCAAAATATAAAGCTTTAATGCATCAATAATCATATTTAGACTTCATGATCAATAATCATCTTAAAAGATTTCAACAATCTCAATCAAGATAGTGGAATATAACTTGTAATATGAATCTCATGATTTCAAACAAGGACATATGTAAATCTCTTGCAATTGAAGCCTTAAATAACATGATAATTTCATAAACTAAAAATAATAAGAATTGGGTATCAACCCTAACTTTAATTTATGCAAAATTAAACTGAAAATCAAGATTTGGTCACAAGGGTGGAAGAAAACCCTCGTTCATAACCCCACATACCTTAATGACAATGAAATTGCAGAAAGATTGGACCTTCAAGCTTGAATGTGTAAACCCTAGTTGTTTCTCTTCTCTTGTGTTGTAGATAATGAACTAATGATGTTAATAGGGTTAAAACATATTTAGGATCTATAAATCTCGTGTTGTTATGTTTAGGGATATTTAAGAGGTGTCAATGACTTAGTTGCCCTCGAAATAACTCAAAAATGAAATGTCCAAGTCGTTGTGCCATAGGGTTTGTGTCGCACAAGCTATGGAAAATTTTATGGTTTGTGTCACACTCCCTATGGAAAAATTTATGGTTTGTGTTGCACTCCCTATGGCAAACTATTTCCAGTGAACATTTGCGATTGTTAGACGACGCTCACCCCTTTGCAAAACCATAACTTTTCGCTCGAGTGGCGGATTAAGGAAAAATTGATATCGTTGGAAAGCTAATTCAATTATCTATAATTTTATGGGTCTTAATATGCCAAATTACACATATACATGAAGTTATACTCATTCAAAGATGATTCTTAAGAAAACAAACACTAAAACTTAGCCGATTCAAAAGCTCTTAATTCGCCTTACTTTAAGTGACACTTATGAACATATTTACCACATTATAACCTTTATAAAACTAGGATAACTATCATGAAACTTATATTCAAAAGGAAATCATTTGTATTAGGGCTTATACGCGTAAGAACAACGGTTAGGATTCTAGCGCAAAAATACGGGGTGTTACAATTTATTGTTAGATGCACTAATATCCACTCTTTGCAGGCATAAAGTTGAGAAGTTCAAAAAAATGTGGATTGAAGATGAAAATGATAAAAGGGGAGCAAGGAAGAGAGCAGTTGAAGACTTGGACTACATCAGCCTCGGTTACCGCAACCGCGGTCGCGGTCAGTCAAGACGGTCAGAGCAACGTGATCGCGGCATACAACAGTGATCACATGGTCGCATCTGTGGCACACAACTGCGATCGTGGAGAGCCGTGTGCGATCGCGGTTTAGCGGGAATATGCCTAGGGGTAGATCTGTAAAAGCACTTAGACGCATCCCAAGTCATATTTAAGAAAAACCCCTTCCTCTTTAGGTATATCTTACCTCATAAGATATTTATGGAATTCTAGAATTGAAACCCTTATTTGGACAAGTTTGTAATTAACTTTGGAGGTAAAATTTCTCAGGATTTTTGTGAAGAATGGATGTTTTGAATAATCCTTATGGTATATCTCTCTTTACTTTCTTCAAGAGTAGCTAAGTAATTTAGTCTTGGGATTATGTTGAACTAGAGTGTAATTGTGTGTGGGTATTATTATGTTTGCATTGATTTTAGTTGTTGAGGATGGATTCCACCATTGCTTGAGCTTATGGGTTAGAATTTAATGGGTGAAAACCCCAAATATCCAAATGTGTTTGATGGTTGAAAGACTCAAGCTTTAGAAACCCTTTATTATCCTCAAAAGAGGGATGAAAGTGAACATTAGGTAATCCATAACATCCTTGAATGAGGGTTATAGGGGGGATAAGGCAACAGTGGACAATTGAGACTATGGTTTATTACCTTTTGCAATCTTAGAAATAAGTGTTTTGGAAGTTTAAATCATGTCAAGAACATCATCCTAGAAATAGGAAAGCTTAATTGAGGTTTTGGGTGATTATAAAAATGTGTGCACTTGTTAGGTGCTTGAAAGAGCCAACGAGCTAAATCGTTGTGGTTTTGTTGAAAAATTGACCCCAATGAACTTCGACCTAGCTTATACTTTAGTTAACAACTAAAATTTCATGAGGAATCAATATCAATCCATATGCATTACCTCTAGGTAGACATAATCCCAAGATTTCCTCTAAATCTTGAATTCTAATTAAATTTTTTATTCACCAAGTGCTTGTTGAAGTTTGTTGTGAAGAATTTCCAAACAAATTCCTCCATTTTATTTTACATATCTTTTTGTTTGCATTCTGGGTAATCTCGTATAATTTGAGCACCTATAGTTTTTGAAGTCTATAATTCGCTCCTTGAGATTCGAACCCAATTCAAATTGGGTTACTTGACAACGACTGCCTCACCCCTCAAACATGGGAGTGAGTTAAGCATTATCATTCTTCCTCATCCCAAACAGACTCAAGACTTCAGATCCTACGCAGTGATTAATCTAATCGAATCTAAAGAGATGATATTAAAAGAGCTTACTTTTTTTCTAGTGCAGTCCAAGTAGATTTAAAACTGTTGTCGGAGCAATTCTTTACTATTTTCATCTTATCTTGTATTGGAAATCCTTGCCTCAATATTCACACAACCTCCACTATCTTGTTGGTTTGCTCCTCGTAATTGTCTTCAAATTCATAAATAGGTGGCACCATTGTATCCTCTGGCTATGTTTCGGCCAACATTTCCTCCAATTTCTTCTCCGACATTCTACTATTTCGTAGGAAACTAATTTTTTGTTCAAACCTCTCGATCAATTCTACCAACGAGTTATCATTTAGATGCACCTTCTTGTGAATTTGGAAGAAGAAGAAGATAATGGTGGTGAAAATTTATCCAGGATTAAAATTGGAATATCATTCACATTGTTTCTCAAGATTGACTTGGAAACATTCTGTAATTCTACATATATACAATACCGTGAACGTCTAAGAATGGAGAACTTGAAAAGGCAAAAGTCTCCATTCTTAAATGTTTTTTATTTGCCTTCATTACACAATAAAGTTGAAACTGAAACGGATTATTTTTAATTTTGCAAAGCCTTTTTTTAAAGGGAAAAATGAAAAACACTGTGGTAAAAGAAAAATACCTTTCCTGGCTTCTTAGATATACCATATAGGCAAGTTTGTAATCCTCTTTTATATATATATATATATATAGAGAGAGAGAGAGAGAGAGAGATTAGAAAAGGAGTGACATGCTTCCCTAGTACATAGTCCTTGCAAATCTTTCATAGGCCCCAACCAACTATATAGAGCAGCGGGTGGATATACTATATATGCATTGCATTCTTCCATTCTTTTCTCTTTACTCGGTCTATGCAAGTTGTTATTTGATGAATATATGTTTACTTGCTGAGAAACATAGTATGATCAGCTAACCCTATACGATAGTTGATTTTCTTGAATTATATTGATATTGAATTTGTTAGAGTGAATAAGTGATTTGATGCCTTATCCTGGTTGGACTTCTTTGAGGTGCTATTTTTTACTGTGATATACATACATACATACATACATATATATATATATATATATATATATATATATATATATATATATATATATATATATATATATATTTCATGCTTTATTACGAATTTGTTTACTATTCTTTGTTTACTATTACTTATGGGTGTCGTATTTATGTTATGTCATCTTGTTCCATGCTTTATTACGGATTTATTTATTATTCCTTGTCTTAAGACGGGGGTCTATCAGAAACGGCTTTTTTACTTGTCCGGAGGTAGTGGTATGGACTGCGTACATCTTACCCTCACTAGACCCCACTATGTGGGAATACACTGGGTTTTTTGTTGTTGTATATATATATATTTATATATATATATATATATATTTACATATAAAAAGTCGTTGTAACTATTTTTATCTGTTAGTCTAGGTGTGGCCTTCCTATTTTCATGTTCGTTTAGAGATTATACTTATTAGTTGAGAGAGTGGGTGGTTCTCGCCATCACTTTGAATTAGAAAAGCCGGCGATGTTGCTTAGTATGTTTTACTAGTACTTATGCTTGTTCTTCCGCACTTTAAGTAGAGCTCTGGGTTGCTTATTATCCTTCGTGCTTAGATTTTATTTTTGAGATTTGAGGTAGTTTTTGACTGATCTATGGTTTCTTTGAATTTTCTCTATGTTTTTTATTATGACATATCTCTCTTGTATTTTGAGAATTTCAATATCTAAGTTGTATTCTTGCATTTATTAGAGACTTGTACTTTGTGACTTTCAAATTTTGAAATGGTTTCCTTGGTTTTAGCATTGAGATTCATCTTTTTTTATTATGTTATCGTTATTATAGTTGTATTTTTGCCTATATTTTTCTACGGACTTTGATTAATAGCTGAATATCCTCATGATCTAACTTAAGAGGATGATTTGTTCAATAGTTAAAATATAGTAATCACTTAGTAAAGGTCATCTAGAGAATGATTTATAGATGGCAACTGGAATGTTATAACTAATAAGGATCTTTCAATCATCACTTGATTGCTGCAAATCCGAGAAGATAATATCTTCTTTGAGCTTGGAATTGAAGGAAATAGAAGATGATGTAGAAGATGAAGAAGCTAGTGAAGGTTTGGAAGAGGAAAAAAAGGGATAGAAGAATATCATGGTAATATCAGTAAGAAAATAGTTAGAAAATAACAATAATGACTTAAAGCTTCTTGCCTTTGAATCAAGAGACCATTTGATTTTGTAAAGAAAAATATTCATGTTTTTAGCTAAATCTTATAAAGAAGAGTTAGATCTAGTACTTACATTAATGGATTTTTGTTTCATTTTTATATGCAAAGGCTAGATCAATTTTATATTAAGTTCTTTGTTTACATGATCCAAAGGTTATGAATAACCACCTATAAGTCCATTAAATCTTCCTTGGCAATCCAGTTATTATTGCTTACGAATACTGTCTACAATGTAAATCTAAACAGATCATAGAGCACCCTCATTTAGATCTTCATATGACAAAATAGATCTAACCAAATTGTATAAGTTGGTTCAAGTCTTTTCATGTTTAAATTACAGATCGAATAGTACCGTATAATAGTAAGTTAAAAAATAATAATAATAATAATAATAATAATAATAATAATAATAATCTTTACTTTCTCTGATGACTCTTTTAAATATATATAAATAAATAAATATATATATATATATATATATATATATATAATCCTAAGTTTTTGTGTATTATATTTTTAATAATTAATTTATTTGTTCTAATAATCAATTTCTATTCAACATTGAGGTGAATAGAAAATTATCAAACAAACACTTATAGAAACATACATAAAAAAAAATATAATTTCATAAATTTACTTCGATATGTTACATAAAATAAAAACTAATCAGACTCGTTTTGAGAATCTGACAATTCAGGAGATAAAACGCCTAACATGAAATCATTGTCATCATTGTTATCCCCTATATTGTCATCATCACTATCTGTATTATAATCGGTAGAAGGAAAAAATTGATAATGGGATGAAAGCGGAGGTGGATGTTTCATTTTTAGGTGGACAAGGATGATATTCAAACAGTTGATGATAACTTTCATATATTCTGAAAGTTTTCCCTCAACTTCTTTGATTTAATTACTGTGTCCATGTTTATTTTTGTTATTTGGGACTACTCATTTTCTTAGATATTAGTTTAACCATACTTGTAACATTTAATTATGTAAAATTAAATAGGTTTGTCTATTGCGGTGATTTTAATAAAATGTAAAAAGTCAAGTCATTTTTCAAATATCCTTCACACTTTAATAATAATATACATTAAATCATATATTTTAACATATATTTTACATTTGTCATGCAGTAGTACCTCTTTTCCTTGCTGCTAGAAGCTAAGAGAGACGCATCAATTTGAACCATATCTATGGTATGCTTATTTTCTTCTTTTTTTTCATATTTAAAATCTTTCCTTGTTCTTAAAGTCAAATTTTTACAAAATCATTAATACATTTTTATTGCGTACTTAAAACTTTTAAAAATTTGATACTTCTTAAATTTTTCTTATTCTAACATTTTTATATTTATTTCTAGATTTTCCAAATCTTCTTAAAATCAAATTTACTTGATTTAGAATTCTTAAATTAATGAAAAAAGTATTAATTGTTATTAATTATGATGACTAATAAGAAAAGGTTTTATCATAAATATAATTAATTAATTTTTAACTCTTAAATATTAGAAAAATAGTGAAAAGACGATTTTGTCTAAAATAAATACTTTTAATGAAGTACAAAAAATTCAAACAATATTTCTAAGGTCCTTCACACTTTTAATATATTATTGATTACTGATATTGATTATTGATTATTGATTATTGATATTGATGATTATTGATATTGGTAATGATTTTTATTGTTAATGATATTTGTTTTTGCAAGAAAGAGTTGATTTATAAAGTAAATTATTGACCCTTCAGTTTCCTTTTTTATTACTAAATTATTAAATTAGTCATTACATTATATACTCAAATTTTACGTAGTTGATTAATTTTGTACTCTATAAGCTTACAGTGAGTACTGTAATTTGACATTTAAACGATCAAATTTTTTTTTTTGATGGAAATTACGAACTTTCCATTTGTTTTTCATTTTTCAAATGTTAAGAATCCAGAGTAAATTGTTTTCTTATATAAAGATATTCATGAGATATATCTATTATCATCTAAATTCAGTCTTCTTTTTTAGATATCTTAAAGTTCTAAAATATGAATGATAGCAAGCTTACAACTTATGAAGACATCCGTATTCTCTCACTCCAACAGTTGGAAGAAAAACAAAAATAAATTATGAAACGTGTTGATAAGATACTCGCTCAAATTTTTGAGTCTCTTGATATATCTCGTTCTTATCCTCCTCATTCACTCTCTCCTCCCCTACCTCCAAAGAAATTTTTTGGATAATTCTCCAACACCAAGAAAGTGGAATTTGTCCAGACAGATTAGTTTTTTAAATTGAAAGATTCTCGTAGTGTAGGATCTTTTTTTGATATACTGTTATGAAGATCCTCACAAATAAAGTTATTATCTTTTTATATATCTATATTTGTATTCTTATGTTTAGCTTTTGATTTAATAATTATACTAATAGTATTAGTGTGACTGAATTTAGTTTACTTAAAGATAGTGAAGTGAATTTACGATATATTTCATTTCTGCAGATCTTCACTCAATTGTGTCTAGATCCTAGTAATTATTTTTATGAATCTTTTACCAAAAATCTATAATGAAAGCATGTAGATATGATAAAATAATCTCAATGCAGAACATATACAAATTAGTAAAATATGAAATAACGATCATGTCTTGAAAGAATACAGCAAACATACATGATCGAACTCAACCTTGAGGATATATAAAATATATGTTTATCATGACTTAATCTTACCTAGGTATACATAATTCATATCAGGATCATAAGTGATCAGAGATTTATGATCGAACTCACCCTTGAATTTGGGATGGTTTTCTTGGATTTTTATATTGAGATTTAAGTTTCTTTTACTATTTTCATGTATTTATTATGTCCTATTAGTATTGGTTGGGTTGGTATTTATCAAAGATTGAGCCAGGTGTCATCACAATTTGAGTTTTGGGTCATGACAAGTGGGTATCAGAGCGTTAGGTTCATTGGTCTCATAATACAAGTTGAGTCTAATATAGTCTCATGGATCAGTGTAGACACATGTTATCTATTTTAGAGAGGCTATTGGACTTTAAGAAAATTTCTTTCTTCTTTCTTATCGTGTAAAACTAATTCATCATTTACTGAGATGCTTTATTTCCTTCTTTCAAAGATGGTGAGAACTCATGCTACCATAGAGATAGATTAGGCTGCATATTTTGGGGCATACGAACATGACAGAAGACATGGTAGGGGCCAAGGTAGAGGCTAAGCAGAGATAGAGCTCATGCGATCTCTCATATTATAGTTAGAGAGAAAGTAAAAGATAAGACAAATGAGAGTATAGATGCATGAGTTTAGCCTCTCATCATGGATCACATCAATTATGATTAGGTGGATACCAATTTTGAGAAGTGGTATTTTGCTAATAGGGTAATCAACTTCTAGCCGATCATTGTTCCTTGAAGGTCCAAGAAGGTGACCCTCAAGATAGGAACTTCCTCAAGTCCAAAATTTAATAATTAGAGATTGAATTAGCAGCCACGATGATTTGAAGAGAGTTATAAAGAATCTTGATATGGTCAGGAGCAATGTTCAAGCTCAGATTGTTGTTGTCGATCGAATAACCATATTTTTCTCAAAGGCGACAAATAGGAACTTGTGCTTTAGAGGAAAAATGCCTTTAATGATCTCAATATGGAGGAGTGTCACCTCATTCTCAAAATTGAGTTAATCAAATAGAGTACCCAGAGGTTCACTTTAGAGGAGGTCAAGGCCGGTATCGAGGATATCGACTCTACGACTCTTATTGCTCGGGGTCTTAAAGAAGAAGCTTAAGATAACCAGTTGTCTACTCCTATTTGAGACCTAATGATATTTATATGGTCATTTCTGTAAAAGGGTATGTTGAACAAGGAGATGGTAAAGTTTCCCTTAATGTTTCAGACCCTAGGTCTGGGCCTTCTAATACTTCCTGTTAGTGTTTTTATATATTTTGCCTTTAGATATTTGACTAGTTTTTAATATATCCTCATTTTATCGAAACCTTTTGGAACATTTTATTTCAATTTGATCAAGTTATTCACTTTCTTCATCTTATTTTTTAAATATTTGCTTTTATCAAAGTCTTTAAAATGTTTTGAACTAGTTCAAATAATTTAGCTTATATTTTTGGGGGTAGTTTGGCCTTTTAGATTTGATTTCAAATGATTTTTGGATTGGTTTACTTCTTGAGTCAGTGCTTTTTTTAATCTAAATAGATCATCTATAGCAAGCGTTTGTTTCTGGAACTTAAGTACTTTGCATGCCCACATAGTTCAAATGCTTTGTGAACCAAGATGTGCCTTATTTGATTGTTTTTAGTCAATTTGCTTAAAGGAGGACGTTTAGAAATTTTGATATGTTTGAATTTTCATTGTTAGATCACAAAAATAATCAATTGGTGTATATAGGCCGATGATGTTCATCTGATTTTTCTTTGTGTTTCTGGCCAGGAGAATTCGTCCCGTCTTTTTTGATGGCATAAGCCGAGAATGTTCATCCAAATTTTAATTATTTATGGGGTCCCATAATTGTATGTTAGCAATTTTAGTACGTCTCTTGTTCACATTAGGCTTGTTTACTTTTTAAACATTTGAGTTCTTGGAGTCTTTTGAACTCTTTTATTTTTTGAAACTTTGAGTTCTCAGAGGTTCTCAGAATTCTTCTATTTCAAAACTTTGAATTCTAAGAGTCTCTTGGGACTCTTAGATTTCAAAACTTCTTGTCATGTATAACTTCCTTTCCAAACTTCTCTTTGAAACTTTTTGATATGTATGATCATTTAATTCTATATTTTGAGATTTTTGTCATGTATAAATTTTGTCCTCAAACGTATCACTGGAACTTTTGCTATGTAGCATCATTGAGTTCTTTATTTTGATAAAATTTTTGTCATGCATAACTACTATTCTCGAACTTTCCATTGGAACTTTTCATTAGGAAAACTCGTTGAGTTCTCTATTTTAAGAACTTTTTCATGTATAACTTCGATACTTGAACTTTTCTTGAAACTTTTCATTATGTATGATCATTGTGTTTTTTATTTTGAGCATTTTAAATTCTTGTACGTCAAATTTATGTTATTTTTCACAATATGGGTACGTAGAATCTGTATAACAGAACAACAACTTCAACTCGTGTTCAAGTATGAACAAGAACACAATGAAGTTTTAAATACCCTCAACACAAGATCAAAAGGACCTTTCCAAGAGGTGTATTTATCTTTCAGAAAATAAAGATGAAACAGGAATGTTTAAGGCCAAGTCGTCTGAATTCACGGACTTTCCTTAAGAAATAATTCCCCCCACTGTACCCGAGGTTATGGAATCTTCCTCCCAGAATAAAATGGCCTTCAATCTGACTATAGCGGTACCTTAAATAGGCGGATTCTTCAAACACACTCACGGTTTGAATGATCACACTTAGAGTATTTTTAAGACAAGAAGAATATTTTCTAATCTGAAAATTTCTGTATTTTCTATGTCATAAACTTGTGGATGAAACCAGGTTTATATAGCCACTAGATGCCCCTTTGAAAAGGTGGCATTGGTTCATAATAGAGGTGTGTGACTCTTCCTGAAAATGCATGTCTATTCACTTAAAACAATGTAGCATTTTTTCTGAAACAGTGCACTGGTTCACTGAAATAGTGTGTATTTTCATTGAAGAGTTGCAACTTTCTGAAACTGTGCAATCTTTTGTAACAGAATAAACAATCTGAAATAGTGTAACCTTCTGTAACAGAAGCAACAATCTGAAATAGTGCAACAGTTTCAAACAGACGCATCAGTTCTGAAACACTGTTACTGCGTGTATATATATATATAAACGGGGCCGAAACAGTGCAGAAAAATTTTGTTGCATTTTTCTTTGGCATTTTTCAGAATTCAAATAAATTTTGTCCAAAAAGATAGATCTCATCGATCGATCATTTGACAAATCCAAATTCAAATCTGAGCCGAGCGAGCGACGATGATGACAGCGCGAGGCATCATTTATTTCTTGCCTCACTTTCCATGTGGAGTAAGTGTTTCTCATTATAAACACTCTCAAGTTCTCTTCTTCCACCAATGTGGGAGAAAGAGTAAACTTTCCATTTCGGGAGTACACTTTCCATTTTTAGTGTCTCCTTTCCTCCACCCTTTTACTCTCTATTTTTCCATTCACACTCTTTCATTACTATGAACCCAACAATCCCCCACATGAATGGAGAATGGCTATTTTTCGTAAAACTTTTACACACAAGTATGTGATCATCAAGCAAAGACTGATTGCATCGGGATAAGTGGGTTTCCCTTTGAACTTTCTGTAGTGAACATGCATCGGATGCACTCGATCAATCGGTAGATTTGATATCTTTGAACCGTCAAGCTTTAATGTACACCTAGACAACACATGTCACATAACCAGCCTTTTACCATTTATGATTCTTACGGTTTTATTCTTTTCAGCCATTAACACATCTCGATTTTCATGAGAGCTTAGAGAATAGGCCTTTACTAATATTCTCTTTGAAGCGGCTTCCACTTCGCCCACACGTAGGTGATTTCTAAATGTTCAATCCTGTAGATTAAACTATTTGGTCAAATCTGCCAAATTTAGATAATCATTAAAAGACTTTTCACCTTAAGTCTTATCCTTGTTTACTATACATTGTCTACATCATGAGAATGGGTTGGGTAATTAACAATGTTGAACCTATCAGACACAAATTTGTTTGATCTCCTTGAACCTAGCTCTTGGGATCTCTAGTCTGCTAGGTAGAGTTACCGCCATGCTAACTTGTCCTAGGCCTTAAACTCATTCCCTTGGATGTCTTTTCTACTCCTTCTCTAGATAGGCCTTTTGTAAGAGGATCTGACACATTATCCTTCGACTTTACATAGTCTACAGTGATAATTCCACTAGAGAGAAGTTCTCTAACGGTATTATGTCTTCATCTTATATGACGAGATTTACCGTAATATATCATGCTCCCTGCCCTACCTATTGTTGCTTGGCTATCACAGTGTATACAGACTGGTGCCATTGGCTTGGGCCAATACGGAATATCTTCCAAGAAATTTTGGAGCCATTCTGCTTCTTCACCGGCTTTATCTAATGCGATAAATTCAGATTCCATTATAGAGCGAGCGATACAAGTCTATTTGGATGATTTCTAAGAAACTGCTCCTCCACCGATAGTAAATACATATCCACTTGTGGATTTTACTTCGTTAAATTTTGTGATCCAATTTGCATCACTATATTCTTCAAGTACCGCATGATATTTATTATAATGCAAAGCATAATTTTAAGTGTATTAAGATACCCCAAAACTCTTTTCATTGCCATCCAGTGAGTTTTGTTGGGATTACTCGTGTACCAACTCAATTTACTGATAGTGCATGCTATGTCTGGTCATGTACAGTTTATTATATACATTAAACATCCCAATACTCTTGCATACTCTAATTGTGAGTCATTTTCACCTTTATTCTTTCGAAGTGCAAAGCTCGCATCCAATAGAGTCTTGGCAATACCGAATTCCATATACTTGAACTTGTCAAGTACCTTTTTGATATAATGAGACTGTGACAATGCCAACCCTTGTGGAGTTCGATGGATTCTTATACCTAAGATCACATCTGCAACTCCAAGGTCCTTCATATCAAACTTGCTCTCGAGCATTTATTTTGTTGCATTTATGTCAGAAATGTCTCTACTGATGATCAACATATCATCCACATATAAACATACAATGACTTGGTGATTTGGAGTGTCTTTAATATAAACACATTTATCACATTCATTTATTTTGAATTCGTTTGCCAACATGGTTTGGTCAAACTTTGCATGCCATTGTTTTGGTGCTTGCTTTAGTCCATATAATAACTTGGTAAGTTTACACACCTTGTTTTCCTTTCCTGGAACCACAAAACCCTCAGGTTGTTTCATGTAAATTTTTTCTTCCAAATCTCCATTTAGGAATGCGGTTTTCACATTCATTTGATGGAATTGAAGATCATATACCGCCGCCAAAGCAATTAACATTCGAATCGAGGTTATCCTTATTACTGGCGAGTATGTATCAAAGTAATCAAGGCCTTCCTTCTATTTGAAGATTTTTACTACAAGTCTTGCCTTGTATTTGTCAATAGTACCATCCGCCTTCATTTTTCTTTTGAAGATCCATTTAGAACCTAAAGGTTTATTTTTAAGAGGAAGGTCAACCAATTCCCATGTATGGTTTCTTAAGATTGAATCTATCTCACTATTGACTGCCTCTTTCCAAAAGGATGAGTCTGACAAATACATTGCTTCTTTAAATGTTTGAGGCTCATTTTCTATGAGAAATGTTACAAAATCCAATCCAAACGAAGTTAACATTCTTTGACGTGTACTGCATCTTGGATTTTCTTCATTATGTATATTCTCACTTGGTTCATCTCGAGGTCGTTTAGATACTCCACTAAACTGTTCATGTCTAATTTTATACGGGTAAATGTTTTCAAAAAATTCAGCATTGTCTGATTCAATTACTGTATTTTCACTAATATCTGGATGTTCGGATTTATGAACCAAAAATCGACATGCTTTACTACTTTTATCATATCCTATGAACACGCAGTCCACCGTTTTAGGTCTTATCTTAACCCTTTTAGATATAGGAACTTGTACCTTTGCTAGACACCTCCACACTTTGAAATATTTCAAGTTAGGTTTCTTTCCTTTCCATTTTTCATAAGGAATTGATTGTGTCTTACTATGGAGAACTCTGTTGAGTATACGATTGGCCATAAGGATAGCCTCCCCCCATAAGTTTTGCGGTAAACTAGAACTTATAAGTAAGGAATTCATCATTTCCTTGAAATTTTGGTTTCTTTTTCTGCAATTCCATTAGATTGAGGTGAATACGGGGTCGTAGTTTGATGGATTATTCCATTCTCTACACATATTTATGCAAAGGGAGATTCATATTCTCTACCCGTATCACTTCTTATCATTTTGATATTTTTATCTAACTGATTTTCAACTTCAGTTTTATATTGCCTAAATGCATCTATTGCTTCATCCTTACTATTTAGCAAGTAGACATAACAATATCTAGTGCAATCGTCAATAAAAGTTATGAAATACTTTTTCCCACCACGAGATGGTGTTGACTTCATATCACAAATGTCAGTGTGTATTAAGTCTAAGGGATTGGAATTCCTTTCAACGGACTTATAAGGATGCTTTGCATACTTTGATTCCACACACGTTTGACACTTTGATTTATTGCACTCAAAATTTGGAAAAACTTCTAAGTTAATCAGTTTTCGTAACGTTTTGTAATTAACATAGCCTAAACGTTCATGCCATAAATCATAAGACTCAAGAAAATAAGATGAATTCAAACTTTTAATCATTTCAACAGTCATTACATTCATCTTATAAAGGCTCTCCGTGAGATAGCCTTTTCCTACATATATTTCTCCTTTGCTAACTACAAGTTTCTTAGAAACGGTTACACATTTGAATCCGTTCTTATCTAGGAGTGAAATAGAAATTAAGTTCCTACATAACTCCGAAACATATAGCACATTGTTCAGTGTCAAGACCTTGCTGGAAGTCATCTTTAGGCAAATTTTTCCTGTTCCCTCCACCTTAGCAGTAGCAGAGTTGGCTATGTAATGCATTTCTTCTGCTTGAGCTGGATCAAATGATGAGAACAACTCTTTGTTTGTGCAAACATGGCGTGTGGCACTAGAATCCATCCACCATTCGCGTGGATTCCCCACCAAGTTGCATTCCGTGAACATAGCACACAAATCATCATATTCTTTGTTGGACTAAATCATATTTGCTTGGTCCTTTTTCTTGCCTTTCTTCGGGGCTCGACAATCTGTGGACTTGTGGCCAATTTTTCCACAATTGAAGAATTTTCCCTTGAAATTTTCCTTGGGTTGATTGCTTCCATGTTCAACTTTTTTTCTTTTCTTCTAGTTATTTTGGCCATCTTCTACAATATGGGCTCCATTCATTGTAGAATTTCCCTTTGACCTTCTTTCGGCAGCTTTTTTGTCCTCTTCAATACGAAGTTGGATGATAAGATCTTCAACGGCCATCTCCTTGCATTTATGCTTTAAGTAGTTTTTGAAGTCTTTCCACAAAGGTGGTAGCTTCTCAACTATCACTGCTACTTGGAAAGCATTATTCACAATTAAACCTACAAAATAGTTTATGTGAATATTAAGAACATTTTTAATTTTTTCAACTAAGGTATTTTTAAAAAATATACCTTCTTCTAGGAGATCATGTATGATGACTTGCAACTCCTGTACTTGAGAGACAACATATTTGCTGTCAATCATTTTGAAGTCCAGGAACCGTGCAACAAGGAATTTCTTAATTCCCGCATCTTCTATTTCATATTTCCGTTCA
The DNA here is from genome assembly GCA_030864225.1 of Capsicum baccatum var. pendulum. Classification (NCBI taxonomy): domain Eukaryota; kingdom Viridiplantae; phylum Streptophyta; class Magnoliopsida; order Solanales; family Solanaceae; genus Capsicum; species Capsicum baccatum. Next base: position 71,080,666 of record CM061558.1, on the reverse strand, counting down.
AGTGCCCACCACAGTTCTTTTGATGTATTGGTTCCACTATAGACATTATAGAGGTCGTCTTGGAGACCACTCAAAATATAGTTCCTGCAAAGGAAACTCGAATGTTTCCAAGCTTCAATAATAATGAAGCGGTCCTTGTCCGAGGTTCCCTTGAGCACCTCGGGAGCGTCTCTTCTAGTGAACCATTGTAGACATAAACTGGTGAGGTAAAAGAACATCTTTTGTTGCCACCGCTTGAAGTCGATGCCAGAAAATTTTTCGGGCTTCTCCGCCGGTGCCATCATTGGCGGAGCATTTGTGCGACTTGATGTGGAAATATTATTTGCCCCCATAGACGTTATCGCATCCATCATTTTACTTTCAGTTGTCATTTTTCCTGTCACCACAAGATAGAAAACTTAGTATTTTTCAGAATACTATTTATAAAGTTAAGTAACTTGAAACTCTTCTTCTTGTTTCTAGTTAACGATGAAGTTTTTATTACTTCGAATCGTCAACCGAGTGTGAACCTTAACTTGTGATAAAGATTTTATGTCTTCTAATCACTAGTTAAATTCAAGCGGAGTAGAAAGCCTAAGCTTTAATCTCCAAAAACAAGCAATACAGATTTTGTAAAGTTATTCCTTAAGATTGTTATTTTCCACAATACGGGTACGCAGAATCTGAATAACAGAACAACAACTTCAACTAGTGTTCAAGTATGAACAAGAACACAATGAAGTTTTAAATACCCTCAACACAAGATCAAAAGGACCTTTCCAAGAGGTATATTTATCTTTCAGAAAATAAAGATGAAACAGAAATGTTTCAGGCCAAGTCGTCCGAATTCATGGACTTTCCTTAAGGAATAATTCCCCTCATTGTACCCAAGGTTATGGAATCTTCCTCCCAGAATAAAATGGCCTTCAATCTGACTATAGTGGTACCTCAAATAAGCGGATTCTTCAAACACACTCACGGTTTGAATGATCACACTTAGAGTATTTTAAAGACAAGAAGAATGTTTTGTAATCTGAAAATTTCTGTATTTTCTATGTCATAAACCTGTGGATGAAACCAGGTTTATATTACTACTAGATGCCCCTTTGAAAAGGTGGCATTGGTTCATAATAGAGGTGTATGACTCTTTCTGAAAAATTTTACTGCACTTTTCCTTATAATCTCATCGATCGATTATTTTTTGAATCTGAGGCCAAGGCCGAGGCCAAGCCGAGTGAGTGACGACGATGATGGCGTGAGGCATCATTTATTTCTTGCTTCACTTGCCATGTGGAGTAAGTATTTCTCATTATAAACACTCTCAAGTTCTCTTCTTCCACCAATGTGGGAGAAAGAGTAAACTTGCCATTTTGGGAGTACACTTTCCATTTTTAGTGTCTCCCTTCCTCCACCCTTTTACTCTCCATTTTTTCATTCACACCCTTTCATTACTATGAACCCAATAATGTATACTTAATCAGAATATGAATGAAGCTAAAGTTTTGTGAATGAAAGCCTATTTCTTGGACTATAAATCAAGCTTTTATAATGGTCTATGTGGTGGCGAAACGGACTTATTTTAAGTGAAAATCACTGACTCTAATTTTGAACATTCTCCAGTTTCTTACACACAAGGAAGGTCTTAGCTTCTCCACCTAAGTAGTCCTCGATTCTTTATTTATTAGACTTCATCTCGATTATTTTGCATTGAAGTAGAGGTCTTGGTCTCTATACCGAAGCACTTTTCTATTAGATGTTTGATGGGTCTTTTGATCTTTTTTTCCTTTGAGGAGTCGCCAGTGCTTAATTTTGAACTCTTGAAGATTTGGGTACTAGACAAGCAGGCTTTGATCGAAAGTCTTGTGTACTTCTGACGAGTAATGCGCTCTTGTTGTGACAAAATTTATTTTGCTGCCTTATTAAAAACTTACTGAAAAAATCCTCTTTTGGTGATGAAAAACTACTCTAAGGGAAAAAGAGTGGAACATGTGTTTTCATGTTGGACCAATGCATCTTCTTCCACGTTCTTTGGTTCCTGCAATTTTAATCAAAATATGTAACTTTGAATGTGCACCTTAGCAATAGTCTCATTTTAGATATATGACATGTCAAATGTTTGTGAGGTCATATCCTTCTTGGTTTGCCTGTTTGTATGAGCCTTTATTTGTTATTATGGTAACTTATAAAGATCCTTTCCAGTTGGGGCCAAGTTTTCTATCATTTGGGCACCTCATTCTTCTAGTTAAATTTTTTAGGACAAAGTTGCCTTCCTGAAAGTATCAAAGATTTATCCTTCAATTGTAGTATATTTTCATTCTTTGTTTTTGCACTTTTATTCAAACTAAGATTAAATCACATCTTTCATTGAGTAATTCTGGATTGATGACATTACTTCCTTATTATATTCATCATTTTAAAATTATAATCGGAGTCATGATGCTCCAACTTCTACCAGTCTAAGAGCTTAAGTGTCATATACAACGATAAAGGTGTTTCTTAGGTGTTGGATTTTGGCGTGATTCTATATGTCCATAATACTTTTTGTAGGAGTTCTTTCTATATTCCCTTAGCGGCCTCTGGCTTCTCTTTCAAGTTGTGGATCACCATTTATTTGTAGATTCTACTTGCCTATTTTCCTAGATATAGTATAGTATGGAGGTTATCCTATTAGTCCCCATTTCTTCCAAAATTATTTAGGTATGCCAAAGTGGCATATTAAATGAATCTGGAGAAATTCTATGACCTTTTTCTCTCTTATATTTTTTAATCAACCTCTTCGAATCATTTTGAAAAGTAGTAAATTAATAGTAAAATAAATTTTACTGGGTTGGTTGATGTTGGGAGTAGTCTAGAAAATATTCACTCCCCACTTCATGAATGGCCATGGTAAGATCATGGAGTGTTGTGATTTTATCAGACGGTGGAGCATGAAGCATGATGTTGGCATTTGTCACATTTTTGAACAAATGCTTTAGTATCTTGATTTATTATTGACTAGTAGTAAATGCCTCTTTTAGTTGTGAGGCGAGAAGTTTGACCCCAAAGTGATACCACATACGCTTTTATGAACTTCTTTCATCACATAATTAGACTCGGATGGACCTAAACATCTGATTAGGGGACCAGTGAAAGATCTTCAGTATAGTTGTCCACTGACCAAGTAATATCCCACAACATTTGTGTAGAGTGCCCAGGATTTTTTTCTGTTATCCGATAATTTTCCTCATTTAAGTAGTCAACAAACTAAGTCTCTAGTACCATGTTAAACATGTGCAGTTTATCTAATTATGGCAAATGTTAAGTGCTAAGTTGAGTAATTGAGCTACTTTTTTTGAAGTTATTTAATCTTACGTCCGATGAATTCCTAAAGTGTACCAAACCATCTGCTTCTGTATTTTGTGCATGTCGTATATGGGTGACCGTCCATTCCTTGAAGTAACTTATGGTGATGAGCAACTTGTCCAAGTATCTTTTCATTTGCTCATATTTGCATTTGAGTACATGATCTGGTTCTCCACTAGGATAGAGTCACACCTTGCTTCGAGGGTTTACGCTCCCAGATTTAGGTCTAATTTCATACCTTTTTTCTTCCAGATAATATTGATTACTACTTCTAACACTGAGATACAAGAGTAGAGGCTTCGACTTCTTTGGGTTTCTCCAGTAGTGGCAGAATCACTAAATATTTCTTCAAATCTTTCGATGCTTGTTGGCATTTTAGAGTCTATTTTTAAGTCATTTTTCTTCTTTATTAGAGAGAAAAAATTATTACTTTTCTGGGAAAATTAAGATATGACTGACTTAATGCACTAATATTTCGGTGAGTCATTGCATAATTTTACATTGTGGAGGATCTAAAGGATCAATTTGATTGATTTGATTTTGTTTGGGTTGGCGTCAATCCTTCTGTAAGGGATAATGAAACCCAAAAATTTACCTGACCCAAATATCGAAGGCGATTTGTTAGGATTCATACTTATGTTTCACTCTCGAAGTATCTTGGAAGTTTCCTACAAATGGTCTTCCAAACTTGTAGACTTGACTAGCATGTTATCTATATATACTTCCATTGTTTTTCCTATTTGTTTATTGAACATGCTATTAACTAACAGTTAATAGGCCGCTCAGGTTCTTTTAGGCCAAAAAGCATTATGTTGTAGCAATAAGTTCCATATTTAGTGATAAATAAAGTTTTCTCTAGGACCTCCAAGTTTATCCTTATCTAGTTATGAATGATTCATTCCGTCGTCACTAAAATCACTGCGTCCTAATGGCACGGGGCACGGGAATTCCTTTAAAAATCTTTAAAAAAGGTTCATAAAAGACTTAGTTAAATAAATTTAGTATAGAAAAATTTCAGAACTGATTGACGTCATCCTGCTATAGAGGGAATTTTCTCGCTATAGCAGCACCATAGTAGCGGCCTGCCACCCACTATAGTAAGGCACCAAAAATAATCCACCTGAGCTTTAAAACTCTTTATTATTTACAGTTCTAGACCATAAGGAAGCCTCATTCTAAAAACTCCTTAGGGCTACCTCATGGCTCTAGAGCAATGGAGAAAAAGGAGTACACTTAGAAGGACTGAAACCTGATGATTTATTGTGGAATTCATGGTAGAGATTGCTAGAACAAAGCCAGTATTGTAAGTTCATGCCTCTATAGCAGTTTCTATGCCTCCAGGTAGACTAGGTTTAGCTGACTAGTAAAAGTTGTATTAGAAAATGTATGCATAAGGTAGATTGATGAGAGATTTCATGCGTAGGCCTGCGGACAAGGTGTTTGGGTGGATAATAAAAAAATAAAGTAGGGATAAGAGAATAGGATTGATTTTCCTAAATGAGACAGTGTATTATTATTGATACAGCTATGTTATACTTTGCGCATATCTAATCGATTAGTGAGTAAAAATGATTGGTTATGGTGGTGTACGTGTGATTGTACTAATGATACTCTTGCTACACCCCTTTTTAGGTAAAATTTGTTATTGGATCAATTCAAATTTCATTGCTTGATGTGAATAGAGATCTTCAATAGCTTTTATCTTCTTATTCTTATGGTGGAAGTTGAGTCTTGTCTATTTTTTATTATCTTTTAGTAGATCTTATACTTGTCTAGACTAGACCCTCGAGTAAGGAATCTTCTTGTATTTGTTATTAAATGAGTTTGTAATTAGTTTTGTAATACTAGAAGAGATTAATGATATTATTTTGTGACTTTCGCATGATTTCAAAATTGATGGTAAGGGTTCTTCTATCTAGGTGGATTAGAGTAGGTTCTCACACGGTCTGATTAGTTATGATAGTTGGTACTGGAGCCTAGGTTACTACTCTTATAAGTACAAGAGCAAATGTCAAGTAGAGTTCTGTGGATTGGTGTATAGACGTCCACATCTAATCTCCTGGAAGCTATGAGGTATTCTAGGAACTATTTTTATTCCTTCCTCTCCTGTTGTCCTTAAGGATTATTTATATGGGTTAATTCTAATTGGTATCTCTTGATTCCAATTGGTATTTCAATAAAAACGAATGGATACCACCTGGCTCCATTTAGGATAATAAAAGTAATGAAATTAGAATTTAGAATGTTCCAATTGGTATTTGGGCATAAGGATTGTGTTCCATATACTAGATGATCAACCAGTGGTCTTCGAGAATGAGGGTTAAATGATATGTTTAGAGAAATAAGAATGCCAGCTAGGTTGATTAACTAATAAACCTCTCTAAAATTGATATCTATGTGAGTTGCGACTAATTTGATGCTTGGAAATCTGTAACAAGTGATGTGGTAGTATGTTGACTAAGAACTTGTATGGTGCGTTATTAAATAAAAATTGTTGCTTGAGTGCTAATCACTATGAATGGTATATGCAAAAAATAGTAAATGAAATTTCTAAACTGTTATGATCTTCCTTGATTTTAAGTGGTTTGTTATGTGAAAATCCTAAGCATGACGAGTGTTAAATATTTTGGGAAAATTCTAATATGTTCATTGATGTATCTGTAATTGGAGTGTAAGAATTGTGTTTTGATTAATTGTCAATCTTTTCAAATAGATGGGCTTCTCATGAGTGGTAAATTTATCATTCATTGACGCTCAAATTCATGCACACTACTGTGATTTAAAGGTATTAATGAGAAGAATTTATCATTTGAATGCACTAATTTTTATGTTTTGCAAGTATATAGGTGATGGGAACCAAAAAAAAGTGAAATAAGTTGAAAAGAAATCAAAAAGGGAAGAGTCAGTGCAAAATCTAGAACAGCATGTCCAGGAACTAACCCTCATTTACCGCTACCACTGTCTGAGGGACGAGATCGCAATAAGTCAGAAATAGTCAAAGTGGCAATCATGATGGGCTCACTGCGATCACGAAGCTACAATCGTGATCAAGTGTTGACGAGCGTGATGACATGGAAAATAGCCCACGGGCAGAAATCTAATTTCTCATAGTTGGTTCCAATTCTCTATAGGATGAAAACCCTTTCACTTTTTGAATATCACCAACTAGATTTTTAAGTTTTTTCTGTGTAAAACCCTACTAAATTGGGCAAGAACATTGTGGTTAAATTTCCAATTGAGTTTAGTATTAATGAAGAATACTATTGCTTGAATATTCAATGGAAGCATTGAATGATCATTTTGGTATATTTCTTTCCTTAAACTTCATGAGTAGATAAAAATCTATCTTGGAATTATGTTGGAATAGGGTGCAAATATGTGTAAGTTCTGATTATTAGTGTAAATTTTTGGTTAATGATGTTGGATTTCACTAATACTTGCTTGTTGAGTAGGAATTTGTGAGTGAAAACCCCAAATTCCCAAAATCTCACATCATTCTTCAAAGAGGGATGTGGGTATGCTTTTGAATCCTATATCATCTTTGAAAGAGGGATATGAGTGACAAGGTATTTGTGAACAATAATTAGACATTAGCTTATTCCTTTACGTTGTCTTAGAAATAGGGATGGATTGTGAATTTTGCTATGGCTTGAGCATCTTCCTAGAAATAGAGATGCCTATTTAAGGTTTTGGGTGGATTTGTTTGTCACACCCATAAGGTATCCAAAAGGGTCTATGGGTAATATTTTTGATGGTTGGTTGGAAATCTAGCATTAGAACCCCTATCTAGCCTACCCATATAGTCATTAACTAAAATTTTCATTTGATTATCATGAACCCATGCATTATTTTCCCCTAGGGAAACATAATCCCAAGTCTATTCTCCTATTGGAATCTTATCTCCATTTGTTTCTCTTAATTGGTAGTTTGAATAGATTTTGTTAAACAACCTTCCAAACCATAAACCCCTCATTTTAATTTATGTCTTTCATTTTACTTACATTACGGGTATATCTTTAGTAACTTTCAACATCCACAGGATTTGAATACTAATTCTATTCCTCGAGGATTCTACCCAATTCAAGTTGGGTTATTATATTTGACAACGATCGCCTTGCCCATAAATTATGGAGTAAGTTGAGCATGGCCAAAATGGCACCGTTGTCGGGGAGTGAAACTTAATTTTTACTTGTGCAGTATTGATAGTAGCTTTGGGTTACCCGTAGTGGTTGTTATTTATTTTGGTTGTTGTTTTTGTTTCAGGTGATTTCAATAGTATCCATGACATAATGAGTGATCATACAAGTAATGTCGGTATCTTTGATGGGCCCCTTGGTAATGAGGAGCAACTCCATGATGTTGGACGTGTGATTGCTATCCATACTCCACCTAATCAAGGGAACGGAGTATTCCACATCACAAGTGTTATGTTGCATATGCTTCAAATGAAAGGTCTCTTTGGGGGGGAAAGCTCATGAAGACCTCAACTTGCACTTGAAAAATTTTGTGGAAGTGTGTGCCCCTTTCAACATTACTCACATCTCAAAAAAAATCCATACGGTTGTGCCACTTTCTATTTTCTCTAACGGGTGAGGCGGTATTGTGGCTATGATCTCTTCACGCTGGGTCTATCACATCATGGGATGAACTTATCAATTCTTTCTTAGATTGATACTTTCCACCATAAAAAATATTACAATTGCGTGATGAAATCACAAACTTTTGTCAATTGAATGGAGAGCCTCTATATTAGGTAAGGGAGAGATTTAATAAAAATCTCATGCAATGCTCCAACCACGAGGTGTTGGAGAAGATACTTCTCTAAATATTCTATCGGGCTTTGGATCAACTAAACAAAACCATAGTGGATAATACGATTGGTGGGTCACTTGTGAAGTTGTCATATAGCATGGCTTTAAACTTGTTTGAGGAGGTCACAAAGCAAAATAAGGGGTGGCATACCCAAAACACTGAGGTAGATAATGGGTCGCCTACCACCCCCTATGTTGATAAATAGCAAAGGAAGAAATATGAAGAGAATGAGGAAAACATGGAAAAATAATGACACAATTAGAACTCCTTACGAAGCATATGATGGGTGCACCCACAAATATGGTAAATGTCGTGTCATCCAAGTGATGTGATAAAGAAGAGGCCAAGAGGCTTGATGAATAAATTAGAAACTTGGCTAACTATCCGGGGGGTCCTGCCCGTTCTACCAAAGGCAAGGTAATAACCAAGGTTAGAACGATCATGAAAGAGAATGGGAATGACGTGATAGGAATAGAGATCATGATTGAAGGGAAAAGGAAAGAAAGTATGATAGATATGTTCCCTTCCCCCCCCCCCCCCAATGACCGAGTAAAGAGCAAAGAGTCCAATTTTATTTATCCCAAAAAATTCAAGACAAAGGATGTGTTAGCAAAAATCTTGATGAGAGTGAAGGAAAAGGACAAAATGGTCTGAGAATTAAAAGGTGACTTTCGCAAATCAACCAAATGGTTGTATCACACTCTGCCTCAATCAAACAATTGGAGACAAAAATTGGCCAAATCTCCACTAAACTTAATACTATACAAAAAGGAGGCCTTCTTAGTGATACCATTGTGAATTCGAAAAATGATGCTCAAGTATTGGCAATCATCACTAGGAGTGGAAAAACCCTAGGTGATCATATGGGTGACGCTGAAAAAGAGAAAAATGTTGAACAAACAAATGTGAAGAAGAAACTTGTGGTTGATTCAAATGAGGAGGCTCCAAAGTCACAAGGGGAGAATAAAACAAAACCAATGATAATTGAAGAAATGGTTGATGAGGAGGGAGATCCTATGGTAGTTGAGAATGATGAACCGCAAAGTGATCCATTTCCTGCCATGAAGTTTCCCCCCTCATTCCCTCAAAGACTCAAAAAGAAAAAAAATAAGATCAAATTCAAGACGTTCCTTGCTAAGCGTAGCAATCTTTCAATTAATATCCCGTTGTTTAAGGCCATTAAAGTTAATTTCCCTAAGCTAATGAAAAAGTTGATGAAAAAGAAACATCTTGTTGACAGTGAAACCATTAAAGTTACCCATGGGTGTAGTGCTGTCATGACTAGTGCTATAGCGAAAAAAGAAGAAGGATCCTGAGGTCTTTACAATCCCTTGCACCATAGGGACACACAAATTTGAGAAATCCTTGTGTGAACTTGGTGCAAGCATCAATCTTATGCCATATGTAATATATCGAAGACTTGGTGTAGGAACTCCTACTCCAACAACGATGAGGCTATTGATGGCGGATTGGTCCACCAAGAGACCGATTAGAGTTTTGTTTGATGTTTTGGTGAAGGTGGATCACTTCATTTTTTCAGGGGACTTTGTTGTGCTTGATTGTGAAATCAACCAAGAGAAACCTATTATCCTTGGGAGACCTTTCCTTGCAACCGGAAGAGCTATTGTTGATATGGAGCAAGGAGAAATGAAATTTTGGGTCCAAAGTGATAAAGTATCCTTTCAAGTATGTACGACCAAGAAACAACCCATAGAACTACAAGTGGTGTCCATCATTGATGTGTTAGATAAGGATGTGGATGATGGGTCCCTCAAGGATCCACCTTGAAAGTTGAAGAATGTCATGCCGCAATGATAAATTAGGCGCTAGGTACAAGGCAACCCATCAATGCCACGAAAGTGGCCTGTATCCTTTATTTTTTATTAAGTTGAGTAGGTTTTATTTTTATTTATGATTAATCCATTAAATTGTGGTACTATAAGGTGTTTTGAATGAGGTTGAATAGGGAGAAGTATGGAAAATATAAGTAATAGATTGAACTGGGGAAAATAGAGGACCAAAAAATGGCCTCAGTTATTGCGATCGCAGCACCCGTGTTATCATAATCGCAGTATCCATTTGACTGAGATAAAAAAACTTGGATCATGATTGTGGTTAGGACTGGTTAAATAACCACTAAAATGCCATTTCACCCCCCCACACCCCCTTTTCAATTTTCTCTTAAATTTCAACTAGTTTTGATTGTGTTTTGGGCATCCAAATTGTGCACAACATCTTCCTGCATCCTCCAATTTGGTATGTGCTTCAAATTCCTTCTCTATATGCATATTTATAGGCCTTAGAACCCATGTCTTAGGGATGGCCTAAAATTGTGCTTTGAATGCTAAATTTGTGTGCTAATTGTGCTTGCTTGTTGTGGTTAGTTGTTGTTAGTGGTGTGCACAAACTTGGGGAAGTCTTAAGTATCCAAAGTTGTTCAAAAATGATAGAAATAGAATATGCACACTAAGTGTTTGATTAAATGCACGAATAAAGTTATTAATAGTTTTCCTATATTTTATGAGCATGATCGAACATCTAGGGGCTAAGTTTCGTATGCATAGTGTAAAATCGTTGATCTGGAACACAAATTGACATTGAAATTGAAGTTTTACATTTTGAAAATTTTGGTCCGATAGAGCCTCAATTCTCGCGATCGCAATCACAGGATAGCAATCATGGTCACAGAACTGCGATCGTGGTTCAATGGCCCACGATCGCGGCATATGAGGCCATTTTCCAGCCTGGACCAAAATCTGTCAAGTCTATTTCCTACCCAAAAATTACCGAGGCACCATCCCATTAGCTTAATTGAATAACATAGCATAATTTTCACATGTATTTGTTGATAACTAATGCTTTGTGTGTGAATCCTAGGTACTAAAATGGCAGCCTATAATATGCATTACTTCATGACCCCAGAATGTGAGATGGAATACTAGGAGAACCTCATGACAAAGAAGTTGCAGCTCGAGAGGGGGATCTCACAAAAGAAGGTACTCGAGAAACTCTCGACCTTCTATAAGAGGATGGAGACCACAGGATGGATTTGCTTTGACCTGAAACTATGCCAGGTAAATGAGCATTGGGTAAGGGAGTTCTATGCAAATATCAGCAAAGTAAATCTCTATAAACCTAACCCAGTGAACAAAATCAGGGGCAAAGAGGTTTATTCCATGGCCGAGCAGATTAATGGAGTTTATGGGTTGGAAAATGTTGACATGAGGGACCACAAGGCCAAAGATTGTGCTCCTGGGAGCTGACTGGTTGAGCAATTATGCTTGAGGAGGGAGGTCCCATTGTCTACCACTAAGACTGGAATACTAATGAGTGACTTCGCTATCGAAGAAAGGATCTGGTTGACCATTATTTATAGTCAGGTCTCCCTCTCCATCAACCTAATAAATGTCCTAACTATGCATGTTTAGATGGTGGCTTGCCTCTTGGAAAACATTCCTCTGAATGTTGGCCAGTTTATGCTTATAAAGATTCAGCATTATAGAAATAAAAGAGGGCCCATACTCTTGTTCCCATCATTGATCACGAAGCTGTGTAGGTGAGCCAGGGTTGATGAGTCTCCAGAAATATAGTTAGATCTCTCCCTAGACTCCTATTTACCCATTGAAGATTCGAGGAAAGGGAGCCCTTGGAAAGAGCAAGAAGAGGGAGGTTGACTTGGGGAGTTCAGTGGATGATGATGTAGATTCATACAGGCCATCCACATAAGGTCCATTTGATAAGATCTCAGTCGATATAAGAGTGATCAAGGAGCTAGTGTCCAAGCTCCCTCAAGGGCCGGGAGGGACTTCCACAACCCGTCATTCCTATGTTGCTCGGTCTGACTATGACATATACCTGAAGGATCAAAAGAAGCAAGGGGGCACTATCTCTAGGCTTTATAAGTCCTACCAATCTTTAGAACTTTCACACAGGGAGCTCAGGGACTCACATGACAAGATGAATAAGAGGGAGAAGAAAAAGGATAAATTCTTCACGAAGATGTGGACGGGGTGAAGGGCCTTTGAAAGGCTTGAAACCCAGAGAAAGACTTCCTTCTCCTAGATTTGTGATGATAGGCGAATTTACGCGCCTATATCAATATATTTTGCCCATATTTTAGCCTAGTTTTGAGAACTAATTATCTATTTCATGCACTTTTAGTCCTTTTTCCTATAAATGAGCTAACAAACATGATTAGTAAAGTTTCAGGTATAAATGATGCAAAATACAGCATTTTACGGCTTACTTGACACAAAAGAAAGCTCACAAACGAAGTAGAAAGGAGCTGGACGCCTAAAGGACCAAATCTGCTGCAGGGAAAATCTGTCCCGGGCTAAAACAGCATTTCTGAAGACTTTGGGGACTTACAGACACAAAGCTGGATTTTTACAAAGATACATTAACCTAGTATAATTAGGTTATGTGTTTTACTATTCTATTTGGATTATGATATGGTAACCTTACCCTAGTACATTTGGGTCAAGGATTTCATTAGTATATTAGGATTTGGTTATTTATTTCATTAGCTTAGTAGGAGTAGGATAGGAGTATTATAAATACCCTATCATGTTAGAGAATTTTATTACTTCTTCAACTATCAATTAAACTATTAATTTTCCTCCATTCTTCTCATCTTCCTCATCTACAAACACTTCTAATCTACGCTTCTATTCTTAAATTCCACAACAAGAGAATCGTTACTTGCTACGGAATCACCAAAACCACACGCCTAAACACCTACTTTTCACGCCATCCACCATGCAAAACGTGATATCCTCCGCATTCATGGATAACTAAACCTCTTAGTTGGGGTTATGGAAGCCGAATGAGTTACTATCTATAGCTGTGAGTTTGTGAGTTCAAGACACGTATATTGCTTATATCATTACGCTCTTCATCTTAATCTACATTCTTTGCGGCTGCAGACGCATAGAATAACGCCAGTCTAACATTTAACTTGTTCGAGAGAAAGGTTATTTGTCTGGAAAAGAGATAATGTCAAGGTAGTAGAACACCCTTTCCTATTAAAAAGCTAGTGTCGTAACTGGACTAACCTCTTGGAGAATTCGTACCGTTAGACACGCTTTAAGCTCGAGAGAGTTAAAGTGAAATAGTCCTTGTTCAGGTCGAGAGACGCTTGGATTTACCATCAACTACAATTCTCTATAAGCAATTGCATGTCAAGACTCTACACACTCATAGCCAATAGAGACGTATACCTCAGAAGGTGGACATAACCCCAACTCCTCAATTCTCATTGTTTACAACTTACGTGACAATCTTTCTCTTTTTACTTTGCTATTTTCAGCTTTTACTTTATTGTTTTGGTTACACATTACAATCCCCCCTTTTACGAGACTTGCACCAAAGGTTTAGTAATTTTGCTTACTTGTTGGCCAAGCTATTCCCTGTGGGATCGACACCCAACCCAGGTTGGGTTCTATATTTGCTAACGACCGCTTTACACTCCTACGAGAGCTGTAGATTGAGCGTTATCAAAAATTGGCGCCGTTGCCAGGGAATACGAGTGTCAATCAAGTTCGTGATAATTACTAGACCCTTTGGTCAAAGATTCTCGTACTTTTACTTTTAGTTTTTGTTTTTGTTTCTTGCAGGTTTTTACTTTAGTGCATGCCCCATACTAGAAGTTCTGGTCAACCGTTATTACCAATCAATCCTGAACCACAACGAATTAGAAGAATGGAAGCACAAGCTGAAATCGACAGGATGGCTGCTCAACACGAGCAAGCAAGATTAGCTGCCCTTGCCGCTGCTCAAGTCCAACAACAAAACATTGATAATCCTGGGCGAGCCACAAATCCTGACGATGAGGATTTAGGTGACGACGAGTTGATAAACCCAAGGTATGTTGCTGAAACTACAACACCTGCCAACAGAAGAGGTCGACAAGCGCGGTATAGGTATGATCGCCAACCCATGCAGCCAGCTTTCGACGATGATGATGATGATCTTGATGGTGCCGGAGCCACTGGAGCAATAATTCCACCACCATTAGCGCCCGGAGCCAAGTTCAACATCACAAGCACCATGATTCAGTTATTGCAACTCAAGGGATTATTTGGTGGACTAGCAGGCGATGATCCGAATATGCATCTCATCAACTTTATTTCTACATGCAAGTCTTTTGACAATCCTGGTGTTGGTCAGAATGCTATTCGATTACGTCTATTTCCATTGTATCTGTCTGGGGAGGCAACATTATGGTTGAATGGGCTAACTCCTGATTCTATTACAAATTGGAGGCAATTGAGAGACGCTTTCCTAGAAAGATTCTTTCCGCCATCAAAAAGGGCTCAATTAAGAGATGAAATCAGCAACTTTCGTCAGCTTCCCTCTGAAGCTCTTCACGAAACATGGGAGAGGTTCAAGACAAAGCTAGCGAGATGCCCAAACCATCACATGACTAATGTTCACCTCATGGAGATCTTGTATAGAGCCTTGAATTCAGTAACTAAACCAGTGGTGGACAATGTAGCTGGAGGTTCTTTTATGGACCTTACCTTTGGTCAAGCAAGCAATATGCTAGATCGCATGACAAAGCAAAGTAGAGCTTGGCATACCAGGGATTCTGAGGTAGCAAGCCCCACTTTATCTATTGGCATCTCTGCAGACCAAAGAAGAAGAGAAGAAGAACGTGATCAAGATATGGCGCACATGAAAACCCAAATGGATCTTCTTACAAAGCATCTATTAGGGAAGACTGAAAAAGTGAAAGCTATTGCGTCAAAAGGAAGAGACGAATCTGATTCGGAAGAGGAGGCCAACTACTTGAACAATCAGGGGGGTTTCCGTGGGAATGCCCAAGGAAACCAAGGTCAAAACTATTATGATAAATCTGAAAGCAAAGACCAAGGTAGTTGGAAGAAAAATAATGAAAAGAGTGGTTTGTACATTCCCCCTGGTAGACGTGATACCACCACATCTAATTCTGGGAGTATGGAAGAAATGATGGCTAAGTTATTGAAAGGAGTGGAAGCAACGAGCGCAGGAGTTAAGGAGGTGATTGATGATTTGTCCTCCATGAAGCAACTAGTTGATTCTCATTCCACTTCTATCAGGCAAATAGAGCAGCAATTGAGCCAACTTTCAGCAGCATTCAATCAAAGAAAGGCTGGCACCTTACCAAGCTATACTGTGCAAAACCCAAAGAATGATGGGTCATGCATGGCCATCACTACCAGAAGTGGTAAGGTGCTGGAAACTTCAGCAAAAGGCAAGCAAGTGGTTGACGAAGTTGCGGACATGGATATTACACCTAGTGACGTTACAAAAGGAGAAAAAGCCGCAACAACTACTCCCAACGTCAGGGACGTTTCACCTAGTGAAGTGCAGCCTGAAAAAGTGGAAAAACATAAGCAAGAGGAGAAAAAAACCGTGGAGAGAACACTTCCATACCCACCACCACCTTTTCCCCAAAGATTGAAGAAGGTGGCGGATGACACAAAGTTCAGCAAATTCATGAATATGTTAAAGCAGATCACCATTAATGTTCCATTGGTGGAGGCACTTGAACAAATGCCTGGGTATGCGAAATTTATGAAGGATCTCTTGACAAAGAAGCGGGCAGCAAGTTATGACTTGGCGGATAATGTTCATCATTGTAGTGCAATCGCTACAAGATCGCTAGTTCAAAAGAAGGCAGATCCTGGAGCTTTCACTATTCCTTGCACAATTGGATCGTTGGATTTTGCTAAGGCATTGTGCGATTTGGGAGCTAGCATCAATTTGATGCCACTATCTATCTACAAAAAGTTGGGGTTAGGAGACCCTACACCAACCAATATGAGGCTCGTGATGGCTGATAGGTCGGTAAAACGACCTGTGGGTATCTTGAATGATGTGTTAGTGAAGGTTTCTTCATTCATCTTTCCTGCAGACTTCGTTATTCTGGATTGTAAGGAGGATTCTGAAGTTCCCATCATCTTGGGACGTCCCTTCCTTGCAACTGGAAGTGTGCTTATTGACATGAAAGATAATGAGCATTTGTTTCGAATTAATGACGAAGTGGTACGGTTTGATATATGCAAAACAATGAAGCAGCCAGCGATATGAATGAGTTATATGTAGCTGATGTTCATCATGAGGATACGAAAGCATTATCTATAGAGAAACAGCCTACTGTTGAGCCATTGTCTGTTGTGCCACTGAAAGTTGAGCATGAAGATAATGAAGGTTATGAAGAACTTATGAGTGCTCTAACAGAAATAGAGCCTTATACTCCTAAGCAACCAGAATGTGATCTCAAGAATCAACTAACAGCGAAGACTCCCATTCACGAGCCACCAATGCTAGAAACGCAAGAGCTCCCCGATTATCTAAGGTATGTGTTCTTGGAAAGTAGAAATATACTTCCGGAGAGAGCAGATGATTTAAGTGAATAGCACGTAGAGGCTCTCATCTCTGCTCTGAAGAGATACAAGAGAGCTATGGGTTGGACTATTGATGATATAATTGGTGACTCTCCGGAGAAACGTAGGAGCCATCTTGAAGAAGATCGCATTCCCACAGGTAAGCCTCATTGTCGTCTAAATCCTTTCAGAAAAAGATCCATCACTTACCTCGACGAAGTCTGAGTACTCGAGGTAACCATGTCGTGCCACGACAATAAATAAGGCGCTAGATGGGAGGCAACCCATCGTTTTATCATTTCATCATTTCATCGTTTTATCATTTTATCGTTTCGTCATTTTAGTATTTTTTTCTTTTTGATAAATGAAAATCCAAAAATAAGAGTCGTGCCACGACCAAAACTAAGGCGCTTGGTGGGAGGCAACCCATCGTACTAATCGTGTTCATTTGTTTTGAGCTAATATAGGAGCAAGAAGTATGCAACGAGGAGATTGATTTCAATTGACGATTTGGTCGCATTGTATGGTAAAGTCGGTAAGTTAGGAATGGTGATGCATAAGGCTATGAATTGAGCCTTTCTCACGTCATAATAGGCTTCGAGGAAGGCTAGGACTTGGTAAAAATAGGCCACGAACGATGCACAACCTATTCTATAGCCTAAAGACTCGGAATCTAGTGTGCTATACACTATGCGCCGCCTATTCCTAGGTATGCTTTTGACTATGCGCCGCCTATGCTATGGCATTTGAGATACTGAGACCAAATGTCATAGACTATGCGGCGCATATGTCTAGAAATGCCATAGACTATGCGGCGCATATGTCCCATTATGCCATGGACAATGCGTCGCATATGTCATTGATATGCCGAGAGATATGCGCCGCATATGTGGTGATCTTGTCCCCAAATCCGATTGTAAATGGGTCATAACCCGACCCATACTCTTCCTATATAAAGGGGACTTGGTTTTATAACACAACCACATTAGAAACAACCCTAAAGGCGCAGCATAACACTCCAAATCCTCTCAAAATTTTCTTCCTTTGTTCTTCCAATTCACAACAACTTCTCCACAATCTTCAAGCAAGTAAGTACTCTCTTATTCTTCATCTATTTATCGTAAATACTACGTTGCTATGCTTATTATAAATTGCTAAATCATATGAGATTGATGGTGATGTTCATGTGTTTGGATAATTGTTGCAAAATCGTGTGATTAAATATATACGTAGGGAATTCTTGACTTGTTTCCAACTTGAATTTTGTTTCGATAGCATTGTTATGATAGTTGCTGAATTAATATGGCTATGAATATTGCTTAAGATTGTTGGTTGGATGATTACATGATAGACTATCCCGGCCATCGGGATAAGGTTATAGTGCCTATCGACTTAGGAGGTTGTGCTTGTTGTAAGAATAATGATTCCATGTGGTAACCCCTAGGTTGTAGTGTTGCTATATCCACCATGAAAGTAGTCCAATGGCTGCAAATAAGTGATGTAATGCTGATTTTGTTGTCGGAATACAATCCTAAAATGTATGTCGACGAAATCTGAGTACTCGACCACTTTCACTTCACTGATTTGTGCTAACAAGAATAAGTGTGGGGTGGTACCCCTAGTGCCTGCATATAGATTGTATAAAGTGAGATTATGCTGCAACTAACATTATTTCTAGTCTCAGGTACAATGGCACCTAAAGCAAAGCAAGGCAAGGAGAAGGCTACCACGTCCCGAAAGGACAAGAAGAGAAGTCGAAAAGACCAAGGAGAATCATCCTCAGCACACCTACTACGCAGAATGTTCGGAATAAAATGGGTTCTTGAGGAAGAAGCCAAGGCATGGTATAGCAGCAACAAAGAAAAGAAATATGTGCACGTCGACTTGATCAACAAGGAGACCTTAGCAAAGAGGGAGCCGCAAATGTTGGCTAAAATAATGGCTTTGAAGCTGGATTTCATCTTCCGCGACATGGGAGAGTGCAATCTTGACTTGACAAGAGAGTTTTATGCCAACTGGTCGCCAAACACAACAGGCAACGAAGTCAAAATTCGGGGCCAAGTGTTACAGCTTACAGCGGATTGGATCAACTCTTTTCTTGGCCTACCTTCGGTCGACCCTGCACCATACAAAGAGCTGTACAGCAGGCCTCCTTACAGAGCAATAAGACACACGCTTTATGGAAGCAGATCGATTGCAAGATGGGGCAGACATAAGGAAACAGGCCGTCACAACACCTTCCCCTATGCTCCACTAAATAGGGAAGCAAGAATCTGGATGCGCATTGTCAACTCATGCCTTATTCCTGGGATGCAATACACAAAGATATCGAGAGATAGAGTGTGTTTGGTTTATGCGTTGATGACGAATGTCCCTATCAACTTTGGGGCAATCATTCGATCTACCATGAGGAAGGCCAGACTCCACAGAAGGTCCCATTTCATATTCGGCAATTTGCTGACAGCAATGTTGCGGAAAGAGGATATAGAAGAGGAACCAGCTGACCACAAACTCCCACATAACCCAAAGAAGGTTGACCTCACCAAGGTCAAAGATGCTGAAACAACGCATGGAGTCAACCTTACTACCGCGGAGAGACATGATCGTGATGAGAGTTTCTTCCGTCATCTCTATGGCATGACACGATTCACTATGATGAGTGGTGGACGTATTCCAACTGCTGAAGAGCTCCAACAGCTGGACCACGACTACCCAATGAACAGGCATGCCCGGGAGATGTGTGGAGTAGGCGTATATTTTGAGGAACCTCTTGACGATGACGTGTCAACTGATGATGATAGACGCTTGCCTGATTCTGATGATGAGGAGAACTCTGACGATGACTCGTATGATGATTCCGACGAAGGGGGTATGACCCCCAACATTGATGAGGAGTCCGACTAATCAGGTTCTTCGACTTTATTTTCCACTGAGGGCAGTGTCCAGTCTAAGTGTGGGGTAGCAAAATCGCATGCTATACTTCTTTGTTTGCACCTATGTTTGTATGTTTGCTTGTTTACTTTGTTTTTTTTTAGTCCATTTTTTTGT
This sequence comes from Capsicum baccatum var. pendulum, assembly GCA_030864225.1. Classification (NCBI taxonomy): domain Eukaryota; kingdom Viridiplantae; phylum Streptophyta; class Magnoliopsida; order Solanales; family Solanaceae; genus Capsicum; species Capsicum baccatum. The sequence continues at coordinate 71,061,116 of CM061558.1, read as the reverse complement.
TGTTGTTTTTTTTTTTTGTTTTTTTTTATTTTTTAGGAGAAAAATTTTTCTAGCTACGCATGAAATTATTTTGATAGGCAGCATGAGATTAGAACAAGAGTATGTGTTACAATTGTGACTATTGAGACATTTAGGCTCTAGTTGTGACTTATTATGTGATATTGTGTGATTCAATTCCTTCACTTGTTGGGTTGAGAGTCTATATTACTTCCAATCAAGTCGACCATGTGCCTTGTGTGTGTGAGATAATAGTATATTCTATGTATGTGGCTGATGCTAGAACTTGCCTGGTATGTATGCAAAGCGAAAATAAGGAGTGTAAGTTTAGGATATGATTTAGGCATTTCTTTGTCAACCTATACATGTTTACCTTCAGTTTTACCTACCCATGGACATCATCCTAGTTAAACCTTTTTAAGCCTTTAGCCTATTTCTTTGACAACCTTGTATGTAAGCCTAATCCATTTCTTTTAAGACCGTAATTGGATCCAAATTTCTAAGTGCTTTAAATTAAAAAAGTCATGTGACAACATAAGAGGAAATTGGGTAAGTATGATGCTTTAAATTGTAAATGGTTCTTGAATGTGTTACGAAAAAGAAAGTGCTATCATAAGAGGTATGTTGTGAAAAGAAAAAGGAAAAGAAAGCTGAAAAGTGAGTTGTTCTTAAAATTGAAAAACAAAAGAGGAGAACAAGGGTGGTAGAATGAAAGAAAGAAGAAAGGTTGAAAGAAAAAAGTGTCAATGATACAATGTGATGTATTTAAGTGCTTAGGAACTTAGTCACTATTTCTGGCCAAAATAGCTGATCCTACCCGTCCCTTAGCCTACATTACAACCATCTAAAGACCTACTTGATCCTAATCTTAACATTCCGACATTTAGTAGAGTACTACATTAAAGGCAAGCTTATGGTCATTAGTTGCTACATATGAATTCTTTGTGAGAGTGAGTGCAAGGATATTTTGACACCCATGTTTGAAAAATATGCTATATTTGTGAGTGATTATGGGTACTATATTGTGAGACACACATGGTTGATGAGTCTTGGATAGTTGTATATGATTCTATGTACCTTAACGTTTGCATGCGAGTTGATCACCATCACGAGTCTATGCTTGAGGTTAAATTGTTTCTACTTATAATCAGAAAGCTACTCTTTGTTGATAATTGTTGTGCTTGTCTTGATAAATGTTTTGTGTTGTTGCTGTAAAAACCTTAAGTCGATGCTTAGAAGGACATGATATGTTGTTCGAGGACGAACAAAGCTGCAAGTGTGGGGTGTTGATGATAGGCGAATTTACGCGCCTATATCAATATATTTTGCCCATATTTTAGCCTAGTTTTGAGAACTAATTATCTATTTCATGCACTTTTAGTCCTTTTTCCTATAAATGAGCTAACAAACATGATTAGTAAAGTTTCAGGTATAAATGATGCAAAATACAGCATTTTACGGCTTACTTGACACAAAAGAAAGCTCACAAACGAAGTAGAAAGGAGCTGGACGCCTAAAGGACCAAATCTGCTGCAGGGAAAATCTGTCCCGGGCTAAAACAGCATTTCTGAAGACTTTGGGGACTTACAGACACAAAGCTGGATTTTTACAAAGATACATTAACCTAGTATAATTAGGTTATGTGTTTTACTATTCTATTTGGATTATGATATGGTAACCTTACCCTAGTACATTTGGGTCAAGGATTTCATTAGTATATTAGGATTTGGTTATTTATTTCATTAGCTTAGTAGGAGTAGGATAGGAGTATTATAAATACCCTATCATGTTAGAGATTTTTATTACTTCTTCAACTATCAATTCAACTATTAATTTTCCTCCATTCTTCTCATCTTCCTCATCTACAAACACTTCTAATCTACGCTTCTATTCTAAAATTCCACAACAAGAGAATCGTTACTTGCTACGGAATCACCAAAACCACACGCCTAAACACCTACTTTTCACGCCATCCACCATGCAAAACGTGATATCCTCCGCATTCATGGATAACTAAACCTCTTAGTTGGGGTTATGGAAGCCGAATGAGTTACTATCTATAGCTGTGAGTTTGTGAGTTCAAGACACGTATATTGCTTATATCATTACGCTCTTCATCTTAATCTACATTTTTTGCGGCTGCAGACGCATAGAATAACGCCAGTCTAACATTTAACTTGTTCGAGAGAAAGGTTATTTGTCTGGAAAAGAGATAATGTCAAGGTAGTAGGACACCCTTTCCTATTAAAAAGCTAGTGCCGTAACTGGACTAACCTCTTGGAGAATTCGTACCATTAGACACGCTTTAAGCTCGAGAGAGTTAAAGTGAAATAGTCCTTGTTCAGGTCGAGAGACGCTTGGATTTACCATCAACTACAATTCTCTATAAGCAATTGCATGTCAAGACTCTACACACTCATAGCCAATAGAGACGTATACCTCAGAAGGTGGACATAACCCCAACTCCTCAATTCTCATTGTTTACAACTTACGTGACAATCTTTCTCTTTTTACTTTGCTATTTTCAGCTTTTACTTTATTGTTTTGGTTACACATTACAATCCCCCCTTTTACGAGACTTGCACCAAAGGTTTAGTAATTTTGCTTACTTGTTGGCCAAGCTATTCCCTGTGGGATCGACACCCAACCCAGGTTGGGTTCTATATTTGCTAACGACCGCTTTACACTCCTACGAGAGCTGTAGATTTAGCGTTATCAATTTGATAGTGATGATAAGGCCCCAACTGAGTGGTCAGGCTCTGATGATGCTAGAGGTGATGCGTTGACCGACGGCAACAACTGTTGACACCCAATTTTGACCTCCCGATACCCCTTTCAGGCAGCTATTTTATCAATTTTGAATATTGATACTTTTATGTACTATTGTAGTATTGGATCAATTTCTACGTACCATATTTATAATTTGGAAAAAAATAAATTATTTCATTACTATTTAATTATATTCTTTTATATAATTTAGTAATTTAATCATAATATTTAGACATAGTTTGTTAATATTATTGACGATAAACGCAAGGCTATTTTTAATGCCACCAATGATAATCCAAGAAAAGACAATCTAGGTCGACCACTTCGAGCAGGAAGACCAGATCCTGTCTATACCCTTATACTGACTATTATTGAGCATTTTGGAGGCAGATTTACCATTAACAGGATCTCTTAGGCTGGGTTATGCCACTCAGCCTACCAGACCATATCATAATATCGGATTAAGCCTAAGTTGGAAGACCGAACCAAAGCACCAACCAAAATAGAAAAGAATCTTAGGTAATTTTATGATTGTATGGCCACTTATTTTACCCAAACATGGGGCCTGTCAGAGATTTAATAACCTTATGTTGAACCTGTGTGTCTAGAAGTTCTAATTGCGCAAAATTCGCCCTTTTCTCAACAATACGGGCTTAAGAGGTGCAACTTACTAGACGGAGTCACAGAGACAAGGTCAACATAAGAGTATTGAACTCGACTGTACCTCCATTTTGGAACCAAGTCAAGGAATTCCAAAGATTCTTTTATATCTAGATAGAGTCTGGAGCTTTCATAGTTAACATGTTAGTGAAGTTAGATCTTTAACATGGATATAAGAAATCTTTTAGCCGGACATAGTCACGGCGTGATTATGGTAGAAGCTTAATTGAATGAATACAAGTAGTAAAAGATATGTACCTGTCCAACCGGGAATCAGACTGAAAATTAGTAGCAACTTCTTGTTTATTCAATCCTTCAATATATTACAGAGAGATGCTAGAGAGTGGAGAGTTTTTTAGAAAGAGAAACTAAAAGGAAAAACTGAATGCCTCTATTAGAGAATGAGGCGCCTATAAATAATAGAAAAGGGAATCTTGCACTGTAATATATGGGGCCCTGTGCATAGTGTTTTTTTACTGTTACAAAAGAGATTTTTATCAAATAGTCATGTCATGTCTTGTCTTTTCCTTTCCATTTTTTGATGAAGGCTTCAGCTTTTTCAATCTCTTCTTTTTCTATCAGAACTTCTGGTGGTTGGGAATCGGTAATATCTTCTATATTTGCATCTGTGCTATTCATTGAGACATCCGAATTTTGCTCAATAGTTTGAAGTTATTTATCTCGAACTTCGGATAAATATTCTTCTATCAATTGCATTTTATTTCCTTCATGAGCAGAAATTCGTCTGGAAACATAGTTTAAGATTTTTGTCTTCAACTAAAATCAATTTTTTAGGAGTCTTTTCATATTCAGCAATCTTTTGGATTATTTCCTCCCGTTGATCATGGCCATAAGCGAGTTTTGTTTCTGGCTCTTTGCGAAGTAGTTTATCCCAAAAATTATAATAGAATGTTCGATATAGGGCAGAAATTTGGTGAGCATCATAACCTATTTCCACGGACCATCGATGGATCCAAGGAATAGAAAATTCGATATAAAAATACAATTGATCAATAGTATCAATTTTACAAATGTGATCGGAAAGATATAATTCCGTTAAGAAAGGGGGGGATTTTTTCCATGAGTAGTATAAAGAAGAATATTCTGGTGGTAATATTTTAACCGTAGGTCCATGAAGAGTCCACCACTGAATAAACCAGTTTGGAATGGGTTTTTCAAATACTTTAGCACAGATCTTTATGAACCAGGTGTGTTTGTGTTTGTAATTGTTATAATATAATACTTGAGAAAAGGCTTTAATATAATCCCAATAAGTAAAATTGGCAAGAGTTTGGCCCATTGGTATAGATCGTTGCGTCATTGACGAAATTCCTCATTCTTCAATAGGAATAAGTTTTTTAATTACCATTTTGGAGTATACATGTACTCCAGGGGTAGTTTCGCCAAGGGGACTGTGGTCAAAGGTTGCACTGAATGTTTGTACGAGTATGTGTTCATAATAAGTCCGGGTTTTGTAAGATTCTCCAGTGAAATAGATATTGGCAGTAAGGTAGTTCTTGAGTATTCTCCAGGCTTCGTCAGAATTTTCTTGTCCAGGAATATGCTGATTTTTAATATATAAAATAAGTTCTCTGGCATCTAGCTTTTCATATGAAGGCTTATCTTCAGAGTTTTCTTGAACTATGGATGCAAAAGAATCTGCAGTTTTTTGTTGATCAAATAAATAAGATTGTAATTGTTTGTATAATGGATGATTTTCAGGGATATCTTCTAAATGTGCAGAAGAACCAATATTCTGAGTTTTGGATGACGATGATTCATCTCAAGGAATTTTCGAATTAATCAAAGTTCTATTCCCTTGTTGTAATACAGGAAAATTAGAACTTGCAGAGCTATATGCCGAATTTCTTCGATCAAAATATGAAGGGTTTGTTCGTTCTCCTTGATATGAAGAGTTTTGGTTTCTTCCTCCTCGTCCTCTTCCTTTGGCAAGTTGCCAAGGAGGATCCATACTGCATCAGTTATTAGGAATTTGATCAGCATACCATGACATGTATTCACAGAGATCTTCATAAAGTGTATCTTTGGTAATAAGGTCATCAATGACTTTTCGTAGTATGAGCATGTGCAAATCCATATTCAGAGGAACTGTCTTAATAAAGGTGATTAAAAACTTTGCAGAGAAGAAGTGTAGAAAGAACTTCATTCTATCTGTAAACATTAATCACTTAAGTCAATATCAAACCAATAAATATCTTTGTCAATGAATTCGTTGTGGTTAAGGAATAAATCCTCTTCTATTAAGTTATGAATTAGAGTTTCTAAGATAAGAAAATGAATATCTTCATTTAAAGGAAGGCTTTTAATAATAGTGATTATAGTTTTTTCAAAAAGAAAATATGTGTAAAAACTCATGTCAAATATTCTCTCGATAAAAAATCAGGCAAAGAATTTTCACTACCCTTTTTATATTGCATTTCATAATCAAACGGGGCTAATTGAGCTTGCCATCGTGCAAATATTAAATTAGAAGCATCATGTTTGAAGTCTTTATTAAACATAAATTTAACGGATTGAGCATCAGTCCTAATTATAAATTTTTGATTATACAAGTCATCTTGGAATTTTAAAACACATTTCACAATAGTTAGCATTTCATGGGCTACAGTGGCGTATTCTTTCTGACTTTCAGTCCATTTACCAGAATAAAATTGAATCAAACATTCTGTGTTTGTATGGGTATTGACTTGTTTAAGTATTCCACCAAATCCAATGTTAGAAGCGTCAGTCTCAACGATTTTCAACCAGTTAGGGTTTGCAAGAGATGTACACAGAAGAGTTTGAACTCGATTTTTAATTAATTTTACTAAATCTGTGTGAACTTGAGTCCAAGGAGTTCTATGATCCTTTTTTAGTCTATCATATAGAGGAGCTAAATCTCTAGACAAATTTTTGTAAAAAGGTGAAATATAGTTAAGACTACCAAGGAACCTTTGAAGTTGTTTTTTATCAGTGATAACATCGGAGAATTTTTTAGCAAACTCTAGCACTCGTTGAATAGGCTCAATAGAACCTTGAGAAATATTATGTCCCAAAAATCTAATATTTGTTTGAAATAAACTTATTTTGGGTTTGGAGATGACTAAGCCATTTTGAATAATTATCTGTTTAAAAGTATGTAAATGCTTGAAATGAGATTCAAGAGTTTTTGAGAATACAAGAATATCATCTATATAGACGATGATAAAATCCATATACGGATTAAAAATGTCGTTCATAATTTTTTGAAATTCAGAAGGAGCATTTTTTAAACCAAATGGCATAACATTCCATTCATATTGTCCAAAAGGGACATTAAAAGCAGTTCTATAAGTATGTTTCTTATCGATTTGAATTTGCCAATAACCAGATTTTAAATCAAATTTAGAAAATATATTAACATCATATATTCGGGAAAGTAAGTCTTTTTTATTTGGTATAGGATATCGAATCCATTTTAAAACTTTATTCAGAGGTTTATAATTTATAACTAATTGAGGTACTCCTCGTTCTTTTTCAGCAGCATTATTAACATAAAAATTTGTACAGGACCAAGGGGATTTTGAAGGTTTTATGAGACTCTTTTGTAAAAGACTATCAATTTTTGTTTTACAGAATTCTACTAACTCTGTATTCATTTGACAGGGTCAAGATTTTGTTGGAATTTTTTCTTCGTTGAAGTGACTTTCATAAGGGAGAGAAATAATATGCTTCTTTCGGTTCCAGAAAGCATTGGGATGATCAGCACAAATAGAAAGAATCAATTGATTAGAAATCATTTTTATTTTTTCTTGGACTTTTACTGATTTTAAAGTATCAAAAATATTAATACTCATTAATTCTAATTGTAAAAAATTAATTTACGTTTGTTTCATATTAATAAGGGTATTTATATCCCTTGTTATAGGATGAGTAACAAAAGGATAAGAAATTTGTTTATTCTTATAAGTAGCCTTGAAACCATTTGCATCTATATGTATATACGGGTATATAGCGTTTATGAAAGGTGTTCCTAAAATAATAGGAGGATATAACTGATTTTTTACTAAAAAGAAAAAATGGGAAATGCAGACTTTGTCTCGACAGATATGAGTATTAGGCAATTTATAATTGATATCAAGAGTATGACCAGATGCAGACCTTATGATATGAGTAGTTTTTTCAAAATACTTGGTTGGGATTAATCCTTCTTGAACACAACTAACATCAGCACCACTATCAATCATAGCAATGTTAGTGATGAAAAATTCCTTATTTATTAAAATAGTGCAATTTATATACCATTTATGAGCAGTAACTATTTGCATCATCCCCAAGAAATAATCTCTTTTCAAATCTTCTGTTGGGCTAAATTTATCAATTTCAGAATTTTCAGAGTATTCCAAATCTTTTTCTTTTCCTTTTGAGGCAAAGGAATTTTCAGGGACATCGATAATCTTTTGTTCAACTTTCAGAATTCTATGATCGGAGATCATCTGATTTTGTTTTAAGGAAATAATTTCCTTTTTCAATTGCTCGACTTCGAATTTTAAATCATCAAAGGTAGTATCTCTACCTGGGGTTTTACTTACAGCAAGACGTCGATTAACTTCAGTTAGGGAATAAGACATGTGATGATTATCAAAAGAGTCATTTCTAGAGACACTAGTAGTAGCAGAAGTTTTTTGAGTAGCAAGATTAAGAATTTTTTCACGCAGTTTTTCATCGGTAACTTCTTTTAGTAATTCAAGAATATTTTCAGCACTAAGAGTTTGAACATTTAAATCAAGGTCTTCGAACTGCGCTTGAAGTTTATACATCATTTCATCACAATTACAAACATCGTTAGCACAGTCATTACATTTATTAACCTGATCGAATGGTCATACTTACTTTCGGGTAAATCTATAACCCTACTAAGAAAGGTATCTTTATACCATCTAAATTCGCCTAAGTGATTACATTTTGGAGAAGTAACTGAGTTTAAAATCCAAGCTTGAGGGAAATCAATTTCATCCCATCTAATAGGTCTTCGAGTAGTAACTCTAGATTTTATAAAATTTGTTTCAATAAGCATAGTACAGTCAGACTCTCAAAAGATTTAATAGAGTGTTTGAGTATCATTGAATACCATGCCATGGCCTTATTAGTCAGGATTTTCCTAAACTCTTTAAGTAGAACCGACTCGATTTTGTTAGATTGCATACTGTTGCCTTTTATTGCACATAATGTAGGCTGTCATGTGCACTTGAAGATCAGTTGTCCTATCATATTTTGAGATGTCAGGTATTTTGAACTATTTGAGTATCACCGTCAAGGCCCCCTTAGATAAAATCTTGTGTATATATCTCTTTTAATCTTGGCCTTTCATGATTGGATAACACTCAAAATTTGATACATGCGAGCTGAAATTCTTTTTGTTTGAGCCATCTTGTTACTCAGTGCCATCAAGTAATTTATGATTTTAGACAATTCTTTGTTATTGGGGGTGGGAGTATTATTTTCTCTAAGGTCCTTAATTCTAGTACGTCGAGGTGATGCTTTTCATGGTATCTCTGACCTAGGGTATCCTTATTTGGCAAGCTCATTATCACATTTTGGTGAGAATTCTGTATGAAAATGAATTTTGTGAAATTAATCTCGGTGACTTGGTTGCTTTTTGGTTGTTTTTGCCTTCACCATTATGGATCTGATTCTGATAAGAACTTTCTATCCCATTCTCCACTACTGTAACGATCCATTCTGTCGTTACTAAAAATATATGTGGTTAAGGTATATGAATGTTACTCTACATAGGTGTTAGGATCAATTACTTGGTATGTAACTCCATTAATTATGAATAAAAATCATACAATACCCCTAACACAAAGTTAAGTTGAAAGCATCCTTATCGATTTAGTTTTGGGCTACGTTTAAACTAGGGTCAGATTTAAACAAGTACTCCTATAATATGAGAAGTTATGGGGCACAATACCTACTAAATTAAAGATCTCTGAGTTTTCTTTTCAATGTAATCGGTCGTTTGTTACCCCATTTCCTGAGTAAAAAGTTTTGATTATTTCACTGAAGAATGTTTATGCTGAAAAGTTAAGGTCGTTGTACCGGGATTAGGTCACTATAGTAGAGTTTCTATAGCGGGATAGCAACAATTTCTAAGCTTATTTTAAAGGATTTCAGTCCATAAACTCCAAGATTTTATTCCTAATCTCTAAAGGAAAGATTTCCTCATGGTTGGGGTGAAAATTCTTCGTTGAGGTAATATTTTTACCTTCTTTTAACATTTTCTGTTCACCTTCTAGAATCATTAAAATGAAAATTATGGTGAAATTCTTGTGGTTTAGAATTCTAGGTTCGTCAATTGATGGAAAAACCTATGGGTATATGTATTTTCACATAGAATTGATTTTAGATTGTAAATTAACTCTTTCTAGTATGAAATTGTGATTCAACAACATGAATTTCGATGGTTGGAGACCTTAAATTTTATAAAGATATGGGTATTGCATGATTTTTTATAAATTACTCTTATAGTAGATGATTTAGCCTTCAAAAACGTAAAGAAGAAGGAAGATCATATGTGGTATAGCTTACTCGTTACAGCAGCTTAACGGCATAGGCTAAGTTTAATGTGTAGTAGATCTTTGTTAAATTGCATGACTATAATGTAGTTTGATGAGAGATTTCATGCTTAGACTTATGGGCACAGTGAATGGTTGGTTATAATCAAAATACGAACATGAATGGAATCTAAATTGATTTAATTATTATTTTGGAAAAAATCTTGGTGATTTGCTGATTAAGTGCTAATTGTGCTAATTCGTGAAAATACTTATATGTTGGTGTCCGATTATGAAACTATGAATTGTGAAAACTAGTAACTAGTAATTATGGTGTTTTCCAAAATTGGAAGGTGTTAATGTAAATTAATCATAATGAGGCAGGAATGACGGTGAATAGGTCGGAAAAGTTTGATTGAATTAGTAGATGGTAATCCTAGTTGAGTCATTGGGTGATGGATAAGTCTATGCTAAAGTCTTATCATAATTTTATTATTATTAAAAATTGAAGTAAGTTGGTTATAAATGATTGAATTTAACTAAATAATTGGTCAATTGTTGTATTGCATGCCTGTAAATATGAGTACTTGACTTTGCTTGAAAAGCTAATGAACATGCTAAATGATTTATCGTAAATGTTATTGAATAATGAAATTATCGTATTTCGGAATAAGAACTGTGTTGTAGTGCAAGTGATGATAATTGTAAACTTACTTGATGATTGTACTTGAAATAGTAGGGACGGTTTAATAGAGTTGAAATCCAATTTGTTTTACGTATGCATGATAATTGTTTCTTAGAAGCTCTTGTATGTGTTTAGACCAAGTCTTCGAGAAAAGTGTTTTTGTTATCTTTTATAGTTTGATAAAGGTTGTATATTTATCATACTTTGAAGTCTTTAATTAAAACTATTTATAACTTTCACATGTATTTTAAAATGAGTGGTAAGGGTTCTCCTATATAGATGAATTAAAGTAGGTGCTCTCACAAGCCGATTAGTAGGATCGTGACAGTTGGTATCAGAGCCCAGAATACTTGTCTCTCAGTACAAGAGAAAATGTTGAGTAAAGTCCTGTGAATTGGTGTGTTGGCGTCCAAATCTAATCTTTAGTGTACTATGAGACAATTTAAAAAATTGTGTTGCTTCTTTCTCTCTTTTCGTGCAAAGTGTATGCTTGCTTGTATGAGTTGACTCCAGTTTGTATCTTTGAATTCCAATTGGTATCTCGCTGAGGTAAATGAATATTATTTGACTCTGTTTAGAATGACACAAGCAAGGAAAGCGGAATTGGAAAGGTTTCAATTGTTCTCTGGCCATTAAATGACTGTGAATATGTGATTGTTTGAATTACTATGAAGTTCGTGATTGGTGAAAAGTCATAACTTGGTTACGTTTTGATGGTTAAAAAAATTATTTGCTATGTGCTTCAACTGAAAACTATGTGCTAAATATTGAGCATGATGTTATCATTAATAAAATGATAAGGAGAAAATGGTTTATGATCGTAGAAGCTTTTATTTCAATGCAGTCGATATGTGAATAAGGACCATAGAAAAAGAGTTATTATTGCATAATAGTAGGAATTGTTACAAGAAAAACTCTCCATATTTGTGTTAAAGTAATGTGATTTTTTTTGTTGTTAATTGAATCCATGAGCGATTCAGGTTATTGGCGTAATTGAAAAGTATAATTTCCATTAATGCCTATTTAAAGAACAACTGAGGCAAGGTGGAACTTATTATTGTTAGTCATGTACTTACTTGATGAATTGTATGTCATAACTTATACATGCCTGATTATTGGGTGTTGTCATTGGTCAGGGTGTTGCCTTAGTGAATTTTGAAATTGAATTATACAATTTGATTTGTTGATATTGATGAAAATAAAGTAAAGTATAGGTGTTATTGACTCATGTGTTTATGCATAGTCATGTCCCTCTTATTGTTGGACGATAATACTTGATTAGTATTGCTCCTTGAATGGTTGAGATATGTTGAGTCAATAATTTGACTAGCCATTAGCTAGTTGCTAGGACAAACAAGTATATCTTATCCTCGAATAAGAATTAAAAATGTTGGTTGTTTATAAACACTTGATTGCTAAGGGTTGAATAGGCTAACATGAGTTGTGGTTGAGAATTTATGTGTTAATGAAATCGTAGCGGTGTGTTGGTTGGTGGTTGTTATAACGACTCTTCCGTCGTTACGGATAAGTTTAACGTACAAAATATTTGGGCTAAGATTTTTTTCGAATTGGGAGTTAAAATTTTTAGGTTAGACTGGTTTTGAATGAAATCTGAGTGAGGTATGGTCTAGGTCAATACGAAAATGTATTGGGTAAAGGTAATAAAGTTTAACATGTCTTTATATTAGCTTAGATGATAAATAATTCATAGAATTTTTTGAAAGTGAATTCGGGTAAGTAGAACTCTCAATATCAAACTTGACATATAGAGGTTAGTCCAAAATGTCATGGTTTGAGAGTGCATTGCGAAAAAGACAAAATTGAGAGCAATCCTTCGCCTCGCCACACCCACTATTGGCAAGCTGTTATGATGACGCCGCTATAGCGGAATAATTTCCGCTATAGCAGGAGCCAAACTTGACCAATCCCGCTATAGCGGATGAGTTCCGCTATGTCCGAATTAGGTCGCTATAGCGGGATATACGGGCGAGTTTCACTTATTCTTGTTATGAAAGAATGAAATGATGTTTGTAAAGGAAGCAGGAGTTGTATCAAGGTCCATTTACCACTAAAAGCAACTCTTAAATTGTATTCATTCCGCAAGAAAGTTGATCAGTTATCATGCATGAAGTCTATAATGTTCAAATTCATTCTAGATTTTCATGTGTATAATTAATATCGGGGTCAACGCAGGTCAGACTTTGACAGAGCATTCACCCTTAAAATGTAGTAAATCTCAGACAATCATGTCTCAATGTACCATAATTTTTCATATATAACTGATATCAAGAGCAGAGCGGGTCAAACATCAACGATTAAACTTAAGACTTGATAATATGATGAACATTAGTCTATAGTGTTTAAATTCACCTCAATTTTTTATGCATAATTCATATCAAGATCAGAAAAATTTAGACATACGCTATCGAACTCGCTCTTGAAAATATATGTCATGTTATCGTGTTTGAATTCTTCCTAGTTTTTCATGGATGATTCATATTGTTATCAAACTCCTCAGACATACACGATTGATCTCACTTATAGCAAATGTCGCTCTATCGTGTTCAAATTTTCATGCATAATTTATATTAGGAGCAGAGTATGCCAGACAGTGATGATCAAATTTAGACTTGAAAATATGGCAAATCCCAGACTATTAAGTACAAACTCACCCAATTTTTCATGCATAATTCATATCAGGATCAGAAAAGCTTAAACATACATGATCATCATCACTCTTGAAAATATGATATATGTCAGGCTATTATGTTCGAAGTCATCCTAATTTTTCGTATCATAACTCCTCAGACATACACAGTTGAACTCACTTTTGATGATATGGCAAATGACAATCTACAATGTTTAAATTCATTCTAGTCTTTCATGCATAATTTATATCAGAATCAAGTACAAATCCATAATTTATTTCAAACAAGTTAAGAGTAAAAAATTACTATTGATTGGATTAAAAAAAGAAAATTGATTATTATTTCAAAGTGTACTACTCTGATTAAACCTCAAAGAATGAACAGGAATAGGTTGAAGAAAAGAGTCACTATGATCTACAGATTCCGGTTACCAGCGAAATCTTCTGATATGAAAAAAGCTCTGTAGATTGGGATTACGCTTTTACAACGCTTAAGGGGTACTAACGTCCAAATACAATATAACTATTCTTTGTTCGGCTATTCATGCAAAAGAAGATGCATGGGGAATATCAGTTATATGGCCCGTCAATCCCACCAAATAGGAGGCACTGGCCTGCACTCTCTCGACTCTACAGAAAATACAGCAAGGAATGAACTCATACAAAGTAATATTATCTTTTCTGTTTTACCATGTAAAAAGGTTTACATCTTATTTGTGGGAAAAAAGGTGTACTGTAAACACCATTATTTGCAGTCCCTCAAACTTGTGCATTACTGACATTATCTCAAAGCATAAACGCAAGAAAGGTCCTGCACTCCTTCAGATTCAAGCAAACCTATAAAATTCTATTTTGCTTACTTTTTTATGCAACCATCCAATTTTTCATTTGGATGAAATAGTGCACTGCTGAATTCATTCTTACTGCAGGTGACTAGTCACAGGTTCACCTCAATTCGTCAATTGACTTGATCACCAAATCGGCATTTTTCTTGGACTTCATAATTAGCTCAGCATTGGGCCTGTCATTGTAATCGATCTGTGGAAAGAATTTAGCAATGAACCATCATAATATCTCATTCAATACCAAATAAACAAGAGGAATTGAGCCAGATGACATCTTAAAAGGGATTAACAGTGAACCATTAATTTCAATTGTTTGTTCTTTCAAAAGAGGGAAATATGGAAACAATTACCCTCCATTTTGCGGCATCGGTGGGCTTCCCTACAACACAGATGAAAAGACAACAATTAGTCTATGTTAACCAGTTTTGTTTACACTTTTTCTAGTAAGAGTTGAAACCAACAGTTGATGTACCTGTAGATATATGTCTCTTCAAGACACGTTGCATTGCTTTCTCAATATCAACATCGACAAACCTAAAAGTGAATACATATAAGACAAGGGTGTTACAGCATCAAGGACAACTAAATCTGCACTCTCATATAATGCTGCCAAGCAGCCAGCTTTCTAACGAGTCAACAGATCCTGTTACCAGCAGGCTTTGATAACCTCTATCTAAGAAACCTTAGGCCTATCATATCTACAGATATGAACATAAAACAGGCACGTTCTACTTTTAGCAACATGCCCTTTTCCATCAAGTCAGGGATCTTAATATTGCTTGCTTTTTCTCACATGGAGCAGATGGCTTTAGCACTTTTTTTCTCCTTGAAGACAGGATAATCAAAATACGCACTAAGTCAGAAATTTTAACATTGATCCTTTGCTTTAACCATCTGGTATCTGGTACCACTAGCCCGACAAATCCGGGTTTGCGCTGCGTAGCCTATGACTCGAATACAAGACCTTCGGGTAAGGGGGGAGATTCATATCCCACTGTATCCTTTGGTGGTATCTTAATATTGATCTGCAAATCAGTTCCATTAATTGATAGAAGTCACAATAATCAGTAAACCGTAGCGAAGACAATTCACACACTCAATCACATATTTCGTACTAGGCTGATGCAAACTCAAAATTTTTACTTATAGAAAAACTCAAAGTTATCCCAAAGCACGAAATTTCAGTTTAGTATATTATGGTGATTTAAAGTGAATTCACAGGGATTCCTTCAGTGTTGTCAAAAGAAAAACATGGATCAGAAATATCATCTTACCACTTCTCATCGAACATGGAGGATAGCTCCTTCCAAGCACCATCTCCAAGAAGCAGATAATTACCTTCAACTATCACTATTTTGTGCCTGCAAAACTAACCATTAAAAAAACAAGGGAAAAAAAGGGGAAGAGGCAACATTAGCAACAGACCAAAGAACTTCACCATTTCTCTATTCCTTCTGCATTTTTAGAGACTTAATTACTTATCCAATCAAATTATTGAAATATCAGCAGACACCTATGAGACGGCTACTAATAATTTAGTTATCCAGTGCCCACAAGTAGGAA
Source organism: Capsicum baccatum var. pendulum (assembly GCA_030864225.1). Classification (NCBI taxonomy): domain Eukaryota; kingdom Viridiplantae; phylum Streptophyta; class Magnoliopsida; order Solanales; family Solanaceae; genus Capsicum; species Capsicum baccatum. The sequence continues at coordinate 71,045,414 of CM061558.1, read as the reverse complement.
AAAGACTATAACAGATGTAGCACGATCATACTGAGAACATTGGTTGAGCAAACACTTCCAATAACAAGACATCTCAGCGGGCCTGCATATCTAAAACATTACCTAGCTTTCAAAGTTTCATAACGTATTCTTCACTTCACTTCTAACCACTACATAGAGCATCAAATGAACTGAAAAAAATGAACTGATAAAACTTACATTCGCTGCTCATTCATCCATTCATTAATTTCACCTCAAAGTAGTGAACTGAATACACACGATTGAGACAAATATGGAGCCTGTTTGGATGAGTTTATAGCTTATGGATTATAAGCCAGAAGACATAAGCTAGGATCTCTGACTTATGACTTTTGGCTTATTTTTGTTATTTTGGCTTAAAAACTATTCTAACTTAGAAGCACCTAAAATAACCCAATCCAAATAGGCTCTTAAAATTTTATAGGTTGCAATCACAGACAATCCAAACTAATAATAAACTTACTGAAGGTTCACAAAGATATCATCTTCTACAGGATCTCCCACACCATGGTCAAAAGATGGACAGTAAACTGATCCCTTGCAGAAGAAAGAATACCAGATCTTAGAATTTTCATTACATGGACAGAGCAAGGTAGAGGCGAGCAGAATACCAACCTCCTCTGTTGATGTAACATCATGTCACATGAAAGTTCAAGCCCACACGAGATTAACTCAAAAGGCTTAAAAAATCCATTCACGGAAGTGCATGTAATCAGTGAATATTCACTTACCTGATCTTTAAGAGTCTTAAGGCATTCTAGAAGTAAATTGGGGTCAAACGTCCATGGGGCTGATTCAACAAAAAAATATTCAGAGAGGAACAGAAGTTAAACTAGAAATGATTAAACTGAGTACAACTTATTAGCTATCTGCTGTGAAAAGGAGAACTTACCGCCCCTCCTTGCATGTGCTTCCTCTGAATCCTATGAAACAGGACGACCAGTTAGATTGTTGGAGCTGTTAAAAGGTTTAAAAATGAAATCCGATAAATACATGCTCCAACCACAATATCGGTACAAAGTTTCAGTTATAATTCTGTAATTCAAAACAGAAGGGCTCCTCTGTTGGTTTTTTACGCTACTCTTTCATTTCTTGTAAAAGTAATTTACATCTTCTCCTCCATTGTTTCTTTCATTTCATTTCTTTATTTTCCATTGTGGGGGTCGGGGGGGCTCTGCCCTGTCTTCTGTCTAGATTACTCAAAAGCAGCTAACAACACGCATCAAACAACTCAAGGCTTTGTCCATTTACATAGATTCAAATGGTTTCGGCCAAAACCAGAGAAATTGCAGTCAACTGAAGCAACATCAATAATAAGAAACCATAAAAAAGTTGTACCTCCATTGCATCAAGCTGATGACGATAAAGGTGGAATCCATCCATTGGGAGAACAATAGCAACTTCCGGAGGCTCAACTTGAGAATCAAAGGAACGAGACTTTTGGGACCATAACTTATTGACTCTCTTAGCTATTTCAGATGCAATAGTGCTCTTTCCAGCACCAGGAGGGCCAGCAAGCCCAACAATATGCCTGCATAATTAGGCAATTTTTTCTCCTTAAGTCACCTATACCAATTTAGTCGAGTGTTTGTTGATAACAATAGCAGTTTGTAGCTGTAAAAGCCATGAAGCACAAGCAATGGGAAGAGATCGGAGATAATAGAAGTAAATAATAATACCAAAATAAAAAAGTGATAGTCAATAAACATTACTGAAATCTCAACCTGAAAATCAGATCCAATCAGCTAGCCACCACCCCATCCAGAAAAGAAGGGTTTACGAACAATAAGATGTAAAAAATGTAAGCTTACTTTTGTAATCACTACACGTCCCATGGGCAACCAAACGACAAGGATCCGAGAGAGGTTATGTGGAGATGTTTGGAGACCACACGTGTTCCAAACATGTACATTATGGCTATTAAGGACATGTATAATGGAGCTAAGATCCAGGTGAGGACGGGACAAGGTTGACTCAGTCATATTCACGTGGTGATGGGGTTGCAGCATGGATCGGCTCTTATCCCCTTCTTATTTGTCGTAGCGATGGATGTTTCGACCCGCCACATTCAAGGAGAGGTGCCTTGGTGCATGTTTTTTTTGACATGTACTGAGAGTTAACGACAAGCTGGAGGTATGGAGAGAGACCCTGGAGTCTAAGGGGTCGTTTGGTGTGAGGTATAAGTTATAATAGTCCCAGGATAAATTGTGAGATTATTTTATCCGTTGTTTGGTTGATGGGATAAGTTAGTCAAGGGATTACTTATCCCACTATTTATGTCGTAGTGATGGGATAAGTTATCCCATATATATGGTGGGATAACTAATCCCGGGATAATTAATCCCAGGATTAATTATCCCAGGATAACTTGTTCCCAACCAAACGACCCCTAAAGGTTTTAGACTGAGCAGGACTAAGAGTATGTGGAGTACAAGTTCAATGACTGCCTCGTCTAGCGGACATGGAAGTGAGATTGGATTCTTGGGTCCTTTCCAAGAAATGTAGTTTCAAGTACCTTGGCTATTATACAAGGTAATGGTGAGATTGATGAGGATGTCACAGATAGCATTGGCCAGGGCGGTTGAAATGGAGGCTAGTGTCTAGGATTTTATGTGATAAAAAGGTGCCACTAAGACTTAAAGGTAAGTTCTACAGAGCAACATCGAGACCGGCTTTGTTGTATCAGAGTGTTGCTTGGTCAAGAACTCCCATGTGCGGAAGATGAAAGTTGCAACAATAAAGATGTTATGATAAATGTATGGGTTTACTAGGAGAGATATGAACAGAAATGAAGATATTTGGACCAAGGTGGGAGTGGCCCCCGTGGCGGACAAGATGCGGGAGTATAGGCTGAGTGGTTCGGGCAGGTCATGACGAAATTTACAAAAGCCCTAGTGAGGAGGTGTGAGAGGTTTGAGTTGGAGGGGTTTAAGAGATAGGGGTAGGGCAAAGAAGTATTGGGGAGAGGTGATTAGGTAGGACATGGAAAACCTTCAGCTTACCGAGGACATGACCTTTGATAGGAGAGGGTGGAGGACAAGGATTCGGGTAGAAGGCAATTAGTAGTTAGTGATGCATTTGGCTTCCACGAATAGTAGTAATATTATTTTCGGCATTTTATTATTTTATTAGTTTATTATGTTTGTATTTTTGTTATTTATCTATTACTACTTCTTGTCTCGTATGCCTCTACGTTCTTATTGTCCAACTATTGCTTGCGTTTTCTTAAATGTTGTTGTTTTTGCTTTCTTTGAGCCGAGGGACTTCTGAAAACAGTCTCTCTACCTGACAAGGTAAAGGTAAGGTATGTGATACGACTGCTCCTTTACGGACCTACTCTAGTAGAAAATTCAGACAAGCATGTCGAGATAAATCCAGACAAGCAAGTGGAGATAATCTTAGTTTCAGATAAGATATATAAGTAATTATCTATAGAAGTTATCCGCAGTTAACTACAGCAGTAACTGTTTGTCTATGTGTTATTTTTGTGTTGTAGTATAAATATATGTATCTGCAGAATTCAAAAACAGAGAGCAGTATTATTATAATTTGTATCTAGATAATTGTCCACTCCATGCGGACATACTTATTGGTTAATGCAGTGTTTAAGATCCTTGCACTTTATTTAACCAGCAAATTTTCATTTCATTCTGTTCTTCATGTAAGCTTCTATCATTTTGGTATCGGAGCAGCAAGATCCAGAATGGTATCCACACGATCTTCTAACGAACCACCATCACAACCAGTCACAAACCATCCAAGTAAGCCGTCTAATAGTCAAATTATCCAGCAGTTAACGTTTATAACATCATGTTTGGAAGTACTAGATGGCAGATGCAACAGTGAAGGGTCAAACAAGTGGTACTCAAACTGATGTTAATCCTATTCATCCACTAAGGAAAAGGGTCCAGAATATAATAGAGGTCCTCGTGACACTACTTTCTTGGGACGAGGATGTTGATGTTGATGTGGATATGCCTTCGTGGTTAAAGAATCCATCTCATAGGCCACACAAAAATGGAATTTCCTCGATTTTGAAGGAGGAGATCCCCGTTGCTAGATTTTGAAGGCTGAAAAATATTTTTGGTACTATCAAACTCATGATGATCTAAAGGTGGATATTGCTGCCATGTATCTGGAGGGTGATGGGCTTGATCTCTTTGCGTGGATTAACAGTAAACACTATTGTATTGGGAGGACCTTGTAAAAGCTTTACAAGAGAACTATGGTCTGCAGAATTTCAGAACCAGAAGAACATTTAAGCAGTCTTCAACAATTAGGCACAATACAAGAATATCGCCAGGAATTTGCTAAACGATCTGGCCGAGTCAAGAATTGGCCAGAACATTATCTTTTGGGGGTGTTCCTTACTGGACTTAAAGAAGAACTCAAAGCAGATGTGAGAATTCACAAGCCCAGAACAGTGTATAAAGCCATGAGCCTTGCAATGGAATTTAAGCAAAAAATGGGTTCCAATCGTGAGTATAAAGGTTCTCAATGGCAAAATATGTCACGATTCAACACAACCCAAATTGGTTTTGCATGTGAAGCTCTCCACCAATCAGTAGGGAACCAACTCGTGTCACAAACCAATCCAAATTCTGCAAAAATGTTCTCTCGTCCTTCTCAGAATCGTGCTTGGGATATAGAGAAACAGAATCGCATAGCCAAAGAACTCTGTTTTAGGTGCGTTGACTGATAGAGGATTTCAAGGGAGAGACTCATCATATCAAGATTTGATCCTCTAAGATCTTAGGATACCTTAGGCTAATTGTTGTAATCTAGAATATCCTATCTATGATTCTTTCTCTTTAGGTAGAATATATAATTCTGTACAATCCCAGATTTAATGGGATTTAGATGATTCTACTCAACAATCTCCTATGTGTATATAAAGCCATGTATATGACATAGAAAAGTGTCAATGAAATAATTCAATCATCTTATTCCACATGGTATCAGAGCTTTAGGCTTATTCCTGACTATTTTAATTTTATTCATCCAGTCTTAAAAAGTCTTTTTTCCAGCTTTATCTGCCCAAAGGTTGAAACTATTCGAAACCATGTCTAAAAAGGCAACTGATGCAAATATTCTAGTCCCTGTAAGTGTTTCTGCAGCCGTAGAGAATAACTCTACAGTTGAAACTGGAGATTTGCAAAACATTCAAGCCTCTTATTGGTTGAATGAAAAAAATTACCTAAAATGGGTCCAACTAGTTCGTACCTTTTTAAAGGGTAAAGGGAAATTGCGACATCTTCTTGGTTCAGGATCATCTAAAGAAGACCGCACGTTTGATGCATGGGATGAACAAGATGCAATGGTGATGTCTTGGTTATGGAACTCCATGCTTCCGGAGATCAGTGATAGTGTTATGTTTCTGAGCACCACTAAGGAAATTTGGGATGCAGTGAAGGAAACGTACTCTAAAGTACATGATGTTGCCAGGATTATGAAATAAAAACAAAACTTTCTGCAACAAAATAGGGAGCTCGACCTGTCACTGAATATTCAAACTTTTTACAGGGGTTGTGGCAAGAAATGGACCATTATCAATGTATTCAAATGTGTTGTAAAGATGATGTGATTCTGAAAAAGATTTATTGAAAAAAAGGATTTATGATTTTCTTGCAGGACTAAATACAGAATTTGATGTCGTGCGAGTACAAATCTTAGGAAAAGAAGACCTGCCATCATTAAATGAAACAATGGTCATTATACGGATAGAAAAAAGACGGAGGAGTGTTATGCTTGAAACTCAAATTAATGAAGGATCAGCTCTTATAGCAAAAGGGTCAAATTCAAGAGAATCTGGAGTTTCACAATAAGAGAGCCCCGTCAAGCCTGCTGGTTCATTAAAACCGCCAATCAATAGGGACAATCTTTATTGCACCTACTGCAAAAATATCGGCACACCCGAGATAGGTGCTGGAAACTCAATGGTAGACCTCAAAACAGAAACACTACTGATAGAAAGCAGGCACATATAGCCAGCAACCTTGACACTGATTAAAATCGACACTTGGCTTCAGAAGGTAGTTGTTCACTGGCCTTCACAGGTATTTCTTACTCCTTTGTTACTAATGTCTCAGACAAACTTTCTCCAAAGTGGGTGGGTTGATTCCGGGGCAACTTTCATATGACCTGTTCATCTCATCTCTTTATATCATATTCCACTTGCCCTAGCTATGAAAAAACAACTATTGCCGATGGTTCAGTTCTTACCATAGCTGGAAAAGGAGACATACCATTGGGAAAGTCCTTGATACTTAAAAATGTCCTTTATGTCCCAAAGTTATATGTAAATCATTTTTGTCCAAAAAGTCACCAAAGATTCCAAATGCCAAGTAACTTTCTTCCCCTCATATTGTTTATTTCAGGAACATGACACGAAGGGGATGATTGGGTATGCTAGTGAGAAAGGTGGTCTTTATTGTCTGGATTTCCACAATGGTGAAGATACAACTAAGAATTCCTTATCTAGTTCATTCTTGTCTAAATCAATTATGTCCAATAAAGAGAAAGTATGGCTTTATCATCGTCGATTAGGTCATCTATCCTTCTATGTAATCAAAAATATGTTTCCATCTTTGTTTAAATATTTGAGTGTTGAGTCTTTTCATTGTGATGATCGTGAAATTGCAAAACACAAACGTGTTTCCTTTCCAATTAGTAATAAAATATGTAAGACTCATTTTTCTCTTATTCATAGTGATATTTAGAAGGGGAGCCTTAGAGTAACTGGTAAAGTTGTTTTCATGTGACCAGGAGGTCACGGGTTCAAGCCTTGGAAACAGCCTCTGACAGAAATGCAAGGTAAGGCTGCGTACGATATACCCTTGTAGTGTGGCCCCTCCCCGGACACCGCGCATAGCAGTAGCTTTAGTGCACCAGGCTGCCCTTTTGTTATAGTGATATTTGGGGACCTTCTCCTGTTCATAATATTTCTGGTGCTAGATGGTTTGTGTCATTCATTGATGATTGTACAAGAGTAACGTGGATCTATTTGTTAAAGGATGTCAACCAAATTCTTCCTACCTTTTTTAATATGATCAAAACCTATTTTGATGTGCCAATTAAAAGATTTCGATCTGATAATTCGAAGGACTACTTCAACCAAAACCTCTCTGTTTTCTTCCAAAAAAGGAAATTATTCATGAATCTTCATATGCCAATACTCCTCAACGAAATGGAATAGCAGAGAGAAGAAATAGTTTGTTACTTGACATTACTTGATCATTATTGTTTCACAAAAGGGTTCCAAAACAGTATTGGGGGGAGATGTCCTAACTGCTGCACACCTTAGTAACGGAATACCATCAAGAATTCTAAACTTTAAAAGCCCCTTTGATACTCTTAGGAATTTCTTCCCAAATTTTGAAATTTCCAATAAATTGGTTCCCAGAATCTTTGGCAGTGTTGTCTATGCTCATATTCATTCTCATGATAGAGGCAAATTAGATCCACGTGCTATTAAGTGTGTTTTGATAGGATATTCTCCTACTCAAAAAGGCTACAAATGTTATCAACCATCATAAAAAAATTTCTTTGTTTCAGTTGATGTCATATTTGATGAGAGTGAATCAATTTTTAGCCATTCTTACAATCATGGGGACTCATTGAAGGGAGAGGGGCCTCTAGACTTATTACTATTTGATTTGTCTATCTCTAGTCGTGTCAAATCTTTGTCTGAGTCACCATTTCTTCTGTCACCCAAGTCTCTAAATCCAAATAAACCCACCGAGTCTCCTAATCTGGATATAGATAATGGAATTCTAGAAAATAATCTACCACTGCAGGTTTATTTCAGAAGAAAGAGGCTAACTGATCAAACTACTCAAAGGAAATCATCTCCTCGGGTTACTGCTCCTACTGCACATCCCGAACCTGTTGAACCATCAAAAATACCAAACCAAACTGATCATGAAAAAGAGTCTAACTAACCTAATGTCCTTGACCTTCCCATTGCACTTAAAAAAGGAACCAGAACTTGCACATAACACCCTTTGAGCCTTTATGTGACATATCAAAACCTATCCCCAAGTCATAAAGCTTTTCTCTGTAACCTCCACACAATTCCTATCCCCAGAAATTTGGCTGAAGCTTTAGGAAACAAAGAGGGGGAGAAGCTATGAAGGTAGAAATGGAAGCGTTGGAAAAAAACAAACTTGGGAAATTATAGAATTACCAAAAGGGAAAAATTAGGTGGGGTGTAGATGGGTGTTTACTGTGAAATATAAGTCGGATAGGTCCATAGAAAGATTTAAAGCACGATTGGTAGCAAAGGGTTACACACAGACCTATGGAGTTGATTATTTGGAGACTTTTGCTCCACTGGCAAAATCGAATACAGTAAGAATCTTATTATCATTGGCTGAGATTTTAATTGGAACCTACAACAATTTGATGTGAAAAACGCATTTTACATGGGGATTTAGATGAGGAGATCTATATGGAGGTGCCTCCTGGTTTTGCAAGCTAGAAAGAAATGGTGCGTAGACTGAAGAAGGCACTCTACGGATTAAAGCAATCACCTCGTGCATGGTTTGGAAGATTTACAAAGGTCCTGATCAAGCTAGGGTGCCAACAAAGTCAAGGAGACCACACCTTATTCATAAGACACTCACAAACAGGAAAGGTAACAGCATTATTAGTTTAGGTGGATGACATCATAGTAACAGGTGATGATCCAGATCCAGAGGTGGTTCAAAATCTAAAGAAGTGTTTACTCAAGGAATTTGACATCAAAGAGCTTGGACAATTGAAGTATTTTCTGGGAATCGAAGTGGCACACTCAAAACAGGGAATCTTTATTTCCCAACAAAAGTATGTGTTTGATTTATTGAAAGAAACAGGAAAATTAGGGTGTAAACCAGTGGCGACACCAATTGAATATTATCATAGATTGTGCAATGCTCCAGAAGATTCTATGGTAGATAAAGGTTTGTATCAAAGGCTTGTAGGAAAATTGATCTACTTGTCCCATACAACGCCAGACATTGCGTTTGTTGTAAGTGTTGTAAGCCAATTTATGCATGATCCTAGAGAAACACATCTTCAAGCTATCAACAGGATTCTACAATGTCTTAAAGTAACTCCGGGAAAAGGAATACTACTCAAAACAGGAGGAGACATAGTTTTAGAGGCTTAACTGATGCAAACTATGCTGGTTCATTTCTGGATCGAAGATCATGTTCTGGATATTACACTTTCTTAGGAGGAAATCTGGTGACTTGGAGGAGTAAAAAACAAAATATAGTAACCAGATCAAGTGCAGAATCTAAATTTAGATCTATGGCTATAAGAGTTTGTGAACTGTTATGGTTAAAGATAATCCTTGATAATTTGAAGATAAGATGGGAAGGACCAATAAGACTATATTGTGACAATAAATCAGCAATAAGTATAGCTCATAATCCTGTATAGCATGATCGCACTAAGCACATTGAGGTGGATAGATATTTCATTAGGGAGAAATTAGATAGTGGACTCATTTGTACGCCATTTGTATCTACAAAAGATTAGATAGCCGATGTTTTGACAAAAGGACTGTCAAACAATATGTTTCAAGATCTAATAAGCAAGCTAGGAATGAATGATATCCATTTACCCGCTTGAGGAGGAGTGCTGACTGATAGAGGATTTCAAGAGAGATACTCATCATATCAAGATTTGATCCTCTAAGATCTTAGGATATCTTAGGATAATTGTTGTTATCTAGAATATCCTATCTATGATTCTTTTTCTTTATGTAGAATATATGATTCTGTACAATCCCAGATTTTATGGGATTTTGATGATTCTACTCAACAATCTCCTATGTATATAAAGCCATGTATATGATATAGAAAAGTGTGAATGAAACTATTCAATCATCTTATTCCACAAGGTGTAATGAGAAATTTGCACCATGCCACCGTTGAAAGACAGCATCTCTCACTCTTATGGAGATAAATGACAACATTGAAGACGGTGAATTAGCGGAACAAATGCCAAATAACATTATTGATAAAGATGCAAGTACAAATGACCTTGCTGAAATTTCATTCCAAGCCTTTCGAGGTAACACGACAGGCACAACAATGAAACTTCAAGGGACTTTAAATGGACGCAAGGTACTGCTTTTGGTTGATAGTGGATCATCCCACAATTTTATCTGTCAGAAAATTGTTGAAGAATTACAGTTGTTGGTTCAAGTTCTGCTGTATTTTGGAGTCCAGATTGGCAATGGAGAAATCATATGTTGCAACCGTCTACGCCAAAACATGGTTGTGAAGTTCCCTGGATTAACTATTGACCAAGATTTCTATCTTTTCTCTGCTGGAAGGGGAGATTTGGTGCTTGGAATTAAGTGGCTTGCGGCTTTAAATACAGTTCAAGCTAACTGAAGTGGGATGTTTTTGATCTTCAATTTAAATGGCAAGCGATATAAGCTTCGGGGATTCCACACAAATCAAGTGCACCAGTTGCTTTCCAGTATTTCTCCAAAGATGATGATACTTCAGGTAAATCTCTACCCATTAATATTCAGAGTTTGCTTCACAAGTTTGAATCAATTTTTGAAGAACCCAATGTTCTACCACCTTTTCGCCAACACACCCATTCTATCCCTTTGATTCTTAACTCAAAACCACCCAACATCCGTCCCTATCGCTATCCTTACTTTCAAAAAACAGAAATTGAAAAGCAAGTGTTTGAATTACTCTAGACAGGATTTACAAGGCCGAGTACCAGTCCATTTGCTAGTCTGTACTTCTCATCAAGAAAAAGGACAATACATGGCGTATGTGCGTCGATTATAAAGGTCTTAACCAAATCACGATTCCAAATAAGTATCCAATCCCCAATATTGATGAGCTACTTGATGAATTGCAAGGAGCAACTGTTTTTTCAAAGATTGATTTGCATTGTCGTTACCACCAGATACGTGTCAATCCTGCGTATATTCATAAAACTGCTTTCCGTATGCACTCTGGCCATTATGAATTCACGGTTATGTCCTTTGGTCTCACTAATGTCCCTTCTACTTTCCAATGTGCTATGAATGATTTGTTCAAATCACATCTGCGCAAATTCATTCTCGTATTCTTTGATGGCATCTTGGTATACAGTCAAACCTTTGAGCAGCATAGCAATCACTTGCAACTTGCTTTCCAACTTCTCAGAGACAATCATTTCTATGCCAAAACTTCTAAATGCTTATTTGGACAGATTCACATTTCTTTTTTGGGTCATGTGATTTCTAGAAAATGGAGTTGGTGTAGATCAGGATAAAATTCAAGCAGTCTTGGAGTGGCCAGTGCCAACTAATGTGAAGGAGTTACGTGGATTTCTTGGGTTAACAGGTATTATCGCAGATTAGTGAAGGGTTATGGAATGGTGGCTCGACCACACACTGAACTTATCAAGAAAAATGTTTTTCAATGATCGACCTCCACTGAAAATGCTTTCCATCTTCTCAAGCAAGCTTTAACAACTGTTCCAGTACTACGACTTCTAAATTTCACTCAACCATTTGTGGTGGAATGTGATGCTTCTTCGGAAGGAATAGGGGTTATTCTTCTTCAGGATCACCATCCTAATATGTATTTTAGTAAGAGACTTTCTTTTTCCAGTCGTTTGAAATCTACTTATGACTCGGAATTGCTTGCTCTTGTTTTAGCTTTGCAGAAATGGAAACACTACCTCTTGGGCCATCATTTTTATGTCATAACAAATCATTGCAGCCTCAAGTATCTCTTTTCTCAGCGTATTACCACTAATGAGCAGCAAAGATTATTGATGAAAATGTTTCCCTTCGACTTCACAATTGTCTATAGAGCAGGGAAAGACAATTTGGGAGTTGATTCACTTTCAAGAATGCCATTGAATGCTAAATTTTTGGCTCTTGCTATTCCTGTACCATTGGATTTTTCCAATTGGCAATATTCTCCCCAGGCAGATACATATACTCATGAGATCATTCAAGCAATCAGCCAATACCCTTCCTCACAACCAAATTTTCACTTGGTGGATCAGAAACTTTATTTCAAGGAAGGGTTGGTTATACCAGATCATTCTTCTCTTCCACAAAAGCTTATCTCAGGGTCTCATGATACACTTTCTGCCAAACGTGGAGGATATTTGAAAACCTTGAAGCACCTTTCCTCCCACGGCAAGATTCTCTCAGGCAGATACATATACTCGCGAGATCATTCAAACAATCAGCCAAGACCCTTCCTTACAACCAGATTTTCACTTGGTGGATCAGAAACTTTATTTCAAGGAAGGGTTGGTTATTCCGGATCATTCTTCTCTTCTACAAAAGCTTATCTCAGAGTCTCATGATACACCTTCTGCCGGACATGGAGGATATTTGAAAGCCTTGAAGCGTCTTTTCTCCAACTTCTTCCGGCCAAGGATGAAGCAAAATGTTAAGCTCTTTGTTCAGAACTGTAAGGCTTGTCAACAGGACTCAGGACTTCTGCAACCACTGCCTATACCTGATTGAATATGGGAAGATATCTCACTTGATATCATTATAGAACTCCCAAATCTGGTAATTATGACACAATTTTAGTTGTCGTAGATCGTCTCAGCAAGTATTCTCATTTCATCCCACTTGCTCACCCATATACTGCTAAGACTGTTGCTAATGTTTTTTGCAAAGAAATTGTGCGTCTCCACGGCTTTCCTCGATCAATATTATCTGATCGGGATGCTATCTTTCTCGGTGCTTTATGGCAGGAGCTTTTTCGACTTAGCCAAACAAGGTTAAGAATGGATACGTCTTACCATCCACAATTTGATGGACAGACCGAGGTGGTGAATAGATGCTTGGAATCTTATTTGAGATGCTTTGTTATGAAGCAGCCTCGTACATGCAGTCAGCACTTACCATGGGCAGAACAACACAGGTTAACATTTATCCACAGAAACTACCCCATTCAAGATTGTTTATGGTAGAGATCCTCCTTCCATTTCTCCTTTTGTTCATGGAGAAACACAGATTGCCGAACTTGAAGAACTTTTGAATCGTGATGTCGCGTTGAATATTCTCAAGGATAACCTTTTAAAAGCTCAAACTCGAATGAGACAACAAGCTAATTCTCATCGTTGAGATGTTGCCTTTCGGGTTGGAGATTCTTATCTTTCTACGTGTTCAACCTTACCGACAACGTTCTTTGGCTCTTCGCAGGTACGAAAAATTGTCACCTTAATTTTTCGGACCATATAAAACTATACATTGTGTTGGACCTATAGCGTATGAATGGATCTACCTGCTTATTCCAAAGTCCATCCAATCTTCCATGTATCTTTGCTCTGTCCAGCTCATGGTCAGCAAGTTGTTTTACCACCAACCCCTCTTCCTCATACTCAAGATTGGGAACTCACTTTATCTCCTGCCAAGATACTTGCACATCGATGGGCTACAGAAGCTGGTGCATTTTCTTTGGAATTGCTAGTTCAATGGGTTGACTGTCCCCTTGAAGCTATCCATTGCAGATCAGTTCCCTTCTTTTCGCCTTGAGGACGAGGCAACTTTTAGGGGGGATGCATTGATACGACTGCTCCTTTACGGACCTACTATAGAAAAAAATCCAGACAACCATGTGGAGAAAAATCTAGACAAGCAAGTGGAGATAATCTATCTTAGTTTCAGATAAGATATATAAGTAAGTATCTACCAGCAGTTAACTATAGCAGTAACTATCTGTCTATGTGTTATCTTTATGTTGTAGTATAAATATATGTATCAGCAGAATTAGCAGTATTATTATAATTTGTATCGGGAGAATTGTCCACTCCATACGAGCATACTTATTGGTTAATGCAGTGTTTAAGATCCTTGCACTTTATTTAGCCAGTAAATTTTCATTTCATTCTCTTCTTCATGTTAGTTCTATCAGTCTGTGTACACTCAACCCCCCCCCCCCCCAAACCCGACTTATGGGACTATACTGGTTATGTTGTTGTTGTTTTGAGTAGATGTTTATAGCCATAAACATCATAATCACTAAATTAAGATACAAAGTTCTACTCATTTAAATGAATCTATGCAGGTTATTTTCTATAAACTCAGAGATGTATTTTATAATATTGGCTCAACTTCTAGTTTTGAAACTCAAACATGCATACTTTTATAATTGAAACCGACTCATCTACTGATTTAGTGACTATGATGTTTATGTATATTCACTCTCTATCATTAACACATTTACACGGGGTACTCAACACATATACATTCTGGTTATCGCTTCTTGGGGGTATACCTTCTTTTTCTTCTTCCTTTTTTCCCCTCTGGGAGTGCAGGGTCTGTCGTCTCGTTTTTCGTTTTCTTTATGGAACGGGTCATATTATTCCTCTCTATTTATTGATATACATCTCATTCGCATAACCAGCCTAATGGTAGAGGCAGACTAGAAATAGCAAAAACTTAAAGGAATCATCTGTTATTTCCTCCGTTTTCCCTTTTCCAGGTCCCAGACAATATTCAGTAAGGCCTTAAAGTTAGGAAGAGTCGAAGAGATGTAATCACGATAAACCATGGTTATCTTGAAAACCTACATGTAAATACTAACCAAAATTTCTGCTTTGACATGCAGATAAGCATCTAACAGATTTGCAAAACGATAGCTTACTTGAAATTAGGGCTTGATGCCGCTGCTGCAGCTGGAACAAGGTGTTCGGCCAAAGAATCATATATGTCATCCATGCACCTACAAGGTACACAAATATGAAGTAAAACACAAAAATGCAAATTAATTAAAAACTATCACAGTTGTATATGATGGACGAAGCTCAAGTTTACCCATCATAAGGATAGATTTTTCTCAAGCCGAGGGAGACATGCAACTGCTTAGAATTTATCTTTTAGAATATAGGCAGGAAATGCATTAATAGCTTATGAAATAGCCATATGGAGAAAAGGAGGTATCTACAATCTATAAAAGAGCAAACATGACATATTTAGTCTAGATTGATATTATCTTTCCAGTCACTGGATTGCTTTCGGAGTTAAGCTTTCTATTTTAAGCAATAAGTAGTCTTATTCGTAAGGGCAAAAGTAGCACAAGTAAGGGTCTACTATGGAAGAAATCATACTGAGAAGAGGATTAGGCACGACCAAGTCAAGAGAAACAAAAATACAATCAACTAATATTAAGTGTCAATGACAAATGGATGCAGCCTGATCTTAACATGTAGTCCACGTATTATACAAAGAAAATCTTACAAACAGATAGAGTTCATATCAATCTATACCATGAATTTTCAATCCTATTTCTCCTCTCTATCACTCCAGATGCCTTTTTGTCCTCTTCCAGTCTCTTTTAACTTTCCTGCATTCCAGCATGAAACCATTCTACATCAATATAAACTCCTGTGATCTAGCTTGACCAATCTACACAAAAACAACTCGGTGATTGCTTGCATCACAACACTGGTAACGATATTTCATCTCGAAGGAACCTGAAGCATTCCAATTGCTTGTGCTACTTGGCGAGCATTAACTAATTGCTGCAATCCACCATAAGTTCACTAGAGTGATTTTTCCTATATCTAAGGAAGTCCTACATTTCCGATTGCTGTAGGCTTGTTCGGAACTGAGTGAATGAATACTAGGTCTGCCAAAAACATGAAGTAGTGCAGCATGGTCACCATATAGTTGACCAAATATTGAACAGGGAAGAGTCCCACAACATTGGGAAGTTCATTCCACGCATATGCCTCAGGAACAACGCCAGTAAAACATAGTTGGCATAGAAGTGACAAACCCAGCCAAGTCACCAGTAATTCTAGAAAGAGAGAGGGTCTAGATTTTCTTTTATTTAAAATTCAAATAAAGGTCCTCCTATGAATTACTCAGAACCCCAGTCCATATAATCAGACAGTTAGTTATGTAGAGGTCCATACAAGGACTGCTCGTGCTAATAACTTGACTTGCACAACCAGGAATGCGGCCCGGATAAGTGCATATGGCTCTAGTAAAGTCAGATATAAATAAATATAACATGTTTTTGAAATTGAGTAAAGAAATGGGGCAAGCTCCTATCTTCAGTTACTTCATTCATTTAACGAGAAAATGAATGCTATAAATTGATGTATATGGAGCCACAAATTCATTAAAAGCAGCCAGGACTTTGCAGCGTCTATTCATAGAAGAAGCTATTCAAATTTCGACCTTCTTTCAATTAGCTTCAGCCACCAGAACCAATAGAAAACAGACTATGAGATGACTAATAACTCACTTCATCAGCTCTCTTACAAGTCGGACATCTCTTTTGGTTGCTTAAAGGCAGACTCGCAGAAAAATATGTATTTATCAGTTGTACAAAAATGAGTCATAAAGAAAAGCACTTGTTTACGCCTCACGCGCAATGAATGCTCTTAATAATTGACCCATAGTTTACAATATGAAATCTTGCAAGCAGACTATGACCCTACTACGACAGTATTGCAGGTTGATATAGATAATAGGAGCAACAGGAGACTGAAAAAGCAATAAATGTCAGCAAGCAAATCAAGGGCAAAAACAAAAGAAGGCATTAGGGTATAGTAGAACCAAAATAGATGAAAATATAAAGCTCAAAATATTGGTCTTGTATAGCCAGCATACCCAGCTTCTATGACAGAAATATCTCTCTCTCGGCTACATGAAACCTGGAAAAGATACATGAATTACATTTGCAAACTGCACTCATCCACGACTTAAAAACGAGATATCTGCATACATCTAGACAATATATACAGGTCTAATCATATGAAAACAAAAATGTTTTTATACAAGTCAGGCTAGCCATACTGAACCTGAAAAGGACTCCACTTCCGAGTACGAAACCCAGCTTGACCGAGTAAAGCTCCATTGGCATTCTTCGTGGATGAAGGAGATGGATAACACTTAATCCACGCAGGAAAGTTTTCTCTTTTGCTCAGCAATGTCTCTGTAAAGCCCAAATTAGTATTGCAAGCTATGATTTTTGAAGAATACATAATATTAATGTTCAAACTCTGACTATTTGACCTTCACAAGTTATCACCAGTCCAAACCTCAGATAAAAGAAGAGGGTTGTAGTAGTTTGACTGCAGCCACGGTGGAGCTGCAGCGGCTGAAGGATAGTCGATCAACACCCTTCCCCGAAATTTTACTGTGTATATATAGGTCAGGTGTACTCCCTCTATTTCAATATGTTTGTCCTAGTTTCCTTTTTCTTCCGTTTCACAAAGAATGCATCTTTCCTTTTCTGGAATCTCTTCAATTTCAACTCTTGATGTGACAAGTCTACGATCATAACATTGACCATTAGACATTTTAATTTAAAATCAAAATATTCAAAAAATTCTTTATTTCCCAAAATTATGTATAGTAAAAATAGGACAAATAAATTAAAATAAAGGGAGTACTTTTTTATTAATATATATACATTAGATTTTAAACACCTAAGCGAAATTTCTACTTTGCCACATACTCAGCAACAGAAAAACAGTCTAACTATGATTAGCCTCGGGCGAAATTGGCGCCAAAATCATTTTGCTCTTTCAATTATTTATCTGACTTATCCATTGGGATTGAATACATTTACCTAATCGAAATTCAAATGTTAAATGTACAGGAGTTGCAACAAAACTTATTCACCAATTGGAAAATTGATTAATAAAAGGAATAAATAAATAAATAGTGCACCAATTGAACTATATAATTGTTGTTGAATTATTAATGTATACTAATTAGAGCAGTACATCTAAAAATTACAAAACCTGAAAATGGATATCGGAGTTTCGTGAAGTTCGTCGTAAACGATGAAGTCTCCATTGGGACAGTCCCGAATTTACAAGACAAATATTAAATATATATCAGTTTATGTAGATCGAAAATAATCCATAATTGTGTACTTAAGCACTTATATCCTTTAAATATAATATACTGTGTTTTCCCAACCACATATCTCTGAAATAATTATTTTCTTCTTTCGTTTTATATTTAAATTTTTATTTTATTTTTAAAATCAATTCTTTATAAAATTATTGATTATATTCTTTTACATATTTAAAATTTTTAAGAATTTGATACTTCTTAAATTTTTCTTATTCTCACATTTTATATTTATTTTTAGATTTTTCAAATTTTCTTAAATTAAATTTAGTTGATTTAGAATTGTTAACCTCCTCATTATGTGAGAATATACTGGGTTTGTTGTTGTAGAATTGTTAATCTAATGAAAAAAATATTAGTTGTCATTAATTCTAATGAATTCTAATAAGAATAGGTTTTACCATAAATATATTTAATTAATTTTTAAATTTTAAATATTAAAAAAATAGTGAAAAGACGATTTTGTCTAAAGTAAAAAACTTTTAATGAAGGACAAAAGGTTCAAATGATATTTATAAGGCTCTTCACATTTTTAATATTATATATATATATATATATATATATATACTCCCTCCGTCTTAAATTTTCTAATTTGATTTCCCATTTTACTTATTCTTTTTCATTAATCAAGAAGAGATAAAAAAAAATCTATGTTTTACCCTTTGCATTAATTACTTTTTCTTCAAATTAAAATGTAAACATCATATAATAGGGGCACTATGGTAAACTAACCATGTTATTAATTTTTTTCTTAATCAACGTGTCATCTTAATTTGAGACAAGTAATTTGGGACGGGGGGAGTGTGTATATATAGAGAGGGGGAGAGAAGAGTGAGTTATGGGATGACCAAGGGCGTTATAGGCATTTCACAACACAAATTCATCATCCAAAGTTCATCTCTTTTTGTGAGTCCCATCTCTCATTCAATATTTTTTCAGTTTTTTAAAATGCACTACTTCTCACTTCTCACCTTAGTTATTAACACAAAATAATTTTTTTTAAATAATCTACAATTTAATGTTTATTATGTTATTTTAAATTAATATCATTTTAACAGGTTTTGAATTTCAATTGTTGCATGTAATTGACAATTATCTCATCAAAAAGATTATAAAATTTTGTTCCAAATTAATTTTTGGTAACAAAATGTTAAAATACTCTAAAATTGTATATGAAAAGACCTTCCTATTTGATACACTACTTGAAAAGTATTTGAAAAATATATAGTCATTTCATATAGGCAAAATGACCTTTTGGATCCCTGTACTATGTCGGTCTTGTAAGTTGGACACTTCTACTTACATGTTTGTCATCTGGATCTTTGAACCCATCAAAAAGCAACATTTTGCACCCTTTGACCGTTGACCTTGCCTATGTGGAAAGGCCATGGTGACTAGAACAAAGAGAGTGCAGCCACACACCTGGGGTGCGAGTGAGGGTCAATTTTTGGCCAATTTTACATTAAAATAATTTTAAAAAAAAATATTATTTTTTTAAAATAAAAAGGGTCATTTTTTTCCCTCCATCTTTTTAAATTTAAAAATATTTTTTATTTTTTTTAAAGTATAAATTTTTTTTTAAAATTTTAAAAACATTTTTAAAAAATCAAAAAGGGTCCTTTTTTCCCTCTATCTTTTTAAATTTAAAAATATTTTTAAAAATTTAAAAGTAATTTAAAAATATTTTTAAAATTTAAAAATAATTTTAAATATTTTTAAAATTTTAAAAATATTTTAATTTTTTTTTAAAAAAATAAAAAAGGGTCTTTTTCCCCTACATCTTTTTTAATTTAAAATTATTTTAAAAAAAATAATAAAAATAAAAATATTTTTCCCTCCCCACCCTAGTCCGTCCCCACCCCCATACCCCACCTAGCCCCATCCCACCCCATCCCCAACCCTAGCTTCCCACCTCACCCCAACACCCGTCCAGCCCTTCCCCACCTCACCCCAGCCCGTCCTCACCCCCACACCCTACCCAGCCCCATACCATTTCACCCCTAGCCTTTTCACCCCACCCCCCACACCTCACCAACCCCATCCAACCCCTCTTCATCTCACCCCCAGCCCCCATACCCCTCCTAGCCCTGTCTCCACCCCACCCTAGTCCCCACACCCCACCCCAACATTTTTCCAGCCCCCCAGCCCTCTCCCCACCCCATCCAACCCCTCCCCACCCTCATCCCCCATACCCCTCTCAGCCTTGTCCCCACCTCACCCCAGCCCCCACACCCCACCCCAACACTCTTCCAGCCCCCCTCCCACGTTCACTTTTTATTTTCTATTTTAATTTTCCCTCTCGATTCAATTCTTTTCATTTTTTAATTAAAATTTAAATTTGAAATCTTTTTATTCTTTTGGGGATTAAAATTTAAATTAAAAGTGAGTGATAGTAAATAGTGAAAAAAATAGTGAATTTCGCTTGAAAAAATTAAATTTTTTGTGAATTTGTCAAAAATATTCAAATTTATAAATAAAAAATTTATTATGTTTGTATATATGAATTTATAGTTATAAATTTAATTTAGTTGGAGAAGAGTTGTAATTATTTGGAATGGATTTGATGTTAAATTTGTGAGCAAAAATAAAAACATTATTATTCAAATTTTTCTACAATTTATAATTTTTTCTTATTTAATTAAATTAATTTTAATATTTAATTTGTTATGTAGCATTTTAAAAATGACTTGAAATTTAATGTAATATTTTTTTTTATTATTATTTTTTAAAATAACATGGCAGATGACGTGGCAGATGTTTCAGTTATGGCAGCTGACATGGCAGCTGGCGTGGGGGAAGAGTATGTTACACTCACCCAAAAAGGGTTTAAAATATTGCTTTTTAGTGGGTTCAGAGGTCCAGATGACAAATATGTAAGTAGAAGTGTCCAACTTACAAAATCGATATAGTACAGGGGTCCAGAAGATCATTTTGCCTTTCATATATGTAGCATAAGAAGTATCATGAGAAAATTGAAGGAAAGGTGTCTTGTAAGTCTTGAATGAAGGATTGGTGACAGTGACCAACAGATAGGATCAAACATCATTAGAATACTTGATTAAGTTAATTGTGAACTTGATCAATATTTTTAAACCTTTCTAATCTTTTCAAAAATACAAATCAGCCTAACCCACACCCCTCTTCAATCTAAATCAACCACTTTTTTCTTTCTCTCCAACTTCTCTCAACTCTCTCCCAACCAATAGTTCTGCAAAATTTCTCCCTTCAACCTCCGGCGACAAATAGTTGGGCGAGTTTTTTTTCGACTTTCAACCGTCAATCGACATGAATACTTCTCCGGTGATAACAACTTTGAGTTTTTCGTCCTCTCATTTCCTTTTTTACAAGTAAAAAATTATGAAGAAATAAAGGAACTTGAGCCAAATAATCTTCTGGCATTGAAATGTGGATTGAATTAAACCCTAATTTCTGGTATTTCTATATTTTTTCTTCTTGTTGTCGTACTATTGATTTGAATTTATTGTTGATTTTTTATCACAGTTAATGTTCTTAGTGTGTGTGTGATGTGTTGGTATTGCTGGGTTGATTTGTTATTTGTCTTGGTAGAAATGCTATTGCAACAGCTGAAATATCTGATGTAATAGATGAAATAAATGATGCAACAGATGAAAATCTGATGCAACAGATGAAAAATCTAATGCAACTATGAAAATCTGATGCAACAGGTGAACAATCTAACAGATCATTCATCTGTTGCGATAGATGACTCTTTTGTTTAGAAGAAATCTAAACAATATTGATCCAACAGATAACTGATTAGTGATCTGTTTTTATTCTTTCCAACGATTTACTCTTCATTTTGTAATAGATTAGGACTATTTTTATTCTTTCCAACGGTTTACTCATCCATTACAATAGGTCTGTTATCTGTTGCAACAAATAACATACCTGGTGCAACAGATTAGTGACCCATTTTTATTTTTTCCAATAGTTTGCTCATCCGTTCCAATAGGTCGGTTATATGTTGCAACAGATAAAATACCTGTACAATAGATTAGTGATCTGCTTATATGGTTTCCAACGGATTACTCATCCATTGCAATAGGTCAGTTATGTGTTGCATCAGATAAAATACCACGTGCAACAGATAGTTCTGTTTTGATGGTTCCCACAGATTACTCATCCATTGCAACAGGTCGGTTATATGTTGCAATAGATAACATACCTGGTGCAACAGATTAGTTATCTGTTGGAACTGTTATATTACTGTTATGCATTAATCAATTATAATCTATGTTATGTTCCTGTTAATTTAAGATAACGTGGCTCCCAAAAGAAAAAAAATCGAATCAAGTCTAAGTAAAGGAACAAGTACAACAGCTCAGCTACATCCACCACTCTATGAGCTTGCTTTACAAGCGTTATCTCAATCAGGAGCAGAAGATAATGAACACGGGGAGGAGAAATCTTTCAAAAGAGATAATCCAAATGCTAATAGCCCTTCCGTCGAAGAGTTGGTCAAAACCTTCAGCATTGATCGTTATCCTGTGAGAATGTAGTGCGATGGTGCCACAGATTTAATGAGCGATCTCGTGGTTAAGTCAGTCATGGGAAAATATTTCGACACCTTCAGAAAAATACTTCGAGAATAAAAATTGGATTCTTATTTTAGGGAAAGCTGCTTTGGGCAATATCTTGATTTACCGGAGGACAACAATGCTCGTTTCCAGATGAAAATGGTATATGATCTTCTCAAGCACAGATTTATGTATGAAAAGAAAGATAAGATGGATGAGGTGTGGATAAATGACTGCGGCATGCTTGTTTGTTTTGGTTGGGAGGAGTTTGCCATAGTTACCGGACTAAAATATTATCCTCCTTCTCCTTCTCAAGTCATACCTACTCTGACCCAAAAAAAGCACCCCGCATACCCAAAAAAGAAAAAGGCAAGTCGAGTGATCGTGATGACCTGGTGTCCATTGTTGGTCCAAGCTTCAAAAACAAAAATCTGATTAAAGCGTTGAAAGGTAAAGGACTTTCAAAGAAGCACAAGTAATCATTATGCTTGGTTTGATTGTACATAATGTTCTTTGGGAAAGAGACGTTAACAACAACATAAGTCTCAGTTTAATAAATCTCTTCGAGGATCTTAAGGCATTTAACAACTATCCTTGGGGTTATGAAAGCTTCAAAATGATTGTCGAATATTTGTTGACTCTGTTAACGCCAAAAACAATCAACTTATATGGTTTTCCATGGGCCTTCATGGTAAATATTTCTTTGATCATGATATGATTCATCATTTTTTTTATTCAATAATGCTTTTGATTTATTGGTGTTATGTTATAGGCTTGGGCATTTGAAGCCATTCCTTATTTGAGACAACAAGTGAACAACGAGGAAGGAGTTTCTTGTCCAAGAATTCTGAGATGGTTGTCGGCCAAAATCGATAAAAATGCAAAATTTCTTGATCTTTTCAATCCCCCCAAGGAATCAGTAAGTCCAATTCTAATCAAGTTTTTTCTAATTAATAATTAAATAATTTCATCATCATTCTTAATATATGTACCGATTTATTTTAGATTGTCTATCTGTGGCTTGTTCCGATCAACCGAGAGTTGAAGATGCCATTTTTTCTTACTTTACAGTCTGTACAAACTTTATCGGACCCTAAGGTCGTTGATGGAATAAAAATAGAATTGTTTGGAGCAACAACCATCACAAGAAAAATAATTTTGGAGGGTGGGGCTAATGATGCTCCTTTTAAAATTTTCGAAACAACAAACCATTATGATTATGATCATAATAGTTTTACAGATTTTTCTCCAGATTTTGCTGCATCTAGCGAATGTTCTTCATGAAAATGTCAAGACTGCAAGGCGAAACACGATGGAGTGATTAATTCTATTAATACACTAACTGCTTCTATAAAGGAAATGACATATAAGAAGGGTGTCATTCCATCAAAGAGGATTTCATATCGAAACACTCCACTAGAGATTAAGGCGGCTAAAAGGAGAAGGAAAGACACTTTCAAGGCATCATTAATCATAAAAAAAATCAAAATTGCAACACCTCTATCTTTGTCTTGCACCGATGTTCAGTACAAGGGCCACAGAAGAGCAACATGAGCTGAAGAAGGTGAATGTACATCATTTGTTTCAAAAAATAAACAGGCACATATTTGTTTCAACAGATGATATATTTGCTGAAAATTATCAAACAGATATATACATTTGTTGCAACTATTATCTAACATATTGCATCAGATTCATTATCTGTTTCAACAGATGAGTCTTATGTTGCAATAGATGGGTCATCTATTCAAAATTATCGTACTGCTCTGATTTACCTGTTCGAATTTATCCCAACAGATAATCCATCTGATGCAACATAAGACTCATCTGTTGCAATAGATGGAAAATATATTATATATCTCTACTTAGCATTGACAATTCTGGCTTTCCAGGTGGATGTCACAGCTACTGCCGAAGAGCATATTATGATAGTTGATAATCCATCAACTGCTTCCAAAGATGAAGAAAAATAAAGCCTGTCAGTTTGGAAGAATGGAAGAGTTGCTCGTTTGAAGGGTTCAACATCTCAGGCGAGGCTAAAAGACTATTCAGAATGGATTGCCGATGGGCTGTTAAAGCATCATGCCGGCAGGTACATAAATCAATTTTATGGATATTGGTTTATACAATTCTTGTTGTAGGAACCTGTTATTAACACATATAAATCATCATGTAGAAAACAAAATGACGAGTGCTACAAAGTGAACGAATCGAGTCTTGGCTTTGATATGTTCGACTTTATTGTTGCACATCTCGGAATGAAGAATTGGTTCTATTTGATGTCACAGACCC
The DNA here is from genome assembly GCA_030864225.1 of Capsicum baccatum var. pendulum. NCBI lineage: Eukaryota > Viridiplantae > Streptophyta > Magnoliopsida > Solanales > Solanaceae > Capsicum > Capsicum baccatum. Next base: position 71,020,718 of record CM061558.1, on the reverse strand, counting down.
AAACTTGCTGGAATGATGAGGTTTAAATGTCATACATATTACTATTAATTAATACTTTATTTAAATATATCTGCATATCGATTTTTCATCACGTAATCCAAAATATTTGATAATATATGCAGCACATCGATGTCATTTTTTACTACCTCCGAAAGAAGGCCAAGTTGCAAATACAAGAATAATACAGATATACAACAGGAAATTATTTTGTACAAATTTTACAATAATAATGCCTACAATAGGTATTGTTAATAGCAGCCAGAAGTTTTTCGAAATGAGGAATGCTTAATCAACATCATCAAAGGTTTTAGCATTCTGGCTGGCTTACCTTGGCATTTGGTCGATAAAGTGTACATCCCAATCAATTGTGGTGATGAATTCCATTGGTTGTTGGCTGTCGTCGTTCTAAAAGAGAGGCACATCCGAGTTTATGACTAGATGTCGCGAAGGAGATGTTCTGAGCCGTCGTCAAAAGCTTGCCAAAATATTGCTTACTTACCTTGATATGAGTGACTTTTTGGATCAAAAGGTTCGTACTGATTGTCGATGATTGAAGCATACCAGGATAAAATGGCTAATCCTTTTGATGTACAATATGTTGACGGAATTGCTCAACAAACCATTGGTAGCCTGTAAGTTTAAGTGTCATGATTTAGTTTCATTTCACAAATTTCGCATCGCTTGTATGAACTGCAAAATATGGATTATCTATTCTTTTATAACGCAGGGATTGCGGTCCTTTTGTTGTCGCCTATGCCGAGTATTTGAGCGATAGATTACAAGTACCAAATGATGGACTTGATGCTGGATTACTCCACAAAACATATGCTGCTCTTTTATGGAAATATGGAGAAGCGAAAGCTCAGAAGTCATACGCAACCGACGTTAAAGATCCACGACGACCAAAGCCGAATTTCATAGCACTGGATGAAGAATAACTTGTCCATATTGATTAGATATTTATGGCTTGAGTCCGTCAATGTAATAACCTATCCTTCTTTGTTTAACTTGTTGATTTATTTTTAGAGTAGATCGTTTGTACCTATAATGATTTTTTTTACATTTCATTTATTTATTGAGTTATTTCATGTAATTTCCGAAGGCTTCAATTTATTTTATTCTGTCTATGAATATAATTAATTATGAGTTTTAAACATGTTAATTGAAATGGAGTACTAGATTCAAATATCACAACAGATAATACATCTGTTGCAACAGACGACGAATCTTATCTAATAGATTTAGACATATGTTGCAACATAAGATGCAACACGTAGGTCATCTACTGGAAATTATATAACAGGTCTTCCTACTTTTTTTATTTACTCCAACAGATTATCGATCAGTTGCAACAGATAAGTTATATGTTGCAACAGATCATTAATTTGTTACGACAGACAAACGGGAAACTTCTGCATAACACAACAGATGACCAATCTATTCCAACAGATAATCAATCTATCACAACAAGTACTATATCTGTTATGACAGATACAAAATCTATTGCATTATAAAAATTCAACTTTGCCAGACATAAAAATTATTGCTCTACATGTATAGTGAATTGGCTTGAAATAAAAAATTGTTATCGCGTTCGTCTCTGTCTTTGTACATGTTTTTTTATACATGGGCTCCAACCATTTAGTTAGTAACCCATATGCCCAGACCCATTACATCTTTCCCACAACGGTGTTGCACACACCGGTCATTTGTATGCCGGTCAGTAAACAATCGATGTATGCAAGCGAGTACGGACCGCATGCTACACCGGTTGTATTTTTTGGGAGGATGTTCTTATTTCAACCTTTAAAAATCCATGATTCCTTCGCCAAGACTTCAGCCGACAAATGATCCATCAGCTTACTCTGCGTCAACAACTTGGGCAACAACTTTAAGAGTGGCTGCATGTGGGTTAAAAACGTCTTTTCGCTGAACACAGTTAAGTTGTAGTCATAAACATTAATCTTTCCCTCGTATAGTAGTATCTCAATAGTGAGAAAATGGGTGATATCCATATTTATGACTGCAAGGATTCTCTTTGCCTTGGTCCAGCTCTTGCCGTGTGGAAATGGCCTCTTTTCTCTAACATATTTAATCGCTTCTTCATCCTATTGGAATGTAGAAACTAACTGATCAAATCTCGGACCACCAGAATCAGCTATCTTACAGAGTTTAACATACCTATCCTTGAAATTATTGTAGAAGTTGAGGTCCATTAGCCTATCAGCAGCATCATAAGCATCCGGGTACACTAATTGCTTGACCCTCATGAGGCAGAGAATTTCATCAACACACTGTGGTATAAGAAGATTATTTTTAAATAGGTTATTATTTGTAAAGAATAAAAATGCAGTCAAAGAAATTTGATGCAGAGGGTTCTCTGAATCAGTTCACAAATTACCAGCCAACGCAACTTATGCAACAGATGTGTATTATGTTGCAACAAAATACTAAGTTTTCACAATAGATTACACATCTTCTGCGTAGATTCTTCTTTGCGGAGTAGATTGGAAGGGTAGATTAGTAAAAGTAAACTTACCTTGTCCTCGAACCACACACATATATTTGTCATATTCGAGAAGTCTATGGCGGCAAATGAATGCATGGTGTATTCTTTTTTAACCTTCATCTTGATGAATTCTTCCAGTTCCTTCTTCTTCTTCTTGCCAAGCGCCGCGAATATGTCCACCTTCTTTGGCGTCCCCTAAACTTCAACAACTATTGGAATGGGGGGAGTTGTAATTTTTGCTGATTTTAGAATGGAGAGAATTTGTCTAATTTTTATTCTCTTCCTCCTAACCTCCACTGTAGAAGTGCATGGCTCCCTCACCTCATTGGAGGTATGAAACCCCTCCTGGATTTTAACTCCTCAGCAGCTTCAGCAATAGCCTCTAGCTTGTCAAGGAGTTTATCCTCTCTGTCCCTGTATACTTTGCATTTATAATGAGAACATAAGGGTGAGGAGGGGTGAGAGGGACCAGTGTAAGGGTAGGAGGGACCGGTGTAGGGGTGAGAGGGGGGACCTGTGCAAGGGGTAATTTCAAATATATTTATTTTTGGTTGAGCACCAATATACTCATAATCACGACTGGCAGAAGAAGCAGCTGATGATAGGCGAATTTACGCGCCTATATCAATATATTTTGCCCATATTTTAGCCTAGTTTTGAGAACAAACTATATATTTCATGCACTTTTAGTCCTTTTTCCTATAAATGAGCTAACAAACATGATTAGTAAAGTTTCAGGTATAAATGATGCAGAATTCAGCATTTTATGGCATAGTTGACGCAAAAGAAAGCTCACGAAGGAAGGAAAGGGAGTTTGGATGCCTAAGGACCAAAACTGCTGCGTGGAAAATCTGTCCCGGGCTAAAACAGCATTTCTGAAGACTTTGGGGACCTGGACCAAAACTGCTGCATGGAAAATCTGTCCCGGGCTAAAACAGCATTTCTGAAGAATTTGGGGACCTGGACCAACACCCCACACTTAGAGCTTTGTTCGTCCTCGAACAAACTATCATGTCCTTCTAAACATCAACTTAGGGTTTTACAGCAACAACACAAAATATTTGTCAAGACAAGCACAACAATTATCAACAAAGAGTACTTTCCGATTATAAGTAGAAATAGTTTAACCTCTAGCATAGACTCGTGATGGTGGTCAACTCGCATGCAAACGTTAAGGTACAAGGAATCATATATAACTACCCAAAACTCATCAACCATGTGTGTCTCACAATATATTACCCATAATCACTCACAAGTATAGCATATTTTTCAAACATGGGTATCAAAATGTCCTTGCTCTCACTCTCACAAAGAATTCATATGTAGCAACTGATGACCATAGGCTTGCCCTTAATGTAGTACTCTACTAAATGTCGGAATGTTAAGATTAGGATCAATTAGGTCTTTTGATGGTTGTAATGTAGGCTAAGGGACGGGTAGGACTATTTTGGCCAAGAATAGTGACTAGGTTCCTAAGCGCTTTAATACATCACTTTGTATCATTGACACTTTTTTCTTTCAACCTTTCTTCTTTCTTTTATTCTACCACCCTTGTACTCCTCTTTTGTTTTTCAATTTTAAAGCACCACTCACTTTTCAGCTTTCTTTTCCTTTTTTCTTTTCACAACATACCTCTTATGGTAGCACTTTTCTTTTTTCATAACACATTTCAAGCACTATTACAATTTATAGCATTATACTCACCCAATTTCCTCTTATGTTGTCACATGACTTTTTCACTTTAAAGCACTTAGGAATTTGGATCAAATTACGGTCTTGAAAGAAATGGATTAGGCTTACATAAGAGGTTGTCAAAGAAATAGGCTAAAGGCTCAAAAGGGTTTAACTAGGATGATGTCTATGGGTAGGTAAAACTGAAGATAAACAAATATAGGTTGCCAAAGAAATGCCTAAATCATATCCTAAACTTACACTCCTTATTTTCGCTTTGCATACATACCAGGCAAGTTTTAGCATCAGCCACAATCATAGAATATACGATTAATCTCACACACACAAGGCACATGGTCGACTTGATTGGAAGTAATATAGACTCTCGACCTAACAAGTGAAGGAATTGAATCACATAATATCACATAATGAGTCACAACTAGAGCCTAAACGTCTTAATAGTCACAATTGTAACACATACTCTTGTTATAATCTCATGCTGCCTATCAAAATAATTTCATGCGAAGCTAGAAAAAAAAATTTTAACTACTAAAAAAACAAAACGAAACAAAAATGAAACAAAATCAAACAAACATAGATGCGAATAGAGAAGTATAGCATGCAATACCACCACCCCACACTTAGTCGGGACACTGTCCTCAGTGGAAAATAAATACGAGGAACTTGGTTGGTCGGACTTATCCTCTATGTCTGGGGTCATACCCCTTGCATTGGAATCATCATCAGAGTCGTCATCCTCAGAAGTTCCTCATAAGTTTCCCACTTAATTTCAAGCGTGAGTCGAGGTATTTGCAGCGAGGAGGGTTCTCCTTGCTTCTTGTGGCCTCTTTTCTTGCTCTTTTGGGAAGTGGTAGACTTCTCCTTGCCTTGCCTCGCTTTAGGTGCCATTGTACCTGAGACTAGAAATAGTGTTAATTGCAGCACAATCTCAATCGATACAATCTATAAGCAAGCAGTAGGGGTACCACCCCACACTTAGTTTTGTTACCACAAATCAGTGAGGTGAAAGTAGTCGATTACTCAGATTTCGTCGACATACGTTTTAGGATTGTATTACGACAAGAAAATCAACAATGCATCACTTACTTGCAGCCATTGGACTACTTTCATGTTAGATATAACAACACTACTACATAGGGGTTACCACATGGAATCGTTATTCTTACAATAATCACAACCTCTTATGTCGGTAGGCACTATAAGTCTTATCCCGATGGCCAGGATAGTCTAACATGTAGTATCCAAACAACAATCTTAAGCTCTATTCATAGCCATAGTAATTCCGCAAATATCATAACAATGCTATCAAGACCAAATTTAAGTCGGAAACAAGTCAAGAACTTCCTATGTATATGTTCACTCACATGATTTTGTATCAACAATCCAATCACATGAACATCACCAACAGTCTTATAAGATTTAGCAATTCATAATAGACATGGCAACGTAGTACTTACGAGAAATAAATGAAGAATAAGAGAGTACTTACTTGCTTGAAGCTTGTGGAGATGGTTTTGTGAATTGGAAGAGCAAAAGAAGAAAATTTTGAGAGGATTTGGATGTATATGCGGCGCCCTCAGGTCAATTTTTAGTGTGGTTGTGTTGTAAAACTAAGTCCCCTTTATATAGGAAGAGAATGGGTCGGGTTTTGACCCATTTACAATCGGTTTTGGAGACAAAAATACTACATATGTGGTGCATAATGTTCGGCATATCAATGACATATGCGGCGCATTGTCTACAGCATAATGGGACATATGCGCCGCATAGTCTATGGCATTTGTAGACATATGCGCCGCATAGTCTATGGCATATGAGATACTGAGACCAAATGCCATAGCATAGGCGGCGCATAGTCAAAAGCATACCTAGGAATAGGCGGCGCATAGTGTATAGCACACTAGATTCCGAGACCTTAGGCTATAGGATAGGTTGTGCATCGTTCGTGGCCTAGTTTTACCAAACCCTAGCCTTCCTCGAAGCCTATTTTGGCGTGAGAAATGCTCAATCCATAGCCTTATGCATTACCATTCCTAACTTACCAACTTTACCATACAATGCGTCCAAATCGTCAATTGAAATCAATCTCCTCGTTGACTACTTCTTGCACCTATATTTGCTCAAAACAAATTAAAGCGATTAGTACGATGGGTTGCCTCCCACTAAGCGCCTTAGTTTTGGTCGTGGCACGACTCTTATTTTTGGATTTTCATTTATCAAAAACAAAACAAGTACTAGAACGAAAGAAAAATGATAAAATGATAAAACGATAAAACGATGGGTTGCCTCCCATCTAGCGCCTTATTTTTGTCGTGGTTCGACGTAGTTACCTCGAGTACTCAGACTTCGTCGAGGTAAGTGATGGATCGTTTTCTGAAAGGATTTAGACGATAATGAGGCTTACCTGTGGGCATGCGATCTTCTTCAAGATGGATCATACGTTTCCCCGGAGAGTCACCAATTATATCATCAATAGTCCAACCCATAGCTCTCTTGTATCTCTTCAGAGCAGAGATGAGAGCTTCTACGTGTTGTTCACTTAAATCGTCTGCACTCTCGGGAAGTATATTTCTACTTTCCAAGAACACATACCTTAAATAATCGGGTAACTCTTGCGATTCTAGTATTGGTGGCTCATCAATGAGAGTCTTCGCTGTTGATTGATTCTTGAGATCACAATCCGGTTGCTTGGGAGTATACGGCTCAATTTCTGTTAGATCACCCATAAGTTCTTCGTTATCCTCATGCTCAACATTCAGCGGCGCAGCAGTCAATGGCTCAACAGTAGGCTGTTTCTCTATAGATAATGCTTTCGTATCCTCATGATGAACATCAGCTACAGATAACTCATTCATATCGCTGGGCTACTTCATTGTTTTGCATATATCAAACCGTACCACTTCGTCATTAATTCGAAACAAAAGCTCATTATCTTTCATGTCAATAAGCACACTTCCAGTTGCAAGGAAAAGACATCCCAAGATTATGGGAACTTCAGAATCCTCCTTAAAATCCAGAATAATGAAGTCGGCAGGAAAGATGAATGAAGAAACCTTCACCAACACATCATTCAAGATACCCATAGGTCGTTTTACCGACCTATCAGCCATCACGAGCCTTATATTGGTTGGTGTAGGGTCTCCCAGCCCCAACTTCTTGTAGATGGATAGTGGCATCAAATTGATGCTAGCACCTAGATCGCACAATGCCTTAGCAAAATCCAACGATCCAATTGTGCAAGGAATAGTGAAAGCTCCAAGATCTGCATTCTTTTGAACTAGCGATCTTGTAGCGATTGCACTACAATGATGAACATTATCCACCAAGTCATAACTTGCTGCCCGCTTCTTTGTCAAGAGATCCTTCATAAATTTTGCATACCCAGGCATTTGTTCAAGTGCCTCCACCAATGAAACATTAATGGTCAGCTGCTTTAACATATTCATGAATTTGCTGAACCTTGTGTCATCCGCCACCTTCTTCAATCTTAGGGGAAAAGGTGGTGGTGGGTATGGAAGTGTTCTCTCCACGGTTTTCTTCTCCTCTTGCTTCCGTTTTTTCCACTTTTTCAGGCTGCACCGTGCTGGATGTGGCGTCCTTGACGGCAGGAGTAGTTGCTGCGGCATCTTCTCCTTTTGCATTGTCATTCATGTCCGCAACTTCGTCAATCACTTTCTTGCCTTTTCCTGAAGTTTCCAGCACCTTACCACTTCTGGTAGTGATGGCCATGCATGACCCATCATTCCTTGGGTTTTGCACAGTATCGCTAGGTAAAGTGCCGGCCTTTCTTTGGTTGAGTGCTGCTGAAAGTTGACTGAATTGCTGCTCTAGTTATCTAATTAAAGTGGAGTGTGAATCTACTAATTGTTTCATGGCGGACAAATCATTAATTTCCTCCGTTACTCCCGCGCTCGTTGCTTCCACTCCTTTCAATAATTTATCCATCATGTCCTCCATACTTCCAGAATTAGATGTGGTGGTGTCACGTCTTCCAGGGGGAACGTACAAACCACTCTTTTCATTTTTGTTCTTCCAACTACCTTGGTCTTTGTTTCCAGGTTTGTCATAATAGTTCCGACCTTGGTTTCCTTGGGCATTCCAACAGAAACCCCCCTGATTGTTCAAGTAGTTGGCCACCTCTTCTGAATCAGATTCGTCTCTTCCTTTTGACGCAATAGCTTTCACTTTTTCAGTCTTCCCTAATAGATGTTTTGTAAGAAGATCCATTTGGGTTTTTATGTGCGCCATATCTTGATCACGTTCTTCTTCTCTTTTTCGTTGGTCTGCAGTCATGCCAATAGATAAAGTGGGGCTTGGTACCTCAGAATCCCTGGTATGCCAAGCTCTACTTTGTTTCGTCATACGATCTAGCATATTACTTGCTTGACCAAAGGTGAGGTCCATGAAAGAACCTCCAGCTGCATTATCCACCACTGGTTTAGTTATTGAATTCAAGGCTCTATACAATATCTCCATTAGGTGAACATTAGTCATGTGATGGTTTGGGCATCTTGCTAGCTTTGTCTTGAACCTCTCCCATGTTTCATGAAGAGCTTCAGTGGGAAGCTGACGAAAGTTGCTGATTTCATCTCGCAGTTGTTCTCTTTTGGATGGCGAAAAGAATCTTTTTAGGAAAGCGTCTTTCAATTGCCTCCAATTTGTAATTGAATTAGGAGTCAGCCCATTCAACCATAGTGTTGCCTCCCCAGATAGAGACAATGGAAATAGACGTAATCGAATTGCATTCTGACCAACACCAGGATTGTCAAAAGACTTGCATGTAGAAATAAAGTTGATGAGATGTATATTCGGATCATCGGCTGCTAGTCCACCAAATAATCCCTTGAGTTGCAATAACTGAATCATGGTGCTTGTGATGTTGAACTTGGCTCCGGGCGCTAATGGTGGTGGAATTATAGCTCCAGTTGCTCCGGCACCATCAAGATCATCATCATCATCGTCGAAAGCTGGCTGCAACGGTTGGCGATCATACCTATGCCGAGCTTGTCGACCTCTTCTATTGGCAGGTGTTGTAGTTTCAGCAACATGCCTTGGGTTTATCAACTCGTCATCACCTAAATCTTCATCGTCAGGATTTGTTGCTCGCCCAGGATTATCACTGTTTTGTTGTTGGACTTGAGCAGCGGCAAGAGCAGCTAATCTTGCCTGATCGTGTTGAGCAGCCATCCTGTCGATTTCAGCTTGTGCTTCCATTCTTCTAATTCGTTGTGGTTCCGGATTGATTGGTAATAACGGTTGACCAGAACTTCTAGTATGGGGCATGTACTAAAAGAAAAACCTACAATAAACAAAAACAAAAACTAAAAGTAAAAGTACGAGAATCTTTGACCAAAGGGTCTAGTAATTATCACAAACTTGATTGACACTCGTATTCCCCGGCAACGACGCCAATTTTTGATAACGCTCAATCTACAGCTCTCGTAGGAGTGTAAAGCGGTCGTTAGCAAATATAGAACCCAACCTGGGTTGGGTGTCGATCCCACAGGGAATAGCTTGGCCAACAAGTAAGCAAAATTACTAATCTTTTGGTGCAAGTCTCGTAAGAAGGGGGGAGTCTTATTTTGCAAGTAATCTAAACAAAAGCTGAAAATAATAAAGTAAAGAGAGAGAGATTGTTACGTAGGTTGTCAACAATGAGAATTAAAGCGTTGGGGTTATGTCCACCTTTTGAGGTATACGTCTCTATTGGCTATGAGTGTGTAGAATTTTGACATGCGATTGCTTATAGAGAATTGTATTTGATGGTAAATCCAAGAGTCTCTCGACCTCAACAAGGACTATTTCACTTTAACTCTCTCGAGCTTAAAGAGTGTCTAAAGGTACGAATTCTCCAAGAGGTTAGTCCAGTTACGACACTAGCTTTTTAATAGGAAAGGGTGTCCTACTACCTTGACATTATCTCTTTTCCAGACAAATAACCTTTCTCTCGAACAAGTTAAATGTTAGACTGACGTATTCTTGCATTTGCAACCGCAAAGAATGTAGATTAAGATGAGGAGAATAATGATATAAGCAATATACGTGTCACGAACTCATAAACTCACAGCAATAGATAGTATCTCCTTCGGTTTCCATAACCCCAACAGAGAGGTTTAGTTACCCATGAATGCGAATGAGATCACGGTTGACATTGTTATTATATCACAATATTGAGTAATGGCGGTAGATCAAGTGATAGGCGTGAGGCGTGATTCCTTAGCAAGTAACGATTCTCTTGTTGTGGAATAGATGAATAGAAGATAAGAATTGATGAAAAGATTAGAAGAGTTGTAGAATTGTTGTGGTAGAAGAAGAGAGGGATGGAAGAAGATTAATTGTTGAATGAATTGCGGAATGAATTTGAGGGAATGAATAAAAATCTCTAGCATGATAGGGTATTTATAATACCCATATCCTAATCCTTCTAGGTAAATGAAATATCTAACCAAATCCTACTAGGCTAATGAAATACTTAACCCAATTGTACTAGGTTAATGTAACATTCTCCTAATCCAAATAAACTAATGAAATACTTAACCCAATTGTACTAGGTTAATGTATCATTATCCAAATCCTAATTAGTTACTGCAGGTCCCCAAAGTCTTCAAAAATGTTGTTTTAGCCCGGGACAGATTTTTCATGCAGCAGTTTTGGTCCAGGCCCCCAAAGTCTTCAGAAATGTTGTTTTAGCCCGGGACAGATTTTCCACGCAGCAGTTTTGGTCCTTAGGCGTCCAAACTCCCTTTCCTTCCTTCGTGAGCTTTCTTTTACGTCAAGTAAGCCATAAAATGCTGAATTCTGCATCATTTATACCTGAAACTTTACTAATCATGTTCGTTAGCTCATTTATAGGAAAAAGGACTAAAAGTGCATGAAATATATAGTTTGTTATCAAAACTAGGCTAAAATATAGGCAAAATATATTGATATAGGCGCGTAAATTCGCCTATCATCAGCAGCCACAGGATGGCTGCCACCATCACAAATAACTCCACCAGCAATATCCCCCGAAGAAGCACCCGGATCTGTTTCAGCTTGAGTTTGGTCGTGAAGAGCTTCAACATTAGACTGACCTTGCCTAATTGCCCTTCTTATGGATATTGATCCATCCAATTCCTTCTTTATTAACTCCACCGCTGGGTCTTCTTTTGTATCAACAAAACCCAGAGTAAGAAAAGAAGTCATCCCCATCTCAACAATAGTAGTCACGATCCAAGGATGCACAACCTATAAAAAATGACAGGAGAAATTTAAATCATATAATAATAATTTGCAGTCAGTTGGGTTACATAGGGCTCGGGTTATGTTAACACAACCAACTTATGAAACAGACGATCTAGCTACCACAACAGCTGATCTGTATGTTGAAATAGATTGATAATATATTGCACCAGAATACCCATTTGTTGCATAATTTATAGTAGATAGGTAATCTGTTGAGTAGGGTTTAGAGAACAGAGCAACATATGGTTAATCTATCGTGAAATATGTCGGTTGCAATATATGGTTAATCTATTACAAAACATGGATCGTCTGTTGCAACAAATTACCCATCTGTTGCACCAGTTACAGTTGACGGATAATCTGTTGCAAAAGATGGAACATCTGTTTCAATATCTTTCTTTGAGGCAAATTATTTTAGTTGAAAGAAGACGTATTGCATCATTCGGAGGTTTAAAGAGATTTAGCCTTGTTAATATTTTTTTTTGCTGCTCTCTACTGCAGCCAACCACCTAAGGATCCTTGGATGAGAAACCTTATCCGGATAATCTGTGAAATGCTTTTGGAGGCGAGGAATGACTTCATATGCCCAAGCCTAAAAATTATAAAAAGGAAGCAAGACAAAAAAGTCACAAGTATATTCAATATAAATTAATGAATGAGTAAAAATAGTGATCAATTTTACCATGAAAGCCCAAGGAAAGTCGTATAATGTCGTCGTCTTTGGCGTTAGCTCTTTCAGTAAATATTTGACAGTCAAGTAGTAGTTGTCGTACCCCAGGTTTAATCGTTGAATTTCCCAAAATCATCATCAAGCACCAACAAATTACGTTTTATGACTTTCTTAACATCTCTTGCTAATAAAACGGAATGGACAAATCAAACTAAGCATAATTTCTCTCTGTAATGCTTTGGTATGTCTTTATTCTTGAGATTCGCTATCAAATCCTTCACTTTGTAGCTAGGTCCAACAACCAACAACCCATCTTTTTTACCTTGCGTTTGTTGGACCCTTTGTGGGGTATTTTTTTGATGGCAGGTTTTTCTGGATGATCGCATCTTAAGCCCGTCACAATGGCAAACTCTTTCAACCCGATACAAACTAGCATGCCACGGTAGTTGATCCAGACTTCATCCATCTTATTTCCACCCTCTTTTGAACCTCTATCATCCCCCGCATACAAGATCCTGTGCTTGAGAAGGTCATATACTATGATCATTGGGAAATGAAGAGGGTGGGGCCCTTATAGCTCAAGAAAGTGTGCAAAGCAGCTCTTCTTAAAAAGTCCATCTATGTTTTCTTCTTCATAATACTCCTAAGTTCGTCAAAAGGTTTCCCCAACTGACATTTAAGTACAAGATCACCAAATACTGTATTAGGGTTATTCATCGGCATCGCAACTCAAAACTTATCAATACTAATAGTTTTGATAGAATTATGCTAGAATTTCGATATTATTTCATGCCTCACTGGTGAGGAGGAGCTATCACTTTCCTCGGATTCATTTTGCATTGACTGAGATTGTTCTGGAAGTTCTTTCGAATCTATCTGTACTCTAGCCTTTTTTGTTTGGTGATCGAAAGTTGATCCACTTTCTCCATTTCAGTTTTTTTTCTTTTGAGAGACATCTTTTAACTACAAATATAAGAAAAACAAAAAATACATTGCATTTGATGTCTGTATAATTTTTTTTAAAAAGGTGAGACAAATTTCAATAAATTATTCTTACCACATAACCAAAAAAAAATACTCCAACAGACAACCCATTAGTTAGAACAAACGGGAAACCCAAATCTGTTTGAAAACCTATTTAATATCTCCCCACAAATATTCCACCTGTTGTAATAGGTGGAGAAATTTTAATAAATTATTATATGCCACATTATAAGAAAATACTCCAACGGATAACCCATCAGTTGAAACAGATGGAGAATCTGTTTGAAAACCTATTTAATATCTCCTAACAAATCTTCCACCCATTGCAACAGAAGGACCACCACCACCAATACCAACACCAAGACCACCGTCACCACCGCCAAAAAACACAAATACCAATATCACCAACAACAGCCACCAACACCACCACAAACACCATCCAACAATACCACGATAGTCAACAAAACACTGAGAGAAAAACTAGGGTTTTCTCGGGTGCTTCCTACTTTTTTAGCGTCAAAACTCTAAATTGTTAACCCATTCTCGAAGACAATACAACTAAAAGTCTTATTTTTATCATTAACCAAAAAGCCCTATTTTTTAGAATAAAGAACAAATGTAGAACTCTTCTTGAACTCTGTTACATGCGAAGATAGAGAAAACAACAGATACAAGCAGGAATAAAGTCAAAAAAATAACTATATGTAGTCGTAAATGGGAAGAAATTGACCTGCTTTGAAGGGTTGAGCAATATATTGAGTAGTTATTATTTATATTATTGAGAGGGAGAGGACACCCCGAGAGAGAGAAGAGCGAGAACTTAATATTTGAAAATAAAAGTTTTTCGCGCAAATGGATGATTTGTATGGGTAGATTTGTAATTTTGAAAAAGAATGACAAGTTTTGAAATTGCTAATTTGGTCCGAATTGATCTTAATTAATTTTAAAATTTTTAAAAGATATAGTTTTTAAAACATTGAGTTGATGAGAACCCATTTCAACTCAGAGTGATCGATCGACAACTCGGGTCGGGATGAATGCAATACCAATGCCTGTAATTGCAAAGACTCGATTGGTTTTGTAGTTGACCCTGCAAGCTCATTCATTCATCCATAGTTCCACCTAAATCAAATTAGGTATTATCACTAGCCTAACATTGAGTTGATGAGAACGCATTTCAACTTAGAGTGATCGATCGATGAATTGGGTCTGGATGAACGCAATACTAGTGCCATGCAATTATAAAGACTCGGTTGGATTTGTAGTTGATGCTGGGAGCTTATTCATTCATCTCTAGTTCCACCTAAATCAACTTAAGTACTATCACTATCCTAACATCGAGTTGATGAGAACTCATTTCAACTCAGAGTGATCGATCAAAGACTCAGGTAGGGATGAACACAATACCAACGCCATGTAATTGTAAAGACTCTATTAGATTTGTAGTTGACCCTGCGAGCTCATTCATTCATCCCTAGTTCCACCTAAATCAACTTAAATACTATCACTATCCTAACATTGAGTTGATGAGAACTCATTTCAACTCAGAGTGATCTATCGAAGACTCGGGTCGGTATGAAAGTAATTCCAACGCCATGCAATTGCAAAGACTCAATTATATTTGTACTTGACCTGCGAGATCATTCATTTATCCCTAGTTCCACCTAAATCAACTTAGGTACTATCATTATCCTAACATTGAGTTGATGAGAACTCATTTCAACTCAGAGTGATCGATTGAAGACTCGAGTCAGTATGAATGTAATCTCAATGCCATACAATTACAAAGACTCAATTATATTTGTACTTGACCTGCGAGCTCATTCATTTATTCCTAGTTCCACCTAAATTAACTTAGGTACTATCACTATCCTAACATTGAGTTGATGAGAACTCATTTTAACTCAGAGTGATTGATTGACGACTCAAGTCGGGATGAACGTAATACCAATGCCATGCAATTGTAAAGACTCGATTGAATTTGTAGTTGACCCTGCGAGATCATTAATTCATCCCTAGTTCCACCTAAATAAATTGCAATGAAATTTATTGCAACAAACGACTAAGCTGTTGAAATTTTTCAAAGGTACATATATATTACAACAGATGATATATCTGATTTAATTATCAAATAGATATTTGCATCTGTTGTGACTGATGACTGAGATGTTGGAAATTTTCAAACAGATATTTATATCTGTTGTAACAGATAACATATTTGATTTTATTAATTATTAAATGAATATTTTCATCTGTTGTCACAGATAACTGAGCTGTTGGAATTTTAAACAGATATTTATATCTGTTGTAACAGATGACTGAGCTGTTCGAATTTCTAAACAGATATTTATATATGTTGCAACAGATGACATATCTGTTTAAAAATCTTTTTTTCTCTTTTAATTTTAAAGCAAGAAGCTTATGGTCTGAGTAGATAATATCAAGTAGTAGTATTTACTACTAAAGGCGGTAAAAAATATTTCTTGGATATCTCAAAAATGAGTTTACTGAGCAGTATTGTCTTTTCAATGACAGTAGTCTTAGTCTTCCTCGTGCCCCTCAAATTATTAATGAAATTAATGAATATTGAAAACCACCACGTCTACGTACATAATACATCTATAGAAAAAATCTCATCGCTTCCTTCAGCTGTAGTTTATTTTATTCAACTTTCATCTTTTTCTCTCTCCTCTTTAGGGTCATAACCTTTTTCTCTCTTTTCTCCTCTCTTATCATAAAGATCTTTTTGGATCTAAACCCATCCATATCTTTCCTTGATTTAAATTTTTATTTTGATCCACTTTTTGATATTAAGGTAAGGTTCATTATTGCTCTTTCATTCTCGTCTTCTTCTTTGCAAGTTATTTATATATATATATATATTTTTATTTAATTACTATTTACTCATATCATATTTATTAAAAAAAAGATTAAGGAACTTATAAGTGTTGAATAAATAGTCCGAGAATTTTTATTATAATATGAGAAAAAAGTCATCTGTTGGGAGAAGTTTAAAAGCCTTGTTGGCAGTATCATCTTTTTTTGTATGTATTTTGTTTGTTTCATTATTGTTGATGCAATTATTGATGTTGTTGGTAGGATTGGCGTTGTTGGAACTTGTGGTGAGGTATTATTGATGGTTCTAGAACAAAGGATGTTGTTTCTTTGTTATTGATGATGTTGTTGGAATAAATATTGTTATTTCTTTTTTGTTGATGTTTATGCTGTTGTTGATGTTGCAATAGATGGAGAAACTATTGGAACAAATAAAACTACCAGAAAGGATGGTTTGATGTATTCTATCAGACTCCGCATCTGTTGCAACAGACTCCAAATCTGTTGTAACAGACGGATAATGTTTTTTTGTGACATCAATTTTTTTCCTCTTCTTTGTAGATATAAGGAACTGACAGTTGGTCAACTTTTGATGGACTATCGTAAGAGGCTGCAATAAAGATGGGATCGGAGGAATAAGCTGCTTGCAGATAAAACCACTTCATATGTGGGAGATATGTATTACTAATAATGTTATCGTGGAAACACACACACAGAGAGTGCACTGATTTTGTGAATGATGTTTTTACTGATTAGTTATAGATCGTTCAAACAAGATGTCTGTAATTTTACAGTTAAGTTTGGTAGGTCTGAACTAATAAGGCTGAGGGACTATGAATGTGGTTCTGATAGCCTGTTAAGATTTAATGTCTGTTGTTGCTCATATTTATTTGTCAAGCATTGTGAAGAGATCTAGTTTTTGTGTCATTGAAAAGAGATTCAATAGCGATTGGACTAACTTTTAGGGTGCATTGGACCTTTAGAGGGCCTTCGAAGCTTAGCACTACATCTAACAAGAACGAAAAACCAGTATAGTTATTGCCCTGGCCAAAATTTATATGGCTGGGTTACTCGCTTGGGGTGATGATTATATGCTAGAATGTGTGGTAGGAATGGGTGATTAATGGAAGACTATATCATCTAAGAGCTAATTGATGAAGAAACATAGGGTAGATACAACTTCTAACGAATCTGGCCGGTAGAATTATCTTAACAGATGCGAGATCTGAATCAAGTGCAAATATGAAAGTGTATCCGGTAATGTAATTTCATCTTTTGTATCTCTTAAAGAAAAACAATGCATCTGAACACTTTGCTAGGGAGCTGCGTGGTTGGGATTATTACCTAGATAGAAAATAGGAGAAGACCAACAAAGAAGCCTCACGGGCATCGAGGGTTGAAATGATGTATAGCAAGTCTAGAAAACTTACGCCAATAGCAACTGTAGTTAAAATAAGGAATCTAAGCGGAGGCGGGAAATTTTTGAATTTTAAATTTCATCCTATGCTTTTTTGGTTATGTTTCCAATCAGATCCACTATCGTTGACCTGATTGAAACCACAAATGATATTAAAAAGCAAATAGAGTATCATTGCTTCCTTAGCAATTTGGTTATAATTGATTGTGTTTTCTTGCCTTGACATGCTTTCAACATTCCTTGGAGAAGATTAGATGCTTGCTATAGTATGTGAATCCTGATAATTTTCAAACTTGTCTCCAGCTTATTGATTCTGTATTCAAGCTGGTCGCTGCCATCTTCGAAGTTGGTAAGGAGTTCCTCGTCTCTTGTGAGCTCGATCAGGAACACTACCTTCAAAGTTGTGGCATTCTAGATGCCCTTCGGAACACTTTCTTCAGATGCCTTAAAGGATATATGGAGGGTCTCTGTGTTTGTTTTAGGTCAAAATATGTTGATGCACGTTGAAGATGTGGTCCCAACAGTTGAACAACACACTTTTATCAAGCGTTTCTCCATGCATCTTGTTTAACCAATTTGATAAATCAGTAAGCATGGAGTTACGTAGCATGTGATCTAAACCGGCTCTACCAAGCTTATCAAACGTTACGTAACTCTAAGTTCATTACTTTATCAAAATAATATGCCCTAGTTAGTGCACAAATAGAACAAGCCCAAGATGCCAGCCTTTCTACCGATCACTCTTCTCCAATATAGATGACAAGATATCTGTTATGCAGAAGTCTACACTATCGCCAGAAATGTTTGCCTAGGAGCAATTCTTCAGAAGACATCAACACATGTTTACCTGGGAGCAATTCTTCTGATGATATCTATTGATGTCTTCTGAAGAATTTCTCCTAGGCAAGCATGTCTAGAGATGGTGTAGACTTTTGCATAGCAGATATCTTATTATCTATATTGGAGAAGAGTGATCGGCAGAAAGGATGACAAATTGGGCTTTTTTTATTTGCGCACTAACTCGGGCATATTGTTTTGATAGCGTAATGATCTCGGAGTTACGTAATGTTTGATAGTCTTGGTAGAGCCGATTTAAATCACACGCTACGTAACTCCATGCTTACTAATTTATCAAATTGATTGAGGAAGATGCATGGAGCAACGCTCGATAAAAGTGTGTTGTTCAACTGTTGGGACCACATCTTCAACGTGTATCAACACATTTTGACCTAAAACAAACACAACGACCCTTCATGTATCCTTTAAGACTTCTGAAGAAAGTGTTCTAAAGGGCTTCTAGAATGCCAAAACTTTAAAGGTAGTGTTTCTGATCGAGCTCACAAGAGACGAGGAACTCCTTACCAACTTTGAAGACGGCAATGACCAACTTAAATACAGAATCAACAAGCTGGAGATAAGCTTGAAAATTATCGGGATTAACATACTACAACAAGCATCTGATCTTCTCTAAGAAATGTTGAAAGCATGCCAAGGCAAGAAAATACAATCAATTAATACATATTGCTAAGGAAGTAATTATACTATATTTGTCTTTCAATCTCATTTGTGGTTTCGATCAGGTCAACGGCAGTGGACCTGATCGAAAACACAAATAAGAAGGCATGGGATGAAATTTAAAATTCAGAAATTGCCGTCTTCGCTTAGTTTCCTGATTTTAACTATAGTTGTTGTTGGCGTAAGTTTTCTAGATTTACTGAACATTAATTTTACCCTCGATGCCCGTGAGGCTGCTTTGTTAGTCTTCTTCTATTTTCTACCTAGGTGATAATCCCGACCACGTAACTCCTTAGTAAAGTGTTTAGATGTATTATTTTTGTTTAAGAGACACAACAGATGAAATTACATTACCGGATACACTTTCATATTTGCACTTGATTCAGATTGCACATCTGTTAAGATAATTCCATCGGCCAGATTCGTTAGAAGTTACTTTCTACCCTATGTCTCTTCTTCAATTAGCTCTCAGATGATATAGTCTTCCATTAACCACCCATTTTTCCTTGAAAGCATACTCCTACCGCACCTTCTGGCATATAATTATCACCTCGAGCGAGCAGCCCAACCATATAAATTTTTTCCAGGGCAATAACTATATTGGTTTTCCATTTTTGTTGATGCAGTGCAAGGCTTCGAGGGACCTCTAAGGGTCCAATGCACACTTAAAGTTAAGTCCAATCGCTATTGGTTCTCTGCAGTGACGACAAATATTGATCCCTTCTCAAAACTTGACACGCATAAACATGAGCACCAACCATCAGTAATTCGTAACAGGGTATCTGCACCATCTTTGTGAGGTCCTCAGCCTTATCAATTTCAAATCCATCAAACTTAAAGGTACAATGCAGGATCTTATTTGAATGATCAATGCCTAATTGGTTAAAAACTGCATTCACAAAAATATTGTACTTTGTCTGTGTTGTCCTGGTAACCTTATCAGTAATACGTACTTAACTCCCACACATATAATAGTGGATCCATCTGCACGCATCTTATTCTTCCTAGCCTATCTATGGCTTAAATTGAATAAACAGATGACTAGCTTGTTGAAACAGATGACACATCTGTTTATATTGTCAAATAATTTGAGACATCTATTACGACAGCTGATCAACCTGTTGCAGAAATCAAATGATATATAAATCTGTTGCAAAATATAATGATATCACTTAATCTACAGCTCTCGTAGGAGTATAAAGTGGTCGTTGTCAAATATATAACCCAACTGGGTTGGGTATAGATCCCACAGGGAATAGCTTGGTCAACAAGTAAGCAAAGATTACTAGACTTTTAGTGCAAGTCTCGTAAAAGGGGGGAGTTTTGTCGTGCAAGTAATGTAACCAAAAGATAATAACGAAAAATAGCAAAGTAAAAAGAAAGAATGTTTAGTAAGATGTAAACAATGAGAATTGAGGAGTTGGGGTTATGTCCACCTTATGAGTTGTACGTCTCTATTGGCTATGAGTTATATGGAATTCAGACATGCATGTGCTTATAGAGAATTGTATTCGATGGTAAATCCAAGCGTCTTTCGACCTCAACAAGGACTATTTCACTTTAACTCTTTCGAGCTTAAAGCGTATCTAACGGTACAAATTCTCCAAGAGGTTAATCCAGTTACGACACTAACTTTTTAATAGGGGATGAGACCCTATTACCTTGACACTATCTCTTTTCCAGACATTAACTTTTCTTTCGAACAAGTTAATGCTATACTGGAGTATTCTATGCGTTTGAAACTACAAAGAATTTAGATTAATATGAAGAGAATAATGATATAAGCAGCATACGTGTCACGAACTCACAAACTCATAACAATAGATAGTATCTCATATGGCTTCCATAACCCCAACAGAGAAGTTTAGTTACCCATGAGTGCCAAGGAAATCACAATAGACATTGTTATTATACCACAATAAAGATTTCGTGTAGCAACTCGTGGTAGGCATTAGGAGTGACTTCTTTGCAAAGTAACGTTTCTCTTGTTGCGGAATTGAAGAATTAAATAGATGAATAGAAGAAAAATAAATAGTAGAATTAATGGAAGGATTAGAAGAGTTGTAAACTAGAATAGTAGAAGAATTGTAGAAGAGTGTACGATGAATGATTAGTAGAATGAGAATTGTAAAAATCTCTAGCAAAATAGGGTATTTATAATACCCATATCCTATTCCTACTAAGCTAATGAATTACTTAACCCAATCCTGCTAGGTTAATGTATCATTATCCTAATCCTAATAAATTATTGCTAGTCTCCAAAATCTTCAGAATTGCTATTTTTGCCCGGGACAGATTTTTCATGCGCCACTTTTGGTCCTTGGCGTCCAAGCTTTGCTCTCCTCCTTTCGTGAAGCTTTCTATGGCGTCAAGTTATCCATAAAATGCTGAATTCTGCATCATTTATACCTGAAAACTTGCTAATCATGTTCGTTAGCTCACTTACAGGAAAAAGGACTAAAAGTGCATTAAATATATAATTTGTTCTCAAAACTCAGCTAAAATATGGGCAAAATCTAGTGATATAGGCGTGTAAATTTGCCTATAATCAACACCCCACACTTAAAGTTTTGTTCGACCCGGAACAAACTATCATGTCCATCTAAACATCAACTTAGGGTTTCACAGTAACAACACAAAATATTCGTCTAGACAAGAATAACAATTATCAACAAAGAGTAGTTTTCCGATCCTTAGTAGAAACGATTCAAACATAGACTCGTGATGGTAGTTAACTCGTATTCAAAAGTTAAGGCACAAAGAATCATACACCACTACCCAAAACTCATCAACCATGTGTGTCTCACAATATATTACCCATAATCACTCACAAGCATTGTATATTTATCAAACATGGGTATAGAAATATCCTTGCTCTCACTCTCACAAAGAATTCATATGCAGTAACTGATGACCATAGGTTTGCCCTTAGTGTAATGCTCCACTAAATGTCAGAATACTAAGCTTAGGATCAAATAGGTCTTTTGATGGTTGTAATGTAGGCTAAGGGACGGGTAGGACTATTTTGGCCAGAAATAGTGACTATGTTCCTAAGCGCTTTAATACATCACATTGTATCATTAACACTTTTCTTTCAAACAACCTTTCAACTTTCTTTTATTCTACCTCCCTTTTTCTCCTCTTTTGTTTTTCAATTTTAAACATGGCTATCTTTTCAGTTTTCCTTTCTTTTTTTTTTTCATAACATACCTCTTATGATAACACTTTCTTTTTCATAACACATTCAAGCACCAATACATTCTGAAGCATCACTCTTACCCAATTTCCTCTTATTTTGTCACATGACTTTACACTTTAAAGAACTTAGGAATTTAGATCAAATTATGGTCTTGAAAAAATGGATTAGGCTTACATATGAGGTTGTCAAAGAAAATAGGCTAAAGGCTCAAAAGGGTTTAACTAGGATAATGTCCATGGGTATGTAAAAAGAAGGTAAATAATCATAGGTTGCCAAAGAAATGCCTAAATCATCTCCTAAACTTGCACTCTTTATTTTCGCTTTACATACATACCAGGCAAGTTCTAGCATCAGCCACAAGCATAGAATATACTATATCCTCACACACACAAGGCACATGGTCGACTTTATTAGGAGTAGTATAGACTCTTGACCCAACAAATGAAGGAATTACACCACACAATATCACATAGTGAGTCACAATTGAAGCCTAAACGTCTCAATAGTCATGATTTTAGCACAAATTCTTGTCATAATCTCATGCTGCCTATTAGAATAATTTCATGCAAAGTTACGTAAAAAAAAATTAACGACTAAAAAAAGTAAGCTAAGCAAACAAACTATCTAAGCAAACAAACATAAATGCAAATGCGGATAAAAGAGTATAGCATGCAAATACCACCACCCCACACTTAGACGGGACACACTGCCCTCAGTGGAAAATAAATACGAAGAACCTGGTCAGTCGGACTCCTCATCTATGTCGGGGGTCATACCCCCTTCGTCGGAATCATCATAGGAGTCGTCGTCATCAGAATTCTCCTCCACGTCGGAGTCTGGCATTCGTCACTCATCATTGGTCGGCACATCGTCATCAAGAGGTTCCTCAAAGTATGTACCTACTCCACACATCTCCCTTGTATGCATATTCATTAGATAGTCATGATCCAGCTGCTGGAGCTCTGCAGCAGTTGGAACACGACCACCACTCATCATTGTAAACCGAGTCATGCCATAAAGATGGCGAAAGAAACTCTCATCCCGAGCATGTCTCTCTGCCATAGTAAGGTTGAAGCCATGCGTTGATTCAACATCTTTGACCTTTGTGAGTTCAACCTTTTTCGGATTATGTGGGAGTTTATGATCAGCCGGTTCCTCTTCGATGTTTACCTTCTTCAAGATTGCAGTCAACAGATTGTCGAAGCTGAAATGGGACCGCTTGTGTATCCTAGCCTTCTGCATTGTGGAGCGAATGATTGCCCCAATGTTGATAGGGACATTCTTCATAAATGCATATACCAAACACACTCTATCTCTTGTTATCTTGGTGTACTGGGTCCCTGGAATGAGGCAAGAGTTGACTATATGCAAACATATTCTTGCTTCCCTATTCAATGGACCATATGGAAAGGTGTTGTGGCGACCGGTGTCCTTATGTCTGCTCCATCGTGCCATGGATCTAGTTCCACAGAGTGTGTGTCGAATTGCTCTATATGGATGTCTACTGTACAGCTCTTTGAATGGTGATGGATCGACTGAAGGCAAGCCAAGAAAGGAGTTGAAGAAATCCGAATTGAGTTGTAAAACTTGTCCCCGAATCTTGACCTCGCTTCCTGTGGTTTTCTGAGACCAATTGGCATAAAATTCTCTTGTTATATCGAGATTGTATTCTCCTATGTCTCGAAAGATGAAATCAAGATGTAATGCCATGATCTTAGCCAACATGCGTGGTTCCTTCTTCGCTAGGCTTTCCTTGTTTATCAAGTCCACATGAACATATTTTCTTTCCTTGTTGTTCCTATACCATTCCTTCACTTCTTCCTCAAGAACCCATTTTATGCCAAACATGCGGCGTGGTAATTGCATCGAGGATGATTTTTCTTGCTCTTTTCGGCCTCTTTTCTTGCCTTTTTGTGAAGTGGTAGCCTTATCTTTGCCTTGTCTTGCTTTGGGTGTCATTGTACCTGAGACTTAAAACAATGTTCATATTAGCATCATCTCGATGGATACAATCTATAAACAAGCAGTAGGGGCACCACCCCACACTTAGTTTGTTGGCACAAACTTGTGAAGTGAAAGTGGTCGATTATTCAGACTTCGTCAACTTACGTTTTAGGTGCTATATTCCAACAATAAGATCAGTGCAGTCATACTTCTTGTAATCTTTGCAATACTTTCATGTTTGATATATCAAGACTACTACATAGGGATTGAATCAAGGTATAGGATCTATCAATAATCACAACCTCCTATGTCGGTAGGCAACTATAAGTCTTATTCCGATGAACAAGTCATTCCAACATGTAAGTATTCAAGTGACAAGATTATGCAATTTTAGTGACCATATCAATTCCGCAAAAGTATGACAATGCATCAAGATCAAATTCAAGTTGGGAACAAGTTAAGATCATCCTTACGTCTATGTTCACTCACTTAGATGTATCACAACAATTCAATCTTATTCAAATCATCAATACTACTTTCAAGATTCAACAATTCATAATAGGCGTAGTAATGTAGTACTTACGGAATATAAATGAAGAACAAAGTAGTACTTACTTGATTGATGCCTTTGGATGATGTTCTTGTGAATTAATAGAGCAAAAGGAAAATTTTTGAGAGGATTTGGAGACTATAGGCGGCGCATAAGCTAGGTTTCCAATGTGTTTTTGGTTCAAGACTAAGTCTTATATTTATATGATAAGGTTGGGTCGGGTTTTGACCCATTTAAAATCGGATTTTGAGACAAGAAGTGACCATAGGCGGCGTCTTTTGCTTTGCCTTTGCTTGGCATAGGCGGCGCCTTTTGCAAAGCATTGTCTAGCATATTCCATGGCATTCCTAGTCATAGGCGGCGCCTTTCACTTAGCATATGAGATTCAGAGACAAAAGGCATTAGCATAGGCGACGCCTATGCTATGGCATACTTGAGCATGGGCGGCGCCTATGCTATGGCACACTAGATTCCGAGACCTTAGGCCCTAGTATAGGCCTTGCCTTGTTCGTGGCCTAGTTTTAACTAGGCCTAGCCTTGTTCGATGCCTATATTTTCATGAGCAATGCTCAAGCCATACCCTTTTGCATCTTCCTTCCTAACTTACCACCTTTAACATGCAACACGTCCAAATCGAAATTTGAAACCGATCTCCTCGTTTTATACCTCTTGTACCTACATTTGGTCAAAACCAATAAGAACGATTAGAACGATGGGTTGCCTCCCATCAAGCGCCTTAGTTTTGGTCGTGGCACGACTCTTATTTTTGGATTTTTATTTATCAAAAGCAAAACACATAATAGAATGAAAGAAAAATGAAAAATGAAAAACGATAAACGATAAACGATAAACGATGGGTTGCCTCCCATCTAGCTCCTGATTTATTATCGCGGCACGACATAGTTACCTCGAGTACTTAGACTTCGTTGAGATAAGTGATGGTTATATAATTTATCGAATCAAGAGGACCGATATAAGGTTTAACTCGTTGACCATTCACCTTGAAGACAACACCATTATTGTCTTCCAACTCAACTACTCCAGACGAGTAGACTTGGTTAACTTTGTATGGACCAGACCATTTGGATTTTAACTTACCTAGGAATAACTTCAGTCTAGAATTAAAGAGAAGTACCATATCATTCTTTTGAAAGTTTCGTCGAACAAGCCGCTGATAATGATACTTCTTCATCCGCTCCTTGTAGAGGTCCGATCTTCCATAAGCATGTAGACGGAATTCATCCATCTCGTTCAGCTGCTCCAATCTCAGATTCATTGCTTCATCCAAATTCAAATTCAATCACTTCAACGCCTATAATGCCTTAAGCTCGAGCTCAATGGGTAAGTGACAAGCCTTCCCATAAACTAGTTAGTACGGGGACATGCCAATGGGTGTTTTGAATGCAGTCCTGTACGCCCATAGTGCGTTGTCCCGCTTCTGAGACCAATCTTTTCTATTAGCATTTACCATTTTAGCAAGGATTTACTTGATCTCTTGGTTGGAAACCTCTACCTGGCCGCTAGTTTGTGGGTGATAAGGTGTGGCTACCTTATGTTGCTTGACACCATATTTGGCCAATACGAATTTGAATAGCTTGTTGCAAAAGTGAGATCCTCCATCGCTTATAATAGTACGTGGTACTCCAAAGCGAGAGAAGATATTCCTCTTCAAGAATGCTACAACACGCTTTCCCTCATTGTCGGCCAATGCTACTGCTTCAACCCATTTTGAAACATAGTCTACAGCAACTAGGATGTACTTCATTCCAAATGAATTTACGAATGGACCCATGAAATCAATACCCCATACATCAAAGAGCTCTACTTCAAGAATTTTTGACATGGGCATCTCATGGTGTTTCAAAATAGCACCTTGTCTTTGGCATTGGTCGCATCTTCTAACAAAGTCGTAGGCATCTCTAAATATCGAAGGCCAATAGTATCCATTTTGCAATACTTTCCTTGCTGTCCGATTACCTGCGTGATGTCCCCCAACTTGGGAAGTGTGGCATGCTTCCAATATATTAGGCACCTCTACATGGGATATACATCATCGGATAACACCATCCGCACATCGACGAAACAAATATGGCTCATCCCAAAAGTAGTAGTGTACATTACGCATAAACTTCCTCTTTCGATGGTAAGATAAGTTTGCAGGTATCACATTACTCACCACAAAATTTGCAAAGTCGGCATACCATGGTAACTTTTCCATTATTGTCGCTAAGATCTCCTCGTCAGGGAATGCATCATCAATCTTGATTTTAGGATGCGCCACAAGCTCGTTCTCGAGTCTAGATAGATAATCAGCCACTTGGTTCTCGCAATCTCTTCTATCTTTAACCTCGAAATCAAATTCTTGCAGCAGCAAAACCCATCAAATTAGTCTTGGTTTTGCATCCTTATTTGTCATTAGATACCTTAGAGCTGCATGGTCTGTATGAACGATCACTTTGGTCCCCAACAAATAAGCACGGAACTTCTCAAACGCATACACAACCGCTAGGAGCTCTTGTTCAGTGACAGTGTAGTTCTTTTGGGCTTTGTTCAGGACCTTTCTTGCATAGTAGATAGGATGGAATAATTTCTCCCTTCTCTGGCCAAGTACAACGCCTAATGCTACTCCACTGGCGTCACACATGACTTCAAACGGTAAAGACCAATCTGGTGCTACCATGATAGGAGCATCAATTAGTTTTCCTTTGAGGCATTCGAATGCCTTTAAACACTCTTCATTGAAGTCAAATTTAGCATCCTTCTCCAAGAGTTTGCACAATGGACAAGCAATTTTGGATAAGTCTTTAATGAAGTCGATAGAAACCTGCATGACCGAGGAAACTACGAACTTCCTTCATAGAAATTGGAGGCGGTAGCTTCTCAATAACTTCAATTTTCGCTAGATCAATCTCAATTCCTTTTTTGGAAATTTTATGCCCAATAACGATACCTTCATTAACCATGAAGTGGCATTTTTCCCAATTCAGCACTAGGTTGAATTCTACATATCTTTGCAACGCCATACTTCGGTTTGCCAAGCATGCTTCAAACGTCTCGCCAACCACTGAAAATTCATCCATGAATACCTCCAAAGTATCTTTAACCATATCAGAAAAAATGGACATCATACAACGTTGAAAGGTGGCTGGTGCGTTACATAGCCCGAATGGCATACGTTTGAAGGCAAACGTGCCATATGGACATGTGAACGTTGTTTTCTCTTGGTCTTCGAGGGCAATACAAATCTGATGATAGACTGAATAACCGTCTAAGAAACAAAACCAACCTTTTCACGCTAATCGATCTAGCATTGGTCCATAAATGACATTGGAAAGTGATCTTTAAGCGTCCATGAATTCAGCTTTCGGTAGTCCATGCATACTCTCCATCCGGTGACGGGTCTGAGTGGAATAAGCTCATTCTTTTCATTTGCGACTACTATCATGCCTCCTTTCTTGGGAACACATTGAACCGGGCTTACCCATGTACTATCAGAGATTTGATACACAACTTCTGCGTCTAACCACTTGATAATTTCTTTCTTCACCACTTCTTTCATAGGTGGATTGAGACGCCTTTGATGCTCAATGGTGGGTGTGCACTTTTCTTCAAGCTGAATCTTGTGTGTACAAATCCCAGGTGGAATACCAATAATATCTGCGATGGTCCAACCAATGGCTCTAATGTACTTTCATAAAATAGCAATGAGAGCTACAACTTGTTGCTCACCCAAATCTGCTGCCACAATAATTGGAAGTGTGTTTCCGCTTCCTAAGAATGCATACTTTAAATGGCTAGGCAGTTTCTTTAATTCTAACGTGGGTAGATCTTCAATAGATGGCTTAGCTGGTGGTGTGGGTCGATTTTTGAGATCAAGGTCCAGCTTCTTGGGAGCATGGCGATATGTCCCTAATCCTGATAAAGCACAAATAGTTTCGTCACAATTTTTAGCATCCTTACTCTCTCCATTCATGAGCACAATCGCCAATGGGTCATCAATAATTTGCTCTTCTTCAAGAAATTATTTCTCATCATCAAAGTAAACATCAGCCACCAAGAATACGTTCAGCTCTTTGGGTTGCTTCATTGATTTGCAGACATCAAAGCGAACTACTTCGTCATTTATTCGAAACGAAAGCTCATTAGCTCTTAAATCAATGAACACACTTTCTGTAGCAAGGAAAGGGTGCCCCAAGATTATGGGAACTTCTGAGTCTGCCTCACAATCCAAAATAACAAAGTCTGCCGGAAAGATGAATGAAGAAACCTTTACCAATACATCACATAGAATACCAACAGGTCGTTTTACCGACCTATCCGCCATTACGAGCCTCATATTGGTTGTAGTAGGATCACCCAACCCCAACTTCTTATAGATAGATAATGGCATCAAATTGATGCTGGCTCCTAAATCGCATAGCGCTTTGGCAAAATTTAAAGATCCAACGGTGCAAGGAATAGTGAAAGCACCAGGGTCAGCCTTCTTCTGGACTAGTGATCGGGTAGCGATTGCGCTACAGTGATGAACATTATCTTTCAACTCATAGCTTGCTGCGCGCTTCTTTGTCAAAAGATCCTTCATAAATTTCGCATACCCAGGCATTTGTTCAAGTGCTTCCACCAATGGAACATTAATGGTCAGTTGCTTTAACATAGTCATGAATTTGCTGAACTTTGTATCATCCACCACCTTCTTCAATCTTTAAGGAAAAGGTGGTGGTGGATAGGGAATTGTTCTCTCCATGGCTTTCTTCTCCTCTTGCTTCCATTTTTCAGCCTTTTCAGGCTGCAACATGCTCGGTGTGACGTCATGGACGTCGTGGGTGGCTTCCGCAGATTCCTCTCCTTTTGCGTTATCATCAATGTCTGCTACTTCGTCAACCACTTGCTTGCCTTTTGATAAAGTTTCCAGCATCTTACCACTTCGGGTAGTAACAGCCATGCATGACCCATCATTCCTTGGGTTTTGCACAGTGTCGCTAGGTAAAGTGCCAGCCTTTCTTTGATTGAGTGCTGCTAAAAGTTGGCTCAATTGCTGCTCTATTTGCTTGATTGAAGTGGAATGAGAATCAACTAATTGCTTCATAGAGGACAAGTCATTTATTACTTCCGTTACTCCCGCGCTCGTTGCTTCCACTCCTTTCAATAGTTTAGCCATCATGTCTTCCATACTTCCAGAACTAGATGTGGTGGTGTCACATCTTCCTGGGGGAACATACAAACCACTCTTTTCATTATTGTTCTTCCAACTACCTTGGTCCTTGTTTCCATATTTATCATAATAGTTCCGACCTTGGTTTCCTTGGGTATTCCTTCGAAAACCCCCTGATTGTTCAAGTAGTTGGCCTCTTCTTCCGAATTAGATTCGTATCTTCCTTTTGATGCAATAGCTTTGTCTTTTTTGGTCTTCCCTGATAATAGATGTTTTGTAAGAAGATCCACTTGTGTTTTCATGTGCGCCATATCTTGATCACGTTCTTCTTCTCTTCTCCTTTGGTCTGAAGTCATACCAATAGATAAAGTGGGGCTTGCTACCTCAGAATCCTTGGTATGCCAAGCTCTACTTTGCTTCGTCATCCGATCTAGCATATTGCTTGCTTGACCAAAGGTGAGGTCCATAAAAGATCCTCCAGTCACATTATCCACCACTGGTTTAGTTATTGAATTCAAGGCTCTGTATAGTATCTCCATTAGGTGAACATTAGTCATGTGATGGTTTGGGCACCTCGTTAGCTTTGTCTTGAACCTCTCCCATGTTTCATGAAGGGCTTCAGTTGGAAGCTGACGAAAGTTTCTGATTTCATCTCTCAATTGAGCTCTTTTGGATGGCGGAAAGATCTTTCTAGGAAAGCATCTCTCAATTGCCTCCAATTTGTAATAGAATCAGGAGTCAGCCCATTCAACCATAGAGTTGCCTACCCAGATAGAGACAATGGAAATAGAAGTAATCGGATTGCATTCTGACCAACGCCCGGATTGTCAAACGACTTGCATGTAGAAATAAAGTTGATGAGATGCATATTCGGATCATCGCCTACTAGTCCACCAAATAATCCCTTGAGTTGCAATAACTGAATCATAGTGCTCGTGATGTTGAACTTGGCTTCGGGTGCCAATGGTGGAGGAATAATAACTCCTGTGGCTCCGGCTCTATCAAGATCATCATCATCATCATCGAAAGCTGGTTGCATAGCTCGTCGTTCAGGCCTAAACCTAGCTTGACGATCTCTTCTGTTGGCAGGTGTTGCGATCTCAGCATCATGCCTAGGGTTTAGTAACTCGTCATCACCTAGATCCTTATCGTCAGGATTTGTTGCTCGCCCAGGGTTATCAATGTTTTGTTGATGCACTTAAGCGGCAGCAAGAGCAGCTAATCTCGCCTGTTCCAGTTGAGCAACCATACTTTCAATTTCGTGTTGTGCCTCCATTCTGCCAATACGTTGTGGTTCAGGATTGATAGGTAATAATGGTTGACCAGAACTTCTAGTATGGGGCATGCACTGAAAAAAAACCTGCAGAAAACAAAAACAAAAACTAAGAGTAAAAGTACGAGAATCTTTAACCAAAGGGTCTAGTAATTATCACAAACTTAATTGACACTTGAATTCCCCGGCAATGGAGCTAATTTTTTATAACGCTCAATCTACAGCTCTCGTAGGAGTGTAAAGCGGTCGTTGTCAAATATATAACCCAACTGGGTTGGGTATCGATCCCACAGGGAATATCTTGGTCAACAAGTAAGCAAAGATTACTAGACTTTTAGTGCAAGTCTCGTAAAAGGGGGGAGTTTTGTCGTGCAAGTAATGTAACCAAAAGATAATAACGAAAAATAGCAAAGTAAAAAGAAGGAATGTTTTGTAAGATGTAAACAATGAGAATTGAGGAGTTGGGGTTATGTCCACCTTATGAGTTGTAGGTCTCTATTGGCTATAAGTTATGCGAAATTCAGACATGCATGTGCTTATAGAGAATTGTATTCGATGGTAAATCCAAGCGTCTTTCGACCTCAACAAAGACTATTTAACTTTAACTCTTTCGAGCTTAAAGCGTATCTAACGGTACAAATTCTCCAAGAGGTTAATCCAGTTACGACACTAACTTTTTAATAGGGGATGGGACCCTATTACCTTGACACTATCTCTTTTCCAGACATATAACTTTTCTTTCGAACAAGTTAATGCTATACTGGAGTATTCTATGCGTTTGCAACCACAAAGAATTTAGATTAATATGAAGAGAATAATGATATAAGCAGCATACGTATCACGAACTCACAAACTCATAGCAATAGATAGTATCTCATATGGCTTCCATAACTCCAACAGAGAAGTTTAGTTACCCATGAGTGCCAAGGAAATCACAATAGACATTGTTATTATACCACAATAAAGATTTCGTGTAGCAACGTATGGTAGGCGTTAGGCGTGACTTCTTTGCAAATTAACGTTTCTCTTGTTGCGGAATTTAAGAATTGAATAGATGAATAGAAGAAAAATAAAAAGTAGAATTAATGGAAGGATTAAAAGAGTTGTAAACTAGAATAGTAGAAGAATTGTAGAAGAGTGTATGATGAATGATTAGTAGAATGAGAATTGTAAAAATCTCTAGCAAAATAGGGTATTTATAATACCCATATCCTATTCCTACTAAGCTAATGAATTACTTAACCCAATCCTACTAGGTTACTGTATCACTATCCTAATCCTAATAAATTACTGCTAGTCCCCAAAGTCTTCAGAATTGTTGTTTTTGCCCGGAACAGATTTTCCATGCGCCACTTTTGTCCTTAGCGTCCAAGCTTTGCTCTCCTCCTTTCGTGAAGCTTTCTTTGGCGTCAAGTTATCCATAAAATGTTGAATTCCGCATCATTTATACCTGAAAACTTGCAAATCATGTTCGTTAGCTCACTTACAGAAAAAAGGACTAAAAGTGCATGAAATATATAATTTGTTCTCAAAACTCGGCTAAAATATGGGCAAAATCTAGTGCTATAGGCATGTAAATTCGCCTATCATCATATTGCCAGTATATTGTAAGTTATCTAACAGAAAGAATATATTTTACAACAGATTACCCATGTATTAGATTTATTTTAAAGCAATTTTCTTTTCTTTTCGAGAGACAATAATTTATAAATAGGTCCCTCCTTACAAATATGGATGATCCAGATTCGTACAAGAATATTCATATTGAGTCCTTGCGTGAACTTCAAAGGCAGTTTGATGAACTCCAAAGAGATTTCGCTGACTTCGGAGCAAGGCTGTCGGATGAAAAATGTCTGATTGACAATAATAATAATAGTAGTAATAATAATTAGATAATGTTTTTTATTTTAGCGATTATTTTCCTCCTTTTGTATATCAAATCTACCCAAGGGATTCAAAAATCTATGAATATTCATTTCATTTTATTGTCGACTTTGAATTTAATTCTTATTTAGTATTTAATAATAATAATTTTGTTTATTCCTTGTTCTCAATATGGCGACAGTTAGTAGTAGGGATTGAGCAGCAATTTGTTTCAACAGTTAGAGGTTAATCTACTACCACAGATCGATCATATGTTGCACCTAGCGGCTATTAATAAAAAAGGGTTATTGTTATTGAGAGGGTGAAAAGAAAAAGACATGACTTTCCGTTTCGATTATTCAATATGAAAAATATTTCGTAAATAAATAATAAGAAAATAAATGATAAACACAATTTATAACCACAATTTTAATAACTGATCGTGACTTTTCACCATTTTTGTTTTTGAATTTATTTTTAAAATTATTTATCATATAATAAAATGGTTATTATTTTATTAAGGAATTTGAAAAGGTATTATTTTTATTTATAAAATAAAAAAGTAAGCAAATTTGAATTAATGATATGATGATGGTTATTTTTTTTAAAAAAAGTAGATTATATGTTGCAACAATTAAATTATCTGATGCAATAGGTTTCACTATGGTTGCAACAGATGATATATTTGTTGTCACAGATGATTTATCTGATGCAACCTATATCGAGTCACAACTCAATAAAAGCGGTTCTTGGAAAGAACTAATTAATAATATTAATCTGAAAAGTCATAACTTATCACAATATTTCTTAATTTAATTAATTCATTACTTTTCATATTAATAAAAAATGTAATTAATAAATATAGGTGAACAGTTATATTATATGTTGCAACAGATATGTTATCTGATGCAAGATATTTTATATTTATTGCAATATATAATATATCTGTTGTCACAGATGTGTTATCTGATTCAACAAATATATAATCTATTGCCACAACTCAATAAAAACGGTTCTTCAAAAGAACTAATTAATAATAATAATCTGAAAAGTCATGACTTATATCACAATATTTATTTTCTTAATTTAATAAAAAATGTAATTAATGTATAGAGGTGAATAGTCGCGTCTTTTTACCTCTCATTCAAATTCAATCCTCTATAAATAGATCCATCCTTATTCAATCGTTCATTCAAATACACTCTATTTATTTATTGCATCTTATTTTTCATATTACTCTCTAGAAGATAAGATTATGGCTGACCTAGTGTGGGACGTTGCTTTTCTGCAAGACGCCGTGAATGAACTTCGAAATTAAGTTCGTGATCTGCAATTAGAACTGAGAGGAGTTAGATCAAGAATGCTCCGCGAGATACGTAGGCTAAGGAGGGCCTTGCTACTCCCGGTTGAAGATTAGCCGGCTGGCAATGATGATGCTGATAATAATAATAATAATTAGACTATTATTTTTCTTTTAGTATATTATATTTATTTTTATTTGTTTTTGTTTAATAAATAAATTATGCTTGATCTTTGACGTTTTAATCCATATTTAATTTTCATTCTATCTATTATCTTCTCAATCAACAGTCGACGATTCAACGTAAAAAGGAATAATTTAGAATCTAGTAGCAATAGCAAGATTTATCTTTTAGGTTTGTGGCAGGGGTTGATGTGTTGTTCAAAACAGGTTACTCATGTTGCAACAGATAAGAAGTTGATGTAACAGATAAATAGTCTATTTCAATAGATGACTAGTTTGTTGCTTTGCTTGACTCTGACGTTTTAATTCGTACTCCCTCCGTCTCAAATTATCCATCCCAAATTGAGATGCCACATTGATTAAGAAAAATAATTAATAACATGTCTAGTTTACCATAACCCACTGATCAGTTGGTGGGACATTAAACGTGTTTGAAATAACCATTGTTTGCTATTCAATCGAAATTTCATGTGAGAAGAAAGCTTCTAACATCGATCGGCGTATAGTCCCCCTATTAAAAGATGTTTCCATTTAATTTGAAGAAAAATTTATTAATGCAAAGGGTAAAACATGGATTTTTGTAATCTTTTCTTGATTAATGAAAAAAATAAGTAAAATGAGAAATCGAATTAGGAAATTTGGGATGGGTAATTGGACGTAAGGAATAATTTTGAATCCAGTAGTAATAGTAAGTGTTGAAAACATATTGGTTATCTGTTGGGTTTGTGGCAGGGGTTGATTTGTGTTGTTTCAAATAGATTAATCATTCATTACAACAGATAAACATTTTGATGTAACAGATAATTAGTCTGTGCAACAGATAAATATTCTGATACAACAGATAATACGTCTGATACAACAGATAATATAATGATGCAACAGATAAACAGTCTGATGCAACAGGTAAATCTTCTGATGCAACAAATTACTCATCTGATGCACCAGATGATTGATCTATTTAAATTGTGGGCACTTATGTTGGACTTATAATCGGGGTTCTATCTATTGTTGAAAAAATAGAAGTGTACTCAGATGAAAAATACGAATAAAAATCATAATTTACTTACCAAAGTCACCTATGAAGTAATGCCAAAGTGAAAAGTGATGTAGTAAACAAAATTTGACCTAAGAAATTGGTCAGATCGCAGCAGTAGTGTTGTACCACCACCACCAACAACAAATGGTCGACAAGAAGAAGATGAAGATAATAATGAAGTAGAAGATGATGATAATGAAGCAGAAGATGATGAATAAAGCAGCAAAAACAGAAATAATTAACAACAAAAATCGCTAAAAGAGAGAAAACAAAAATAGATGAGAAGAGAGAGAAAGACGTTTTTTTCCTCTGTTTTTCGTTATTTTAGGTATACATTGGGATCAAAGTGTAAATTTAAAAACTTGTGAATTATTTTCAAACTTTTCCAACTTTCTTAATCCATAATAAAGTAATTGTCACCTCCAACTAATAATTAAGGCTTGTGTCACCTACACCTCATTTTAAAACTCTTTTGTCACCTGTGGCCCAAACCCCCAAGTATCATTGTATAGGAGTATACTACTTCATCTATGATCAAACTTAGTTTGATGCATTTTTTGATTCGCTAAAAATTCAATGTTACATAAATTCAAAATACAAAAATATATAATTAAGAATTCTTTCAATAAACAAAGAAATGAA
The DNA here is from genome assembly GCA_030864225.1 of Capsicum baccatum var. pendulum. Lineage (NCBI taxonomy): Eukaryota > Viridiplantae > Streptophyta > Magnoliopsida > Solanales > Solanaceae > Capsicum > Capsicum baccatum. The sequence goes on along the minus strand of CM061558.1, from coordinate 70,984,730 downwards.
ACGAGAGAAGGTTATGAAAGATAAATAATTTCTATTACAAAAGAACTAAATTTTTTAAGACAATTGAAAATACTAAAGAAGTATAGTTACACTTTAAAATTTAAATAAGAAATTATGTTACAAATAATATTTTTAGGATAATTTGATCAATTTGTATATTTAGTGGTGTACAATTTTTTTAAAAATAAAATAAAAAGTTTAAAAGCTATATAATAATACTATAAATCGAGTAAAAAGTATTAATATATTGTAAATTAACATGTAAAGTGTCAAATTTGATAAGTATTATTACAAAGTGATTGAGAATTCTGAGATATTATTAAGATCTCAAAAAAAGACATAATGAAAAAATATATATATGAAAATCTATCTCTATTTTGTCATAACACAAAAAATGCATATTTATATTTTTCAGTTTAAAAGGTTTATTAGATGTTTAATGGATAATAAATTATGAAATATTATTAAATAAAAAATATTGGGCCCATGCATAGCACGAGATATATCATCTAGTATCCTTTTATATTTACCAAAACTAGCATTTTATGGTCTCCATTAAGTAAATTGTTTGGTCTAACAAAGATTAAAAGTGTCCGAGTCATCTCAGTTAAATGAGGAACAATTACCATTGAGCTTATTTTTTGTTCCAATAGTTACAATTTTGAGATTTAAATTTATAAATTTTAAGCTTCTTGAAATAAAATATAGCATCTGCTTAAAAATAGTATAAATATTTTAAAAAATTTAAAGAAAACTTGATTAAATTTTGAAATTTTGATTGGGTCATATACATTAAAATAAAGAAAATAATATTTCATAATACGGATAAAACAGATATAAAATAATAATAATTTTTTAATTTAAATCTAGATAAATAAATAAAAATATAATATCTATTTTAAAATTATTGGATAAATAATGAACATAGGGAGTAGTAAATTTGAAGGATTAAAAATGTTCAAATATATCCAAATAATGTCTTTAGATCAATTCTTTAAAATAAAAGATAGTTTTCATTATTTGCTCGATAATTTATACAGTCGACTTGATCTTATTTAATAGAGTTAATGATCAAAAACACATTGTAATTACAATTTTTTTGAAAGTTTCATATGTTAACTGTCTGTGGTTCTCTTAAACTCCCTAAATTATCACCTCCTTTTATACTAAGACGCACCTTAATATAAACTTGTTAACAGCCGCAGCTCGGTCCTAGCCGCAACTCCGTCTGTACCCGCCGCTCGGTCGTCAGCAGCCGCAGCACCCGGACGACGTCCAGTTCCCTCCGTCTCCAGCAGCCGCAGCTCCATCTTAGCACCGAAACTCCCCAGAACCCGGTCCACGCTGGGTTTTGGTTCTCCGGCTTGGTCTACAAGTGTCACCCGATGACTTCTAACCCTGGTTATTTCATTCTTCGTATTATTCTAGTAGTATCCCCTGTACCTTGACTTGCGTTTGATTTATGGATATAGTCTGTTGTCTGTTGTTGTTGCTGTGGCCGTTTCTTGCACTGCTTTTGATTGGGTTATCTATTTTTGATTTGTTGATATTGTCTGTTGTCTGTGGTTGATATTGTTTATTGTCAGTTGTTGCTGTCGCTGTTGTCTGTTGTTGATGTGTTGGGGTCGTTCTTGCCTTTGATTATAGTTTCTTATATTTCCTCATATATTTTCTTGTAGTAGTGGCTGTGGGAGGTAATGGTTGGATAGGGTTATGTTCGAGGGGGTTGGGGCGTGGGGCCGTTATGGAGGTGGGGGATGAGGAAAGAGCGGGAGTGGGAGGGAGGCCAAGGTTTGGCCACGAGGGTGGTAGAGGAGGGCATGTGGATAGTAATGATAGACTGAGGGTTGGGTATTGGAATATAGGGACCCTTCAGGGTAAGTCCATAGTGCTTGTGAAGATTCTTAGGAAGAGGAGAATCAATATCGCGTGTGTTCAAGAGACCAAGTGGGTAGGGTCTAAGGCTAGGGATGTGGATGGTTACAAGTTGTGGTACTCTGGGAGCGAGAGGCGTAGGAATGAAGTTGGCATCTTAGTAGATGAAGAGCTTAGAGGCCAGGTAGTAGAGGTGAAGAGGATCAACGATAGGTTGATGACTATTAAGTTGGTCATTCGGGGGTTTGCTCTGAATGTGTGTAGTGCTTATGCGCCGCAAGTATTCTCGAAGGGGGAGGAGAAGATGCGGTTTTGGGAGGCTTTGGATGAGGTGGTGAGAGGCGTGCCTAGCTTGGAGAAGATTGTTGTAGCAGGAGATTTCAACGGGCAAATTGGGGCGCTACTGGGAGGCTTTGGTGATGTGCATGGTGGTTTTGGTTTTGGGGAGAGAAATGTAGAGTGTTGGTGGAGGACGACCACATTAAGAATAGATGACAGTCGTATTTTCATAGGCTCTTGAATGACGAAGGGGATAGAGCTATTGTGTTAGGGGAACTGGAGTACTCAGAGGAGTGTCGGGATTTTAGTTATTGTAGACGTTTTATGGTAGAAGAGGTTAGAGAGGTTATTCGCAGGATGCGGAGGGGTAGGGCGACGGGGCCGGATGAGATACCGGTGGAGTTTTGGAAGTTCGTTGGAGAGGCTGGTGTAAGGTTGTTGACTGGATTGTTCAACGAAATCTTCAAGACGGCAAAGATGCCCGAGGCATGGAGGTGGAGTACAATGATCCCTCTCTATAAGAACAAGGGTGACATCCAGAGTTGCAATAACTATAGGGGGATTAAGTTATTGAGTCACTCTATGAAGATTTGGGAGAGAGTAGTCGAGGTGAGGCTGAGACAGATAGTGTCTATTTCGGAAAACCACTTTGGATTTATGCCTGTCCGCTCGACGACGGAGGCTATTCACCTGGTACAGAGGTTGGTGGAACAGTATAGGGAAAGGAAGAAGGACCTGCACATGGTGTTTATCGACCTGAAGAAGGCATACGACAAAGTCCCCAGGGAGGTGCTATGGAGATGCTTGGAGGTGAGTGGAGTCCCGCAGGCATATATCAGAGCAATTAAGGATATATATGATGGAGCGAAAACTCAGGTGAGGACGGCGGGAGGAAACTCAGAGCATTTCACTGTCTTGACAGGATTGCATCAGGATCTACTCTTAGCCCCTTTTTGTTTGCTTTGGTGATGGATGTGTTGACGCGGCGTATTCAAGGGGAGGTGCCTTGGTGTATGCTTTTTGCAGACGATGTAGTTCTGATTGACGAAACTCGAGGGGGTATAAATGACAAATTAGAGGTGTGGAGACAAACTCTTGAGTCTAAAGGGTTCAGGTTGAGCAGGAGCAAGACAGAGTATTTGGAATGCAAGTTTAATGAAGTGAGGCTGGAGAACGAGGTGGTAGTGAAGCTGGATTCACAGGAGGTATGCAAGAGGGATAGTTTCAAGTATCTCGGGTCTGTGATCCAGGGTAACGGCGAGATTGATGAGGATGTCTCGCACCGTATTGGGGCGGGATGGATGAATTAAAAGTTCGCGTCGAGGGTGTTGTATGATAAAAAGGTGTCGCCCAAGCTTAAAGGCAAATTCTACAGGGTGGTAGTCCGTCCGGCCATGTTGTATGGAGCGGAGTGTTGGCCAGTTAAGAACTCCCACATTCAAAAAATGAAGGTGGCGGAAATGCGGAAGTTGCGCTGGATGTGTGGGATGACTAGAGGGGATAGAGTTCGGAATGAGACTATCAGGGAGAAGGTTGGTGTGACTCCAGTGGAGTGCAAGATGCGGGTAGTCCGATTGAGATGGTTCGGACATGTGAAGAGGAGGGGCATGGATGCCCCGGTTCGTAGGTGTGAGAGGCTAGCGTTGGATGGTTTTAGGCGGGGTAGGGGTAGGCCAAAAAAGTACTGGGGTGAGGTGATTAGGCGAGACATAGAGCAGCTACAGCTCACCGAGGACATGACCCTAGATAGGAAGGTATGGAAGACGCGAATTAGGGCAGAAGGCAAAGGTTAGTTTGGGCCGCTAGGGTCACTGGTGTAGGGAATTACTTGGTGGGGGTATTATTCTTGTTATGATTCCGTGTTCCATGTTTTATTACGAATCTGGGTGCTTGCCTCTGTTTTCTATTACTTATGGGTGCCATATTTATGTTATGAAATCCTGTTCTGTGCTTTACTATGTATTTGTGTGGTGTCTCGTGTCTTGAGCCGGGGGTCTATCGGAAAGAGCCTTTCTACTTCTTTAGAGGTAGAGTTATGGATTGCGTACATCTTAACCCCCCCCCCCCCAGACCCCACTAGGTGGGAATACACTGGGTTTGTTGTTCTTGTTGTTGTATAATGCTTAGCAAATATAAAAATCTTATTTAACTTAAATTTCAATCAATTACAATTCACAGTCTCTTTCCTTTATTTTCTTTTTTCGTTCTCAATCTTCTCTGTTCTTTTTTTTTTCTCGATCTTCTACTTCTGTTCTGTTTTTTTTCTAAGTTCTTTTTGTTCTTTTTGTCTTTTCCTTTTCTTTCGTCATTTCTTTTTTATTTTTCATTTGTTTTTTCTTTTCATTTTTTCTCATTTTTTTTCTTCGGTTCTTCTTTTTTCGCTTTATTTCTTTTTTCTTTGCAGACCTTTTTTGTATTTTATTTTTCTTTTTCTGTTCTTGTTTTGGTTTGGTTTTTTGTCAACTTTTTTCACTTTTTTTTCCTCTCATTTTTTGTTTTGAACTTTTTTTTAATGTATTTTTTATATTTATATTTATTTATATTATATATATTTCAAATAAGTTTATTATTTACATTTCAATAATCTATTCCTGAATATGTATAATTTCTTATTTGTATTTGTACATAAAAAAGTATATCGATTAATTGTATTTGATTGAATTTAAAATATATAAATATGCAATGTGTCATTCAACGCAAATGTAATGTTAATATTCGTATGTCAAATTTATCATTTATATTTGTATATAAACAAGTATCATTCGTATGTGTATAGTTTAGGTTGTATAAACAAGTATTATTTGATATAACTGTAACATTTGTATTTATATAATTTATTATTTAATCTGTATCAATAAAATATAATTTGTATTAATAATATAAATACAAGTATTCGTATAAAGAAAAATAATATTTTTTTCAATTGTTTAAAAATATAAACGATGTTGTCAACTACATATTCAAATACAATCAAACAAAACAAATCCAGTTACACATACAAATACAATATGCGGTCAACTTACAAATACAGATACAAAATAATTTTTTAAAAATACAAGTGTATCGGCAAAAATAAAATATAACTACAAATACAAACAAAATGAAACCACAAAATACAAATAGAATATGCAGTCAACTATAAAATATAAATACAAAATATTTTTTAAAATACAATTTTAAATTGTATAAAATATAAATAATGGTTCATACTATAAAATACAAATACGAACACGAACTATAAAATACAAATACCAATACAATTATATCAACAAACACAAAAATATAAATGATGGTGCGAATGATTAAAAAATTACAAAGAAAAATGAATAAGAAAGAGAAATAGAAGCTAGGATAGAAGAGAGAGAATAGAAAAGGATGAAAAAAATGAAAGAAAAAAATAATAAAAGGAAAAATAGAAAATAGAAAAAATAAGAAATAAAAAAAATAGAAGTTAAAGATAGACGACGGAAAAAAATGAATAGAAAGAATCGACAAAGAAATGAAAATAGACAAAAATAATAATAAGTAAAAAAAAATAAAAAAAAGGATAGTGAGTACAAATATAATGAATGGTTATGATGTTTCCATCATCATCCTTGTACTCGACATAGCTATGTTTTCTAGAAAAATAAAAATTATAAAATACAATTAAAAAAGAAAGAAAAAAAGAGAGAAAAAAGGTAACTAAAAAGGAAAAAAAAAGAGAGAGTTAGAGGCAAGAGATAGAAGAGGAGAAAAAAAAAAAAAAGGGTATAGATAGAAGAAAGTGAAAAAAAGAAACCAAAAAGAAAAAACTAAAATGAGTAACGAAGAGAAGAATAAAGAGAAGGAGAAAGCATGAGTTATAATTTTGAAAGTTAGGCTAAGGATGCTTTAATTTTACTTAAATATAGACTATTTTTTGGAAGTGCCTCATTTAAAATCACAACGAACGCGTGAATGGTTGAAAAAATCATAAAATCGATCCACAAGGCAATTATAACAATTAATTGAACTGACTAATCTTTTTTTAAAAAAGATTATTTTGCTTAAATTTTTTCTATTCTCACTTCTTTAACATTTCTCAGATTTTCTTTTCATTTCTACGTCTTAAATAATTTCTCATATTTTTTTCCTTTTTTTTCTTTTACATTTCTTAGATTTTCATCCTCTTTTTCCATCTTCATTTCTTCACTAAACTTAAAATTTAATACAACCCTGAATAATGGATATTAATTTATGTCTCAAGTCGTCTATTTAGATCAATTCCATTCACTTAGAGAAAATTATTTAAGGAAATTAAAATTACTGCACGTTATAATAAGCGGAGACATCCGACTAATTTATGAAATATAAGTTTTTTTGGTCTTCAAACTCCAGCTTTTGTAAACATTGGTTATAACAAGAGAGTATGATATCTTTTCACTTAAACTCATTGCTACCTTTTTCTTTTAATCAAGTCGAATTAGTTCACATGAACAACCTTCAAAATAAATACAAAAAATAAATCCTTGAAATATTTATCCTATACATAACAATCTTTATATTGTTATTTTTCATACAAACAATCTATATATTAGAGTCTTATATAATTATAACACATCAAACCAAACATCACTGGAAAATCTGGATCAAAATGGTGTTGAATGGGGGAGAAATTCGATAGATGAGTTTATCAGAATTTTCACGATCAAAATGGTGAAAATGCATGAACAATGAAGTACCTTTAGTGTGCAATTTTCACGTTTAAAAATAGACGGTTCGTTAAATATATTTACATTGAAAATGCTCTAAAGTCATGAGTCTTCAATGAATTTTTTACATTTTGAAGAGAAACATTTTCTTTAATGCATCTTCAATATTTATTTTGTTATTAAAAAATCTGAAAAGGCTGACATTTTCTTAACTGGTGGGACAATAGAAGACAATTTTTTTCACAACCTAAAGGCTAGTGTCCATCAATGCACCATCAAGCAAGTTACAAAGATGCGCTTAAGTAAATTATAAATTGTAAGTAAATAGTTATCTGAACCAAGAATGTGCAAATAATAGTCGTAGGCAATAGTTAAAATCTATTTTTATTTGTAATATTATATTATGTGTTATGATATATATCAATTATAGTAAATGTCTATCAAGATCTATCATGATCTATTGGATGTCTATCAGGATTTGATGTATTTGTCTTTTAGAGTGAAATTAGAGGCAAATTCCCCCTATAATAGATGAGTTTCCTTCATTGTAAATCATCCCTCAAGAAAAGAAATAAGAATCACTCTCTTTATTATCTCTACTCTTCTTTTTGTTCTTTATTGTTTTATAACACGTTATCAGCACAAGACTCTACTATCTCAAATTTGAAGGCTAAGGCTAAGGTATTATTATTTTCTTTTTTTTTATGGCTAACAATCTTACGAAGTGTGTGTTCGTTGTCCTTCAAAGTTTGGGCAAGAACTATATTTCATGAGTGTTGGATGCTGAAATTCATCTAGATGCTATGGGTCTTGGAGACGCCATAAGGAATGAAAATACAACATCTAGCCAAAACCGTGCTAAGGCTATGATTTTCTTACGTCATCATCTTGACGAAGTTCTGAAAATTGAGTACCTTACTACTAAGGATCCACTCGTATTGTGGAATAGACTAAAATAAAGGTTTGACCACTTAAAGATGGTCATCCTCCCAAAAGCACGATATGAGTTGATGCATCTAAGATTTCAAGACTACAAGTCTGTTCGTGAATACAATTTTGCCATTTTAGATTTTTTTCTCAATTGAAACTATGTGGAGAGACGGTCAATGACGACGATATGATGGAAAAGACACTCTCCATTTTTCATGCCTCAAATGTGCTATTATAGCAACAATATCGAGAAAAATGTTTTAAAAAGTATACTAAACTGAGTTCTCATCTTCTAGTAGCTGAACAAAATAATTATTTATTGATGAAAAATCACAAGAACTGACCAACTAGATCTGCACCATTCCCTGAGGTGAATGATATGCACGCTCACCATGCTAGGCGTGGAAAAGGTTGCAGCCCTGGTCGTGGTCGTGATGATCAAGAAAAAAACCCTGTTTCGGGTGTTAATCATTCATCTAACAAAATGAAAAAAGTGAGAAACGTGAAATAATTAATTGTTTCCGATGTGGCGTAAAAGGACACTATTTACGTGACTATCGTGCTCTCAAGCACTTAGTGGACCTTTATCAAGCATCGCTGAAGAAGAAAGAGAGAAATCTCAAGGCTAACTTTCTCTCTGAAAATAATGTTGACATCACATACTTGGATGTAGCAGACTTTTTAGACCATCCTGAAGGAAAGATTGATCACTTGATTGGTGATGGTTCCGTAAACATGGAAGAATGAATATTTTTTTTTATTATTTCTAAGAGTTAGTGAATAAAGAATCATGTAAAAGTAGTTGTTTGCATGAGTATTAGTTTTTGATTAGTATTGATTAAGTTCAATTATATTATTCTAGTTCATTACTGAATTAAATTTTTTTTTATTGCCATTATTTATTGTAAAGAAAAAAATAAGTATGAAAAAAAAAGATGTCATAAAAGGCAGGCGCGTCTGTGGGGATGTGTTATAGTGTTTTTTGGTTTTATAGTGCTTTTTGGTTATTAAAGCAAACATGCATGCTGCTATGATGATGCACTCCACTTTCCATTATTTTTTTTTGTTGTTGTTGCTATGATAATTATTTGTTTAAAACTATGCTTTCAGCAAAAACAATCTCTGGCAGTACCTTTTTAATTTTTCCATCAACATAATGTACCAGTTAACTTGAGTATAGGGTGACTTAATAATTAACGGTACTATTAACTAATATAATTATTATGTTAAATTTGTGCAAAGCTATAAGTATGTACTATTTTTTTTTTAATTATTGAAAATAAAATGCTAAGCTAAGCTAATCACGTACTAATTGGACTTTTTTTTTGGCTTAGTAAAGTGTGATTAACAATTTCTTATAGTATAAGCTTTTACAAAAATTCAATATATATCTTATTTGGTGTATGCCATTTTATTTGAAGATATGGATAATTTTCAAAGTCAGCTGTCAAATTGTGAAGATATATGTTTGATTGATTCGGGCACTACACATACGATATTCAAAGACGAGAAATATTTCTCTCATCTAAACATGGGCAAGATTAATGTCACTACAATTTCTGGTAGTGCTACTTTGATTGAAGTCTTCAGAAAAGCCATTATAATCTTGTCCAAGGGAACTAAACTCATCATAAATAATATCATGTTTTCTCCTAAGTCTCGGAGAAACTTGACGAGTTTTAAAGATATCCGTGAAAATGGTTATCATATCAAAATAATTGATGAGATAAATCTTGAATATCTTGGTATCACCAAGAATGTCTCCGGACAGACATATGTTATTGAAAAGTTCCCTGTTTTGTCTTCAGGCCTGTATTGGACAAAGATTTATGCAATTGAGCCATATTCTATAATAAACCAGAAGTTTACTAATTTCAATACTTTCATACTTTGGCATGATCATCTGGGACATCCACGATCAATAATGATGATATGAATCATAGAAAATTTCAATACTAATTTTCATGCAATGCTTGTTATCAAGGCAAGCTTATTCTGAGGCCATCGCCAACAAAAGTTGGGATTGAGTCCCCCGCATTCTTGCAACACATACATAGGGATATTTGTGGACTCATTCACCCACCTAGTGGGTCATTTAGATACTTCATAGTCTTAATAGATGCTTCTTCTTGATAGTATCATACGTGTCTTTTGTCATCTCGCAACTTAGCATTTACAAAATTGTTGGCACAAATAATACGATTACGGGTACAATTTCCCGATAATCAAATTAAGTCTATTCGCCTTGATAATGCTACAGAATTTCCATCCCAAGTATTTAATGACTATTGTTTATCGATTGGGATACGAGTGGAACATCTTGTACCCCATGTTCACACTCAAAATAGCCTTGCTGAGTCATTAATTAAACGTCTGCAGTTGATAGCAAGACCATTGCTTATGAAAACTAAGTGGGTTGCCCACTTCTATTTGGGGTCATGCAATTTTGCATGCTGCAACACTTATTCGTCTTAGACTGACAAATTATCATAAATTTTCTCCGTTGCAATTGGTTTTGGGTCAAGAGCCTAATATATCTCATTTGAGAATTTTTGGGTGTGGTGTATATGTGCCTATAGCACCACCAAACCGTACCAAGATGGCCCCCCAAAAAGGTTAGGAATTTATGTTAGGTTTGAATCACCCTCAATTATTCGCTATCTTAAACTATTAATGGGAGATATGTTCACTGTTTGATTTGCAGATTGTTGGTTTGATGAGATAGATTTTTCAAAATTAGGGGGAGAAGATAGTGACATCAAAAGAGAATTTTGGTGGAAAAATCCATCACTATCTCATCTTAATCCACGTGCTTTTATTTGTGAGCAAGAAGCACAAAAGATTATTCATCTGCAGAAAATTACAAATCAAATGCTAGACGCATTTACTGATTTAAAAAAGATCACCAAATCACATATTCCTATAGAGAATGTCCCAATTCCAATTGATATCTCTAAAGGACCATCCACTAATGTCGTAGCTAGTGAATCTAAAGCACGCTTGAAGCGTGGCAGACCATTAGGTTCTAAGGATCGAAATCCTAAAAAAAAATGGTCAAGATGACACTACGAAAGATCCTTATATGAAAGCTCAAGATTTGAGCAATGTTGATAGTCTTGAAAGAATCAATAAGCCTGAAACTCAAGAAAATGAGGAACTATCCATAAATTTAAGTGATATTGAAACTAATTTGAACCGATCTAAAATAGTAGTGGATTATGTCTTTGCATACAATGTTGCAACAAAAATCATACAAGATAGCGAGGATCTTGAACCTCGGTCTGTCACAGAATATCGATAAGGAAATAACTGGCCAAAATGACAAGAAACAATTCAATCTGAATTGAATTCACTTGCCAAACGTGAAGTTTTTGGACCTATAATTCAAACACCTAATGGAGTTAAGTCTGCTGGCTATAAATGGGTCTTTGTGCGAAAAAGAAATGAGAAAAATGAAATACAAGGGTATAAAGTACGCCTTGTTGTATAGGAATTTTCACAAAGGCCTGGTGTCGATTATGATGAGACATCTTTACCAGTTATGGACACAATAATATTGTGTTATCTTATTAGTTTTACTGTCCATGAGAGATTTCAAATACATTTGATGGAGTGGTAACAACTATCTATATAGATCACTTGATAATGAGATATACATGAAAATTTTTGAAGGATTTAAAATGCCGAAAGCATATAGTTCAAAGCCTCGAAAAATGTATTATATTAGATTGTAAAGATCATTGTATGGTTTGAAGCAATTTGAATGCATGTGGTATAACCATCTTAGTGAATAATTATCTAAAGAAGGTTATATGAATGATGAAATTTGCCAATGTGTTTTCATAAAAAAAATCACGTCGGAGTTTATTATACTTGCTGTCTATGTCGACAACATAAACCTTATTGAAATGCCAATAGAGCTTCAAAAGGAACTGATTACCTAAATAAAGAATTTGAGATGAAAGATCTCAGAAAGACAAAGTTATGCCTTGGTTTTCAAATTGAGCATTTGACAAACGGTATCTTTGTCCATTAATATGCCTACACAAAAAGATATTGACACGATTCTATATGGATGGAGCATATCCATTAAGTACTCCGATGGTTGTTCGATTACTTAATGTGAATAAGGATCCATTTTGACCTCAAGAAAAAAATGAGGAACTCCTTGGTTCTGAAATATCATATCTTAGTGCAATTGGTGCACTAATGTATCTTGTAAATACTACAAGACCTGATATTGACTTTTCAGTAAATTTGCTAGCAAAGTATAGTTCTGCTCCTACTAGGAGACATTGGAATGGGATTAAACACATATTACGGTATCTAAAGGGGACTATCGATATGGGCTTATTTTATTCTAAAGATTACAATTTTGATCTTGTTGGTTATGCTGTGCTGGGTACTTATCTGACCCGCGTAAAGATCAGTCTCAAACAGGCTATGTGTTCATATGTGGGGGTACTGCCATATCTTGGAGATCATCAAAGCAGTACATCGTAGACACTTCATCGAATCACGCTGAGATTATAGCTATTCATGAAGCAAGCCGAGAGTGTGTGGTTGAGGTCTGAAATATATCTCATTCGAGAAAAATGTGACTTGAAATATGACAAAGGACCCACAATTTTATATGAAAATAATGCAGCATGCATAGCACAACTTAAAGGAGGATTCATAAAGGGAGATAGAACGAAGCACATTTCGCCAAAGCTCTTCTATACACATAAGCTCCAAAAGAATGATAATATTGATGTACAACAGATTCGTTCAAGTAACAATGTGGCTGACTTATTCACCAAGTCTCTTCCAACTACAACTTTCAAGAAAATGGTGCATAAGATCGAAATGCAAGGGTGTAAGGAAGTTCTTAATAGGGGGAGTTAATACACGTTGTACTCATTTTTCCTTACGAGGTTTTGTCCCACTGAGTTTTTCTTGTAAGGTTTTTAATGAGACAGTCTATATATGTATTGTTAGACATTCAAGGGGGAGTGCTATGATATATATCAATTATAGTGAATATCTATCAATATCTATCAAGTTCTATTTAATGTCTATCAAGATTTGATGTATTTGTCTTTTAGTGTGAAACTAGGGGCAAATTTCCCCTATAAATAGAAGGATTTTCTTCATTGTAAATCATCTCTCAAGAGAAGAAATAAGAACCACTCTCTCTATTTTCTTCACTCTTCTTCTTGTTTTTTATTATTTTATAACATTATGTACTTTTTATTATTTGTTTGGTTTTAATTTATCAGTTGTTGTTATGAATTAAAAGACTTATTTTTATCATATTATTTATAAGATTTTAGTATGTGTCAATAATTTAAATAATTTATGCTCAATTAAAGTTAGCTAAAAAGATAATTTGGGCATGACCTTTTATTTCACCTATATCATACTATATTATAAGTGAGAAGCGCTCGAGCTAAAATTTGAATTAAAATTTTGTGAGTTTATACCATTCTTTTATTAAAAAGACGTGTTTTTCTTTAGAATTGTCACTCAACAATTTCTTACAGTTTTTTTTATCTCACTTAACAATGGCAATGTATAGCATGTCCATATATATATAGACGAATGAAAATAACATTGAAGGCATACAAGAATCATTTATGGAGAAGACTCCCTACTTAACGGCGTCTGTATAATTTGCTTGAAAGTGCATTGATAGACATAAGCCTTTAGGGTATGAAAAAGTTATCTCCTATTATCTCATCAGTTTAGAAAATGGTAGCCTTTTTAGATTTTTGAATAGCAAAATAAATATTGAAGGTGTATTAAAGAAAATGATCCTTTTTTGAAAATGTAAAACAAATCACTAAAGGCTCATGACTAAGAGCACCTCCAGTATAAATATATTTAACATATCATCTATTTTTAAAGGCAAAATACATTCACAGGCTCTTAAATTTGTTGATTTTTTTCACATGGCACCTCAATTAGTTAGTTCATGTATGGACCCTTTAGTTATTCATAGTTGTGCCAATTAAACACAATTATCCGACCTAACACTTTTTAAAGCATGCATTTTTTAGCATTGGATGCGTGAAATCAATCACCTCCTACGTGTCAATTATAATCAATTACAATCACTTCAATTGTTCTCATCACCTTCTTTAATATTAATACATAGCATATAAAATTTTCACTTCATTGTTTTCCAAAACATCTGACCCTTCCATATCCGCCCTCAAATTTCTCTGAATAAGAATTCTAATTCTGCGATTTCACTTCGATCTAGGCTAGTAATTTATGTTGTTTTGCATTGTAAATCCTAAAATATCGTAGTGTTTTTGAGATTTATTCTAAGTCAACACTGATTTAAACACTTTTTTAAAGGATCGTGACTGATTTAGAGGTCGATCTCAAAAACTATTGCAGATTTGGAGTTCAACCACACTTAAGTATGTTTCAAATGTCAATAATGTCACTATTTTATAACGTATTATTGTTGTTAATGAATTTTTAGTGCTTTTTAGTATATTACATTAGTAATGGTAATCTGAAATTTATTGAAAAATGTTTTTAAAAAAATAAAAAATTTTAGTGTTCATAACATGTCAGAATTTTCTAAGGCTTTATTTCAAATTTTTTTATGAATAATATAATTATTATAACTCGTTATCATCATGGTAGCAAGTTTGTATCTGAAGAATCTACGTGTTACATAGGAGAAAGTGAGATGGAATATGTAGGTATCAATAAGGACCACTTCTCTTTAATTGAGTTGCTTTATTATATTAAAAAATTTGGCTATGCGACTGTTGGTGGTGGGTTCTACTTTAAAGACCCTAAAAAGAATCCATTTATTAAAATAGAAAATGACTATAGTTTACTAAGTCTTATTCAAGACCTAAAAGATGAGAACTTTTTAGACTTGTATATGAACCATGTTATAGATGACCTAGAAGTGGTGGAATATAAAGTTTCATCAGATTATCTTTGTGGGTCAGTAGTTGATGAAAATAGTCATGCGATTGATGAAAATAGTAATATGGGTGAGAGCATCTCTACATTTCATGATATTAATGTTGAAGGATTAAATGAGGAACCTATCCAAACTGATAACTTAAATGTAGAAGTTGGTGTAGGTGATCTCTCAAATCTAAAAGAAACTAAAAGGGACTTGGCTAGTGCTGACTCTCAAAAGCTTAATATTTTAAAAGATGATGAGTCTAAGATTGATGAAGAACTAAAATCTCTTAGAAATAAAAATAAAAAACTCAGTGAAAAGAAAAAATTTGTCCAAAATGAGAAAATAAAACTTGAAACAATGTATGTTGATAAGAAATTTAATAATATTAAAAGAAATAAGACTGCTAGATACAGTGAAAGATTAGAAAGTTGGATGAGGAGTATAGAGATAGCTCAAATCTTGATAGTGATGATAATAGAAAAGAAATAGATCCGGAAGTTGTAAGGGCTGTTGATTTACCAACAAGAAGAAAAAGTAAAAAAGGTAAGATCTGATCCTGATTCTGTTGTGGCTACTTTTGAGCTTGATATGATATTTCAAAATGCTAAGTAATTTAGAAAGAGTGGCAGAGTATGTTGTTGAATACAAAGTTAGATAAAGCATAAGCCTAATAAGAAGCATCGAGTTAGAGTTAGGTGGTAAGACAAGAAATGTAAATGATTGTTATTTATTAGCATAAATAAGGATTTTATGACTTTATTGTCAAGAACTACTATCCTATATATGCATGCACTACAGACAATTGAACATGGCTGACTGTCATGTCAAATATGTAAAAGGTTAGTTCAATTCTTATATTTTAGTCTTGAACTTTTATTTTTCGACTATACAGTTCATGTTCATATATTTTTTATTTTGATTTTGATTTATGTTTATGTAGTATCTTGTGCCAACTATACTTGAGTTATTCTCAGATTGTGAGATAATCTGATGTGCTAGACATATATGATCCAATTAACATCAGAATTGGAGCGAAGAAGAAAAAAGAAAATAATTTTGAAGATGTGCTAAAGTCAATTTTGAGTGAAGTTTTAAGAGAAGATGGACAGACTCAGTGAACTTGATAAAGATATTTACGAGGACTCATTGCATTGTGATAAAAAATTATGGCATAGGACATATTTTAGAAAGCATGATAAATGTGACATTGTTGAAAATAATACCTAAGATATTTAATTCATAAATTTTAGCTGCTAGACATAAATCTATAATCACTATGTTAAGGGAAATCAAACACAAGATAATGGATAGAAATATTGAAATGAAAAAGTTTGCTGACACTTGAATTTCAGATATCTCACCTATGACTTTGTTAGTACTTGAGGTGAACAAAGAAATGGCTTGAAGCTGTATGACTGAATTCAATGATCAGATGCGGTATGAAATTTTAGATGACTCTTATGGGTATACAATTGATATTAGGGAAAAGACTTATAGTTATAGAAGTTGGCAGCTGAGAGGCATGTCATGTCAACATGTTGTATTGGCTTATCATTATAAAAGTTTAGAACCTAAAATTTATGTGAAAGATTGGTATAAGAAAGATACATTCTTGAAGTCTTATGACTACTTTCTACAGCCAATACCTAACATGAAAATATGGCCCAACATAAGTGGTATAGTGATTGAGCCTAGTGATTGAGCCTCCTGAGCCTAGATCAATGCCTGATAAATCAACAAAGTATAGAAGAAAAAAAGAGGACTAACCTAAGAAAAAGTATGAAAAATTATTCAGGAAAGGATTAAAAATTACTTGACCAAGCGTCATCAAGCTATCCATAACAGAATAATTTGTAAAACTAAAGTAATGTACTCTTCTCTTTTAATTCAATAATTAAACAATAGTAGTTATACTACACACTTAATATGCTCTATTGTTAGGCTGGGATGGGATAATCCAAAAGCTCTAGTTAGACATCAAGTTCTAACAGGCGACCAACCTAGAGGCAACCATCAAGCTCTAGCGGACCATCAAGCTTCAGCCAGCCAACAATGTTTAGCTAGCAAGACAACTCTATGTGTGTTGATACTTCAAATGTGAAAAGAGTACAACCAGCTGAAAGAGGTAGAGGCAAAGGAACTGATAGAGGTTGAGGAGTTGGTAAAAAAAACACTAAAAAAGTACTGACAGAGGTACAAAAAGGGAAAAAAGAGTTGTATCTGATCGACAACCAAATGAAAAAGAAGATCATTGAAGCATCAACATCAATTGTAGGATAAAAAAAGTCCAAGACAGTAGGATATATCATCCAGACTGATCAAATAAGTGACAGTAAAACTTTAAATGTAAGTATGAATTACAACTCCATTTAATTCTTAGTTATTATTTGATAATCTCATTTTACTTTATTTTATGCAGCCTTGAACTAGAGATGAAAGAGTTGTCAGGTGTTTATAAAAATGCAACTAAAACAAATATTGATATTGGTTATAAGTCCCGAGGAAGGAAATGAAGTTAAAGAAAATGATGTTGTCACAACTACATAATTCCAGAGTATGAACCAGTGAAGAAGAACACAACTTGAAAGTTCTAGTGCACCAGGAGCACTTGTTGAATCATATCGTGTTTTAAGTATTATATATATTTGAAAAATAATTATGTGACTGTTTTATTATTTGTTGTGATATTTGAAGATTTTAAATTATTTTTAGTGACCTGTCTTAAGTTTGTTTTTGTTGAATATTTATGTATGTTTGAAGCTCATTTGAGCAATTGAATGGCAGATTATTTTCTGTGAAAAATATTGATCAATTACACTTGTGTTCTTGTGCTTTACATTATTTTTATGGACAAAAGATACTTCATGTTGTGTGAATCAGTTCACAGTAACCTTGCCTTTTAAATCATTAGTTACTATTGTGTGAATCATTTAAATACTGAAAAAGCACAGCAGAGTAATGCATTATATGCAACTTGTCTTCATTCCTTCGTACCCAATTTAAATCACAAAATAAATCAATTACATCAGGAAAGAAAAATTAAAACAGTCTCATATAAGTAATCTAACCCAAAATTAATCAAAATTTAAGAACATTTCTCGAAGAAATTTCATGTAGCCAAAATCACAGTTGTTATAATGCATATCACTATTAATTTTCTTGATCAATTCCTCTATTCTTCACATGATTTGACTTTTTTCAATAAATCTCAAATGATTCTCTTTTCTTGAGAAGGCATTTTGTCATCGTACTAATCAAAATAATTGCATCCACTACAATATTACAGAAAAAATTAAACTAGAAATTTAATTGTGGTCATTTGAGAAAATGTAAGACAAATACCTTTGAAGTTCTAAAAAAAAATAATTTGCATCTAGTTTTGAGTTGTGTCCATGAGATCTTAATTTCAGCTTTGACCATACATAAACATCTCCCTTTTGCAATTAAAGAAGATGAAGATAGTGAGAAAGATTCGACATGGCAATTAAAAATGATAAAAAGAAGAAAATATGAAGAGAATAAGAAAATAAAAGGAGAAGGAGAAAAAATTCGACGATCTCCAACAAGACAAATGACGGATATGAAGAAAAGAGGAAGAAAAAGGAAAAAAAATTAGGATAGCAAAAGAAATCATGGCTAAATAGAAAAAGGAAAAAGAATACTATTGGGGAGTGTCACATTAGTTGCTTTCCATAGATTTCACGCATTTCCGAAACGTGAGAACACACAAAGTGCCATCCAGGCTCTATTTTTAAAAAATCAATTAGATATCTATGATTGCTATTCATATTTTTTCTTTGTAAAGAGATCCTAATTGTCAAGAAAAGTTGAACGAACGATTATGTTTAATTGATATAGTTTGTGAATGACTAAAAGGTTCAATGGGTACATGGCCTAAGTGAGGTGTCAATATAGAAAAAAAATCAACAAGTTCAGGTGCCTGCCTATGTATTTTGTCATTTGTAAACGTAAAACTTACACACTAAAAATGCTCCATTATCCATGCGTTTTCACTATTTTGATCATGAAAATTCTGATAAATCCATTTGTTAAATTTGTCCTTCATTCAACACTATTTTGATTTAAAATTTCACCACTGAAAATCAAATAATTGAGGCATACTTTATATTACACAGCAACAACAACAACAATAACAACAACAACAAACCCAGTGTATTCCCACCTAGTGGGGTCTGGGGGGTAAGATGTACGCAGTCCATACCTCTACCTCTAAAGAAGTAGAAAGGTTGTTTCCAATAGACCCCCGGCTCAAGACAGGAGACACCACACAAATACATAGTAAAGCACATAACAAGATTTCATAACATAAATACTGCACCCATAAGCCATAGAAAACAGAGGAGAGCACCCAGATTCGTAATAAACATGGAACACGAAATCATAACAAGAATAATACCCCCACCAAGTAATTCCCTACCCTAGCGACCCAAACTGGCCCTAGTCTTCTGCCCTAACTCGCGTCCCCCAGACCTTCCTATCTAGGGTCATGTCCTCGGTGAGCTGCAACTGCTCCATGTCCCGCCTAATCACCTCGCCCCAGTACTTCTTCGGCCTACCCCTACCCCGCCTAAAACCATCCAACGCTAGCCTCTCACACCTACGAACCGGGGCATCCATGCCCCTCCTCTTCACGTGTTCGAACCATCTCAATCGGATTTCCCGCATTTTGCACTCCACTGGAGTCACACTAACCTTCTCCCTGATAATCTCATTCCGAACTCTATCCCCCCTAGTGAGCCCGCACATCTAGCGCAACATCCGCATCTCTGCCACCTTCATTTTTTGGATGTGGGAATTCTTAACTGGCCAACATTCCGCTCCATACAACATGGCCGGATGGACTACCACCCTGTAGAATTTGCCTTTAAGCTTGGGCGGCACCTTCTTATCACATAACACCCTCGACGCGAGCTTCCACTTCATCCATCCCGCCCCAATACGGTGTGAGACATCCTCGT
This sequence comes from Capsicum baccatum var. pendulum, assembly GCA_030864225.1. Taxonomy (NCBI): domain Eukaryota; kingdom Viridiplantae; phylum Streptophyta; class Magnoliopsida; order Solanales; family Solanaceae; genus Capsicum; species Capsicum baccatum. The sequence continues at coordinate 70,965,072 of CM061558.1, read as the reverse complement.
CAATCTCCCCGTTACCCTGGATCACGGACCCGAGATACTTGAAACTATCCCTCTTACATACCTCCTGTGATTCCAGCTTCACTACCACCTTATTCTCCAGCCTCATATCATTAAACTTGCATTCCAAATACTCCGTCTTGTTTCTGCTCAACCTGAACCTTTTAGACTCAAGAGTTTGTCTCCATACCTCTAATTTGTCATTCACACCCCCTCGAGTCTCATCAATCAGAACTACATCATCTGCAAAAAGCATACACCACGACACCTCCCCTTGAATACGCCGCGTCAACACATCTATCACCAAAGCAAACAAAAAGGGACTAAGAGTAGATCCTTGATGCAATCCTGTCAAGACAGTGAAATGCTCGGAGTCTCCTCCCGCCGTCCTCACCTGAGTTTTCGCTCCATCATATATATCCTTAATTGCTCTGATATATGCCAGCGGGACTCCACTCACCTCCAAGCATCTCCATAGCACCTCCCTGGGGACTTTGTCGTACGCCTTTTCCAGGTCAATAAACACCATGTACAGGTCCTTCTTCCTTTCCCTATACTGTTCCACCAGCCTCCGTACCAGGTGAATTGCCTCCGTCGTCGAGCAGCCAGGCATAAATCCAAATTGGTTTTCCAAAATAGACACTATCCGTCTCAGCCTCACCTCGACCACTCTCTCCCAAATCTTCATAGAGTGACTCAATAACTTAATTCTCCTATAGTTATTGCAACTCTGGATGTCACCCTTATTCTTATAGAGAGGGATCATAGTACTCCACCTCCATGCCTCCGGTATCTTTGCCGTCTTGAAGATTTCGTTAAACAATCCAGTCAGCCACCTTACACCAGCCTCTCCAACGAACTTCCAAAACTCCACCGGTATCTCATCCGGCCCCGTCGCCCTACCCCTCCGCATACTTTATATTACACAGCAAAGATAAAAATCTAGCACAACTTATCTCTTTAATTAAGGGAAGAAAAAAGTTTCATTTGAAAGCAAAACTATTTTATTAGGAATAGCTGTGTAAGTTTTGCGCCATATAGTATTTTTTTTGGCCAAACTCATCTTCAGGTCCCTCAACTTGGCATAATCTTCACTTAGGCACCTCAAGTGGACGTTGTTCATTTTAAACACCTAAACCAGCTATTAACTGTGTCATTTTGACACTTTTTTAACAAGCAACTAATATTATAAAGTGTGTGTAATACACACGTTACCGACATAGCATACGACCAATTAAAAAAAGACATGTGACATTTTTGTGTAAAATAATAATTTTAAATAAATAACAATTTAAAATTTTAATTTTTAAATAATTAACTTAAATTTTAAATAAAAAATTAATAAATAAATGACTCCCCCTTCCCCACATCATCTTCTCCAAGTAACCCCACCCAATCACCCCCCCTCCTCCCAAATTACCTTCTCCAAGTACCCCACCCTTTGTTGCAGCAACCCCTTCCCCCCTCTCACACAAATTAATGTTGCAACAATGCAATCCTCCCCCCTTCCAAATCATTTTCTCTAATATTCCACCCCCGAATTATCATCGTTGTAATGCTTCTCCCCCCTTCGATTATCTTCTCCACTATCCCACCCCAAAAATTGTGTTCTTCAAATTTTCTTTAGATTTGTTTAATGATAATGGTCATAAGTAAATGCAATAGTAAAATCATCATGATGGCGTCGTTTTTCTCTTTTGCTTTGTTCAAAATACAATAAATTTGAACCCTCAATAACCCACACTGCAACAACAATATACCAATAAATGGGGTCCATGAAAAGTGTCTACAACATTACCCTTCAATAACCAATTTGGGTTAGAAAACTTATTATGAATTTGCATTGAAATTTTTAGCGCTGAAGAATGAGGTGTTGGAGAAATTTAGTTTAAGTTTTTAAGTAAATTGATCTCCCTTTAGCACTTTTAGAAGAAATTTAGTTTAAGTGTTAAAGTAAATTGAGCGGATAAATTCAGTGGTGAAAACATGTCCTTTTTTTTTTAAAAACGTGCAACCATTAAGAGCCTGTTTGGATAGAATTTAAAAAATTATTTTTTTAGCTTAAGTGATTAAAAGTTTAAAATAAATGCTTATAAATTAAGTAAATAAGTGTTTGGATAGAAGTGCTGAAATTTTTTAAAAATTATTGATGTGTTTGGTTAACAATTGATGCTAGACACTTTTTTGTTGTCAAAATGACTTAAATATTGTTAAAGTTGTTAGCACCATAAGTAAGATGAATTATTTATAATTTTTAATTCTAATAATTTAAAAATAGTTCTATTTAAACGCACTTTAGCGTAAAGTGATTATCTGAGGTCAATTTATAAATATAATTTACATTTTAATTTTTAAATGTTAAAAAATAAAAATTTTAGGACATTTTTTTTAATATTAAAATAGTATTATATTGTAATATTGCAAGCTCGTAATAATCTGGTTATGTTAAAATGTAAACCTCCGATGTAATGATGGATTCTCTGAAAGCAAAGAAGAAAAATAAATAGAAAATTGGAGGAAAGAGACGGAGAAGCAACCAAGAGAAAAAGAAAGAAAAATTATATATTTAAGGACTATAAGTTTACGGTATTATTAAAATTAGAGAAAAATATAAGGGTAAAAAAATAAATATTTTAGTTAAATCTAAAAAAAATTTAATTAAAAAGTAAAAAGATGAAGATACCCAGCTTCTCACTTTTTACTTTTTTAATCAGCTTATAATTTTTTTAAGTATTTTTAATTTTATCAAATACCTAAAAAAAAAAGTTAAAAAAATAATAATTTAAAACTACTTTAATCTTATCCAATCTGATTCTAAGTTAGACTTGAAATATTCTAAGTTAGACTTGAAATAGAAATAGCCAGGGACCACTTTGACTACCGACAACTCTTGGATGGAAAATATTTTTCATCAAAAATATCTTATTGAAAAATATTTTTCTAAAAAATAAGTTAATTTTTTACTTATTTTTTTATGTTTAATTGGTGAGCAGAAAATATTTTTTTAAAAATATTTTATGGTGTTAGGTTGATGAGTAGAAAATATTTTTTAGAAAAATATTTTCTAATATTTGATTGATGAGCGAAAAAATATTTTTTAGAAAATACTACTAACTATTAATTAGTATATTAGTATTTCTAGCAACTCAATAATTTAAGCATAATAAATAATATTAATATCGAATACTAAAATATTACAATCACTAAATTTAAGAAACTATTAATTAACAAATACAGAAGATATTTTTCAATATTTTGTCCGGATAATCTCAAGATACTACAAGCAATAGAAATATAACGGAACGATAAATTTATTCAATCTTATGAAACAAGTTACATCGATGATAAAATAAAATATGCAATTAGCAAAAGTAACATAGGTAAGTCTTCCTTTAAGCATATGAAAATAACAATACATTCAACGAATATCGAAAAAGAGAAAAATTTAGGCTTCATTATTTTTTATTTTAAGCAGTGAAAAATTAAAACAAAGTACAATGAAAATTATTTTTAAGTAATGTAAATTTTTGAGAAATATAATTTTTTTGAGTTATGTGAATATGAGTGTTGTTGATATGGGGAAGAAAGGCGAGGGTATATTTATTATTTTCCAAAAAATAACTTTCCTTATTCATGACGAAAATTATTTTCCCTCAAATAAAGAAAAGAAAGTTATCTTAAAAAATATTTTTTTAATATTTTACTACAACCAACAACCAAAAAATAGAAAAACATTTTGAAGAAAATATTTTCCTATCATACCAAATACATCCTAAATATTGATTGCCCCCAGTAGATTCACTGTGCATCTGGAAAATCCTCTTTCTCCAACCAGAATATCCTTCAGGTCTCTCTCTGCTCTCTCTCTCATCCATTTGCACATATGCTTACATGTTTCTTTACTGCTACTTTTTGATTTTTGTAAATAGCTAGATTTTGTTAAGTTTGGCTTCCGCCACGGATTCAAAAGTTGGAGTTTATGAATTTTTATATCTATTTTGAGTTAATATTCGAAAACAACTGATTTCTAATAAAAGATTTGTATTTATTTATTGATATATAGACTTTGTGAGATGCTAGATCCGCCCCTTTTATTAGCTCTGGAGCTTTGTGTGAATATTACCCAATCACTAATAGTAGTAACGTGCAGTATATACCTATTTTCGAGTGAATAATTCATTAATTATTGCTGTAATTAACTTGAAAATGGCTGAATTGTCCAGTCTTTGTTTGGTTTTTGAGATGGGAATCGCTACAAGGCTACTCAGTGTTTCTGTCGAACCCGTAGACGGGATTGTAGCTCCTCCCCTGATTAGTAACCCAAGAGTCCCACGTTATATTAATGAGCTGACGGATACTTTTATTGGATTTTTAATCCATCCTAGATGTGTGGGATAGTGGTTGAGCCAGGGTTTCAATAAGTAGTATATGTGGTGTAATAGGTTAACAGTTGGTGATTTATTTGGTAAGTAATCACTTCTATCTGATTTTGACTTAATCATTTGCCTTGTTTTCTGTTTTCAATCGTTTGACTAAATTAAGCTCAAGTTGGGTGATGCTTTGTTGCTGCAGTTGGTTGGGATAAAAGGGGAAGTTAAAAGAATTTGAGCAGGAGAGAAAAGGCTCAGATTTGGTCGTCTTTTTCCTTTCGGCATCAAAGTTAGCAGGGTAGGAGAAAGAAGAATGCAATTCCACAAATATATATCCCATATTGATGATGGCTTTGGAGCATAGTTGTACTCGTCACTTTTGCTTTTGAGATTGGGATGTCAAGAGGATAGGTATTCCTAGCAGCTTAGCGTTCCCTTAGGAAAAACATTACAGTTAGGGTTGACTATTTTGAAGTGTAAGTGTAATGCCGAGCTGACTAATAAATTCTGTCCTCATATCCATTTTAGTACAGTCCATGGCAAAGCTCTAGGCTGACTATCTATCCTTCAAACAAACTCTTTTGCTCTTGTAATGAGAGAGACTCAAATGAGGAGTAAATTTAGAATTTGCCTGATGTTAAGGATGCTTATGGCCTAATTTGAGGTCTGAGAAATTCAAGGAATAAAGTACCTAAAGCAATTGCAATCGCTTATATATGATAATGATTTTGAATATAATCTGTGGTAGAGACTAGTTAAGATCAAGAAGAGGAAACGAAAAGGTATCTACAAGTGAACTATTAATCTCCTTCATCTTGATGGGTATTTTATCGTATTACTTTTTGAACTAAGACATGAAGAACAATGTTTTAAATTTTGAATGGAACCCTAGGGAGAATTTGGTGGAAATTCAATTAGAATGCTTTGTGAAGGAAGGGAGGGATAAAAAAATTGGCAGTTTAATATCTTTCAAGCAAAACAAAATTTGAGTCACATGAGTAGGAAGATTAATTTGATACACTATCAAAACTTAGAAAAAGAAGATTTATTCAATATTATCTTTCAAGCAAATCAAGAAAAATTTGAGTCACGTGATTAGGAAGATTAATTTATTACACTATCAAAACTAAAAAAGTAAGATTTATTCAATATTATTTTTCTTCTAGCCCTACAATTGTATAATGCAAATTAGACTAACCTTCTGTCACGACCTAACAGGGGCTTTTTCTCTTCCTTTGTTAAGTCTGACCCAAATATGGGGTCACAACTTGTGCATAGAGGGCTCAGGCAGACAAGCAAATCATGGTTTGATTCTCATCTCAGAATCAACATTCAAACAACTGAACAATAACTTGAAAACCTAAAGCAATATTACCCCAAAACTGATCAAATGAGTACAAAACAGAAAATGGTAAAACCAAAGGCAACATCACCCCAAAACTGGTCAAATGAGTACAAAACAGAAAATGGATATACTGCAAATACAATGATCAACAACAACAACAACAAACCCAATGTATTCCCACAAAGTGGAGTCTGGGGAGGGTATGATACAAGTACGATCATGAGGATGGACGTGAATGAGTGCGTAATAAATCCGTCCAAGGAAGTGCACAAGTGCACAAGTGAAGTGTAAAGGATGGCCTAAACACACCAAAATCAACCCACTTCTTGCACTTGATGGGCACCTCACCCTTGAGGGGTATTATGGACATTTCACACTATTTTTGTAATATCTATAAATAGAACCTTTTAGGGGGAAATTTTGAAATTTTATTGCTCTAAACAAAAAAAACAAAAGTCTTCTCTCCTTACACACACACAGCTCCTTCCAGCTTGGAAAACCTGAGAGTTTTCCAATTTTAGGGTTTCCAAATACCCCAAAAATTTTCCAACAAAATTCTTGATTTTTATTTTGATTTTGGGTATGAGAAAATTAACATTTACATTTTCTTGTAGTAGTGGCTGTGGGCGGTGATGGTTGGATTGGGTCATGTCCGAGGGGGTTGGGGCGTGGGGCTGTTGTGGGGGCGGGGGAAGAGGAAATGGCGGGAGTGGGAGGGAGGCCAGGGTTTGGCCTCAGGGGTGGTAGAGGAAGACGTGTGGATAGTGATGGTAGGCTGAGGGTTGGGTATTGGAATATAGTGACCCTTCAGGGTAAGTCCATAGAGCTTGTGAAGATTCTTAGAAAGAGGAGGATTAATATTGCGTGTGTTTAAGAGACCAAGTGGGTAGGGTCTAAGGCTAGGGATGTGGATGGTTACAAGCTTTGGTACTCTGGGAGCGAGAGGCGTAGTTATGGAGTTGGCATCTTAGTAGATGAAGAGCTTAGAGATCAGGTAGTAGAGGTGAAGAGGATCAACGATAGGTTGATGACTATTAAGTTGGTCATTCGGGGGTTTACCCTGAACGTGTGTAGTGCTTATGCGCCGCAAGTGGGCTTGGAGGGGGAGGAGAAGATGCGGTTTTGGGAGGCTTTGGATGAGGTGGTGAGAGGCGTGCCTAACTCGGAGAAGATTGTTATAGCAGGAGATTTCAACGGGCACATCGGGGCGTTACCGGGAGGCTTTGGTGATGTGCATGGTGGTTTTGGTTTTGGGGAAAGAAATGAAGAGGGGGCTACTCTATTGGATTTTGCGAGGTCCTTTGGGCTGGTGGTGGTGAACTTGGGCTTTCCGAAGAAGGACGATCACCTGATCACCTTTCGAAGCGCGATAGCCAAGACTCAGATTGACTTTTTGTTGCTTAGGAAATGGGATAGGGTGTTGTGTAAGGACTGTAAGGTCATCCCGAGTGAGAATCTTTCGACCCAGCATAGGCTCTTGGTTATGGATTTGGGTATAAAGAAGAATAGAAAGAGGAGGGGCGAGGAGTGTAGACCTAAAATTAAGTGGGGCGGCTTGACGCCAGTGAATGTGTGGGAGATAGGGGAGAAGTTGGTGGGAATGGGGTGTGGGAGTGTAGGGGGGACGTGGATAGTATGTGGGATAAGGTGGCTAGGTGCATCAGAGAGAATGCAAGTGAGGTGTTGGGTGTTTCTAGGGGTCGGGCTGGGCATCATCGGGGGGATTGGTGGTGGAATGAAGAGGTTAAGAAGAAAGTGGGGACCAAGAAAGGGGCGTATGCTAAGTTAGTTGAGAGCAAGGACGAAGAAGAGAAGCGGGTAAACAGGAAAAAGTACAAGTTAGCTAGGAATGAGGCTAAGTTAGCTGTTATGGCGGCTAAGACGGCCGCTTTTGAGAGCTTGTATGCAGGGTTACAGGGGAAAGGAGGGGAAAAAAGTTGTTTAGACTCGCTAAGGCTAGGGAGAGGAAGGGTCGTGACCTCGACCAGGTGAAGTGCATTAAGGTGGAGGACGGTACAGTGTTGGTGGAGGACGGCCATATTAAGAATAGATGGCAGTCGTACTTTCATAGGCTCTTGAATGACGAAGGGGATAGAGCTATTGTGTTAGGGGAGCTGGAGCACTCAGAGGAGTGTCGGGATTTTAGTTATTGTAGACGTTTTAAGGTAGAAGAGGTTAGAGAGGCTGTTCGCAGGATGCGAAGGGGTAGGGCGACGGGGCCGGATGAGATACCGGTGGATTTTTGGAAGTTCGCTGGAGAGGCTGGTGTAAGGTGGTTGACTGGATTATTTAACGAAATCTTCAAGACGGCAAAAATGCCCGAGGCTTGGAGGTGGAGTACCATGATCCCTCTCTATAAGAATAAGGGTGACATTCAGAGTTGCAATAACTATAGGGGGATTAAGTTATTGAGTTACTCTATGAAGATTTGGGAAAGAGTGGTCGAGGTGAGGCTGAGACGGATAGTGTCTATTTCGGGAAACCAGTTTGGATTTATGCCTGGCCGCTCGACGACGGAGGCAATTCACCTGGTACGGAGGCTGGTGGAACAGTATAGGGAAAGGAAGAAGGACCTGCACATGCACATGGTGTTTATCGACCTGGAGAAGGCATACGACAAAGTCCCAAGGGAGGTGCTTTGGAGATGCTTGGAGGTGAGTGGAGTCCCACTGGCATATATCAGAGCAATTAAGGACATGTATGATGGAGCGAAAACTCAAGTGAGGACGGCGGGAGGAGACTCAAAGCATTTCACTGTCTTGACAGGATTGCATCAGAGATCTACTCTTAGTCCCTTTTTGTTTGCTTTGGTGATGGATGTGTTGACGCGGCGTATTCAATGGGAGGTGCCTTGGTGTATGCTTTTTGCAGATGATGTAGTTTTGATTGATGGGACGCGAGGGGGTGTGAATGACAAATTAGAGGTGTGGAGACAAACTCTTGAGTCTAAAGGGTTCAGGTTGAGCAGAAGCAAGACAGAGTATTTGGAATGCAAGTTTAATGACGTGAGGCTGGAGAATGAGGTGGTAGTGAAGTTGGAATCACAGGAGGTATGTAAGAGGGATAGTTTCAAGTATTTCGGATTCGTGATTCAGGGTAATGGTGAGATTGACGAGGATGTTTCGCACCGTATTGGGGTGGGATGGATGAAGTGGAAGCTCGCGTTGGGGGTGTTGTGTGATAAGAAGGTGCCGTCCAAGCTTAAAGGCAAATTCTACAGGGTGGTAGTCCGTCCGACCATGTTGTATGGAGCGGAGTGTTGGCCAGTTAAGAACTCCCACATTCAAAAAATGAAGGTTGCAGAAATGCGGATGTTGCGTTGGATGTGTGGGCTGACTAGAGGAGATAGAGTTCGGAATGAGACTATCAGGGAGAAGGTTGGTGTGACTCCAGTGGAGTATAAGATGCGGGAAGTCCGATTGAGATGGTTCAGACACGTGATGAGGAGGGGCATGGATGCCCCGGTTCGTAGGTGTGAGAGGCTAGCTTTGGATGGTTTTAGGCGGGGTAGGGGTAGGCCGAAGAAGTACTGGGGTGAGGTGATTAGGCGGGACATGGAGCAGTTACAGCTCACCGAGGACATGACCCTAGATAGGAAGATCTGGAGAACGCGAATTAGGGCAGAAGGCTAGGGCCAGTTTGGGTCGCTAGTGTAGGGAATTACTTGGTGGGGGTATTATTCTTTTTATGATACCTTGTTCCTTGTTTTATTACGAATCTGGGTGCTCTTCTCTGTTTTTATTACTTATGGGTGTCGTATTTATGTTATGACATCTTGTTCTATGCTTTACTATGTATTTGTGTGGTATCTCGTGTCTCGAGCCGGGGGTCTATCGAAAACAGCCTTTCTACTTCTTTAGAGGTAGAGGGATGGACTGCGTACATCTTACCCCCCAGACCCCATTATGTGGGAATACACTGGGTTTGTTGTTGTAGAACCTTTTAGGGTTTCATTCATTAGACTTTGATAATAATGAATGTTGTATAACATTGAAAGACAAGTCCTCTCTCCTTGAGGCATAAATATGAAACTTGTAACTAGGGTGATACTAGGGTGGAATCACTAGTGTTGCATTCTTGCTTAGAACGTTGGGTGCTAGAGGAGGTTGAGGTCTCTTTTGTGCTCACCAAAGAGAGTAGGTGTTCCTATTATCATTGTATCAAGGGTCTAGGTGCTTGAATACACTTAGGTTCTTAGTTCATGAGATAGTGTGTGTCACTCTATCTATCCTTTCTATTCTTGCAATCTTGTAATGTTTGTATCTCATATTGTACCCGTTTGTGTTGTTGTTGTTATTCCCATTGTTAAGTTCATCTTGTTCTTCATTTTCATGTTGTTAATCCAGTTTGTTATTCGCTTAAAATAGGTGTTAATCACCTCATTACATTGTGTTTTGGTTGTAGATCTTGAATCCGAGAGGGGTCACTCAAAGGGTCCTCGGTTCTCTTGAACTTGTGGACTGTTTTGAGTGTGTGTTTTGTGTGTTCTTGGTCAATCCCGTATCATTTGGTATCAGAGCATGGCTTGATCTTGTTCCTACAAGATCAAATCTTGGGCTAGCTCACTTGAAAATTCAAAAAATAAAAAATAAAAATTGAAATCTGAAAATTCCAGAAAAAGAATAATCTGTCCATTTTGTGTTCTTGGCCAAAAATTGTGTTTTTGTTGTGTCTTGGCCGAGATTTTTATTTGTCTTTGTTGTCTCTAGGTGTTAGTTTTGTTCCTCACTAACACATTGAGTCTATATCTTGATTTGAGCTTGTATTTCGATGTTATTGTGAACATAAGCTTGGCCCATTGTTGTTGAACATTGTTGTGGTAGACATTGTTGTTGAGAAACTTGATTGGCCGTGTATTTGGTTGTTGTTGTTGAAAGGAGTGTTGTTGTTAGTCTTGGTGAATGTTGTTGTTCTTGAAGTTCTTCACAACCTTCATCTCTTGTTAAAACCGAAAACACAACACTAAAGAGACTTGGCCGTTTGTTGTTGTGGATTGGAGTTGGCCGTTGGAATTGTTGTTGTTCTTGAAAATTGTTGTTGTTGTTCTTGGTGTGGTTGTTGTTGTTCTTTAAGTTCTTCACCTTCCTTCATATATTGTTAGAACATAAAGTGAATGATAGATCCTAAAAGGTGAAGGAAAGAGGTGTAAGTAATTGTTAGTCTTGAAAGACCCCCAACCACCAAAAGACTTTACATCACTTGTCAACCACTTTCCCATGAAACAAGAGTCCATGTTTTAAGGAAAAGTACTACAAAAGTCAAGTCTTGAAATTTGAAACTTGAAAAAAAGGCTCCAAGACTTATTCTTCCCTCGTTAAAACAAATTCTACCAATCCAAATTAAAATTGGTCCAGACTTGGACTTTGGAAAATAAAAATTGTAGAAACCGTAACCAATACGTGACTGCCATGTCATCAAGTACTGTTCACGCATCAAATTTTGGCTCAAATTTCAGATATCTTAGTTTCCTTTTGTTGTTCCTTAGTTTCAATTTTGTTGGTTCCACTACTAATTGGCAAACTAGTACTCATCTACTAGATTATTAGATAGTCTTTGTGTTCGTTCATTCGTGTTAAGCGTTTGTTGTGTGTTTTTCTCTTTTGTGAATTCGTTGTGTCTTGTTGGTTCAAGTCCGGAAACAAATTTTATTTTGAGTCAACTCAAACGAAAATCTATTCTGGGCAAAGATAGACTCATCCCTCAATCACTCACGAAGTACAAGCCGGCTTTCAACACTTGTGAAACCAAGTGTGGTAAAAATTGAGAGTGAGAGTGTGGTGAGACATTTTTGAGCTAACAAGTTTGTTTTTTTTGTTGTTCATTGTTGTCTTTTCTTTAGGTACCATGGCTGCCACCAATCCCGATGCCACGTTTGACCGCATCACCGACTATATTGAAGAAATGAAATGGCACGTGGAAAGGCTACGCCAATTGCTACCTAAACTTATCCCACAAAATCTAACTTACCTTGTCCAAACACATTGTGACAAGAGCTTCCCGAAGGAAGAGGTGCGCTACCCCGACCCACACCAAGGTAAAGAGGAGATTGAAACATCTTTGGTACGAGATAGTGAACTTATAGAGAGCGAAGCACTTGCTCGTTCCAAATCTGTCCGTGAGATAGATCATGCTTTATTTACGTTTAATGTTCTGTTTGAAGATGATATAAACACTCCTAATGAACCTAGTGGTGAAAATGATGGTATAGCTTGCCTTGAAGACTATAGCCGATATGCTAACCCACTATGGTGTGACAACATTCCTCCTAAAAATGGAAATCTTTTCTTGGAAGATGAGAGTACTCTTATGGGCAAGGAATGTGTAGTCTCGGAAATGAGTATTCTTGGTGTGCATGATGATCAATTTACTCTTAAATGTAGTTCACTACTTGAGCATGTGAATAGTGTGCTTAAAAATTCTAAAGTTAGTGATGATGTCTGTAGAGTTGATCTTGATAATGCACATGACTCTTTGAACATCTTGTGTGGTAAAAGCATTGCAATTAGTTTTGTTCATAGAGACTATGTGTATAAAAATGTTTTTGTGTGTGAATGTAGGAGTGACATTCTAGGGGAAGGAAGGGATAGCCTCGGCTTAGGCCCTTGGCTAATTTTTCCATTTGATCCCGGCACCCTCTTGGAATGTGGAAATCTCTACACTCCCCACTTAATGCTTGGTCAAGATGACAAGCAATGTTTGGTTGTGGGTGCTAATGAAGAAAGACAATGTTCTTCCTTATCTCTTTTTATGGATGATGACCACTACCTTTGTGTCTTTTGTACTAAGCTTTGTATGTTCAACACAAAGGACCCGTGGATCTACTCCAAGTTTGTCCACCCCCCCGGCATGGAATGTGATGTGTGTATTTTGCTAACCCTAACCCCTCATATCTTGAGGATGTGTGCTTGTTGTCTTCTCTTAATTTTGTGAGGTACGGATTCGAGGTCGAATCCTTTTCAAGAAGGGGAGGATGATACAAGTATGACCACGAGGATGGACGTGAATGAGTGCATAATAAATCCGTCCAAGGAAGTGCACAAGTGAAGTGTAAAGGAGGGCCTAAACGCACCAAAATCAGCCCACTTCTTGCACTTGATGGGCACCTCACCCTTGAGGGGTATTATGGACATTTCACACTATTTTTGTAATATCTATAAATAGAACCTTTTAGGGTTTCATTCATTAGACTTTGATGATAATGAATGTTGTATAACATTGAAAGACAAGTCCTCTCTCCTCGAGGCACAAATCTGAAACTTGTAACTAGGGTGATACTAGGGTGGAATCACTAGTGTTGCATTCTTGCTTAGAACGTTGGGTGCTAGAGGAGGTTGAGGTCTCTCTTGTGCTCATTGAAGAGAGTAGGTGTTCCTATTATCATTGTATTAAGTGTCTAGGTGCTTGAATACACTTAGGTTCTTAGTTCATGAGATAGTGTATGTCACTCTATCTATCCTTTCTATTCTTGCAATCTTGTAATGTTTGTATCTCGTATTGTACCCGTTTGTGTTGTTGTTGTTATTCCCATTGTTAAGTTCATCTTGTTCTTCATTCTCATGTTGTTAATCTAGTTTGTTATTCGCTTAAAATAGGTGTTAATCACCTCATTACATTGTGTTTTTGTTGTAGATCTTGAATCCGAGAGGGGTCACTCAAAGGGTCCTCGGTTCTCTTGAACTTGTGGACTGTTTTGAGTGTCTGTTTTGTGTGTTCTTGGTCAATCCTGTATCAGGGTAAGATGTACGCAGTCCATACCGCTACCTCCGAAGAAGTAGAGAGGCTGTTTCCGTGCAAATACAATGATCATAACTCTATTATTAATATAAGATCATAATTTCAACACAAAACGTAGGAAATGGCACCCTCGAGTGGGGCAAACACATGTGGTTCTCATTAGAACTCTGTCCCTGTGATTCTACTTGACTTCTTTATAGAAAAATCTTGTGACTTAAATTTCTGTCTCTGTATATGCGCTGATATCTGTATGAATGTAAGGGGGGTGAGTTCACTAACTCAATGAGTTGTAACTAAATTTAAGACTTGATTTTTGCATGCTAATTTAAAAACACGCTCAACATATGAAAATGGAAATTCATATAAATATACATATATTGTCATATATTTTGACATATAGTCGAATAATCATAATTCGTCTCTTTTCTGTCTGTACACTTTTCTCTTATCACCTGTAATCGGCACCATCCCAGTCAAGTAGGGACATCTTATTAACTGCAATGTGACACCACAGCTATTATTTGCGGGCTCCACCCTGTTGTCTGAGGATAACAGGAATCTAACACTGCCTTTGTAAGCAGGGATCTCTTTTTGTAATCTCATTCTCTTCGTTAAAACTCGTTTTGTATGACTTCTACATATGAGTATGTCATATATTAGTATATGCAAATCATAGTTCAATATTACATACAATCAGATATGCGAAAGTTTTCGTAGCATTTGAAAACATTTAGGTATATTTTGAAATATGCCAATCAAAGTACTAAAATGATGCTCATCTCATGACTCAGATGGTACCTAAAAGCTCATACCAAAGAGATCATATTTATGAAAAAAAACGTAACTCATATCTCAAGTAAAGTAGGCATGCACCAATACAATACCAGTCTCATAAACACGTCTCGAGTAGTGCTGGCAAATGAGTAGTTGGGTCGGATATGGGCAGGTTGAAAACGGATTGGACAAAAAATGGATAAAATATCTGGAGGCCATATTTCTTACATATAAAAGTGGGTCGAGTGATGGATAATATGGCTACCAGTGTCCATGGTGGTAATTTGGTACTAGACAACTTGAATACCAGGCAACTTTGTTAGATCCATTCTGGTTCTCCTTGGCAGTTCTTGCCCAAGTAAATTCTGTGCTTAATCATTTCTACAGAAATTGTCTAATATGACCAAGTCAAAAACTCTATTTGAAAATTCCTTTTTGTTTTTCATTGATAAATGATGTACTAGGTATAAATTTACTCTACGAGAGAGCCATTTAGTTTCTGCTTCTCTTTCGTTCTTTTTTTGGTGGTAACTTTTGGCAGGATCAGGAGATATTAGTACTCTTGTACTAATCTACAGAAAGAGTTGCAGTAATATAATTTCTCTGTAGATTGACGAAGAGCTTATTCCATTATTGTGGTTTATTAGCTAACTAGCCGCAAATATTATTTGATTTTTTTCTTTCTTTCTGTATGAATTGATTTCAGTGTATATAACTCTAGTGTTTAGTTTGTATGTAGGGGTGGGCATTCGGTTTGTTCGGATTGATTGTTTAATATCGGTTTGGTTTTTCGGTTTTCGGATTGACGAAAATGACAACCATAACCAAACCAAAATAACTTCGATTTGGTTCGGTTTTTACAAATTCGGTTCGGTTATTTCGGATTTTTATTTTGGTTTTGAAAATTGAAGTAGGGAGCATTTAAATTTGGTGATTTTTCTAGAAAAAATGATTTTTCTCAAACCTATTTTTCATCCCAAATATAATTAATTCAACACGTAGGAAATAACCATTAGTTTAACATAATATATAACAACATTATGCATAAGTTTGAATAAACAATCCACAAAATTGTTGAAATATCATAAAAACAATCCACACAGTGGTCACAGTCGTAGCCGGTTGTGTGACGACAGTGGTGGCACTCGGCAGCAATTGCCGACGGTAGTGACGAACCGGCGATCGAAATTTCAAACGAACTGAGTACTGACGATGACGATGGCTGAGCCTGAGCGCCGCTGCCGCCTTCACTCTTCAGGTTAATGTTATGTTAGCATTAGGGTTACTAAATGATTATAATTTATATATTTATTTGTTATATTATATCAGATTATATTATATTATTATTATGTTTACATATATAATAATATATATAAATATAAATTATAATATATTATTTATATAATTTTGGTTTATCCGATTTTCTTTTTTTGAAAATCCGAAAACCAAACCGTTTAATCGAATTTCTAAAATTTGAAATCGAAACCAATCCGAAAAACTGAAAAATCGAACCAAAATTAAATTTCGATTCTGTTTTCGAATATGCCCAGCCCTCCCTATTTGTATGGGAATTTCCTATCAGAGTATTTATCTCAAAGAGTGGTTCAGTATAAGTGGCAGTAGCTTTAGGTGAAGAGAAAACATAGTGGAACTACTTTGTTAATTGATCTATGTAAACAAAATAGTTATTTTGGTTGTAATATCAATTGTATACCAAATGAGTGAATTTCCTAGCTCAAAGAAGATTTCACCTTTCTTCCTACTTCCTAGCCCTAGAGTAAATTCTCTTCCTGATCTTCTACTTACCTTTGCTTTCATGCTGCTGGATTCGTCGCCTTTAAAGTGGCTTATGATATGGATATCCATAGTTTATCCATTTTTTACAGCAGGTTCTATGGATATGAACCATATCTGACCCAGTTTAAATGAATTAGTATCCAATGCGTTTTAAATTGGGTGGGGGCCAACATTTGTAAATCCATTTTGCCAGCACTAGTCTTGAGTAAATGCAATCTTTTCGAGACATCCATGTTAGATACGTTTAAATTTTAAATCATGCATAATTAGTTTATAAATCATCCATTTTATTAAAACAAGTCGAGGTTGAGCACACTCGCTTTGTCTTCGACACAAGCAGATTCAATTCTACTTGATAAACTTTGTGGAAGTTAGTTTCCTGGTTGGCGGTGATAATTTACCATTTATTTTAGCTGAAAAACATGTGCTGGTTCGTTCTTGACAAGGTTTGCAAATTTATAGGGCATCATTGATATAGAGAATGACTCCAAGCTTGAGTGAAGCAACTGCTTCATGTAGAAGCTTATTACTAATTCCCTAGGTTCATTGTAAAAAAAAAAAAAAACCACTTCCACACCCTGGATTTACGTGTTACTATATTCATTGGAGAACATCATTCACCCATTAGAGAACATTAATCATTCATAAATACCTCTAATATAGTTTTTCTTAGTCATATAAGTACACACTGTAAAAGGAATATTTTATGTGGCACTAAAGGGATGATATTTATCTCGCTTCTGGCATAGCAAACCCTAGTGGCAGGTCTTCATGACATGCCGCTAGCTCTATGATAGAGTGCTAGACGCGCCCCCTTGATAATTGTGTTGTTGTGCCTAGGTTATGAATGTTCGCTGCCACAGAGATTGTTCAATATGCTTACTGGTGCCTGTTGTAAGGGGATGTTCAAAAGGAAGTATCCAACTCGATCAGAAATTTTGGGTTAAGGCACAGCTCTTTGTGTTTGGGACTTCAATTTCTGTAGAAGCATATTGCTGTTACGTCATTACAAAGCTTCCAAAACATGATTATTATTATTATCAATATCAATCCTTAAAATGAATTCCGTGTTCATGGAGAGAGTTTTTGATTAGGCACTTACGGTTTCCTGATCTCTAGCAATTATAGCTTATAAATACATCCGCTCTTCTGATTAGTATGAAGTTGTGGATACAATTCAAAGAACTGGTATATCATCTCATCATAGCGTCTTTGCAGAGCTCTTAATAACATTGATTTTCTTCATACACAATGGGGAATCAAGAGTCTGGCTTAAATGACACTCACAGTGATAATTATCACCCCAGCCCAGAACATGTAAGAAATCAAATTGGCTCCAATCCTCAATATCAGCCTACAACTTATGCAGAAAGCTCCGTGGATTCTAACTATCGAGCTCAAGTTACATCATATGCCGGAGTTTCAGATAGAGCAAACTATCTAAGGAACCAGCAAGCCTCTTACATAGCTGATAACTTTAAATCTTTGGATGAGGTTAATTTCTTAATTACATGTTCATTTTCTCCAGATTATATAGAGTTGCATAGAACATCTCATGGTGGACCAATGTGGGGACATCAGATGGCAATGAACAAAGAGTCACAAGTTTGTGTTGTTTCCCTTAACTTCGGAGTTCAGATACCATCTTTTGTTTGCTTTAATTAATTTCGAGATCCTTGTTCTTTGAATGTTAACCTTTCTTCACCTCTAATCAATTATGATACTTGAACCAGAGAAACAGTTTTGTCACTATTATTAACCGTAAATCTTGTTTCTCAACACATGAAATGACCAAAAATTCTATGAGGTTATACTGCCTTACTTTATTTAGAGAGAGTATCTTATGTCGTAAAACCCCATTGTATAGCAAGTGCATCTCTTTACATTGTTAAAATACTATTGAAAATCTTAGTGGAAAAATGGAGGAACTGATTTTATTGATTCCAATTTGCTTAGTGTTTTTGGCACTCAGCTATTTAAGTATACTTAGTTACATCTTATATGTACACAAGCAACAGTTGATTATTATGATTGTATTATTTCCAACGATACATTAATTCTCTCAATACTAAATTAACTTTTCTCATATCAAATATTGCATTAGCTCTTATTATCATTTCCTACGCTGTATAAAGTGCTTATATGTTCTCCAAAATCTTCATTAATTTATGATATCATCTCCAACACTCTTCTTCAAACATGAGGTGGCGAATAGCTGAATTTGCAAAGTAGAATCGAGTATGCCGCGAAAGTTACTGCTAAAGGAGTAATCACTAGAAATGAACAGTCAGAATAGTACTTCAGAATGGTACTATCGAATAGGGTTGTCAGATCAGTATAACTTAAGTAGTGTGAATATAAAAATGACTTGCTCTGTCGTGAAGCTGATTTGCTGGGGAAACTACTGTGGGTAGATGAAGCACGGCTGAATATGCGGATATGCTGTTTGCCGGCAAAGTTTTCGACTGCTTCTGACGAGTCCAAGCATGCTATCGGATGTTTCTTTGACCAGAAAGTCGGCAGTGCACAATGCTGACTGTGGTCAATCTACAGTGCTAACTCAGCGCTGATAGTGATTTAACTGACAGGGAGATGACTTGAAAGTGAGGTATGATGATTGGGCAGTAACATGATACTGAATGGCTGTATGAGAAATCTAGACTAATATATGAGTAACGCCAATGGGATTTACGTGTTACACAGAAATGCATACATATATGTGCCACATTAGGAAATTTATTCATATGTATTGGAAAGTTTGGATATAAAAGACAAACAACAACAACAACAACAAACCCAGTGTATTCCCACCTGGTGGGGTCTGGGGGGGTAAGATGTACGCAGTCCATACCTCTACCTCTAAAGAAGTAGAAAGGCTGTTTCCGATAGACCCCCGGCTCAAGACACAAAACACCAGATACCACACAAATACAAAGTAAAACACCGAACAAGGTTACAAGAGTACATAACATAACATCTATAACATAAATACGGCAGCCATAAGTAAAAGAAAAAGAAAACAGAAAGAAAACAGAGGAAAGCACCCATATTCGTACCCCCAGCAAGTAATTTCCTACACTAGCGACCCAAACTGGCCCTAGTCCTCTGCCCTAATTCGCGTTCTCCAGACCTTCCTATCTAGGGTCATGTCCTCGGTGAGCTGTAACTGCTCCATGTCCCGCCTAATCACCTCACCCCAGTACTTCTTCGGCCTACCCCTACCTCGTCTAAAACCATCCAACGCTAGCCTCTCACACCTACGAACCGGGGCATCCATGCCCCTCCTCTTCACGTGTCCGAACCAGTTCAATCGGACTTCCCGCATCTTGCACTCCACTGGAGTCACACCAACCTTCTCCCTGATAATCTCACTCCGAACTCTATCCCCCCTAGTCAGCCCGCACATCCAGCACAACATCCGCATCTCTGCCACCTTCATTTTTTGGATGTGGGAATTCTTAACTGGCCAACATTCCGCTCCATACAACATGGCCGGACGGACTACCACCCTGTAGAATTTGCCTTTAAGCTTGGGCGGCACCTTCTTATCACATAACACCCCCGACGCGAGCTTCCACTTCATCCATCCCGCCCCAATACAGTGCGAGACATCCTCGTCAATCTCCCCGTTACCCTGGATCACGGACCCGAGATACTTGAAACTATCCCTCTTACATACCACCTGTGATTCCAGCTTCACTACCACCTCATCCTCCAGCCTTACGTCATTAAACTTGCATTCCAAATACTCTGTCTTGCTTCTGCTCAACCTGAACCTTTTAGACTCAAGGGTTTGTCTCCACACCTCTAATTTATTATTCACACCCCCTCGAGTCTCGTCAATCAGAACTATATCATCCGCAAAAAGCATACACCACGGCACCTCCCCTTGAATACGCCGCGTCAACACATCCATCACCAAAGCAAACAAAAAAGGACTAAGAGTAGATCCCTGATGCAATCCTGTCAAGACAGTGAAATGCTCTGAGTCTCCTCCCGCCGTCCTCACCTGAGTTTTTGCTCCCTCATACATGTCCTTAATTGCTCTGATATATGCCTGCGGGACTCCACTCATCTCCAAGCACCTCCAAAGCACCTCTCTGGGGACTTTGTCGTATGCCTTCTCCAGGTCGATAAACACCATGTGCAGGTCCTTCTTCCTTTCCCTATACTGTTCCACCAGCCTCCGTACCAGGTGAATTGCCTCCGCCGTTGAACGGCCAGGCATAAACCCAAATTGGTTTTCCGAAATAGACAATATCCGTCTCAGCCTCGCCTTGACCACTCTCTCCGAAATCTTCATAGAGTGACTCAATAACTTAATCCCCCTATAGTTATTGCAACTCTGGATGTCTCCCTTATTCTTATAGAGAGGGATCATGGTACTCCACCTCCAAGCCTCGGGCATCTTTGCCGTCTTGAAGATTTCGTTGAACAATCCAGTCAACCACCTTACACCAGCCTCTCTAACGAACTTCCAAAACTCCACCGGTATCTCATCCGGCCCCGTCGCCCTACCCCTTCGCATCCTGCGAACAGCCTCTCTATCCTCTTCTACCCTAAAACGTCTACAATAACTAAAATCTCGACACTCCTCTGAGTGCTCCAGTTCCCCTAACTCAATAGCTTTATCCCCTTCGTCATTCAAGAGCCTATGGAAGTACGACTGCCATCTATCCTTAATGTGGCCGTTCTCCACCAACACTCTACCGTCCTCCCCCTTAATGCACCTCACCTGGTTGAGGTCACGCCCCTTCCTCTACCTAGCCTTAGCGAGTCTAAACAACTTTTTCTCCCCTCCTTTCCACTGTAACCCTGCATACAAGCTCTCAAAAGCGGCCGTCTTAGCTGCCGTGACAGCTGACTTAGCCTCCTTCCTAGCTAGCTTGTACTCCTTCCTGTTTACCCGCTTCTCTTCTTCGTCCTTACTCTCAACCAACTTAGCATACGCCCCTTTCTTGGTCCCCACTTTCTTCTCTACCTCTTCATTCCACCACCAATCCCCCCGATGGTGCCCGGCTCGGCCCCTAGAAACACCCAACACCTCAGATGCATTCTCCCTGATGCACCTCGCCGCCCTATCCCACATACTATCCATGTCCCCCCTACACTCCCACACCCCTATTCCCGCCAACTTCTCCCCTATCTCCCACGCCTTCACTGGCGTCAAGCCGCCCCACTTAATTCTAGGTCTACCCTCCGTACATCTCCTCTTTCTATTCTTCTTTATACCCAAATCCATAACCAAGAGCCTATGCTGGGTCGAAAGATTCTCACTCGGGATAACCTTACAGTCCTTACACAGCACCCTATCCCCTTTCCGAAGCAACAGAAAGTCAATCTGGGTCCTGGCTAACGCGCTTCGAAAGGTGATCAAGTGATCGTCCTTCTTCGGAAAACCCGAGTTCACCACCACCAGCCCAAAGGACCTCGCAAACTCCAATAGAGTAGTCCCCTCTTTATTTCTGTCCCCAAAACCAAAACCACTATGCACATCACCAAAGCCTTCCGGTAACGCCCCGATGTGCCCGTTGAAATCTCCTGCTACAACAATCTTCTCCGAGCTAGGTACGTCTCTCACCACCTCCTCCCAAGCCTCCCAAAACCGCATCTTCTCCTCCCCTCCGAGCCCACATGGGGCGCATAGGCATTACACACGTTCAGGGTAAACCCCCGGATGACCAACTTAATAGTCATCAACCTATCGTTGATCCTCTTCACCTCTACGACCTGACCTCTAAGCTCTTCATCTACTAAGATGCCAACTCCATTCCTGCGCCTCTCGTTCCCAGAGTACCACAGCTTGTACCCATCCACATCCCTAGCCTTAGACCCTACCCACTTGGTCTCTTGGACACACGCAATATTGATCCTCCTCTTCCTAAGGATCTTCACCCGTTCTTTGGACTTACCCTGAAGGGTCCCTATATTCCAAGACCCAACCCTCAGCCTACCATCACTATCCACACGCCCTCCTGAACCACCCCCGCGGCCAAACCTTGGCCTCCCACCCACTCCTGCCCTTTCCTCATCCCCCGCCCCCACAACAACCCCACGCCCCAACCCCCTCGAACATGACCCTATCCTACCATTACTGCCCACAGCCACTACTACGAGGAAATATAAGAAAATATAAAAATATATAAGAAAATATAAACATATAAACGATGGTAGAAACAGAGCAGCAGCAAGAAATATAAAGTTCACACAAATCCCACGCAAATCAAGGTACAGGGGATAATACTAGCATAATATAAAGAATGAAATATAAAGAATGAAATGAAATATAAAGAATGAAATAGAATGAAATAACAAAGGTTAGAAGTCACCGGGCGTCGGCTGCTGGATCTGCGGGAGGGGGTCTCGCCGGAGCTGGAGACCGAAGGGGGGGGGGGGGGCGGTTGAAATCTCGCCGGAGCCGGAGGGTGGGGGATTCGCCGGAGCTGGAACCGACGGAAAAGGGGAGTCTGGGGCCGGCTGATGGGTGCGCCGGAGCTGGAGAGCGAGGGGGGGTCTGCCGGAGGTCGGCGGTGGCGACGGCGACGGGGGGTCTGCCGGAGGTCTGCCGGAGATCTGTGGTGGCTCCGAAGTTCGGCGATGGTGACGGCGACGGGGTGGTCTGCCGGAGGTCTATCGGAGGTCGGCGGCGCCAAAGGTCGGCGCCGGGGGGCCGGCGCCGGACTGGGGACGACGACGGCGCCGGGACTGGGGGCCGGGGGAGAGAGTAGGGAGAGGAGAGAGAGGGGGGGGAGAGGGGAGAGAGCCGTTGGAAGCTAAGAGAGAGAATATTTTTGAAAATAAGTGCTTATTCAGTTTGGATATAAAAGACTTTAGGCAAAATACAAGGAAATGAGATCTCTTGCCCTCTTACAATTTGAATGGAAGAAAATGACATTTTTAGATCTCTCATGTATAAAAATGAAGGATCTCTTATAAAAAGGTCATAGAAGTTAAAAAGAAAAATTGTAAAGGGCTATAATACCATTTCTCCCAATACATTTGTCTTGCGTGTTCTTTCAGTTTCTGTTCCCCTACCTCCTGTTTCTTTTGCATCCTCCCCTGTTTTCCACACAATATTCCCTTAGTTTACATTTGTTTAGCGTTTCTTCCCCTACTTTTCACATAACATGCCCTTCACCGAACCCCGCGCACAGCAGGAGCTTAGTGAACTAAGCTCTACCCCTTTTTTAATTTTTGGTGTAAAGAAAGATATTCAGATGAAGATATGTTACCGTTCTTTCTTTTTTTTTTTTTTTAAAAGAAGAAGATATTCAGATAAAAAGAATCAATCATGGATGCCTTAGGCTCCCTGTGAGATGAACAATTTTTTTTTGTTTTTTGCGATCTGTAAATATGGATTCCAGCAATTCCTTTGTTTGGATGTTTTTAATTCTTCAAATCCCCAGAGAATCAGCCAAAAGGGGAAAACTGGAGAAACTTCCACCCAGAGGTAATACTTTTACTTGTAAGCTTCATATAAATGAAATATTGAAATATGTGTAGTATAATTGTGAAGTTATATAGGTGTTATGGATGGTCACCAATTGTGGAACACTAATGGTGGTTTTTTGGGTATCAATGGTGGATTAAATGGTAATTAAGGATATAAATTATGTTGCACGATTATAAATGACGTTTTGTTCCATGGATAACATGAAAATGGTATAAGTGGATATAGATTTCACTCTAGGCTAAGAATTGGGATATGGGTGGTCTAGGGCCAATTCTCACAATATCAAATTGGATGAATTGAGCTATGAATGATATGTTTAGGTTAAAATTGATGTAGATTGACATTGTTGGAGTTCAGTGGGGTACCAAAAAGCATACATGTTCAAGTTGAGGTAAGTTGAGATGTACCCTTCTTGAGATTTTTTTAATCTCAAGGAATGGTTTGAGTTGAATTTCCAAAAATTTTGAACGCGAATGTGTGTTTCCAGGGATGAACAAATGCATTCTCCATGATTTGGGGAGTTGTTTCTGGGTGTGCTAGTTTAATTAATAGCTGAATTTTTGTATATGTTGATTTAAATATTGTTTTAAAAGAACAATATAAAAACGGTTAACTCAAAGAGCGTCAAGGAAAAGATCTAAAAGTAGTTGGTGCAAAGAGCACGAAAAATATACAAAAGCAGTTGGCCCGAAGAACGTCAATGAAAAGACCTATTAGACCTCATTTGTTTTTATTAAGATTATTAAGACGTCCGAATATGAATAAATATATGAATATTAAGGTGTGCCTTAAGGTTTAGATGTCTGAATTTGAATACACATATGGATATAAGATATTAAGATGTTGGATTAAGATTTGAATATAATTAAGATTATTTGTTTTTCAATATTTGAATTTATAAAAGTTTCCTTTATTTAAAAATTAATAAATGTAAAATTCAGCAAAATACTAAATTAATCTAATGCTATATCAATAAAATATTTTTAAAAAACTATATGGCGCTTGGTGGTGGTAATAGCTAGCGGTGGTGGTGGTTGCAGATTGGGGATGATGTTCGCTAATAGTGGTATTCTGGGTAGCAGTTAATGCTGGTGGTGGTTGGCAGTAATAGTGGTTGATAGTGGCTAACAGTAGTGGTTGATGGTGGTAGTTGGTGGTGGCAGCTAATAGTTGTGTTGGATGCTAGTGATATTTAACGGTGGTGGTAAATGATAACAGTGGTTGGCGATATATAGTATTGGCTAATGACGGTGATTGTCGGTAGTGATGGTTGTTGTGGTAACGGTGGTTAGTGGTGTTGATTGTAAATGGTGGCTAGTGATGGTGATAGTTGTAGTGATTAGTGGCAATGGTGGTTTTGGGTGATAGGTAGTGATAGTTGATAATGGTGTGCGCGATGCCGGTAGTTGATAATGGTTGGTGATGATGGTAGCAGTGAATGAATGAAATTGGTGAGCTAACGTCTTTGTAGAATTTTTTTAATAGACATCTTAATGATATTAAGATTTTGTTGTAGATCTTAATCATTTAAATTTAATCAAACTCATTAGGTGGTTGAAATATATAAAAAACAACATATTCGAAGTAATCCCACAAGTGGGGTTTGGGATGGGTAGTGTGTACGCAACCTTACCGCTTGCTTGTGAGGTAGAGAGATTGTTGTTGATAAACCCTCAGTTCGAGTAAAAGCATTACAAAGCGGTTCAGAAAAGGAAAACAACTAAAGAAAAGAATGCAGGACAAAATGCTAAACAAAGCATACTACAAAGTGAGAAACATAGAAAAAAAAGAAATGCACTGAATGATTAAGATTCACACCTAAAAAGACAAATTTAGTTACTGAGATCTGAACGATTAAGATTAAGACTTTCATTAAGTGCAAATAATTAGTATCTAGTGAGGTCCTCATTCCGCTAACAATAAATTTAGATACAGTTTCAAAAAATGTGTATTTAAAAATGCATTTTTATGCTTTTATTGTCTTAAGTAATAACCTATGATTGCCTATGCATATTTTTCAGATGAAGTGACTCCAACCTTAAGTGACGGAGTCAATGACACTTAGACCTCATTTGTTTTCACTTAATGAAGATCTTAATCTTAATCATTCATATCTCAGTCAGTAAATCTATTTTGTTTTTAGGTCTGAATCTTAATCATTCAGATCTTAATAACTAAGTGCCTTTGTGTTCCTTATTTTATAACTACTTTATGGTATGAATAGATCTAATGATTAAGATTTATAGCAAAGTCTTAATATCGTTGAAATGTCTATTTAAAGAATTTCTATAAAGACAATAGTTCATCACTACTCCATCTACTTTCACCCACAACCACCATCCAGCCACAACTACCACCGCCGCCAATCACCAACACCCACCACCTATAACCACCATCACTACTACCGTCAATCAGCACAGTCAGTTGTCACCAAGACTCACCTCCTTTAACCACTATTTATAATAATCTCCACCAACAGCCATTATATATTGCTAACCTCCCTCATCATTAACCACCACCATTAATTATCACTATCATCCACCATGATTATCCGCCGCCTCCACCAACTATCACCATTAATTAATACTACAAACCACTATACCACAAGATACTACCCTCAACAACAATCATCAGTCAACACCATCCCCAATGGACAAAAAATTACCAATTAGTCATTACCATCACCCACCATCATCTAAATTGTTACAATATTTTATTGATTTAGTATTTTATATGCATTTTATATTTATTTATTTTTAATAAAGACAAGTTTTATATGTTCAAATGTTGATAAAACGAACAACTTTAATTATTTAGTATTCAAATCTTAATAAAACATCTTATATTTAACTGTGCATTCAGTCAAGCGTCTTAATCTTACTGAGAATAAATTAGGCTTTACTAAGTACACTAGTTGTTCTCATGCTCCTTTTGAATGTCATTGTTGTATTCTCCATGCAGGTATAATGACAAAAAAGCGAATCACGAGCTAGATTTCGACGCTTCTATTTTAAGCATTTGGTGAACCCTCTTAATTTCAGTGGGTGTCAGTTTCTACAGCTTATTCTTTTGCATGGGGCGTATCCTGTTCTTAATACTCTTTTTATATATCGTAGAGGTTTCATGACCTTCACTCTGGGGGGTCTAGACATGTAAATGAGTCCTTTACGACTATTTTTCAGTTCTTATAAGACCTTGAGCCATTTACTTTGCTTCTGAAAAGTTATTCTAGTTTAAATATGTTTTTCTCACTAGAGTAATGAATGTTCAGACGTGTTCTGTGGTTCGCGTGATGACCGGGTAGTGGCATCGGGTGATAGTCACGCGCTCATCTAGAATTGGGGTGTGACACAAACTTAGTCTTATTCTTGGTTGACCTAATGTTAGGACTTATATTATCTACACTCCAGGTATCTAATCTCAGGCATGCAAAGGGTATTAGAATATCCCACATTGATTAAGGAATGCTATGCTGCCTTATATTGCTTTGGACCTATGTTGCTCAGATTCGGGTGTGGTTTTCAGATAGTGGTGCGGATCTAGATGTTGGATTCTGCATCACATAAATTTTAGGATTTGGGGTTATGGATCCTAGTGTCGATATGGGTGTTGTATACGACTAATAAATATATTTAAAAAATCTATATGACAATTAGTTATGTAAGATTTTTGAAAATTAACTTATAGTTTGATTAACAAGGTGATCTAAATCCTTTATTGTCAATTAAGCTAAATAAAAGAGGAATCATTACATCAAAGAGTAGTACTTTTTTAATCTTAGGATTCAGGGATATGGTAGGAGTATGGGTATGCGTGTTAAGATAGAACAAATAAATGTATATTAGTTTATATTTTGACAATTAATTGAAGTTATTAAATTAAAGCTGATAAAATTAAACTGAACACTTAATATTCATAAGTGATCTCATATAAACTCAATCAATGGTCTGAGGTGTTGTTTGTGACAACATGGGGAGAATGGGTGCTTTTCAAAGTTTAGTGTTTAGAGAGAGTGTGGGGAACTTGTGATAGTATGATTATTCAGTTCTGGCTAGAATTAATACAAATGCCACAACTATACGCCTCAGTCTCAAACAACTTCGGGTCGGTTATATGAATCTTCACTTACGAGATTCCCCAATTAAATATCCCGTTTCCCAGTTTTTCAAAAATTATATGGGAGTTACAAATCTGACCAATCTGAACTAAACTGAAAAGGTTATTGATATAACAAAAATACGAGCTGTATGAACCTTATTTTCCGTAGAATCGAACACAAAGCTTTGAAGTCTTGTAGCCTCAACGTTACACTTGCACTCTATCTGCCTCATTTTTGTTTTTCTTTATGCTATGGCATCATGTGGTTGTTTATTGTTATCTAATGGATGTCCTTTATGAGATGCTGCTTCTTGAAAGCTATATATGGATTTATGATTATCCTAACTCATCTGAAAAACATGTAGGTCCAACTTCATTTGCCCCAATAGTCAATTCTGCAATTGATATAGTGGAGGCAAATAATGGACAGTACCATGTCCTTGTCATTATTGCAGATGGACAGGTTCATATCTTCTTGGAAATAATTTGACTTCCTTGACTTCTTCCTTGTTTCTTCCCTAGTTTCACCAAATTCTAAAAACAGGTAACAAGGAGCATTGACACTCCGTCTGAAAGACTTAGCCCTCAAGAACAGGCTACTGTAAATTCTATTGTTGCTGCTAGGTAAACAGGTGACCTTTCAGGGAAGTTGATTTAGAGTGCCATTCTTCTGCCTTACTTGACATGCTTACATGCAGTGAATATCCTCTTTCAATTATTCTGGTTGGTGTTGGAGATGGACCATGGGATGAAATGAAACGATTTGATGATAACATTCCTCAACGGGCATTTGATAACTTCCAGGTATGACTTAAAGACATTCTTTACTTTGCTTCCATCTCTTTAGCATGTCTGATTAAACCAACTATGCTCCACCTTTCATCTGTTCTAGATATTTTTGTTTTTCGTTCTTGATTTCACAGCTACGAATATTTGTGGCTTTGAGGCTTACCGTTGTTTATAGAATAGAATGACTATGAGATCAGAAACAGAGGAGGAGGAGAAAGAAGGAGAAAGAAAAGATGAGTGTAGTTAAGAGAGTAGTTATTATTGTATTGATCAAGTGAGTACATACATGTATATATAGTGTGATAGTAGTCGGTTAGCATGAGGGCTAGAGGTAGTTGGTTAGTTAACTGATGTAACTGTTATAACTAACTTAGGTCTTAATTAACTAACTTTGTGAAGAGTGATCTTCATCAACTAGTGTGAGTTAGTTATGTGAATGCTTCGCACTCTCTTTCTTCTTCTCAATACCCCCCCTCAAGCTAGGGGTGGAAAAAATATTGATCAAACCTAGCTTGGAGCTTAGATGAACATGTTGAGCCTTGCATAGACCTTTAGTAAGAATGTCTGTAGGTTGATCCTTGGTGGTTATATACTCTGCCTTCACAATGTTTTGTTGGATTTTTTCTCTAATGAAACGACAGTCAATCTCTTATGTGTTTTGTTCTCTCATGAAATACTGGATTGGCTGCTATTTGTATTGCAGCTTTGCTATCTGTATATACTGTTACAGGTAGATCAACTTTGAACCCAACCTCTTGAAACATTCCCAGTAACCAAATTACTTCTGCTACTGTAGAAGCTAGGCTTCTATACTCTGACTCAGCTGAGCTTCTTGACATTGTAGATTGTTTCTTAGACTTCCAAGACACCATAGATTCTCCAATCTTCATGTTAGAATATGAGTAGGAATATGAATAGCATATAATCCTACTTGGAAAAGGATTGTAATGTAGTGTCCTATTAGGAAAATGATTGGAATGTATTGTCTATAAATAGGGCCTCAATGTAATAATGTAGTTATAACAATTCAATAATATTCTTCTCATATTTCTCACATGGTATCAAAGCTTCCACGATCTTGGTAAAGAATCAACGAGTTTCCGCTGCCGGCGGGTGGCTATAATCCATATATGCCGCCCGTCTGGCCAATGATTATGTTAGCAAAAGTTGGGTCACTGACTCACTGTGTATCTTTCTAGTGACTATTTTCTCATATTTTTGCGTAGCACCATGCATCTGTCTGGTGACTACTTTTTCATATTTATTTTTCTTAGCACTGTACTTCTTTTCGGTGACTATTTTCTTATATCTGATTTGCGTAGCACCGTGCATCTTTCCGGACTACTGTCTCATATCTGAGTTGCATCGCACCATGCATCTTTCTGGTGACTCCTCAGATTTAATTTACATAGAATTTACATAGTTCCGTACATCTTTCCAGTGACTCCTCAGATCTTTTTCAGTAGGCTCGTGCCATCATTCCGATCCTGCCCATATAATTTCTCTTTTCCAGTAGGATCGTAACGTCATTCCGACCCTACTCATATAATTTCTATTTCTCAATAGGGTCGTGCCATCATTCCGACCCTACGCATATTTCTCTTTTTCAGTAGGGTCGTGTCATCATTCCGACTCTACCCATATACTTTTTTTTCCTCAGATTGTAGTCACTTTTTAGCCATCAAATCTAATAATCCGGCGTGTGAGCATGTTTCGGCTAAGTTTCCGGTGACTTCCATGTTTAAGATCTACTCGTCTCTTGATTTCGAGATGACCCGTATATTTTATACCAGTTTTCGGCAATTTTCCAGCGGCACATCGACTTTACGGCAATATTTACTACTTTTAGGATCATTTTTTCAGTTTGTTCCATTTCAATTGAGGTCTCCCAGACGTCCAAAGCGGTCATTATCAGTTTTCTTGCAGATATCTTCACCAAGTTCCTCACCGATTCTCATATTAGTTACATCCATAACAAGCTTGGTACATATGTCTTCTATGCACCAGTTTGAAGGGGAGTGTTAGAATATGAGTAGGAATATGAATAACATATAAAATCCTACTTAGAAAAGGATTATAATGTAGTGTCCTATTAGAAAAGGATTGGAATGTATTGTCTATAAATTGGGCCTCAATGTAATAATGTAGTTATAACAATTATTCTTCTCATATTTCTCACACTTCACTAGGAAACCAGTTACTGACTTCCTTGAATGTGCACAGGCTGCCCAATCAGCATCACAGTATGCTGTGATTGTAGTCTGTGGTTTGCTGGACAGTAGTACTCCAAGTCCTGGTTGCATTTTCAGATACCTCACTATTCTTTTGGCTGCTTCCATGTGAGATCTTTTAGGTTGTTGCAGATATTGACTCAGAGTTTGTACAAAATAAGCTATGTTTGGTCTTGTAACTATCAGATATAGTAGTTTCCCAATAAGTTTCTGATAGGACCCTTATCATCAAGTAGTTCATCACCTGTAGAGTTGTCTGAGATGTGATCATTATACTCTTTGGTGGTAAGTTTTAGATTGTAATCCATAGGGGTAGTAGCTGGTTTAGAGGCTGACAAACCAAGCTCAGAGATAACTCCATTGTATACTTTCTTTGGTGCATAAGGATGCCTTGACTTGATCTAGCAAACTCTATACCTAAGAAATATTTCAGTTCCCCCAAGTCTTTCATCTTGAAAGATAGTTGTAGTGCTCTCTTTGCTTCTTCTATCGCTCCATGTTGTCTCCAGTTATCAACATGTCATCAACATAGATGAGTATTATAATAGTTCCTTTTCCAGTCTTCTTGATGAACAATCAGTGATCAAACTTGCTTTGATTGAAAAGTTTTATCAGTGCTTCTGTTAGCTTGGCATTCCACTGTCTTGGAGCCTGCTTTAAGACCATATAATGATTTGATGAGTCTGCATATCTTATTCTCCCCGACTCACAAATCCCTGAGGTAGTGTCATGTAACTCTCATCTCATCTGTAGGGTCACCTTGTAGGAAAGCGTTGTATACATTCATCTGATGTATATGCCAATGCTTTGATGCAGCCATGGATAGAATGGACCTTACTGTCACCATTTTTACCATAGGAGAAAAGGTTTCCTGATAGTCTATTCCCCCCTTTTGGCAATATCCTTTAGCCACCTGGCTTTTAATCTTTCAATCTCACCATTTGCCTTGTACTTGACTTTATAAACCCACCTGCATCCTGTTGGCTTCTTTCCGGGAGGCAAGCTAACTATATCCCATGTCTTGTTCTCTTCTAGAGCCTGAATTTCACTTTGCATGGCTTCAATCCACTTAGGATCCTTTGATGCTTCAATGTAGGATGCAGGTTCTGTAACTGAAGAAAGATAAGCAATGTAAGCACCATATTTAGCTGAGATGTTGTCATAAGAAATGTAATTAGAGATAGGAAAAGGAGTGTCCTGATGTTGACTCAGAGATATGAAATCTTTGAGCCAAATTGGTGGTTGGCTTCCTCTAGTTGATCTTCTGGTAGGTTGTGTTATATGAACTCTACTGGCCCTTGTTCCACTTTGTTGAGGTTGTGCTGTGGTTGTATTAGGAGGTGGAGCTAGTGACACTATTGAAGAAGTTGGTGTTGGAGGTGAGTTAGAAGCATTAGGTACTTGGTTGATAGGTACACCAGTAAGATCATCCTCTATGTGGTGTATAGCTGATAGAGTATCTACAAACACTGGACTATCCACATGTTTCTTTGTAAATGGGAATTCATTTTCTCTGAATAAGACATCCCTGGTCACAAAGAAACAATGGTCAGTAAGATCATATAGTATATATCCTTTCTGTACTTCAGAATAACCCATGAGTTAATTCTTTGGACCTAGACAACATCTTTCCTGGTTATACCAAGTTCTTAGCAAAGCACATGCACCCAAACACCCTTAAATGATTTAATTATGGTTGTTTGTTATAGAGCTTCTAATATGGACTAGTTCCATTTAGCACACTAGAAGGAAGACTATTGACTAAATATGCAACGGTTTGTACACAATGACCCCAAAATTTGAGAGGTACTTGAGCTTGTAACCTTATCACTCTTGTTACCCCTAAAAGGTGTCTGTGTTTTCTCTCAGCTACCTCATTTTGTTGAGGTGTGTATGGGCAAAACCTCTGATGTATAATGCCCATTTTGTTAAAGAGATTAGTGCAAGTGTTATTGATGAACTCAGTTCCATTATCAGACCTGATGGTCTTGATAGTTTTGTTGAACTGAGTTTTTACATATTGCAAGAAAATAGGAAGAACAACACATACATCAGATTTCAATTTTAACGGGTATAACCAAGTCATTCTAGTAAAGTCATCAACTATTGTCAAAAAATATTTGTTTCCATCAAAAGTCTGCACTTTATAGGGACCCCATACATCCATATGAATCAACTCAAAACTATTAGAAGTACTTATAGAGCTGGTAATGAAAGGTAATATACATTGCCTGGCACAAGGACACACATTACATTCTTTAAGGGTATCTACTATATCCTGGTGTGTAGTAGGTAGAATTTTCTTTATGGTAGGACTAGACACATGGCCTAATCTTTTATGCCAGTGTCTTATATCAGTGTCACTATTAAAAGAGACATCCAACTGAGTGCTGAGGTTAGCACTTGCAGCATCCTTAGAAGTTTGATTCACCAGTACATAGAGTCCATCACATTCTCTACCAATCCCCTTCACCTTGCCATTGGACAGATCCTGAAACACACAAAAGTTAAGATAAAATGAAACGACACAATTTAAATCTTTAGTGACCTTGGATACTGACATCAGATTATACTTGAGCGAGGTAAAACAAAGACATTATTCAATGTGTTATCTGTTGATATAGTGCTGGAACCAGTGTGTGTTACTTGTGCTATTTCACCATTAGGTAATTGCACCTGTTTAGGGTGTGATATTTGGACTATAGAGGCCTTGTAAGCATATCCAAACTGGACACCATGTGATTGGTGGCTCCTGTATCAATGATCCAATCCCTAAGTATCTTAGCCACAAGTAAAGCTTTACTTAGACCCATACCTGATTCAACACTACCCGCAAATGTAGCAGAGGATCCTGGAGTAATCAATACACTGCAAGCAGCTGACTGTCCAGTTCTATAGCCATTAGTCATTACAGTAGTCACACATCAGATTTGTATTTTTCTTGAACTTCTGGTGATTGACTTTAGAGTACATTACTGATGCATCATGAGTGTATGAATTAGAGGGCATGGCACCTAATAAACCAGCAGCCCTAGAACCAACAGACTTTTGAGATTCATCACTCATGATCATATAAGCCTGTGTAACTGAAGGCAATGGGGTCATAAGAAGAATCTGACTCCTAGCCTGCAGATAGTTGTCATTTAATCCCATTAAAAACTTATGCAATTTCTGCCTTTGTAAATACACAAGAAAATGCTTGGACTTAGCACAGTTGCAACCAGGTGGAGGAACAATTGCTTCCAATTCCACCCATAGCTCTTTCAATTTAGTAAAGTATGCAGCAACAGATGATGTTCCTTGAACTGAAGTTGCTATTTCCTTGTGAAGGTTGAAGGTTCTTGAACCATCAACCTTATCAAATCTTGACTTCAGATCCTCCCACACTTCTTGTGCAGTATCAGCATAGATCATGCCTCCAAGTAAACTGCTAGGCACTGTATTCATTAACCAAGATTGTACCACTGCATTACACCTTTCCCATTGATACCACAGTTCCTCTCCAAATGATTCCTTTTTCCAAGTTCCATCAACAAATCCCAATTTGTTTCTTCCCAAGAGTGCAATTCTCATATGCTTGCTCCACAAATTATAGTTTTCAACCCCAGTCAACTGTAGAGAAATGAGAGAAATGCCACTTACATCAGTGTTGTGCAAATAAAGAGGATCACTTGTGTGCCACTTGTCGAACTTGGATCTCCATGAACTGCAGCATTCACAGGGTCAGCACTTCCATCGGACGCCATTGTCGTAATGCAGGAGAAATCAGCAGCTAAATTCAGTTCTCAGAACTTTAACGAGATGAAAGAAACAGAGTAGTTCTTGATAATTTAATCACTCAAGCTGATTGTTGCGGAATTTTTGGCTAGTAGATTGCTGTGCTCTGATACCATGTAGCAATCTAGCATTCAACTCGTACAATGCCCAACTACTCACTGCAAGAGTATTCAAGGTACTCTGATCATGCAGAGTAATTTACAGAATAGAACGACTGTGATGAGAAACTGAGGAGGAGGAGAAAGAAAAGATGAACGTAGTTAAGAGAGTAGTTATTATTGTATTGATCAAGTGAGTACATACATGTATATATAGTGTGATAGTAGTCGGTTAGCATGAGGGTTAGAGGTAGTTGGTTAGTTAACTGATGTAACTGTTATAACTTAGGTCCTAGTTAACCAACTTTGTGAAGAGTGATCTACATCAACTAGTGTGAGTTAGTTATGTGAATGCTGTGCACTCTCTTTCTTCTTCTCAATACTTTTCCTTTTAATACTTACAGATCTAAGATATGTCATTATCTTACCATGTTATATGATACCTCCATATTTTTTTGACGAGCTTGATTGCTGGTTCTCCTATTGGTTGATATTGACTAGGAAACAATTGCTAACCTGATACCTAGTTTGTCTAGCATATGTGGCAAAATATTTCTATAGAAAGACTATACCTTTCCAAATTGGATGTTAATATTATCATTCTGTGATTGCTAGCTGGTGGAGATATTTTAAATAGATACCACAAAACGAATTTATTGTCAAATTTGAGGGATGAGTTGGAGTTTTGAGTAAGGGGATTTGCAGGAATCTTATCTAAACAGCTTGTGACATCTGAGCCAAATAGACACTACTGCTACTATTAGGGATGTTTTGCTCTATATGTTCAAGTACTACACCACATAACCTTTCTCCTAGAGGATTCCATGCTTTTGTGAAGGATTTTTCTTCCAACTTCTAGGTTGTGCTCTTACACTCTCCCCTCCCGACCCTCAGTCCTGCAACTGCTATTAGTTGTAAACCAATTTAAAAAGGGGAATCTACTAAAAAAGAAGAGAAAGTAAAACAGAAAGCATCTTTACAACCTCCTCCTCTTCATTCTCATCTTTTCTATCAGGAAAATATTTTGCTGCAATATTTCTGTCTGGCATTATCTTTAGAGGTAGAGGTATGGACTGCGTACACCTTACCCCCCCCAGACCCCACCAGGTGGGAATACACTGGGTTTTTTGTTGTTGTTGTTGTTGTATTTCTTTCTGGCATTATAATCTGTTAAAAAAGAAAGAACACTGAACAAACTTCTTTTCCATAAGGGTGAGAATGTGAAGGTGCTTAAAAGGAAAAGCCCCGGCAATAGAATAGAGTTTGGTATGGAGGAATCAGAAGTGTGATAGGCGAGCAATATGGTATAGAAAAAGGGGATACTGAACAAGTCGCATAGCCTAGTGAAAGGCCACCATGAAGCTACATAATGATATAGAAAAGGAGATGATTTGTGTGGTTGTTGATGGCAGAAGAATTTCTTTGAGATAAACATTGGTGTATAGTGGATGTGTTGAATCACACTTCAGTAGATGTATGCTCTTCTTCT
This sequence comes from Capsicum baccatum var. pendulum, assembly GCA_030864225.1. Lineage (NCBI taxonomy): Eukaryota > Viridiplantae > Streptophyta > Magnoliopsida > Solanales > Solanaceae > Capsicum > Capsicum baccatum. Next base: position 70,929,120 of record CM061558.1, on the reverse strand, counting down.
TCTTTTTCTTTTTAAAATAAAAATTTAATGGTGGCAGAATTTATTAACAGAGGGAGGAAATATGGTTTTGGAAACATCCTTTAACATACATTTTTAGGGCCCATTTGGACATGAATTTTTCCTTATTTTCAAAACAAGATTTGGGTACACATCAGGATGATTTTTTGGTTGTTTTTTCCTTTTTCCATTGAATTGTTTTCCATTTACATAACTTCAATCTTTTCTCAAGTAAAATGCATGTCCAAACACAATTTAACTTTCAAACATCGCTTTTGAACTTGAACTTCAAATATTACTCAATTCATGTCCAAACACTCACTTTTATTTTTGTTTGGACAATCACGGGCGTCATTCTTGCTGCTGATATTTTTGAAAGAGAGAATGGGAGCCTTGGAGTAACTGGTAAAGTTGTTGCCATGTGACTAGGAGGTCACGGGTTCAAGCCGTGGAAAAAGCCTCTTGTAGTAATGCAGGGTAAATCTACGTACAATAGATCCTTGTGGTCCGGTCCTTCCCCGGGACCCCCTGCATAGCGGGAGCTTTAATGCCCCGGGCTTCCTGTTGAAGATGATCCTTGTGATCTGGTGCTTTACATGTTATGGACTTCAAAGGAGACTCATCATTGTCTTTTGCCCTTGAATATTGCAATGAATTTGTGGTTGGAGATGCTTAACATTTTCAGCACATGTTGGGTCATGCCAACAGGGTAAAGCAACTGATAAGCATTTGGAATGTTGGGGGATTCAGGTGGAGCAGATTTTAACAGAACTGAAAGCATGGAGGCTAATCCCTCATGCTACAAAATGGACTGAACTTGTCTGTTTTTTTTTTTTTTTTATAATTGGCCCTTTTATAGATAATTAGGTTCACTTTTTGGAAGGAAATATCTTGTGCAGTCCTGCCATATGTAGCCTTCCTGTAGGGGATTACTTCTTCTTCCAGTGATGGAAGTTTTGATGCTAATCTTCATTTTCCTAATTATTTGTGTACCCACTTGCAGTTCGTTAATTTTACAAAAATCATGTCCGAGCATTCAGAGATGGGCAAGAAGGAAACAACCTTTGCTCTTGCCGCACTAATGGAAATTCCATTTCAGTACCGAGCCACACAACGCCTTCAATTCAGAGAGTAAGTAGCATCTATCTTTGTGTATATTCTTTTTTCAAAATTGAAAGCATCTACATGAAGCCTAACCTTTTCGAAACTTGTTATTTAGAAGCAAAAGAGGTCCTCGGACTAGGCCATTTCGTCCTCCTCAAGAAGTAATTGATCATGATAGTGCTGTCAAATCATTGCCACATCTGACTAGCCATGAACCTGTTGACTCTGGAGCTGCAGAACAAGTGTGTGTTTATGTTATATAGTTCTTTCTCTTCTTGTACAACTCATTATTCTTAAGAGTTATAACTCATTATTCTTAAGAGTCTACTTCTTTCGTTCTGTTTTTTTTTTTTTTTTCTAATAATGGTTTCCCTTTTTCTTTAGGTTTGTCCCATTTGCTTGACAAACCCAAAGGACATGGCTTTTGGATGTGGTCATCTGGTAAGTGATTCTAGAAGTGACACTTAACTACTGTCAGTGTTGAATTCAGTCTTTAAAATCTATCCAAGGCGTAATATTTTCATGTTTATATGTGATGTTTGATCTCTATAGTTTCTGCTTGTTGTCTATTATATAATTTTAGAATGTCTAAATGGCTATTTTTCTAGAACTGCATTAATGTTATGCTGCTTAGATCAATTCATTTTCCATAAAGAATGATGCAATAAGGATCTCATCGTTGAAGGTAAGTCAAAATGGTGGAAGTTAGTGTCCAACGATAACCTGTTTAGTTTGCAATTCATTTTGCTCTTCCCTATCCAGTCCTTTATTAGAATAGTTAGCGTCATTAAATATTGAGGATATCAAAAAATTATATTGACAATATCATTTTCTGGAATTCCGTACTAGCATATTATTCAAAAGGAAAACTAGCTTGACTTTTGGCATTTTGACATCTTACATGGTGAATACCATTTACCTACATTTCCCACTTAATCATACATATCGTTCCACAATAACACACGATGCTGCTGAAATGAACTCTTTATGCACTGTTAGTTCATCTGACAGTAGAGATACTTTGTTTGAAATTAAGATCTCTATTTACATTCACTGCACCAATGGGGTGGTTTTCATAACTAAAGTTATCCAAATGACCTTATTCACTCCAAAACATTCTTTAGAGGTTTGGACAATAAACACACATCTAACTTGGTTGACTTGGGAGATTTGATGTGTCCCCTATTTGGATGATCATAATTTTTAGCATCTTTTTGAAGTCACTTGGTATTGGTAAGGCTACTTCATCATGATCGATCATAGGTCCCATGTTTACTGCTTTTATTTCTCCTATTACTCATTCTGCCACTGATTCTCATGTTCTGGATGCAGATAGCACCTTATCTAATTTTAACTATTAGCATTTGAATTTTAGATTACCTACAGCTGTTATTTTAGATGGGGGAATGGATATTGAAAATCTTTCCTCGTGTTTTCTGAATCAGACATGCAAGGAATGTGGTGTCACGATAACCTCATGCCCTTTATGCCGAGAGCCCATTAAAACTCGCATAAGACTGTATGGCTAGATGTCAGAGCCATCTCCTGAACTACCTAAGCTCTACACTTTCTCCAGGATGTCAACTAAGGATATTCATTTCCGAGGTGTAAACTTCCCTGTTCCTTGAAGAAGAGCCACTCAGGTGGTTGTCATATGATAACTGATGTGATATATAAAAACTGTAAATGAGCAGTAACCTATGTATAGCTTATATGGAGTTCTTCACCTGTCCTGTTTAATGTTTATGATGGAGTTCTTGTTGATACTTCATACTCTTGTCATCGATTCTATTACCTCTTTGTTTTGATGAAACTTAATTATCTATGTTAGTGAAAATCGCCAACCATCTTCTGGCAACAATAAATCCATGAGCAGACGAAGTCACTAGCTTATCACCGTCTCTGACTTTAATCGGCTTGCCTGCATAACGTCTTTTTTAGTGCAGTTATTGGCTGCTAAGTGACTTTCGAAAGACGGAGATTTTTTTGTTATCTATCGAGGAAGACAGACCAGACTATTGTTAAAAGAGCTTTGTTGTTGAATTTGTCTCAGTAGTAGACTGTTGGCCAAAAAATTTGCTAAAAGTGCTCATATCTACAAGTGGAGTTATAATAGAAAATTGTAAAAATTATTGGTTGCTTTTGGTCTTTCGAGTAATTGAACATTGACGATTTCGGTTGCCTTTTCATTTTAACAACCAAATGAATGAGATAACTCTTAGGGTATGTGAAAACTGACTGAATCAAGACAAACAGTTCAAAACATAACAAAGCATTTTGAACAGTAACCATAACAAGGTAACAGGATATTTGATGTAAGAAACAACAAAATTTGAAGGACAAAAAACTACGTGAGCAATACTATGATTATTAGTATGGACAAATAGCGAGGCAACACAATGCTGCCTAATTACATTCTACCCTAATTTGTCTTCTCCACAACCTCTTACCTAAATGTGGCGACTCAAATTTTGGTGATTTATATGAAAAGTGTATTTCTGTGTGATTTGATCATTTTACTCCTTTCCATGGTTACTTTGTGGTATTTCTAGAGTATGGGAATGGCACAGATTTATGTTATATTGTGGTTTCTATTGATTTTGAGAGCCTTATAGTTGAATTCGGTCAACATTTGTAGATGTGTGCGTCGGATGGCAAAACAGACTGTGCTAGCAAATCTAGAACATCGATTTTAAGGTGATAACATCTGATATCGCCATTAAGTCCGGAGCGTCGAATTTGATAGGGTAGCATATTTCGTTTGCGTTCACTGGATTTCAGATGAATCCCGAGGGATCCGTAGAGACTTGAACCCTATATATACCCATGTTTCACCATTTTTTTTTTCATTTTTTAGACTTGGAGCTTAGGGTTTCACACTTTTGAGAAATTTCTTCAATTTTCAAGTTTGGGTATGCTTCTAAACATCTATTTCAACTACTTTAATCCAATTTTATCATCTAATTCTTGTTTTTATGTGATTAAAGTGGAAAATTTGGGATTTTGGCCCGAAAGACCTACAACTTATATTTCTTCGATTCACCTGTTTTAATCCATTTTCACTTGGGTAAATTTCTAATCTTATAATTATCAGTTTTCTCTCAATTTCATCTGCAAAACAACTTAAGATTCTTGATTTCAAAAAGAATTTTTGGGAAATTTGCCAGTAAAGCTTAAACATGATTTTTCTTTAATTCAAACATTGTTTTAAACTCGTTTCTGCTTGGGGTTTCAGCTATACTCCTAAAAATACAGAAAACATGTTTCAAAGATAAAATTATGATTTTGCCCTTCTTTTTCGAAAACCCATTTCCGGGGTCCGTTTTGACCCCAACTTGAAAATAGGCAATATGAGTATCGTTGGCTTTCTTTTGACGCATAAATTCTATATTTCATGTTGTTGTTGATTACAAGTCCATCTGGGTGGAGTAAGGCTTCATAATGCAGGCTTGCGAATCGATTTTCAACATTTGAGGTAAGTCATGACTTAACTTTCTTCAAACTAGGCTAGGTAGTTAATGTTAATACAAAAGCATATTAAGAGTGTGGGGAATAATCATAAAAGTGAATAAATTATTGTGTTGTGTCTGTGTGGGTGCCAATATTGATGTACTAGGTGAATTTGGAACATTATTTGCTATGTGTTACCTTGTGGGTCTTATATGATATTGTTGGCCTGATGTATCTGAAATTAGTTTTATCTTGATTAATGAAAAGCCTATTGTGGTATCAATGGTATATTTGATGTATTTTACACTAATGGCATATGGTTTATGTTGGACTTCATGGATGGTTGGGAATATTGAGTGAATTTTTGGTCCACTTGGTTGGTAGATTGGTTGGATATGGAAACATTCATTCTGGTTGATTGTGAGTATTACATCCTCATATCATATACATTCATGAAACATTGGTACCACTGTGGAAATACTAGAAATACTGACTTTTTCTGACAAAAAATGTGCTATCTTAAAAGTTCTCTACCGAAGGATATGTTGGAGAGAAGATATGGATATGCTATTGGATATGGATTGTATATGGGTTGACGAACCTCCCATGGATCCTATGTTGGAAAGCTTAAGCTCCGTAGGTGTATATAGAGGTTATGAGATACCCTCGCACATCACATCATCATCATCATCATCATCATCATCATTCATCATCATTATCATCATCGTCATCATCATCTTCATTGCATCTACATTGTGTGCTTATGCTATGATTTTTCTATCTTAACCTGTTACTTTCCCTTTGTTCTACTTGACTTGACTTGTGTTGATGTTCGTATATATGTATTTGTCTCTTTTTTCTACTTGAATTTGTTATATGTATGGATATTAAAACTATTAGTGGAGATAGTATGGACTACCATTGTGAGATTTTTTCTGATTGTAGGTGATGTCCTCTTAGTGTGTATTTTACATGCTTTATTTTCTATTTTTCTCAGTCGGCCTATGAAGCCTATTAAGTACAAGTAGACCGTACTCACCCCTACTGTGCTCTTTCATTGCAAATCCTAGTTCGAGTTCCTTCACAGTGGTTGACTTCGGGCACACTTTTGAGCTATTCGAGGTAGTGGTTGAATTTTTTTTTCCAGAGTTGACTACTGCCTTTCTTTACATAAGAGTGACAATGAGTACAACCAATGACTCGTAGTGTCTGACAACAAGTCATCATCACTAAACACAGAAAAAAGGCAACAGAGTTGACACCGAGTCGTATCAGTCTAGACGACTTATTTCCTGGGGCGTGACTACTGACGACTTTATTTTCCTATTTATTTTAGTTAGGTTTTCTTTGTTATTTTGAGAAACTATAAATACCCATTGGATATTTTTGTAATAGTTTACACACTTTTTACTCTTAAAAACATAATTGTGATTTTGAGATTGACTTTTGATCTTGGAGTTCCTTTGTTCTTGGTTTTTGGTTGATTAATTGATTTGAGATTTTGGATTCTATTATTCATTGTTGTGATATTAATTCTATGTTTTCTTTATTGAATTCCATGGATTGTTTCGCAACTATGAGCGGCTAATTCTCTTAGCTAGGGGTATAGGTACCTTGATAAAATAACGAAGTAGGGGAAATGTAAGGTTATTTTAGATTATTGTTTACACTTGCATTGTGAGCTTCTTAAGTTTAATTTCTTTCTTAGTAGTGGACAACGTTAAGAACCCGCCTGTATTTGAGATCGTCTTTACAAGAAAGATTGAGACTGGGAAAAGAGGATTAAAATAGTGATTCAAGGCTATTAACCCTCTTCTAATAACTTGATACCCAAAAGGTGATAGTTAAACTAGGATCAAAGACAAGGGTTAGTAAGGCGACACCCTGAGACTTACAAGGTAAAGAGTGATATTTACCAATAAGTTCACAAGACGATTGGTAATACCCAACTTGCCAGATTCTGCTTGTGTGGCAGTGAGATAGTTGGATTGAGCACGAGAAACCTATGAAGTTAGGAAGCCGGGGGGACACAGTCCTAGTGTTCATCTCAAATTGTTCCCAACCAAAAGCATTGGTAACTTATTACTTTTTATTGTTTACTACGAATTCCCCCCATTTATTTTCCTGCACTTTTGGCCACTTCAGCAAGTTCAAGAGACAGATTCGACCTATTCCCTATGGGATCGACCCCAACCTAGTTACATTACTATAATTTAACAACGATCGCATTGTATCTTCTTGAAGGGTATAGTTTCAATGACATCAAATTTTGGCGCTGTTGTCGGGGAATACTGTTATGGATTTATTGATTAAAAAAGTTTTTAAGGTTTTCGGCTTTTACTTTTCTGTTCTTCTTGGGGCATACGCTGGTGTATTCCCAGTACTAGGAGTCAAGGAAATGCCTTGATCCCATTTTATCCAGAGCTAGAATAAATCCTACAATAGAATCATAGGATGTCACAACACAGTCGAGACACTCGTCATGAGCTACCTCAAGATGATCCACAGGACTTTCCTCCCCCACTTCCTCAGAAGACATTTGAGCAAACACAGAGAGGTTACTAGTAGAGGCTAATGCAAGGAGATATAACGAGGCTGCCTAATGTATAACTTAAATGATAGAGAGAGAAAGATAGACATCGATAGCTGATCATTGAGAAGAACTTAACAGGGGTAGAAAAGACAGAGCTCTAGTACCGTCAACTTTTCAGTACTTGCTAGCATGAAGATCCAGATGAAGACTTGGGGTATATGTAGAGCCTATTGAGTTAGGAGCTGTCATTTCTCTTACATTACCCCTAGGGGTGAAGTTTAACATTACTAGTGCTATGATCTAGTTGTTGAATTTGAAAGGTGTGTTTGCTGGCTTGCCGACTAATAAGAAAACATGCACCTAATAAATTTTATTGGGATTTGCACTTCATACACTATACCTGGGATGGATCATAAAGCTCTCAGACTCAGGTTATTCCCATTCTCTCTAACTGGTGATGTGACATTATGGTTAGGGAAACTACCTCATGGGTCTATTACTACTTGGAACGAGTTACAAAAGCACTTTTTAGATCACTTCTTCCCTCCCGTTAGAATTCTATAGTTGAAGGACGAGATCTATAATTTTAGGAAATTGCATTTTGAATTAATCATGAGGCATGGTTTCGATTTAAGAAGAAGTTGATGATGGTGCCCAATCACAGAATTTCAGGAAGAAATTTGCTGGATATTTTCTATTGTGCATGAATACTAATTCCATAGCTATAGCAGATACTATGAACCTATTTGGGAGGTGGCATAAAAAATCTTAGATCAAATCTTGCTCACGAATCGAGGGTAGCATACTTGGGAAATAGAGAAAGGTGTCGACATTTATGATATTGGTGCTTCCAATAAGCCTAGAGTGGTAGATGAGTCAGTGGCTCAAGAGTCGTACAACTGAGGACGGAGTTTGGGTTACTATCAAAGCAGTTTGGATGAATGAGTTTTGAGAAGGTGAATGTCGTGGGCACACAAGGAAAAGTTTCTAGGTCATATGATTTTGACGTAGATGTAGAGGCGAAGTATCTAGATAGAGAGTTGCCAGGTTTTTGAGCCAAGTTCCAATCATTTGCTTAAGCTAATTAGAACCCAAGTCAAGGGAATCAAGGTTGGAACTATTGTACAGATAAATATAGGGATCAAAGTATAGAGAAAGATGATGATGGGGGACATAAGGATAATTATAAAGAGAAGAGTGGTGCGTATGTTCCACTAGGGAACTGTGATAATGAGTTAATGATTGAAGTTATGTTGCAAAGCTGGTAAAGGGTCAACAAAGTCAAAAAAGTTGCCTTAAGTAGATTAAGAAAAATATTTCAGGTTTGATCCAAAAAATGGAATCACATGCTACTACGATCAAGCAACTTGAAAAGCAATTTGGTTAGATGTCATCAACCTTGAATCAATATCATCCTAACACTCTTCCAAGTAATACTGTATAGAATCTGAAGAATGATAGTCACTTTTTGGCCATCACCACTCAAAGTGGTAAGGCCACTATTGATCCTCCCATACCTATAGTTGATGAAGCAAGGAATGTTGTTGTTGATATAGATGAGGAGCCTAAAGTGGAATCTGAAAGGTTGGTGACTAGTGGGGAGTCATCACAAAAATCAACATGTATTGATAAAAGTGTTGAGGATAATAAAGGAAAGAGAAAGGTAGTTAAGCCTATATTGAAGACCATTCCATGACCTCCCCCACCTTTTTCTCAGAGATTGAAGAAATAATAGGAAGGAAAGTATCAAAAGTTCTTATCGATGTTGAAAGAATTATCTGTTAATATTTCTCTTATAGAAGCATTGGAGAAGATGCCTAGATACACTAAGTTCATGAAGGATTTGGTTACTAGAAAGTGGACGGTAAGTTTTGAGCCCGCTATTAATGTTCATCATTGCATTGTTGTTACCTCCCGATCATTGGTTAAGAAGAAGGAAGACCCCATAGCATTTACTATTCTATGTTTCAACTTCTCTCGAGCTTTATGTGATTTAGGAGCTAGTATCAATCTAATATCATTGGTGGTATACAAACAGTTGGGGTTGGGGTCACCCAAACCTACTTCTATGAGGTTATTGATGGCTGGCTGGACTGTGAAGAAAGTGGTTAATATTTTGTGTGATATTTTGGTGAGGGTGGTATCCGTCATATTCCCAGCTAATTTCATGATCCTTGATTGTAAGATGGACTTCGAAGTCCCTATTATCTTAGGCAGGCCTTTCCTAGTTATAGGTAGGGCCTTTGCTAACATAGAGGTGAGACAGATGTAGTTCAGACTCAATGACGATTAAGTTACTTTTAATATGTGTCAATCTATGCGACAACCAAAGGATATAAGAGTAGTGTTAGTTATTAATACTATTGATGATGATGCAGTGACTGTACCCACTAAAGAGAGACTTGGGGTTGAGGCGTTAGTGGTAGTTATCATGAAATTTGAAAGCGATGACAGAGATGAGTATGATGATATGGTGAGCACATTGTATGGTATAGGTTTTTATAATTATACTCTAAAAAAGCTGGATCTTGATCTGAAAAAAAGAATCAATCCTCCAGTTCGACCATTTATTGATGAGCCACCCATCTTGAAATTAAAGGCCCTCCCATCTCACTCGTGGTATACATTTTTGGGGGTCGACAATACCTTTCCAATTATTATTTTTGCTGACTTATTAGAGGCATAGGTTGAAGCAATGATCTCAGTGTTTCAGAGGTTCAAGAGGGTCATTGTATGGACTATTACCGACATTGTGAGGATTCCACCTAGTATTTATACTTGTAAGATACAGCTTGAACGAGAGTGTATACCTAGTATTGATCACCAATATAGGTTGAATCCTCTTAAGTAGGAGGTAGTAAAGAACGAAATCATCAAGTGGTTAGATGTTGGAGTGGTTTGCCCCATTGCAGACAGTAAGTGGGTTAGCCTAGTTCAATATAACCAAAGCAGGGGGATTACTATGGTCCCTAACGAGAAGAATGAATTGTTACCCATGAGATCGGTCACTGGATGGAGAGTATGCATAGATTACAGGAAGCTAAATACTTAGACTCAGAAGGACCACTTTCCTATTCTATTCATGGGTCAGATGCTTGACAGATTAGTAGGTAGAGATTGGTACTATTTTCTTTTTGGGTACTCGGGATACAATCCGATTTCTATTACTCCTGAGGATTAGGAAAAGATGAACTTTAGCTAACCTTATGGGGCTTTTGCATTCAAGAGCATGCCATTCGGACTATGCAATGATCCCATCACTTTTCATAGATGTATGATGTCGATATTTTCTGGCATGGGGCAATACACTATATAAGTATTCATAGATGAATTTTTAGTAGTTGGGGACTCCTTTGATGATTGCTTGGTCCATTTGTCCAACCCACTCTAAAGATGTGAGAAGTGCAATCTGGTGCTGAATTTGGAGTAGTGCCATTTTACTATGAAGAAAGGTATTTTTCTCGATCACAAAATCTCAAAATGTGGTATTGAGGTGCATAAACTGAAGATTGAGGTGATTGAAAAACTACCTCATCCAATCTCAGTTAAAGGCATCCGAAGCTTTTTGGGTCATGCTGGCTTCTATAGGAGGTTCATTATGGACTTCTCTAAAATTTTTAATCCTCTGTGCAAGATTTTAGAGAAGGAGGTGAAATTTGTATTTGATGATGATGTCTCAAGGCCTTTGAGTGACTTAAGGAGCGGTTGATCTCGACTCCTATTATTGTGTCCCCTAATTAGTCTTTATCGTTTGAGGTTATATATGATGCTAGCGGAGTGGCCTTGGGTGCTGTCCTAGGCCAAAGACGCGAGAAAATCCTCCACCCAATCTGTTAAGCCAGCAAGGCATTAAATCCCATACAAAAACAATTATACAGTCATAAAGCAGGAGTTCCTTATAGTGGTTTTTTCCTTTGAGAAGTTTCAGTCCTATTTGATAAGGACCAAAGTCATAGTTCACACAGATCATGAAACTTTGAGGTATCTAATGTCAAAGAAAGATTCCAGACCGAGGTTGATACGTTGGGTCCTTTTACTATAAGAATTTGACTTTGAGGTAAAAGATCGTAAATACACTGAGAACTAGGTTACTGATCACTTATCTCGTCTTGAGGAGGAGGCAATGCAAAAGTTAGGGGATGAGATTAACATAGATGATACTTTTTCAGATGAGCGGGTATTGGCAACATCTCAAGACTTAATCCCCTGGTTCACTGATTTTGCCAACTTTTTGGCAAGTGATCTTGTTTTGAAAGATTTTTCATTCCAACAGAGAAAGTGGTTCATGCATGAGGTGAGAATATTTTTCTGGGATGAGCCTTATCTTTCTTAGATTTATGTGGATGGTGTTATTCATAGATGTATTCTTGAGATGGAGATGATGAGAATCCTTGAGACTTGTCACTCATTACCAGTTGGGGTTCATCACGGTGGTCCCCATATAGCCTACAAAATTATGTAGTGTGTGTATTATTGGCCAACTAGCTACAAGGATGATCATGACTATGCTCAATGTTGTGACCAATGTTAGCAACAAGGAAACATCTCATGGAAATATGAACTCCCCATGATACCTATCTTGGAGTTAAAATTGTTTAATGTATGGGGAATTGATTTTATGGGCTTGTTTGTGAGCTCCTATGGTATGAAATACATTCTAGTGGCAGTCAACTATGTTTCGAAGTGGATGAAGGTGATTACGCTTCCTAAATATGAGGCTCGAAGTGTTACTATATTCATGAAAAGAACATATTTTCTTAATTTAGCACTCCATGTGCTATTATCAATAATGGTGGGTCTTACTTCTGCAATCATCTCTTAATGCCTTACTCAAAAAATATGGTGAGAAACATAAGGTAGAAACTCCTTACCATCCTCAGATGAGTGGGTAAGTTGAGGTCTCCAATATAGAGATCAAGTCCATATTGGCAAAGACTATCAATTCCAATCGGACTGACTGGCCAAGAAAGTTAGATGATTCTTTGTGGGCCTATAGGATAGCTTTTAAGACCCCCATAGGCACCTTACCATATCAACTTGTGTACGGCAAGGCATGCCACTTGCCAATCAAACTTGACCACAAGGCACTATGGGCATTGAAAAAACTCAATTTTGAGTGGCATGATACAGCTAAGCTGAGGTTGGGCAAGGTGAATGAGTTGAATGAATTCTGCCTCCATCCTTATGAAAGTTCTGCTCTATACGAAGAAAATATGAAGTTGTATCATGAAAAAAAATTGAGAGAAGAATGTTTAAGCCTAGTGATTTGGTCTTGTTGTATAATTGAAGACATCATTCATTCCTAGGAAATTGAAGTCTAGGTGGTATGGATCATTCACCAAGGTTTAGGTGTTCCCATATGGAGATATAGAGCTAAAACGTGATAGTGAAGCCCCATTCAAGGTGATTAGGCAGCGGGTGAAACACTATATGGTAAACCTTGACGAGTTAAAATTATATGTTGACATGAGCCTTGGCAAAGTCTGAGTAACCAAGGAAACTACGTTGTTCCGAAACATTAAATCAAGCGCTGCATTGGAGGCTACCCATGTGCTAGTTGGTAAATTCTGAGTACCAAACCTAGACACATCGTGCCGCAACATTAAATCAAGCTTTACGTGTGATGCAACCCATTTATTATACTTATTACATTATAGGGTAACTTGTGTGTTCAGTATGCAGGGTCAGAGATTGCAGAAAAAACCAAAAAATTTCTGGTGTCAGGTCCCTATGAGGGACCCTACGAGTCGTAGGATCAGCATACAACTCGTCACCAGAGTCGTGGTTAGCTTTATCCCAAACCACCTTTAGGTAAAGGTTCTTTGGAGTCATGATGACTCTTATAATGAATCTGATGTTGGGTGTATTTATGTACTTTAGTGTTACTATTCTAGCTTATAGCCTAGTTTTGGGAACAATTCATGTTCTTTATGTGTGATGATGATATAAATAAGCATATAGGTGTTCAAGTATGTGATTACAATGGTTAAAAGTGTTTTCAAACAAGTTTGTAATTGATTGAGTCATTTAGAGTTCAATCGAAAAAACTAGTTTTACTTGCTTGAGCTAGTTGTGTGCCTAGTTGGTTTTGTGGGATTCTAATGTGTTAAAGGAGTTCCAAATGATTTAAATGTGTAATTATAAGTGTAATAACTTGTTGGTAAAGTGCAAATTTCAATTGGATTAATTTAAGAGTCGGAACAATAAGCTTAAGATCAATGCGGACTAGCCAAGTCTTAGCTTGTGTTTTTGATTCATCATTATGGATATTGTGTTGTTATGATCTCTTATCCATGGTGTGTGATTATGTAAAAAGATTTGTGATCTGATTATGGTGATATATTGATGATATAAAGGCTGAAATTGAAGGAAAAATAACACCACAAGGCATGAGGGACCCGAACACTTAACCAATATTGTGAAAGCAACTTCCAGTGAGACAACGCAATATAGGTGCGGCGCATCACTTGTTCCTTGCAAAAACCAACGCGGCGCATTGGATATTCCATGAAAAAGGTGAGGCAGCACATTAGATATTCGATGGAATCATCAAGGTGTCGTGTTGCAATCCCCTACACTGCCAAATTGCTAAGTACTTGTCCTACACGGCTTAGGCTACCATCTTATACTATCAATAGAACATTGTTCACATATTGTAAAGAATCTTGGACTTTTGGGCATCTTGGAGAATTGAGGGGCTGCTGAAACTTCATCTTTTAGTTTTTTCTTACTTTAATTTAGTTCATTCATATCCTTAGCTGTTAATTACAATCTTGTGATTACGATTATGACTATGCGTGGCTAAACACCCTCTTTCTGGGATTAAAGCCATGAACATGAGTACTATTGTTTTGAATTGATTTCATTTAATTTGTTTATCATATTTGGTTGCTTGTTTATCCTTGTTTTAATTATTTTGAGGATTGATAACCCTTAAAATACATATAATGTCAACCTTGTGATCTCGGGAGATAGAATAGGAAGATAGAATATGGGGATGAACAAAGTAGGATTCTTATTTCTTTATAAAATAAGGAATCTGAATTAGCATCTAGGACAGGATGTACCTAGAAGCCTTACTTGATTCACATCTAGGATGATAGATTAAAGAACTTAATTGTATTATTATATCCCCTCTCAACGATGTAGTTGTAATGTCCAAATTAGGTAAACGATTAAAGGTCAGGAGACCACGATCATGCAATTAACTCTATGAATCAACAACCAAGATAAGCAAGTTAACGAATGAAGTTCAATAACGTAGTATGATTGTTCAGAGTCCTTTAACCCTAGTCTTTCTCCTATTGATTGTCTCAAGTCCTTTATTTTATGCAATGTTTACTTTAAAATTAGTTATAACTTTAAAACTCTCTTTTGGTTACTCTTGCATCAATTGAATCTAAATTGTGAATTGAAATCAAATAGTTTTTAGAACAAGTCCCTGTGGGATCGATATTCGGCTTTCTTGAAGGTCACTATACTACTTGGTCGACCACGTACATTTGTGTGTGCACTTGGGTGTTGTCAGAATCATTGTCAGTGGCAACGAATCGTCACCTTAGGTCATTATGACCGAAGAACCTAAGGTTCCAGTCAGAATGGAGGGAGTCTACGACTCGCATCCTTTGGTTACGAGTCGTAGAAAATGCTTGGAATTTTTGTCTATAGTTGGGTTCATAGGGTGAAAACCCAATTCTTCTTGAGAACTATGATTCTTATCAATCAAAATGGGGAGTAAATGATATTTGTACTAAAAATTAGATATGACGATGAAATAGGAGTGTATTATAGATGTGAAACCAATGGAAAAGTCTGAGTACCCATTAGGTATGTGAAAATCAAAACTGAACCCTCTAAGTATCCATGCAAAAGTAGTTGTGAGACCCATAACAAATCGTAGTGTCACCTAACTAGTCGTTACTTGACTCATAGCCACTGGGAATATGGGTGTAAATATGAATTTGGTTTCTAGTCACACCACCACTTACACTATAAGTCGTTGTCTCACCACATGACTCATATTGTAGACTCGTGATGACTGGGCAGACGAATACTTTAAGGAAAATTTTCTGGTCAGACTATGAGTGTTGGTGACAAGTCGTTGTCTGACATAAGGACTCACTAAAAGAACTCGTAGCCTGACCAGTAAATGATCCATATGTTTCCTTTTACCCTACGAGTCTCATAACGACTCGTAACCTCTGGAAATGAGTCGTACCCTGAATAGTAGTGTGCCTAACTATTGCACCATACTTCTTATTTTTCTTGTTTTTCTTCTCTTTTCCTAGGATTAACTAACGTGTGCACTTCAACAGGTACCAATGGCACCCAAGAACGAGTTGTAGTAATTATATAAGAGAGACATTGCCATCACCCCTTTCACTCAATGACCAAAGAGAGGATTCAACTTAGAGCCCAAGCTGAGTACTACAAGCCTGTATGAGATGCCTGACTTTATGACTCATTTTATATAGTATCACTTTAAGTAGATGACTAAGGCTTCCAGATAGTATAGCCTGGTATTGGTGTAGGAGTTTTATGCCGCTTATTAGATGGAGCTGAAATAGCTTTATCCACAGGGGAGATTGTGAAAGGGTGGTGACCCCTTGGTTGCAGTTATGATCAGAGGTATTCATAAGAACATCTTAACACAAACTATCTCCAGGTTTCAGCATATGTAACACCTCGAGTATGCACCCCAAACGCCAAACGATGCTTACGACCCTGAGGGACCACAAGCTAACCTATGACTGGTACCTGCTATGATCACTGAATAGTAATACTGAAAATATATGTGAAAATAATATGAAAATGCCACAAGGTTCGTAAGCTGAAATCAAGATACAAAATACTAATAGTAATATTGAGTATAACTAATAACAACATCAGATAAACTGAATAACTGACTAAGATAGTTTGAAAGCCTCTAACTGTCTGAATATGGAGTTCATGGGATAAGTCTCCAACTAACCCCAACTGAACTGACTACTGAGCTGCCGAAATAATGAAATAATAACCTTATCCTCAAAATATGAATACATACCACTATATCTGCTGCTGATAGCCAGAGTTGCTAAGTACGATCAAGAACCTGAGCATTCGAACCTATTATATGATACATCATAGCGCAAAGAAAGAGTATGCGTCAGTATGTGGAATGTACTGGTATGCTAAATGGGGTAAACTAATATACATGGGTTTATATGCATGAGATAATAATTGACTGAATGAATATCATGAAGTAACTGAATGAGAGTACATGTAAAATAGTAACTATTGGACATACTGAACATGCAATACTGCGCATGTAGAAGTATAACTGCTGAACATACTGAACATACAATACTGCGCATGTAATTATACATCATGTAATACTGCGCATGTAATTATAGATCATGTATCAAAGATCTATACTGAAACTAAATACTGAATTTTGATGGCTATATAATTGATAACTGATAACTAATAGCCGTTGTTCTGTAGAACTGTCTGACTTCTTTACTGTATACTGAGATGAAATTATAACTGTAGAAGTTTTCATCTAACTGACATACCCCGATATAGACTGATTTAGGGTCTAACCTCTGACCCTAGTTGGAAGGGTGTTAACACCTTTCCACGGGATAGTAACAAAGCTGGGTCAACCCTAATCTGGCAGGAAGACTCATGAAATATGTATATGTTTGCATCAACCCTAGTCTGGCACAAGTACGACTTACCCTATGCTAGCTAAGTAGTTTTGTAATGCAGGGACTGCTACTAAGGGTCAAACCTTCTGCTGGCAGGAATGCACCTATCCCTGGGTTCGCTTGGTGCTGAATCCTACTCCCAACTGAATGGACACTGAACTAATTACTAGACTGTGCTAGGCTTGGCTGAACTGATACTGATCGTGTTGACTGACTGTACTGGACTGAGTTTACCAATTTCTCTTAACTAACTGAATACTACTGCTCTTTACATCTACTGGGACTATTCTATAGCTACTGCAACTAAGTAAAAAACTTGATTTCGAGTAATAAGTACCCTAGGACTTGATAACATCACTAATAATACAACATAATAATTATTAAAAGCATAGAAATAGTCAATTGATCACAATGCAGTCACTGAGACATTTTTTTCAAATACTTGAAAGTCATGATCTTGTACATGAATGAGAACAAATGCTAACATGTTATGGTTACACTATTCAATTCACATGGATATTCTATCAAACACTTTCAAGGAATAGCATTAGCATATGAGTAATTTGAACATGTAGTAATAGCATGAATTCATTACTAAGATCACCAATAGATCACAATGCACCATTTATTCACTTAGGCATTTTTTCAAACACTTATGAGGCATAACCTTATACCTGGGCATGAACAATATGCTAATGCATCATGAATACAACAATCAATTCACAATTCAAGGGTTTTTGACATGAGAATTACATCAATCACATACATGCTATTTTATATTCATGAAACTTGCAATTTAATCTTGAATTGAAACACATACAACGACATAAACATGAATACAACCCAATTTGTGCATGTAAATCATGAAGCTGTTAACTTGAATGTTTAAAAAGGGTTTTTGAACTCCAAGGGTGGAAGGAAACCCAAGGATGAATACCTAACATATCTTGATTGTTAATTCTCTAAACGTTGTTGGTAATTTCTTATGCCTAGGACTTGAAATTGAATGACCTAGGGTTTTGTTCTTGAGAGAAATTGAGATAAAGTGAGTGATTTTGCACTTAGGATAGTTTAGTTTCCTGTTTTAGGGCTGAATAAAGGTGGGAAATCGACTTAATTATCCCTTTAGACTCAGACTTTAATTACAGAAAATATGCCCAATAATGCACAGAATGATGTATCGAGTCGATGGGGTCCACACGATGGCAGAAGCGCCGTATCGAGATTACGTTGGCTCACTAGAATTTGCCCGCTTGAGATGGTGACAACACAGTTGACACAATGGATGATGCGACGCATTGAGATCGCATCGATCTATTATTTTGGACACTCTAACGAGCCTCAAATGACGTCCAAAAAATCCAAACCTCATTTGAGAATATCTATTGACATCCCTGATCATGAATCAATCTAAGAATCGATATTTAATGTCATAAGGATCAAAAATAAAATCATTGAAATATTATGGAAAAATATGAGACTAAGTGTCAATACTTATCAAAAATTTTCTAAGTCTGGGACCTATTTTTGCATGCTATACATGATTGAAACGACTGTGATTTTGCGAGGTCTTACAATATCTCCCCCTTAGGAACATTCGTCCTCAAATGAGACTGACTAAGCTAAGAATACTGATAGACTTAATTTACATACTGAACATGCGCAACTGAAGCATGATTACATGATTGAAATTACTGATAAACTGAGTTTTCATAATGAACATGCATAACTGAAGCATGATTACATGACTGAACTGATTTATGAATGCATGAATGTCGTAAGGATGATATGCAATGGTAATTGATACCAAATTTGTAAAGGAAAACTGAGCATGGAATTGAGTAATTCTAAGGACGGCTGTTATCTTGAGCTGAGTCTGAGTTTACGGAGAAGAGGCGAGGATACTTGGTATGCATATCTGCTTCTGCTTCCCATGTAGATCCCTCAACAGACTGATTCTGCCAAAGAGCTTTGACCAAAGAAATTTCTTTGTTCCTCAGTCTACGAATTTGATGATCAAGGATTTTGACTTTGACTTCCTCATAATAGAGACTATTATGAACATCCATACTCTCTATAGGGACTACAACTGTTGGGTCACATATGCATTTCTTTAGCAAGGAGATGAGAAACACTGGGTGTACTGAAGCTAAGTATTAAAGCAAATCAAGCTCTTAAGCTACCTTTCCAAAATGGCTAAGGATTCTGTAAGGACTGAAATATCGAGGAATGAGTTTACTCTTCTTGCCAAATCTCTTCACTCCCTTCTTGGGAGAGATTTTCAAATACACAAAATTGCCAATCTCAAATTCGAGATCCTTTTTCCTCATATCTGCATACAATTTTTGTTGGATGTGAGTTGTCTTGAACCTCTCCCTGATCAACTGAACCTTCTCTAAGGCATCAAATACTAAGTCACGCCCTGCCAATAGAGTCTCGCCTATCTCAGAACCAACTGATGGGATACTTATATCTCCTCCTATAAAGCACCTCAAATGGATCCATCTGAATACTGGAATGATAGTTGTTGTTATACGCGAACTCAATCGAGGGTAAGTGGTCATCCCAAATGCACTTATAGTCGAAAAAAATGCTCTCAACATATCTTATAAAGTCTGAATGGTCCTTTATACTTGACCATTTATCTGAGAGTGAAAGGCTGTACTAAGGTGAACTTAGGTACCAAGACCCTTTGGAAGGCTTTCCAAAAGTGAGAGGTGAACTGCGTGCCTCTATCTAAAATGATGTACAATGGGAAACCGTGCAATATAAACAACTCTCTAACATAGATCTTGCATAATCCTTAGCTAAATAAGAGGTATGAACTGGCAGCAAATGGGATGATTTGGTCATCCTATCCACAATGACCCAAATCGAATCATGCTGACGATGAGTATGAGGCAAACCCGTCACAAATTCCACGTTCACTTCCTCCCACTTCCATGTGGGAATATTTAACTCCTGCATAGATGCACTAGGTTTCTGATGCTCAATCTTAACCTGCTAATATGTGGAGCACTTAACCACAAACTCTACAATGTATCTCTTTATCCCACTCCACCAATAGATCTCTCGTAAATCACAGTACATCTTAATGGCCCCTGTGTGAATCGTGTAATGTGCACCATGCGCTTCTGTGAGAATCTGCTGCCTTACGCCATCCATACATGACATACATAGTCTACCCTGGCAACGCAACACATCATCTCCCCCTTGGGAGCAAACCTCTACTTTCTGGTCTTTAACTGACTCT
The DNA here is from genome assembly GCA_030864225.1 of Capsicum baccatum var. pendulum. Taxonomy (NCBI): domain Eukaryota; kingdom Viridiplantae; phylum Streptophyta; class Magnoliopsida; order Solanales; family Solanaceae; genus Capsicum; species Capsicum baccatum. The sequence continues at coordinate 70,909,094 of CM061558.1, read as the reverse complement.
TTTAGCTTAACTAAACTAGGATCTCTGTCCTGCTTTTCTTTTAACCCAGAAACTAAGAAAGATTCCTAACTATTCTGCACCCATACACTACCCTCAGCTGAATCAACCAAATGAACACCCAACCTGTCAAGCTGATGAACTTTTTGAACTAACTTCTTCTTACCATCCTCAATGTGAGAAGCACTACCCATGGACAATCTACTAAGAGCATCAGCCACTACATTAGCTTTGCCCGGATGATACAAAACACTCATGTCATAGTCTTTCAAAAACTTTAACTACCTTTTCTGACGCAAGTTCTAGTTATTCTGAGAAAATACATACTGCAAACTTTTATGGTCTGTGAATACATCAACATCCACCCCATATAAATAGTTTTTCCAAATCCTTAAGGCAAACACTACAGCTGCTAACTCAAGATCTTGGGTGGGGTAATTCTTTTTTGGGGCTTAAGCTGTCTATATGCATAGACTATGACCTTACCTCTCTACATCAAAACACACCCCAAACCAACTCTGGAAGCATCACAATACACAACAAACTCATCTAAAACATCGGGTAAAGTCAAAACTGGGGCTGTCGTAAGTCGAGTCTTCAACTCTAGAAAACTCTTCTCACAAGAATCTGACCACTGGAACTTGACCTTCTACCGAGTCGATTTGGACATAGGGGATGTAATAAATGAAAATCCTTCAATAATCGGTAATAGCCAGCCAAACCCATGAAACTCTTGATATCTAATGGAGAAATGGGTCTGGTCCAGTTTCTCACTACTTCAGTCTTTTGAGAATCAACTCTAATGCCATCACCGGAAACTATATGACCAAGAAAAGCTACTGATCTTAGCCAAAATTTATATTTACCGAATTTGTCAAACAACTGATAGGCTCTAAGGGTCTGTAATACTATTCTGAGATGGTCTACATGATCATGTTCATTTGGGAGTAGACAAGATATCATCTATGAAAACTTTGATGAACATGTCCAAGTACTGCTTGAACACTTTATTCATTAAGTCTATGAAAGCTGTTGGGGCATTGGTATGACCAAATGGTATGACTAAAAATTAGAAGTGACCATACCGAGTTTTGAAAGTTTTTTCTGGAATGTCATATTCTGTGACTATAAGATGATGATAGCCTGATTTGAGGTCTATCTTAGAAAAATAACTGGCACCCTGAAGTTGGTCAAACAAGTCATCAATTCTAGGAAGTGGATACTTGTTCTTGACAGTGACTTTGTTCAACTGACGGTAGTCAATATGCATTCTAAGAGAACCGTCTTTCTTACGCATGAATAGAATTGGTGCGCCCCATGGTGAGACACTAGGTCTGATGAATCCCTTATCCAAGAGATCCTTCAACTGCGTTTTTAGTTTTTTTGTGTTTTGCTAAGGCTATTCTATATGGTGAAATAGAGATAGGCTGAGTATATAGAAGAAGGTCTATTTTGAAGTTAATTTCTCTTTCGGGAGGAACTCCTGGAGGATCTTTGGGAAACACATCTGGAAATTTACATGCTAACTAAACTGACTCAAGGTTAGGGATCTCAGAATTAGAGTCTTTAACACGAACAAAATGATAGACACACCCTTTAGGTAATATCTTTCTTGCTCTAAGTTAGGAAATAAGCCGATCCCTAAGTGCTGAAGTACTACCCCTCTATTCTAGGAAAGGTTCATTAGGGAACAAAAAAATAGACAACTTTATTTTTATAGTCAACTGAAGCATAGCATGAATGAATCCAATTCAGGCTGAGAATGATGTCAAAATCTGTCATCTCTAACTCTATTAAGTTTGCCGAAGTAACATTCTGAGATACCATAACCAGACAGTTCCTGTATACTCGCTGGGCTATGATAGACTTACCTACTAGGGTAGAGACTAAGAAAGGCTCTACTAGGATTTCGAGACTGACTCTAAAGTCAACATCTATATAAGGAGTTACAAAGGACAAAGAAGCTTCTGGATATAGCAAAGCATAAATATGTAAATAATAAACTTACAATATACCAGTGACCACATCAGGAGAGCTTTATTGATCCTATTAGGATTGAAGTGCATAGAGCCTATTTGGGTGTTGCCCACTGGTGGCACTAGAAGCGACACCCTGCTGATTTGGATGATGGACTGAGCTAGGGGATGATTATGTTGACTCTACGAGCCCACCTAAGGACACTCTGTGACCCTATGGCCTGGCTTGACACACCTGAAATATACATCACTTCCAGCCCTACAGATACCCCAATGATTTCTGCCATACTTCTGAAAAAGAGGATTTGTTTGGGCACTGTTATCACTACTCTGAGATTTAGAGCCTGATGCCCTATCTTTATTACCATTTATGTACTTAGTCACCGTAGCACTAGTTGAGGATAGAGCTAGAACTAATTATTTTAGTTGAAACTGAGAACAATTATCACCCTCTGACTTTGGTTGAGTGAAGTTAAAGCTACCTGTTTTAGACCTCTTGCTCTATCTCTCCTTCTCTTTTGTTGTTTGCTCCTATATTTTCTAAGCATGAACCATCAATCTAGCCTAGTCTATATCCTTAATTATCATTGGGATCCTACACTCATTGGCCATATTGTCGAATACCCCAAACACAAACTTACTCATCTTAGATCTGCTATCAACTACCACATGAGAAACATATCTGGCTAACTGAGTAAACTTGAGAGAATACTCCTTCACTGTCATGCCGACCTGCTTCAAGTTAATAAACTCTATCACATTATCTTCCCTCAAATCTAATGGGAAGAACCTATCTAGAAAGGTAGTAGCAAACTTCTCCCATTCTATAGGCCCTGCATCTCTAACCCTATTTGCCTTCCACTGCTTAAACCATGTATGAGCCACCTCCTACAACTGATATGCAGCTAACTCGAAACTCCTAGAATTTACCCCATTATATCTATGACCTTCTGCACCATATCAAGGAATTCTTTTGGGTTCTCTTCAGACTTAGACCCTAAAAATGAAGGAGGATTCATCCGGGTAAAGTCCCAAATTCTTGCACAACAGTATTAGATATTGGATTGTCCAGAATAACAACTGGGTATTTATTCTTGGTTACCACAGAATGGGCTAGAGTTGTGAAAACTGCTCTAAATTCTGTGTGAGAAACATGCTCATTTAGGGAATCTTCCTGAATGGGCAAAGGTGATGGATGGTTTCTAGTTCTTCTTCCATTAGTCTTTTTGAGAGGCATAGTTTGTAAATGGAAGGGAAAATTGGATTAGACAAAGAGTTTAACTTTAGATCATGCTCACTCACACAACATGAAAACTGAAAGAAGGGAAACGTTTCCTAAAACATCTCAAAGCCTCTTGTCCATAAGTATGGCGCACTACACACCCATGTACAAGACTATACTTGACATGGTTTTCAGACTCCCTAGGATAATTTTGAACCTTAGGCTCTCATACCAAGTTTGTAACACCTCTAGTTTGGATCCCGAATGTCACACAGTGCTTATGACCCCAAAGGACCACAATCTAACCCATGACTGGTATCTGATGTGAGCACTGAATAGTAATGTTGAAAACATATGCAAAAATAATCTAAAAATGACATAAGGTTATTAATATGAAATCAAGATACGGAATACTGATAGTAATATTGAGTATAACTGACAACAACATCTAATAAATGAATAACTAACTAAGCTAGTCTGAATATGAAATTGATGGGATAAGTCCCCAACTAACCCCAACTGAACTGAATACTGAGCTACTGAAAAAATGAAATAATAACCTCATCCTTAAAATATGAGGACTCACCACTATATCTGTTGTTGATAGCCTAAGATGCTAAGTATGATCAGGAACCCAAGCACCCAAACCTATGATATTCGACATTATAGCGCAAAAGAAGAGTATGCGTCAGTACGTGGAATGTGTTGGAATGCTAAGTGGGGTAGGATGATATACATGATTTTATATGCATGAGATAATAACTGACTAAATAAATATCATGAAGCAACTAAATGAGAGTACATGTAAAACTGTAACTGTTGTACATACTGAACATGCGATACTGTGCATGTAGAACTATAAATACTGAACATACTGAACGTGTGATACTGCACATGTAATTATACATCATGTATATGAGATCTATACTGAAATTGAATACTGAATTCTAATTTCTATATAATTGATAGCTTCTGTAGAACTGTCTAAGTTCTTTACAAAATACTGAGACTAAAATTGTAACTGTGGGAGTGTTTATCTAACCGACATACCCCGATATAGACTAATTTAGGGTCTAACCTCTGACCCTATTTGGAAGGGTGTTAGCACCTTGCCATGGGATACTAAGAAAGCTAGGTCAACCCTAATCTGGTAGGAAGACTCATAAAATATGTATATGTTTGTGTTAACCCTAGTATGGCAGGAGGATAACTTACCCTACGCTGGCTACGTAGTTATGTAATACAGGGACTTCTACTAAGGGTCAAACCCTTTGCTGGTAGGAATGCCCTCACCCTGGGTTTGCCTAGTGCTGAATCCTACTCTCAATTGAATGGACAATGAATTGATTACTAGACTGTGCTAGGATTGACTAAACTAATATTGATCGTGTTAACTGACTGTATTGGACTGAGTTCATTCAGTTCAGTTAATTGACTGAATACTATTGTTCTTGACATCTACTAGGACTATTCTATAGCTATTGCAAATAAGTAAATAACTATATTTCAAGTAATAAGTACCCCCAGGACTCGATAACATCACTAATAATACAACTTAGCAATTCTTGAAAGCATAGCAATAGTCAATCGATCACAATGCAATCACTGAGACATTTTTGTCAAATACTTTGAAGTCATGATCTTGTACATGAATGAGAACACATGCTAACATGTCATGATTACACTATTCAATTTATATGGACATTCTATCCAACACTTACAAGGTATAACATTAGCATGGGAGTAATTTGAACTTGTAGTAATAGCATAAATTCATTATTAAGATCACCAATAGATCACAATGCACTATTTATCCACTTAGTAATTTTGTCAAATACTTAGGAAGCATAACCTTATACTTGGGCGTGAACAACATGCTAATGCATCATGACTACAATAATCAATTCACAATTTAGGAGTTTTTGACATGGGAATTACATCTATCCCATACATGCTGTTTTATATTCATGAAACTTGCAATTAAATCTTGAATTGAAACCCATACAATAACCCAAACATCAATACAACCTAATTTGTAAATGTAAATCATGAAGCTGTTAATTTGAAAGTTTAAAAAGAGTTCTGAACTCCAAGGGCGGAAGGAAACCCAAGGATGAATACCTGACATATCTTGATTGTTAATTCTATGAAGGTTGTTTGTGATTTCTTGAGCCTAAGACTTGAAATGTAATGACCTAGGGTTTTGTTCTTGTGAGAATTTGAGAGAAAGTGAGTGATTTTACCCTTAGGATAATTAAATTTCGTGTTGTAAGGCTAACTAAAGGTAGGGAAATTTACTTAATTACCCATTTAGATACAGACTTTAATTTCAAAAAACATGCCCAATAACGCACAAACCAATGTGTCGCATAGATGGGGTCGACGTGATGGCTGATGTGACACGTAAAAATTGCATTGGCTCACTAAAATTTGCCCTCTTGAGTTGGTGACAGTACTTTCAATGTGATGAATGATGGAACGCATCAAGATCGGATCGATCCACTATTTTGGACACCTAAACGTGCCTCAAACAACTTTCAAAAAATCCAAAACTCATCTGAGAACCTCTATTGACATCTATGACCATGAATCAATCTAAGAATCAATATTTTAAAGTTGTAAGGATAAAATATAAAGTTATTGAAATATTGAGGCAAAAAATAAGACTAAGTATCAATATTTCGCTGAAATTTTCTAAGTTTGGGACTTCTTTTGGCATGCTATACATGACTAAAATGACTGGAATTTTTCTAGGTCTTACAACATAGTTCAAATTTCCAACTGCCAGCTAACACTACTGAGATTGATCATCGTACGGATAAAATACAAAATGTATAGACAAAACAGGTTGGTCCAGAAGATAAGTTTACTCACTTTCGGTGGATTTCTAGGATTATTGATACAACACAGGAGGAGATGGCTTATGTGGTTGGTCCTTTAACACGGATCTCAAAGGATAGTCTAAATTTTACTGCGAAGGCGTGGTGGATGCTAGTGCATCATTTTGAGTCCCATAAATGGGAGTCCTAATCAAGCTGCCTTATTTATGGGCATCATAGAGGTCTATGAGATCGACATATCTAATATTATAGTTCAAGATATTCGTGACCATATCGTAAGAACGGACACAGTCTTAGTCTTCTCGTGCCTTTTGATGCAGCTATTTTTGGATCAGGGTATGCCAAAGATCTCTGTTGTGTATTAGTTTTTCAAGGTTTGGATAACCACTGATTTGGATTTGATACAAAATTTTTCTAACCCTATTTTGAAGGCTAAGGTGGGGCTACTTTACTTAGGGAGGCATTTTAGGCTGGAGGGCATGGTATCGATACACCGAGGTTTATAGATATTGGTGATACCCCTAATAAGAATGCCTATATCAAGCCTCAAGCTTCGACAGATATAGTTGGTACTTTTCAGACTCCAACCCCACCTTCTGCTGTAAGGCCATTTACATCTAGTATAGCCTCTACTATTATGCTCTTTTCCTGCAGGTAATATGATAGATGTAATAAAGTCATTAGGGACATTACAGTGACGAGTGATAAGTGTTAAGAAGTAGTTACAACCATGGGTTAAAAGGGAGTTCCAGAGTGAGATTTGGGGCTTGCAAACTCAGTTCAACGAGTTTAAACGACAAATTAGCCAAAAGCTAGCAAACATTTTGGCCCCAAATCTGGAAGGTATGCATGAAGAGTTGGCCATGATTTGGGTTGTGATAGAGGAGTTACATGTGAGGCTATTTCTGATTTAATCCATTATTAAAAAAATCTAAGTCCAAGAGGTTCCTGATATTTGGGGCACGACAGAAAAGGAAAAGACTATTGAGAAAGCAAGTGATGAGATACTGAAGAAGAAAAAAAGAGAAGCAAAAAGAGTGATATTGAGGTGTCTAAGGCGGACAGTGTTCAGTCTATGTAGAACTACCATACGAGGGTCTATGAGATAGTGGTAGGAGCTGGAAGCTCCCGAGGGGTTGATATGACAGCTACAGATGTAACAAATTTGAGTGGGGGCACTACTCCACCTCCAGAGACACCATGAGAACACCAACCACCATCGGTCCACTACTGATGTAAGTATTCCAATTAGTACTGGACTACTACTGATGAGAGTGGGGCCCGTTTTGGGGCCTGCCATGCTAAGATTTTATGACCTAACACCTAGTGAGCTCAGGTATGTACTCATTCCCTATTTTTACTTTATATATACAGTGGGGACAATGCATATGCTTTAATTGGGGATGGGGGTGTACCACAACCACCGAGAGTTTTTATTGTCATGCTTCTTTTCTCATTGGTCATAGAATGATTGTAGAATCGATATGTCTAGGAAATATTGTGTCATATTGAGTTTTGTTTTGTGATGTTTTATGTTGTTCTATTTAACTAGGAGAAAAATAGTACCTAAGGCAGTTGATAATGTATTTTAATTGTGCGTAAATAGTTTTTGAGGATAATTATGCTCCTCCAAAGAAGTGTTTTGAATTGTATAATATGTATATATATGTGACCAATGTGAATCTCATTATGGTATTAGGATTTGCATGAATCGAATAGGTAGTAGTTTAGGATGCAACCCTGTGCCATGTGTGTAATGCTTACTTAGTTTCCATTATGTGTTGAATCCAAAACTTGCTCAGTTGGTCTTTCCTAGATTGTAGGATAGTCGGTTAGGAAAGGATCATAGGCCGTTATTGAACTTAGTCTACTTCTAGCCTAAATAACCTTCCAAATGTGAATAAGTATCCCTTAATCCCTATTTTTAGCATATATAGACTATTTTTCTTGGTTTACCTTTCACCTTGCTATTTTAATTAAAGCATACCTATTTTGGCCCTAGTCCTTCTTGGACATTGTGCACCTCAACTCAGGCAAATTACCTAAGTTGAGGGTGGCTATCATAGGGATACGTAATTAGAAGTGGGTATCAAAAAGGGTGTAAATAGGAGAAAAAAAGTAGGGATGGGTGTGGTAAAAAAAATAGAAAAAATAAAAAAAAAGAAAAGGAAAAAAAGAAAAAGAAAGAATAACAAAAATTACACCCATCCTGAATAAGCAATAAAAGTAAAAAAAGAGAAATAAGGGCTGAATGAAAGTAAAGTTGGTTGATAAGTGGACCCCAAAACATAATTGTAGTGCCAAAGAGGCTGGTCACTAAATTTCCAAATGTACCATACCATCCCCAAGCCTACATTATAAGTTGAGTAATGTCCTATAATGATCCTAACCCCACTGTCTGAAAACTAAGGTAAAGAAAATCAGGGCAAGCTTATGGCATCCTGTGCACATTATTGAAACTTCTTTATGAGTGTGAGTGTCTCGTGACCGTCCCTGTATTAACCTTCATGTTTATATGAGTGAATGAGAATGCTTTATTTTGAGGGTACATGGGTTGTGTTGCAAGCTGCTTATTTTTTCGGGTAGTATAACTTAGACATACGCATGATTGTTTGTTGCTAATGTAATGCCATAGCTTAATTCCCTTGTATCATATTGTTGTACTACATAGATCCACATAATTGGTTTTGAAAAGTTAGAATAGGAGGGGGTGATGTTTTGGAGCTGAATTTGAGATTGACTGCCACAGGTATCTTAGATTTCTCTTTGTGAAGCATCGAGTGTTGTTTTGTTATGTTTTTGTTTCCTAAGGACATGCAAACTTTCTAAATTAAGGGTGTTGATGTGCCATGGTTTTATGGCACTTTTGATGCTTGAAACTAGGAAAATACAAATACTTAGGCCATTTTGTTAGATATGACATGTGTTTATGTGTATGTTGCAAGGAAAATAGATTGTAAGTGAATTGGATTAAAAATAGAAGAAAAAGTCTAAAAATCAAACTTGTTGACTGGACTACCCAAGTCGTGGTGATAACAGTGAAGGTTACTAATTCAAAGATTAAAGTTGAGGCTGGCCACGACTCATTTAGGGTGACAAGGAGTCGTATTGTGGAGCCGTTCTGAGAAAATTTGCCAAAGTCCCGAAGATAGTCAAGTTAAAGCTCAGTTGAAATAGAAGAAGACTATGAGTCATCATGAAAGGGTACGACTCATAGTGAAGAGTAGTTATGATAATAGAGGGAAAAGTACTGAAAGGTGAAAATCCACTGGAGTGACAACGAGTCCAGCAAACAACTCGCAGTGTTTGATCATGAGTTGTCATCACTCAGCACAGATAGAGGGCAACAGAGTTGATAATGAGTCTTCTTCAGTCTAGATGACTCGTTGCCTAAGGCATGACCATTCCTGACTTTATTTTCCTATTTTGTTTGGTTAGTTTTTTTTAGAAGCTATAAATACCCATTAGATATTCTTGTAATAATTTAAACACTTTTTGGTCTTAAACATATATTGTGATTTTGAGATTGGAATACCTTTGGTATTGGTTTTTGGTTGATTAATTGAATTGAGATTTTGGATTTTATTCTTCATTATTGTGATATTACTTCTGTATTTTATTTATTGAATTCAATGGATGATTTTGCAACTATGAATGGCTAATTCCTTTATTTAGGGTTGTGGGAACCCTGGTAGAATAACAAAGTAAGGGATGTGTAAGGTTCTTCTAGATAATTATTTACACTTGTATTGTGAGATTCTTCAGTTTAATTGCTTTTTTAATGGTGGCCAATGCTAATAACCTACCTATATTCCAGATCATCTTTACAAAAGAGACTGAGATTGGCAAAAGAGGATTAAAATACTAATTCAAGGCTATCAACCCTCATTTAATAACTTGATACCCACAAGGTGATAGTTGAAATATGATCAAAGACAAGGGTTAGTAAGGTAACACCTAGAGACTCACAAGGTGAAGGGTGAGATTTACCAATGCATTCATAAAATGATTGGTAATACCTAGCTTGTCAAGCTCTACATGTGTGGTGATGAGATAGTTGAATTGAGCATGAGAAACCTATAGAATTAGGAAGCTAGGGGGAACATAATCCTAGTACTCATCTCAGATTATTCACAACCAAAAGCATTCACAACTTGTTATTTTTTACTGTTACTACAAATCCTCCCCATTTACTTTTCTGTGCTTTCGGCCACTTCAATAAGCTTAAAAGATAGATTTGACACATCCCTATGGGATCGACCCCAATCTAGTTGTCTTACTATAATTTGACAGCGACTACATTGTATCATCTTAGAGGGTATAGTTTAGGCGACATCAATAGGCCCCGTCCACCACTTTAGAAGCTCAGTCAGGCCGTTCAGCTTCACAATAGGGCATATCATCCAGTGCAGCTAGTGGTCAACATCATAAATAATTTTATACTATACCGTCTCGCCAAGAAAAAGAGAGCTCCCCAGGTGTACTCATTGGTATGATTTGTGTATTTTATCTTGATGCATATATGTTGTTAGATTCGGGGTTAACCCTTTTTTATAACCCCACTTCTTGATGTGAACTTTGGCATAAGTCTCAAGAATTTTTTTGAACCTTTTTTAGTTTCCACTTCCATTTGCGAGTCAATTGTTGCTAGAATGGTTTACAGAGAGTGCCCTATTATAGTCATCCATAAGGTTACCTTAGTGGATTAAATATAATTAGAGATGATAGATTTTGATGTCATCCTTGGCATGGATTAAATCTATTCATACTATGCTTCAGTTGATTGTCACACCCGAGTGGTAAAGTTTCAGTTTCCTAATAAGTTCATCCTCAGGTAGGAAGGTAGTTTAGTAACTCCTAAGGGTTATTTCATATATTATCTTAAAGCTAGAAAGTTATTCAAAAGGGTATTCCTATCACCTGGTTTGGGTTAAAGATACTAAGACTTACTGAGTTTCCCAAAGTTTTTCTAGATAACTTGCTTGGGTTACCTCTTGATAGAGAAATCAAAATTCGAGATTGACCAATTCCTCAATACTTAGCCCATATCTATTTCTCCCTACTAAATAGCTCCTATAAAATTTATGGAGTTGAAGGAGTAGCTTAAAGATCTCTTAGATAAGGGGTTCATCAGGCTTAGTGTTTCTCTATGGGGTGATATAGTCCTATTCATGCACAAAAAAGATGGTACCCTCAGAATATGTATAGATTACAGATAGTTAAATAAGGCCACCATTAAGAAAAAGTACCCTATTCTAGGATTAATGACTCATTTGACTAGCTTTATAGACTCATTGGTTTTTAAAGATTGATCTCAGGTTGGGGTATCATCAGTTGAAGGTCAGAAATATGACATCCTAAAGACTGCTTTTAAATATGGTATGGTTACTTTGAGTTTATGGATAAGAAAGCCTTACTTGATTTTGATGGTGTTTTGAGGATTAGAGTTTGAGTTTGTGTGTCATAGTAAGTGATTAGGTGAGGTTGATCTTAGATAAGGCTCATTGTTGTAGGTACTCCATTTATTCAAGAGTGACCAGTATGTATCATAACTTGAGACAACACTGGTGGGGTGGTATGAGAAAAGATATAGTGGACTTTGGAGCTTGTTGACTATTTCACTGGCATGTAAAGGCCAAGCATTTAAGTCCTGGTGGTTACTTCAGAGGTTACTCATTCCCAAGTGGAAGTAGGAACAAATAACTATGGACATTATGATTGGGTTGCCTCATACTTCTTATGGTTCTGACAATTTCTGGGTCATCATGGATCAATTGACAAAATCTACTCATTTTATCCCTATTCAGGTTTCCTTCAGTACTGAAGTTGACAATATCTATGTTCGTGAGATAGTTTATCTCCATGTTGTACCAGTGTCTACTATTTCAAATAGAGGTTCATTTTTCACTTCTCACTTCTAGAAGGCTTTATGGGAGGAGTTAGGTACTTGGCTTGATATTAGCATAACTTTTCACCCCTAGACCGATGGTAGTTAGAGTAGACTATTCAGGTTTTGGAGGATATGATCCACGCTTGTGTTATGGACTTTGGAGATTAGTGGGAGCAACATTAGCCTTGGAAGATTTTGTGTATAATAATAGCTACCACTCCAGTATTTAGATGACACCCTTTGAAGCTTTGTATGATAGGTGTTATCTCTCTTTAATTTATTGGTTTGAGGTTTCTAAGATTAGAACTTAAGGTACAAACTTACTTCGTAAGTCTTTGGATAGAGTTCGGGCCATTTAGGATAAATTTTGAGTGACTCAGAGTAGGCCAAAGTGCTTGTCGATCGTAGACTTTATGACTTAATATTTAGTATGGGTTAATGGGTCTTCCTTCGTGTTTCACCGATGAAGGGCGTGATGAGGTTTAGTAAGAGGGGAAAGCTTAGCCCCAGGTATATTGGGTCATTTGAGATTCTTCATACTGTTGGGGAAGTAGCTTACGAGTTAGCCTTACCCCCATATCTTTCAGTTGTTCATCTAGTTTTTATGTTTTCATGCTACAACATTATATTCTGGATAAGTCTCATGTCATTCATTAGGAGACAGTGCATTTAGATGAGAGAGATATTTGCCTATGTTCTAGGGATATTTTGGAGGTTAAGGTCCAGTGGTGACATCATCTTATATATGAGGCTACTTAGGAGGTCGAGTCCTACATTTGTAATAGTTATCCCCAGCTTTTCAATGATTTAGGTATTTTTCTTGCTTTTAGTTTGAGGATGAACTAGATTCTTAGTGGCGGATATTGTAAGCATTTGCTTCTTTGAATTTTCCATTTTATCTGTTTTGACCATTTTACCCACTCTTTGGTTGCTACTTGATATTTCTAAGGTGTGGATATGGTTGGTATGATTCCCAATGTGTTTAGAATAATTTGTGAGTTTGCAATTTTTAGAGATTAAAAAGGCTCATAGTTGACTTCAGTCAATATTTATTATTCTGTTTGTCGGGGGGCAAAATGGATTGCGCCAACAGATCATAACATTGATTTTGCGTTGGCGCATGGTTGGTTCAATTTTATGACTTTTAGATCTTATTTTGACTCTTGGTTTGAAAAATTATAAAATTGGATCTTAGGGGTCAATTTTGTGAAAACAATCTCTTTTTGAAAATTTGATGTTACCATTGAGTTCGGAACACAAAATTTAGTCTAGTAGTATATTTTGTTTGCCTTCACGGCATTCCAAATGAATCCTGTAGGCTTGATCTGTAACTTTGCAATTTTAGCAAAGTTATTGATACTGAGAAAATCTAGTATAGGTGATTTAGCGGCCTAGGTGTCACTTAAGCGGAGGCCCTGCTGGTAGCTTACTACTGCTAAAGCCACCTTGACCGCTTTAGCTGTCTCTACTTTAGTGGTAGGGGACTGCTTTAGCAGCCTTTCATTAATGGGCTAGACCGCTTAACCAATCATTTGACCGCTTTAGTCGTCATAACTAAAATAGTATAAAAATTTTCTTTTCTTATTTTTGTCCCATTTTTGAAACTTTGAGTTTAGGGTTAAGATATTCTTGTATGAGTTCTTCCATTTTTGAGCTTGGGTAAGCTCTAAATCACTATTTCAATTATTTTTCTTCGATTATTGTCGCCTAAAAACCGTTAAATTATAATTTCAAAAGTGAAATTTGGGGGTTTTGGGTTGAAAGGCCTAAAATCGTTTTTCTTCAATTCAAACTCCATTTTAATCCATATCACTTGGATTTTCTTCTATGGCTTCCTTTAATCATGGGTAAGGTATTTATAAACAAACCCCTTTCTTTTCAAAACATATTTCGGAGATTTTAACCCCGAATTAGAAATAGTCAATGAGTATCGTTGACTTTCTTTGATACGTAGATTCTATATTTGTGTGTTTTAGTTGATTTTGAGGACGTTCGAGAGGGGAAAACTCAGCGTTGAAGGACTTTAGGCTAGACGAGGTCGATTATGTCTTAACTTTCTTCAGACTGGGGAAGGTAGTTAATATTTATATAAAAGCATGCTATGGGTATGAGTGCCAATCATGAAAATATATTGTAGTTATTGTGTGCCCATGTGGGAGCCTATATTGTTGTTGTTGGTGATTTGAGATGATATTTACTGTGTGTGGTCTATGTGGGGGCCTTATGTGATATTGTTGGCCTTTTGTATGCATTTTGTTACTTTCTTCATGATAGAAGTACCTAAGTTGGGGTTAATGTTATATTATTGATGTCTTACTTAAATTTTTCAGCCTAATGGTACATTACGTATAAGTAATCATCGTTGGTTGATATATGGAGTGGATTCTGAGCTCATGTATACATTTATTGAATTGATTTTGGAGATCTTTATACTGGTTTGGTCATGAGTATTACATTCTCATATCATACATATATTTATGAGATGTTGGTACCATTGTGGAAACACTAATCACTGATTTTGACAGATTAGACATCATTTACAAAACCCTATACTATAACCCATGAGTTAGAGAGAAGATATGGATATTAACGCTGGTATTGAGTATTGAGATAGTTTGTGGATTGTAAACCCCCTCCATGGGTCCTACCTGGAAGCGCTGAGGCTAGGTAGGTGTATACAATAGTTATGTGATAATCTTAGCCACACACATCATCATTTTCATCATCATTGCATTTCATACAATATGCATCTTCAGTGTTGTACTTTTATGCTTAAATTGATGCATATCTATTTTGTCTCTTTTGTATACCTGTATTCTTGCTTATGTGTTGTATTTAGAACTGTTAGTAGAGATGGTGTGAGATGTTGTTTGGAATATTTTTTTATTGCGTGGTATGTATTAATGTATCCTATTGTCTAGTTAGCTCAGTCAGTCTATGATACTTACTGAGTACAAGTGGATCGTACTCATTCCTACTGTGCCCTTTCGGTGCAGAACTAGGTACGAGCGCACTGCATGACAACTGAGTTCGTGCGGTGACCTTTGACATTTCAAGGTATTGGATACTCTATGTCTTAGGAGTCGACCTTAGAACTCCTCCTAGCTAATTTATGTCTTATTTTGTATTCATAGACAAACTTGCAGTTCTGAATTTTCAGTTGTATTTTCAGATTTTAAGTTGTGTTTATATTTTTCTAACACTATGACACCAGGTTTTTGGATGGTTTATGGTATTATTGTTATTTAGAATTCCACTACTATTATACATGTATGGTTTGACTTCACTATAGAAGTCTCACCTTGGAATTTACGTTATGATTTTTCTATTACATATCAGTTTTGGTGACTGGCTTACTTGTCAAGGCTTAGTCGCAATAAGTTCCATCATTTCCTGAGTTTTTGGATAGTGACAATAGTATCAGTAAAAAAATAAATGAAAAGCTAATGAATTTTCATTGTTAGCAGGTACACTGTTACACTTTACTACTCCTTCCCACGTGCTCCAATCTCTTGTGATTTGTTTTGTGTTTTATTTTAAAAGAAAAAAAGAAGATTTACATGATTGTTCATATCGAAAAATAGTAATCCAAGGAACTTTTTTACAACATTATCTCTTTATGTCATCTCAATTGAAATAATGTAAACTTTCTTGTGTGTGTATATACATACATACATACATACATACATATATATATATATATATATATATAAACTACATAATTATTATATAATTTATAATTGCATTTACTTTATATTCCTATTCAATAACATAAAAACAAGAACACATTGAAAAGATAAAAACAACAACATTAGTAAAATTAACAACTAAAGCGAAAATACCATTTGTAGCAACCACATACACATATGTCACATGAACTTTCTTGATTCCTCTATACACAAAAGTTAGCAAAAATATATGCCATTTGTATATAATGGTATTTTAAAAATAAGGCCTACCAAATCATAGAAATAGTTGGTATTATCTTTACAGAAAGGTGGGATCAAGAGAAACTGCAAGAACTTAATTTGACCAAATAGTTGGCCATTTTATCCTCCCGGATGAAAATAATTTCAAAATTTCATCATTCATTCATTCATTCATTTATTATTTTTTCTTCTGAATTCATTTCATGAACGACTTTTCTTTTATTTTTTGGATTGACATTTATGCTTGGCGAGAGTGGTATGAAAGTTGTGAGATCATTCAAATTTAAAAAAGTATTGGAGGTTGAAGGAAGAGGTGGTAGAGATGATGATGAATGAATGACGGAATTTTAAAATTATTTTCTTCATCCTGGGAGGGTGAAATGGCCAAATATGGAGGAATTAAGTTTTTATAGTTTTTTTTGATCCCATCTTTTTGTAAAAATAAGACCTACAACTTCTTCATTCAGTCTTAAATACTTTTTTCAATTTGAACGATCTCACAACTTTCACACCACTCTCTAAGCATAAATGCCAATTCAGAAATTCATGAAATAAATTCGGAGAAAGAAAATAATGAATGAATGATAAAATATTAAAATTATTTTCATTCGGACGGATGAAATGTCCAAGTATGGGGGAATTAAGTTTTTGTAGTTTTTGTTGATCCTTTTTTTATAAAGATAATACAAATTATTTCTATGATTTGGTAGGTCTTATATTTTAAATACAATTATATACATATGATATTTACTTTTGTGTATATAAAAATCAAGAAAGGTCATGTGACATATATGTATGTGGTTGTTACAAATGATATTTTCAATTTAATTGTTAATTTTATTAATATTGTTGTTTTTATATTATCAATGTGGTGGTAGTGTTTTTATGTTATTAGTGTTATTTTTTAAAAAATATTTTTTTTTGGTATTTTCAAAATTTTCAATCAAACAAACATAACAAAGAGAAATTCTCGTAGCCATTGAGGGTGAATCAATGGAGCCTCATAAGTCCAATGAACATCAGAAAAAATTATTTAATTGGCGCAGGTAATTTTCTAGTTTATATAAAAACTAGACTTAATTTATGATGTCGTTCAAACTTTCTTCTGCAGTTGTATATTTGTAAGCCAAATATATATATATATATATATATATATATATATATATATATATATATATATATATATATATATATATATATATATATATATATATTATGTTACAATTATGCCGCTTGTGCAATGCTAATTATCAAAAAACAAATTTTCATCATGCCATGTCAAATATGATTATTTTCTATATTTATCATATAACTTCTTTGTTTGTGACTTAATTTTTGTAAAGGCAAGAACCAATATCTTCAATACTTGACATGATATCTTGAAATATAAAAAACAAGTAGAATTTACAATCGTTATGCTAGAACTTACCCCGAATGTCTATCAAGGAGAAATATTAGGCAACACTATTTTTTGAAAACTGAATTTAGGTCATCCTTATTTACCTCAATCTTTCTGAATATTGGACCAAATGAAATAATATATATCCCTAGAACCCATTTTGAAGCCAAAATAATTTTTTGACACCTATCTATGCTCAAATTTAAATATGCACATCCATACTTTCAATTAAAAAACCCCTTTTCAAAATATAAGTTGGAGATCGTCTTGAAAAAACAAGAATTAGAATTAATAAAAAGGAATTAAAAAAAATTCTTTGAAAGAAAAATAGAAAAAAAGAAAAAGAAGGAGCAATAAATTGCTACAAACACATTAATACATTAATTGCAAATATGTGAAAAATCTTATCTAAGAAAAAATAGTTTTCTCCACAATTTTTTAATTAAAAAAGGCTAGACAATGACTGGACCTAACGAGTCGTGATGACTCCTTACGGGTTGTATAACCCAAATAGTAGCCTGACCTATAATTTTTCCAATAATTCCCTAAGTTTTTGTCCTAACTATGATTGGGACTTGAAGATTCGTGGTGAGATATTACGAGTCAAAATGTGTGACTCTGTAAGACCCCGCAAAATTCTAAGCTTAACTCAATCCATTAAAGCTTGAAAAGAGGTCCCAGACTTAGAAGTTTTAGCTAAGTTTTTATACTTAGAAGTATTTTAGCCTTTGTAAGTTGGCGATCCTATTTCACAACCCTTATGACCTTAAAGTCTGATTTTTAGGCTTATTCATCATCAGGATATTAGTAGGTCACTTCGGGTGACTTTAAGATTTTTTTAACCTCGTTTGAACCATATTCAGGTGACCAAAATAGTGTGTTGACGTGATCTCGACACATCGCATCGACAGATAATTTTACCCCAGCTTTCAGTACAATTCCAATGAACCAACACAAACTCGATGTGGCGCGTTGGTTATCGTGTTGAATCTATCGACAGGCATGTTGGTTTGTACGTCACTGGATACACTTTTAGTCATTAAATGACCACATACAGAGGCGTAATTGGATCCTTTCCCACCCGTATTCAACCCCAAGAATACAAGTTTAGTCATTCTTAGGGCTAAAACACTCACTTTCTCTCAAATTCTCTCAAGAACAAACCTAACCTATCAAATTCAAGATCAAGATTCAAGAACTTCACCATCAATCTTCAGGAATTCAAGCACCAAGGTATATTAGGTGTTCATTGAAGGGTTTTCTTCCACTCTTAAAACTATAAGTTTATTGATTTCATGAATTCCATGTTGATCTTGAATGTATTCACGATTATGATCTTAATTGGATTTCTAATTCATGATTTATTACAAGATTCAAGTAGATTTATTATGACATGTATGTAGTATTATGTGAATTCATGTCAAAGCCCTTGAATTTATGAGTTGGGATTAGAAATCATGATGCCTATATGTTGAGTAGTATTATGTGCATAGATTATGTTCCCCAAGTGTTTGATAAATTGCTTATGTGGATTAAATAAGGAAATTATGACATGCTATCATATGTACAAGCTTATATCTTATAGGTGATTGATAAAATGTCTCTATGAATGGGTTATGAACATTATAATGCTTTCCAAGATTATGCTATGCTTTACCGTTCATTTTATTGAGTCTTGGGGTATCTAATACCTAACAATATAGATATTTACCTAGAATTACAGTAGCTTCAGTATAGTCTCAGTGATGTCTCGTACAGTAGTATTTAGAGAATTAACAGAACTTAGTATATACAACCAACTAACAAACTCAGTGTACTCAGTCAGCTAATAGAATTCAGCGTACTCAGTCAGACAATAGAACTCACTAAACTCAGTTCAGTTAGACAGTATGATCGGTAACAGTTTATCAAGCCTAAAATAGTCTAGAAATCAGTTCAGTTCAGGTCTATTCAATTAGGAGTATAAATCAACACCGAGCGAACCAGGGATGAGGGCATTCTTATCAGTAAAGGGTTTAACCCCTAGTAGCAATCCCTGTGTTACAGAACTACGTAGCCACTGTAGGTTGAGATATCTTCCTACCATTCTAGGGTTGATACATCTCATACTAGTTTTCCTGCCTGCGAGGGTTAACAAAAGAGCTTCCTGTTAGAGAAGGTTAAATCATAGCCATTATTAGTATCCCTTGGCAAGGTGCTAACACCCTTCCAACTAGGGTCACAAGTTGGACCCTAACTCAGTCATACTAAGGGTGTGTCGGTTAGATAAACACTCTCACAGTTTTAGTTTTAGACTTAGTATAAAACCTTAGTTCAGTTTCAAAATCAGGACCGTCAGACACAGTCATTGTTAGTATCCCTTGGCAAGGTGCTAACACCCTTGGACTATCACTCACAGGGTTAACTCATAGCCATTGTTAGTATCCCTTGGCAAGGTGCTAACGCCCTTCCAACTAGGGTTACAAGTTGGACCCTAACTCAGTAATACTCAGGGTATGTTGGTTAGATGAACACTCTCACAATTTTAATTTCAGACTCAGTATAAAACCTCTGTTCAATTTTAGAACCAGGACTGTTAGACCTAATCACCTAGCTCAATATAAAACTCAGTTACGTTCTACAGAATCAGGACTATTAGAAACAGTCACTCAGTATGTAGTTATTTAGTATTAGTAAACTCAGATATCAGTCATTTAGTTATCAGAATTCAGTACCCAGTGTTAACATGAATCTCAGTTATAACATTGCATTGTTGTGATCATATCATTGCATATTCAGTATTTACAGTAGTGTCAGCTATATATATATTCTCAGTCAGTTATATTCATGTTACTTAGTCAGTTATTGTTCATGCATATGAACCCATGCATATCAGCCTACCTCACTTAGCATACCAGTACATTCAAAGTACTGACGCATACCTTTATTTTATGCTATGGTATCTTATATCGTAGGTTTAAATGCATAGGCTCTTGATCGTACCTAGTAGCCCAGATTATTAGCAGCAAATTTAGTGGTGAGTCCTCATAGTTTGAGGATAGAGTTGTTATTTCAGCATTTTCAGTATATTATCAGTAGTCGGGGTTAGTTGGGGACTTATCCCATCAACTCTATTTTTTAGATAGTTAGTTAGAGGCTTTTCAGACTTGATTATTTCAGACAGTTATTCAATTTTTAGATGTGATTGTCAGATGTTCAGTATTTAGTATTTACGTATCAGTATATGATTTAGTTTTGAACTTTATGGAAATTTCCACCTAATTTCTACATTATACAATATTATTATTCAATGATTGCTGCAGGTACTAGTCATGGGTTAGCTTATGGTCCTTCGGGATTATGAGCATCGTGTTACGTCCGGTTACAAACTCAAGGCATTACAAACTTGGTATCAGAGCCTAAGGTTCAACAGAGTCCTAGGAAGTTTGAAAGCCGCATCTAGTAGAGTCTTATGTATGGGTGTGTAGTGTGCCACACTTATGAATAAGAGGATATGAGTTATTTTTAGGAAAAGATTTCCTTCTTTCAGTGTTTATATCGTGCAAATGATCATGAGCTCAAGTTACAGTCTTAGTCTAATCCTTTTCTAACTTTTATTTATAGAACATGCCTCCCAAAAAGAAAAAATGAAAGAAGAACAGGAAATCAGCCAGCACCTCCGCTCGTTCAGGCAAATCCCTGGACGAGCATATCTCCCTCACATAATTCAGAGCCGCTTTCACCACTCTAGCTTATTCTATCATAGCCAGAATAAATGCCCAGCTGCCATTCCAGCTAACCCAGTGGCCAATACTGCTACATCTAGAATTTGGGACTTCACCCGAATGAACCCTCCAGCTTTTATCGGGTCTAAGTTAGATGAGGACCCACAAGAATTCCTTGATCACGTGCAAAATATCACAGATATTATGAGAGTGACAGCTAGTGAGAGTGCTGAGTTGGCCATATATCAGTTGCAAGATGTGGCTCATTCATGGTTTAAGTAGTGAAAGACAGAGAGGGCCAGGCAGAGAGGGCCGCTGATGTAGGGCTCGTAGAATGGGAGGAGTTTACCACTGCTTTTCTGGATAGGTTCTTCCCACTGGAGTTGAGGGATGTGAAGGTGTTGGAGTTTCTTAATTTGAAGCAGGGCAATATGATAGTGAAAAAATATTCTCTTAAGTTTACTCAGCTATCCATATACGCTCCTCACATGGTAGTAGATAGCAGATATAAGATGAGTAAGTTTGTGTCTGGTGTGTCTAAAGTGTGGTCAAGGAGTGTAGGACCATAATGCCGATTAAGGAGATGGACATATCCAGGCTCATGGTCCGTGCTTAGCAGATAGAGAAGGCAAAGAATAGGGAGAAGGAGAGGGAGAACAAGAGAGCTAGAATAGGTAGCTTTAACTTCCCTCAACCTAAGTCTGAGGGTAGAAGTCATTCTCAGTTCCACCCAAAATCTTTCATTCCAACTCCCTTCTCAACCAGTGCTCCAGTGCTAAAATTGAGAGACGACAATAAAGATAGGGCACCAGCCCCTAAACCTTAGGGTAGTGTTAGCAATGCCCGAATGAATCCTCTTTGCCAGAAGTGTGGCAAAAACCACCAGGGTATCTACAGGGCTAGTAGTGATTTATGTTTTAGATATGGCAAGCCAGTCCACAGATTCAGAGAGTGTCCTCAAGTGGGTTCGCAGAGTTAGCAGAATCATCTTTTAGATCAGTTTGGTCGCTCGAATAGTAGGTTGCTGCTTCCAGTGCCACTATTGGGCAGTACCCAAATAGTCTTTATGCACTTCAGTCCCGATAGGATTAGGAAAGATCTCCTGATGTAGTCACTGGTATGTTACAAGTTTATTATTTGCATGCTTATGCTTTACTAGATCCAGAAGTTTCTTTGTCATTTGTAACTCCTTATATAGCTGTTGACTTTGGAGTCAGTCTCAAAATCCTATCAGAGCCTTTCTCAGTCTCTACCCCAGTGGGTAAATCTATCATAGCCCGATGGGTATACAGGAACTGTTCGGTTATGGTATCTCAAAAAGTCACTTCAACAGACTTAGTAGAATTAAAGATGATAGACTTTAATGCCATTCTTGGCATGGATTGGCTTCATTCACGCTATGCTTCAGTTGGCTACAGAAACAGAATTTTCCACTTTCACTGTTCGAATAAACCTGTCCTTGAGTGGAGAGGTAGTATTTTAACACTTAGGGGCCAGTTTATTTCTTACCTTAGGGCAAGAAAAATGATATCTAAGGAAGGTTTCTGTCATTTCGTTTGAGTTCAAGACTCTAGTTTAGAAACATCTAATCTTAAATCAGTTTAGATACAGCTAATCTTAAATTAGTATCAGTTGCATGTGAATTCCCAGATGTGTTTCCTAAAGATCTTCTTGGAGTTTCTCCCGAAAGGGAAATTAACTTTGGAATCAACCTTTTTCCAGATACTCAGCCCATATCCATTCTGCCATACAGAATAGGACCAGTAAAGCTCAAAGAGTTAAAAGAACATTTGAAAGATCTCTTAGATAAGGTATTCATCAAACCTAACATTTCCCCCTGGGGTGCACCAATTCTATTCATGCATAAGAAAGACGGTTCCTTTAGGATGTGTATAGACTATCGTCAGTTAAACAAAGTCACGATCAGGAATAAGTATCCTCTGCCCAGAATTAATGACTTGTTTGACCAACTTCAGGGTGCCAGTTGCTTCTCTAATATAGACCTTAGATCAGGCTATCATCAGCTTAGGGTCAAAGAATGTGACATTCCAAAAATAGCTTTCAGAACTTGGTGTGGCCACTTCAAATTCTTAGTCATATCATTTGGTTGTACTAATGATCCAGCAACCTTCATGAACTTGATGAGTCACGTGTTCAAGCGGTACTTGGACATGTTCATCATAGTCTTCATTGATGATATTCTTGTCTACTCCCGCAGTGAATATGAACATACAGACCATCTCAGAATAGTGTTACAGACCCTCAGAGCCTATCAATTATTCACCAATTTTAGTAAGTGTGAATTTTTGATAAGGTCAGTAGCTTTCCTTGGCCCCATATTTTTAGCAATGGCATTAGAGTGGATCCTTAAAATACCAAAATCGTGAGAAACTGGATTAGACCTATCTCTCTATTAGATATCAGAAGTTTATTGGGTTTGGATAGCTATTGCCGATGGTTTGTTTAAGGATTTTCATCCATTACATCCCCATGTCTAGATTGACTCAGAAGAAGCTCAAATTTTAGTGGTCAGATTCTTGTGATAAGAGTTTTTAGGAGTTGAAAACTCAATTCACTACAACCCCAGTTTTGACTCTACCAGATGGTTCAGATGGGTTTGTGGTATATTCCGATGCTTTTTGAGTTGGTCTGGGGTATAGCCTATGCCTCTAGACAACTTAAGCCCTATAAAAATATTATCCCACTCTTGATCTTATGTTAGCAACCATGGTATTTGCCTTACAAATTTGGAGGCATTATTTATATGGGGTACATGTTGATGTGTTCACAGACCATAAGAGCCTGCAGTATGTGTTCTCTTAAGAAGACCTACATCAGAGAAGGTGGTTAGAGTTGCTGAAAGACTATGATATGAGCATCCTGTATCATTCGAGGAAAGCCAATGTAGTGACTGATGCTCCCAATAGGGTGTCTATAGGTAGTGTTGCTCACGTAGAGGATAATAATAAGAAGTTAGTTCAAGAAGTTTATCATCTTGCTCAACTAGGTGTCGGCTTAGTCAATTTAGCAGAAGAAAGTGTGTGGGTGCAGAATAGTTCAGAATAATCTCTGGTTTCTGAAGTGAAGGAAAAGTAGGACAGAGATCCCAGTTTAGTCAAGTTGAAAGAGTCAGTCAGAGATCAGAAAGTGGAGCTTTTCTCCCAAGGAGAAGATGGTGTTTTTTATTGCTAGGGTCGCCTATGTGTGCCATGTGTAAATTACTTGAGGCAACGAATTCTTGCATAACCATATAGTCCATGTTACTCTATTCATCCATGGGCCACTAAAATGTACCTTAATTTGCGAAAGATCTATTGGTGGAGTGTGATAAAGAGACACATTACAGAGTTTATGGCTAAGTTCTCTACATGTCAGCAGGTTAATATTAAGCAACATAAACCTAGTATTTTAATGCAAGAGTTCAGTATTCCTACATGGAAGTGGGAGAAAGTGAACATGGACTTTATGACAGGTTTGCCCCGTACTCATTATCAGCATGATTCAATTTGGGTCATTATAGAAAAGATGACCAAATCAACTCATTTCTTACTAGTTCATACCTCTTATTCAATCTAGGATTATGCTAAGCTCTATGTTAAAGAGTTGGTTAGATTACACGGAGTTACGTTGTCCATCATCTCAGATAGAGATACACAGTTTACCTCTCATTTTTGGAAAGCTTTCGAAAAGGGTCTTGGTACCCACGTTCACCTCAGTACAACCTTTAACCTCAGACAGATGGTCAAACAAAAAGGACTATTCATGATTTAGAAGATATGTTAAGGGTGTGTTCCATTGACTTTAAGGGTAGTTGGGATGACCACTTGCCCTTGATTTAGTTCGCATGTAATTATAGCTATCATTCAAGCATTTGGATGTCTCCGTTTGAGGTGCTTTATAAGAGGAGATATTGATATCCCATTGGTTTGTTTGAAGTAGGTGAGGCTGCAGTGGTAGGTCCTGACTTGGTATTTGATACCTTAGAAAAAGTTTAGTTGATCAGGAAAGAATTAAGACAACTCAGAGCCGACAGAAATCATATGCAGATGTGCGTAGAAAGGATATTAAGTTTGAGATTAGCGACTATGTGTATTTGAAAATCTCTCCTATGAAAGGCGTGAAGAAGTTTGTCAAGAAGGCAAAACTCAGTCCCCAATATGTCGGTCCTTACTGAATTCACAACCATTTCGGAAAGGTACCTTACGAGATTGAGTTGCCTTCAGACTTAGCTTCAGTACATCTAGTGTTTCATGTCTCCTTACTTAAGAAGTGCATAAGAGACCCAATAATTATAGTCCCTATAGAGGGTATAGATGTTCAAAATAGTCTTTCTTATAAAGATATCCCAGTAGAAATCCTCGATCATCAGGTTCACAGATTGAGGAACAAAGAAGTTTCACTAGTTAAAGTTCTTTGGCAAATAAGTCTGTTGAGGTAGCTACTTGGGAAGCAGAAGCAGATATGCGAAAAAAGTATCCTCACCTTTCTCCGCAAACTAAGACTCAACTCAAGGTAATGATTTTTCTTAGATTTGCTTAGTTCAATATTTAGTTACAGTTATAAATTTAGTATTAATTACCATTGCATATCATCTTGATGATAGTCATGCATTCATCAATCAAATCAACTATCTACTCATGCATCAAATATCTATGTTCAGTTAGGTATTCCATGCATCAGATATGCATGTATAGTGTGTAAGCTCAATCTGTCAGTGTTTCTCAGCTTAATCAGTCTCATTCGAGGAAAAATATTCCCAAGGGGGAGATATTGTAAGATCCCACAAAATTTTAAGCTTAAATCAGTCCGTTAAAGTTTGAAAAGAGGGCCTAGACTTAGAAATTTCAGCTAAGTATTTATACTTAGAAGTATTTTACCCTTCGTAATTTGGCAATCCTATTTCATGACCCTTATGACCTTAAAGTAACAATTTTTAAGTTTATTCATGATTAGGAATGTCAGTAGGTCACTTCGAGTGATTTTTGGATTTATTAAATCTCGTTTGAACTATGTTCAGGTGAACAAAATAGTGGGTCGATGCGATCTCGATGCATCACATCACCCATCGCATTGATAGATAATTTGCCCCAGCTTTTAGTTCAATTTCAGTGAATCAATGTGAACTCGATACAACATATTTGTCATTGTGTTGATACCATCGATGTGGAGCGTTGGTCTGTGGGTCACAGGACACATTTTCAATCATTAAAAGCCAGCGTCTAGAGGGGTAATTAGGCCATTTACCACCCGTATTCAGCCCCAAAAACATGAGATTAAGTCATTCTTAGGGCTAAAACACTCATTTTCTCTCATATTCTCTCAAGAACAAACCCTAACCTATCAAAGTCAAAATCAAGATTTAAGAACTTCACTATCAATCTTTAGGAATTCAAGCACCCAGGTATGTTAGGTGTTCATCCAAGGGTTTCCTTCCACCTTTAGAGTTCAAGAACCTTTTTTAAAGCTTTAAGTTTATTGAATTCATGAATTCCATGTTGATCTTGAATGCATTCATGATTATGATGTTAATTGGGTTTCTAATTCATGATTTATTACAAGAATCATGTAGATTTATTATGACATGTGTGTAGTATTATGTGAATTCTTGTTAAAGCCCTTGAATTTGTGAATTGGGATTAGAAATCCTGATGCCTACATGTTGAGTATTATTATGTGCATGGATTATGTTCCCCAAGTGTTTGATTAATTACTCATATGGATTAAATGGGAAAATCATGACATGCTAGCATATGTATAAGCTTATATCTTATAAGTGCTTGATAAAATATCTCTATGAATGCTTTTCAAGATTATGCAATGCTTTACCTTTCATGTTATCGAGTCCTGGGGGTATCTAATACCCAAAAATCTAGTTGTTTACCTAGAATTATAGTACCTTCAGTATAGTCTCAGTGATGTCTCATACATTAGTATTCAACCAGTTAACAGAACTCAGTATATACAGCAAGCTAAGAAACTTAGTGTACTCAGTCAGCTAATAGAATTCAGCATACTCAGTCAAACAATAGAACTCGAGGAACTCAGTTCAGTTAGACAGTACGATCAGTAATAGTTCAGTCAAGCCTAGAACAGTCTAGAAATCAGATCCGTCCAGGTCTATTTAGTTGGGAGTAGGAATCAGCACCGAGCAAACCAGGGATAGGGGCATTCCTTTCAGTAAAGGGTTTGACCCTTAGTAGCAATCCCTGCATTACAGAACTACATAGCCAACATAGGTTGAGATGTATTTCTACCAGTCTAGGGTTGATACATCTCGTACGAGTTTTCCTGCCAGCGAAGGTTGATGAAAGAGCTTTCTGTCAGATAGGGTTAACTCATAGCCATTGTTAGTATCCCTTGGCAAGGTGCTAACAACCTTCCAACTGGGGTCGCAGGTTGGACCCTAACTCAGTCATACTCGGGGTATGTTAGTTAGATGAACACTCCCATAGTTTTAGTTTCAGACTCTGTATAAAACCTCAGTTCAGTTTTAGAATTAGGACTTTCAGACACAGTCACCCAGCTTAATATAGAACTTAGTTCATTTCTACAGAATTAAGACTGTTAGAAATAGTCACTCAGTATTTCGTAATTTAGTATCAGCAAACTTAGATATCAGTCATTCAGTTATCAAAATTCAGTACATAGTGTTAACATGAATCTCAGTTACAGCATGCATAGTTGTGAGAATATCATTGAATATTCAGTATTTATAGTAGTGTTAGATATACATATATTGTCAGTTAGTTATATTCATATTACTCAGTCAGTTATTATTCATGCATATAAGATCATGCATATCAGCCTATCTCACTTAGCATGCTAGCACAATCAAAGAACTGATGTATACCTTTTTTTTGTACTATAATGTCTTATATCATAGGTTTAGACGCACGAGCTCCTGACGATAACTAGCAGCCTAGATTATCAACAGTAGATTTAGTGGTGAGTCTTTATAGCTTAAGGATAGAGTTGTTATTTCAACATTTTTAGTATATTATCAGTAGTCGGGGTTAGTTGGGGACTTATCCCATCAACTCTATTTTTTAGACAGTCAATTAGAGGCTTTTCAAACTAGATTATTTTAGACGATTATTCAAATTTTAGATGTGATTGTTAGATGTTCAGTATTTAGTATTTACGTATCAGTATATGATTCAGTTTTGAACCTTATGGTGATTTCCACCTAATTTACGTATTATATAGTATTATTATTCAGTAATTGCAACAGGTACCAGTCATGGGTTAGCTTGTGGTCCTTTAGTATTATGAGCACCGTGTTACATCCGAGTACAGACTTGGGGCGTTACAGACTCATAGTTTCACCAGTGTGATTGCCCATATGTTTTGTTGTGACCACGATTATAACTATATGAGTCATATGGTTTGGTCAAGAGTTGTAGGGTGAGACTCATGACCTAAAGAGAGGATGCCTTAAGGTATTTCTTTGATTACAAGTTAGGTGACAACTCATAAGGAGACCCTATGATTCATATAGTGACCCATTATCACTGGCAATAAATTTTTAACTTTTAATTAAGGGCATTTGTAAAGTCCCACTTTTCCCACTTAAGACCCACTACCATAAAAAACCTTTGGCACATTATTTTTATCATTTAACAAATCAAAACACTCCTTTTACTCTCTCAAATCCCTAAGGTAAAGGACACCTAAGGTTTCTCAAAGTTGATTGTCTAGAGTTTTCAAGGGTGAATTTCCTCCGTAATTGTGATACTTTCAGGTATCTGACTCTACCCTTAAACTTGTTTTACATTAAAACATGAATTTATATGGTTATTTATGTGACTTTGTCCATGAGTTTTGATATGAGTTGAGGGCTTTGGCATAAATTATTTTCGCTTTGGCATAAATTATTTTTCTATGATTTATTATGCATTATTTTTGCTTTATTAGTGGTTTTGAACTTGTGAGATGCATGAGTATGATGAATAAACTAAGGGGTCATGCTTTTCCCCAATTTGATGATTTTGGCTTGGCATATGATTTTGAAAATTGCGTTCCCTCAACCCATTAATATTGAAATATGGTTTTTTCACATCGTTTGACTTGTTTACTTATGCTATTGCATGGCATAAAAGGCTAATGAACCATAAATTGATTTTATTAAACTTTGGGAATTATGTATTCCTTGTATGAATGAATAATTAAACCTAGGGGGTCATGGATTCCCCCATGTAGTGGAAAATAGATATGATATGATAATGTTAACTTAAAAGTGAAGTTTGTATGACGATACCAATGGTATACCTTAATGAATGAATTGGTTCAATGAATGAGAATATGTGAAAAGTATTTTAATTGGGCTTAAAGTAGG
The DNA here is from genome assembly GCA_030864225.1 of Capsicum baccatum var. pendulum. Classification (NCBI taxonomy): domain Eukaryota; kingdom Viridiplantae; phylum Streptophyta; class Magnoliopsida; order Solanales; family Solanaceae; genus Capsicum; species Capsicum baccatum. The sequence continues at coordinate 70,879,802 of CM061558.1, read as the reverse complement.
TTGTGTAGCTGGGCCTTGAAAGTGGAGGTCCTGAGGGGCCGATACTGAAAATTGCATTTGCCGACATGGGGGTCTAAATGATTGGGTGGTTCGAGTCCCTCTTATTAAATGATCTGGTGGTTCGAGTCCTCCATGTTAAATGACTGGGTGATTAATTCACCCTTGATATGAGACCATAAGGTTTGAGTTCACTATGGTAAATATGTACATATGATTATTCTATGGTTCATGTGGCTACACACACAAAGGCCCTTTCAGTTGAGGAAAGTTGAACCCATATAGCCCTTGGGGGCCTTCTTATAATGGTTGAGATACACAATATAGGTTAAGCTTTTAATGTTTATGCTAAGCCTTGTTCCCTACCCCAACATGATATATATGTTTGTGTGTGTGTTTCTATATATTGTGTACACTGATTTTGAATGATTTTGAACTGTGGATCGGAATATTATTTTACCCCTTATCCCTGAGTTACATACTAGCACTTAACCCACAAACCATATTCAAATGTTGTATCCTCATACGATGCAGGACCCATAGACACTTGTATTTTTTATGTAGTGATAAGATATCAGAGTTGTGATCAGTCAGCTTCAAGTGGTGAGCCTGTTTCTTCTAAATGTCCATTGCTTCTTGGTTTATCTATTATCGTAGACTTTTCTTTGAATTTATTTTTAGCTATCATCGGGGGCATGTCCCGACTTAGATTTATTAGGTTTTGTTAGAGGCTTTATGGATTACTGTGGACTGTGTATTGTTGTGGATATTCTTAGACTTTTTGAAGATTACATCATTCTATCTTGTTATATTTTGTGAATTCATCCGCAACTAACTGTATTATGTTATGTTTGGCTAAGAAAAGGGGGTGTTCTCTGATCCTCGTTGGACTTGAGATACCCATCATAGCTAGGCCCTGGTTTGAGTCATGACCAGTTAGTATTAGAGCCCTAGGTTCATAGTCAATCAAGTGTCCACAAATTTATTTCAAGTATAGTCTATTTTATGGGTGTGTAGCACACCACACTTACAAAGGAGAGGCTACGAGGTATTTTGGAATGTTTCCCTTTGTTGTGTTCTAATTTAGGGCTATAGAATCTAAGGTTTTGAAACTTCTCTAACCTTCGGTTATTCATATTTAAGATCATGCCTCCCCGAACATCTGATGCTTGTGGAACCTCTTTTTTCCCACATGAGGAAAATATGGATGGAACTCATCCTACTTATGGAGTTCAAACCCGATCTAGGGTGGGCTCCTGATTGTATTGCCCCTCATGAAGTTCTACCAATTTCTACTAGTTCTTCTTGGTCCCTTTAGGCTGATGATGATCATGCCCTAACACCCCAAGGAGACATTTCCAATGCCGAGTTTTATCGATCTATTTATCTGCTGACTCAGTTAGTGACTTCTTAGTCCAGCTAGCTTGATCATGTTAGTTTTATTGCTCTATCTTCTGAGGTAAATAGAGTGGGACAGTTCATGAGGTAGAATCCTCTGACCTTTATCGTCTCTAATATGGAAGTGGATCCTCAAAGTTTCATGGATAAGATGGAGAAAATATTCAGGGTGATGCATGCTATTAATTATGAAGGTGTGGAATTTATTGCATATCAACTAAAAGATGTAGCGTATTAGTGGTATAAGGAGTGGTATCGGTCAAGGGGTGCTGATGCAGAGTTGGTATTGTGGGATGACTTCTCTAGTGTTTTTATTGATTGTTTCTTTCCTCAGGAGTTGAGGGAAGCAAAAGTTGAGGAGTTCATGAATCTGAAATAGGGTAGGATAACTGTGAAAGAGTATGCCCTATAATTTTATCAATTGTTTTGTTATGCACTTGAGCTAGTGTCTAGCATGAGGGCTAGGATGAGAAAGTTTGCTTTTGGGTTGTCTTGGGATTGGTCCTGGGGTGAAAGGCTGCAATGCTGAATAATGACATGGATATCTCTAAGATTGTGGTGTATATGCAGCAAGTTAAAAAGAAAAAGAAGAAATAAACCAAAGTAAGGGAGAGGTAGAGTAAGAAAATTTAGGTATTTTGAGTAGGGTGGAGGCCAACATAATAGTGGTAGAGATGGAAGCTAGTGGTCTAATAAGAAATGGGGAAATTCGAGTTCCTAATCTATGGCTAGCGCTCCGTATCCTAAGCCATTCAATGATCATTGATTTTGGGCCGACAGTGGGTATAGGGCATAGGGTGCCCAGTCTTAGGCTAATAGAGCTCAGTCGGCCTCGTCTTATCCTTCTTGTCATTTTTATGTGAAGATAAATCATGGAGTATGTGAGAAGGGGAAGAATAAGTGCTTTAAGCGTAGTTAGCTCACATGTAGTGGGATTGTCCTTCTAGGGTTTCTTTTGGGAATAATAAAGTTTTGGTTTCCACATCATCATCTCCTGCACCAATGGGTGCAACTTCTAGTACCGACACTAGATAAAAATATCTCTAAGCCCTTACCACTATTAGGAATTTGAGGTGTCTCCTGTCGTTGTTACTGGTAAATTAAAGCTCTTCTATTATGATGTGTATTGTTTACTTGATTCGAGGTCCACTCTCTTTTATGTGTACCTATATATGTTCGTTTATTTTGTCTTTGGTCTTGAGTGCATTCCTTATCCTTTTTTTATGTCTACCTTGGTAGGTGACTCTATTATTGCTAAAAGAGTTTATAGGGGATGCGTGGTATCTGTCTGTGGTAGGAATACATTGGTGGATCTAATAGACTTGTACATTTTAGACTTTGATGTTATCTCAGGGATGGATTGACTCTACTCGTGCTATGCCTCTCAAGAATGCCATACCCATAAGGTTATTTTCAAGTTCCCGAATGAGTCAGTTATAGAATGGTAAAGGAGTTCCCTAGTACCTAAGGGAAGGTTCATTTCTTATCTAAGGTCCCAAAAATTAATTTCCAAAGGGTGTTTATACCATCTAGTTTATGTTAAGGAATCTAATGTTGAAAACCCTTCTTTGCAATCCATTCCCATGGTTAATGAGTTTCCTAAGGTTTTTTTTGATGATCTTCCTGATATTTCTCTCAATAGAGAAATAGACTTTGGGATTAAACTTTTCGTGGATACCCGCCCTATTTCTATCCCTTTTCATAGAATGGCTTTGACTGAGTTGAAAGAACTTAAGGAGAAATTAAAGGATCTTCTTTATAAGGGTATTATCCATCCTAGTATGTCATCGTAGGGTGCTCTTATTCTTTTTGTATATCAGAAGGATGAGTTCATTCAAATGTGTATAGACTATCGCCAATTGAATAAGGTGACAGTGAAGAATAAGTACCTGTTTGACCAGCTTCAGGGTACTAAGTACTTTTCTAAGATTGATCTTCAGTCGGGTTATCATCAGTTGAAGATTAAGGAGGTGGATATCCCTAAGACTAATTTTTGTATCCAGTATGGCCATTATGAGTTCTTGGTCATGTCTTTTGGTTTGACTAATGCCAGAGGCATTTATGGATCTTATGAACCGGGTATTCTATCAATTTCTAGACCTATTCTTCATTGTGTTTATTGATGACATATTAGCATATTCTTAGAGTAAAGAGGATCATGCCAATCACCTCCGTATAGTGTTGCAGACTTTCAAGGATAAACATTTGTACACTAAATTTTCCAAGTTTAAGTTCTAGTTGAGTGTTATTACTTTTTTGGGTCATGTTGTTTTTAGTGAAGGGATCATGGTGGAGCCATAGAAATTTGTGCTGGTTAATAAATGGCCTAGACCCACGACTCCAACTGATATTTAGAGCTTCTTAGGTTTAGTTGAGTATTATAGGAGGTTTGTGAGAGTTTCTCTTCGATTGCCGCTTTATTATCAAAATTGACTCAAAAAAGGTAAAGTTTCTGTAGTTTGATACTTGTGAGTGTAGCTTTAAGAAGTTGTAGGATAAGTTAACTTCAACTCCAGTTTTGACCCCTGAGGATACTGATGACTTTGTTGTTTATTGTGATGTGTCCCTTGTAGGATTGCGTTGTGTCGATGCAGTATGGCAAAGTTGTGGCATATGCTTTTAGGCAGCTTAAGTTGTATGAGAAGAGAGGTCAAACTCATGACCTACAGTTGTTGGTGGTGGGCTTCACTTTGAATATTCAATGACATTACTTGTATGGGGTTCATGTTGACATATATTCAGATCATAAGAACTTGCAGTATGTGTTTACCCAAAAGGATTTGAATCTTAGGCAAATGAGATGGATTGAGTTTCTCAAAGACTATGATATGAATCTCCATTATCATCCAGGTAAAGCTAATGTAGTTGTTGATACTCTTAGCAGGTTATCTATAGGGAGCCTATCTCATGTGGATGAGGAGAAGTGGGGTAGGTGAAGGATATTCATCGGTTGGCGAATCTTAGAGTTTATTTTTTAGATTCTAAGGATAGTGGTGTGATTGTTCAAGAAGTGGTGAAGTCATCCCTTGGTGTTGAGGAGAAGGAGAAGCAGATTTTGATCCTATTTTGATGTAGATCAAGACTGACGTAGGTCAATAGAAAGTCCTAGCTTTCGAGATTGGTGGTGATGGTATCTTAAGGTACCAAGGTAGATTGTGTGTTCCTGATGTTTACGGGCCACGAGAGAGTATCTTGGTTGAGGCTCATGAGTAAAGGTATATGATTTATCCTGGTTTGATAAAGATGTACCATGATTTGAAAGAGATCTATTAGTGGAATAACATGAATATAGATATGGCTAATTTTTTATGAACATTCTGATCGAACCGTGAATAGTAGTGAACAGTAAAACATGTAGGAAAAAGTACTGAGGCCTGGTGTATTTTTTCTCTAACTTTAAATGATCATAACTCCTTGTACATAATAATCTAGGTGATCTACTATATATCAACGGAAAGCTCTGTGAGTCCTCTTTCCAATGAAATTGGTTTCATCCAATTTGTCTATCGAAGCAAAAAGGTATGGTCGATCTACTTCAGCCTATCAAAAGAGAATTTTTGGGTCAACTCCAAACGATCATAACTCCTAGTACACAATGATCTGGGTGAGATACTATATATTAACAGAAATATATTAGAGTTCTCTTTCTAATGAAATTATTTATATCTAATTTGGATATTGGAGTAAAATATTATGATTGATCTACTTTAGACTATCAAAACAGTCCACCAAAGGACAGATTCGAGAATTTTTTGATTTTTAGGGGCGTTTTGGTCATTCTCCCTCACCCAAAATCCATCCAAACACTATATGAAAGCCTATTAGAAGCATTATATATTATATTTCATCAAATTTCCTCAAAAATAAAACCCTAAGCTCCTACATCCAACTTCAAGAAACTCCAAAGTTCACTATTAATTCTACAAATTTATTCAATATTCCAAGTTCCTAGCTCAAGAACTCCAAGAACCATCATTCAAAGGCACGATTAACATCTCAAAAATGAGTATCGATCTAAAGTTCATCATTCAAGGCATGTGGGGTTTTTCAACAAGAACTCTCTTTCCTTCTTTTGGCCAAAATTAATTTTCTTTACAAAGGCATGATCTTTATTTGATTTTTACGAATATGAAACATGAACCCATATCTTATGATGATTATTATGAAATCTTGATGTTTATGATTTTGAAAGATGAATTTAAATATGTGGAGATATAAAACATGAATCTTGAATGATATTTATCATGATTTTTATATTTGGGTCGAGAATCCCCATTGGAAATTGTGTTTTTTTTAGAAAGTGTGTGTTATAAGCACGTTGATGTTGAATATTTGAGATATTTTGAATGATTGACCTTTTAGTCTTAATGGAGTTGTTTTGAACTCTAGTGTGAAAGAAATCCACAACGTGGTTGATTTTGATAAATGGGAAGCATGATAGCTCCCGATGTATATTTATATATTACTGAAACTGTTTTGTTGTGGATTGTCTTTGAAATAATCTAATCTAAGTTCGGGAGAAATCTTTAGCACCGAGTGGGAGGTATAAAGTGACATTACTTCCCTATAACTACGTGCCCTCGTAGGAGTGAGCCTGAGGCTGATTTATATAGTGATCACTAGTTTGTGTGGATTTGATATCGATAGTCCTACTCTGATAGCAAGGATAGGATGGATCTCCCCAACATGGGTTGTACATTAGACTCCATGTAGATCACATGGTTTATGTCGATTATAGGATCCCTTGTGTCTATGGTGAATGGTGGAGTGATTTGAAAGTAGAATTGTGAAAGTTATTCTTTCAAAAGATTTAAATGATATTTACATTATGAGAATTAATATTCTTGATGAACTGAAAGTGATTGACAAATTATATGATGACTCACATGTGTTATTGTACTTATTACATCCTCTCATGATTATGATGATTTTCTTCGGGCTATGTGAGTCTTTCATACATCCTGCATATTTCTTATAAATATTTATGATGATGATGTTTATACAACTGCATACACCCATATACTCGGTTCCTTTCCATTGTACTGACCCACATTTTCAGATGTGGGCTGCATTTTCTCAGAATGTAGGTTCAGGTGCTCAGTTCTAGGTTCGACAGTGATTTTTTAGGCACATTGTTCTACATTCTCTGTTATGGTGAGTCCTCATGTTCAGAGGACGTGATGTCTGATGTTGGTTTCACAAAATTGTTTACATTTGATAACTGAGTATGAGTCAGTTGGGGCATGTCTCAATGGCTCGCTGGTTTTATTGATTTTCTTAGAGGCTTGTCTGACTAGTATAGATGTTGGGAGTTGACTAATAAGTCGTATTTTGTTATCTTTCTAAAATTTTTTTATTCTAAGATGATGATTACTCTATTGATACTTGAGGGTTATTTATTGAAACCCCATTGATTTGTATGGAACTGAATGAAAATGGATTAAAGGGTTAGCTTGGGGCTACTCGTAGCCTCAAACACCGTGTGACGCTCTGGGACCCATTTTTTGAGGCATTACAAACTTCTTATCAAAGCCTAAGGTTTTAAGGTGTCCTAGGGAGTCTGTCAAGCCGCATTAAATAGAGTCTTGATCATCGGTGTGTAGCGCACCACATCTATGAGCAAGAGGCTACAAGACGTTTTAGGAAAAAATGTGATTCTTTTTTTCAGAAGTCTATCATGCTTAAAGTGTCTCTCTCTGCTATTGATTCGTGCTCTCCTCTTTCAAAAATATGCCTCCACGTCGAGCGAGAAGAGGTGATTCAACTGCTGCTAGGATCCGTGACTTCATGCGGATGAATCTGCCAAAATTCTATGGGTCCAAGTCTGATGAGGATCCACAATTGTTTTTAGAGGAGGTGCAGAAGATTACTCAGGTGATCCATATATCTGAGGAACATAGTGTGGAGTTGGTTGCGTATAGGTTGAAAGACCTTTCTTACTATTGGGTTGTTGCTTGGAGGAAAGGTAGAGGTGAGGGAGCTATCCCTGCAACTTGGCAAGAGTTCCTGGATGCATTCTTGGATAAGTTTTACCCTTTAGAGATGACGGAGGATAAGGAGGAAGATTTTATAAACCTGCGATAGGGCTCTATGATTGTTAGGGAGTACTATCTAAAGTTCAATCAGTTGGCCAAGTATTCTCCTGACTTAGTGGCTGATAATCGGGCTAGTATGAGTAAGTTTGTGACTGGAGTGTCTAGTTATATGGTTAAGGAGTGTAGGTCTGCTATGCTGATTAGTGAGATGAATCTTTCTAGGCTCATGACTCATGCCCAACAGATTGAGGCAGACAAGATTAAGGAGAGAGATAGAATGAGGGGGAATAAGAGAGCTAGGTTCAAGCAACACGGACAGGGTCAGACTAGATCGTAGGGAGGGAGTTGCCCTTAGTATCCGGATCATTCATCTATTTATGCACCGTCATCTGCTAGTGCTCTCGTGCCTAGAGGTAGGCAGGAGCAAGGTAGCAGGTCATATGCATCCAGGTCCCAGTACAGTTCTGGCAGTAAGCCAAATCATCCTCTGTGTCCTAAGTGTGGTAGGGCTCATTCGGGTGAGTGTTGGGGTGAGAAGATGGGTTGTTTCCAGTGTGGTGACATGGGTCACAGAGTTAGAAATTGTCCAATGGATGGACAAGGGCGTCGTGACTATCTCCCTCAGACCCAGACTCAGACTTTTAGTGCTCCAGTTCTAGCGACTCGCCCAGCCCCAGCTCAGGACGCCTCTTCTAGTAATGCTGGCGGTCAGTGCCAGAATAGATTCTATGCTTTACCGTCCTTCCAGGAATAGGAGGACTCTCCTGATCTTGTTACTGGTATGATTCATATATTTCAGTTTGATGTGTATGCTTTGTTGGATCCTGGATCCAGTTCTCATATATTACACTTTTAATTGTTGTGAATTTTGAAATGAGTCCTGAGATTATTTCCTAAGCCTATCCTAGTTTCTACCCCAGTGGGTGATTTGATTGTTGCCCAGAAAGTGTATAAAAAGTGTCCGGTTACCGTTCTTCATAGAGTCTTGTTGGCTGATCTGATTGAGTTAGACTTGGTAGATTTTGATGTGATTCTGGGTACGGACTGGTTGTATTCTTCTTATGCCTCTATTAATTGTCAGACCTGAGTGGTCAAGTTTTATTTTTCGAGTGCATCCGTGTTTGAGTGATCTGAGAATTCTGTGTCACCCAAGAGTTATTTTATCTCTTACCTCAAAGCTAGAAAGCTTGTTTCCAAAGGGTGTATTTACCATTTAGGTAGAGTTAAAAACACTAAGTCTGAGACTCCAACTCTCCAGTCTGTTAACATCATCAATGAGTTTTCTGATGTCTTTTTGAATGATCTCCTAGGGATACCTCCAGATAGAGAGATAGCGTTTGGGATTGATCTTCTTCTCGATACTCAGCCCATTTCTATTCCTCCTTACCGTATGGCCCCTACAGAACTTAAGGAGTTGAAAGAGAAACTCAAGGATCTACTAGATAAGGGTTTCATAAGGCCTAGTGTTTCTCCCTGGGGTGCTTCTGTTTTATTTGTGAGAAAGAAAGATAGCTCTTTATGTATGTGCATTTATTACCGCCAACTGAATAAAGTCACCATAAAAAATAAGTACCTCCTTTCGAGAATAGATGATTTGTTTGACCAATTGCAAGTGCAAGTTATTTATCAAAGATAGACCTTCGTTCCGGCTATCATCAACTCAAATTTAGGGAGTGTGATATCCCAAAAACCACTTTCCGAACTCGTTATGGACATTTTTAGTTTTTTGTTATGTCTTTCGGGTTAACTAATGCCCCAGCAACTTTCATGAACCTCATGAATCGAGTGTTCAGACCATATTTGGATATGTTTACCATTGTGTTCATCGATGATATACTGGTGTACTCCCATAGTGAGGATGAACATTCTGATCATCTCCGATCTGTCTTGCAAACCCTTAGAGATCATAAGTTGTTTGCCAAGTTCAGTAAGTGTGAGTTTTATCAAAGGTCAGTTGCTTTTCTGGGTCATATCATTTCTTCCGAGGGTATTAGAATTGATCCCCAAAAGACCAAAGTTGTTAGAAATCGGCCTAGACCTATTTCTCTGACTGATATCCAAAGTTTCTTGGGTTTAGCTGGCTATTACCATTGTTTTGTTGAGGGTTTCTCCTCTATAGCGTCTCTTATGACTCGGTTGACCCAAAATAATGTGAAGTTCTTGTGGTCTGAATCTTGTGAGAAGAGTTTTCAGGAGTTGAAGACTCGACTCACTTCAGCCCCTGTTTTGACTTTCCCTGAAGGTGTTGATGGTTTTGTGGTGTACTGTGATGCTTCGAGAGTTGGATTGGGTTGTGTATTGATGCAGAAGGGTAAGGTTATAGCTTATGCTTCTAGACAGTTGAAACCCCATGAGAAAATTACCCTACCCATGACCTTGAGTTGGCTGTTGTTGTGTTTGCTTTGAAAATCTGGAGACATTATTTCTATGGTGTCCATGTTGATGTTTTCATTGATCATAAGAGTATGCAGTATGTGTTTCCCCAGAGAGAATTGAATCTTAGGCAGAGACGATGGTTAGAATTGTTAAAAAACTATGATATGATTGTGCTATACCATCCGGGTAAGGCCAATGTTGTGGCGGATGCCCTAAGTAGAGTGTCCATGGGTAGTGTTTCACATGTGGTAGAAGGTAAGAAAGAGTTAGATCGTGATGTACATCGTTTGTCTAGATTGCGATTTAGGTTGTTTGACTCTGCTGAAGGTAGGATAGGGGTTCAGAGTAGTTCTGAATCCTCCTTGGTTTCGGAAGTAATGGAAAAGCAATACTTAGATGCTAGTTTGGTCAGACTGAAAGAGTCAGTCAAGGACCAAAAAGTAGAGGTTTTCTCCCAAGGGGGAGATGGTGTGTTGAGATTGCAGGGTAGATTGTGTGTCCTGAATGTTGATGATCTAAGATAGAGGATTATGGATGAAGTACACGGGGTGCGATATTCTACTCATCCTGGTGCCACCAAGATGTACCAAGACTTGCAGGAAATCTATTGGTGGAGTGGCATGAAGAAAGATATAGCAGCGTTTGTAGATAAGTGTGCAACATACAAACAGGTTAAGGTTGAACACCAACGACCTGGTGGTATGATGCAAGAGTTTAGTATTCCCACTTGGAAGTGGGAATAGATAAATATGGACTTCGTGATTGGTTTACCTTCTTCCCGATGCCATCATTATTCCATTTGGATTGTGGTCAAGGTGTTGTGGGGAAACCAATCTGTAGAGGGTGCAACTTGGGAAGCTGAGGTGGATATGCGATCCACGTATTCGTACCAATTTTTTGCGAACTCTGATCAAGATAAAGGTACCGTTCTTTCCTAAATCATGCACTTTTGATAAAATTTGCAGCAGTTCAGCTGTCATTTATTATGTGTTCAGATGTAGTTTCTTGAATTTATGCATTCTATGTTGAATTCGGAGAGAGAAACGATGTGGTGATGAGTCTAACGAATGGTTTCAGATGTATGCTCTATTCCTTATCTAATCTTGGCATGTCTAGCGTCATTCAAGGATGAATGTTTCCAAGGGGGATGATGTAATACCCCAGAAAATATTTCGTTGAAATTTTGTGCATAAATGTGTTGGGTTCTATCTTCTAGAATTAATTATAAATTTTTCGTACGGAATGTCTTAGATTATGACCCACCATTACGTAGAGTATTGAATATGATTTCCAATGATATGTGGATCATCCAAAACAGATACCCGAGTGACGAGTTATGAACATTCCGATTGAACTGTGAATAGTAGTGAACAGTAAAATATGCAGGAGAAAGTATTGAGGCCTGACGTATTTTGGCTCTTACTTTAAACAATCATAACTCCTTGTACATAATGATATAGGTATATACTATATATCAATGGAAAGCTTTGTGAGTTTTCTTTCCAATGAAATTGGTTTCATCCAATTTGTCTATCGAAGCAAAAAGTTATGGTCGATCTACTTTAGCCTATCAAAAATGAATTTTTGGGTCAACTTCAAACGACCATAACTCCTTGTACACAATGATCTAGGTAAGATACTATATATCAATGGAAAGGTATAAAAGTCCTCTTTCTAATAAAATTGGTTTTATCTAATTTGGATAACGGACTAAAACGTTATGATTGATCTACTTCAGACTATCAAAATAGTCCACCAAAGGATAGATTCAAGATTTTTTTGATTTTTAAGGGCGTTTTAGTCGTTCTCCCTCACCTAAAATCCTTCCAAACCCTATATTAAATCCTATTAGAAGCATTATATGTTATATTTCATCAAATTCCCTCAAAATGAAAACCCTAAGCTCCTACATCCAACTTCAAGAACCTCCAAAGTTCACCATTAATTCTACAAATTTCTTCAAGATTCCATGTTCCTAGTTCAAGAACTCCAAGAACCATCATTCGAATGCACGAACATCTCAAAAATGAGTATCGATCTAAAGTTCATCATTCAAGATATGTGGGGGTTTTCAACAAGAACTCTCTTTCGTTCTTGTGCCCAAAAGTAATTTTCTTTACAAAGGCATGATTTTTACGAATTTGAAGCATGAACCCATATCTTATGATGATTATTATGAAATCTTGATGTTTATGATTTTCAAAGATGAATTTACATGTGTGGATATATAAAACATGAATCTTGAATGATATTTATAATGATTTTGATATTTGGGTCGTAAATCCCTATTGAAAATTGTGTTTTTTTAGAAAGTGTGTGTTATAAGCACGTTGATGTTGAATATTTGAGATATTTTGAATGATTTGACCTTTTGGTCTTAATGGAGTTGTTTTGAACTAGAGTGTGAAAGAAATCCACAACGTGGTTGATTTTGATAGATGGGAAGCATGATGGCTCCCGATGTATATTTATATATTACTGAAATTGTTTTGTTGTGGATTATCTTTGAAATGATCTGAGCTAAGTTTGGGAGAAATCTTTAGCACCGAGTAGGAGGTATAAAGCGACCTTACTTCCTTAGAACTACATGCCCCCGTAGGAGTGAGCCTGAGGCTGATTTATATAGTGATCACTAGTTTGTGTGGATTTAATATCGATAGTCCTACTCCAATGGCAAGGATAGGACGGCTCTCCCCAACGTGGGTTGTACGTTGGACTCCATATAGGATCTCCCAGTGCGTGTGTGTTTCCTTGTGTCTATGGTGAATGGTGGAGTGATTTAAAAGTGGAATTGTGAAAGTTATTCTTTTGAAAGATTTAATGATATTTACATTATGAGAATTGATATTCTTGATGAACTGAAAGTGATTGACAAATTATATGATGATTCACATGTGTTATTGTACTTATTTCATCCTCTCATAATTATGATGATTTTCTTTGGGCTATGTGAGTCTTTCATACATCCTGCATATTTCTTATAAATATTTATGATGATGATGTTTATACAATTGCATACACCTCTATATACTCGGTTCCTTTACATGGTATTGACCCACATTTTTGGATGTGGGCTGCATTTTCTCGGAATGTAGGTTCAGGTGCTCAGTTCCAGGTTCGACAGTGATTCTTCAGGCACGCTGTCCTACATCCTCTGTTGTGGTGAGTACTCATATTCCAAGGACATAATGTCTGATGTTGGTTTCACAAAATTGTTTACATTTGATAACTGAGTATGAGTCAGTTGGGGCATGTCTCAATGTCTCACTGTTTTTTTTATTGGCTTGTTAGACTAGTATAGATGTTGGGAGTTGACTAATAAGTCATATTTTGTTATCTTTCTAAAATTCTTTTATTCTTGAATGATGATTACTCTATTGATATTTGAGGGTTATTTATGGAAACCCCGTTGATTTGTGTTAAACTGAATGAAAATGGATCAAAGGATTGGCTTGGGGATACTCGTAGCCTCAAGCACCGTGTGATGCCTCGGGACCCATTTTTTGGGGTGTTACAATTACTGGTCTTCCGTAGTCTCGTAGTCAGTTTGATTCAATTTGGGTCAACGTTGATAGGATGACCAAGTCTTCTCATTTTTTGCCCGTGAGGACTAATCACTCCGCAGAGGATTATGCTAAGATTTTCATTCTATAAATCATCAAGTTTCATGGTATGACTCATTCTATTATTTTTTATTGAGGTAAATAGTTCTCATCTCACTTCAGGCGGTCATTTCATAGAGGCTTGGGGACTAAAGTGAACCTTAGCATCGATTTCCACCCTCAGACGGATGGACAAGAGAAAATAAATATTCTGACTTTCAAAGATATGGTAAAGGCGTGTGTGATTAATTTTGGTGGTAGTTGGGTTGATCGTTTTCCTCTAATAGAGTTTGCATATAATAATAGTTATCAATCTAGTAATGGAATGGCTCATTTCGAGGCTCTTTATGGTAGGAGGTCCCATTCTCCTATAGGATGGTTCAAAGTTGGTGAGACTAGATTGTTCGGTCAACACATAGTTCACCAATCCATGGAGAAGGTGAAGGTGATTTGATATCGGCTTAGAACCGCCCAAAGTTGTCAAATGTCCTATATGGATAAGAGGCGTAGGAAGTTAGTGATTGGGTATTCTTGAGGGTATCACCCATGAAGGGAGTGGTGAGATTTTGAAATGAGGGGAAGTTAAGTCCTCATTATGTTTTCCCTTAATTTTGAGGAGGGTGGGTGATGTGGCTTATGAGTTGGAGTTACCTTCGAGTTGGTTTCCATTAACTCAATTTTTCATGTTTCAATGTCGAAGAAGTGCGTGGGTGATGCTTCCTTGATTGTTCCCTTGGAGAGTGTGGGTGTTTCAAATTCCTTGTCTTATGAGGAAGTCCTGATTAAGATTTTGATAGGTAAGTCCGTCGTTTGAGGACTAAGGATGTGGCTTCGGTGAAGGTTCTTTGGAGGAACCATAAGGTGGAAGAAGCTACTTGGGAAGTCAAAGAGGACATGAAGTCCAAATATCTATTCTTGTGTCCCACTTTGTATAATCGTGCTTGAGGTTTGTGTATTCCATAATAGTTTTTTTTCTATCTTTGTTAAAGGAAAGTGTAATTGTGTTCTGTGTTAAATCATGCTAACAAATGACTTAAATCATCATTCGAGGAAGAATGATCCTAAGAAGGGAGAATGTAACACCCCTGATTTTGGCCCATAGAAGTTTCTTGATCTTTGAGCTCACTGCTAATACAATGACTGGACCTAACGAGTCATGATGACTCCTTACGGGTCATATGACCCAAATCATAGCCTAACCAGTAAGTTTTCCAAGATTCATGTAAGTTTCTGTCCTGACTATGGTTGAGACTTGACAAGTCGTGGTGAGACATTATGAGTCATAATGTATGACTCATAGTCTCATCAGTGTGATTGCCTATATATTTTATTGTGACCATGATTACAACTATACGAGTCATATGGTTAGGTCACGAGTCATAGGGTGAGACTCCTAACCTGACTAAAGAGGATTCCTTGAGGTACTGCTTTGATTACGAGTTGTGGATACAACTTGTAAGGAGACTTTACGAATCGTATGGTAACTGTAATACCCTATGTTTTTAAGTTCACTATAGAACCTACGACACATTCCTCATGTTGTAAAAATTCTTTATGATTTGTATGGTCCAGTCATAATCAGATTAGTGGGAAAGCCAAATGTTTCTGGTCACATGATAACTCAAACCCTATAAGTCGCTACCAACCTATACAGCTTTTATAGTGGGAGTCGTTGAGACAATAGTGTAGGATCTCTAGGTTTATGTCCATATTACAAGTGATGGCTACAAGTCGTAGTGACTTGTTATGAGTTGTAGGATATGAATCGTATCTAGAATAGTGCACATCCTTATTATTACTGTCAAGGTTATGAGTCACCAGGCCAACTCGTAACAAGATGTTACGAGTCGTAAAGTTAACTTGTGACGACTGATGGATTAAGTTTCTATCTGTTTAGTTAAGGGGGCTTTTGGTCTTTTCTCCTTTTTAAAATCCCAACCCATGAATTTGTAACATTAAAAGAGGCGTTATTCCCTTTTATTCTTAGTCAGTTAACACCGCTCTTTTTCCTCTTATCCTCAAGAACAATAAGGTTAGGGTTTTTTCTACAAAGACATCTCTCAAGTCTCTAAGTTCAAGTTCCTTTCACAAGTCAACTAAATACAGGTATATGGGGTTTGAGCAAGGATAATCTCACATCCTTGTGCGTGGAAACATGATTTTTAAAGTTGAATTCATATAATTGCAAAGAGGGTTCATACCCATATTCCTATATTCTTGAATTTATGATATCATCTTGTGATTTAAAGGTTGATTTGCCCAAGAAATACCTTTAATTCATGTTTTGACTTACATTATTGCAATTATGATATGACTTCATGTAACGTCTCGAGTCTGTACCCCGAACGCTACACGGTGCTTATGATTTTGACGTACCACAAGCTAACCCATGACCGGTACCTACTGTGAGAACTGAATAAAAATGCTGTAATAATGCGAAAGATGGACTGAAATGCAATAAAGTTCAAAATACTATAATAAAAAAACAATAAAATACGGAAATACTGAACAACTGTCTGAAATATTCTAGTATGACAAGCCTCTAACTGTCTGAATATGGAGTTGATGGGACAAGTCCCCGACTGACTCCGACTACTGAAATAATGAACTACTAAATGTACTAAAGAAATCTAACATCCTAGGAGTATGAGGACTCACTGCTATAACTGTTGTTGACAACTGGAACTGGCCATGTG
The DNA here is from genome assembly GCA_030864225.1 of Capsicum baccatum var. pendulum. Lineage (NCBI taxonomy): Eukaryota > Viridiplantae > Streptophyta > Magnoliopsida > Solanales > Solanaceae > Capsicum > Capsicum baccatum. The sequence goes on along the minus strand of CM061558.1, from coordinate 70,863,698 downwards.
CGGCTAGGAACCTAATCATTCGAACCTATGATATAAGACATCGTAGCAAAAGAAACGAGTATGCGATAAGTATCTGGGAATATACTGGTATGCTAAATAAGGTAAAGCTAAATACATGGGTTTAGATGCATAAACACTAACTGACTGAATGATATGAAAGAGTTGGATTACCATTCATGTGATAACGCTCAAACTACAGCTCTCGTAAGAGTGTAAGCGGTCGTTGTCAAATATAGAACCCAACTAGGTTGGGTGTCGAATCCCACAGGGAATACTTGGTCGCTAAATAAGCAACTATTAGTAGACTTTTGGTCAAAAATTCTACAAAAAAGGGGGATTTAATTGTAGCCTGAATTAAGAGTATCAAAGTATCAAAGAAAAACAGAATGTTTAATGGGTTGTAATCAATGAGAATTGTAAGTTAGGGTTATGTCCACCTTATGAGCTCTACGTATCTATTAGCTATGAATTATACGGAATTCAAACATGCATGCGCTTATAGAGATTCGTATTCTTTGGTAAATCCAGGCATCTTTCGACCACCAAGGATTATTTCACTTTAACTCTTTCGAGCTTAAAGCGTATCTAATGGTACGAATTCTCTAAGAGGTTAATCCAGTTACGGTACTAACTTTTAAACAGGGGTTGGTGCCCTATTTCCTTGTCATTCTCTCTTTTCCAGACATGTAACTTTTCTTTCGAACAAGTTAATGCTATACTGGCGTATTCTATATGTTTGTAACCACAAGAATTTAAATTAAGATGAATAGAGTAATGATATAAGCAGCATACGTATCACGAATTCACAAACTAATAGCAATAAATAGTATCTCATAAGGCTTCCATAACCCTAACAGAGAAGTTTAGCTACTCATGAGTGCAACGTAAAACACAATAGACATTATCATCATACCAAAATAAGAATCTCACGTGAAGTATGTTTTGGTAGCACTTGTGGCGTGAATTCCTTGCAAATAGCGTTTCTCTTGTCGTAAAAATTAAAAGTCAAATAGATGAAAAATAATGTCAACAATGAATGTTTGTAGAAAAAGAGAAAGGATCGAATAGGGAGGAATAGCGATGAGGGTGGCGGAAATTGGTTGATGGATCAATGGATGGATGGATGCCGAAAGGTTCAGCAAAATAGGGTTTTTATAACACCCATATCCTATTCCTACTAATCTACTGCATACTTATCCTAATCCTACTAGGTTGCTGCATCCTTATCCTAATCCTACTAAGTTACTGCTGATCCCCAAGTCTTCGTAAATGTTGTTTTTGCCTGAGACAAGTTTTCCATGCATCACTTTCAGTCCATAGGCGTCCAAACGCTACCTTCCTTCTCACGTGAAGTTTCCTTTGGCGGAAACCAGTCCATAAAATGCTAAAATCTTCATCATTTATACCTGAAAACTTGCTAATCACGTTGGTTAGCTCACTTACAGGAAAAAGGACTAAAAGTGCAGGAATTATATATTTTGTCCTCAAAACTTAGCTAAAATATGGGTATATTAAAGTGCTTTAGGCGTGTAAATACGCCTAACATCAACACCCCACAGTTAAAGCTTTGTTCGTCCTTGAACAAGATATCATGTCCATGTAAATTTTATCTACTTAGGATTTCACAGTAACAACACAAAATATTCATCAAGACAGGCACGACAATTATTAACAAAGAGTAGTTTTCTGATGATTACTAGAAACACTTCAACCTCCAACTTAGACTCGTGATGATGGTTAACTCGTATTCAAAAGGTAAGGCACAAAGAATCATACAAGACTACCCTAAACTCATCAACCATGTGTTTCTCACAATATATCACCCATAATCACTCACAAGTATTTTATTTTTCGAAACATGGGTATAAGATTTTCCTTGCTCTCGCTCTCACAAAGAATTCATATGTTGCAATTGATGACCATAGGCTTGCCCTTAGTGTAATTCTCTACTAATATCAGAATGCTAAGCTTAGGATCAAATAGGTCTTTTACAGGTTGTAATGTAGGCTAAGGGACGGGTAGGACTATTTTGGCCAGAAATAGTGACTATGTTCCTAAGCATTTTAATAAATCACATTATGCCATTAACACTCTCTTTTAATCAAACTTGCTACCTTTCTTTCATCTCTCACCCCTTTTCACCTATTTTTTTCATTCAAATTTTTCTACTTCTTTTTCTTTTCTTCTGTATAGCACACCTCTTATGATAGCCCCTCTTTTTCATAACAAATTCAAGTACCAGTAAACTCTAAGGCATCACTCTCACCCAATTTCCTCTTATTTTGTCACATGACTTTACAATTTAAAGCACTTAGGAATTTGGATGAAATTATGGTCTTGAAAAAAATGGATTAGGCTTACATATGAGGCTATCAAAGAAAATGGCTTAAAGGCGCAAAAGGGGTTGACTAGGATAATGTCCATGGGTAGGTAAAACGAAGGTAAACAATCACAGGTTGCCAAAGAAATGCCTAAATCATCTCCTAAACTCACACTCTTTATTTCGCTTCACACACACACCAGGCAAGTTCTAGAATCAGCCACAAACATAGAATATACTATCATCTCACACACACACAAGGCACATGGTCAACTTTATTGGGAGCAGTATAGACTCTTGACCCCAACAGGTGAATGAATTACACCATACAAATATCACAAAGTGAGTCACATTTAGAGCCTAAATGCCTCAATAGTAATGATTTTATCACAGACTCTTGTCACAATACCATGCTGCCTATTTTTTAAAAATTTATCCTAAAAAAAATAAACAAAACATAAATTCAAATGCAGATAAAGAAGTATGGCATACAAATACCAGTACCCCACACTTAGATGGAACACACTGTCCTCGGTAGAAAATAAATAAGAAGAACCTGGATTAGTCGGACTCCTCCTCTATGTCTGGAGTCATACCCTCTTCATCGGAATCATCATCACAGTCGTCGTCATCCGAATTCTCCTCCACGTCAGAGTTTGGAATTCGACGATCATCATCGATTGACACATCATCATCAAGAGGTTCCTCAAAATATACACCTACTCCACACATAGCCCTCGCATGCTCATTCATTGGGTAGTCATAATCCAACTGTTGGAGCTCTGCAGTAGTTAGAACATGACCTCCGCTCATCATAGTAAACCAAGTTATGCCATAAAGATGGCGAAAGAAACTTTCATCCCGAGCATGTCGTTCTACAGTGGTAAGGTTGACGCCATGCATAGTTTCAGCATCTTTAACCTTTGTGAGGTCAACCTTCTTCGGGTTGTGTGGAAGCTTATGATCAGCCGTCTCCTCTTCTATGTCCTCCTTCCTCAATATTGCAGTCAATAGATTGCCAAAGCTGAAGTGGGACCTCTTGTGTAGCCTGGCCTTATGCATTGAATATGGAATAATCGTCCCAATGTTGATGGGGACGTTCGTCATCAATGCGTACACCAAGTACACTCTATCTCGTGTAATCTTTGTGTACTGAGTCCCTGGAATCAAGCAAGAGTTGACTATCTGCAGCCATATTCATGCTTCTCTATTCATCAAAGCATATGGGAAGGTGTTGTGCCGACCGGTGTCCTTGCGTCTACTCCAACGTACCATTGATCTTGTTCCGCACAGTGTGTGTTTGATTGCCCTGTACGGAGGTCTATTATACAACTCTTTGAGTGGTGATTTATCAACAGATGGCAAACCCATAAAAGAGTTGAAGAACTCTGCATTTAGTTGTAGGACTTGGCCCCGAATCTTTACTTCACTCCATGTAGTTTTCGGTGACCAGTTGGCATAGAATTCTCGTGTTAGATCGAGATTACATTCTCCCATATCTCGGAAGATGAAATAAAGATGTAATGCCATTATCTTGGACAACATGCGAGGTTCTTTCTTTGCTAGGCTTTCCTTATGTATCAACTTGACATGAATATATTTTTTCTCTTTATCGTTCCTATACCACTCCTTTCCTTCCTCCTCTAGGGCCCATTTGATTCCGAACATGTGGAGAGGTATTTGCAGTGAGGAGGATTCACCTTGCTCTTTTCGTCCTATTTTCTGGCCTTTTTGTGAGGTGGTCGCTTTATCTTTTCCTTGTCGTGCTTTTGGTGCCATTGTACCTGAGCTTAAAATAATAGTCATGTTAGCTTCATCTCGGTGGATACAATTAACAAACAAGCAGTAGTGGCACCACCCCACACTTAATTTGTTGGCACAAACCAATTAAGTGAATGTTGTTGATTACTTAGACTTCATCAATATACATTTAGGCGTTATGTTCCAACAATATAATCAGTGCAGTCATACTTTTCTTGTCATCTTACTTATCCTTTTTCAGTTTAATTTCATAAAATATTGGCAATTGTTTTGGATTGATGTACCTTTTGAGCAAGACTACTACATAGAGTTGAATCAAGTTATGGCATTAGAAATAATCATAACATCGTATGTTTGTAGTCACCCATGATTGTCATCTCGATGAACAAGTCATTCCTACATGTAAGCTTTCTAGTTACAAGATTATGCAAGTTTCTTGACTATGTCAATTTCGCAGAAGTATGACAGTGTATCAAATCAAATACAAGTTGGAAACAAGTCAAGAGCATCCCTACATATTCTTTCATTCACTTAGTTGTATCACAACAAATCAACCACATTCTAATCACCAACACTATTTCAAGATTTAACAATTTATTATAGGCATAGTAGTGTAGTACTTACGGAATGTAAAAGAGGAGCAAAGAAGTACTTACTTGGTTGATGGCCTCGGAAGAAGTTCTTGCAAAGTTTAAAAGAGCAAAAGGAAAATTTTGGAGAGAATTGGGAGAGGTAGGCGGCGCTTTAGGTTGGATTTGCAATGTGTTTTTATTTTAAGACTAAGGTTCTATTTATAGGACAAGCTTGAGTCGGGTTTTGACCTATTTGGAATTGGATTTGGAGACCAAAAGTGAGCATAGGCGGCGCCTAATGCTTTGCCTATGCTTGGTATAGGCGGCGCCTTTTGTAAAGCCTTGTTGAGCATAGGCGGCGCCTATGCTATGGCATTGTTGGGCATAGGCAGTGCCTATGCCATGGCATTGTAGAATCCGAGACGAAAGTCATTGGCCTAGGCGGAGCCTATGCTATAGCATTGTTGGGAATAGGCGGCGCCTGTGCTATGGCATTCTAGATTCTGAGAGCTTAGGCCATAGCATAGGCCATGCCTTGTTCGTTGCCTATATTTACATAGGCCTTTCCTTGTTCGTTGCCTAGATTTTCATAGGCAATGCCTAACCCATAGCCTTTTCTTCTTCATTCCTAACTTACCACCTTCAACATGAAACACTTCCAAATCAAATTTTGAAACCAATCTCCTCATTTACACCTCTTGCACCTACACTTACTTAAAAACAACAAGAACGATTAGAACGATGGGTTGCCTCCCATCAAGCGCCTTAGTTTTGGTCGTGGCTCGACAAAATCCAAGGAAAACAAAACAATTAAAAATGATGGGTCGCCTCCCACCAAGAGCTTGATTTATTGTCGCGGCACGACATAGCTATCTCGATTACTTAGACTTCATCGAGATAGATGGTGGATCATTTTCTGAATGGATTCAGACGACAATGAGGCTTACTTATAGGCATGCAATCTTCTTTGATACCAATTATATCATCAATAGACCAACCCATAGCTTTCTTGTACCTCTTCAGAGCAGAGATGAGAGCCTCTACGTTCTGTTTACTTAAATCATCCGCAACACTCACCGGAAGTGTATTTCCATATCCCAAGAACGTATGCCTTAGGTGACTTGGTAGCTCTTTTAATTCTAGCATTGGTGGTTCTTCAATGGAAGTCTTCGCTGTTGGTGAAGATCGATTCTTATGATCAAGGTTTGGCTACTTAGGAGTATGAGAATAAGACCCTATTTCTGTTAGAGCACACCTAGTTTCTTCATAATCTTCATCATCCTCATGCTAAACATTCAGCAGCGCAACAGACAATGGCTTAACAGTAAGTTGTTTCTCTACAGATAATGCTTTCTTATCCTCATAATGAACATCAACTACAGAGAGCACATCCATATCTCTCGACTGCTTCATCGATTTGCACAAATCAAAACGAATCACTTCGTCATTCATTCGAAACAAAGGCTCATTATCTCTCATGTCAATAAGCACACTTCCAGTTGCGAGGAAGGGTCGTCCCAAGATTATGGGAACTTCCGAATCTACCTCACAATCCAAAATCACAAAGTCTGCCGGAAAAATGAAGGCGAACACCTTCACCAACACATCATTTAAGATACCAACAAGTCATTTTACCGACCTATCTGCCATCATGAGCCGCATATTAGTGGTGGTCGAATCGCCCAACCCCAACTTCCTGTAGATGGATAATGGCTTCAAATTGATGCTAGCACACAAATCGCACAATGCCTTAGCAAAATTCATAGATCCAACCGTGCAAGAAATAGTGAAAGCACCAGGATCTGCCTTTTTCTGAACTATCTATCTTGTAGCGATTGCACTGCAATGGTGAACATTATCTGTCGGCTCATAGCTTACTGCCCGCTTCTTTGTCAAGAGATCCTTCATAGATTTCGCATACCCAGGCATCTGTTCTAGCTCCTCTACCAACAGAACATTAATGGTCAGCTGCTTCAACATGGTCATAAATTTACTGAACCTTGTATCATCAGCTTTCTTCTTCAATCTCTGAGGAAAAGGTGGTGGTGGAAGGGGAATAGTTTTCTCCACAACTTTCTTTTCATCTTGCTTTAGGTTGGCGATCTTTTCAGGCTATGGACGTCGAGGGGTGACATCACTAATGCCCTTCTCAGCTTCATTGGCATCTTCTGGTTCTGCATTGGTCACTTGATTGCCTTTGGATGAAGTTTCCAGTACCTTACCACTCCTTCTAGTAATAGCCATGCATGATCCGTCATTCCTTGGATTTTGCACAGTGTCTCTAGGTAGGGTGTCGGCTTTTCTTTGATTAAATGCCGCTGAAAGTTGGCTCAATTGCTACTTTAGTTGTTTTATTGCAGTGGAATGTGAGTCAACCAACTGATTTATTGAAGACAAGTCATTCTTCACCTCATTCACTCCCGTATTAGTTGCCTCCACTCCTTTAAACAGTTTCTCCATCATGTCTTCCATTGACATCTTCCCCGATCCAGATGCTGAAGCTTCCCGACTTCCAGGAGGAATATATAAACCACTTCTATCAGTTTTGTTCTTCCAAATACCTTGGTCCTTGTTTCCAGATTTATTGTAATATTTCCGACCTTTGTTTCCTTGGGCATTGCCTTGGAAACCCCCCTGATTGTTCACGTAGTTGTCTTGTTCCTCGGAGTCGGATTCCTCTCTTCCTTTTGACATAACAGCTTTGACTTTTTCAGTCTTCCCTGATAATAGATGCTTTGTAAGAAGATCCATCTGTGTTTTTATGTGCGCTATATCTTGATCACGTTCTTCCTCTCTTCGCCTTTGTTCTGCAGTCAGGCCAATTGATGGGGTAAAGCTTGCTACCTCTGAATCCATGGTGTGCTAAGCTCTACTTTGCTTTGTCATTCGATCTAGCATATCGCTTGCTTGAACAAAGGTGAGGTCCATAAATGATCCTCCAGCTGCATTATCCACCACTGGTTTAGTTATTGAATTCAAGGATCTGTATAGGATCTCCATCAAGTGGACATTGGTCATGTGATGGTTTGGGCACCTCATAATCTTCTTCTTGAATCTCTCCCATGTTTCGTGGAGGGCTTCATTTGGAAGCTGACGAAAGTTGTTGATTTCATCTCTCAATTGTGCTCTTTTGGATGGCGGAAAGAATCTTTCTAGGAAAGCGTCTTTCAGTTACCTCCAATTTGTAATAGAATCAGGAGTCAGTTCGTTCAACCATAGAGTTGTCTCCCCAGATAGAGACAATGGAAATAAGCGCAGCCGAATTGCATTCTATCCAACGCCTGGATTGTCGAATGACTTGCATGTAGAGATAAAGTTGACCAGATGCATATTCGGATCATCACCTGCAAGTCCACCGAATAATCCCTTGAGTTGCAATAACTGAATCATGGTGCTAGTGATGTTGAACTTGGCTCCAGGTGCCAAGGGTGGAGGAATAATAGCTCCTGTGGCACCAGCTACGTCCAAGTCATCATCATCATTATCGAAAGGTATTTGTATAGCGCGGCGATAAGGCGTGAATCTTGCTTGACGATCTCTTCTATTTCCAGGTGTCGCTACCTTAGCATCATGCCTAGGGTTTAGTAGCTCGTCATCACCTAGATCCTTATCGTCAGGATTTGTTGCTTGCCCAGGATTATCAATATTCTGTTGATATACTTAGGCGGTGGCCAACACAGCTAGTCTAACCTGCTCCTGTTGAGCAACCCTTCTTTCAATGTCACGTTACGCCTCTATTCTTGCAATACGATGTGGTTCAGGATTGATAGGTAATAACGGTTGACCAGAACTTCGAGTTTTGGGAATGTACTGAACAAAACCTACAGAAAACAAAAACAACAACTAAAAGTAAAGTACGAGAATCTTTGACCAAAGGGTAAAGTAATTATCACAAACTTAGTTGACAACCGTATTCCCCGGCAGTGGTGCCAAAATTTGATAACGCTCAAACTACAGCTCTCGTAAGAGTGTAAGCGGTCGTTGTCAAATATAGAACCCAACTGGGTTGGGTGTCGAATCCCACAGGGAATACTTGGTCACTAAGTAAGCAACTATTAGTAGACTTTTGGTCGAAAATTCTACAAAAAAGGGGGATTTAATTGTAGCGTGAATTAAGAGTATCAAAGTATAAAAAAAAACGAAATGTTTAATGGGTTGTAATCAATGAGAATTATAAGTTAGGGTTATGTCCACCTTATGAGCTCTACGTATCTATTAGCTATGAGTAATGTGGAATTCAGACATGCATGCGCTTATAGAGATTTATATTCTTTGATAAATCCAGGCGTCTTTCGACCATCAATGATTATTTCACTTTAACTCTTTCGAGCTTAAAGCGTATCTAATGGTACGAATTCTCCAAGAGGTTAATCCAGTTACGGTACTAACTTTTAAACAGGGGTTGGTGCCTTATTTCCTTGTCATTCTCTCTTTTCCAGACATGTAACTTTTCTTTCGAACAAGTTAATGCTATACAGGCGTATTCTATATGTTTACAACCACAAGAATTTAAATTAAGATGAAGAGAGTAATGATATAAGCAGCATACGTATCACGAATTCACAAACTCATAGCAATAAATAGTATCTCATAAGGCTTCCATAACCCTAACAGAGAAGTTTAGCTACTCAGGAGTGCAACGGAAAACACTATATACATTATCATCATACCAAAATAAGAATCTCACGTGAAGTATGTTTTGGTAGCACTTGTGGCGTGAATTCCTTGCAAATAGCGTTTCTCTTGTCGTAAAAATTAAAAGTCAAATAGATGAAAAATAATGTCAACAACGAATCTTTGTAGAAAAAAGAAAGGATCGAATAGGGAGGAATAGGGATGAGGGTGGCGGAAATTGGTTGATGGATCAATGGATGGATGGATGCTGAAAGGTTCAGCAAAATAGGGTTTTTATAACACCCATATCCTATTCCTACTAATCTACTGCATACTTATCCTAATCCTACTAGGTTACTGCATCCTTATCCTAATCCTACTAAGTTACTGCTGATCCCCAAGTCTTTGTAAATGCTGTTTTTGCCCGAGACAAGTTTTCCATGTATCACTTTCAGTCCATAGGCGTCCAAATGCTAACTTCCTTCTCACGTGAAGTTTCCTTTGGCGGCAACCAGTCCATAAAATGCCGAAATCTTCATCATTTATACCTGAAAACTTGCTAATCACGTTGGTTAGCTCACTTACAGGAAAAAGGACTAAAAGTGCAGGAATTATATATTTTGTCCTCAAAATTTAGCTAAAATATGGGTATATTAAAGTGCTTTAGGCGTGTAAATACGCCTAACATCAACATGAAGGATCTATAAATACTGAACATAATGTGCATACCGTAACTGAGTATAGTGAAACTAAATTTGATAATTGATAACTGAGTGTACTGATAACTTGACATTACTGATAATCTAAAATTATTAATGACAGAGTGACTGTATCTGGTAGTCCTGATTCTGTAGAACTAAACTGAGTGCTAGTCTGAAGACTGGTATTAAAATTAAAACTGTTGGAATTCTCACTTAACCGACATGCCCCCTAAGTAAACTGAGTGGGATCCAAACTATAACCCCAGTAGGAAGGGTGGCAGTACTGTGCCATAGGTAAAGACACCGATGTGGTCAATCCTATCTGACGGGTGACCCTGAATAAAAAGTCAAGCCTAATCTGATAGGTGACCCCTGGGATGTATCTAAGCCTTATTCTGACAGGTGACTCCTTACATCCTATGCTGGCTATGTAGTTCTGTAATGTGAGACTACTACTAACGACTCTTCCTTCTTAACGGGAGAAGTCTTCACCTCAACATTCTCTCGGTGCTAGTTCCTACTCCCAACTGAATGACACTGACTGAATAGACTGGACTGGACTGAGTTAGACAGGTTGATAACTGACTGAATTCTCCTATTTGTGACACTACGGAGTTTATTCTATAACTACTAAGGCTCTAGATAAACATCTGATTGTCGGGTATTAAATACCCCCAAGACTCGATAGCATGAAAAGTAAATCAAAGCATCATTTTGAATAACATAACAATGTTCACTTGGTCATAATTCATTCATAGAGATATTTCATCAAACACTTGTAATGCATTAACTTGTACATGAATAGGGAATACATGTTAGCATGCTATAATGACATTATTTCATTCTCATAGACAATTTATCAAACACATGGAAACATGCTTGGTTCACTAAATCACAAACACTTAGGGTTAACATGGATACAACAATCATCTTGAAATTGAGGTGTTTATCATGAATATCATGAAATTCAACACATACTAGGATCAATTCTTGGAACTTGTAATCTAAATCATGGATTAAAACTTAAACAACAGCATGAACATGAATTCAATCTAATTCAAACATGGAAATCATAAATCTTGTATTGTGAAAAAGGTTTCTTGGGCTCCACGGTAGGTAAGGATCCATGGATGAACATCTAAAATACCTGGAAATCTCAATTCTTGATGTTCTTGAAGACTCTTGGAGGTATTCTTAAGATTGCTCTTGAAACTTGGACGCTAGGGTTTCTATCTTTGAGAGATAATATATTAAATTGGGAAAAAGTAAGTCAATAATGACCTAAATGCGTTTTTAGGGATTAAATCCCATATCTAGGTGGATTAAATACATGGGAAAGGACTAATTTAACCATGGACGAAACTTTAATTTTTCATCAAAATTTCTGATTTGGGGCCCAGACACGACGCAGCGCTATCGCACCGTGTCACTAGAAACTGACACTTGGATCTGGGTTGACGGCTCGACGCAGCTTAATCGCGAACCCTTATTGGATTTGGACAATTGCGAATAGGAGGCCCTCTATGAAATGGTGAGATCGTGGAGTCTCACTAGAAATTAACAATTGTCATTTGGACCTATGGAGCGAAGCGCTACTGACTGAAATGACAGTATTTTATGACTGTAACTTAAAATAGTCATAACTTCTTACCCGTTTATTGGATTTAGGTAAATTTTATATCGTTGGAAAGCTAGCTAAATTTCCAACCATATTATGGGTCTAAATAAGGGAATTCTGCCTAGAACAAAAAATTCTACTTAGGAATTCTCGTGTACTAAAAACTACACTGATCTGGGAAATTATGGGGTATTACAATATCCCTCTCTTGGGAACATTCATCCTCGAATATGGCTTGTTAAGCTAAGAAAATACTGATAGACTAAGCTTACATACTAAACTAGACACGCACAACTGAAGCATGATTACGTGTCTGATCTGATAGACTGAACTTACATACTGAACATGCATATCTGATGCATGATTACATGGCTAAAACTAATTCATAAAACACATGAGAATGATATGAGATGTTAACTGATAACAAGTTTGTAACGGTACTGAATATGGGATTGATTAAGTTTAAGAAAGACTATGATGATGTATGAGACACCATTTAATTGAAGCATGAAGGAATGACTTCGACACACTACTGATGCCTAAGGAACACATGACATAATCTGAACTTCACGGACCATTAAGAGTGTAACATGAGTCATGGGAACTGAGCATATTGAGAAACATGAACACGTACGTCATAAACTACATGACCTGAGTTTGGAATTTCTGAACTTAGGGGAACTGATTTGTACTATAGAATGAACTAAAACTCCTTATACTAGGAACTATAAGCAAATGGTATTTTACCATGTACTATACTACCATCTCTCTCTTATCTTAAAGCCTTTATTCTAAGTCTGTGAACCCTTTAATAAACTCTAAATCAAGCTGAGACCACTTTACTCTAGAGTCTGAGATATGACAATGCTCATAAACACTAAACTCATCCTGAAGGACTACACCTGATAACGTAAGGTCCACTTCTAGTACTTTATTTGGATACACAATTCTTAGTTTTCTATAGCCCCAATAATCATTATATAGCAACATCAACAATGACAAATCTTAGAATTCTCACTTTTTTTTCTACTAGCTCAATCTTCAAAGATTTAAACTTAGATTCTAACACATAACATGGATATCGACAAATCTTTAATAACGAAACTACTTTCATTATATCCTGCAAATATCACATCCACAACATATATTTCAAATCAACAAACTTAAGTTCTTGCATACAGTGCTTCAAGCCTACTAATTCACCTTTCACACAACTAGTCCCAGGAATATAATATGCTCAAATTTTGATAATACTATCCCCATTTTACTACTGCTAAACCTTTGGGTCCTTACTTTTAACTCTAAGTCATATGTTATCATAGGATTCTGAGGGGGGGATCTAAAAGAACACCTGAGTTTAGATAAATGCATGATTTTTCATGAATCATGAATGAAATATTTCTTAATCATAAGGGTGCTGATGGGATAATTTCAAGCCCGCATAAAATCCCATAACTGTATGTAAGGAACTGCCTGAGAAATCTCTATCTATAAGGATTGATTAGTCTTAATTGTTTTTGTTACCTTGAAAACAAGTCAGGGATGGAAAGAATAGAGCAAGATGGGAGTCTATAGTAATTTCTTAGAGGACATTTCTATAGCACGATCTGAGACATGAAAAAAGGGAAACTTTTCCTAAAACATCTCATAGCCTCCTATCCATAAGTATGGCACGCTACATACCCATGCACAAGACTTTAATTGATGTTTATTTCAGATTCCTTAGGACTCTGTTGAACCTTAGGCTCTAATACCAAATTTGTAGTGCCCCGAGCCTGTACCCCAAACGCTACACGGTGCTTATAACCTGGAAGGACCACAAGCTAACCCATGACTGGTACCTATTGTGAGAACTGAATAAAAATACTGTAATAATGCGGAAGATGGAAAAAATACCATAAGGTTCAAAATACTATAATAAAACTAAATAAAATAATGAAATACTGAACAACTATCTAAAATATTATAGTCTTAAATTCCTCTAACTGTCTGAATATGGAGTTGTGGGACAAGTCCCCAACTTACTCCAACTACTAAAATAATAAACAGCTAAATGTACTAAAGAAATCTAACATCCTCGGAGTATGAGAACTCACTATTATAATTGTTGTTGATAACTAGAACTGGCTATATGCGGTCAGGAACCTGAGCGTCCGAACCTATGATATGAGACATCATAGCGCACGAAACGAGTATAAGATCAGTACTTAGGAATTTACTGTTATGCTAAATAAGGTAAAGATGAATGCATGGGTTTATATGCATGAACACTAACTGACTGAATGATATGCAAGAGCTGGATTAGCATACATAAAGGATCTGTAACTACTGAACATACTGTGCATACTGTAATTAATTATGATAACTGATAACTAATAATAGAATATACTGATAACATAAGATTACTGATAGTCTGAAATTACTGATGACTGAGTGACTGTATCTAACAGTCCTAATTCTGTAGAACTGAACTGAGTTCTATTCTGAAGACTAAGACTGAAATTGAAACTATGGGAATTCTCACTTAATCGATATGCCTCCTGAGTAAACTGAGTGGGGTCCAACCTGTAACCCCAGTTGGAAGGATGCCATTACCGTGCCGTAGGTAAAGACATTGCTGTGGTCAAGCCTATCTGATGGGTGACTCTAAATAAAAAGTCAAGCCTAATCTGACGGGTGACCCCTAGGAGGTTGCCAAGCCTTAATCTGATGGGTGAATCCTCACATCCTATGTTGGATACATAGTTCTGTAGTGTGAGACTACTACTAATGACTCTACCTTCCTGATGAGAGAAATCATCACCTCTACACTCATTCGGTGCTAGTTTCTACTACCAACTGATTGACACTGACTGATTAGACTGGACTGGACTAAGTTAGCTAGGTTTGATAACTGACTGAGTTTTGCTATTCATGACACTATGGAGTTTATTCTATAATTACTAAGGCTCTAGATAAACAACTAGATTGTCATGTTTTAAATACCCCTAGGACTCGATAGCATGAAAAGTAAAGCAACGCATCATCTTGAATAACATAACAATGTTCACTTAGTTATAATTCATTCATAGAGACATTTCATCAAACACTTGTAATGCATTAACTTGTACATGAATGGGGAATACATGTTAGCAAGCTATAATGACATTATTTCATTCTCATAGACAATTTATCAAACACATGGAAACATGCTTGGTTCACTAAATCACAAACACTTAGGGTTAACATGGCTACAATAATCATCTTGTAAATTGAAGGGTTTATCATGTAATTCAACACATACTAGGATCAATTCTTGGAACTTGTAATCTAATTCATGGATTATAACTCAAACAATACCATGAACATGAATTCATTCTAATTCAAACATGGAAATCATAAATCAGAAATCTTGTATTGTGAAAGAAGATTCTTGGGCTCCATGGAAGGTAAGGATCCATGGATGAACATCTAACATACCTAGGAATATTAATTCTTGATTTTATTGAAGACTCTTGGAAGGATTCTTGAGATTGGTCTTGAAACTTGGAGGCTAGGGTTTTCTATCTTTGAGAGAGAATGTCTTAAATTGGGGAAAAGTGAGTTAATAATAAGATAAATTTGTTTTTAGGGATTAAATCCCACATCTAGGTGGATTAAATACATGGGAAAATACTAATTTAACCAGGTATGAAACTTTAATTTTTTGTCAAAATTTCCAATTTGCAGCCCTGACGCTATGCGGTGCTATCACGCCATGTCACTGGAAACTGACAGTGGGGATCTGGGCTGATAGTGTGATGCAGCATAATCGCGGACCCTTATTGGATTTGGAAAATTGGGAATTGGAGGCCCTCCATTACACGGTGAGATCGTGGAGTCTCACTGGAAATTGACAATTGTCATTTGGACCTATGGCGCAACCCACTACTGACTGAAATGACGGTATTTTATGATTGAAACTTAAAATAGCCATAACTTCTTACTCGGTTACCGAATTTAGGCAAATTTTATATCGTTGGAAAGCTAAATAAATTTCCTATAAGGTGGGTCTAAATATGGGAAATTCTACCTATAACAGAAAAACTATACTTAAGGATTCTCATGTACTGAAGACTAAACGAAGCTGGGAAATTGCAGGGTATTACAATATCCCCCCTTGGGAATATTCATCCTTGAATATGGCTTGTTAAGCTAAGAAAATATTGGCAGACTGAGCTTACATACTGAACTATACATGCATAACTGAAGCATGATTACGTGACTGGTCTGATTGACTGAACTTACATACTGAACATGTATATCTAATGCATGATTACATGGCTAAAACTGATTCATGAAACATATGACTGACATGAGAATAATATGAGATGGTAACTGATAACAAGTTTGTAACGGTACTGAATATAGGACTGGGTAGGTTTAAGGAAGACTATGATGATATACCAGACACCATCTAACTGAAGCACAACTAAATGACTTTGACACACTACTGAGGCCTAAAGAGTATATGACATAATCTGAACTTCATGGACCGTTAAGAGTGTAACATGATTCATGGAAACTGAGCATATTGAGAAACATGAACACGTGCGTCATAAACTGCATGACCTAAGTTTGGAATTTTTGAACTTAGGGAAACTGATTCATACTACAGAGTGAACTGGAACTCCTTATACTAGGAACTGTAAGAATGCATGCTATTTTACCATGTACTTTACTACCATCTCCCTCTTAGCTTAAGGCCTTTATTCTAAGTCTGTGAACACTTTAATAAACTCTGAATCAAGCTGAGACCACTTTACTCTAGAGTTTGAGATATAACAATACTCATAAACACTGAACTCATTCTGAAGGACTACACCTGATAACGTAAGGTCCACTACTAGTGCTTTCTTTGGATACATGGTAAGCCCAAATTACAACTTTCGTTAGAAAGTGTAAGCGGTCGCTGTCAAATATAGAACCCAACTAGGTTGGGTGTCGAATCCCACAGGGAATACTCTGGTCACTAAGTGTTGCGATTATTAGTAGACTGCTGGTCGAAAATTTCAAGGAAAAGGGGGGGTTTGGTTTAGGCGTGAACTAATATTATCAAAGTAACGATGGAATGATGTGTGTAGCAAGATTTAATCACAGAGAATGATAAGTTAGGGTTATGTCCACCTTGTAGTTTCTACTTCTCTGTTAACTATGAGTAATGCAGAATTTAGACATGCATGCACTTATAGAGAGTCGTATTCTAATTCTAAATCCAAGTGTTTTTCAACCATCAAGGATTATTTCACCTTAGCTCTCTCGAACCTAAAGTGTGTAACAATTGGTACGAATTCTCCAAGACTGTTAATCCTGCTAAGGCATTAACGTGTAAATAGAGGTTGAAAACCCTATTTTCTTGTCACACTCTTTTTTCCAAACATATAACTTTTCTATCAAACAAGTTAATGTTATACTGACACATTTCCTATGTTTGCAACCATGAGAATTCAATTAAAACGAAGGAGTAATGATATAAGTAGCATGACACATCATAAATTCACAAACTCATAGCAATAAAGAGTATATTACAAGGTTTCCATAACCCTAACAGATAAGTTTAGCTACTCATGAATACAACGGAAATCAAAATAGACATAATCATCATACCACAACGTAGAATAATCTTCGCGATGGGGATGATTTAGCATCAATAAGAGGAGAACATCATTCTCTCTCTCCGTTGCTCAAGCTTAGCCGTGTTTCTCTGATCTCATAAAAATTACAGAATCTGAATATTGAATAATGAATGAATAATGCTGAAAATTCAGCAATAAGGTTTTTAATAATATCCTTGTCCACTAAGTTGCTACTGCATCCCTAAGTATTTAAAAATACTGCATTTGCCCAGGAAAAAGTTCCCATGCATCACATTCAGTCTACAAGCTGCCTTCCCTCTTATGTGAAGTTTTTCTTTGCTGGCCACAGGTCCACAAAGTGCTGAAATCTTCATCATTAGTACCTGAAAAACATGTTAATCACATAGGTCAGCTCACTTAAAGGAAAATGGACTAAAAATGCAAGAATTATATATTTTATCCTCAAAACTTAGCTAAAATATGGGTAAATTATGGTGCTTAGACGTATACATACGCCCAACATCAATACATAATTCTTAGTTTTCTATAGCCCCAAAAATCATCATATAACAATATCAACACCAACAAATTTTAGAATTCTCACTCTTTTTTGTACTAGCTCAATCTTCAAAGATTTAAACTTAGATTCTAACACATAACATGGATATCTAAAAATCTTTAATAACCAAACTACTTTCATCATAGCCTACAAATATCACATACACAACATATATTTCAAATCAACAAACTTATGCTCTTGCATACACTGCTTTAAGCCTACTAATTCACCTTTCATACAACTAGCCCCATAAGATATAATCTACTCAAATTCAGATAATACTATCTCCATTTTACTGCTGCTAAACCTCTAGGTCCTTGCTTTTAACTCTAGGTCATATTCTATCATAGGATTCTGAGGAGGGATCTAAAAGAACACCTGAGTTTGGCTAAATGCACGATTTTTCATCAATCATGAATGAAATCTTTCTTACTCATAAGGGCGCTGGTGGGATAATTTCAAGCCCTTATAAAATCCCATAATTGTCTGTAAGAAACTGCCTGAGAAATTTTTATCTATAAGGATTGATCAATCTCTATTATTTCTGTTACCATTAAAATAAGGCAGGTATGGAAAGAATAGAACAAGATGAGAATTTGTATTACTTTCTTAGAGGACCTTTCTATAACACGATCTGAGACATGAAAGAAGGAAACTTTTTCTAAAACATCTCATAGCCTCCTGTCCATAAGTGTGGCGCGCTACACACCCATGCACAAGACTCTACTTGATATGGCTTTCTAACTCCCTAGGACTCTGTTGAACCTTAGGCTCAGATACCAAGTTTGTAACACCCTGAGTCTGTACCCCATACGCTACATGGTGATTATGATCTGGAAGGACCACAAGCTAACCCATGACTGGTACCTGCTGTGAGCACTGAATAAAAATACTGTAATAATGTAGAAGATGGACTGAAATGCCATAAGGTTCAAAATACTATAATAAAAACTAAATAAAATACTGAAATACTGAACAACTGTCTGAAACATTCTAGTCTGAAAATCCTCTAACTATTTGAATATGGAGTTGATGGGACAAGTCCCCAATTAACTCCGATTACTGAAATAATAAACTACTAAATATACTGAAGAAATCTAACATCCTCGGAGTATGAGGACTCATACTATAACTGCTACTGATAACTGGAACTGGCTATGTGCGGTCAAAAACCTGAGCATTCGAACCTATGATATGAGATGTCATAGTGAAAGAAACGAGTATGCAATCAGTATGCGGGAATATACTTGTATGCTAAATGAGGTAAAGCTGAATACATAGGTTTATATGCATGAACACTAACTGACTGAATGATATGCAAGAGATGGATTAGCATACATGGAGGATCTATAACTACAGAACATACTGTGCATACTATATCTGGTATACTGGAACTGAATCTGATAACTAAAAACTGAATATACTAATAACTTGAGATTACTGATATCTGAAATTACTGATGACTGAGTGACTGTATCTAACAATCTTGATTCTGTAGAACTGAACTAAGTTCAATTTTGAAGACTAAGACTGAAACTAAAACTGTGGGAATTCTCACTTAACTGATATGCCCCCTTAGTAAACAATGTGGGGTCCAACCAATAACCCCAGTTGGAAGAGTGCCACTACCGTGCCATAGGTAAAAACACTGTTTTGGTCAAGCCTATTTAACGGGTGACCCTAAACAGAAAGTCAAGCCTAATCTGACGGGTGACCCATGGGAGGTAGCCAAGCCTTAATATGATGGGTAACTCCTCATATCCTATGCTGACTATATAGTTTTATAGTATGAGACTGCTACTAACGACTCTAGCTTCCTAACGGGAGAATTCATCACCTCTACAGTCGCTTGGTGCTAGTTCCTACTCGCAACTGAATGACACTGACTGATTAGACTAGACTCAATTGAGTTAGCTGGGTTCGATAACTGACTGATTTCCAAACCATTTATAACCAAAAAACCCAACATATAATTCAAAACCCAAAACCATACCACAATTATGCCATGAAAAAAACAAACATTAAATCATGACATTAGTTGAACTAACAATGAGGGAGGAGTAGCATGCCTTAGATTACGGAAAATATAGAGAAAAAACCACCCTTGTAAGCCCCAAATTGACCACCTTGAAGGAAACCCTAGCCTTCCTTGACCCAAGAGCCTTGAGAGAATATGAGAGTGTTTAAAGTGTTTTCAATAGAGGATAATAGATTAAATGGTCTCCCAATAGTGTTTTAAGTTATGGGCTTATGAGAGATTAAGAAGGGAAATATCTAGATTACCCCCAACTTAAACTATACAAATTTCCCACAGAAAGGTACGACCACACCCCTCCAGTCGTACCCTACCATACAAGAAGTACCCAACACTTATACCCTAGGCATCCCTTGGACTCCAACACTATCCAACATATGATTACCAAGGCCAATTCATACCCAAGTATATAACAAATACCCTAGAATCGTACCTTAGGCAGAATAGAATCCTCTAGGTTAGACTTAGGGCATCATACTAGTGCCCTAACGTATGACTAGTATGATCCATTCGTACCTTGGGAAGAAACCAACCAAACCTCACTGATCAACACACGAGTTGAGGACCCTAAATCGTACATATCATATAACAAATACCCCTAGTCGTATGATGTATAGAGAATTCAAAACTCAAAAAATTTCTAAGGACCAGAACCCAGGGTATTTCAATTCTCCCCAACTGGGATTATTCATCCACGAATGATGGACAAGACAGTATAAGAATGATTTACACCTCAACACCCCCATTTGACCTTTAACCAAGTTAGAAAAAATAATGCAAGGAAATCAACCTTTCCTGTATTCAAAAAATAGAAAGCAAGGATGTTATGAAGAACACATACCTTAAGTACGAATATCCGTATTGGAAAACAAATGTGAATACTTAGATTTATGTCCTCTTCCGCTTCCCAAGTAGCCTCTTCAACCTTGTGGTTCCTTCATAGAACCTTTACTGAGGCCACATCCTTGGTTCGCAACATATGGATCTGATGATCCAAGATCTCAACCAGGATCTCCTCATAGGACAAAGAATCTGAAATACCAAGATACTCAATAGGCACCACTTGATATGGATCATCAACACACTTCCTCAACATAGATACATGGAACACCGGATGAATGGAGCTCAAACTAGAATAAAACTCCAATACATACGCAACATCACCAACCCTTCTCAAAATCACATAAGGAACAACATATCGGGGATTGAGTTTTATTTTTTTCCCAAACCGCATCACTCTCTTCATAGGATATACCTTTAGGAACACCTTATCCCTAACCTCAAACTCCAAGTCCCTGCATCATATATTCGTATAGGACTTTGGCAACTTTGGGTAGCCTTAAGCCTATCTTAAATAACCTTCACCTTCTATATAGCTTGATAAACTAAGTCCGAACCAAACATATTCGCCTCACCAAACTCGAACTACACAATAGGAGATCTACACCTCCTACCATACAGTGCCTCAAAAGGGGCCATCCCAATACTATAATGGTAACTATTATTGTAAGCAAACTCTAAAAGTAGTAGATGCTCAACCAAACTACCTCCATAGTCAATCACACACGCACGAAGTATATTCACCGAAGTATAAACAGTCTTCTATGTTTGCCCATCCATGTGTAGGTGAAAAAAAGTACTTAGACTAACCTTAGTCCCCAGTTTTTTCTAAAATGATCGCCAAAAGTGAGATGAAAACCGCGTACCACAATTAGAGATGATAGAAATAGGTACCCCATGAAGCTTCACAATCTCTTGGAGGTACAATCTCACATTATCCTCAGCTAAAACGTTAGTCCTTATTGGAAAAAAGTGAGTTGACTTTGACATTCTATCCACGATGACCCAAACTGAATCGTAATAATTTTGAGACCAAGGAAGACAGGTAATGAAATCTATGTTGATCACTTCCCACTTTCATTTAGGCAACTCAATTTATTGATATAATACTCAGAGCCTTGTGTGCTAAACTTTTCCTTGTTGACACACCATACACTTAGCCACAAAATCAGCCACATCCCTCTTCATACCATTCCACTAATACATCTCCTTATGGTCATGATACATTTTCATTGAACTAGTATGAACAACATAGAGCGCCTCAGCCAAGACCCTCTCACACAAACCATCAACATAGGTAACACATAAACTTCCTTGGTACCATAAAGTACCATCACCACTAATCCAAAATCCATCACCTTCTGCCCACCTACATCACCCTTGATCCTCATCAAGACAAGATCTAATGTATGTTTCTCCTTGATTTTAGCACCAAGAGACAACCGTACCACTATCTATACAAACACACCACCTTCCTCGGAGTCTAAGAGATGAACTACAAGGTTAGACAATCAGTGAATGTCTATCACCAACTCCTACTTATTTTTATCCATATTAGCTAAACTCCTCATGGATAACCTTCTAAGAGCATCAATAACCACGTTAACTTTACCTGGGTGGTAGTGAAGACTCATATCATAATACTTAAGAAGCTCAAGCCATCTCCTTCTCCTTAGGTTAAGCTTTTTCTGAGTAAATACATATTGTAGGCTCTTATAATTGGAAAAGATATCCACATGCACTCCATACAAATAGTGATGCTAGATTTTTAATAAAAATAGAACAACTAATAATTCCAATTCATGAGTTAGATAATTCCTCTCATGCACCTTTAACTATCTAGAGGCATAAGCTATCACCTTTGTATGTTGCATCAGAACACAACCAAATCCCACCTCGGATGTATCACAATAAACCACACACCCTTTAGTGCCTTCCGGTAAAGTCAAATCTGGAGCCAAAGTTAGCTTATCCTTTAGCTTATCGAAACTACCTTCACAAGCATCTAGCCAAGAGAACTTTGCTTTTTTCTGAGTAAACTTAGTCAACGAGGCAACTATAGTTGAGAAACTCTCTACTAACCTCCTGTAGTAACCAGCTAAACCCAAAAAGCTCTAAATATCGGTTGGAGTCATGGGTCTAAGCCACTTCTTAACCACTGCAACTTCTTGTGGATCCATTATGATCCCATCACTAAAAATAATATGACCCAATAAAATGACAGCGTTCAACCAGAATTCAAATTTTGAGAAATTGGCATAAAACTGCTGCTATTTCAAGGTTTGCAACATAACACAGAGGTGATTAGCATAATCCACCTCACTCTTAGAGTACACCAAAATATCATTTATGAACACAATGACAAACAGATCTAGAAATTGATGGAAGACCTATTCATCAAATCCATAAACATTGTCAGAGCATTGTTCAACCCAAAAGACATAACCAGAAACACAAAATGACCATACCAGGTAAAACAAGCTATATTAGGGACATCCACCTCCCTAATCTTAAGTTGATGATATCCAGATCGAAGGTAAATCTTAGAAAAAAACTTAGCACCTTGCAACTGATCAAACAAATCATCTATCCTTGGAAGAGGATACTTATTCTTTTTCTGTCACCTTATTCAACTAATTTATACATATTCAAAGAGAACCATCCTTCTTCTACACCAATAACATCGGTACACCCCACAAGGATACGCTAGGACGGATGAAACCCTTATCCAAGAGATTCTTAAGTTGTTTCTTAAGTTTCTCCAACTCAGCCAGAGTCATTCTATAATGGGGAATAGAAATTGAACGAGTGTACAGAAGTCAATCCCAAACTCAATCTCCCTATCAGGAGAAATACCAGGAAGGTCATCAGGAAAGACCTTAGTAAATTCATTCACCACCATAACCAAATGCAATAAAGGATCTTCTGAGTTAGAATCTTTAACCCAGACTAGATGATAAAAACACACTTAGGAGATTAATCTCTAAGCTATAATATATGATATAAACTTCCCCTTTTGATCTAGGGAACCACTCTCCCTTTTAATAACCAACTCACCACTGAACCTAAAGACAATCTTATGAGTCTGACAATCTAAGGATGCTTAGCACAAGTGTAACTGTAACACCCCGTATTTCCCTAGCATAATCTAAGTCTCAATACATGAGTATTCATATATAAAAAAAATTTAAACAATCATTATTTTTTAGTTTTAGAGCCTTCCATTTAGTAGGAAATTCAGTTAGTTTTCCAACAATATAAAATTCTCCTAAATCCGATAACCGGGTAAGAATTTATGGAGATTTTAAGTTTCAGTCGCTAAACACCGTCATTTTAACCCTTAGCATATTGCGGAGCCAACATAAATAACGATTGTCAATTTCTAGTGAAGCTTCATGAAACCACCGCATCATGTCATCAGCCAAAATTTCAATTGTCCTTTTCCAGCATCCTATCGCGATAATGGCGCGTCGCGCCAAGAAAGAATTTCATAATTAAAAAGGCACTGCAATTCCTTTGCGTCACGCCAAGTCCTCAGTTCCCAGTTGTCCAATTCCAGTGACACGATACGATAGTGCCACGTTGGGCCAGCTTACAAAATTGGGAATTTTTTAGTAATTTCGAGCTTTAAATTTGAGGGCGTTACCGTCTTTTTCCCCTCACCCTAGTCAGACTTTAACACAAAATTCACCATAACTAACCTATAATTTCATTATTTTAATAAATTTTTCACCAAATCAAAGAAGATTCTCTCCCAATCAAGAACCCTAGCTTTCAAATTCAAGACCAATGCTAAAGAACTTCAAGAAATATATCCATTAAGGTATGTTAGATGTTCATCCATGGATTCCTTTCATCCATGGAGTTTAAGAAACCTATTTAATTTACAAGTTTTAATATTTTCAAGTTATTATATTTTAAATTATGGTTTCATCAATGAATCTCCATGTACTATTGATTTTATACCATGTTACTATGAAATTATTGTTATTATTCAATCCTCCATGTTTTAACATTAGTACTTATTGAATTGAACCATGAATTAATGCTATTATGATGAATTCATGCTATTCCTACAAGATCCATGACATTCCTATGATTTTTTTAAACCGTGAACTACAAGTGTTTGATAAAATGCCTACAAGAGTGATTTATTTAATAAGAGCCTTCATGTTTTGATCTCCAAGTTTTAATGTTATTTTACTATAACTGTTTTGAGTCCTGGGGGTATTGAATACTCAAAATCCATAGCTATTTATTTAAGTCTAGTCTTATTACATTATAGAATAACTTAAGATTATACTATGAGCATTTTTAGAATAGTCAAATATTAGTCAGTTAAACTCAAAACAGTCTAGTATTTTAGTGTCTTTCAGTTGGGAGTAAGATTAAGCACCGAACGAATGTAGGGATGGCAGCTTCGTCGTTAGATAGACCAAGTCATTAGTAGTAGTCCCTATATTCTAGAACTATGTAGCCAGCGTAGGATATGAGAAGTCACCCATCAGATTAAGTTTGACTATCTCATAGGGGTCACCCATCAGCTCAAGCTTGATACCCTTAGTCCTTTGGACATTATATCAGTTTAGTGGATCCACACAGCCATCGTTAGTACCCGTGGCACGATATTAACACTCTTCCAAATGGGGTCACATGTTGGACCCCGATTAGCTCAAATTGGGGAATGTCAGTTAGATGATACCTCCCACAATCTCAAATATAGTCTCAGTTACAGTCTTAATTTAGTTATGCAGTCTTAGAGTTACTTGACCAAAGCATACAGATATCATTATTTTTCAGTGTTTTAATTTATAGATTTTACTCAATCCATGTCATATACTTGGTCATGCATTCCCAGTGTCTATAGATTTTCACGTATATTAAGTATTTATAGATTGTCATGCATACTGGGTAATTATAGATTCACCTTATATTTTTAGTATTAACAGATTCCATGTTATCTACTCAATACTCCATGTTTTACATGCATATTCAGTTAAGTATTAGTTCTGTTTATGAAACTATGCATATCAGCCTACCTTATTTAGCATACCAGTATATTCAAAGTACTGATCGCATACTTTTCTTTGAGCTATGATGTATCATATCATAGATGCTGACACTCAGTTCCCGGATCGCACTTAGTCCCTTAGATCATCAGTAGTACAGTAGCAATGGTGAGTCCTCATCATTCGAGGACAAATTATATTACTTCATGTCTTTATCTCAGTAGTTAGTAGAGTTAGTTGGGGGATTTTTCCATCAAATCACAGTATTTAGTTTAGAGGCTTTTTATATACTACAATTTACTATTCATATTATTCAGATTTCAGTATTATGCCAGATTCATAATTCAACAGTTGTTTCATTATTAAAACCTTATGGTATTTCAGTTATTCTTCCATATTCATAATTATATTATTCAGTGCTAACAGTGGGTAATAGCTCATGGGTTAGCTTGTGGTCCTTCAGGATTGTAAGCATTGTGTGATGACTAGGGGGTAGTCCCGGGTCATTACAAACTTGGTATCAGAGCCTAAGGTTTTAAAGTGTCCTAGGAAGTCACAAAGTCGCATCAAGTAGATTCTTATGCATGGGTGTGTAGCGTGCCACACTTATGGATGAGAGGCTACAATGCGTTTAGGAAAAGTTTCTTTTTTCAGTATTCATGTCATGCGATTGAGCATGAACTCAAGTTAAACTCTTAGTCTATTCTATTTCTTCCTTCTATTAATAGAACATACCTCCCAAGAAGAATAGAATAAGAATAAGATATTATCCAGCCCCTCAGTCCGGCCAGGCAGATCCTCTAGACGAGCATATCTCTCATAAAGAATTTTAGGGTTGTGTTCACTACTCTAGCCAATTCTGTAGTAGCACAAAATGAAGGGCCAACTATTGTTCTGACCAACCCAGTGGCCAATACTTTTATGACTACAATTTGGGATTTCACTCGAATGAATCCTTCTTCTTTGATGGTATACAAGTTTGAAGAGGATCCACAGGAATTCTAAGATATGGAGCAAAAGATAACAGATGTTATAGGGGTGACATCTAGTCAATGTGATGAGTTGGCTGTATATCAATTTTAGGATATAGCCCATACATGGTTTAAGTAGTGTAAAGTTGATAGGGGTGTAGATATAGGGCCTGAAGTATAGGAAAAGTTTGCCATAGCTTTCTTAGACAGATTTTTTCTATTGGAGTTAAAAGAAGACAAAGTGTTAGAGTTCATTAATTTAAGCCAGGGAAGCATGAGTGTGAAGGAGTATTCCTGTAAGTTTACTCAGTTATCTAGGTATGCTCCTCATATGGTAGCGGACAATAGGTCCAAGATGAGTAAGTTTGTGTCTGGTGTATCTGATAGTGTGGTCAAAGAGTGTAAGACTAAAATGCTGATTAGTGAGATAGACTTATCTAGGCTAATGGTTCATGCTCAATAGATAGAGGAGCAGAATATTAAGGAAAGAGAGAGAGAGAGAAAACATGAGGGATAGGATGCTTAGTTTTAATTTCAATCAGCCAAAGTCAAAAAGTGGTAACTGTCCTCAGTCTCATCAGAGGTATTCAGCCCCAACACCCACTTCAGCCAGTGCCTTAGTACCCAAATTCCAAAACAACAATAGGGATAGGGCACCAGGCTCTAAGTCTCAGGTCAGTGTTAGCAGTACTTATACAAATCCTCTATGTCAAAAATATGGTAGACACCATCAGGGTGAGTGAAGAGTGGGTAGTGATGTGAGCTTTGGGAGTGGCAAGCAAGGCTATCAAATTTGGGAGTGTTGTGTAGTTTCTTAGAAAAGTAGGGATGTGCGCCAATAGGGTCAGTCCCATCAATTGTCAGCTCTATCCGGTCACCCAACTCAGCAGGGTATTGCTTCCAGTGCTACCAGTGGTCAGCGTCCGAATAAATTATATGTTGTTCAGTCCCACCAAGATCAGTAAAATTCTCCTGACATAGTTACTAGTACATTTTAGGTCTTTCACTTACATGTTTATGATTTACTAGACCCTAGAGCTTCTCTTTCTTTTGTAACTCCATATATAGCCATCAACTTCGAAGTCAGTCCCGAACTCTAGCAAAGCCCTTTCAGTGTCTACCCCAGTAGGTATTTCACTATATCCATATAGGTATACAGGAACTTATCAGTCATAATATTTTAGAAAGATACCTCAATTTATATCATGGAGTTAGAGATGATAGATTTTGACATCATTCTTAGCATGGATTACCTCCACTCATGTTATACCTCAGTTGACTGTAGAAATAGAATAGTTTATTTTTAGTTTCCAAATGAATCAGTCCTTGAATGGAGGGGTAGTATAACAGTTCTCAAGGGTCAATTGATCTCGTACCTTAGAGCAAGAAAGATGATATCAAAGGTGTATCTACCATCTTGTGCGATTCAAAGACTCTAAATCAAAAACTCCAACTCTTAAGTCAGTTTCAGTAGTGAGGGAATTTCTAGATATGTTCCCTGAAGATCTCCCTAGAGTTTATCCCGAAAGGGTAATCGACTTCGGAATAGACCTTCTCCTCGATACTCAGCCTATATCTATTTTGCCATACAGAATAGCTCCAACTGAACTCAAATAATTGAAAGGACAGTTGAAGGATCACTTTGATAAGGGATTCATCATACCCAGCATTTCCCCGTAGGGTGCATCTGTTCTATTCATGCGTAAGGAAGACGATTATCTCAGAATGTATATTGACTACCATCAGTTGAACAACTAACAGTCAAGAATAAATATCTACTTCCTAGAATCGATGACTATTTTTACCAACTTTAGGGTGCTACATCAGCTCAGGGTCAGAGAATGTGACATTTCAAAAATACCTTTCCAAACCCGTTATGGTCACTTTAAATTTCTAGTCATATCCTTCAGTCTTACAAATTCCCCAGCAGCCTTCATGGATTTGATGAACCAAGTTTTCAAGTATTTATTGGACATGTTCATTATTGTCTTCATTGACGACATTCTTATTTACTCCTGTAGAAAAAATGATCATGCAGACCATCTCAAAATAGTGTTGCAAACTCTTAGAGCCTATCATTTGATTGCTAAATTCAATAATTGTAAAATATGGCTAAGATCAATATCTTTCCTTGTCCATATTATTTCCGATGATGGCATTAGAGTTGATCCTCAAAAGACTGGGGTGGTTAGAAACTGGCTTAGACCTATCTCTCCATTAGATATTAAGAGTTTCTTGTGTTTGGAAGGCTATTACCATCGGTTTGTTTAAGGGTTCTCATCTATTGCATCCCCTATGTCTAGATTGACTCAGAAGAAAGTTAAGTTTCAGTGGTCAGATTCCTGTAAGAAGAGTTTTCAAGATTTGAAGACTCGACTCACCTCAGCCCCAGTTCTTACTCTACTAGATGGTTCAGATGGTTTTGTTATGTATTGTGATGCGTCCAGAGTAGGTTTGGGTAGTGTCCTTATATAGAAAGGTAAGGTCATAGCTTAGCCTTCAAACAACTTAAGCCTCATGAGAAGAACTATCCAACTCATGATCTTAAGCTAGCAACTATAGTATTTGCCTAAAAAATTTGGAGGCATTACTTGTATGGGGTGCATGTAGATATGTTCACAGATCACAAAAGCCTTCAATATGTGTTTTCTTAGAAGGATTTGAATCTGCATCACAGAAGGTGGTTAGAGTTATTGAAAGATTATGACACGAGTGTTTTGTATCATCCAAGCAAGGCCAATGTAGTGGCTGATGCTCTCAGTAGATTGTCTATAGGTAGTGTTGCTCATGTTGAGGATGGTAAGAAGAAGTTAGCTTAGGAATTTCATTAGCTTACCCAACTAGATTTCCACTTAGTCGACTCAGCAGAGGGTAGTGGGTGGGTATAGAGTAGTACCAAATCATCTCTAATTTTTTAGGTGAGGGAAAAACAAGATAGAGATCCCAGTCTAGTTAAGTTGAAAGAATCAATCAGAGATCAGAAAGTGGAGGTTTTCTCCCAAGGGGGAGATGGTATTTTGCGTTGTTGGGGTAAATTGTGTGTGCCTGGTGTAGATGATTTGAGGCAATGAATTCTTGTAGAAGTCCATGGTGCGCATTACGTTATTCATCCAGGGGCCACTAAGATGTACTGTGATTTATGGGAGATTTATTGGTGGAGTGGGATGAAGAGATATATTGTAGAGTTTATAGGTAAGTGCTCTACATGTCAGTAAGTTAAGGTTGAGCACCAGAAGCCTAGTGGGTCCATGCAGGAGTTCAGTATTCCCATGTAGAAATTGGAGGAAGTGAATACGGACTTTGTGACAGGTTTGCCTCATACCTGTCATCAGCATGATTCTATTTGGGTTATCGTAGATAGTATGACCAAATCAGCTCATTTCTTGCTAGTCCATACCTCTTATTCAGTCGAGGACTATTCCAAACTCTATCTCAGAGAGTTGGTTAGGTTGCACGATGTTCCCTTATCTATCATCTCTGATAAAGGTACCTAGTTTACCTTTTACTTCTTGAAGGCATTCCAAAAGGGTCTTGGTACCCAAGTCTACCTCAGTACAACCTTTCACCCTCAGACAGACAGTCAAGCAAAAAGGACCATTCAGACTTTTGAGGATATGCTGAGAGCATGCACCGTTGATTTTAAAGATAGTTGGGATGATCACTTGCCTTTGATTGAATTCCCATACAATAACAACTATCATTCCAGTATTCATATGGCTCCATTTGAGTCTCTCTATGATAGGAGATGTAGATCTCTAATTGATTGGTTTGAAGTAGGTGAGGGTGCAGTAGTAGGGCTTGACTTGGTGTTTGATGCATTAGAGAAGGTTCAGTTGATCAAAGAAAGGCTTATGGTTGCCCAGAGCCGACAGAAATCTTATGTAGATGTAAGAAGAAAGGACCTCAAATTTAAGGTTCGTGATCTTGTGTACTTAAAAATACTTCCCATGAAAAGATTGAATAGATTTGGCAAGAAAGGGAAACTCAGTCCTCGATATATCGGTCCCTTTAAAATTCTCAATCATTACAAAAAGGTAGCTTATAAGCTTGAGTTGCCTTCATATTTAGCCTCAGTACTCCCAGTGTTCCATATCTCATTGTTGAAAAGTGTATTGGTGATCCATCGGTAGTTGTTCCCTTAGAAAGTGCAGAGATTCAGAACAATCTTTCCTTTGAGGATGTTTTAGTCGAAGGTCTTGATCATCAAGTTCCTAGACTAAGGAACAAAGAAGTTACACTAGTTAAAGTTATTTGGCGGAATTAGTCCGTTGAGGAAGACACTTGGGAAGTAGAGGCAGATATACGGACCAAGCACCATCATCTTTTCTCCACAAATCCAGATTCAGTATAAGGTACTAATCTTCTTAAGATTTCTCTCGATCATGCTCAGTTTCAGTTGCACATCATGTTCATGTCAGTCGTGTATTCATGAATCAGTCCAGTCATGCATTTCATGGATTAGATATTCATGTTCAGTGTGTAAGCTCAGTCCATCAATTTTCTTAGCTTAACCAGTTTCATTCAAGGACGAATGATCCCAAGGGGGAGATACTTGATAACGCTCAAACTACAGCTCTCGTAAGAGTGTAAGCAGTCGTTGTCAAATATAGAACCCAATTGGGTTGGGTGTCGAATCCCACAGAGAATACTTTGTCACTAAGTAAGCAACGATTATTAGACTTTTGGTGAAAGTTTCGTAAATGGGGGGACTGTAGCGTGCAAATAATGTAACAAAATAACAAAGTAAAAATGGAAAATAGCAAAGTAAAAAGAAAGAATGTTTTGTAAGATTTTGATCAATGAGAATTGGAAGTTGGGGTTATGTCCACCTTATGAGTTTTACGTATCTATTGGCTATGAGTTATGCGGAATTCAGACATGCATGTGCTTATAGAGAATTGTATTCTATGGTAAATCCAAGCGTCTTTCGACCATCAAGGATTATTTCACTTTAACTCTTTCGATCTTAAAGCGTATCTAATGGTACAAATTCTCCAAGAGGTTAATCCAGTTACGGAACTAACTTTTTAACAGGGGTTGGTGCCCTATTACCTTTACATTACCTCTTTTCCAGACATGTAACTTTTCTTTTGAATAAGTTAATGCTATACTGGCGTATTCTATATGTTTGCAACCACAAGAATTTAGATTAAGATGAAGAGAGTAATGATATAATCAGCATATGTGTCGCGAATTCACAAACTCATAGCAATAGATAGCATCTCATAGGGCTTCCATAACCCCAACAGAGAAGTTTAGCTACTTATGAGTGCAATGGAAATCACAATGGACATTATCATCATACCAATAAAAGGATCTTGTGTGAAGTATATGTTGGTAGGGCTTGTGGCGTGAATTTCCTTCAAAGTAGCATCTTTCTTGTTGATAAAATTAAACGTCAAGTAGATGAAGAGAAGTGAATAAGAATTAATTGAAAGAGAATTGTTTTAAAGTGTTGAATAAAGAATAAGATGAGAATTAGAATGAATGATTTAAAATCTCCAGCAGAATAGGGTATTTATAACACCCATATCCTATTCCTACTAAGCTACTGTATTACTTATCCTAATCCTACTAGGTTACTGCATCATTATCCTACTCCTAATAAGTTACTGCTGATCCCCAAAGTCTTTGGAAATGCTGTTTTCACCCGGGACAGATTTTTCATGCATCACTTTTAGTCCCTAGGAGTCCAAGCTTTGCTTTCCTTCTTTCGTGAAGCTTCCTTTGGCGTCAAGTTATCCATAAAATGCTGAAATCTTCATCATTTATACCTGAAAACTTGTTAATCATGTTTGTTAGCTCACTTACAGGAAAAAGGACTAAAAGAGCATGAATTATATATTTTGTCCTCGAAACTTAGCTAAAATATGGGTAAAATATAGTACTATAGGCATGTAAATACGCCTATCATCAACACCCCACACTTAAAGCTTTGTTCGTCCTCGAAAAAAATATCATGTCTATCTAAACATCTACTTAGGGTTTCACAGTAACAACACAAAATTTTCATCAAGACAGGCACGACGATTATTAACAAAGAGTAGTTTTCTGATCATTACTAGAAACAATTTCAACCTCTAATATAGACTCGTGACAATGGCTAATTCATATTCACAAGTTAAGGCACAAAGAATCATACACAACTACCCAAAACTCATCAACCATGCGTGTCTCACAATATATTACCCATAATCACTCACAAGTATTATCATTTATCGAAACATGGGTATATGATTGTCCTTGCTCTCACTCTCACAAAGAATTCATATGTTGCCACTGATGACCATAGACTTGCCCTTAATGTAATGCTCTGCTAAATATCAGAATGCTAAGCTTAGGATCAAATAGGTCTTTTACAGGTTGTAGTGTAGGCTAAGGGACGGGTAGGACTATTTTGGCCAAAAATAGTGACTATGTTCCTAAGCGCTTTAATACATCACATTATGTCATTTAATACTCTTTTTAAACAACCTTTCTACTTTATTTTCGTCTATCACCCTTTTTCACCTATTTTGCCATTCAAACATAACTATCTTTTTATTTAATCATAATCACAATTTATCTTTTTGCTTTTCTATTTCTTTTTCTTTTCTTCTTTCTCTTTTTTTTGTAACACACCTCTATGATAGCCACTCTTTTTCATAACAAATTCAAGTACCAATACATTCTAAGGCATCACACTCACCCAATTTCCTTATTTTGTCACATGATTTTACAATTTAAAGCACTTAGGAATTTGGATCAAATTATGGTCTTGAAAAAAAATGGATTAGGCTTACATATGAGGCTGTCAAAGAAAATAGGCTAAAGGCTCAAAGGGGATTATCTAGGATGATGTCCATGGGTAGGTAAAAAGAAGGTAAACAATTATAGGCTGCCAAAGAAATGCCTAAATCATCTCCTAGACTCGCACTCTTTATTTCGCTTTACATACACACCAGGCAAGTTCTAGCATCAGTCACAAACACAGAATATACTATCATCTCACACACACAAGGCACATGGTCAACTTTATTGGGAGTAGTATAGACTCTTGACCCAACAGATGAAGGAACCGAACCACACAATTATCACATAGTGAGTCACAAGTAGAGCCTAAACATCTCAATAGTAATGATTTTAGCACAAACTCTTGTTATAATACCATGCTGCCCCTCAGAACAATTTCATGCAAAGTTAAAAAAAAATAAAAAAATTTAAATACTAACAAACAAAACAAACAAACATAAATAGATGCAAATGCAGATAAAGAAGTAAAGCATACAAATACCAGCACCCCACACTTAGACGGGACACACTTCCCTCAGTGGAAAATAAATAAGAAGAACCTGGTTAGTGGGACTCCTCCTCTATGTCTGGGGTCATACCCCCTGCGTCGGAATCATCATCAGAGTCTTCATCCTCAGAAGTTCCTCATAAGTACCCCACTTGATTCCAAGAGTGCGTCGAGGTATTTGCAGCATGGAGGATTCAGTTTGCTCTTTTCTTTCCTTTCTGTGTGGTGGGCGCTTTTTTCTTTTCCTTGTCGTCCTTTTTGTGCCATTTTACCTGAGATCTACAATAAATTCATGCTAGCTCATCTCAGAAGATTTAATCGACAAACAGACAATAGTGGCACCACCCCACACTTAATTTGTTGACACAAACTAATTAAGTGAATGTTGTCGATTACTCAGACTTCATCGACATACATTTAGGTGATGTGTTCCAACCATATGTTCAGCGCAGTCATACTTTCATGTCATCTTACTATCCTTTTCGATTCTATTGCATGTAATCTTGACTTATATTTTCATGTCTTGGACTAATGCATCACTTTGAACAAAACTACTACATAGATATTGTATCAATTTATGGCATAATCACAACATCTTATATTTGTAGTTAACCATGATTTTCATCTCAATGAACAAGTCATTCAATGCATGCAAGCTTTCAAGTTACAATATTATGCAATTATCTTGACCATGTCGATTTTGTAAAAGTATGATAGTGTATCGAAATGAAATACAAGTTGGAAACAAGTAAAGATCATCCTTACGTATTCTTTCACTCACTTAGTTGTATCACAACAAATCAACCACATTCAAATCACCAATACTACTTCAAAATTTAACAATTCATTATAGGCATAATAGTGTAGTACTCACGGAATATAAATGAAGAACAAAGAAGTACTTACTTGGTTGATGGCCTCGGAGGATGTTCTTGTAAAGTAAAAAGAGCAAAAAGAAAAATTTTGAGAGAATTTGGAGAGGTAGGCGGCGCTTAGATATGATTTGCAATGTATTTTTGGTCTAAGACTAAGGTTCTTATTTATAGGGCAAGCTTGGGTTGGGTTTTGACCCATTTAAAATCGGATTTGGAGACCAAAAGTGACCATAGGCGGCACCTAATGCTTTGCCTATGCTTGGCATAGGCGGCGCCTTTTGCAAAGCCTAGTTGGGCATAGGCGGCGCCTATGCTATGGCATTGTTAGGCATAGGCGGCGCCTATGCCATGGCATATGAGATTCAGAGACAAAAGGCTTTTGCATAGGCGGCGCCTATGCTATGGCATTGTTGAGCATAGGCGGCGCCTATTCTATGGCACTCTAGAATCCTAGAGCTTAGGCCATAGCATAGGCCTTGCCTTGTTCGTGACCTAGATTTACATAGGCCTTGCCTTGTTCGTTGCCTATATTTTCATAGGCAATGCCTAACCCATAGCCTTTTGATTCTTCATTCCTAACTTACCACCTTCAACATGCACCGCTTCTAAATCAAAATTTGAAACCAATCTCCTCCTTTATACGTCTTGCACCTACACTTACTCAAAAACAACAAAAACAACTAGAACGATGGGTTGTCTCCCATCAAGCGCCTTAGTTTTGGTCATGGCTTAAAAACATCCTAAGAAAACAAAAACAACAAAAACAATTAAAAATGATGGGTTGCCTCCCACCAAGCGCTTGATTTATTGTCGCCGCACGACATAGCTATCTCGATTACTTAGACTTCATCGAGATAGATGGTTCATCATTTTCTAAATGGATTCAGACGATGTTGGTGCTTACTTGTGGGCATGCAATCGTCTTCGATACCAATTATATCATCAATTGACCAACCTATAGCTCCCTTGTACCTCTTCAGAGTAGAGATGAGAGCCTCTATGTGTTGTTCACTTAAATCATCCACAACACTCACCGGAAGTATTTCCATATCCCAATAACATATACCTTAGGTGACTTGGTAGCTATTTCGCTTCTAGCATTGGTGGTTCTTCAATGGAACTCTTCGCTGTTGGTGAAGATCGATTCTTAAGAGCAAGGTCCGGCTGCTTAGGAGTATGAGAATAGGACCCTATTTCTGTTAGAGCACACATAGTTTCTTCATAATCTTCATCATCCCCACGCTCACCATTCAACAGCGTAGCAGACAATGGCTTAACAGTCAGCTGTTTCTCTACAAATAATGCTTTCTTATCCTCATAATGAACATCAGCTACCAATAACACATCCATATCTCTCGGCTGCTTCATCGATTTGCATACATCAAAATGAACCACTTCGTCATTCAACCAAAATAAAAGCTCATTAGCTCTTAAATCAATTAGCACACTTCTAGTTGTGAGGAAACGAAGTCCCAATATTATGGGAACTTCAGAATCCACCTTACAATCCAAAATCACAAAGTCTGCCGGAAAGATGAATGTAGAAACCTTTACCAATACATCATATAAAATACCAATAGATCGTTTTACCGACCTATCCGCCATTACGAGCCTCATATTGGTTGGAGTAGGATCACCTAACCCCAACTTTCTGTAGATGGATAGTGGCATCAAATTGATGCTAGCACCCAGATCGCACAATGCCTTGGCAAAATTCAAAGATCCAACAGTGCAAGGAATAGTGAAGGCACCAGGGTCGGCCTTTTTCTGAACTAGCGATCTTGTAGCGATTGCACTGCAATGGTGAACATTATCTGCTGGCTTGTAGCTTACTGCCCGTTTCTTTGTTAAAAGGTCCTTCATGAATTTCGCGTACCCAGGCATTTGTTCTATTGCCTCTACCAATGGAACATTAATGGTCAGCTGCTTTAACATCATCAAGAATTTACTAAACCTTGTATCATCAGCTTTCTTCTTCAGTCTCTGAGGAAAAGGTGGTGGTGGAAGGGGAATCGTCTTCTCCACCACTTCCTCTTTATCTTGCTTCTGATTATCAACCTTTTCAGGAGTGTCATCAGCCTTTTTCTTTAGTTTTTGTGGAAAATGTGGTGGTGGAAGGGGAATCATTTTATCCATCACTTCCTTTGTGTCTTGCTTCCGATTTTTCATCTTTTCAGGCTGCATGCGTCTCAGAGTGACATCACAAACACCATCATCGGCTTCTTGGGCATCTGTACTTTCGCTCCTGGTAGTAATACCATACATGATCCAGCATTCCTTAGATTTTGCAAAGTGTCGCTAGGTAGGGTGTCGGCTTTTCTTTGATTAAATGCCACTGAAAGTTGACTCAATTGTTGCTCCATCTGTTTTATCGCAGTAGAATGTGAATCAACCAATTGATTTATTAATGACAAATTATTCTCTACCTCCGTTACTCCAGTGTTGGTTGTCTCCACTCCTTTCACCAGCTTAGCCATCATATCTTCCATGGACATATTTCCAGAACCAGATGCAGCAGTGTCACGTCTTCCAGGAGGAACATATAAACCACTCCTGTCAGTCTTATCCTTCCAACTACCTTGATCAAAGTCCTTGCTTCCAGATTTATCATAATAGTTCCAACCTTGGTTTCCTTGGGCATTGCCTCAGAAACCCCCTGATTATTCAAGTAGTTGGCTTCTTCCTCAGAATCGAATTTGTCTCTTCCTTTTGATGCAATAGCTTTGACTTTTTCGGTCTTCCCTGATAATAGATGCTTGGTAAGAAGATCCATCTGTATCTTCATGTGCGCCATATCTTGATCGCGTTCTTCCTCTCTTCGCCTTTGTTCAACAGTCATGCCAATAGATACAGTAGATCTTGCTACCTCAGAATCCCTGGTATGCCAAGCTCTACTTTGCTTAGTTATACGGTCTAGCATATCGCTTGCTTGAATAAATGTGAGGTCCATAAATGATCCTCCAGCCGCATTATCCACTACTGGCTTAGTTGTCAAATTCAAGGATCTGTATAATATCTCCATCAAGTGGACATTGGTCATATGATGGTTTGGGCACCTCATAAGCTTCGTCTTGAACCTCTCCCATGTTTCATAGAGAGCTTCAGTTGGAAGTTGTTGAAAGTTGCTGATTTCATCTCTCAATTATGCTCTCTTAGATGGCGTAAAGAATCTTTCTAGGAAAGCGCATTTCAATTGCCTCCAATTTATGATAGAATCAGGAGTTAGCCTATTAAACCATAGAGTTGCCTCCCCAAATAGAGATAGTGGAAATAAGCGTAGCCGAATTGCATTCTGTCCAACGCCTGGATTGTCGAATGACTTGCATATAGAGATAAAGTTGATCAGATGCATATTCGGATCATCACCTGCAAGTCCACCAAATAGTCCCTTGAGCTGCAATAACTGAATCATGGTGCTAGTGATATTGAACTTGGCTCCGGGTGACAAGGGCGGAGGAATAATAGCTCCTGTGGCACCAGCTCCGTCCAGATCATCATTATCATCATGAAAAGGGATCTGCATAGCTCGACGTTCAGGTCTAAATCTAGCTTGACGATCTCTTCTGTTAGCAGATGTCGCCACCTCAGCATTACGCCTAGGGTTTAGTAACTCGTCATCACCTAGGTCCTCATCGTCAGGATTTGTTGCTCGCCCAGGGTTATCAATATTCTGTTGATGTACTTGGGCAGCGGCCAACGCAGCTAGTCTAGCCTGCTCCTGTTGAGCATCCCTTCTTTCAATGTCACGTTGCGCCTCCATTCTGCCAATACGATGTGGTTCAGGATTTATGGGTAATAATGGTTGTTCCGAACTTCGAGTATGGGGCATGCACTGAACAAAACCTAAATAAAAAAAACAACAACTAAAAGTAAAATCTGAGAATCTTTGGCCAAAGGGTCTAGTAATTATCACAAACTTAGTTGACAACCGTATTCCCTGGCAACGGCGCCAATTTTTGATAACTCTCAAACTACAGCTCTCGTAAGAGTGTAAGCGGTCATTGTCAAATATAGAACCCAACTGGGTTGGGTGTCGAATCCCACAGAGAATACTTTGTCACTAAGTAAGCAACGATTATTAGACTTTTGGTGAAAGTTTCGTAAAAGGGGGATTGTAGCGTGCAAATAATGTAACAAAATAACAAAGTAAAAATGGAAAATAGCAAAGTAAAAAGAAAGAATGTTTTGTAAGATTTTGATCAATGAGAATTGGAAGTTGGGGTTATGTCCACCTTATGAGTTTTACGTATCTATTGGCTATGAGTTATG
The DNA here is from genome assembly GCA_030864225.1 of Capsicum baccatum var. pendulum. Classification (NCBI taxonomy): domain Eukaryota; kingdom Viridiplantae; phylum Streptophyta; class Magnoliopsida; order Solanales; family Solanaceae; genus Capsicum; species Capsicum baccatum. The sequence continues at coordinate 70,824,681 of CM061558.1, read as the reverse complement.
CGGAATTCAGACATGCATGTGCTTATAGAGAATTGTATTCTATGGTAAATCCAGGCGTCTTTCGACCATCAAGGATTATTTCACTTTAACTCTTTCGAGCTTAAAGCGTATCTAACGGTACAAATTCTCCAAGAGGTTAATCCAGTTACGGCACTAACTTTTTAACAGGGGCTGGTGCCCTATTACCTTGACATTACCTCTTTTCCAGACATGTAACTTTTCTTTCGAACAAGTTAATGCTATATTGGCATATTCTATATGTTTGCAACCACAAGAATTTACATTAAGATGAAGAGAGTAATGATATAAGCAGCATACGTGTCGCGAATCACAAACTCATAGAAATAGATAGTATCTCATAGGGCTTCCATAACCCCAACAGAGAAGTTTAGCTACTCATGAGTGCAATGGAAATCACAATGGACATTATCATCATACCAATAAAAGGATCTTGTATGAAGTATATGTTGGTAGGGCTTGTGGCGTGAATTCACTTCAAAGTAGCGTCTCTCTTGTTGATAAAATTAAACGTCAAGTAGATGAAGAGAAGTGAATAAGAATTAATTGAAAGAGAATTGTTTTAAAGTGTTGAATAAAGAATAAGATGAGAATTAGAATGAATGATTTAAAATCTCCAGCAGAATAGGGTATTTATAACACCCATATCCTATTCCTACTAAGCTACTGCATTACTTATCCTAATCCTACTAGATTACTGCATCATTGTCCTACTCCTAATAAGTTACTGCTGATCCCCAAAGTCTTTGGAAATGCTGTTTTCGCCTGGGACAGGTTTTCCATGCGTCACTTTTAGTCCCTAGGCGTCCAAGCTTTGCTTTCCTTCTTCCGTGAAGCTTCCTTTGGCGTCAAGTTATCCATAAAATTCTGAAATCTTCATCATTTATACCTGAAAACTTGCTAATCGTGTTTGTTATCTCACTTACAGGAAAAAGGACTAAAAGTGCATGAATTATATATTTTGTCCTTGAAACTTAGCTAAAATATGGGTAAATTATAGTACTATAGGCGTGTAAATACGCCTATCATCAATACTGTAACGCGTTGTATTTCCCTAGCATAATCTAAGTCCCAATACATGAGTATTCATATATAAATTTCTTGGAACACTCATTATTTTCCAATTTAGATCCTTCCATTTATTAGGAAATTCAATTAGCTTTCTAACGATATAAAATTTGCCTAACTCCGATAATCGGGTAAGAAGTTTTGGCAATTTTAAGTTTCAGTCGTTAAACACCGTCATTTTAACCTTTAGCGCGTCACAGAGCCAGCATAAATGATGATTGTCCATTTCTAGTGAAGCTCCGCAAAACCACCACATTGCGTCATTAGGAAAAATCCCAATTATCCTGTCCAGTGTCTTGTCGCGATAATGGTGTGTCGCGCCAAGGGTGAATTTCAAAATCAAAAGGGCACCAAGATTTCTCCTCGTCACGCCAAGTCCTCAGTTCCCAGATGTCTAATTCCAGTGACATGACACGACAGCGCCGCATCGCACCAGCTTACAAAATTGGAAATTTTTTAGTAATTTCGAGTTTTAAATCTGAGGGCATTACAGTCTTTTTTCCCTCACCCCAGTCAGCCTTTAACACAAAATTCACCCTAATAAACCTATTATTTCATTATTTTAATAACTTTTCCCCCAAATCAAAGAAGATTCTCTCCCAATCAAGAACCCTAGCTTTCAAATTCAAGGCCAATCCTCAAGAACTCACCAAGAACTTCAAGAAATTCATCCACTAAGGTATGTTAGATGTTCATCCTTGGATTCCTTTCATCCATGGAGTCCACGTAACCTATTTAATTTACAAATTTTGATCTTTTCAAGTTATTATATATTAAATTATGATTTCATTCATGAATCTCCATGTACTATTGATTTTATACCATGTTACCATGAAATTATTGTTATTATTTAATCCTCCATGTTTTAACATTAGTACCTATTGAATCAAACCGTATATAAAACTATTATGATGAATTCACCCTATTCCAACAAGATCCATGAAATTCCTATGATTGTTTTAAACCATGAACTCCAAGTGTTTGATAAAATGCCTACAAGACTGTTTATTTAATAAGAGCCTTCACGTTTTGATCTCCAAGTTTTAGTGTCATTTTACTATAATTGTTTTGAGTCCTGGGGGTATTGAATACCCGAAATCCATAGCTGTTTATTTAAGTCTAGTCTCAGTACATTACAGAATTACATTACATTATACTATGAGCATTTTCAGAATAGTCGAATATCAGTCAGTTAAACTTAGAACAGTCTAGTATTTTAGTGTCTTTCAGCTGGGAGTAGGATTTAGCACCGAGCGAGTGTAGGGATGGTGGCTTCCCCGTTAGATAGGCAGAGTTGTTAGTAGCAGTCCCTATACTGCAGAATGACGTATCTAGCGTAGGATATGAGAAGTCACGCGTCAGATTAAGCGTGACTATCTTCCAAGGGTTACCCATCAGTTTAGGCTTAACATTCTTAGTCCTTTGGACATTATATCAGTTTAGTGGATCCACACAGCCATCGTTAGTACCCGTGGTACGATATTAACACCCTTTCAAATGGGGTCACATGTTGGACCCTGATTAGCTCAAATTGAGGAATGTTAGTTAGATGATACCTCCCGCAGTGTCAGATATAGTCTCAGTTCAGTTATGCAGTCTTAGAGTTTCTTGACCAAAGCATACAGATATCAGTATTTTTCAGTGTTTTAGTTTACAGATTTTACTCAGTCCATGTTATATACTTGGTCATGCATTTCCAGTGTCTACAGATTTTAATGTATATTCAGTATTTACAGACTATCATACATACTCGGTATTTACAGATTCTCTATATTTTTTTATTATCTACAGATTTTATGTTCTCTACTCAGTACTTCATATTTTACATGCATAGTTCTGTTCATGAAACCATGCATATCAGCCTACCTCATTCAGCATACCAGTACATTTAAAAGTACTGATTGCATACCTTTCTTTGCACTATGATGTATCATATCATAGGTGTTGACGCTCAGTTCATGGATCGCACTTAGTTCCTCAGATCATCAGCAGTACAGTAGCAATGGTTGAGTCCTTATCATCTGAGTACAGATAATATTACTTCATGTCTTTATCTCAGTAGTTAGTAGAGTTAGTTGGGGGCCTGTCCCATCAACTCACGGTATTCAATTTAGAGGTTTTTTAGACATTACAATTAGCTATACATGTTATTCAAATTTCAATATTATACCAGATTCATAATTCAGTAGTCGTTTCTTTATTAAAACCTTATGGCATTTCTGTTATTCTTCCACATTCATAATTATATTATTCAGTGCTTACAGCAGGTACCAGCTTATGGGTTAGCTTATAGTCCCTCGGGATTATAAGCACCGTGTGATGACTAGGGGTAGTCCCGAGTTGTTACAGTAACTAATCCATACCCAAAATAATATCAAAATCCACCATATCTAATTCATACAAGTCCTCCAAAGTCTTCTTACTATCAATAGATACCACACACACCCTATAGACTCTTTTAGTAACCACAAAGTCACCTATCGGGTAGAAACAGAAAAAGGGTCCAAAATAACCTCGGGACCAAAACCAAAATACACAGCCACAAATATGGTCACATAAGAGAGAGTGGATCCCAAATCAAGTAAACAATACATATCATGGGAGAAAAGTTTTAATATACCAGTCACGACATCAAGCAATGCTTCAGACTCTAGTTCGGTAGTGAGTGTATATAGATGGTTTTGACCAGTGTCGAAACTATATGGTGCACCCTTTGGTACAGGAGCTGATGATGAAGAACTAGAACCTTATTCGCCCTCAAAGCAACCTTACCAACCGGACAGTTTCTAAGCATATGGTCTGGCTGACCATATTTGAAGCACCTGTCCCCCTCTTCATCATAAAAACCCTTACGCAACCGACAACAAAACCTACAAGGAGGACATGATGAAGCCAACTAAGACCCATTATCCTGGGATTGGGCACCCTATGTCCTGAAGTTGTCTCCACTCTGCTGACACCTATCACCCATGGCTTCGGGTAAGGTGCATTAACTGTAAAGAAAGAACCAGAACTCCCCCACTTCTTCTTTGTCCACTTACCACCATCCCTACCACCTTATTATTGGCCACCAACCTGCTCAGAGAACTTAAACTTCTTACCCTGCCTTTTCCATATCTCAGTCTTTTTTTTCTTTTCCTTTTCTACCTGTTGCATATGAACAACCAACCTAGAGATGTCCATGTCCTTGATCAGCATGGAAGTCTTACTTTCAAGGGTCAACTCGCAAGATAGTCCTGAGGCAAACTTTCTCATCCTAGCCCTCATATCTAACACCATCTCTAGAGCATACCGAGATAACAGGTAAAACTTCAAGGCATACTCCTTGACTAACATCTTCCCTTAATTTAGATTAACAAACTCTTCTGCCTAACACTTCCTCAACTTTTGAGGAAATAGTGGTCTAGAAATACATTAGAAAAATTCTCCCATAGAGATGACTCATCATTATCACCCCTTACTTGATCCCACTCCTCATACCATTGGTACGCTATATCCTTCAGTTAGTAGGAAAAAAACTCCACCCTTCTACATTTATGGCATACATAACCCTTAAAATCTTTTTCATCTTATCTATAAAACCTTGAGGATCCTTCTCCACCTTAACACCAGTGAAAATTGAAGGACTCAACCTCATGAACTGGACAACCCTCGTGGCCTTAGAAGATGGAGTAGCAGATGCACCACGCTTGACCTGAGAAGCTACCAACTGAGTAATCATATGAATCGATTGATGAAACTCCTCATTCATCACGTCGGCCTGAGGAGGACTAGAGAGAACTGGTGAAACTCCAGAGAAATCAAGGATTGGACCCCTAAATCATATATGGACCCTATGAGTAGAGCATGTCCCATCAATGTTATCCTCGATTGGGACAGAGGAGTTTTCATGAACTTCAGATCATCAAGGCATGATCTGAAAAGCGAACAAATAGGAATTAGAGAGAAATTCAAGATTTAGATCCATAGCTTGAAAATAGAATACAAGAAAGAGAAATATTCCTAAATGCCTTGTAGCCTATCTCTTATGAGTATGGTGTACTACACACCCTTAAAAGAGACTCTACTCGACACAACTTTATGGACTTCCAATTAACCATGAAACTAGGGCTCTCTAATACCAATCCAACATGACCTAAACCAGGGCCTAATCATGTCGAGTGCCTCAAGCCCAACCGGGATCAGAGACTACCCCTAATACCCTACCATAACTGCCCTACATCCTATATTAGTTGAGTTTTAAATGTGTATAAATATAATCCAAAATAAAATGAAATAATCATAAATGAAATATAGTCAGCCGATGTCAGCCCCAATACCAATACCAATACCAATGCCAAGGCTGACACCTATACCGACTCTGCCCATACAACCCATAATAGCCCCATAAAGCCTCTATCCAAAAGTAAAATAATATTCGGTGGTACATGCCCCAACAATAGCCAAAACTAAATTCTATAAAATATCTAAAGTGTTCAAAGAAACCCATGGAAATAGAGCCTTTCGGAGTATGTAATCTCACCACTTCAATCCAACATAAGCTAATCATGAATCTGATCACTGAGCATGATGAGTAGAACGATAGCTTTCTGCATCATGTAGGGATATAACGCCCAAAGATGGGTTAGCGGGTGAATGCTAGCATGCACTCAGGATAAGGATGAAATAATGCCAACCTTTAAAACCAAATAAACAACCATATGCATTCACAGCCCTACACGTATATATAATCCATTTTGGGAAAGAGAACCGGGTTTAGCATGTCTTTAAAACCATTAACCTTGGTATGTATAGCTTAACTAACCTAGAACCATCCAAGGGCTATATGGGTCTAGTGTTACCCCCTGAATGAACCCCGATACATATAGCCACATGTACCGAAGATACCATAGGGGTAGGGGATTCCCATGTACCTTTCGCTCTCCGTGATACTTATATACAAGTACAACTTAGGGGATTTCTATGTACCCCACAAATATAGGGTCACCATGACCAATCCTCATGTCGTTAAACATAAATTTACAGTGTTAGTCCATTGGACTCATACCTTCATGGTTAGCTATCACACCCCATCATTATTGCCCAATAAAAATTATTAGCACACAAAAAACCCACCAGTTCTTCATATTATTAACCAAGTCTATAAGAAGGGGTATCATAATACCGACTATAGCTTGCAAGCAATGTCCTTATACAACCTTTTTAAAGTAGGGATTCCCATATACTCGTAGATTCCATTATCATTAAGTTTACTTAGGGGATTCCTATGTACCCCACAAATAGTTCATTATTATGTTTACTTGGGGATTTCTATGTACCCTGCAAGGCTTTCAATTAAACCATACCCAAGACCACCAAGACCTTACTATTTAACCATTTAAAACTATTTAAAACCATCTAAACCAATTTAGGGTTCCATCACCACTTTATATCATGCAAAGTTTTTAATAAAAGTTCAACAATGTAACAAAAGCATTCTCATAGGCATTTGATCAAACATGTTGAGGGCATATAGTTTCCAAAACCAAAACAAAAACTAAGTACCAATTAATCATTCCCATATAACCACATATTTAAACCACCATTATAACATAAAAACCATAAGAAAAAACATCGAAAAACCATAATCAAACCATTTATAACCAAAACGTCCAATATATAACTCAAAACCCAAAACTATTCCACAATTATTCCATGAAAACTATATATTAAATCACGCCTTTAGTTGAACTAACAATGATGAAGGATTAACATGCCTTATATTATGAAGAAGATGGAGAAAAACCATCCTTGTAAGCCCCAAATTGACCACCTTGAAGAAAACCCTAGCCTTCCTTGACCCAAGAGCTTGAGAGAATTTGAGAGTGTTTAAAGTGTTTTCAATAGAGGATAATAGGGTAAATGATATACCAATAATGTTTTAATTCATGGGATTATGAGATGTTAAGAGGAGAAATATCCATATTACCCCCAACTAACTGTACAAATTTCTCACAAGAAGGTACGACCACCAAGGCCAATTCATACCCAAGCATACGACAAGTACCCTAGAACCGTACCATAGGCAGAATAGAATCCTCTAGGCTAGACTTAGGGAACCACATAATTTAATATCATACTACTAGTACCCTAACATATGAATAGTATGATCCATTCATACCTTGGGCAGAAACCAACCAAATCTCACTGATCAACACATGAGTTGAGTACCCTAAATCGTACCCTATCATATAAAAGTACACCTAGTCATATGATGTCTTGAGAGTTCAAAATTGAGGAAATTTATAAGGACCAGAACCCAGGGTGTTTCACCTTTATGCATATGTTTTACATTTCAAAATGCTTATTATGCAAATTTGAGTTGATTAGATACCTAATGGTCATATTGGCTTATGGATTTTAGGAGTTGATGCTAATTATAGTAAAACCCAATAATTTATTTATATTGATTATGATAGTGATGATATGAGTTCTGATTTAAGTCTGGAAAATAATTACGATGTTAATAATATGAGCTTGGTTCGAGCCTGGCAAATAGTGATGATGCTATTGAATTTTGATTCAAGTCCGGCATTAAGGGTTGTTTATAATATGATACAGTATGGGAGGGTTCTTGATTATGGCATGTTGGTTGGTAAATTATAGTTACTCGATTATTTACTTTCCTTTTATTGTATCCTTCAGGCTTATAGGGGCCTGCATTGAGTTATTTACTTTTTGTATGTATTCTCTTATGGGGGACATTTAGTAAATATAATTGTGTGATCTTTATGTTATTATATCATATGCATTTACTTATGTACAATGGTGTTGGAGTTAATTATCAGGTTTGCCCTTTTATCTTGACTGATCTTATTTTATCTCGTATTTTATCATATCTATATCATAATTTAATTCAGTCGACCGATGATGCCTACTGAGTGCCTATGGTTTTGATATTTATACTACACTTATGTACCATTTTATTGTAGATACTAGTTATCGTTGTTGATTCGACGATCGTGTTGTGTTGGATTTTGGAGATAGGATAAGATCTTGGAGTAGGATTTTCCCATTTTCTCTTCTATTGTCTATGTCTAGTCTTCCAGTTTCTGAGATAAATTGTATTTGACTGTTTTAGAACTTATGGTGTATTTATAGTAGCTCTTGTACCGATACTACTAGGTCGTGAGATGGTTGTCTATGCTTTATCCACCCTTTGGATTATATTTATTGCCTTTTTATTCTTATAAGCCTTAAATTGTTGATCCTTGCCTCATAGGCCATTTTCCACCAAATTATCCCATTGCCTATAACCTCGGGCTAGAGTTTGGCTTACCTACTGGCAGAATATAGTAGGTGCCATCATAACTAGTAAATTGGGTCATGATAGTTTTAATATTGATTTGATTTAATTTTAGGGTTGAAGTCAAGAAAAAATGAAAAGAGCAAAAATGAGCGAGGAGACAAAAAGATGAAAGAATAAAGTAAAAAGTACACAAGCGCATCGTAAGGACCCATCGATGTATAACTAAAGTGACTTGTGAATCACTGAATAGGTGTTTCCATTGTCAATTCTAATAGCCTAGGGCCAGGAATTATCAAAATAAAATGGATACGCTCAAAGAGATTTGGCGCATCACCAAACCAATAAGCGGACTAAGCCTAACATCGCCAAATTAGACAGAAGTTAATCCATGGAGCATCACATATTGACAGGTTGGCGAGTCGAATACAATTAAATTCATAACCAATACCTTCGGTGATGGTATGTCCCTCAGCAGAATTGTAAGCAATGACATTTCTATGATTTTGAGGCTCCACTTTGCTGAAGCTATTTAAGCCTTTTTGCCATTGAAAACCCTATCTTTTGTCAATTTTCTAGATTTTAAGCTTGTAATCAAATCCTAATTTTGGAATCAACTACTTTGATCTAGGAATTTAGATTTTTTTGTGAAACATTTAGATTTCTTGATGAATATAGATTAAGAATTTGATATAATTTCTTTTCCTTACAATATGAGCAACTAATTTTCCAAACTTGAGATTATGCATTATTGAGTATTGATTGTTGTATGGGTAGTGATTATCCACCTTCATATTAGCTTGTGTGTTACTACTTTAGCTAAATGTTCTAATCTGTAGATTAAGTTCGCAAACTTGGTTTAAGCATGGATCTTTTGTATTGCTTGAAAGAGAATAAACTAGTGATGAGATTTAGTTAACAAAACTTGAGTTACACTTATTTTACTGGTCATGCTAGAAATAAATTACCCATTTTGAGTATATTGGTTGTTTAATAGTATGGACAAGTGGGGTTTCAAAATAAACCCACATGAAATATGGTGATAGATTGGAAAATCATTGTCAATACATAATACCTAACCTAATCATAACTAATGTGCAAATCTTAGGTGCATTTTCACTTACCCATACGTATTTTCATTCTCGAAAGGCATTACCCAAAGTGATTTAGTCCATTGATTATAATCTTACAACGGGCATTTTGATAAACAAACATTGAAATTTTCAATTCAAAAGTAATTCTTTTAACAAACATCCCCATTTTTACTTTATTGTTTAATCGTGGCATTGCAAGCCAACTTGTAATCTCTTGTGACACTTGAGAGTGAAGCTATTTCTCTCATTCCCTGTGGATTTGATTCCACCTCTAAGTTGGATAAATATATAGCTAACAATCACTTATACTTTTTGAGGTATTTTTTGAGCGTTATCAGTTATGATGACAATGTTGTTGTTGTTAATGATCAAGAAAAAAATCCAAAATAAACTCAAATTTTTTGTGCAATCACTTGAGAGTTAAAGAATTAAATTTTATTAAAATAGTTTCATTAGCTCTCGTGGATTAGAAAATGAAATTATGATTTATTTCTAGTGGGATATTTGAAGGAAATAGATTAATTAGTAGATTGTGTCGCACACACACACACACACACACACACACACACATATATATATATATATATATATATATATATATATTTAATTCTTTGGTGAAATGCATAACTACCCCCTATCCTATCATCATATTTTCAGTTACACACCTTTCCTTTAAGAAGTATCCTATTAACCCTCCAAACTTTTGACAAAATGCATAACTACCCCCTATCTTATCATCATTTTTTCAATTACACACCTTTCCTTTAAGAAGGTCCTATTACCCCTCTAAACTTTTTTCCTATAATAATTTCTACCTTTTATGCTGAGTTGGAAAAAAGCATGAAAAGACAGCCTTTTAGTGCGTAAGATACAAAAAAGAAATTTTTTAATTAATCTGTGCTTCTTCAAAACCTTTCAAACAATTCTTGGTCATTTTCAAAGAGCTCTGAAGCTTTTTGGATGTGTTTTTTTAGACTACTTTTACAAAGAGTAAATTTACTACCATCATTGTACACCATATGGGTGATACTAATTGAATTATCCTGCAGCATGTTTTTTCAAAATATAAAAATCAACTACTCAAATTTGGAAGTAATAATCTTAAGACGTAAAAAAGACAGTCTCGTGCACTGAAATTTTTGCTCTGTACGAAATCCGAGAAAGGGCCAAACCACAATTTGTACTTTTAAAAATATAATAACATTTATAACAACTCTAAGATGTGCAATTCCTTATTAAAAAACAACTCTAAGATGTGCAATTGAATTACAGAAACAACAACTCTAATATTAGTTTTTGTTTCATTTTGTTGCCAGTAAGTAATACACCAATCATAAGTCAAGAGCAAAAAATATTTTTCAGTATCTTCAAACAAGTCCTAGTTATAGTGTTGGAGTAAAATCAAAGACATTCGAGTGATTGATCTATAAAGCAACGTATTCATTTTCACTCTATTAACATTGATTATTAGGAGATATTATCCTCAAATGATTAGGATTGATTGACTTCTTCAGCAACTATGACTTCCATCGACAGATAGAGTGAATAAATGTAGAAATTTGGGAAATCTATATTGTTTTTCTTTTATTTAATTTTTAAAAACCAGATAATAATAAAATAAAGAACAAGAAAATGGGATGGGCCATTTTTTATTGACACACATGTATGTAATTCATTTATTCTTACTGCTTTTTTGTCCAACTCAGCATAAATGGTAAAATAATTATGGAAAAAAAGTTTATGAGGTAATAGGACTTTCTTAAAACAAATAGGTGTAATTGAAAAAAATGATGATGGGATAGGTGGTAGTTAAGCATTTTGCCAAAAGTTTAAGGAGGTAATAAGACTTTTTTGAAGAAAAAATATGTAATTGAAATATGATGATAGGATAGGAGGTAGTTATGCATTTTACCTAATTCTTTTGTTAAAGATATATTCTCACATTGATGACATTATTAATAGTGTGATCAAAGAAGCAATACAAAAAATGCCCCTAGAAATATAAAAAGTAATCAAGACTAATTTTGAGTGTCCAAAAAAATTCAAAGGTGACAAAATAACAATACGGTAGGGAAAAGGCATGTTTACCCCCCTAAACTTGTCACAAAAACTCACTTTAGCCATTAAACTTAACATGTAATTATTTACCCCTAAACAACTTTCGCGTGAATTAAATATCACCCTAAAGATATAATCTCACTATCACAACGAAGAGTGCATTACATGCTCTTACACATCAGCGTCATGTCAATGCCACGTCGGAGCCACGCAAACAATAATTTTTTTAAATAGTATATATATATATATATTAAAAAAAATATTTTCTTCTTCTACCTTCAACCCCTCCCCCTCCCCCTCACCCATATCTCTAGGCTTTCTTCTTTCCCCCCACGCCCTGCAACTGCCCCCCAAACCCCCTACCCCACCCCCATCTCCTTTCTCCTTATCTGCTGTAACTAGAGAAAAAAAATCTCTCACCCCATTTCTTATTTCTTTCTTCTTTGAACTGAATCATAGAACCCAATTGTAATCTAAGATACCACAGTCCAAACACAGTAGCACCAACCCAAAAAACCCTTTGAACAACCTAATTTAGATCTAGGTAGTATATAAGCTAACTGGAAATAACCTCTTGTAGATGTACAATGTAACCCGACATTAATGATAATAATATTAATAGTCAGTCAACTACTTGATCTTAATATGAGGAATCATATTTTATATAAAGAAACTACTACATATCATGATAGAGACAGCTGCATCAGCATTCTGAAGGGCTTCCAGAATCGGAGGCTCAAATGGAATGAAATGGCTACAAATATTTACACACAATTCTTAAAGTAGGGCCAACTTTGTTTGTAATTGAGACCTAATTTATTTGATAAACTGATAGTTGAATCGGCGATTAAACTAAATCAAATTAGGATCCGATTATGAAATAGTGAGAAAAAACAACGATCAAAATTTAATACGTGTTTTTTTTTAAATAGCAGCATTTTGCTATAAAACCCACCTTTTATAGCCACATTTTATATAATTACCATTTGTAGCCGCTGTATTCGATATATGCCCACTGTATTCGGTTTTAAAGATAGTATGTATTCATATAAAATATGAATACAATCCCTATTTAGTTGCACCAAAAATGGAATTCAGTATTTCTAAAAAGAAAAAAATCTCAATCACGCTTATCCCGTTGAATTGGATATTTTCTTGCCTAAGACTGCCATTATCTTTTTTTATATATTTTTATTTTTTGTGCTTTTCCCTTTTGTTTTAAAAAAAAATTCCTACTTTTATTTTTTTCATTTCTTTCTTTTTGTCTTTTTCTCTCTTTAATCTCTAACTTCTATTTCTCTTTCTACTTTGATTTTTTTTATTTTATTTTTTTGTACTTATTTTCTTTATTTTTTTTATTCTATTTTATATGTTTTGTATTTTCGAAAAATATGACTAGTCGAGCACAAGTCATAGATGATAACGTAGATACCACAATTATTTGTCGTATTTGTAGTCACATCGCTATTTATATTTTTGTATTTATTGATACAACTGTAGTTGTATTTGTATTTTAAAGTTCGCACTTGTATTTATATTTTATAGTTCGCATTTGTATTTGCATTTAATAGTTCACACTTGTATTTATATTTGTTAGTTTGCGCCATCATTTATATTTTATATAATTCACACTTGTATTTTAAAGAACTATTTTGTATTTGTATTTTATAATTGATTGCATATTATATTGCATTATATTTATATTATGGTTTTATTGTGTTTGTATATTTAGATTATATTTGGATTATACTTGTATTTGTATTCTATTTTCTTTATTATCTTTTTATTTTTAAGAATTATTTTGTATTTATATTATAAGTTGATTGCATATTGTATTTAGCTGTGACTATGTACAATTTATCATTTGTATTTGTTTACAAACAAGTAAGTGCATTAATTATATTTTCGTGATTCTAAAATATATGAATATGTAATGTATCATTTGATACAAATGTACCATTTTGTATTTGTATATCAAAATATCATTCATATTTGTAAATAAACAAATATCACTTGATACAAATCCAATGACAAATAAATGAAACAAATGATTTTACAAATACAAATACAATATGTATTTGTATATATTGTATTTGTATAAAAAATTGAGTTGTATTTATTTGTATAAATAAATATAACTAGTATCAATAAATACAAATAAGTATTCGTAAAAAGAAAATCAATCGTTTCTTTTCAATAATTAAAAAATACAAATGATAGTTCACATTTGTATTTATATGTTATAGTTCGCAGTTATATTTGTATTTTATAGTTCACACTTGTATTTATATGTTATAGTTCGCATTTGAATTTGTATTTTATAGTATGCACTTGTATTTGTCTGTTATTATTCGCATTTTGTATTTATATTTTATATTTATACATTTATTTGTGTTTGCTAATTTGCACAAATAAAAAGAAGGATAAAAATTGAAAAGAGAAAAAAAGGAGGAGAAAAGTGAGAGAAAAAGAAGGAGAAAAAATACAAAAAAAAGATAGAAAAAAGAAGGAAAAAATGAATAAAAAGAAAAAGAAAAAAAGTGAAAAAATAAAAAATAAAGAGAAAGTAACAAAAAAAAGGAAAAGAAAAACTGAAGAAAAAAAAATTTAAAAAGAAGAAAAAGAAGATAATCATAGAAAATAATAAAAGAAAAAAATTACATGAAAAATATTATAAATTATAATTAAGAATAATTAATAAACAAGATAAAATTATAAATTATAAATAATAAAAAATTAAATTTTAAATGATAATAAAAGTCCAAAGTGAGTTTTCGTGTGATGACATTATGTCTTGCCTTCCATACCTCGAGCCCGGTAGGCTGCATAGTAGCACATGACGCTCCTTCAAACGCTCCATCCCATTAAAATAAAATTCAAAGAGACAGGCGCCAAAGTGCGCCAAAATGTGCCAAAATTCCGCGCCTTCCTACCCACACCCTCCGCCCTTTATTTCTTCTCCATTCTGACCACACTTTCATCTCCTCTTCTTTCCTCTTTTTGACTTTTATCTCTCAATTCACTCGGAAATCCCAAATGAAGGGCCGCCTTTCCCACCCATCTACTCCTATCCCCAACGACTTCGTTCGTAAGACCGGCAAAAAACGTGGCGGCTACAACTGTGGCCGATGTGGTCTTCCGAAAAAAGGCCATGTTTGTGATTTTACTAAGGATAGTATTAATGAAGTTCCTACGCCGACATCTGGTGATGTTAAATCCTTTGTTTCACCTTCTATGAGTTCTGTTATTCGTCCTCAGCCCCCTCCTCCACCACCGCCACGTCAGGCAGTTCCTCAGCTCCGGCGAGCACTTTCATTTGATGACATTGGTGTTACGGATGAATCACCTGGATCTGATGATGATGATGATGAGAGGGAGGAACTTTTGGATCTTGAGAGTGAATTAGATATAAGTGGGTCTGGGAAGTTGCCGGCGAATTGTTTATGGGAAGTGCTTAAGAGACTGCCTCCATCGTCGTTGCTTTCTTCGGCGAAGGTGTGTAAAGGTTGGAGGGATGTTTCTAGAAGGATCTGGAGGTCGGCTGAGGAGCTCAGACTTGGGGTACCTGTGAATGCTCAAATTGGACTTGTTGGATCAGTGTTGAAGAAGTGTCCTGGACTTGTTAAGCTTTCTCTTAGAATGAAAAGGTTGATTTAATAAAGTAAATGATCATTGGATCTACACATTAATTAACTGTATCCGTCTTCCTTAGGAACAAAGCAGTAACTTTGAAGACTAATTAAGTTAATAAACACATAGAACTTACAGGTTAATAACATGATAATAAAATGGTGTTAATATTTCTGAAGTATATTGGTTGAAGATGGTAATTGGAGGTCCACTTGCGATATGTTTTCTTTAAAAGGTCGGATGTGTAATTAACTTGGTTTTGGTGTTTCAGTGATGTGGATGCAACAATGCTGGCATGCATTGCATTTTCCTGTCCTAATTTGGATTCAGTGGAGATCCTCACTTCTGACACCTCCGTCAATCGAATCACAGGGTATGCTTTAGATCTCTAGTTTGCACAAAAGATTTTCTTAGATCTGTGCGTTCTTATTTTCCAGCCAAGTTTAGTTTTTATTATGTTTTTGTTATCACAATGCAATGAATTGATAGTTTCCTTTAGTCAGATGTGTTGAATATCTTAGATGCATATATGAGCTATAAGTTGTGTCGATGTAGAAGCAAAATATCCCTGTTTATCTTTGGATCTTGTTATCTTTAGCTGGCGGTCTTGTTATGAATTTGTAAACAGTCAGTCATTCACAATCAGCTGCATTGAATGCGAAGATCTTATGTTTGTGAAGTCAGTGATTGTGGTGCTTCACATTCTAACAACTTAGTTATTGTGTACGAATCCTCATTATTGATATGTTTTAGATTTGTTTCTATCTAATAGTTAATGATAAATGTTTTATGATAATAAGATCGTTGCATATTTTATTGGCATACTAATATCTAACAAGAGCAAATGATTTCTAGTCTAAATAGGACTTAGGTGTACTAACATGTCTTTAAGTCTTAATTCAATCCTATGTTGCTCAGACTCTTCAAAAATACCAACGGGTGCGTGTCAGATTCACCAAAGCTAGTGTATTTTTGGAGAATCCGACACGGGTTCGGCATCAAAAGTGAAGAGTCCACGCAACTTAGATTCAATCTAGTTGGTATTTCCTATAAGTATCTTTTACTCTTTTATGTTTTATTATTTGCTTAGTTTGCATGAATTTCAAGATATTATGGTTATTTGGATTATACTCTTTCCTGTATGCTTTTATATCTATACCATTATAGATTTGTTTTAGGACCTTTGACCACTATAGTTTCACACAGATGGATTGGTATATCTCAATTTACGTTCTTTTATATTCTCATCTGTGTGCTACTTGAATCTTCTATCAAACATGATCACTTTTAATCTTATCTAATTTTGTATGATTGCATCTTCATATTATGTACCTCACATTTGATACCATACAAAAATTGTCTGCATATATAAGGGCTCAACTAAACATGATTTACGAGAGATTAATGAATCTCATCTGTCTATCATAGCTTTTGTGCATTGACACGGTTTGATCTGCCCTTATTAGACAGACATACTGTGATGCTGTTAATCTCTCATTTAGAGTTCAAATTGGAACTTTGGTATTTCTCAATAATTAGACATCTTGTAGAAGACCCCTAATAGAATTGCAGGGTCTGAGACTATCTTTTATATTCAGGAAAGATTTTGTAATATTATCAACGTCAATGTGATCTGATGGTATCTTGTAAAAACCCATGTGTCTTATATAGGGATGAATTAGGTCGTTTTGTTGCTGAAAAAAGGTGTCTTACCAACCTTAAGATGGAAGGCTGCTCAAATCTTGGGGGATTTACTCTTTCTTCAACCAGCCTTTCCGCTCTTTGCCTTTCGGATCTCTTTTGCCACTCTAAGATGGTAAACTGCCTGATGCTTTTATGGCGTTAACCTATAACTATTTGTGCTTCGTCCGTTTTTTTCTGTGCAAACCTTCATCTGTCATGTTTCCACTTGCTTAGGTCTTCAACTGCCCAAATTTGAAGGAGATTTCCCTGGAATTTTCTCGCCAAGAGAATGACAATACTGATCTTACTGCTATGGTGGATGGTCTCGGAAAGAGCTGCCCAAGACTACAGAACATTCATGTTGCTTCAGTTCGGCTTACACATGCTGTTGTTCTTGCTCTAACAGCAGCAAATTTAAGGTTTGCAATGTTTTTGGTTTGTTTCTTATATTTTTTCCTTACAATTTTGTCATTTATTAAAGATATGAATATACCTTCATGAAGCTTATTATTTCTGTTTTACTGCTTTGGATTTCAGGGGATTAAGAATGCTTTCCCTTGTATTAGGCTCAGAAATAACTGATGCGTCTGTTGCTGCTATATCTTCAAGCTACTCGTGGCTTGAGTTACTTGATTTGAGTGGGTATGTTTCACTTCCTGAAGTCCTTTGGTTCCTCCTTGTTGCCGGGGTTGGCAAATAACATTGCGTTAGGTTATAAACAAACAAATTCTGTATTTATCCAATTAGTGTGATAGTTGCTTTCTTTTTTCCAGTTTTATTTTCTTTTTCTGGGGATATCCGTGTCTATCCTCTGAAACAAACAACAGCCATAAAGTAAAACAAACCAATTCTTAAGCAGGAATTTTGAAGGCTACTTTAGCAACAAACATTGTGGTAGCAATTGAATTAAGTTTGATGGTTGAGAAGGAGGCTAATATGCTTGTTGTTTAGATCTTGGAAAGTTAATTTAGGATCTTAGCATTCTTTCCAATAACTGACCAGGAAAGTGGTTACAAAGCAAGCGAAACTGAAGTGAAATTGTACTTGCCTCTTCTCCTTGTCCCCTTTTAGTGAGCATGGGAATGCTCCTGTATATCTAATGTCGAGTATTTCTCTTGTTACAGGTCTAGTATCACTGACAGCGGCATCGGAATGATATGCAATGTATTTCCAGAGACATTGTCTAACCTTCTCCTTGCTCTTTGTCCAAATATCACCTCAAGTAATACTTAATCTGCTTCCTTGACATCCAATCCAGCACAATTTGTGGCATGCTCATTTTTTTTTAATTGTTGGATTATCTTATAGGTGGTATACAATTTGCTGCAGCTCAGTTAACCAATCTAGAACTAATGGACTGTGGAATGAGCATATGCAATCCAGATCTAGACAGTCCTACAAGTCAGAAAAATGATAATGTCGAGTTACAAAGAACACCAAGTAGTAAATTACACCTTATATATCAGAAACTGATTATTAAGCACAGCCGCTTGAAGAAACTCAGCTTATGGGGTTGCTCTAGCTTAGATGTAAGAATAGTCAGTCTATAATATATAAGGATTATTCATGTCATAGCTACTGTCGCTGATCGAAATTTTCATGCAGTCATTATATCTAAATTGCCCAGAGCTTAATGATTTGAACCTGAACTCTTGTATCAATTTGAATCCAGGTCAGCACTTTCATATCCTTCATTTAGGCTGTGAGCTCTTTTAAAATTGAGGCTCTTCTTTATCTAAACCATAAATTCTGTACTTGCCTACAGAAAGATTGCTACTTCAGTGTCCCAATCTGGAAAGTGTACATGCATCAGGTTGTGAAGATACATTGGTTGAAACTCTTAAGAATCAGGTAAACCAGCAGATGTCTCCTGCATTTAGACTTTGTTCCTGTATCATCCTTCTGGCCAGGTAACAGTCTTTTCAGCATTGTGCCAGACTGCCAGTTAGGACTGGTTAGTCTCGAGGCATCTGTAAGATTGGCAGAGCAATCATATGCACTCTTTGGGCAATCCAATCATACCCTCGCAACATTTTTTGCTCCTGCTTTATAAAGAAACAAACTTCCTTAGTGTTGCCTTGGAGATTCACTTAATTAAAGCCATCAGTTGCAATGAGTCGATAGACGGCTCATTGAGTTAGATGTAGATGAACAACACCCTCTCTGTTAGTACATGTAAGGTTAAATGTAAAGATAACAAGCCATACTCATCCTTTTGCCTGGGGTAGGGAGAGTAAAAAAGGTTTTTAAAACTAAACAGTTACTAGTCATATCCTTTTGCCCCCGGTTAGGGGAGACTAAAAGAAGATTTTCCATGGCAGTAGAAACATTTGTATCACAGCAGATTTCTTGTGCACAGTTTTCTTCTGTTATGCCTATACAGCACTCTGAAAATAGTTTTAAGCCTAAATCCCTTTTGTGTTCCATTCAGGTTTGTGATGATTGTACGGCTGAAGATTATTTTCCTTGCAAACGTCTTCCTGATGGCTCAAAAAGGATTAGAGTTCCTCTCTTGTACAGCCCCCAGGTAATACCGAGAAGCTTGCATCACTACAAGGTGATAACACCCAAAAGTTAAGATTTTTCATTTAGGAATGTAAGACATTTGTTTGGGTTCTATTCATTTTGTATAGACATTGCCTTTCACATGATTTCTATATAAAATAATACTTTCTGTATGTGCAGCCATTCGATGATGCAAAGAGAAAGAGAAGGATTTCAAAGCAACGCTGTGCAGTGCTTGTTTATTAGTCAGAAACTTGTACTGGCTTTGTTGTTACTTCCGGCCATATGAACTTGTGTCTATTCTTTGTCATACAGTGATCCGAGGCTAAAGCCTAATCATGTTATCCTTATTTATAGGATTATTCTCAATGTCAATACAGGGATTATATTCCCTTTATCAATAAAAAGTGCTTGGCTTTGTGAATGAAGGGTACAGTGTGTGATAATCTTGTGCGATTTTTCCCTCGATTAAACAAATTCTCTTTTGGGTCAATGTTTTCTAGGATAAAATCTCTGCCCCATGGGAAACTGGGAATTTCATTCCCTTGGCAAGTTCAGCTCATGTCTGAGGGATCTTAAGTAACTGTCGGGCTTAAAAAATATAATGTTCTTGTAACGACCTTTTCCATCATTATGGTATAGCTTAGCGTGTCAAAATTCGGGTTAAGATTCTTTTCGGATGAATTGCTAAAAGTTTGAGGTTAGGTTAGTCTTGAACGAACTCCAAGTGGGATGTGGTCTAGGTAAATCCGATAATGGATAGTTTGATGATTATGTGATTTAAGGCCATAATGTGTTAGCTAAGAAGTTAAGGAGTTAGGAGAAGCTTTCAGAATTGAATTACTAGAACTTTGGATGTAGCATTTGACGTAATGGGGCTAGTTTGGGATGTCGAAATTTGGGAGTGTATTGTAAGATTGGGATTGCTCGGAGTTACTACCTCACCTACACTATTATAGAGAGAGGCAGGCCGCTACCATGGGTTCACTATAGCGAGAATTTTTCTGCTATAGCGGAAGTCAATGATGGTCAGTCTCGCTATAGTGGCCATATCTTGCAATAGCGCAGTAAATAGCAGTTTTTAGACTTAAAATGTCATTTTCATTCCAAACTCATTTAAGGTCGGAGGAGGGTGATTTAGGGTGAATTTCACCGGTTTCCATCTAAATCTCATCATTGATTTAAGTTAATCCACCTATTTAACTAATTTTCGTTAATTAATCCCTAGAATCTCTAGGTTTTGTTCGTGATGGAGGAATTAACTTGCCCTAGGTTGATTTTTAGGTGCAAAGTAGTGAAAACAAGGTGTAAGTCTTGGGTTTTGGTCAAGGATGGATAGGCTTCAATTATATTGTTAGAATTTGCTTTTGTATGTGTGAAATTGATAGAATTAAAGTGGAATAAAGGTAGAAAAAGCCTTGAATAAGGGAATGATTCATGAATTTGACCTTGGAGTTATGTAATTAGGCTATAATCCTTAAAATTGCTAGAGCATTGTTTGATTAGTGCTTATTATGTTATTTTTAAACCACGATCAAGTTATACTTTAAGAAAAGGCAAGACTCAAGTTTGTTAGAGCATTGCAAGGTTTGGATTGATACCAATTGTAGGGGTGCGGATAACTTGGGTAACTTAAATAGATTTATGTGGATATTTCTTAACTTCTCTAAATATTTTAATTTTATTAATGTTGATATCTTGAGGGATGATTAGATGGTATTTGATTAAATGTTTTACTGTAATATTCTTTAGTTTTTTCTCTTAGTCTTTGTAATTCTTGTATATTATTTTGAAGGTATTCTAAATATTCTATATCTTTTGTTCTAAAATATTCAATTAAATTTTCTTTCATAAGTATC
This sequence comes from Capsicum baccatum var. pendulum, assembly GCA_030864225.1. NCBI lineage: Eukaryota > Viridiplantae > Streptophyta > Magnoliopsida > Solanales > Solanaceae > Capsicum > Capsicum baccatum. Next base: position 70,803,481 of record CM061558.1, on the reverse strand, counting down.
TCTGTTGCTCTTATTTCTTCCATATCTTGTCTCCAATATTTTAAATACTCATAGTCTATCATTTTATCGTAAAGTAGTTGTAATACTGCAAATTTCTTTATAATAATTTATTCTAATTGTACTATATCTGATATTAAATTCTAGGTTATTTATTTCGTTAATTATTCTGTCTTTTTCGTCTATGAATAATTCTATGTCTAAATCATATTCTAAACTGTCTTTTATTTTTAGTTGTTTTATGGTTTTATCTATCCAAATTAATCTTTCTTTTAATTGTTATCTTCCTCTTCTAAGCTAGTTTCTATAATTAATTTCTTCGTATAGCCAACTTTGTTTTTCTCTAACTCTTTGAATATATTCTAGCATTCTTAATCTGTATAATATCCATCTGAATAATAACTATCTGAATTATTTCTACTATATAAATCTATATTTTCTAATTCATCTTCTATCCAATTAGTACTTAGTAACTCATCTTCAAAATCAAATATTTTTTTCCATATTATTTTCCTTATGTCTTCTAATTCTAAGTCTTTTATGATATATAAAACAAGTATCTTAGTTTCATTAGATATATAATTTGTCATATTGTTCATATTATGCTTAGGTTTCTACGAATAATTTTGATAACTTGGAATTGGATTCTAGTAATTAAATGCTTTATCATAGTATTTATTAGTTGTTTATTTTAATCTTAATAATTCTTGTATATTTTCATTAAGGAATTCTATATATTTTATATCCTTAGTTCTCATATATTTTTCTAGACTGGTTTCCATTAGTTTTTCTACTAATTGTATATTTTTCATATCTATTTTCCAATATTCTAAATATACGTAATTTATCATGGTTGATGTGTAGGTTTGGTATGTAAGTATTTGTAAGAGTAGGTAGGTAGGTGTGGTATGTAATTTATTTTAGTCATAAAATATTTATCAAATATTTTTTCCAATATCATTTTTCTTATATTTACAATTTATATATCCTTAAGTACATACAAAACAAGTATTTTAAATTTATCTACAATTTCGTCAGATAAATAAGTATTCATTTTTCATATGATGCTTTTTCAAAATATTCCCTTCAATCATACACATAATAAAATATGATCATTTTAGATTACTATATACTAGATTATTCTTAAATACCGTGTTCTTCGGTCACTATTAGCATGGTAATCTGGATACTTTTCCCTTAAACAACGCCTGTACTCTGGCTACTCCTCTATCACGACTTTCTTGCCTCACCGATTTCACCTTTAGGATAGCATAGTTCTTAGGGATTTTTCTCCTTTTTTACTTTGCTAATAAACTTCTTAACATGCTATTTTTCGAATAATTCTACTATAAAGTAACTAACATGAACTTATTTTATCATATCATGATTGTCAGGACTTTATGAATTTAGCTATTCATAATCACAAATATAAATACCTGTTCTGGTAAATCCGATAATTCTAGATTTTTCATAGCTGTTTGATGATTCATAGCTTTTCCTTAGAAATATACCTGTTTTTATTAAATAATTCAAAAGTTTTATGTACAAGAGAGGGTTTTGCTTCAACTCATGAAGACTTGCCCTTTATCTGAGCGAATGCTCGTCTATTTATATCCTAAAAAATAAAAGACGTAAACTCTATACTCTCCCTAATTTTTTACACGTATCTTTCCTAATAATTCATATGTTACAAAAAAGTCAAAAAGGCTAGGCTATAAAGTTAGCTACCCTAAAAAGAAAACAAGACTTATCTATACAAAAGTCTTACAAAACTAATAATTTACGTATAAGAGTTAAAGGCTACACAATATGTCGCTTTCTAGTCATTTATTAACTTGTCTTCTTCTATTATTGCCCTCTTATTGTCTTCTTTTTATCTTCTTCTTGTCGTATTTGCTGCTTTTTTATCTTCCTGCTATTGTAGCATCACATCTAGAATAAAGTTGTGTCTGCCATTACATCTGCTGCATATGTGGTCATCGTATTTTTGGCCAACTTATTTACAGAATTGATCCATAGCTTCTTTTGAAATAACTCCTTTCGTAATAGATCTTGTGACTGGTAACTCTTCTGATTTTAGGATCGTCATGACCTATTTTCTTATCTCTTCTCTGTCATTTTCTCTAATAGTTTTACAAGTAGAGTAAACCAATAATTGTTTTCTATTATAGTAAATCCAAACTGAGTTTTGATTTATATAATTATTTGCTAACTCAGTCAATATATTGCTAAGTCCAATAACTCTCTTGTTTCGGTAGAAGTTCAGTATCTGATTTTTGGTTATCTCTTCTTGTTCGCATATTTCTTCAGGGATTATATAATCTCGTGTCATTCCTATCTTGACAATAGTAATTGTCTGTTTTATTTCATCAAAAAATATTTCTGCTGGTGCTGAGTAGAAACGAACATAGAATAACCGCCCCTTTGTAATCCTCTTATAATCCATAAATCCTTTGTAAATATCTGAAATTTCTGTTAACTCTTCTCCAGTAGTTGTGTAGACTGTAGATAATAGTCCATAATAGCAACATGAAGTAATTAAGTTTGCACTGGTGCTAGGCAAAGGAATAAGTTTGTTATAGTTCTGACATTTCTGTATAATATATCCTTGGCGTTGTTTTGCTAAATCTTTACTCTGGATAGGTTTTGTATTTAACAATTTTTGTAAAGTATAAATATTATCAATCTATGTACGAGTGATATGGTTATAAGTCTGCTTTTGTTGATTGAGTGACTCGGAATATGTGTGTATCTGGGGAGGTATAGATGACTCTGGTTTTTGTATATTTGGTGTAGATGGTTTTGAGAATATCTGGTTGAGGTTATAATTCTTTTTCTTTGGTGGTTTAGGTTTATTTTGAGTGACTATATTCTTTCCCTTGGATACATCACCTGCGCCTGCAGCTGTAACTGTAATTTCGTTAGTAATTTGAGTTTTTAGGTGTTTCTCATCGTCATCTTCTAGGTCTAATTTTTTAATATGCTCTTCCTGCACAGTATCTTTGCTAATAGCTTTTTCTTATTTTTTATAGTGCGCAACCTGCACTTTTATATTTGTAACTTCAGTAGTTAATGTTATAACTCTTTCTTGTAACAACTTCATTTGTTCAAACACTTGTAATATTAAGTCTGTTTGGGTATCTTTGACATCAGCTTCTTCCATCGATAAATCAGTTTGAGTAGCTTTGTCTTGATATGTAATCTGCAATAACATTCTTGTCAGTCTTGATTACTTCAATCGTAAATGTAAAATTTAATACATTTAATACTAATCTCCGAATTTCCTTTGTCGTAACTGAGTTTTGTATTTTTCTTGTTAACCACCATCGAACCTGGGTATATCTGTCCTCACAATAAATTTGTTATATACAATATATGGTTCAAATGCTAATAAACATTTATATAATGAATATAATTCTTTTCTATTTATTACCATTTCATTTCTGTTTCATTAAACGTATCGGAGTAGTATCTACAATGATGTTCTAATTTTTCTTCTTCATATCTATATTTAAGTACTCCTCCGTAACTATATTCACTAGCATCTGCTTCTAATATATATATATAAATTTTTTATTTTAGTCTGAGAATTGTAATTTTGGTAACTCTTTACAAAGTATTTTTATTTTCTGAACTTGTTTTTTTATCTTCTTCGTTGTAATTATATTGTATATCCTTTTTTTTTTGTAAAGGCTTTAGGTTTCTGCTAATTTTGGTATATATTCTCTTACTTGATTTACTAATCCTAAAAATGATTGTAATTTCTTTTTTGTATCTAATTCTTCTTTTGAATTTATTATTTTTTGTACAATATGTTGTTGCATTTTTACTCCACTTTTAACTATTTGTATTCCTAAAGACTCTATCTGGTTTTTCATAATTTCTACTTTCTTTTCGCTTAAACTTATTCCCGATTTTTCTATTATATTTGATTGTTCTAATAATTTTAAATGTTCCTCTTTAGTTTTTGTGTATAGTAGTGTATCATCTATGTATATTATACAATTAGGTAATTGTTTAAAATAACTATCCATAAAGTGTTGATATCTACCTGGTACATTTTTATATCCAAGTAGTAATACGTTCCATTCATAAAATCCTTGTGGTATCGTAAATGCGGTTAATTCCTTAGAATTTTCATCTAATTTTAAGTGGTAAAATTCTGATTTACAGTCAAATTTGCTAAAGTAATTATATCCTTGTATTTGTCTTATTTTTTAATATATTATTTGGTATTGGGTAATTATATGTCATAGTTTTTGCATTTAAATTTCTATAATCAATAACCATTCTACTTTTTCCCTTTTTTTTGTTCACTATGTTTATTTACTATAAATGCTGGACTATTATGTTTACTATTACTTTTTTTTTATATATTGTTTTTCTAATAATTCATCTATATGCATTTTAAATTCTTTTAAATCGTCAAAATTATATGTTAATGATTTTTGAGTTATTATGCTATTTTTATCTATTAATTCAATTTTTATAGTAGTTTTATGTTTTTCCCATCCTTTTAATGGATCTTCAGTGTATAGTTGTCTTAATTTTTTCTTTATTATTTCTACCTTATCTATTGAAAATATATTTATTTCTTTTTTATTTATCGAAAATACAACTAGTTCTACTGTGTCTTCTGTATTTTTTATATTTTCTAACTTTTGTGTAATTTTTTCGCTGCCTATTATCCAATCAGTTTTCTTTCTTATTTTATTAATAACTCTTTTTGCTCTTACTTTTTGTTTACATGGTGTTGCAAACCACCAATCTGTTTTATTTATTATATGTGGGTATAATTTATCTAAAAATGACATTCTTAAAAGCATATCTTTTGATGTTAGTTCATAATTATAGATTTCTTCTATTGTTATTATTTTATTCCATATCTGTATTTTTACACTTTTAGCTTTATATGTAATTAAACTTTCTTCATTATTAAATCCTTTGACTACTATTAGTGTTTTTAATTTATCTCATTTACTTTATGGTAAACAGTTGTATCTACATAAGTTTGTTTCTGCTCCTGTATCTATCATAGGTGTATAATACCTATTATAATATCCTTCTACTATTATTTTTACAAGTACATATATTTTCATGTCATGTCAAAGTTCTTTTTGTGAATAATTTCTCTTTATTATATGTTATATATAATATGTATGTTCTATATTGTATGGTTTTACTTGTCTAACCATTTTATTCCTAAAATTATATCTGCTTTTTGCATTTCTTCTTTTATTTCAAATTCTATTTTTATTTTTCTAACTCCTATTATTATTTCTTTTTCTGCCGTATCTTTAATGTTTATTAGACTCCTTGGTAGATCTGGGCATATATTACTATTAGATTTTATTTTTTCATATTTTACTAGATATTTTGCTATATAATTTTCTTCTTGTCCTGTGTTTAAGAGTATTAAATATTCTTTTTCATTTATTGTTCTTGTTATGTAATATTGGTTTAAATTAATTATTGAAGTTGCTTCATAACTTGTTCTTTTTGATGAGTTTGATGATTCTGTTTTTTCATGAGCTATTCTTTTTGATGTACTTATTCTATCATTTATTATTTCTAAATCTTCTTCCATGCCTATATTTTTGTAACTATAATCATTATTATCAATTGTTTTTACGAATTGTTCAAAAGGACTTTCTATTTGTATTTTGTTAATTTTATTTTTTCCTGTTATTTTATGTTTTGTTGTTAATACATATAGAATTTTACATCTTGCTGTAAATATTTTACTTCCTGGGGTTAGTCTATTCCTGATATTTTCCAATATAATATCAATGATTTATCTATATTTTTTCTGCTATTGCTACTAAATAATTCGCACTTACTATAAATTTAAATGTTTGGTATATTAAATTTCCTTTTATAGAAGTTATTATACTTTTTTCTATAGGTTTTATAATTCTATCACCTGCTAAATATAATTCTATTGGTGTATCTATTCCTTCTCTAAATCATGCTTTTATTAATATCTTTGTTCCTTCAAGGTGTACATATTTTATTAGGTCTTTGCTTTTTATGTTGTTTATTTCTTTATTAATTATTCTTTTTGTTACTAGTGGTATACTAACTCTTCCTTTTGCATATCTACAGTCTATTAGATGTTCTTTTTGGCTTACTACGTAGTACAACAACAACAACAACAAAAAACCCAGTGTATTCCCACCTAGTGGGGTCTGGGGGGGGTAAGATGTACGCAGTCCATACCTCTACCTCTAAAGAAGTAGAAAGGCTATTTCCGATAGACCCCCAGCTCAAGACACAAAACACCAGATACCACACAAATACAAAGTAAAGCACCGAACAAGGTTACAAGAGTACATAACATAACATCCATAACATAAATATGGCAGCCATAAGTAAAAGAAAAAGAAAACAGAAAGAAAACAGAGGAAAGCACCCATATTCGTACCCCCAGCAAGTAATTCCCTACACTAGCGACCCAAACTGGCCCTAGTCCTCTGCCCTAATTCGCGTTCTCCAGACCTTCCTATCTAGGGTCATGTCCTCGGTGAGCTGTAACTGCTCCATGTCCCGCCTAATCACCTCACCCCAGTACTTCTTCGGCCTACCCCTACCTCGCCTAAAACCATCCAACGCTAGCCTCTCATACTTACGAACCGGGGCATCCATGCCCCTCCTCTTCACGTGTCCAAACCAGCTCAATCGGACTTCCCACATCTTGCACTCCACTGGAGTCACACCTTCTCCCTGATAATCTCATTCCGAAATCTATCCCCCCTAGTCAGCCCACACATCCAGCGCAACATCCGCATCTCTGCCACCTTCATTTTTTGGATGTGGGAATTCTTAACTGGCCAACATTCCGCTCCATACAACATGGCCAGATAGACTACCACCCTGTAGAATTTGCCTTTAAGCTTGGGCGGCACCTTCTTATCACATAACACCCCCGACGCGAGCTTCCACTTCATCCATCCCGCCCCAATACGGTGCGAGACATCCTCGTCAATATCCCCGTTACCCTGGATCACGGACCCAAGATACTTAAAACTATCCCTCTTACATACCACCTGCGATTCCAGCTTCACTACCACCTCATCCTCCAGCCTTACGTCATTAAACTTGCATTCCAAATACTCTGTCTTGCTTCTGCTCAACCTGAAACCTTTAGACTCAAGGGTTTGTCTCCACACCTCTAATTTATCATTCACACCCCCTCGAGTCTCGTCAATCAGAACTATATCGTCCGCAAAAAGCATACACCACGGCACCTCCCCTTGAATACGCCGCGTCAACACATCCATCACCAAAGCAAACAAAAAGGGACTAGAGTAGATCCCTGATGCAATCCTATCAAGACAGTGAAATGCTCTGAGTCTTCTCCCGCCGTCCTCACCTGAGTTTTTGCTCCCTCATACATGTCCTTAATTGCTTTGATATATGCCTGCGGACTCCACTCACCTCCAAGCACCTCCAAAGCACCTCTCTGGGGACTTTGTCGTATGCCTTCTCCAGGTCGATAAACACCATGTTCAGGTCCTTCTTCCTTTCCCTATATTGTTCCACCAGCCTCCGTACCAAGTGAATTGCCTCATTAGTATTTTAAATATTTTTTTCTACACTTAGGTCTAACTCTTTTCCTTTTATTTTGTCAAATATATTGTTATCAAATATTATTTTTTGATCTGTTCCTTCTTCATTTAAATATTCTTCCTTTGTTATTATTTTTATATCTTCTTCAGTTATTTGGTTCATTTTTATATCTTCTTCAGTTATTTGATTCATCTAAATCACTATCTATTTCATTATCTGTTTCATTCTCCGAAATTTCATATATACTATCTTCAATTTCTAATTCGTAATCTATATAATCTATTTGCATATATTCTGTATTCTGTATTTTCTATTTTTATTTCTGATATTTGTTTTTTTTTTTGGATTTTTAGGCATTTTACAATCTCTAGCTAAATGTCCTAGTTTTTCGCAATTATAACAAGTACATTCTTTTATAGATTTCTTTTTCCCTATATGGTCTTTTATGTTTATAATTTTTTACATAATATCTTTTTCTTGGTTTCTTATACTTATATTTTGATTTCTTGTATTTCTTATATTTCTTGTGTCTTTTTTTTTTTCTTATAATATCTTTCTTCAGATCCAAATTGAGGTATTATTTTATCTTTGCAACATGCTAAATTTATTATTAATGTTTTTCCATTTTTATTTCTTCTCTATATTTTTCACATAGATTTCTATACCATTATTGTAAAAATTTTATTCTTGCTCCTAGGGTATCTACTATTTTTGCTTCATCCCAACTCTTTATTATTTTTGAACTAAATGGTTCGGGTAATTTACTAAAATATAATCTTCTTATTTCTTTACTTTCTTCTGTATTATATGTTTCTTTACAATAATATTCTTTAAATATGCACGTATACTCATCTATATAGCACATATTACATATTGCTAGTTTTAACATTAGATTTCTATTTATATCTTTTTCTTTATTTTGTTCTGCTTCTTCTGTTGTAATACTGCTAAATTCATATCTTATAGCTATTTCATATTTTTTCAATATTTCTGTTGGTGATATTTTAGTAGTTGTTGATGTTCCTTCTGTTTTATTATCAGATCTTAATACTTTTTTACTTGCTTCGGCTTGGTTTAAAAATCATAATTTTACTGTTCTTATTAATGTCTTTTCTATATATTCTGGCGTGTTTGTTGTATCTATTTTATTATCTAATAATTGTTTTGACATATAACCTACCCATAGTTGTATTGTTTTATTTGTGTCTATTACACAGTATAAATCTAAAAAGTTGTAATTAATTATTTGTTTTGGGGTCCATTTATTATATTCATCCTTTGGATTATATCTTTTAAACTTATTTTTGTAATTATAGGTTTTTTTTTTCTGATGTACTAGGTACTATATTTTTTATCTAGAGTATTTACTTCTGTATTATTAGTTCTAGATTTTCTTTATTAATTACTTCTTGTTCTTCATTAATTTCTAGTTTTCCTATGTTTTCTAGAATTTCTGTATATGTTTCACTACCTTCCGAATCATAATTATCTGTTTCTTCAGCATCTATTGTATTTATTTCTAATTCACTGATTTTTGATTCTTTATTTTTTATTTCTATTTTTTCTTTAAATTGATTTATCTCATTTAATAATTTTTGTTCTTTATCTTTTTGTTCTTTTTCTTTCTGTCCCTTTTCATACAGGCCTTTTAGTATTTATAGTTCTTTTTCTAATTCATCAATCCTAGTATTTTTAGTTTCTTCTATTTTTCGTATTTCTTCTGTGGTTTGTTGTTTTATTTTATCTATTTCTTTTTTGTTCTGTCTATTTCTTCGTTTTCTCTTTCTATTCTTACCATAGCTGTCAACTTATCTTCTAATTTTAATTCTTCTTTTTCTAACATTAAATATAAATGTTCACCTATTTTCTTATATCTTCTTCCTAAATTAGAGAATATTATTTTTATTTTGATCCTTCGTGATTTTCATATGCTTTTTCGTCTATTATAAATTCTTCTTTGTTCATTTTATTTAAATGTATATAAGTTATGTTGATATATATATTCTAGACTATCTATTGTTGATTCTAAATTTGATATTTCTTCTTTTTGTGCATTTATTGAGTTTTTACTAACTCCGACAATTATGTTATACTGTAGTCTTTCTATCCTTATTTTTAATTATTTACGTTTTTAAGATATTATTTGTTTTAATTCTTTATATTTTTTGTAATTTTTGTTCGCTATTCATATAAGCAATATTCATCTAAATATATACTATTTCCGTAACTTTAAACAACATAGCTTGATACCAATTGTTGCGGGTGCGGATAACTTGGGTAACTTAAATAGATCTATTATAGCTCTAATGGATCTATTTTTATTTGTGCATGGATATTTCTTAACTTCTCCAAACATTTTAATTTTTATTAGACTCCCTGGTAGATCTGGGCATATATTACTATTGGAGTTGAATTGGAGTTAAAAACTCAAGTTGATTTATGTGTGCATGTTAACTACCTAGGCATTACTTGTTGCAATGCGTGCCTTGAATATTGCACTTGTTGGATATTTATACTAGTTGGTGTTTGATCACCTAAAATGAGATTATGTAAAAATGAATTGTTTTATTATGCAAATGTGGTTGGACTGTCTCATTATGTGATGTACTTGCTATGTCATTGTTTGATATTGTAAGATGAACCGATAAAGGTTTATCGTCATAGAATTGGTGGATTTTAGGAAGTATAAGGGTAGACACAGACAATTTTAGTTTATTGCTAGTTTTTTTGGGTTGTACCCATGGATTGTTTTGTTTAGATGTTCTGGTATGATAACCTTTAGTTTCTAGGGGCGTTTTAGGCGTATTGATCTTATTCTGCACTACTTTAGAAATATTTCAGATATTGACTATTAATATAGAATTGTTTCTATTCATATTAAAAATGACTTGTATTTGACAGTGATTATTCAGGTTAGATGATTCTCCCATTGGAGAATTAGTGTGGATGCCACTCACAATAGGAGTTGGAGCATGACTGGTCCAAAGTTATTGTTACTAATCTCCACATGTGTTTGTCGCACATGTACCCCTACCAATGAGTACAAGTTTTATAAAGGCACAATACATAAGCATGCCCTTTAACTTGACTTCATATAACATCTATGACCTCCAACTTTAGGTGTGCACAAGTAGGTCCTTAAATTTGTATAAAGTTGAACAAGTAGACACATATGTCCCATGTGGCATCCTACATGGCCAATTCTTATCCTACATGACATCCTAGGTGTGTTATGCCATGTAGGACATATATGTTTACTTATTCAACTTTATACAAGTTTAAGGGCTTACTTGTGCACACCCAAAGTTGGAAGTCATAGATATAATTTGAGGTCAAGTTAAAGGGCATGTTTATGTATTATACCTTTTACAAACTTACATAGATATAAAGGAGGGAAAACTTTCAAAAGTACTTTAATCATATGCAATTGATTAGATATTACTTTGCTAATAGTTGACATATGATCTTCCTCTGTCTCAAAGCTAATACTCTTTTTGTAGTTTATGCCTATAAAAAATTAAATATTTTTATATTTGTAAAAAAGTAATTTCCTTACATGTGTGTTGCACTATATAATGAGTCTTGTAGTGCACGATGTTATGAAGTAATTCAATATTACTAATACAAAGCTCTGAGTAAATTCTACATGAAAGAAAAAAGTATAATTTTAATTGAATGGTCAACGTAGCTTATTATATGGTGACTTGTTTGTCAAAATCTAAATAATTGGATACTGCTTGAACTTACAAAAATGAACAATCAAAGTTTTGATTTGGGGAGAATTTTTTTTTTTTGAATAGTATTGTATTTTACTATTGTCACCGTTATAGCTCGTCATTGTACTACACAATCAATGGATTTGTATAATCTTTTCTCAGTTGTTTAAAATTCATTTTTTGGTTTATCATTATGTATTATTGAATATATATTGTTGTCATGGCACCTACCTTGATCTGGACTTGGTAGATAAGCCGACACCCCAAGATAGAAAAAAAACTTGAAAGGAGAAATAAATAAATAGATATGAGACTTAAAAACGAAATCAGATTAAAGTACTCATAAATAACGTAAACGTCTAAAGAAATACCAAATTTTCAAAACCTGGTGTCATAAGTATAAAGAACATCTAAATACAAAATTGAGTCTAAAATTCATAAGTTTGACTCTAAAAGTAAATAATGATAAGATAGAATAAGAAGAGGTACAAAATCTGTTCCAAATTCTGGAGCTTACCCTTACCTCAAATATCAACTCTTAGAGCACAAAATCTGCCACAGTGGGCCGCACTCATACTAAGATCTGCACTAAAAGGGCACTGAAGTAAGAGTGAGTATGTTCCACTTGTACTCAACAGATATCATAGGCCGACTGAGCAAAACAAAAAAATAAACAAGTAAAAGATACTATGAGCATGTTCCACCTGCAAACAGAAAAGTTCTCAGACGATAGCTTACACTGTCTCCACTAATAGTTCTATAATATTATAACGCAAAAGGAAAGATACACACGATATATAATATATATATATATATATATATATATATATATATATATATATATATATATATATATATATATATATATATATATAAAGATACAATGATATAATTCATCGCATGACTTTCGCATACACCTTACAATCCTCAATGATATGGATGGGACCAATAAGGCATTCACAACCCATACACTCTCATAATCTCAATATCATATCTTAATCTCCTTCCCGACAAATGACCTAGGATAAGGATTTTCATAATATCACAATCACCTTGCCGACAAATAACCTCGACCTAGAATTTTCAAAATATCACAATGACCTTACTGACAAATAACCTCGACTAAGGGTTTTTAAAAATATGACTCAATCACCTAGCCGAAAAATGATCTTTGCCTAGGGTTTCAAAAATTAGTCTTTCTCGATAGTACCAGTATCTCATGAATATGTATGTATGAAATGAGGATGTAATGCTCATAACCAATCAGTATCAAGATAGTAATTGATTCAATACAAGTATAAATGGGCTCAGAATCCACTCAATATGCCAATAATTCATTATATAAGCCCTCGCTCGATACCACTAGAATAAATAGTCATGTAAGACATTAATAATATCATTTTAAAACCCCTCTCCCGAGCATTACTGTCATGATAGAGATAAATAATGTTCAAAAGGCCCTATAATATTCATTCAAGCCTCCTAACGGACAACACAATAATAATAATAATGACATTTAACGCACAAATAAGACTTCTAAATGTCAAATAAATTTCTCACATGGACATTACATTAAATATAATCTCTCAAGTTAACAACAATATGCATATAAGCCACCACACTGGCAAATGATAATACGAGTAATCTCCAAATATAATTTTCCTTCTAACTCCCCAACCCATAGCATGATTTACAAAAGAAGTTAACTATGCAACCCAATCTGAAGAAATTTAAGTTGTAATGTACCTTGAAGACCTAAAAATGCAACCCTAGACCTTCCACACAGAGCCTTTTATTCAAAAGCAGCCTCAGATCTAGCTAAATCTATCAAATATGTAATCTAATCATTAAAAGTCAATTAATGATACCCATAATATTTAAATAAGGTCCAAATTTATTTCAAAAAGTGAGTTCAAAATTAAAAGAGGCATATCTGAAATTTTAATTTAGAAATATGATCCTCATATCAAAAGGAGTCTATATTTGAAAACCCAAGTAAGAATGAGGTAAAATCAACCTTCAAATCAAAGGAAAATCAATTTTAAGATTAACGGGTAAAAACCCATAACTCCAATTTGAAATCCCCTTTTTAAAACTATTTTGAAAATAAAATCAGTAGGAACTCATGGAAATAAGGGTTAAGATGTTACCCAAGCAAGAATGGTAAAGAAACTCCTTTAAAATTGCCTTTCTTGAAGTTTACAAGTCGAAAGATGATGAAAATTACAGAAATCAAGAATTTATACTATTCAGGTAAACAATACCTCATGATCGCTATCTCCACCTCACAATCACGGGAGTCAGTGTTGGCAAGAATTAAGTCAGTAATCATGATCACAAGAGGAGGGCCTGATAACTGTGATGATCAAACCTGACCTGGTCTATCAAATTGACTATCATGATCGTAGTACCAACACCACATGATCTCGATAAAGAAAATCATTGAGACCCACAATCATAATATGTGTCCACATAGTTGTGATGAAGATGCCCGATCCACTAGTAGTTTTGAAATTTTAGAAATTTGTCCCAATTGGACCCTCAAATTCATTTGGAATCCCACATAAATAAACAAGATATGATATTAGGCTATTTATGATGTTTCAGATTCAATGACACCATCATATTTTTAAAAAGAGGTCGTTTACAATAATGTATCCCCTGGGACCCCCTTTATGCTAATTTTGGCTAGTTTTTGTCACAAGAGACAAAACGCAAAATAAAGGCTTGGGACCCTAAATAACCACACTCCTAAACCAAAATTATCACTTTGGATCTGATGAAACTATCCAAATCACCATCCGACACTTGAAACACAAAATATTGACCAAAGTCAAACTCATGGCCTTAAAAGCCTCTAAAAGCCTCAAGCTCATCAAATCACTCCTGAATGCACTAGGGACCGCACCAAAAATTCCCAAAACTCAAAAATAGCATATAACAACTACAAGAAAAGAGAAATGATCAAAGATCATAAAAGGGAGAAAATCATAACTACGGTTGTTATAATTACTATATTGAGTTGAAGATAAAACCTAATCCAAAAAAGTAGTGTTCATGCTATAATAGTTTTATATTACATCATATATTCTACTTGATGTTTGAATGTAAATATAACTACGATAAGTAAAGCCACAAGAATATACATGCATGCCGGAGATATTATTTATTATGAATTTGGTACTATTGAATTTATAGTGAGTCAAGAGCACGCATTATGATTCAACCTTATTTTAAATTAGATATTAGCAATTAAACTTCTAAGTGATAAAAAAAAATAATTAGTTATTAATAAAATAGAACAAGTAAGTAAACCAAACAAATTTAAGAGTGCCAGGCTCTTCAGGAGTGCAATCGAGAGCTGATCTAAGCTACCTGAGACATCTCACAGCTAAGCAAACATTCAAGAGCAAAAAAAGATCTTGAACCAAGTAACAACTATTGTATTGGTAGAGAGAGTGTGAGAGCCGACCTTTTTACAAGTGAATAAGGATGATCATTTATAATTTACAATCTTAGGTTCTATTCAATTATAAGTTAACAACACACTTAAGGATTAAGACCTATACGGATGCACCATATGTTTGATTCATTTAGAGAGATAACTAATATTCTCATGATGATCTACTCCGTATGGACTCATCGGTATTCCTAAAGAATCTGATATTATTGTCCCCTATTTGTCTTTTTTTTGCCATATCATTAAGAATATCGAGCAGTCATTTCCTTATCCTTTATGAGGGAGTGCCTTTTTTGCTGATATCCCAAGAGAGAGTGTGTCCATAATCGTAGCTCTTGCTATTGCATCATATGCTCAATCTTTCTATCCTGGTCAAGCCATGTGTTTTGCACTAATTTTACCCTATATAAATAGTCCATGTCTTTTAGAATTCTATGCTAATAGTTCTCAAGAGATATAAAGAGAAAGTAATACGACCATAAAAAGCTTGAGGAGCCTAAAGGTGATTGGGATCCATAGTGAAGTGAAAACTCAAGACTATGGAGGCCCATGGAACACTTTTATCAAGTGTGAGGTGCTTCAAAGAGTTTCAAGTGAACTTTTTCAAGATATACAAGTTTAAAGACTCCTTTAAGTAATACATTCTTTGATTGAGATGATTGAATCCTTGAGGATCATTAAAGACCCATGTGTAGAGGTACTAAAGATATGGAAGCTAGCTTTTATAAAAGAGAGTGAAGACCCACATGCGGAGATGACCAAGCTATAGAAGATAACTTGTTTGGACATATTGGCTATTTATGCAAAGGCCACTTTTGGACTATGCTTGTAATGACAAGAATTATACATAGTTTCCTTAGTTTATTTCATTAATTGGAGATTTTAGGGATTTTTGAATTCATCTCATTTGAGAGAACTGAGAGCTTAGTGAAGCTTTTATTGGTACTTTTTTAGAAACAAGGATTACAAGGAGATTTAATTTCCTTAATTTTCTTCAATTATCCTTGAATTGGTGCTTATAGATTCATAATTAGAGGTTTTAGCTTTAACATAGCTATTGTTGCCAATTAGTTCCTTTCTAGTATCTATTTTATTATCCATTTTACTTTCTTGTCTTTAATTTTGCATTTTTCTTTTGATTCTATATCTGATATTACATCATCCTTTTCTTACCAATTGTATAATGAATGCCAGTGATAGGTCTGAAGTTTCAAGATCATCCCCCAATTTCCTACTTTTATACCTCTTAGATCTATTTTCAAGCTCTTCATCTCCGTTCTCCTTAGTTTTTTTCAAGGAGCTTGGAGTTCCTTGGATTTGAACATACTGAAACTCATTAATTCTCCTTCCTTGAACCTCTACCTTAGCCATTAGATCCTTTTAATGTTGAGGATTTTTTAGGGACACTCCAAGTCAGTTGGCCTTTCTTTTGTTTCTTTCTCTTTATTGATGAGGTTGCTATCCCCTTTTTGATTATTTATAATTTTCAGGTCCACAATAAAGGGCAGATTATCGTTACCCTAGTGGTACTCTGACAACTGAAGTCAGTTAAGCCTGGAGGTTGAGTCCTTGTTAGCTCCTCAATCGTAAGTACACCCTCAGTTCTTTCTACATTGTTGGCCATGACCTAGCATAAATATGCAAAAACACAAAGTAAGCAAGAAAAAGAACAAACAAGATTAAATATACATGGTTTATCTGGCCCCACAGTGGTTGCCAAACTTTTTATGATGATTCGGTGCAATTAAATTTTCTGGGTGAGTTAATGATCTGAGGTGGATTTATGCACCTCAGTGTTGTTATCCGGGCTTATTTAGCATAGTTTTGATGACTTTTCTTATGATTAATGAGTGATTAATGATATAAATGAGCATATAAGTGTCAATTAATGTAATTGTAGTGTTTAAAGTGTATTCATAGTGATTTTGGAGTCAAAACAATGAGTTAAAGATCAAAAAGACAATACTAATACTCTTAGCTTGAGCTATGACCTTTATTAGTTCATTATTTTGAATTGTATCTAGTTTTGTGCTCTAATGTGTGGTGTTTTATGATATATGATGCTTGGTGAGTTTATAATAATGATATATAGTTGATTTAAAAGCTGGAAATAGAGTGGAAACAACACCACAAAGCTTGGACTTGAAGGAAAAAAGCATGGGACAAAGCTTGGATAAGTTGGGCATTTTGAAGCACTTGGCGTGCCACGATAAGGTCATGGAACGGCCATGGAAACATTTTTTTATTACAATTTCCATTATCTATCAGTGTTTTTGGAATGACACGCTGCCTAGATGGCAAGAGCTCTTATGTCAAAATTGGCAATTATGTTCCAAGTATGAATAGGACACTTAGTTGTTATGTTTCACATCTTGGATGACCTTGGGACTTGAAGGGAGGATGGAGAACACTTAAATTAGGGTTTTATTCCATTACTTTGGTTTTCTTATGGATTTTAACATGTATTCATTCATTGTGATTACAGTTACGTCCATGATCGACTAAACACCCTTTTTCGGGGTTAAGGCCAAGAACATGAGTATTATGGTTATTAATTTATGGTTGTTTATCAATAGTGGTTGTTTATTTATCCTTATTATCACTATTTTAAGGATTCACCCTTATAATATATGCATAATCATCTTGTGAACCTGGAAGGAGGTAAAAAAGGATAGAACGCAGGATAGATAGAATAGAATTGTAATCTTCTAGTTGAATAGAGTTGTAATTTACATTTAGGATAGGAATATATCCATGTGCTATATTTGGTTCAAGGACGGGATGAAATATGACTGTATTTGACTTAGTTCTTGCATCCCCCTCAATGATGTAGTTGTGGGGCTAAGTCAGAGAATTGATTTGAGGTTCGTAAGGCCATAGTCATAGATCCCGTGAATTAACAACCACAATACTTAATCTAACCAATGAATTTCTATAACATAGGATGATTGTTCGCAGAGCCTTAACCCTAGACTTTTCCTCATTGATTATTCAAATATTTACTTTACCGCATTATTTGGTTTACAGTTACTTATAACTTACAAACTCTCGTGGTTACATTTGCACTGAATTAATCTTATTAGTGAACTATCTTGGATATTTGTTAACACAAGTATCAGTGAGATCGATATTTGGATTTTCATAAGGCCACTAATTACTTGGTGGGACCATGTATGCTTGCATTTGCTTTTAGGCGTAACAAGATTTTGGCGCCGTTGTCGGGGACTTATCAATAGGCAAATATAGTATTTTTAGCTTTACCTTTTGGATTTATTTGGTACTTTTCACTTGATCTTGGTTTCTGAATTTTTAAGCAACTGGTGAACAAGCTAGTAAGCTGGTAAGGGATAGAGAGTTGATTAAACCAAACCCCAAGAATGAGCAACACTTTCACCAATAAAGGAGAGAAATAGTCCTTCTCTATTATATCCCGAAAATTTATGAGGAATAAGATCTTCTTGCTCCTATGGCTGAGGATCCATCAGCTCATAGTATAGTTCACGAAGCGGCAATCCCACTTGTGACTAATGTGAACTCTTCAATTTGAAGATCGACTCTTGAGGGTATATTTTAACTGAAGAAGAACATGGTGCAGCTCCCACACAATAGTGTACAATTCACCGAGCAATCACATGAATGTACATAAGTCCACCTACAAAACTTTTTAGAGATTAGTGACACATTCATCCCTATGGGTGTGTCAATGATTATGTGAGGCTAACACTCCCCCCTTTTTACTTTTGTGGGAAGAAAAAAAGTGGTTGAACGTTGAGACAATAGGTTCAATCATAACTTGGAATGAATTAGCCTAGAAATTCCTCATCCATTTTTTTCCATCCTGTAAGACTGCAAGACTTTATAGTAATATTTTGAGCATTAAGTAGAGGACAGATGAGAACCTGTATCATGCTTGGGATAGGTTCAAAGCTCTTATTTAGGACTGTCCACATCACCAATAGTCCAATAAGGTACTATCTCACACCTTTATTGAGGCACTTGATCATAACACAAAAATTTTGCTAGATTTAGCTACAAGTGTCAGGCTTTGAAAATGATTTATGATGAGCTATATAGCTTGTTTAATCGGATTACACAAGAAATCCAAATTAGGATGGTGATACCTCAAGGAGCTCAGTGAAAAAGGTTGTGGGTATGATTGAAGTTGATAGAATAACAGACTTAGCCACCCAACTTTTAGCTGTGCATAATCATGATGAATCAATTCAACACGTTGGGTGTCCAACAATCTCAGTCTCAGGTTAATTCGGAGCAACATGATCCAATATGGTATGATATTTGTAAAACAGGGCCACTATACAGACTTGTGTGGAGCCAATCCTGAATTTATTAACTTTGTGGGCAATTCACAAAAGCCGAATTATGGTAATACCTACAACAAAAAGTGGTAGACTCAACCCATTCATTCTTAGGGTAACAACTAGCAGTAGTAGTTTCAGCAACCACAATACAATAAATCAGCCGGTAACATTAAGGAAACACTATAAAAGATTCTAGCAAATCAAGAGAAGATGACTGTTGACATCAAAAATTAGCAAATTGCATAGAAACAGTTGAGCAACAAGTAGGGCTGCTAGCTCAGGCAAAAAATACCATGCCTTAAGGTGATTTGCAAGTGATAATGAACCTCCAAATCAAGTTATGGAAATCACTTTAAGCAGTGGTAAGGAGCTTAATGACATATCTCCAAAGAAAAATAAGGAGCCAGATACAGAGTTAGCTCTACAAGAGGTTGCAGTGAAAGATGCTGATAACTCAAGAAAGTCTGAGTACCCAAAAACTAAGGTTGCTGAAAGACAACCACCATTGTTCCCCCAACAATTCAACAAAGTCACAGAAGATGTTTGTTTTAAGAAGTTCTTGATACATTCAGATAACTTCACATTAATTTATCTTTGATAGATATTTTAAAAGAAATGCCCAAGTATGCTAATTACTAGAAGGATGTGGTGACAAACAAGGTGAAACTTTAGAATTTTAAGACAGTGTCATTGATAGAGGAGTTCAGTTCTATGGTAATGAAAAAGATACCCAAGAAGCTTAAGTACCCAAGGAGTTTTACCCTCTCCATATAGATTGGTGATAGTAAAGTGGTCCATGCCTTGAGTGATTTGAGACTGAGTATAAATTTGATGCCTCTATCTATGTTCGATACTCTTGGGTTGGTTGAGCCAAGACCATGCCATTTGATGCTACAATTGGAAGACATGACCATAGTTGAGCTCGAAGGAATAATTGAAGACGTTCTAATAAAAGTTGGTAAGTTTGTAATTCCTGATATTTATTATTTTGGATGATAATATAGATAACAGGGTACCAATCATTCTGGGATGTCCATTCTTAACCATGAGAGGAGCATTGACAGATGTGAGAGAGGGTATCTCACAATAAGATTGGATGATGAATAGGTGGTTTTTAGATATTATAAGCCACTTAATCCACTTCCCACTACAAAGGTTTATGTATTATTATAGTGATGGAAGTGGATACGTGTGGGGTCATAGAAGCTAAACCACTAATACCTTTTCGGATAGTCGCATTGAGTTTCCCAAGACACCACCTTAGCCCGAAGTGATAATGATTGATGAGCCTAAAAAGGCTATTATTGAAAAAGTTGTTAACCTTGAGAGTTCACACTCAAGAGGTTAGAAATGAATAAGATGATGGCCTCCTAGTAGGAGAAAAAAGATGAAGGTATTCGATCGAGATACTAATTCAGGCATGACTTCGGAGGCTATCCAATTTAATTTATGATTTATTTTTTATATTCTTATTTTTTACTTCACATATTTTTTGTTTTTGTTGAGTCACAGGTTGATGGAAAGTCTGAGTACCAAAAATTGAGCTAAGAAGCATGTTAGCGACTAAGTGTGGGTGTCCCCAAACTCTTTTGATGTTAAAAGATGCTACTAGCTAGGTCTAAAGGCCTCAAGGAGTATTTTTATCTCTACTTTTGAGTTTACTTTGGGGACAAAGAAGATTTTTAAGTTTGGGGTGGGAAGAGTCCCATTGTTTCGGGTGAAGTGATTATGGTAGGATCTTAGTATTTAGTTTTTTTTTCTATTTTTTGGGTTAAATTTGAAAAATTTGGAAAAATTACAAGAAAAGATTTTTCTTTTTAGTTTATAGCTCATGGGTGTCACTTGAGCAGGTGCACACTTCACCCATCCCTTGGTTTTTTGTTTTAGTTCTTTTCCATGGGGGTGCCCTTGAACCTAGTGTCCTTTTTCTTTGTAGGAGTAAATTTTAAAATTTTATGTTAGGTAAATGCGATGTTCTAGTTGGTACTGTCTATGATTGTATAATCTATGTGGTTTTTGTGTGTGCAACTATGTTGATTGTGTGAATGACTACTTGTAAGACTCCTAGGCTCTAGAATATGACTCTTGTACATTGGTTGCTTAATTTTAAATTTGTGTGATTGTTAGGTGGAGAGTCTTTGATGATCCTACTTGATTTAAGCATGTGCCATATGTGATATGAGATCTTTGTGTATTCTATGCTGAGTTGAAATCTAGAATTTGCTTGGTGTGTATGTAAAGTGAAATAAAGAGTATGGGTTTAGGATATAATATAGGCATTTCTTTGATAGCCATGTTTCATACCCTTTGTGACCTACCCTTGTGCATAATCCTAGTTAGCCTCTTTGAGCCTTTATCCTACTCTTTGATAGCCTCATATGTAGCTTGTTCCCTTTCTTTGGTTTGAGCTTAATTTAATCCCGACCTCCTAAGCACTTCAGTTGAAAATTAATATAGTGAATGAGTTAGAGAGTAAGAAGAAAAGAGGTGAAAGTGAGGCCCCCAAAAATAGCTATTGGTGTTGCAAAATTGATATATGTTGTGAGTGGGAGTTGTGTGATGAAAAAGAGAGATATTATGCTAAAATTTGATCTTGAGTTTATAAAGAATACTCCTTCGATATTATATTTATCTAGCTTAATGAGATTGGGCAAAACAAAAGAGAATGGGTATGATGGAAGTGAGAAAAATTAGTTGTTAGTAGATTGATCTTAATGTTCATGTGATGTATTAAAATACTTAGGGAAGTTAGTCACTACTTTTAGCAAAATAGTTCCTACCTGCCCCTTAACCTACATTACAAACCATAAATACCTATTTGATCTTAAACCTTAACATTCTAATATTAGTAGAGCATTACACCAAGGGAAATCTTGTGGTTCATCTTGTGTAACTTGTGAATTCTTTGTGAGAGTGGGTGTAATTTGAATATTGTACTCACTTATGATAAATAACATATATGTGAGTGATTATGGGTAACTCTCTTATTATGAGGGCACATATTTGATGTGGGTTAGGTGATTTGTATGATTTCCTTAATTGAATAATATGCATGAGTTTCAAACTAGTTGAATCACTTATTAAGGATAGTATGTTTCAGAGTAGTGTTCATGAGCTTTTAATTATGTACATAACATACTTGAGTGTGAGACTTTCTATCTATGTAGTCACTGTAATACTGTCTTGAATGTCTTAATTATTGTAGAAGTGTGTAGTCTTCCATAATTGTGATGCTTAGAGTAAAGAGTTGTTCGAGGAAGAACAAGGCTTTAAGTGTGGGGTGATGATTTGAGGTGGATTTATGCATCTCAGTGTTGTTGTTTGAGCTTATTTTAGTGTAGTTTTGAGGACTTTTCTTGTGATTAGTGGGCGATCAATGGTATAAATGAGAATCTAAGTTTAAATTAATGTAATTTTAGTATTTAAGGTGTATTCATAGTGATTTTGGAGTCAAAACAATGAGTTAAAGATAAAAAAAACAATACTAGTACTCTTAGCTTGAGCTATGACCTTTACTAGTTCATCATTTTGAATTGTATCTTATTTTGTGCTCAAATATATGGAGTTTTATAAGATTCTTGGTTAGTTGATCATGATGATATATAGTTGATGTAAAATCTGGAAATAGAGTGGAAACAACACCACAAAGCTTGTACTTAAAGGACAAAGCATGGGACAAAGCTTGGCTAAGTTGGGCGTTTTGAAGACCTTGGCGTGCCACACTACATAGGTGCCGTGATACGGTCATGGCACGGCCTTGTAATCATTGTTGATGAAAATTTACAGAATCCCACCACTTTTTTGGTGTGCCACATTTCCTTGATGGTGAGATATTGGTGTGGCATGCTCTTACGTCAAAATCGGCAATTATGTTCCAAGTATAAATAGGACACTTAGTTGTTATGTTTCACACATTGGACGACCTTGGGACTTGAAGGGAGGCTGGATAAAATTCAATTAAGGTTTTTTATTTCATTATTTTGGTTTTCTTATGGTTTTAAACATGTAATCATTTATTATGATTACGGTTACGTCCATGATAGGCGAAACACCTTTTTCCAGGGTTCAGACCAAGAACATCAGTATTATAGTTATAAATTGGCTTAGTTATGGTTTTTTATCAATATTTTTTATTTATAATTTTTATCACTATTTTAATGATTCGAGACCCTGAGAATACATGCGTAATCATCTTGTGAATCCGAAAGGAGGAACAAGAGGATAGAACATGAGATAGATAGAATAGAATTGTAATCTTCTAAATGAATGGAGTTATTATTTGCATTTAGGATAGGAATGTACCTATGTTATCTATTTGGTTCAAGTACAGGATGAAATATGAATGTATTTGACTTAGTTCTCGCATCCCCACTCAATGATATAGTTGTGGGGTTAAGTTAGATAATTGATTAGGGCTTTGGAAGGCCCTAGTCATATCATAGATCCCTTGAATCAACAAACATGACACTTAATCTAACCAATGAAGTTCTATAACATAGTATGACTGTTCACAGAGCCTTAACCCTGTACTTGTACTCATTGATGGTTCAAATCTTTACTTTACCACATTGTTTTGTTTACGGTTACTTGTAACTTACAAACTCTTGTGGTTACGTTTGCACTGAATTAATCTTGTTAGTGAATTATTCTTGTATAGTTGTTAGCACAAATCTCTGAGGGATTGATACTTGGATTTTTATAATGCCACTATATTACTTGGTGGGACCACATACACTTGCGCATACGCTTGGGCGCAACAATCAAGAGCATGCATTATTAAAATTAAACCTTGTTTTAGATTTGATTTATTAGAAATTAGACTTCTATGTGATTAAAATAAATAATAAGCTATGAATAAAAAAGTATAAGTAAAGAAAACAAGTCATAGAGTGCCACGGGTCTTCATAGTGCGATTGGGAGCGATCTATGCTATTCGAGACATCTCACAATTAAGTGATTATTTAAGATAAGAAAGAAGAGATTGGAGACCAAGGGTGTTGTGGGAAAGTTTTAGAATTATTGGAAGGGGTTCGGGGCCAATTTAGGACTCCGAGGAAGTGAGCCTCCATAATAGTATCTTACCACACCACTTAGCCTCTGCAATAAGGGTGTGTCACGGAGACTAATCTCTACGATAGCGGCGTGCCACACTGCTGTGTAGTTTTTATCCAGTTTTTATTTTTTTTTCATTTAGGGTGAGGGGATTTTTGTCCCTTTACCCTTTTAACGACTTTTAAACACCAAATAAACCCCCTTTTCTTCAATTTTAAAGATGAAAACACTACTATTATCCTCTTTAACTCCCAACCCAAGAAAATTCAAGAGTTTTACAAGGAATTCACCATTTAGGCTCTAAACTTCAAATTCTCATTGATTTTCTTTATATTTTAGGCATGTTTCTCTTTCCTTGACTGAAATTTTTCATTGTGGCATTAAATTATTATATATTCATGTAATTTGAATTGATGTGTTTGAAATTGGATTGAGGGTTTTTGGTTGTTATTACTTGAATTACTTGTCTGATGTTAATGGATTATTTATATTTTAATTAATGGTTTTAGTACTGAATTGGTGCATTATTTTAATGGTTGGAATGGGGGACGTGAGTTTTCCCTAAATTGATGAAATTTTGGTTTGATAATGGCATTAGTCTTTTTAACCCATTGCATTGTATTGAAGGTTAAATGGATAAATATGGTTTTGAAATGCCATTGGAGGCCTTGGTTTTTGATTTTAAATAGAACTTGGAAGTCTAATGGTTAAATGAAGTGGTTTGGCATAATTGAATTAGCTTGAAAGCATATTGGTATGATGGTACCATGTTGGTAAATGCCTTAATAAATGACTCCTAGGTTAGTGGTTGATTTATGTACAAATTTCTTCATCTAGGCTTAAAAGAAATTGTGTAGCTCCCCGTGAAGATGTAGTCTCGGGGGGACTAACACTGGAAACAATATTTGGTGATTTTAGGGGTCTATATTACCATGTTTCTAGATACACATTATATTTTGGATGGATATCACCTTGGTTTCTTTATCCTTTACTCAGTATGAGTGGCTAACACGCACTGGGGCCTTTTCAATGGAGGGAGTTGGACCCATATAGCCTGCTGGTGACTTTAGGATGGAGCGTGTTTAGAATAATAGTTTAAAATATCATGTAATTGACCCTTTTACCTATCCTAATATCCTATATATGTATTTATGAATGTGCATATGTTTTTGGCTGGATTTTGGATAATTGCATTATTTTATCCCTTTTCCTCGACTTTCATGAGGGCTCTCCCCTTTGACTATCATTAGATGCTTCATAATTTCATGATGTAGGTTGGAGGACTTTTTATTACTTCTGTGCAACATTAGGTGGTTCGATACATTTATGGGTCTTTTGTAAAATGGTGAGCCTTCATCTTTTGGAAGGCCCGATTATTTCATTGGTTCCATAGTTGTCTTAGAATTGTATTTTGGATTCTCATTGTCATAGTCTAGGGCATGTCCCAAATTAGTTGGTATTCTTAGTTTAGAGGCTTATGTGGATAGAACTGGGATGTTGTTGGTGTCTTGTTTGACTCTTTTACTTTTTGTTTTGGTATTATTTATCTATCATTGGTTTAGTTGGATTCTATTCTTTATATTTATGTTCTCTTGAGGTAAGTCTAAGGGGGTTGTCTCTGACCTATAGTGGGCTTGAGATTGCCCATCATGGCTGGGCCTAGGTTCGGGTCATGATAAGCTTGGTATCATAGTACGGTTCAAGGTCGCTGGGTGCCCATAAAGCCGTGTTGAGTAGATTCCTTTTTTTGAGCGTGTAGCATGTCACGTTTATCAGGGGGAGGCTACAAGAAATTTAGGAATATTTCCCTTTCTTATGTTCTGTTTTGAGCTATTGAGTTAGTTTCTACCAAACTTCTCTAACTCCTGATTTTCTCGCATTTCAGATCAAGCCTCCTCAAAGATCTGATGGTTGCAGGAACTCTATTGAAACCTCTATCCCACCTAAGGAAAATATGGAGGGAATTTTTCCTACTTATGGAGTGCAAACCTTTGCTAGGGTCCCTTCTCCTGACTGTACCACTCCACTTGGGGTTCTATAAATTCCTACTAGTCCTCTTCGGGCTTCTTGGGTTAGTTATACTTATGTTCAGTCACCTCAGGGAGACATATCTAATGTTGAGTTTTGTTAGTGTATTTATATGCTTGCTTAACTGGTGGCATAGCAGTCATGTCGATTTAATCATGTTGGTCCTGTTTCTAACTTATCAGAGGTCACCAGGGTAGGCCAGTTTATGAGGTTGAATCCCCCAATCTTTATAGGCTCTAAGGTTGAAGAGGATCCTTAGGGGTTTATTGATGAGATAGAAATGATCTTTAGAGTGATGCATGCTACTAATTTAAAGGGTGTAGAGTTTGATGCTTATCAGTTAAAAATGTGGCTTACTAGTGGTATAAGGAGTGGGAACATATGAGGGGTAATAGTGCTGAGCCTGCGATGTGGTATGAGTTTTTAGGTGCTTTTCTTAATTGCTTATTTCCTCAGGAGTTGATGTAGGCTAAGGCTGAAGAGTTTGTGAACTTGAAGCAGATTAAGATAAGTGTTAAGGAGTACCTACTGAAATTCCTATAGTTGTCCCGTTATGCTCCAGAGACCGTGTTTAACATGAGGTCTAGAATAAAGAAGTTTGCTTCTGGTTTGTCTTGTGATTTGGTGTTAGAGTGTAAGTTTGTCCTATTGAATAATGATATGGATATATCAAGGTTGGTAGTTTATATGCAGTAGGTGGAGGATAAGAAAAGAAAGAAGGTAGAGATGGGTGAAAGGCAGAACAAGAAGTTCAGATATGCAGAGCAGGGCACAAGTCACCAGAGTAGTGGTAGAGATAGTAGGCAGTGGACTAAGAGGAAGAATTAGGGATAAAGTGATCATTATTTTTAGGATACCAGTGGTCCTAAGGTATAAGTTACCCAGTCTCAGGTCAGTGGAGCTCAGTCAGTCCCACCTTATCCTCTTTTTGAATTTTGTGGGCAATTTTACCATAGATATTGTGAGGAGGGTAGGAACTGGTGTTTTAATTATGGATAGCCTGGCCATATACAACGTGAATTATCCTATTGCTAAAGTTGCCACTATAGATAATAAGGTCCTAATTTCCACTTCTTTGGCTCCTATATCTAAGGGCGCCACTTCAGGCATCGATAATGGCGAGCATTATCTCTATGCACTTTCTCCTCATAAAAAATATGCAGCATCTCCAGATATTGTCACCAGTATGTTACAACTCTTCTTTCATGATATTTATTGTTTGTTCGATCTGGGTTCTACCTTATCTTATGTGACCTCATATGTGGCTATACATTTTGGTTTTGGTCCTGAAAGTATTTTTGATGTCTTTTCTGTTCTATAGGGGTTGTGTGGTGTCCATTCAACATAGGTAGACATTGGTCTATTTGATAGAACCTGACATGGTAGATTTTAATGTAATCCTAGGGATAGATTGACTCCATTCGTGCTATGATTCTCTAGATTATAGAACCCAAAAGGTCAGTTTCCATTTTTCTAATGAACTAGTGATTTAATGGAGGGAAGTTCCTTAGTACCCAAAGGGAGGTTTATTTCTTATCTTAGAGCTCAAAAAATGATAACCAGGGGGTATCTGTATCATCTAGTTTGGGTTAAAGATTCTAACTTTAAGAGTTTCTCTTTGCAATCTGTTCCTGTGGTTAATGAATTTCCTAAAGGTTTTTCCAATGATTTTCCTGGAATTCCTCCTGATAGGGAAATAACTTTGGGATTGACTGTCTATCGAATACCCGTCCCATTTCCATTCTTTCTTATAAGATGGCTCCAATTGAACTAAAGGAACTAAAGGAGCAATTGAAGGATCTCCTATATAAGGGTTTTATCTGTCTTAGTGTTTCTATGTGGGGTGCCCTTGTACTTTTCGTACAAAAAAATGATGGGTCCCTCTGGATGTGTATAGATAATCATTAGTTTAATAAGGTCACATTAAAAAATAAGTACCTTCTTCCTTAGATTGATGACCTATTCGAACAACTTCAAGGTGCTAGGTGTTTCTCCAAGATTGATCTCCGTATGGGCTATCACCAGTTGAAAATTTAGGATGTTGATATTCCCAAGGCTTCTTCTTGAACTCAGTATAACCATTATGAGTTTTTGGTTATGTCATTTGGGTTGACTAATTATCTGGCTGCTTATATGGATCTTATAAATTGAGTGTCAGGCAGTTTTTGGATTTATTTGTTATAGTCTTCATCGATGAGATCCTGGTATATTACCAAAGTGAGGAGGATTATGCCAATCACCTCTAAATTATGTTGTGGACTCTTAAGGACAATAAAATATATGTAAAGTTTTCTAAGTGTGAATTTTGGCTAAGTGTTGTGACCTTTCTCGGGCATATTATTTTTAGTGAAGGGATCA
The DNA here is from genome assembly GCA_030864225.1 of Capsicum baccatum var. pendulum. Taxonomy (NCBI): domain Eukaryota; kingdom Viridiplantae; phylum Streptophyta; class Magnoliopsida; order Solanales; family Solanaceae; genus Capsicum; species Capsicum baccatum. The sequence goes on along the minus strand of CM061558.1, from coordinate 70,774,982 downwards.
AGGTGGATTCGTAGAAAGTTGAGGTATTAAAGATTGGCTTAGAACCATGACTACAACTGATATTAGGAGCTTCTTGGTCTTGGCTGGGTATTCTTGGAGGTTTGTGGAGAGTTTCTCATGCATTGCTGCTCGGCTGATGAAGTTGACTCTAGAAAAGGTTAAGTTTCTATGGTTCGGAGCTTGTAAAGGTAGTTTTAAGAAGTTGAAGGATAAGTTGACTTCTGCTCTAATTTTGACCCTACCTGAGGGTACTGATGGGTTTGTTGTGTATTGTGATATGTCCTATGTGGGACTAGGTTATGTTTTGATGCATCATGGTAGGACTGCAACCTATACTTTCTGGTAGCTTAAGGTTTATGAGAGGATTACCCAGCTCACTATCTAGAGCTAGCAGCTATGGTTTTTGCTCTAACAATCTGGTGCCATATTTGTATGGGGTATATGCGGATATTTATTCAAATCAGAAGAGCTAGCCGCATATGTTTACGTAGAAGAAATTGAATCTTATCAAAGTTGGTGGCTCAAATAGCTCAAGGATTACGACATAAGTTGAACTACCATACAGGTAAAGCTAATATAGTTGTTAATGCTCTTAGCAGGCTGTCCATAGGGAGCTTGTCTCATATTGATGAGAAGAAAAGAGGATTGGTGAATAATATTCACATGTTGGATAACTTGGGAGTTCATCTTTTAAACTTTGAGGATGGAAAAGTGATTGTTAAAGAAGTGGTTATGTTATCTCTTGGTCTCGAGGTCAAGGAGAAAAATGTTATGAATCTTATACTTACGCAAATTAAAGATGATATGGGTCAATAAAAGATTATGTCTTTCAAGATTACGGGAGATAAAATCTTATGATATCAAGGAAGGTTATGTTCCTGATGTTGATGGGCTGCGGGAAAGATTCTTGGCTGAGGCTCATAAGTCCAGATATACTATTTATCTGGGTTTGATTAAAATGTATCCTGACGTGAAAGAAATCTATTGGTGGAATAATTGAAGAAGGATATGGAGAATTTTATTGCTAAGTGTATGGTTTGTCAGCAAGTCAAGGTAGAACGTTTGAGGCCTAGTGGCGTATCCCAAGATATAGACTTGCCCATATGGAAGTGAGAGATGATTAATATGGATTTTATCACTCATCTTCTGAGGTCTCAGACTCTGTGTGATTCTATCTGGGTTATTGTGGATTGGATGATTAAGTTTGCTCACTTCTTGCCTGTGATGACTAGTTACTCAGGAGAGGATTATGCTAAGTTGTTCATTCAAGAGATAGTAAAGTTTCATGGGGCATATGTGTCCGTTATTTCAGACCGAGGTACAGAGTTTTCTTCTCACTTTTGGTATTCATTTCAGAAAGGTTTGGGTACTCAGGTAAATCTTAGCACTATTTTCCACCCTCAAACAGATGAACAAGTGGAACGTACCATTCAGACTTTGGAGGATATACTAAGGATCTCTGTAATTGATTTTAAAAGAAGGTAGGTTGATCATCTACCACTCATTTAGTGTGCCTCCAACAATAGTTATCCTTCCAATATTCAAATGGCTTCTTTTGAGTCTTTTTAGGGTAGAAGGTGCAGGTCTCCAATTGCATTATTTGAGGTGGGTAATACTAGTTGTTTTGTCCTGACTTGGTTCACCAAGCCATGGATATGGTAAAGGTAATTAGAGAAAGACTTAAGACTTCTCAAAGTCATGATTGGGTGTTCTTAAAGGTTTCTTCTATGAAAAAAGTCATGAGGTTTGGGAAGAAGGGAAAACTCAATCCCTATTTCATTGGTTCATATAAGATTATAAGGATAATTGTGAAGGTCACTTATGAATTAGATTTACCAGCAAGTTTGGCTTTGATTCATCTTGTTTTCCATGTGCCCATGCTTAAGAAGTATGTGGGTGACCCTTCTTTGATAATGCCTGTTGAGAATGTTGGGTTTACGAATTTGTTGTCTTATGAGGAAGTCCCAGTTAAAGTATTTTATGGGAAAGTTCGCAGATTGAGGACTAAGGATATAGCTTCAATGAAGGTTCATTGGAGTAATAAAAAGGAGGAAGAAGCTACATGGGAAGCTGAAGAAGATATGAAAGCCAAGTACCCATTCTAGTTTCCCTTGTTGGATGAAAGTGCTTGAGCTATGTGTTTTATTTCCCTCTCATATCATTTTGAATTTGTCCTTGGATTTTACTGTGTTCTTTCTAGTGTCATGCTAAAAATGTCCTAACATCTCATTCGGGGATGAATGATCCTAAGAGGGGGGGGGGGGGGGGGGCGAGATAATGTAAGACCCAATAAAAATTTCAATTATTTTATTTTTGACCCTCTTACATGCATAATGTTAGTTTTTTGCTTGAATTATGATTTGGAATATTAAAAGGGTGTTGTGGGAAAGTTTCAGAATTTTTGGAAGGGGTAAGGGCCATTTTGGGACTCTGAGGCAGTGGGCCTCCGTGATAGCAGTGTGACACACCACTTAGCCTCCCAATAAGGGCGTGGCACGAAGGCTAACCTCCGCAATATTGGTTTCCCATGCCGTTATGTATTTTTCATCCAGTTTTTTATTTTTCATTTGGAGTGAGGGGATTTTGGTCATTTTACCCTTTGAATGTCTTTTAAACACCAAATAAACCCCATTTCTTTACTTTTAAAGATCAATACACCACTATTTTCCTTTTTAACTCCTAACTAAGAAAGTTTAGGGGTTTCACAAGGAATTCACCATTTAGGCTCTAAACTTCAAATTCTCTTTGATTTCCTCTATATTTTAGTCATGTTTCTATTCTCTTAAATTGAATTTTTCATTGTGACGTTAATTTATTGAATATTCATGTGATTTGAATTGATGGGTTTGAAACTGGGTTGAGGGTTTTTGGTTGTTTCTACTTGAATTACATGTCCCACGTTTTAAATGGATTATTTTTGTTTTAATTGATGGTTTTGGGACTGAATTGGTGCATTGTTTTAATATTTGGAATGAGGGACACAGGTTTTCCCCAAATTTATGAAATTTTTGTTTGATAATGGCATTAATCTCAACCCACTTTACAATCTTTGTTCTAAATATTGATATTTGCAGAGTTTAACTTGTCTTCTGAACCCATTGCGTTGTATTAAAACCTAAATTAATAAATATGGTTTTGGAATTCCCCTAGTGGCCTCGATTTTGGATTTTAAATGGAACTTGGGTATCTAATGGTTAAATGAAGTGGTTTGGCATAATTGAATTAGCTTGAAAGCATATTGGTATGACGATACCATGTTCGTAAATGCCTTAATAAATGACTCCTGGGTTAATGATTGATTTATGTGCAAATTGCTTTAATTTAGGCTTAATGAACTTATGTAGCTCAATGTGAAGGTGTAGTCCCGGGGGGGACCAATACTGGAAGCAACTTTTGCTGATGTTGGGGGTCTATATTACCATGTGTATGGATACACATTATATTTTGGGTGGCTATCACCTTGGTGTCTTTAGCCTTTCCTCGGTACATGTGGCTAAGACGCACTGAGGCCCTTCCAGCAAGGGGAGTCGGATCCATATATCCCATGGGTGCCTTTAGGATGGAACGAGCTACATAGTTCAGGCTAATGGTTTAAACTATCATGTAATCAGATCCTTGTCCCTATCCCGTCATCCTTTATATGTATTTATAAATATTGTGCATATGGTTTTGATTGGATTTTGGATAATTGTACTATTTTATCCCTTCACCTTGAGTTACATGCCTGTTCTCTCCCCACTGACTATCCTCAAATGCTGCATTATTTCATGATGTAGATTCGAGGTTTTTTCTGTTGCTTCTGTGTAGCGTTAGGTGGTTCGGTACATTTGTGGGTTTTTGTGAAGTGGTCAGCCTCCATCCTTCAGAAGAACCGATCATTTCATTGGTTCCATTGTTGTCTTAGCATTTAATTTTGGGTTCTCTTTGTCACAGTCAGGGGTATGTCCCAACTTAGTTGGTATTATTTGTTTAGAGGCTTTCATGGACAAGATTGGAATGCCATTGGTGTCTTGTTTTGACCCTTTACCTTTTTTTTTTTTGCATTATTTATCTATCATTCATTTGGTTGACTTCCACTGCTTATATTTATGTGCTCTTAAGGTAAGGCTAAAGGGATTGTCTCCGGCCTACGGTGGGCTTGAGATTGTTCGTCACGTCCAAGCCCGGGATTTGGTCATGACATATATTGTATTAATTGAGAAAATAGGAGAGTTGATCCTTTTACAAGTGAGTAAGAATGACTATTTATAGTTTACAATCTTACGCTCTGGTCAGTTATAATTTAATGACAACATACTCAAGGACTACGACCTGTACGGATGCTCCATATGTCCAATTCATTTATCGAGACAGCTAATATTCTTCTAATTCTTTGATCCGTATAGACTCATCTGCACTCCTAAAGAAATTTAAGTCGTAACCTACCTCAAAGAGCAAAATATCCAATCCTAGATCTTTAATGCAGATACTTTTCTCTTGTGCAACCTCAAATCAAGCTAAATCAATTAAATATGCATTCTATGCGTTAAAAAGGACCTAATGATACCCATATCGACTATATATAAATTGGGTCCAAAATTAGTATGAAAGACCGGTTTGAAATCGAAAGGGGAAAATTTGAAATTTTGTTTAGGAAATATGATCCTCATATCAAAAGGAGTCTATATTTGAAAACACAAGTAAAAATGAGGTGAAATCGACCTTCAAATCAAAGAAAAATTAATTTTAATCTTACTAGCTAAAAATCCAAAAAATCAATTAGAAATCACCTTTTCAAATCCATTTTGGATAGAATTAATAGGAAATTATTGAAATAAATTTTTAGAGGTTACCCAAGCAAGAATGGTGAAGGAACCCCTTTGAAATTGCCTTTCCTAAAGCTCTCAATTCCAAAAATGATGAAAATCACGAAACTGGATAATTATATACTATTCAGGTGGTCCCCACCTTGTGATCGTGAGATTTATTGTTTACCGACATTAATTTGGTCATCGCAATCGCGAGAGGAAGGCTTTGGGACTGTGATGTTCCAACTCGACCCAGTCCATCAAATTTTCCATCGCGATTGTGGTACCACTATGATGCCATTGCGATGAGGAAAATCATTAGCCTATGATCATGACATGTGTCCATGTAGTCTTGATAAAGAAGCCTGATGCACCAGAAAAGTTGCACCATTAGTTTTGGAATTTTAGAAATTTCTCCTAATTGGACACTTGGGATTCTTTTATGCCCTTACAAAAATAAACCAGATTAGCTACTAAGATATTTTTGACGTTCCAGACTCGATGGCACCGTCAGATTTTTGAAAAGAGGTCATTTACAAAAAAAATAGCCTCTGAGACCCTTTAAGGCTTATTATGGCTAGTTTCTTTCACAAGGATCAAAATGCAAAATAAAGTTTCGTGACCCGAATTAACCATACTCCTAAGTCAAAATTTACATTTTAGATCTAATGGGAATGTCTAAATCACCACCCGATGCTCGGACACAAAATTTTGACCAAAGTCAAACTCATGATTTTAAAAACCCCAAACTCACCCAAATCATTCTCTAGTGCACTATAGACCACACCAACTATCCCCACAACTCACAACTAGCATGTAACAACTATGGGAAAGGGCAAAAAAGTCAAAATACATAAAAAAGGAAATCACAACTACTGTTATTATATTATCCACCACTAAGACACAAGTTCACCCTCAATCTAAAAAGAAAATAAAGTACCCGAAGTGGTGGAAAGTTGGTGTTATCTATGTCGGATATTGGACTCGACCTCCCAAGTTGCATTCTTGATAGGGTGATGTCTTTACTAGACCTTCATTGAATCAATTTGCTTAGACCTTAACTTCCTAGTCTGCCTGTCTAAAATAGAAGTGGACTCTTTCTCGAAGGATAAATCATGGTCTAATACAATAGAATCCCATTTAGTCACATATGCATCATCTGGATGATATCTTTTCAATATAGAAACATAGAATATAGGATACACCATTGACAGATGTGGAGGTAAAGCTAGCCTATAAGCTACATCCCTATACCTCTCAAGGATCTTAAATGGGCAAATGAATCTTGGGCTAAGCTTTTTTCTTTTTTTCAAACCTCATCACACCTTTAATCGGTGAAACCTTCAACAAAACCCAATATCCAAACATAAATACAACATCTCGGACTCAAAGGTTGGCACAACTTCTCTGTCAACAAATTGGTGCCCCAAGGCCTTACCACAAAAGAGTCATTCCATCATACGGGGGATATACATCTCTGTCCATACAAAGCCTCAAAAAGAGCCAACTGAATGTTGGAATGGTAACCATTGTAGGCAAATCTGCTAAGGGCAAGTACCCTTCCCAATGACCACCAAAATCCATAACACATGCTTAAAGAATATCTTCCAACACCTGAATAGTCTTCTTGGAATGACCATGCATCTGAGGATGAAAAGTTGTGCTCAAATCAAGTTGAGTACCTAACTCAAATAATGAACACTGATACACTATGTAATTGGACAATCTTCCTAATGTAAATCTTGGCTAACCTCTCTGCATTATAATTCACCTTCACAGGTACAAAATATGTTGATTCGGTCAATCTATTCTCAATTACCCAAATAGAATTAGACTTTACCGAGGTTGGGATGGGTGGGGGTAGGGAGGTAAGACAACGTAGAATCCATGGTGATCCGCTTCCACCTCTTCTCAAGAATGAGCACCTTCTGCATCGTACCACCTGATTACTGGTGCTCATACTTCACTTGTTCAAAATTCAAGCACTTATCTATGAAATTCATAATATCGTTGTTTATATCATCCTACCAATAACACTACTTTAGGTTATGGTACATCTTAACTGCACCTAGTTGAATGAAATATCTAGAATAATGAGCCTCCCCAAGATCCATCTAACCTATCCACTGACTCTCAACATGTAACATATCCACTAATCCTCAAAATTCAATTTCAATCAAGAGATGTTACCTTCGCCTAGCCATTCAACACCTTATTCCAAATTACCCTCAATCTATCATTATTACACTAATGAGCTCTAATCTATTCCATCAATGAATATCTAGCCTCAACAAAGGCCAAAACATGCTCGGGTGAAAAAATATCAAGCCTAACTAATTGATTAGTCAAAGACAGAAGCTCCAAGGTAAAAATTCTCTCCTGAGTCAATAGATGAGCTAAACTCCCCATACTCACTGCCTTTTGGTTCAGGGCATTTGCTACCACATCAACCTTGGTCACGTGATATAGAATAGTGAGCTCATAGTCCTTAAGCAGCTAAAACCATCGATATTATCTAATATAAAGATCTTTCTTGGTGAATAAGTACTGAAGAGTAAGATGATTAGAAAGAATATCACAATGGACTCCATACAAATAATGTGTCCATAACTTTAGCAAAAACACAAACACAACTACAACTAACTCCAAATCATGGGTAGGGTATTTCTTCTTGTGAGTCTTTAACTGTTGAGAAGCATAAGCAATCACCTTACCTTCTAGCATCAACATCCTACATAAGCCAACTCTAGAAGAATCACAAAATATGGTAAATCCTACGTCCTCCTTGGTCAAGGTCAAGATAGTAGCCAAACTTAGCAACTCCTTGAGCTTTTGAGAGCTCTCTTCGTACGCCATCAACCACTGAAAAATAATTTTTTGAGTTAATTTGGTCAAAGGAGCTGCAATAAAAGATAAATCCTGCATGAAATACTGATAATAGCTCGTTATCCCAATAAATGGGTATGAGAAATAGGTTTAGCCTAATCATGAACTTCAGCTACCTTGGCCGAATCGACCATAATACCATCCTTGGTCACTACATGACCCAATAAAGAAACAATATTCAACTAAAACTCGCACTTGGAGAACTTGGCATATAACTTCTTTTATCACAACCTCTAAAGTATGGTCCTCAAGTGTCTCACATGCTCAGTCTCATTCTTGGAATAGAACAAGATATCATTTACAATTATAATTACAAGAAATCAAGATAGGGTCGAAATACTCGATTCATAAACTCCATGAATATTGATAGGGTATTATCCAACTAAAAATACACGACCAAGAACTTATAATGATCACACTGAGTCCAAAAGCTATCTTTAGAATATTCAAAGCTATAATCCTCAACTAAAGATAACTAGATCTCAAATCAATCTTAGAAAACATAAAATCAACATGAAGCTGATCAAACAAGTCATTAATACATGATGGGGATACCTATTCTTGATGATCACCTTATTCAATTGTCAATAGTCAATACACATGCACATAGATCCATCATTCTTCTTCACAAACAAGATAGGAGCACTCCAAGGACACACACTAGGTATTATGAATACCCTGATCAGTAAATCTTCAATTGCACCTCTAATTCTTTCAACTCATTTGGGGCCATCTAACGAGGAACGAAAATGGGCTTGGTGACTGGCTTAACATCAATGGCTAAATCAATATCCCGGTTTGGAGACTACCAGGTAAGTCTGTAGGAAAAATATCTTAAAACTCTCTAACAACTCAAATAAAATCCAAGGGATGTAGTAAAACAACACAAGTATCATGAATATAGGCCAAATAAGAATCACACCCCTACTGTACCATCCGATGAGATGTAGAATATATATATAACCCCATCAAACCTGAACTAGGAGCACCCTTCCATACCAACCTTGGCACACCCAGAGTAGATAAAGTCATAGTCTTAGTAAAATAATCAAAAATCATATGATAAAGATCCAACCAATCTATACAAAAGATACCATCAAAATAAGTTGTATGTAGGATAATTAAGTTTATCAATGTCTTGCGCCTTCCATGGTCTATGCACATATCGGTACACCAGATACACCACTAAAGAATCTCCTACTAGGGTGGAAACATGAATAGTCACAACAAGAGACTCATATGTAGTATCAAGACTAGTAGAAAATTTTGTAGACATATAGGAAAATATAGGCCTAATATCAAATAACATAGATGTAGAATGATGGAAAACCAGGATGATACGTGTGATAATAGCATTAGAGGAATCTACCTTGGGTCTGTAAGTATAACATAACACTAACCATGCCTGCTCTGAGACTAATAAATCTCACATCCACTACCACGATCTTCCTAAGCTCCATCTTGGCACCTCCAGTAGCACCCCTTCCATTTTATGACCATCTCTGACCATAAATATAGGGGTATGGAAAATTTAAAGCTGAGAACCTATTGCTCCCAAGCATACACACGTGTGTACGTGGTCTTACCAAGTAGTAAAGTGGTCCTTTAGAAGCCAAGTATCAATCCCATAGGGACTAGTGTTGAGCAACTATCCAATTATAGTTCACTATTGAGATTAAAGCGGTGCAAAAGAAATCAAACGAGTTTGGAATTTGAAAACTAAAGTAATGTAAACAATGCAGACAAATAAATGGCTTGGACAATCAATGAGAATGAAGCGCAGGGTTAAATTACTATGAACAATCAAACTATGCTATTGAACTTTATTGGTTAATTTACTTATCTTGGTTGTTGATTAATGGGTTGATTTTATGATCATGGTCTCTCAAGCCTCTAATCACCTATCTAACATAGCCTTACAACTATATCATTGAGCGGGGAGGTAAGAACTAAGCTAAATGCATTTATATTTCATTCCATAGTGAACCAAATAAGGCTTATAGGTATATCTCTATCCTAGACGCTAATTCAAATTCCTTACTTTATAAAAAAATAAGGACCTTACTCTATGTACCCCCACTTTCTATCCTCTTGTTCCTTCTCCCGGGCTCACAAGACGATAATAGATGTATTCGATGTATTCTAAGGTTAGATACTCCTTAAAATATTTATAAAAAGGATAAATAAATAACCAAATATGATAAGCAATCAAAACCAAATCAATTCAAAGAAATAGTAAACATGTTCTTGGCCTTAACCCCAGAAAGGGGGCTTTTAGCCACTCGTGGACATAACCGTAATCACCATGGATGAATGCCAGATAAAATCGATAAATAAACCAAAGTAAAAGAATAAAACCCTAATAAAAGCATTTTACATCCCCTCTCCATGTTTCAAAGTCATCCAAGGTGAATAACAATGTGTTCAAGTGTCCTATTCATAGGAAGACGTTTGGTCGGTGTGGGAATAAGGGGTGTTACGTGTTGCTTTCTCACAGGGAATATAGGGTATTGAACATTGATTTATACTAGGGAGTAAGGTGTGATGATAATTTCTTTCTCCAAGGGAATATGGGCTGCATCGCCCCTCTATTGCGAGGGCACACTGTAATTGCATTTCAATGTTTAAACTTTGCCTTGCACTTGTCTTTCCATCCCAAGTCTTGTGGTGTTGTTTCCACTTGATTTACAGCTTGCGTATCCTCCATAAATCATAAAAATCAAATCACCAAGAATCCTATAGCATCAAACACCACGGATTAGATCTCAAAACAACACAACATCATGAACGGTGAACTAGAAACTCAAGCTAAGAACAAATGTCATCCTATTAATCTTTAGCTTAGTGTTTTGACTCTTAGATTGATTCAATTGAACCTTGAATACTATAAAAAATTTGTTCAACAAATAATAACATTAGGAACACATTATACACACTACATTTCATCTAGATCAACTAGAACAACACATAGTTCAAGCTAGTAACACTAGTTTTCTCGTTTTTACTCTTAGTGACCAATTTAAGTACAAACTTGTTTGAAAGACACATAAACATTGTAATCACATACTTAAACAATTAGATGCTCAATTATATCATCATTAATACATTAAGAATACAATAAGTCCTGAAAACAAGGCTCAATAAACTAAGATAACAACACTAAGGTGCACAAAACTACCTCAGATCATCACCCCACACTTAAAGCCTTATTCATCCTCAGACAAATCTTTACTCTAAGCATCATAAGTTGAGGTGACTCCATACTTATACAGGCAATACACTCAAGCTAGCATTGCAATGACTACATATAATGCAGGTTTCTACACCAAGCATGTTATGTACATAACTGAAAGTTCAAGAATACTACTCTAAAACATCCTAGACTCGAGAATTGACTCATCTGGTTGGCAAACTCATATATATTGTTCAATCATATACATCATACAAATTACCTAACTATCATTAAACATGTGCCCTTACCACAAGATAGTTACCCACAATCACTCATATAAATTCAATTTATAACAGACTAGGTACGAGAATCAAGCGACTCTCACAAAGAATTCACAAGTTATACAAGATGAAACATAGGCTTGCCTTAGTGTAGTACTCAACTAATATAAAAATGTTAAATATTAGGATCAAATAGGTCTTTAAGGGTTGTAATATAGGCTAAAGGACAGGTAGGAACTATTCTGGCCAGTAATAGTGACTATCTTCCCTAAGTGCTTTAATACATCACACATTGCATTCAATTTACCTCTAAAAACCCATTTACACCACTTTTGTCCACCCCCATTTTTTGTTTTGCCCCATCTTATTAAGCTCATTCACATACACTATGGTGGGCATATGCTATGTACACTTCATTTAATTTTACCCTTCTTCACACCCATTTTATGTTATGCACCCCTATGATAGCCGCCCTCAACTTAAGAAATTTCCATAATTGAGGTGCACAATGTCCAAAGAGGACCAGGAACAAAACCGGTTCATTGTAACATAACTGGGCTAAAAATAGGGCTTTCTTTAGCACAAATTTCTCTAACTCCCAACCATTACACCTCAATTGCACATACCAATAACTCTCCTACTTTTTTTCAAACTCCTTACTCAATTAATTTTACACAAAAGAACTTAGGAGCTTTGGATCAAATTAAAGGTCAATCAAAGAAGGGATTAGGTTACATATGAGGCTGCCAAAGAAAATAAGCTAAAGACTCAATGGGGTTAACTAGGATTATGCACCAAAGTAGATCCAAAGAGGTTATGAAACATAGCTATCAAAGAAAGACCTATATCATCTCCTAAACCCACACTCTTTATTTCACTTTGCATACACACCAGGCAAGTTCTAGACAACAAATGTAACGTGGAATACACAACAACCTCGCCCACATACGGCATATGCTCAACTCAAGCAGGATCATTATAGACTCTCAACCACACAACCACAGAATTAAACATTAATTCAACAAGTACAAGAGTCATAGTCATGAGCCAAAGAGTCACAAAAGTAGAAATTCACACCATCAACATGCTCTTTACAACCAAAACACTTGCATCATGTAGTCAAACATAGCATCAACAAAAACATCCCACTTATTCCTAATACAAAAATTTTAAAATTACTCCTAAAAATAGGAATTTGCCCACCCCACACTTAAAAATCTACTTTTTTTCCAAAGTATACTTTAAAGTAGGGATAAAAATACTCCCTAAGGCCTTTAGTCCTAGATAATAGCATCTTTATACATCAAGGGGGTCCAAAGACCCCACACTTATTCTTCGCCATGCTCCTTAGCTCAGGTTTTCCAGTACTCAGACTTTCCATCAACATATGACTCAATAAAAATAATAACTAGTGAATTAAAAACTAAATACTAAAGATAAAACATACAATAACTTGGGTTTCATCCCAAGTAGCGCCTTAATTAGTGTCGCGACATGACCCAATCAACTTTTTCAGCCACCTTGAGGATATAAGTTTTACCCCCAACCTTGCATCCATTTTTTTGCTCTACTCATAGGGTGGTGGTACAAAGATCAGTGAACCAAGTAATAGATGGCGCATGGTAAACCACTTGGCCTTAAGTGAGGTATATTTTAGTCGTGCTTATCTTGTGCAAAATTTAGAATATAAGATTCTTGTTCCTCATCTTCACACTCTTCCATTATTTTTATGACTCCACAGACATGTCATTTGAATAATTCCCAACCAATCCTACTTCAAAATTTACACCATCCATGGCGTACTCACTCTTATTCACTTTCTTAATTTTAGTCTCAAGAGCAAAATGACAATTGAATGGCTGAAATTCTTATGTTTTCTCCAAAAATTGGCTAGTATCCTTGTATGCTTTTCTCTGCCTCTGTGGAGATGGTGGTTATGGTATCTCCTTAACTTATTTAGAAACTTTAGTTTTTGAGTACTCAGACTTCCTCGAATGATCAACAACTTTGTCTGCAATTGGTTAGGGAGTCAACTCTGCATCTGCCTCCTTAGTTGTCTTTAGAGGTTCTTCATTGAGTTCTTACCATTCCTAAAAGTGATTGTCATTAATAATTTATAATTTTTAGTGTCACTTGGAAAACCAACTTGAGACTTGGCATTTTGTTCTTGTTGTATCTGCCCTGACTGATGTTCATAATTCTTCAGAATTATATGCTGATTTTTAAGCTCAACAACAACTTTCTTGGGTGGGCATGATCTTCTTTAACATCTCCTCTATGTTACTGGCCTGTGTGTTTTGTTGTTGTTGCTTAAACTGTTGTGGCTAGTTGTTTCATGATTGAATTGGTCGCTAAGTCTGCCACTTTTGATTGTAGGTGTTCCTATAAGCATTGTTCACAAATATCACTAACTCAGGATTGGCAGCACATATAGCTACAGAATAACCACTATTGCCACAAACCTCACACCAACATGAGGTTTACTTCATAGATAGTATCCACCACATATTGTAAAGTACTCGTCCACGTGTTTCCATCAAAATATAGACCAAAAGCCTCTTGATGAAGTCCCCTACAAAAATAAAAAGAATCATCATCACTCGAAAACCATCTATCCCAGGCTGATATATCAAGAAATGTAAGGAAAAAAAAAGTAAAAGAAACTAAAAATAAGAAATGCTAAACTATGTACAACTCAACATATCTAAACTAAAAATAAGATAGTTGCCAATTTACAAGTCACCGACAACGACGCCAAAAACCTATTGCGCTCAAGCTCACACGCAAGTGTATGTGGTTTCACTAAGTAGTAAAGTGGCTCTTTAGAAGCCAAGTATCGATCTTACAGGGACTATAGTTTAGCAACTATCCAATTCTAGTTCACTATTGATATTAAAGTGGTGCAAAGGAAGTCAAACGAGTTTGGAATTTGAAAACTAAAGTAAAGTAAACAATGCGGAAAAATAAATGGCTTGGACAATCAATGAGAATGAAACCCAGGGTTAAAGCACTATGAACAATCATACTATGCTATAGAACTTCATTGGTTAAGTTACTTATCTTGGTTGTTGATTCACAGGGTTGACTTTATGATCATGGTCTCTTGAGCCTCTAATCACCTATCTAACTTAGTCCCATAACTACATCATTAAGCGGGGATGTGAGAACATAGCTAAACGTATCTATATTTCATCCAGTAGTGAACCAAATAAGGCTTCTAGATATATCTCTATCCTAGACGCTAATTCAAATTCCTTATTTTATAAACGAATAAGAACCTTACTCTATTTACCCCCATATTCTATCCTCTTGTTCCTCTTCTCGGGCTCACAAGATGACAACAGATGTATTCTAAGGTTAGATACTCCTTAAAATAGTTATAAAAAGGATAAATAAACAACCAAATAGGATAAGAAATCAAAACCAAATCAATTCAAAGCAATAATAACCATGTTTTGGCCTTAACCCTGGAAAGAAGGATTTTAGCCACTCATGGACATAACCATAATCACTATGGATGAATACAAGATAAAATACATAAATAAACTAAATTAAAATAAGGAAACCCTAATTGAATTATTTTCCATTCCCTCTCCAAGTTTCAAAGTCGTCCAAGGTGGATAAGAATGTCAACAAATGTCCTATTTATAGGAAGACGATTTGGCAAGCATAGGAATAAGCTCCATGGTGCATTGCTTAGTCCCAGGGAATAAGGGTTGATGTACATTTATATCTACAATGGAATAAGGGGTGCGTCTACCCTCTATCGCGCGGGCACACTGGAAATTATATTTTGACGTTTAAACTTTGTCTTGCACTTGTCCTTCCATCCCAAGTATTGTGGTGTTGTTTCAACTTGATTTCCATCTTATGTATCCTACATCTATCATAAATATAAACTCACCAAGAATCCTATAGAATCAAACAAAACGGATTAGAGCTCAAAATAATACAACATCAAGACCGGTGAACTAGAAACTCAAGCTAAGAACTAGTGTCATCCTATTATCTTTAGCTTAGTGTTTTGACTCTTGGATTGATTGGATTGAACCTTGAACTCTAAAAACAAGTTTTTACACACATATTCAAACAATACTAACCTTAGGAACTCATTACACACACTATAGTTCATCGATATCAACTAGAACAACACATAGCTCAAGCTAGTAACATTAGTTTTCTCGTTTTCACTCTTAGTGACCAATTTAAGTACAAACTTGTTTGAAAGACACCATAAAAATTGTAATCACATACTTAAACACTTAGATTCTCAATTATAATCATTAACACATTAAGAACATATGAAGTCCAAAAAAAAGGCTCAATAAGCTAGGATAACAACACTAAGGTGCATAAAACTACCACAGATCAGAACCCTACTGGGAAGGACCCAATACATGCTGAGGATAATACCTTACATAATGAATAATCTCATGACATATATACACTTCCTGCTTCCTGCATCATGCTGAGAAGACCCAGAAGAACCAAAATGCCCTCTTTAACTCAAGAACCAAGACTAGAGCCTCTACCCACATAACTTAACCTCTGGCTACCTAAATCCCTCAAAATCGTAGACCTATAATATGAATCCTACAATTATTCCTAAACTTGTTTACCATAATAACTGTGAGCACCTCGGCTTGAGAAATCCCTACCTTAGGACACATGTCCATTGAATTCAATGTATCAATGAATCTTCTTAGCACCATCACTACTTTGAGTACCTTGATTTATTGACTAAATCAAATTATCGTGTTCTACAATACTCTAGAAAGAAGGTCCTAAAACAATTATCTAAGTTATCACCAGCTGATCATAACCTTCCAAACCCTTGACGAACTTTCTGATCTTCTCTAATTAGTTAAGATAGTGGCATATCTAAATAGTGCATGAAAATATTCCTCATACTCTATAATAGTCATGGATCCCTACTCTAGGTGATCAACCTTATCTCTCATTTATCCCTTAAATTGTAAGGCACGAACCTCTCCAGAAAAGCCTTAGAAAATTGGGTCCATATCATAGCAGGTGAACCTAATGGCCTTCAACTAGTAAAAGACCTCCACCATTGTCTAGCCACATCAATCAATTGATAAGTTCTATAGGCAATATCATGGAAGGGATTTGGGGTTATGCAACTTCTTCTGGCAGTTAAGTAAGAACTCATAGGCATCCTCTCTAATGACACCACTAAACTTGGGAGGATCCAAGCAAATAAACCTATCTAATCTCTTTTGATCATCAAAAGTCAACACATAACCCAAAGAAATAGGCGGAATAGTAATCTTAGTAGGTGGCGAGTCAACATAAAGGGGTACTATAGAAAATGGTTATATCGTTAAAGTCGATAAACTATGAGTATAAGCCTACCCTGATGGTGGAATACCTCATAAAAATTAAGAAATATCCAACACACTCAGTGGAACACCTATCAACAGAATGACATCCAAATGATCCAACAGATAAATAAAATTTTTTTGTAACACCTGAACAATAATTGAGCTTTATGGGATCTGAGATTGCCTAGCATTATCTGTTAGATGGTCATCATTATAGTAACTCTTAGGATTGGGAATGCCCCCAGCCATCCTCTGGTTCAAGCATCTTTTTACGCTCGATCTCTACCTCCAGATCAGTTATGACCCCTGCCTCACTCCCTAATGGAGGCTCCAATAGTGTATGCTGGCCGGGGATCTCTAATATGTCTGGATGCGGTCCTCACCATCTACACAAAAATGAATGGAATACAAGTTTAGAACATTAGGTATGAACAACAGGTACAATAAGGAATTAAACTATAGAATTTTTTCCTAAAGATATCACATAGCCTCTCGAAGATAGATATGGATGTAAATATATCAATTTGAGAGACTTTACTAGACTTATGACTCTTACACTCATGAGACTGGTGAACCTATCACTTTGATACTAATTTATCATGACCCAAAAGTTTAGTTCACGATGGCACCTACCTCAACCCAATCTTGGTATGTAAATCGACACCTAAAAATAAAAAAGAAAAATTAAAAGAAAAAAATAAATAGATATGAGACTTCTAAAATAAAGTTGGGCTATAGTGCTCATAATAACATAAACATCAAAGAAATACAAAATTCTCAAAACCTAGTGTCATAAGTGGAAAGAGCATTTAATACAAAGCCGAGTCTGAAATACATAAGCTTGTCTTGAAAGTAAATAAAAAATAATAGAATAAGAACAGGTCCAACTCACCTGTACCTCAAATATCAACTCTCGAAGTCAGCTACTATTGGTTGCACTCGTACTAGGATCTGCATAAAAAAGACATAGAAATAGTAGTGAGTACGGTCTAGTTTTACTTAGTAGGTATCATAGGCTAACTGAGCAAAGCAGAAAACTAAATAAGTAAAAGATACTATGATCTCATTCCACCTGCAAATACTCCACCAATAGTTTTATAATATAATAAGGCAAAAGGAAAGGTACACACAAAATATATGTATAAAAACTAAGTACACGACAACAAACACATACAGAAAATATAAATGATGTAATTCAGTACAATTATGGTGGTATAATGAAATAAGTTATCACACAACTTTGGTATACACCTTCTAAGCCTAATGCTTCTGATAGCACCCATAGGGGTTTGCAATCCATATACTCTCACAATCTCAATATTCTAACTTAATCTCTTAGCTGACAAATGACCTCAGCTAAGGCTTTTTAAAATATCACAATCACTTTATCGAATAATGACCTTACCCAAGGATTTTTAAAATATCTCAATCACCTTATCTAGAAATGACCTCGACTAAGCTTTTTTCAAAATATGTCTCAATCAACTTACTGTAACATGACCTCGACCAATGGTTTTTAAAAATATTTCTTTCAAAATTATTGTGTCTCAGTAGTACAATATCTCATGAGTATGTATATATGAAATAAGGATGTAATGCTCACCATCAATCGGTATCAAGATGATAATCAATTCAATATTGGTATAAATGAGCTCAGAATAGACTCAACATGTCAATAATTCATGATATAAGCTCCACTCGACACCACTGGAATAAATATTCATGTAAGACATTGATAATATAATTTCAACAACCCTTTTCTCGAGCATTACTATCATCATAGAGGCAAATAATATTCAAAAAGTCCTATAATATCAATTCAAGCCCCCACGCCGATAACACAATAATAATAATAATAATATTTAATGCATAAATAAGGCCTATAAAGGTCAAATAAAGCCCCCACATAGGCATCACATCAAATATAATCTCTTAGGTCAACAATAATTTATGTATAAGCCCCCACATGGGCAAA
This sequence comes from Capsicum baccatum var. pendulum, assembly GCA_030864225.1. Lineage (NCBI taxonomy): Eukaryota > Viridiplantae > Streptophyta > Magnoliopsida > Solanales > Solanaceae > Capsicum > Capsicum baccatum. The sequence continues at coordinate 70,756,539 of CM061558.1, read as the reverse complement.
ATGATAATACAAATAATCTCAAAATATAATTTCCCCTTCTAACTCTATTATAACCCAAAACTAGCCCTAGTCATAACATGGTACTTAGAATCACAAGTGACTCCAATCTAACTTCATGCCCTATAAAAAAATAAGAAATATAGATAATAACAGATAGAACAACACTAATGCGGAAGCTGAACTTGGATATATAATAAACATCCAAGGGAAATTAAATCTTCCCTAAACAATTCCGATTTCAAAATTGAATACCAAACTATATGTTTGAAAATCCTCTACTAAGATGAGCTGTTGGGACAAGACCCCCAGCTACCTCGAATTGTTTGAACACTTGGAATGCCAAAGACAAAATAAAATTAAAAGCTGACACTAGTCCTCACATGATGAGGACTCACCAAAACTGCTAATACTAATATAGGATGAGATTGTCCTAAGCGCAATCATGATGTTAAGCATTCAAACCTATATTAAAAGACAATATAACACAAAGAAAGAGTGCAATCAATACTTTGAATGTATTGAGTATGTGAGATGGAAAAATAAGTGATATGAGTTGAACATGGAACATATAACATGATAACTAGTGCAAGACCAAGTAATGAACGCATGCTGTAAACTAAACTAAATAACTAAAATACAAGGTCATGCAAGAATCTAAAATCTGAATTGTAGCTGTGGACTGTGAGAGATGCTAGTAACCGACATATCCTAATGTAATCTAATAGAGGTCCAACCTTCAACCTCAGCTAAAAAGGTGTTCACTACCTTGCTAAGGGTACAAACTATGAATAATGTGGATTCACTAAATTAATATCCAAAAAGACTAAGGTGTCAAGCGTAATTTGAGGGGTGACCTTTTAAAACCTATAATGGAACTATAGTTTTGAGACTTAAGAATTCTACTAAAGGTATCAGCCTAACTGGTGGATGGGCCTTCATCCCTATGTCGCCTAGTTTCTAAGTACTACTCCCAACTAAATAACCGTCATAATTCATAATTCTCATATATGGTAATTATCTAATAATTAAAATAAATATATTCCCTGATAGCATTCAAAACAAGTAAATGGGGTGTTCATAATCCACCATCTTTAAAGAATGCAACTACTGTGTCAAATTCATAAACTAATCAAATTAACATAATTCAATGGCTCAGGTCCAACAATCATGGACTTTATAATGCAATAAGGTTTTAGGATCATGGTTAAACAACAACACTAGAATTCATGCTAAATGAGAACTATACACCAATGACAGCAAAAGAATGAGATATCAATAAATCTACCAATACCCACAACCTTAAGTTGTGAAAAAAAAATTATACTGGAGAATTGAATTAACCTTGGGACTCAATGGGTGAAAGCGAACCCATTTATGAAACACCACATACTTGGAGATGAAAACTCTGAAGAATTTCTTAAAGTTGGATACCTGAGGAAGATGAACCCTAACTAACCTTGGAAAAAGACAAATGCATCTTTTTCTCTTCTGAAGTTAAGTGTCGAATAAAATTATAAGCAATTAGAGATTAAGATCTTATTAGCCCCCATAATAACCCTTGAAATTCCCAAAATTCTATATCTTTGATATAAAAAGAGTGGGAAAAAATTGATTTGCCCCTCAAAATTTCATAACTGGAAACTACAGGAAGAAATGTATGAGACCTTCTCACAATCGTGGGGACAACTAACGATTGTGGGTTGATCTTAAGGATGGGATTTGGATATAAACTCTTTCAACATGATTATATGTGCGTTGGTACAATTGTGGTTCTACCTATGGCCATACCTTGGTTCATATATTCATTAGTTACATCAAGGACATCTATAGGACTCACGATTGTGCCTTGGGATCGTGGTTTCAAATCACAATCCTGGTTCCCTCTCATGGAATGAGGGTAAATTTTGCAAATTTTAGATGTGTGGGTCATCTTGATCATACGATACCATTGTATGGTCGTACAATGTAACCACAGTCATGGTCGGTCTCATGGTATCTTATTGCAGAGCAGCGCTTTACTAAAAAGGCCACAACTTCCTACTCTGATGTAGGATTAAGGTGAAACTAAATCTGTTGGAAAGGTAATTCAAATACCTATCAGTTGGTGAGTTTGGGACTCAGAAATAAATCTAAATCTGGAAGTTATACCCATTTAAATCTGATCACTACTTTAGGAATTAATCAATAAGTGAGATTTTGGATAGTAAAGGGCTAGGGGATTCTTGTCGCCTTGTTACATGGCCAAATCCCCTCTTATGTTGTTAAAACTTGATGATTTACCCTATATATACTTGAATCATGGATCTAGTCTAGGATTGGATTTTTTGAGACGTTATAAACTCCCCAACTCATAGCGTTCTTTATAGTAAAAGTTAACTACCCAACTCAGTCTGAAGAAATTAACCCACAACCTATCTCAAAGAGACAAAAATTCAAATCCAAACATTCTACGTGGAGCCTTTACTTTACGACAAACCTTATGTTGAGCAAAACCTATCAAATATGTAAAATACGCATTAAAAGGAACTAATGATACTCGTATAAACTATATTTAAATCGGGTGCAAAATTATTTTGAAAAATGGATTTGAAATTAAAAGAGGAAAATCTAGAATTGAATTTAACAATATAAACCTCAAATCAAAAAGAGTCTATATATAAAATCCAAGTAAAAATAAGGTGAAATCAACCTTCAAATCAAAGAAAAACCAGTTTTAAGCTTACCAGAGAAAACCAAAAATTCAATTTGAAATCATCTTTAAAACCATTTTAAGATAGAATAGATAGAAAATTATAGAAATAAGGATTTAGAGGTTACCCAAGAAAGAATGATGAAAAAACCCCTTTGAAATTGCCTTTTTTGAAGCTCTGAAGTCCAAAATAATGAAAAATGCAAAAATGATGAATTTACACTATTCAAATGAATAGTACCTCTCGATCCCAATCCCTCCTCAAGATCATGAGAGTCAATGTTAACTAACATTAAGTTGGTCATCACGATTTCGAGAGAAGGGACTTGCGACCACGATGGTCAAACCCGACATGGTCCATCAAATTGCCCATCTTGATCACAGTACCACCACACATATCATGATGAAGAAAATCATAAAGGCCTAAGATAGCAAAAAGTGTCCAAGCGGTCACGATGAAAAAGCCCAATGCACCAAAAAAACTATATTTGAAGCTTTGGAATTTTAGAAATTTATCCCAATTGGACCCTCAAAATTCATTTGGGACCTCACTACAAAAAATTAGATATTCTACTAGGATATTTTTTATGTTTAGGACTCAGTGGCACCATCATTTTCTAAAAAGAGGTCATTTACAACAACTTAGCCCCGGGGACCTCTTTAGGCTTATTTTGGTTAGTTTTCGTCACAAGGGTCGAAACACAAAATAAAGACTTGTGACCCAAACTGACCATATACCTAATCAAAAATTGATAGTTAGATCTAATGAAACTATTCAAATTACCACCTGATGCTCGAAATATAAAATGTTGATCGAAGTCACACTAATGGCTTTAAAAGCCTCGAACTCACTATTGACTGCATCAGGAATCGTGTTAACCATCCCTAATACTCACAAATAGCATACAACAACTACAGGAAAGGGAAAAATGATCAAAACACATAAAATAGAGAAAATCAAAAGTACAGTTGTTACGATTATTATATTGTGTTAAAAATAAAACTTAATCCAAAAAAGTATTTTTCACACCATAATATTTTTATTTTATATCAAATATCAAACTTGACTATTTAAATATAAATATAAGTATGAGAAGTAAAACCATAAGAGAATATACATACACGCCAAAGATACTGTCTACCATACATTTGGTACTGTTGAATTTGTAGGTTAGTCAAGAGCACGCATTACGATTAAATATTTTTTCGAATTTGATTTATTAGCAATTAGATTACTAAGTTATTATAAGAAATAATCTGCTATGTATAAAATAGAATAAGTAAGATAAACAAATTTGAAAGCGCCAAGGCTCTTCACTCGTGCAATCAAGAGCTGATCTAAGCTATCCGCCACATCTCACAACTAAGAAATATTCAAGAGAAAAAAAGATATCTTGGAGGCCAAGTAACAACTATTTTACTGATTGTGATAGTGAAAGAGTCGATCCCTTTACAAGTGAGTAAGGACAACTATTTATAGTTTACAATCTTCGATTTTGGACAATTAGAATTTAACACACATTAAAGGACTAAGACCTATGTGGATGCACCATCTGTTCCTTTCACTGAGAGAGCCAACTAATATTCATATAATGCTCTACTCCATATGGACTCATCTGAGCTCCCAAAGGATATGATATTCTTGTCCTTTAATTTGTCATTCTATTCTATATCATTAAGGATATCGAATAGTAATTTCCTTATCCTTTATGAGGGAGTGCCTTTATTTTTGATATCCCAAGAGAGTGTGCCCATAATCGTACCTTTCACTATTGCATTATGTGCTCAACATGTCTATCCTAATCAAGCCACGTGTATTTATATTGATTTTACCCTATACAAATAGTCCCTCTGTCTTTCGAGAAACTATGCCAGCAGTTCTCATGAGATGTAAAGAGAAAGTGCTACAGTCACAAAAATCTTGAGGAGACTAAATGTAATTGGGATCCATAGTAAAGCGCTAAATCAATCTTACGAAGGACCATGGAACACTTTCATCAAGTGTGAGGTGCTTCAAGGAGTTTCAACTGAACTTCTTCAAGATATACAAGTTTAAAGTGCACTTCTTCAAGGTATACATTCTTTGATTGAGATGATAGAATCCTTACAGATCATTAAAGACCTATTGTAGAGGTACTAAAGGTATGGAAGCTAGCTTGTGTGGAAGAGAGTGAAGACCCACATGTGGAGTTGATCAAGCTATGAAATATAACTTATTTGGACATATTTTGGCTATTTATGCAAAGGAAAATTTTGCACTATGCTTGTACAAGCAAGAAGTATAAATAGTTGTCTTAGTTTATTTCATAAGTAGGAGATTTTGGTGATTTTTGAGTTTATCTCCTTTGAGAGAATTGAGAAGTTGGTGAAGCTTTTATTGATACTTTCTTAGAAAAGAGGGTTACACGGAGATTCAATTTTCTTGAGGTCTTCATAAAAGATTTGAAACTTGTTTAGGATTAATTAATCAAGGTCTTAGGATTTAATATATCCTTTAGTTGCTTTTGATTTCCTTTTTGTGTTCTGTTTAATATCCTTGAATTGGTGCTTATTTGGATTCATAATGGGAGGTTTTAGATTTAACATAGCTATTGTTTCCAATTAGTTTCTTGCTTGTATCTCTTCTTCTATCCTTTTTACTTTCTTGTCTTTTATTTTGCACTTTTCCTTTGAGCCATATCTAATATTACATCATCACCTTTTACCAAATATATCATGAATGCTAGTGATAGGGCTGACTTGTTAGGCTCATCCTCTAATTTCCCACCTTTATACCCCTTAGATCTGTCTTCCAACTCCTCATTCCCATCTATCTCATTCTCTTTTGAGGATTTCAGAGTTCCTTGCATTTGACCATACTGAAACTCACCAATTCTTCGCATTAAGCCTCTACCTTCACCATTAGATCTTTTTGGCATTCTGCAAAACTTTTGAGGATTTTTTGGAGACTCTCTAAATCAGTCTTCCTTTATTTTATTTATTCCTCTTAATTGAGGAGGTCTCTATACCCTTTTTGAGTGTTCACAATTTTCAAGTTCACATTGAAGGGTGGATTATCAATACCCTGGTGGTCCTATGACAAATGAAGTTAGTTAAACCTAAAGGTTGAGTCCTTGTGGTCTCTTCAATAGTAAGCACACTCCAGTCTTTTTTGTATTCTTGGCCATGACCTACCATAGATTTGCAAAAACAAAAAACAAGCAAGATATCAAAGATCAAACAAGATTGAATTTACACATTTTCTCTGGCCCCATGGTGCGCGCCAAACTATTTATTATGAATTTGGTATAGTTGAATTTATATGTGAGACAATAGCACGTGTTGCTACAATCAAACCTTCTATTAGATTTGATTTTTGCAATTAGACTTCTAAGTGAAAAAAAGAAATAATAATCTATGAATACAACATAACAAGTAAAGAAAACAAATCTAGGAGCACCAAGGCTCCTATGAGTGCAACCGAGAGCTGATCTAAGCTATTCGATACATCTCATAACCAAAAAAACATTCAAGAGCAAAAATAAGAGCTTGGAGACCAAGTAAAAACTATATGTATTGATTGAACGAATGAGAGAGTCGATCCCTTTACAAGTGAGTAAGGATGACTATTTATATTTTACAATCTTAGGCTTTGGCCAATTATAATTTGACAACAACATATTAAACGACTACAACCTATAAAGATGCACCATTTTTCCAATTCATTTAGAGAACTAGTTAATATTCTTCCGATGTTCCGCTCTGTATAGACTCATCTGCGCTCCTAAAGGATTTGACATTATTTTCCCTTATTTGTCTTCTTGCACTATATCATTGAGGATATTGAGCAGTTATTTCATTATCCTTTATAAGAGTGCATTTATTGTTGATGTCCCGTGAGAGAGAGTCTTTGTAATCGTAGCTCTTATTATTGCATCACACGCTCAAGCTGCCTATCTTGATCATGCCACATGTATTTGCACTGATTTTACCCTATACAGACAGGAAGAGGACGAAGATGACCATGTAAGATACCTAGTGAATATCTACAACCCGTGAAGAGATAGAAACAACAAAATCAATGTGCCTGTCTTATGATAATAAAAAGGGGTTGACAACTCTTACTTTGGGGTTTCTACTATTTCATTAGCTAGCTACCTACCATTTCATTGGCCATTGTTCTGAAGCCAATGGGTGATTGATCAACCAATGCACACAAGCTATACGAAGGCTACAAGGAGTGATGAAATAAATACGACAAAGCAGAAAAGAGGAAACTGGACATGCAACCACCAAGGGAGGGCCAGAAGTGGGGAAATCTATTCAATAGTTTTAAACTCACTTCTAGAGGTATAAATGTCTCTTGTTGCACCAATTGTCAAAGTGAGATTTGGGGCGAACATGGTATGGTATAATTTTATTTTCATATAGAATTGAAGTTATCGATGTCGTGGTTTTGGTGTTATGATATTTAATATGGTATATCGTATACATTTTAAATTTTTTTATATTCAGTATTTATAAATAACATACCAAAATACAAAATATCATACCAAACTACATAGTTTCATAAATAATTTAATATATTATTAAAATTCAAACAAATATGCAGCCTAGAATACTAAAAAAGTAAATGTTAAGACGTTGGAAAATTGACTACTGTATCTTAATTGAAATATCTTTTTATGTAATTGATTAACAAAAAGGAGTTGTTTATACTTTCTTTTGAATATAACTTTCCATATGCATAATGTACTAGTATGATGCAATTGATCAAGACATTTTTCTTTTTGAAAATTTGAAACTATAATACTCTATTATACGAGCATATATTGTTGAAGCTAAATAATCTACGATTACCAATTTACTATACCGCAAAATACCAAAACTGAACTTCAAAATATTGACCATACCAAATTCATTTAGTACTGTAATAGGATAGTATTTTTAAAAATTGAATACCAAAATTACCAAACCAAAATTTCAAATACCCTTCTAATTCATACCATGCCCACCCCTGTGGAACAAAGATGATATATGATTTTGTGAGAACAAAAATTCACAATATGCAAACACTTGCATATAGTCAAAAAAGACCCACGTACTAATATTTAACTAAAAATGGGTGAAAATAGTTGCAATGTTGATGTTTAAAAAAGGGGAATATCATAATCATTGATAGAGTATTAGATCGACTAATTTACTTATTTTAGCCTAATAGTTTACAAACAATGAAACAGGATGACTAACATGTTTCAGCAGACCTAAAATAATAAGTAAATGAGACATTGATTTTCATGTGGAAAACACATGGCTCAAAAAGGTATAAAAAAACCACAACCTGTACCTCTACAGGATTTTAATCCAACCTTCACTAATCAACTTTAAGCCTCGACAAATAATAAATTACAAAACTTTCATAATCCAGTAATTATAAACTCTAATTCATACTTCTAAAAAACGCATAAACCACCCAAGGTATGTGTTCCCAAGTCTTCGAGTTTTCCAACGTGAAAACAATGATCCTAACTCAGTTTACACTTCACTGAGACTAGAATTACATAATTACAACTCAATAACTAACCTAAGACGTAGAATCTAAGACACCTTATTTTCTAAGTAATAGCAACAGGTTCAACTATGTGTTTATTCAAGCCTTGAAATTTCCAAGTAAATTTGCCGATTGCCTTTGTCTTTTGTAAGTGCATGAGTGACTATGTGAATTACTCCCTCTATTTAAAAAAAGCTCTTTAAAGAGTCCTTCAATAGAGAAGTCTTCTATCTTTAGTAAAGTTCTCAACTCTTTAGAGTTTATTATGAAGTGAAATTCCTTCTTCAAGTAGAACTCTTACTTTGGCTCGACTACCCTTATACTTAAGTGTTGTAATCTAAATCAAATTCTTCTTTAACCTACGTGATCAATAATTTGATTTTATCAACTACAACAACTTATCCCTTTCTAAATCCAAGTGTTTTTGTCTTTATATATCAATGAACTTGTATCACCTTGACTCCGCATATCAGTGGACCACTTCAACTAAAATGTTTCAGCTATCATGTCAATCACCAAAACTTTATACACTCTAACGAATTCCCTCTTTTTGGTGATGACAAAACTGCTATCATTATGCAAATTCTGACTTTTCCTATAGACACTAAGTTAAGAACTCTTCAGCAAGAAAAAATTAGTTATGAGTTATAACTATTGCACATCTCAAGTATTCCCCCCTTTTGGTATCATCAAAAAGTGTAGAGATAACATAATTAAACCATAAAGTGAAATGCTAAATAAATCATGGCCTCTAGGGCTATCACAAAAAATAATCAGAATAAAAAGACAAGGTAATGAAGCAATGCAGTAGTCCAGGCAGCAAAAGATTAAACATAGGCAAAAGAGAAATTCAGTGATACAGCAGGTAATGATCTACAATCAAGCACCAAAAAATAGCATAAAAACCATCTAGGTAGTGAAAAAAAGAAGGCTTAAAAAGATAGTATCCTAAGGAACTAAGAGGGTGGGGCTGAAGTGGTCGATGTAACATATTCGATCAACTGTGTCAACTTGAGAATGGCCTCTGTATTCTTAGCCAATTCCCTAGAAAGATCAACAGTCAGTGTGAGGATCCTAGCCCTAATAACATCCTTTTCTTAAGCATGACTAGCTTGAGTTTTCTCTAACTCAGCTAAGGTATCAACCAACTTATTTCTTAGCTTGTACAAGAGAGAATTAGCCTGAATTATTAAAACAAGTAGTGCGATATAGTTCAACCACCCAAGAATGTCCTTAGTAGTTTGGAGAGATCAAACTTGTATAGGAATAACATATTCCTCAAAAAGATAATTTGCGTTGTGTCAAGTAGCTTGATACACCTCGCACATAAGTGGTGAAGAAATTTCCCTTATCATCACTATTGGTATATAATTCATAGATCTTATGGTATCCAAATTTGTGCTTAGTCTCACCTTAAAGAAATAAGGTGGACCAACCTTGGAATTTAATTCTATCTAAGAGTATGGTTATCTCAGGCCTTCCATAACCAGTGATAACACGACCACAAATAAATTATCATTTCTGGAAGCAAAAAAAATGCTTTACACAAGAATTAACAATCTCAAAAGTATCAATCTCACTAGAAGAAGGAGCATCATTCTCAATATCTTCAGAATCAGAGGATGGAATAGGTTGAATGACCTATTTTGAGGACTTGGATTTTAAAGTTTATTTAGATTTATAGGATGACTAGAGAGACTTATTGGGGGTGGATCTCTTAGAGAGAATAGATGATGGCACAGATTTTAGAGGTCTGGGAGTAGAAAGTTTAGGGATAGGATGCTTGGTGACCTTTCCTCAATGAATAGATATCACTAAAAGATCAAAATTAGAGGGTAAAGTATGTGGAGTAGAAGATGAGGGTATGTTCTTTTTTGCTAGCTTGTGGAGTAGAAGATGAGGGTATGTTCTTTTTTGCTAGCTTGGAGAGCTGCCTCTAGATTAGCTTCTTCTTGCCTCTTATGATTTCTCGTATGAGAGGTTCGAGTAGAAGTAGGTGAGGGAGAAGGAATAAGCTCATCGTCAGGGATAGGAACATGAGCCTCTGATGACTTGACTAGACAAGAATTAACCCATTTGGGGATAGATTTTGGAGAAGATAATGTAGAAGGGTTCAGTCTCAGAAGAAAGTATTTGAAGTATGGAAATATCTTGAACTAGATTTGAGGAGTAGGATGGATTACATGAGGGGTTTTGGACAAATAGGCCCAGCATTGCTTTAAACACATTCCAAGCCCTAAAATCTAACATTTTAAAGAGAATAGAAGAGGGAATTTAGGGAGTTTTAGATATATAGAGATAAAGGATGAGTTCAATAGTAGGTGAATTTGTAGTGGACGAGGATGTAGGGGAGTCATCTAGAGTAGGAGAGGAAGGATTTTGAGAAGCCATGTTTGAATTCTTTTTAAAATATGGAACAAGTAAGGTCGGATAGAGAGAGAGAAAGATGCTGATAAAGAGTGGATGAATGAGATTTATAGAGAGGAAGTGATGAATTGAATTTTAATGAAATAAAGAATGAGAAGAATGTAGGATTAGATAGGTATGTCAGGAGTAATTCAGTGAGAAATGAAGAAGTGACACTTACAGAAGTAGGAAATAGCTTTTTGCAAAGAAAAGGACTCTTGGGCTTTGGCGGTTACAAGTACTTTTAAATATATGAAACACAAGTGCCTAGATGTTCTAAAATACTTACTCAATTAATGTCTTAAAGTAAATCATACCTTGCTTGATCCATGAGCTCTAGTGTTTTAGCTTTCTCAGATCCTGTATAATTACACATATGACTCAATTAAAGTATCATTAGACTAGAATTGGGACACACAACTAAATGTGCAAGACTAAAATGAGTATCCAAGATTTGGATATGTAACAAGACTCTTTTCTAGCCAATCATTGAGGGTAGGTTAAGCAATTTTAATCATTCCTATGTCTAATCTATTCTTTTCAAAATATTCTCTACTTAGTTCTTTAGTAAAAATATCAGTTATTTGTTCCTCAAGTGGAATAAAACATAAGTGAGATAAGTCCCTTTTCAACATTATCCCTAAGGAAGTAATGTCTTATATCAATATGTTTGGTTCTTTTGATGTTGCACCCGATTTTTTGAAATATAAATGGGACTAGTATTGTCATGAAAGATAGGAACACAAACAACATCCATACCAAAATCCTTTAATTGTGTTTAATCCAGAACAAGTGAGCACAACAAGATCCAACAACAATATATTCAGCCTCAGTAGTGGACAAAGCTACAGAATTTTGCTTCTTAGTGGACTAGGAGATCAGACATGATCCAAGGAAGTGTACCATACCTGTGGTGATTTTCTTGTACACTAGATAACTTGCAAAATTAGCATCAGCATATCCTACCAACATAAAATCGCATTCTTTTAGATACCAAAGACCAAGATTAGTGGTTCCCTTGAGATATCTTAAGATTCTCTTGATAGATTTGAGGTGGTATTCCTTTGGACCTACTTGGAATCTTGCACATAGGCCCACACTAAAGACAATATCAGGTCTACTAGCTGTAACATACAAAAGTGACCAATCATATCTCTATATAGTTTGTGTTCCACAGATGGACCTATTTCACCTATATCCAGTTTTGTGGCAGTGGCAATGAGAGTGCTTATCTCATTTTCTTATTTCATGGAGAATATTTTAAGAAGTTTCTTTACATACTTTTGTTGATGAATCATTGTTCTAGCAGCTATTCGTTTGATTTGCAGTCCCAAGAAAAAACCTTAGTTCTCCCATCATGCTCATCTTAAATTCACTGCTCACGAGTTTTGCAAATTCATGAGTCATGTTAAATTTGTAGAGCCAAATATGATGCCATCCACATAAACCTACACAATTAACATGTCCTTCCCATTTGTTTTTAAGAAAAAAGTGTTGTAAATTTTGCCTCTAGTTTAGCCATGATCCAAAAAGAATTTTGACAATCTTTTACACCAAGACCTTGGAGCTTGTTTCAGTCCATACAAAACCTTATCACGCTTGTACACATGGTTAGGAAATTCATCACTTTCAAATCCAAGGGGTTGTTTCAAATATACTTCCTTCTTAAGATATCCCTTTAGGAATACACTCTTAATATTTATTTAGTAAGGAGTAAATTCCTTGTAGGCAGCAAAAGCTATAAAAAGTCTGATTGCTTCTAGCTTGCCACAGGGGCAAAAGTTTCATCATAGACTATGCCTTTCTCTCGATTATGTCCTTGGACCACTAGCCTAGACTTGTTTCTTATAGCTATTCCATGTTCATCCACTTTGTTTTTGTAGATCCACTTTGTTCCAATTGCAGTTTTGTCTTATAGAGATGGAACTAGGTGTCAAATTTTTCTCCTTTCAAACTGGTTTAAGTTACTATTGTATGGAAATGATCCAATCTACATAAAAAAATGCTTCATTCACCTTTTTTGGTTCAATGAATGATAAAAAGTATTTGAAAGCACATAATTTCTTCAATCCTGATCTAGTGGTGATCCCAAATGTAATATCAGTTAGGATACTCTCAATAGGATGAGATCCTTGATACTTGTATACTTTTGGAATCAACCCTTGTGAAATTCTGAGCTCATAGTAAATATTTTGAGTTGGAGTTTCTGGGTTTCAGTTCCCCCTGTCAATGTGCCTCCAGGTTCAGTTCCCCCTATTAATGTGCCTCCAGGCTGTTCTACAAATGGACCGGGTTGTACAACCTATTCTTGTCCCTGTTCTTCATTTTTATTTTTTTTTGTGCATGTTGGTCTCAGTACAAGATTTAGCAAAAACAACATGCACACTTTTTTCAACATAGTTTGTTCTTTTATTTAAGACCATATAAGCTTTGCTATGGTGAGAATAGCCTAAGAAGATTCACTCATCATTTCTTGCATCAAAATTTTTAAAATTATCTTTTCCATTGTTATGAATGAAACACTTGTAACTAAATATTTTAATAAGATATATTTGGTTTTCTTTATTTGAGTAATTCACAGGGATTCTTCTCTAGAATATGCCTATTCATGCATCTATTCATAATGTATCAAACAGTACTTATAGCCTCAGCCCAAATATTTTTTTCAAGATTTCTTGCAAGCATCATCATTCTAGCCATATCTTCTAAGGTCCTATTTTTCCTTTCCACTACTCTATTTTGTTGAGGTGTTCTAGGAGCAAAGAAATTATGATTTATACTATTCGTGGAATAAAATCCAAAAACTTTGCATTTTCAAATTTAATACCATGGTCAGATCTTATGGAAATTAAGAAAGTGCCTAGTTTATTTTCTATTTTCTTAATGAATACAAAAAGACATCAAAAGCAACTTCTTTGGAAGTGAAAAACAATGTCTAGGTAAACCTAGAATAGTCATCAATAATTATAAAAGCATACCTTTTACTACCTTTTCTTTGAACTCTCATTGGTCCACAAAGATCACTATGGACCAGGTTAAGACACTTGGTTGTACTAACATGGTTCTTAGATTTGAATGAAGATCTTACCTGCTTCCCCCTTACAAAAGCACTACAAACTTTATCCTCCTTAAACTTAATTTTGGGCAAGCCCATTATAATTTTCTTAGAGTTTAGTTTGTTTAATTGCTTCAGACTTACATGTCCAAGAATTTTATGCCAAAGGAGAGGATCATTTTCAATAACACTTAAACAAGTCAGTCTTATTCTAAGAATGATCATAATGTCAGCTTTACACACATTCTTGTGTCTTCTTGTAGTAAGCACATCCTCCTTGGTATCCATCCTTTTGACCTTAACACCTACAGAAGTAAAAATTACCTTGTTACCTTTATCACATAATTATGATATGTCGAGCAAGTTGTACTTCAATCCTTCCACAAGGTAGACATCTTCCATTATTCTTAATTAAGATGTGCCAATCTTTCTAACTCTAGTAACAATACCCTTTTTTCCATTACTAAATGATACTCCCCCTTTATTTATCTTATAGAGTGAAAGGAAGTTTTCTTATCACTAGTCATGTGTCTTGATCAAGCACTATCCAAGTACCAATGCTTATTTATTCCTTTCACTCTCACCTATAAAAGAAATCAAGGGTTAGATTTAGGAACCCAAACAAGCTTGGGTTATTTCTTATGAGTAAAAGGGTGAATAAGATTTTTTTAGCCTATCAAGGCAACAGGTTGTGCGACCTGTTCCTCTGACCATTTTTGTATTTCTTCTTATTAGTATGTGCTAACATGGAGTCAGATTTCTTAGTTTGGTTTGTGATCCTAGAGCTGTTTTTAACAACAACTGGACATTTAGTGGTAGGGTGTCCTTGATTTCCACATATATAGCACAAGTCCTTAGTAGCACTAGAACTTTTGTAAAACCCCAATCTAGCCCTTTCACTATAGTTTTTTTTACTCAATTGATGGATAATTCTTGAGGAGTTTGTCCACCTATTTACTCTTTCATGATAAAGTTTCAGTTTAGAGACTTTTTAGCTTAATCTATTCATCTTTTTTTTTTCACAAAAATATTCATGTTTTAGCTCGGTCAATTCTAACTCAATCTTTTATTCCTCACTTTTGACCTTTTTCCCTTTTTCAGAAAGAGTCACTTTTAAGATTTTAGATTTGAGAGTCAGGTTTGAAGAATCAAGTTGGCCAATCTATTTATTGAGAGTGTTACTTTCCTTTTCAACAGTGTTCTTACAAGCTTCTAGATCAATAAAGTCAAATTTTAGGCTTACAAGACTACTGAATATTTCATCCCCATCAGAAGTTAACTCTCGAAAATCATCAAATGAAGCATTCATTAAGAAAACAAGTTTTCTTTTGAAAATAAATACAACTTTTCTTCAAGTTTAAGAATACTTACCTTAGAAGTTCCATCTTTTTCATCAATGTCTAAATCTCCAATGGCCATGAGAGAGGTTTCATTAACCGCTTCATCATTTGATTCATCTGAATCAGATCCCCAAGTAGCTACCATAGTGTAACGACCTAAATATTTGATGAAATATGTGAAATATGTGTTTACATGTGATTTGACTATTTTAACCCTTCCCGCAGTTGCGTTGTGGTATTTCTGGGGTGTGGGGGAAATTGACATGATTCTCGATGTATTTTCATACCATTTATGTGATATTGTGTTTTTTGATGGTTTTGAGGGCTTTATTTTGGACTTATGCGTATATCTTTTGATCTGTATAATGAATGATTGAATGGATTAAACCAACAGCTCCAGAATATCGATTTTAGCTAGGTAGACCTTTGCCTTGGGTCCTGGTGCACCCGACTCATTTCAACTTGTTGATCGAAAAGTTGAAAAATTGGAAATATAGATGTGGGACTCACATTTGGCTGAAACGACAACTTTTTCAGCAGATCCAGAACATCGATTCTAGGGTGGTAGCATATTTTGTGTGATTTTATGACTTATTAATCTCATTTTGATCCTCGATTTAGAAAATTGTGATTTCAGATTTCGGGGATCAACTCTGTGAAAACAATATTTTTTTCAAAAATATGATATCTCCATTGAGTCTGGAGCATCAAATTTAGTGTAATTACATAGTTCGTTTGCTTATATCGGACTCCGAATGAATCTCGGACACCCCGTTTAAGTCCGGATTGGACTTAAAAAAAATAGTTTTTTTCTTCAGCTGTTGCAGATTTTTCTGCACTATTAAAGCAGTTTTTGGCTCATTTTGCTCATTTTTTTCATTTTGCCTCTTGAGAGTTAAACCCTAAAATAGTGTGGAAGATTAAAAGTGAAACTTGTGGGAGCTTGGGAAGCTAGATTATCATCTATTTCTTGATTCTATTACGGATTTAAGGTAAGAATTCACCCTTTTCTTAGTAATTTCTTGATTAATTTTTCAAAACCTCAAAAACTTTAGGGTTTGATTTTAAACCTCAATTTGTTTTTTTTCACTTGGATAATGTTCTTATCTTATAATTACTAATTTTTTATCAATTTAATCTTCAAAACAACTCTAATTCTTGATTTTAACCTGGATTTCAAAGATTTTACCTGGTCAAGCTTAAAAATGGGTTTTCTTTGATTTGAACCTCCATTTTGACTCTATTTGACATGGGTATTCAGCTGTCCTACATTTTTGAAGGAAAGTTGCGAATTTGCCCTTCTTTTTTGAAAACCCATTTCAAGGGTCCCTTTTGATCCCGAATAAAAAGTAATCAATACGGGTGTCATATTTTGATGCGTAGATTCCATAGTTGATGTTTTTAGTGGTGTTGAGGGATCATGTGGAAAGTAAGGTCATGGGTTCAAAGTGTAGTAGACCAATTTTGACATTCGAGGTAGGTTATGGCTTAACTCTTTCAGAATGGGATGGGTAGTAAATGAAGGTATAAAATGCATGTTAAGGGTGGGATCTAATCATAAGAAAATGGCTATTTATGTGTTGTGCCCGTGGGGGAGGGGGGCTATATGTGATATAATTGTTTAAATTGTGGTATTACAAGATATGTATGACCGTGTAGGGTCCTATATGATGTTGATAGCTTTGAATACATGTGAATGATTGTATTATGTTATTGCAAATGCCTATTATGGTAATTTTGGTGTATTGTGATATTTATATTCATACTTTTGGCATATCAAAACTTGTGGAAATTCATGGATGAATGAAAATAGTAATTGGATATTGAATCACATTGTTATGGAAATGTATCATTGTGGTTGGTTGTGAAAATAATCATTGTAATTGGTTGTGAGCATCACATCCTCATTTCATACTCATTCATGAAACAAATGATACCACTGTGGCAACACCTTTTTACAACAGAAAGTGTGATATTTTATAAAACCCTCCGCGAGGGATGTGCTGGGATAAAGAGGGCACCTCGGGCTTATCTTCATGCCCTCACTGGAATTTGCTTCCAAAATTTTGTCTAAGTGTTCATCATCCATCCTTGACTTGTAGTGTTATTTTGCCTTCAATTCCAGCTTGTTCAATATCAAAATATCATCAAATTTAAATCTTCAAGCCTCCTACAACACCAAACACCAAGAATTAGAGTCCAACACAACACAACGTCAAGAATTACAAGCTAGAAACTCGAATGAAGCACTAGTCTTACCACTTTATGCTTTAACTTATTGTTGACTCTTGGCTCATTTTAATTAAACTTTGCACACTCTAAACAAGTTTTAACACACATAATCAAACATTCAAATCTTAATAAACTCATTATACAAGTTAGAATCCATTTAGATAAACTAGAACGACAACTAGCTCAAGCTAGTGAAACTAGTTTTCTCATCTAGACTCTAAATGATCTATTTGAACCCAAACTTGTTTAAAAACACTTTTAAAAATTGTAATCACATCCATGAACAATTAGATTCTTGTTTATATCATTATTAACACATAAATAACACAAATTATCCTTAAAACAAGGCTAAATAGGCTAGTATAACTACACTAGAGTGCATAAATACATCCCACATCATCACCCCACACTTAAAGCCTTGTTCATCCTCGACGAACAACTCTTAACTCTACACATCGTAAGCTAAGGAGACTCTATACTTCTACTAAAAGCAAGAAACTCAAGTTACTACTACAGTAAAAAGAAGAATGCAAGGTTCTACACTAAATATGTTATGTACACCATTGAGAGCTCAAGAACACTACCTAAAAACATCCTTGCCTCAAGAATTGACTCACCTAGTTGACAAACTCATGAATATTGTTCTATACAAGACATCATACAAATAATACAAATCCATCAAACATGTTCCCTCACCAAAAGAGAGTTACCCATAAACATTCATATAAATGTAATTCATAAAACAACGGATACAAGAATCAAGTTACCGTAACTCTCACAAGGAATTCACAAGTTACCCAAGGTGAACCATATGTTTTCCCTTAGTGTAGTACTCTACTAATATCAGAATGATGAAGCTTAGGATCAAATACGTCTTTAATGGTTGTAATGTAGGCTAAGGGAAAGGTAGGAACTATTTCAGACAAGAATAGTGACTATCTTCCCTAAGCGCTTTAATACATCACTTTTGACAATTGAGACTAATCTCTAACAACCCATGTACACCACTTTCCTCTACCTTATCTTTTATTTGTCCCCATATCATTAAGCTTATTCACATACATTATGGTAGGAGTATACTATGTACATATAATTTAATTTTACCCTTTTTCACACCTATTTCATGCTACGCACCCCTATTATAGCCACCCTCAACTTAAGCGATTTGCCTTAATTGAGGTTCACAATGTCCAACAGGACCAGGGCCAAAATAGGTTCATTATAACATAACTGGGCTAAAATGGGAACTTTTTAAGAAAAAATTTGTCTAACTCCCAACCACAACACAACAATTTTCACACACTAATAACTATCACTTTGGAGCTTCAATTTTGCCTTTCTCCTACTTAAATTTCCAAATTCTTAACTCAATTAAGTTTACACTAAAGCGATTAGAAGCTTGGATCAAATTAAGGTCAATCAAAGAAAGGGATTAGGCTACATAGATGGCTGCCAAAGAAAAGGCTGAAGGCTCAATGGGGCTAATTAGGATTATGCACAAGGATAGGTCAAAACAAGGGTATGAAACATGGTTATTAAAGAAATGCCTATATTATCTCCTAAACCGACATTCTTTATTTTGCTTTGCACACACACCAGGCAAGTTCTAGACATCATATACAACAAGGAATATACAAACACCTCACATGCATATGGCACATGCTCAACTTTAGTATGATCATCATAGACTTAACCAAACAATAGCATAAATTCAACATTAAGCCAAAAAGTACAGGAATCATAAACATGAGCCTAGGAGTCTAAAAAGTAGTAATTCACACAATCAACATGCTATTTACAACCAAAACACTTGAATCATGCATTCATTCATAGCACCAACAAGAACATCCCACTTATTCCTAACACAAAAATTTTAAATTTACTCTAAAAATGGGATAAAAATGGAATTTCCCGACCCCACACTTACAAAAATCTATTTTGTCCCTAAAGTATACTTTAAAAGTAGAGATAGAAATACTTCCTGAGGCCTCTAGGCCTAGCTATTAGAACTTTCAAAAATCAAGGAGGTTCAGGGACCCCACACTTAGTCTTCGCCATGCTCCTTAGCTCTGGTTTTTTGGTACTCAGACTTCTCATCAACCCGTGACTCAATAAAATAAAAACTAGTGAAGCAAAAACTAAAAAAAACTAAAAATAAAACATACCTACTTAACTTAGGTTGCCTCCCAAGAAACGCCTGATTTAGTGTTGCAACACAACCCAACTACGACTTAACTGTATTTCTTCATCATCTTCGTTACACTAGGATGCCATCTTCTTATTCATTTTTTACCTCTTAAAGGTGAACTCTCAAGGTCAATAGCTTCTTCAACTTTATCCTTTTCAGACTCATTAATCTTCATCATGTGGGGCTTAGGTTATTATGGCTTATGCTGATCAATGAGGAAGTCTAAAGAGGTCTTTTGTGGAACTATCTCCACCACCTCACATTTATCAATTTGAATGGGAAAAGTGAACTTTCTAGGGTCCTTGAGCTTTTTAGTTATCTTCTGCACCACCATAGAGCTACACTCTTCAGTTAGTGCTACCACCTCCACATCCTATAGATTAATTTTATTAGAGACGACATCTCTCAAGTACTTGGCATACTTGTGCATTCCCTGCAAAACATCTAAATGAGGTAAGTTAATGTGAAGCTCTCTAAATGTGTCAAAGAACTTCTTGAAGAACACATCATCATTTTTCTTTATATGCTCCTATGGGAAAGGTAGTGGTGGGATCTTCTTCACCTCTTCAGCAACTTTTCCTTTCGAGTACTCAGACTTACTTAAATTTTTAGTAACTTTGTCATTTACCTATTTAAGCACCATATCAATATCTACCTCCTTAGTTTTATTAGGAGGTTCTTTACCACTCCTCAAAGTGATTACCATGACTTTTTATAAGGTTCAGTATCACCTGGAAAACCACATTGAGTCCTGGTATTTAGTGTCCATTGTACCTGCTCTAACTAAAACTCTAAGTTCCTTGTAGTTGCCTGTTGAGTCTTCATGTCTTCCCGCTGGATCATTATATCGCAACCAATTGTGTTTCATAAGCTAACACTTGTTTCAACATCTTTTTCATATTTCTATTTGTGGCTTGATTTCCTTAAACTCGTGGTTGCTGAAGCTGCTGTAGTTGGGCATTCCATAGCTAGTTTGGTGGCTGAGTCTTCCACTTTATATTGTAGCATTCCCATAATTCTACCTTTGAGCATTGCCCACAGATATTATAGGCTCAGGATTTACGACACACATAATTGCATAATGGCTACTATTACTATAAACCTCACACCACCCTATAGTTTGTTGAATTACATTAACTGTGACTGGAGGCTGTGTGACTCCTAACTTTATGTTGCTTGTCAAATTTTGTAGTGCCAAACTTTAAATGAATATAGCAGTAAATTAATCCATGTCCAAGACACCTACAATCTTCTTTGTAGCATTCCTTGAGTCTGAATGCTACTTGGGATTCCCTTGAGCAATGTTGTTCAACAAAGTATACAACTCATCATACGTTAGCTTTAAAGCTTAACCACCTGCAGCTGAATCTAGAAAAAAATTTGTATTATAGTCAAGTGCCTCAACAAAAATATGAGCTAATACCTCATTAGATTGTTGATGATGTGGATAGTCCCGAAGAAGTGCCTTACACTGATCCCATCCATGATATAGAATCTCATCTGGCTTCTATTTGAATTACATAATCTCACTTAAAAGTCTCACAGTCTTTCTAGATGGTAAGAGAAAGAATCGGATAAGGAACTTTCGGGCTAAGTCATACCATATTGTGATTAATTTGTTGTCTCACTCATAAAGATGAATATATCACTAATCTCCAAAAATTTTCGTAGATAGACTTGTGGATCTTTATGTGAAAGCCCTGTGAACTTTCCACTGTTAATCAAAAGTTGCACCTTATTTCCCTTCAGCTCAAAATTACCTCCAGCAGTTAGTTATTGACAACGGGGAGGTTAAATTTGTTGAAATAGGACTGCCACTTCATGAACTGTCCTGTGGGCTACTTGTTCTTCAGCCATAAGAGGAGGATTGCCTTGATGTTCTTCTATGTGTAGAATACGTGGGAGAAATATTTCTTCTCTCCTTCATTGATGGAAGCATTGCTCAGGTTCGGGACTTGGTTCAACCAATTCCCTATCTCTTGCCAGCTTAATATCCTGAAAATTGGTTTCCTGTAAATACAAAACCAAGACCAAGAGTAAAACACCTAAGAAATCTAAAAAGTAAAACTAAAACTAAAATAGTTTCCAAATTACAAGTCCCCAGCAACAGCACCAAAAACTTGACAGCACCCAAGCACACACACAAGTGTACACGGTGCACCAAGTAATATAGTGGCCTTACATAAAGCCGAATATCAATCCCATAGGGACTAGTTTCAACAACTATTCAATTCTAGTTTAACTTCTAAGATTAATCAACGTAAGCAAAACTAAAAGAGAGTTTGAAAATTGTAAACTAAAGTTAAAGTAAATAGTGTTTAAAGTAAAAGACTAAAGACAATCAATAGAGTAAAGCCCAGGGTTAAAGAACTTTAAACAATCATACTACTTTGTTGAACTTCATTCGTTAGATGGCTTATCTTAGTTGTTAATTCGTAGGGTTATCACATGATCATGGTCTCTCGACCTCTAATCATCTACCTAACTTGGACATTACAACTACATTATTGAGCGGGTAATGCTACATGGTGCTCATGACCCTGAAGGACCATAAGCTAATCCATGACTGATATCTGTAACTGAGCATTGCATAATATACTATATAAATGTGGAATAAAAGGTTGAAAGGCCATAAGGTTCAAAACTTAAGACTAATAATAATACTGAATATGGTATAACAATACCAAAACAACTGAAATAATTAAAAATACTAAATTCTGAATATCTAATCTGAAAGACTCTAAATTGTCTGAATAAGGAGTTGATGGGACATGTCCCCACCTAACTCCAACTGATGTAGTAAACTAAGTACTAAAATACTTAAATGATAAAGCATCCTCGAATGATGAGGACTCACTATTAATCTACAACTATTGACTGAAACCTGAGTTGCTAAGTGTGATTGAGAACCTGAGCATCCGAACCTATGGTATAAAACACCATAGCACAAAAGAAAAGTATGCGTCAGTACGTGAGAATGTATTATTACGCAAGTGAGGTAAGATAAATGCATGGGGTTCATATGCATGAACTATAACTGACTGATAACATGAACATGAACATGACTGCGTGAGGAAACATGCATGAAAACATAACTGTAGGATTTTGAATACTGAATTTACTGATAACATGGAATACTGATAGCTAATATGACTGATACTAGGTGACTGTTGCTGACAGTCTTGATTCTGACGAAACTAGCTGAGTTCCGTACTGAGCTGAGTGACTGTATCTAATACTTCTATAATCTGTAGAACTATCTGAGTACTACTACTAAGACTGAGACTGATACTGTGGGATATAGTCATCTAATCGACATACCCCTAATAAGCTATTATAGCTGAGTTGGGGTCTAATCTGTAACCCTAATTGGAAGGGTGTCACTACCGCACCACTGGTAAAGAATAGCTGTGAGTGACCCTTATCTGGCAGAGTCCCCAAAGTATAATGGTGGAACCCTCATCTGGCAGTGTTAATCCACCTCATCAACCCTTAACTATCAGTGTTGATGTCTCAACCTATGTTGGCTATATAGTTCTGGAACACAAGGATTGCTTCTAAGGGTCACACCCTCTACCATCAGTATGTACCCTTATCCTTGGGTTCGCTCGATACTAAATCCTACTCCCAACTATATAGATACTGAACTGATTATACTGGGATGAACTGGACTGGGTTCAATGAATTCGATGGACTGATGGAATACTACTGAATTCTATTAATAGATTGAATTCATGAATTACTGAGTTTTTTTGAGTTCTGTAACTGACTAAACTCTAGTAATTGGATTGACTAAGAGAATTGTGAAAAACTGACACTGGCTCTAGGCACATAGCTAAATTGTCGGGTATAAATACCCACAGGACTCGATAGCACAAAAGTAAATCATAGCACAAGTTCAAAAGCACAATAATAGGTATATGTATATATATCCATAATTTATTGACTAAGACATTTCATCAAAAAAATTTACATGCATTAACTTGTACATATATGGGGATTTCATATTAACATGCCATAATGGCATTTTTACTTCACATAGGCATTTTATCAAACACATGGGGAGCATACTTTGGTTATAACATCATCAATGCATCTAATTATCATGGTTGTATAAATCAATTTGCAATTTGAAGGTTTTCTCATGAATATAATGCAAAACATTACATACTAGGATCAATAATTACAACATGTAATTTAAAACATGAATCAAAATCCAACAACAACATGAACATGAATTTCAATTCAAATAAATCATGAACATTTGTTAATACAAAAACTTTAGATTTTGAAAAAATATTCTTGAGTTTCGTGGAAGGGACCCATGAATCAACACTTGACATACCTTAGAATGTAATTCTTGATCTTGAACTTGATTCTTGAGAGCTAGAGTTTTGTCTCTTAGGAGAGAATATTCTTGATTTGGGGAAAAAGTGAGCAAAATAATAAGTTAAAACATTTTTAGGGATTAAATCCCGCACCTGAGTGTGTTAAAACCTTGGGAAAAGACCAATTTATCCCTGGACGAAATATTTATTTTTCATCAAAATTTCTCAATTAGGTTGGTGCGATGCGGCACTATAGCATCGTGTCACTGAAAATTTTCAACTGGGAACTGGGCGGATGGCGTGACACGGTGGAATCGTGGATCAGCACTCGATGTGAATTTTATCCACCCCGCGACGCGCTAGGATCGCATTGCCTTACTGGAATTAGACAATTGTGAATTGTCTTTTTAGCACAAGGCGCCAGTATCGCAGAGCAACATTGGAAAACAAAAATTGCTATTTAAACACACTCCACAATGCGCTACTGGCTTGAATGGCGGTGTTTAATGACTGAAACTTTAAATCGCCATAACTTTTTACCCGGTTATCGAATTTAGGCAAAGTTGGTATCGATGGACAGCTCATTTAATTTTTCATACAACAAAAAGTCAAAATCTTGAAAATTTGACATGTACAAAAATATATTCATCTTCATAGCAAGTCTTTAACATTTTTCGGATGATCTTAAGCTAGGTAGAACTACGGGGTATTACAATATTTCCCCCTTGGGAACATTCATCCTCAAATGAGACTGATTGAGATAGGAGAAATGATAAGCTGAAGTACATGTTGAACATGAGCAACTAAAACATGACTACATGACTGACATTATTGTGATTCATATAGAGCTTGCATATTTGATGCATAATTTATGACTAAGCTGATTTATGAATGCATGATTGAAACTACTAATAAGTTGATCACGCATATCTGATACATAAATACATGACTGAGTTTTCTGATAACTGAGTTTCTTAAAAGGAAAATTCATGTCTGATGCATGAACATATGATTGAATATGCAATGGTAAATGGATGCCAAGTTTAAAAATAGGAATCTGAGCATGAAACTGGTTTGTAAATAGAATTTGAACATGAAACTGAATAAGGTTTAAGGAAAACTATTACCTTGGGTTGAGTCTGATTTTGCGAAGAAGAGGTGAGGATACTTGGTATGCATGTTTGCTTCTGCTTCCCAAGTAACTCCCTCAACGGACTAATTTTACCAAAGGACTTTGACTAGAGGGGATCCTTTGTTCCTTAGTCTACGAGTCTGATAGTCAAAAATTTCGATCGGAATCTCTTTGAAAGTGAGGTTGTTATAAATATCTATGCTCTAAATAGGGACTATAACTGCTGAGCCACCTATGCACTTCTTGAGCAAAGATTGAGAGGCGAGATCCTTTTGAAGGGACACCTACAACTGATGAACCGAGGCTAGATGTGAAGGCAATTAGAGCTCACAAGCTAATTTTCCAAAATAATTGAGAAATTTGAAGTGACCGACATATCAGGGACTAAGCTTTCCCTTCTTGTCGAATCTCTTCACTCCCTTCATGGGAGAGATTTTCAAGTACACATGATCACCCGTCTTAACTCGAGATCCTTTCTATGCATATCTGCGTGTGATTTTTGTCGGTTCTAAGCTGTCTTCAACCTTTCTTTGATCAACTGAACTTTTTCTAAGCCATCGAATACTAAGTCAGGCTCTACTACAGCGGCCTCACTGACTTCGAACCAACCGATCGGAGATCTATATCTCCTACCATAGAGAGCTTCGAATGGGGCCATCTTAATACTAGAATAATAGATATTATTGCATGCAAACTCAATTAAAGGTAAGTGGTCATCCCAATTAACCTTGAAATCAATTGCACTCATTCGCAGCATACTAAAGTCTGAATGGTCCTTTCTTCTTAAACATCTGTTTCAGGATGGAAGGCAGTACTGAGATGAAATTGGGTACTAAGACCCTTTTGGAAAACTTTCTAGAAATAAGAGGTGAACTGGGTACCTCAGTTTGAGATAATATATAACAAAACACCGTGCAATCTGACCAACTCTCTGATATAGAGTTTGGCATAATCCTCGACTGAATAAGAGGTACGGACTGGAAGGAAATGAACTGACTTGGTCATTCTGACAACAATGACCCAAACTGAATCATGTTGATGAAGAGTACGAGGCAAACCCATCATAAAGTCCATGTTCACTTCTTCCTATTTCCAATTGGGAATATTAAACTCCTTCATGGACCCACAAGGCTTCTGATGCTCAATCGTAACTTGCTGACATATTGAGTACTTATCCATAAACTTTGCAACATGTCTCTTCATTCCATTCCACTAATATATCTCCCATAAGATGCGGTACATCTTAGTGGCCCCTGGATGAATCGAGTAACGCCCACCATGCACTTTTGCAAGAATTCATTGCCTCAAGTCATCTATACCTAACACATAGAGACGACTCTGACAACACAACACACCATTTCCACCTTGGGAGAAAACCTCAACCTTCTGATCCTTGACTGATTCCTTTAACTTGACTAGACTAGAATCCCTATCCTGCTTTTCCTTCACCTCAAAAACTAGAGATGATTCTGAACTGCTCTAAACCCATATACTACCCTCTGCTAAATCAACTAGGTGGACACCTAGTCTGGAAAACTAATGAACTTCCTGAGCAACACTACCTATAGACAGTCTACTGAGAGTGTTAGACACTACGTTGGCCTTGCCCGAATGAGAAAGGACACTAATAGCATAATTTTTATAGAGCTCTAACCACCTTCTCTAATGAAGATTGAGATATTTCTAAGAAAAGACATACTAAAGGCTCTTATGATCTATAAACACATCCATATGAACTTCGTATAGATAATGCCTCCAAATCTTTAAGGCAAATACTATGGCTGCTAACTCAAGATCATGAGTAGGATAATTCTTCTCATAGGGTTTAAGCTATCTGGAGGCGTAGGCTATCACCTTACCATGATGCATAAGGAAACAACCCAAACCTACTCTAGATGCATCATAATACACTATGAAACCATCTGGAAGAGCTAAACCTAGAGCTGAGGTGAGTCGAGTCTTCAACTCCTGAAAACTCTTCTCAAAAGGATATGACCACTAAAACTTGACTTTCTTCTGAGTCAATATGGACATAGAGTATGCAATAGAATAAAATCCCTCAATAAACCATCTGTAATAGCTGACCAAACCCAAGAAACTCCTAATATCTGATAGAGAGACAAGTCTGGGCCAGTTTCTTACTGCTTTGATCTTTTGAGGATCTACTCTAATGCCCTCATCGAAAATGATATAACCAAGGAATGCTACTGACCTTAGACAAAATTAGCACTTACTAAATTTGGTGAATAGATGATGATCTCTAAGAGTCTAAAGTACAATTCTGAGATGGTTTGTGTGATCACATTCACTACGAGAATAGATAAATATCATCTTTGAAGACTATGATGAATATGCCTAAGTATTACTTGAGCACATGGTTCATCAAGTCCATGAAAGTTACAGGGGCATTGGTAATACCAAAGGATAGGACTAGGAATTCAAAGTGACCATACCAAATTTGGAAAGCTGTTTTTGGAATGTCACATTCCCTGACCTTGAGCTGATGATAGCCTAATCTGAGGTATATATTAGAGAAATAGATGGCACCCTAAAGTTGGTCAAATAAGTCATTGATTTTGGGAAGTGTATAGTTATTCTTGACCATAAATTTATTAGGCTGACAGTAATCTATACACATTCTGAGAGAACTGTCTTTCTTTCACACGAATAAGACTGGTGCACCCCACGGGGACACACTAGGTCTGATGAATCCCTTATCTAGGAGATCCTTCAAATTTTCTTTCAACTTTTTGAGTTCTGCTGGTGCCATTCTATATGGCAGAATAGATATAGGCTAAGTATCTGAAAGAAGATTAATGCCTAAGTGTATTTCCCTTTTGGGAGAAATTCCTGGAAGATCTTCAAGAAATATATTTGAATATTCATTCACTATTGGGACTGATTCAAGACTGGGAGTTTCGGAACTAGTGTCCTTAACTCAAACAAGATGATAAACACATCCCTTATACATCATTCTCCCTACCCGAAGGTAGGAAATAAGCTGACCTTTGAAAGCTGATACTATCCCTCTACTCTAGGACAGGTTTATTCCAAAACTAGAATTGGACAATTTTATTCCTATAGTCGACTGTGGCATAGTAGGAATGAAGCCAATATGTGTCGAGAATGACCTCAAAATTAGTCATCTCTAATTCAACTAAGTCTGCTGATGTGATTTTCTGAGATATCATAATAGGATAGTTTTTGTGTACCCGTCCAGCTATGATGGTTTTACCCACTAGGGTAGAGACTGAGAAGGGCTCTGCTAAAATTTTAGGAGTGACTACGAAATCAATTACTATATAAATATTAACAAAATACAAAGAAGCTCTTGGATCTAGCAAAGCATAAACATGTACATGAAAGATCTATAACGTACTAGTGACCACATCAGGAGAGTTTTCCTAATCTTGTCGGGACTAAGGAACTAGTGGCGCTAGAAGTGGCACCCTACTGGTTCGGGCGATCGGACTGAGCTGAGGAATGGTATGCTGATCTGAAAACCTGACTGAGGACAATCTCTGACACTGTGGCCTGGATTACCACATCCAAAAAACACATCATTAATAGATCTACAAATACCCTTGTGGCTTACCACAGATCTGACAAAGAGGATTGATC
The DNA here is from genome assembly GCA_030864225.1 of Capsicum baccatum var. pendulum. Lineage (NCBI taxonomy): Eukaryota > Viridiplantae > Streptophyta > Magnoliopsida > Solanales > Solanaceae > Capsicum > Capsicum baccatum. The sequence goes on along the minus strand of CM061558.1, from coordinate 70,728,018 downwards.
CGGGCACTGCTAACACTGGCCTATAATTTAGAGCCTGACACCCTATCTTTGTTACCCTCCCTGAACTTAGGAATTGGAGCACTGGATGAGGAAGGATCTAGAACTGATGGCTTTGGGCAGAATTGAGAACGGTTACGATTCTCTGACTTAGGCTAATTGAAATTGAAGCTACCTGTTCTAGCTCTTTTTTTTTCTTTTTCCTCTTCTTAATATTCTACTGTTCTATCTATTAAGCATGGATCATAAGCCTGTCTATGTCTATCTCACTAATCAACATGGCGGTCCTACACTCCTTGACCACACTATCAATTACCCTAGAAATAAACTTGCTCATCTTAGCTCTACTATCTGTCAACACATGAGGAGCATATTTAGCTATTTGAGTAAACTTAAGAGAATACTCTTTCACCATCATATTTCCCTGCCTGAGGTTGATAAACTCTAACACCTTGGCTTCTCTCAGCTCTAGGGAAAAGAATCTATCTAAGAAGGCAGTGGCAAACTCCTCCCACTCAATAGGCCTTGCATCTCTAGCCCTCTATGCTTTTCACTATTTGAACCATATGTGAGCCACATACCGTAACTGATATCCAGCAAGATCAGCACTCTTACTAGCGGTAACCCCCATGATATCCGTAACCTTCTGAACCTAATCAAGGAATTCCTAAGGGTCCTCATCTATCTTAGACCCAAAAAGGATAGAGAATTCATCTGGGTGAAGGACCAAATCTAGCTGCAGTAGTTTTGGCCAATAGATTAGCCGGAATGACAACTGGCTATTTATTTTGAGCAGTAATTGAATTAGCAGGAGTAGTAAATACAGCTTTGAACTCTGCATGAGAGATATGTTCGTCCAAGGGATCTGATTAGATGGGCTGAGAGGATGACTGATTTCCAATTTTTCTTTTATGAGGCATGTTCTGTAAATAAAAAGGAAGAAACAAATTAGGCTAAGAGTTGAATTTTGAACTCATGATCACTGGCACGACATGAATACTGAAAGAAGGGAAACTTCTTCCAAAACATCTTATAGCCTCCTGTACATAAATATGGCATGCAACACATCCATGCACAAGACTCTACTAGATATGACTTTCAGAATTTCTAGGACACTATTGAACCTTAAGCTCTGATACCAAGTTTATAAACCCCTAATCTAGTACCCAAAATGTAACATGGTGCTCATGACTGATAACGCTCAATCTACAACTCTTGTAAAAGTGTAAGTGCTCGTTGTCAAATATAGAACCAAACTGGGTTAGGTATCGATCCCACAGAGAATAGCCGGTCACTAAGTAAGCAAAGATTATTAGACTTTTGGTGAAAGTCTCGTAAAAGAGGGGGGATTGTAACGTGCAATTGATGTAAACAAAATAATAGAGTAAAAATAGAAAATAGCAAAGTAAAATGAAGGAATGTTTAGTAAGATATTTTAACCAAAGAGAATTGAGAGTTGGGGTTATGTCCACCTTATGAGTTGTATGTCTCTATTGGCTATGAGTTATGCGGAATTCAGACATGCATGTGCTTATAGAGAATTGTATTCGATGGTAAATCCAAGCGTCTTTCGACCTATCAAGGATTATTTCACTTTAAGTCTTTCGATCTTAAAGCGTATCTAACGATACAAATTCTCCAAGAGGTTAATCCAGTTACGACCCTAACTTTTTAATAGGGGTTGGTGCCCTATTACCTTGACATTATCTATTTTCCAGACATATAACTTTTCTTTCGAACAAGTTAATGCTATACTAGCGTATTCTAAGTGTTTGAAACCACAAGAATTTGCATTAAGATGAAGAGAATAATGATATAAGCAGCATACGTGTCACGAATTCACAAACTCACAGCAATAGATAGTATCTCATAAGGCTTCCATAACCCCAACAGAGAAGTTTAGCTACTCATGAGTGCAATGGAAATCACAATAGACATTATTATCATACCAAAATAAGAGTATAACGTGAAGAATATGTTGGTAGGGTTTATGGCGTGAAGACCTTGCAAGTAGCGTTTCTATTGTTGTGAAAATTTAGAATAGAATAGATGAAGAGAAAGTAATTAAGAATTAATTGAGAGCAAATTGTTTAGAGTTGTAGATGAAAGAAGAATAGTAGTAGAATGCTTAATTGAAGAATGAATAGAAAGATGAATAAAAATCTGTAGCAAAATAGCGTATTTATAACACCCATATCCTATTTCTACTAAAGTACTGCATTACTTAACCCAATCCTACTGGGTTACTGCATCATTATCCTAATCCTAATAGGTTACTGCTGATCGCCAAAGTCTTGAGAAATGCTGTTTTTGCCCGGGACAGGTTTTCCATGCGTCACTTTTGGTCCTTGGCGTCCAAGCTTTCCCTTCCTTCTTTCACGAAGTTTTCTTTGGCGTCAAGTTATCCATAAAATGCTGAAATCTACATCATTTATACCTAAAAACTTGCTAATCACGTTTGTTAGCTCACTTACAGGAAAAAGGACTAAAAGTGTATGAATTATATATTTTGTCCTCAAAACTTAGCTAAAATATGGGTAAATTATAGTACTTTAGGCGTGTAAATTCGCCTATCATCAACACCCCACACTTAAAGCTTTGTTAGTCCTCGAACAAACTATCATGTCCATCTAAACATCTACTTAGAGTTTCACAGTAACAACACAAAATATTCATCAAGACAGGCATAGCAATTATCAACAAAGAGTAGTTTTCTGATCATTAGTAGAAACAATTCAACCTCCAACATAGACTCGTGATGGTAGTTAATTCGTATCCAAAAGTTAAGGCACAAAGAATCATACACAACTACCCAAAACTCATCAACCATGTGTGTCTCACATTATATTACCCATAATCACTCACAAGTATAGTATATTTATCAAAACATGGGTATACGAGTATCCTTGCCGTCACTCTCTGAAGGAATTCATATGCTGCACGTGATGACCATAGGCTTGCCCTTAGTGTAATGCTCCACTAAATATCAGAATGCTAAGCTTAGGATCAAATAGGTCTTTTGTTGGTTGTAATGTAGGCTAAGGGACGGGTAGGACTATTTTGGCCAAAAATAGTGACTATGTTCCTAATCGCTTTAATACATCACATTATGTCATTTAACACTTTTCTTTCAAACAACCTTTCTACTTTATTTTATTCTACCACCCCTTTTCTCCTCTTTTGTTTTTCAATTTTGAACATAACTATCTTTTTAGTTTTCCTTTCCTTTTTCTTTTCATAACACACCTCTTATGATAGCAATTTTTTTCATAACAAATTCAAGAACCAATTCATTCTAAGGCATCATACTTACCTAATTTCCTCTTATTTTGTCATATGAATTTACACTTTAAAGCACTTAGGAATTTGGATCAAATTATGGTCTTGAAAAAAATGGATTAGGCTTACATATGAGGCTGTCAAAGAAAATTGGCTGAAGGCTCAAAGAGGTTAACTAGGATAATGTCCACGGGTAGGTAAAACGAAGGTAAACAATTATAGGTTGCCAAAGAAATGCCTAAATCTTCTCCTGAACTTGCACTCTTTATTTTCGCTTTACATACATACCAGGCAAGTTCTAGCATCAGCCACAAACACAGAATATACTATATCCTCACACACACAAGGCACATGGTCGACTTTATTGGGGGAAGTATAGACTCTTGACCCAACAGATGAAGGAATTTAACCACATAATATCACATAGTGAGTCACAATTAGAGCCTAAACGTCTGGATAGTCATGACTTTATCACAAACTCTTGTCATAATCTCATGCTGCCTATAAGAATAGTTTCATGCAAAGTTACGTTAAAAATTTTTACTAACAAAATAAAAAATTTTACTACTAAAAAAAATTAACTACTAAAAAAAATAAAACAAACAAACATAAATGCAAATGCAGATAGAAAAGTATAACATGCAAATACCAGCACCCCACACTTCTATGGGACACACTGTCCTCAGTGGAAAATCAATAAGAAGAACCTAGTTAGTCGAACTCCTCCTCTATGTATGGGGTCATAACCCCTTCTTTGGAATCATCATTGGAGTCGTTTTCATCAAAATTCTCCTGTATGTCAGAGTTTGGTAGTCTGCGATCATCGTCGGTTGTCACATCGTCATCAAGAGGTTCCTCAAAGTATACACCTACTCCATACATCACCTTTGCATGCTCATTCATTGGGTAGTCATAGTCCAGCTATTGGAGCTCTGCAGCAGTTGGAACACGACCTTTGCTTATCATTGTAAACTGAGTCATACCATAAAGATGGAAAAAGTAACTCTCATCCCGAGCATGTCTCTCTGCAGTAGTAAAGTTGACACCATGTATGGATTCAACCTCTTTCACCTTAGTGAGTTCAACCTTCTTTGGGTTGTGTGGGAGTTTATGATCAGCCGGTTCCTCTTCGATGTCATCCTTCCTCAATATTGCAGTTAATAGATTGCCAAAGCTGAAGTGGGACCTCTTGTGTAGCCTAGCTTTCCGCATTGTAGATCGAATAATTGCCCCAATATTGATAGGGATATTCGTCATCAATGCGTGTACCAAGCACACTCTATCTCATGTTATTTTGGTGTACTGGGTCCCTGGAATGAGGCAAGAGTTGACTATGCGCAACCATATCCTTGCTTCCCTATTCAAGGGAGCATATGGGAAGGTGTCGTGCCGACCGGTGTCCTTGTGTCTACTCCACTGTTCCATAGATATTGTTCCACAAAGTGTGTGTCGAATGGTGATGATAGACGATATTACGCGCCTATATCAATATATTTTGCCCATATTTATGCCATGTTTTGAGAACAAATTATATATTTCATGCACTGTTAGTCCTTTTTCCTGTAAGTGAGCTAACGAACATGATTAGCAAAGTTTCAGGTATAAATGATGCAGAATTCAGCATTTTATGGATTACTTGACGCCAAAGAAAGATTCACGAAAGGAGAAAAGCCAATCTTGGACGCCAAGGACTAAAGATGGCGCATGGAAAATCTGTCCCGGGCTAAAACAACAATTCTGAAGACTTTGGGGACTTGCAGTAACTTATTAGGATTAGGATAATGATACATTAACCTAGTACAATTGGGTTAAGTATTTCATTAGTTTATTTGGATTAGGATAATGATACATTAACCTAGTACAATTGGGTTAAGTATTTCATTAGTTTAGTAGGATTTGGTTAGATATTTCATTAGCTTAGTAGGATTAGGATATGGGTATTATAAATACCCTATCTTGCGAGAGATTTATAGACACATTCTTACAGACATCTTCTAATACATTCTTCTTCCATCAATTACAACTCTTCTAATCTTTCCCTTGATTCTATTTTTCTTCTTCTATTCATCTATTCTTAAATTCCGCAACAAGAGAATCGTTACTTTGCCAAGGAATTCACGCCTAACGCCTACCACTCTTGTGCTACACAAAATTAATCAATATTGTGAGATAATAACAATGTCAATTGTGATTTCCTTCGCACTCATGGGTAACTAAACTTCTCTGTTGGGGTTATGGAAGCCGAATGAGATACTATCTATTGCTATGAGTTTGTGAGTTCGTGACACGTATGCTGCTTATATCATTATTCTCTTCATCTTAATCTAAATTCTTTGTGGTTGCAAACGCAAGAATACGCCAGTATAACATTTAACTTGTTTGAAAGAAAGGTTATTTGTCTGGAAAAGAGATAGTGTCAAGGTAGTAGGGTCCCATCCCCTATTAAAAAGTTAGTGCCGTAACTTGATTAACCTCTTGGAGAATTCGTACCGTTAGACACGCTTTAAGCTCGAAAGAGTTAAAGTGAAATAATCCTCGAATAGGTCGAAAAACGCCTGGATTTACCATCGAATACAATTCTCTATAAGCACATACATGTCTAGATTCAAGAAGGTGGACATAACCCCAACGCCTCAATTCTCATTATTAACAACTTACTAAATATTCTTTCTTTTTATTTTCAGCTTTTACTTTAATACTTTGTTTACATTACTTGCACGAAAAGACTCGCCCCTTTTTACAAGACTTGCACTAAAAGTCTAGTAATCCTTGTTTACTTGTTGGCCAAGCTATTCCCTGAGGGATCGATACCCAAACCTATTGGGTTCTATATTTGCTAACGACCGCTTTACACTCCTACAAGATCTGTAGATTGAGCGTTATCAGATAGCCCAATATGGAGGTCTGTTATACAGCTCCTTGAGTGGTGATGGATCAACGGAAGGCAAACCTTGAAAAGAGTTGAAGAATTCCGCATTTAGTTGCAGAACTTGGCCCCGAATCTTAACTTCACTCCCTGTAGTTTTCGGTGACCAGTTGGCATAGAATTCTCGTGTTAAATTAAGATTGCACTCTCCTATGTCTCGGAAGATGAAATCAAGATGTAACACCATGATCTTGGCCAACATGCACAGTTCTTTCTTTGCTAGGCTTTCTTTGTGTATCAAGTCCACATGAACATATTTTCTCTCTTTATTGTTCCTATGCCACTCCTTTGCTTCCTCCTCGAGGACCCATTTTATTCTGAACATGCGGCGTGGTATTTGTATCGAGGATGATTCTCCTTGCTCTTTTCTTCCTCTTTTCTTGCCTTTTTGTGAAGTGGTTGCTTTATCTTTGCCTTGTCTTGCTTTGGGTGCCATTGTACCACCTTCAACATGCAATACTTCCAAATCAAAATTTGAAACCAATCTCCTCCTTTACACCTCTTGCACCTGCATTTACATAAAGACAACAAAAACGATTAGAACGATGGGTTGCCTCCCACCAAGCGCCTTAGTTTTGGCCGTGGCTCGAAAAAATCTTAAGAAAAAAAAACAATTAAAAACAATTAAAAACGATGGGTTGCCTCCCACCAAGCACTTGATTTATTGTCGCGGCACAATATAGCTATCTCGATTACTTAGACTTCATCGAGATAGATGGGGCATCGTTTTCTGAATGGATTCAGATGATGCTGAAGCTTACTTATAGGCATGCAATCTTCTTTGATATAACTCTTGTGCATACATATACCAGGAGGGATACCAATTATATCATCAATAGTCCAACCCATAGCTCTCATGTATCTCTCCAGAGAAGAGATGAGAGCCTCTACGTGCTATTCACTTAAACCATCCGCCACACTCACCAGAAGTGTATTTCCACTTCCCAAGAATGCATACCTTAGATAATTGGGGAGCTCTTTCGATTCTAGCATTGGGGGCTCTTCAATGGAAGTCTTCGTTGTTGGTGATGGTTGATTCTTAAGATCAAGGTACGACTGCTTAGAAGTATGAGAATAGGACTCTATTTCTGTTAGAGCACACATAGTTTCTTTATAATCTTCATCGTCCTCATGCTCAACATTCAGCAGCGCAGTAGATAATAGCTCAATAGTAAACTATTTCTCTACAGATAATGCTTTCTTATCCTCGTAATGAACATTAGCTATAGAGAACACATTCATATCGATGGGATGCTTCATTGCTTTGCATATATCAAAGCGGACCACTTCGTCATTCAACCAAAATAAAAGCTCATTAGCTCTCATGTCAATAAGCACACTCCCTGTTGCAAGGAAAGGACTTCCCAAGATTATGGGCACTTCAGAATCCACCTCACAATCCAAAATCACAAAGTCTGTAGGCAAAATGAAGGTAGACACCTTCACCAACACATCATTCAAGATACCCAGCGGTCATTTTACCGACCTATCTACCATCACGATCTGCATATTGGTTGGTGTAGGGTCACCTAACCCCAAATTTCTGTAGACGGATAGTGGCATCAAATTGATGCTAGCTCCCAAATTGCACAATGCCTTAGAAAAATTCATAGATCCAACCGTGCAAGGAATAGTGAAAGCACCAGGGTTTGCCTTCATATGAACTAGTGATCGGGTCGCAATTGCGCTATAATGATGAACAATATTTTTCAACTCATAGCTTTCTACCCGTTTCTTTGTCAAAATATCTTTCATAAATTTTGCATACCCAGGCATTTGTTCTAGTGCCTCCACCAATGGAACATTAATAGTCAGCTGCTTTAACATCATCATGAATTTGCTGAACCTTGTATCATCCGCCTGCTTCTTCAATCTTTGAGGAAAAGTTGGTGGTGGCTATGGAATTGTTTTCTCCACGGATTTCTTCTCCTCATGCTTCTGTATTTCGGACTTTTCAGGCTGCAACCTGCTAGTGGTGACGTCATGGGCGTCTTGGTCAGCGTCTATGGCGTCCTCATCTTCTTTATTTTTGGCCATTTTCTTGCTTTAGGATGAATTTTGCAGCACCTTACCACTCTTGGTAGTAATAGCCATGCATGATCCGTCATTCTTTGGATTTTGCACAGTGTCGCTAGGTAAAGTGCCAGCCTTTCTTTGATTAAGTGCTGCTAAAAGTTGGCTCAATTGCTGCTCTATTTGCTTTATTGAAGTGGAATGTGAATTAACTAATTGTTTCATCGAGGACAAATCATGTATTAACTCTGTTACTCCTGCGCTGGTTGACTCCACTCCTTTCAACAGTTTAGCCATCAGATCTTCCATATTTCCAGAACCAGATGCAGTGGTGTCACATCTTCCTGGGGGAACATACAAACCACTATTGTCATTCTTGTTCTTCCAACTACCTTGGTCCATGTTTCCAGATTTACCATAATATTTCCGACCTTGGTTTCCTTGGGCATTGCCTCGGAAACCCCCCTGACTGTTCAAGTAGTTGGCTTCTTCTTCAGAATCAGATTTCTCTCTTCCTTTTGACGCAACAACTTTGACTTTTTTGGTCTTCCCTGATAATAGATACTTTGTAAGAAGATCCACTTGTGTTTTCATGTGCGCCATATCTTGATCGCGTTCTTCTTCTCTTCTCTTTTGGTCTGCAGTCATGCCAATAGATAAAGTGGGGCTTGCTACCTCAGAATCCTGGTATGCCAAGCTCTACTTTGCTTCGTCATCTGATCTAGCATATTGCTTGCCTGACCAAAGGTGAGGTCCATAAATGATCCTCCAGCCGCATTATCTACCACTTGTATAGTTATTGAATTCAAGGATCTGTATAGTATTTCCATTAGGTGGACATTGGTCATATGATGGTTTGGGCACCGCATTAGCTTCATCTTGAACCTCTACCATGTTTCGTGGAGAGCTTCAGTTGGAAGCTGACGAAAGTTGCTGATTTCATCTCTCAATTGTGCTCTTTTGGATGGCGAAAAGAATCTTTCTAGGAAAGTGTCTTTCAATTGCCTCCAATTTGTAATAGAATCAGGAGTTAGCCCATTCAACCATAGAGTTGCCTCCCCAGACAGAGGCAATGGGAATAGGCATAATCGAATTGCATTCTGACCAACACCAGGATTGTCAAATGACTTGCATGTAGAAATAAAGTTGATGAGATGTATATTCGGATCATCGCCTGCTAGTCCACCAAATAATCCCTTGAGTTGCAATAACAGAATCATGGTGCTCATGATGTTGAACTTGTCTCCGGGTGCCAATGGTGGAGGAATAATAGATCCTGTGGCTCCGGCTCCCTCAAGATCATCATCATCATCGTCGAAAGATGGTTGCATAGCTCGGCGTTCAGGCCTAAACCTAGCTTGACGATCTCTTCTGTTAGCAAGTGTTGCGATCTCAGCGGCATGCCTAGGGTTTAGTAACTCGTCATCACCTAGATCCTCATCGTCAAGATTTGTTTCTCGCCCAGGGTTATCAATATTCTGTTGATGCACTTGAGCGGCGGCTAGAGTAGCTAGTATCGCCTGTTGTTGAGCAGCCGTGGCGACCCGAGCCTAGGCCCTAGCCGTGACGAGCATCCCAAACCATGAAGGCCCGGAACACCCATTCTCTATCTGGTTATCATGCACAACATTCATAATCATAATAAAATGCGGAATTGAAACTGAGTACGGAAAACATGGTCAAGTCCTGCAATATTTTTGAATAATACTATCCGACATCAGTCTGCGAAATCTCTACTAAGAACATAAACATCTGTCTGAAAAGAAACTGGGACAAGGCCCCCAGTAAACCAAAAACATAATAAATAAGATAATGTCTGACATAATTAGGCCTTCCGAATAATAGAAGGCTCACCACTGTGAGATCAAGTCTGCAAATCTGAGAATGTCTACTGAGTAGCTGGACCCCTAGACTGTGTCTCAGAACCTGGAAGGAGAGGGGGTCAGCACAAAAGTACTGGCACGCGAAGCAATCTAAAATATAGTATAATGGAACATACATACATATATATATATATATATAATTGAAAGAAATTTTTCATCAAGACATCCTGTATAAAACTGTTTCTGAAAAATACATGGGCACTTTATGAAAACATGCAACCTGTCTGTTCCTTTCAAATCATGATCTGTGTTTTACTTATGAGTTAGGTGGTATTCCCCTACAAGTCTGAATATTCCACGGGATGGATGGAATCTGCCATTGACTCGGTGGGGAAGCCCCCAACCCAAGTGTGCCGCAGAGGTTGGAGTCTCTGAGTCTGATACGCCATAGGACATTTAAGTCAACGCATAATAATATACCCGGGTCGGCAAACCACGGTTTTAGGCAAAGAGTTTCTGAACTCAAGCCCTCTTCGGAGAACAACCTAACATCTCTGTATGCCCATTTTTAACCTTTTCTGAACATGCATCATTCTGAATTTCTAAATCATGAAAGTCTGAAAGGTCTGTTAGTCTGAGTCTGATATGGCATTAGTCTGAATTGGTATCGTCATACCAAGACCTTGCAAGTCATGATTTTTCTGATCCATAAGGTACTAAGCAAAAGCTTTCATTCAAAACATAGTTTAGACCACCCAAAACATGCAACTGATGTAAAGGATTTCATATTCCAAACTTAAAGTTCAATTCATGCAGAAATTTCATCAAACATATGGTGGTCATGTGCATTTTGGCAAAACCATTCATTCTTTCATTACATGCATATTCAACATTCACAACCCTCTCTTTCGTGTTCAAAATCGTATTCCAAACATAGCAAAAGTCAAAGCACTTCATATCATAATTTCTTTTCTTCAAGATGTCTTTCAAAATAATTTATATTACGTGAAACATGGAAAAATTTACATTAAGAGAGGGGTTTTATGAAAATCATGCTCTCAATTCATATATGTATAAAAACTGTCAAATCGCTTTGGAGATGGTCAAAAGACCAAAACAATGATGTTAAAACATCTTATACATAAATATATATACATAATTTAAAACCCCATTCTAAAACATGATTTTTCTATGCCCATGAGAAGTTAGGAAAAACCCCGCGTACCTTGTTCTCCAAGGATAATAGATGTTTCTTGAAGCTTGCGGATTGGTGATTCCGAATATGTAATTATCTTTGAAAACTTACGGTCGAATCTTGAACTATTTGGGTTTTTATTTTGAAACCCTAAGGAGAATTCTTGAGAAATTTTGAGGAAAGCATGTGTATTATGGTGTTTGAGGGATTAAATCCCGTGTTGGTGGTATATATATGGGTGGAGGATGACCAAAATACCCCTAAGGAACAATTAAGGTCAAATCTGTCCCTTAGTTGACAGTTTGATAGGCTGGAGTAAATAGATTATAACCTTTTACTCATATATTCAAATTGGATAAAACCAACTGCATCTAAAATAGGACTCAAAGATCTTTCGTTTGATATATTATAGCTCACACAGTTCATTATATACAGGGCGTTATAATCATTTTAATTTGACCCTGAAATGCTGAAAAACTGGGCAACAGGCTATGCGTTTTGCTACTATTTTGAAATCCAAACGCAGCCTTATGCATTCCAAAAAATTCCAAAGTTTATTCGAGATGTACTATGAGATTTCCCGATCGTAACGCAACTTGAAATCTAAAAATGAAGGTCGGGAAGGTCGAGAAGTTGTATCCTGAAGGTTTCCAGCTAAGAATGAGTCTAAGTCATTTCAACACTTAGAAAAATGTTAAAACTTAAGTCTAAAGCTCAGAAATTACAGTCTAATACATGCATGACTTTTACGGGGCGTTATATTATCTCCCCCTTGGGATCATTCATCCTCGAATGATGGATAGGAACTTGTTGAAGCCTTAAAGATATAGAATAATGCGGACATGACATGTCCTCTAATAAAGAATACATTGATTTGAAACATGACCATATGGCTGGAACTACTGATATTTTGAATTCTTATATCGGACAGGCATATCTGATGCATGGAATACACGATTGAAGCTATTCATAGGCTGAATTCTCATAATGAACATGCATATCTGATGCATGGATCTGTCCTTGAGTTGTTCTCATGAACGCAGGACTGAATACACTGATAAGCTGAACTTTTTCTATTGAACATGCATTTCTAATGCAGGCATATCTGACTGAACTGACACAAGAACGTATGACTGAATACGCAATAACAATTGATGCAAAGCTTGTAATAAGAATCTATACATGCAACAGAATGGGGTATCTCCCCCTTGGGATCCTATATCCCTCTATGAGTGTTCAATTCACTAAGATACTCGGAAAACAGAGGCAATGCACACCGCACCTACGATTTGATTCATAACTGAACCTCTGGAATTTGAATCTAATCCATGACGCATGAACTGAGCTATACTCGCAATTACTATTATACTCTATCTTGGAATAGTATCATTTCTGAGATTTTGGGTAGCATGAATAAATGAAAAGACGAGAAAACAAGTCATGCGAATCTGACTGCTAAACTGACTTACTGGCTATACAGACTGAATTATGTTGGACCCTCATACTTAACTGGAGTATCTCTTCAACGCTCTCTCTAAAGAAGTTCTAATAGTAATAGGGAGCCACGAATCTTGGGTATGGATTACACAAGACATCCAACTGAGGAAATCACAACATTGACTCTACTCTGCAGTCTGAAATATAGACATATAACTCCTAAATTAGGATAGAATTTTCAGACCTTTGGCAATACGACTTCTTACTTTCAGGCTTAGCGCACTTCCCAAATATCCCTTAACTATACTATTCCCTATAAATATGATATTCATTCAATTCAGCTTAAATTTCTCATATGAGCATTGACAAATTTTTCTACTAATGTCTAAAATAGCTTAATCCTTACCCCGCGATCAAGCCTAACTCTAAGTCACAAAAATACAACATGCTACACCATGCTATTATTATAAACCATATGATTCCACCTTCTATACCTCTTTTAAAAATCAAATCCTAAGCATAACATGCCTTACCACTTCAATGACTACTCTGAACTCTTAATATGAAGTCGCTAATGCATATGGCGACCTTCCACTACAATCCCAAAACGTCATTCAAGCCTAATTTATAACCGCATGTTAACTTCAAGGCAAACACCCATAAATACATACTTCACATAGTTTCTAAACTATTATCAATATAACTCCCACGCGCTATCCTAAAAACATACACACAAAAACTTTTCCACTAAACATCACATGTATCAGAGATTGGCCCCAAATCTCACTTTATACTTATGGCATTATTTAAACAAACGTACTATGATCTTCCATCAACAAGAACATTTACATCATCACTAATTGAATCTGAGAGCCTTACTTGGTCATTCGTTCTGTCATCTCCCCCTTAGCTTCAAGTCATCATCTAGACTTTGGGAGAACTTTTACCAGATTCTAAAAGAAATATACTTACTACACTCTAGGGTCTTAAAAAAATAACAATACGTTCATATCATAGAACTTAGACCGAATAACTACCTTCCGGGATACACTCTATCTATCTCTAGCCACCAATAGTCATAGTATAATGCTTGCACACTTATCCTATCGGTTCAACCTTCAAAAGTTAAGCTTAGATGCTAACACTTAACATGGATATCACCAAGCCTTTGATGAACCGTATATCTTTCAATAGAGCATACCACTATTGCGACTCAAAATTTATATCCCTCTACTATGAGAATCAAGATCACCGCAAAAGGCCCAACACTATCAATCAAAACACCTTAACATGGCTATTTAGATCACCATGTACCATCTAACTAGTCTTTCTCCACTTAACAATTCAATGGTACCACTAGCCACGCACAACAAATAATAGCCTTAGAAAAATACCGCAACCTCATGTCACCTTAGGCATACTTCTACATCATACATGCAATATCATACACCACTACTAATCAAATAAACTTACTCTATTGCATGCACCGTTTAAGTCTATTAGATCACTTCTATACAACTAGAATTCATTAACCAAGAAATCTTCACATCCACCTTCATGGACATCAATTGTTCAAACTTAATATCTAGTGCTATGCATGATTTACAACCCAACCTTACACGAAATTTTCACTTGGAAACTATAAAATAAACATCATGAAACACTAGTGCACTAGAACTTCATAACCACAATAATCGATCATGACCTAACGGTTTTCCTTATCATAATCCATTAGCATGTACTATTTCAACACATCAAGCCTACTAATTTAATCCCACAAAACATGCATCATCAAACTCGTGCCACTATTTACCACCACACCATTTAAATTCAAGCCTATAGTTTGGTATCAATCATTCACCACCAATGAAGAATGCAACATAATATAAATATACTAATCCATCAAATTGGAATATTCTACCCAAATATCTCAAAAATCTACTACATACCTTCTCACAAGTAGCACTAGTTTACAACTACCAATGAAAAGAGGGTCAAGGGGGTTAAAGCCTCATAATAGACATGGTCAACCTTATCCTTATATTATTACCCCATACAATCTTTTCTACCTATACGGATTTCTCACCACATACATTTAGACTACCTTCAATTTCCACTACAACCATGAGTCTATAATCATAACTTAATGGCTAATACAACCATTTTCACACATCAAGCAACCGACAAATCACCCTGACTAACAACTCCTTCTCTACCTTCTACTAATCACACACAAAGACGTATCAATTCATTACCAACACAATATCATGCAAATAAATTCAGCTATACATATATTCAACCAACACAAGAACAACATGTTGAGTGAAAAATTGCTAGTGAATCGAAATAGGCCTCACACGGCTTCACTAGACTTTGATTTTTTTGTAGTTTGAACAAGAAAATAAGAAGAATGACAAGGCAACTCTGCTAGTGAATCGAAAGAGCCCCACACGGCTTTACTAGACTTTTTAATTTCACCAACACGATGATAAAATATTTTCAAGAGATAGAAACTTGTCACATAACATTCCATAATCTGAGAATACACATCTTACTTTGTATAGATAAAAAAGAAAAATCTGAGTCAAATATTTCCCCCACAGATTATCATACAATCCACACACGCTACTTGCTACCAATAGGTCATGACACTGACACTTTAACTTATACTACTATTTGGGTGGAAATACAATTCCAACATTTCTACTACACATCTTTTCCCTTAAGCATGACATCTGCAACACAAATTTTTGAAAAAGGTCGAATATACTCAATACAGAAGGATGAAAAGCACGATTTTGTCAAGATCAAGGTTCACACTAGAACCCATACACTCTCTGAAGCAATAACGGACTCTTCTCAAGTACTTGCACAATTTTAAGATCTTATATGACGTGATCCAAAGGAACAATACCATTTTCACTCTAAACCTCTGCACTTGATTCACCCCAGAAATGTGATGGGTCTGAGAACATCAAAATAAGGAAAGAATTTGGGATGATTTTACTTTCGTATGGACATTACCATAGCACGAATTAGAGTATGAAGGAGGAACATTCTGACTCTGTTTCACGAACTAGAACATGAAGAAAGAGAGACATTCCTAAACGCATAGTAGCCTCCTGCTTATAAGTATGGCGCGCTACACATCCATAATCAAGACTCTACCCGACGCGATTTCCCAGACACCCTGGGACCATGAACTGTGCTTTGATACCAAGTTTGTCATGACCCAAGCCTAGGCCCTAGCCGTGACGAGCATCTCGAACCATGAAGGCCTGGAACACCCATTCTCTATCTGGTTATCATGCACAACATTCATAATCATAATAAAATATAGAATTGAAACTGAGTACGAAAAACATGGTCAAGTCCTGCAATATTTTTGAATAATACTATCTGACATCAGTCTGCGAAATCTCTACTAAGAACATAAACATCTGCCTGAAAAGAAACTGGGACAAGGCCCCCAGTAAACCAAAAATATAATAAATAAGATAATGTCTGACATAATTAGGCCTTCCGAATAATAGAAGGCTCACCACTGTGAGATCAAGTCTGCAAATCCGAGAATGTCTACTGAGTAGCTGGACCCCTAGACTGTGTCTCAGAACCTGGAAGGAGGGGGGATCAGCACAAAAGTACTGGCACGCGAAGCAATCCAAAATATAGTATAATGGAACATACATATATATAGATATATATAATTAAAAGAAATTTTTCATCAAGACATCCTGTATAAAACTGTTTCTGAAAAATACATGGGCACTTTATGAAAACATGCAACCTGTCTGTTCCTTTCAAATCATGATCTGTGTTTTACTTCTGAGTTAGGTGGTATTCCCCTACAAGTATTAATATTCCACGGGCTGTATGGAATCCACTATTGACTCGGCAGGGAAGCCCCCAACCCAAGTGTGCCGCAAGGGTTGGAGTCTCTGAGTCTGATACGCCACAGAACATTTAAGTCAGCGCATAATAATATACCCGGGTCGGCAAACGACAGATTTAGGCAAAGAGTTGTCTGAACTCAAGCCCTCTTCGGGGAACCACCTAACATCTCTGTATGCCCATTTTTAACCTTTTCTGAACATGCATCATTCTGAAATTTCTAAATCATAAAAGTCTGAAATGTCTGTTAGTCTTGAGTCTGATATGGCATTAGTCTGAATTGGTATCATCATACCAAGACCTTGCAAGTCATGATTTTTCTGATCCATAAGGTACTAAGCAAAAGCTTTCATTCAAAACATAGTTTAGACCACCCAAAACATGCAACTGATGTAAAGGATTTCATATTCCGAACTTAAAGTTCAATTCATGCAAAAATTTCATCAAACATATGGTGGTCATGTGCATTTTGGCAAAACCATGCATTCTTTCATTACATGCATATTCAACATTCACAACCCTCTCTTTTGTGTTCAAGAATCGTATTCCAAACATAGCAAAAGTCAAAGCACTTCATATCATAATTTCTTTTCTTCAAGATGTCTTTCAAAACAATTTATATTACGTGAAATATGGAAAGATTTACATTAAGAGAGGGGTTTCATGAAAATCATGCTGTCAAATCGCTTTGGAGATGGTCAAAAGACCAAAACAATGATGTTAAAACATCTTATACATAAATATATATACATAATTTGAAACCCCATTCTAAAACATGATTTTTCTATGCCCATGAGAATTTAGGAAAAACCCCGCGTACCTTTT
This sequence comes from Capsicum baccatum var. pendulum, assembly GCA_030864225.1. Classification (NCBI taxonomy): domain Eukaryota; kingdom Viridiplantae; phylum Streptophyta; class Magnoliopsida; order Solanales; family Solanaceae; genus Capsicum; species Capsicum baccatum. The sequence continues at coordinate 70,710,632 of CM061558.1, read as the reverse complement.
TCTCCAAGGATAATAGATGTTTCTTGAAGCTTGCGGATTGGTAATTCCAAATATGTAATTATCTTTGAAAACCTACGGTCAAATCTTGAACTATTTGGGTTTTTATTTTGAAACCCTAAGGAGAATTCTTGAGAAATTTTGAGGAAAGAATGTGTATTATGGTGTTTGATGGATTAAATCCCGTGTTGATGGTATATATAGGGGTGGAGGATGACAAAAATACCCCTAAGGAACAATTAAGGTCAAATCTGTCCCTCAGTTGAAAGTTTGATAGGCTGGAGTAAATTGATTATAACTTTTTACTCATATATTCCAATTGGATTTTACCAACTGAATCTGAAAGAGGACCCAAATATCTTTCGTTTGATATATTATAGCTCACACAGTTCATTATATACAGGGCGTTATGATCGTTTTAAGTTGACCCTGAAATGCTGAAAAACTGGGCAACAGGCTATGCGTTTTGCTACCGTTTTGAAATCCAAACGCAGCCTTATGCATTCCAAAAAATTCTGAAACTTATCCGATATGTACTATGAGATTGCCCGATCGTAACGCAACTTGAAAATCTAAAAGTGAAGGTCGGGAAGGTCGAGAAGTTGTATCCCGAAGGTTGCCAGCTAAGAATGAGTCTAAGTCATTTCAACACTTAGAAAAAATTTAAAACTTAAGTCTAAAGCTCAGAAATTACAGTCTAATACATCCATGACTTTTACGGGGCATTACAGCAACCATCCTTTCAATTTCTTGTTGTGCCTCCATTCTGCCAATACGTTGTGGTTCAGGAGAATCTTTGACCAAAGGGTCTAGTAGTTATCACAAACTTAGTAGACAATCGTATTCCCCGGCAACGGCGCCAATTTTTGATAACGCTCAATCTACAGCTCTCGTAAGAGTGTAAGCGGTCGTTGTCAAATATATAACCCAACTGGGTTGGGTATCGATCCCACAGAGAATAGCCGGTCACTAAGTAAGCAAAGATAATTAGACTTTTGGTGAAAGTCTCGTAAAAGAGGGGGGTTGTAATGTGCAATTGATGTAAACAAAATAATAGAGTAAAAACAGAAAATAGCAAAGTAAAAAAAAGGAATGTTTAGTAAGATGTTTTAACCACTGAGAATTGAGAGTTGGGGTTATGTCCACCTTATGAGTTGTACGTCTCTATTGGCTATGAGTTATGCGGAATTCAGACATGCATGTGCTTATAGAGAATTGTATTCGATGGTAAATCCAGGCGTCTTTCGACCTATCAAGGATTATTTCACTTTAAGTCTTTCGAGCTTAAAGCGTATCTAACGTTACAAATTCTCCAAGAGGTTAATCCAGTTACGACACTAATGTTTTAATAGGGGTTGGTGCCCTATTACCGTGACATTATCTATTTTCCAGACATATAACTTTTCTTTCGAACAAGTTAATGCTATACTGGTCTATTCTAAGTGTTTGCAACCACAAGAATTTGCATTAAGATAAACAGAATAATGATATAAGCAGCATACGTGTCACGAATTCACAAACTCATAGCAATATATAGTATCTCATAAGGCTTCCATAACCCCAACAGAGAAGTTTAGCTACTCATGAGTGCAATGGAAATCACAATAGACATTATTATCATACCAAAATAAGAGTATAACATGAAGAATATGTTGGTAGGGTTTGTGGCGTGAAGACCTTGAAAGTAGCGTTTCTCTTGTTGTGAAAATTTAGAATAGAATAGATGAAGAGAAAGTAATTAAGAATTAATTGAGAGCAAATTGTTTAGAGTTGTAGATGAAAGAAGAATAGTAGTAGAATGGTTAATTGAAGAATGAATAGAAAGATGAATAAAAATCTCTAGCAAAATAGGGTATTTATAACACCCATATCCTATTCCTACTAAACTACTGCATTACTTAACCCAATCCTACTGGGTTACTGCATCATTATCCTAATCCTAATAGGTTACTGCTGATCCCCAAAGTCTTGAGAAATGTTGTTTTTGCTCGGGACAGGTTTTCCATGCGTCACTTTTTGTCCTTGGCGTCCAAGCTTTCCCTTTCTTCTTTCATGAAGCTTTCTTTGGCGTCAAGTTATCCATAAAATGCTGAAATCTGCATCATTTATACCTGAAAACTTGCTAATCATGTTTGTTAGCTCACTTACAGGAAAAGGGACTAAAAGTGCATGAATTATATATTTTGTCCTCAAAACTTAGCTAAAATATGGGTAAATTATAGTACTTTAGGCGTGTAAATTCTCCTATCATCAATGACCCCGAAGGACCATAATCTAGCCCATGATTGATATCTGTAATTGAGGATTGTATAATATTATGTATAAATGTGAAATAAAAGGCTGAAAGGCCATAAAGTTCAAAACTGAATACTAATAATAATATTAAATGTGGTATAACAATACCAAAACAACTAAAATAACTGAAAATACTAAATTTTGAATATCTAATCTGAAAGCCTCTAAACTGTCTGAATAAGGAGTTAATGGGACATGTCCCCAACTAACTCCAACTGCTATAGTAAACTAAGTACTGAAATACTTAAATGATAAAGCATCCTTAAATAATGAGGACTCACGCTAATCTACTGCTGCTAACTGAAACCATAACTGCTAAGTGTGATTGGGAACCTGAGCATTCGAACCTATGGCATAAAACACCATAGCACAAAAGAAAAGTATGCGTCAGTATGTGAGAATGTATTGGTACATAAGTGAGGTAAGCTGAGTGCATAAGGTTCATATGCATAAACTATAACTGACTGATAACATGAATATGAACATGACTGCATGAGGATACATGTATGAAAACATAACTGCAACTGAAATATGAGGATTTTGAATACTGGATTTACTAATAACATGGATTACAGATAATTTATATAACTGATACTAGGTAACTGTTGCTGACTGTTTTGATTCTAATGGAACTAGTTGAGTTCCATACTGAGCTGAGTGACTGTATCTGATAGTCTTGAAATCTGTAGAACTATTTGAGTTCTATCACTGAGACTGAGACTGAGATCGTGGGAGGTAGTTATCTAACTTACATGCCCCTAATAAGCTATTATAGCTGAGTTGGGGTCCAATCTGTAACCCCAATTAGAAGGGTGTCAATACCGCGCCACTGGTAAAGACAAGCTGTGAGTAACCCTCATCTGGCAGAGTCCCCAAAGTAGAATGGTGGAACCCTCATCTGGTAGTTTTAATACATCTTATCAACCCTCAACTATCAGTGTTGATATTTCAACCTATGCTGGCTATATAGTACTGGAACACAAGGATTGCTTCTAAGGGTCACACCCTCTATCGTCAGTGTGTACCCTCATCTTTGGGTTCGCTCAGTGCTAAATCCTACTCTCAATTGAATAGACACTGAACTGATTATACTAGGATGAACTGGACTGATTTCAATGAATTCTATGGACTGATAGAATGCTACTAAATTCATATTAACTGATTGAATTCATAAGATTACTGAGTTCTTTTGATTTTTGTAATTGACTGAATTCTAGTGATCGTGGGTTGACTGAGAGTATCATGAAAAACTAACACTAGCTCTAGGTACACAACTAAATTTTCGGGTATAAATACCCCCAGGACTCAATAGCATAAAAGTAAATCATAGCACAAGTTCAAAATCACAACAGTGGCTATATATATATATATATATATCCATAATTTATTGACTAAGACATTTCACCAAAACACTTTACAGGTATTAACTTGTATATATATGGGGATTTCATATTAACATGCTATAATGACACTTTTTCTTCACATAGGCATTTTATCAAACACATGGGGAGCATAATTTAGTTATACCATCATCAATACATCTAATTATCATGGTTGGATAAATTAATTTGCAATTTGAAGGGTTTCTCATGAATATTATGCAAAACATCACATAGTAGGATCAATAATTGGAACATGTAATTTAAAACATGAATCAAAATCCAACAACAACATGAACATGAATTTCAATTCAAATAAATCATGAATATTCATAAATACAAAATCTTTAGATTTTGAAAAGAGATTCTTGAGCTTCATGGGTGAAAGGGACCCATAATCAACACTTGACATACCTTAGAATGTAATTCTTGAGCTTGACCTTGATTCTTGAGAGCTAGGGTTTTGTTTCTTAAGAGAAAATATTCTTGATTTAGGGAAAAGTGAGTAAATAATAATTTAAATTATTTTTAAGGATTAAATCCCGCACCTAGACGTGTTAAAACCTTAGGAAAAGACCAATTTATCCATAGATGAAATATTTATTTTTCATCAAAATTTCTTGATTTGGAAGGCTGGTGAGACACGCCGCTATTGCGTCGTGTCACTGGAAATTGCCAACTTGGAACTGGGGGATAGGGCGATGTAGTGGAATCACGGATCAACACTGGATGCGAATTTTATCCATGGCACGATGCGTTAGGATCACGTTGCCTTACTAGAATTAGACAATTGTGAATTGGGTCTTTGGCACGATGTGCCACTATCGTGGAGCAACACTGGAAATGGACAATTACTATTTTTATACACTCTGCGATGCACTATTATCTTAAATGACGGTGTTTAATGACTAAAACTTTAAATTGCCATAACTTCTTACCTGGTTATCAGATTAAAGCGAATTTGGTATCGATGGAAAGATCATTCAATTTTTCACACAACAAAAAGTCAAAATCTTAAAAATTCCACATGTACAAAAATGTATTCATCTTCAAAGCAAAGCAAGTCTTTAACATTGTTGGACGATCTTAAGCTAGATAGAAGTATGGGGTATTGCATAATCTAATTAGATGCATAAGGCTATCATCCTACATATGAACCAATCAAGGCTTATACGTACATCCCTATCCTATATGCTTATTCAAATTCCTTATTTTATAAAGAAATAAGAACCGTACTTTGGTTATTCCCACATTCTATCTTCCTATTCCCCTTCCTGAGATTACAAGGTCGACAATATATGTATTCTAAGATTAGAAACTCCTTAAAATAATTAAAACATGGATGAAAAAACAACCAAATAATATCTAACAAAATCAATTAAAACTATAGTATTCATAATCTCAGCTTTAACCCCGAAAAAGGGGGCATTTAGCCACTAATCAATATAATCAAGATCCAACTAATAGAATACATAATCAAATCAACTAAAAAGCTAAAGTGAGAGAATAAAAACCCTAAATAAAGTGTTTAGCATCCCCTCTCAATGATCCAAGGTGTCCAAATATCCAGTACAAACTATTTTAAAGTGTGTATTTATAATAGAGGAAAGCCTAGGTCGTGTAGGAATAAGGGCGTCGTGGGCTTGGGAGCACTGAACTGACAAAAGTGTCACGGTCTCCATTGCACCACTACAAAGAAGGTTGCACTGGCCTTATGGCATTGGGATAAAGGGGTTCTGCGGGCTTATCTTCATGGCCTCACTGGAATTTGCTTCTAAAATTTTGCCGAAGTATTCATCGTTCATCCTTGCCTTATGGTGTTATTTTGCCTTCAATTCTAGATTGTTAAATATAAAAATATCACCAACCTTAACTTCTAAAGCCTCCTCTAATATCAAAAACCAAGAATTAGAGTCCAACACAACACAACACAACATCAAGAACTATAAGCTAGAAACTCAAATGAAGCACTAGTCTCGACCACTTAACACATTAACTTATTATTAACTCTTGGATCATTTTAATAAACTTTTCACATTCTCAACAAGTTTTTACAAAAATTATCACACATTCAAATCATAAGGAACTCATTATACATGTTAGAGACCATCGAGATGAACTAGAACGACAACTAGCTCAAGCTAGTAAAACTAGTTTGCTCATCTAGACTATAAATGATCAAATTGAAAACACTTTTAAACATTGTAATCACATCCTTGAACACTTATATGCCTATTTATGTCACCATCAACACATAACGAATACTAATTGTCATCAAAATAAGGCTAAATAGGCTAGGATAACAACACTAGAGTGCATAAATACACCCCACATCAATATTGTAGAATTGTTAGTGCATATCATATGGGCTACCATTGTGGGACATTTTCTGATTGCAGGTGATGTGCCCTTAGCGTATATTTTATATGCTTTATTTACTACTTTTTTGGGTCGGTCTATTGAGTACAAGTGGACTCATGCCTACAACACCCATTTGGTGCAGATCCTAGCTGGCGGTTAGACATCCATGCATTCAAAGCTCACCTCTATATTTCTATAGTAGTTATGTCTTTATTAGTATTCAAAGATAGATGTTGACCTTGTGTGAATATTTTTGATGTATTAGACTCATCGTTTGTAGCAGTAGTTCTTAAATTGTTGACACCTGGTTTTGGAAATGCATGGTATTTAGATATGTTCTTTCTACATTATTACAATTACTTGTATTCTTTAAATTTTTTCTAGAAGCCTTACCTTAGGGTATTTCTATCTTTTTTTATTTTTTTTGTATTAGTTTGGGTGATAGGCTTACTTGTCAAGGTACACTATGACAAGTTCTATCAAGACCCTTGTTTTTGTGTCATGAAAAATTGGTATTAGAGCAGTCAGGCTTCATTGGTCTTAATAGTGTAAGAATAGGATATATAATAGAGTTTGGTAGATTGGTATGTAGACATCCATATCTTTCTTCAATAGGCTATAGGATGTCTTATTAAACTTTTCTTATTTTATTCCCTATCGTGCGTAATTCTTTCATAGCTGTGTTCTGAGTTCTGTTTCACTCTTTCTATATTGATGGTGTGGCTTATACTATATAATAGTTGAGAGATAATGTGAGAGATTAGTGGATATTATTTGTTGGTTGTACGCCTATTGATGCTCCTAAGCTATCATGGGATCAGTTTGTTAATGCCTTTCTAGAGAGATTTATCCCTTACAATTTAAGGAATCATATGTGTGATAAGTTTGACAATTTGGAATAGGGTTTGATGATTGCTACAAAATATGGTGTGTATTTTCATGCCTTGTCCAAATATTTCTATGCAAGTATTTCCACCTAGTATAAGAAGATTCAGAAGTTTCTAAAGGGTTTAGACATTTTTCTTCAGTTGGCTACATCTCAGATGGTTATATTTGGGGCATCTTTTCAGAGTATTATGGATCATGCCAAGATGAAAAATGGTATTCTTTGAGTAACTCAAAGTAGATCCAATAAGGTGTACTATTTTGGTGAGTTCAGAGGTTATTCTTCTTGTGGTAGAGATTTTAGAGATTCTTATAAATATCAGGGTAGGCTGGTATAGGTGGCTTTACAGAGTTCTGGTGGTGGATCTTTTAGTTCAATAGTTTTGGATGGTCATTTAGGCCCAATTATAACTTCTTCGGTGGAGTTGGGCTGTAGAGGTTGCTTTGTGTATGATAAGGTTAGCCATTTGGCCAAGGACTATCCCCACAGTGTAATTAGACCTACTCCTATTATAGCTGTGAGAGGTAAAAGTTCTACCAAAGGTGTGAAGGGTAGAGGTAGTGAAGACTGTAGTGATGGTTGTGGGGCTATTCAGCCAGTTAGTGGTCGTGGTCAGTGTTATGCTATACCTGCTAGGATAGAGGTGGAGGCATCTAATATTGTGATCATATGTATCATCCTTGTTTATTTCAGACTTGCATCTGTGTCATTTGATTTTAGATCGACTTTCTCCTATGTATTTGTGTATTTTGCTTTGGGTTTTGATTCTATTAGTGTGCCTCTTGCCATGCCTATTTGTGTATCTACCCTGGTACGTGATTCTTTAATGGTGGATTAGGTGCATCGATCTTGTGTTATGACTTTTTCTAGGCGTGAGACTTTGGTAGACTTGTTTGTGTTAGATATGGTCGATTTTGATGTTATTTTGGGTATGGATTGTTTGGATCCTTATCATGCCATCTTAGATTATTTTTCTAATACAATGACTTTAGTTTCACTGGGTGTGCCAAGGATAGCTTTAAAGGTGTGCTTCTTTTGGGTTCTAAGAGGGTAATCTCTTATTTTCAGGCTCATAGATTGGTTGAGATGGGATGTTTAGCTTATTTGGCTCATATTTATAATACTAGTGTTGTTTTACCTCCTTCCTTGGATTCTGTCTGTGTTGTTCATGAGTTTATGGATGTGTTCCCTACGAATTTGCCTGGTATGCCTCTGTATCATAATATTGATTTTTCTATTGATGTTGAGCTGAGCACCAAGCCTATTTTTATTCCTTCGTATAGGATGGCCCCAATCGAGTTAAATGAATTGAAGGATCAATTACAGAAGTTATTGGAAAAGGCAATTATCCGACCAAGTGTATTGCCTTGAGGTGTGCATGTCTTGTTTGTGATGAAAAAGGATGGGTCTATTCATATGTTTATTGATTATCAAAAGTTAAACAAGGTGAATATTAAGGATAAACATCTTCTTCCTTGCATTGATGAATTATTTAACCAACTTTAGGGTGTTGCGATATTTCTAAAGATTGATTTGAGGTCCAGTTATCACCAGTTAAGAATTAGAGCTTTGGATATTCTAAAGATAGTTTTTACTACTCTATATGATCATTATGAGTTCTTGGTCATGTCCTTTGGGTTGGCCAATGCCCCTTTCGCATTCATGGAGTTGATGAATTGAGTGTTTTGACTGTATCTTGACTCCTTTGTTATTATATTTATAGATGATATCTTAGTGTATTCTAAGAGTAAGGCTTAGCATGAGAAGTATTTGCTAATTTTTCTTCAGAGATTAAGGGATGAGAAGTTATATGCTAAGTTCTCCAAGTGTGAGTTTTTGTTGGAGTTTCATTCTTTCTTGGGTCATGTGGTGACTAAGGAAGGTATCATGGTTAATCCAACCAAAGTTACAGTCATTCGTGATTGGTCTAGACCTACTATAACACCCTAGGTTTTCAACCCTTAGAAAATTTCCTGGATTTTTCGTTTTTAGAAATGATATGACTAAGGGGTACCAGTTGTATGTTAGGGTATGGTTCATATGGGTTGGTCATATGCTAACCAATGTTAGATGGTAGGTTGAATTTAGTTCCTGGAATGGATACGACTTAAGTGGTACGAGTCGTATTGGTGGATACGGGTTATTGGGTTTGGTTCTTTCCTTTACTTAGTCTTAGACTTGAAAACTTAAGTTGGATCTGAGTATGAGTGGCTCACCATGAGCCATAATCTAGGGTACGAGTCATACTTTGGACTCTTATGGTGGATAATGTCCAGTCCTCTTTTGATTCTATTCTGACAGGGGTACGGGTCATATGCTTTAGGTAAAATTTGGTTTGGGTAAGTCATACCTTGGACAGTGTTGGGTCTAAGGGGAATGTCTAGGGTACGAGTAGTGGGTACCATCATATTGTAGGTACGACTGGTATGGTTAGTTATACCCCCTAATAGGAATTTTATGCATTTTAATTAAGGGCAATCTGGATCTTTCCCCACTTAAACTAATAAGTCCCCATAACTTTTAAATCACTTGGGAGATTATTTGCCCTATTATTCTATTCATTAACACTTAGAAAACTCTCTCTAATCCTGTCTAAAGTTCTTGAGTAAAAAAAAAGCTGGAGTTTTATCTTAAGGATTAGTTTGGGGCTTGTGTTGGTGATTTCTCTCCATTATCTTCTAAATTAAGGCATGTACTCTTCCCTCATTGTTAGTTCCAACAAAAGTCATGGTTTTGTACAATGTTTTCATGGCATACTTTATTGCATGGTATTGGGGTTTTTAAATATGTGTTGAGGTTTTGGTTATAAATGTTTGGTTATGGTTTCTCATGTTTTAGTAATGTTATTACATGCTTAAATGGTGATTTTGGATAATTGGTTGCATGGGAATAGTCATTTGGTAATTGGTTTTGCTTTTGAAAATACTATGCCCCCAACATGTTTGATAAAATATCTATGATAATACTTTTACTATGTTATTGGATTTATAATGGAACTATTGCATGGGATGGTTAGTAATGGTTTTAATGGTTTGGTGGTTATGGTTATGATTAATTGGACTCCTTGTGGGGTACAATGGAATCCCCCCAAGTAAATATGTGAGTAAATATCCTTATGGGATACAATGGAATCCCTCAAGCAAACATAATAATGGAACACTTGTGGGGTACATAGGACTCCACCAAGTTTATATGGTAAATGGGTAAATGGGAATCCCTTAACCTTAAAAGGTTTGGCTAAGGATAATACTTATAAGGTATAGTCGGTATGATAATACCACTATCAATAGCCTTGGTTAATAATAAATAGAATAATGGATTGGTTGGTTGGAAATAGTTTTAATTGGGCAATAATGGCGGGGTATGATAGATAATCGTGAAGGTGGGAGTTCAATGAATGAACACTGTAAACTCATATTTGCCGACATGAGAGGTTGGTCATGGCGACCATATATGATAGTGTGAGGTACATGGGACTCGTCTAAGTACACTGTACATATGTATCATAGAGAGCGAGGGTACTAAGGAATCCCCTACTCTTATGGTATCTCTGGTTCGTACGGCTACAAGTATCGAGGTCTATTCAGAGGGCTACACTGGAACCATATAGCCCGTGGGTGGTTAAAGACTGTTAAGCTATACATACCCAGGTTAATGGTTTCAAATGCATGCTAAACCCGGTTCCCTTTCCCGACATTGTTATATATGTATATGTGTGTGGTTTGTATGCATACAGTTGGTTTACTTGATTTTACTCGATCCCATTATCTTATCCCTATCCTGAGTTCATGTTAGCGTTCATCCGCTAACCCGTCTTCAGGAGGCTATATCCCCACGCAATGTAGGAATCGATCATTCTACTCATCCTGCATAATAATCAAATTTTGGGATCAACTTCTGGATTGAAGTGCGAGCTTCCATCTTTTCAGAAGGCTCCATTTCATGTTATGGACATTTTTATATACTTTGGTTTATTTATGGATATGGTTTTGGCTATATTTGGGGGCTTGTCCCAATCAGATATTGATTTTTTTTTGTTAGAGGCTTTTATGGAAATACTATAGGATGGTATGGGCGGGATCGGTATTGGTGTCAGCCTTAGTATTAGCATTGGTATCGGGGCTAATGTCATTGGACTAAATTTCTCACTGTTCCATCCTCTTTTATTTTGGAATTATATATAATTATTATGGAACTCATATGGTTATGGTTCTAGATTATAGTTTGGTTGGTATCGGTTATCTATTGGGTATCGAACGATTGGACCCATTTGGGTGGTCACAGATATAGACCTATACTCGAGTCTTAGATTATACAATAACTCTATTTTGTTATATGTTTGAAGTTTATCCCACTCAGGATATGCGTTGGTCGGTTGGGTTAGGTAACGGGGGTGGTCTTAAGTCCTGGTTAGACTTGGGATGCCTATAACAACAAGGCCCTGGTTCGAGTTGTGTCAAGTTGGTATCAAAGCTTTAGGTTCATGGTCATTTGGGAGTCCATAAAGCTGGGTATAGTAGAGTCTCTTTTAGGGGTGTGTAGTGCACCACACTTTTAAAGGATAGGCTTCAAGGCATTTAGAAATGTTTACTTTCTTGGTATTCTATTTTCAAGCTGGGAGTCCAAGTCCTAGAATCTTCTCTAATCTTTGTTTGTTCTCTTTTTAGATCATACCTCGATGATCTGGATTACAAAAAAACTCTTTTGTCCCATTTGGGGATGATATGGAAGGGACACAGAGGATTCACACTATTGCTCAGTCAGTTACTGCTTAGGCTAATCAGGATGAATCTAGTGTTTTATCTGCAAAGGCCACAAGGGTTGGCCAATTCATGCAGATAAATCCTTCTATTTTTACTCGAGTAAAGGTGGAGGAGGATTCTTAGGGTTTCTTGGATGAAATGGAGAAAATATTTAGGGTGATGCAAGTCGTGAATGTGGAAGGGGTGAATTTTATAGCTTAGCAGCTTAAGGATGTTGTATACCAGTGGTATGAGAAGTGGGATAGGGATAGAGTTAATGTTGAGGAGTTGTCTTTATGGGAATCTTTCTCAAATAATTTTCTGGATCGCTTCTTTCCTAAGGAGCTGAGGGAAGCAAAGATGGAGGAGTTTGTGAATCTTAATCAGAAAAAGATGACTGTTAAGAAATATGCCTTGAAGTTTCATCAGTTGTAAAGGTATGCTCTGAACTGGTGTCAGATATGAGAGCAAGGATGAGAAAGTTCACTTCTGGGCTATATCAGGATTTGATCCTTGAAAGTAAGACTGCTTTTCTAATTAAGGATATTGATATTTTGAGGTTAGTTGTTCACCAACAGTAAATTGAGGATAAAAAGAAGAAATAGGTGGAGTTTGAGGAAAGGCAGGGTAAGAAGTTTAGGTCTTCTGAACAAGGTGGTGAGCAATAATAATATGGTCGGGATGGCAGTAAGTGGCCAACGAAGAAGTGGGTTTGTTCTGGATCCTTCTCTTCTGCTAGTGCTCCTTATCCAAAGTAGTCAGGTGATAGGCATCAATAGGGTGGCAATAATTTTCAGCCACAGAGTGCCCAATCTCAGGAGAGCGGCTCAGTCAGCTTTTTTATACCCCCTTGACGATTCTATGGTCCTCTTCATTGGGGATTTTGTGATGAAGGGAAGGAAAAATATTTTAAATGTAGCCAACCAATCCATATACTCAGGAATCTTCCTATTAGTAATGGTGCTTCTGGAACGGTCAAAGCTCCGATTGCTTCATCTTTTGATCCTGCAACTAGTGGTTCTGCTTTTATGTCTGCTCTTATTTTTGGTACCAGCACAGGTCAAAATAGATTATATGCTCTTGCATCTTAAAAGGAGTCTGAGGCATCCCCTGATGTCGTTACTAGTATGTTGCAACTCTTTTTCTTTGATATGTATTGTCTGCATGATCTGGGGTCCACTCTGATTATGTGACCCTATTTATAGTTGTGTGTTTTGGTTTTGATTCGAAGGTTATTTTAGATCCATTTCTATTTCTACTCTAGTAGGTAACTCGATTATTGCTAAAAAGGTCTATAGGGGGTGCATGGTATCTGTTAGTAGTAGGCAGACTTTGGTGGATTTATTTGAACTTGATATGGTTGATTTCGATGTTATTCTAGGTATAGATTAGTTACACTCTAGATACTCATCCTTATATTATCAGACCCATAAGGTTGTTTTTAGGTTCCCTGGTGAACCAGTTATAGAGTGGGAGAGTGGTTCTTTACCTCTTAGAGAAAGGTTTATTTCTTATCATAGAGCTCAAAAATTAATCTCTAAAGGGTGTCTTTATCACTTGGCTTGAGTTAAATATTCTAACTTGAAAGGTCCTTCTTTCTATATGGTTTTGCTAGTATTCCTTAGGTATTTTTAGATGATCTTCCTGGTGTTCCTCTGGATAGGGATATTGAGTTTCGTATTGATTTGATTTGGTTTTGGACACTCGTCAAATATCTATTCCTCCTTATAGAATTGCTCCGAATCAGTTGAGAAAACTCAAGAAGCAGTTTAAGGATCTTCTGGATAAGGAGTTTATTCATCTTAGTGTATCCCCGTGGGGTGCACCGGTGTTGTTTGTGCACAAGAAGGATGGTTCCCTTCGAATGTGCATTGACTATCGATAGTTGAATAAGGTAATGGTCAAGAACAAGTATCCTCTTCCAAGGATAGATAACTTGTTTAATTAGTTGCAAGGTGCCAAGTTCTTTTATTAGATAGATCTTCAGTCTGGCTATCATCAGCTTAAGATTAGGGAGGTGGATATACCTAAGATGTCTTTTCGTACTCAGTATGGGCACTTTGAATTCTTGGTGATATCATTTGGCTTGACTAATGTCCTGGTGATATTTATACATTTAATGAATAGGGTTTTCAGGCTGTTCTTGGATCTTTTTGTCATTGTGTTTACTAATGACATCTTGGTGTATTGTAAAAGTGAGATGGATTATGCCAATCACCTCCATGTGGTGTTACAGACCTTGAAGGAACAACAGTTGTATGCCAAGTTCTCCAAGTGTGAGTTTTGGTTAAACGTTGTGACTTTCTCGGGTCATATTATTTCTAGTAAGGGGATCATGGTGAATCCGCAAAAGGTGGTTGTGGTTAAGAAGTGGCCTATAACCATGACTCTAACCAATATTTGGAGCTTCTTGGGTTTGGCTTGGTGTTATTGGAGGTTTGTGGAAAGTTTCTTAACGATAGTTTCCCCATTGACTAAGTTGACTTAGAAAAAGGTAAAGTTTTCTTAGTCATATGCGTATGAAGGAAGTTTCGAGAAGCTTAAGGATCAGCTAACTTCGGCTCCAATTTTGACATTTCCTGAAGGCAATGAGGGGTTTGTGGTTTATTGTGATGCGTCTCGGGTGGGACTTGGTTGTGTTTTGATGCAGCATGGGAAGATAATTTCCTATGCTTCTAGGCAGTTAAAGGTGCATGAAAGGAACTATCCTACTCATGATTCGGAGTTGTTGGCGGTGGTTTTTGATCTAAAAATCTGGTGGTATTATTTATATAGAGTGCACATGGACGTCTTCTCTGATCATAAGAGTCTACAATATGTGTCCACTGAAAAAGAGCTAAATCTCAGGCAAAGAAGATAGTTGGAGCTTCTTAAGGACAATTATATGAATCTTCACTACCACCCAGGTAAAGCTAACGTGGTTGTTGATGCTCTTAGAATGTTTTCCATGGGTGGTTTTGCTCATATGGAGAAAGGAAAGAGGGAATTGCTGAAGGATATTCATTGCTTGGCCAATCTTAGAGTTCATCTCGCGGACTCCAAGGAGGGTGGTGTGATGGTTCAAGAAATGGTTAGGTCATCTCTTAGTGCAAAGATCAAGGAGAATCAAGTGCTAGATCCTGTCTTAATGAAAATCAAGAGTGATATTTGTGCACAAAATGTGATGGTATTTGAGATCGGTGGTGATGGTACTTTACAGTACCAAGTAAGGTTGTGTGTTCCTAATATCGATAGTTTGCGACAAAGGGTTTTGGCTGAGGCATATGAATCACGCTATATTGTTTATCCTATTTTGACAAAAATGTATCATGATCTTAAGGAGATATATTGGTGGAATGGTATGAAAAGGGATGTGGCTAATTTTGTATCCAAGTGCTTGGTGCGCCAACAAGTCAAAGTTGAGCATATGAGGCCTGATGGGTTGTATCAAGAAATTGATTTGCCTAGATAGAAATGAGAGGTAATCAATATGGATTTCATTACCGGTCCTCCTCAGTCTCGAAATATATTGATTCAGTTTAGGCCATCATGGATAGGATGATAAAGTCTTCTTACTTTTTGTCAGTGAAGACTACCTTTTTGGCAGAGGGTTGTACGATGTTGTATCTTCAGGTGATTGTGAAACTGCATGGTGTACCTGTCTTGATTTTCTCTGATTGTGGGTATGCAGTTTTTATCTAATTTCTGGCAGTATTTTCAAAAAAGATTGGGGAGTAAGGTTAGCCTGAGTACTTTTTTTCATCCTCAAATGGATGAGTAAGCAGATATGACTATTTAGATGTTAGAGAGTTTGATTATGGTGAAAATTGGGTTGAGCATCTACCTTTGGTAGAGTTTGCTTACAACAATAGTTACCATTCTAGCATAGGTATTGTCTTTTTTAAGGCATTGTATGGTAGGAGGTGTAGATCTCCTATTGGTTGGTTTGAGCTTAGTTAGGTGGATATGTTCGGTCTGGATTTGATATATCAGGCTATGGAAAAAGTGAAAGTGATTTAGGATAGACTTAAGGTTTCCCAAAGTCATCAAAAGTCCTATGCGCATGTAAGGCGGAGAGACTTAGACTTTGAGGTTAGGGATCAGGTGTTCTTAAGGGTATCTCCCAAGAAGGGAGTAATGCGGTTTGGTAAAAAAGGGAAGCTCAGTCCCCAGTTTGTTGGTCCTTATGAGATTTTACGGAGGGTTGGTAATGTGGCTTATGAATTGGAGTTACCTTTTAATTGAGCTCCGTTCATCCGGTATTTCATGTTTCCATGTTGAGTAAGTGCATTAGTGATCCTTCTTTGGTTATTCCCTTTGAAGGATTCCTACCTCTGATTCTCTGTCCTATGAAGAGGTCCCAATTAAGATATTAGATCGGCAGGTTCATTGGTTACTGTAATGCCTCAGATTCTGAACCTCGAAGCTACACAGTGTTTATAACCCCGAAGGACCATAAGCTAACCCATGACTGATATCTATAATTGAGCGCTGAATAATATACTATACAATTGTAGAAAACTGACAGAAACTTACCATAAGGTTTAATACTTAAATAAAACTGAACAAAGTATAATAATACCAAAACTAAAACAATTGTCTGAAAATACTCTAGTCTGAAAAAGCCTCTAAACTGTCTGAATAAGGAGTTGATGGGACAATTCCCCAACTAACTCCATCTACTGAAATGGTATATCTAATGCAATAATAAAATAAGGAACATCCTCGAATGATGAGGACTCACTGTTAAGTATACTGGTGCTAGCTGAATCTGAACTGCTAAGGGAGCTCTAGATCCTGTGCTTCTGAACCTATGGTATAAGACATCATAGAGCAAGAGAAAAGTATTCGTCAGCACGTGAGAATATACTGGTACGCTAGATGAGGTAAGGCTGAATGCAAGGGTTTACATGCATGAACAATACTTACTAAATATCATGAGACTACTGAATGAGGATACATGCACGAGTGCATAAACTATAACTAAAATTGTAGTAACACTGAATACTGAATCCTAATAACTGGATTTCTGATGTCTGAGTCTAATAATACTGATATCTGATTGACTGAAGCTGAGATCAGTCCTATCTAGCGGGTGATCTCTAAATCTACTTATAATGAAAATGATTGACTTAATCTGAGATCAGTCCAATCTAGTGGGTGATCTCTGGATCTATGGAACTATCTAAGTACTTTACTAATCTGAGTAACTGTATTTGTTAGTCCTAATTTCCTTAATACTGATCTGAGTTCTATTTTGAAGACTGAGACTTAAACTAAGATTGTGGGAAACAGTCATTTAACCGATCTTCCCTCAATCTGAACTAGTGGGGTCCAACCTATAACCCCAGCTGGAAGGGTGTCAATACCGTACCACGGGTAAACACAACTGCTGTGGGTCATTCCTAATATAGCTGGTGACCTCTGAGATCAGTCTTGTACTAGTGGGTGATCCCGGAGTATGCCAGTCCTATCTAACGGGTGACATCTCATAACCTACATTGTCTATGTAGTTCTGGAACTTAGGGATTACTTCTAGGAATCTCAGTCCTATCTAATGGGTGAGGCCCCATCCCTAGGATCGCTCGGTGTTAAGTCCTACTCCCAACTGAATGACACTTAACTGATTCACTAATTCATACTAGGCCTAACTGAGCTGTTACTAATCGTACTATTTAACTGAACTGAACTGAGTTACTGAGTTCCGTAGACTCGTGGAAAAGTACTGAATTCTATTAACTGGCTGAATACTACTGAGTTCTGAATTAATTACTGAGTTGAGTTGGACTGATAATGAGATTACTGAGTTTTCCTAAGTCATGAAGCTGACTGAGTTCTACTAAATACTATAACTAGCTGAGGATACTACTAATTGTTACATGACTGAGAGTACTATAACTGACACTGGCTGTAGGCACACAGCTAAATTTTCGGGTATTAAATACCCTCAGGACTCGATAGCATAAAGTAAATCATAACAATTCTTGAATAACATGCCAATCGTCTATCATTCGCAATATAATCACTAAAGCATCTTTTCAAATATTTACAGTCATAAACTTGTAGACGTATGGGCATGCATACTACTGTCTTATTATTCATTCACCCAAGCCTTTCAACAAAGACTTAACATATATTAACTTGTACACAAATGGGGATTTCATATTAACATGCTATAATGGCACTACTTCATTCACCTAGGCATTTAATCAAACATATAGGGAGCATGCTTTGGTTATACAACAGACATTGCATCTAAATAACATGCCTACATCAATCAATATGCAATTTGAATGGGTTTATCATGAATATCATGTAAGTCATCACATACTAGGATCAAAGCTTGCAACTTGTAATCTAGAACATGAATTATATCCCAACAATAACATAAACATGAACTTCAATTCAATCATAATCATGGAAATCATAAATACACTATCTTTATAATTCAAAAGGATTCTTGAGATTCATGGGTGGAAGTAACCCATGAATCAACATCTATCATACCTTGGTTCTTGATTTGGAGAGGATTGACGATGAATTTCTTGAGAATTGAATCTTGAATTAAAACCCTAGGTGCTTTCCTTCTATTGTTATTAGTTGATGAACTTCAGATGTTAATAGGGTTACAATGTGATTAGGAGCTATTAATTTCGTAAGTTTATGTTTAGGGATGTGTAAGGAGTGTCAAAAGACTTAGTTTCCCTCAAAATAACTCAAAAAATGGAGTGTTTACGTCACCTGGGCCATAAGGTATGAGTCGTATTGCCCATCGCCTAATCTAGGTTGGGCAGCGTATTGCCCATCGCCTAAGTTAGGCTGGGAATCACCTAATCCATTGCCTAAGCTAGGTTGGGCGGCACCTAACCTATAGTATAACCATTCCAGTAGCCTTAGGCGACGCACTCCACTTTGCAAAGCCATAACTTTTCGCTCAGTGGTCGGATTTTGGTAAAATTGGTATCGTTGGTAAGATAATTCTAAGCTATAAAATTTTATTGGTATAAATATTCCAAAATACCACATATACATCAAGTTATACGTGTTTAAATATGACCCTTAATAAATCAAATACTAAAACTTGATGGATTTAAAAGCTCTTAGCTTGCATTACTTTAGGGGACTCTTATGAACACGTTTAAGACATCATAAGCTCTCTTTCCACTAGGATACTCATTGTAAGTAATGTAGTAAAAATGAATTACAAGATTGGAGGTTTCATACATAGGATCAATGGTTCGTTTTCTAGCTTAGAAATGTATGGGGTATTTCAATTATGAACCAAGGATATAGCACCAAGGATGTGGTCTCGTTAAGATTTTATGGTGGAACTAATGAGTGGTAAGTTTACCACTTATTTTCATTCAACATTCATGCACACTACTATGATTTGGATGTAATAGTGATACATATTTGTGGTTAAATACACTAATTCCCATATTTTTCAGGTATACAAGGGCTAAGAAGAAAAGAAGCAACCTTGAGATAAAAAAGATCAAAAAAGGAATGGAAGTGTAAGAGCTGCACAAGCTGAAGCAGGAGCAGAATCTGTCCCTCAGTTATCGCGATCACGGGCTGAGAGTCGCGATCGTGATCAGTCAAGCTATTCAACCAATGGCGATCGCAATAAATCCTCCATGATCACAGTAGTGCAATCGCGATCAATCTTCCGTAATTGTGTGAGAGCGACAATTGACCCAAGGAAAAAGATGTAATTTCACCCAATCAAGCTCAATTTTTTTATAGGATTAAATCCTTCAATGACCATTATTCCATAACCCTACCTCCTATCCTTATTTTAGGGTTTTTGTAATTTTCTTGGAGCTTGGAGCAAAATTTGTACTAATTTTGAGCTAAAAAGACATTAGAGTGATTTCTAAGTAGAGAATTAGCAAATTCTATTGAGGATTCATTGAAACTTAACATGTAGCAGCATTCTCTTTATTTTTCATGAATCAAATTGATGGAGATTTTGGTATATTTTTGCTTATTATCTTTATAAGTTGCTAGTTCTCACTCTTGGGATTATTTTAGAATAGAGTGCATTTATGTGTGGCTTGTGATTCATTTATGTATATGCTAATGTATTGGATTTGGATTCTACTGTTGCTTGAGTAAATTGATTGGGATTTATGGGTAATACCTAAAATGAGTTTGTGAGTGAAAACCCTAAGCTCTTACAATCCTAAACCATCCTTGAAAGAGGGATTTAGGAGAGCTTTAGAAATCCTCATCATCCGTGAAAGAGGGATGTGGAAACCAAGGAAATAGTAGACAATTATTTGGCTTAGTTTGCTAATTTTCACCATCTTAGACATACATTGACAACGATCACCTTTTACTTAATTGACGTGTAAGTTGAGCATGATAACAAATAGCACCGTTAACAGGGAATAATTTGGCATATTGAGTTAGTTTGGAATTTTAGGTTACTCACTTTGGTTTAAACTTATAAATATTTGCTTGTTATTTTCTTTTGTTTCTTGTGTTAGGTAGATTTTTAGTTCTGTTTATTTGTTACTATGGCATCTTGGAATGAATATGAGTTTAGTGGTTCAAAATCTTATCTTGATAATCCATGTCCATATTATGTTTACCCCACTTTTAGCAAAATTATCTATATGCTCCTCGAAAAGAGAGGTGTGTACCATCTCGATCCTCTTGGGGGTATCATTGTTCCTTATGTGGTAGTCGAGATGGACATTGGAGTGATTGTCCAAATACCCCTTCCCGTTATACTAACCCAATTATTAGTTCTTCTTATGATTTTGATAAGTCTTATAATGAGAAAAAGAAAGAATAACATACCGAATACAATGGGATTGAAGCAATGCTTCAACTTATCTTAGATCGGGTGAACACAACGGGGGATAACATACATCTCATGTATCAATCTATGGAGGCATGTAATAAGGAAATCAAAAGGATAGAAAAGATGGGTAATGAAGCCAATCTTTCAAATACCATGGGTATACCCTCTCTTCTAAATGAGTCCAACATTGTAGAAGCCTTGGAGATTTCCCCACCAACCGAACCTAAGATGTTTGAAGATGCCAAAAATGAGAAAATGGTACTAGAGTTGAAAGATGAAACCAAGCAAATTCTTTATGAAAGCTCTAGTCCATTTTGAGGTGAGAATGTCAAGAAGGATGTAACTGCAGAATTAGGAAGAAGACCTCACTCAAACCACTTTTCAACATTATGCTTGGTGAATGTGATAAAAGTTGAACCACCTAAGCAAATGATAAATTTTGGAGATGAGGAGTAAAATCCTTATATTTTGGAGTTTTTCATTCCAAAAGGGCAAAATTAAGCCCCTCACTTGAAGGTCAAAAATGCAAAATACAATGTGTAACAAGTGGATTCTTGATGTTCTCACCAATACCCAATGAGCCTACTCAAAAATTAGATGTGAAATTGGGTAGAAAATTCAAGTCTTTAAAGTAGCATGATAGAGGTAGTATTATGGCGCCCTCACCTCTCCCCAAGTGCCATAAAGATAAATTGATCAAAAGTTGGGGAGCGTTTCAAGTTTTCCAAGTGGAGACATAAGTGAAATATGAAGAAAGCTAAGCTGTGACAATAAATAAGGTGCTTAATGGGAGGCAACCTATCATTTTCAATATTCGCTCCACGTGCTTTTAAATAAGTCATATAATTTTGATGTTTTGTAGGTGCTTAGGACAGGTTGGAAGCCAAAAATAGGGGAAAATCAAGTTTAGAAGTGTGGAAGCCATGCAAAAAATAGGGCAAAATAGAGGAGCAGGTGGCCCCAGTTATCGCGATCTCGATACAATGATCACACCTATCCTATCAACTTTCAACATGGTTATCAATGTGGTTTTTGGGATCCGTTTAATCCTTATTATGTTTTTGTCTTATGTAGTGAGGTCACTACAAGTCTTTTTATTGGGGGTGGGTGGCCCTTCTCTTGTATGAGTACACATTGGCTTGCAATACTTGAAATTAGTTCACACGAAGCATGGAAATTTTATGAATTAATTGTTTTCATTTTTAGTTTTCTATTTCTTTTAATAATGATGTTGGGCGAGCCTTTCCCTATGATAGATTAAGTGACATCATTCTAGAGGAAAACTCATCGTGATTGTGTCTTGAGCCATGGATGCAAAGGAAGTCTGAGTGCTTGTGGCATTTTGGATTTGGGATCATACTTATACCTATGGTGAAGTTTAAGTAGCTATATTGTTTTCCTGTATAAAAGCCAAAATGTAAGACTAAGGCTTGGGTTGGTGCCATAATTATCCAATCATGCAAGGTGCAATTACAAAGCAAACACCCCTCTTTGTCCAAAATTTTTCCAAAAAAAATAAGGGAATGCTCTTGAGCGATCTCGTAACAATTCTTTTTCTCTTTTTGTGACTCTAACTTTTGGTTTTGAAAGATTGATAGATACTCCATTTTATCTCTAGTTGTAGGGGCAATTCAGCCTCCTTGGAGAATTTGCATGCCATGTGTAGTGAGGTTATTTGTGTACCTCTTATGTATACTTGTACATCTAGAACTTGCCTTTTTAGTCTCTCAAAGCTAATTTCGATTATATTTAGTTGGGGAGAGGATCCTAGGCCATCTATGTGACATTGGAAGTCCACTTTAGTCTAAAAAGCCTACCATTACAAAGATTTTCCCTAGTCACCCACTTTGATCCTTTAGACCTTTCTTTGGCAAACATAATACAAGTTGTGAGCAGTTCAATTCTTATCCGTCTTTTGAACCCTATACTTCTTGAACTTAAAGGTGCAAATTAATGCTAAAATCCTATGTTGGGGGTGAGATTGGAAGAGGTAACTTTGGGCGACAATGTTATAAGTGAGTGCCTAAGAGCTAATGCATTAAGAACAAATGCATCAAAATGAGTGTAATGTAGTTGAGGTCAAAGAGGAGTCACTTCTAGAGTATTAGTGATTGTAGCATGGTTGCTCATTGAAGACTTTTGAATCCTTAAAAATTGTATTTTATGCTGAGGGGTGTCATGAAAATAGTTTTGCCCATGTTTGAAGAGCTATTGGTGGTAGTAACCAAGTTGAATTCATCATGATCATTTGACTTATCTAATTTGGGCCTAAATATGCATTGTCTCGTGGTAAAAGATAGTATTGCTTGAGGACAAGCAAAGTTTTAAGTTGGGGGTGTTGATAAGTGATGATAGGCGATATTACACGCCTATAGTGCTGTATTTTGCCCATATTTTAGCCTAGTTTTGAGAACAAATTATATATTTCATGCACTTTTAGTCCTTTTTCCTGTAAGTGAGCTAACGAACATGATTAGCAAAGTTTCAGGTATAAATGATGCAGAATTCAGCATTTTATGGATTACTTGACGCCAAAGAAAGCTTCACGAAAGGAGAAAAGCCAATCTTGGACGCCAAGGACTAAAGATGGCGCATGGAAAATCTGTCCCAGGCTAAAACAGCAATTCTGAAGACTTTGGGGACTAGCAGTAATTTATTAGGATTAGGATAATGATACATTAACCTAGTACAATTGGGTTAAGTATTTCATTAGCTTATTAGGATTAGGATAATGATACATTAACCTAGTACAATTGGGTTAAGTATTTCATTAGCTTAGTAGGATTTGGTTAAATATTTCATTAGCTTAGTAGGAATAGGATATGGGTATTATAAATACCCTATCTTGCTAGAGATTTAGAGAAATCTTCTAATTCATTCTTCTCTTATTCTTCTACAACAATTCTCATTCTAGTTCTAAGCAATTATTCTTCCATTAATACTACTTTTTATTCTTCTTCTATTCATCTATTCTTAATTTCCGCAACAAGAGAAACGTTACTTGCCAAGAAAGTCACGCCCAAACGCCTACCACACCATTACAAACGTGAATTCTTATTGTGGTATAATAACAATGTCAATTGTGATTTCCTTCACAATCATGGGTAACTAAACTTCTTTGTTGGGGTTATGGAATCCGAATGAGATACTATCTATTGCTATGAGTTTGTGAGTTTGTGACACGTATGCTGCTTGTATCATTATTCTCTTCATCTTAATCAAAATTCTTTGGGGTTGCAAACGCAAGAATACGCCAGTATAACATTTAACTTGTTCGAAAGAAAGGTTATCTGTCTAGAAAAGAGATAATGTCAAGGTAGTAGGGTCCCATCCCCTATTAAAAAGTTAGTGCCGTAACTGGATTAACCTCTTGGAGAATTCGTACCGTTAGACACGCTTTAAGGTCGAAAGAGTTAAAGTGAAATAATCCTCGAATAGGTCGAAAGACGCCTGGATTTACCATCGAATACAATTCTCTATAAGCACATACATGTCTGGATTCAACACACTCATAGCCAATAGAGACGTATAACTCAGAAGGTGGACATAACCCCAACCCCTCAATTCTCATTGTTTACAACTTACTAAATATCCTTTCTTTTTTAACTTTGCTATTTTCAGTTTTTACTTTATTACTTTGTTTACATTACTTGCACGACAAGACTCCCCCTTTTTACGAGACTTGCACTAAAAGTCTAGTAATCTTTGCTTACTTGTTGACCAAGCTATTCCCTGAGGGATCGATACCCAACCCAGGTTGGGTTCCATATTTGCTAACGACTGCTTTACACTCCCACGAGAGTTATAGATTGAGCGTTATCAAAAAGTGGCGCCGTTGCCGGGGAATACGAGTGTCAATCAAGTTCGTGATAATTACTAGACCCTTTGCCAAAGATTCTCGTACTTTTACTTTTAGTTGTTGTTTCTGTTTACTGCAGGTTTGTATTCAGTGCATGCCCCATACTCGAAGTTCTGGTCAACCGTTATTACTTATCAATCCTGAACCACAACGAATTGGCAGAATGGAGGCACAAACAGAAATCGAAAGAATGGCTGCTCAACAGGAGCAGGCAAGATTAGCTGCTCTTGCCGCCGCCCAAGGACACCAGCAAAACATTGATAACCCTGGGCGATCAACAAATCCTGATGATGAGGATTTAGGTGATGACGAGTTACTAAACCCTAGGCGTGATGCTGAAATCGCAACACCTGCCAACAGAAGAGGTCGTCAAGCTCGGTTTAGGTATGATCTCCAACCCATGCAACCAGCTTTCGACGATGATGATGATGATCTTGATGGAGCCGGAGCCACAGGAGCCATTATTCCTCCACCATTAGCGCCCGAAGCCAAGTTCAACATCACAAGCACCATGATTCAGTTATTGCAACTCAAGGGATTATTTGGTGGACTAGCAGGCGATGATCCGAATATGCATCTCATCAACTTTATTTCTACATGCAAGTCATTTGACAATCCTGGTGTTGGTCAGAATGCAATTCGATTACGTCTTTTCCATTATCTCTGTCTAGAGAGGCAACTCTATGGTTGAATGGGCTGACTCCTGATTCTATTACAAATTGGAGGCAATTGAGAGACGTTTTCCTAGAAAAATTCTTTCCGCCATCCAAAAGAGCACAATTGAGAGATGAAATCAGTAACTTTCGTTAGCTTCCCACTGAAGCTCTTCATGAAACATGGGAGAGATTCAAGACAAAGCTAGCGAGATGCCCAAACCATCACATGACTAATGTTCACCTAATGGAGATATTGTACAGAGCCTTGAATTCAATAACTAAACCAGTGGTGGATAATGCGGTTGGAGGATCTTTTATGGACCTCACTTTTGGTCAAGCAAGCAATATGCTAGATCGTATGATGAAACAAAGTAGAGCTTGGCATACCAGGGATTCTGAGGTAGCAAGCCCCACTTTATCTATTGGCATGACTGCAGACTAAAGAAGAAGAGAAGAAGAACATGATCAAGATATGGCGCACATGAAAACACAAATGGATCTTCTTACAAAGCATTTATTATCAGGGAAGACCAAAAAAATCAAAGCTATTGCGTCAAAAGGAAGAGACGAATCTGATTCGGAAGAAGAGGCCAACTACTTGAACAATCAGGGGGGTTTCCGTGGGAATACCCAAGGAAACCAAGGTCAGAACTATTATGATAAATCTGGAAACAAGGACCAAGGTAGTTGGAAGAACAACAATGAAAAGAGTGGTTTGTACGTTCCCCCTGGTAGGCGTGACGCCAACACATCTAGTTCCGGAAGTATGGAAGACATGATGGCTAAAATCTTGAAAGGAGTGGAAGCAACGAGAGCGGGAGTAATGGAGGTAATTAATGATTTGTCCTCTATGAAACAATTGTTTGATTCTCATTCCACTTCAATCAAGCAAATAGAGCAGCAATTGAGCCAACTTTCAGCAGCACTCAATCAAAGAAAGGCCGGCACTTTGCCTAGCGATACTGTGATAAACCCAAGGAATGATGGGTCATGCATGGCCATTACTACCCGGAGTGGTAAGGTGATGGAAACTTCAGCAAAAAGCAAGAAAGTGGATGACGAAGTAGTGGACATTGATGATAAGACGAAAGGAGAAGATGCCGCAGCAACTAATCCTATCATCCATGACGTCAATCCCAACAACATGCAACCTGAAAAATCTGAAAGACGGAAGCAAGAGGAGAAGAAATCCATGGAGAGAACAATTCCATGCCTACCACCACCTTTCCCTCAAAGATTGAAGAAGGTGGCGGATGATACAAAGTTCAGCAAATTCATGACTATGTTGAAGCAGTTGACCATTAATGTTCCATTGGTGGAGGCACTTGAACAAATGCCTGGGTATGCAAAATTTATGAAGGATCTTTTGACAAAGAAGCGGGCAGCAAGTTATGAGTTGACAGATGATGTTCATCACTGCAGCGCAATTGCTACCCGATCAATAGTTCAGAAGAAGGTCGACCCCGGAGCTTTCACTATTCCTTGCACCGTTGGATCTTTGAATTTTGCCAAAGCATTATTTGACTTAGGATCCAGCATCAATTTGATGCCATTATCAATCTATAAGAAGTTGGGGTTGGGTGATCCTACTCCAACCAACATGAGGCTTGTCTTGGAGGATAGGTCGGTAAAACGACCTGTTGGTATTCTATGTGATGTATTGGTAAAGGTTTCTTCATTCATCTTTCCAGCAGACTTTGTTATTTTGGATACTGAGGCAGACTCAGAAGTTCCCATAATCTTGGGCCGCCCTTTCCTTGCTACAGGAAGTGTGCTCATTGATTTGAGAGCCAATGAGCTTTCATTCCGAATAAATGACGAAGTAGTTCACTTTGATATTTGCAAATCAATGAAGCAACCCAAAGATCTGAGTGTATTTTTGGTGGCTGATGTTTTCTTTGATGATGAGAAAGAATTACTTAAAGAAAAGCAAATTATTGATGACCCTTTGGCGGTTGTGCTCATGAATGGAGAGAATGAGGATGCTGAAAATTGTGAAAAAGCTATTGGTGCTCTATCAGGATTAGGGACATATCGCTATGCTCCCAAGAAGCTGGACCTTGATCTCAAAAATCGACCCACACCACCAGCTAAGCCATCTATTGAAGAGCCACCCACGTTAGAATTGAAGGAGCTGCCAAGTCATTTAAAGTATGCATTCTTAGGAAGCGGAAACATACTTCCAGTCATTGTGGCAACAGATTTGGGTGAGCAACAAGTTGCATCTCTCATTGCTATTCTACAGAAGTATATTAGAGCCATTGGATGGACCATTGCGGATATTATTGGTATTCCAACTGGGATTTGTACACATAAAATTCAGCTTGAAGAGAATTGCACACCCACCATTGAGCATCAAAGGAGTCTAAATCCACCTATGCAAGAAGTGGTGAAGAAATAAATCATCAAGTGGTTAGACGTAGGAGTTATGTATCCAATCTCTGATAGTACATGGGTAAGCCCGGTACAATGTGTTCCCAAGAAAGGAGGCATGACGGTGTGTCGTGAATGCGAAGAATGAGCTTATTCCACTCAGACCCGTCACTTGATGGAGAGTATGCATAGACTACCGAAAGCTGAATTCTTGGACGCTCAAAGATCACTTTCCAATGCCATTCATGAACCAAATGCTAGATCGATTAGCGGGGAAAGGATGGTTTTGTTTCTTAGATGGATATTCAGGCTATAATCAGATTTGCATTGCCCCCGAAGACCAAGAAACGATGACGTTTACATGCCCATATGGTACATTTGCTTTCAAACGTATGCCATTCGGGTTATGTAACGCACCAGCCACCTTTCAACGCTGTATGATGTCTATTTTTTCTGATATGGTTGAAGACACTTTGGAGGTATTTATGGATGACTTTTCAGTTGTTGGTGAGTCTTTTGAAGCGTGCTTGGCAAACCTAAGCATGGCATTGCAAAGATGTGTAGAATTCAACCTAGTGCTGAATTGGGAGAAGTGTCACTTCATTGTAAAAGAAGGAATCGTTCTTGGGCACAAAATCTCTGAAAGAGGGATTGAGGTTGATCTAGAAAAAATTGA
Organism: Capsicum baccatum var. pendulum; assembly: GCA_030864225.1. Taxonomy (NCBI): domain Eukaryota; kingdom Viridiplantae; phylum Streptophyta; class Magnoliopsida; order Solanales; family Solanaceae; genus Capsicum; species Capsicum baccatum. Next base: position 70,682,617 of record CM061558.1, on the reverse strand, counting down.
AGTTATTGAGAAGCTACCACCTCCAATTTCGGTGAAGGGTGTTCGTAGTTTCCTCGGTCATGCAGGTTTCTATCGACGGTTCATCAAAGACTTCTCCAAAATTGCTAGTCCATTGTGCAAACTCTTGGAGAAAGATGCAAAGTTTGACTTCAATGAAGATTTCTTGAAGGCATTCGAATGCCTCAAAGGAAAACTCATTGAAGCCCCTATCATGGTAGCACCAGATTGGTCCCTCCCGTTCGAAGTCATGTGTGATGCTAGTGGTGTAGCCGTTGGTGCTGTGCTTGGTCAGAGAAAGGAGAAGCTATTTCATCCTATCTATTATGCGAGTAAGGTCCTAAATGAAGCCTAAAGGAACTACATTGTTACTGAACAAGAGCTCCTAGCAGTTGTGTATTCGTTTGAGAAGTTTCATGCCTATCTATTGGGTACTAAGGTGATCATTCATACAAACCATGCAGCTCTTAGGTACCTAATGACAAAGAAGGATGCAAAACCAAGACTAATTTGATGGGTTTTGCTGCTGCAAGAATTTGATTTCGAGGTTAAAGATAGAAGAGGTTGTGAGAACCAAGTGGCTGATCATCTATCTAGAATCGAGAATGAGCATATGGCGCAACCCGAAATCGAGATTGATGATGCATTTCCTGACGAGGAGATATTAGCGACGACAATGGAAAAATTACCATGGTATGCCAATTTTGCAAATTTTGTGGTGAGTAATGTGATACCTGCAAACTTATCTTACCATCAAAAGAGGAAGTTTATGCATGATGTACAATACTACTATTGGGATAAGCCATATTTGTTTCGACGATACGCGGATGGTGTTATCCGACGATGTATATCCCATGTAGAGGTGCCAACTATTTTGGAAGCATGCCACACTTCCCAAGTTAGAGGACATCACGCAGGTAATCGGAAAGCAAGGAAAGTATTGCAAAGTGGATATTATTGGCCTTTGATATTTAGAGATGCCTACGACTTTGTTAGAAGATGCAACTAATGCCAGCGACAAGGCGCTATTTCAAAACACCATGAGATGCCTATGTCGAAAATTCTTGAGGTAGAGCTCTTTGATGTATGGGGTATTGATTTTATGGGTCCATTCGTGAATTCGTTTGGAATGAAGTATATCCTAGTTGCTGTAGATTATGTCTCGAAATGGGTTGAAGCTGTAGCGTCGGCCGACAACGAGGGAAAGTGCATTGTAGCATTCTTGAAGAGGAATATCTTCTCTCACTTTGGAGTACCACGTACCATTATAAGTGATGGAGGATCTGACTTTTGCAATAAGCTATTCAAATCCGTGTTGGCCAAGTATGGTATCAAGCAACATAAGGTAGCCACGCCTTATCACCCACAAACTAGTGGACAGGTAGAGGTTTCCAATCGCGATATCAAGCAAATCCTTGCGAAAACGGTAATTGCTAACATGAAGGATTGGTCTCGGAAGCTGGATGATGCACTATGGGCGTATAGGACTGCATTCAAAACACCCATTGGCATGTCCCCGTATCAACTAGTTTATGGGAAGGCTTGTCACTTACCCATTAAGCTCGAGCATAAGGCATTATGAGCGTTGAATCAATTGAATTTGAATTAGGATGATACGATGAATCTGAGGTTGGAGCAGCTGAACGAATTAGATGAGTTCCGTCTCCATGCATATGAAAGGTCAGACCTATACAAGGAGCGGATAAAAAAGTATCATGATCAGCGGATTGTTCGATGAAACTTCCAAAAGGAAGATATGGTACTTCTCTTCAACTCTAGATTGAAGTTGTTCCCAGGTAAGTTAAAGTCTAAGTGGTTTGGTCCATATAAAGTTATCCAAGTCTACTCGTCTGGAGTAGTTGAATTGGAAGACAATAATGGTGTTGTCTTCAAGGTGAATGGCCAACGTGTTAAACCTTATATCGGTCCTCTTGACTCGATGAATTATATGTCCATCACTTATATCGACGAAGTCTAAGTACTCGAGGTAACTATGTTGAGCCACGACAATAAATAAGGCGCTAGATGGGAGGCAACCCATCGTTTATCGTTTATAGTTTATCGTTGTCTTTCTTTCGTTCTAGTACTTGTTTTGCTTTTGATAAATGAAAATCCAAAAATAAGAGTCGTGCCACGACCAAAACTAAGGCGCTTGGTGGGAGGCAACCCATCGTACTAATCGTTTTCATTGGTTTTGAGCAAATGTAGGTGCAAGAGGTATAAAATGAGGAGATCGATTTCAAATGTCGATTTGGACGTATTGCATGGTAAAGGTGGTAAGTTAGGCATGAAGATACAAAAGGCCATAGATTAAGCGTTGCTCATGACAAAATAGGCATCAAGCAAGGCTAGGCCTAGGTAAAATTAGGCCACGAACAAGGTAAAGCCTATACTATAGCCCAAGGTCTCGGAATCTAGTGTGCAAAGGCATAGGCGCCGCCCATGCTCAAGTATGCCATAGCATAGGCGCCGCCTATGATAAAGCATTTGGTCTCAGAATCTCATATGCCATGCTAAAGGCGCCGCCTATGGTCACTAAAGGCATTGCACTAGGCGCCGCCTCTGCTAGCAAATGCTTTGCATTAGGCGCCGCCTCTGCTAGCAAATGCTTTGCATTAGGCGCCGCCTATACCATGTATAGGCAAAGCTAAAGGCGCCGCCTATGGTCACTTTTTGTCTCCAAAACCAATTTTAAATGGGTCAAAACCCAACCCATTCTTTTCCTATATAAAGGGGACTTAGTCTTGAAACACAAACACATTGAAAACTTGACCTAGGCGCCGCACAAAGCATCCAAATCTTCCCAAAACTTTTCTTTTTGCTCTCCCACTTCACAAGAACATCTCCAAAGGCTTCAATTACGTAAGTACTCTCTTGTTCTTCATCTATTTCTCGTAAGTGCTATGTTGCTATGTCTATTATGAATTGCTACATCTTGAAGAAATATTGGTGATATTAATGTGTTTGAATTGTTAATACAAAACCAAGTGAGTGAACATGTACGTTAGGATGATCTTAACTTATTTCCGACTTGAATTTGATTTTGGTGCATTGTCATACTACTTGTGGAATTTCTATAGTCATAAACATTGCATAATCTTGTCACTTGAATACTTACATGTTAGAATATCCCGTTCATCGGAATAAGACTTATAGTTGCCTACCGATATTGGAGGCTATGATTATTGATAGAAACTATACCATGATGTAATCCCTATGTTGTAGTATTGTTATACCCAACATGAAAGTATTGCAAAGGTTGCAATAAGTGATACATCTCTGATTTTCTTGTCGGAATATAGCTCCTAAAACGTATGTCGACGAAGTCTAAGTAATCGACCACTTTCACTTCACTAATTTGTATCAAAAAACCTAAGTGTGGGGTGGTACCCTTATGGCTTGTTTATAGAGTGTATCTATTGAGTTGATGCTAACATGAATATCATTTAAAGTCTCAGGTACAATGGCTCCTAAAGCAAGACAAGACAAGGCTACCAATTCCCAAAAGGGCAAGAAAAGAGGTCGCAAGGACCAAGGAGAATCATCCTCAATGCAATTACCATGCCACATGTTTGGAATAAAATGGGTTCTTGAGGAGGAAGCGAAGGAATGGTATAGGAACAACAAGGAAAGAAAATATGTTCATGTTGACTTGATCAACAAGGACAGCCTAGCGAAGAAGGAGCCGCGCATGTTGGCGAAAATCATGGCATAAAATTTGGATTTCATCTTCCGCGACATGGGAGAATGCAATCTTGATTTGACAAGAGAATTTTACGCCAACTGGTCGCCGAAAACAACAGGCAGCGAGGTCAAGATTCGGGGCCAAGTTTTACAACTCAATGCGGAATTCTTCAACTCCTTTCATGGCTTGCCTTCAGTCGATCCAGCACCATTCAAAGAGCTGTACAGTAAACCTCCATATAGAGCAATTCGACACACACTTTGTGGAAGTAGATCCATGGCAAGGTGGAGCAGACAAAAAGACACCGGACGACACAACACCTTCCCATATGCTCCTTTGAATAGGGAAGCAAGGATATGGTTGCGTATTGTCAACTCTTGCCTTATTCCTGGGACCCAGTACACCAAGATAATAATAGATAGAGTATGCCTAGTATATGCTTTGATGACGAATGTTCCTATCAACTTTGGGGCAATCATTCGCTCCACAATGAGGAAAGCTAGGCTACACAAGCGGTCCCACTTCACTTCTAGCAATCTATTGACTGCAATCTTGAGGAAGGAGGACATCGAAGAGGAACCAGCTGATCACAAACTCCCACATAACCCAAAGAAGGTTGACCTCACAAAGGTAAAAGATGTTGAAACAACACATGGCGTCAACCTTACTACTGCTGAGAGACATGCTCGGGATTAGAGTTTCTTTTGCCATCTTTATGGCATTACTCAGTTCACAATGATGAGTGGTGGTCGTGTTCTAACTTCTGCAGAGCTCCAACAGCTGGACCATGACTATCCAATGAATATGCATGCAAGGGAGATGTGTGGAGTCGGTACATACTTTGAGGAACCTCTAGATGATGATATGCCGACAGATGATGAGCGACGAATGCCAGACTCCGACGTGGAGGAGAATTCTGATGACGACGACTCCTATGATGATTCCGACGAAGGGGGTATGACCCCCGACATAGAGGAGGAGTCCTACTGACCAGGTTTTTCGTATTTATTTTCCACTGAGGGCAGTGTCCCGTCTAACTGTGGGGTAGTGGTATTTGCATGCTTTACTTCTCTATCCACATTTGCATTTATTTATGTTTGTTTTCTTAGTTTTTTTTCTTTTTTTTTTAGAAATTTATTTTCTTACTTAGCTTCGCATGAAATTATTCTAATAGGCAGCATGAAATTATAACAAGAGTATGTGCTACAAACATGACTATTGAGACATTTAGGCTTTAATAGTGACTCACTATGTGATATTGTGTGGTTCAATTCCTTCATCTGTTGGGACAAGAGTCTATACTACTTCCAATAAAGTCGACCATGTGCCTTGTGTGTGTGATATAATAGTATATTCTATGTTTGTGGCTGATGCTAGAACTTGCCCAGTATGTGTGCAAAGCAAAAATAAAGAATGCAAGTTTAGGAGATGATTTAGGCATTTCTTTGGCAACCTATACTTGTTTACCTTCTTTTTACCTACCCATGGACATCATCCTAGTTAACCCCTTTTGAGCCTTTAGCCTATTTTCTTTGACAAACCTCGTATGTAAGCCTAATCCATTTTTTCAAGACCATAATTTGATCCAAATTCCTAAGTGCTTTAAAGTGTAAAGTCATGTGACAAAATAAGAGGAAATTGGGTGGGTATGATGCTTTAGAAGGCATTGGTTCTTGAAATTGCTATGAAAAAGAAGTGATATCATAAGAGGTATGTTATGAAAAGAAAAAGGAAAAGAAAACTGAAAAGTGAGTTATGCTTAAAAATTGAAAAACAAAAGAGGAGAATAAGGGTGGTAGAATAATAAAAAACGTAGAAAGGTTGTTTGAAAGAAAAGTGTTAATGACTTAATGTGATGTACTAAAGTGCTTAGGAACTTAGTCACTATTTCTGGCCAAAATAGTCCTACCCGTCCCTTAGGCTACATTACAACCATCAAAAGACCTACTTGATCCTAAGCTTAGCATTCTGACATTTAGTGGAGCATTACAATAATGGCAAGCCTATGGTCATCAGTTGCAACATATGAATTCTTTGTGAGAGTGAGAGCAAGGATATTTTGATACCCATGTTTGAAAAAATAATGTTATACTTATGAGTGATTATGGGTAATATATTGTGAGACACACATGGTTGATGAGTTTTGGGTAGTTGTGTATGATTCTTTGTGCCCTAACTTTTGAATATGAGTTGACCACCATCACGAGTCTATATTGGAGGTTAAATGGTTTCTACTAATGATCGGAAAGCTACTCTTTGTTGATAATTGTTGTGGTCGTCTTGATGAATATTTTATGTTGTTGCTGTGAAACCCTAAGTTGATGTTTAGAGGGACATGAAATTTTGTTAGAGGACGAACAAAGCTTCAAGTGTGGGGTGTTGATGATAGGCGATATTACACGCCTATAGTGCTGTATTTTGCCCATATTTTAGCCTAGTTTTGAGAACAAATTATATATATCATGCACTTTTAGTCCTTTTTCCTGTAAGTGAGCTAACGAACATGATTAGCAAAGTTTCAGGTATAAATGATGCAGAATTCAGCATTTTATGGATTACTTGACGCCAAAGAAAGCTTCACGAAAGGAGAAAAGCCAATCTTGGACGCCAAGGACTAAAGATGGCGCATGGAAAATCTGTCCCAGGCTAAAACAACAATTCTGAAGACTTTGGGGACTAGCAGTAATTTATTAGGATTAGGATAATGATACATTAACCTAGTACATTTGGGTTAAGTATTTCATTAGCTTATTAGGATTAGGATAATGATACATTAACCTAGTACAATTGGGTTAAGTATTTCATTAGCTTAGTAAGATTTGGTTAACTATTCCATTAGCTTAGTAGGAATAGGATATAGGTATTATAAATACCCTATCTTGCTAGAGATTTAGAGACATCTTCTAATTCATTCTTCTCTTATTCTTCTACAACAATTCTCATTCTAGTTCTAAATAATTATTCTTCCGTTAATTCTACTTTTTATTCTTCTTCTATTCATCTATTCTTAATTTCCGCTACAAGAGAAACGTTACTTGCCAAGAAAGTCACGCCCAAACGCCTACCACACCATTACAAACGTGAATTCTTATTGTGGTATAATAACAATGTCAATTGTGATTTCCTTCGCACTCATGGGTAACTAAACTTCTCTGTTGGGGTTATGGAAGCCGAATAAGATACTATTTATTGCTCTGAGTTTGTGAGTTTGTGACACGTATGTTGCTTATATCATTATTCTCTTCATCTTAATCTAAATTCTTTGTGGTTGCAAACGCAAGAATACGCCAGTATAACATTTAACTTGTTCGAAAGAAAGGTTATCTGTCTAGAAAAGAGATAATGTCAAGGTAGTAGGGTCCCATCCCCTATTAAAAAGTTAGTGTCGTAACTGGATTAACCTCTTGGAGAATTCGTACCGTTAGACACGCTTTTAGCTCAAAAGAGTTAAAGTAAAATAATCCTCGAATAGGTCGAAAGACGCCTGGATTTACCATCGAATACAATTCTCTATAAGCACATACATGTCTGGATTCAACACACTCATAGCCAATAGAAGTGCAAGAGCTAGACAAGATAAAGCAGGATCAGGATCTATCCCTTAGTTACCGTGATCGCGGGCTATGGGATGAGATTGCTATTAGTCAAACTAGTCAACCATTAGTGATCGCAATAAATCCTCCTTAATTATAGTAGGTGCGATCGCGATCAATCTTCCACGATTGCGTGAGAGTGGAAATTGACCCAGGGGCAAAGATGTAACTTCACCGAACCGAGCTCAATTCCTTTTATTGGCTTAAATCCTTTAATGGCAATCATTCCATAACCTTACCTCTCATCCTTAGTTTAGGATTTTTGTAATTTTCTTAGAGCTTGGAGAAAAATTTGTACTAATCTTGAGCTAAGAAGACATTAGAGTGACTTTTAAGTGGAGAATTAGCAAATTCCATTGAGGATTAATTGAAACTTAGAGTATGGTTTGCATTCTCTTTATTTGTCATGAATCAAATTGATGGAGATTTTGGTATATATTTTTTTATTATCTTTATGAGTTGCTAGTTCTTTCTCTTAGAATTATTTTAGAATAGGGTGCATTTATGCATGGGTTGTGATTCATATATGTATATGCTAATGTGTTAGTGTTGGGTTCTACTATTGCTTGAGTAAATTGATTGGGATTTATAGATGAAAGCCCTAAATACCCAAAATGGGTTTGGGCATGAAAACCCCAAGATCTTAAAAGCCTAAACCATCCTTGAAAAAAGGGATTAGGTGAACTTTAGGAACTCTCATCATCCTTGAAAGAGGGATGTGGGAACAAAGGATATTGTAGATAATTACTAGTCTTAGTTTGCTAATTGTCCACCATCTTACACATAAGGGTGAATATGGGGTTGGCTATCCCTTGGGTACCATCCTAGAAATAAAGGGTGCCTAATTGAGGTGTTGGGTGGATTTAATTGACACACTCATTAGGTACTTGAAAGAGTCAGTGAGTGACATCTTTTAGGTTTTATTGAAGAACTAATCTCAATGACTTTAAACCTATCCTACCACATCATCAACGATTAGAATTTCCATCGAATTATCATGCTCCCACGCATAACTTTCCCATAGGAAAGCATAATCCCAAGATCTATTTTAATTGATTATACTCTAATTATTCTTAGTCTTAAATTAGTAGTTTAGAATCCCAACATTAATCATATCTTTGAAAACGTTTAAAACCCTTAAATTTTTGTATCTTAAGTTTGAATTTAGTAAGTACTTTTATTTCGAACTTACCTATTCGCCACTCATATTATTCCTCGTGGATTCGACCCCAACTTTTGTTGGGTTATTATATTGACAACGATTATCTTGCACTTAAATTGATATGTAAGTTGAATGTTATCAGGAACCACAAGGTTGAAGAGGTTACATAGGAAACAGAAGAGGACATGCAGTCCAAGTATCCTCAACTATTTTCTGCTCCTAGGATTCATGCGGAAAGGTATGTTTTCTTCAACATACTTTTGTTTTTAAGTTTTTGTAAAGGAAAGATTAATATTTTTTCATCATTATTTTCTAACTTGGTTAAAGGTTTGATTGATATTTAATTATGCAAATGAATCATGCTTGTGGTTACCCTACCTTGTCTGTTGCTCGGGGATGAATATTCCTAGCAAGGGAGACTATAACATTCTGGGTTTTTGACCAATATAAAATTTCCTAGATTTCTGGTTAATGGCTAAGATATGACTAAGGATTACTAGTCATATGACAGGGTACAGTTCATATGGGTTGGTCTTATGCTAACTAGTGTTGGATGGTCAGTTGAATTTGGTTTCTGGAATGGATATAACTTGATTAGTATGATTCATATTGGAGGATACGGGTTGTTGGGTTTGGTTCATTCTTACACTTAATCTTAGACTTAGAAACTTAAGTTACTCTGAGTACAAGTGGCTCACCATGAGTTGTAAGCTAGGGTATGAGTCGTACCATAGACACGTATGGGTGACAGTGGATATTCCTCTTTTGATTCTATTCTGTCAGAGGTACGGCTTAGAGGTATGGCTCATATACTTTGGGTACAATTTAGTTTAGGTAAGTCATACCTTGGACGGTGTTGGGTCCAAGGGGGAGGCCTAGGGTACGAATGGTGGGTACCACTCGTATTAGAGGGTACGAAGGGTATGGTTAATAGTATCCCCTAACGGGAATTTTATGCAATGTAAGTGAGGTCAATCTGGACATTTCCCCACTTAACCTAATAAGGCCCCATGATTTTTAACTCACTTGGAAGGTTATTTGCCCTATTATTCTATTCATTAACACTTAGAAAACACTCTCTAATTCTCTCTAAAGTTCTTGGGCAAAGAAAGCTAGGGTTTTATCTTAAGTATTAGTTGGGGCTTGGGTTGGTGATTTATCTCTATTATCTTCTCAATTAAGCCATGTACTCTTCCCTTATTTTTAGTTCTAACTAAAGGCATGGTTTTATACAATATTGTCATGGCATGATTTATTGCATGGTTTTGGAATTTTCAACTATGTGTTGGAGTTTTGGTTATACATGCTTGGTTATGGTTTTCCCATATTTTAATTGTGTTATTACATGCGTAAATTGTGATTTTGGATAATTGGTTGCATGGGAATGGTCATATGGTAATTGGTTTTGGTTTTGGAAATACTATGCCCGTAACTTGTTTCATAAAATGCATATGATAATGCTTTTACTATGTTATTGGATTTTTAATGGAATTATTGCATGGGATGGTTTAGTAATGGTTTGGTGGTTATGGTTAATTGGACTCCTTGTGGGATACAATGGAATCCCCCAAGTAAACATGTTAGTAAACATCCTTATTGGGTATAATGGAATCCCCCAAGCAAATATAATAATGGAACACTTGTGGGGTACATAGGACTCCCCCAAGTTAACTTGGTAAATGGGTAAATGGGAATCCCTTAACCTTAAAAGGTTTGGCTAAGGAAAATAGTTGTAAGTTATAGTCGGTATGACGATACCACTATTAATATCCTTGGTTAATAATAAATAGAATAGTGGATTGGTTGGTTGTAAATGGTTTTAATTGGGCAATAATGGTGGGGTGTGATAGCTAACCATGAAGGTGGGAGTTCAATGAACGAACACTGGAAACTAATGTTTGCTGACATAAGGGGTTGGGCATAGTAGCCATATATGATACTATGAGGTACACAAGACTCCTTTAAGTACACTGTACATATGTATCATGGAGAGCTAAGGGTACTCAAAAATCCCCTACTCTTATGGTATATTTGATTTATGAGGCTACACACATTGGGGCCCGTTCAGGGGGTTACACTGGACCCATATAGCCCACGGGTAGTTAAGGACGGTTAAGCTATATATACTCGGGCTAATAGTTTCAAATCCATGCTAAAATCAATTTCCTTTCCCAGCATGGTTATATTTATGTGTGTGTGGTTTATCTGCATATGGTTAGTTTACTTAGTTTTACTGGATGGTATTATTTTATCCTTATCCTAAGTTCATGCTAGCGTTTACCTGCTAACCCATCTTTGGGCAGTTGTATCCTCACGCGATGCAGGAAGATTGCTTTAGTCATCTTTCATTGTGATCAAATTTTAGGATCAGTTTCTGGATTAAAGTGGTGAGCTTTCATCTTCCCAAAGTCTCTATTTCATGTTATTGGCATTTTTATATAATTTGGTTTATTTATAGATATTGGTTTTTGCTATGTTTTGGGGCATGTCCCAACTGGATATTGGTTTTCTTTTGGTTGGAGCCTTTTGTGGAACTACTATAGGTTGGTATAGGCAGGATTAATATTGGTTATAGCCTTGGTATTGGCATTGATATTGGGCCTGATGTCGTTGGACTAAATTTTTCACTGTTGCATCCTCTTTTATTTTGGAATTATATATAATTATTATGGAACTATATGGTTATGGTTCTTGATTATGGTATGGTTGGTATTGGTTATCGATTGGGTATTAGACGATAGGACTTGTTGGGTGGTCATAGATATAGACCTATCCCAGAGTCTTGGATTATGCAATAACACTATCTTTTTATATATTCAGAATTCATCCAACTCAGGATATATGTTAGTTGGTTGAGTTAGGTAACGGGGGTGGTATCCAGTCCTGGTTGGACTTGGGATGCCCATTACGACAAAGACCTAGTTCAGGTCGTGTCACTATATCGCCCACTATAATTTGGAGTTTTGTTTTCTTGGCAGGTTATTATCGGTGTTTTGTCGTTGGTTTCTCTTCTAATATAGATCCTTTGAATAAATTGACTTAGAATAAGATTTCCTTCCATTATTCCGATGCTTGTGAGGTGAGCTTTCAAAATCTCTAGGATTTTTTGACTTCAACTCCTATATTGGCTTTACCTAAGAAGGGCATGGGCTTTACCGTATTTTGTGACGCTTTAAGTGTTTGATTGGTTGTTGTATTAATGTAGGAGGGTAAGGTGATTGCTTATGCTTCTTGTCAGTTAAAGCCTCGTGAGAGCAATTATCCAACCCATGATTTAGAGTTATGCATAGTTGTGTTTGCCTTGAAATTGTGGAGGCACTACTTGTATGGATTTTGTTGTGAGATCTTCTCAGATCATCATAGCCTTCAGTACTTCTTTACCCAACGAGATCTTAATATAAGTCAATACCGTTGTCTTGAGTTGCTTAAGGATTATGACTTGACTATTCTCTATCATCCGGGAAAGGCTAATATGGTTACGAATAACTTGAGCCGAAAGCCGACTAGCATGGGTAGCTTGGCGTATCTTTTGTCCATGAGAGGCCTTTAGCCTAGAGGCTCAGTCTTTAGCTAACCAATGCATTTTGGCATTTGTGAGGATAGATCTTCTTTGATGAGGCATATTTGAGCTCATCAGTTTAATGATGTTGGATTAAGGTCGATACAAGATAAGGTGTTGAGTGGGAAGGATAAGGAAGCCTCACTTGATTCAGATAGAGTTTTATAGATTAGAGGTCGATTTTACATACAAATAGTGGGTGACTAGATTAGTTCGATCTTAGAGGATATGCGTCGTGCATGTGTAAAGGATTTTGGTGGTCAGTGGGAGCAGCACTTGGCTTTAGCAGAGTTTGCATATAAGAATAGCTATAATTTTAGTATCAACATGGCTCTTTTTAAGGCATTGTATGGTAGGCATTGTCGCTCTCCGGTTGGTTGGTTTGATGTTTCTGAAGTTAGACCTCGACGTATTGACTTACTTCATAAGTCTTTGGCCAGAGTCCTAATAATTTGGGATATACATAGAGCAGTTTAGAATAGGCAGAAGTGCTATGCAGATCGTAAACTTCATGCCTTGAGATTTAGTGATGGCAATCATATTTTCTTTTGAGTTTCACCCATGAAGTGTGTGCTGAGTTTTGGAAGGAGGGACAAGCTTAGCCCTAGGTATATTGTTCCATTTAAGATTCTTCGGACTGTTGGTGATATGGACTATGAGTTAGCTTTTCCCCCAGATCTAGTAGATGTTCATCTAGTTTTTCATGTTTCTATGCTTCGCTGTTACATTCCTAATGAGTCTCATGTCATTCGCTATGAGTCGGTTTAGTTAGATGAGTGGTTGTCTTTTGTTGAGGAGTCGGTCTCTATTTTGGCTAGGGATATTAGGCATTTACACTCTAGAGTTATCCTTATGGTTAAGGATCAGTAGAGATATCGACCTGTAGATGAGGCTACTTGGGAGGTCATTCTGATATGCGTACTTCCTATCCCCAGCTCTTCATTGATTCAGATATTTATTTTCCCTAGTTTGAGAACGAACTAGATTCTTAGTGATGGATGATACAACAACTTAAAAATTTGATGAAATATGTGAAATGTGTGTTTCTTAGTGATTTGACTATTTTACTCCGCCTCGCAGTTGCATTATGGTATTTCTGAGGTGTGTGGCTGATTTGGCGTTGTTCCCGATGTATTTTGGTACCATTTAAATGATATTGTGATTTTTAATGGCTTTGAGAGTTATATTTTGGGCTTATGTGGATTTTTTTTGATTCGTACGATGGATGGCTCAATGGACTATGCTAGAAGCTCCGGAATATCAATTTTAGGCTATGTAGACTTTTGGTTTGGGTCCCGGTGCACCCGAGCGCATTTTGACCTGCTGGTCAAAAATTTTAAAAATTAGAAATATGGGTGTGGGACCCATATTTGATTGAAATGACATCGAATGGAAAATATGACTTCTCCAATAGATCCAGAATGTCGATTTTAGGGTGGTAACATATTTGGTGTGACTTTATGGCTTTTAAATCTCATTTCGATCCTTGATTTAGAAAATTGTGATTTTAGGTTTTTGGGGTTAATTCCATCAAAGCAACATTTTTTTTGAAAATTTGAGATATCCATTGAGTCCGTAGCTTTGAATTTTGTGTGGTTACATAGTTCGTTTGTGCATATCAGACTCCAAACGAATCTCGAACACCCCATCGAAGTCCGGTGCAAGTCCTAGCTCGAGTGTGCCTATTACCCTCTTTCGGTGCAGGTCCTAGCTCGAGTGTGCCTCAATTTGCTTGACTCGGGCGATTCTTGGAGCTTCCAAGGTAGCGGTTTAACATTCATGCATCTAGAGCTCACTCAGTTTGCTTGACTCGGGCGATTCTTGGAGCTTCCAAGGTAGCGGTTTAACATTCATGCATCTAGATCTCACCTCTATCTTTCTATAGTAGTTATGTCTTTATTAGTATTCGGAGACAGATGTTGACCTTGTGTGGATATTTCTAATGTATTTGACTCATGGTTTGTTTTAGTAGTTCTTACGCTATTGATACCTGGTTTTGGGAATGTATGATATTTGGTATGTTATTTCCATATTTTTATAATTACTTGTATGGTTCAGCTTCATTCTAGAAGCCTTACCTTGGTATATTTTTTGTCTTTTTTTCTCTTTTTGTATCAGTTTGGCTGATAGGCTTACTTGTCAAGGTACGCCGTGACAAGTGCCATCATGATCCTCATTTTTGGGTCGTGACACATATCATACTATTTCTTCTCCTTTTTCTTAGCCTTTTCTTTCAATTCCTTTATAGCTCTTTCTTTTCTTCACTCGATTTGCTAGATAGGACATTCCCTGATTTAGTAATCAGTCTTACCACACTTGTAGCCTCATTTAGGATTTTTATTGGAATGTTTTTTGCTACTTGTTCCTTTCTTCTTTTTGAAGAATTTACTGAAGTTCTTGGTTATGAATGCAACTTGTTCCTCATCCTGTTCAGTCTCCTCATCACTATTAGATGCCTTCAAGGCCAATGATTTCTTAGGTGCAACTTCAACCTTCTTGACTTCATCTATTTGCATTTCATAAGTCTTCAAGTTTCCAACTTATTCATCCAGGGTCATCCTAGTGAGATCCTTTGCTTCTCTAATTTCATTGACTTTAACATCCCATTTAGACTTTGGTAGAACCCTTAACACTTTTTCTACCTGTTCCTTAGTAAAGATGGCCTTCCCAAAGATGTCAATTTATTTTTCAAGCATGTCGATCTTGTTATCATTTCAAGAAGAGATTCGTTCTATTTCATTTTGAAAGCCTCATATTCAGAAAAAAAGAGGAATTCTAAATTTTTCCATTTCAGAGGTGTCATCATGTGCATTCACCAATGCATCCTAGATTTGTTTAGCAATGGCGTAGTGGGACACTCTGTTATACTCAACAGAACCTAGTCCACACACCAAAATATTCTCGAATTTTGCATTCTTCTTTAATGCAATCAGATCCTTAGTAGTAAATTCACTTCTCACCTTCTTGACTTGCTTTCCATCAACTATTTTCATAGGAATATTTGGCTCATCGGTGATCCTATCCCACAACTCATAGTCTTCTCCCTGAATAAACATTTCCATTCTAGCTTTGCACCGATGAAATGAGAGCTACCAAAAAGTGAAGGTCTGGTAGTTGATTGTCCCTCACTGTGACCAATAGGTGGTACGGAATTCATCATGATGATCTTATCTTAGGTACCAACCTTATTTAAGATAACCCTGCTATGATACCAATTGATAGAATATTACACCTACGGATTTACTTATTTTAGCTTAACATTTTCCTATCAATGAAACAAGTTGTCTAACGTGTTTCACAAGAGCTAAAACAGTTAGTAAATGAGACACTGATTTTCACATGAAAAATATCCGGCTCAAAATGGTGCAAAAAACCACAACCTGTACCTCTACAGGATTTTAATCCAACCTTCACTAATCAACTTTGAGCCTTGACAAATAACAAATTACAAGACTTCTGTAATCTAGGAATTATAAACTCTAAGTCCTACTTCTACAAAATACACAAACCACCCAAGGTATGTATTCCCAAGAAGTAGAGTTCTTCAACTTGAATACAATGATCCTAACTCAGTTTACACTTCACTGAAATTGGAATTACATAAAATTACAACTCAAGAACCAACCTAATACATAGAATCTAAGACAACTTATCTTCCAAGTAATAGCAATAGTTTCAACTACATGTTTCTTCAAGCTTTAAAACTACCAAGTTAATTTGCAATTGCCTTTGTCTTTTATAAGTGCGAGAGTGACTACGCAAGTCACTCTCTATATTTAACAACAACTCTTCAAAGAGTTCTTCAATAGATAAGTCTGCTATCTTTAGTAAAGCTCTCAACTCTTTCAAGTTTGTTGTGAAGTGAAACACCCTCTTCAAGTAGAACTCTTACTTTGGCTCGACCACCCTTATTCTCAAGTTCTGTAACCCAACTCAAATTATTATTTAACCCACGTGATCAACACTTTGAGTTTATCAATTCATCAACTTATCCATTTCTAAACCCAAGTGTTTTATCTTCATATATCAGTGGACTTGTATCATCTTGACTCTGCACATCAGTGGACCACTTCAACTAATATGTTTCAGCAATCATGTCAATCATCAAAACTTCATACACTCCAATAATAATACATAGATCTATATAAGAGGTTTAAAGGGGGAATAACATAATCATACATCTATATAAGGTTTAAAAAAGGGAATAACATAATCATAAATCTATATAAGAGATCTTAACATCATATTATCCCATTTAATAAGACACAATAGCAAGATACTTTAACACAGTTTGTTAAAGGAGATAAGAGTGTGAAAGTTTAGTTGGTTTTTTAACGTCTCTCTACTTTATCATAGTGTTATTTAAAATGATAAATATTACATGAAAATAAGTGCAGAAAAGGGTAACGATCTTGATTGTAGAATTTTTTTATATGAAACCCAATATTGTATCAAACATGATATTCAAAGTGTACCAAAGGGTTATAAAATCTAATTTAAAAGTAAAACAAAACTCTTTTGTGTATCACTTATCCTAATATGATTTCTATCTTGTGAAAGAATATCAGAGCTTATATGTTGTTTCACAAAACTAATCTAGACCAATGAGTCAATTAACTGAGCTACAAAGATCGTACTATTTGATTTTAAAAAATATTTGTTTAAAATAATTTTGATTAATAATCTGTTTGGTCTTTTGGATAATCAAAAGTAATTATTTTGGAGATTTTAGATGTTTGACCAAGTATTATGAAAAAAAAAAAAAAAAAAGAGAAGACGTGTTTAATTAGTAGAAGAAAATATGTTAAAAAGGTGAAAAAGGCAACTTTTTCTTTGAAGAAATTTTGGAAAGGAAAAAGGTTCAAAAATAGCCATCTACTTTCATAGATTGACTAAGTCTATAACCCTATTGTTACTAAAGTATGGAAATATATTTTCTTTTAATGATTTTTTGCATGACTGACAATAAGGTGTGGTGTACACCACGTGACATGTTGCATCAGCGCCAAATATTTATATTCTTTTTAATATTTTTCTTCTTCACAATTATTCACAATCTGTTTTATTGTTCCGGTCTTCTCTCAATTCTTCTATACCACGATTCGTATAGCTTTTCACCGGCATCGTCTGTCATGCACGTTCTTCTTATTTTTCTCCATAGTTCTTGCTCTAATAAGGTTCATTTCCAGTTGTTCATATAAGCTCTTTAAATTAATTTAATCTTCCCTTACAAATTCATCACTGCCTTTCTCCATTTTCGTGGCAAAATTTTGATTTTGTAGAGTTGTAAAGATTGGAGTTTAGCAGTTTAACGAGTAGAAAAATTGGAAAAAATAAGAAAAAGGAGGGCATGTTTTTGTATAAGGAGAGCTAAGTTTGTTTGTGGTGTAATAGGGAACAAACAACAATGGTTAAATATACTCATAAATGGAGCACACCATGATGTTCTGATTAGAGAAAAACTATTTCGCTAAGATCTAACTCGTGGTAGCACATGAACTGCTCCAGCTTTGCGAACTTGGGATTTTGGTTGTGTCTTCGTTCTTATGGGGTGGTAGTTGTTGTTGGGTGTTGTAGTTATCTTCTTGCTGTAGTTAGCGTTGTTGAACAAGGAGACCCATTGTAGGAGAAAACCGACAGGGTTGTGTTGGTTGTTAGCCGGAAAAGATAAATACCTGTGGAAGACACAGTTCTGGACAGTAAACAAGAAAAAGAGAATTAAATGGAAAAATATAAATATTTGGTGTTGCGGTGGCATGTAGTGTCCACCTCACCCAATTGTCAGGCCACATGGAAAATCGTAAAAAAAAGATATATTTGCATACTTTGGTAATGGCAGGGGCAAATTTAACTCCATAGTTTAACCAACGCAAACTTAGCGAATGTTAACTTTTCCCTAGCTAGCAACATTTTTGCGTCAAACGAAAATTGCTACTTCGATATCGATAAAAATGATGTTAAAATTAATTAGTCAAACATTATGTTTCAAAAATATTTTTTTTCATAAAAATAGTTTTAACTAAACATTATTTTAAAAATAAGCAAACAAAAATGGCCAAACAAGCTATAAATTTGAAATACGGGAGGTTTAGGAATGGTATTTGGATTTAATGGATCTATGATTGAAACTTGAGGAGCAAGGGAATAAAGAGAACAACTTAAGGTAAAAATTGAACTAATTGTTGGTAAGGTAAATTTTCACATTCTTTAAACGTAGAATTCTGTGACATCTATATATATATATATATATATATATATATATATATATATATATATATATATATATATATATATATATATATATATGTGTGTGTGTGTGTATTTGTGTGTGTATATACATATATAAACACACACATATATATACACATATATAGGTGTGTATATATATATATATATATACACACATATATACATATACATATATATCCTTCTAAAGATAACAATTGCTAATTATTTATAAAAAAAATATTAGAAAACTTTTAGAAGAACCTTGTCATAAAATTAAAAATTTATCTACTTTTCAAAAATAACTTTTTATAAGACCTCTTAAAAGTAATGCAACCTTATTGTTGTCAAAAAGAAAATTATTTCAAATCATTTCTTTTAAAAGATATAAAAAAAAATTCAATTAATAATTTTAAAAGGTTAGTTATTCTAGGAACTTCACGTTTTTACTTCATTCAAAATATAGCACTTTTTCTTTTTTAAATCAAATTTTATATATATAAAATAGGTGCAAATAAGATGGTTAATTATCCTACACTAAATGAATCATTCAAAAATAGTTATAAAGATAAGAATAAATGTTTAAAATCATAATGACTTGAAAATTTATTTTTTATTACGAAAAGGCTCATGTAAATAAAAATATATATTATTTTGCTAATTAAATCCTAAAAAGCCTTGCGAAGTCGATTTGGCAAAGCTACCATCTTTTATTTGAAATTGATGAAAAATAAAATTGATTTATCATATCCAAAATTATTAAAGTCAATTTTCAAGTTTAACGATAATATGCTCGTTTACTGCAAAACTTATCTTTTTAACTATTTCAATATTAATAACTAGTGAGAAACTAACTTTGATTCCAAGAATAAGCCACTATTCCATATTAAAGAAGCGATAAAGGACTTTAACAACTCGGTCGTTTATTCTAAAACGTATGTTCTTACCTATCAAATTTAAACTTTGATAGTACGAATTAAACATCTAAGCCTAACGATTATGCTAAGCTCAATATCCAAAGGGGATGGGAGAGTGGCAACGTTAAAATTCACATAGTTAGTTAGTCAATTCGCAGTTAGATAATTAATTGTTATACTGTTACATTGAGCTTGTGACTGTAGCTTGTTTACTGTTGCATTGGTAATTGGTTACAACTGGCAGAGTTAGTTAGTTAGTTAGGAGAACTAGAAGCTTCGAGAATAAGATGTGGAAGTTTATAAATTTATGATCAATACTCATTATAACTATTTCTTCTCTTCCAACACAATAAACTGAATACAGGTTTCTTTCTTTTCAATGTAGTTAGTTCTCACAGAATTTCTATTCATACTAGTTAACTTAGATGATTTTAGCATGATATCAGAGCCTGAGTTCGATCGTGATGGTTGAGAAGACATCTATGGAGTTTAGATCTCAATTATAGTAGAGTTTTTCAATCTATTGTTAGCTTAGATTTTGATTTGCAGTTCTTAGCTTGAATTCTATGTTGTTCTAGTAGAACTATGTTTTCAACTGTGGTTTTTGATAATCGTAAGAAAGTGTTCTAGTTGAAGTAGATTTTATGATTTTTATTTCTGGTTAGTTGATTGTTGAAGCTAAAAATGGCACCTAATATAGATCCAAGTGATCCATTGTTCATAGGAGCATCAGATGTGTCTGGTACAGCCTTCATACCAATTAAGCTTGTAGGATCAGAAAACTATGAAGTATGGAGTCGATCGATATGAATTGCACTTTTGTGGAAGAGAAAATATGTATTTGTAACTGGAACATGTAGCAAAGATACATATAGAGAAGAGTTGCACAAACAAGTGGAAGCCTGCAATGCCATAGTGTTGTCATGGTTAATGAGTTTTATTAGTGTAGAGTTATTCAGTGGAATCGTATATGCAAAAAATGCATCTGAATTAAGATCTAAAAGAGAGGTTTGACAAGGTGAACCGAATGACACTCTATCAGTTGTATAAAGAGATTAACAATTTGTCATAAGGAACAGACTCAGTAACAGCTTATTTCATAAAATTGAAAAGTTTATGGAATGAGTATGATGCAGTAGTTCCTGAACTATCATGTGTTTGTCCAAATTGGTCACGACCTGAGGCTACCCCCTAGTTACGACAATGGTGCTTACAGTCACAAGCGACCATAAGCAAACCCATCAGCTGGTACCTGTTGTGAGCACTGAATAAATATGAACATAAAACTTGTGCAAAAGATAAATTGAGAAGGAAAATATAAATCTGAATACTGAAATATCGAATCAATCATAAGTATGACACGTTTGATAAAATTGAAGGTAACTAACTGACTGTCTAACTAAATGTCTGAATGTCTGAAAGCCTCTAAACTGACAGAAGATTTAATGGGACAGACCCTCAACTAAATCTTACCAACTGAATAAAGTGAAATACTGAAATAACAGAATAAACATAATATGTCCTCGATGGATGAGGACTCACCACTATGGCTAATGGATTACGCCGAGCTGTCTAATTGAGATCGAGAAAATGTGCATCCGAACGTATGATATAAGACATCATAGCACAAAGAAGAGTATGCGTTCAATACTTTGCATGTACTGGTATATGAGATGAGGTTAGGCTGATGTACATAGGGCACTGTGCATATGAAATAAGGACTAACTGAATAGCATGAGATAGTTGAAAGTGAATGCATAAAAACTGTAACATCTAAGAATGCAAGACCAATCATAAACATATATCTAAAATAATCTATAAACTGGAAGACTAAAATCTGATAACTGAACTGAGAATCTATATGCTTTAGTCAGACAAACCTTAACTGAAACTATAATAAAGACTGTACTGAGACTGTAGAGTTATCATCTAAATAACATGCCCCAATCTGAGTTAATTGGGGTCCAACCTGTAACCTTAATTGAAAGGGTGTCAGTACCACGCCACAGGTATTAACACTGGTTGTGTGGATCCACTAAACCAGTGTCTCGAAGGACTAATGAGTCATCCTCAACTTACAGGTGCTCTAATGAGATATGTGGCACTCTCAACTGGCAGGTAGACACTTAGTCAACCCTCAACTGGCAGGTAGACATCTCTAACCTATGTTGGCTACGTAGTTTTGTAACTTGAGGATTGCTACAAAGGGTCACACCCTCTACTGTCATGTGAGCCCTCATCCCTGAGTTCTTACTCCTAAGTTATTACATAATTGATAGTGCTCATCGTGAACATAAACATGTAAGTATACTGATAAGATTCATGGATTAACTGTCTGAGTATTTAAAAAGCTAAATTCATGTAAATCACATAGGTATTTGGTGTTCATAACCCACCAACACTGAATGAAATTAACAATAATGCTATATAAAAGCGTTAAAACCATAGTAGAAGATCATTGTTCAAGATCCAACACTTAGGCATTCCATCAAACACATGAGAGTAGTGAACTTAAGCATGGGAATGGGAAAATCATGCAAAAATAACATGATTACAAGACTAAAATCATAACTTAGGGATTTAACGTGAAGATTACAACATTTAAAACATGTAATGGCTCATGCCACTTGAAAACACTTATAAACATAACTTGTAATTGAATTCACAAGATATTTATGGAGATATTTCAACTTA
Organism: Capsicum baccatum var. pendulum; assembly: GCA_030864225.1. Taxonomy (NCBI): domain Eukaryota; kingdom Viridiplantae; phylum Streptophyta; class Magnoliopsida; order Solanales; family Solanaceae; genus Capsicum; species Capsicum baccatum. The sequence continues at coordinate 70,660,785 of CM061558.1, read as the reverse complement.
AAAATGAAACTCATAATTTAAACCAAAAAGAGATTCTTGGACTCCATGGGTGAAAAAAAAACCCTGGATGAACATCACACATACCTCACTAGATGATTTTGTGAAGATTCATAAGAATTTCTTGAGGTTCGAAGCTTGACAGGGTTTGTTCTTGAGGTGAAAGATGGTTTTCTTGAGAGATTTTATGAATAAAGGGGTAAATAATGCTCCTTGAGGCCCTAAATTTCATGTTATGGATAAGTTTGGGTGAGGGAATTGACCCAAATACCCTTAAATAATAAAGAACAAAAGTTGGATGAATAAAGAAGGGCACGACGCAGGCTCTGGAATAGCTCACTAGAGGGCGCAGCGCTGGCTCTAGAGCAGCGTACTGAGGGTACGACGCGGGCTCTAGAGCAGCGCACTGGGGGTGCAGTGTGGACTTATCCCAGTGTTTCTACTATTTTGGATTCCCAAACACACTTCTATGCTCATCTAAAAATTTTGAAACTCATCCGAGATGTACTTTTAACTATCCCGATCATGAATTAACTTAAAAATCAACATTCTGAGGTCGAAAATATCAAAAATCAAATCATCAAAGTTTAGAAGCCTTGGAAATGACTAAGTGCCAACACTTAGTGAAATGTCTAAGTCTTGGACCCTTTTAATATGCAATCATGAGCTAAATTGAGCTAAGATCTTACGGGGTATTACAATATCTCCCCCTTGGAAACATTCATCCTCAAATGAGGATGGTTAGCTAAGGACATCTAGGAAACTGAGATCATAAATTAAAAACACATGACTGGAAACATGATTGCATAACTGAGTCTGATAGACAACAGAATACCATGCAACCTAACCAGTACCTAAGATAGAGTCTGCCATAATCCTCAGCTGAGTAAGAAGTATAAACTAGAAGGAAGTGAGCTAATTTGGTCATTCTATCTATAATGACCCATATCGAATCATACTGACGACACATACGAGGCAACCCTATCATAAAATCCATGTTCACCACTTCCCACTCCACTTTCAAGTGGGGATATCGAACTCCTTCAATATGCCACTAGTCCTTTGGTTTTCAACCTTAACTTGCTGATAATTAAAATACTTAGCTACAAATTCTGCAATATCCTTCTTCATACCATTCCATCTGTAAATTTCCCACAAGTTACAGTATATATTAGTGGCTCCTGGATGAATAAAATATCATGCACCATGTGCTTCTGTAGATCGGCTGCATTAACCCATCAATACTCAGAACACATAACCTGGTCTAGAAGTGCAACACGTCATCTTCTCCTTGGGAGAAAACCTCTACTTTCGGATCTCTGACTGGCTCTTTCAATCTAACCAAACTAGGATCTCTGTCTTGTTTTTCTCTTACTTTTATAACCAAGGAAGATTCCAAACTATTCTGAACAAATACTCTACCTTCTGCTGAATCAACCACCCGGATACCTAATATAGCAAGCTGATAAACCTTACTGACTAAGTTCTTCTTATACTCCTCAACATGAGCAACACTACCCATAGACAACCTGCTAAGGGCATCTGCCAGTACATTGGGCTTGCCCGGGTGATACAACATGCTCATGTCATAATCTTTTAACAACTCAAACAATCTCCTCTGATGAAGATTCAAATCTTTCTATGAGAACATATACTGCAAGCTTTTGTGATCCATGAACACATCAACATAAATCCCATAAAGGTAATGTCTCCATATCTTTAAAACAAACACAACAATTGCAAACTCAAGATCATGGGTAGGATAATTCTTTTCATGGGGTTTAAGTTGTCTAGATGTATAGGCTATGACCTTACCTCTCTGCATCAACACACAACCAGTACCAACTCTGAAATCATCATAGTGAACCACAAATCTATCTGAACCATCTAGCAAAGTCAACGCTGGAGCAGAAGTGAATCGAGTCTTCAACTTCTAAAAACTCTTCTCGCAAGAATCTGACCATTGAAACTTGACTTTTTTTTGAGTCAATCGAGACATAAGGGATGCAATAGAAGAGAGCCCTTCAATAAATCGTCTATAATAGCTATCCAAACCCAAGAAACTCTTGATATCTAATTGAGAGATGGGTTTGGGCCAGTTCTTCATTACTTCGATCTTTTGAGGGTCCACTCTAATGCCATCACCAAAAATAATATGGCTAAGTAAAGTTATTGATCTTAGCCAAAATTTGCACTTACTGAATTTGACAAACAACTAATGAGTTCTAAGAATCTGTAATACAATTCTGAAATGGTTTGCAGGATCATTATCACTACAAAAATAGACAAGGATATCATCAATGAAGTTATGACAAATATGTCCAAGTACTGCTTGAACACTTTGTTCATCAAGTCCATGAAATCTGCTGGGGCATTCGTTAGTCCAAAAGACATAACAAGGAATTCAAATTGACCATATCGAGTTCTGAAAGTTGTCTTCATAAAGGCACATTCTCTGACTCTGAGTTGATGATAGCCAAATTTGAGGTCTACCTTGGAGAAGTAACTAACACCCTGAAGTTGGTCGAACAAGTCATGGATTGGGGAATAGATACTTAATTTTTTATTGTGACTTTGTTCAACTGACGGTAATCGATGCACATTCTGAGAGAACTATCTTTCTTACGCACGAAAAAGACTATGCCCCCATGAGAAAACACTGGACCTAATGAATCCCATATCTAAGAGATCTTTCAACTACTTTTTCAACTCCTTAAGCTTAGATGAAGCTATTCTGTAGGGTAGAATAGAGATAGGTTAGGCATATAGAAGGAGATCTATTTCGAAGTCAATTTCCCTTTCAAGAGAAACTCCAGGAAGGTCTTCAGGGAACACATCTAGAAATTCCCTTACTACTGAAATAGACTCAAGACTTGGAATCTCAGAACTAGAGTCCTTGACTCGGAAAAGATGGTAAGCACACCCCTTAGAAATCATTTTTCTTGCCATAAGATAGGAAACAAAGTACTACCCCTCCAATCAATAACTGGTTCATTGGGAAACTAAAACTAAATAATTCTATTTCTACAATCAACTGAGGCATTATATGAGTAGAGCCAATCCATGCCGAGAATGACATCAACATTAGTCATTTCTAACTCCACAATGTCAACTGAGGTAACTTTCTAGGATACTAGATCGAACAGTTTCTGTATACCTGCCTGGCTACAATAGAGACACCTACTGAAGTAGACACTGAGAAAGGTTCTGCTAAAAATTAAGGACTGACATCGAAATTGACTATTATATAGGGGGTTACAAAGGAGAGCGAAGCTCTGAGGTCTAATAAATCATAAACATGGAGATGAAAGACTTATAACGTACCTATAACCACATCAGAAGAACTCTTCTGATCCTGTCGAGTTTAGAGGGCATACAACTTGTTTTGAAGCTACCCATTGGTTGCACTGGAAGTGGTACCCTAATGAGTCGGGCGACCAACTGGTATTTGAAGACGATTAGACTGAACCTGCTGGCCAACCTTTGGGCAATCTCTGATTCTGTGGCTTGGATTGCAACATCCAAAATACATATCAATGTCAGCTCTACACACACCATGATGGTGTTGCCACACTTCCCATAAAGTGGATTAGTATGAAAACTGTTCACACTACCCTGGGACTTAGAGCCTAGAGCTCTATCCCAACTATCTTTCCTGAACTTGGACACTAGCGCACTAGCTGAAGATGGAACTAGGGATGAAGACTTCTGACGGAACTGAGAATGGTTACCACCCTCTGACCTTGGCTAAGAAAAGTTAAAACTACCTATTTAGGCCCTCTTATTCTCCATCTGTTTCTCCGTAAGATTTTCTTCCTCAATCTGCTGATCATGAACCATAAGTCTAGATAAGTCTATCTCTTTAATCAATATGGCAGTCCTACACTCCTTAACCACACCCTTAACTACACTATAAGCTATACCAAACACGTACTTACTCATTCTAGACCTATTGTTAACCACAATATTAGGAGCATACCTTGCTAACTGAGTAAACTTCAGTGATTACTCCTTCACACTCATGATGCCAGCTTCAAGTTAATGAACTCTTAAACCTTAGCTTCCCTCAATTCCAACAGGAAGAACCTATCTAGAAAAGTCATGGAAAACTCTTCCCACTCTACAGTTCATGCCTCAGCACCTCTATTCTCCTTTCATTGCTTATACTAAGTGTGAGCTACATCTTGCAACTGATATGCAGCCAAGTTTGCACTCTCACTCAAAGTGACACCCATAATATCAGTCACTTTTTAGATAATATCAAAAACTTTTTACTGGTCTTCTTCAGACTTGGATCCCAAAAATAAAGGAGTATTCATTTGGGTAAAGTCCCAAATCATAGTTGCAGTTGTATTTGCCACTAGATAAGATGGGTCAACAGTCTGCTAATTGATTTGAGTAGCTAATAAGTGAGCTAAGGTAGTAAAAGAAGATCTGAACTCAGCATGAGAGATATGCTCATTCAAGAGATCTTCTTGAATAGGTGGTGGTGTGGGACAATTCCTATTATTTCTTTTAGGAGGCGTAGTCTGTAAACGGAATGAAGGATAAGTTAGGAAGGGAGTTTAAATAGAGATCATTCTTATCTGCATGAAATGACTACTGAAAGAAAGAAAACTTTTCTAAAACATTCTGTAGGCTCTTGTCCATAAGTGTGGAGAGCTTCACACCCATGTACAAGACTTTACTTAACGCGGCTTTCAAACTCCCTAGGACACTTTAGAACCATGGGCTCTGATACCACATTTTGTCATGTCCTGAGGCTACCCCCTAGTTGCTACAACGGCACTAACGATCCTAAGTGACCACAAGTTAACCCATAAGCTGGTACCTACTGTGAGCATTGAATAAATATGAACATAACACCTATGTAGAAGATAAACTGAAAAGGGAAATATAAATCTGAATACTGAAATACTGAATCAATCATAAGTCTAAAATATCTAATAAAACTGAAAGTAACTGATTGACTGTCTGAATATCTAAAAGCCTTTAAACTGACAGAGGGGTTGATGGGACAAACCCCCAAATAACTTTGATCAACTGACTAAAGTGAAATACTGAAATAATGGAATAAATATAAGATGTCCTTAATGGATGAAGACACACCACTATGGTTGTTGGATTACGCTGAGCTATCTAACTGCGGTTGGTAAAATATGTGTCCAAACTTATGACATAAGACATCATAGCACAAAAAAAGAGATATATAGTTATTACTTTGAATGTACTGGTATTTGAGATGAGGTTAGGCTAATGTACATGGGGTACTATACACATGAAATAAGGATTAACTGAATAGCATAAGATACATTAATGTATGAAAATTGTAATATCTGAGAATGCAAGACCAAGCATAAACATATATCTGAAATAATCTATAAAATGAAAGACTAAAATCTGGAAACTAAAAAACTGAGAATCTGTATGCTTTGGTTAGGTAAACTTGAACTGAAACTATGTCGAACATTGTACTGAGATTGTGGGAGGTATCATCTAACTGACATGCCCCAATCTGATCTAATTGGGGTCCACCTTGTAACCATAGTTGGAAGGGTATTAGTACCGTGCCATGGGTACTACACTAGTTATGTGGATCCACTAAACTAGTGTCCCGAAGGACTAATGAGTTACCTTCAACAGGCAGGTGCTCTAATGAGATATGTGTCACCCTCAACTGGCAGGTAGAAATCTCTAACCGACGCTGGCTACGTAGTTCTATAACTTGGGGATTGATACTAAAGGTCACACCCTCTACTATCAGGTGATCCCTCATTCCTGAGTTTGCTCGGTGCTAAATCCTACTCCCAACTGAACTGACATTGATACTGGAAAGGACTGAACTCGACTGAAAATTATTACATGACTGATAGTGCTCATTATGATCATAAACATGTAAGTATATTGATAGGAGTCATGGATTAACTGTCTGAGTACTTGAAAAGCTAAATTCATGTAAATCACACAGGTATCAAGTGTTAAGAACCCACTAGCACTGAATGAAATTAACAATAATGCCATATAAAAACGTTAAAACCATAGTAAGGGATCATTGTTCATGATACAACACTTAGGAATTCCATCAAACACATGAGAGTCATGAACTTAAGAATGAGAATGGGTAAAGCATGCGAGAATAACATGATTACAAGACTAAAATTATAACTTAGGAATTTAACGTAAAAATTACAACATTTAAAATATGTAATGGCTAATCTCACTTGAAAACACTTATAAACATAACTTGTAATTGAATTCACAAGAGACTCAGGAATATATTTCAACTTAAACATGAAAACTCATAATTTAAACCAAAAGGGGATTTTTGAACTCCATGAGTGAAAGGAACACATGGATGAATATCACACATACCTCACTAGATAATTTCGTGAAGATTCTTGGGAATTTCTTGAGGTTTGAAGCTTGAATTCATTGATTACTTGAGTAAGGGTTAGGGTTTGTTCTTGACGTGGAAGATGGTTTTCTTGAGAGAATTTATGAAGAAAGGGGGAAATAATGCTCCTTGGGGACCTAAATTTTGTGTTATAGACGAGTTTAGGTGAGGGAATTGACCCAAGTGCCCTTAAATAACAAATAAAACAAGTTGGATGGATAAAGAAGGGCGCGGTATGGTCTTTGGAACAACGCACGGGCTTTGGAGCGGTGCACTAGGGGGCACAGCATGGGCTTATCCCAAAGTTGCTACTATTTTGTATTCCCAAACACACCCCTACGCTCTTCTAAAAATTCCAAAACTCACCCGAGATGTTTTTTTAACTACCCTAATCGTGAATCAACTTAAAAATTGATGTTCTAAGGTCGAAAAGGTCAAAAATAAAATCATCAAAATTTAGGATCCTTGGAAATGACTAAGTCCCAACACTTAGTGAAATGTCTAAGTCTTGGACCCCTTTAACATGCAATCATGAGTTGAATTGTGCTAAGATCTTATGGGGTATTACAAAAGTCTATGAATTATGCAGATCATCTTTATGAGCTCGGACTAATATAGTTTCTGAGTGGTTTGAATGATTTCTATGATCAAGCTAGAAGGCAAATCTTGTTAAAGGGATTTACACCTACACTAAATCAAGCTTATGCAATGATAACTGGAGATGAAATCCAGCAATTGGCTTGTGCAAATATCTCAAATAAAAGACTAATCCAATTACAATGCTAGTAAGTAAAAACTTAGCAAGTAACTATGGAACACAAAACAACAGAGGAAGGAAGTATGATTATTGTTACTTCACTGATCATACTAGAGAAACTTGTTATAAATTGAAAGGTATTCTAATGATTGGAAACAAAGAAGAAGATTAGGTTACAGTGGTAATTCAAGAGGATCAAATAAAGGCCTTGGTTCTGCGGGGTTCAACAATCAGTCACATAGAAAGCCTGGTGGATATGGTAATCATAGAAATTAGTTTGGAGGATAGAAAAATGCTCAGCACTCAGCAAATAACATAGCTGGTAATAATTTCTATGAAGGTGTAGGTAAGGCTTCTTCAACTAGTCATGAAAACAACAAATATATACACAGTGTCATTATACCCAAAGGACAAGCATTTACAGATAGAGAATACAAGCAGATCATAAAGATGTTGCACAAAGATACATTTAAGAACAAGCAAATTAACATGTCAAAAATTAACATGATAGGTAAAATTATTTGCTCCTCATTTCATCAGATGTCATAGAAATAGATAGTGGATTCAGGTGCAACACATCATGTAGGAGCAAATAGGGATGTCATGTCAAAATACTGCAAAGTAGGTGTTTTAGGTAAGGATAAGGTGAACCTTCCCACTGGTGATAAGGTTTATATATCACACACTGAAGAAGCATATATTTTTAAAGAAGGATCTATGAGAAATGTACTATATGTGCCTGACTTTAAGTTTAACCTATTATCAATGTCCAGAATGACTAGGTAACTTTCATGTTTTGTTTTCTCCTACATTAACTTTTGTGTCTTTCAGGACCTTTATAGTGGCTGGGTGAAGGGGATTGATAAGGAAAGTGGTGGTTTTTATATTTTCAAAGGAACATGTAAAGAGCATAAAACATAAAACACACAGGGTCAGGGTTACAAATTTGTAACAGAAGTTTCTGTGCAGGATTATAATCTATGGCATAGAAGGCTTGGACATCCCTCAGCACATATCTTAAGGTTGATGAACATCTTGAAGAATGATAAGGATGTAGAAGCTTTGAATAATTGTCATGCCTGACCTTTAGCTAAGCAGACTAGACTAAATTTCCCTATAAGTAAGACGAGTTGCCCAGTGTTTTGACATTATACATATACATCTGTGGGGACCCTATAAAACACCTGCCTATGACAACAAGTATTATTTCTTAACCATTTTTTATGATCAAAATAGATATACTTGGATTCACCTATTACAGTTGCAGTCTGAAACTATTATGGCTCTTAAAACTTTTTTTTTTGTATGATTCAAACATAATTTGGTGCACATATTAAGGTTGTGAGATCTGATAATAGGCATGGAGTTTTTTAACTCACAATGCAGTGACTTATTTAGATCTCTAGGTATTATACATCAGAGTAGTTGTCCCATATACCTCAATAAAATGGTGTAGTTGAGAGAAAACACATATAAATATAAATATAGTTAGAGCCATCAAGTTTCAGTCAAATATGCCTATCAGGTTTTGGTGTTTGAATGTTCAAACTACAGTTTATGTTCAAAATAAGTTTCCTTCTTCTGCTATAAAGGGTAAAAGTCCTTATGAAGTGTTGTTCTCCAAACCTCTATCCTTGATATATCTAAAAGTTGTTGGTTGTCTATGTTTTGCATCTGTACTACCAAGAGGTGACAAGTTTCAGAAAGAGCTAAACCTACAGTACTGATGGGCTAGTCTGCTACTCAAAAGGGATATTTACTGTTGGATTTGGATACCAACAAACTATTTGTGACCAGTGATATTGTGTTCCAAGAACATGTATATCCCTTTGCAAATAGAAATATTGATGAAACTACTAAAGATTTTCTTCAACAACCATCAAGTATTGATGACTTTGATGATGCAGATTCTTGTATAGAAGTTCTTTCCTCCATCCCTGATATACCAGATATGGTTCCTAATGTACCATCTGCAGATGTGTTATCCTTAGGTAATTTATATGATTAATCTGTTTTAGTTAATGACACTATTTTTCCACCTTTGGGTATTTTCCCAAGAAGAACAGCTATAGTGCCTAAATAACCATCCTGGATGAAATATTATGCTATACCTGGGAAGGGAAAAGGGATAAGATAGCCTCTTGCTAATTTCTTATCCTATTAGAATATCTCTTCTAGCTATCAGTGCTATCTGTCTAACTTCTCTACACTGGTAGAACCTTAATGTTATAGTCAAGTGGTTGTGGATGAGAGGTATATTAAAGCTATGAAGTTGGAAATAAAAGCACTAGAAGATAATAATACATGGGAAGTTGTTGACATGCCTCGAGGTAAGAATTTTATTTGATCCAAATGGATGTACAAAATTAAATATAAGGCTAATGGAGATGTTGAAAAGTCTAATGCAAGATTGGTAGTCAAGGGTTATAACCTTCAAGAAGGCTTGGACTACCATGACATTTTTCTCCGGTAGCAAAATTAGTTACTATTAGGTTGTAATTGTCTTGGTAGTATCAAAAGGATGGTGTATGTATCAAATGAATGTGTATAATGCATTCTTATCAGGAGATCTTGATGAAGAAGTATTTATAGAGATGCCAGATGGTTTTAAGAAGGAAGGACCTCACAAAGTATGTAGACCAATCAAGTCATTATATGGACATAAACAAGACTCAAGGCAGTGGAATATCAAGCTTACTGCAACACTGATCAATGTAGGCTTCAAAAAGGCCCTTATGATTATTCTCTTTTTACTCTGAAAAAAAAGGCATGGTTGTAGTGTTGGTTTATGTGGATGACTTGCTGATTATTGGAGATAGTGCAACTATGATATGTGAAGTCGAAGAAGCATTACATTAACATTTTAAGCTCAAGGATTTAGGAGAGCTTAAATATTTCTTTGGAATTAAGGGAAAAGAAAGTACATCCTGGAACTTATATCTGAAACAAGACTTACTGGTGCAAGAACTAAGCTGACTTCAGTAGAGTTGATAGAGTTACTGGTGCAAATAGAGATGTTACTCTTAAAGATATTACACCCTATCAGAGATTAGCTGGGAAGCTCATGTATGCCACTATTACCAGACCAGACATCAATTACGTTGTGCAGACCCTAAGTCAGTTTATGCAATAACCAAAGAAATATCATTTGGAAGCTGCTACCAGAGTAGTCAGGTACTTAAAAAACACTATAGGTCAAGGCATATGGCTGAAGACTCGGACCAATGCATAGTTGACTTGCTGTTGTGATTCAGGCTAGGTTGCATGCCCTAGTACAAAAAGATCAGTCACTGGGTATGTTACACATTTTGAAAAATCGTTGGTGTATTGAAAGTCAAAGAAATAGCATACAGTATCTAGGAGCTCAGCTGAGGCAGAGTATAGGAGTATGGCTTCAACATTAGCAAAGTTCACTTGGTTAGAAGGTTTATTTGCTGAATAAAATATTCATGTTGTCAAACCTATCACTATTTTAAGTGACAGCAAATCTACTATTCAATTAGTAGCTAATCCCATCTTCCATGAGATAACAAAGCATCTAGAGAAAGATTATCATTTCATCAAAGGCAAGATCAAATCAGGGCTGGTGAAGACTGTATATGTTACTACTCAACATCAGGTGGTTGATATACTAATCAAGGGCCTTAGTCAAGATCAAAATCATCATTTATTGAGCAAGATTGGTGTGCTTAACATTTTGCATCCTTCGGCTTGAGGGAGTGTGTTAAAATATACATAGTTAGTTAGTCAATTCACAGTTAAAGAATTAGTTGTTCTACTGTTACATTAAGCTTGTGACTGTAGCTTGTTTATAGTTGCATTAGAAATTGGTTACAGCTGCAGAGTTAGTTAGTTAGGAGAATTGGAAGCTTCTAGAATAAGATGTGGTAGTCTATAAATACATGATCAACACTTAAACTACTTCTCTTCCAACACAACAAACTAAATGCAGTTTTCTTCCTCTCCAATATAGTTAGTTTCTCACAAAATTTTCTATTCCTACCAGTCGACTCAAATGATTTTAACAGACAATTTAATTTGCTATCATATTTAAAGATTCACTAATTCAAATAAGAACATAAAAAGCATAAATTCCAAACAATAATGTGTGAGATGTTAAATAATATCAAGTGTCTACAAAGTAGAATGAAGCTTGAAAAAAGAGAAAGACGCACTAGACTACTGGACAGAGATACATAATGCAATTATTGTTTGCTTCTCTGATTTAGACAAAGATAGAGTTGAAACGCGCTACCAAGTGTATCTTAAAAGAAAAAAGAGAAAAGGATTAGAAATGAGAAAATCATTCTTAACTCGAGAGAAATATGATGTGAACTCCTTCAAGCAAGATATTTTGAGTGTGTGTTTTTGAAGAAAAAAAACCCCACAGATTGAATGTACAGATAAACAAAAGGGAACCAAGACTACCCTTTATGAAACATTATGTTAGTATTAAAGGATTTTTTATGTCATGTTAATGCAGAGAGGAAATTCATCTCACGTAAATACATGCTTGAGGAGACAAATAACTACTTCTGGAAAGGTTTCATAAATATGATAACATACTATCATCATTAAAGAGGTTATATATCATGAATTACAAGTATATTCCAAGGCCTGAATAAAGAAATATAAATTTAAAGCAGCATGAATCTCACATCAACCACTAACTTCTATGTGAATACAATTTCTAATAAAAAGATAGAATAGTAAACCTATAGTATGAGGGAAAAGAGGAAAAACACTTCTGCCAGGAGCCTTCGACGTAGCATACTAAATAAGATTTCAATTTAACAAATTCCTGCAGAAAAGACAAATCTATAAACATCGTGTCTACAATAAATTTCTTCTTTTGCATGGACCATTTATTTAGACGATAAAGATGATAAGTGAACATCATGATCACGAGTTTCTCTAACGATTAAAATAACCTTTCTACGTAAGATTCAAATATATCAAAGCAGGTTTTTGATCATGATAAAACACACACTTAGAAAAGTATAAACAATATTTTAAGACAAATATTGTCACCGCTTTAATCATACGCGATTAGTTTTAAATCGATTTGGCTGGGAATTCCTTAATCAGTGCTATTTAGTCACATGGTTATTTTCATCTCATAAGGGATATAAAAAGAAAAGATTCTGAAAACTCATTCAGAAGAAAATCAAACGAAGACAAAAAACATTCCAAGTTAACTAATTAAAAGCAAAAACAAACTACCAACTATATCAATTTTGGCGTAAATTAAACCGACGAGTTCACAATTCCATAAAATCGATGCAACAGTGAAGAATAAATTTAAATATGACCTTCATTTCATGGGTATATTTTTCATCGTTGCTTCTTAGCAAGTAAGTGTTGGAAAACAATAGTATATTTCAATATCAATTATGAAATTTAATATAAATAAACTGTAATATTGATAATATTTTTAATATAGTAGTATCAACAAGTTACCGTAATAATAATAATAATAACAATAATAATAATAATAATAATAATAATAATAACAGTTAAATAATACTATTATAATATTTTTAAGTAATATAAAATACTTGAGTCGTGCAAGGAACAGTCCTAAGAAACTATTTTCGCAGTATGAAATATTTTTTCAAAATTAAACAATCACTCGCTTGATTAATTAGAGGATATTTAGAATTAAATAAATTTTTCCTAATTAATTAGAGAATACAGGAATGAGCAAAATAATTATAAAACCAGCAAGTTAAACAAGAAAATTGGTTAAACAAATTAAAATCAAGACTAAGCAAAGAATGAAGTGAAAAGCCGCTAGGAGGAGAGAGAATAAGAAGAAAAACAGAATGTAGTGTATATTAATTAAAGGAACGGAAAAGGGTCTAACACATCCTTCAATTGAAAATGATATACAAATATCCTGTTTCCACCTTTCGGTTCAAAAATACTCTTTTATCCATCTATTTGGCTCAAAAATATCCTTAATCTATTAGAAATGGATCAAAAATGTCTTTCTTCCTCTGTTGGTTCAAAAATACCCCTCTATTCATCTATTTTGATCAAAAATGTCCTTAACATTAAATTTAAGTTCAAAAATGTCTCTTTTTAATAAATTTTGATGTGAAATATAATTTTATTTAAATTAAATACATGATATTATTTTTATTGGTCCACGTGTAATTAGACTCAAATTCATTCACAATTTAATGGTCCTCTTTTCACTAATTTTTTTAATTATATATAAAAATTTAAAAAGAATTAATTAATGTTTAAGTACAAAATTAGAAAAGAATTCCTTAAATAGGATAATTAGCAAAGGGTAAATACTCTCATAGTTAATGATTATCTAGGTGTGCTCAAATATTAGAAAACATATTTTAGGTAAAATTTTGAAGACTTTTAGTTCTTTTTAGGTTTTGAACTTTTTATATAAAAAGAAAAAAAATTGAAAATAATTTAAGTCTTTATTTAATTTAGGTAAGAATGCATAATATTTTACACTTCTATCCTTCTTCAACAAGAAACCATAAAAATAGTAACAATACAAAGAAAAATAGTAATGATATATATATATATATATATATATATATATATATATATATATATATATATATATATATATATATATATATATATATATATTAAAATTTAATTAAAAAAATACCCCTACGTGAAACCAAAAAAAAAAAAAAATAATAACTTTTTAAAAAAAAAAATATTCTCCCTTAGAAGACTTTACAATAGATAAAATCATTTAATCTGTTTCCTTATATATATTAAAATGTAATTAAAAAAAACACTCCTACGTGAAACCAAAAAAAAAAATAATTACCTTTTTTTAAAAATACATTCTCCCTTAGAAGACTTTACAATAGATAAAATCATTTAATCTTTTTCCATTTAATTTTTATTTTATTAAATAAATATATAGAATGAAATTAAGAGTCCTAAAATATATAAATATGAAATCCGGAACATATAGGAAAATTAAGAGTCCTAAAATATATGGAAGAAAATTAAGAGTCCTAAAATAGAAAACATATATTTCTTGAACAAACAAAAATTACCATAAATATAGCTATTATGGTGTACCATAAATTACTTGATAACTTGGTACCAACCTAAAACTAAAAATATAATAATTAAAAAAAAAACCACTCCTGACGTAAAACGCACAAAAACTATATAATAATAAAAAATTATAATTTAAAAAACCTAGAAATAATATAATAATAAAAAGTTGTAATTAAAAAATTTCTAAAATAATATAATAATAAAATAAATTATAACTAAAAAAATCTCACCACTACGTGAAACCAAAAAAATAATACACTAATTAATGCATATCTATTCCGCCAAAAAATATATAATATCATAATTAAAAAATTGTAATTACAAAAAAAATTATCCCTATATGAAACCCAAAAAAAAATATAATATAAAGGAGGAGATATTTTTGGATTTAAATTTAATATTAAGGGTATTTTTGATCCAAATAGGTGAATGGAGGGGTATTTTTGAACCAATCGAGGAAGAAGTATATTTTGAGTCATTTCTAATACATTAAGGATATGTTTGAGCTAAATAAATGGATGAAAGAGTAATTTTAAACCTAAAGATGAAAGGAGGATATTTATGTATTTTTGACAAGGATATATTAGACTTTTTTCCGTTAAAGAAAAAGGAACTGCTTGTTGTTTTCTCATATTAAGACCTTTGAGGCGGTGAAACAAAGGATAATAATGAAAATTATTTAAAAAAAAAATTGTGGCTTTGAAAAAGACCACGTGATATTTGCCATCAAATAACTACTTGTCTCCAAGTTCATAGCATTTTGGCCACTAATAGAAGACATGTGTAAAGGGAATCCATTCATAAGTTACTTTGATTTTATTTCAAATAATTTATCATATTCATTAATATATTTAAAAATATCTTACAATCTCTCATATATTTAAAAATATTGGTTCTAAAGAATTTAACTTATTGTGTTTTGTATGATAAAAATATAATAGGTTTGGTGTTTTTTAGACCATCAACCAAATTTAGATCGATAAAATTTAACTTATAAAACTATCGGTAAAATATAATATTTTTATGAACCGAATAACTCTTTTTGTAAGTCAGAGACTTTATCAATCACATTTTGACCGTAATTTTGTTGTTCAACGCGATTTTGCGCCAATAGGTCATACGCGCGCCTGGTATTCATGAGAGCTCCAGAGATTAAGGCCACAAATCTCTTAGGAACGGCCTCATTCCACTTCTCATATGGGTGAATTCATCAAATGTACACTGCTTTAAATACACCATCCGTAAGGATTATGAATTCATTAAGAGTTGATAACTCATCCCTTAATTTTAATAGCAATTCAAGCACTTTCAGTAAGTGTACAGTGTCAATATCGACTTGTTATTACCCATATGAACCTACTTCATGGGATCTCCAACAACATAGGTTAGGGTACTATCTTTATTGACAATCATATTGGCATTAACCTCATCTCTTTTGAAGATTGAAAAATTAATTTTCTTTTCACGGGTGTAGTTAGTGAATCGGCCGAATTCAATTCTGAATTCACATAATCAATGAAAATTATTCCATCTCTCAACAACTGCTTGACAATATCATGCATAAATTTCATATGTCTACTCTTACAACTGAAAGATTTATTCTTCGTAATAGTAATTGCGATTTGACAATGACAGTGTATATACATAAGAGGTACCAGATCATCCTTTTATAAAGGAATATTAAACAATAGATCATCTTTTTAAAAGGGATATTAGGCAACAAATCATCTTTTTTTAAAGGAATATTCATTAAAAAATTTCTTAGCCATTCAACCTTAGTACCAGCTAACTCTAGAGTCACAAACTCTGATTTCATAGTTTATCTAGCAATGATCGTCTGCTTAGTTGATCTCCATGATACTGCACCACCACATAATGTGAACACATAATCACTAGTGAATTTCGTCTCAGTTGAATCACAGATCAAGTTTGCATCACAATAGCCTTCTAAATTATAAGGAAATCTATTATATAGAATACCATAATTCATGATTCCTTTTAAATATTTCATTAGTCTCATTAATGTAGACCAATGCTCTTTATCGGGGTTATGAGTATATCTAGTCAGTCTAAACATAACATATGCTATATCAGGACTGCTAAAATTCATCAAATCCATTAGACTCCTAATAATATGATATTTAGATTGGGCCACTGAATCACCATTATTCTCTTTCAATTTAGAGTCACCATCATAAGAAGAGGATACAGTAGTTACCTCCCAACATTCAAATTTCTTAAGAATCCTTTCAACATAATGTTCTTGTGTTAACATTATTCCATCTTCACTCCTTATAACTTTAACTCCCAATATCATATTCACTTCACTCAGATCTTTCATATAAAAGTTTGTATACAAAACTAATTTGATACTTTGCACAACATTTAAATTTATACTAAATATAAATATGTCATCAACATATAAGCAAACTATCACAGAATCATCATCTACACTTTAGTATAAACACATTTATCCACTTCAAAAGAAGAAAAATCATCTTTTATTAAGACTTGATCAAATTTCTCATGCCACTATTTAGCATCTTGTTTAAGGTCATAAAGAGATTTAATTAACTTATAAACTTTATTTATTTTTTATCTAGAAACCACACATCCTTCAGGTTGAACCATATAAATTTCTTCGCCGAAATCACCAATTAAGAAAGTTATTTTTACATTCATTTAATGGATAAAAAGCTTACGAATCGATGACAAAGCAATTAATATTCGAATAGAAGAAATTTTGTTCACTGATGAAAATGTATCAAAATAATTAATATTTTATTTTTAAGCAAATTCTTTAGCTACTAAACGAGTTTTGTATTTATCTATAGATCCATCAGGATTAAATTTCTTTTTGAAAATTCATTTACAATCAATAGATTTTATACCAAGAGGTAAATCAGTTAAAATTCATGTATTATTTTTAATGATAGAATCAATTTCAACTTTTATTGCTTCTTTCCAAAATTTAGCATCAAAACAAGATATAGATTCAAAATAATTTAGTGGTTCATTATCGACAAGAAAAGTTTGGAAATCATTTTCATAAGAAAAATATTCTTTTCTAGACCTTTTACTCCTTCTCGGATTCTCAATATTAGAGGTAGATTCATTTCCTTTTTCAAAAGTGCATGGGATATTTTATCACAAAGTGAAAAAATATTTTTAAAGAATTCAACATTCTTTGTCTCAATAAAGAATTGCTATCAAGCATATCACTTTTTAAAACAAGATACCTATATAGAGCGTTATGTTCAACATATACAATAAGCATGCAATCGGTAGTTTTAAAACCTATTTTCTCTTTTTAGGTTCAGGCAAAAGAACTTTAACAAAGCAACCCCATACTTTTAAATATTTCAAATTAGGTTTATAACCTTTTCACAATTCATGAAGGATTCTGCTTATTCTTTTATAAGGAATTCTATTTTGCAAGTGACATGCAGATAAAATACCTTTCACCCCACAAATTATCAGATGCATTAGAGCTCATTAACATGGAGTTTATCATTTCTTTCAATGTTCTATTTTTTTCTTTCAGCTACATCATTAGACTCAGGTGAATAAGACGAAATTACTTCACGAATAATTCTTTATTTTTCACAAAAAACATTTAAAGATACATATTCTCCACCTCTATCAGATCTAATTCTCTTTATCTTTCTACTTAGTTGATTTTTAATTTCAGTTTTATAAGACACTAAAGCATCAAATGCATCATCTTTATTTTTAAGTAAATACAACTTGATAAATCTAGAGAAATCATCAATAAAGGTCACATAATATCTTTTTCCACCTCTAGTCATGGTTTATTTTAAATCACTCAAATCAACGTGAATCAAAGACAATAATTCAATTCTCTATTAACTAAAAAATATGACTTTTTAGTAATTTTAGCTTAAGCAAACATTTCTCATTTATCAAAATTATTTGAGTTTAGACCAGATACTAAACAAAGTGATTGCATATTCATTATATAAGAGAAATTAACATGTCCTAATCTAGCATGCCATAAAGAAATAAACTCAGTCAAATAAGTAAAAGTAGATACATTTTTAGAAATATCATTATGAGTATTAAGCATAAATATCCATGATTCCAAAGGCCATTTCCCATAAATATATTATTTTTAGTCAATATGACCTCATTATTTTCAAAAGTAACCTTCATTCCAATTTTTCTAATAACGCCGCAGAAATCAAATTAATTCTAATATTAGAAACGTGCAACACATTACTCAATACCAAAGTTTTATCAGATGTGAGTTTGAGAAGAACTTTACCTTTTCCAAGAACTTGAGTAGCTCTAGAGGTCCCAAGATAAATAATTTCTTCCCCTTTCTCAACTTAGGTGTATGATACAAAATCATTTTTATTTGTATAAATATGCCTAGTAGCACCAGAGTCTATCACTCAGTCTCTCACATTGATATCAGTATTCATTTCTGAAATGACTGCAACAATTATATCATTCATTTCAATCAAATTTATTTTGGACTTAGCGAAATTGGCATTTCTTTTACATTTTCTCTTGCATTGAGATACGTTTTTTATGAAGATTTTATTATTAGCATTAGGTATGTAACCAAGTTTATTTTCATACTTGTATTCTGCAGAACCATAACCTTATGACAAACTGACTGGAATTGAAGCAGCCAGAGAACCACCAGTATCAGTATTATCAACAGTTTTAGGACCAATATTATATGCCATAGTTTCTAAGATTGTTGGAAAACAATAATATATTTCAATATCAATTGTGAAATTTAACATAAATAAACTGCAATAATGATAATATTTCTTATATAGTAGTATTAACAAGTACAGTAATAATAATAATAATAATAATAATAATAATATTTAAATAATAATAATTAAATAATACTACTATAGTATTTTTAAGTAATATAAAGTACGTGAGTCGTGCTAAGCACTGTCCTAAGAAATTATTTTCGCAGTGTGAAACATTTTTTTAGGATTAAACAAGCACTTTCCTAATTAATTAGAAGATATTTAGAATTAAATAAGTATTCCCTAGTTAATCAGAGGATACAAAAATCAACAAGATAATTATAAAACCATTAAGTTAAACTAGAAAATTAGTTAAAGAAATTAAAACCAAGACTAGGCAAAGGATGAAGAGAAAAACCATTGGGAGGAGGAGAGAGAATAAGAAGGAAAACAGAATGTAATGTATATTAATTAAAGGAAAGAAAAAGAAAATGCTTGTTGTTTTCTTATATTCAGACCTTTGAGGTAAAGCCGTCAATATGGGTCAAGCTCGTTGGACTAGGCCGGCCTAGCATGTAATTTGATAGGGTTGGACTATGATGTCGGCCCAGCCTGTAATTTGATAGGGTTGGTCAATGATTTTTATAGCCCTTATAAGAACAAGGATTTTTAGCTCAACCCGTATAAATCCGTTGGCCCAGGGGGTTTGAGTAATATGGGTTGGGCTGACTCGTGGATCAAATAAAAAATAATTAAAAAATAGAATAGAGTACTAGAAATTAAAAAAAAAGTCTAAACTCAAAATCTATTTGGACCATCATAGATATTTAAATATTAAATATATTTATAAAATATATAAATAATTAAAATACTAAAATTTTTAAGGAATCAAATATGCTTGATGAAGATAATGTGGCGATGTTGAACACGTTATAACTCATAAGTGCCATGAGAAATTTTTTTTAAGGAGTTAATTTTCACTTTAATGGACTAAATATTGATATTTTTTGTGTTTTATTGAGATCCATTAAAATAAAAATAAATAAATATTATTATTTAGCTAGTTATATTATTACTCGTTAACATTTTCATTTGTTTTTCAATGTCTCTTTTTGGTTCGAATTTGGTGTCAAAAGCTATTTAGTTTTCCAGATTATTTAAATTTTTTTATAAATTTGAGACTTGATTAACAAGTAGTAACTTGAGAAAATTGAAGGAAAGGTGTCTTTTAAGTTTTGAATGAAGGATTGGTGACATTGACTAACTTAAAGGGTCAAACATCATTAGAAAACTTGATTAAGTTAATTGTGGACTTCATTAATATTTTCAAAACTTTCTAATCTTTTCAAAAATATAAATCAACCCAACCCATACCCCTCTTCAATCCAAATCAACCACCCTCTCCTCTCTTTCGGCGGCTTCTCTCAACTCTTTCCCAACCAACAGTTCTGCAAAATTTCTCTCTTCAACCCCCGACAACTTCTACCTCCGGCGATAAATAGATCTCACGCAATAGATAATACATATGTTACATCAGATGTCTTATCTGTTGCATATACAAACCATCTATTGCAACAGATGGTAAATCCATTTTAACAGACCATCTGTTGCACATTCAATCCATCTGTTGCAATAGCTCAATAATAACGACTTTTATCGAGTCTCAAACCATTATGAAAAGGTGAGAAGTAATTAATGTAAAAGAAAAAGTCGCGACTTTTCACAGAAAATAAAATACCACCAATTTGAATGTAATTAGTATAGTGGAGCTGAACAGTCCTGTCTTTTGGCCCGACACATCCAGATTCAATCCTCTATAAATAGGTCCCTCTTTAATCTTCATTCAACTCAACTTTATCTATTTCTTGCATTTTTTCTTTTCGTAAGACATCTTCAACCACTTCTCTTCAAAGAGCATATTCATTTCTCGTTGAGGTAAGTTTTTTTCTGGTGTAAACTTACAAGTTCGTCGTATACGTTGTATTATATTTTGGACTTTTTTCTTTAAATTTGTCAATTCATGCGTGTTCTAGATATGGTTGATCATTTTTCGGACATTGTTATTTTATGCGACACAGTGCGGGAACTTCAAAGGCAGGTTAATGAACTGCAGAGAGAGTTGGTCGCAGTAAGAGTGATGATGTTCAGAGAGATGTAGAGGCTGATAAGGGCCCTCCTGCTGCGAGTTGATTGGCTGACTGTCATTAATGATGATAAGATAATAATAATTAGAATGTGTTTTTTCTTTTAGCGTATGTATTTTAATTTTTCTATATCAGATCTATACCTAATGTATTTTATTTTTCGTTAAATGAAAAATTTACTTTTAGTCAGACTTTGACATTTGAATTCTTATTCAATTTTTATTCTGTCTATTTCTTCTAATCTAAACATACATACATGTTAACATGTCGACGGTTGGAGGCAATGAGCTATGTTGAATCTAGTAGCACTAGCAATTTGGGCTTTTGAGTTCTTTCAACAGATGGACCATGTGTTGAAATAAATTGGTCATCTGTTGGGTTTCTATCAATAGATTATTCATCTGTTTCAGCAGATTTGTCATCTGTTGGAGGAAAACATTCTAGTTGTTTGTGCAACTGTTGAGAATAATTATGGTCTGTTGTATTATTTAGTTCATGTTTCACCTCTTTATTGATGCACAAGTTATTAAAAAAAAGATATTTTCTATATAATAAATAATAGCAATAGGTTCACAACAATGAGTTAAATATATAAAAGTCCACAACAAACAAACAAACAACAACACAAGTTTCTGCAATTACAACGATCATGATGGATTACGATTCGGGCATATAGTTATTTTATGGCCAGCGCACTTACATATGGAGCACTTGTTTCTTCTTGATGAAAATGATTCTCCAACTCCATGCCTCCTCTTATATGACTTTGTTTCCCTGTTTAATAGTGCTCAGATCAATATATGGATAAGGTATTAATCTCCCCATAAACTCTGCTAGAACAACCCAAGATTCTTCGAGAGGCACCGGAGTAATATGCCCACTATATGTCATTTCATATTTTTTTCACCGAATAATATTGAGAGGAGTGCTCGTAAACTTCAGGTCCATATTTATGATCGTATTGATCTCAAAGCGCTGCCATAGCATGTGGACAAGGTATTTTGTCCAAGTCAAAAACTCTACACGTACAAGATCTTGTTTGAAGATCGACTGTGGCAGCATCACCATGACCGGTGATACGAAATTTATAATCTGCTATTTTATGAGAGAATAACCTATTCCCCAAACTGATGTTCGTTGATATTTTTTTTTGATTTTGAGAACAAATCGAGTTCTTTTTTCTTGGCACTTGAACTGCACATACCTTTCGTTAAAAAAATCGCTATAGTTCTCGCTTATTTTTTCAAACATAGCCTTGATGGGAAATTCTCTTTCATCGCCAAACAATGAATTCACCGAGTCAGCTATGTTTGATGTCATAAAATTGTACCTATAGAAAAGAATCACTTAGTATGACATCACACGAAACTTGTAAATCAAATAAGACATTAAATTCATAAGAATGTACCTATTTGTTGGACAGAATGCCCGACTCCATCTCTCAAAAGCGACACGTGCGAGAAATTCTTCTACCTTGGGATTCACATCCGCTATTTGATTGAAATGGTCTAAAAACTCCTCTCTACTATATGCTTTAGCTGCTCTATAAAAAAGGGTGACGACCCTATCGTTATGATAGTTGTTTCGAAT
This sequence comes from Capsicum baccatum var. pendulum, assembly GCA_030864225.1. NCBI lineage: Eukaryota > Viridiplantae > Streptophyta > Magnoliopsida > Solanales > Solanaceae > Capsicum > Capsicum baccatum. Next base: position 70,638,117 of record CM061558.1, on the reverse strand, counting down.
GTTCTCTCCAAGATGCCTGATGCAACAACCAAAATAAGTTGAAGTGAAGAAAAGTGAACCCATCTTTGGAATGCTTGGATGCCTATCCAATACAAAACACAACTCTTCGGTATCTTCGATGCAGCGTTACAATTGTTCAAAAAAATCCATAAAAGGCATCACATTCCTTGTCCGCTACACAAAAAGTGACAGAAAAGATGTTATTCTCCATATCCTGCGCCACCACCGCTAGCAGAACTCCATTATAACTGCTCCTCAAGAAGGTACCGTCGCCGGCTATGCCTTTTCTCAAATGTCAAAAACCTTGAATCCAAGCATCATAGGATACAAAAAAGTACTTGAACCTTCCATTTTTATCCAGATGCAATACCGTCTTACTTCCTGGAATTATGGACTTAATCATGTAACGGTAAGCATCCAGGACTTCATACCCATGCTCGAGTGTCCCCCTAACCAGGTCCTTGGCAATCTCTATGGTCGTATATACCTTTCAATAATTGACCAAGACACCCAAATCCGTAAAGAGTTGATTGGCCATAAGCCTTGTTGAAGGGCCTTTGCCATCGAAAAAACTACTACTAAATATTCACCAAGGACCTTTTCCGTGGCATAAGGATTTTGGCTCGAGATATGCTCCGAACCATATGTGTGATGTTTTTCATGTTTATGAATGACGAATCTGTCAGAACTTGCGTACTTCATCGCTCTCAACCACCACTTGCAGTTCGAATTAGCATATTTGAAACAAAAGACACTGTTCGAATTAACCACCTTCTTTATTCTGAAATCTTTTTTCAAGCAAGAAATAAACAAAGTTTTAGATAGTTTATTCTTGTCCTTGAATGACGTTCCAATAAAAAAGTCGGTCCCGTCGTCTTGAAGATTTCTAGACTATTTCGATTGAAAAGAATTGCACATCGTATTAGTCGCATCAACGGGTGTAGGTGTTTGATCATCATCTGAAATATTCATGTCTAGATCATCCAACTTATCATCAAAGAAGTCTTCTTTTTTTTCTTATTATATGTTCTGGTTCTCATTCTCTCTCATATTTTTAACCATGTACACCCTTAACACCGACCTAGTTGAATCGCTTAGATAAGCACGCTTCCGAACCTGATCGGTTATCTTGAAAAGTAGTACCCTCTAATTTTCAAAGGAGTTGTGCATGTAACTGATGGCGAGTTCTTCCGGGTGACAATTCAGTCCACAAAAGCTGACGATTAAGTTCATAAAATCATCATACGAAACATCACTTTGGACTATCAGAGCTATCGTCTCTAGTATTTCACCCTCCTTCCAACGCCATACATATCGATTACTCTTCTCGACCTATTGACCATGACAATCCACCCCTATTGTTATTGATCTCATCCATTAGTGGTACCTAAATAAAGTCATTTGTTAAAAAAAGTTGATAGTGATTTCATAGTATCGTGAATAAATCCCAACAGATGTGTTATTTGTTGCAACAGGTAAGTGATCAGTCGCAACAGATTACTTACCTATTGGGATTCATGTTACGCTCCTGAATATCTGTTGCAACAGGTAAAGTGCCTCTTGGGATTGATGTTACAGTACTAAATCACCTTTGAAACTGATTCCAACATATGAGTGACATATTACAACAGATAATAAACCTGTTACGACAGATGACTTACTTGTTGCAACAGGTTAGTAATCTGTTGTAACAGATATTTACCTTATTGCAACAGACAACACTTCCGTTGAATCGTGTTTAGGTTCTGTTGCAACAGGTTACTAATCTGTTGAAACAGATATTTATCATGTCGCACAATAACTAATCTGTTATAACAGATGTGTCAAATGTTCTAACAGATGGTCCATCTGTTTAAACATGAATCCACCATATCAGTCTTCCGTTGAAACAGATATCTCATCTTTCGCAACAGATAATTTATCTATTTAAACAGATGGATCTTATGTTGGATTGATGATTGGGTTCTATCCATTATTAGAAAACAACAACATAATAACAGCTACCCAGATGACAAATTCAACAAAAAATAATAATTTGACTTACCAAGGCCTCTTATGAAGTAATGTCAAAGTGGAAAGTGATATTCGAAATAAAATTTAACCTAAGAAATTGGTCAAATAGTAACAGTAGTGGTTACAGCAACAACAAATAGTCAACGAGAAAAAGATAAAAATGATAATGAAGTAGAAGATGATGATAATGAAGCAGAACATGATGAATGAAGCAGCAGCAATAATGAACAACAAAAATCGCTAAGAGAGAGAAAACAACAATGGGTGAAAGAGAGAGAAAGACGCCTTTTTTTTCTCCATTTTCTGTTATATAGGCTAACATTTGAATTAAAGTATAAATTTAAAAATTTGTGGGTTATTTTCAAACTTCCCCAACTTTCTTAATCCATAATAAAGTAATTGTCACTTCCACCTAATAATTAAGACTTGTGTCACCTACACCTAAAACTCTTTTGTCACCTTCAACCCGAAGCCCCTAATAACTTCATTTAATATTATATTGTGTAGATTTATGTAATTAATGATTTAAAATTTAAATCAAGATTATAAAAATAATATATTTTAAAAAGTATGTTGAGCCATGGGAGCCCACAGCCCACAGTGTGATGCATCGGGCTTGTTATTGTTTAGCCTGTCATATTGATGGGTTAGCCCAGATGAACTAACCCAAATGAGTTGGGCCAACCCGTATTTACAGCTCAACTTTAAGGCTATTGATAACGCTCAAACTACAGCTCTCGTAAGAGTGTAAGCGGTCGTTGTCAAATATATAACCCAACTGGGTTGGGTATCGATCCCACAGAGAATAGCCGGTCACTAAGTAAGCAAAGATTATTAGACTTTTGGTTCAAGTCTCGTAAAATAAGGGGTATTGTAATGTGCAATTGATGTGAACAAAATAATAGAGTAAAAACAGAAAATAGCAAAGTAAAAAAGAAAGAATGTTTAGTAAGGTTTTTATCAATGAGAATTGAGAGTTGGGGTTATGTTCACCTTATGAGTTATAAGTCTCTATTGGCTATGAGTTATGCGGAATTCAGACATGCATGTGCTTATAGATAATTTTATTCTATGGTAAATCCAAGCGTCTTTCGACCTAACAAGGACTATTTCACTTTAACTCTTTCGAGCTTAAAGAGTATCTAATGGTACAAATTCTCCAAGAGGTTAATCCAGTTACGACACTAATTTTTTAACAGGGGTTGGTGCCCTATTACCTTGACATTATCTCTTTTCCAGACATATAACTTTTCTTTCGAACAAGTTAATGCTATACTAGCGTATTCTAAGTGTTTGCAACCACAAAGAATTTAGATTAAGATGAAGAGAATAATGATATAAGCAGCATACGTGTCACGAATTCACAAACTCATAGCAATAGATAGTATCTCATAAGGCTTCCATAACCCCAACAGAGAAGTTTAGCTATTCATGAGTGCGATGGAAATCACAATAGACATTATCATTATACCACAATAAAAGATCTCACGTGTAGTATGGTGTGGTGTGGCGTTAGACGTGAATTCCCTTTTAGAATAGCGTTTCTCTTGTTGTGGAAATTAAGAGTTAAATAGATGAAGAGAATAATAGTAAAAAGTAGAATTAATGGAAGAATTAGAAAGATTCGGAATTGAAGAATGAATTGAAAGGTCAGATCGTTAATAGAAGAATGAATTAAAATCTCTAGCAAAATAGGGTATTTATAACACCCATATCCTATTCCTACTAAGCTACTGCATTACTTAACCCATTCCTACTGGGTTACTGAGTCATTATCCTAATCCTAATAAGTTACTGCTGATCCCCAAAATCTTTAGAATTACTGTTTTTGCCCGGGACAGGTTTTCCATGCGTCCCTTTTGGTCCTTGGCGTCCAAGCTTTCCCTTCCTTCTTTCGTGAAGCTTTCTTTGGCGTCAAGTTATCCATAAAATGCTGAAATCTGCATCATTTATACCTGAAAACTTGCTAATCACGTTTGTTAGCTCACTTACAGGAAAAAAGGACTAAAAGTGCATGAATTATATAATTTGTCCTCAAAACTTAACCAAAGATATGGGTAAATAATAGTGTTTAGGCGTGTAAATATGCCTAACATCAGCTATATCTACATATATAGGAAACTGGGGCAGTGGAACAAAGAGTAATAATGAAAATTACTTGAAGATTTTTGTGGCTATGAAAAAGACCACGTGAGATTTGGCCATCAAGTAAACTACTTGGTCCCCAAGTTCATAGCATTTTGGCCATTAATTAGAACACATGTGTAAAGAGAACCCATTCATAAATCACTTTGATTTTGTTCCAAATAAGTTAATATATCCAATAATATATTTTAAAATATCTTACAATAAGAACATACATAAGAAAAAACATAATCTGTAAAGATAACACACAACATGCATCATTATTGAGCCTTAACCTAATATTTGGGTGTGGAAAAACTCCTAAAACTTGATATTTAAGCGACGAAAAAAAAAAGAAATTATTATCAACCGAGAGGAAATTCATACCAGTAAACCATTATTAAGAAGAAAACATTCTACATCGTGATAATCTACATTGTTGAAGGAGTAGAAGACATATATATTTAAATAACCAAAACAACATGGTCCATAAACATATGTAGGACACATCCATCTTTGATTCGAATAGTGCACTGCTTAAGAGATAAAAATGACAACTATAATTTAACAGGTTTGATCACAGTTTCATCAATAAAATTTATAAATGCAGCAAATTCCCCATGAAAATCCCAACAACGCAGATTTGAAAAACTCTAAAAATGACTTAAGTACCCGACAAGTTTTATAGGACTATTGCCTTTGAATCTGTATATCTGATATTTTATATGCACACTGCGGAAGTTCAATAAAGAGATATAAGCAAAGAAACAAGATATGATATGATATGATACTTTTAAAAATAACTATTGCATCACAAATAAAAGGAAAAGATCTAATGAACCCTTGTACTTGTATGAGTTTGTATTCTGGATTCTACTATTCTTTTGTTAATTGAATCCTTAAACTCAATAAAATACAGTTTTTTAATACTTTTTCCAGTCGATTAGGGTGTCTGTAATACACCTCTTAAACATGAAAGTCTACGTCATTTTTTAATTAACACATCAGAATTAAATTTAAAAAATAAATTAAATCAAATATATCACTTTTGCAAAATCTGAAAAATATTTAACAATTATCATTTCCACACTTGTTACAAATTGAGCATAAAAGTCATTCCAAATAGCTTAAACATTTTTCATTTCACTTGAATTTTCAATTACAAGTTTACAAACACAAATTCAATTAATCCCAATCAAAACTTTGAATTAATTTCACAAATTTCTATGATACATTTGTTGTTTTTCAAGCTTTCTCAAGCTTGTTGATGGATTTTTTTTTAATTTTTTTTAGTATCCATTATCACTCCTCATACATAAACTCATACCCAGACCTTCTCTTTGAACTTTTAATGTTGGAAGCAAAAAATTGACAGTTGTTTTTTTGTTTGAATTTGCAAATCATAGAATTGATGAAGATGAAAAAACGCTAATTCTTCATTAATGATGATAAAATATTATGCTTTTCTTTATGAAGATGGAAGGCGTCGGTGGATGGGGAAGCGACACTGGGAAGGGGGGAAAGCAATGACGAGGGGGCGGGGTGTTAGACCCCCAGTCTAAAGCATGATGGATTACCGAGGCATGCTTGAGTGATGGCAAGGCTGTCTTGGACACTGGACACAACGACAGACGCACGGCACCTGCGAGGGCATGCGCGCAGTAGTAACGTGGCATGACATCAACACTGGCGAGGCGCAGGCGATGGCATGGCGATGGCATGACATCGACACTGGTGAGGCGCAGGAGATGGCATGGCACAGACACGGAAGCAGACTTGGACGCAGGCATAGGCGAGGCGAAGTCACAACATAGGCATTGGCGTGGCCTAGGCTGTGACATGGCTAAGACAGCTTCATGGCGCGAGCAATGGCATAGCGTAGACATAGACGCAAACATGACATTGGCAAGGCATGATGCTGACAAGGCTAAGCATGGCTGAGAAGCTGAAAATGACTAAGTGTCAACATTGGCAAAATTAACTAAGAGGGCTAAGCTGCCATTTGCTAGTCACATGGGGTAGTTATTATGTTTGAATTTTGAATGTTGTAACATCTGTATTTTCAGATAAGGGCTTAGGTCAGTTTTGCCATGTCATGCAGCCTTGTCCAATGACAGGCTGCCAGGTGTCCTAAGTTGAAACTACTGTAACTGCTTGTGCAGTATTTAAAGGTGTTGCAGGCTGATTGTAAAGACATCCAGAAAACAGTGAGTGTTTAAGTGTATGCCTTTGACAATCTCTTGTAACATTTCCTTTGTAATTCTGATAGAATATAAATATTGGGAACGCGGTTCCTGTAAACGATTGAGTGCTTTACGTTTCTGCAATTCTGTCTAACTGTTAGACTGCGCATTGTGTGTTTGTGGCTGAAGTTGTGTTGTGTGTGCGACTGCCAAGCAGTGGTGTTGCAAAAAATAGAACGCCCCTGTCTCACAGGGAAAAGAGGTTGTTATTGTCGGAGGGCGAGTGGGTGTTTATTGGGTAAATGGCAAAGATCTTGAAGAAGAGGGAGGGGCTGAAAAAAAAAATCAACTTTATTCATTTATTAACTTATTTTTCTTTTATTTAATTTTTTCTTCATGTATTTAATAATTTTTAATCAAATGTATCACATTCACATGCTCAGAAAAATGATATCGCGCACTACGTTTGAGTCAACAAAGATATGCCACATAAGTATGGCGAATGATCAAAGGGGCTTATATATTATATTTTATTAAATTTAAGGGTAACAATGACGTGAGCAGGAGGATCCACAACATAAACTGAACATCTATTAAATTATTTCACCAAATAAAAATAAAAATAAAAATAAATTATTATCCAGGAAAACTAAACGAACAAACTTACCCTAAATGATCATATTTTTTTAGTGATATGAAAATGCAACAACATCATCTGCACCATATTTCAAAAATATATATAATACAACGATATTCAAAAATAAAAAAATGCAGTCAAAATACATGTATCTTTCTTTATTCAATCTTTTTTTTTTGGTTCTCCAAGTATTCAGCCCGATAGGCAGATTTGAGCTCCATGTAAGAATTTGTCGCTGCATGCACAAGGTGGCCCTGACGCTTAAGAGGGACTAGTGAGCTAACCAGTGGGCAACCAAGTTTGATTTCTTTATTCAATCTTTATGAACACATAGACAACACAAATCTGAAAAAGAAGAGAAGAGCATGCAACATATTTATCAAAATCTAAAGAAAACACTGATAATAGTATAGAGAGATGTTAGAGTCACAGACCTGTTTTGTAGTAGCAAACTAGGGCTTCCTCATCGCTCAAACTTGAACTTCGAACTCGAAAAGGAAGCAAGAAAATAAGAAGGGGATAGTAGTATAAACTTTCTTGATATTTAATGCTAATTTTGATAACCTCTCTTGATGATTCTTGATGAAAAAATGGCAGCCCAAAGACTTTTTTTATAGCCGAAATTGAGTGTGGCTACAACAGTTCTCAAGTGAGGCCTCAAGAATTCAAATTGGAAGCCCAAATCACAGAGAAAAACAGAAGAACGAAATTGGAGGAAGAAAAAGACTTTTTTTTTACCTCTTCAGATTGACGTGAAGGGGGAAAGGACGGCTTGGGAGGCTTCAAGTTCAAACATATTGAATTAAAGGGGATTACAATCTCAAATCCGATAGTTCTTTACTATCTTCGCCCTTTTCAGAAGTGGCAGTGATTGTGGAGTATTTTGGGGGTCTAATTTTGAAAGAAAAGAGATGGAAGTCATGTAATTGAGACAAGAGTAAAGGAAAAAAGGGAGGACCACCGAAAAATGCCATTTTCCAGTAGTCTTAGGGCACCGCCATTGGCAGAAGTGAAGAAATGGAAGAGAATTTTGGTTGGGGATATTTGGTTGAGGTGTAATGAGAGAGGTGAGGGAGTATTGGGGTTGATTAGGCTAATTGGGTATTTGGGCCAAATTTTGTATATAATAGTGGGCTGATTCAGCTAATAATTGGGCCTATTGGAAAGCTAAGAACAACAATAGGCCCAACGGTAATAATATTGTATAAACCACATAAATTTCTTCTACAATAAAAGTATTTACATATAATTTCATTAGGCTTTTCCTCTCCCTAATTTGTAAAATATACTTATACATTAGGTAAACTCTTTTACATTACTGCAATGTATGATAAAACAGATTTGCCTAGATTTATGAAAAGATAAATCAAATACTATTTTTCTCTACCTTAATTAACGCAATTAATTACATTTCATTATGTGGTGTATGATTAAATATAGTAACTGAAATTTAAATTTAAAAAAATTCTTAAACATCACTATTAATTGTTTCCATTCACAATATTTTATATTGTTTATTCATTCTAACAGATAAAAAAGTCTTATTATTTCCTTGGTATACTATTTTAGTAATAATAAATTACATAAATAATAATAAAAAAATATAATTTTGATTTTAATCTTTTTAAAAATTACGTAACAACAACATAAAATAATATAAAATCTAGTGGGAGTATTTGTTTTTCATTCTCTTTCCTTTATTCTAGTAGGAGTAATACGCACTGATTATTTGTGTTCACACTAATATAATCCATTAAACTCCTTTGAAATTATTTTTCAAAGTATGTTTTGACGAATGAAATTATCTTCATTCATGGAATCATATAAATTTATTATAAATAATTTAAAATTCCTGAAAAAAAAAATAAACATCATTTAACATAATGTATATCCAAATACAGTTGATATATTCAGTTTTAATATTCAATATGTGGTGCATTTATTGAATCAATGAAAATAACGGATAAGTTGGAATTTAAAAGATAACATTATACAACAGTTGCAGATGTATGTGGGCACATTATACATTTAAAAAAATAATCTGCAATAATGTATAATGTCATACGATGCATTTAAGAATTAACATTACACATGTATACTTTTGTATACTTATCAGAATGTATAATGTAACTTATACAATATTAATACTTTCTAATTGTATAATACCTAATAATACATAAAATGTCTCTTAAATGTAATAAGAACTTCTTAATGTATAACATAATGAAATATATAGCAGAAGAATTATATTATACATTAGTCTTCCAAAAATTACTAATGTCTAATGTCTGATATATTATAACTTATACATTAAAATATAATCTTCCAAAATGTATAACATCACATTATACATATAAAATATTCACCTTATACATTAATTATCTACAAGATTATAATAATTTTACGAAAAAATTAGTGTTATTGTAACATTACATTGGCTACACGATAATAAGGACAAAGAATGATTCAATTTCCTTTATTACGTGAATTGAAAGTGTGCATCTTCAATTCCAATTATAAAAGAGACACAAATAGGAGGGGGATGAGAGAGTATTAATATTGCATTAGCTTGATTGTAGGAGTAAATAAAGGAGCACATATATGGAGTAAAAATTAGTGCACTAAAATAGAAGCAAAATATAGTATTTTGATATGTATGAGGGGGATGAGAGGGAAAGATTAAATTTCAGGGATTTAAGTAATTATTTTGAGATTTTTGTAAAAAAAAATTTCAATATGGGATTTTATGTAATAAGGTAAAGTTACCTTGTGTATATATATAATTTTAGAATAATATTTGAAATCCAAAGGGTCTAAATAAAAATGTATTTAGGAACCTAGTTCCTTTGATAATTTCACCAAATTATTTTGAGTTAATTTCAAAATCGATAACAATTGGAACAAGATAAATCATGTTATGAAACAAGAAAGAATAAAGAATAAGAGCAGAGAGAATAGAGAGTAATTCTTATTTCTCATTCTTGAGAAATCTTGATGTGTAATTTACAATGAAGGAACTCTTCTATTTATAGGGGGGAATTTACTCCTAGTCTGAGTAAAAGACAGATGATTCAAATACTAATAGATATCAAATTAGATCTTGATAGACATTCACTATAATGTAAATACATTTATAACACTCCCCCTTGAATGTCTAATTGGTAGATAATGTACCTCATTAAAACCTTACTAGAAAAAAACCCAGTGGAGAAAAATCTAGTGTAGAAAAAAGAGTACACATCTCTAACTATACGCATATATGTTGTCTCATTACAAACCTTACAAGGAAAATCTAGTGGGACAAAACCCTATAAGGAAAAAAAAGTACAATGCGTATTAACTCCCCCTAATAAGAATATCCTTGAACCTTTACATCCCGATCTTCTTAAAAGTTGCAGTTGAAGAAAACTTAGTGAATAAATCAGCTACCTTGTCACTTGAACGAATACGTTGCATGTTAATATCACCATTCTTTTGGAGATCATGTGTATAGAAAAGCTTTGACGAAAAATGCTTCATTCTATCTCCTTTTATGAATCCTCCAGTAAGTTGTGCTATGCATGATGCATTTTCTTTATAAAAATCATGGGAACTTTATCATATTTCAAACCATATTTTTCAGGAATGAGATGTATTGTGGACCTTAGCCATACACACTGTCGGTTTGCTTCATGAATAGTTATAATCTCGCATTGTTCGATGAGATGACTATAATAAACTGCTTTGTATATCTCCAATATATGACAGTATCCCTATATGTGAACACATTACATGTTTGAGACCGAGATTTATACGGGTTAGATGAGTACCCAACATCAGCATGACCAGTAAGATCGGGACTGCAATCTTTAGAATAAAAGAAGCTTATGTATCTTATTCCATTTCGATGTCTCCTAGTAGGAGTAGAAATATACCTTGCTAACATATTAATCGAAAAAGGCTATATGCCTTGTAGTATTTTCAAGGTATATGAGTTCATCAATTGCACTAAGATATGGCACTTCATAACCAATCCAATTCGACATATTTCTAATTTCATCAAATAATCTATTGCTTTGAAAACTCTCCAAGAGTTCCAATGATTTTCAAGTTATAAGCTTATACAATATAAGGATTATAAATAAGTTTCCCAGAAACTTTTATATGCTTCAAGTATTTTGAATCCTTAAAAGTTTTTCACATAAATTTTGTCAAGTGACAATACTCAACATTTCATGAGTTACATCTTCATATATCTAGACTGCAAATCAAATAAGTGTTATACTTACCAAGATGCATCCTTTCATGTCACTTGATAAATATTTCTACGTTAGCATGCTTAAATTAACATAGAATTAAGATCCTCATAATTTTTCACAATATTACGCTAATATTGTATCAAAGATATTAATGATATATCATTTTATAACGGTTCACAATGTGACATAATATTTTGAGATCTCATCACTTTATTATTTTCAGGTACCTGAACCTTTCATAAGGTTTCATGAAGTGTTATGTCGTAGACATTGCCTTCCTATTATGATTATTTGCTCCTTATCCTTTTCAAGGATTATTTCATTTAGAACCGATTGATCTACCACGCTTTACACATGCATAGACTTTGTCCTTCATGGACACAAAATAGGAGCACTTGCAGCTTAAATATGAAATATTTTTGGCATTTGACTTGAATTATCTTTTGAATGAGGATCTGATGATAATTCTAACATATTTCATAGCTGCTTATAATCTCCCATTTATGTTAGGAAAACTAACATACATCCTCTATCTTCTTTCAGGAATCCATCTTTATGTATCATGATATATTCATTAATCGTATACCACACATCAAAACTATTAGATGAATAGTTGGTTCATGACCTTGAACTATTTGAGGGAGAAGAAATAATCATAATTTATTGGTCTAATGCATACAAGTGTTATTGTATGCAACATATCATATTTCAGATCAACACATGAAGTTTTGTTCTCATTACCGATGGTTTAGCTATTTATCGAAGGCATTCAAAGCCAAACCATCATCATCAAGATAACTTTCTTGATTGCACAATCTGAAAATTATGTTCTTAACTCAATTTTATTGAGCAAGCAACTTTATGAATGTCAAACTGCAGGTTGACAATAAATGTACATGTGATTATCTTATTGATACATCTTTTCAACATATCACATGATAGGTGAACGGACCCATATTCACCTTTTATATTTTTCAGATTTAAGGAATTTAATCCCAATATTAGTTGGTCCAACCAACTTATCATGAGAACAAGTGACAAACAATTCTCGAAGAATCTTCTAGTTCTTCAATACATGTCTAATATTCAATATGCACATCTCCGAGATGTCACAATCGTTCATATCAATTTATGAACTTTTATTCTAGTAAACTCCAAGTTTACCATGACATGTACTTTTTTCTTTAGTAAATTTTAGATTTACTATTACATGAATAAATTTCAGATTTACTACTTTTGAAGTAGATTTCGAAATAACTCTTCTCAGTTATTATGCCTCATTCGGAGGTGAGTTGTGATACCATTACAATCAAGTGCACGTTTGCACTAATAAGCTTCTCATTCTCCAAGAATGAAATATAATCATGTCTTAAGCGTATCAAATTATTATAGCTACTACAAAAGCAAATTGAGGCATACATATGATTTATTGCTACCACATTCAATTCAGTGAATAGAGCATATCAATGGGATATATTTCATGACTTTTCATCAAATACCCATTATTTTACCTTAGCCATCATAATAGCATCAATACATGCATTGAGATCTAATCTCAACGTCTTATCCATATAAAGGCGTCTTAGGCATAAATTGATGGGATTTGAACCCAACATATTATCATCCCTTTTGATAATATTGTTCTTGAGGAATAAATTTAAAACATAAATGGTTTCAAATCAATTATTTTTTCTCAAGTCCAACAATAATTATATTATTAGTAGCAAAAGATAGAAAACATAAGAAATTACTAACCTTGAAATCCTTAAGATTTATAATCTCACCTTGTTTGGCATAATCTTACCTTGTTTGACAGAGTCTCATACAGATAACGTGTTATTAAACAAGAAAGAATAAAGAAGAAGAGCAGAGAGAATAGATAGTAATTCTTATTTCTCATTCTTGAGGAATCTTGATGTGTAATTTACAATGAAGGAACTCTTCTATTTATAGGGAAAGTTTACTCCTAGTCTGAGTAAAAAACAGATGATTCAAATCCTAATAGATATTAAAGTAGATCTTGATAGACATTCACTATAATGTAAATACATTTATAATAAATTATTTTTAGTTAATTACTGAGCTTCTTAATTTTGGACAACATAAAATAATTATATTTTTTACAAAAGGCTTATCATTTTGCAATTTTAATCGATTTTTGAGGAAATAAAATGCATACTTTGTTTCAACACTATTTTTGGTAGGAAATGGCTTTCCAAATAATTATTTAAAGTAAAAATTATACAAATATATACACTATGGAAAATAAATATATATTTGTTTTTAGAAAATGCAAAATTTCCTCGAAAACAAATTCTTTAAAAATATTTGTTTTGTATAACAATTATTTCAAATTTGTTGGAAATTTGAAGAAGCTCAAAAATGTAACACCCCGTGCTTAACTACGTGCATTAGCCATTGTTATATGTGTTGGAGTATATGTATTGATCCTAAGTTAGGTATATATGAGTATTGATTATTTTGAGATGGTTTCAAGTGTATAGTTTGATTATATGTGTATAGGAATCGACCTTATTTATACCGGAATTTGCCCGTCGATGTTTCCATACGAAGGTTATTGAATAAGCTTTCCGACGATATAAATATTTTCAAAAACGGATAAGTTTCGGATATAAGCGAGCACGTTCGAAACTATAAAACGGTGGCCGGGATGTGAACAGTAAAATTGCAGGAAAATTTCCAGTTTTTTGGGTCAACTTTGAGCGATCATAACTCACTCAATATAATGAACTGGGAGATCTACCATATATCAAAAGAAAGATCTTTGAGTCTTCTTTCCAATGAAATTGGTTTCATCCAAATGCAACATCTGCGTAAGGAGTTATACGCGTTTTACTTCAGCCTCTCAAAACAGATTTTTAGGGTCAACTTCAAACGATCATAACTCCTTGTACAGGACGAACTGGGTGGTCTAATTTATATGAAATGAAAGACCTTTGAATTATCTTTCCAATGATACCAATTTCACCCAAATCCGATATCGGAGCAAAGAGTTATGGTCTATCTACTTCAGCTTGTCAAAACAGTCCACCGGAGGACATATTTGACATTATTTAAATTTTAAGGGCACTTTGGTCATTTTCTATGGTATTATGGACGGGAATATGTGTATATATACATGTATATGAGCTCAAAAATCAGTTTCTTCATCAATTAGAGGAAAGAACAAACCCTAGCCTGATTTTCAACTCTAATTATCTTGTGATTCAACCGTGGAAAGTCCAAATTGATTCCGTAGTTGTGTTCATCGTCTCAAGGGCTTCGAGAAGCACCCTTTATTTGTGCCAACAGGACTTCAAAACCCAAAGGGCCATTCTATGGTAAGGATGTAAATTATGTTGGTGTTATTTATATGGATATGTATATATATATATATATATGCATGTGAGCATAAGAAGTATGTTATTTGATTGTTGTTGAAAGATGATTGGAAATGATGTTGGATAATTCTTGTGCATGGTTGGATTATGTTGAATTGTGAAGGGATGATGTGGTATTGATGATATGGTATTGAAATGATGATTATATATATATATATACACATAAACCTATTGTTCAAGTTGGTTTTTGGAATGTTTTGCAAATATTGGTTGTATGGAATTATGGAAGAGAATTGTGGTGTTGGGTTGCTAATACTAGATGCCAAATATTTCATTGTAGATAAGTGATTTGTAAAGGCGGGAAGTTGTGTTGAATTGGTATCCGAATCTACAACGAGGTATGTAAAGCATACTCTAACGATATTCTTTGGCATGAAAACACCAATGTTCCATCAAGTAAGATTCCGGGGTTATCCAAACACATGTATTGTTCTACATTACCAATGAAGTTGTTTCCATTCTATACAGTGTCAAAAATGTTTCATTGATATACCAAGAGGCTCCTATTTCATTGTTGTGATATTGATGATTCTGAAACATACTGTTGATGTACCAATGAGTCCTTATTACATCGTTATTGTATAGAAGGTCTATTACTTGATTCCTATTGATGTATCATTGTTCCAAAGGTGCTATATTGGCATGAACACTAATGTAATAATCTCAAAAGCTTTTGAACTGAGTTATTGGAAAAATCTCTTATGTGCTACTTGATATACGTGTGGGTGGTATCCCAGGGGCATAAGCCTAGCATGGGTCGATCCCAATTGATATGTACTGGGGGCAGCCTAATGGTCACAGTACGGTACAGTATTGATTATTGTTAGGTGGTTGGAGGTTCGGGAGGAGGAGGTAATGGCGAATAATAATTGTAAAGAAGGAAATGAACGAATGTATACCGTTCCACAAATGTGTTTGTATTCAAGAACCCAATTCAGATTAATAATAATGTACATGATCCTAAAAGTGTTTATGAAGTGTGGTTCACTTTTATTATGATTTATTCACATGTGTATGATTTTCTTGACCCCCCATATCACATATGATTATTTACAGCTTTACATACTCAGTACATATTTCGTACTGACGTCCCTCACGGGGGACCTGCATTTCATACTGCAGGATCAGGTACTTCAGCTCATTCACAGCATAGATAGGAGCCAGGTCATACAGCTACTGTTGGTGAGCTCCAGTTTACTTCGGAGCTTTCCGAGTCGGTTCCTTATATTTTGTTATTGTGCAGGAGTCATGTGTGGGAGGGGGTTTGTCCCGACCCTAGTTATGTCATGTATATCCTAGAGGCTTTGTAGACATAAAGAAGGGTAAAGTCATGGAAGTTTATATAGTGATGTTATATTCGTATATGGGGTGGCCCCGACGGCCACGTATTATATATATGTATATATATTTGTGCGTGTTGTGCTGATACAGGTAATTAGACCCTTTTATATGCAGCGAAGTGCTGCCCAAATTTTTTGGTGACATGTAAGTGAAAGTACAGGTATTTGAACGGGTTCTCCCGGGCCTTCTCGGCTTCGGGTGCCAGTCCGGCCCGATGGGATTTGGGCCGTGACAAAAGTGGTATCAGAGCGGTTCGTCCTAGTGAGTCTACAAAGCCGTGTCTACGTAGAGTCTTGTTTATCGGTGTGTTGTGCACCACATCTATAAACAGGAGGCTATGGACATTTAGGAATTGTTTCTTTTCTTCATGTCTTAGATCGTGCGATAGAGCTTATATTGTATATGAAGTCATAGTTGACCACTGAGTCAGTTTGTTTCTCTTATTATAGTAATGATGCCGGTTACCAGAAGCAAGAATACCGGTAAGCAAGTAGATGTGGCTGCCGGAGAGGGGACTAGTAAGTCACCCACTATACCAGCTAATCAAAGTGAGGCTCCAGCTGAGCATGCATCAGAAACTTCCCCCAGTCCAGAAGAAATAAGGGAGAGGAGAACTATATCCCCAGAGCCACCTATTAATGTTGTTGATCAAGATCTTAGAAATGCAGTGCAACTTTTGACTCGTATAGTTGCTGGGCAAGTCCAAGGGCAATCCATTCCTGTCGCGGGTTCTAGCAGTACTGATAGGGCGGCTAGTCTTCGGACACAAGATTTTCTTAAGATGGATCCGCCTACTTTTACCGGATCCGATCTTAACGAAGATCCGCAGGACTTTATTGATCAAATCCAAAGGGCCCTAGAGGTGATGCATGTATCGGGCAGAGAGACAGTGGAGTTAGCCGCGTATAGATTCAAAGGTGAGGCTATATATTGGTATGAAGACTGGAAACGGTCGAGGGGCATTGATGCACCCCCAGCTACTTGGAAAGAGTTCAAAGAGGCATTTATTGATCATTATCTTCCATATGAGACTCGTCAGGCCCGTGCGGATCAGTTCTTAAATCTTCGGCAGGGTAATACAAGTGTGAGGGAGTATAGTCTTCGATTTAATTCCTTGTCCAGATATGCTCCTAATGTTATAGCTACTATGGATGACAGAGTTCATCGGTATGTGAACGGATTGGATCCGTATTTGGTTAGGGATTGTACTATTGCTGCACTGAATAAAGATATGGATATAGCTAGGATCCAAGCATTTGCACAGAAAATGGAAGATCAGAGGCAGAGAAGAAGAACGCAGGAATTTGAAAGTGGATCTTCTAAGAGGTCCAGATCTACAGGGCAGTTTATGGCTCCACAGGGAGGTTTTAGACCTCAATTTTCTGCTAGACCACCTAGGCCATTATTTTCTTATTCTGCAGCTAGTGCTCCACCACAGCATCAGGGGTTCAGAGGCAGTCAAATTGGGCAAAGAAGTGAGGGTCATAGTTCGCGATCAGTGGGTTATCATGGGCAAGGGAATATGATCCAACTGAGACATCCTCGAGAGCCATGCAATAAATGTGGAAGGAATCATATGGGCGCATGTCGAATGGGAACAAATGTTTGTTATTGGTGCGGTATGACAGGGCATATGATGAGAGAATGCCCACGAAGGGGCGCAGGTGGTGTAGCACGACCTTCGGGATCAGCTGTTGCATCATCGTCACCGGTATCTTATTCTGGTAGAGGCGCACGACCCGTGGGTCACGCTAGAAACGAAACAAGAGTCGCCAGTTCCAGCGGGACTCAGAATCGCACTTATGCTTTAGCGGATCGACAAAATCTAGAGGCTTCCCCAGATGTGGTTACGGGTACGTTGTCCATATTTTCATTTGATGTATATGCTCTAATTGATCCCGGTTCTACATTATCATATGTTACTCCTTTGGTTGCTGGAAAGTTCAAAAGAACCCCCGAATTATTAGATAAGCCGTTGGAAGTGTCTACCCCGGTTGGGGAATCTATTATTGCTAGAAGAGTTTATAAAGATTGTGTAGTAACTGTGTGTGGTCGAGACACGATGGCTAATCTCGTGGAACTAGAAATGGTAGATTTTGATGTTATAATGGGTATGGATTGGTTGGCGTCTTGTTATGCCAAAATTGACTGTTGTACAAAAATGATGTATTTACATTTTCCGAATGAAGCAGTTATTGAATGGCTAGGTAAGATCGGCGCACCAAGAGGTAGATTTATTTCTTATTTCAAAGCAAGAAAAATGATTTCCAAGGGATACCTATATCATTTAGTTAGAGTAAGGGATACAGAAGCGGAGCCACCAACTCTTCACGTTGTTCCGGTGGTAAATGAATTTCCTGATGTATTTCCTGAAGATCTTCTAGGTTTGCCTCCTGAACGAGAAGTAGAGTTTGGTATTGATGTAATTCCAGGCACCCAACCAATCTCCATTCCTCCATATAGAATGGCCCCAGCAGAATTGCGAGAATTGAAAGAGCAATTGAAAGATTTGCTTGAGAAGGGATTCATAAGGCCTAGTATGTCCCCCTGGGGAGCACCAGTGTTATTTGTGCGCAAAAAGGATGGCTCGCTGAGGATGTGTATTGATTATCGGCAATTGAATAAGGTGACTATTAATAATAAATATCCTCTCCCAAGAATTGATGATTTATTTGATCAGTTACAGGGCGCCAAGTGCTTTTCTAAGATTGATTTGAGGTCAGGTTACCACCAAGTGAGGGTCAAAGAAAAAGATATACCCAAAACAGCTTTCCGAACAAGGTATGGTCATTATGAGTTTCTAGTTATGTCATTTGGGCTAACAAATGCACCTGCAGCTTTTATGGATTTGATGAATAGGGTGTTTAAGCCATTCCTGGATGTATTTGTGATAGTTTTTATAGATGATATTCTAGTTTATTCGAGATCAGAAGAGGACCATGCCAATCACTTACGACAGACATTACAGACTCTTCGTGATTGTAAGCTTTATGCAAAGTTCTCTAAATGTGAGTTTTGGTTAAAGTCGGTGGCATTTTTGGGTCATATTGTATCTAGTGAAGGGATAAAGGTTGATGCTCAAAAGATAGAAGCTGTGAAGAACTGGCCAAGGCCCACAACGCCGACGGAGATTCGTAGTTTTCTCGGGTTGGCCGGTTATTATAGGAGGTTTGTTAAAGACTTTTCTTCCATTTCAGCACCTTTAACCAAGCTAACGCATAAAGCATCCAAGTTCCAATGGAATGATACGTGTGAGGAGAGTTTCCAAGAATTGAAAAATAAGTTGACTTCTACACCTGTGTTGGTACTTCCAGAAGGTACAGAAGGGTATACAGTGTATTGTGATGCTTCTAGAATTGGTTTAGGATGTGTATTGATGCAGCATGGTAAAGTAATAGCATATGCTTCTAGACAATTGCGGCCACATGAGAAAAATTATCCTACACACGATCTTGAGCTGGCAGCGGTTATCTTTGCTTTAAAAATATGGCGCCACTATTTATATGGGGTTCATGTTGATATATATACTGATCACAAGAGCTTACAATATATTTTCAGTCAGAAGGATCTAAATCTGAGGCAACGAAGGTGGATGGAACTATTAAAAGATTATGATGTTGATATTTTGTATCATCCAGGGAAAGCGAATATAGTAGCTGATGCGTTAAGTCGTAAGGCTATGATGATGCCTATAGAAAGGCAAGGGATGGTTAAAGATCTTCATCAGTTATCTAGTTTGGGAGTTCGCCTTCTTGAAACTCCGGACAAAGAGCTTATCGTACATAATGCTGCGGAATCTTCATTAGTAGCTGAAGTGAAAGAGAAGCAATATGCGGATCCTATTTTCTTACAGCTTAAGGAGAACGTTCAGAGTGGGGCAACCAAGGCATTTGAGCTTACGCGAGAAGGAGTACTTCAGTGCCAAAACCGATTGTGTGTGCCGGATGTAGACGGGCTAAGGAAGAAGATTATGACAGAGGCACATTTTTCAAGGTATTCCATTCATCCAGGATCAACCAAAATGTATCAAGATTTGAAAGATATATATTGGTGGAATGACATGAAAAGGAACATCGCAGAATTTGTAGCTGAATGTCCAAATTGTCAACGAGTTAAAGTGGAACATCAAAAGCCCGGAGGCTATATGCAACGCATAGATCTTCCAACTTGGAAGTGGGACATGATCAACATGGATTTTGTTACAGGTTTACCTCGTACAGCTCGGAAATTTGATTCTATATGGGTGATTGTGGATAGGCTTACTAAATCCGCACATTTCTTACCCGTTAAGACCACTTACACAGTTGAAGAATATTCGAAGCTGTATGTTAAAGAAATAGTCCGATTACATGGAGTGCCAACTTCTATTATATCAGATCGGGGAACTCAATTTACTGCAAACTTTTGGAAGTCTTTCCAACGGAGTTTGGGAACACAAGTGAATCTGAGTACAGCTTTTCACCCTCAGACGGATGGACAAGCAGAGCGCACCATTCAAACACTTGAAGATATGCTACGAGCATGTGTTATAGATTTTAAAGGCAGCTGGGATGATCATTTACCTCTTATTGAGTTTGCCTACAATAATAGCTATCATTCAAGTATCAAAATGGCACCATATGAAGCTTTATATGGGAGGAAGTGTAGATCACCAATAGGATGGTTCGAAGCGGGTGAAACTCTTATGTTCGGACCGGATCTTGTGTATCAAGCCATAGAAAAAGTCAAGGTGATTCAGCAACGGTTGAAAACAGCCCAAAGTCGACACAAGTCATATGCGGATAGTAGAAGAAGAGGGCTAGAGTTTTCGTTAGGCGATTGGGTATTTTTGAAGGTATCGCCAATGAAAGGGGTGATGAGATTTGGCAAGAAAGGAAAGTTGAGTCCACGATATATAGGCCCGTATAGGATTATTCGAAGATGTGGGCAAGTTGCTTATGAATTAGAGCTACCCCAGGAACTCTCATCAGTGCATCCAGTATTTCATGTATCGATGCTTCGAAAGTGCATCGGAGATCCGTCCCTTATTACTTCTACTGAAGATGTGCAAGTAACAGAAGATCTTACCTACGAGGAGATGCCTGTTGCTATATTAGATCGTCAAGTTAAGAAGATGAGAAATAAAGAAGTAGCATCGGTGAAAGTACTTTGGAGAAATCAACAAAGGGAAGAGATTACATGGGAAGCGGAGGAAGCAATGAAATTGAAATACCCTTATTTGTTCAAAGATGAAAAAGAAGTGCAAGGAGTGGAACTGGGACACTAACAAGTAAGTTTTTACATCTGCATAACATCTATATGATAACGTGAATATCAATTATGAATTCGAACTTGTTTCGGCTAAATAACTACATTCACATTCGAGGACGAATGTCCTTAAGGGGGGAAGGATGTAACACCCCGTGCTTAACTACGTGCATTAGCCATTGTTATATGTGTTGGAGTATATGTATTGATCCTAAGTTAGGTATATATGAGTATTGATTATTTTGAGATGGTTTCAAGTGTATAGTTTGATTATATGTGTATAGGAATCGACCTTATTTATACCGGAATTTGCCCGTCGATGTTTCCATACGAAGGTTATTGAATAAGCTTTCCGACGATATAAATATTTTCAAAAACGGATAAGTTTCGGATATAAGCGAGCACGTTCGAAACTATAAAACGGTGGCCGGGATGTGAACAGTAAAATTGCAGGAAAATTTCCAGTTTTTGGGTCAACTTTGAACGATCATAACTCCCTCAATATAATGAACTGGGCGAGCTACCACATATCAAAAGAAAGCTCTGTGAGTATTCTTTCTAATGCAATTGGTTTCATCCAAATCCAACATCTGAGTAAGGAGTTATACTCATTCTATTTCAGCCTCTCAAAACGGATTTTTGTGAACAGTAAATTAGCAGGAAAATACTGAGGCCTGCCAGTTTTTTGGGTCAACTTTGAGCGATCATAACTCACTCAATATAATGAACTGGGAGATATACCATATATCAAAAGAAAGATCTTTGAGTCTTCTTTCCAATGAAATTGGTTTCATCCAAATGCAACATCTGCGTAAGGAGTTATACGCGTTTTACTTCAGCCTCTCAAAACAGATTTTTAGGGTCAACTTCAAACGATCATAACTCCTTGTACAGGACGAACTGGGTGGTCTAATTTATATGAAATGAAAGACCTTTGAATTATCTTTCCAATGATACCAATTTCACCCAAATCCGATATCGGAGCAAAGAGTTATGGTCTATCTACTTCAGCTTGTCAAAACAGTCCACCGGAGGACATATTTGACATTATTTAAATTTTAAGGGCACTTTGGTCATTTTCTATGGTATTATGGACGGGAATATGTGTATATATACATGTATATGAGCTCAAAAATCAGTTTCTTCATCAATTAGAGGAAAGAACAAACCCTAGCCTGATTTTCAACTCTAATTATCTTGTGATTCAACCGTGGAAAGTCCAAATTGATTCCGTAGTTGTGTTCATCGTCTCAAGGGCTTCGAGAAGCACCCTTTATTTGTGCCAACAGGACTTCAAAACCCAAAGGGCCATTCTATGGTAAGGATGTAAATTATGTTGGTGTTATTTATATGGATATGTATATATATATATATATGCATGTGAGCATAAGAAGTATGTTATTTGATTGTTGTTGAAAGATGATTGGAAATGATGTTGGATAATTCTTGTGCATGGTTGGATTATGTTGAATTGTGAAGGGATGATGTGGTATTGATGATATGGTATTGAAATGATGATTATATATATATATATACACATAAACCTATTGTTCAAGTTGGTTTTTGGAATGTTTTGCAAATATTGGTTGTATGGAATTATGGAAGAGAATTGTGGTGTTGGGTTGCTAATACTAGATGCCAAATATTTCATTGTAGATAAGTGATTTGTAAAGGCGGGAAGTTGTGTTGAATTGGTATCCGAATCTACAACGAGGTATGTAAAGCATACTCTAACGATATTCTTTGGCATGAAAACACCAATGTTCCATCAAGTAAGATTCCGGGGTTATCCAAACACATGTATTGTTCTACATTACCAATGAAGTTGTTTCCATTCTATACAGTGTCAAAAATGTTTCATTGATATACCAAGAGGCTCCTATTTCATTGTTGTGATATTGATGATTCTGAAACATACTGTTGATGTACCAATGAGTCCTTATTACATCGTTATTGTATAGAAGGTCTATTACTTGATTCCTATTGATGTATCATTGTTCCAAAGGTGCTATATTGGCATGAACACTAATGTAATAATCTCAAAAGCTTTTGAACTGAGTTATTGGAAAAATCTCTTATGTGCTACTTGATATACGTGTGGGTGGTATCCCAGGGGCATAAGCCTAGCATGGGTCGATCCCAATTGATATGTACTGGGGGCAGCCTAATGGTCACAGTACGGTACAGTATTGATTATTGTTAGGTGGTTGGAGGTTCGGGAGGAGGAGGTAATGGCGAATAATAATTGTAAAGAAGGAAATGAACGAATGTATACCGTTCCACAAATGTGTTTGTATTCAAGAACCCAATTCAGATTAATAATAATGTACATGATCCTAAAAGTGTTTATGAAGTGTGGTTCACTTTTATTATGATTTATTCACATGTGTATGATTTTCTTGACCCCCCATATCACATATGATTATTTACAGCTTTACATACTCAGTACATATTTCGTACTGACGTCCCTCACGGGGGACCTGCATTTCATGCTGCAGGATCAGGTACTTCAGCTCATTCACAGCATAGATAGGAGCCAGGTCATACAGCTACTGTTGGTGAGCTCCAGTTTACTTCGGAGCTTTCCGAGTCGGTTCCTTATATTTTGTTATTGTGCAGGAGTCATGTGTGGGCGGGGGTTTGTCCCGACCCTAGTTATGTCATGTATATCCTAGAGGCTTTGTAGACATAAAGAAGGGTAAAGTCATGGAAGTTTATATAGTGATGTTATATTCGTATATGGGGTGGCCCCGACGGCCACGTATTATATATATGTATATATATTTGTGCGTGTTGTGCTGATACAGGTAATTAGACCCTTTTATATGCAGCGAAGTGCTGCCCAAATTTTTTGGTGACATGTAAGTGAAAGTACAGGTATTTGAACGGGTTCTCCCGGGCCTTCTCGGCTTCGGGTGCCAGTCCGGCCCGATGGGATTTGGGCCGTGACAAAAAATTAATTTAAATTATGGAGCATCAAAATTGGGTGTCAACAATGATTTTGTAGGAATATACTAATTTCCTATTTAAGTGTTTTTTGTATTTAATAAAATCATCATTCATTTACGAATCAAGGCTTATATTCTTTTATAATATAGAAGTGATTTTACAAAATTGAACTCATTGAAGCGAGGTACACGCACGAAATGTGTACTGTAAAATAGTATATAAGAAAGAAAAGTAGTTAGCCTAGAATTAAGTCAAGCAACATGACAGTTTTACGACAAAAACCTATTTTGCAGCAAACTAACACAACTATCTTTTTAAAATAAAATGAGTTGCGAGAAATATCATAGCAAATATAATTTTTGTATTTCGATAATAAAAAAAGAGTCATAATGAACATCTTTACCTTTTGGTAGATTATTTAGATTACGACTTACACGTGTTGAAAATAGAATTAAACACAAAAATAAAACGCGTCATTTACAACACATTCAAAGAGTTTTCCTTAAATATATGAGTTATTGAGTAATACTTTAAAATCAATAAAGGGCAATTGTGGTAGATTTAACAATATTGTTAGAGTCTATAAATATTAGCTTCGTTGACAATCTAACAGTCGCTTCTGTCTTATTCTATATGGGTTTCTCCACCTTTCTCATGGTTGCAATAGAGTTCTTACATAACTTTTTGGTTCTTGTATTCCTAAAAATAATATACAAATGATTAAATTTGATTTTTTATTATCGTGAAATTCATCATCAAGATGGATCATGCTTACGTGGTCAACAAATTCATACTAATTTTAGAACTTGTCGCAAGCTAATTTGAAAAATGAAAGAAGTATATATATGCTTATATCTTTTATCCTTTCTTTGTTTTTGACGATTTTTATTGTGATTAGTCAAGTATTTAATGATTGAGATATGAGATCTAATTTTTAATTTCATTATTTTTTGAAAGATTAGAAAATGTAAAGACTTCTGCAAACAAGCCCGAGATTTGGCATCTTAAGGTCTCCAAAATTCTTTTGAATGTACTAGATGGTAGTTTAATATCCAATCAGTAAAATTATGCAATATATAAACAACTATTAAATTCAAATTTATCATATTTAAAAAGTATATTTTCTCAAAATTTATATTAACAAAACTTTAACACTATTAATAAATATCATATAAATAATAAGCTTTTTTTTTTTTTTTAAATTTTTCACCCGGTGTTCAATATTCACATTAAAGCTTCGACTAATTTGGATCGAGAACTGTCGGGCCTATTTTGGGAATTGCGCTATCAGCAAAATTTTTTCATACAGAGGGCTCGAACCCGAGGCCTCTAGTTAAGGATGAAGTAGTCCCACCACTACACCACAACTCATATTGGTATACAAATAATAATCCACTCCCCCCCCCCCCCCCCCCCCCTCCCCCAAATAAAATAAAATAAAGAATTTGATCCCCAAAAATATTTGCATCAATTTAGTTATTTACTTGATTAAAAATGAAATTATGTCTTAAATCCATGGGGCCCATATATATATATATATGGATCCAATTGACAGGTCGGATCATGTAACGTCTCTTAAACTTGAAAATAGCGACTAAATTCCTTCCTTCCTTCAAACACGTATTACGATTTTTGAATTTTGTATTAAGTGAATGAAGAGTCATGATCGATCCGTAGGTCATGAGTGTTAGAAATCTTGAAATAAATTCACCCAAGATCACATGTAAGTCATTAGACAGTGATAAATACTATAGAAGAATGGTTAAAACACTAACATTTATCTATAGCAATAACTTTTGAAGAAGACAAGATCTTCTAAACCTTGAAGATCGCCCTTTTTGGTGTTCTTTATCTGAGATGGAGAGAAAAAGAAAAGAAATGTTTTCTTCTGGCTTAGGGACAGTGTCTATTTAAGACTTTGAAGTGTCTTTTGAGAAAAGGTACCTTTTTCGAGAAGGTACCTTTTTAGAAAAGGTATATTTTTCGAAAAGGTAACTTTTCAGGAAAGATACTTTTTCGGGAAAGGTAAAGGTGTCTTTTCAAGAAAGATGTATTTTTTGTAAGTTTTTACCAAACTTTAGAAAAGATCCACGAATTTTTTATAATTCTAATTAAACTCATACTAATCGATATTTACTTTTAGGCCCAAAAATTTAATAATTTATTAAATCATAAATTGGACTTCTTTAGAGATACCATGTCTATATAGTATATTACTATCTGAGTCCACAAAATAGAAATTACTAACAATCTCCCACTTGGACCACATATCCATAATCTATATTTGTAATCTATAATCTATAATATATTAAAAGTGTGATAGAATTTGAACTTTTTATCTTCATTAAAATTTTTTGTTTTAGACAAAATCGTCATTTCACTATTTTTTTCCTAATATTTAAGAATTATAAATTAATTAAATATATTTATGATAAAACTTTTCTTTATTATACTCATAAAATATATGAGGGAAGACTCCTAAATATATGAAAAAGTCTATGTAAAACTTTTATTCCTGTACAACTTCCGAAAATGCAACTTTTGTTTTCACGCATTGTATAACTTTTCCATACTTCTGTCCAAATAAATTTCATGTGATTAAGAACTGCAGAAAGAGTTCTGTTTCATCTCAAATTTGGCTTCCGCTTTCAACCAGAAATATTTCGCTAGAAGAAACAAGGAATTGTTGAGTCCTTTGGCATCATCATGGCAAAAAGGAGATTGAAGTCATGTACTAGATAATTTCTAAACTTTACAGAAAGGAATTTAGAAATTATGTAATTTCTACCATTGTTGCAACATGTTGAAGCGGACAATTTTGTAATTTTTAACCTCTCGTGTAGCTTGCTGAGTATGATCCTTTTGAAAGGTCTATTTACTTCGGATGCTTTTTTAAACTTGATTCAGGTTAGTAATCATTATCAAAATATTAAATTGATATTTATTTTTGGCCAACTTTGCACTTAATTAGTTATCACATTGATCGAGAGCAGGCATGGGACCACTTTTTCGCTCTTTTTCTTTGAATTTCTCGACTGATAGTAACAGAAATTCACAGGGCCTTTTTTTTGCTCTCTTTTGAATTTTTTAACTATTAGCAAGAGAAATACTCCGGGATATTTACTACGTTTTACCAACATAATCATCGAGTAATTCTTTTTTATGTTGTTCAGATTCGGGTGCGAATTTTCTTATGTTAGTTACTCATAATTTTCTAAGTTTGTTATAAATTTTTATTTTTTTTAGTGATTTTATCTAACAGTCGCTAAAATTCAAGTGATGAAATTTAATTTTTATCATGTTCAATATCAGTATTAAGAGCAAAGGTATATATTATGACTTGAATTTCATCTAAAGAAAGTAACAACTTCAGTGTTGAAAATAAACTATATACACCTTTCTTCTTTATAGTTGGTTTTACTACAAATTCCTTGGTTCGTTTCTTTTAGTTATGAATCTCTCTCTTTTTCTTTTACACTAAGACAATGGGTCATACTTCTTCATTGCTAACTGTGTTTAATTATCTGAAAGAAGAATTTGTCTATGAAGAGATACAGGTGAGATGTAATAATATAACCAAACTATTATTAATAATTTTTTAAATTATTATTTAATTAAATATGTACAAATTAATGTTGGTAGTTTTTTTTCATGTGTGTGATGTGAAACAAGAGTCCAAAAAAATATAGTACAAAACAAAAAAAATATCGTTAAAGGTGTGAAAATTCTTGAAAAAGTGATTTGAACTTTTTGCCCTTCATTAAAAGTTTTGCTTTACACAAAATCGTCTTTTCACTATTTTTTATAATATTTAAGAGTTAAAAAATAATTAAATAGATTTATGATAAGCCCTTTTTTATTAGAAGTTATCAAAATTAATGAAATCTTTCCTTATTAGAAGTAATCAAAATTAAATAAACCTAAAAATAATTAAATATATTTATGGTAAAACCTTCCTTATTAAAGTCATCAGAATTAATGAAACATTTCTTTATTAGAAAATCATGTAATTAAGGAAGAAGTCATCAAAATAAATTAATAATTTCAACTCAATGTACTAATCACAAAGAGTGATGTTCGTATTTAGCACTAACCAACTGCTCTATGTGGGATATAGGTTTCCAAATTTTTTAATTAAGTAAAGAATTATATAATGTAAAGTATTGGTTTTATAATTCTAAATATTAGGATTTTCTTAATTATAGAGAGATTTTAAGTATGACAAATTAAAGATTCCTACTTGATGATGATAAAATTATTTAAGGTAATGTTTTTTTTTCTATTAACATCGTCTTTTCACTATTTTTCTTAATATTTAAGAGTTGAAAATTAATTAAACATATTTATCGTAAAATATTTGCTTATACTAAATTATATGTTTATATTTACATTATTATATTAAAATATGAAAAATCTTTAAAAAGTGATATAAACTTTTACACTTCATTAAAAATCTCCACAATAAATAAAATTATTTAATTTTAAATAATCAAATGTTACAAGTGCGAGAAACGTGTGATTAGACTAGTATTTTCAAATAATCATACATAGATGAAATTTTAGTGTGCACAAACTTTTGCTATCTTGATTTAAATATCTCAAAATAATTTAGTCCATCGATACTACCAATATAGGATCAAAGCGGTCTCCGTAACATATATTAGAAACTAAACCCGATAATGGTCACAAATATTAACAATATCAATGGCATAAATCAAATACGAAAATTGCATGTAAAATAATCCAAGTCATGTCTATTTTCAAATGGTCCTACCTTATGCCTTTAATAGTCCAAAATCACTTTCTTATACCTTATGCAAAACTGCAATAGAAAGTTAATAGCTTTATTTTTCAGAGTTATCAATAAATACACAAAATTCATATATTTCATAAAAAATTCAGTCTGTACAGAAAATAAACATTATTATATCAATATCATACTAAAATAATAAACTCCCACTAAAATGGCTCATCATCAAATTTTACAATACTAATATGAGCCACATGCCCATGAAACACTTTAGTTGTCAAATTCTTCATGAGCGAATCCACAATCATCAAGTTTGTACTAATATGCTCAATCGACATAAGACGATTCTGAAACCTTTCTTTTACAATAAAAAACTTAATGTCGTTATACTTTGACTTTGATGAACTTCGATTGTTCTTTGAATATAACTCAGACTTATTATCACAATGAATTTATAATGATCATTCTATGCCACCGACTATTTGCATTTCAATGATAAAATTTTTTAGCCATATTTTCTGATTTGATACTTCATAGAAGGCCATAAATTCAATTTTCACTATAGAAGAAGCTATTAAGAAACAGCTCCTCCATCCATCATGAAAACATAACTTGATGTAGATTTCCTACTATAAAGACATCCAACAAAATTTGAATCGAAATACCCTACGATCTCTAAATAATCCGATCTTCGATAAGTGAACATGTAATCTTTAGTTCTTTGAAGATACTTCATAATTCATGTTGCAGCTTTCCAATAATTTATTCTCGGATTACTTCAATATTGATTCAACATGCTCACTATGTAAACTATATCTGGACGCGTACAAACATATGCATATATAAGACTTCCCACACTGATGCATATGAGATTTTTTTCCATCTCTTTCTTCTCTATCTTCAAATTTGGACATTGGTGCAAACTAAATTTATCACCTTTTGCCACAATTGTATCTCCTGGTGCACAATTTTTATACCAAATCTACTTAGCACCTTATCAATATAAGTTTTTTGTGATAGTCCAAGAATTTTTTTAATGTGATCTCTATGGATGTTCTACCTAGAACAAAATACGCCTCATTAAGATCTTTCGTTTCAAATTTACTCGATAGAAGTTTCTTGGTTTCATGAAATCAATCTACATCACTGCTTGCCAGTAGAATGTTATCT
This sequence comes from Capsicum baccatum var. pendulum, assembly GCA_030864225.1. Taxonomy (NCBI): domain Eukaryota; kingdom Viridiplantae; phylum Streptophyta; class Magnoliopsida; order Solanales; family Solanaceae; genus Capsicum; species Capsicum baccatum. The sequence continues at coordinate 70,608,064 of CM061558.1, read as the reverse complement.
ACATATAGCACACGGATAACAAATTTGCTCCTACTAAATTTGAGATATATGTATTGATCGATGGTGTTTTCCTTAAAATCAAAAGAGGTTATCACCTGATTAAACTTTTGGTATTATTGACAGAATGTCTGTTAAATTATATATGGACTTTTTAAGTTTACATACAAGGTGCTTTGAATTTTGAGACTTAAAGATTATTGGTTGCATTATGTATACCGTTTCTTCAATGTATTCACTGATAAATGCGGTCTTTACATCTATTTGACGTAGCTCTAAGTCATAATAAGCTACAAGTATCATAATGATTCTAAATGAGTCTTTCAATAAAACTGGCGAAAAAGTTTCTTTAAAATCTATGCCATTTTTCTGAGTGAATCCTTCGCAATTAGGCGTGCTTTATATCTTTTGGTATTACTTCTCAAATAACTTTTGGTTTTAAAATTTATTTACAATCAATTAGTTTTGACCCATGTGGTAACTCGACAAGATCTCAAATGACATTATCTTTATAAACTTCAACTCATCTTCCATGAATTCGATCTGTTTATGTCACTCCTCAAATCCTATTGGGGCGGACTGGCACCCATAACCGAGGAGGCCCGGGAGAACCAGCTCATAACCTTATACTTCCCATGCATACCTCTATGACAACCCAAAATTCGGACAACATCATGTCGCATATAAAAGGAAATAATCACCTGTATAAGCTCGAGCACATATATATATGTATATACAATACTTGGCCGTTGGAGCCATCACGTCTATTAACAAAACACCACGTTGACTGTACATTAGGTCTACAAAGCCTCTAGACAATACACAGAGTTTTTAACTAAGGTCGGGACACACCCCGCCATATAACTAACTTCTATACAATACCAAAAGTGACTGGATATGACACGAAAAGCCCTGAAGCAAACTGGAGCTCACCAAAAGCAGCTGGGTATCCTGGCTCCTACTTGTGCGGTGTATGAGCTGAGGTACCTGTGCTTGCAGCATGAAATACAGGTCCCCCGTGGGGGACGTTAGTACGAAATATGTACTGAGTAAAGCTGTAGATAATCACATATGATATAGGAGCTCAATAGAAATCAGAAATAAGTGAATAAATTGTAATAGGAGTGGACCACACTTACTAGAACTTGTGATAACCTGTACATTGTATTTATTCAATCACTTTACCTTCGTTCTTATCATCTTTGTAATCATTACTGTACTGTACTGTGACCATTAGGCTGCCTCCAGTACATATCAACTGGGATCGACCCATGATAGGCTTATGCCCCTAGAATACCACCCATAAACACATAACTAGGGATCGACCCATGATAGGCTTATTCCCCTGGGATACCACCCATAAACACATAACTAGGGATCGACCCATGATAGGCTTATGCCCCTGGGATACCACCCGATAAGAGAGAACTTCCATCACTTAGTTCAATTAATCTTTGAGATTGTTATTTCGGTCGCCACCACATTTTTGATACTTTAAAAAAATGATACATCAATAAGAGACATATAAATAGACCATCAATGCAATAACAATGAAGTAAGAACTCACTGTCACATCAATAAAGTGTTTTGGAGTCATCAATGTCATAACAATGAAGTAGGAACTTATTGGTATATCAATGAAACGGTTTGGAGTCATTAATAGCACATGGATCTTGTTCGAGTAACCGGATACCTTCTGACATTAATTAGTGCAATAAATATGTAAGATTTGGAAAACAAGCAAGTATTGGAATGTCTTGACATCTTATAGGGTGGAAACAAGTTCATTAGTAACGTAGGACATCATACAAAATCATTATGGATCATATGTTACTGAATAACTTTGAAAACTTTCTTAATAGAACAATTGTTCACCTTCATGCCAAAGATATGGTATAGAGTATGCTTTACATACCTGACTGTCAACCTTCAATACTAGTTCCAAATGGACTTCTCGTCTTTTCGGATTACTTATCTACAATGAACATATATAGCAATCTAGTATTAGCGACCAAATATCATAATTCAATTATTTGAATTCACCAAACTAGTGGTTAAGTAGTAAGCCTTAATTACACCATAAAGGGTGTCACTTTAACCCTCTTATACTCCAATTACATTCACATGCCATGCATATTCATACAACATCCTCTAATATCAAGTTTGGATTCATTTATCCTTCCAACCAATCCATTAAACCAAATTGAGCCATAGACATAAATAATCATCAATTCAATAGTATATCACCATATCCACCTTCCATAACTCAATTACCATATCCATCTTCCATAATTCAATACAACCAAACCATGCAAAATAGTCCATAACCCTATTTTCATTACCTTTCAATAACAACCAATACATATAATCCTCTATCACACATATTCATATGGAAGAGAACAAAGGCAAACAATATTCATACCTTAGAATCATCTGAAATTGCATTTCTCTTTTCTCTGCTAGATCTTCTTTTAGGCACTTCAACTTGAGGTTGTTGAACATGAGGTAGTATCGTTGTGTTTTCTCCATAATCCTGATTTACAGGTTCAAGCATATTTGGTAAAGTAATCTGTTCATTTTCACTAGAATCGATATTATCAAATTCTGTGGGGTTCGAAATCGAGAGGGCGTCATATGGAAGCTTAAAATTTGCAAATCATATGATGATAATTCAGATAACACATAAAATAATACTAAAAAACTATATTATTGATATGGTTTGGCCAATTGGCCTACATATTAAAACTAATATTAAAAAAAATATAAAAAATATTGGGAGAAAATCTCCCCCTAAACAAGAGTCTTAAATTTAAAGGACTATTGTGTTCATGTATGAGAAGGGAGAGTCTTCTATTTATAGAGTTCCAAAACCTTTCTCTTAGAAAGAGGTTAGCCAAATACGAAAAAGTTTTATATTTTTCTTTTAGTAAAAGTAAAAGTATTCAAAATCGAGAGGGCGTCATACGGAAGCTTAAAATTTGCGAACCATGTGGCAATAATTCAGATGACACATAAAACAATACTAAAAAACTATATTATTCATATGGTTTGGCCAATTGGCCTACATATTAAAACTAATATTAAAGAAAATATAGAAACTATTGGGAGAAAATCTCCCCCTAAACAAGACTCTTAAATTTAAAAGACTGCATTGTGGATGCTATTGTATTTTTGTATGAGAAGGGACAGTCTTCTTATAGAGTTTCAAAACCTTTCCTCTTAGAAAGAGGTTAACCAAATATGAAAAAGTTTTATATTTTTATTTCAGTAAAAGTAAAAGTAATTATGGTATTACTTTTATTTTCCTTCTAAGAAAAATAAAACTTAAATTTGGTAAGAAAATCAGGGCAAAACCCCTAACAAATTCCTCTTCAAACACAATTTATTTGTTTTGATTATTCCCACCATAATCAACATCCTTAATAAATTTGGCATTTTTTATTTTGAAAAGAGATTTATTCGAGGAGTCATAAAACTTAAAACATCTCTATCTTTCTGAGTAAACTACAAAGTAGCAACTAAAAATTCTTAAATCCAGCTTCTTTTTATTAGGCTAGTAAGGCCTTGCTTCGGCTGGACATCCCTAGACATGCAAATGCCTAATACTAGGCTTCTTACTAGTCCACAACTTGTATGAGTCTTAGCATTGCTTTTCTAGGAACTCTATGCAGTATATAAATTGCATTTTTTAATGCTTCTCCCAAAGCGACTCAGGTAAACAAGAATGACTAATCATATTTCTTACCATATCCTTAAGAGTTTGATTTCGTCTCTCATCTACACTATTTTGACTTGGAGTCCCCGAAATAGTGTATTGAGGTACAATTTCAACTCTCTTCCAAATACTTTGTAAAAGGTCATGGACATTATTCACCTGATCCATTGAATCAACCGTAGTATTCTCCTCTATGATCGGATTTGACGACTTCAATTTTCTTGCCTGATTGAGTTTCAACTTCAGCCTTGAAAATCTTAAAAACATCCAAAGATTGTGACTTCTCATGAATTAAATAGAGATATTTATAATAAGAGTAGACATCTATAACGTTAATAAAATATTGTTGACCATTTCATGAAGCTGTAGGGAACGAACCGCAAATATCTGTATGTATTAACTCTAAAGGTTCTTTATTCCTATAAGTACCTCTTTTCTTTATATTCGTTTATTTTTTTTCTTAATACATTCTATAAAAATTTTAAAATCTGATAAATTAAGGGGATTAAGAATTTCTTCTGACACAAACCTTTGAATTCTTTGTTTAGAAATATGACTCAAGCGCTTATGCCATAGCATTGATGAATTCTCATTTGTTAATCTGTGCTTAGTACCAAAATTACTTCAAAACAAGTTTGCGTTGCTGCAGGACGCATGCGTGCTTAATTTGTATAACTTATCCATCAGAGTACTAGTTCCAACAATATTAGAATTTAGAGAAATACTACAAATTTGATTTTCAATAGAATAATTGTATCCAGATATATCCAAATAAGAAATAGAAATTAAATTTCGTCTAAATGACGGTATAATAAATGTTTTTCTAATTTCAAATAGAAACCGGTATCTGATAGAATTCTAAAGACACCAATATCCTCCAAAACTGCTTTATTGTTGTTTCCCACATAGATATATCTTTCAACATCAATCGGAACTCCGCTCCTTATGCAATCCTGTACAGTGGTCACTTACGTGATTAGTTGTGCGCGTATCTACCCACCAAGTATCACTAGGTAACATAGCCAAACTAACTTTTGAAAAAACAAAGTTGAGAAGTTTACCTTTCTTTTCACGTAAGACATCGTGCTTGATACATTTTTCTCTTTATGTGACCAAGTCTGTTTCTTACAAACGAAACTTAATGATATTCCTTTGTATACAATTTCTTTAGTATTACTCCCTTTTCACTTATGTGCAACAACTTTAATTCTACAACTAGATCTCAAATTAACACATTCCATCGGTTCTTCTATTATTCTATCCTCTTCTTGCACACATTGAGCTATGAGCTCATTCAAAGACCGATTCCTAAAGTTTATGCCATCAGACATGGAAATATTATTCATATTGATAGATGTAGAAGACACTACAAGATAAAATAAAATAATGTTCACAATTAATCATTCAAATAGATCATGTCTGTGTGGAGATAATTAAATTAAAAAAAATCTAGAGAAAAATGATAAATGAATCAAAAACTATATTTATTACACATATATGCATAAAAGTAGACCCATCTCAAGATACCTAACACAATATTATTATTTAGTTTTTGGACAAAAATAATAACTTTTAAATGTTATTCTTATACATAGTTCATGAACATTGATTATTAGAATGGTCTAACAATATGCCTTTCTTTGGACTGACAAATTATCAGCATGTATTATAAATGTATCACATATTCATAACTGTCTGCAGTTTGGCCAAATAATTTTGCTTTGGGATAATTGTTTTGCATAGATAAAACATGATTATATGTTCAACGTAAGCAACTCTACACAAAGAGGTTACTTTGGCAATATAGTGATTTAATCTACTCACTTTTTGTCACGATCCAGAAATCAAGGGTCATGATGACACTTGTCGCAGCATGCTATGTAAGCCTATCACACAAACTGATATAAAAAGGGAACATAACAACAATAACCTCAATTATGGCTATTAGAACAAAGTCAATCCACACAATATAATGAAAGTGGAAGAACATAACCAACGATATCATACCATAATCCCAAAAACTGATGTAACAGTGTAAGAAATAACTAGTACAAATCAAGATCAAAATACAGAAGATATCCAAAACAGGATCAACTCTATTTCTGAATTCGAAATAATGAAATAGTCTAAATAAAGAAAGATAGTAATAGACTCTGGAAGCAAGAATCCAACCGTTATCTCGAATAGCTCTAAAGTATCGCTCGAAGTCAACCACCATGAGGTGCACTTGAACCTAGATCTGCACCAGAAGAGCGCAGTAGGGGTGAGTACGATTCACTTGTACTCAATAGGTATCATAGGCCGATTGAGTAAATTAGAAAATAAAGCATACAACATACACACTAGGGGCGCGTCACCTGCAATCAAAAAATATCCTACAATTGTAGTCCATACTGTCTCCACTAGTAGTTTTATAATATTCACATACACCATAGCAACACGAAAGATAAAGACAAATAGATAGGTATCACACATACGAATATGAAGGAAAAATATACATAGACAGGTATTACATCAAGGAAAATAACACTTCACAGATATGTACAAAGTAAATATAAATGCAAGGGAGATGATGATGACAATGATAATAATGATAATGATGATAATAACGATGATGCCCGAGGTTGTCGCACAACCTTCGTATACACCTACAGAGATAAAACTTCCCGACGTAGGACCCATGGGGGGTTCGTCAACCCGTATACATCCAATTAGTCAATACTAATATCCATTAACTCCTCTTTAACACATCCTTCAGTAGAGACTTTTAAAGATGTCACATTTTCTATTAGAAAAAACTAGTGTTCCCAATATTTTTAGAATTTCCACGGTGGTACCAATGTTTCATGAGTGTATATGATATGGGGATAGAATGCTTACGATCAACCAGAATGAGAGTTTCCATATCTATCGAACCAATATACCAACCAAGTGAGCCAACAATCCACTCAATATTTTCAATCATCCATGAAATCCAACATGAACCAATGCCAAAAGGGTAAGAATACATCAATATAAACCATTGATACCACATTAGTTTTTTTCATTGGATAAGATACAACTAATTTCACATATACAAGGCCAACAATATCATATAATACCCCACACGATCACACAAAACAATTAATATTCCAAAACTGCCAAATATCATTAATATATAGGCCTAAAACGGGCACAACACAATAACATATCCATTTTCATGATTAGTTCCCACACCTTTGACATGATTTTGTACCAATATCGACTATCCAGCCCAGTCCGAAGAATGAGTTAAAAACAAGGTCCAAATCGAAGAAAACCCATTTTCAAGATTTACCAATAAAAGCTTCCAAAATCCATTTTAAAAATCGATAATTAAAGTTGTTTGAAGATGAAGTTTTTTTGATAATTATAAGATTAGAAACTCACCCAAGCAAAAACAAGTTGAAATCGGGGTTTAAATCAGAAAATTACCATTTTTAGGCCTTATGGGCCAAAATTCTCAATTTTCACTTTTTAATCCGCGTTAAAAATAAGAATTAAAGGATTAGATTAAAGAAAAGTAGTTGAATGGGTGTTATGGAGCTTACCCAAGCTTAGAAATTGAAGAAATTGCTCAAAGTCACGAAATCCTAAGCTCCAAGTCTCAAAAATATTAAAAAATAGCAAAACATAGGTATATATAGACCCAAGCATCACATTTGTGATCACCGGGTCGCATTCGTGGTACCTGGACTGAGGGCAGGTATCACATTTAAGACCTGGTCCTCGTGTATGCAGGACTCACAATCGCAACCAAGATGCCGCGAACGTGACACTTGAGATGGTCAGTTGAGTCCCATAAGCGACTGGTCCACCGCGAAGACGAGTGCACCAGTTGAGTGGTGCGGACCCCTCAGATTCATTCAGAAATTCATGAACACAAATGAATTATACTACCCTATCAAATTCGATGCTTCAAACTCAAGGGTGATATCAGATTATCGAAAGGACATCGTTTTCACAAAGTTGACCACTGAAATCTAATTTTACAATTTTTCAAATCGAGAGTCAAAATGAGATTTAAAAGCCATAAAACCGAACCAACTATGTTACCACTCTAAAATCGACGTTCTAGATCTGCTGATATAGTTCATTTTGCCATCCAATGCACAAATCAACAAGTGTTGACCGAAGTCAAGTATAAGGCTTTTAAAGCCACCAAAACCATAATTTTACATAAATCATACCAAAATACATTAGAAACCATGTCAAGCATCCCCACACCCCAAAAATACCACGATCCAACCCCGGGAGGGGGTAAAATGATCAAATCACACAGAATGAATATTACACATAATCACCCAAAATTAGGTTGTTACATTATCTACCACTAAAATCTAGTTCATCCTCAAACTAAAGGCAAAAGAAAATACCTGAATAAAAAAAAGCTGGAGATAAGAGCTACGCATATCAGACTCGACCTCTCAAGTAGCCTAATCTGTAGTTCGATGCTTCTACTGGACCTTAACTATTAGAATAACTCTAGAATGCAACTGCCTGACATCTTTAGCTAAGATGGAGACATCCTCCTCAACAAAAGAAAACCTCTCATCTATCTAAGCAAAATCCCAACGAATGACATGAGACTCATCCAAAATGTAATGACAAAGCATGGAAATATGAAAAATTGGATGAACAGTTGATAAAGTTGGGGGCAAAGCCAACTCATAAGCCACATCGCCAACAGTCCAAAGAATCTCAAATGACCTAATATACCTGGGGCTAAGCTTACCTTTCTTCCCATACCTTATCACACCCTTCATGGGCGAAACTTAAAGGAAAATACAATCACCAATAATAAATATCAAGGAATAAATTCTACTCTCTGCATAGCACTTGTGCCTACTCTAAGCCGCTCGAAGTCTATCCTGAATGACCTGAACTCTATCCAAGGACTCACGAAGCAAGTCTGTACCTCAAGGTCTAACCTCTAAAACCTCAAATGAACCAACTGAAGAACGACAAAGACTACCATACAAGGCCTCAAAAGAAGCCATATCAATACTGGAATGGTAGTTATTATTATACTCAAACTCTGCCAAAGCTAGATGCTACTTCCACTGGCCACCAAAGTCCATCATGCAAGCATGGAGTATATCCTCCAATATCTGAATAGTTTTCTTTGACTGACCATTATTTTGGGGCTGAAATATTGTACTAAGATCAACCCGAGTACCCAACTCATCCTAAAAGGTCTTCCAAAAGTAAGAAGTGAACACTGAACTTCGATTTGAGGTAATAGACATTGGCACACCATAAAGATGCACAATCTCACGAATATATATACGAGCTAACCTCTCAGCACTTAAAGAGACCTGAACTAGAATGAAATGGGCAAATTTGGTCAATTGATCCATGATGACCCAAATACTATCAGACCCAGGCAAAGTTCTAGGCAATCCAGTCATGAAGTCTATAGAAATCCGTTCCCACTTTCACTCGAGAATAGGCAACATCTGAAGTAGTCCATCAGGTTTCAAATGCTCAGCCTTCACCTATAAGTAACAAAGGCAACGAGCTACAAAATTTGCTACATCTATCCTCATACCACCCCCACCAATAGTGTTGCCTTAAATCACGATATATTTAGTCACTCTCGGATGGATGGAATACCTGGAACAATGAGCCTCCTCCAAACTCAATCTAATCTAATCACCCACTCTCAGCATGCAAACCCAGCCTCCCATCCTCAAAATACCATCTGAATTGAGTGAGGCTTCTTTAGAGTCACCACTTAACACCTTATCTCGAAACAATCTCAATCCAACATCATCAAACTAATGATCTCAAATTTTCTCCATCAAAGAAGACCTAGCCTCTATGAATACCAAAATACATCCAGGTTTTGAAATATCAAGCCTAACTATTTAGTTAGCTAAAGACTAAACCTCTAAGGCCAAAGGCCTCTCTTGGGACAAAAGATGCATAAAGCTACCCATGATAGTTGACTTTCGGCTCAAGGCATCCACAACTAGATTGGCCTTGATGGCATGAGAGAGAATAGTCAAGTCATAATTCTTAAGCAACTCAAGTCAATAACGCTGCCTCATATTAAGATCTCGTTGGGTAAAGAAATACTGAAGGCTACGATGTTCCGAGAAAATCTCACAACGGACTCCATACAAGTAGTGTCTCCACAACTTTAAAGCAAAAATAACTGTTCACAACTCTAAATCATAGGTAGGGTAGTTCTTCTTATCGGGCTTCAACTGACGAGAAGCGTACGTAGTCATCTTACCCTCTTACATCAACACAACACCTACCCAACACCTCAAGCATCACAAAAGATGGTAAAACTCACACCCTCCTTAGGCAAAGTCAAGATAAGAGCTGATGTCAACAAGTCCTTAAGCTTTTGAAAGCTCGCCTCACAAGCATTGAACCACTGAAAAGAAACTTTCTTTTGAGTCAACTTGGTCAATGGAGCTGCAGTAGATGAGAACTCCTCAACGGAATGCCGATAGTAACCTACCAATCCAACAAAACTCCAAATCTCAGTGGACGAAGTAGGCCTAGCCCAATCACGAAACGATGCAACCTTGGCTGGATCAACTATAATATCTTTCTTAGTTACCACATGACCAAAGAAAGAGACAGATTCTAATCAAAATTGACACTAGGAGAACTTAGCATACAACTTCTCATCCCTCAATCTTTGAAGCACAATCCACAAATATTCCTCATGATTGACCTCACTCCTAGAATAAACTAAGATTTCATCTATAGAAATAATAATAAAGGAGTCAAGATAAGATCATAATACCTTATTCATCAACTCCATGAACACAGCCGGGGAGTTGGTCAACCCAAATGACAGATCAAAACTCATAATGACTGTATCAAGTTTAAAAAGATGTAATCGGAATGTCAGAAGCTCTAATCCTCAACTGGTGATACCAGGATCTCAAATCAATCTTCGAAAACTCTAAAGCACCCTAAAGCTTGTTGAACAAATCATTAATACGAGAAACAAGATACTTATTCTTAACCTTCACCTTGTTTAGTTGTCGATAATTAATACACATATACATAGACCCATCTATTTTCTTCATAAATAAAGACAGGCATACCCTAAGGTGATACACTAGGTCGGATAAATATCTTATCCAACAACTCCTGTAATTGATCCTTAAATGGGCTTAGTTCTTGTCTCAACATCAATAGCAAAGTTCATATTACAATCTGCAGGTATACTAGGCAAATTCATAGGGACACATCCATAAACTCGTAAACCACACAAACACAAACCAAAGAAAGAGGTGAAGCAATACTAGTATCATGAATATAAGCCAAATAAGATAAATATCCTCTCTCATCCAAGCAATAATCCTGAACATATGATACAACTCTCCTTAGGCCCAAATGCAATGCACCCTTCTAAGCTATCCTTGGCACACTCAGTGAAGATAAAGTCACGGTCTTAGCATAATAATATAGGATAGTATGGTAAGGAGCCAACTAGTCCATACCCAAGATCAGTACACTCGATCCACCACTAAAAAGTCTCTTATGGAGGTAGATACATGAATAGCCACATCAAAAGGCTCACAAACTGAATCAATACCTAAAGTAAAGTATGCATAGGAGAAAGTCAATCACGGATCAAATAATACAAATACAAATCTAAAATAAACGAGGATGATACATGTGATGACAACATCGAAGGCCTCTGCCTCTGATCTGGTGGGTATAGCATAGCATTATCCACGAATACCAACTGGATGAATAGCCCCACGACCACTACCACAGGCTTCACTACCTTTTCCTCACTCCCCTACCTCTCACAGCTGCAATAAGAGTAGCTCTGAACACACGACAAGGATAGTCCTTGGCCAAATGGCCAGTCTCATCATACACATAACAACCTCTATGGCTCGACTCAGTAGAAAGAGGTACGACTGGACCGAAATAGCCACCTCGCACTGTTGAATTAAAAGACCCACTACCTAACACAATAAGGCTACCTGCACTAGTCTACCATGATAATTACAAAAACCTCTAAAATCCCTACCTCAATAACTGTGACCTTTAAACTTTCCCAAACGATGCACCCTCTTGGTGCCTACCTGAGATGCTCGAAGAATACCCCCAATCATCTTAGCATGATCCACTATATCTGAAACAATGCTCCAGACACTACCATATGAGATATAGCTAGCTGAAAATAAACATTCAACCCCTTCACAAACTTTTGAATCTTCTCAGACTTGGTGGAAATGCTGGTATAGGAATATCTAGACAAGGCGTAGAAGCGTGCCTCATACTCTACAAAAGATATGGAACCCTGCTCCAGGTGATCAAACTCATACCTCATCCGATCCCTCAGACTGTGAGGCTTGAACCTTTCTAAAAAGGCCTCAACAAAGTAATCCCATGAGAATCGAGAGGACTACAACCAACATGTGACCTTCACTAATCTCTAGTGGCATCCCTCAACTGATAAGTGGTATACGCAACACCATATGACTTAAGCGAACCTAGGTTATGCAATGTATCATGACAGTTAATCAAGAACTCATAGGTATCCTCACCCACAATACCACTGAACCAGGGGGATCCAAACAAACAAATCTCTCAAATCTCTTCTGATCCTCAGAAGACATAACTTTTCTCGTAATAAGAGGAGGCATGGTGAATTCGAAAGGCTGAGATCCTACTGGAGAAGGAAACATAGATGAAGTTTGAACTACTGACCCCGAAATATCATACTCAGATACAGGTACTAAAAGAGGAATAACACTCGGGGATGGAGGGGTGGATTTTTTCTTACACTGTTAAGACTGATAAACTTGACTTCTCTGATACCAATTTGTTATGACCCAAAAACCAAGGGTCATGATGACACTTGTTGCGGTAAGCCTTGACAAGTAAACCTACCACACAAACTGATATAAGGGAGGAGCATAATAACAATAACCCAAAGTAAGGCTTGTATTAGAAGAACATAACCAGTGATATCATACCATAATTCTAAAACTTGGTGTCACAGTGTAAGAACTAACTAGTAAAACTCAAGATCAAAATACATAAGATATCCAAAACAGGAACAACTCTATCTCTGAATGTGAAATAAAGACATAGTCTAAATAAAGAAAGGTAGTAATAGACTCTGGAAACAAGAATCCAATCGCTACCTCGAATAGCTCCAAAGTATCGCTGAAGTCAACCACTGTGAGGTGCACTGGAACCTAGATCTGTACTAAAAGAGAGCAGTAGGGTGAGTATAGTCCACTTGTACTAAGTAGGTATCATAGGCCGACTGAGCAAAGTAGATAATAAAGAATACTAAATACACACTAAGGGCACATCACTTGCAATCAGAAAATGTCCCACAATGATAGCCCACATCATCTTCACTAACAATTCAATAATCTTAACATACACCATAGTAATATAAAAGAGAAAGACAAGTGGACAAGTATCACACATATGAATACGATGAAAAAAATACACATAGACAAGTATCAAATCAAGGAAAATGACACATCACAGATATATACAAAGTAAATATAAATGCAATAGAGATGATGATGATGATGATTATGATGATGATGTCCGAGGTTGTCGTACAACCTCCGTATACACCTACAAAGCTAAAACTTCCCGATGTAAGACCTATGGGGGGTTTGTCAATTGGTATATAGCCAATTATTCAACACCAATATTCATAACTCCTCTTTGGCACATCCTTTGGTAGAGAGTTTTAAAGATGTCACATTTTCTATGAGAAAAAAGCTAGTGTTCCTTATATTTTCATAGTTTTCTCGTTGGTGCCAATGTTTTATGAATGTATCTGTTATGGGGATATAATGCTCATAACCAACTAGAATGAGAGTTTCCATATCCAATAAATATACCAACCAAGTGAGCCAATAATCCACTCAATATTTTCAACCATCCATGAAATCCAACATGAACCATATGCCAAAAAGGTAAAAATACATCAATATATACCATTGATACTATATTAGGCTTTTTCATTAGACAAGATACAACTAATGCACATTGACAAGGCCAATAATATCATATAAGACCCCACATGATCACACATAGCAGTTAATATTTCAAAACCGCCAAATATCATTAATATATAGGCCCTACACGGGCATAACACAATAACATATCCATTTTCATGATTATTTCCTACACCCTTAATGTGATTTTGTAACAATATTAACTACCCAACCCAGTTTGAAGAAAGTTAGCCATAACCTACCTTAAATGTCAAAAAATTGATCCGAAAGCCTTTAATCCGAAGCCTTACTCCTCACGAAAAGACTTGAAATCAATGTAAACATAGAAATATAGAATTTGTACATAAAAAAAAGCAAACGACACTCATATTGTCTATTTTCAAGTCGGGGTCAAAATGCACTCCCGAAATGAGTTTTCAAAAAAGAAGGACAAAATTGTAATTTTGTTCAAACACATGATCCCCATATTTTTAGGAGTCTACAACTAAAAACCCAAGCAAAAATGAGGTCCAAATCAAAGAAAAACTATTTTTCAAGCTTCATCGGTAAAAGACTCTGAAATTCATTTTAAAAATTGAGAATTGAAGTTGTTTTAAATATAAAATCGAAAGAAGACTGATAACTATAAGAGTAGAAACTTACCCAAATTAAAATGGGTTTAAATCAGGGTTTAAATCAGAGAATTGCCGTTTTATACCTTATGGGCCAAATCCCCAATTTTCACTTTTAATCTGCATTAAAAATAGGAATTGAAAGGATGAGATTGAAGAAAAGTAGTTGAAATAGGTGTTATGGAGCTTACCTAAGCTTAGAAATGGAAGAAATAGCTCAAAATCACAAAAACTGAAGCTTCATGTCTTAAAATGGTTAAAATAGTGAAACAAGGGTATATATAGGACCCATGTATAGCATTTGTGATCACCGGGTCGCGTTTGCGGTACCTAGCATAAGGGCGGGTATCACATTTGCAACCTGGTCCTCGCATATGCGGGACTCATGATTGTGACCAAGATGTTGTGTACATGATGCTTGCGCCGATCAGCTGAGTTGCGTAAGCAACTGGTCTACCGTAAAGGAGAGTGCACCAGCTGAGTGGTGTACCGGCTGAGACTTGGAAAATTTCAAGTCTCCGTGGACCCCTCGGGATTCATTCGGAATCTTGTGAATGCAAATGAACTATGATACCCTATCAAATTCGTGTTAGAATTTTTGCCCTGATTTTCTTACTATATTTAAGTTTTATTTTTTCTTCGAAGGAAAATAAAATTTACCATAATTACTTTTACTTTTTCTAAAAGAAAAAATATTATTCTTTTCCATATTTGGCTAACCTCTTTCTTGGAGGAAAGATTTTGAACATCTATAAATAAAAGACCTCCTTCTCATACCATAACACAATAACATCCATAATGTAGTCTTTAAAGAGTCTTTGTTTAGGGGGATATTTCTCCCAATAAGTTTTAAGATTTTTAATTTTATCTTTAATATGGTGGTCATTTGGCCAAACCATATCCAATAATATATTTTTAGTTTAATTTTTCATGTGTCGTCTGAATTATTGTTTTATGGTTTGCAAACTAAAAGCTTCCGCATGACGCCCTCTCGATTTCAAACCCAACAAGTGGTATCAGAACTTACGGTTCAATGATCCAATGGTGTGGTGAGATGGGATTAAACAGGTTCAAAGCGGTTTCAAAATCAAGCTGCAACAATTTGGATAATAATGAAGATTTTTGTTGAACTACACATGGAGAACAAGTTTCAATCATATTTTCAACACTCCTGTTGCTGCATCTTTAAAAATAAAAATAAAATATTAATTTTAAATTAATTTTTAACCATGATACTTTAAACCTTATTTTTAACCATGGCAAGCAACAATTATGAAGATTATATCGAGAACGAAGTTCATGCACGTGATATGAAGAGAAAACAGATCAAGTGAAGAAAATCAAACCAAAAAGGGGAGATTTGTTAGGGTTTTTGCCCTGATTTTCTTACTATATTTAAGTTTTTTTTTTTTTAGAAGGAAAATAAAAGTTATCATAATTACTTTTATAATTCTTTTCCATATTTGGCTAACCTCATTCTTGGAGGAAAGGTTTTGGACATCTATAAATAGAAGACCCCCTTCTCATACCATAACATAATAGCATCCACAATGTAGTCTTTAAAGAGTCTTTATTTAAGAGGAGATTTCTCCCAATAAGTTTGAGAATTTTCAATTTTATTTTTAAGATGTAGGCCGTTTGGCCAAACCATATCCAATAATATATTTTTAGTTTAATTTTTCATGTGTCGTCTGATTTATCGTCTTATGGTTTGCAAATTAAAAGCTTCCGCGTGACGCCCTCTCGATTTTGAACCCAACAATTCAACACTCTGGACTCAATGACGATATTAAATTTTTGAAAGAACATTGTTTTCACAAAGTTGACCCCCAAAATCTAATTTCACAATTTTTCTAAGTGAGGATGGAAATGAGATTATTTAAAAGTCATAAAACCAAACCAATCATATTAACACCCTTAAATCGATGTTTCGAATTTGCTAGCGCAGTTCGTTTTGTCAGTCGACACACAGATCAACAAATGTTGATCAAAGTCAACTATAAGGTTTTTCAAGCCACTAAAAACCATAATTTCACATCAATCACATCAAAATGCATTGAAAATCATGCCAAACATCCCCACACCCCAGAAATAATACAACACAAACACGGGGTAAGTTAAATGATCAAATCACACAAAAATAAATATTTGACATAAATCATAAAAAAAATCAAATCGTTACACTTTAAGCAAGAAGCACTCAAAATTTCATGGAGATAAACTCACTGTTCCACGTCAAATATTTCTCATATACAAGACTTTATCACCTGAACTTACAGTACTTGAAAATGCAGTACCAAATAATGATAATAATTATTATAACTTAATCAAGCAACTTGTTCAATTTTTTTAATAGTAGTAACTAAAAAAATCATAAAGAAGAAGAAAAAGAATTTAGAACATCATTGGAATTTTTTTTTTTGACTTGCACCGGGTGTCCGAGACTCTTCGAGCCCCGACTAATTTCGGGGTCCACAAGCCCTCGGCAAGGAATTTTCCACAAGTGCACCACGGGTAATTCTGGGTTTCATCCAGTCCGATGACTCTCAGAAATTGTTTGCACCCAGTGGGTATCAAACTTGAGACCTTGAAAGGGAGCACCCCAAAGCTCAAGTCAATTACCACCAGGCCAACTCCTAAGGGTTAACATCATTGGAATAGTTAAAGAATGAAAAATATTTTTACGTCACTTTTTTTCTTTTTCATAAAAAATAATAAATAATAAAAATTTTGATTGACATAATACACAAACAACGGAATCTGCCATTATTCTTTGAAATTGATACCGACATGCCGTTTGCAACGGAGAAAAAAAATTGCATGACAACTATGCCATTTAAAGTCGTGATCTTTACGCTCACATAAAGAAAATACAATGGATCTCTAAACAACAATTCAACGACACTTTGTTTCTTATTCAAATTTGATCCAAAAATTATTGAAAATACGTTTATGATCTAACAAGATTTTGCTCTAACACCACTTGTTGTAAAATTTGAAATAAATTCACCCAAGATCACATGTAAATCATTAGACAGTGATAAATACTATAGAAGAATGGTTGGAACAATAATCTTTGTCCATAGCAATAACTTTTGAAGAAGACAAGATCTTCTAAACCTTAAAGATCGCAATTTTTGGTGTTCTTTATCCGAGATAGAGAGAAAATGAAAAGAAGCGTTATCTTCTGGCTGAGCTACCATCCCTAGTCTTTTCAAGAAATGTATCTTTTTTATAAGTATTCATTAAACTTTAGAAAAGGTCCACGGGGTTTCCTATATTTCTAATTAAACTCATACTAATAAATATTTACTTTTAGGTTCAAAAACTTAATAATTTATTAGATCATAAATTGGGCTTCTTTAGAAATAGCATATCTATGTATATTATATTAATATGTGGGTCAACAAAATAGAAATTACTAACAAGTTCAAGTCGTGGAAATAAAATATTAGATGAGATTGTATATAATAGACTTTTATGGTTCAACACTTCTCGAGCCCCGTGCATAGTGGGAAATTTGTCAGGCTGCCCTTATATGTCCTTTTTATGCCTTTATCTTTTCGATGAAAACCCTCAAACGAAATGATCTTAGTTATGGTGAACTTGATGAAATTTACTATGTTTACCTTCCTAATTGTAGTTCTAGTAATTTTGTTTTTTAGGGACATTGTTGTAGTGATACGAGCACGAGTAATTGTTAGGAGAAACAAAAGAGCACTAGGTGATTCATCTCATCTATCCTAATCTTGATAGATAGAGTTACCTGTTATATATTACTGGTGGGAGGTGACAGGCCATCTCATCTATCCTAATCTTAGTGGACAGAGTTACCTGTTATGTATTACTGGCGGGAGGTAACAGATATTTCGAGAATTTAGTTGAGGTACGAAAACTGATCAGGATACCATGATTATCAAAAATAAAATAAAATAATATATGCATAAATTCCTTGCATATACAGTTAACATTAGTGCAAGTTAACCTTTTATAAAACATATGAGCATAGTTCTCCAAATGATTGGAGACAACCGGATATAAAATTTAGCAATTAGTTGTGGGCACTATTTTTATTTTATATTATAAAGTTGTGATTTGTTTTTAGATGAGGAATGCATAAACTATGCATACATGATCTTCTCTCTGAGACAGTTGAAAAAGTATTTCGTTGTATATTGGAAGACAAACGATGAAAGTGGTCTTTAATGTAGCTAGGGAGAAAGTGCTCATTTGGGTCCTTATATACATGAACTTGCGATAGTCCTTAATGTATGTATGAAGGACTAAAATGATCACTTTCTATATTGAATTGTGTTTACATTTTTCTTTTTTTGTTTGCATACTATAATTGTTTCTTTACACTAAATTCATCAACATGCTTATCTTGTCATAGTTGACTTCATTTTAAGTCTATGAGCTCTTTTATGGATGGGCAACTTACGACTTTGGTTGGTTTTGGCTTATTAGCACGTAGAATGTTTACCAAAAGTTTAGATAAGGTAGCAAGTGCTTATAAGTCAATTTGACCAGCTTATAATTTTAGCCAACCACTCTCACCAGATCAACTACTGATATCCATGACTCAGAAATGGTTAGTACATGTACAACCTTCTACCTGTGTTTCTTTTGGTTCATCGCGCTCCATATCATTTGTTTGGCTTTTTGTGGCTTTTGGGGGTACTGAAGATGTTGTGTTCAACATGAATGTTGGTTCTTTATGGGTCTCGGTCAAGAAAATTTTCTTGATATAGAAAAGATATTAGTTATTTTAAATCCACGGATTAAAAAATGTTAATTTCTCACCTCATTTATTTTGCTAAAAATTTGTCACTATTTATCTATATATGTCAGCAATATCCTTCGAACGAGTGCTGATTGTTAGGTTCAAAGTATAGATAAAGTATGAATGGAAAATGGAGGAAATTAAGTGGAAGGAAAAATAGAGAAGAAAATACTAAAATGGAAAGTGTACTTTAAAATGGAAAGTCTACTATTTCTCCCACATTGGTGGGAGAATTTGACTTTCAAGTGTTTATATTAAGAAACATTTATTTCACTTGGTAAGTGAGGCAAGAAATAAGAGATGCTTTGCGCCGTCGTCGTCGCTCGCTCGGCTTCGGATGGAGCGGATCGGATTTAATTGACAAAAATTAAAATCCCAGTAGATTATTTTCTGTGTTATGATCCTCCAGTTATATGCATGCATGCAGTGTTCCGAACTCATGCTTCAGAAGGATGCACTGTTTCAAACTGATGCTTCAAAGGATGCACTGTTTCAAACTGATGCTTCAAAAGGATGCAATCCTTCATGAAATGATTTGCCTGTTCGTAAAAGATGCAAACTTTGGACGAATAGACATGATCTTTCAAGAAAGGTCACACCTTTAAGTGAACCATTGTCACTTTTCAGAAGAGGCATATGAAGGCTATATAAACCTGCTTTCATTCACAGGTTTAGACACAAATTTTCCGAATTACAAACTCTCTTCTTGTCTTCAAAATATTCTGTATGATCAATCAAACTATTGAGTGAATTCGTTGAATCCAATAATTTGAGGTACCGCTATTGTTCGGATTGAAGGCCATTTTATGTTGGGAGGAAGATTTCATAACCTCGGGTATAGTGAGGGGAATTATTCCTTAAGGACACACCGTGAAGTTGTGGGACTTGGCCTTACAAATTCTATTTCATCTATTTTCTAAAAATAAACACACTTCTTAGATAGATTGTTCATAATCTAGTGTTGAAGGAGTTAAGTAACTTCAAAAGCATTCTTTTCTTAGACTTGAACTAGAGTTGAAGTTGCTGTTGCATGTATACAGATTCTTATACCCGAATACCATAAAATAACAATCTTAAGAAATAATTTGCAAAATCTGTATTGCTTGTTTTTTGAGATTAAAGCTTTAAGTTTTCTACTCCGTTTAACTAGTGATTTCAAGATATAAAATCTTCATCACAAGTTAAAGATCACTCGGTTGGTGATTGGATGTCATAAAAACTTCATCGTTAACTAGAAACAATAAGAAGAGTTTAAAGTTGCATAACTTTATAAGTAGTATTCTGAAAATACTAAATTTTATTGTCTTGTGGTGACAAGAAAAATGACTAGCGAAAGTCAAATGCAAGATGTGGTTATGACTGTGGGGGCAACTAGTATTGCCTCAAGAAGTCGAACAAATGCTCCGCAACCAATGACACCTGCAGAGAAGCCCAGAAAATTTATGGGCATTGACTTTAAGTGATGGCAGCAGAAGATGTTCTTCTACCTCACAACACTATGTCTTCAAAGGTTCACTAGTGACGATGCTCCTGAGGTGTCCGAGGTTCCGTTTCATAATTGTAGAGGTTTGGAAACACTTGGACTTCCTTTCCAGTAATTATATCTTGAGTGGTCTCCAAGATGACCTCTATAATGTTTACAGTGGAACTAAGACACCGAAGGAATTATGGGGGGCACTAGAACGAAAATAGAAATAGAGGATGCGGGAATTAAGAAATTCTTTGTTGCAAGGTTCCTGGACTTTAAAATGATAGATAGCAAATCGGTTGTCTCTCAAGTTCAGGAATTGCAAGTAATTATCCATGATCTCCTAGCGGAAGGTGTATCTTTGAAAAATACCTTAGTTGAACAAATTGAAAATGTTCTTAGTACTCACATAAATTATTTCGTAGGTTTGATTGTGAATGATGTATTTCAAGTAGCAGCGATCATTGAGAAGCTACCACCTATGTAGAAAGTCTTCAAAAAACTACTTGAAGCACAAACACAAGGAGATGACTGTCGAAGATCTTATTATCCGACTGCGTATTGAAGAGGATAATAAGGTTGCCGAGAGAAGGTCAAAAGGAAATTCTATAATTAATGGAGCATATATTGTAGAAGATGACCAAAACAATTCTAAGAAAAGGAAGAAAGTTGAACAAGGAAGCAATCAACCTAAGAAGAAATTCAAGGAAAAGTGCTTCAACTATGGCAAGATTGACCATAATTCCATGGATTGTCATGCCCCTAAGAAAGGAAAGAAAAAGGACCAAGTAAATATCATTGAGTCCAATAAAGAATGTGATGATCTGTGTGCTATATTTTCAGAATGAAACTTGGTAGGAAATCCTCACGAGTGGTGGATGGATTTTGGTGCCACCCGCTATGTTTGTACCAACAAAGAGTTGTTTTCGTCATTCGCTCCGGCTCAAGTAGAAGAAATGATCTACATGGCTAACTCCACTACGACTAAGGTAGAAGAAACAGGAAAAGTGGGCTTGAAAATGACTTCAGGAAAGGTCTTAACACTTAACAATGTCTTGTACATTTCGGAATTACGTAGGAACTTGATTTTTTCACTTTTAGACAAGAACAGATTCAAATGTGTAACCGTTTCTGGAAAAATTGTAATTAGCAAAGGAGAAGTGTATGTAGAAAAAGGCTATCTTACCGAGGGCCTTTATAAGATGAATGTAATGAATCTTGAAATCAATAAAAGTTTAAATTTTTGTTACTTTCTTGAGTCTTATAATTTGTGGCATGAACGTTTAGGCCATGTTAATTACAAAACGTTATGCAAACTGATTAACTTAGAGGTTTTGCCAAACTTGGAGTGCAATAAATCAAAGTGTCAAACGTGTGTAGAATCAAAGTATACAAAGCATCCTTATAAGTCCGTTGAAAGTAATTCCAATCCCTTAGAATTAATACACGCTGACATTTGTGATATGAAGTCAACACCATCACGTGGTGGGGAAAAGTAAACTTTTATTGACGATTGCACTAGATATTGTTATGTCTACTTGCTAAATAGTAAGGATGAAGCAATAAATGCATTAAGGCAATACAAAACTGAAGTAGAAAATCAGCTAGAGAAAAAGATAAAAATGATAAGAAGTGATAGGGGAGGAGAATATGAATCTCTCTTCGCCAAAATATATGTAGAGAATGGAATCGTCCATCAAACTACGGCTCCGTATTCACCTCAATCTAATGGAATTGCAGAAAGAAAAAACCAAACGTTGAAGGAAATGATGAATTCCTTACTTATAAGTTTTGGTTTATCGGAAAACTTATGGAAGGAGGCTATCCTTACAGCCAACCATATACTCAATAGAGTTCCCCATAGTAAGACATAATCAATTCCTTATGAAAAATGGAAATAACGGAAACCCAACTTGAAATATTTCAAAATGTAGGAGTGTCTAGCAAAGGTTCAAGTTTCTATGCCTGAAAGGGTTAAATAAGACCTAAGACTGTGGACTGCGTGTTCATAGGATATGCTAAACGCAGTAAAGCATGTCGGTTTTTGATTCATAAATTTGAACATCCAGATATAAATGAAAATACAGTAATTAAATCAGATAATGATAAATTCTTTGAAAATAATTACCCGTATTAAATTAGACATGAACAGTGTAGTGGAGGATCTAAACGACCTCGAGATGAACCAAGTGAGAATGTACATAATAAAGAGAATCCAAGACGTAGTACACGTCAAAGAACATCTACTTTGTTTGGATCAGATTTTGTAATATTTCTCTTAGAAAATGAGCCTCAAATATTTAAAGAAGCGATGTTGTCATCAGACTCATCCTTTTGCAAAGAGGAAGTCAACAGTGAGATTAATTCAATCTTAAGCAACCATACATGGGAATTGGTTGATCTTCCTCTAGGAAATAAATCTTTAGGTTCTAAATGGATCTTCAAAAGGAAAATGAAGGCGGATAGCACTATTGACAAATACAAGGCAAGAGTTATAGTAAAAGGCTTCAAACAAAAAGAAGGCCTTGATTACTTTGATACATACTCGCTGGTAACAAGGATAACGTCGATTTGAATGTTAATTGCCTTAGCGGCGGTATATGGTCTTGAAATTCATCAAATGGATGTGAAAACCACATTCCTAAATGGAGAATTAGAGGAAGAAATACATGGAATAACCTGAGGGTTTTGTGGTTCCAGGAAAATAAAATAAGGTATGTAAACTTGTTAAGTCACTTTATGGACTAAAACAAGCACCTAAGCAATGTCATGCAAAGTTTGGCCAAGCCATGTTGGCAAACGGATTCAAGATTAATGAATGTAATAAATGTGTTTATATTAAATACACTCCAAATCACCAAGTCATTGTATGTTTACATGTAGATGATATGTTGATCATCAGTAGCGACATTTCAGACATAAATGCAACGAAGCGAATGCTCGAGAGCAAGTTCGATTTGAAAGATCTTGGAGTTGCGGATGTGATCTTAGGAATAAGAATCCATAGAACTCCACAAGTGTTTGCATTGTCACAGTCTCATTATATAAAAAATGTGCTTGACAAATTCAAGTATATGAAATTCAGTATTGCCAAGACTCCATTGGATGTGAGCTTTGCACTTCGAAAGAATGAAGGTGAAAGTGACTCACAATTGGAGTACGCAAGAATATTAAAATATTTAATGTATATAATGAACTATACATGACCATACATAGCATGCGCTATTAGTAAATTGAGTCGGCACACGAGTAATCCCAACAAAACTCATTAGATGGCACTGAAAAGAGTTTTTGGGTATCTTAAATACACTCAAGACTATGCTTTGCATTATAATAAATATCCTGCGATACTCGAAGGATATAGTGATGCAAATTGGATCACCGGATCGAACGAAGTAAAATCCACAAGTGGATATATATTTACATCGGTGGAGGATCAGTCTCTTGGAAATCATCCAAACAGACTTGTATTGCTCGCTCTACAATGAAATCTGAATTTATCGCATTGGATAAAGCAGGTGAAGAAGTAGAATGACTCCAAAATTTCTTGGAAGATATTTATTATTGGCCCAAACTAGTGGCACCAGTATGTATACACTGTGATAGCTAAAAGGCAATAGGTAAGGCAGGAAGCATGATGTACAATGGTAAATCTCGTCACATACGACGAAGACATAATACCGTTAGAGAACTTTCCTCTAGTAGAATTATCACTGTTGACTATGTAAAGTGGAATACATTTAGTCAATAGTATCTATCTTGCAAATATGTTTAGAAAGGTATAATTTAGTCATGAAGCGTGAGGATTTTTTCCATGTATGATAAAGAGAAGAATATTATGGAGGTAATATTTTAATGGTAGGTCTATTGCAAGTCGACCATTGCACAAACCAATTGGGAATGGGCTTATCAAAAACCTTGGCATAGATTTTTATAAACCATGTATGTTTGTGTTTAATATTATTATAATATAAAACTTGAGAAAATGCCTTAATATAATCCCAATATGTGAAATTTATCTGAGACTGTCCCATTGGTCCCATAGGCATAGATGAACTTCCCCATTCTTCAATAGAAATAAGTCTTTTAACAATTATCTTGGAGTATCCATGTACACCTGGGGTAGTGTCTCTCATCGGACTGTGCTCAAAATCTGCACTGAATGTCTGAACCAAAATATTTTCATAAAAAGTTCGTGTTTTATATGATTCTCGTGTGAAATAAACATTAGTAGTTAAGTATTTTTGGAGTAATCGCCATTCATCTTCAGAATTTTTTTGTCGAGGAATATGCGGATTTTCAATAAGTAGGATGAGTTCTCTAGCATCCTATTTCTCATATGAGGGTTTATTTTCAGAGTTTTCTTGGACTATAGATGCAAATGAATCTGCAGTTTTTTGCTGATTGGATATATAGGATTGAAGTTTTTTGTACAAAGGATGATCTTCTGGAATATCTTCCAAATGAATTGAGGAACCAATATTTTGAGTTTTTGATGATGATCCTTCCTCGAGAATTTTTGATTTGACCAAAGTTTGATTTTCGTGTTGTAATACCAAAAAATTAGAACTTGCAGAGATATATGCAGAATTATTTCTATTACCAAAATAAGTAGGGTTTGTTCGTCCTCCGTAATATGAAGAGTTTTGACTTCGTCCACCTCTGCCACATCCTAAGGCTATTTGCCAGGGTGGATCTATGATACATCAATAATCAGGAATTTGATCAGCATACCATAACATATATTCGAATAGATCTTCATAAAGTGTGTCCTTTGTGATAAAATCATTAATGACCTTCTGTAATATAAGCATGTGCATGTCCGCATTTAAAGAAGTTGCCTTGATAAAAGTGATTAAGAATTTTTGAGAGAAGTGTAGAAAGAGCTTCATTATTCCTTTTAATCCTTTAAATATTAATCACTTAAGTCAATATCAAACCAATAAATATCATGATCAAGAAATTCGTCGTGGTTAAGGAATAATTCTTCTTCTATTATACCACGAACCAGATTTTCTAAGATAAGAAAATGAATATCTTCGTTTAAAGGAATGCATTTAATAATAGTAAGTATAGTTTTCTCAGAGAGGAAGTACGTGTAAAAATTCATGTTAATCGATTAAATATTCTCGAGATAGAAAATCAGGCAAAGAATTTTCACTACCCTTTTTATATTGTATTTCAAAATTAAAAGGAGTTAATTGAGCTTGCCATCTTGCAAATATTAATTTAGAGGCATCATGTTTAAAGTATTTGTCGAACATGTATTTTACAGATTGAGCATCAGTCTTAACTATAAATTTTTGATCATATAAATCATTTTGAAATTTTAAAATACATTTTACAATAGTAAGCATTTCATGAGCTACTGTGGCGTATTTTTTCTGGATTTCGGTCCATTTACCAGAAAAATCTAATCAAACATTCTGTTTAAGTACGGGGATTAACTTGTTTAAGTATTCCGCCATACCCAATATTCATAGCATCACTTTCAACAATCTTTAACTAGTTTGGATTTGCAAGAGAAGTACAAGGGAGAGATTGAACTCATTTTTTAATTAATTTTACCAAATCAGTGTGAACTTGCGTCCAAGGAATTTTGTAATCCTTTTTCAGTCTATCATACAAAGGAGCTAAATCTCTAGATAGATTTTTATAAAAAGGAGAAATATAATTAAGACTACCAAGGAATCTTTGTAGCTATGTTTTTATCAGAAATAATATCGAGAATTTTTTTAGCAAATTCTAAAGCTCTATGAATAGGCTCAATAGTATCTTGACAAATGTTGTGTCCTAAAAATCTAATATTTGTCTGGAATAAACTTATTTTTGGTTTAGATTTGACCAAACCATTTTGTATAACAATTTATTTAAACATATTCAGATGTTTAAAATGTGATTCAAGGGTTTTCAAAAATACTAAAATATCATCAATATAGACAATGATAAAATCCATATAGGGATTGAAAATGTCATTCATAATTTTTTGAAATTTAGAAGGAGTATTTTTTAAACTGAATGGCATAACATTCCATTAATACTGTCCAAAGGGGACATTAAAAGCAGTTCTATAAGTATGTTCTTTATCAATTTGCATTTGGCAATAACCAGATTTTAAATCAAATTTAGAAAATATGTTAGCATCATATAATCTAGAAAGTAAGTCTTTTTTATTCGGTATAGGATACCTAATCCATTTTAAAACTTTATTCAAAGTTTTATAATTGATGACTAGTTAAGGCATACCCCGTTCTTTTTCAGTAGCATTATTAACATAAAAAGCAGTACAAGACCAAGGGGACTTCGAAGGTTTTATAAGAACCTTTTGCAATAGACTATCAATTTCTTTTTTATAAATTTCTACTAACTATGTATTCATTTGACAGGGTCGAGATTTTGTGAGAATTTTTTCTTCACTAAAACCATCTTCATAAGGAAGAGAAACAATATGCTTCTTTCGGTTCCAGAAAGCATTTGGGCGATCGGCACAAATATCAATAATCAAATGATTAGAAATTATTTTTATTTTTTCTTGGACCTTTACAGAATTGAGTGTATCAAGAATATTAATACTCGTTAGTTCTAATTCTAAAAATTTGACCTGCCATTGCTTCATACTAATAAGAGCATTTGTATCTCTTGTTGCAGTATTAGTAACAAAAGAATAATAGATTCGTTTATTTTTATAGATAGCCTTAAAACCATTCGTATCAATATGCGTATAAGGATAAATAACATTTATAAAGGGTGTTCCTGAAATTATAAGAGGATATAAATGGTTTTTTTTTACTAAAAAGAAGAAATGCGGAATGCAGACCTTATTTCGACAAATATGAGTATACGGTAATTTATAGTTGATGTCAAGATTATGACCAAATGCAGACTTAATTATGTGAGTAGTTTTTTCAAAATATTTGATTGGAATTAAACCTTCCTGAATGCAGCTGACATCAACACCACTATCAATCATAGCAATATTAGTGATAGAAAATTCCTTATTAATTAGAATAGTGCAATTTATATACCATTTATGAGCAGTAACTAGTTGCATCATACGTAAGAAATAATCCCTTTTCAAATTATCTTTTAGACTAAGTTTATCCATTTTAGAATCTTCAGAGTTTTCAAAATCCTTTTCTTTTCCTTTCGAAGTAAAAGAAATAGCATTTTCTGGAATGTCAAAATTTTTTTCTTCAATCTTCAAAATCCTATGATCAGAGATCATCTGTTTTTGTTTTAAAGAACTAATTTTCTTTTTTATTTTTTCAACTTCTATTTTTAAATCATCAAAGGTAGTATCTCTACCTGGAGTTTGACTCAACGCAAGATGTCGATTAACCTCAGATAAAGAATAAGACATATGATAATTTTCATAAGAATTATCTTTAGAAATACTATCAGTATTAGTAGAGGTTTTTTGAGTCGCAAAATTAATGATTTTTTCACGAAGTTTTTCATCTGTAACTTCCTTCAGTAATTCAAGGACATTATCAGCAGTAAGAGTTTGAATATTTAAATCAATATCTTCAAATTGCGCTTGAAGTTTATACATCATTTCATCACAATTACAAGTATCATTATCACAATCATTGCATTTATTAACCTGATCGGGTTCACTACCAGAATTAGGTAGTTTAATATCATTTTCAGATGTAGAATTATAATCAGATTCATAACCAGAAGTATATAATAAACCATAGACTTGGTCATGCACTTCCTCAGAAAGTCCTAAGGACTAGAGTTTTTGTAACTTACAGTTTGGAGCTATACGACTATATTGGTTGCACCTATAGCACTTGATTTTGCTATTTTTTTGGATCTATTTTTTGTAAATCTGGTAGACTTACGATAGGATTTTCTTGTTTCATGTTCTTCTTTGGTTCTATGACTAGAGCATTTCTTTCTATAGGATTTATCAGACTTAGAATATCTTTTTGCTTTTCTTGCTACCATTTTATTCATACCAAATTGTTCACAAAAATCTCCTAATTAGGATTTTTCTCTGAGTTTGTGAAGCTTAATCTGTCTGGCTAATTTTAGCTCATTGCAAAGGGATAAAACCCTCTTGAGTACAAGCAACAATAAGCTGACCATAAGTTTTTTCTGAATACTGGACTTCGCCATAATATCTTCAAAGTGTTTTTCTAACTCTTTCAGCCAATAAAGGGGGAAGACCATTAATGAATTTTGCTTTTCAATGGTCATACTTACTCTCGGGTAAATTCATAAACCTACTAAGAAAGGTGTCTTTATACCATCGGAATTCTCCTAAGTGTTTGCATTTTAAACCATTAAGAAGAGTTCTAATGTTTTCATACTGATTGGTAAATCTGCCTCCAAAATGTTCCATAATTGTAAGCATAAGGGTATAGATAGCATCTGGTCATCCTGCTTGAAGCGGTCATCCCAAGTTGTCTTTTCCTGGTTTATCATTTGCGGCATTAAAAATAACCTCGCGTTTATCATTATCTAGAAAGTTATCCCACCAGCCTCGAAGTTGTCTAGTAAAGCCCGCAACAATTATTTTATAAATTGTAGGGTCAGTACGATTAGCCCGATTCTCTACTGATACAGTAGCTATGGCAATAGTAGAGTACATGGACATACGGTGGATAAGAGTAGAGATTTGTCGATCTAATAATCCATCAAAATTCCATTCATAAATAGCTTCTTCACTATAAGAATTATTCGTTTGAGTCCAATCCCTTTCCTTAATCAGAACATCTTGAGGAGTTGGACGTGGATAATACGCAGTAGACATACGAGGAATGTTAGCATATTCCCCCCCTCCCCCCCCCCCCCCCCCCCCCCCCCCGTTGTTTTATAATCATACTTTTGAGATTATTTAGCTCGAAAGAGATAGTATCTCCTACGTTTTGAGTAGATTCTATACTATTAGCAAAATTAGACTCGAGTTTTTGCACCAAATCGTCAAAATATTAAGAGGTTGTATATTTAAACGAGAGAATTTTTTATCTAAAAGTTTTTCTAATTTGTCTAATTGAGATTTTTTTTTAAATCCTTCTATTTCAGGAGGTCTTTGGATACAAGGTTTAGAATAAATATATCCTTCTTCTTCTTTGGTTTCAGAAGTAGAAGGAATGTTAGAGGAATCCATTTGCGCACTAAGTTTTTTAACTAGCTCAATTACTTCGTTAAGTTTTTTTATCAAGAGATGAAATATGTTCTCCCAAAATTTTAACATAAAGACTCAAATAATTATTTTAGGCGATAAGGTTATTTATTTCAGAAACAGTGATTTTTCCAACATCCTCATCTACATATTTTTGAAAGGCAAAAAAAGTCATTCCAGTATTATTAGGTAAAATAAAGGAAGGCTGAGGAAGATACATGGCTTGAGTAATTGTACCATCAGAATTTTGATAAGATCTTTCAATAATTTTTATATAGGATGGCAAATATACAGACATAAACCATGCAAAAAAGATAGTTTTATTATGTAAGACACATATTTCATAGAATTCTTCTGAAATATTTCGCAATTCATCACTACTATAAGTTTCAAAAAACCATGTCCTAAAGGCGTTCCATTTTTTACAGAAAAATTCTTTTTGAATATATTTTCTTGACTGAGAACCAGGACTAAAGTCAATAATTTGTTTCATCATAATTAAACAAAATTAATATCAAAATCCATCTCAGATGGGGTAGGATTTTCATAATCTTGAACAATAGTTGTTTTAGGATTGATTTTAATTTTTTCTACACTTCTAGGTGAATCTGCAGAATTTAAAGTATGTAAGGATGCATCATAATTTTGAGATGGACCATAAATTGGTTCAACTGGAGAAATATGATGCATAGCAGGAAGCATTTTAGGCATGGAAAAAGAATTTCTTGGCAAGGTTTTTCTATATGTAGAAGTATCTTCATCACATTGAAGACAAATTTTTCCATCACTACTCTGAGTTACATGAGTTAACTCTGAGTTTATCACTTCTTCCGCAAGCTGTGTTGGAGAAATAACTAAATTTAGAATCCAATTTTTTGGAAAATTAATCTCATCCCATCAAATAGGTCTCCTGACAGTGAGTTTATCCTTTGCAAAATTAGTTTCAATTAACATAGTATAATCTGAAGCGTTATCGATTAATTTACAACGAGGATTTAAAGTTGACAACAAACGATAATAAATACGATAAGATAAACTTATAAGCTCAGATCTAGGCGCATAATTATAGCCATGAGTTTTTACATTTAAAGTTAAAGCATTAGTGATATTAACATCAGTAAAAGATAAAGTTAAATTAGGCTGAGTATTAAAATAGACAGGGCTATAAGTAAGAGTAGATTCTATAGATCCAAAAGGGATTGTCTAAAGTTTAAATTTCTAGCATCACGAAGTGCAGCTAAAAAGGTTTTAGGAAGACCTTTCAAAGTTAATGGTTTAAATGCAATTTGCACTAAGCCAATATGTAAGTAATTATATTGTTTTTAAATATATTAATATCATCTTGTTTGAGCAATTGAAGAGTTTTTTCATCAGCATTCAGAGCAATAAATTGCTCTATAGTTTTTATAATCTGTTTGTGTTTAATTTTATCAAATAAACCATATTCATAAATATTGATTAAATCTACTTTGAAAATTATCCATTGATTTAATAAATCTATATTCTGAGGTAAATCTATTTCTTCGAGTTTAGTACTCTTAGTACTAACTTCGCCCATATCCATGATTATAAAAGCCTTATATCTATGCTAAAAACTTCACCACACTTAACATAATTACTATGAAAGTTCCTAGGCTTTGATACCATTATCAGGATCTCACTAGGCTGGGGTATGCCGCTCAGACTACCAGACCATGTAACTATATCGGATTACGCCAAAGTCGGATAACCGAACCAAAGAACCAACCAAAATATAAAAGAATTTCAAATAATTTAATGACTGTATGGAATCTTTTATCCAAACAAGGATCTTGTCAGAGATTTAATAACCTTATGTTAAACCCATGTGTCTAGAAGTTCTGATTGTGCAGAAGTCGCCCTTTTCATATCAGTACAATAGGCTAAAGAGGCACAACTTACTAGACGTAGTCACAGAGACAAAGCTAACATAAGTGTATTAAACTCGACTGTACCACTATTTCAGAACCAAGTCAAGAAACTATAGAAAAATTTCTTTATATTTTGATAGAGTCTGGATCTTTCATAGTTACCATCTAAGCGAAGTTAGACCTTCAACATAGATATAAGAAGTCTTTTAGCCGGACATAGTCACGGCTGGACGAGGGTAGAAGTTGTATTAAATGCACACAAATCAAAAAGTAGTATGTACCTTAATATCCGGAAGCAAGGCCTAAAAATATTAGCAATCAGTGGCTAGTGCCTTCTTATTTATCTTTGAGATATATTTTACAAGAGGGAGGATCTAGAGAGAAAGGAAGTTTTTAGATAGAGAATGGAAGAAAAAACTTGCTCCTCTTACAACTGAATGAGGTAGCTTTAAATAAAAAAGAAAAGCATCTTGCACAGTACTATGTGGATCCCTGTGCATAGCATAGTAAAAATTTTAATAATTTAGCTGTTGGGTCCCCGCCTAATCTTTACCTTTCCATTTTCTGATAAATACTTCAGCTTTTTCAATCACTTCATCTGTTTCTCCCATAACTTCTGGAGGTTGGGACTCTGTGATATCTTCTAAGTTTACTTCATCACTTTTCATTGATGTATCTGAGTTTTGATCATCCGTTTGGAGTAATTTATTTCGTACTTCTGCTAAGTATTGTTCTATCATCTCTATTTTATTTCCATCGTGAGCTGATATTCTTCTAGAAACATAATTGAGACTTTTATCTTCAACTAAAATTGATTTTTGAAGAGTCTGTTCATATTCAGCAATTTTCTTGACGATATTTTATCATTGATCATGTCCATATGTGAGTTTTGTATTTGGATCTTTATAAGTTAATTTGTTCCAAAAATTACAGTAAAAGACTCTGTATAAAGCAGGAATTTATTGGCTAGTATAACCTATTTCAACTGACCATCTATGAATCCAAGGGATAGAGAATTTTATAAAGAAACACATTTGGACAATAGTATCTATCTTGCAAATATGTTTAGAAAGGTATAATTCAGTCATGAAGCGTGAGGATTTTTTCCATGTATGATAAAAAGAAGAATATTATGGAGGTAATATTTTAATGGTAGGTCTATTGCAAGTCGACCATTGCACAAACCAATTGGGAATGGGCTTATCAAAAACCTTGGCATAGATTTTTATAAACCATGTATGTTTGTGTTTAATATTATTATAATATAAAACTTGAGAAAATGCCTTAATATAATCCCAATATGTGAAATTTATCTGAGACTGTCCCATTGGTCCCATAGGCATAGATTTTTGAGTCATAGATGAACTTCCCCATTCTTCAATAGAAATAAGTCTTTTAACAATTATCTTGGAGTATCCATGTACACCTGGGGTAGTGTCTCTCATCGGACTGTGCTCAAAATCTGCACTGAATGTCTAAACCAAAATATTTTCATAAAAAGTTCGTGTTTTATATGATTCTCGTGTGAAATAAACATTAGTAGTTAAGTATTTTTGGAGTAATCGCCATGCATCTTCAAAATTTTTTTGTCGAGGAATATGCGGATTTTCAATAAGTAGGATGAGTTCTCTAGCATCCAATTTCTCATATGTGGGTTTATTTTCAGAGTTTTCTTGGACTATAGATGCAAATGAATCTGTATTTTTTTGCTGATCGGATATATAAGATTGAAGTTGTTTGTACAAAGGATGATCTTCTGGAATATCTTCCAAATGAATTGAGGAACCAATATTCTGAGTTTTTGATGATGATCCTTCCTGGAGAATTTTTGAATTGACCAAAGTTCTATTTTCGTGTTGTAGTACCGGAAAATTAGAACTTGCAGAGCTATATGCAGAATTATTTCTATTACCAAAATAAGTAGGGTTTGTTCGTCCTCCGTAATATGAAGAGTTTTGACTTCGTCTACCTTTGCCACGTCCTCTGGCTGTTTGCCAGGGTGGATCCATGCTACATCAATAATTAGGAACTTGATCAGCATACCATAACATATATTCAAATAGATCTTTATAAAGTGTGTCCTTTGTGATAAGATCATTAATGACCTTTCATAATATAATCATGTGTATGTCCGCATTTAAAGGAGTTGCCTTTATAAAAGTGATTAAGAATTTTTGAGAGAAGAAGTGCAGAAAGAGCTTCATTATTCCTTTTAATCCTGTAAATATTAATCACTTAAGACAATATCAAACTAATAAATATCATTATCAAGAAATTCATCGTGGTTAAGGAATAATTCTTCTTCTATTATACCCCAAACCAGATATTCTAAGATAAGAAAATGAATATCTTCATTTAAAGGAATGCATTTGATAATAGTAATTATAGTTTTCTCAGAGAGGAAGTACGTGTAAAATTCATGTTAATCGATTAAATATTCTCGAGATAGAAAATCAGGTAAAGAATTTTCGCTACCCTTCTTATATTGTATTTCGAAATTAAAAGGGGCTAATTGAGCTTGCCATCTTGTAAATAATAATTTAGTGGCATCATGTTGAAAGTATTTGCCAAACATGTATTTTAAAGATTGAGCATCAGTCTTTACTATAAGATTTTGATCATATAAATCATCTTGTAATTTAAAAAAACATTTTACAATAGTAAGCATTTCATGAGCTACTGTGGCGTATTTTTTTTGGCTTTCGATCCATTTAGCAGAATAAAATTTAATCAAACATTCTGTTTTTGTGGGGATTAACTTGTTTAAGTATTTCGCCATACCCAATATTCAAAGCATCAGTTTCAACAATCTTTAACCAGTTACGATTTGTAAGAGAAGTACAAGGAAGAGATTGAACTCATTTTTTAATTAATTTTACCAAATCAGTGTGAACTTGCCTCCAAGGCATTTTGTAATCCTTTTCAGTCTATCATACAAAGGAGCTAAATCTCTAGACAGATTTTTATAAAAAGGATAAATATAATTAAGACTACCAAAGAATCTTTGCAACTATTTTTTATCAGTAATAATATCGGGAATTTTTTTAGCAAATTCTAAAGCTCTTTGTATAAGGTCAATAGTAACTTAACAAATGTTGTGTCCTAAAAATCTAATATTTTTCTGGAATAAACTTATTTTTGGTTTAGAGATGGCCAAATCATTTTATACAACAATTTGTTTAAACATATTAAAATGTTTAAAATGTGATTCAAGGGTTTTTGAAAATACTAAAATATCATCAATATAGACAATGATAAAATCCATATAGGGATTGAAAATGTCATTCCTAATTTTTTGAAATTTAGAAGGACCATTTTTTAAACCGAATGGCATAATATTCCATTCATACTGTCCAAAGGGAACTTTAAAAGCAATTCTATAAGTATGTTCTTTATCAATTTGAATTTTCCAATAATCAGATTTTAAATCAAATTTAGAAAATATGTTAGCATCATATAATCTAAAAAGTAAGTCTTTTTTATTCGGTATAGGATACCTAATCCATTTTAAAACTTTATTCAGAGTTTTATAATTGATGACTAGTCGAGGCATATCCCGTTCTTTTTCAGTAGCATTATTGACATAAAAAGCAGTACAAGACCAAGGGGACTTCGAGGGTTTTATAAGACCCTTTTGCAATAGACTATCAATTTCTTTTTTACAGAATTTTACTAACTCTGTATTCATTTGATAGGGTTGAGATTTTGTGGGAATTTTTCCTTCACTGAAACCATCTTCATAAAGAAGAGAAACAATACGCTTCTTTCGGTTCCAGAGAACATTTGGGTGGTCGACACAAATATCAACAATCAATTGATTAGAAATTATTTTTATTTTTTCTTTGACCTTTATAGAATTTAGTGTATCAAGAATATTAATACTCATTAGTTCTAATTCTAAAAATTTGACCTGCCATTGCTTCATACTAATAAGAGCATTTATATCTCTTGTTGCAGGATTAGTAACAAAAGAATAATAGATTTGTTTATTTTTATAGATAGCCTTAAAACCATTCGCATCAATATGCGTATAAGGATAAATATCATTTATAAAGGGTGTTCCTAAAATAATAAGAGGATATAACTAGCCACTTGACATTTTTATAACAAAAATTTATTTTGTAGATTGTTAATTAATTTATAGTTATTTGATATATTCTACATATATAATAAAGGAGAGTATTTAGCCTAAAATTAAGTCAATTGACATCTCGAGAACTAGCCACTAGCCATTTTTACAACAAAATCTATTTTGTATATTGTTAATTAATTTATATTTGTTTTATAGTTATTTCATATATCTATGAGAAAATGGTCAAATGTCCATCCAACCTATACTCAAATTCTCAACTATACACTCCAACTTTACAAAGATCCTATTACCCTCCCCCCCACAAACTATTTTAAAATGGACTTATTTCCTCCCTAAATGTTGAGGTGGCGTGTTGTACTCTTTTTGAGAGAGTGAAGACGTTTTATTTTTTATAAAACTGTTTAGCTTTCTTTCACCTCTTATTTTCTAATTTTTGAATAATTTATTTATTTTTTATTTGCATCTTCTTTCTCTTCTCTCCTCTTTCTTTCTTCTCTTCAACAAAGCACCGTGACTGCTCCACCACCAGCGAAAATTCTTTACCCAAAAATCAACTTTAAAAAAATGAAACAAACACAAAGTTGAATTCGGGTAATAAATTCATTAGTTGTGTTGAATGTTGAATTGAGTCATCTCCAATTCATCAAATCAGCTCAATTAACCATTATTTCTACCCCCCCCACCACAGCAAATGGGTCATCTACAATTCTATCAAAAATAGGTCAATTAACCATTATTTCAACACACACAAGCACATCAAATGGGTCATATTCAATTCCATCAAAATAGCAAAATTAACAATTACTACTACCAAAGACTCTAAAATCACCAAATTGGTCATCTCCAGTTCCATCAAAACCAGCTCAATTAATCATTATTTCAACACACACACACACACGAAATGTTCATCTGCAATTCCATCGAAATAGCAAAACTAACAATAAGTTCTAATAAAAAAATAACGAAATGGCCCATCTCCAATTCCATCAAAATCAGCTCAATTAACCATTTTTTCTATCCCCCACACCCACACCAAATGGGTCATCTATAATTCTATCAAAAATAGCTCAATTAGCCATTATTTCAATACACACACATCAAATGGTTCATCTTCAATTCCATCAAAATAACAAAATTAACAATTACTTCTACCAAAGACTCTAAAATCACCAAATTGGTCATCTCCAGTTCTATCAAAACCAGCTCAATTAATCATTATTTCAACACACACACACAAAATGGTCATTTACAATTCCATCGAAATAGCAAAACTAAAAATTAGTTCTAATAAAAAATTCACGAAATGGGCTATCTCCAATTTCATAAAAAACAGCTCAATTAACAATTACTTTAACACAAACACAAAATGGGTCATCTTCCATTCCATTCCATTCCATTCCATCGAAAGAGAAAAATTAACAATTATTTCTAAAAAAAAAAATCTTTCTTATCAACTTTTTAAATAAAAATCAACATTCAACACAAAAGTTAACACTTGCAACAATTATCACCAAAATAAAAAAAAAAAGCAAATCTAAATATAAAATTTACAAAAGTATATGTACCCATTTCATTTCAAAATTGAATTTAAAAATAAAAAACTATTCCAAGATTTTTCTTTGAATCCATATCCGATTGGTGCATGCAGAATTTTAGTTCACTTAATTAGTGAAATAACCTTCATCATACCAATAGTATGGATCATCATCACTATCCACATATGAATAGTTATGAATAGACCATTGTTCTTGAACAAGATGATCTATAATTTTTTAAGAATTTTTCTTTTAAATTTTTATTTAATTTTATCATCTTCAATATAGTGATTAAAGTTTTTTCATCTAAGAAAATACTATAATAATTCATTAGGAAGTATAAATAACAAATATCTTTATCAAAACCTTGTAACTTTGACACTGCAAAACCCGTATTTCTTTTAGATTATAAGCTCTGTCCAGAGCGTCAAATAATTTTATTTTTAATCTGTTAATTTCAAAAATACTTGAAGTATTTTTTAAGCGATAGACTTTCTGATTGTATTTTCTTAACTTTGTTATATCTTGGTTAAGAGTTCCTATAATTGTTTTGGATTCCTAAAACCCTCGTCAAAGTCCTTTTAACTTTGGTTGTACCACTCTCATGCTGATGAGTATAAAAAATTCATTTAATATTCCCTATAGGTAATTAGTAACATATAATATGTATAAGTGTATAAGGTAGATATGAAGACAAATTTTTCTAATGCTAATATGTTCATGAATGATAGAGTTTATGTATATATACCTTTTGACTTTCTTTTTATATTAGCTGTATCAACACCGCAGTGTTTCTCCTTCCGACTATGAAGAACTATTTAGCCTATTACGACTCACTATCTGAGGCTACTGTTTCATTCTTCCTCTATCGAGGCTGAAGATCGCAACCTTCATTTTTCACCGACATATAAGATTATCAAAGGGTATACAAACAAACTTATTTTATTTCATGAATATATTATAACATAGGAAAAATCTATTGTCAGATCTTCCTTATACTCACATACAAACTATTTGTTACTTTTCCCTGATTGGAGAAGTGTTTTTCACTCACTCATAAAGTAGACACCTAACATTTTCTAAGAAATAAATATTCAAATAAATGTAGTCTACCTTCTATGAATTTCTATCTCTCCTTTTAAAGACACAAGAAGAGGTAGAATTATAACATTTGTTTTCTTCAGGGTCATCTCTTTAAAAGGCTTTATTTCTCTTCTAGTCCCTTATCAGGATAAGAGATAAGATTCTTCTCCTTTCTGGTTGGCTAATTTTGGACCGTGGGGTCCAATCTTCTTTATCATTTTGTCATCTGGTACCGACAATTATGTTGACATAATTACTTTTGTTTTATGTCATTTCTTCCATTACTGGATTCTCTTTATAACTGTAAATTACATTTCTTAGGACATTGATGAGCTTTCTCCATTATTTGTTTTGAGATGTACGTGTTCCAGGAATTTACATGCTATGGTCCAGGTTTCTGGAGTAGCTGGGAATTGGTGTGTTTCAAACTCAACGATTTTGTCCCTTTAGTCTACTGACTTCGATTTTCCTTTGGTCATTAAAATCCATTTTGTATTCCTATTGAGGACTTTATAATTTTCTTCATACTTATTTTTAAGGATGTTATATACTGCCTTTATCCCTAAATCTCGTCTGGTTTGGATCTACTTTTTATTAAAATAAGGGATCTTTTTATCAACTCCTGTTGTGTTAATTTTAAAGTCTCTTATTTTTTCCACCGCTATGTAGTTAAATATGGGGAAATATAATTGATCATTTTGAGATTCCATTGCCATGTAGAATCTATAATAGACTACTTCCTATTCGACGTAATTTCTGATTGAACAAGTCAAATGTATTGGTAGTCCTTCTAATTCAGATAAATCTGGCTTGGAATAAACACGGTCTAAATAACCGAATTCAAATAATTTTGCTGTGTAACCAGATGATCCTCCTATGAAGATAGAAATCCTTGGATATAAACTTTTTGTTTCGATGACTCTGAAAGTTTCTCCACAGGTTTCTGGCAGATTATGAAGCTGTTTGGTAAATATCAGATATTCTTCCTCTTTCGGATGGACTTTTCCTACGCAAAAAAAGCAAACTTATTTTTTGAAGAGAAGTTAGTTCTTTTTCCTAATTTCTCAGAGGTTATTTTAGTTTTTACTGATTTTATTACTTTAGAGAATTTTCTCTATGTTTGTGCTTGGCTTTTAGCTTTGTCCGAGGACTTAGCCATCGGTATATCCAAGCTTACCTTTGAGATATTTTTGACACTAGGTTCTAGTGGGACATCTCCTGCCACTTTATTATCTCGACTTTTAGCTTTGTCCGAAGACTTGGCCATCAATAGATCCGGGCTGCTTACCGTCGAGATATTTTTGGCACTATGTGCTAGTGGCACATCTCCTGCCACTTTGTTAGGGATGATTTGTCATCCCTTTGGGATGGTTTGCCGATGCTTGCATAAGAGTTGAAATTTTGCCATGTTTTCAGCTTGATCAGTGTTAAGCCGATTCAATTCAAATTGTAATTTCTTTGCCTTTTCAGACAAGGTTACAAGTTCGTCTCAAATTTTGAACATGTTACTTTTTCCTTTTATGACATCATCAATGTCAACAAAATATGCAAAAGCATTGTCAGATCCTTTAATATTTTTAATTTTGAAAGTATAAAATAACAATAATACCTACCATCTCTGCAACCTTCTATATTGTGGTGCTAAAGGTAGTTTATTGAATATCAATCCTGATATTTGTGTATTTTCTATTTTAATGACAAATGGTTTTGGTAAAAAATGTAGAAAACTTTCGTATGCCTTTTATTACCACTAATAATTCTTTTTCATTTGTGGAATAGTTAACTTCAGCTTCGCTAAATGTTCCACTGGTATATCTACAAATTTCATTTAAATCTATTTGTATTAATGCTCCCCAATGGTAGTTGGAAACAACAATTAGTAAAATCAAATTATCTTCTGGTTCTGGTAATCTAAGCTTTGGTAGCTTAGCACACTCTTTTTTTAATTTTTTGAACACAATAGTATGTTCTTTAGTCCATCCAAGTCTATTTGACCTTCGAATGAGTTTTTGCAAAGGATTTCTCTTTTTTGCAAGATCTGCAATAAATTCTCCTGCATAATTCAAACATCCAAGAAACTATTGTATTTCTTATTTTGTTGTTAGTTTATCAGGAAATTATTATTTTTTTTTTGAAATATGAGATTGTAATTCTATTCCATTTTTTGAAATTATCTTTCCTAAGAATTCTATTTTATTTTTGCTTATCCCTTCTTTCTTTTGGCTTAAAACAATTCCATTTTTAACACAAATATTTGAAAATTCTTTCAAATGTGTTAAGTGTTCTTGGTAGTTTTCTGAACAGACTAAAATATCATCTATGTGGACGATTAGGAAATTATTTTCATAAAATATTCTATCCATCTTTCTTTGAAAAATTTGTGGTGCATTCTTTAGTCCAACCGACATTACTAACCATTCATAATGCCCATTCGGAGAACTAAATGCTGTTAGAGGGACTGATTCTTCTGAAAGTTTAATTTACCAAAATCCACTTTTGCAATCAAATTTTGAAAAGTACTTTTTTCCTTTAGCAAGGTTAATTAAATTGTTATTATTTAGGATAAAATATCCATCAGAAACTCATTTTTTATTTAGGTCTTTATAGTTTATGACCATTTGAGCTTTTTCTCTTTTTTTTTCTGCGTGGTTTCTTACCATAAATGTAGGACTACTGTGTGGACTCCTACTTGCTCTTATTAATTTAAGATTAAGGAGTTCTTGTATCTGAATTTTGAATTCAGTTTTATCTTCTTCGTTATGTGGCATTGGTTTAACTCTTATGATGATACTAGGATCTTTAAGAGTTAAGACTGCTTTTTTATGGTTATTATTCCATTTTTCTAATGGGCTTTCTCCATAAGAAACTTGTAAATGTTGTTTTATTTTCTCAAGATTGAGACATTTACAAGAGTATTTTTTAGGGGCATCTAAAATTTTTTTTTTAAAGATTCCCTTTTCTTCTATCAAGATATAAGGATTGTGTTTCCTTGGGATTTTTATAAATTGATTACATGGGGTTTTAAAACTAACCATGTATATTGTTTGATGATAATTTTAAAACTATTGTATAAAGTCATTTCCTAATAACAAATCAATTTCAAGTTTATCATATGCAAAAACATGTTATCTTGAAATAATTTTAGATCTAAAATTATTTCTACATTTTTCTCTTCACGTGTTAATTTTTCTTTATATCCTGTAATACCGATTACATAGGTATTAGCCTTATTAATATCCCAATTTTTTATTTAAAATGATATCGCTAAACTGGCTTCGGAGCCATTTTCTATTTGACAACAAGAAGTCAGTTTTATTTTGTAGATTGTAAATTCTACGAATACTGATACTCTAAAATAAATTTCTTTAGGCATTAGGTTTTAGGAATTAAACAAGTTTCATTTCCTAAGGTTATTTGGATTCCTTATTTTTGGATATTGTATTGATCCAAGCTATTAAGAAATGTTCCTCCTAAAATTATGTTGTAGTCATTTTCATGATTACTAATATAGCACGGAACTCTTATTATAATCTCCAAGTTATATTGGTAACTCTATTATTTTTGAACATTCGCAACTATTTCCTTCAAATGTTTTGTAAATATAAGGCTTACCTTTAAAGCTAATCCATTTAGGATACTTTTCTTGACATGATTTACTGATGATTCTGACTGTATTAGGATTGTTTTCTTGTTCCAGTCGCTTCGGTTAAAGAATCTTCCTGAAACTTCTGTAACATTGTTAGAGCTTTCATTGTTAAACCTCATGAAATTACCTTTTTGTATGGAGTTTCTCCTGTATTCTATGGAGAGTCTTGAGCTTGAAGCACTGGAGCTTCTTATTTCTATAGCTTTTCCCACATTAATTTTGATATTCAGTAGGAATATTCGGTTGTTAATCTCTGCTTCAATTATTCTGGCTATTCCTGTGCATTCTTGGTCAATTTCAAAAAAGGGTTTTATTTTTATAGACATTTTCATAATTTGAATTGATACCCGTATATAGAGCTTGATAATAAATGCTCATAATATATGATTAACTGGTTTAAATAAATCTTTTTTTAACCTGAAAGTGCAAACTTAAAGCTTCGTTAAAATTTGCATCTCTTAATGATATACTATACCTGGGATAATAGGTAATAATTTGTTATAAGCCAAATTTCCTTCAATAATACTTTGGTTTCCTTCTCTGGTATTAATAAATCTTTCATCTGAAAGGTTAATTAATATGGGACAGTCTATTCCTTCCTTAAAAGTAGATTTAACCATTATTTGGATTCCTCCAAGATGAACATAATTCATCTTTTTCCTATACCTTTCTGGATGTTTTCTTAAAATTTGGTCGATCATAAGTTTTGTAAATAAATTAAGCTTATGTCTTCCTGTAATACCCCGAGTCTGTACCCCAGACGCTACACAATACTCATAATATTGAAGGACTATAAGCTAACCCATGACTGGTACTTCCTATAATAACTAAATAACAATAACACTAAAATATATGAAAATTAGGTGGAAATCTATCCATAAGGTTCAATACTGTAAATAATACTAAATATGGTATATCAATACCAAAATAGAACATCAATACTGAAAACTTAACAACTGTCTGAAAATACACTTGTCTGAAAAGCCTCTAAACTGTCTGAACTGTGGAGTTGATGGGACAAGTCCTCATCTAGCTCCAACTACTGAAAACAATACTAAAATACTAAAAACAACCAAGTCCTCGAACTATGAGGACTCACCACTATGCTGAATGCTGAAAATCAGAACTATTAAGTGTGCAATGGAGCCCGTGCATTTGAACCTATGATATAAGACATCACAACACATAAGAAAAACATGCGTCAGTACATTGAATATACTGGTATGCTCAGTGAGGTAGGATGAAATGCATGGGGTCACATACATGAATAATAACAACTGAATAACATGAATATGACTGAATGAGATTACATGCATGAATATGAAAACTGTACTGAGATCATAATAACACCGAATACTGGATTACTGATAACTAAATGAATGTATCTGACAGTCTTGATTCTATGGAACTATACTGAGTCCCTTACTGAGCTGAGTGACTGTTCTTGACAGTCTTGAATTTGCAGAACTGAATTGATTTCCATACATCGACTGAATCTAAAACTGAGACTGCGGGAAATATCATCTAACCGACATACCCCTTCTCTAACTAATTTTGGGTCCAACCTGTAACCCCTGTTGGAAGGGTGTCAATACTGTTCCATGGGTAAGGATAAGTGCTAGGTCACTCTCATCTGGAAGGTACTCTGAACGAGAATGGTGGTACCCTCAACTGGCAGGTAGATAACCTCATCAACCCTCAACTAGCAGGTTGATGTCTCAACCTACACTGGCTACGTAGTTCTGGAATGTAAGGACTGCTTCTAAGGATTTTACCCTCTACTGGCAGGTGAGTTCCCATTCTTGGATTCACTCGATGCTGAATCCTACTCCCAACTGAATAGATACTGTATTGAATTCTAAATTATACTAGGCTAGACTAAACTGTTACTAATCGTACTGTATAACTAAACTGAACTGAGTATACTCAGTTTCATGGACTGATGGAATACTACTGAATTTCATTAACTAACTAAATTCTATTGATCGAGACATGACTGATTCTACTCTGTGACTAACCATGGATCTAGAAAAGCAACTAAATTGTCGAGTATTAAATACACCCAGGATTCGATAGCATAAACTTAAAAGACATGGCAAAATCTTGAGACATGGTACTTACTACTTAGTCATCGTTCATTCATTGGGCATTAAAGAAAACACTTGCATGGCATGAACTTTCATAGATGCTAACAGGATATAATTTCACTATTCAACTCACATGGACAATTCATCAAACACTTTTGGGGCATAACATATGCACATAATACTAAAACAATATTTAGGCATCGTGATTCAATTTCAATACATAATTCCAAGAGTTTCAACATAAATTCACATGATAAGGCACACATATCAATTAAATCTACATGAATCTTGTAATAAATCATGAATACACTATAATTCAAATCATGGAAATCATGAAATCACTCTACATGAACTTTAAAAGAGTTTCTTGGACTCTAAGGGAGGCAGGAACCCTTGGATGAACACTTCACATACCTTAGCTGATGAATTTCTAAAAGTTAATGGTGAGTTCTTGAGTTGAAATTTGAACACCTAGGGTTCTGTTCTTGAGAAAATTAGAGGATGAATAAGTATTTTTTTCTCTCCAAAGGGATTAATTTTGTGTTTTTTGGGGTTGAAGGATATGGAAAAAAGATACAAATACCCCCAAGGATGCGGTCTTTTAATG
Source organism: Capsicum baccatum var. pendulum (assembly GCA_030864225.1). NCBI lineage: Eukaryota > Viridiplantae > Streptophyta > Magnoliopsida > Solanales > Solanaceae > Capsicum > Capsicum baccatum. Next base: position 70,563,422 of record CM061558.1, on the reverse strand, counting down.
ACTGAAAAATTGTGTTACCCGATGCGTAGGCCGATGCCCCGCATCGTTGGCATCGATGCGATATCCAATATGCCGCGTTAAGTCCGCATCGGTTCACTAAAATTTGAACTGAAGATGCGAAAAACTATCTTATCGATGTGATGGTCAATGCGACACGTTGAGATCGCGTTGACCCACTATTTTGGGCACTAAACATGATCTAAACGAGGTCCAAAAAATCTGAAACTTATTGAAAAACACCTATTGACATTACTGATCATAAATTAACATAAATATTGAAATTTAATGGATGTAAAGTTCACAAAATAATATTGCCATCTTTTGAAGGCTAAAATAACACTAAGTATGAGTACTTAGCTAAAAGATTCTAAGTTTGGGACCCCTTGTCAAGCCTAAAGGAATGATTTAAACTAAGAATTTTGTGGAGTCTTACATTATCTCCATCTTGGGAACATTCATCCTCGAATGAGACTGCTGAGACTAAGAATATTGAGAGACTGGACTGAGACACTGGGCATGCACAACTGAAGCATAGTTTCATGACTAGGATCACTGATAAACTGAATTATCATACTAAATATGGATATTTGATGCATGAATATATGACTGATATGACTCATAAACATATGACTGAACATGCAATGGTAACTGATAACAAGTTTGTAACTAAAATCTGAACATGAAATAGAATAAGCTTAAGAAAAACTATTACCTTGAACTGATTCTGAGTTTGTGGAGAAGAGGTGAGGATACTTGGTCCGCATATCTGCTTCTACTTCCCAAGTAGCTCCCTCAACGGACTGATTCTGCCAAAGAACTTTAACTAGAGACTTCTTTCTTCCTTAGTCTGCGAATTTGATAATTAAGGATTTTAACTAGAATCTCTTCGTAAGAGAGGCCGTTCTGAACATCTATGCCCTCTATGGGGATTACTTCTGATGGGTTACCTATGCATTTCTTTAGCAAGGATACACAAAACACTAGATGGACTGAAGATAGATATGAAGGTAACTCAAGTTCGTAAGCTGCCTTTTCAAAATGGCTGAGAATTTGGTAAGGACCGACTTATTAGGGACTGAGCTTCCCCTTCTTGCCAAACTTCTTCAATCCTTTCATAGGAGAGATTTTCAAGTACACAAGGTCTCCAATCTTGAACTGGATATCCTTTTTACATACATCTGCGTATGATTTCTATCGGCTCTGAGCTATCTTAAGCGTTTCCCTGATTAGCTGAACTTTCTCCAAGATATTAAATACCAAGTCAGGCCCTATGACTGTGGCCTCACACACTTCAAACCAACCAATGGGAGATCTACACTCCCTCCCATAAAGTGCCTCAAATGGAGCCATATGAATACTAGAATGATAGCTGTTGTTGTATGCAAATTAATTCAAAAGCAAGTGGTCATCCCAACTACCTTTAAAGTCTATCGCACATGCTTGCATCATATCCTTTAAAGTCTGAATGGTCTTTTCTACTTGACCATCTATCTGAGGGTGAAAAGCTGTATTGAGGTGAACTCAGGTACCAAAATCCTTTTGGAATGCTTTCCAAAAATAAGAGGTGAACTGGGTACCTCTTTCTGAGATGATGGACAATAGAACACCGTGCAATCTAACCAAATCCCTGATATAGAATTTGGCATAATCCTCAGCTGAGTAAGAGGTATGGACTGGTAGGAAATGAGATAATTTGGTCATCCTATCTACAATGACCCAAAATGAATTACGCTGACGACGAGTACGAGGCAAACCCATCACAAAGTCCATGTTCACTTCTTTCCATTTCTAGGTGGGAATGCTGAACTCCTGCATGGACCCACTAGGCTTCTGATTGTCAATCTTAACCTACTGGTATATTGAGCACTTATCCACAAACTCTGCAATGTCTCTCTTCATCCCACTCCACCAATAGATCTCTCACAAATCACAGTACATTTTAGTTGCCCTTGGATGAATAGAGTAGAGCGCACCATACACTTCTATAAGAATTTGCGGTCTCAAATAATCTATGCCTGGCACACATAGCCAACCATTACAATGCAAAACACTATCTCCCCCTTGGGAGAAAACCTCTATATTTTAATCTCTTAGTGATTTTTTCAACTTGACCAGACTGGGATCTCTATCCTGCTTTTTCTTTATTTCGGAAACTAGGGATGATTCTAAAGTACTCTGTACCCATACACTACCTTCTGCTGAGTCGACTAAGGGGAAACTTAGTTGGGCTAGCTGATGAACTTCCTGAGCTAACTTCTTTTTACTGTCCCCGACATGAGTAATAATACCCATAGACATTCTACTGAGAGTGTCATCCACTACATTGTCCTTGCTCGAATGATACAAGACATTCATGTCGTATTCTTTCAATAAATCCAATAACCTTCTCTAACCGATGTTTAGGTCTTTCTGAGAGAATACATACTGCAGGCTCTTATAGTCAGTGAACATATCAACGTGCACACCATACAAATAGTTCCTCTAAATCTTTAAGGTAAACATTACTGCTGCTAACTCAAGATCATGAGTAGGGTAATTCTTCTCATGGGGTTTAAGCTACCTTGAGGCATAGGCTATGACCTTATCTCTCTGCATCAGAACACACCCCAAGCCAACTCTGGAGGCATCAAAATACACAATAAATTCATCTAAACCATCTGGTAAAGTCAAAATTGAAGCTGTAGTAAGTCGAGTCTTCAACTCCTGAAAACTCTTCTCACAAGAATCTGACCACTGGAATTTAACTTTCTTCTGAGTCAATCTAGACATAGGGGATGAAATAGATTAAGACCCCTCAATGAATCATCAGTAATAGCCGGCCAAACCCAATAAACTCCTAATATTCGATGGAGAGATGGGCCTGGGCCAGTTTCTCACTCCTTTGGTCTTTTGGGGATTAACTCTAATGCCATCACCAAAAATTATATCGACGAGGAAAGCTACTGACCTTATCCAAAATTTTCACTTACTGAATTTGGCGAATAAATGATGATTTTTGAGAGTCTTTAATACTATTCTGAGATGGCCTGCATGATCATGTTCACTGTGGGTGTAGACGAGAATATCGTCTATGAAGACTATGACAAACATGTCTAAGGACTACTTGAACACATGGTTCATCAAGTCCATGAAGGCTGCTGGAGCATTATAAAGACCAAAATACATGACTAAGAATTTAAAGTTACCATACTGAGTCCTGAAAGCTATTTTTGGGATGTCACACTCCCTAACTCTGAACTGATCATAGCCTGATTTGAGGTCTATCTTGGAGAATAACTGGAACCCTCAAGTTGGTCAAATAAGTCATAGATTATGTGGAGTAAATACTTGTTCTTGACCATGAATTTATTTAACTGATAATAGTCAATACACATTCTAAGGGAACCGTCTCTCTTACGCATAAATAAAATTAGTGCGCCCTATGGGGATACACTAGGTCTAATGAATCCCTTATATAGGAGATCCTTTAACTTCTCTTTTAATTCTCTAAGTTTTTCTAGAGCCATTCTGTATGGTGGAATAAATATAGGCTGAGTATCTGGAAGAAGATTGATTCTAAAATTAATTTCTCTTTCGGGAGACACTCCAGGAAGATCATTGGGAAACACATCTAGGAATTCACATACTACTAACACTGACTCAAGAGTAGAGGCTATTTAACTAGAATCCCAAAATCGAATGATATAGTAGACACATCCCTTAAATATCATTTTCTAGCCTGGAGGTAAGAAATAAGCTAACTCCTAGGTGTTGAAGTACTACCCCTCCACTCTAGGATGGATTCATTCGGAAATTAAAACTGGACAATTCTATTTCTGCAGTCAACTGATCCATAGTTGGAATAAAGACAATCCACGCCAAGAATGATATTAAAATCAGTCATCTCTAATTCGACTAAGTTTGCTGAAGTGACTTTCTGAGATATCATAACCGAATAGTTCCTACATACCCGTGGGGCTGTGAAAGATTTACCCACTAGGTTAGAGACTGAGAAAGGCTCTGCTAGGATTTCGGGACTGACTCTAACATTGGCAGCTATATAAGGAGTAGCAAAGGACAAAGAATCTCCTGGATCTAGCAAAGAGTAAAAATACAAATGGAAATCTTGTAACGTACCAGTGACCACATCGGGAGAACTTTCCTAATCATTTTTGTATTGAAAAGTATATTAGGTGTTGCCCACTGGTGGCACTGGAAGCAGCACCCTACAGATTTGGGCGACCGCTGGGGAATGGTTATTCTGACATTAAGAACCTGACTGGGGACAATCTCTGAATCTGTGTCCTGGCTTACCACACCCGAATCACATATCACTACCCACTCTACAGATACCCTGGTGGTTTTTGCCATACTTCTGACAAAGGGGATTGGTTTGAGCACTGCTAACACTACCCTGGGGTTTAGGGAACGATGCCCTATCCCTGTTATTGTCTTTAAATTTTGGCACAAGAGCACTGGCTGAGGATGGAGATGGGACTAAAGATTTCAGGCAGAATTGATAATGATTCCTACCCTCTGTCTTAGGCTGATCAAAGTTAAAACTGCCTATTCTCGCTCTCTCTCTCGCCCCTTCTCTTTATTCTTGTACTCTTCTATCTGCTGAGCATGGACCACAAGTGATAGAAGCATAAAGAGCACAAGGATTACAAGGTCTTATCAAAGGTTCACGCTTTGGATTGTCAAAGTTTCAAGCCTCAGATTTGTAAGTGTTTGAAGACCTTTTAGAACCATTACAAAGCCTTGTTCAAGTTGAAGATTGGAGAAAGGGTCCTTACACTCCAAGGCCACCTATACTTGGGATCATTAAGCAAAATATTGTTTTTTGATGGCTCGCATTTACACTCCAAAGGAGCATATTTCATTAAGGGTATTTTAGTCTTTGTTTGTAATAAGTATAAATAGATCATTTAGCTTCTATTTTCATTAGACTTTGATGAATTGAAATTGAGTATTACTCTTAGTGTAGTTTCTTTCCTTAGTGTACGACTTGAAAAAACTATCTTAGTGTAGGTCTTGGAAAAGACATCCAAACTTGAGAGATTAATACATTTGATCTATTTCACTTGTGTTGATTAATTAGCAAGAAAGGTGTAATTGAGGAGTGTGAATTCCTGTGGTCCACCTAAGAGTGAGGTTTGAACTACCACTGATGAGGTGTGTTTGAAGGTTTGATACACTTCTTTGTGCTAATCATTGGTGATAGTAAGGGTCTCATTACCTATCTTTACTTTTATGCATCTCTTCTTCATCCCCTTTCTTATTGTCTTGTTTTCTTTGTCTTGTGGTAGCTGATTTTTGTGTCTTGAGTCCTTAATTTTGTTTTTAGTAGTTTATTATTGTATCATTGATATCATATCCATGTATTCGAGTTGTTCCCACAACTCTAAGTCTTGGATCTAAGAAAATCTCTACAACAAAAAAAGAGTCTAGAGTCAAAAAAATACAAAAAGAAGAGTCCAAATCTGAAAATTGCAAAAAAAAAAGTTGTATCACGTTTTTGTCTTAGATATGAATTTTAAAACTTAGATCTACTTTGTTTTGTGTTATTTTGTGAGTTTATAGTTCTAGATCCTTGTTCCCTGGCACTAATAGAGTCTAGATCTAAGTTCTGAGAAAGATCTGGTTGTGTTTGTGCATTCCACCATTGTTGAAAACGTGTTTGAAGCTTTTTGTGGGTGGATTTCGTGTGGCTTGTGGTATTTTTGACGTTTTGTTGCTGATTTGTTGTTGGTTGTATTTGGCTTGGCAAAGAAAACCTAGATCTAAAAGAGAATTTGAAGTTGGGGTTCATTTACCTTGTGGTCAAACTTTGGTTAACTCTTGAATATTCATGTTCTTCTTCTTCATCTTCATAGATTGTTTTAGAAGAATATTCAAGGAGGTCGTTTGATCTTAAAAAGGGAGGAAAGAGAGTGTCGTACTTGTTTAAGGAAATTTCCAAGCACCTTCCTGGTCATCCAAAAGAAAGAAAACAATAAAAAGGAAGGAATAATCAAGTACTAGGCAAGTACAATTGAAGTACAAGGGGGACCAATTGATTTCAAATCCATTTGAACTTGAAAAAAAGGCCCCAAACCTTACCATTTCCCCCAATTTTGTGCATACTCTTTCCTAAGTGAGTGTGTGGCCGAAACCAACAAAGTGAAGATTGAATTTTTTTTTGAAAAGTGGACGTCAAATAACAAGCTGCCACATCATCACTTTGGTGACCAACCGAATTGAGTTCAAATTTAGATTTCCTATTTTCTAATTGTTGATTATAGTTTCAATTTTATTTTTATTCTATCACTAATTAGCAAACTAGTAAGTACCTACTAGGTTAATAATTAGTCTTGAGTCTGCTTTGTTCGTGTCTTCGTTTTTTATGTGCCTCTCTTATTTTTAAGTCGTAGTAGTTTGTTGGTTCAAGTACTACATCATTTTATTTGATTCATATCAAACATAAATTGATTCTAGACCAAGGTATATTCACCACTCAATTCACTTACCAAGTATTGTCAAGTCTTTAATACTTGTGAGACCAGAGTGAGAGTGTGGTGAGGCTTTTGAACTAATTTGTTTGTTCGTTTTGTAGGTGCTATCTTGCTGTTTTTTTTTGGATTTTGTTAGGTACATTTGAGATGGAATCTGAGGGTACCACATCTCAACCCTTGGGTAATGATGTTTTAGGATCCTTGATGGCTCGGATTGATGCATTTGCCTGAGATATGAAGGGTGATATGAAGGGTTATGTAGGACCAATGAGGGTTGACATGACTAGAATAAAAGAGGGGTTTGATAGACTATGTCCACCAAACCCTCCACAATTGAACAAAGTCCAACAAAAGGTAATTGGTACTCAAATGCTATGCAGAAATCCGAACTACCAAATCCCAAACCCAATTAACCAAAGACCTTATCCTTCTCTCCAAATGCCACAAAAATGAAATCTCCGTATTCAAATAGAAGGAAAAGAGGAGTTAGAAACCAAACAGGGTGAGTCTAAACCTCAAGATGGAGAGACAATGATGGTGAGATACAAGGAGGATATGAAGGAAGGAGGGAAAAGGAAAGGGAAGCCACAAGTAGTGAAATTGGAAAGGAAAAAGAATACTTGATTGTGGATCTTGTCCACAAAGGACCCTTTATATTCACTAAACCAAATACTAGCATTTTTCCTAGTATTTTCTCTTCTCATGTGTAGGTTCAAGACCCTAGAAGCCCCAAGGAGAAGCCCAAGGAAGTCTCCTTCAAGCCCTTGGCCGAAAGTCCCAATTTTGGGATAAGTGATGAAGAAGTGAGTCCAAAGGGAAACCTTGACATACTCCCTTGTAATTTGGAGCATGAAGTCTGCCCTAATGAAAAACCAAGTGAAGAACACACTTCCCATGATCTATAAGGTAACAAAGCTATTCTCTACACTCCTAGAAACTTGAATGGTGGAGATGTGGCTAGTAGTGGCCAAGGTGGAGTAGTTTCAGAATTGCTTAGTGTAGGTGTGTATGAATCTTCCTTTTGTGATTCTCTTCGTATTGTTAGGTTGCATAAGGACCAAGCTCTTTTTTGAGTACGCAAGCACTATTTGATCCTTTAGATGATAAAATTTATTCTTTTAATACGAACAATTTGTGTCCATCTAGTGCTAGAACTTATAACTTGAATAAGGTTCCTTTACCAAGTGACAAGAGTATTCATACACTAGTTGTCCATTATGAAAAACAAGTGGGCTGCCCTAGTACAAATAAAGGTGAAATTAGTACACTCTACCCTCCTTTAAGCTTAAAATGTTATGATGTGGCTATTAGTAGACAAAGTGATGTAAATTTGGTATTATAGTGTAAAAGTACGTGCTTCTTTTCTAGGTAGTTCTCTTGTTGTGTATAATGATCAATGTTGTCCTAAGAATAACTCACTACTTGAACATGTGAATGATATGCTTGAAATCTCTCAAGTAGGTATTGATGCTTGTAATATTGATCTAGATAATGAGTATAGTCCTTTGAACTTCTGTGATAAAAGCGATGATATTAGTCTTGTTCATAGTGACCATGTGCATATCAAAGTTGTGAGAAATTCCTTAGGTGATTGTGGGTTTGATTCTCTAGTAAAAGGAATGGCTAACCTTGACTTAGATCCTTGTCTATTTCTTCCATGATCCTGGTATACTATTGGGGTGGGGAAGGTTGTGTTGTGGATTGCATTCCTTTTTCCTTGATGTCTTTCTTAACCATGTCCTTTATGATGCTTGTAGTAAGTATTTCATGATCATAACAAAGGATTATTGGTTGTATTTCAAATATGTACCCCCTTGGGTTGATAAACTAGTGAAAGGAATGACTCCTCTCAGTTTAGACCCTAGTCCACTATTTCCATTTGATCCCGGTGTACTTGTGGGGTGTGGGAGGTGTAGTTTTGGTTCATGCTCATATTCTTTTAATGTTGATGCTATTCACTTATTTGGTATCCTTTATGCTAAGTTTTTCATGCTAAATACCAAGGATATGTGGGTGTATGTTAAGTGTGAACAACCATGGTTGATGATATGAGTGTGGTACTAATACCGACCCTCCTACCAAGAGGATTATACGCTTGTTTTGCTCTCTCTTTGGTTTTGCAATAACTGAATTTGAGGACAAATTTCTTTCAAGATGGAGAGGATGATACAAGCATGAGGAGCACAAGATATTGTCCAAGGTTCAAACTTTGGAATTGGCAAGCAATTGAAGTCCTTTTTGAAGCATTTTGTAGCCTTGTTCAAAAGAAGAAAAGGAGGAGGACTTATACACTCAATAGGCTCCTCAAGTGAAGGGTATTAAAGATATTTTGCACTCCAAAGTAACACTCAAGAGGCAAGCCAATTCCCTCCCTCAATAAGGATGTTTTTCACATTTACTATGAAATAGTATAAATAGATATTTTATCTTCCATTCTCATTACACTTTGATGAATTGATTGAGTATTACTCAAGTTGTATTTTTATTTTCTTAGTATAGGGCTTGGAAAAACCATCTTAGTGTAGGTCTTGGAAAAGACATCGAAACTAGGGATTAATACATTTGATGGATTTCACTTGTGTTGATTAATTGACAAGAAAGGTGTGATTGAGGAGTGTGAATTCCTTTGGTCCACCTAAGAGTGTGGTGTTATCTCTCATTGGTGTTGTGTGTCTTGGTGTTTGATACACACCTTGGTTCTATTCATTGGTGTGAGTGTATGTCTGACTATCTATCCTTTACATTTATGCACTTTTTTCTTCTTTTGTGTTAAATTTGCGTGTTCTTATACTTCATCTCCTTTCTTGTAGTTGCTGATTTTAGTTCCTTTAGGATTAATTTCATTTTAGTAGTTGATTTTGGTATCATTTGAGCCTGGATATGTCCATCTCCTTAAAAAGCATTGCAGTCTTACACTCTTTGACCATGCTGCTAGACACCCCTGACTCAAACTTACTCATTTGGGATCTGTTGTCTGCCATCACATGAGGAGCATATCTATCTAATTGAGTAAACTTGAGAGAATACTCTTTCACTGTTATATTTCAATGCTTCAAATTAATAAATTCCAGAACCTTTGTTTCCCTCAACTTCAGTGGGAAGAACCTATCCAGAAAAGCAGTGGCAAACTCCCCCACTCTGTGGGCTCTGCATCTATGGCACTCTCTACCTTCCACTATTTAAACCATGATGAGAGATATCCTGCAACTGATATACAGCCAACTCAGTGCTCTCAACAGTAGTCACCTCCATAATATCAGTAACCTTCTGCACCTAATCAAGAAATTCTTGAGGGTCTTCATCTGACTTAGAGACGATAAATGATGGATTTATTCGGGTGAAGAGTCGAATCCTGGCAGCAACAGTATTAGCCACTAGGTTGGCTAGAACGACAACTGAGCGTTCATTCTGGGCTGCCACAAAATGAGTTAGGGTAGTGAAGGCTCCTTTGAACTCAACGTGAGAGATGTGTTCATCTAGTGGATCTAGCTTGAAGGACTGGGGTTTTGGATAATCTTCTATTCCTCTTCCCTTAGTCCTCTTTGGAGGTATATTTCTATAAATGGAAGAGAAAGGATTAGACTAAGAGTTTAACTAGAGATCATGCTTACTTGCACGACATGAATACTGAAAGAAGAGAAACTTTTCCTAAAATATCTCGTAGCCTCCTATCCACAAGTGTGGCGTACAACACACCCATGTACAAGATGCTACTAGATGTGGATTTCAGACTTCCTAGGACACTGTTGAACCTTAGGCTCTGATACTAAGTTTGTAATGCCCCGAGTGTGTACCCTGAATGCTACACAGTGCTCATAATCCCGAAGGACCACAAACTAACCCATGACTGGTACCTGTTGTAATAACTGAATAACAATAATACTGAAATATATGGAAATTAGGTAGAAAACTAGCCATAAGTTTGAATACTATAAATAATACTGAATATCATATCTCAATACCAAAACTGAACATCAATACTAAAAACTGAACAACTGTCTAAAAATACTCTAATATGAAAAGTCTCTAAACTGTCTGAACTGTGGAGTTGATGGGACAAGTACCCAACAATCTCTGACTACTGAAAATAATACTAAAATACTGAAAACAACCATGTCCTTAAACTATAAAGACTCACTACTATGCTGACTGCTGAAAATCTGAACTGCTAAGGGTGCTATGGAGACCGTGTGTCTGAATCTATGATATAAGACATCATATTGCTAAAGAAAAGCATGTATTAATATTTTAAATGTACTGGTATGCTCAGTGAGGTAGGCTGAAATACATGGGGTCACATGCATGAACAATAGCAAATGAATAGCATGAGTATGACTAAATGAGAGTATATAGATCAATATGAAAACTGTACTGAGATCATAATAACTCCGAATAATGGATTACTGGTAAATGAATGGCTGTATCTGACAGTCTTGATTCTATGGAACTATACTGAGTCCCGTACTAAGCTGAGTAACTGTGCTTGACAGTCCTGAATCTGTAGAACTGAACTGAGTTCCACACTGAGACTGAATCTGAAACTTAGACTGTGGGAAATAATCATCTAATTGACATGCCCCTTCTCTAACTGATTTAGGGTCAGACCTGTAACCCCAGTTGGAAGGGTGTCAATACCGTGCCACGGGTAAGGACAAGTACTGAGTCACCCTCATTTGGTAGGTACTCTTAACGAGAATGAAGGTACCATCAACTGGCAAGTAGATCACCTCATCAACCCTTAACTGGTAGGTTGATGTCTCAACCTACGCTGGCTATATAGTTCTAGAATTCAAGGACTGCTTCTAAGGATTTCACCCTCTACTGGCAGGTGAGTCCCCATTATTGAGTTCACTCGGTGCTGAATCCTACTCCCAATTGAATAGACGTTGGACTGAATTCTAAACTGTACTAGGCTAGACTAAAATTTATTGATCATACTGTATAACTGAACTGAACTAAGTTCACTGAGTTCCATGGACTGACATAATACTACTGAATTCCGTTAGCTTACTTAATTCTACTGATTGAGACATGACTGATTCTACTCTATGACTAACCATGGCTCTAGACAAGCTGCTAAATTTTCGGGTATTAAATATCCCTAAGACTCGATATCATAATCTTAAAAGACATGGAAAAATCTTGAGACATGGTAATTACTACTTAGTCATTATTCATTCATTGGGCATTCAAGCAAACACTTGCATGACATGAACATGCATACATCCTAAAATGATATAATTTCACTATTCACTTACACAGACAATTCATCAAACACTTATGGGGCATAACATATGCACATAATACTAAAACAACATGCAGACATCATGATTCAATGCCAATTACATAATTCCAAGAGTTTCAAATTGAATTCACATGATAAAGCACACATATCAATTAACTCTACATGAATCTTGCAATAAATCATGAATACACTTTAATTCAAATCATGAAATCAGTCTACATAAACTTTAAAAGAGTTTCTTGGACTCCAAGGGTGGAAGGAACACTTGGATGAACACTTCACATACCTTAACTGATGAATTTCTTAAAGTTAATGGTGAGTTCTTGATTTGAAATTTGAATACCTAGGGTTCTGTTCTTGAGCGAATTGGAGGATGAATGAATATATTTTCTCTCTAAAGGGCTTAATTTCATGTTTTTAGGGGATGAAGAACGTTGGAAAAAGACCTAAATACCCCCAAGGATGCGGTCTTTTAATGACTAAAAAACTGTGTTACCTAACCGTAGGCCGACGCGCCGCATCGTTAGCATCGACACGATATCTAATACGCTACATCGGGTCCATGTCAGTTCACTGAAATTTGCACTAAAACTGGGGAAAACAATTTTATCGATGTGATGGTTGACGCGGCACGTTAAGATCACGTTGACCCACTATTTTGGGCACTCAAACCTAATCTAAATGAGGTCTAAAAATCTAAAACTTGTTCGAAAGCACCGATTGACATTCCTGATCATGAATTAATCTAAATATCGATATTTAATGGATGTAAAGGTCACTAAATAAGATTTCCAACTTTTGAAGGCTAAAATAACACTAAGTCTGAGTACTTAGCCAAAATATTCGAAGTCTGGGACCCCTTGTCAAGCCTAAAGGACTGATTTAAGCTAAGAATTTTACTGGGTCTTATACTGCCAGTAGTTTGAGTGAATTCAATCACCTTTTCAATATCCTGGTATTCATGATAGGAGATTTTATTTGTTGAGAAGGTTCTTTGGAAGCTATTGAATATACTATCTTCCGTTCAAAGATTAACTATTAATCCTTGAATTTTTCTTAGCAATTATCCATCAAATGTTGCTTTAATTCATATCCTCGCTGATCTTTTTCAGCCTCGATAACCTGAGAATTCTTCATAGAGTTCCATATAAAAGTATTCACTTTTAATAGATGAAACTGACTCTAGGCCTGGCTCAATTTCTTCTCTATCTATTTTAGATATTGTGACTCTTTTTTTGTTACATTCATAAATTTTATGGCCTTCTACTCCACGATTATAGCATTTGCATTTATTCATAGATTTCTTTTTGAAATTACTTCATTTTTTAAAGTACCTTTTTCTTGGTACATAATTTTTCTTGGAAATATTTTTCCTTTTTATTAATCCCTTGGTTATTCTTTCTCTTTTTAAATGATTTATTTCTTGACATCCCCACTGATATGCTGCTTCTATATCTTCACAGTAGATCTGGGTACCATTTCTTTTAGCTTTTCTTTGCATATTATGTAGCTTGTAAAGATGGCTAAGTCTTTGACTAAGGAAGGCAATTCTTCTTCCTAAAGAGTCATATGTTTGGTCTTCATTAGTATATTCCTCTCTAAAATTGCTAGCCCAATATCCTAGTATCTTTTGATAGTATTTTTCCATGTATGGATCCATATTTGCACTACTATCAAATAGATTGTAGTAATATGTTTCAAACTCGTAAGTATATTGTTGAACATACTTCATTTTACAAATTTGAAATTTTTCTAGTCATTCAGGAGCTACAATCCTTTCATTTTCTTTTCCTTTAGTAATATCTCCTTGGCTTCCTAGGAATTCAACTCCTACATATTTCACTATGTGATTTATCCCTTCTCGCATTGATTTGTTAAATTGTTCTACAATTTCTAATCTGAATATTTTTTTAGTTTCTTCTGATATTCCTTTAAACCAATTGTCTACCTTTCCAGTAAAGATGTTTGTGGCTATTAAGTACTTTTCATCACTGGTATAATTTGTTCCTTTTCCTAAAACGAAGAATTGTTCTAGGTTTTTGGCCCATAATTCCAAAAATTCTCCTGTTTCGCTTTTACAGTCTAAATACAAAAACTGGGTAGATCCAGCGTCTCCTACTGGGAGTTTATTTGGTATAAATTTAGCTTTAGAATTTATATGGTATTGACTATTATAGTCTTTCCATTTTTTAGATTTAGGTAGGAAATTACTCTTTGGTACTGGCCCATTAAACGAGCTTCCTTCTTCTTTAGTGTTTCTAAAGTTTCCTTGGGGTCCTCCTGTATCCCTATGGTTGGTAATCATTAAGATCAAGCTCTTCCAGAGCATAGACTAGTTCGTCCAGTTCATTTTTTTATTTCTGTAAGATCTTCTACTTTGGGTTTAGAGGTGGAAGATTCTTCTATATATTTATTTTTAGAAATTTCTAAAGTTTCTTCTAATTTTTGTAATGCTTCTTTTTGTTAATTTTTTTTTTTGAGAAAATTAGATATAATTTTTTCATCAAGACTTCCTTTCTGATAGATTCTGTTGTTGGAAATTCTTGGAAAGAAGATTTCACCCTTAATTCTTTTTCCCATTTCTTTATTAAAAGTATCAACCTTTTTAACAAAACTGTTTATTTTAGCTGGTGAGCTATCTTTAAGGATTTTGATTTCTTCTTATATTAGATTTATTTTAAGGACTATATGTCTTTGCATATTTACAAGATCATTTAGTTTTTCTAAAATTTCTTTATTACTCATTTAAATAGATTATGTTATAATTTATACTCTAGATGTCAGATTTCCTGTTCTAGCTCAAATATTATTTTCTTTTGATAGAATAATTATTTTTTTGCAGACTCCTGAAAATGAGTTCTAGGCATAATGTTTCTTTTGGAGGTTAAGCTCTTGCTTTATTTCTGGTAATAGTGTTAACGCTTTTTCTTTATCCATTAGATAGGTTATATTTAGGTGGTTTAAACCTAATCTTTTTTTAATTAGGTAGTATAACCCCAATTCTTCTAGACTTTAAATGTCCTATTAATTTTACTTTTAAGCTAGATATCATAGTGATTAGATGTTGATCTTCTTGAGTTCCACTCAATCTTTTATATTAAAATAGTTACTATTTAGAGCTCTTTTGACTTCTCTAAAAGCCTGTATATTTTTTTATGGTCTTCTCATATTAAGATATTATCTATTAGTTTAATAACTAGGTTAATTTAGCTACTTGGCTCTGATACCAATAATAGGGAGCTGTTTGCAAATAGGGTGTGCATGTAGAATTTTAAACCACTTAATCAGTGAAATAACCATAATCATACCAATAGTATGGATCTTATCACTATCCATATATAAATAGACCATTGTTCCTAAACAAGATGATCTATAATTTTTTCAAGAATTTTTTCTTGTAAATCTTTATTTATTTTTATCACCTTTAAAACAGTGATTAAAGTTTTTTCATCTAAGAAAATTTTATAATAATTCATAAGGCAGTATAAAGAACAAATTTCTTTATCAAAACTTTGTAACTTTGATAATGCCAAACCCGTATTTCTTTTAGATTATAAGATCTGTCCAGAGTCAAAAGATTTTATTTTTAATTCGTTAATTTAAGAAATATTTGTTTTTTTTAAATGATAGACTTTGTGATTGTATTTTCTTAACTTTGTTATATCTCGGTTAAGAGTTCCTATAATTATTTTGTATTCCCAAAACCTTTGTCCAAGTCATTTTAATTGTTGTTGTACCACTCTCTTGATGATAAGTATAAACAATTAATAATTTAATATTCCCTATAGGTACTTAGTAACGTATAATATGTATGAGTGCATAAGGTAGATATGATGATCAATTTTTCTTCTGTTAATATGTTCATGAATGATAGAGTTTATGTATATACCTTTTGACTTTCTTTTTATATTGGCTGTATTAACACCGCAATGTTTCTCCTTTTGGCTATGAAGAACTATTTAGCCTATTGCGACTCACTATTTGAGGCTACTGTTTTGTTCTTCCTCCATCGAGGCAGAAGATCGCAACCTTCATTTATCACCGACGTATAAGATTATCAAAGGATATACAAACAAACTTATTTTATTTCATGAATCTATTATAACATAGTAAAATCATTAGTCATATCTTCCTTATACTCACATACAAACTATTTGTTATTTTTCATTTGATGGGAGAAGTATTTTTCACTAACTCATATAGAAGATATCTAACATTTTCTAAGAAAGAAATATTTAGAGAAATGTAGTCTAACTTCTATGAATTTCTATCTCTCCTTTTATTGACACAAGGAGGGGTAGAATTACAATATTTATTTTGTTCTGGGGTATCCCTTTAAAAGCCTTTATTTCTCTTCTAGTCCCTTGTCAGGATAAGACATTAGATTCTTCTCTTTTTTGATATCCGACAAGGCCGGAGGTTGATTACAATAATGATGGTCTTGATGAGGACAGTTATGATGAGTTGTGATATTGATTGTGTACTTTGCATTCATTCCTACATGCACACCGCCTATCACCAGTATATACCTATATTTATCAGCCGGTATAGGACAGTTGCATATATATGGGTGAAGAATATGCCTTATGTTGTTATATGCTGATTGAACCTTCCGAGTTTGGGGTGGTGTGGGTATGCATAGGCACGGCTAGGTATTTGGTTATTCGTAAGTTGAGGACTAAGGAGATTGTGTCTGTGAAGGTCCAGTGGAAGAATTGTCCTATTGAGGAGGCCACTTGGGAGACCAAAGCAGCCCTGCGTAGAAAGTATCCACATCTTTTTAATGATTCAAGTAATTCATTAGTTTCCTTTCTTGTCGCTTGTTTGTCCATTCGGGGACGAACGGTTGTTTAATTGGTGTCTGATGTAAAGACCCTCCCGGTCATTTGTGAAATATCCTCATCTTTCCTATTTTAGCCTTTTCTATAGTTGTATACATAATTTATGACTCACGAGATGAGTAATACTAGTTTTTGAGGTGTCCCGAAGTGAGTTAAATCGTTAGTGGGGTTATTGAGTTGAGAAAGTTAAACCTAATAATAGTCTACTTTTGATTAAGACGGGCTCGGATTGGGGTCGTAGTATTTTTAATGGGCACAAAATGTACTTTTTAATCAATTTTCATATTTAAATTATTTTCTATGGAATTCTGAACAAATATTGAGGAATTAATAAAAGTTTGGGTATTAGATATTAATTTAGTTAGAAGTAGAGGGTTAAAACTATATCTATTTTCTTCTCATGTAATCCACGTTAAAATTAGTATAAGTCAGTAGGTTTTACTTTGAACTATAATAGTTAATTAGATTTCATGAGAGAGAAAAGAAAAAGAGGCGGACGAAGTAAGCAGAAGAAATTGAAGGTTTCAGTTAACAACTTTGAAAAAGGTTTTAGAATTGAAGGTTTCAGGTAACAACTTTGAAAAAGGTTTTGGTTTTTTTCTTGTTAACATGATTGGCGAAAAAGGGGATAGTTTTTGTCAGTTCTCTATTTCTTCGATTAAAGTAGAAAACAAAGAATTTGTTGAATAAAAGCAAAAAAAGGATGCCACTGAAAGTTGTAAGAAATAAGGTGGAATTGATGAAAAAAGTGATTAGACCTTATTAGTTAAATAATAATATAATTGGTAGTGATTTCACATACTTCTTCTTCATAAATGTGTAAATTGCAGTTTTCTGTTTATGGATAACATCCAGAAGTAACAATTGTTGTTCTTTTCTTTCCAATTTTGGGTCAGAAAATGATTGAGGGACTATTAGATAAAAGGTGATATTTATGATTTTTTGGTTTAAAAATTTTAGAGATAAATTTATAAAATGGGTGTTAATAGATTCGTAATCTTATTAAATTATTTATTAGAATAAATTTGAAACATTTGGAAACCTTACGGAAGGGCAAGACCCTTGTAAAGTAGATTGCATTCGGTTTCTTCGGTTGAGGAGGTTACAGTTTAGTTAGAGTTTAGACTCGACTTAATTATGTGCATGCTCCTAAATTAGATACTTTTGGATTGGTATTCTGCCGTGCTTGAAATTATTGATGTTTGGATTGTTGATTCGTGTATAAATGTTTATTGAAAATTAACTTGATGGAATTATCTTATGACTTTAACTGTACTTGTAATCTTGGTACATTGTGTTGTATACTTTGAGGTTGTGTAAATTGATATTGATAATACTTGTTTATATTTATGTTGGATCGGGTACCAGGCCGGTACAATACATGGACATAAATTATTCCCTATAGGTCATGACTATTTGGGAATAAATAAGTCCCATAGCATGTGTGTACATATTTGTTTTGATTTTATGGATGTTTATAGTATGGTTGATACACTTGATCGTTATGTGGCTTGTCTGTGAGCACTGTTTGACTTGTTATTGTTGTATTGTTGATTTATTGAGAATTTGTTATGTGATGATGCCTGTCTACTTGTTATTTGATTTATGTTGTGTTCATAATATTAAGTTGAGTTGACCTATGATACCTACCAGTACATAGTGGGTTGTTTATATACTACCATGTACTCTTTTTTTTGTTGAGTGCAGAAATTATTTTAGAGGCTGATACACTTTCTCACCTCTAGAGTTTGATAGGAGATCTTGATCCAAGGGTGAGCACTCCATGTCCAGGATGCCATGGGTCATCTTATTTGTTCTTGTCCATTTCTCGGGCAATGAAGTATTTTTTATTTAATTTATTTTAGGATATCTCTTTAGACATGATATTTGTTAGTAGTTCTTGTACAATGACTTTTGGGTCTTGGGAATTTCAGTTAGTAGATTGTTTGGTTGTCGCGCTACTAATGATTAACTCCAGATTATTATTGTTAAGATGGTTTTATGAAATATCATTTTATTATTGACTAAGTGATCGGGTAATGGTTTGATTTAGATGGTTCTCTCATAGGAATGTTAGTATGGGTGCCACTCATGGCCATTTGGGTCATGAAAAAGTTGGTATCAAAGCCCTAGGTTTGTCGATCTCGTTGTACAAGAACATATCTAGTAGAGTTTTCTGAAACGGTACGGAGACGTCTGTACTTTTTTTTGAGAGGCTATAGGACACTAGAAAAATTCAAATTCTCCTTTCTTATATGCTATTACTTGAATTCAATTGGTATCTGGTGATTTCAATTGGTATCTGTTAATAAGGTCTAAAAGTTATTGTTAATCGGTAAAGACTTGTGAAAATTGTGAACTTATTGATTGCTTGTGTTTGATATTTGGCTAAGCTTGTGTTGCTGGATTTTTGTCATTGTTGTGAATTATTTTTGTTATGTGATGAAATTGACTAAGTTATTTTTGTTGATGAATATGATGGTATTAATTGATTTCTTGTTATTGTGAAACTATAAATTCTATGGTGCTTACTTATTTTTGGTACTATTATACTGATGAGATTGATGGTATGAGAATTGAGAGGATGATATAAGAATGTGATGTCAAGAAAAGATAGTGAAAAAGTAACATGAATAATAGACTGAGGTGATATGTGTTTTTCGTAGTGATAGGTTCTTGTTAATGATGTTGTGGATGGACTCTTAAGTAGTTCGATTATTTGATACTATTTGTGGATCCTTGTGTGGTCCGTCCATTGAGACTGCATTTAGATTTTTTTTTGCAGTTCTATTATTGAAACTATAATGGATTCCTTGTGAGGACTAGCTAAGTGGCATTATCTTTGAGTTCCTTATGTCAACGAATTTTTAATGCTTGGCAAAATAATGAGTTTTAAATAAAAGTGACAAAAACTAGTGGAGGTTGTTGATACTTACAGAATTTGATTGATGACTTGTCTGGAATGTGATATTGGTGATGAGACTGTCAATGACCTATAATCGATTCATTTTGTTTGGCCTTGCTTATGTGCCAGTGGTGTGGGGATCACTCTTGAGGTGATTAAGAGTTAAGTAAAGCCTATAATAAAAATATTGTTAGGTAGAAATAAGAATGACTCTGTATATCTTAAATTGCTGTTAGTGATATAAGAGATGTTTGGCTTGTCCATGAAGTGTTTGGCGTTGAAAAAATTGATTTAGTGATTGTCAGGACATAAGCTGCAGCTGTAGATATATATATTAGGAAAAATTTTGAGAAGATGAATTATTATTGACTTGACCTTGTGGCTAAATTATACATTTGCATGTCCCATAAAGTTGGTTGATAGATGACACTTTTAGAGGATAGTAATTTCTATGATAGTGGCAATGCAAAATCAAATGACTTTGTTACATTCATTAAATAATCAAGGATGATCTTGAATGGGAGAATAAATGAATTATTAAATGGCATGATTGATCTTTCCTTGAGTGATACTTAGTGGATATTTCTTGTTGAGTGGTTAAGGAATGATTAGATGGATATCAACAATGTTGTGGAGGATAATGTGTTGTAGGCTTTATTTTTGTGGGCCCAGTAAAATGGCATGTTTATACCCCTTTTGAATCCTATTGCTTTTCCTCTCTAGTTTAGATTAGTTGTAGCTTGGCTATGATGTAAACCTATGTTTGGGATGTGGTTTTAGTAATTGAAGCATGATTTGTATATTTAGCCTTATTGGGCTAGTGCGGTAGTCTTTAAACTATAAGTTGGGTAGAGTTGACTTGAGTACCTTAGTTCTAGTCGAAGTTTCTATCTTAGGCTTGAATATGGATAACTTGTCATTTAGAAAAAGAACTAGATACCTTAGCCTGATTTGGGGCATAATGTACCTATTTATGGAAATTGAGGATTAGAAGTGGGATCGTCTAGCCCACTTAGGCCTAAATTTGTATTAAGTCTTGTGGAATTAGTTGTGGATGTTATACATAGATGAGGCTAGTAAACCTTCAAATAAGGTTACTTCGTAACTTGATAACTTGTATTGATGTTCCTGGATTATGGCTTTTAAGTTATAGTTGTGATACTTCCTGTGGAGGTGATATTGGACATTTAGAGATGTTATTCCTCCTAGATATGTTATGTGGTCTATAGAGATGCTATTTTCTCTTAGACATGATAATTGACCTATAGAGATGCTATTTCCCCTTAGATATGCAAACTGACCTAGAGAGGTGATATTTCCTCGTAGTCATGTATGACCTATTGATATAAGATATTCTATAGATAATTACACGTCTATCTATATTGTACATCCTATATATGAGATGACTAGATATATGATACGGCTTATAAATATGATTATCGATGCGAGTTTAGGATTATATATGGGCCTAAGGTCGTGATTATGATGTTGTGACTATCTCGAATAAATTAATAGGCCAAGGGCCGTGTCATGATAATAATTGAATATGTGAGGAGTGTTTATCAGTGTAAAGGATATGACTATAGTTTATGAATTCATATATATTTGTATACATATCTCTTCGATATGGGATGGAGAAAGATGTAGTGTATTGCTTACGACTTTATTGATTGGATAGTGGTGAAGGCATGCACAAATTTGGTATATTTATGAGTATTATATTGGTAATTGATGTGATTGTAGCTAAAATATGATCTTACGATTGTTCTGCCTAACTAGTTGTCTATTAGTGGACTATAGCACTAGTATGACTAGGAATCTAATGTATTAGTTAATGAATCTTGCTTATTTGAAACATGGTAGCTAGCGATGGTTAATGGATGGATTATGGTGAGGTCGGGTCTAGCGTAAGAGAAGATTAGTTGGTATTGGTGACTAAGTTCGTGATTTTGATTAGTCGATAAACGAGGAGTTGTGTGTTAATGAGGCTAGGTAATAAGAAATGTTGGTAATAAGAGGCCACTAGTTAATAACTTTGAGTAGTTGCTAAATGGTTAACAAATGAATAGTTAAACAAGGATTAGTTAATAAAAGATGGCTAGGTGAAAAGTAGTAATATGTTGTCTAGTAATGATTAATGGATATAGGATGATTAGTTGATAATAATGAATGGTGGATAAATGTCGGTTTTGGTCTAGTGATGAACCTTGACTAGATGTTTGATGTTGGCTATTAAATAAATAACAGTTAGTTGTTATTACGTGAATAAGGATTGTGTGAAGGATAATGTTTAGGATAATAACTAGAGGTTATGTGACGACTAAAGAACTATTGATCCTATTATAATAAGTGTTGGTCAGCTAATAACGAGTAGTTGGAAAGTATTGACTAGATAGATTTCTATGATGATATGACTATTTTTATGAGTATTTTAGTGTATGTTATTTGACTATTGTGATTATGTTGATACCCAGCGAGGCCGGCGGATATATTTATGACACATTGATACCCAGCAAGGACGGGGGATACTATTGATGATGTGTTGATATCCGACAAGGCCGGAGGTTGATTACAATAATGATGGTCTTGATGAGGACAGTTATGATGAGTTGTGATATTGATTGTGTACTTTGCATTCATTCCTACATGCACACCGCCTATCACCAGTATATACCTATATTTATCAGCCGGTATAGGACAGTTGCATATATATGGGTGAAGAATATGCCTTATGTTGTTATATGCTGATTGAACCTTCCGAGTTTGGGGTGGTGTGGGTATGCATAGGCACGGCTAGGTATTTGGTTATTCGTAAGTTGAGGACTAAGGAGATTGTGTCTGTGAAGGTCCAGTGGAAGAATTGTCCTATTGAGGAGGCCACTTGGGAGACCAAAGCAGCCCTGCGTAGAAAGTATCCACATCTTTTTAATGATTCAAGTAATTCATTAGTTTCCTTTCTTGTCGCTTGTTTGTCCATTCGGGGACGAACGGTTGTTTAATTGGTGTCTGATGTAAAGACCCTCCCGATCATTTGTGAAATATCCTCATCTTTCCTATTTTAGCCTTTTCTATAGTTGTATACATAATTTATGACTCACGAGATGAGTAATACTAGTTTTTGAGGTGTCCCGAAGTGAGTTAAATCGTTAGTGGGGTTATTGAGTTGAGAAAGTTAAACCTAATAATAGTCTACTTTTGATTAAGACGGGCTCGGATTGGGGTCGTAGTATTTTTAATGGGCACAAAATGTACTTTTTAATCAATTTTCATATTTAAATTATTTTCTATGGAATTCTGAACAAATATTGAGGAATTAATAAAAGTTTGGGTATTAGATATTAATTTAGTTAGAAGTAGAGGGTTAAAACTATATCTATTTTCTTCTCATGTAATCCACGTTAAAATTAGTATAAGTCAGTAGGTTTTACTTTGAACTATAATAGTTAATTAGATTTCATGAGAGAGAAAAGAAAAAGAGGTGGACGAAGTAAGCAGAAGAAATTGAAGATTTCAGGTAACAACTTTGAAAAAGGTTTTAGTTTGTTTCTTGTTAACGTGATTGGCCAAAAAGGGGATAGTTTTTGTCAGTTCTTGATTTTTTTGATTAAAGTAGAAAACAAAGAATTTGTTGAATAAAAGAAAAAAAGGATGCCACTGATGTAAACAATAAGGTGGAATTGATGAAAAAAATGATTTGACTTTATTATTTAAATAATAATATAATTGGTAGTGATTTCACATACTTCTTCTTTATAAATGTGTAAGTTGCATTTTTCTGTTTACGGATAACATCCAGAAGTAACAATTGTTGTTCTTTTCTTTCCAATTTTGGGTCTAAGAATGACTGAGGGATTATCGGATAAAAGGTGATATTTATGATTTTTCGGTTTAAAAATTTTAGAGTATATATTTATAAAATGGGTGTTAATAGATTCGTACTCTTATGAAATTATTTATTTAAATAGATTTGAAACATTCGGAAACCTTACGGAAGGGAAAGACCCTTGCAAAGTAGATTGCATTTGGTTTCTTTAGTTGAGGTAGATTACGATTTAATTGGAGTTTAGACTCGACTTTATTGTGTGCATTCTCCTAAATTAGAAACTTGTAGATTGATATTCGGACGTGCTTGAAATTGTTGATGTTTGGATTTTTGATTCGTGTATAAATGTTAATTGAAAATTGACTTGATGGAATTGTATTATGACTTTAAGTGTACTTGTAAACTTGGTACATTGTGTTGTATGCTGTGAGGTTGTGTAAATTGATATTGATAATACTTGTTTATATTTATATTGGGTCGGGAACCACACCAGTATGTTTATATTTATGTTGGATTGGGTACCACGCTGGTACGTTTATATTTATGTTGGATCGGGTGCCACGCCGGTACGTTTATATTTCTGTTGGATCGGGTAGCATGCTGGTACATTTATATTTACGTTGGATTGGGTACCACGCTGGTACATTTATATTTGTGTTGGATCGGGTACCACATCGGTACGTTAATATTTGTGTTGGATCGGGTACCACGCCGGTACGTTTATATTTATGTTGGATCAGGTACCACATCGGTATGTTTGTATTTATGTTGGATCGGGTACCACGTCGGTACAGTACATGAACATAGATTGTTCCCTACAGGTCATGACTATTTGGGCAAAAATAAGTCCCATAGCATGAGTGCACATATTTGTGTTGATTTTATAGATATTTATAGTATGGTTGATACTCTTGATGGTTATGTGGCTGGTATGTGAGCACTATTTAACCTGTTATTATTGTATTATTGATTCATTGAGAATTTGTTATATGATGATGCCTGTCTACTTGTTATTTGATTTATCTTGTGTACATGTTATTAAGTTGAGTTAGCCTATGATACCTACCAGTGCATAGTGGGTTGTATTGATACTACCTTGTACTCTTCTTTTGTTGAGTGCAAAAATTGTTCTAAAGGCTCATACATGATCTCACCTCTAGAATTTGACAGCGGATCTTGATCCAAGGGTGAGCACTCCATCTCCAGGCTGCCATGGGTCATCTTATTTCTTCTTGTCCATCTTTCGGGCAATGAAATATTTTTTATTTACTTTATTTTGGGATATCACTTTAGACATTATCTTTGTTAGTAGTTCTTGTACGATGACTTTTGAGTCTTGGAAATTTCAGTTAGTAGATTGTTTGGTTTCCGCGCTATTGATGATTAACTGTAGATTATTATTGCTAAGATGGTTTTATGAAAATATCATTTTAATATTGACTAAGTGATTGGGTAATGGTTTGATTTAGATGGTTCTCCCGTTGTAAGGTTAGTGTGGGAGCCACTCATGGCCATTTGGGTCGTGACACTAGCTTAGAAGGAAAATTAATAGGACATTTAAAATCTAGAAGAATTGGGGTTATACTACCTAATTATAACAAGATTAGGTTTAAACCACCTGAATATAGCCTATCTAATGGATAAATAAAAAGCTTTAAAACTATTACCAAAACTAAAGCAAGAGCTTAACCTCCGAAAGGAATGTTATGCCTACAACTCATTTTAAGGAGTCTGCAAACAATCATTATTATTTCAAAAGAAAATAATATTTGAGGTAGAACAGGAAATCTGACATCTAGACTATAAATTAGAACATAATCTGTTTAAAATTAGTAATAAAGAAATTTGAGAAAACCTAAGTGATCTTTTAGTTATGCAAACACATATAGTCCTTAAAATAAATCTAATAGAAGAAGAAATCAAAATCCTTAAAGATAGCTCACCAGCTAAAATAAACAGTTTTATTGAAAAGGCTGATACTTTTAATAAAGAAATGGGAAAAAGAATTTGGGATGAAATCTTCATTCCGAGAATTTCCAACAAAGGAATCTATCAGAAAGGAAGTCTTGATAAAAAATTATATCTAATTTTCTCCAAAAAAGACAAAAAGAAGCATTACAAAAATTAGAAGAAACTTTAGAAATTTCTAAAAATAAAGATATAGAAGAAGTTTCTACCTCAAAAACAAAGTAGAAGATTTTACAGAAAAAAAAGAAAATGAATGAACTAGACGAACTAGTCTATGCTCTTGAAGAGCTTGATCTTAGTGATCAAAACTTCCGTGTTCATACCAACCATTGGGACACATGAGGACCCCAAGGAAACTTTAGAAGCCCTAAAGAAGAAGGAAGCTCATTTAATGAGCCAGTACCAAGGAGTTGAATTCCAGGAAGCCATGGAGATATTTCTAAAGGAAAAGAAAAGCAAAGGCTGCTAGCCGCAGAATGGCTAGAAAATATTCAATTTTGTAAAATGAAATATGTTCAAGAATATACTTGCGAGTTTGAAAATATAGATATAATCTATTTGATAGTACTGCAAACATGGCTCCTTACATGGATAACCACTATCAAAAGGTACCAGGATATTGTGCTAGCTATTTTAGTGAGGAATATGCTAAAGGAGATTAAACGTATGACTCTCTAGGAAGAAGGATTGCGTTCCTTAATCAAATACTTATCTAGCTTGGCATGCTACATAATATGCAAATAAAAGCTAAAATAATTGGTATCCAGATCTACTGTGAAGTTACAGAAGCCGCATCTCAGTGGGGATATCATAAAACAAACCCTTTAAAAAGAAAAAGGAAAACCAAGGGATTAATAAAAAAAGAAAAACATTTCCATGAAAAATTATGTACTAAGAAAAAGGTACTTAAAAAAAAAAGAAATTTCAAAAACAAATCTATGGATAAATACAAATGCTATAATTGTGGAGAAGAAGGCCACAAAAGTAATGAATGTAACAAGAAAAGAGTCAAAATATCTAAAATATATAGAGAAGAAATTGAGTCAGACCTAGAGTCAGTTTCATCTATTAAAAGTGAAGACTTTTATATAGAACTCTATGAAAAATTCTCAAAATCAAGTTCTGATTCAGAAGAATGAATCAAGAAATTGAGAACATAGAAGAAACCACTTAGGTTATAGAGGCTGAAGAAGATCAGTGAGGATATGCATTAAAAGCAACATTCGATGGAGAATTGCTAAGAAAAATCCAAGGATTAAAATTTAACATTCAAATGAAAGATAGTATATTCAATAGATTCCAAAGACCTTTCTCAAGAAATAAAATCTCCTATCATGAATACTAGAAAATTAAAAAGGTGATTGAAGTCTCTCAAACTACTCGCAAACATAAGCTTAATTTATTTACAATGGCTATGCTCGACCAAATTTTAAGAAAATTTCCAGAAAGGAATTGGAAAAAGATGAATTATGTTCATATTGGAGGAATCAAAATAATGGTTAAATCCACTTTTAAGGAAGGAATAGACTATCCCATAGTAATTAAACTTTCAGTTGAAAGGTTTATTAATATCCGAGAAGGAAACCTACATATTGTTGAAGGAAATTTGGCTTATACCAAAATATTATTCACCTATTATCCCAGGTATTGTATATCATTAAAAGATGCAAATTTTAACGAAGCTTTAAGTTTGCACTTTCAGGTAAAAAGAAAAGATTTATTTAAACCAGGTAATCATACTATGAGCATTTATTATCAAACTCTATATACGGCTATCAATCCAAATTATGGAAATGTCTATAAAAATAAAAGCCTTGTCGAAATTGACCAAGCATGCACAGTAATAGCCAGAATAAATGAAACAGAAATTCAACAACCAAATATTCCAACTGAATATGAAATTCATGTTAGAAAAGCTATAGAAGTAGGAAGCTCCACTGCTTCAAGATCAAGACTCTCCATAGAATACAGGAGAAACTCCATACGAAAAGGTAATTCCATGAGGTTTAACAATGAAAAATCTAACAATGTTACAGAAGTTTCAAGAAGATTCTTTAACGGAAGCAACTGGAACAAGCAAAGAATCCTAATACAGTCAGGATCATCAACAAATCCTGTCAAGGAAAGTATCCTACATAGATTAGTTAGCTTTTAAGGTAAGCCTTATATTTACAAAAGGTTTGAAGGAAATAGTTACCAATGTTAAAAAATGGTAGAGTTACCAATACAACTTGGAACAATTAGAATAAGAGTTCCTTGATATATTATTAATCATGAAAAGGACTACAACATAATTTTAGGCAGAACATTTCTTAATAGCTTGGATCAATACAATATCCAAAAAGAAGGAATCCAAATAACCTTAGAAAATGAAACTTATTTTATTCCTAAAATCTAATGCCTATATAAACTTCTTTTAGATTATCGGTATTCGTAGAATTTACAACCTACGAAACAAAACTGACTTCCTATTGTCAAATAGATAATGTCTCTGAAGCCAGTTTAGCAAAATCCTTTTTAATAAAAAATTGGGATATTAATAAGGCTAATACTAAGGCTAATACCTCTGTTATTGGTATTACAGGAGATAAAGAAAAATTAACACATGAAAAGGAAAATGTTGAAATTATTTTAGGATATAAAATTATTTCTATAAAACATGTTCTTGCATATGATAAACTTGAAACTGATTTGTTATTAGGAAATGACTCGATGCAACAGTTTCAAAATTATCATCAAACAATATACATGGTTAGTTTTAAAACCCCATGTAATCAATTTATAAAAATTCCAAGGAAACACAATCCTTATATCTTGATTAAAGAAAAGGGAATCTTTAAAAGGAAATTTTAGATACCCCTAAAAACTACTCTTGTAAATGTCCCAATCTGGATAAAATAAAACAAGATTTACAAGTTTCTTATGGATAAAACCCATTAGAAAAATCAAATAATAGCCATGAAAAAGCAATCTTAACTCTTAAAGATCCTAGTATCATCATAAGAGTTAAAATAATGCTTTATAATGAAGAAGATAAAACTAAATTCAAAATTCAGATACAAGAACTCCTTAATCTTAAATTAATAAGACAAAGTAAGAGTCCACACAGTAGTCCTGCATTTATGGTAAGAAACCATGCAGAACAAAAAAGAGGAAAAGCTCGAATGGTCATAAACTATAAAGAGATAGATAAAAATTATGTTTTTGATGGATATTTTATCCCAAATAAAAACAATTTAATTAACCTTGCTAAAGGAAAAACTACTTTTCAAAATTTGATTGCAAAAGTGGATTTTGACAAATTAAAATTTCAGAAGAATCAGTCCCTCTAACAACATTTAGTACTTCTAATGGGCATTATGAATGATTAGTAATGCCGTTTGGACCTAAGAATGCATCACAAAATTTTCAAAAAAAGATTGATAGAATATTTTCTGAAAAGAATTTCCTAATAGTCTACATAGATGATATTTTAGTCTGTTCAGAAAACTACCAAGAACACTTAACACATTTTAAAGAATTTTCAAATATTTGTGTTAAAAATGGAATTGTTTTAAGCCAAAAGAAAGCAGAGATAAGAAAAAATAAAAAAGAATTCTCAGGAATGATAATTTCAAAAAATGGAATAGAATTTCAATCTCATATTTTGAAGACAATAACAAAATTTTCTGATAAACTAACAACAAAACAAAAAATACAAAAGTTTGTTGGATGTTTGAATTATGCAGGAGAATTTATTCCAGATCTTGAAAAAAAAAGAGAAATCCTTCACAAAAACTCATTCGAAGGTCAAATCAACTTGGATGGACTAATGAACATACTTTTTGTGTTTAAAGTTAAAAGAAGAGTATGGTAAGCTACCAAAGCTTAGATTACCAGAACCAGAAGAATATTTGGTTTTACAAACTGATGTTTCGAACTATCATTGGGGAGCATTATTACACCCTGAAGTTGGTCAAAGAGATCATCAATTCTGGGAAGTGGGTATTTGTTCTTAACCATCACCTTATTCAATTGATGGTAGTCTATTCACATAAGGAGGGAGCCTTCTTTCTTACGCATGAAGAGTACAGGTGCAATACAAGGAGAAACACTAGGACAGATAAAACCCTTGTCAAGAAGATCTGATAATTGCTCTTTCAACTCTTTTAACTCAGCATGAGACATTCTGTATGGTAGAATGAAAATAGGATGGGTGTCCAGCAATAAGTCAATACCAAAATCTATCTCCCTCTCAGGTGGTATCTCTGGAAGATCATTGGGAAAAACTTTTGAAAATTCATTGACTACGGGGACAGATTGGAGAAAAGGACTTTTTGTACTAGAATATTTTACTTGAATCTGATGATACAAATGACCTTTAGATATAAGTTTGTGGGCCCTGAGGTAGGAGATGAATTTCCCTTTGGGTGATAAAGAATACCCTTCCTACTCTACTACTGATTTCATTCGAAAAAAGAGAAAGTGACCTTTTGGGTTCTACAATCTAGCATGGCATGGCACGAATAGAGCTAATCCATCCCTAAAATGGCATTAAAATCAACCATATCAAGCTCTACAAGGTCAGCCATAGTATCACGATTACAGACAGACATGACACAATTTCTGTACACCCTTCCAGCCACAACAGAGTCACCAACAAGAGTAGAAATATCTCAAAATGTGGCTCACTTGGCCACAGGAATAACAATTCCTCCTCTCAAAGTAACATTTCCTCAGGCAATTCTTCCCACAGGTATTACAATAGGGAAAAGATTTGGCGGGTTGAATCACGCTCCTCTTGGAATGGGTGTCCTGCATCCTCCAACCACTATTAGCTTGAGGATTAAAGGGCCGCTGATCACGTGAATTCCTGGGCACTGAGGCGCTGACCGAAGGCTGCGTATTACACCAATTAATTTTCTTTGACCACCTATTACCCTAATCTCTATCTTGACATTGACTGTAGTGCTGATCTGAAGATCTGACCCTATTGGCCTGCCTATCTTTCTCCCTTGGTTCAACAACCTTCTTTTTCTGATCCTCAACTTGCTGCATATGAATGGACAATCTGGAGAAGTCCATATTCTTTTCAGTATTTACCCTTTGCACTCCAATACCAAGTCATGTGAAAGACCGGATGCAAATTTCCTCATATGAGCCCTGATGTTTCTCGCTAATTCTGGAGCATAGTGGGATAGTTGATTGAATTTCAAGGTTTAGTCCTTAACACTCATCTTTTCTTGTTTCAAATTCATGAATTCTTCAGCCTTAGACTCCCTCAAATCTCGGGGAAAGAATTGGTCTAATAAAACTTCCACTAATTTGCCCCATACAGAAGGCTCAACATTTTCACCCCTCGAATCTGCCCACTCAGTATACCACTGCTTTTTTACCTCCTTCAGTTGATAGTCTACTTTTTCAATACCTTCCACTTCATCCACATGAATCGCTCAAAAAATTTTCTCTATTTCATCCGCGAACTCTTGTGGATCCTCCTCCACCTTAGTACCCACAAATTTAGGCGGGTTCAACCTCATGAACTGAACCACCCATGTTGTCTTAGATGCACCAGATGTAGACCCAATATCCTTTGACTGTCGGGTCTGTGAGGCCACTAACTGTGTAATCATATACATCAACTATCTAAACTCAGTATTTGATATCTCTTTTTGGGGAGGTTAGGGGTGGTTAGTCTCAGACTGGGGAGCCCTAGGTGCTTTGGGTGAACTATTCTAAATAGGGTGGACTCCTAGAGCAGCAACAAATTTAAGAGTGTGAGCCCTATTATGCATCCTCATCCCATGGGTAGGATGGACATCTTCAGTTTGGGTATTCTATTCATTGAAGCGACGTGGAGGCATGATAGCTTTTTTGAAATACAAGAGACGACTGATTAGGGAACATTCAAACTCTACAGCACGAACTAAATATCAAAGAAGAGAGAAATTCCTAAATTCCTAGTAACCTCCAACTTATAAGTATGGTGCGCTACATAACCATAAACAAGACTCTACCCGATGCGATTCTGCAGACACTCTGGGACTATGAACCACGCTTTGATACCAAGTTTGTCATGACCCGAACCAGGCCCTGGTAGTGACGGGCATCTCAAACCATAGTGTCTTGATCTCTCTTTTATTTTTGACAACCATATACATTATTCAAATAACATAAGAGATGTGAAAGTTTCAACATACCGTCACATGGTTATTTTAATAGATCAACTGAACAAATCCAAAGAGGAAATTTCATAAACTCCTAGCAGTACTTAACATCAGTCTGCGAAATCTCTATTATATCAAAACCAACATCTTACTTAAAATTGGAACAAGGCCCCTAGTTGGACCAATACCATGATAAAATAACTCTAAGTTAGCCTTTCGAAGTAAGGGAGGCTCTCTAACTGTACACTTCTATCTATCAAATCTACGGTCTAGCAGAACCCCTGGACTGATCCTTATACCCTGTAATATAGGGGGTCAATATAGAAGTACTAGTACGCAGAGTAATCCAAAAACAAAATACAACTTTTATACAACATAGGTGAGAGCTATTATAAAAAACGTTAATGCAAAATCATTTGAAAACACATGGGCATAGTATAATGTTTTTCAATAATAATTCAACACTATGGAGCTACATGGTACACCTTATAATTTTATATTTTTCACCGACTGCCGAATCTCGGTTGCCGCCAAGATTGGAGTAGTAGTGAGGGAAGGACACACAAGATCACACAGTAGGGTACCACAACCCCAATCAAGTCAATATGTCATGGTTGGAATCAAGATAAAAAAGCAGGGCTTCTAACCATAGGTCTCGAGTTGGGATGACATAGTACTAGGTACACAAGATCATATAGCAGGGTACCAAGTTCCCGTGTTGGAAAATCACGATTTTCAGCATCGATTCAACTGACTTATGCTTTATTTAGGTAACCATCTAACTCATATCAGTCAATCCTTAAGTTTGATATATTAGGAAAACGTGTATCATGCTCACAACATTTTTTCTTCTTTTCATTTGAGGCAATTCCTTCGTGGGGTATCATCATACCCCGACTTGCAAGTAATTAGTACCACATCAACTCTCAAAACTTCTTATACAAATCATAGTATGTACACCAACAAGACTCCCATACAACAACACATGAATAATGATTCCCAACATGTAATAGTTAAGAAACTTCATCATTTATAAAGTAGTACAATAGTGGATATAAAACTCACGCTCTCAGTAGTTTAATAATAGAATCATATGGAGTACATAAAACATCATCATGAGGATTAAATGATTCATAACTCATGTTCATAACACCTTTCAAAATTCAAATCACAAGTATATCATTTCAAAAATTAAGATATATAAGAAAAAAACCCCATGAGCTTTCAATATTCTTCTCAAAACCATATCACAATGCATGCTTTTTGTGTTAAAAATGAAACCCTATTTATAATTGCATACATACTTAAGTAATTAGTAATCCCTTGTTTAAATTTGTATTAAAATCATGCTCATGAGATTAGGACCACCCCAGGTACCTTATTTTGTTAAGTACAGAGAGAGAAACCCGAATCTTAATTGAGTCTTTATAGTTCTTGACCTTGAGGATGAACTTTGATCATTGGGGAATGGATTAGGGTTTTGATATTGAGAGAATAAGAGAGGTTTTTGATGAATTATTCCCTCCTTAAGTTAAAGATCATGTTATGACTGAGTTATGATGGGAAAAAATACACTAAAATACCCTTGCTGCCCCCTAAATCTAAAAAAAAATATGAACTAGCACTCAACGCATTAACCGACACGATGCGTTAATGCAACCATCAATGTGGTGTGTCGACTTCGCGTTGAGTCACTATTTCCAACACCTAAACACACCTCTAAAGTTGACCAAAAAATCTAAAACTTCCCCGACACATCATTTTTACTCCCCCGATGATGAATCAACTTAGAAATCCATATCTCAAGGATGGAAGAATCGAATTAAAATCACAAAAGTTTAGGAGATTAAAATATGACTAAGTTCTTTTGATACTTAGGAAATTTTCAGATGATTAACACTTTAAGCATGCTACAAAGTGAGATATTAAGTCGAGGACACCACGACGTGTTATATCTTTTCCCACATGAATTTCATATTCAGTAGGAATATTTGGTTGTTGAATCTCTGTATCAATTATACTAGCTATTCCTGTTATTCTTGGTCAATTTCGACAAGGATTTCATTTTTATAAACATTTCCATAATTTGAATTGGTAACCGTATGTAGATCTTGATAATAAATGATCATAATATGATTACCTGGTTTAAATAAATCTTTTCTTTTTACCTAAAAGAGCAAACTTAAAGCTTCATTAAAATTTGCATATTTTAATGATATACAATACCTGGGATAATAGGTAAATAATACTTTGATATAAGCCAAATTTCCTTCAACAATACCTAGCTTTCCTTCTCTAGTATTAATAAATCATTCATCTGAAAGTTTAATTACTATGAGATAGTCTATTCCTTCCTTAAAAGTGGATTTAATCATTATTTGGATTCCTCCAAGATGAACAAAATTCATTTTTTCCTTAGTCCTTTCTGGATCTTTTCTTTAAATTTGGCCGATCATAGGATTTGTTAATAAATTAAGCTTATGTTTGTTAGTAGTTTGAGTGACTTAAATCACCTTTTTAATTTCCTGGTGTTTATGATAGGAGATTTTATTTCTTGAGAAAGTTCTTTGGAATCTATTGAATATACTATCTTTCGTTCGAAGATTAAATTTTAATCCTTGGATTTTTCTTACTAATTCTCCATCGAATGTTACTTTTAATGTATATCCTTGCTGATCTTCTTCAGCCTCTATAACCTGAGTGGTTTCTTCTATGTTCTCAATTTATTGATTCATTCTTCTGAATCAGAACTTGATTCTGAGAATTCTTCATAGAGTTCTATCTAAAAGTATTCTCTTTTGATAGATGAAACTAACTCTAGGTCTGACTCAATTTCTTCTCTATCTATTTTAGATATTTTGACTCTTTTCATGTTACATTCATAACTTTTGTAGCCTTCTTCTCCACAATTATAACATTTGCATTTATTCGTAGATTTATTTTATTTTTTTTTCGTTTTTTAAAATACCTTTTTCTCGGTACATAATTTTTCTTGAATTTTTATTCCATTTTATTAATCCATTGGTTTTTCTTTTTCCCTTTAAAGGATTTCTTTCATGACATACCCACTGATATGCAGCTTTTGTATCTTCACAGTAGATCTGGGAACCAATTCTTTTAGCCTTCCTCCTACAGAGTTATATGTTTTATCTTCTTTAACATATTCCTCTCTAAAATAGCTAGCCCAATATCCTAGTAGCTTTGATAGTATTTTTCCATGTATGGAGCCATGTTTGCACTACTATCAAATAGATTGTAGTAATATGTTTCAAACTTGCAAGTATATTCTTAAATATACTTCATTTTACAAATTTGAAGTTTTTTTAGTCATTCTGCAGCTAGCAGCCTTTGCTTTTCTTTTCCTTTATAAATATCTCCTTGGCTTCCAAGGAATTCAACTCCTACATATTTCACTATGTGATTTATCCGTTCTCACATTGATTTGTTAAATTATTCTTCAACTTTTAATCTGAATATTTTTTAGTTTCATTTGATATTCCTTTAAACCAATTGTCTACCTTTCCAGTAAAGGTGTTTGTGGTTATTAAGTACTTTTTGTCACTACTGTAATTGGTTCCTTTTCCTAAAAATAAAGAAAAGTTCTAGGTTCTTAGTCTATAATTCCAGAAATTCTCCTGGTTCTCTTTTACAGTCTAAATCCAAAAACTGGTTAGATCCAACATCTCCTACTTGGAGTCTATTTGTCATAAATTTAGCTATAGAATTAATATCGTATTGACTATTATAGTCTTTCCATTTTTTAGATTTAGGTAGGAAATTACTCCTTGTTACTGGCTCATTAAACGAGCTTTCTTCTTCTTTAGGATTTCAAAAGTTTCCTTGGGGTCCTCCCTTATCCCTATTATTGGTATGAACACGGTAGTTTTGATCATTAAGATCAAGATCTTAAAGAGCATAGACTAGTTCTTCTAGTTCATTCACTTTCTTTTATTTCTGTAAAATCTTCTACTTTGGTTTTAGAGGTAGAAGATTCTTCTATATCTTTATTTTTAGAAATTTCTAAAGTTTCTCCTAATTTTTGTAATGCTTCTTTTTAAATTTTTTGAGAAAATTTGATATAATTTTTTCATCAAGACTTCCTTTTTGGTAGATTCCTTTGTTGGAAATTCTTGGAATGAAGATTTCATCCCTAATTCTTTTTCCCATTTCTTTATTAAAAGTATCATCCTTTTCAATAAAACTATTTATTTTAGCTGGTGAGCAATCTTTAAGGATTTTGATTTATTTTTCTTTTAGATTTATTTTAAGGACTATATGTCTTTGCATATCTAAAAGATCATTTAGTTTTTCTAAAATTTCTTTATACTCATTTAAAAAAATTATGTTCTAATTTATACTCTAGATGCCAGATTTCATATTCTAGCTCAAATATTATTTTCTTTTGAAAGAATAATGATTTTTTGCAGACTCCTGAAAATGAGTTGTTGGAATAACGTTCCTTTCGGAGGTTAAGCTCTTGCTTTATTTCTGGTAATAGTTTTAAAGCCTTTTCTTTATCCATTGGATAGGCTATATTTAGATGATTTAAACCTAATATTGTTATAATTAGGTAGTATAACCCCAATTCTTCAAGACCTTAAATGTCCTATTAATTTTCCTTCTAAGCTAGATATCACAGTGATTAGATGTTCTAACTTATGAGGATCTTCTTGATTTTCACTCAATCTTTTATATTCAAAATAGTTACTATTTAGAGCTCTTTTGACTTCTCTGAAAGCCTGTATATTTGTACATGGTCTCATCATATTGAGATTTTATCTACTAGATTAATAACTAGATTAAATTAGTTACTTGGCTCTGATAACAATAATAGGGAGCTGTTCGCAAACATGGCGTGCATGCGGAATTTTAATTCACGTAAATAGTGAAATAACCTTCATCATACCAATAGTATGGATCATCATCACTATCCATATATGAATAGTCATGAATAGACCATTGTTCTTGAATAATGTGATTTATAATTTTGCAAGAATTTTTTGTTGTAAATCTTTATTTAATTCTATCACCTTTAAAATAGTGATTAAAGTTTTTCATCTGAGAAAATTGTATAATAATTCATTAGGCAGTATAAAGAATAAATTTCTTTGTTAAAACATTGTAACTTTGATACTGCAAAACCCATATTTCTTTTAGATTATAAGCTCTGTTCGGAGCGTCAAATAATTTTATTTTTAATCTGTTAATTTTATAAATATTTGAAGTATTTTTTAAACGATAGACTTTCTAATTGTATTTTTTTAACTTTGTTATATCTCGGTTAAGAGTTCAAAAATTGTTTTGGATTCCCAAAACCTTCGCATAAGTCTTTTAATTGTGGTTGTGCCACTCTCATACTAATAAGTATAAAAAATTCATAATTTAGTATTCCCTATAGTTACTTAGTAACGTATAATATGTATGAATGCATAAAGTAGATATGAAGATAAATTTTTCTCATGCTACTATGTTCATGAATGATAAAGTTTATGTATATACCTTTTGACTTTCTTTTAAAATTGGTTGTATCAACACCGCAGTGTTTCTACTTCCGGCTATAAAGACCTATGTAGCTTATTGCGACTCACTGTCCGAGGCAACTATTTCGTTCTTCCTTCATCGAGGCTGAAGATCATAACCTTCATTTTTCACAGACATATAAGATTATCAAAGGGTATACAAACAAACTTATTTTATTTCATGAATATATTATAACATAGGAAAAATCTTTAGTCAAATCTTCCTTATACTCACACACAAACTATTTCTTACTTTTCCCTGACGGGAGAAGTTTTTTTCACTCACTCATATAGAAGATTCCTAATATTTTCTAAGAAACAAATATTCAGAGAAATGCAGTCTTCCTTCTATGAATTTCTATCTCTCCTTTATAGATAGAAGGAGGGGTAGAATTACAATATTTGTTTTCTTCAGGGTCATCCCTTTAAAAGGATTTATTTCTCTTCTAGTCCCTTATCAGGATAAGATATAAGATCCTTATCCTTTCAGATTGGCTACTTTTGGACTGTGGGTTCCAAACTTCTTCATCATTTTGTCGTCTGGTGTCGACAATTATGTTGACACAAGTGCTTTTGCTTTACGTCTTTTCTTCCAATGCTGGATTCTCTTTTTAGCTATAAATTACATTTCTTCGGAAATTGATGATCTTTCTCCATCACTTCTTTTGAGATGTCCGTGTTCCAGGAATTTACATGCCATGGTCCATGTTTCTGGAGTAGCTGGGAATTTGTGTGTTTCGAACTCAGTGATTTTGTCCCTTAAGACAACTTATTTCGATTTTTATTTAGTCATTAAACTTTTCTTTGAATTTATTTTTAAAGATGTTATATACTGCCTTCATCCCTAAAGCTCGTCTAGTGTGGATCCACTTTTTATTAAAATAGGGGATCTTTTTATCAACTCCTGTTGTGTTGATATTAAAGTCTCTTAATTTTTCTACCGTTATATAATCAAACGTGGGAAAATATAATTGATCATTTAGAGATTCCATTGCAATGATGAAGAATCTATAATAGACTGCTTCTTCTTTAGCGTAATTAATGATCGAACTAGTCAAATTTATTGGCAGTCCTAATTCAGATAGATCTGGCTTGGAATAAACACGGTCTAAATAACCAAATTCAAATAATTTTTCCGTGACTCCAACTAATCCTCCAGGGAAGATAGAAATCCTTGGATATAAACTTTTTGGTTTGATGACTCCGAAAGTTTCTCCATAGGTTTCTGGTAGATTGTAAATTTGTTTTGTAAATATCAGATACTCTTCCTCTTTTGGATGAACTTTTCCTACCTAAAAATAAGCAAACTTATTTCCTGAAGAGAATTTAGTCCTTTTTTCTGATTTCAGAGGCTATTTTAGTTTTTACTGATTTTAATACGTCAGATAATTTTCTTTGTGTTTCTGCTCGGCTTTGTTTGAAGACTCAACCATTGGCATATCCTAGGTTACTGTCAAGATATTTTTGGCACTAGGTGCTAGTGGGACATCTCTTTCCACATTATTAGCTTGACTTTTAGCTTTGTCTGAAGACTCGGCCGTCGGTATATCTGGGGTGCTTACCATCGAGATATTTTTGGCATTGTCTGATTGTGGGACATCTCCTGCCAGTTGTTTAGGAATAATTTGTCATCCCTTTGGTCTGGTTTCTAGATGCTCACATAGGATTTGAAATTCTACCATGTTTTCAGCATGATCAGTCTTAAGCCGACTCAATTCAAATTGTAATTTCTTTGCCTTTTCATACAAGGTTACAAGTTCGTATTAGATTTTGGACAACATGTTACTTTTTTCATTTATGGCATCGTCAATGTAATTCATTTTCTTCCATATTCCGTTGATTGGCACTGGAGTTCTATTGTCCATATTGGACGTTTCTTGAAAGAAAATCTGCAAAATCATTGACAGATCCTTTAATATATTCAATTTTGAAAGTATAAAATAACAATAATACCTGCCATCTGTGTAACCTTCTATAGTGTGATTCTGAAGGTAGTTTATTGACTATCAATCCTAATATTTTTGTATTGTCTATTTTTATGACAAATGGTTTTGGTAATAAAAATGTAGAAAACATACGTATTCCTTTTATTATCGGTAATAATTCTTTTTCATTTGTATAATAGTTAACTTCAGCTTCGTTAAATGTTCCACTAGTAAATCTACAGATTTCATTTAAATCTGTTTGTAATAATGCTCCCCAATGATAGTCAGAAGCATCAGTTTTTAAAACCAAATTATCTTCTTGTTCTGATAATCTAAGCTTTGGTAACTTAGCACACTCTTCTTTTAATACTTAGCACAAAGAGTATGTTCATTAGTCCATCCAAGTCGATTTGACCTTCAAATAAGTTTTTGCAAAGGATTTCTCTTTTTTGCAAGATCTGAAATAAATTCTCCTGCATAATTCAAACATCCAAGAAACTTTTGTATATCTTATTTTATTGTTAGTTTATCAATAAATTCTGTTATTTTCTTCGAAATATGAGATTGTAATTCTATCCCATTTTTTTAAATTATCATTCCTAAGAATTCTATTTCATCTTTTCTCATCTCTGTTATCTTTTGGCTTAAAACAATTCCATTTTTAACACAAATATTTGATAATTCTTTCAAATGTGTTAAGTGTTCTAGGTAGTTTTCTGAACAGACTAAAATATTCATATATGTAGTCATTTTCATAATTACTAATATAGCAAGGAACTCTTATTCTGATTGTTCCAAGTTGTATTGGTAACTCCACCATTTTTGAACATTCGTAATTATTTCCTTCAAACGTTTTGTAAATATAAGGCTTACCTTTAAAACTAACTAATACATCTAGGATACTTTTCTTGACATGATTTACTGATGATCCTGACTGTATTAGGATTGTTTTCTTGTTTCAGTCGCTTCTGTTAAAGAATCTTCCTGAAATTTCTGTAGCATTGTTAGAGCTTTCATTTTTAAACCTCATGGAATTACCTTTTCGTATGGAGTTTCTCCCGTATTCTATGGAGAGTCTTGAGCTTGAAGCAGTGGAGCTTTTTATTTCTATAACTTTTCCCACATGAATTTCATATTCAGTAGGAATATTTTGTTGTTGAATTTCTTCTCCATTTATTCTGGCTATTTATGTGCATGCTTGGTCAATTTCGACAAGGCTTTTATTTTTATTGTTATTTCCATAATTTGAATTGGTAACCGTATATAGAGCTTGATAATAAATGCTCATAATATAAT
This sequence comes from Capsicum baccatum var. pendulum, assembly GCA_030864225.1. NCBI lineage: Eukaryota > Viridiplantae > Streptophyta > Magnoliopsida > Solanales > Solanaceae > Capsicum > Capsicum baccatum. The sequence goes on along the minus strand of CM061558.1, from coordinate 70,523,281 downwards.
TACCTGGTTTAAATAAATATTTTCTTTTTACCTGAAAGTGTAAACTTAAAGCTTAGTTAAAATTTGCAACTTTTAATGATATACAATACCTGGGATAATTGGTGAATAATAATTTGGTATAAGCCAAATTTCCTTCAACAATACCTAGGTTTGCTTCTCTAGTATTAATAAATCTTTCATCTGAAAGGTTAATTACTATGGGACAAATTACTCCTTCCTTAAAAGTGGATTTAACCATTATTTGGATTCCTCCAAGATGAACATAATTCATCTTTTTCCTATTTATTTCTAGAATGTTTCTTAAAATTTGGTCGATCATAGGTTTTATGAATAAATTAAGCTTATGTCTGCCAGTAGTTTGAGTGACTTCAACCACCTTTTCAATTTTCTGGTATTCATGATAGGAGATTTTATTTCTCGAGAAGATTTTTTGGAATCTATTGAATATAATATCTTCCGTTCGAAGATTGAATTTTAATCCTTGGATTTTTCTTAGCAATTCTCCATCGAATGTTGCTTTTAATGCATATCCTCACTGATCTTCTTCAGCCTCTATAACCTGAGTGGTTTCTTCTATATTCGCAATTTCTTGATTCATTCTTCTGAATCAGAACTTGATTCTGAGAATTCTTCAAAGAGGGAGCTATTCGCAAACAGGGTGTACATACATAATTTTAATTCACTTAATCAGTGAAATAACCTTCATCATACCAATAGTATGGATCATCATCACTATCCACCTATGAATAGTCATAAATAGACCATTGTTCTTGAATAAGATGATCTATAATTTTTTCATGAGTTTTTTTTGTAAATCTTTATTTAACTTTATTACCTTTAAAATAGTGATTAGAGTTTTTTTCATCTAAGAAAATTGTATAATAATTCATTAGGCAGTATAAAGAACAAATTTCTTCATCAAAATCTTATAACTTTGACACTGCAAAACCCTTATTTCTTTTAGATTATAAGCTCTGTGCAGAGCGTCAAATAACTTTATTTTTAATCTGATAATTTCAGAAATATTTGAAGTATTTTTTTAATCGATAGACTTTTTGATTGTATTTTCTTAACTTTGTTATATCATAGTTAAGAGTTCCTATAATTGTTTTGGATTCCCAACATCTTCGTCTAAGTCTTTTTAATTATTATTGTACCACTCTCATCCTGATAAGTATAAACAATTTATAATTTAATATTCTCTAGAGGTACTTAGTAATATGTAATATGTATGAGTGTATAAGGTAGATATGAAGAAAAATTTTTCTTATGCTAATATGTTCATGAATGATAGAGTTTATGTATATACCTTTTGACTTTCTTTTTTTATATTGGCTGTGTGTTTCTCCTTCCGGCTATGAAGTACAATCTAGCCTATTACAACTCACTATCTGAGGCTACTGTTTCGTTCTTCCTCTGTCGAGGCTGAAGATCGCAACCTTCATTTTTCTCCGACATATAAGATTATCAAAGGGTATACAAAAAAACATATTTTATTTCATGAATACAATATAACATAGGAAAAATCTTTAGTCAGATCTTCCTTATACTCACATACAAACTATTTGTTACTTTTTCCTTATAGTAAAAGTGTTTTTCACTCACTCATATAGAAGATATCTAACATTTTCTAAGAAAGAAATATTCAGAGAAATGTAGTCTACCTTCAATGAATTTCTATCTCTCCTTTTATAGACACATGGAGGGGTAGAATTACAATATTTATTTTTTTTAGGGTCATCCCTTTTAAAACCTTAATTTCTCTTCGAATCCCTTATCAGGATAAGAGATAAGATTCTTCTCCTTTTTGATTGGCTTCTTTTGGACTGTGGGGTTGAGTCTTCTTTATCACTTTGTCGTCTTGTGATGACAATTATATTGACATAAGTGCTTTTGCTTTACATCTTTTCTTCCATTGCTAGATTCTCTTTACACTTGTAAATTACATTTCTTCGGACATTGATGAGGTTTCTCCATTATTTCTTTGGAGATGTCCGTGTTCTAGGAATTTACATACAATGGTTCAGGTTCCTGGAGTAGCTGGGAATTGGTGCATTTCGAACTCAGTGATTTTGTCCCTTAAAACTACTGATTTTGATTGTAGTTTGGTCATTAAATGCCAGTTTGTATCCCTGTTGAGAACATTATAATTTTCTTCATATTTATTTTTAAGCATATTATATATTTCCTTCATCCCTAAAGCTCGTCTGGTTTGGATCAACTTTTTATTAAAGTAGGGGATCTTTTTATCAACTCCTATTGAATTGATATTAAAGTCTTTTAATTTTTCCACCATTATGTAGTTAAATGTGGGGAAATATAATTGATCATTTTAAGATTCCATTGCAATGCTGTAGAGTCTGCAATAGACTGCTTCATCTTCGGTGTAATTTCTGATTGAACTAGTCAAATTTATTAGTAGTCCTTTTAAATCAGATAGATTTGGCTTGGAATAAACATGTTCTAAATAACCGAATTCAAATAATTTTGCTGTAAAACCAGTTGATCCTCCTGGGAAGATGGAAATCCTTGGATAAAATCTCTTTGTTTCGATGACTTCGAAAGTTTCTCCATAATTTTCTGGTAAATTGTAAATCTATTTGGTAAATATCAGATATTCTTCTTCTTTCGGATGGACTTTTTCTACCTGAAAAGAAGCAAACTTATTTCCTGAAGAGAAGTTAGTTATTTTTTCTGATTTCTCAGAGGTTATTTCAGTTTTTTCTAATTTTATTACTTCAGAGAATTTTCTCTATGTTTGTGCTTGGCTTTTAGCTTTGTCCAAAGACTCATCCATTGCCATATCCGGGCCTACCATTGAGATATTTTTGGCACAAAGTGCTAGTGGGACGTCTCCTGCCACTTTATTAGCTTGGATTTTAGCTTTTTCTGAAGACTCGGCCATTGGCATATTCGGTCTTCTTACCATCAAAATGTTTTTTCCACTATGTGCTAGTGGGACATCTCCTGCCACTTTCTTAGGGATGATTTGTCATCCCTTTGGTCTGGTTTCTAGATGCTCGCATAGGAGTTGAAATTCTACCATGTTTTCAGCTTGATCAGTATTAAGCTTACTCAATTCAAATTGTAATTTGCCTTTTCAAACAAGGTTACAAATTCGTCTTTGATTTCGAACAACATGTTACTTTTTTCATTTATGGCATCGTCAATGTCATTCATTTTTTGCCATATTCTGTTGATCAGTACTTGAGTTCTATTGTCCATATTGGACGTTTCTTGAAAGAAAATTTGCAAAATCATTGTCAGATCCTTTAATATTTTCAATTTTGAAAGTATAAAATGACAATAATACCTGCCATCTGTGTAACCTTCTATATTATGGTTCTGAAGGTAGTTTATTGAATATCAATACTAATATTTGTGTATTGTCTGTTTTAACGACAAATGGTTTTAGCAATTAAAATGTAGAAAACTTTTGTATTCCTTTTATTACAGCTAATAATTCTTTTTCATTTGTGGAATAGTTAACTTTAGCTTCGTTAAATTTTCCACTGGTATATCTACAGATTTTATTTAAATTTATTTGTAATAATGCTCCCCAATGATAGTCGGAAGCATCAGTTTGTAAAACCAAATTATCTTTTGGTTCTCGTAATCTAAGCTTTAGTAGCTTAACACATTATTCTTTTAATTTTTGAACACAAAGAGTATGTTCATTTGTCCATTCAAGTCGATTTGACCTTCGAATGAGTTTTTGCAAAGAATTTCTCTTTTTTGCAAGATCTGAAATAAATTTCTTGCATAATTCAAACGTCCAAGAAACTTTTGTATTTCTTGTTTTGTTGTTAGTTTATTAGGAAATTCTGTTATTTTCTTCAAAATATGAGATTGTAATTCTATTCCATTTTATGAAATTATCATTCCTAAGAATTCTATTTTATTTTTTCTTATCTCAACTTTCTTTTCGCTTAAAACAATTCTATTTTTAACACAAATATTTGAAAATTCTTTCAAAAGTGTTAGGTGTTCTTGGTAATTTTCTGAACAGACTAAAATATCATCTATGTAGACGATTAGGAAATTCTATTCAGAAAATATTCTATCCATCTTTCTTTAAAAAATTTGTGGTGCATTCTTTAGTCCAAATGGCATTACTAACCATTCATAATGTCCATCAGGAGTACTAAATACTATTTGAGGGACTGACTCTTCTAAAAGTTTAATTTGCCAAAATCCACTTTTGTAATTAAATTTTGAAAAGTAGCTTTTTCCTTTAGCAAGGTTAATTAAATTATTTTTATTTGGGATAAAATATCCATCAGAAACATAATTTTATTTAACTCTTTATAGTTTATCACCATTCGAGCTTTCCTTTTTTTTTTTCTAGGTGGTTTCTTACCATAAATGCAGGACTACGGTGTGGACTCCTACTTGCTCTTATTAGTTTAAGATTAAGGAATTGTATCTGAATTTTGAATTTAGTTTTATCTTCTTCGTTATAAAGTATTGGTTTAACTCTTATGATGATACTAGGATCTTTAAGAGTTAAGACTGCTTTTTCATAGTTATTCTTCCATTTTTCTAGTGGGTTTTCTCCATTAGAAACTTGTAAATCTTGTTTTATTTTCTCAAGATTGAGGCATTTACAAGATTAGTTTTTAGGGGTACCTAAAAAATTCTTTTTAAATATTCCCTTTTCTTTTATCAAGATATAAGGATTGTGTTTCCTTGGGATTTTTATAAATTGATTACATGGGGTTTTAAAACTAACCATGTGTATTGTTTGATGATAATTTTGAAACTGTTGTATAAAGTCATTTCCTAAAAACAAATTAGTTTTAAGTTTATCATATGCAAAAACATGTTTTATAGAAATAATTTTAGATCCTAAAATTATTTCTACATTTTCCTTTTCATGTGTTAATTTTTCTTTATCTCCTACGATACCAATAATAGAGTTATTAGCCTTATTAATATCCCAATTTTTTTTATCAAAAAGGATTTCGCTAAACTGGTTTCAGAGCCATCATCTATTTGACAACAAGAAGTCAGTTTTATTTCGTAGGTTATAAGTTCTACGAATATAGATACTCTAAAAGAAGTTTCTTCACGCATTAGATTTTAGAAATAAAACAAGTTTCATTTCCTAAGGTTATTTGGATTCCTTCTTTTTGGATATTTTATTGATCCAAGCTATTAAGTAATGTTCCTCCTAAAATTATGTTGTAGTCATTTCATGATTACTAATATAGCAAGGAACTCTTATTCTAATTGTTCCAAGTTGTATTGGCAACTCTACCATTTTTGAACATTTGTAACTATTTCCTTCAAACATTTTGTAAATATAAGGCTTACCTTTAAATCTAACTAATTTTTCTAGGATACTTTTCTTGACATGATTTGCTGATGATCCTGACTGTATTAGGATTGTTTGCTTGCTCCAGTTGCTTCCGTTAAAGAATCTTCCTGAAACTTTTGTAACATTGTTAGAGCTTTAATTGTTAAACCTTATGGAATTATCTTTTCGTATGGATTTTCTCCCGTATTATATGGAGAGTCTTGAGCTAGAAGCAGCAGAGCTTCCTATTTCTATAGCTTTTTCCATATGAATTTCATATTCAGTAGGAATATTTGGTTGTTGAATCTCTACTACAACTATTCTGTCTATTGCTGTGCATTGTTTGTCAATTTTGACAAGGTTTTTTATTTTTACAAACATTTTCATAATTTGAATTGGTAATCATATATATAGCTTGATAATTATAACGACCCGGGATTACCTCCTAGTCATCACACGATGTTTATAGTCCTGAGGGACTATAAGCTAGCCCATGAGCCTGTACCTGCTGTGACCACAGAATCATATAATCATAAATATGAAATAATAACTGAAATGTTATAAGGTTTTAATAATGAAACGACTACTGAATTATGAATCTAGCATAATACTAAAATCTGAATAGCTAACTGTAGTGTCTGAAAAACCTCTAAACTAAATACTATGAGTTGATGGGACAGGCCCCTAACTAACTCTTCTAATTACTAAGATAAAGTTAGGAAGTAATATAATCTATCCTCAGATTATGAGGAATCACCACTGCTACTGTACTGTTGATGATTGGAGGGACTAGGTGCGATCCGGGAATTGAGCGTCAGCACCTATGATATAATACATCATAGCACAAAGAAATGTATGCGATCAATAGTTTGAATGTATTGGTATGCTAAATGAGGTAGGCTAATATGCATGGTTTCATGAACAAAACTAATAATTAAATGAATATGCATGTCAAACATGGAGTACTGAGTAGAGAACATGGAGTCTGTAGATACTAAAAATATATAGAGAATCTGTAAATACTGAGTATGCATGACATTCTATAAATACTGAATATATGTGCAAATCTGTAGACACTAGGAATGAATGACCAAACATATAACATGAACTGAGTAAAATCTGTAAACTAAAATAACTGAAATCTTTATGCTTTGGTCAAACAACACTAAGACTAAATAATTGAAATGGGATTGCATCAGAGACTGCATCTGAGACTGTGGGAGGTATCATCTAACCGATATTCCCTAATTTAAGCTAATCGGGGTCCAACCTGTAACCCCAATTGGAAGAGTGTTAATACCATATCATGGGTACTAACGATGGCTGTGTGGATCCACTAAACTAATATAATTTCCAAAAGACTAAGGGTGTCAAGCCTGAACTGACGGGTGAACCCTGTGAGATAGTTAATCTTAATATGATAGGTGACTTCTCATATCCTATGATGGCTACATAGTTCTGGAGTATAGGGGATACTACTAACAACTCTACCTATCTGTAAGGGAATCCACCATCCCTACACTCGCTCGGTGAAAAATCCTACTCCCAATTGAAAGACACTGAAATACTAGACTTTTCAGAGTTTAACTGACTGATATTTGACTATTCTGAAAATGCTTATAGAATAATCTAAAGTTATTCTGTAATGTACTGATACAAGACTTAAATAAAAAGCTATGGATTTTGGGTATTCAATACCCCCAGGACTCAAAATAATTATAGTAAAGTGACACTAAAACTTAGAGATCAAAACATGAAAGCTCTTATTAAATAAATCACTTTTGTAGGAATTTTATCAAACACTTGTAGTTCATGGTTTAAAACAATTATAGGAATATCATGGATCTTGTAGGAATAACATGAATTCATCCTAATAACATTAATACATGGTTTAATTCAATAAGTACTTATGTTAAAACATGGAGGATTTAATAATAACAATAATTTCGTGGTAGCATGGTATAAAATCAATAGTACATAGAGATTCATGGATGAAATTATATTTTAAAATATAATAACTTGAATAGATCAAAACTTGTAAATTAAATAGGTTACTTGGACTCCATGGATGAAAGGAATCCATGGATGAACATCTAACATACCTTATCTTGAAGTTCTTGGTGAGTTCTTGAGGATTGACCGTGAATTTGAAAGCTAGGGTTCTTGATTGGGAGAGAATATTCTTTGATTTGGGGGAAAAGTTATTAAAATAACTAAATAATAGGTTAATTAGGGTGAATTTCATGTTAAAGGCTGACTGGGGTGAGGGGAAAAAGACTGTAATACCCCCAGATTTAAAACTTGGAATTACTGAAAAATTCCCAATTTTGTGAGCTGGCGCAACGCGGTGCTATTGCTCCGTGTCACTGGAATTGGACAACTGGGAACTGAGGACTTAGCGTGACACATAGGAATCGCGGTGCCCTTTTGATTCTGAAATCCACCCTTGGCATGACGCGCCATTATCGCGATAGGACAATGGGAAAGGACAATTGAGATTTGGCTGACGGTGTGATGCGGTGGTTTCACGGAGCTTCACTGGAAATTGACAATCATAATTTATGCTAGCTCTGTGATGCGCCAAGGGTAAAAATGATGGTGTTTAATGACTAAAACTTAAAATCGCTTTAACTTCTTACCCAGTTATTGGATTTAGGCAAATTGTATATCATTGGAAAGCTAACTGAATTTCCTACTCAATGAAGGACTCAAAACTGAAAAATAATGAGTGTTTCAAATTTTTTTTTTACATATGAATACTTATGTATTGGGACTTAGATTATGCTAGGGAAATATGGGGAGTTACAATATCTTCCCCTTAGGATCATTCGTCCTTGAATAAAACTAGTTAAACTGAGGAGACTGATAGACTAAGCTTACACACTGAACACGTATATCTGATTCATGGAATGCATGACTGAATTGATTCATGAATGTAGGACTGACATGAACATGATGTGCAACTAAAACTGAGCATGATAGAAATAAATCTTAAGAAGATTAGTACCTTATATTGAATGTGGATTCGATAAAAGATGAGGGTACTTGGTCCGCATATCTGCCTCTGCTTCCCAAGTGGCTCCCTCAATGGAATGATTCTGCCAAAGAACTTTAACTAGTGGAACTTCTTTGTTCCTTAGTCTACAAACTTGATGATCAAGAATTTCGATTGGAACTTCCTCAAAGGAAATATTGTTCTGAATCTCTGCACTTTCTAAGGGAAAAACTACCGCTGGATCACCAATACAGTTTTTCAACAATGAGACATGGAACACTGGGTGTACGGAGGCTCAATCTGAAGGAAACTCAAGCTCTAAGCTACCTTTCCAAAATGACGGAGAATTCTAATGGGACAAACATATCGGGGACTGAGTTTCCCTTTCTTTCCAAATCTCTTCACTCCTTTCATGGGAAGATTTTTAAGTACACAAGATCACCTACCTTAAACTCGAGGTCCTTTCTCCTCACATCTGCATACAATTTCTGTCATCTCTTGTTACACCTCGGAAAATAGGTCCCGGAGCTTCACATAGTGCTTGAGGCTATGAGTAGCCCCAAGCCAACCCTTTGAGCCATTTTCATTCAGTTCAACACAAATCAACGGGGTTTCCATAAATTACCCTCAAATATCAACAGAGTAATCATCATCCAAGAATAAAAGAATTTTAGAAAGATAACAAAATATGACTTATTAGTCAACTCCCAATATCTATACTAGCTGACAAGCCATTAAGAAAATCAATAAAACCAACGATCCATTGAGACATGCCCCAACTGACTCATAATCAGTTATCAAATTTAAACAATTACGTGAAACCAAAATGAGACATCACGTCCTTGGAACATGAGGACTCATCACGACAGAGGATGTAGAATAGCGTGCCCAAAGAATCACCGTCAAACCTAGAACTGAGCACCTGAACCTACATTCTGAGAAAATACAGCCCACATTTAAAGATGTGGGTCAGTACCATGGAAAGAAACTGAGTATATGGGGATGTATGCAGTTTTATAAACATCATCATCATAAATATTTATAAGAAATATGTAGGATGTATGAAAGACTCATATAGCTCGAAGAAAATCATCATAATCATGAGAGGATGAAACAAGTACAATAACACATGCGAGTCATCGTATAATTTGTCAATCACTTTCAGTTCATCAAGAATATTAATTCTCATAATGTACATATCATTTAAATCTTTCGAAAGAAGAACTTTCACAACACTTTCAAATCACTTCACCATTCACCATAGACACAAGGAAACACACACACACTGGGAGATCCTATAGCCGACATAAACCATGTGAGCCACATGGAGTCTAACGTCCAACCCACGTTGGGGAGAGCTATCCTATCATTGCCATCGGAGTAGGACTATCGATATCAAATCCACACAAACTAGTGATAACTATATAAATCAGAATTAGGCTCACTCCTACGGGAGAACGTAGTTCTAGGGAAGTAAGGTCGCCTTATACCTCCCACTCGGTGCTAAAGATTCCTCCAAAACTTAGCTCAGATCATTTCAAAGACAATCCAAAACAAAATAATTTTAGTAATATAAATATACATCGGGATCCATCATGCTTCCCATCTATCAAAATCAACCACATTGTGGATTTATTTCACACTCGAGTTCAAAACAACTCCATTAAGACCAAAAGGTCAAATCATTCAAAATATCTCAAATATTCAACATTAACGTGATTATAACACACAGTTTCTCAAAAAAGCACAATTTCCAATGGGGATTCATGACTCAAATCTCAAAATCATGATAAATATCGTTCAAGATTCATGCTTTATATATCCACACATGTAAATTCATCTTTCAAAATCATAAACATCAAGATTTCATAATAATCATCATAAGATATGGGTTCATGCTTTAAATTCATAAAAATCAAATAAAAATCATGCCTTTATAAAGAAAATTACTTTTGGGCACAAGAACGAAAGAGAGTTCTTGTTGAAAAACTCTGCATACCTTGAATGATGAACTTTAGATCGATACTTATTTTTGAGATGTTAATTGTGCCTTTGAATGATGGTTCTTGGAGTTCTTAAACTAGGAACTTGGAATCTTGAATAAATTTGCAAAATTAATGGTGAACTTTGGAGGTTCTTGAAGTTCTTGAACTAGGAACTTGGAATCTTAAATAAATTTGCAGAATTAATGGTGAACTTTGAAGGTTCTTGAAGTTAGATGTAGGAGCTTAGGGTTTTCTTTTTGAGGGAATTTGATGAAATATAACATATAATGCTTCTAATAGGCTTTAATATAGGGTTTGGATGGATTTTGTGTGAGGGAGAATGACCAAAACGCCCCTAAAAATCAAATAATTCTCGAATCTGTCCTTTGGTGGACTGTTTTGACATTTTGAAGTAGATCAACCATAACGTTTTACTTCGATATCCAAATTGGATGAAACCAATTTCATTAGAAAAAGGACTCTTATATATTTCCATTGATATATAGTATCTCACCCAGATCAATGTGTACGAGGAGTTATGATCGTTTGAAATTGACTCAAAAATTTGATTTTGGTAGGCTGAAGTAGATCGACCATAACATTTTGCTCCGATAGACAAATTGGATGAAACTAATTTCATTCGAAAGAGGACTCACAGACCTTTCTGGTGAAATATAGTATATCACCCATATCATTATGTACAAGGAGTTATGATCATTTAAAGTTGGATAAAAAATACACGAGGCCTCAGTACCTTTTCCTGCACGTTTTACTGTTCACTACTATTCACGGTTCGATCGGAATGTTCATAACTCGTCGCTTGGGTGTGTATTTTGGATGATCCATATAGATTTGAAAAGATTATTTGATACTCTACGCAATGATGGGTCATAATATAAGACATTCCACAAGGAAAAATTTATAATTCATTCTAGAAGATAGAACCCAACATGTTTACGCATAAAATTTCAACGAAAAATTTCCCGGGGTATTACATCATCCCTTCCTTGGAAACATTTTTCCTTGAATGACGCTATACATGCCAAGATTAGATAGGGAATAGAGCATACAGCTGAAATCATTTGTTATTCTCATCACCACATCGTTTCTCACTCCTAATGCAACATAGAATGCATAAATTCAAGAAACTACAGCTGAACACATAATAAATGACAGCTGAACTGCTGCAACTTTTATCAAAAGTGCATGATTTAGGAAAGAACGGTACCTTCGTCTTGATCGGAGTTCGTAGAAAATAGGTGCGGGTACTTGGATCACATATCCACCTCAGTTTCCCAAGTTGCACCCTCAACAAATTGATTTCGCCACAATACCTTGACCAAGGGAACTTTTTTGTTCCTTAGTCTTCAGACACTGAAATCAAGAATCTCAACAGAAATCTCATCAAAAGAAAGATTTTCTTGAATGTAAACACTCACAGAGGAATCCACTACCAGAACATCGCTAATATGCTTTCTAAGCATGGAGACATGGAATATTAGATGAACAGAGGACAACTCTGAAGGAAACTCGACCTCATAAGCTACCTTACCAACACGGATAAGAATTTTGTAAGGACCAACATAACAGGGACTAAGCTTTCCCTTCTTTTCGAATCTCTTCACCCCCCCCATGGGTGAAATTTTCAGATACACTAGGTCACCAACTTCAAACTCAAGGTCTCTCATTCTAACATCCGCATATGACTTCTGATGACTCTGCGCAGTTTTCAACCTTTCCCTAATCAACTTAAATTTTTCCATAGCCTAAAATAACGAATCAGGATAACTCACAGCCGCTTCGCCTACCTCGAACCAACCTATGGGTGATCTGCACTTCCTTCGATATAAGGCTTCAAAAGAAGACATGCCAATACTATAGTGGAAACTGTTATTGTAAGCAAACTCTATCAATAGTAAGTGATCATCCCAACTTCCCTTAAAGTCAAGTGTACAAGCTCTTAACATATCCTCTAAGGTCTGGATGGTCCGCTCAGCCTGACTATTGGTCTGTGGATGAAAACCAAAACTCAAAAGCACTTGGGTACCAAGAGCCTTCTGAAAAGCTTTCCAAAATTGTGAAGTGAACTGAGTATGCCTATCCGAAATGATAGACAAAGGAACTCCATGCAGTCTGACTAGTTCTCGAATAAATAATCTAGCATAATCCTCAGCAGTATATGAAGTATGAATAGGAAAGAAATGAGCAGACATAGTCAACCTATCAACCACAACCCAAATGGAATCATGAAGGTGTCGGGAATGAGGTAAACCAATCACGAAGTCCATATTTATCTCTTCCTACTTCCAGGTAGGAATACTAAACTCTTGCATCATACCACCAGGTCTTTGGTGTTCAACCTTAACCTGTTGGAATATTGCACACTTAGCTACAATTTTACGCTGCTATATCTTTCTTCATGCCACTCCACCAATAGATTTCCTGCAAGTCTCGGTACATCTTGGTGTCACCAAGAAGAATAGAATTTCGTGCCCTATCCGCTTCAGCCATAATCCTCTGTCTCAGATCATCAACATTTAGGACACACAATCTACCCTACAATCTCAACACACCATCTCCCACTTGGGAGGAAACCTGTACTTTTTGGTCCTTGACTGACTCCTTCAGTCTGACCAAACTAGCATCTAAGTATTGCTTTTCCTTTACTTTTGAAACCAAGGAGGATTCGGAACTACTCTGAACCCCTATACTACCTTTAGAAGAGTCAAAAAACCTAACCCCTAATCTAGCCAAACGATGTACATCACGAGCCAACTCTTTCTTACCTTCTACCACATGTGAAACACTACCCATGGACACTCTACTTAGGGCATCCACCACAACATTGGCCTTGCTCGGATGGTACAACAGAGTCATATCATAGTCCTTTAATAATTCTAACCATCGTCTCTGCCTAAGATTCAATTATCTCTGGGTAAACACATACTGCAGACTCTTATGATCAGTGAAATCATCAACATGGACACCATACAAATAGTGTCTCCAGATTTTCAAAGCAAACACAACAGCAGCCAACTCAAGGTCATGGGTGGGATAATTTTTCTCATAGGGTTTCAACTGTCTAGAAGCATAAGCTATCACCATACCCTTCTGAATCAATACGCAACCCAACCCAACTCTCGAAGCATCATAGTACACCACAAAACCATCAACACCATCAGGCAAAGTCAAACAAGAGTTGAAGTGAGTTGAGTCTTCGACTCCTGAAAACTCTTCTCATAAGATTCGGACCATAAGAACTTCACTTTCTTTTGGGTCAACCGAGTCATAGGAGATGTTATAGAGGAAAAACCCTCAAAAAAATAGAGGTAATAGCCAGCTAAACCCAAGAAACTTTGGATACCAGTCGGAGAAATAGGTCTAGGCCAATTTCTAACGGCTTCGGTCTTTTGGGTATCAACTCTAATACCCTCAGAAGAAATGATATGACCCAGAAAAGCAGCTGACCTTAGACAAAACTCACACTTACTTAACTTGGCAAGTAAATTATGATCTGTAAGGGTTTGCAAGACAGTTCGGAGATGATCAGAATGTTCATCCTCACTACGGGAGTACACCAGTATATCATCGATGAACACTAGATAAACATATCCAGATATGGTCTGAAAACTCGATTCATGAGGTCCATGAAAGTTGCTGGGGCATTAGTTAACCCAAAAGACTTAACAAGAAACTCAAAATGTCCATAATGAGTTCGGAAAGCAGTTTTTGGGATGTCATACTCCCTAACTTTGAGTTGATAATAGCCAGAACGAAGGTATATCTTTGAGAAATAACTTACACCTGGCAATTAGTCAAACAAATCATCTATCTCGGAAGAGGGTACTTATTTTGTACGGTGACTTTATTCAATTGGTGGTAATCAATGCACATACACAAAGAGCCATCTTTCTTTCTCCCGAACAACACAGATGCACCCTAAGGAGAAACACCGGGCCTTATGAAACCCTTATCTAGTAGATCTTTGAGTTGCTCTTTCAACTCCTTAAGTTCTGCAGGGGCCATACGATAAGGAGGAATAGAAATGGGTCAGTGGGTTGAGGTTGCTGACCATCATTATTTCTTCTTGCTCGATGTAGAGGCATATTCCTAAAAGAGGAGAGCACGAATCAATAGAAGAGAGAGACACTTTAAGTATGATAGACTCCTGAAAGAAAGAATCACACTTTTCCCTAAAATGTCTTATAGCCTCTTGCTCATAGATGTGGAGCGCTACACACCGATGATCAAGACTCTACTTAACGCGGCTTGTCAAACTCCATAGGACACCTTAAACCTCAGGCTCTGATACCAAGTTTGTAACACGCTGGAAAATGAGTCCCAGAGCATCACACGGTGCTTCAGGCTATCAGTAGCCCCAAGCTAACCCTTTGAGCCATTTTCATTCAGTTCAACACAAATCAACGGGGTTTCTATAAATAACCCTCAAATATCAACAGAGTAATCATCATCCAAGAATATAAGAATTTCAGAAAGATAACAAAATACGACTTATTAGTCAACTCCCAACATCTATACTAGTCTGAAAAGCCTCTAAGAAATCAATAAAACCAGCGAGCCATTGAGACATGCCCCAACTGACTCATACTCAGTTGTCAAAAAAATTCCGCTAAACCAACATCAGACATCACATCTTTGGAACATGAGGACTCACCACGATAGAGGATGTAGAACAGAGTACCCGAAGAATCACTGTCAAACCTAGAACTAAGTACCTGAACCTATATCCTAAGAAAATGCAGCCCACATTCGAAGATGTGGGTCAGTTCCATGGAAAGGAATCGAGTATATGGGGGTGTATGCAGTTTTATAAATATCATCATCATAAATATATATAAGAAATATGCACGATATATGAAAGACTCACATAGTTCGAAGAATATCATCATAATCATGAAAGGATGAAATAAGTACAATAACACATATGAGTCATCGTATAATTTATCGATCACTTTCAGTTCATCAAGAATATCAATTCTCATAATGTAAATATCATTTAAATCTTTCAAAAGAATAAATTTCACAATTACACTTTCAAATTACTTCACCATTCACCATAGACACAAGGAAACACACATACACTAGGAGATCCTATAACCGACATAAACCATGTGAGCCACATGGTGTCCAATGTCCAACCCACATTGGGGAGAGACGTCTTATGCTTTCCATCAGAGTAGGACTATCGATATCAAATCCACAAAAACTAGTGATCACTATATAAATCAACCTCAGGCTCACTCCTACGGGGGCACGTAGTTCTAGGGAAGTAAGTTTGCTTTACACCTCCCACTCGGTGCTAAAGATTTCTCCTGGACTTAGCTCATATCATTTCAAAGACAATCTACAACAAAATAATTTTAGTAATATATAAATATACATCGGGAGCCATCATGCTTTCCATCTATCAAAATCAATGTTGTGGATTTATTTCACACTCGATCTCAAAACAACTCCATTAAGACCAAAAGGACAAATCATTCAAAATATCTCAAATATTCAACATCAACGTGCTTATAACACATACTTTCTCAAAAGAACACAATTTCCAATGGGGATTCACGACCCAAATATCAAAAATCATGATAAATATCATTCAAAATTCATGCTTTATATCTCCACACATGTAAATTCATCTTTCAAAATCATAAACATCAAGATTTCACAATAATCATCATATGATATGAGTTCATGATTCAAATTCATAAAAATCAAATAAAAATCATGCTTTTGTAAAGAAAATTACTTTTCGGCATAAGAACGAAAGAGAGTTCTTGTTGAGAATCCCCACATACCTTGAATGATGAACTTTTGATCGATACTCATTTTTGAGATATTAATCGTGCCTTTGAATGAAGGTTCTTGGAGTTCTTGAACTAGGAACTTGGAATCTTGAATAAATTTGCAGAATTAATGGTGAACTTTGGAGGTTCTTGAAGTTTGATGTAGGAGCTTAGGGTTTTCTTTTTGAGTGAATTTGATGAAATAAAACTTATAATGCTTCTAATAGGCTTTAATATAGGGTTTGGACGGATTTTGGGTGAGGGGGAATGACCAAACGCCCCTAAAAATCAAATAATTCTCGAATTTTTCCTTTGGTGGACTGTTTTGATAGTTTGAAGTAGATCAACCATAACGTTTTACTTCGATATCCAAATTTGATGATACCAATTTCATTAGAAAGAGGACTCTTATATATTTCCATTGACATATAGTATCTCACCAAGATCATTGTGTATGAGGAGTTATGATCGTTTGAATTTGACCCAAAAATTCACTTTTGAAAGGCTGAAGTAGATCAACCATAACTTTTTGCTCCGATAGACAAATTGGATGAAACCAATTTCAATGGAAATAGGAATCACAGAGCTTTCCATTGATATATAGTATATCACCCAAATCATTATGTACAAGGAGTTATGATCATTTAAATTTAGAGCAAAAATACGCCAGGCCTCAGTACTTTTTCCTGCACATTTTACTGTTCACTACTATTCACGGTTCGATTGGAATGTTCATAACTCATCGCTCGGGTGTCCATTTTGGATGATCCACATATTTTTGGAAATCTTATTCGATATTTTATGCAATGGTGGATCATAATCTAAGACATTCCGCATGGGAAAATTTATAATTCATTCTAGAAGATAGAACCCAACACGTTTACGTACAAAATTTCATCAAAACATTTCCTGGGGTATTACAGCTCTGGGCAGACCTAAGCCTTTCTCTAATCAACTGAACCTTCTCTAACACATCAAACATGAAGTCTGGCCCTACTACTTCAATCTCACCTATTTCAAACCAACCAATTGGATATCTACATATCCTACCACAAAGAGCCTCAAACAGAGCCTTACGAATACTGTAATGATATCTTTTATTTTATGCAAATTCAATCAAAGTCAAGTGGTCATTCCAACTACTTTTAAAATCAACTGTGCATGCTCTCAACATATACTCAAGAGTTTGAATGGTCCTTTCTACTTAACCGTATGTCTGAGGGTGAAAGGATATACTGAGCTGGACTTGGGTACCAAGACATTTTTGGAATGACTTCCAGAAATTTGAGGTAAACTGGGTACCTATATCAGAGATGATAGTAAGGGAATACCGTGCAACCTGACAAACTCTCTGAGATAGAGTTTGGCACAGTCCTCAGCTAAATAAGAGGTATGGACTAGCAAGAATTGAGCAGATTTGATCATCCTGTCTATGATAACCTAAATAGAATCATGCTGATGACGGATACGAGGAAAACCTGTCACAAACTCCATGTTCACTTTCTCTTATTTCCACATAGGAATACTGAACTCCTGCATGGACCCACTAGGCTTCTAGTGCCCAACCTTAAATTTCTGACATGTAGAGCACTTAGCTACAAACTCTGCAATATCTCTCTTCATCCCACTCCACCAATAAATCTCCCGCAAATCACGGTACATCTTAGTGGCCCCTAGATGAATATAATAATGTACACCATGCGCTTCTGCAAGAATTCGTTGCATCAAATCCTCTACAGCAAGCACACCCAATCTACCTTGATAACGCAACACTCTATCTCCCCCTTGGGAGAAAACCTCCACTTTGTGATCTTTGACTGATTCTTTTAACTTAACTAGATTGGGATCTCTATCCTATTTTTCCTTTACCTCAGAAACTAGAGATGATTAGGCGCTACTCTGTACCCACACACTACCCTCTGATGAGTCGACTAAGTGAACACCTAGTCGGGCAAGATGATGAACTTCCTGAGATAACTTCTTCTTACCATCCTCAACATGAGCAACACTTCCCATAGACAATCTATTGAGAGAATCATCCACTACATTGGCCTTGACCGGATGATACAGAATACTTATGTCATAATCCTTCAATAACTCTAACCACCTTCTCTGACGTAGATTCAAATCTTTCTGAGAGAACACGTACTGAAGGATTTTATAATTTGTGAACACATCTATATGCACCCCATACAAGTAATGCCTCCAAATATTTAAGGCAAACACTATAACTACTAGCTCAAGATCATGAGTTGGATGATTCATCTCATGAGGCTTAAGCTATCTGGAGACGTAGGCTATGACCTTACCTCTCTGCATGAGGACACAACCCAAACCTACTCTAGATGCATAAAAGTACACAACAAAACCATCTAAACTATCTGGTAGAGTAAGAACTGGGCTAAGATAAGCCGAGTCTTCAACATGTAAAAACTATTCTCGTAGGAATCTGACCACTGGAACTTAATTTTCTTCTGAGTCAATCTGGACATGGGGATACAATAGATGAGAACCCTTCAATAGACCAACGGTAATAGCTAGCCAAACCTAAGAAACTCCTGATATCTGATAGACAGATGGGTCTAGGCCTATTTATCTCACAACCTCGGTCTTTTGAGGATTAACTCTAATTCCATCACCAAAAATAATATGGCCAAGTAAATCTACTGATCTTACTGATAAGTCACACTTACTAAATCTAGCAAACAACTGATGGGCTCTAAGAGTTTGCAACATTATTCTGGGATGGTTGCATAATCATTTTTGCTACAGTGTAAATAAGAATGTCATAAATGAAGACTATGACGAATATGTCCAAGTACTGCTTGAACACTTGGTTCATCAAATCCATGAAGATTAGTGGGTCATTTGTAATACCAAAGGACATGACTAGAAATTTGAAGTGACTATACCGGGTTCAGAAAGCTATTTTTGGAATGTCATATTCTCTAACCCTAAGATGAGGATAGCCTGACTTGAGGTCTATCTTGGAAAAGTAGCTATCACCCTGAAGTTGGTCAAATAATTCATCGATTCTAGGAAGTGGATATTTATTCTTGACTGTGACCTTGTTCAACTAACGGTAGTCAATATACATTCTTAGAGAACCGTCTTTCTTACACATGAATAGAACAGGTACGCCCCATGAGGAGATGTTGGGTATGATAAATCCCTTATCTAAGAGATCCTTCAACTGTTGATTCAATTCTTTGAGTTTAGATGGAGCCATTCTATATGTCGAAATAGATATAGGCTGAGTATTTGGGGGAAGGTCTATTCCGAAGTCAATTCTCTTTCGAAAGAAACTCCGGGGAGATCTTCAGGGAATACATCTGAGAATTCATTTACTAGTGGAACTGACTCAAGAGTTGGAGCTTCTGATTTAAAACCTTTGAGTCGCACAAGATGGTAAATAAAACCCTTCGATATCATCTTTTTGGCTCTAAGGTACGAAATCAACTAACCCCTAAGAGATGTGGTACTACCCCTCCATTTAAGGACTGGTTCATTTGGGAACTAAAAATAAACTATTCTAATTCTACAATCAACTGAGGTATAACATGAGTGGAGCCAATCCATACTAAGAATGACACCAAAATCTTCCACCTCTAACTACATGAGATCAACTGAGGTAACTTTCTGGAATATTATGACTAGACAGCTCTTGTATAACTATCTGGCTACAATGGAAACACCTATTGGGGTCAACACTGAAAAGGGATCTGCTAGAGTTTCGAGACTAACTCCAAAATTGACGGCTATATATAGAGTTACAAAAGAAAGAAAAGCTATAGGGTTTAGTAAGGCATAAACATGTAAGTTAAAGACCTGCAACGTACCAGTAACTACGTCAGGAGAATTTTCTTGATCGTAGAGGGACTGAAGAGCATATAATCTGTTCAGACGCTGAACACCGATAGTAATGGAAGCGGCACTGTGTTGAGTCGGGCGATCGAATGAAACTGACGACTGATGGGATTGGCCCTGTTGGTGCACATCCCTTCCTTTCTCAGCAGCTACCCGACACTCTCAAATCTGATGGCCTAACTTACCACACTCGAAGCACATATCACTATCCGCTCTACACTCACCCTGATAATGTCTACCATATTTTTGACATAGAGGATTCATACGAGCACCGTTAACACTGACCTGGGACTTAGAACCTGGTGCCCTATCCCTATTTTTCTTTCTGAATTTGGGTACTAGGGCACTGGCTAAAGAGAGTGCTGGGCTGAATACCTCTGATAAAGCTAAGGAAGGTTATACCTTTTGACTTTGGCTGATTGAAATTAAAACTACCCATCCTAGAATTCCTGTTTTCTCTCTTTCTTTTCTTAATCTTTCACTTATCTATTTGTTGAGCATGAACTATCAACCTTGACAAGTCCATCTCATTAATCAGCATTATGGTCCTACACTTCTTGACCACACTATTAGACACGCCAAACCAAAACTTGCTTATCTTGGACCTGTTGTCCGCTATACATGAGGAGCATACCTAGCTACCTGAGTAAACTTGAGGGAATACTCCCTTATGCTCATGATGACCTACCTTAAACTAATGAACTCTAACACTTTGGACTCCCTCAACTCTAATGGGAAGAATCTGTCTAAGAAAGTTGTAGCAAACTCGTCCCATTCTACAGGCCGTGCATCTACATCCTTATCAACTTTCCACAGCTTAAACCAAGTCTGAGCTACATCCTACAACTGATATGCAACCAAATCAACACTCTAACTAGATGTCATCCCTATAACATCCGTTACGTTTTGCACCATATCTAAGACTTTCTATGGATCCTCTTCACACCTGGATCTCATGAAATAAGGAGGATTCATCTGGGTGAAATCCCAAATTCTAGTCGTAGCAGTATTGGCCACTGGGTTGGATAGAACAATATTTGGCTGTTTATTTTGTGCTGCTATGAAATTGGCTAGAGTAGTGAACGCAACCCTGAATTCTACGTGAGAGACATGCTCGTCCAGAGGATCTGCTTAGATGGGCTAAGGGGCTGGCTAATTTCCTATTCTTCTTCCGTTATTCTTGGGAGACATGTTTTGTAAATGGAAGGAAGAAATGGATTATACTGAGAGTTTAACTTGATATCATGCTCAATCGTACGACATGAATACTGAAAAAAGGGAAACTTTTCCTAAATACTTTGTAGCCTCTCGTCCATAAGTGTGGCGTGCCACACACCTATGCATAAGACTCTACTTGACATGGCTTTTAGACTTCCTAGGACACTTTAAAACCTTAGGCTTGATACCAAGTTTGTAATGACCTGAGACTACCCCCTAGTCATCACACGGTGCTTACAGTCTCGAGGAACCGCAAGCTAACCCATGAGCTGGTACCTGTTGAGAGCATTGAATAATAAAATCATGAATGCAAAAGAATAATTGAAATGCCATAAGGTTTGAATAATGAAACGACTAGTGAATTATGAATCTTGCATAATACTGAAATCTGAATAATCTAAATAGCTACCTACAGTGTCTGAAAAGGCTCTAAACCGAATACTATGAGTTGATGGGATAGACCCCCAACTAACTCTACTAACTACTGAGATATATACAGGAAGTAATATAATCTGTCCTCAAATGATGAGAACTCACCACTACTACTGTACTACTGATGATCTGAGGGACTAAGTACGATCCAGGAACTGAGCGTCAGCACCTATGATATGATACATCATAGTGCAAAGAAAGGTATGCGATCAGTACTTTGAATATACTGGTATGCTAAATGAAGTTGGCTGATATGCATGGTTTCATGAACAGAACTAATAATTAACTGAATATACATATAAAACATAGAGTACTGCGTAGAGAACATGGAATCTATAGATAATAAAAATATATGGAGAATTTATAAATACCGAGCATGCATGACAATCTATAAATACTGAATATACATGAAAATCTATAGACACTGGGAATGTATGACCAAGCATATAACATGAAATGAGTAAAATCTATAAACTAAAATAACTGAAATCTGTATGCTTTGGTGAAACAACACTAAGACAAAATAACTAAACTGGGAATGCATCTGAGATTATATCTACGTGGGAGGTATTATCTAACCGATATTCCCTAATTTGAGATAATCGGGGTCCAACCTGTAACCCCAATTGGAAGGCTGTTAATACCGTTCCACGGGTACTAACGATCATTGTGTGGATCCACTAAACTGATATGCCGTCCAAAGGACTAAGGGTGTCAAGCCTGAACTGATGGGTGACCCCTGTGAGATAGTCAAGCCTAATCAGACAGGTGACTTCTCAGATCATACGTTGGCTACGTAGTTCTGGAGTATAGGGACTGCTACTAACGAATTTTCCTATCTGTCTTGACCCAAATGGCAATGAGTGGCACCCACACTAATCTTTCTGTGGGAGAACCATCTAGATCGAAACATTACCCAATCACTTAGTCATATCACGATGATATTATTATAAAATCAACATAATAAAAGTAATTCAGGACTAATCATTATTAATGCAGAAGTCAAACAAGCTGCTCACTAAAAAACCTAAGACCCAAAAGTCATCATACAAGAACTACTAACAAGGATCGTGTCTAAAGAAATATTCAAAAACAAAGTAAATAAAGAATGCTTCATTATCCGAAAGATGGACCAGAATAAATAAGATGACCCATGGAATCCTGGAGATGGAGTGCTCACCCTTGGATCAAGATCTGCTATCAAACTATAGAAGGTCATGTTTGAGCATCTAGAACACTTTTTGCACTCAACAAAAGAAAAATACAAGGTAGTATCAGTACAAACCACTATGTACTGATAGGTATCATAGGCCAACTCAATTTAATAGCATGTACATAACATAAATCAAATAACAAGTAGACAGGCATCATCACATAACGAATTCTCAATGAATCAACAATAAAATAATAACAAGTCTGTATATCTCACAAATAAGCCACATAACTATCAGAAGTATCAACCATACTGTAATCATCCACAGAATCAACAAAAATATGTACACATATGGGATGGGACTTTTTTTTTCCCAAATAGTCATGACCTGCAGGGAACAATCTATGTCCATGTACCGTATTGGTGTGGTACCTAATCCAACATATACATATCCATACTGGCATGGTACCTGATCCAACATAAAGATATTCGTACCAGCGTGGTACCCAATCCAACATAAACATATCCATACCGGCATGATACTCGATCCAACATAAATAGATCCGTACCGGTGTGATACCCAATCCAACATAAACATATCCGTACCGGCGTGGTACCTGATCCAACATAAACATATCCATACCGGTGTGGTACCCGATCTAACATAAACATGTGTGGTACCCGATCCAACATAAACATATCTGTATCGGCGTGGTAGCCATTCCAAATTGACAAGTATTATCAATATCAATTTACACAACCTCACAACATACAACATGATGTACCATATTTACAAGTACACTTAAAGTCGTAAGACAATTTCATCAAGTAAATTTTCAATAAATATTTATACATGAATTAACAATCCAAACATCAACAATTTCAAGCATGTTCGAATACCAGTCCACAAGTATCCAATTTAGGGGCATACATATAATTAAGTTGAGTATAAACTCCAATTAAACCATAATCTACCTCAACCAAAAAGTCCAAATGTATGCAAGCTAATTTGCAAGTGTCTTTCCCTTCCATAAAGTCTTCAAACGATAAATATCTATTCAAAACATAATCTCCATAAGAATACAAATCTAATGACACCTACATACATTTGAAATCATTACCTAATCATTACTAGGTTACTTAATTTATTTTTAATTTTATACCAACGTACAAATAATATCATGACTTTGTCTAACTTGCTAACCTAAAATACTTATAAGTAGTCATTACAAAATTATTGACTAAAACTAGACATTAACAAATTTTTCATTCTCATTGACCTACTGTCCAATAATTAAAAGTAGTCATTACAAAATTATTGACTAAAACTATGTTGAATTAATATCTAATAATAAAACTACCTACTGCCTCACGTTTTGTTTTAAACAATAGCAGTAATTTAGTAGGAATATAACCTTGCTAGCATAGTTATGCATAACACCATGACTTTTTAGCCCAATCATCATAATTACCTCATT
Organism: Capsicum baccatum var. pendulum; assembly: GCA_030864225.1. NCBI lineage: Eukaryota > Viridiplantae > Streptophyta > Magnoliopsida > Solanales > Solanaceae > Capsicum > Capsicum baccatum. The sequence goes on along the minus strand of CM061558.1, from coordinate 70,499,050 downwards.
GGCAATAATTGGATTATCTTTGCATGTACCATAACTAATACACATAATTTTACTTCAATTACTTTGGTTTCTTGAACATTCACGGTAAAGCCTTATTTCACCATATCACCACTACCAGTTATGCACTTCATAATAACCCAATTAATCAAACCCAATCCTTCTTAATAAAGATAAACCACCGTTATCATTAGTCCACTATGTAGTAATCATCCGCATACTTTAATTCATATTTCACAATATCAATTTAAGGAATAAAGGATGCTATCCTAAAAGCTGTTGCAATTATCCTTTGAAGTTACAATGAGATTTGAGAAACAGAGGCCACATCTTTGTGCCCTTTCTTTCTACCATATTTTTGATGACTTTAATATTATAAATGGTAAACCCTAATAGCTTTTTTTTAATTCTTAAGTTAACCACATAAGTAATTAAATTACAACTTTGGCCCATTAAATCACTAATTAAAATAATATCTAAAATATTTAATAGACCCTCAAATATTATTCATAACCTTGAGAAAATAAGTCAAATATGTACATAAACTTAAAAGTATATTCTAGACCTATTGAAAATATTATGAAACTAATTTACAGTCGTCTCGATCAAAGATTGGCCATGACTGAACTTAATTTTATTAAAGCTAAATAATTCAATGACTTATTAAATCACTTCTAAACACCTCGAGTGTTGACTATCCATATGATAAGTCATAATTCACGCATACAAACAATGGAGTGTATTCAAATAGGGAAAATAAGAAAATTCCTCAAATGACCGGGAGGGTCGTTACATCAGATGCCAATTAAACAACTGTTCTTCCCTGAATGGGAAAACTTAAGACAAGAAGGGAAAATAAGAAATTACCTAAATCCGTAAAAAGATTTGGATACTTTCTGCGCATGTCTGCTTTGGTCTCCCAAGTGGCCTCCTTAATAGAATGATTCATCTACTAGAACTTCATAGACGCAATCTCCTTAGTCCTCAACTTACAGACAACCAAATACCTAGCCAAGCCTATGCGTACCCTACCACCCCAGACTCGAAAGGTTCAATCAGCATACAAAAACACAAGGTATATTCTTTACTCATATATATAGTAAGACCCCATAAATTATCCTAGTCGTTAGAGCTTTTAAATCATGACAAGAGAGGCTTAACACTAAGAAAATTTGGTTAAGTGTTGGAATTTCTTTATTTTTTAAGTGTAATACCCCGTATATTTCTAAGCTAGAAAATGAACCATTATTCCTATGTATGAAACCTCCTATCCTGTGATTTATATTTGAGTACATGACTTACAATGAGTATCCTAGTGAGAAGAGAGCTTATGATGTATTAAGCATGTTTATAAGAGTCACTTAGAGTAAGTCAAGCTAAGAGCTTTCAAATTCATTAAGTTTTAGTATTTGATTTCATAAGGGTCATATTTGTATGAGCATAACTTGATGTATATATGGTGTTTTGGAAGTTTTTGACACACCAAATTTTACAAAATTGAATTATCTTTCCATCGATACCAATTTCACCAAAATCCAACACCCGAGCAAGAAGTTATGGCTTTACAAAGTAAAATGTGTCGCTTAAAAAATCGTCTAAGTCTACTGGTTTAGTTATGCTATAAGTTGTGTAACGCACAACCTAATTTATGCGATAAGGTGTGTGACTCACAACCTAGCTTATGCGATGAGGTGTGCGCCATATACCTTATGGTCCAAGTGATGTAAGCACTCTATTTTGACCAAGATCAAGGGTGTTGAAGTCATTTCACACCCCTAAACCATCCCTAATCACTTCAAAATATTTTGTAAGATATGCATATATTGATTCTTGGGTTCCTTACACCCAAGAAGTTCAAGAATCCCTTCTTAAATTCAAAGATTATAATTTTTATGAGTTTTCATGATTTATTGGAATTGAAGTTCATGTTCATGTTATTGTTGAGATATAATTCATGCTTTAAAATACAAGTCGCAAGATTTGATCTTGATTCAAGTTGAATTGTATTATGTCCATGTTAAATCCCCAAAGGTGCATGTTTATTGATGTATTTATGATAATTAGGTGTAGAAATTATTGAAAATCTAAAGCATCATCCCCATATGTTTGATAAAATTCTTATGTGAAGGAATTAAATTCGTAATAGCATGTTGACTAGAAATCCCCAGTTGTGTTTATGTTCATAAATGCCAAGTCTTTATTGAAAAGCCTTAGTGAAAGAATTGTGACATGTTAACATGAAATTCCCCAATTATGTGCTCTTTAATGAATTTTAAGTGTTTTTTGTAAGACCTTGTTGAAAGATGTTTTAACGATTGTAATGGTGAATAAAAGTCCATGGTCATGATTATTTAAGATGGTTATGTTTTTCTTTTTTAGTTATCGAGTCCTGGAGTATTTATACCAGTCAGTTACAAAATTCAGTACTCTCATACAATTATAGAACTTAAGAAATCTCATTAATTTTGGTATCAATAGTATTCCAGCTTCAGTTCAGTATTCAGCTCATATTTTAGTAGTATTCAAGTATCCAGTTCAGACCTTAGTAGCATTCAAGTTATCAATTCAGAACTAAACAATAGTCAGTCAGATAACAAACTTTAGTAGTATTCCATCAGTCTTTAGAACTAGGTTAACTCAGCTAGGTCAGTCAAGTAACATGATCAGTAATAGATTACACTCAGTCAAGTACAGTTTAACAAAAAGAATCAGTTCAGTGACTTTTAGTTAGGAGTATGATTCAACACTGAGCAAACCCAGGGATGGGGGCTCACCCATTATAGGGGACTAAGATCCCTAGGTGTAATCCCTAAGTTCCAGAACTACGTATCCAATGTAGGTATGAGATGATACCCATAAGATAGGACTATCATACTCAGGGATGACCGATTAGATAGGATTTATCTTAGGGGTTAACTGTTAGATAGGATAACTCCACAAAAGTAAAGTTGCCTTTACCCATAACATGGTAATGATACCCTTCCAGCTGGGGTTAAAGATTAGACCCCACAAGTTAAGATTTGGGGTATGTCGGTTAGATGACTACTTCCCACAGTCTTAGTTTTAGAATCATTCTAAGTAAAAAAACTCAGCTCAGTAGTACAGATTCAGGACTGTAAGATACAGTCAATAATTCTTAATATTAGTAGATTCAGAGATCACCCACTAGATAGGATTGATCTTCAATTTAGTTAAATAGTATCAGTATCATCAGATTTAAAGATCACCCACTAGATAGGACTGATCTCAAACTAAGTAAAATCATCTTCATTATCAGTATATTCAGATATAACCCACTAGATAGGATGATCTCAGATTTAGTTAAGCATTCTCATTATAATACAATTTAGAGATCATCCACTAGATAGGACTGATCTCAACTTTAGTATTCAATTATTAATATCAGTAGATTCAGGTATTCAGTATCTCTATATTAGTAGTGATTTCAGACATCAGTAAAGAATTATCCAACTCGCAGTATTTAGTGCCATGATGATTTCAGTTATGGTTTGTGCATTCATGAATATGTCCTCATTCAGTATTCTCATGATTATTTAGTTTAGTCATTGTTCATGCATAAGTCCTTGAATTTAGCCTTATCTCATTTTGTATACTCAGTACATTCCCACATACTGAAGTATTTGTGTTATGGTGTTTTACTTTACACCATAGGTTCAGAAGCACGAGATCCAGAGCACCCTTAGCAGCTCAGTTTCAGTCAGCAGCAGTAGACCTAGCAGTAATTCCTCATCATTTAAGGATGGTTCTTATTTTATTTTATTACCAATTTTAGTATTTCAATAGTTGGAGTTAGTTTGGGACATGTCCCATCAACTCTACAGTTCAGAAAATTTAGAGGCTTTTAGACTACAGAGTTTTCAGACTAGTTGTTCGGAAAGATGTTTAGTTTTGATATTGTTAAACATTATTCAGCTGTATTTTAAGTATTGAACCTTATGGAAAGTTTTCACCAATTTTCTGCATTTATTTCAGTATATTATGTAGTGCTCAATTACAGATATCAAAAAGGGTTAGCTTGTGGTCCCTCAGGGTCATGAGCATGGTGTAACATCTAGGGTTCAGAATCTGTGTCATTACAAACTTTATATCAGAGCCTAAGGTTCAGCGGCATCCTAGGAAGTTTTAAAGCCGCATCTAGTAGAGTCTTGTGCATGGGTGTGTTGCGCGCCATATTTATGTACAGGCAGCTATAAGATGTTTTAGGAACAATTTCCCTTTTTTAGTATTTATGTCGAATGAGTATACATAAGTTCTAGTTAATTCTCAGTCTAATCCATTCTTCCTTGAATTTATAGAGTATACCTACTCGTAGAGCCAATTGCCTGTAGGGATGATAACTAGCCACCTCAGCCAGTAGATCCTATAAATGAGAATGTGTCATATGCAGAGTTTCGGCTAGCTTTTCAGGCACTAGCCCAAGCTGTGACAACCAATGTTTAGGGTTATCGTCAGGTTGTAGTTGATAACGCTCAAACTACAACTTTCATAAGAGTGTAAGTGGTCGTCGTCAAATATAGAACCCAACTGGGTTGGGTGTCGAATCCCACAGGGAATACTTGGTCACTAAGTAAGCAACTATTAGTAGACTTTTGGTCGAAAATTCTATAAAAAAGGGGGGATGGTTTAGGCGTGAATTAAAAGTATCAAAATAGCAAAGTAAAAATGGAATGATTTGTTTGGTAAGATTTTAATCAATGAGAATTGTAAGTTAGGGTTATGTCCACCTTATGAGTTCTACGTATCTATTAACTATGAGTTATGCGGAATTTAGACATGCATGCACTTATAGATATTTGTATTCTATGGTAAATCCTAGCGTCTTTCGACCATCAAGTATTATCTCACTTTAATTCTTTCGAGCTTAAAGCGTATAACTAATGGTACGAATTCTTCAAGAGGTTAATCTAGTTACGGCACTAACTTTTAAACAGGGGTTGGTAGCCCTATTTACTTGTCACTCTCTCTTTTCAAGAAATGTAACTTTTCTTTCGAACAAGTTAATGCTATACTGACGTATTCTATATGTTTGCAACCACAAGAATTCAATTAAAAGGAGAGAGTAATGATATAAGCAGCATACGTATCAAGAATTCACAAACTCATAGAAATAGATAGTATCTCATAAGACTTCCATAACCCTAACAGAGAAGTTTAGGTACTCATGAGTGCAATGGAAAACACAATAGCAATTATCATCATACCAAAATAATAACAATCTCACGTGAAGTATGTTTGGTGTCACTTGTGGCGTGATTTCCTTGCTAGTAGCATTTATCTTGTCGTGAAAATTAAAAGTCGAATAAATGAAGAATAATGTTTGAAAACGAATTATTTTGAAGAAGGGAAAGAATTGTAAGGAATAAGAAAGAATGGGGCGGAGTGAATTGCTGAAAAGTTTTAGCAACCTAGGGTTTTTACAACACCCATATCCTATTCCTACTAAGTTACTGTATCCTTGTCCTAATCTTACTAGGTTACTGCTTCCTTGTCCTAATCCTACTAAGTTACTGCTGATCCCCAAGTCTTTAGAAATACTGTTTTTACCCGGGACAAGTTCTCCATGCATCACTTTCAGTCCACAAGCTTCCAGAAGTTGCCTTCCTTCTTACGTGAAGTTTCCTTTGGCTTCCAATTTCCATAAAATGCTGAAATCTTCATCATTTATACCTGAAAACTTGCTAATCATGTTGGTCATCTCACTTACAGGAAAAAGGACTAAAAGTGTAGGAATTATATATTTTGTCCTTAAAACTTAGCTAAAATATGGGTAAATTATAGTACTTTAGGCGTGTAAATACGCCTAACATCAACACCCCACACTTAAAGCTTTGTTCGTCCTCGAACAAAATATCATGTCCATATACACATCTACTAAGGGTTTCACAGTAACAGCACAAAATGTTCAACAAGATAGGCACGTCAATCATTAACAAAGAGTAGTTTTCTGATCACTACTAGAAACAATTTAACCTCTAACATAGACTCGTGATGATGGTTAATTCGTATCAAGTTAAGGCACAAAGAATCATACAAAACTACCCAAAACTCATCAACCATGTGTGTCTCACATAAGATATTACCCATAATCACTCACAAGTATTGCATTTTTCGAAACATGGGTATAAGATTTTCCTTGCTCTCACTCTCACAAAAAATTCATATGTTGCAATTGATGACCATAGGCTTGCCCTTAGTGTAATGCTCTACTAATATCAGAATTCTAAGCTTAGGATCAAATAGGTCTTTTACAGGTTGTAATGTAGGCTAAGGGACGGGTAGGACTATTTTGGCCAGAAATAGTGACTATGTTCCCTAAGAGCTTTAATACATCACATTATGCCATTTACACTTTCTTTCAAACAACCTTTCTACTTTATTTTAATCTACCACCCTTTCTCACCTCTTTTATTATTCGATTTTAAACAGAACTAACTTTTTAGTTTTCTTTTCATTTTTTTTATAACACACCTCTATGATAACCACTCTTTTTCATAACTAATTCAAGAACTAATACATTCGAAGGCATCACTCTTACCCAATTTCATCTTATTTGTCATATGACTTTACAATTTAAAGCGCTTAGGAATTTGGATCAAATTATGGTCTTGAAAAAAAATGGATTAGGCTACATATGAGGCTGTCAAAGAAAATGGCTAAGGGTTCAAAGGGGTTGACTAGGATAATGTCCACTGGTAGGTAAAACGAAGGTAAACAATCACAGGTTGCCAAAGAAATACCTAAATCATCTCCTAAACTCACACTCTTTGTTTCGCTTTAAACACACACCAGGCAAGTTCTAGCATCAGCCACAAACACAGAATATACTATTACCTCACACACACAAGGCACATGGTCAATTTTATTGGGAGCAGTATAGACCCTTGACCCAATAAATGAAGGAATTAAACCATACACTTATCACATAGTGAGTCACACTTAGAGCCTAAACATCTCAATAGTAATGATTTTAGCACAACTCTTGTCATAATACCATGCCGCTTATCAGAACAATTTCATGCACTTTATGCAAAATCTAAAAAAAAAACTTAAAGAGAAAAAATTTTTGAAAAAATTTAAAAATTTTGAAAAAATTTAACTACTACTAAAAATCAAACAAATGAACATGAATAAATGTAGGTAAACAAAGAAATACAACATACAAATACCAGCACCCCATACTTAGATGGGACACACTGCCCTCAGTAGAAAATAAATAAGAAGAACCTGATTAGTCGGACTCATCATCTATGTCTGGGGTCATACCCCCTGCATCGGAATAATCATCAGAGTCGTCATCCTTAGAGTTTCCTCAAATTGTACCCCACTTGATGCCAAAAGTGCATCGAGGTATTTGTAGCAAGGAGGATTCATCTTGCTCTTTTCTTCCTCTTTTCTTACCTTTCTGTGAGGTGGGCGCTTTTCGTTTTCCTTATCGTCCTTTTGAGGCCATTCTACTGGGTGTTGAAATTGGAAGATGATCTTGCAAGGTTAGATGAGAAAAAATAAAAGTTTTGAGAGATTTGGGAGGCAAAGACAGTGCCTAATGCTTTGCCTAGTTGAGCATAGGCGGCGCCTATGCTATGGCATTGTAGATTCAAAGACCAAAGGCATTGGCATAGGCGGCGCCTATGCTATGACATTTTTGGACCAAAGGCTTTGGCATAGGCGACGCCTATGCTATGGCATTGTTGGACCAAAGGCTTTGGCATAGGCGGCGCCTATGCTATGGCATTCTAGATTCAAAGACCAAAGGCCATAGCATAGGCCTTGCCTTGTCCATTCCCTAGATTTACATAGGCCTTGCCTTGTCTATTGCCTAGATTTGTATAGGCAATGCCTAACCGAAAGCCTTTTGCTCCTTCATTACTCACTTACCACCTTTAACATTGCTCACTTTCAAATCAAAATTTGAGACCAAGATCTTTCTTTATACGTCTTGCACCTACAATTACTCAAAAACAACAAAAATGATTAGAACGATGGGTTGCCTCCCATCAAGCGCCTTAGTTTTGGTAATGGCTCGACTATAAAAACAAACTCCTACTAAAACAAAACAATTAAAGACGATGGGTTGCCTCCCATCTAGCGCTTGATTTTTTGTCGCGGCACGACATAGTTATCTCGATTACTTAGACTTCATCGAGATAGATGGTGCATCATTTTCTGAATGGATTCAGACGACACTGATGCTTACTTGTAGGTATGCAATCTTCTTCGAGATGACTCTTGTGAATACATATCCCATAAGGGATACCAATTATATTATCAATACTCCAACCCATAGCTCTCTTGTACCTTTTCAAAGCAGAGATGAGAGCCTCTACGTGATGTTCACTTAAATCATCTGGAACACTCTCCGGAGGTGTATTTCCACTTCCCAAGAATGCATACCTTAGGTGACTGGGGAGATCTTGCAATTCTAGCACTGGTGGCTCTTCAATGGAAGTCTTCGCTGTTGGTAAAGGTCGATTCTTAAGATCAAGGTCCAGCTTCTTAGGGGCATGAGAATAGGACCTTATTCCTGTTAGAGCACAAACGGTTTCTTCATATTCTTCAGCATCCTCACTCTCAACATTCATAAGCACAACCGCCAATGGGTTAAGAATAAGTTGCTTCTCTACGGATAATTCTTTCTCATCCTCATCATAAACATCATCTATAGAGAAGACATTTATATCGCTGGTCTTCTTCATGGCTTTGCACACATCAAAATGGACCACTTCATCATTCAACCGAAATAAAAGATCATTAGCTCTTAAGTCAATAAGCACACTTCCAGTTGCAAGGAAAGGGCATCCCAAGATTATGGGAACTTTAGAATCCACCTCCCAATCCAAAATAACAAAATCTGTAGGAAAGATGAAGGTGGAAACCTTCACCAACATATCATTTAAGATACCAACAGGTCATTTTACCGACCTATCTGCCATCACGAGCCGCATATTGGTGGGTGTCGGATCGCCCAACCCCAACTTCCTGTAGACGGATAGTGGCATCAAATTGATGCTAGCACCCAAATCGCACAATTACTTAGCAAAATCCAACGATCCAATCGTGCAAGGAATAGTGAGAGCACCCAGATCTGCCTTCTTCTATACTAAAGACCTCGTGGCAATCGCAGTACTATGATGCACATCATCTGCCAGCTCATAACTTACTGCCCGCTGCTTTGTCAAAAGGTCCTTCATGAATTTAGCGTAACCAGGCATCTGTTCCAACACCTCTACCAATGGAACATTAATAGTCAACTGCTTCAACATAGTCATGAATTTACTGAACCTAGTGTTATCAGCTTTCTTCTTCAATCTCTGAGGAAAAGGTGGTGGTGGAAGGGGAATAGTTTTCTCCACCACTTTCTTTTTATCTTGCTTCCGATTATCAACCTTTTCAGGAGTGTCATCAGCCTTCTTCTTCAATCTCTGAGGAAAAGGTGGTGGTGGAAGGGGAGTAGTTTTCTCATGAACGTTCTCATTCAGATTTTCAGCTTCTACAAAATCATCACAATCTGCATCAATAACATTATCCGATATATCATCAACCACCTGCTTGCATTTAGACGGATTGTCTAACACTTTACCACTTCGAGTAGTAATATCCATACACGATCCATCATTCCTCGGATTTTGCACTGTGTCACTAGGTAGCGTTCTAGCCTTTCTTTGGTTGAATATCGCTGATAGTTGACTCAATTGTTGTTCCAGCTGTTTTATTGCAGTGGAATGCGAGTCAACCAATTGCTTCATTTAGGACAAATCATTTACTACCTCAATTACCCACATGTTGGTTGCCTCCACTCCTTTCAACAGCTTCGTCATCATATCTTCCATAGACATCTTCCCCGAACTAGATGCAGCAGCCTCACGGCTTCCAGGTGGAACATACAACCCACTCCTGTCAGTTTTATTCTTCCAACTACCTTTATTGCGGTCCTTATATACAGATTTATCATAATAGTTTCGACCTTGGTTTTCTTGGGCATTGCCTCAGAAACCCCCCTGATTATTCAAGTAGTTAGCTTCTTCCTTAGAATCGGATTCGTCTTTTCCCTGTGACACAACAGCTTTGACTTTTTTGGTCTTTCCTGATAATAAATGCTTGGTAAGAAGATCCATTTGCGTTTTCATATGCGCTATGTATTGATCACGTTCCTCCTCTCTTCAACTTTGTTCTGCAGTCATGCCAACAGATATAGTAGAGCTTGATAACTCAGAATCCCTGTTATGCCAAGCTCTACTCTGCTTTTTCATACGATCTAGCATACCACTTGCCTCATTAAAAGTAAGGTCCATGAATGACCCGCCCGTAGCATTATCAACCACTGTCTTAGTCACCGAATTCAAAGCCCTGTATAATATCTCCATCAAGTGGACATTGGTCATATGATGATTTGGGCACCTCATAAGATTCTTCTTGAACCTCTCCCATGTTTCGTGGAGAGCTTCAGTTGAAAGTTGTCAAAAATTGCTGATCTCATCTCTCAATTGTGCTCTCTTGGATGGCGGATAGAATCTTTCTAGGAAAGCGTTTTTCAGTTGCCTCCAATTAGTGATAGATTCAGGAGTTAGCCCGTTTAACCATAGAGTTGCCTCCCCAGATAGTGACAATGGAAATAAGAGCAGCCGGATTGCATTCTGTCCAACTCCTGGATTGTCAAATGCCTTGCATGTTGAGATAAAGTTAATCAAATGCATATTCGGATCGTCTCCTGCAAGTCCACCAAACAACCCTTTGAGTTACAATAGTTGAATTATGGTGCTAGTGATATTGAACTTGGCTCCGGGTGCCAAGGGCGGAGGAATAATAGCCCCTTTGGCACCAGCTCCATCAAGATCGTCATCATCATCATCGAAAGGCATCTGCACAGCTTGGCGTTCAGGCCTAAATCTAGCTTGATGATTTCTTCTGTTTGCAAGTGTCGCCACCTCAGGATAACGCCTAGGGTTTAGTAACTCGTCATCACCTAGGGTTATCAATATTCTATTGATGTACTTGGGCAGCGGCCAATGCAGCTAGTCTAGCCTGCTCCTGTTGAGCAGCCCTTCTCTCCATGTCACGTTGTGCATCCATCCTTCCAATAAGTTATGGTTCAGGGTTTATGGGTAATAATGGTTGTCCCGAACTTCGAGTATTTGGCCTGCACTGAACAAAAACCTATAAAAAATAAAAACAAAAACTAAAAGTAAAGTACGAGAATCTTTGACCAAAGGGTCTAGTAATTATCAGAAACTTAGTTGACAACCGTATTCCCCGGCAACGGCGCCAAAATTTCCTTGCTACTAGCGTTTCTCTTGTCGTGAAAATTAAAAGTCAAATAGATGAAGAATAATGTTTGAAAATGAATTTTTGAAGAAGGGAAAGAATTGTAAGGAATAAGAAAGAATGGGGCGGAGTAAATTGCTGAAAAGTTTCAGCAACCTAGGGTTTTTATAACACCTATATCCTATTCCTACTAAGTTACTGTATCCTTGTCCCAATCCTACTAGCTTACTGCTTCCTTGTCCTAATCCTACTAAGTTACTGCTGATCCCCAAGTCTTTAGAAATACTATTTTTGCCCGGGACAAGTTCTCCATGCATCACTTTCAGTCCACAAGCTTCCAGAAGTTGCCTTCCTTCTTACGTGAAGTTTCCTTTGGCTTCTGATTTCCATAAAATGCTGAAATCTTCATCATTTATACCTGAAAACTTGCTAATCATGTTGGTCATCTCACTTACAGGAAAAAGGACTAAAAGTATAGGAATTATATATTTTGTCCTTAAAACTTAGCTAAAATATGGGTAAATTATAGTACTTTAGGCGTGTAAATACGCCTAACATCAGTAGTCCCACCTTAACAAGATAGGGGTTCAACCACAGCCAGAATCAGAGATTTCATGAAAATGAACTCACCAGAATTCCTTAGGTCAGTAGCAGGTGAGAACGCATAACTTTATCTTGAGGAGGTTAAGAATATCACCAGGATTATGCATGCGTCCGAGAAGAAAAGTGTAGAATTATCATCCTATATACTGAAGGATATTGCTCATGATTAGGTTATAGCATGTAAGGAGAGTAAAGGGGAGAATGCAGCTCCCATGACTTGGCAGGTGTTTTAGGATACTTTTCTAGATAAGTTTTTCCCACTCGAGATGAGAGAAGCAAACATAGAGCAGTTTATGAAACTAAGGCAAGATTCCATGTTAGCGAATGAGTATCGTCTTAAGTTCAACTAGTTATCTAAGTATGCTCCTGATTTGATGGCTAAACCTAGATCTATCATGAGTAAGTTTATGACTGGAGTATTCGGGTTGGGGTTTAAGGAGTTTAGTACTACTATGCCCAATAGAGATATAGAACTTGTTAGACTAATGATGTATGCACAGCAGATTGATGAATTCACAACAGATTGATGCAGATAAGATGAAAAGAAAGAAAGTGAGTAAGAAAGCCAAAACAGGTAGTCATAGTTTCTCTCAGGTAGGGTCACAAGGTGGTAACCATTCCCAGCATAATCAGAATTTATTAGTACCAGATCCATCCTCAGCTAGTGTGACCGCACCAAACTTCAAGGATGGTAGTCATGATGGAGTGCTAGACTCCAAAGCTTCGAGTAGTGCTTGTGGTGTTCATGCCTATCACCTTTGTGAAGAATATGGAAAAAATCACCTAGGTGCATATAGAGTTGATAGTGATGTGTGCTTTGGGTATGGTAAGCCAGGACACAAGATGCGAGAGTGTAGAGTGCTAGCTTAGAGAGGTAAAGAATTGCATCAGCAAGGCACCAATAGTGGTCAGCATCATAATAGATTTTATGCACTCTAGACCCATCATGATCCGAAAAGTTTACCTGACATAGATTTGGGTATGTTATGAGTTATTTATATTCATGATATGCATTGTTAGATCCTTTGCTCTCATTTGAGCTAATGTTTCAACATGAGTTAGTTAGTAAAGACGGCAAGTAAGTTTAGCAGTCAGACAGTCAGATTCATATAGTTTGTTTTCTCATCTTTTCATCTAATCATTCCATCCAAAACCTCAAGAAATGAAACTATTCCTAGATAGAAAGTCCTAGTAGTTGCAAGATAAGTTCAGTTCCAACATCATGCATTAGTTTCAGCTCTCTGATGTTTAGTTATGATCCAGTTCATAGATGCCCTATGTATCGCCCCAGCATATCAGTGAAATAAGTATTCTTAGAGGGACATAGTGTCCCAAGGGGGAGATACCCTAGAAATCCTCGATGCGTTCAAGTCTTTAACCTATTCGGTTGTATATTCAGATGTTTCTAACAAAGTTAGTACTAGTTATTATTGCATATTGAGTCAAGCATTCAAAGGTCAGTTCAATCAAGTATTCATGCATTAGACATGCATGTTCATCAGAAGAAGCTCAACTTATCATTAATTTTAGTCATGCATTTACGAGTAAATATTTCATGTATCAGATATGCATGCTTAGTATAAGGACTCAGTCATTTATCCATGCATCAGTCATGCATATTCAGTATGAGATTTTAGAATATCAGCAGTTCCAGTCATAGAGACATGTTACAGATATTCTGGTCCCTTAAGTAAGTTCAACCCATAAATATTCTCAGTCTAGTCAATTCCATTTGAGGAAAAATGTTCCTAAGGGGTATATAATGTAAGACCCCATAAATTTTCCTAGTCATTACAGATTTTAAAGCATGCCAAGAGAGGCTTAAGACTTAGAAAATTTGGTTAAGTGTTGGAATTTCTTCATTTCATAAGTGTAATACCCCGTATATTTCTAAGCTAGAAAATAAACCATTGTTCCTACATATGAAACCTCGTATTCTGTGATTCATATTTGAGTACATGACCTACAATGAATATCCCATTGAAAATATAGCTTATGATGTTTTAAGTATTTTTATAAAAGTCACTTAGAGTAAGGCAAGCTAAGAGCTTTCGAATCCACTAAGTTTTATTGTTTGATTCACAAGAGTCTTCTTTGAATGAGCATAAATTGATGTATATGTGGTGTTTTGGAAGATTTATACCCACCAAAATGTACAAAATCGAATCATCTTTCCAATGATACAAATTTCTCCAAAATTTGACACCCGAGCAAGAAGTTAGGGCTTAGCAAAGTGAAGTGCGTCGCCTAACAAATCACCTAAGGCTACTAGTTTGGGTATGCTATAAGGTGTGTGACTCACAACCTAACTTATTCCATAAGATGTGCGGCATACAATCTAATTTAAGCGATAAGGTGTGCAGTTTAGAGGAAGTCAGACTATAGAGTTTTCAGACTAGTTGTTCAGACATATGTTTAGTTTTGATATTGTTAAACTTTATTCAGATGTATTTTAAGTATTTGAACCTTATGGCAAGTTTCCACCAATTTTCCATATTTATATATGTATATTATGCAGTGCTCAGTTACAAATATCAGAAAGGGTTAGCTTATGGTCCCTTGGGGTCGTGAGCACCGTGTAGCATTCGGGGTTTAGAATCCAGGGCGTTATAAACTTGATATCAAAGCCTAAGGTTCAACGGTGTCCTAGGAAGTATGAAAAACACATCTAGTAGAGTCTTGTGCATGGGTGTATTGCACGCCACATTTATGTATAGGAGGCTATAAAATATTTCAGGAATAGTTTCCCTTCTTACAGTATTCATGTCGTACGAGTATGCATAAGTTCTAATTAATTATCAGTCTAATCCATTCTTCCTCGAATTTACAAAGTTTGCCTCCTCGTAAAGAAAATACCCATAGGGATAATAACCATCTACCTCAGCCAGTAGATCCTATAAATACAAATGTGTCACATGCAGAGTTTTGGATAGCTTTTCAGGCACTAGCCCAAACTGTGACAACCAATGTTCATGGTAACCATTAGTCTATAGTCCCAAATCAATAAGATGGTGGTTCTGCTACAGCCAGAATTAGATATTTCATAAAAATCAACCTACCAGAATTCCTTGGGTCAGTAGCAGGTGAGGACCCATAACTTTATCTTGAGGAGGTGAAGAAGATCACCCAGATTATGCATGTGTCTAAGGATGAGAGTGTAGAATTAGTATCCTATAGATTTAAGGATATTTCTCATGATTTAGTTGTAGTATGGAAGATGATTATAGGGGAGGATGCAGCTCCCATGACTTGGTAGCTGTTTCAGGATGCTTTTCTAGATAAGTTTTTCCCACTATAGATGAGAGAAGCTAAGGTAGAGAAGTTTGTGAACCTAAGGCAAGGCTCCATGATAGTGAAAGAGTGTTGTATTAAGTTAAACCAGTTAGCTAAGAATGCTCCTGATTTGATGGATAGCCCTAGATATAGCATGAGTAAGTTTGTGATAAGAGTGTCCGGGTTGGTGTTGAAGGGGCGTAGGAATGCTATAATCAATAGAGATTTGAACCTTGCTAGACTAATGATACATGCGCAACAAATTTATGCATACGCAGTAGATTGATATTGATACAATGAAAGAAAGAGAAAGAGTGACTAAGAAAGCCAGAACAGGTAGTCATAGTTTCTCTCAGGCAGGGTCATATGATGGTAACCATTCCCAGCATAGTCAGAAGTTTTTAGTCCCAGCTCTATCCTCATCTAGTGTTCCCGCACCAATCTTCAAAGCCTAGATTAGAGCTAGTGGTGTTCGTACCTATCAAATTTGTGAAGAAAGTGGAAAGAATCACCTAGGTACATGTAAAGACGATAGTGATGTGTGCTTTGGGTATGGTAAGCCAAGCCACAGGATACAAGAATATAGAGTGCTAGAACAAATGGGTACATAATTATGTCAGCATGGCACCCATAGTGGTCAGCATCAGAATAGATTTTATGCACTCCAGACCCATCATGATCTAGAAAGTTTACCTGACCTAGACTCGGGTTTGTTATTGTATATTCATGATATGCATTGTTTGATCCTTTTCTCTCATTTGAGCTTATGTTTCAACATGAGCTAGTTAGTGAAGACGCCAAGTCAGTTTAGTAGTTAGACAATCAAATTCGTATAGTTTGTTATCTCATCTTTTTATCAAATCATTTTATTCAAAATCTCAAGAAATGCAACTTATCCAATATAGAAAGTCCTAGCCATTGCAAGAGAAGTTCAATTACTGCATCATGCATTAGTTTCAACTCTCCGATGTTTAGTTATGATATAGTTCATAGATGCCCTGTGCATCTCCCAAATATATCAGTGAAATAAATATTCTTAGAGGGACATAGTGTCTCAAGGGGGTGATACCCCATAACTCCCTGATGCTTTCATCTCTTTAATCCATTCGGTTGTATGTTCATATGTTTCTCATAAAGTTAGTACCAGTTATCATTGCATATTCATTCAATAGGTCAAAGGTCAGTTCAATCAAGTATTCGTGCATTAGACATGCATGTTCAGTAGAAGAAGCTCAGCTTATCAGTAATTTCAGTCATGAATTTATGAGATAATATTTCATGCATCAGATATGCATACTTAGCGTAAGAACTCAGTCACGTATCCATGCATCAGGCATGCATATTTAGTATGAGATTTTAGTATATCAGTAGTTCCAGTCATAGAGACATGTTTCAGATATTCTCATCCCTTAAGTAAGTTCAGTCCATCAATATTCTCAGTCTAGTCAGTACCATTTAAGGATGAATATTTCCAAGGGGGAGATAATATAAAAACTCATAAATTTTCCTATTCGTTAGATGTTTTAAAGCATGCCAAGAGAGGCTTATCACTTAAAAAATTTGGTTAGGTTCTGGAATTTCTTTATTTCATAAGTGTAATACCCCGTATATTTCCAAGCTAGAAAATAAACCATTGTTCCTATGTATGAAACCTCCTATCCTGTGATTCATATTGGAGTACCTGTCTTACAATGAATATCCTAGTGAAAATAGAGATTATGATGTTTTAAGCATTTTTATAAAAGTCACTTAGAGTAAGGCAAGCTAAGAGCTTTCAAATACATCAAGTTTTGGTGTTTGATTTTACAAGGTTCATCTTTGAACGACCATAACTTGATGTATATGTGATGTTTTGGCATATTTAGACCTACCAAATTGTATAGAATTAAATTATCTTTCTAACGATACCAATTTTCTTAAAATCCAACACCCGAGCAAGAAGTTCTGTCTTCACAAAGTGAAGTGCGTCGCCTAACAAATATCCTAAGGCTACTGGTTTGGGTATGCTATAAGGTGTGTGATGCACAAGCTACCTTATGCCATAAGATGTGCGAAACACAAATTAATTTAGGCTATAAGGTATGTGCCGCACAACCTAGCTTATGCGATAAGGTACGCCGCATACCTTATGGTCCAAGTGACGTAAACACTCCATTTTGACCTAGATCAAGGGTATTAAATTCATTTCACACCCCTAAACCATCCCTAATCACTTCAAAATATTTTTTGAGATATTAAATGCCCAAAATCCTCTCACTCTAAACCCTAAGTAACTCAAAATCCCTCATCCATTCTCAATAATAAGCCTAAGGATTTCTTCAAGAACCTTCAAGAAAGAGTCGGCTAAGATATAAAGATGTTAATTCTTGGGTTCCTTCCACCTAAGAAGTTCAACAATCCCTTTTTAAATTCAAAGATTATGATTTTTATGAGTTTTCTTGATTTATGTGAATTGATGTTCATGTTGATGTTATTGTTGAGATATAATTCATGCTTTAAAATACAAGTTGGACGCTTTGATCTTGATTTGAGTTAAATTGCTTTATGTGCATGTTAAATCCTTAAGGATGCATGCTGATTGATGTATTTATGTTGTATCCTTAAAGGTGAATGCTCCCCATATGTTTGATAAAATTCTTATGGGAAGGAATTAGAGCCAATATAGCATGTTGACTAGAAATCCCCAATTGTGTGTAAGTTCATACATGCCAAGTGTTTGTTGAAAAGCCTTAGTGAATGAATTGTGACATGTTAGCATGAAATTCCCCAATTATGTGCTCTTCAAGGCATGTTAAGTGTTTTTTGTAAGACCTTGTTGAATGGAGTTTGAGCCAACAACATGTCTCCCTATACTATCACATGTTTATGATTTTCAAGTGCTTAAAGAGATTCTTTAATGATTGTAATAGTGAATGAAAGTCCATGGTCATGATTATTTAAGATGGTTATTATTTAATTTTATGTTATCGAATCCTGGGGGTATTTATACTCGACAATCTAGCTGCAACTATAAAGACCATGTCAGTTTTCATGATAAGCTCAGTCACACCATGATTTTTAGAACTCAGCCAGTTATAGAATTTAGTACTCTCAGACAGTTATAGAACTTAAGAAATATCAGTAATCTAGGTATCGATAGTATTCCAGCTTCAGTTTAGTACTCATCTCAGATCTTAGTAGTATTCAAGTATCCAGTTCGGACCTCAGTAGCATTCAAGTAATGAATTCAAAACTTAACAACATTAAGTTAGATAACAAACTTCAGTAGTATTCCGTCAGTCTTTGGAACTAAGTGAACTTAGCTAGATCAGTCATGTAACATGATCAGTAACATATTCAACTCAATTAAGTACAGTTTAAGAAAAAGAATAAGTTCAGTGTCTTTCAGTTGGGAGTAGGATTCAACACCAAGCAAACCCATGTATGGGGCCTCACCTATTAGAGAGGACTGAGATCCCTAGGAGCAGTCCCTAAGTTCTAGACCGACGTAGCCAACATAGGTATGAGATTCCACCCATTAGGTAGTAATATCATACTCAGGGATCACCCATTAGATAGGACTGATCTCAGAGGTCACCTGTTAAATATGACAGACTCCACAAAAGTAAAGTTGCCTTTACCTGTAGCACAATAGCGACACCCTTCAAGATGGGGTTACAGGTTGGACCCCCCAAGTAAAGATTTGGGGCATGTCAGTTAGATGACTATTTCCCACAGTATCATTTTCTGAATCAGTCTCAGTAAAAGAACTCCGCTCGGTAGTGCAGATTCAGGACTGTTAGATACAGTCGATCATACTTAATATTAGAAGATTCAGAGATCACCCGCTAGATAGGAATGATCTCTGATTTAGTCAAACAGTATCAGTATCATTAGATTTAGGGATTACCCGTTAGATAGGACTGATCTCAGGCTAAGTCAAATCATCTTCATTATCAGTACCTTCACAGATCGCCCACTAGATAGGACTGATATCATAGTTAGTTAAGCATTCTCATTATTATACAATTCAGAGATCATCCACCAGACAATACTAATCTCAACCTCAGTATTCAGTTATTAATTTCAGAAGATTTAGTTTTTCAGTATCTCAGTATTAGTAGAGCGTTCAGACGTCAGTAAATCAGTATTCGAGTCTCTGTATTCAGTTCCATGATGATTTTTGTTATTTTTTGTGCATTCATGCATGTCCTCATTCAGTATTCTCATGATTATTCAGTTAAGTAATTGTTCATGCACAAGCCCTTGAATTTAACCTTACCTTTTTTTGCATACTCAGTACATTCTCATATTTTGATGCATTTGCGCTATGGAGTTTTACTTTACACCATAGTTTTAGAAGCATGAGATCCAAAGCACCCTTAGTAGCTCAGTTTTAGTCAGCAGCAGTAGACCTAGCAGCGAGTCCTTATTATTTGAGGATGGTTCTTATTTTATTTGATTACCAGTTTTAGTATTTCTATAGTTGGAGTTTGTTGGGGACATGTCCCATAAACTCCACAGTTCAAACAGTTTAGAGGATTTCAGACTATAGAGTTTTCAGACTAGTTGTTTAGTCATATGTTTAGTTTTGATATTGTTAAACTTTATTCAGCTGTATTTTAAGTATTTGAATCTTATGGCAAGTTTCCGCAGTTTTCCATATTTATATATGTATATTATGCAGTGCTTGGTTACAAATATCATAAACGATTAGTTTATGGACCCTTGGGGTTGTGAGCACCGTGTAACATTCAGGGTTCAGAATCCAGGGCGTTACAAACTTGATATCAAAGACTAAGGTTCAAAGGTGTCCAAGGAAGTCTGAAAGATGCATCTAGTAGAGTCTTGTGCAAGGGTGTATTACGCGCCACATTTATGTATAGGAGGCTATAAGATGTTTCAGGAATAGTTTCCTTTCTTTTAGTATTCATGTCATGCGAGTATGTATAAGTTCCAGTTAATTCTCAGTCTAATCCATTCTTCCTCGAATTTACAAAGTTTGCCTCCTTGCAAAGCCAATACCCGTAGGGATAATAGCCAACCACCTCAGCCAGTAGATCCTATAAATACAAATATGTCACATGCAGAGTTTCGGGTAGCTTTTTAGGCACTAGCCTAAACTGTGACAACCATTGTTTAGGGTAACCATTAGGCTTTAATCCCACCTCAATAAGATGGTGGTACAGCTGCAGCCAGAATTAGAGATTTCATGAAAAACAACCTACCAGAATTCCTTGGGTCTGTAGCAGGTGAGGACCCATAACTTTATCTTAAGGAGGTGAAGAAGATCACCCAGATTATGCATGTGTACAAGGAGCAGATTGTAGAATTAGTATCCTATAGATTTAAGGATATTTCTCATGATTGGGTTGTAGTATGGAAGAAGAGTAGAGGGGAGGATGCAACTCCCATGACTTGGTAGGTGTTTCAGGATGCTTTTATAGATAATTTTTGCCCACTATAGATGAGAGAAGCTAAGGTAGAGGAGTTTATGAACCTAAGGCAAGGCTCCATGATAGTGAAAGAGTGTTTTCTTAAATTAAACCAGTTAGCTAAGTATGCTCCTGATTTGATGGATAGCCCTAGATATAGCATGAGTAATTTTGTAACTGGAGTGTCTGGGTTGGTGTTGAAGAAGGGTAGGAATGCTATAATCAATAGAGATATGAACCTTGCTAGACTAATGATTCATGCGCAACAGATTGATGCATACGCAATAGATTGATGCCGATAGGATAAAAGAAAGAGAAAGAGTGAGTAAGAAAGCCAGAACAGGTAGTCATAGTTTCTCTCAGGCAGGGTCATAGGATGGTAACCATTCCCAACGTAGTCAGAAGTTTTTGGTCCCAGCTCTATCCACAGCTAGTGTGCCCGCACCAATCTTGAAAGCACAAAGTAGTGCGAGTGGTATGTGTACCTATCTGCTTTGTGAAGAAAATGGAAAGAATCACCTAGGTACATGTAGAACCGGTAGTGATGTGTGCTTTGGGTATGGTAAGCCAGGCCATAGGATGAGAGAATATAGAGTGCTATCTCAGAGGGGTACATAATTATGTCAGCAGGGCACCAATAATGGTCAGCGTCAGAATAGATTTTATGCACTCCAGATCCAGTAATCTACAGAGACTAGACTTAAATAAACAACTATGCATTTTGGGTGTTCAATACCCCCAAGACTCAAAATATTTATAGTATAATGATACTAAAACTTGAAGATCAAAAAATGAAGGATCTTATTAAATAAATCACTCTTTAGGTATTTTATCAAAAACTTGTAGTTCATGGTTTAAAATATTCATAGGAATGTTATAGATCTTGTAGAAATAGCTTGAATTCATCATAATATTATTAATTCATGATTTAATTCAATAAGTACTAATGTTAAAACATGGAGAATTGAATAATAACATTAATTTCATGGTAACATGGCATAAAATCAATAGTACATGGAGATTCATGGATGAAATCATAATTTAAAATATAATAACTTGAAAAGATCAAAACTTGTAAATTAAATAGGTTACTTGGACTACATGAATGAAAGGAATCCATGTATGAACATCTAACATACCTTAATGGATAAATTTCGTGAAGTTCTTGGTGAGTTCTTGAGGATTGTCCTTGAATTTGAAAGTTAGATTTCTTGAATGGGAGAAAATCTTCTTTAATTTGGGAGAAAAGGTATTAAAATAATGAAATAATAGGTTAATTAGGGTGAATTTTGTGTTAAAGGTTGACTAGGGTAAGAGGAAAAAGATTGTAATGCCCTCAGATTTAAAACTCGGAATATTTGAAAAATTCCTGTTTTTTTGTAGCTAGCGCTATGCGGTACTATCGCAGCGTATCACTAGAATTGGACAACTAGAAACTGAGGACTTGGCACAACACGGAGGAATCGCGGTGCCCTTTTGATTCTAAAATTCACCCTTCGCGTGACACGTTATTAACGCAACAGGACAGTGGAAAAGGACAATTGGGATTTTAGATGACGACACAATGCGGTGGTCTTGCAGAGCTTTACTGGAAATTGACAATTTTCATTTTTGCTGGCTCCGCAACGCGCTAGGATTTAAAATGACGGTGTTCAATGACTAAAACTTAAAATCACCATAACTTCTTACCCGATTATTTTATTTAGGCAAATTTTATATCATTGGAAAGCTAACGGAATTTCCTACTCAATGGAAGGCTCTAAACTAAAAAATAATGAGTGTTTAACAAAAATTATATATGAATACTCATGTATTGTGACTTAGATTATGCTAGGGAAATACGGGTCCTTACAATAATAAATGTTTATAATATGATTACCTGGTTTAAATATATCTTTTCTTTTTACCTAAAAGTGCAAACTTAAAACTTCGTTAAAATTTGCATCTTTTAATGATATATAATACCTGGGATAATAGGTGAATAATAATATGGTATAAGCCAAATTTCCTACAACAATACCTAGGTTTCCTTCTCTTGTATTGATAAATTTTTCATCTGAAAGGTTAATTACTATGGGACAGTATATTCCTTCCTTGAAAGTGGATTTAACCAGTATTTGGATTTCTCCAAGATGAACATAATTCATGTTTTTCCTATTCCTTTCTAGAATTTTCTTAAAATTTGGTCAATCATAGGCTTTGTTAATAAATTAAGCTTATGTCTGCCAGTAGTTTGAGTGACTTCAATCACCTTTTTAATTTGCTGGTATTCATGATAGGAGATTTTATTTCTTTAGAAGGTTCTTTGGAATCTATTGAATATACTATCTTCTATTTGAAGATTAAATTTTAATCCTTAGATTTTTCTTAGCAATTCTCCATCGAATGTTTCTTTTAATGCATATCCTTTCTGATCTTCTTCAGCCTCTATAACCTGAGTGGTTTCTTCTATGTTCTCGATTTCTTAATTAATTTTTCTGATCAGAACTTGATTCTGAGAATTCTTCTTAGAGTTTGATATAAAAGCTTTTACTTTAACATATGAAACTGACTCTAGGTCTGACTCAATTTCTTCTCTATCTATTTTAGATATTTTCACTCTTTTCTTGTTTGTGGCCTTCTTCTCTAAAATTATAGCATTTGCATTTATCCATAGATATCTTTCTGAAATTTATTCATTTTTAAAGTACATTTTTCTCGGTACGTAATCTTTCTTGGAAATGTTTTTTCTTTTTATTAATCCCTTGGTTTTTCTTTTTCTTTTAAAGGATTTCTTTCATGACATCCCCACTGAGATGCTGCTTCTGTATCTTCACAGTATATCAGGCTACCAATTCTTTTAGCTTTTCTTTGCATATTATGTATCATGCAAAGTCTTTGATTATAGAAGTCAATCCTTCTTCCTAGAAGGTCATAAGTTTGATCTTCTTTATCATATTTCTCTCTAAAATAGCTCGTCGAATATCTTGGAAGCTTTTGATAGTTTTTTTCCATGTATGGAGCCATGTTTGAACTACTATCAAATAGATTGTAGTAATATATGACAAACTTGAAAGTATATTCTTAAATATACTTTATTTTACAAATTGGTAGTTTATTTATCCATTCTGTAGCTAGCAGCCTTTGCTTTTATTTTCCTTTAGAAATATCTCCTTGGCTTGCTAGAAATTCAACTCCTACATATTTCACTATGTGATTTATCCCTTCTCACGTTGATTTGTTAAATTGTTCTACAACTTCTAATCTGAATGTTTTTTCAGTTACTTCTAATATTACTTTAAACCAATTGTCTACCTTTCTAGTAAAGGTATCTGTGGCTATTAAGTACTTTTCGTCACTACTATAATTGGTTCCTCTTCTTAAAATGAAGAATAGTTTTAGGTTTTTGGCCCATAATTCCAAAAATTCTCTTGGTTTTCTTTTACAATCTAAATCCAAAAACTGGGTAGATCCGGCGTGTTCTAATGGGAGTCTATTGGGCATAAATTTAGCTTTAGAATTTATATGGTATTGACTATTATAGACTTTCCATTTTTTAGATTTAGATAGGAAATTACTCCTTGGAACTAGCTCATTAAACAGGCTTCCTTCTTCTTTAGGGTTTCTAAATTTTCCTAAGGGTCCTCATGTATCCCCATGGTTGGTATAAACACAGTAGTTTTGATCATTAAGATAAAAATCTTTCAGAGCATAGACTTGTTCATCTAGTTCATTCATTTTCTTTTATTTCTGTAAGATCTTCTACTTTGGGTTTAGAGGTATAAGCTTCTTCTATATCTTTATTTTTAGAAATTTCTAAACTTTTTTCTATTTTTTGTAGTGCTTCTTTTTGTCTTTTTTTTTTAGAAAATTAGATATATTTTTTTCCCTTTTGTCAAATAGATAATGTCTCTGAAGCCAGTTTAGCAAAATTGTTTAATAAAAAATTGGGATATTAATAAGGCTAATACCTCTGTTATCGGTATTACAAGAGATAAAAAAAATTAACACATGAAAAGGAAAATGTAGAAATAATTTTAGGATGTTAAATTGTTTGCATTAAACATGTTTTTGCATATGACAGACATGAAACTGATTTGTTATTAGGAAATGACTTTATACAATAGTTTCAAAATTATCATTAAACAATATACATTGTTAGTTTTAAAACCTCATGTAATCAATTTATAAAAATCCCAAGGAAACATAATCTTTATATCTTGATAAAAGAAAACATAATCTTTAAAAAAATAATTTTAGACACCCTTAAAAACTACTTTTGTAAATGTCTCAATATTGAGAAAATAAAACAGTCTTTCCTAAATCTTTATTAATTTCTTTTAGGCATGAATTTGAGAAATTGAAGATTACCATGAAACCTTGAGGGTTGGATAGTCTAATTTTACCACAAATTAGCCTAAAATAATAGATTTAACACGAGAATGGATATGATGTGATTATAGATTTGATCCAAGAAAGTGATACGAATGTTCAGGATGATAAATTTGGTATTTTGACACGTGTACTGTGATTAGTAATCTTACCATAATTTGTGTTTGTTAACTTGAATATTTATACTTGATTTTGATGAAATAATGAGTTACAAAATGCTTTTATAATTTTGATTAAATAATGAGTTATGAAATGTTCTGAAATTGCATGTGGGGCAATTCCTTTACTTGATATGATATTAAAATGGTTATTTAAGATATGATATTATTACGGTGAATATGTTCACTTACATGAGGAATATGTATTTTTGACTTATGTTTTATTCAAGTTTATAAGTAACATAATTTGATATGAATTTTAAATGCTATGCACTATTCTGAAAAGGGCTTTCATATGAATATCTATTATTTACAAAGAAAGTATAAATGAGAGTAGACCTTGATTTGAATCTTGTAGCTAAGGGCGAGATCGTTAGACCTAGTGCACCTTGTATTTATTGATGACTAGTGCACCTTGTGTTACAGCTCTCGCGAGTGGGAAGGTAGAACTAGCATATCGATACTGATATGATATTTGACTCCTTTATGAGGGGTCCACTTTTATGGGCTATTCTTGATGAAGAAGAATGCCACACTTATTACACGATTCATTCTTAGAAACCTCCTGATTATTTAATATTTGATATGATACAATGGTTTTTTGAGTTTATTACTAAACTATTGGTTCACTTGGCTTACATGAAACAATGATATTTTTTACCGTTACTGTTTTCTGAAAAAGCATTAGTTCATGATGTTTTATGAATTGTCCCCATTAAAAATGTTATGGTTAAGTGTTATTACTCACTGAGAAAGAGTGTCACTCTTCGCTATTATTTTTTTGGAGAATGTAGGTAACGGTGAGGATTTCATTGGCTAGAGGATTGAAGTAGTATATTCCTGGTGAGCCCCGCAGTTGTTCATGTAGGATATAGTTTATTTATTTTTTATATTTCTTTTTTCTTGAAAACTCTTAGTTTTCTCCATAGTCATGTATTTAAAGCTTGAGTCTTCTTTCATTATTTTGGATTTGTGGAGTATTTGACTTTCTCTTATTTTTGGAGATGGATTTCGTTTTGTTAGTTGGTGGTATTGGTGAATTGTTAATGATATATGGTGAATTGTGTTGGTGTTTGTATGGTAGTTGTGCTTTTGGGTTATTTTGTTGTTGAATTGAGATAGGAAATTTTTTTGTTAGGCCCAAAAATAAGGGAAACTCTGTTTGATTTTCTATAGAAATCTGATAAGGGTTGCTTTGCAGTTCTAAACTCCTTAGCGCCGGTCATGATTTTATTTCGGGTCATGACAAATTTGGTATCAGAGCACCTAGGTTTATTCTGTGACTATGGAGCACACGATAGTAGTAGAATCTTAATTATGGTTATGTTGCCAGCTATTTCTATAATCGTAATTTTGCGAGAGCATGATAAGATATGTCTTGATTTTTTTTATCATTCTTCCTTACGTGTGTGATATTTAGGACCAATTAGATGAATCTAACTGTACTTGTTTTGTTAATTAGATGGTTCATAGAGTAACTACTAGTAGGGGAAAATATATCCCATAGAAGGGGCTGAGGTAGGGGTAGTCGTGTTACTGTTGGGAATCACACTGCAACTTTAAGGAGTTCAAGAGATCCCACTCCTGAAAGGAATAATAGTCCATCTCCACCATCTCATGAGGGTAGTACTACTGAGGTACTTGTTTCCATACAAATGGCCATAGAGGGCTGGCCGATCAATTGGATAGATAAGAGAAAGGTGGTCAATATAATGTTGCACAGCCTAAGCCATAGTTCTAGGCACCTATTCAAACTTACAACTTTGGAAATAAGGAGGTATCTTTGCAGGAGTTTCTAAAGTTGAAGTCACCAAAATTTACAGGTTCAGTCAGTTCAGCTGATCCTCAGAGCTTTTTGGATGGTACTTTCAAGGCGCTGTGGGCATTAGGGTGTTCTAGTGAGAGGGATATGGAGCTTGCATCGTACAAGTTGAAGGACATGGATAACACTTGGTATGATACTTTATTACTATGAAGGTCTATTGGGCCTGTACCACTATCATAGGATGAGTTCACTAAGTTCTTCATGGATACTTTTCTTCCTGATAGTCAAAAATAGAAATATGCAGCTCAGTTTGAGAGATTGGTTTAGACTCCAAATATGGATGTGTCAACCTATAATAATCTATTTTGAAAGATAGCTAGATATACTCCATACTTGATGTCCACAGAATAATCTCGAGTCCAGAGGTTTGTAAATGGACTGGTTGCTTGTCTTTATAAAGCAGTAGCCCCACAGATAAAAGTCTTGACCTATTATGAGATAGTGGATATTGCTAGAATGATTGAGGACAAGGGTTATGAAGAGTGGGCAACTTATGAGGTTCGTAAGAAGGCTAATATGGATGGATTTTTCAGGGGTGACTTAAGTGTGAATAGGAGAGAGAAAAATAAGGGAAAGCATCAGGGCCATCATATAGGGACAAATTTGGTATCATAGTCTGCAGATAATCCACCTTATAGGTAGGGTACCCAAGGGTCTTCAGAATCTTAGGGATATCATAGTTTGGGCCAGATGTATGCCACTACTCCATCCTGCCAGACCTGTGTCAAATCACATATGGGTCAGTGTCGTGTTTGACTGGAAAGTATTTTCAATGTGGATAGTTAGGTCATTTATGTGCGAGTTTGACGCTAGCACATTTAAGGCTTTTAACTTGGAATAATTGTAAATTCTTAAGCAACTTTTGTTGTGTTTGATTGTTTTCTCTGTAATAGTGCAGGTGAGCTAAGATGTATGAAAACCAACCACAACTGAGTCAAAAGAGATAGATTTTGAGTAAGCAGCTATGGAGAGTATATTTGATGACTTGTGTGATAGGTCGTCAACTTTGTGAATAGCTGTCAAGAGTATAGTCATCCAAAGGCAGCGCATGGGAGTTAGAGTAGAGAAGTGACAACATTTTCTGATAAGCCATCAAAATCCTAATAAGTTGTCAAGAATACCGTTAGCCTAAAGAAGTATGTAGAAGCTATAATGAAAAGTTGATGACATCGTTTGATATGTCATTAATTTCCTGATAACCCATCATTCCTTGTCGTTAGCCGAAGGCAGCAAACATTGAATTTGAAGAGGAGTTGACGACATTTTCTGATAAGTCATCACACATGTCGTCACAAATGTCGTCAGCTAAAGGAGCGAAAATTAGAATAATAGTTTCAAATTTCCTTTAAGTTATAGATATAAATAGTAGCTTTTAGGGTTTCATTGGAGAGTTTGAACTTATTCCAAAGGCAAAGTCACCTCTTTTTGGGACTCTTAACTTAGAATTCAATTTTCAACTCTGTGATTGGGTTTTGGGAACTTTTTCTTGAACTTGGAAAAGAATCAACTTTAGCCTTCATATTTTGTAAGTTTAATTTCTCTAAATGAGGAATACAATTATTGCTATCTCTTTCTTTCTCATGTGGAACTAAAACCCATAACTAGGGTTGTGGGATCTATGATTATTCCTTCATGGATTTAATAGTTGGTTAGGGTTTGAGTGATTGTGGGAACATCTTGATAATTACTTTGTAATGATTGTTTTCTATTGGTTGCAAACAATATATCAAGCCTTATGTTTGCTTGCTCAAACTGAGAAATAAACTAAAGGTAGTGAATTATCAACGAGGATTTGGCAAGGTTAGTTTTCCATCGAATGATTAATGTTGTAACAAGATTAATCAACTCGAGATAAAATCAGTGTGAATAGAAGGTTTTCTTAAGTTCGAGACAATTAGGGTACACAACATCTAGGTAGGTTGAGAGACACTTAGATGGACTGTCAATACTAATAATTTGGTGTTTTCCATAAGTCACAAGAATTCAGTATTACAACTATTATTCAATGAGGGGTTAGTAATCATAATGATCACAACCCTTGTTTCTCTCTATCATTGATTTGAACCATTGAAATTATAGCTTTGAGTCCTGAAGCAAGTAGAAACTTTAATCATCATTTTATTGATAAAACCCCCTATTAAAGGAAACCATTATTTATCAATCATTTTAATCACAAATAGACTTGATTGACACCTTATTGCCTATGGGATTCGATCCAAACCTAGTTGGGTTATATATTTGACAACGACCGCTCACTCTCTCATAAGAGAGGTGTAATTTTGGTGTATCAAATTTTGGCACCGTTGCTGGGGAATACAGTTTTGAATTGAGTATATCTGTGATAATTAACTCATAGTAAGTTTCCTAGTTTTACTTTTATTTGTTGTTTTTGTTCTCTGCAAGGTAGTTAGTGTGTATGCCAAGTACACAGAGTTCAGATAAACCATTATTACCAGTACATCTGGAACCTCAGTTGATCGGTAGAATGGCAGACCCACAAGAAGCAGAAAGACTAGCCGCCTTGGCTTGGGCTTAGTTAAATCAATAGAATGTAGATAACCCAGGTCGGGTACCAAATCCAGATGAAGAGAACCTGGGAGATGATGATTTAATTGACCCGGCTAATAGGAGGTGTGCAGCGGGAGTAGTTGCACCTGTAAACCAAAATCATCCATTCAGAGGAAGACTAGACCGCTAAGCTGTGTAGTTTGATATTGACAACGATGACAACTATTTAGATGGAAACAAGAGCTACAAGAGAAATCATTCTATCACCACTAGATCTTGGGGTGAAATTCAGCATCACCAGTACTATGATCCAGCAACTGAATTTGAAAGGACTCTTTGGTGGATTACCTGGTGATGATCCAAATCTATATTTGGTGAATTTCATTAATTGTAATACCCCGTACTTTTCCTAGCTTGAAATCATCTCAAGAATGTTAGAAGCTTTATTTGAAAGAAGAATCCGCTTTTTTACACGTATTAATATTTTCACTTTTTGTCACATGAGAAATTGAATTAGCTTTTCAACGATACCAATTTTGTCAAAATCCAACATCGAAGGAGAATGTTATGGAAAAAATATAGAATGCAATAAAACCGCCCAGATACGACGGTGAGGCCGGCGGACCATCGGACTAGAGATGGACCGTCCCCTATGACCATCACAGCAAGGCAGTGAGAACTACCTTCTGCCTAGGATATACGGTCTAGGCCGATGGACCATCAGACTAGCGATAGACCGTCGCTCAAGCCGTCGCAATAGAAATAGTGAGGCCACCTTATGGATAAGGTGTGACGGTCAGGTTGATGGAATATTGAACCTGTGATGGACCATCTCCCAAGCCGTCGCATCCAAAATAGTGAGACCTCATTCTTCCTAGAAGTGATGGTCAGGGCCGACAGACCATCAACTCAGCGACAGACCATCACACCCACCATTGCAGGTCTCGTGAAGTTTTTTAATCATTTTAACAGGGATATTTTGGTCATTTACAACCCACCTATATATACCCAATTATATCTAATTTTAGCCATTTGGTTCATTATTACTTCACAACTAATATTAGGATTTATCTCTAATATTAATCTCCAAGAACAAAATCCAATCTTCTTCAAGAACTAAGGGATTTCCAAATCTTCAAGTTCAAGAACATCAAGAATCTTAACCCAGGTATGCATAGTGTTCATTCATGGACTTCTTTTGTCCATTAAGTCCAAGAATCCCTTTTCTAACTTCAAGTTATGGATTTTCTTTATGATTTCATGATTGGGTTGTTCTTGTTCATATTGATAAATGAGAAATTGAATTCTACTCTATGTTGGGTGATAATTTCTAGGTGGGTTTAATTGTTATAGATATAAATTCATACGAACCTATGACTAAACTCTTGAATGATAAAATTAGAATGTGACCATGTTGTTTAATTATTGTACAATGATGTTTACATGTACCATGCCTACAATATGTTTTATTTAATGCCTAAATGAAGGAAAAGTGCCTAACTATCATGTTGTCATGAAATCCCCATGTATGTACAAGCTTATGCCTATCACATGTTTGATGAAATGCTTTAGTAAATGCGTTATGGTTATTATTATGTATTCAAGCAAGTCATACTTTATCAGTTTCCTTGTATCAAATCCTAGGGGTACTTGTACCCAAAACATTAGCTGTGTACCTAAAGCCATGTCATGTTTTCACGATACTCTCAATCAAGCTATGATCCTTAGACTTTAGATAGTGTTATGACTCAGGAAATATCCATAATCTGATGAACTCAGTCTTGTCAGATATCAGTAGTATTCTGTCAGTCAACAGAATTCAGTAACTCAGTCTATATTTAGTTCAATAAATCATATTCAGTGTCTATTCAGATGGGAGTAGAAATTAGCACCGAACGAACCCAAGGATGGGAACTCACCTGCTATATGAGGGTATGTTTCTTAAAAGCAATCCTTACATTCCAGAACTATATATCCAGCATAGGTTAAGACATTATAGCCTGCTATATGAGGGTAGATAAGGTGGCTTAACCTGCTATACGAGGGTTCCCACTGTTCTCATTAGAGTTACCTATTATATTAGGGTCACTCACATATTGTCCTTTCCAGTGGCGCGGTATTGACACCCTTCTAATCAGGGAACAGATTGGACCCTAATTGAATTATAATGCACCATTTGGGGCATGTTAGTATATGACTACTTCCCTCAATATCAGTCACGAACTCAAATAGTTTTTCAAATGTTAGGGTTGTCAGATACAGTCAATTCAGATACCGTATGGAACTCATCTAGTTTCATCAGATTCAGGACTGTTAGATACAGTCACTCATGTTATCAGTTATATCAGTTATCAGTATGTCATGTTATCAGTATTCAGATTCAGTAATCATGTTATCACTGTATCAATGTCAGTTTTTATGTCTCGTACATATACTCTCACGCTTATGATAGTCTGTCTGTTATTATATTTGTTCATGCATATGAACCCCATGCATTCAGCTTACCTCATATGCATACCACTACATTCAAACTACTGACATATTTGTGCTATAGTGTCTTATACCATAGGTTCAGAGACACGAGCTCCAGAGCATCAGGAAATTCCAGACTCAACTTTCAGAGTTAGCAGTGAGTCCTCATCTTTCGAGGACATGATCATTATTTTACTATCTCAATAATTTGTTTATTAGTTGGAGTTAATTGGGGACATGTCCCATCAACTCCTTACTCAGACAGTTCCGTTAGTTAGAGGCTTTCCAGACTATTATGTTCAGACAGTTATATTAGTTGTTTTGTTTATTTCATACCCCATTTATATGTTATATTTTACTTCAGTTATGTGAACCTTATGGCCTTTCAGTTCATGTTTCCATATTATTCAGTATATTATACAATATACAGGTACAAATATCAGTCATGGTTTAGCTTGTGGTCCTTTGGGATCATGAGGACCATTTAGCATTTTGGGTACTAGATTTGAGGTATTACTTAATATTTGTAAGTCGTTTGATAATCCTATAGTAGGATAAAATGTTATTCATTTGAGATCATTCCCACTGTCTCTGTTTGGAAAGGCAACTAGGTGGTTGAATGAGCTGACTCTTGATTCTATAACAAACTGGAGGTAATTGAAAGGAGCTTTCCTAGAAAAGTTCTTTCGCCCTCTAGAATGTTATAGTTGAGAGATGAGATTAGCAACTTTAGGAAATTGGCTAATGAATCTTTGTATGAGACTTAGGTGAGGTTTAAAAAGAAGTTGACTCAATGCCCAAACCATAAAATGACTGATGAAAACTTAATGGAAACATTCTATAGAGCTCTGAACTCACTTACAAAACCAATAGTGGATAATTCTATACGAGGAGCTTTTATTGAGCTCACCTTTACTGTGGCTATGGACATGTTAGAAAAAAACTAAAACAAGAAGAGCTTGGCATACCAGAGATTATATGGTAGCAAACAGTACTAGGTCTAGTGTAATATCAGTAGAGCATCATAGGAGAAAGAGTAGTGTAATCAGGATATGGCTCACATGAAAACCTATATGGATCTGCTCATAAAACATTTGCTATTAGGAAATTTAGAAAAGCTAAATCAAACACCGAGGAAGAGGCTAACTGCTTGCATAACCCGGGGGTTTATAGATCGGTGGACAAGGAAACTAAAGTTGGAACCATCAAGGAGATTAGAAGAATAAAATTAACAGAAGTGGACTATATGTACCTCCTGGAAGTCGTGATAATGTTGTTACCAGTTCAGGAAAAAAAAGACCATGGAGTACATAATGGAGAAACTATTAAAGGGAGTTGAGGCAACCAATTTTGGGGTGACTATGATGAAGAGTGGCATATCTTCCATGAGTCAACTAGTAAATTCGCACTCAACTGCCATTAAACAACTGGAGCAGTAGATGAGACAATTATCTGCAGTATTCAACCAAAGGCAAAATTAGACTCTACTAAGTGATACAGTTCAGAATCTAAGGACTGGTGAATCATGTATGGCTATTACCACTAGGAGCGGTAAGATGTTATATAATCCAGGATTGGGAACATTCTCTCATACTAATGTGGTCAAAATGGATTGGGAGATGGTTGATGAATCTTTAGTGGTGCCTATGGATTTAGGAAGTTCAGAAAAGAAGAAATCGGAAATGGAACAACCACCTAAGCTGAAGCATATTAGTGATATGGTGTAAGGCATAAGAAAGGAGGTTAAAGTTTCCCCAGTTGAAATCCCAAGGCCACCACCACCATTTCCACAATGATTAAAGAAGAAAGAAGATGAAGGTAAGTTTAATAAATTCATCTCTATGTTGAAATAATTGACAATGAACGTGCCTTTAGTTGAAGCACTTGACCAAATGTCAGGATATTCTAAACTTATGAAGGATATTGTGATTAAGAAAAGAGAAGTGAGCTATGAATCGGTGGATAATCTCCATCATTGTAGTGCTATTTCTACAAGGTCCTTGGAGTAGAATAAGGCAGACCCAGGAGCGTTCACTATTCCTTGTACGATTGGATCTCTAGAATTTTCTAAGGCATTGTGTGATCTTGGAGCGAGCATTAATCTAATACCACTAGTTTTTTATAAAAAGTTGGGTTTGGGAGACCCCACACCCACTAACATGAAAATATTTATGGCGGACAGGTATGTGAAAAGGCCGATTGGTATGCTACATGATGTACTTATAAAGGTGGCTGATTTTATATTCCCTGCTGACTTTGTGATCCTTGATTGTGAAGTAGACTTTGAAGTGCCCATAATATTTTGTAGACCATTATTAGAAATTGGGAGAGTGTTAGTTGACATGGAGATGAATAAGTAAAGTTTAGGCTCAATGGGAAAGAAGTCAGTTTTGAAGTGCATTAATCCATGAAACAGAAAAAGGAGATGTGTATCTTCTCAATCGTTGATGTATTCTATGAAGATGGGAAATATGCACCAGCTAGGTATGAAACATTTTTAAGGTATCTTGATGAATTCTAAGTAGTTAAGATAACCTAGTCATGACATGACATTAAATCAGGCGTTGTTTGAGAGACAACCCAAGGGATTTTGTTGTTTGTATTTGTATTATATGACTGACATCAGATCTCTACACCTATGGTACCACAGGTATGTTTCTAACTCTCTTGTGTTAGTTTAACGCATTTGGGTCAATGCATGATTTGAAGTTAAGGGTGTGACTGCTTGTATGTTTACGCTTACTATGTTTTGTTTTGTGATGTGTTGTGGTTAATTGGGACAAAATTAAGTATCTGGGGAAGTTGACATATTTTTTTTGGTTTTTGATTTTAGGAAATGATAAATACCTCTCCAATTGTCTATGTTGTAACTGTGTGATGTGCATCTATATGCGACTATTGTGAATCTTTTTATGGCATTGGTATGAGGGACATGATAATCATTGCTAACAATTGCATGAACTGGATAGGTAGTAACTTCTGATATACCTTTGTGTAATGAGTTTGTGAGATACTACCTAGTTCTCGTTGTGTGTTAAATCCAGAACTTGCCCGGTTTGTCTTGCCTTGGTTTTAGGAGAGTGGTTAGGAAAGGATCATAGGCCACTTTTTTTTAGTCCACTTTTAGCCTAAATGACCTTCCATGATTTAATAATATCCCTTGATCCTAATTTTGAACCTGAATGCCTATATTTTTTATTATTATACCTACCACCTTCCCACTTAGATCACACTAAACCTATTTTGGACCTACTCCTCCTTGTTCATTGTGCACTTTGACTTAGGCAAACCGTCTAAGTTGAGGGTGGCTATCATAGGGGTGCGTGATGTAAAGTGAGTATGAAAAAAATTGCAAAGTTGGGTGTCGAAGAAAAAGAATAATAAAAGAAAAATTGTGAAAAAAAGAAAATAAAAGACTAAAGGACCGCAGCCAGCCTGAATTTGCTTCAATAAAGAAAGGGAGAAATAAGTTAAAGGTTGATAAGTGAGACCCCATGTAGACACATAATTTTGTCCCTCCCCTATATCACTTTTACTGATTTTTACCTTATTCTATCATGTAACCTCAACTATTTGATAATCCCTTCATAAAAAGATAAAAATAACAATTCCTAACTAATTTTATCTTATTCTAACAACCCCTCCAATTAAAAGCAGACACCTCACCCCTCACCCTACACCATACCCCTACCCCTACCTCACTACCCTATCCTACTACCCCATCCTAATATATACATACGAACAATACACTCATAAGGAGGCCTTCACTCACAGGATTTTCAACACTCCATTTTTGGTATTTTTATTCTCCTGAGAACAAATAATCACACTCATCGTTACCAACACACACTCTCATTGGACCATTAATATACACAAAACTCACCAACCTCACGATATCTACGCACACATGCACTGATATAAGGAAATCAAAGAGTAAGGCGACCGAAGAGAATAAAGATTTGAGCGAGAGAGTGTGAGAGGAACGGAGAAACAATTAGTGAGAGAGAGCCGATTGAAAACAAGAGGGAAAGGGCTTGAGTTCAGTTTCTGATAGAACTATCGCCAGAATCATCGACAGAGAATACATAAATCATCATCCGTGGCTATGACTATTGGAAATCGACCTAAAATATCAAAAATAGTGACCAATAATCCACCCCACCACTGGAACCCATTGGAAAACGAAAGCAGAAGCAACTTCGTGTTTAAAATTGGGTATGGGTTTCTCATTGGTTTGCAATTTTTGGTTTGGATTTGGCGAAAAATAGTAAAGGGCCTGCCATAGTTGGGATTTTTGTTTTTTTATCGAGATTTTGGTATCCGTCCAGGTTTTCGTACGTGAAATCTACTGGGATTAATCGAATAATACATCAATTTGGAAAGCGTGATCGGAGGTCTAATTCTATCTCTTCCCACTTTTATTTCATTAAACGTGTTCGATTTCTGTGAAATATGGTATGATATGGGTGTTTTGGTGATTTTGATTCATTGTTTAATTTCATTTTATTGATTATGGATTGTTGAAAGTAGCAATTGTGAATTATCACCTTGGAACCTTGAGTTGAAGTTGGGGGTAGGAATCGTAAATCAAAAAGAGTAAATATTATAGTATTTTGATTCATTATTGATGCTGAACGTTGATAGTATTATGACATGTAGAAATGGATAGGCAAACATAGTTTGAGGTAGGCAAATTTAGGATTAAGTTTTCGTTGAATGTTTGAATATGGAATGTTGATTGAATATTTTCTAGTTTATCGTACTTGATTCAATTGTATCATTTGGCCTGGAATACCCCAAAGTACTTGTATTATTTTATTCAGGGAATGCCACAAAGTATTTTATACTCGAAGGACGTCTGTGGCGAAGGTTTGAGGCATCGGGTAGAGCATGGGAGCTAAGTTTAGGATTAGTATAGGTTAGAATAGAATTTCTATTTTTCACATTTTCATAATTTGGAATGTATAATTGGGTTGAACATTATATTTTTGGGATTTGTTTTGGTTTGTGTTTATTTGATTGATTGTTGTGTGTTTATATGGTTTATACATCTTCAGTGTTGAATTAGCCGATACACTCCACCAAGCGATTGTGGTCGAACCGCGGGATCGAGGGGTGCCTAACACCTTCCGCTCGGTCAACCGAATTTCTTGGTCGGAATCTCTGTTCGCAAACCAGTTTTAAAAGAGTCAAAACAGTTTTGAAATGGCTTTTTCAAAGGTGACTTGGCACATCGGATTATGCCAAGTGGCGAATCTGAATAAAAAATATAAATAGTCCTTTTTTGAAATAGATTTTTAATCTTTTGTCACTTTAATAATAAAAACCATTTCAAACTTAAAATGAATCTTTTCGAAGTTTAAAACGGGGTGTGACAACTCTGGCGACTCTGCTGGGGACTTTTCATAATTCGAGCTTATTTTTGGAGTTGTATCGGCTTAGTTTGACATTATGGGTGTATAAACATTATTTGTGTTATCATTTGTTGTTTACTTTATCATTGTTGAGTGCTACGAGTTTATAGTTTTCTCTTGTGTGTTATCGCTTTATATCTGGCATCATGTGCATAATCCGAGTCAATTCTTTCTGCAAAATGTCTCATAGTGAACGTTGTGCACACGAACTCTAGTTGAGTCACCCTTATTTTAGGATGGGGAGCCGTTGGATGTATGGAGTAGGTAGAAAGAAAAGTAGCCACTATCGATCATATGCTCCCCCGGACAGCCTTGTTAGTAAAGCCCAACTTAGGTCAGCCTTTAGGTCATGCTTATGTGCATCATATTGAGACCAGGGTCCACTTGGTCCTTTGTAGGAGACTCTCCTCTAAAGAATCCCTACATGCTAATTGTTGCATTTTTTATGGTAATAGGGTCATTTGACGGACTTATTTGGGGAAAGCATGTACTAGAATTAACAAAGGGTGTGTTAGGCATGGAAAAAAAAGGGGAAAAAAGAGAAAAGGTGAATCAAAAAAGAGTTTCGTAGCTTCTAGGTTCTTTATGGCTTTTGTTTTCCATAATTCAAAAATTAAAAAAAAAATTTACCTTTCTCACTCATTTTCTCAAAAACATCAAAAAGATTTTCCTTTTGTTCCTTTACCATGCATTCATAATTCAAAACTTTCAAAAATATTTTTTTAATTGGAGCTTTTTATAAAGGAAAAATGCAAAAACATGGTAGATGTTTTGTATATTTCATATAACTAAAATACCCAAAAAGATTTTTTCTTTCATAATTGTTGGTGTCAGTTTAATGTAAAGTGCCTGTTAAAAACTCAAAAAGATTTTATTTTTATTGTCCATCTATAATCCCATCTCTCAGGTCTAGTCTTAGTTTGTTTTAATTCATAATTGTCCAATCTTGATGAACTACGTACCCCTGATTCTCCTTTCTCGGGAGTGAGATACGTAGGCAGCCTATTATGGGTTCGGAAAACTTATTTCAAAAAAATCCAAAAAAAAAAGATTTTTTTCACTTTTCCTTTAAAGTGGGTGTTTCCTATACATCTTTAAAAAAAAATCACAAAAAAGATTTTTTGTTAATAGCTTCAAGTCTTATTTTAGTATGAAATTCAAAAATTGAAAACACAAAAAGATTTTTCTTTGGCAATCATAGGTTTCGTTTTGCATAGGGAGTTTAAACCTGAAAAATGCAAAAAGATTTGTTTTATTTGAAATTTCTGAAAGAAAAAAAAGAAAGAAAAAAAAGAAGATTTTCCTTAATAGTCGTAGGTTTCATTTTTGGTTGATCTTATCTCAAAAATTCAAAAAGATTTTCTTCACTCTTTATTTAGAGTAAGTGTTTCATATACATCTTCAAAAGAAAATTACAAAAAGATTTTTCTTTAATAGGTTCAAGTTTCATTTTCCTATGAAATTCAAAATTTAAAATCAAAAAAGATTTTTCTTTGGTAATCATAGGTTTCATTTGGTATAGAAATTTTAAATGTAAAAAAATGCAAAAAGAGTCTATTCTTTTGATAATTTATTATTTTCTTCTCTTTTTAAAGTTTCAAGAACAGAAAAAAGAAAGGAAAAAAGTTTAATTGGCTATTTTGGTAAAACATCACGAACTACGCACACCTAATTCTCCTCTTTCGGGGCTGAGATACGTAGGAGCCCTTCTTGAGTTCGGTGATCTTTTCTAAAAGAAAAAAAAGGGTTTGAAGAAAATGTTGAACTTTAACATATTTGTTGCCTCTTGTTCAGTTAGTTTAAGGTGGTTGGTTTGTGGCATCCTAGCTGGTCCTCCATATCACACTAAATCTAAAGAAGGTTTAGTTGTGTTCAACAAGGATATGATGAGTGACCTCATGGACCAAACAAAGAGGTAGGAAAATAAGAGTTTAAAGGTAGAGAATTTGAGTCTAAGACAACAAATGATGCAAATGTATCGAGCTTAGGCTAGTGGGCTACCTTCTTCTCTATTCCCCACTATTGATCCTACCAATATCATGAGTTTTCCATAACAATTGCAAAAGTCGGTTCCCTATTGTTGATTGAAGCACCATAATATGCCTCAAAATTTATGCCACGTCAGCTACATCTCAATATATCTCGGGTCACATTGTTGAAGGTTGTAGTGCTTTTAAAAGAGAAATGTAAAACGTTGACACTATAAAGGTCACACAGAATCCTTCACCCACACACGGTAATGCATGATATGATATTTGGGAATCAATGAGTCAAGCATGGAGATCCAAAACTTATTTGATAAAGAGAATATGTCTGACAGTGGTGGAAGCTCGAGTCATGCTGATATACAAACTAGTGGCTAAGTTGCCAAGGTGAGCAATTAAGAAGTAACCCC
This sequence comes from Capsicum baccatum var. pendulum, assembly GCA_030864225.1. Taxonomy (NCBI): domain Eukaryota; kingdom Viridiplantae; phylum Streptophyta; class Magnoliopsida; order Solanales; family Solanaceae; genus Capsicum; species Capsicum baccatum. The sequence continues at coordinate 70,459,340 of CM061558.1, read as the reverse complement.
TCTCCCTACTAGGAAGAGGTATGGTAGTTTGTTTTGTTTTCTTTTCTGTTTTTCGAATTATTTTAAGGTTGTAGTTCGGGATCTATCTTGTTTTGTCCCTGTGTCGTTTATGTTCAAACTTTTCTATTTTTTAGTTTCAACTGAATGAAGTGTCTCTTTCCCTTTATGTTTTAAATATGTGTTTGTTTTCTTTACACATCACATTTTATGTTGATTCTAGTGATATGACATGCTAGCAGAATTTTTAGCCAGATCTTAAAATCCAATTTAAGCATGAACATTGAATTAGAGGGTTAAAGTTAGAAAAGAGAGCATCCGAGAAAATAGGTATAGTGTTGAGATATTTGATGACAAGTTGAAGCCTTCTTTAAAAATTAAGGCACTTTCTTTGAGAATCACAAGAATAACTTGGTCATCAATTTAAAGACATGGCTCAATTAGGTCAAATAATGGCTGTGTGAACAGAAAGAAAATCATCTCCATAAAATCATGAGTCATTCAATGTGACGAATGTACAACAAATATGGAGTTTTCTAAAGATGTAGTGATGCACATGCTCAGTTAAAGTTTGTGTTGTTAAAGTGTCACAAATGATCTTTATCTTTCTCTTCAAATTGCATGATGTGTACTGGAATTTTCAAGGATTGATATGACGAAGGCATTTCATTCTGCTATCCAAACATTGTGTCATCCTTTGTTTACCCCATTTGAGCCTTAGTATTATTTTCTTTCATACCCCTCTTTTGGAATCAAGATAGAGTCAGCAAAGCTCAAAAGAAAAGTGTCGAGCAAAATAATAGAGTCAAAAAAAAAAAATTAAAAAGAGAGAGAGAAAAAGAAAATATGTCCAAAAAGAAAAAAAGAAGAGTGTTAAGAAAAATAAATTAAGAAAGGTCCCAAAGAGAAAGAGTCAACAAAAGAAAAATTTAGAATCAAGTGAAAGAACAAGCTGCCAGAACTACGCATGACCTAAATCTCCTCTCTCGGGGTGAGATACGTAGACTACCCTACTAAGGGTTCGGTCTAACCAAATAAACAATGTACAGTCACCCAGTCAAGAGAAACTGGGGCATGAGTTAATCCTCATTATTTGAGTCGATTCCAAAAGTTGTAAGTCCTACCCCACTTCAAGTGTCGTTTGTGCTGCATGTCATCCTTTCTTCCTATTCAAAAGCCAAGTTACAACCACAAAAATACCTTCAGATCACTCTTTAAGAATGTTAAGATGAAGCATCCAATGAATGTGATGACACATTTTGGGAACTACTTGTCTTCCTCAGCAATAAGAATTGGGAGAGAAATAAATAATGAGAGAGTCTGATTGGTGAAAACCCTCACGGGCACCATAAGACAATGGTACACTGAGAGAAATAAAAATGAGAGTCTTATTGGTGAAAACCCTCACAGGCACCATAAGACGACTGTGAGTTGAGAGAAATGAAAATAAGAGAGTCTCAATTGTGAAAAAATCCTCATAGACACCATAAGGCAATGGTGAACTGGAAAAAAAAATGATTGAGGCTTGTTAGAAAAAACCCTTCAAGGTGTCACTAGCCGAATGAGATCTTAAATGCAATTGTCCTAATGAAGAAACTCATTTTCAAGGCCATTAACTCAACAACAATTGGTGAAAGTGTGGATGGAAAGATCAGGCTTAATCTAAAATGCATGGCATAATCATTAGAGTTGACTATAATTTTTAGATAAATTTTTACTTCTTTGTTTCAAATGGGGACATTCATTGTCTTTTCTCTCTTTTTTATTTTTATTTTTTTGAGTCAGTTATCTAAATAAAAATCATTGTCGTTATTTTTCTCTTGTATTTGAGTCTAGTCCGTGTCAAAACAAGTGAGAAAAAATATTTCAAAACTGGCTACCAGTTTTTTTAATTGTACAAAGCAAGACAAACGGCCAACATATGAAAGAAACAAGATTGCAAGTCAGAACAAAGGGTGTAGAAGGTTGTTGTCAACAAAAATTTGGGGAAATTTAGGAAAATACCAAGGTTTAAAGGGATTGTCAAAGAAACATAGCAAAGCAGAGATACTGTATTTGTTTCAGAGTCGCACTTAATTATTTGAGTTTGAGTCAATGAAGCAACAAGTCAATGGCATACGCTAGGTGTTGGAATCAAGATCAAATGTGACCAGTGCAAAAGCGATCATCGTGAAAGCTAAAGCCTCAAACCAGACACCACATTTTATACTCACAAGTTTTACAAATGTAGGAAACAATGTTGCTGCACAGGTTTGATAATCAAATTATGGTAAAAAATCATCATCTTATATCCCTCGGAGACACACTTTCTTTTCCAGGGATTTCAATTTTCATTTTCCAGTTGATACACTTCTTAAATTGAACCTTGATTCCTATAAGGCATACCTTTTAGTCGAGTCATCCCCCTTGATTCCTAGAAGATGTACCTTTTAGTCGATTCATCCCCCTTGATTCCTATAAGGCGTACCTTTTAGTCGAGTCATCCCCCTTGACCCCTAGACGACGTACATTTTAGTCGAGTCATCCCCCTTGATTCCTATAAGGCATACCTTTTAGTTGAGTCATTTCCCTAGATTCCTATAAGACGTACCTTTTAGTCGAGTCATCTCCCTTTGATTCCAATAAGACGTACCTTTTAGTCGAGTCATTCCCCTTGATTCCTATAATATATACCTTTTAGTCAATTCATTTCTTTTGATTCCTATAAGACGTACATTTTAGTTGAGTCATCCACCTTGATTCCTATAAGATGTACCTTTTAGTCAAGTCATTCTCTTTGATTCCTATAAGACGTACCTTTTAGTCAAGTTATTTCCTTTTGATTCCTATAAGACGTACCTTTTTAGTTGAGTCATTCCCTTTGATTCTTATAAGATGTACCTTTTCGCCGATTCATCACCCTATATTCCTATAAGACGTACCCTTTAGTCGATTCATTTCCCTTGACCCCTAGAAGATGTACCTTTTAGTCGAGCCATCCCCTTTGATTCCTATAAGACGTACCTTTTAGTCGAGTCATTTCTCTTGACCCTAGAAGATGTACCTTTTAGTCGAGTCATCCCCTTTGATTCCTATAAGATGTACCTTTTAGTCGAGTCATCCCCTTTGATTCCTATAAGATGTACCTTTTAGTCTAGTTATTCCCTTTGACCGCTAGAATACATACCTTTTAGTCGAGTCATTCCCTTTGATTCCTATAAGACGTACCTTTAAGTTGAGTCATTTACTTTGATTCCTATAATATATACCTTCTAGTCGAATCATTCCAATTAACTCATAGAAGATGCATTTCTTTGTTTGGGATAATTTTCTTTTTAGTTTTGATGTGATTTCAGGAGCCCGCCTGAAGAACAAGGCGAATAAATAAAAAGTCAAGCAACATTGTGAAGAAGTTGAAGGTCAAGAAACAAGATGAAGAAACTGGAAGTCAATAGATTGAAAAAATACCAAGCCGGGAGCCCGCCTGAAGAATAGGGTGATAAAGTTGAAAATCAAGCAGTAAGTTGAAGAAATTGCAAGTCAGGAGCCCGCCTGAAAAATAAGATGATGAAACTCAAGTCAAAGAGTCCAAAAGAAGCTGCGTCAATAGGATTTTGTAATTTCATTTATGTTTTTAACTTGAAATTTTAATTTTAGATGTAATGACAGAGCCGCAGACCGAAACCTCGACGGAACCTCACTTGACTCTCCCACAAGTTTGTTCTTCTTTCTTTTGTTTCCTCCTTTGAATAATGGTTGGGTCAAAATTATATCTCCTTATCTACTTCTTTGTATGAAAACACTTTGTGTTTACAAGCAAAGAGGGGCATGATGTAGACACGTAATTTTGTCCCTCCTCGATATCACTTTTACTCAGTTTTACCTTATCCTATCATGTACCCTCAACTGTGTGATAACCCTTTCACTAAAAGACAAAAATAACAATTCCTAACTAATTTAATCTTATTCTAACAACCCCTCTAATTAAAAGCGGACACCCCACCCCTCACCCCACACCATACCCTTACCCCTACCTCACTACCCTACCCCACTACCCCATCCTAATATATACATATGAACAATACACTCACAAGGAGGCCTTCACTAACAGGATCTTCACATAATCACATTACCACAAAAAAATCCCAATTTCACTAAAAAAAAACACCTCACACCATTTTTGAACACTCCATTTTTGGTCCTTTTAATCAACTAAGCACACATAATCACACTCATCCTTACCAACACACTCTCTCATTAGACCATTAATATACATAAAACTTACCAATCTCCCAATATCTACACACACATGCACTGATATAAGAAAATCAAAGAGTAAAGCGACCGGAGAGAATAAAGATTGGAGTGAGAGAGTATGGGAGGAGATGAGAAATAATTAGTGAGAGATAACCAATTGAAAACAAGAGGGAAAGGGCTTGGGTTTTAGTTTTTCAGCAAAACCATCACCGAAATCGTCGATGGAGAATACCCAAATCATCGTTCATGGCTGTGACTGCCAAAAATTGACCGAAAATATCAAAAATAGCGACCAATAATCCACCCCACCACCATAACCCTTTAAAATATAAAAGTGGAAGAGGCTTCGCGTTTGAAATTGGGTATGGGTTTCTCATTGGTTTGCAATTTTTGGTTCGGGTTTGGTAAAAAATAGTAATGGTTTTGTAGTAGTTGGGATTTTTGTTTGTTAATCGAGATTTTGGTATCCATCGAGGTTTTTGGATGCAGAATCTACCGGGATTAATCAAATAATACATCGATTTGGAAAGTATAATCGGAGGTCCAATTCTATCTTTTCCCACTTTTATTTCATTATATATGTTTGATTTACGCGAAACATGGTATGATATGGGTGTTTTGGTGATTTTGATTCATTTTTTGGTTTCATTTTATTGATTATGGATTGTTAAAAGTAGAAATTGTGAATTATCACCTTGGAACCTTAAGTTGAATTTAGGGGTAGGAATCGTAAATAGAAAAGAGTGAATATCATAGTATTTTGATTCATTATTAATGTTGAACGTTGATAGTATTATGACATGTGGAAATGGATTGACAAACATAGTTTGGGGTAGGAAAATTTAGGATTAAGTTATCATACCTGATTCAATTGTATTATTTGGCTGAGAAAGCCCCAAAGTATTTGTATTATTTTATTCGGGGTGAAGACCCGAGGCATCGTTTAGAGCATGGGAGCACAGTTTAGGATTAGTATATGTTAGAATAGTATTTATATTTTTTGGATTTTTTTAATTTGGACTATATAATTGAACTGAACATTATATTTTTGGGATTTGTTTAGATTTGTATTTGTTTGATTGATTGTTGTGTGTTTATATGGTTTATACATATTTAGTGTCAAATTATCTGATACGCTGCACCAAGCGACCGTGGTTAAACCATGAGATCGAGGGGTGCCTAACACCTTCCCCTCAGTTGCATTGCTAGCTGCTTACTTTTTTAGGTAATGTAACTTGTACATATGCTTGGTTATTGTTGCTAATTTGATATCATATCTTGATTCCTTTGTGTCACACTGTTGATCTTCATTGATATACATGGTTGGTTTTGAAGGTGATTCAAATTGGAGAGGGTAATATGTGTTGAACTAAAACTGATGATTGACTTCAATATGTGCTTTCCATTCTCTTGGTTAAACATCGTGGTACTATAATGTGTTAGTTACTTGAGGATAAGTAATTGTTCTAATTTGAGGGTGTTGATGTGCGAGCTTGACGCTATCACATTTAAGGCTTTTAACTCAGAATAATTGTAAATTCTTAAGCAACTTTTGTTCTTTTGATTGTTTTCTTTGTGACAGTGCAGGTGAGCTAAGATGTATGAAAACCAATGACAACTGAGTCAAAAGAGATAGATTTTGAGTAAGCATCCATGAAGAGTATAGTTGACGACATGTCTGATAGGTCGTCAACTTTGTGAATAGCCTTCAGGAATATCGTCAGCGAAAGGCAGTGCATAGGAGTTAGAGTGGAGAAATGATGACATTTTATGATAAGCCATCAAAATCCTGATAAGTTATCAAGAATACCATCAGCCTAAGGTAGTGTGTAGAAGTTATAGTGAAGAGTTGACGACATCGTCTGATATGTCATTAATTTCCTGATAAGTTGTCATACCTTGTCGTCAGTCGAAGGAAGCAAACTTAGAATTTGAAGAGGAGTTGATGAAATTTTCTAATAAGTCGTTAGAATCCTAATAAGTCATCACACATGTCGTCACAAATTTCATCAGCTAAAGGAGCAAAAATATGAATAATAGTTTCGAATTTCCTTTAAGTTACAGATATAAATAGAAGCTTTTAGGGTTTTATTGGAGAACTAGAACTTATTCCAAAGGCAAAGTCACCGCTTTTTGGTCCTATTAACTTAGAATTCAATTTTCAACTCTGTGATTGGGTTTTGGGAACTTTTTCTTGAACTTGGAAGAGAATCAACTTCAGCCTTCATCTTTTGTATGTTTGATTTCTCTAAATGAGGAATACAATTATTTCTATCTCTTTCTTTCTCATGTGGAACTAAAACCCATAAATAGGGTTATGGGATCTATGATTATTCCTTCATGAATTTAATAGTTGGTTAGGGTTTGAGTGATTGTGAGAACATCCAGATAATTCCTTTGTAATGATTATTTTCTATTGGTTGCAAAAAATAGATCTAGCCTTATGTTTTCTTGCTCGAACTTAGAAATAAACTAAAGGTAGTGAATTATCAATGATTTGGGAAGGTTAATTTTCCATCTAATGGTTAATGTCATAACAGGATTAATCAACTCAAGATAAAATCATTGTGAATAGAAGGTTTCCCTAAGTTCAAGAGAATCATGGAGTAAAACATCTAGGTAGGTTGAGAAATATTTAGATGAACTATCAATACTGATAATTTGGTGTTTTCCATAAGTCTCAAGAATCCAGTACTACAACTATTATTCAATAAGAGGTTAATAATCATAATGATCACAACCCTAGTTTCTCTCTATCATTGATTTAAACCATTGAAATTTTATCTTTGAGTTCTGAAGCAAGTAGAAATTTTAATCATCATTTGATTGATAAAATCCCCAATCAAAGGAAACCATTATCTATCAGTCATTTTAATTAAAAATAGACTTGATTGATACCTTATTTCCTGTGGGATTGTACCCCAACCTAGTTGGGTTATAAATTTGACAACGACCACTTACTCTCTCATAAAAGAGGTGTAACTTGGGCATATTAGTCATCGCATCAAGGATTGCCCTCAGCTTCAGAGAAATGCTAGTCAGGGTTCTGGTCAGGTAGTTGCACCTAGTTAGGCTACTCATAATACTGCAGGGATGGGAAATAGAGGTAGAGGTAATGGGGAATAGGTTGCTGGAAATCAGGCATAAGGAAATACTGGTAGAGGCCAACCGAGAGTCTTTGTACTTACTAGATAGGAGGTTCAGGCCTCAAATGTAGTGGTTATATGTATTCTTTCCATTTGTTATTTTGATCCATATGCTTTGATTGATCTGGGTGCTACCCACTCTTATGTGTCCTTATACTTTGCTGTGAGATTTTATAGACAGCCTTAGATGTTAGATTGTTCTTTTTTTTGCTACTCCCATAGGAGATTCCTTATTAGTTGAGTATGTGAACCGTGATTGTGATATTATAGTAGGAGGTAGGGATACCTTGTTGACTTGATTGTACTTGTTATGATTGACTTTGATGTGTTGATGAGCATTGCTTGGTTATCTCCTTGCTATTCTACAATAGATTGTCATGCAAAGATAGTTCAATTTAAGATACCAACGAATCTATTTTTGTATTGGAAGGGGTAAAGTTCCATAGGTTAGTAATGTTATATCTTTTATGAAGACCCAACAACTATTAAAGAAAGGTTGCACGAGTCTCTTGGCTATGATAAGTGATGTTAGAGAGGGAGACCTTAGTTTAGAGGAGCTACCTATGGTGAAGGAATTTTCTGATGTATTTTCTGAGGAGTTGTCAGGATTACCTCAAGTTCGAGAGATATACTTTGGTATTGATTTGGCACCTGACACTATGCCAATATTTATACCCCCATATCGTATGGTACTAGTAGAATTGAAGGAGCTTAAACAATAGTTGCAAGACTTGCTAGATAAGAGTTTCATCAGGCCGAGTATACCGCCATGGGGTACACCCGTTTGGTTTGTAAAGAATACAGATGGGTCTCTAAGAATATGTATTGACTACAGGCAGCTAAATAAGGCAACAATACGTAACAAGCATTTGTTGCCTCGTATAGAGGACCTTCTTGATCAGTTACACGGAGCTGCTCATTTTTCAAAGATTGATCTCCAATTGGGTTATCATCATCTTTGAATCAAGGAGTAATATATATCAAAAAGAGCATTTAGAACCCGATATGGTCATTATGAGTTCCTTGTGATGACTTTTGGGTTAACAATGATTTTGCTGCATTCATTAACTTGATGAATAGGGTGTTCAGACCATTTTTGGACAAATTTGTGATAGTATTTGTTGATGATATTCTGATATATTCTCGTAGCTAGGAGGAACATGAGAATCATCTAATGATCGTATTGCACACATTACGGGAACATATTATGCTAATTTCTCAAAGTAGGCAATTTTGGCTCAACTCAGTATCATTTTGGGGTAATATTATCTCCAAAGATGATATTATAGTGGATTCTTAAAAGACATAAGCAGTGTAAAAATGGAGTAGATCTACTTCACCTATAGAGATTCGCAGCTTTAATGGTTTGGCTAATTACTAGAGGCGTGTTGTGTAGGATTTCTCTAAACTTGCAGCTCCATTGATCAGGTTAACACAAAAAAATGTGAAGTTCCAATGGACGGAAGAGTGTGATCAGAGCTTTCAAAAACTCAAAACATATTTTTCTACTACACTAGTTTTAGCCTGGCCATCAGATTCTGGAGGATTTAAGGTATTCTGTGATGCTTCATGGATTGGATTAGGATGTGTTCTCATTCAACATGATCATGTTATTGCTTATGCTTTGAGACAGTTGAAGAAGAACAAGCTGAATTATCCTACCCATAATTTGGAGATGGCCGCTGTGGTTTTTTCTTTTAAGATTTGGAGGCATTAATTATACGATGAAACTTATGAGATTTATACTGATCACAAGAGCTTGAAGACTATTTTTTAGCAGTGAGATCTAAATCTTCGACAGCTTCATTGGATGGAATACTCAACGATTATGATTGTGCTATATTGTATCATCTTGGAAAAGCTAATGTTGTGGCTGAAGGTTTGAGCAGGAAATCTATGGGTAGTTTGGCAAATATAGCTCCTGGAAGGAGGCAAGTGGTGAATGATGTGTAAAAACTTGAAGTAAAAGGTGTCAGTTTTGATATTGGCATGTCAGGGGTGTTGTTGGCTTATGTTAAAGCTAAATTCTTTTTGGTAGAGCGCATAAAGGCCACTTAATTTGAGGATGTATTGTTGTGTAAATATCGAGATAAGGTCTTAGGTAGTCAAAATAAGATGAAGAGTGTTGATTATGATGATATTCTTCGAGTGGGTAATCGATTATGTGTACCACCTACAGATGGGTTAAGTGGAGCTATTCTTGAGGAAGCTCACAACTCCAGATATACCATTCTCCCTGGTTCCACTAACATGTATCTTGACCTAAAGTAGTTGTACAGGTGGGAAGGTATGAATAAAGATATTTCTGACTTTGTTTTTAGTTGCTTGACTTGTCAACAGGTAAAAGCGGAGCATCAACAACCACTAGGATTATTGCAAAAGATCAGGATTCTAGATTTGAAATGGGAAAGAGTTACCATGGATTTTGTAATCGGGATACCACGAACCATTAAATGCCATAACTCTGTATGGGTAATTATAGATTGACTTACTAAGTCTGCTCACTTTCTGCCAGTAAAGACTACATATAGTGGAGTGAAATATGCTCAGTTATTTATGGATGAAATTGTTCAACTTTATGGAGTTCCATTGTCTATTATTTCTGATAGAGGATCACAAATCACTTTACGCTTTTGGAGATCTTTCCAAAAAACATTGGGTACCCGAGTAGATCTTAGTACTGTATTTTATCCGCAGAAAGATGGACAGTTTGAGTGTACTATATAAATTTTGGAGGATATGTCGAGAGCCTGCATTCTTGACTTTGGAGGTAGTTGGGATACTTACCTAACCTTAGTTGAATTTTTTTATAATAATAGTTTTTAGTCAAGCATTCAAATGGCTCCATATGAAGCCTTATATAGTAGGCAATGTCGTTCTCCTATTGGGTGGTTTGAAGTTGGAGAGGCTAAAGTTTTATGACCATAGATAGTAGATAATGCAATGGAAAAGGTCCAATTGACTATACAACGATTGATCACAGTTCAAAGCAAACAAAAGTCTTATGTAGACAAGAGAAAAAGAGATTTGGTGTTCGTATTTGGGGATAAGGTTTTTCTATGCGTCTCTCCTATGAAGGGTGTTATGCGATTCAAAAAATGAGGTAAATTGAGCCCGAGGTATGTAGGACCTTATGAGATACTTTAGCGAATAGGAGGAGTGGAGTATCATGTGAAACTACCTCCCGAGATGTCTTTCTTCCATCCGGTGTTTTATGTCTCTATGCTAAGGAAGTGTATATCATTTTCTTCGCGCGTTCTCGAAGCACCGACCTTGCAACTTGATGAGAATTTAACATATAAAGAGGAAATAGTGGCTATAATTGATCGACAAGTAAGGAGGTTTCAGTCAAAAAATTTTGTGTCCTTGAAAGTCTTATGGAAGAACCATACCACTGAAGAAGCTACATCGGAATCAGAAAAGGATGTGAGACTCAAGTACCCTCATTTATTTTAGTCTTTAGGTATGTACTTATTTTAAATTCAGGGACCAAATTTCTTATGGTTGGGAGAATGAAATAGACAATATTATATATAGTGAGTAATTATATTTGAAAAAAAAAGAAAAAAAAGAGAAGAGAAATGGGCTAAAGACTATTTTAAATTAAAAAGGGAAAAGGAATGAGTATATTTTTTTTTCACGACCCAAACCAATTAATAATGGGATTGAAGAAATTGGGAGTTAAGAGGGGAATAAATTGGTTTACAGGGCTTTTCCCTTTTTCTGCAACTAGGCAGCAATGTGAAAAGCATGAGCAACAGCGACCAATTTTAATAAAAAAAGGGTCAACTTGTTTGAATTGGAAAAAAAATCAAGGAAGAAGAAAAAGTGAGTTTGTTCAGAGAATGTTATCGGGTTTAAGGTAAACCCTTTCCTACATCTTTATTAATTTCTTTTGGGCATGAATTTGAAAAATTGAAGATTACCATTAAACCTTAAGGGTTGGGTAGTCTAATTTTACCACGAATTAGCCTAAAATAAGAGATTTAACACGAGAATGGATATTATGTGATTATAGGTTTGATCCAAGAAAGTGATACGAATCGTTCAGGGTGATAAATTTGGTATTTCAACAAGTGTACTGTGAGTAGTAATCTTACCATAATTTGTGTTTGTTAACTTGCATATTTATACTTGATTTTGATGAAATAATGAGTTACGAAATGCTTTGATGATTTTGATTAAATAATGGTTACGAAATGCTTTGAAATTGCATATGGGGCAAGTCCTGTACTTGATATAATATTTAAATTGTTATTGAAGATATTATATTATTAAAGTGAATATTTTCACTTACATGAGGAGTATGTATTTTTGACATGAGTTTTATTCAAGTTTACAAGTAACATGATTTGATATGAATTTTGAAAGCTATGTACTATTATGAAAAGGCTTTCATATGAATATCTATTGTTTACAAAGAAAGTATAAATGGGAGTAGACCTTGATTTGAATCCCATGGATAAAAATGAGATCGTTAGACCTGGTGGACCTTGTATTTATTGATAACTGTTATAGCCCTCGCTAGTGGAAAGGGAGAACTAGCATACTCATACTGATATGATATTTGATTCCTTTATGAGGGGTCTACTGTTATGGGCTATTCTTGATGAATAAGAATGCCATACTGATTACACGATTCATTCTTGGAAACCTCCCAAATATGTAATATTTCATATAATGCGATGTTTTTTTGAGTTTATTATTGAACTATTGGTTTACTTGTCTTACATGAAAAAGAATTATTAATGGTAATAAAAGGAATACAAAAGTTTTCTACATTTTTATGACCAAAATCATTTGTCGTTAAAACAGACAATACACAAATATTAGGATTGATATTCAATAAACTACCTGTAAGATCTTCTACTTTGGTTTTAGAGGTAGAAACTTCTTCTATATATTTATTTTTATAAATTTCTAAAGTTTTTTCTAATCTTTTAGTGCTTCTTTTTGTCTTTTTTTTTTTGAGAAAATTTGATATAATATCTTCATCAAGGCTTCCTTTCTGATGGATTCCTTTGTTGGAAATTCTTGGAATGATGATTTCATCCCTAATTGTTTTCCCATTTCTTTATTAAAAGTATCAGTCTTTTCAATAAAACTATTTATTGTAGCTGGTGAGCTATCTTTAGATTTATTTTGTTAGTACCCATGGCATGGTGTTATCACCCTTCCAGGTGGGGTTATAGGTTTGACCCCAATTAGATTAGAGGTATGTCGGTTAGATGATTACCTCCTACACTTTTGGTTTAAGTCTTAGTATAAAATTTAGTTTAGTTCTACAGAATTAAGACTTTAGATACAATCAATCAGTATTAGTAACTCAGTTATCCGAATTCAGTACTTAGCTTTGGAAAAGCTCAGTTACAATATACATCCACGTTCATGTGTAGTATAGTATACTCAGTAGTTACAATAGTTTCAATTTTCATGTACTCTCGTCTTCAGTTACTCTATATCGTTAGTCAGTATTGTTCATGAATATGAATTCTTGCATTTAGCCTTACCTCATCTAGCATACCAGTACATTTTACGTACTGACACATACTTTCTCTTGCACTATAATGTCTTATATCATAGGTTCAGAGGTTCCGGTTCCTGACCGTGCATAGACAGATTCAGATTCAGCTAGCAGTAGATTTAGAAGTGAGTCCTAATCTATCGAGTATATACTTTTTTTTAGTATTTCAGTAGAGGGAGTTAGTTGGGGGATTTTCCCATAAACTCCACTTTCAGACAATTTCTATTAGAGGAATTTCAGACTAGTTTTCAGATAGTATTCAGTTTTACAGATTATTATTTTGGTGTTTAAACTTTATCGGTATTTAGATTTTGAACCTTATGGCAATGCATCCAAATTTCGCATTTATTTCATGATTATTATACAGTACTCACAACAGATATCAGTCATGGGTTGGTTTGTGGTTCTTCGGAGTTGCAAGCACCGTGTCACGACTAGGGGGTAGTCTTGATTCATTACGAAATAAATATTTTCATTTTATCTGAAAGTACAAACTCTAAGCTTCGTTAAAATTTTTCATCTTTTAATGATATATAATTCCTGGGATAATAGGTGAATAATAATTTGGTATAAGCCAAATTTCCTTCAACAATACCTAGGTTTCCTTCTCTAGTATTAATAAATCTTTCATCTAAAAGGTTAATTACTATGGGACAGTCTATTCCTTCCTTAAAAGTGGATTTAATCATTATTTGGATTCCTCAAAGATAAACATAATTCATCTTTTTCCTATTTCTTTCTTGAATTTTTCTTAAAATTTGGTCAATCATAGGATTTATTAATAAATTAATCTTATGTTTGACAGTAGTTTGAGTGGCTTCAATCACCTTTTTAATTTCCTGGTATTCATGATAGGAGATTTTATTTCTTGAGAAGGTTCTTTGGAATCTATTCAATATACTATCTTCCATTCGAAGATTAATTTTAATCCTTGGTTTTTTCTTAGCAATTCTCCATCAAATGTTGCTTTTAATACATATCCTCACTGATCTTCTTCAGCCTCTATAACCTGAGTAGTTTCTTCTATGTTCTCAATTTATTGTTTCATTCTTCTAAATCAGAACTTAATTCTGAGAATTTTTCATAGAGTTCTATATAAAAGTCTTCACTTTAATATATGAAACTGACTCTAGGTCTGACTCAATTTCTTCTCTATCTATTTTAGATATTTTGACTCTTTTCTTGTTACATTCATAACTTTTGTGGCCTTCTTCTCCGCAATTATAGCATTTGCATTTCTCCATAGATTTCTTTTTGAAATTTCTTCATTTTTTAAAGTACCTTTATCTTGGTACATAATCTTTCTTGGAAATGTTTTTCCTTCTTATTAATCCCTTGTTTTTTCTTATAAAGTATTTCTTTCATGACATCCCCACTGAGATACTGCTTCTGTATCTTCACAGAAGATCTGGCTACCAATTCTTTTAGATTTTCTTTGCATATTTTGTAGCATGCAAAGATGGCTAAGTCTTTGATTAAGCAAGGCAATCCTTATTCCTAGAGAGTCATACGTTTGATCTTCTTTAGCATATTCCTCTTTAAAAAAGCTAGCCAAATATCCTGGTAGCTATTGATAGTATTTTTCTATATATGGAGCCATGTTTGCACTACTATCAAATAGATTTTAGTAATATGTTTCAAACTCACAAGTATATTCTTAAATATATTTCATTTTACAAATTTGAAGTTTTTCTAGCCATTCTGCAGCTAACAGCCTTTGCTTTTATTTTCCTTTAGAAATATTTTCTTGGCTTACTAGGAATTCAACATCTACATATTTCACTATGTGATTTATCCCTTCTCGTGTTGATTTTTGAAATTGTTCTACAACTTCTAATCTGAATATTTTTTCAATTTCTTCTGAAATTCTTTTAAACAAATTGTCTACATTTCCAGTTAAAGTGTCTGTGGCTATTAAGTGCTTTTTGTCACTGCTATAATTGCTTTCTCTTCTTAAAATAAAGAATAGTTCTATGTTTTTGGCCTATAAGTCCAAAAATTCTTCTAGTTCTCTTTTACATTCTAAATCAAAAAATTGGGTAGATCTATCATCTCCTACTAGGATTCTATTTGGCATAAATTGTAACACCCCAACTTAGGAAGGAGTCCCACATCGACAAAACACAGTAGGGATGCTAGGTATATAAGTAAGAAAGCCTTACCCCCTAGTGATGCATTTTAAAGACGTGCGGGTCTAGGCCCAGAGCGGACAATATCACTAGTAGGTTGGGCAGAGACAAGGGTATCTCGGGACTTTGTGGTTCGAGATGCCCGTTGTGGCCAGGGCCTCGGGCCGGGTTATGACAGAATGGTATCAGAGTTGCTCCTGTGTTTTCCCTGTTGATAAGGGCCAGAGTTCAAACTGAGTGTAGGAAAATCCTGGTAAGGCGGGGCAAACCTCAATCCCGAGTCTAGGCAAATCCCATTTAGTGGGGCAAAACTCAGCGAGGACGCTGAGTCCATAAGGTGGGTGTATGTAACACCCCAACTTAAGAAGGAGTCCCACATCGACAAAACACAGGAGGGATACTGGGTATATAAGTGAGAAAGCCTTACTCCTTAGTGAAGAGTTTCAAAGACGTGCGGGCCTAGGCCTAGAGCAGACAATATCACTAATGGGTTGGGCAGAGACAGGGGTATCTCGGGCCTGTGTGGTTCGGGATGCCTATCGCGGCCAGGGCATCGGGCCAGGTCATGACATAAATTTAGCTTTAGAAATTATATGGTATTGACAATTGTAGTCTTTCAATTTCTTAGATTTAGGTAGGAAATTACTCCTTGGAACTAGCTCATTAAACAAGCTTCCTTCTTTTTTAGGGTTTCAAAGATTCCTTGGGGTCCATCTGTATCCCCATGGTTGGTATGACCACGGTAGTTTTGATCATTAAGATCAAGTTCTTCCAGAGCATAGACTAGTTCGTCTAGTTCATTCATTTTCTTTTGTTTCTATTAGATCTTCTACTTTGGTTTTAGAGGTAGAAGTTTCTTCTATATCTTTATTTTTAGAAATTTCTAAAGTTTCTTCTAATTTTTGTAATGATTCTTTTTGTCCTTTTTCGAGAAAATTAGATATAATTTTTTCATCAAGACTTCCTTTCTGATAGATTCCTTTGTTGGAAATTCTTGGAATGAAGATTTCATCCCTAATTCTTTTTCCCATTTCTTTATTAAAAGTATCAGCCTTTTCAATAAAACTGTTTATTTTAGCTGGTGAGCTATCTTTAAAGATTTTGATTTCTTCTTATATTAGATTTATTTTAAGGACTATATGTCTTTACATATCTAAACGATCGTTTAGTTTTTATAAAATTTCTTTATTACTCCTTTAAACAGATTATGTTCTAATTTACACTATAGATACCAGATTTCCTGTTCTAGCTTAAATATTATTTTCTTTTGAAAGAATAATGATTTTTTCCAGACTCCTGAAAATGAGTTGTAGGCATAACATTCCTTTTGGAGGTTAAGCTCTTGCTTTAGTTCTGGTAATAGTCTTAAAACTTTTTCTTTATCCATTGGATAGGCTATATTTAGGTGGTTTAAAACTAATCTTGTTATAATTAGGTAGAATAACCCCAATTCTTCTAGACTTTAAATGTCCTATTAATTTTTCTTCTAAGCTAGATATCACAGTGATTAGATGTTCTAACTTATGGAGTTCATCTTGAGTTTCACTCAATCTTTTATATTCTAAATAG
The DNA here is from genome assembly GCA_030864225.1 of Capsicum baccatum var. pendulum. NCBI lineage: Eukaryota > Viridiplantae > Streptophyta > Magnoliopsida > Solanales > Solanaceae > Capsicum > Capsicum baccatum. The sequence goes on along the minus strand of CM061558.1, from coordinate 70,442,739 downwards.
TTACTATTTAGAGCTCTTTTGACTTCTCTAAAAATATTTTTATATTGTCTCCTCATATTGAGATTTTATCTATTAGTTTAATAACTAGTTTAATTTAACTACTTGGCTTTGATACCAATAATAGGGAGTTGTTCGCAAACAGGATGCGCATCTGAAATTTTAATTCACCTAATCAGTGAAATAACCTATATCATTCCAATAGTATGGATCATCATCACTATCCATATATGAATAGTCATGAATAGACCATTAATCTTGAACAAGATGATCTATAATTTTTTCAATAATTTTTTTTGTAATCTTTATTTAATTTTATCTTCTTTAAAATAGTGATTAAAGTTTTTTCATCTAAGAAAATTGTATAATAATTCATTAAGCAGTTTAAAGAACAAATTTCTTTATCAAAACTTTATAACTTTGACACTGTAAAACCAGTATTTCTTTTAGATTATAAGCTCTGTCTAGAGAGTGAAAATTTTTTAGTTTTAATCTATTAATTTCAGAAATATTTGAAGTATTCTTTAAACGATAGACTTTCTGATTGTATGTTCTTAACTTTGTTATATCTCGGTTAAGAGTTCCTATAATTGGTTAATTGTGGTTGTACCACTCTCATGCTGATAAGTATAAACAATTTATAATTTAATATTTCCTATAGGTACTTAGTAACATATAATATGTATGAGTGCATAAGGTAGATATGAAGACAAATTTTTCTTATGCTAATACGTTCATGAATGATTGAGTTTATGTATATACCTTTTGACTTTCTTTTTATATTGGTTGTATCAACATTGCAATGTTTCTCCTTCCGGCTATGAATAACTATTTAGCCAATTGCGACTCACTATCTAAGACTACTGTTTCGTTCTTCCTCCGTTGAGGATGAAGATCGCAACCTTCATTTTTCACCGACATATAAGATTATCAAAGGGTATACAAACAAACTTATTTATTTCATGAATACATTATAACATACTAAAAATCTTTACTTAGATCTTCCTTATACTCACATACAAACTATTTGCTAATTTTCCCTGATGGGAAGTATTTTTCACTCACTCATATAGAAGATTCCTAACATTTTCTAAGAAAGAAATGTTTAGAGAAATGTAGTCTACCTTCTATGAATTTCTATCACTCCTTTTATAGACACAAGCAGGGGTAGAATTACAATATTTGTTTTCTTCAGGGCCATCCCTTTAAAAGCCTTTATTTCTCTTCTAGTCTCTTATCAGGATAATAGAAAAGATTCTTCTACTTTTTGATTGGCTACTTCTGGACCGTGGGGTCCAGTCTTTTTTATTATTTTTCATCTGGTGCCGATAATTATGTTGACAAAAGTGCTTTTGCGTTACGTCTTTTCTTCCATTGTTGGATTCTCTTTACAACTGTAAATTATATTTCTTCGGACATTTATGAGCTTTCTCCATCATTTATTTTTAGATTTCTGTGTTCCAGAAATTTACATGCCATGGTCCAAGTTTCTGGAGAAGCTGGAAATTGGTGTGTTTTGAACTCACATTTTTTTCCCTTAAGATTCCTAATTTTGATTTTTCGTTGGTCATTAAAATGCAGTGTGTATCCCTATTGAGGGCTTTATAATTTCCTTCATATTTATTTTTAAGGATGTTATATACTGCCTTTATTGGATCATCATCACTATCCACATATGAATAGTCATGAATAGACCATTGTTCTTGTACAAGATGATCTATAATTTTCTTAAGAATTTTTTCTTGTAAATATTTATTTAATTTATCACTTTTAAAATAGTGATTAAAGTTTTTTCATCTAAGAAAATTGTATAATAATTCATTACGCATTATAAAGAACAAATTTCTTTATCAAAACCTTGTAAAATTGACCCTGCAAAACCCATATTTCTTTTAAGAAATCAAAATCCTTAAAGATAGCTCACCAGCTAAAATAAACTATTTTTTGAAAAGGCTACCAATAATAAGGAGCTATTCGCAAACAGGGTGTGCTTGCGGAATTTTAGTTCACTTAATTAGTGAAATAACCTTCGTCATACCAATAATATGGGTCATCATTACTATCCACATATGAATAGTTATGAATAAACCATTGTTTTGAACAAGATGATCTATAATTTTTTCAAGACCTTTTTCTTGTAAATATTTATTTAATTTTATCTCCTTTAAAATAGAGATTAAAGTTTTTTTCATTTAAGAAAATTGTATAATAATTCATTAGGCATTATAAAGAACAAATTTCTTTATCAAAACCTTATAACTTTGACACTGTAAAATGATTATTTCTTTTAGATTATAAGCTCTGTCCAGAGCGTCAAATAATTTTATTTTTAATATGTTAATTTCAAAAATATTTGAAAAGTATTTTTTAAATGATAGACTTTCTGATTGTATTTTCTTAACATTGTTATATCTCGGTTAAGAGTTCCTATAATTGTTTTGAATTCCCAAAACTTTCGTCTAAGTCTTTTTTATTGTGGTTGTACCACTCTCATGCTAATAAGTATAAAAAAATTCATAATTTAATATTTCTATAAGTACTTAGTAACATATAATATGTATGAGTGCATAAGGTAAAGATAAAGACAAATTTTTCTTATACTAATATGTTTATGAATGATAGAGTTTATGCATATACCTTTCGAATTTCATTTTATATTCACTAAATCAACAACGTAGTGTTTCTTCTTTCGGCTATGAAGAACTATTTGGCCTATTGCGACTCACTGTCTGAGGCTACTATTTCATTCTTCCTCCGTCGAGGCTGAAGATCGCAACCTTCATTTTTCACCGACATATAAGATTATCAAAGGGTATACAAACAAACTTATTATATTTCATGAATACATTATAACATAGGAAAAATCTTTAGTCAGATCTTCCATATACTCGCATACAAACTATTTGATACTTTTTCTTGACGGAGAAGTGTTTTCTCTCACTCATATAAAAGATACCTAACATTTTCTAAGAAAAAAATATACAGCGAAATGTAGTTATCTTCTATGAATTTCTACCTCTCCATTTATAGACACAAGGAGGGGTAGAATTACAATATTTGTTTTTCTTCAGGGTCATCCCTTTAAAAGCCTTTATTTCTCTTCTATTCCCTTATCAAGATAATAGATAAGATTCTTCTCCTTTATGATTTGATGCTTTTGGACCATGACATCCAATCTTCTTTATCATTTTGTAGTCTGGTGCCGACAATTATGTTGACATAACTGCTTTTGCTTTACGTCTTTTATTCCATTAATGGATTCTCTTTGCATCTATAAATTACATTTCTTCGGACATTGATGGGATTTCTGTATCATTTATTTTGAGATGATCATGTTCCAGGAGTTTACATGCCATGGTCCAGGTTTCTAGAGTAGCTGGGAATTAGTGTGTTTCAAAATCAATAATTTTGTCCCTTAAGACTACTAATTTTGATTTTCGTTTGGTCATTAAAATTCAGTTTTATCCCTGTTGAGGACTTTATAATTTTCTTCGTATTTATTTTTAAGGATGTTATATCCTGTCGTCATCCCTAAAGCTCGTCTGGCTTGGATCCACTTTTTATTAAAATAGGGGATCTTTTATCAACTCCTATTGCGTTGATATTAAAGTCTCATAATTTTTCCACCGTTATATAGTTAAACAAGGGAAAATATAATTGATCATTTTGAGATTCCATTGCAATGTAGTAGAATCTGCAATAGACTGCTTCCTTTTTCGCATAATTTTTGATTGAACTAGTCAAATGTATTGGTAGTACTTCTAATTCAAATAGATCTGGCTTGGAATAAACACGGTCTAAATAATCAAATTCAAATAATTTTGTTGTGAAACCAGCTGATCCTCCTGGGAAGATAAAAATCCTTAGATATAAACTTTTTGTTTTGATGACTCCGAAAGTTTCTCCATAGGTTTCTGGTAGATTGTAAATCTATTTGGTAAATGTCAGATATTCTTCCTCTTTCGGATGGACTTTTTATAACACCAAGTATTTCCCTAGCATAATCTAATTCCCAGTGCATGAGTATTCACAAATTAAAATTTTGAAACACTCATCATTTTTTCAATTTAGAGACTACCATTATGTAGGAAATTCAATTAGCTTTCCAATAATATAAAATTTTCCTAAATCCGATAACTGGGTAAAAAGTTATGGAGATTTTAAGTTTCAATCATTAAATACCGTAATTTTGACCCTTAGTGCATCGCGGAGTCAGTGTAAATAGCAATCTTCTATTTCCTGTGTTGCTCCGCAATAGTGGCACATTGCGCCGTAGGCCCATTTCATAGTTGTCCAAATCCAGTGAGGCAGCGCGATCATGGCGCGCCACGCCAATGGTGAAAATCAGAATCAAAGGGGCACTGCAATTTCTTCAGTTCGTGTCGTCAGCCCAGCTCTCAGTTGTTAGTTTCCAGTGACACAGCGCGATAGCACCGCATCGCGCCAGGTGCCTATTTTGGAAAAAATTGATGAAAATTAAAAGTTTTGCCCAAGTGTAAAACATTCATTTCCCCTAATTTTATTCCTCCCAGGTGTGATTTTAAACCATAAAACATTTTTAAACTCATTATTTTAATTATTTTCCTCCAAATCAAGAAGCTTTCTCTCCCAAATCAAGAATCCTAGCTCTCTAATTTCAAGGCCAATCCTCAAGAACTCACCCAAAACTTCAAGAAATTCACTATCCCAGGTATGTTAGATGTTCATCCATGTAACCCAAGTAAACTATTTTCAATCACCAAGTTATAATATTTCAAGTTATTATGTTTTAAATTATGACTTCATTCATGAATCTCCATGCACTATTGATTTTATACCATGTTGCCATGAAATTATCGTTACTATTCAATTCTCCATGTATTAATATTATTATTTATTGAATTAAACAATGTTTTAGTACTATTATGTTGAATTCATGATATTTTTGTAAGTTCCATGGCATTCTTATGATTGTTTTGAACCCTAAACTACAAGCGTTTGATAAAATGCCTACAAGAGTGATAGACTAAAATAAAATCGTTCATGTTTTGTACTTCAAGATTTAGTGTCATTTTACTATTATTATTTTGAGTCCTGGGGGTATTGAATACCCGAAATCCATAGATGTTTACTTATTCTAGTAGCAGTACATTACAAAATAGTCTTCTGAACATACTATGAGCATTATCAGAATAGTAAGTTACCAGTCAAATGAACTCAGAATAGTATAGTATTTCAGTGTCTTTCAGTTGGGAGTAGGATTTAGCACCGAGCGAGTATAGGGATAGCTGCTTCCCCTCAGTTAGGAAGAGTCGTTAGTAGCAGTCCCTATACTCCAGATCTATGTAGCCAACATAGGGTATGAGAAGTAACCCATTAGATTAGGATTGACTATCTCGCAGAGGTCACCCGTCAGTTCAGGATTGATACCCTTAGTCTGTTGGACATTATATCAGTTTAGTGGATTCACATAACCATCGTTAGTACCTGTGTCATGGTATTAACACCCTTCCAACTGGGGTTACATGTTGGACCCCAATTAGCTCAAATTGGGGAATGTCGGTTAGATGATACCTCCCATAGTCTCAGATATAGCCTCGGTTATAGTCTCTGTTTAGTTATGCAATCTTAGAGTTTCTTTACCAAAGCATACATGTATCAGTATTTTTTAGTATTTCAGTTTACAAATTTTACTTAGTCAATGTTATATTCTTGGTCATGCATCCCCAGTGTCCCTAGATTTTCACGTATCTTTAGTATTTACAGACTGTCATGCATACTCAATATTTACAGATTCTCTATATTTTTAGTATCAACAGAGTCCATGTTCTCTACTTAGTGCTCCATGTTTTACATGCATATTCAGTTAATTATTAGTTTTGTTCATGAAACCATGTCTATCAGCTTACCTCATTTAGCATACCAGTACATTTAAAGTACTAATCGCGTACCTTTATTTATGTTATGATATATTATATCATAGGTCCTGACGCTCAGTTCTCGGGTCGTACTTAGACCTCACTTCTCAAACTATCAGCAGTACAGTAGTAATGGTGAGTCCTCATTATTGAGGACAAATTATTTTACTTTATATCTCGATTACAGTAGTTAGCAGAGTTAGTTGGGGGCCTGTCCCATCAACTCATATTCAGTTAGTTTTAAAGGCTTTTCAGGTATTAGAGTCAGTTATTCATTATTCAGACATTACAGTTAGTTATCCAGTTTATCATTATTTTATCAGATTTAGTCAGTTATTTCTATAGACTCATATTTTAGTTTTGAATTTAGTTATTAAAACCTTATGGCATGTCAATATTCTTCCATATTTGTGATCATGATATCCAGTGCAGGTACTAGCTCATGGGTTAGTTTGTGGTCCCTCGGGACTGTAAGCACCATGTGACAACTAGAGGGTAGTCCCGAGTCATTACAAACTTGGTATCAGAGCCTAAGGTTTTAAAGTGTCCTAAGAAGACTGAAAGCCACATCGAGTAGAGTCTTGTGCATGGATGAGAGGCTACAAAGCGTTTAGGAAACTTTTCCCTTATTTCAATATTCATGTCATGTGCGTGAGCATGAGCTCAAGTTAAACTCTTTGTCTAATCCATTTCATATTTCTGTTTATAAAAGATGCCACCCAAGAAGAACAGGAGAAGAGTCGGAAATCGGCCAGCCCCTCAGCCCATCTAGGCAGATCCTCTGGATGAGCAGGTCTCTGACGTAGAATTCAGAGTTGTGTTTACTACTCAATCTAATTTCATAGCAGCACAAAATTAATGGCCAGTTGCTATCACGGACAACCCCAGTGGCTAATACTACTGCAACCATAATTTGGGATTTCACCCGAATAAATCCTCCTTCTTTCACGAGATCCAAGTCTAAAGAGGATCCACAAGAATTCTTAGATATGGTACAAAAGGTAATGGATGCTATGGGGGTAACATCTAGTCAGAGCGTTGAATTGAATGCATACCAGTTACAGGATGTAGCCCATATTTGGTTTAAGCGGTGAAAAGTTGATAGGGGTATAGATACAGGGCCTATTGAATGGGAAGAGTTTGCCATAAGTTTCTTAGACAGATTCTTCCCATTAGAGTTCGGGGAGTCAAATGTGTTAGATTTCATTAACTTGAGGCAGGGCAACATGTGTGTGAGGAAGTATTCTCTCAAGTTTACTCAGTTATCTAGGTATATGCCTCTTATGGTAGTTGATAACAGATCCAAGATGAGTAAGTTTGTATCTGGCATATCTAATAGTATGGTCAAGAAGTGCAGGACCATAATTCTTATTAGTGAGATAGACTTTTCTAGGTTAATAGTCCATTCTCAGTAGATAGAAGAGAAGAAGATTAAGAAGAGAGAGAGGAAATAAGAGAGCTAGGATAGGTAGTTTTAATTTCAATTAGCCAAAGTCAGAAGGTGATAATCGTCCTCAGTTTTATCAGAGGTCTATAGCCCCAGTACCCTCTTCAACCAATGCCCTAGTACCTAAATTTAGAAATGATAATAGGGATAGGGCTCCCAGATCTAATCCCCAAATCAGTGTTAGCAATGCTCGAACAAATCCTCTATGTCAAAAATATAGCAGACACCATCAGGGTGAGTGTAGAGTTGGTAGTGATATGTGATTCGGGTGTGGAAATTTGGGCCATCAAATTCAGGAGTGTCTGGGAGTTGCTCAGAAAGGTAAGGATGTATGCTAATAGGGCCAATCCCATCAATCGTCAGTTTCATCCGATCGCTCAGCTGGGTACCATTTCCAATGCCACCAGTGGTCAGTGTTTGAACAGATTATATGCTCTTCAGTCCCACCAAGATCAGGAAAATTCTCCTAACATAGTTACTGGTATGTTACAGTTCTTTCACTTACATGTTTATTTGCTACTAGACCCTGGAGCTTCTCTTTATTTTGTAACTCTATATATAGCCATCAACTTTGAGGTCAGACCCAAAACTCTATCAGAGCCCTTTTTAGTGTCTGCCGCAGTAGGCATTTCAATTATAGCCAGACAGGTATACAGGAACTATCCGAACATAATATCTCATAAAGTTACCTCAGTTGATCTCATGAAGTTAGAGATGATGGATTTTGATGTCAATCTCAACAGAGATTGTCTCCACTCATACTATACCTCAGATGACTATAGAAAAAGAATAGTTCATTTTTAGTTCCCAAATAAACCAGTCCTTGAATGGAGGGGTAGTACTAGGGGTAGTACTACAGCTCTTAGGGGTAAGTTGATCTCGTACCTTAAAGCCAAAAAGATGATATTAAAGGGGTGTATTTACCATCTTGTGCAAGTAAAAGACTCTAACTCAAAAACTCCAACTCTTGAGTCAGTTTCAGTAGTGAGGGAATTTCCAGATGTATTTCCTAAAGATCTGCTCGGTGTTCCTCGCAAAAGGGAAATCAACTTTGTAATACAACTTCTCCCAGATACTCAACCCATATATGCTCTGCCATACCAAATGGCTCTAGCAGAACACAGGAGTTAAAAGAATAGTTAAAGAATCTCCTAGATAAGGGATTCATCAGACCCAGCATCTCCCCATGGGGCGCACCTATTCTATTCATGCATAAAAAATATGATTTTCTCAGAATATGTATTGACTACTGTCAGTTGAACAATGTCACAATCAAGAATAAATATCCACTTCCTAGAATCTATAACTTCTTTGACCAACTTCAGGGTGCTAGCTACTTTTCCAAGATAGACCTTAGATCAGGCTATTATCAGCTTAGGGTCAAAGAATATGACATTCCAAAAATAGCTTCTGAACCTAGTATGGCCACTTCAAATTTCTAGTCATGTCCTTAGGTATTACAAATACCCCAACAGCCTTCATAGACCTGATGAACTGATTGTTCAAGTAGTACTTGGACATGTTCATCATAATCTTCATTTTTGACATTCTTGTTTACTCCCATAGAGAAAACAATCATATAGACCATCTCAAAATAGTACTTCAGACTCTTAGGGCTCACTAGTTATTTGCTAAATTCAGTAAGTGTGAATTCTAGCTTAGATTAGTAGCTTTCCTTGGCTATATTATTTTTGGAGATGGCATTAGAATTTATCCTTAAAAGACTGAGGTGGTAAGAAACTGGTCTAGGACCATCTCTCCATCATATATTAAGAGTTTCTTAGATTTAGCTGGCTATTACCATCAGTTTGTTAAAGTGTTTTCTTTTATTGCATCCCCTATCTACAGATTGACTCAGAAGAAAGTTAAGTTTCAGTGGTTAGATTTGTATGAAAATTATTTTCAGGAGTTGAATACTCGACTCTCCTTGGCCTTAGTCTTGACTCTACTAGACGGTTCAAATGGTTTTGTTGTTTACTGTGATACATCCAGAGTAGGTTTGGGATATGTCCTCATGCAGAGAGGTAATGTCATACCCTATACCTCTAGATAGCTTAAATCCCATGAGAAAAATTACCCTACTCATGATATTGGTTTAGTATCTATAGTGTTTTTCTTACAAATTTGGAGGCATTACTTATATAGAGTATATATAGATGTGTTCACAGATCACAAAAGCCTTTAGTATGTGTTTTCTTAGAAAAATTTGAATCTGCATCAAGGAAAGTGGTTAGAGTTATTAAAGGATTATGACATGAGTGTTCTGTATCATCTAGGCAAGGCCAATGTAGTGGATGATGTTCTCAGTAGATTGTCCATGGGTAGTGCAGCTCATGTTGAGGATGGTAAGAAGCAGTTAGCTCAGGAAGACCCTCAGCTTTCCCGAATAGGTGTCTGCTTAGTCGACTCAGTAGAGGGTAGTGTATGGGTGAAGAGTAGCTCAGAATGATCTCTAGTTTCCGAGGTAAAGGAAAAGTGGGATAGAGATCCTATTCTAGTTAAGTTGAAATAATCAGTCAGAGATCAGAAAGTGGAGGTTTCCTCACAAGGAGGAGATAGTGTGTTGCACTATTGGGGTAGATTGTGTATGCCTGGGGTAGATAAATTGAGGCAATGAATTCTTGTAGAGGAGCATGGTATGCGTTACACTATATATCTAGGGGCCATTAGTACCCCGATTTATGGGAGATCTATTTGTGGATTAGGATTAAAAAGGATATTGTAGAGTTTGTCGCTAAGTTCTCTACATGCCATCAAGTTAAGATTGAGCACCAGAAACCTAGTAGGTCCATGCAGGAGTTCAGTATTCCAACCTGGAAGTGGGAGGAAGTGAATATGGTTTTGTGATAGGTTTGCCTCATACCCATCATCAGCATGATTCTATTTGGGTTATCGTAGATAGGATCACCAATTCAACTAATTTCTTTCCAGTCCATACCTTTTATTCAGTCGAGGAATATGACAAACTCTATCTTAGAGAGTTGGTTAGGTTGCACGATGTTCCCTTATCTATCATCTCAGATAAAGGTACCTAGTTTACCTCTTATTTTTGGCAGGCATTCTAAAAGTATCTTGGTACCCAAGTCCATCTTAGTACAGGCTTCCACCCTCATACAGATAGTCAAGAAGAAAGGACTATTCAGACTTTTGAGGATATGCAGAGAGCATGTACAGTTGATTTTAAAGGTAGTTGGGATAACTACTTACCTTTGATTGAATTAGTATACAATAACATCTAATATTCCAGTATCCGTATGGATCGATTTAAGGCTCTCTATGGTAGGAGATGTAGATCTCTAATTGATTAATTTGAAGTAGGTGAGGCCATAGTAGTAGGGCATAAATTGGGGTTTGATGCCTTAGAGAAGGTTCAATTGATTAGAGAAAGGCTTAGGGTTGCCCAGAGCCGACAAAAATCATATACAGATGTAAGGAGAAAGGATCTCAAGTTAGAGGTCGGTGATCTTGTGTACTTGAAAAATCTCTCCCATAAAAGGAGTAAAGAGATTCAAAAAGAAATAGAAACTCAGTCCTTGGTATGTCGGTCCCTTCAGAATTCTCCATCGTTTTGGAAAGGTATTTTACGAGTTTGAGTTGCCTTCAAATTTAGCCTAAGTACACCCAGTGTTCTATGTCTCATTGTTGAAAAAATTTATTGGTGATCCAGCTATAGTTGTTCCCTTAGAAAGTGTAGACATTCAGAACAGTCTTTCCATTGAGAAAGTTGCAGTCGAAATTCTTGATCATCAAGTTCGTAGACTAAGGAACAAAGAAATCCGCTGCTCAAAGTTCTTTGGCAAAATCAGTCCGTTGAAGGAGTCACTTGAGAATCAGATGTAGATATGTGAATCAAGAACTTCTCCGCGAATCCAAATTTAGTATAAGGTACTAATCTTCTTAAGATTTCTCTCTATCATGCTTAGTTTTAATTGCACATCATATTCATGTCAATCGTGCATTTACAAATCAGTTCTATCATGCATTCCATGCATTAGATATGCATGTTTAGAGTGTAAGCTCAACCCAGCAGTTTACCTCAACTTAGCCAGTTTTATTCGAGGATGAATGATCCCAAGTGGAAGATATTGTAAGACTCCGTATTTCCCTAGCATAATCTAAGTCCTAGTTCATGATTATTCATAAGAAAAAAATTGAAACACTCATTATTTTCAATTTAGAGCCTGTCATTGTGTAGGAAATTCAATTAGTTTTCCAACGATATAAAATATGCCTAAATCTGATAATCAGGTAAGAAGTTATGGCAATTTTATGTTTCAGTCATTAAACACCGTCATTTTAACCCTTAGCGTGTCGCGGAGTCAGTGTAAATAGCAATTGTTAATTTCCAGTGTTGCTTCGTAATAGTGGCACGTCACACCATAGGTCCAATTTATAATTGTCCAAATCCAGTGAGGCAGGGCAATCATGGATGTAACGCCTCGAATCTGGTACCCGAAATGCCACATGGTGCTCATGACCCCGAAGGACCACACGCTAACCCATGATTGATATCTGTAACTAAACACTGAATACTGTACCTTAAATATGTGAAATATAGTTGTAAGGCCATAAAGTTCAAAACTAAACTAATACTGAATATAAAACAATGACTGTAAGGGTGTATAACTGATGATAGGCGAATTTACACGCCTATAGCACTATATTTTACCCATATTTTAGCAATGTTTCGAGAACAAATTATATATTTCATGCACTTTTTGCCCTTTTTCCTGTAAGTGAGCTAACGAACATGATTAGCAAAGTTTTAGGTGTAAATGATGCAGAATTCAGCATTTTATGGATTACTTGACGCCAAAGAAAGCTTCACGGAAGGAGAAAAGGAAGCTTGGACGCCTAAGGACCAAAAGTAATGCATGGAAAATCTGTCCCGGGCTAAAACAGCATTTCTGAAGACTTTGGGGACTTACAGTATCTTATTTGAATTAGGATAATAATACATTAACCTAGTACAATTGGGTTAAGTATTTCATTAGCTTAGTAGGATTTGGTTAAGTATTTCATTAGCTTAGTAGGATTAGGATATGGGTATTATAAATACCCTATCATGCTAGAGATTTTCAGGGGGACGCCATATACATTCTTCAACTATTAATCTTCTCTACTCTTCCAACAATTCTAATATTTCCATTAATTCTATTTTTCTTCTTCTATTCATCTATTCTTAATTTTTGCAACAAGAGAATCGTTACTTTTCCTAGGAATTCACGCCTAAACGCCTACCACCTGTGCTACACGAAATTAATCAGTATTGTGGTATAATAACAATGTCAATCGTGAGCTCCTTTGCATTCATGGGTAACTAAACTTCTCTATTGGGGTTATGGAAACAGAATGAGATACTATCTATTGTTGTGAGTTTGTGAGTTCGTGACACGTATACTGCTTATATCATTATTCTCTTCGTCTTAATCTAAATTCTTTGTGGTTGCAAACGCAAGAATACGCCAGTATAACATTTAACTTGTTCGAAAGAAAGGTTATTTGTCTGGAAAAGAGATAGTGTCAAGGTAGTAGGGTCCCATCCCCTATTAAAAAGTTAGTGCCGTTACTGGATTAACCTCTTGGAGAATTTGTACCGTTAGACACGCTTTAAGCTCGAAAGAGTTAAAGTGAAATAATCCTCGAATAAGTCGAAAGACGCCTGGATTTACCATCGAATACAATTATCTATAAGCACATGCATGTCTGGATTCAACACACTCATAGCCAATAGAGACGTATAACTCAGAAGGTGGACATAACCCCAACGCCTCAATTCTCATTGTCTACAACCTACTAAACATTCTTTCTTTTTATTTTGCTATTTTCAGCTTTTACTTTAATACTTTGTTTACACTACTTGCACAACAAGACTCCCCCTTTTTACGAGACTTGCACTAAAAGTTTGGTAATCGTTGCTTACTTGTTGGCCAAGCTATTCCCTGTGGGATCGATACCCAACCCAGGTTGGGTTTTATATTTTCTAACGACCGTTTTACACTCCCACGAGAGTTGTAGATTGAGCGTTATCAAAAATTGGCACCGTTGCCGGGGAATACGAGTGTCAATCAAGTTTGTGATAATTACTAGACCCTTTGGTCTAAGATTCTCGTCCTTTTACTTTTAGTTGTTGTTTTTGTTTACTGCAGGTTTTTATTCAGTGCATGCCCCATACTCGAAGTTCTGGTCAACCGTTATTACCTATCAATCCTGAACCACAACGCATTGGTAGAATGGATGCACAAGAAGAAATCGAAACGATGGCTGCTCAACAAGAACAAGCGAGATTGGCTGCTCTTGCTGCCGCCCAAGTTCAACAGCAAAACATTGATAACCCTGGGCGAGCAACAAATCCTGACGATGAGGATTTAGGTGATGACGAGTTACTAAACCCAAGGCGTGATGCTGAAATCATAACACCTGCCAACCGAAGAGGTCGACAAGCTCGGTTTAGGTATGATCGCCAACCCATGCAACCAGCTTTCGATGATGATGATGATGATGATGATCTTGATGTTGCCGGAGCCACTGGATCCATAATTCCTCCACCATTAGCGCCCGAAGCCAAGTTCAACATCACAAGCACCATGATTCAGTTATTGCAACTCAAGGGATTATTTGGTGGACTAGCAGGCGATGATCCGAATATGCATCTCATCAACTTTATTTCTACATGCAAGTCGTTTGACAATCCTGGTGTTGGTCAGAATGCAATTCGATTACGTCTATTCCCATTATCTCTGTCTGGGGAGGCAACTCTATGGTTGAATGGGCTGACTCCTGATTCTATTACAAATTGGAGGCAATTGAGAGACGCTTTCCTAGAAAGATTCTTTCCGCCATCCAAAAGAGCACAATTGTGAGATGAAATCAGTAACTTTCATCAACTTCCCACTGAAGCTCTTCATGAAACATGGGAGAGGTTCAAGACAAAGCTAGTGAGATGCCCAAACCATCATATGACTAATGTTCACCTAATGGAGATATTATATAGAGCCTTGAATTCAATAACTAAACCAGTGGTGGATAATGCAACTGGAGGATCTTTTATGGACCGCACCTTTGGTAAAGCATGCAATACGCTAGATCGTATGACGAACCAAAGTGGATCTTGGCATACCAGGGATTCTGAGGTAGCAAGCCCCACTTTATCTATTGGCATGACTGCAGACCAAAGAAGAAGAGAAGAAGAATGTGATCAAGATATGGCGCATATGAAAACACAAATGGATCTTCTTACAAAGCACTTATTATCAGGGAAGACCGAAAAAGTGAAAGCTATTGCGTCAAAAGGAAGAGACGAATCTAACTCGGAAGAGGAGGCATACTACTTGAACAATCAGGGGGTTTCCGCGGGAATGCCCAAGGAAACCAAGGTCAGAACTATTACGACTAATCTGGAAACAAAGACCAAGGTAGTTGGAAGAACAAGAATGAAAAGAGTGGTTTGTACGTTCCCCCTGGTAGACGTGACACCACCACATCTAACTCTGGAAGTATGGAAGACATGATGGCTAAATTATTGAAAGGAGTGGAAGTAACGAGTGCGGGAGTAGCGGAGGTAATTAATGATTTGACCTCCATGAAATAATTAGTTGATTCACATTCCACTTCAATCAAGCAAATAGAGCAGCAATTGAGCCAACTTTCAGCAGCACTCAATCAAAGAAAGGCCGGCACTCTACCTAGCGATACTGTGCAAAACCCAAGGAATGATGGGTCATGCATGGCCATCACTACCAGAAGTGGTAAGGTGATGGAAACTTCAGTAAAAGGCAAGTAAGTGGTTGACGAAGCTATGGACTTGGATGATAACGCAATAGGAGAGGAGTCCGTGGAAGACATCAAGAACGTCACACCCAGCGACGTACAACCTAAAAAAGTGGAAAAACGGAAGCAAGAGGAGAAGAAATCCGTGGAGAGAACACTTCCATACCCACCACCACCTTTTCCCCAAATATTAAAGAAGGTGGCGGATGACACAAAGTTCAGCAAATTCATGACTATGTTAAAACAGCTGACCATTAATGTTCCATTGGTAGAGGCACTTGAACAAATGCCTGGGTATGCGAAATTTATGAAGGATCTTTTAACAAAGAAGTGGGCAGAAAGTTATGAGTTGAAAGAAGATGTTCATCATTGCAGCGCAATCGCTACCCAATCAATAGTTCAGAAGAAGGCCGACCACAGAGCTTTCACTATTCCTTGCACCGTTGGATCTTTGAATTTTTCCAAAGCATTATGTGACTTAGGAGCCATCATCAATTTGATGCCATTATCAATATACAAGAAGTTGGGGTTGGGTGATCCTACTCCAACCAACATGAGGCTTGTCATGGTGGATAGGTCGGTAAAATAACCTGTTGGTATTCTATGTGACGTATTGGTAAAGGTTTCTTCATTCATCTTTCCGGCAGACTTTGTTATTTTAGATTGTGAGGCAGACTCAGAAGTTCCCATAATTTTGGGGTGCCCTTTCCTTGCTACAGGAAGTGTGCTATTGATTTGAGAGCCAATGAACTTTCATTCAGAATAAATGACGAAGTGGTTCGCTTTGATGTGTGCAAATCAATGAAGCAACCCAAAGATCTGAGTGTATTTTCGGTGGCTGATGTTTTCTTTGATGATGAGAAAGAATTACTTGAAGAAGAGAAAATTATTGATGACCCTTTGGCGGTTGTGCT
Organism: Capsicum baccatum var. pendulum; assembly: GCA_030864225.1. Classification (NCBI taxonomy): domain Eukaryota; kingdom Viridiplantae; phylum Streptophyta; class Magnoliopsida; order Solanales; family Solanaceae; genus Capsicum; species Capsicum baccatum. Next base: position 70,426,714 of record CM061558.1, on the reverse strand, counting down.
CATGAATGGAGAGAATGAGGATGCTGAAAATTGTGAAGAAGCTATTTGTGCTCTATCAGGATTAGGGACATATCGCTATGCTCCCAAGATGATGGACCTTGACCTCAAGAATCGACCCACACCACCAGCTAAGCCATCTATTGAAGATCCACCCACGTTAGAATTGAAGGAGCTTCCAAGTCATTTAAAGTATGCATTCTTAGGAAGCGGGAACACACTTCCAGTCATTGTGTCAGCCGATTTGGGTGAGCAACAAGTTGCAGCTCTCATTGCTATCCTACGAAAGTATATTAGAGCCATTGGATGGACCATTGCGGATATTATTGGTATTCCACATGGGATTTGTACACATAAAATTCAACTTCAAGAAAATTTCACACCCACCATTGAGCATCAAAGGCGTCTAAACCCACCTATGCAAGAAGTGGTGAAGAAAGAAATTATCAACTGGTTAGACGCAGGAGTTGTATATCCAATCTCTGATAGTACATGGGTAAGCCCAGTACAATGTGTTCCCAAGAAAGGAGGTATAACAGTGGTCGCAAATACAAAGAATGAGCCTATTCCACTCTGACCCGTCACTGGATGGAGAGTATGCATGGACTACCAAAAGCTGAATTCTTGGACACTCAAAGATCACTTCCCAATGCCATTCATGGACCAAATGCTAGATCGATTAGCGGGGAAAGGATGGTTTTGTTTCTTGGACGGTTATTCAGGCTACAATCATATTTGTATTGCCCTCGAAGACCAAGAGAAGACAACGTTTACATGGCCATATGGTACGTTTGCCTTCAAACGCATGTCATTCGGGCTATGTAACGCACCAGCCACCTTTCAACGCTGTATGATGTCTATTTTTTCTGATATGGTTGAAGACGCTTTGGAGGTATTCATGGACGATTTTTCAGTTGTTGGTGAGTCTTTTGAAGCATGCTTGGCAAACCTAAGCATGGCGTTGCAAAGATGTGTAGAATTCAACCTAGTGTTGAATTGGGAGAAGTGCTACTTCATGGTAAAATAAGGTATCGTTCTTGGGCACAAGATCTCCGAAAGATGGATTGATGTTGACCGAGCAAAATAGAGTTTATTGAGAAGCTACCGCCTCCAATTTCGGTGAAGGGAGTTCGTAGTTTTCTCGGCTATGCAGGTTTCTATCGTCGGTTAATCAAAGACTTCTCCAAAATTGCTATTCCATTGTGCAAACTCTTGGAGAAAGATGCGAAGTTTGACTTTAATGAAGATTGATTAAAGGCATTCGAATGCCTCAAAGGAAAACTCATTGAAGCCCCTATCATGGTAGCACCAGATTGGTCTCTCCCGTTCGAAGTCATGTGTGATGCTAGTGGTGTAGCCGTTGGAGCTGTTCTTTGTCAGAGAAAGGAGAAATTATTTCATCCTATATACTATGCAAGTAAGGTCCTTAATGAAGCCCAAAGGAACTACACTGTGACAGAATAAGAGCTCCTAGCGGTTGTGTATGCATTTGAGAAGTTTTGTGCCTATCTATTGGGTACTAAGGTGATCGTTCATACAGACCATGCAGCTCTTAGGTATCTAATGACAAAGAAGGATGCAAAACCAAGATTAATTCGATGGGTGTTGCTGCTGCAAGAGTTTGATTTCGAGGTCAAAGATAGAAGAGGTTGCGAGAACTAAGTGGCTGATCACCTATCTAGACTCGAGAATGAGCATGTGGCGCAACCAGAAATTCAAATTGATGATGCATTCCCTGACGAGGAGATATTAGCGACAACAATGGAAAAATTACCATGGTATGCTGACTTTGCAAATTTCGTGGTGAGTAATGTGATACCTGCCAATTTATCTTACCACCAAAGGAGGAAGTTTATGCATGACGTACAAAACTACTATTGGGATGAGCCATATTTGGTTTGACGATGCGCGGATGGTATTATTCGACGATCTATATCCCATGTAGAGGTGCCTAATATTTTGGAAGCATGTCACGCTTCCCAAGTTGGAGGACATCACGCAAGTAATCGGACAGCAAGAAAGGTGTTGCAAAGTGGTTACTATTGGCCTTCAATATTTAGAGATGCCTATGACTATGTTATAAGGTGCGACCAATGCCAGCGCCAAGGTATTGGGGTATTGATTTCATGGGTCCATTCGTGAATTCGTTTGGAATAAAGTACATCTTAGTTGCTGTAGATTATGTCTCGAAATGGGTTGAAGCTGTAGCGTTGGCTGACAACGAAGGAAAGCGTGTTGTAGCGTTCTTAAAGAGGAATATCTTCTCTCGCTTTGGAGTACCACGTACTATCATAAGTGATGGAGGATCTCACTTTTGCAACAAGCTATTCAAATCCGTTCCAATTATGGTGTCAAGCAACATAAGGTAGCCACGCCTTATCACCCACAAACTAATGGATAAGTAGAGGTTTCCAATCAGGAGATTAAGCAAATCCTTGCGAAGACGGTCAATGCTAATAGGAAGGATTGGTCTCAGAAGCTAGATGATGCACTATGGGCGTATAGGACTGCATTCAAAACACCCATTGGCATGTCTCCTTATCAACTAGTTTATGGGAAGGCTTGTCACTTACCCATCGAGCTCGAGCATAAGACATTGTGGGCATTGAAGCAATTGAACTTGAATTGGGATGATGCAATGAATCTAAGGTTGGAGCAGCTGAACGAATTAGATGAGTTCCGTCTCCATGAATATGAAAGGTCAGACCTATACAAGGAGCAGATGAAAAAGTATCATGATCAGCGTATTGTTCGACGAAACTTCCAAAAGGATGATATGGTACTTCTCTTCAACCCAAGATTGAAGCTCTTCCCAGGTAAGTTAAAGTCTAAGTGGTCTGGTCCATACAAAGTTCTCCAAGTCTACTCGTCTGGAGTAGTTGAATTGGAAGACAATAATGGTGTTGTCTTCAAGGTGAATGGCCAATGTGTTAAACCTTATATCGGTCCTATTGACTCGATGAATTATCTGGCCATCACCTATCTCAACGAAGTCTAAGTACTCGAGGTAACTATGTCGAGCCACGACAATAAATAAGGCGCTAGATGGGAGGCAACCCATCATTTATCGTTTGTCATTTATCATTTTTTGTCTTTCTTTCGTTCTAAGTACTTGTTTTGCTTTTGATAAAAGAAAATCCAAAAATAAGAGTCGTGCCACGACCAAAACCAAGGCGCTTGGTGGGAGGCAACCCATCGTACTAATCATTTTCATTGGTTTTGAGCAAATATAGGTGGAAGAGGTATTCAACGAGAAGACTGGTTTCAAATGACGAGTTGGACGTATTGCATGGTAAAGGTGGTAAGTTAGGAATAAAGATGCATAAGGCTATGGATTGAGCATTGCTCATGACAAAATAGGCATCGATCAAGGCTAGGCCTAGGTAAAACTAGGCCACGAACAATGCAAAACCGATACTATAGCCTAAGGTCTCGGAATCTAGTGTGCAAAGACATAGGCGCCGCCCATGCTCAGGTAAGCTATAGCATAGGCGCCACCTATGCTAAAGCATTTAGTCTCAGTATCACATATGCCATGCACTAGGCGTCGCCTATGGTCCCTTTATGAATTACACTAGGCGCCGCCTATGCTATCTTATGCTTTGCATTAGGCGCCTCCTATACCATGCATAGGCAAAGCTAAAGGCGCCTCCTATGGTCCCTTTTTGTCTGCAAAACCGATTTTAAATGGGTCAAAACCCGACCCATTCTTTTCCTATATAAAGGTGACTTAGTCTTGAAACATAAACACATTGAAACTTGACCTAAAGGCGCCGCACATCCACTCCAAATCATCTCAAAATTTTTCTTTTTGCTCTTTCAATTCACAAGAACATCTCAAAAGGCTTCAATCACGTAAGTACTCTTTTATTCTTCATCTATTTCTCGTAAGTACTACGTTGCTATGTCTATCATGAATTTCTACATCTTGAAGAAATATTGGTGATGTTAAAGTGTTTGAATTGTTGATGCAAAACCATGTGAGTGAACATGTACGTTAGGATAATCTTAACTTGTTTCCGACTTGAATTTGGTTTTAATTGCATTGTTATATTCTTTGCGGAATTGCTATGGTTATGAACATTGCATAGTCTTGTCACTTGTATACCTACATGTTAGGCTATCCCGTTCATCGGGATAAGACTTATAGTTGCCTACCGATATAGGAGGATGTACTTATTGATAGAAACTACACCATGATGTAACCCCTATGTAGTAGTCTTGTTATACCTAACATGAAAGTATTGCAAAGATTGCAAGAGGTGATACATCGCTGATTTTCTTGTCGGAATATAGCTCCTTAAACGTATGTCGACGAAGTCTAAGTAATCGACCACTTTTACTTCACTGATTTGTATCAACGAACCTAAGTGTGGGGTGGTACCCCGATGGCTTATTTATAGCTTGTTTCCATTGAGTTGATGCTAACATGAAATATCATTTAAATCTCAGGAACAATGGCACCTAAAGCGAGACAATATAAGGCTACCACATCCTAAAAGGGCAAGAAGAGAGGTCGCAAGGACCAAGGAGAATCATCCTCAATGCAATTACCCCGCCGAATGTTTGGAATAAAATGGGTTCTTGAGGAGGAAGCCAAAGAATGGTATAGGAACAACAAGGAAAGCAAATATGTTCATGTCGACTTGATCAACAAGGACAGCCTAACGAAGAAGGAACCGTGTATGTTGGCGAAAATCATGGCATTGAATCTGGATTTCATCTTCCGTGACATGGGAGAATGTAATCTTGATTTGACAAGAGAATTTTATGCCAACTGGTCGCCGAAAATCATGGGCAGCGAAGTCAAGATTCGGGCCCAAGTTTTACAGCTCAACGCAGATTTGATCAACTCCTTTCTTGTCTTACCTTCGGTCGATCCAGCACCATTCAAAGATCTGTACAGCAGACCTCCGTAAAGAGCAATTTGACATACACTTTGTAGAAATAGATCCATGGCAAGGTGGAGCAGACACCAAGACATCGGACGACACAACACCTTCCCCTATGCTCCTTTGAATAGGGAAGCAAGAATCTGGTTGCATATTGTCAACTCATGCCTTATTCCTAGGACTCAATACACCAAAATAACAAGAGATAGAGTGTTTTTGGCCTATGCATTGATGACGAATGTCCCTATCAACATTGGGGCAATCATTCGCTCTACAATGCGGAAGGCCAGACTACACAAGAGGTACTACCTCACTTTTGGTAATCTGTTGACAGCAATCTTGCGGAAGGAAAATATCGAAGAGGAACTAGCTGATCACAAACTCCCATATAACCAGAAGAAGGTTGACCTCACAAAGGTCAAAGATGCTGAAACAACACATGGTGTCAACCTTACGACTGCGGAGAAACATGCTCTAGACGAGAGTTTATTCCGTCATCTTTATGGCATGACACGATTTACAATGATGAGTGGAGGTCGTGTTCCAACTGCTGCAGAGCTCCAACAGCTGGACCATGACTATCCAATGAATATGCATGCACGGGAGATATGTGGAGTAGGCACATACTTTGAGGAACCTCTAGACGATGATGTGTCGACCGATGATGATCGACGCTTGCCAGACTCCGACGTGGAGGAGAACTCTGACGACGACTCTTATGATAATTCCGACGGAGGGGGTATGACCCTCGACTGACCAGGTTCTTCGTATTTATTTTCCACTGAGGGCAGTGTCCCGTTTAAGTGTGGGGTGGCGGTATTGCATGCTATACTTCTCTACAGCATCTATGTTTGTTCACTTTGTTTACTCTATTTTATTTGTTTCGTTTTTTTTTGTGTGTTTCATTTTTTTTAGTTTAAGTTAAGTTTTTTTTAGTAGTAATTTTTTTTTAACTTAGCTTTGCATGAAATTATTCTAATAGGCAGCATGAGATTATAACAAGAGTATGTGCTAAAATCATGACTATTGAGACGTTTAGGCTCTATTGTGACTCACTATGTGATATTGTGTGGTTCAATTCCTTCACTTGTTGGGTCGAGAGTCTATACTACTTCCAATAAAGTCGACCATGTGACTTGTGTGTGTGAGATTAATAGTATATACTATGTTTGTAGTTGATGCTAGAACTTGCCTGGTATGTATGCAAAGTGAAAATAAGGAGTGTAAGTTTAGGAGATGATTGAGGCATTTCTTTGGCAACCTATACATGTTTACCTTCATTTTACCTACCCATGGACATCATCCTAAGTAAACCCTTTTGAGCCTTTAGCCTACTTCTTTGACAACCTCATATGTAAGCCTAATCCATTTTTTTAAGATCGTAATTTGATCCAAATTCCTAAGTGCTTTAACGTATGAAGTCATGTGACGAAATAGAGGAAATTGGGTGAGTATGATGCTTTAAATTGCAATGGTGCTTGAATGCATTATGAAAAAGAAAGTGCTATCATTAGAGGTATGTTATAAAAAGAAAAAAGGAAAAGAAAGCTGAAAAGTGAGTTATGCTTAAAATTGAAAAACAAAAGAGGAGAACAAGGGTGGTAGAATAAAAGAAAGAAGAAAGGTTGAAAGAAAAAAAGTGCCAATGATATAATGTGATGTATTAAAGCGCTTAGGAACTTAGTCACTATTTCTGGCCAAAATAGTCCTACCCGTCCCTTAGCCTACATTACAACCTGTAAAAGACCTATTTGATCCTAAGCTTAGTATTCTGGCATTTAGTGGAGCATTACACTAAGGGCAAGCCTATGGTCATCAGTTGCTGCATATGAATTCTTTGTGAGAGTGAGAGCAAGGATATTTTGATACCCACGTTTGAAAAATATGCTATACTTGTGAGTGATTATGGGTAATATATTGTGAGACACACATGGTTGATGAGTTTTGGGTAGTTGTATATGATTCCTTCTACCTTAACTTTTGAATATGAGTTAGCCACCATCACGAGTTTATACTAGAGGTTAAACTGTTTCTACTAATGATCGGAAAACTACTTTTTGTTGATAATTGTTGTGCTTGTCTTGACGAATATTTTGTGTTGTTACTGTGAAACCCTAAGTTGATGTTTAGATGGACATGATAGTTTGTTCGAGGACGAACAAAGCTTCAAGTGTGGGGTGTTGATGATAGGCGAATTTACACGCCTATAGCACTATATTTTACCCATATTTTAGCAATGTTTCGAGAACAAATTATATATTTCATGCACTTTTAGTCCTTTTTTCCTGTAAGTGAGCTAACGAACATGATTAGCAAAGTGTCAAGTGTAAATGATGCAGAATTCAGCATTTTATGGATTACTTGACGCCAAAGAAAGCTTCACGGAAGGAGAAAAGGAAGCTTGGACGCCTAAGGACCAAAAGTGATGCATGGAAAATCAGTCCCGGGCTAAAACAACATTTCTGAAGACTTTGGGGACTTGCAGTAACTTATTTGGATTAGGATAATAATACATTAACCTAGTACAATTGGGTTAAGTATTTCATTAGTCTATTTGGATTTGGATAATGTTACATTAACCTAGTACAATTGGGTTAAGTATTTCATTAGCTTAGTAGGATTTGGTTAAGTATTTCATTAGCTTAGTAGGATTAGGATATGGGTATTATAAATACCCTATCATGCTAGAGATTTTCAGGGGGACGCCATATACATTCTTCAACTATTAATCTTCTCTACTCTTCCAACAATTCTAATCTTTCCATTAATTTTATTTTTCTTCTATTCATCTATTCTTAATTTCCGCAACAAGAGAATCATTACTTTGCCTAGGAATTCACGCCTAAGCGCCTACCACCTGTGCTACACGAAATTAATCAGTATTGTGGTATAATAACAATGTCAATCGTGAGCTCCTTTGCATTCATGGGTAACTAAACTTCTCTTTGGGGTTATGGAAACCGAATGAGATACTATCTATTGCTGTGAGTTTGTAAGTTCGTGACACGTATGCTGCTTATCTCATTATTCTCTTCATCTTAATCTAAATTCTTTGTGGTTGCAAATGCAAGAATACGTCAGTATAACATTTAACTTGTTCGAAAGAAAGGTTATTTGTCTGGAAAAGAGATAGTGTCAAGGTAGTAGGGTCCCATCCCCTATTAAAAAGTTAGTGACGTAACTGGACTAACCTCTTGGAGAATTCGTACTGTTAGACATGCTTTAAGCTCGAAAGAGTTAAAGTGAAATAATCCTTGAATAGGTCGAAAGACGCCTGGATTTACCATCGAATACAATTCTCTATAAGCACATGCATGTCTGGATTCAACACACTCATAGCCAATAGAGACGTATAACTCAGAAGGTGGACATAACCCCAACGCCTCAATTCACATTGTCTACAACCTACTAAACATTCTTTCTTTTTATTTTACTATTTTCAGCTTTTACTTTAATACTTTGTTTACACTACTTGCACAACAAGACTCCCCCTTTTTACGAGACTTGCAATAAAAGTTTGGTAATCGTTGCTTACTTGTTGGCTAAGCTATTCCCTGTGGGATCGATACCCAACCCAGGGTTCGTTCTATATTTGCTAACGACCGCTTTACACTCCCACGAGAGCTGTAGATTGAGCGTTATCAACAATAATACCCAAAACTAAAATAAACTATTCAAAACATGTTGTAGTCGGAAAGCCTCTAAACTATTTGAAAACTGTGGAGTTGATGGGGCATGTCCCCAACTAACTCTAAACTATTGCACTAATAAAGTAATAAAACAATCATGCTATCCTCGAATGATGAGGACTCATTGTAAGCTTGGCTGTTGAACGTCTGATCTACTAAGGATGCTCGAGAGCTCGTGCTTGTAAACCTATGGTATAAAACACCATAGCATAAAATCATCAGTATGTTGAATGTACTGGTATGCAAGTGAGGTGGGCTGAATGAAATAGTTCATATGCACGAACAATACTAACTGATTGAATAACAAGAACGTGAGAATACATGTATAAATATGTAACTGTAACTGAGAATGTGATAACGCTGACTCATGAATTTTGATAACATAGATTTACTGATATCTAAGTACTGATACTGGGATACTGAATTATTGAGTCTATTGAGTACTGAGGAATTGATTCCATATTACTAATGAAGGGATGACTGGTTTTGACAGTTCTAATTATGAAGAACTGGTCTGATTAACTGTATCTGATAGTCCTAAAACTGAATATTGATAACATGGAATACTGACAAGGCTTGATACTTTTAATCACATGACCAATATCAACAATTCATAATTTCATAGTTAGGAATTTCATGAAGTACATAATTATCATAACGTTGTACATGGTTAGTAATGCGTATAAAGATGGCATAATTTCATGCTTTAATTCATATGAACATCCCATTAAGCAATCACAATGCATAGGTTTAGCATGAGAATCATCTTAATCAAATTGGTATAGCATAAGGTAAGAGACATGACATAATCTTGGCACATAGAAACTAGGTAGTTGATCATTATTTATTCATGGGGGCGTATTATCAAACACCTTGCATGCACACATAGAGCATAGGTATGATCATCAATTTAATACCACATGGATCTACAATTTAACTCAATTGCATGAATTTCAACCCTATATAAACATAGTTTTATGAAAACATGATAAGGATATAATCTTGGCAACCGTACAACAATAACAGCATAAGTATAATCAATTCAAAACAAGAACATCATGACATATAGTTTAAAATAGGATTCTTGAGCCTCATGGATGAAGGAGTCCATGAATCAACATGTGCATACCTTAGTTCTTGATTCTATGAAGATTGACGGAGATATTCTTAAATTCGAGTCCTGAATATGAATCCCCAATTGAAAACCCTAGATTGTTTTTGAGAGAAACCCTATATTTTGGATAAAATATGGCTAAATCACGTGTTATTAGGTTTATATAGGGTTGAGAAATTGACCTTTTTAACCCTTGGACGCGTATTTTATTTCTAAGAAAATTTCCCGATTAGTCAGGCTAGCACGATGCAGCACTATCACACTGTGTCACTGGAAATTGCCAACTGAGAACTGGGCGACGTGGTGAAATTGTGTTGCAATAATGGATGGGACCTAGAAGTTCACTGTGGCTTGGTGGTATCGCGCTGAGACACTGGAAAAAGGACGATTCTAAATTTTAGCACTGGCGCGACATGCCATAATCGTGGAGGCTCACTGGATTTTTACGATTGCCATTTTGACCTACTCCGCGACGCGCTGATGGCTCAGGTGGGACACTGTCTTACTAAAATGGCTCTAACTCTTCACCCGGGTGTCAGATTTGGGTAAATTTGGTATCGATGGAAAGATTATTGAATTTTCCACATGAGAAAAGGTAAAAATCTTTAAAATACCACATGTATAAAAGTAGATTATTCATTGAAAAAAGTATTTGATATCTTTAGGATGAATTTAAGCTAGGAAGAAGTACGGGGTATTACAATATCTCCCCTTTGGGAACATTCGTCCTCGAATGAGAATAATTGAAATGAGAGGAAAGATAAGATAAATTTTATACTGAACATGAACAATGGAAACATGACTACCTGGCTGACCTTATTGAGATTCATACTAAGCATGTATATCTGATGCACGATTTTATGACTGAGCTGATGCATGAATGTATGAATGAGAGTACTGATAAACTGATCACATATATTTGATGCATGAATATATGACTGAACTAACTCATGAACATGTGACTGAACATGTAAATGTAAAGATACCAAGTTTGAAATGAAAACTAAGCGAGGAACTGAATATCACATTTGTTACTGAAATCTGAGCATAAAAATGGATAAGCTTAAGAAAAGTTATTACCTTGGGCTGATTCTGAGTTTAACTACTTAATATGCATGAGCGGAAATATGAGAACGGAACTGGGTAGCATGAACTGAGCTGATCCATTGACTACATGTTTTACGGCTGATATTGGATATAGAGGGTCAACCTAAACTGGATTCCTTACGCGAAGAAAGAATGGGATGTTTTTTTCATGAAAGTGTGGGGGTTCAGAGTGTATCTCCCCCTTGGGACACTATGTCCCTCGAAGAATACTGACTCGGCTAAGTTGCCGATAAAATTAAAGTGATGCATAAGGCATCTACGAGATGAGTCTTAACTGAATATCTGGGATCTAAAACTAAAGCATGATACATGGACCAAGTGGAACACGCAAATACCTAGTTGATCCATCTTAGAATGATCACATTAATGAGATTCCATATAGTGCGATTAGATGGAGAGGTGGGAAAACCATACCATCTAAACTTATTCGTTCTGACTGCTAAGCTAAAGTACTATCTTTGCGATTAGCTCATGCTGAAAACTTATACTCGATTGGAGCATTTCTATGACATTCTTTCTATAGAGTTCTAATGACTGTAGAGAGAAAGTGAATCTTGGCTTGGTCCAAGTAGGACATCTGAATGGGATATTTATACATGGATGGGGTTCTTGTATTAGGAGGCAAGGCCTATGAAACATCATCTAAGATAAAGTGACCAAACCTTGTGCACTGCAACTAAGACTGCTGAAAAGGTTCACATGGTGTTGAGCACGAATGCATAAATATACTAACTGATCTGATTAACTTATAACTTATAGATGAATGTTGGCATATAAAACTGAACTATACTTAGTCTGAACGACTAGCCTAAGGTTGTAGAGTATTATGCATAGGACGTAAGGACTGACTGAGTGACATGAGGTGACTGGGCATGGACTTATGAAAATTGTGTTACATGAAATTGTGAGACCAAGCGTACGACATGATTTAGAAACATTTTATAACTGAGGTATTAATAACTGTAACATTATCAAACTATCCTAAAACTGGATTGAATTTCTGATCTGATTACTAGACTAAAATTGGGACTAAGATCATAGCTAAGATGGTATTTGAGACTAAACGTTGATTTATAATAACTGAGGTTTAGACTGGTGCTGAAGTACTTAATTTAGACATAGAACACTGATTACAGAGTTCTAAACACTAAAACTGTAATTGAGATGGCAACTTAATTTTGATAGTTATATAACAGGGGTGATATAAGTCAGGGATCTGAATGAACACTCAAACTCTGTACTTTCCCAACTTCTAAATACAACCTCTTGCTAGACATTTACTTGCACACTAACATGAAATTCAAGCCTATCTTCACCACTACACCCTCGTGTAAATAAGCATGCAACAATCTTGTCTTAACATGAAATATCCACTCTTTCCCTTCTAAGAAATTGCTCTTCACTACACTATTTTCACAAAGAGAGCTCACTGAAGGGTTAAATCAGGAGGACATGAAACATGAATGGATACTAACTAAACTTGACACTTGACTAAATCCTAAGGAATAGAATATAAATATCATGGATTCAACAAGAGTTCTAAACGAAGGATATGCATAACATAGTTTGAATTTAACTGATCAGTAGAGGCATAGCATGAGCCATGGAATCTGAGTATACTATAAATCATGATATGTGTACATGAGTGATGAGTTGCATGACCTGATTTTGGAGTTTTCTGTATTCGTGGGACATGATTTGCATTACTAAGGGGAATAGAACTGAACTTCTTATGCTAAGAATTAGAATCATACATGATTCTATGGAAAGTATGTGAATATAAGTTGTGTTCATGGAACTTAGATATGAAGCATGCGTACGAATCATGCTGACTGAAGTACAAAAATCTGTACTGAGATAAGGATGGGTCAGGAAATCTTCTTCCCCTTACTACTCTTCTATACATACTGGCACTACTACTAGGATGTGAGAGCTTACTCGGTCACTTGATCAATCATCTCCACCTTAGCTTTAAGCCATCATCATATGTCTATGAACACTTTACTAAACTGTGAACTAAACTGCAATCATTGTCACCTACTAATACTTTGTTCGACACATGCTTACCTTACTAAACACATTATTTGCTTCTGTTTCTTCATAGACTACTAATACCACATCACCTAATTCACATCCACACCTTCATACTTAGTATAAAATTAATAACTTAAGTTATAGCTTGCACTGCTCAAGTCTACTAATTAACTTTGGTACATCTATCCCCATGAATACATGATTATTTCAACCTAGATAATGTTATCCCAACTCTACTACTACTAAATCCCTGAGTTCATGCTTCTAACTCTAGGTCATAAGCTATCATAGGATTCTAAGAAGGGATATAATGACATATGAGTTCTCATGATCATGAATAAGAGTTGTACAACTTTGGAACATAACGAAACTGATGGGATACTCTTAAGCTTGTGGTCAATCCCATACTAACTGTCTACGAGGACTGTCTGAGAAAGACCTATCTCTAGGACTTTTAAGCTTCACCATTTCTATTACCTTGAAAGTAAGGTAAAGTTAACAAAGTGAAGCATGAGGAGAATCTATATAAGTTTCTTAAAGAACCTTTCTATAGCATGACCTGAGACATAAAAGAAGGGAAACTGTTCCTAAAATATCTCATAGCCTCTTGTCCATAGTATGGTGCGCAATACACCGACGTACAAGACTCTACTAGATACGGCTTTTCAGACTTCCTAGGATACTGTTGAACCTTAGTCTCTGATATCAAGTTTGCAACACCTCAAATCTGGTACCCAAAATGCCACACAGTGCTCATGACCCCAAAGGAACAAAATCTAACCCATGACACAGAGCACTGAATACTATACTATAAATATGCACAATATAAGTTGTAAGGCCATAAGGTTCAAAACTAAACTAATACTGAATATAAAACAATGTCTGTAAGGGGGTATAATAATACCCAAAACTAAAATAAACTGCCTGAAACATGTTATAGTGTAAAAGCCTCTAAATTGTCTGAAAACTATGGAGTTGATGGGACATATTCCTAACTAACTCCGAACTATTGAAGTAATAAATTAATAAAATAATCATGTTATCCTCAAATGATGAGGACTCACTGTAAGTCTGGCTGCTGAACTTCTGATTTACTAAGGATGCTCGATAGCTCGTGCTTCTAAACCTATGGTATAAAACATCATAGTGCAAAAGCGTCAGTACGTTGAGTGCACTAGTATGAAATCACAATGCATAGGTTTAGCATGGGAATCATCTCAATCAAATAGGTATAGCATAATGCAAGAGACATGGCATAATCTTGGCATATGGAAACTAGGTACCTGATCATTATTTATTCATTAGGGCATATTATCAAATACCTTGCATGGACACATAGAGCATAGGTATGATCATCAATTTAATACCATATGGTTCTACAATTTAACTCAACTGTATGAATTACAACCCTATACTAACATAGTTTCATGAAAATATGATAAAGATATAATCTTGGCAATCGTACAACTAACAACATGAGCATAATCAATTCAAAAAAAGAACATCATGACATATAGTTTAAAATAGGGTTCTTGAGCTTCATGGACGAAAGGAGTCCATGAATCAACTCTGTGCATACCTTAGTTCTTGATTCGATGAAGATTGACAAAGAGATTCTTGAATTTGAGTCTTGAATATGAATCCCTAATTGAAAACCCTAGCTTGTTCTTGAGAGAAACTTGAGAGAAACCCTATATTTTGGATAAAATATGTCTGAATCATGTGTTATTAAGTCTATATAGGGTTGAGAAATTGACCATTTTAACCCTTAGATACGTATTTTATTTCTGAGAACATTTCCCGATTTGGCAGGCTGGCACGATGTGGCATATCGCGTTGTGTCACTAGAAATTTCCAACTAGGAACTGGGTAGATGATGTGATGTGTTAAAATCACGTGGCAATACTGGATGGGACCTGGAAGTTCAACGCGACGCGGTGGTATCACGCTAAGATACTAGAAAAGGGACGATTCTAAATTTGTGCCCTGGCGCAATGTATCATAATTATGGAGACTCACTGGATTATGACGATTACCATTTTGACCTGCTTCATGATGCGGTGATGGCTCAGGTGGGTCACTGTCTTACTAAAATGGCTCTAACTCTTCACTCGAGTGTCGAATTTAGGCAATATTGGTATCGATGGAAAGCTTATTGAATTTCCCACATGAGAAAAAGTAAAAATCTTGAAAATACTACATGTATAAAAGTGGATTCACCTTTGAAACAAGTTTTTGATATTTTTTGGACGGATGTAAGTTAGGTAGAAGTACAAGGTATTACAATGGTGCACTGCGCCAATGGTGAAAATCAAAATCAAAGGGGAACCCCGCTATTTCTTCGCGTCATACCGTCAGCCCAGTTCCCAGTTATCCGTTTCTAGGGTAAAACAGTCTTTTCCCCTAATTCTAATTCGCCCAGGTGTGTTTTTAAGCCCTAAAAACATTTTTAAACTCATTATTTTAATTATTTTCCCCCAAATCAAGAAGTTTTCTCTCCCTAATTAAAACTTCAAGAAATTTACTATCCCAAGTATGTTTGATATTCATCCACGGATTCCTTTCATCCATGGAGCCCAAGTAACCTATTTTAAATCACCAAGTTATAATCATTCAAGTTATTATGTTTTAATTTATGACTTCATCCATGAATCTCCATGCACTATTAATTTTATACCATGTTGCCATGAAATTATCGTTAATTTTCAATTCTCCTTGTGTTAATATTATTATTTATTGAATTAAACCATGATTTAGTACTATTATATTGAATAAATGCTATTTTTGTAAGTTCCATGGCTTTTCTATGATTGTTTTACACCCTGAACTACAAGTGTTTGATAAGATGCCTACAAGAGTGATTGATTTAAATAAAAGCCTTTATGTGTTGTCCTTAAAGCTTTAGTATCATTTTACTATTATTGTTTTGACTCCTGGGGGTATTGAATACCCAAAATCCATAGCTATTTACTTAGTCTAGTAGCAATAGATTACAGAATAGTCTTCAAAACATACTATAAGCATTATCAGAATAGTCATTTACCAGTCAGATAAACTCAGAACGGTTTATGATTTTAGTGTCTTTTAGTTGGGAGTAGGATTTAGTACTGAGTAAGTATAGGGATGGAAATTTCCCGG
This sequence comes from Capsicum baccatum var. pendulum, assembly GCA_030864225.1. Taxonomy (NCBI): domain Eukaryota; kingdom Viridiplantae; phylum Streptophyta; class Magnoliopsida; order Solanales; family Solanaceae; genus Capsicum; species Capsicum baccatum. The sequence goes on along the minus strand of CM061558.1, from coordinate 70,410,743 downwards.
TAAAATAAGCAGAGTCGTTAGCAGTAGTCGTTATACTCCAAAACTATGTATCCAGCGTAGGGTATGATAAGTCACCCATCAAATTAGGTTTCACTATCTCGCAGGGGTCACCCATCAATTCAGGCTTGACACCCTTAGTCGTTTGGACATTATGTCAGTTTAGTGGATCCACACAGCCATCGTTAGTACCTGTAGCACGGTATTAACATGCTTCTAACTGGGCTTACAAGTTGGACCCTAATTAGTTCAAATTCTGGAATGTTGGTTAGATAATACCTCCTGCAGTCTCAGATATAGTCTCATTTATAGTCTCAGTTCAGTTCTGTAATCTTAGAGTTGCTTAACCAAAGCATAATATATCAGTATTTTTAGCACTTTAGTTTACAGATTTCACTCAGTCCATGTTATATGCTTGGTCATGCATCCCTAGTGTCCATAAAATTTCACATATCTTCAGTAATACAAATTGCCATGCATAATCGATATTTACAGATTCTCCATATTTTTTGTATCTATAGATTCCATGTTCTCTACTCAGTACTCCATGTTTTACATGCATATTCAGTTATTTATTAGTTAAGTTCATGAAACCATGTTTATCAACCTACCTCATTTAGCATACCAATACATTTAAAGTACTGATTGCATACCTTTTTTTTGTGCTATGATTTATTATATCATAGGTGCTGACGCTCAGTTCCTGGACCATGCTCAGACCTTACTCCTCAGGTTATCAGCGGTACAGTAGCAATGGTGAGTCCTCATCATTTGAGGATAGATTAATTTACTTCGTATCTCTATTTTAGTAGTTAGCAGAGTTAGTTGGGGGCCTGTCCCATCAACATATATTTAGTAAGTTAATTTTAAAGGCTTTTTAGATATTAGAGTTAGTTATTCAGTATTCAGACACTACAGTTAGTTATCCAGTTATCATTATTTTATCAGATTCAATCAGTTATTTCTATAGACTCATATTTCATATTTAAATTCAGTTATTAAAAACTTATGGAATGTCAGTATTCTTCTTTATTTATGATTATGTTATCCAGTGCTCACAGAAGGTACCAGGTCATAGGTTAGCTTATGGTCCCTTGAGACTGTAAGCACCGTGTAACGACTAGAGAGTAGTCTCGGGTCATTACAATTTTTCAACCTGAGAAGAAGCAAACTTATTTCTTGAAAATAAGTTAGTTCTTTTTCTAATTTACCAGAGGTTATTTTAGTTTTTACTAATTTTATTACTTCAGAGAATTTTTTGTGTTTTTTCTCGACTTTTAGCTTTGTCCGAAGACTCAGACATCGGCATATTCGGTCTTACCTTTGAGGTGATTTTGGCACTAAAAGTTAGTGGGACATCTCCTACCACTTTATTATCTTGGTTTTTAGCTTTGTCCGAAGACTCAACCATCGGCATATCTGGATTGCTTACTATCGAGATGTTTTTGGCACTATGTACTAGTGGGAATCTCCTGCCACTTTGTTAGGAGTGATTTGTCATCCCTTTGGTATGGTTTCTTAATGCTCACATAGGATTTGAAATTCTTCCATGTTTTCATCTTGAACAGTATTAACCCGACTCAATTTAAATTATAATTTCTTAGCATTTTTAGATAAGGTTACAAGTTTGTCTAAGATTTTGAACAGCATGTTACTTTTTTAATTAATGGCATCGTCAATGTCATTCATTTTCTGCCATATTTTTTTGATCAGTACTTGAGTTCTATTATCCATATTGGACGTTTCTTGAAAGAAAATCTGCAAAAGCAGTGTTAGATCCTTTAATATTTATAATTTTGAAAGTATAAAATGACAATAATACCTTCCATCTATGTAACCTTCTGTATTGTGGTTCAGAAGGTAGTTTATTAAATATCAATCCTTATATTTGTGTATTATCTATTTTAACGACAAATGGTTTAGGTAATAAAAATGTAGAAAACTTTCGTATTCCTTTTATTACCGCTAATAATTCTTTTTCATTTGTGGAATAGTTAACTTCAGCTTCATTAAATGATCCACTAGTATATCTATAGATTTCAGTTAAATCTGTTTGTAATAATGCTCCACAGTGATAGTCGGAAGCATCAGTTTGTGAAACCAAATTATCTTCTCATTCTGGTAATCTAAGCTTTGGTAGCTTAGCACACTCTTCTTTTAATTTTTGAACACAAAGAATATGTTCATTAGTCCATCCAAGTTGATTTGACCTTCGAATGAGTTTTTGCAAAGGATTTCTCTTTTTTACAAGAGCTGGAATAAATTCTCTTGCATAATTCAAACATCCAAGAAACTTTTGTATTTCTTGTTTTGTTGTAAGTTTATCAAGAAATTTTGTTATTTTCTTTGAAATATGAGATTGTAATTCTATTCCATTTTCTTAAATTATCATTCCTAAGAATTCTATTTCATTTTTTCTTATCTTTGCTTTCTTTTCACATTAAAAAATTCCATTTTAACACAAATATTTGAAAATTCTTTTAAATGTGTTAAGTGTTCTTGTTAGTTTTTGGAACATACTAAAATATCATCTATGTAGACGATTAGGAAATTCTTTTCAGAAAATATTCTATCCATCTTTCTTTGAAAATTTTGTGGTGCATTCTTTAGTCCAAACGGCATTACTAACCATTAATAATGCCCATTAGGAGTACTAAATGTTGTTAGAGGGTCTGATTCTTCTGAAAGTTTAATTTTCCAAAATCCACTTTTATAATCAAATTTGAAAAGTAGTTTTTTCCTTTAGAAAGGTTAATCAAACTGTTTTTATTTGGTATAAAATATCCATCAAAAATATAATTTTTAATTAGCTCTTTATAGTTTATGACCATTCGAGCTTTTCCTCTTTTTTGTTCTGTTTGGTTTCTTACCATAAATGCACGACTACTGTGTGGACTCCTACTTGCTCTTATTAATTTAAGATTAAGGAGTTCTTGTATCTGAATTTTGAATTTAGTTTTATCTTCTTCGTTATAAAGCATTGGTTTAACTCTTATGATGATACTACTATCTTGAAGAGTTAAGATTGCTTTTTCATGCTTATTATTCCAGTGTTTTAATGGGTTTTCTCCATAAGAAACTTGTAAATCTAGTTTAATTTTCTCAATATTGAGACATTTACAAGAGTAGTTTTTTGGAGTATCTACAAACTTCTTTTTAAAGATTCTCTTTTCTTTTATCAAGATATAAGGATTGTGTATCCTTGGGATTTTTATAAATTGATTACATGGGATTTTAAAACTAATCACGTATATTGTTTGATGATAATTTTGAAACTGTTGTATAAAGTCATTTCCTAATAACAAATCAGTTTCAAGTTTATCATATGCAAAAACATGTTTTTTAGAACTAATTTCAAATCCTTAAATTATTTCTACATTTTCCTTTTCATGTGTTAATTTTTCAACCTACCTCCTGTATCATGCCTCAATTTCAGATCCCAGATATTCATTCATGATTTAGTTCATAGGTTCCCCACGCATCATCTCAGCTTTTCTTTAGTATCTCAGCCAAGTCAGCATTCCTCGAAGGACATAGTGTCCCAAGGGGTGATGCACTATAACCCCCGAGCTTTCATGTCCTAAACCTTTTTGTTTCTCTTCACGTAGCAAGATTCGATTAGGAGGAATGAGTACCCATAAGTTGACTTTCTTATTCCAATCTCAGTCGTATGGTCATTCCCATGTCATGGCATGTATTCAAGGAATTAGTTCAGTTCATGGTATTCAGTCTGTGTATCTTGTTATAGACTCAATTATGCTCTCACGTTCCCATACATTCATATTCAGTTAATGATCTCAGGTTCATCAGTACTCTCATATTAGAAGAATAGTCTTCCCTAGCTTTACCCAGTTCCATGTTCAAGATATAATTATAAATTGAGTATCAGTTATCATTCTAGATTCAGTCATGCATTCATGAATCGGCTTTAGTCATGTAGTTATGCATCAGATATGCATGTTCAGTATACAAACTCAGCTTATCGAGAAGCTTCAGTCATGTATTTATGTATTTAGATATGCATGTTCAGTATGAAAAACTCAAGATATCAGCAGTTTCAGTCATACATTCATGCTTTAGTTGTGCATGTCCAGTATGTACTATCAATTTATTATTTCTCCCATCCTAGTCAGTCTCATTTGAGAAAGAATGTTCTCAAGGAGGAGATATTGTAAAACCCCACAAAATCCTAAACTTATCTCTGTTTGTTAAATCTTGATAAGGGTCATCAACATAGAAAAGTTTAGGTAAATATTAGGACAAGTTTATGTAAAAATAGTGGCTTACCGCGATTAGGCCTCATCACAATGAGTATCGCGATGAGTCCTCTATCACATCGTGCTGAAGGCCATTTCAAAATTTTTCAAATTCCAGTAGCTCATCATGATTCCCCTTATCTCGGTGAGGCTTAAATCGACAATCGTCATGAACCAGTGAGTCACCGCGATTCCATCATGCCACGGTGGATATAGCGATGACCCAGTTACTGCATCGTAGTAAGTCTTTAATTTGTATTCCAATTATGGGATTTTAAATCCCAAGGGCAAATTAGACTTTTCCTATGACTCAGATCAATCTTTAAACATGAAATTATGCCCTAAATACCCTATTATGTCACTTTTCCTCACTTTCTCTCAAGAACAAAATCATTCTCTCTTAAAAGGCAAAAAGCCTAGTTCAAGAAATCAAAGTCAATCCTAAGAATCTCTCCAAGAACTCCAAGAAACTCACAAATTAAGGTATGTTAGATTTTCATTCATGGGTTCCTTCCACCCATAAAGACCAAGAATTCTTTTTCGAAGAATAGAGATTGTGTATTTATGATTTTTATGTTTGAATTAGATTGAATTCATGTTCATGATATTAGTTGGGTCTCAATCCATGATTTAAGTGTATGTTTTTTCCTGAAATTGGATAGCAAGTGTGAAGCATATTTGATTATCTTGATAAACCCTTGAATTTACAAAGTGATTAAGGTGTCTGTGATGTTATTTTGATTTTAATCCATGATCTAGATTACAAGTTCTAACAATTGATCCTAATATGCATTGAACTAGATGATATTCATGATAAGCCCTTCAATGAGCAATTTGATTATTGTAATCATGTCAACCCTAAGTGTTTATGATTTAATGAACCAATTATGATTTCCATGTGTTTGATAAATTATCTATGAGAATGAAATAATGCCATTATAGCATGCTAACATGTGTTCACCATTCATGTACAAGTTAATGCCTTACAAGTGTTTGATGAAATAAATCTATGAATGAATTCTCTATGAATGAATTATGACCAAGTGAACATTTATATGTTATTCAAAGTTATTTTTTTCCTTACTTTTTATGCTATCGAGTTCTGGGGTATTTAATACCTGATAATTTAGTTGTTTATCTTAAGCCAGTGTCTGTTATAGAATAGTATTAGTCATGTCACGATCAGTAGTACTCTTAGTACGTTATAGAAAGTAGCAGAACTCAGTTAGTTATAGAACTTAGGAAAACTCAGTAATCTCAGTATCAGTCCAGTCTAGTTCAGTATACTAGTTTAGTGTCTTTTAGTTGGGAGTAGGATTCAGTACCGAGTGACCCCATGGATGGAGGCACACCCGTTAGTTAGGACTGGGTCCATAGAAGCAATCCCTAAGTTTAAGAACTACGTAGCCAATGTATGTTATGAGATGTCACCCATTAGATAGGACTAGCGTACTCAGGGATCACCCACTAGTTTAGGACTAATCTTAGGGGTCACTTGCTAGATTAGGACTGACTCCACAAAATTTGTTAGTACCCATGGAACAGTATTAGCACCCTTCCAGCTGGGGTTATAGGTTGGACCCCAATTATATTATAAATGGGTATGTCGATTAGATGATTACCTCCTATAATTTTGGTTTTAGTCTTAGCATAGAATTTAATTCAGTTCTACAGAATCAGGACTGTTAGATAAAGTCAATCAGTATCCGTAACTCATTTATCAAAATTCAGTAATTAGCTTCAGAAAAACTCAGTTAAAATATACATTCACATACATGCACAGTGTTGCATACTCAGTTGTTACAATAGTTTCAATTTTCATGTACTCTCGTATTTAGTTACTCTATATCATTCAGTCAGTATTGTTCATGCATATGAACCCTTGTATTCAGCCTTACCTCATCTAGCATACCAGTACATTCCACGTATTGACGCATACTTTCTCTTGCGCTATGATATCTTATATTACAGATTCGGATGCTCCGGTTCCCAACCGTGCATAAATAGATTCAGATTCAGCCAGCAATAATTTTAGAAGTGAGTCCTCATCTATCGAGGATATACTATATTTCAGTAGAGAAAGTTAGTTGGGGGATTATCCCATCAACTATACTTTCGAACAGTTTTAGTTAGAGGATTTTTAGACTAGTTGTTAGTTTTCTTTGTTGGAAATTCTTGGAATGAAGATTTCATCCCTAATTCTTTTTCCTATTTCTTTATTAAAAGTATCAACCCTTTCAATAAAACTATTTATTTTAGCTGGTGATCTATTTTTAAGGATTTTTATTTCTTCTTCTATTACATTTATTTTAAGGACTATATGTCTTTGCATATCTAAACGATCATTTAGGTTTTCTAAAATTTCTTTATTACTCATTTAAACTGATTATGTTCAAATTTATACTCTAAATACTAGATTTCCTGTTCTAGCTCAAATACTATTTTCTTTTGAAAGAATAATGATTTTTTGTTGACTCCTGAAAATGAGTTGTAGGCATATCGTTTCTTTTGGAGGTTAAGCTCTTGCTTTAGTTCTGGTAATATTCTTAAATCATTTTCTTAATCCATTGGATAGACTATATTTAGGTGGTTTAAACCTAATCTTGTTATAATTAGGTAGTATAATCCTAATTCTTCTAGACTTTTAATGTCTTATTAATTTTCCTTCTAAGCTCGATATCACAGCGATTAGATATTCTAACTTATGAGGTTCTTCTTAAGTTTCACTCAATCTTTTATATTCTAAAAATTTACTATTTAGAGCTCTTTTGACTTCTCTAAAGGCATGTATATTTTATATGGTCTCTTCATATTGAGATTTTATCTATTAGTTCAATAACTAGGTTAATTTTGCTACTTGGCTCTGATACCAATAATAGGGAGTTATTTGCAAATTGGGTGTGCATGCAGAATTTTAATTCAATTAATCAGTGAAATAACCTTCATCATACCAATAGTATGGATCATCATCGCTATTCACATATGAATAGTCATGAATAGACCACTTTTCATGAACAAGATGATCTATAATTTTTCAAGAATTTTTTCTTGTAAATCTTACTAATAATAGGGAGTTGTTCACAAACAGGGTGTGCATGCGGAATTTTAACCTTCATCATACTAATAGTATGGATCATCATCACTATCTACATATGAATAGTCATGAATAGACCATTGTTTTGAACAAGATGATCTTTAATTTTTTCTAGAATTTTTTCCTGTAAATCTTTATTTAATTTTATCACCTTTAAAATAGTGATTAAAGTTTTTCCATCTAAGAAAATTGTATAATAATTCATTAGGCAGTATAAAGAATAAATTTCTTTATCAAAACCTTTTAACTTTGACACTTCAAAACCCGTATTTATTTTAGATAATAAGCTCTGTCCAGAGCCTCAAATAATTTTATTTTTAATCTGTTAATTTCAGAAATATTTGAAAAAAATTTTAAACGATAGACTTTCTGATTGTATTTTCTTAACTTTTTTATATCTTGGTTAAGATTTCCTATAATTGTTTTGGATTCCCAAAACCTTCGTCTAAGTCTTTTTAATTATGGTTATACCACTCTCATGCAGATAAGTATAAACAATTCATAATTTAATATTCCCTATAGGTACTTAGTAACATATAATATGTATTAGTGCTAAGGTAGATATAAAGACAAATTTTTCTTAGGCTAATATGTTCATGAATGATAGAGTTTATGCAAATACCTTTTGACTTTCTTTTTATATTGGTTGTATCAATACCACAGTGTTTCTCCTTTTGGCTATGAAGAACTATTTAGCCTATTGCGACTCACTGTTTGAGGCTACTGTTTCATTCTTCCTCCATCGAGGCTGAAGATCGCAACCTTCATTTTTCACCGACATATAAGACTATCAAAGGGTATACAAACAAACTTATTTTATTTCATGAATATATTATAACATAGGCAAAATCTTTAGTCAGGTCTTCTTTATACTCACAAACAAACTATTTGTTACTTTATCTTGATGGGAGAAGTGTTTTTTACTCACTCATATAGAAGATACCTAACATTGTCTAAGTAAGAAATATTTAGAGAAATGTAGTCTACCTTCTATGAATTTCTATCTCTCCTTTTATAGACACAGGGAGGAGTAGAATCATAATATTTATATTCTTTTGGATCATCCCTTTAAAAGCCTTTATCTCTCTTCTAGTCCCTTATCAGGATAACAGATAAGATTATTCTTCTTCCTAATTGGATGCTTTTGGACTGTGGGTTCTAGTCTTGTTTATCATTATGTCGTCTGGTGCCGACAATTATGTTGACACAAGTCCTTTTGATTTACGTCTTTTCTTACATTGACGGATTCTCTTTACAGCTGTAAATCATATTTCTTCGGACATTGATGATCTTTCTCCATCATTTCTTTTTAAATGTCCATGTTCTATGAATTTACATGTCATGGTCCAGGTTTCTAGAGTAGCTGGGAATTGGTGTGTTTCGAGCTCAGCAATTTTGTCCCTTAAGACTATTGAATTCAATTTTCCTTTGGGCATTAAAATCAAGTTTGTATTCCTATTGAGGACTTTATAATTTTCTTCGTATTTATTTTTAAGGATGTTATATACTGCCTTTATCCCTAAAGCTCCTCTGGTTTGGATCCACTTTTTATTAAAATAGGGGATCATTTTATCAATTCCTGTTGCATTGATATTAAAGTTTCCTAATTTTTCAACCATTATATAGTGAAATATGGGGAAATATAATTAATCATTTTGAGATTCCATTGTAATGTTGTAGACTCTGCAATATACAGCTCCCTTTTTGGCGTAATTTCTTATTGAACTACTTAAATGTATTTGTAGTCCTTCTAATTCAGATAGATCTAGCTTAGAATAAACACGGTCTAAATAACTGAATTCATATAATTTTTATGTGAAACCAGCTAATCCTCCTGGGAAGACATAAATCCTAGGATATAAACTTTTTGTTTCGATGACTCTGAAAGTATATCCACCGGTTTCTGGTAGATTGTAAATCTGTTTGGTACATGTAATATATTCTTCCCCTTTGAAATGGACTTTTCCTACCTGAAAAGAAGCAAACTTATGTTCTGAAGATAAGTTAGTGTTTTTTTTTATTTCTCAGAGGATATATCAGTTTTTACTGATTTTATTACTTCAGAGAATTTTCTCTGTGTTTGTGCTTGGCTTTTAGCTTTGTCTAAAGACTCATCCATCGGTATATTCGGGATTACCGTCAAGATATTTTTGGTACTAGGTGCTAGTAGGACATCTTCTACCATTTTATTAGCTCGACTTTTAGCTTTGTTTGAAGACTTGGCCATCGGCATATCCGAATTGCTTACCATCAAGATATTTTTGGCACTATATGCTAGTGAGACATATCCTGCCACTATTTTAGGGGTGATTTATCGTCCTTTTGGTCTGGTTTTTAGATGCTCGCATAGGAGTTGTAATTCTGCCATGTTTTCAGTTTGATCAGTGTTAACCCTACTCAATTCAAATTGTAATTTCTTTGTCTTTTCAGACAAAGTTACAAGTTCATCTTGAATTTTAAACAGCGTGTTACTTTTTAATTTATGGCATCGTTAATGTCATTTATTTTCTGTCATATTCTATTCATTAGTACTTGAGTTCTATTGTCCATATTTAAAGTTTCTTGAAAGAAAATCTGAAAAAACATTATCAGATCCCTTAATATTTTCAATTTTGAAGGTATAAAATGACAATAATACTTGCCATCTGTGTAGCCTTCTGTATTGTGGTTCTAAAGGTAGTTTATTGAATATCAATCCTGATATTTGTGTATTATCTATTTTAAAGACAAATGGTTTTGGAAATAAAAATGTAAAAAACTTTTGTATTCCTTTTATTACTGCTAATAATTCTTTTTCATTTGTGGAATAGTTAACTTCAGCTTTGTTAAATGTTCCACTTGTATATCTACACATTTCAATTAAATCTGTTTGTAATAATACTCCCCAATGATAGTCGGAAGCATCAGTTAGTAAAATCAAATTATCTTTTGGTTCTGGTAATCTAATCTTTGGTAGCTTAGCACACTCTTCTTTTAATTTTTGAACACAAAGAGTATGTTCATTAGTCCAGCCAAGTCGATTTGACCTTCGAATGAGTTTTTGCTAAGGATTTCTCCTTTTTGCAAGATCTAAAATAAATTCTCCTGCATAATTCAAACATCAAAAAAACTTTTGTATTTCTTGTTATGTTGTTAGTTTATCAGGAAATTCTGTTATTTTCTTCGAAATATGAGATTTTAATTTTATTCAATTTTTTGAAATTATCATTCCTAAGATTTCTATTTCACTTTTACTTGTCTCTGCTTTCTTTTGGCATAAAACAATTCCATTTTTAACACATATATTTGAAATACTTTCAAATGTGTTAAGTGTTCTTGGTAGTTTTCTGAACAGACTAAAATATCATCTATGTAGACGATTAGAAATTCTTTTCAGAAAATATTCTATTCATCTTTCTTTGTAAAATTTGTGGTGCATTCTTTAGTCCAAACGGGATTACTAACCATTCATAATGCTCATTAGGAGTACTAAATGCTGTTAAAGGGACTGATTCTTCTGAAAATTTAATTTACCAAAATCCACTTTTGCAATCAAATTTTGAAAAGTAGTTTTTTCCTTTAGCAAGTTTAGTTAAATTATTTTTATTTGGGGTAAAATATAAATCAAAAACACAATTTTTATTTAGCTCTTATAGTTTATGACCATTTGAGCTTTTCCTCTTTTTTGTTCTGTGTGGTTTCTTACCATAAATGTTGGACTACTATGTGGACTCCTACTTACTTTTATTAATTTAAGATTAAGGAGTTCTTGTATATGAATTTTGAATTCAGTTTTATCTTCTTCGTTATAAAGCATTGGTTTAGCTCTTATGATGATACTAAGATATTTAAGAGTTAAGACTGCTTTTTAATGGTTATTATTCCATTTTTCTAATGGGTTTTCTCCATAAGAAGCTTGTAAATCTTGTTTTATTTTCTCAAGATTGAGACATTTACAAGGGTAGTTTTTACGGATATCTAAAAATTTCTTTTTAAAGATTCCATTTTCTTTTATCAAGATATAAGGATTATGTTTCCTTGGGATTTTTATAAATTTATTACATGGGGTTTCAAAACAAACTATGTATATTGTTTGATGATAATTTTGAAACTGTTGTATAAAGTGATTTTCTAATCAAGTTTATCATATGCAAAAATATGTTTTATAGAAACAATTTTAGATCCTAAAATTATTTCTACATTTTCCTTTTCATGTGTTAATTTTTCTTTATCTCCTGTAATACCGATAACAGGGGTATTAGCCTTATTAATATCTCAATTTTTTTATTAAAAAGGATTTTGCTAAACTGGCTTCGGAGCCATTATCTATTTTACAACAAGAAGTCAGTTTTGTTTCGTAGGTTGTAAATTCTACGAATACCGATTCTCTAGAAGAAGTTTCTTTAGGCATTAGATTTTAGGAATAAAACAAGTTCCATTTCCTAAGGTTATTTAGATTCCTTCTTTTTGGATATTGTATTGATCCAAGCTATTAAGAAATGTTCCTCCTAAAAGTTGATCCAAGCTATTAAAAAATGTTCCTCCTAAAATTATGTTGTAGTCATTTTCATGATTACTAATATAGCAATGAACTCTTATTCTAATTGTTCCAAGTTTTATTAGTAACTCTACTATTTTTGAACATTCATAACTATTTTCTTCAAACGTTTTGCAAATATAAGGCTTACCTTTAAAGCTAACTAATACGTCTAGGGTACTTTATTTGACATGATTTACTGATGATCCTGACTGTATTAGGATTGGTTGCTTGTTCCAGTCGCTTCTGTTAAAGAATCTTCCTGAAACTTCTGTAACATTGTTAGATCTTTCATTGTTAAACCTCATGAAATTACCTTTTCATATGGAGTTTCTCTCGTATTCTATGGAGAGTCTTGATCTTGAAGAAGTGGAGATTTCAATTTCTATAGATTTTCCCACATGAATTTCATATTCAGTAAGAATATTTGTTGTTGGATCTCTACTTCAAATATTCTGGCTATTCCTCTATATTCTTGGTCTATTTCCACAAGGCTTGTATTTTTATAGACATTTCCATAATTTGAATTGATAACCGTATATAGAGCTTGATAATAAATGCTCATAATATGATTACCTAGTTTAAGTAAATCTTTTCTTTTTACCTGAAAGTGCAAACTTAAAGCTTCGTTAAAATTAGCATCTTTTAGTGATATACAATACCTGAGATAATAGGTGAATAATAATTTGGTATAATCCAAATTTCCTTCAACAATACTTAGGTTTCATTCTCTGGTATTAATAAATCTTTCATCTGAAAGGTTAATTACTATGGGACAGTCTATTCCTTCTGTAAAAGTGGATTTAACCATTATTTGGATTCCTCCAAGAAGAACAAAATTCATATTCTACCTATTTCTTTCTGGAATTTTTCTTAAAATTTGGTCGATCATAGGCTTTGTTAATAAATTAAGCTTATGTCTTCCAGTAGTTTGAGTGACTTCAATCACCTTTTCAATTTCCTGGTAGTAATGATAGGAGATTTTATTTCTTGAGAATGTTCTTTGGAATCTATTGAATATACTATCTTCCGTAAGAAGATTAAATTTTAATCCTTGGATTTTTCTTAGCAATTCTCCATCGAATGTTACTTTTAATGTATATCCTTGCTGATCTTTTTCAGCCTCTATAACCTGAGTGGTTTCTTCTATGTTCTCAATTTCTTGTTTCATTCTTCTGAATCAAAACTTGATTCTAAAATTTCTTCACAGAGTTCTATTTAAAAGTCTTCATATTTAATAGATGAAACTGACTCTAGGACTGACTCAATTTCTTCTCTATCTATTTTAGATATTTTGACTCTTTTCTTGTTAGGTTCATAACTTTTGTGGTCTTCTTCTCCACAATTATAGCATTTGCATTTATCTGTAGATTTCTTTTTGAAATTTCTTCATTTTTTAAAGTATTTTTTTCTCGATACATAATTTTCCTTGGAAATGTTTTTCCTTTTTACTAATCCCTTGGTTTTTATTTTTCTTTTTAAAGGATTTCTTTCAGGACATCCCCACTGAGATGCTGCTTTTGTATCTTAACATAGATCTGGTTACCAATTCTTTTATCTTTTCTTTACATATTATGTAGCATGTAAAGCTGGCTAAGTCTTTGATTGAGGAAGACAATTCTTCTTCCTAGAGAGTCATACGTTTGATCTTCTTTAGCATATTCCTCTCTAAAATAGCTAGCCCAATATCCTGGTAGCTTTTTATAGTATTTTTCCTTGTATGGAGTCATGTTTCACTACTATAAAATAGATTGTAGTAATATGTTTCAAACTCACAAGTATATTCTTGAATATACTTCATTTTTCAAATTTGAAGTTTTTCTAGCCATTCTGCGGCTAGTAGCCTTTGCTTTTTTTTTCCTTTAGAAATATCTCCTTGGCTTCATAGGAATTCAACTCCTACATATTTCACTATCTGATTTATCCCTTCTCGCATTGATTTGTTAAATTGTTCTACAACTTCTAATCTGAATATTTTTTCAGTTACTTCTAATATTCCTTTAAACCAATTGTCTACCTTTCCAGTAAAGGTATTTGTGACTTTAAGTACTTTTCGTCACTATTGTAATTGCTTCCTTTACCTAAAATGAAGAATAGTTCTAGGTTTTTGGCCCATAATTCTAGAAATTCTTCTGATTCTCTTTTACAGTCTTAATCCAAAAAGTAGGTAGATCTAGCGTCTCCTACTAGGAGTCTATTTGGCATAAATTTAGCTTAAGAATTTATATGGTATTGAACATATTAGCATAATAAAATATAAAATAAAAATAGATATGAAGATAAATTTTTCTTATGCTAATATGTTCAATGCCATATGAAGATATTAGCATAAGAAAAAAAAAATTGATATGAAGATAAATTTTACTTATGCTAATATGAAGATAAATTTTTCTTATGCTAATATGTTCAATACCATATAAATTCTAAAGTTAAATTATGCCAAATAGACTCCAAGTAGGAGACGCGGGATCTACCCAGTTTTTGAATTTAGACTGCAAAAGAAAACCTGGAGAATTTTTGGAATTATGGACCAAAAACCTAGAACTATTCTTCATTTTAGGAAAAGAAACCAATTATAGTTGTGACGAAAAGTACTTAATAACCACAAACACCTTTACTGGAAAGGTAGACAACTGGTTTAAAGGAATATTAGAAGAAACTAAAAAAATATTCATAATAGAAGTTGTAGAACAATTTGACAAATCAACGCGAGAAGGGATAAATCACATAGTGAAATATGTAGGAGTTGAATTTCTAGGAAGCCAAGGAGATATTCTAAAGGAAAATAAAAGCAAAGGATGTTAGCCGCAGAATGGCAAGAAAAACATCAAATTTGTAAAATGAAGTATATTCAAGAATATACTTACGAGTTTGAAACATATTACTACAATCTATTTGATAGTAGTGCAAACATGGCTCCATATATGGAAAAATACTATCAAAAGCTACCAGGATATTGGGCTAGCTATTTTAGAGAGGAATATGCTAAAGAAGATCAAACGTATAAATCTCTAGGAAGAAGGATTGCCTTTCTTAATCAAAGACTTAGCCAGCTTTGCATGCTACATAATATGCAAAGAAAAGCTAAGAGAATTAGTACCCATATCTATAGAAACAACATCTTGGTAGGGATGTCATAAAAGAAATCTTTTAAAAAGAAAAAGAAAAATCAAGTGATTAATAAAAAGGAAAAACATTTCCAAGAAAAATTATGTACCGGGAAAAGGGTCCTTTAAAAAATGAAGAAATTTCAAAATGAAATCTACGGATAAATGCAAAAGCTATAATCGTGGAGAAGAAGGCCACAAAAGTTATGAATGTAACAGGAAAAGAGTCAAAATATCTAAAATAGATAGAGAAGAAATTGAGTCAAACCTAGAGTCAGTTTCATCTAATAAAAGTGAGGACTTTTATCTAGAACTCTATGAAGAATTCTCAGAATCAAGTTCTGACTCAGAAGAATTAATCAAGAAATTGAGAACACTGAAAAAAACACTCAGGTTATAGAGGCTGAAGAAGATCAGCGAGGATATGCATTAAAAGCAACATTCGATGGAGAATTTCTATGAAAAAACCAAGGATTAAAATTTAATCTTCGAACGGAAGATAATACATTCAGTATATTCAAAGAACCTTCTCAAGAAATAAAATATCCTATCAAGAATACTAGGAAATTAAAAAGTTGATTGAAGTCACTCAAACTACTGGCAGATATAAGCTTAATTTATTAACAAAGCCTATGATCGACCAAATTTTAAGAAAAATTCAAGAAAGGAATAGGAAAAAGAAGAATTATGTTCATCTTGGAGGAATCCAAATAATGGTTAAATCCACTTTTAAGGAGGGAATAGACTATCCCATTGTAATTAACCTTTCAGATGAAAGATTTATTCATACTAGAAAAGGAAACCTAGGTATTGTTGAAGGAAATTTGGCTTATACCAAATTATTATTCACCTATTATCTCAGGTATTGTATATCATTAAAAGATGTAAATTTTAACAAAGCTTTAAGTTTGCAATTTCAGGTAAAAAGAAAAGATTTATTTAAACTAGGTAATCATATTATGAGCATTTATTATCAAGCTTTATATACGGTTACCAATTAAAATTATGGAAGTATCTATAAAAATAAAAGCCTTGTCGAAATTGACCAAGAATGCACAAGAATAGCTAGAATAGTTGAAGCAGAGATTCAACAACCAAATATCCGTACTGAATATGAAATTCATGTGGGAAAAGTTATAGAAAAGGAAGCTTCACTATTTCAAGCTCAAGACTCTCTATAGAATATGGGAGAAACTCTATACGAAAAGGTAATTCCATGAGGTTTAACAATGAAAGCTCTAACAATGTTATAGAAGTTTCAGGAAGTTTCTTTAACGGAAGCAACTAGAATAAGCAAAAAATCCTAATACAGTCAAGATCATCAGCAAATCATGTCAAGGAAAGTATCCTAGACGGATTAGTTAGCTTTAAAGGTAAGCCTTATACTTACAAAACTTTTGAAGGAAATAGTTACAAATGTTCAAAATGGTAGAGTTACTAATACAACTTGGAACAATTACAATAAGAGTTCCTTGCTATATTAGTAATCATGAAAATGACTACAACATAATTTTAGGAGAAATATTTCTCAGTAGCTTGTATCAATACAATATCCAAAAAGAAGGATTCCAAATAACCTTAGGAAATGAAACTTGTTTTATTCCTAAAATCTAATTCCTAAAGAAACTTCTTTTAGAGTATTGGTATTCGTAGAATTTACAAACAACCTAACAAAACTGACTTCTTGTTGTCAAATAGATAATGGCTCCGAACCAGTTTAGCGATATCCTTTTTAATAAAAAATTGGTTTATTAATAAGGCCAATACCTCTGTTATGGATATTACAGGAGATAAATAAAAATTAACACATGAAATAGAAAATGTACGAAAAATTTTAGGATCTAAAATTGTTTCTATAAAACATGTTTTTGCATGTGATAAACTTGAAACTGATTTGTTATTAGTAAATGAATTTAAACAATGATTTCAAAATTATCATCAAACAATATACTTGGTTAGTTTTAAAACCCCATGTAATCAATTTATAAGAATCCCAAGGAAACACAATCCTTATATCTTGATAAAAGAAAAGAAAATCTTTAAAAAAGAAATTTTTAGATACCCCTAAAAACTACTCTTGTAAATGTCTCAATCTTGATAAAATAAAACAAGATTTACAAGTTTCTTATGGATAAAACCCATTAGAAAAATGGAATAATAACCATGAAAAAGCAGTCTTAACTATTAAAGATCCTATCATCATAAGAGTTAAACCAATGCTTTATAACGAAGAAGATAAAACTAAATTCAAAATTCAAATACAACTCCTTAATCTTAAATTAGTAAGAGTAAGTAGGAGTCCACACAGTAGTCCGCCATTTATGGTAAGAAACCACGCAGAACAAAAAAGAGAAAAAGATCGAATAGTCATAAACTATAAATATCTAAATAAAAATTATGTTTTTGGTGGATATTTTATCCCAGATAAAAACAATTTAATTAACCTTGCTAAAGAAAAAACCTACTTTTGAAAATTTGATTGAAAAAGTGGATTTTGGAAAATTAAACTTTCAGAAGAGTCAGTCCCGCTAACAACATTTAGTACTCCTAATGGGAATTATGAATGGTTAGTAATGTTGTTTGGACTAAAGAATGCACCACAAGTTTTTTAAAGAAAGATATATAGAATAATTTCTGAAAAGAATTTCTAATCGTCTACATAGATAATATTTTAGTCTGTTCAGAAAACTACCAAGAATACATAACACATTTCAAAAGAATTTTCAAATATTTGTGTTAAAAATGGAATTGTTTTAAGCCAAAAGAAAGTAGAGATAAGCAAAAATGAATTAGAATTCTTAGGAATGATAATTTCAAAAAATGGAATATAATTACAATCTCATATTTTGAAGAAAATAACATAATTTCCTGATAAACTAACAACAAAACAAGAAATACAAGAGTTTCTTGGATGTTTGAATTATGCAGGAGAATTTATTCCACATCTTGCAAAAAAGAGAAATCCTTTGGAAAAACTCATTCGAAGGTCAAATTGACTTGGATGGACTAATGAATATACTCTTTGTGTTCAAAAATTAAAAGAAGAGTGTGGTAAGCTACTGTAACACCCCAATTTTCTAAACCAGAATGCTACATGGTGCTCATGACCCTGAAGGACCACAAGCTAACCCCTGACTGATATATGTACCTGTATACTGCATAACATATCATAAAGTGTGGAAACATGAACATGAAAGGCCATATGGTTCGAATTAAATAAACGTCTGATAACAAAATATCTAAAAAAGGTATAATAATACCAAAACAAGTCATAAATACTGAAAATAATGAGATCTGAATATCTAATCTGACATCTAGTCTGAAAGCCTCTAATTGAACTGAATAAGGAGTTGAAGGAACATGTATCCAACTAACTCCATCTAGTAACTGAATAGTGAATGTTGCAATAATCATATCATCCTCGAATAAGAAGGACTCACTACAAACTCAGTACACTGAAATGCTACTGCTGATCTGGAGCTCGTGCCTCTGAACCTATGGTGTAACATAAGAGAAAGCACCATATCACAAATGCATCCGTACATCTGAATATACTGAGTATACGAGTGAGGTAGGCCAAATTCAAAGGGTTATATGCATGAACAATGCTAACTAATATGAACGTGAGAATACATACATGCATAAACAACTATAACTAAACTCGTGATGACGCTGACTACTGAGTCTGAATGCTGACGACATGACTTTACTGTTACTGAGGTACTGAATAGATTATTGACTATTTCTAACAGTTAAAATTATGAAGAACTAGTTTGAATGACTGTGTCTAACAGTCCTAAAACTGAATACTGGTAACGTGAGCTATGACAACTGATATAGCTGATATAACTGTAATGATTAGAATAATCGATATAACCGATACTGAGAGACTATATCTGACATTCTAATTTATAATGGAACTATCTGAGTTTTGTTTACTTGGAGTAACTAAATTTGAGATCAGTCCTATCTAGCGGGTGATCTTTAAATCTGATGATTCGGATACTGATGAATCATAGTTGAGATCAGTCCTAGCTAATGGGTGATCTTGAAGTCTATTTATAATGATAAGCATTGACTGTATCTAATAGTACTGAATCTATACTACTGAACTGAGTTAACTATGTCTGACAGTCTGGAATCAGTAACTGAAACTGTGGGATGTGTTCATCTAACCGACATGCCCCAAGCTAAGCTGATTGGGGTCCAATCTCTGCCCTGACTGGAAGGGTGTCAGTACCACGCCACCAGTAAAGACATCGGATGTGGAATCAATCCTAATCTAGTGGGTGCATCCTGGGATCAGTCCTATACATATAAATGTGCTAACGGGTGACCCCTGAGTATGTCAGTCCTATCTAATGGGTGACATCTCATACCTACGCTGGCTATATAGTTCTAGAACTTAGGGATTGCTTCTAGGGATCTCAATCCTATTCTAGTGGGCAAGTCCCCATCCCTAGGCTCACTTAGTGTTGAATCCTACTCCCATTTGAAATACACCAAACTGAATAACAGAGATGAATTGAATAACTGAACTGAACTGAATAACTGAACTGAACTGATACTGATTAACTAGATTAATACTAGTTATATTATTTAGCGGAGCTAAACTAAGTTTACTGAATTTCGATGACTGATGGAATGTACTGAGTTTTGAGAACTGGTTGAGAGTACTGAAGTTACTGAGATTGACTTTGAATACTGAGGTTACAGATATTACTGAGTACTGAGATCACTGAGATTACTGAACTACTGAGATTACAGAGGTTACTGGATTTTCCTAAGTCATATGACTGACTGAATTCTATAGATCATGGCTTGACTGAGAGTATCGTAATAACATGACATGGCTCTAGGAACACAACTATATTCTTGGGTATGAATACCCCCAGGACTCGATGGAAGGAAACAGACACAACATGACTGACTTGATCATAAGATTGGAGTTCACAATACACATTGTCATAAGTAGGGGATATTATATTTCATGTGGTTCTTCAACATCTTAAGCATGGTGGGGAGTGCATGGATATATTTCATGTACATATAGTATATCTCCATTATCATACATGTTTCATACCACAACAATAGAAACATATCAATAGCATGGAATTTATATTGGAGTATATAGCTAACATGGACTTGTCATTTAGATATCATAGAACCATGTAATCATGAATTTCTAGCATCCTAAGTATTTTATCAAATACCTTGCATGCATAAAATTGAGAATAGGTGTACTTAACAAATTTAGAAATCTTTAACCACCCAAATTCATGGGTTTCCAACTAACCTATTCACATGATTCAAGAAAAACACATCAAGACACAACCTTAAATCCAAACAATAAGGAAATCACAATTTATAATTTAAAATATGATTCTTGATCTCCATGGATGAAAGGGACCCATGGATGAACACAACGCATACCTTAGAAAGGAAACCTTGATGATTTGCTGGAGAATTCTTGGATTAGGAAACTTAATTCTTGATTATCTTGGGAAATGGCTTAAATCTTACTTTTGAGAGATGAGTTTGATGAAAACCCTAATCTTGTGGTTGAGAGTGTAAGAGAGAGCCTTTTGAGATGTTTAACTAAAGAGAATGGAAGATAATACGTTCCTTAAGGATTATAAGTTGTGGGAAGTGTAGGGAAAAGACCAAAATACCCTTACTAAAATGTCCCTCAAGTTCTGGAAAGAAAAGCTAATGAAATTCATGACAAGTCATCAAAAATGTGACAGGCCGTCAAAAATGTCGTCACACAGAAGCTGGATTCTACCTAAGGCTGATGATGTCATCAAAAATGTCGTCAGAATGTGACAACTTCATCAAAAAGGTCATCAAAAAAGGGTGAAATTTTGAGTTTTGGGTTAAGGTTGACGACATTGGTGATAGGCCATCACGGGCATGATGGATTGTCACAAAATGTCATCACCAGGGTCAGAAACCTGCCCAGGTCTGACGACATTGATGATAGGTCATCACGGGCGTGACGGCTTTTCACAAAATGTAGTCATCAATTTCCCAGCTAGACATGCTCGAGTAAAATGGGTATAACTCTTTGCTCCGATATCGGATTTAGGCGAAATTGGTATAGTTAGAAATCTAATTCAAAGATCTTTCATTTGAAATATATTAAACCATCCAGTTCATCACATACAATGAGTTATGGTTGATTGAAGTTGACTCAAGTTTTGACTCTTACTAAAACTTGAACGATAAAGAAGTTTTCAACTTGTACTTGACTTAGGGGACATATATGATCTAAATTCATGCTCAAATAGATTCTCATACTACATAATTGATTAACACACTAAATTTACATAGGATTCAAGGATTTTGAAACATCTACGCATAGGAATGACGGATTATCATTCTAGTCCAAAATGTGGGGTATTACAGCTACCAAAGCTGAGATTACCAGAACCAGAAGATAATTTGGTTTTACAAACTAATGCTTCCGACTATCATTGGGGAGCATTATTACAAATAGATTTAAATAAAATCTGTAGATATACCAGTGGAATATTTAACAAAGCTAAAGTTAACTAATTCCATAAATGAAAAAAAAATATTAGCGGTAATAAAAGTAATACAAAAGTTTTCTACATTTTTATTACCAAAACCATTTGTCATTAAAAAAGACAATACACAAATATCAGGATTGATATTTAATAAACTACCTTCAGAACCACAATACAGAAGGTTACACAGATGGCAGGTATTATTGTCATTTTAAACTTTCAAAATTGAAAATACTAAAGGATCTGACAATGTTTTTGCAGATTTTCTTTCAAGAAACGTCCAATGTGGACAATAGAACTTAAGTACTGATCAACAAAATATGGCAGAAAATTAATGATATTGACGATGCCATAAATGAAAAAGTAACATGTTGTTTGAAATCCGAGACGAACTTGTAACCTTGTTTGAAAAAGCACAGAAATTACAATATGAATTGAGATGGCTTAACACTGATAAAGCTTAAAACATGGTAGAATTTTAACTCCTATGTGATCATTTGGAAACCATATTAAAGGGACGACAAATCATCCCTAATAAAGTGGTAGGAGATGTCCCACTAGCACATAGTGCCAAAAGCATCTTAATATTAAGCATTCTAGATATGCCGATGGCTGAGTCTTCGGACAAAGCTAAAAGTTGATCTAATAAATGGAAGGAGATGTCCCACTAGCACCAGTGCCAAAAATATCTCGACGGTAATCCTTCCTATGCATTCCTAGTCAATTTTGATAAGGTTTTAATTTTTATAGACATTTCCATAATTTGAATTGGTAACCGTATATAGAGCTTGATAATAAATGCTCATAATATGATTACCTGGTTTATATAAAAGTCTTCACTTTTAATAGATGAAACTGACTCTAGGTCTGACTCAATTTCTTCTCTATCTATTTTAGATATTTTGAAAAGGATAGTAAGTATGAAATTAAGCGAAGTGGTATCTTGAAAACTAGGTACTAGTCAGTTTTACAACAAAAACTTACTTTGTAGATAATTAATTAATTCATATTTATTTCACTGTTGTTTCAAATTGTGGGAAAAATTAATTTTGACTCTCACTGGATGAAAATTATTAAGATTAACTCCTTGGATGAAAATAACTAAAATTTATCATAATAATCATCATCATGAAATGTATATATGATCTTGGGCATATATATATGTCCAATCACCAATATTTACCCAGATTTAGTCTTGTTTTAAGAGCTATAATGTGCTATTTTGAGTGTAAATTGAGTTTTAATGGTGTTCGTGATCTAATAGACATGATTAGTATTTGCAGGAGTAGATTGTGATGAATTATACATGATTGGACACATTAAGGATATGCTAGGGTAAAGAAGAGCAAACAAAGGGGGAACATAGCTCAAGAAAGCAAACTGGAAGTCATAAATTCCTGTTTATGCATTCGATGCATCGTGGAGAAGGACCAAATGGTGATTATCAAAAACCAGTGAGGAACCGCGATATTACTGCGACGCGGAAAAACTTTAGTTTCTAGTTTTTCAAAACCTAAAGCTTAGTGCATCGTGGAGGAGGATGAATTCATAATTTTCACAAACCAGTAGCCCTCTGTGATATCACCGCATCGTGGTGATGAACCAAGTCACAAAATAGGAACCTTCCGTGATAACCTAAACTTGCAAGGAATTATGGCATTTGACAGTACGGTGTGACGCACCAGAGATCTAAATCGGGTTTTTCAACCCATCTATAAAAGGAAAAATTCAGAACATATTGGGGACACTTTGGAAAGTATAGCAACGACAGAAAAACATAATTCTCTCTTGTAGGGTTCTTATTATTTATTTTAAACTTTTATAGTTCAAGATTAATTTTGGGTATGATTAATTACTTATCTTTTATGTTGAATTCAAACATGAGTGGCTAAATACCCTTGTTTTGGGGTTGAGGCCAAGAACATGATTACTCTTTGATAATCTTTATCGTAGTTTCTTTATGGATTATTATCTAGGTTGTTCTTAATTTCTTGAGCTTACTATTTTGATGAGTGGCCACCATTAGAATAAATCTACATTTCTATGTGAATCCAAGAGGAGAATCGTAGGATAGAATGAAGAAATTAAGGGGCAAGGTTCTTATCCTTTTATGAAATAAGGGGTTTGAATTAGCATCTAGGATAGGGATATACCTAGAAGCCTTGCTTAATTCAAATGCAAGAAGATAATTTTATAAATCTAGAATAATTGTTGTATCTCTGTGGGAGTAGTAGTTGCAATATTCAATGGATAGAAGATTTGAGGTCAGGAGACCAAGATCGTAGCATAAACCTTGCGAATCAACAACTCGATAACCAATTAGACTACGAAAAGAATAGATATTTATATTATTGTTCAAAATTCCTCAACCCTGGAATTCTCATCATTACTGTTTACAACCATTCTTGCTTTGCGATTGTCATAACTTATTCTCTCTTATATTCATTAATTTACATTTTTATTCTTAAATTCTAAATCATCTTGATTCTATTCAACACTTAATACCTCATTATCTAAAACTAAAAGTTGGTTGAATTTCTAGTTGCTTAGTCCTTGTGGGAATGATATCTGACTGTCTAAGTCACTATATTACTTGTACGATCACGTGCACTTGCGTGTGCATTTGAGTCGCAACAATATATTTAAATTCTATCAAAATTTTCTTGAATTGTATATATTAAATTTTAAATCATTTCATATTTATTTCATATCTCTATATATAGTAAAGGAGAGTAGTTAGACTTAAATTAAGCCAAGTGGCATCTTGAGAACTAACCACTAGATATTTTTACAACAAAAATCTATTTTGTATATTATTATGGACAGTTTTCATAAATTCCACCAAGTTTCTTCTTAATTACCATCTCTCCCGATTTTTGTAATAAATTTTCTCTCTCCCAGATTTTAATTGTTCATATACATATATAACGACCAGCTTTTTGATAAAATATGTGAATTGTGTGTTTCTGTGTGATTTGACTATTTTACCTCTCCCTGTAATTGCATTATGGTATTTTTGGGGTGTGGGGGTGATTGACATGATTTTCGATGCATTTTTGTACCATTTATGCGATATTGTGATTTTTGATTACTTCGAGAGCCTTATTTTGGACTTACGTAGATATCTTTGATCCATGTGATGGATGGATGAACGGACCGCACCAGCAATTTTGGATCGATTTTAGGCTAGGTAGACCTTTGGTTGGGTCTCGAGCACCCGAGTTCATTTCGACCTATTGATCGAAAAGTTAAAAAATTAGAAATATGGGTGTGGGACCAAATTTTGATCGAAACAACCTCAGATGGAAAATAAATCTAGAATGTCAATTATAGAGTGGTAACATGTATGGGGTAATTTTACGGCTTTTAAATATCATTTTGACCGTCGGTTTGGAAAATTGTGATTTCAGATTTCGGGGCTCAACTTTGTAAAAAAGATGTTTTTTAAAAAATTTATATCGTCATTGAGTACGAAGCTTTGAATTTAATGTGGTTACATATTTCTTTGCATATATCGGACTCCGAATGAATTTCGGACACTCTGTCGAAGTACGTTTGAACTTAGAAAAATCTGCTATAGCAGAAAAATCTGCAATATATAACAAATTTTTTGCATCTTGTTTTGCTCATTTTTTACATCTTGCCTCTTGAGAGTTAAACCCTAAAATAGTATGAAATCTTAAAAGTGAAGCTTATGGGAGCTTGCGAAGCTAGAATAACATCTATTTCTTGATTCTATTACAGATTTAAGGTAAGAATTCACCATTTTCCTGGCAATTTTTTGATTAATTTCTCAACATCTCAAAAACTTTAGCGCTTGATTTTAAATCTCAATTTCACTCCTTTTTACTTGAATAATATTTTAACCTTATAATTACTAGTTTTTTCATCAATTTAACCTCCAAAACAACTCCGAATTCTTGATTTTAACTCGGATTTCAAAGATTTTATTCGGTAAAACTCAAAAATATTTTTTCTTTGATTTGAACTTTATTTTTTACTTGATTTGACTTGGATTTTCAACTGTAGATTCCGAAAAAATATGGAAAACACATTTTTCAAGTAAAGTAATGATTTTCACCTCTTTTTTTCAAAAACTCATTTCAGGTGTCCGTCTTGATCTCGAATCAAAAGTAGTCAATATGGGCGTCGTTGGTTTTATTTTGATATTTATATTTCATATTTATATTTTAATAGAGTTAGGGATCATTCATGAAAATTAAGGTTGTGGGTTCGAAGTATAGCGGACTGGTTTCAGCTTTTGAGGTAGGTTATGGCTTAACTCTTTCAGAATGAGCTGGGTAGTAAATGATGGTACAAAATGCATGTTAAGGGTGGAAAATAACCATGAAAAATGGCTATCTATGTGGTGTTCCCATGTGAAGTGCCTATATGTGATGTAATTGTCAAAATTGAGAAATTATATGATGTGTGTGACTGTGTGGAGTCCTATGTGATGTTGACAACCTTGAATACATGTTAATAATTGTATTGTGTTTTTGAAATGCCAAATATGGTATCATAGGTGTATTGTGATATATTCATACTTATTAGTATATGAAACATGTGGAAATTCATGGATAAAACAGAAATAGTGAGTGGATATTGGCTCACATGGTTGTGGAAATGTATCATTGTGCTTGGTTGTAAAAGTATATCATGTGGATGGTTGTGGAAATACTCATTATGATTGGTTGTGAGCATTACATTTTCATATCATACTCATTCATAAAACATTGGTACCGTCGTTGTAATATATGAGTAACACTGGCAACACCTTTTTAAAACCCTCCTCGAGGGATGTGTTAAAAAAGATATATTGTAACACCTTATAAAATCCTTTTTGAGAAATATTCTGAAAAGGAGATATGAGATATGTGGATTGTATATAGGTTGATGAATCCCCCATGGGTCTTATGTCGGGAAGCTTTAGCTTTTGTAGGTGTATACAAGGATTATGCAATTATCCCAAAGGTTTTGCGATGACATCATCATCATCATATGCATTGCACTTACTTTATTGTGTTTATATTGTGTTATATTGCACTATTGACTTGCATCTATGTAATTGTCTTATCTTCTTTTGCTGGTATTTGATGATCTTGTAGATGCGTGTTCCCCCTTATTCTATTCATATGTGATATAATGCATACTTGTGTTCTATCTTGGTGTGATGTTGCAATATACGTGATATATTAAAAATGTTAGTACACACAGTGTGGGCTACCATTGTGGGACATTTCCTGATTGCAAGTGATGTGCCCTTACTATATATTTTGTATGCTTTATTTACTACTTTGCTTGTCAGCCTATGATACCTACTGAGTACAAGTGGACCGTAATCATGCCTAATACATCTTTTTGGAGCAGGTCCTATCTCGAGTGTGCTTCATCTTACTTGACTTAGGCGATTGTTGGAGCTTCCAAGGTAGCGGTTGGACATTCATGCATCCGGAGTTCACCTCTATCTTTCTATAATAGTTATGACTTTATTAGTATTTGGAGATAGATATTATTCCTTTGTGGTTATTTTTATGATGTATTTAACTCCTAGATTGTATTAGTAGTTTTTACACTATTGACACCTAGTTTTGGGCATGATTGGTATTTTTAATAAGTTCTTTCCGCATTGTTATGATTACTTGTTGTTGGGTACTATGTAGTTTCGATGATTGACAAACTGACACATGAATGAAATATGTTACTTGATTTGGTCCACGCATAGAAAATTAGATTTCTAGTTTCACTGATAGATGTAGATAAGATTACTTAAACACAAGAACGAATAAGCAAGCCTAATTCTGATATATTCAAGCTACTGATCATGTGGGGAATATAACAAGTTGAATTTGATTCAAACAATTAATGATAAGAGAAATCAATTTGAGTTGAAAAAGGAGTCCTACATAAAGAAGGAGTTTCACTTCTGAGTAGATCTTGAAGAGTCCTATATGTGGGAGGAGAAAGATTCTGATAAATAAACATGTGTTGATTTAAAAGAGTTGGATTTTTACTGCAACAATAACGAAACAAGAGTTGGAATTAAAGAAAGAGTCTCACTTAAAGTAAAACTCTATGCAATGAGAGTTTTAATTAAAGGAGGAGTTTGAAATAAAGAATGACTCTTTGAAGATTTGTGCTTAAGTAGAAGATGCATCAGTCAGAATAATTCATGCACTTACAAAGTAGAAAAGAACAATCGACAGATTGACTTCACAAAGTGCTACTCAATCACTGAAGAAACACATTGAAGAACCTCGTCCTAAGTATAGAATCCAGCTAAGAGTTTTAGCTTTGATTTTTAAAGTTGTTCATTATGTTTGAGCTATTAATGTAATATTAGTTTCAGTGTGTTATAAACTGAATTAGGAGATAGTCTTCGAGTTGGGGAAAAGTTAGAGATTTTTAGGAACGCATACCTTGGGAGGTGTGTGTGTAGTTAGGAATTAGAGTTTATAATTCCTAGTTGTTGAGTCAAAGGAATTAGAGTTTATAATTCCTAGTTGTTAAGTTATAGGGATTAGAGTTTATAATTCCTATTTGTTGGTTACAAGAGTTTTGTAACCTGTCGTTGTTGAGGCTCAGAGTTATTTAGTGAAGTTGGGGTTAAATCCTATAGAGGTTCAGGTCATGATTTTTTACACCTTGTAAGCCGGCTGTTTTCCACATAAAAATCATTGTGCTCTTTACTTTCTATTTTACTGCTTCCTTGGAACACGTTAGTGGAACACGTCAGGCAACTCATTCCATCGATAAGCAATAGTTCGGCGAAAATAAGAAAAATCAGTAGGGCACGAACTCTAACAAGTGGTATCAGACGAGATTGTCTTAAAAAGGGCAAGAACCTAAGACAAATATCAATATGATGAATTTCGCACCACCTACTGGTTACAGTAAAGGTCAATCCACTATTAGACCTCCACTCTTGGATGGTTCTCACTTTATTTGGTGGAAAGCTATGATGGAAATATTCATTCAAGGTGAATACTACGAGTTATGGGATAGGATCACTGATGGTCCTACTATTCCAATGAAGTTAGAAGATGAGAAACAGTTCAAGAAAGTAAGAAGTAAATTCAATCTTGATAACTTATTGGCATTAAAGAAAAATTCTAAGGCCAAAAGCATTTTGGTCTATGGATTAGGACCTACTGAATACAACAGGGTATCAATATGCCCCACTGCTAAGCAAATTTGGGATGCTCTAGTAAATGCTCATGAAGGCACATCTCAAGTAAGAAAATTCAAAATTTCGCTTCTTTTCACTGAGTATGAGTCATTTAAAATGAAGGAGAATGAAACCTTACATGAGACGATAACAAGGATTACTTCCTTAACAAATGAGCTAACCTCCTTAGGAAAAGTTATATCTAAAGAAGAACAAGTCGAGAAGGTACTATGGGTATTACCAAAATCATAGTGGAATGTTAAGGTGACTACAATCAGGGAAGCAAATAAGGATCTTGCAGGCATGACCCTGGATGAATTAGTGGGAAATTTAAGAACTTATGAAATGGAGATTGATGGACCTAAAATGGTAGCAGCTTGGGGATTTGACTTAGATGATGATGAAGTTGATGAAGTAGCACTCATGGCTCTTGGAGATTCAGACTTGGAGGAAGAAGATGATGCTTCTAAGGTAAGTATACTTGAACTTAAAGAAAAGTTGCATTTGTTTTCTAAAATAAAACTTATTTCCTTGATGAGTGCACTAATTGATGACTTCCAAGAATCAATTTCTGATAGGGATGAGCTATTCAACAGTCTTGCAAGAATCAAATTTGATTTTATTGATTTAGAAGCTTGCAAGAACACTATTGAACGGGAAAACTGCTCTCTCAAGAAATAGGTTGAGCAACTTGATTCTTCAAATAATGATCTTAAGTTTGAAGTTCTAAAATTGACACTCTCTGAAAAAGGAAAAAACACCAAGAGTACAAAACAAGAAAAAGTTAACTTAATTGGTCAAGTACAAAGAAGAGTGTAATAATGCAACAAAAATGGTGAATAAATTGAGTGAAGAACTCTCTAAACTAAAACTTGACCTTGAAAGAACAAATAGGTGGAAAAACTCCTCAAGAATTGTTCATAATTTGAGTGAAAGATATCACAATGAAAAAGTTGGTTTGGGTTTTCACAAAAGTCTTGATGCTTATCAAGACTTGTGCTATGTCTGTAGAAACCTTGGACATCCAACCACTGAATGTCCAGTTGCTGCTAAAAGCAGATCCAGTAGTCTAAATAGGGAAAATAAACTATCCCAGAACAAGAAAAGAATAACTAAACCTGGTCAGAGAAACAGGTCACGTAACATGTTGTCTGCATGGGCTAGAAGAAATCTGATTCATCCATTTACTCATAAGAAAGGACCCAAGCTTATCTGGGTGCGTAAAGTTAACCCCTAATTTGTTTTGCAGGTGAGAGTGAAAGGAGGCAAGCAAAATTTATGCATAAATAAAGCTTACTCAAGGCATAAGACTAGAATAAAATAAAGTTTCTTTTACTCACCGCATTTAAAGGGGAAATGGATCATTTGAAAGATGGCTAAATTTGTAGTACTCGTGTAAGAGGGTAGCAAGGGAGATTTTAAAAAAAATGAAAAAAAGGATGACAATGAAACTGATGAGCATGCATAGGAACATGTTTTACTACCTGGTCTAACTGTTGTACAGGCTGAGGGCATATTGATAGGGGGAACAACAAATAAAGAAATAGATGCATCAATAAAACCAACACAAGTTGCTGGTAATTTTGTTAGTAGATTATAAGAATTGGTGTTGTCAAAAGGATCTTGAGATATCCCATGGAAATCAATGGCTTGAGACTATGGTATCCAAAGGAAAATAATTTCACTCTTGAGGGCTATAAAAATGTTGACTATGTAACCACCAAAGGCACTTAGTAGAGAGCATTTTGAAAGGAACAGGTTAGACTTGGGGATGATTAAAATTGTGTGAACTCCCCTCAATGATTGACTAGAATAATCATTTTTTTCTTAATCTTATTATCTAAAAAGCTATTTTATTCAGTCTTACACATTTAGTTGTGTGTCCTAATTCCATATTTTTGACTTTTCTAACCTAATTTTGTATTAGATTGTGCAGAAAAATAGGTACAAGCAAGCAATTGTGACCACAAAGTTGTTCTTAGCAGGTATGTTCTTCATTGACATAAGTATAGGCTGTCTAAGTTGAAACAGTTGAGCACACCTATTCAATTCCTCATACTTCATTCTCCTCTTATCTTATAAAGCTGACGAATTGGTTGACCAAACTTTCTTTGATTCTCTCCAAATGGTTATGCATAAATATGTTAATCCTACACCAGAAATTCCTTCTTCTCTCTCAACCAAAATATCAGTTGTGTACCATGGATTTCCAAGATTGATCATCAATCACATGCAGCATAAGTTTTCTGAGAAATGAAAAGGGATACGATCTCCCTTTTAGTTTCTAATTGGTTTTTTTTGGATTTCTCAGTCCTAGTTCAGGTTGACTTAGAAAACAACAATAGATATTCTTGCACAGATGGATCATGTTGCTCTGCCAGTTTCAATAAGGATGGATAACACCAAAACAAATTGAAAAAAAAAATTTGGCTAAAAATAAATATCTGAACTTGAAGCTGCACAAAATAGTCATGTAGTGGAATAAGTGGTCCTTTAGGCTTGGATCATAACTTTAAATCTTGACCTTGATTAAGTAAGGGATGAAAATGTTGAAGTCATTCGTCAGTTGACACAGTTGATATCACATGTTCATTCTTTCTCTTCACTATTTGTATCCTTAGTCATGTCCCACTTTTATACCATATTTTTTTTATTAATGGTTAGTTGTTTTGCTTTGTTTAGTACTATCTTAGGTTAATGTGGAACATGAGCTGTCAATTAAATGGAATGGTTATCTTTGCTAAATTGACTCATTTTTGCTCTCTTTAATACATTACTATGTTGGCTAGAGTCTTTGTCTGATTATTTTGGTGATAGCCCCAGTGGCCATGGATAGCATAACAAATCACTTTGGCTAGTATATTATTGCATTGAAATAGTTTTTAAATGATGCCAAAAGGGGGAAAATAATAGGGTTGTGCAATATTTATAATCCATTGACTAACTTGTTTTATTCTAGTTTTTTATACATTAGTGCCTACAGGTGAAGATGGTTGAATTCACAAGATAAGAGGTTTGTCATCATCAAAAAGGGGGAATTTGTTAGGTACTACGTAGTTTTGATGATTGACAAACTGACATATGAATTAAACATATTACTTGAGTTAGTGCACGCATAGGAAAGCAGATTTCCAGTTTCATTGATAGATGCAGACAAGATTGCTCAAAGACATGAATGAATAAGCAAGCCTAATTCTAATATACTCAAGCTACTGATCATGTGGGGAATATAACAAGTTGAATTTGATTCAAACACTTAATGATAAGGGAAAGCAATTTGAGTTGAAAAAGGAGTCCTACGTGAAGAAGGAGTTTCACTTCTAAGTATATCTTTCAGAGTCCTATATGTGGGAGAAGAAAGATTCTGATAAATAAACATGTGTTGATTTAAAAGAGTTGGAGTTTTACTACAACAATAAGGAAACAAGAGTTGGAATTAAAGAAAGAGTCTCACTTGAAGTAGAACTCTATGCAATAAGAGTTTTAATTAAAGAAGGAATTTGAAATAAAGAATGGCTCTTTAAAGGGTTGTGCTTAAATAGAAGATGCATCAGTCAGAATAATTCACACACTTACAAATCAGAAAAGCACAATCGACAGATTGACTTCATGAAGTGCTACTCAATCAATGAAGAAACACATTGAAGAACCTGGTCCTAAGTATAGAATCCAGCTAAGAGTTTCAGCTTTGATTTTTAAAGTTATTCATTGTGTTTGAGTTATTGATGTAATATTAGTTTCAGTGTGTTATAAACTAAATTAGGAGATAGTCTTCAAGTGGGGAAAACTCAGAGATTCTTGGGAGGTGTGTGTGTAGTTAGGAATTAGAGTTTATAATTCCTAGTTGCTGAGTCAAAGGAATTAGAGCTTATAATTCCTAGTTGTTGAGTTATAGGGATTAGAGTTTATAATACCTATTTGTTGGTTACAAAAGTTTTGTAATCAGTCGTTGTTGAGGCTCAAAGTTATTTAGTGAAGTTAGGGTTAAATCCTGTAGAGGTGCAGGTCGTGGTTTTTTACACCTTTTGAGCCGATTGTTTTCCACGTAAAAATCATTGTGTTCTTTACTTTCTGTTTTACTGCTTCCTTGGAACACGTTAGTGGAACACGTCAGCCAACCCATTCCATCAATAAGCAACAGTTAGGCAAAAATAAGATAATCAAAAGGGCACGAACTCTAACACTTGTATTGTTCGTTTTTGTTCTAGAATCCTTACCTAGGGTTATTTTTGTATTTTTCTCTTTTTGTATCAGTTTGGGCGATAAGCTTACTTGTCAAGATACACCGCAACAAGTTCCATTATGACCCTTATTTTTGGGTCATGAAAAATTGATATCGGAGTATCCAGGTTTATTGGTCTCAACGGTGTAAGAATGAGATCTCTAATATAGTCTCACAGATCGATATGTAGATATCTGTATCTATCTTCAAGAGGCTATAGGATGTCTTTAGAAAACTCCCCTTATTTTGTTTTATATTGGGCAAAGTTCTTTCATAACTTGTGGTCTGAGTTGTGTTTCACTCTTTTTACACGGTTTTGTAGCTTATACTACATATTAGTTGAGAGATACTGCAAAAGATTAGTGGCAATTATTTTTTGGTTATAGGCTTGTTGATGCTCCTGAGTTATTTTGGGATCAATTTGTTGATGCCTTTCTGGAGAGATTCGTGCCTTGTAGTTTGAGAAATTAGAGGCAGGATGAGTCTAATAGTTTGGAGTAGAGGTCTCTATGACAGTTTCTGAGTATGAGGCATGCTTTCATGTCCTATCCAGATATTTCTATGATAGCATTTCCATAGAGTTTGAGAAGATTTGCAGGTTTGTGAAGGGTTTGGATGTCTTCCTTCAGTTGCTCAGATAGTGGTGCTTGGGGCTTTCTTTTATTGTATTGTGGATCATGCTAAGATAACAGAGGGTATTCTTTGAGTATCTTAGGGTAGCACCAAGAAGGTGTGTCATTTTGGTGAGTTCAGAGGTTAGTCTCCCTGTGGTAGAGATTTTAGAGGTCCTCATGGATATCAACATAGGCTAGTGTAGGTGGCCTAACAGAGTTTAGGAGGTGGATCTTTGGTTTAATAAGTTTAGGATGGTCATTCGGGCATAGTTATACCTTCTAAGATGGAGTTGAGCCATAAAGGTTGCTTTTTTTATGATGAGTTTGTCCATTTAGCCATGAATTATCCCCGCTGAGTGATTAGAGCTACTGTTATTACAGTTGTGAGAGGTAGAAACTCTATAGAGGTGTGAGGAGAAGAGGCAATACAGCTTGTAAGGCCACTTAGACGGTTGGTATTCATGGGGACACTCACGTAGTTAGTGGTCTTAGGCAGTGTTATGCTATACCAGCGAGACTTGAGGCAGACGCTTCTGATGTTGTGATTATAGTTATTATCCCTATTGTTTTAGACCTTGATTTGTATTATTTGATCTCGGGTCAACTTTATTCTATGTGTCCATGTATTTTTCTTTGGGTTTTTGTTCTATTAGTGAGCCTCTACCATATCTATTCATGTATCTACCCAGGTAGGTAATTCTATAGAGGTAGATCAGGTATACCGATATTGTGTTGTGACTTTTCCTGGGCATGATACTTGGGTGGAATTTCTTGTGTTAGATATGGTTGATTTTAATTTTATTTTAGGTTTAGATTGGTTTGTCACTTATCATGTTGTCCTAGATATTATGACTGTGACTTTAGTTTTGCTGGGTATACTAAGAATAACTTTGAAGGGTGCACTTTATTCGAGTCCTAAGAGGATTATGTCCTCATGTTCAGGATCATAAATTGATTGAGAGGGTATGTTTATCATACTTGGCTTATATTCATGACACTAATATTGCCTTACCTCCTTCCTTGAATTCTGCTCGTATTGTTTGTGAGTTTATAGATGTGTTCCCTGTGGGCTTGCCTGGTATGCCACTAGATTGAGATATTAATTTTGCATTTGATGTTGAGTTGGGCACCAAGCCCATTTTTATTTCTCCTTATAGGATATCCCCAGCAGAGTTGAAGGAACTGAAGGATCAGCTTCAGAAGTTGTTGGATAAGGGATTTATTCGACCTAGTATTTTACCTTGGGGTGCACATGTCTTGTTTGTGAAGAAAAAGGATAGGTCTATGCAAATGTGTATTAATTATCAGCAATTAAACAAGGTGACAGTTAAGAATAAGTATCCTCTTCCTCAAATTAATGATTTATTTAATCAGTTTCAAGGTGTTGGTGTGTTTTTGAAGATTGATTAAAGGTTCGGTTATCACCAGTTAAGGATTAGAGCTTAGGATATTCCAAAGATAGCTTTTTGGACTCAATATGGTCAATATAAGTTCTTAGTTATGTCCTTTAGGTTGACCAATGCCCCTGCTGTGTTCATGAAGTTAATGAACTTGGTGTTTCGATTGTATCTCGACTCCTTTGTTATTGCATTTATAGATGATATCTTGGTTTATACCAAGAGTAAGGTTGATCATGAGGAGTATTTATGGATTGTACTTTAGAGATTGAGAAATGAGAAATTTATGGTAAGTTCTCTAAGAACGAGTTTTGGTTAGAGTTTATTTTTTTGGGGTCATATGGTGACTAAACAAGGTATTATGATAGATCCAGCCAAGGTTGCATCGGCTCGTTGAGATATACCTACTTCACCCATCGAGATTTAAATTTTTATTAGCTTAGCAAGTAATTATCGGTATTTTGTTGAGGATTTCTCTTCTGTTGTAGATCCATTGACCAAGTTAACCCAGAAGAAGATTTTTTAAAAGGTCTAATTCTTGTGAGGTGAGCTTCCAAAAGCTTAAGAATTTATTGATCTCACCTCAAATATTGTCTTTTCCCAAGGAGGGTATTTGCTTTATCATCTTTTGTTATGCTTCAGGTGTTGGGTTAGGTATTGTATTAATGCAATAGGGCAAGGTGATTGCTTATGTGTCTCGTTAGTTGAAGCCTCATGAGAAGAATTATCCTACCCAGGATTTGGAGTTGTGTGTAGTTGTGTTTGCCTTGACGTTGTGGAGGCACTACTTTTATGGAGTCTGTTGTGAGATCTTCTCAGATCATCATAGCCTTCAGTACTTCTTCACCTATCGAGAACTTAATATGAGGCAGCATAGTTGGCTTGAGTTGCTCAAGAATTATGACTTGACTATTCTCTATCATCTCGATAAGGCTAATGTGGTTGCAGATGTCTTGAGCCAGAAATCGACTATCATGGGTTTCTTGATGCATATTTTGAGCCAGGAGAGGCCTTTAGCCAAATAGGTTCATTCTTTAGCTAACCAGATGGTTAATCTTGATATTTTGACACCTGGGTGTGTTAAGGCATTTGTGGAGGCTATATCTACTTTGATGGAGCAGATTCGAGCTCGTCAGTTTGATGATGTTGAATTGAGGTTTATTCTAGATAAGGTGTTAAATGGGAAGGCTAAGGAAGCCTCACCTGATTTAGATGGGTTTTTTAGCATTGGGGACCGATTTTGTGTATCAAGAGTGGGTGATTGGATTAGGTTGATCTTGGAGGAGGTCCATTGTTTCAGATATTCCATCCATCCAGGTGTGACTAAGATGTACCATGATTTGAGACAGCACTACTGGTGGGTTGGCATGAGGTGAGATATAGCAAATTTTGTGGCTTGTTGCCTATGTTATCAACAGGTGAGGTCGAGCTTATGAGACCTGGTAGATTGCTTCAAAGGTTGCCCATTCCTGACTAAAAGTCAAAATAGATCACCATAGGTTGCCTCGTATATCTCATAATTCTAACAGTGTTTGGGTTATCATGGATCAATTAACTAAGTCAACTCATTTTATTCCGAATCAAGTCTCATTCAGTACTGAGAGGTTGGCTCATATCTATATTTGTGAGATTGTGCAATTGTAAGATATGCCAATGTCCATTATTTTAGATCGGGGTTCTATGTTCACATCTCACTTTTAGGGGACATTTCAGGATGAGTTGGGTCTTGGATTGATCTTAGCACGATGTTTCACCCCTAGACTAATGGTTAGTTAGAGCATACTATTCTGGTTTTGGAGGATATGCTCCGCGCTTACGTGATAGATTATGGTGGCCAGTGGGAATAATATTTGGCTTTTGCAGGGTTTGCACATAATGATAGCTAACATTCCAGTATTGATATGGCTCCATTTGAGGTGTTGTATGGTAGATTTTGTCGCTCTCTAGTTAGTTGGTTTGATGTTTCTAAGGTTATGCTCAATGTACAAACTTGCTTTTTGAGTCTTTGAATAGAGTTTGGGTTATTTAGGATAGACTTAGAGCGGCTCAAAGTAGGCATAAGTGTTATGCTGATCGTAGACTTCGTTCCATGAGATTTGGCATTGGAGATCATGTTTTTCCTTTGAGTTTCACCCATAAAGGTTATGATAAGGTTTGGGAGGAGGGTCAAGCTTAGCACCAAGTATATTAGCCTATTTGAGATTCTTCAGTCAGTTGGTGATGCGGCTTATGAGTAGGTATTGCCCCCTAATCTATCATCTTTTCATCCAGTTTTTCATGTTTCTATGCCTTGCCATTACATTTTCGATGAGTCTCATGTTATTTTTTGGGAGTCAGTTTAGTTAGATGAACGGTTGTCTTTTGTTGAAGAGTCGGTCTCCATATTGGCTAGGGATGTTAGGCGGTTGCACTCTAGAGTGGTCCCTATAGTTAAGGTCCAATGGCGACATCGGCCTATAGATGAGGCTACTTGGGAGGTGAGTCTGATATGCGTAGTTCTTATCTCTTGCTCTTCATTTGATTCAGGTATTTTTTTGCCTTAGTTCAAGGATGAACTAGATTTTTAGTGATAAATGATGTAACGACCAACATTTTGATGAAATATGTGAATTGTGTGTTTCTGTTTGATTTGACTATTTTACCCCTCCTGATAGTTGCATTATGGTATTCCTGGGGTATGGGGGTGATTGATATGATTTTTGATGCATTTTGGTACCATTTATGTGATATTATGATTTTTGATGGCTTCGAGAGCCTTATTTTGGACTTATGTACATATCTTTTGATCCGTGTGACAGATGGTTGAAAGGATTACTCTAGCAGCTCTGAAATATTCATTTTAGGCTAGGTAAACCTTTGGTTCGGTTCCCGATGCACCCAATCTCATTTCGACCTATTGATCGGAAAGTTGAAAAATTAAAAATATGGGTGTGGGATCCACTTTTGGTCGAAACGACCTCGGATGGAAAATTCGACTTTGCCAACAGATCCGGAATATCTATTTTAGAATGGTAATATGTTTGATGTAATTTTACGGCTTTTAAATTTCATTTTGATCTTCGATTTGAAAAATTATGATTTCGGATTTCGAGGATCAACTTTGTGAAAATAATTTTTTTAAAAAAAATTGATATCGACATTGATTCCGCAGCATCACATTTAGTGTGGTTACATAGTTCGTTGGAATATATCGAACTCTGAGCGAATTTCAGGCACCCCTTCGAAGTCCGTTTGGACTTAGAAAAATCTACTATAGCAGAAAAATCTGCAATATACAGTAGATTTTTCCTCTTTTTTTTGCTCATTTTTCTCAGTTTTTTCCATCTTGCCTCTTGAGAGTTAAACCCTCAAATAGTATGAGATCTTAAAAGTGAAGCTTGTGGGCGTTTGAAAAGCTAGTTTAACATCTATGTCTTGATTCTCTTATGAATTTAAGGTAAAGACTTCACCCTTTTCTTAGTAATTTCTTGATTAATTTTTCAAAATTTCAAAAATCTTAGGGCTTGATTTTAGACTCCAATAACACTCCATTTTACTTGAATAATATTTTAATCTAATAATTACTAGTTTTTCATCAAAAACAACTCTGATTCTTGATTTTAATCTGAATTTTAAAGATCTTACTCGGTAAAACTCAAAAATAATTTTTCTTTGATTTGAACCTCATTTTTGACTCGATTTGACTTGGGTTTTCAACTATAGGTTCCTAAAATATGAAAAATAGGTTTTTGGAGTACAGTTATGATTTTGACCTTCTTTTTCAAAAACTCATTTTGGGGGTCCGTTTTGATCCCCGAACAAAAGTAGTCAATATGAGTATCGTTGATTTTATTTTGATTCGTAGATTCTATATTTGATATTTTTAGTGGAGTTTGAGATCATTCATAAAAATTTAGGTCGGGTTCGAAGTGTAGTGATCAATTTTGACTTTTGAGGTAGGTTATGGCTTAACTCTTTCAGACTAGGTTGGGTAGTAAATGATGGTACAAAATGCATGTTAAGGGTGAGAACTAATCATAAAAATGACTATCTATGTGTTGTGCCCGTGTGGAGGGCCTATATGTGATGTAATTGTCGAAATTGAGATATTATGTGATGTGTGTGACTTGTATGGGGTCTTATGTGATGCTGATAGCCTTGAAAACATGTGAATAATTTTATTGTATTATTGAAATGCCTGATGTGGTACCATTGGTGTATTGTGATATATTCATACTTGTTGGTATATAAGGCATTTTAATGAATGGTATTGGCTCACATGGTTGAGGAAATGTATCATTGTGGTTGGTTGTGGAAATATATCATTGTAGTTGGTTGTAGAAATATATCATTTGGTTGGTTGTGGAAATACTCATTATGATTGGTTGTGAGCATTACATCCTCATATCATACTAATTCATGAAATATTGGTACCATCGTGGCAACACTTGAGTATCACTGGCAACACTTTTTTAAAACCCTCCCCCAGGGATGTGTTGGGAAGGAGATATTGTAACACCTAATAAAATCCTTTTCAAAGGATGTGACAGAAAAAAGATATGAGATATGTGGATTGAATATGGGTTGACAAACCCCCCATGGGTCCTACATCAGAAAGCTTTACCTTCGTAGGTGTATCTGGAGATTGTGAAATAATCCCGGAGGTTGTGCAACGACCTTGTGTATCATCATCATTATCATTATCATATACATTGCACTTACTTTATTGTGTTATATTGCCATATTGACTTGACATCTATGTAATTGTCTTATGTTCTTTTACTTGGATTTAATGATCTTGTATATACATGTTTCCTCTTATTCTACTTATATGTGATATAATGCATACTTGTGTTCTATCTTGGTGTGATGTCTCAATATACGTGGTATATTTGAACTGTTAGTGCAAGTGGTGTAGGCTACTGTTGTGGGACATTTTCTGATTGTAGGTGACATGCCCTTAGTATATATTTTTTATGCTTTATTTACTACTTTTCTTGGTCAGCCTATGATACCTACTAAGTATAAGTGGACCGTACACATGCCTACTGCACCCTTTCGATGCAAGTCCTAGCTCGAGTGCGCCTCAACTTGCTTGACTCGAGCGATTGTTTTTCAAGGTAGCAGTTGGGCATTCATACATCCGGAGTTCATCTCTATCTTTCTATACTAGTTATGTCTTTATAAGTATTTAGTGACAAATAATATTTCTTTGTGGTTATTTTTTTGATTTATTTTACTCCTAGATTGTATTAGTAGTTCTTACACTATTGACACCTAGTTTTTGCCATGATTTGTATTATGGATAAGTTCTTTCTATATTGTTATGATTACTTGTATGGTACGACTTCATTCTAGAAGCCTTACCTAAGGATATTTCTGTCTTTTTCTCTTTTTGTATCAGTTTGGGTAATAGGCGTACTTGTCAAGGTACACCGCGACAAGTACCATCATTACCCTTATTTTTAGGTCGTGGCAACATAACTGAACATTAATATACATAAGTATCTTATATATCATAACTTACTTCCTTAACGATATTTAAGTAAATAAATCAAGTCTAATAATTGTCAAAATGATATTTAAGTAAATAAATCAAGTCTAATAATTATCCAAAATGATATTTAAGGAAATAAATCAAGTCTAACAATTATCCAACGGAAAAGGTATGAATATACCCCTGAACTTTAATAAATGGTATAGATATACCCTCTATCATACTTTAGGCACAAATATATCCTTGTCGTTAATGAAAAGATACATATATACCCCTGAACTTTGAGAAATGATATAGATATACCCTCTGACATACTTTAGGTACAAATATACCCTTATATAAATGAAAAATTACATATATTCCCTTCTCACTAACGGCAGGACACATGACACAATCTTGTTCATTTGGCCTTTTTAAATTTAATTTAATCAACTCCATCCCATAACCCAATCTAATATAATAACTCAAAATTGAACCGATCTAATAGAAAGAGAAAGAGAAAATGAATATGCATGAATAGAGATGTGTCTTGAAGGTTATATTATATTGGGTCGAGTTTGGGTTATCATTAGAATCAGTTTGTAGGTTAAACTAGAATTATTATAAGGTAGGTGAAGAGAAAATAAATTGAAAAGGACAAATGAACAAGATTGTGATACGTGTTCTGTCGTTAGTGAGAAAGGTGTATTTGTACCTTTTTATTAATGGCAAGAGTATATTTGTACCTAAAGCATGACAGAGGGTATACCTGTACTGTTTATCAAAGTTCAAGGGTATACACATAACTTTTCATTAACGACAAGGGTATATTTATAGCTAAAGTATGACGGGGGGTATATCTGTACTATTTATAAAAGTCCAAGGGTATATACGTACCTTTTCATTAACGGCAAGAGTATATTTGTACCTAAAGTATGACGGAGGGTATATCTGTACCATTTATCAAAGTCAGGAGTATATTCATACCTTTTTCCATTATCCAATATTATACCTTACTTATGTGTGATTAATGAATCTCTTAATTATGTATATTTTCTAAAAAAATATACTCCTAAAAGGAAATTTACCACATAAATCACCTAGAAAATTTTAGAACCAAAGAAAAACGACCCTTATAAAATAAAGGGAGATAGAAAATTTTAAAATGAAAAAAGCACTCATATAAAGGAAATTTTACTAAGTCAACGAAAATTTTTACTACCTAGTCTACATATAAAGAAAATTTTTCTACGTAAGTATAAAAAAATTTGAAACCAAAAAAAATGGATTCCTATAAGATTTGAAGAACACGACAACAGTGAACCCCAACCCTTATACATATAGGTTTGCAAAATACATATCCCAGGCATCATATATACATAATAATATAAAACAAAACTTGAAAATATAAAAATAACACATCATATACATGTCTATCATTCTTTCATATACAAAACACTATTACGTATATGGATTGATACACACAGTTCGTCATGTATGACAGAGTCATATACATAACTATGCTATGTATAACACTATTGATGCATCATATATACATAACTCTATAATGTATATGGCCTAGAATTAAACAACCTAGCAATTTTTGTTTCAATACATATACATAACAAATTTATATATATGGGTTGAAATAAAATGTCCAACAAATGACATAACTATAAATATATACATAATTCGCTATGTATCATAGTTCAAAACAACAACATGGATTTATTAAGTAATCTAACTATAAACGCAATAAAATTAATGTATAAGAAGGTGTCTCTAACACTATACATAACTAATTTATGTATAAGGTTGAAATAACAACAAAACGCTCTTATATAAAAATGTAAAAGAATGCGTAAATTGACAAAACATATAAATTCAGCAAAAAATCACTTTACCTTTGGAGGATGAGGTCGTGATGATTCTTCACTTTTTATCTTACTTGAAGATTTAGCAACGGGCTTTTTAGAACTTGTACGAGCAACCTCTCGTGACTTCTTCGTCTTGGCGGGGTCGTTTCCGTGTTTTGATATATTTTCTCTAAAACTTGGACCAGACTCCATTACTATGCTTAAGTTTTAAGAATTACGCACATGCAACAAGTAACTCGTAGATTCTTTATTTAGTAAAGTTCAAAAAAATAAGAAATTAAACTAACCACAAAAATAAATTGAAGAACATGATGATGTTCAATAATTTGATAAAACAAGGTTTTTAAATTCAAACATTGAAATCCTTTAATTATGATTGCTTGATTTTTGGTATTAATTATGGAGGTGTTATATATATATATGGATATGCATATGAAGGTTGGAGAGAGAAAGTGTAAAAAAGGTATATTTATAATTAGTTTTGGTAGATAGGATTTTATGTAATAATAAAAAGTTGGGATGTATATTTACGTAAATTTTTCTATTATTAATTGGTTTATATTTATTCCACATGTATTTCATATTGTGATAAAAAATAATTAATCTTGACTCTCATCGGATGAAAATAACTAAAAATTTTACTCATAATTGTCTTCTTGAATTATATATATCGTTAACTTCTATGAAAAAAATGAATTATATATATCAAAATTTTAAATTATTTGGAAAATCTTAGTAGCACAGTTGGTTAGTTACCTGAACTTTCACCTTGTTGGTGAGGATCCGATTTCCCACATTGTTGTAATCCCCTCCCCCATTCCCCTTCCCCTACCCCCAATTTTTGTAAAAAAAAAAATATTTCATATTGTGTAACGCCCCAAAAATGGGTCCCGAGACGTCACACGGTGCTTAGGGTCACAAGTGACCCCAAGCTAACCCTTCTACTGGCATAACTCTTAAGAAACTGAATAAAAAGTATAAATCTATACGTTGGCGGAAAACAACTCTTTTCTGAATCTAATCAATAAAAAACTAGATTTACAATATTACAACTCTACTTTACAAATCAAAACTAAAACTAAATACATCAACTTCTACTGACTGTCTATGAATCCTCTACTAGTACTGACTTTAGATAGCTGGGTCATGACTTCTAACTATCCAAACTCAATACGACTGAATAAAGAAAATACAATACTTCTCAAACAATATAACTGACTTAAGCCCTTGAATCAAAAGGACTCATCACCTACTGACTGGAAACTTCGAACTAACTGAATCTGAATGTGCATACTAAGTCTTTTACCTACATAATGAGACAATGTAACACATAGATGTATATGTGGATCAGCACTTTGGGAATGTACTGAGTATATGGAGGTGTATGCAATTAAATAATCAATATCATAAATCCTTATAGAAAATATGCATACTAGTATAGATGACTCACATAGCTTGAATTAAAAACCATCATCATCATGAATAAGAAAATAGGTAATGTAACGTGAGTCATTCCACTTCATTTTAAATCTGCATTCTTTGTTTATTCTCAAACTTGTAAGATAGATAAAGTTTTAAAACAACGCCTTTCAAAGCATACACTTTAATCTCATGACAACTAGGAACTTCTTTGGAAACTTAAAGATTTTGACACTTGAGAGCCCTAGAAATCTTTGACTCATATCTTTTAAAATACATATACTTTTATCTTAGATAGAGTGGGGGACTACTTTAGGAGTTTCTTCTAACCGACATAAAGCATGTGAGATACATGGAGCTCAACTCTTACCCACGTTGGGGAGAGCTATTCTATCCTTTCCAATGGATAGAACCTTAACTTTAATGATCACTGTCTTAACCCACTCAGTGTATATCAAGAACCTACGGGGGCATGTAGTTTTGGGGCATGAGACCTCAGAATCAAACCCAACCTGGTGCTAAATACTACTCCCTTACTTAGCTCAGAACTTAAAAAAATCCACCTTAAAAACATTTCAACAATATGTGATCAAATCCAAAATGCATCCTCTTTATCTCA
Source organism: Capsicum baccatum var. pendulum (assembly GCA_030864225.1). Taxonomy (NCBI): domain Eukaryota; kingdom Viridiplantae; phylum Streptophyta; class Magnoliopsida; order Solanales; family Solanaceae; genus Capsicum; species Capsicum baccatum. The sequence goes on along the minus strand of CM061558.1, from coordinate 70,366,472 downwards.
AAATCAAGGACGTGGATTTGTTTCTTAACTTAGGATCAAAACTCACTTCTTTCTTAAAATCTTGATAGACTTATCATGAATAATCTTTAAAGTCTCAATAACATAGAAATATATGTACTCTTCTTGAAACACTTTAAAAAGTATCAATAAGTCATCTCAAAGACTCACAATTTCACAATAAGGCTCAATTCACAACAACAAATCTTGGAAATTCTTGAAAATAGGACATCAATATAGGCATGTGCAATTTATATCATAAACTCTCAATTTAGATCATAATTAAACAAGATAATCATCCAATTCAAGACTTGGACAATTCCATAATCTCATAAACTTGAAATATAGAAAAATAATATGAATTCGGTCTTGAAAGTACAAATTCTTTAAGAAAAACTAAAACTTTTGGGCACAAGAATGAAAGGGTGTTCTTTTTCAAAACCCACATACCTTAAACTTGGAGCATTGGATGACTTCAAAAATTTCAGAAGGTTATTCACAAACTATTGGGTGTCCCTCATAGCCCTCTTAACGGGGAATTCAAATAAGCAAGAATTATTGAATTCTCATGGTTGAATCTCTAGATAATTGAGTTTTTATGTTGAAACCCTAACCTTGTGGTTGAAGGTATGCAGAGAATTTTGAGATGTCTAACTAAAGAGAAATAGTAAAAAATAGGTTCTCTGAGGGTTATAAGTCATGGGAAGTGCAGGAAAAAGACCAAAATACCCTTGCAAAAATGTCATTAAATCGCTGAAAAATTAGCTGACGACATTAATGACAAATCATCAGACTTGTGACAAGTCGTCACGAAATGTCATCACAAAAGGGTGGATTTTATGATTTTCAACTTAAGGTTGACGATATTTTATGACAAGTCATCACAAAATGTTAGATTTTGTGACTTTCTGCTTTTGGTAATGACATTTTGTGACAAGCCGTCAAGCTTGTGACAAGTTGTCAGAAATGTCATCACAAAATTTCCAGGCTGATACGCTGGAGTAAAATGGGCATAACTCTTTACTCCGATAACGAATTTTGGCGAAATTGGTATTATTGGAAAGATAATTCAATTATATATATTTTGGTAGGTCATGATCTTAGAAATTCATAGTATAGCATGATATATTCTCATTTGAAGTTGACCATACCAATATCTGTCTCAAGAATTCAATCGGCAAGGAATGTTTTGATTCGTCTAATAGCTAGGACACTTTTGAGGCCCTAATACTCATCAAGCTAGATCATGTAGATAGAAAATCACTAACTTTATTTCTAACAATCTTTACTACTATTAGTTGAAATTCTTGGGGTATTACAATATCTCCCCCTTGGAAACATTGGTCCTTGAATGTCACTAGTTAAGTTGGGAATGCAAAGAAACTGAGGATGCACAATTGGAATAGTTCTCTAAATTGAATCTATGTCATTCTAAGCTTTGGCATACTTAGATGGATGCATATACTAATGATAAGAATATATATCTAACTGAATCATTGATTAGAGAGGAGCTGAATGAAGGAAGGTTGTTACCTTCGTTTGAATCTGCTAACTAGACCTTTTTACTTATTTATGAAGAGCTGACTCATGCTGAAAGTTTAGAATTTGCTTGATGTGCTCATATGTGATTGTACTTATAGAATGCAAGGTGATAGTTTATGCAGGCACAAATCATGATAAAATAAGGTTAAGATCACACAATGGGTATCACAGTGTCTGAGCTGGAATACTTGGAAAATGAAGATCGTTCGGTGAATACTTATGAACTGAATCATGACTAGATATTCGAATTCTAAAATTGATGCCCGATACATTTACTGAGCTGAATTCGCAATTGCAAAACTATTTCGGAATGACCGTACTTATTAAACTTCAGGTAGTAAAACTAGGCTAGTTCGAAAAATGGAAATCCATAGAAATCTATGTTCATGATTGTTAAACTGAACTGTTGTCCATCGAAACTGAATCATACTAGATACTCATGCTCAAGTGGAGGGTTTATTCAACACCCCTCTAAGGCGTTCTAATGATTTGAAGGAGCCAAGAATTTTGGCCAAGATCTGAACAAGACATCTGAATAAGAGATTACGATATTGCTACAATTCCATAGCTTGGAATAATAAGCCTTTGAATCATAGACTAGGGTAGAATTTACTAGGCATTAGGCAATACAACACCTTACTTAAAACTTAGACACACTTCTAAAATATTCTATCAACTATTCCTTTACCTTAAAAACCATACTTATTGATTCATCTTCTAATTCTAACAAGGTCGTTGATATTTCCTTCTACTCATGTCTAAACTTAACTAAATTCCCTCACCATCTTCAAGCCTAACCCACAATCATAGGGTATACCACATAACACTGTACTACTAGTCTGAACCGTAATTCAACACACCCTGCACTTCACAACTTCTCATCTCATGAAAATCATCATTACTACTCCAACAACCATATTCAACCTCTTACTAGACATTTTACTAATATGCAGTGCATTTATCTAAATATACAAACATGATGTTCAATCCTCACTTCTATAACTACATATGCACTTCTAAACATACTACCCTAAAATACCTTTGTCACAACTTACAAACCTCTATCAAGAACAACTTCCATGCACTACTCCTAAGAATACATACATAAGATTTCAACTACCTAAATATTTCATATAAAACTTTGACTAACCATGATGGTCATTAAAGACTTGGTTTCAATCTTACTTCACACTTTACTGCCTTATCTAAAATAAGCATACAATGATCTTCCAGTAACAAGAAATGTTTACTCTCTCTCCCATCCAGAAAACTGATTATCATCACTATCTTGACCGAAGAAAAGGTAATAGAAGGTTAGAACATGAGGGCCCGAAATATGAGGGGACACTATGAATAACTTGACACTTAACTGAGGCTTGAGGAATAGAATATATAGCATCATGGACTTATCAAAGAAGTATGATCTGAGGACATACAAGATATAAATCCAAATTTTACTGATCATTAAATATAATGCTTGAGTACTTGGACTAAACATACTATAAAGCTTGAGTACATGATTCATGAGCTACATGACATGAATTTGGAGTTCATAACTTATGGAATGTGATTTCAACTGCTGAAGGAATTGGAACTCCTCATTTTTTGGAACTAGGAGAGTACATAATTCTCCATAATATGTATGAACATGAATTAAGATCATGGAACTGAACGTTAAGGCATGAGTAGGTACTGGGACAACTGAAAATACTAAAATAAGATTGGGTCAAGCATTAATCTTTCTCATAGCTATTCTACAACTTAATGGTACATCTACTAGAATCTGAAGGCTTGACTTGGTTACTTGTTCTATCATCTCACCCTTAGATTTAACCTATCACTCTAAGGCTGTGAACCACTATATAAACTTTAGTCCAACTGCAATCACTTTATTCTAGAGCCTGATATATAGCAACGCACATAAACAAAATAACTTAACCCAAATGACTACACTTGAAAGCGTAAAACCAAATTCTAATAATCACTTCTGAGCTACACCATATCTTTCTATAGCCCCAATAGTCATCATATAACACTTGAACACTTACTAACTTTGAATCCACATTAGCATCCCCATAGTTGGAGTGCACACTATATAGTGCTTCAATTCTTATTCCTATTAGCTAAATCTTCAAAATTTCAAACATAGATTCTAACACTTAACATGGGTATCTCCAAACCTTTGATGGACCATAAAACTTCTGTCATAGTCTACCAATATCACGCTTGTAAACTTATGTTTCTAAACCATGAGAATCATATTCATACTTAAAAAGGCTCAACATCTTCAATCATAACTCCTTCGCTAGCTATTAAGAACATTACTCATCATCTAACTAGTCTTTCTCCACCTAACATCTCAATGGTACTACTGACCCCACAACATGTAATAATACTCAAAACAAATACAGCCCCATAGCACCTTGGGCGTACTTCTGCATCATACATACAATGTCAAACTTGATTATGAATCTAGTAAACTTATGCTCTTGCATGCACTGTTCAAGCCTATTATATCACTTCATTACTAACTCAATCCTATGCACAAGATTCGGCTATACATATAGTTAGTGAATTGACCTTACCACTTTTCTTGTGACTACACCTCTAAACCCTCAGTTTCAAACAACACAAAAACAACAAGATGCATAACAAGTTGCTAGTGAATCAAAATAGGACTCACACGGCTTCACTAGACTTTGATTTTTTAACAAAATAATGATAACAAGGTTACAAGAGATAGAAACTTAACACACAATATTTAATTATCTAAGAATATACATCTTATTTTGTCCTACTTGCATGACTCATAAGAGTGAGGACATAACTCTGATCTTGAGAGACTTAACTAGAATGCTCCTCTCAAGCTGTTTTGTGTGACTTCTGAAGCTTCTTGCTAGATAATCTGAGAGCGTTATCTAGGGAGGAACTGGAACTTACTAATCATGTTATCTCAAGAATAATACATGAATAATAAAGTATAGCTTTACATTACAGATTCTGAGGAGGAACCTGGAAGTACATCTAACTTGGGCTTACTGCACGACTTTTATGAATCACGAATTAAGCACTTCAATCATGGAAACTCAAAAGCCCTGATGGGATACTTTCTAACTCGCTTACAATTCGATAACTCTCTGTGGAGACTATCTGAGAAAGTAATATCTATAGAGATTTAAGCTTGACTGTTTCTGATAACTTGAAAATAAGGCAGAGATAGCTCGGATAGAGTAAGCTGAGAATCTATATAAGTTTATTAAAGAACATTTATACAACACGATCTGAGACTTGAAAGAATGGAGACATTTTCTAAGTGCCTTGTAGCCTCTCGAAGAAGAGTACAGATGTCTCCGTACCGTTCCACAAGACTCTACTAAACACGGCTTCATAGACACCCTAGGACACTTGAACTCTATGCTCTGATACCAAGTTTGTAACGCCCCAAAAATGGGTCCCAAGACATCACACGGTGCTTAGGGTCACAAGTACCCCAAGCTAACCCATCTACTGGCATAACTCTTAAGAAACTGAATACAACAACAACAACAAACCCAGTGTATTCCCACACAGTGGGGTCTGGGGAGGGTAAAATGTACGCAGTCCATACTACTTCCTCTGGAGAGGTAGCAAGGCTGTTTCCGATAGACCCCCGGCTCAGGACAAAGAATAATAAGTAAATTCATAATAAGCATGAAACACGTTGGAACAATAAAAATAAGGCACCCATACATTAGAACCCTAAACTAACAAACCAAAGGCACCCTCACCCACAATACCCCCACCCCAAAGCTCTCCTAGCTTCCGACTATGGCCCACCCTCAGGCACTAACCTTCTACTCTTATCCGCGTCCTCCACACCTTCCAATCTAGGGTCATGTCCTTCGTAAGCTATAACTTCTCCATGTCCCATCTAATCACTTCCCTCCAATATTTCTTCGGCCTACCCCTATCCCGCCTGAAAACCATCGAAATCCAGTCTCTCATACCTACGAACTGGAGCATCCGCGCCCCTCCTACTCACATGCCCAAACCATCTCAACCGAACTTCCCGCATCTTGTCCTCCACCGAAGTCACTCCAACCTTCTCCCGAATAATCTCATTCCTAACCCTATCACTCCTAGTAAGCCCATACATCCAACGCAACATCCGCATTTCCGCCACCTTCAATTTTTGGATATGGGCGTTCTTTACTAGCCAACACTCTACTCCATATAACATAGCCAGACGAACTGACACTCTGTAAAAATTATCTTTAAGTTTGAGTGGCACCTTCATATCACACAACACTCCCGAGGCTAGCCTCCACTTCATCCAACCTGCCACAATCCGGTGGGAGATATCCTCATCAATCTCACAATTTCCCTGAATCAAGGACCCAAAATACTTAACTATCCATACAACACGCCACCTCACCTGAGAGTCCAACCTAACTACCAACTCGCCCTCCTGCCTCAAGTCATTAAACTTGCATTCCATATACTCTGTCTTGCTCCTACTCAACCTGAACCCTTTATACTCAAGTGTTTGTCTCCAAACCTCTAATTTATCATTCACACCTCCCCGCGTCTCATCAATCAACACTACATCATCTGCAAAAAGCATGCACTAAGGCACCTCACCTTGAATACGCCGCGTTAAAACATCCATCACCAAAGCAAATAGAAAAGGGCTAAGAGTCGATCCCTAATGCAACCCTGTCAGGACCGAAAAATGCTCAAAATCTCCTCCCGCCGTCCTCACCTGGGTCTTATCTCCTTCATACATGTCCTTAATCGATCTGATGTAAGCCACCGGGACCCCACTCACCTCCAAGCATCTCCAAAGAACCTCCCTAGAAACTTTGTCGTATGCCTTCTCTAAGTCGATAAATACCATGTGGAGATCCTTCTTCCTTTCCCTATACTGCTCCACCAGTCTCCGCACCAGGTGAATTGCCTATGTCGTCGAGCGACCGGGCATAAAGCCTAACTGGTTCTCCGAAATAGACACTATCTTCCTCAACATCCGCTCTACCAGACTCTCCCAAATCTTCATAGTATGACTCAACAACATAAAACCCTGTAGTTGTTGCAACTCTGGATGTCACCCTTGTTCTTATATAGAGGAATCATGGTGCTCCACCTCTACGCCTCAGGCATTTTTGCAGTTTTGAAAATGCCATTAAACAATGCAGTCAACCACCTTAAACCAGCCCTACCAGCAAACTTCCAAAAGTCCACAGGGATCTCGTCTGGCCCTGTCTCCCTACTCCTCTGTATTCTGCGAATAGCCTCACTAACCTCCTCCACCTTAAAACGTCTACAATACATGAAATCGTGACACCTCTCTGAGTGCTCAGCTCCCCTAACACAATGTCCCTGTCCCCCTCATCATTCAAAAGTCTCTGTGAAAATACGACTGTCATCTTCTCTTAATATGAGTGTCCTCCACCAGCGCACTACCATCCTCCCCCTTAATGCACTTCACTTAGTCTAGGTCACGACCCTTTCTGTCCATCGCCTTAGCAAGCCTATACAACCTTTTATCTCCACCTCGCTCCTCCAACCCCGCATACAAGCTCTCAAAAGTTGTCATCTTAGCAGCCATAACTGCTAACTTAGCCTCTTTCCTAGCTAAATTGTACTCTTCCCTACTAGCCCGCTTATCCTCTTCATCTGTACTCTCAACCAACTTAGCATATGCCCCCTTCTTAGTCTCAGCTTTCTTCTTTACTTCTTCATTCCACCACCAATCCCCCTGCCACTGCTCGGCCCGGCCTCTCGAGACACCCAACACCTTTCTAGTTGTCTCCCTGATACACCTAGCAGCCCTATCCCACATACCATCCACGTCGCCCCTACATTCCCACACCCCCATCTCCGCCACCTTCTCCCCTATCTCTAATGCACTAACCAGAGTCAAGCCCCCCACCCCACACACTTATTCTAGGACGCCTCTCCTTCCTTTTTCTATCCTTGTTTAAGCCCAAATCCATCACCAAAATGTGCCGGGATGAAAGGTTCCCACTCAGGATGACTTTACAGTCCCTGCAAAGCACCCTATCCCCCTTCCGAAGCAGCAGAAAGTCAATCTGCGTCTTAGCTATTGCGCTTCGGAAGGTGACTTGGTGATCCTCCTTCTTCGGAAAGCTCGAATTCACTACTACTAACCCAAAGGCCCTCGCAAAATCCAATAAAGCAACTCCCTTATCATTCCTCTCCCTAAAACCATAACCCCCATACACATCGCCATAACCCCCCGGTACCACCCCGATGTGACCATTGAAATCCCCTTCTACAACAATCTTCTCAGAGCTAGGCACGCCTCTTACCACCTCATCCAAAGCCTTCCAAAACTACTTCTTCTCCTCCCCATCCAAGCCCAACTGAGGCGCATAAACACTACACACATTCAAAGTACACCCCCCAATGACTAACTTAATCATCATCAGCCTATCGTTGACCCTCTTAATCTCTACTACTTGCCCTCTAAGTTCTTCATCTACTAAGATGCCTACTCCATTCCTATGCCTATCACTCCCCGAGTACCCAAACTTGTAACCATCCACATCCCTGGCCTCTTAATCTCTACTACTTGCCCTATAAGTTCTTCATCTACTAAGCTTGTAAAAAGTATAAATCTATACAAATTGGCAGAAAACAACTCTTTTCAAATCTGATTAATACAAAAATAGATTTACAAGACTACAACTCTACTTTACAAATCAAAACTTAAATTAAAAACATCAAATTCTACTGACTGTCTATGAAGCCTCTACTAGTACTGACTTTAGATAGCCGGGTCATGACTTTTAACTATCCAAACTCAATATGACTGAATAGAGAAAATACAATACTTCTCAAACAATATAACTAACTTAAGCCCTTAAATCAAAAAGACCCATCACCTACTGACGGGAAGCTTCAAACTAACTGAATCGAATGTGCATACTAAGTCTTTTACCTACATAATGAGACAATGTAAAACATAGATGTATATATGGATCAGCACTTTGGGAATGTACTGAGTATATGGAGGTGTATGCAATTAAATAATCAAATCATAAATCCTTATAGAAAACATGCATGCTAGTATAGATGACTCACATATCTTGAATTAAAAACAATCATAATCATGAATAAGTAAACAGGTAATTTAAATCACATGAGTCATTGCACTTCATTCTAAATCTGCATTCTTTGTTTATTCTCAAACTTGTAATATAGATAAAGTTTTAAAACAGCGTCTTTCAAAGTATACACTTTAATCTCATGAAAACTAGGAACTTCTTTGGAAACTTAAAGATTTTGACACTTGAGAGCCTTAGAAATCTTGGACTCATATCTTTTAAAATACATATACTTTTATCTTAGATAGAGTGGGGGATTACTTTAGGAGTTTCTTCTAACCGACATAAACCATGTGAGATAAATGGAGTTCAACTCTTACCCACTTTGGGGAGAGCTATTCTATCCTTTCTAATGGATAGAACCTTAACTTTAATGATTACTGTCTTAACCCACTCAGTGTATATCAAGAACCTACGGGGGCATGTAGTTCTGGGGCATGAGACCTCAGAATCAAACCCAACCTGGTGCTAAATACTACTCCCTTACTTAGCTCAGAACTTAAGAAAATCCACCTTAAAAACATTTCAACAATATGTGATCAAATCCAAAATGCATCCTCTTTATCTCAAAATCAAGGACGTGGATTTGTTTCTTAACGTAGGATCAAAACTCACTTCTTTCTTAAAATCTTGATAGACTTATCATGAATAATCTTTAAAGTCTCAATAACATAGAAATATATGTACTCTTCTTGAAACACTTTAAAAAGTATCAATAAGTCATCTCAAAGACTCACAATTTCACAATAAGGCTCAATTCACAACAACAAATCTTGGAAATTCTTGAAAATAGGACATCAATATAGGCATGTGCAATTTATATCATAAACTCTCAATTTAGATCATAATAAACAAGATAATCATCCAATTAAAGACTTGGACAATTCCATAATCTCATAAACTTGAAATATAGAAAAATAATATGGATTTCTTTCATAAATTAGGATGAAAACTCACTTCTTTCTTGAAATCTTGATAGACTTATCATGAATAAGCTTTAAAGTCTCAATAACATAGAAATATATGTACTCTTCTTGAAATACTTTAAAAAGTATCAATAAGTTATTCTCAAAGTCTCACAATTTCACAATAAGGCTCAATTCATGACAACAAATCTTGTAAATTCTTGAAAATAGGATATCAATATAGGCATGTGCAATTTATATCATAAACTCTCAATTTAGATCATAATTAAACAAGATAATCATGCAATTCAAGACTAGGACAATTCCATAATCTCATAAACATGAAATATAGCAAAATTATATGAATTCTTTCTTGAAAGAAAAAAATTCTTTAAGAAAAACTAAAATTTTTGGCCACGAGAATGAAAGGGTGTTCTTGTTCAAAACCCACATACCTTAACCTTGGAGCTTTTGGATGACTTCAAAAATTCAGAAGGTTATTCACAAACTATTGTGTGTCCTTCGTAGCCCTCTTAACAGGGAATTCAAATATACAAGAATTATTGAATTCTCACGGTTGAATCTCTAGATAATTGGGTTTTATGTTGAAACCCTAACCTTGTGGTTGAAGGTGTGTAGAGAATTTTGATATGTCTAACTAAAGAGAAATAGAAGAAAATACATTCTCTGAGGGTTATAAGTCATGGTAAGTGCAGAAAAAAGATCAAAATACCCTTGCAAAAATGTCATTAAATCGCTGAAAAAAATAGCTGACGACATTCGTGACAAATCGTCAGACTTGTGACAAGTCGTCACGAAATTTCATCACAAAAGGGTGGATTTTATGATTTTCGGCTTAAGGTTGACTATATTTTGTGACAAGCCGTCAAACTTGTGACAAGTCATCAAAAAATGTTGGATTTTGTGACCTTCTTCTTTTGGTGACGACATTTTGTGACAAGTCGTCACAAATGTCATCACGAAATTTCCAGGATGATACGCGGGAGTAAAATGGGCATAACTCTTTGCTTCGATAACGGATTTTGGAAAAACTGGTATCGTTGAAAATATAATTCAATTATTTATCTTTTTGTATATCGTGATATCATAAATTCATAGTATAACGAGAGATATACTTGTTTGAACTTGACCATACCAATATCCATCTCAAGAATTCAATCAGCAAGGAATGTTTTGATTCATCTAATAGCTAGGACACTTTTGAGGCCCTAATACTCATCAAGATAGATCATGTAGCTACCAAATCACTAACTTTATTTCTAACGAGCTTGAAATAGGGTTCTACTATTAGTTAAAATTCTCGGGGTATTACATATTGTGGTGAAAAACAACTAAGCTTCATTCCTATTGAATGAAAACTATTAAGATTGACTCTTATAGGATGAAAACAATTGCTAAAGTTTTTACTTAAAATTGTATTCTTGAATTACATATATTAAAAGTTATTATAAAACAATAAAGAATAAAGAAGAAGAAGAAGAAGAAGAAGAGTAGAGAGATAGAGAGCGTAATTCTTATTTCTTCTCTTGAAGGATCTTGATGTGTAATTTACAATGAAGGAGTCCTTCTATTTATAGGGGAAATTTACTCCTGGTCTGAGTAAAAGACAGATTATTCAAATCCTAATAGATATCAAATTAGATCTTGGTAGACATTCACTATAATATAAATACATTTATAACACTCCCCTTTATATGTATAATTGGTAGATAATGCGCCTCATTAAAACCTTACTAGAAAAAACACAGTGAAAAAAAAATTAGTGAAGATAAAAGAGTACACATCTCCAACCATATGCATATAGGTTGCCTCATTAAAAACCTTACAAGGAAAATCCAGTGGGACTAAACCTCGTAAGGAAAAAAGAGTACAACGCATATTAACTCCCCCTAGTGAGAACATCCTGGAGTCTTTGCATCTCGATCTTGTGCAGCATCTTCTTGAGAGTTCCAATTGGAGAAGATTTGGTGAATAAATCAGTCATATTGTCAGTTGAACGAATCTGTTGCACGTTAATATCATCATTTTTTTGTAGCTCATGTATGTAGAAAAGCTTTGGCAAAATGTGCTTTGTTATATCTCCATTTATGAATCCTCCCTTAAGTTGTAATATGTACGCTGAATTATCTATGAATAAAATTATGGGTAGATTGTTATATTTCACACCATCTTTTTCTTGAATGAGATGTATCATGGATATCAACCTTACACATTCTCAGCTTTCTTCATGAATATCTATTATCTCAATATGATTTGATGAAGTGGCTACGATAGACTTCTTTGTATATCTCTAAGATATGGCAGTACCACCACATATGATCACATAGACTATTTGAGACCGAGCTTTATGCGGGTCAGATAAGTACCTAACATCAGCATGACCAATAAGATCGAGACTGCAATCTTTAGAATAAAACAAGTTGATGTGTTTTATCCTATTTTGATGTCTCATAGTAGGAGCAAAAATATACCTTGCTAACAAATTGACTAAAAAGGCTATATCAGGCCTTGTAGTATTTACAAGATACATGAGTGCACCACTAGCACTAAGATATGGTACTTCATAACTAATCTAATTTAGTATATTTCTCATTTCATCAAATAATCTATTGCGTTGAAAACTCTCCAAGAGTTTCAATAATTTTCAAGCTATAAGCTTATACAATATAAGGATTATCAATAAGTTTCCCAGAAACTTTTATATTTTGAATCCTTAAAGAAGTTTTCATACAAATTTTGTCAAGTGACAATAGTCAATATTTTATGTGTGACATCTTAAAGTGTCTGGACTGCAGATCAAATAAGTTTTCACTTACCAAGATACACCCTAATTTCATATCACTTAATAAATGTTTCTACGTCAGCATGCTTAAATAAACGTAGAATTCAGATCCTCGTAATCTCTTATAATACTGTGGCAATATTATTTCAAAGATATTGATGATATATCATTTCGTATCGGTTCACAATGTGACATAACATTTTGAGATCTCATCACTTCATTATTTTCAAGTACAAGAACCTCTCATAAGATTTCATGAAGTGTTATGTCGTAGGATCTTCAAGAGCTCATTGCCTTCTTATTATGATTATTTGCTCCTTATTTTTCAAGAACTATTTCATTTAGAACCGATTATTCTACCACGCTTCATGCATGCATAGACTTTGTCCTTTAGGAACACAAAATAAAAGCATTTGCGCTTAATATGAGATGCTTTCGGCATTTGACTTGAATTATCTTTTGGATGAGGCTCCGATGATAATTCCTAACATATTTCATAGTACTTATAATCTCCCCCTTATGTTAGGAAAACTAACATACATCCTCTACTTCTTTGAGGAATACATCTTTATGCATTATGGTATATTCATTAATCGTATACCACACATCAAAATTATTAGATGAAATAATTGGTTCCTAACCTTGAACTAATTGAGAGGGAAGAAATAATCATAATTTATTGGTCTAATGCATACAAGTGATATTGCACTATATCATATTTCAAACCAATACATGAAGTTTTGTTCTCATTAACAATGGTTTAGATATTTATCGAAGGCATTCAATGCTAAACCATCATTATCAAGATGAATTATCTTAATTACACAATCTGAAAGTCATGCTTAACTCAATTTTATTGAGCAAGCAACTTTATGAATGTCAAAATATAGGTTGACAATAAATGTATATGTGATCATCTTATTGATGCATAATTTTAATATATCACATGATAGATGAACGGGTCCTTATTCACCTTTTATAATTTTCATATTTGAAGGGATCCTATCCTAATATTAGTTGGTCCAACCAACTTATCATAAGAACAAACGACATAAATAATTCTTGAAGAATCTTCTAGTTGTTCAATACATTCATATCTTCGAGATGTCACAATCGTTCATATCAATTTATGAACTTTTATTCTAGTAAACTCCAAGTTTACCATGACATGTACTTTTTTCTTTAGTAAATTTCAGATTTACTATTACATGAATAAATTTCAGATTTACTACTTTAGAAGTAGATTTCGAAATAACTCTTCTCAGTTATTCTACCTCATTCGGAGGTGAGTTGTGATATCATCACAATCAAGTGCACGTTTGCATTAACAAGCTTCTCATTCCCCAAGAATAAATATAATCATGCCTTAAGTGTATCAAATTATGATAGCTACTACAAAAGCTAATTGAGGCATACATATGATTTATTGCTACCACATTCAATTCAGGGAATAGAGCAATTAATGGGATATATTTCATGACTTTTCATCAAATACCCATTATTTTGCCTTAGCCATCATAATATCATCAATACATGCATTGAGATCCAATTTCAACGTCTTATCCATATAAAGGTTTAGCCATCATAATATCATCAATACATGCATTGAGATTCAATCTCAACGTCTTATCCATTTAAAGGCATCTTAGGCATAAATTGATGGGACTTGAACCCAACATACTATCATCCCTCTTAGGCATAAATTGATGGGACTTGAACCCAACATATTATCATCCATTTTGATAACATTATTCTTGAGGAATAAATTTAAAACATAAATGGTTCCAAACCAATTATTTTTCCTCAAATCCAACAATAATTATATTATTAGTAGCAAAAGATAAATAACATATGAAATTATTAACCTTGAAATCCTTAAGATTTATAATCTCACCTTGTTTGGCATAATCTCACACTTGGCATAATTTCACCACAATATGTACATCAATTACAGAATACTGCATGTATTTATTATTAAAAATAAATAACACCTTGAAAACAAATAACAAGTGTGGCAAGGATAAATAACACCTTGAAAAAAACACTTTAATTTTAATATTTAAGTGTAAAGAATTTGTTTTAATTTATTTTTTTTTAGAAAAAAATCAATGCAATTAAATTAAATTTATAATATTCAACTGTAAAGAATTTGTTTTAATTGTTTTTTTAGATTAAAAAATCAATGCAATTAAATTAAATTTAATGCTATAAATTTATTTTCTTAGATTATGTAGATATATCTAAAGAATTCGCACACTACAAATTTTTATTCAACCATGCATATAATTAAACTTTTTAAAAGTCATATATTTAATTAAGATATGTCTCAAATATATAAAAATCAATCGAAGAGATAATTTTATGATAACAGAAATACTTCATAATAAGAATAATTAATCATAAGTCTCTGCAAATAATATTCCTAAACTTAATTAATTCTACCCACAAAGAACAATATAGTAAAATAAATCTCATTTCGAGTAAAAACCTTATATCAATTTATCCATAAGGTAGAAAAAACTACAATTTCTTTCGTTAAATAATATTTATATATGTTTGTGAAAAAACGGGCCAAGAATCAACATGAAAATTTAAGGAGAACTCATTTGTTGTTAGTGACGCTATTGCACTTTTCTCAAAGATGATAATAGGATTGCATTGTTTTTCCTCTTTAACCACCATAACTTCATTGGTTTCTCATTTTTCTTAACCATTTTATCTGGTTCATCTTTCTTCCTCATTCCTACAAGAAGAAATTATGAATATACTTATATGATATTGTTAGTTAATCTAAAAAAACTTAAATGAATTTTTTCAATCTTAAATATCTAAAATTAGAATTTGTAACTTTTAAGTGAGAAAAATTAAAATAAAGAAACTAAAAGAATATTCTTACCATTTAAGAACTCATAACTTGATTAATATTTTAGCACTTTCATTTGGTTGGTCTTGACTTCATCTAATGCAATTTAGTTTCAAAAAATAGTCAAATAAATTAGCTCTAAAAAAATATTGTATAAATTAAAATGAGAGGAGTCCAATTTAAAAAATTAAAAGAAATATTCCTATGCATAAATTCTTTATACAACTTTACCAATCATGATTCTTCACAAGAAAATAACATATGATGTGAAGATTAACATTTTTTTCATGTTATTCCTTATCCTTATACATGGTAAAGTAATGAAGAAGAAAAAGAAAGACTTTGAATGAGAATTTTTTGAAACAAAACATGATTTTATATGGGCAAAATGGGGGAATTCCATAAGGTTTTCATAAACTTACAAATTAAATTTTGAGAAGTTATGGAGATTAAAAGTGGGAGTTATGAATATCATTAAGAGTATACATTGAAGAGGTATGAGTTATGAGTAGTTATTTTTATTTAAGTTTGTGATTTTAATCTTCTATTGTTAAAGACTTTTTCAATTCTTTTTTCTCCATTAATAAGGAATCTGAGTGGTCGAAACAATAAAATTATTTTATTAGTATGTGGAATGTTAATTATAGAATCATTTATTATTATTTTATTAGTATGTGGAGTATTAATTATAGAGTCATTTATTATTAGAACATTAAAAACAGGGTAAAAAAATAAAAAGAAAAAAGTAAAAAGCTCAAAAAGGGAGGAAAAAAATTGAAATGGAGGCTATTAAGAGGTGTCAAATTAGCAGCCTCCAATGTCTCTTTTATTATTATATATAGATTTAGTAATTTAAGTCTTGACATGTAGTAGTCTGATTTAATTTAAAGTTAAATATTCATAATTAATGAAATAATAGTTTAATTTAAGTTTTTATTTTTCATCAATTACAACAGTCGGATGAAAAAAAATATTGTACTACGTTTCATCATAAATTGTAAATATTGTACTATTTTTATATGTTTTCTACTATATAGAAAAGTGGTGGTGTAACGGCCCGAAAATTTGATGAAATATGTGAAATGTTTGTTTCTATGTGATTTTACTGTTTTATCCCTCCCTGTAATTACATTATGATATTTTTTTTGGGTGTGGGAGTGATTGACACTGTCTCTGAATGCATTTTGGCACCATTTATACGATATTGTGGTTTTGATAGTTTTGAGAGCCTTATTTTGAACTTATATGAATATCTTTTGATCCTGTGATGCATAGCTTAAAAGATCGTGCTAACAATTTTGGAATATTGATTTTAGGCTAGGTAGACCTTTGGTTCGGGTTCCGATGAACCCGATCTCATTTCGAGCTATTGGTCAAAAAAGTTAAAAACTTAAAAATATGAGTGTGGGATCCATATTTGATCGAAATGACCTCGAATGAAAAATCTGACTTCGCCGGTAGCTCCGAAATATTGATTTTAGGGTGGCAATATGTTTGGTGTGATTTTACTGCTTTTAAATCTCATTTCGACCCTCGATTTGGAAAATTGTGATTTAGAATTTCGGGGGTCAACTCTATGAAAATAATGTTTTTTAAAAAATACAAATTTTTCAATGCGTCCGAAACGTCAAATTTAGTGTGATTGCATAGTTCATTTGCATATCTCAAACTCTAAATGAATTCTAGACACCCTATCGAAGTCTGTTTGGACTTAGAAAAATCTGCACTATAGTAGATTTTTCTACAATATATAACAACATTTTTTACCCATTTTTTGCTCATTTTTCATTTCTTTCATCTTGCCTCTTAAGAGTTAAATCCTAAAATAGTGTGAGAGATTAAAAGTGAAGTTTTTGGGAGTTTGAAAAGCGAGATTAACATCTATTTCTTGATTCTATTACAGATTTAGGGTGAAATTTCATCCCTTTTACTCTAATTTCTTGATTAATTTCTCAAATTTCCAAAAATCATAGGGTTTGATTTTAAACCCCTATTCCACTCCTTTTACTTGAATAATTTTTTAATCTTATAATTACTAGTTTTTCATCAATTTAACCTTCAAAACAACCCTGATTCTTGATTTTAACACGGATTTCAAAGATTTTACTTAGCAAAACTTAAAAATAGTTTTTCTTCATTTTAAACCTTATTTTTTATTTGATTTGACTTGGGGTTTAAGCTATAGGTTTCTATAAATATGAGAAACACGTTTTTAAAGTAAAGTTACGATTTTGCCCTTTTTTTTTGAAAACCCATTTCGGGGCTCTATTTTGACCCCCGAACTAAAAGTAGACAATATGCGTATCGTTGAAATTGTTTTAATGCATAGATTCTATATTTCTTGATTTTACTTGATTTCAAAATCATTCGTGGAAAGTAAGGTTGGGTTTGAAGTGTAGCGGATCGGTTTCGGTATTTGAGGTAGGCTATGACTTAACTCTTTCAGACTAGGCTATGTAGTAAATAATGGTATAAAATACATGTTAAGGGTGGGAACTAATCATGAAAAATGGTTATCCATGTGTTGTACCCGTGTGGGGGCCTATGTGTTACATAATTGTTAAAATTGCGATATTACGTGATATGTATGACCATGTGGGGTTCTATATGAAGTTGATAGCCTTGTATACATGTGAATAATTGTGTTGAGTTATTGCAAATGCCTATTGTGGTACCTTTGGTGTTTTGTGATATATATAAATATATGTATATATATATACATATAAATAAATATATATATATATATTCATACTTTTGGCATATGAAAGCTATGGAAATTCATGGATGAATGGAAATAATAAATGGATATTGGCTCACGTGGTTATGAAAATATATCATTGTGGTTTGTTGTGGAAATATATCATGTGGCTGGTTGTGGAAATACTCATTGTGCTTGGTTGAGAGCATTACATCCTCATATCATACTCATTCATGAAATAAATGATACCACCATGGCAACACTTGAGAAACACTAGCAATAACTTTTTATGATAGAAAACATGACATCTTATAAAACCCTCCCCGAGAAATGTGTCGGGAAGGAGATATAAATATGGATATAGATATGGATATATAGAGAGAGAGATTGTTAACACTATGGGTTTTTGGTGCTTAAGAATTTTTAAAATTTTATCCTCATTGTCTTGACTACGACTCCCATGACAATTCATAGAGAGTCATGATGGATCATAGGAACTCGATTGTAACTTAATCAGAATAAGTGGCTTAGTATTCTGCTCTGAGTATGAGTGTCACTCAATTAGTTGCCGAGATGTCCAGAAAGTTTGGCCCAATACAGTGTCTTCATTACGACTTAAGGCCACGAGTCGTAAAGACTTATGACGATTCATAAGGTGTCCATTGTGTCATCCCAAATTGTTGCAATCTTGAGTACAAGAAGTGGTTATGAGTCATCAAGTGTGGTTACGAGTGGGTCGTATGAATCGTAGTCATACCTATACGGGGTCTTGGTGTTCTATCTTGACCATGAATCTTTGTGATGTGTCGTAATATGTCTATACGAGTCATATAGTGACTCGTAGTCACTTGCGATAGTTTTTAATTATTTTATTAAGGGCACTTTGGACATTTTCTCTCTACCCCAATTGTAACCCATAACCTAAAAACCTATTGGGGACCCTATTAGCATTGTTAACTCACTAAAACACTTTCAAAAGGCTCTTTTTAATTCTCTCAAGCATCCATACTTACAGTTTCTAAGAAGTAGGTCATCCAAGGGCTATAGGGTTAAATTTTTTATGTAAAACTTGGTATTCCAGGCATGTTATTCTTTTCTCATTATTAATTTATAAAAAGCATATGTTTTAAAGTGTCGTTAATGAGATATTTATGTTGGTTTTGAAACAAAGGTTGAGGGTTTTGAATGCTTGTTGATTGAACAATGTTTCCCATGGTTTACATATGATTGTCCATACTTTAATTTTGGTTTTGAACTTGTGGATGCATTGGTATGGTGAATGAATCAGAGAATTATGATTTTCCCATACTTGTGACTTTTGAAGTGGTTATGACCCCAATCCCATATTATGAAATTGGTTTTTAATTATGAAAAATGTGGAAATTCATAAAATTAAACCAACGGGATTGTGAATTTTTGCAAGTGATGATAATTGTTTTGGCATGTTGATGTTACCTTGCAAGTGTAGTTGGTATGATGATACCAACAATGTATGCCTAAATGTGTATTGTGGCTCAATAAATGGAATTGTGTGATAAATATTTTTAACTGGCTTTAATGAGGTGGTGTAGTCGAGTCATAAAAGTGGAGGTCCAAGTGACCAATACTAAAAACCATGTTTCCCGATGTGAGGGTCAAAGTGACCAAGGAGGTTCGAGTCCCCCCTCATTATTATTGCATAATTATGGTGTTTCGATTCCCCTGTACATAATAACATGATTGAGTGCTTAAGTCACCTTAGTATATATTAGGAGGTTCGCGTCCCTCGTGCATATATATGGCATTATTCTCCGGTTCGTGTGGCTACATGCTCTGGGTCCTGAACAGGGAGTGAGATCTGGGTCCTTTATAGCCCATGGATACATATTATAATGGTTAACCTACATAATCCAGGATAAAGTTTTAAAGTGCATGTTAAGCCTTGTTCCCTATCACGACATGTGAAGTATATATGTATATGCATTTGATTATGTGCACTGGTTTGGAATGATTTTGAACTGTTGATCATGACATTATGTTATTCTTATCCCTGAGTTAAATGCTAGTGTTCACCTTACTAACCGTCTTTGGATATTTTATCCTCACTTAATGCCAAAACTGATCATATTTCTACTGCTCATGCTCAATGATTGAGAAAATAAAGAAAGATGGTTTCCATCAAATATGTATTAATTACCGCCAACTGAATAAGGTTATCATGAAGAATATGTCCCTCTTTCGAGGATTGATGACCTATTCAATCAACTCCAGGTTGATCTTTGATCTTGTTACCATCAGTTGATGATTAGGGGTGGATATCTCTAAGACTACTTTTGAAATGTGGTATGGTCACCTTGAGTTTTTATGTGATGTCCTTTGGTTTGAATAATTCCTTGACAATATTTATGGATCTAATGGATGAGGTTTTCTGTCTGTTCTTGGACTTGTTTGTCATTGTAATTATTGATGACATTTTGGTGTATTTCAAGAGTGATGCGGATCATGCCGATCATCTTTGCCTTATGTTGCATACCCTAAAGAATCAAAGTTTGCATGTAAAGTTCTCTAAGTGTGAGTTCTGGCTGAATGTTGTGACTTAAATAGGTTATGTTATTTCTAGTGAAGTGATCATGGTGGATTAACAGAAGGTTGTGATGGTTAAGAAGTGTCCTAAACCCATGATTCGATCTAATATTCAGAGTTTCTTGGGTTTAGCTGACTACTATAGAAGGTTTGTGGAAAGTTGCTCTTCTATTGCTGCCTCATTGACTAAGTTGACACAGAAAAAGGTAAAATTCTTGTGGTCTGATGCTTGAGAGGGTAGTTTCGGAACGTTAAAGGATAAGTTGACTTCGGCTCTGATCTTGACTCTGCCTTAAAGCACTGATGATTTTGTTTTCTATTGTGATGTGTCTCGGATGGGCTGGGTTATGTGTTAATGAAACATGGAAATGTGGTTGCTTATGTTTCTAGACATTTAAAAGTTCATGAGAAGAATTATCTGACCCATGAATTAGAATTATTAGTTGTGGTATCTGCATTAAAGATTTTGCAAAATTATTTGTATGGGGTCTATGTTGATATTTATTATGATCATAAGAGCCTGCAATACGTGTTCACCCAGAAAAAATTGAATGTCAGGAAAATAAGATAACTTGAGTTGCTCAAGGACTATGACATGAGTCTTTACTATCATCCAAGTAAAGCAACGTGGTTGATGATACTCTTAGCAGGTTATCCATGAAAAGTTTATCTCATGTGGATGACGAGAAGCGGTATTTGGTAAAGGATATTCACCATTTTTCTAATCTTAGAGTTCATCTCTTAGATTTCTAAAAGGGTGGTGTTTTTGTTCAAAAGGTAATGAAGTCATTTCTTGGTGCTGAGGTGAAGGAGAAACAGATATTGGATCCTATCTTGATGCAAATCAAGAATGATGTAGGTAGGCAGAAGGTGATGGTTTTCAAGATTGGCGATGATGGTATCTTGAGGTACCAAGGCAGATTATGTGTTTCCGGTGTTGATGGGTTGTGAGGAAGAATTGTGTCCAAGGATCATGAGTCACATTATTCTATTCATCCTAGTTCGACAAAACTGTATCATGATCTTACAGAGATTTATAAGTGGAATAATATAAAGTGAGATATGGCCAGTTTTGTGGCTAAGTGCATGGTGTGTTAGCAAATGAAGGTAGAACACTTGAGGCCAGGTGTGTTAACTCAAGAGATTGAACTGTTGGTGAGGAAATGGGAGATAATTAATATGTATCTTGTTATGAGTCTTTCGAGGTCTCGCTAGCAGTTTTATTTGGTTTGGGTCATCGTAGTTATGATGACTAAGTCGACTCACTTCTTGCTGGTAAGGACTAATTTCTCTTCTGAGGATTATGTCAAGATGCTCATTGAGGAGATCATAAAATTGCATGGTTCTACAGTTTTTATCATATTTGATCAGGGTACCCAGTTCTCATCTCACTTTCAGAGATCGTTCTAGTGAGGTTTGGGGAACCACTTTACACCCACAGATAGATGGACAAGAGAAAAGGATAATTCAGGCCTTGGGAGATATGCTTCAGGCTTGTGTTTTTTATTTTGGCGGTAGTTGGGTTGACCACTTTCCTCTGATAGAATTTTACTACAACAATAGTTATCACTCTAGCATTGGTATGGCTCCGTTTGAGGCCTTATAAGGTATGAGGTGTAGTTCTCCAATTGGGTATTTTAAGGTTTTTCACCAAGCCATGGAGAAGGTAAAGGTGATTTGGGATAGACTTAAGGCCGCCAAAACTCCTACACAGATATGAGATGAAAGAAGTTGGATTTCAGTGTTGGTGATTGAGTGTTCTTAAAGGTGTACCCCATGAAGAAAGTGATACGGTTTGGTAAGAAGTGGAAGCTCAGTCCCCGTTATGTTGGTGCGTACTTGTTTTTAAAGAAGATTGATAATGTCGCTTATGAATTAAAGTTGTCTTCTAGTTTGATCTCCATTTATATGGTGTTTTAAGTTTTGATGTTGAAGAAGTGTGTGGGTGATCCTTCGACGGTTTTTCCCTTAGAGGAGGTAGGTGTTCCAGATTCCTTATGTTACGAGGAGGTTCCGATTGAGATTCTATATCGGTAAGTCCGTCGGTTGTTGACCAAGAAGGGGGCTTTGGTAAAGGTTCTTTGGAGGAACTAAAGGGTTAAGGAAGCTACTTGGGAAGCCGAAGAGTACATGAAGTCCAAGTATCCATTCTTGTTTCCCAGTTTGGATAATCGTGTTTGAGGTATGTGTATTCCTTAACATCTTTGTTTTCTGACTTTGTTAAAGGAAATGGTGATTTCCTTGGCATCTTTGATTTCCGTCTTTGTTAAAGGTAAGATTACTGGTATGTGGAGTCAAATAGTGCTAATAAATGTCTTGTCCGGTCATTCGAGGATGAATGATCCTAAAGGTGGAGTATGTAATGCCCTGAGTTTTTGGTCGTTGAGAATTTCTAAAATTTTATCCTTACTGTCATAACTATGATTCCTCTGATGAGTCGTAGGTAGTCATGACGAGTGGTAGGGACTCAATAGTAACTTAATCAGAACAAGTGGCTTAGTATTCTGCTCTGAGTACGAGTGAATCTCAACTAGTCTTTAAGACTTCTTACGGGTTGTAAGGAACAAGTCGTAAGATGTCCATAAAGTTTTGCCCAAGACACTGTCTTCATTATAACTTGAGTCCAAAAGTCGTAAAGACTCATGACTAGTCGTTATACCCAGTCGTAGGGTGTCCAGTATGTTATCCCAATTGTTGTTGTCTTGAGTACGAGAAGTGGTTATGTGTCGTTAAGTTTGGTTACGAGTTGGTGGTATGAATCGTAGCAAGACCAATATTAGGTCTTGGCGGTTCTATCTTGACTACGTTTTATTATGATGAATCGAAATGTGTCTATACGAGTCGTATAGTAACCCATATCCACTTGTGATAATTTCCAATCTTTTCATTAAGGGCACTTTAGACATTTTCCCTCTACCCCAATTGTAACCCATGACCTAAAATCCTATTGGGGACCCCATTAGCATTGTTAACTCACTAAAACACTTTCAAAAGGATCTCTTAAATTCTCTCAAACAACCATATTTAGGATTTCCAAGAAGTAGGTCATCCAAGGGCTCAAATGTTGAATTTTTTCGTAAAACTTGGTATTTCAGGCATGTTACACTTCCCTCATTGTTAATTTGTTAAAAGCATAGGTTTCAAAGTATTGTTCATGAGATATTTATGTTGGTTTTAAAACAAGGGTTGAGGGTTTTGAATGCTTATTGATTGGACAATCTTTTCCCATGGTTTACATGTGATTATTTATGTTTTAATTTTAGATTTGAACTTGTGGGTGCATGGCTATGGTGAATAAGCTAGGAAATTATGATTTTCCCAAACTTGTGACTTTTGAAGTGGTGATGACCCCAACCCCATATTGTGAAATTGGTTTTTAATTATGAGACATATGGGAATTTGCAAAATTGAACCAAGGGGGTGGTGAATTTCCCCATGTAATGATAATTGTTTTGTCATATTGATGTTACCATGCAAGTTTGGTATGGACATACCAATAATGTATGCCTAAATATGTATTGCGGCTCAATGAATGGGATTGTGTGATAAATGTTTTTAACTGGGATTTAATGAAAATAGTGTAGATGAGTCGTGAAAGTGGAGGTCTGAGTGACCGATACTGGAAACCGTGTTTGCCGACGCGGGGGTGAAAGTGACTAGGGAGCTTTGAGTCTCCCTCATTATTATTACATGACTAGGGAGGTTCTAGTTCTCCGTACATCATTACATAATCGGGTGATTAATTCAACTTAGTATATAATTGGAGGTTCGAGTCCCCTGTGCATATATATGAGATTATTCTCTAATTCGTGTGGCTACACACACTGAAGCCCGACCAGGGGGTGAGAGATGGGTAGATGTTATGATGGTTGAGCTACACAATCCAGTCTAAAGTTTTAAAGTGCATGTTAAGTCGTGTTCTCTATCCCAACATGTGAAGTATATATGTATATACATCTGATTATATGCATTCGTTTTGAATGATTTTGAACTGTTGATCATGACATTATATTATCCTTATCCCTGAGTTACATGCTAGAGTTCACCCCGCTAACCATCTTTGGATTCTATATTCCCATGCGATGCAAGAATTGGTCATACTTCTACTTCTCCTACTCAATAATTAAGATTTCGGGATCAGCTCGTGAGTTGACATTGAAGTGGTGAGCTTTCCATACATCGGAAGTCTATATTTCATGTTTTGGTCTCTTATGTCTCAGGTTTTTTAGACTTATTTTGGCTATAGTCGGGGGCATGTCCTGACATTTTATTGATATTCAAGTTTGGTAGAGGCTTTGTTTGGACTACCATGGATATTGGGAGTTGTAGGTCAGTAGTTTGGTTGATCATTGATCACCAGTTATGGATTTGTTTTGAATTTTCTCAAGCTTGTTACTCTTGTTATATGTTCAGAATACATCCAACATTGGAGAAATATTATGTTTGGTTTGGTTAGGTGTAGGGGATGATATTCGATCCACATGGGACTTGAGATACCCATCACTGCCAGGCCCTGATTTGGGTTGTGACAGATTGTATATGGGTTGACGAAACCCCATTGTTCGTACAGCGCGAGGCTTGCCTCCGTGGGTGTATACAGGGATTGTACGATGATTTTAAAAATTGTGCGATGACTTTGTGCATCATCATCATCATATACACTGCATTTTTTTATTGTGTTTATGTTGTGCTTGTATTTCCATGTTGACTTGTCACATATCTATTTGTTCTGTATCTTGACTTGTTAATGTCTAATTGTTCTATGTTCCTTTGTTTGTAATTGATGATCTTGACTATACATGTTCCTCTTTTGTTCTACTTGTATGTGATATTGTGTATATTTATATCCCTCTCTGGTGTGTTGTTGTATTATGTATGGATATTGTAGAACTGTTAGTACAAGCGGTGTAGGGTACCATTGTGGGACATTTTCTAATTGTAGGTGACGTACCCTTAGTGTATATTTTGTATACTTTATTTACAACTTTGCTTGGTTGGCCTATGATACCTACTAAGTACAAGTGGATCGTACTCATGCCTACTGCACCCTTTTGGTACAGGTCTTAGCTCGAGTGTACCTCAGTTTGCTTGACTCAGGCAATTGTTGGAGCTTCTAAGGTAGCGGTTTGACATTCATGTAGTTCACCTCTATCTTTCTATAGTAGTTATGCCTTTATTAGTATCCGGAGACAGATGTTGACCTTGTGTGATATTTTTGATGTATTTGACTCATGGTTTTTATTAGTAGTTTTACACTATTAACACTTGGTTTCGAGAATGTATGGTATTTGATATATTCTTTCCACATTGTTATAATTACTTGTATGGTTTGACTCCGTTCTAAAAGTCTTACCTTAAGGTATTTCTATCTTTTCATCTCTTTTTGTATTTGTTTGGGTGATAGACTTACTTGTCAAGGTACGCCGGGACAAGTGCCATCATGACCCTCGTTTTTGGGTTATGACAGGTGGAAACTGGTGGAGGTCATCCTGCCAGCTTCCACCGCTTTTCTTTATAATTTCTTATTTTCTCCCTTATAATTTTTTTGTCTCATTTTTTTAATAAATATGTATTTAAAAATTACATAAAATTATTTAAAATTACAATAATTAATGACTTTAAAAATTAAAAATATATAAAAATTTAATTCTCTAAAATTTTTATCAGTATTACACAAATTATGATAGAGGAATACTTAACAATACTTAATAACTTATGTAGAAAGTAAGTTAAAATATCACAATACTTAACAACTTAAAATATTAACGGCATATTAAAATTTTAATTTATTCTTCAAAGACTATCACAGTTACATAAGATAGGGGAAGTAACATATATTATTTGAAAAAAATAATTAGTAGCAAGTAATACACAATAATTAACAAGGGCAAAATTCACAAATAGCATACTTAAGGCCCTAATTATTAGTTTATTAGCAACAGTTTCATAATTACATTTTGTAGCAACTTGCATTTTGTATTTTTTAAAAATGTTGCTATAAAAATACATATACAAATATTTTTACTGCCCTTAAATAACTAAAATTGGTTGTGATAAATATGATATAATTACTAATGAATTAAATTTGTAGATTCCTTTTCCATTTAAATAACTTCAATCACGTGATTTCTGTTATAGCTTAACAGCAATAAACAAATTTCAAATTTCAGTTTTCTCCATTAACGAGTTCATCAGGAAAAAAAACAAATTCAAAATCTGTTGTTCATTTTTCTGAGCAATTTCTTCTAATTAGACAGTATCTTCTTCAAAATCAGCAGCAGTTTTGAATTAATTTGTTTAAATCAAATTCAATTGAAGATTCTTCAGTTAAATTTGTTCGAATTCGATTATCAGTTGCAAATTCAACCATTATTGTAGTCTAAGGTACGTAATCATTAATGTTTTTCGTTTTGATTTTTTGTTTCTATCATTACTGATGCTCCTATCTAGTCTTTTATTGTCGACGTTAAATTTTTTATGAAAAATTTGTAAATGAAATTTGAGTTATAAGCAACGCAGGAGCAAATTTAACATACATAACAAAAAGAATAGTGAATTCAACTATTTGTTGCAAAATTTCAGTTTAGAAGTTGTTTTAGGTATTAAAATTTCAGTATTCAACTAGAATATGTTTACTATATTGTATAATCGATTATGAACATAATTTATACGAATTTCGATTTGAATTTTATTCATTTATTTTTTGAAATCCTAGATCAATGAATGATCGAATTCAGCTGTTGAATGTTATGAAATTGTATTGACACATATCAAAATACAAATTAGGTATGTTCCAGATGTATTTTTGTTATGTTTAATGTTAACACTGCATATGTATTTTTGATATGATTAATGTGAACAGTGCATATGTATTTTTGTTTTGCTTGTAGGAATT
The DNA here is from genome assembly GCA_030864225.1 of Capsicum baccatum var. pendulum. Lineage (NCBI taxonomy): Eukaryota > Viridiplantae > Streptophyta > Magnoliopsida > Solanales > Solanaceae > Capsicum > Capsicum baccatum. Next base: position 70,339,098 of record CM061558.1, on the reverse strand, counting down.
TGAGTGTGTAACTGTATACGTGAAAATATATTTTATACATGTTTTACTTTCGTTTGGTTCAGTAGTTTGTAGTTTGTGTTGACACATATCAAAATACAAATTAGGTATGTTCCAGATGTATTTTTGTTATGTTTAATGTTAACACTGCATATGTATTTTTGATATGCTTAATGTTAAAACTGCATATGTATTTTTATTTTGCTTGTCGGAATTTGAGAGTATAACTGTATATGTGAAAATATATTTTATACATGTTTAACTTCCGTTAGATTCAGTAGTTTCTATATTTGGTTGGAAACTTTTGTTGTGTTTATATTTTACTTTAAACAAATTTTGTTTAAATGTATATTTTGAATGGAGATGTTGGTTGTATAACTTTGATTGCATTTTTGGTTAAATCAGGTAGAAATGAAAAGCATACCAGTCCTTGTGAAGCACTCTGATCGATGGACGCATGAAAAAAACTTTGAAGAATATGTCACTGATGCTATACTGTTGAGCACATCAGCAACATTCGTTGAGCTACACGATGTTTTGCCATCTCACTTAAGTGTGGATTTAACCAGCAAACGTATTCTAATGGAGTATCAAATCACTGCTAATGCAGCGCAGATAAAAATACATAATGATATGGGTTTAAAGGTGTTTATTTTTCAGAAAAAGCAGATACAAGACATGAATTGTCTTTCTTTATATGTAAGCATTTCGGAGAATGTTGTAGGGAGAAATGTGGCAAGTTCATCTACATATGTTACTGAAAGAATTACCAACTCTGACAACTTGCCAATAGTGATAAATACAACAAATGAAGGATCTTTGGTGGTTTCTGAAGATACACAAGAATTAGATGTATTTGAAATGGATACTGTCGAGGTGATTATCTCAGACCCACATCACAAGCATGTTGAGCACGGCTAGGTTTACTTGACAAAACAAATTTTAAAGTCAGTCATGAAGGACTACTCAATTAGGGAGAAGTTTCAAACGCGAAGTAAAAGGTCAAGTAAGAAAATGTACGTACATTCTATATCACTCTGTTCTTGTTTAATATTAGTTTGGATATGTATTTTGAATATATAAAATTATGTTGGATGCAGTTATACATTGTTTTGCAAATCAAGAAACTGCGAGCTTTTAATGCGTGCATCAGGTATGGGAGAAACTGGAATGTTTAGAATAAGAGAATTTAGACCTCAACATAGTTGCCCGGTGAAGGACAATATGTATCCAAAGGAACATGCTACTAGTATGTTGATAGGTGGTATGGGTAAATAGAAATTCAAAAACCACAAACAAAAATATAGTGCGACGAAAATTAAATATCACATGAATAAAGATTTTCATATGGAATTGACATACACTCTATGTTGGAGGGCCAAGGAAAGAGCATTAGAAGAGTTGAGGGGTGAGCCATTAGGATTTTATGGTAAAATTCCATCATACTTGTATGTACTGAATACTACTTATCCGGAGTCACATATAAGAATGAAGAAGACAGCTGAGAATGAGTTCTTGTATGTATTTATCGTATACATGCATTTATTAAGGGATTCGATCATTGTAGACCAGTCATACTAGTCGATGCTAGTCATTTGAGAGGAATGTATACTGGGGCATTTGTTACTGCATGTACAATGGATGGAGAAGGTTAGTAGAATTTTATAGCAATTACATCGTATAAGTGGTTTTTTTTGTATTTATGCATAGCACATGAAAATACATATCTCCAATAGATATATACATATCTGTATAAAATTACATATATTTTCACAGTTTCATGAGTGAAACATGTAAAATTGATTATGTTTGATAGTGATGTGAGTCTACATTTTATTATATGTAATTGATATCATTTCTTTTATTAAATATACAGTTTTATTTACCTGTATTTTTAACAAATATATATGCAGTTCATATATGTATTTATATTTGACTGCGCAAAATTATTTTATATATACAGGTCATATATTCCCTTTGGCATATGGTGTGATTGATTCTAAAAATAATACATCTTGGACGTGGTTCTTTGATAATCTAAAGAAAGCGTATGAGGAAAGAGAAAACATGTGTGTTGTGTCTGATCAGAATGCAAGCATCATAAAGGTTGGTGGTGATGTGTACAAAGATGTTTCACATTACATATGTATGTGGCATATATGGGGAAATGTGAAAAAACTTTACAGAAAGTCACACGATGCATTGTCGGAGATCTTTTATACAATGGTCAAATCATATTCAAAGTTAGAATTCCACATGTTAATGGAAAAAGTTGAGGCAGTTGATATTAGGGTGAAGAAATATTTTGAATTAACTGGTTACGAAAATGTGGGCTAGGTCCTATGCAACAGTTCACTAAGGATGGACTATGACTTCAAATATTACGGAGTCAATAAATGGAGTACTTGTATCAGCTAGAGACTACCAATTTTAGAAAGAGTATCAGCTAGAGAACTGGCAATTTATAACTTTCTTGAGGAAGTTCGTTTACTGTTTGCAAAATGGAATTGCGAAAATAGGCAACAAGCTTCATATACCTTCACAACACTCATTGGAAAGTTTAATGACATACTCAAAGAGAACGAGGCTTTGTGTACTCGTATGACGATATGATCTTTTAAATTTATGAAATTTATAATTATGAAAACATAAGTATGAAAATACCTTCTATTCAGTTTTAAATTAATGAAAAGATATACAACATAAACAATATGAACATATAAAAACATAATATTTATTTTGCATATGTATTTTTTATTGAAAATTATTAACACTGCATATGTATTTGGATGCTCAGAAAAAATGATGTACTCTGCATATGTATTTTTCCTGCAAAATGTTGGTGCGTTTAAAACATATCATAGAATATGAAATTCATCTTTTTGTAGCACTGCACAAACAAAAGCTCTTCATTGTTTGCCTCAAGGAAAAAAAATGCTCATGTAATGCACATCAATTAGACAAGATACCATGTGCACATGTTTCTGCAGTGCTAAAGAGAAAGAATTTTGAGAAGGGGCCATACTGTTGTGATTTGTTTAAAACTGTTTTAAATACATATGATGTTCCTATCTACCCGTTGCCACACAAAGATGACTGGATAATTACAGAGAGCGTACTTGGTGAATAGTACTACCTCCAAAATTCAAAAGACCTCCAGAAAGACCTGCAAAGAAGGATCGTGGAAAATCAGGCCAGAATATATTTGGAAAGAAAAATATCAACTCATGCGGTGGTTGTGGGGCTAAGGGTCACAATAGGCGTTCTTGTAGGAAATATCGCAAATGATACATTTCTTTTTCCGTATTATTGTTGAAAACATTATTTTTAATTTTTTATAATCATGAAATATTTTTTTTTAGTTAATACATTTATGCATCATTTAACAATTGAACACAGTAATATCTGAATACTGCATATGTATATGTTGCAAAATTTGAACATTGTATATGTATTTTTAATATTGTGTATATATATTTTAGGTTAAATTTGGTAACTGTGATTAACCAAACACTTATTTGATTCGTAATTGTTCAATGATCTAAATACATATGACATATTTTGGAAATATGTGTTAGCACTGCATATGTATTTACATGGTAAAAATACATTTGATGTATAGTACATATGTATTTTTAAGAAAACCATCAACACAGCATATGTATTTTGTAACTAATATCTCACAAAAAATTATGTAACTACATTAAAACCTCAAACTTATCTTTAATTCGAATTCTCATTTATAATGATATTAAATGAACACACATCAAAACACATATTAGGTATGATCAATATGTATTTTGGAAATTCTTAATCTTAACACTGCATATGTATTTTTAGGATAAATAATCCATATGTATTTTTTAGGAAAAAATATTAAAACTGCATATGTATTTTGTAACTAAACTCTCACAATAAAATGAATAACTGCATAATAAACTCAAGTTTATCTTTAATTCAAATCCTCATTTATAATGACAATTATTGAAAACATAATAGGCATGATCAAGGTGTATCTTTTTGAAATGCATAATCTTAACATTGCACATGTATTTTTAGGTTATATAAATTTGATTTGTAATGCATATGTATATTTTAGCAAAATGCGAACACTGCATATGTATTTTATAACTAAAATCTCACAATAAAAAAAAACAACTTAAAAAATACAAGTTTATATTTAATTCAAATTCGCATTTATATTGATAAAAAATGAAAACATATTAAAATACATTTTCGGTATGATTCAGATGAATTGCATATGTATTTTTCAGCTAAAAGCACTTGATTTACACTATATATGTATTTTAAGCATAATATGAACACTACATATTTATTTTTTTAGCTAAATCACACAATAAAAGGTAGAACTGCATAAAATACTAATTTCATTCAGTTAAAAATAAGTACTATTATAACCTACAATTAGAGCTACTTTAAAACATCAAAATTAGTTTGTACAATCAGAACCTACATCCATAAACCAACTTTTAAACTATACAAAGTAATCAATCCATCATACATCAAAAACTTCAGTGACACTAGTTTCTACTTTGTCTTGCAGGCCTCAAAGGTGCTTCGACATTATTATGAGAATTTACTTCTTGTTTTTGGGTCCCATAGTTCCATAAAAGTGCAGCATATCTTTTATGGAATGCATTGGAGTCGAACTCATTGGTAAGAACTTTGTGATCATAAGAAAGACACTCTACATATGTAACCATATAGAGACCACAATCCCTACAAAAATAAGGAAAAAAAATTATTAATAACTAAAATATATTTTTTACAAATATACAATTTTTTATATATCAATTAAATAACTTACAAGCTTCCACTCAGTTTTTGAGGCAAATTCTCTTGAAATAACCCATCAAACATATCAGACGAGTCTTTATCTTTGTATCTTGGATGGTTTTCAACATCAAATACTTTCTTAACGTAGAAATCATACTGTTGGAGACACAATGGGGTAATCCCAACTAATTTCTCGATCTCAGCAAGAACAGCCGGATAATGTCCAGATGATTCATATGAATCATATAAGAATATGCACCTCTCTGAGAAGGACAAAAATGCTAGGTCACTGTATGCCATGGCACAGCATCATGCATATGGAACTCATTTATGTATTCATTAAAATAGGACACATGTCCTCCTTCTGTAGGGTTTACATCATCCACAATAAATATCATGAATAGACCTTATTATGTTCATAAAGTTGCAATCCACAGTGCTGAATTTGTAAGACCTGTTAGGATCATATTTCAACTTCTTCCTCAAGTAGTAGAAGCAAACATCAATTTGCTGTAGTAATTATCACCACAAAATTTAGATCATTCAAAGTATTTGTATACTAAATTCAGAATGTGTACGTATTATAAAATACATATGCAATTTAAAATTTAACACATCCTTTGTTAAAAAAAACACAGAAAAAATACATATGTGCACCTGCATATGTATTTACAAGTAACATAATATGTATTTTAAGTAGTGCTACAACTGCGAAGGAAACATTATCAAAATAATATAAAAAAATATAGAAAAAATACATATGTGCAATTGCATATGTATTTACAAGTAACATAATATGTATTTTAAGTAGTGCTACAACTGTGAAGGAAACATTGTCAAAATAATAGAAAAAAATATAGAAAAATACATATGTTCACCTGCATATGTATTTACAAGCAACATAATATGTATAATTTAAGTAGTGCTACAATTGTAAAGGAAACATTGTCAAAATAATATACTAACTGAGTCTATCCATGATTGATCAGGAAACCCCATTGTGTAGCTTCAACAGTCTCAACTCTGAAATACATCATTGGCATGGTTGATTTGCCCCTTTTGTAATGATCCGCATTTCTCTTCCTATTTTTTTAGTTAATCGGTATATGTTAAATCATAAAAACATAATGGAATTAAAAAAAAAAAGTTAAAACAGTTCAATAAAAATACCTTTTAGCATGAACTTTGATAAGGTCTTCATAAATTAAATCCATGAACTTGTTGACAATCTTCGTATCCACTGTTCCATCAACAGGGTGATAAACAAATAGATGTTTCTGGGGGAATATACGTATGTGCCCTTCTGAGCTCTCTATATAGTTACATATTATAAAAATGTAATTATTAAAAAGTATTTGCATAACATGTTATATTATAAACTAAATACATAACTAATTGTACTTACCGGCAGCTGAATCAAATTTCATCGTGTAAGGTGACTCCTTGAATTTGGAAGGTCGCCTAATCCATAATTTTTGAAACGGGGTTTGAAGTCCACGAGAGGTATGAACAATGATGCTTTTACTACTGTAGACATTCAAACTAGGAAGCAGCTCATCAGGGATTGTGTTTTGTGAATCATGCCAAACTGGTTCATACCTTTGTTCATCCGTAGTTAATTCTTGTATTTTAGTAGTTGTCATAATTTGCTTCTCCGTACCAAGATCAACCTCTCCATGCATATCTGGTTTAGATCTTGATCCAACGTTCTCTTTGTTTTCCTTTAAAATGACAAAAATTTTATTTTTCTATGTCCAAAATAACACACATAACCTCAAATATGTTCATAATGCATACCTGACAATGATCTTGAACAATAGACTTGGACTTCTTATCATTGAAATGTTCATCATTGGGTTCTTCTTCACGAGTTGCTAATGGATCTATTGTGATGCTTTCTCTCTAGTATGCATTAAGACTTAGTAACAACTCATCTAGAATTATAAACTGCGAATCAGATAAATTTGTTTGATCCATTTTCTCATTAGTGATCTGCAATAGAAATGTAAGAAAATATGTAATTGTCTTGTGGATTGTTAGGATTTTCACATCACAAAAACTAATGTTCAATTCATTATACATACTCGAACATCATGATGAACAATCTTCTCAGAAAGATTATAATCCAAATTTATACTTTTTAGGAGCTCATCAGGGATTAAATATTGAGAATCAATTTCAATGTTTGTTTTATCTAGATGCAAATCAGTGCACCCCTTGCAAACAGGTAAGAAAACATTAAAACAACATCAAACAAAAATTCAGTTGTATATGTTCATACAGGTCTATATATAAAATAACATATAACTTCTAAACAAACTCAATTACATATCTGCATTCAAATGAATAATCATATGTTAGTTATTATTTACCTTTGTAGCATCCTGATTTTCACCCAAATTCTGATCAACAGTAGGACTGAATTATTGTGGTGATGTTTCGACACCAGCATAATTCATCTGTTGGGCTTCAAGATCTGTATCTTCATGTTGTTTCTACAAGTATAAGTTCAATAATCTATTAATAATTGAGTTCACTAAATATATATATACCAACCCACTAAAAATGCATGTTGCTAAAAATACATTTCTAAGCACATTGCATATGTATTTGGTTCTACATATCATATGTATTTTTTAATGCACTGCGTATGTATTTTTTGAATACTCTGCATATGTATTTTTAGCAATATACTACATATGTATTTTTCAAATACTCTGCATATGTATTTTTTAATACTCTGAATATATAATAATAAAACTTTTACATTGCCTTGTTCAATTGCTTTGAGCATTTTTTTGAACTTTTTTTTCACTAATTGACGAATTCCTTTAAACGCTTGACAAACCTGTATTCATACAAAATCAGTAAACACAATATTTTTTAATGTAAAACAAATATTTGACAAAAACGATTACCTCATCGCGGAATGCATCAAAAACTTTTTTAGAAATAAAGGATTCTTTCTCAACATGTCTCTCTGGCTTTGACACGGCTACTTCCTCTACATGATTATTTGTCTTTGACTGTACCTGAGGAAAAATAACCCTAGTTGTTTGCTTTTATTTCTTCGTTTTTGAAGAAGGTACCTATCGTGTTGGAATTGGCTTGAAAACTGGTGTCTTCATTCCAGAAGCCTTTGCAGCACGAGGAGTTGGTGTCCTCGTTTGGGTATGCTCGTCAACAATATTGACTTGCTTTTTCCAATGTAGGTTTCTTCACTACTGGGGTTGATTAATCAACCTTTTGTTTCTTCTTTGAATGTCCGTTGATCTTTTTTGGTAGTGGATCCTGGAAGTCATCATCAGAATCAAGTGAACATTCGTCTTCAATTATATTCTTCTGTGGTATTTCAAGCTTTGCCAATTCCATTTTAGTTGGCTCTATGTTCTTAAATACAACCTACAAATATGTTAAACAATATGTTAAAGAGTATGTTAAACAATTGTAAATGAAAAAGAATATATGTACACTTTACAATACATATCAATACATATATATTTATTCGCAACAAACCTTGCCATTGTCCTTGAATATATCATTCATCAAAAACTCAAAATGTGGACGAGGTTCAATCGTCTTTCAATTTAATAATCAGGAAATTTGATTATCAATCTTCGATGCAATTTTTGGTGGGACATTTGAACAACACTCGTAAAGCCATACTTGAATAGCCAGTAGCATTCCCTGAATCAGATAAAATTTACCACCGGCTTTCAACCGGTTGTTCAAACTTCTTGCTAGATCTTTAAAAGACAAAGAAACCCATGGAAAATCCTTATATCTTCCACTATCTACCAAATCGAAATGAAGACAGAGTATAACCATAGTTTCAACATTAGATAACATAAATGAATGCAAGAAATACAGAATTGCAAATTTCTCAGCATCCTCATCATTGTTACCCCCCACACTTTCTCCGTGAACGCTAGAAATAGTTGTCTTTTCTGTATAATTTTTGTCCTATTGAAATACTTCTCAATCATCCTATTTGGTACACCCTCATAAAAATAAAGTCATACATATTAGCCACACAATTCAATTCAGTTATGATAGCAAATTTTCTGGGAGTAAAATTAAGACAGGTGTCATTAGCACAAATCAGAATTCCAGAAGAAGAACTACCCTTCACCTTAAGCGTCATAATGCATCTGCACAACTGTGCTTGCACTACACATTGTTTTTTCTTCATAAAATAACCGAAAATGTTATTGTCGCAAAAGTTTTTAAACTGTTCCTTGTTTAAACTTGCGCATACTTCCATAAATATCATTGTCACTGTACGAGCACACGTGTGGTGCAAATCTTGGAAGTTTTCTGACAATGAATATTTTGTCCCGCATCACCTATACAAAGTAAAACTACCACTTCTTAATCTGTAAAAAAAATTCAAGCAAGCAAAAAATACATATAACATGCATATGTATTTCATATGATTAAAATGCATATGTATTTTGATCATATCATAACTGCAGCCAAAACTGAAAAAAACTTATCAAATATAATAAAAATACATATAGCCAATAAACTGTTATGGTAGTTAAACTGAAATTAACATGCATATGTATATTGACCATATCAAAACTACAACCAACACTGAAAAATACAAATCAATTATGTTAAAAATACATATAGCCAATATAGTGTTCATGAGTAGTTAAACTATAAAAAAATATTAAAGCAGTCCAAAAATGCATATAACATGAATATGTATTTTGATCATATCAAAACTGCAACCAATACTGAAAAATACATATCAACTATACTAAAAATACATATAGCCAAATATTATTCATGAATAGTTAATTCAACAACATATTTTCACAACTATACTATCATCTTCACAAATCAGCTTTCTATAATGGATCCCTAAATATCATCATAACATAAAATACATAATAACTACTTGAACACAATGCTTAACAGTCAAAAAAATACATTTACAAACAAGAAAATACCTCTTCCTCACTTTCTTCTTCAGATTCATCAGCATAAGATTTGTCAACATCGTCTTTAATTTCTTTAGATTTTCTTTTCGTCTCGTATCGTTTTTTAGTTTTTTGCTCCTTTGGAGAAGGAGTTTTCTTCCATCCTTTTTTTTAAATTTCAGTCATATTCACTTCGTCGTTGCAAAATTTCGACCTAATCTCCTTCGATCTCCCAGATTTCTTAAACCGTAAACGATTTGAAATTACTTTAACTAAATCTTCTTGAGTTAACCCAGGACGGTGCATCAAACACTAAATTCATATTCCTTATACCACTATTTGTAGGTATTTTGCTATGTGTTCATCCATTAAAACTCAAAACCCTTAAAAGCTGAATTTCAGATGAATTAAAGTAGAAAAAAAAATAAACCGGTAACATGCAAGATGAGATTAATAGTTACCTGAAATTAGAAAAGCAAATCCTTATCACAGATCGTGCAAGAATCGTGCAAAAGGCAAAATTGAGGTGGGAGTGATGGTTAATGGCGAAAATATAGGAATAAAAAATTGAAATTAAGGAAAGAGAAAGAAGGAGTAAAAAGGGGGATTATAGCACAGTAAAATTACTTAGGTGGCAAAATAGTAGGGAACCACTTAAAATAATGCTACAGATGCTACACAATGTAATTAGGAAAAAGTGTAGCTATTTTTTTATAATTTAGTACTTAAGTATGCTATCATATGTATTTTTTCCAATTAACAATTGTAAATATTTAAAAACTATATATAAAAAATTCGATTGACTCTCTTAATTCCATCAGTGTCACAAAATTGGGACATAGAGAATAACATATATTATCTAAAAGTTATGTCGAAGTATTATAAAATACAAACTATTTCACCCCTAATTAATTATTTAAGTTATTTAAGTATTAAAAAATTAATAATATTTAATAAAAAAGATAAAAATAGATAAAAATGATAAATTAACTGTTGAAATTTTAAATTAACTTGACATCTTACATGAGACTCACTTAAATTTTTTTTCAACTATTTTTTATCATAATTTTTCTATATCACTTCTAATAAGTTATTATGAGTAATTTAAAACATGTTTATTGCGCTACTTCAATCGTGATATTTGGTTGGCTGCCAAAATTATATGTGTCACTTAAATTGGAATAGAAGAAAAAGTATTATAAATTACAATAATTAAAATTTTAAATTTTTTTAAAAATATACTTGACTATCAATGCCACAAAAGTTTGGCACCTATTTGTCGACGTGTCTACTTGGTCTGTGATTTTACATCCCTAATTAATTATTATATGTCATTTATGTATTAGAAAATTAATAATATTTAACTAAAGAATAGACATTTATGACATGTCTGCTTCAGCTGCTTCAATCGTAATTTTACTATTTCACCCCTAATTAATTACTTAAGTCATTTAAGTAGTAAAAAAATTAATAATATTTAATAAAAATCATCATTTTACTCCGAAACTTGTCCGCTCAACTTACTATATATATATATATAATATTTTATTTGTGTGGCTCCAATGTGTTAGTGATGTGGCGATGATGTGTGAGTGTGTGTAATGCACTCTTCATTGTGAGAGTGGTATTATATCTTTAGGGTTGCATTTAATTCACTGTAAAATTATTAAGGGAGTAAATAATTGTCAGTGAAGATAAAGGGCTAAAGTAAGTTGAGCGGACAAATTCAGGGGTGTTTTGATGACTATTCACTATTTGATAAAAAAGGTAAAATAGATTTTAGAAAATGATAAAGTAACTATTGATGTTTTAAATTAATTTGATATTTTATATGAGCCCCACATAAAGTTTTTCACAATTATTTTTTATAGTAATTTTGTTATATTACTTCTAATAAGTTATTATGATTAATTTAAGACATGTTTGTTTTGCTACTTCAATCGTGATATCTGGTTGACTGTCGAAATTATGTGTCACTTAAATTGAAATAGAAGAAAAAATATAATAAATCACAATAATTAAAAATTTAAATTATTTTAAAAATATAATTGACTATTAATGCCACAAAAGTTTAGACTAAAATAGTAAATTATAATGCCAAAAAAATATTAGAAATTACAATAGCTAATAACGTAATATATCTAAAAAGGTATTAAAAATATAATTGATTAGCTAAATTTTATTTGTGTTACATAAATTGAGATAAAAAATAATATAGCACTGGCCCTTCGGTATCTAGTTTAAGTAGGAACAATGATAACTTCGAAAATTTTAATTTTTATTGATTTTCTCCCTTCCATATATATATATATATATATATATATATATATATATATATATATATATATATATATATATATATATATATATATATATATATATATATATATATATATCAATAATTGTAAGACTAATAATTCATTTATATCCCATTGATGAATTAACAAATGATAGAAGTAATTCTTTTCATATCAATTAAGTGATGTTTATGTGAAAAAGCTAAATTTTGGAAACTATATATTTTATGTTCCATAATTTAAAATTTCTACTTATTAAGTACTCATATTTGGTATAAAATGAGAGCCAAAAATTATTCCTATTTTGGTTATTTTGCATAAATATTAAATACCGTATCAAATATCAAAATAATTTAAAATGTCAAAAATATATTATGGGAGGTATGGGGGTGAGGTGAAGATCAAGCATGTTAGAGGATGGGGAAGACACAATTAATATGGAACATCAATGAAAAAAACATAATTAATGTGGAGTATCCTGAATTTATTTTCTAAAGAAAATGTTTTCAAAATTTTTTATCAACCAACCATACAAAAATTAAAAGATCATATCGTACACACCCTAAATTGGTATGATTTGACATAGGAAACGAAATAAATTCATTGGCTGCAACTTTGCTAGCCGCGGCCTACATTGAGAGGGCCCTGCCGGGAAAAAAAAATTGCAAGACAGGCCGCCACGAGTTCGACACTGAAAAAGCAGGTCTCGGGTTAATACTACATCTTGGTATACAAATTATTTAGGGTCGTTTGATTGGGAATATAGTTATGTTGGGATGAATTATGATGGAATAAGTTGTATTGAGATTAGTTATGATGGAATAAGTTATACTTGGATTAGTTATGCTGGGATTATATTTTATTGATTGTTTGATTTGTTGTATTCAAAGTAATATGCATGGTATAATTTCTAAGAATAAATTAATTGATTACTAAAATACCCTCTATCTTATTTTATTTTTTTTTTATATATATTTCTTATAAAGCTTTAAATATTTATTCTTAAAAATAAAATTTTCATCTTAATTAGATTAATTTTTTTGTGTGTGTGCATTTTCATGATTATATTATGTGTATTTTAAAAATAAAGCATTCATCTTCTTTAGTTTTAATTTTCTTGCATGTGTTTTCCCATGATTATGTCGTGTGTGTTTAAAAACAAATTTTACTACATGCATCTTATTTAGTTTGAAATAATAACTTCCAACTTAACTTTGTTAAAGTAAAAGAAGATTTGTTGTTTATGTCACTTCATTTAAACACATATCACTCATATAATATAGTATATTAAAATTTATTTTAATTGATATATACAATATCAGTTTTCAAGTGGTTAAAAACTATTTAATTTAAAATATATAATCGAGCAGTGGAGTCGATTGTGAAACGATAATGTGTATTAAAACTAGGCAACGCCTTTTGTAGTTGCTAAAATATTTTATCGATTATCAGTGAATGATAATTATTATTATAAAATCTACTTACTTTAATTAATCTTTGCATTGTGTAGTAAGAACTTTTTGTGTTATCAATTCACAAAACTAACACTTGGAAGGAAAAAGTTGATGTTGAATTTCGTTTTTCTATGCTTAAAAAATTATATTACCTACATTTTATCGGATATATAACAACGTTTGAACGATAATTTAATTTATGTAGAACTTGTTAGAAGTTTAAAAGATACATGAGCTTTTGCATGTAGGTATACCAAGTTGATTTTGTGGTAGTTTGTATGAAAAAATTCAGTCAATTAGTTCTCAACATCCCTGAATTTCCTCCAAACAAAGGTATACCAAGTACTCATTTTCTTTGTTTGCTTAATAAAAGCTATTTGAAAAGTCATCAAATGCAGTAGTAAGTGGTTCACATTTTTCATCACCTTGTCTTGCTATACCGAAAACAAAGAAATTGGTCATGCGAGATAATGGTAGCACTTTAGTTCCCTCAAATATTAATAGATTATAGTTTTGATCCTTATTATGTATGAATCTAACATATTTTGATTTTTAATTAAGAAAATACATAAAAAACCCACCTGATGTTGACTGACTTTTTTAAAAAGATACCTAAACTTTACTTTTGACCTATTACCCCACGAATCTTACTTAGATCATTGCAAATATATTATTTTGACCCTCTACGTGTATACACACGCATGTTGTGCGTGAAAGTCTCAAAATTGACTTTTATTGATCAATTAAAAGATGTCACGTGTAAATAATTTGATCTATAATTTGTCTTTTTTTAAAAAAAAAAAAAAACACAACACCCTCACCCACCATTGTCTTTTTTCCCCATTGACACCTTCTTCTCCATCAACATAACTCAACAACAACATCAATTACAATAACAACATCAATTAGAGCAACAGCAACAACATCATCATCACCATAACTCTCTTTCTCCTCAATCCTCTCAATCATCACCATAATTCTACCATCATCATATTTACTTTCTTCAATTTCAAATTCTTATTTTAGTTTTTTTTTTTTTACATTTTGAACAATTTTATAAAACCCAATATATATCCTCTGAGAAGAACTATAAAACTCCATTTTAATGGAGTTTTGATCTCATCATTACATAATCAACAAACACATAAATCAATACAAAATTAGAAAGCAATACAAAATTAACATAAACACGAAATTAGAAACAATGAAAAATGGTGAAATCACCAACTAGATGGGGGCGGGGGGGGGGGGGGGGGGGGGGAAGAAAGCCGCTGGACAGGAATGGGGAAGGAGATGTTGGATAGGGTGGGGTAGGGGAGAGGGGAGTGGGGTGGGATGATAATTAAAATTAAAAAAACTTTATTGAAAAATATAAATAAAATATGAAATTAAATTAACACGTGGCAACATCTGATTGGTGCGTGAATTCACTTTCTTTTCCATGACTGAAATTCAACGAAAAATGGTGCATTTACAACGAATTAAGAAAGAATCGTGGGGTAATAGGTCAAAAGTAAAATTTAAGTGTCTTTTTAAAAAACTCGGACAAGATCGGGGGGGGGGGGGGGGGGGGGGGTCTTTATGTATTTTCTCTTTTTTAATTTGTTAATTGTGCATTTTGATCTTTTATACAAGAAAATAGCGTATAAGTTTATAAAATTCACAAGCAATGGGATGAAAAAAATGCAAAGTTCAATTAATAAGAGGTTAATTTTTCTTAATCATACATTTCCGTCGTTCCAAAATAATATATTTTAGTATTTTTAATTTGTCATAAATAACGCGTTTTAAACAATCAAATAGATATCAATAATAATTTTTTAATTAAAAGCAATAATTCGAGATTGAAGAACTAAGAGGAGATGAAAAAGATTAGAGAAATGGGTTTGTAATGGGTTTGGGGGTAATCTTGTCATTTTATAGTTTTATCCCAAGTATAAATTATGATGGGATTGTTATCCCACCAAATATGAGGATAACTTATTCCGGTACTATTTATTAGTCCCGGGATAAGTTATCCCGAATATTAGCAACCAAACGATGCATTAAAATTTTTATTCCGGGATTATTATTTTATCCCGAAATTATTTACTCTAATACCTCACACCAAACGATCCCTTAATGTTTACATGGATACAAGAGATAAGTAGTATGAGGGAACATTAGATTAGAGAGTTTCCAATGTTGATCATTATTCTTCATCTTCGTGCTTTTTAACTTGGCATTAACTAACGTCTATACCCTCTAATTTTGAATATGTATTAGTAGATATTAAAATATTTTAAAGTTAAATAAGTAGTCATATACGTCCTACGTGGAAAATCGTATGAGATGCATGCATCTTACATGTCAAATTGCATGAGATTTGTCTCGATTTGCCATATAGGACGTGTGTGTCTATTTGTTCAACTTTATGATCATTTAGGTGTCTATTTGTGTACACCCAAAATTAGAAGGAAGACATGTGAGATCAAGGTAAAGAAGAAAGTTATGTATAATGCCTTTTAATTAAAGAACTTAAAAGAATAGAGAAAAACTCCATTCTTGTGGTTATAGAGTTTTGGTGGGAGGTGATCCTGCGGCCCTTCATCAGTTCATTGTACCACATGTAATAATTTAATGCAAAGATTATTGTGTAGAAAATAATTAAAAGCAATGGAGATGAAGACAATTAGAATTCTTCTTTAGTTTGAGGGTCACATTTTCACAACTTGCAACTAGAGACGTAAAAAATGCAACAATCAAACCATATATAGAGGCCATGATACCATCCATACCTTTTGCGTCAGTCATTAATGCTTTTGGGTGGGCCTTTAAGAAAGGGCCAATTGGTTAGTAGCAAAATCTCTTTCAGACAAGATATTGATTATGGTCTATACATTAAAAAAATTGATTGATTGTAATGTAGGGAATTTTAAACTATTTAGAAGTACTAATTATCTTTTTGTAGATACTTTTAAATAAATAAATATCCAGCTTAATAATAATTTTTTATTTTATAGCAATTACTCCCCCGTCTCAAATTATCCGTTTCAAATTGAGAAAATATATTAATTAAAAAAGTTAATTAATAATATGATTAGTTTATCATAGTATTCCTATTAAATTATGTTTATATTTTAATTTGATGAAAATGTAATTAATGCAAAGGGTAAAACATGAGTTTTTTTTTTACCTCTTCTTGATTAATGAAAAAAAATAAGTAAAATGAAAAATTAAATTAAAAAATTTGGGAAGAATAATTTGGGATGGAGGGGAGTATTTTATAGCAATTTACTGCAGATAGAGGTAATTTGAAGGAGACTACTCCAGTTGCACATACACCAAAATAGGTTGATACAATCACACGTAAGTGATAACTTCATTCCCATATGAATTCCCCAATTTCTTTCTTCTTTTTTTTCCAAGTATATTTGTTCGATCATTAATTCCAATCAATTTTTTGTGCTGAAATTCAATTGCGTGTTGCTCAATCTTAGTGAAATAATTTGGAAAAGGCGATAAAGAAGTGTGCATTTGGAACTGATTTTGATATATAAAGAATTAAAAACTGAAAATTTTAAGAATAGGCTTAAGTCATTGATAATTCCTTAAATTTGTTTTGAGATTTCACTTAGACTCCTCAACTCAATCTTGAATCTATTAAACATTTAAATTATTCAAAATGTATACCTATTACGTACAAATTGCTGATATGGCAAAAAAAGTGTAAGCTACTTTTCTTAGCCGCGTGATTGAGTATCAAATAACATTTTTCATTTATTTTTATTTAAAAAATTTACACTTAAATTATTTCATTAATACAATTTTTAATAATAATTTCTTATTTTTTTAAAAAAAGAAAAGCGCACCACCCCAAACCCTACCCGCACCCCTTAGCCGTCATGTTCTTCACGAGAAAAGAAGAGAAAACCATCAACCCCCCCCCCCCCCCCTCTCCCTCAGTCGTCCTCTTCTTTATCAGAAAAAGAAAAGCAACTCCCTCGCTCGTCGCCTTCTTCATTCAACGTTTTATAAATTTTTTACTTTAAGTTTCATTTTTAGGGAAGTCTTGTTTGCTTTGTTTAGATAAAATTTTCAGTTGAACATTTCTTGAGATTTCATGTTGATTCAAATATTTCATCATTTTAAATTTAGAAATAAGTTTGTTCTGTTTTGGGCACTTAAACAATTTTCATGGTTGTTCCACAACGTGCATTCCTGAGGAATTTTCTAAGAGATGCATTCTTCGGCGAGATTTACTGAAAAATCAGAATTAAGGAAGTGTATTATTGCTGCTAAATTTAAAAAAATAAAAAATTCACCAAGAAAGAGCGATTATTAATTTTCTATGGTGGTTTGTGATGAGGGATTATTAAATTTTAAATGGAGGAAGAAGAAAGGGAAAAGGGGGAAGAATCTGGGAAAGATGGGTAAAATAAGGGAGTGTAATTGCAGGGATTTTCAAGGAGGAAGAAAGGGGATTGGGGGTGGGTGGGTTGGAGGAGGGAGTGGGAAGCTGGGTGCTGGTGGATATAAAATTATTATTATTTTTTACTTAAAATTAGGTAAATATATTTAAAAGATAATTTTAAAAAAATATTTAAAATTTATTTTATATAATTATTTGGGCCCACATGCCACATGTCATAAGTTTATTCGTCATTTTTGTTATAAGGCCAGTCTCACTCATTATACTTTTTGGCCTCATGGTCATTTTGTGCTTAATAGATAAATATTTCTTAACATTGGAGTGTCTAATAAGAAAATAGATCAATTGAAAGATTCAAGTGAAATTTTAAAACAAGTTTAAGGGACTATTGATAAATTTAAGTTTTAAGATATGATAGTGTATATCATTGTGTCATGTGTATCAATATTACATACATGACATATGATTCTGACTCTACAAATTCAAATTTTAGCGTTGAAGCTTCATCAACACTGAACTTGCGTTCAAAATTCACCCCAATAATCTTAAATACAATTCGGTTTAAATGATTTCAATTTCATCACATTACAAAAACTATATTTCTAACCTTCAATTGACTTCAAATGAAAAATGACAACTCCAAAAATTGAAGCTCACATACAATATTGGTAGGTTTTAATAGTTTCTTCCTGATTTGAAGTCCAAACGCAATAAGAATGACCAATTATGTAAAAAAGTTGTTTCTATATTTTGAAAGTGGAATAATACGATAAGTTATTTAAATATGATGTTTTCTCTTGTTATCTCTATAAAAATTCCTTTAATTTAAGAAGTATACGTTACAGCTTGAAGTTAAACGAATTTGGCGTATTTTCTTTTAATGAATTGAAGTTTCTCGTTCTTTCTCCTATACAAGAAGTCACAAGCAACAACCCAAATATACCACTGTTTGTTGATATGCCTGCTTATAAATGGAGGACATTTTTGATATTTCCAAAACTTTATCTCTAAGATAGTTGACTTAAAGTTTTATTGTTTTAATCTTTTCCTTTTGGACAAAAGAATTCTGCTATTTTAACTTTATTCATGCAGAGTTGCAGACCCGACATACAATTTCTTTGCATATGTAACTTTCAGGTTGTGCCTTTGCAGCACATATGTAGTCTTGCCACAACTTTCTTTTTACTTTGTTGAGTCATACTATACCTTCAAATAAAAGAAAATGATGAATATCAATAAAAATTAAAGTTAAATAACAAGTAATTTAATTTTAGCTAATCAAATTATTTTGTAAGATATTCCAATTGTTCGATCGACTTTTCAAATTAATTAACTTGAGAACATTGCTTTCCCATGCTTTGAACCAGTGGCGGACCTAGCAATTTTAGGCTGTGGGTGCTTTTAAAAATTTTTTTACTAAACAAATCACAAGATGGAAGACACGGACGTTATATCTAAAGTCAGAGCATCCAGCCATGCTTTGGTTCTCTGGGTGCTTTTTTATATAGTTTACCATTTTTTTTTTATTATTTCTTATATAATTATACCTCTTTTATGTCGAGTTTAATGAGTGCTTGAGCACTCCAAAAATACACGTCGATCCGCCCCTACTTTGAGCTTGAAACTTTATATAAAACATTTAAAATTTTGTTTTAAAATATTAAATTAGTAAATATCTTTTGGACCAGTGCATGTGCTTACTGTCACTTGTTTTCCATAAGTGGTATGGGTAACAAAAGAGTATCGGTAAAATTAGTAGCTTAAAATTAAATTTTAAAAATATAATAATAATAATAATTATTATTATTATTATTATTATTATTATTATTATTATTATTAAAAAAATATTAATTAATAATAATAATTTATATATTTTTAAAAATACTTACATACTATTTATTTTAAGTGTAGCATTCTTCAAAAACATGAAGTCTTTTAACTTCATAATAATTGATACATTAATGAAGGAATCGTATCAACCGAAGTAAATAACCAATTAGAGAAATATTAAGAGAGTAGAAGAAAAATCTATACTAATCTTTCATGAATATGTAATGAGTATAGCATATGTCGTATTTATACAAAGAAAATGAATTAGAAATCAGTAAATGCAGCAGACAATTCCTAACTAAGTCTGCGAATACTATTACTAACTTTGAGACTTGTGAACAGTAGTAGCTGTTTAACTGTTTTCTCGAACAGAGTACTATTTTTACAGAGTAATTAGTTTCATGATCCACATCTGGCTTCGATTGCAAATCCTTCCCCGGAGCTCTAATCTTGCATAATCTCTCTAAAATTGCATCAACAATGTTATTGTATTATTATAAAAATAAAAATTAATTTTAGTTAATTAGATTTAAGTCATTTTTTTGTTAATACATACCTTGGATGTAGTTGTAAAAATTTCATTTGCTAATATGAAGATTTAAGTTGTTTTAATTCAAAGTTCTAAATATTTTTGGTAAAATATGTTAGGTTTTTTGCCCTGATTTTCTTACCAAAATTAAGTTATACTTTTCTTAAAAGAAAAATAAAAGTAATACAATAATTATTTTTACTTTTTTCTAAAAAGAAAAATATAAAACTTTTTTATATTTGACAAACCACTTTCGTGGAGGAAAGATTTTGGAACTATATAAATAAAAGACCCCTTTCTCATATCATTACACAATAGTACCACAATATAGTCATTTATGAGTCGGGGAGAGATTTTCTACTAATAGTTTTTTGATACTTTTTTATATTAGTTTTCAATATGTAGGTCGCTTGATCAAATCATATCAATAATAGATTTTTAGTATGTTTTTTCTTTGTCGTCCGTATTATCACCACGATGATTTGCAACTAATAGCTTCCGCATGACGCCCTCTTGATTTCGAGCCCAACAAGTGGTATCAAAGCCTATAGTTCAAAGATCCAATGGTTCGATTGAGGATAGTTTAGAATCAAAGTTGCAACCAACTTGGTGGTGATGAAGATTTTTTGTCAAAAAAAAAAAAAAATTACATGTGGAGAAAAAATTTCAAACAAAATTTCAACAATCCTACTGCTAATCCATCTTTAAAATCAAAATAATTTTCAACACCCCTGCTTACTTTTATGTTAGGGCTCCTTTCAACTCGTGCATATACTTTTAACGTATTAGTTCCACTTTGAACGTGTGCTCACTTTCAATGCACAAGGCTTCACTTTCAACCCTGTTACTTATAACACGGGGCTTCAATAATATTAATCCATGCTTTTATTTTCAACGGATAGGACTCCAATTTTCAACCCATATCAACTTTTCGTCATGGTAAACAACAGCGATATATGAATATCGTATGAAGAAGGAAGATTAAAATTATTTTTCCAAAAAATCGAGTCAACAAGGGGAGATTTATTAGGATTTTTGCCCTGATTTTCTTACCAAAATTAAGTTATACTTTTCTTGAAAGGAAAATAAAAGTAATACCATAATTACTTTTACTTTTCCTAAAAAAAAATATATAAAAATTTTCCATATTTGACAAACCTCTTTCTTGGAGAAAAAGTTTTGGAACTCTATAAATAGAAGACCACCCTTCTCATACCATAACACAATAGTATTCACCATGTAGTCATTTATGAGTTTGTTTAGGGAGAGATTTTCTCCTAATAGTTTTTTTATACTTTTTGATATTAGTTTTCAATATGTAGGTCGCTTGATCAAATAATATTGATAATAGATTTTTAGTATGTTTTTTCTTTGTCGTTCGAATTATCACCACTATGATTTGCAAATAATCGCTCCGCATGACGTCTTCTGGATTTCGAACCCGAAAAAAGTAAGTAATTTTTCTTTCTTTCTTTTTTTTTTATTATATAAGTTATATCTTTTTTTACACTCTTCAATATTGTTTTAAGTGAAATTAAAATTATAAAATTTATTATTAAATTTTTTGGGGCCTCTAAATATTGGGGGGTCTAAAGCAAATGTTTTACTAGCCTCACCCTTGAGCTATCCTTACCTGCCTGTGTCATGAACCAAACCCTCCGTGAGTGGCGTCCATATTAATTCGCTAATGGTAGAATCAACTAACCCCATAAAACATCCAACACTTAACTGAAAAAAGGTAACTAAACCAATTTTATTAGCAAAATAAATATTCAAAAATCTCAAATGAAGAGTACCAAAATATATGCAGAATAATCCATTCCTCAAAATCTGAAAGTCATCGTACCAAAATACTAATAAATGTCAAAAAGAGGGGATGTAAACCCAAGTACAAAAGTAATCTCTAAGTCCAAACAATGAACTAGAGAAATAAGTTGTTATGACTTGATTTGTGAATTTTTTATGTGATTTGAACATTTTGTCTTTCTTCATAACTGCTACATATTGATTTTGAGATGTAGGGATGGTTGACATGGTTCTCAATACCTTCAGAAGGATTTTGGGAGAGTTTGAGGTTTGTAGGGGTTTTAAAAAGTCCCATAGTTGACTTTGGACAACATTTAATGTTCTAAGTGTCGGATGGTGATTTGGATAGTTCTATTACATCCAAAATATCAAACGTAGATTGGTAGTGAGTTTGGTTCGGGTTTGAAACCCTTATTCTACAATTCGATCCTCCATTTGAAAAACTAGTGAAATTTGCCTTAGAGGGATTTCGAGGGTCAATTTATTAAACATGACTTAGTTTTAAAAATTTGACATCGCCATTGAGTCTGGAACTTTAAAAAAAGCGTAATAGTATATATATAATTTGTTTTTGTAGGGTCCCAAATAAATTTTGAGGGTCAATTAGGAACATTTCAACTTGCCAATACTCAGCTCGTTTGTTGAATTTGGTGCAGGCTCATTTTCTTCTTTGCGAATGCGGGCCTTCAACCTCGATTACGAAGAAGGATATTTTCCTTCATCACGATCGTGAGGAAAGAGCCACAATCATGAAGTACATTGGGAACCGAGTTGGGTCATTCCTTTTTTGCGAACGCAACAGGGCTATCGCGAACGCGAGGGTTTAGGTCATGGATCTTTGTGAACGCGAAGTCTTGCCCGCGAATACGAAGGTCATTTAATTGGCCTAGTCAATAAATTAACCCTCATGATTATGAGGTCTGTGATCACGAGGTACTGTTCATCGAGCAGTATAAATACTTTCACCATTTTGGACCTTAAAGCTTTGAATTTTGGCGATTTTTAGTCCCTTTACTATTTAAGCTTGGTTAAGCTCCAAACTCTTATTTTCATTGATTCCTATTGATTATATCTTTGAAAACACTCTTTAATCTCGATTTTTAAATGGGTTTTTTGAGGTTTTTATCGATAAAGATTAAAAATAGTTTTTCTTTGATTCAAACCCATTTTTAATGGATTTTCAACTGTAGACTCCAATGACCTTGGAGAATGTGTTTCTAAAGAAAAATAAAATATGATTTTACCGTTTTCGTTTTCAAACTCATCTTTTGAACTCATTTTGGACCCTACCTAAAAGTAGATAATGTGAATATTATCAGCTTTCTTTTAACATGTAGATGTTATATTTAAACATTTAGTTGATTCTGAGATTGTTTTAAAGGGGAAGGCTCCACATTGAAGGTCTTCGGTCTTGGATTTCATTGCTTCAAAGTAGGTTCTAGCTTAACTTTCTTAAATTGGCCTGAATAGTTAATGAATAAATAAAGCATGTTATGGGTTGGGAAAGATAACTATGGTATATGTTCTATCAAGCTATTTTATATTGTGTGATGCCCGGACGGAGGTTTATATTTGTCACGACTTAAACCAGGGCCTGACCGTGACAGGTATCTCAAGTCCCACGTAGACCGGAGATCACCCCCTTCACCTAACCAAACCAACACAACATCCTCAAGTGTCAGATGAATTCTGAACATATAACAAGATAGCGCATAATAGAACTAATGATAATTCATGATATATCTATGCCAACCACCGGTAACGGGAAAACCGTCCATCACCAAACAATCAACCAAACCACCCAAGTCCAGAATAATCTAACAAATTCTCTACAAAACGAAGGTTAATAAAATATCGGGACATGCCCCCAACAGTATCAAAAACCCAATATCCAAAAGATAGTCAAAATATAAAAAGAAAACCACAACATGAAATGGGGCATTCAAAAGGATGGAAGATAACCACTTCAATCTGACTCGCTAGCTGATCCTAAATCTAAGTCACCGAGCAGGAGATGTGAAAGTATGGTCAGTTCCTATATTGCATAGGTATACAACGTCTAAATACGGTTAGCGATTGGAGTGCTAGTGTGTAACTCAGGGATAGAGGAACAAAATAATGCCAATATAGCAGTTCAAAACCAATACAACATTCAATGCATAATATCATATGACATAAATATACATATATAAAGGCTTAGCATAAACTTGAAAAACCTTAACCTGGGCTGTGTAGCATAAATTTCATATCACAAGGCACCCACGGGCTATATGGGTCCAACTCTTCCCTAGCTAGAAGGGCCTCAGTTCGTATAGCCATGCGAAGAGAATATCCATACCCATATTACCTTTATGGGGGAGTCGAACCTCTCAGCATAGTCAAGGTGACTTAAGAACCAATGTATATAATTTGAGGGAATCAAACTTCCCATTTATATAACTAAGACGGGGGACTCAAACCTGCCGATCATTTAGATACCCACACGGGCTAGCGCGGTTTCCATTGTTAGTCCTTCGGACCTCCACTTTCACGACCCGGCTACACCCTCGCTCTTAAGCCCAATTTAAAACATTTAACATGCACCAACATTTATTAACCAATTATACATATAGGCACCCCGTTAGTATCATCATACTAACCCCACTTACAACCGTAAATTATGCCATAATAATAATTTCATCATTTGGGACTCGAACCCATTGTCCAAACATGGACATCAAGTTAATTTAACATTTGGGACTCAAACCCATTTAGCTAACCAAACCCCAAGGTTACGATTTAAATCAATCTATGGTCATCAAGGACTTTACAAAATCCTTCATCAATCATTGTCATGGTTATGCCAAAGCCTTAGTTCAAAAACATAATTCAACTTGTGACAGTATCATTCTCATTAACAATTTCACAAACAGGTTGAGGGCATGCCATTATCAAAGCCAAAACCATCAAATTTAGGGTTCAACCATGACCCCTTAATTAAATCACCATTCCCATGTATCCACATGTGTAAAACCATAATTAAAACATGCATAATAACAATTTAAACCATAGAAAATAATATTTAACAATATGCATTCACACCCCTCAACCTTGGTTTCAAAACTACCATTATGATTCAGGAATAAGGCTTTAAACATATGTTTTTAGTAAACTAACAATGAGGGAAGAGTCACATGCCTGAATTACGAAGATTCATGGAGAGAAATTAAATGTTGAATTCTTAGATGGCCACATAGGTTAAACCCTAGCCAATTTTGCTTGAGAGGATTTGAGAGAGTAAAGAGGATGTTTTGATATTGTAAAGTGTAAAATGAATGCCCCAAAGTGTTTTAGGGATGTGGAGCCTTAAGGTTTTAAGTGGAAAATATCCAAAGTACCTCCAGATAAAAACTATAAAAAGGCCATCCTTGGTTACGGGTCGACCCATCGACTTGTCACCACAACATATGACTCGTAGCCATGATTCGTATCCTAAGTAGTGAGTTGGAGAACCATACACTGTCCATATTAAGACTCCATGATACCACTCATGACTTGACCATACGACTCACATTGTATAGTCATATCCAAGACAGAATTCAAAATGATTAGACACTGGAAAATATACGACTCAACCCTACTACTCGTAACATGATCTTACGTCTTGTACTGATCCACTCGTACTCTAAGATGAAATGAGCACCATAAATGCAATGAGAACTGAGTATCACGATCTAAAATAATCAAGACAAGCGCAACATATAACTTTATAACCTCCCAAAGGAACAACTTTGCATAGTCCTGGACAGAAAATTAGTCCTCACTGGTAAGAAGTGACCAGACTCAGTCATCCTATCCACGATGACCCAAATGAAGTCACACTGATTTTGCAATCGCGGAAGGTCGGTAATGAAATCTATATTAATTATCTCTCATTTCTACACCAGCAGTTCAATCTCTTGTATTAGCCCATCAGGCCTCATGTGCTCCAGCTTCACTTGTTGACACGCTATACACTTAGCCATAAAGTTGGCTACATCCTGGTTTATGTTATTCGACAAATAAATCTCCTTAAGGTCATAATACTTCTTTGTTGAATCGGGATAAACTGTATACAGCGATTCATGGTCCTCAACTAAAATTCTGCCTCGCAACCCATCGATATCAGGAACACACAACCTCCCTTGGTACCTCAAAATACGATCACTATCAATCTCAAAGGCCATCACCTTCTGCATACCCACATTATCCTTGATTTTTATCAAGAAAGGGTCTAATACCCATTTCTCTTTTATTTAAGAACCAAGAGATGATTGTGCCACCCATTGCACCAATACATCACCGTATTTAGAGTCAAAGAAATGAAACGGTGAATATCCTTCACCAATTCCTGCTTTTCCTTATACTCTTGCAATAAGTTACCTATTGACAACCTGCTAAGAGTATCCGTAACCACGTTAGCTTTACCTGGATGGTAGTGAAGGCTCATGTCGTAATCCTTGAACAACTCTAGCCATCTCCTTTGCCTGAGATAAAGCTCTTTGTAGGTAAACACGTACTGTAGCCTCTTATGATAAAAAAAGATATCAACATGGACCCCATATAAATAGTGATGCCAGATTTTTAGTGCAAACACCACGGCTAGCAATTCCAAGTCATGAGTCAGATAGTTCTTCTCATGAACCTTCAACTATCTAGAGGCATAGGCAACCACCTTGCCATGCTGCATAAAAAAAAACCCAAACCAACCCGAGATGCATTACAATAGATGACAAAACCCTCGGTGCCTTAAGATAGAGTCAAGACTGGAGCTGAAGTCAACTTACCTTTCAGCTTCTCAAAGCTACCTTCGCAAGCATCAGACCACAAAACTTCACCTTCTTCTGAGTCTACTTGGTCAATGGAGCAACAATAAAAGAAAAGCTTTCCACAAACCTCCTATAATAATTGGCTAAACCCAAGAAGCTTTGAATATCAGTTAGAGTCGTAGGTATACGCCACTACTTAACCTCTGCAACCTTGAGGATCCACCATGATCCCCTCAGTAGACACAACATGACCTAGATAAGACACAATATTCAACCAGAACTCACATTTAGAGAATTTAGCATAAACCTGCTAATCTTTTAAGGTCTACAACACAACGTAGAGGTGATCAACATGATTCTCTTTACTTTTAGAGTACACTAAAATGTCGTTTGGCTTGACTAATGCCCCTATAGCATTCATGGACCTGAAGACCCTATTCATCAGGTCCATGAATGCTGTAGGGGCATTATTCAAGCCAAACGACATCACTAAGAACTCAAAATGTCCATACCGAGTATCAAAAGCCGTCTTAGGGATATCCACCTCCCTAATCTTTAATTGATGATACCCAAGATGAAGATCGATCTTAGAGAAGAATTTGGCACCATGAAGCTGATCAAATAGATCATCAATTCTCGAAAGTGGATACTTATTCTTTACCATCACTTTGTTCTAACTGGCGGAAATCAATGCACATACGAAGGGAACCATCCTTCTTATGTACGAACAAGACAGGTGCACCTCAGAGGAACACACTAGGACGGATGAAACCCCTGTCTAGGAGATCCTTTAACTTCTCCTTGAGTTCCTTCAACTCACTCAGAGCCATTATATAAGGGGGAATAAAGATAGGATGAGTGCCCAAAACACGATCAATACCAAAATCAATCTCTCTATCGGGAGAGACAACAGAAAGATCATTAGGGAAGACTTCAGGAAACTTATTTACCACTGGGACGAAATGTAAAGAAGGGCCCTTCAAGTTAGAATCTTTAACCCAGACCAGATGATATAAACAACCTTTGGAAATTAACTTCTGGGCTCTAAGATATGTTATGAACCTTCCCTTAGGAAGTAGAGAACTTTTCTCCCATTCAACAATTATATCATTAGGGAATTTAAACATGACTTTATGGGTCCGATAGTCTAGAAAAGCATAACATGAGTGCAACCAATCCATCCTCAATATGACATTGAAATCAACCATGTCTAATTCAAACAAATCCACCGAAGTCTCCCGCCCACCCATAGATACCACACAACCCCTATAAACTTATCTAGCAACCACAGAGTCACCGATTGGGGTAAAAATAGAAAAAAGGTTAAAATACATACGGGATTAAAACCAAAATGCACAACCATAAATAGGATCACATAAGAAAGAGTGGACCGCGGATCAAGTAAAGAGTACACATCATGGGAAAAGAGATTCAACATACCTATAACTATATCCAGAGACTCCTCAGACTCCTGATGAGTAGTGAGAGCGTAAAGATGATTTTGACTAGTGTCAAAGAAAGAAGTGGCACCCTTTTGTGTAGGAGCTGCTGAAAAGGCAACAAAAACTTTATTTGCCCTAGCAGCAACTCTAGAGGGATAATTTCATTACATATGTATAATCTGACCATACATAAAACATTGGTTCCTCCTTTCTCGCACTGACCATGATGGTGCGGACCATAAAATCTATAGAAAGGGTGGGATGGTGCTGATTGGGCCCACTAGCCTTAGATTGGGCACCCTATGCCTTATAAGCATCACCATCCTAAAAATATCGGTCACCAGATGGCTTTGTGTAGGGATCACTAGCTGTCGAATAGGAGTTAGGACTCCCCCAATTCTTATTCTTAGACCACTTTTCACTCTGTTGCTAGCATTCACCCTATTCTGAATACTGAAATTTCTTACTCTACCTCTTACCAATCTCAGCGTTATTTTTCTCCTATTCAACCTGCTGCATATACACAACCAATCTGGAGATGTCCATATCCTTGTTCAACAAGGAAACCTTACTCTCAAGAATCAACTCACGGGATAATCCAGAAGCAAACTTACATATTCTAGCCCCCATGCTAGACACCAACTCTGGAGCATACCTAGACAACTGATGAGATTTCAAGGCATACTCTTTGACTTTCATCCTTCTTTGTTCAAGTTAAAAAATTTTCTGCACTTGCCTCCCTCAACTCCTGAGGAAAGAACCGGTCCAGAAATACACTAGAGAAATCATCCCATAAGGCAGAACCAATATCTTCACCTCTGAACTATTTCTACTTTTCATACCACTGGTACGCCATATACTTCAATTGATAGGCAGAAAACTACACATCTTTAATCTCTGAAACATGCATGACCCAAAAGATCTTCTCTATCTCATCAATGAAACTGTGAGGATCCTCCTCAACCGTAGTACCAGTAAACATTAGAGGATGTAACCTCATAAATTGGCCAACTCTAGTGGCTTCAGGCAAACCCATAGTAGTTCCAGCAGAACTCTATTATTGTGATTGAGATGTTTCTAACTGGGTCAATAGGTTAATAGAGTGCTGAAACTCAGCACTAGTAATCTTCACTGAGGTGACTAAGTATGAGTGTCTCCCTCAAGAGTAGGATCAGTATGGATAAGTAGGACTCCACTAGGATAGTCAGATGTAGCAATCCTTGACTGGGTCTGTACCTTAGAAGTTGGATGAGTTCCATCCACATTGCCCTTACATGGGATCGAAGAAGTTCCATAGACATCAGATCTTTTTAGAGGCATAATCTGAAATATGAACAAACAAAAATTAGAGGGATCCAAGACCTTAGACTCTACAACCCAAAATTAAGACAATAAGAAAGAAAAATATTCCCAAATGTCTCATAGCCCCTCTCTTATAAGTGTGGTGCACTACAGACCCATAAAAGTGACTCTACTTGACATGGCTTTGTAGACACCCAATTGACCATGATCTTAGGATTTGATACCACCTTTGTCACGACCCAAATCAGGGCTTGACTGTGATGGGTATCTCAAGTCCCATGTGGACCGGAGATCACCCCCTTCACCTAACCAAACTAACACAACATTCTTAAATTTGGATGAATTCCAAACATATAAAATGATAACGCATAATAAAACTAATGATAATTCATGCATGTCTATACCAACCATCGGTAATCAAACAACCGTTCATTACCAAATAATCAACCAAACCACCCAAGTCCACAGTAATTCAATAAAGCCTCTGTAAAACTGAAGGCCAATAAAATATCGATACATGCCCCTGACAGTAGCCAAAAAACAATATCTAAAAGATAATCAAAATATAAAAAGGAAACCATAACATGAAATTAGGAATTCTGAAGGATGGAAGCTCACCACTTCAATCTGACTCGCTAGCTGATCCTAAATCCAAGTCACTAAGTAGAAGATGTAGAAGATGACCAGTTCCTACATTGCGTGTGGATACAATGTCTAAGGATGATTAGCGGTTGGAGCGCTAGCATGTAACTCAGGGGTAAAGGAACAAAATAATGCCACGATAATAGTTTAAAACTAATACAATATTCAGTGCATAATATTTATGAAGTATATATACATATATAATACCATATGTTGGGGTAGGGAGAAATGCTTAGCATTATCTGCAAAAACCTTAACATGGGTTGTGTAGAATAACCATCATACAAAAAGGCACCCACGGGCTATATGGGCCACCTCTTCCCCACAACAACCTTTTGCAGATTCACCATGATCTCTTCACTAGAAATAATATGACCTAAGAAAGTTATAACGTTCAACCAAAACTCATACTTGGAGAACTTAGCATACAACTATTGTTCCTTTAAGGTCTGCAACACCATATAGAGGTGATTATAATGATCCACCTCACTCTTTGACTAAAACAAAATGTCATCAATAAACACAATAATGAAGAGATCCTAATACTAATGAAAAACCCTATTCTTTGGATCAATAAATGCCATCAGAGCATTAGTTAAACCAAATGATATCACCAAAAACTCAAAGTGCCCATACCCAGTACGAAAAATCATCTTAGGAATATCCACCTCCCTAATCTTTAGCTGATAGTACCCAGATCAAAGAACTGTTTTACAAAAGAACTTGGCACCTTGCAACTGGTTGAACAGATCATCTATCCTTAGAAGAGGATACTTATTCTTGACCGTCACATTATTCAATTGCCTATACTCAATGTACATCCGAACGGAACCATCCTTCTTGCGCACAAACAACACAGGTGCACCCTATAGGGATACATTAGGATGAATAAACCCCTAATCCAGAAGATACTTAAGTTGCTCCTTGAGTTCCCTCAACTCAGCTAGAGCTATTCTAAATGGAGTAATAGAAATTGGATGAGTGTCCGAAACTAGATCCCAAACTCTATTTCCCTATCTAGAGGACCACCAGGAAGATCACCCGAAAAGGCCTCTATAAACTTATTAACTACTGGAATTGACTAAAAAGAAGGACCTTTTGAGTTAGAATCTTTAACCCGGACCAAGTAATAAAGACAACCTTTAGAGATTAACCTCTGAGCCCTAAGATAAGAAATAAATATACCCCTAGGATCTAAAGAACCACCCTCTCATTCTATAATCGGTTCACCAGGGAACCTAAAGATAACCCTACAGGTCCGACAATCCAAGGACACTTAACAAGAATGTAACTAATCCATTCCCAGAATAACATCAAAATCCACGATACCCAAATCAAATAGATCCATCAAAGTCTTCTTGCCACCAATAGATACCACACCCCCTGTAGACTCTCTTAGCAATAATCGAGTCACCTATCGGGGTAGAAACAGAAAAAGGATCCAAAATAAATTTTGAATCAAATCCAAAAGATATAGCCATATAAGGATTCATATAGGAGAGAGTGGACCTTGAGTCAAGAAAATAATATATGTCACGAGAGAAAAACTTTAATATATCAGTAACGACATCAGGTGATGCCTCAATTCATGTTGGTATACCAAAGCATACAACCTGTTCTGACCAAAACTAGAACCAAGAGCAGTAATAAAAGCAGATGCAACACCACCAGGTGTAAGTGCAGAAGTTAAAGCCACGGGAATCTTATTCGCCCTCGTAGAAACCTTATTAACAGAACAATCCCTGAGCCGATGGCTAGCCTGGCCACAAATAAAACATTTGTCTCTTTTCTTATTGCAATAACTCCAATGATGAAGACCACTAAACCGATAAGAAGGGCTTAAATAAACTGACTGACCTCCACTTTCCTAAGATTGAGCACCTTGTACCCAGAAATTATCACCACCATGATGACGTCTGTCGCCCAATTGGTAATGAGCACTAGTTGTAGAGTTGGAACTAGAACTCCCACATTTTTTATGCCATTTGCCACTATCTCTACCATTCTAAGACTAAGCACCTCCTTGGTAGGAAAACCAACTTCTCTTACACTTTCTATCTCCGAACTCAGCCTTCTTCCTCTTTTTATCCTCCACTTGATGCATATGAACAGTCAACCTAGAGATATCTATATCTTTAATAAGTAAGACAGTCTTGCTCTACAAAATTAAATCTCGATTCAACCCAGAAATGAACTTTATTATTCATACCCTCATGTCAATGACTAAATCAAGAGCATACCTTTACAATTGGTGAAACTTCAAGGCATATTCCTTGATAGACATCTTTTCCTACTTGAGGTTCAGAAACTCCTCTATTTTTCTTCTCCCAACTCTTGGGGAAAGAATTGATCTAAGAATGCTTTAGAAAAAGTATCCCACAAGACTGATTCTTCCACATTACCACTATCCCTATCCCACTTTACATACCATTGATATGCAATATCTTTGAGCTGGTTAGCTGTAAAGTTTACCCCTTCCACATTGGTAGTCTGCATTACTCGAAAGATATTTTCTATTTCATCCAAGAAGCCCTATGGATCCCCCTCCACCTCCACTTTAGAAAAAGTTTGAGGACTCATCTTCATAAATTGGCCAACCCTTGTGGCCTCAGTAGACAAAGCACTAGCCGCACCCCGCTCAACCTAAGCAACGACCATCTGATAAATAAGATGAATAGGCTGACAAAATTCTGCATTAGTCACCTTGCCTTGAGGAGGACTAGTAACGACCAGTGGAACTCCAGAACTATCAGGAATAGGATAGTAGGATCAAAGATGAACCCCAGAAGTAGGATGCACTCTTTCAGCATTAACCCCAGATGGGATAGAAGAATTTCCTTGTGTTCCAGATCTACTAGGCATGATTTGAAAGACGAACAAATAAGGATCAGAGAAGATTCCAGGACTGAGACTGCAAGCTTGAAAATTGAATACTAAGAAAGTGAAACATTCTTAAATTCCTTGTAACCTCTCCCTAAGGAGTGTGGAGTAATACACACCCCTAAAAAAGACTCTACTCAACACTGCTTTGTGGACTCCTAATTGACTAACAATCTAGGCTCTGATACCGACTTGATGCGACCCAATTAAGGGCCCTATCGTAATAGGCATCCCAAGTCCGATTGAGACCAGAGACCATCCCCGTTACCCAACCCAATCTCCAGCCGCCTGTCCTGAGTTGGCTGAATTTTTGAGCTTGTAGCAACATAATGCAACAACTCATATAAAGACTTTGGGATAAGATACCAGACCCAAGCAAGTCCGATACAAAAACAAGGGCCATAAACCAAGTCATACCATACCAATAATCCAACCATACCAGACCTATACAAAAACAAGGGCCATAACTAAAGATATTCCATAACATAATATAATTAATCCCAAAATAAAATATGATAGAATATTGAGAAATTATGTCTGATGGTGTGAGCCTTCCAACTTATTCCAATGCCAAGGCTAACACCAATATCAACCCTGCCTATTCCAACCCATAAAAGTGCCACAAAGCCTCTAACCAAAAGAGTAATAAAATCCAGTTAGGATATGCCCCCAACCATAGCCAAAACCATTATCAAGAAATAAATCAAAATGTCTAAAAGTGTCCATAACATAAAATAGAGCCTTCCGAAAGGATGAAAACTCACCACTTCAGTACAAATAATATCATTAAGTCAATCACTATGTAGGAGGATTAGAATGGCTAGTTCTTGCATAACGTGGGTATACAGCCGCCAACAGATGGGTTAGCGGGTGAACTCTAACATGATCTTAGGATAGGGATAAAATAATGTCATTTATAAAACAATTAAAATCATCCATATGCATACAACCATACATATATTTAGATATATATATAACCATGCCAGAAAAAGTGACCGGGTTGAGTATGTCTTTAAAACCTTTACCTGGACTATATAGCTTTGCCGTCCTAAACCACCTACGGGCTATATGGATTCATCTTCCCCTAATGAAAGGGCACCAATGCGCATTGCCGAATTACCAGGGAAGAAAAACTGGGATGAATAGTACATACATTAAAATACAGTGTGATATCATGCACACGGTCACCAATACCAACCTCACATCGGCAAATATGAGTTTACAGTTTTGGTCCCCCGGACCTCCACCTTCTATGGCTCTCCTACACATCTCGCCATTAATGCCCAATTAAAACTAATTTCTAAATAAACAAACCATTATCCATTTATTAACCAAGGTCATTAATATGGGTATCGTCATATCAATCGTAACTTGCAAGTATTATCCATAGCCAACCATATATAAAGGTTTAAGGGGACTTTCAAGTGCCCTTCCATTTACCATATGAAACTACTTGGGGGATTCCATGTACCCCCCAAGCATAAAAATTTAACCATTTACATTTCCAAGCCATTTAAGCCATTCATAATTCCTTTACCAAGTGTTAAAAAACAAGCAAGAGTTCCATTAAAAGTAGTCAATGCAATGAACATATCTTTATATACATTTTGTCTAACACATTGGGTGAATAATATGACCAAAACCAATTCCAATTACCACTAAACCATTCCCATTCAATCGAATTATCCAAAACCACCATTAATGCGTATAAAAGCATAATTAAAACCATAAGAAAACATGACTAACTATTTAACACAAAACCCCAAATTCATATTCGAAAACCCAAAACCATACAATCAATGAAATCTTGAAAATATTCATTAAAAAATATGCCTTTAGATATAATTAATAATGAGGGAAGAGGACATGCCTTAAACCAAGATAATGATCAAAAGAAATCACCAAGACAAGCTCCAAATCAATCCTCTAGTTGAAACCCTAGCTTCTCTTGCCCAAAAGCTTTTGAGAGAACTATAGAGTGTTTAGAAGAGTTTCTAAGTGTTAATAAATAGAATAATAGGGTAAATCATCATCCATTTAGGTTAGAAGTCATGGGGTTTTATTAGAATAAGTGGGAAAATGACAAGAATAACCCCACTTAAGTTTATCCAAAATCCTATCACAGAGGTACGACTGACTCTCATGAGTCATACCCTTCCAATACAAATGGTACCCTCTACTCATATCCTAGCTTCAACATTTAGATTAAACACTCTCCGACATATGACTCATCCAACTAAGTCGTATTCAACACGTAAGATCCATACCCTTCCTTCATACCTCTGGCAGATTTAAAACCAAGAAAGATTTAGAAACTATCCACTATACGAGTCCTAGGTACGACTCGTACCCTGGCTTACGACTCATAGTGTCATGACCCCAGGCTATCCATTGTCGCGATAATGGTTCTTACGGTCACAAGTAACCATAAGCTACCCCATATGCTGGTACCTGCTATGAGCATTGAGTGAACTAATAATAAATAACATATGCAAAAAAACAATTGATAATGCTATAAGGTTTTAAATACCAAAACATGATTAAATAATAGATCTAAAATATTTGAAGACATACTGAAAAGACTGATAAACCGACTAACTATGAACCGACTAACTATCTGAATGTCTGAAAAGCCTCCAACTGACTGACTATGGAGTTGATGGGACAAAACCCCCAACTAACTCCGACTAAAT
Source organism: Capsicum baccatum var. pendulum (assembly GCA_030864225.1). Taxonomy (NCBI): domain Eukaryota; kingdom Viridiplantae; phylum Streptophyta; class Magnoliopsida; order Solanales; family Solanaceae; genus Capsicum; species Capsicum baccatum. Next base: position 70,303,303 of record CM061558.1, on the reverse strand, counting down.
AGAAATACTGAACTACTAAGATAAACTAAAATGAAAAAATTATGTCCTCAATAGTTAAGGACGCACCACGACTGTTTCTGTTGATAAGCTAATCTATCTAAGAGTGGTCAAGATACTGTGAAGTAATTATCTGAGATACTATCACCGAATAGTTTCTATATACCTGTGTCGCTATGATAGACTTACCCACTAGGGTACACACTAAGAAAGGCTCTACTAATGCTTTTGTATTAATATCAAAATTGACAACTATATAGGGGTTACAAAAGAAAGTGAGGCTCTAGGGTCTAATAAAACATACACATGAAGATGAAAGACCTGTAATGTACCTGTAACCATTTTAAGAGAGCTTTCCTTATCCGTCCGAGATTGAAGTACATACAACCTATTCCATCATTGTCCACTAGTGGCACTGAAAGTGGTGCCTTGCTAAGTTAGGTGACCTGCGGGTGATGCTGAAGAAGTATTTTGGCCCTGTTGGCCATCAATTCTTCCCCTCTGCTCCACCACCATACATTTTCAGATCCTATGGCCTAGCTTGCCATATATAAAACACACATCACTACCAGCCTTACACACACACTGATGATTACTACCATATTTTTTGCAAAGAAAATTAGTACAACCATTATTCCCATACCCTGGGACTTAGATCCTGGCGCTCTATCCCAACTGTTGTTCTTAAACTTTGGCACTGTTGCACTAGATGAAGACAGAGCTGGGGCTGAGAAAATTTAAAGCTACCTATTCTTCCCATCTTATTCTCTTTCTCTTTCTCTTTAAGCTTTTTTTCCTCAATCTGCTGAGCATGACCCATAAGCCTAGATAGGTCTACCTCCTTAATCAACATAGCAGTCCTACACTCTTTGACCATACTATCAGCTACACTAAAAATAAACTTACTCATTCTGGACCTATTATTAGCCACCATCAAAGAAACATACCTCGCTAACTGAGTAAACTTAAACGAGTATTCCTTCACACGCATACTACCGTGTTTCAAATTAATAAACCCTAGAACCTTAGCTTTCTTCAACTCTAAAGGAAAGAACCTGTCTAAAAAGGCTGTAACAAACTCCTCTCACTCAATAGGCCTTGCCTCAACACCCCTATCATCCTTCCAATGCTTATACTACGTATGAGCTACATCCTATAATTGGTATGCCACCAACTCTTCACTCTCACTCGAAGTCACACCTATGATATCTGACACCTTCTGAACCATATCAAGAAACTACTGTAGATCCTCTTTAAACTTGGATCCCAAAAACTAAGTGGGATTCATTCAAGTGAAATCTTGAATCCTAGTTATAGCTGTATTGTCACTAGGTTAGCTAGGGCAACAACCTGCTGTTTATTCTGAGTATCTACTGAATGAGCTAAGGTAGTGAAGGTAGCTTTAAACTCAGAATGAGAGATATGCTTATTCAGGGGATCTTCCTAACTAGGCAGAGGTGCAGGTTGATTCCCATTTCTTCTTCCATTATTTCTTTTAGGAGGCATTGTTTGTAAACGAAAGGAAGAATGTGTCAGAAAAGGATTTTAATATATAGCTCATGCTTATTCGCATAACATGAATATTGAAAGAAGAGAAAATTTTCCTAAAATGTATTGCAGCCTCTTGTACATAAGTGTGGCGCGCTTCATATCCATGCATAATAATCTACTCAACGCGGCTTTCAGACTCCCTAGGACACTGTAAGACCATAGGCTCTAATACCATGTTTGTTCATCACCAAAGTCTATCCCCTAGTCATGACAGCGGGTGCTTACAGTCACAAGTGACCATAAGCTAACCCATGAGCTGGTACCTGCTGTGAGCATAAAGTAAACTAATAATAAATAACATATGCGAAAAAACAACTGATAATGCCATAAGGTTTTAAATACTAAAACATGATTAAATCATAGATCTGAAATATATGAACACATACCAGAAAGACTGATAAAACAACTGATAAACCAACTAACTGTCTGAATATTTAAAAAGCCTCTAATCGATTGATTGTGGAGTTAATGGGACAAACCTCCAACTTATTCCGACTAAATGGAAATACTAAAATACTGAGATAAACTGAAATGAAACAATCATGTGCTCGATAGTTTAGGATTCACCACGACTGCTGTTGCTGATAAGCTAAATTGTCTAAGAGTGTTTAGGAAACTTTGCATCCAAACCAATGATATAAGACATCATAGCGTGAAGAAAAAAATGCGGTCAGTACTTTGTAGTACTGGTATATGAGATGAGGTTAGGCTGTAATGCAAGGGTTAACTGTGTATAAAATAATGATTGGCTGAATAGAATGGGATAACAGAGTATGCATGCATGAAAACTAAAATACTGAGAATGCAAGACCAAACATATAATATTTCTAAAATAATCTATAAATCGTATTACTAATATTTGATAACTGAATAACTGGAAGTCTGTATGCTATCGTCAAACAAACCTGAATTAAATTTTGTACTGAATACTGTATTGAGACTGTAAAAGGTATTATTTAACCTACATGCCCCAATTTAAGCTAATCGGGGTCCAACCTGTACCCCAGTTGGAAGGGTGTCAAGATCATGCCACGGGTAATGACACTGGGTGTATGGATACACTAATTTGATGTCCCGAAGGGCCAAGATGTCAAGCCTAACTGATAGGTGGACTTAGAGAGGAAGTTAAGCCTAACTAATGGGTGGCTCCTTATATCCTATGCTGGCTACGTAGTTCTGAAATATAGGGAATACTACTAATGACTCTGCCTAACTAATAGGAAAGCCTCCATCCCTGTATTCACTCAGTGCTAAATCCTACTCCCAACTAAACTGACACTGATTACTGGACTGAACTAAACTTAAATAATAAAATGACTTATCATAATTACTGACCGAATAATAATGCTATGGTATATCTGAATTCATTCTGAAGATATTGAAATTATGTAGATGGCTAAGTATCAGTTGTTCATAGCCTTCCAGCATTGAATAAAAGTCATAATATGGACATACAAAAGCTTTAAAACCATAGTATAGGATCATTGTTCAAAATCTAACACTTAGGCATTTAATCAAACACATGAGAGTCATGAACTTGAACATAGGAATGGGTAAATCATGTGATAATAACATAATTACAATAATAAAATCATGAGTTAGGGATTTAACCTGAAAATTTAGTCATTTAAAACATAAAAATGTATTCTTGGACTCCATGGGTGAAAAATGACCCATGGATGAACATCACACATACCTTAAACCCTTAAGCTTGAAAAAAAAATACCAATCTTGAAGCTTTTTTGAAGGTTCTTGGATTTCAGAAGATTGAATTCTTGGTTTTCTTGGAGAGAAAGGAATGAAATTTGTTGATCTTGGGGGAAAAGTAGGGTTTGCTTTGAGAGAAAATTGGGGAAGATAGGCATATGCCCAAACTGATGTGTTAATTCGTGTTTTTATGAATTGATTTGATGGGAAAAGACATAACTGCCCCTTAGAAGATTAAATTCATAACTATAACGCGGCTTATGGGTCACCGTGATGCGATGAGGAGTCCATATCTATATGGACCACGACGCGATACTATCGCAGTGAGCTGCTGGAATTGAAATCCAAACACAACCCAATCCTCGTCCAAAAAAATCTGAAACTTCCCCGACATATAATCCTTACACCCCTGAACATGACTTAACTTAAAAACATACGACTCGGGGTTAGAAAGACAATTTAAAAATCCTTGAAGTTAAAAGGCCAAAAATAAGACTCAGTTCCCAACACTTAGTGAAATTTTCAGGCTTTAAGCCTCTTATGCATACAACTAGGTGCTGAACTAAGCTAAGTATAATACGGGATATTCCAATATATCCCCCTTGGGAATATTTGTCCTCGAATAAGATTGATGAAGCTAAGAATACTGGGAAAATTAAAATCACATACTGAACATGCATAATTGAAAACATGATTACATGACTATGTTTGAAACATGATACTTGATTGAACTGAATACGTAAATGTATGCAAAGACTTGAGAATGATTATATAGCTGGAACTAAAAATAAAAAAGAGTCAATCTAAGGAAAACTGTTACCTTAAGCTGAGTCTGAATTTGTTGAGAAAAGATGAGGGTACTTGATACGCATATTTGCTTCTGCTTCCCAAGTGGTTCCCACAACAGACTAATTCCACCAAACAACTTTGACTAAGGGAACTTTTTTATTCCTTAGTCTATGAATTTGACAATCAAGGATATCGACTGGGATTTCTTTATAAGAAAGGCTATCCTGAATATCTATTCTTTCTAAAAGAACTACAATTGTTGGGTCACCAATACACTTCTTCAACTGGGAAACATGGAACACTGGATGCACTGATGCGAAATCTGTAGGCAACTCAAGCTCATAATCTACCTTTCCAAAATGACTCAAAATTCTATAAGGTCCAACATATCGGGGTTTAAGCTTTCCCTTCTTGCCAAATCTTTTCACTCCTTTCATGGGCAAGATTTTCAAATACACCAAATCCTCAACTTCAAACTCAAGATCCCTTCTCCTTATATCTGTATAGGATTTCTGATGACTTTGGGTTGTCGTAAGCCTCTCCCATATCAACTAAACTTTTTCCATTGCATCAAACACCAAATTTGGTCCTATAAAAAAGCCTCACCTACCTCAAACCAACCAATAGGAGGTCTATATCTTCTTCTATAGAGATCCTCAAATAGAGACATTTAAATACTAGAGTGATAACTGTTATTGTAGGCAATATCGATCAAAGGTAAGTGATAATCCCAACTACCCTTGAAATCATGAACACACACCCTCAATATATCCTCTAGAGTTTGATTTGTCCTCTCTTCCTGATCATCTACCTGAGGATGAAAAGCTATACTAAGATGGACTTGGGTACCAAGACCCTTCTAAAATGCTTTCTAAAAGTTATAGGTAAACTGAGCAACTCTATCTGAAATAATAGACAATGGGACTCTATGCAAGCTAAACAACTCTCTGATATAGAGCTTAGCAATCCTCAGCTGAATAAGAAGTATGAACTGGCAAGAAATGGATTGACTTGGTCATTCTGTCTACAATAATTCATATCGAATCATGCTGACTACACGTACGAGGTAATCCCGTAACAAAATCTATGTTCACTTCTTCCCACTTCCAAGTGGGAATACTAAACTCCTACAATGTGCCACTATACCTTTGGTGCTCAATATTAACCTACTTATAATTAAAACACTTCACAACAAACTCCACAATATCCCTCTTCATACCACTCCACCAGTAGATTTCCTGCATATCATGGTATATCTTAGTGACTCCAGGATGTATAGAATCACACGCACTATGCCCTTTGGCTAAAATCAACTGTCTCAAACCATCAATACATGACACACACAACCTACCTTGACATCGTAATAGATAATCTCTACCTGGGAGAAAACCTTCACTTTCTAACCTCTAACTGACTCATTCATCTTAATGAAACTAGAATCCCTATCTTTTTCTCCTTCACTTCAGCAACCAAAGAAGGTTTCAAACTATTCTGAACCCAAACACTACCTTCAGTTGAATCAACTAACCGAATACCTAATATAACAACCCGATGAACCTTTCAAACTAACCTCTTCTTATTATTCTTAACATGAACAACACTACCCATAGACAATATACTAAGGGAGTCTTCCACTACATTGGCCTTGCCCGAATGATATAACGCACTGTTATCATAATCTTTTAACAATTCTAACCACCAATTTTAACAAAGATTTAAATATTTCTACGAAAACACATACTTCAAAGTTTTATGATTCGTGAACACATCAACATAAACCCCATAAAGATAATGACTCTAAATTTTCAAGGGAAAAACTACAGCTGCCAACTCAAGATCATAGGTAGGGTAACTTTTTTCATGGGTCTTAAGCTATCTAGAGTCATAGGCTATGACCTTAACTCTCTGCATCAACCCACAACCAAGACCAACTCTGGAAGCATCACAGTAAATAACAAATCCATCTGAACCATCTGGTAAAGTCAAGACTGGGCTGAGGTGAGTCGAGTCTTCAACTCCTGAAAACTCTTTTTACAAGAATCTGACCACTGAAATTTGATTTTTTATGAGTCAATTGAGACTTGGGGCATACAATAGATAAAAACCCTTCAATAAACCATTTGTAATTATAATACCCTGTATTTCTCAAGCTTAACTTAACTCTCAGTTCATAAGTTATTTGATATAAAATTTATAAAATACTTAGTATTTTTTATTTTAGAGCCTACCATTACGTAGGAAGTTGAATTAGCTTTCCAACAATAGAAAATTCACCTAAATCCGATAACCGGGTAAGAAGTTATGGCTGTTTTAAGTTTCAGCCATTAAACACCGTTATTTAGGCAAGTAGTGCATCACAGAGTATGTCAAAATGGCAATTGTCAATTTTCAGTAAGGTACTGCGATATTGGCATATCGTGTCAAGGAACCAATCCACAATTATCAATTTCCAGTAAAGCAACATGATTGTACCGCGTTGTGCCAAGCTTTCAGGTCCTATCCAGTATTGGAACGCGATTCCACCTCTCGTGCTGCCAACCACATTCCCAGTTGTTATTTTCCAGTGTCTTGGCACGATAGTGTCGCCTCACAAACCAAGAATTTTTTAGTAATGATTTTAAATCATTCCCAAGGGTAATTGGGTATTTTTCCACGACTCAAGTCAGCCTTTAACACTTAAATTACCCCAAATTAACCTAGTTATATCATTATTATTCAATTTTTCCTCAAATAAAAGGCACTCTATCAAGTAAACAAACCCTAACTTCAATAATCAAGATCAAAACTCAAGAATTTCTTCAAGCTCCTTTAAGAATTAACTTTTCAAGGTATGTTAGGTATTCATCTATGGGTCCTTTTCACCCTTAGAGTCCAAGAATCCATTTTTAAAACTTCAAGATTTATGATTTATGATTTCCATGCTTGGAATTGAATGTATTCATGATTATGATAGTAATTGGGATCCAATGCATGTTTGATTATAAGTTTCCATGAAATTAAGATAGTTATGCGGTGAGTTTTATAAATTGCATGCTTAACCCTTGAATTTGAAATTGAATGTTGTATTCATGATTACATGTGTTGACCATCATCATGTGAAATACTCCATGCTCCCCAAGTATTTGCTATAATGCCTATGTTAATTAGATAGCGGAATCTTGACATATCATTATGTGGTCCCAATCATGTACAAGCTTATGCCTTACAAGTGTTTGATGAAATGCCTTTATGAATGAATTATGGACAATTTTACATTGTTGTGTATCTCAAGATCATGTTATCCTTTTCTTTTCATGCTATCAAGTCTTTGGGGTATTTAATACCCGATAATTTTTCTGTTTATATAGAGCTAGTTTCAGTTACAGAATAGTATCAGTCCTATCAGGATCAGTAGTACTCTCACTCAGTTACAGAATTCAGTAGAACTCAGTCAGTTATAGAGCTTAGGAAAATTCAGTCAACTTAGTATCAGTTCAATCCAGTTCAATATACTCAGTTCAGTGTCTTTTAGTTAGGAGTAGGATTCAGCATTGAGTGAACCCGATGATAGGGGCTCACCATCTAGAAGAGGGTGTGATCCTTAGAAGAAATTCTTGTATTCCAAAACTATGTAGCCAGCGTACGTTGAGACATCAAACCTTCCAGTTGAGGGTTGATGAGGTGTTTTAACCTGTCAGATGAGGGTTCCACCATTCTTATTGGAGTTCTTTCCAGATGAGGGTAAATTTTCAGTGTCTTTACTCGTGGCATGGTACTGGCATCCTTCCAACTGGGGTCACAAGTTGGACCCCAACTCAGTTATCTTATTTGGGGTATGTCGATTTGATGATTACCTCCCACAGTATCAAGTTCAGTCTTTAGAATAGAACTCAATTCAGTTCTACAGAATAAGGACTGTCAAGATATGATCAAACAGTATCAGTAACTTCAGATATTAGTTACTCAGTATCAGAACTTAGGACTTAGCTTTAGATAAGCTTAGTCACAGTATTTATTTATATGCACAGTTATGTATACTTAGAGTTTACAGTAGTATCAGTTATCCATGTACTCTCATGTTCAGTTACCTTATATCACGTAGTCAGTTATTATTCATGCATATGAACCCTTGCATTCAGACTTACCCCATCTAGCATACCAGTATATTCTATGATGTCTTATATCATAGGTTTAGATACTCAGTTTCCTGATCGTACATAGATAGATCCAGATTTAGCCAGCGGTAGATTAAATAGATAGTCCTCATCATTCGAGGATATTCTTTCATTTCATTATTACAGTAGACTTTGTATGTTTGTAGATAGAGTTAGTTGGGGGATTGTCCCATCAACTCTACTTTCTGACAGTTTCAGATTAGAGGCTTTTCAGACTAGTTTTCAAATAGTGTTCAGTTTTACAAATTGTTATTTTAGTTGATACACTTTATCAATATTTATAGATTTTGAACCTTATGGCATTTTAGCCTATTTTTTCATATTTATTATAGTATCATGTTTCATTTCTCACAGCAGATATCAGTCATGGGTTAGCTTATGGTCCTTTGGGGTCGTAAGTACCGTGTAGCATCTGGGGTATAGACCCAGGGTGTTATAAACTTTGTACTAGAGCTTAAGGTTTAACAAAATCCTAGGAAGTCTGAAATCTACATCTAGTAGAGTCTTGTGCATGGGTGTGTAGCATGCCACACTTACATAAAGAAGGCTATAAGATATTTTAGGAAAAGTTTCCCTTCTTTTAGTATTCATATCGTACGAGTGAGCATGAGATCAAGTTAAACTCTTAGTCTAATCTATTTCTTCCTTTTATTTATAGAACATGCCTCCCAAAAAGACTAACAAAAGGAAAATCGAAAATCAGCCAGCACCTCTGCCCATTCAGCCAGGTCCCCTAGATAATATTGTCTCTCATGCAGAATTCAGAGCTGTATTCACTACTCTAGCCAATTCTGTGGCAGATCAGAATGAATAGCCAGTTACTGTTCCAGCTAAACCAGTGGCCAATACTACTGCAGCCAGGATTCGGGACTTCATCTAAATGAATTCTCCCCTATTCTCAGGCTCTATGTTAGAAGACGATCCATAGGAGTTCCTTGATCATGTTCAGAAAGTCACAGATATCATGGGAGTGACTTTCAATGAAAGTGCTGAATTATCTATCTATCATCTACAAGATGTATCTCATACGTGGTTTAAGCAGTAGAAAGTAGACAAGGGCATAGATGTAGAGCACATAGAGTGGGAAGAGTTTGCTACTACTTTTCTAGAGAGATTCTTTCCCTTAGAGATGAGAGAAGCCAATATGTTAGAGTTCATCAACCTCAGAAAAGGTAGTATGAGCGTGAAAGACTATTCCCTTAAGTTTACTCAGTTATCCAGGTATGCTCCCCATGTAGTAGTAGACAGTAGTTCCAGAATGAGAAAGTTCATATCTGGGGTATCACATAGTATGGTTAAGGAGTGTAGAACAACACTGTTAATTAAGGAGATAGACATATCCAGGCTCATGGTCCATGCTTAGCAAATAAAAGGGGCTAAGATTAGAGAGAGAGGGGGGCAAAACAAAAGAGCTAGAACAGGTAGATTTAATTTTAATCAGCCTAAGTTAGAGGGAGGTAACCATTTCCAGTTTTGCATAAAATCTTTAATTACAGCTCTGTCCTCAGCCAGTGATCCTATTCCTAAGTTTAGAAATGGTAAAAAGATAGGGAACCAGGCTCTAAATCTCAGGGTAGTGTCAACAGTGCTCGAACAAATCCTCTATGTCAGTAATGTGGCAAAAACCATTAGGGTGTTTATAGAGCTGGCAGTGATGTTTGTTTCAGGTGTGGCAAGCCAGGCCACAAAGTTAGAGATTGTCCTCATTCAAGTTCTCAGCGTCAGTATAATCGTCTTCCATCTCAGTCTAATTGCCCAAATCAGCAGGGTGCCACTTCTAGTGCCAGTAATGGTCAACTACCAAACGAACGTTATGCACTTCAGTCTAGACAAGATTAGAAAAAATCTCCTGATATGGTCACTGGTACATTATGACTTGTTAGATCCAGGGGCTTCTTTATCTTTTGTAACTCTTTTAATAGCCATTAAATATGGAGACAGTCTAGAAATTTTAGCAGAGCCTTTCTCAGTTTCTACCCAAGTGGGTAAATCTATCATAGCCCGATGGGTATACATGAACTGTCCGATTATGATATCTCATAAAGTTACTTCAGCAGACTTAGTAGAGCTAGAGATGACAGATTTTGATGTCATTCTCGGCATATATTGGCTCCACTTATGTTATGCCTCAGTTGATTATAAAAACAGAATAGTTCATTTTTAGTTTCCAAATAAACCAGTCCTTGAATAGAGGGGTAGTACCACAACGCTTAAGGGTTAGTTGATTTCATACCTTAGGGTGAGAAAATGATATATAAGGGATGTATCTACCATCTTGTGCGAGTCAAAGACTCTAACTCAGAAACTCTAAATCTTGAGTCAGTTCCAGTAGTAAATAGATTCTAAGATGTATTTCTTGAAGATCTTCTTGGAGTTCCCCCATTAGGGAAATAGACTTCGGAATAGACCTTCTTCCAGATACTCAGCCTATATCTATTTCGACATATAAAATGACACCAGCAGAACTCAAAAAATTAAAAGAATATTTGAAAGATCTCCTAGATAAGGGATTCATCAGACCTAGTGTTTCCTCGTGGGGCACACCAGTCTTATTCTTGCATACAAAAGATGATTCTCTTAGAATGTGTATAGATTACCGTCTGTTAAAAAAGTCACAGGCAAGAATAAGTACCCACTTCCCAAATTAATGAATTATTCGACCAACTTTAGGGTGCTAGTTACTTTTCTACTATAGACCTCAGATCAGGCTATCATCAACTTATAGTTAAAGAATGTGACATTCTAAAAATAGCTTTTAGAACCCAGTATGGTCACTTTGAGTTTCTAGTCATGTCCTTTGGTTTTACTATTGCCCCAGCATCTTTTATGGATTTAATAAATCGCGTGTTCAAGAAGTACTTGGATATGTTCGTTATAGTCTTCATCAATGACATTCTTGTCTAATCCTATAGCGAGAATGATCACACAGACCACCTCAGAATCGTACTTTAGACTCTAAGAACTCATCAGTTGTTCACCAAATTTTGTAAGTGTGAATTTTTGCTAAGGTAAGTTATGTTTCTTGGTCATATTATTTTCGATGATGGAATTGGAGTTGATCCTTAAAATACCAAAGAGGTGAGAAACTTGCCTAGACCTATCTCTCCATTAGATATCAGGAATTTCTTAGGTTTAGCTGGCTATTACCGTTGGTTTTTTGAAGGATTCTCATCTATTGCATTCCCTATATCCAGATTAACTATGAAAAAAGTGCAGTTTCAGTGGTCAGATATCCGTGATATGTAGGAGATCTATTAACGGAGTGGGATGAAGAGAGATATTGCAGAATTTATAGCTAAATTCACTACATGTAAGCAAGTTAAGATTGAGCACCATAAGCCTAGTGGGTCCATACAAGAGTTAGTATTCCCACATGGAAATGGGAATAAGTGAGCATAGACTTTGTGATGGGTTTGCCTCGTACTCATCATCAGCATGATTCCATTTGGGTTATCATAGACAGGATGATCAAATCAGCTCATTTCTTGCTAGTTCATACATCCTATTCAGCCGAGGACTTCACTAAACTCTATATCAGAGAGTTGGTCAGGTTACACGGAGTCCCAGTATCCATCATCTTAGATAGAGGTACTCTATTCACCTCTCATTTCTGGAAAGCATTCTAAAAAAGTCTTGGTACCCAAGTTTATCTTAGTACAACCTTCTACCCTCAGATTGATGGTCAAGCAGAAAGGACCATTCATATACTAGAAGATATGCTAAGAGAATGTGTTGTCAATTTTAAGGGTAGTTGGGATAACCACCTACCTTTGATCGAGTTCACATACAATAACAACTATCATTCTAGTATTTATATGTCTCCATTTGAGGCTCTCTATGGTAGGATATATAGATCTCCAATTGGTTAGTATGAGGTAGGTAAGGCTGCAGTAGTAGGGCCTGACCTAGTATTAGATACCTTAGAGAAGGTTTAGTAAATCAGAGAAAGACTTAGGGATGCCTAGAGCCGACAAAAATCATATGTAGATGTGCGGAGAAAGGATCTCAAGTTTGAGATCGGTGATTTTATGTTCTTGAAAATATCTCCCATGAAGAGGGGTAAAGAGGTTCGACAAGAAGGGAAAGCTCAGTCCCAGATATGTTGGCCCTTAGTCATTTTGGAAAGGTAGCTTATGAGCTTGAGTGACCTTCAAACCTAGCTTCAGTAAACCCAGTATTCCACATCTCCCTTCTATAAAAATGCATTAATGAACCAGCAGTCATAGTTCCCTTAGAGGGCGTAGATATTCAGAAGGATCTCTCTTTCGAAGATGTTCCAGTCCAGATCCTCAATCACCAGATTCATAGACCGAGGAACAAAAAAGTTCCCTTAGTTAAAGTTATTTGGCAAAATTAGTTTGTAGAGGGAGCTACTTGGGAAGCAGAAGAAGATATGCGGACCAAGTATCATCACCTCTTCTCCGCAACCTCAGTTCCAACTTAAGGTAATAGTCTTCCTTAGATTTACTCAGTTTCATGTTCAACTATAATTGTAACTTGGTATTCATTACCATTGCATATTTATTCATACATTCATGAATCAGTTCATTCATGTACTCATTATCAGATATGCATGTCCAGTATGAAAACCCAGCTTATTAGTAGCTTCAGTCATTTATTCCATGCATCAGATATGCATATTCAGTATAAAAACTCAGTTTGTCAATAACTCATCATGTATTCATGCATCATATATGAATGTTCAGTGTGTAAACTCATTCTATTAGTGTCTTAGCTTAATCAGTGTCATTCTAGGATAAATATCCCAAAGGGGGAGATATTGTAATACCCCATATTTCTCAAACGTAACTTAACTCGCAGTTCATGAGTTATCTAATATAAAACTTTTGAAATACTCAGTATTTTTCAGTTTAGAACCTTCCATTGCATAGGAAATTGAATTAGATTTCCAACAATATAAAATTTGCCTAAATACAATAACCGGGTAAGAAGTTATGGTTATTTTAAGTTTTAGTTGTTAAACATCGTTATTCAGGCCAGTAGCGCGTCACGGAGTATGTCAAAATAGCAATTTTCAGTTCCCAGTGATTTACCGTGATATTGGCACATCGTACCAAGGACCAAATCCAAAATTGTCAAATTATAGTAGGGAAAAATGATTGTACCGCGTCGCGCCAAGCTTCCAACATTAACCTGCCTACAATTAGAACACTTAGCTAGAAACTCTGCAATATCCCTCTTCATACCACTCCATTAGTGGATTTCTCATATATCACGATATATCTTAGTGGCTCCTGGATGTGTATAATAACGCACACTATGTTCTTTGGCTAAAATCCACTGTCTCAAACCATTAACACACGACAAACACAACCTACCTTGACATCGTAACACACCATCTCCCCCTTGGGAGAAAACCTCTACTTTCAAAGCTCTAACTGACTCATTCATCTTAGCGAAACTCCAATCCCTATCTTTCTTCTCCTTCACTTTGGCAACCAAAGAAGATTCCAAACTATTCTAAACCCAAACACTACTTTCAGCTGAATCAACCTACCAAACACCTAATCTAACAACCTGATAAACCTCTAAAACTAACCTCTTCTTATTATTCTTAACATGAACAACACTACTCATAGGCAATATACTAAGGGAGTCTACTACTACATTGGCCTTGTCCGGATGATATAACACACTCATATCATAATCTTTTAACAATTCTAACCACCTTCTTTGACAAAGATTTATTTTTTTCTACGAAGACACATACTTCAAAGTTTTATGATTCGTGAACACATCAACATGAATCCCATAAAGATAATGCCTCTAAATTTTCAAGACAAAAATAATAGCTACCAACTCAAGATCATGGGTAGGGTAACTATTTTCATGGGGCTTAAGCTATATAGAGGCATAGGCTATGACCTTACCTGGAAGCATCACAGTAAACAACAAATCCATTTGAACCATTTAGAAAAATCTAGACTGGGACTGGGGCAGAGTTGAGTCGAGTTTTCAACTCCTAAAATCTTTTCACAAGAATCTGACCACTGAAATTTGATTTTTTCTGAGTCAATCGAGACATGGGGGATGCAACAGATGAAAACCCTTCAACAAACCATTTGTAATTATAATACCCCGTATTTCTTAAGCTTAACTTAACTCTCATTTCATGAGTTATCCAATATAAAAATATTAAAATACTCAGTATTTTTCAGTTTGGAGCCTGTCATTGCATAGGAAATTGAATTAGCTTTTCAACAATATAAAATTTGCCTAAATTCGATAACCTGGTAAGACGTTATGGCTATTTTAAGTTTTAATTGTTAAACACCATTATTCAGGCCAGTAGTGCTTCGCAGAGTATGACAAAATAACAATTATCAGTTTTTAGTGATGTATCGTGATATTGGCATGTCGCACCAAGGACCTAATCTACAATTGTAAATGTCTAGTAAAACAACGCGATTGTACCGCATCGTGCCAAGCTTATAGGTCGCATCCAGTATTGCAATAGGATTTCACCTCATCGTGCCACCAGTCACATTCCCAATTTTCATTTTCAAGTGGCTTGGCGCGATAGTGGCACGCCGCGCCAGGTACCCAAATCAGTAATTTTTCAGTAATGATTTAAAATTATTCCCAAGGGTAATTGGGTATTTTACCATGATCCAAGTCAGCCTTTAACACGTAAATTACCCTAAATTAACCTAGTTATGTCTTTATTATTCAAATTTTTCCCCAAATCCTAACTTCAATAATCAAGATCAAAACTCAAGAATTTCTTCAAGCACCTTCAAGAATTAACTTTCCAAGGTATGTTAGGTGTTCCTCTCTGGGTCCCTTTCACCCATAAAGTCCAAGAATCTATTTTTAAAACTTTAAGAGTTATGATTTATGATTTCCATGCTTGGAATTGAATGTATTCGTGATTATGATAGTAATTGTGTCCAATGCATGTTTAATTATAAATTTTCATGAAATTAAGATAGTTATGTGTTGAGTTATATGAATTGTATTCTTAACCCTTGAATTTGAAATTGACTATTGTATTCATGATTACATGTGTTGACCATCATCATATGAAATACTCCATGCTCCTCAAGTATTTGCTAAAATGCCTATGTGAAGTAGATAGTGGAATTTGGATATGTCATTATGTGTTCCCAATCATGTACAAGCTTATGCCTTACAAATGTTTGATGAAATACCTTTATGAATGAATTATGAACAAGTGTACATTGTTGTGTATCTCAAGATCATGTTATGCTTTTCTTTTAATGCTATCTAGTCCTGGGGTATTTAATACCCAAAAATTTAGCTGTTTACCTAGAGCCAGTGTCAGTTACAGAATAGTCTCAGTCTTGTCATGATCAATAGTACTCTCAGTTAGTTACAGAACTCAGTAGAACTTAGTAAGTTACAAAACTCAGGAAAATTCAGTAAACTCAGTATCACTTCAGTCCAGTTCAGTATACTCAGTTCAGTATCTTTTAGATGAGAGTAGGATTCAGCATCGAGTGAACCCAAGGATGGGGGCTCACCTGCCAGAAAAAGGTGTAATCCTTAGAAGAAATCCTTGCGTTCCAGAACTACGTAGTCAGCGTAGGTTGAGACATCACACCTTTTAGTTGAGGGTTAATGAGGTGTTTTAACCTGTCAGATTAGGGTTCCACTATTCTTATTAGAGTACTTGCCAGATGAGGGCAACTCTTCAGTGTCTTTACCCGTGGCATATTACTGGAACCCTTCCAATTGGGGTCACAAGTTGGACCCCAACTCAGTTATTCTATTTGGGGCATGTCGGTTTGATGATTACCTCCCACAGTCTCAGTTTCAGTCTTCAGAATAGAATTCAATTCAGTTCTACAGAATCAGTACTGTCAAGATACAATCAACCAGTATCAGTTACTTCAGATATTAGTTAATGAGTATCAGAACTTGGGACTTAGATTCAGATAAGCTTAGTCACAGTATTTATTTATATACACAGTAGGGTACACTTAGTATTTATAGTAGTACTAGTTATCCATGTACTCTCATATTCAGTTACTCTATATCATACAGTTAGTTATTGTTCATGTATATGAACCCTTGCATTCAGCCTTACACCATTTAGCATACCAGTATATTCCACGTACTGACACATACTCTTTCTTTCTGCTATGATATCTTATATCATAGGTTTGGATGCTCAGGTTCCTGACCGCGCATAGATAGATCCAGATTCAGCCAGTAGTAGATTTAGTAGTGAGTCCTCATCATTTGAGGATATTTTTTTATTTTCTTATTACAGTAGACTCAGTATTTCAATAAAGTTAGTTGAGGGATTGTCCCATCAACTCTAATTTCAGACAGTTTTAGATTATAGGCTTTTCAGACTAGTTTTCAGACAGTGCTTAATTTTATAGATTATTATTTTAGTTAATTCACTTTATTAGTATTTACAAATTTTGAACCTTTTGGAGTTTCAGCCTATTTTTCCATATTTATAACATTATCATATTTCATTGCTCACAACAGATATCAATCATATGTTATCTTGTGGTCCTTCGGGTCATAAGCACCATGTAGCATCTGGGGTACAGACTCAGGGTGTTATAGTAATAGCCAGCCAAACCCAAGAAACTACTGATATCTAATGGATAGATGGGTCTGGTCCAATTTCTTACTATTTTGGTGTTTTGAGAGTCAACTCTAATGCCATCACCAAAAATAATATGGCCAAGGAAAGATACTTACCTTAGCCAAAAATCGCACTTACTAAATTTGGCAAACAACTGTTGAGTTATAAGAGTCTGAAATACAATTCTGAGATGGTCTGCACGATCATTTTCACTACAGAAGTAGATAAGAATATCATCAATAAAGACGATGATGAATATGTCCAAGTACTGCTTGAACACTCTGTTCATCAAGTCCATGAAAGCTGTTGGGGCATTCATTTTTCCAAAAGTCATAACTAGAAATTTGAAGTGACCATATCGAATTCTGAAGGCTATCTTCGAAATGTCACATTCTCCGACTCTGAGCTGATGATAGTCGGATCTAAGGTTTACCTTAAAGAAATAACAGTCACCCTGAAGTTGGTCGAATAAGTCATCATCCTAGGGAGTGGGTATTTATTCTTGATTTGACTTTGTTTAGATGACGGTAATCGATGCACATTCTGAGAGAACCATCTTTACTACGTATGAAAAGGAATGGAGTGCCCCATGGGGATACACTGGGCTTGATGAATCCCTTATCTAAGAGATCTTTGAACCATTCTTTTAATTCTTTTTGCTCAGCTGGAGCCATTCTATAGGGCGGAATAGAGATAGCTTGGGTATCTAGAAAGAGATCTATTCTGAAGTCAATTTCCCTTTTGAGAGGGACTCTAGAGAGATCTTCAGGGAACACATTTAGAAATTTCCTTACTACTTAAACTGACTCGAGATTGAGAGTCACAAAATTAGAGTGCCTGACTCAAACAAGATGGTAAACATACCCTTTAGATATAATATTTCTCGCTCTAAGATATGACACAATTTGACCCGCAAGAACTAAAGTACTGCCCCTTAATTCAATAACTGGTTCATTGTGAAACAGAAACTAAACGACTCTATTTCTACAGTCAAATGAAGTATAGCATGAGTAGATCTAATCCATGCCAAGAATGACATCAAAATCAATCATTTCTAGTTCTATAAGTTCTACTGAAGTAATTTTCTAAGATACTATAACCGGGTAGTTTCTATGTACTCGTCTGGCTATGATAGACTTACCCACTGGAGTAGACACTGAGAAAGGCTCTACTAATGCTTCTAGATAAACATTAAAATTGACAGCTATATTGGGGGTTACAAAAGAAAGTGAGGCTCCAAAGTCTAATAAAACACACAGATGAAGATAAAAGACCTATAATGTACCCATAACCACATTACGAGAACTTTTCTGATCCTGTCGGGACTGAAGTGCATATATCCTGTTTTGGTGTTTTCCACTAATGGCACTGGAAGTGGCGCCCTGCTGAGTTGGGTGACCTATGGGTTCTCTAAAGAAGTATTTTGTCCCTGTTGGTGATTAGTTCTGCCCCTCTGCGCCACCATATTATATTCTCGAATCCTGTGGCCTGGCTTGCCACATCCAAAACACACATCACTACCAGCCTTACACAGACCCTGATGATTATTACCACATTTTCTGCAAAATAGATTAGTATATATATTGTTCATACTACCCTGGGACTTAGAGCCTGTCGCTCTATCCCAACTATCATTCTCGAACTTTGGCACTGGCGTACTAGCTGAAGACGGAGCTAGGGATGAGAATTTCTAATAGAACTGAGGATAGTTACCATCCTCTGACCTCGGCTGAGAAAAGTTAAAGCTACCTATTCTAGCCTTCTTATTCTCTCTCTTTTTCTCCTTAAGCTTTGTTCCTCTATTTGCTGAGTATGAACCATAATCCTAGATAGGTACATATCCTTAATTAACATAGCAGTCCTACACTCCTTGACCATACTATCAGCTACACCAGAAGTAAACTTACTTATTCCAGACCTATTATCAGCCACCATAGAAGGAGCATACCTCACAACCAGGAAACTGTGCGTCTGAACCTTTGATATAAGACATCATAGCGTGAAGAAAAGTATGCGGTCAGTACTTTGAATATACTAGTATATGAGATGAGGTTAGGTTGTAATGCAAGGGTTAACTGTGCATAAAATAATGACTAGCTGAATAGCATGGGATAACTGAGAATGCATGCATGAAAAATAAAATACTGAGAATGCAAGACCAAACATATAATGTTTGTGAAATAATCTGTAAATTGTATTAATGAAATCTGATAACTGAATAACTGGAAGTCTGTATGCTATGGGAAAAGACATAATTGCCCCTTAGAAGATTAAATTCATAATTGGAAGGTTTATGGGTCACCGTGATATGATGAGGAGTCCATCGCTATATGGACCGTGATGCGATGCTATCTCGGTGAGCTGCTGGAATCGAAATACGAACACGACCAAATACTCGTTCGAAAAATTCAAAACTTCCCCAAGACATGATCCTTACACCCCTGAACATAAATTAACTCAAAAACCTATGTATCGAGGTCGGGAAGACCAATTTAAAAATCCATAAAGTTAAGAGGCCAAAAATAAGACTAAGTCCCTAACACTTAGTGAAATTTTCAGGCTTTAAGCCTCTTATGTATGCAATTAGGAGATGAACTAAACTAAGTATAATATAGGGTATTACACATGGTGAGCCACTCATACTAAGCTCCAACCTAAGTAACCAAGTCTAATATTAAGTTAAGGAGCCAAATAATTCATAACCACCAGTACAACTCGTACCCCTAAGTCGTATCCATTCCGGTAACCAAAATCCATCCCACCAACCAACACTGGTAAGCATACGACTGGACCATACCATTCATACCCAAATATATGGCTCGTACCCTCAAGTCATATTAGGTCCAGAGACCAGAATTCTAGGAAATTTTCTAAGCTCTAAAAACCAAGGTGTTTCACGTATACAATCTATATCCATATCTCTTCTCCAACATATCCTTTGGTAAGGGGTTTTAAAGATGTCATATTTTCTGTCAGAAAAAGCTAGTGTTTTGAGTATTGCCTTGGTGTTACCAATGTTTCTTAAATTTATATGATATGATGATGTAATGCTCATAACCAACCATAATGAGTATTTCTATGTCCAACCAAGCGAGCCAATAATCCACTCAATATTTCCAATCATCCATGAATTTCAACATAAACCATATGCCAACAGAATGAAACATATAAAAATACACCATTGATATCACATTAGACTTTTTCATCAATCAAGACAACTAATTTCATGTACACAAGGCTAACAATATCATATAGGACCCTACATGATCAAACATAACAAATAGTATACCAAGACCATCAAATAACATCATTATATAGGCCCCCAAACGGGCACAAAATGATAATAAATCCATTTTCATGATTAGTTCACACACCCTTTACATGATTTTGTATCAATATTCACTACTCAGTCCAATCTGAAGAAAGTTAAGCCATAAACTACCTTGAATGCTGAAAATCGATCCACAAACCTTCACTTCAAAGACTTACTTCTCTCGAATGGACTTGGAATTAACTAAACCATGAAACTAGAAAATTTAGGCACCAAAATAAAGCCAACGATACCCATATTTCCTATTTTTAAGTCGGGGTCAAAACAGACCCACGAAACGGGTTTCTAAAAAAGAAGGGAAAATTCTAATTTTATCTTTGAAATATTTTACTCATATTTTTAGGAGTCTATAGTTGAAAACCCATGAAATAACGAGTTAAAATGGAGGTCCAAATTCATGTTTAAGATTTATCAAAAAAGTCTCCATAAATTCTTTTTGAAATCAAGAATCTAAAGTTGTTTTGGAGATGAAATTTAGAGAAAACTGATAATTATAAGATTAGTAATGTACCCAAGTGAAAACTGATTGAAAAAGGGATTTGGATCGAAGAAATACAAGTTTTAGGCCTTCTAGGCCAAAATCCCCAATTTTCCACTTTAATCCTTGTTAAAACAAGAATTAGATGTTAAAATTTGGAGTAAAATAGTTGAAATAGGTGTTTAGAAGCTTACGAAAGCTTAGAAATGGAAGAAATTGCTCAAAAGTGTGAAACCCTAAGCTCCAAGTCTCAAAAATGGGGGGAAAAGGCAAAGCATGAGTATATATAGGGTCCAACTCTTCGCGAACCCCTCGAAATTCATCCAAAATCCAGTAAACGCAAACAAAATATACTACTATATCAAATTTAAAGCTTTGGACTCAGTGACACTATCAGATTTTTGAAAAAATATCGTTATCATAAAGTTGACCTTTCAAAAAGTTGACCCCTAAAATTCAATTTCATAATTTTTCGAACTGAGGGTCAAAATGAGATTTAAAAGCCATAAAACCACACTAACCATGTTACCAACCTATAATCGATATTCTGGATCTATTGGCATAGTCCATTTTGCCATCTAAGGCACATATCAATAAATATTAAATAAATTCAACATTAAGGCTCTCAAATCCACCAAAGCCATAATTTCACATAAATCATGCCAAAATGTATTAGAAATCATGTCAAACATCCCCACGCCCCAAAAGTAGCACAAAGCAACCACGAGATGGGATAAAATGGTCAAATCATACATAAATGAATATTTTACAAATGAAATCTACAAGTTGGTACTTCCACTGGACCTTAACCAATGAAATAACTCTTGAATGCAATCGCCTAACATCTATAGCTAGGATGGAGACTAGCTCCTCAACAATAGAAACTTTCTCATCTAACTAAACCGACTCCCAATGAATGACATGAGACTCATCATAAATGTAATGGCAAAACATGAAAACATAAACTAATAATTAGGGGGAAAATTAACTCATAAGCCAGTGACCACTAATTTGAACAATCTTAAATGGGCCGATATACTTAGGGATAAGCTTGCCCCCTTCCCTGATCTTCATCACACCCTTCATGGATAAAAATAAAAGGAAAACTCGATCACCAACTCCAAATCTCAGGGCACGAAGTCTACTATCTGCATAGCACTTCTGCCTACTCTGAGCTGCTCGAAACCTATCTTGAATAATACAAACTCTATCCAAGGACTCATGAAGAAAGTTTATACCTTGAGGTCTAATCTCAGAAACCTCAAAACAACCAATAGGAGAGCGACATCGCCTACCATACAATTCCTCTAAAGGAGTCATATCAATACTGTAATAATAACTATTATTATACACAAACTTTGCCAAGGCTAAATGCTACTCCCAATAACCACCAAAATTCATCACATAAGCATGGAGCATATGCTCCAAAACATGAATAGTTTGCTCTACTGACCATTATTCTGGGGGTAGAAAGTCATACTAAGATCAACCCGAGTACTCAACTTATTTTAAAAATTCTTTCAAAAGTAAGATGTGTATAATGAACCTCAATATGAGATGATAGACACTGGCACACCATGAAAATGCACAATCTCAAAAATATAGTAAGGTCCAACCTCTCAGCACTGAAAGAAACCCGAGCCAGAATGAAATAAGCAGATTTAGGCAATCAATCCACGATGACCTATACATTATCAGAACCATCAAAAGTATGAGGCAATCTAGTCACAGAGTTCACAGTGATTCATTCCTATTTCCACTCAGGAATATGTATCCTCTAAAGCAAACCACCCAACCTCAAATACTTAGCCTTCACCTGCTGGCAACATAAATAAGCTACAAAATCTACTATATCTCTCCTCATACCACCCCAACAGAAATACCACCTCAAATTATAATACATCTTAGTTATTTTTAGATGAATGGAATACCTGGAACAATGAGCCTCCTTCAAAATTAATCTGATCTAATCACCTACTCTTGGTACACAAACTCGACCTTCAATCCTCACAACACCATCAGAAACAAGTAAGGCCTCCTTAGCCTCACTATTCAATACCTACCCCAAATCAAACTCAATCCCACATCATCAAATTGATGAGCTCAAATCTGCTCCATCAAAGAAGATCTATTATTAGACCTCATAAAATTTCAACTATTTTATTTTTGAACCTGTGACACATGTAATGTCAATTTTTAATTGAATTGTGTTATGAAATGTTAAAAGGGTAATTTAGAAAAGTTTTAGAATTTTTTAAAGGATTTCAGGGTCAGTTTGGGACCCCAAGACAGTGAGACTCCGTGATAGTGGAGTACCTCGAAGGTTAGCCTCCGCGATAAGGGTATGGTGTGGGCTACCCTCTGCGATAGTGGCATGCTATGCTGTTGTTTTAATTTTATCTAGTTTTTATTTTTTTCACTTGGGGTGAGGGGTTGTTAGTCTTCTTAGCCTTTGTACAATATTATATGACCTCATAAAATTTCAACTATTTTATTTTTGAACCTGTGATACGTGTAATATCAATTTTTAATTGAATTGTGTTATGAAATGTTAAAAGGGTAATTTAGAAAAGTTTTAGAATTTTTGAAAGGAGTTCAGGGTCAGTTTGGGACCCCAAGACAGTGAGACTCCGCGATAGTGGAGTACCTCGAAGGTTAGCCTCCGTGATAAGGGTATGGTGTGGGGCTACCCTCCACGATAGTGGCATGCTATGCTGTTGTTTTAATTTTATCTAGTTTTTATTTTTTTCACTTGGGGTGAGGGGTTGTTGGTCTTCTTAGCCCTTGTACAATTTATAAACATATAAAACTCCTTTTTCTTCAGTTTTGAAAGATTAAAGCCCATTCTTTCTCTCTTAATCTCAACCCAAAGAAAGCTCAAGAGTTTTATAAGTGATTCACTATCCAAGCTTCAAACTTTGATTTTTCCTCAAATTCTTGTGTATTTCAGGCATGCTACTCATCTCACACTTGTATTTTTATATTATGATGTTTATTTAATTGTTATTCATATGATTTTAATTGTTGGGTCTGAAATTGGGTTGAGATCTTTTGATGGTTACTATTTGACTTGCTTTCCCCATATTTTGAATTATTTATTTATGCTCTAAATCATGGTTATAGGGACTGAGTTCATGCATTATTTTAATGGTTGGAATGGGATACATGGATTTCCCTTTAATGAAATTTTGGCTTGGTAATTGCATTAACCTCAACCCACTTTGTAATCTTGGTTTTGAGTATGGATAATTACACGATTTAAGTTATTTTTGAACCGATTACATTGAATTAAAGGATAAATGGATGAATATGATTTTTGATGGCCTTGGTTTTAGATTTTAAATGGACTTGGGAGTTAATTTGGTTATATGGATTGGTTTGACATAAATATACTAGCTAACGAGCATATTGGTATGGCGATACCAACTGGTAAATGCCTTAATAAAGGAATATTGGGTTAACAATTGGTTATTTACAAATTATTCTAATTTAGGCTTAAAGGGAATTGTGTAGCTCACCGTGAAGGTGTAGATCCTGGGGGATCGATAATGGGAACTATGTTTGCCAGTGTTGGGGTTCTATGTGATCGTATGATTGGTGCACAATTTATATAGATATATATATTGGGAGGGCTATGACCTTCATGTCTTTAGCCTTACCATATTTTTTCCTTGGTTCATATGGTTAACACGTACTGGGGCCCTTCCAACAGGGGGATTTGGACCCATATAGTCCATGGTTTCCTTTAGGATAGATCGAGCTACATAGTTCAGCCTAAATTTGTAAACTTTTATGTTCATGACCCTTTTTCCTATCTCGACATCCTATATATATGTATATGAATATGGTGCATATGGTTTATGATTGGATTTTGGTAATTGCATTATCTTATCCCTATCTCCTATTGCATGCCAGTGCTCGCCCCGCTGACCGTCCCTGGATGCTGCATTATTTTATATTATATGGTCTAAGGGTTTTTCTATAGCTCTTATACAGTGTTAGGTGGTTGAGTACTTACGTTGATCAGCTGTGAAGAGGAGAGACTCCATCCTTCAAAAGGCCTAGTCATTTCATTATTTAGTATTATCTCAGTATTTCATTTTGGATTCTTTTTGGTCATAGTTGGGGGCATGTCCTAACTTAGTTGGTATTCTAGTTTTAGAGGTTTTTATGGACAAGTTCTGGGTTGGATTATTATTTTTGACTCTTTAGCATGTTCATTTGACTTATTTATCTTTTTATTACTACCTTGGTTGGCTTCCACTTTATTATTATTATGTACTCTTATGGTAAGTCTAATGGAGGTGATCTCTGGTCCATGGTGGGCTTGAAATACTCATCATGACCAAGCTTAAAGTCGGGTCCTGATACTTAGTCTCCATAAATTCTAAAACACACCCAGATGTCACAACATCAAGCCTAACTATCTAGTTAGCTAAGGATTGAACCTCTTAGGCCAATGGACTCTCCTGAGTCAAAAGATGCGCCAAGATACCCATTCTAGTCGATTTTCGGCTCAAGGCATTTAGAAACACATTAGCCTTATCCAGATAATAGAGAATAGGTAAGTCATAGTCCTTATACAACTCAAGCCAATGACGCTGCCTTGTATTAAGATCTCGTAAGGTGAATAAATACTAAGGACTACAATGATAAAAAAAATCACACAACAGACTCCATACAAGTAGTCCTCTAACACTTCAAAGCAAAAATAAACGCGTAAAACTCTAAATTATGGGTGGGGTAATTCTTCTCATGGGACTTCAACTGACGAGAAACATACACAATCACCTTACCTTTGTACATCAACACAACACCTAACTCAACACTTCAAGTATCACAAAAGACGGTAAAACCCATGCCTACCTTGAGCAAGGTCAATATAGGAGCTGACGCTAACAAATCCTTAAGCTTTTGGAAACTCAACTCAAAAGCATCAGACCACTGGAAGGAAATCTTCTTCTGTGTGAACTTGGTCCTCGGGTCTGTAATAGATGAGAAACCCTCAATAAAATGCCAATAGTAACTCACCAATCCAACATAGCTTCGAATCTCAGTGGATGAAGTAGGCCTAGTGTTTCAACCCAAACCAAAACCTAGTTATGATGGGTATCTCAAGTCTGCCAAGGACCGAAGACCACCCCCATTAACCTAGCCAACTAAAACATAATAAATCTAGCAATAGATGAATTCTGAACATACAACAAGATATAGTTGAGTTTTGAGCATATAACAAGATGGTTAAATCAATCGAATAGGATCTAAGAATCCACGATACCAAATCCAACCATACTTTATCATCCATAAAAGCCTCTAAGAAACCAAACATCAACCTAATTTAAGACATGCCCCCTACCATGACAGTGACAATAACAATGACAATGTGAACTCTTCAATGTGAACTCTTCACCGCAGAGTAATCGGATCAGCTAACGCTGTATAGGGGTAAAAAAAGTATCTTCAGATCCTACATTATGAAACAATGTAGCGTCCTAGGATAGTTTGTGGGGTGAGCGCTAGCATGTACCTCAGGATAAGGGATAAGGTAATGCCATTTCAAAATCAATCCAAATTCAATGTACTTGTTCACATACATACAAATATACGTATATACATAGTGATAGGATAGGGAACAAGCTTTAAGAATGAACTTCAAAACCATTAACCTGGACTATGTAGCTTTAACTATCCTAAAAACACCCACTGGCTATATGGATCCGGCTCCTCCCATCAAAAAGGCCCTAGTGCGTGTCAGATACACGAACAAGAGAAATTAGAAGAAGGTTCAGAGCAATCGAGGATCCAACCAATTCAAAAAATAGATATATAAAGTGTGAACTATGCACACGATCACTAAGTCCCCCACGCCGACAAATGTTGTTTCCAGTATTGCCCTTTCCGACCTTTCACGATAAGCTACACAACCCTTTTTTAAGCCCAAATTAAAATCATTTACATATTCCCATCGATTAACCAATGAGTCTTTAATTAGGCCTTTACCGTTGGTATCATCATACCAAATAGTAAGCTTGCAAGCCAATTTCATTATGCCATTTCGAAACCATTTAACCAAAATAACTCTAAAGTTTTCTGATTGAAAATCAATCCATGGCCTGCAACGCCTTTCAAAAATCATTTTAAGTTTCATTAACCTTTTACGCAATGCAAGGTTCCAAAAATGAGTTCAATTATGCAAGTATCTATGTTTTCAAAACCAATTACACAAGTTGGGTTGGGGTAAAGCCAAGTCTAAACCATTTAAATCATAAAGTTTGGGAAACCCATATTCCTCTTTCCAATACCCATTCCCATGCATATGTCCAGTTTAAAACCACAAGATACATCATAGATAACCAATTCAAAACCATGAGAAAAGTACTTAAACAATTACCTTCTAAATACCTCAACCCCTTATTTAAAATCAAACATTATAACCATGGAAATATAAATCCATTGCATACAATAATTAAAATACAAGTTTAGAGAGAGATATATGCTTGAGAAATCAAGAGTTATAAAGAAGAAACCAATCTTAGAGCCCTATATGATCAACCTTGACAAACCCTAGTTGTTCTTGCCTTGGGGAATTTGAGAGAGTGGGAAGTAGTTTATTATTGTTCAAGTAATGAAAATAACCCTCTTTAGATGTTTTATGGTCAAGGGTTTTTAATTAGGGAAAAAGGGAAATGACAATAACACCTTTAATTAAAAGTGTAGAAAAAGACGCCCAATCCTTACGGGTCATGTCAAGACTCGTGATGACTAGGTACGAGTCTTAGTATGGACTTGTAGTTTGGGTAGACTCTTGGGCACCCTTTACTGGTTTGGTCATGAGTCAAACCCTATGACTCATGACTAGACCTTACGACTCATAGAATTTTATCGTCATTACAACAATATCTTTGGGCACTTATACTAGTTTGCCTACGACTTATACACCATGACTAGTAATGATTCATTACTACTCGTTAGGTACCAATCGTGATCAAAATAGAAACTTAGGGAACCTACACTAGTTTGGCTACAGATGATACTCTACAACTTGTATAGAGTTTTCACAACTCATTACCAAATTCGTACCCTGGGCAGTGAGCTCAAAACTTAGAAATTTAAGAGTCAAAAATATGGAGTGATACATTACCCCCCTCCCCCTCTAAGATCATTCTTCCTCGAATGAGGAGTCAAGGAATCCAGTAGCATGAATGTAAGATAGGAATGAAATCACATAACCTTTAACAAAGTTAGAAAACAAAGAGAGTAAGAAAGACCATCCCTTAAGCACGATTATCCAATCTGGGACACAAGAACAGATATCTAGACTTCAGGTCCTCTTCAGCCTCCCAAGTAGCTTCTTCCATCCTATGGTTCCTCCAAAGGACTTTTACCGAAACCACATCCTTAGTCCTTAAACAACGGACTTGCCTATCCAAAATCTTAACTAGAACTTCCTCACAAGACAAGGAATCTGAGATACTATCACTCTTAATAGGAACTACCAAAAAAAATCACCCACACACTTTTCAACATAGACACATGGAAAATCGGGTGAATGGAACCCAAAATCAAAGGTAAATCTAGTTTGCAGTCAATATTGCACACTCTCCTTAAAATTAAGTATGGACCCACATAGCGGGGGCTAAGCTTCCTCTTTTTTCCTAACCTCATCACTCGGTTCATGGGAGATACCTATAAGAATACCCAATTGCCAACCTCAAACTCCAACTCTCTTTACCTTACATCCACATAGGACTTCTGGTGACCTCAGGCTGTCTTATGCCTATCCCTGATCACTTACACCTTCTCCATATCTCGATGAACCATGTCTGGACTGAGGAATCTAGTTTCACCAACCTTAAACCATCCAATAAGATATCTACACTTCCTACCATAAAAAGTTTCAAAAGAAGCCATCCCAATACTAGAGTGATAACTTTTATTATATTCAAACTTAATGAGAGGGAAATGATCCACCCAACTTCTTCTAAAATCAATCACACAAGCCCTTAACATATCTTCCAGAGTCTGAATGGTCCTCTGTACTTATCGATCTATCTAAGGGTGGAATATAATGCTAAAGTTCACCCGTGTGAACAAGCCTTTCCAAAATGAAGGTCAAAAGTGAGAAAAGAACTGCATACCTCGATCTGAAATAACAAAAATTGTAGCACCATGCAACGTAATGATCTTCTGAATAAATAACTTAGCATAATCCTCCCTAGAGTAGGTAGTCCTCATATGAAAAAAGTGAATAAATTTAGTCATCCTATCCATGATGACCTACATCAAATCATGCTAATGTTGAGACCGTGGAAGGCCAGAAATAAAATTTATGTTGATCACCTCCTATTTCTATATGGGCAACTCAATTTCTTGAGATACGCCAACAGGCCTTAAGTGCTCAACCTCCACTTTCTAACACATGATATACTTAGCCACGAAGTTATCCATATCTCTCTTCATGTTATTCCATTAATAAATCTCTTTCAAGTCATGATACATCTTTGTCGAACCAGGATGAACTGTATATCTTGACTCATGAGCCTTGGCTAAAATCCTTTCTTGCAACCCATCAACATCTAGAATACACAATCTACCTTGGTAACTCAATATACCATCACCACCAATCTAAAAAATCATCACCTTCTGCTGGCCCACATCATCCTTAATTTGCATTAAGATAAGATCCAAGACATACTTCTCCTTTACCTCAACACCAAAAGATTATTTAACCACTTCTCAAATAACCACCAGTCCATCCTCATAGTCCAAAAGTCGGACTCCCAAATATGTCAATTGGTGAATATCCTTCATAATTCCTTGTCACTTCTCTTCCATATGAGATGTGATCCCTATAGATAACCTACTAAGAGCATCAACAACCATATTAGATTTACCTGGATAGTAGTGAAGACTCATATCATAGTCCTTGAGTAATTCAACCCATCTTCTTTGCCTGAGACTCAACTATTTTTAGGTGAATACATACTACAGACTCTTATGATCTGAATAGATATCAATATGCACTCCATACAAGTAGCGAAGCCATATCTTTAATGCAAACACCAAAATATCCAACTCTAGATCATCAGTTGAATAATTTCTTTCATGAACCTTAAGCTGTCTAGAAGCATACACTACCACCTTACCATATTGCATCAAGACACTACCTAGTCCTACTCGAGACACATCACAATAAACTATAAAACCACCAGTACACTCGGACAAGGTCAAAACTAGCATAGAAGTCATATCTTTCAACTTCTCAAAACTACTCTCACAAGCATTAAACCATAGAAACATCACCTTTTTCTGAGTCATCTTAGTCAATAGAGCAAAAATAGAAGAGAAACTCTCTACAAACCTCTTATAATACCCGGCCAAGCCAAAGAAGCTCCTTATGTCGATTGGAGTCGTGGGTATAGGCCACTTATTAACCGCCTCAACTTTCTTTGGATCTATCATGATTCCCTCACTAGAAACAACATGACCTAGAAAGGTCACAATATTTAACTAAAAATTACACTTTGAAAACTTAGCATAAAATTACTGATCCTTAAGAGTCTACAACACTATATGAAGGTGATTAGAATGGTCCTCCTCACTCTTAGAATATACCAAGATATCATCAATAAATACTATCGCAAACAAATCTAAGAATTACCTGAATACCCAATTCATAAGATCCATACATGTCACCGGAGCAGTAGACAATCCAAATGACATAACCAAAAACTCATAATGACCATACTAGTTACATAAAATGATCTTAGGGATATCCACCTCCCTAATCTTCAACTAATGATAACCCAATTGAAGATCAATCTTAGAGAAACATCTAGCACTCTGAAGTTGGTAAAAAAGATCACCAATCCTAGAAAAAGATACTTATTCTTTACCATCACCTTATTTAACTGTTGATAACCTATGTAGATCCGAAGGGACCCATATTTATTACACATGAAAAGAACAGGAACACCCTACGGATAAATATTAGGATGAATGAAACCTTTATTAATAAGATCCTTTAACTGCTCATTCAACTCAGTTGAAGCCATTCTATACGAAGGGATAGAGATAGGATCGGTATTTGGTAAAAGATCAATCCCAAAATCTATATCCCTATCAGGAGGAAAACCTAGAATATCCTCGAAAAATACTTCAGAAAACTCATTAACCACAAAGATGGATTGCAAGGTAGGACCCTCAAAACTAGAATCCTCAACCTGAACCAGATGATAAAGACACCCCTTGGAAATTAATTTCTGGGATCTAACATACAAAATAAATCTCCTTTTTGGAACTAAGGAACTCATATCCCATTCAATTATCGGTTCACTAGAGAATTGGAAGTTAACTTAATGGTTCCGACAATTTAGAGAAGCATAGCACGAATGGAGCCAATCCATCCCTAGGATAACATCAACATCCACCATGTCTAATTCTATAAAACTCACTAAGGTCTCCCAATGAAATATAGATGCCACACAACCCCTATAGACTCTTCTAGCCATAATAGATTTATCCACCGGGGGAGGCATAGAGAAAGGATGAGAAATGCACCCAGAACAAAAACCAAAATGAATAGAAACATAAAGGGTTACATAATAAAGAGTAGGCCATGGATTAAGTAAATAGTATATATCAGGAAAAGCCTTGGACTCCTGACAGGTAGCAAGAGCATAGAGACGATTCTGACCAGTGTCGAAACCAGAGGTAGTACCCTTTGGTGTAAGAGTTCAGAAAGTGGTAATTGAGACCTTATTAGCCCCAGTGGTTACTTTACCCGTGGATAGTTCTTCTGCACATGCCTATGCTGACCACAACTGAAACACTGATTCTTCCTCTAATCACAATAACCATAGTAAAGCTGACCACAGAATTAATAAAGAGGATAAAGTTTGGCTGAATGAGTCTACTATCCTGAGACTAGGCACCGTGTGACTTAAACCTACTATTAGTCTATAAGTGATGATCACTAAATGACTTAGGGTAAAAGGCACTAGCCATCAAATAGGAATTAGAACTCTCTCAATTCTTCTTCTTGGATCATTGTCTACCATCTCTACCATTTTTCTATTGCCCTCCACCCTACTCTAAATACCTAAACTTATTACTTTGCCTCTCTCCTATTTTTGCCTTTGTAATACCCTAAATCTGGTACCCAGAATTCTACACGGTGCTCATGACCCCGAAGGACCACAAGCTAACCCATAACTGATATTTGTATGTATATACTACATAAAATATTTTATAATGTGGAAACATAAGCTGAAAGGACATAAGGTTCAATACTGAACATGATCTGAATGATATAACATTTGTGTGGTGTAATAGAATACCCAAAGGAAAATTGAACAGACTGAAGTCTAAAACATGATAGTCTAGAAATCCTCTAACTGACTGAACTATCTGAGTAAGAAGTTGATGGGATATGTCCCCAACTAACTCTAACTAATTAAATGATTAATGAGATAATAGGGAAATAATCATGTCCTTAAAAGATGAGGACTCACTTCTAACTCTATCTATAGATATCTGGAATATACTATTGCTCAGGAGCTCGTGTCTCTAAACCTATGGTATAAGACACTATAGCATAAATGTGTAAGTACTTTTAATGTACTGGTATACATGTGAGATAGGCTGAATGCATGGGGTTCATATGCATTAACAATAATAATAACTGACTAACTATCATGAGAGAGAGAATACATTCATGGGATAAAACAATTGACACTAATACTTGGATAACATAATTACTTAATCTGAATATAACTGATAACATGAGTGACTGTATCTGACAGTCCTGAATTTGATGTAACTATCGGAGTTCCATACTGTATTTGAGTTGACTACATCTGATAGTCCTAAATTCTGTAGAACTATCTGAGTTCTATTATTGAGACTGATTGAATGTGTCTGACAGTTCTAATTCTATAACATGAAACTGTAGGAAGTAGTTATCTAACCGACATGCCCCTATTATGCCATTATAGCTGAGTTAGGGTCCAATCTGTAACCCCAATTGAAAGGTTGTCAATACCGCACCACTAGTAAGGACAAGCTATGGGCGACCCTCATCTGATAGTGTCCCCTATACGAGAATGGTGGGGCCCTTATATGACAGTGCTTATCCATCTCATTAACCCTCATCTAATAGTGTTGATGTCTTAACCTATGCTGACTAAATAGTTTGGGAATACAAGGATGACTTCTAAGGATCATACCCTTATCTGATAGTGTGTGTCCCCATACTTGGGTACACTTGATGCTAATTTAAACTTGCATCTAAATAGACACTGAACATGATTTAACTGAAATAAACATGGGCTAAATTACTAAATTCTATTGATTGACGAAATACTACTGATATCTGACAACTGACTGAGTTCATAAGATCATGGATATTTCCTGAGTCATAAGACTGTCTGAAGTCTAAGGACCATAGCTTGACTGAGAGTATCATGAAAACATTACATGGATGTAGGCACACAACTAATATTTCGGGTACGAGTACGCCCAGGACTCGATGGATAGAAACTGACCAAGCATAACTTACTTTAACATATAACTAATAGCATAATCCATAGTACATTTATAGAAGCATTTCATCAAAACATGTGATAGGCATAACTTGTACATACATGGGAATTTCACGATATCATGCTAGTTAGGAACTTTTTCTTCATCTAGGCATTTAATCAAACATATTGTAGTCATGGTACATGTAAACATCATTGTACAATATTGAAACATCATTGTACAATATTAAAACATCATGGTTGAATTCTAATTTCATCATTCAAGGATTTAGTCATAGGTTTCCATGAATCTATATCTATAATAATTTAACCCACATAGAATTTATTACCCAACATGGAGTAGAATTTAATTTCTGATTATCCACATAAACAAGAGTAGCCCAATCATGAAATTCATAAGAAAATCCATAAACATGAATTTAGAAAAGGGATTCTTGGGCTTCATGGACAAAAGGAATCCATGAATGAACACTATGCATACCTTAGTTCATGATTTCGTGAAGATTGACGGTGAAACTTTATTGGAATTGGATCTTTTATGAAAATCCTAGCTTGTTGTTGAGAGGTTTTTGAGAGAAGAGAGCATATTTTGGGTGAAAAGTGGCTGAATCACGTGTTAAAGGGCTTAAATAGGGGTGGGAAGTTGACCCATTTAACCCTAGATGCATCATTTAATTTTACTAAAATTTTTCCAAACTGAACCCCTGGCGCGATGTGGCGCTATAGCATTGTGTCACTGAAATTTGACAATTGGGAAACATAGGGATGGCGCGATGCGGAACCATCGCGTTGCCCCTTCTTTTGCGACCTGCAACTTTGGCGCGATGCAAAGGAAATCACGCTAAGACACTGGAAAAAGAAAAATTTTGAATTTGGGCCCTGGAACGATGCTCCATAATCGTGGGACCCTACTGGGATTTTCCGAAAACCATTTACACTTGTGGTGCGGCACGCCACTAACTAATGTGGCACTGTTTTACGATGGAAACTTGAAATAGTCGTAACTTCTGACTCGATTATCGCATTAGGGCAAATCTTATATCAATGTAAAGCTTATTGAATTTTCCACATAACAAAAAGTGAAAATCTTAAAAATTCCTCATTGAATAAACATTATTCAATTTAGAATCTAATACTAGACATTCATGAGATGAAATTAGCTAGGAAAAGTACAGGGTATTACAATATCTCTCCCTTGAGAACATTCATCCGCAAATGACATTGACTGAGAGGGGAAAAAAGACAAATAACGTATATACTGAACATGAATAATTCGAACATGATCTCATGATTGACATAACTGACAAGCTGAACATATAATACTGAACATGCATATCTGATGCATGTGTAACTAATTCATGATTGAATGACTGAGTGTTCTGAAGAACTATGTTTCTCAAAATAAGAATGCATGTCTGATGCATAATTACATAACTGAAATGATACATGAGTGCATGACTGAATATGAAATGGTACTTGATACCAAGTTTATAATGGGAACATGAGCATAAAACTGCATACCAAGTTTGTGAAGAACACTGAACATGAAACTGAGTAAGCTTAAAGAGAACTGTTACCTTGAGCTTGATCTGAGTTGGCGAAGAAGAGGTGAGGATACTTGGTACACATGTCTTCCTCTACTTCCCAAGTAGCTCCCCCGACAGACTGATTTCTCCAAAGAACCTTAACTAGAGGGACTTCTTTGTTCCTCAATCTACGAGTTTGATAGTCTAAGATTTTGACTAGAATCTCCTCATAAGAGAGTATTATAAACATTAATGCTCTGAATAGGAACTATAACAGCTGGGTCACCTATACACTTCTTGAGCAAAGAGACATGGAAGACTGGATGAATAGAGGCTAGATCTAAAGGCAATTCTAGATCATAAGCTACCTTACGGAATCGACTGAGAATCTTAAAGGGACTGATATATAGGGGACTGAGCTTTCCCTTATTGACAAATCTCTTCACTCCCTTCATGGGAGAGATCTTTAGACAAAC
Source organism: Capsicum baccatum var. pendulum (assembly GCA_030864225.1). Taxonomy (NCBI): domain Eukaryota; kingdom Viridiplantae; phylum Streptophyta; class Magnoliopsida; order Solanales; family Solanaceae; genus Capsicum; species Capsicum baccatum. The sequence goes on along the minus strand of CM061558.1, from coordinate 70,268,165 downwards.
ATGATCACCAATCTCAAACTTGAGATATTTTCTATGAACATCTGCATAAGACTTCTGTCTGCTCTGAGAATCCCAAAATCTTTCTCTAATCAACTGGACTTTTTCTAAGGCATCGAATACCAACTTAGGACCTATTACTGAGGCCTCACTAACTTTGAACCAACCAATTTGAGATCTACATCTCCTACCATAGAGAGATTCGAATATAGCCATCTAAGTACGGGAATGATAGCAGTTGTTGTATGCAAATTCAATCAAAGGTAAGTGGTCATCCCAACTTTCCTTGAAATCGATTGCATACTCCCTTAGCATATCTTCTAACGTATGAATGGTCCTTTCTGCTTAACCATCTGTCTGAGGATGAAAAGCTGTACTAAGATGAACTTGGGTACCAAAACTCTTTCAGAATGCTTTCCATAAATGAGAGGTGAACTGGGTACCTCTGTCTGAGATAATAGATAGAGGAACATCGTGCAATCTGATCAACTCCCTGGTATAGAGATTGGCATAATACTTGACTGAATAAGAGGTATGGACTAGAAGAAATAAGCTGATTTGTTCATTCTATCGATAATGACCTAAATTGAATCATGCTAATGACGAGTTCGAGGCAAACCCATAACGAAGTCCATGTTCATAACTTTCCACTTCCAAGTAGGAATACTAAACTCCTGCATGGACCCACTAGGCTTCTGATACTCTATGTTAACCTGCTGACCTGTAGAGCACTTATCCACAAACTTTACAATGTCTCTCTTCATCCCACTCCACAAATAGATTTCCTGCAATTCGTGGTTCATCTTTGTGGCCTCTAGATAAATAGAGTAGGGCACACCATGCACTTTTGGAAGAATTAACTGCCTTAAGTCATCTACACCTAGAACACAGAGATGACTCTAACAATGAAGAAAACCATCTCCACCTTGGGAGAAAACCTCTACCTTCTGATCCTAAACTGACTCTTTCAACTTAACAAGGTTGGGATCTCTATCTTGCTTTTCTTTCACCTCGGAAACTAGAGATGATTCTGAACTACTCTGAACCTATATATCACCCTCTTCTATATCGACTAAAGGAATGCTTAGTCTGGCAAGCTAATGGACTTCCTGAGCTAACTTCTTCTTACTATCCAAAACATAAGAAACACTACCCATGGATAGTATATTGAGAGCGTCGGCCACTACATTGGCCTTGCCCAAATGATAAAGGATACTCATGTCATAATTTTTCAAGAGCTCTAACCATCTTCTCTAACGATGATTGAGATCTTTCTGATAAAAGACATACTGAAGACTTTTATAATCAGTGAACACATCTACATGAACATCGTATAGATAATGCCTCCAAATCTTTAAGGTAAAGACTACGACAGCTAACTCAAGATCATGAGAAGGATAATTCCTCTGTGGGGCTTAAGCTATCTGGAGGTGTAGGCTACGACCTTACCATGCTGCATGAGGACACAACCCAAACCTACTCTGGATGCATCACAATACACTATGAAACTATCTGGACCATCTGGAAGAGCTAATACTAGAGTTGAGGTAACTCGAGTCTTCAACTCCTGAAAACTCTTCTCGCAAGGATCTGACCACTGAAACTTGACTTTTTTTTTGAGTCAATCTGGACATAGAGGATGTAATAGAAGAAAATCCCTCAACAAACCATCAGTAATATCCTGCCAAACCCAAAAAACTCCTGATATCTGATGGAGAGATAGGGCGAGGCTAGTTTCTTACTACTTTGGTCTTTTAAGAATCTACTCTAATTCCATCACTGAAATGATGTGACCAAGGACTGCTACTGACCTTAGCCAAAACTCGAACTTAGTAAATTTGGCGAATAGCTGATGATCTCTAAAAGTTTGAAGTACTATTCTGAGATGGTCTACATGATCACTCCCACCGCAAGAATAGACCAGAATATCATCTATGAAGACTATGATGAACATGTCCAAGTACTTCTTGAACATACGATTAATCAAGTTCATGAAAGTGGCTGGGAAATTGGTAAGACCAAATGACACGACTAGGAATTTGAAGTGACCATACCAAGTACAGAAAGTTGTCTCAAAATGTCACATTCTCTGACTCTGAGCTGATGATAGCCAGATCTGAGGTCTATCTTAGAGAAATAACTAGCACCCTAAAGTTGGTCAAACAAGTCATCAATTCTTAGAAGAGGATACTTGTTCTTGACCGCGACCTTATTGAGTTGATGGTAGTTTACATACATCCTAAGAGAACAATTTTTCATGCACATGAATAATACTGGAGCACCCCATGGGGAAATGCTGGGCTTGATGAATCCTTTATCTAAGAGATTCTTTAATTGTTCTTGCAGTTCTCTAAATTCTGCTGGTGCTATTCTGTATGGCGAAATAGATATAGGCTGAGTATCTGGAAAAAACTCATTGCCGAAGTCTATTTCCCTTACGGGAGGAATTCCTGGAAGATCTTTAGGAAAGATATCTGAATATTCACCTACAACTGGAACTGATTCATGGCTGGAAGTTTTAGAACTAGTGTGCTTAACTCGAACAAGATAATAGACATATCCTTTAGAAATCATTTTCCATGCTCGAAGGTAGGAAACAAACTGACCTCTGAACGCTGGAGTACTACCCTTCCACTCAAGGATGAGTTCATTTGGAAACTAAAACTGGACTATTCTATTTATGAAGTCGACCATGGCATAGCAAGAATGAAGCCAATCCATGCCAAGAATGACATCAAAATCAGTCATCTCTAATTTGAATAAGTCTGCTGAAGTGACTTTCTAAAATATCATAATCGGGCAGATCCTGTATACCCACTAAGCTATGATGGTTTTACCCACTGTGGTACAGACTGAAAAGGGATCTTCTAGGATTTCAGGACTGATTCCGAAATCGCCTGCTATATAGGGAGTAACAAAAGACAAAAAAGCTCCTGGATCTAGAAAAGTATAAACATGACTATGAAAGATCTATAACATACCAGTAACTACATCAAGAGAATTTTCCTAATCCTATCAGGACGAAAGAGTATAGAGATGATTGAGCGTTGCCTACTAGTAGTACTGGTGGTGTCACCCAGCTAATTCGAGCGACCAAACTGAGTTGAGAAGCGGAGATGACTCTAATAACCTAACTGAGGGTAGTCTCTGAATCTGTGGCTTGGCTTGCCACAACTAAAATAGACATTGCTACCAGCTCTGCAAGCACTCTTGTGGTTCTAACCACAAGTCTGAAAAAGGGGATTAGTTCGGTCATTGTTAACACTACCTTGAGACCTAGAGCCTGGAGCTCTATCTCTGTTACCCTTCTTGAACTAAGAAATTGGAGCACTGGCTGAAGAAGGGGCTGGAATTGATGACTTAGCATGAAACTGGGAACGGTTTCTTCCTTCTGATTTAGGCTGAGAGAAGTTGAAACTACCTATCTTTTCTCTCTTATTCTGCTTCTCCCTCTGCTCTTCTATCTGCTGAGCATAATTCATAAGCCTGGCCAAAGTTATGTCACTGTTCAGTATGGCAGATCTTCACTCATTTACCATGCTATCATTTACCCCTAAAGCAAACTTACTCATCTTGGCTCTTCTGTCTGCAACCACATGAGGGGCATATCTGGGTAATTGAGTAAACTTAAGAGAATACTCTTTCACCGTTATATTGTGCTGCCTGAATTTGATGAATTCTAGAACCTTAGCCTCTCTAAAGTCTTGGGGGAAAGAATTTGTCTAAGAGTGCAGTGACAAACTCCTCCTACTCTATAGGACCTGCATCATCTGACCTCTCTGACTTCCACCATTTAAACCAAGTATGAGCCATATCCTACAACTGATATACAACTAGCTCATCTCTCTCAACAGTAGTCACCCGTATGATGTCTGTTGCCTTTTGAACTTGATCAATGAATTCCTGAGGGTCCTGATCTACCTTAGACCCGAGGAAGGATGGAGGATTCATTCGGGTGAATTCCTAAATCCTAGCTGCGGCTGTGTTGGCCACTAGGTTGGCCAAAATGACTATTGTCCATTCATTTTGAGCATCAACTGACTGAGCAAGAGTAATGAATGTGGCCCTGAACTCCGCATGAGAAACATGATCGCCCAAAGTTTCTTCGGGCTAAGGGGCTAACTAATTTCCTTTTCTTCTTTTAAGAGGCATGTTCTGTAGAGGAAAGGGGGAAATAGATTAGACTGAAGGATTGACTTGAGATTATGCTCACTGGCATGACATAAATATCTAAAGAAGGGAAATTGTTCCTAAAACATCTTATAGCCTCTACTACATAAATGTGGTCCGCAACACACCTATGTACAAGACTCTACTAGATGCGGATTTTAGAATTTCTAGGACTCTATTGAACCTTAGGCTCTGATACCAAGTTTTTAATGCCCTAAATCTAGTTTCCAAAATGCTACATAGTGCTTATGACCCCGAAGGAGCACAAGCTAACCTATGACTAATATCTGTACCTGTATATTGCATAAAATACTTTATAATGCAGAAACATAAACTGAAAGGCCATAAGATTCAATACTGAACATGAGCTGAACAATATAACATCTGTGTGAGGTAATGGAATACCCAAAACAAAACGGAACATACTTAAGACTAAAACATGATAGTCTAGAAAGCCTCTAACTAACTGAACTGTTTGAGTAAGGAGTTTATGGGACATGTCCCCAACTAACTCCAACTAATAAACTAGTTAATGAGATAATAGGGAAATAATCATATCCTAGAAAGATGAGGACTCTCTTCTAACTCTATCTACAGATATCTAGAATCTACTATTGCTCTGGAGCTCGTGTATCTGAACCTATGGTATAAGACACCATAGCGCAAATGCGCCAGTACTTTGAATATACTGGTATGCATGTGAGGTAGGCTGAATGCATGGGGTTCATATGCATGAACAATAATAATAGCTGACGAACTATCATGAGCATGAGAATACATGTATGAGGCATAACAACTGACACTAATACTGTGATAACATGATTACTAAATCTGAATATAACTGATAACATGAGTGACTGTATTTGACAGTCCTGAATCTAATAGAACTATCTGAGTTCTATACTGTAATTGAGTTAACTTTATCTGATAGTCTTAAATTCTATAGAACTATCTGAGTTCTATTGCTGAAACTGATTGACTGTATCTGACAGTCTTGATTCTGTAATATGAAACTATGGGAAGTATTTATCTAACCAACATGCCCCGGATATGCTATTATGGCAGAGTTGGGGTCCAATCTGTAACCCTAATTAGAAGGGTGTTAATACCGCGCCACTGGTAAGGATAAGCTTTGGGCGACCCTCATCTGATAGTGTTCCCTATATGAGAATAGTGGGGCCCTTATCTGACAGTGTTTATCCACCTCATCAAACCTTATTGGATAGTGTTGATGTCTCAACCTATGCTGGCTAAATAGTTTTGGAATGCAAGGATGACTTCTAAGGATCATACCCTTATCTGATAGTGTGTGTCCCCATCCTTGGGTTCACTTGATGTTAATTTCTACTCCCATCTGAATAGACACAGAACATGATTTAACTGAACTAGACATAGGCTGAATTACTTAATTTCGTTGACTCACGAAATACTACTGATATCTGACAACTGACTGAGTTCATAAGATCATGGATATTTCCTGAGTCATAAGACTGTCTGAAGTCTAAGGACCATAGCTTGACTGAGAGTATCATGAAAACATTACATGGATGTAGGCATACAACTAATATTTTGGGTACGAGTATGCCCAGGACTCGATGGATGGAAACTGACCAAGCATAACTTACATTAACATATAACTAATAGCATAATCCATAGTACATTTATAGAAGCATTTCATCAAAACATGTGATAGGCATAACTTGTACATACATGGGGATTTCATGGTATCATGCTAGTTAGGCACTTTTTCTTCATCTAGGCATTTAATCAAACATATTGTAGTCATGGTACATGTAAACATCATTGTACAATATTTAAACATCATTGTGCAATATTTGAACATCATGGTTCAATTCTAATTTCATCATTCAAGGGTTTAGTCATAGGTTTGCATGAATCTATATCTATAATAATTTAACCCACATAGAATTTATCACCCAACATGGAGTAGAATTCAATTTCTCATTATCCACATGAGCAAGAGTATCCCAATCATGAAATTCATAAGAAAATCCATAAACTTGAATTTAGAAAAGGGATTCTTGGGCTTCATGGACGAAAGGAGTCCATGAATGAACACTAGGCATACCTTAGTTCAGGATTTCGTGAATATTGACGGGGAAACATTCTTAGAATTAGATCCTCTACAAAAACCCTATCTTGTTCTTGGGAATTTTTTGGGAGAAGAGAATGTATTTTGGGTGAAAATTGGCCGAATCACGTGTTAAAGGGCTTAAATAGGGGTGGAAAGTTGACCCTTTTAACCCTGGACAAGTCATTTAATTTCAGTAAAATTTTCCCAAACTGAACCCTTAGCGCGATGCAGCGCTATCGCGCCGTGTCACTGGAATTTGAAAATTGAAAAACTGAGGGATGGCGCGACATGGAGCCATCATGTTGCCTCTTCTTTTGCGACCTAGAACTTTGGAGCGACACGGAGGAAATCACGCTAAGTCACTGAAAAAAGGACAATTCTTAATTTGGGCCCTGGTGCGAGGCGCCATAATTGCGGACCCCTACTAGAATTTGCCAAATACCATTTCCTCTTGTGGTGTGACATGCCACTGACTTATATGGTACTGTTTTATGATGGGAACATGAAATAGTCGTAACTTCTGACCCGGTTATGGGATTTGGGCGAATCTTATATAGATGGAAAGGTTATTGAATTTCCCACATGACAAAAAGTGATAATCTTGAAAATTCCTCCTAGAATAACCATTATTCAATTTAGAATCTAATACAATACATTCTTGAAATGATATTAGATAGGAAAAGTATGGGGTATTACATCCTGCTGTTTTTTCTCATCCTCAACCTGCCGCATGTACACCATAAGTCTAGATATATCTATATTGTTATTCAGCATAGCGACCTTACACTCCAAAACCAAGTCTTGCAATAATCCTGAAGCAAACTACCTCATCCTAGCCCTCATGCTAGATACCAACTTTGGACAATGGTGAGACAACTGATGAAATTTCAAAGCATACTTCTTCACACTCATCCTTCCTGCTTAAAGTTCACAAATTCCTTATCTTTATCCTTTGTCAACTCTAGAGGAAAGAAACAATCAAGGAAGGTACCAGAAAACTCATCCTATAATACCGACTCTGGATCATTACCCTTTAACTGCTCCCATTCCTTATACCACTGATAAGATACATCTTTAACTGATATTTAGAAAACTCCACACCCTCAAAATCACTAGCATGCATAACTCAAAATAACTTCTCCATCTCATCCACAAAACCTTGAGGATCTTCTTCAACCATAAAAATAGTAAAGGTTGAGGGATTCAACCTCATAACTACCCAAATCGAGTGTCCTCAGAAGAGGGAGCAACAAAACCCACATGATCAGGCTGATGAGACTGAGATCTCACCAACGGAGTCAGTAGATGAATAGAACAGCGAAACTCTACATTAGATATGTCTCCCTATAGTTACTGAGCATGAGTGTCACCAACTAGAGAAGGATCAATAGAGATCGACGGAACCTTATGTGGAGAAGTACAAATAGAAGCAGGGACCCTAGACCAGGTTTTTACTCCATAGGTGGGGCGAGTCCCCACCAAATTCCCCATTAGTGGGGTAAAAGTGCTAGAAGAGTTTCCATGAACATCAGATCTTAGGGGAGGCATAATCTAAAATGTGAGAACACTGGAAGTTAGAGGAATTTCAAGACACCAGACTCTATAACCCAAAATAGAACACAAGAAAGGGAAAAATTCCTAAATGCTTCGTATCCTAATTATTATAAGTGTGGCACAATACACACCCATAAAAGAAACTCTACTTGACACGGCATTATGGACACCCATAGATACTGAACCTAGCACTGATACCAAGCTTATCATGACCCGAACAAGGGCCAAGTTATGATGGGTATCTCAAGTCCGCCAAGGACTAGAGACCAGCCCCATTAACCTAGCCAACCAGCATATAATACAACTAGCATAGAATAAATTCCAAGCATATAACAAGATAGAGCTGAGTTCATAACATATAACAAGATAGATAAATCAAATAAATAGGATCTAAGAATCCACAATATCAAATCCAACCACACTTTGTTATCCATAAAATTCTCTAAGAAATCCAAACATCAACCTAAGTCAGGACATGCCCCGATCGTGATAGTGATAATGACAATGACAATAACAATGACAACGTGAACTCTTCAATTCAATAATATGGAATGAAATCAATGAAATGACCAAGCTTTTTGTAGGATGGACACTCACCACTTCACCTTGAACCAACTGGATCACTTAATGCTCTACATGGGTAAAAGAATTATCTTAGGACCCTACATTATGAAAGAATATAGAATCCTAGGACGGTTAGCGGGGTGAGAGCTAACATGTAACTCAAAAAAAGGGATAAATTAATTCCATTCCAAAATCAATCCAAATTTAATATACATGTTCACACACATGCAAATATACATATATACATAGTGATGGGATAGGGAACAAGGTTTAAGAATGAACTTCAAAACTATTAACCAGGAGTCTAGGACTGTGTAGCTCTAATCATCCTAAAAACACGAATGGGCTATATGGGTCTGACTTCCTTCACTGAAAGAGGCCCAATACATGTTAGCCGCACAAATTGAAAAAATACAAGGAAGGTTCAGAGCCACTGAGGCTCCAACCATTCCAAAAATATAGATATATAAAGTATAATCTATTTACATGGCCACCAAGGCCCTAACTTCGGCAAATGTGGTTTCCATTATCGGTCCCCCTGGGACATCCACCTTCAACAACGAGATACACAACCCCCTTTAAGCCTAAATTAAAATCATTTAAGCAGTTCCATCCATTAACTAAGGAGTCTTTTTAATTACTCATTTAACATCCGTATCGTTATACCAAATATTAAGCTTGCAAGCTAATTCCATTATTCCATTCCAAAACTATTTAGCTAAAATGACTGTAAGGCTTTCCAATTAAAAGCCAATCCATGGCCACCAAGGTGTTTCAAGAACCATTTTAAGTTTTATTAACCTTTTATGCAATGTAAGGTTCTAAAAGTGAGTTTAATTATGTAAGTATCCATGTTTCCAAAACCAATTACACAAGTTGGGTTAGGGGTAAAGCCAATTCCAAATCATTTAAACCATAAAGTTGGGGAAACCCATGTTCCCCTTTCCAATTCCCATGCCCATGCAGATATTCAGTTCAAAACCATAAGATACATCATAAATAACCAATTCAAAACCATAGGAAAATCATTTAAACAATTACCATCAAAAACCCTCAACCCCTTATTTAAAATCAAACATTAAAACCATAAAAATATAAAATGCCATAATAAAAATACAAGTTTATGGAGAGATACATTCCTGAAATATCAAAAGTTACAGAGAAGAACCCAATCTTAGAGACCTAGATGATCAACCTTGAGAAACCCTAGTTTTTCTTGACTTGGGGAATTTCAGAGAGTAGGGAGTAGTTTATAATTATTGAAGTGATAAAAATAACCCTCTTTAGATGTTTTATGGTTGAGGTTTTAATTAGGGAAAGAGGGAAATGAATAGAATGTCCTTACTTAAATGTGTAGAAAAAGACACCCAATCTTTACGGGTCACGTCACGACTTATGATGAATGGGTACGAGTCTTAGCCTGGACTCATAGTCTGGGTAGATTCTTGGGTATCCGTCACTAGTTCAGTCATGAGTCACACCCTATAACTCATGACTAAACCTTACAACTGGTAGAGTCCTATCATCGTCACAATAGTAGCTTTGGGATCTTATAATAGTTTGCCTACAACTTGCACACCATGAATCATAATGAGTCATTACGAATCATTAGGTACCAATCATGATCAGGATAGAAACTTAGGATGTTACGCCTTAAATCCTATTAGGGCGAACAAGCACCCGTAGCCATGAAAGCCCGGGAGAACCAATCCATTACCTTGCACTTCTCATGCCTGTAACTATAACAACTAAAGGTTCTGACAAATATGATATAATACATTAATGAAAATAACTACGTAGGACAGCACAAAACTATATATATAATACTTGGCCATTGAAGCCACAACATTTGAAATACAAGACACTACCATGTTTAACTTTACATTAGTCTACAAAGCCTCTAAAAGATACATAGACATAGTTATGGTCGGGACAACCCCTCACCCTACTCTTGACTACTGTACCAAAATATATAAAATAGACTCGAAAAGCCCCAAATCAATATGGATCTCACCAATAGCCGATGGATATCCTGGGCTCCTACTGAGAAGGTGTATTTATTGAAGCACCTATGCCTGCAGCATGAAAACCAGGTCCCCCATGAGGGACGTCAGTACCAAAATATGTACTGAATATGTAAGGCTGCAGGTAACAACACATGGTACAAGAGTTCAACAAAAATCAGATACAAACGTATAAGTAATACTAGTAGATGACCTTTATATATACTGGTGGGACTACGCACATTATATTCTTTTCTTCATTTTTACCTTTCTTACTTCAAAATCTTTGTAAGCCATATAATACAAATGACCAGCTAATTAGTTGTAAATAGATAAATCGGGATGGGCCCATGCTAGGCTTATGCCCCTGAGCTGCCACCTATATATGAACATTAGGATCGACCCATGCTAGGCTGACACCCCTAAGCTGCAACCCACATATAAAGGTATCAATATCGGCCCATGCTGGGCTTATTCCCCTAAGCTGCCACTCATTTTACAGATTGTGTTACTTAAATTACTTAACCTTTGAGATTGTTACTTTGGTGGTCATAACATTATGGTACCTTGAAACAATAATATACCAATAAAAGACATATAAATGGGCACTTAATGCAACAATAATAAGGTAGGGAGCTGTTGTCACACAAATGAAGTGTTTACGAGATGAAAATAACACATGGGTTTTAGTTGAGTAAACGGATAACTCCTAAAATTTTCTAGTGAAAATAGACGTGTAGGTTTAATAATAAGAATGTATTGATGTGTTTTAACATGTTAAAGAGTGGGAACAAAGTCATTGGCTAAATGGGATATAATACGTTGCTATTATGTATCACTTGTTATAGGATAACCTTAGAAGCTTACTTGATGGAACAAATGTCCAATTTTATGCAAAAGAGTGCAAAATAGAGTATGCCTCATATACCTAGTCGTACAACTCCGATACTAACCCAACTTAACTTCCCACCTTTTGTATTACTTATCCATAATAAAATATATGGTAAACTAATATTAGCAACCAACCAACACATTTGGGCTATTTAACTTCACCAAAACAGTGGCCAGGTAGTAAGCCCTTAATTTAACAATAAAGGGTGTTATTTTAACCCTTTTCTTCTCCAATTACATCCACATACCATACATATTCTTATAAGATCCCCCGACATAACTTTGGGTTCATTACACCCTTCAAACAATACACAAAACAAAATGGACAGTAGACGTATACAACCATTAGTTCGGTGGTGTACCACCACACCCTTCTTCTATATTTCAATACAAACTAATTACACCTTTCCCCAACCTCAACCTAGCAGCCCCCAATATATACATACAAAACAGTCCATAAAACAGCCCCAAATCCCTTTTGTTGTAGCAATTAATTATTAAACTTATCATCTATTGTGTTCTCAATAACAACACATCTATAATTCTTTCTCAAATTCATATATTAGAAGAACAAAATGGGGCAGTCACTTTACCTCAATTATGCAACTTATCCTTTAAATTTGAACTCCTCAAGAACTTCAACTTTCACTTTCCTTCACACTTTCAACCAAAGAAGAAAAGGGATCTCTTAATACCAAAAAAAAAACTGAGCAAGTAGCTTGTTTTATATTCTTCCATAATTCATAACTAAGCATTTATAACATGTTTTCCTAATCTTTTATGAGATAATTAAGAGAAACCATAAGTGTTTTCATTTACCTTGGCTTGCAAGGGTTGGGGTTTCTTCAAGAACCTTAGAAAGAAAAATGGGCTACTCCTTGTTGTTTTAGTGAGAGTGGAGAGAATTTGTGAAATATACTCTTTTTTGTGACTTCGAAATGAAGGAAAATAACTAGAAACTTGGCCTTATAAAGGCCTTATTTTGGCCATCTCCTTAACTACATTTTAGACGTTAAAATTGGTCAAATTGGTCTAAGTAGGTGATGCACCTACTTAAGGGTTCAAGATGCTTAAATTTCAAAGTAGGTAATGTACCTACTTACTTAATTCTTAGTTGGGCTCAACTAAATTAGGCCTTGATAGATTTGAGAATTGGGCCTTTTCTCCATCTTCCTTCTTCTTTTACTTAATTAGGCCCAAATGTGTACCTTAACATAGGATCAAATCTGATAAATAATCTTAGGTCCATTAACTTAGTCCATATATCTCAAGTAGGTGACTCACCAACTAGCTTAATTAAGTCAAATAAGAACCTCAATAAAATACTCTATTTTCAGTTCTTAATCCCTTTGATCTAACTTAAAACTTATATATACTTAGTCATTTTAAATGTAGGTTCAAATACGAGTTTATGATCCCAAGTATAAATGGTTGTATCGATGTTAACTTGGTCGCATCACATTAAAACGTACGAACAACATCTATAATTCCATTTACACCATTAATACTCGCATAACAAATCTCATCTGTTACCTATACCATAATGTTATACCAAGTTCCATATAATTAGAACAAGTACAAGCAAAATACAAGATGTTACATAGGAAACCTACACTGGTTTGGCTATGGATAACACAATACGACTTATATAGAGTCTTCATGACTAGTTACCAAAGTCATACCCTGGGTAGTGAGCTCAGAACTCAGAAGTTTTAGAGGAAAAAACTGGGGTGTTACACCTAGCCCAATCATGAACCACTGAAATCTTGGTTGGATCTACCATAATAATAGCCTTAGTTACCATATGAACTAAAAAAAAAAGACTCTAACCAAAACTCACACTTAGAGAACTTCGCATACAACTTCTTATCCTTTAATATCTGAAGTATAATCATAAATGCTACTCATGATCGGACTTTCTCTTGGAATAAACCAAGATATCATCTATAAATACAATTCCAAAGAAGTGGAGATACGGTCGAAATACCCAGTTCATCAACTCCATGAATGTGGATAGGGCATTGGTCAACCCAAAGAACATGACCAAGAACTCTAATGACTGTATCGAGTCCGAAAATCTATCTTCAAAATATCTGAAACTCTAATCCTCAATTGGTGATATATGGATCTCAAATCAATCTACAAAAACATCGAAGCACCCTGAAGCTGGTTGAACAAATCATTAATATGAGAAAGAGGATACTTATTCTTAATCGTTACCCTATTTAACTATCGATAGTCAATATACATATGCATAGACCCATCATTTTTCTTCACAAACAAAATAAACGCACCCCAAAGTATTATACTAGGTCGGATAAATCCCTATCCAACAACTCTTGCAGCTGATCCTTTAATTCCTTTAACTTGACTGGGACCATCCTATAAAGAGTAATAGAGATGCACTTAGTGCCCGACTCAACATCAATGGCAAAATCAATATCAAAATCCAGGGGCATACCGGGCAAATCCATAGAAAACATATCAATAAACTCAAGAACAACAAAAATAGAATCCAATGAAAGAGGTAAAGCAACAATAGTATAAAAAATATGATCCAAATAGGACAAACATCCTTTAACAAGCAACAACCCTGAACATAGGATATAACCCTCTTGGGACCCATAAGAAGAGTACCCTTCTAAGCTATCTTTGGCACACCTGGTGGAGATAAAGACACGGTCTTAGCATAATAATCTAGGATATCTTGGTGAGGCGCCAACCAATACATACCTAAAATGAAGTCAAAATCAACTATATCTAAGACAAGCAAATCGACCCAAGTCTCATGACCAGTAAAAGTCACAATACAAGATCAGTACAATTGATCCATCACTAAAGAATCTTCTATAAGGATGGATACACAAATAGGCATGGCAAAAGGCTTACTAACATAATCTAAGATTGAAGCAACATATGCAGACATATAAGAGAAAGTAAATCTCAGATAAAAAACACAGATTTAGATTATAAATAATAAGGATAATATCTGTGTAACAACATTGAAAGCCTCTGCCTCTAGTGTGGAAGGTATAGCATAGCACTATCCACAATCCCCAACTTCCTGAGTATCCCTTCAACCACCACTGCAGGTACCACTACCTTTACCTTGCGCACCTCTGGTAGAACCATTACCTCTCATAGTTGAAATAAGAATAGCTATGAACATATGACGGGGACCATCCTTGGATAAATAGTTAGTTTTATTACACACATAGAAAGATCTATGACCCAACTCAATATGATGAGGTACAAATAGACCAAAACAACCACCCTAAACTGTTGAACTAGAAGACCTACTATTTGAGCTCAATAAGGCTGCCTACACTGGTCTACCATGATATCTATGAAAAACTTTAGAATCCCTACCTCAAGAAGTATGACCTCCAAACTCTTCCATATGGCTCACCTTCCTGGCGCCTCCCAAGGATGCTCAAACAATACCCTCAGTCATCTTAGCATGGTCCATTATACTCTAAAATGATTCTCCAAACACTACCATATGAGATGTAGCTAACTGAAGAGAAACAACCAACCCCTTCATTAACTTTTAAATCTACTCAGATTCGGTGGCAATGTTAATATAGGAATACCTATACAAGGCATAAAAGTGTGCGTTATACTATACAATAGTCATGGATCCCTACTCTAGGTGATCAAACTAATCTCTCATCTGATCCCTCAGACTGTAAGGCATTAACCTCTCTAAAAAGGCCTTAACAAATCGATCCTAAGATATTTTTGGAGAATAAAGAGGTCTGTAGCTAAAAAATGACCTCCACCAATCTCTAGACATATCAATTAACTGATAAATAGTATACACAATACCATGTAACTTACGCAAACCCAGTTTATGTAAATTCTCACGATGGTCAATCAAGAACTCATAGACATCCTCGCCCATGAGACCACTAAACCTAGGAGGATCGAAATGAGTGAATCTATCAAATCTCTTTTAATCCTCAAAAGATATAATTATACTTACAACAAGAGGGGGCATGGTGAATCTGGCAAGATGTGCTCCCACCTGAGGAGGTAACATAGATAAAGGTTGAACTCTTGATCTAAGAATACCACACTTAGATATAGGTACTGAAGTAGGAATAAACTCAGAGTTTATGGAGTACCAAAAGCAAAAGTAGGTACTATCAAAGGATCCACACTCGAGATAGAGGAACAAAACAAGCAGATTCTAGCATAGATAAAGGTGAAATAATTAGAATTGGGGGTACAACAGACGCACTTGAAGGAGTACCCTCCAAATGGGTCAACAAGTGACTCAATAACCCCTCAAAGACAGGTGTAGAAAAACTTGGTGGAACTAAAGTAGGACCAACCTCTCCATCACACTCAACATGAGGTTTATGGAAGAGTCCTCTAGAAATACTCCTAGATGGAGAATATCCACGTGCCCATCCACTACCTCGAGCCCATCCACAACTCATCACTCTTCCTCAAAAGTAGGCTATCTCCTCTAATAAAGGCTATGTATATCTAACCTCAAGAGATCTAGTCATCATCATCTATGCCGAAAAGAGTGAAATACGACTTAGAACACAAGGTATGAAAAAAATCCACATGATAAAAAAAATGAGGAAAATTTCCTAAAGACATCATATAGGCTCTCAAAGATAGATACGAACGTCTATGTACCAATTTGTGAGACTCCATTCAGCATCTGATTCTTACTTTATTGAGACCAATAAACCTGCTACTCTGATACCAATTTGTCATGACCTAAAAATTCAAGGGCCATAATGGTACTTGTCACAACAAACCATGACAAGTAAGCCTATCACACAAACTGATATAAAAGCAAAAATAATAGCAACAACCCCAAAACCTGGTGTCACAGTGTAAGAACATCACTAATACAACTTGAGATCAAAAACATAAGATATTCAAAAATGGAAGACTCCATCTCTAAATATGAATAAAATAATAGTCTAAATAAAGAATGTTAGTAGCCAACTCTGAAAACAAGAATCCAATTTCTACATTGAATAGTTCTAAAGTTATCCCAAATCAACCACCATGAGGCACACTCGAACCAAAATCTACATCGAAAGGGCACAGTAAGGGTGAGTATAGTCCACTTGTACTTAGTAGGTATCATAGGTCGACTGAGCAAAGTAGAAAATAAAGTATACAAAATACATACTAAGGGAATGTCACGTTGTATGAGAAAATATCCCATAATAGTAGCCCATACCATTTCCATTAATAGTTCTATAACATTCATATACATCATAACAAATACTTGAAAGAAATATAAGTAAACCAATATCACACATACAAGTACTAGGGAAGAGATTACACATAGATAAGTATTTATCAAGAGAGATAATACAACACAAGTAAAGGAAAAATGTAACACAAATGCTATGAAGGAGATGATGATAATAATATTAATGATGATAATGATGATGTGATGCACGAGATTGTTGTACAACCTCCATATACACCTACGTAGCAAAATCTTTCCAACGTAGGACCCATGGGGGTTAATCAACCTATATACAATTCATATCCATATTTTCTCTTTGAGACATCCTTCAGTAGAGGGGTTTGAAGATATCATATTTAAAGATGAAATTGAGATAAAACTAATAATTATAAGATTATAAACGTACCCAAGTGAAAATGGAGTTTGAATCAAAGAAATACAAGTTGTAGGCCTTCCGGGCCAAAATCCTCAATTTGCCACTTTAATCCGTGTTAAAACAAGAATTAGTTGATAAAATTTGAGTAGAGTAGTTGAAATAAAGTGATTAAAAACTTACCCAAGCTTAGAAATAAAAGAAACTACTCAAAAGTGTGAAAGTCTAAGCACTAAGTCTCAAAAATGGGGGAAAAGGTAAAACATGGGTATATATAGCGTTCAAGTCTCTGCAAACTCATCAGGATTCATTCGGAATCCCGTGAAAGCAAATGAAATATACTACCCTATCATATTCGACACTCTAGACTCAATGGTGATATCAGATTTTTGAAAAAATATCATTTTCACAAAGTTAACCCCTGAAACCCAATTTTACACCTTTTTGAACTGAGGGTTGAAATGAGATTTAAAAGCCATAAATTACACCAATTATGTTACCAACCTAAAATGACATACTAGATGTTGGAGTAGTCCATTTTACCATCTGATGCACAAATCAATAAATATTGACCGAAGTCAACTATAAGGCTCTTAAAGCCACAAAAATTACAATTTCACATAAATCACGTCAAACTTCATCAGGAACCATGCCAATTATCCCTACTCAAAAATACCAAAAAGCAACCATAAAGAGAGGTAAAATAATCAAAATACATAGGAATGAATATTTTACAAAAATTACCAAAAATTCATGTCATTACATGTTTAAATGAGGAATGTATTAGCATATCAAAATTCTCTCAACCTAGTGGTATAATGAGGTTAGCAGACACATATATTGGGGTTTTAGTACATAGATAAAAATTTTCTCATGCAAGTCATGACTAGAGGGTGGTTATGATAACCTTAGTGTATATGTACGAGGTTCAAGTGAGTTTGATGGTTCCATGAGTGAACTAGGGAATTATATTTATATGTTGATTATTGCTTAACTTGTCTAGAATATGTTCTGAATTTGCTTAAATTATTGGATTTGGTTAATTTGACTATTAACTCTTGTTGGTGGTTTAACTAGTTGCAAGGTTCCATGTAGCAAAAAAATATAGTGCTTAAAGTTGATTGAGGATTTTCATATAAGTGAGATAGTATAAAGATGGTTATAAGTTTTTGGTTAGGTACAGGTTAATGTCTCAGGGTCTTATTGACAAGTTACTCATTTGGGTGTGTCTTTCTCATAGGTTCTAGGTTAACTTATTTTGTGTCTTGACCATGGTTAGGGTCATCTAAGAGTTAGTAATTCTTATTTTACCTATGGTAGTCCATGGGGTATGGCCAGACTTACTGGTCCATGGTATTGAAATAGTAGGAGTGAGAGCGGTACTTTAGAACCTATAACTCGTAGGCTAGTAGAAGGTAATTACTCTCTTTTGGGGAAGTAGAAAGGTAAAGTTAGGCAAATTTTTGGTGTCCATAATGGGAAATGGGGGGTGTGGGTTTAGGTAATGAAAATAATATAATGCACACTTTCTATTAAATATATATGTTATGTTTGTGTAATCCAAATCGTGTGATTGATGAGGTATACCAGTACATATGGTTTGTAAAAATACTACTATTATTTTATCTTTTTTTGGGTATAGTCTTTTGTATGAATTAGTGTTGGTTTCATGACTATTGCAGTTAATGATTTTTCAGCAACTCCCACTTCTCTTACTCTTGGTGAAAGTTGTGTCCAGTTCTACTTCCCCTTAGAAGCTTTAGAACCTATTTAGACTAGTTCCTAGGGTTAGTTTACTTTTTTGAATTTAATATTTGTAATATTAGTTGTATAAAGGTTGGTTACTTCAATTTAATAAAGACTTTCACATTTTATGTTGAACGGATGGTATGGGATTCTCCTATCTAGATGGATTAGAATAGGTGTCCTCATGATTCAATAGTTTGGGTTGTGATAATTTGGTATCTGAGATTAGGTTACCGATCGCCTAGTATAAGAGAAAATTTTGATTATATACCTATGAATTGGTTTTTTTATATCAACATGTAATCTTAGAGAAGCTATAAGACATCTTAGGAAAAATTATTTCACTTCTTTCTTTATGTTATGCAATTGTTTGGTTGTTGTATTAGTTGAGATCAATTGGTATATATTGATTCCAATTGGTATCTTATCTATTCAAGAGCATGTCATTTGACTCTACTAGAAATGATACAAATAACAAAAATTAGAACCGAGAAGATTCCAATTGGTATCTAACTAAAAAAGCTATATATAATAGGATTGATGATCCTTTTGGGTTATTGTATGCACAAATGGAGCTGTTAATTAGGTTTGTTAGGGTGATAATGACTTTGACCCTCTCTACTTTTATGTGTTGTGATTTTAATTGCTTGAATTTCTTGAATTCATGCTATGTGGAAGTTGAAATTTCCATTATGGTGTGGTTTCATATAAAAATTTGACAGTGACAATTCCTTTTGGTTGATATGGATATAAATTTTTAACTTGGTATATAAGGCTAAGGGAGTTGAGTACTCGTGTTGAACCATCGATGCTTGAATATTGTGAAATTAAGCTTTTATGTGGGGTGGGGCTGGTCTTGCTACTATAAGAACCAAAATTCAAGGTTGAGCCTACCCAACATATTATATGTGTGACTTTTTTGGAAATTAAATTACATTTCATGGAAACAAGGATTAAATCCGTAATAGCGGGGGTGGTTTAAAGGAATTTTCTCTTGCAAAGTATGGTTTCTTGAAACATTATGTATTATATTATGGTGTTAGTTGTCTGTTAATATGCGCTTGGGCTTGATTTTAGGGAATTGATCATTTCTAAATGTTTTTTGTGTTTATATTATTAGTATTAAGAGTTTGGAAATGAGACATGGTTGAACTTAGCAAAAATCTGGGTAGCCATTGATATGGGTCATTGTAGCAACGTGAGGATCAGTATAACGATGCCATGTCTAAATGTTTTTCCATATTAGTGTCGTTATAGCAACATCTAGACCATTATGGTAATGCAGGCGAGACAATGGCGATGCTTTATGCCCTCAACATGTTTGTCAAAATGCTTAAGAGAATGATTTTGTTACATAGTTTGACTATTATTGAAAACTTTGCATTTTATAATATGGTAATGGAACCTAAATTGGTTTAAATGGTTTTAAATGAATTGGAAAGGACTTTGTGGCCATGGTATTGGTTTAAATGCAAACTTTAGAGTCAAATTGAATTCATGGCTTTGGTATGGCATAAATGGACAGACTTTCAAGCTCTAGTTTTGGTAGGACAATACCAATGATTAATGCCTAATAAATAAGACTCGTTGGTAATTGGTTGGATGTGTGTGAATGGTTTTAATATGGGCATAAAGGGGTGTGTGTTATCAAAGCCATGAAAGGTGGTGGTCGTGGAGGGACTAAAATTGGAAACTCATTTTTTCCAATGTGAGGTTGGTCTTGGTGACCATGTGCATTATGTCACACTTATATTTTATGAGATGTGCTAGTTATCTCAAGTCTTTCTCTGAATCGTGCAGCTAACATGCGTCGGGGCCCTTTCAATAGGAGGAGCTGAACCCATATAGCCCATGGGTGGATTTAGGATGGTAGAGCGACACAATCCAAGGTTAAAAGGTTTTAAGTGCATGCTAAACCCGATTCTATTTTTCGATATGGTGTATATATATGTGTGTGTGTGTGTGTATGTAGCTATGTATGTGATTGCATATAGTTATTTACTTTGTTTTTGAATGATGGCATTATTTTATCCTTATACTGAATACACTCTAGCATTCACCCGCTAACCCATCTTCAGGTGTTGTATCCCCATGCGATGCAGAAACTAGCTATACTACTTCTCCTACTTAGTGACTTGGATTCGGGGATAGTATTTATCTCAGACTAAAGTGGTGAGCTTCTATACTCCGAAGACTCTATTTCATGCTATGGACTTATTTTTATATTTTTGTATATTTATTGGACATTGGTTTTGGATGTGGTCGGGGGCATGTCCTGACCGAATGTTCTTGGATTTCAGTAAGAGGATTTGTGTGACTACTATAGGCATAAACGGTTCTGATATTGGTGTCAACCTTGACATTAGTATTGGTATTGGGGATGACACCGAATGGATGCTTGGTTAGATGTTTGGATAGTTATAGTTTTGATCTTTATAATATATTTTATAATTATAATTATTCTATCTTATTATATGTTCGAAATTTATTTGGCATAGGGTATAGGGAGGTAATGGTTAGGTATTAGGGGCGATCTTTGATCCGATCGGACTTGAGAAGTCTAAAATGACTAGACCCTAGTTTGGGTCATGTTAGGTTGGTATCAGATTCATAGGTTCATGGTTACTTGGAAGTCCATAAAGCCATGTTGAGTAAAGTCTCTTTTAAAGGTGTGTAGCATGTCATACTCATAAGGGAGAGGCTACGAGGCATTTAGGAATATTTATATTTCTTGCGTTCTATTTTCAAGCTATAGAGTCTAAGGTCCTGAATACTCTTCTAATTCAAGTGTATTTTAAACCCTTTCTATGTTTCTACCTCAATTGGTGACTCTGTGATTGGTAGAAGATTCTATAGGGGGTGTGGTATCTGTTGGTAATAAAGATACTTTAGTGGACCTGTTTGAATTAGATATGGTAGATTTCGATGTCATATTAGGGATAGATTGGTTGCATTCGTGTTATGCTTCTCCAAACTATCAGACCCGTAAGGTCGTCTCCTAATGTGTCAGTTATTAAGTAGGAGGGTGGTTACCTAGCTCCAAAGAGGACGTTTATATCTTATCTTAATGCTCGGAGATTAATCTCTAAGGGGTGTCTCTATCATCTAGTTTGGGTTAAATATTCTAACTCGGAGGGCCTTCATTGCATCCCATTCTGGTGGTAAATGAATTTCCTGAGGTCTTTCCTGATGACCTTCCTAATGTTCCTCCTAATAGGGAGATTGAGTATGGGATCGATCTTGTTATGGAAACTCGTCCAATTTCTGTTTCTCCAAATAGAATGGCTCAATCTAAGTTAAAGGAGCTTAAAGAGCAACTCAAAAATCTTTTAGACAAACGTTTTATCCATCCTAGTAGTCTCAGTAGGGCGCATTGGTGTTATTTGTATGTAAGAAAGATGGTTCCATCGGATGTGCATTGATTATCGGCAGTTGAACAAGGTAACGGTAAATAATAAGTATCATCTTCAGAGGATAGATGATTTGTTTGATCAGTTATAGGGTGCTAAATTTTGCTCCAAAATTGATCTTTGGTCCGGGTATCACCAATTAAAGATTAGGGAGGTGGATATACCTAAGACTGCCTTTTGTACCCGGTATAGGCATTTTGAGTTTCTCGTTATCTCTTTCAGGTTGATCAATACCTCTACGAAATTTATGGATTTGATGAATAGGGTCTTCCATCAGTTTTTGGACTTATTCATTATTGTTTTCAAAGACGATATCCTAATGTACTCTAAGAGCGAGGTGCATCATGCGAATCACCTCCATATTGTATTGCAGACTTTGAAAGATCAATAGTTGTATGCTAAATTCTCAAAATATAAGTTCAGGTTGAACGCTGTCATTATTATGGATCATATAATTTTTAGTGAAAGGATCATGGTGGATCCGCAGAAAGTTACAGTGGTCAAGAGGTGGCCTAGACCCACGACTCCAATTTAGCTGGCTACTACAGGAGATTTGTAGAGAGTTTCTTGACTATAGCTGCCTCATTGACTAAGTTAACTCAAAAGAAGGTAAAGTTCATGTGGTCTGATGCTTATGAGGGTAGTTTTGAGAAGCTGAAGAATAAGCTATCTTCGGCTCTGATTTTGACTTTGCCTGGAGGAACTGATAGGCTTGTGGTATAGTATGATACATCCTGTATGGGGATTGGTTGTGTTCTTATGCAACATAGAAAGTTGATAGCTTATGCCTCTAGACAATAGAAGGTGCATGAGAAGAATTATCCAACTCTTGACTTGGAGTTATTGGATGTGGTATTCGCATTGAAAATCTAGCATCATTATTTGTATAGAGTGCATGTGGATATCTTTTCTGATCATAAGAGCCTGCAATAAGTTTTTACTCATAAAGAGCTTAATCCAAGGCAAAAGAGGTGGCTTGATCTTCTCAAGGATTATGCATTATTCTTCACTACCACCCAGGTAAAGCTAACTTGGTTATTGATGCTCTGAGTAGGTTATCTATGGGGATTCTGGCTTATATGGACAAGGATAAGTGGGACTTGGTGAAAGATATTTATCGTTTGGCTAATCTTAGAGTTCATCTCTTGGACTCCAAGGATGGTGGTGTGTTTGTACAGAAAGTGGCACAGTCATCTCTTGGTGCTGAAATTAAGGAGAAGAAAGTGTTAGAACCTGTATTGATGAGGATCAAGGGTGATGTAGGTGAGCAAAAAGTGATGTTCTTTGAAATTAGTGGTGATGGTACCCTACGGTACCAAGAGAGATTATATGTTCCTGATGTAGATGGTTCGCAAAAGAGGATTCTGGCTGAGGTCGTGAGTCGCGCTATGTTGTTCATCTCAATTCGACAAAAATATATCATGACCTTAAGAAGACGTATTGGTGGAGCAATATGAAGTGGGATATGGCTAATTTTGTGGCCAAGCGCATGGTGTGCCAATAAGTAAAAGTTGAGCACATTAGAGCCACAGGATTGTATCAAAAGATTGAGTTGCCTGAATGAAAGTGGAAAGTGGTCAACATGGATTTTGTTACCGGCCTTTCTCGGTCTTGGAATAAGTTTTATTCGGTTTGGTTCATCATGGATTGGATGACAAGGTCTTCTTATTTCTTGCTAGTGAGGACTAATTTCTCGGCTGAGGACTATGCGAGGTTATACCTCCAAGAGACTGTGAAGTTGCATGGGGGACCTATTTCCATCATCTCTGACTGTGGTGCTCAGTTTTTATATTATTTTTGGTGGTCATTTCAGAAAAGTTTAGGTACTAAGATGAGTTTGAGTACTGCTTTTCACCCGCAGTCGGATGGGCAAGCAGAAAGGACTATTTAGATGTTGGAGGATATACTTCGTGCTTGCGTGATTGACTATGGTGATAGTTGGGTTGAGCACTTACCTCTTGTAGAGTTTGCATACAATAATAGCTACCACTCTAGTATTAGGATGGCCCCATTTGAGACGTATGATAGGAGGTGCAGGTCTCCTATTGGGTGGTTCAAGATTAGTGAGGCAGACATATTTGGATCAAAATTAGTTCACCAAGTTATGAAAAAGGTGAAGGGGATTCGAGATAGGCTTAAGGCTACCCAAAGTCACCAAAAGTCCTATACAGGTGTGAGACATAGAAAGTTAGAGTTTGAGCCTTTCAGGTTGGGGATAGGGTATTCTTGAAGGATCTCCCATGAAGGGAGTAATACAGTTTGGAAAGAAGGGAAAACTCAGTCCCCGATATATTTGTCTGTACGTGATTTTGAGGAGGGTAGGCAATGTTGAATATGAGTTGGAGTTGCCTTCTAGTTTAAGCACCATTCACCCAGTATTTCATGTTTCTATACTGAGGAAATGTATAGTTGATCTATTGCAAATTATGCCAGTCAAGAATATTGGTATTTTGGATTCCCTATCTTATTAAGAGATCCAGATTATGATCTTAGATCATCAGGTTCATTGGGTGTAGACCAAGGATGTGGCCTCGGTAAAGGTACTATGGAGGAACCACAAGGTGGAAGAGGATACATGGAAAGCTAAAGAAGACATGAAGTCCAAGTATCCGTTCCTATTTTCTGCTTCGAAAATTCATACGGGAGGTATGTGTTCTTCATAAATTCTTATTTTTCAAACTTTGCTAAAGGAAAGATTGATTCCTTGATATCTTTGTTTTCTATCTTAAAGGTAAGCATAGGGATGTTTAGGGGTTTAATCGCGTCGGTACTGCCTTGTTCCATCACTCGAGGATGAATAATAAAGTGGGGGAGAATTGAAACACCCTGGATTCTGGTCCTTGTAAATTTCTTAGGTCGTGAACCTTCTGATTATCATATGACTCACCATACATGTTGTATAGTGTGAGTACGGATCAGGTGACCCAACTCATAAGTTATACAGAGTGTGGTGGTTGGATTTTTATTGTGGTTACGACTTGATGGGTACAGGTCATATAGTTGGCTATGGCTCATTGGGTTGGTCCTTTACTTAATATAAAACTTAGTAACTTGACTTGGCTCTGAGTACGAGTGTCTCACTAAGAGCTGTGAGGATAAGGTACGAGTGGTAAGGTGTAATCGCATGTTGTCCAGTGTTAATACCTTTAGATTCTGCTTGTGGTATGACTGGACCATACTAGTCATATGGTCTGGTCACGAGTTGAGGCCTTAGAGTCGTATGTTGGACAGAATATGATGTCCAACTTTTTGATCAAAGTACAAGTAGAAAGTACCACTCGTATGATGTGGGTATGGATGAGGGGTCCAAACCGTACCCACTTATTGGATTTTTACAATTTAACTTGGGGGTATTCTGGATATTTTCCCTAATAACTTCTTTTGACCCTATGACCTAAACATCTTTTGGGGCTTCATTTACCTCTAATTCTCAATCAAAACACTCTTAAATCTCTCTCAATCTCTTGGTTCAAGAAAGTCTGGGGTTTCTTCAAAGTAATCAATTAAAGCTCTTAAGGGTGGTTTCTCTCCATTTTTCTTGGTACCTAAGGCATGTTACTCATTCCTCATTGTTATTTCAACTAAAATCATGTTTTAATGAATGATTTTTATGTCATAATTGTGGTATTATTTTGGGTTTTGAAGTATATGTTGGGGGTTTTGGTTGTTCTTGGTTGAATAGTGTTTCCCATGTTTTACTTATGGTTTTCATGTTATACTTGTGATTTGAACATATGGTTACATAGGAATGGTCAATTGGTACTTGGTTTTAGTTTTGGAAATTATATGTCCTCAACATGTTCGTCAAAATGCCTATGAGTAATTTTGTTGCATAGTTTGACTATTATTGAAAACTTTCCATTGGATAATATGGTAATGGAATATAAATTGGTTTAAATGGTTTTAAATGAACTGGAAAAGCCTTGGTGGCCATAGTGTTGGTTTAAATGGAAACTTTGGAGTCAAATTGGTTTCATGACTTTAGTATTACATAAATGGACAGACTTGCATGCTCTAGGTTTGGTATGACGATGCCAATGATTAATGCCTAATAATTATGACTTGTTAATAATTGATTGGTTGTGTGTGGCTGGTTTAAATGTGGGCTTAAATGGGGATATGTTAGCAAAGTCATGGAAGATGACAGTCTCATAGGGACCAAAACTGAAAAATCATGTTTGACGATGTGAGGTTGGTTTTGGTGATCATATGCATCATGTCACACTTATATTTTGTGAGATGTACTAGTCATCTCAGGACTTTCTTCGGTTCGTGTGGCTAGCATGCGTTGGGGCCCTTTCTGTAGTGGGGAGTTGAACCCATATAGCCAATGGGTGGATTTAGGATGACAGAGCTATACAATCCCAGGTTAAAAGGTTTTAAATGCATACTAAACCTGGTTCTCTTTTTCAAAATCCCATGCTAGCGTTCATCTGCTAAATCATCTTCGAGCATTGTATCTCCACGCGATGCAGGAACCGGCCATACTACTCCTCCTGCTCAGTGACTTGGATTCAGGGATAACATTCATGTTAAACAGAAGTGGTGAGATTCCATACTCCGAAAGACTTCATTTCATGTTATGGACTTCCTTTTTTATTTTTGTATATTTCTTGCACTTTAGTTTTAGCTATGGTCGGGGGCATGTCTCGATCGTATGTTCTTGGATTTTTGTTAGGGGCTTTGCGTGAATACTATGGGCATGGGTGGTGTCGGTATTGGTGTTAGCCTTGGTATTGGTATTAGTATTGGGGCTGAAACTGGATGGATACTTGATTGAATGTTTTGATAGTTATGGTTTTGAGCTTTATTAAATGTCTTTCAATTATAATTGTTCTATTTTGTTATATGTTTGGAATTCATCCAGTATGGGGTACAGGGTGGTTATGGTTGGGTATTTGGGCCGGTCTCCGATACGGGTTGTACTTGAGATGTCTGACACTACTAGGCCCTGGTTCGGATCGTGTTAGCACACCTGATAGCTCTAAAACCATATTAGGGAGGAAAATACCCTTGCCCCGGTAGCAGTCCTTTCACTCCATCACGATTTAGGCCCAGCCCCCACATTAGATGGATGTCTTAAATAACATAGGACATCACCTTTGCCTAAAGGTAGGTCGTATCAAAAGGGTTTCCTGACGGACAAATCCTTTGGGACACCAAGTTCAGCCACCTTTGAGTGTTGGCTGAGAAATAAGTACTAGAAATACCCTTGGTGAAAGGCTAATAAGCCTACTCTCTTAACTCCTCCAGAACCAAAGTGTCTCGCAATCATTATTTTAAGTATTTTACTTGCATGGGGACATGCAAAAGTTCTATGTTGAGGGTATTGATATGACATGGACTTACGACTTTTTCAATTCTCAAAACTAGGGATATTTACAAGTATGAAGGTATTTTATATGGATATGACATACTTTTGGGTATTTGTAGGCAAATCAAGACTAGAGAAGTAAAGTCTAAGACATCTGGCAGTTACGACATCAGATGACCCCTTCACAACCATGGAATATGACCACAATCATACTAAGTTATCGTGGGTGGAATTAGGGAGTTACCAATCAGTGATTAATCAGACAAAGCCTTCTTACGATCGTACCTAGATTGTAAATTCATATGATTGATGCTAGGAAGAAGTCCCTAAAAGCATGCTTGCATATGTAAAGTTTAAAGAAGATCAGACAACTATATTGCACGATCATGGGATGATATCATAGAATTGTACTGAAGAACATGGAAAAGATGTTCTGTAAGGTGAAAAATTAGAGAAAGGTTCTATGAAAGAGAAGTGTCATCATACCAAGAATCCATAAGCTCGTACTAAATGTCGTTCTATTCAAGCCATGAAAAATGCAAAAGTTATGAGCCGACCAATGAGCACCAAAGATGATTGTGAGATGTCACCACGATCGTACCTTTCTTCGTCCAAGGCACCAACTTAACAAATCCCTGTGTGTATAGGATAAGTTTTTATTTTTTCAGTACTTCTATTTGGTCTTTGTACTAATTTACACTCTTTTATATTATTTTAAAGTTTCAAGGCATATTCTTGTCCTTGAATTCACAATCATTGATTTTTAGGGTTTTAATTCAAAGTGAGATTTTAGAGTTTTTCATTTAATTCTTGTAAGTTCATAATGCTTTTTTATCAGAATTATTCTTATGTTGTTGCAAAAATAAGTAGTTAAATACCATAATTATGGTTGTGGAACCATGACGGATTAATGAAGTAGTATTCGTAGTAAGAGGTGATTCTCAAAGGATATTTGGGCATTTATTGTTATTCTCTGCAGTTGGATTATTTTTTAACAGTTGAAAATTGTTAGAACTTGCCTTATCTCTACTCTGTACTTTAGCAAGAGTAACAGATAGGAAAAGGGAATCAATAATGAGACTTGGAGCTATCAACCTCCATTCAATTAGATCATAAGCCGATAAATGGGATAGACTGATATGAGATTAGTGATAGGGGTTAGTAATGCAAAATCCATGAGACATGAAGCTTTGTGATTAGGGATAGTCCGTATTAGGGAATAACATAGTCATATAGATGAACATAACCTATTAATTCTGTATGTCGAGCACCATAAGAGATCACTAAGTACGAAGAAACTATGAAGTTATGAAGTTATTGGGGAACACAATCCTTGTGTGTCTCCCATACTAATTACAAATCCAACAAATCAACAACTGTTACTATTGGAATTTCCATTTACAAAACCCCTATGTTTTTTGAGATTGTTATTGATTGCTTAGACAAATAAATTGATAGAGATTATGACCTATTCCCTAGGGGATCAACCCAACCTAGTTTAGTTCTATATTTAATCAATGATCGTTTTATGTTTTGTTTAAAGGTTTAATTTGGGATACATCAACCACGTACATTTTCTTGCATTGTAGCATATTATGATATAGGTTTTGGTGCTCAGCATCAGACTCAAGATTTGCTCGATCCGGTACCTTTTTTAGTAATAGCTAGTGGTGAGTCCTCATCGTTTGGGGATGAGATTTCAACGTTTATCCTTTTTAGTTTTTTATTTTAGGTTTAGACAATTCGAGTTAGCTGAAAAATCATTCCAACAACTCATACGTAGTAGAGGCTTTTGTATGGATCTTAGATATTTCAGCTTTGTAGTGTTTTCAGATGTAGCTTTATTTAAGTATTAACTCTAATATTTATTTTTGAATCAATTATCTTTAATAGTCAATATTTTAGTTATAATCAGTATTCGTAGTCTCATGTGAGGCCATGGGTTAGCTTGGGTTCACTCACCGTGTTATGACCAGGGTGTAGTCTCGGATCATAAAATGAGGTCGTATCCCGAGTTGAGGTTAAGAGTCGGGTGTAGGGTTGAGATTTGGGTCTCAAGTTAGTAGTTATATCCTGAATTTGGGTCGCGAGTTAGGTCTTTACTCGAGGTAGGGAGTTGGTTTTAGGGGTCTGAAGTCTGTCTTAGGGGGCAGGGTCAAGAATATTGATTAGAGGAATCGGGTCCCAAGTCGAGGTAAGATCCTAGATCTTGGGTCATGGATCATAGCTAAGAGTCAAATTCTAGGTCAAGGTATAGAATCGAATAGAGAGTCAAGGTTTGGCCCTAAGTTAGGGTTATGAGTGAAAATTCAGGTTCAAGGCTTAGACCGTGTCTTGAGTTGGGGTCAAAAGTCGAGAACTAGATTAAGATCGAGATTTAGGGCTACGATAAGGACTCAGATATCTAATAGAAGTCGCATCTAGAGTCCTAGGTCTCGATTCGAGGTTGAGAGTTGGATCTCAAGTTAGGGTTGTTAATTACCCTAGAAACACACAATTGAATTAGCTAATGAGTTTGAATGAATAAGAAGTTTTGATTCAGTCATGCGTAGCATAACATGATTAATATTGTAAAATGAAGACTAGATAATTAAGCAATTAAAAATCAAAGATCGAGATAGTTTGAGCCAACTAGAGTTGGGTGATCTATGTAGGTGGATTGCATTCCTTGGTTGTTGGTATTGAGCAAACAAGCAAATAATAACTAAAAGAGCTTAATAGACAGTAAAATAATGAACATTTAATTTAGACAGTGAATTGTGTTTTTGGGATGATTATTACAAAGATTTATATAGGGGTCCACAACCAATGATCTATTATTATGCACTAAACCCCCCATTAAATGACATACTATTTAAAGATAAGGTAATGATCAACGTTATTCAGGGGTCGGTTACATAACGACTACTAAAGGGTTGCACAAACTTGTTGGCTTTCTCCCGGGCTAAGATGCTCTTGTGATGTAGTGTATCAACCTTGATTTGTAACTGATACTCTTTATGTGTTCTTACCTTAGTCACCTCGGTCATTTGCGTTTTGATGCGTCATTAGATCCTGTCTGGCTGGTAGCTGACATGCCAGTCATTCTTCCATATATCATGATTTGTCTCGTCCATATATCCAGGCTATTTTTTTCCTATACATTGGGTCGGGGTCAAGATTCGGGTGATGGGTCAGGGTAAACAGTTGGGGTTAGGTTTGTTGTCAAAATATTTGCTCAGATTATATCTAAATGCTCTGAGGGATAATATTTTCTTGTTACTAACAAAACATGAAAAGATAAGTTAAAAACTAATTTTTCTAAGAAAATGTTTTCCTACTTTTCTAGGAAAGCATTTTCCTTCATATCAAATTTAGAGGCCGTTTGGCCATAAACAAAAATCACTTTTTTTCGAAAAATTATTTCAATTTATAGAATTTATGGTATTTGGCCATGAAAATTTTTCAATTTGTTTTTTGAAAAGTGAAGACAAGTTTTTGTTGTTTTCACTTTTCTTCAACTCCAATTTCAATTTTTATTATTGATACATATGACCCCAATTTTTTAAACTTTTTTACAAAAACCTCCTCTTAACTTCACATCACTTTGCCTGCATTGTTGATTTGCTTGGTCGAGCAGGCAATTAAATATATCTCAAAGATTGTAAGGAGAGAGATCATCGTTAGGGATGTAAGAAGGTTCCATCACTTCAGTAATGGGACCGTTCATGCATGGATGATTGGTGATATAGTATATTTTGTAGATTCATACAAGTTTTATTTATAGATTCTGTCACCAAAATCATTTTAGGCAACATTATAATATCCATTTACAATTTCTACCAACAACTACCAAAATTATTAGCTATCCCGGCACAGAACTTCTCACATAGAAAAACAAAGAAACATAAATCATAAGTATTCAGTAACAGATAATTCAGGTGTGATATAGATTTGTGCATTAGCAATAGCAACAACTTCATCTTAAGGTAATAGAATAAAGTATATAAAACTGAACCTTAAAATGAATTTCCTTTCAGTAAAATATTGGTGAGCAATAACAAATTCAAAGTTCTAAGTAACATTTTGCACAAAAAATGTAACGAGAGATACTTATAGAAAGCTTTGTAAGAAATATTGTTTCTTCAGTTAGGAAAGTTTTGTTCTAATGAAAACTAATTTACCATAAATAATGTGGAGTTAAAAAGATACAAGAAAGTTTGATATTGAACTATTAAGACCAATCTATGTGAAAACTTATCAGAATAACTTGTTGTCAACATGCTTGTTTGTTGTGATATTAGTCTTGATAAATTAGTTGTCACGTGCAGTGAACAATTCATTGTTGTATGTAAATTAGTTGTCACGTGCAGTGAATAATTCTTGTTAACAGGTAAATTAGTTAGTTGGACGATTTTGATTCTTTTTAAAAGTTGGGGATGTAAAATTATATTTTAAAAAAAAAACTTTCTAAAAGTTAAAATATTTTCGAAAATACATGGTTAAATACAACTCCAACTTCAACTCCAATTTTTTAAAAAATTTAATTTTCATGATCAAATACCCGCTTAGTGTTAATCCAACAGGACTTCATTTATTGAGATTATTGAGACTCAGAGGGAGTAGCATATAACAAAGTTACCAACAACAGTGGTGGCGCAGCGGAAAGGGGTTATCCCAACCTACTCAGAGGTCGAGGGTTCGATCCTGGGTATGGACAAACACTCTGTTGGGAGCTCTCCCCCCAAATGAGGTCCGACGTGAGACGAATCTGAATATAATCGACCTCCTAAAAAAACAGATACCAAACACGAGATGGTTTAAATATATATATATATATATAACAAAGTTCAACATTAAAAAAGAGAGAGAGAGAAGGGAGAAGGAAATCATAACTCGGAACCTTCTTGAGAAGTCCTTAGGTCAACCACCAAAGCTCCAATAATATTAAGTATTAAAAATTATTCCATGTGATACACGCGCTCTTCATTTTTGTTCACATCAACTTTTTCCAATTATTCTTTTTTTTTTTTTTTGGTAATCTTTTTCCAATTATTCACTGTATGCGTGGACCTTAATTATTGTTTCAACCTTCTTTCTTTCGAAATTACTATACTTACTATTATATAAAACCAGACCACCATCATTTCTTCATCCCCATAACCCCGTCTTCAGCCCCATCATTGACCTCCCACATTCATCAATGGCTTCTCTCAGTAACTCAATTCTTACATTCCGAACAACTACACCTTATCAGCACGAAGATACAACTACTTTTAGACTGATCGATTCATTTCTTTCGTCATCATATTTTTCTAATAGAGGCAAGTTGTCAACAAGAACACCTTCCTTGTCCTCAAAAACTAGTCGATCTTTCACATCTATCATCAATGAGTTTGAAGAAGGAAAAGGTAACAAACCCGTTGATCAATTAGAAGAAAGTACAAGTACTACTACGACGACAAAAATTCAAGAATCAGAACTAGCTGATCGATGGCTAGAAATTCACGGTCAAGATGATTGGGTAGGAATGCTTGATCCAATGGATTCACTTTTACGTAACGAATTAATTAGATATGGAGAAATGGCTCAAGCTTGTTACGATGCTTTTGATTTTGATCCATATTCTAAGTATTGTGGGAGTTGCAAATTTCCAAGGCGCAAGTTTTTTGATGGCCTAGGCATGGCCGACTATGGCTACGACATCACACGTTACCTATATGCAACTTCAAATATTAACTTGCCAAATTTCTTCAAGCAATCGCGTTGGCCTAAGGTATTGTGAGATTTGAAATCATAACCTCGTATATTTTATCTCATCTAAAATGTCAAATTGTTATAGAAAATGTAAGTTTAGAGTGTGTTTGGTACGAAGAAAAGTGTTTTCCATGAAAATATTTTCCTGAAAAACAAGTTTGATTTCTTATTTGTTTTCTTATATTTGATTGGTAAATGAAAAATATTTTTTGAAAAATATTTTTTAGTATTGATTGGTGAATGAAAAAATATTTTTAAAAAATGTATTTTAGTATTTAGCTAAAGCGTAAAGTTATATTTTAAAATCTTTTTTAAAAATAAATTAAAAAAATTAAATTTTTTTGGGGAAAGGGGGTTAGTAGGCGGGTGGGTGGAGGTGTAGAATAGGTAGTAGAGGTAGGGTAAAAAAAAATTTTAAATTATTTTTGTTAAAAAAAAATAAAAAATTGGTGGGGGAAGGGGGGTTAGTAGGAGCAGGGGTTAGGGTAGAGGAGTGAGGGGGAGAAAAAACTGAATTTTTTTTAAAATAAAATTTAATTTTTTTAAAAAAAAAATTTAATTTTTTTTTTTTTTGAGGTTGGGGGAGGGGGAGGGGGAGGGGGAGGTACGGGAGGGGGCCCTAGTAAGGGGGAGAGAGAGAGAGGTAGTGGTGTGGGGTAAGAAAAAAATTTAAATTTTTTAATAAGATATAGTTATTGTTTTTAGGAGGGGCTGATAGGGGTAGGGGTGGGGTGAAGGTAGGGGATGACTAAGAAAAAAAATTAAAATATTTTTTAAAATAATTGAATTTTGGGGATGGGATGGGATGGGATGGGATGGGATGGGAATGGGGATGGGGGTGAGGGTAGGGTAAGGTTAGGGGTAAAGGTAGGGGTAGGGGTAGGGGTAGGGATGGGGGTAAAGGTAGGGGTAGGGGTGAGGGTAGGGGTGGTATCGGGGTGATAAGGTATTAGGGGTGGGGGGTGAGGCGGGGGCGGAGTAGATGATTTTGAAAATTGTATGAACATTTTAGTTTTAAGTGAGGTTAAAAGAGAGTTTTGGAAAATGTTTTTTTTTTTTTTTCGGAGGGAAGTCATTTTCTTTAAATTTAAGAAAAATATGTTGGTTTGAAAAATATTTTTCAAAATATATAAGCCAACCAGACATAGGAAAACTGAAAAACATTTTCTGAAAAATGTTCTCCTTCATACCAAACACATCCTTAGTAACTTATTTATATTGTGTCAATAGGTATGGAGTAAAAATGCAAATTGGATCGGTTATGTGGCAGTTTCTAATGACGAAATGTCGAAACGCTTAGGGCGCCGTGACATAACAATAGCATGGAGAGGTACTGTGACTCGTTTGGAATGGATTGCTGATTTAATGGACTACCTCCGTCCGATTAACTCAGACAATATACCTTGCCCTGATCCTCATGCCAAGGTGGAATCTGGGTTTCTTGATCTTTACACTGACAAAGACGAGAAGTGCAGGTACTATTCAGAATTTAAATTTGACAAGTTTAATTTGTAACGTTTTAATATTGAACCCGTTATACTTTCAAAATTGTGCATATATTCATAATTTAATAGTTGTTGAATTTTAGTGATTTTTGCTCATATATTAGAGGTATTAGTTTAAGTCATATGCACTATCAGATGTAAATAATTATGAGGGGAATGATGAGATTGATGAAAATGTCTCTAACCGTATTGGAGCAGGTTGGATGAAGTGGAGGCTCACCTCGGGAGTGTTGTGTGATAAGAAGGTGTCACTAAAACTTAAAAGGCCATTTCGTCCAGCCATATTATATGGAGCAGAGTGTTGGCCAGTCAAGAACTTCCACATTCAAAAGATGAAGGTGACGGAAATGAGAATGTTGCGTTGGATATGTAGACTTACTAGAGGGATAGAGTTAGGAATGAGACTGTTCAGGAGAAGGTGAGAGTGATTTCGGTGAAACGCAAGATGCGGAAAGAAAGGTTGAGATGGCTTGGGCATATGATGATGAGGAGCACCGATGCCCCAGTTCGTAGGTGTGAGAGACTTGCGTTGAATAGCTTCAGGAGGAGGAGAGGTAGACCGAAGAAATACAGGAGGGAAGTGATTGGATATGACATGGAGCAGCTTCAGCTTACTGAGGACATGACCCTAGATAGGAAGGTGTAGAGGTCGCGGATAAGGGTAGAAGGCTAGGATGTGTGCGTGGGTTGTAGCAAGTAGTTTTAAGAGCTCCATGTATAGCCGGATTAATAATCCTAAGACTGTGTCCAAAGGTAGGAGCCCTAGTTAGGAGGGTTTGGGTGTGGTAGGTATCTCTAATTTGTGAGTGTATGTTACTACTAGGTGGGAGTCGTATTCCTGATGTCCTATTTCTTATCTCTTATTTCATATTGCGCTTATTTATCTTATGTCGTATTATTCTGATTTCTATTTTACTATATCTTATCCTTTTTATGTTAAATCATTCATCATGTTTCATGTTTCATTACGCTTTTATTTACTATTCTCTTTCTTGAGCCAGGAGTCTATTAGAAACAGCCTCTCTACTTCTTTGGAGATAGCGATATGAACTGCATACATTTTACCCTCCTCAGACTCCACTTTATGGGAATACACTGAATTTATTGTTGTTGTTGTAACTAGTAACAATATTTTATTTTTAAGATTAAATTCAGGTCCACATTTTATGAAGATTTACTTGTAGATATGCTTTGAATGACTGATAGTGAAAAAATTATTTACATTAACCCATTGTGCTTTTACAATGTAGTCGCACAAAGTAGGATCTGGTGAGACTAGAGTGTATATAGGCCTTACTTCTACTTCAAAAGAAGAGGTGAGTAAAATAGATTCTAATATTTTGTTATTTTTCTATGATTTATTCAGGTACTGCAAATTTTCAGCAAGAGAACAGATACTAACGGAAGTGAAAAGATTGGTAGAAATGTACCCAGATGAGAAAATAAGCATAACGGTTACCGGACACAGCTTAGGCAGTGCACTAGCAATGTTAAGTGCATATGACATCGTGGAAACGGGATTAAATGTAAGAGCGGATGCAAGTGTTGTGCCTATTTGTGTTTTCTCATTTTCAGGGCCAAGAGTGGGTAACATAAGGTTCAAAGAAAGAATTGAAAAGTTAGGTGTGAAAGTGTTGAGAGTTGTGAACGTTCATGACATTGTGCCAAAGTCACCAGGATTACTGTTGAATGAGCGCTCACCGTCTATGGTTATGAAAATATGTGAAGGGCTGCCATGGAGTTATTCGCATGTTGGTGTGGAGTTGGCGTTGGATCATAAGAACTCCCCTTTCTTGAAACCAACTAATGATCTTGTTTGTGCTCATAATTTGGAGGCTCATTTGCATTTGCTTGACGGGTTAGTTTTCTTTCATCTTTTTTGTGTGTTTGCATTTGATATACCGGCCTGTCTCGATTTATGTAATCGCATTTGATTGAATATCAAATTTAAGAAAGAATGAGAAATTTTTTAGAGTTAAAATCTAAAATAAATCATATATATTTGTGTGACTATAAATTTTCTCATTAAGAGCAAAATTTGATAATGAAACTTTAATACTACTAGATGTCCAATAAAATTCATAACAGAAAATTATCCTAATCTTTATTTTTCACAAATTTTAACCACTACTTTATACTATATAATTAAGAGTTTAAATTATATGAATCGTCAATGTATAAATTTTATGCACCGTCAGATAGTAGTGACATGCTATAGCAGGTTATTACTTTCTTACTA
The DNA here is from genome assembly GCA_030864225.1 of Capsicum baccatum var. pendulum. Lineage (NCBI taxonomy): Eukaryota > Viridiplantae > Streptophyta > Magnoliopsida > Solanales > Solanaceae > Capsicum > Capsicum baccatum. The sequence goes on along the minus strand of CM061558.1, from coordinate 70,231,341 downwards.
AAGTAAAAAATTTTCCTTCTCAAAATTACAAACTTTATCTTTTCTTACTTCTTTTCCTCGGTCGCCTCCACCCCGCTCCATTCCTCTCTCTCACCTTCCATATTCCTCATTCTCTCAAATTACAATGATTTAATCATTCATCTATTTTTTCTGTCACGTGCTTCGTGTATATAATGTTTATCTGAAATATTGATGTACTAATTGTTATATGATTACTTTTTAATAAAGATCCAAGAAATTACATAGTTTAATAATATGATTTTAAGTTGGTCCTTTTTCTCTAAATTCACATATATTAGAACCTAATTATATTTTCATGATAAACAAAAGATCAAAAAATTTCATTAGTGATTCAGACATAATGTTGTGAATTAAATTATTAAAAATAGAAATAAATTTGAAATTTGAAATAATTTTAGTAAGCAGATAAATAGAATTCTACTTGCCTTTAATATCTTTTTTTTTTTTTTTTTATGAATTACAATTATAAAAAAATAACTACTAGCTATTAAAATTACTATGCTTAATTACCTTTAAAATTATCTGATAATATAAAAAATTTAGTACACTGAGTGGACAGAAGTTAAACTCTATAAATTAATATTTTGTATAGATCATAGTTCATAGGCTTGTCAAACATTGATCGACCAATTAATGATACGTCGATGACGGCTACAAAGAATTAATAATGGTCGCCGGAGAAAATGGATTGCTCTGATGAATACGAAAGATATAAAAAAAAATATTTACACAATTAAGTATTAACTAAGTCATTGAAAAATTAATAGGTCGATACATATATTTGGAATTCGCATTAAATTATGTATTGTTTAAGTTGAAAAAGAGAGTGCATAATCTGTTGGAGCTATAGCTTTAGTAAGCTCGAGTTCACATCTAACAAAATAAGCAACACGTCACTAATTTTCGAAATCATATTCATACTATTAAAATTCAAGTTTTGCCTTTTTTTTTTTCTTGATTAATTTTCTTGCAATTTTTAATGCATTAAGGGCAACAGTACTAATTTGAAACATAATAATAAATCAACGTACAACTCAAAAACTAATCGAAAGTTTTGGGCAACAAAATCCAAAGTTGCCTCCCAGGATATAGAATAATTAATCAAGATCCGGTGGACATAAAAAGATGTTCTAAACTAAAACCATAAGTCAATAAAAAAATTAGTTTACGTCTGCAAGGAGTTAGGATTGAAGGTTTTGTTACAATATATTAATGGAGATGATATCGTGTTAAAATCTTCCACATAACAAAAATATATGTATGGTAGGGCCATATATGCATATCCATCATATCTATGTATTAATTAAAGGTTGTTGTGAGCAGGGGCGAAGCTATCTGTTAGATAGGGATTTATCCAAATTTTTTTCGATAAAAAATTATACTTTCTTTATTTTAAAGAAAATGATATATTTTTTTAATTCATTTTAAAAAAAATGATTTTTTTTTTATTTTTGTTAATATTTTAATTTTAACTTTTTATATAACATGTTTAGGACCATAAAATTTAAGGATATTTTGGTACATTAGACATAACTTTAATTTAAAATCACAAGATTTAAAAATATTCTTTATTTTCTTAAACCTTATATTAAGTCAAAGTAGATCATTTTTTTAAATAAAAAAATAATATATTTATATAATTAAAATTATTTTTTATATAAATATAATAGATGTTAAATTAGTTTCAATAACCATTTAGTGAAAATACTGATTCCGTGTTGTGAGGTAGACAACTGGGATATGTGATTATTTAAAGTTCAGGGTATTATAATATTGTTTGAACAGATGCATAGACTAAAACTTCAAAAAGGAAATAATAAAGAAAGGCAAGTTCATAGCCATCACCTTTTTCTTATCAGTAGGGAAAAGATAGTCATCACACTCACCCATTTGTTTAATGGGCATAATTATATTATTGTGTAGTTAATAGATACGCAAATCTTTATTCGCACGGATCCACCGTGTGAAAACTCTAATACCAAGAACAGAAAATTTTTAAAGTAAAAATAATCCTTTCCATTTGAGTAAACGCTATGAAAATAAAAATAATCCTTTCCATTTGAGTAAACGATATTCTCAGGGGACCAACTGGTGGTTTATGCAAAACATTACGTCACTCAAGTTTGAACAGTAGGTAGGATTTTGAATCGTTGTATTTTAGATTTTTAAAATAGATTAGTTATAATTTGATTTTTAGGACATTATTTGTACACTTTTAAGTGAATTTTTTAACTCAAATACAAAGTGAAGGGAAAGCTATTGAGTTTTATCAAATTCATAGATTTAAATTTAATTCCTGAAAAAAAAATAGCATAAAAGAATTTTTAATTTTTGCATTGTCATGTTTTATGTGAATGTCACAATTAAATTTTAAAATTATATTTTTTAATAACTTAAATTTTTAGATGAGATAATCACATACTTCGTCATTATATTAAAGCAGTCAATGATCTTGAATTCATTATATTAAAGCAGTCAATGGTCTTGAATTCAGATTTCATTACCTAACTAACCATCATCATCCGTCAATGGTCTGAATTCAAATTACATCACCTATCATCATCGAAAAACTTGTTCACATACTTCGCTCATTGAAAAAAAAAACTTAAGGTACGTAGAGGACACATTAGAGGTGTAATTTCTGTAATAATTTAAACTCTTAAACAAGATAATTACATACGCTGATACATCAAATTATATGGTTTAGAAAAAGTGGAACAAATTAATAACCTGCAAAATAAATAAATGTAATAGCTCGAACAAATTAAAATAGACAAATAATTATAAATACTTCACTAATTAATTAGCAAGTACATGCATGTAAATAAATAACCTAGAAAATAAACAAATGTACTAGCTCGAACAAATTAAAATAGACAAATAATTATATATACTTCACTAATTAATTAGTAACTACATGCATGTAAATAAATCTTACTGGTATTTATTAATCATATTATTGACTGTTAATTTCGCTTTATATATGTGGACAGATATCATGGTAAAGGGAGAAGGTTCGTGCTATCTAAGGGAAGGGACATAGCATTAGTGAACAAAGCATGTGATTTCTTGAAAGATCATTATTGTGTTCCCCCTAATTGGAGACAAGATGAGAACAAAGGCATGATTAGAGACAAGGATGGCCGTTGGATTCAGCCTGAACGTCCTAGACTTGATGATCACCCTCCTGATATTCACCATTACCTCAAACATTTAGGCCTTTAGTTGGATCATCATCTTCTTGATATTAAAATTACATTTAGTGAAGGAAACCATAAACTATGTACTTTAATAGTAGAATCGATCTTGCAATGGTAAATACTTACATGCATGTTTAATTACACCAAATCAACTCTACATGTATTGTCATGAATAAGTGATTTAATATAATAAAAATATTATTGAATCATGATTATTAAATACCATCTTCATCTCATTTTATGTGTCGCCATTTGATCGGATACGGAATTTAAAAAATAAATGATGACTTTGTAAAGTTTACAAAATTGTTCCTCTTAAAGTTATTTTAATGTTTACTTTTTAATTGTCTTTTCTTAACAAGTGGAACCCATTAAAAATAAAATGGGAATGTTGTCATTAAATAATTACTAAATAAGGAAAAGTAACATTCTTTTTCAAACGGATCAAAAAAGAAATGGTGACACATAAAATGAAAAACAAATTTGATGGGCCTATATTACAATTTTTCAGATAACACGGGCTCAGTATGTTATTTTTTTATCTCAATTAATGCGACACAAATTAAAATTTTAATTTTCAAATAATATGTGTTACTCTCCTTATCCAAACTTTTGTAGCATTAATAGTTAATTATATTTTTTAAATAATTTAAATTTTTAATTATTGTTATTTATAAAAAAAAATCTTCTATTCCAATTTAAGTGGCATAATGCTTACAACAACAATAACATACCCAGTGTATTCCCACTTAGATGGGGGTTTGGGTTGTAGGTGACAAAAGAGTTTTAAAATGAGGTGTAGGTGATACAAGTCTTAATAATTGAGTGGAGATGACAATTACTTTATTATGGATTAAGAAAGTCGGAAAAATTCAAAATAACTCACAAGTTTTTAAATTTACACTTTGATTCAAATGTTAGTTGATATAATGGGAAACGGAGGGGATAAGGGCGTGTTTCTCTCTCTTTTCTTATCCGTTGTTGTCTTCTCTCTCTTCGCGATTTTTATTGTTCCTTGCAGCTACTGTTTTATTCATCATCTTCTGCTTCGTTATCACCATCTTATACTTCATTAGCCTCTTCATATTTTTCTTGTTAACCATCATTAATGTTGTTGTCACCGCAACTGCTGCTCTTTGACCAATTTCTTAGGTCAAATTTTATTTCGTACATCACTTTCAACTTTGACATTTACTTGATAAGAGACTTTGGTAAGTCAAATTATGGTTTTTAGTTGAATTTGTGATCTGGGTAATTGTTAGTGTATTATTTTTTCAACAATAGCTAGCACGCAAACATGAATGCAACATAATATCCATCTGTTTAAACAGATCCATCATATGTTGCACCAAATAGATATTATGTTGCAACATAAGACTCATAAATTGGATTCATATTTATGGTTCTATAATGCCCGTAACATGAATCGAATAGATGGGTAATCTGTTGCACCAGATTAGTAATCTGTTCCAATAGATAATTAATCAGTTGTACCAGATTAGTAATCTGTTCCAACATTCAAGTAATCTGTTGTAGCAAAATATTTATTTGTTACAACATATTATAATTCTGTTGCAACAGATGAATAATCTGTTTCAAACAACACAATATAGCTCCCGTCACAAACCCAACAGATAACTCGTATGTTGATTTCTTGCTATTGATATTGGATTCAAATTATTCCTTAATGGTAGACATATTTGTTGAGAAGATGAAATAGACAGAATAAAAATTAAATAAGAATTAAAACGTCAAAGTGGATAAAACATAATTTTTTTATTAAATAAAAAATAAAAATACATAGGTAAAAGAAATATTTCATATGTTACATTTATGTTTATTGTTCTATAGTGCCCATAATATGAATCGAACAGATAGGTATTCTGTTGTGACATAATAGTAATATGTTCCAACAAACAATTAATTTGTTGAACCAGATTAGTAATATGTTCCAACAAATAATTAATTTGTCCCAACAGAATATTTATCTGTTGTAATATATTATAATTACGTTGCAACAGATGAATAATCTATTTCAAACAACACAATATAGCTCATGTCACAAATCCAACAGATAACCCGTATGTTGATCTCTTGCTATTGATACTAGATTCAAATTATTCCTTAATCGTAGACATGTTTGTTGAGAAAAAGAAATAGACAAAATGAAAATTAAAATGTCATAGTGGATGAAACATAATTTTTTTATTAAATGAAGTTGGGATGAGCACCATGAGGTCTCAGGCTCAATTCCCAGCAGAGACAAACACTAGGTGTTTTCTTTCCATGTGTTCTAGCCTTGGTGGACAGAGTTACCTGGTACCTGTTACTGGTGGGAGGTGGCAGGTATCCCGTAGATTTAGTCGAGGTGCGCGCAAGTTGGCCCGGACACCGCAGTTATCAAAAGAAAAAAATAATATAATTATTATCATTATTATTATTATTATTGTCAGTCGGCCAATCTTCAATCGGCAGCAGCAGCGCCCTCCTCATCCTGCGGATCTCCCACAACATCCTTACTCTAACAACGGCCAACTCGCACTGTATGTCATGAACCTACCTCTACAGTTTCCGCATGACTTCTCGTAAAATAGTGATATCCCACACTGGATCAGCCATAACTAGAACACGCATAAATTGTTAAAAAATTTAAAAACAAAAGTAAAGAAAAAAATTTGAAAGTAATACAACGTATATTTACACAAAAAATAATAAAAAACTTACCAGAGATACGAAAAAGCTATCAAGTCCTTGAAGAGAAAGTAGTTAAAGATTTAATATGAAAGACAAGAGCAAAAATGAATAGATATGTGCAGTAGAATGAACGAGTAAGGAGGAAACTATTTATAGAGAATTGAACTTGAATGAGTTAGGCAAAAAGGCACGATTGTTCACCTCCATTTATTAATTACGTTCAAACTGGTGACTTTTTGCTTACTGTGAAAAGTTATGACTTAATTAGTTCTTTTCAGTACCATTTTTATTGAGCTGTGACAACAGATTATATATCTGTTGCATCAGATAACCCAATTGTGACAACAGATATACCATTTGTTGCAACAAATCTACAATTTGTTGTATTAGATAATATATTTGTTGCAACATATATCTTTTTTAATAATCATCATATATTTATCTTTAATCCAAATTTAGTTACTTTTTTATTATATAAATTAAAAAAAAACAGATTTAAAAACAAAAAGGCGCGCCTGTTCACTTCCATTTATTAATTACATTCAAACTGGTAACTTTTTTATTACTGTGGATAGTTATGACTTGATAAGTTCTTTTCAGTAACCATTTTTATTAAGTTGTGGCAACAGATAATATATCTGTTGCATCAGATTACCCATCTGTGACAACAAATATATCATTTGTTACAATAAATCAACAATCTGTTGGATCAGATAATCTATTTATTGCAACAAATTGAGAATCTATTGCATCAGATAATCTATTTGTTGCACATATAAGCTATTTTTTTAATAATCATCATATCTTTAATCCAAATCTGGTGAGTTTTTTATTATATAAATTAAAAAATAAATTTTAAAAAAATATGTCGAAAAGTCATGATCAGTTATTAAAATTAAAGAACCATTCTTTTAAAGGTTATAAATTATTTTCATCATTTATTTTCTTATTTTACGAACTGTTTTTCATATGAAAAAAATTCATGACTAAAGACTTTTAACCCTCTCAATAATAATAATAACCTTTTTTTTATCAATAATCGCCTGTTGCAACATATGATCCATCTGTCGCAACAGATTAACCATCTGTTGCAACATATAGTTCATCCTTAGGTAGATCCGATATAAAAAAGGAAAATACATACGCTAAAAGGAAAAACATAACCTATTTATTATTGCAACTATTATTATTATCATTATTATTATTATTATTATTATAAGTATTACTTTTACTACTTTCATTGTCTGAAGGATAATTTTCATCCAGCAGCAGCAGTAAGACCCTCCTCACCCTTGCTCTAAAGTCGTCCAAATCCCTCTGGAGTTCATCACACTGCCTTTGAAGTTTCTGGAAGGACTCGATATAAGTCTTCTTGTACGAATCTGGATCAGCCATATCTGGAAGTATAGTAGTAGAATGAACGAGTAACGAGGGACCTATTTATAAAGGAAGGGGTTAGTCAAAAAGCCAGGACTATTCTTCCCTTAATTAAATAAAACTGACAACTTCTCAAATATGTAAATTAAACAAACAGATCTAAATAAACATTGTATCTTTGTATCTTTATTGTATTTCAAAAAGAAAAGAAAATTGCTTTAAAATAAATCTAACTTATGCGTAACCTGTTTCAAAATACATTCCATCTGTTAGATAATTTATAAAATATTGAAACTGTTGCAACAAATGCATATACCTGTTTGATATTTCCAAAAGATAAGTCCTATGTCGCAACAGATTGATCATCTGTCATAACAAATGTCTATAATTATTTGATAATTTAAACAGATGTGGCATCTGTTGCAATTTGTTAGTCATCTATTTATTCAATTTGAGCCATAGATGGTCTAGGAAGAATAAGGTGAGTGCAGATGAATGAATCAACTTTCATGTGTGGGAGTTAAGTATTATTGATAAGGTCATTGGGATAACACGCACATAGTACAATGTTTTTGTGAATGCGGTTTTTAACCGATTAGGCATTGATCATTTAAACAAGATCCTACATTGTAAAGTTAAGTTTGATGGATTCGAATTGATAAGGACGAGGGACCCATGATAATGGTGTCAATACCCTGTCACGAATTACTGATAGTTATTGCTCATGTTTATACACGTCAAGTTTTGAGAAGGGATTAATAGTTAGTGTCATTGCTGAGATCTAATAGTGATTGGATTTAACTTTACGTGTGCATTAGACTTTGAGAAGGCCTTTGAAGCCTCGCACTGTATCAAACAAGAATGGAAAATCAATAGAAATTCCTCTGGCCCAAATTTATATGAAAAGGTTGTTCGATAAGATGATTATATGCCAAAAAAAGCCGATTGAGAATGCCTGTAATGAAAAGGGGAGTTGATGAAAGATTATATCATCTGAGAACTAATTAAAGGAGAGAAATATGGTAGAAAGGAACTTCTAGAGAATCTGGCTGATGAAACTGAATTAGAACATGAGAAATTTGAATCAAGTGTAAATATAAAAGTGTATCCAGAAATGTAAATCCATCTTTTGTTTCTCTGAAAGAAAAATAATACAGATTGACATTTTACTAGGGAGCTGCAACTAGGTAGTATGGTCAGGATGATCACCTAGATAGAAAATAACAGAAGACTAAGAAAGCAGCCTTGTGAGCATCGAGGGTTGAAATAATGTACAATAAGTTGAGAAAACTTGCGCCAATAACAGTTGTAGTTAAAATAAGGAATCTAAGAGAAGGCTACAATTTCTCAATTTTAAATTGCATCTCATGTCTTCTTGTTTGTGGTTTCGATTAGATCCACTGCTGTTGACCTGATCAAAACCACAAATAAGATTAAAAGGCAGATTAAGTATCACTACTTCCTTAGCAATATGGTTTAATTAATTATGTTTTCTTGCCTTAGCATGCTTTCAACATATCTTGGAGAAGATCAGATACTTGCAATAGTATATGAATCCCGATAATTTTCAAGCTTGCCTCCAGATTGCCGATTTGGTATTCAAGCTTGTCTTTGCCATCTTTAAAGTTGGTATAAAGTTGCTGGTCTTTTGTAAGCTCGATCAGGAACACTTTCTTCGAAGTTGTGGCATTGTAGAAGGCCTTCAGAACACTTTATTCGGAAGCCTTAAATGATACATGGAGGGTCGCTATGTTTGTTTTAGGTCAAAATGTGTTGATGTACACCCAAGCAGTGGTCCAACAGTTAAATAGCTCACTTTTATCGAGCGTTGCTGAATGCTTCTTACTCAACCAACCTTCAAGGGATTTGATAAATTAATTAGCAAGGAGTCACATAACGTTTGATCTAAACTGACTCTACCAAGGCTATCAAACGTTACATAACTCCAGGCTTATTACCTTATCAAAACCTTTGTCCGAGTTAGTGCACAAATCAAACGAGCTCAATCTCTTAGCCTTTTTGCTGATCTCTCTTCTCCCATATAAAGGACAACATATCCTCCATGCAAAAGTCTGCACTGTCGCCAAAAATTCTTGGCACATCGAAAGTCTTGAGAAGGCATGACTAGTAATCTCTCAATATCACTTTTATAACCTTCTTGACGTCTCTTGCAATTATATTAGAATTGACATAGCAAGCAATTATGCTTAGTTTGGTTTTTCCATTCCAATAAAATTGCAAAACACGTCAAAAAAGTCATAAAAGTGATATTGAGAGATTACTAGTCATGCCTTCTCAAGACTTTCACTGTGGCAAGAATTTTTGTCGATGTTGTAGACTTTTGCATGGATGATATATAATCCTCTATATGGGAGAAGGGAGATCAGCATAAACACTGAAAGATTAAGCTCATTTGATTTGTGCACTAACTCGAACAAAGGTTTTTGATAGGTTAATGAGCCTGGAGTTACGTAATATTTGATAGGCTTGGTAGAGTCAGTTTAGATCAAACGTTACGAAACTCCTTGATAATTAATTTATCAAATCCCTTGAAGATTGGTTGAGCAAGCTTCATTGAGCAACGCTAAAAAAAGTGAGCTATTCAACTGTTGGGACCACTGCTTGAGTGTGCATCAACACATTTTGACCTTAAACAAACATAACAACCCTCCATGTATCATTTAAGGCTTCTGAATAAAGTGTTCTGAAGGCTTTCTACAATGCCACAACTTTGAACAAAAGTGTTACTGATTGAGCTCACAAAAGACCAGCGACTATATACCAACTTCAAAGATGGCAACGACAAGCTTGAATACCAAATCGGCAAGCTAAAGGCAATCTTGAAAATTACCAGGATTCACATACTACAACAAGCATCTAATCTTTTATAAGATATGTTGAAAGCATGATAAGGCTAGAAAACACAATGAATTATATCCATATTTCTAAGGAAGTAGTGATACTCAATCTGCCTTTCAATTGTGTTTGTAGTTTTAATCATGTCAACAGCAGTGGACCTAATCGGAACCATAAACAAGAAGGAATGGGATACAATTTAAAATTCAGAAATTGTAACCTTCTCTTAGATTCCTTATTTTAACTGCAGTTGTTATTGGCGCAAGTTTTCTCGACTTACTATACATTATTTCAACTCTCAATGCTCGCAAGGATGTTTTTTTGGTCTTCTACTATTTTCTCTCTAAGTGATCATCCCGACCACGCTACCTAGTCGTAGCTCCCTAGCAAAGTGTCCATCTGCACTATTCTTTTTTCAGAGAAACAATAGAAGGATTTACATTACTAGATGCACTTTCATATTTGCACTTCATTTAGATTTCTCATGTTTTAATTCAGTTTCATCGGCCAAATGCGCTAGAATTTCCTTTCTATCCTATTTCTCCTCTTTAATTAGCTCTCAGATGATATAGTTTTTCATCAACTCTACTTTTCCCATGTAGGTATTTTCCTACTACACCTTCTGGTGTATAATCATCACCCTAAGCAACCCAACTATATAAATTTAGGCTAGGGCAATAACTATATTGGTTTTCCATTCTTGTTAGATGCAGTACTAGGCTTCAAAGGCCTTGTCAGAGTCCAATACACTCTAAAAGTTAGTCCAATTGCTATTGAATCTCTTTACAATGACATCAAAACTAGATTTTTTCAAAATGCTTGACACATAAACATGAGCAACAACCGATATTAAATCTTAATAGGGCATCAGAACCATATTCATGGTCCCTCCGTCTTATCAATTCGGACTTATCAAACTTAACTATAAATTTGTAGATATCTTGTTTAAATGATCAATGACTAAACAGTAAAAACAACATTCACAAAATCAGTGTACTCTATGTGTGTTTTCACGATAACATTATCAGTAATACATACGTCCCACATATGAAGTGGTTCCATCTGCAAGCAGCTTATTTCTCTGAACTCATCCTTACTGTAACCTCTTATGTTGGTCGGGAAAAAGTTGATCAACTTTCAGTTCCTTATATATACAAAGAAGAGGAAAAATTTAATGTCAAACAAAAAAAGAATAGAAATAATATTATCCGTCCATTGCAACAAAAGTGGAGTCTGTTGGAATATATCAAACCAACCTTGCTAGTAGTTTAATTTATTCCAACAGTTGCTCGGTCTGTTTCAACATCAACAACAACATAAACTACCAAGAAATAACAACTAAAAAACATCAACAACATCATTTGTTCCAATACCATCAACATCATCAACAACAAAGAAGCAACATCCTTTGTTCCAACACCATCAACAACACCACAGAACAAGTTCCAACAAAACCAACCCCTCCAACAACATCAATAACAAAGAAACAAATAAAATACATATAAAAAAAATTATACTGCCAACAAGACTTTTAAACTTCTCCCAACAGATGACTTTTTTTGCCTATTGCAATAAAAAATCTCGATTCATTTATTCAACACTTAAAAGTGTAACACCCCGTATTCAAGTACATGTATTGGCGTATTTAAGTACGTGTATTGGTCTTATTTATATGGAATTAATTTTTTATTTTATTTATACTGGAATTTGCCCGTCGATGGTTCCATACGAAGGTTATTGAATAAGCTTTCCAACGATATAAAGATTTCAAAAAATGGATAAGTTTCAGATATAATCGAGCACGTTTGAAACTATAAAACGGTGGCCGGGATGTTGTGAACAGTAAATGTGCAGGAAAATTTCCTGCACACAAACTACTGAGGCCTGCCAGTTTTTTGGGTCAACTTTGAACGATCATAACTCCCTCAATATAATGAACTGGGAGATCGGCGACCTATCAAAAGAATGGTCTTTGAGTCCTCTTTCCAATGCAATTGGTTTCATCCAAATCCAACATCTGAGTAAGGAGTTATACTCGTTTTACTTCAGCCTCTCAAAATAGATTTTTAGGGTCAACTTCAAACGATCATAACTCCTTGTACAGGACGAACTGGGTAGCCTACTTTATATGAAATGAAATCCCTTTGAATTATCTATCCAACGATACCAATTGCACCTAAATTCGATATCGGAGCAAAGAGTTATGGTTGATTTACTTTAGCCTGTCAAAACAGTCCACCATGGACAGATTCAGATTTACTTAAATTTTTAAGGGCAATATGGTCATTTTCCATCACCTCATGGACGAAAATTGGTCATTATATACATATAATTAGTCTCATATCCATCAATTATCATCAAATTATTGAAAATAAGAAACCCTAGCCTAATTTCAACTCCAATTATCTTGTGATTCAACCGTAGAAAATCCAAATTGATTCCGTAGTTGTGTTCACCGTCTCGAGGGCTTCGAGAAGCACCCCTTATTTGTGCCAACGGGACTTCGAAATCAAAAGGGCCATTTTATGGTAAGGATGTAAATTATGTTGGTGTTATTTATATGGATATATATATATATATATATATATGCATGTGAGCATATGAAGTATGTTATGTGATTTTTGTTGAAAGATGATTGGGAAATGATGTTGGATTATGTTGAATTGTGAAGGGATTTTGTGTGATGATGTGGTATTGAAATGATGATTATACATATATATATACACATAAACCTATTGTTCAAGTTGGTTTTTGGAATGTTTTGCAAATATTGGTTGTATGGAATTATGGAAGAGAATTGTGGTGTTGGGTTGCTAATACTAGATGCCAAACATTTCATTGTAGATAAGTGATTTGTAAAGGTGGAAAGTTGTGTTGAATTGGTATCCAAATATACAACGAGGTATGTAAAGCATACTCTAACGATGTTCTTTGGCATGAAAATACCAATGTTCCGTCAAGTAAGATTCCGAGGTTGTCCAAAAACATGTATTGTTCTACATTACCAACGAAGTTGTTTTCATTCTATAAAGTGTCAAAATGTTTCATTGATATACCAAAAGGCTCCTATTTCATTATTGTGATATTTATGATTCTGAAACACATTGTTGATGTACCAATGAATCTTTATGACATTGTTACTGTATAGAAGGTCTATTACTTGATTCCTATTGATGTATGATTGTTCCAAAGGTACTATATTGGCATGAACACTAATGTAATAATCTCAAAAGCTTTTGAACTAAGTTATTGGAAAAATCTCTTATGTGTGTTACTTGATATACGTGTGGGTGGTATCCCAGGGGCATAAGCCTAGCATGGGTATATCCCTATTTATGTGTTTATGGGTGGTATCCCAGGGGCATAAGACTAGCATGGGTCGATCCCAGTTGATATGTACTGGGGGCAGCCTAATGGTCACAGTACGATACAGTATTGATTATTGTTAGGTGGTTGGAGGTTCGGGAGGAGGAGGTAATGGCGAATGATAATTGTAAAGAATGAAATGAACGAATGTATACCGTTCCACAAATGTGTTTGAATTCAAGAACCTAATTCAGACTAATGATAATGTACATGATCCTAAAAGTGTTTATGAAGTGTGGTTCACTTCTATTATGATTTATTCACTTGCGTCTGATTTTCTTGATCCCCTATATCACATATGATTATTTACAACTTTACATACTCAATACATATTCCGTACTGACGTCCCTCACGGGGGACCTGCATTTCATGCTGCAGGCACAGGTGCTTCAGCTCATTCACAGCATAGATAGGAGCCAGGTCATACAGCTATTGTTGGTGAGCTCTAGTTTGCTTCGGAGCTTTCCGAGTCGGTTCCTTATGTTTTGTTATTGTACAGGAGTCATGTGTGGGCATGGGTTTGTCCCGACCCTAGTTATGTCATGTATATCCTAGAGGCTTTGTAGACATAAGGAAGGGTAAAGTCATGGGAGTTTATATAGTGATGTTATATTTGTATATGTGGTAGCCCCGACGGCCAAGTATTATATATATATATATATATATATATATATATATATATATATATATATATATTTGTGCGTGTTGTACTGATACAGGTAATTAGACCCTTCTATATGCAACGAAGTGCTGTCCAAATTTTTGGTGACATGTAAGTGAAAGTACAGGTATATGAATGGGTTCTCCCGGGCCTTCTCGGCTTCGGGTGCCAGTCCGGCCCGATGGGATTTTAGGGCGTGACAAAAAGTTTCTTCAAATTTTTTAAATATATGATATGGGGAAATGGTAATTAAATAAAAAAATAGATGTAAATAACTTGCAAAGAAGAAACTGAGAATGAAAGAACAATACTGAACCATACCTTACCTACAATGTCAAAAGGGGATCAAAATAGCAATTTCAGTCGAGAAAAGATATGAATCGATTTATTATGAGAAAGAGAAGAGAAAAGAGAGAAAAAATGATTGAGATAACCTAAAGAGGAGAGAAAGAAAAAGAAAAAGATGAGAGATGAATAAAATAAATTTAGGGCTGAAGGAGACATAAGTAAATATTCGTTAATTAATATTCATTAATAAATTTGAGGGGCAAGAGGAAGACGAGTGGCATTAAAAAGACAAGACAAGACTACTCACTAAGATTTTTGAGTTATCCAAGAAATATTTTTTTACCGCCTTTAGTAGTACTATTTTATCTATCTTTTCTTCTTTCGAACAGAATCTTACTTTAAAATTAAAAGAAAAAAAAGATTTTTAAACAAATATGTCATATGTTGCAAAAAATATCAATATCCGTTTGAAAAAATTCAAAAACTCAGTAATATGTAACAACAGATGCAAATGTCCATTTAATAATTAAATCAGTTATGTCATATGTTGCAACAGATATCAGTATCTATTTAAAAATTTCCAATAGCTCAGTCATCTGTCATAACAGATGTAAATGTCTATTTGATAATTAAATCAAATATGTCATTTGTTGCAACAGATATGAATATCTATTTGAAAATTTCCAACAACTTAGTCGTTTGTTGCAACAGATTCTATTGAAATTAATTTAGGTAGAACTAGGGATGAATGCATAGGGCCAACTACAACTTCAATTGAGTCTTTGCAATTGCATGGTGTTGGTATTGTGTTCATCCCAACCCAAGTCATCGATCGATCATTCTGAGTTGAAAATATTTTCATTAACTTAATGTTAAGCTACTACCTAAATTTATTTAGGTAGAACTAGGAATGAATGAGTTCATAGGGTCAACTACTACTTCTATTGAGTCTTTGCAATTGCATGGTGTTGGTATTGTGTTTATCCCGACCCGAGTCGATCGATCGATCACTCTAATGTTGAAAAAATTCTCATTAACTTAATGTTAAGCTACTACCTAAATTTATTTAGGTAAAACTAGGGATGCATGAGTTCATAGGGTCAACTACAACTTCAACTGAGTCTTTGCAATTACATAGTGTTGGTATTACATTCATCCTAACCCGAGTCATCGATCGATCACTCTGAGTTGAAAAGATTCTCATTAACTTAATGTTAAGATACTACCTAAATTTATTTAGATATAACTAGGGACGAATGAGTTCATAAGGTCGACTACAACTTTAGTTGAGTCTTTACAATTGCATAGTATTGGTATTGCGTTCTTCCCGATCCAAGTCGTCGATCGATTACTCTAAGTTGAAAAGATTATAATTAACTTAATTTTAAGCTAATATCTAAATTTATTTAGTTAGCACTAGGGATTAATGAGTTCATAGGGTCAGCTACAACTTTAATTGAGTCTTTGCAATTGCATGGTGTTGGTATTGCGTTTATCCTGATCCTAATCGTTGATCGATCACTCTGAGTTGAAAAAATTTGTATTTACTTAATTTTAAGCTACTACCTAAATTTATTTATATATAACTAGGGATGAATGGGTTCATAGGGTCAACTACAACTTCATTTGAGTCTTTGTAATTGCATGGTGTTGGTATAGCATTCATCCCGACTCGAGTCTTCAATCAATCACTCTGAATTGAAAATATTCTCATTAACTTAATGTTAAGATACTACCTAAGTTTATTTAGGTAGAACTAGGTATGAATGAGTTCATAGAGTCAACTATAACTTCAATTGAGTCTTTGTAATTGCATGGTGTTGGTATTGTGTTCATCCCGACCTGAGTCATTGATCGATCACTCTGAGTTGAAAAGATTCTCATTAACTTAGTTGTTAATCTACTACCTAAATTGATTTAGGTAGAACTAGGGATGAATGAGTTCATAGGGTCAACTACAACTTTAATTGAGTATTTGCAATTGCATGGTGTTTGTGTTGCGTTCATCCTGGCCTGAGTCATCGATCGATCACTCCGAGTTGAAAAGACTCTCATTAATTTAATGTTAAGCTACTAACTAAATTGATTTAGGTAGAACTAGGGATAAATAATTTTATAGGGTCAACTACAACTTCAATTGAGTCTTTGCAATTGCATGGTATTGGTATTACGTTCATCCCGACTCCAGTCGTCGATTGATCTCTCTGAGTTGAAAAGATTCTCATTAACTTAGTGTTAAGCTACAACCTAAATTGATTTAGGTATAACTAGGGATTAATGCGTTCATAGGGTCAACTACAACTTCAATCGAGTCTTTGTAATTGCATGGTGTTGGTATTGCGTTTATCCCGACCCCAGTCGTCGATCGATTACTTTGACTTGAAACTATTCTCATTAACTTAATGTTAAGCTACCACCTAAATTGATTTAGCTAGAACTAGGAATGAATGAGTTCATAGGGTCATCTACAACTTTAATTGAGTATTTGCAATTTCATTGGTATTGCGCTCATCCCGACTCGAGTCGTTGATCGATCACTCTAAGTTGAAAAGATTCTTATTAACTTAATGTTAATCTTCTACATAAATTGATTTAGGTATAACTAGGGATGAATGATTTCATAGGGTCAACTACAACTTTAATTGAGTCTTTGCAATTACATGGTGTTGGTATTGCGTTTATCCCGATCCGAATCATCGATCGATCACTCTGAGTTGAAAAGATTCTCATTAACTTAATATTTTAAAAACTATATTTGTTAAAACTTTAAAAATTAATTAATATCAATTCGGACCAAATGAACAATTACAAAACTTATCATTCTTTCCCAAAATTATAAATCAACCCATACAAATCATCTATTTGCGGGAAAAACTTTTTCTCATTTTAAATCTCAAGTTCTCACTCTTCTCTCTTCCTCTCTCTCAATAATACAAACAATAACTACTCAACATATTGCTCCACCCTTCAAAATAAATTAATTTTCTTTCCATTTCCGAACACATAGTTGTTATTTTCAACTTCAATCTCGCTTGTATCCATCGCTTTCTCTGTTTTCACAGGTAACAGAGTTTGAGAAGAGTTCTACATTTTTTATTTATTATAAAAATTAGGGCTTTTTAGTAAATGGTGAAAAAGAAGACTTTTAGTTGTATCATCTTCGAGAATGGGTTAACAATTTTGAGTTTTGATGTTAAAAATGCAGGAAGCACCCGAGAAAATCCTAGTTTTTATTGCAGTATCTTGTTGCCTGTCATGGTATTGTTGGATGGTATTTGTAGTGTTGTTGGTGGCTGTTGTTGGTGGCGTCGGTATTTATGGTTTTGGTGGTGGTGTCGGTGGTCTTGGAGTTGGTATTGGTGGCATTGGTGGTAGTGTTAGCGATCTTGGTATTGTTGTTGGTATTAGTGGCATTAGTGGTGGTCTTGGGGGTCTATCTGTTACAACAGGTGGAAGATCTGTTGGGAGATATTAAATAAGTATTCAAACAGATTACCCATCTGCTCCAACTGATGGGTTATCTGTTGGAGTATTTTTTTTGTAATATGGCGTATAATAATTTTTAAAATTTTTCCTACCTTTTTTTAAAAAATTATGCAGACATCAAATGTAATATATTTTTTTTATATTTCTGTTGTTTGTAGTTAAAAGATATCTCCCAAAATAAAAGAAACTGAAACTGAAAGTAGATTAACTTCTGACCACCCAACAAAAAGGCTAGAGTACAGATAGATTCAGAGAAACTTCCTAAACAATCTCAGTCAAGTAAAAATAAAGATGAGGAAAGTGACAACTCCTTATCACCAATGGGGCGTGAATTAATATCGAAATCCCACCATGATACTGTCAAAACCATTAGTATCGACAGGTTTCGAGTTGCAATGCCGATAGATTGCCCTAAAGAAGTAACTGGTGATCTTGTACTTAAATGTCAGTGGGGGAAATATCTGTAACATCCTCCCTTCAAACTGATAATCAATCTGGAAGACTTTCTAACATTACCAATTTGATAAATACTTGAACTGGCATGATATCATTCCCTTCTACCTTTGATTCATTTGGAACAATGAAAACTTTAACACTTTTAATAACAAGAAAGACCCCTCCCTAACTTTAATCATGCCCACTCACAAGCTGTGGAGTATAAAATCCTTACAAAAAAGAGATAACTCCACTCACAAGTTCCATTTGTTTTAGTCAGATCATCAACATCAAATGAAACCCCCTACTAACCTTGGTTTCAAGCATAACACTGATGGATCTTGACTTGGAATTCCTAGGAATGGTGGAATAGGTGGAGTAGTTAGATCTGCCAATGAAGGATGGGTGTTAGGCTTCAACAGAAGCTTTCATAAAGCTACCGACAATATGATGAAACTTATGGTTCTCATAGAAGGCCTCAAAATGGTTGAGCATAACAACCTCCTTCCCCTTGAAATTAACATGCTCTATGGAAATTATATCCATGTTTACTAAGGGTAATCTTCACTATGATGCTTTGATCTTAGATTGCAGGTCAATACTAAGAAGGTTGGGGAACCCGGAAGTCAGCCACTGCTATAGGAAACAAAATGGGGTAGTGGACGCACTAGATAAAGATGGAGCAAGGGCATGCAGATTCAATGAAACCACCTTTTTTGAAGTTCCACCAATGTGTGAGAAAAATGCAGTTTGGGCAATCTCTGAAACTTATTTTGAGAGAAATACTAACTCTAGTCACAATGTTTGTAGATGGTTGGGCCAAACTTTCTCCTTTTTGAATACTGATTAAGCATAAGACTTTTGTAATCTAACTATGCGTTACTAACTTTCTTTAATTCTAATGCATGTCCCTCTTTACCAAAAAAAAAAGTCGGCATTTCACCATAGATTTATTTGAAATTTGAAAAATAAAAAGACTTTTTGAAGTTTGTTTATATTTTTTTTTTGAAATTTGAAGTTGTGTATAGATACATATTTTACTTGTAGAAAGATTAAAATTTGAAGAGATTTTTTTTAAACTCTCTTCAAATTTTATGAATAAACAATTTTTCACTGAGTGAGTTATTCATTTTTGAAAAGTAAAAAGTGCATTTTATTTTATCATAACTCACAAAACAAGTGAGTTATATACATAACTCACTTTTTGTGAGTTATATGTTAAACACAAATAGAAGATACAGATTTATGTTTAACATATAAACTCACAAAAAAAGTGAATTATGTACATAACTCACTTTTTTGTGAGTTATGTTAAAACAAAATGAATAACTCATATTTTTTGTGAGTTATGCACTTTTTTAAAAGTTCAAAGGTGCATAACTGACAAAAAATATGAGTTAAGCATATTTATGTACCATTTTAAAAATATAACATATTTTGATTTTTTTTGTTAAAAAATGACCTATTTTGATTCTGATTTCTAAATAACACAATACGGTTGGGTGAGTATTTTATCATACTAAAAGGTCGCTGTCAAATTGACAAGATCTTTAATAGTATTTGTTGTTTAGACGAAGGCGAATAAAACTATGACAAGTACGTATGCCACCATATCTCCCTTTTCGTAATAAACAAAATAGATGAGTCATCCAATTGTTTAATCAACATATGTTGTAAATAAATATTCTGAAATATACTAAAACGAAAGGGGGGGCGGGGTGGAGAGACCTATAGATATAAGAGAAGAATTTATTTTTTCTAATTTTGGTATGTCTTACAATGTAGCATACAATGCCTTTTATAGGCAAGAGTATGTGAACTAAGTGTACTATGTGAAAATACATAAACTTTACATCCTACAATAGTATGTGTAGAATGTTTAGTATGTGAAGTTACAATAGTGTAGTATATAAACATCCACCAAATACATTATTTACAATACTCCCCCTTGGATGTTCATGTAAAAAAGAACTTCTAAAGGAATTAATATGTACAATAGCGGTTTGTAATACGCCTTGATTGCTGTCTCATTAAAAACCTTACCAGGAAAACCCAGTGGGATAAAACCTTGGTTAAGGAAAAAAGAGTGAAACGCGTATGTACTCCCCCTGATAAAAACATCACTTACTATCTAGAAGACGACGCATCCTAATCTTGTATCTCAACTTCTCAAAGGTTGATGTTGACAATGCTTTAATGAACATATCTGCTAGATTATCGCTTGAACGAATTTGTTGAATATCTATTTCACCTTTCTTCTCAAGATCATGAGTAAAAAAGAGTTTTGGTGAAATGTGTTTTGTTCTGTCTCCTTTAATGTAACCTCCCTTCAACTGAGCTATACATGCAGCATTATCTTCATACAATGTAGTTGGAATATCCTTATTCAAAGGAAATCCATATATTTTCTGAATATGCTGAGTCATTAATCTCAACTAAACACACTTTCGGCTCGCTTCATGAATGGCAATGATTTCTACATGATTTGAAGAAGTTGCAGCTAATGTTTACTTCATTGACTGCTATGATATAGCCATGCCACCATATGTAAATAATTAACTCATCTGAGACCGAGTCTTATGTGGATCAGATAAGTATCCTACATCTGTATAACTAATCATTTCTGACTTGGATTCATTTGGATAAAATAATCCCAAGTCAATGGTTCTACGAAGATATCTGAGTATATGCTTGACACCATTTCAATATTTTTTAGTTGAGGAAGAGCTGAATCTTGCCAATAAACTTACCGCAAAATAAATATCTGGTCGAGTATTATTGGCAAGATACATTAGTGCCTTGATTGAACTAAGATATAGAGTTCATCACCAAGAAGCTTTTCATCATTTTCTTGAGGTCAAAATGAATCTTTGTTTATATCAAGAGATCTCACAATCATTGGGATACCCAATGGGTGTGATTTATCCATGTAAAATTGCTTTAAAATCTTTTCAGTGTATATTGATTGATGGACAAAAATTTCATTCGTCAAATGCTCAATCTGTAGGTCAAGACAAAATTTTATCTTTCCCACATCTTTTATTTCAAATTCTTTTTTCAAACACTTAACAGCTTTTGAAAGCTCTTTGGGAGTGCCAATGATATTCAAGTCATCAAAATAAACAACTATTATAGCAAATTCAGATCCACACCTTCTTATAAAAACACAAGGGCGAATAGGATTATTTTTTTACCCTTTTTTTTAGCAAATATTTGCTAAGGTAATTATACCACATCCGTCCTGATTATTTCAATCCATATAAGGATTTCTGAAGCTTTATTGAGAAAGTTTCTTGCAAATTTTTATATGCTTTAGGTACTTTTAATGCCTCTGGAATTTTCATAAAAATATCGTTGTCCAATGAGCCATATAAATAGGCTGTGACATCCATTATGCGCATATCAAGCTTTTCATGAACTTTCCGATCTATTATATATCTGAAGGTAATTCTATCCACCACAGGAGAATATGTCTTCGCATTGTCAATGCCAGGCCTTTACAAAAAATCTTGTGCCACAAGTCGTGCTTTATATCTTACGACTTCACTTTTTTCATTTTGCTTTCGCACAAAAATCCATTCAACTGCCAGATCCATTATGTGCATATCAAACTTTTCATGAGCTGTCAGATCTATTATATATCTGAAGGTAATTTCATCCACCACAGGATAATATGTCTCTGCATAATCAATATCAGGACTTTGCGAAAAACCTTGTGCCACAAGTCGTGCTTTATATCTTACGACTTCACCTTTTTCATTTTTCTTTTGCACAAAAATCCATTTGTACCCCACTAGCTTTGACACCTTCAGGTGTTCGGACTATTGATCTAAAAACTTCACGTTTTTTAAGTGAAGTCAATTCTTCTTGAATTGCATCCTTCTATTATGGCTAATCATTTCTCTGTCTACATTTATTGATAAATTTTGGTTCCAAATCCTCATATTGTTGCATTATTTCAGTAGCAACATTGTAAGAAAAAATATTATCAACCACAATATTATTTCAATTCCACCTATTTCTCATCGAGACATAACTTATTGAGATTTCTTTATTCTCATTAGTTTCATGTATTTTAACCTCCTTAGTGGTCTTATCATTTGTTAGATCTTGAGGCTCTTTTTAAGCGACTGCCATCATATCGTGATCATTTTGATCATTTATTTCTTTTCCTTTTTTGAGAATTTTTATCCTTGGAACCAATCGGTCTACCACGTTTCAAACGTGGCTTAGACTCATTTGTATTGACCATTTGTCCTATCCTATCAGGACATCAACTTGAACTGAAGCATTCTCAGCTGGAATATAAGATTTATAACCCTTAGAAGGTTAGTAAATGCATTCGGTAGCTGATTTGCAATATTTTGCAAGTAAATCATCTTTTAAACCTCTTACTTGCATTGATTTGTTCGAGGATCCAAATGACATAGTGATAATGCATTCCAATCTATCTCATGTTTTAGCTTCTTATGTTCCCCCTTAATGTTGGATATACTGATTCATCAAAATGACAATCGATAAATGTTGTCGTAAATAAATCTCCTATCATAGGTTCTAAATATTTTATAATGAAAGGAGTTCATACCCAACATATATTCCCAACCTTTTTTTGAGTCCCATCTTTGTCCGTTGTGGTGGAGCGATTGGAACATATACCACACATCCAAAAATTCTAAGATGGGAAATATTTGGTTCTTGACCAAAAACCAACTGTAATGGGGAGAATTTATGATAACTGGTTGGCCTTATGCGCACAAGTGTTGCTGCATGCAAAATAGCATGTCCCTATGTTGAAACAGGAAGTTTTGTCCTTATTAACATTGGTCTAGCTATCAATTGAAGACGTTTGATCAATGATTCTACTAGACCATTTTGAGTTTGAACATGAGCAGTCGGATGTTCAACTTTTATTTCAGTTGACATACAATAATCATTAAAGGAATGAGATGTAAACTCACCAGCAGTATCAAAATGAATAGTCTTTATTGCATAATTTGGAAATTGTGTTGTTAACCTTATTATTTGAGCCAACAATCTCGCAAAAGATATACTACGAGTTGATAATAAGCACAAATCTGACCATCTTGTAGATGCATCTATCAAGATCATATAGTATTTGAAAGGTCCACTCAAAGGGTGAATTGGTCCACATGTATCACCCTGTATACGTTTCAGAAATACAAGGGATTCAATCCCAACCATAGCTACTGATGGTTTAATAATCAACTTTTCTTGAGAACAAGAAGCACAAGAGTATTCCTTTGATTGAAGAATATTTTGATTCTTCAAAGTATGTCCATGTGAATTCTCAATAATTTTGCACATCATATTAAAGCCGGAATGGCCCAACCGGTCATGCCAAATGATAAAATCATTATGCTATGTAAATCTTTTATTTACTATGGTATGTTATTCAACCATACAAATACTTGTATGATACAATCCAGAAGAAAGTGCAAGTAGTTTTTCATGCACAAAATTTTCTCCACCTTTTATTGTAGTAATATAAAGATATTCAATCTTTTCTTCATTTCCAGTCTCAATGTGATAGACATTTTGGCGAATAACCTTGAAATTTAACAAGTTTCTTTGAGACTTACTACAATATAATGCATTATCAATGCCAATATTGTTCCCCCGTGTAGTAATAAGGTCGCTCTTCCAGATCCTTTAATTAACTTTGAACTACCAAATATTGTATTAACATGGGTCATTTTTATAATCAAATTAGAGAAATATTTCTTTTCTTTTCATATAGTGTGAGTTGTAGCACTATCAAGAAGATACACATCTCCATTACTCATCTTGGATCCAGTTGAACATTGAAAATTTTTTATTATTTTCACAAAATAAAAATACATGATAAGAAAAGTGAAATCTCACAATCTTACAATAAAACTTAAATACTTATTATTTTCTCTTGAAATGTAAAAACAACATAATGGAAAAACATGATAAAAACAACATAATAAAATAACATTATTTATTTTCCCAACTTGATTAAGATTTAGTTTTGGTCTCCAAAGAAGTCTTCAGCTTCCAAATGAGTTATATCATCAAGGCCATCAAAATCACCATCTTTCAAGATTAAGTTTGCCTCAACATTGTCATCATATTTTTGTGAAGGTCCTGCCTCATCATCATTTTTGAAAGTCAAATGTGGCTCCATTCAGGCATTAGAAGAGGTCCCACTTTTATTTTTATTTCTATTTCTTTTGCAAGATTCTTGATAAGGACTAGCAAAATGCTTAGGCACTCGACATTCATTCTTCCAGTGGCCTTTCATGCCACAACAATGACAATTACCTCTTGAAGGATTATTTTGGGGACCCATTTGGTTCTCCTTTCTTTGGTTACCACCACTACGATGATTATTATGTCGTCCCCTGCCATTGTCACGTCCACACATATTATTATGAGCCTGATTGTCGTCTTTCGGGCTGGCCATGTGCTTGTACCCCATTTGTTTTCGGTTGTGGAGCAGCTCCAGTGGGACGGGCTTCATGATTTTTCATCAAAAGAACATTATGTTGCTCAACCACTATAATGCATGAGATCAATTCAGAATACTTCTGAAAGTCCTTTTTACGGTATTGTTGCTTCAATATTACATTTGAGGGATGAAAAGTAGTTAGTGTTTTTTTCATTATGTTCTCATCATTTATAGTTTTCTCACATAATTTCAATTGGGAAACAATCTTGAATACAACAGAATTATATTCAACAATGATTTTAAAGTATTAAAACCATAAGTGCATCCGTTCATAACGAGCTCTAGGCAGTACCGTGGCTTTTAGGTGGTCATACCTTCCCTTCAAATCAGTCCACAATTCAAGTGGATCTTTCACAGTAAGGTACTCAACCTTCAATCCTTCATCCAGATGATGACGAAGAAAAATCATAGCCTTGGCCTTGTCCTGACTCGACGTTGCATTATCCGAGATAATAGTAGCACTAAGACCCTTAGCATCTAGGTGAATCTCAGCGTCGAGAACCCATGACAAGTAATTTTTTTTTGGAGATGTCAAGTGTCACAAACTCAAGCTTCGACAAGTTTGACATGATAAAAACTATCATAAAAATAATGAAGTTAGACAACAATACAATAGCATAAAAATATTTTTTTCATGTGTAACTTTATCGTTAAAAATAAAACTTTGATAAAAAAAAACTACAATATTCAAGACAAGTAAGTTGATTATACCTGGCGGATTGAATACTTGAAAAAGAGTAGAGTCGTGCTGATAACGTGTTGTAAATAAATATTTTGAAATATATTAAAACGAAAGGGGAAGGGAGAGAGACCTATAGATATAAGAGAAGATTTTATTTTCTTCTAATTTCGGTGTGTCTTACAATGTAGCATACAATGCCTTTTATAGGCAAGAGTATGTGAAATAAGTGTACTGTGTGAAAATACATAAACTTTACATCCTACAATAGTATGTGTAGAATGTGTAGTATGTAAAGTTACAATAGTGTAGTATATGAACATCCACCAAATACATTGTTTACAATAACATAATGATTTTCTTGTTTTTGAGTATCTTGACATATCTTTCTTGACCAACAACTCACATAGATCTATATAGAGTAAGGGTGGGTATGGTGCGGTCTATATTGACATCAAAAAATTTTATATTGTTGTATGAATATTATGATATTTGGTATGGTATTTGATGTGGTATTTGGTAGGAGTTTTAAATTATTTTGATATTTGGTACGGTATAAGATATTTATGCAATAAATATCAAAATACCGTATTATTCATTAGCCAACTAAACATAAAAATAACTTTTATTCAGAAATAAATTTTTTGGGAAGCTTATTATTTAGGAGTACTATGCTTAAATTTAGGTCATGTTGTTCAGAGTTTGCTTCTTTGACTACTCAATCGTGATTGAAATGTTCTTTTTGTGTAATTGATTAACAAAGATAGTTGTTAGTGTGATATGATTGATACGTTTTTAAAATTTAAAGTTATAGTTTTTTTTATATCAATATATGTAAGTCGAAATCAAATAAAGTATGGTTACCGAATTACCATACTGTAAAATACCGAAATCGAATTTAAAAATACCGAACCATATCAAACTAATTTGGTATGATAATTGTATTGTTCTTTTAGATACCGAAAACCGATGTTAACATACTGAAGTTTAAAATACCGTACCGTACCATGCCCACCCCTAATACAGAGTGTGAATCTGATGATTGATAAGAAAAGAGACGAAACTGTCAAAGTCCACCTATCAATTAATCACAAATACATAGTCCACCTATCAATTAATCACAAATACATACTAAGTTACTGAGTTGTATCAAATACGTAATTTCAACTATGGATTCGTCACTTATTTAAAGTAGCTTATAAATATATAGACGAACTAGCTTATAAATATATAGACGAACTTCGAAAATTTGAGGGAGTGAAGTTAAGTAGAGGGTTAGGAGTTTTCAGTAATGACATTTCGTAATTGACGAAATAATATTAGAAATGTAACAGTAAAGGATTCGATCTAATAAAAAATATTTGTGTGCTGAAAAATTATGTAACATTGTCTGAGATAGATCATAGAAGTACTATATATTATAATTAGAGAAAACGTGGACAACTATTCAAATCCATTTGGAAGAATACACATCTCCAACATCATGACCTCAACCACCCTAGAGAGTAATAACTTGCTTATGGAGGGAGCCAGCCTGGTTCTTTCTCAACAATATTTGTTTTCAGTGTTTCCATTTCCAGTCAATTATGTAAGATTATTTTTGTAATTTTTTATTTCAAGGTTTTCATTGATATCGAGATAGTTTGGGATTGTTTGGGTGGCGGGATGAGATAGACATGGATATTCTATTAATTAAAATATTTCATGACAATGTGATCAGTTATTCACCTTCTATAGAATAACTAATCAAAATAATCTTACATTTTATCTAAAAATTATTATTCTTATCCATCAACCAAATAATCCTTTGAGAATTACATTGCGTACAAAGCACATGTATAAATTAAATAAATAAATAAATAAATAAAGAACATTGACAGTTGATTAACAAATATCATCGAGGAAGGATCCAGTGGTGAATTCAACTATGAGTTATATAGAGACTGTAAGTTCTGCAATATATATTCAGCTTTATATAGATATATATCTACGTCTACAATCTACATCTGTAATCTGTAACTATAATTTATAACATATAATATATTAAAAATGTAAAAATAAAAAATGATTTAAATTTTTTATCCTTTATTACAAATCTCTATAATCGACAAAATTATCTTTTTACTTATTTCTTCCAATTAGTTACCATTACGTATAAAAAAAAAATTAGAGGGGTTGGAGGTGGAGTAGGGTAGGGCACGAACAAGACACAAATAAATATATCCCTCCCTTAGTTCTGTCGGTCAAACTTTTTTCAATAAGATTAAGCCACCGAATATTTATCAATGCATAACTCATGAAAAATGAATCTGCAATCATCAATGCACACATTTTCTCTAGTTCCATGATTTTACATTATCCCATTCCATTTTACTTTTGCTCATTTATAAAAAACCTACTAACGCTGCGCGTTGAGAGAAATATATTTGTTCGATGAAAAATTAAACCAACAAAACTAAGGGAGGGCAAATTTGTTTGTCTTTTTTGTGGATCAGATTGAGTGAAGCTGCTAGATTAAAGTGTATTTTATGTCTAAAAAATAGACATTTAATGTTAATTTAAGCTTTTCTGTTAAAGGAAATGCATGTGAAAAGTTTCTTTAACGATAATGATAAATTTTGCCTTAAAATGTGACAGCGAGAGTAATTTAACCCCAAAGTATGACAAGACATATACTACTATTCCCTCCATTTAAAAAAAAATGACTTACTTTTCTTTTTAGTCCGTTTAAAACAAATGACCCCTTACCATATTTTGGTAATATTTTAATTTAAAATTTTCACTCCTTTTTAATCCATTTAAAAAAGAATGACCTATTTTTTTTTTATAATATTTTAATTTCAATTTTTCACCTGACATGTTTAGGACCACAAGAATAAAGAAACATTTTCGTACATTTAACACAACTTTAATATAAGGCCACAAAATTCAAAAATCTTTATTTTTTTAAACTTTGTGTCAAGTCAAAGTAGATTATTTTTTTTTAAACAGGGAAATATTTATTTTTCAAAATAGAGGGGGTAAATTTGATACTTTTCCCAATATCAAACATCTGACGAGTAAAGAAAGATGTGTAGACTGGCAACATTTCTTTAATATTTCTGGTATATAAAAGGCCATTGAGCAATCTGCTTAACAGCTGAATATTATTAAAGTTTTACAGTTAAACTATATCTAATAAGCAATGTTATAACTACACCGCCGACATGTGCCCTCAAACCCCAGCAGAAAAGTACAATAATGAAAAAAACATCATCGAGATATTAGCAACCAAGCCCTCTGGACTTCCCTAAGAAAAATTTGGACAGAATGTTTAACCTCTACTACGTTGATCAAAGGAAATACTGTTGACAAGATGCAAGCTAATGGATGAATGCATATCTCATCATCACATCCACCTTGAAGACCCTTTTCAAGTGCTGAAGTTAACATTTGTCCCGACAAGTATTAGCGACTTGGTAACAAGAAAGTTTTTTGCTTATGAGCTCATCACTGATGTTCCATAAGCTCCCCATCAGTCTAAAACCTCTTTCAAAATTGTGCCTGCAAATGTATTATCTGCATGATATAAACAGTTGTGGGCTTAATATAAATGGACAATGTATATAAATAATAATAATAATAAAGATGACTGCTCTGGGTGCATGATAGAGCGACTTTGCTAGTGTGTGCACCTTGCCGGAAATGCCTCGGGGACGACCCCGGAAGCTGGTTTGGTTTCGCAAGACAAGAGGAAGGAGCTAGCTCAGGACATAAGACTACTACAGAGATTAGGAGTGTGCAAAAATCGAATTAACCTGATACACTGAACCGAAAAATCGTTATTGGTTTATCAGTATCGAGTTATTGGGTAAACGGTTTTTAAACCATTTTAGAAATCTTTTTATTGGGATATTAGTTCGATTTCGGGTTTTAGTTAACGGTTAAACCGATAACCCAATAAGATTATATTAAAATTATATTTTTATCGCCAGTTATATAATAGTGGTTTTATATTTTAAATACATATCCTATTATTTTTTGAATTTTATAATTGCCGTCTAAGTATTGTTCTTTTCTTTATAAAATTGTTGACTTATTGGATTTCCACCCATTAATATAAACTATAAGCCTACATTAATTTTCTTTTTTGAGAGATTGCTATCAATTGCTACTGCATCCAATTTCGTTACTTAACCAAAAAGAAAACAGGTTTGTTTTAGTAATAATGTATTTGGATTTGCTTCAACTTGTACTTTGTGTAGGCTTCTATGCATGAAGGTAGTGTATATATGTGTGAACATATGAAACTAAGAAGAGAAGGTGAAAATAATAAAAGGAGCATTTTCTTATAGGTTAAACCGATAAACTGAACCGTAAGGACCAGAATATATAAATTGAAAATTGATAACAAGTATCTTATTGGTTTGGTTATCGGTTTAGCGTGTTGACAAATCGAAAATCGATAAATCTAACCGATAATACACAAAGAGAACAGATGCACACCCCTAAGAGAGATCTGAGAGAGAGAAGCAATTATCGGAACTACGACATGAGATTCGAAGAGAAGGGTGACACTAGAGCAGTGGCCGCTATTGCCATTGCCCACTAAACCCCTCTTCCCCAAAACTACGCCATCCATGGTACGAGCAGATCGAGGATCGAGCGTGGTAGGCAAGGCGGGGCAATCTAGTGGAGCTGGGAGCAAACAGGCACAGGGGTAGGTTTCGAACCCAAAGAGCAGCACAACTGCTCAAGAGAAATTAGTAACACCAGTGGGTGATATAATTCAGGAGCAAGTAAAATCGCACCCTGATGACATTCAAGGGGCACAACGGAAGCTAGATCTAAAACAACCAATGCAAC
This sequence comes from Capsicum baccatum var. pendulum, assembly GCA_030864225.1. NCBI lineage: Eukaryota > Viridiplantae > Streptophyta > Magnoliopsida > Solanales > Solanaceae > Capsicum > Capsicum baccatum. The sequence continues at coordinate 70,200,940 of CM061558.1, read as the reverse complement.
CCTGGGCGAAGCTATTCAGTAACAAGCAGAAGGCTATGAGAGGAATGAATCACTTTTGTAGCAAAAGAAATATGAGATGGGGTACCTGTGGTCACTTTGGCAAAGGAGGAAGTGGATTTGACCACACAAAAATGGAAGCAGGTGGTGATCGTTTATATTATGGGTGGCCAACCAAGTATTGGAACTCGAGAGAGATTTATAGCCAATCAATGGAATTTTGTTGCCAAACCAGCTGTGTATTTGGCACAATGATGGACACTTTCTAGTTCCGATTCCAAAATTTGGTAGATAGGAATGCACTACTTTACACATGGCCTTATACACTGAACAGTAAGCCGATCATTATGAAGATGTGGACTGAGGATTTTAATTTTAATGATGAGGTATTGAAAACAATCAACTTTTGGGTTCAATTGCATAATTTGCCACTTAACTATTGGGGACCAGAATCCTTCGAGTCGAGTAGGAAGTGCACTTGGTGTTCTTCTCTATGTTGATGACTGTACAACAAAGGTGGAGAGGATATCATATGCCCGAATTTTGGTGGAGATGGGTATTGTAAGGCCTTTGCCAAAGGTGGTGCAGGTGCAGGATGCACAGGGAGAGCTTTCTCACAGGACATCTGGTATGAATGGAAGCCCGTTTATTGTCCCATGTGCCTTCAGCTAAGACATGTATGCAAGGACCCTGTGAAGCACAGCCAAAACAAACTAAACCTAGGCCTCCAAAACAGGTCATGGCTTGGCATGAAACATGTATCATCTTTGAAAGGCCCGAGGGACCAAAGCAAATAGCAGAACCAGTCCCAGACCCCCCCACAGATGCAACAAGAAATCCCAACCAATGCGGCTCGGCAAACAGTTGGAAGCAAATCCATAGGTAAGGGTCACGGTCACTTATCTCTGGCCACAGCAACTAGTATCAATATTGCCAATGGGTTTCACTGCCCGATTGATGAAGTTGTGAGCCAGGAGTTGGTGTGTGATATATGGCATGTAGGTGAACAGAGTAGTAAGGGAGAGGTGGCGGACATAGATGATCCTCATCAACACACATGAGTATAGCTGTTTGGAATATAAGGGGTTTGAATAAGGTATATAAGCAAAAAGAAGTAAAACATTTTATAAAGGAGAATAAGTAGTTATATTAGCCATCTTAGAGCATAGAGTGAAGTAGGAGCATGCACCTACAATAATAAAGACATAGTGTAACACCCCGGACTTCACGGCATGTATATAGAGCGAAAAATGAGTCCACGAGACCCCTAGATCGAAGACAAACTACTTTAAGAGGAGTTAGAATGGCTTGGGGACATTTTTAGACGGATTTGGAGGGCGTGACACGAGGGCGACACCACGCAATGGTCCTGTGCCGCGAGGGGCTACTGCCTCAACCTCGCGAAAGGGCCGCGCCGCGAAGGGAGGTATGCGCGTTGGGGGTCGTGTCGCGCCCCACCCCCGTTACCCGACGGTTTTTGCAAATTTGTGGGTATTCATGAGGGGTATTTTGGCCCTTATACACCTAAAACAGTCCCCTGATATTCTATTACGTTCATTCTAAGTGGAACAACCCTAAATTAACATCAGAACACTCTCAAGTCTGATCCAAGTCAAGAATTGAGACGAAAGGAAGTAGAAGATCCTAAGGGTAACCTTTGATTCAAGTTCTCTCCATTAGAGGTATGTAGAACGACCTAAATCTTATGGGGTCTGATTTACAATCTGGTAATCTCTTTCAAGTATTGAAACTATGAGATTTTCGTTTTAACTACAAGATTTTCACTTCAACCTCAATTATGTACATTCGTGGGTGTATATATATATACACACGTGCATGTTAAATTGAGATTTATGAAAAGCATGAGGTTGTGAATGGTTTCCTTACCCAATTATGCATGTGAAAGGTTTCAATGATTTTATTTGTATGGGTGTTAGCTCTTGTTTTCTCTATGGTGGTTACTTGAATATGATTAAAAAGGGGAAAGTCTCCTCCTAAAGCGTTTACAGAATTCATGATTTAGAAATGTTTACCTAAACCACCATGTTTATTAAAAGAGTCTTGCTTTGTGACTTTTTGAAACATCTTATGATGGTAAATGTTTTATGACATGTAAGTGGTAAAATAGAACATGCTATATGGCTAATAAGACTTGCAAATCTTGGTATGACGATACCAAATCAGACAAATGCCATGACAGACTATTCAGACTACAGACTATTTCAAACTACGGTCTATTTCAGATTAGAGTGTAATTCAAACTACAGACCATGTTTTAAGAAAAATGCATGCTTTAGGTGGTTAAAATATGAGCTCAAAGAAAGTTAGGTGGCTAACCGAGAAGGAACGAGTTCAGCTAACTCATAGCCTGAAAGCGTGCTTTGCCGATGCGGGATTGATTCTGTCCTGAATACGGATGATCATTATATACTTGCTATATGCAATTGTATACCAGACCAGACACTCAAATATTTTCGGCAAACTCAAATTGGGGGCTTGACCGACAAGTCAATGTCGAACCCTGCATAGCCCGTGGGGTTTTCAGACCATGTCGGATATGCCGCCTAGCTCAGAACGAAATAATATCATGATGTCGTTTAGAAAGAAATTTTGGATTAAAATACATGTTTTCAAACTGATTTGATGTTATACAACCCCATGTTATGATTCTTATGATGTTTTCACTATTATGTTGTTCTTAGTTTCACGCTGGACTAATGATAATGAATGAAAATCAGTCTTTTGAAAGTTATTTTCTTTGGCCATTCTATATACCAATACATTGCAAGTATTGACCATCCTCGGGCTGCTGCACTGTCTCATAATGTAGGTTCTAAGGCTCAGTACCGCGGTCCAGTGCAGCAATAGACTTTTTTCAGAGTTCAGAGCCAGTGAGCCTTCCTTGTTCGGAAAGGAGTTTATTCATATGTTGGTTTCTTTTAGTTTCATGGTCCAGCTGGGGAATTTGTCCCGACATAGACAGACTTGTACTCAATAGAGGCTTCGTAGATTGGATTGGGCTTATGTTTCAGTACGTCTTGATGTATTAGATTTGATTATGAAACTTTCTTCTTATTCAGTTTATCTTCCACTTTGAATTATGCTTATGGTAGTATGCTAAACGGTCTCTCGAGCCCTTGTGATTCGGGATGCTTGTCGCAGCTACAGCCTCGGCTCGGGTCGTGACAGCTTGGTATCAGAGCACAGTTCAAGATCCCAGGGTGTTTACGAAGCCGTGTTGAGTAGTCCTTTTATGGATATGTAGCATGCCACGCTTATAAGAGAGAGGCTACGAGGCATTTAGGAACGTTTCACTTTCTTCATGATTCTAGTTCGTGTTATAAAGTCTAGTACCATGAAATTCTCCTAACTTATGACTTTCCGCGTTTCAAATCATCCCTCCCCGAAGAACCAACAATCAGACCTCAGTTGGACCCTCTGTTCCCATTGGGACAAATGCTGAAGAGGTCCGCCCTGCTCTTGGGATGCGAACCCGGTAAAGAGCCCGTACTCCAGAATTTACTGCTCTCCAGGGTTCCAGAATTAAAAGCCAACGCCTTTGTCGCCACGTCGCCTTCTCGCAAAGGTGTTTCCTTTTGAGTTTCGCAACGCCACGGACTGAAGAGGTGACATAGCCTTGTCTCGCCTCGCCATTTGCCATTGGCGACGAGCTCGCCTTTTACGACACTGTTCCGGACATTTCCCACCCCAAAACCCTCAAGTACCCACATCTTAAAACATGTTGTGGCCCCTCATAACCCACTATTGAAAGATCAAACACTCCAAAAACCCTCTCTAAACTCTTTCTTGAAAATTGGGGCTAGGGCTCTTCAAAGGTGTTCATCTTGAGGCTTAAGAGTCAAGTTTCTTCCGTGAATCTTCTTGAATAAGGCACGTGACTCTTCCCTCATTGTTAGTTCTCAAATATCATGTGTTTTAAAGTGTGATTATGATTCTCAAATGGTGGTTTTGAAAACCAAAATTCAAGGTTTTGTTGCATATGATTGAGTATTGTTTACTCTTGGTTTAGCTTGTGTTTATACATGTTTTTGTTGATGATTTGCATATATGGGTGCTTGAGAATTGTGGTTTAACAAATAGGTCATGGGTTACCCTAAACTTGATGGCTTTTAAGTTGATTTTGTCCTTGATAATAGTATGCCCTCAAAGTGTTTGTGAAAATGCTTAAAAGAATAAACTAGTCACATGTTAATGTTTGTGAAAATGCTTAAAAGAATAAACTAGTCACATGTTAATGATGTTTGGAACTAAGGCATTGGCCTAATGGATATGAATGGTTGGTAAATGGTTTTGTGAAGGCCTTGTTGGCCATGTAATGATCTAAATGGTAACCTTGGTGGTTTAAATTGTTAAATGGGCTTGAGTCCCTAAATATTAACTTAATTAATGTCTTTGTTAGACAATGGGTTCGAGTCCCTAAACTTTGGATTGAACAACTGTCTTTGTTAGACAATGTGTTCGAGTCCCAAAGTCAAATGAATGCATGGTTGATTGATAATTGTAATGACATGTGGTATACTTGCAAGTAGTGTTGGTATGACGATACCAACAAAGTACATTTGGTAAGTAATTGACTTAATGGTTGTGTATGTGGAAGGATGTTTTTAAATTGGGCTTTAAAGCGAGATGTGTAGCCGGGCCGTGAAAGTAGAGTCCGAAAGACTAACACTAGAAACCACGCTAGCCGGTGCGGGTGTCTTATTACCGGGTAGTTCGAGTCCCCCGAATGAATATATGAATGGGAGGTTCAAGTCCCCCATAATACGTGTATTAGTGCTTAAGTCACCTTGATTATGCTGGGAGATTCGAGTCCCCCATAAAGGCATATATGAATATGAATATTCTCTGGTCCATGCGGCTACACGCACTGGGGCCCTTCTAGCTAGGGGAGAGTTGGGCTCATATAGCCTGTGGGTGCTTTGTTCTATGACGGTCATGCTACACAGCCAGGTTAATGATTTCAAAGTTCATGTTAATCTTGTTCCATATCCCGGCATGGTATAAATATATATGTATATGTATGTATTGCATTGGTAAATGTATTGATTGATTGGTTTTGAATTGTTGGCACTATTTTATCCTTATCCTTGAGTTACATACTAGCGCTTCAACCGCTAACCGTCTTCGACGCTGTATCCCTACGCGATGCAGGTGTTGGTCATACTATACCTCCTATCAGTGATCGGACTTCGGGAACATCTTGTGTTAAGTTGAAGTGGTGAGCTTCCATACTTCAAAAGGCTCCATTTGTAGTTTTAGTTTCTTATGTTTTCATTGGTTAGTCTTGGCCATTGGTTTTGGCTATGGTCGGGGGCATGTCCCGATTGGATGTTGTTTTGATTTCGGACAGAGGCTTTGTGAGACTATTATGGGTTGGTATGGGCGGTGTCGGCAGTGGTGTCAGCCTTGGCATTGGTATTGGTATTGGGGCTGATACCATATAACTTTATTTGATTTATGATTGTTCCATTTTATTATGGTATGGATATAAACTTGGTTATTATTTCGGTTTGGTTGTGGTTGTTGGTTGGCTTTGGATGGTTAGACTTGGTTGGGTTAGCCATGGTCTTGGACCTATCCTAAAGTCTTTGAGTTGATAGTTATTCTATCTTGTTATATGTTCGGAATTCATCCGACTCGGGGTATATGTTAGTTGGTCGGATTGGGTAGTGGGGCGATCTCCGGTCCTTGTTGGGCTTGAGATGCCTATTACGACAAGGCCTAATCAGAGCTTTAGGTTCATGATCTATTGGGAGTCCACAAAGCTGTGTCGAGTAGAGTCTCTTTTAAGGATGTGTAGCGCGCCACACTCATAAAGGAGAGGCTACAAGGTATTTAGGACTATTTCACTTTCTTGTCTTATTTTGAGCTATAGAGTCTAAGATCTTGAATTCTTCTGATTTCCGTTTGCTTGTCTTTCAGATCATGCCTCAACGATCGGAAGCTCACGGAAACTCCTCTGTCCTAACTGAGGATAATGTTGATGGAACACGCTCTACTTATGGGATCCATACTCGATCTAGGAGTCCAGTCCTAAGTTGCTCGGACTCTCTAAAAATGTTGCCGCTCCCATGTCGGATCCTTTAAAAATACACTATTTTTGGAGGATCTGACACACACCCATAGACATTTTTGAAGAGTCCGAGCAACTTAGGTCCAGTCCCTCCCTGATTGTCCTGGAGTTCTACTGGAGTTCTACTGGTTCCCTTTAGTCTTCCTCAGGCTAATGTCACGAATGAGCATTGGTTAGTCGATTCATATGATTGCTCAGTTGGTAGCTTCTCAGGCTGAGTGTGGTCCATCGGCTACTCCATCTTCTGAAGCCACGAGAGTTGGCCAGTTCATGAGGTTAAATCCTCCATCTTTTACGGGTGGTACGGTGGAAGAGGATCCTCAGGGTTTACTGGATGAGATGGAAAAGATTTTCAGGGTTATGCATGCCACTAATGTGGAAGGGGTGGAGTTTGCTGCCTACCAGCTGAAGGATGTGGCATACCAATGGTACGAACAATGGGATTAGGCAAAGGGTGACATTGAAGAGTCATCTCCGTGGGAGAATTTCTCCACTGCATTTCTGGACCGCTTCTTTCCTCACGAGTTGAGGGAAGCGAAAGCGGAGTTTGTTAATCTGAAATAAGGATGTTGGTCGAGGAGTATGCCTTGAAACTTCACCAGTTGTCTCGGTATGCTCCGGAGATGGTGTCTGATATGAGGGCACGAATAAGGAAGTTCGCTTCAGGATTGTCTCGTGAGTTGATCTTGGAAAGTAAGGCTACCTTGCTGATTAAGGACATGGATATCTCTAGGTTAGTTGTTTATATGCAACAAGTAGAGAAAGAGAAAACGAAGCAGTCTAGAGTTTAGTAAGAGGCAGGGGAAGAAGTTTAGGCCTTCTGAGCAGAGTGGTAGAGATGGTGGTAAGTGGCCAAAGAAGAAGTGAGGGAGTTCTGGTTCTTTCTACACAGCTAGTGCTCCTTACCTGAAGCCGTTGGGTGATCGTCGGTCTCAACATAATGGTGGGTCCCAGGCACGAGGTGCCCAATCTCAGGCTAGTGGGGCTCAGTCAGCTCCATCCCACCCTTTTTGTAGATTTTGTGGGTGGTCGCACCATGGGTTTTGTGAGGATGGAAAGAACAGGTATTTTTATTGTGGTCAGATTGGTCACATGCAGCGTGACTGTCGTGCTAGAATGGCTTCTGGGGCGAACAAGGTTCCGATTGCCTCTTCATCTGCTCTGCACTAAAGGATGCTGCTTTTGCATCTATTTCTTCTTCTGGTATTGGCACTGGCCGAAATCGATTATATGCTCTTGCGTCTTGCCAGGATTCTAAGGCGTCCCTCAATATAGTAACTGGTATGTTGAAACGTTTCTCTCGTGATGTGTATTGTTTACTTGATCCAGGATCCACTCTTTCTTATGTGACCCTGTTTGTGACTGTGCATTTTGGTTTTGGTCATGAATTTATTTCTGATCCTTTTTTTGTATCTACCCTGATTGGTGACTCTGTGATTGTTAAAAGAGTCTATGGGGGAGTGTGGTATCTGTTAGTAGTAGAGAAACTCTTGTGGATTTGCTAGAGTTAGATATGGTTGACTTTGATGTTATATTGGGAATGGATTGGTTGCATTCGTGCAATGCTTCCCTTGATTGTCGGATCCATAAGGTCACGTTCAAATCCCCTAATGAGTTTGCCATTGTATGGGAAGGAGGTTCTTTAGTGCCTAAAATAGGGGTTCACCTCATATCTTAGAACCTAAAAGTTGATTTCGAAAGGGTGTTTCTATCATTTGGTCCGGGTTAAAGATTCTAACTCGGAAGGTCCTTCTCTGGAATTCGTTCCTGTGGTTAATGAGTTTTCCGAGGTTTTCCTGATGATTTTCTTGGTGTACCTCCCGATAGGGAAATAGATTTTAGGATTGATCTTGTTCCGAACAATCGTCCAATTTCTATCCCTCTTTATAAAATGGCTCCGGCTAAGTTGAAAAAGCTTAAGGAGAAATTGAACGATCTCTTAAATAAAGGTTTTATCCGTCCTAGTGTGTCTCCTTGGGGTGCGCCTGTGTTATTTGTGCGTAAGAAGGATGGTTCCCTTAGGATGTGCATTGACTATCGTCAGTTGAATAAGGTGACCATAAAGAATAAGTATCCTTTTCCTTGGATCGACGACTTGTTTGATCAACTTCAAGGTACGAAGTGTTTCTCTAAGATTGATCTTAGGTCAGGTTATCATATCATCAGCTTAAGATTAGGGAAGTGGATATGCCTAAGACTGCCTTCAAGACGCGATATGGTCACTATGAGTTCCTATTTATGTTTTTGGGGTTGACCAATGCTCTAGCAACATTTATGGATTTGATGAATAGGATTTTCCGTCAATTTCTGGACTTGTTCGTCATTGTCTTCATTGATGACATCTTGGTCTATTCTAAGAGTGAGGCGGATCATGTCGATCACCTCTGTGCTGTGTTGCAGACCTTGAAGGATCAGCGTTTGTATGCCAAGTTCTCCAAGTGTGAGTTTTGGTTGAAGGCTGTGACTTTTCTTGGTCATGTTATCCCTAGTGAAAGGAACAGGATAGATCCACAAAAGGTTGTGGTGGTTAAGAAGTGGCCTAGACCTGCGACTCCAATCGATATTCAGAGCTTCTTGGGTTTAGCCGATTATTATAGGAGATTTGTGGAAAGCTTTTCAACTATAGCTGCCCCATCGACTAAGTTGACCCAGAAGAAGGTCAAGTTCTTGTGGTCAGATGCGTGAGAAGGTAATTTTGAGAAGTTGAAGGATAAGTTGACTTCAGCTGCAGTTTTGACCCAGCCCGAGGGTAATAATAGTTTCATAGTGTATTGAGATATTTCTCGTGTTGGGCTTGGTTGTGTGTTGATGCAGCATGGTAGGGTGGTGGCTTATGCTTTTAGGCAATTGAAAGTTCATGAGAAAAACTACCCAACTCATGATTTGGAATTGTTAGTTGTGGTATTTGCATTAAAGATTTGGCGTCACTATCTCTATGGGATTCATGTTGACATCTTTTCTAATCATAAGAGTCTACAATATGTGTTTACTCAGAAAGAGTTAAATCTCAGGCAAAAGAGATGGCTTGAGTTGCTAAAGGACTACGATATGCGTAGTCTTCATTACCATCCAAGTAAGGCTCATTGTTGCTGATGCTCTTAGCAGGTTATCCATGGGGAGTCTGGCTCATGTAGATGAGGATAAGCGGGAGTTAGTGAAAGACATTTATCGTTTGTCTAGTCTTGGAGTTCGTCTCACGGACTCCGAGGATGGTGGTGTGTTTGTGCATCCGGTATCGCAGTCATCTCTTGTTGTTGAGATAAAGGAAAATAGGTGTTGGATCCTGATTTGATGAAAATTAAGAGTAATGTGGGTCCGCAAAAGGTTGTTGACTTTGTGATTGGTGGTGATGGTATCCTGAGGTACCAAGGTAGGTTATATGTTCCCGACGTCGATGGGTTGAGGGAAAGGATTCTAGCCGAAGCTCATGAATCTCGTTATGCTATTCATCCTGGTTCTACAAAGATGTATCGTGATCTCAGGGAGTTCTACTGGTGGAACAATATGAAACAAGATGTGGGCTAGCTATGTGGCTAAGTGTATGGTGTGTCAACAAGTGAAAGTTGAGCACATGAGACCGGAGGGTTTGTACCAAGAGATGGCATTGCCCGAATGGAAGTGGGAAGTGATTAACATGGATTTCGTTACCGGTCTTCCTCGATCTCGAAATCAATGGGATTTAAATTAGGTCATTGTGGATAGGATGACCAAGTCCGCTCATTTCTTGCCGATGAGGACTAGTTATTCGACGGAGGATTATGCTAAGTTGTATCTTGCAGAGATTGTAAAGTTGCATGGTGCTCCCGTTTCTATCATTTCGAATCGTAGTAATCCGTTCTCATCTCATTTTTGGAAGTCGTTCCAGAAAGATTTGGGAACCAAGGTGTGCCTTAGTACCGCTTTCCACCCGTAGTCGGATGGACAAGCGGAGAGGACCATTCAGACATTGGAAGATATGCTGCGTGCTTGCGTGATTGACTATGGTGGTAGTTGGTTCGACCATTTGCCTTTGATTGAGTTTGCTTATAATAATAGCTACCACTCTAGCATTGGTATAGCTCCTTTTGAGGCGGCGTATGGTAGGAGATGTCGTTCTCCTATTGGGTGGTATGAAGTTGGTGAGGGTAAGTTGTTTGGCCCTGATTTGGTTCACCAAGCCTTGCAAAAGGTGAAGGTGATTCGTGATAGATTGAAAGCCGCTCAAAGTCGTCAAAAGTCCTATGCGGATGTAAGGCGTAGGGATTTGGAATTCAATGTTGGCAATTGGGTATTCTTGAAGGTGTCTCCCATAAAGGGAGTGATGCGATATGCTAAAAAGGGGAAACTTAATCCCCGGTATGTCGGTCCATACATGGTTTTGAAGAAGGTTAGCATTGTTGCTTATGAGTTGGAGTTGCCTTCTAGTTTGAGCTTCATTCATCCGATTTTCCATGTCTCTATGTTGAGAAAGTGCGTAAGTGATCCTTCCTCGATTGTTCCTCTGGAAGGGTTGGGTATCTCGGATTCCTTATCTTATGAGGTGGTCCCGGTTGAGATCTTAGATCATCAAGTTTGTCGATTACGGACAAAAGATGTAGCTTCGGGTAAAGGTCCTTTAGAGGAACCATAAGGTTGAAGAGGCTACTTGGGAAGCGGAAGAGGACATGAAGTCCAAGTATCTATTCCTGTTTTCAGCTCCTGGAATTTGTGCGGAAGGTATGTGTTCATCATACTTTTGTTTCAAACTTTGTTAAAGAAAAGGTTGATTTCCTTACATCTTTGTTTTCTAACTTAGTTAAAGGTTAGTTTGATATGTCATGGTGTGCTAACTCGTGCTTGTGCTTGCCTTACCCGTCATTCGAAGACAAATGATCCAACTGGGGGAGAATTGAAACACCTTGGCTTTTCACCCTTAGAAAATTTCCCGAGTTTTTGTTTTCTAGACAACATACGATTTGAGCATACTTGTCGTATGCTAAGATACAATTTAGGTCTCTCTTCTCATATATAAATTAGTATGGTTTGGTTGGTTTTTGTCCAAGGTACGAATGGATATCTTACCTCTCGTATGTTAGGGTACGAGGTGTACATGGTGAGGTCATATGATGCCCTAAACTTAGCCTAGTGCATTCTGTCTAAGGTACGGGTTAGAGGGGATTTCTCGTATGCTAGGATACGAGTTAGACCTTGTGGTCGTATATTGTATGGGGGTCTACGATGATGCTAGGGTACGATATAAGGGTACCACCCATACCCTAAGGTACGATTTAGAGGGATGGGTCGTACCTTCCGGCGACCAAGTTTTCAGCTTTTAAGTTGAGGGTATTCCGGACATTTCCCATCCCAAAACCCTTAAGTCCCCACATCTTAAAACATGTTGTGAACCCTCATAAACCAGTATTGAAAGATCAAACACTCTCTAAACTCTTTCTTGAAGATTAGGGCTAGGGTTCTTCAAAGGTGTTCATCTTGAAGCTTAAGAGTCAAGTTTCTTCCATGAATCTTCTTGAATAAGGCATGTGATTCTTCCCTCATTGTTAGTTCTCAAATATCATGTGTTTTAAAGTGTGATTATGATTCTTAAATGGTGGTTTTGAAAACCAAAATTGAGGGTTTTGTTGCATATGATTGAGTATTGTTTACTCTGGGTTTAACTTGTGTTTATACATGTTTTTGATGATGATTTGCACATATGGGTGTTTGGTAATTGGGGTTTAACAAATAGGTCATGGGTTACCCTAAACTTGATGGTTTTTACCTCGATTTTGGCCTTGATAATAGTATGCCCTCTAAGTGTTCGTGAAAATGCCTAAAAGAATAAACTAGTCACATGTTAATGAAGTTTTGAACCAAGGCATTGGCCTAATGGATATGAATGGTTGGTAAATGGTTTTGCAAAGGCCTTATTGGCCATGTAATGATCTAAATGGTAACCTTGGTGGTTTAAATTGTTAAATGGGTTTGAGTCCCTAAATATTAACTTAATTTATGTCTTTGTTAGACAATGGGTTTGAGTCCCTAAACTTAAGATTGAACAAGTGTCTTTGTTAGACAATGTGTTCAAGTCCTAAAGTCAAATGAATGCATGGTTAATTGATAATGGTAATGACATGTGGTATACTTGCAAGTAGTGTTGGTATGACGATACCAACGAGGTGCCTTTGGTAAGTGATTGACTTAATGGTTATGGATGTGGAATGATGGTTTTAAATTGGGCTTTAAAGCGGGATGTGTAACCGGGCCGTGAAAGTAGAGTCTGAAGGACTAACACTGGAAACCGCACTAGCCGGTGCGGGTGTCTTATGACCGGATGGTTCGAGTTCCCCGAATGAATATATGAATGGGAGGTTCAAGTCCCCTATAATAGTATATTGGTACTTAAGTCACCTTGATTATGCCGGGAGGTTCGAGTCCTCCATAAAAGCATATACGGATATGGATATTCTCTGGTTCGTGCGGCTACACGCACTGGGGCCCTTCCAACTAGGGGAGAGTTGCGCTCATATAGCCTGTGGGTGCCTTGTTCTATGACGGCCATGTGTACAGCACAGGTTAATGATTTCAAAGTTTATGTTAATCTTGTTCCCTATCCCGGCATGGTATAAATATATATGTGTATGTATGTATTGCATTGGTATATGGATTGATTGATAGGTTTTGAATTGTTGGCACTATTTTATCCTTATCCTTGAGTTACATGCTAGCGCTCCAACCGCTAACCGTCTTCGACGTTGTATCAGTGATAGGACTTCGGGAACATCTTGTGTTGACTTGAAGTGGTGAGCGTCCATACTTCGAAAGGCTTCATTTCTAGTTTTAGTTTCTTATGTTTTCATTGGTTAGTCTTGGCCATTGGTTTTGGCTATGGTCGGGGGTATGTCCCGACTGGATGTTTTGATTTCGGACAGAGGCTTTGTGAGACTACTATGGGTTAGTATGGGCGGTGTTGGCAGTGGTGTCAGCCTTGGCATTGGTATTGGTATTAGGGCTGATACCGTATGACTTTATTTGATTTGTGATTGTTCCATTTTATTATTGTGTGGATATCAACTTAGTTATTATTTCGGTTTGGTTGTGATTGTTGGTTGGCATTGGATGGTTAGACTTGGTTGGGTTGGCCATGGTCGTGGACCTATCTTAAAGTCTTTGAGTTGATAGTTATTCTATCTTGTTATATGTTCGGAATTCATCCGACTCAGGCTATATGTTGGTTAGTCGGATTGGGTAGCGGGGCATGCCCATTACGACAAGGCCCTGGCTCGGGTCGTGTCATGCACATGGAGTGATGAAGTGGTTTGGGCCTTGGAAAATGCAAAAGGTAATTCAGCAGGTTCCCACATATACAAAATTTGCTTAGCTGCAACAGTTTACCACTTCTGGATGGAGAGGAACTTGAGGGTATTTCAGCATAGATCACATACTAGTAGTCATATTGTGCGAATAATAGGTGTATTGTAGAGGGATTATCAAGACAAAACTGTGATAGAAAATGCTGCATATGGAGAGATACCCAACCTAGTGCGCATGGTTTTAGTTAATATGGGTAGGAACTAGGATGTTACGTTGATGCTTCCAGGGACTAGGGTGTTTATGTCTAATCCCTGGTTTATGTGTTGTAATGTTTCACTTTGGTATGTAAATATTACTTACCTAAAAACAAAAGAAAAGATACTACATACTGAATTGGCTGAGCAGAGTCCAATATACATGGGGTCCCACCGATCCCTACTAGTCCTCCTTGGTCTCTGTCATGACTCTAAACTGCCCCTAGTAGTAACATGGAACTTAGAGTCACAAGTGACCCCAAGCTAACCCATGGCCTGGCATAATCTTCACACACAGGGTTTTAAGGTAAAAAAAATTTTCATCATAGTGATATCAACTGTCAATATATTGAGCATTTCAAACTTAGGACACCATATAATCCATCTCATATATGGTTCAAAGCCAGTTGAATAGATAAAGGAAATTGTAAAAGCGAACTCTTGCTACAGCAAAATGACAATGAGTGCAATCAAGTTGCAAGGCTAATTCCTAAGGTCGTACAAATTGGAACGATGCACTCCCTACATTCCAATTTACGTGACATAGTTTGACTAGGCATGGACTTTTGAAAAAAAAATTGAAACTTGTCATCTTAAACATGACATAAATTTTGTGTGGCTATAAGACTTTGAAACTTGTGATCTGAAACATGCCATAACATTTGTAAGGCTACAAAAGCTTCACATTGAAGGTAAAAAAGTAAGTTGAAGTTAATTTGGTTCCAAATATAGAAATATGTCACTCTTTTTTTTAAACAAACTAGTAAGAAAACAGTGTCACATAAACTGGAGCTGGAGCTGAAGGAGTTGTAAGAATTTTGGACACCAACAATCACCTCAGTTGCAAGAGAAATAGAAAAAGATACCAAAAACTTGAACACTTAATTTATATGCATCATGAAAGAGTTATCCAGTTAAAATATCCCACATCCACCCGCTGAACTTTGCATCCATATCCTCATAAAACCATTATCCCTGATTGCAACACTACAAACTGGCAAATTACCAGAGGCATAAATTCTTCAATCTACTGCTTCAAACATCTTGAGGTTTTTAGCTCCGCATATACATATCCGTTGGTCATTAGAGACTTGAAGTCTTGCTTTAGCCTTGATCCATCGGCGAACCTACTAAGGTTATGGAACAACTAATTAACCCCACAGTTTCCAGTCTAAGTCTCACATTTTATTTGATCATACACAATTTGACAGACCAAACCAAGTAGGGATAATGTCAAAGAATTTGTGTCACATTGGATCTGACAAAGGATTTTCAGTCATGTTCAATACGTTAGTTTCAGAAGAGTTTTTTTTTTTTTTGATAACCGTGGTATCCGGGTCAGCTTTTGCCCACCTCGACTATATCCACGGGATATCTGTCACCTCCCACCAGCATCAGATCAGGTAACTCTGTCCACCAAGGCTAGGCAGATGGGAAGACTAGTGCTTTTTGTCTCCCCTGGGATTCAAACCTGAAACCTCAGGCTTTCAACCCACTTCATTGACCACTAGGCCACACCCTTGAGTGCTTCAGAAGCATTTGTTACAGCATATAGAATGATCCAAAAGATCTAATACTTCTGTCAAGATTTATGTTATTGGATTATTTATGTTGCCACAATGAATATTAATTACAAAACTAAAATTTCTAAATTGTGAACTCAACTCAAACTTCACAACTGAGAGTACACCAATTGAATATAGCCAAGAACGTTGGCGGCAAAATAAATACAAACTACATTCATCATGTAGTGGTCTCCATGTTTCTCCATAACTTGAGAGACGAAGGTAGTTGTTATGCACTCAACCTTGAATTACATGACACATGGCAACAAGAGGACAGTGGCTAAAGATGACAATCTAAGTGGCATAAATAAGAAGCGCCTAAGAAGACAGGATATGAGACACAAGGAATATGCAAAATTATGAACAGTTCCTTTTTATGCATTACAGAAGGAACCCTTTCTTACCACATGTATTCTATGTCATTTAACAAACTGAGCCTTTATTGCCGCACATCAAACTCCTGTTGCAGCTTTAGTATCGTGCTCTGCCTTACCCTGGAGAAATGACAACATGCACAGCCTATTCACTGGAAGAAAAGAGCATGTCTTAAAATTAAGACATCAAAATCAATTAAAGTTTTCACAGAGTGAGAAGTAATTTTTTAAAGACTGGTCTCATTTATTTAGAAGAAGAAGAAGAAGAAAAGAGGTTGATCATTTGCTTCATCAAAGAGAGATATTCAGTCCAATAGAGGTACGGTCCTAATTACGAGCATACTGGTTGATAAAGTTATCTGGTTTCAGACTTCAGTTTCACTAAGAGTGAGAGAGACATTGAAGTGAAAGTTGTTTCAACACAAATGCTATAACAAAAGAACTACAAGGATGAAAGCATGACAATCACAGGTAAATGACAAACCTCAGATGGACTGCTTCGAACCTTCCTTGTAGGGGTTCTCATGGTGACAAACTCCTCTGCTGCTGTAGGGTGAATACCCACAGTGGCATCAAAGTCCGCCTTGGTTAACCCTGCTTTGACTGCAACCGCAAATCCCTGGAAGTTTCATTATGACAAAAAATATTACACATTTTATAATCAATCTGAAATACGCACCAAAGAATTAAAGAGAAATTCCAACCTGTACAATTTCTGGTGCATCTTCTCCACACATGTGCAAGCCCAGAACTTTGCTTGATTTTGCACATACAATTAATTTCATGAAAACCCGATCTGGAAGACCAGAAATAGTAGCCTTTAATGGCCTAAAATTTGCTGTATAAACATCAATGTCACCATATTCATTGATGGCCTGGAAAAACAATTCAAATCATTAACCATACATTTAATTGTCAACTCACAAGCTCTCGCTACCATACCTGTTCTTCTGTCAGACCAACTATCCCAATAGGTGGCTGGGAAAATACAGCACATGGTACATTCCTATTTGGGAGAAAAGAGCACTCAGATCAGGGAGCAGTTATAGATGTTTCTTTTTAAACAAACAAACATTCAGCTGTAAGAACTTATGCATTTCACATGGTAGAACTACAGATCTTAAAGCACATTGTACCCATTTGTAGTTGAAAATTATTGGACTAATGGGCATTAGTGCTTATCAAATTTTTAAGTCATCAGATGAATTTTCAGAAGAAAGAAGAGGTACCTATAATCGGGTTTTGTGGGTTCACCAGCAAAAATAGTTTTTGCCAATGCTCCTCCCTCCATCAAAGCAACTGGAGTTAAATTAATTCTATCAGTAACATCTCCAACTGCCCAAATTGATGGCACTGAGGTACGAGAATACTCGTCAACCTGTAAAAACAGTTTGCAAATGAAACTCTCATTCAAGAACACATGCACTAAATAGTTCAAGCAAATTAGGGAATAAAAGAGAGAGAGAGAGAGAGAGAGGGGGGGGCAGGCAGTCACCTCTATGGCTCCATTCCTTGCCATTTTCACTCCCACTGTATCTAATCCTAAATTCTGCAATGTATGCAAACAAAAAGAAACTTAAGTAACTGGTGGTTACAACTTCAATATCCAATCAAAGGAACCAGGGGCGGAGCTACCCTTGGGCAAGGGGGATCCGAACCCCCTTGTTAGAAAATTATACTATTTATGCATGATTAAAACTATTTTTTATGCATATATAGAAGCAAAATAACCAATTTTACAGGATCACCAGTCCAACCAAATAATTTTAGCATTTCAACCTCCCACCCCACCCCACCCCACCCCCCAAAAAAAAGGGGGATTGACTAGCCTCGACAATCTCACACCACCCAAAGAGGGGGTCGGCAAGCGAGCCCAAAAGAAGGTGCAATAAGAGATCTTCTTCTCGTTGGAGTATCTTCGTATTTCACTGCACTAAATGTTGGTGATGTTTTAGTGCTAGCAGCAATAGGTGCTAGGCTTGTTTTAGAGTGTTGGTGATGTTTGTTGAGTCGGATAGATCGTTTGTAGTATTACTGTGTGGTAATCTTGTTTAAGTTGTTATTTGTTGTGTTAATACCTATTGTTTCTTGTCCCTATATTATGTCTTCTATAAATTGTTTTGTCTTGAGCTAGGGGTCTATCGGAAGCAGCCTTTCTACCTCACTTCCGAGGTGGTGGTTTTTGGACTACGTACACTAACCCTCCTCAGACCCCACGTTGAGGGAATATACCGGGTATGTTATTGTTGTTGTAAATGTGATAAGAGCAAGCTTTCATCCTTTCACAGGCATGGCAGGATTTTGGGTCTAATATTGCCAATTTTTTGGGGGGGAGGGAGTGGCTGGCTAGAGGAGTCACCATGCTCTTCCTCCATAAGGTTTCAAACCACGTTTATATTGAACTAAAACCCCTTAGCAATTAACTGCATTAACCTATGAGGTCTATCAGTGATAAGCTACCAACAGAAAGCATAATAAACCTTTGTATTTGGTCTTCGCCCTGTTGCAAACATGATATGAGAGAAACCTTCAACTGTTCCTCTGTTAGTTTTTAAAGACAATGAGCCATCTGCTGACTTGACTATGGCCTGAGGCGACTCCTCAGTATGGAACTCAATTCCTCTCAATGACATCTGTTCACCAACAAAATCCCTAATCTGCATGTACAAAAGAAGTTGAGTTCATCATCAAGATTTTGGGTTATGAGAGAAGTTACTTAACAAAATCTGCTCTGCATGTCAGGGATAAATGACTCACTTCTTCATCAAAGCCTCTCAAAACCTTCTTTTGTCGTATAAAAACATGGACCTCACTTGTTAAGCCATTGAAGATTCCAGCAAATTCAAGTGCAATATAACCGCCTCCAACAATGGCAATTTTGTTAGGCTTCGTTGGCAAATCAAGGGCAGCATCAGAATCTATAGCATACTCGCTTCCAGGAATGTTTGGGATAAATGGGCGGCCGCCAACTGAAATTAGAATGTTCTTAGCCGAGTAGAGTTTACCATCCACATCCACCGTATGAGGATCCACAACCTGAAAGTACAGTCAAACACATGGTAATATGCTTTAACTGGAAGCATTAAAGAGCATGATAATTAAATTGTAACATGTCCTAACCTTTCCTCGCCCTTCAATCAGAGTAACATTGGCATTCTTCAGAATATTCTTGTAAATCCCCATGAGGCGCTGCAACTCGGCATTTTTATTAGCAATGAGGGTGTTCCAATCATGTTTAGGTTCCGCCTCATAGTTCCATCCAAAACCACAACTCTCCTCAAACTCATGAGAATATTTTGATGCATACACGAGTAATTTCTTGGGTACACATCCCCGAAGTACACACCTTTATTAGAGAAAAAAATAAATGACTACTTAATAGAAAAAATATTGTTTATGTTACACTTCATATGGAATTATTACTCCCTTTCTTCTAATTTATATGACATTCTTTTTCATTTTGGGATGTCCCAAAATGTTTGACACCATTCTATTTCTATACAACGTTCACAATTATCAAGAATTCAATATATTAAACTATCCTTATTTTTAATTTTGATGTGAAGTTTTCACTTTTCACTATTAAACTAGCTTTTCAACAAATATTACAATATTTTTTAACAAGGAAAAAAAAAGTCAACCAATACAATGTCACTAATATATTTCTTCCAATGTCACTAATACAATAGATAAGTCAACTAATATCTTAAACTACATACCTAATCAAATATAGTCATATAAAATGAAACGGAGAGGATTGAGGGAATCACACAATTTTTTCTTCGATTATGACTTTCTAAAATTATTTAGATACTTTAAGATAGAAAATAGTGATTTCTATGACTCATTTTTTCAACAGATGAAGTGTAACATTATCGAAATACTAGCATAAAGTGAATGTTGCGAGAGGTTACAACCAAAAGGATGAGCTATTTTAAGTTATGCAAATGCACAAAGAAATTCACCAATAGCCAATCCAAGCTATTATTGTGACTTAAAACGCCTATTTTTTTTAAAAAAAGAAAAATTGATAACCATAGTGTCCAGGAAACACCTCGATAATTCCAGAGGATATTTGGTACCTACCACTAATACAATTACCGGGTAATTCAATCGACGGGGTATTTGACCATCAAACTCCAGCATTATTTCGGAGAGAGGAGTATTCTCGGTGATCTTTCATAGTTCAAACAACATTATCATCTCAACTCCACAATAATCGAAAAAGTTCTTGATTTTCCTTTGAAAATCTTCCATCTGTCAACACAAAATTTTGAGAGCAGGAACAATTTGAGGTTCTTCTTCACCTGCTTAACTTAGACCATGACCTTTTTGATCTGTCAGATACGAAACAAGCCCGACAAAACCACTAGGTTTGTAGCATTCGTAAGAACTTGGTATAAATGGAAATTCCAATATCCATCTCAAAGGATTGGATAAGACAGAATAATTTCCATGCCTGACCATGTCATCATATGGTATAATGACTTCATCAAGTAACTGCATCTTCGTAGAAAATAGGAGGAGAAAACTTCAGTTGAAGGTGAAGGCGGTTAGCCAACGTGGAATCAAGGTGGTGAGTTGACGTGAAAAGGAGACAACCAACTACCACAATATAATTTAGAATAAGCCGAGCTTTAGAGAACAGTTCGGAGTACAATAGGAAGTTGTTTAGATAAAGGTTAGCCCCATAGACATAAAAGGACCTTGTGTACATAATATGAACATCATTCACTATCCAACATATATGCAACATGCATATTCTTTCACCTAAGTCGATTCCTTTCATTTCCCCATTTTTTATCTTTGGATCAGGTATTAATGAAGTACAAAGGAGGTTATATCATCTCATGGCGGACTGGCGAACTATTGGGCCGAACTTTCTTTGCACTCTAATTGTAAAAAGAGATGTTAACATCACAAGCATTTACAACCTTACTGTACAGATTATTATCTTTTATTAATGCTAGTAAGAGTCTAGCTTCCCAAAGACAATCTCAATCCCCCTAGAGCAGCTATGCAAGACATTTGATATTAGGACCTTCCACGAAGTGATCCTTTGGAACCCATATTCATGAAGTGATCCTGCATTCCATAGTAGAGATGAAACATTTCCTACTAAATCTAATGGTCTGACTTCATATAGGAATCATATGACTCATCCAGTTGGCAATTCAGAAACATTGGCAACAATATCATAAAACAATAGCTCCTTTTCTGATAAAAGTGGTGTCCGATCAATCTTGCCTACACCTCAACTAATTTCACGTGATACCTGTCACCTCCCACTCTGCCATCCTCCCATGTACCGGGTAACTTAGTCCACTAAAGCTAGGACAGATGGAAAGAAATCGCCTAATGCTTGTCTCTGCTGGGATTGGGGTTTGGGATTTGAAACCGAAACCTCAGGATTCTCAACCTACTTGAGTGACCACTAGGTCACATCGTTGGTGCATCATAAAACAATAACAGTATTACACTTGGCTCAAAACATATTCGATACAGATAAGATGGATGATTACTCTATAATTAGACAATTTTTTCTCGATAATGCTCCACGCAATTCCCAATATAACAATAGCACAAAACAAAAGATACATTCTTTTCACTACCAAGTAAAAAAAAAAAAAGAAGAAGGTATAATGAGAAAGAAACTCACGTGCCACCAACGCCGCCAGTAGAATCAGAAGAAATAGTAGAGAAAGGAAGCTCACAAACAGCAACAGAAGCCCCAAAATTAGAAGCAAAACGAGAAGCCCTAACCCCACCACTACCCGCACCTATAGTAAACAAGTCAAAATCATATTGCCTCGGAGGTTCAGCACCATTAGTGAAAGAGGTCTCAGCACGAGTAATGGCAAAACGGCGGCCATAACATAATGATGATGCCCGGCTACGAGGATTGATCACACAATTGTACTGGAGAGGCTTAGAGAGAGAAAAATTAGACAATTTGGTTTTGTAAAGAGAATGGAAAGTTGGAGAAGATAGAGTTGTGCTGAGTTTTGGTGTGCTCAAAGATGTAGCCATGGTGGAATGATTTTGTTTACTGTGCTTTTTGTGGTGACAGATGTAGCATATATATATATATATATAGGGGAAGGCAGTTGCGAATTTGTCTCTGTTTTTTTGTGATTCTCAAAATCTATCAAGATAGCGCGGTTCAAACTTCACTACTACGCAGCTTTGTTTATTTATTTCTTTTTTGAAAATTGACCAACTTTATTCCGTCAAACAATATAATAATTTTATCTGCATTTTTGATACAAAATTATTGCTCTCTCAACTTCATTTTATTTGACCTTTTTATTAAAAAAAAAGTTTTAATTTTTTAATTTAATTCATAAAATTAAGAGAAATTTATTATTATTTTCTTCTAATACCATTCATATCATTAAATTACTATATAAAGTATTAGTCCTTTGTCTAATAATATTTGTCCATTATATTAAAAATACATATTCAATAATGTTTCTTCAGTTTGAAAAAACAACGGATAATTTCATTTTCTTCTACCTATTTTATCCTTCCTATCAAATTCTATATCACTCAATACATTTTTCAAGATATTAAATTTATTATATTCAAAGGATAATATAGTAAAAAAAAAAATTGGAAAATAAACAACACCAAAGATATTTACAAGCAACAAACAGGGTCGGCCCCCCTGTTTCTCATACATGAAGATTCAAAAAACTTACTTGTACTATGATTGCACCTAATAACTAGGGAATCCAGACTAGTAGTCGACTGGCATAGCCATTACAATAAAAATACATTTAGAGAAAAATTAAGCAATCAGTAATTGACATCTTCATGGTGCTGCAGCTTGATGTTGTAGAGAAGGTCCCTATTTTCGGGCAGGACCAAACTAAGAGTTAGTAGCATAAACAAAGATGGATTTGTGAATGAGAAATATAAGTTTTCTATTTTCATAGGAATCAATGGGATTATTTCAAATTGTTCAAGTGGGCTAGAGACGATCTGCGCTAGATTCAGTGTGAAATAAATGAATTTATCTAGTTGAGGCATTCTTGATTGATTGAGACAAAACGATTCTCTCAATACAGCTTAACTCCATTAAGCCTGTACGAGTAGTGAAGAAGTATAGAGAACTTTAGTTGGTCGTTGACCAACGAACAGCATGGATCAAAAAAGGCAAAATTAAGAATCTCAAAAATATCATTGTTGGAGAAAAAGATCAATATATTGCTTATGTAGCTTACCCTTTAGCCCTTTTTGAAGAAGGTTCAGTTACTAACATGTTTACTTCCATGGTAGGTAATGCATTTGGGTTCAAAGCTATGTCTGGAAGATCTGTGAATCCCTCCTGCTTATATTAAAACTTTCCAAGGTCCGCCTCATGGGATCCAAGTTGAAAGAGATAAATTGAACAAGTACGGATGTTTGTCTTTGGATATGAATATGGATTGCAATTTCCTTACAGACTTGGTTCTCATTATAGCTGCCTTTTTGGAATCTGATAAGTTTCCTAGTTCTCCATATTGTATTGATTACCATAGCAAACACACGGCTGATGATGGAGCCTTTTGCTGATCTCCCTTTTGCTTATTGTGCAACTCATTCTACTTCAGTTGTCCCATCACCTACACTTCTCTGTATTCCCATCCAATTCAATAATTTTTCCCACAATTTTCAAATGACAATACACTCCTTGAAGAGATGATCATGAGTTTCATCAGTATTCCTACAGAACATACAAGTAACAGGTACATGTATCCCCATTCTTACTAGTCTTTCCACTTTAGGTAGCCTGTGGAGTAGTGCTAGCCATAAGAAAACTTGTTCCTGGAATGTATGCGTGGATTCAAAATAATACCTTACTTTTGGAAATTATGGTGACATGGCATCATACAGTTTTTTAATCAGGAACTTTGAACCTTTAACACATGATGCTATCTTACTTTGCAAGTCTCCTTGTAATCCAAGGTCTTTCATAATATGATTTCTTGAGTCTATAACTTTTTTGACTGCCCAAGTAGCATTTTTTTGGCTTTCACAAGACTATATAGGTTCATTTTTTATGTAGTAGCTATGGACCCATTTAATCCATAGACAATCCTTCTTGCCAGCCAGTGCCTAAAGTTGTTTAGAAATAGTAGCTTTATTCCACATATGTAAGTTCATAACATTTTCTTCTCCCGCAGACTTTGGGAGGCAAATATTGTCCTAGGCCATAAGTGTTTTCTTTTAGGTCAGGATAGTGTCAGTCCATAAGAAAATTTTGTATAGCCCATTAATCATCTTTATAATTTTCTTTAGTAACAAGAAGATTTGTGCCCAATAACTTTGGATACCATACACCACAACCTTTATTAGTTGGAGCCTTCCTGTATAAGGTAATAACTTTGCCCTCCAACATGTCATTCTTTAAACAACATTTTCTACCAAGGGCATGCATTGATCAATTGTAAGTTTTTTTATGCAAATGGTACACCCAAATGTTTAAAAGGAAGTCCCTCCTCTCTATAACCCAGATAATCAATGATTTATTGCTTAACCTATTATTTTGTACCTGAGAAATAAATTGAGATTTTATCAATATTTGCGTTTAGACCTGATGCCTTTGAAAGGTTGTGGAATTTCTCCTGGATGTGAGTGACTGAAGTTATTTTAGCTTTGCAGAATAAAAGCAGATCATCTGCAAACGAAATGTGCTTTATCTCAAGATTTTTGCATCTAGGATGGTAGTGAAAGCCCTTGTCCTTGTCTAACCACTTCAACTTCCTGTTTAAGTACTTCATAGCTAGTACAAAAAGGTAAGGTAACATGGGGTCACCTTACCGTATACCTCTTTTCCCTTGGAAAGGTTTTGTTAGCTCTCCATTTAAGACCAAAGAATAGGATACAGAGCATATGCATTCCATGACCCAATTAATGAACTTTATAGGAAACCCTAGATCAGCTAGCATACTCTTAAGGAAGAACCATTCTATTGAATCATAAGCTTTCTTAGATCCACTTTTAACACACACCTAGAGAAAGTCCTTTCCTGGAGTACCACTTAAAGAGGTCATGGCTAAAAAGGATGTTATCAATGATACTTCTGCCTTTTATGAATGATGATTGTGATGGTCCTATAAGAGTTCCTATAACCTTCTTCATCCTAGGCTATAGGTTTGTAGTCTTTACCATAGAAGGGTTGGCATATTTACGGATCAATGTTACAACTGTATAACTAAAAGCCTTCAGTATTTTTCCTGACTTAAAGAACTATTTTACTACTTTTAGAACATCATTCCAACAGTGTTCTATTGACCAGTAAAGAACTCTACTGGATACCCATCAACTCCTGGGTTTTGTCTACTAGCATACTCTTTAAAAACAAATAGGATTTCTTGGTCAGTAACCTCTTGTATTAGTTTTAATTTCTGAGTATAATTAAGGCAAGGGTCACTTTTAATCACCTCAGAGTTTGGATAAGGTGTTTCAGCTACAGTAGTGCCTATTAAGCGAGAAAAAAACCCAGCAAATTCATTTTCAATAAGTAATGGGTCAATGATTTTGTTACCTGTTGAGTCATATATAGAAGTAATGTTGTTTCTTTTAGCTTTGAGTTTGCATTGAGCATGGAAGACTTTGAGTTTGCATCACCACATTTTATCCATACTGTCCTAGAATTTGCTTCAGAACCTTCTTCTCCACAAGATTCCAATGATAGAATTCCTGGATCAGCTCTTTTTCTTTCTATATCCACTCCTGATTCATGGGGTCTGAGGTCAGTCTTCAGAGTCTTTAGCTTTTAATTCAGTTTAACATACAAGTGCTAGAGAACTGCTTTCTTCATGTGCCTGTAATAATTTCAAGGAAATTTTGGTGCTCCATCACAGTGGTAAATGACTTGAAAGGTTCTGACCTTGTCAGTAGATGGCCTACATGATGGATAAGAATAGGGGGGTGGTTGGAGATTCCTGGAGAAAGAAAATCATCCTCCACATATCCATAGTTTTGTAGCCAGAAGTAATTCCCTCATGTCTAATCAATTTTGAAATACACTCTATGTTCTAGTTGTTGCTTATTACAGAAAGTGTAGTAACATCCTTTTGCTTTCAGGAAAGTTTGTTAGAGGTGGTCCACACATTATCTGAAGTCCTTTATTTCCTACTAAGTGACAGAAGAGCCAATTTTTTCTTTAGTTGACATTACAGCATTAAAATACCCAAGTAGTAGCCAAGCTTCTTGGATAACATTTCCCATTAATTTGAGTTTACTCCATAACTCCATCCTCTCTTGGATACTATTCTTGGCATAGACTATAGTGACATATGAAAAGAAATTTCCAGTTGTATCACTTACATAGCAATGAACAAATTGTTCCTTCGCTTGTATGAAAGAAACATTCATATGAGGCTACCATAGAATCCAAATTCTTCCATTTAAAGCTGTTGGGTAGTTACAACAACTATCCCTTCACCAACTTTTTTCAAAATAGTAGCAACCTTTTGTTCCTTAAACTTGGTTTCAATACAACCTATGATCTCTGTCTTATGCTTTCTCAGAAAGAGTTTCAACTCTTTCTGTTTCAGGGGTTGGTTTGTCCCCTGACATTCTAAGTGGAAATAATCATATATTAGAAGCTTCTCCAAGCAGCCCTGGATGGCCCTCTTCAGTTAGAATTTGCACTAAAGGAGCAAATTTATTTCCTATGTTGGTACTAGGCAGTTCATTATCACCATTTTTGCTTACCATTACCTATAAGGAGCTCGGTGCACATTTTTTCTCTTTTCTAGGAGGGATAGGGTCAATAATTGTTTTTTTTGAAACTTCATTCTATTTTTTGTGTTGCTATTATTGATGTTGGGGTTTATTTTTCTTCTGTTCTTTTTCCTTTTTTGGTACTTAATTGAAGGCTTCTATAACGCCCCAGGAGTACACCCTGGGTGCCACACGGTGCTTACGGTGATAAGTGACTACAAGCTAACCTATGAGCTGGTACCTGCTGTGAGCATTGAATAAAACTGATAATAATGACATGTGCAGAAATTAACTAAAAAATGCCTTAAGGTTCTAAGTTCTGAAAATAATATAATTAAATCCATAAAATTGAAACAGATGTGGAAATACTAAAATCTGACTGATAGGACTGACAAACTAACTAACTGTCTAAAGTGTCTGAAAAGCCTCTAACTGACTAAAGAGTTGATAGGACAAGCCCCCAACTAACTCCAACTGACTATTGAACTGAACTACTAAAATAAACATGAACGTTCCTCGATATATGAGTATTCACCATGACACTACTGCTGATAGGCGGATTTGTCTAAGTGTGATCAAGAAACTATGCGTCTGAACCTATGATATTAAACATCATAGCGCAAGAAAGGAGTATGCGGTCAGTACTTTAAATATAATGTTATGCAAGATGAGGTTAGGCTAAAATACATAAGCTTATGTGCATGAAGTAAATGCTGACTGAATAGCATAAGATTACTGATGCATAAAATATGTGAAAGTTGTAAAATCTGAGAATGCATGACCAAACATATTACATGATTTTGAAATAGTCTGTAAATTGAAATACTGAAATCTGGTAACTAAATAACTGATAAAATGTACGCTATGGTCAATGCAAACATGAAACTAGCAGGATACTGAACTGAGACTTAAACTATGAGAGGCACCATCTAACCGACATGCCCCAAATCTGATCTGATAGGGGTCCAATCTGTGACCCCAGTTGGAAGGGTACTAGTATCGTGTCATGGTTACTAACAATGTCTATGTTAACCCTAAACTAGAAGGAAGACATCTTGTCAACCCTAAACTAATAGGAAGACTCATGATATATGTGTCAACCCTAAACTAGCAGGAAGACATCTCAAACCTACGTTGGCTACGTAGTTCTATAACTCAGGGATTGTTACTAAGGGTCAAACCATTTACTAATAGAAATGCACCTATCCCTAGGTTTGCTCAGTGTTGAATCCTACTTCTAACTGAACTGATACTGATTACAAGACTGAACTAAGTTTAACTGAAGAAAGAACTAACTCGAATTACTAAACTGATCTAAGTTTGACTGACATGATAACCGACTAAACTGATAATGCTCATGCATGTATGAAACTATTCTAAAAATACTGAGATTAAGTAAACAACTAAATTTTGGGTATTCATAACCCCCAGGACTCGATAGTAATAACAATAGAACCACATGAAAACTTTGAAACCATAGAAGGGAATCCTTGTTCAACATTCGTCATTTAGGCATTTCATCAAACACATGAGGGTCATAAGTTAAAGCATGAGAATAGTTAAAACATGTGCTACTAACATAATTGAAAAACTAAAATCATGGTTTAAGGATGTAACATGAGAAAATCACCATTCAAACGTGTCACGGGCAAATTCCAACGAAAGCACATGGTAAACATAATTTGAAATCAAAGTTCATAATAGCTTCATGTAGATAGATCATAACACATGTAAAAATCATAACTTTAAACTTGAAAATGGATTCTTGGACTCTATGGGTGAAAGTTACCCATGAATGAACATCACACATACCTTAATTTAAGAATTCATGAAGGTTTTTGGTGTTTTTCTTGAAGCTTGAGCTTGAATCTTAGAGAGGCTACAGTTTGTTCTTGAGAAAGAATGGTTTCTTCTGAGAAGAATTGTGAATAAAGGGGCCAATTTTGCCTTTTTGGACCCTTAATCTCATGTTATGAACCTCTTGGGTAAAGGGAAAAGACCCATTTATCCTTGCATAAATGAGAACAAAAGCGGGAAAAATTAAGGGACGGGTTATGGAGCGGGAACCGCAAGATCTGGTACGGTGCGCTTGAGATGGTGCCGTGGGATCCACTACGGTGCACTACAGGGCGCGCCTTGAGCTAATCACATGCCCTCACTGCCTCTCTAAGAAAAATGGTTATACCATTTTGCTCGGGTATTGGATTAAGGCAAAATAGGTATCTTTGGAAAGATGACTCAATTATATACAATTTGGTGGGTATTGAGCTGAAAAATTCTACATATATCAAAAGTTATACACATTCAAAGTAGACCTTTGTATAATGAATACCAAACTTTGGACGAATCAAAGGATACGGATTAAGGCAAAATAGGTATCTTTGGAAAGATGACTCAATTATATACAATTTGGTGGGTATTGAGCTGAAAAATTCTACATATATCAAAAGTTATACACGTTCAAAGTAGACCTTTGTATAATGAATACCAAACTTTGGACGAATCAAAGGATCTTAGCTCAACTTTGTTCTAAGTGATTCCTATGAACATTTTCACCTCGAAAACGCTTAACATACTATGATAATGATCATGACACATGGATTCAAATATAATCATAGGATTATAGCTTACATACGTAGGAACGATGGTTTAATTTCTAGCTTGAAAATATGAGGTATTATATTATCTCCCCCTTGGAATCATTCGTCCTCGAATGACACTAGTTAGACTGAGAGTACTGTACTAAGATAACTGAGATCATATACTAAATATGCATGACTTGGAACATGACTTCATAACTGAGTCTGAGCATAATACATGAACTGAACTGATTTCGTAAATGTTATACAATGACATGAGAATGGTTATAAGGCTGAGATAGAAACAAGAGAGTCAACTTATGAGTAACTATTAGCTCGTGTTGGATATAGTTTCGTAAAGATAAGATGAGAGATTTAGGACATGGAAACTTGGGGTGTTATAACATCCCCCCTGAGATATTTCGTCCCCCGAATGATATTGACTTGGCTAAAATACTAAGGAAAGACTGAGATGCTGCATTGGACACTTACGAACTAAATCATGGCTGAATATCTGAATCTGAAACATGATACATAAATTGAATTAAATTTACAACTTTCATGGTCATGAATGAATTCACCTCATGAATAGGAAAGATGGAAAATCATATGAGCTTGTTTGTCTGACTGCTAAACTGAATTTCTGGCTATACGGACTGAATCACACTAAAAGCTTATACTCAACTATACATTCCACTTCAAAATTGCACTTCACTTGAGGCTACTTAAAATATTCACATGGGTACTGATAACTCCATCTACTGAAGTCTGGGCTGAACTGAATTCTCTCACAATGTTCAAGCCTACTCTAATCTACAAAGTGCACACATAACACTGTAATACTAGTCTGAAGCGTGAATTCAATACCCCATGCATTTTCACCACTTCCCATCTCAAGAATAATTCTTCTTACCACTTCAACAACTAAATTTAACCCCTTATTAGGAATTCACTAACGCACGATGCATTTATCCAATTATATACCAACATGGCATTTAAGCCTATCTTCATTACCACACATGAATTTCTAGGCAAACAACCAGAAAAACATCTTTCTCATATTCTCTGAACCCCTATCAATAACAACTTTCTTGCACTATTCTTAAGAAGACACATACAAAAAATTTCAACTAATAATGACACATATAAAAAACTTGGCCTCAATCTTACTTCACACTTACAGCCTTGGCTAAAACAAGCATACAACAATCTTTCTTCAACGAGAAATATTTATTCTCTCCTATCTAAATAACCGCTCATCATTACTATGTTAATATTAAGGAGAGGTCATTGAAAGGTTAGAACATAAGGACCTGAAGCATGAATAAACACTATATAGAACTTGACACTTAACTAAGGCCTGAGGAATAGAATATCAACATCATTGATTCATCAAGAGATATAAACTGAGGATATACATGACATAATCAGAATTTTGCTGATCATTAGGAGTGTAGCATAAGTCGTGGGAACTAAGCATACTGTAAAACATAAATACATGGGTCATGAACTGCATAACCTGAGTTTGGAGTTTATAAATTCATGGAATATGATTCAAACAATTGGGTCAACTAGAACTTTTCATACTAGGAACTAGAAGTGTACATGGTTCTTTATGATGTGTATGAACATAAACTATAATCATGGAGCTGACATGTAAGGCATGAGTAGGTGTCATAATGGCTGAATTACAAAAATTCATACTGAGATAATAATGGATTGGGCATCATCCCCCCTTACTGCTATTCTACAACATACTGGCATCACTACTAGAATCTGAGAACCTGACTTGGTTATTAATCCTATTATCTCCCCCTTATCCTAAATCTCTCATTCTAAGCCTGTGGGTATAAACTCTACACTGAACTGTCACCACTTCATACTAGAGTTTGGGGTATAATAAGGCACATAAATGATAACTCAACCTGAGAGATGATGACTGATAATGTAAGACCTACTGCTAGTACTTCCTTCTGATATACTAATCTCTAGCTTTTTATAACCCCAACAATCATCATACAATAACTTAAGCACTGACTAACTTAGATTTTTTCAGGAGTATCACCATACCATGAGTTCACAACATCTAGTGCTTCAACTCTACTTTCTATTAGCTCAACCTTCAAAACTTCAAGCTTAGCTTCTAACACTTAACATGGATATTCTCAAACTCTTAATGAACCATACTAACTTTCTTTATAGACCACTAATATCACATCTCTATATTTATATTTTGAATCAACAACTTAAATTCTCGCATAAACTATTTTAAGCCTATTGATTCACCTTTATACAATTAGCCCCATGGATATAAAATTTACTAAATCCAAATAATACTATCCCCACTTTACTGCTGCTAAACTTTTGGGTTCTTGCTTCCAACTCTAGGTCATATACTACCATAGAATTCTGAAAATGGATCTAAACACACATTTGACTTTGGCTTAGTACATGATTTTCATATACATGGATGAACACTTTCAAAGTGTTGAACATAAGGGACCTGATGGGATCCTTTTAATCCTGCACGCAATCCCATAAATATATATGGGGACTGTCTGAGAAAGCTCTATTTGTAGGGATTTGAGCTTGACTATTTCTGTTACCTTGAAAATAAGGTAGAGCTAGCATGAATAGAGCAAGATGAGAATCTATATAAGTTTCTTCGAGAACCTTTCTATAGCATGATCAGAGACTTAAAAAGAGGGAAATATTTCCTAAAACATCTTGTAGCCTCTTATCCATAAGTGTGGCGGGCTTCACACCCATGCATAATACTCTACACAATGCGACTTTTAGAATCTCTAGGATGCTCTAAAACCTTAGTCTCTGATACCAAGTTTGTAACACCCAGGAGTACACCCTGGATGCCATATGGTACTTACGGTCACAAGTGACCACAAGCTAACCCATGAGCTAGTATCTGCTATGAGCACTGAATAAGACTGATAACAATGACATGTGTAGAAATTAACTGAAAAATGTCATAAGGTTTTAGGTTCTAAAAACAATACAACTGAATCCACAAAACTGATATATATTTATAAATACTGAAATCTGACTGATAGGACTGACAAACTAACTGACTGTCTAAAGTGTCTGAAAAACCTCTAACTGATTGAGGAGTTGATGGGACAAGCCCCCAACTAACTCTGACTGACTATTGAACTGAAATACTAAAATAAATATGAACGGTACTCGATAAATGAGGACTTACCATGACACTACTGCTGATAGGCTAATTTCTCTAAGCGCGGTCAGGAAACTATGCGTTTGAACCTATGATATTAAACATCATAGCATAAGAAACGAGTATGCAGTCAGTTCTTTAAATGTATTGGTATGCAAGATGAGGTTAGGCTAAAATGAATAGGCTTATGTGAATGAAATAAATGGTGACTGAATAGCATGAGATAACTGAGCATAAAATACGTAAAAGTTGTAAAATCTGAGAATGCATGACCAAGCATATAACAGATTCTGAAATAGTCTTTAAACTGAAATTTGATAACTAAATAGCTGATAAATTATATGTTATGGTCAATGCAAACCTGAAACTGAACTCTGTACTTAATACTGAATTAAGATTGAAAAGAGGTATCATCTAACCGACATGGCCCAAATCTGAGCTGATAGGGGTCCAACCTATAACCCCAGTTGTAAGGGTGCTAGTACCGTGCCATGGGTACTAACAATGTCTTTGTCAACTTTAAACTAGAAGGAAAATATCTTGTTAACCCTAAACTAATAGAAAGACTCATGAGATATGTGTCAACCCTAAACTAGCAGGAAGACATTGCAAACCTACGCTGGCTACGTAGTTCTGTAACTCAGGAATTACTACTAAGGGACAAACCCTATACTAAAAGGAATGCCCCTATCCCTGGGTTTGCTCGATGTTGAATCCTACTCCCAACTAAACTGATACTGATTACGGGACTGAATTAAGTTTAACTGAAGAAGGAACTAACTCGAATTACTGAACTGATCTAAGTTTGACTGACATAATAACTAACTAAACTGATAATGCTCATATGTGTCCGAAACCATTCTAAAAATACTGAGACTAAGTAAACAAAAAAATTTTGAGTATTCATAACCCCTAAGACTCAATAGTAATAGCAATAGGACCATATGAAAACTTTGAAACCATAAAGGAGAATTCTTACTCAACATTCATCACTTAGGCATTTTATCAAACACATGAGGATCATAAGTTAAAGCATGGAAATAGTTAAAACATGTGCTACTAACATAATTGCAAAACTAAAATCATGGTTTAAGGATGTAACATGCGAAAATCACCATTCAAACCTGTCACAAGCAAATTCCAATGAAAACACATGGTAAACATAATTTGAAATCAAAGTTCATAATAACTTCATGTAGATAAATCATAACACATGTAAAAATCACAACTTTAAACTTGCAAATGAATTCTTGGACTCCATGGGTGAAAAGGACCCATGAATAAACATCACACATACCTTAATTTAAGAATTCGTGAAGGTTCTTGATGGTTTTCTTGAAGCTTGAGCTTGAATATTGGAGAGGCTAGGGTTTGTTCTTGAGAGAGAATGGGTTCTTTTTAGAGGAATTGGGAATAAAAGGGTCAATTTTGCCCTTTGAGACCTTTAATCCCATGTTATGGACCCCTTGGATGAAGGGAAAAGACCCATTTGTCCTTGCATAAAGTAAAACAAAAAATGAAAAAATTAAGGGGCGGGCTATGGAATGGGCGTCACGGGCTCTGGTGTAGTGCAATTGAGTGGGAACTGCAGTGCACTACAGGTCGCATCGCAGGCTAATCCTCTCACAAAATGGCTATAATTTTTTGCTCGGGTATTGGATTAAGGTAAAATTGGCATCGTTGGAAAGTTGACTCAATTATATATAATTTGGTGGGTATTGGGATGCAAATTCTACATATATCAAAAGTTATATATGTTCAAAGTAGACCTTTGTAGAATCGAATATCAAACTTTGGACGAATCAAATGATCTTAGCTTTACTTTATTCTATGTTATTCCTATGAATATTTTTCAACTCGAAAGCACTTCACACACTATGATAATGACACATGGATTCAAATATAATCATGGGATTATAGCTTACACATGTAGGAACGACGGTTCAATTTTTAGCTAAAAAATATGGGGTGTTACAACCTTTTTCTCAGGTTCCTCAGCTGCTTTTTTTGAATTGAATCCCTTAGTAGTATGGCCAAATTTCAAATAGTGACCACAGTACTTTACTCTCTATTCATACTCCATTAGCTTTTGGAAAATATTAGTAGGAGTAATCATCTCTAGAACCTCAATCAAAGGTTGTGCTACATCAGTTTCTATCAACACCCTTGTATATGATATTCTTTCCATTGTGGCAGTAAATTGGTCGGTGGGTTTGGGTTTACCTATAGCACTTGCAACTTTTCTAAGTGCTTAACAAGACCAATATCCAACTGGTAAACCTGGGAAGGTGACCTAAAGTGGGATGGTGGTGATAATGTTTGGATCAAATTCAAAATTGATATCCCACATTTGAACAATAAGGGTTTGTTATGTTAGGTGTAAGGACCTCCTATTAGAACTCTTTCACACTCCTTAGCTGAGGTAAATCTTAATACGAAGTACTCATTATCATAACCTAACACTTGAGGTTTCTCAGTACATTTTCATATATTCATTATGTACACTTTGATGGATTTCATATATGAGGTATCTCTGATTAGATAGCCTATCAATGCATGTTTCTAGTACTCAGTCTGACTACGAATATCATCTTCAATAAAACTAATAGAGATTTTACCTTGTTACATAGTTTAAGGAATATACGAAAGTGATTTTCCGTTGTATCTAGCTCTGTTCTCTCCATATTCTGGTGTCACTATAGGAATATTGTTGGTCGAATTAGTCATTGCAGAGAATTGAAGACGTCAATTTGCCGGCGGTCTAATCGAGTATCCAAAGTTTTGCAGATGCAATGATCTAGGTTAATCAGAATTTGTTGACTTGTCCCCACCTTCCTCAAGAATGGATTGAAATTTTTAGGGGAGAAAGTTTTCAAAAATAATTGATGATAAACTACAGCTAATTCCATCATGTGGTGTTGCTATCTTTATCGGAGAACTGGTAGAACTGTCCAGGTGGGTCATGGTGTGTTATTTTAGTAGTGGTTCACGTTAGCGGACCTGCTAAAGTATGCTGATAGAAAACACATCCTATCTTTCTCCCTATTATTTGTTGTTATTTAACCTCAAGTCAATGATGAACAATTATTGTTAGATCGGAAGGAGTACTACTTAAATTAGTATTTTTAAAGTATGATTAATAAGGTTAACTTAATAAAATAAACCTCAATTTTTTAAGGAAAGTGTCAAGTCAATATTGACTAAATAAAATAAAATAAATGAATTATTATTATTAACTGAGACTAGAACCTAAATAGACAAACAAGTAAAATTACTGTCCAAAATAAAGTTACATTTTCTACATTCAGTGCACTAATTTAGTCCACTATACGAAATTGAATTCACGATTTTCGTGAAAATTCATTACACGTTTTCTTTTAGAAAAAAATATTTATATAAGACACAAAATATGTACGCACACCCTAACATCAATAATCACTAAAAATCATGCAAGTGTTCTAATTGTGTTATATAAATATCTTTAACTGTTTTAAATAAATACTAGGAGTCTCTTTTCCTTATATCAATTTTTTCATAAGTAACATTCGACTAATCAACATATTTTTTCTAATGATGTACATTTGAAAGAAAAAGTCAGTCCATGTACAAACAAATTCAATATTACTCTCCTCATAATTTGATAAAAATTTTGAAGAGTATATGTGCACTTAAATTTCCTTATTTTGATTTTTTTGTTGCACTTTCATTTGGTTTATAATATTAATGTAAAGTAATTTTATTTCGACTAATTTACCTTTATCCTACATTAATCTACCCTAATTAATTAATTTTATGTATCTGTTATTTAATTAATTATTTAATAATTTAGTTATATTTGTCATTTCAGTGTAATTTTTTTTAGACTCTCATTTGTTTGTACTTTTAACACGTACATACTTAGAGATATATGCTCCTATATATTTATTATTGAAATCAAGTACTGTTGGAATAGAGAATTTGTCCTTGTCGGGTTTGACATATGTACTTGCTTTTTAATGAGTCGAAAGTCCTTAATTACACCCATCTAAAGTTGTATTAATAATTTCTTAGAGGACTTTTAGTCCATCAATAATCTCACTATTATAGACTTAAATTTTAAAAAAATAGAAAAGTGTAATCAAGAAGTTCCCATTTTAAGAAAGGGCTTGGAAGATGGTTGAAACCTCGATAAAAGGTTTCTCCCCAACAACTTGGCTAGCATACTCATTCAGATGTTAGAATGTGTTGACCCTCGCACTATTAGAAATTGGGCCTATGATAACAAATATGCTAGTAATCATTTTCAAACCATTGCTATAAACAGTCTAGAGTAATGATTATGACCGTTGTCAAAACGTTTGGTAGCTATTGACACGATTTAATCATATGATCATTGCCATTATAATATAACCATTGTGATAGGTCTAGCTATAGCAATAATTTTTTAAATCATTACGGTAAAGACATCTATTGTAACATTTCTCTGAAAATTATTATGTATTGAAAAAATTGATTAATTCCTTCACACGCTCCCTCGCTTATTTTCATAACCCACCAACAGACCTTTTTATTTTATTTTCTTTATTTCTTAAGTATAATAAGGAAAACCCACTTTACTATTTTAGACAAATCTATTTTGTCTTTTGTCCAAATCAGACATCCACGGTACAAGATTTTCTTCACCCAAAAATATTCAAAGGATTTCTCACATATCATTTCATTAATAAAAAATCATTAATTTTCTTTGTGTATTTGCCACTTTGATTCAAATGATTCTATGTATTGCTGAAGATCAAATCTGATACTTTTATGGTACTATTACAGGTAGATCTTAAGTTGAAGATTGTTGGTAGTCATCGGCTATTTCCACCTCATTCTCCTCTTCCTTCCACCTATTTTCAGTGCAACAAATTAATTTCTTCCTACAAAAATATAATTTTCTTCTTCCGCTAGCATTGTGAATTTGGTAAGTTTTTCTCTATTTATGTTTTCTTATTGCTTGATTTGAGAATTAGTGATTTTATAAGTCTCTCTTTTTCTTTTTGGAATTTTCACCTTCTATTGATCTAGTTTAAATATAAATTTTAGGGTATACTGGCTGAGATAATTATATATGTAAATGCATGTGCTATTTAGAGGCTAGATTTTGAAAAAATTGACTTTTTCTGTTAGCATAAATCAATTAATTCTAGAACTCTCTGTTTAGAGGCTAGAATTCTATGTGTACTCATCATTTTTTTTATTTTTTATAATTTCAAAATTACCATGATGCTAAGGATGAGAAGTAAAAAAATAACTGAAAAGAAAAAGAAGATAAATTTGAGATACTTTTTTGCATTACAATTATATTATCTTTCTCAAGAATTTAAATGACACTTTTATAATGATCTGTAATGTTTTTGTACTTTCCTTCTATCTACATAACCTGTCTACACAATCAACATAAATGGCTTTGGTGGTAACACCATCCTTATTATTCAAAAAATGCAATTCAAAGTGAGCTTATTATTCCTTTTATATGATATAACATTTTCTGAATGGGATGAATCTTGACTAAAATAAATGAATGTATAATTTGATCATTGTTTTCATATTTTACTGAATGATATATTGGTCTAAGATTAATTTTGTTTCTCTCATTTTATATTTGTTCAAGTTAAGCGGTGTGTTCATCTCTACAATCAAACTATTGAATGTTCATAAATCCAGGTATTGAATGTTCATACCTCTTTTTACTTTGATTCACATATTATCTATTTTATCCTGCAACTTCATACTTTATGTTAGGTTGTGAGGATTGAACTTAGAAATTTTTTGAAAAGTATCACCGAGTTAAAATAAATTGTAGTTTCTTCTGCCAAACAAGTAGGTCGTGTACACAAGTCATCAGTGTACATTCTTTTTAAGTACATGCTTTATATGAATTTTAATCAAAATATATGGTTAATTAGTTTGAAAATGTACTTTCTTACATATATGGGTGCATAATTTCAGCTGAAGGTGATGATTTATAATCATCAATATGACCATTACTTTTTTTAGTTTGATAATACTGAATTCTTTGACTTATTGAAAGAGCTTAATTTTTTCGTGACCTTGCTGATAAGATGATTGAGGAGAAGGACAACGAGATCTCTAGACTCTAGAAAACAACGAAAACATTCGCCACAAACTTCAGTCTAAATCTTTTGTAAGTGTGGAGCAGTCAACGCAAATTGATTGAAAGTATGTTCTATTGATTGAAAGTCTGGAGATTAGTATTTTTATATACTCCATTATTTTATTTTCTCCTTTATCTCAAGTCGTTTATGCTATTCTAATACTATTTGTTTGTTATGTCATACCATAATGTTATTGGTCTTATCATTTTATTGGTTATATATATATATTATGAGTACATTAATGCATGAAAGTTTTCATGTCGCTATTCATATTGGTCATAGGAATGCACCTCTTTAACATTTGTATTTAAGCATTATTTTTAAATTAGTTATTTTTTTCTATAAATATTAAGTCGATCACAATAGCAATTCTAATACAGGTATAAAGATCTTCAACACTTTTTCATTTTAAGATA
Organism: Capsicum baccatum var. pendulum; assembly: GCA_030864225.1. Lineage (NCBI taxonomy): Eukaryota > Viridiplantae > Streptophyta > Magnoliopsida > Solanales > Solanaceae > Capsicum > Capsicum baccatum. The sequence goes on along the minus strand of CM061558.1, from coordinate 70,162,346 downwards.
GTATTATACATTAATTTATTTTTAATTTAAATTTAAAATTTATGGTCAAATTCCTACTTTATTGAACTCGTTTACATTGCAAAATAGCGATTTTCATTCTGTTTTTAGTTGAAAGGAATTAGAACTTTCAAAATGATAAAATTTTAGTTAGAATTATATTTTGCGTGAAAGGATTTGATGACCGGTCAATTATGTGAACATTAACTTTTACTATTGATTAATATCTAAGTGGCACAATGATAAAAGTTTTCATCAAGTGACCAGAAATTAAATATGATGGGTTCAAGTGTGAAAATAATCTCTTGCAGAAATACAAGAAAAAGTTGCCTACTAACACCCAATGTCATTCGATCCTTCTCTAACCCTCAACATAGTGTTATCTTAGTGCACTGATATGTGCTTTAACTTCAAGCGTAGTCTTTGTCTTATCCTTAATGTAAAACATATTTTGATTGCTTACTTTCAAGTCTTTGAAATGATTTAGTCCTACTTACTGTGTAATGTACGCAAAATTCTTATTTAGTCTATGTAGAAAATGATTTGACAAGTTTAATTTGATATTGAAGAGTCACAACCTGATTGTTTTGATGTATGTCGCTATGAAATAGATATTAAAATTAGAAAAATACCATATATATTTGTTTGTATTTCTTTTGTCTAATAATAGTGAAAGAGCATCTTTTTTATGCTATTGGGTGCTAAAGTTTTTATCTTACTCTTTCACATTTCTTCGATTGTTGAATCGCTTTGCTACAATTTATATTCGTAATAGGATACGTGTGTGTGTATATATATATATATATTTGACAAGTTTAATTTGATATTGAAGAGTCACAACCTGATTGTTTTGATGTATGTCTCTATGAAATGGAGATTAAAATTAGGAAAATATCACATATATTTTTTTGTTTTTCTTTTGTATAATAATAGTGAACGAGCATCTTTTTGTGTTATTGGGTGCTGAAATTTTTATTTTACTCTTTCACATTCGCTTCGATTGTTGAATCGTTTTGCTACAATTTATATCCGTAATAGAATACGTGTGTTTGTGTGTGCGATATATATATTTATATATATATATATATGGCATCTAGAGATTAATGGAAACACATTTTTGCATAAGATTATGTAGACACCATCTTTTTTAGACTCCACTTGTGGAATTACATGGGATGATTTCTAAAATTCATGAGTACGGTGTGCCTCAATTGTTTGTGAATGTATTATAGATATTGTATCTTTGTCAAATGACCCTCCTGAATAATAGTATAAGAGAGCAAAAACTGTTCAACGTTGATTTTATCCTTGTTAAATTATTTATTATTGATTGGTGTCATCTAAAGAAAGAACATAATGGGAACAAAGTATTTATATGACACCAATTAGTAGAGATTACAGAGTAGAATAGAAACTTAGGTTAGATTAAACAAAATTTGAATTGAGGTAAAACTGATTGTTGTCACTTGTGGAAAGAATGATAAATTATATTATTATTTTATATGTGACTATAGTTGATGAATCATTATTAAAACTAATTTTTTTATACCTGATTAATTATTGATGATAGTAAATTTTCTTAACTATGAAAGTTCTCTTCTACTTCTTTTTTTTTAAAACTCTTGTCCACTCAAAAATCACTATACATTACTATTGGTTATGGTGCTTATGCATATGATTGTTTGGTTTGGTTGTTAGTGCAGTTAAATTATGATTTTGCCTTTCTCACTCCCGCCTTTAATTCACAAGCACATGTTATGTCAGCTATCTCAACTTCAGTGAGAATTGCGCATCAGAAATCTGTCACCTTATTTAGATGAAATAAGTAGCGAACTACAAACCTCAACACTAGATCACACAACTTAAAAAACAAAATGTCAAGGTACAGGAACAAAATCAGTGGTTCTCAAAAGAAAAGTAAAAACAAAAATAACCAACTACATCAACAATACCCTAAAAAAAAGTTTACAGACCAAGATCTCCAAGAGCTTTAAATATCAGAAAAGTTTATAAGGGCATGCAAACTCAAAAGATATTATATTTGATTTAAAATAATCCTAAACCTATTGAACACCCTATAATTTATCTGATTGTGGTGATGAAGATCATGAAGGAATGAAAAGTGTGAAGGAGAATTTGCTTGAAACAAGTATTGCTCAAAACTGTGTAGTGGAGGAGATAGATTCTGCAGCTCATATTAACCCAACCCCCTCTATCAACTCTGCTTTTAGACATGTTGAGCCTGATACTTGTCGTTCTCTAAAAAATGGTGTTGAATATATGAAGATAGTAGTTTATACTTCTGATATTTGCATTTTTTTAGTGGGAAAAGGATGTTTTATAGAGTACATGAATGCCTTATGATGCTAAATTAAGTACACCTACTGCACCCTCTTTTGCTGAAGTTATAACTAAAATTCAACTTCATTTTGGTAGCTTGAGCAAGAAAAAGAGACAAACTCCTAAGAGAAGGCAAGAAAAGCTTGAAAAGAAAAAAGATATTAGGAGGGATAAGCAACAAAAAAGCCAAAAAAAGCTTGGCCATTTTCCTCCTTTACAAGGACACAAAAGGAAACCTATAAGTTCTAAGAATACATGCACTCTCAATTCTGTTCATAGGAATGAGGTAGAAGATGATTAAAGAGCCATACAGTCAGAAAATGATAACCAGTCAATAGAAGATCAAGAATATGATGAGGAAGAATGTGAACATCTCATTAAAGCATTTGGCTCAACCATTGATGGATACTGCAGGAGAAACAACAACACATTTCAATAAACAAATAGTCTACCACCTAAAAGTTACAATCAGAAGGGTTTATTTTACAAAGCGCATACCAGTAAAGCTAATAGAAACAAACTCTTCACAGGATCTCTTTGATGAAATTTGACTTGGTTGTTTCCTGGAAAGCATCAAGCTTTGAAAATTTCCAATATAGTGTAGGTGTACATGTTATTTTCAGTAGAAAAATAAGTTCGTAATCATCAACTTACTCTTGCAAAATAATTAATCTTTATAATGAACTTAGGTTCCACCTTTATCTATTTGGAGGTCTTGGACTAGTTCCCCTCCTTGTAAATATTTGTTTTTTTGTTAATAAAAAATCTAGGGGTGTTGCCTAGCCTCTGGTTATCCTGGCTATTTTGGGCCATTGAACTAAAAAAATTATTGTATTATTTGTCAATAATTGTATCAAATACTCTTGAATAACTGTTGCAATATTTAGTAAAACCATTGCTAAAACATAATAGACCATCATAGTAACCTAAAATATTGTGCCTCAAAATGATATTGCAATGGATTTAAACTATTCTACTTGACCAAACAATCATTGCAAAAGATGAGACTATGACAACGATTTTCAAACAATTGCAACAGAGAGGTTATTCAAATGGTTTTGAAACCGTTGTACAAAATCATTATGGGCGATCTATTAGAACGCGAGCTGGTGCGGAAGATATCTAAACCATTATGATAGATATGACAATGACTTTGACATCTATTGTAATGAAAATATAATCGTTGCTATAGGCCTACTTTCTAGTAGTGTCACTCAAATCCTTATGGCTAACAAAATTGTATAATAATTTATTGATAATTGACAAAGTTATTTGTATTGACGTATTCTTATGCCTACCTTTATTCATGAAACTCTTGTTAGAGTTAGAGACTAATTGACGTAATAAGTTAAATGTCTAGAAAGTTACCAAAATAACATGTGACCTATAATAAATTTATATAAAAAATTGATAAAGAAAAATAATCTTAACCATAAGACTTTTGACATTTATGTTTAGTTTATATTGATGTATTAGTATTTATAAAGTTTTATAAAGATAGTTTTGTCTCTAAAATAAGTTAGAACTAATTTAATCAAAAAGAATCTTGAAGTTAAGTTTTCTTTTAGCATATGTCATATAAGAAGAAAATAGACGGACCTAAATTATAGATTTTGTAGTCTTAAATTCATGGATAATTTATATGAATATAAATATTTTAGGGTGTTGCTTAAATTTTATCTCATTTAAGAAATTTGTGCAAAATAAATCTAATATCACATTTTCAAGGGTGAATCAAGACTCGAAACAAGTTTTTGTTGATCATAACTTTTTTCTAATTGCCTAAATTGTGATATCAAATTTTACTGATTTGGCAAAATTTATGATCAAAGCCAATTTTTATAAATTGTTTATGCATGCATGATGCACCCGTCAAAACTTTAGAAATGAGTAATTATGCATAATATTTTTAAATGAAAAAAAATTATAAATAATGCCACATCAAAAAGATATTCAACAATTTTTTTGTCAAGTTCTTGCCAATTATTATTGCAGAAAGAAATAAAAAAATATAGATATTGGCTGAAAGTAACTACAACAACAACAACATGCCCGGTAAAACCCCACAAGTGAAGTTTGAGAAGAATAAAGTATACACATGTCTTATATTACCATTATCTCGAAGAAGTAGAGAGACTATTTACGAAAGACCCACGACTCAAGTATAGCTAATCCAGGTACAAAGAAGAAGAAACAGTAAAGAAAATATGAAAACTAACAAGGTAATAGTGTAAAATCTACCAGAAAAATAATAATCATTCACAAAATAATGTTGTAACCGAAACACAATAAATAAAAATAATGATCGATGTCTACGTTAACCCTAAACTATCATACCATGGTGCACAACAACACTTGTACTCAACTCACCTTCTACTCTAATACACATCCTCCACATATCCCTATCTAAATTCATGTCCTCAGTAACTTGAATATGCGTCATGTCCTATCTAATCACTTCACCTCAATACTTTTTGGTTCTACCCTAACCCGTCTTCGAGCATACTATGTCCAACTTCTCGCACCTCCTCACTAGGAAATCTGAACCTCTCCTAATCACATGTCTAAAACATCTCAATCCCGCCTTTCTCATCTTATCTACCATGGAGGTTACTTCCATCTTATCTTGAATAGCCTTATTCCCGATTCTATCATACCTAGTATATTCACATATTCACCTTAAAATCCTCATCTCGATGACATATATCTTCTGAACGTGGGAGTTTTTGACTGTCCGACACTCTATCCCATAAAAACAATGTCGATCTAACCACCACTTTATAAAACTTACCTTTAAGTTTTGATGGTATTTTTTTATCACCCATAACTCTGGAGGAAAGTCTCCACTTTATCCGCATTGCATTAATATGATGAGTGATATGACCGTCTATGAACTTATTATTCAGGATAATAGAGCCAAGATATTTAAAATGATCACTCTTGGAGAGAGCTTATATGTCTAGACACACTTCTTGTCTTTCTCATGCAACCCCTTATTGAAATTGCACTCCAGATACTTTATTTTGATCCCATTCAACTTAAATTTTTTAGCTTCCAAAGTTTGTCTCCACACCTAAAATCTATCATTCACACCTTTACGTGCATCATCAATTAGTACTACGCCATTTGCAAATAACATACACTAGGCACTTTATATTAGATGTCTCGCGTCAATACATTCATCACCACGACAAAGAGGAAAGGACTAAAAGTTGATCTTGGTGCAACCCCATTTCCACAGAAAAATACTTCGAGTCTCCTCCCACCATTCTAACATGCATCTTAGCTCGATCATATATGTCATTTATCATCATAATGTTAGCCATTGATATACCTCTAGCCTACAGGAATCTCTAAAGAACTTTCCTTAGATGTTCTTCATAGGCCTTCTTAATATCAATAAATACCATATGTAAGTCCCATTTCTTTTTCCAGTATCGCTCTAATAGTCCTCATCAGATGAATGACTTCCATAATAAATCACCTCGACATCAATTCAAACTAATTTTCGAACATGGATACATACATTTCCACCCTCATCTTCATCACTCGCTCTCAAACTTTCATAGAATAACTTGATATTCCTATAATTATTATAATTCTGTATATCTCCATTATTCTTGTACAAGGGGACCATTATACTTTACTTCTATTATTTAGATATCTTAGCCTTCTTAAACATAATATTGAGAAATTTAGTCAACCACTCTAAACACAATAATTAAAAAATATTTCACTTTGTTCCTTCATAAAGTTGTTCTCCTCATGATGATAAAACTTATTTTCATCCACAAACTTGCTATACTTTCTCTTCTTAGTAATTGTATGGCCGATCATAAGAAACTGAGTTAAGACCTTTGGATGAACATCCAAATTCAATCTAGTGTCAATGAAAACTCAAGATATATTGGCATAATGTGAAAGAAGGATCTTCTTAATATCAATGATATCTCTATTACTCTATGAATATACATGTTGTTGTCAAGGTATACTATCATCCTTCAAATTAGTTTTTTTAGTGTTATATATTATAGTAACATATTTGAAGAAATAAAACATTCTTAGGACCAACTCAGTGCCATTGTTCACAACATCAACGATGGTGTTCATACAAAATGGCTTGTTGGAGGAAATTTTGATAAAATTCTTAAAACTTATGATAAATTTGGAAGTAAGAATATTAAAAATAATAGGACTGCTCATTTTTGAAATTTCATTAGCCATCACAAGTTAGTTGGCTTAGATTTTAAGGATAGTAGTTACACTTGGACTAGCAAAAGATATATGAATTAACAGATTAACATCATCTTAAAAAGATTAGATAGATGACTAGCTAATGCTTACTGGTCCAACTCTTCCTTGAAGCCATAATCACTCATCTTTCTAGAATCCACTCAGACCACAACCCTTTTCTAATCAACCCGTCCAGGGACCATACTCTTATGGACAAATTACACAAAATAGAAACAATTTTGTGTTTCCATCACAACTTTGGTGACATTGTCAATAACTCCTTTAGTAATTGTTTCAACATCACTAATTCAACCTCTCTTTAAGACCAACATTATTATATGAAATAAAGAGATTTTTGATAACATATTCCATAAAAAAGGAAGATCCTATATAATCATGAGATTCAAAAATTCAACAACTATCCCACTAGTACTTTCTTTTGAAACCTTAAATACATCCTCATTAGGGAGTTAAGAGAAATCCTTAGACAGAAAGTAAGTGAATTATGAAGATATAAACCAAAAATTAATTAGCTCACTGAGGGTGATCCCAACATCATATTCTTCCACACTTCAATCCTCAATAGAAGAAGGGACAAAATTAATATCCTGAAAGATGAGACAAGAAATGAATCTTTGAGCTGGAAAAGATAGTTAATATCATTCAATCCTACTATCTTAAAATTACCTGTCAATAATTCATGTGACGTGTTCAACATTTTAATGCAAGTGCACCATAAAAAATTCTTATTTAAAATGTTTGCCTTGTTCCTCGTGCCGCCTACCCCTTGCAACGAAAGGGTGGCGCAAGCCCTAAAGGTTTTTCAATTTGATTTGAATTTGAATTTTTAAAACTTCAAAATTTTGATACATACTTCATAAATATATCTTTTACATAATTTTGGACATAGAGAGAGAGAAACCATTATGGAGGTCAAAGTGTATATAGGGATAAATCTTTTCTTCTCCATAGTATTTATTTTTGTATTTCTTTGGATGATTTGTTTGTTTTTCTTTTATGTTTATGTGAAGCTAAATTTTATATCTTGAAATTGTAATAAGCCATGATATTAAAGTTTTACAATTATTTTCTATCCTAATTCAATTGTTAATTGTGGTATTTTCTTTCATTATGTGCGAATTTCTTAATTGTTTGTTCAATGACTAGTTCTGTTAACTATTTAAGGCATGCTCACGAGAGATTGTATTTGGATCAAAGAAGAATTAAAGAAGACTTGATCTAATTTCATAGAATTAGGACACATATTTATGGCAAAAAGGGATATAGCTAGTGTTGTAAACTTAATGTGTTCTTAATTCCATATGAAAATAGGCGGCAAGATATTTTGAATTGGTGAGTAAATAGTTCGATAGAATATTAAGAGTAAATCTGATCCGGTTAATTAGCAATTACTGATAACTCAAATTAAGTAGGAATAGTTTGAGAACTCAATAGAATTGTTCAACCAACAACAATCCCGAAACACTCATCGCAGTGATAACATAAAATTCGCTTTTTGTTTGGTTTAAGTTCATAGTTTTTATTTTATTTATATTTTTAATTTAATTAGTTCATAATTATAACCAAATAATAATTTATTTATCTTAGTTTAATTTAATAGTTAATCACATATTTTTGTGGGACCATACTTTTATTACTTTATTATTTGTACGATCACGTATATTTATGTGAGAATTTGATAGTCTAAAAATAATAACCTTATCTTTTTGTTTTTCTTTCTAAACATCACTGATTGCAATCAGTGTTGTAACTTCTGATGTATCACAAATTTTTGGATGCTTTGAAACTTGAAAAGGGTAGAAAGAAGAGGAAGAAAAATAGAATACTTCAATTGAAGAGCAGGCAGATACAACATCAAAAGAAGTACTTAAGTTGATTCTAGTATCACATAATAATACACAAAACTAAAAGGTGCATAAGTACATTAATCAAAGCTTAAAGAGACAATCCATATTCGTCATCCTCATCAAGGCCAAAAGTGTAAATAGTGTAGAGATCCCAAATCAAATCAAAGACACCAAAAAGGATCCAACCAAGAAGGTTGTTGCTGAGCCTAAATGGAAGTCCAGTTCCTTCTGTTCTCATTCTCCCATCCACAAGAGCCATTGCTATTGGATTTTACATGTTTGCTGCTACTACTACTTCCATTAATGATTGTCCCATTCCCAAATTTGATTCCCCTTTTGGCTTTCCCTCCATTTAGCATCTCACCTTTTCAACCTTGCCAAATGATGGTAATCCTGAATAAATAACCATAAACAGATTCACTATTTAAACTTAATGAATAAAAGTTCTGACTTCTCCAAAAATATAAGTTAAGAACTTGATATTTGTGTTATTTCCTCCATTCAAATTTATGTGACAATCTTTTCATTTTAGTTAGTCAAAAAGAGAATTACAACTTTCTATATTTAGTAACTATTTGACTTTAAACTTCTTATGTTATCCTTAATGAAAAGATTGATAATCACACTAATATCTATCACTTATTTTAGATGACAAATGTCAGACATTTTTATTTTACTCTTGAACTCTATCACTCAAATAATTTCACATAAATTGAAAGAGAGAGCGAGAGAGAGTAACTTTTAGATTTTTTATATGTATAGCAATGGTGAATGATAAAATGAAGGGTTCAAATGAATTCACTTTCTAGGTCAGTGTCTGACAAGAAGGGCACATGCTCATGGACTCAAATTTTATTTCAAAAGCCAGCTAAATAAGTGAGGATTGTCGAAGACTATCTAAAGAGATCAATAATGTATAGACATGCTTAGGAATGAATTTATTTTTAGTAATCGAATTAGACATAGCTTCAACACCTTAAGATTGAGAATTATGACAAACTAATGCTCTAATTTTATACATGTTACACAATAACCAACATTATCATATTTATGCCTTACATGAAAATTAAGCTAAACAGGAATAAAGGGCAGTTTGGCATGAATCACTATTTTATGAGTACTTACAAATATTTCAATAGTACTAATAGTTTGAAAGTATATTTCAAAAATTGATGAAATTAAACTAGAAAATTAACATACCAAGAACAGATGAGGGATGAGATACAGATCACTTTTGCACGAGGGAGGCAATTGCCACTGAAGAGGTTGTGGTGCAAGCAGAGATGGTTGCCATTTCTGTATTACTATGTGAGAATGATCAAAACTCCAACCTCTTGATAGTAACATGAGGCTATTATATGTTCATTTTATTCAGACACACATACATATTGGGAGGAAATATAGAAAATTAATAATATGTAGTTGAAAAAGCATAACCACAACCAACATAGATTGTTTGGATTGCTCCTTATCTCATGTTAGCAAATTGTATTCAACCATGTGTCATGTCATCCAATACTGACCACTTTTTGATTATAAAGTGGACCGACGACCCATATCCATTCAAAACAAATATTATACCACCAATAGTAGTAAGGTTTTCGTTGCCATGTATCAGTATTAATCGTTTTAATTTTATTTTGATAGAGAAAAGATAAATTATACTATCCTATTTGGAAAGATATGCTAATATCCAAATCTTTCACGTCCATACTCCACTGTCAGTGGATGGAATTAGAATTTTTTTAGCAACTGCCTCTAATCACTTGCTAATATATGAATTCTCAATGTCCATTTCGCTCCATTTTATAGACCTTTATATATGATCGTTTACCAAAAGTAACTCAAATCGTATATGTTCTTTAAAAGACTATTAGTGTTAAAATACAACAAACATATAGTTGTTTTCAGGTACACAATATCTGTATTTTGGCAAAACAACTTCAACACAAGTTCAAGAATAAATCAAGAACACTTTGAAGTTTCCAACACCTTCAACACAAGATCAAAAACGATATTTCAAAGAAGTGTATTTTTAGTATTTTAAAGAAAATTAGATGAAGCAGAAAAAGCCAAGTCCTCCAAATTTATAGAGTGTCCTTAAGGAAATAATTCCTCTCAAGTACCCGAGGTTGCAAAATTTTTCTCCCATGATAAATGGCTTAACAATCCGACTATAGTGGTACCTCAAATGATCGGATTCTTTTTGGACTCACTCAGCAGTTAGATGATAACATGTAGTATTTTAGAAGACAAGAAATATTTTTAAGCCCAGAAAAATTTGTACCAAACCTGTGGATATATAGCCATTAAGTGCCCCTTTCAAAAGGTGGCAATGGTTTACCAGAAAGGTGTATCCTTTATGAACAGTCATGTATATCCATTCGAAAGAGTGTGTCTTTTCCAAACAGCCCCAACCATCTAAACAGTCATACTTTTTCCCAAAATAGTATGTCTTTTACTTGAAAAGTTGTGTCCCTTCCACGAAACTTTTCATTTTCCATTCATACTAATTAAACCCAACAACCCCCCACATGAATGGGAAATGACTACTCTTTGTAAAACTTTAAGGACAAGTATGTGATCATCAAGCAAAGACTGATTGCATCTGGATAAGTGGATTTTTATTTGAACTTACCGTAGTGAACATGCATTGGATGCACTCGGTCAATTGGTAGATTTGATATGTTTGAAACGTCAAGCTTTAACGTACACCTAGACAACACAGGTCACATAAACAGCCTTTTATCTTTTATGGTTGTCACAATTTTGTTCGTTTCAGCCATGAACACGTCCCGGTCTTTCGAAAGCTTAGAGAATAGGCCTTTACTAACATTGTCCTTGAAACGGCTTCCACTTCTTTCTCACATAGGTAATTTCTAAACGTTCAATCATATATATTAAACTATTTGGTCAAATCTTCCAAATTTAAATAATCATTAAAATACTTCACACCATAAGTCTTATCCCTGTTTACTAAACATTATCTACATCATGAGAATGGGTTGTGTATATTGACAATGTTGAACCTGTCAGACACAAATTTTTTTGACCTCTTTGAACCTAGCTCTTGGGATCTCCAGTCTTCTATGTTGAGTTACCGCTATGCTAACTTTTCCTAGGACTTAAACCCATTTTCTTAGATGTCCTCTCAACTTCTTCTCTAGATAGGCCTTTTGTAAGTGGATTCAACATATTATCCTTTGACTTCACATAGTCAACAGTGATAGTTCCACTAGAGAGAAGTTCTCTAATGGTATTATGTCTCTATCGTATATGAAGAGATTTACCATTGTACATCATGCTGCCTGCCTACCTATTGCCGCTTTGCTATTGCAGTGTATACATACTGGTGCCACTAGTTTAGGCCAATAAGGAATATCTTTTAAGAAATTTTGGAGCCATTCTGCTTGGATGATTTCCAAGAGACTGCTCCTCGACCTATTGTAAATACGTATCCACTCGTGAATTTACTTCATTTGATCCGATGATCCAATTTGCATCACTATATCCTTCAAGTACCGTGGGATATTTATTATAATGCAAATCAGAGGCTTGAGTGTATTTAAGATACCCCAAAACTCTTTTCATTGCCATCCAATGTGTTTTATTGGGATTAATCGTGTACTGACTTAACTTACTAATAACGCATGCTATATCTAGTCGTGTACAATTCATTATATACATTACACATCCCAACACTCTTGCGCACTCCAATTGTGAGTTATTTTCGCCTTCATTCTTTTGAAGTACAAAGCTCACATCCAATAGACTCTTGGTAATTCCAAATTCCAAATACTTGAATTTATCAAGTACCTTTTCGATGTAATGATACTATGACAATACCAACCCTTGTGGAGTTCTATGGATTCTTATTCCTAAGATTACATCCACAACTCCAAGGTCTTTCATATCAAACTTGCTCTCGAGCATTCATTTTGCTGCATTTATATCAAAAATGTCTCTACTGATTATCAACATATCATACACATATAAACAAACAATGACTTGGTGATTTGGAGTGTCTTTAATGTAAGAACATTTATCACATTCATTTATCTTGAACCCATTTGCCAACATGGTTTGGTCAAACTTCGCATGCCATTGTTTAGGTGTTTGTTTTAGTCCATAAAGTGACTTAACAAGTTTACACACCTTATTTTCTTTTCCTGAAACCACAAAACCCTCAGGTTGTTTTATGTAAATTTCTTCCTCTAATTCTCCATTTAGGAATGCTATTTTCACATCCATTTGATGGATTTCAAGACCATATACTTCCGCCAAGGCAATTAACATCTGAATTGGTGTTATCCTCGTTACAGGTGAGTATGTATCAAAGTAATCAAGGCCTTATTTTTGTTTGAAGTCTTTTACTAAGAGTCTTGCCTTGTATTTGTCAATAGTACCATCTACTTTTATTTTCTTTTTGAAAATCCATTTAGAACCTAAAGGTATATTTCCTGGAGGAAGATCAACCAATTCCTACGTATGGTTGCTTAAGGTTGAATCAATCTCACTATTGATTGCCTCTTTCCAAAAGAATGAGTTTCACCACGACATCGCTTCTTTAAATGTTTAAGGCTCATTTTCTAAGAGAAATGTTACAAAATCCAATCCAAACAAAGTTGACGTTCTTTGACGTGTACTACATCTTGGATTGTCATCATTATGTACATCCTCAGTTGGTTCATCTCGAGGTCATTTAGACCCTCCACTAGACTGTTCATTTCTAGTTTTTATATGGATAAATGTGTTTAAAGAATTCATTATTATCTGATTCAATTACCATATTTCATTAATATTCGAATGTTCAGATTTATGAACCAAAAACCGATATGCTTTACTACTTTTAGCATATCCTATGAACACACAGTCTACTATCTTAGGTCCTATTTTTACCTTTTTAGGCATAGGAACTTGGACTTTCGCTAGACACCCCCACACATTTTTTTCCTTTCCATTTTTCATATGGAATTGATTGTGTCTTACCATGGGGCACTCTATTGGGTATTCGGTTAACTGTAAGGATAGCTTCCCCCCACAAGTTTTGCGGTAAACCTGAACTTATTAGTAAGGCATTCATCATTTTCTTTAAGGTTTGATTTTTTATTTTTGTAATTCCATTAGATTGAGGTGAATACGGGGCCGTAGTTTGATGGTCAATTCTATTCTCTACACACATTTCTGCAAAGGGAGATTCATATTCTCCGCCCCTATCAGTTTTTATAGTTTTAATCTTTTTCTCTAACTGATTTTCAACTTCTGTTTTATATTGCCTAAATGCATATATTGCTTCATCCTTACTATTTAACAAATAAACATAACAATATCTAGTGCATTCGTCAATAAAAATTATAAAATACTTTTTGCTACCACGAGATGGTGTTGGCTTCATATCATAAATATCAAGTGTGTATTAAATCTAAGGGATTGGAATTCCTTTCAACGGACTTATATGGATGCTTAGCATACTTTGATTCCACACATGTTTGACATTTTGATTTATTACACTCAAAGTTTGGCAAAGCTTCTAAGTTAATCAGTTTTCGCAATGTTTTATAATTGACATGTCCTAATCATTCATGCCACAAATCATTAGACTCAAGAAAGTAAGAAAAAACTAAACTTTTATTCATTTCAACATTCATTACATTCATTTTGAATAGGCCCTCAGCAAGGTAGCCTTTTCCTACGCACACTTCTCCTTTACAAAGCATAATTTTTTTGAAAACAAATACATATTTGAATTCATTTTTATCTAGAAATGATACAAAAATCAAGTTCCTCTGTAACTCCGGTACATACAGGACATTTTTCAAAGTTAACACTTTGCTTGAAAAGTAGAATTTTCTTGTTCCTTCAACCTTTACAGTTGCGGAGTTGGCCATATATATCTTCTCTTCGCCTTGAGCCGTAGCAAAAGCAGTAAACAACTTCTTATTTGCGCAAACATGGCGGGTGGCACTGGAATCCATCCACCACTCTAATACAATGCTAAGTGTGTATCAAGAGATTCCAACCAACACAAGAACAACAAGATGAACAACAAAGTTCTAGTGAATCAAAAATGGCCACACACGGCTTCACTAGGCTTGCAACACTTGTTTGAACTAGAAAAGTGAGTTTAACAACAAGAACAACAAAGACAATATTGCTAGTGAATCGAAAGAGCCCCATACGGCTTCACTAGACTTTTATATTCAACAACACAATGTTAACAAGATTTACAAAGAAAGAGATAGAAACTTGACACACAATATTCATTAATCTAAGAACCCTAACAAGAGAAAGGACCCTAAGACTAATAAATATCAATACCAAGTTCTTACTTGGGCCAAGAGGAACTCAAAGAACCTCAAGAACCTAGTTTCTATCCAAGATACAACACTAGTATCACTTTACTAGTGAGAATTTGGTTTTGGCCTCTCTAAATGATGAGAAAGAGAAGTCAAAAATTTACAAGTCTTTGTTTCTTGAATAATAGGAATGAACTAAAGCAAGACTAGCCCTATTACATGGCTTATATAGTCACTTAGAAAGGAGGGACAAAGACCAAATTACCTTTGGTATTTAAGTGGGTGGGTTTGGGGTGTCTTGGTGGGCCTCTTTACATTTTATTAAAAATAGGCCCTTAGATGGGCTCACAAGGGCCTCACACATGGCCAAGAATGTGAACAAGGCTTGGAGTCATTGCAACTCACGTGCTTGGCTTCATGTGAAAGGTCTCAAGCTAGGAATTCCCACATCATCCTCTCCATCTTGAAGGGAATTTGTCCTCAAATTTGGATCATTGCCATCCTTCACCATTTTCACCCGAGAGAGATCACAGACATTGAAAGTGTTGTGCACTTGATATTCCAGGGATAGATCAATCTTATAGGCATTGTCTTTGATCCTTTCTAATACTTGTAACGGGCCATCACCCATGGCATCAACTTAGCATTCCTTTGAGATGGGAATCTATCCTTCTTTAGGTACACCCACATCCAATCTCCTGGTTCAAGAATGAGCTTTCTTCTTTCTTTGTTGGCTTGCCTCGCAACTTCTTGGTTTTTCTTCTCCAACCGCAACCTCACCTTCTCATGTAGCTTTTTCATGGCCTCGGCCTATTTGCTTCTATTTAAGCCTATCACAAGATCACTTGGCAAAGGGGTTAAATCTAAAGGAGATGAGGGGGTTGATGCCGTATACACACTCATAGGGTGTCATTCCCGTGCTTGAGTGTATAACATGATTATAAGCAAACTCAATCAACGGTAAGTTCTCTTCTCAAGAAGTCACTTTTCCTTTAACCATGGACCGTAGCATAGACCCTAAGGTCCTATTTATTACTTTCGTTTGGCCATTGGTTTGTGGGTGGCATGAAGTCAAAAATAACAACTTAGTACCGAGTCTACCCCACATGGACTTCCAAAAGTGGCTTAGGAATTTAGAATCCCTATCACTCACTATGGTCCTCGGAACATTATAAAGTTTTACAACATTATCAACAAACAAAGAGGCTACTCTAGGCGCATCATCACATTTAGAACAAGGAATAAAGTGAGCCATCTTGGAAAACCGATCCACCACGACAAAAATACTATCCCGCCCCCTTCCAGTCCTCAACAATCCTAACACGAAGTCCATTGATATGTCAAGCCAAGGACGCAAAGGGGTGGAAAATGAGGTGTACAACCCGTGGGGTTGGAGCCATAACTTGGCTCCTTTGCACTCAACACATTGACCGCAAATCCGGGCCACATCCTTGTGCATTCTGGGCCAATAAAATTATTCTTCCAAAATTTTGAGGGTCTTCTCTACCCTAAAATGGCCCATTAGACCGCCATTTTGTGTTTCCCTCACAAATAATTCTCTCCATGAACTTGAGGGAACACACAATCGTCTACATTTAAACAGGTATCCATCAAATTTGGTATAGGGATGGGAACCCTATCCGTAACCCACCTATCCCTTTCCAACTCTTCACTTTCTCTATAGATAGGAGTGAAGTGAGGGTCCTCGGGATATAAAGACTTAAGACTTTCAAACCCCATCAACTTAGATGACAAAGTAGATACAAACACATATTTTCGGGACAAAGCATCAGCAGCCACATTGTCTTTACCCTTCTTGTATTGAATAATATAAAGGAAAGTTTCAAGAAATTTAATCCATTTGGCATGCTGCCAGTTAAACTTGTCTTGTCCCCGTAGATGCTTCAAGGATTCATGATCTGTTCGGATCATGAATTCTTTAGGCCACAAATAATGTTTCCAAGTGGCCAAGGCTCTAATCAAGTCATACAACTCTAAATCGTATGTAGAGTAGTTTAGAGTTGCTCTTGTGAGCTTTTCTCTAAAGTAGGCAATAGGCTTCAATTTTTGCATTAAAATTGCGCCTATGCGGACTTTGCTTGCATCATATTCGACCTTAAAAGTCTTGTCAAAATTCAGCAATTGTAGTAAAGGGGCCGAGATGAGCATAGCTTTCAAGTCCTCGAAGGCCTTAGCTTATTCATCTCCCCACTTAAAAGGCCGATCCTTTTTAATCACTTTGGTCAAGGTGGCGGCAATGGTGCTAAATCCTTTGACAAAACGTCTATAAAAACTAGCCAACCCATGGAAGCTTCTCACTTCACCTACAGTTTTGGGAGTTGGCCAATTTTTAATGGTGTCAATATTAGATTCATCCACTTCGACCCCTCTTGAGCTCACTACAAACCCAAGAAATACAACCTCATGGACACCAAAAAAATATTTTGCTAGATTAACATATAACTTCTCCTTTCGGAGGACATCAAACACACATTGTAAATGCTTTACATGCTTATCTAAGAACTTACTATACACCAATACATCATCGAAATAAACAACAATAAACTTTCCGATAAATGGATTCATCACATGATTCATTAGCCTCATGAAAGTACTTGGAGCATTTGTTAGGCCGAATGGCATAACCATCCATTCATAGAGACCGAATTTGGTCTTAAAGGCAGTTTTTCATTCATTACCCGGTTACATACGAATTTGGTGATAGCCACTCCTCAAATCAATTTTAGAAAACAAATGCAAACCACTTAATTCATCAAGCATATCATCTAACCTAGGAATAGGGTGACGATATTTTATCGTTATCTTGTTGATGGCTCGACAATCAATGCACATATGCCAAGTCCCATCTTTTTTGGGAACTAGTAGCACCGGAACCGCACAAGGGTTCATAACCTCCTTGATATATCTTTTGTTGAGGAGTTCCTCAACTTGGCGTTGCAATTCCTTGGTATCCATCGGGTTGCTCCTATAAGCCGGTTTGTTGGGAAATTATGAACCCGACACAAAATCTATTTGGTGCTCAATTCCCCGAAGTGGGGGCAATCCTTGTGGTAATTCCTTTGGGAAGACAGCCTCATAATCCTGCAAAACATGAGAAATAGGAGGAGAAACAGAAATGTTAGTGGTGTTAGTGTTAAAATAATGAGCCAAGGGGAGCACGGAGTGTCCTCGTCATGATCCACAAATAATTTTTTCCTCCTAGCCATCATCACCACACTTTCTTGCCCCTTAGAAATTAGGAGCCCCTCGGTTTTCCCTACTCCCTCACTCTCGGGTTCCCCTTTTTTTCCCTCACTTTCGGCCTTCTTTCCATTTTTCCTCAATTCTCGCATCTTTTGGTATAATTCATTCACTTGGGAAGGCAATAATGGATGAAGAGCGACCTTTTGGCCATCCGTCTCAAGTGTATACCAATTGAACTTCCATCATGTTTGGTCGACCTATCGTATTGCCAGGGCCTTCCTAACAACAAGTGGCAAGCTTGCATTGGTATCACATCACAAAGCACCTCGTCATGGTAGTTGGCTACCTTAAAACATATCACACATTGCCTTGTGAGCTTTAACTCGCCGCATTCATTCAACCATTTCAACTTGTAAGGACTAGTGTGAGGTGTAGTCAAAAATTTCAAGAAGTTCACCATTTCAACCCTAACCACATTCGCACAACGTCCACTATCTATCACCATAGTACACACACTTCCCTTCACAAGACATTTAGTATGGAATAAATTTTCCCGTTGTCTAGGGTCATATATCGCCTTACTAATCATGGCACGCCTCACTACAAAGTTTGGAACCACGCACTGCCCTTCTTACGGATAATCATCCTCACAGTCATCATCATCATGTGGCTCATTTTTGGGTTTCTCCCTATCTTGAGGTTCCGCCTCATTCTCTTTTTTTCAAGACCCAATTCCTCACCAAGGTAATACAATCTCCCTTCCCTTAGGTCACATTGCGCCGGTTTGGACATTCATTGGCTTTATGTTCCCAACCTTGGCACTTGAAACATTAGAACCCTTTAGGATTAGGATACTTGTAAGCTTCTTGCCGGGGAGGAAATTTATGGACTGTTTTAGGCTCGGACAACCTTGTAGTGGCGGGTTGGTCCTTGTTTTTGGGCCAACCCGAAGATGGTTGAACCATATCTTTGCTCTTCGGCCAACCCAAGGTTGATGGTCCCTTTGCCTTGAATGACGACCTCTCTTTAAGCTCTCTTTCAATCTCAAGAGCCGCTTGGAAAATCCCTTCAACGGTATCAAACTTGTGAAGCATCAAATGAGTGAAGATCTCTTTGTTCAACCCACACTTGAACCGAATGATGTCATGGCCAATTTGTTCTCCTCGATGATCAAGCTTCAACATGAGTTGTTGAAACTCGTCAAAGTATGTCATAACACTTCTATTCCCTTGTTGCAAATTGTACAACCTAGCAAGCAACTCATGACGATAAATTTTGGGAAGATGCCGTTGCCTCATTAGGTACCTCAACCGAAACAATGGTGGTGGTTGTCCCTCTACCAACTCGTTGCCGAACTGCTTGACGTATTCCCACCAATTGTTAGCATAGCCTTCAAAATTTGCTATGGCATAACAACTCTTCTTCTCCTCCGAGATATCATTCACTTGAAATACTTTATCACACGCCGACTCCCAAGCAAGATACACCTCGGGTTCACTTTCACCCTTAAAGGTAGGTAGGCTCAATTTGATGGTATTGATGCCTATGTCTCTCTCTAGGTGTCGTTTTCCCCTTTCTCCATACCCTCGGTATCTCCTTGGATCCACACGACCTTCTCTCATCTCTTCCTTCCTCATGTAGGCATCATCAAAGGCTCCATAACCTTTATAATCCTCTCTACCATATTCCTCAAGGTGGACGAGACGATTTTGGACATTTGGAACTTGATTCGGAGGAATTAGATTTTGTGGAGGTGGTGGTCTTTGGTTTAGTGGATCTTGGAATGGGGGGTTCGAATTTTGTGGAGGCATTTGGCGTCCGAGTACCTCTTGCGGAACGTGAGACATTTGGGAATGGGTTGGTCTATTGGAGTCTCGGTTTAGAGGGTTATAAGTGGTTTGGCTTATGGCATTTAGTGGAGCTAGTGAAGGATTTAGCAATTGTGGCCATGTTTTGGGAGTAACGGTGGCGGAGGAATTTCTATCATGTCCACTTGACGAAACATGTCGAGGAGTAGAAAGACTAGAGTTCCTTTGACTCTTCACTTGTTGTAACCTCCCACTAATAGTTGTCACTTCTCCCCTTATGGTTCCCACTTCCGTACTCAACCTTCCAAGAGCTCGGGTCATAGTCTCAAGAGTGATCCTCATATTCTCCATTTCATTAGAATCCACGGTTCGAGATGTGGTTCCCTCCATTACCAAGGTATCACCTACACAAGAAACAAATAAGTTAGTTTAAAATCCCTCTCCTCACTCACACTCTCTTGGTTCACTCACACTCAAGTTTCACAAGAGTTGTAGATTGGCTAGGAACCCATAAATCCGTAAGGTATGAGTATGCTCTTTCCCGAAATGGATTCTTATTTGAAACTCAAAGAATTATCGTCGGACTAGAGCCAAGAGTTACAATGTATTCAAACGACAAAAGCACACAAACAAACATTGACATGAACACAAGGCTTCAAGTGACTAATTGACAAGCTAGTAGGAATGTACTAGTTTGTTAATTAGTTCTCAAGTAAATTAGAGGAAACTAGGAATCAATAATTAGAAACTAAAACATCCAAATTTGAGTTTAATTATCATGTGAACAGTAACTAGGGTAACGTGGCAGCATGTCAATGGCCGCGGGTCCATATAAATAGTTAATCAACTTGAAGTCTTAGTCCCCTTAGATCTTTTGTAATGGATGACTTGTTATTGGGATGGAAAACATAAAGTGTTGTAACATTTTTCAAACCCTCTGTTTTTTTCTTTTTTTTTTTCAAACTCAAAAGGTGATGTTTGACCTCACTAGTCCCACAAGACAAGGTTTTTTGTTTTAAGGAAAAGTGGTTGTCAAGTCTTGAAAAGGTGATGTTGGCAAGTCTTCTCACAAACAATTTTCAATTTTGTCTTACAACCTTTTTGAATCTATTTATCTTTATAGAAGTTAAGACATAAGATGAGGAGAAGTTTAGGATGAACAAAACATCAACACCTTCAAGAACACAACAACAACACACCGCAATGGTAACTTCCAAGGTTTTTTTTTTCATAACACAATTCTCTTTTTCATTAAGCTCAACTTTAGATTTAGACACCCTTTGTGTTGATGAGAAATAAACCAACACAAGAAACAACTAAACAAGTAAAACTTTTGTAGATCTATAACCATTTTTTTTACCAAAATGTTCAAGAACACACTTTTTGGTAAGAGCTTTCCAAGATGGTTTTTGTAAGAACAAAACCTAGCCTTGAGCTTTGATACAAAATGATACAATGCTAAGTGTGTATCAAGATATTCCAACCAACACAAGAACAAAAAGATGAACAACAAAGTGCTAGTGAATCGAAAATGGCCACACACGGCTTCACTAGGCTTGCAACACTTGTTTGAACTAGAAAAGTGAGTTTAACAACAAGAACAACAAAGACAATATTACTAGTGAATCGAAAGAGCCCCACACGGCTTCACTAGACTTTTATATTCAACAACACAATGTTAACAAGATTTACAAAGAAAGAGATAGACTCTTGACACATAATATTCATTAATCTAAGAACCCTAACAAGAGAAAGGACCCTAAGACTAATAAATATCAATACCAAGTTCTTACTTGGGCCAAGAGGAACTCAAAGTACCTCAAGAACCTAGTTTCTATCCAAGATACAACACTAGTATCACGCTACTAGTGAGAATTTGGTTTTGTCTCTCTAAATGATGAGAAAGAGAAGTCAAAAATTTACAAGTCTTTGTTTCTTGAATAATAGGAATGAACTAAAGCAAGACTAGCCCTATTACATGGCTTATATAGTCACTTAGAAAGGAGGGACAAAGACCAAATTACCCTTGGTATTTAAGTGGGTGGGTTTGGGGTGTCTTGGTGGGCCTCTTTACATTTTATTAAATATAGGCCCTTAGATGGGCTCACAAGGGCCTCACACATGGCCAAGAATGTGAACAAGGCTTAGAGTCATTGCAACTCACGTGCTTGGATTCATGTGAAAGGTCTTGAGCTAGGAATTCCCGTATCACACTCTCAAGGATTTCCCACCAAGTTGTATTCAGAAAACATGACACACAGATCGTCCATTTCTTTCTTGGATTCAGCCAAATTTGCTTGGTCCTTCTTTTTGCCTTTCTTTGGGGCAAGACAATCCGTTGAATTGTGGCCAATCTTGCCACAGTTATAACATTTTCCCTTGAATTTCTTCTTAGGTTGATTGCTTTCCTGTCCAGCTTTCTTCCATTTTTGGAGTTGTTGTGGTAGTTTCCTATAATATTTGCTCCACTTATTGCAGAGTTTCCTTTCGATCTTCTTTCCGTGGCTTTGTTATTTTCTTCAATGTGCAGTCTTACTATAATATCTTTGAATGAGATCTTCTTTCGCTTATGTTTTAAGTAGTTCTTGAAGTCCTTCCACATAAGTGGTAACTTTTCTATTATCTTCGTGACTTGAACCGCCTCGTTCACGATCAAACCTACAACAAAGTTTATGCGAACATCAAGAACATTTTTAATATATTCAACTAAGGTATTCATCAAACTCATACCTTCCGCGAGGAGATCGTGGATGATCACTAGCAGTTTCTGGACTTAAGATACAATAGACTTGCTGTCAATTATTCTAAACTCAAGGAATCTTACAACGAAGAACTTCTTGGTTCTAGCATCCTCAGTCTTGTATTTTCTTTCTAACGCACCCCACAACTCTTTTGCCATCTTCATTCCACTATACATATTGTACAGTTCATCTTATGGGCCATTTAGAATGCAATTCCTGCATAGAAAATCGGAGTATTTCCATGCCTCCATAACGACAAATTTCTTCTGATTCAAAGTTCCCTCGGGAACCTCTAGAGCTTCTTCAGTTATAAATATGTGAAAACATAATAGAGTTGTAAGGTAGAAGAACATCTTCTATTGCCACCTTTTGAAATCAACATCCGTGAATTTTTTGGGTTTCTCTTCTGGTGCCATTGCCTGCGGAGCATTCGTACGACTCGTTGTGGCAACATTAGTTGCTGCCACAGTCATTGCAGCTTCATCCACTTGATTGTCAGTAGTCCATTTTCTATCACAACACGAAAATAAATTTAGTATATCGAAATGCTACTTATAAAGTTGTAGCAATATTAAACACCCTTTGCTTCTCGTTTAACGATAAAATTTTTATGATTTTCAATCGTCAACCGAATGACCTATAACTTGTGATAAAGATTTTATTTCTTCAAATCACTTATTAAGTTTAAATGGAGTAGAAAGGTTAAAGCTTTAATCTCTAGAAATTAAACAATACAGAGTATGAAAAAAAAACCTTTAGTGAAAAGAAAATTTCTCCGAACATGCAAAAAAAATTTTCCAATTATTTCCTTAAGATTGTTGTTTTCAGATACACAAAATCTGTATTTTGGAAAAACAACTTCAACGCAAGTTCAAGAATAAATCAAGATCACTTTGAAGTTTCCAACACCTTCAACACAAGATAAAAATGACCTTTCAAAGAAGTGTGTTTTCAGTATTTTAAAGAAAATTAGATGAAGCATAAAAAGACAAGTCCTCCTAATTCACGAGCTGTCCTTAAGGAAATAATTCCCCTCAAGTATCCGAGGTTGCGGAATTTTTCTCCTAGGATAAAATAGCTTAACAATCCGACTGTAGTGGTACCTCAAACGATCGGATTCTCTTCGAACTCACTCAACAGTTAGATGATCACACAGAGTATTTTAGAAGACAGGAAATATTTTCAAGTGTAGAAAAATTTAGACCAAACCTGTGAAAAAATACAGGTTTATATAGCCATAAGTTCCCCTTCCAAAATGTGGCAATGGTTCACTGAAAAGGTGTATCCTTTCAAAATAGTCATGTCTGTCCATTTGAAAGAGTGTCTTTCCGAACAGCCACAACCATCCAAACAGTCTTACCTTTTCTCGAAATAGTGTCTTTTACTCAAAGAGTTATGTCCCTTCCAATCAATTTTTCATTTTCCATTCATACCAATTGAACCCAACACACATCACACAAATCTCACATAGAATCTACATAATTGGAGTATCACTAGAGAAGATGTATAGAGAATGGAGTTTTATTGAGTGAAGTAGATATTTATAAATCACTCATATGATCCCCACATGATCTTTTAGAATCTTCCTAACTAACTCTAACAACTTGACCAACCACTAACCGCTTGACTAACAACTAACTACTTTAGCTAAGAAACTGTTATACACAATGAAATAGTAAGATACTTATTTGATCAATGCAATAGTGCAGATCAATAGTACAGACTTGACCAATGTAATAGCTAATGTAATCAGCTAATACTTTTGCATCTTAGCACCACCCTCAAGCTGCAGGGTGCAAGATATTAAGCATACCAAGTTTTCCTAGGAGGTGTAAGTATTAGTCTTGACTCAAACTTTTAGTGAGAATATCTGCAACTTGGTGGTTTGTTGGAACATACATAGGTTGCACCTGCCCTTCCTTAATCTTGTCTCTAATGAAGTGGCAATCAATCTCAATATGTTTTTTCCTTTAATGAAAAATGGGATTAGCTACAAGTTGAATAACAAACTTGCTATCACTAAACATTGTAACGTGTTTTCTGATAGGCACCCTCAACTCTGAAAATAGACCTTCTAGTTAAGTGACTTCTGCCAAAGCTGAAGCCATGTTTCTGTATCCTGTATACAGTCTGCTGCTTTTTAGATTTCCAGGATATTAATGAGTCACCAAAATGAACCACATAACTAGTAATAGACCTCCTTGTGTTTGGACAAGCAACCTAGTCAAAGTCACACCAACATACCAGTTCTGTAGTAGGTTAAGCTTTGAGCCAAACACCTTGACCTACAGTTTCTTTTAAGGATCTTACTATCCTATTTGTTGCTTCCATATAGGAGATCTTAGGTTTTTGTATGAACTGACTCAGAATTTGCATAACATAACTAATATCTGGCCTATTTATAGTTGCATACATCAGTTTCCCGATCAACCTTTGGTAAGAAGTGACATCTTTGAGAGTAATGTCACCTGCAACACCTGCTGCCTTGTCCACCTTAACTGTAGTCAATCTAGCATTAGTTTCTAGTAGAGTGGGAGTTGGCTTCCACCAACAAGGCCTGTGTTTGTAATAAGCTCCAATATATACTTTCACTGGTTCAATATGACACCATTTGAGGATCTTAACACTCTAATGCCCAGAAAATACTTAAGCTCCCCTAAATCCTTGAGCTTGAATTGCTGATGTAATATTGCCTTTGTATCATTGATCTATCAACATTATCACCAGTAATGAGAAGGTCATCCACATATACTAGTATCACAACCATCCCTTTAGCCTTCTTTAAAGTAAAAAGTAAGTAATCATAGGTACTTTGAGTGAAGCCTGCATGAAGCAGGGAAGCAGTGAGTTTGATGTTTCATTGTCTTGAGGCTTGTTTAAGCCCATACAATGATTTAATTAATATGCAGACCTTGTGTTGTCCTACTACCTTGAAACTATTTAGCATCTCCATGTAGACTTCTTCATCTAAATCACCCTGTAGAAATACATTATAGAAATCCATATGATACATGCACCACCCGTTGGAATTTACCAATGCAATGATGCCCCTAACAGTAACCATCATAGAACCTGGAGAAAATATGTCATGGTAGTCCAATCCCTCTTGTTGACTATACCTCTTATCCATCAGCCTTACCTTAAACCTTTCCACTTTACCATTAGCCTTGTATTTAATTTTGTACACTCATCTTGATCCTATTATGTTCTTGTCCTAAGGTACATCAATAACTTCCCAAGTATTGTTATCATCAAGAGCCTTGACTTTTTGCTTCATAGCTTCAATCTATCTCTCATCCTGAATAGATTGAGTGTGAGACTGAGGTTTAACAAATGCAGAAAGGTTAGATACAAAACACTGATAGCTAGGAGTGGTACTAGCATATGACAAATAGTTTGTTAGGGGGTATCTATTCCTTTTTCCTTTTCTTGGTGAGGTGTAATACATTATCCAAGTAGGTTGCTTAGATACTCTAGATGATCTTCTAGGAGCCATTTCTGTATGCAATGAAGATGATGCACCAGCATCTAATGAAGTAGGCAATGAAGATGATGCACCAACATCTAAAGAAATAGGAAGGTTCTCAGCTGATGTACTGTCTAGAATCTCTGAAGGAGGATCACTTACATCTGGTGGCTCTGAAACTTGATTAGAAAAATTTGATGCTTCAAAGGGATCTAGATATACATCTATACATGAAACATCAACAGTACTTGTCTTGAGATAATCTGTAGGCGAGCCTGAAGTTGACTTGTCCGCAAAAGGAAATAAATCTTCTCGAAACACAAAATCCCTAGCAACAAACATCTTGTTAGTAAGCCTATCCATAATCAAGTACCCCTTTTGAGAGGCAGAATGTCTCATCAGTACTGCAATCTTTGCTCTCTCTAAAAATTTGTCACCTTTTGGGACTATTAAAGCATAACACTTGCAACCAATAACTCTCAAATGTGTCAAAGATGGAACCTTACTGAACATCATTTCATAAGGGCTCTTACCACCAATAGATGAATAAGGTAACCTATTAATAAGATATACTGACACTCTCACATTTAATCCTCAAAATTTTATAGGCATTTGAGATTGAAATCTAATTTATCTTTCTACATTTAATATTTGTGTGTGTTTTCTTTCAACTACACTATTCTGTTATGGTGTATAAGGACAACTACTTTGATGTAGTATTCCTAGAGACTGAAACAAACCTTTACACTGAGAATTAAGAAATTTTGTTCCATTATCTGATCTAAGAGATTTTATTTGAGCACCAAACTGATTCTAAATCATATTCAAGAATTTTATAATAGCCACAATGTATTCAGGCTTTAATTGCAACAAATGAATCCAAGTATATCTGCTATGATCATCTACAACAGTTAAGAAATAATGTTTCTTATCAAATGTTGAAACTTTATAAGGCCTTCAAAGATCCATATGAACAACATCAAAATACCTTGTAGCTCTAGAATCATTGTTAGGAGATGCTAGTCTAGTTTGTTTAGCTAATGGACAAACATAACACTTATTTAATAATTCTAGGTTTGTGTTAATTCTTAGCAAACTGAGAGATCTCAACACTTGAGAAGCAGGGCGCCAAAGCCTCTTATGCCAAAAACTAAAGTCCTACACATCCACTTTTACAACCATATTTTGATTATCATTACCTTCCAATCCATAGACATTTATTAGGATGTACAATCCTCTTTTCTCCTTACCAATCCCCTTCACCTTGCTACTGTGAAGGTCCTGAAATATGCAAAAATTAGGATAGAATAAAATAAAGCATGACAGTTGTTTGGTTACCTTGGATACTGACAACAAGTTAAGCTTAAAGTTAGGGAAAATAATACATCTCTTACAATTTAACCCCTAAGTACTTGTACTTCCAATATATCTACTTTAGCTCCAGTAGGTAGATTCACCTTATTTCTCTCTTTATGCACTATTTTATGACAATGTGAAAACATGTCCCTACGTGCTGCAACATAGTGTGATGCACCAGAGTCTGCTACCCACTCATGTGGGATAACATATGATGATAAGTAAGTAACTATACCTGACATATCAGCTTGCTTGAAAGCTAGTGTATCTTTGTTCAACAATGCCATTATTTTGTTGTACTCCTCCTCTGAGAAACCATGTCCCTTAGATATCACAGCACTATTGATGTCTTTACTTCTTTGGCTATTGAATTGAGCTCCTGAACTAGATTCTTTAGTTGGTTGGTTTCAGTGCGACTGTGAGCAGAAAAAGAATTAGTAGGCTGACTTACAATTTGATGTCCACCATACCTTCCAGGAACTGATTGTTATGGAAGGATTGATATAATCCTCTAGAGTTACCATTAAAATTTCCCTTCCTTTTGTACTTTCAGTCAGGAGGATACCCTATCAACTTATAACAGGTTTCTCTTGTATGTTCAGTAAAAATGCAGTAGTCACACTTCTTCCCTTTGAAACCTTGATTTCTATAACTAGTATCTGCAACATTCTTATGTAATTTCATAAAAATTCATCCTTATCACTCATAGTTGCAACACAAGCAAGTTGTTGAATCTTATCTTCCACTATCATTGCATAGGCTTGGTTTAAGGTAGGTGTAACTCTCTTCATTAGGATCTGTCTCCTAGCCTGATTATATGAGTCATTTAGTCCACTCAGGGATCAATCTTAATTGATATAAATAATCTGTATACTCTTTAGATTAAGGCAATTACATAATGGAGCTAGGACAACGACACCATACTCACTCCATAGGTTCTTCAGCTTGGCAATATATGCAGAAACTGAATCAGTACCCTGATGAAGGTTGTTGATCTCTTTGTGCAACTGGTAAAGTCTCATACGATTAACTTTGTCAAACCTTTTCTTGAGATCTTTCCATACTTCAAATACATTTGTCACATATAAAATACCACTTAATAATTCAACACTAGCTGAACTCATCAACCATGATAACATTACTGCATTGGAAGTCTCCTACTGCTCATGTAATTCCTCTCTATATGTATCTTTGCTACATGTTCCAGTCACAAAGCCACATTTTCTCTTTCCCAACAATACAATCTTCATTAATCTGCTCGAGATTCCATAATTGTCTAAGCCAACACATTTAATTGGGATCAACACTACTCTAGCCACATCTGAAGCTCCTAAAAATAGAGGATCACTAGGATCAATCTATGGGGACATTGTTGCTTCTCAAAATACAACTGAACTTTACACAGTAAAACCTTAGAATACTCTGAAATCTCATCTCACAAGACAGAAATCTAAATTTCCTTTGGATCTCATGTAGGAATTGACAAAAAAACTCTGAATTCTCAGCTCATAAGACAGAGATCTAAACTCTCTTTTCAGCTCACAATACAATAACTAAACAATTGTAACAATGGGAATATCAACACAATCGATTCACTCTTCTAAATATCCATGATCGATCGCTATAATACAATGTTAAAATACAATAAACACATCACACAAATCTCACACATAATCTACATAATTGGAGTATCACTAGAGAAATTATAGAGAACAGAGTTTTATTGATTGAAGTTAGTTACAATGAGAACAATAGAGTAGATATTTATAGACTCACTCGCATGATCCTCACATGGTCTTCTAGAATCCTCCTAACTAACTCTAACAACTTGATCAGCCACTAACCACTTGACTAACAACTAACTACTTCAACTAACAAACTGTTATAAGCCATGAAATAGTAAGGTACTTATTTAATCAATGTAACAACTATAGGTGTCAAACGGGCCAGGCTGGGCCAACCCGGAACCGGCCCTTCCATTTTAATCGGGTTGAGGGTCGGTTAAGGGCTGATTTTGATGCTAGTCGGGCTGGGCCGGGTTGAGCCAAACCGTAAAAAATTAAAACACACCCTAACCCAGCCCACTTAACCCAACCCGGTCAAACCCACCAAAACTCGATCAAACCCGGTTAAAAACCGGTCAAACCCGTTTAAAAAATAAATAAAAAATCCAATATACACTATATACACACCAATATACACTATATACATTCCAATATACAATATATATTTTTAAAAAAATATATAAACAATTACACATATATACTGACCATTCAATATATAATTATATATGACTATACGTACTACTTTAAATAAAACATATGTTATAATAGTATAATATATATATATATACACTACAATATATATATATATATATATATACTAATTTATAAAATATATACACATGTATACGTTAAATATATACTACTTTAGAAGATATATACACTATATATGCACCATTCAATATATATATACTACTTTAAATAAAATATATACTACAATATACATATACATATATATATATATATACAACAATATATATATATATATATATATATATATATATATATATATATATATATATAGTTACATACTAATTTATAAAACATATACACTTGTATACTTTAAAGATATACGTCTATAGAAGATATATACACATATATACACACCATTCAATATATATGTACTACTTTAAATAAAGTATATACTATAATATATATATATATATATTTATAGATATAGATATATATACGTACATACTAATTTATAAAACATATACACTTGTATACGTTAAATGTATACTACTTTAGAAGATATATACATATATATACGCATCATTCAATATATATGTACTGCTTTAAATAAAATATATACTACAGTATACATATATAGATACAACAATATATATATATATATATATATATATAGTTACATACTAATTTATAGAACATATACACATGTATACGTTAAAGATATACGTCTATAGAAGATATATACACATATATACGCACCATTCAATAATATATACTACTTTAAATAAAGTATATACTACAATATATATATATATACTTATATACTAATTTATAAAACCTATACACTTGTATACGTTAAAGATATAAGTCTATAGAAGATATAAACACATATATATGCACCATTCAATATATATGTACTACTTTAAATAAAGTATATACAACAATATATATGTGTGTGTGTGTGTGTGATAGTTAATTAATAATATATTAAAAGTAAGTTTTTAATTTAAACTAGAAATTTATTTTAAATCATTTTAAATCAATATATAGGTACTACTTTAAATAAAATATATACTACAATATATATGTATATACTATGTATGTATATAAATATATATATATATATAAATATATATATATATATATATATATATATATATATATATATATAGTTATATAGTTATATACTAATTTATAAAACATATACACTTGTATACGTTAAATATATACGTCTATAGAAGATATATACATATATATATACGCACCATTCAATATGTATGTACTACTTTAAATAAAATATATACTACAATATACATATATATGTATTACAATGCATAGATAGTTATATTATACTAATTTACAAAACATATACACTTGTATACGTATAATATATACATCTATATAAGATATATACGCACCACTCAATGTATATGTACTACTTAAAATAAAATATATGCTACAATATACATGGATTACAATACATAGATAGTTATATTATACTAATTTATTAAACATATACACTTGTATATGTTAAATATATACATTTATATAATATATATACACGTGTATATGCACCATTCAATGTATATACTACTACTTATAAAATATACTACATTATATATACATTACAATATATATAGATATAATTATATACTAATTTATAAAACATATACACATGTATACGTTAAATATACACTTCTATAGAAGATATACGCACAAATATACAAAACATATGCTACTTAATCTTGAAAGAACAGGATATTGAAAGAACAGGATATTGTGTTTCATTACTCCTCCACCAATCCAACGTGTTGATCCGTCGTCTGCGATCCTCTGGTGCCGTCCGAAGATAATATTTCAGCTCTTCTCGATAAGTTGATGTGTAAATTCTCTCATCAACACTGTTTTAACAATTTAAATCATAAAATGAATCAAAAAAACCACTATGTGACGGCCTTTTAGAAGATGATGGCTCTTCGGGAGGATGAGGAGCGACAGTTGGAGTGATATTTGTAGGTACGGCTAAATCAAATACATCAGCATAGTGATTATATAATTTTTCTATGTAATCCTTTGCATAGCCGTAGCCATACACAAATCAGGTTGTACTTGTTCAGAATCATGGTTAGTATTTATTTCTAAGTTAGTAGAAATAAGAGTACTAAAGTGACACATATTATTATATTTCATGCACGGATTTAACATAGCACCAACCAAGTAAATAGGGGGAATTGGGAAAAAATATTTTTAAATTTCGTAAACATGGCGCCAACAACTTCTTTATAACCTTCTTTATTTTTATATTCTTTGAGCAAACCAGAAATATCGGCTATTTATGCCAAAATATTACAAACAGTAGGATAATAGGCACCGAAAAATTCAACCGTAGCTATATAAAATTTTTCTAAAAACTTAACAAGATCATTAATTACAACCCAATCAGAATTACGTAGCATGCAATCAGCAGAATCAATGAACCGTAATGTTGGTTAAAAGCTAGTGTAATAGGAATTTTATATTTATAACAAGTTTTTAAAAATTCATATGTAGAATTCCATCTAGTATGAATTTCCTCAGGCATAAAAATCGGTGTAAGTCCATTTTCTTGACATTTAACTTTAAATTCTCTAATTCTCGATCTACGATTATTTCCTTGAATAAACCAACGGCAAGACAAATTTTTTCAATATAAAGCTCAAAAAACTCAAGACCATCTTTTACAATTAAATTATATATATGACATGCACACTTAATATGAAAAATTTCAGGCAAGGGTGGAGATAGCGTAGATTTTATTTTTGTTATAGCAGTCTTGTTGTTAGAAGCATTATCAAAAGCAATACATAAAATTTTATTTTCGATACCATAATATCCGACAATATTAACAATAGAATCAGCAATAAATTGTCCAGTATGTTTACGATCTTCATCATATAAAAAAGCAAAAATACATTTTTGCATCACGAAATTACTATCCATCCAATGACAAGTAACGGTTAAATAATCATTTTTATTTACAGCACGACCAAGATCAAACGTTAGGGACAATCTATATTGAATATTTTTTAACAATGTTGATAAATAAAAACAATATTGTGAATGGAGTCTAAAAATATCAGACCGACAAGTAGTTCTAAGAATACCGTTAAACATAGGATTATAAATTGCTTGTATATAACGAATAAAGACATCAGAAGAAGGAAAACTAAAAGGCAAACAACCCACAACTACCATTTTGGCTATTTCTTCACGGTCCCTCAATTTATTATACTTCTTCGCTACGTGACCGGTTGCTCGGTCCATTCTAGTTTGCGTTGGCCCACCAACATCCCCACCACCTTGTGCAATATTTAACTCTCTTTTGTGATCTTCAGCTATATGTCTCATTAACGTACTTGTACCCCCTTACTTGCCTCCACTTTTATGCTTATATATTTGTTGACAAATATTGCATTGCACCTCAATATCTGATATACGTTCAAAAAATTGCCATGCAATACTAGTTCTTTTACGAGGTCTTGGGGCACTGGGAGGACGGTGAGGGAGATTAACCGATTCAGATCTAACGTTAGCATCTCTTACTGCAGGTGTCTCAGCAATATTTTCATTATCTTCGTCTAAATTAACCGCATCTACTTCATTTTCTTCTTCTATACTGTAATTTTCCTGAGCTTCTACATAATCTATATCATGAGCACCTACACCTATTTCTTCCTCAAAAGGTGTACCAAGCGGTACCGGAGGCGAAAACACACGAGTATATCTACTACTTGAACTACCTCTATCGCTAGTAATTCGCTTTTTACTACCACTACCGCTTCCGGAACAAAATATTTTAACACCTTTAGTAGCGAGGTTTCTTAATTTATCCATAATATAAATTAAATTAAACTAAAAATATTCAAAATACACAAATATAATAAAATTAAATATTAAACAATTAATACAATAAATAAAAATTAAACGTAAGAGATGGAACGACAATACCAAATTTTGGAAGTATCCGAAGGTTGCGACTTTAGAAACTTTTGCTCGTACTTTGTAAACGAAAAATTAAAAAATTAAAGTGAACACTTTAAGAAATTAAATATATTGAATATTTGAGAATTGAGAATTGAGATTTGAGAGAGTGAAAAATTGTGTGAAAAATGAATTGAAGTTGTAGGGTATTTATAGAATTTTTTTAGGATTAAAAAATATTTTTTAAAGTTAATTTTTTTTTTAATAAATGGGCCCAAACTAGCCATTTGGACCCCAAAACAGCTATATAGCCGTTGGGCCAACGGCTAGTTTGGCCCAAAATCTTTTTTTTTTTAAAAAAAAGGTATCCGGGCCGAGCCGGGCCGTTTAACCGGCAGGCCTGGACCGGGCTTGGTCCGGACAGGGTTAGCCGGACCCATTTTAAAAAATAACTGGCCCGGGATCCGGAACCCTAAAGCCCTAGGGCTTATCGGGCCGAGTTAGTTACAAGGGCCGGGTCGGGCCGGGTTGGCTCGGCCCATTTGACACCCCTAGTAACAACTAATGTAATTAACTAATACTTTTGCATCTTAACAATTAGCATTATAGAGAAAATCATTTGCTCACTGGCAAGCTAGAAAATATGTGTAGAGACTTCAGTGCATTTGCCATTTGCCAGTGTCAATACAACAACAACAAACCTAGTGTATTCCCACCTGGTGGGGTCTGGGGGGGGGTAAGATATACGCAGTCCATACCTCTACCTCTAAAGAAGTAGAAAGGCTGTTTCCGATAGACCCCCGGCTCAAGACACGAGATACCACACAAATACATAGTAAAACACAGAACAAGATTACAAGATTACATAATATAAATAACATAAATACGACACCCATAAGTAAAAGAAAACAGAGGAAAGCACCCAGATTCGTACTAAAACAAGGAACACGGAATCATAACAAGGATACTACCCCCACCAAGTAATTCCCTACACTAGCGATCCAAACTGGCCCTAGTCTTCTGCCCTAATTCGCGTCCTCCAGACCTTCCTATCTAGGGTCATGTCCTCGGTGAGTTGTAAATGCTCCATGTACCGCCTAATCACCTCACCCCAGTACTTCTTCGGCCTACCCCTACCCCGCCTAAAACCATCCAACTCTAGCCTCTCACACCTACAAACCGGGACATCTGTGCCCCTCCTCTTCACGTGTCCGAACTATCTCAATCGGACTTCTCGCATCTTGCACTCCACTGGAGTCACACCAACCTTCTCCCTGATAGTCTCATTCCGAACTCTATCCCCTCTAGTCAGCCCACACATCCAGCACAACATTCGCATTTCTGCCACCTTTATTTTTTGGATGTGGGAATTCTTAACTGGCCAACACTCCGCTCCATACAACATGGCCGGACGGACTACCACCCTGTAGAGTTTGCCTTTAAGCTTGGGCGGCACCTTCTTATCACACAACACCCCCGACGCGAGCTTCCACTTCATCCATCCCGCCCCAATACGGTGCGAGACATCCTCGTCAATCTCACCATTACCTTGGATCACGGACCCGAGATACTTGAAACTATCCCTCTTACATACCTCCTGTGATTCCATCTTCACTACCACTTCATCCTCCAGCCTCACGTCATTAAACTTGCATTCCAAATACTCTCTCTTGCTTCTGCTCAACCTGAACCCTTTAGACTCAAGAGTTTGTCTCCACATCTCTAATTTGTCATTCACACCCCTTCGAGTCTCATCAATCAGAACTATATCGTCTGCAAAAAGCATACATACGGCAGCTCCCCTTGAATACGCCGCGTCAACACATCCATCACCAAAGCAAACAAAAAGGGACTAAGAGTAGATCCCTGATGCAATCCTGTCAAGACGGTGAAATGCTCTGAGTCTCCTCCTGCCGTCCTCACCTGGGTTTTCGCTCCCTCATACATGTCCTTAATTGCTCTGATATATGCCTGCAGGACTCCACTCACCTCCAAGCACCTCCAAAGCACCTCCCTGGGGACTTTGTCGTATGCCTTCTCCAGGTCGATAAACACCATGTGCAGGTCCTTCTTCCTTTCCCTATACTGTTCCACCAGCCTCCGTACCAGGTGAATTGCCTCCATCGTCGTGCGGCCAGGCATAAACCCAAACTGGTTTTCCAAAATAGACACTATCCGTCTCAGCCTCACCTCGACCACTCTCTCCCAAATCTTCATAGAGTGACTCAATAACTTAATCCCCCTATAGTTATTGCAACTCTGGATGTCCCCCTTATTCTTATAGAGAGGGATCATGGTACTCCACCTTCAAGCCTCGGGCATTTTTGCCATCTTGAAAATTTTGTTGAACAATCCAGTCAACCACCTTACACCAGCCTCTCCAACGAACTTCCAAAACTCCACCGGTATCTCATCCGGCCCCGTTGCCCTACCCCTTCGCATCCTGCGAACAGCCTCTCTAACCTCTTCTACCTTAAAACGTCTACAATAACTAAAATCCCGACACTCCTTTGAGTGCTCCAGTTCCACTAACACAATAGCTCTATCCCCTTCATCATTCAAGAGCCTATAAAAGTACGACTGCCATCTATCCTTAATGTGGCCGTTCTCCACCAACACTCTACCGTCCTCCCCCTTAATGCACCTCACCTGGTCGAGGTCACGACCCTTCCTCTCCCTAGCCTTAGCGAGTCTAAACAACTTTTTCTCCCCTCCTTTCCCCTGTAACCCTGCATACAAGCTCTCAAAAGCGGCCGTCTTAGCTGCCGTGACAGTTGTCTTAGCCTCCTTCCTAGCTAGCTTGTACTCTTTCCTGTTTACCCGCTTCTCTTCTTCGTCTTTACTCTCAACCAACTTAGCATACGCCCCTTTCTTGGTCCCCACTTTCTTCTCTACCTCTTCATTCCACCACCAATCCCCCCGATGATGCCCGGCTCGGCCCCTAGAAACACCCAACACCTCATTTGCATTTTCCCTAATGCACCTAGCCGCCCTATCCCATATACTATCCACGTCCCCCTACACTCCCACACCCCAATTCCCGCCAACTTCTCCCCTATTTCCCACGCCTTCACTGGCGTCAAGCCGCCCCACTTAATTCTAGGTCTACCCTCCTTACTCCTCCTCGTTCTATTCTTCTTTATGCCTAAATCCATAACCAAGAGCCTATGCTGGGTCAAAAGATTCTCACTCGGGATGACCTTACAGTCCTTACACAACACCCTATCCCCTTTCCGAAGCAACAAAAAGTCAATCTGGGTCTTGGCTATCGCGCTTCGAAAGGTGATCAGGTGATCGTCCTTCTTCGAGAAGCCCGAGTTCACCACCACCAGCCCAAAGGACCACGCAAACTCCAATAGAGTAGTCCCCTCTTCATTTCTGTCCCCAAAACCAAAACCGCCATGCACATCACCAAAGCCTCCCGGTAATGCCCCGATGTGCCCGTTGAAATCTCCTGCTACAACAATCTTCACCGAGCTAGGCACGCCTCTCACCACCTCCTCCAAAGCCTCCCAAAACCGCATCTTCTCCTCCCCCTCCGAGCCCACTTGCGGCACATAAGCACTGCACACGTTCAGGGTAAACCCCCAGATGACCAACTTAATAGTCATCAACCTATCGTTGATCCTCTTCACCTCTACGACCTGACCTCTAAGCTCTTCATCTACTAAGATGCCAACTCCATTCCTACGCCTCTCGCTCCCAGAGTACCACAGCTTGTAACCATCCACATCCCTAGCCTTAGACCCTACCCACTTGGTCTCTTGAACACACGCAATATTGATCCTCCTCTTCCTAAGGATCTTCACAAGCTTTATGGACTTACCCTGAAGGGTCCCTATATTCCAAGACCCAACCCTCAGCCTACCATCACTATCCACACGCCCTCCTGTACCACCCCCGCAGCCAAACCTTGGCCTCCCTCCCACTCCCGCCCTTTCCTCATCCCCCGCCCCCACAACAGCCCCACGCCCCAACTCCCTCGAACATGACTCTATCCAACCATTACCGCCCACAACCACTACTACAAGAGATATAAGAAAATATGAAAATATAAACGATGGTAGTAGCAAAGCAGCAGCAGGAAATACAAGGCTCACACAAAATCAAAGAAATAATCAAAAAACCAAACTAAACTCAAATACGGAGCAAACACCACTGGGTTCGACACCCACAACCCCAAAAACAAAGCCCCAAGCCGATAACCCAATCAAAAGCAGTGCAAGAAACGACCACCACAACAACAACAGCAGACAACAGACAATATCAACAAATCACACGCGAGTTAAGGTACAGGGGATAATACTAGCATAATACAAAGAATGAAATAACAGAGGTTAGAAGTCACCGGGTTATGCTTGTAGACCAAGCTGGAGCCCAAAACCCAGCGTAGACCGGGTTTCGGGCTGTTTTGGTGCTGAGATGGAGCTGCGGCTGTGTAGACCGAGGGGACTGGTCGTCGTTTGAGTGCTGCGGCTGCTGGCGACCGAGCGGTGGGTGTAGGCGGCGCTGCGGCTGGGGACCGAGCTGCGGCTGTTGGAGGCCGATCGGCGACTGGTTGGGGACCGAGCGGCGGCTGCTGGATCTCGCTGGAGCTGTAGGGTGGGGGTATGTTGGATCTTGCCGGGGCTGGAGACCGAGGGGGGCTGCTGGATCTCGCCGGAGCTGGAGGGTGGGGGTATGTTGGATCTCGCCGGAGCTGGAGACCAAAGGGGAGGGGGGCTGCTGGATCTCGCCAGAGCCGGCGGGTGGGGGTCTTGCCGGAGCTAGAGACCGAAAGGTGGGGGGAGCTGGAGCCGGCGGGTGGGGATCTCGCCGGAGCTGGAGCTGGAGAGCGAGGGGGGGCTGCTGGGGGTCGGCGACGGAGGGCGACGGGAAGCGGCGACTGGGGTCGGCGCCGAGAGCCGGAGGTCGGGGCCCGAGGTCGGGTCGGGCCGGCGCCGAAGGTCGGCGGCGGCGACGGGGCCCGAGGTCGGGTCAGGTCGACGCTGAAGGTCGGCGATGGCGACGGGGCCGACGATTGGCGATGGCGACGGGGCTGGGGGCTGGGGAGAGAGAGAGAAGGTAGGGAGAGAGAGGGAGAGAGCCGTTAGAAGGTAGGGAGCCCCTGAAAGAGAAGGACCCTGTGTCAATACAATTATTTAAAAAAATAAGAGTTAAAGCACTAAAAATTTACACCACATAAGCACTGTATAGAGAGATTTCTACCAACATATATATATATATATATATACGAAGTTATTTGCTTCATGTCCTATGCGAGCTAGTTATATTCAGATGAATGCCCATGTAGAATTAGTTGAACATATGTGCAAGAATTGAGAAGTATGAAAATTGTGCTACTCTATATGGGTAAGAATTCAAATAGCTAACAGTTGTGTGATGTTACTAGCTCATATATGCAGCTGGCCTGTTGCAGTTAAATGATATTTGTAGGTCAGATCTAATTTTTCACCGTTCACGAGGCCAATATCTAACCAGGGTCCTATATACCCCAAATCAAGGACTACCACCTCCAGAAAGTGCATTAATAACATTCAATTTTTTTAATCTTTTTGATAAGCAATTAAAGTTTTTTTAATGGATAGTAGAATATTGATGGATTGAAGGGACAATTTACTCGTTACATCATAATGGTGCAAGGTATTTGCAGTTACAAAAACAATTCAAATTGATTAACAATATACAAGCGCTGCTTGCTTACTTGGTTTCCAACAGACAAAGACCACTGCTATAAATTTAATTTACCATTAGAAATTAAGAAGCTTGCAATTTATGCAGTATACTTTAGCAAATCATTTACGAAAATGTGCATGAAAAATTGATGGAGGACTCGTAATATTTCAATCACATCCATGTGCAGAATTGAGAAATTAAAGCTGCATTTGTAGTATTGAAGACGCCTTAATTAGTAGACAATGGTCATGTAGATATTAGATCTACTTGTGATAAAGACGCTAATCCACAAATTTAAATTGGTCAGGGAGCTCTTCATGTTCTCTAATTACCATAACTGACAATGTAGAGGAGAATTTAGAGAAATAATTTGTAGCAAATTGTTAGTTGAGGTGTGTTTTAACAAATAGTAGGTAATAGTTTAAGTACGAAACTCAAGAAAATCTATGTACTTTAGGTGTATTTTTTATCATTAATTCTAAAAAAAATGCAGTGTTACTATATGCTCTAAAGTCAAAAATATGAAAAAAAAATCAATAAAATCTTACCTAATAAACGTCAAAAATATAATACAACGTACTCCATCAAAAAAAGATAACACATATATTATCAGTTGAAAAAATAAACGGATGGAAAAATGCAATCATGGGATAATTTCAAAAGTAAACCATTAACTAACCTATATTGCAAAAATATAGCCCAAAATTTATATTACATACCTTATGTCTTAAAAAGTTATTAAAAATTAAAATAAAATATATAAAAAGAAATATTGATAATTATATTTTAGGCTTCTCACTAATATGTTCTTAATAATATATGAGTAAATTTCTCAAAGTCTTTTTCTCTCTAAAATGAGCGCTTCTCTTAGCTTACGCAGATAGCGAGGAAAAGGAAAGCTAGCGGGAGAGGGCCAGGGAGGGGATAAGCTTTTTCGAGTTCATACTACCAACGACACCAAAGAGTACGAATAACACCTCTATGTAGACAAGTGGGTAAAAAGGGCAATCGAACTCCGACAAAGGATCATGGTGGACATAGTAGAAGAGGACAATGAGGAGACATAATAGAGCACAATTAGAACAACAACTAGGGAAGTGGGGAAATTCTGGCAACCAGCTAGACCAGTATTATAGGATCAAACATAGCTAAAGGTTTTGG
Source organism: Capsicum baccatum var. pendulum (assembly GCA_030864225.1). Classification (NCBI taxonomy): domain Eukaryota; kingdom Viridiplantae; phylum Streptophyta; class Magnoliopsida; order Solanales; family Solanaceae; genus Capsicum; species Capsicum baccatum. Next base: position 70,121,988 of record CM061558.1, on the reverse strand, counting down.
TTTTACCACTGAGGTTAGTACCAGAATGCATGTGAAGATAACGATGATGGATTTGAGGAGGAAACGAAGTACTAGAAAATTGTGGCGGTATGCTACATCGGAGTCTAATCCTCCTTAGACAATAGTGGAGGGTTCTTTTTGATGAATCTGGGGAAAAATATGAGTTAATAACGTTGCGCAGGTCAATAAAGGTGTGTTCTTACTATGATTTGATGCTGCAGGTAAAGGGATATAATAGTGGACAGACTCCAAATGTTCTATAGAAAGCCTGATAGTAAAACCATGAAAGCCAGACATTGAACTAATCAAAGAGGCTATAGAGACGATACCTGTTTGGGTTAGGTTGCCTGCTTGGATATCAAGTATTTGGGGCAAATTTCACTTACAAAGATTGTGGGGCTTATGTGAAACTAATCAAGGCAAGTAGTGCAACAACATCAAAGACGAGACTCACTTTTTCCAAGGTATTAATTGAGGTTAAATTAATCAAGTATACCTTAAGACTATTCTGTTCGAAAATAAATATAAATGCATCATAGAGCAGAAGGTTTATTTTGAATAGAAGCCAACTCTATGCTCTAGTTGCAAAAGTTATGGGCATGACTTGGTTGAATGCGGAAACACATAAAGGAGAAAAACATTAGGAAGGGGAAAATAAAATATGTTGAAGAGAAGAAATGAACTGACAGTGGTCCAAAAAGAAAAGACATAAGAGGAACTACTGCTACTATAGATTAAAGGGCAAACCAACAATTTCACACTATAAAAAACACATGGAACATATCAGTGAGACTAATAAAGAAGGAAGCATGAAAAAAAAAATACCTCATGTGATGGTAGGAAATAACTTTGAAACACTGGTACAAAAGATGTAATGATAATAAATAGTGAACGGGAGAGACCTGAAACATCAAAACTAGTAGAAGATCAAGGTGTCCAACAATGTAAAAGGGGGAGAAACACCCATCTCCATCGAATAAACTTGGATTTTGGAACAACAGAGGATTGAACAATACTATTAATCAGGAGGAAATGAATTTGTTCACGCACAGAGCTAAAGTGGAATTGTTTGGTATACTGGAGAAAAAGGTCAAAAATCCTAAAACTAATAAAGATTTTTTAACCTTTTTAATGGATGTTCGTTTAACACTAATTTGTCACAACACCAGGGAAGGAAGATCTTGCTACTATGGAAGACAATGGTGTTTGATGTGAGTACTATATACAACATAAACTAAGTGATACACCATGGAGTGAGTCACAAATATACAGGGAAATGCTTTAGTCTAATAATGGTATATGCATTTAATGATATAACTTTAAGAAGGGAGTTGTGGAAAAGAATTGAAATCATATATGGCTTAATCAATGAGCCATGAGTGATAATGTGGACCTTAATTGTGTGATGAATAAAGGGACAGAGTTAAAAGCCCAGTTACAATGGAAAAAAATAAAAAAATGTATTGAGGAATGTGACTTGGTGAATATAAAGTCATTCGAGGCTTACTTGACATAATGCAAAAAGCAAGAAGGAAATGCAACATTATATAGAAGAATTGATAGGGTATTGACAAATAATGACTGGATAATTTAACTTATACAAGCCAAATCGACGTCAACCTTTCTTGGCTTGTATTTTAAGGGAAACAACAAAGGATCCAAGCCATAAGGACATATGTGGAGGGTCTATTCTCAACTTGCTCCATTTTGTTGAATTGAGTCATTTTTGGGCCTATATACATAATAAAAGACCCTAAGGCTATAAATATTAGGATATAGCTTTATTTTCTTTAGATTTTGATGACATTTGATATTGTGGGACTCCTTATAAAGCATGAGAGCTTGAAAAAACTTGTATTGATCCTTGACTAAAAATGATGGTTGCGAGGGCATTATGATTCCCTGATGGTCATTCGTAAGAGTTCGGTGCTTTATTTGAATTAGTCTTTTAAGGTTATTGGATTTAATACATCCTATAGTTTCATTTGATTTTCTTGTTCATGTCCATCTTTCTATCTCTATCTATCAATCCTTTACTTTTCGTATTTCAATTTTATCGTTTCTCTAGTTTTCATATTTGTTTCACCTTATCTTATTTTAGGGGTTATCATTTGGTAAGATCCGAACTTGAGTTCGTTTCCACGAATTCAATCCTGGGTTAGTTGTATAGAAAATTAAAAGTCACAAAAAATCTAAAAAAATTTATTTTTAAGAAAAACTCCAAAAATATTTTGTGTTTTTGAGTTAATTTTGTAGTTTCTATACTAGATTTATTCCATCTATTACTATTTAGGTTGGATCTTGAGTATTTGGTGTGTTTAGAGTAGATTTGAAGAAACTCCATCGTTGAGTTCTTGAACTTTTAAAAAATACAAAGTCAATTTTAGATCTAGTCATTTTGGTGTGGAATTGAAGGATAAAAATTATTGAAAAGTTTTCTTTACGTTGAAGGGAATATAGATCTAAAATTTGATGTTGATGGAAGAAGTTTTGGAAAATCCCCCATTTTTGTGTTTGAAGCTTGAAGAAATGTGCGAATGAGTTTAAAAATCCAAAAAATTTGGTGTGGATCTAAAGGTTAAAAGGTGTTGAAAAGTTCTCTCCATGTCAAAGAGAACATAAATATGAAGTTTCATGCAATTTTGGGTCAAAATAAGCTAGTTTGGAAATTTGAAGTTTTTGGTGTTCTTGGATAATTTCATATCTTCAAGAGGAAGATTCATCCAAAAAGTGTTGTTTAATTCAAGGAAAGAAGAAAAAATGAAGAAAAGGCGTTGGTACAAAAAATATCCAAAAAAGAAAGAAATATTCTTTGAAAGAGAGAGCAAGAGGGCCACAAAAAGCTAAAATTTAGAGTTCCCAGTTGTACTGCCCAAGGGCACCTGAGCCCGTACCTACCTATGCAGGTCATTTACATGCGGACACAGATCACCACACAGGTGACTTTCCAGCACCATTGGATTGACCTGCGAAGTGTCACTGCGATGACATGTGCTCACCTACGACCATATCTTAGAAAATCATGTCAATCACTCTAAAATTGTTTTTCAACCAGGTTCTAACATCCTAATTCTATTTCTTGATTCTTAATCTCATTTATTGATTCTTAAAACTAATTAACAACTAGTAATTAATCTACTTAGTTGGTTAATTAGTCTTAGAATTCGTTCTTTTCTTAGTTTGTTTTCTTTGTGTGATTTTATAGTTTTATTTCGTTGTTAAATTTTAATTCAAGTCCTTTTGTTTATAATCAAACTCGTTCACCTTTCTTTAAACAAGAATCTATTATAGCCGAGAGTATCAATCGACACCTTATGTACTACGAAGTCTAGGCAATCATCAACACTAGCCGATCCAATTGTGAGACAATCAAAGGTGTGCAAACAAGAGTGATTGTGATCTTTATTTTGCTAACACTAACATTATTATTGTCTTTTATGAGTTTTTAAATTGCTAGGTACAATGGCTTCAGAGAAAGAAACTCAAAATCCCCTGAGAAGTGACACGTTGAAATCTATATGGGAAAAGCTTGAGATTGTAAATTGTGCAATTGGAGTGGTGGAAGGTCATTTAACCTCTATATAAGGTTGCATATCAAGCATGGGTGGTAGAATGACAAACATTGAGGGGTCCTTTGACTCCATGGAGTCTACTTTCCAAACCAACTCACAAGTATTACCAAGTGAGCAAATCCAAACTACTCCAACCCATAGACCTAATTTGGTGATCTTGGAAGGGAATGATGAGTAATTGGAGTTATAATGGAGATTATTTTGTCCATTAAGGCATGTAGTATGGGAACCTTTGAAATAGGAACTTGGCCAAAGTAAGAACCTATGCCATACAAGGTTTGAGATGATTGGAAAAGTATGTTCCTTGATCATTGATGGAGAGAGAAGTATTAATTTCATGTCATGTACACTTGTTGATCATATGATAATCCCCACACAATGGCACATCAAGTCTTACAAGCTTCGAAGGCATGAAGAGAATTGTTTAATAGAGTGACTGAGCAAGCTATCATTCACTTTAAAGTAGGCAAGTATCAAAATGGAGTACATGTGATATAATGCCCTTGAGAGCATGGCATATATTGCTTAGTAAGCCATTGAAAGATGGTATGTAGGTCCAATATTGATATAATTCCAACAAATATGTACTTGTATTTAGAGGACAAAAACATATTCTTGGGCCTTTGTCACCTGTGCAAGTGAGTAGGGACTATGAGATCATGAAATTTTTTTAGAAAGTATTAAAGAAGGGGAAATTTGAGAAGATAGAAAGGGAATTTGCATAAGTAAATAAAGGTTTGGTTCATAGAAGAGAGTTGTCTAAGATTGATGAGCCAAGGAGATACTTAAGAGAAGTGGACAAGGAAAACTTAATTGTGGTATTTGTCAACAATAATCCTTTGTTACCCACTAACCATGATACTAATATTTTACCTAGTATCATTATTTATATCATACAAGATCAAGAACAAATACTTCTAAATGAGGATCCAAGAAGAGTTCCTTATGAATATATAGTTGAAGACCTAACAATGTTCTTGTCTAAGAATTTCAACTTTATGAAGAGTGATGAGAAGATGACTTAAAGGAGTAGACTTAACAAACTTCCATATGATAAGAACTTCCCAATGAAGCTCATTACCAAGGTGAAGAACATACCTCTTATGATATACAAGGTAACAATGCTAACCCTTGCACTTTTCTAAACTTAAAATATCATGATGTGGCTAGTAGCCAGGTGAGTGTAATTGGTGGCTTATCTAATATGGAGCTTCATGAGTCTTCCCTTTGTGGTACCCTTATTAGTGCTAAGATGTATGATCATCAAGTTCTTATTATAAGTTTATAAGCACTAGTTGATTCTATAGATGACTGAATTGACTCTTCTAGTAAGATTGATTTGTGTCCACCAAGTCCTAGTACTTGTGACTTGAATGAGGTTCTATTGCCATGTGATACGAGTATTCACCCACTAGTTGACCCTAATGAAAATCAAGGTAAGTCTAAGTTGGCATATGAATTGCCTACAACTAGTGAAGGTGTGTGCATTTGATCAACTTGGTAATGATGATGAGGAAGCTGATTCATGTAGGATTCTTACTTAGAGGTGTTAACTCCTTAAATGTTAAATCCATTCCTTATTATTACCATGAGAATCTTGAGGTAGAATGTGGAATTGAGGATAACCCCTTATTAGGTGATGACATAACTAGGAAGAATTATGTTGATCAACTTTGTATATCTAATACACTAATTAAGCACATTTGTGGTTTGCTTGATGAGCTTAAGTTAGTGATGATGTTTATAGAGTTGATCACGTGAATGGAAATGGTTCTTTGAGCATATTTGTGATTTATATCCTATTAGTAGTTTTGCTCGTAGATATCATAGGAATGAAAATATTGTAGAAGATGACATGCATCTTTTTGAGAGTAAAATTTCATGTTTTAATTCCTCAGAGTTGGTTGATGATCCTCTATCAAAAGAAAGATGTCTTGTTTGAAAATAGTAAGATCACTCCTTGCTTGGCACCTAGTGATGTGTCTCTTGGTGTTCTTAAAAAGAAAGATGGTATGCTTAAGATTCACATGTTTCCTATTTCTTCAAATCCATTAAGAATATAGGGTTGAGTGAAGATTGTACTATCTATCCATTCTTCATAGTGATCGAGAAACTTTGAAAAAGAATGATCAATTAAGTAACGATAGCTTTAATTTACTTGAATATTTGAGAAACCCAAGTAGTAATTATTCTTATGAAAATGATTTTGGTTGTGATCCTTTATATGACACCCCACCCTTGTTTGATGAATGAGGATGAATTGTTTAATTCTTGTGGTGACTTGCATCATGATCCTGTTGATTTTAGTGGTGGTTTGTGTCTACTTAAGGATTCTTCCCTTGAGAAAGAAAGTGTTGGTTGTTTGGAAATTGCTTCTTGTTCTTCTTTATGTTCTCCCATTATTGAAGATACTCATATTGATAATCTTGAATCTAATAGTGAGTATATGTATGAGGACACCTTAGTCGAATTTAGTTTGCATGACATATTTCTCTACCCTTTTTATTATATGATATTATGAATGGTAGTATAGAAGGTATGTCAACTTGTGAGGGAAGGACCTTTGGAAAAAATGGGTATTTCATTGACCCATTTTCTTGGATACTTCTCCTATTTGACCCTAACTATTTGAAATATGGTGATTTTCATACACCTAACTTGGTGCTTGATCAAGACAACATGTGAAATTTGATTGAGGTTGTTGGTATCCTTCCCTATGATGGAAAGTCTTTTTGAGGATTTCCAATCCACTTTTAGACTCAAGTTGTGCATGGGAGACATTTCCAACAAACAAGAATGATCTTTACAAAATGGAGTAATATAATGGTCCAAGAGAATTCACCATTGTGTATCCCTATTCTTGACCAAGGTTTAATGACTTGTAGGTCAAAGAGTGATTCTTCTCTTGGAAATACTTTGGATGAGTACCACATATATAATATCCTTTTTTCTTACTTGTTTGCAATTGGTGACCCTTTACTCAAAGGTGATATCATTCTTGAGGACCCTAGGGAAAATGTGTCATTACCTCATTTAGGTATTGCCTATATACTTGCATCATTACTTGACACTCTTGATCTTAAGTTATGTGGACCACCACTTGTTGATGCTAAATTGATTAATTGTTTGTGGGAGAGTCCATGGTTGTTAAAGAATTCTTGTCACCTTCATATGGTTGGACAATTTCAAGTGTCATAGGAGACTCTGCTTGGGAGCATGCCTAACTTTTTAATAGAGGGGACCAAGATTCTTAGGAGAACTACTTGTTTTGGATTGATTTGTTGTATTATAGTTTCTCTATCTTCCCTAGTGGAATGACTCCATTGATGAACTTGCTTCTTTTGTGAATTTATTATGGAAGTTGCTTGAAGGATAGAGTTTATATGTTCTTAAATGCTTTGATTGAATCCTTGCGTGTATTGAATATTTAGTGATAGATAAATACTAGTTGTGGAACTGTTTTATTTAGAGGTAGGATCCTTCTCATAAACTTTTCATGTCAACACAAGGAATCCTTGGTTATAACTTAAGTGTGTGCAACCTGGCATGGTGATATGATTGATTTTGCTAACACTAATCTTCATGCCTTGAGGATATTATTATTCTTATATTCCCTATGGTTTTGCAATATATAGATTCGATGTCAAATCCTTTTCAATCAAGGAAGGATAATACAAGCCAAATCGGTGTCAACCTTTCTTGGTTTTTATTTCAAGGTAAAAAACAAGGGATCCAAGCCACAAAGATCTTATAGACATAAAGACGTGTGTGGAGGGTTCATTTTGAGCTCCAAGTATATCAATATCATATATGGAAGATAGTTTAGAGTCAAGAAATCCATTGGAGAGGTCATCAAAGAGTTAAGAGAAACAAAACAACAACCTGGAGCCATCTGCATCTCACCTATGCCTATAGGTCCCCCACCTGTGCCAGTAGGTCACTATCTGCACGGGCATATGGGTCTAAGCAGCCAACTTTTTCTATTTTATTTATTTTATTGAATTAGGTCATTTTAGGACCATATATGTAATAAAAGGCCCCAAGGCTATAAATATTAGAAACATTATTTTCCTTAGATTTTGATAACATTTGATATTGTGTGACTCCTTACGGAGCATGAGAGCTTGGAAAAGCTTGTATTGATCCTTGCCTAGAAATGGAGGTTGCAAGGGTATTACGTTTCCCTCGTGGTCATTCGTAAGAGTTAGGTGCCTTTTTTTGGATTAATCTTTTGAGGTTATTGAATTTAATACATCCTTTTGTTTCATTTTATTTCCTTATTTGTGTCTATCTTATAATCTCTATCTATCAATCCTTTACTTTTCACATTTAGTTTTGTCCTTTCTTTAGTTTTCGTGTTTGTTTCACCTTATTGTATTTTGGGTTGTGGGGTGGGGGGGGGGGGGGGATAATCAATTCCTAAACTCCGAGGTCCACAATATGAATGAAGGTTTGTATGACTACTACCCGGCTATCATAAATTGGGAGGACAACAACATGAACCACATAATACTATTGTGATATTTTAATATGGGAGTTTAACACCTATTTTCAAGGAAAGAGTAAACACAAAATAGAAACACAAAGAAGAGGCACCTAAATGTATGAACTAGTAGGGGAGTTAAACAGTCTATAAGGTATTCTAAGACTTCTGAATAGAGAAAAGTTTAGTAACGTGGAGATGAAGATAGAAAATGCGATAGACAATTTGATGCAATGTTAGACTCAGTTGAAAATAGACCACACTAACGTATGGCTAATTTAGCAGGAACTAATATTGAGGAATAATTGTAGCATTTGGAAGACGATAAGAGAGCGATTCCTAAGACATAAGAGTACGATAAGATAGTTGCAAGGATGAGATCTAAACATCAAATTCTTCAATAGCATGATGAGAACTAGAAACAATAGCAACATAATATTCAAAATTTAAGATAACAAGGTAGGAGAGTCATAGAGCCGCATGAAATAGCTAAACTTTCATTAGATATTATGAAAGGATTCTAAGTATAAAGAAAAAACACAAGACATGTATATAGCCAGTAAGTTAATTAGGTAGGAGGCTACACCTAATGAAGAAACAAGGAACCAATTGATAGCAAATATTACATAGGTGGAAATTAAACAAGTATTATGGGTAATCCCAGGATCCCTAGGACCTAATGGATATAACAATTGTTTAAAGATAGCTGGTTGATTGTGGGGAAAGATTTGATCACAATAGGGAGCGTTCTTTAGAAAAATAGAATGTTGAATGTGATGAGCAACACAGTTATAACTCTGATTCTAAGAGTTTCATTCTATCACTGTTGGAGATTACATGCCTATTTATGTTGCAACACAATTTATAAGGTAATATCCAAAGTCATGTGTAATAGATTAAAACCTATACTATCAGTGGTGATCTTAGAAAGTCAAAGTGCATTTATATCTAGAAGATCTACTGTATAGAATATTTCGATCTGTCAAGACTTGGTCTGACTTTATAGAAAGAAGAAAACTACTCAAATCTACCTCATCAAGCTTGATCTTAAAAAAAGTACGATTCAGTTGAATAGGATTTTGCGGATGAGATGCTTCATGCAACAAATTCCTCCAAAGATGTATCTGGTGCATAGTGAAGTGTGCATCCACTACTCAAAATAATATTACCCAGAATGGTGGAGTATTTGATAAGATCAAGGGTAAGAGAGGACTATGAAAGGGGAATCTTACAATCCTCTTGCTATTTTTTATTTGCACGGAGTACTTTACAAGAATACTCAATAAAGTGGCAATGATGCATGAGTTTGATTACCATACAAAGATTAAAAGAATCAAAATCCTCTTTGTTTCATGAATGATATACTTACGTTTTTTTAAAGGTAATTATCAATCAGTTATCCTACTGCTTAGAAGATTGCAACCTTTACCAACATTTTTGGTTTAAGTCCCAATGTGGGGAAATCGAAAATCTTCTCAGCCATCACGGACAATCCCGGACTAGAAGACATATGTGAAAATTAATAGGATACTAAAAAGATCACTCCCTTTAGGTACATTGGTGCTAATTGGTAGGATACTAAAAAGCTCACTACCCTTTAGGTACTTGGGAGTCCCAATTTATGGGAGGAAGTTGTCAAACATGGATTATGAAATGCTAGTCGAGAAAATAATGATTATGGTTAACACCTTTCTTATGCAGGAAAAGTGCAATATGTTGATTTTATTTTGTTGAATATACACACATATTGGGCTTCAATTTTCAAACGTCCAGAGCAGATTGAAGAAGATGGTAGAAATTTGTAGAAACTTCTTACGGGATGGCAAAGAGTGTAATGACCCTTTAGGTTATTTTTTTGCCTTTTCATGCATTTTCACCATTTAGAGCTTTCCTATAGATTTCATAAGTCATGTATGACTTTATGAAGCTGACAGTTCAGTTAACAGGTAGTTCGTTTGGTTTTTAGAGCCAATTTTCTATTTTAAAATCTTCGCTGGTAAGAATTGGTTATCGGGCATAAACTTCCGATAAACAATCTCGTATTCCAATTTTGATAGTTTCATCAGCTTCAAAACATCTATTTTAGGCTAAGAGGATATTTGGTTTGGGTCCCAAGGCTTCCAGACTCATTTCGAGCTATTGGGTAAAAATTGATAAAAATGACCCATGGTTGTGGGGCCTAACTTTTGTCGAAATGACCCTAGATGAAAATTTTGAGCACTTCATTGAGTCCAAAATATTTTTTAGCATACTCCCTTTGTTTAAAAAAGAATGACCTACTTTGACTTGACACAAAGTATAAAAAAATAAAAAAGACTTTTGAATCTTGTGGTCTTAAATTAAAGTTGAGTCAAATGTATCAAAATGCCCTTTAATCTTGTGGTCCTAAACATGCCATGTGGAAAATTGAAGTTAAAGTATTGCCAAAAAAGGAAAGGGGTCATTCTTTTTGAAACAGACTAAAAAGGAAAGTAGGTCATTCTTTTTGAAATGGAGGGAGTAGTTTTTTTGCATTCATGGGATGAATTTTGTGGAGTTGGTGGAGACTTAGAATTTTCCAAGTTTCAGCTGGTGCATCTGCTAAAGCATATATTTGGCCACTTTAGAGGCACTGGCTTGCCCAACGAGCTGCTTTAGCGGTATTCTGACTGCAAAAGTGGATGTCGCTTTAGCGGCAGACTGCCCACTTTAGAAGTATTCCAGGCTAAGAGAGTATCTCTTTAGTGGTATTTGGCTGCTTTAGTGGTGACCGCTTAAACGATTAAATGGCTGCTTAAGAGGCACCTGGGAGGCAATTAAATGCCCCAATTGCTCGATTTTCTTCCTATTTTGCACATGCCCAAGAGGTAAAAAGCCTTAGAGAATGTGGAAAATTGGGAGAGTGTTATTGAGAGATTTTGAAGTGTTTGTGAGCTTGGATCACTCGTTTCTTCATCAAAATCTTGGTAAGTTTTCGTTAAATTCTTCGTTAATTCTTTAATTTATGTCCAAAATTTCTAGATTATTGTTGAGTATATTGAGGTATCATTTTTTTTGTACCCATTCTTAAGGGTAAATATTCCTTGAGCATAGACGAATGTGTTGACGATTTTGAAAGTGCGACACTATAAGGAGGCCTCACATAGTATTTTCACGTGATTTTGGCCCCAAAGCATACAAATTCAAATGGGTATCATTTTTATCATATTAATAAATAGATTACTATTTTGATATCGTGGCATCATGTGAAAGTTTCTCGGAAGGGAAAACAGTGATTTACCTACTTTTTTCAGGCCTTTTTTGGCGTCCATGTAGGTTAGGTTTACCTTTCGCTTAGATCGGGCTTAATTATAGTTTGAATATGATACTATGCTAGTTTCGTATGGTATTTAGATCTTGAAAGTATATTTGGTTTGATTTGGATCTTTTAGTAGTTTAAGAAATCGTAATTAGGCGTAATTGACTTAGCTACTCGTTAGTTAGGTAGATTTACTATCTTAGAACTATATTGTGTCTTATTTAATATCTAGTAGAGAAATTAGACACCTTAGCCTAGTTTGAGGTAGAATTTGCCTTAGAATAAATTTCGAGGATAAAAGTAGGCCCCTCTGGCCCATCTTAGGCCTAGATTTCTATTAACTCCTTGTAAGAACTATAGGCCTTGCACATTACTATAATTATATTCTTAGACCCAAGGAGGTTTATATATATGGAGCTTCATTCTAGATTGGTACTTGTGTAACATCCTGTATTCAAGTACGTGTATTGGTCTTATTTATATGGAATTAATTTTTTTTATTTTATTTATACCGGAATTTGCCGGCCGATGGTTCCATGCAAAGGTTATTGAATAAGCTTTCCAACGATAAAAAGATTTTCAAAAATGGATAGGTTTCGGATATAATCGAGCACGTTCGAAACTATAAAACGGTGGCCGGGATATTTGGGAATAGTAAATGTGCAGGAAAATTTCCTGCACACAAACTACTGAGGCCAACAAATTTTTGGGTTAAATTCGAACAATCATAACTCCCTTAATATAATGAACTGGGAGATATTCGACCTATGAAAAGAAAGATCTTTGAGTATTCTTTCCAATGCAATTGGTTTTATCCAAATCCAACGTCTGAGTAAGGAGTTATACTCGTTTTACTTCAGCCTATCAAAACAGATTTTTAGGGTCAACTTCAAACGATCATAACTCCTTGTACAGGACGAATTGGGTGGCCTACTTTATATGAAATGAAAGGCCTTTGAATTATCCTTCCAACAATACTAATTTCACCCAAATCCGATATCGGAGCAATGAGTTATGGTCGATCTACTTTAACTTATCAAAATTGTCCACCAAAGGACAGATTTAACATTATTTAAATTTTAAAGGCATTTTGGTCATTTCCTATTATATTATGGACGGGAATATGTGTATATATACATGTATATGAGTTTAAAAAATCATTTTCATCATCAATCATTGAGGAAGAACAAACCCTAGCCAAATTTGACCTTTAAATTACTTTTGATTCAACCGTAGAAATTCCAAAGTAATCCGATAACTGCGTTTGTCATCTCGAGAGCTTTGAACGACACCTATTATTTGTGCAAACAGGATTGTATAATCAAGAGGTGAATTCTAAGGTATGAATATTGTTTGCCTTTTTTCTTTTTCATATGTATATGTGTGATAGAGGATTATATGTATTGATTGTTATTTAAAAGGTGATGGAAATAAGGTTATGGACTATTTTGCATGGTTTGGTTGTATTGAATTGTGAAAGGTGGATATGGTAATTCAGTTATGGAAGGTGGATATGGTAATTGAGTTATGGAAGGTGGATATGGTGATATACTATTGAATTGATGATTATTTATGTCTATGGCTCAATTTGGTTTAATGGATTGGTTGGAAGGATAAATGAATCCAAACTTGACATTGGAGGATGTTGTATGAATATGCATGGCATGTGAATGTAATTGGAGTATAAGAGGGTTAAAGTGACACCCTTTATGGTGTAATTAAGGCTTACTACTTAACCACTAGTTTGGTGAATTCAAATAATTGAATTGTGACGTTTGGTTGCTAATACTAGATTGCTATATATGTTCATTGTAGATAAGTAATCCGAAAAGACGGGAAGTCCATTTGGTACTAGTATTGAAGGTTGACAGTCAGGTATGTAAAGCATACTCTATACCATATCTTTGGCATGAAAGTGAACAATTGTTCTATTAAGAAAGTTTCCAAAGTTATTTAGTAACATGTGATCCATAATGGTTTTGTATGATGTCCTACGTTACCAATGAACTTGTTTTCTCCCTACAAGATGTCAAGACATTCCAATACTTACTTGTTTTCCAAATCTTACATGTTTATTGCACTAATGAATGTCAGAAGGTATCCGGTTACTCAAACAAGATCCATGTGCTATTAATGACTCCAAAACATTTCATTGATATACCAATAAGTTCCTGCTTCATTGTTATGGCATTGATGACTCCAAAACACTTCATTGATGTGCCAATGAGTTCTTACTTCATTGTTATTGCATTGATGGTCTATTTATATGTCTCTTATTGATGTATCATTGTTTCAAAGTATCAAAAAAATGGTGGCGACCGAAATAACAATATCAAAGATTAATTGAACTAAGTGATGGAAGTTCTCTCTTATCGGGTGGTATCCCAGGGGCATAAGCCTATCATGGGTCGATCCCTATTTATGTGTTTATGGGTGGTATCCCAGGGGCATAAGCCTATCATGAGTCGATCCCAGTTGATATGTACTAGAGGCAGCCTAATGGTCACAGTACAATACAGTAATGGTTACAAAGATGTTAAGAACGAAGGTAAAGTGACTGAATAAATACAATGTATAGGTTGTCACAAGTTCTAGTAAGTGTGGTCCACTCCTATTACGATTTATTCACTTGTTTATGATTTCTATTGAGCTCCTATATCATATGTGATTACTACAACTTTACATACTCAGTACATATTTCATACTGACGTCACCCACGAGGGACCTGCATTTCATACTGCAGGTACAGGTACCTCAACTCATACACCACAAAAGTAGGAGCCAGGATATCTAGCTGCTTTTGGTGAGCTCCAGTTTGCTTTGGGGCTTTTCGTGTCATATCCAGTCACTTTTAGTATTGTATAGAAGTTAGTTATATGGCGGGGTGTGTCCTGACCTTAGTTAAACTCTGCGTATTATCTAGAGGCTTTGTAGAACTAATGTACAATCAAGGTGGTGTTTTGTTAATAGACGTGAAGGTTCCAACGTCCAAGTATTGTATATACATATATATGTGTGCTCGTGATTATACCGGTGATTATGTTATTTTATATGCGACATGATGTTGTCCGAATTTTGGGTTGTCATAGAGGTATGGATGAGAAGTATAAGGTTATGAGCTGGTTCTCTCGGGCCTCCTCGGTTACGGGTGCCAGTCCTCCCCAATAGGATTTGAGATGTGTTAACTTGTGAGACGGTATTAATTTTTGTTTGAGTCTAATAATTTATGATCTTAAGGATGACTCGCTTTTGACATTATTGAAGATATGAGGTTCGATTCAAGTAAGACAAATGATGATATGAGTTTTGGTTCATGCCCGACATTGAGAGATTATTTACTATAGTTATGGAATCAATTCGAGTCTAGTGTTTTATGGTATGGAAGGATTTATGGTTATGATTTTGGGATATGGTTAATTAGCATAATTCATGTTATTATTTCTCCTAGATTGCACTCTTCGAGCTTATGACGTCCACATTGGGTTATTTATTTTAGAAAAAGGTACGAATATACCCCTGAACTATGATAAATGATATAGATATACCCTCCGTCATACTTTAGGTAAAAATATTCCCTTGCCGTTAATGAAAAGGTTCATATGTACCCCTAAACTTTGTTAAATAGTATAGATATATCCTCCATCATACTTTAGGTACGAATATACCCTTGCCGTTAATGAAAAGGTATATATATACCCCTTAACTTTGATAAACGGTACAAATATACCCTCCGTTATACTTTATGTATAAATATACTCTTACCGTTAATGAAAAGGTACATATATATCCTTCTAACTAATAGCAGGACACATGTCACATTCTTATTCATTTGACCCTTTTAATTTAATTTATCCTTACCCTACCCAAAAATAATTCTAATTTAACCCACAAACCGATCCAAATAATAACCCAAACCCGACCCGATCTAATAGAACCTTCAAGACGCATCTCTATTCAAGCATATTCATTTTCTCTTTCTCTTTCTATTAGACTAGGTCGGGTTTGGGTTATTATTTGGATCGGGTTATGGGTTAAATTATAATTATTTTGGGTTGGTGTTGAGACAAGTTTAATTAAAAAAGGCTAAATAAACAGGACTATCATATGTCCTGCCGTTAGTGAGAAGGGTATATATGTACCTTTTCAATAATGCAGGGGTATGTTTGTACGTAAAGTATGTTGGGGGGTACATCTTACCATTTATCAAAGTTCAGGGGTATATATGTACCTTTTCATTGACAACAAGGGTATATTTGTACCTAAAGTATGACAGAGGGTATATTTGTACCATTTATCAAAGTTTTGAGGTATATTCACACTTGTTCCATTTATTTTATTCGCACCTTCTGGCTTATTGGGTAAAGTTATGTAGCGATCATTATGCTTTTCCTTATCATTATCATTTACTTTCAACATTTGAAGTGTATTGTAGGTTTGCCATTTTTCCTTGACTTAGCTTATTTAAATCGCATGTTATTATGTTTATATTATTATTTATCTCAGTTGGTTGATGATGCCTAGTGAGTACCTTGACTTTGGTACTCATACTACACTTTTGTAGCTTTTTGGTGTAGATCTGAGTACTAATATCCACCAATGACGTTGATATTTGTGTTGTTCAGAGTTTGGAGACAGGGTGAGCTATCAAAGCTGAAGTTGACCTTTTCTCCTTCTTTTGTTTTTGCTAGTATTTCCATTTTTGAGACTATTGTACATTGACTTGGTAGTACTTATATTCTTTTGGATTAGAGGCTCTTGTACTAACACTATTAGGTCATGTGATGCTATTATTTCTCTTCCGTTGTATTATTAGTCAATTATTTATTGGTTGTAAGCCTTTTACTTGCATATTTTTGGCATTTATACCATTTTTCACCAAATTAGCCCATTGCTTACAACTCCAGGCTATGATTTGGCTAACCTATTGATGGGATGAAGTAGGTTCCATCATGACTCATAATCGGGTCGTGAAAAATTGGTCTAGGACATTTTTAGGAGATCTTCACTTCCTTTCACTCATTTCATGCTAAGTGTCAGAGTTGGTTTCTAAGATTCATTTGGTTTCACTCTTTCGCAGATGGCTAGGACGTGTTCTAGTGCTACACGAGATGAGGAACCCGATTTCATGACTAGGGATCCTATCGAAGTACGTGGATAACCTAGAGGTCGAGAACAACCAAGAAATGTATCCCTGTCAGAGACCAAGATAGGGAGGGAGCTTCCCTAGACCCTATTCCTGCTCTTACGCCATAGATTTCTCCACCCCAGCTAGTAGTGGGCCAGGGGACAACCGAAGCTCCACCAGGATTTATTTCTACATCACTGCTCATGGATGTATTGGTTCAGCTCTTGAGATTATTTAGTGGCGCACCATCATATGGTGCTCAATATGCGGATCAGAGTGGCACTAAGGCTGGAGAACAACCTATATCTATGGCTCCCAAAGTTGAGATTTCTCTAGCATCGATAGTTGCTTAGCCAGTAGTCACCCAACTTTTTATGTTTGTTTAGGACCAGAAGATGTTGGGTAGATTCTGGATATTGACCTTGCTTAGGTTTTCTTGTGCACTTGGCAAGGATGTTAATGTTTTTTTTTGGTTACTTCTGAGGATAGGCTCCATGAATTGGGCCTAGTTGAGACTCATGGTATGGATTATACTACGTTTTAGTTAGATTTGGTAGCTCGACATAGGTGGAGAGGTCATTTTGATTATAGGCCAACTGGATATCCCCCTTTGATATGGACTTAGTTCTCTAAGGTTTTCCTAGAGAAGTATATGCGTCGCAGCCTTAGAGATTGTTTGAGAGACATTTCTTGAGATTGGAGTAGGATCCATGATTATTATGGCGTATAAGGCTAGATTTCTTTATTTGGATACGCATGCTAGATCTATCTTGCCTATCAAGTATGAGCGAGTTTGGTCTTTTATTGAGGATTGAGACTTCCTCTCTATACGACCACACGTAGTTTGATTGATACAGGTAGAACTTTTGTTAAGGTTTCTGACCATGCTTAGGTTATAAAGGCGGTGCATAGCGTGGCCCAAGGGGGCAGCGACAAGAGGTCGCGTACTAGGGCAATTTTATTAGGAGTCAGAGTAGCTTACAAGTCAGAGGCAGTAGTTCTTAGGGTTGATACCCTTTGTGTTAGACTTATCAGCATTAGGGTCAGTCTAGTAGGACCATTCATGCTGCACATCAGATTACCAATGGAGGCTAATTGTCATGACCCAAACCAGAGCCTGGACATGGCGTGCATCCCAACTCCGCCGAAGATTGGAGACCACCCCTTTTGCCTAGTCAATGGAATATAATACAACTAGCAACAAATAAATTTTGAAAATATAACAAGATAGATCTAAGTTCTGAACATATAACAAGATAGGTAACTCAACTAATTCAACAAGAAATCTAAGAATTTCAACAACCATCCAATCCATAGTAATCCATAAAGACTCTAATAACCGAAGACCACCTATGTTGGGACATGTCCCTGACGATAGCCAAAAGAGTCTAATAGAAGTAGTCTAAGACATAAATGAAACAATACTTTAAATTGATAGCCCTTCTAGAGAATGGAAGCTCACCACTTCAAAGTTGAATAATGACAACCCAGATATTCGATCACTGTACAGGAAAAGTAGAAGTGTCTCTGATTCCTATATCGCGTGGGGATATAACGTCCAAAGAAGATTATCGGGGTGAGAGCTAGCATTATAACTCAGGGAAGGGGATAAAGTAATGCCATGAAACAATGGTTCAAAATCATTTCTAGCCAATGTGCACAACCATATACATATACATATATATATTTAGAACATACTGGGGTAGGGAACAATACTTAGCATGGATTTTAAAACATTAGCCTGGACTGTATAGCTTAACCATCATAACAAGGCACCCGCAGTCTATATGGGCTCAGCTTCCCTACTGAAAGGGATCCAATGCATATTAGCTGCACGAACTAGAGAATAATCATATATGCATATGAACCAAGGGTGACTCGAACACCCAGTCATACATCAAGGTTTACATGAACACCTAATAATTTAATATGGATAACTCAAACACCCGGTCATAAAGAAAGGGTGACTCAAACACCGACCATTTAGTCCTCCGCACCGACAAATGCAATTTCCAGTATTGATCCCTTAGGACCTCCACTTTCACTGCCTAGCTACACAGCCCACTTTAAGCCAAATTAAAACAAGTTTCACACATTCATATTCATTTAACCAATGATACATCTTATGCATACACTATTGGTATCGTCATACCTAGGGGTGTGCATCAGTTGGTTCGGTTCGGTTTTATGTGTTATTGGTTTGGTTGATCAGTTTTCAGTTTTTAAATATGTAAATCCAATGACCAAAAAATATGATATTTTCTTATCAATTTTAGTTTATCATGTTTTGGTCCTTAACGGTTTGGTTTTCGATTTAACCAATAAGGAAATACTTATAAATAGAAATAGTAACAACTAACATAAAAAAATAAAATCTTAGTTACCGCCAAAATCCTACACAATGCATTCTAGTTTACAAGAATATTCAAACTTGAACTGAATGCTATTTAGAAAAAAATTAAATCCTAATTGTTGGAAGCTATAAATGCTGTAAGATTTTCAATACGATAATAGTCTATCTTTATATTGTGCCCTTGTTTCCCTGAATAGGTTAATACTTTGTGAATCACTGAATTGTGAATAAGTAGTGTATCTATCTATCTATCTGTCTGTCTGTCTGTCTGTCTGTCTGTCTGTCTATCTATCTATCTATCTCTAGATAGATAGATAGAGATTTATATATATATATATCATAAATAGGGATAAAACAATAACTTAGTATATCCTTAATGGGTTATCGGTACTGATAACCCAATAAGCTAAAATAAAAACCAAACCATTTACCTAATAATTTTTTTTTTATAAAACCAATAAAAAACCATTAACCCAATAACCCAATACCAATAACCCAATAATATTTTATCGGTTCGGTTATCAGTCGGTTTGGTTTTTGCACACCCCTAGTCATACCAACTACACTTTCAAACTTATAATTATGCCAATAGAAGTATGTTGCGGTCGATTACAAATATAATAATCCAACTAGGTTAGGGTCAAACCCATAGGGAAAATGTAAATAGTTGCTTGACTAGACGTAATCCACGAGTAGTACAGAAATGGGAGATTTTAGTATCAATCACAAGTAGTAACCAAAACTTGAGTTCTTTTGAGTTGTAAACAATAGAATACGAACACTAGGCTTGTGTTCCCCCTGGTTTCTTAACTCCATAAATTTCTTGTTCAACCCAACTATTCTGTTGTTCTGTATTCAAAGTCTGCAAGATAAGTATTATCAGCCGTCTTTTGGACGTGAAGATAAATCTTACCCTTTACCGATTAAGTCTCAGGGTGTCACCTTATTGCTCTTTGCTACAATCTCAAGTCACTATCACCTTTTGGAATTAAGAGATTCGATGAGATAGCAGGGACTAAAACGTAGAGGTGAATCCCAAATCACTGTCCTAATCATTATTTCCCAATCACAAACTCCCTTTTGGAGTTGGACGCAAATATAGGCTTTCTCAAGCTTCTGCAGCAGCTATGAGATTAATTATTGTGAATAATATTAAGATACATGAACAAACCCTAAAATAGATAAATATCACACTTCTTGTATATAGCTAATCCGCCAGGGTTCCCACAACCCTAGTCAAAGAGATTAGCCACTCATGTTTATGTAATAAGCCATGATTATTAATAAAGAACAAATACAATTAATTGCACAAGAATAAGATGAATAAACTCCAAAGCCTTGAATTGAACAAAAATCCAAAATATCAAGAATAATTGTAAAAGTATGTAAACTATTGTAAGAATGTGTAACCTAATAATAGGTAAATCCTAGGGTATTTATAGTACCTCAAAATAACATAGAAATCCTAATAAAAATAGGAAAAGTAAAGTTTTGTCAGCACTCAGTACGACTAGGTCTTCAACTCGTACCATCATCATATGAGTCATACACTGCCCTCTCGTATTCTTTCTAATGCCTGATCTCCCAAGGCTTCAACTTTCTATTTAGCATATTACTTCCACTCACGAGTCGTACACGAGCATGCGACTTGTGTCTTTCACTCGTATCCACTTGGGACTTCTGTCTTTTATAGCTTTGAATACTGGTTTGTATATGGCTTCCTTATACGAGTCGTACTCAGACTTTTGATTCATATACTTCTGAGACTTAATCTTTGGATGGTAGATTTAGATTCTATTATGCTTACGACTTCTCCATACAACTCATATCCTTGTTTACGACTCATATACTCCAGTCGTATCTTATCCATACTTAGCTTCTCAGTTTGGCTTTTGGTTCTGTTGTGTATATGATTCACCATACAAGTCATATCGAGTGTTGATGACTCAAGAGATAACTCGTATCTTTATCAAATTTGGTCTTTCTAATTTTTTTTCTTCTCTTTTTATTCCAACAATACAATAGACCTATTTTACCTGCAATATACCCCAAAGTGCATCATATCTAACAAAATATTCTAAGTTCATGCATAAATTCACAGTTTTAAGTATCAAAAGTTTCGTGTTTCCATGACACATCAACACCCTCTACTTAGACTTTTGTATGTCCTCAGGCAATCAAAATAAAAAATAATTTTCTAGCATAGAGTCGATGCTTAAAAAAAAAGATCTTAAGCTACCCATGGCAGTGATTTTGAAGTCTATTTTAAACTTGTTATTCCCCTCCTAATTTTAACTTTTAAAGATTCAAACTGTGTATAATGATTTAGCACACGTAGAGACATAAGGGAATCCAATGATGGCACTACCTTAGCAATAGACACAACGCATAGACATAAATTACATTCACCAAACAATCTAGAAATCTAGCAATATAACTCATGTGCACTCATAGTCAAATAAATCCCATTCACTTTTCATATAGATAAACCAATCTATTTAGGGATATAACAACTGACTCTCTCGCTCACAAAGAAGTATCACCGATGTATGCAGAATACCATAGGCTTGTCCTTATGCTCTTTTCCTAAGTTTTCAGACAGTCACTATAGCATCACTATAGGAATTTTTTCAGCTTGTAACGTAGGCTTAGGGTTGGTATAATATCTTTTGGGATTCATTTAGTGAGTAAGCCTCCTGGATACTATGCATTTATTGGGGTCCATTTATTTTCCCACTTCTTCTTTTATTTCCCCCATTATGTCTTATTTATTATTTTAAGCATATTCAAGTTGGACCAGGTATGGTTATCTCACTTTATTTTCTATTTCTTTCTCTTGTTTTTCATTGTACCTTTTATTTTTCTTTTATTTTTGACCACACCTGTCAAAGTTTCAATTATTTTTCTTCTACACTTTTTCTTCATACTTGTTTTCTCCTACATACCCCTATAATTTCCACTCTTAACTTAGACAATTTGCCTGAGTTGAGGCATACAGTGTCCAAAGAGGACTAGGGCCAAAACAGGTTCCTTATAAAGGAAACGGGAAGGTAAAATTGGTGTAAACAACAAAATTGGTCTATTCAAGCTTAAATATTTGGATCAAAAGATTTGTTCATTTAGTTAAGGAATTTGAGGCTTAGGTGGACACACACAAAAAGTGCCTATGATCATCTCCTACTTAACTATCCTAAACCTAGGTAAATGCAACTGGGAAAGTTCTAGACTTTAACACACTGGGAACTCAGTATACCACACATGTACTTGTATAGGGTTACATTACTAAGTACTAGCTATCTAGTTATGCAACTGATTGTCCCTAATTGTTCTATCCCTAATCCTAATGCCATTTCCAGATTCACAATAGTCTCACCCATATGTACATATCACACAGGTAACAAAATTTTTGGAGAGGTCAATTTTTCAACATAATTTTATTTAGCATTACAAATGAATTTTTTAAAATTTCTCAAACATCAAAATCAAAATAATCTGCTGCCACAGGCGCTGATTTTCTCCCTTTTCCAGGTGTCAGCACCAAACCTGCAAGTCATAATAGACTTTCAGCTACTTGTACTTTTTAGTTACTCCAAGTTATTTGAAATCAAATATACTTCCCCCACCCCCAACTAAAAATCATTGCACTTCCCTCTGTGCTAAAAATATATAGAGTAAGTATGAAAGGGCATACCTGGGCATTCAAGGTGTCGGATCATCAACATCAACATGTGAGCCCTCAGATCAGGTCCCACTCTCCTCAGATCTTGTCCTATCCACCGAGAATAAATCAACAACAATAGTCGAGGGCACTACATTCTCTTCCTCAGCAATAGTAACAGTTTGTCTTGAACTACTGTATCCAATGGCTATCTCGTGTCTCCTGGTCTCGCTCATCGTGAATGCTATTAGCCCTAGCCTTCTTTTCAGCGTTCTTTTCTTTTTTTCTCTTTCTCTTTCTCTCTCTTCTCTTTTCTTTAATCTCTTTAACTGGTACGTGTATCGAGTTTAGGATCGCCTAAATATTTGGCATATGAACTGCAGGAGTCACTGTCTTAATTACAATCTTTGAAATAACCGATCTATCGTATAATTATGTAACTATTCTCTTAATTTCTGCAACCTCGTATATAATATCAGCAATATCGAGCATCTACTCACTACTCAACTTTTGAGTAATCCTTGACTCAAATGTATCTAGGCTCCCTTGCACACGTCTGTCTTGGTTCACAAATCGTGTATTGAGCCAGGGCTTCATGCCCCCTTTCATACGTCTGAAATTAGCCTCCAGTATGACTAATATGGTTATGGCCCCATTCCAAAGTGCATGTGAAGTCCTAATACGGTCGGAAGGCATAACTTGTGGCTTGGGTGCATGGACTGTACTGGTGGTGAGGCACTAGAAGTACCCACTTGATCTGTATGTGAAGTCTCTATCTGTGCTCCTACCACATTAGCCACAACCGTATCAGGCGTTCTGCCCTATGGGAACATACCTGCCATCACATCCATTACCTACCTTGCCTATCAGGCCAACGGGTTGGATGCATCTCTAATCAAACCCAAATCAATGGTTTTTATGGCCTCTAATATTTCACCATACTAGGGAGTGCCAGTACTTCTGCATCTTAACATATTTGCATGATTATACAGGGGTAAGCAACAATAACTTCTAACCTCCTACAACTCGATCTCTCAACTCCCGAGCTAGGAATCCTACTACATCAAAATCATAATCGACTATGATACCGGCTATCATGGATGCTCAAATTATGCTCAGTACATTATCTCCTATAGTTGGAAAAAGTTGGTGTCGGGTAAATGTCTACCATGCTTTACCTTCGAAGCTGAGGGTATGCTTCTCAATCTTCTGGTAAGACCACCCCAGGTATTTCTACTACCTAAAATATGTTTTGTCTATTTGAAGCTATATGCTCCACAATCTACCTAAAAAAATCCATCATTTCCTTTAAAACCAGTGTTCTCTAAGTATTCTATCTCATCTCTTTCATCCAGTAATCCATTTCTTCAGTATTTGTCAGAGCCTGATACTTTAGTCCATATAAGAATCTCCCAATCGTATGTGGGGAAATGTCCACCCATCTTTCGCATATAGTGAGTGAAGAGATTGTCTCACTATCTTTCAACATCCGCCCTTGTGGATACAATCTTTGAAGTTTACCCTTGTATGCCACTTAAAATTCTCTAAGAAGTACCTCACTATATTTTCCAGGCGCCCTTGTCATCCACTTAAAGCTATGCTGGTGGAATCTTTCCTCAAATACGAGCAACTCTGACATCCCTATAGTAGTCAAACTTTGCTCCAGATACAACACCCATTTAATCTTGCCACTCGAAAGTCTGACCGGCCCACTGTTGAACATCTCCTGCATACCGGGGTACCTCCATCATTTAATGATGGGCATTGGAGCAGTCACAAGTATAACTGGGGGGTTCTATCGATCAATTGGGGTAGCATTAACCTCTTTTATACTTTGGGCCTCCTTAGAATTGTCTTCTTCTGAATTGGATTTAGCATCATTATTGCTTCAGAGGGTTGTGGCGTGTGAGAAAAAGAGACGGTTGGATTCTTTCTCCTCGGGCCTCGTGGAGGTGATTCCTCTGGGTGTACGAACTTCTTCCCCTTTGCTTTGTCTGCTTTTCATTCCTTTAGGGAAACCTTGACCTTTGAGGAGTCTTTGTAATTCTCACCGCTATCTTGAATGATACATCAAACTCAGAAACAATGGACTTTGAGTTAGTAATCGGTGCCTACTTGTTATTATTTTTTGCCTCTAGCTTAAAGTAGGATGCATTCCCAGGAGGCATGGTTCCTGAAAATATACCATCATTAACAAGTAAGTAAAGAAAAGAAAAGAAAAATATGAAACTAAAATTCAGTATGTATATTCTAGTCAAGGTACAAATGAGGGGTACTGGCTATATCGACTAGGTACGACTCGTATGAATGAGTCATATGTTACATAGTGCATGAATATTTTGCACTGGTTAGTTTATGTCTTCTCTGGTATGAATTATTACCTACAGTCATAAGCAGATAAAAAATATTTAATAAACTTTGACTACTTCCGAGGTCAGTACTACTCTAAGTGTACGAATTGTATGGTTTGGATACGACTCATATGGACAAGCCGTATCCATTCAAGAACCTTAAACTTGTTAGACATTCATGTTGTCAGTGGGTACAAGTCCCATTACGACCCCATACCAGTGATTATGATTCGTAAGGGGTCTCATATCTATTGCAATATAGAAGTCCAACTTTAAAATTTTGACTCCAAATCAAATTTCCTAATCTACCCCCAACTATATGCAGCAATATCATACAATTTTAAGCACATAAACATACAAATTACCAACATCCAAAACTACACTCACCCCCAATTTTCATTTTCAACAAAAACCTAAGAATTAGGGTTCCACAATCCAATAATCATGTGATTTTAACTTATAGCCAGTTAAAATTAAGTCACCTTTGCATTTTAAACTTGAAATGTAACAATGGTGGGTTTTAAAACATACTTTTTTTGGAAGAATTGTACTATTTCGAGTTCACTTATTTGTTCCCACAAATTCAAGCTTGGATCTTGCAGAGGGAAGAATTCGAGTAAACTGGTAGTTGAATCAAGGTGTTTTCAATGGCTTTCACATTTAGAAACTTTGATTTTTTAGCAACAATGGTGGCTTGGAGTGTTTCGGGTATTGGGTACCTGAATGGTACCCTTTTATATTTAAATCAGGAGCTAGGCCAGGTTGATCCGCAATCTCGACCTAGTAAGCATGGGTACAAGTTGTGTATATGACTCGTACACAAGCTTACGGGTCATTTCTTTGATCCGTATAGACCTGGAAGCTTACCTGGGTTCTAGAGTAGATACAACAATGTGATGAGTCATAACTTAAGGGTACAACTCATTCTTAGAATCATATCCATTCCATAAACTTTTGCCTGATTTTGAATTTTCTCACAGGTCTATACGACTCCTACTTATGAGTCGTACCGTCTAGATACGACTCATAAAGAGTCCGCATGAACAAAAGTTTTTCAAATTCTCTGGATATTTCTGCACTCCTTAGTCCTGTACATTGATCAAACATATTACCCTATAATTAAACAAGTACCAAAACATGGGTTGCCTCTCACACAATACTTAATTTTAAGTTGTGGTACGATGTGGCTAAGTTGGATACTTAGATTTCACCAACTAGACTCATGGGTTTCCCCCCATGCATCTCTTGATTTAACATTACGGCATGGCATAATTTCCTTGGTTACTCAATCTTTACCAAGGACAATTTCATCAACCTCATTTACTTCTTCAATATTTCCCATATAGTGTTTCACTCTTTGCCTGTTTACCTTGGATTGGGCTTCACCATCCCTCTTCAATTCTAAAGCACCATAGGGATAAAATTTTGTAACCGTCAATGGACCGAACCACCTAGACCTCAAATTACCCGAAAACAAATGAAGTTTAGACTTATAAACCAGCGCCTGGCCACCCTTTTCAAATACTTTCTTCTCAATCTAGAGATCGTGATGCACGTTTATATTTTCTTTGTAAATTGCTGAACTTTTATATACCCGGATATGGAATTCATCCAACTCATTGATCTTATTCAACCTTGATTTGGTTGTACCCTGCCACTCTACATTCAGCTTCTTCAATGCCCACAGTGCCTTATGCTCAAGCTCAATTGTTAAGTGGAAAGCCTTTCCATACACTAGATGATAAAGTGAAGAACCTATAAGGGTTTTATAAGCTGTGAAGTAAGCCCATAATTCATCATCTAACTTTCTTGACCAATCAGTCCTATTAGCATTCACAGTCTTCACCAAGATGGCCTTGACTTTTCTATTGGAAATGTCCACTAGTCCACTGATAGTAAGGTGTCACCACCTTGTGTTTCACTCCATATTTTTCAAGAAGACTTTTGAATAGATGATTTCAAAAAATGTGACCCTCCGTCACTAATAATAGCTTGTGGCATGCCAAATAAAGAAAAGATGTTCTTTCTCAAGAATGTAGTGACAGTACGTGCTTCATTGATAGGAAACGCAATTGCTTTCACACACTTTGAGACATAATATATATCCACAAGTATATACTTCATGTCAAATGAACTCAAAAAAAGTCCCATGAAATCTATGCCCCATACGTCAAACAATTCCTATTCCAAAATAGGAGTCACAGGAAGTTCATGTCTTCTAGAAATAGTACCTTTTCATTGACACTGGTAACATGTAGAAGCATAATCATGAGTATCTTTGTAGATTGTTGGCCAATAATAGCCACATTTTAGAATTTTATGAGCTGTGCGGGCCCGTTAATGATGACCCCTAATTGGTGAGAAATGGAAAGCCTTGAGTATGCACATCATCTCTACCTTAAGAATACACCTACAAATGATTCCATCTATACAAATCCTAAATAATAAGGTTCATCCTAGAATAATTTCCTTACCTCATGCATGAATTTCTTTCTTTGCTGATAGGAGAGAACTTTTGGAACTAGATCATTGGCTAAGTAATTTGTATAATCTGCAAACCATGGAATTAGATCTTAGAAAGTTTCTAATATCTGCTCTTCTAGAAAATTATCATCACTCTCCAACCCATTTGCAACCATCTACATAGCTTCCTCCTCCAGTCTAGACAAGTGACCAGCAACATGATTCTCTGTGCTTTTTATGTCCTTTACCTTAAAGTTGAATTCTTGAAACAAAATCACCCACCTAATATGACAAGGCCTTGAATATTTTTTAGCCATTAGGTGCCCTAATGCTACATGATCAGTGTGCATAATCACCTTTGTCCCAATCAATTAATATCTAAATTTTTCAAAGGAAAAAACCACTGCCAATAACTCTTTCTCCATCACGGTATAGTTCTTTTGAGTAGGATTTAGTTCCTTAATAGCATAGTAGATGGGATGAGGGATATTTATTTCCATTGGCCTAGTACAGCCCCTAAGGCCAATCTTTTAGCGTTACACATAATCTCAAAAGGTAAGGACCAATCAAGAGACACAATGATTGGAGAAGTCATCAACTTCTCTTTTAGTCTTTCAAAAGCCTTCTTATATGCATCATCAAAATGAAATTTTACCTACTTCTCTAGAAGTTTTAAAAGAGGATTAGAAATCTTTGAGAAATCCTTGATAAATTGCCTATTAAAGCCTGCATTTCCTAAGAAACTTTGAATTCCCTTCATAGAAATTGGGTAAGGTAATTTCTTAATCACCTCAATTTTTGCTCGATCAATCTCTATGCTCCTCTTTGGAATCTTATTCCTAAGAACAATTCCTTCTTTAACCATAAAATGACACTTATCCCAATTAAGCACCAAGTTGCATTCTTCATACCTTTTAAGATCTTTTCCAAAGTTCTTTAGGAAGTCTTCAAGAGAATCACCAATAATCAAAAAATCATCCATGAATACTTTGATGGTTTCTTCGACCATATCAGAGAAGATTGACATCATACATCTGTGAAACGTTGCTAGAGTGTTATAGAGCCTGGATGGCATATGTTTGAATGTAAAAGTCCTATATGGAGATGTAAAAGTCATCTCTTCTTAGTTATTAGGTGAAATAGTGATTTATTGTAGCCTGAGTATCCGTCAAGAAAATGGTACCATCCTCTGCCTGCTAACCTGTCTAACATCTGATCTATGAAAGACATAGGGAAATGGTCCTTCTGAGTCCATGGATTCAATTTTATGTAGTCCATGCACACTTTCCATCTAGTGATTGGCCTCATAGACACTATCTCATTCTTCTTGTTAGGCACAACAGTAATTCTGGCTTTCTTCAAAACATATTATACTGGACTGACCCACTTGTTATTAGCAATATGATATACTACACCAGCATCCAACCACTTGATTATTTATTTCCTTGCTACCTCCAGTATAAGAGGGTTGATTCGACACTGACGTTCAATAGTTGGAACACAACCCGGTTCAAGTTATATTTTGTGAGTACACAAACCAGGTGGAATACCCATAATATTTGCAATGGACCATCTAATAGCCCTATTTAATTTCTACAATACTGACAATAATGCTTCCACTTTTGACTATCTTAGATCAGCTACAATAATAATAGGCAAAGTGTTGTTGGCCCCTAAAAATGCATACCACATGTGAGAAGGGATGACCTTCAACTCTAATATAGGTGGCTCCTCGATGGATGGGTGAGAATGTGGAGTAGTTCTATTCTCAGATCTAAATCAAGCTTATTTGGTGCATAATTTTAAGAATTACTCCCATGCAGTGCACCTACTAACTAATCATACTCCTCGATACCATCAGTATCAAAGTTCATGATCACCGCTGCAAGTTCTTAATACCTAGCCTTTCTTTAATAGGAACAACCACATCAGAACCATCATTCTAAAGAGTAACTGAATGACATCATGGAATGAATATGCCTCCTCATAAAACATATCAATAACAGATATCACTTTTAACTCATCAGGCTGCCTCATGGATTTGCATACATAAAATATCACCTGTTTATCATTCGATCTCAACATCAGATTTCCCAGCTTCAAATTAGTCAATGTCCTAATTGTAGCCAAATATATTCTTCCCAAAATTGTTGGGACTTGAAAGTAAGTCCACTTTACAATCTAAGATCATAAATCAGCAGGAAAAATAAAAGAAGCCACCTTCACCAATATATCACATAAAATACCAACTGGCTTTATCACCGTCTTGTCTGCCATCACTGGTCTTATGGGGGTAGATTTTGGAGCTCCCAACCCCAACTTTTTAAATACTTCAAAAGGCATAAGGTTGATACTAACTCCCAAATCACATAACACACGCAAAACTTAAAAAGATCCAACGGTACAAGGTATAGTGAAAGCATGGGGATCCTCCTTCTTATCCAATAACTATAATGCTATAATGATGAACATTATCAACTGGCTCATAACTGACTACTTTCTTCTTGGTGATCAAATCCTTCATAAATTTTGCATATCCGGGCATTTGCTCCAATGCCACAATGAAAGGTATGTTGACTGACAATTCTCTTACATGCATAAAAGCTTCTGATACTTACCATCTTCTTATGTATTTTTCAACCTTTTTGGATAAGGAGGAGGAGGTTTGGGAATCGGCTTCAACATAGGATTTAAAACCTTCTCTTCTTCTACATCCTAGTTACTGCTGATCTCTATATCAACAGGCTTAGCATCATTCTTATGCTCCTCTACAGTGGGTACAGGTGGGTCTATAATAACTTTACTACTCCAAGTGGTAATGGCATGACAGTGACTTTAGTTTCTTGGATTTAGCACTGTGTTGCTCAAAAGAGTGCCAGGCTGTCTCTGATTTACTGTGTGGCTAACATCTGACCAAATTGTTTCTCCAACTTCTTGATTAATATAACATGTGACTTAACTTTCTAGTTCAATCTTGACAGATCTGCTTTGATATCCATCAGGCATCTCTCTTGACTTTCTTTCCCTTTGACCAACTTAGAAAAAAGTGCTTCCATTCTGAACTCTGCATCATGACTAACTGGTGGAATATACTTGTCACTCTTATCCTTATAGTTATCTTTACGACTCTAACAACCATATCTTTTTCTACTCCTATCTTTGTATCTTTCATTATAATAGTTCCGACCTTGATTCCCTTACCCCTAGGCTTGAAAATCTGCCAATCTATGATCGAGATACTTTGCCTCTTCTTTAGATTCAATCTCGAATGGTTTAGAAGTAGACCCTTGTGCCACAACTATATTTACTTTCTTAACACTCATTATTGCGAACTGTTTTGTAAGCAATCTAATATCTGTATAAAACTGTGCAACCTCTTGCGCTACTATATCATGACCTGCTCCGTATGAATTTGTTACACCAATAAGATATGTACCTACACCACATTCTGAATCTCTAGTATGCCAGCCTCTATTGGTCACTGCAATATCATCTGGAATATCCTGTGCAACATCCCACCGATGATGCATAAATTCTCTTTCTAAAATAGTATTTTCCATTACTCTCGAACTGTCATTCAGTGATTTATAGAAGATTTTTGACAAGTTAGACCCTCAAATTCTATGATTTGGTACTATGCTTAGCTTCTTCTTGAATCTAAACTAAGCCTCATACATAAATTCTATAGGTAACTATATGAAATTGTAAATTTTATCCTTCAACTATAGTATCCTTGCAGGAGGGAAAAATCTGCTCAAAAACTATTTCTGCAACTCGTGCCTAGTGATAGATCCTCTTAGAAGTTCCCCTAACCATAGTGATGCCTTTTCTGTCAAAGAAAATGGGAACAACCTTAATTTCAATGCTTTCTAATCCACTCCAAGAATAGTATATAATGTGAAAATCCCAGTAAAATTATCAAGATGTATGTTCGGGTTATACTTAGCTGCACCCAAAAATACACCCTTCAGATTCAACAATTAGATCATGGTGCTAATAATATCAAACTTTACATTAGGGGGTAAGGAAGGAGGAACAATGGCTCCTGTCTCGGTAGGCTCAACATAACCCATATCTTCTTCATCCTTGTATGGATCTAAGTGTTGATAAAAAGGAATCAATGGAGCTCTGCCTCTCTGAACTCGACAATCAACTACCTGTTTAGGACTGGCTAGTCCACTTTGCTGAGCTAACTCGACCTCTGCAGTAAGTCTAGCCTCTTCAGCTTCTCTTATTTCTCGCTCTAATAGTTGTTGCATCTGTATATCTATAATCTTTTGTGGATTAAGTGGAGCACGTAAGAGTGCTGCATTTAGATCAATCGATGGGGTTTTTTGAACCCCATCACAAACTTGTATCGACATTATTCTCGATGTCTAAAGGATTCTCTCTGGCTCTGGATCAAAAGGGAGTAAGGGATTGCCTCTACTTCTTGTACTTGGCATACATCGGGGATGGCAAATTAAGAAATAGAAAAATAAAGCCCACGAGCTTCACTATTTCAATTCACTACTTAAATTGCCTTCCCCGGCCG
Organism: Capsicum baccatum var. pendulum; assembly: GCA_030864225.1. NCBI lineage: Eukaryota > Viridiplantae > Streptophyta > Magnoliopsida > Solanales > Solanaceae > Capsicum > Capsicum baccatum. The sequence goes on along the minus strand of CM061558.1, from coordinate 70,090,172 downwards.
CGAAGGCAAAATTTGATGTCGCCTAAAACTAACTCCTTGTTTTACACCTTGTTTGATATTGCTATTCAGAATTTGATATTTACCCCTTGTTTGATATTGCTATTCAAAACCTCCCATTTACTTTTCCAGTTTTGCCTATTGACTACATCAAATGAGAGTCATGATTCCACATATTCCCTTGGGATTTGACCCTGGGTTACTATATTTTATAGCAATCATATTATCTTTAGAGTGGAGGTGTTGCTTGGACGTCACCAAATTTTGGCGCCATTATCGGGGAATATGGTGTTGATTTGCTAATTAAAGTTGCTGTAGTTTTTAGGTTTTTTTTGTATCTTTTTGTTCTTAGTTGGGTATTCGTCGGTGTATGCCTAACATATAGAGTAGAGGTAATCCCTTATTCCTAGTGAATTAGAATCCAAAAAGGATTCTACAAACACCTAGTAGGATGTTGGAACATAAAAGAGATGATATTCCTAAAGGGGTTTGGGATGATATGACTCCTCTTCCTACTAAAGGAGTACATGATATTGTTGATCGATAGACTGGTGAGCTTTTATCTTAAGCTGAGAATGAGAGTAGAGTAATGAAAAAAGCTTAGCAGATAGCTATAGAGGTAGAGCTAGCTGAGCAGAGACAGGCAGCAGACCACCAAGTAGAACTCAGTGAAAATTAGAATAGAGTTAGAGAAGGTTGTCCTCAAGTAATACCAATATATCAGTATGTGCAATTGCATAGGGATGATGAAGAAGATCTGGGATATATTTAGCCAGTAGAGACGGCGCTATTATTCCTCCCATTTTACCCCCAAGCGTTAAGTTTGACTTAACAAGAGAAATGATCCAAGTCTTAAATCTAAAGGGTGTGTTTATGGGTTTGGCTATAGATAATGCAAATATGCACCATGCCAACTTTATTGGAATCTACAGTTCATACACAAATCCAGAGGTAAATTAGAAAGCAGATGAGATTATTGGAGACATTTTACAGAGCCTTGACCATCAGTTATAGAGCCATGGTAGACACCATCTATGAAGGATCTTTTATGAGACTACACTGGGAGAAAACTTCAGAGATGCAAGATCAGATCATTCTTACCAACTGAGGGTGGCAAACTTGAGAGACTAAGAGGGGATTTGGTACATATTTTATTGGTGCCTCCTGTGACCAGAAACTAGTTGACTACTCAGTAACACAAGAGATTATGTTGCTAAGAACTTATCTTTGGTTATTGACAAAGTAATTCGCAATTCTGAATTCCAAGAAAATTCATGCAGTAGGAACACAAGGTGCAGATTTTAAAGATTATGAGTCTGAATTAAAAGAGGAGGCAAGATATTCGGATCATTAATTGGAGGGTTTCCGAGCTTAAGGGCAAAAAATCTAAGGTTAAAACTGTTATGATAGATTTAGATCCTGTAGTAAGGACCGAGAAAGTAAATAAAGATAGAGAGATTATTACAAAGAGAAGGGAGATAGGTACATTCCGCCTAGAAGATAAGATATAGAATCAAGAATGAAAGAAATGTTTACCAAGTGGTAAAAGGGCAAGAAAGTGAGGAGGCTATCCTTAAGGAGATCAAGGCTGATATTTTAGGTTTAACCTAGAATGTTAAGTCTCACGCAATGTTTATCAAGCAGTTATAATATTAGTTTGGGAAGATGCCTTCCACTTTTTATCAAAGGCAATCGGGTACCCTTTCGAGTAACATGGTGCAGAATCCTTTAAACATCAGTCATTATCTAGATATCACTACTAATGTGGTGACGCTAATGATGATCCCTCTATACCTACTATTGAGGAGTTGAAGATTAATAACACTGAGAGATATGAGATATCTAAGGCAGAGTCTGAAAAGTTAATATAGAGTGATAATGATTCTGAGTATGATAGTGGTAAGGATTGGGTCACTGAGCCTAATGATAATGTTCATCCTTATTGTACAACTCCTCTCTTACTGTTAGTAGACAAGTCACCATTTTGTATTCTATTAGGTCTTTCAATTTCAAGGAGGTTTATGTAACTTGGGATTAGGAGTAAATATGATGCCACTAGGTGTGTACAAGATATTGAGGATGGGGGAGCTCAAACCTACATCCATAAAGATGTTGATAGCTTACTCATCTGTGAATAAACCTGTGGATGTTTTGTGTGACATAGAAGTAAATATGGTATCATTTATGTTCCCCACTGATTTCATGGTTCTTGATTATGAGGTGAATTTTTTAGCCTCTATTATTTTGGGTAGATCCTTCCTATCCAATGGTAGGGTATTGATTGATATGGACTTTGGGGTATTACCTTAAAACTGAATGATGATCAAGTAGTTTATGATGTGTGTATGATAGTACAGTAGCCAGACAATATGTGGTGGTGTCTGTGACATACACTATTGATGAGGATGTTGTTATAGAGACCGGTGTGCTAGATATAACAAATGTTGATGAGAGAATACAGGTGTGACAGTGCCTAAGCGCACATGCAAGTGTACGTGGTTTACCAAGTAATATAGTGGCCTTCAGAAAAGCCGAATATCGATCCCACATGGACTTGTGTTAAGTGATGATAGGCGAATTTACACGCATATATCAATATATTTTGCCCATATTTTAGCCTAGTTTTGAGAACAAATTATATATTTTATGCACTTTTAGTCCTTTTTCCTGTAAATGAGCTAACGAACATGATTAGGAAAGTTTCAGGTATAAATGATGCAAAATACAACATTTTATGGCTTACTTGACGCAAAAGAAAGCTCACAAAGGAAGGGAAGGAAGTCTACACGCCTAAGGACCAAAACTGCTGCATGGAAAATCTGTTCCGGGCTAAAACAGCATTTCTGAAGACTTTGGGGACTTACAGACACAAAGCTGGATTTTTACAAAGATACATTAACCTAGTACAATTAGGTTATGTATTTCACTATTCTATTTGGATTATGATATTGTAACCTTACCCTAGTACATTTGGGTCAAGGATTTCATTAGCTTAGTAGGAGTAGGATAGGAGTATTATAAATACCCTATCATGCTAGAGATTTTTAATTAATTCCTCCCTTAGTGGAGAGAATAATCCCTCACCACAATACATTCTTCCATCCCTCTTTTCTTCCACCACAACAATTCTGCAATTCTTCTAATCTTTCCATTAATTCTATTTTTCTTCTTCTATTCATCTACTCAATTCTTAATTTCCGCAACAAGATAAACGTTACTTGATAAAGAATCACGCCACACGCCTATCACCTAATTCACATGCCATTACTCAACAATAACAATGCAAATCGTGATCTCCTTTGCATTCATGGGTAACTAAACTTCTCTGTTGGGGTTATGGAAGCCGAATGAGATACTATCTATTGCTGTGAGTTTGTGAGTTCGAGACACGTATATTGCTTATATCATTATTCTCTTCATCTTAATGCAAATTCTTGTGGCTGCAGATGCATAGAATAACGCCAGTCTAACATTTAACTTGTTCGAGAGAAAGGTTATTTGTCTGGAAAAGAGATAATGTCAAGGTAGTAGGACACCCTTTCCTATTAAAAAGCTAGTGCCGTAACTGGACTAACCTCTTGGAGAATTCGTACCGTTAGACACGCTTTAAGCTCGAGAGAGTTAAAGTGAAATAGTCCTTGTTCAGGTCGAGAGACGCTTGGATTTACCATCGACTACAATTCTCTATAAGCAATTGCATGTCAAGACTCTACACACTCATAGCCAATAGAGACGTATACCTCAGAAGGTGGACATAACCCCAACGCTTCAATTCTCATTGTTTACAACTTACGTAACAATCTTTCTCTCTTTACTTTGCTATTTCCAGCTTTTACTTTATTGTTTTGGTTACACATTACAATCCCCCCTCATTACGAGACTTGCACTAAAAGTCTAGTAATTCTGCTTACTTGTTGACCAAGCTATTCTCTGTGGGATCGACACCCAACCCAGGTTGGGTTCTATATTTGCTAACGACCGCTTTACACTCCTACGAGAGCTTTAGATTGAGCGTTATCAAAAATTGGCGCCGTTGCCGGGGAATACGAGTGTCAATCAAGTTCGTGATAATTACTAGACCCTTTGGTCAAAGATTCTCGTACTTTTACTTTTAGTTGTTGTTTTTGTTTTATTCAGTGCATCAATGGAGGCACAACGTGAAATTGAAAGGATGGCTGCTCAAGTGCATCAACAGAATATTGATAATCGTAGGCGAGCAACAAATCCTGACGATGAGGATCTGGGCGATGAAGAGCTACTAAACCCACGGCATACTGCTGAGATGGCGGCACCCATGCAGAAGAGAGATCGTCAAGCGCGATTGAGGCCTGATCGCCGAGTTATGCAAATTCCTGTTGATGACAAAGAGGACGATCTAGACAGACCTGGTGCCACCGGAGCTATTATTCTTCCGCCATTGGCACCTGGAGCAAAGTTCAATATCACTAGCGCCATGATTCAGCTTTTGCAACTCAAGGGATTATTTGGTGGACTAGCAGGCGATGATCCGAATATGCATCTGATCAACTTTATTTCTACATGCAAGTCATTCGACAATCCTGGCGTTGGACAGAATGCAATTCGACTACGCTTATTTCCATTGTCTCTATGTGGGGAGGCAACTCTATGGTTGAATGGGCTGACTCCTGATTCGATTACTAATTGGAGGCAATTGAAAGACGCTTTCCTAGAAAGATTCTTTCCGCCATCCAAAAGAGCACAGTTGAGAGATGAGATCACCAATTTTCGATAGCTTCCAACTGAAGCTCTCCATGTTACATGGGAGAGGTTCAAGACGAAGCTAATGCAGTGCCCAAACCATCATATGACCAATGTCCACTTGATGGAGATATTATACAGAGCTTTGAATTCGGGGACTAAGCCAGTGGTTGATAATGCGGCTGGAGGATCATTTATGGACCTCACCTTTGTTCAGGCAAGCAATATGCTAGACCAGATGATAAAACAAAGTAGAGCTTGGCATACCAGGGATTCTGAGGTAGCAAGCCCCACTTTATCTATTGGCTTGTCTGCAGACCAAAGAAGAAGAGAAGAAGAATGTGAGCAAGACATGGCGCACATGAAAACACAATTGGATCTTCTGAAAAAGCACTTATTATCAAGGAAGACCGAAAAAGTGAAAGTTGTAGCGCTAAAAGGAAGAGACGAATCTGATCCTGAAGAGGAGGCCAACTACTTGAACAATCAGGGGGGTTTCCGGGGGAATGCCCAAGGAAACCAAGGTCAGAACTATTATGATAAATCTGGAAGCAAAGACCAAGGTAGTTGGAAGAAAAATAATGAAAAGAGTGGTTTGTACGTTCCCCCTGGTAGACGTGATACCACCACATCTAATTCTGGGAGTATGGAAGACATGATGGCTAAGTTATTGAAAGGATTGGAAGCAACGAGCGCAGGAGTTAAGGAGGTGATTGATGATTTGTCCTCCATGAATCAACTAGTTGATTCTCATTCCACTTCTATCAGGCAAATAGAGCAGCAATTGAGCCAACTTTCAGCAACATTCAATCAAAGAAAGGCTGACACCTTACCAAGCGATACTGTGCAAAACCCAAAGAATGATGGGTCATGCATGGCCATTACTACCAGAAGTGGTAAGGTGCTGGAAACTTCAGCAAAAGTCAAGCAAGTGGTTGACGAAGTTGCGGACATGGACATTACACCTAGTGACGTTACAAAAGGAGAAGAAGCCGCAACAACTACTCCCAACGTCAGGGACGTTTCACCTAGTGACGTGCAGCCTGAAAAAGTGGAAAAACAGAAGCAAGAGGAGAAAAAAACCGCGGAGAGAACACCTCCATACCCACCACCACCTTTTCCCCAAAGATTGAAGAAGGTGGCAGATGACACAAGGTTCAGCAAATTTATGAATATGTTAAAGTAGCTGACCATTAATGTTCCATTGGTGGAGGCACTTGAACAAATGCCTGGGTATGCGAAGTTTATGAAGGATCTCTTGACAAAGAAGCGGGCAGCAAGTTATGAGTTGGCGGATAATGTTCATCATTGTAGTGCAATCGCTACAAGGTCGTTAGTTCAAAAGAAGGCAGATCCTGGAGCTTTCACTATTCCTTGCACAATTGGATCGTTGGATTTTGCCAAGGCATTGTGCGATCTAGGTGCTAGCATCAATTTGATGCCACTATCCATCTACAAGAAGTTGGGGCTAGGCGATCCGACTCCATCTAATATGAGGCTCGTGATGGCTGATAGGTCGGTAAAACGACCTGTGGGTATCTTGAATGATGTGTTGGTGAAGGTTTCTTCATTCATATTTCCTGCCAACTTCGTTATTCTGGATTGTAAGGAGGATTCTGAAGTTCCCATCATCTTGGGACGTCCCTTTCTTGCAACTGGAAGTGTGCTTATTGACATGAAAGATAATGAACTTTTGTTTCGAATTAATGACGAAGTGGTACGGTTTGATATATGCAAAACAATGAAGCAGCCCAGCGATATAAATGAGTTATATGTTCATCATGAGGATACGAAAGAATTATCTATAGAGAAACAGCCTACTGTTGAGCCATTGTCTGCTGTGCCACTGAAAGTTGAGCATGAAGATAATGAAGGTTATGAAGAACTTATGAGTGCTCTAACAGAAATAGAGCCTTATACTCCTAAGCAAACAGATTGTGATCTCAAGAATCAACCAACAGCGAAGACTCCCATTGACGAGCCACCAATGCTAGAATCGCAAGAGTTTCCCGATTATCTAAGGTATGTGTTCTTGGAAAGTGGAAGTATACTTCCGATAAGTGTGGTGGATGATTTAAGTGAACAGCACGTGGAGGCTCTCATCTCTGCTCTGATGAGGTATAAGAGAGCTATGGGTTGGACTATTGATGATATAATTGGTGACTCTCCGGAGAAACGTAGGAGCCATCTCGAAGAAGATCGCATGCCCACAGGTAAGCCTCATTGCCGTCTAAATCCTTTTAGAAAACGATCCATCATTTACCTCGACGAAGTCTGAGTACTCGAGGTAACCATGTCGTGCCACGACAATAAATAAGGCGCTTGGTGGGAGGCAACCCATCGTACTAATCGTTTTTATTATTTTGAGCAAATATAGGTGCAAAAGGTATTCAACGAGGAGATTGGTTTCAAATGACGATTTGGATGTATTGAATGGTAAAAGTGGTAAGTTAGGTATAAGGATGCATAAGGGTATGGATTGAGCATTTCTCACGCCAAAATAGGCATCGAGAAAGGCTAGGCCTTGGTAAAACTAGGCCACGAACGATGCACAACCTATCCTATAGCCTAAGGTCTCGGAATCTAGTGTGCTATACACTATGCGCCGCCTATTCCGAGGTATGCTTTTGACTATGCGCCGCCTATGCTATGGCATTTGGTCTCAGTATCTCATATGCCATAGACTATGCGGCGCATATGTCTACAAATGCCATAGACTATGCGGCGCATATGTCCCATTATGCTATAGACAATGCGCCGCATATGTCATGACTATGCCAAGCATTATGCGCCGCATATGTAGCATTTTTGTCTCCAAAACCGATTGTAAATGGGTCAAAACCCGACCCATTCTCTTCCTATATAAAGGGGACTTAGTTTTACAACACAACCACACTAAAAATTGACCTAAGGGCGCCGCATATACATCCAAATCCTCTCAAAATTTTCTTTTTTTGCCTTTCCAATTCACAAGAACATCTCCAAAGGCTTCAATCACATAAGTACTCTTTTATTCTTCATCTATTTCTAGTAAGTACTACGTTCGTATGCCTATTATGAATTGCTACATCTTCAAAGATCATTAGTGATGTTAATGTGTTTGGATTGTTGATACAAAATCATGTGAGTGAACATGTACGTAGGAAAATCTTGACTTGTTTCCGACTTGAAATTGTTTTTAATAGCATTGTTATGGTATTTACGAAATTACTATGGCTATGAATAGTGCTTAAGATTGTTGTTTGGATACTTACATGTTAGACTATCCCGGCCATCGGGATAAGACTTATAGTGCCTACCGACATAAGAGGTTGTGATTGTTGTAAGAATAACTATTCCATATGGTAACCCCTATGTAGTAGTGTTGCTATAGCTACCATGAAAGTAGTCCAATGGCTGCAAGTAAGTAATGCATTGCTGATTTTCTTGTCGGAATACAATCCTAAAACGTATGTCGATGAATTCTGAGTAATCGATCACTTTCACCTCACTAGTTGGTGCCAACAACCTAAGTGTGGGGTGGTACCCCTACTGTCTGTGTATAGATTGTATCCATTGAGATTGTGCTACAATTAACACTATTTCAAGTCTCAGGTACAATGACACCTAAAGAGAGACAAGGCAAGGAAGAAGGCTACCACTTCCCAAAAGGGCAAGAAAAGAGGCCGCAAGGAGCAAGGAGAACCCTCCTCGCTGCAAACACCTCGACTCACGCTTGGAATTAAGTGGGATAATTATGAGGAACTTCTAAGGATGACGACTCTGATGATGATTCCAATGCAAGGGGTATGACCCCGGACATAGAGGATAAGCCCGACCAACCAGGTTCCTCGTATTTATTTTCCACTGAGGACAGTGTCCCGACTAAGTGTGGGGTGGTGGTATTGCATGCTATACTTCTCTATTCGCATCTATGTTTGTTTGCTTTTGTTTCATTTTTCTTTCGTTTTGTTTCATTTTATTTTTTTTAGTAGTTAAATTTTTTTTAGCTTCGCATGAAATTATTTTGATAGGCAGCATGAGATTATAACAAGAGTATGTGCTACAATTGTGACTATTGAGACGTTTAGGCTCCAGTTGTGACTCATTATGTGATATTGTGTGGTTCAATTCCTTCACTTGTTGGTTCGAGAGTCTATATTACTTCCAATCAAGTCGACCATGTGCCTTGTGTGTGTGAGATTAATAGTATCTTCTATGTATGTGGCTGATGCTAGAACTTGCCTGGTATGTATGCAAAGCAAAAATAAGGAGTGTAAGTTTAGGATATGATTTAGGCATTTCTTTGGCAACCTATATTTGTTTACCTTCAGTTTTACCTACCCATGGACATCATCCCTAGTTAAACCCTTTTGAGCCTTTAGCCTATTTTCTTTGACAACCTTGTATGTAAGCCTAATCCATTTTTTTCAAGACCGTAATTTGATCCAAATTCCCAAGTGCTTTAAATTAAAAAAAGTCATGTGACAACATAAGAGGAAATTAGGTAAGTATGATGCTTTAAATTGTAATGGTGCTTGAATGTGTTATGAAAAAGAAAGTGCTATCATAAGAGGTATGTTGTGAAAAGAAAAAGGAAAAGAAAGCTGAAAAGTGAGTTGTGCTTAAAATTGAAAAACAAAAGATGAGAACAAGGGTGGAAGAATAAAATAAAGAAAGGTTGAAAGAAAAAAGTGTCAATAATACAATGTGATGTATTAAAGTGCTTAGGAACTTAGTCACTATTTCTGGCCAAAACAGTTGATCCTACCCGTCCCTTAGCCTACATTACAACCATCAAAAGACCTACTTGATCCTAATCTTAACATTCTGACATTTAGTGGAGTATTACACTAAGGGCAAGCCTATGGTCATTAGTTGCTACATATAAATTCTTTGTGAGAGCGAGAGCAAGGATATTTTGACACCCATGTTTGAAAAATATGATATATTTGTGAGTGATTATGGGTACCATATTGTGAGACACACATGGTTGATGAGTTTTGGATAGTTGTATATGATTCTAGGTACCTTAAAGTTTGCATGCGAGTTGATCACCATCATGAGTCTATGCTAGAGGTTAAATTGTTTCTACTTATAATCGGAAAGCTACTCTTTGTTGATAATTGTTGTGCTTGTCTTGAAGAATGTTTTGTGTTGTTGCTGTAAAAACCCTAAGTTGATGCTTAGAAGGACATGATATTTTGTTCGAGGACGAACAAAGCTGCAAGTGTGGGGTGTTGATGATAGGCGAATTTACACGCCTATATCAATATATTTTGCCCATATTTTAGCCTAGTTTTGAGAACAAATTATATATTTCATGCACTTTTAGTCCTTTTTCCTGTAAATGATCTAACGAACATGATTAGGAAAGTTTCAGGTATAAATGATGCAAAATACAGCATTTTATGGCTTACTTGACGCAAAAGAAAGCTCACAAAGGAAGGGAAGGAAGTCTACACGCCTAAGGACCAAAACTGCTGCATGGAAAATCTGTCCCGGGCTAAAACAGCATTTCTGAAGACTTTGGGAACTTACAGACACAAAGCTGGATTTTTACAAAGATACATTAACCTAGTACAATTAGGTTATGTATTTCACTATTCTATTTGGATTATGATATTGTAACCTTACCCTAGTACATTTGGGTCAAGGATTTCATTAGCTTAGTAGGAGTAGGATAGGAGTATTATAAATACCCTATCATGCTAGAGATTTTTAATTAATTCCTCCCTTAGTGGAGAGAATAATCCCTCACCACAATACATTCTTCCATCCCTCTCTTCTTCCACCACAACAATTCTACAATTCTTCTAATCTTTCCATTAATTCTATTTTTCTTCTTCTATTCATCTACTCAATTCTTAATTTCCGCAACAAGATAAACGTTACTTGATAAAGAATCACGCCACACGCCTATCACCTAATCCACACGCCATTACTCAACAATAACAATGCAAATCGTGATCTCCTTTGCATTCATGGATAACTAAACTTCTCTGTTGGGGTTATGGAAGCCGAATGAGATACTATCTATTGCTGTGAGTTTGTGAGTTCGAGACACGTATATTGCTTATATCATTATTCTCTTCATCTTAATGCAAATTCTTGTGGCTGCAGATGCATAGAATAACACCAGTCTAACATTTAACTTGTTCGAGAGAAAGGTTATTTGTCTGGAAAAGAGATAATGTCAAGGTAGTAGGACACCCTTTCCTATTAAAAAGCTAGTGCCGTAACTGGACTAACCTCTTGGAGAATTCGTACCGTTAGACACGCTTTAAACTCGAGAGAGTTAAAGTGAAATAGTCCTTGTTCAGGTCAAGAGACGCTTGGATTTACCATCGACTACAATTCTCTATAAGCAATTGCATGTCAAGACTCTACACACTCATAGCCAATAGAGATGTATACCTCAGAAGGTGGACATAACCCCAACGCTTCAATTCTCATTGTTTACAACTTACGTAACAATCTTTCTCTCTTTACTTTGCTATTTCCAGCTTTTACTTTATTGTTTTGGTTACACATTACAATCCCCCCTCATTACGAGACTTGCACTAAAAGTCTAGTAATTCTGCTTACTTGTTGACCAAGCTATTCTCTATGGGATCGACACCCAACCCAGGTTGGGTTCTATATTTACTAACGACCGCTTTACACTCCTACGAGAGCTGTAGATTGAGCGTTATCATTAAGCAACTATCCAATTCTAGTTTAACAAATTAAGGAGAGTGACAAATAAAGTTTTAGAATAGTAAACTAAAAGTAAACTAAACTAATGTGGAAAAGAAAATGACTTTGGACAATCAAAGGATAGAGACATAGGGTTAAGGCTTAAGAACAATCATACTACGCTATTGAACTCCATTCATTCAATTGCTTACCGTGGTTGTTGATTCGTAGGGTTAGTCACATAATTATGGTGTATAAACCTCTAACCATTTACCTAATATGGAAATTACAACTACATCATTGAGCGGGGATGTAATAATCCAACTAAGTGATTTAAAGCTATCATCCTACGTGTGAATCGAGTAAGGCTTCTAAGTACATCCCTGTCTTAAATACTAATTTCGATTCCTTATTTTATAAAAGAATACAAACCATACTTTGCTTATCCCTATGTTCTATATTCCTATTCCCTCTCCAGATATCACAAGGTTGATAATGAATATATTCTAAGAGTAGCTAATCCTTAAAATAGTTAAAACAAGGATTAACAAACAACCATAATGATAAGCGAATCAACAAACTTAATTTAAAATGAAAGTATTCATAATCCTAGCCTTAACCCTGGAAAGAGAGTTTAGACTTTAATGAAAATATTCATCATCCAATCCCTTGGATTGATGATACAAACCATAGAGAAACTAAATTAAAGATTGATAAAACCTAAAAAGAAGTTGTGGTAGCCTCCAATATCTTCCAAGGACGTCCAAAAGTGAATAATATTATTTACAAAGATGTATTTATAGTATCTAAGTAGTACTAAGACGTGTAGTTGTAGTGAAACTTTTGGCCGTGTTTGGAGGGGGTCCACAACGAGCAATCTGTAAATGGAAGTCACATCGCACAAGCTAAAAATGGGAATGTAGGTCGTATGACAAGGCTTAAAAGGTTGTGTGGAGGTTGCGACATACCCTCATAAAGAGGGATAACTATTTTGGGTCCTTTCTGAAGCTTTTGGTATATAGCACGCTCCAATTGTCCTTTCCTACAGCCCACACATACTCTGGACATTCCAGGGGTCCAAATTGCATCCAAGTTGTGTATTGTGCTTTCGTTGATCCATTCCGAGCCTTTTTGAGTTGTTTCCACTTGATTTGAAGCTTGTATATCTTAATATATAATTATAATCCATTCAAAAAGCATCCTATAGCATTAAACACTACAATTTAGAGTTCAAAAAACACAACATCTAAAACAGTGAACTAGAAACACGAGCTAAGCGTAGGCTTCATTCACTTTGATTTCTAACATATTGTTTTGACTCTTGTATTGGTCCAATTGATCCTTGAACCTTACCAACAAGTTTTTACACATATAAATACACAATAAAAACCTTAGGAACTCATTAAACACGTTAGAACCCAACTTGATAGACTAGACAAATACCTAGCTCAAGCTAGTCACACTAGTTTTCTCAATTGAACTCTAAATGATCAATTTGAATAAAAAATTTCTTGGAAACACCATTAAACATTGTAAAAACATACATGGACACTTATATGCACATTTATATTATTATTAACACATTAAGAACATGAATCATCCCCAAAATAAGGCTAAATAGGCTAGAATAGTAACGCTAGAATGCATAAATACACCCAATATCACCACCCCACACTTAAAACCTTGTTCGTCCTCGAACAACTCTTCCCTATAAGCATCATGATCTTGAAAGACTCCACACTTCTATTACAAGAAAGACATTCAATCTAGCACTACAATGATTACATGGAATGCAAGTTTCTAAACTAAGCATGTTATGCATAATTTAAAGCTCAAGAATCCTACTTCAAAACATCCTAGCCTCAAGAATTAACTCCACAAGTGAAAAATTCATGCATATTGATCAATTAAAGATATCAAAAGAATCACCCATATTCATCAAATATGTAGCCCTCACCACAAGAGAGTTACCCATAATCACTCACAATAATGCAAATTATAACAATGGGTATACAAATTAAGTTACGCTCACTCTCACAAAGAATTCACAAATTACACATAATGAACCATAGGCTTACCTTTAGTGTAGTGCTCCACTAATATTAGAATGTAAAGCTTAGGATCAATTAGGAATTTTCTGGGTTGTAATGTAGGCTAAGGGACGGGTAGGAACTCTTTGGGAATAGTGACTAACCTCTGTAAGTGCTTTAATATACTACATTATACATTTAAAATCTATCTCCAACAACCAAATTACACTTTTTCATCCATCCATATCTTTTGTTTTTGCCCTATCTCTTTTAAGAATTTTCACAAACACTTGGTGGACATATAGTTTATTACCACATGAATCAATTTCTCTCTTTTTTCACAACCATGTCAATATTTCTAGCATAAATTATATCATACCCATCCACCATACATCAATTATCAACACCAATAGCTATTACCTTGGTGCATCAAATTCACGTTTTCCCTCTTATTTCTCAAACTCTTTACTCAATTAATTTTTTATTAAAGAAACTAGGAGCTTTTTGGATCAAAATTGGGTCTATAAAAAAAGGGATTAGTCTACATATGGGGTTGCCAAAGAAAAACCTAAAGGCTCAATAGGGTTGACTATGATTAAACACAAAGGTAGTTAAAAAAAAGGTAAAATCAAGGCTATCAAAGAAATGCCTAAATCATCCCCTAAACCCACACTCTTTATTTTTCTTTGCACACACACCGGACAAGATCTAGACATCACATGCAATAAGGAATATACAAATACCTTCCACACACATGGAATATGCTTAACTCACATAGGATCATTATAGACTCTCAACCAAACAATAGCATGAATTCAAATTTAAGCCAACAAGTACAAGAGTCACAATTAAGAGCCTAAGAGTCTAAAAAGTAGTCATTCACACAATCAACATGCTTTTACCAAATAAAAAACTTGCACCATGCAACCAAAAATAGCACCAACAAGAGTATCTTACATATAAAAAGGTTTAAATTGAGTCAAAATTTGGAAATTTCCCCACCCACACTTAAAAATCTACTTTGTCCCCAAAGTGAACTTTTAAAGTAAGAGATAGAAATACTCCCTAAGGCCTCTAGGCCTAGCTAGTAGCATATTTACACATAAAGGAGGTATGTGGGATCCCACACCCCATCTTTGACATGCTCCTTAGCTCAAGTTTATGGTACTCAGACTTCCCATTAAGCTGTTACTCAATGAAAAACAAAAACTACGTAAAGTAAAAAAAAAACTAAAAACATAAAACATGCCTTAACTTGGGTTGCCTCCCAAGAAGCGCCTAATTTAGTGTCGCAGAATGATCCAATTAACTTTTTCCTCCACCTTGAGGATATGAATTTCACCCCCAACATCGCATCCATCTTTTTGCCTCGATCATAGGGAGGTGGTATAAAAATTAAGGAATCAAGTAATAGAATGTGCATGGTAAACCACTCGTCCTTGAGGTGAGATGTGTTTTTATATTTCTTATCTGGTGTAAAATCAAGAATATAAGATTCTTGTTCCTCATATTCACATTCTTTGTAACACCACGTACTTTTACCTAGCTTAAATTCTTCCCAAAAAAGTTAGACTTGCTTTAAAGATGGATACACTTTTATAAATGCGTAATTTTCAAGATTTTGACTTTTCATTGTGTGGGAAATTGAATAACCTTTCCATTGATACCACATTTGTCCATATTCAACACCTGGGATAAGAGTTAAAATCATTTTAGTAAGACAGTGTACCACCTGGTACTCTAGCATATCCCGAAGACAGTCCAAATGGTATTTGTTATTTTTCAGTGAGACAACGCGATACCTCTGCATCACACCACTATCCTTTTTCCCAATTGTCACTTTCTTGTGTGACTCCATGATCATGGAATATCGCACCAAAGTGAAAATTCACAACCAGTGAGGCACCACGATGGCGCTGCATCGCATCATTAACCCAGTTCCCACTTGTCAGTTTCCAGTGACACGACGCAATAGCGCCGCGTTGCGCCAGGTGCCTAACTCGGGTTTTCAGTGACAAATATTTAAAACTTTCTAAGGGCAATAGGGTCTTTTTCCAGACCCAGATCAATCTTTAAATATGAAACTATGCCCTAAATACCCTATTATGTCATTTTTCTCACTTTCTCTTAAGAAAAAAATCATTCTCTCTCAAGAAGTAGAAATTCTAGTTCAAGAAATCAAGGTTAAGCCCAAGAAATCCTTCAAGAACTTCAAGAATCTCACAAATTAAGGTATGTTAGGTGTTCATCTATGGGTTCCTTTCACCCATAGAGTCTAAGAATCCCCTTTTAAATATACAAGATCTCATATTTATGATTTCCCTATTTGAATTAGATTGAATTCATGTTCGTGATAGTAGTTGGGTTTCAATCCACGATTTAAGTGCAAGTTTCATGAAATTGAATAACATGTGTCATGCATATGTGATTATCTTGATAAACCCTTGAATTTAAAAAGTGATTAATTTGTATATGTTGTTAATTGGGTTTTAATCCATGATTATTATATGATTCATGAAATGAGATTAGTATTTTATGGAGAATTATATGAATTACATGCTAAACCCATGGAATTGTAAGTTGGACATTGTAGTTGCCATGTTTATATGTTATCCATGATTATGTGCATGAAGTTGTGCTCCCCAAGTGTTTGATAGAATGTCCATGTGAATAAAGTGATGAAATCATGACATGTTAGCATATGAAAAAGCTTATGCCCTACAAGTGTTTGATAAAATGTCTCTATAGATGATATATGAACATGTATACATTGTTATGCTTTGAGAGATCATGTGATGCTTTAATTTTCATACTTTCAAGTCCTGGGAGTATTTAATACCAGACAATTTAGCTGTTTATTTAGAGCCATTGTTAGTTACAAAATAGTGTCAGTCTTGTCACGATCAATAGTACTCTCAATTAGATACAAAACTCAGTTAGATATAGCACTCAGGAAACTCAGTGTATTCAGTCCAGTTTAGTCCAATTCAGTCCAGTATAACAGTTCAGTGTCTATTCAATTGGGAGTAGGATTTAACACCGAGCGAGTGCAGGGATGACAACTTCCCCATCAGATAGGCAGAGTCGTTAGCAGCAGTCCATGTACTCCAGAACTGCGTAGCCAGCACAGGATGAGAATTCACCAATCAGACTAGGTTTGGATACCTCCCAGGGGTCACCCATCGGATTAGGCTTGGCTCCACCCAGGTGTCACCCGTTAGTTAGGCTTGGAATCCTAATTTTCTAGTATTAGTACCTATGGCATGATATTAGCACCCTTACAACTGGAGTTATAGATTAGACCCTAATCAGTTCGGAGAAGGGCATATCGGTTAGATGATACCACTCATAGTTTTAGTTTCAATTTTGGTCTTCAGTAGGGAACTCAGTTCAGTTCTACAGAATCAGGACTGTTAGACATAGTCAATTCAGAACTAGTAATTTAGTTATCAGTAACTCAAATATCAGTTAGTCAGTTTGTTAGTATTTAGTACTTAGCTTCAGAAAAACTCAGTTACAACGTGTATATAAATACACAGTATTGCATACTCAGTATTTACCATAGTTCAGATTATCCATGTACTTTCATGATCAGTTATTCTATATCATTTAGTTAGTTATTATTCATGAATGTGAACCTTTGCATTCAGCCTTACCTCATCTAG
Source organism: Capsicum baccatum var. pendulum (assembly GCA_030864225.1). NCBI lineage: Eukaryota > Viridiplantae > Streptophyta > Magnoliopsida > Solanales > Solanaceae > Capsicum > Capsicum baccatum. The sequence goes on along the minus strand of CM061558.1, from coordinate 70,073,104 downwards.
CATACCATTATATTTCCACGTACTGACACATACTTTTCTATGCTATGATGTTTTATATCATAGGTTTGGATGCTCTGGTTCCCGACCACGCATAGTAGATTCACATTCAGCCACTAACAGTAGATTTTGTAGTGAGTCCTCATCATTCGAGAATATTCTATTATTTTCTATTTTTAGTAGATGTATTAGTTTATTATATAGAGTTAGTTGGGGGATTATCCCATCAACTCTACTTTCAAACAGATTCAGTTAGAGGCTTTTTATACTAGATTTTCAAATAGTATTCAGTTTTACAAATGTTATATTTTATTTGTATTTTAGATGTTTTAAAGCATATGGAATTTCAGCCCATTTTCTGCATTAATTATATAGTATTAATATTCAGTGCTAACAACAAATATCATTCATGGGTTAGTTTGTGGTCCTTTGGGGTCGTAAGCACCGTCTAACGACTAGGGGGTGGTATCAGGTCGTTACATTCTTTCACTATTTTAAATGATTCCACAAACAAGATATCATCTAAAGTGCTTTGAATAAGGCCCAACCAACCGTACTTCAAAATTTACACTATCCACTACACCCTCACTCTTATTTACCTTCTTAATTTCAATATTAAAAGTAAGATGAAAACTGAATGGCTGCAATTCATACAGTGATGGTAGTATCTCCTTAACCTATTCAGTAATTTCAGTTTTCGAGTACTCAGGCTTCCATGAATTGTCATTAACTTTGTCTTCAAAAAGTTGGGAAGTCAACTCTGCATCTACCTCCTTAATTGTCTTTGGAGGTTCTTTATTGAGCTCTGTACCATTCCTCAAAATGATTGCAATACTTGTTCACTTTAACTTGGCAAATCACCTTGAGGTCTAGTATTATGTACCTGTTGCACTTGCCCTATCTGCATCACTAAGTTCCTCATGACAATTTATTGATGCTCTAAATTGGCCCCATAACTCTTTATATCTGCTGACAACTATGCTTGATTAGCTAACATTTGTTTCAGTATCTCTTCCAAATTGCTCATTTGAAATGGGGCCTGGTAATTTTGAACCTGTGGTTGTTGAAACTTTTGTTGCTGATTGTAGGCATTCACATAGTATTGCCTTTGATTATAGCCCACAATTATTACTGAATTGGGGTTGATAGCACACATATCTTTAGAATGACCACTATTAATACAAACCATACACCATATAGAATTGTCATCACTCGCAAACCATTTATCCCAGGCTACCATGTCAAGAAGTGTGATAAAAAAAGAAATAAAAGTAACTTAAAAAACCCTAAAAAGCTAAACTATTTACAACTCAATGTAGCTAAAATAAAAATAAGATAGTTGCCAATTTACAAGTCCCCGGCAACGACGCTAAAAACTAAATAGTTCCCAATCGCACACGTAAGTGTATGTGATCTACCAAGTAATATAGTGGCCATCAAAAAGCCGAATATTGATCCCACAGGGACTTGTGTTAAACAACTATCCAATTCTAGTTTAACAAATTGAGGAGAGTAATAAATAAAGTTTTAGAATTATAAACTAAAAGTAAACTTAACTAATGCAGAAAAGTAAATGACTTTGGACAGTCAAAGGATAGAGACCCAGGGTTAAGGCTTAAGAATAATTGTACTACATAATTGAACTCCATTCATTCGATTGCTTACCATGGTTCTTGATTCGTAGGGTTAATTGCATGATCATGGTCTCTCGACCTCTAACTATTTACTTAACATCATTGAGCGGGGATGTAATAATCCAACTAAGTAATTTAAATGTGATACCTCGAGTTTTTCCCATTAAATATTTCGCTCCCAAATGTGTCGAGTCACTAAAGACTTTTTAACTTGATAAGAGAAGTTTAGCACTCAAAAAAAAAATTCCAAGAAAGAAACTCTAAACCTCTAAATTCCCCTTCCTAAATCTTCCAATTCCACCATGGAAATTCCAAATTAATCCGATAAATGAAGTCCCCGTTCCGATCTCTTCGAGATGCACCAATCAATTTCATAAATAGTGTTCTGAGGCAAGAATTCATTCCAATCTTTAATTTTAAGGTATGTGGGGTTTGAACAAGAATAATTCTTTCGTTCTTGTGCCCGTATCTTTAATTTTTATTATGGATTATTATGAGTTTGGCAAATGAATTTATTTCCAAGATATCCTACCATGAGATTTTGATTATGTATATATGTAAATTGTTCAAACTTAGAACCGAGAGGGAAATTTGGTTTTTCCCCAAACCTATGTGCCACCGTAGGGTTGTTTGATAATGATATTATTGGCCAGAGAGCCCGATTGTGATTATTGCAATTTTAAGACCGTACTCCCTGGCAAAGAGTATGACTCTCCCTCCAACGGGGGTTTCAAACGTTGGTATTCCACGTAGCTCACATGGGATTGTCGGTTATAGGAAACTCCCGTGTCCATAAGATTAAGTTTCTTGAATTACCGAGTCACTCCGAGATTTGAGTCAAAGATTTGAGATATTTATGATGTTTTATGGTCATTTATGATGATTTATAATTACCTATGATGATTTTTGATGATATGATAATTTATGACGATTTAGGATGATTTATCATAATTTATGATTTATAATGATTTACATGGATTGCGAGATTTTATCATATGAACTATTTATTATGAAATTATGAAAAATATGATTTGATATAACTCAAGCCAAGTGAGTCATCATTGTCCGTATGCATGTTTTCATGAAATTGATTATACTATTTATATTGTTGCATGCACCCCCACATACTCAGTACATTTCAAAGTACTGATCCACATATTTCTATGGGCTACATTCTTACCAAATGTAGGTACAAGATGTAGCGCATATATCATGTTCAGTTGGGTCACAACTCTCGATCGGCAGGTGATTAGTCCTTTTGATTCAGGGACTTGAGTTGTTCAGATTTAAGGTGTATTGTATTTTCTGTATTCAATCGTATTGAGTAGGGGTAATTGGGAGTCATGACCCAGCTATCTTTGGTCAATGCTAGTAGAGGCTTCATAGACAGTCACTAGTAGTCAGTGTATTCAGTTTCAGATTTGTATATATATGAGCAGAATTGTGACCGTGTAAATTTACTTTCATGTTGGTCAGACTAAGTTATGGGTTATTTCCGTATTATTCCTTCTATTTTATGTATTTTATTCAGTTGCTTTGGGTTATGCCAGATGAAGGGTTAGCTTGGGGTCACTTGTGACCTTAAGCACTGTGTGACGTCTTGGGATCCGATTTTAGGGCGTTACATTAAAGTTATCATCCTACATGTGAATGAAGTAAGACTTCTAAGTACATCCCTATCCTAGATTCTAATTTGGATTTTTTATTTTATAAAAGAATACAAACCATACTTTGCTTATCCCTATGTTATATCTTCCTATTCCCTTTCTCTAGATCACAAGGTCGACAATGTATATATTTTAAGGGTAGCTAATCCTTAAAATAGTTAAAACAAGGATTAACAAACAACCATAATGATAAACGAATCAATAAACTTAATTCAAAATGAAAGTATTCATGATCTTGGACTTAACCCCGGAAAGGGAGTTTAGCCTTTAATAGAAATATTCATCATCCAATCCCTTGGATTAATGTTAAAAAACCATAGAGAAACTAATTAAAGAATGATAAAACCTTAAAAAAAAGTTGTGGTAGCCTCCAATATCTTCCAAGGATGTCCAAAAATGAAAAATAATGTTTATAAAGATCTATTTATAGTATTCAAGTAGTCCCAAGCCATGTATAAGTTGTAGTGCAACTTTTGGCCGTGAGTGGAGGGGGGTCACGACGCGCAATCTGGAAATGGGAGTGGAAGTTGCATCGCACGAGTTGGAAATGGAAATGTAGGTCATGTCGAGAGGTTTAAAAGGGGGTGTGGAGGTTGCGATGTGGCCTTATCAAGAAGGATCACTATTTGGGTCCCTTCTAAAGATTTTGGTCTATAGAACCCACCAATTGTCCTTTCCTACAGCCCACATGTGCCCTGCATATTCCAGGGGTCTAAATTGCATCCAAGTTGTGTATTGTGCTTTCGTTGATCCATTCTGAGATTTTTTGAGTTGTTTCCACTTGATTTGAAGCTTGTGTATCTTTTATATATCATCATAATCCATTCAAAAATCATCCTATAGCATTAAAAACCACCATTCAGAGCTCAAAACAATACAAAATCCAAAATGGTGAACTAGAAACATGAGCTAAGCATAGGCTTCATTCACTTTGATTTCGAATTTATTGTTTTGACTCTTGTCTTGATCGAATTGACCCTTGAACATTACCAACAAGTTTTTTCACATATAAATACACAATAACAACCTTAGTAACTCATTAAACACGTTAGAACCCAACACGATAGACTAGACAAACATCTAGCTAAAACTAGTCACGCTAGTTTTCTCAGTTGAACTCTAAATGATCAATTTGTATCAAAACTTGCTTGGAAACACCATTAAACATTGTAAACACATACATGGACACTTCTATGCACATTTATATTATTATTTACACATTAAGAACATAAATCATCCTCAAAACAAGGCTGAATAGGCTAGAATAGTAACACTAGAATGCATAAATACACCCAATATCAAGGCGAAAACCACTCAGATACTGATTATTATGATCGAGGTGGCGACATTATATGAGAAAATCCAGCCATAGGTCCAGAATACACTAGAGACTATTGAGGCTAGACTATTATCTATGCACTTGGCAGTGATGTCAGAGCTATGAGCTGAATTGCACTTACGGATAGATGCTTTTAATGGTTGAGTATCAGCTTACTTCAACAAAACTGAGATACAGGATTAAAGAGACATAAGGGAGAAGGTGGATCTACTTACAGTAGAGGTATGCTCTCTCACTAAGAGTCATATATCATCTATGTCTTTATCCGTTCCCTTAGTTGTTCAACCATCACCTCTGTGTGGTCCCAAACATGTTGATTTATTTGTGTAAGATAGCATGAAGGTCCCCGTAGTTGGGACCAAAAGAGGCCTAGAGGGGGAACTGCAGAATCTAGACAAGCTATATGAGAAAGCCCTAAAAAAGGTCACCCATGATTTGACAGAGACTATATTTGTTGAAATGCAGAGGCATACCGAGATAGCCTATTATCATAGTTCGCCTCCACTACCATGTCCTCCTCTAGTGGATATACCCCATCTGGGAAAGCTCATGACATGGATGCTTAGTGCATCCCAGGTATGTTCCTATTCCCTTTGTTTTATATTATTTTTGCACATTGGGGACAGGGCATAATTTTTAGTTAGGGGTGGTAACACAACTCGACCCCAAGCCTTGCCATAATGGTCATCCCATGTCCAACCAGGACCAGGGACCACCCTATGTTACCCAACCCAACCACCTATATCCAGCCTTAGATGGGCTGAATTTTAAACATATAAAAATATAGCATTATTGTCATGACCCGAGGCTACCCCCAGTCTCAACAACAATGCTTACAATCCCGAAGGACCACAAGCTAACCCATGAGCTGGTACCTTCTGTGAGCAATGAGTAAACTGATAATGAACATCATATGCAAAAACAACTGGGTAAAGCCATAAGGTTTTAAATACTAAAAACTGATAAGTTATAAATCCGAGCATCTGAAAGCATACTGAAAAAACTAAAAAAAACAACTGATAAACTGACTAACTATCTATTATCTGAAAGCCTCTAACTGAATGAAAAGATTTGATGGGATAAACCACCAACTAACTTCAACTGTCTAATTGAAATGAAAAGTTAAACTACCAAAAATACTGAATTAAATAACTATGTCCTCGATCACCACAACTATTACTGCTGATAGGTGGATCTATCTAAGTGCTATTGGGAAACTGAACATCCAAACCTATGGTATAAGACAACATAGCACAAAGAAAATATATGCAATCAGTACTTCGAATGTACTAGTATACAAGATAAGGTTAGGATGAAATACATAGGCTCATGTAAATGAAATACTGACTGACTGGATAAGATAACTAATCTATAATACACATGAAAGCTATAAAATCTAAAGACGCATGACCAAGCATATAATATGATACTGAAGCAGTTTATAATCTGAAATACTGAAATTTGATAACTGAATAACTGGTAATCTGTATGCTATGGTTAAGCAAACCTGAACTGAAATCTGTATTAAATACTGGACTGAGACTGTGGGAGGTATCATCTAATTGACATGTCCAAATATGAAATAATTGGGTTCTAACCTGTGACCCCAGTTGGAAAGGTTTTAATACCGTGCCACAGGTACTAACACTGGCTGTGCGGATCCACTGAACTGATATCCCAAAGGACCAGGGTATCAAGCCTAACTGACAGGTGACTCCTGAGAGGAAGTCAATCCTAAATTGATGGGTGAGTCCTTATATCCTACTCTGTCTATATAGTTCTAGAATACAGGGACTTCTACTATTGACTCTACCTCACTAATGGGGAAGCTTCCATCCTAGCATTCATTCAGTGCTAAATCCTGCTCCCAAGTGAACTGTCACTGGCTACTGGACTGAACAAAGTTTGAATGAGCTAACAACTGATCATGATAACTAACTAAATGATAATGATCATGGTTAATCTGAAACCGTTCTACAAATACTAAAAACTATGTAAACAACTAAGTTTTGGGTATTCATAACCCACATCACAGAATGGAATAACAATAAGGTCATATGAAGCTTTAAAACCATAGTAAAGGATCATTTTTCAAAATCCAAATCATTTAGACATTTCTTCAAACACAAGTGGGTCATGAATTAAAGCAAGGGAATGGTTTAAAACATGTTATAATAACATAGCTTCAATAATTAAAACCATGAATCAAGGAGTTAAACATGAAAATATCATCATTCCAACGTGTAAGGACTACTCCCAACAATAAGCATTTGTAAAAAACATGTATAATCAAAATTCATAACTTCAAGGAGATAATTCATTATAAACATGGAAATTCATGATTTAAAACATTAAAATAGGTTCTTGAACCCTATGGGTGAAAAGGGCCCATGGATGAAAATCACACATACCTTAATTGAAGAATTCGTGAAGATTCTTAATGTTTTTTTTTAAATTAAGTTTGAATTTCCTTGATTATTTTGAGGAGGCTAGGGTTTGTTCTTGAGAGAGAAGGCTCTTATTTTGAGAGGATTTTGTGAATAAGATGACAATTTGTTCTTTTGTGACCCTAAATCACATATTATGGACCAATTGTGTAAAGGGAAAAGACCCAATTGCCCTTGCAAAAATTGAAATAGAAACAAGTAAATAAGGGGGCAAGTGATGAAGCGTGTGCCACAGGCTCTGGAGTGAAGTAGTAGAGCATGCACCACCGGCTATATTGTGGTCTACCTTAGTTGTCAAATAGAGTGCTCGTCGCGGTCTTATCATGGGCTGCTATTATTTTGGTCTTCCAAACATGCCCTTACACTAGTACAAAAATTCCAAAACTTACCCGAGATGTACCTTTGACACCCCCAATCATGAATTAACTTTAAAATTGACATTTTAAGGCCGGGAAGGTCAAAAATAGGATAATTGAAGTTTAGAGTCCTAAAATAAGACTAAGTCTCCAACACTTAGCTAAATTTTTAGGTTCTAAGCCTCTTATGCATGTACTATAAGCTAAACTGAACTAGGAAGAATACGGGGGTATTACAATATCTCCCCCTTAGGAACATTCATCCTCGAATGAGACTGATTAAGCTGAGAGTATTGAGGAACTGAGATTATATATTGAACATGCATAACTAAAAACATGATTACATGACTGAGTCTGAAATATGATACATAACTGAACTGATTCGTGAATGCATGTAATATCATAAGTATGATTACATGGTTGGAACTGAGAATCGAAAAGATACAATCTTAGGAAAAACTTTTACCTTAAGCTTAGTCTGAGTTTGCAGAAAAAAGATGAGGGAACTTGGTTCGCATATCTGCTTTTGCTTCCTAAGTGGCTCCCTCAGCAGTCTGATTCCACCAAAGAACCTTGACAAAGGGAACTTATTTGTTCCTTAGACTGCGAATCTAACGATCTAGGATCTTGATTGGGATTTCTTCATAAGAAAGGCTATCCTGAACGTCTATGCTTTATAATGAAACAACCATAACTGGATCACCAACATATTTCTTTAGTAAAGAAATGTGGAACACTGGATGCACTGATGCCAAATCTGTAGGCAACTCAAGCTCGTACGCTACCTTCCCATAACGACTCAAGATCCTGTAAGGGCCAATATATCAAGGACTAATTTTCTCTTTCTTTCCAAATCTCTTCACTCCCTTTATAGGAGAGATTTTCAAATCAACCAAATCTCCAACCTCAAACTCTCCTTACATTTACATATGATTTTTGTCGTCTTTGTGTTATTTTAAGCCTCTATCTGATCAACTGAACCTTCTCCATTACATCAAACACCAAATATGGTCCTATAAAAGTAGCCTCACCTACCTCAAACCAACTAATAGGATATCTACATCTCCTCCCATAGAGATCCTCAAATGAAGCCATCTTAATACTGGAATGATAATTGTTATTATAGGCAAACTCAATCAAAGGAAAGTGATCATCCCAACTACCTTTAAAGTTGGTAACACATGCTCTCAACATGTCCTCTAAAGTATGAATGGTCCTATCTATCTGACCATCTATTTAAGGGTGAAAGGCTGTACTAAGATGAACTTCGGTACCAAGACCCTTCTAAAAAGATTTCCAAATGTCAGAGGTAAACTGAGTACCTCTATCTGAAATAATAGACAATGGGACTCTATGCAATCTAACCAACTCTCTAACATAGAGCTTAGCATAGTCCTCGGATATATAGGAAGTATGAATTGGCAGAAAATGAGCTAACTTGGTTAGTCTATCTATAATAACCCATATTGAGTTATGCTGACGTCGTGTATGGGGCAACCCTATCAGAAAATGTATGTTCACCTCTTCCCACTTCCAAGTAGGGATGCTGAACTTCCACATTGTGCCACTAGGCCTTTGGTTCTCAACCTTAACCCGCTGACAGTTAGAGCAATTACCTACAAACTCTGCATTATCTTTCTTTATACCACTCCACTAATAGATTTCCCATAAATCACGGTTTATCTTAGTGGCTACTGGGTGAATAGAATAATGCACACCATGCACTTCTGTAAGGATTCACAATCTCAACCCATTAACACACGGCACAAACAACCTTCACTAACATCTTGACACACCATCTCCCCCTTGGGAGAAAACCTCTGCCTTCTAATCTCTAACTAACTCCTTCAACTTAACTAAATTGGGATCCCTATCTTGTTTCTCCTTCACTTTGGTAACCAAAGAAAATTCCAAACTATTCCAAACCCAAACACTACCTTCAGCTGAATCAACCAAGTAAACACCTAACTAGCAAGCTGATGAACCTCCTGACCTAACCTCTTCTTATCATTCTCTACATGAGCAACACTACCCATAGACAATCTACTAAGGGCGTCTTCCACTATATTGGCCTTGCCCGGATGATGCAAAATACTCATATCCTATCTTTCAACTATTTTATCCACCTTCTCTGGTGGAGATTTAAATCTCTCTACAAAATTTTATGATCTGTGAACACATCACATGAACCCCATACAAATAGTGCCTCTAAATCTTTAAGGCAAAAACAACTACAGCTAACTCATGATCATGGGTGGGGTAATTCATTTTGTGGGGTTTAAGATATCTAGAGGAATAGGCTATGACCTTATCTCTCTGCATCAAAACACAACCCAAGATAACTCTGGAATCATCACAGTAAACAATAAACCTATCTGAACCATCTAGCAAAGTCAACACTGGGGATGAGGTGAACTGAGTCTTCAAATCCTAAAAACTCTCTTCACAAGAATCTAACCACTGAAACTTGACTTTCTTGTGAGTCAATCTGTACATGGGGGATGTAATAAATGAAAACCCTTTAACAAACCATTGACAATAGCCAGCCAACCCAAGAAACTCCTAATATCTAATGAAGAAATAGGTTTAGGCCAGTTTATCACTGCTTTGGTCTTTTGGCTATCACCGAAAATAATATAGACAAGGAAAGCTATTGATCTTAGCCAAAACTCACACTTACTGAATTTGGTGAACAACTGATGGGCTCCAAGAGTCTGCAATACAGTTTTGAAATGGTCTGAATGGTCATTTTCACTATGGGAGTAAACAAGAATATCATTGGTGAAGACTGTCACAAACATGTCCAAGTACTGCTTGAACACTCTATTCATCAAGTCCATGAAAGCTTCTGGGGAATTCGTTAGTCCAAAAAACATAACTAGAAATTCAAAGTGGCCATACCGAGTTTTTTTGAAATGTCATATTCTCTGACTTTAACCTGATGATAATCGGACTTGAGGTCTATCTTAGAAAAATAACTGGCACCTTAAAGTCGGTTAAACAATTCATCAATCTTGGGGAGTAGATATTTGTTCTTGATTGCGACTTTGTTCAGCTGATGATATTCGATGTAAATTTTGAGAGAACCATCTTTCTTACACATGAAAAAATTTGGAGTGCCCCATGGGGAAATACTGGTCCTAATGAATCCCTTATCTAAGAGATCTTTCAACTGTTCTTTTAACTCCCTAAGCTCTACTGGAGCCATTCTATTTGGCAGAATAGATATAGGCTGGGTATCTAAAAGAATGTCTATTCTGAAGTTAATTTACCTTTCAGGAGGAACTCCAGGAAGATCTTCAGGGAACACATCTAGAAATTCCCTTACTAATGAAATTGACTCGAGACTAGGGGTCTCAGAATTTGAGTCTTTGACTTGAACAAGATGGTAAACAAAACCCTTGGAAATCATTTTTCTTTCCTTAAGGTATGAAATAATTTGATCCCTAAGCGTTGAAGTACTGCCTCTCCATTCAATAGCTGGTTCATCTGGAAACTAAAACTAAAATTGAATGACTCTATTTCTATAGTCAACTGAAGCATAGCATGAGTGGAGCTAATACATGCCGAGAATGACTTCAAAATCAGTCATATCAAACTCCACGAGGTTAACTAAGGTAAATTTTTGGGATATTATGATCGAACAGTTCCTGTATACCTGACTGGCTATAATAGAGACACCTACTAGGGTAGACACTAAGAAGGGTTCTGCTAAAGACTCAGGATTGACACCAAAATTAACAGATATATAGGGGGTTACAAAAGAAAGCAAAACTTTGAGGTCTAACAAAGCATAAACATAGAGTTAAATGACCTATAACGTACCAGTAACCATATCAGGAGAACTTTCCTGATCCTGTCAGGACTAAAGTGCATAAAGCCTATTCTGACACTGTCCACTGGTGGCACTGGAAGTAGCGCCCTACTGAGTCGAGCAACATACCGGCGCTGTGGAAGAGTTAGTCTGACCCTGCTGGCGATCATTTCTACCCCTCAGAGCAACTATTGGACACTCTCTAACCTTGTAGCCTAGCTTGCCCCACCCAAAAAACACATCACTACCAGCCTTACACACACCCTGATGGTTTCTACCATATTTATAGCAAAGAGGATTAATACGACCACTGTTCACACTACCCTAGCATTTGGAGCCTGGTGCCCTATCCTGACAATCATTTCTAAAATTTGGCATTGGCACACTAGATGAAGATGGAGTTGGGGATGAAAACCTTTTTTGGAATTGAGAACGATTACCACCCTTTGACCTTAGCTGCGCAAAACTAAAGCTTCCTTTCCTGGCTCTCTTATTCTTCCTCTCTTTTTCTTTCAGCTTCTGCTCCTCATCCCGCTGATCATAGACCATAAGCCTGGATATGTCCATCTCATTAATCAACATCATATTCCTACACTCTTTGACCACAATATCAGATATGTAAGACATGAACTTGCTCATTCTAGACCAGTTATCAGACACCATATGAGGAGCATACCTCACCAGCTGAGTAAATTTAAGGGAATACTATTTCACACTCATACTACCCTACTTCAAATTAATAAACTCCATCAACTTAGCTTCTCTCAAATCTAAGGGAAATAATCTATATAAAAAGGTAGTAGAAAACTCTTCCCACTCTATAGGCCCTTCATTTGCGCCTTTATCCTCCTGCCATTGCTTAAACTAGGTGTGAGCTATATCTTGAAACTGGTAAGTAGCCAACTCCGCACTCTTACTAGATGTGACACCCATAATATCTTTTACCTTCCAAACTATGTCAAAGAACTCCTACAGATCCTCATCAGTCTTGGATCCCAATAACTAAGTGAGATTCATGCGGGTGAAGTCCCGTATCCTAGCTGCGGCTGTATTAGCCACTGGATTGGCTAGAACAACGGCCTGCTAATTGTTCTGAGCTGCTACTGAGTGGGCTAAAGTAGTGAATGTAACTCTGTACTCACCATGAGAGACATGCATATTCAGGGGATCTTCCTGAACAAGCGAAGGTGTGGGCTGATTTCTGTTTCTTCTTCTGTTAGTCTTTTTGAGAGGCATTTTTTTTATAAACAGAAGATAAAATAAATTAGAAAGTGAGTTTTAAATTGAAATCATGCTCATTCACCCGACATGAATACTGAAAGAAGGGTAATTTTCTAAAATATCTTATAGCCTTCTGTCTATAAGTGTGGCGTGCTTCACACCCATGCACAAGACTCTTCTCAACGTGGCTCTAGGACACTTTAAAGCCTTAGGCTCTGATACCAAGTTTTGTCACAACATAAGGATACCCCCTAGTTGAGACAATGGGGATTACGATCCCAAAGGACCACAAGCTAACCTATGAGCTGGTACCTACTATGAACACTGAGTAAACTGATAATGAACATCATATGTAGAAAAGACTGGGCAAATTCATATGGTTTTAAATACTGAAACACTAATAATTCATAAATATGAGCACGTAAAAACATAATAAAAAGACTGATAAAAACAACTAATAACTGACTAACTGTCTATTGTCTGAAAGCCTTTAGCTGACTGAAAAGAGTTAATGGGATAGGCCCCTAACTAACTCCAATTGTCTAACTGAAACAAATAGCTAAACTACTAAAATAACTGAATTAAATAACCATATCTTTGATAGATGAGGACTCACCACCACTACTGCTGCTAATAGGTAGATTTGTCTAAGCGTGGTCAAGAAAATGAGCATCAAAACCGATGATATAAGACATCATAATGCAAATAAATATATGCGATCAGTACTTTGAATATACTAGTATGCAAGATGAAGTTAGGATGAAATGCATAGGTTCATGTACATGAAATACTGACTGAATAAATAACATGAGATAACTGATGCATAATATGCGTGAAAGCTGTAAAATCTGAGGATGCATGTGCAAGCATTTAATCTGATACTGAAGTAGTTTGTAAAATGAAATACTGAAATTTAATAACTGGTAATCTGTATGATATGGTCAAGCAAACCTAAAATAAAATCTGTACTGAATACTTGACTGTGACTATGGGAGGTATCATCTGACCAACATGTCGTAATATGAGCTAATTGAGGTCTAACATGTGACCTCAGTTTTAAGGGTATCAATACCATGCCACAGGTACGAACTCTGGCTGTGTGGATCCACTGAATTGATATCCTAAAGGACCAGGGTATTAAGCCTAACTGATGGGTGACCCCTGAAAGGAAGTCAAGCCTAAACTGATGGGTGACTCCTCATATCCTACGCTGGCTATGTAGTTCTAAAATATAGGGACTGCTACTAGTGACTCTGCCTAACTGACGGGGAAGCTGCCATCCCTGCATTCACTCGGTGCTAAATTCTACTCCCAACTGAACTGACATTGGTTACTGGACTGAACTAAGTTTGAATGAGCTAACAACTAACTGAATGATAATGCTCATGGTTTATCTGAAACCATTTTGCAAATACTGAAAACTATGTAAACAACTAAGTTTCGGGTATTCATAACCCCAACACTAAATGGAATAACAATAAGGTCATATGAAGCTTTAAAACCATAGTAAAGGATCACTGTTCGAAATCCAAGTCATTTAGACATTTTGTCAAACACATGTGGGTCATGAATTAAAGTATGGGAATGGTTTAAAACATGCAATAATAACATAGATTCAATACTAAAAACCATGAATCAAGGAGTTAACTTGAAAATATCATCATTCAAATGTGTAAGGACTACTCCCAACAATAAACACTTGTTAACAACACGCATAATCAAAATTCATAAATTTTCATGGAGATAATTCTTTATAAACATGGAAAATCATGATTTAAAACATCAAAATAGGTTCTTGGACTCCATGGGTGAAAAAGGCCCATGGATGAACATCACACATACCTTAATTGAAGAATTCGTGAAGATTCTTGATGGTTTTCTTGAAAATTAAGCTCGAATTTCCTTGATTCTTTCGAGGAGGCTAGGGTTTGTTTGTAAGAGAGAATTCTCTTCTTTTGAGAGGATTTTGTGACTAAGATGACAATTTGTTCTTTTGGAAACCTAAATCACGTGTTATAGACCAATTGTGTGAAGGGAAAAGGCCTAATTGCCCTTGCAAAAATGGAAAAGAAGCTGGAAAATAAGGGGGTATGCAATGGAGTGTACGTAGTGGGATCTGGAGCGTTGGAGTGGAGCGTACACCATGGGCTATATCATGGGCTACCTTAGCGGTGAAATGGAGCATGCGGCGCGGGCTTATCGCGGACTGCTACTATTTTGGTCTTCCAAACATGCCCTTACACTCGTATGAAAATTTTGAAAATTACCCGAGATTTACCTTTGATACCCCCAATCATGAATCAACTTTAAAATCGACATTCTAAGGTTGGGAAGTTCAAAAATAGAATCATCGAAGTTTAGAGGCCCAAAATAAGACTAAATCTTCAACATTTAGCTAAGGTTTCAGGTTCTATTCCTCTTATACATGCACTGTGAGTTGAACTGAACTAGGAAGAATACGTGGGTATTACAGTTATTGTTCTCAAGACTCTAGTATAGGGCCAAAACTATGACCAACCCAACCGATCCACCATACCAAACCATACCCATAGACCATAAACCAAAGGGGATACCAAAACATAATATGAATATCAATCCCAAAATGTAATAAGATAGAACAACTAACAATATAGTCCAATAATGTCAACCCATCGGCTTATTCTAGTGCCAAGGCTGACACCAATACCGATCCCACCCATACCAACCACTAGAAGTACCACAAAACTTCTATTCAAAAGAATAAATAAATTCGGTTGGGACATGCCCCCTACCATGGCCAAAATCAATATTTAAAATAAAAGAAAATCCACAACATGAAATAATACCTTCCAAAATGACGAAAGCTCACCACTCCATTCCAAATTTTGATATCAAATTTACGTGTTAAACAGGAGGAGTAGAATGGACGATTCCTGCATAGCTTTGGTATCCATTCTCCAGAAGAAGGGGTTAGCAAGTGACCGCTAGCATGAAACTTAGGATATGGATAAAATAATGCCAGTCATAAAACAAAGCAAAACCATACATAATGCATACAACCATACTTATATAAGTGTCGGGAAAGGGAACTAGGTTTAGCATGCACTTAAAACGTTTACATAGGCAATGTAACTTGGCCGTCCTATGCACCCACGGGCGATATGGGTTCAGCTCTCCTGCTAAAAGGGCCCTAGTGCGTGTAGTCGCATAACTAGGGAATATCCCATGGGATGACTAGTGCATCCATCTAATATAAAATGTGACACTCACACGTGGTCATCGAAGACCCCTCATATCGGCAAATATGAGTTTCGGATTTTGGTCCCCCCTGGATCGCCACCTTCATGGCTTAGCTAAATTTTCCATCATTAATGCCCAATTAATACCATGTCTAAACAATCCATTTACCATTAATTAACCAAGGCAAATGTTGGTGGTATCTTCATACCACCCCTTATTTTTAAGTAATATCCATAGTCATACGACTTAGGTTAAGGGGACCTTAGGTGCCCTTCTAATTACCATATTAAATCTACTTGGGAAACTTTCATGTTCTCCACAAGCATAAACATTTAGCCTTTAGCCTTTCCAAACCTTTTAAATAAAGCATAAATCCTTTGTCTAGTTTAAAACATGCAAGACTTCCTTTTGAAAAAAATCAATGCAATGAATATATCTTTATAAGCATTTTATCAAATACCTTGGGGACATAAATAACTAAAACCAATTCCAAAGACCATTAAACCATTACCATGCAATCCAATTGTCCAAAACCACCATTAATTCATATAAAAGAATAATTTAAACCTTAGGAAACAATAACCAAGCATTTAATATCAAAACCCCCAATAATAGTTGAAAAACCATAATCATGAAATAGTAAATCATGAAATCAATCATATAACCCATGCCTTTAGTTGAAATTATAATGAGGGAAGAGAATCATGCCTTAAACCGAAGAATTGATGGAAGAAATCACCCAAAGAAATTCTCAAGATGAAACCCTTTCCTTCTTGTCCCAACAACTCTTGGGAGAATTATTGGGTGTTTTGGAATAGTTTCTAAGTATTAATGAATAGAATAATAGGGTAAATAACCTTCTAAGTGTATTAGAATTCATGGGGTCCTAATTAGGGTAAGTAAGGAAATGTCTAAAATACCCTCACTTGAATCCCTAAAAAACCCATCACAGGGATACGACTGACCCAGTTTATGAATCATCCAACCAAGTCGTATATGATCCATACACATAACCCGTATCCCTGGCAGAATGAAATACCAGGAGGATCAAACACTGTCCGCTATATGAGTCCGTTATATGACTCGTACCAAGCCCTTACGACTCACACCTCTTAGTCATGACCATTAAAGTGACCAAAACCATCCTACTAACTAACACTAGTCAGCATACGATAGGACCACACCACTCGTACCCCAGCATATGGCTCGCACCTATTAGTTGTATTAGGTCCAGAGAATGGATTTCTAGGAAATTTTCTAAGGGTCAAAAATCAGGATGTTTCAGTCTCCCTAATAGGAACATTCATCCCCGAATGACGGGCAAGGTAGGGGTAACCATACATAGAGTCATTTGCATTATCAAACATCCTCTTAACAAAGTTTGAAAACAAAGAGGCAAAGATGTTAATCTTTCCTTTAACAAACTCAGAAAATAAAGATGTGTTCAAGAACATATACCTTCCACACAAATCCCAGAAGCAGAAAACAAATGTGGATACTTGGACTTCATGTCCTCTTCCACTTCCTACGTAGCTTCTTCCACCTTATGGTTCCGCCATAGAACCTTAACTGAAGCCACATCCTTGGTCTGCAACCGACGAACTTGCGTATCTAATATCTCAACCGGGACCTCTTCATAAGACATAGAATTCAAAATACCTAATCATTCCAATAGAAAAACTGAAGAAGGATAACCAAGACACTTCCTCAACATAGAAACATGAAAGATTGGATGAACCAAACTTAAGATAGATGTCAACTCCTACTCATAAGCAATATTGCCAACTCTCCACAAAATCACATAAGGAACAATGAACCGAGGACTGAGTTTCCCCTTTAGGCCAAACCGTACCACTCCCTTAATTAGAGATACCTTGAGGAATACCCTATACCCAACCTCAAACTCGAAGTCTCTACACCTAACATCTGCATAGGACTTTTGGCAAATTTGGGTAGCTTTAAGCTTATCTCGAATCACCTTGACCTTCTCTATCGCCTGATAAACCAAATCAGGACCAAACAGGTTCGTCTCACCAAGCTCAAACCACCCAATAAGAGATCCACACCTCCTACCATAAAATGCCTTAAAAGGAGCCATACCAATACTCGAATGATAGCTATTATTGTAAGAAAATTCCACCAAAGGTAAATGCTATACCCAATTGCCACTATAGTCAATCACACATGCCTGAAGCATATCTTCTAATGTTTGAATAGTTCTCTCCACTTGGCCATCTGGTTGTGGATGAAAAGCTGTACTCAGACTAACCTTAGTTCCCAACCTTTTCTGAAAAGGCGACCAAAAATGGGATGTAACTGCATACCATGATAAGAAATAATCGAAATAGGTACCCCATACAACTTTACAATCTCCTAAAGATACAACCGTGCATAATCCTTCGTTGAAAAAATAGTCTACATTGGAAAGAAATGAGTAGACTTGGTCATCCTATCCACGATGAACCAAATTGAATCATACTGATTTTGAGATCGACGAAGACCGATAATTAAGTCCATATTGATCACTTCCCACTTTTATTAGGGAAAATTAATTTCTTGATACAACTCTCCTGGCCTTATGTGATCAACCTTAACATGTTGACATACCATGCACTTGGCCACGTAATTAGCCATATCCCTCATTATGCCATTCTACTAGTAGATCTCCTTGAGATCATGATACATCTTAGTCAAGCCGGGATAAACAACATTGTGCGACTCATGTACCTTAGATAAAACCCTTTGCTGCAGCCCGTCGACTTTAGGAACACACATCCTCCCTTGGTACCATAAAGTACCATCACCACTGATCTCAAACACCTCTACCTTTTGCCCACCAACCTCACCCTTGATTTTCATCAAAATAGGATCTAACACTTATTTCTCCTTAATCTTCGCTCTAAGAAATGATCAAACCACTTCTTGCAACATCACACCACTATTCTTAGAGTTCGAAAGAAGAACTCCAATATTAGCCGAGTAGTGAATATCCTTCACCAATTCCCAATGGCCTTACTCCACATGAGATAAACTCCCCATGGATAACCTGTTAAGAGCATCAACAATCGTATTTACCTTACTTGGGTGGTAGTGAAGACTCATATCATAATCCTTAAGAAGCTCAACCCACCTCCTCTGCTTGAGATTAAGATTTTTATGAATGAACACATACCGAAGACTCTTGTGATCAGAAAAGATATCGACGTAAACACCACACAAATAATGCCGCCATAGTTTCAATGCAAATAGAACCAATAACAACTCAAAATCATGAGTAGGATAATTTTGCTCATGTACCATCAACTGCCTAGAAGCATAGACAATCACCTTCCCATGGTGCATCAAAACACAACTAAGCCCCACCTAAGATGCATCACAACAAACCACAAACCCATCATTGCCTTCCAAGAATTTAAGGATTAGAACCAAAGTCAAATTATCCTTCAACTTCTCAAAAATCCCTTCACAAGCATACGACTAAGAAAACTTAAACTTCTTCTGAGTCAACTTAGTCAAAGGAGCAACGATCAAAGAAAAGCTTTCCGGAAACCACCTATAATACCTGGCCAAAACCAAGAAGCTCTAGATATTGAATGAAGTCGTGGACTTAGGCTACCTTTTCACCACAAAAACTTTCTATGGATCTACCATGATCCCTTCATTAGAAATAACATGGACCAAGAAGGTCTCAACATTCAACTAGAACTGACACGTAGAGAACTTTGCATACAACTATTATTCCTTTAGGGTCTGAAACACCACACAGAGGTGATTAGCATAATTCACCTCACTCTTCAAATATACTAGAATGTCATTAATAAACACAATAATGAAGAGATCTAAATACTGCTTGAACACCCTGTTCATCAAGTCCATAAATATTGCCGAAACATTAGTCAACCAAAATGATATCACTAAGAACTCAAAATGCCCATAACAAGTATGAAACATTGTCTTAGGGATATCCTCCTCCTTAATCTTAAGCTGATGGTACCCAGACCAAAGATCTATCTTAGAAAAGAACTTGGAACCCTGTAACTGGTTAAACAAATCATCTATCTGGGGAAGAGGATACTTGTTCTTGACCGTCACCTTGTTCAACTACCTGTAGTCAATGCACATCTGAAGGGAACCATCCTCCTTACACACAAACAACACTAGTGCACCCCATGGAGAAACACTGGAATGAATAAGGCCCTTATCCAAAAGATCCTTAAGTTTCTCCTTAAGTTCCCTCAACTCAGCCGAATCCATTTTATACAAAGGAATAGAAATTGGATGAGTGTCCAAAAACAAATCAATACCAAACTCTATTTCCCTATCTGGAGAAACACCAGTAAGATCATCCAGAAAGATCACTGGAAACTCATTAACCATAGGTACCTAAGACAAAGAAGGACCTTTTGAGTTAGAATCTTTAACCTGGACCAAGTGATAAAGAGAACCCTTAGAAATTAACCCCTGAGATCTAAGATAAGAAATAAACCTCCCCCTAGGATCTAAAGAACTACCTTACCGTTCTATAATTGATTCACTAGGGAACATAAAGATAACCCTACAAATCCAACAATACACAAACACATAAAAATAATACAACCAATCCATACCTAAGATTATATCAAAATTGACCATATCCAACTCAAACAAATCCGCCAAGGTCTGCTTGCTACCAACAGATACTACACACCCAATATAGACTCTTTTAGCAATAACTAAGTCACCTACCAGGGTAGAAATACAAAAAAGATCTGATATAACTTTCAAATCGAAACCAAAAAACACAACCATCTATGAAGTCACATAAGAAATAGTGGACCCCGAATTAAGCAAATAATATATGTCACAAGAGGAAAGATATAACGTACCTATAACGACATTAGGTGATACATTGGATTTCTGTCGGGACACTAAAGCTTACAACCTATTTTGACCAACCCAAGAACCAGGAGCAGTAATAGAAGCAGATGCCATACCACCAGGTGTAGGAGCAAAAGATAAATCCATATGAATCTTATTTGCCCCCGTAGCAACCTTATTAACTGAACAACCCCTAAGCCAATGGCCTACCTGGCCACACTTGAAAAACTTATCCCTTCCTTTCTCACAATAACCTCGATAAGGATAACTATAAAATTGGCAAGGATGATATAAAGAAACTGCCTGCCTTCACTCGCCTGACATTGGGCAGCCTGTGCCCGACAATTGTCACCACCTTAATGACTCTTGTCTCCCAACTGATAAGGAGCACTAGCAAAAAAATAGCCCAAACTCCCCTACTTTTTTTTCTAGCACTTGCCACCATCTCTACGTCCTTGAGACTGTGCACCTCCCTGATTAGAAAACCTGCTCTTCTTTCCTTATCTATCCCCAAACTTTGCCTGCTTCCTCTTTTCATTCTCAACCTACTGCATATGAATAGTCAAACTAGAGATGTCCGTATCTTTTATCATCAAGGCATTCTTGCTCTTCAAAATCAAATATCTATTCAACCCAAAAGTGAACTTTCTTGTTCTCGACCTTATATCATCCACCAAATTAGGAGCATACCTTAATAGCTGATAGAAATTCAAAGCATATTCCTCTACAAACATCCCTGCCCGAGGTTCACAAACTCCTCTATTTTTGTTTTCTTCCACTCTCGAGGAAAGAAATGATCTATGAAGGCATTAGAAAAAACCTCCCATAACCCTTCCTCTTCCATATTACCTCTATCTCTATCCCATTTATCATATAACTATTAAGCAATATCATTGAGCTAATAAGCTATAAAGTTAACCCCTTCTATATTTAGTAGCCTGCATCACCCAAAAGATCTTTTCCATCTCATCAAAGAAGCCCTGTGGATCCTCTTCTACCTTTACCCCAATAAAAGTTAGAGGACCCTTCTCCATAAATTGACTAACCCTTATAGCCTCACAGACAAAGCACCAGTCGCACCTTGTTCAGCCTTAGAAGAAACCAATTAGGCAATAACATAAATAGACTGAAAAAATTTTATGTTTATCACATTGCCCTGGGGGACTTGAGGAAAACTATCTGGAATAGAAGAAAATCCAGCACCATCATGAATGGACCAGGAGATCAAAGATATACTCCAAATATAGGATGTACCCCTTCAGCATTATCCCGAGATGGGGCAGAAAAATTTCCTCGTGTTCCAGATCTAAGAGGCATGATCTGAAAGATGAAAAACTAAGGATTAGAGGAGATTCCAAGATTAAGAACTCAAGCTTGAAGATAGATTACCAAGAAAGTGAAACATTCCTTAATGTCTTATAGCCTCCCTCTTATAAGTGTTGCATGCTTCACACCCCTAAAAGAGACTCTACTCGACATGGCTTTGTGAACTTCCCAGTTGACCATAAACCTAGGATCTGATACAACCTTGACATATCCCAACCACGAGCCTTGTCATAATGGGAATACCAAGTCCAACCAGGGTCAGGGACCGCCTCCTGTTACCCAACCCAACCACCTATATCCGGTTTTATATGGGCTAAATTTCATACATATAACAAGATAACATTATTATTCTCATTAAGACTCTAAGATAGGGTCACAATCATGACCGACCCAATCTAGTCCAACTGTACCTCTCCAACTGATCAACCATACCAAATCAAACCCATCGCCCATAAACCAAAGGGGATACAAAAACATAATATGAAAATTAATCCCAAAATGTAATAGGATAGAATAACCAATAATATCATCCAATGATGTCAGCCCACTAGCTTATTTCAATGCCAAGGCTGACACTAATACTGATCCTGCCTATACCAACCCCTAGAAGTACCACAAAGCCTCTCTCCAAAAGAGTAAACAAATCTGGTTAGGACATGCCCTAAACCATGGCCAAAACTAACATCCAAAATAAAAGAAAAGTTTCTAAAGAAATCCATAACATGAAATGATGCCTTTCAAAAGGATGGAAGCTCACCACTTTAATCCAAATGTTGATACTGAATCCGCGTTCTAAATAAAAAATAGAATGGTTGATTCCTAACTAGCATGACTATACAGCCACCAGTAGATGGGGTTAGTGAGTGACTGCGAGCATGAAAATTAGGATAAGGATAAAATAATGTCAGTCATAAAACCAAGTAAAACCATCCATTATTCCTACAACCATACAAATATAAGTGTCGAGAAAGGAAAACGGGTTTAGCATGCACTTAAAGTCTTTACCTGGGTTATGTATCTTGGCCGTCCTAGCCACCCACGGATGATATGAGTTTAGCTCCCCTGCTAAAAGGGCCCTACTGCATGTAGCTGCACGACCAAGTAATATCCCATGGGATGATAAGTACATCCCTCCAATATAAAATGCGACACTTGCACGTGGTCATCAAAGACCCCTCATAATGACAAATATGAGTTTTGGGTTTTGGCCCCCTCGGGAACGCCACCTTCCATGATTTAGCTATATTTCATGCCATTAATGCCCAATGAAAACCATATCCAAACAATCCATTTACCATTTATTAACCAATGCTAATATTAGTAGTATCGTCATACCACTCCAAACTTACAAGTAATATCCATAGCCATATCACTTAGGTTAAGAGGACCTTAGGTGCCCTTCCAATTACTATATTATATCCACTTGGGAGACTTCCATGTTCTTCACAAGCATAACCATTTAGACTTTAGCCTTTCCAAACCATTTAAACCATGGATAAATTCTTTGTCCAGTTTAAAACACGCAAAAGTTTCTTTTTAAAAAAGTCAATGTAGTGAACAAATCTTTATAAGCATTTTATCAAACACCTTGGGGGCCTAATATAACCAAAACCAATTCTAAAGACAATTAAACCATTACGATGCAGTCCAAATGTCTAAAACCACCATTAATGCATATAAAAGCATAATTAAAACTATAGGAAACCATAATCAAGGATTCAATATCAAAACCCCCAATAATAGTTTAAAAACCATAATCATGAAATAGTAAAACCACGAAATTAATCATATAAACCATGACTTTAGTTGAAATTACAATGTGGGAAGAGAATCATGCCTTATATAGAAGAATTGATGGAAGAAATCGCCCAAAGAAATCCTCAAGATGAAACCATAGCCTTCTTGCCCTAAAATCTCTTGAGATAATTAATGTATGTTTTGGAATAGTTTCTAAGTATTAATGTATAGAATAATAGGGTAAATAACCTCCTAAGTATACTAGAAGTCATGGGTCCAAATTACGGTAAGTAGGGAAATGTCCAGAACACCCTTACTTAAATCGCTTAAAAAATTATCACAGGGATACGAATGACCCAAACAAGTCATACCCTCATATACGGTTGGTAGCCACCACTCATATCCAAGCCTTAATCTTTGGATTAAACACTGTCTAGTATATAACTCATACAACCAAGTCGTAGCCACAATATACAATCTATACACATAACCTATATCCCTGGCAGAATGAAATACCAGGAATATCAAACATTGTCCACCATATGAGTCCCTGATATGACTTGTACCAAGCCCTTATGACTCACACCTCTAAGTCATGACCATTCCAGAAACCTAAAATATCCCACCAACTAACACTTTTCAGCATACGACAGGACCATACCACTCGTACCCCAACATATGGTTCATACCTATTAGTCGTATTGGGTTCGAAGAATGAATTTCCAAAAAATTTTCTAAGGTTCAAAACCTAGGATATTTTAAGTGGGGTTTACCATAGCCGCTGTGGGTTTTTGATGTCGTGCTTCTTTTTCTATTGGTCGTGGTATGGTTGTCAAACTGGTATGTCTAGGATAATTTATGTCATATTATATATTTTTTATTGTGTTGTGTTTTTGCATAAATAGGAGATTTTTGAGTGTTTAAGGCAATTGTCATGTTTTTGATTTCTTTTTGAGAAAAATGATACCTCTAAAAATTATGTTTTAGAACTGTGTGAATATATATATGTGTGAACATTATGGATCTTATTATGGTATTAGGATTAGGGGTATGATAATCACTTTCTAATAATTGCATGAACCGGATAAGTAGCTGTTTGTAATATTGACCCTGTGCCATGTGTGTGAGAGATTCTACTTAGTTCCCTTCGTGTGTTAAATTCAGTACTTTCTTGGTTAGTCTTGATTTAGGTTGAAGGATAGTTGGTTAGTTTTAATGTGTTTTAATAAGTTCCTAAGGTTGTTATTATGTATTTATAAGTGACACAAGTTATTGGTAATGTTCAAGGGTCAATTGGATAAAGCCAAGGGTTAAAACAATGAATTAAAGATCAAAGTGAAATAAGTCTACGCTTAGCTCGTGTTTCTAGTTCACTGTTGAGGATGTTATGTTGTTTGGAGCTTTAAATTTTTGTGTTTAATGATATAGTATTCTTTTTGAATGGAATATTATGATATATTAAGGATATATAAGACTCAAATCAAGTGGAAACAATTCAAAAAGGCTCAAAAATGACCACGGAAGCACGAGACACAAGCTGGATGCAATTTGGACCCCTAGAATGTATTGGATGCGTGTGGAGTGTGTGATTGGATAATGGGTGAGTTATTCACACTATTGGATTCATAAGGAGCCAAAAATGTTGAAACACCACATCGGGGTGGTGATTCATTTCCCAATTGTCCCAAAACAGTGGCTCAACGCGATTTGACTACTTTGCAATGAGGACCCAAATCAGGAAAAAGTACCCAGTTATGGTATTTGGTGCCCAGTGATTCCATTTGACACTATGGAGTGATGCGTTGACACTAAAAATTGGGATAATTTTTCCTTGATGAACAATAACAATGTGGAAACCTAATCCAAGTGGGGTTATGACTTGTATACTATAAATATAACGTCTTAAAACACATTTTAGACATCTTGGACCCCCTAGATCACTTGGAACAACGTTGAAGGCTACCACAACTTATTTTTAGGTTTTTATTTCTTTAATTTAGCTTTATTTGTGGTTTTAATCATTCATACAATTATTTGGATGTTGATTATGACTATGAGTGGTTAAAAACTCCCTTTCCGGGGTTGAAGACAAGAACATGAGTATGATTGTTTTGAATTAAGTTCATTTGATTTTCTTATCATTAGTGGTTGTTTTTTTATTCTTGTTTAACTATTTTAAGGATTCACAACCCTTAGAATACATCAATTGTCAACCTTGTGAACTCAGGAGATGGAATAGAGAGATAGAACATGGGAAATCAAAAAGTATGGGTTTTTATTCTTTTATGAAATGAGAGAATTGCACTTAGCAACTAGGATAGGGATGTACTTAGATGACTTACTTGATCCAAATGTAGGATGATAGATTTAAAATACTTAATTGGATTATTACATGCCCGCTCAACGATGTAGTTGTAATGTCCAAATTAGGTAAACGATTAGAGGTCGACAGACCATGATCATGAAATTAACCCTTCGAATCAACAACCAAGATAAGCAAGTTAACGAATGAAATTTAATAACATAGTATGATTGTTCAAGGGGCTTCAACCCTGGGTTTTCTCCCATTGATTGTTTCAAGACTTTAATTTTCGTATTCTTGACTTTAGTTTTAATTTACAAATTACAAACTCTCTGTGTGGTTACTTTTGCATTAAGTTAATATAAATCGTGAACTAGAATAGATTCATTGTCAAATCAAGTCTCTGTGGGAACGATACTTGGCTTCTTGAAGGCCACTTTATTACTTGATAAGACCACGCACACTTTCATGTGCGCTTAGGTGCTGTCAAGTTTTTGGCACCGTTGTCGGGGACTTGAAATTAGCAACTATTTATTTTGGTTAAACTTTTAGATTTTTTTTGGGTGTTTTTACGCTTGATCTTAGTTGTGTGATTGCAGGAAATAGGTTTTAAGGTGAGAAAGCTAGCAAGGGATAGGGATTTGGTTGAACCAAGCCCCGAACCCGAACAACACTTCCATCAACGAAGGAGAGACGTAATCCGTCTCCCCCAATTTTCGTAAATAGAAAAAGACCAAGAGAATCCTACTATAATGGCTGCAGAACAACACACACGCAGGACAGTTAGGGAAGTGGAAGTCCCACTTCCAACAAACTTGACTTCCCCAATTCAAAGATAGGCTGCTAGTGGGAATTTTGAGTTAAAGAACAACATAGTGCAGCTTCTAATCAGCAATGGATAGTTTGCAGGGCTTTCACACGCGGATCCATAAGTCCACTTGCAGACTTTCATTGAGCTTACTGACATATTTATTTTGACTGGGGTAAATATAGATTATGTAAGGCTGATACTTTTTCCCCATTCAATGTTCGAGAAAGCTAAAAGGTGGTTAAATATAGAGCCATCCAATTCAATCACATCATGGGATAACTTAGCTAGAAAGTTTCTCATCAGATTCTTTCCATTAGGTAAGACTGTGAGACTTTGTAATGAGATAGTGAGCTTTAAATAGAAGCCTGATGAAAATCTATATCATGCTTGGGAATACTTTAAGGCCCTTCTTTGGGATTTTCCACATCACCAACGATCTAATGAGGTACTTGCTCACACTTTTGTAGAAGCACTTGATCATAATATGAAGATTTTGCTAGATTCAACCGCAAGTGATTAAGCGCTAGAATTGACTTATGATGAGTTGTACACATTGGTAAACCATATAGCCCAAGTAAATCCCAAGTGGAATTCAGAGGCTAGAAGTGCCATGAAAAGAATTACAGGTGTTTTAGAAGTGGACCAATTCAAAATATTATTAGCTTAGGTTTCTGCATTAAGAAATTTGATAAACACTCAGTTTAGCAGCCTTAAAGTTGGAACCACACAACCTGTGGCCACTGTAAATACAATCCAACAAGTTGTAGGTTAGTGTGAAATCTGTGGGAATAGCATCTATGCATTTTTCATTTGTGCTTCAAATCCAGAATCAGTAATTTATGTGGGTAATTCTCAAAGGACAAATTATGGTAATGCCTACAACATAAAGTGGAAGACTCAGCCTTGGAACGCATAACAACAACAAATTCTGGAACCGCAGGCAGAAGGGAACTAGTCAACTAGCAATATGGAAGAGATATAAAACAGCTTTTAGCTAATCAAGCATAGTTGACTGCAGACATAAAAAATTTACAAGCTGCCAAGAGAATCTTAGATTTACAGATGGGGCAGTTACAACAAGCATTAAATACTAGGCCACAAGGTGGTTTGCCAACAGATACAAAAAATCCAATGCAGGTTATGGCAATCACCTTGGGGAGTGGTAAAGAGCTTCAAGGAGAACCTCTAAAGACAACTAAGGAGGTAGATGCTGATGTGGTGACTGAACAGGTAAATGAAAAAGTTGCTGAAAAATCAAGGAAGTCTGAGTACTTGAAAGAAAAAAATGTTGAACAAAAAGTGAAGAAGACACTACCACTACCATTTCCTCAGAGGTAAATTAAAGCAAAGGAGGATGCAATGTTTAAGAAGTTCTTTGATACATTCAGAGAGCTTCACATTAACTTAGCTTTGTTAGATGTTTTACAGGGTATGACTAAGTACGCTAAGTACTTGAGGGATGTGGTTGCTAATAAGGTAAAATTACAGGATATGGAGGTAATAACACTCATTGAGGAGTGTAGTTCGATAGTCACTCAAAAGATGATGAAAAAGCTTAAGGACCCAGGTAAGTTTAGTCGTCCCATTCAAATTGGTAATAGTGATGTAGTGCAGGCACTTAGTGATTTAGGGGAAAGTATCAACTTGATGCCCCTATCTTTGTTCAATACATTGGGTTTGGGGAATCCTAGACCGAGCTTTGTACTACTGCAACTGGCAAATGGGACCGTAAACCATTCCAAAGGAGTGATTGAGGATGTGCTCATAATGGTTGGTAAATTTATTATTCTTACTGAATTTATTGTTCTTGATTTCTAGGCAGACGAACAAGTACCAATCATCTTGGGACTTCCTTTTTTAGTGACGAGCAAAGCTTTAATTGATGTAAGAGAAGGAATGCTAAAAATGAGGTTATAGGATAAAGAGACGGTATTTAAAGTTTACAAACCACTAAATACGCTATCCCACTATAAGGGTTTATGTATGATTACTGTTGTTGAAGGGGATGAGTGTGGGGTGGTTAGCCTGCCAAAGACCTCTTCTGACACTCTTATTAAGGAGCCTGATCCTCTAATACCACTGCTTCCCAACATGATGAAGGTTGAATTTGAGAAAGGAGTTGAACATGAGGGTGCAAACTGAGAGGCCAGAAATGAATGAGAAAATGGCTCCTAAAGGGGAGTAAAAGGGTGAAGAAATTTAGTTAAGCCGTAATTGGGTCATGCTGTGACACTAAATTAGGTGTTTCTTAGGAGGCAACCCAAGTTAATTAGGTATGTTTTATTTTTGGGTTTAAGCTTTTATTTCACATAGTTTTTTTGTTTTTGATTGATTTGCAGGTTAATGGAAAGTCTGAGTACCGGAAACCTAAGATAAGGAGCATGGCGAAGACTGAGTATGGGGTCGTGGACCTTCTTGACGCAAAAATATGCTATTAGCTAGGGCTAAAGGCCTCAGGGAGTATTTTTATCTTTTTCTTTAAAAGTTTACTTTGGAGACAAAGTAGATTTTTAAGTATGGGGTGGGGAAATCCCCAATTTTTGGCTCAATTTAATTTTTTTTAGGTTAGAAATAAGTGAGATATTCTTGTTGGTGCTATTTTTGATTACATGATGCATGTGGATTTTTTGTAAAAGCATGTTTATTTGTGAAATTACTACTTTTGAGACTCTTAGTCTCATGTTATGACTCTTGTACTTGTTGGCTTAAATTTGAATTCTTGATATTGTTGGTTGAAATTCTATGATGATCCTATGTGATTCAAACATGTGCCATGTGCATGTGAGATTTTTGTATATTCCTTGTTGCATGTGATGTCTAGAACTTGCCTAGTGTGTGTGTAAAGCAAAATAAAGAGTGTTGGTTCAGGAGATGATTTAGGCATTTCTTTGATAGCCTTATTTTATACCTTCTATTTGTCCTACCCTTTGTGCATTATCCTAGTAAATCTCTATTGAGACTTTATCCTTTTCTTTGGTAGTCGCATAAGTAGCCTAACCCCTTCTTTGATGGTCCATAATTTGATCCAAAAAGCTCGTAAGTGCTTTAGTGAAAAATTGATTTAGTAAGGAGTTTGAGAAATTGAAGAAGAAAAAGGTTCAATTGATGCCCCAAGGTAATAGTTATTGGTGTCTATATTTGATATGTGGTGGTTGGGAGTGATATAAATAATGTTAGAAGTATTTACATGATTGTAGAAATAATAAAATTGAATCTTGAAGGAATAAATAATATGTCCACTTTGTGTTTGTGAAAATGCATAAAAGAGATGGGGCAAAACAAAAGAATGGGGTAGATGAAAATGGTGTAAACTGGTTGTTGGATATTGGTTTTAAATGTATAATGTAGTGTATTAAAGCACTTAGAGAGGTTAGTCACTATTCTCAAATAGTTCCTAACCGTCCCTTAGCTCACATTACAACCCGAAAAAGTCCTAGTTGATCCTAAGCTTTACATTCTAATATTAGTGGAGCATTACACTTAGGGAAAGCTTATGGTTAATTATGTGTAACTTGTGAATTTCTTGTGAGAGTGAGCATAATTTGATTCTTATACCCATTATAATAATTGGCATTATTGTGAGTGATTATACGTAACTCTCTTGTTGTAAGGGAATATGTTTGATGAATATTGGTGATTCTTCTGATGTCTTTAATTGATCAATATGCATGAGTTTGCCACTTGTGTAGTCAATTTTTGAGGCTAGGATGTTTTGAAGTGGGATTCTTGAGCTTTAAATGGTGTATAACATGCTTAGTGTAGAAACTTGCATTCTGTGTATTCATTATAGTACTAGCTTGAGTGTCTTTCTTGTAGTAGAAGTGTGGAGTTTTTCTAGCTCATGGTGTTTATAGTTAAGATTTGTTCGATGACGAACAAGGCTTTAAGTGTGGGGTGGTGATGTTGGGTGTATTTATGCATTCTAGCATTACTATTCTAGCCTTATTTTGAGGATGAGTCTTATAATATATATGTTTATAATGATATAAATGAGTAATTATGTGTCCAAGTATGTGTTTACAATGTTTAAAGGTGTTTTCATGTGAGTTTTGATTCAATTTGAACATTTGGAGTTCAACCGAGAAATCTGGTGTTACTAACTGGAGTTAGGTGTTTGTCTAGTCTATCGTGTTGGGTTCTAATGTATTTTAATAAGTTCCTAAGGTTGTTATTATGTATTTATATGTGAAATAACTTGTTGTTAATGTTCAAGGATCAATTGTATCAAGCCAAGGGTCAAAACAATGAGTTAAAGATCAAAGTGAAATTAGCCTAGGCTTAGCTTTTATTTCAAGTTCACCATTGAGGATGTTGTGTTGTTTTGAGATTTAAATTGTTGTGTTTAATTCTATGTGATTCTTTGTAAATGGATTATTATGATATATAAAGGATATAAAAGCTTCAAATCAAGTGGAAATAACTCAAAAAGGCTAGGAAATGACCACAGAAGCACAAGACACAAACTGGATGCAATTCGGACCCCTGGAATGTATTGGTCGCATGTGGAGTGTGTGATTTCCAATGGGCACGTGATTCACACCACTGGATTCATAAGGGTTCCAAAATGTTAAAACATCATGTCGCGGTGGCAAGTCAATTTGCTTGTCCAAAAACAGTGGCTCAATGCCATTCCACTGCTTCGCAGTGAGGACCCAAATCGGGAAAAAGTGCCCAGTTATGGCATTTGGTTCCCAGTGATGCCATTTTACACTATCGCGCAATGCATTGACATCAAAAATAGGTATAATTTTGCCTTACTGAACAAGAACGACGTGGAAACCTAATCCACGTGGGGTTATGACTTGTATACTATAAATATAACGTCTTAAAACATGTTTTGGACATCTTGGAACCCCTAGATCGATTGGAACAACATTAGAGGCTACCACAACTTCTTTTTAGGTTTTTATTTCTTTAATTTAGTTTCACTTATGGTTTTAATCATTCATACAATTATTTGGATATTGATTATGACTATGAGTGGCTAAAAACTCTCTTTTCGGGGTTGAAGCCAAGAACATGAGTATGATTGTTTTGAATTAAGTTCATTTGATTTGCTTATCATTATTGGTTGTTTGTTTATTCTTGTTTTAATTATTTTAAGGATTCTCGGCCCTTAGAATACATCAATGTTAACCTTGTGAACTCGAGAGACGGAATAATGAGATAGAACATAAGAACAAACATAGTATAGGTTTTTATTCTTTTATGAATAAAGAATTAAACTTAGCAACTAGGGTAGGAATGTACTTAGATCCTTACTTGATCCAAACGTAGGATGATAGCTTTAAAACAATTAATTAGATTATTACATTCCCACTCAACGATGTAGTTATAATATGTAAATCAGGTAAACGATTAGAGGTTGAGAGTCATGATCATGCAATTAACCCTACGAATCAACAACCAAGCTAAGCAAGTTAATGAATGAAATTCAATAATATAGTATGATTATTCAAGGGGCTTCGACCCTGGGTTTTCTCCCATTGATTGTTTCAAGACTTTAATTTTTGCATTCTTTACTTTAGTTTTAATTTACAAATTACAATCTCTCTATGTCTTATGATCTAAGTTATTCTAAATCGTGAACTAGAATAGATTCATTGTCAAATCAAGCCTCTGTGGCATCGAACTTGGCTTCTTGAAGGCCACTTTACTACTTGATAAGACCACGTACACTTGTGTGTGCGCTTGGGCTCTGTCATAATCCAAACCCATAAGTAGCTAGGACTGGGATGGAGCATCAATGGCTAGTGCTACCATATTTGGCTAGGATAATCTCCGTTGAGGGCAGTTTATCTTGGTTAAACCTCCAATAACATTTCATTAACATACATTTGTTGTGTATTACTAAATCCCTTAACCCTAGACCACCTAGATGCTCTGGAAGAGTTACTTTGGCCCACTTGACTAAATGAAATTTGTGACTTTCACTATTACTTTCCCACAAAAAAGACCTTAACTTGTCGAGTTGCTCTTGAACCATTATTGGTATTCTAGACAAGTACATGAAATAAGCCGGAATGCTATCAAGGACACTATTGATGAGTGTTACTCTACCACCAATAGAACGATATTATTGTTGCTAGGAGGATAATCTTTTCTTAAACTTTTCGGTGACCACATTCTAAATATCTTCTAATCTGTGACTAGAACCTAGGGGAGTCCCAGATAGGTAGTGGGAAAAGTTCCAGTTCTACAGTACATAATGCTGGACAACATATCAAGATTTGGAACAACCTTGACAAGGTAGATGATGCTTTTTGACATGTTAATGTGGAGCCCAGATAAAGCTTTAAAACTCATAAGGGTGAGGCTGAGATATTGTCTATATCAACATATGAGTCACCCATATCGTCTCCCATTTTAAGATTCTAACTTTTATATTCATATATCAACATCTAGTAATAATCCCACTACAAGTAACATTGTTTCTTTTTCTAATGCAATAACAATCATAAATCATAGAAACATTATTTCTGACTTGGATGATGTGCATGGTAACTATCAAGGAAACATTAAGATGGCAATATATTCAAAGAACACATAGAGGGTGCAGTAACAAAAGTAAAAATCAGTTTAAAAGAAGAAAGTGATGTAAAAATCATTTGAATGAAAGCATAGAGGCAGAAGTAATAAATTCTTGAAAATTGTCAAATGTTTTTAACTTCTAATTGAGTTTTGGAGTAACCCTTATCTTGTGTAATCTTAGTAAACTTAAAAGTTCTCCCTTGGTAGATAGTTGCACATCACAGTTTTTATAGTTAACTTTTGCTATTATGTCATCAATAATTGTTAAAGGGTTGGTCACAATGATACTGAAGAGATCTTACTTCTCTTTGATTCATAGGAAATATTGGATGTTTCTTATTAATGTTGAATGTTCCTTATTAATTTTTGATTGTTTTTTATCTTAGGCTTTTATTCTTTTTCTTTTTGTTGTGTTACGGTCAAAGCACATGAGATATTTAAATGTTGTTGGTCTGTGATGATTATATGCTTATTTGGGTAGTATGATCATATACCTGATGTAGTATGATATGATCATCTCATGCTAACACGTTATGTGAATCTAATTATTTTTCTTATTCTTTATATTTTCTTAATCTAATTTTTATGTATTTTTTAAGGTTATGGAACCAAGTAAGAAATGCATGGAACTTTCTCTTCGTAATCGGACCAACAAAAATCTACTTAGATGGGGTAAAAAAGTTCTTAAATTATGCTTTTAGAGGAAAAGAAGAAGAATGTGAAATATGATATTCGTGTTACGAGTGCTGTAATACAACATTAGGAACTCTTAAAACAATTGAGATACATTTGGAAGCCTATGGAATAATTAAAAATTATACCTTTTTGTTTCACCATAGGGAATAATTTGGTGAGCCACTATTAGACTCTAAAGATGAGGATGATGATGAAGCAGAAGATTTTGAGAGTGGAGATGAAAATGAAGTAGAAGAAATATTGAGAGATTTATGTCCTAATGCAAAAAGTGGAGGAGATACACACACTGGTTTTGATGATAAACTTGAGGAGGAACCAAATGTTGAAGCTAAAAGGTCTTATAGCCTTCTGAAGGATTTCGAGCAACCATTATATCAAAACTCAAAGGATTTAAAGCTTTTATCTTTGATTAAATTGCTTCATATCAAAAGTATGGGTCATTGGAGCAACGAGCCATTTACTATGCTATTGAAAATTTCAAAAAAGGAGTTGTTGCCAAATGGAGCTAATTTTCCAAATTCATATCATGATGCAAAAAAAATAATTCAAGATATTAGGCTTTCTTACAACAATATTGATGCTTATACTAATGATTGCATGTCATATTGGAAGGAGGATGACTTACTTGATTCTTGTAAAATTTATGGTACGTCCAGATGGAAATTAAATACACATAGTGGGGAGACAGAATAAAAAGGGTAAAATAATAGCCTCAAAAACTTTATGTTATTTTCCCTTAAAACCAAGGATTTAGAGGTTGTTTATTTCTACGAAGACAATTTCTCTAATGACATGGCATAAGGATAAAAGAACTGATGATGGAATAATGAGCACCCAACTAATTCAATGGCATGGAAGTCATTTGATAAACTATATCCTTTATTTGCAGTTGAGCCTCATAACGTTTGACTTGGACTTGCTAGTGATGAATTCCAACCATTCCGAAATTCCTAAACCTCATATAGAATTTGTGCCATGGTTTTTATTCCTTATAATTTACCACCTTGGTTATGTAGGAAATAGGGAAATTTTATTTTATCAATGCTTATTCCTAATCCAAGTAGTCCCAAAGATGCAATTGATAAATATGTTCAACCTCTAGGAATTGAATGAGTTGTGGGAAGTTGGTATTGAAACCTTTGATGTATCAACTAAACAAAATTTTTAGTTGCATGCTTATTTGTTATGGACTATCAATGACTTTCCAACATATGAAAATTTATCTAGATGGAGTACAAAAGGAAAACAGGCATGTCTATCTTGTAATAAATATAATTACTCAATTTTATTGCCTAATTGTAAGAAGGAGTGATTTATGGGTCATCGATGTTACCTTCCTTTAAGTCACAGGTTGAGGAATGACAAAAAGTCATTTGATGGTACAATAGAGAAAAGGCACCCACCAAAAATGTATTTTGGATTTGAGATAATCAAGTTGAAGATCTCAAAGGGCAACCAATAACAAAGGATACTAAGAATAGGAGTAAGATATCAAATAAAAGAGAAAGGATAATTGGAACAAGAAGAGCATATATTTCTAACTTCTTTATTGGAAATATCTCTTATTGCGACATAATTTGGATGTTATGCATATTGAAAAAATATATGTGATAGTTTTTTAGGACATTCATGAATGTCAAAGGAAAGACCAAAGATACAACTAAAACTCGGTTAGACTTCCAAGGGATGAACATTAGGCTAGAATTACATCCTATCAAAATACAGAATAAAGTCGAAGTTCCAACTGCATGCTACATATTGTCTTATAAAGAAAAACATAAATTATGTATTTTCTTGAAGAATTTAAAGGTCCTGGATAGATTTTCAGCTAATAAACTTGACAAAACGCAAGATATATGGTTTGAAAAGTCATAATTGGCATGTTCTTTTGCAGCATATAATCCCTCTTGCACTTCGTGGTATGTTGTCAAAAGAAGTGTGGGAACCTCTTATTAAGTTATCTTTATTTTTTTGTGTTCTTGGATCAAAGGAGTTGAGGATTGATGAGTTGAAACATATTGAAGAGAAAATTCCCATTACATTTTGCAAGTTAGAAAAAGATTTTTCCTCTTTTTTTTTGTGATGTTATAGCCCACTTGCCTATTTGTTTAGCTGGTGAAGCTAAGATTGTTGGGTCTATTCATTATCAGAAAATGTTTCCTATAGAGCGATGGCTATATTTTTTAAAATCTCTCATTGGTAATAGGGCGTGTCCATAAGGTTCTATTGTGGAGGTCTACCTTGTAAATGAATGTATGACTTTATGTTTAAGGTATTTGCATAGAATTGACATGAAAATATGATGGAGATTTAAGAAATTCAAATGGTGATTTATCTATATTTTATCAAACTGGAAAAACTCTGGGAGCTAAATATCCATGTGAGCCTAAAGCAAAGGAATTAGAACAAGCACATATATATTCTGAAGAATTGTGATGAAGTCTTACCATATCTCAAGTATGGAGAGTTCTTTTGTATCATATTGTTTTTCTAATTTCCTTTAAGGTAATATTATTTCTATATGACATTAATGTTAACCCTATGTTTTTAGAGACTTTGCAAATATCGATATTACTCAAGACTTGTCAGATACAGAATGGGACCGAGAATTTATTAAATGGTTTAAAGATAGGGTGAGTAATATAAGTAACATATAAACATTATATTTGACATCTTAATGTTGTATTACTCATTCTAAAGTATGAAATATAAGCTTATTTTTAGGTCGTACAATTGCATAAAGCAGGTAATAGTTGGCTCATGAAAAATCTTCTTTTACTTTCACGCGACACATTGTAATGGTTACATTGTAAATGGATATAGATTTTTTGCAAAGGATTATGATCGAACTTTAAGGACTTAAAATTGTGTTGTTGTAGCTAGAAATTATGATAAAGATAGTGAGACATTTGATTACTATGGTATTTTAATAGATGTGATTGAATTACAATTTATCCCGAATAGAAGAGTGACTTTATTTTGGTGTAATTGGTTTGATGTGCATGATGAAATAAAAGGAATAAAAAGATATGAGTATGAATATTTAAGTATGAATGCGAGTATATTTTTTAAAACAAATGAGCCATTTTTTAGCAGATAAGCATCTCAAGCGTTTTATGCTAATTATAATTCCAACAAAGGTTGGCATGTAGTGAAGAAGACTCAACCTCGTGATTCCTATGAGATTGTGAAATAAATGGATGTTGATATTGTAGATGAGTTAGAAAGTCCTTCAAATGTTGTTGATGACTTAGATAGTCCTTCACAAAAAACGTAAAAGAACTAACGAGGTGAAGTATCTGATTATTACTTATTGCTAAAAACTTCTATTCATTTTGCATTAGAATTTTAACTTATAATACTTTTTGTAGAAATTTTGAGTTTTTTCAAAGCACAAAGACTATGTTGACTGTATTCTTTAGATCACTGAATAAGAAGTTTTCTTACTATTTTTTTACTTTGGACTCTTTTTGTAGATTCAATATGAAGACTGAAAATGAGGATGGATCAGCTACGAAAAGTACCATCAGATATACTTTCTGCACACCTGGGGCAATTGGAAAGGGACGAGGACGACAGCTTAAATCTTTGACAACCAAAGGGAAAACTCTAACTAAGAGTTCATTTTATCAACCTAATGATCTAGTTAAGCAATACAACCAAGAATTAGAAACAAGTAAGTTTTTCAAATCAAATTGTTTTTGAGAATTATCTTTTTGAAGTCCTTGATGTAGGTGATAATCTACTGAATATGCTAAATAAGGTTTCGGTAAAATTTCTTGCCATGTTTTATGGAAAAAGACTAATTTTACTCCAGTTGATCTTCAATCCAAAAATTACTTAAAAAGCAATCAGCATTACCCTAATAAAATTGATTTGATCTACCTCTGCCTCACAAAATTTCACTGTATTATCTGTATACAACAATTGGCAAACCTTCAAACCTTCATCTTCTATGTTACTGACTTTGAACCCCTTGATCAAATAAGTCAATAGTGGCTTGCCTTATCACTCTCTTTTGATTGATTTTCTAGTTGTTTAGGATTAGGGTACCTTGGCACTAACGGCAAGGTCAACTGAAAACAATTAGACAACTACTTAGCTTTTAATGCTGGTTCTATTTTTCTAGTTAGTCTGGATAATCAAGTTACCTCTCTATGTAGTGGAATATTGTTTGATGCACCTGCAAAAAATTATCAACATTATGTTTGCATATATTTACAAATGATTAGTAGGAAACAGTACTCAGAAAGTGAGGTGAGTGGTGACAGATACTTTAGTACCAATTCTAAACAGAGCTACTCATGTACTTTTGTCAGCAAAATTTGGCTGGTAAGATTTAGTGAAATGTTAGTCCTCTTTGATACTTTAGTACTTTTTTCAATCATCCACTCAGGTATATGTTGGCAGTCTTCTTTGGTATACCTTGGATAGTGCAAAGGCATTTGGAAGCAGTCAGTGTCAGTCTTTCTTGCTATACATCACGTTTTGTCTTGCCATCTAAAGTGAATATTGGAATTAAGATGGTTGCTTATAATGTAAATGTGAAAGTAAATGTCATATAAGCATGCCAAATATCACAACACAAGGAAGGAGTGATAGTTGTTTCATACATTTCCTGTCATGTTTTAGATTCATTTCTATTGATTTCTAGTTGTTTAGGATTAGGATACCTTGGTATTAACGACAAGGTCATCTGAAAATAATTACACAACTAATTAGCTATTAATGATAGTTCTATTTTTTCACTCAGTCTAGATGTTCAAGTTACCTCTCTATGTATTGGAATATTATTTGATGCACCCGCAAACAACTATTAACATTATGCAAATTTTTTAGAGACAACCGATGCTAATTATCTTTCTCCCAGTGAATCAAGCTTCTCAAGAACCTTCTGCCCCAATATTACTCTTCCTCTGGTATAAATAGACACATGATATGTTCTTCTAAAGAACTTTTTAACTGCTTTCTATGTCTAAAAAAAAGACACTGTAAGAATAGCCGATGATCCTCTTCCCCGGTAGCTAGAATAGGTTCTGTTTGTTGTGCTCCCAATATAAAGCTTTCTTTTGTGCTTTATGTCCCTAAATTTCCAACTAATATTTTTGCAATCCGTGCCATCACCAAAGATCTAACCTGCAAAATTGAGTTTTTCCATGATCATTGTGTCTTTCAAGATCTTTAAACAAGGAAGAGAATTGACAGTGGTAGAATGCATGATGGATTAGAGATATACAAAAGAAGTCAAGGGGATATTCAATGGGAAGGATTTTTCTGGAGAAAATAAAAATATCGATGAAGAAATAATACGCTGGCAAAGACGATTGGGGCATTTATCTTTTCTTATCATAGAAAAATTATATCCCAGTTTGTTTTCCAGGAATGAGGGTAATTCTTTGTTTGTGATGCTTGTGAGTATGCAAAATATAGTTGAAACTCTTATCTGTCCAGCAATAATAAAAGAACAATTCTATTCATGATTGTCCATTCTAATGTTTGGGGTCTACTCAAACTATTTCTCTATCCGGTAATCAATGGTTTTTCACTTTTGTTGATTGTTGCACTAGGATGACTTGGGTGTATCTGGTAAGAGATAAAAGTGATGTATTTTCTTGATTTTAATTTTTTCATAAGATGGTTTGCACTCAGTTTGATGCTAAGATAAAATTTCAGAACTGACATGGCACGGAATTTATGGATCACCAATTTGGTACTTATTCGAGTTCTAATGGGGTCATCCACCGACTACTCGTCCTAACACTAGTACACTAGATGGAATGGATAAATGGAAAAATAGACATTTATTAGAAGCTTCTATATCTCTTATGTTCACTATGAATCTGTCAAAACCTTACTGGAGAGATGAAATTCTAGCAGCTGCTTATCTTATCATTAGAATGCCTCTCAAATCACTCAACTCTAATAGTCCTTCAGAGATTTTAAGAGGGAATAATATCTATATTGTTCCTCCAAAGGTGTTTGGGTGTGTTTGTTTTGTTCATAATAGGAATGTAGGGAATCTAGATCCGAGGGGCGAGGGCCCTTAAATGTATGTTTATTGGCATTCACCAACACAGAAAGGTTATCGGTGTAACCATCCTCCATCAATGAAGTATTCTATTAGTATGGATATTGCTTTTAGAGAATCTAAACCTTACTTCAATAGAACTCAATCACCTCTTCAAAGGGGGAGTAATGAAAGAGAAAAGGTGATACCTAGTTCTAGATTTTGATGACCATACTCCAAGAGAGAGTTCCATTAGAGAGAGTGCTCAAAAGAAAATTGTTAGATATGTTGTTTAGGGGGAGCCTATTGGACGTTGGATAAACCTGATTTGAAATATTGAAGAAAAAAATAGAAGAAGCCATCATGTATCCTACTCCCTGCCAATCCTCCTTTTCATCGGATGATTTACATATACCTATTGCTCAAAGATTATCAATATCATTGGTGACCTAAACCGTTCCAAATATCAACATAACAAAATATCTAGGAGAAAGCTCATTAAAAGTACTATTTTGGCATATAATTGATCCTACCTTTCTCTTCGACTAGATCAAGAAAACCTTGGGTCAAAATGTATAAAGGGCAAGGAATTACTTGAAGCCAATATGACACACTCCATAACCCCTTGTTGACATCATGAGCCAAGAAATGCTTTAGGATTAGTCATATTCCACACCTAAAATAAGAAATAGTCTTAAATACAAAGAAAGATCAAAATTTGAATACAAAGAAGAAACATAGTCAGCAGACTCAGTGTAATAATTATGAGATCATCATAGAATACTGAGCATGATTATTTACAAGATCCTTTTTTCCATGTATAAATAGTGAATTCCTTTTTGTGTAGAGAGATACAATGACTTGATATATAATTGTGGTTGAGCCACATACTCCAATTATACATATTTTAGACTAGATTTATGTTGTATAAGACTTTTGACTTATCTAGAAAATATTGACTCAAAAGGAAAAGGAATCTTTAGTTAAGTTACATACTGTCTGCAACAGATTCATCAGATGGGGCAAAAGCAGCTTCCTCAGAAACTGCTTCCTAATTTGGTTCTTTGTCCTACTCAAATCTAATAAAAATAAAAAAAAATGAAAGTTTAAAGAAAATGTTCTTAATCATCTTCACCAAAAAAAATGTTGTTAATCATTGTGACGTTAATTAGGTATGTAAAAATAATTATGCATGAATAAAGTGGTCCTGACTGAAAATCTTTAGGTTATCTTACTTATCAATACTGCATGTGTACTTTCATATTCCACAACCTACACAAGTACAAAATATGTTTTACAAGCCAGCAATAAATAAGACAAGTTGGATAGTTGGAAACATTAATAGTTAAGGTGAGTACAGTACCACCAATTTCTATTAATACTAAATAACACTGTAATAGACAGTAAAAGTGAAGCAATGATAAGATCGAGACATCTATATAATTACAAAAGTAGGGTACTCATAACATTTACAAAGAGTCACTAATTTCATCAATGAATTCACTAAGAGAACGGCACATAAGAACTCCATGGTTCGTGAGAATGAGTATATGAAAGTTCATACTCCATTTTCTCCATCAACTAATCAAGTTAAGTAATGCACCAAAATGGTTGAAACAAGTAAGTTTTTTTTTTCAAACATATTGAGTTTTTTATTGCATATATAACTTAAGTATTAGTAATATGATTTGCTTTCTCTAGTTGCTATTCGGAAGGGGCCAGAATAAGGACTTAAAAACTTTACCATGTCTTCTAGTCAAGGAATGGGAACTATACATAAGAAATCCGTGGTTCGTGAGAACGAGTATATGCAAGTTCATACTCCATTTTCTCCATCTACTAATTAACTTAAGCAATTCACTAAAGAGGTTGAAACAAGTAAGTTTTTTTCAAGTCTATTGAGTTTTGTGATTGCATATATAACTTAAGTATTAGTAATATGATTTACTTTCCCTAGGTGCTATTAGGAAGAGACCAGAAGGACTTAAAAATTTTACCATGTCATCGAGTCAAAGATTGAGAGCGATATAAGAACTCCTTGGTTCTTGAGAAAGCATGTATGCAAGTTCGTAGTCCATTTTCTCCATCTACAAATCGAGTTAAGTAATGAACCAACGAGGTTGAAAAAAGTAAGTTTTTCCAAATATGTTGAGTATTTCTCCACATTCATCGCATCATGCACAGTATAGGGATTTCTAAAAGTTTTTTCAAAATCTACTCAGTATTTGTCAACTTTCATCACATCATACAAATGTTTTCTTGTTAGGGGATTCTATGAATAATGTGAGATCTAATACCTAGATCTTTATGCTCCTTGTTAGGGGGTTCTATGATAATAATTCTTTGATTCTTGGGAAAGATAACATGCAAACCAATATTTTATTGCCTCTGTCCATTGATCAAGTTATGAAACCCTCCCAAACTGTTGAAATAGGTATGATATTTTAGAATTCATGTATTATTAAATTTATTGAATTGAATTTTATTAGTATAGTTCTTAATAAATTATGTAGTTGATGGATCATCTAATTCTAGAAAGGTAAAAAGAGTTGGAGGGAGAAACAAGTGCAAGGAATTTGCATCACTTAAAGTTGGTCAGAAGGTGAAAGTAAACTTTTGCAACAATAGAATGGTTGGAAGAAATAGAAATCTATTTTTGAGATATTTAGAAAAGTTAATTCATGAAAGTAACATGTATCCATTGGTCATATCATTGTTGAGTGATATTAAGAAGAAAAAATTGGATCACATGTGGGCAGCTGTTCAGGTAACAAATGTAGTCAATTGTAT
Organism: Capsicum baccatum var. pendulum; assembly: GCA_030864225.1. Taxonomy (NCBI): domain Eukaryota; kingdom Viridiplantae; phylum Streptophyta; class Magnoliopsida; order Solanales; family Solanaceae; genus Capsicum; species Capsicum baccatum. Next base: position 70,030,353 of record CM061558.1, on the reverse strand, counting down.
GAATGGGAATTTGGACCTTTTTTTTATTTCGCTCTATTTGATGTTGCGTATTTATTATTGTAGGATAAATTTCAGAGTAATGACATGAATAATCATTGAGATTATATCTTTGGATGGATGAATGAGTTGTGGAACAAATGAAGGGGACACTTGCATAGTAGATATATGAAGAATAAGTCAATGGTATAGGCTATTAAGTTTAAACCAGAGAGAATAGAGAAGATGGACTGGGAGTGGTTAGTTAAGGAACATTTTTGTTCCAAAAGTTTTTAGGTATTCCTAGTGAAGAATATGTAACTTTTAGTTTGAAAACTTGCATTTCAGCTTTTGTCTTTAAGCTTCCATTTCGTAGCAAAACATTACTTGATTTACAATTTCAGAATTTGCATTTCAATAGATGCTAAACTTATTGTTTAAGAATACAAGCAAGAGGCAAACGTAATACAACAAACCGAGTTAATGTAACAATGCTTCATCATATTGGAAGCAAGCCTATTCGAGAGATAATGTATCAGCAATAGTATCAAAAATTATTTCCTAAAGAAATACTTATGAGGTATTATTTTACATATTTATCTTTGATGTAAAGGGCAGAAAAGATGGTAATCCTGCAAATTTAGGAACTATTTTCTATGAGACTCGTAAGAAAGATAACAAATCTTGTTGAACCTTAAGCAATTGAAAAACACGTGTGTTTGATTAATTAAATATGTAAATTTCTTACAATTATTATGGATTCTGATAAGAATGTCCTTTTATATATTTTGTAGGTTCAAATTGAAAAAATTGTGAAAGTCGAGCCATCTCTAACATAGAGATTGTGGAAAAATGTTTTGGACCTCAAAATCATAGTCATGTATGTTGCTTTGGCAATGGACTAAAGGTGAAAGACATGAAAAGGGCCACTTCTTCAAAGACTGAATTATTGTCGGCTTTACGTTCAACTCGAGAGGATGATAAATCCTTGATTGAGGAAAACAAATCTTCGAATAATCACTTGTCAACCTTAGAAAATAAGATGCAAAAAATAAGAAAAATGCAATAATTCTATGTTTCTCAACATTCACATATCCCTCACACGACTTCGCCTATTTTAACTGAATGACACACTGGCTTATTTTGCTGACAAAGCAAGTACTTATTTTACTTGGTTATTTTGTTGTACAATGAATATTTGTAATACCCTGAGTCTTTACCTCAGACGCTACACAATACTTACGACCCTGAAGGACCACAAGTTAACCCATGACTAATATCTGCTGTGAGCACTGAATAATAATACTGAAAGTACTGTAGAAAAATAGGTTGAATTACCATAAGGTTCAAAATCTAAAATACTGGTAAGTAATAACATCTGATAAAACATTTGAATCTGGGATACTATCTGAACTTGTCTAGTCTGAAAAGCCTCTAACTGAACTGTTTGAATGTAGAGTTTATGGGACAAGCCCCCAACTCACTCTGACTACTGAATACTGACGCTACTGAAAAACTAAATAAAAGCATATCCTCGATAGATGAGGACTTACTACTGTAATCTGATACTGCTGACTAAATCTTGCTAAGCACGGTTAGGAACGTGAGTGTTCAAACCTATTATATGAGATATCATAGCACAAAGACAAAATATGTGTCAGTACATAGAATGAATTAGTATGCTAGATGAGGTAAGGCTAAATGCAAGGGTTCATATGCATGAACAGTAACTGACTGAATGATATAGAGTAACCAAATAAGAATGCATGGATAACTGAAACTTCTATAAAATACTGGGTATGCAATACTATGCATATGCTTGTATATTGTATCTGAGATCTATACTAAGCTAAGTATTGAGGTTATTGATAACTAAAATTACTAATAATTGGGTGACTGTGTCTGACAGTGCTGATTTTGTAGGACTGACTAAGTTCTATACTGATCTGGGTGACTGTGTCTGATAGTACTGATTCTATAGAACTAAACTAATTCTATACTAAAGACAGAAATTAAGACTGTGGGAAGTAATCATCTAACCGACATGCCAATACTATAAATATATTAGGGGTACAACCTATAGCCATAACTGAAAGGGTGTCAGTATCGTGCCACGGGTAAATACAAATTGAAGAGTAACCTTATCTGGCAGGTACTCTAATGAGAACGGTGGAACCCTCAACTGGCAGGTTAAAACCCCTCATCAACCCTAAACTGGCAGGTTGATGTCTCAGCCTACACTGTCTACGTAGTTCTAGAATGCAAGGAATGCTTCTAAGGATCACACCCTTTACTGGCAAGTGAGCCCTCATCTTTGGGTTCACTCGGTGCTGAATCTTACTCCCAACTAAAAAGACACCGAACTAATTATACTAAGCTAAACTAGACTGATACTAAGTTTCACTGAGTTCTGTAATGGATGGAGTTTATTAAGTTTATTGAGTTTACTGAGTTCTGTAACTGAGTTAGAGTGCTACTGATCATGACACTACTGAGACTATTCTATAACTACTGTAGCTCTAGGTAAACAACTAGATTTTCAGGTGTTAAATACCCCCAGGACTCGATAGCGTGAAAGTAAAGTATAGCATAATCTTGAAAAGCATAACAATGTCCACTTGTTCATAATTCATTCATGGAGACATTTTATCAAACACTTGTAAGGCATAAACGTGTACATGATTGGGACCACATAATGACATGTCATGATTCTACTATTTACTTTACAAAGGCATTTTAACAAACACTTGGCGATCATGGATTATTTCACATGATAATGGCCAACAAATGAACATCATAAATACAGTACTCAATTGCAAATTTAAGAGTTTAGCATGCAATTCATATAACCATCACATAAACTATTTTAATTTCATGGAAACTTATAATTAATCATGAATTCAAATCCAATTACTATCATAAACATGAGTACAATCAATTTCAAGCATATAAATCATAATTCTATAAGCTTGTAGTTTTAAAAATGGATTATTGGACTCTATGGGTGAAACGAACCCATAGCTGAACACCTAACATACCTAGGAATATTAATTCTTGAAGGTGCTTGGAGGAATTCTTGAGTTTATTCTTATTTTCTTGAAGCTAGGGTTTTCTATTAGGGAGAGAATGCCTTTTGATTTGGGCAAGAAATGACTAATAATGGCCTAATTACATTCTTAGGGATAAAATCCCTTATCGGGACTGATTAAATTTATGGGAAAAAGACTTATTTTCCCTTAGACGACATTTTAATTTTTGTTAAAATTTCACAACCTAGGCCATTGGAGCATTGTGGCGCTATTGCACCGTGTCACTGGAAATTGATAATTGGAAAATGGGAACTTGGCGCATCGCGGTACAATAGTGGAGCATCACTGTATGCGAATTTACCCTTTGGCGCGATGTGCCATAATCACGGAGTCACATTAAAAATGGATAATTGGGAAAATATCTGGTGGAGCGATATGGTGGGATTGCGATGGAACACTGGAAAATGACAATTTCCATTTGGACTGCCTCCGCGATGCGCTAATTGCCAAATTGGCACACTGTTTTACAAAATATGCTATAACTCTTCACCCGGTTATCGGATTTGGGTGAATTTTATATCGTTGAAAGGCTAACTAAATTTTCTAAGTAATGATAAGCCCTAAACTGAAAAATACTGAGTATTTAGAAAAAAATTATATAGTATAGTTTATGTACTGAGAGTTAGGTTAAGCTAGGGAAATATGGGGTATTACAATATTTTCCCCATGAACATTCATCCTCGAATAAGACTAATTAAGCTGAGAAAAACCTATAGACTAAGTTCACATACTGAACATGCATATCTGATGCATGAATACATGGATGAACTGATTAATGAATGCATGACTATCTTGAAGATGATATGCAATGGTAAAGAATACCAAGTTTATAACTATAACTGAACATGGAACTGAGCAAATCTAAGGAAGACTGTTAACTTAAGATGAATCTAAATTTGTGAAGAACAGGTGAGGATACTTGTTCCACATATCTACTTCTGCTTACCAATTAGCTCCCTCAACGGACTGATTCCTCCAAAGAACTTTGACTAAGGGAACTTCATTGTTCCTCAGTCTGCGAATCTGACGATCGAGGATATGGAATAGAACCATCTCGAAAGAGAGATCGGTCTAAATATCTACGCCCTCTAAGGGAACAATGAATGCTGGGTCACCAATGCATTTCTTTAGCAAGGAGACGTAGAATACTGGGTGTACTAAAGCTATATTTGAAGGCAACTCAAGCTCGTAAGCTAGCTTTTTGAAATGGCTGAGGATTTTGTAAGGATCAATATATCGGGGAATGAGCTTTACTTTCTATTCGATCCTCTTTACCCCCTTGATGGGAGAGATTTTCAAGAACATAAAATCATCGATCTCAAACTCGATATCCTTTCTTCTCTCATCTGCATACGATTTTTGTCGTCTTTGGGCTGTCCTAAGCCTTTCTCTTATGAAATGAACCTTCTCTAAGGCATCAAACAATAAGTTAGGCCTTATAACTGCGGCCTCACCTACCTCAAACCAACCAATTAGAGATCTACATCTCCTACTATAAAGAGCCTCAAATGGAGCCATCTAAATACTAGAATGATAACTGTTATTATATGAAAATTTGATCAAAGGCAAGTGGTCATCCCAACTACCCTTAAAATCTACAACACAAGCTCTTAACATATCTTCTAGAGTCTGAATAGTCCTTTCTACTTAACCATTTATCTGAGGGTTAAAAGCTATACTGAGCTAAATTTAGGTACTAAGACCCTTTTGGAATGCTTTCCATAAGTGAGAGGTAAACTAGGTACCTCTACCTGAGATGATAGACACTGGGACTCCATGTAAACTGACCAACTCTCTGATGTAAAGTTTGACGTAGTCCTTGGCTGAATAGAATGTATGAACTGGCAAGAAATAAGCGGATTTGGTTATCCTATCTATGATAACCCAAATAGAATCATGCTAATGACGCGTACGAGGCAAACCCATCACAAAGTCCATGCTCACTTCTTTCTATTTCCTATTAGGAATGCTGAACTCTTGTATGGACCCGCTAGGCTTCTAGTGATCAATCTTAACCTGCTAACACATAGAGCACTTAGCTACAAACTCTGCGATATCCTTCTTTATCCCACTCCACCAATAGATCTACCATAAATTGCAGTACATCTTTGTGGCCCATGGATGAATAGTGTAATGCGCACCATGCGCTTCTACAAGAATTTATTGCCTCAAGTCATCTACACCTTGCACACATAGAGACCCTGGAAACACAACACACTATCTCTCCCTTGGGAGAAAACCTCTACTTTCTGATCTTTAACTATTTCAACTTAACAAGACTAGGATGTCGATCCTGCTTTACCTTTACTTCAGAAACCAAAGATGATTCTGAACTACTCTGGACCCATAACTACCATCTGCTAAATCAACTAAGCGGACACCTAGAAGGGCAAGATGATGAACTTCCTGAACTAACTTTTTCTTATCATTCTCAACGTGAGCAACACTACCCATAGACAACCTACTGAGAGCATCAGCCACTACATTGTCCTTGCCCAGATGATACAGAATACTCATGTCATAATCTTTCAACAACTCCAACCACCTTCTCTGACACAAATTCAAATCTTTCTGAGAGAATACATACAATAAGCTTTTGTGATCCATGAACACATCAACATGCACTCCATACAAGTAGTGCCTCCAAATCTTTAAGTCAAACATGACAGTTGTTAACTCAAGATCATGAGTTGGGTAACTCTTCTCATGGGGCTTAAGCTGTCTAGAGGCACAGGCTATGACTTTAACTATCGGCATGAGGACACAACCTAAACCTATTTTAAAAGCATCACAGTACACAACAAACCCATCTAAACCATCTGGTAGAGTTAATACCAGGGCTATAGTGAGTCGAGTCTTCAACTCCTGAAAAATCTTCTCATAGGAATTTGACCTTTGAAACTTGACTTTCTTCTGAGTCAATCTAGACATAGGAGATGCAATAGATGATAATCCTTTAATGAACAGATGGTAATAGCCAACTAAACCTAAGAAACTCCTTATATTTAATAGAGAGATAGATCTAGGATAGTTTCTTACCGCTTTAGTCTTTTGAGGATCAACTCTAATGCCATCACCGAAAATAATACGACCAAGGAATGATACTGACCTTAGACAAAATTTGTACTTACTGAATTTGGCGAACAACTGATGAGTTCTAAGAGTCTGCAATACTATTCTGAGGTGATCTGCATGATCATTTTCACTATGGGAATAGATAAGAATGTCATCGATGAAGACTATGAAGAACATGTCCAAGTACTGCTTAAACATTTAGTTCATCAAGTCCATAAAGGCTGCTGGGGTATTTGTAATACAAAGGACATGACTAGAAACTTGAAGTGACCATTCCGTGTTCTGAAAGCTATTTTTGGAATGTCAAATTCTCTAACTCTGAGATGATGATATCTTGATATGAGTTCTATCTCAGAAAAGTAACTGACTCCCTGAAGTTGGTCAAATAAGTCATCAATTATGGAAAGTGGGTATTTATTCTTGACTATGAATTTGTTCAATTGAAGGTAGTCTATACACATTCTGAGAGAACCATCTTTCTTATGCATGAATAGAATTGGTGCACCCTACGAGTAAATGTTGGGTCTGATGAACCCCTTATCTAAAAGGTCCTTTAACTATCCTTTCAATTCCTTGAGTTCTGTTGGTGTCATTCTTTATGGAAGAATAGATATAGGCTGAGTGTCTGGAAGATGGTCTATTCTAAAGTCAATTTCCCTATTGGGAGGAACTCTAGGAAGATCTTCGGGAAACACATCTGAGAATTCATTTACTACTAAAACCAACTCAAGACTAGGAGTCTTTGAACTAGAGTCTTTGACTCACACAAGATGATAGACGCATTCCTTGGATATCATTTTTCTCGCTCGAAGGTATAAAATCAACTGACCCTTAAGTGCTTATTACTACCCCTCCATTCAAGGACTAGTTAATTTGGAAACCTAAAATGAACAATTCTGTTTCTATAATCAACTAAGGAATAGTATGAATGGAGCCAATCTATGCCTATAATGACATCTATATCCATCATCTCTAACTCTACTAAGTCTGCTGAAGTGACTTTATGAGATATCATAATCGGATAGTTCTTGTATACCCGCGGGGCTATGATAGACTAACCCACTGGGGTAGAGACTGATAAAGGTCCTATTAAGTCTTCAGGTTTGATCTTAAAGTTGACTGCTATGTAAGGAGTTACAAAAGATAGAGAAGCTCCTGGATCTAATAAGGCATAAATATGTAAATGAAAGATCTGTAACATACTAGTGACCACATCAGAAGAAAGTTCCTGATATTGTCGGGACAGAAGTACATAAAGCCTATTTGGGTGCTACCCACTGGTGGCACTAAAAGTAGTACTATGCTGATTCGGGTTACTGAATTAAGCTAAAGGACGATTCTACTAACCCTGACAACCTGACTGAGGATAATCTCTGACTCTGTGGCCTGGCTTGCCACAATCAAAACATATGTCACTACCAGCTCTACAGACACCCTGATGGTTTCTGCCATATTTTTGACAAACAGGAATTGTTTGAGCACTACTGACACTACCCTGAGATTTAGAGCCTGGTTCTTTATTTTTGTTACTATTTTTGAACTTAGGAACTGGAGCATTGGCTGAGGATGGAACTAGAACTGAAGATTTTGGGTGAAACTGGGAATGGTTACCACCCTCTGACCTAGGCTGAGAGAAATTAAAGCTACCTATTCTAGCTCTCTTGTTCTCTCTCTCTCTTTTTATTCTTGGACTATCTACTGAGCATGGACCATTAGCCTATATATATCCATCTCCTTAATTCACATCATTATTCTGCACTCCTTAACCATACTTTAGGACACCCCATATATGAACTTGCTCATTCTAGACCTATTATCTTCTACTACTTGGGGAGCTAACTGAGTAAACTTAAGGGAATACACTTTCACGCTCATGTTACCTTGCCTGAGATTGATAAACTCTAACATCTTAGCTTTTCTTAGCTCTAAGGGAAGGAATCTATCTAAAAAAGCAGTAGAAAACTCTTCCCACTCTATGGGCTCTACATCTGTGCCCTTATCTACCTTTTAATGCTTAAACCACGTATGAGATACATCTTGTAGCTTATAGGAAGATAACTCAACACTCTCACTAGAAGTCACTCATATAATATCTGTGACTTTTCGAACCAGATCGAGGAACTCCTGTGGATCCTTTTCTAACTTAGATCCTGAGAATAGGGGAGGATTCATTCAGGTGAAGTCTTGAATCCTGGATATAGTAGTATTGACCATTGGGTTGTCCTGACTGGTAGTTGGTTGTTCATTCTGAGTTGATATGGAATTGGCTAAACTAGCAAATGCACTGTGAATTCTGTATTAGAGACATGCTCGTCTAGGGGATCTGCCTGAATGGACCGAGTTACTGATTAGTTTCTTGTTCTTATTTCATTGTTCTTTTTGGGAGCCATGTTCTGTAAATGAAAGGAAGAAACGAATTAGACTAAGAGTTTAACTTGAGTGCATGCTCACTTGCACAACATGAATACTAAAAGAAGGGAAACTTTTCCTAAACCCCTTATAGCCTCTTGTCCATAAGTGTGGCACACTACACACACATGCGCAAAACTCTACTAGACGCGACTTTAATACTCCCTAGGACTCTTTTAAACCTTAGGCTCTGATACCATACTTGTAACACCCCGAGTCTATACCCCAGATACTACACGGTGCTGACAACCCCAAAGGACCACAAGCTAACCCATGATTGATATCTGCTGGTAGCACTAAATAATAATACTGAAAGTAATGTAGAAAATAAGGTTGAATTGCCATAAGGTTCAAAATCTAAAATACTAGTAAGTAATAACATCTGATAAAACATATGAATCTATGATACTGTCTGAACTTGTCTAGTCTGAAAAGCCTCTAAGTAAACTGTTTGAATATGGATTTGATGGGATACGCTCCCAACTAACTACGACTACTGAATACTAAAGCTACTAAAAAATTGAAATGAAACCATATCCTCGATAGATAAGGACTCACTACTATAATCTGATATTGCTGACTGAATTTCGCTAAGTGCAGTCAGGAACCTAAGTGTTCAAACCTACAATATGAGATCTCATAGTGCAAAGAAAAAGTATATGTCTGTACATGGAATGTACTGGTATGCTAGATAAGGTAAGACTGAATGCAAGGATTCATATGCATGAACAGTAACTAACTGAATGAAATAGAGTAACTGAATAAAAATGCATGGATAACTGAAACTACTATAAAATATTGGGTATACAATACTGTTCATATATATGTATACTGTATCTAAAATCTGTACTGAGCTGAGTACTAAGGTTACTGATAACTAAAATTACTGATAACTGGGTGACTGTGTCTGACGGTCCTAATTATGTAGGATTGACTGAGTCCTATACTGAGCTAGGTGACTGTGTCTGACAGTCCTGATCTGTAGTGCCTCCAAATCTTTAAGGCAAACATTACAGCTGCTAACTCAAGATCATGAGTCAGGTATTTCTTCTTATGGGGCTTAAGCTGTTACAGGCATAGGCTATGACTTTACCTCTCTCCATAAGGACAGAACCTAATATTATTCTAAATGCATCACAGTACGCAACAAACCCATATGAACCATCTGGTAGAGTTAAGACTGAGGCTGTTGTGAGTCGAGTGTTCAACTCCTGAAAACTTTTCTCACAGGAATTTGTCTACTAAAACTAGACTTTCTTCTGAGTTAATCTGGACATGGGAGATGCAATTAAAAAAAATTCTTTAACGAACTGACAAAAATAACCAGCTAATCCTAAGAAACTCCTAATATTTAATGGAGAGATGGGTCTAGGCCAGTTTCTCACCACTTCAGTATTTTGAGGATCAACTCTAATGCGATCACCAAAAACAATATGACCAAGGAATGCTAATGACCTTAGCCAAAATTCACACTTGCTGAATTTGGCAAACAACTGATAAGTTCTGAGAGTCTGCAATACTATTCTGAGGTGATCTACATGATCATTTTCACTATGGGAATAGACAAAAATGTCATCTATGAAGATAATGATGAACATGTCCAAGTATTGCTTGAACACTTGGTTCATTTATAAGACTAAAGGACATGACTAAAAACTTGAAGTGAACATACTGTGTTCTAAAAGATATTCTTGGAATGTCATATTATCTGACTCTGAGCTGATGATATCTGGATCTGAGGTCTATCTCAGAAAAGTTACTGGCTCCCTGAAGTTGGTCAAATAAGTTATCAATTCTAGAAAGATGGTATTTATTCTTGATTGTGACTTTGTTTAACTGAAGGTAGTCTATACACAATCTAAGAGAACCATCTTTCTTATGCATGAATAAAAGTGGTGCACCCTATGAGTAAATGCTAGGTCTGATGAACCCCTTATCTAAAAGGTTCTTTAACTGTTCTTTCAATTCCTTGAGTTCTTTTGGTGTCATTTTGTATGGAAGAATAGATATAGGCTGAGTTTGTAGAAGAAAGTCTATTCCAAAGTCAATTTCCCTTTTGGGAAGAACTCCAGGGAGATCTTCGGGAAACACATCTGAGAATTCATTTACTACTGATACCGACTCAAGACTAGGAGTCTCTGAACTAGAATTTTTAACTCGTACAAGATGATAGACGCATCCCTTGGATATCATTTTTCTTGCTCGAAGGTATGAAATCAACTGACCTTAAGTGTTGTAGTACTACCCCTCCATTCAAGGACTTTTTATTTGGAAACTAAAAATGAACAATTTTGTTTCTACAATCAACTAAGGAATAGCATGAATGGAGCCAATCTTTGCCAATAATGATATAAAAATCCGTAATCTCTAACTCTACTAAGTCTGCTGAAGTGACTTTCTGAGATATCATAATCGAACAGTTCCTGTATACCCGCCAGGCTATGATAGACTGACCCACAGGGGTAGAGACTGAGAAAGGTTTGTTAAGACTTCAAGTTTGATCTTAAAGTTGACTGCTATGTAAGGAGTTAAAAAAGATAAAAAAGCCCCTTGATCTAATAAGGAATAAACATGTAAATAGAAGATCTGTAACATACTTATGACCATATCAGGAGCACTTTCCTGATATTATTGGGACTAAAGTACATAAAGCCTATTTAGGATTTACCCACTAGTTGCACTGAAAATGGCACCATGCAGATTCGGGCGATCGGACTTAGCTAAAGGATGATTATACTGACCCTGAGAACCTTACGGGGGAAAATATCTGACTCTATGGCCTGTCTTGATATAATCAAAACATACATCACTACCAACTCTGCTGACACCCTGATGGTTTCTGCTATATTTTTTACAAAGAGGATTTGTTCGAGCAGTGCTGACACTACCCTGAGATTTAGAGCCTGGTGCCCTATCTTTGTTACCTTTTTTGAACTTAGGTACGAGAGCACGGGTTGAGGATGGAGTAGGAACCAAAGATTTTTGATAAAACTGGGAATGGTTACCACCCTCTGACCTAGGCTGAGAGAAATTTAAGCTGCCTATTTTAGCTTTCTTATTCTCTATCTCTATCTCTCTCCTTATTCTCGGACTCTTATATTTGCTGATCATGGACCATTAGCCTGGATATATCCATCTCTTTAATTCACATCATTGTTCTACACTCCTTAACCACACTCTCTAACACCCCAGATATGAACTTGCTCATTCTAGACCTACTATCTGCTACTACATGGGGAGCATACCTAGCTAACTAAGTAAACTTAAGGGAATACTTTTTCACGCTCATGTTAACTTTCCCGATATTGATGAGCTCTAATACCTAAGCTTCTCTCAGCTCTAAGGGAAGGAATTTATCTAGAAAAGAAGTAAAAAACTCTTTCCAGTCTATGGGCTCTACATCTGTGCCCCTATCCACCTTTTACTGCTTAAACTATGTATGAGTTACATCTTGTACCTCATAGGAAAATAACTCAGCACTCTCACTAGAAGTCACTCCCAAAATATCTATTACTTTCTGAACCTAATTGAGAAACTCCTGCGGATCCTCTTCTGACTTACATCCTGAGAATAGGGGAGGATTTATTCGGGTGAAGTCCTACATCCTAACTGTAGTAGTATTGACCATTAGGTTGGCCTGAACAGTAGTTAGTTGTTCATTCTGAGTTACTATGGAATTGGCTAGAGTAGTGAACACAACTCTGAATTCTACATGAGAGACATGCTCGTCCAGGGGATCTGCCTGAATGGACTGGGGTGATGACTGGTTTTCTATTCTTCTTTCGTTATTCTTTTTGGGAGGCATGTTCTGTAAAATAAAAGGAAGAAACGAATTAGAATAAGAGTTTAACTTGAGTGTATGATCACTCGCACGACATGAATACTGAAAGAAGGGAAACTTTTCCTAAACCCCTTATAGCCTCTTGTCCATAAGTGTGGCACATAATACACACATGTATAAGAATCTACTAGATATGACTTTAAGACTCCCTAGGACTCTTTTGAACCTTAGGCTCTTATACTATGTTTGTAACACCTCGAGTCTATACCCCAAATGCTACACTGTGCTTATAACCCCGAAGGACCACAAGCTGACCCATGACTGATATCTGCTAGGAGCACTAAATAATAATATTGAAAGTAATGCAGAAAAATAGGTTGAATTGTTGTAAGTTTCAAAATCTAAAATACTGGTAAGTAATAACATCTGATAAAATATCTGAATCTAAGATACTGTTTGAACTTATCTAGTTTGAAAACCCTATAACTGAACTATCTAAAATAGAGTTAATGGGATAAGCCCCCAACTAACTACAACTACTGAATACTAAAGCTACTGAAAAACTAAAATAAAAGCATATCATGATATATGAGAACTCACTACTATAATATGATACTACTGACTGAATTTGGTTAAGCGCAGTCAAGAACCTGAGTGTTCGAACCTACGATATGAGACATCATAGTGCAAAGAGAAACTATTCTCTAGTACATGGAATGTACTGGTATGCTAGATAAGGTAAGACTAAATGCAAGGGTTCATATACATAAATAGTAACTGACTAAATGATATAGAGTAACTGAATAAGAATGAATGGATAACTGAAACTACCGTAAAATACTGAGTATGCAATACTATGCATATACATGTATACTGTATCTAAAATCTGTACTGAGCTGAGTACTAAGGTTACTAATAACTGAAATTACTGATAACTGGGTGACGGTATCTGATAGTCCTAATTCTGTAGGACTGACTAAGTCCTATACTAAGGTAGGTGACTATTTCTAATAGTCCTAATTCTATAGAACTGAATTGAGTTTTATACTGAAGACTAAAACTAAGACTGTGGAAAGTAATTATCTAACCGACATGTCCTTTTTCTAAATAGATTTGAGGTCCAACCTGTAAACCCAGCTTAGGCTTAGAAAACCTAAACTTCTTCCCTTGCCTTTTACTAAACATAACTTTCTTTATTTTCTCTTATTCCACTTGTTGCATATACATAATCAACCTGGAAATATCCAAATTTTCAATCAACAAAGTTGACTTGCTCTCAAGGACTAACTCATGAGATAATCTCGAGACAAACTTATGCATCCGATCCCTCATGCTAGAAACCACCTCGGGCACATACCTTGACAATTGATGGAATTTCAAGGCATACTCTTTTATAGACATACTCCCTTGCTTTAAGTTCACAAACTTTTTCACTTTTGTTTTCCTCAACTCATGAGGAAAGAAGCGGTCTACGAAAACCTCAGAGAAATTTTTCCACATGGCGGGACTAGCATCTACACCTATAGAAAACTCTTATCTTTTGTACCATTGGTATGTTACATCTTTTAATTTATAGGAAGAAAACTCAATGGCCTCAAACTCCAAAGCATGCATGATTTAAAAGATCTTCTCTATTTCATCAATGAAGCTTTAAGGATCTTCCTCAGCCTTCATACACAAAAACATAGGAGGGCTCAACCTCATGAATTGGCTAATTCTTAAGGCCTCAGAAGAAACAGTATACAGAATGCCACATTTCAATTGAGAGGCTACCAATGAGTCAAGAGGTTGATAGAGTGATGAAACTCAACATTAATAACATCTCCTTAAGGTGATAGAGCAGGAGGGTCACTCTTATAGTCAAGGTTGGTGGGTATAGGTGGAATCCTACGATGATGGTCAACTGCCGCAGCCCTAGCCCAGGTTCGTACTCTAGAAGTTGGACAAGCTTCATCTATAGTTCCATCAGAAGGGTTTGTTTGAGTCTCAGACTGCCTTGGAGGCATGATCTAAAAGATAGTAAATAGAGATTAGAGGAATCCAAGACCTTAGACTCTATAGATTGAGATTGAAACACAAGGGAAGGGAAACATTTCCTTAAATATCTCATAACCCCTCTTTTATAAGTGCGGCGTGCTTCACCCCATAAAAGATACTCTACTTGACACAATATTATGGAAACCCAACCGACCATGAACCTACGTTTTGATACCAATTTGACATAACCCAAAATTGGGCCATGTCATATGGGCACCTCAAGACCACATGAACCATAGATCACCCCGATAACCCAACCTAATTATCACATCAATAACAAAGGTTGAGTAAATCGTGATCATATAATAAGATATCAGAAAACATAATACAAGTCATAACTTAAACATGTCTAAGCACTAAACTAGATTTATCAAACTAACCAAAGTACCCAAGTCCACAGACATCCAAAATACCTCTATACAAACCGATATTTAGAAATGTATATATTGGGATAAGCCCCCAACAATAGCCAAACCAGGTCAAAATAAGACTAAGTCTAAAGATAGGAGACCAAGAAAAAATGCCTTTTGAAGTAAGAAAGCTCACCACTCTAAAGTTAATGCATGAACGGCTTCGATCACCTAATGATTGTGCATGAAGATAAGATAATGCTCTGGCCCCTATGTCTCCGGCCTTTATGTCACATTAGGACATAGTTTCCAGAGACAGTTAGTGATTAGAGCACTAGTATGTAACTCAAGGATAAGGATTAAATAGCATTATCAATCAACAATAAGTAAATACATCATATTCAACCATATTCATGACTTTATCCGTACATGTAGGTGTATCACATGCCAAAAAAGTAGACAAGTCTTAACAACATTCTCAAAGCACTCAATCACAAGACATAAAGTGAAGGACTCCGACCTTCCATAATTAGATTTAAATAATTCTTATTAGGTATGGGACTTCAACCACATTCACATATTACTTAGAAAAAGGACTTTAACCACGTACTCACTTATTAATCAAGAGACTTTAACCATATTCACATCTATTCAACAAAGGGAGTCTAACCACACACACACATACATTCATTTAGGCAAGGGACTCTAACCACTTGCCCATACATTAGGCAAGGAACTCTAACCTCATGCCATATTAGATAAAGGACTCTAACCCAAGACATTTCATTTGGATAGGCACTTTAACCTCAAGAGACCTCATTGTGCAAGGGACTAACCACAAGTGATTTCATTAGGCAAGGAACTTTAACCTCAAGAACTTTGATTAGGCAAGGGACTTTAACCTCAAGCCATTACGACTATCATTAGTCAACATTGAGACCCAAACCCTTTATTCATACATCATCATCTATTCAATTCACACTCAAGTACTCTAACCCATTTAGATAAATCAACACTATCATAAGAGCCTTAGTTTCTCAACCATTTTAATAAGACAATGCCTTAATTAAATTCATCATATAATTCAATTTGTGGTCATCAATACCCTCACAACTATTCACATTTCATTAAAAATCTTATACCACATTCATACCACCTTTTCATTCAACACACAATTCAAGTTCATTTTCATGTTTGGGGACTTTAGCCCCTCATTAACCATAAACCAACAAGGTCATTAATTTCACCATACATGGCTCATAATACTTTTACAATATTATTTAACAACTATTCATACTTATTGGTACATTACCCTAGTTCAAAATATCACCAACATAAGACTAGACTATTTACTTAGACATTTTAACAAACATCTTGTGTGCATGCCTTAACAAAGGCCATTTTTATGGTAGAAATCATCAAGATTAGAGTTACTCAAGACTCACATGCTATAACACATACAAGAATCCACATGCTCAAATCATCATCAATAACATGTATAAAGACAAGTCTAAGCAAAAGTCAACATTATTCATCATTAGGCAATAAAACCCTTTTTATTTGATTTCAAAATCATCATGTACATTTACCAATACAAGTGTAAAATACATGGGTTTAGAGTTATATATCAAGGGGAAGATTTACATGCCTTAGACAACTTAATTTACCAAAAGTCTTGACTTTGCTTTGCCTCTTGAAGATCACCCGTGAAACCCTAGCCCCCAATTCTTCACAAATAAGTTTGAGAGAGTATTTAGGGTGTTTGATCCATAAAAATTGATGTTTAAGATGATACAAACACTTATATAGTGAGGGGACTTAGGGTTTTTGGTGTAGGAAATGACCATAAAGCCCTTAGTTAAAAGCTGAAAAATGAGCCCATGTAAGGGTACGACTCACTTAAGGAAATGTACCCTAGGGTACAAGTGGTACTCTAGCTCATACCTAGGATCCTCCTAGGTTACCTAAACTATTGGGGGTACTATTAAACACCATTAAGTCATCTCAAAAGGGTATGAATTATGCCTTAAATCATATCCATCAACCGTACCAAAAATAGTCCAATCCAAATAAAGGTTTCACTTTATACGGTTGGTATTGGTATGACTCGTACCTTAGGGTATGATTGATTGGAGACTCACTAATACCTAGGATAGTGAGTGAACCTCACTACACTACCTAGGGTATGAGAGGGGAGGGAGAGAAATATACAACTCGTATCCAAGTGGTACAACTCATACCCTAGTCATACCTAGTCATACCTTGATCAGTGATATCAAAAAAAGAAATTCTCCTAATGGTTCAAAGCCTAGGTGTTTGAAAGGGTGATCGAACACCCATCCATTTAGACCCCTTGAAGACAAACGTGGTTTTTAGTATTGGTCCATCGGGACCTCCACTTTCATGGCCTAGCTACATCCCCTTTAAGACCAATTAAAATAAGTTTCATACATTCCAATTCATTAAACCAATGATACATTTAAGTCATAAACTATTGGGATCGATATACCAACTACACTTGCAAGCTTTTAATTATGTTGTTTCAATTCTATTAACTTTGGAAAATGCCTCGACCCCCTTTTGTTTATTAAATTGATGTGGGGGAATGTTATGACTTCATTTGTTCATTAAATCAAATTTGATTGTTTAGAATTTTATTCTATGCAATAGTTTCAAAAGTATTTTCAATGCGTATATTCTTATGTTCAAACAAGTTTCACAATATTGGGTTGAGGTCATTGCCAATTCAATTATAAGAATCCATATAATTGAGGGAATCCATGACCCCCTAGTTTATTCACCATGCCCATGCACCTCATACATTCAAAAACATCATTAAAGCATGAATATTTACATATAAACCATGGGAACATCATTTAAGAAAAAAATCATTCAGAACCTTCAACCCATATTCCAAATCCAATATTCAAAACCACTTGAATAATTTAAAACATATATTTTAGCAAAATAAGATTTGGGGAAGAGTAACATGCTTGAGATATCAAGAATAATGGAGAGAAATCACCCTTGGAAGCTCTAATTGCCAATCTCATTAAAACCCTAGGTGTTCTTGACTTAGGAATTTGAGAGTGTTGAATAGTTGTATTTTATTTATAAAGGATGAAAATAGGGTCCCCAAGGGGCTTTATAGTCGTTGGTCTTAAGTGCAAAAAGAGGGAAATATCCAAAGTGCCTTTAATTGAAATCTAAAAAATAGTTGCCAATGACCACAGGTCTCCTTATGACTCATGAGGGCACATTACAATTCATCACCATGAGTCATAGCCTATGTAGAAACATGAGGCCTTCCTACTTCTTACCTTATGACTCATACCATATGAATTATTTTTTGACCTTACGACTCATAGGGTCTAGTCGTACTAAAGACAAAATAAAGGGGCCCTCATACTGGTGAGCTACGATTTAAACTATATGGTTCATATAGAGTCTTCACGACTCCTGTGGTACAAGTCATGGTCAAAGTAGTAGCCTAGACAAACCTTAATGGTCAGGCTACGATTTGGGTCCTACAACCTGTATGGATGCCTTACGACTCGTAAGGTAAGTCATGGTCTAAGCAGTAAGCTCAAACTTAGGGATCTTTTAGAGTCAAAAATCCAGGATGTTCATGACTTATTTGGATTTCTTCATGATTATGTTCTTCAAGGACATTCTTGTGTGCTCAAAAAGTAGAGAGAAGAATATGCAATATTTGAGGATTGTGCTCCAGACTTTCAGAGATCATATGTTTTTTGCTGAATTCTCATAGTGTAAGTTCTTGAATCGATGACATTCCTAGGATATGTAGTGTCTAAGTATGGGATTATGGTGGACCCAGTGAAGAGTGAAGCTATTTGTGATTCGGCTAGGCCTATATCTTCGTATGAGGTTTGCAACTTTATTGGTTGGTTCGTTACTACAAGCAGTTCATAAAGGGTTTTCCTACTATTGCAGCACTGATGACTATATTTACTTGGGAGGAGGTTTTTTTCCAGTTGTCCAAGGAGTGTGAGTCGATCTTTTGAAAGCTCAAGGGATTTCTCACCTCAACTCTTATATTGGCCTTTTTGCTGAGGGTGAGGATTCATCATCTATTGTGATGCTTTCGATGTTAGTTTAGGTTTTGTTTTGATGCAAAAGGGCTGAGTTATTGCTTATGCATCAAGGTAGCTAAAAGGTGCATGAGCGCAACTACCCCATACATGATTTGGAGTTGCCGGTGGTAGTTTTTACACTTAAGATTTAAAGGCATTATCAATGTGGTTTGCATTGTGAGATCATCATCATAATCTTCAGCATCATATGACCTAGAGAGAGCTTAATTCTAGGTAGAATAGATGGATGGAGTTTCTTAAGAATTATGACATCTCTATTTTCTACCATACAGACAAGGTGAACATGGTAACGGATGCCTTGAGTTTAAAAGTGGTGAGTATTGGTAGCTTGGATTTTATTTTAATTTTTGAGAGGCCATAGACATGAGATATCCAGTCCTTATCCATGGTGCAAATTAATATTTTTGACCTCAGGAGTATTTTTGCTAGTGTTGAGGCAAGGTCTACATTATTTGACCAGATCTGGAGTCATTATTTTAAAGATATGAGGCTTTGTATCATTCATAATCATTTGTTGAGTGGTGAGTTTAGGAGGGATACCATAGATTTCGAGGGTATTCTGAGGTATGATAGTCATATTTATGTTTTGAGTGTTGGAGACTTAATTCAGTCAATTTTGCGTGAGGCGCACAACTCCAGATATTCTATACACCCTGGTATAACTATGATGTATATAGATTTAAGGCATCATTATTGATGGAGTGGAATGAAGAGAAATGTGGCAGACTTTGTAGCTCATTGCCTATTTTGTCAGCAATTGAAGGTTGAGCATTAGGGGCCTAGTGGCCTAATTTAGAGATTACCCATTCTCAAGTGGAAGTGGGAACAGATACCATAGATTTTATGAGTGGTTTGCCTCGCACCTTATATGGTACCAATGGTATTTGGGTTATTGTAAATCGGTTGACCAAATCAACATATTTTATTCCTACTCAAATGTCCTCCAGTGCTGAGATGTTAGCTTATATCTATGTTCATGAGATAGTTCGTATACATAGAGTGCTTATATCTATTATATCAAACTGGGGATAAGTGTTCACTTCTAGCTTCTGGAGAGCTTTTCAAGAGAAGTTAGGTACCTAAGTGGATCTTAGCAAAACTTTTCACCCTCACACCATTGGGCAGTCAAATTAAACTATTCAGGTACTCACAGATATGCTCCAAACATGTGTTATAGATTTTAGAGGTCAATGGTAGCAACGCTTATCTTTGGTGGAATTAGTGTATAATAATAACTACCAATTGAGTATTGAGATGACACCGTTTTAGGAATTATATGGTATATGTTGTCGATCTGTGATTAGATGGTTTGAGACCTCTGAGATTAAGCCTTGTGGCACTGACTTGCTTTAGGATTCATTGGATAAAGTCTGGGTGATTCAAGATAGGTTGAGGGCAGCTTAGAGTAGGTAGACGGATTATGTAGATCATATAATTTATGCCTTGACATTTGGAGTTGGAGATTGGGTATTCCTTCACGTATTGCCCATGAAGTGTGTGATGAGGTTTAGGAAGAAAGACAAGCTCAGCCCCAGATATATTGGACCTTTTGAGATCTTTTACACTGTTGGAGAGGTGACATATAATTTAACATTACCCCCAAATTTTGTTGTTGTTCATATAGTTTTCCATGTTATTATGTTGAAGCGGTACATTCCCATGAGTTTCATATGCTTTGGTGGGACTCAGTTCAATTGGATGAGAGAATGACCTTCATGGAGGAACCAATGTTCATATTATCTAGGGATGTCAAGCGGTGGCTCTCCAGAGATATTCCATTGGTTAAATTTTAGTAGAGACACCATCTAGTAAGGAAGGTTTCTTAGAATATTGAGAGCAAGATGTGGTCCCAGTATCCGTACCTATTTGAACCTTCAAGTACATCCTAACCCTTTACTTTCACAGATGAAAGTTCTTTCAATAGTGGATATTATAATGGCCCTCCAGGTCATTTTCTACTGTTCATGTATTTTTATCATTTAGAGATTTCCTATAGTTGTCCCAAGTCATTTATGACTTATTGGAGTATAACGACCCAATTTCCTTAACTGGAATGCTACACGATGCTCATAACCCCAAAGGACCACAAGTTAATCCATGACTGATATTTGTACCTATATACTGCATAAGATAACATTATAATACGGAAACATGCACTGAAAGGCCATAAGTTTCGATCATGAACATAACTGAATAATGTAATATCTGTGTGGGGTAATATAATACCCAAAATAAAACTGAAGTTTAAAACATAATAGTCTGTATCTAGTCTACATCTAGTCTGAAAGTCTCTACTGTCTGAAGAATCTCAATAAGGAGTTGATGGGACATGTCCCCAACTAACTCCAACTAATAAGCTAATCAATAAGATACTAGAAAATCATTATGTCCTCGAAGGATAAGGACTCACTTCTACTCTGACTACTAAATCTGGAATATAGTGCTGATCTAGAACTCGTGTCTCTAAACCTATGGTATAACATAAAAAGAAAGCACCATAGTGCAAATGCGTCAGTACATATGTACCGAGTATACATGTGAGGTAGGCTATATGCAATGGTCCACATGCATGAATAATGCTAACTGACTGTCTAACATGAACGTGAGAATACATGCATAAATATGTAACTGTAACTGACAACGTGATTTCATGATTTTTGAGTCTGTATACTGATAACGTGACATACTAGTAACAGATATGAATGATAATATGAAGGACTATATCTTAATAATACTGATAACATGGGTGGCTGCATCTGGGTATAACTGATAACGTTTGTGACTGTAACTGATAGTCTTGAATCTGATGGAACTATCTGAGTTCCGTACTGCATCTGAGTTGACTGTATCTGACAGTCCTGAAATCGGAAGAACTATCTGAGTTCTATTATTGAGACTGATTGACTGTATCTGACAGTCCTAATTTTGTAACATGAAACTGTGGGAAGTAGTATCTAACCGACATGCCCCAAAGGTATTATAATAGCTGAGTTGGGGGTCCAATCTATGCCCTGATTAGAAAAGTGTCAATACCGTGCCACTGGTAAGGACAACATGTGAGTAACCTTCATATAATAGGTAACTCTAGTGAGAATGGTAGCAATCCTCACATAACAGGTTAAGCCACCTCATCGACCCTCATTTAGCAGGCTACGATGTCTCAACCTATGTTGGCTACATAGTTCTGGAATGCAAGGATTGCTTCTAGGAATCATACCCTCGTATAATCGGTGAGTCCCTATCCTTGGGTTCACTCGGTGCTAATTCCTACTCTCATCTGAATGGACACTGAACATGATTTATTAAACTGAATTAAGCATGGACTAAGTTACTGAATTTTCGTGGCGGACGGAATACTACTGATATTTGACAACTTACTGAGTCATGAGATCATGGAGATTTTTCCTGAGTCATAAGACTATCTGAAGTCTAAGATTTCATAGCTTGACTAAGAGTATCGTGAAAACATGACATGGCTCTAGGCATACAGCTAATATTTCGAGTACAAGTACCCCCAGGACTCGATAAAAGGAAACTGACATAGCATGATTTACTTGAAGACTTGACTAACATCATAATACATACTACATTCATAGGAGCCTTTCATCAAACATGTAATAGGAATAAACTTGTACATACATAGGGATTTCATGATATCATGCTAGTTAGATAATTTTACTTCATCTAGACATTTAATCAAACATATTGTAGGCATAGTACATGTAAAGCACATTATACAATAATTAAACATCATGCTTCAATTCTAATTCCATAATACAACGTTTTAGTCATGAGATTTCAGAAATCTTTATCTATACTAATCAACCCACATGGAATTTATCATCAAATCATGGAATACAAATCAATTCCTCATTTATCAACATGAAAGAGAACATACAAAGGATGAAAACATGAAGAAAATCCATAACTTGTAGTTAAAAAGGATTCTTGGACTTCATGGATGAAAGAAGACCATGAATGAACACTATGCATACCTTAGATCGTGATTTTGTGAAGATTGATGGTGAAACCTTCTTTAAATTGGACCTTCTATGAAAACCCTATCTTGAGTTCTTGAGAGTATTTGAGAAAAACGTCAATATTTTGAATGAATAAGGGCTAAATCCTGTGTTACACGTAATTTAGCGCGACGCGGCGGTATCGCACCGTGTCACTGGAAATTGATAATTGGGAAACTGCACGTTCCCGCGATGCGGAGGTATCGCGTTGGCACCTTGTCATGACCTAGAAGTTTGGAGCGACGTGCCAGTATCGCAAATAACACTGGAATTTGACAATTGCCATTTGAGCTATCTCCGCGATGCGCTGAAGCCTCAAGTCAAACACTGTCTCACTAAAAAAGATCTAACTCTTCGCTCGAGTTTCGAATTTGGGCGAATTATATATCGATGGAAAGATTATTCAATTTTTCACGTGATAGGAAGTGAAAATTATGAAAGAACCATGTGTATAAGAATGAATTCTTATTTCAAAGAAAGTTCTAACATCCTTGAGATGATTTTCAAGCTAAGAAAAAACACGATACTACATGGAGATGACAGCTTAGCTACCAGGCAGTTCATTTAATTTTTAAAGAAAATTTCCTTTTGAAATCTTCATTGGTAAGAATTGGCTATCGGGAGTAAACTTCAGGTAAATGACCTTGTATGTCAATTCAAATAGTTCCATCAACTTTAAAACATCAATTTTAGGTCGGGGGACCTTTGGTTCGTGTCCTAAAGTTTCTAAACATATTTTAAGCTATTGGCTGACAATTGATAAAAATAGGCCCATGGTGTGGAGCCCACATTTTGTCAAAATAACCCTGAATAGAAATTTAAAGAGTGTCATTGAGCTTGGAATGTCAATTTAATAGGGTACATAGTTAATTTGCATTCACAAGATTCTAGACGAATCTCGAGGGGTCAATATAGACATAAAATCTTTCAAGTTTCAGTTGGTGCACTCAGTTGTTGCTTTAGCTAAAGCAGATATTTGGTCGCTTTAGTAGCCAGTCAATTGCTTCAGCGGCCCTAGCTTGCCCAACGAGCTGCTTTAGGTGTAGTCTGACCGCTAAAGCAGATGCCTCTTTAGTGGAAAACTGTCCACTTTAGCGATAGGCCAGGCCAAGCAGGTACCTCTTAAGCGGTCAAGTGGTCGCTTAAGCGGTACCTGGGAGACGATTAAATGTTCCAGTTGCCCAACTTTCTTCCTATTTTTTGTAAGTCCAAGAGATAGAAAGACCTAGAGAGTGCAGAAAATGAGAGATTTGGGGGGGGGGGGGGGGGGGGCTTATGAGCTTGGATTGCTCATTTCTTTGTCAAAATCTTGGTAAGTTTCCATTAAATTCTTGGTTAAATCTCTAATTTATTCACCAAATCTCTAGATTCTTGTTGAGTATATTGAGGTGTTAATTGATCTCTAAATTTACCCATCCTAGAGTTTACATATTTCTTGAGCATGGAGGGACGTGTTGACGATTTCAAAAGTGCAATCCCAAGAGTGGGCCCCACATGGAATTTGTACGTTTAAATCTTTTGGACTCAAAGCATAAAAATGAAATATGCCTACTATTGTTCTCGTATTGATGAGTAGATTACCATTTTGATAACGTATAATCATGCAGAAGCTTTTCAAAAGGGAAATCATTAATTTAGCAGATTTCACCGAGATTTTTTGGGTGTCCAAATAGGCTAGGTTTACCTTTCTCTTAGATTAGGCTTAATTATATTATCAATATGATATTATGCTTTCTTTGGGATGGGATTTAGGTCTTGAAAGTATATTTGGTGTGATTTTGATCTTTTCATGGTTATCATAATTAGGCATAATTCACCTAGCTACTCATTCTTTAGGTAGATTTACTATTTTAGGACTAGATTGTGGCTTATTTAATATCTAGTTGTAAAATTAGATACCCTATTCTATTTGAGGGGGAGGAGGAGGAAGAGGAGGAGGGGGAGGAAGAGGAAGAGGAAGAAGAAGATTATTCGTGTTATAGATATTTAATATAACATATTGGAATCCAAGTAGGTTATGGTTTATGAGTAGTACACTGTTGTTAGTAATCATATCCATAATGTAGATTTGATTGGGAAAATAATACTTAGGCTTGCGAGCATGGAGTTTGGGTGAATAAAACATGAATTTAATGTAATAAAGACTTAATTGTGCGTTGATATGCTAATATATTAATCCTTCATGGATGTTTTGTGTTTGTGGATTGTAATATGAATTATGCAAATGGATGGATTGTAACATGGATGGATGTTTTGCGTTGATATGGTGGATTGTAATATGAATTATGTAAATATAAATGACAATGAGATGGTGTGAGATCATAGTCTAGTTATTTAGCGTAATTACCATAAGAAGGTGAACTTAGTATCATGTGAGGTTAGAATATGGGATAATCTTGCTTAAGGTTAATGACGAGGACTGACTATGGTATATAAGGAGGAATTAACTTAACTTGAGAGCTTAAGTTCAAGTTAGGCATAGGGTTAGTAAGTAAAAGGTATAAAGGCGTATAACTAAAGCTATTAAGTTGAATAAAGTTGAATGATTGGCTAATGGAGTAGGTCTTGAACCTAGTAATGACTTGAATATAAGAGTTGCTAGATAACAATGGAATCCCTAGTTTAGGTAAGAAAAAAGGGGGATTGAATTAATGTATTAATTACTAGATTTTAGACTCCATTTGGTTGCACGTGTGCAACTAAAATGACTACTTGAATTTAACAAAAATGGCTTGATAATGCTTACTGGAGTAAGTCGAATATTGGTCTTCTAACATCCAATAATTGATGAAACCAAAGATTCATATATACTTGTGATTTGGTGTGTTAAAGTATGATTGTTGTTATATAAATTGACTAACTCGAGTTGACCAAGTAAGATGGTTGTCTATTGTTGCAATGAATGCTTAAGGAATGTAATTGATAAATGATATCCTAAGTGTTAATCACATATAATAAGGTTATATTAATGTCTTATTAATTGCAAAATTATGATCGCTTATTCTTATTGTGGGATGTAGAAAAATTTAGATATCTTCACGGGATTGGTTAGTATGATTCATTGGTTTGATTGGGTATCACACTGGTAGATTACATGGATAAGAGTTCGTCCCTTGCAGGTTATGACTAGTGGCAACTATTAGACCCTTAGCATATATGTACAAGGTGTCGCGCCTCATTTTTCTCATGAAAAATGAAACTCGGCGTGACCACTCTTTTTGGAATTGTTTATGGGAGAATGTGAAGAGTCGCCACCTAACGTATTAAAGTGTGTTAGGGCACCGATCTAGGCTAACTACAAACCTGTTTTGTTATTTTGTCATAGTTCACCAGAAATTCAATGAAGAGTTCAAGTTACCTCAAAAAAAAGGTGTTAGGCACCTTTCAAGGTCCACAAAGGTGGTTCCCAACCGAATTCGTATTTTACGTGGAAATTCTATGTGATAAATAAAGGTCTCTTATTTTTAACTTAATTATTAACTAAGTGATAAAATAATTAATAAACAAACACATGTTATTTTATCATTTTTAATTATTAATTATCTAAGTGATAAAAGTCAGTAAAACATGTAAATAAGACAAGCAAGGAGAGAGAAGTGATATAAATTATAAAGGGGACTGCTTATGTAATAAATTAACAACCCCAAATAAATAAACATGTAAAATAAATAAAAGAATAAATTCAAAAAAAACAAAGGAAAGTTTTGGTTTCATTTTGATCAGAACCCCAACTTGTTTAATCCTTATCTGACCCACTAGCTGAATTCTTAAATAAGTAACAATGTCAAATGTCATGTAATGTCTCTGGAGATCACCGCTTCCGAATGACTACCCATCCCACCCCACTTAGGTTGGTTGTTAAACTAAAGGCGTACTAAAAAGGGATAAAACTAGCATCTCTAGTAATACAGATCATCCCACCTATCGTCCAAGAGACATTTGACTTTGCTAATTTGAATTTGTGGTCTAAACAAAATAAAACTGTGTTTTTCTAAGACTCAAGGCGTGTAAAAAGGGCATGTCAAAACGTGAGAGAATAAGAATGTTAATTTATTGTGTAAAAGATAGCTAAGCATGATGTCTAAGTGGAAAGCAATTGTTTATTGATGAAAAGTAATTGTCAAACCGTAAAAAAATAATATTGTAAAGTTGTTAAAACGAAGTACGTCAAAATAAAGTAAATATGTTGAAGTGTGATGCCTGTTAATTTTGTGCGAAACATGTTATAAACTAATGACAGTGTAAGAAATTACAAACATGTTGAAAATTACTACAAGTATTTTAATACTGAAAAGTCCATTAACATGCTGAAAATGCATTTTTTATAACACTGAAAGGTGAATTAACATACCGGAGTTTAATATTTATATGTTGGAAAAAATAGTTTTAACATGCTGAAATTTAACATCTATATGCTGAAAAACAGTTTTAACATGCTGAAATTTAATTTTTATGTGTTGGAGAGTGCTTTAATGTACTAGATATTACTTTTAAAATGCAGAGATTTAGTTAATGAGCTAAAGAGATGTTTGAATGTGAAAAATTAAAACATAATCGTTGAAAATGTAAATAAAATGCTAAAAATGTCATTTGTGATATGTCAAACTTTGTTAATCATGCAAAAGTAAATAAATATGTTGTAAGCTGACATATTTTCATAAGGTGAATTTAGTTAAACTCCTAAAATCATGCAAAAGTAAGTGATAAGCGATTTAATTAATGAATCCTAAAATTATATTTATCTAGGTGATTCACATAGCACATAAAGCACGTAGACCTAAGTTGTGTTAGCCTACGTGATTCATAGAGCACATAAACCCCGCCCCCGAGCAGTTCCCAATTTTATAATTAAAATAAATAGTATTTATACAATAATATTACATGCCCATATCTAATAAAAGACTAATAAAAGAAACTGATAGACTAGTGAGAAGGAAATAACACCCATCCCAAAGCCCTGAGGACTCTTCCGATCTCAAAATATCACTTAGTACCTATCAAATACGAGCAAAAGAACGGGGAAAGTACAAAAACAACATACTCGAATATACCAACACATTGTCTTAAATAAAGCAAAAAAGATATAGCAAACAAGCACAACATAATTATTTCCTATAGACATGTTTTTTATGCTTTGCTACCATAAATGCTACAGAATAAGAAAGAATACATCAATAGAGACTAACCGATTAGGCACAAAGCAATAATAATAGAATCCAAAGCAATTGCAGCAAAGATAAGACCAGACGTTTCTTTCAAATCCAAAGTGCCAAAGATCTTCGAAATATTTTTAGGAAAAATAGAGGAAGTAATAGCAGAGGAGAAATCTGTATATTGTCAGTTGTCCTTTAAAGAATGGGGGAGGATTATTTATATAGTAGTCCCCATAAAGAATTGAAGGGAACAAATATGTAAGGATTAGTTAGTGATAGTAAGAAAGGAAAATAGATTATTCTAAACAATCAATCAGAATCAATTAAGGAGGAGAAAAATATTGAATTTCCTTAAATATTACCACACAAATCCAAACGTTTTACTATAAATCCACAGCATGAGACAAATATTTTATTTAAATAAGGCCAATTAATTCCAATCAAATATAAAGCACACGCTTACCAAAATTCGATAAAACAATTAAAGCACACACATTGGGTTTCCATGAATAAACCAGTAATAAGGGGTCGTTTGGTAGGGTGTATAAGATCAATGAAAAATATAGTGTATTAGTAATACTTGCATTAGTAATGTTTGTATTACTTATGCTTGTATTGGTTATGCATGTATTATTTATTATACATTATTTGGTTTTATGTATAAGAAATAATACATCTTACGTAATTTCTATAAAAGAAATGTTTGTTTTCAAAAACACCTTTCTTTGACTTTGTACACTTTTTTGCAACAAATATTTTTATCATCTCAAGTATAATTAGTATTGTTGAACTAGTATATAGAAGTTTCGGATTAATTACAAAACTTTCATCTTTGCACATGAAATATTATGTCAACGGATTAACATAATCGAAACAAAAATAAAATATGACACGTAAAATTAAGAAATAGCCTCAATTAAATCTTTTTAAAGATTAAAATGGTGGAAAAAAATTATGAAATATTTTAAAAAGATTCACTATTGCAAATTAAAGTGGCGGGAAAAGGAATGATAAAATATTTTGAGAGGAAAGTTAAGGGGTATTAAGGCCATTTAATAAGTTAATGCATGTATTAAAGACTTTGCATTACTAATACATATAAAATGGGTGGTATTAGTAATATACACCTTAATACATAATAAAGTGTATTGACTAAAAATTGTACTAAACAAGGTATTCATAATACACATTAACTAATACATGCATTATTTTTGCCAATACACTCTATCAAACAACCCTAAGAGGGAAAACTAAAAGGTAACAGAATATTTTAACAATCAGTAAGAATATTTTCCTTAATGCACTGATCTGATTTAATAGAATCATAGATTACGTTAATCCTACCAAAAAAATATATAATGAAAAACTGTCCAAGTTAAGAGGAAAGGAAGGCAATCAGTAAAATAGATAGAAAAATAGTCAAGGCAAATCACCCCGAATCACCATAAATAAACAAGCAGCAAAACAAGTAAATAACATAGAATATGGACGGCACTAGTGTTTATCAATAGCAAAATTAACGGAATCAGTCACATAATTTGTCAAAATAGAAGGATTGTAAAATATTCCACGGGATATTGCAATTATGCCCAAAAACATGTAAAAATTCCAAGAGATATTGAACACACAAATCACACCCTCGAGAAAAATTAAAATTATGCTTAATTTTAATACCATCTTCGTAGCAATAACAGTGGAATGAGGAGAGAATCGAGATTTAGAGAGTTTGTGAAATCAGTTCTCAAATCAGAGATTAGGATTAGGATAAAACTTGAATAACAAAAAAGGATTTCACATATAATAATCTATAAATATATAATTAAACAAATTGAATCAAAATTCAGAGTTAAATATCATGAAATTTTAATCTAAGCAAACAAAACATGCAATTTAAGGTATTAGAAAGTCAAACCAGAACATCAATCATACGAAAGTTCATTAAAAACCTCATCGATCATCAACTCCGGCGAGGATGTGATAAATGAGGTGAGGGAGGACGGCCGGATAGAGGAGCTTAGGCGGCAGTAGCTTGGACGACTGGTGTTGTTGTTGCAGTGGAGACGGTACCTTGGGTTGTCGAATATAGGTGCGTAAATGGAGGAGGAGATCGGAGGGATCTGGCGGTGGTGGACTTGGCTGTTGGCGGCGGTGGTGGCAAAAATGGTGGCGGCTGGCCTGGTGGTTGATTTTGTCGGGTTACATAGCGGTTATTTTGTCGGCCAATGGTGGCGGCTGATATTGTTGATACTGCTTCAGACTCTCCGATCCTCAGTTCCGACAATTTAACAATGTGAGAGAGAGAACCGAAAGAGAGCGGATGGGAGAAGAGACACAGAAGTTCAACGGGGAAAGAACGACGGGAGGCGGTGCCGGTTTTTCTTCAACCTTGGTTTCTGGTCGGCGATGGAAGCCATGGTTATTGGTAGAAAAAAAGTAGAAAGAAAGGAGAGGTAGGTGGCTGTTTGGTTGAAAATGAATTAGGGTTAGGGAGTGGTTGTTTAAAAGGCAAGAGAAGGCTTAATTGATCTCAGTCTTGGATTTAACGACTGAGATTAAAATGATTTTAAAAATATGTCAAGATTTAGATGTCAAATTGGGATTAAAATTGATATCAATATTAGACTAAAATTGATATCAATTGAACAAAAAAGTGGCTAAATATTAAAACACATAAGGGAAATCGGAGGGAAGTGGTTGTTATTTTAATAAATGAAACATAATAAGATGTTGCCGTTAATGTTACGTAAAAAAATACTATATTAAATTATCGATAAATAAAACAAAACTAGAGAATGTTTGTAAATTGTAAGTGTGCACATTTTGTGAAAAAAATAATTTAAAAAAATATTAATAAAAATATGTAGAATTTTAAATTATCAAAAGTAATAAAATAATTTGTATATATATTTCTTTTTTTAAATCATGAATGCAATACATCAATATCTGTTTGATATAACAATAATGTGTAAAAAATACTAACGTTTAAAATTAATAATTTTGCTAAAATAGTAGCCTAAAAGGAGTATCGAGCAGTAAAAATTGGGTGTCAACAGTTGCCCCTTCATTGCTTGGGAATAATTAAAGAATTGTTGAGCAACGAAACTTGATGTAGTAGCTAATTTTTTCCGACCGAGAAGATGGTTTGTTAGGAAAAAAACAACGAAAGGTGTTTTTAAAAATAGTGTGGCTGAGACTTTGGTTTTAAGTCGCCTACATATCTCTGATTTTACGAGAATCATGTCGTGTGTAGTTTTAGATTTAGGAATAAACAATATTCCTAAAGAATGTTATTGATAAAGGATGGGGCGTCAAGAATGGTATCATGGGTCGGTGAGACGGTAATGAATAGGATTTGAAATAACGATGTGAGAAGGGGAACAAAAATGAAAGATGTGTGAGTTTCAAGTTGGGTTTATGCGACGGTTGGGTAAATAGGGTGATATTTTGAAAATAGGAATGAAAATTGTTTCTGTTTGTTACTCCTTTTCTGTTACCTGGGAACTTTTACAATATACGAGATAACAAAGCTTAGGGCATGTAAAAGGTAAGCAATTGATAAATATAAAGTGAATGTGGAAATAAGAAAGCATATTTGTTGTATCGTGGGATCAACAATTTGGCTTCTCGATGCACTGTGGGATCAGCTATTTGGATTCTCATCATGGGATTAGCTTTTAGGCTTCTCGATGCACTATGGGATCGTTTGTTTGTCTTCTCATCGTTGGATCAGTTGTTTGGCTTCTCATCGTTGGATCAGTTGTTTGGCTTCTCATCGTGGGATTAGCTTTTGGGTTTCTTGACGCACTATGAAATCGTGTGATCAGTTGTTTGGCTTCTCATCATGAGATCAGCTTTTTCGCTTCTCGATGCACTGTGGAATCGTGGGATCATCTCTTGGGTTTCTCGGTGTACTGTGGAATCATGGGATCAGCTGTTTGGCTGCTCTTAATTGAGTAATTTGTACATGTTAGTCCTACCATTTTTAAATCAACTAGATAAAATGGTTAGCACGGATATATATGTATGTATAGAAAATTGAACAATGTAGTGAAAACAACCATAACAATAACGATACGAGGAGATAAGAAAGTGTATTTTCTGTACTTTTAGATCAGCGTTGGGTCTTCTGGTCATGATTTTGGACTGGCCGTTAGGCCTCTTATGATGGAGTGATTGTTGTCATTTGTACCTGTTAATCCTTTACTCAAAGAAAAGTCGTCATTCAAAAAGAAATATGAATTTGTACCATGCTCGAGTCGACTCCTTGGTCATTGTTTTCTACTCTATGAACCATTGGGATTTGTACTCCATCGTGATGAATTTTTTGAGTAATTCTCAAAAAAATTTACCCCAGTTTAGAATGTAAAGCGCCTTTCGCACGTCATTGTGAATTGATATATTATTTACTTGTGAAATTTTTGAGGTTTTCTTGAAACCTCAAAAATTCTGCCCCAGTTTTTGTCTTTGGAGTCTTATATTCCTGCACCACTCAAAGAAAATATTAGTCTAATAGAAATGGTTGTCGTACATTTGAATATCACAACCACAATTGTAATCTGACTTTATATGCTTTGGAAATGATACAAGAATAATCATGGATATGGACTTATAAGGGTACGCGTTGGTCTCGAGACTTGGTGTGTGCAATTTAAGTGTAGAAGAGGCCTAAAACATATCAAAATCAGCCCATAACTTACACTTGATGGGCAGTCTACTCTTTGAAGGCCCTTTTGGTCATTTTAACTTATATCTTGTAAAAGTTATATAAAGAAATATGTAGGGTTTTATTTACTTATATTATTATGGATGTTGAAGTGAGAAACACTTGAAAAACACAAAGTCCTCTCTTCTCTTGCTGGCAAAACCAAAACTAGGAGACAACAATAGGGTGGACTCTCTTTGTTGTTGATTGCTTGGAAACATTAATGCCAGAGAGGTGGATTCCGATATTTTCTCTTTGTAAGAGATATGTTTATTGTTGTATGTAGTGTTAAGGGTCCAAGAGTTACCATTCTTGGGTTCTTAACATTATACCTTCATGTGGTCTATTTATCTATACTTTTCCTTTTGTAATCTTGTATCCATTTTGTATCTTGTATTGTGAAGCCATTTTTGTTGTTGTTCTCATTGTGGTTTAATCTTGTGTTGTTAAATTACTTTGTTGTTGGCTGCAGAGGTGTCAAACACCTAGTAATATTGTCCTTCTTGTATTGCATTCTTGAATCTGAGAGTGGTCTCCAAAAGGGTTCTCGGTTCTTTGAATTAGTGGACTGTTTTTGGAGTGTGTTTGGACTATTTTGAGCCAATTTTGTGTCTTCCAAGTCTTTACCGTATCATTTGGTATCAAAGAATGGCTTGATCTTGTTCCTACAAGATCAATCTTGGGCTTTCTTGTTAGAAAAATAAATTGTTGAAAAACTAAAAATTTCAGAAAAATTACAATCTGTCCATTGTTGTTGTCTTGGTAGAAATTGTGTTCTTGGCCGAGATTTGTTCTTGAGTCTAGGTATAGGAATCTTTTAATTATCTTGTGTGTTTGTAGTGTTAGTTTTGTTCCTCACTAACACTTTGAGTCGATCCAAACTTGAGCTTGAATTGTTAATATTGTTGTTGTGAACAAAGTGTGGCCGATTGGATGTTGTTGTTGTTCTAGCCTTCACCGAATTGAAGGCCTTTTGTTGTGGTAGTGTTGTATATCTTGAAATATTGTTGTTGTGTTCTTTTTGTTCATCACAACCTTCACCTTTTGTAAAACCGAAAACACAACACAAATGGGACTTAGCCGATTGTTGTTGCTATCCTTGTGGTCTTGGCCGTGAGATTGTTGTTGATTGTTCTTGTTGTGGTTGTTGTGTTCTTGAAGTTCTTCACCATATTCATAACCTTGTTAATATTAAAGTGACCTTAGATCTTAAAAATGTGAAAGACAAGGTGTAGTATTTGTTGAATCTTGAAAGATCCCCAACCACCAAAAAGACTTTACATCACATCTGATCCTTTTTTCATAAAACAAGGGTCCATGTTTTAAGGAGAAGTACAAGTCTGGTCAAAGACTTTTGAGTCTTGAAATTTGAATTGAAAAAGGATCTCCAAATACTAGTTTGTATCTCCCTCCATTGAACAATTTCCACCAAAGTCCAAATTGTGAAATTAAAATTTGTCAAGAACCGAACCACTAGTGGACTACCACATGGACCGCCACATCACCATATACACTATTCACGCAACAATTTTGGCTCAAATTTTGATCTTTTAGTTTCATTTTGTTGTTCCATTAGTTTCATTTGTTGATTCCATTACTAACTTACAAGCTAGTACTAGATTGTAAGTTAGTTTCGAAACCGCCCTTCGTGTATACGTTCCTTTGTGTGTCTTATTCTTTTAAGTCATTGTAATACTTAGTCCACCTCTCAATGCCTCACGGAGTACAAACAAGGTTACGACACTTGTGAGACCAAATTAAAAAAAATCTGAGAGACAAAATAATAGAGAGGGAGTGTGAGGACCATTCTTGTACGTCTAACTTGTTTGTTATTTTGTAGGTAACTTCTTGGGCATAATGGAAACCATATTGGCCCTCCTTGATGCTTTGTACCAAGACTTTGCTAGGGAAAATGTGGGTCTTGAAAAAATTGACTCAAATGTGGTAACTATAAGTGAGAGGTTGGATCAAATAGAGAGTCGAAGGAACTCCCGTGCTTTTACTCCCGAAACATTACTTCCAATGACCAATCCTCCAAGACCACAACATAATTCCACAAGCCAAGCTCCAAATAACCCTCAAAACCGAGAACGATATAAACCAATTCCCCCCGCAAGTTGATCAATTCCAACGAGGAGGACTTAGAAGCCAATTTTCTCCCATCCAAGCTCCACAATCGAAGCTCCACATTACCAAATCG
The DNA here is from genome assembly GCA_030864225.1 of Capsicum baccatum var. pendulum. NCBI lineage: Eukaryota > Viridiplantae > Streptophyta > Magnoliopsida > Solanales > Solanaceae > Capsicum > Capsicum baccatum. The sequence goes on along the minus strand of CM061558.1, from coordinate 69,995,447 downwards.
AGCCTCTCAACTGAAACTTCTATTTCCCAAAACTGACACATCCAAGAATAGAAACATAGTAGAGAGAGAAATGAAAGATATAGAGTCTACGATGATGCTTATATGATAGAAGGAGACTTAAGTCGGATGATATTGAAGGCCAACCTCAAGAGGGAGAGGAAGTCGAGGGTCAAAATAAAGATGTTGGATCCAATACTTTTTGTGATTATGCTCTCGAGTTTGGCTAGCTTATGGACTATTTTTCATGCATCTCTTGTGGGATGTTTTTAGCTCATTTTTGATACATCCCTTGTCATTATTGAACTTTTGGGCTCTTTATGATTTGCGGATTGTTTTGAGTGGTTTCTTTTGAAGCAGTCAATTGAACGAGATAAAGCCGTGAATTTATGGGTAAATTCCTCTCAAAATGGAGAGGATGATACAAGATTAATCACCAATAAGGACTTATAGGGGTGCATGTTGGTCCGAGACTTGGTGTGCACAATTTAAGTGTAGAAGAGGCCCAAAACACACCAAAATCAGCCCATAACTTACACTTGAAGGTTAGCCCACTCTTTGAAGGCCCTTTTGGTCATTTTGACTTATTATATTGTAATAGTTATATAAAGAACAATGTAGGATTTTATTTACTTAGATTATTAAGGATGTTGAAGTGATAAACACTTGAAAAACATAAAGTCCTCTCTTCTCTTGACGAGGCAAAACCGAAACTAGGAGACAACAATAGGGTGGATTCTCTTTGTTGTTGATTGCTTGGAAACATTGATGCTAGAGAGGTGGATTCCGATCTTGTGTCTTTGTAAGAGATAGGTTTATTGTTGTATGTAGTGTTAAGGGTCGAAGAGTTACCATTCTTGGGTTCTTGACATTTGCCTTCATGTGGTCTATCTATCCTTTTCCTTTTGTAATCTTGTATCCATTTTGTATCTTGTATTGTGAAACCATTTTTGTATTTGTTGTTGTTGTTGTTGTTCTCATTGTGGTTTAATCTTGTGTTGTTAACTTAGTTTGTTGTTGTCTATAAAGGTGTCAAACACCTAGTAATATTGTCCTTCTTGTATTGCATTCTTGAATCCGAGAGTGGTCTCCAAAAGGGTCCTCGATTCTTTGAATTAGTGGACTATTTTTGGAGTGTGTTTGGACTGTTCTGAGCCAATTTCGTGTCTTCCAAGTTTTTACCGTATCAAGAAGTGTTAGAATTTGACAGACAGGGGGAAAGAAAATGTTTTGTTATATTAAGACCGGACCCAGAGTGGGCTACCTACGTATTCATGCGATGTGCTTTATGTTTCTTTCGTGAACATCTTAGATCTTATTGGATAGAGTAGGATTGAACAATATGGGTCTCTTTATTACTTCGATAGCCTTGAATTTGAGGTATGGAGGGCGATGAATCCTCTCTCTCTCCCTTGGATGGATTCTTCATTTTATATTCTAATTTCCTTCTAATCGAAATTAGACTCTCAAAGTTGTGACTGACCAGGAAGAAAGTTTTATGAAAGTTATTCCATCTAGTGTTTTGTGGAAAATTTAGACCAATTCCTCTTCAGGTACATAAGGACGTATTTTGGAAACCTCTAACCTCCATCGAGTTGTATATTCCTCAAAAGATTCATGGGTCGCACTCTTCATCTTGAGTAATTCCTGGATTGTCGGACCAGCATTGATGTTAAACTTATATTACCTTACAAAATCTTAGGCCAATTCTTCCCAATTATTTCTTTGTCAAAATTTTGTTAGGCGAACCATGTGAGTGCCTCCTGATAGGCTTAGAACAAATAATCTCATCAAAAGAGCCCCATTATGTCATATGCCAACTAGTCTTCCACAGTAGTCCTTTAGATATGTTATTGGATCTCCGCGCCCATCAAATATGTTAAACTTTGGAAATGTGTATCCTGGAGATAACTCAATCCTCGGATGTATACATCGTTTCTCATACTTCAAGTCATAGATATCCCTAGAATGCAGCTCCTCATTCAATATTTTCTCTAAGTCATGAAGCCTTTGCCAACTCTTATCTAAATTGATCCTTTCACTTTAAGAAATATCACGTGCAGAAGAAAATTATTGGGAAGGTGTGTGGGTAAGGCGTGGATATAGAGTCATAGTGTTTTACTTTGGGTGATAAGAAGGAGGACTGGAAACTTTTCGAATATTGAGCATATTTGTCATATTGCAAATTCTCACTTGAGTTTGATGTTCAAATGCTAGACAACCCTTAAATAAAATAAACAAGTCAAACAAAAATTACCACATAAAGCATAAGTTCAACACACAATAAATACAAAACAAAAGTCATTCTAGGAGGAAGACTAAGCCTTAATAAGCGTTCCAAAGCATGAAGATTTGAGCTCCTAACGCACTAAATAGGATAGTGATAGAACATGATGTCAAATTTACAATTATGAATGTAAACAAGATAAGAAAGATAGGACATGAGTAAGGTCAACTTTCATTGAACATCAAATTTGTTGATTCAAAACATTCTTTGTAATTGACATCACATCACATTGTTGATTCATCTAACTCTATGTAGAAAAAGACTAAATAGAAAATTTTACTATGATAAGACTGAACTCATTAAATGAGTGCCTACGTATCCCTCATATAGGGGAATCAGGTTAACTGTAGTTCACATTACATAAGCAGGGAAAGCATAAAGGAAATCATAAATTGTAAAACTTGAATAAATTTCAAATGTTGAGAGTCTGGAGCGGAGAAGCAATGTGATATCTGATAACGCTCAAACTACAGCTCTCGTAAGAGTGTAAGCGGTCGTTGTCAAATATAGAACCCAACTGGGTTGGGTGTCGAATCCCACAGAGAATACTTGGTCACTAAGTAAGCAAAGATTATTAGACTTTTGGTGAAAGTTTCATAAAAAAAGGGGGATTGTAGCGTGCAATAATGTAACAAAGTGAAAATCGGAAAATAGCAAAGTAAAAAGAAAGAATGTTTAGTAAGATGTTTAACCAATGAGAATTGAGAGCTGGGGTTATGTCCACCTTCTGAGTTGTACGTATCTATTGACTATGAGTTATGCGGAATTCAGACATGCATGTGCTTATAGAGAATTGTATTATATGGTAAATCTAGGTGTCTTTCGACCATCAAGGATTATTTCACTTTAACTCTTTCGAGCTTAAAGCGTATCTAAAGGTACAAATTCTCCAAGAGGTTAATCCAGTTACGGCACTAACTTTTTAACAGGGGTTGGTGCCCTATTACCTTGACATTATCTCTTTTCCAGACATATAACTTTTCTTTCGAACAAGTTAATGCTATACTAGCGTATTCTATATGTTTGCAACCACAAGAATTTAAATTAAGATGAAGACAATAATGATATAAGCAGCATACGTGTCACGAATTCACAAACTCATAGAAATAGATAGTAGCTCATAAGGATTGCATAACCCCAACAGAGAAGTTTAGCTACTCATGAGTGCAACGGAAATCACAATAGACATTATAATCACACCAAAATAAAGATCTTGCGTGAAGTATGTTTGGTAGAACTTGTGGCGTGAATTCCTTGCAAAATAGCTTTTCTCTTGTCGTGAAAATTAAAAATAGAAAAGATGAATAACAATGTCAACAACAAATTTATGAAGAAAGAGGGAAAGGATCGAATAGGGATGAGGGTGGTGGAGAATTGTTTTGATGGATGGATGGATGGTGGATGTATGGGAATAATAAAAATCTCCAGCAAAATAGGGTATTTATAACACCCATATCCTATTCCTACTAGGCTATTGCATACTTCTCCTAATCCTAACAAATTATTCATCATTATCCTAATCCTAATAAGTTACTGCTGATCCCCAAAGTCTTGAGAAATGTTGTTTTTGCCCGAGACAGGTTTTCCATGCGCCACTTTTAGTCCTTAGGCGTCCAAGCTTTGCTTTCCTTCTTTCGTGAAGCTTCCTTTGGCGTCAAGTTATCCATAAAATGCTGAAATCTTCATCATTTATACTTGAAAACTTACTAATCACGTTTGTTAGCTCACTTACAGGAAAAAGGACTAAAAGTGCATGAATTATATATTTTGTCCTCAAAACTTAGCTAAAATATGGGTACATTAAAGTGCTTTAGGTGTGTAAATACGCCTAACATCAACACCCCACACTTAAAGCTTTGTTCGTCCTCGAACAAAATATCATGTCCATATAAACATCTACTTAGGGTTTCATAGTAACACACAAAATATTCATCAAGACAGGCATAACAATTATTAACAAAGAGTAGTTTTCTAATCACTACTAGAAACAATTCAACCTCTAATATAGTCTCGTGATGATGGTTAATTTGTATTCAAAAGTTAAGGCACAAAGATTCATAGATGACTACCCAAAACTCATCAACCATGTGTGTCTCACAATATATCACCCATAATCACTCACAAGTATTGTATTTTTTCGAAACATGGGTATAGGGTTATCCTTGCTCTCAATCTCACAAAGAATTCATATGTTGCAGTTGATGACCATAGGATTGCCCTTAGTGTAATGCTCCACTAAATATCAGAATGTTAAGCTTAGGATCAAATAGGTCTTTTACAGGTTGTAATGTAGGCTAAGGGACGGGTAGGACTATTTTGGCTAGAAATAGTGACTATGTTCCTAAGCGCTTTAATACATCACATTATGCCATTTATGCTTTCTTTCAAACAACCTTTTTACTTTCTTTTAATCTACCACCCTTTCTCACCTCTTTTGTTTTTCAATTTTGAACAGAATTAACTTTTTATTTTTTTCTTTTCCTTTTTTTTTCCATAACACACCTCTTATGATAGCGATTATTTTTCATAACAAATTCAAGCACCAATACATTCTAAGGCACTATTCTTACCCAATTTCCTCTTATTTTGTCACATTACTTTACAATTTAAAGAACTTAGGAATTTGGATCAAATTATGGTCTTGAAAAAAAGGATTAGGCTTTCATATGAGGCTGTCAAAGAAAATAGGCTAAAGGCTCAAAGGGGGTTATCTAGGATGATGTCCATGGGTAGATAAAATGAAGATAAACAATCATAGGTTGCCAAAGAAATGCCTAAATCATCTCCTAAACTCACACTCTTTATTTCGCTTTACATACGTACCAGGCAAGTTCTAGCATCAGCCACAAACATAGAATATACTATCATCTCACACACACAAGGCACATGGTCGACTTTATTGGCAGCAGTATAGACTCTTGACCCAACAGATGGAGGAATTGAACCACACAATTATCACATAATGAGTCACTATTAGAGCTTAAACGTCTCAATAGTAATGATTTTATCACAGACTCTTGTCGTAATACCATCCTGCCTATCAGAACAATTTCATGCAAAGTTAAAAAAAAAAATTTAAAAAAAAATTTAACTACTAAAAAAAACAAAACTAACCAAAAAAAACAAAACAAACAAACATAAATGAATGCAAATGTAGATAAAGAAGGTTAGCATGCAAATACCAGCACCCCACACTTAGTCGGGACACACTTCCCTCAGTGGAAAATAAATAAGAAGAACCTGGTTAGTCGGACTCCTCCTCTATGTCTGGGGTCATATCCCCTTCGTCAGAATCATCATCAGAGTCATCGCCATTAGAGTTCTCCTCCACGTCGGAGTCTGGCATTCGACGATCATCATCGGTTGGCACATCGTCATCAAGAGGTTCCTCAAAGTACACACCTACTCCACACATTTGCCTTGCATGATCATTCATTGGGTAGTCATAATCCAGCTGTTGGAGCTCTGCAGTAGTTGAAACATGACCTCCGTTCATCATGGTAAATCGAGTCATGCCATAAAGATGGCGAAAGAAACTCTCATCCCGAGCATGCCTTTCCGCAGTGGTAAGGTTGACGCCATGCGTAGTTTCAGCATCTTTAACCTTTGTGAGGTCAACCTTCTTTGGGTTGTGTGGAAGTTTATGATCAGCCTGTTCCTCTTCGATGTCCTCCTTCCTCAATATTGCGGTCAATAGATTGCCAAAGCTGAAGTGGGACCTCTTGTGTAGCCTGGCCTTTCGTATTGTAGATCGAATAATTACCCCAATGTTGATAGGAACATTCGTCATCAACGCGTACACCAAGCACACTCTATCTCATGTAATCTTTGTGTACTGGGTTCCTAAAATCAGACAAGAGTTGACTATTCGTATCCGTATCCGAGCTTCTCTATTCAAGGAAGCATATGGGAAGGTGTTGTGCCGACCGGTGTCCTTGTTTCTACTCCATCGTGCCATAGATCTTGTTCCACACAATGTGTGTCTAATGGCCCTATACGGAGGTCTGTTATACAGCTCTTTGAGTGGTGATGGATCAACAGATGGCAAACCCAGAAAGGAGTTGAAGAACTCCGCATTTAGTTATAGAACTTGGCCCCGAACCTTTACTTCACTCCCTGTAGCTTTCGGTGACCAGTTAGCATAGAATTCATGTGTTAAATCAAGATTGCACTCTCCCATATCTCGGAAGATGAAATCAAGATGTAACTCCATTATCTTAGCCAACATACGGGGTTCTTTCTTTGCTAGGCTTTCCTTGTGTATCAACTCCACATGAACATATTTTTTCTCTTTATTGTTCCTATACCACTCCTTTCCTTCCTGCTCGAGGACCCATTTAATTCCAAACATGTCGCGAGGTATTTGCAGCGAGGAGGATTCTCCTTGCTCTTTTCATCCCCTTTTTTGGCCTTTTTGTGAAGTGGTTGCTTTTTCTTTCCCTTGTCTTGGTTTTGGTGCCATTGTACCTGAGATTAAATAATAGTTATGTTAGCTTCATATCCGTGGATACGATCAATAAACAAGCAGTAGTGGCACCACCCCACACTTAGTTTGTTTGTACGAACTAGTGAAGTGAACGATGTCGATTACTCAGATTTCATCGATATACATTTAGGTGTTATGTTCCAACAATATAATCAGTGCAGTCATACTTTTCGTATCATCTTAACTATCCTTTCTCAATTCTAGATCATGTAATCTTGGTAATGCTTTCATGTTTTGGACTAATGCAGCACTTTGAATAAAACTACTACATAGATATTGTATCAATTTATGGCTTGGAATATTCACAACATCTTATGATTGTAGTTAACCATGATTTTCATTGCAATAAACAAGTCATTCAAGCAAGCTTTCAAGTTAAAAGGTTATGCAATGTTCTAGACTATGTCAATTCCGCAAAAGTATGACAGTGTATCAAAATCAAATACAAGTTAGAAACAAGTCAAGAGCATCCTTACGTATTCTTTCACTCACTTAGTTTCACCACAACAAATCAACCATATTCAAATCATCAATACTACTTCAAGATAAACAATTCATTATAGACGTAGTAGTGTAGTACTTACGGAACATAAAAGAAGAACAAAGAAGTACTTACTTGGTTGATGGCCTAGGAAGATGTTCTTGCAAAGTAACAGAGCAAAAGGAAAATTTTTGGGAGAATTTGGAGAGGTAGGCGGCGCTTTAGGGTGGAATTGCAATGTGTTTTTGATTTAAGACTAAGGTTCTATTTATAGGACAAGCTTGGTTCGGGTTTTAACCCATTTGGAATCCGATTCGGAGACCAAAAGTGACCATAGGCGGCGCCTAATGCTTTGCCTATGCTTGGCATAGGCGGCTCCTTTTGCAAGGCATTGTTGATCATAGACGGCACCTATGCTATGGCATTGTTAGGCATAGGCGGCGCCTATGCCATGGCATATGAGATTCAGAGACAAAATGCTTTTGCATAGGCGGCGCCTATGCTATGGCACTGTTGAGAATAGGCGGCGCCTATGCTATGGCACTCTAGAATCCGAGAGCTTAGCCCATAGCATAGGCCTTGCCTTGTTCGTGGCCTAGATTTACATAGGCCTTGCCTTGTTCTTAGCCTATATTCTCATAAGCAATGCCTAACCCATAGCCTTATGCTTCTTCATTCCTAACTTACCACCTTCAACATGCAATACTTCCAAATCAAAATTTGAAACCAATCTCCTCCTTTACACCTCTTGCACCTACACTTACTCAAAAACAACAAAAACGATTAGAACGATGGGTTGCCTCCCATCAAGCGCCTTAGTTTTAGTCGTGGCTCGACTATAAAAAAAAACTCCTAGTAAAACAAAACAATTAAAGATGATGGGTTGCCTCCCATCTAGCGCTTGATTTATTGTCGTGGCACGACTTAGCTATCTCGATTACTTAGACTTCATCGAGATATATGGTGCATCGTTTTCTGAATGGATTCAGACTACGATGATACTTTATTGTGGGCACGTAATCTTCTTCGAGATGCATCTTGTGCATACATAGCCCAGGTGGGATACCAATTATATCATCAACAGTCCAACCCATAGCGCTTTTGTACCTCCTCAGAGCAGAGATGAGCGCCTCTATGTGTTGTTCACTTAAATCATCCGCCACACTCACAGGAAGTGTATTTCCACTTCCCAAGAACGTATACCTTAGATAATTGGGGAGCTCTTTAGATTCTAGCACTGGGGGCTCTTCAATGGAAGTCTTTGCTGTTGATGACAGTTGATTCTTAAGATCAAGGTCCGGCTGCTTAGGAGTATGAGAATAGGACCCTATTTCTGTTAGAGCACACATAGTTTCTTCATGTTCTTGAGCATCCTCACGCTCAAAATTCAGCAGCTCATCAGATAGTGACTCATCAGTAAGCTGCTTTTCTACCGATAATTCTTTGTCATCCTTATAATTAACTTCAGCTACAGAGAACACATCCATATCTTTGGGCTGCTTCATTTCTTTGCATACATCAAAATGGACCACTTCATCATTCAACCGAAATAAAAGCTCATTAGCTCTCATGTCAATAAGCACACTTCCGATTGCGAGGAAAGGGCATCCCAAGATTATGGGAACTTCAGAATCTACCTCGCAATCAAAAATAACAAAGTCTGCAGGAAAGATAAAGGTGGAAACCTTCACCAACACATCATTTAAGATACCAACAGGTCTTTTTATCGACCTATCTGCCATTATGAGCCGCATATTGGTTGGTGTAGGGTCGCCCAACCCCAACTTTCTGTAGACGGATAGTGGCATCAAATTGATGCTTGCTCCCAAATCGCACAATGCCTTAGCAAAATTCATAGATCCAACCGTGCAAGGAATAGTGAAAGCACCAGGGTCTGCCTTCTTCTGTACTAAGGACCTTGTGGCAATTGCACTGCAATGATAAATATTATCTGCCGGCTCATAGCTGACTTCCCGCTTCTTTGTTAAAAGGTCCTTCATGAATTTAGCGTACCCAGGCATCTGTTCCAGCGCCTCAACCAATGGAACATTAATGGTCAGTTGTTTTCACATTGACATGAATTTATTGAACTTGGTATCATCAGCTCTCTTCTTTAATCTTTGAGGAAAAGGTGGTGGTGGAAGGGGAATAGTTTTCTCCACGACTTTTTTTTTCTCTTGATTTGGATAGGTGATCTTTTCGGGCTGTGGACGTTGGGGGGTGACGTCATTGATGCCTTCTTCAGCTTCTTCGGCGTCCTCTGGTTTGGCAACATCTACTACATCGTCGGCCACTTGCCTACCTTTGGCTGGATTTTCCAACACCTTACCACTCCTGGTAGTAATAGTCATACATGTTCCATCGTTCCTTGGGTTTTGCACTGTGTCGCTAGGTAAGGTGCCAGCTTTTCTTTGATTTAATGTAGCTGAAATTTGACTCAATTGTTGCTCCAGCTGTCTTATTGAAGTGGAATGCGAGTCAACCAATTGCTTCATTGAGGCCAAATCACTTATTACCTCAGTTACTCCCGTGCTGGTTGCCTCCACTCCTTTCAACAGCTTAGCTATCATATCTTCCATGGATATATTTCCAGAACCAGATGTAGTGGTGTCTCATCTTCCAGGAGGAATATACACGCCACTTCTGTCTGTCTTGTTCTTCCAACTACCTTAATCACGATCCTTATTTCCAGAATTATCATAATAGTTCCGACCTTGGTTTCCTTGGGCATTGCCTCAGAAACCCCCTGATTGTTCACGTAGTTGGCTTCTTCCTCAGAATTAGATTCCTCTCTTCCTTTTCATGCAACTGCTTTGATTTTTTCGATCTTCCCTGATAATAGATGCTTTGTAAGAAGATCCATCTGTGTTTTCATGTGCGCCATATCTTGATCACGTTTTTCTTCTCTTCTCCTTTGTTCTGCAGTCATGCCAATAGACAAAGTGGGGCTTGCTACCTCAGAATCCCTGGTATGCCAAGCTCTACTTTGCTTTGTCATCTGGTCTAGCATATCACTCGCCTGAACAAAGGTGAGGTCCATAAATGATCCTCCAGCCGCATTATCCACCACTGGTTTAGTTACTGAATTCAAGGATCTATATAGTATCTCCATCAAGTGGACATTGGTCATATGATGGTTTGGGCACCTCATAAGCTTCATCTTGAATCTCTCCCATGTTTCGTGGAGGGCTTCAGTTGGAAGCTGATGAAAATTACTGATTTCATCTCTCAATTGTGCTCTCTTGGATGGCGGAAAGAATCTTTCTAGGAAGGCGTCTTTCAATTGCCTCCAATTAGTGATAGAATCAGGAGTCAGCCCATTCAACCATAGAGTTGCCTCTCCAGATAGAGAAAATAGAAATAAGCGCAACCGAATTGCATTCTGTCCAACGCCAGGATTGTCGAATGACTTGCATATAGAAATAAAGTTGATCAGATGCATATTCGGATCATCGCCTGCTGGTCCACCGAATAATCCCTAGAGTTGCAATAACTGAATCATGGTGCTCGTGATGTTGAACTTGGCTCCGGGCGCCAATGGCGGAGGAATAATGGCTCCTGTGGCACCAGCTCCATCCAGATCATCTTCATCATCATCAAAGGGAATCTGCATAGCTCGGCGTTCAGGCCAAAATCTTGCTTGACGATCTCTTCTGTTTACCGGTGTCGCCACCTCAGCATCATGCCTAAGGTTTAGTAGCTCATCATCACCTAAGTCCTCATCATTAGGATCTGCTGCTCGCCCAGGGTTATCGATATTTTGTTGATGTACTTAGGCAGCGGCCAACGCAGCTAGTCTAGCCTGCTCCTGTTGACCAGCCCTTCTCTCAATGTCACGTTGTGTATCCATTCTGCCAATAAGTTGTGGTTCAGCATTTATGGGTAATAATGGTTGTCCCGAACTTCGAGTATTTGGCATGCACTGAACAAAAACCTGCAGAAAACAAAAACAACAACTAAAATTAAAGTACGAGAATCTTTGATCAAAGGGTCTAGTAATATTATATCACAAACTTAGTTGACAACCGTATTCCACGGAAACGGCGCCAAAATTTGATAACGCTCAAACTACAGCTCTCGTAAGAGTGTAAGCGGTCGTTGTCAAATATAGAACCCAACTTGGTTGGGTGTCGAATCCCACAGAGAATACTTGGTCACTAAGTAAGCAAAGATTATTAGACTTTTGGTGAAAGTTTCATAAAAAGGGGGGATTGTAGCGTGCAATAATGTAACAAAGTGAAAATCGGAAAATAGCAAAGTAAAAAGAAAGAATGTTTAGTAAGATGTTTAACCAATGAGAATTGAGAGTTGGGGTTATGTCCACCTTCTAAGTTGTACGTATCTATTGACTATGAGTTATGCGGAATTCATACATGCATGTGCTTGTAGAGAATTGTATTCTATTCTAAATCTAGGCGTTTTTCGACCATCAAGGATTATTTCACTTTAACTCTTTCGAGCTTAAAGCGTATCTAACGGTACAAATTCTCTAAGAGGTTAATCCAGTTACGGCACTAACTTTTTAACAGGGGTTGGTTCCCTATTACCTTGACATTATCTCTTTTCCAGACATATAACTTTTCTTTCGAACAAGTTAATGCTATACTGGCGTATTCTATATGTTTGCAACCACAAGAATTTAAATTAAGATGAAAAGAATAATGATATAAGCAGTATACGTGTCACGAATTCACAAACTCATAGCAATAGATAGTAGCTCATAAGGCTTGCATAACCCCAACAAAGAAGTTTAGCTACTCATGAGTGCAACGGAAATCACAATAGACATTATAATCACACCAAAATAAAGATCTTGCGTGAAGTATGTTTGGTAGCACTTATGGCGTGAATTCCTTGCAAAATAGCTTTTCTCTTATCGTGAAAATTAAAAATAGAATAGATGAATAACAATGTCAACAACAAATTTATGAAGAAAGAGGGAAAGGATCGAATAGGGATGAGGGTGGTGGAGAATTGTTTTGATGGATGGATGGATGGTGGATGGATGGGAATAATAAAAATATCCAGCAAAATAGGGTATTTATAACACCCATATCCGATTCTTACTAGGCTATTGCGTACTTCTCCTAATCTTAACAAATTACTGCATCATTATCCTAATCCTAATATGTTACTGTTGATCCCCAAAGTCTTGAGAAATGCTGTTTTTGCCCGAGACAGGTTTTCCATGCGCCACTTTTAGTCCTTAGGCGTCCAAGCTTTGCTTTCCTTCTTTCGTGAAGCTTCCTTTGGCATCAAGTTATCCATAAAATGCTGAAATTTTCATCATTTATACCTGAAAACGTACTAATCACGTTTGTTAGCTCACTTACAGGAAAAAGGACTAAAAGTTCATGAATTATATATTTTGTCCTCAAAACTTAGATAAAATATGGGTACATTAGGGTGCTTTAGGCGTGTAAATACGCCTAACATCAATATCCTCTTCACTAATGTCAACAATTTCCTGTCAAACTTAGAAAATCAAACTGCATCCCAATTTGTCTTCATCACACTTATCACCTTGGTGTCAATTTACTTCTGGATCATGTTCTTTAAGGCAAAGCTCGCCTTAGTAGGATTTCATTTTATACCCAGAATGATGGGCACATGTTAGGTTGGGGCAATACCTTCTAGATTTGGTATCGCAAGGTACAAAAACAATGGGTGTGATATAGCCTGCTTTCTTGAGTCGTTCATACTATTGTTTTATGGGTTCACCTAGAGGAGTGTACTATTTTGGTGGGTTTTTCTGGTTGGATTATTGATTTGTGGGTAAATTTTGATAAAAAATTGGAATGTAGTTTGATTTTGAAGCATCGGATGTATGTGGGTACCAAACAGTTTGAAGAGGATATTTTGTGAAGGATAGGGGATAATAGACTTCAACATAATTGGATGTTGGAATGATTTCTGGAGTTGGGTACCATATCATTTGAGGTTGGAGTACGCTTACTTCAGGCTTTGAAGGTTTAAATATCTCGTCTATGATCGTCTTTCCCTTATCCTTAGATTGTGGCTTAACCAAATTTGCCTCGACTGTGAGCATCCTTTTTACCTTATTGTCGAACCGCCTAACAAAGTAAGTTGCCAAATAGTACCAAGAGATCCACTTTCCAGTATCATTCTTGATGTACCACATCAATTCTAGACCCTTAAGTGAACTAACAAAGAGTTTCATCTTAAGCGTATCACTTTGCCCTATAACTAATAGCTTGTCAAGGTACTCCTTCAAATAGGAATGAGAGTTTCCAGACCCTTCATATAACGGAAAGTTCAAGTCCTCGATTCCCTTCTTGTCTTTTTCCTTTGATTTGGATGACTTATTCATTTTAGGCTGTTGATATGATCCTGCCTCATGGTTAGGAACTTGTCCTTCTATCTCCTTATCCTTAATCGTATTTGTCAAGCCAGTAAATACTTTTAGCAATGAAATTGAAAACTGACTTAGATACATGTGCGTATCATGATTAGACATAGGTGAAGTTGTTAATATAGGGGACCCTGTGGTGTGGATGGGAGTGCTAACGTCTGTTTCAAATAGCAGCTCTGGGAAACCTAGTGGCATTTCAACTGAGCCTCGATGATCATCCATTATTCCACTAATTCTCTCTATTCTTCTTTCTAGCTTTTTGATACTCGAAATGACTTTGTTTTGATGCAACCCCAAGCTTTCATGCTCAGTTTCGCTATTAACAAGATTTATAAACATTGCTTGATTAGCCATTGTTGATGTTCAACTCTATTCAACCTTAGAAAAAAGGATTTATAATTAGGAACAAAGAGTATGCATGGGAATATAGAATGAATATTCTACTCATTTGAAAATAATGAGTTATGCTCATTCGGGGTGAATAGAAGTTATGAAAGCTCTATGTAACCTAGAGTTTGTGAAAGTTAAAGTATGACTTGATTATAACAATATAGAGGGACAAAATTATGTAAATGTTGGAAGCAAAAGGAAGAGGATATCCTAAAATGATAAGCTATACTAAAATATTATGAATAAGACTAAACCCTTTATCAAAGCAAGAGTTGAGCTTAAAGGTGATTAGTATACTAATGGATAAGTCAAGAAGGGAAGTTTTAAATAGACGCTAAAAGTGTATTGTAAGGTCCTAACATGATAAGAATTTTAAAAGTAAAGAGCTCTAAAGTGAAGGACAATAATAATAAGGCGTGACTTAAGACAATAATGAAAACAACAAGATAGGCAAAATATCAAAACATGCATAGAAATGCAACACATAGAAGATAGTATTATGCATCCTTTTGGGGTCGTGAACCATTTGAACTTTGAATAAGACTAACATACAATGCATCAAGGATGCCAAGGTATCCTACGTTGAATGGGACGCATATTCCTTAGTAAAAGAAATATGTAGCCAATACCTAAAGGACAAGAGTGGGTTTATGACATGGTTTCCTCGAGTAGACAACTCGAGAGTGAGAAAGCTTGTGACTGTCGACACACCGCTGATCAACCGATCCACAAGGTATTTCCCGAAAGGTATTTTAGGAAAGAATGTATGTGTACCCACAAAACTGTTCATAAAAGAAAAATAAAAGAGGTTCAAAGTGGAGGAAAGTATGAGCAGAATGTCAGTGATATAAAGCAGTAACACATAGCACGTAACAAAAATACAATAGCATGCTTAGCAACAAAAGTAAATAGACATTAAAACATATAGCCAACAAAGAGAGAAGAGAGGACGGGATAGGCACGGACAAATATGAACAACACATAAAAAGGAAAGGAGAAGGACTAACATGTTAAAAAAATAAATCAAGATGTCAAAACAAACAATAATCATGAAAAATCATAATCAAAATAAAACTCAGACAAACAATAGAATCCCATATAAAATAAAAAATCGTATTGGTTAGAACATAATTATCCCTAGAAGAGTCGTCATTCTATCGCGCTCCATTTTTCTCATGAAAAGAAAAACTTGACGTGACCACTCCTTTTGGGATTTTAAGGGAGAATGTGAAGAGTCGCCAGCTAACGTGTTAAGGTACATTTGGACATCGGTTTAGGCTAACTGCGAACCTATTCTGTTATTTTGTATTAGTTCACCAGAAATTCAAGTAAGGGTTCAAATTACCTCAAAAGGAAGGTGTTAGGCACCTTTCGAGGTCCACAAAGGTGGTTCCCGACCGAATTTATATTTTACGTGGGGATTCTATGTGATCAAATAAAGGTCTCTTATTTTTAACTTAATTGTTAAATAAGTGACAAAGTAATTAATAAACAAACACATGTTATTTTATCATTTCTAATTATTAATTATCTAAGTGATAAAAGTCAGTAAAAATGTAAATAAGACAAGCGAGGAGACAGAAGTGATATAAATTATTACAAAGGGGACTGCTTATGTAATAAATTAACTACCCCAAATTAATAAACATGTAAAATAAATAAAAGAATAAATTAAAAGAAAAAAACAAAGAAAAGTTTTGATTTCATTTGGATCAGAACTCTTACTTGTTTAATCCTTATTCGACCCACTAGCCAAATTCTTAAACAAGTAAAAATGTCAAATATCGTGTAATGTCTCTGGAGATCATCAATTCCGAATGACTACCCGTCCTACCTCACCGAGGCTAATTTTTAGCCTAATGAAGTACTAAAAAGAGATAAAACTAGCGTCTCTAGTAATACCTATCATCCCTCCTATCGTCCAACAGGCATTGGACTTTTCTATTTTGGATTTGTGGTCAAGACAAAATAAAGTTGTGTTTTCCTAAGACTCAAGGTGCTTAAAACATGTTGGGAAACAAGTAGCACATAATAATCTCAAATGAACCTCTTGGGTAATTAAAGTTGATTAATGTGATTAGCATGCAAGACAAGCAATTGCTTTTTCTTTTGGTCATTAACCTATAGGCATTGTATCTAAGTGATTGTTAGTATGACGAAAGATAATTATTAATCATTTTAAAATAATGTTGTAAAATCTGTTGATAATAAAAAGGGGCATGTCAAAACGTGAGAGAATAAGAACGTTAATTTAGTATGCAAAAGATAGTTAAGCATGATGTCTAAGTGGAAAGCAACTCTTTATTGATGGAAACTAATTTTCAAACCATAAAAAATAATATTGTAAAGTTGTTAAAACAAAGTATGTCAAAATAAATTAAATATGTTGAAGTGTGATGCCCGTTAATTTTATGTGAAACATGTTATAAACTAATGACAGTGTAAGAAATTACAAACCCATGTTGGAAATTACTACAAACATTTTAATACTAAAAAGTCCATTAACATGCTGAAAATGTATTTTTTATAACACTGAAAGGTGAATTAACATGCCAGAGTTTAATGTTTATATGCTGAAAAAAACAGTTTTAATATGTTGAAATTTAACATCTGCATGCTGAAAAACAGTTTTAACATGCTGAAATTTAATTATTTTATGTGTCGGAGAGTACTTTAATGTGCTAGATATTACTTTTAAAATGTAGAGATTTAGTTAATGAGCTAAAGAGATGTTGTTTGAATGTGAAAAATTAAACATAATCGTTGAGAATGTGAAAAAAATGCTAAAAATGTTGTTTGTAATATGTTAAACTTTGTTAATTATGCCAAAGTAAATAAATACGTTGTAAGCTAACTTGACAAATTATGATAAGGTGAAATTAGTTAAACGCCTAAAATTATAATTTCTAAGTAATAAGCGGTTTAATTAATGAATCCTAAATTATATTTACCTAGATGATTCACGTAGAAAATAAAGCACGTAGACCTAAGTTGTATTAGCCTAAGTGATTCATAGAGCACAGAAAACCTTCCCCCTCTCCTCAAGCAGTCCTCAATTTTTTCATTACAGGCTCATGGCTAACAAAAGACTAGTAAAAGAAAATGATAGACTAATGAGAAGGAAATAACACCCATCCCAAAGCCCTGACGACTCTTTGGATCTCAAAATATCACTTAGTACCTATCAAATATGAGCAAAAGAGTGAGGCAAACACAAAAAGGAATGCTCGAATATACCAACACATTGTCTTAAATAAAGGAACAAAGACATAGCAGACAAGCACAACATAATTATTTCCTATAGACATGTTTTCTATGCTTTGTTATCACAAATGCTACAGAATAACAAAGAATACATCGATAGAGAATTACCGATTAGGCACAAAGTAATAATAATAGAACCCAAAGCAATTGCAGCAAGGACAATACCAGATGTTTCTTTCAAATCCAAAGTGCCAAAGATCTTCAAAATATTTTTAGGAAAAACAGAGGGAGTAATAGCAGAGGAGAAATCTGTATATTGTCAGTTGTCCTTTAAAGAATGGGGGAGGATTATTTATATAGTAATCCCCATAAAGAATTGAAGGGAACAAATATGTAAGGATTAGTTAGTGATAGTAAAAAAGGAAAATAGATTATTCTAAATAATTAATCAGAATCAATTAAGGAGGAGGAAAGTATTGAATTTCCTTAAATATTACCACCCAAATTCAGACTTTTTACCATAAATTCACAGCATAAGATAAATATTTTAATTAAATAAGGACAATGAATTCCAATCAAATATAAATCACACGCTTACCAAAATTCGACAAAAACAACTGTAGTACACACATTGGGCTTACATGAATAAACTAGTAAGAGAGAAAACTAAAAGGTAAGAGAATATTTTAACAATCAGTTAGAGTATTTTTCTTAATGCACTGAATTGATTTAATAGAATCATAGCTTACGTTAATCCTATCAAAAATAAATATAATGAAAAACTGTCCAAGTTAAGAGAGAAGAAAATCAATTAGTAAAATAGGTATAAAGATAGTCAAGGCAAATCACCCGAAATCACCATAAATAAACAAGCAGCAAAACAAGTAAATAACATAAATATGGATGGCACTAGTGTTTATCAATAGCAAAATTAACGAAATAAGTCACATAATTTGTCAAAACAGAAGGATTGTAAAATATTCCTCGGATGATTGCAATTACACCCAAAAATATGTAAAAATTCCAAGAGATATTGAACACACAAATCACACCCTTGAGAAAAATTAAAATTATGCTTAATTTCAATACTATCTCCTTAGCAATAACAGTGGAATGAGGAGAGAATCAATATTTAGGAAGTTTGTGAAATCATTCCTCAAATCAGAGATTAGGATTAGGATAAAACTTATACAACAAAAAAGGGTTTCACATATAATAATTTATAAACACATAATTAAACAAATTGAATCAAAATTCAAAGTTAAATATCATGAAACTTTAATCTAAGAAAACAAAACATGCAATTTAAGGTATTAGGAAGTCAAACCAGAACATCAATCGTAGAAAAGTTCATTGAAAACCTCGCCAGTCATCAACTCTGGCAAGGATGTGACGAATGAGTGGCGAGGCAGAACGGCCAGCTGGAGGAGCTTATGCGGTAGTAGCTTGGACGTCTGTAGTTGTTGTTGCAGTGTAGACGGTAGCTTGGGTTGCCAGATCTGGGTGTGGAAATGAAGGCAGAGAACAAAGGGATCTGACGGAATTAGACTTGGCGGTTGGCGACGGTGTTGGCTAAAATAGTGGCGGCTGGCCTGGTGGTTGATGGCATCGGGTTGCATGACGGCTATTTTACCGGCCAATGGTGGCGGCTGATGTTGTTATTTTGCTTTGAACTCACCGGTCCTCAATTTTGGTGAGTCATCGATATGAGAGAGAGAACCAAAAGAGAGCGGATGGGAAAAGACAGAGAGAAGTTCACTAGGAAGAGGGCGATGGGAGGCGGCATTAGTTTTTCTCCAACCTTAGTGGCTAGCCAGTGATGGCAGTCATAGTTATTGGTAGAGAGGGCGAAGAGATAAAGGAGAGGGGTAGGTGGTTGTTTGGTTGAAAATGAATTAGGGTTAGGGAGTGGTTGTTTAAAAGGAAAGAGAAGGCTTAATAGATCTCAGTCGTTGGATAAACTTTGATCAACAGCTGAGATTAAAATAATTTAAAAATAGGTCAAGATTTAGATGTCAATTTGAGATCAAAATTGATATCAATATTAGGCTAAAATTGATATCAATTGAACAAAAAGGTTGATAAAAATTAAAACTCATAAGAAAGATTGGAGGAAAGTCATTGCTATTTTAATAAATGAAAATAATAAGATGTTGCCATTAATATTACATAAAAAATACTATATTAAATTATCGATAAATAACAATAATTATAATAATAAAAACTAGAGAATGTATTTGTAAATTATGAGTGTGCACATTTTGTAAAAAAAAAAAAATTTAAAAAATATTAATAAAAATATGTAGAACATTAAATTATCAAAAGTAATAAAATAATTTGTATATTTATTTATTTTTTTAATCATGAATGTGATACGTTATTATTTGTTTTATACAAGAATAATGTGTAAAAAATACTAACGTTTAAAATTAATAATTTTGCTAAAATTGTCGCCTAAAAGAAGTATTAGGCGGTAAAAATTGTGTGTCAACACAAGGTATGTATGAGATTTACGATTCCTTAAGTGAACCGGGAATATGATTATTGATATTATTGTGGATAATATTGGTTTCATGAGTGTACCAAGTTATATTATAGTTATTGTTCTTGTTTTTTTAAGTGAACCAGATTATGATATTTCTTGGTGTATTTGTGATTCTTGTCTGGCCCGATTACATGTCATATATTTTGAAAATTCCTGTTGTTAGAGTCATGGTTTGTTGACTTGGGATAGAGTCATGGTGTATTGACGTGGATACTGTTTAGAGCCAGGGTTGTTGACTTGGTCATTGTTTGACTTGACTTGTTGTCTCTTGATTCGTACTTGAATGAAGTTGTAGAGTTACTTGAATAGGCTAAGTGTCATAAACTTGGGGTGTTTATCATAATATGTGTTCATAGTTTATTTGTTATGAGGTGATGAATGATCAATGGGAATAAGAATAAAATGCTCTTAGTTAAAATAAGAAATAAAGATAGCATAAGTAGATGACAGTGTTACGAATTAATTTATTATATTAGCTATTATGTTCTCATTTTGTGATTTTTTTTATATTGTGTTTGTGTGATCTAACCCTGTTCAGTCGATGATACCTACCAATACGTGTTATTTGTATTGATACTACTCTTGTTAAACCATTTTGGGTATAGTATTTTGTAAGAATTGGTGTTGAATTCATAATTGATGCGGATAGTGATCCTCCAGCAGATTTTACTTACCTCACTCAAGGTGGAAGTTCTATCCAATTGTATTCTCTTACTTAAAAGTTTTTGTACCTGTTTAGACTAGATCCTAGGGAAGTTTTTATTTTTTGCATCCTTTTTGTAAAACTATTGTAATAAGGATGAGTTATTATTTTAATAATGACTTTGGTTATCTTCTTAAACGGTGGTAAAGGATTCTCCTATCTAGGTGAATTAGAGTAGGTTCTCTCATGATCCGATAATTTGGGCCATGACACAAGTATCGATAGAGTCATGCATGATTGTATTTGTGTTCATTAGAAATTCTTAGAATTCATGTACCTTATCTATCACATGCTAAATATTTAAAAATAAATGGTCATAGTATAGTCCCATTTGTATATTGGATCATATACCAATATAATCATATGATGATAAAAAAAAATTAATGTTAAATTGCTCGATATCATTAAAAAAATTAATTGTCTATGGAAAAAGCTACTTGAATGGCTAAGCGGTATTGATTGTAATATATTTGCATAGGAATATAAGAAACTATTTGATAAAACTTAAAGACGGTAAGGTACTCATAGGTTTAGCTTGACACACATGTGCGGCGCAATTTTGTGCACAAAATTGAGATCAGACTACTATAGTGAGACCAAATATTGTGTGTTCCGACTCTTGTGGCATCATTTGTATTTAGAGTCAACTGGGATGTCATAGACTGGTTCCCCTTATTCAAGACAATGTATGGCACATATGAACTGAGGGTAGATCCTCAAAGTAAGCCTGGGGAGGGTCATACCCTATAACAAACTGTGATATAGTTACAAAATCATTCATAGATATGAGGCCACATTGGCATATATTTGACACAAACCCTCTTCGATAGGTCATTTTATGATCATTTGTATTTGATATAGGCATAGGACATCACCTAGGTAAATTTTAAATGTGTTATAATGAAGAATAATTATTAGGACACATGTATAAAATAATAAGGTTGTTTACGTAATTCATACTATAGATTTTAATAATTTTATCCATAAATATTCTAATTGGAATAGTGTATTGGTAATCATTTCATATTGTATATTTGTTATTCGCATACTCATAAGTATTTCATCTTGGTATCTGATTCATATAAGAATCTATGCTTGTTACTTGTCATTATGTCTATTTTACATGCTAGTACATGTTTTATATGATGGTGGAGGTAGTTCATGATACAAATTGACATAGTGATTGATTGATAGTGATGATAGCCACTAATATCAGCTACATTCTAACATTAACCAACTTCACCATTACCACTATTAACCGCCATCATAATGCAATTTACTGCAACACCAAACATCTCCATCATCATAACTATGACTATCACAAATACTAGTCACTAACACCAATCATTACCACCATCACCAGTGCAAATCATCTACATAATCAATAACAAACATAAATGTTTTATTTTATCAAAAAATAATTTTATTTTATTAAATTTATATTTTTTAATATTCAAATTATTAGGTTCTTGTGATATTTGAATGAAAAATAGAGGGAAAAGTGTAAATTGTAATTTCACTTTATAAAATGAGTATCTCTCCCATGGTAGGTAGAAACATTATTTTTCTTAAGTATAGAAGTATTTCTCCATGTTGTTAGTAATGCAAGAAGAAAACAATCCTTTTGTTGTCGTAATCATCATTCAGTATGCTTGGATTTGACTTCGAATTTGAATTTGAATTTGGAAAATGATCGCTTGAGAGATTATATTTTTGGACAAAATTTATTTGAAACTTAAGTGTGAGTCACTTGAATTCATTGTTTGGACCCAAAACTCCAATTTATCTTAGGGCTTGATTTTAGCTCAAAGTATGCTTAGTTTTCATCCATTCTTTGAGGGTTATGATTCCTTATTCATATGTGAATATTGGGTTGGTCTTGAAATCTCATTTTCCGTATGTGGGATCTACTTGGGGTTTTGGTGTCATTTTTGGATCCAAAGAACAATAGTAAAATTTGGGTATCATTAGACTTGTATTGATGAGTAGATTATAGTTTTGATAGTGTGATGGCATTTTGAGAATTGTAAAGTGAAGACGATCATGTGGTTCTTGAAGTGAGGTTTTGCGATTTGTCCTTGAGGTAGGTTTCTATCTATTTTTCTTAATAGATTTTATGTGATATATGTTGTGTGTGAGTTGGATGTAAGTATTGGTTATGAGTAGGATAACTTGGCCTTGATATATTGATGTTTGGGGATTAGATAAGGGTTTTAGACCTGTAAGATGGAATATTTATAACCCTTTTGTATCCTATTGCCTTTCCTCTTTAGTTTAGATTAGTTATAATAGAGATATGATATAATTTATGTTTGGAATATGGTTTTAGATTTTGAAGCATGACTTGTATATTTGGCCTTATTGGGCTAGTATGGTAGTCTTGAAACCATAAGTTGGGTAGAGTTGACTTGAATACCCTTGTTTCTAGTCGAGTTTCTATCTTAGGCTTGAATATGGCTTACTTGATATCTAAAAGATAAACTAGATACCTTAGCCTAGTTTGGGTCATAGTATGCCTAACAGTAGAAATCATGGATTAGAAGTGAGATCGTTCAGCCCACTTAGGCCTAATCTTGTGTTAAGTCTTGTGGACTTAGTATGGATGTTAGATATAGATGAGGCTAGTAAACCTTAGAGTAAGGTTACTTCATAACATGGTATCTTGTATTGACGTTCTCGAATTGTGGCTTTTGAGTTATGGTTATAATACTCCTTGTGGAATTGATATCGGGTATTCAGAGATTATATTCCTTCTAAATACATTATGTGGCCTATAGAGATGCTATTTTCTCTTAGACTTGATAATTGACCTATAGAGATGCCATTTTCTCTTAGACTTAATGATTGCCCTATAGAGATGTTATTTCCTCTTAGAATTGACGATTGGACTGTAGAGATGCTATTTTCACTTAGACTTGATGATTGGCCTATAGAGTTGATATTTTCTTTAGTCATGATTGATGGACCTATAGATACGATGTTCCTCTTCGATATATAAATTGGCCTAGAGAAGAGATATTCCTCTATAGACGATTACATGTCTATCTATATTATATTTCCTAGATGTGAGATGCCTCTTGTGTGTGACATAATAACATGCTTATTGATATTATACTTCCTATATGTGAGATAATTAGAGATATGCTACGACTTATAAATATGATTATTGACATGAGTTTCGAATATGAATATGGGCCTACGGTCGTGAATATGATGTTGAGATTATTTTGGATAAATTAATGGGCCAAGGGCCATATTATCACATTGATTGAGTATCCGAGAAGTGTTTTTCATTATAAATGATGTTATTAAAGTTTATGAATATGTATATGTTTGTATACACATCTCTTCGATATGAGACAGAGGAAGATGTAGTATGATGCTTATTATTTCACTGATTGAATACTAGTGATGGCATGCATAGATTTGGTATATTCATGATTATTAATCAGTAAATGATGTGATTCTAGTTGAAATACGATCTTATAATTGTTCTTCCTAATTAAGGGTTAAGCTAAGTGGTAGCTAGATGTCTTTTAGGTGGTTATAGTACTTGACAGCTAGAAATCTAATGTATTAGTTAATAAACCTTGCTTAGTTGAGATATGGTCATTAGCGATGATTGATACGTAACCAATAATGATGTTGAATAGTTGATAAATGAGGATTAGTTGGTAAACGATGGTTAGTTAATGAAGGATGTTAGTTAATAAAGAATGGTTAGATGATAAATGGTAAATTATTAACTATTAATGATTAACAGATAGTATGATTAGTTGATCATAATGAATGGTGGATAAATGGAGGTTTTAGTCTAGTGATGAACATTGACTAGATGTTAGATGTTGGCTATTTAATAAATAGTGGTTAGTTGCAATCCTATGAGTAAGGATAATCTTTAGGCTAATAACTACAGTTTATGTGATGACTAGTGAACTAATGATTCTATTATAATAAGTGTTGGTTAACTAACAACGCGTAGTTAGGAAGTATTGACTTTATAGATATTCTATGGTGATATGTCTATATTTATGAGTATTTTAGTGTATCTTATTTGGTTAAGGTAATTGTGATGATATTAATACCCGGCAAGGCTAGAGGATACTATTGTGATGATATTGATACCGGACAAGGTCAGAGGATACTATTGTGATGATGTTTATACCCGGCAAGGTCGGAGGATATATTGATGATATGTTGATACCCGAAAAGTCGAAGGATATATTGATGATATGTTGATACCCGGCAAGGACAGAGAATATATTGATGATATATTGATACCCAGCAAGGATGGAGGATATATTGATGATATGTTGATACCCGACAAGGCCGGAGGAAATATTAATGATATGTTGATACTAGGCAAGGCTAGAGAATATACTAATGATATATTCATACTCAGCAAGGATAGAGTATATATTGATGATATATTGATACCTGGCATGTTCAGAGGATATATTGATGATATGTTGATACCCTACAAGGACAGTGCATATTATTAATGACGTATTGATACCCGGCAATGACAAAGGTTGATTACAATGATGGTTGTCCTGATGAGGATAGTTATGATGAGTTATGATATTTATTATGTACTTTGCATTCATTCCTGTATGTGCATCGCCTATCACCAGTATGCACCTATGTCTATCAGCCGGTATGATACGGTTGCATAGATATGGGTGAAGAATATGCCTTGTGTTATTGTATGTTGATTGAACCTTTCGATCTTGGGGCAGAGGGGGTACGCATAGGCTCGACTAGGTATTTGGTTGTACGGAGTAGCCAGTTATTCACGTTGTTATTGATATTATTGTTATTCACGTTGTTATTGATATTGTTGTTAATATTATAATGATCATTATCATGGCTAGCTTATGACAAATTGGTCATTGATCCGGTATCGAGATTTGAGGTATGTCTTCGGCCTCTCTTATCTTATGATTGCATTATTATGCATGATTATTTTATGTTCATCCGTATGGATAGAAACTATGAGCATAGCAGTATTTAAATCCTTATAGTATTGTAATGAGGTCTTAAAATGAGAATAGGATGATATAGGTTATGCTTTGAGATGACCTCGTGTTTATATGTATGTATAACTATATATATTTAGCTATATGCAGCTATGATACTATCGTATATCCCTTCCTTCATTGTTCATATTGTATAGTCATTTCTTCACCATGTATATTACTATATATATATTTTTCACTTTTTATTCGTATATTGACATGGGATATATGGTAGAGCATTGATGTATATTGAATATAGCTAGAATAGGATAGTTTACCCTGATACTTCCTTAGTTTTATTATGTTAGACTTTTGGACATGAATAAGATAGTTGTTCCTTATTATCTTATTTACTTGTCATATGATTTCTAGACTCTTGGGTGTAGTTCTTATTCTATTCATATGTTGTATGTGTCTGCTTTATTTTAGATCTCAGTTGACAGTAGCCTACTGAGTACTATTTTTTTAGTACTCATACTATACTTCTGCAACCTCTAGATTATAGTACGAGTTATCACTGTTGATGTGTGCATCGTGTGTAGTAGCCCTAGATCAGAGACTTAGAGTAAGATCCAAATGTTTAGAGTATTACTTATCTCTCTGTTATGTATTTGACTAGTCTCTAAGTTTTATCTGGAGATAAGTTGTATCAGTGTATTTCTCTTGATTTTACTTTTGTACTCTTTCTATATTAGAAGCTTTTGTACTAATACCACTAGGTTTTGGGATTCTCAATGTATTGATAATTATTTTATATATTCTGGATTCTTTTTCTTATATTATTGAGTAATCCATTACTAGCCATTTTGGACTATGGGTTCCCTACTGGTAGGTTATGGTAAGCGCTATCATGATTTGAGAAAATAGGGTCATGACAAATTGGTACCAGAGCCTAGGTTTCATTGATGTATTAGTACAAGAGATAAGTGTTAGTAGAGTCCTACAGATCGGTGCAGAGACGTCCATAACCTATCTTTGGGAGGCTACAGTGACATCTGAGGAAATTCACTTAATGATTCCTTATCGTGTGTCTGTATTCTTATGAACCTTAAATATATTTTTTGACTCTATTATATCCCTGAAGGATGATGCAATATAATCGACAGATGGGGACGAGACTCCAACACCCATTTCTAAAATTTTAGTGTAGTATCAAACTAGAGGGTCAGAGATGGATATAAAAGATCCTCAGTGGTAGCCAAATAGGATTTAGGAAGAGTCCTTATCAGACTTATGAAGTGTGGTATGGTTCTTCGGGCCATGAAACCATTCTGGATTATGAGGGGTAGTATCTCGAAATATTCTAGTATCTTGGTTTGGTTGTGTTATGATGAGACATGGGTTCAGAGAATGCCCCTGGTATGAGATAGGTAATCATCTAGAGTTATCCTGTATTCCCTCCCAGCCTAGAGTTCCTAAGACAGGCTATGATTTCAGAAGTTTGGACATAATTTTGCAAATTTCTCTCAGCATCAGTTGGCCAGCCATTTGGGCTCAATTTGTGTTCTCTCCATATTGATGCTTCAGAATTTCTACGACTGCAGAGAGACCAACTACTAGTCTAGGATGTGTCCCTGATAGGACATTCCAATAATTTAGATTAGTTAGATCAGCTTGTGATGTTATGACATCTTTAGTTAGAGATGGTGTGCTGGGCGCCCCAGTGGATGATTTAGTCGGTCAGTCTGATTTAGACCCATTTAAATTTATTTTTCTATACTCGTTAGGTATGTGATTGCAAATGTCACCTTGATTGGTGTGCTTTTATTTCTCGCATTTATCTCTTATTATGTGTATAATGGTTTTCATACCCATTAATGATTATATGCCTTGATGAATTTAAATCTGTAATTATGTGCCTGATTGTTGAATTCATGATTATGTTACTACTCCGTGGTTTATTTATTTTAGTAGTGGATGGAGTAGATCTATATTAATGTTTTCCCCTATGGGTGTGGTTTTGGGTTTGAGTCCTATTTATCTTGGCATATTAGCCCTATTGTGGCCATTGAGTGGTACATGATATTGATATTCATTTTGGTACCGCATGTTCAGTATGTTGATAGTGATATTGTCATTACTATTGATACCACTATGTGAGGTTATTGATATTAATTGATATTATTACTTGATGTTTTTACATGATGAAGTTGATTCTCATTGGGTAGTTGTATAGGCTAGTGTTATCTAGTTAGACCTTTATTTTCTTGTGATATTATTTGGTGGCTTGAGTAGATATAGCTCGGTTTGATAATTTCTTTCCCATAGCACGACGAGGTTGATTATGTTCCACTTGTTTAGCTGTATTAGATTGATTTTGAGGATGTATTATGGTATCAAAGTTAAGTTGACCTTCCATGGTTCTTTGTGTTTTTGAGTTGGTAATTTAGTTATGTTACCCGTTTAGCATGCAACTAAGAGCTGAATAGAGCTAGGATAAGTACGGGGTATTACACTGATATATAGAGTTGGTTGCTTATGTTATTAGTCAGCGATTATCCCTGTGGTGATTTTTCTCCCTAGATATATCTCGATTATGTCTTGGTACGATTTATCTCAGATATGTAAAATTTGGATACTAGACTCGATTTGAGATAGTTGACAATGATGTAGCCTTATTGGCCTAGTTTTGGATTATGATTCCTTGGAATGGCAATTTGAAAGTATGATAGATTTGGAGCATTAATGCTAACCCCTTTTTTTTGTTTTGATTTAGATATTTAAGATTGAGCGATTCATCCTCAGTATTGAGATTTCAGCTTGATGTTATACATCTGTCGTGCAGCCTTTGCTTTGGACTTGTTTCAGTATAGATTTTATTTATAGGATAGTTGTGCCTACTCCGTGGTTGACCATTCAATCTTCTAGACTTCATACAGATTATAGTTGATAAGTGTTCAATAATAGCCCATGGGCCTCGTATTGGTTATTTCAGTTTTTACCTCGAATTTTAGTTTTCTTTAGGAATTTTGGATGATTTACTCAGCGGGAGTAATATTCTTAAGTTGGATTCAGTATGTCTTCATTCTCAATGGAAGAGACAACCTGGAGTGCAATATCCAATGATGAGTACTTATTCCTTGTTTAAGATTTTAGTTTGATTTTCATCCATACTGGTTGCAGCATTGGCATAAATTTCATGACGTGATTATCTCTATTTGTATGCATAGATAGAGCCTTATGATCCTATTCTTATGTTTTCATTATGGACTTTTAGCTTATCAGCTTCAGTTGTTTGAGTTCTCTGTGATAAGACTGTGTGGACGAGACTCATGTGATTTTCCTCCTAGCTTGGAGTAGATAGCATGTGTAAAAAGGTAAAGGAAGGCTATTTTGGATTTGGAATTAGTTTTATAACTCATTTATTGGTTTGCTTTTAGCTTGGGCTTGGATGAGCTTTTGTTGATTTATGCAGATATAGAGATGGTATCAATGTAATGTGATTAAGTTGTACGTACATCGACCTTTTTAGTTCAGTTGGAGGCAGTTAGCGGTTGAAGTTAAGTTTTAGCTATTTTGAAAGTAGAATGAGAGTGTTGGTTGAAAAAGGGATACCTATGGCAAAATTACTTAAAATGTTTTCTCTCTGCTAAGGTTACCTAGAAAGTCATTCTTGGAGCAAGCAGGCCCAGTACCTTATCCTTTCAAGCTTTTAAGATTCTTTCTATCCGTTTACTTTCGGGGACAAAAGTCCTTTTAGTATTGGATATTGTAATAACACTTCAGGTCATTTTTCATATTTATGATTAACTTTATCATTAGAGATTCTCCATAGCTGCACCAAGTTATATGAATTGTTGTGATCGACAGTTCGGTTACCAGATAGTTCATTTGGTTTTTAGAGTCAATTCTCTATTTTGAAGTCTTCACTGGTTCCAATGGCCATCGGGTGAAAACTTTAGTGAAAAGATCTCAGATGAAAATTTTGACTGCACCAAAAGATCCAAAATAATGATTCTAGTCTGGGTAGAACTTTGGTTCGGGTCTCAATGCACCCGAGCTCATTTCAACCTATTGGTCGGAAAGTTAAAAATTAAAAAGAATGGGTGTGGGAACCATATTTGGTCGAAATGATCTTGGATTGATAATCTAGCTTCTCCATTGCATCCGGAATGTCGAGTTTAGTTTAGGGAGACCCTTGGTTCAGGACCCAAGGCTCCCGGACTTATTTTGGGATATTGAGCAAATTTTTATGAAAAGTAATGAAATTATAGGTGTGGACCCCACATTTTGCCTAAACGATCTCTGATGAAAGTTTTGATGATTCCAATGGATTTGAAATATTTTTTACACTCAATTCACTATTAGATCATGTTATTTGGATTTTGGATGAGTTTCGAGGGTCAAAAACTTATTTTTGAGTTTGT
Organism: Capsicum baccatum var. pendulum; assembly: GCA_030864225.1. Taxonomy (NCBI): domain Eukaryota; kingdom Viridiplantae; phylum Streptophyta; class Magnoliopsida; order Solanales; family Solanaceae; genus Capsicum; species Capsicum baccatum. The sequence continues at coordinate 69,965,596 of CM061558.1, read as the reverse complement.
TGTCATTTGGTGCAACAACGATTGTGGCCAAGAGTGTGCAATCGTGGGAGAGCTATCGTGGCCCGTAAGACCGTGATAGCAACATCTCTTTATATGTAGGGGCTATATAAAGGCCCCAAGAAGCATTTAGGGCTTTTCCCCTTTACCATTTAGACCTAGAAACCCCAAAATAAGTGTAATAACTAAAAATTAGTCATAGGGGGTGACTTGAGAGCTTAATTATCATCTTGTATCGTCATTATCTTTAAGATTAAAGTAAGAATTTCTTGAATTCATGCTTGAATTTCATAGTTTGGACCTAAAACCCTAATTTATCTTAGGACTTAATTTTAGCCCAAAGAATGCTTAATTTCCACCCATTCTTCGAGGGTTACGATTCCTTGCTCATATGTGAACATTGGGTTGGCCTGGGAAAATCGTTTCTATATGTGGGACCCACTTGGAGATTTGGTGTCATTTTTGGACCCGGAGCATAATAGTGTAATATGGGTATCATTAAAATCGTATTGATAAGTGGATTATGGTTTTGATAGTGTGATGGGATTTTGAGGATTGTAAAGTGAAGACAGGCAAATGGTGCTTGAAGTCAGGTTTTTGATTTGTCCTTGAGGTAGGATTCTGTCTACTTTTCTTTATATATGATCTGTGATATATGTTGTATGTGAATATGGATGTTAGGCTTGAGTATGAGTAAGATAACTTGGCCTTGATATATTGATGTTTGGGAATTAGATGAGGGTTTTAGACCTATAAGACTGCATGTTTATAACCCTTTTGTATCCTATTGCCTTTCCTCTTTAGTTTAGATTAGTTATAGCATCGATATGATGTAATTCTATGTTTGAAACATGGTTTTAGCTTTTGAAGCATGATTCGTATATTTAGCATTGTTGGGCTAGTGTGGTAGTCTTGAAATCATAAGTGTGGTAGAGTTGACTTGAGTACCCTTGTTTCTAGTCGAATTTTCTATCATAGGCTTAAATTTGGCTTAGGTGACATTTAGAAGATGATCTAGATACCATAGACTGTTTGGGGTATAGTATGACTAACTTTGGAAAACGTGGATTAGAAGTGGGACCATTCGGCCCACTTAGGCCTAAGCTTGTGTTAAGTCTTGTGGACTTGGTGCAGATGTTAGACATAGATGAGGCTAGTAAACCTTAGAATAAGATTACTTCATCACTTGGTAACTTTTATTGATGTTCCCCGATTTTGGATTTTAAGTTATGGTTATGATACTCCTTGTGGAAGTGATATTGGGCTTTTAGAGATGATATTCCTTCTAAATGTGTTAAGTGGCCTATAGAGATGTTATTTACTCTTAGACTTGATCTTTGGCCTATAGAGATACTATTTCCTCTTAGACTTGATTATTGGCCTATAGAGATGCTATTGCCTATTAGACTTAACGATTGGCCTATAGAGATCCTATTTCCACTTAGACTTGATGATTGGCCTAAAGAGTTGATATTTTCTTTAGTTATGATTGATGGACCTATAGATACGATGTTCCTCTTGGATATATTAAATTGGCCTAGAGAAGTGATATTCCTTATAGTTATGATGCATGACCTATTGATATAAGATCTCCTATAGACGATTACATGTCTACCTATATTACGTTTTCTAGATGTGAGATGCCTCTTGTGTGAGAGATGATTACATGCTTATTGATATTATGCCTTATATATGTGAGATGCCTCCTATATGTAAGATGTTAGAGATGTACTATAGCTTATAAATAAGATTATTGATATGAGTTTCAAATATGAATATAGTCCTAAGGCAGTTATTATGATGTTGAGATTATTTTGGATAAATTAATGGGCCAAGGGCCACGTTATGACATTGATTGAATATCCAAGAAGTCTTTATCATTAAAAATAATGTGATTACAATTTATGAATATGAATATGTACATATTTGTATACACATCTCTTTGGTATGGGACGGAGGAAGATGTGATATGATACTTATTATTCTTCTGATAGAATACTGGTGATGGCGTGCATAGATTTGGTACACTCATGATTATTATATCAGTAATTGATGTTATTCTAGTTGAAATATGATCTTATGACTGTTCTTCCTAATTAAGGGTTAAGCTAAGTGGTAGTTAGATGTCTTTTAGGTGGCTATAGTACTTGATGGCTAGAACTTTAATGTACTAGTGAATGAACCTTGCTTAGTTGAGATATGGTAACTAGCGATGACTGATTCGTGGCTAATAATGTTGTTAAATAGTTGCTAAACGATGATTAGTTGGTAAATTATGGTTAGTTAATGAAGAATGTTAGTTAATTAAGAATGGTTAGATGATAAATGGTAAATTATTGACTACTAATGATTAACGGATATAGTATGATTAGTTGATAATAATGAATGGTGGATAAATGATGGTTTTAGACTAGTGATGATCCTTGACTAGATGTTAGATGTTGACTATTTAATAAATAAAGGTTAATTGTTATCCCGTGAGTAAGGATAATGTTTAGGCTAATAACTACAGGTTATGTGATGACTAGTGAACTAATGATTCTATTATAATAAGTGTTGATGAACTAATAATGAGTAGTTGGGAAGTATTGACTAGATAAATATTCTTGGTGATATATCTATGTTTATGAGTATTTTAGTGTATCTTATTTGGTTATGGAAATTTTGATGATGTTGATACCCGGCAAGGTCGGATGATATTATTATAATGATACTGATACCCGGTAAGGCCGAAGAATACTATTATGATGATGTTGATACCCAAAAAGGCCGGAGGATATATTGATGATTTGTTGATACCTAGCAAGGCCGAAGGATATATTGATGATATGTTGATACCGACAAGGCCAAAGAATATATTGATGATATGTTGATACCCGGCAAGGCCGGATGATATATTGATGATATGTTGATACCTGACAAGGTCGGAGGATTCTATTGATGATGTGTTAATACCCGACAAGGACAGAGGTTGATTACTATGATGATAGTCCAGATGAGGACATTTATGATAAGTTGTGATATTTATTGTGTACTTTTAATTCATTCTTGCATGCACATTGCCTATCACTAGTATGTACCTATGTCTAATAGTCGGTATCGGGTGGTTACATAGATATGGGTGAAGAATATTCCTTGTGTTATTGTATGTTGATTGAGCCTTCCGAGCCTGGGGCTATGGGGGTACGCATAGGCTCGGCTAGGTATTTAGTTGTCCAAAGTAGCCTGTTATTCACGCTGTTATTGAAATTTTTTTAACATTGTTATGATCATTATTATGGCTAGCTTATGACAAATTGGTCATTGATCTGGTATCAGGATTTGAGGTATGTGTTCGGCCTTTCTTGTCTTATAATTGCATTATTATGCACGATTATTTCATGTCTAGCCATGTGGATTAGAAACCATGAGTATGATAGTATTTAAATCTTTAGAGTTTTGTAATGAGGTCTTAAAATAAGAATAGGATGATATAGGTTATGCTTTGATATAACCTCGTGTTTATACGTATAAATACCTATATATATCTAGCTATATAAAGCTATGATACTATAGTATATCCCTTTCTTCTTTGTTCATATTGTAGTCATTTCTTTGCCTTATATATTACTACATATCTTTCTTTTGCTCTTTATTCGTATATTGAAATGGGATATATGGTATAGCATTGACGTATAGTGAATGTAGCTGGAATAAGATAGTTCATCCTGATACTTCCTTAGTTTTATTATGTTAGACTCTTGGACATGAACAGGATAGTTGTTCCTTATTATCTCATTAACTTTTCATATGATTTTTGGACTCTTAAGTGTAGTTTTCATTTTGTTTATCTATTGTATATATCTGCTTTATGTTTGGAGTTCAATTGACAGTATCCTACTGAGTACTATTTTTATTTGGTACCCATACTACACTTCTGCATCTTATAGATCATAGTATGGGTTATCGCTGTTGATGTGTCCATCGTGTGGAGCAGCCCTGGTTCAGAGAATTAAAGTGAGATCCTGACATTTGAAGTATTACTTCTCTCTCTTATGTATTTGACTAGGCTCTAAGTTGTATCTTAAGATATATTGCATCAGTGTATTTATCTTGATATTTTACTTTCGTACTCTTTTTATATTAGAAGCTCTTGTACTAATAACACCAGGTTTTGGAATTTCTATGTATTGATATTTATTTCATGTATTCCACTTTCTTTTTCTTATATTATTAAGTAATTCATTACTAGCCATTCAGGACTACGGGTTGGCTTGCCTATAGGTAGATTATGGTCGGCGCCATAATGACCTAAGAAAATCGGGTCATGACAAATTGGTACCAGAGCCTAGGTTTTATTGGTGTATTAGTACAAGAGCAAAGTGTTAGTCGAGTCCTGCAAATTAGTGCAGAGATGTACGTAACCTATCTTCGGGAGGCTACAGTAACATCTGAGGAAATTCACTTCATGATTCCTTATTATTTGTCCACATTTCTATAAACCTTGAACACGTTCTTTGACTCTATTCTATCCCTGAAGGGCGATACAATATTGTAAATAGGTGCAGACAAAACTTTAACATATGTTTCTAGAATTTCAGCACAACATCAGACTAAAGAGTCGGAGATGGATACAGAAGATCCTAAGCAGAAACCAAAAAGATTTAGGAAGAGTCCCCATTAGACATTCAGAGTGTGGTATGGTTCTTTAGGCCATGGCGACCATTCTGGATTATGAGGGGCAATATCTCAAAGTATTCTAGGATCTTGGTTTGGTTGTGTTCTAATGGGACACTGGTTCAGAGAATGCCCCTGGTATGAGATAGGTGATCAGCTACAGTTCGCCTATATTCCCCACCGGCGTAGAGTTCCTAGGACAGGATGTGATTTTAGAAGTTTGGACATAATTTTGAAAATTTCTCTTAGTATCAGTTGGCCAACCGTTTGGGCTTAATTTATGTTCTCTCAATATTGATGCTTCAGGAATTGCTACAACAGCAGAGAGACCGACTACTAGTCTAGGGTGTGTCCCAGATAGGAGATTCTAGTCATTTAGCTTAGTTAGATCACCTTGTGATGTTATGAAATCTTCAGTTAGAGATGGTGTGCTTGGCGCCTAAGTGGATGATTCAGTCGGTCGGTCTAATTTAGACCCGTTCAAATTTATTTTCCTATGCTCGTCAGGCATGTGACTGTAAATGTCATCATGATTGATGGGCTTTTATTTCCCACATTTATCTTTTATTATGTTTATTTTCCTATGCTCGTCAAGCATGTGACTGCAAATTTCATCATGATTGATGGGCTTTTATTTCCCACATTTATCTTTTATTATGTGTGTATGGGTTTTGATACCCATTATTTATTTTATGCCTTGATGAATTTAAATTGGTCATTATATGCCTTATTGTTGAATTCATGATTATGTTACTACTCTATGGCTTATTTCTTTTAGTAGTGGATGGAGTAGATCTATATTGATGTTTTCCTCTATGGGTGTGGTTTTTGGTTTGATTCCCACTACCTTGTCATATTATCCCTATTGTGTCCATTGAGTGGTGCATGATATTGATATTCATTTTGGTACCGCCTGTTCAGTATGTTAATGATATTATCGTCGCTATTTCTACCACTATGTGAGGTTATTTATATTACTTGATGTTGTTACATAATGAATTTAATTCTCACTGGGTAGCTGTATAGACTAGTGTTCTCTAGTTAGACTTTTATTTTCTAGTGATGTTATTTGGTGGCTTGAGTAGATATAGCCCAATTTGATGATTTCTTTCCCCTAACGTGGCGAGGTTGACTATGTTCCCTCTTGGTTAGCTGTATTAGATTGATTTCGAGAATGTATTAGGGTATCGAAGGTAACTTGACCTTACATGGTTCTTTGTGTTTTTGAGTTGGTAATTTAGATATGTTGCCCGTTTTTGAGTTTAAAATTCTTAGACTTGCCTCCTGGGTTGCAAAAGCTTTAGTGTTGGCTCTCCTTTCCGGTATAACCCATTTGTGAGATGGACCAGTTTGAGGTCTGTTATTCATTTATGTCTATTTCATCATCCAATAGCGATTTTTATATTTGATATTGAGATGTCGTGGATTTATCTCATAGGTATATTGGGTCCGTTCCCTCGTGATGGCTTGACAGTCTGTTGCAGAGGCCATCGCTGGATCCTCCAAAATCCTGAGTTTTGCTTAATCCTGTAGCTACGTTGGTGGTCTGTCGAAATGTTGATGGTCCATCACTTGGACCACCATATGAATTCTCTACTTAGAGCGTTCTATTTAGCTCTGACGTCTACCTTGGTAGTCCATCGCATGGATTACGGTCTGCCAGTTCAACCGTTGATGTCTTCTTTTTTGCTATTTTTCCAAGTTTCTCTTCCAACTAATTCCCTGAATTGACAACACTAAAATCCAGTATTAAATACAATAGTAGTTGCTTGAAAACATACAATTATCTCTTGAAAAAGATGTAAAATGTTCCGTCAAAAGCTGGAACATCAACACCCTCAACCATCAGGATCTACAATCGGCATTGATTATAATTTAGCACACACAAACATAGATATCATATCCCATAGAGATCAGCAAACTAAGTTTAACTCAAGTTGCCCTAATAGTCAATAAAATCCACCACTCTTTATAGTTTGTGATACAAATCAAAACTCTCACACTTATCAAAGAAGCTACAAGCATAGCGTACATACCCATAGGCTTGCCCTTATCATCTGACGCTCCTTTGTAGTTGATTTTCCAACATCAAGTAGGTCTTTTCTATGCTTGTATTGAGGCTTTAGGCTAGGTAAGGGATGATTTTGGGAAAAGTGACTCAACATTATGACTTAACTCGCTTTGCCCTTGAATTCTACCCACCAAGGCTACTGCTTTATTAGCTCACTTACCATTCTCTCGTTCATTCACACTTTACCATAATACCTCCTTTTTTTATATACATGCAAGCATCAGCCACCTTTAACTTATCTTGATGCAACCAGTCAAGGTGCACAATGTCTTGAATAGACCAGGGCCAAATGCTTTAAACTAAGCTCAAACTAAGCTCTAAATCAACTTTTCGTTCGACAGCTAACCTCTTGACAATAGCCACCCTCAACTTAGGTGTTTTTCCTAAGTTTAGGTACACAATGTCCAATATTGGACAGGCTCCAGAGTTAGGTGTTAACAGCCTAAAGAGAGTTAATTAGAGTTATTGGTGCTGAAGAAAACTAATACAAGCTCAAAAGGGTTCAGTAATGGAAAATCATTTTGGTGAGGTTAATTATTTTGGCTAAGTGGACTGAATGAACAAGGAGGTCTGCTATCCTATCTTATAGAATCAACCAAAAAATAGCATCAATGAACCAGGCAAGTTCTGGATACTACACTATGCAAGAACTAACCCAAATACTCGCACACACAGGCAACTTAGTCAAACTCATTCTACTACACTTAATATTTCCATCACATGTCATGCATATCTTACATGTTAAATGTCAATTATAGATTCACTAAAGGTCGCTCACATATGCTAAAAGACAGGAGTAAATAGTCACACAAACATGTTCATAGCCTTATGCCAACATCATTCAATATCCATATACACAACAAGATGCTAAAATAAAAAATACTTTTATAAATAAACATTAACAAACAGATATTTAAATCACAACCTAAGAAAATAAAATGCAATCTTAGACATGTCGTTCTACTAGATAGCACACGGGAGAAAAAGAACATCGGTAACAAGAACCCCCGTGGAACAAGTATACCCACCCCCACAGAAAATAAATACTTTGTTCTCAATGCATTAAATTAAAGTACAGAGGAAGGGTATACTTGTAATGACTCTTATTTATTTAAGGCGTCTGTGAAATCTGGTGAGGCTCTAGCGTCCTCACCTGCTGCAATATTGACACCGATGGTGGTAGGGGTACTCATAATATTATCCTCCAGAATCGGAGGTATCACATCCCTAACTGGGTCTAAACTGAGCCCCCTTGCTGGGGTGGAACTTGTAAATACTCTAGCAGTTTCATCTTCTGCCTTCTTCCTTCTTCTCTTTTCATCTCTCATCGACCTTTTTGTGGCTTTTCTCATATCATAATCTTCTTGCTCTTCTGGTGTCATTGCCTCTCTTTTTCTCCTTCTGTCAGCTTTTCTATCTGTACTTTTGCCTATATTTTTATCCACCTTCTTACCTTTGTCTTTCAGTGGCTTTCCTATTAAATCAACAATTCTTTTATCTTCATCACACATCACTAGAGATGGGTCAAAAATAGCCTGCTGACACTGCCTACTCTTCAATTCTACTATATCATCCTGTGTCTGTTTAAACTCTGCCATAAACTTAGCAAGATCTGGAATGGACATCACATCCAGCCTTTTGTTGATTCTCTCTTCCATGTGATCCATCCTAAACTAAATGTTTTAGAATGGATGGATTGCTTCTGCCATAATTTGATCAACAAAAGGCTTGAATTGTGAAGCCCAAGCGTCCAGCTATTTCTGAAACTTCTTCTGCAACTTCACCGACTTGGGAAAGTTTTCCTACATCAACCTATATTCTGCATAATCTGCCTCACCCATTGGTGGCGCAGATCCTGACCCTGTGGATGTACTAGGTGGCACATAAGTAGTGATAGGCAAGGGGATACCTGAAGGAATTTCTATAGTATCCGAGGCTGGCGCGGATTGCGTCTGATAGGCTGAAGGTTTATTGACCCGCATCTCAAACTTTGAATCATCTTTTGATTTCTAAATGTCTTGCCAATGTGCCTCCCGAGCTTCATTATCAACACCTCGAATCAAGGGCATATTCGTTTGCCTGCATAACTCTATGATTAGACATGGGAATGGCAGTGCACTTGCCATATTATGCGCCCTCACAAACAGTTCATCAGCAATTATTTGACCTAAATCAATCTTCAGCCCTAAAATTAAACTAGCAACCAACATAGCCCTGTGACTATCTAAATTGGCATCACCTCCAATTGTAATAAACTTTAATCTAGTAACAGCCCACCAGAACTTAGCTCTGAAGCTAAAGAAGGACTTAGTAATATGCTCACGTGGTTTGGTTGCCCAGGAGGGGTTACCATCATCAATCAGCATCCTAGCTAACCAAGGTCTCTGATTAGATGCAGATGTTAGCCGGTAGTGAAGATCAAGAATAGTAGGTGGCACTTTATAGTCAGGCCCAAACAGCATCCTGTTAATTATTCAAGCAGATATAATGATGTTACCTCCTCGGACGGGGAATGACTCCCTATTGGGCAAATCTGAGATTTTTGAGCCCTTTGGACAATCCTTTTCTAGAAACACCAAATAATTAGAAAAGAACTCCCTTACCCAATTCGGCTGATATATTTTGGAAGGCTTGCTCATCCAAGCCAATTCGTACTTATTGAAACGATGCTCCATATAGGGTATTCATGCAACTCCATTGTCACTATCTAGTACTCCTCAGCAAATGGATTTTTAATTGCCCTTCTTGTTGTCGGCTCTAACCCGTCAAGGAACTTATCCTTTGATCCCTTGATCTGCCACCTAAGAGTTTCCCTCATTTGAGGATCCTTGCTCTTAATTACATTTGCTTCCTCGGTATCTTTTCCAATAGGGCCAATTTCTGCCTCAATGGGGTTGGGGTTAGATGTATTGACCCCTTCCTTATGTGGGCTCGAACTGGTACTGCTAGTACTGCCCTCATTCTTTCTTTAGACTGGGAGAGTGTTGGAATTGCCATATCTCTTTTTCGTGTATTGAAGGTAGATGCCTCCTCACTCCTAGGTAGCTCGCTTCTTCTTCGTGCTCTATCACAACCTCTGGTCAAAGGGAGTTTGCATGCCATAATGCCTAAAAATGGGACAAGGAATTAGTTTACAGGTCAAGATAGACTAAAAATAGTGAGAATATGGCTTTATTGTCATCCCAACGGCCCATCGATGTTGCGACGGTCCTCCGGACTAACAGTCATCCTTAACCAGTAAGTGTTGATTTTTCAAAGTCTTGTGATGGCCGAACTAGTGGTCCATCAGGTGGCTGACGGTGTAAAATCCTGCAAACTTCCCTCATAGAATAAACCTTAGGGTGTGTCAAGTGAGGTGTGATTCCATCCCTAAAAGATTAAGAAGTGACTTCCTAAGTGAGTATCATGTTAACCATATAGAATCTCCCCAATTTTGACTTTTTATCACATGGAAAATTTGATAAGCTTTCCATTGATATAAGATTCTCCTAAATCTAATACCCAGGTAAGAAGTTATGGTTAATTTAAGTCCTAGTCGTAAAAAAGCGTCATTTTTGTGCTTGGCGCATCGCGGAGAGGGTCTATTAGACAATTGTCAATTTCCAGTGGAACTCCGCAATAGTGGCACATCGCCGAGGACTCTAATTTCCTAATAGTCCAGTGGCCTAGCATGATTGTGATGTGTCGTGCTGAAGTTCCAGATCCCAACTAGTAGGACAACGTGATGGCTCCGCATTGCAGTGACTACCAAGTTCCCATTTGTCAATTTGTAGTGAGCCACTGCAATAGTGGCGTGCCACGGTGGCCCATGAAACTGGGTTCCTAGTTCAATTTTTCCAGCTTTGTTCAAAAGTTAAAAATGGCACTTTGAACTTTTTCCAAGCCTCTTTAAACCGTGCAAACACCAAATCAAGGTCATTTACAAACATTCTATGAAGTTTTTCTCAAGCTCTTTCTCAACAAAAACCCTAAGTATCCAAAACCACTTCTAAGAATCTCAAGAATCCACCATAGATTTTTTTTAATTGAGTCAAGATTCAAGGTTCCCAAGTCAACGGCTTCAAGAACCCTCATTCAAGAGTACGAATAGAGTCCCAAAAGTGAGAGTTCATCCAAAGTTTCTAATTTAAAGTATGTGGGATTCTGAACAAGGGTAATCATTTCACCTTTGTGCTCAAAAGCTTATTTAAACTATAATTCTCTGCAATTTATGAGATTTTACATGAAATTGAATTGGGGGTTTTCACCCATTGTTATTGGTTGCAAGCTTTTGATGTTTCCAATGAATTGAGAGTCTAATGGCATGATTTTTACATGTTTTCTTGAAAAATTACAGCTGGGTATATACCTCATGATTTTAATTCTTGAAATGTTTGAGTTATTGAAGTACATAAGTATGTTGAAATTTTGAGATAAATTGCAGATATTTCCAGATTTCTACATGGGCTATGAATCTATATGTTATCAATTACGCTTTTGATGAGTTTTAACTTGAGATTGAATTATGGATTATTAAGCCCTACTTAAGGCTTGCAATTTTATGAACTATTGTGCTATAAGCACCCATGATTTGAGTATTCTGAGATTGTTAAAAAATGTTTTGACCTAATGATCATTGAGCTGGAAATCCACTTTCCTACATGAGAGTACAAATTTGATTATTGGGTTTGTGGTGAACCATGGGATTATTTCTAAAAGTGAATTTTTACAAGATGAGCGTAGATAATCTAAAGGGAGTAGTATTTAGCACCGAGCGGGTAAGTTACTACGATTTCTTACCCCAAAACTATGTGCCACCGTAGGTTGGGCCTGAGGCCGAGTTCATGATTATCATTGGTCCTAAGGCCGAGTTGATATTGGGACTGAGGCCGAGTTTGTTTAGTGATCACTGAACCTAGGTTGTACTCCCTAGCAAGAGTATGACGCCTCTCCCTAACGTGAGGTCTCTTCCTTAGGAGGACAGAATGTTGGACTACATGTAGCTCGCATGGTTTATGTCTGTTAAGAGAAACTCCCTAAACTAAAATATTTTCCATTGAGATAAGATATTTTTATTTAAAAGTAAAATACTTTCCTTGATATGAGTATTTTTTCCAAAAGCTTGAAATGAGATATTTTCCTAACGTGAATGAAATTCCTTCAAGTATGTTCCAAAGTTATATGATTTTGAATTCCAAGTATTTGAGTTCAAAAGAGTTATGAGTTCTTGAGCATTGAAGAAGTTTTACTCTCCATGAGATATATGCATGAGTTGAAAGTATTTCTTAAAGTTTCCTTTAGCCTTGAGTAATGAGAATAAGCAAAGAGTACAAATTTCAAAGCTAAAAGTATAATGACTCGCGAGATTCTGTTACATGTTCAATTTTACATGATTCATGAGCTTCGCATTTAAACTTATTCAATCCATGTGAGTAATTACTTATTACATGCATGATTTGATTAAATAGTATTAATGTTGTTTTATAAAAATGAATGCACCCCCACATACTCAGTACATTCCCAAGTGTTGATCTACATATACGTCTATGTGCTACATTGTCTGATAATGTAGGTTCAGGTGCCCAGTCCCAACCTCATCAGTGATTTTTGAGTACCTCTATCTATATTCCTAAAGTGGTGAGTCCTCATGGTTTGAGGAGTATATTCAGACATCTCTATATTTTGAGAGACTATGTTGTTATTTCCAGTTCATTTTGAGTCCGTTGGGAACCTGTCCCAACGGCCATTCAGTTCATGGATTAGTAGAGGCTTTTTCAGACTAGTTATCAGTTTGTAGTTGTGTTAAGGTTTTTGATATTGCTTGGTCATTTGGACCGAGCATTTTCTACGTATTTCCTTTCATATGAAATGACTATGCTAGTGTTTGAATTATTTCATCTTAAAATGAGTGTTTTCATCTTAAAATGAGTGTTATTAGTAGAAACAGGCTCAAAGGGTTAGCTTGGGGCTACTTGTATCCTTAAGTATCGTATGACATCCCGGGAGGCGATTTTGGGTCGTTACAAACTTGGTATCAAAGCCTAAGGTTTCAAAGGAGTCCTAGGGAGTCTGAAAAGCCGCGTTGAGTAGAGTCTTGACCATCAGTGTGTAGCACGCCACATCTATGAGCAAGAGGCTACAAGACATTTTAGGAAAAATTATTTCTTTCTTTTGGATTCTATCGTGCCTACAGTTTTCCATCTCATCTAATAATTTGTGCTCTTCTATTTCAGAAAATGCCACTTCGAAGAGCGAATGCCCGCAGGAATGATGATGAGCAAACCCCAGCAGTTGATCCTTTGAATGAGATTGTATCTTATACCGAGTTTCGAGCGGCCTTTCAGGCGTTAGCCCAATCAATCACCGCTAATGTTCGGGCCAATAATTGGGCCATAGTTGTTAGTCAGCAGGGAGGTGATGTAGCCGCAGCTAGGATTCATGATTTTATGCGGATAAATTTGTTAGAGTTTTATGGGTCTAAGGTAGATGAGGACCTACAGTTGTACCTTAAGGATGTGAGAAAGATCACATAGGTGATGCATATTTCAGAGGAAGTAAGTGTTGAGTTGGCATCTTACAGGTTGAAGGACATAGCCTATGACTGGGTTGTATCGTGGAGGAAGGTTAGAGGTGAGGATGATGCTCCTATGAATTGGTAGGAGTTCCAAGATGTATTCTTGGACAAATTCTCTCCGCTTGAGATGAGGGAAGAAAAGATTAAGGACTTTATGAACTTGAGGCAGGGCTCCATGATTGTTAAGAAGTACTGCTTGAAGTTCAACAAGTATTTAAGTATGCTCCTGATTTGATTTCTGATACCTAAGCTAGTATGAGTAAGTTCGTGATAGGTGTTTCTAGTTTGGTGCTGAAAGAGTGTACGACTGTGATGCTGCATAAGGATATGGATCTGGCTAGGTTGATGACACATGCCCAGCAAATAGAGGAGAATAAGATTAGGGAAAGAAATTAAGTGAGGTTTAAAAGAGGTCTAGATCTGAGTAGCATGAGTTTAGCCAGCCTAGGTTCCATGGAGGGAACTTCCCTCAATTTCAAAGGCGTTCCTCTATGCCAGAGCCTTCATCAGCTAGTGTTCCCACACCTAGAAGCAGGAAGGAGCAAAGGGTAGATCCTTTATGCCTAGGTTGCAGAACAGTGTTGATAACAGGCATTGTTATCCTCTTTATGCCAAGTGTGGTAGGGATTATCTCGATGAGTATTTCATAGATCTAAGGGGTTATTTTGGTTGTGATAAGTAGGGCTACAGATTTAGATATTGTCCTCATGCTAGACAGGGGAACAGAGATGCCCGACCTCAGGCACAGGCTACTAGTGCACTAGCTTCTGTACCCCATCCCGCTCTTGCTCAGGGCGCTTTATCTAGCACTGCTGGCGGCCAGTACTAGAACAAATTCTATGCCTTACCATCCCATCAGGAGCAGGAGGCCTCTCCCGATGTTGTTACCGGTATGCTCCGTGTCTTTTGCCTTGATCTCTATGTGTTGTTGGACCCCGAGTCAAGTCTCTCTTATGTGACCCTACTTGTAGCTATGAATTTCAAAATAAGTCCCAAAAAGACTCCTGATCCTTTCCTAGTTTCTACAGTCGTCGAGGAGTCATTTATTGCTAAACAAATGTATAGAGATTGTCCTGTTACTGTTCTTCATGGAGTCATACTTGCTAATTTGATAGAATTAGACATGGTGGATTTTGACCTTATTCTGGGTATAGATGGGCTTCATTCTTATTATGCGTCTATAGACTGTTGTACCCGTGTGGTCAAGTTTTAGTTTCCTGATGAACCAGCTTTTGAGTGGTCCGGGAGTTCGGTATCTCCCAAGAGTTATTTTATCTCCTATCTCAAAGCCAGAAAGCTAATATCTAAAAGTTGCATCTATCACTTAGTTAGAGTCAAAGACACTAAGTCCGAGGCTCCAACTATTCAATTAGTCGATATTGTTAATGAGTTTTTAGATGTTTTTTTAGAAGATCTCTCAGGGGTACCTCCTGATAGAGAGATAGAATTTAGGATTGACCTTCTTCTCGATACTCAGCCTATTTCTATTCTGCCATATTGTATGGAACCTGTTGAGATTAAGGAATTGAAAGAGCAACTCAAAGATCTTTTAAACAAAGGTTTCATAAGGCCCAGTATTTTTCCTTAGGGTGCACCTGTCTTATTCATGCAAAAGAAAGACGATTCTTTACGTATGTGCATTGACTATCGTCAGCTTAACAAGGTCACAGTTAAAAATAAGTATCCTCTTTTGAGAATTGATGACCTGTTTGATCAGTTGCAAGGTGCAAGTTATTTCTCCAAGATAGACCTTAGATCCATCTATCATCAACTTAAAGTGAGGGAATGGGATATTCCAACGGCAGCCTTCCGAACCCGATATGGTCAGTTTAAGTTTCTAGTCATGTCCTTTGAGCTAACCAATGCCCCAGCTGCCTTCATAGACCTCATGAATTGAGTGTTTAAGCAATATCTCGATATATTTGTCATTATTTTCATAGATGATATCCTTGTGTACTCCCGTGATGAGAATGACCATGTGAATCATGTTAGAATTGTCTTACAAACCCTCAGAGATCACCAGTTGTTTGCCAAATTTAGTAAGTGTGAATTTTGGCTAAGGTCTATAGCCTTTCTGGGTCATATCATTTCAGCCAAAAGTATTAGAGTTGATCCCCAAAAGACAGAAGCTTTGAAAAATTAGCCTAGACCGATCTCCCCAGCTGACATTAGGATTTTCTTGGGTCTAGCTGGCTACTATCGTTGTTTTGTTGAGGGTTTCTCTTCTATTGCGTCTCCCATGACCCGGTTGGCCCAAAAGAAAGTTAAGTTCCAGTGGTCAGATTCCTGTGAGAAGAGTTTTCAAGAGTTGAAGACTCGACTTACTTCTACCCCTGTGTTGACTTTGCCTAATGGTACAGATGATTTTGTGCTGTATTGTGATACCTCTAGAATTGGTTTGGGTTGTGTGTAGATGCAACGAGGTAAGTTTATAGCCTACGCCTCTAGATAGTTAAGGTCATATGAGAAGAATTACTCAACCCATGATCTTGAGTTAGCTGTTGTGGTCTTTGCTTTGAAAATCTAGAGACATAATCTTTATGGTGTTCATATTGATGTGTTTATTGATCATAAGAGCCTGCATATATGTTTACTCAGAGGGAGTTGAATCTTAGGCAGATGAGGTGGTTGGAGTTGTTAAAAAACTATGATATGAGTGTATTATATCACCCGAGCAAGGCCAACGTATTGGCGGATGCCCTTAGCAGATTGTTTATGGGTAGTATTTCCTATGTAGAGGAAGGCAAGAAAGAGTTAGCCCATGATGTGCATTATTTATCTAGATTGGGTGTTAGGTTGCTTGATTCGGCTGAGGGAAGTACTTTGGTGCAAAGTATTTCCGAATCCTCTTTAGTTTCAGAAGTAAAGGAGAAGTAAGATAGAGATCCTAGTTTGGTCAGACTGAAAGAGGCAGTTAAGGACCAAAAGGTAGAGGTTTTATCCCAAGGGAGAGATGGCGTGTTGATATTGTAGGGTAGATTGTGTGTTCCATATATTGATGATCTAATGCATAGGATTATGGCTGAAGTGCATGGCACGCGGTATTCTATTCATCCCGACACCACCAAGATATACAATGACTTGCGAAAAATCTATTGGTGGAATGGTATGAAGAAAAATATAGCCGAATTTGTAGCAAAGTGTGCAACGTGCCAATAGGTTAAGGTAGAGCACGAAGTACCTGGTAGTGTGATGCAAGAGTTTGGTATACCCACTTAGAAGTGGGAGGTGGTGAATATGGACTTCGTGACTGGGTTGCCTCTTTCACGTCGTCATCATGATTCTATTTGGGTTGTTATAGACAGGCTGACTAAGTCCGCACATTTCTTGTCGTACATATATCTTATTCAGCTAAGAGTTATGCTAGATTGTATATCCGGGAGTTAGTCAGGTTGCATGGAGTTCCCTCATCCATCATTTCGTATAGGGGAACTCAATTTACTTCTCAATTTTGGAGGGCATTTCAGCAGGGTCTTGGTACCCAAGTTCTTTTGAGTTCTGCTTTTCATCTACACACAGATGGTCAGGCTGAGAGGACTATTCAGACCTTGAAAGATATGTTGAGGGCATGTGCTCTTGATTTCGAAGGTAGTTAGGATGACCATTTTCCATTGATAGATTTTGACTATAACAATAGTTACCATGCTAGCATCGGGATGGCACCATTTGAGGCCTTGTATGGTAGGAGATGTAGGTCACCCATAGGGTGGTTTGAAGTGGGTGAAGATGCTGCAATTGGGCCTGATGCAGTGTTTAAAGCTATGGAGAAAGTTAAGTTGATTAGAGAGAGATTGAAGACCGCTCAGAGTCGCTAAAAGTCATATGCCGATGTAAGGAGAAGAGATCTTGAGTTTAAGGTGGGTGATTTGGTGTACTTGAAGATTTTACCTATGAAAGGGGTGAAGAGGTTTGGTAAAAAGGGGAAGCTTAGTCCCCGTTATGTTGGCCCGTATAGAGTCTTGAGCCGTGTTTGTAAGGTGGACTATGAGGTTGAGTTTCCTGCAGAGTTGTCAGATGCTCATCCTATTTTTTATGTCTCCATGCTTAAAAACCATATTGGTGATTCCGTTATAGTGGATCCCTCAGAGAGTGCTGATATTCAGAACAGTCTTTCCTTCGATGAGATTCCTATTGAGATCCTAGATTTTTAGATCCGTAGACTAAGGAACAAAGAAATTCCCTTGGTCAAAGTTTTATGGCGGAACCAATCTATTGAGGATGCTACTTGGGAGGCAGAAGCAGACATGCAAGCCAAGTACCCGTACCTCTTCTCCGCGAGTTCAGATTAAGCTGAAGGTATTATTCTTCCTTAACTTAGCCCTTCGAATCTAAAGTGCAGCTATGCATCTATTCTTGCATGAGTTCTTGCAATTTTTGATGTATTCAAGAGTTTAGAGAGATTCAACTATGAGTACTCTATTTTTCCTGTGTTCCTAATCCAACCAGCGACATTCGAGGGCGAATGTTTCCAAAGAGGAGATATTATAAGACCCCATAAAACTCTCTCGTAGAATAAACCTTAGGACGTGTCAAGTGAGGCATGCTTTCATCCCTAAAAGATTGAGAAGTGACTTCCTAAGTAAGTATCATGTTAACCATATAGAATTTCCCCAATTTCGACTTTTTATCACATGGGAAATTTGATAAGATTTCCATCGATATAAGATTCACCCAAATCCAATATCCGGGTAAGAAGTTATGGCTAATTTAAGCCCTAGTCATAAAACAGCCTCATTTTGGTGCTTGACGCATCGCGGGGAGGGTCTATTTGACAATTGTCAATTTCCAGTGAAACTCCTCAATGCGACTCCGTGATAGGGATGCATCGCGGAGAACCCCAATTTCCTAATAGTCAATTTCCAATGGTCTGGCGCGATTGTGATGCATCGCGTTGAAGTTCCAGGTCCTAACTAGTGGGACAACACAATGGCTCCGCGTTGTAGTGACTACCAATTTCCCATTTGTCAATTTCCAGTGAGCCACAGCAATAGTGACGCATCGCGGTGGCCCATGAAATCGAGTTCCCAGTTTAATTTTTCCATCTCATTCAGAAGTTAAAAAGGGCACTTTGAACTTTTTCCAAGACTCTTAAACTGTGCAAACACCAAATCAAGGTCATTTACAAGCATTCTATGAAGTTTTTCTCAAGTTCTCTCTCAACAAAAACCCTAAGTATCCAAAACCTCTTCCAAGAATCTCAAGAATCCACTATAGATTTTCTTAATTGAGTCAAGATTCAAGGTTCCCAAGTCAAGGGATTCAAGAACCCTCATTCAAGAGTATGAATAGAGTCCCAAAAGCGAGAGTTCATACAAAGCTTCTAATTCAAAGTATGTAGAGTTTTGAACAAGGGTAATCCTTTTACCCTTGTGCCCAAAAGCTTATTTAAACTACAATTCTCTGCAATTTATGAGATTTTACATGAAATTGAATTGAAGTTTTTCACCCATTGTTATTGGTTGCAAGCTTTTGATGTTTCCCATGAATTGAGAGTCTAATGGCATGATTTTTACATGTTTTCTTGAGAAATTAGAGCTAGGTCTATACCCCATAATTTTAATTCTTGAGAAGTTAATAGTTGAAATGTTTGAGATATTGAAGTATATGAGTATGTTGAGATTTTGAGACAAATTGCTGAAATTTCCAGATTTCTACATGGGTTATGAATCTATATGCTATCTATTATGCTTTTGATGAGTTTTAACTTGAGATTGAATTATGGGTTATTAAACCCTACTTGAGACTTGCAATTTTATGAACTATTGTGCTATAAGCACCCATGATTTGAGTATTCTGAGATTGATGAGAAATGTTTTAACCTAATGTTCATTGAGCTTGAAATCCACTTTCCTTCATGAGAGTATAGATTTGATTATTGGGTTTGTGGTGAACCATGGGATTATTTCTAAAAGTGGATTTTTACGATATGAGCGTAGACAATCTAAAGGGAGTAGTATTTAGCATAGAGTGGGTAAGTTACTATGGTTTGTTACCCCAAAACTACGTGCCACCATAGGTTAGGCCTGAGGCTGAGTTTATGATTATCATAGGGCCTAAGGCGAGTTGATATTGGGCCCAAGGATGAGTTTGTTTAGTGATCACTGGACCTAGGTTATACTCCCTAGCGAGAGTGTGACGCCTCTCCCCTACGTGAGGTCTCTTTCTTAGGAGGACAAAACATTGGACACTATGTATCTTGCATGGTTTATATCGGTTAAGAGAAACCCCCTAAACTAAAGTATTTTCCATTGAGATAAGATATTTTCCTTTAAAACTAAAATAATTTCCCTTGATATGAGTATTTTTCCCTAAAGCTTGAAATGAGATATTTTCCTAACATGAATGAAATGCCATCAAGTATGTGCCAAAGTTATATGATTTCGAATTCCAAGTATTTGAGTTCAAAAGAGTTATAAGTTCTTGAGCATTGAAGAAGTTTTACTCTCCATGAGACATATGCATGAGTTGAAAGTATTGCTTAAAGTTTCCTTTAGCCTTGAGTAATGAGAATAAGAGAAGAGTACGAATTTCAAAGCTGAAAGTTTAATGACTCATGAGATTGTGTTACATGTTCCATTTTACATAATTTATGAGCTTCGAATTTTATACTTATTCAATCCATATGAGTCATTACTTATTACATGCATGATTTGATTAAAGAGTATTGATGTTGTTTTATAAAAATGCATGCATCCCCACATACTCAGTACATTCCCAAGTGCTAATCTACATATACGTCTATGTGCTACATTGTCTTATAATGTATGTTCAGATGCTCATTACCAACCTCGTCAGTGATTTCCAAGTACCTCTATCTACATTTCTATAGTGGTGAGTCCTCATGGTTTGAGGACCTATATTCAGACATCTCCATATTTTGAGAGACTATGTTGTTATTTCTAGTTCATTTTGAGTCAGTTGGGGATCTATCCCAACAGCTCTCTAGTTTATCGATTACTAGAGGCTGTATCAGACTAGTTATCAGATTATGGTTGTGTTGAGGTTTCCGGTATTGCTTGGTCATTTGGATCGAGCATTTTCTCTGTATTTCCTTTCATATTATATGACTATGCTAGTGTTTGAATTATTTCATCTTTAAATGAGTGTTATTAGTAGAAACAGGCTCAAAGGGTTATCTTGGGGCTACTTGTAGACTTAAGCACCATGTGACATCCCGACAGGCGATTTTGGGTCGTCACAGATGGTCTGCCAAGTGGTCCGTTGCAGCTTATCCAGTGGGTAACATTCTTGGGAATTTTGTGATAGTCCACCCGATGGTCCGTCACAAGACCAACGATCTGCCAAAGTGGTCTTCACAACCCCTTCTTCAGTTTCAAATTCTACTTCAACATTTGTCAAACACTTAGTGTACAATATTGATTTTTAGCATAGTAATGACACCGATTTCACATTTAAGAACAACCTTTTCTACTTCAAACATATGGGTTACTCAAACTTCACCCAAATCAGAGTATATCAGAGTTTGACAATCAAAAATATCATCAACAAGGCAAAAGAAGAAAACAATATGAAATTCTTTTAGTAGTATTGAAAAATTCTTCCATTTGTATTCATTAATGCAACCAAAATTTAAAAGAAGTTTGATCATACCTTGACTTCAGATTGCTACTCACTACTCAACTTGCCACTTCAAATAATAAAAAAAATAACTCAAGGGTTTTGTCAGTGATTGCTACTTTGGTTGTGATGAGGAAAAGAGAAGGATCTGTGTGTTTAAATAGGAGATAAAAAGAAGAGGAAAATTCCTAGGGGGAAATAACTGACTCCAAATCCTTTGAACTTAGATGGAGTTAAATAGTTGCAGAATTTAAAAAGGTATCAATGTCTGTAACCATTTTCTGTTATTGGTTTGAAAGACAATTGAGTTAGTTTCTTAAGGTTTAAATAATATTTCAGATCAGCCCGACCCAACCCGCACTTAGGGTGTCATCGACGGCCTACTTGATGGTCCATCGGGTTTCCGATTGTCTGTCTGGTTGGATGTCGCATCTTACCAGAGACCAAGAAATTATACATTGTTGCGACGGCTTATTCAACGGTCCACCACTAACGCGACGGTCTATCAAACTGTCCGTAAGTATATTTTAATATCTTAGAATTTTAGCTTTAGTTTGATGGAGGAAGCGACGGTCCATCGAGTCAGCAACGGTCCGTTGAGTCAGCGACGGTTCTCCAACTCGACCATCAAGCCTTATCCAGAATGTCCATTTTTTACACGGCTTTGAAGGTTCAAGTGAAGGTCTGTCGAGTTCTTGACGGTCCGTCGATCTTTTGGTCAACCCCCTTTTCAACTATAGAACTCCTTTCTTTCTGTATTTTCACCCTGCACACTTCACAAACACATCAGATTGCACAAGAACAACAAATAAAATCTAACTATGATTACACCAATATTTTGTGGGTTGCCTCCCACTAGCACCTGATTTAATGTCGCGGCACGACTCAGTTATCTCGATTACTCAGACTTCATCAAGATCGATAGTAGATATGCACTTTATCGCATTCATTAGACCAATATACAGCTTCACTCATTGCCCATTAACCTTGAAGACACTCCCGTCTTTATTTTCAAGTTCAACTATTCTAGATGAGTAGACTTGGTTAACTTTGAACGGGCCAGGCCATTTGGATTTAAGTTTACCTGGAAAGAGCCTCAATTTAGAGTTAAAGAGGAGTACCCAATCATCTTTCTGAAAGTCTCGCTTTGCAATCCTCCGGTCATGGTACTTTTTCATCTTCTCTTTGTAAAGATCTGTTCTTTCATATGCACCGACATACCAATAGGCATAGTAGGGCTTGCTACCACTGAATCCCTGGTATGCCAAGATCTACTTGTCTTAGTTAGCCGTTCCAACATATCTGCAGCCACATTGAATATAAGCTCCATAAATGCTCCTCCTACTTCATTGTCAACTTTTGGTTTGGTTATAGAGTTCAAAGCTCTATAGAAGGTCTCCATTAAGTGATCATCAGTCATCTTGTGGTTGGGACACTGTGTCAACTTTTTCTTGAATCTCATCCAATTTTCATGCAGTGCCTAATTTGGTAATTGTCTGAAATTGCTGATTTCATCCCTCAACTGTAACATCCTGGAGGGCGGAAAGAACCTTTCTAGGAAAGCTCCTTTCAATTATCTCCAGTTTGTTATAGAATCGGGGGCCAACTCATTCAACCATATTATTACCTCTCCAGATAGAGACACGAGAATAACCAAAGATGAATGGCATTTTGACAACCACTAGGGTTATAAAAGAACCTAGAAATGTTGATAAAATTCACCAAGCGCATGTTTGGGTCATCTCCTGGAAGTCCTTCAAAAAAACCCTTAAGATTTAGCATTTGTATCATGGTGCTGGTTATGTTGAACTTCACCCCAGGTGCCAGTAGAGGTGGAATAATCGCTCTTGTAGAACCAGCTTCATCTAAGTTATCCTTCTTCTCATCAAGATCAAATTGTACAGCAGGTTGGCAGTTTGCTCTCTCTCTGGCTGCTCAGTTTCTATTAACAGTAGCCATTGCATTTTCTGCACACCTCCTATTTGTTGGGTTAATCAAATCATCATCTCCCAAATCCTCATCATCGGTATTAGGGTCATGAGCTGGTTGCCCATCATTTTTCCAATTGACCTGTGCTCTAGCCAAGTTGGCTAGTCTCTCAGCTTCTTGTTGTTCTTCTATTCTACCAATTAGATGCGGTTCAGGATTAAAGGGTAATAACTATTCTCCTGAACTTCTGGTATATGGAATAAACAAAAATAAACCTATAATGAACCAAAAATAACAAATAAAAGTAAAATTTGGGAAACTTGACCAAAGGTCAATTACTAATCACAAACATAATTGACAACAGAATTCCCCGGCAACGGTACCAAAATTTAATACACCCAAATTATACCTCTCTTACGAGAGAGTAAGCAGTCATTGTCAAATATATAACCCAACTAGGTTGGGGTCGAATCCCGCAGTGAATACTGCATTCATAAGTATTATGGTTGTTACCAGACTATTGATCAAAGGTTTTGAGTTAAAGGGGGGTTTTGGTTTGTAAATTTTATCTCGTTATTTATAACAGAAAGTGTTACAAATAGTGATACTTATTGCAAATGGTAATTCAATTAGAATAGACAAACTAAAGTTATGGTTACCAAGATGTTCAAGCAGCTAGGGTTGTGACTTATTTTGAATTTCCAATTAATCACCTCAATTGCAAGAGTTATTGAATCCTACAATTTACCCATTTGTTTCTCAACCTAAATGAGTATATTATCCTTCAATTCTCTCAAACTTAAAGAATATGTTAATTTATTCAATTATTCTCTCATATGGGTTGATCCTGTTAAGGCATCAACCCTTAATCCAAAGGTTAAAGCCTTTAGATCCCATATAAACCCCTTCTCTTCGCAATAAACACCTTTTGATTCGAACAAGTGATGCTCTTAGGCTCACCCTTCAAGTTTGCAACCAAGAAGGGTTATTATTGTGAAGAAGGGTTTATGCAACTTTAACTAATCATGGAAATCAAATGTTTTCACAATCCCAATTAGTTTTTCTCATCAAGGATCCCGTAACCCTAGCTATAGGAGCTTAGCCACACATTTCCATAGAAGAAGAAGACAAGGCCATTATGTTTCTCATAAATAAATTCAGAAATTACTTACAAAAATCACAAGATTTGTTCTTGAATCTTTAGAAGAAAATTAGCATGAAATGTTTAGATCCAAAATTCTAGCTTGATACTTAGAGAAAACTATGTTACAATAAGTTTCAATGTTGTAAAATGATAAAACATACCTAAATAAAACCAAACTTCGTATTTATAAGTTCCCAAGTGCATAGAATTTAAAATTTGAATCTTAGAAAAGCCGTATCCAAGTTGATGGTCTAATCGACGGCTCATCGGAAGCCTAATAGTCTATTGCTTAGGCCGTCACTGAATTTCCCAGGAATTCAATTTCTATTAAAGGCTGACAGTCATGTTGACAGACCATCGTTGGATTAACAATCCGTTGCAGAGGCCGTTGCTGGATCCTCTAAAATTTTATGTTTTGCTTAAGCCCGATGGCCAAGTTGGCGGTTTGTCGAAAGGTTCATGGTCCGCCACTTGGACCGTTGCATGAATCCTCTACTAGGAGCATTCTGTTTAGCTCTGACGGCTACCCTGGCGGTCCATCACGTAGCTGACAGTCTGCCAATTCGACTGTCGATGTTCTTTCCCTGCTATTTTTCCAGGTTTCTCTTCCAGTTAATTCCTTAAATTGAAAACACTAAAATCAAGTATTAAATACAATAGTAGTTTCTTGAAAACATATAATTATCTTTTGAAAAAAATGTAAAATATTCTATCAAAAGTCGAAACATCAGGTGGACTTAAAAAATCTCTATTTCAGCATTTGTTAGGCCTAGTGATGCTTGGTGGAGTGATTCTCCTTGATGATATGAACCTGTTTCTATTTCTTTAGCTAGATGGAGTATTGGATTGGTTAGTTTCGGGCTTAAGTTGTATTTTTTTGAGCTGCTAGAGCTTTTGCCATTTTTGTTGTGGTTTTTAGCCTTGGGAAGTTTTTGAGTATGATTATATGCATTTTCAGCCGGTGGTTTACCCTTTTTTATGATTTCTATGTTGCGACTATGTTTCATTCCCTTCAGCTGATATAGAGTTGGTTACTTGTGTTATCAGTTAGTGGTTATCCCTGTGGTGATTTTTCTCCTCGAATATGTTTCTACTTTGGCTTGGTATGATTTATTTTGGATATATCAGATCTGTATACAAGATTCTATTTGAGATAATTGACATTGATGTAGCCTTATTGGCCCAATTTTGGATTTTAACTCTTTGGAATAAAAATTTAGAAGTATGATAGATTTGGAGCATTAATGCCTACCTATTTTTTTTGTTTTGTTTTAGATATTTGATATTGAGTGGTTCATCCTTGGTATTGAGATTCCATCTTGGTGTGGTAGAGTTGTTGTATAGCTTTCATTTTGGACTTGTTTTAGTTCATATTTCATTTATAGGTTGGTTGAGCCTACTCCGTGGTTGCCTATTTGGTCTTCTATACTTTGGTTGGATTATAATTGATAAGTTTTTAGATGATAGCACATGGGCCTCATATTGGTTATTTCAATTTTAACCTCGAGTTTTAGTTTTATTTGGGAATTTTGGATAATTTACTCAACAAGAGTAATATTCTCTAGTTGGATTCAGTATGTCTTCATTCTCCGTGGAAGAGATATCCTAGTGTGCAATATTCAATGATGAGTAGTTATACCTTACATTTTGAGATTTTAATTTGATTTTTTTCTGAACTGGTTGCAGCATTGGCATGGTTTGCATTCCGTGATTATCTTTATTTGTATGCCCAGATAGAGTCATATGAGCTTATTCTCATGTTTGCTTGATGTACTTTTAGCATATCAGCTTCAGTTGTTTGAGTTCTCTGTGATAAGACTATGTGGATGAGACTCAAGTGATTTTTCTCGTGGCTTAGAGTAGATAACATGTGCAAAAAGGTAAAGAAAGGTTATTTTGGATTTAGAGTCGATTTTATGGCCCATATCTTGGTTTGATTTTGGCTTGGTCTTAGATGAGCTTTTGTTGATTTATGTGGATATAGAGATGGTATCAGGGTGATGTGAATTAGTTTAGCGTGCATCAGCCTTTTCAGTTCAGTTGAAGGCCAATTAGCGGTTGAAGTTGAGTTTTGGCTATTTTGGAAATAGAAGGTGAGTATTGGTTGAAAAGGGATACATGTGGAGAAATCCCTTAAAAGTTTTTTCTCTCCATTGAGGTTACCTGGGAAATCATTCTTGGAGCATATGGGCCCAGTACCTTATCCTTTTGAGCTTTTAAGATTCTTTCTATCTATTGACTTTAGGGGACGAAAGTCCTTTTAGTAGTGGATATTGTAATGATCCTTCAGTTCATTTTCCATATTTATGCTTAACTTCATCATTAGAGATTCTCCACAGCTTCCCCAAGTCCTTTATGACTTGCTGGGACCGAAGGTTCGATTATCGGTCATTTTTTTATGGTTTTTAGAGTCAATTCCTTATTTTGAAGTCTTTACTAGTTCCAAAAGGCCATCAGGTGAAAACTTCACTGAAAATATCTCAGATGCAAATTCTGACTGCGCTAGTATATCCAAAATGATGATTCTAGTTTTGGTAGACCTTTGGTTCGGGTCCCAATGCACCAAAGCTCATTTTGACCTATTGGTCGAAAAGTTGAAAATTAGAAAGAATGGGTGTGGGACTCATATTTGGTCGAAATGATCTCGGATTGAAAATTTGACTTTGCCATCACATCCGAAACATTGATTTTAGGCTAGGGAGACCTTGGTTCAGGTCCCAAGTCTCCCGGACTTATTTTGGGATATTGAGCGGATTTTTATGAAAACTGATGAAATTATAGGTATAAGCCCAATGTTTTGCTTAAACGATCTACTATTGGATCATGTTGATTCCGGATGAGTTCTGAGGTTCAAAAACTTATTTTTGAGTTTGTTGTCATCTGGTGTTACTGCTATCGTGGCCTAGAATATGCGATCATAGGAGCGCGACACGGCTTGTGAGACCATAATAGCGGCATCTCTTTAGTTGTAGGGGCTATATAAAGCCCCCAAGATACGTTTGGGGCATTTTCCCTTCACTATTTAGACCTAGAAACCCCAAAATAAGTGTAATAACTCAAAATTAGTCATGGGGGTGACTTAGGAGCTTAATTATCATCTTCTATCACGAGTATCTTCTAAATTAAGGTAAGAATTTCTTGAATTCATGCTTGAATTTAATAGTTTGGACCAACAAACCCAATTTAGCTTAGGGCTTAATTTTAGCCCAAAGTATGCTTAGTTTTCCCCTATTCTTTGAGGGCTGTGATTTCTTATTCATGTGTAAACATTGGGTTGGTCTCGAAAACTCATTTTCCATATGTGGGACCCACTTAAATTTTTGGTGTCATTTTTGGATCCAAAGCACAATAGTGAAATATGGGTATCATTAGACTCGTATTGATGAGTAGATTATGGTTTTGATAGTGTGATAGCATTTTGAGAATTGTAAAGTGAAGACGAGCATGTGGTGCTTGAAGTAAGGTTTTGCGGTTTGGCCTTGAGGTAGGCTTTTGTCTACGTTTCTTCATAGAAGCTGTGTGATATATGTTGCATGTGAATATGGATTTGGGGATTAGATGAGGGTTTTGGACCCGTAAGATGGCATGTTTATGACCCTTTTGTATTCTATTGCCTTACCTCTTTAGTTTAGATACGTTATAGCATGTATATGATATAATGCTATGTTTAGAACATGGTTTTAGCGTTTGAAGCATGATTTTTATATTTAGCCTTATTGGGCTAGTGTGGTACTCTTGAAACCCTAAGTTAGGTAGAGTTGACTTGAGTACCCTTGTTTCTAGTCGAAGTTGCTATCTTAGGCTTAAATATGGCTTACTTGACATCTAGAAGATGAACTAGATAACTTACCCTATTTTGGGGCATAATATGGCTAACTATGAAAATCGTGGATTAGAAGTGTGTAACACCCCAATTTTCTGAACCGGAATGCTACACGGTGCTTATGACCCCGAAGGACCACAAATTAACCCATGACTGATATTTGTACCTGTGTACTGCATAAGATAACATAAAAATACGAAAACATATACTAAATGGCCATAAGGTTCAACTGAATAAACATCTTATAGGAACAATATCTGAAAATGGTATAACAATACCAAACCAAATCTGAAATAACTGTCTGACATGCTATAGTCTGGAAAGCCTCTAACTTTCTGAATAAGGAGTTGATGGGACATTTCCCTAACTAACTCCAACTACTTACATAAATTTAAAACTGTAATAGCAATGAAATCATCGTGTCCTCGAAGTATGAGGACTTACTTCTAACTCTGATTGTTGATACTGGAATTTGCTGCTGATCTAGAGCTCGTGCCTCTAAACCTATGGCGTAACATAAGAGAAATTACCATAGCGCAAATGCGTCAGTATGACTAAATGTACTGAGTATACGAGTGAGGTAGGCTAAATTCAAAGGGTTATATGCATGAACAATGCTGACTGATATGAACATGAGAATACATACATATATAAGAAACTATAACTGAACTCGTGATGATACTGACTACTGAGTCTGAATACTAACATTATGACTTTACTGACAATCACTAATAAGTGAAGAACTAACACTGTATTACTAAATACTGAGGGACTAGTGCTATGTTACTGATACATAAATAATTGTGTATGACAGTCCTAATTATAAAGGACTGGTCTGGTCGACTGTATCTGACAGTCTAATTATAAAGTATTAATCTGATTGACTGTATCTGGCAACCATGAATATGAGAAACTGATATGCTTGACCGTATCTGACATTCATGAAGATGGATACTGGTAATATAAGTTCAGAGAACTAGTAATAATGATAACATGAGTGACTGTATCTTACAGTCCTGAATATGGTGGAACTAGCTGAGTTCTGTATTGTATCTGAGTTGATTGTATCTGATAGTCCTGATATTCTGAAAAACTATCTGAGTCTATTACTGAAACTGAAACTGAAACTGTGGGAGGTAATCATCTAATTGACATACCCCAAAACTAAATTGGTTAGGGTCCAACCTATAAATCAAGCTGGAAGGGTGTCAATACTGTGCCACGGGTAGAGACAACATGTGAATAACCCTATTCTATTTTTGGGAGCTCATTCTGTCTGCCCTACTATCAGGTAAACTCAAAAGAGATACATTAGCCCTATGGGTGGGGACATCTCAACCTACGCTGGCTACGTAGTTCTGGAATGGAAGAATTTCTTTTAGGAATCTCTCTCTCTAATTATGGTAGGTAAGTCCCCATCCTTGGGTTCACTCGGTGATGAATCCTACTCCCAACTGAAAGACACTGAACTGATTAACTGAACTGAACTGATTAACTGAACCGATGTTAGTGGGATTATTTAGCGGAGCTAAACTGAGTTTAATGGATTTCGATGACTGAAGGAATATACTGAGTTCTGAGGACTGATTAAGAGTACTAAAGTTACTGAGATTAACTATGAATACTAAGGTTGCTGAGGTTACTGAGCACTGAGATTACTGAGATTATTGGACTACTAAGATTACTGAGATTTCTGAGTTTTCCTGAGTCACATGACTGACTGCTTTCTATATAGCATGGCTTGACCAGGAATATCGTGAAAACATGACATGGCTTTAGGCACACAGCTATATTTTTCGGGTACAAGTACCCCCAGGACTCGATGGAAAGAAACTGACACACATGACTGACTTGATCGTAAGAATAACATTCACAATTCATAATACTATAAATAAGGGATTTCATACTACACATGGTTATCATATTCTTTAACATGGAAGATACTTCATATAACATGTACATACTTGCATGGTTCTAATTTCATGAGAATTCCATGGTACAACAACAATACATGACAATTTGAATGGAATTCATGTTGAGTCATGAGGGATAAAGCATGGGCTTGTCTTTTAAGTTCTATTTAGCTAAAATACATGATTTCTAGGCTCTTAGGTATTTTATCAAACACCTTGCATGCACCACTTTGTTCATAGATTTATTCATGAATTCAACCACCCAAATCACCCAAAGTTCATATATTTCAACTAACATGCCATCCTAGTTTCATACAAACCTATAAAGATTCTATCTTGACATCATTCAATGCATAAACAAGATCAATAATCAAATAAAAACATAAAAATCATGTCATATAGTTTAAAATAGGGTTTTTGGACTTCATGGACGAAAGGAGTCCATGAATGAACACACGCATACCTTAGTTCTTGATTTAGTAAAGATTGACGGAAAGATTCTTGGAATTTGATGGTAGAATTTGCTTGAACTTGAATCCCCAAATTGAAACCCGAATATGTTATTGAGAGTATTTTGATGAAAAAGAGTATTTTTTGGTGAAATAATAGCTTAATTCTGTGTTTGGGAGCTTATATAGGGGTGGGAAGATGACCCAAATACCCCTCTAAATGCGTCTTTTAATTTCTATAAAAATTTCTCAATTTGGGCCCCTAGAGCGACATGGAGATATCGCGTAGACACTTTTTTATGACCTGGAAACTCACCGCGATATGGTGGAATCACGGAGAGAAACTGGAAATTGACAAACATCATTTTGTCTTATGGCACGACGCGCCACTGACTGAAATAACACTGCTGAAACTTTAAATCGCCATAACTTCTTCACTGGGTGTTTGTTTTAGGCAAATTTGGTATCAACGGAAATCTTATTCAATTCTTTACAATTTGGAGGGTATGAATCTGCCAAAATACCACCTATAAACTAAGTTATGCTCGTTCAAAGATGACCTATGTGAAATCGCATAGGAAAATTTGGTAGATTCAAAAGTTCTTAGCTTGGCTTACTCTAAGTGACTCCTATGAACATGATTAATAAATAATAAGCTCTATTATCACTATAAAACTCATCCTAATTCATGTACTCAAACATGAATCACAGTATAGGAGGTTTCATGTGTAAGAATAATGGTTCATTTTCTAGCTTAGAAATATACGGGGTATTA
Organism: Capsicum baccatum var. pendulum; assembly: GCA_030864225.1. Classification (NCBI taxonomy): domain Eukaryota; kingdom Viridiplantae; phylum Streptophyta; class Magnoliopsida; order Solanales; family Solanaceae; genus Capsicum; species Capsicum baccatum. The sequence continues at coordinate 69,934,708 of CM061558.1, read as the reverse complement.
CAAAGTGGGATCGTTTAGCTTACTTAGTCCTAAGTTTGTGTTAATTTTTGTGGACTTAGTGTGGATGTTAGACATAGATGAGGCTAGTAAACATTAGATTAAAGTTACTTCATAACTTGGTAACTTGTATTGATGTCCCCGAATTGTGGCTTTTGAGTTATGGTTATGATACTCCTTGTGAAATTGATATTGGGTATTTAGAGATGATATTCCTTCTAGATACATTATGTGGCCTATAGAGATGCTATGTCCTCTTAGACTTGATGATTGGCCTATAAAGATGCTATTTTATCTTAGACTTGACAATTGGCCTATAGAGGTGTTATTTCCACTTAGACTTGATGATTGGCTTATAGAGTTGATATTTTCTTTAGTCATGATTATTGGGCCTATAGAGATGATGTTCCTCTTGGATATATAAATTAGCCTAGAGAAGTGATATTCCTCGTAGTCATGATGCATGACCTATTAATGTAATATATCCTATAGACGATTACATATCTATCTATATTATGTTTTCTAGATGTGAGATGCCTCTTTTGTGAGAGATGATTACATGCTCATTGATATTATTCCACCTATATATGAGATGCCTCTTATAAGTGAGATGACTAGAGATATGCTACGACTTATAAAAATGATTATTGATATGTGTTTTGAATATAAATATGGGCCTAAGGCCATGATTATGATGTTGAGATTATTTTGGATAAATTAATGGACCAAGGGCCGTGCTATGACATCGATTGAATATCCGAGAAGTGTTTGTCATTAAAAATAATGTGATTACATTTTATGAATAAGAATATGTATTATATGTTTGTATATTTATCTCTTCAGTATGGGATGGAGGAAGATGTGGTATGATGCTTATTATTCCACTGATTGAATACTGGTGATGGTGTGCATTTTGGTACATTTATGATTATTATATCGATAATTGATGTGATTCTAGTTAAAATATGATATTATGACTGTTCTTCCTAATTAAGGGTTAAGCTAAGTGGTAGCTAGATGTCTTTTAGGTGGCTATAGTACTTGATGGCTAGAAATCTAATGTAGTAGGTAATGAGCCTTGCTTAGTTGAGCTATGGTAACTAGCAATAATTGATACGTGGCTAATAATGATGTTGAATATTTGATAAACGAGGATTAGTTGGTAAATGATGGTTAGTTAATCAAGGATGTTATTTAATATAGAATGCTTAGATGATAAATGGTAGATTGTTGACTATTAATGATTAACGGATATAGTATGATTAGTTGATAATAATGAATGGTGGATAAATGGCGGTTTTGGTCTAGTTATGAACCTTGACTAAATGTTAGGTGTTGGTTATTTTATGAATAGTCGTTATTTGCTATCCCGTGAGTACGGATAATGTTTAGACTAATAACTAGAGGTTATGTGATGACTAGTGAACTAGTGATTCTATTATAATAAGGGTTGGTTAAGTAATAACGAGTAGTTGGGAAGTATTGACTAGATAGATATTTGATGGTGATATGTCTATCTTTATGAGTATTTTAGTGTATCTTATTCAGTTATGGTAATTGTGATGATGTTGATACCCGACAAGGCTGGAGGATATTATTATAATGATATTGGTACCCGGCAAGGCCGAAAAATACTATTGTGATGATGTTGATACCCCGCAAGGTCGGAGGATATGTTAATTATATGTTGATACTCGGCAAGGACGGAGGATATATTGATGATATGTTGATACCGAAAAAGGACAGAGGATATATTGATGATATGTTGATACCCAGCAAGGGCTGGAGGATATATTGATGATATGTTGATACTAGGCAAGGCCGGAGGATATATTGATGATATGTTGATACCCAAAAATTCGAAGGATATATTGATACCCGACAAGGACGGAGAATACTATTGATGAGGTGTTGATACCCGGCAAGGACGGAGGTTGATTACGATTATGATAGTCCTAATGAGGATAGTTATGATGAGTTATGATATTGATTGTGTACTTTGCATTTATTCCTGCATGAGCATCGCCTATCACCACTATGCACCTATGTCTATCAGCCAGTATAGGATGGTTGCATAGATATGAGTAAAGAATATGTCTTGTGTTATTGTATGTTGATTTCACCTTCCGAGCCTAGGAAAGTGGGGAAACGTATAGGCTCGGCTTAATATTTGATTATCCGGAGTAGCCAGTTATTCACGTTGTTATTGATATTGTTGTTAATATTATTATGATCATTATTATGGCTTGTTTATGACCGATGGTCATTGATATGGTATCGGGATTTAAGGTACGTCTTCGGCCTCTCTTATCTTATGATTGCATTATTATGCACGATTATTTCATGTCTATTCATGTGGATTAGAAACCTTGAGTATGATAGTATTTAAATCCTTATAGTGTTTTAGTGAGGTCTTAAAATGAGAATAGGATGATATAGGTTATGCTTTGAGATGACCTTATGTTTATATGTATAAATACTAATATATATCTAGCTATATAAAGCTATGATACTATCGTATATCCCTTCTTTCATTGTCCATATGGTATAGTCATTTATTCGCCTTATATATTACTACATATCTTTCTTTTGCTCTTTATTTGTGTATTGACATATGATATACGGTATAACATTGACGTATATTGAATGTAGCTGGAATAAGATAGTTCATCCTGACACTTAGCTTTATTATGTTGGACTCTTGGACATGAACAGGATAGTTGTTCCTTATTATCTCATTAACTTGTCATATGATTGTTGGACTCTTGGGTGTAGTTTCCATTTATATGTTGTATATATCTGCTTTATCTTTGGAGCTCAATTGGCAGTAGCCTACTAAGTCCCATTCATTTGGTACTCATACTACACTTTTGTAGCCTACAGATCTTAGTATAGGTTATCATCGTTAATCTGTAAATTGTGCGGAGTAGCCCTGGTTCAGAGACTTAGAGTGAGCTCCTGACATTTGGAGTATTACTTATCTCTCTCTTATGTATTAGACTAGTCTCTAAGTTGTATCTGGAGATAAGTTGTATCAGTGTATTTATCTTGATATTTCACTTTTTTACTCTTTTTGTATCATAAGCTTTTGTACTGATACGACCAGGTTTTGGGATTCTCTATGTATTGATCTTTATTTCATATGTTCTGCATTTTTTTCTTATATTATTGAGTAGTCTGTTACTAGCAGTTCCGGAGTACGGGTTGTCTTGGCTACTGGTGGTTTATGGTAGGCGTCATCATGACCTAAGGAAATAGGGTCGTGACATCTTCATGAAATATTTTTTTTTTTTTGAAAAAACACCTTTTGGCTATAAATATCTAGTTTTCCTCAAATATTGACATGAAATTTTTAGATGAAAAACTTGTCATTCTTGTAAAAATTCTGGTGCGTTCAAAATTGGCTAATTTACGGTACTGCTATTCAGCTGAAGTATTTTACTTTATCTTGAGAGGATATAATCCATAACCTCAGGTACTTGAGAGAAATAATTTCCTTAAGGACACATTATGAATTCAATGGACTTGAGTCTTCTAATCTTCATTTCTTTCTAAACATTTGATTTTGCTATTTTTCATAAAATAGTTTGAACGTTTTTGTTGTTCTTGAACTTGTTGTTGAAGTTCATATTTTAAATACAAATTTTATACTTGAACTAACAATCTTAAGGAAATTATTAATCTGTATATTAATTTTTTTATATGAACACCTTTTGGTTTTCTACTCTATTTGTATAAGACATTGATTTAAAGATATAAGAACTTCATGAGAATTAAAAGTCTACTCGATTGACGATTTGAAGAATATAAAAATTTCATCGTAACTAAAAAAAGGTTGAATCAAGATTAAGTCTTTATAGTTAGTATTCCAAAGATGCTGAGTTGTTTGTCTATTTGTGACAAGAAAATGATTAATAAAAATAAAGTTCATGATGAAATGATAAATGTTGCAACAACTAATATTGCTTCTTCGAGTCGTTCAAGTGTGGCTCTTGTATAGCATTGGCTGAGAAATCATAAAGGTTTTATGGTGTATATTTCAAAAGATGATTGTAAAAGATGTTCTTCTACTTGACTTTTCTAAGTTTGCAGAAGTTCATTAATGAGTGCTCCCTTCTTGTCAGAATTAACTCTGAAAAAGGAATGCTTCTTAGTGATTGAAGCATGGAAGCACTTAGATTTCTTATGTAAAGTGATGTTCTAGGAAGGCTACAAGGTGATTGGTATAGTGTGTACAATAACACAAAGACGTTAAAAGAGATCAAAGATGCTTTGAAAAAAAAGGACAAAACACAGGATGTCAGAATGAAGAAATTCATTATTGCAAAGTTTTTGTACTTTAAAATGGTAGACAATAAGTCTGTTGTTATCACATTTAGGAGTTGCAAGTCATAATCCATAATATCTTTGTTGAGATAGAATATTATATAACACCATTGTGAAACATTTTAAGAATGTTCTTAATATTTACTTAACCTTTGAGGTAGGTTTAGTTGTGAATGATGCATTTTAAATGGCTGCAAGAATTGAGAAGTTACCACCTTTATTGAAGGACTTTAAAAATTACTTGAAATACAACTGTAAGGATATGACAGTCGAAGATCTCAATGTAAGATTGAGAATCAAAGAGGATAACAAGTCTGCAGAAAAGTGTCATGTGAAAATTCAGCAATATTTGGAGAAAATATTGTTAAAGATGATCCCACAAATTCAAAAAAGAGGGAAAAAATATCTGGACAATAAAGAAATCCACCTAAGAAGAAATTCAAAAGATATTGCTTCAATTGTGTCAAAGTTGGTCACAAGACTAATGACTGTCGGGCTCCAAGAAGGGCAAGAAAAAGAATCAAGCAAACATGGTTGAATTCAAAAATGGACAATCTTTCTGCCATGTTTTCAGAATGCAGCCTAGTTAGTAATCCAAGAGATTGGTGCATGGTTTTGGTGCCTCCTTCCATGTTTGTGACAAAAAATAGCTTCTTGTATTATATGCTCTGGATCAACCTGATGAGAAGACAGTCATGAAAAACTCCGTTACTGCTAAAGGAGAAGGATCAGGCAATATTTTCTTGAAGATGAATTCTGACAAGGTGGTGAGTTTATACAATATCCTTCATATTTTGAAGTTGTGAAAAAATTTAGTTTCAAAATCACGTCTGACTAAGAACGAATTTAAATGTCTTTATTTTCAACAAAGATGTAATAAGTAAGAATGAAGTGTATGTAGGCAAAGATCGCCTCACCGAGGACTTTTTTAAGATCAATATAATAACTATTTATATTAATAAAAGTTTAAGTTCTTCTTTCTTACTTGAGACAATGAATTGTGACATGAATGTTTAGGGCATATCAATTATAAAACCTTATAAAAATTGATTTGTTTGAAAGTTTTGTTTAACTTTGAGTGCAATAAATCTCAATATCAAAAATGTGTTGAATCTAAGCATGCTAAACACCATTATAAATTTGCTAAAAATAAATTTCAATTCCTTAGAATTGATTTGCATTGATATTTGTGATATAAAGTCAACACCATCTTTTGCTGAAAAAAAGTATTTTGTAACTTTTATTAATAATTGCACCAGATATTGTTATGTTTATTTGTTCAATAGTAAGGATGAAGCAGTAGAAGTATATAGACAATATAAAGTTGAAGTGAAAAATCAGTTGGACAAAAATATAAAAATGATAAGAAGTGATAGGGGTGGAGAGTATGAATCTCTTGCAGAGATATGTTTGAAAAATGAAATTGTCCAAAAAAATACTACTCTATACTCACTTCAATCGAATAAAATTATGTAAAAAAAAGTCACACATGAAGGAAATGATGAATTTCTTACTTATAAGTTTAGGCTTACTGCAAAACTTGTGGAGGCAAGTTGTCTTTACAGCAAACTAAATACTCAATAGAGTGTCCCATAGCCAGACACAATTAATTTCATATGAGGAATGGAAAGGAAGAAAATTCAATATAAATATTTCAAAGTGTGGAGTTGTCTAGTCAAAGTCCAAGTGCTTATACCCAAAAACGGCAAAATAGTATCAAAAACTGTGGATTGCATCTTTATTGGATATGATACAAATAGTAAAACATATGAATTTTTAGTTCACAAATTCGAAAGTCAAAATATTCATGGTAATACAGTGATTGAATAAGGTAACATTGAGTTCTTTGAACACATTTTTTTCATATAAAACTAAATATGAGATGTCCATTAAAGGGTCTAAACGACTTCAGGAAGAACCAAAGAAGAATGTACCTAATGCAGGGAATTTAAGGCATAATAAATGTTAAAGGACATCTATTTTCTTTGGACATAATTTTATAATATTTCTTCTTGAAAATGAGCCTCAAATATTTAAGGAATCCATGTCTTTTGCAGACTCATCCTTTTGAAAAGAGGTTGTCAATCGTGAGACTGATTCAATCTTGAACAACCATAATTAGGACTTGGTTGATCTTCCTCTAGAAAATAAATCTTTAGGTTCAAAATATATCTTTACAAAAATAAAAACTGATGGAACTATTGACAAATATAAGGCAAGACTTTTAGTTAAAGACTTCAGACAAAAAAGAATGCCTTGATTATTTTTGTACTTACTCGCCAGTAACAAGGATAACATTCATTCAGATATTGATTGTATTAGTTACGATATATGATCTTAAAATTCATCAAATGAATGTGAAAATAACTTTCTTAAATGGAGAATCGGAGGAAGAAATTTACATGAGACAATCTGAGGGTTTTGTGGTTCTTGGTAAGGAATGTTAAGTGTGCAAACTTGTTAAGTCATTTATGGACTAAAATAAGTATCCAAATAGTGGCAGGAAAAATTTGACCAAACCATATTGGAAAATGGATTTAAGATTGGTTAGTGTGACAAATATGTTTATATTAGAGACACTCCAAATCACAAAGTCATTGTTTGTTTGTATGTCAATGGCATGTTGATCATCGGTAGAGATATTTCTGATATCAATAATACTAAGCGAATGCTAAAAAATAAATTTGACATAAAAGACCTTGGAGTTGTTGATATGATCTTAGGAATAAGAATTCATAAAACTCTACAAGGCTTTGCATTGTCACATTCTCATTACATTGAAAATGTACTTGACAAGTTCAAGTATTTGGATTTCAATATTGTCAAGACACTAATAGATGTGAACTTTGCACTTAAAAAGAATAAAGATAAAAGTGACTCACAATTGAATTATGCAAGAGTATTGGAAAGTTTGATGTATATCTGTAACGCCCCACAACCGGGTCCCGAAACATCACACGGTTCTTAGGGCTACAAGTAGCCCCAAGCTAACCCTTTGAGACTTTTACTTCATATATTAGCTTAATTAGTGATAAAATGCATGAACTCAACATTGTGACATCATAAAATGAGAAATATAAATGAAATACTTGGTCTGAACAAACTACAACTCAAAGAAAATCTTCAAAGTGCTGATAATTTGATGACTATTCTGACAAACCTCTACTACTCCAAACTAGAGATCCATTGGGACAGGTCCCCAACTGACTCATACTCAACTGACAAGAATTAAACAGCTACTAAATAAAACTGGAAGTCTAAGAATAACTGGTCCCCGAAATATGAGGACTCACCACGGCTGATATGTAGATAGGAGTGCTCGAAAGGATTACTGTGAGGCTGAGACTGAGCACCTAAACCTACATTACGAGAATATATAGCACACAGATAAAATATGTGGGTCAGTACTTTGAGAATGTACTGAGCATATGGGGGAGTGTGCAGTTAAAATAATCAATATCATATGCTTTTATAGAAAACCTGCATGGTGTAAAACATACTCACATAGCTTGAAATAAATATATGCCATAAGACTCATAAATCATCATGTTTTTACTTAAAACCTCAAATTATCATGACACTTGAAATTATTAGGACCATAGCTTTCAAAACACTTATACTTTCAAAACTTTGTAACTTTAAGACTAAAACTCTTTGAAACTTGGAAGACTTTAGAACTTAGAGAACTTTAGGAACTTAGGGAGTTTCTATTAACCGACATAAACCATGTGAGCTACATAGATTCCAATGTCTAACCCACGTTGGGGAGAGCTGTTATATCCTTGCCATTGGATAAAATCTTAACTTTAGTGATCACTATCTTAACCCACTTGGGGTATATCAAGAACCTACGGGGGCACGTATTTCTGGGGCATGAGACCTCGGAATCAAGCCAACTAGGTGCTAAATACTACTCCCTTACTTAGCTCAAAACTTTAGAAAATCCACCTTAAAATAATTCAACAATATATATATATAATGGGAGCCAAAATGCATCCCTTTTACTTCAAACTCAAGAATATAGATTTCTATCTTAACTTAAAATCAAAACTCACTTCTTGATATTCTTTAAAAATCACTAACATCTCATTCTCAAACTCATGCTTTAATCATAAAGTTCAATTTACAACAATAGGACTTGAAATTCTCAAAACATGATATAGATGTTGAATTATGCAACTTAAACCATAAATTGACAATTTAAACCATTAATATGCATAATAATATTACAACTCAAAGCTTGGGTAAGACATAGTTTCGTAAAAAGACTCACCATATAATAACATGATAGGAATTCTCCATGAATTTACGAAATACTTTATGAAAATATGTAACTTTTGGGCACAAGAACAAAAGGGTGTTCTTCTTCAAACCACATACCTTAAACTTGGAGCTTTTGGATGACTTCAAAAATTCTGGAAGGTTATTCACGAACTATTGGGTGTCCCTCGTAGCCCTCTTAACGGGGAATTCAAATACGCAAGAATTATCGAATTCTCACGGTTGAATCTCTAGATAATTAAGTTTTTATGTTGAAACCCTAACCTTGTGGTTGAAGGTGTGCAGAGAATTTTGAGATGTTTAACTAAAGAGAATGGAAGATAATACACTCCTTGAGGGTTATAAGTCGTGCGAAGTGAAGGAAAAAGACCAAAATACCCTTACTAAACCACTTCTCAGTTGCTGAAAATCTAAGGCTGACGACATTTGTGATAGGCCATCAGACTTGCGATAAGTCATTACAAATTTCATCACGGGAGGCCTGGAATTGATGAATTTCTGCCTAAGGCTGATGACATTCATGATAAGTCGTCATACTTGTGATGAATTATCAGAAATGTCGTCACTGGGGGCTGGATTCTATCTAAGGCTGATGACATTCGTGATAAGTTATCACACTTGTGATAATTTATCACGAATGTCATCACTCAGTTTTCCAAGCTGACATGCTAGGGTAAAATGGGCATAACTTTTTGCTCCGGTATCAGATTTAGGCAAAATTAGTATTGTTAGATAGCTAATACAATTATCTATCTGTTGGTGAGTCATGAGCTTAGAAATTCATAGTATAACGAGAGATGTGATCGTTTGAAGTTGACTATATCAATATCTTTCTCAAGAATTCAATCGGCAAGGAATATTTTGATTCGTCTAATAGCTAGGACACTTTTGAGGCCTTAATACTCATTAAACTAGATTATGTAACTACCAAATCACTAACTTTATTTCTAAAAAGCTTGAAGCAGGATTCTACTATTAGTTAAAATTCTCAGAGTATTACAATATCATGAATTGTATTCCATCAAATATAGCAAGTGTTATTAGTAAATTGAGCCACTTCACAAGTAGTATCAATCAAACTCATTGAATGGTAATAAAAAGATTTTTGGTGTATCTAAAACATATTTAAAACTATAATTTGCATTATAACAAATATTAAATAGTAATTTAAGGATATTGTGATGCAATTTGAATCACCCAATCAAATAAAGTAAAATATATAAGTGGGTATGTATTTACTCTTGGTGGAGAAGCAGTCTTTTGAAAATTATCCAAACAGACATGTATCTCTCACTCTACAATGAAATCTAAATTTATCACTTTAGATAAGGCTGGTGAACAAGATGAATGGCTTCAAAATTTCTTGGAAGATATTCATTTTTGACCCAAATCTTTAGCACCAGTATGCATATAATGTGATAGTTAAGCTATAATAGGTAGAATATGGAGCATGATGTATAATGAAAATTTTATCATATAAGACGAATGCATAATACCGTTAGAAAGTTATTCTCTAGTAAAATTATCACGGTTGACTATGTGAAGTAAAAAGATAACATGTCGGATCTACTTACAAAAGGCCTAACTAGGGAGGGAGTGGAAAGATCATCAAATGAAATGAGTTTAAGGCCTATAACAAGTCATCACAATGGTAAGTCTACCTAGAAGATTGGAGATTTCAAGATCTAGTTTCAAGGAGATCAAATAAAGTTGTGATTGATGGTTCAACATTGTCAAATAACTCATAACACTTAGGACAAGTCATCACGATGGTAACTCTGCTTAGCAGATTGGAGATTCCAAAATCTAGGTTCAAGGAGATCAAAAAATGTTGTGACTGATGGATCAACCTTTTCAAATAACTCAACTCATTCTCATGATGAAAACAATGTTCAAGAAACAAGGGCAGGCCTTAAGTAAAGCCTTTTAATAGTTTCTAAGTTTGGTAGGTTTAACGAAATAGCTTATCTATAGGATTAAACATTTAAGAATCACTTATGTGAGTGTGAAGTGAAATTCGCTTCAAGGAGAATGATATTAAAGGTCTATTCTCTAAGAACTCATGAAATCAAGTAGTGTTTATGGCTAAACGAATAAAATTGTAATAATCATAAATGATAAAAGACTAGTTATGAGATTTGTATTGTCTAGGTGTACAATAAAATTTGATGGTTCAAAGATATTGCATCTATCAATTGACCGAGTACATCCAATATAAGTTCACTATGAAAAGTTCAAAGAAAAATCTACTTATTCATATGCAATTAGTCTTTGCTTGTAAATCACGCACTTTTCTGTGTATTTTTTGATCTAATAGTAATTTCTTATTCACGTGAGGGATTGTTGGGTTCTTGTAATATTTGAATGGAAAATAGAGAGAAAACAAATAGAGGAAAAAGAGTGAATTGTGCTTTCACTTTATAAAAGGATTATTTCTCCTACACTGGTGAGAGAAAGAAACATTGTTGTGTTTAAGTATAGAAATACTCCTCCTTGTTGTTAATGAGGTAAGAAGAAGACAAGTCTCGCGTCGTCGTCCCTCAATTTTAGCTTTGGCTTTATTTTCAACTTCAAATTTGAATTTGTTAAATAATCAATAAAGGGATTGTCATTTTGGATAAAATTTATTTGAAACTTAAGTGTTATTAACTTTTTAATCCAAAAAATCTGATTTGAAATTTTTTCTTCATTTAAGGACGCATGTCAAAACGTACATTGAAAGAACGCGATCTTTCGATCTACTATTTGAGTGATGATTAATGGAGTGACGGGCACATCTAGCCATGTGCGGGTGCATTTGGCAGCGCAGATGCCAATTTAAGTCAGCCAAAAACTTTTTATTTTATGCAAAGGTTGACATGTCTCACCATGTATGTTCGCACATGGGTTTGCATATGAACACCCGATGTTTCAAAAAAGTGCAACTTTTCACGAATCATTGCTTCTTTGCTGAAAAAATATGTTTTGACAATAAATATCTGATTTTCTTGATATTGACGCAAAAATTTTAAGTGAAAACCTATTTCTTTCTTACAAAAATTCTAGTGTGATTTGCTACTGTTGAGTGCATTCGAAATTTAGCAAATTACCGTTATGCGATTGAAGTGATTCATTTTATCATGGGAGGATATATTTCATAACTTAAGGTACTTGACGGGAATAATTTTCTTAAATACACATTGTGAATTCAGTAGACTTGAATCGTATAATCTTCATCTCTTTCTGACGTTTGATTTTTCTATTTTTCGGAAAATATTAAATTCTTTGTTGTTCTTGAGTTGTTCTTAAACTTGTTGTTGAAGTTCATGTTTTAAATACCGATTTTATACCCGATATGACACAATATTTTTAATATATAAATATGATTTAAACATGAAATATAATTTATATAGAGTTATTATTTTATGAGAATAAAAAAAAAAGAATAAACAATATAAATCCCAACACTTTACTACCTAATTACTCTCTCTCCCTACTTTTATAATAATTACATAAAATCTCAGATATGATACATTAGTTAACGTCATGATACATTAATAAATCTTTAATTATGGTTTAAAACGAAAAGAAACAGTAATTAAGCCTACAATTGAGCAATTAATGCACTTAATTAAAGAAATTATTGTTTAAATTACCTAATATACGTCATTTAATAACTTATGATAACAAATATCATAAGTTTTTCTATTATGTAAAAACTAATGATATATTGTATTATGATAACAAATATCTCATTTAATAGCATTGAGTTCATGATACATTACTGACACATTACATTTATTTGTGGTTAATAATACATTATTATATTTTTTGCTTAATACTTTATATGTGTAAAAATTATCTGATACATTGTACTAAAAGCTAAATACTTTATGATACATTACTTTAAATGCAAATACAAAAATATTATATCTACTATTGTATTGTTAATTTGAGTTTCTGATACATTAAATTACTTTGGTTGAGATACATCACTGTAATCAAGTTTGCATTATACTTGACTTATTTTTTAAAAAATCTGATACATTATATAACTTACATTAAGATATAAAACTACAATTAGCTTATATGATACATTGTTGAAGAGTAAAATATCTTTTGATGCATAATAGTCTAACAGATGGACGAAAATTAATTTATAGAAATTGTAATAAAAACAATCAAAAGTTTTGCTTAAATATCATAGCCATTTTGTCTAAAAAGTTTTGATATTTCAATCTATTTTCACGAAAATCAATATCGTTCATATCATAATGAAATGGTGGAAATTAAAAAAGAAAGTTAATGGTAGAAAGATGGAGTTGTTAGATCTAATTAAGTAGTAGATGAGAACATGGTGGAAATTCAAAAGAAAATTAATGGAAGTTGTAAGTTGAATGTTAAAGTAGAAGATGAAGATGAGAACATGGTGAAAATTTAAAATGGGTGAGTTGAGAAAATCGTGGGATATATTTTCTGATTTTTGGGCTTGATTTACGGCACAATAAGGGGGTGTGAGTGGGGTTTTTAAGATGCATCAGAAAAGAGGCAACTATTTTGAGTAAAAAATAATTTTTGTAATTAGTTTAGTTGGATGAGATTTTATGTAATAATAGAAACTTAAGGTGTGGTTATAAGTAATTTATCCTAAAAAAATTAAAATTTTCTTAAAAAGAAGAAAATAGGGTTTTAAGTATTTTTCAAGTTTCAGATAAAGCTAAATTAATATTTAAAATTTTTATGATCAAACACTAAGTTTAAATTAAAAAAAAATCTAGAAAAATTGAAAAAATTTCAGACTAAAACCACTCCTTAGTCTTCGAGAAACGCTAAACAAAGACAAATGATTTCATCAATAAAATCGGACAAAAATATTTTAAAAGATCTTAGCACACGTGGAATTCTACCATATGGCCTACCAAACAAAAAAGGAATTCTACCATATGGCAGTGTCTGTGTCACACACTCCAAATACGAGTTACCTTCAAATGAAATATGGTAAGCCCTATTTGGACATTTCAGCGTGCTACGCCCTACGTCCTTAAATAGTTTTTACTATTTTTGATTGCATCTCCTTAATAAAGCTATTAATTATATATTAAATTAATTAAATTAGATTTATTTTTACTTTTTCTTTTTTGCATTATATTGATATTGTTTCATATTTTTGATTAAAGATAAACGTGAAAAAAAATATAATTATATTTTAATTTTATAAAATAAATATTAAAAGATATTTATTTTTAGTAAATACGATAACTAATTAGTAACCGGAGATTATATCCTAAAGTCAAACTGCCACACATTCTAAATATAGACACAATATTTAAATCCGCAAATTTGTCTTCTCTTTGTTCTAATTCAATTGAGATTTGGATTGTGCCAAACACCTATAGTTAAACTAGTTTAGTGTACGTTCATTGCACGCGTATTTAATATAAAAGAAGAGAGTTGAATGTATTTAAATCAATGAGTAGATCACTTTAGAATAAATATAAATACATTAAATAATATATATTTAAATTAAATATCAATAAAAAGAATATAAACTCATGAAAAATTCAATACATTTTAACTTTTAGAAGTTTCAAATAAAGATATTGATGTTTTTACTTTTGTCAAGCACAATTCTTTCTCCAATCAAAATCTAACCTTAACATATTCTTAGTCTCAATCTTTCTCTCTCTATTTTTAAATGGTAAAAATTCATTGAGACATGCCCGAAGGGCATAGTTGAGTTGATGAAAAGTGGATATACCATGTGAGAGATTTGAGATCGAACATTGAGAGCAAGTTGCCAAAAAGTGCTCATTACAGATGTGAAAGCTAATAATTGTAAATTTTGACAACAATAAATTAGACGATAAAAAATCTATATAAAAGAAATATAATATTAAATATGGTCCAGTCAAGTGACCTACATACTGAAAAAAATTATTATTAAATTAACATACAAAAAAAGTGAGAATAATCTTTTCTAAACAAAACTTTTAACGACTATACGATTTGTATGAGAGAAATAAATGCTCGACTTATTGAAGTTCAAAACATTTCCTTTAAGAAAAAATTGATTAAAAATGAAAGCGATCTTAATTTTTTCCAATTATAATAAGAATTAAAGAAAATCCTAACAAAAAAAGATTCTTGTTTAAAAAATATATATTAGAGAATAGAAAGTTAATTAATAATAACAAAAAAAATACTAATAATTTGCTTTTTTAATATTAAAAGGCCGTGGAAATATGTTGCAACCCGCAGTAGCAATAAAATAATTCTAATCCTAATTAAAGGGATATCGAATCTCAATAAAGAAAATACTACAAAATCCACTCACCCTTCTAGTATTTATAATATTTAAATAGTGTAAATTTTTAACGTTCAACCCACGGCTACCAATTAATTAGTCATAACATTTTTTCTAGTGATATCAAGATTTTAATAAAAAAAATATAAAAATTTAATAAGACATGAATGTTTGTACACAATTAAACTAAAGTACTAATCAGTACCCAACAAGTTTATATCTATATTTATATTTTATATCTATATCTATAATTTATATCTATAATCTATAATATATTAAAAGTGTAAAGATTCTTAAAAAAATAATTTAAATTTTGTATCCTTCATTAAAAGACTCTTCTTTAGACAAAATTATATTTTCACTATTTTTTTAATTTATTATTTATTTTTTATTATATTAACTAGATTTTCTAAAATATATGGTAGGAGAATTAATTTATATTTTTCTTTCTACTAGACTTCCTAAAATATATGAGACTCTTAAAATATATGGTGAGAGAATTAATTAATATTTTTCTTTCTACTGTTCAATTAGAAAAATACTGCTAAAATAGGACTCTATTAAGGAAATACTTTTATAAATATTGAGATGTATATTAAACTAGAGAACAAACTGGTTTGCCTATTGGGAGAATATGATTGATGCTCATCTAACTTGATTCGATTGCATGTCTAGACTAGTGGATATTTGATTTTCTAACTCTCAACCTCTTCACTGTTTTTGTCAAAATAATTGAATTCAACATGTGTGTGTATATATATATATATCTTTTTTGTTTTCATTCAAAATCATTCTTTAAGGTCAAAATTTTCGCTCAGACAAGAATTAGTTTGATCAAAATCAAAACTTTGTGATCACTGTTATATATATTTTTTTTTTATAGTTTACAGGTTGTAGATGAATGTCGGTTGGCTTTGAAGAATTTCTTGTGTAAAGGTTAGGTTTAATTGTATTGTTTTGATATCTTTATTATCTTATTGTTTTATTTTAATTTACATATTCTAGATGAATGTGGGTTGGCTTTGAAAATTTTTCTTAGGTAAAGGTTAAGTTTAATTGTATTATCGTAATATCTCTATTAGTTTGTTATTTTGTGGTAGTTTACAGTTCATAAATGAATTTTGATCAGGTTTGAAAATTTTTCATGTGTAAAATTTAAGTTTAATTGTATTATTTTGATACCACTTTTATCGTATTATTTTGTTGCAGTTTACAAGTGATAAATAAATGTTGGTCAGTTTTGAGAAATTATTTTATGTAAAGGTTAGGTTTAGTTGTATTATTTTGATATCTCTATTACCGTATTATTTTGTTACTGTTTACAAGTGATAGATGAGTGTCAGACAACTTTGACAAAAAATTTTGTATGTAAAGATTAGATTTAAGTGTATCATTTTGTGTCTCTATTGTTGTATTGTTTTGTTGAAACTTACAGATGGTAGATGAATGTCGATCGACTTTTAAAAATATTTTTGGTAAAGATTAGGTTTAATAAATAAATTCTCCATCTTTACATACTCAAAAAGTATTAAATTTAATTATTATTTTTATTTTTATTATTTAAATAAATATCTTATTTAATGTAGTGTTTGGACTCACTAAAGTGAGGTACACGCGCAAGGTGCTTACACCTAAACTAATGTCAAAATAAAAAGAGAAAACGTAAAATAAGTGTGAATTAAATTTAAATATGATTATATTATAAAAATCTAAAACTTATATTTTTCAAATTAAAATATCATCTTCAATAATCATGTTTTATATCTTGTTTAACCAAAAAATTCATGAATCAAACATCATCATTTACAATATTATGGTGTATTTTGTAGGTAAGTTACCGTTGAAATATTGACAATTTAAATGTCAATGTCAAAGTGTTTCGATTGAGGATACTCAGATTGATCCAAGGCTAAGCTCCATCCATACTCATTCTTGTTATGTGACTTTATATCAAATAAGTTGAAGGAATCTGAACCTTTGCCCCTTCCTCTATATCAAAATTCATGAATTATGCGATTCATGCATGCACTGCATCATAAATCAAGATATAATTACGTTATTAGAAAATAAGTAATTTAAATAAATAAAAAATAAGTCCTCATGAGAAAAATTAAATAATGAAATGGCAAAAACTTAGTATCAGTAACAGAAGTGATAATTAAATCTCACTGAAATTCATTAAGATAATTTAATTTGTCATCATAAGACAGATCAAAATCAAACAATAGGTGTTTTCAAAACATCTCTTCATAGCAGAAACATAAGGAAATCATTAAAAAAAAAAAAAAGGAGGAAGACAATATCAACGAAGAAGAAAAAGGTAGATTGGTGAAACGTATGTTTTCCCTATATTTCTATATAAAATAGTAAACCTAAAAGGAAAGGAAAGCCAACAAAAATTAATAAAGAAAATATAATTTCTTACCATATATTTTAGAATTAGTTCTCCTAATATCTCTTATTTTATATTTTAATTTTTACCATATATTTTAGAATTCCTTAATTCTTTAATAATTAATTAATAATTGTAGAAATTAAGTGAAAAGATAATTTTATCTATTGCGGAATGTTATAATGAAGGGCAAAAAATTTGAATCACTTTTTTAAGGATCTTCACACTTTTAATATAATATAGATATAGATTATAGATTATAGATAACACCACCGTGAAAATTAAAACTTTATAGAGTGTGTTTCGTAAAAAAGAAAAAAATCGAAAAGATATTTTCAATTTTCTCATATTTAAATGATACTTAATTTTATTTATGAAAAAGGCGAGAAAACAATTTTAGTGAAAGTAAGAAAAATTAAGTTGGCATTTGGACATGCTTCATTCAAAATCTGAAAAAAAAATAAAAAAATAGCTTTTAGTTTTGAAAGTGAAAAAGAATATTTGAAAATTAGAATTGTATTTGGTCATCATATAAATTGAAGTTGTGTTTGAATTTTTGTGAGTAATTTAGCGTAAAAATAACTTTTTATTTTTTTCTTCAAATTCTTGATAATTTTGAAATTTAACTTCAAATTGAATTTTGAAAATTTTCAAAATTTTATGACCAAAGTATTTTTTAAAGTTCAACTTAAAAAAATAATAATAAATTTTCATGATCAAACCCCTCTCTAAGTTTCACAAATTGTTAAATATTATGTATCCATCCTTTTATCCAGGGGCGGATCTATGGTGAAGGTATGGGGTGGTACGACACCCGCACTTCTCGAATGAAACTTTGTATATTTTTGTGTATATGTATCAGTTAATGTATAAATATTATGCTTGGTACCCACAATATCAAAGGGACTAGTGACGTAAGTGGTTGAAATTGTTTGGTTTAACTCCCAATAATGCGGGTTCGAAACCTGCACTATATTTCTAAAATGATTTTTAGCACTTGTCTATTTTCTTTTAAAAAAACAACATAGTGTGGATATGAAGAATAGAATCGATGACCTCTCTTCTTTATAAAACACTTGACAATACCAACTAGGCAAGCCTTCATGTAATATTAACACTTGTTAGATATATATAATTATAGTTTACTTTTTAAATATTAATTTCACTATCCTAAAATATCATACGGAATATACGTTATTGTTCAAAATAAAGTTGCATCCGAAGCTTTCGAATCTTCGATCCGCCTCTGCTTTTACCCATCCTAGCACTAACATATAGCCTCCATCCCAATGCTAAACTCAATGATATTTTATCTAGATTATGTATTCACCCTTTTGTTTTATCAAATATCAAAAAAAGCGTAATAAATAACTCATTTAATGAGAAAATATTTTCAACTTTCTTTCATACCAAAACAAAGACACCTTAAGACAATTATTAGTTCGTAAGATAGGATCTAAAGATGGACAGTTGATACACCGTACTTCTCTGTTTATGTAAGTTTTTGCTTGTTTACCGCCCTCGCAATCGGCCAAAAAAATACAACCATGCAAAAACTAACTTTACTTGTTGTAGCAGTAAGAACAATATTGTTTCTACGTTTCACCTTCCTATTACCAACATCTAGCACCATTTCCCCTTTTCCCCTACCTTTCAAATTTCCCCTCTTGACATATTTTTATTTCTTTCTTTGAGTAGTACCACACAATAATTTTCTAGCAAATTCAGTAATCAGATTCCCAAATTCAATTTTCTTTTTTTTCTTTTGTAACTGTGGAAGATGAAAACAGGGGTATCAAGAAGTTGGATATTGGTAGACAATAAGGGGAAGACTAGTATATTGGATTTAGATAAGTATGCTATTATGAAAAGAGTTTCAATACATGCTAGAGATCTTCGTATTCTTGATCCTTTGCTCTCTTATCCTTCTGCTATACTTGGCAGAGAAAAGGCTATTGTGCTCAATTTGGAGGTGCACTTAATTAGCTTGCTGATTTTCTGTTTTCGTTAGAGTTAATTAGATTTTTTCATGGTCACTGTATTAATAGCTATTATTTTATTTAGTTAAATTCTTGGCAAGAACTCTAATTATTGTGCTTTTGTCTTGGTTATTTTTTCCCTGCAGCATATCAAAGCAATTATTACTACAGAAGAGGTAATTTTCTATTGCTTTGTACATTGCATACTGGAATTTGAGGGGGTGATGAAATCAAATGTAATTTTAGACTATCTTCATAATTTATGTTGTTATAGGAGGTATACCTGTTGTATTTTCCAGGTTACTAGTTTCACTTATTTCCGAATGATGTAACAGTGTAAAATTTTCTTTTACACAGTTACGGGTATTTCGTAGGATGTATTAGATAAAACATTTGATAGGGTACAAAAATAGTGATGAATAACGTATATTAGTAATGTTGGAAATAGTAATGATGGACTTATTTTTTATCTAGTATTTGGTTTGATTATTAAAAATAATCTGTATTGCTATACTTCTTTGAAAGTATTGTTTGTTAACAAAAATATCCTCCATATTCTATATTTTTGTGTTTTTCTTTTCAAAGTTTTATTATTTATTCTTAAATTATTATTTTTTGGATATTCCCACTTAATTATCTGAGAGTAAATAATTGTCATCTGAATAAATTAATTCACTCACGAAACGTCAAATTTCAATTGAAAAGACAGATCATCTATTTTTAAAATCGAAAAGACTGTTAGCGATAGTAAACCCAAATAAATCATATACTTTTACACATAAAAACTGCAAGTTGTAGTTTTAATATGTCTGCAATTTTATAAATTGTTCAAAATACAAATAATCAGAAAATCACATATATAACAACTATGATCACAAATGTCATGTGCTCATATATTTTCTTTTTCAATTAGTAAATGTCAAACAACTCACATTTCAAATATTGCATTGATTGATATTGAATTTTATTTAGTAATGGACAACTCTCTTTAAACAATAAAATTTGTAAGTCAATTTATTTAAATAAATTTACTAGTACAAGTATAAAACATAAAACAAAGAAAATTAAAAAAATGTTTAAAAGGATTTGAGGGATATTTTTGTCTTTACATGTAGTGGTCCCATGGTATTAAGTCGTATGTATTACTAATACCACGAAATGGAAGATATTAGTTATACACCCTATAATACCCTATAATACCGAATAGCGTGTATAACTAATACATGTATTATACATAGGTCCAAAATCACATGAAACATAATGCTAAATTATATCATTCATAATGTATAGAGTATTTCTCCTAATACACTCTACCAAACGATTTATATAAGAATTATTCACAATTTTATTTAATCTTTTGTCTGATAGGACTATGTAGTATTACAGGTGTATAACTAATACATAGCAAATCGTGGTAAGGGTTATTAATACATGGATAAGTATGGCCAAAGAGAGAACTGTCCTTAATACAACAAACCAAACAATGGATAAAAAACAAATCTAGCATAACTAATCCTTGCAATATTAATCTCAACATTATCAATATACTCTATTTTGTATTATTCTGGTATACTTTACCAAATGAGGGTGTTGAAGATAAGTTCATTGGAAATATATGATCATCGGCTGTCACTTTATAGCTTTCTTGGTTTTTGCTTGATAAATGTATATCCCATTGTGTGTGCTTTATTTGATTGAGGTAGGTATTGCTTCGTGACCCACTGGATGATAATGTTCTTCCTGTTGTTGAAGAACTTCAAAGAAGATTGCCACTGCCTGCTATTGGCTTAGGAGAAGGTGAAGATGATGACCATCCTGTTGTTAACGGGACAGAAAATGAAATGCAAACTGATGAACCAATTGGTGTGCACTTCATGAACTCGTTAATTATTTTTCTTAACCTTCTTTTGTTCTTCTTGTTTTTTGTTATCGTTAATTTGTGTATCGTTGATTACTATGTGTTCTTTTGTTTTTTGTTATCATTAATGAGTTGATTACTATGTTTTCTTTCTACATAAGCAACAGGATTAC
This sequence comes from Capsicum baccatum var. pendulum, assembly GCA_030864225.1. Classification (NCBI taxonomy): domain Eukaryota; kingdom Viridiplantae; phylum Streptophyta; class Magnoliopsida; order Solanales; family Solanaceae; genus Capsicum; species Capsicum baccatum. Next base: position 69,913,419 of record CM061558.1, on the reverse strand, counting down.
GTATCTTCAGTACCTATTAACTAGTGTTGTTTGTGGAAATGATACAGAGTTTCCATTTGAATTTCGAGCTTTAGAAGTAGCACTAGAAGGAGTATGCAGTTATCTTGACACTCAGACACGAGAACTGGAGACGGCTGCTTACCCTGCTTTAGATGAGCTCACCTCCAAGGTAAGATAGTAGGCCAAATACGTTACAGGGACAATATATTTAAGGTCACTTAAATGCTTAAACTAACTACGTAAACTATGTCTTAGTAATCTGAAAAAGAGTGGTAATCGTTTGAAACCTGGTTAAATCGTCTTAACATAGTCTACCTAAATAGTAGATAAAATTTGTTTGATATAAGATTATCTTGATTATTTTGCATTGAGTTGTTCTAGTTATCGTTAATCAGCTGCCGTGTCTGCTGCTCTTGAAAGTCATATCTACTTGCCACAATCTCCAACAAGTTTCTTTTGTTCGATAGGTTAACATGTTATATATGATGATTTGGTCATTGTTTCCTTCCAAAAGCAGTGGCTAGCACCTTCCTTTTCCAAAGGATTAAAATAGAACAAAGTTCATCAGTGGAAGGTCTACGTTGAAGCACTATCATCAGTGGAAGGTCTACGTTGAAGCTCTACTTTTAGCTTTTTCCTACTTGTCTCTGCCTTGAAAGTGAGAAGGGATGTAAAGGGTAAAAAATAATTGGACTTATCTACGTTGAAGTTCTTAGAAGTATTATCATCCATAAAAGAGGGAATAACAGTCTTTGTGGGAAAGGGAAACATTCACTTGTTACTGATGGATGGATTAATGAAGTTTCATGGCAAGAACTTGCAATCTGAGGATTTGTATTTATCTTACGACAGAATAAGGTCGAACGTAGTTGTAAGAATTATCCCAGGCTATAGACTTATGGTACCATTCGGTTATATCACCAATCCACCTCACCATCTTCATCAGCCAAGATTAGTTTCATCTTAACAGGAGGCAATATAAATTGAATTGACAAAGTGTCAACTATTGGTTTCATCCCCAGCACAATTAACGAAACCATTGATTAGTTAATTTACTGGATAGCATTTTGGTTATGACATGTCTATGCTGGGCATATATTGTTCTCTCAAATGTTCTCCTGCAATATACACATCATTCTTCTTCTATTGAGTGTATAGATCATTTGTTTCCCAAGAACCTTTTCTCTTTATTTATGAAACAATTTTGCTAATTTGCAGATTAGTAGTCGTAACCTGGATAGAGTGCGCAAATTGAAGAGTGCAATGACTAGGTTGACCAGTCGGGTTCAGAAAGTATGTCTCTTTTTCTTCTCATGTTATGCCCTGAAACGTACCAATATGTTCTGGTCTATGTGTCGGTTCGTGGGCTAAAAATTTGGTGTCCCTGAGGAACCAGATTGAGTTTATCTATAGCTGAAAAATGGGCAGCTGTAAACCTATGTTTTCCTTTCAACAAGTTTAATTAACCTAAGTGAATCTAAATTATGTCAATTTCTAGGTCAGGGATGATCTTGAACAACTTCTTGAAGATGATGATGACATGGCTGACCTTTACCTCTCAAGAAAATTATCTGCCGGAGTTTCATCCCCCCTGAGTGGCCAGGTGGCACCTTACTGGTCCCCTGATTCTTCAACAGTAGGCTCAAAGTTATTATCCAGAGCAAGCAGGATCAGTGGTATAACTCATGAGGAGACTGATGTTGAGGAGCTTGAGATGTTGCTTGAGGTTGGTAATATCAGCAACTTGCACACTTGGCATAATTAATCCCTGGATGTGTGTTGTTGAACGGCTGCATGCTTTTGCAGGCTTACTTTGTGCAAATTGAAAGCACGATGAACAAATTGACCACGGTAAGAAAGTGAATAGAGCAGATGATACACAAAATGAAATACTGAATTTCTCTTTCAGAACTAATTAAAAAGTGATGCCGGTGTTCCTGTATCCAGTTGCGCGAATATATTGATGACACCGAGGACTACATCAATATTCAGGTTACTCATTCTTGTTCTCTAATATTAAAAGCTTCTAGCTTTAGGAACTCTACACAAAACTAAACAGTAGGATTCCTTCTTGTGCGCAGCTGGACAATCATCGAAATCAGCTGATCCAGGTATGTTGAAACTTGTTACATCTTGTTAATATCAGACTATTACTGGATCCATTCCACTCGATATAGACAATACTACTCATATGATCTGTTGAAATGTATTATCCTATTTAAATCCGTTACTTGTGGACTTGTATATTGGCAAATGAATAGCTATTTGTTTTGATTGACACTGCAGTTGGAGCTGTTCCTGAGTTCTGGTACAGTTTGTTTGACTGTGTACTCCTTGGTGGCTGCAATTTTTGGAATGAATATTCCACATCCATGGAAGAAAGACCATGGTTACCTTTTTAAATGGGTGCGAATACTCGACCAATTAAATTATATCAAGAATTTAATTCATCAGTATATAGAAGTTAAAACTCTTGAAGGGAAGCCTCGGAATAACAGTAAAGTTGTAAGTTGTCACTGTTTGACCTTATAGGTCACGGGTTCGAGCCGTAGAATCAGCCACTACTGATGCTTGTGTCAGGGTGTGCTGCCTATGTATCAGATCCTCTAGGGGTGCGACCCTTCTCCGGTCCCTTGTGAATGCGGGATGCTTCCTTTTATACACAAGTTGAACTCTTATGACAATTTTTTTTTAATGTAACTCATTAATATTGCAGGTTGTCATGCTTGCTGGAATTGCTTCTGCATCCGTTTTCCTATCAATAATTACATATGCTCGGCACAAGGGTCTCGTTGGATCTTAATTACTCCTCTTTATCTCGGTATTATAATAATACATCCTACACATCATGCTCAAATTTAATTTCTTGATTGCAACTTCGAGGAAGAGGCGGAAACAAGATTGGAGAGGCGAAAACAGGATTGGAGAGGAGAGGATCAAAAAATGCAAAATGCCACGAAAAGAACTTAATGACGCAAGACATTTTTGAACCCTTTTTTTCAATGTTTGCTAGAAGTTTTTAATGTGTTGATGAATTGAACAATCACTATATATAAGACAAAAGTAGAATCTCACCTATGGACAAATGTAATTTTCTTATAAGCAGATCGAATTGACCATCCTTGAGCTAATTTAACTCCGCCAACTCATTGCAAGTAGTTAGTCAATCATAAATTCAACCAAAAAAATAGAAAAGAATTTAAGGATGGTTTACAACTAGCTACCACATTTTTTATGTTACTAGTTCGGTTTACGTGCTTTGCACGTTTGTTTTCCGTCAGTTAATAAAATTATACAAATTTTATTATGTTTTATCCTATAATTAATACTATACATCAATTATGGCCATAGAAAATAATTTATAGATCATGTTCATGTATTCCATTAAATTTAGCTTGTTGAGTTGGATTGCAACATTAAAGCTCTCTTTATTTAGATAAATATCAAAAAAGAGTTATTAATATGTGTTGTAGATTCTAAATAATAAAGTAGTATGTCTGCGTAATAAGAATATATTAAGGAAGAAAATTTGAGCATCTCAAATAAGTAATAAAAATATACCGATTTGTTAAGTAAGACAGAAGAATACAAGAAGCATCTTACATATTGAAATGCAATATCAAAGGAAAAAGACATCGTTTCCATCTCAAACTATACCCGAAAAGTCGAAGCTACACCTAAACTATATTAGTGACCTATTACACACCTAAACTATAAAAAAAGTGAAACTATTTACACTCTGTCAGGTTACCACCACTTGCATGTGGTGTAGTGTTTTACACACGCTGCCATGTCAGCACCACGTCAGTAAAAAGTATCACTTTTTTATAGTTAAGGTGTGTAATAGGTCACTTATATAGTTTAGGTGTGGATTCGACTTTTCGACTATAGTTTGGGGTGGAAACAATGCCTTTTCCCTTAATATTTTTAGCCGTTTACTTTTGTTATTTAATAGACTGGACGCGCCTAAAATAAGTGTAACACACGCGCCTTAGAATGGGGGTCGCGTGGAGGTAATAATATTACTTTTATATAGTTAAGGTGTGTAATAAGTCACTTATATAATTTAGGTGTGGCTTAGACTTTTCTTGTATAGTATGGGGTGGAAATGATGCCTTTTCATTAGAAATGATGATTTGCATAAAACAGACACGTTAAAAAGTTTACTCGGTGTTACTATTGCTTTACCACCACCTCTTTCAGGTCACTTAGATTTCACCCTCATGGAAGACACGTATGTAAAAGTAGAATATCACAATGAATTTTTGTTTATAGAATTTAAAGAATTAAATATGTGTACATTCTATGTACCATGAATATATTGTTTTGGTTGTAAATCTAAAACAAATTCTAACACTAAACAACAAAAAAGGATTTAAAAAAATAATGGCATGGTAAATTCTCATAAGCTTCACACAATACATGTATAAGAAATATGAGCAAAATTAAAATATAAAAGTAACTTACTTCCCAATTTATTTTAATACATGCTTAATTTTAACAAATCACAAATAAAAAAACGTAAATAAAAAACCTCAGCCACGAGAATACACCTATAATAATTCATCAGTATATAGAAGTTACTAAGAATTGTATAGATAAGGTACAAGTGATATAGTCTAATTGTATGTAGTCCAGTGTCCAACCCTTTTTGATGTTATCTTGAGTACGACTAGACCATACGAGTCGTATGATCAGGTCAGGAGTTGGGGTAATGAAGTCATATAATGAGTAGTATGTAGGTGTCCAATTTTCTGTTTTGGTTACGACTGGATGGTACCAGTTGTATGATGTGGTGACGAGTTGGAGGGTCAACTCGTACCCACTTGTGAGATTTTTATAGTTTAAGCTGGGGGTATTCTGAATATTTCCCCTCTTAACTCTTTTTAACCCCACGACATAAAACACCTTTTGGAACTTCATTAACCTATTATTCTAAATTATACACTCTTTAAACTCTCTCAAATCTCTCTCAAGCTCTTGGGTCAAGAAAAGGCTAGGGTTTCTTCAAAGGGATCAATTAAGGCTTTCAAGGGTGGTTTCTCTCCATCTTCCTTGGTGTCTAAGGCATGTTACTCCTTCCTCATTGTTAGTTCAACTAAAAATATATTTTAATGAATGGGTTTTCATGGTATTATTATGGTATTATTTTGGTTGTGAAATAGATGCTGGGAGTTTTGGTTGTTCTTGATTGGATAATATTTTCCCATGTTATGATTTTTCATGTTATAATTATGATTTGAACATGTGGTTGCATGAGAATGATCAATTGATATTTGGTTTGTCTTTTAGAAATTATATGCTCTCAACATGTTTGTTAAAATGCCAATGAGAATGTTTTTTTCACATAGTTTGACTATTATTGAAACTTTTGCATTGTATAAAAAGTTAATGAAACCTAATTGGTTTAAATGGTTTTAAAATATTTGGAAAGGCTTTGGTGGCCATGTTCTTGGTTTAAATTGAAAATTTTATAGTCAAATTGATTTAATGACTTCGGTATCACATAAATGGATAGACTTGCAAGCTCTAATTTTGGTATGATGATACCAATGGTTAATGCCTAACAAAAGACTCCTTGGTAAATGGTTGGATTGTGTAAATGATTTTAATATGGGCTTAAAGAGGAGGTGTAGAAAAGTCGTGGAAGGTGGAGGTTCGGGGGGACTAAAACTGGAAACTCATGTTTACCGATGTGAGGTTTGGTCTTGGTGATTTGCCGATGTGAGGTTTGGTCTTGGTGACCTGTGCATGATGTCACTCTTTATATTTGGGGGATGTACTAGTCATACCAGGTTCTTTTTTCTAGTCATGTGGCTTCACGCACTGGATCCTTTCAATAGGGGGAGCTGAACCCATATAGCCCTAGGTGGTTTTAGGATGACAAAGCTACACAGCCCAGGTTAAGGTTTTAAATGCATGCTAAACTCGGTTCCCTTTCCCGGCATAGTATTGATGTGCTATAGAAATATAGCACTTTCGATGCTTAAAACGAGGAAAATATGCAAGGTTTTGAGGGCTTTTTGTTAGATTAGATCAGTTTTGGGTATGTTTTGCATAAAACCATGATTTGGATGACAGGTTTGTGAAAATAGTAAAAAGGGCATTTTTGGTTACTTTTGGAGCGATTATGGATGATTGGGATGTTTTTCAGCTTGATTGTGATTAATGCATGCTCGAGAATCGAAGAAAAGCTAAAAAACTAACACTTGGCACCTACCAAGTCAAGATATGGATGAAAGTAGGACGTACGGACCGCATGTACAGGTGCCAGAAATTCAAAATCCCGAGAGCTGAACATTGCAAGATTTTTGATCCCACTACTTGAGTCCTGTGTTTGGGCCGCAGGTAGTGACTGCGCCCTTCCAGACCGCAGGTGCAGGGAGTAGGTGGCCACCGACCCAGTTTTCTCTTATTTCATTCAGGCTTAGTTTTTAGGGTTTTCTCTTGTAAAATACCTTTTTATGTACTTTTTAGTCAGAGATATATGAAAGATAGAGAGTTGACACTTTTAAGACTTAGAAACATATTTTGATTTCAAGATCCATCTTTGATCTTGGGATTCCATTATATTAACTTTGATTGATTATTCCATTTACGATTGTGGGTTTTCTTTCATCTTATCTTTGTGATTTCATCTTTACTTTCAACATGATTGCTATGGATTTCTTCACAATCATGAGCGGCTAAAACCCATAGCTAGGTTTGTGAAAACCCTGGCAAATTAACGAAGTAGGGAAAGTGCGATTGTTGAGGGAATACCTATGGCATACATTGCTTTATCTTCGATATGATTGATTTCTTAATGGGTGCACACATTAGGATCTCGCCTAGATATTGCTACTTGCTTTAACAAAGGGGTAGTAACTAGAAAAAATAAAGACAACAGTAATTTGGGGAGTTAATAGTTGATCCATTGCAATACAATAGTATATGTGAACGACTATTAGCCTTTATCTAATAACGTAAGACTCAAATGTGATAGATAACTGGGACTAGGGTAAGGGTTAGTAATGCGACACTCTGAGACTCAATAAGTATAGGGGGAAATCCTCCTGCTCATCCAAAAAACTTTAGGAGGTACATAACTTATCAATTCTGTATGAAAGGTGTTGAGTTGGTTCAACAACACACATAAACCTACAGAGTTGAGATGCCAGGGAAAACGCAATCCTAGTGTTCACTCAAGACTGATTTTCAACCAAGTCAATTTTATTCTGTGTTCCAGACAACTACACACAAATCTCCCAATTTACTTTCCTATTTTGCCCATAGACTGTAACCACTGAGATCGATCAAACCACGTGTTCCCTTAGAATTTGACCGTAACCTTCATTGGGTTACTATATCTTGACAATGATCGTATCATTATCTAAAAGGAGGTGTTGTGTAACACCTCGATTTTCTAAAATGAAATGCTACACGGTGTTTATGACCCCGAGGGTCCACAAGCTAACCCATGACTGATCTGTACTTGTATACTGTAATTCATGACATAACAATGCGGAAAACATGCACAATAGGCCATAAGGTTCAACTGAAATAATATAACATTATGGGCGAAAATACACAAAACAACTAAAAACTGAATCTGAAAGCTAAATCTGAGTGTAAATCTGAAAGCCTCTAAGTATTGTCTGAAATAAGGAGTTGAAGGAATATGTCTCCAACTAACTCTGTAAAACTGAACTGAAGAAATAAATGAATAAATCAAATAATGTCGTCCTCGAATGAAGAGGACTCACTGCAACTCTGTATGCTGAATACAAATGCTACTGCTGGTCTGGGACTCGTGCCTCTGAACCAATGATGTAACATGAAAATAAAGCACCATAGCGCAAATGCATCAGTACAACTAGAGTACTGAGTATACGAGTGAGGTAGGCTAATGCAAAGGGTTTACATGCATGAATAATACTATTGACTAACTGATATGAACGTAACAGTACAAACATACATACATAGTAACTAAGATCATGAGTACGTGATGGCTAAATGTGTACGCTAATACATGGTTGGAACCGTAGTTCTGATAACATAGATGACTGTATCTGACAGCCTTGAATTTGGTTAATCTCTCTGAGTTTCGTCCTATAACTGAATTTCACTGTATCTAATAGTCCTGGTATACTGATATCTGAAGAACTGATTAAGTTCTTTTACTGAGATTGATACTGAAACTGTGGGAGGTAGTTGTTTAACCGACATGCCCCATGTATGCCATAATGGCTAAGATGGGGTCCAATCTCTGCCCTGACTGGAAGGGTGTCAATACCGCGCCACTGGTAAGGACAACATGTGAGCAACCCTCATATAACAGGTAACTCTAATGAGAATGGTGGGAACCCTCATATAACAGGTTAAGCCACCTCATCTACCCTTATCTAACAGGCTGCGATGTCTCAACCTATGTTGGCTACATAGTTCTAGAACGCAAGGATGACTGCTAATAATCACACCCTTATATACAGGTGAGTTCCCATCCTTGGGTTCACTCGGTGCTAACTCCTACTCCCATCTGAAGAGACTAAACATGATTCAACTGACTGTACATGGACAGATTAACTGACTTCCGTTGACTGACGAAGTAGTACTATTATCTGATAGTTAACTGGGATCATGAGATTTCTGAGGTTTCCTAAGTCACATGACTGACTGAGTTCTATAGATTATAGCTTGACTGATATTATCATGATAACATGACATGGCTCTAGGCACACAACTATGTTTTTCGGGTATGAATACCCCCAGGACTCGATAGAAAAAAACTGACACACATGACATGACTTGATCACAAGATTAGAGTCCACAATTTGTTATATCTTAAGTAGGGGATAGTATACTTCATGTATTTAATCAACACCTCAAACATGGTAGGGAAAGCATGGATATAATTTTCACACAAAATTTATATTTCCATCATCATACATGCATCATGCTATCACTATAAGAATACATAAATAACATGGGCATTCATATTGAAGTGTATCGCTAACATGGACTTGTCATTTAGATATCATGAAATCATGTAAATATGAACTTCTAACATCCTAGGCATTTTATCAAACACCTTACATGCATTCTTTAAGGCGTAGGTGGATTTCATACTTGCATTAGTTCAACCCACCCAAAGTTCATGATTTTCAACCAATAATGACATATATTCCATGAAAAACATCCTTAGATATCATCTTGAAACTTGAACAAAAATCATCAACGTGTACATGCATATATCACCACAAAAGTTTAAAAAATAATATTTAAAAGCATGATTCTTGAACTCTATGAACGAATTGAATCCATAGATGAATACTACGTATACCTTAGTGATTGAATCTTGAAAGAGATCTAATGTTTCTGAAGGTTCTTGAAGAATTTCTTAGGCTTGCTCTTGAGGAGATGATCTTGAGAGAAAATCCTAATCTTGTGGTTGAGAGTGTAAGAGAGGGTTTTTAAGATGCTTAACTAAAAAAAAATGGGAAAATTATGCTTCTTTATGTTTAAAAGTCGTGGAAGGTGAAGGAAAAGACCAAAATACCCTTATGAAATAAATTCCCAGTTGCTGAAAATCATAGCTGACGACATTTGTGACAAGGCATCAAAAATATGGTAAGCCGTCAAAAATATCGTCACACAAAAGCTGGAATTGATGGTTTCTGCCTAAGTCTGACGACCTTCGTGGTAGGGCATCACAAATGTGGTAAGCTACCACGAATGTCGTCACTTAGGAGCTGGTTTTTGCCTAAGGATGATGATCTTCATAGTAGGGCATCACAAATGTGGTAAGCTACCACGAATGTCGTCACTTAGGAGCTGGTTTTTGCCTAAGGATGACGACCTTCGTGGTAAGGCATCACAAATGTGGTAAGCTACCACGAATGTCGTCACATTGTTTCCAACCTGACATGCTGGAGTAAAATAGGAATAACTCTTTGCTCTGATATCGGATTTTGGCGAAATTGGTATCATTGGAAATATAATTCAATTATCTATCTGTTGATAGGTCATAAGCTCAAAAATCCCAATTATAATGAGAGATATGCTCTTTTGAAGTTGACTATACCAATATCCTTCTCAAGAATTCAATCGGTAAGGAATGTTTTGATTTGTCTGATAGTCGGGAGTTATTTGAAGCCTTAATATACATCTAACCTACTAAAAAAACTATAAAATAACCATGATGTACTATGCATTAGCTTGGTATATGGCTCTAATATTGGTTTGGATTTTTTGGGGTATTACAATATCTCCCTCTTGGAAACATTCGTCCTCGAATGATGACTGCTTGAGAGGGAAGAAAAGATAAACGACGCATACACTGATAATGCTCAACTGGCATATGATTTAGGATTGAATTGAATTCTAAACTGAATATAACCCAACTGAACATGCATATCTGATGCATGACTGATAAGCTGAACTCATAAATGCATGATAAGCTATGCACTGATACTTGATACCAATTTTATACTAGAATTTTGAACATGTAATTGAATAAGCTTAAGGAAAATGGTTACCTCGAGCTAAGTCTGAATTAGCAGAGAAAAGATGAGGGTACTTGGTTCGCATATCTACTTCTGCTTCCCATGTAGCTCCCTCCATGGACTGATTCCGCCAAAGAACCTTGACTAGAGGGACTTATTTGTTCCTCAGCCTACGACTCTGATAGTCGAGGATTTCGACTAGAATCTCTTTATAAGAGAGGCTATTCTGAATGTCACTGCTCTGAATAGGGACTATAACTGCTGGGTCACCTGTGCACTTCTTGAGCAAAGAGACATGGAAGACTGGATGAACTGAGGCTAGATTTGAAGGCAATTCGAGCTTATAGGCTACCTTGCTGAAGCGACTGAGAATCCTGAAGGGACCGACATATCGGGGACTAAGCTTTCCCTTCTTGTAGAATCTCTTCACTCCCTTCATGGGAGAGATCTTGAGATAGACATAGTCATCGACCTCAAATTCGAGATCCTTTTTATGAACATCTGCATAAGACTTCTGTCGGCTCTGAGCAGCCCGGAGTATTTTTTTGATCAACTGAACTTTCTCTAAGGTATCGAATACTAAGTCAGGACCTATGACTGTGGTCTCACTAACTTCGAACCAACCAATCGGAGACCTACATCTCCTACCATAGAGAGCTTCGAATGGAGCCATCTGAATACTGGAGTGATAGTTGTTGTTGTATGTGAACTCAATCAAAGGAAAGTGGTCATCCCAGCTTCCCTTGAAATCAATTGCACATGCCCTTAGCATATCTTCTAGAGTATGAATGGTCTTTTCTACTTGACCATTTGTCTGAGGATGAAATACTGTACTGAGATGAACTTGGGTACCGAGACCCTTTTGGAATGCTTTCCAGAAGTGAGAGGTAAACTGGGTACCTCTGTCTGAGATGATAGATGAACGAACGTCATGTAATCTGACCAAGTCCCTCATGTAGAGTTTGGTGTAATCCTCGACTGAATAGGAGGTGCGAACTGGCAAGAAATAAGCTGACTTGGTCATTCTGTCTACAATGACCCAAACTGAATTATGTTGATGACGTGTTCTAGGCAAACCTGTCATGAATTCCATATTCACTTTTTCCCACTTCCAAGTAGGAATAGTGAACTCCTGCATGGAACTACTAGGTTTCTGATGTTCTATCTTAACCTGCTGACATGTAGAGCACTTAGCCACAAACTCTGCCACGTCCCTCTTCATCCCACTCTACCAATAAATCTCCCACAAGTCGCGGTATATCTTAGTGGCCCCTGGATGAATAGAGTATCATGCACCATGCGCTTCTGCAAGAATTCGCTGCCTCAAGTCATCTACACCGGTAACACACAGACGACCCTGACAACAAAGAACACCATCTCCCCCTTGGGAGAAAACCTCTACTTCCTGACTCTTAACTGACTCTTTTTGCTTGGCAAGGATAGGATTCCTGTCTTGCTTCTTTTTTACCTCAAAAACTAGAGATGACTTTGAACTACTCTGAACACATACACCACCCTCTGAAGAGTCGACTAAGCGAACATCTAGTCTGGCAAGATGATGAATCTCCTGAGCTAATTTCTTCTTACTATCCTTAATATGGGAAAACTACCCATGGACAGTCTACTGAGTGCGTAGGCCACTACATTGGCCTTGCCAGGATGATAAAGGACACTCATATCATAATTCTTCAAGAGCTCTAACCACCTTCTCTGACGAAGATTGAGATCTTTCTTGGAAAATATATACTTAAGGCTCCTGTGATCTGTGAAGACGTCTACATGAACACCGTATAGATAATGCCTCCAAATCTTTAAGGCAAAGACAACTGCTGCTAACTCAAGGTCATAAGTAGGATAATTCTTCTCATGGGGCTTTAACTGTCTGGAGGCGTAGGATATGACTCTACCATGCTGCATGAGGACACAACCTAAAAATACTATGGATGTATCAAAATATACTATAAATCCATCGAAACCATTGAGAAGTGCTAAAATTGAAGTTGAGGTGAGTCGAGTCTTCAACTCCTGAAGACTCTTCTTGCAAGGTTCTGACCATTAAAACTCGACCTTCTTCTGAGTCAATATATACATAGGAGATGTAATAGAAGAAAATCCCTCGACAAACCATCTGTAATAGCCAGCCAAACCCCAAAAACTCTTGATATCTGTTGGTGATACAGGTCTGGGCCAGTATCTTATCGCTTTGGTTTTTTTAAGGATCTACTCTAATTCCCTCATCAGAAATAATATGACCAAGGAATGCTACTGATCTTAGCCAAAACTCGTACTTACTGAACTTTTCAAACAACTGGTGATCCCTGAGAGTCTGACGAATAATTATGAGATGGTTTGAATGATCATCCTCTGTGCGAGAATAGACCAGAATATCATCTATGATGAATGTGTCCAAGTACTGCTTGAACACCCAGTTCATCAAGTCCATGAAAGCTGCAGGGGAATTGGTAAGACCAAAGGACATGACTAGAAATTTAAAGTGACCATATCAAGTACGGAAAGTTGTCTTCAAAATGTCACATTCCCTAACTCTGAGCTGATGATAGCCTGATCTGAGGTCTATCGTGGAGAAATAATTGGCACCCTAAAGTTTGTCAAACAAGTCGTCTATCCTACGCAACGAATACCTGTTCTTGATCGTGAATTTATTGAGCTGACAGTAATCAATACATATTCTGAGAGAACTATCTTTCTTGCGCACGAATAAGACTGGTGCACCCTATTGGGATACACTGGGCCTGATGAATCCCTTATCTAAGAGATCCTTCAACTGATCTTTCAGTTCCTTGAGTTCTGCTGGTGCCATTCTGTATGGCAGAATAGAAATAGGCTGAGTATTTGGGAGAAGGTCTATGCCGAAGTCTATTTCCCTTTCGGGAGGAATTCCTAGAAGATCTTTGGGAAAGACATCTAAATATTCACTAACCACTGGGACTAATTCGAGACTGGGAGATTTGGAATTGGAATTCTTAACATGCACGAGATAATACACACACCCCTTAGAAATCATTTTCCTTGTCCGAAGGTAGGAAACAAGCTGACCCCTAAAAGAAGAAGTGCTACCCTTCCACTCTAGGACAGGCTCATTCGGGAACTAAAACTGAACTATCCTATTTCTGCAGTCGACTATGGCATAGCAGGAATGAAGCCAATCCATGCCGAAAACGACATCAAAATCAGTTATCTCTACCTCGACTAAATCTGCTGACGTAGATTTCTAAAATATTATAACTGGGCAGTTCCTGTATACCCGCCGAGCTATAATGGTTTTACCCACTGGGGTCGATACTAAAAAGGAATCTGCTAAAATTTTGAGACTGATTCCAAAATCGCCCACTATGTATGGGTGACAAAAGACAAAAATGCACCTGGGTCTAGCAAAGAATAAACATGAATATGGAAAATCTGTAACGTACCAGTAACGACTTCAGGATAATTTTCCTAATCCTGTCGGGTCTGAAGAGCATAGAGTCTATTTGGGCGTTGCCTACTAATAGCACTGGAAGTGGCACCCTGGTGGTTCGGGTGATCGGACTGGGCTGTGGAACGATTCTGCTGACCCTGAGGACCTAGCTGAGGATAGTCCCTAACTTTGTTGCCTGGCTTGCCACAACCAAAAAAAATGCCTTGACCCGCTCTGCACATACCCTGATAGTGCTTACCGCAGGTCTAACACTATGGATAAGTGCAGGCACTGCTAACACTGCTCTAAGATTTAGATCCTAGTGCCTTATCTCTATTGCCGTACCTGAACTTCGGCACTAGCGGAGGAAGGGTCTAGGACTGGTGACTTAGGATGAAACTATGAACGATTTCCTATCTCTGATTTGGGCTGAGAAAAACTAAAACTGCCTACTCTTTCTCTCTTGTTCTGCCTCTTCCTAGTCTTAACCTTCTTCTCCTCTATCTGTTGAGCGTGGGTCATGAGCTTGGCTGGCTAAAGTCATATCACTGTTCCGCATCGCAAACCTACACTCATTTACCACTCTATCATTCACCCCTGACACAAACTTGCTCATCTTATCCCTGTTGTCTGCAACCATATAAGGGGCATATCTGGCTAGTTGAGTAAATCTAAGAGAATACTCTCTAACTGTCATATTTCTCTGCTTGCGATTGATGAACTCAAGAACTTTGGCCTCTCTCAGATCTTGGGGAAAGAATCTATCTAAGAAAGCTATGACAAATTCTTCCCACTTAACAGGGCCTGTATCATCTTACCTTTCTGCTAACCACTACTTGTATCAAGTGTGAGCGATATCCTACAATTGGTATGTGGCTAACTCGACACTCTGAGAATAAGTGACTCCCATGTTATCAATGACCTTTCAGACTTGGTCAACGAATTCCTGAGGATCCTCGTCTGGCTTAGACCTAAAGAAGGATGGAGGGTTCATTCGAGTGAAGTCCTGAATCCTAGCTACTATTGAATTGGCCACTGGGTTGGACGGAACAACTTCTGGTCGTTTATTCTGGGAATCTACAGACTGAGCAAGAGCGGTAAATGCGGTCCTGAACTCTGCATAAGAAGCATGTTCGCCCAAAGGATCTTCGGGCTGAGGAACTGGCTGATTTATTCTCTTTGGAGGTATGTTTCTGAAATAAGAGTAGAGCAGATTAGACTGAGAGACTGACTTGAAATTATGTCTACTATCATGACGTAAATTCTGAAAGAAGGGGAACTGTTCCTAAAATATCATATAGCCTCCTGTACATAAATGTGGCGCGCTACACACCCATTTACAAGACTCTACTAGATGTGGCTTTCAGAATTTCTAGGAAACTATTGAACCTTAGGCTCTGATGCCAAGTTTGTAACATCCTGATTTTCTGAACCAAAATACTACATAGTGCTTATGACCTCGAGGGACCACAAGCTAACCTATGATTGATATTTGTACCTGTATACTGCAATTCAATACATAATAATGCGGATTACATACACAATAGGCCATAAGGTTCAACTGAAATAA
Organism: Capsicum baccatum var. pendulum; assembly: GCA_030864225.1. Taxonomy (NCBI): domain Eukaryota; kingdom Viridiplantae; phylum Streptophyta; class Magnoliopsida; order Solanales; family Solanaceae; genus Capsicum; species Capsicum baccatum. Next base: position 69,897,947 of record CM061558.1, on the reverse strand, counting down.
TGTAACATCCATATAAGCAAAAAATACCCTAAACAACTGAAAACTGAATCTGAAAGCTAAATCTGAGAATAAATCCAAAAGCCTCTAAGTACTGTCTAAAATAAGGAGTTGAAGGAACATGTCTCTAACTAACTCCGTAAAATTGAACTGAATAAATAAATAAATCAAATAATGGCATTCTCGAATGAAGAGGACTCACTACAACTTTGTATGCTGAATATAACTGCTACTGCTGGTCTAGGACTCGTGCCTCCGAACCTATGGTGTAACATGAAAAGAAAGAATTATAGAGCGAATGCATCAGTGCAACTGGATTACTGAGTATACGAGTGAGGTAGGCTAATGCAAAGGGTTTACATGCATGAATAATACTACTGACTGACTGATATGAACGTAACAGTACAAACATACATACATAGTAACTAAGATCGTGAGTACGTGATGGCTAAATCTATACGCTAATACATGGCTGGAACCATAGTTCTGATAACATGGATGACTGTATCTGACAGCCCTGAATCTAGTTGAACTCTCTGAGTTTTGTGCTATAACTCAATTTGACCATATCTAACAGTCCTGGTATACTAATATCTGAAAAACTGTCTGAGTTCTTTTACTGAGATTGATACTGAAACTGTGGGAGGTAGTTGTTTAACCGACATACCCTATGTATGCCATAATGGCTAAGATGGGGTCCAATCTCTGCCCTGACTGGAAGGGTATCAATACCGCACCACTGGTAAGGATAACATGTGAGCAACCTTCATATAACAGGTAACTCTAGTGAGAATGGTGGGAATCTTTATATAACAGGTTAAGCCACCTCATCTACCCTCATATAACAGGATGCGATGTCTCAACCTATGTTGGTTACATAGTTCTGAAATGCCAGGATGACTATTAAGAATCACACCCTCATATACATGTGAATTCCTATCCTTATGCCTCTTTAGGATTATAAGTCGTGAAATGTGAAGAAAAAGACCAAAATACCCCTATAAAATAAATTTTTAGTTGCTGAAAATCATAGCTGACGACATTTGTGACAGGGCATCAAAAATGCGGTAATCTGTCAAAAATATCATCACACAGGAGCTGGAATTGATGGTTTGTGCCTAAGTCTGACGGCCTTCGTGGTAGGGCGTCATAAATGTGGTAAGCTACCACAAATGTCATCACTTAGGATCTGGTTTATTCCTATGGATGACGACCTTCGTGGTATGACATCACAAATATGGTAAGCTACCACGAATGTCGTCACTTAGGAGCTGATTTCTGCCTAAGGATGACGACCTTCGTGGTAGGGCATCACAAATATGGTAATTTACCACGAATTTCATAACTTAGGAGATGGTTTCTTCCTAAGGTTGACGACCTTCGTGGTTGGGCGTCACAAATGTGGTACGCTACCAAGAATGTCGTCACACTATTTCCAGCCTGACATGCTGGAGTAAAATAGGAATAAGTCTTTTCTCCGATATTGGATTTAGGAAAAATTGGTATCATTGGAAAGATAATTCAATTATATATCTGTTGATAGGTCATGAGCTTAAAAATCCCTACTATAATAAGAGATATGCTCATTTGAAGTTGACTATACCAATATCCTTCTCAATAATTCAATCGGTAAGGAATGTTTTGATTCGTCTGATAGCTGGAAGTTATTTGAAGCCTTAATATATATCTAACCTACTCATAAAAATATAAAATAACCATGATGTACTATGCATGATCTTGGTACATGGCTCTAATATTGGTTTGGATTTTTTGGGGTATTACATGTTGCTTGGACATCATCAATAAGTTAGCATCGTTCCTGGGGAACACGATGTTAGTATTTTTTTTATTTTTAATGGGTCATACGCCAGTGTATGCCTAGCACACGAAGTAAAGGCAATTCCTTATTCCCAGTGAATCCTAATCTAGAGAGGATCCTACAAACTCTTGGTGGGATGATTGAGCCGAAGAGAGGTCATAATCCTGAAGGTGTTCGTGATATTGTACCTTCTATCGAGGGAGTAAAAAATATTATTGATCAATAGACTAATAAGCTATTATCTCAAACTGAAGCCATAAGAAGAGTAGCTGAAGAAGCTCAGGGGATATCTAGGGATGCGGATCTAGTTGAACAGAGACAAGCAGTAGACCACCGAGCAGTACTCAGTGGGAATCAAGATAGAGCTAGAGGTTCTCATGTTCAATTCATCTTTGCATATCAGAATGTGCAGCACTATGTAGATGATGAATAAGATATGGGATATGTTGAGCCAACGGAGAATGGATCCATAGTACCTCCTATTTCCCCCCCTAGGTATCAAATTTGACATCACGAGTGCCATGATCCAACTTCTAAATTTAAAGTGTGCGTTTGCAGGATTACCTACCGATGATGCAAATTTGCACCTTGCAAATTTCCTTGGGATCTATAACTCATATACCTATCTAAGGGAACATCAGGAAGCACTTAGATTAAGGTTTTTCCCCTTCTCACTTACATGAGAAACATCTTTATGGTTAGGGGAATTGACAAGATGCTTTATCACAACTTGGCATGAGTTGTGCAGGCAATTCTTAAATAGGTTATTTCCTCTATCAAGGATGTTGCAGCCTAAGGATGAGATCTATAATTTAAGGCAACTGCAGTCAGAGTACATGTACGAGGCTTGGTTCAGATTTAAGAAGAAAATGAACTTGGTGCCCAATCATTAGTATTCAGGGAAAAACTTATCGGAGATATTCTACAGAGCCCTGAACATCAGCTCTAGAACCATAGCAGACACCATCTCTGGAGGAGCTCTAATGAGACTACATTGGGAAGTAGCTTCTGTGATGTTAGATCTGATCTCCCTACTAACCGAGGGTGGAAAACATGGGAGGCTGAGAGGTGATTTGGTACTTATGCCATAGGTACTTTTTGCGACCAGAGGGAAGCTGATGATACGGTAGCACAAGAAATTGCACTGCTAAGGTCTGATTTAGGGGAAATAGCAAAGACATTTGTGGCAACAAATTCTAAGAAAGTGATGTAGTAGCAGCATAGGGGTCAGCTTCCAAAGCATATGAGTCTGAATTGGAAGAGGAAGCTAAGTATTTGGATCATCAAATGATGGGTTTTTGAGCCCAGAGGAAAGGGAACCAAGGTCGAAACTATTATAACAGGTATAGAGATTGTATCAGAGATCGAGATGGTGACTGGAGGAATAAGGATGACTATAGAGAAAATTGACATAGATATATTCCACTGGTAGACGCGATGTAAAGTCTATAATGGAGAAGATACTGGCTAAATTGGTGAAGGGTCAGGAAAATCAGGAGACCAGCCTTACAGAATTTAAGGCTGATATTTTAGGATGGACCCAGAAGGTCATGTCTCGTGCCAATGCTATCAAGCAGCTAGAGCACCAGTTTAGGCAGATATCAGCAACTCTAAACAAGAGGCAGCTAGGGACCCTTCTGTACAACACTGTGCAAAATTTAAAAAATGATGGTCAGGTACTTGCTATTACCATGAGGAGTGGTATCACTACTATGGATCCCCCACTACCTGCTACAAAAGTTTTTGATGATGAGACATATGCTGCTGAGTTTGAGAAGGTGATAGTAAATAGATATACAGTTGCTAAAGACAAAGGTAAGGGTCTGATCATTAAGCCAGCTATAAGATAAATTTTGAGACCTCCCCCACCATTTCCTCAGCGACTGATGCATAAAAAAGAGAAAGGTAGGTTTAAGTGATTTATTGAGTTACTGAAATAGTTGAGCCTGAACATACCTTTTCTTGAGGCATTAGAGCAGATGCCTGGATATGCCTAGTTCATGAAACAGTTAGTCACAAGGAAGAAAAGAGTAACTTTTAAAGATGTTGAGGGAATGCACCATCACAGTGCAGTTACTACTAGGTCCTTAGCGCAGAAAAAGGGTGACCCCAGGGTGTTCACTATACCATCTACTATTGGTCATTAAGATTTTCCTGAGCCTTGCGTGATTTAGGGTCCAACATTAATTTGATTCTGCTGGCCTTCTTCAAGCAACTAGACTTGAACCCTCTATAACCGACTTCGATACGACTATTGATGGCAGATCATACAGTAAAGAAGCTTGTAGGAATCTCATATGATGTGATCATTAGGGTGTTTAAATTCATTTTCCCAATTGACTTTGTCATCTTGGACTTTGTGATTGACACTGAGATGCTCGTTATTTTGGGAAGACCATTCATGGCCACAGGCAGAGCTATGGTTGAATGGAGAAGGGAGAGCTAAAATTTTGAGTCAACGATTAAGAGATGACATTCAACATTTGAAAGTCTGTGAAGCAACCAACTGACATGAGGTTAGTATTGGTGATTTATTGTATTGATGACCCTCGAGGATATTTTTATAGATATCTTAATGAATTTTGAGTAGCCATGATACTTATATCATGCTGCCACATTAACTCAAGCACTGAGTGTGAGGAAATCCCTGGGATTATTGGTGAATTCTGAGTAACCAACGTAGCCACATCGTATTACGATGTTAAATCAAGCGCTGAGTGGGAGGCAACCCACTATATTTTAGTGTTTACATTTTTGTTGTTGTAGGTTTTTAGATTTTGTACCTTACATAGAATATGGTAAATATTGCTACATTCATTGATTTCTAGATAAGGGGACTGTGTGATCAGCCAATCATAGTCACAAGTCCCACACGGTAAGTTGAGTAGGAAATTAAAAAGTTGAAATTTTGAGGATGAACAATGGAAGTTATGGACTTTGGCATCTAATTTTACTTTTGGGACCTAAAACTTAGGTTGTGGGGCCATAAGTAGCTAGAAAAATATCAATACGCCAAGTCCGGATTACAGCAAAGCGTGCAAAAACTTTTGGCCTGGCACCTGCACCCAGACCCGACTATGAGTACATGGTGCAAGTAGGTGTTGCAGTTAGGTCAAATTTGGGCCGCTTTTTAATTAAAATTTTGGTCCTACCAATTTTTAAATATGACCTATTACAGCCTCCACCTATATAAAAATATTCTAATCCTCATTCTAACTTTTTCTAATCCTCTAAACTTCAATTTTCTTTTTGAATTCAAAATTTTCACCTTAAATATAAACCAACCTTACACTTAATAAAACGCAAAATTGAAACTTGTTTAGGATACCAACTTGTTCAAACATGCTAGAAACAAGTCTCAATCTTGGTTTTGCTTGAGTTCATTATTCTCTTCTAAATTTTCATATAAGAGGTAACTTTCTTAACTCCTAATGGTGATTTAATATTTTATCTATTATTGAAACAAGTTGATATGTGTAATGCATTGGTAAATATATTAAAACTATTATGCTTGTATTAGGTATCCTTGAAATAACCTAAAATTATGATGTAGTGCCTTGTTTCGAGTTAAAATTCCAAGTTTAGGCCCTAACCAGAAAGTAATGCCATGAGTTGAACTTGTTTATTTGCTTTGAAAGTCATGATTTTTTATTAGGGTTGTGAAAAGTAAGAATAAATTTGAACTTTTAGAATTTTAAGTTTCTCTTCAACTTTCATTATCCTTTATTTTTGTTGGAAACTAATATTTGGTTTTCAGGTATACATGGCACCTAAAACAGTGAAGAAGAAAATAGTTGGTACTTTGAGAAGACGGGCAGAGTCTTTTGAGCTTAGCGGTTTGGTTGAGGAGTATCCGAGACAACATTATATTGATGCTGCAATTACAGTGACATGCAGATTTACATGAATACAGACTCGTCAGGCTTCTTAGTCAGTCGTAGCCTGACCGAGGATGAAGTCTACGAAGATATCACCACCACATACTCCTCCACCTGATGATCATGAGGTTGAGTTTGAGCCTACTCCATATACTGATGCTTAGGACCCCTAGTCTGAGGAGGGGTCCCAGGATTCTTTTTAACGAGGTTGAGCAAAAACAGTCATCAATGGTAGCTCAATTTGAGGAGGGTACGGTACAGGCTTTCCATGATGCACAGCCAGAGCAGACACCTGCACCTACCCTAGATGCGCCTCCCGAGGAAGGACACCTGAGGTGGTGTATGGCTGGGATGCGTGAGATATATAATATTGATAGTTGTGTTTTGGAGCTAAGCAGTCCTACATATTTTTTCTATGAAGAGCACCGGATAGAATTATCAAGGATAGAGCAGTTACCATAGCTTTGGGCAATATTTGACAGGCATTACCTCGGGTGGATGAATAAGCCACTCGATTCTTGTAGCCTGGCTATGGTGTGAGAGTTTTATGCATCTTATAGAGACACTGTAGTCCTTCCCATGCACCATCATCCAGGATTGATTAGATTTGCATGACAACCATAACTTGATCACACACTAATTAGAGGGGTCAGAGTTAATTTCAGAGAGAAGACTATTCACAAAGTCATGTTCGGTCAAGATTATATTACACCTGTATCTATAGTAGAGTGTGACCACAAACTAAGGATTGCATGAGATCATCATATTACACAGAATATTGAGCATAGAGCTGAGAGGGTAAGATGTCTAGGTGGATAGCCGATTATATTTAACCACAGGGTTAGGAGGCCCATGGATTGAGGGTCTAGTTGTAATCAAAAAGGTCTTATTGATACTAGAAGAAAGATTTGGTGGTTACTGATTTGTTACCGCCTGCTTCCCACTACTTCATATAACACATTAAGGTGGAAAGGAGTTGCATTAATTGTTTACTTGATGGTTGGTTATGATGTTGATTTTCCTACCATCCTTAGGAATGAGCTACATGATAGAGCCTTTGGTGAGCTGACTAACCTACTCTATCCTTGTATGATTCAGAGGCTATATGATGAGGCAGGTGTGCCTAAGTTACTAGGTATTAATGAGAGGGTGACTATTACCGCAACTATGCAAACAAAGACCATGAAGGGTCTGGCAAGTCCAGACACTTCTAGAAGATCTAAACATCAGGAAACAATACCATAGGCACAGTCTGAGAGGCCATTAATTTCAATGAAGCTTGATGAAACCCATATAAATGATGCAGGTATTGGTATAAATATGTATATAAGAGAGAAGAGAGATGCTCTAAATTTGAGTACTCAAGGCGAGGGGACACAAGCTACTTCTACTTCAACTTCGACTTTGACCTAAGAGTCAGTTGGTGCATCTACAGAGCATGCTTACCTATCCACTAAATCTCTTGCAATAGGTATGATTATTGTATCTAGTGCATTTTTGTAGGGACTAGTGGAAAGCTAGAGAGTACAACTGCTCAGTTAAAGGTTATCGAGACTGAGATAACTACCCTCTTTAGTCAGATGAGATTAAGGGTCAGGATAAAATTTGAGAAGGTCGAGTCTAGATAAGAGGTTGCTCAGAGAGCTACATTATCGGAGCTATATGTCAAGTTTTAAAACCAAATTGATGATCTAGAGATATGGGTTATATCCCAATATACTGAGAAAGCTGTGCCCGATTTAATTTAGATAAGAGAGGATTTTGATATCCTACGAGCAGAGGTATGCTCTCTTACAGAGAGTCATGTTGCAGCTACTCCCTCTATGATACCCATATAGTCAAGATATCACCTCTGTATGCACTGAGATAATTTGACTTCTTCGTAGAGGATGATGAGAAAGTTCCAGTAGTTGAGAACAAGAGAGGTCACTTGCATGATTTACAGGATCCTATTATAACACAGGAGGAGGCCCTTAAAAGGGTTAGACATGATTCTTTGGAGACTGTATTCATAGATAGGTAGAGGCATGACACTATAACAATGAGTGCATCATCCAGTAGTGCACCACCACCACCGTCTCTGTTAACTTTCATGCCCTCCTCTGAGAAGGCTTCTAACTCTAGCACTTAATGCGTCCCAGGTATGTTCTCACTTTCCTATGTATTGTTTTGTTTTAGCGCATTGAGGACAATGCATAATTTTTAGCTAGGGGTGGGCATGCCTTGCCGCCGTGGGTTTTTGTTATTGTGCTTTTTTTTGTAGGTCATGGTATAATTATAGAATTGACATATCTAGGATAATTATGTATCGTATTGTGTATTTCTTCGCACTGTGTTATTTTTGTGTAATTAAGAGATTTTGAGTATTTAGGGCAGTAGTCAAAATTTGACTATTTTGTATAGCCCTCCAAAATGTTATGATTTGGAACTGTGATGATGTAAATACGTATGAACTCTATTTATCTTGTTATGGCATAAGTATTAGGGACATGATAACCATTTGCTAACAATTTCAAAAATTAAATAGGTAGTAGTTGGTGATATTGACTTTGTGCTATGTGAGTGTGAGATGCTACCTAGTTCCCTTTGTATGTTAAATTTAGAACTTGTCTGGTTAGTCTTGCCTTGGTTGAAGGATAGTTGGTTAGGAAAGGATCATAGGCCATTTTTTATTCTAGTCCACTTTTAGCCTAAATGACCTTCCATGTGTGAATTGTATCCCTTGATCCCTATTTTAAGCCTTATAGCCTATTTTTCTTGTTACACTTTTCACTTTCCCATTTATATTACAATGAACCTATTTTGGCCTTAGTCCTCCTTGGACATTGTGCATCTCAACATAGGCAAAAAGTCAAAGTTGAGGGTGGCTATCATAGGGGTGCGTAGTGTAAAATAGGTATAAAGAAGGTTAGGTGTGGTAGAAAAAGAAAATGATGTCAGTCAAGAAATATGCCTTACAGTTTCACCAGTTATTATGGTATGCTTCGGATTTAATTTCTAGTATGAGGGTGAGGATGAGGAAGTTTGCTTCCAATTTGTTCCAAGACTTAATTTTGGGAGTAAGGCTTCATTGTTGAATAAGGACATGATATCTCTAGCTTGGTCGTATACATGAAAAAGGTAGAGAAAGAGAAAAGAAAGTAGGTTGACATAGTAGAGAGGAAGGGCAAGAAATTTATATTTTTTGAGCAAGGTAGTGGCCAATAGCAGAGTGATCGGGATGGTGCTAAATGGTCCAAGAAAAAGTGGCACAATTTTGGGTCTTACTCGATGGCTAGTGCTCCCTACTTAAAGTCCTCGGGTGATAGGTGTTTCCAAGGTGGCGACAATTATAAGGAACAAAGTGCCCAATCTCAGGCTAGTAGGGCTCAATCTAATCTCAGGCTAGTGGGGCTCAGTCAACTCTATTATATCCTCTCTGCCGATTTTGTGGTAGATTGCATCGGGGTTACTGTAAAGAAAGAAGAGATAGGTGTTTCAGTTGTGGTCTGCAAAGGTATATGATTAAGAACTGTCCAGTGGCCAAGGTTTCTTTGGGGCGAACAAGGTTCCAGTTGCCTCTTTATCGACTCCGGCACCAAAGAGTGCACCATCTGGCTCTCGCACTAGTCGGAACCATCTTTATGCTCCCACTACCTAATAGGAGTCTGAGGTATTGCCTAATGTCGTGACTGGTATAATGAAACTATTTTCCCATAATGTGTATCATTTACTTAATCTGGGGTCAACTCTCTCTTTTGTTACCCCATTTGTAGTTGTGCATTTTGATTTTGGTCCCAAGTGTGTTTCAGACCCTTTTTCTATTTCTACCCCGATAGGTTACTTTGTGATTGCTAAAAATATCTATAGGGGTGTGTGGTATCTATTGATAGTAAAGAATCTGTGGTGGGTCTATTTGAATTAGCTATGGTTGACTTTAATGTCATATTAGGGATGGATTGGTTGTACTCATGCTGCATCTCTAGACTGTTGAACCTATAAAGTTGTCTTTAAATTTCCTAATGAGCCAGTTATTGAGTGGGAGGGTGGTTCCCTAGCTCCTAAGGAGAGGTTTATATCATATCTTAGAGATCGCAGATTAATATCCAAGGGGTGTCTCTATTATCTGGTCTGAGTTAAAGATTCTAACTCGGAGGGTCCTTTCTTGCATTCTGTCCCGGTGATGAATAACTTTTTTGAGGTTTTTCCTGATGACCTTTCTGGTGTTTCTCTTGATAGGGATATTAAGTTTAGGATTTCTTGTTCCAAACACTCATCCGATTTTTATTCCTCCATATAGAATGGCTCCAGATGAGTTTAAGGAGCTTAAGGAGCAACTAGAGGATCTTTTAGACAAGGGTTTCATGTATCCTAGTGTGTCCTCATAGGGTGCACCAGTGTTATTTGTGCGTAAGACAGATGGTTTCCTTCGAATGTGTATTGATTACCGGCAGTTGAATAAGATGATAGAAAAGAATAAGTACCCTTTTGCAAGGATAGATGATTAGTTTGATCAGTTGCAAGGTGCAAAATTTTTCTCTAAGATTAATCCGGGTATCATCAGTTCAATATTAGGGAGGTACATATCCCTAAGACTGCCTTCCATACCCGGTATGGACATTTTGAGTTTTTGGTTATGTATTTTGGGTTGACCAATGCCCCAACAAAATTCATGAATTTGATGAAAAGGGTCTTCCATCAGTTTTTGGATTTATTTGTTATTGTGTTCCATCAGTTCTGGTGTACTGTAAGAGTGAGGTAGATCATTTTAATCACCTTCATGTGGTATTATAGACATTGAATGTTGTCACTTTTCTAGGTTGTGTCATTTCTAGTGAAGGGATCATGGTATATCCGCAAAAGGTTGCAGTGGTTAAGAAGTGGACTAGACCTACAACTCTGATCGATATTTGGAGCTTTTTGGGTTTAGCTTGTTACTACAGAAGGTTCGTAGAGAGTTTTTCTTCTGTAGATGCCCATTGACTAAGCTCACTCAAAGAAGGTGAGGTTCTTATGGTTTGATGCTTGTGAGGGTAGTTTTGAGAAGCTGAAGGATAAGATAACTTCAGCTCTGGTTTTGACTTTGCGCAAAGGCACTGATGGGTTTTTGGTTTACTGTGACGAATCCTGTGTGGGGCTTGGTTGCATTTTGATGTAGCATGGTAAGGTGATAGCTTATGCCTCTAGACAGTTGAAGGTGCATGAGAGGAATTATCCAACTTATGATTTGGAATTTTTGGTTGTGGTATTCATGTTGAAAATCTGGCATCATTATTTGTATAGAGTGCATGTGGATATCTTTTCTGATAATAAAAGCCTGCAGTATGTGTTTCCTCAGAAAGAGCTTAACCTTAGGCAAAGGAGATGGCTTGAGCTGCTCAAGGATTATGACATGAGTCTTCACTACTATCTAGGTAAACCTAATGTAGTTGCTGATGCTCTTAGCAGGTTATCCATGAGGAATCTAGCTCATGTGGATAAGGAGGAGAGGGAGTTGGTGAAGGATATTCATCATTTGGCTAACCTTAGAGTTTGTCTCTTAGACTCTGAGAATGGTGATGTACTTGTACAGGAGGTGGCGCAGTCGTCTCTTAGTGCTGAGATCAAGATTAAGCAAGTGTTAGATCTTGTCTTGACGAGGATCAAGGGTGAAGTATGTGGGCAAAAGGTGATGGCCTTTGATAGTAGTGGTGATGGTACCCTGTGGTACCAAGGGAGATTATGTGTTCCTAGTGTAGATGATTTACGAGAGAGGATCTTAGCTGAGGAACATGAGTCGCGCTATGCTATTTATCCTGGTTCGACAAAGATGTATCATGACCTTAAGAAGATATATTAGTGGAACAATATGAAATGGGATGTATCCAACTTTATGGCTAAATGCATGATGTATAAACAGGTGAAAGTTTAGCACATGAGACCCAGAGAATTGTATCAAGAAATTGAGTTTCCTATATAGAAGTGGAAAGTGATCAATATGGATTTTGTTATCAGTCTTTCTTGGTCTCAGAATCAGTTTGATTTCATTTGGGTTATCGTGGATACGATGACAAAGTCTACTTATTTCTTTTCAGTGAGGATAAATTTCTAGGCTGAGGATTATTCAAGGTTGTATCTTCAAGAGATGTGAAGTTTCATGGGGTTCCTGTTTCTATCATCTCGGATCATGGTACACAGTTTTCATCTCATTTTTGGTGGTTGTTTCAAAAAGGTTTGGGGACTAAGGTGAGTCTTAGTACTGCTTTTCACCCACAGTCAGATGGGAAAGAAGAAAGGACTATTCAGGCATTGGAGGACATGCTTCGTGCTTGCATGATTGATTATAGCGGTAGTTGGGTTGACCATTTTCCTCTTATAGAGTTTGCCTTTAATAATAGCTATCACTCTAGCATTGGGATGGCTCTATTTGAAGCATTGTATAGTAGGAGGTGTAGATCTCCTATTGGTTGGTTTGAGGTTGGTGAGGTAGAGATGTTAGGCCTGAATGTGGTTCACCAAGCCATGGATAAGGTAAAGGTGATTCAAGATAGGCTTAAGGTTGCCCAAAATCATAAAAAGTCCTATGCAGATATTAGGTGAAGGAAGTTAGAGTTTGAGGTTAAGGATAGAGTGTTTTTTAAGGTGTCTCCCATGAAGGGAATGATGCAGTTTGGAAAGAAGGAGAAGCTTAGTCCCCAGTATGTTGGTCCGTATTTGGTTTTGATGAGGGTTGGTAATGTTGCGTAAGAGTTGGAGTTTCCTTCTAGTTTGAGATTTATTTACCCGGTGTTCTATGTTTATATGTTGAGGAAATCTACAGGTGATTCGTTGCGAATTGTGCCTATCAAGGATATTTGTATTTTGGATTCTCTGTCTTATGCGGAGATCCCGATTGAGATCTTGGATCGGCAGGTTCATTGGTTACGGACCAAGGACTTAGCCTCGGTAAAGATTCTATGGAATAACCAAAAGGTTGAAGAGGCTACACGGGAAGCTGAAGAGGACATGAAGTCCAAGTATCCTTTCCTATTTTTTGCTCCGAAAATTCATGCAGAAGGTATGTGTTCTTCATAAAATCTGTGTTTTCTAACTTAGTTAAAGGAAAGATTGATTTCCTTGCATATTTATTTTCTAACTTAGTTAAAGGTCAGAGTAGACGTGTTGGGGTATAAATCGTGTTTGTATTGCCTTGTTCCATCATTCGAGGATGAATGATCCAAGTGTGGGAGAATTGAAACACCTTAGGTTTTGGCCCTTGAAAATTTCTCGAGCTTTGAGCTCACAATCCTTGAAATGACTCAATATATGAGTCTATGATGTGGGTATGGGTCAGGTGACCCAACTCGTAAGGTGTTCGGTATTTGGTGGTTGAGTTTTTGTTGTGGTTACGACTTGGTGGGTATGGGTCGTATGGTTTGGTGATGGGTCGTTGGGTTGATCCTTCACTTAATCTGAAACTTAGTGACTTGACTTGGCTCTGAGTATGAGTGGCTCACTAAGAATCGTGAGGATAAGGTACAAGTGCTATAGTCTAATTGTATGTTGTCTAGTGTCCAACCCCTTTTGATGTTGTCTTGAGTACGACTAGACCATACGATTCGTATGGTCAGGTCACGAGATGGGGTAATGAAGTCTTATGATGAGCAATGTGTGGGAGTCCAACTTTCTATTTTGGTTACAACTGGATGGTACCAGTCGTATAATGTGGTGACGAGTTGAAGGGTCAACTCGTACCCACCTGTGAGATTTTTACAGTTTAAGTTGGGGGTATTCTGGATATTTCTCCTCTTAAATCTTTTTAACCCCACGACATAAAACACCTTGTGGGACTTCTTTAACCTATTATTCTAAATTATACACTCTTTAAACTCTCTCAAATCTCTCTCAAGCTCTTGGGTCAAGAAAAGTCTAGGGTTTCTTCAAAGAGATCAATTAAGGCCTTCAAAGGTAGTTTCTCTCCAACTTCCTTGGTGTCTAAGGCATGTTACTCCTCCCTTATTGTTAGTTCAACTAAAAACATGTTTTAATGAATGGTTTTTCATGGTATTATTGTGGTATTTTTTTTGTTAGGAAATAGATGTTGGGGTTTTTGGTTGTTCTTGATTGGATAATATTTTCCCATGTTTTCTTATGGTTTTTCATGTTATAATTATGATTTGAACATGTAGTTGAACGGGAATGGTCAATTGATATTTGGTTTGGCTTTTGGAAATTATATGCCATCAACATGTTTGTTAAAATGCCAATGAGAATATTTTTTCACATAGTTTGACTATTATTAAAACCTTTGCATTGTATAAAAAGTTAATGAAACCTAAATTGGTTTGGATGGTTTTAAAATATTTGGAATGGCTTTGGTGGCCATGGTCTTGGTTTAAATTGAAAACTTTGGAGTCAAATTGATTTAATGACTTCGGTATAACATAAATTGATAAATTTCCAAGCTCTAATTTTTGTATGATGATACCAATGGTTAATGCCTAACAAAAGACTCCTTGGTAAATGGTTGGATTGTGTAAATGATTTTAATATGGGCTTAAAGAGGGGGTGTAGCAAAGTCATGAAAGGTGGAGGTCCCGTGGGGACTAAAACTGGAAACTCATATTTGTCGATGTAAGGTTTGGTCTTAGTGACCGTGTGAATGATGTCACACTTTATATTTGGGGGATTTACTATTCATATCGGGTTCTTTTCTCTGGTTATGCGGTTCATGCACTTGTCCTTTCAACAGGCGGAGCTGAACCCATATAACCCATGGGTGGTTTTAGGATGGCAAAGCTACACAGCTCAGGTTAAGGTTATAAATGCATGCTAAACTCGGTTCCCTTTCCCGACATAGTATTTATGTGCTATAGAAATATAACACTTTTGATGCTTAAAACGAGGAAAATATTCAAGTTTCTGAGGGCTTTTTGTTAGATTTGATTTGTTTTATGTATGTTTTGCAGAAAATCATGATTTGAATGACAAGTTTGTGAAAATGGTGAAAAGGGCATTTTTGGTTACTTTTGGAGCGATTATGGATGATTGAGATGTTTTCCAGCTTGATCGTGAATAATGCATGTTCGAGAATCGAAGAAGAGCTGAAAAACTAACACCCGACATCTACCAAGTCAACATGTGGATGCAAGTAGGACCTACAGACCCCATTCACAAAAAGCAAGTGTCAGAAATTCAAAATCTCGAGAGATGAACATTGTACGATTTTTGATACCACTACCTGCACCCTGTGTTTGGGCCGCTGGTAGTACCTGCACCCTACCAAACCACAGGTGCAGGAAGTAGGTGGCCACCGACCCGGTTTTCTCCTATTTCATTCAGGCTTAGTTTTTAGGGTTTTCTCTTGTACTATAAATACCTTTTTATGTACTTTTTAGTCAGAGATATATGATAGATAGAGAGTTGACACTTTAAACACTTAGAAACATATTTTGATTTCAAGATCCATCTTTGATCTTGGGATTCCATTATATTGACTTTGATTAATTATTCGGTTTACGGTTGTGGGTTTTCTTTCATCTTGTCATTGTGATTTCATCTTTGCTTTCCAACATGATTTCTATGGATTTCTTCACAATCATGAGTGGCTAAAACCTATAGCTAGGGTTGTGGAAACCTTAGCAAATTGACGAAGTGGGGAAAGTGCGATTGTTGAGGGAATACCTATGGCACGCATTGCTTTATCTTCGATATGATTGATTTCTTAATGGGTACACACATTAGGATCCCTCCTAGATATTGCTACTTGATCTAACAAAGGCGTAGTAACTATAAAAGATAAAGACAACAGTAATTTGGGGAGTTAATAGTTGATCCGTTGCAGCACAACGGTCTATGCGAAAGACTATTAGCCTTCATCTAATAACTTGAGACTCAAAAGGTGATAGTTAATTGGGGCTAGGGTAAGTGTTAGTAATGCGACACTCTGAGACTCAATAATTAAAGGGTGAAATCTTCCTGCTTGTCCAAAAGACTGTAGGAGGTACATAACTTATCGGTTCTGCATACAAGGTATTGAGTTGGTTCGACAATGTATATAAACCTACATAGTTGAGATGCCAGGGGGAACACAATCCTAGTGTTCACTCAAGACTGATTTTCAACCAAGTTAATATTTTTCTATGTTCTAGACGACTACACACAAATCTTCCCATTTACTTTCTTATTTTGCCCATAGACTGTAACCACTAAGATCGATCAAACCACGTGTTCCCTTGGGATTCGACCCCAACCTTCGTTGGGTTACTATATCTTGAAAATAATCATATTGTCATCTAAAAGGAGGTTTTTCTTGGACATCATTAAGATATTAGTATCATTCCCGAGGAAGACGATGTTAATTTGGGCATTGAGGTTATTGCAGTTGGGCAATACACCGGTGTATGCCTAGAACATAGAGTAGAGGCAATCCCCTACTCCCAGTGAATCCGAATCTAGAGAGGATCCTACAAACACTTGGTAGGATGACTGAGCCGAAGAGAGGTGATAATCCTGAAAGGGTTTATGATATTGTACCTCCTGTTAAGGAAGTACAAAATATTATTGATTGACAGACTGGTAAGCTATTAGCTTAAACAGAAGCCAAAAAAAGAGCAGCTAAAGAATCTTAGAGAATAGCTATGGATGCGGATCTAGCTGAACAGAGACAAGCAGTAGACCACCGAGCAGCACTCTGTGGGAATCTTATAGAGCTAGAGGTTCCTGTGTTCAAGTCATCCCTGCATATCAGTATGTGCAGTAATATATAGACGCTGAAGAAGATATGGGATATGTTGAACCGACAGAGAATAGAGCCATATTTTCTTCTATTTTGCCCCCAGGTATCAAATTTGACATCACAAGTTCCATGATCTAACTTCGAAATTTAAAGGGTGTGTTTGCAGGATTACCTACCGATGATGCAAATTTGCACCTTGCAAATTTCCTTGGGGTCTATAACTCATATACCTATCCAGGGGGAAATTAAGAAGCACTTAGACTGAGGATTTTCCCCTTCCCACTTATATAAAAGCCTCTTTATGGTTAGGGGAATTGCCAACAGGCTCTATCATGACTTGGAATGAGTTATGCAGATAATTCTTAAATAGGTTCTTTCCTCCGTTAAGGATGTTGTAGCCTAAGGATAAGATCTATAATATAAGACAGTCGCATTCACAGTCTATGTACGAGGCTTGGTTATGATTTAAGAAGAAGATGAACTTCGAGCCCAATCATCAGTATTCAGTGAAAAGCTTATCAAAGATATTCTACAGAGCCCTGAACATCACCTCCAAAGCCATGGCAGACACCATCTCTGGAGTAGCTCTTATGAGACTATGTTGGGAGACAGTTTCCGAGATGTTAGATCTTATCTCACTTACTAACCGAGGGTGGAAAACTCAGGAGGCTGAGAGGGGATCTGGTACTTATGCCATAGGTATTTTTTTTCTACTAGAGAGTAGCTGATGATACAGTAGCACAAGAAATTGCATTGTTAAGGTCTGATTTATGGGTACTAGCAAAGCAGTTTGTGGTAACAAATTCTAAGAAAGTGAATGTAGTGGCAGCATAGAGGTCAACTTCTAAAGAATATGACTCTTAATTGGAAGAGAAATCTAAGTATTTGGATCTTCAGATGGCGGGTTTCTGAGCCCAAGGAAAAGGAAACCAAGGTCGAAACTATTATGACAGGTATAGAGATCATAACAGAGATTGAGATGGTGACTGTTGATAATTCTCAAACTACACCTCTCTAATGAGAATGTAAGCGATCGTTGTCAATATATAACCCAACTAGGTTGTGGTCGAATCCCACAGGGAATATGGTGTAAATCTGAGTTGTATGGGAGTTAATCAACTGATAGTTACTAGTTTCCGGTAAATTGGGGGTTATGAGAATTTAGAAAATAATTGTTGGTCACTTTAGTTTCAGTGTTTGTAATCAGGAGTTTATGGAAAACCAGAATTATGTTCACTATCGGTTTTGGTACTTGACTGGTGCTAATAGTGATTCAAGATTCTCACGATAGGTAGGAACAACAGATTGTCTTTATTGAAGTTATGCCTAAATGTCTCTGGACCTACTTAAGTATTTAATTACCTAATCCTCTCAGACTTAGTGAATTTATGTTCACTGACCAGACTTCACCTCAGGTTAATTAACCTTGTTACAGTGTCAATTATTAAATGGAAGGTTGGTAGATTCCAAGTCCCTGTCAGTAATTCACTTCCTACTATAGTTGATTTCTTATCTCAAGCAAATCAAAATGGGTGTTATATATTATTTGCAACCAATAGGCAATAATTAAACCTCAGAATTATCAACGAGTCCTATTACCTTTAGAATCTTGAACACTTAGCAACTTACCAAGACCTAACCCATAGATCCCATAATTCGGGTTAAAGGGATTTAGCCATTTATAATGTAATAATTGATACAACAAGTTAAATTCATAATTTGAAAGATGAACTTATAGAAAGATGAATAGAAACGAGTGTTTCTCATATTAGATCAAAGTAGAAATCCCAAAATATTAATGATAATCTCTTCAAAGTTAATTGTTTTGTTCAAGCCAAGAAAACTAGAAAGAAAATAAAAAAATACGTGCGTTCCAAAATCAGTTCAGAATAATAATCCCCCTTATAAAACCCTAAACTATGCTTTAAATACTTCAACCTAATTGTGGAAACAAAATCACAGAGTTCAGTGTTCTTCTCAGATTAGGTGACGACATGCGTGACGCCTTATCAGGAGGCTAACGACTTATCACAAATGTTGTCAGCTCCCATTTAATTTTTACAATTTCTTCTTAAGGATGACGGTGAATCCTGATGGCTTATCAAAACTGTGACGACATATCAGACAATGCCATTACTTCTCCACCTCAGCTCCCATGTTCTGTCTAAGGCTGACGGCGACTCTGACGGTTTATCATACTTCTAACGGCCTATCATAAATGTCGTCAGGAATTCCAACTGAAGTCCAATCTCTGTCTAAGTCTAACGATAAATCTAATAACCTATCAAAGTGCTGATGACTTATCGGGAATGCTGTCAACCATACTTCTCTTCTATTTGCTTCAGATTTCAACTCTTTTTCTTCCATCATTGTTGGTTCTCTTGCCTCTTGACTTCCACTGCAAAATCAAATATAAAACAATAAAAAATGACAAAAATTGCTTAAGACTTTGCAATTATTCTCAGTTAAAAGCCTCAAATATGTTAGCATTTGCTCACACATCAGGGAAATAAGGATGACTATAGAGAAAAGGGACATAGATACATTCCACCTGGTAGACTTGATGTAGAATCTACAATGGAGGAGATGCTGGCTAAATTGGTGAAGGTTCAGGAAAATCAAGATACCAGCCTTAAGGAAATTAAGGTTGATATTTTAGGATTGACCCAGAAGGTCGAGTCTCATGCCACTGCTATCAAGCAGATAAAACACCAGTTTGGGCAGATGTCAACAACTCTAAACCCGAGGCAGTCAGGGACCCTTCCGCGCAACACTATGCAAAATTCAAAAAATAACGGTCACATACTTGCTATTACCACGAGGAGTGGTATCACTACTATGGATCCCCCACTACCTACTACAAAAATTTTTAATGATGAGACACATACTGCTGAGTTTGAGAAGGTGACAATAGATAGATATATAGTTGCTAAGTACAAAGGTAAGGGTCTGATCGTTAAGCGAACTGCAAGATAAATTTCGAGACCACCCCCACCTTTACCTTAGCAACTGATGCAGAAGAAAGAGAAAGGTAAGTTTAAGTGATTTATTGAGATGCTGAAATAGTTGAGCTTGAACCTACCTATTCTTGAGGCATTAGAGCAGGTGTCTGGATATACCAGGTTCATAAAACAGTTAGTCACAATGAAGAAAAGTGTTAACTCTTAAATATATTGAGGGAATGCACCATCACAGTCCAGTCACGACTAGATCCTTGGCGCAGAAAAAGGGTGACCCCGGGGTGTTCACTATACCATGCACTATTGGGTCATCCAGATTTTCTCGAGCCTTGTGTGATTTAGGGTCCAACATTAATTTGATGTTTCTAGCTGTCTTTAAGAAACTCGGCTTGAACCCTCTGGAACCGACTTCGATGCGGCTATATATGGTTGATCGCACAGTGAAGAAGCCTGTGGGAATCTGGTATGATGTGATCTTTAGGGTGTTCAAATTTATTTTCTCGGTTGACTTCTTCATCTTAGGCTGTGAGATTGACGCCGAGATGCCCATTATTTTGGGAAGACCATTTATGGCCACAAGTAGAGCTATGGTTGAATAGAGAAGGGTGAGCTAAAATTTTGAGTCAACGGTTAGGAGACGATATTCAATATCCGAAAGTGTATGAAACATCCAACTGACATGAGGTTAGTATCGGTGATTTATTGTATTGATGACCCTCAAGGATATTCCTATGGATATCTTGATAAATTTTGCGTAGTCGTGATACTCGCGTCGTGCTGCGACTTAACTTAAGCACTGAGTGTAAGGAAATCCATGGGCTTGTTGGTGAAGTCTGAGTAACAAACATAGAAATGTGTGGGTGTCCAAATTTCTGTTTTGGTTATGACTAGTACCATCGAGTAGTATGATATAGTGACGAGTTAGAGTGGTCAACTCATACCCACTTGCGAGATTTTTACAGTATAAGTTGGGGGAATTTTGTACATTTCTCCTCTTAACTCCTTTTAACCCCATGACATAAAACACATTTTGGAACTTTATTAACCTATTATTCTAAATCATATACTCTTTAAACTCTCTCAAATCTCTCTCAAGCTTTTGGGTCAAGAAAAGGCTAGGATTTCTTCAAAGGGGTCAATTAAGGCTTTCAATGGTGGTTTCTCTCTGTGTTTCATGGTGTTTAAGGCATGTTACTCCTCCCTTATTGTTATTTTAACTAAAATCATGTTTTAATGAATGTTTTTTCATGGTATTATTTTAGTTTTGAAATAGATGTTGGGGGTTTTGGTTGTTCTTGATTGGATAATATTTTCCCACATTTTCTTAGGGTTTTTCATGTTATAATTATGGTTTGAACATGTGGTTGCATGGAATGGTAAATTGATACTTGGTTTGGCTTTTGAAAATTATATGCCCTCAACATATTTGTTAAAATGTCAATAAGAATGCTTTTGTCACATAGTTTGACTATTATTGAAACCTTTGCATTGTATAAAAAGATAATGAAACCTAAATTGGTTTAGATAGTCTTAAAATATTTGGAAAGGCCTTGGTGGCCCTGGTCTGGGTTTAAATTGAAAACTTTGGAGTCAAATTGCTTTAATGGCTTTGGTATAACATAAATGGATAGACATGAAAGCTCTAATTTGGGTATGACGATACCAATGGTTAATTCCTAACAAAAGACTTCTTAGTAAATGGTTTTAATATGGTCTTAAAGGTGGGTGTGTAGCTAAGACGTGGAAGGTGGAGATCCTAGGGGGACCGAAACTGTAAAATCATATTTGCCGGTGTGAGATTTGGTCTTGGTAACCGTGTACATGATGTCGCACTTTATATTTAGGAGATGTACTAGTCATCCCAAGTTCTTTTCTCTGGTCATGTGGTTGCACACACTGGGGCCCTTTTAGCAGGAGGAATTGAACTTATATAACTCGTGGGTAGTTTTAGGACGGCAAAGCTCCACAACACAGGCTAAGATTTTAAATGCATGCTAAACCCGGTTCCCTTTCCCAGCATAGTATATATGTATATATGTATGTGATTGCATATGATTGTTTACTTTGGTTTTGAATAATGATATTAATTTATCCTTATTCTTGAGTACATGCTAACGTTCACTCTGTTAAACGTCTCTGGGTATTGTATCCCCATGTGATGTAATAACCGGCCATACTACTCCTCCTACTCAGAGAGTTGGATTCACGGACGGCTTTGTGTCAGACTGAAGTGGTGAGCTTCCATATTTTGGAAGACTCCATTTCATGATATGGACTTCTTTACATTATTTCTATTTCTTGAACTTTGGTTTTGGATATAATCAGGGGCATATCCCGACCGTATGTTCTTTGTATTTGGTTAGAAGCTTTGTGGGACTACTATGGGCATGGGCGGTGTTGGTGTTGGTGTCAGCCTTGGTATTGGTATTAGCATTGGGGTTGACACTGGTTGGATGTTTGATTGAGGTTTTGTCTTTGGGTTATAGACTTTAATTACTGTTTTGATAGTAGTATTAGCATTTGGTTTTATTATTCTATCTTGTTATATGTTCGAAATTCGTCCGACATAGGGTGCAGGACGTTATAATTAGGTATTGGGGACGGTCTCCGATCTGGGTCTACTTGAGATGTCCGACATAACTAGGCCCTGGTTCGGGTCATGTCAGAACATATATGAAAGTAGAAGGAAAAAATGGATAATAATAAAATGAATAGATAGTAATTGATCATAAACTATAATCAAACAATATGATAATCGACATATCAATTTATATACAAAAAATTTCTTAAAGAGGACCAACATTCATGTATCACCTGTAAACTACAACATAATAATAGGACAAAGTGCTTGCATGATTTTCTGCTTAAGTGACATGCATGGTTTATGGCATTTGAAGAATAATTTTATGAGCGGGCTATTTGAATAAGTGACCTGCCGGTTGCTATTGCTCTTCGGTCACTACATGTTTGACCTTACTCTTCCCACCCTATAAACAAACAAAACACAAATGTCTCTCTCTATATATATACACACTCTAGCACACCAATATCTTACTTTATCCCAGTTGTTTGTTTTGTTTTTTTGTTCTTAGTTCGTTTTGAAAAATAATATCTCTTTTCTTTTTTTGAATACTCTATTTCTAAATTTTCATATAGCATATTTAAAATTACAAAATTAAAGTATATTTTAATATATTTTACATGTTTATAACTTACAACTATAATATTTAAAGGAGATGTTAGAAAATGTATGGTGAATTATCATGTTCTTCATTATGTACATTTTTTTCTTAAATCTTAATGTTGTACTTTTAAATCTTTCCGTTAATAATATAACGTACACATAACAATTTATTATTTTAATATGTATTTATTGTTAATTAATGTTATATACACATGCAAAGCACGTACACCTAAACTAGTAAGTGATAATTGTATGTGTGGTAGATCTATGCCTCAATTGTAGGCTTTGGGTATTCCAAATCCTATTGAAATTTTTTTTTCTTTAGATGGATTGCCCCCATTAAGCCACAAGTGTTTGACATAATTCCAAAACTTAATTGAGATGTATGCAGACTTGACTTTCATACGACGGATCAAGCAGGGATATATATATTTTTTGACACTCATGTAACTGAACTCAGAATGAAATTCCAAGCGCCTACGTACCTCAGTAAAGAGGATCAAGTCACAACGTAGTTCTGGGTGAGTTTTTTTTCTTGTGTCCTAACTTTTGCCTAGGCCGCTCTTTCGAGTTTTTCAACCTAGCGGACTTTCATTCTTTTTTTTTAACCGTACATAGTATATACTCTTGCGGTCCAGGAGTGGACATGCAGTTTATACTCGTGCCTTAAGGAGTGTCATCCTTTTAACTTCCTAGGCTTTACTCAAAAAATATAAAAACAAAATACAATTAAACCTAACATTTACTCAAAACAATTCTCAAAGCCGACCAACATTCATCTACCACTTGTAAACTACTTCAAAACAATACTATAATAGAGATATCAAACCAACACAAGTAAACCTAACCTTTACAAAAAAAATTTCTCCTCAAAGTCGACCAACATTGATGTACCATTTGTAAACTACAACAACACAATATAATAATAGAGATATCAAAACAACAATTAAATCTAACATTTACAAAAAGTTTCTTCAAAGCTAATTGATATTCATCTACCACCTGTAAACTATGACATAATACAAATACCAAAACAATACAATTAAACCTAATCTTTACAAAAAAAATTCAAAGTCGACTGACATTCATCTATCACCTGTATTAAGCAGAAAAACAATAAATAGTAAGAAATTATGACAAGAAGATTAAGTCTAACATTTCCATCAAAAATTTCTCAAAGTCCGATAGAACATACAAAATAATAGGAAAATAGAGATATCAATATAATAAATAACAAAATTAAACTTAATCTTTACACAAAAAAAATTCTCAAAGTCAACCGACATTCATCTACCACCTGTAAACTGCAATAAAATAATATCATATAAAATATCAAAATAATATAATATAATTTAAATCAAACTTTTAGACAAAAATTTCTTCAAAGCCAACCAACATTCATATATCACCTATAATTTATCAATTGGAAGAGAATGATTAGAAAGGATCCTCAATTTACAGAAGTCCAAAATCTTAGAGAAATCAAAACCTTTTTCCTTCAAAAGAGGATTACCTAAATATCGAAGGTTTTATTTTTTTATTAATTTTATAAAAAAAAGTCCAAAATATAAAAAATTTGGGAACAGTCCTCACACGTTGCAAACAAAAAGTGTACAAAAATTGGCTTTTGAATTTTTTTTATTTTAAAGGACTAAATCCTTTCTAATATCACTTTTAAGTTTGAATTTTTTTTTTTTACCAAAATTGGGTAGCTTCTTTCCAAATATTTTAGGACTTATATTATAGAATTTCTTAATTTTTAAAATATATTTTTCTCTTACCATATATTTTAGAATTCCTTAAATATTAATTCTCCTAATATTTTTTCTTCAATTTTTAAAAAATATTTTTATCTTACCAAAATATTTTACAACCCTTTATTTTAAATATTATAAAAATGAATAATAATTGAAGAAAATTAGTGAAAAGATAATTTGTTTGTTGTAGACTCCTTTAATGAAGGGCAAAACGTTTAAATCACTTTTGTAAGGGTCTTCACATTTTTAATATATTATAGATATAGATTATAGATTATAGATATAGATTATAAATACTTGAATTTGTTCCACCTATTTCCTCAACTCTCGAAGTGGCTATGCCTATACATATACGGAAATAACCTACTATAAACTACATTGACATAATATTAAAGAAAATAAGTTCACACAAAAGAAACTATTTATTTTAACTTAAAATCCTAGAACTATTTCTGATTTATAAAAAGTCAAAAACTTTAGAAACATCTAATATTTAGCAATAAATCAATCGTCATACTAATATTTGGTTAATTGTGTAGCTAGTTTTAGGCAGCAAATGTATTTTCTCTCGAGATTTACGTAGGAATACAAATACATATATGATTGATGCAGTTTTTGGCAGCAAATATACTTGGCTTTCGAAATTCGCTTACGAATATACACACGTTTTGGAAATAGATATACAAATGCGCATGACATCAAATACATCTGTTGAATAGAACTACGTAAACAGTTCAACTATATCTATAATCTATAATCTATATCTATAATATATTAAAAGTGTGAAGGCCTTTAGAAAAGTGAATTGAATTTTTTGTTTTTCATTAAAAGTCTTTTTTTTTACACAAAATCGTTTTTTCACCCTTTTTCTTTTAAAAATTAATTTTTTAAATTAACAAATTATATATTAATTAGTAATTGTAACTTCAACGTATGGAATGAATAGAGTATTTACGGAAGGATTATAGTATACCATAACTAGAAGTATTAGTTTATATTAATCAGGAGTTGTAATTTCGACTTTTGAAAGGAATACAAAACCTAATTAGGCCTACTAATTTGTAAAGAGATGTCACCGTATGCTTCATCATGTGATTTGGGTGGACTAGCCACTTCCTAATGGTATGTGTAGAAATCTAAGCCTAGAAATTCTACTCAATTTTATATCCGTTTTTACACTTATATATGGTATTATATGTTCTTCGTTTTTAATGTTAAAATAATTCTTAATAGAAACATATGATCTCGACGTTTCATGCTCAATGTAAGGTATTTTAATTTTTTAGTCAGTAAGATATTTAAGATTTCAATGCTTTTTAGTTGTGTATAAAAATTTGTGTGTCGAAAGCTAACTCTTTTAGATTTTGAAAACTTTTGTTTGTTGATTATTATATTATTTTATTTTTTTTATTGTTATTGTTCTTTCTATTGTTTGTTGCGTAACACTTTTTTAATTTGATTAATTTGTTATTGTGGTTGCTCCCATAATATGCACGTGTATATGACATTATAATGTGTAATTAACAAATCCCATTATGTGTAAATTTTTTTTTGCTCAAAACTTCAAGGTTGTTTATTTTATTTTAATTGGAATTAACAAAGCCTAATATGTGTAATTTTTTTTGGTCAAAACTTCCAGGTTTATTTTATTTTGATTGGAATTGTGACAATATTTTTGTCCGTGAGCAATTGTTTGGCTTAGTATCACTGTTTTGAAGGTACATTATATATTTTTTGTGATTCAATAAATATAATTTTGGTCGAATCTATATACTCTTAATTTCATGAAGTAAATTATTCCTGTAGCACTAATTTTCCCATGTTCTTAGTTGCTTAATTTCATCTCAAAGTATGTTTCTTTAGTTGCTCATTAGTTGCTTATGATTTGAGATAAGATTTCAAAAATTTCAGTATATTTCTAAGGTTTCAATGATAAATTTTTGATAGATAATTGTTATAGTATTTATAATTAAAGATATAAACTTGCTTATAACTTGAGGTAAGTTTTCTCAAATTTTAGTATAAACTTGAGGTTTATAATAATAAATTATCATCTATTTTTGATTGACAATTCCATGTTCAAAGATACATATTATAGTTTATAAGATTTAAATAGATATGGAATTATTAACATGAGTGACTATTTTTTAATAATTTTATTTGTCGTGAGACACACGTGCAAAGCACTTACACTTGACTAGTAACTGAATACATATGAAACATATATCATATATAGACAAATTTACATAATACCACACCTTAATATTACTTAAAATCCCAACTCCTTAAACTAGTTACATCTACCCCCAAATCCCATATCCATTCCATTTTGTCTTTTAAAAAAAATATTAAAAGTTATAAGAGGCTGCGAAAAATTTCAACCTCTCAGCTACAAAACTCTAATTCCTAATGTTTCGACCAAAATCTTCGCCAGATTCTTCCCCAATCTGCATATTGATCTCACACGGTCACAAGGTGCAATAAAAAAAAGAATTTACATATAATGACCAAACGCAGAAGAAGGAGAAGAGAGTAAACCTGAATGATTGTCAAGAGCAATATAAGAACGGTAAACAAGAGTGTCTCTTTCAACAGCGTATTCTTGAGAGGGATTAAATACATCACTGTTGTTAATTATAGCTTGATAAGCACCTATGTAGAAATTATTCCTCAATTAGAACAACGGGTTGGGTCCTGATCCCCCCATTTATTTCTTCTTCTTTTTCTACTTTGCTCTTGTTTCGATTCAAATCTCACAAATAAATAAAGGAAAGTTTACATAACATCTTGAATGTATAAACAGATCTAGAATGCTCCGTACAAATTCATATACAGATCTCAAATGATTTGTGTCTGATAAGAGAGTTTGGTGATACATAAGAATGATGTATCTGGTAGAAAAGAATAAGAAGATACATCACACGATTCTCCACCAAATGTACAAAAGTTATGTATCTTACTGAATATTAGATTACAGATACATAAGAAAGATGCGTTTTGTTGAAAATCTATAAAAACCATGTATCAGAATGCCTTTTGTGTAATGATACATTAGTCTTATATATGTATGTGAATGTATCCCTGTGATATTAATACATCAGGATTATGTATCGGTACTTGTATCATATGGTGATATATTGTGAGTCTTAGCTATGTATCACGACAATGAAGGAAAAATTAAGATTTTATATAAATATCAAAACAGTCGTGATTTTATATAATTAGATACTAAACTGTTGGAATTTATGAAAATTGCTCTAGAAAATATAGAGAAAACACATTAAAACACCCTTAAACTTTGTTTCCAATATAATTTAATTCATGGAAAATAAACTTCAACCACAAATAAAAATATAAAAAAACAACAGTTTTATTGATAAATAATGGGGGTATAAATTTGTTTCTCCTTTGATTCTTCTCTCTTTATTTTCTTCGTAATTCGAGGGCCATCAGTAGCATATTTCTCAAATGTATGAAGATTTGAATATGAATTTCTTCATAATTCGAGGGCCGTTAGTGACGTATTTCTCGAACGTAAGAACATTTGGATTTGATTTCTAGGGAGGAAGGTTTTGTCTTCTTGATATATTTGATTATCAAGAAGGAAGGGTTTTGATCTATAAATATCCTATGAATTTATTGGGACTTTGAAGATCGTTGATCTCTTTGTGAATATCCCGTGAATTTGTGGGATACTGGAGATGCCTCTTTAAAGGGATATTTGCCACCTTTATATAGGTGTAATTTAGGGTTTAGGTTGAGTAGCCATCGAGCTAGATTTAGGGTAAAATAGCCCCCAAGGACTCTAACCAAAATTAAACTCTTTTTGTAGAGTTCACAAAATTCCAATGTCTACAAATGGTCCCTACTTCAAGGCTTGTCGGAGTATAGAATTGATGAAACTCAAAGACGAGTCTTGAAGTACCACTTTCATCTTGACGATCCTGCGGCTATAGATTTGCATATTTTATTTGTGAGAGAAGAGATGAAGGGTAGATTTGGTCCCACTGGGCGTGCCAATTTGTTTCCAACATAATTTAATTCATGGAAAATAAACTTCAACCACAAATAAAAATATGAAAAAAATAATAGTTTTATTGATAAACAATGGGGGTACAAATCTGTTCCCCCTTGATTCTTCTCTCTTGATTTTCTCCGTAATTCGAGGGTCTTCAGTAGCATATTTCTCGAATGTATGAAAATTTGGATATGAATTTCTTCATAATTCGAGGGCCGTTAGTGGCGTATTTCTCGAACGTAGGAACATTTGGATTTGATCTCCAGGGAGAGAGGTTGTATCTTCTTGATGTATTTGATTATCAAGAAGGAAGGGTTTTGATTTATAAATATCTCATGAATTTATTGGGACTTTAAAGATCGTTGATCTCTTTGTAAATATCCCATGAATGTGTGGGATACTGGAGATGCCTCTTTAAAGGGATATTTACCCCCTTTATATAGGCGTAATTTAGGGTTTAGGTTGAGTAGCCATCAAAGCTAGATTTAGGGTAAAATAGCCCCCAAGAACTCTAACCAAAATTAAACTCTTTTTGTAGAGTCCACAAAATTTCAATGTCTACAAACTTGTCTACAAAACTTTCTTTATCACTTTAACTTAACGAATAATTTTTCTCCCTTAAAGAACTTTCAAATGAATTTTATATCATACCACTCTCACTACGGAAAGTGCATTATACAAGTGTCACGTTGGAGCCACGTCAATAAATTATTTTTTAAAAAAAAAAAATTCTCCCCCCAATATATATATATAGAATTGTCCTTCATTAAAAGTCTCTGCTTTAGACAAAATCGTCTTTTTATAATTTTTCTCAATTATTATTTTATTAAATTAAGGACTCCTAAAATATATAGGATGAAAATAAATATGAAATTAAATAAATATATGAGTCCTAAAATATATGAAAAAGAATATTAAAAAAGGATTAGACTTGGGCTACAATTTTTTAAGTTTATATTATAAAATTAGTATGGATTTACCTTAATTAATACTCATTACTAGGCAATTCTCTTTTATTTTTCGATTAGGATTCATACACTTCCTTTCCTATTAAATCATGAATTCCACATAATTATGCTCCAAGAAAAACAGGTCACGCTGCAAAAAAAAATCCTAGTTGACCATGAACTGTAAGTGATAGAATCTATATATAAATCATCTTTTATTAAAAATAAAAAACTGAATAGGGGCTTACAGTTATTTTACACAGATGAGAAAACCTGAGATTCGCTATAAAGATCAAGTTCTTGTGTGTTATCAAGCTTGGAGTAGTATAAGTAGAGACTCAGTCCTCTTTATTGGTTGTTTCCCTCCACATGCATGATAGATAATTTTTACTCAATATAAATGACTTGAAAATATATTTTAGTTTCCTCTCTTTATTGGTTGTTTCCTCCTCATGCATGATAAATTACTTTGAATCGATATAAATGACTTGATATTACAAAATAATATGTTTATGGTGGATGTCCATAACTCTTAGGAATTAAGTTACTCCCACCCATCTTCTCCATAATGTGTAGTTAATTCCCCATTACTCCACACACCATTATTGGTGTAACTGTCACATCTTCTAATCTCTTTCATAATGTTCATGTTCAATGTTATGTTATGAAAATCTCTGTATGTCACTATGAAGACAATAAATAGAGGCATAAGATCTCATATTGTACATACAATGATACACTTGAAAGACTTGTACATTTGATATTTGGAAAAATGAAAAGCTCTCATCTCTTGTCTTGTCTCCTTGTTTTCTTGTCTACTTCTTCTTTCATATTTCTACTATTTTAAATTAATTTTAATACATTATCAGCATGAAACTCACAAATTAAAGGTAAGATTAATTCAACAATTAGATCGTGGAGGCAGTGAGTTTCTCTTCTTTGATGTTGGTTGGTTTAAAAAAATTTGATTCTTAAATATAACATGTGATAAGTGTTTGCTATTTTTTAAGTGATAAATTCTACTACTGCATTTACTAATCATGCTTCACAATGTTAGCACATGTAAGATCGATGGCTACTGGCTCTAGTGTAATTTTCTGATTAATTTTGAAATAGCAATTGACCATCTTTAAACACCATAGAGAATATGGGGCAATAAGGACAGGTGGAATTATGGCAATAAATTAACGTTTTTCATAAAACATGATGCAAGGAATTATAACTGGTCGATTAGTTTTTTACGTAATAACTTTGACAAAATGATTCTTAAGAGGTTTAATTATTTTAGTCCAGATTTTCATATGCTTACAACATGTTATCCTAATTAATTTATTCTGTGCATATTTCTTTTTAGGAAGAATACTCATAAAAATACCTGAAATTTGATCGGATTACCAGTTGAGCATACTAAACTTTGCGGAAGGGGGGGGGGCTGTTACCCCCCAGATTTCTTTTTCGTATTTTAATGGCATATATCTGCCACTTGACCCATTGCGTGTTAGTCACGCACATTGAGCACGTGAAAAGTGTTAAAAATATTATAAACTTTTTTTTTGTCAAACAGCCCCTTAATTTTCTAATTTTTAAAAGTTTAATATTTTTTATTTATTTTTTCATTCTTTCACTTCTCTCTTCTTTCTTTCCTTTCTTCAACAATGGAGTCTTCAAAAATGGTTGCTCCATTGTTGAATTGAAATTGAACAATGTACTACACTTCAATTTCAACTTTATTTCGGAAGTGACTTCAATAAAATTTCTTCCGAAAGTCTTCAATTGTTCAATGTATTTCAGAAGTTTATAACGTATTTTCATTGTTGAATACAATTATTTAGTTCAATTTTTTAGTTTCGAAAGTCTAATAATTTAGTTCAATATAAACCTTTATTTTATTTTATTTTTATTAAAATAATACTCACATAATCACTGTATTCATTTCACATACAGTGAAGACCACTAACCATACACACACACTACCATAGAATTGAGAGAGAGAAGAATCAAGAGAGGGAGAGAGAATCGACAGAGACAGTGAGAAATTGAGAGAAAACAAGAGAGGAAAACAGGTCGTTCCTTAATTTTCCGACGGCCAGGTCTCGCCGGAGCTCCGACATCTGAGAAACATAAGCTACTGATTTTGCGATTTGAATAAAATTATTGAAGAAAGTTTTCGATTTGAATATAAAATTTGAGAAAATATTCTCTTAAAAAAATAGTAGTATGAACTAAATAAAAGTTAAATTTCAAGAATTAAGAATCAAGATTTTGATGGAAAAATGGTAAAAAAAATGACGATTACTAGTGTTGTTTGTAGGAGAAATATGGAATTATTTGTATCATTACCAATATTTTAGAATTATTTATAGTATTACCATTATTTTTTGTAGGAGGAATATGATTTTAATGGTGAAAATGATGAAATGGAGAAGAAAGAACGCATGTTTACACCTCCAGCTGCCAAAAACTGGGTATTGCATTTGGGGGGTTAATAATTCCACTTTAAAAAATACGGAGGAGAATTAATTCCACTTAAAAAAGTCTAGGTAGGTAATAGGATCCCCGCAAAGTTTAGTATGCTCAACTAAAAATTTGGTCAAAGTTCAGGTATTTTCATGGGTATTATCCCTTCGTTTTATTATCGAACTAAACTCATATTATATTTATAGTATTCAACATTTATATTTTGGTTATACATTTGGTTTGTTATGCCATTGGTTGAGGGTAAGATGGTGGATTCAAGCCCTATTGCGCCAAGATGATAAGACACCGTCTGGTTAGAATCCTAATGCATCATGAAAAATAAAGTATTGGATTTAAGTCACTACGGATTATGGTCTAAGGTAATTTTATATGGATAAGACATTGGATTTAATTCCTAATGCACCATAGTGATAATATAATAATGACTATGACAAAATATGTACTTTGATGAAAATACGTGAAATTCGTCATATTAATTTGCTCCATTATTTAATGTGAATGTGATGACATTGGGTAATAAGTCTAAAGAAGACAAGTGATTTAATATATGTGGACGTGAAGGAACAAAAAATATAATAGTTATCATTGTGGTAATTGTAAAAGAGAGAACATTACGGAATCTCAACATAGTCCTTCAAAAAATGAAGGTTATTTTTATCATTAAATTGATAGGCAGGGTATTGGGCACTCGGTAGTAGTAAGAACAAATTCGATAAATTTTATAAAACCTCCATCAAAATAAAGAAATAAAAAGTGGTGATACACTTAACCTTTTAAAATACTATTGGGAAGGGTCATGTAAATATGACAAATGAACAATGAACGACAATGAACTTATAATACGTTCATGAAGCACAAACAATGAATTAGTCCATTTCTTGAAAAGAATGTGACTTGTAATAAACATATTATGAATGTTTAGCCATTTTTGAAAATAAATTGTCAGTATGTGGTAAAGATTATGAATGAGGATGTGCTTATATATGATTGGATAAACACCAAAACTCACCTCTATGAAAGGTTTGAGAGAAATAAATTTTTTTAATTTGGTATAAAAAGGACATTGATGTTATAGTATGTTTTATCATGATCTACCAAAGATTAAAAGCGAGAAGTGATTCTTGCTATAAATATTTTGGTTGTGACCAAAATGAATATTATGGTGTGGTCGAATGAATTTGTCCCTGATCACGTAAATATGATACGCCAAATTTTTTTTTATCAAATATTATAAAAATAAATTATTTAAGGCAAAAGTAAAGTAAGAAAGAGGTCTTGCATATAATGATTTTAACTATGATGATAATAATTTTCTCCCTAAAGGAGAATGTTACCATACAAATGGTGTTTTGGAATATGAGGTAGTACACAAGTATAGCTTCAAAAAGCTAATATGTTACTATACGAAGGAATAAAATTATTTATGATATTCATATCATAGTAAGTCTCCTAAAAAACTTTTAAAGTTTTAAGAAAATTGACAAGATAAGAAATTATTATTATTTTAAACTATAAATTATGAAAAGTTTTTATATCTTCATATTGCTAAAATCGAAATGAATTTTAAATATTTATGAAAAGTTGATTCATTTTTCTCATGTTTGTTGATACAAATATGGGCATCGTGATGAAATCACATGCGACGGTAAATTAAAAATTTACAAAAAATATATAAATTGGCATGATCGGTTGACCATTTTGATTCAAACGTGATGCAAAAATATAATTGAGAATTCATGTGGTTTTACATTGAAGAAATAAATTTTTTTTCAAGAATTCTCTTATGTTGCTCGTTCTCACGGTAAAATATTATACCAGCTAAGGCTATGGTTGTATCCCCTAAATTTTTGAAATGTACAATAAAGTGAATATGAAATCTTTACCTGTCATGTGACCGTTTACTATGAAATGAGATGCATATATAATTGGTCACATCCGCTGCTATTAATTTGCAATTTGATTTTTTTTAAGGTTGTTTTCTCACAATGTTAAATTGAGAACATGATTTCAAACTATAAAAATTGATAATGTTGATTGATTTAGCAGAAAATTGTGTGCTTTCAGTTATAGCTAAATCAGTGGTTATGAAAATAAATCTCCCCAAAAAAATTTGATATGAGACGATTTTATTTAAATGTAGCTATGATTGTATGCATCAAGACAACAAAGTTCTCCTATATTGTTGGTTCAGGGTCAAGAACCAAATAGATTCATCTAAAAATTTAAATGTACAATATTCACCACGCACAAAGATAGATCTCCAAATAAGGTCAAGTTAAATGTTAGATTTTTTAACATTAGGGGGAGATATGATTAATAGCTGCAATGTATAGAATGAATTATCTAGATCCTCATAAAAAAGGTGATCTTGAAGTTCAATAGATAATTCATGATTTGCATAATGTTGAAAGTTCATTGTCAGACTAACCCTATGTTATAATTCAGCTGTAAATGCTCCAATGAGAAGTCCTTAAGGGGCAGAGACTGTGGCATGCTTGAAACGTGATAGACCGATTATTGATTTCAAATGTAAAACTCCTTACAAAAGAAGAGGAGTAAACGATCAAGATGATTTTGATAATGAGGCAAGTGATACTTTAAAAGAGCACCATGACATAACACTTCATAAAACCTTGTCAAAGGTTTAGATACCTGAAAATGATAAAATGAAGAAATTTCAATAAGTCATGTCTTATTGGAACCGATATCAAATGACCATCTACAGTATCTTTGGTATAATGTAGCACTCTCCATTATAAATGGTAACAGAGTCTTGAACTTAAATCTGTTAAATCGCATGGACAGATAAAATACACAATTCAATATTATATTTCACTTGAAAAGTGATGAATTTGAATTATCCCATAAACTAAGATGTAATGGCAGTGGGGTACAAATAGGTGATTGTGAAAAAAATAAAATCATAAGATAAGTACAACTTGTGTCTTGGGGCATAAAAGTTATTCACAAATGTCCTGACATTATTGTTTGGAGATGTGTCCTCCTATAGTAGATGCAATAAGATTTCTTTAAATCTGGCAATGTATGAAATAAAAATTTTGAATGTGTAGAATGAATCACTGTCATGTCTAGCTAAATGAAAAATACTATAGGAATATCCTTGAAGGATTTAAAAGGGTCTGATCCATTGAATATCTCAATGATTGCGAAAGTATCATGTATTAGTGCAATTGGTGCACTTATGTATCCTACTAGTTTCAATTATGAGATAATAATTTTTATTAATGTTCAGGAAAGACATAATTCACTATTATGTAAATGTGAGTGAAATCAAATATAATTAATATGAATTTATTATTTCTAACAAACATTGTCCTAGAATTTTTTATTATACAAATGCAAGAAGAATATTTGATCTACGTTCAATTTTAATATCATGCAAATAAAAATTTGCACAAGTAATTGATTGTTGTTGCGAATAAGTTCAATGCGCAAATGACTTGCGATAATGAAGTCACAAATAAAGTCATTGTCAAAAAATTATTTGGTTGGTTTCAAAGGCTTAACATATCCAAAAAAAGTAACAAAATAACATATCAAGTTGATTTCAAGAATGCAACATCTTCATGAATATGATTTGATGACAAAGCCTCAGTCAATATTAATATTTGAAAGCTGACATATAAGATTGGGATGCGTCATCTTTAAGAAATCAAATGATGTTTGAATCAGGAAGAGTAAAATACGCGTTGCACTCTTTTTCCTTTGGCCTAAGTTTTGTTATAATGGAATTTTCTGACAAGTTTTTTAACAAGGTGGCAAGAAAATGCATATTATAAGACATGTGTACTCTTTTTCCTTCACTAGAGATTTATTTTTACACAGAATTTTTTTCTAGTAAGGTTTTAATGAGGCATATCATCTATGAAGTTACAAAGGGGAGTGTTATAAATAATATGTTTATGGAGGATGTCTATAACTCTTAGGAATTAAGTCACTCCTATGATGTGTAGTTAATCCTCCATTATTCCACACACTATTATGGGTATAGCTCTCACACCTTTTAAACCCCCTCCCCCGCCCCCAATAATGTTCATATTTAATGTTATGTTATGAAAATCTTTTGTATGTCTATATGAACTATAAATAGAGGCATAGAATCTCATATTGTACATGCAATGATACATTTAAAAGACTTGTACATTTGATATTTGAAAGAATGAAAAGCTCTCATCTCTTGTCTTATCTTCTTATTTTCTTGTCTACTTCTTTTTTCAGATTGCTATTATTTTAGATTAATTTTAATACTTGAAAATATATATGAAGCTCAACTTAACTTTAATTCAAATTGTGGTTAGTACGTTAATTGCTTTAACTTTTTTCTAATTAGTTTACTTATTTTTTTTTTTTTTAGTATTATTGTAGTTCTTCTTCAATTTTGGTATTATTTGTCTTATTGTAGGCAAAAGAAAAATGCAGACAAAAGTAAATCAAGTTATTATTATTTTTCTTTTTGAATCTATATATGGTAGGTGATTCAAATATTATGATTTACATTGTTATTATTTTTTGTTCTTATACCTCCCTCTACTTTGGATCATTTAGGTCATTAACCTTATTCAGTATATAATTATTATTAATTGTTTAGATTTCATATATGTATCAATTTGTAGATATATGCATATAATTCTTGAATTTGTGATAAGCGATCCAAAAATTAAGTTTTATATTTTTTTGTCAATATTTCCGTATCTCAATCCTAGTCAAATTAAATACGTTAAGTCGAATAGTTGAAGAGATAACACTTTTATTCAACTAAATATCATGCTCATGATATTAATTTCTTTGGAAATATTTCAATGGTTATGTACATGACTGATTGACAACCAAGATGAAGCCATGATCCATGGTAATAATTTTCAAGGACATGATCTTAGATAGGAAGGTGCATGTGAAGGACATGAATTAGGAGAAAAAGAGTAATAAATAGGATAAAAGTTCATAATTGAATGATCAGGTAAATTATTAACTCTAAAATGGAATGGTGGGTGTATCATTCATCATTTTTAGCCTTTTAAACTAATTTTTATATTAGATAAAATAATTACTTGATTATTTTTCTAATATTTAGAAGCTGAATTATGTACATCAAATTAGTGTAGTATAGTTTTTTTCTTTTTCTGACAATTAACGTAAGTATATATAAAAACAAATCTACGGCTAGAAGTTGATTGCAAGAATTGAGATAATTAACGTATTACCATGTTATGTTCATTGTTCTTTTTTTTCAAAAGTGTATAATCCAAACAAAATAAAAAAAATTAAAATAGAGTAACAACGTTATAAATATAGTTAATATATTATTGTGAATGTCAACTTTGTTTCTTTGGAGATATATGATTTTGTTTTGTTAATTCAATTGACTTTACAATTTTTCAAAAATATATTGCTATAACCAGTGTCATATATTTGAAATAAATGTGCAACACACATTTTCATAGACTAGTGTATATACATACATACGTACGTACATACATACATATATATATATATATACATATATATATACATTCATATATATACATACATACATACATATATATACATTCATATATATACATACATACATACATATATATATATATATATATATATATATATATATATATATATATATATACACATATATATACTTTCTTCTCCACACTCCTCCCCCTCCTTGATCTGCAAGTTGCCCCCCCACCGCAAATCCTTTCTTCTTCAACCACAGCCCCATCCCTTCTTTTCTTCATCTTTTCTCCCCACCCCACCCCATCTCCCTCAACCTCTCAAAATATATAATAAATATGACATAAGACATATCAAATACATATCAAAGACACATAAGGCATCAAAATACATTTTAGGCAGCAAATGTATTTGACTCCCGAAATTCATTTTACTTGAAATACATATACATTTGCTATTAATTTAAACTTTGGTGGTGAATTTAATTATTTCAAACTTTAGCTATGTCATGTAATTACGTATGAATATTTTCTACTTTAGATAAATTGTAATTACATATGAATGTTTTCTACTTCATGTAATTTATCTAGGAGTGTGCAAAAATTGTATTAACTAATAAATAAAACTAAAAAAATCATTATTGATTTATCGGTATCGGGTTATTGGGTTAACGATTTTTAAACTATTTTAGCAAAAAGTTTTACTGGAATATTGGTTCAATTTTCGATTTTAAGTTTTTAGTTAACGATTAAACCGATAAATCCAATAAAATTATATTAAAAATATTTTTATTCCTAGTTATATAATAGTGGCTTTATATTTTAAATACATACTCTATTACTTTTTTGCATGTTATAGTTGTTGTCTTAGTGTTGTTCTTTTCTTTATAAACTTGTTGGCTTGTTGGGTTTTCACCCATTATAACCTATAAACTTACATTGATTTTCTTTTTTCAGAGATCGTTATTGATTGCTACTGCTACTTAACCAAAAAGAAAATAAGTTTGTTTTAGTAATAATATATTTGAATTTGCTTCTACTTGTACTTTGTGTAGGCTTTTATGCATGAAGATAGTGTGTGTATGTGTCTGTGTGTGTGTGTGTGTGTGTGTATATATATATATATATATGAAAGTAAAAAGAAAAGGTGAATAAAAATGAATCAGTTTCTTATCGATTTTAAATCGATAAATCGAACCGTTAAGGATCAAAATCAATAAATCTAAAACTGATAACAAATATCTTATTGGTTGGTTATTGATTTAGTGTATTGATAAATTGAAAATCAATAAATCAAATCAATAATATATAAAATCGAATCAAACCGAACCGATCGATGCACAACCCTAAATTTATCCATTTATAAACTAAAGATAAAATAAGAAGTGACACTCACACATTGGGCCATTGTACATCTGAAACATTAACATATTACTCATACTACATTTTTCATTTTAATTTTGAAATGTCGAAGCTCTTCATTTGTTAAAAGAGCGACATAAATAATAAATTCCTACCTAACCCTGAAGGTGAGAAAATTGAAGGAAAGGTGTCTTTTAAGTCTTGAATGAAGGATTGGTGACATTGACCAATAGATAGGGTCAAACATCATTAGAAAACTTGATTAAGTTAATTGTGGACTTGATTAATATTTTCAAAACTTTCTAATCGTTTAAAAAATACAAAGCAGTCCAACCCACACCCCTCTTCAATCCAAATCAACCACTCTCTCCTCTCTCTCCAGCTTTTCTCAACTCTCTCCTAACCAACAGTTCTACAAAATTTCTTCCTTCAACCCCTGACGACTTCTACCTCCGGGGATAAATAGTTGGGCTTCAAGTTCCCCTTTTTTCTCCTTTCAACCCCCAGCGACTTCTACCTCCGGCGATAAATAGTTGGGCTTTAAGTTTTTCTCTTCAATTCAATCAACTTGTATCTTATTCCTCTCTCGATAGCTTCTCCCAACTCTCTCCCAACCAACTGTTCTGTAAATTTCTCATTTCAATCTTCGGCGACTCAACATCTGACTATAAATAGTTGGGCTTTGAGTTCTTTTTTGACTTCAACTTTCAATCAACGTGACAGCCTTAATCTCCGGCCACAACAGCTCCAAATTTTTCATCGTTCCTTTTCTTCTTTCACAGGTAAAAATTTATGGCCTTTTTAGTTTTGAAGAAAACGAGGATCTTGAACTAACTTCTCTTATAGCATTGGTTAACAATTTCAATATTTGTTGTATTAATTTGAAATGCGGTCTGAAATGGCCTTTTTATTGTTTGTGTTTATAAAAACAAAATAACAATTTGGTTTGATTTGTTCTGTTCTTGTTCTTGGTAAACATGGTGAAATTGCTATTTTTTGGTAAACAAAATCGTGCTACTGTTTTTTGTTTTCTCCGACAAATTACCTATCTGGTGCAACATATTAACCATCCGATACAATAGATTTATTATATGATGCACCAGATCAACCATCTGATGCACCAGAGGAACCATCATATTACAATTCTAATGTAACAGATTAATAATCTGATACAACATATTAACTATCTAATGCAACAGCTTTACCATATGTTGCAACAGATTAAGCATCGTATAAAAAATCTGATTCAACTAATTAATCATTTGGTGCAATGGAAGAACCATCAAATTAATGATCTGATGCAACAAATGAACCTTCTGTTGGATAAAATCCCATCAACTCTTCCTACAGGAAATATCCAAGACTTGATTTTTCCAACTGATCATTCACCTGCTGTGATAGACGACCCTATGTTGGAAGAAATCTAAATAATATTGACCATTGATAATTGTTCCAATAGATCACTCATGTGTTGCAACAGATGTGTGACCTATTGTACAGACCATTCATCTTTCTCAACAGATGAGTGATATGTTTTGTATTGTCACAATAGATTACTCAGTCATTGCTGCAGGTTAGTTAACTGCTCTGACAGATCACTCATATGTTGCAACAGATGTGTGATCTTTTGCACAAATCATTTATTTTTCTTAACAGATGAGTGATATGTTTTATATTATCGTAATAGATTATTTAACTGTTCCAATAGATCACTCATATGTTGCAACAGATGATGTCATAACAGTTGTGTGATCTGTTGAACAGGCTATTCATCTATCTTAAAGGATGAGTGATATATTTTGTATTGTTGCAACAGAGTACTCATCCGCTGTAATAGTTTGGTTATATGCTGCAATAGATATACTACCTGGTGTAATAGATTGGTGATCTGTTACAACTGTTATTTTACTATTTTGCTTGTTGGATTTACTGTTATCCTTTTTTAATGATGCATTAATCAACAATAATATATTATTTTATGTTTCTACTAATTTTAGATAATATGGTTCCCAAAAGAACAGAAACCAAATTAAGTCCAAGTAAAGGAACAAGTGAAGCAGCTAGGCTACATCCACCACTCTATGAGCTTGTTTTACAAGAGTTATCTCAATCGAGAGCAGAATATAATGAACATGGGGAGGAGGTATATTTCAAAAGAGACGATGTAGATACTAATAGCCCTTCCACCGAAGAGTTAGTCAAAGCCTTCAGCATTGATCATTATCCTGTGAGAATGTAGTGCAATGGTGCCGCAAATTTAACAGGTGATTTCTTGGTTAACTCAGCCATGGGAAAATCTTTTGACGCCTTCAGAAAAATACTTCGAGAACAAAAATTGGATGATTATTTCAGGGACAGCTGCTTTAGGAAATATCTTAATTTACCGGAGGACAATAATGCTCGTTTCCAAATGAAAATGGTATATGAACTACTCAAGCGTAGGTTTATGTATGAAAACAAAGATAAGATGGATGAGGTGTGGATAAATTACTGTGGCATGCCTGTTTGTTTTGGTTGGAAGGAGTTTGCCATAGTTACTGGACTAAAATGTTATCCTCCTTCTCAAGTTATACCTATTCTAACCCCAAAAAATCACCCCACACACCCAAAAAAGGCAAAGGCAAGTCGTGTTATCGTGATGACCTGGTATCCATTGTTGGTCCAAGCTTCAAAAACAAAAATTTAATAAAGCGTTGAAAGGTAAAGGACTTTCAAAGAATCACAAGCAGTCATTGTGCTTGGTTTGGTTTGTACATAATATTCTTTGGGCGAGAGACGTTAACAACAACATAAGCCTCGATTTAATAAAGTGCTCTGAGGATCTTGATATGTTTAACAACTACCCTTGGGGGTATGAAAGCTTCAAAATGACTGTCAAATATTTGTTGACTCCGTTAGCGCCAAAGACAGTCAACTTATATGGATTTCCATGGGCTTTCATGGTAAATGGTTCTTTCTTCTATTATGATATCATTTATTTTTTTCTCTCAATAATGGTTTTGATTTATTGGCATTATTTTATAGGCTTGGACGTTTGAAGTCATTCCTTATTTGAGACAATAAGTAAACTACCAGGAAGGAATTTCTTGTCCAAGAATCTTGAGATGGTTGTCGGCTAAAACTGATAAAAGTGCAAAATTTCTTGATCTCTTCAACCCCCCAAAGGATGCAGTAAGTATAATTATAATTAATTTTTTCTTTTAATTAATGATTTTTTTGAATGATCTAATCATCATTCTAATATATATAATGATTTATGTTAGATTGTGCATCTGTCACTAGTTTCGACCAATCGAGAGATGAAGATGCCATTTTTTCTTACTTTACGGTTTATGCAAACTTTATCGGACCATAAGGTCATCAACAGAATAAAAATGGAATTGTTTGGAGAAACAACTATTACAAGAAAAATAATTTTGGAGGATGGGCTTATTGTTGTTGTTGATGGTCTTAGTGGTGATGGAGCTATTGGTGATGGTAGTGGTACTGCTGTTGGTGTTAATGATGCTCCTCTCACAGTATTTAAGCAAACCATTATGAGTATGATCATACTGGTTATACAGATTTTGCCTCTCCCAGCAAAGGTTTTGCATGCAAATGTCAAGACTGTAGGGCGAAACATGATGTAGTGATTAATGCTATTAATGCATTAACTACTTCTGTAAAGAAATTGATATCTAAGAGGGGTCTCATTCCATTAAAGAGGATTTTATTTCCATCCGCTCCATTAGAGATTAGGGCTAAGGGGAGAAGGAGAGTGATTTCCAGGGCATTATCAAGCATCCAAAAAAGCGAAATTGCAACTCCTCTGTCTGTGTGTTTCACTGAGCAACGTATAATGTCCAAAGAAGAGCAGCACGAGCTGAAGAAGGTGAATATATTTTGTCTTCCAACTGACAAAACAAACAGACACATACCTGTTTCAATAAATGACACATCTGCTGAAAATTATCAAACAAATATATACATCTGTTGCAACAGTTGATTAACCTGTTGCACCAGATACTTTATCTGGTGCAACATATGTCTCATCTATTTTAGCAAATCTAACAGCTCTTCATACTACTTTTATTTGTACCAACAGATGACCTATATGCTGCAACAGATGATTCATATGTTGCAACGGATGGTTCATCCATTGGAAATTATCAGACAGGGTCTTCTCATGTAGAAATTTTTCCCAATAGTTGATTCATTGTTGCAACAAAAATATAATCTTTTTGGTATAATTTAAAATGACAAGAAGACCTGTTTGATTCGCTAGAAGAGATGAGTTATCCATTTTTATTTTATTGTATCTCCGTGATTAGCATTGACCAATTCTGGCTTTCCAGGTGGATGTAGAAGAAGCTACTGCTGAACAACATTGATAATATGATACTCTTTTTATGGAAATACGAAGAATAGAAAGTGCAAAAACTGTATGTAAGCGACAATAAAGATCCACGACGAGCAAAGCCGAATTCCATAGCACCGGATGAAGAATAACTTTACCATACTAAGTAGATCTTTATAGCTTGAGTTTATCAAATCAAAGTAATCGTTGGTAGTATACTTAAATTGTTGTTGATGTATTTGTTGAGATCTATACCCATAATAATTTTTTTATATTTTATTTATTCGTTGACTTATTTCAACTAATTTATGAATTGTTCGATTTATTTTATTTTATCTACGAATTTTATTTATTCCTTAGATTTGAACTTATTAATTGAAAAGGAATACTAGATTCAAATATTGAAACAGATAATGTATCCGTTGCAACAAACGACACATCTATTGAAAAAATCGAATAGATTTAGACATATGTTGCAACAGGTAGGTGATCTGTTGGAATTTATCAAAATGTCTTCCCACTGTTGCAACAGATGGACTTTAGATAAAAACATCGAGATAATGCAATAGATGACCAACCTATTACAACAGATAAACTATATGTCAGAACAAGTAGGATAACTGTTACAACGGATGGAGAATCTGTTGTATTATAAAAATTTAACTTTCGTTGGACATAAAAAATTACCACTACGTGTAAAAAGGTTAAAGTGAATTGAATTGAAATAAAAAAGGCACAGCCCATCGACGGTGTTCAGTTCAAACACCTAAAATAAAATAGGCATCAAGTAGACAATGTTCATTTTAAACACGTAAAATAAAATTGGCATCAAATGTGTCAGTGTCAGTCTGACACATTTTGCTGACTTGCCGTCACTTGCCCCCAATGGTCATTTTTTTCCCCCATTGTCTTATATATTCATCTTCCTCCTAAAATTTAACCCTAAATTCCCAAATCTTCTTCTTTATCGTCATCGTCTTTTATCTATTCAAATTATTTCTTTCCTTTTTTCCAACTGAGCTTGACAGTGTCGAGTGCATCTTCTACTTTTTTTGTGATAAAGATTTTTGATATTGTAAGTGCGGTCATGAAGCTCTGTTAAAGACTTCTTGGACTCAAAAAAATTCAGGTCGCAGGTTTTTTACTTGTAAGATTTCAAAGATAATATTTTTTTATTTAATTAATTGATTAATTATTAACTTGTAATTGTTTTGTAATTGTGTTCTCTTTTTTTTTTTTATAGAAATTGGGTGGATACGATTACTTTGATTGGTATGAAGAGTGACACCCTTCACAAGCAAATCGTGTAATTTGGGGTTTGTTGAACAAAGTCAAGGCTTCTGAAAAGAAACAAAATCGAGCAAAAACATACTACATTATTGTCGTTATTGCTACTGGTTTGGTGTTGTTGGGCACATGAATATTCAAGCCTAATTGCTGAAAATAACACCAATATGGTTAGAAATGAGAAGAAAAATGATCTGTTGTGGATGGTTGGGAAAATTTATTGAGT
The DNA here is from genome assembly GCA_030864225.1 of Capsicum baccatum var. pendulum. Classification (NCBI taxonomy): domain Eukaryota; kingdom Viridiplantae; phylum Streptophyta; class Magnoliopsida; order Solanales; family Solanaceae; genus Capsicum; species Capsicum baccatum. The sequence continues at coordinate 69,853,555 of CM061558.1, read as the reverse complement.
AGTTGTTGTTTGTACTGTATTGTTGAGTGAGAATGAGAGAGAAAGAGCCAGACCTAAAGATTTGAAATGATAAAACATTTTGTATGGGTTGATTTGTATTTTGAAATTGAATGATAAGTAGTTTTGAAAATGTTAATTTGGTCCGAAATGATCTTAATTATTTTTAAAATCATAAAATATATGCATAATTTTTAACCCTCTCATCATGCAATTACCAAAAGGGTAATTCAATTGAAATTATATAAAAACAATTGAAGTTGTAGTAGACCGAGTACTATAGGAGGTGACCCTGTGAAAACTCACACCTGGTCCTAGATTAATCAATTTAGGTACTATTAGTCTAACATATGAACTCAATTGAAATTGTAAAAAATAAATGTTCTATAAGTTGTGTCAGATTTCTCATTTGTTGTAAATTATCAATCATATTAGGTAACAACAGATTACGAATCTGATGTAAATTATCAAATAGATTAGGTCATCTGTTACTACAGATTACCCATCTATTGTAAATTATCAAATGGATTGTCATATGTCACATCAAATTACCCATATATTGTAAATTATCAAATAGGTGCTACCATCTGTTGTGGCTGACCCTATGAGAACTCACCCTTAGTCTGAGATCAATAGATAGTTTACCCTATGAGAACTCACCCCTAGTCCTAGATTATTTAATTAAGGTATTAGTACCCTAGTCCTAGATTAATCAATTAAGGTATTAGTCTAACATATGAGGTAGTAAGAATTAGTTCGGCTCAGAGTGATCGATCGACGACTCTATTGGGAGGAACGCAGTACCATCTCATTATGCAATTGACAAAAGACTCAATTGAAGTTGTAGTTGACCCTATGAGAACTCACCCCTAGTCCCAGACTATTCAATTAAGGTATTATTACCTTATTCCTAAGTTAATCAATTAAGGTATTGTCTAACATATGAGGTAGTAAGAATCGATTCAACTCAGAGTGATCGATCGACAACTCTGTCGGGAGGAACGCAGTACTGTCTCATTATGCAATTGCCAAAAGACTCAATTGAAGTTGTAGTTGACCCTATGAGAACTCACCTCTAGTACCAGATTGTTCAATTAAGGTATTAGTACCCTAGTCCTAGATTAATCAATTAAGGTATTAGTCTAACATATGAGGTAGTAAGAATCGGTTTGGCTCAGAGTGATCGATCAACGACTTTGTCAGGAGGAATGTAGTAACGTCTCATTATGCAATTGACAAAAGACTCAATTAAAGTTGTAGTTGACCCTATAAGAACTCACCCCTAGTCCCAGACTATTCAATTAAGGTATTAGTACCCTAGTCCTAAACTAATCAATTAAGGTATTAGTCTAACATATGAGGTAGTAAGAATTAATTCAGCTCAAAGTGATCGATCGGCGACTTTGTTAGGAGGAATGCGTACCGTCTCATTACACAATTGCCAAAAGACTCAATTGAAGTTGTAGTTAATCCTATGAGAACTCACCCCTAGTCCCAGACTATTCAATTTAGGTATTAGTACCCTAGTCCTAGATTAATCAATTAAGGTATTAGTCTAACATATGAGGTAGTAAGAATCGGTTTGGCTCAGAGTGATCGATCGATGACTCTATCGGGAGGAATGCAGTACTGTCTCATTATGCAATTGCCAAACTATGAGAACTCACCCCTAGTCCTAGACTATTCAATTAAGGTATTAGTACCTTAGTCCTATATTAATCAATTAAGATATTAGTCTAACATATGAGGTAGTAAGAATCGGTTCAGCTCAAAGTGATCAATCGACAACTCTGGTCGAGAGAAACGCAGTACCGTCTCATCATACAATTGCCAAAAGACTAAATTGAAGTTGTAGTTGACCCTATGAGAACGCAAATTCAATTAAGGTGTTAGTCTAACATATGAACTCAATTGAATTATATATAAACAAATGTTCAACCTGTTGCAACAGATGTCTTTTCTGTTGGATTAAATCAAATAGATTACGTAATCTGCTGTAATATATTATCCATCTGTTGTAAGCTATCAAACAGATTAAGTCATTTGTTGGGACAGATCAAGAATTTATTGTAAACTATCAAATAGATTAAGTTATCTATTGCGACAGATTACCCATCTATTGTAAATTATCAACTAGGCGCTATCATCTATTGTAGTTGACATTATGAGAACTCACCCCTAGTCCTAGATTAATAAATTAAGGTATTAGTTGAACATATGAGGTAGTAAGAATTAGTTCGGCTCAGAGTGATCGATCGGCGACTCTTGTCGGGAGAAATGCAGTCCCATCTCATCATGCATTTGCCAAAAGACTCAATTAAAGTTGTAGTTGACCCTATGATAACTCACTCCTAGTCCCAGATTATTCAATTAAGGTATTAGTTGAACATACGAGGTAGTAAGAATCGGTTCGTATCAGAGTGATCGATCGATGACGGGAGAAATGCAGTACCGTCTCATCATGCAATTGCCAAAAAACTCAATTGAAGTTATAGTTGACCCTTTGTGCTCATTCATCCATCCCTAATTCCACCTATATCAATGTAGGTACTATTATTAATCTTAACATTAAGTTAATGAGAACACATTTCAACTTAGAGTGATCGATCGATGACTCGGGTCGGGATGAACGCAATAGTAACACCATGCAAATGCAATGACTCAATTGGATTTGTAATTGACCCTTTGAGCTCATTCATTCATCCCTCGTTCCACCTAGATCGATGTAGGTACTATTATTAATCTTAACATTAAGTTAATGAGGAGCTCATTCTTGTATCCCTAGTTCATCCTAAATCAATTGCATTGAAATCTGTTGCAATAAACAACAAAGCTATTGGAGAATTTTAAATAGATAACACTATCTGTGGCAACCGATGACATTTCTTATTTAATTATCAAATAGACATTTGCATTTGTTATGACAGATGACTGAGCTGTTAGAAATTTTCAAACAGATATTGATATCTATTATAACAGATGATGTTTCTGATTTAGTTATCAAATGACATTTCCATCTGTTGTCACAGATGACTGAGCTGTTGGGATTTCTCAGACAGATATCTAAATCTATTACAACAAATGACATATTTGTTTGAAAATCTTTTTGTTTTCTTTTAATTTTAAAGCAAGCTACTGTCTGAGTAGATAAAGTAGTAGTAGTACTACTAAAGGCGGTAAAAAATGTTTCTTGGATAACTCAAAAATCTCATAAAGTAGTCTTGTCCTGTCTTTTCAATGTCACCCGTTTTCTTCCTCGTGCCCCTCAAATTATTAGTGAATATTAATTAATAAATGTTGAAACCCCTAATACTTCTTTCGTTTCATATTGACTTGGTACTCCCATCAAGAAAATATTAATTAGGGGTTTATTTTACTACCAAATTAGTCTTATTAATTATGCTTTGAAAATATAAATTTGAATAAATACACTTTGTTTAGTCATTTAATATTAAGGGTAGTACATCTAGAAATTAGAATTATCTCATCTCTCCTCTCCTCTCCTTCAACCCTAAATCTCTCATATTTTTTCTTTTTATCCTCTTTAGGGTTATCAAAGCCTTTTTTTCTGTCCTCTTTCTCAAAAATTTCCGTTCGGATCTAAACTGATCGATATCCATATCTTAGATTCCTCGACTAAAATTACTATTTTGACCCCCCTTTTGATATTAAGGTATGATATGATTCACTATTACTCTTTTATTCTCGTATTCTTCTTGCTACTTTATTTACATCTTTTTATTTATTTAATTACCATTTTCCCATATCATATTTATGTAAAAAATTTGAAGGAACTTTTAATTTTTGAATAAACATACCGAGAATTTTTATTATAAGATGCAAAAAAAAGGTCATCTGTTGGGAGAAATTTAAAAGCCTTGTTGGCAGTATCATTTTTTTATGTATTTTGTTTGTTTCTTTGTTGTTGATGCTGTTATTCATGTTGTTGGTGGGGTTGGCGTTGTTGGAAATTGTGTTGTGGTGTAGTTTAGACGATGGGTGCTTCTTAGCTTAAAAATAGTGGAGTCCTAACAATCAACACAAGGAGTAATGGAGAAAAAAATAAAAAGTTTAAAGTGAATAAGAAGAGAAGATGGGTTACCAAAATTAAATAAATATGTGCTGAGTGAGAATTGAACTTAAGACCAAAAGAAATAAATAGCCTTAAGCACCCATAAACAACAACTAGGCTAACCAAACAACTCTTACTATGGGTGCGCACTGATTAGATTATATACATTTTTTTCTTTATTTTCACATACATATATAAAGTTTGATACGAGTTCAGTCTGTGCTCGCGCACCCGGAGGACTCCATATGGGTCCGTCCCTTATTGTTGATGGTGTTGGAACATAGGATGTATGCTTCTTTGTTGTTGATGATATTGTTGGAACAAATATTGTTGTTTTCTTTGTTGTTGATGTTTTTTATTTGTTGTTTGTAGTTTATGTTGTTGTTGATGTTGCAACAGACGGAGCAACTGATGGAATAAATCAAACCACCAGCAAGGCTGCTATGTATTCCAACAGACTCCATATCTGTTACATTAGACTCCATATCTGACGCAAAAGACTCCACATCTGATGCAAACTATCCAAAATTTAATGTAATATTGTTGAAACTATCAGGGATTTATGTGTTGTGTGTGTTACTTAAATAAAACTGGTGACTTTATTAATATGTAAATTTAAAAAATATCGGATCTAAATACAACATTTTATCTTTTTGTTTTATTTTTGAAAGAGACAGATTGGTAATCTGTTGCAAAATATATTCCACCTGTGAGATAACTTACAACATATGGACAATCTGGTGCAACAAATGGATATATCAGTTTGCTTTTCCATCAACTGTGACGTCTGTTGGAACTTGCTAGTCATCTATTTATTCAATTTCATCGAGAACAATAGATTTTTCTAAACACTTCTTGGCCAAACTCAATTTTTGCTCTTTGATTGCTTCTCTCTTTTTTGTTTGCATCCTTCAAGCTGGCCTCCAAATTCAATTTTTTCCCTTAATCCAATAGAAAAAATCTAGTTTGGTTGAAGGATGCAAAGAAAAAAAGAAGCAATCCAAGAGAAAAAATTGAATTTGGCCAAGAAGTGTTTAGAATAATCGATTGATCTCGATGAAATTGAATAAACAGATGACTAGCAAGTTGCAACAGATGTCACAGCTGATGGAAAAACAAACTGATATATCCATCTATTGCAACAGATTGTTCATATGTTGTAAGTTATCTGATAGGTGGAATATATTTTGCAAAAGATTACCAATCTTTCTCTTTCAAAAATACAACAAAAAGATAAAATATTGTATTTAGATCCATTTTTTTCTAATTTACTTAATAATAAAGTCACCAGTTTTATTTAAGTAACACTAACACACACAACACATAAATCTCAGATAGTTTCAGCAATATTACATTAAATCCCGGATAGTTTGCTAATTATGTCTTATCCCAAAATTTCAAATTGTGATACATATGTTAAGCAGTGATACATATATAGACTAGTGATACATATGTATATGTATCACTAGTATATACATATGTATACAGTAGTGAGACATATAGCATATGTATCACTATTAAATATGAATCCGGGATTTTATGTAATTTTTTAAAACATTAAGAGATATTGTGTAATATGGTGTCTTCAATATGGGATTTGTGCAATTTTTCCTTTTAAGGGATATGAACAGTCGTGGCTTTTTGTTTGACTAAGTCTAGTCCCTTCTAATTCAATCATTTTATAAATAGGTCCCTCCGGCCTCCTCACTCACTCTCGTTCATTCTACTATACTTACCATACTAATATGTCAAATCCAGATTTGTACAAGAAGGTTCATATAGAGTCCTTGCAGGAACTTCAAAGGCAGTTTAATAAACTCCAAAGGAATTTGGCCGACTTTTGAGGGAGGCTGAAGAGGGCCCTGCTGCTGCTGGATGAAAATTGTCAGGTTGACAATAATAATAGTAATAATAATAATAATAATAATTAGGTTATTTTTTTTCTTTCTTTTAGCATATGTATTTCCCTTTTTTATATCTGATCTACCTACAAGGGATTCAAAAAAATCCATTTGGTTTGGTTTGGTCGATTTTGAATTTATAATTCTTATTCAATATTTAATTATCATTCTATTTATTCCCTATTCTCAACATGTCGGCGGTTGGAGTTAGGGATACGATCATGATGAGAAATTCTCCTAAAAATGGTTCGTTAATAAATAATAAAGAACTAAATGATATTATAATCATAAAAAAAAGATTATTTAATTTAAAAAAAGTCACAACATTGGATTAATTTAATTAAGATATATATATATATATATATATATATATATATATATATATATATATATATATATATATATATATATGATGATATGATTTTTAAGAAAAAAGTTAATGAATAGTCGTGACTGTGACTTTTGTCTAAACACATTCAACAAACAAACAAAAATAAAAAACACTTCTGATGCATCAAATTCCTCATCTGTTGCGACTTATGAATCTGTTAGAAGAAATAAAAAAATTTTCTTAAACAGATGGTCAATTTATAGCAACAAATGGTATATCTGTTGAAACAGATGCATTATCTGATACAACAGATATACAATTTGTTGCCATAACTCAATTAATAAAAATGGTTATTAAAGAAACGGAACGGTTATTGAAAACCAGGTGTATTCGATTTTTAAATTGAGAAAAATGTTATTTAAATTTAATAAGCTAAAAATTCATGACTTGTCACAATAATAAAAACCTCACCACCAGCTTGATTTAATTAAGTCATTTCTTTTCACAGAAAAGAATAAGGAAATAAATGATAAACACAATTTAAACTGTAAAAAACTCACCAGAAATATTCTTGTTTTTAAATCTTCTTTATTAATTTATATAATTAAAAAGTCAGAAAATTTGGATGTCATGAAGATAATTTATTTTTTTAAAAGATATATATATTATATGTTGCAACAGATATATTATTTGATGCAACAGGTTAACTATTTGTTGCAACGGATGATATATCTGTTGTAACAGATGATTTATCTGATGCAACAAATATATAATCTGTTGTCCAACTCAGTATAAAAAAAACAATTCCTGAAAAGAACTAATTATTAATAATAATAAAGCTGAAAAGTCATGACTTATCATAATATTGATTAATTTAATTAAGTCATAACTTTTTACAGTAATCAAGAATGTCATTAATAAATGGAGGTGAACAGTTGTGTCTTTAAATCTGCTTTATTAATTTATATAATTAAAAATTCACAAAATTTGAATGTCATGAAGATAATTTATTTTTTTAAAAAAAATATATATTATATGTTGCAACAGATATATTATCTGATGCAGCAAGTTATCTATTTGTTGCAAATCATGATATATCTACTGTAACAGATGATTTATCTGATGCAACAGATATATTATCTGTTGTCCAAAATAGTGTAAAAAAAATGATTCCTGAAAAGAACTAATTATTAATAATAATAAAGCTGAAAAGTCATGACTTATCAAAATATTGATTAATTTAATTAAGTCATAAATTTTTACAGTAATCAAGAATGTCATTAATAAATGGAGGTGAACAGTTGCGATTTTTTGCCTAACTCATTCAAGTTCAATCCTCTATAAATAGGTCCCTCCTTACTCAATCGTTCGTTCTACTACACACTATTTATTCCTCGCTCTTGTTACACCTTCAACTACTTTCTGTTCAAGGACTTGATAGCTTTTTTCTGTCTCTGGTAAGTTTTTTTCTTGATTTTTGTGTAAATATACGTTGTATTATATTACATTCGAATTCTTTCTTTTCTTTACTTTTGTGTTTACGTGAGTGTTTTGTCAACTTATGCATTTTCTAGATATGGTTGATCCTGTGTGGGATGTCGCTATTTTACAAGACGCCATGAGGGAACTGCAGAAGGAGCTTCATGACCTGCATTGGGAGTTGGCCGCCGTCAGAGTAAGGATGCTGCGGGAGATCCGCGGATGCGGAGGCGCTGCTGCTGCCCTTTGAAGATTGGTCGGCTGGCCATACAAATAATAATGATGTTAATAATGATTATAATAATAATTAAGCTTTTTTCTGTTATCTATGTATTTTTTTTTGTTTGTTTTATAAAAATTATGTTTGATGCACTTTATTTCATATTTAATTTTCATGCTGTCTATTTCTATTTCTTAACGAATGACATGTCTACAATTAAGAAATAATTTGATTCCAGTATCAATAGCAAGAACATATGAGTTATCTGTTAGCTTCTGTGTGTGACAGGAGCTGTATCTGAATTTTGTTGTTCAAAACATATTAGTAATCTGATGAAACAGATTATTTATCTGCTGAAACAGATTATTTATCTGCTGAAACAGATTACTAATCTGGTGCAACAGAATACCCATCTATTTGATTCATATTACGGCACCTAAAACCCTTAAACATGAATCCATCCAACATGAGTCTACTGTTACAACGGAACATTTATTTGTTGCCGCCGATAATGGATCTGTTTAAACTGATTGCTTTTGTATTGCATTCATGTTCGCGCGCCAGCTATTATTGAAAAAACAACACACTAGCAGTTACCCAGATTCAACTAAAAAGCATAATCTGACTTACCAAAGTCTCCCCTCAAGTAAATTTCAAAGTTGAAAGTGATTTACGAAACAAAATTTACGAAACAATGGTCAACAAGAAGAATATGAAGATGATAATGAAGTATAAGATGATGATAATGAATTAGAATATGATGAATAAAGCAACAGCAACAATGAACAACAAATATCGCAAAGAGAGAGAAAATAACAATGGATGAGGGGAGAGAAAAGGTGTATTTTTTTCATTCGTTCCCCATTATATATTAACTAACATTTGGATCAAAGTGTAAATTTAAAAACTTGTGGGTTATTTGAAATTTCCAAAACTTTCTTAAACCATAATTAAGTAATTTTCACCTCTACTCAATTATTAAGACTTGTATCACCTATACCTCATTTTAAAACTCTTTTGTCACCTATGGCCCAACCCCTCCCCCCAAAGGTGGTAACAAGTTTTGGGACAATCGTAGAACACAAAAAGTCATTAAAAAAAAAGACTAACAGGACTACAAATTTATTTTATGGCTGGCATGACAGCCATAAGATGACATTTTTATTTATAATAATGGAGTTCGGGAGAAATTTATCACTTTTATTAGTAACAATAGGTATTACGTAACTTTTGCTCATCAAAATTAAAATAGTATAAAAAATCATCTAATAATTTTGTCTCTACTAAAATTTAAATTTGAAACCTCATAACTCTCAATCGACTTTAATATTAATCACAAGGCCACACCTTTGGTGTGAAGGCTACTCTATCAGAATTGGAACCTTGGCTAGGTCTATCTAGATATTACTCTCTAGAGTAGAGTCTTGGTATAAAAATATCAATAGTATAGGTCTTTCTGGCACTCTACCTTTGGGCGCTCTGCTTGAACTTAATCATTTTTGTTTTGGATCGTCACTACTAAAAAAACTCGAAAAAACCAACCACACCATGTGATTAAAAAAAATCGACCACAAGTGGTCGATTTTTTTTTTCTTTTAAAGCGACCACATGTGGTCGCTTTTATATTTTAACATTTCAAAATAATCATTTCAAAAATTTTTATATTAATTATAATTTCTTTTACAAATAAAAATTAAAAAAATAACAAAACTGACCACTTGTGGTTGGTTATCTTTAAAAAGATATAATTAAAGAATATTTTAAAAAACTGACCACTTGTGGTCAGTTTTAAAAAAATTAATTAATTTTTAAAAAATACCGACCACTAGTGGTCGGTTTTTAATTAAAACAAAAATTAAAAACCGACCACTTGTGATCGGTTTTTAATGAGATTAAAAAAAAAAATTAAAAAAATCGACCACATATGGTCAATTTTTTAATTAAAATAAAAAGAAAATATTTTTAAAAAAACGACCACATGTGGTCCTTTTTTAACAAAAAGAAAAATTAAAAACCGACCATTTGTGGTCGATTTTGGAACTGAAAAAAGAAAAAAGTAAATAATTATTTTTAAAAATAATTATATAATTTTATATTTACTTTATGTAATCTAATTATTATTACTAGTAAAAATACTATATTAGATTATATATATAATCTAATATATTTACTTTATTAAAAAATAATCTAATATATTATTTTTTAAAATTATACTGATTACACGTAGTCAATAACTAATATAATAATATTAAAAATCAACCAATCTTAGATTTTGTTAAAAAACTTACACTAAAAAATATATCAAATATAATATACAAATTATGTTAAATGTAATCTTTATCTTTTACTTATGATTCAATATATTAAAAAATATTCTCCTTTATATATACGTTAAATGACGTTAAACATGCATAATCTTTGTATAATGAATATGTGTGTATATATATCATACCATTGGGATAGACAATTGAAAACTGATGTTTATAGTACGTATTTGAAACCTGAAAACTGATGTTTATAGTACGTATTTGAAAGCTGATGTTTATTATGGCATAGTAAAATCGTCTATGCGATGTTTATAGTACGTATTTGAAAGTTGATAGATAATTGAATATATGTATATATACGTATATCTCGTGTAGTGACATATGCAGTAATCGAAAGGTAGATAACTGAATCTATATATCAAAATATTTTGAATAAAATGATACTATTGAGGATTGAAGTAGTAATATACTGTACGTAGATGTGATATTTATGTAAGTTAGTCAAAATAATCAATAACTCATCAAAGTATGTATACAAAATACGTCGCATTATATTACGAGGTAATATACTCGTGTACATATGTGATGTATATATATAGTACGTATTTAGAACTTGATATATGTAGTAGATAGTGTGTATATGTGTGTGTGTATAGGTATATATATATAGTATATATACATATTATGTAGCGAAGGTATAATGACATAAGATAAACTAACCGATAATTCATCTGAGTATATGTAAAATACATTGTATATTATTATGGGATAGTAAAATCGTGTATGTGAAGTATAAAATACGTATTCGTGAGTTGATATATATATACATATACATATACATATATACATATATATATATATACACATATACATATATATACATATATATACCTATATATATACATATATATATATAGATATGATGTAGTGATCGATCGATGAACGATGTAGTCAAAACTAGCAGAATCTACCAAAAAATAATGAATACCTTGATTTGAAATGATCGAAGTAATAATATATTGTACGTTGATGTGATATTAATGTAAGCTAGTCAAATTAATCGATAACTCGTCAAAGTATGTATACGAAATACGTCGTATTATATTACGGGGTAATATACTCGTGTGCATATGTGATGTATATAGTACGTATTTAGAACATTATATAGTCGATAGTGTTTATGTGTGTGCATGTAGAGGTATATATATAGTGTATAAACATATTATGTAGTGAAGGTATTATATTGACATAAGATATTAAACTAATCGATAATCATCAGAGTATATATGAAATATGTTGTATATTATTATGGGGTAGTAAAATCGTGTATGTGATGTATTTAGTACGTATTTGAAAGCTGATAGCCCATCGAATGTATTTATGTATACGTATATCTCGTGTAATGATGTATGCAGTACTCAAAAGCTAGAAAACTGAATCGATATATCAAAATAACTTGCATGATACATTGATATCATTCTATTGAGAAAATAGATATACTATTTTGTGTCAATATAGGCACGTGTATATTGTTAAAGTTTTAATAACGTAAGATAAGTAATCGATAATTTATTTGATTAACACGTTGTATCACGAGGTATATAGATACATATAATATCGTATTTAAAAGTTAATTAACCAAAAAATTTAATTTGTTAAAAATTAATTTTAATTTATTAATTTTAATTTATATGCATTAATAGTTTTTCGATAGTGATTTTTTTAAAACTAAATCGAACACATATTTTATTTTAGAAACAATTTTGTAAAAACTCACCACATGTGGTCGATTTTTGAAAATAAAAAAAAGGTATTAATTTCAATTCGACCTGACCCGACCCTATACCCATCTAAATATTACACCCAAAACACACACAAACACACACACACAAAGTGCGTGCGACACACACAGAGAGCTTCTTCGGCGACGGCAGCTCCTCCGGCGACGGCAAATTGGCCTCCGAAGACTCCACACACACAAGTACGTTGTTCTCTTCTTCTCTTAACTACCCATTTCTCTTTAAGTTACTAAATGACACACAACCCTAGTTGCGATTTGAAGTTTTAGAAATGTGAGTGTGATTTAATTGATGTTTTTTTGGCCTTTTTTTATTTGATTCACCTTGTTTTGGGTCTCGAAGGTGTTTTATTTTATGGGTTTTGAGTAATTTTGGTTAAGCTTGCTCAAAAATCAAGTGTGATTTTGAGCTTATTTCTGGTCTTTATACTTGTTTGGGGTGAAAATTAAGTGTATTTTAGATGTTTTGTTAAAGGAGTTTGTCTTAATTGTTGTTGCAATTCTACTCATTGTGATCCAAGATTATGGATCTAATTGATAAAGTAAGTGATGAATTGATAGTTAGTTTCTTCTTAATTGTTGTTTTTGTGTCTTTTTTTACTTGTTTGAGGTTAAAAATTGAGTGTGATTCTACTGGGTATGTAATTGTTGTTGTTAGTCAAAATGGAAGTCATAAATGTGATAGCTTTTACTAAATTGTTGTTGTAATTTTTTAAGCCAAAGATTATTCTTTCTAATAATTATATTTTTTTTGACAGAATCTGAATTCGAAAAAAGAATTGCTTTGCTATTTTACAAGTGACCACTTATCTCTTTCTCTTTAATTTAGGCCAAGTAAAGGTAAGTTGATTTCTCTTTATTTTCTTATAATTAAGTCTTTAAATGTAGTTTAGTTTGGGATTGTTCGCTGTAGAAGGTTTTGAAAGCCATAGAAATTTTGTAATGATTATATGGTGTGAGAGGGACATGCGACGCCTCTACTTATTTGCTTTGTTACACTTGTTCAATTGTTTGACTTATTATACTACAAATGAATATGTTACTTGAAAGTGAATAAGTGTAGTTACTTGAAGGTGAACTTTTATTTTGAATTTTGTTGAAGCATAGGTACTTGAAATATGAACTTTTTATTGTGAATTTTGCTATGCTTGATAATTTTGAATGTGGTTTAGTTTGGTGACTTAGGTGGTGACTTAGTCACTTGAAATCGATTATGTGTAGGTACTTGAAATGTGAATTTATCATTTTGAAGGTAGTTTAGTTTGTTGTTTTAGGAGGTGACTTAGTATAAGACCCCGAAAAATTCTAAGCTTAACTCAGTCCATTAGAGCTTGTTAAAGGATCCCAGACTTAGAAAAATTTAGCTAAGTATTCGGACTTAATGTTATTTTAGACTTTGTAGGTTGACAACTCTATTTCACGACCCTTATGACCTTAAAGTAATGATTTTTAGGTTGAATCATGATCGGGAATATCAACAGGTGTTCCTGGACAAGTTTTGAATTTTTTGGACTTTGTTTGGATCACATTTAAAAGCTCAAACCAGTGGATCGACACGATCTCGGCGTGCTGCGTCGCCCATCGCGTCGATGAATTTTTTCACCAGCTCCCAGTGCAAATTCCAGTGAACCAACACAGACTCAACGCGGTGCGTCGGTCTACACGTCGCTAGTCTAATTTTCAGTAATTAAAACTCACGTCCAGAGGGGTAAATGGGTATTTTCCCATCTTATATCAGCCTCCAAAATATGTAATTAAGCCATCCAAAAGGCAAAAGTTACTCATTCTCTCTAGAATATTTCAAGAACAAACCCTAGTTCATCACATTCAAGACTTCAAGTTCCAAGGAAATCCATGTATGACAGGTGTTCATCCAACGGTCCCTTCCACCCTTGGAGTCCAAGAAACTCTTTTAAATTTTAAGTAAATTTATTTCATGATTTTCATAATTTGGATTCAAATGTATTCAGGATTATGCTGTTGATTGGGTTTCTATTCCATGATTAAGTTCAAGATTTATGTAAAAAACAATTATTATGTATGTAGTATCATGTGAATTCATGTTAAAGTCTTGAAATTGTGATGCCCATGTGTTGATTGGTACTATGTGCATATACAATATCTTCTAAGTGTTTGATGAGTTGTTCATGTGAATTAAATAGTAAGGTTATATCATGTTAGCATGTATACCAGTTTATGTCATTCAAGTTTTTGATAAAATACCTCTATAGATGTATTATGATCAAGTGTGCATTTCTATGTTGTGCAAGGTCATGTGATGCTTTACTTTTCATGCTATTAAGTCCTAGGGGTATATAATACCCAATAATTTAGTTGTTTACCTAGAGCCAGTGTTAGTTACAAAATAATCTCAGCCATGTCACGATCAGTAATAATCTCAGTCAATTATAGAACTCAGAAAAAACTCTGTAGACTTAGTATCAGTCTAGTCCAGTTTAATATTCAGTTCAGACCTCAGTAAATTCAATCAGTTAATAGAATTCAGTAGTATTTCGCCAGTCAATGGAATTTAGAGAACTCAGTTCAGTTCAGTTAGACAGTATAATCAGTAACAGTTCAGTTAAGACTAGTATGAACTAGGAATCAGTTCAGTGTCTCTTTAGTTGGGAGTAGGATTCAGCACCGAGTGAACCCAGGGATGGAGGCATTCCTGCCAGCATAGGGTTTGACTCTTAGTAGCTATTCCTGCATTACAGAACTATATAGCTAGCTTAGGTTGAGATATCTTCCTGCCAAACTAGGGTTGATTCATCTCATACGAGTTTTCTTGCCAGCGAGGGTTGACGAAAGACCTTTCTATCAGAGAGGGTTAACTCACAGTTGTCTTTACCCATAGCACGGTACTGACACCCTTCCAACTAGAGTTATAGGTTGTACCCCAATCTATTCAAAAAGGGGCATGTCGATTAGATGATTACCTCTCACAGTCTCAGTTTTAGTCCCAGACTCAGTATAGAACTCAGTTAGTTCTACAGAATTAGGATTGTCAGATATAGCCACTCAGTTCAATATGGAACTCAATACAGTTCCACAGAATCGGGACTGTCAAATACAGTCATTTAGATACCAGTTATATAGTATCAGTAAACTTAGATATCAGTAAATCAGTAATTCAGAACTCAATATCCAGTGTTATTACGACCTCAGTTATAGTTTACATATTCATGCATGTACTTTCATTCAGTTATACTCATGTTATTCAGTCAGTATTGTTGATCCATCAGCAACAGACTAGTGGTGAGTCCTCATTATTCAAGGATAGATTTATTATTACAGTATTTCAATACTTAGTTTATTTCAGTAGTCAAAGTTAGTTGGGAACTTGTCCCATCAACTCCTTGTTCAGACAGTAAAGGCTTTTCAGACTAGAGTATTTTCAGATAGATGTTCAGTTTTAGTATTTATTTTAGATTTGAACCTTATGGCAAGTTTCTGCCTAATTTCTACATAATTACAGTATTACTATTCAGTTATTGAAGTAGGTATCAGTCATGGGTTGACTTGTAGTCCTTCGAGATTATAAACACCGTGTAGCGTCCGGGGTACAGACTTGGGGTGTTAAACTTAGTGACTTGAAAATGTTGAATTTTAGGTACTTGAAATGTGAATTTTTTTAATATGGTTTAGTTTGGTAACGTGGGATTATGTGTAGGTATTTTAAAGATAAATTTTTATTTTAATTATGGTTTAGTTTGGTGACTTGGGTGATGACTTAGTGAGATGAAATTTACCAAGTGTAGGAACTTTAAAGGTGAATTTTTTGTTTTGAATGTAGTTAAGTTTGGTGAATTGAGTGGTTACTTAGTGAGTTGAAATTGATTAAGTGTAGGTACTTGAAATGTGAATTTTTGTTTTGAATGTGATGGAATTTGGTAACATGTGAGGTGACTTAGTCTCATGAAATTGATTAAGGGTAGATAGTTTGGTGACTTGGTAGGTGACTTAGTCACTTGATTCTCTACTAAGTGTAGGTACTTTAAAGGTGAATTTTTATTTTAAATGTAATTAAGTTTGGTGACTTGGTAAGTCACTTAGTCACTTTCAATTTACTAAGTGTGGGTACTTTAAAGGTGAATTTTTTGTTTTGAATGTAGTTAAGTTTAGTGACTTGGTAGGTGACTTAGTGACTTGAAATTTAGTAAGTGTAGGTAATTAAAAGGTGATTTTTTTGTTTTGAATGTAGTTAAGTTTGGTGACTTGGTAGGTGACTTAGTCACTTGAAATTGATTAAGTGTAGGAACTTTAAAGGTCAATTTTTTATTTTGAATGTAGTTAAGTTTGGTGACTTGGTAGGTGACTTAGTCACTTGAAATTGATTTAGTGTAGGTACTTTAAAGGTCAATTTTTTATTTTGGATGTAGTTAAGTTTGGTGACTTGGTAGGTGACTTAGTCACTTGAAATTGATAAAGTCTAGGTACTTTAAAGATGAATTTTTTGTTTTGAATGTGGCTTAATTTGGTGACTTGGGTGATAACTTAGTGAGTTGAAAATGTTGAAGTTTAGGTACTTGAAATGTCTATTTTTGTTTTGAATGTAGTTAAGTTTGGTGACTTGGTAGGTGACTTAGTAACTTGAAATTTATAAAGTGTAGGTGTTTTAAAGGTAAATTTTTGTTTTGAATGTGGTTTAGTATGGTGACTTGAGTGATGACTTAGTTAGTTGATATTTACTAAGTGTAGGTACTTTAAAGGTGAATATTTTATTTTGAATGTAGTTAAGTTTGGTGACTTGGGTGGTTACTTAGTGAGTTGAAATTGATTAAGTATAGCTATGTGAAATGTGAATTAATCATTTTGAAGGTAGTTTAGTTCGTTGTCTTAGGAGGTGACTTAGTTACTTGAAAATATTGACGTTTAGATACTTGAAATGAAAATTTTTGTTTTAAATGTAGTTAAGTTTGGTGACTTGGTAGGTGACTTAGTCACTTGAAATTGATTAATTGTAGGTACTTTAAAGGTCAATTTTTTATTTTGAATGTAGTTAAGTTTGGTGACCTAGTAGGTGACTTAGTGAGTTTAAAATGTTAAAGTTTGGGTACTTGAAATGTGAACTTTTTGTGACTTGATATAACTAGTTGAATCTGATTGATTGTGTAGATGGAACCTGATTATAGTTGGATAAATCAACGAAATAATAATAATAGAATGGGTCTTAGGGAGGAATTTGTTGAAGGTGTCAGATGATTTGTTGAACATGCTAAGACACTTGATGTTTGGTCACGTTTTCAGGCTATTCGTTATCCTTGTGTTAGATGTAATGGTATAAATCTTTTAAAAGAAGAAGTTGTGAAGGAACATCTTTATAAAAGGGGGTTTCACGAGGACTTTTTAAGATTGCGTAGTTTTGATGGCGATGTTGAGCAAAATAACTTTGCTATTGGAGAAAGTAATAGGTCTTCAGGGAATAATAAATATCAAGAAACTTGGATGATAAAAATGGTACACGATGCTTTTGGGATGCAGTACGGGGGCGACTTTAGAGAAAATGTCGAAGAAGTTCCTAATAGAGAAGCGAGCAAATTCTATGATCAATTGCATGATGCTAGTAATCCTTTGTTTGACGGGTGTTCACACTTTCGTTTGTCTGTTGTTGTTAGATTATTAAGTATTAAATCTGACTGAAATATTGCTGAAGGAGGAATGGACTCAATGAAAACCTTATTAAAGAGTTAGTTGACCCCGACTTAGAGGTTCCTGATTTTTTCTATAAGACAAAAAGATTGGTGTCAAAGTTAGGTCTCTCCTCAGTTAGAATTGATTGTTGTGAAAATGGCTACATGTTATACTATATGGCAGATGCTAACCTAGAGGCCTGTAAGTTTTGTCATTATCCTCGCTATAAGCATGGTTGTAGTGAAAATAAAATTGTTATTAAGGAGATGCATTATTTACCTCTAATACCAAGGTTGAAGAGGTTGTATGCTTCAAACAACTCAGCTCCACATATGAGATGGCACAGTGAAAATAAAAGTCTCACTAGTGTTATGTGCCATCCATCTAATGGAGAGGCTTGGAAGCATTTTGATGCAACTTATCCAGATTTTGTAGCTGAGACACGAAATATCCATTTGGGATTATGTGCAGATGATTTCTCTTCTTTTTCAGTTAGTGCTACGCCATATTCATGTTGGCCAGTATGTATCATCCCGTATAATCTTTCTCCTAAAATATTGGTGACTAGTCCCTATATATTTCTGAATTGTGTTGTTCCTGGCCCGCGTAATCCAAAAAGCGGAATAGATGTCTACTTGCAATCTTTGATCGATGAACTTTAAATTTTATGGATCAATGAACTTGGGATATCTCACTTAAACAGAATTTCAATCTGCGTGCATATCTAATGTGGACTATTAATGATTTTTCTGCTTATGGAATATTGTCTGGGTGGATGACAGCTAGAAAGTTGGCTTGTCCATACTGCATGGAAAAAATAAAATCTTTCGCATTGAGACATGGTAGTAAAAATTCATGGTTTGATTGTCATCGTTGTTTCTTGCCACCTAATCATGAATTTAGGAGACTCAAGAATGCATTTAGAAGGAATAGAAGGGAACATGATGGTCCACCTCCAAGGCTATCTGGTCATGACATCTAGGAGAGAGTTCAGGATTTACCTAAAGTCAGCAAGGAACCATTGTACAGGCTTGATGGATATGACGTTTTGCATAACTGGACTAAGCAAAGTATATTTTGGGAGTTAGAATATTGGCCAGATAATTTACTTCGAAATAATGTTGATGTCATGCATACTGAGAAGAACTATTTTGACACCTTGTTCAACACAGTTATGTATGTCATTGAAAAGAAAAAGGATAATCCTAAGGCCAGACTTGATTTACCAGAATATTGCAAACGCAGAGAATTATACTTACAGGAGGGGCCTAATGGAAATGTTCTTAAGCCCAAGGCTAGTTTTACATTGAAGTTAGACCAAAAGCGTCAAATATGTAAGTGGGTCCAAAGTTTGAAGATGCCTGATGGATATACCTCAAATTTAGGAAAGAGGGTTGATATGGAACAAGGAATCTTGCATGGAATGAAAAGCCATGATTGTCATATTTTCATGGAACAATTACTTCCAATGGCTTTTGTTGTTTTACCTGAAAACATATTCAAACCAATAGCAGAGATTAGTTTTTTCTTCAAATACTTATGTTCCACCACATTAAAAGAAGAAAATCTGGCACAAATAGAAAGTAATATTGTTGTTATCACCAAAAATTTGGAGAAGATTTTTCCGCCAGCGATCTTCGATGTGATCGAACATCTTCTCATTCACCTTGTGCACTGTAATACCCCATATTTGCTTAGCTTAATTTAACTCTCAGGACATGAGTACTCATATATATACATATAATTTTTAAAATACCTAGTATTTTTCAGTTTAGAGCTTACCATTGCATAGGAAATTCAGTCAACTTTCCAACGAAATAAAGTTCGTCCAAATCCGATGCCTGGGCGAAGAGTTAGAACTATTTTTGAAAGACAGTGTCCCAAATTTCACATCACCATGTCACAGTGAGATTCAAGGTCCCAATAGTCGATTTTCAATGGCATGGCGAGATTGCACTGTGTCGCGTCGATGTCCAAAATGGCGATTGTCAAATTCCAGTGTGGCAAAGAGATCCTACCGCATCGCGCCAAGGACCAATTTTATGTTTAGTGAGGCACTGCGATTGTACCACATCGCTCCAAGCTCCCAGTTCCCAATTGTCAATTTTCAGTGACAAGGCGGATAACACCGCGTCATGCTAGGGACCAAAATTAGGTTTTTAGTGACAAATTTTACATTATTCCCAGGGGTTGTTTGATTTTTTTTTTCATGGCCTTAATCAGTCCTAAACACAAAATTTATCCCTAAAGGAGCACTAATTGCTCATTATTTCATTATTTACTCAAGAATTAAAACATTCTCTCTCAAAGAGAAAAACCCTAGCTTAAGAAAAAATCAAGAACAAAGCTCAAGAATTTCTCCAAGAACCTTTAAGATTAATAATATCAGGTATATTAGGTGTTCATTCATCGGTTCCTTTCACCCATAAAGTCCAAGAACCTCTTTTGAAACTATAAGTTATAGATCCATGATTTACATGTTTGAAATTGATTTTATTCATGATCATGATGGTAATTGGGTTTCAATTTATGATTAATTATAAGTTTTCATGAAATTAAAATGGTTTATGTGATAAGTTATATGAATCTCATGCTAAACCCTTGAATTTGCAATTGAGTATTTTATTCATGATGTTCATGTGTTGACCATTATCATGTGAAATATCTATGCCCCCCAAATATTTGCTAAAATACCTATGTTAAGTAAATAATGGAATCATGACATGTCATTGTGTGCTCCCAATCATGTACAAGCTTATGCCCTACAAGTGTTTGAGAAAATATCTCTATGAATAAATTATGAGTAGACATTGTTATGCTTTTCAAGATCATGCTATGCTTTACTTTCACGCTATCGAGTCTGGGGGTATCTAATACCCGACAATCTAGCTGTCTACCAAGAGCTACAGTAGTTACAAGAATAGTATCAGTCATGTCACAAAATAGTAGTAGTCAGTTAAAGAACACGGTGAACTCAGTCCAGTTCAGTAAGTCAACACGATTAGTTACAGTTCAGTCAGATCCAGTACATTCTAGTAATTAGTCCACAGTTTATTCAGTTGGGAGTAGGATTCAGCACTGAGTGAACCCAAGGATGGTGGCTCACCTGCCAGTAGAGGGTGTGATCCTTATAAGCATTCCTTACATTCCAGAACTACGTAGCCAACGTAGGTTGAGACATCAACCTTCCAGTTGAGGGTTGATGAGGTATTTCTACCTGCCAATTGAGGGTACTACCATTCTCATTAGAGTACCTTCCAGATGAGGGTAACTCTTCAGTTGTCTTTACCTTTGGCACTGTACTGACACCCTTCCAACCAGGGTTACAGGTTGGACCCCAGTTATCTCATTTGGGGCATGTCGATTAGATGATTACTTCCCACAGTTTCAGTTTTAGTCTCAGTATAGAGCTTAGTTTAGTTCTATAGAATAAGGATTGTCAGAAACAGTCACTTAGCTATCAGTAATACAATTATCAGAAATCTCATATTATCAGTTATTTAGTATCAAAAATTAGTACTCAGCTTCAGTAAAAGCTCAAATACAATATACACATATATGCACAGTATTTTATACTCAGTATTTATAGTAGTTTTAGTTATCTATGTACTTTCATACTCAGTTTATCTATACTATTTAGTCAGTTATTTTTCATGCATATGAACCATTGTATTCAGCCTTACCTCATCTAGCATACAAGTACATTCCACGTACTGATGCATACTTTATCTTTGCACTATGATGTCTCATATCATAGGTTTGGAAGCTCAGGTTCCTGACCACGTGTAATACCCCGTACCTTTTCCTAGCTTGAAATTATTTAAAAAATGTTAGGAGCTTTCTTTGAAAGATGAATCCACTTTTGTACACTTGGTATTTTTAATATTTTCACTTTTCGTCAAATGGAAAATTCAATAAGCTTTCCATCGATATAAAATTTGCCTAAATCTGATAACCAAGTAAGAAGTTATGACTATTTCAAGTTTCCATCATAAAACAGTGCCATATTAGTCAGTGACGCGGCTAAAATGGCAATTGTCCTTTTTCCAGTGTCTCAACGTGATTTTCTCTACTTCGCGCCAAAGTTCTAGGTCGTAAAAGAAGGGGCAACACGATGGCTCTGCGTCGCGCCATCCCTCAGCTTCCCAATTGTCAAATTCCAGTGACACGGTGCGATAGCTCCGCGTCGCGCTAAGGGTCCAATTTGGGAAATTTTTACTGAAATTACAAGACGCATCCAGGGTTAAAAGGGTCAATTTTGCACCCCTATTTAAGTCCTTTAACACATGATTCAACCACTTTTCACCCAAAATACACTCTTTTCTCACAAAAACCTCTCAAGAACAACCTAGGACTTTTCATAGAAGATTCAGAATCAAGAATTTACTCCATCAATCTTCGTGTACATACGAACCAAGGTATGCATAGTGTTCATTTATTGACTACTTTCATTCATGAAACCCAAGAATCCCTTTTCTAAATTTAAGTTTATGGATTTTCTTATGAATTTCATGACTGGGCTGCTCTTGTTCATGTGGATAATGAGAAATTGAACTCTACTCCATGTTGAGTGATAAATTCTATGTGGGTTAAATTATTATAGATATAGATTCATGCAAACCTATGACTAAACCCTTGAATGATGAAATTAGAATTGAACCATGATGTTTAATTATTGTACAATGATGTTTACATGTACCATTCCTACAATATGTATGATTAAATGCCTAGATGGAGGAAAAGTGCCTAACTAGCATGATACCATGAAATCCCCATGTATGTACAAGTTATGCCTATACATGTTTAGATGAAATGCTTCTATAAATGTATTATGGATTATTATGTTAGTTATATGCTCAAGTAAGTTATGCTTGGTCAGTTTCCTTTCATCGAGTCGTGGGGGTACTCTTACCCAAAACATTAGTTGTGTGCCTAGAGCCATATCATGTTTTCACGATACTCTCAATCAAGCTATGAATCCTTAGGCTTCAGACAGTCTTATGAATTAGAAAATGTCCATGATCTCATGAACTCAGTCAGTTGTCAGATATCAGTAGTATTCCGTCAGTCAACGGAATTTAGTAACTCAGCCTATGTTTATTTTAGTAAATCATGTTCAGAGTCTATTTAGATGGGAGTAGGAATTAGCACCGAGTGAAACCAAGGATGGGAACACACACTATCAGATGAGGGTGTGATTCTTAGAAGTCATCCTTGCATTCCAAAACTATGTAGCCAGCATAGGTTGAGACATCAATACTGTCTGATAAAGGTTGATGAGGTGGATAATCACTGTCAGATAAGGGCCCCACCATTTTCTTTTGGGGACACTATTAGATGAGGGCCACCCATAGCTTGTCCTTAACAGTGGCGCGGTATTGACACCCTTCCAATTGGGGTTACATATTGGACCCCAACTCAGCCATAATGGCATATTAGGGGAATGTCAGTTAGGTAACTACTTCCCACAGTTTCATGTTACAGAATCAGGACTATCAAACACATCAATTAGTCTTAGTAATAGAACTCAGATAGTTCTTTAGATTTCAAGACTGTCAGATACAGTCAACTCAGATACAGTACGAAACTCAGCTAGTCCTATCAGATTCAAGACTATCAGGTACAGTCACTCATGTTATCAGTTATATCAGTTATTAGTATATTATGTTATCAGTATTCAGATTTAGTAACCATGTTATCACAGTATCAGTGTTAGTTATTATGTCTCATGCATGTATTCTTACGCTCATAATAGTCAGTCTGCTATTGTTATTATTCATGCATATGAATCCCATGCATTCAGCCTACCTCACATGCATACCAGTATATTCAAAGTACTGACGCATTTGCACTGTGGTGTCTTATATCATAGGTTCAGAGACACGAGCTCTAGAGCATCAGTAGATTCCAGTCTCAGCTGTCAGAGTTAGTAGTGAGTCCTCATCTTTTGAGGACATGATCATCATTTTATAATCTCATTAATTAGTTTATTAGTTGGAGTTAATTGGGGATATGTCCCATCAACTCCTTATTCATTCAGTCACATTTTAGAGGCTTTTCAGACTACAGTATGTTCAAATGCTTATTTTAGTAGTTTTGGGTATTTCATACCCCTCTCAGATATTACATTTTTATCAGATACTATGTCTCAGTTTTAAAATTTATTTCCTTTCAGTTCATGTTTCCGCATTAAAAAGTATGTTATGTGGTATACAGGTTCAGATATCAGTCATGGGTTAGCTTGTGGTCCTTTGAGGTTATGAGCACCGTGTAGTATTCTGGGTATTAGATTTGGGGCGTTACACCGCGCATAGACAGATTCAGTTAGCTGCAACAGATTTAGTAGTGAGTCCTCATCTGTCGAGGATATGCTTTTAATTCAGTATTTTAGTTTATCAGTATTTTAGTAGTCGGAGTTAGTTGGGGGCTTGTCCCATCAACTCCACTTTCAGATAGTTTAATTAGAGACTTTTCAGGATAGACTAGTAAAGACAGTATTTAGATTTCAGATGTTTTATCAGATATTATTCTTTATCAGTATTTTAGATTTTGAACCTTATGGTATTTTAGCATATATTATGTATTATTACAGTATTATTATTCAGTGCTCACAGCAGGTACCAGCTCATGGGTTAGCTTATGGTTTCTCGAGATCGTAAGCACCTTATGGTGTCCAGGGAGTAGACTCGGGCGTTACAAACTTGGTATCAGAGCCTAAGGTTCAACAGAGTGCTAGGGAGTCTAAAAGTTGCATCTAATAAAGTCTTGTGCATGGGTGTATAGTGCACCATACTTATGGGCAAGAGGCTATGAGATGTTTTTAGAAAAAGTTTCCCTTCTTTCAGTATTCATGTCGTGCGAGTGGGTATGAGCTCAAGTTAAACTCTCAATCTAATCCTTTCTTACTTTTGTTTACAGAATATGCCTTATGAAAAGATCAGGGAAGAAGAATAGGAAATCAGTCAGCACCTCAGCCCGTTCAGGCAGATCCCCTAGACGAGCATATCTCTCAGGCATAATTCAAAACTGTATTTACCACTCTAGACAATTTTGTAGCATCTCAAAGTGAATGATCAGCTACTGTTTAGGCCATCCAGTGGCTAATACTACTGCAGTCAGGATTTGAGACTCCACCCGAATGAATCCTCCCCTATTCTCAGGATCTAAGTCTGAAGAGGACCAACAAGAGTTTCTCGACCAGGTTCAGAAAGTCACAGATATCATAGGAGTGACATCCAATGAGAGTGTTGAGTTAGCTGCCTATTAGCTACAAGATGTAGCTCATATATGGTTTAAGCTGTGGAAGGTAGATAGGGGCACAGATGTAGAGCCCATAGAGTGGGAAGAATTTGCTACTGCTTTTATAGATAGATTCTTTCTCTTAGAGCTGAGAGAATCCAAGGTGTTAGAATTCATCAATCTCAGGCAAGGCAGCATAAGTGCGAAAGGATATTTCCTTAAGTTTACTCAGTTAGCCAGGTATTCTCCCTATGTACTAGTAGGCAATAGGTCCAAAATAAGCAGGTTCATATTTGGGGTATCAGAGAGTGAGATGGACATATCAAGGCTTATTGTCCATGCTCAGTAGATAAAAGAGATTAATAATAAGGAGAGAGAAGAGGGAAAGTAAGAGAGCTAGAACAGATAGCTTCAAATTTACTCAACCTAAGTCAAAAGGCAATAATCATTCTTAGTATGGCCCAAAGTCTTCGATTCTAGATCCTTCCTCATCCAGTGCTCCAGTACCTAAGTTTAGAAATGGTAACAAAGAAAGGGCGACATGCTCTAAAGCTCAGGGTAGTGTCAGAAGTACTCGAACCAATCCTCTCTGTCAAAAATATGGCAGAAACTATCAGGGTGTCTGCAGAGCTGGCAGTGATATATATATTCGGTATGGAAAGCTAGGCAACAGATTCAGACATTGTCCTCAGTCAGGTTCTTAAGGTCAGTACAATTGTTCTTCGGCTCAGTCTGATCGACCAAATCAGCAAGGTGCCACCTCAGTGCCACCAGTGGGCAATGCCCAACTAGGCTTTAGCCCTCCAGTCCAGACAAGATCAAAAAAGTTCTCCTGATGTGCTCACTGGTATGTTACAGATCTTCTATTTACATGTTTATACTTTGCTAGATTTAGGAGCTTTCTTCTCTTTCATAACTCTTTATATAGCTGTTAACTTTGGAGTTAGTCCTAAAATTCTAGCAGAGCCTTTCGTAGTCTCTACCTAACGGATAAGTCTATCATAGCTCAGAGAGTATACAAGAACTATCCGATTATGATTTCTCAGAAGGTCATTCAACAGACCTAGTAGAGTTAGAGATAGGGGATTTTGAAATTATTTTTGGCATAGATTGGCTCCATTCCTGATATGCCTTAGTTAATTAGAGAAATGGAATTTTTCATTTTTAGTTTCCAAATAAACCAGTCCTTGAATGGAGGGGTAGTACCACAGTGCCTAAGGGTCAGTTGATTTCATACCTTAGAGCGAGAAAAATGATATCCAAGGGATGTTTCTATCATCTTGTGTGAGTCAAAGACTCTAGTTTAGAAACTCCTAGTCTTGAGTCAGTTCCTGTAGTAAATGAATTCTTATATGTGTTTCCTGAAGATCTTCCTGAAGTTCCTCTCGTGAGGGAAATCGACTTCGAAATAGACCTTCTTCTAGATACTCAACTTATATCTATTCTTCCATACAGAATGGCACCAGCTGAACTCAGAGAGTTTAAAGAATAGTTAAAGGATCTCCTAAATAAGAGATTTATACAATCCAACATTTCCTCGTGGGGGCGTACAAGTCTTATTTGTGAGAAAGAAAGATAGTTCTCTCAGAATATGTATAGACTACCATCAGTTGAACAGAGTCACACTCAAGAATAAATACACACTTCCTAGAATTGATGACTTGTTTGACCAACTTCAGGGAGCCAGTTACTTTTCTAAGATAGACCTCAGATTAATCTATCCTCAGCTCAGAGTTAGAGAATGCAACATTCTAAAAATAGCTCTCCGAACCCTGTATGGTCACTTCTCGTTTCTAGTCATGTCTTTTGGTCTTGCAAATGCCCCAAAAACTTTCATAGACTTAATAAATCGCGTGTTTAAGTAGTACTTGGACATGTTTATCATAGTCTTCACTGATGACATTCTTGTCTATTCCCATAATGAGAATGATCACGCAGATCACCTCAGAATTGTACTTCAGACTCTCAAAACTCATCAGTTGTTTGCCAAATTCAGTATGTGAGAATTATTGCTAAGTTCAGTAGCATTTCTTGGTCATATTATTTCTGGTGATGGAATTAGAGTTGATCCTCAAAAGACTAAGGCGGTGAGAAACTAGCCTAGACCCATTTATCCGTCAGATATCAGGAGTTTCTTGGGTTTAGTTGGCTATTATCGTTTGTTTATTGAAGGGTTTTCATCTATCGCATCCCCTATTTCCATATTGACTCAGAAGAAAGTCAAGTTTCAGTGGTTAGATTCTTGTGAGAAGAGTTTTCAGGAGTTGAAGAGTCGACTCACTACAACCCCAGTTTTGACTCCACCAGATGGTCCAGATGTGTTTGTTGTGTACTATGATGCATCCAGAGTAGGTTTGGGTTTTGCCCTCGTGTGGGGAGGTGAGGTCATAACCTATGCCTCTAGACATCTTAAGCATCATGAGAAGAATTACCCTACCCACGATCTTGAGTTAGCAGCTGTAGTGTTTGCTGTAAAGATTTGAAGGCATTATTTGTATGGGGTGCATATAGATGTGTTCACAGATCATAAGATTTTGCAGTATGTGTTCTCTCAGAAAGATTTGAATTTGAGTCAGAAAAGGTGGTTAGAGTTATTGAAATATTATGACATGAGTGTTCTATATCATCCGATTAAGGCCAAAGTAGTGGCAGATGCTCTTAGTAGATTGTCTAGAGTTAGTGTTGCTCATGTTGAGGATGGTAAGAAGAATTTAGTTCAAGAATTTCATTAGCTTTCCAAAATAGGTGTCCTCTTAGTCGAGTCATCAGAGGGTAGTGAGTAGGTGCAGAATAGTTCAAAATTATCTCTAGTTTCTGATGTAAAGGAAAAAGAAGGATAGAGATCCCAGCCTTGTTAAGTTGAAAGAGTCAGTTAGCGATCAGAAAGTGGAGGTTTTCTCCCAAGGAGGAGATGGTGTGTTGTATTTCCAGGGTCAGCTATGTGTGCCAAGTGTAGATGACCTGAGGGAATAAATTCTTGTGAAAGTGCATGGTGCACGTGATAACGCTCAATCTACAGCTCTCGTGGGAGTGTAAAGCGGTCGTTAGCAAATATAGAACCCAACCTGGGTTGGGTGTCGATCCCACAGGGAATAGCTTGGCCAACAAGTAAGTAAAATTACTAAACTTTTGGTGCAAGTCTCGTAAAAAGGGAGGACTCTTGTCTTGCAAGTAATGTAAATAAAGTAATGCAGTAAAAGCTGAAAATAAAAAGAAAGAATGTTACGTGAGTTGTAAACAATGAGAATTGAAGCGTTGGGGTTATGTCCACCTTCTGCGGTATACGTCTCTATTGCCTATGAGTGTGTAGAATTGTGGCATGCATGTGCTTATAGAGAATTGTATTCTATGGTAAATCCAAGCGTCTCTCGACCTAAACAAGGACTATTTCACTTTAACTCTCTCGAGCTTAAAGCGTGTCTAATGGTACGAATTCTCCAAGAGGTTAGTCCAGTTACGGCACTAGCTTTTTAATAGGAAAGGGTGTCCTACTACCTTGACATTATCTCGTTTCCAGACAAATAACCTTTCTCTCGAACAAGTTAAATGTTAGACTGGTGTATTCTTGTGTTTGCAACCGCAAAGAATGTGGATTAAGATGAAGAGAATAATGATATAAGCAATATACGTGTCACGAACTCACAAACTCACAGCAATAGATAGTATCTCATTCGGCTTCCATAACCCCAACAGAGAGGTTTAGTTACCCATGAATGCGAAGTAGATCACGATTGGCATTGTTATTATATCACAATATTGGTTAATGGCGTGTAGCTTAGGTGATAGGTGTGTGGCTTGATTCCTTGGCAAGTAACGATTCTCTTGTTGTGGAATTTAAGAATAGAATTAATGGAAAGATTAGAAGAGTAGATTAGAAGTGTTGTAGTTGAAGAAGAGAGGGATGGAAGAAGATTAATTGTTGAATGTATCTCTCCACTAAGGGAGGAGTTGTCTCTCCACTAAGGGAGGACTTAATTAAAAATCTCTAGCATGATAGGGTATTTATAATACCCATATCCTAATCCTACTAGGTAAATAAATATCTAACCAAATCCTACTAAGCTAATGAAATACTTAACCCAAGTGTACTAGGTTAATGTAACATTATCATAATCCAAATAAACTAATGAAATACATAACCCAATTGTACTAGGTTAATGTATCATTGTCCAAATCCAGCTTTGTGTCTGTAAGTCCCCAAAGTCTTCAGAAATGTTGTTTTAGCTCGGGACAGATTTTCCATGCAGCAGTTTTGGTCCTTAGGCGTGTAGACTTTCTTCCCTTCCTCTGTGAGCTTTCTTTTGCGTCAAGTAAGCCATAAAATGCTGTATTTTGCATAATTTATACCTGAAACTTTCCTAATCATGTTCGTTATCTCATTTACAGGAAAAAGGACTAAAAGTGCATGAAATATATACTTTGTTCTCAAAACTAGGCTAAAATATGGGCAAAATATATTGATATAGGCGTGTAAATCCGCCTATCATCAACACCCCACACTTAGAGCTTTGTTCGTCCTCGAACAACATATCATGTCCTTCTAAACATCAACTTAGGTTTTTTACAACAACAACACAAAACATTTATCAAGACAAGCACAACAATTATCAACAAAGAGTAGCTTTCCGATTATTAGTAGAAACAGTTTAGCCTCTAGCATAGACTCGTGATGGTGATCAACTCACATGCAAACATTAAGGTGCATAGAATCATATACAACTATCCAAAGCTCATCAACCATGTGTGTCTCACAATATATTACCCATAATCACTCACAAGTATAGCATATTTTTCAAACATGGGTATCAAAATATCCTTGCTCTCGCTCTCACAAAGAATTCATATGCAACAACTGATGACCATAGGCTTGCCCTTAGTGTAATACTCCACTAAATGTCAGAATGTTAAGATTAGGATCAAGTAGGTCTTTTGATGGTTGTAATGTAGGCTAAGGGACGGGTAGAATCAACTATTTTGGCCAGAAATAGTGACTAAGTTCCTAAGCACTTTAATACATCACATTATATTATTGACACTTTTTTCTTTCAACCTTTCTTTATTTTATTCTTCCACCCTTGTTCTCATCTTTTGTTTTTCAATTTTAAGCACAACTCACTTTTCAGCTTACTTTTCCTTTTTCTTTTCACAACATACCTCTTATGATAGCACTTTCTTTTTCATAACACATTCAAGCACCATTACAATTTATAGCATTATACTCACCCAATTTCCTCCTATGTTGTCACATGACTTTTTCACTTTAAAGCACTTAGGAATTTGGATCAAATTCTGGTCATGAAAGAAAATGGATTAGGCTTGCATGCAAGGTTGTCAAAGAAATAGTCTAAAGGCTCAAAAGGGTTTAACTAGGATGATGTTCATGGGTAGGTAAAACTGAAGGTAAACAAATATAGGTTGCCAAAGAAATGCCTAAATCATATCCTAAACTTACACTCCTTATTTTCGCTTTGCATACATACTAGGCAAGTTCTAGCATCAACCACATACATAGAAGATACTATTAATCTCACACACACAAGGCACATGGTCGACTTGATTGGAAGTAATATAGACTCTTGACCCAACAAGTGAAGGAATTGAACCACACAATATCACATAATGAGTCACAACTAGAGTCTAAACGTCTCAATAGTCACAATTGTAACACACACTCTTGTTATAATCTCATGCTGCCTATCAAAATAATTTCATGCGAAGCTAAAAAAATTTTAACTACTAAAAAAACAAAAAAACAAAACGAAACAAAAATGAAACAAAAGCAAACAAACATAGATGCGAATAGAGAAGTATAGCATGCAATACCACCACCCCACACTTAGTCGGGACACTGTCCTCAGTGGAAAATAAATACGAGGAACCTGGTTGGTCGGACTTATCCTCTATGTCTGGGGTCATACCCCTTGCATTAGAATCATCATCAGAGTCGTCATCCTTAGAAGTTCCTCATAAGTATCCCACTTAATTCCAAGCGTGAGTCGAGGTGTTTGCAGCGGGGAGGGTTCTCCTTGCTCCTTGCGGCCTCTTTTCTTGCCCTTTTGGGAAGTGGTAGCCTTCGCCTTGCCTTGTCTCTCTGTAGGTGCCATTGTACCTGAGACTTGAAATAGTGTTAATGGTAGCACAATCTCAATGGATACAATCTATACATAAGCAGTAGGGGTACCACCCCACACTTAGTTTTGTTAACACAAATCAGTGAAGCGAAAGTGGTCGATTACTCAGATTTCGTCGACATACATTTTAGGATTGTATTCCGACAAGAAAATCAGCAATGCATCACTTACTTGCAGCCATTGGACTACTTTCATGGTAGATATAGCAACACTACTACATAGGGGTTACCACATGGAATAGTTATTCTTACAACAATCACAACCTCTTATGTCGGTAGGCACTATAAGTCTTATCCCGATGGCCGGGATAGTCTAACATGTAAGTATCCAAACAACAATCTTAAGCACTATTCATAGCTATAGTAATTCCGCAAATAGTATAACAATGCTATTAAAACCAATTTCAAGTCGGAAACAAGTCAAGATTTTCCTACGTACATGTTCACTCACATGATTTTGTATCAACAATCCAAACACATGAACATCACCATCAATCTTATACGATTTAGCAATTTATAATAAACATAGCAACGTAGTACTTACGAGAAATAAATGAAGAATGAGAGAGTACTTACTTGCCTGAAACTTGTGGAGATGGTTTTATGAATTGGAGGAGCAAAAGAAGAAAATTTTGAGAAGATTTGGAAGAGTATGCGGCGCCTTTAGGGTATATTCTAGTGTGGTTGTGTTATAAAACTAAGTCCCCTTTATATAGGAAGAGTATGGGTCGGGTTTTGACCCATTTACAAGTGGTTTTGGAGACAAAAATACCACATATGCGGCGCATAATGCTCGGCATATCAATGACATATGTGGCGCATTGTCTATAGCATAATGGGACATATGCGCCGCATAGTCTATGGCATTTGTAGACATATGCGCCGCATAGTCTATGGCATATGAGATACTGAGACCAAATGCCATAGCATAGGCGGCGCATAGTCAAAAGCATACCTAGGAATAGGCGGCGCATAGTGTATAGCACACTAGATTCCGAGACCTTAGGCTATAGGATAGGTTGTGCATCGTTCGTGGCCTAGTTTTACCAAGGACTAGCCTTTCTCGATGCCTATTTTGGCATGAGAAATGCTCAATCCATAGCCTTATGCATCACCATTCCTAACTTACCAACTTTACCATACAATGCGTCCAAATCGTCAATTGAAATCAATCTCCTCGTTGAATACTTCTTGCACCTATATTTGCTCAAAACAAATGAAAATGATTAGTACGATGGGTTGCCTCCCATCTAGCGCCTTATTTATTGTCGTGGCACGACATAGTTACCTCGAGTACTCAGACTTCGTCGAGGTAAATGGTGGATCGTTTTCTAAAAGGATTTAGACGACAATGAGGCTTACCTGTGGGCATGCGATCTTTTTTGAGATGGCTCCTACGTTTCTCCGGAGAGTCACCAATTATATCATCAATAGTCCAATCCATAGCTCTCTTGTATCTCTTCAGAGCAGAGATTAGAGCCTCTACGTGCTGTTCACTTAAATCATCTGCACTATCTGGAAGTATATTTCTACTTTCCAAGAACACATACCTTAGATAATCGGGAAGGTCTTGCGATTCTAGCATTGGTGGCTCGTCAATGGGAGTCTTCGCTGTTGGTTGATTCTTGAGATCACAGTCTGGTTGCTTAGGAGTATAAGACTCTATTTCTGTTAGATCACCCATAAGTTCTTCATAATCTTCATTATCCTCATGCTCAACATTCAGTGGCGCAACAGACAATGGCTCAACAGTAGGCTGTTTCTCTATAGATAATGCTTTAATATCCTCTTGATGAACATAAGCTACAGATAAGTCATTCATATCGCTAGGATGCTTCATGGCTTTGCATATATTAAACCGTACTACTTCGTCATTAATTCGAAACAAAAGCTCATTATCTTTCATGTCAATCAGCACACTTCCGGTTGCAAGGAAAGGACGTCCCAAGATTATGGAAACTTCAGAATCCTACTTACAATCCAGAATAACAAAGTCTGCAGGAAAGATGAATGAAGAAACTTTCACCAACACATCATTCAAGATACCCACAGGTCATTTTACCGACCTATCAGCCATCACAAGGCTCATATTGGTTGGTGTCGGATCGCCTAGCCCTAACTTCTTGTAGATGGATAGTGGCATCAAATTGATGCTAGCACCTAGATCACACAATGCCTTGGCAAAATCCAACGATCCAATTGTGCAAGGAATAGTGAAAGCTCCAGGATCTGCCTTCTTTTGAACAAGCGATCTTGTAGCGATTGCACTACAATGATGCACATTATCTGCCAAGTCATAACTTGCTGCCCGCTTCTTTGTCAAGAGATCTTTCATAAATTTTGCATACCCAGGCATTTATTCAAGTGCCTCCACTAATGGAACATTAATGGTCAGCTGCTTTAAAATATTCATAAATTTGTTGAACTTTGAATCATCTGCCACCTTCTTCAATCTTTGGGGAAAAGGTGGTGGTGGGTATGGAAGTGTTCTCTCCACGGTTTTATTCTCCTCTTGCTTCCGTTTTTCCACTTTTTCAAGCTGCACAGTGCTAGATGTGGCATCCTTGACGTCAGGAGTAGTAGCTGGGGCATCTTCTCCTTTTGTGTTTTCATCTATGTCCGCAACTTCGTCAATCACTTTCTTGCCTGTTGCTGAAGTTTCCAGCACCTTACCACTTCTGGTAGTGATGGCCATGCATGACCCATCATTCCTTGGGTTTTGCACAGTATCGCTAGGTAAAGTGCCGGCCTTTCTTTGGTTGAGTACTGCTGAAAGTTGACTGAATTGCTGTTTTAGTTGTCTAATTGAAGTGGAATGTGAATCTACTAATTGTTTCATGGCGGACAAATCATTAATTACCTCCGTTACTCCGGCGCTCGTTGCTTCCACTCCTTTCAATAATTTAGCCATCATGTCCTCCATACTTCCAGAATTAGATGTGGTGGTGTCACGTCTTCCAGGGGGACGTACAAACCACTCTTTTCATTCTTGTTTTTCCAACTACCTTGGTCTTTGTTTCCAGATTTATCATAATAGTTCCGACCTTGGTTTCCTTGGGTATTCCCTCGAAAACCCCCCTGATTGTTCAAGTAGTTGGCCCCCTCTTCCGAATCAGATCCGTCTCTTCCTTTTGACGCAATCGCTTTCACTTTTTCAGTCTTCCCTAATAGATGCTTTGTAAGAAAATCCATTTGGGTTTTCATGTGCGCCATATCTTGATCACGTTCTTCTTCTCTTCGTCGTTGGTCTGCAGTCATGCCAATAGATAAAGTGGGGCTTGCTGCCTTAGAATCCCTGTTATGCCAAGCTCTACTTTGTTTCATCATACGATCTAGCATATTGCTTGCTTGACCAAAGGTGAGGTCCATGAAAGAACCTCCAGCTGCATTATCCACCACTGTTTTAGTTATTGAATTCAAGGATCTATACAAGATCTCCATTAGGTGAACATTAGTCATGTGATGGTTTGGGCATCTCGCTAGCTTTGTCTTGAACCTCTCCCATGTTTCATGAAGAGCTTCAGAGGGAAGCTGTCGAAAATTTATGATCTCATCTCTCAACTATGCTCTTTTGGATGGCGGAAAGAATCTTTCTAGGAAAGCGTCTTTCAATTGCCTCCAATTAGTAATAGAATCAGGAGTCAGCCCATTCAACCATAGAGTTGCCTCCCCAAACAGAGACAATGGAAATAAACGTAATCGAATAGCATTCTAACCAACACCAGGATTGTCAAAGGACTTGCATGTAGAAATAAAGTTGATGTGATACATATTCGGATCATCGCCTGCTAGTCCACCAAATAATCCCTTGAGTTGCAATAACTGAATCATGGTGCTTGTGATGTTGAACTTGGCTCCGGGCGCTAATGGTGGTGGAATTATAGCTCCAGTGGCTCCGGCACCATCAAGATCATCATCATCATCGTCGAAAGTTGCCTGCATAGGTTGGCGATCATACCTAAACTGAGCTTGTCGACCTCTTCGGTTGGCAGGTGTTGCAGTTTCAGCGACATGCCTTGGGTGTATTAACTCATCGTCACCTAAATCCTCATCGTCAGGGTTTGTTGCTCGCCCAGGATTATCAATATTCTGTTGATGCACTTGAGCAGCCATCCTATCAATTTCACGTTGTGCATCCATTCTGTCAATAGAACCTGAATAAAACAAAAACAACAACTAAAAGTAAAAGTACGAGAATCTTTGACCAAAGGGTCTAGCAACTATCACAAACTTAATTGACACTCGTATTCCCCGGCAACGACGCCAATTTTTGATAACGCTCAATCTACAGCTCTTGTGGGAGTGTAAAGCGGTCGTTAGCAAATATAGAACCCAACCTAGGTTGGGTGTCGATCCCACAGGGAATAGCTTGGCCAACAAGTAAGTAAAATTACTAAACTTTTGGTGCAAGTCTCGTAAAAAGGGGGGACTCTTGTCTTGCAAGTAATGTAAATAAAGTAATGCAGTAAAAGCTGAAAATAAAAAGAAAGAATGTTACGTGAGTTGTAAACAATGAGAATTGAAGCGTTGGGGTTATGTCCACCTTCTGCGGTATACGTCTCTATTGCCTATGAGTGTGTAGAATTGTGACATGCATGTGCTTATAGAGAATTGTATTCTATGGTAAATCCAAGCGTCTCTCGACCTAAACAAGGACTATTTCACTTTAACTCTCTCGAGCTTAAAGCGTGTCTAACGGTACGAATTCTCCAAGAGGTTAGTCCAGTTACAGCACTAGCTTTTTAATAGGAAAGGGTGTCCTACTACCTTGAAATTATCTCTTTTCCAGACAAATAACCTTTCTCTCAAACAAGTTAAATGTTAGACTGGCATATTCTTGCGTTTGCAACCGCAAAGAATGTGGATTAAGATGAAGAGAATAATGATATAAGCAATATACGTGTCACGAACTCACAAACTCACAGCAATAGATAGTATCTCATTCGGCTTCCATAACCCCAACAGAGAGGTTTAGTTACCCATGAATGCGAAGTAGATCACGATTGGCATTGTTATTATATCACAATATTGGTTAATGGCGTGTAGCTTAGGTGATAGGCGTGTGGTGTGATTCCTTGGCAAGTAACGATTCTCTTGTTGTGGAATTTAAGAATAGAATTAATGGAAAGATTAGAAGAGTAGATTAGAAGTGTTGTAGTGGAAGAAGAGAGGGATGGAAGAAGATTAATTGTTGAATGTATCTCTCCACTAAGGGAGGAGTTGTCTCTCCACTAAGGGAGGACTTAATTAAAAATCTCTAGCATGATAGGGTATTTATAATACCCATATCCTAATCCTACTAGGTAAATAAATATCTAACCAAATCCTACTAAGCTAATGAAATACTTAACCCAAGTGTACTAGGTTAATGTAACATTATCATAATCCAAATAAACTAATGAAATACATAACCCAATTGTACTAGGTTAATGTATCATTGTCCAAATCCAGCTTTGTGTCTGTAAGTCCCCAAAATCTTCAGAAATGTTGTTTTAGCCCGGGACAGATTTTCTATGCAGCAGTTTTGGTCCTTAGGCGTGTAGACTTTCTTCCCTTCCTCTGTGAGCTTTCTTTTGCGTCAAGTAAGCCATAAAATGCTGTATTTTGCATCATTTATATCTGAAACTTTCCTAATCATGTTCGTTAGCTCATTTACAGGAAAAAGGACTAAAAGTGCATGAAATATATACTTTGTTCTCAAAACTAGGCTAAAATATGGGCAAAATATATTGATATAGGCGTGTAAATCCGCCTATCATCAGCACGTTACATCCAGGGGCCACTAAAATGTAATACAATTTGTGAGAGATATATTTGTGGAGTGGGATGAAAAAAAATATCGCAGAATTTATAGCTAAGTGCTCTACATGTCAGCAGGTTAAGATTGAGCACCAGAAACTAGTGGGTCCATGCAGGAGTTTAGTATTATCACATGGAAATGAGAAGAAGTGAACATGGACTTTGTGACGAGTTTGCCTCATACTCGTTGTCAGCATGATTCTATTTAGGTCATTATAGATAGGATGTCCAAATTAGCTTATTTCCTACTAGTTCATACTTCCTATTCATCCAAGGACAACGCTAGACTCTATATCAGAGAGTTGGTCAGCTTACAAAGAGTCCCAGTATCAATTATCTAAGATAGAGGTACCAATTTTACCTCCCACTTCTAGAAATCATTCCAAAAGGGTCTTGGTACCTAAGTTTATCTCAGTATAGCCTTCCACCCTCAGACTGATGGTCAAGCAGAAAGGACCATTCAAACTCTAGAAAATATATTAAGGGCCTGCGTATTGATTTTAAGGGTAGTTGGATGACCACTTGCCTTTGATTGAATTTGCATATAATAACAGCTATCATTCTAGTATTCAAATGGCTTCGTTTGAGGTTCTCTATGGTAGGAGATGTAGATCTCTAATTGGTTGGTTCAAGGCAGGCGAGCCCGCAGTAGTAGGGCCTGACTTAGTATTTGATGCCTTAAAAAAGGTTCAGTTGATCAGAGAAAGGCTTAGGGCAGCCCAAAACCAACAAAATCGTATCCAAATGTAATTAGAAAAGATCTCAAGTTTTAGATCGGTGATTTTGTGTTCTTAAAAATCTCTCCCATGAAAGGAGTGAAGAGGTTAGACAAGAAGGGAAAGCTCAGTCTCTGATATGTCGGTCTATATAGAACTCTCGTTTCCTTACAAAATTTTTAAAAAGGTAGCTTACGAGCTTGAGTTTCCTTTAGACCTAGCTTTAGTATACCCAGTATTCCACGTCTTCTTGCTAAATAAATGCATTTGTGACCCAGTAGTCATAGTTTTCTTAGAGGACTTAATTTGTCAGTATGATCTCTCTTTCAAAGAGGTTCCAGTCTTGATCCTCAATCATCAAATTCGTAGACTGAGGAACAAAGAAGTTCCTTTGGTCAAAGTTCTTTGGCGAATCAGTCCGTTGAAGGAGCTAGTAGGGAAGAAAAAATAGATATGCAGACCAAGTAACCTCACCTCTTCTCCATAAACCCAAATTCAGATTATGGTTACAACCTTCCTTGACTTTACCCAGTTCCATATGCCATTACAGTTACAAAGTTGGGATTCTTTATCGTTGCATATCATCTTTATAACAGTCATGCATTCATGAATCAGTTCATATATGTTTCATGGATCAGATATGCATGTCCAGTATGAAAACTTAGCTTATTAGTACTTTCAGTCACGTATTCCATGCATCAGATATGCATGTTCAGTGTGTAAACTCAGTCTATCAGTATTTCTCAGCTTAATCAATCTCATTCAAGGATGAATATTCCCAAGGAAGAGATATTATAAGACCTCATATTTCCTTAGCTTAATTTAATTCTCAATATATGAGTATTCATACATATATAATTTTTAAAATACTTAGTGTTTTATAGTTTAGATCTTACCATTGCGTAGGAAATTTAGTCAGCCTTCCAACGATATAAAGTTCGCTCAAATTCGATATCTGGGCAAAGAGTTAGAGCCATTTTTGCAAGACAGTGTGCCAAATGGCACATCACCATGTCATGGTGAGCTTCCAGGTCTCAATAGTCGAATTCCAGTGTCATGGCGTGATTGTACCGAATCGCGCTAATAGCTAAAATGGCATTCGTCAAATTTTAGTATGGCAACGCGATCCCACCGCATCGCGCCAAGGACCAATTTTATGTTTGGTAAGGTACCGCGATTGTACTGCATCGCGCCAAGTTCCCAGTTCCCAATTGTCAATTTCTAGTGACACGATGCGATAGCACCGCATCGCGTCAGTGCCCAAAATCAGATTTTTCAGTGATGAATTTTACATTATTTCTAGGGGTAGTATGGTATTTTTCTCATGGCCCTAATCAGTTTTAAACATGAAATTTATCCCTAAAGGAGCACTAATTGCTCATTATTTTATTATTTACTCAGGATTAAAACATTCTCTCTCAAAGGACAAATTTCTAGCTTTAAGAAATCAAGAACAAAGCTCAAGAATTTCTACAAGAACCTTCAGGATTAACAATCCCAGGTATGTTAGGTGTTCATTCATGGGTTCCTTTCACTCATGAATTCCAAGAACCTCTTTTGAAACTGCAAGTTATAGATTCATGATTTACATGTTTAAAATTGATTGTATTCATGTTCACGATAGAATTAGGTTTTAATTTATGATTCATTATAAGTTTTCATGAAATTAAAATGGTTTATGTGATAAGTTATATGAATCGCATGTTAAACCCTTGAATTTGCAATTGAGAACATTATTCATGATGTTCATGTGTTGACCATTATCATGTGAAATAATTCATGATCCCCAAGTATTTGCTAAAATGCCTATGTAAAGTAAATAGTTGAATTATTACATGTCATTATGTGGTCCCAATCATATACAAGCTTATGCCCTACAAGTGTTTGAGAAAATGTCTCTATGAATGAATTATGAACAAGTGGACATTGTTATGCTTTTCAAGATTATGTTATGCTTTACTTTCACGCTATCAAGTCCTGGGGGTATCTAATACCCAATAATCTAGCAGTCTACCTAGAGATATAGTAGTTACAGAATAGTCTCAGTCATGTCATGAAACAGTAGTACTCAGTCAGTTAAAGAACACGGTGAACTCAGTCCAGTTCAGTAAGTCAACACGATCAGTAACAGTTCAGTTAGATCCAGTACATTCTAGTAATTAGTCCACAGTTTATTCAGTTGGGAGTAGGATTCAGGACTGAGTAAACCCAAGGATGGTGGCTCACCTACTAGTAGAGGGTGTGATCCTTATAAGCAGTCCTTGTGTTCCAGAACTATGTAGCTAGTGTAGGTTAAGACATCAACCTGGCAGTTGAGAGTTGATGAAGTATTTCTACCTTCCAGTTGAGGGTACCACCATTCTTATTAAAGTACCTGCCAAATGAGGGTCTCCTCAGTTGTCTTTACCCATGGCAAGGTACTGACACCCTTCCAATTAGGGTTATAGGTTGGACCCCAGTTATCTCATTTGGGGCATGTCGATTAGATGATTACTACTCGTAGTTTCAGTTTCAGTCTCAGTATAGAACTCAATTCAGTTTTATAGAATTAGGAATGTTAGATACAGTCACTTAGCTATCAGTAATACAGTTATCAGAAATTTTAGATTATCAATTATTCAGTATCAAAAATTAGTACCCAACTTCATTAAAAGCTCAAATGTAGTATACATGTATATGCACAGTATTGCATACTCAATATTTTCAGTAGTTTCAGTTATCCATGTACTTTCATACTCAGTTTCTCTATACTATTCAGTAGATTACTGTTTATGCATATGAACCTTTGCATTCAGCCTTACCTTATCTAGTATACTATTATATTCCATATACTAACGCATACTTTCTCTTTGCGCTATGATGTCTCATATCATAGGTTTGGATGCTTAGGTTCCTGACCGCACTTAGATAGATTCAGTAGTGAGTCCTCATCTATCGAGGATATACTTTTAATTCAGTTTTTCAGTTTATGAGTATTCCACTAATCGTAGTTAGTTAGGGGCTTGTCCCATCAACTCCATTTTTAGACAATTTAGTTAAAGTCTTTTCAGGCTAACTAGTTTATACGGTATTCAAATTTCAAAAGTTTTATCAGATATTATTCTTTATCAGTATTTTAGATTTTAAACCTTATGACATTTTAGGCCTATATTTTGCATTATTACAGTATTATTATTCGGTGCTCATAGTAGGTACCAACTCATGGGTTAGCTTGTGGTCCCTCGAGATCCTAAGCACCATGTGGCGTCTAGGGTGTAGACTCAGGGCATTTCAAATTTGGTATCAGATCTTAAGGTTCGGCAGAGTCCTAGGGAGTCTAAAATCTACGTCTAGTATAGTCTTGTGCATGGGTGTGTATCATGCCATACTTATGGGCAAGAGGTAATGAGACATTTTTAGAAAAAGTTTCCCTTCTTTCAGTATTCATGTCTTGTGAGTGAGCATGAGCTCAAGTTAAACTCTCAGTCTATCCTTTTTTACTTCCATTTATAGAACATGCCTCCCAAAAATAACAACAGAAGTAGAACAAGAAATCAGTCAGCACCTCAGCCCGTGCAAGCAGATCCCTTAGATGAGCATGTCTCTCATGCAGAATTTAGAGTTGTGTTCACCATACTAGACAATTCCGTAAAAGCTCAGAATGAATGATCAGCTGTTGTTCAGGCCAGCCCAGTGGTTAATATACTGCAGTCAGGATTCGAGACTTCACTCGAATGAATCCTTCCCTATTCTCAGGATCTAAGTCTTAAGAGGACCAATAAAAGTTCCTCGACTAGGTTCAAAAAGTCACAGATATCATGGGAGTGACATCCAGTGAGAGTGTACCTATCAACTACAAGATGTAGCTCATACATGTTTTAAGTAGTGGAAGGTAGATAGGGGCACAGATGCAGAGCCCATAGAGTGGGAAGAATTTGCTACTGCTTTTCTAGATAGATCCTTTTACTTAAAGCTGAGAGAATCCAAGGTGTTAGAATTCATCAATCTCAGGCCAGGAAGCATGAATGTGAAAGAATATTCCGTCAAGTTTACTCAGTGCTCCCTATGTAGTAGCAGACAATAGGTTTAGAATGAGTAAGTTCATATCTGGGATGTTAGAGAGTATGGTTAAGGAGTGCAGAACTGCAATGTTAATTAAGGAGATGGATATATCAAGTCTCATTGTCCATCCTCAGTATATAAAAGAGGCTAATAATAAAGAGAGAGAAAGGGAAAGTAAGAGATCTAGAACAGATAGCTTTAAATTTACACAGCCTAAGTCAGAAGGCGGTAACCGTTCTCAGTTTCACCTAAAGTCTTCAATTCTAGCTCCTTCCTCATCCAGTTCTCCAGTACCTAAGTTTAGAAATGGTAGCAAAGATAGGGCGACATGCTCTAAATCTAAGGGTAGTGTCATTAGTGCTCGAACCAATCTTCTTTGTCAAAAATATGGCAGAAACCATCAGGTGTCTACAGAGCTGGCAATAATGTATATTTTAGGTGTGGCAAGCAAGGCTACAGAGTCAGAGATTATCCTCAGTCAGGTTCTCAAGGTTAGTATAACCGTTTTTCAGCTCAGTCTGGTCGCCCAAATCAGCAGGGTGCCACCTCTAGTGCCACCATTGGGCAACGCCCAAATAGGCTTTAGCCCTCCAGTCCATACAAGATCAAAAAATTTCTTCTGATGTTGTCACTGGTAAGTTACAGATCTTCCATTTACATGTCTATACTTTGCTAGATTCAGGAGCTTCCTTCTCTTTCGTAACTCTTTATCTAGCCGTTAACTTTAGAGTTAGTCCTAAAATTCTAGCAAAGCCTATTTCAGTCTCTACCCCAATGGGTAAGTCTATCATAACCCGAAGGGTATACAAGAACTATTCAATTATGATATCTCAGAAGGTCACTTCAGCAGACCTTGTAGAGCTAGAGATAGGAGATTTTGATGTTATTCTTGGCATAGATTGGCTCCATTCCTGATATGCCTCAGTTAATTATAGAAATAGAATTGTTCATTTTCAATTTCCAAATGAACCAGTCCTTAAATGAAGGGGTAGTACCACAGCGCTTAAGGGTCAGTTGATTTCATACCTTAGAGCGAGAAAAATAATATCCAAAGGATGTTTCTATCATCTTGTGCGAGTCAAAGACTCTAGTTCAGAAACTTCTAGTCTTGAGTCAGTTCCTATAGTAAATGAATTCTTAGATGTGTAAGATCTTCCTGGAGTTTCTCCCGTAAGGTAAATAGACTTCAAAATAGACCTTCTTCTAAATACTCAACTTATATCATTCTGCCATACAGAATGGCACCAGCTAAACTCATAGAGTTTAAAGAATAGTTAAGGACCTCCTAGATAAGGGATTTATACAATCCAGTATTTCCTCATGGGGTGCACCAGTCTTATTCGTGTGAAAGAAAGATAGCACTCTCAGAATGTGTATAAACTACCATTAGTAAAATAGGGTCACAGTCAAGAATAAATATACACTTCCTAGAATCAATGACTTGTTTGACCAACTTCAAGGAGCCTGTTACTTTTCTAAGATAGACCTCAGATCAGGATATCCTCAGCTACGAGTTAGAGAATGTGACATTCCAAAAATAGCTCTCTGAACCCGGTATGTTCACTTTACATTTCTAGTCATGTCCTTTGGTCTTGCAAATACCCCAGCAGCTTTCATGGACTTAATGAATCGTGTGTTCATGCAGTACATGGACATGTTATCATAGTATTCATTGATGATATTCTTGTCTATTCCTGCAGCAAGAATGATCATGCAGATCACTTCATAATCATACTTCAGACTCTCAGAACTCATCAGTTGTTTTC
This sequence comes from Capsicum baccatum var. pendulum, assembly GCA_030864225.1. Lineage (NCBI taxonomy): Eukaryota > Viridiplantae > Streptophyta > Magnoliopsida > Solanales > Solanaceae > Capsicum > Capsicum baccatum. The sequence continues at coordinate 69,810,165 of CM061558.1, read as the reverse complement.
TAAATTCAGTAAGTGCAAATTTTGTCTAAGGTCACAGCATTCCTTGGTCTTATTATTTCTGATGATGGCATTAGAGTTGATTCTCAAAATACCGAGGCGGTGATAAACTGGCCTAGACCTATTTATCCATCAGATATCAAGAGTTTCTTGAGTTTAGATGGCTATTACCGTTTGTTATTGAAGGGTTTTCATCTATTGCATGCCCCATGTCTAGATTGACTCAGAAGAAAGTCAAGTTTCAATGGTTAGATTCTTGTGAGAAGTGTTTTCAGGAGTTGAAGACTCGACTTACTACAGCCCCAGTTTTGACTCTACCAGATAGTTCAGATGGGTTTGTTGTGTACTATGATACATCCAGAGTAGGTTTGGGTTTTTTCCTCATACGGAGAGGTAAAATCATAGCCTATGCCTCTAGACAGATTAAGCTTCATGAGAAGAATTACCATACCCACGATCTTGAGTTAGTAGCTGTAGTTTTTGCCTTAAAGATTTGGAGGCATTATTTGTATGAGGTGCATGTAGATGTGTTCACAGATCACAAAAGCTTGCAGTATGTGTTCTCTCAAAAAGATTTGAATTTGAGTCAGAGAAGGTGGTTAGAGTTATTGAAAGATTATGACATCAGTGTTCTAAATCATCCGATCAAGGCAAAAGTAGTGGCAGATGCTCTCAGTAGATTGTCTATAGTTAGTGTTGCTTATGTTGAGGATGGTAAGAAGAAGTTAGCTCAGAAAGATCATCAGCTTGCCCGACTAGGTTTCGACTTATTCGATTCAGCAGAGGGTAGTGTGTGGGTGCAGAATAGTTCAAAATCATCTCTAGTTTCTGATGTAAAAGAAAAGCAGGATAGAGATCCCATCCTTGTAAAGTTGAAAGAGTCAGTCAGAGATCAGAAAGTAGAGGTTTTCTCCCAAGGGGGAGATAGTGTGTTGTGATAGGGTCGACTATGTGTGCCAGGTGTAGATGACCTAAGGAAACGAATTCTTATAGAAATGCATGATGCGCGTTACTCGGTCCATCCAGGGGCCACTAAGATATAATGCACTTTACGAGAGATCTATTGGTGGAGTGGTATGAAGAGAGATATTGCAGAGTTTGTAGCTAAGTACTTTACGTGTCAGTAGGTTAAGATTGAGAACCAGAAACATACTGGGTCCATTTAGGAGTTTAGTATTCCCTCATGGAAATGGGAAAAAGTGAACATGGGCTTTATTACAGGTTTGCCTCGTACTCGTCGTCAGCATGATTCTATTTGGGTCATTCTAGATAGGATGACCAAATCAGCTCATTTTTTGCAAGTTCATACTTTCTATTCAGCCAAGGACTACGCCAGACTCTATATCAAAGAGTTGGTCAGGTTACACAGAGTCCTAGTATCTATTATCTCAGATAGAGGTATCCAGTTTACCTCTCACTTCTATAAAGCATTCCAAAAGGGTTTTGGTACCCAATCTCATCTCAATACAGCCTTCCACCCTCAGACAGATAGTCAAGTAGGAAGGACCATTTAAACTTTAGAAGATATGTTAAAGGCCAGCGTTGTTGATTTTAAGGGTAGTTGGGATGACCACTTACCTTTGATCGAATTTGCATATGATAACAGCTATCATTCCAGTATTCAGATGGGTCCATTTAAGGCTCTCTATGGTAGGATATGTAGATCTCCAATTGGTTGGTTCAAGGTTGGTGAAAGTAGGGCTTGACTTAGTGTTTGATGCCTTAGAGAATGTTTAGTTGATCAGAGAAAGGCTTAGGGCAGCCCAGAGTCGACAAAATCATATGCAAATGTAAGGAGAAAAGATCTCGAGTTTGAGGTCGGTGATTTTGTGTTCTTGAAAATATCTCCCTTGAAAGAAGTGAAGAGGTTCAGAAAGAAGGGAAAGCTCAGTCTCCGATATGTCAATCCTTATATAATTCTGAATCGCTTCGGAAAGGTAGCTTACGAGCATGAGTTTCCATAGACCTAGCTTCAGTGCACCCAGTATTCCACATCACTTTGCTAAAGAAATGCATAGGTGAACCATCAGTCATAGTTTCCTTAGAGGACATAAATATACAAAATGATCTCTCTTTTGAGTAGGTTCCAGTCTAGGTCCTCGATCATCAGATTTGCAGACTGAGGAATAAAGAAGTTCCATTGGTCAAAGTTCTTTGGCAAATTATTCCATTGAGGGAGCTACTTGGGAAGCAGAAGAAGATATGCGGGCAAAGTATCCTCACCTCTTCTCTGTAAACTTAGATTCAGCTTAAGGTAACAACCTTCCTTAACGTTACTCAGTTCCATATTCCATTATAGTTACAAACTTAGTATTTTTTATCTTTGCATATCATCCTCATGATCAGTTCAGCCATGTATTCATGCATCAGATATGCATGTCAAGTTTAAAAAATCATCTTATTAGTACTTTTGGTCATGTATCCCATTCATTAAATATACATGTTCAGTGTGTAAACTTAGCCTATCAGTGTTTCTCAGCTCAATTAGTTTCATTCGAGGACGAATGTTCCCAAGGGGGAGATATTGTAATTCCCCGTATTTCCTTAGCTTAATTTAACTCTCAGTACATGAGTATTCATATATATATAATTTTTAAAATACCTAGTATTTTTCAGTTTAGAGCTTACCATTGCATAGGAAATTCATTCAGCTTTCCAATGATATAAAGTTCTCCTAAATTTGATACCCAAGCAAAAAGTTAGAGCCATTTTTGCAAGACAGTGTGCCAAATGGAACATCACCGCGTCGCGGTGAGCTTTCAGGTCCCAATAGTTGATTTCCAATGACATGACGTGATTGCACCACATCGTGCCAATAGCCAAAATGACATTTGTCAAATTCCAGTGTGGCAATGTGATCCCACCGCGTCGTGCCAAGGACCAATTTTATGTTCAGTGAGGTAGCGTGATTGTACCGCATCGTGCCAAGCTCCTAGTTCCCCATTGTCAATTTCCAGCAACACGATGTGATAGCACCGTGTCACGCCAGGGCCCAAAATCAGGTTCTTCAGCGACGAATTTTACATTCTTCCCAGGGGTAGTTTGGTATTTTTTCCATGGCCCTAATCAGTTCTAAACACGAAATTTAGCCCTAAAGGAGCACTAATTGTTCATTATTTTATTATTTACTTAAGAATTAAAACATTCTCTCTCAAAGGACAAAACCCTAGCTTCAAGAAATCAAGAACAAAGCTCAAGAATTTCTCCAAGAACCTTTAAGATTAATAATCCCAGGTATGTTAGGTGTTCATTCATGGGTTCCTTTCACTCATGAAGTCCAAGAACCTCTTTTGAAACTACAAGTTATAGATTCATGATTTACATGTTTGAAATTGATTGTATTCATGTTCAGGATAGAATTGGGTTTCAATTTATGATTCGTTATAAGTTTTCATGAAATTAAAATGGTTTATGTGATGGTTATATGAATTGCATGCTAAACCCTTGAATTTTCAATTGAGAATTTTATTCATGATGTTCATGTGTTGACCATTATCATATGAAATAATTCATGATCCCCAAGTATTTGCTAAAATGCCTATGTAAAGTAAATAGTTGAATTATTACATGTCATTATGTGGTCCCAATCATATACAAGCTTATGTCCTACAAGTGTTATGAACAAGTGGACATTGTTATGCTTTTCAAGATTATGCTATGCTTTACTTTCACGCTATCAAGTCCTGGGGGTATCTAATACCCAACAATCTAGCTGTCTACCTAGAGCTACAATAGTTACAGAATAGTCTCAGTCATGTCATGAAATAATAGTACTCAGTTAGTTAAAGAACTTAGTGAAATCAGTCCAGTTCAGTCAGTCAACACGATCAGTAACAGTTTAGTCAAATCCTGTACAGTCTTGTAATCAGTCCACAGTCTATTTAGTTGGGAGTAGGATTCAGCACCAAGTGAACCCAAGGATGGGGGTTCACCTGTCAGTAAAGGGTGTGATCCTTAGAAGCAGTCATTACATTCCAGAACTACGTAGCCAACGTAGGTTGAGATATCAACCTGCCAGTTGAGGGTTGATGAGGTATTTCTACCTGCCAGTTGAGGGTACCATCGTTCTCATTAGAGTACCTGCTAGATGAGGGTAACTCTTCATCTATCTTTACTCGTGGCAAGGTACTGAGACTCTTCCAACTGGGATTACAGGTTGGACCCCAGTTATCTCATTTGGGGCATGTCGGTTAGATGATTTCTTCCCACAATTTTAGTTTCAGTCTCATTATAGAGCTCAGTTCAGTTGTACAAATCAGGACTATCAGATATAGTCACTCAGCTATCAGTAATATAGTTAGCAAAAATCTTAAATTATCAGTTATTCATTATCAAAAATCAGTACGCAACTTCAGTAAAAGCTCAAATACAGTATACACGTAGATGCACAGTATTGAATACTCAGTATTTACAGCAATTTCAGTTATCCATGTACTTTCATACTCAGTTTCTCTATACTATTTAGTCAGTTAGTGTTCATGCATATGAACCCTTGCATTCAGTCTTACCTCATCTAGGTTTGAACGCTCAGGTTCCTGACCGCACTTAGACAAATTTAGTTAGCAGCAGCGGATTCAGTAGTGAGTCTTCATCAATTGAGGATATTCTCTTAATTCAGTATTTCAGTTTATCATTATCCAGTAATCGGAGTTAGTTGGGAGCTGGTCCTATCAACTCTACTTTCAGATAGTTCAGTTTGAGGCTTTTAAGACTAGACTTGTTCAGACAATATTCAGATTTTAGATGTTTTATCAGATATTATTACTTATCAGTATTTTAGATTTTGAACCTTATGGCATTTCAGCCTATATTTCGTATTATTGTAGTATCATTATTTAGTGCTCACAACAGGTACCATCTCATGGCCTAGCTTGTGGTCCCTCGGGATCGTTAACACCGTATGGCGTCTAGGGTGCAGATTCGGGGCATTACCTGCACAAAGGTCGGCTAGGTAGTCCAGTTTAAACTAGGTAGATGTATCCATTCGAACGGTAAGCAATTGCAACATATTTAAATTCATACATATCTTTTTTAATATAGTAAAAATTTAATCTTAAGATCGTGCAGGTCAATTAAAAAATTAAAAAGGGGTCCCAAAAACAAACAAAGGGTGGAAGGATCTAAAGCTAAGACATATCTTGCAAGAAAAACATCTCAATTTTATTCATACTACTTTCGTGATGAAGTTTTTTGTTCAAGAAACCTACCGAATCATTATCAGGACGATGAGAATGAGTCTCATTTGCAACCAATATCAATTTTGAATCAATTTGGTTGTAAGGCTAAAAAGACCATATTTCGCCGGCTCACTCCTACGGAGCACAAATCAGCAACTTTGTATGTCTTGCTGAATTGCCCTGAAGTTGAACCCTTTCTAAAGTAAGAAGATTAAATTTTAACATTTCTTATTTATTTACTTATTCCCTTAATGAAAAAAATTGTGTTTCGCATGTTGGATCTTCAGATCATTTAAGACTCAATCCCACGAAAATCAAGTGTATGCATCCTTTGCAATATGGTTTATATATGAGGTTCGTAAGTGTATTAATATTTCTATAAATTTTAAACATTTACACATTTCTCAACTAATATATATATATATATATATATATATATATATATATATATATATATATATATATATATAATATTTTTAGGTACACTTGTCACCAAATGCAGTCGTATACGATCAATTCTTGAGAGGTATTTCTTTGGTTCCAGTTGAAGCTCATGCAATGTCCCGTTACACAATAAATGGGTTTAAATTTTCCACCGATGAACACTCCAGAACAAGGAAAATAAACAATAATGGTGTTTGGGTTAAGGGTAATGATGATGTTAATTACTTTGGCATCATACACGAGATCTTAGAACTGGAGTACGCTGGTTTCCCAATTAAAAAAATTGTCCTCTTTTGATATAAGTGGTTTGATCCAAGCACAAGAGGCACAAGAGTACATAAGGATCATAACATCATTGAAGTAAAGCACAATAAGTCATATCCTAGTTACGATCCATTTGTTCTAGTGCAAAATGCTAGACAAGTGTATTATGCTCCTTATCCATTGTGCAGTGATAAGTTTAATTGGTGGGCTGTAATAGAAACAAATCCTATAGGATGGTTCAAAATTGAGAATGTGTTGGAGACTGCGTATCAAAATAAAATGTAGGTTGATCACCATCTAGTGGAAATTAACTTAGTGGATAGTTTGAATCACCCAAAAAATATATTTGAAGAATTAATATTGCGGAAGAAGAGGCTGAGTGGGTAGGAGAAGAGGAAACTTTCGAAGAGGGTGAATGGTTTAGTGGAGAATCTTCATGAGAAGAGGATTAGTTTGTGTAGGTTGCATTTATAATGTATTCATGTCTTTATGCTTTGTACTATATATTTACCTTTATGTTTCTTGTTTAATATTGATATGTAATGTATTGTTTAATATTTTTGTTTTTACTTTTCCATAATTTATATAGTAATAAAAATATTCTTGTCTATCTCGTGTTGTTGGAGCGATTTGAAATGTTAATTAGTAACTTGAAATTAGTTACTTGGAATGTTTTCTTATATATTCATTTTGTAGGAATTAACTACTTGTTAACTTTACATAATTTAGATGTCAGGTAGAGGAAACAAAGGTAAGGGAAAAGTTGATCCTACAAAAATAGAAAAAAAAAATAACTTCTACCTTATAGACGACCGACAAGTATTCATATATTCGAGGGTCGATTTGCTGACGGGCCAGCACGACCCTCATATTCTAGGACGTCTCAGCATTCGGTTTATGATCCTACGCATGTGGAGCCACTTCATGGGTCTACAATGACTCATTCTGCTCCTATCACTGTGCTACCTCCATCACAGTACTATCAGACGACCACTGGCACATCTAGATATCTACCATCATCAGTACCCTCCTGTAGCAGTCACCCAGGTTCGCACAGTGATTCTGCTGGATCTATTAGATTGTCGAATCTTCATCTTGGAGGCACTCCATCCGGTGCTTCAGATCCATTCACGCCAGTACATCTACCAGCACTTGCTTCGCTGCCTGGAGATAGAGATGATTATGGTAGGTGTTATCTTATTCCATATGGAACAGGGTAAAATTTCTAAATATAATAACATTATTCATTTTTTTATTACTATATTATTATGCTCTATGAAATTACTATTTGATCTTGTGTTCTAGGTTTAAGACAGATGAAGGTGTTGGAAAAATTGTGAGTAAATACATTTGTCGGCACTTCAACGGCTACTGGACTAGTTGGCAAAAGGTTCCAACAATTGATAGATAAAGAATGTCTAAAGAATTTCATGTAAGGATTTAACGTATCGACTACTTAACAAATTGCTAGAACAAAAGATTGAATATTATATTTTTGTTTTTGTTGTAGAAATATTACTGGTGGGATGATACGAATGAATGTGCTATAAGGAAGAATTTTTACAGAAGAGCTAGATCCAGATTTAATGGGCTGTTGGATTATACCAGAACCAACATGGTACGGCCATCGTTTATACTTGAACATAATTGGCAACAGTATATTCGCTATTGGAATAGCGAAGAATATCAATTGTTGAGAGACAAAGGAAAGAAAGCTCGAGCATCATCTAAGGGTGGCTCTCTACATACTGCAGGTGCAGTTAGTATGATTGTTGTGGAGGAAATGTAACCTATACAGTTTTAATTTTTTGTTTCTATTTAAATTTTTAATTATTTGAAGATTAATAATTTTTTAATATGCAGGAAATAGAAAAGGGTAGGAAGATACCCTTCGATGAGCTATTTGAGGAGACGCATGTGAAGAAGAAAAAGAACCCGACTGATGAAGATGTCTGGGTTGAGCCTCGTGCAAAAGCTACCCATGTAAGAATCAAATTTTGAATTTATGAATCTTTTTTTCAAAGTTGATATTATTCAAGTATAAGTACTATAATACCTTTTGACTATTAATTTTAACTTTACTTTGAATATAGGACAAATATATGCAGCTCCTTAGTGAGTTTTGTAGTACTCAGCCTCCTGAAAGTCAGGGTGAACCAATACCTGAACTTGTAGAGGAGGAGTTATGGGAACAAACTATGGGTCCTACAATTAGAGACCATTACTACAGACACCACAGAAATTATTTTGGCAAGAATGTTAGGTCTTCGTCCAGTCCTACATCCTATATCTTTCAGTTGATATAGAAACTGTTGAATCACTAAAAAAATATGGTTTCTAAACTCACCGAAAAGCTTGTTGCACACACAGAGAGGGCACAGAAGAAGGAAGAGAAAACAGCATCACAAATCAGGATGCTGCAGTAGCAGTTCAGCTCTTTTATTCAGTCTGCAAGGATTCTTACTCCATGTCCTGGTGATGTGGTTTCAGATGCAAAAGGTCTAGGCCCACTAGATGATATCAGTACAGATGAGTAATCAGATCCTCTGTGTGCAGCTGAGGATACGGAAGACGAAGACGATGATGATGAGTGGTAGTTTTTTGACTTTTGCATGTGTTTTAGTTTGTATTCGGAGATGACTTGTAGTTTTTATATTTTTGTATATTTTTAGAGTTGTAGTGTATGTTAGTTGTGTGGAAATACACTTGGTTTATTGTTGCTGCTAGTGTATTATATGTTGTTGTTTCATTTGTTCAGCTTGCTACTTTTTATTTTTAAAAAAAAATCCCAGAAAAACCGACCACATGTGGTGAGTTTTTTAAAAAAATTGCAGAAAACCAACTACATATGATCGGTTTTTCTAGAAATTTTTAAAAAAAAATTGACCACTAGTGGTTGATTTTAATAAAATTAATTAATTAATTTTAAAATAAAATCGACCACTTATGGTTGGTTTATTTTGAATTTTTTATTTTTAAAATTATTTTTTTCTATTTTAATAAAATAATAATAAATTTTAAATATATATATATTTAAAAAAAAAACGACCACACGTGGTCGGTTTTTAAAAAACTACCACACTTTTACTGACCACACATTTTGGTCAATTTTGTGATCGAAAATTCAGGAAAACCGATCACATGTGGTCGGTTTTTGTGGTTTGTTTTTCTGTTTTCTTTAGTAGTGCATTTTGAGGGTTGTTCTAGATGGATACACCACAAAAGCTCTTGTACACGAATGCTTATGTAAGTTACGAAACTGTTATGTTGGACACCTTGACTAAAGTAGCTAAGCCGGAGAATCTCATTCCACCTTATCCTTCATGGTGATATTTTATGGCATTAAGAATCCAATTAGCATTATGAGAAAATCATTTAGGATTGAAATTTGAAACTATAATAAATTGAGTTTAAGATGCTGATGACTTTTACATACAATTTAGCCAACTCTTTAATACGTTATTATTTTATTTTTCAAGTTATGTATTGGACTTGATATGAAGAATTACATGTTGTTAAGATCAATCTAACCTATTTATACTACCAAAGAGTGTGATGTACTCCTTCTAGTTCAAAATAAGTGAATTTTTGAGTTATTTTTCAATGTACAAAATAAGTGAATTGTTCATTCTTCAAGAGACATATCAAAGTTTAAGCATAAAGGAAAAACACAGCACAACTCGATAAGTAACCTCCATTATTAGAGGAGAAGAATTTTGAAAACTGCAACAAGCTACTACAGAGAGAAGATGTGAAAGTGTGGTTCCTTCCATTGATCAAAGGGGTTTTACATACAAAATATCTAAGAATCTACAACTAACTACAAATGGTACTACTTAACAAAATATCTCTAACTGACTAACCAACTAACTACAGACTAGCTAACTATTACAATTAAGGTACATAATTAATTACGAATACAAGAAAATGATCATTCTTAATGCCTCTCCTCAAGTTGGTGGTGGGGATGTCACAGCCAACTTGTCCAAGAGTGCAGTGTGTTTGATGCTAGTAAGAGGTTTAATCAGTATGCCTACCAACTGATTTGAGGTTGTTGTGTAATGAAGGATTAGAAGCCCTCCTGAAGCTTTTTTCTAACAAAATGACAGTCAACCTCAATGTGTTTGGTAAGCTCATGGAACACAGGGTTCTTAGATATGTGAATAGCTCACTGGATATCACAATGTACTTCAATAGGATGAGAATGTTGAATGGACAAGTCATAAAGCAATCTATGTAGCTAAACAAGTTCATCTATAACTTTCCTTAAGGACATGCACTTAACCTTTATAGATGATAAGGAGATAGTCTCTTGCTTATTTAATTTCCAACTAATAGGACTATCTCCTAATAAAACTAAGTAACCACTCATAGATTTTATTGAGTCAGGGCAGGATGCCTAATCAGAATTATAATAGGTCTTGACAATATAATTTGGATCATTAGACATGAATATTCTTAGAGTTGGATCTCTTTTCAAGTATTTGAGTGACTGAAAAACTACTTGAAGATGAGGTGTCCTGTGATTCTACATGAATTGGCTCAATTATGTAGACTGAAAGCTATATCCAATCTTGTATTAGTCAGAAAATTCAACTTCCCAATCAATTTTTTGTAGTGTGTAGGATCAGACAAAGGTATTCCTTCTTTGACCTTTAATTTCATAGTAGGATAAAAGGTAAAGAAAAAGTGTTGTGTGATAGGAAATCATATTCTTTTAGAAGATCTAGAACAAACTTCCTTTGTGAGATGATTAACCCTTCATCAGTGTGAAGCACCTCTATGCCGAGAAAAAATGCAACCTTTTAAAATCATTGATCTTGAAAGTATTGTGTAAATTTTACTTCAGCTGTGTGATTTTCTCCAAGTTTGTACCAGTAAGCACTACATCAACATAAATATCTAGAAAAAACATAAGAGACCCAATCTTTTTATAGAACAAAGAGCAAACATGGTGTGAATATTGATAGCCTCTGTTAGACAAAAATTCTGTCAGCTTGTCATACCACTGCCTGCTTACCTGTTTCAAGCCATAAAGAGACTTGTTGAGTTTGCATACCAAGGTTTTATCAGATACATCTAATCCTTAACGTACTTGCATGTACACTCTTATACGAAGGTTTTCATAAAAGAATGTATTATGTATATCTAGTTGATCCATAGCCAACTTTTTTTCACAGCACAAGTAATCAAAGTTCATACAATGGTTATCTTAACCATAGGTAAATATGTTTCAGTGTAATTCACTCCTTCTTGTTATGTGTATTCTTTCACTATCAATCTTGCCTTGAATCTTTCAATGTTATCATCTACTTTGTGTTTTAACCTTATAGACTCGTCTGCATCCAATGGCTTATGTCCCAATAGGTAATTGGACAAGATCCCAAGTGTTATTAATATGTAAAGCTTCAAACTCTTGTGCCATGACCTTATTTCAGGCTAGACTTAATGCTTTCTCTTCATATGAAGTTGGCTCATCGTCATAAAAAATGTTTTCATCTAATAACTGACTGATAGATTGAATAGTATTAAGAGACACATAGTGGTGTTTGGTAAACAAGGCACTAAAAAAAGAGAATTGGTTTGTTAGATAGTAGTTGTTTTTTAGTAGGACACATAAAATCTTTTAAATGTGCAAGCATTTTATTAGGTCTATGTGTCTTTGTCTATACAACAGTAAGAGTAGGTTGTGTAGCAGTAGATGATAATGTATGTGTATGATCAACATGAGGCGTAGATGCATGCGTTGAGGATGTAGGAGATTGGTACAGATGTGTTTCAAGTGACATATTTAGGTCAGGATAGTGACATATGTTCCTTGATTATAATCTACCAAGATGTTATAATAAGCACCATCAGTATAATCAGAGGTATGACTTATAGAAATAGATTTAAGCACAAAGAAAATAAAATTATTTTCAAAAAATAAAGAAAAGGGAAAAATACTTCCATGAAAAATAACATCTATGAAAGTATGTGTTTTTTTGGTAGCAAGACTCATCACCTTGTATCCTTTGGCTCTAAAGGGATATTCATAAAATATGGGGTATTTTGCTAGGTTTAAGTTTGTCTTTGTGTACTTTAGGCACAATAGGATAACACAAATAACCAAGATCATAGATGTGTGTAATCTGGTTGCTTATTATATAACAACGGATAATAACATTTATTTTTCAAGTGTGTAGTTAGTAGTGTATTGATGATGTGTGTGGCTTTTAGAACACATTCTCTCCAATATTCAATGGAAAATTTTGATTGAAATAAGAGTTCTTTAACAGTTTCTAGTAAATATTTATATTTTTTCACAACACTTTTTTGTTGTGGAGTATATGAACAACTTTTTTGATGTAAAATGCTTTTGGATTAAAAGAAGGCGGATGCTTCCTTATTGGTGAACTATAGGCCATTGTTGGACCTTATTGTTTTAATAATGGTTTTGAATTGATTTACTACTATGATAGCAAATGCCTTTAAAACACATAAAGCATTGCTCTTTGTATTTAAAAGGTGAGTCCATGTTGATTTACTGTAATCATTCACAAGCTGAATGAAGTATTTAAAATGTTCATGTGTGGATCCATGATAAGGTCCCAACAAATTTATATGAAATTGTTTTAAAAAGGATGTGGTATAACTGGTACTAGTTCCAAAGGGCAACCTAGTTTGTCTAGCCATGGAAAAATAGTGAAAAGTAAGGGTTGTTCAGCTGAGAAGTGTGCTGCTAAAAGTGAGATATCTTTTAACTTGACAAAAGGTAAATGGCCAAGTCTATTTTGCCATAACAAGTTTATATCATTTCCAACAGACAGACAAGCATGTTTGGCAAACAAATTACCTTTTTCATTTGTCTTGGGAATATACAGATGAGAAAATAAAACAGGGTAGAATTTAGACTACCCCTTCTTACAGAAAATAGATAGGGGGTTCAGACTAACAACTGAAGTATTACTATTGTTCACAAAACAAAACTTAGTGTCTGCAGAAGAGATAAAAGATTTACCACTAGGAAAACAACCACAAAGAGTAGTTGCACTAGTGCAATCTTCATTGGAATGCTTCAGGCAGATGAAACAAAGAAAATATAGCTCATCTATGCTACTACCAATTACCCGAGGCCTCTTCATAAAAGGCACCCGTAGTAGGCATAATGTGTTAGTGAACAAAATTATGTATTTTAAAGAATAAGACAGTGAATTCATTGAGATACAATTGTACTTAAATGAGGATACATACAATACTTTATGTAAGATAATCTTAGGAGTAATTATCACATCTCCTAATTTCATCACCTTAACTTTATAGATATTAGGGAGTGATATTAATAATGAATAGAGCAATGTTGCTCAAGGATTTTCTATTGAAGGTTATATAATTAGATGCTCCTGAATCTATATTTCATGAATCAACATCAGACACAAAATATTTACGTGAGAAACTAGCAAAATCTATTGAAGAAGTACAGATCACTGTACCTGAGAAGTTAATAGAATCAAGATTGACACTTAAGCTTGGAACCTCTCATGAGTTTTTATTTTAAAATTGATCCTTTGTGAAATTATTACTCTATGAATTATTTGATAAAAGTCCATCTCCATGAGTAGATTCCTTATCAGATAATATTCCATGCACATTAGCAACAACTCTTTTTCCTTTAAAGTTCTGATTAAGACCTTTTTGATTTGGTACAACTTAGTTTCATTAGCTTTATCATATCTATCTTCCGCCTTCCTCCATAATTTTTGGGAATTACTAACATATTTCACACTATTCGCTATCTCTTTAGATAGAGGATTGAGAATCAATAAAATTATCATGTCATCACATCATTGCCACTGACCCATAAGAGGTGAATTTGCACCTGGCTTGCTATAACTTTCATCACTGAATAATTTATTCTAAATTTACAAGGCTCTCAACACACCTCTTCTACAAGATCAGTATCCTACACCATCAAATTGATATGGTGCAAGCATCATACCAGGGTTATCAGAGGGATGGATATATACTGCACTGTTCGAATTGAATCAGTAGTAGTACCACTTTTATTGACATTTATGAGAATATCTTTGTTGGCCAAAGTATCAGATGCACTCGCTATATGTGGAACAAAATTATGTAAATTCTTGCAAAAAATTTTAGGGCTAAAAGGGAATGAATCTTAACAGTTTCAATGAGATTATTAATAGATTTAAGCAATAGTAGAGAAGGAAGATGACAGTTTCAAAAGAAAAATGTAGAAAAAAATCACGTAATGAATTGATAGAGAAAGACGAAAATGTTAATGTTGAGTAGAAAATACATAATTCAACAACAATAGAGAGCAATTTGAGCACTCAAACCTTACTCTGATATCATATCAAAATTTAAGCACAAAGGAAGAACACAACACAACTCCATGAGCAACCTTCATTGTTGAAGGAGAAGAATTTTGAAAAGTGCAACAAGCTACTATATAAAGAAAATGTGAACTCGTGATTTCTTTCATTGATCAACAAGGTGTTATATACAAAAATATCTAAGAATCTACGGCTAGCTACAACTAGCACTACTTAACCGACTATCACTAACTGACTAGCCAACTAACTAACAAACTAACTAACTATTATAGTTAAGGGCAATACATAATTAATTATGAATATAAAAAATGATCATTCTTACTAAGCCATGTTGAAAATTCTTTTCAATTTTACCTTTCATTCACACTTTTTAGGTTATGAATTTCAAAAAACTTAATTGACTTTATTTTAACACCGAGTATTATTAAACTCTTAATTATCATGTGGTAAGATGGATAGAATGATTTTTTATCCTTAATTAGAGATCTTAATTTGAATCTTGAGAATGAATAAACCCTGTCCATAAAATAAATTTTAAATTAATCGAATTAGTGAATTCTGAATATGGAATGATCATAGATGAAGTATCCTTTTATTACCAAATATTTCTTCTATTCATTTTTACTTGTCCAATATTCTATTTTTGAATGTCCAATAATACTTGTCTAGTTTATAAAATCAATAGATAATTTATCTATTTCTATCTATTTTACTCTTAGTATTAAATATGATTCATTATCGAATTCATTTCTCAAAACATTAAATTTATTATACTCAATCAAAGGATAATATGATAAAATTATCCTTATCATTTACTGTTTTTTATTCTTTGTGTCAATAAAAAAAAATTCTCTCTCTATATATAAAGGAGACTTAGAAATATACTGTGGCATATTTCTAAGGTCTCCATTCTTATTTATCTTTTTTCTCATAATTTTGGCATTTTCTTCTTATTTTCATGTTTAACTTATTCTAAAAATCCTGTTATCTACTTTTATTTTCATTTAAAAACAATAAAAACTGATCAAAAGGTTTTACTTCCAATACCTTTATTAGTGAACAGTCACCCACACAAATTTATATCCTTTGATAAAGAGTAACGGTTTGGTAAGGAAGCACAAAACTTTGTTTAAAAAAAGAAAATTAACCTGCTTGGGTAATTGATTACCTTTACTCAAAGGAACAGAAAATTGAGTAAATACAATAATTTGTTTCAAGGTATTTAACATGTCAATTACATGCTGTCCTATTTTCAGTTTGTAAAACTTTTCATTTATATTGTCTTTTCAATTTTTTGTACTAAATTAAGGAACTATATATATTATGGGGTGTGAAGAAATGGATCGGATATGTCGGATAATCAATGTTTTTCTTTTTCTTTTGGTATTTTTTTGTGATTCATGATCTTACTTCTCACTGAAGAAATGCTGGTCAATTCTCTATCTCCGTTTTTGTCAAATGTTGTCGAGTAGTTTAGTTATACGCTAGCAAATCTACATGGAGCCGAGGTAGTTCATCGAAATCTTCTTCATTAAAAAATTACACGGTATATCTAAGCTCAAATTTTTGTTTTCCGCTTATATATTAAATGTTGAACTTCCGTAACACAAATCAAATGTAGTTCAGCGGTAAAAAGGGTTCAAAACACCATTGGAGAATCGTGAATTTGGCTCTCGCTTATCACAGTCTCTCTTATTTTTGCTTTAGGCATTTTTTTTACTTTTTAAAATAAAAGAACATGTCGTTTGCTGATTGAAATTCGGCTTAAATCATAATTTCAAAGTCTGTCTGCTAAATCTTCTCTTTTTAGAAAACAAGAAATTTGATGAATCCAAACGTAAAGTTAAAGAGGAATTAAATGATCATTTCAAAGATTCTGCTCTACATTTTGTGACATTTTAACGAGGCTTGTGAAATAGTAATTGTAATATGATTTTGTTAACTCCTTCGGTTTTGTTGTTCGTACTAAACTTTGTATATCTCGTTTATATCTGATCTGTTCTACTCATATTTAATCCAACTCTTTATTTATCAATATTGTTAGCGTTTTATTTTTTCACCCCTTCGTGGAAATTTTGTGCTTTCCACTAGACTTATAGTTGAGTTACAATTTGTTTAATACATGTTAATTAGTTGTTTTATTTTTTTCCCGACCTTAACTCGGTAGAAACCTATTATCAATTACGTCTACCTTATTAATTAGTTTTCAGATTTAAATTTACTCATTAAAAATAAAATTGATAACCCACTTGCAAAATTTTGATGGATTAAAGAGAAAAGATTGGCTTCCTATAACTTTGAGGAAGTAAAGTAAATTAGGCATGTTTTAAAATTAATATGATCTGCTTGTTATTTTTGAAAGAAATTTCATCCTTAAGGTAGTTGTGAGACAACTACGAACAAAATTGAACTTAAATAATCAAATGGGTTCATCTTTTACTTACATTTCTTATATCTTTTACTTACATTCCTTATAACTCCTAAACTTGGATGAAATCTATATTTCTTTTCTATTATATAGAAGAGGTGGTTTCGACCATCTCTCATGCAATTACCAAAAAATTCACAATTATCAAAAAATTTCTTCACTCTCACTTAATTACATATCATGCCCTAATATATAATAATTTCATTGTTTCATCATAATGATTTAAATATTTAATATATTCTATTAATTTATATTAATTAACTATAACTACATATTGGAAGTAAATTTTTTTTATTTATTTAATTTGGTATCATGTTCAAAACTAATTTGTTATCACAAATCACAATAATTAATAACTTAAAATATTTAAAAGACATATAGAAATTTTATTGACTCTCACTACTTTAGCAATGCCACATAAATTGAGATAAAGAAAAAAATACTGCAAATCATAATAATTAACAACTTAAAATATTTAAAAGATATATAAAAATTTTAGTTGATTCTCAAAATTGTATCGAAGCCACATAAATTAGGACACAAGGAGTAAATATATTATTTGATAATTATGTAAAAATTATTATAAATCACAATGATTAACAAGTTAAAATACTTTTTTTAAATAGATAAAAGTTCTATTCAACTCTCAAAATTTTATCAGTGCACCATAAATCATGACAAAATAAAAAATTATCTTAATTAATTGCAACTAAATATTTAAAGTAAATCAATTTTATTATTTTAATTGATTTTTATATAGAAAATTAATATTTTTATTTATTTATTTATTTATTTATTTTAGTAAATTTAAATTTTAAAATTATTTTTTTCTTATATAGAAATACTAATATTTAAACTTAACTTTAAATTTTTAAAGTACAAAATTAATAAATTTAATTTAATAAAATAAATTTCTAATGAATATTTTCTTAGAATTTGTGTTGGGTCAATATATATCAAGCTAAAAAGAAATAAAGAAAAATATATAGTAGAATTTTATTATTGTGAAAGATAAATATAATGCACTATCCAATAATGTTTAATAATATCATATTTTGCATATGCAAATATAGCATCCCGTATTTAATTAATATACTATTTCGATGAATTATCGATGATTACTATTGGATATGATAAAACTATATTAATTTTTATAGTAATAACATAATCAATCGCTCTTAATCAATTATTATGAGTCATCTCGGTATTAAAAAAATAAATTATATTTAATGAAAAAAAATAGACATAAAATGCGAAATTAACTCTTAATGTTTTAAATTAAATTTTCGTCTTTCGAACGATGATTTTACTATATCACTCCTTATTATAAGTCATTTATGTATTAGAAAAATAAGAATAATTAGAAAAATAAGAATAACAAAATGATATGTCAACAAAAAACATTTGATTGACTATCAAAATTATATTGTGCCACATAAATTGGGACGGGACAGAAGAAGATTTAAAGCAACATATATTATTTGAAAATGAAATAAAAAGTACTGTAAATAACAATAATTAACAAAAAAAAAATTGACTGATTTCTGCTTTAGCTGCTTCAATCGTGATTTTAATGTATCACCCGTAGTTAATTATTATAAGTCACTTATGTATTGAATCCATGATTTTACTATATCACCTACAATTAATTATTATAAGTTATTTACGTATTAAAAATAATTAATATTTAATTAACAATATAAAATAAACACTTATGACATGTCTGATTAAGTTGCTTCAATCGTGATTTTATTATATCACTCCTAATCAATTATTATAAGTCATTTATATATTAAAAAAAATTAATAATATTTAATTAAAAAAAAGTAAAATAGACGTTTATGACATGTCTGCTTCAACTGCTTCAACCATAGTTTTACTAAATATCACCCCTGATTAATTATTATAAGTCATTTAAGTATTAAAAAGTTAATAATATTTAATAGAAATAAAATAGATATAAAAATGATAAATTAACTCTTGATGTTTTAAATTAACTTGACGTCTTATCTGAGGTCCACTTAAATTTTTCACAAGTATTTTTTATAGTAATTTCGCTATGTCCCTTTTAATTAGTTTTTGTAAGTCATTTAAGACATTTATGCTTCGCTGCTTCAGTTGTGATTTTACTATATCACCTCTAATTAATTATTATGGTCATTTAAGCATTGTGCCACATAAGTTGAAATAGAAAAATATTATAAATCACATGATCAAAAATTTAAATTATTTAAAAAATATAATTGGCTATCGTCGATACAAAACTCTGGATAAAGAGAGTAGCATATATTATTCAAAATTACATAAAAAGTATTATAAATTACAATAGTTAACAACTTAAAATATCTAAAAACAATTTAATATGTTATATATTTCAAAAAAATTACATGAAAAATACTAGAAATCACAATAATTAACAACTTAAAAATTTAAAAGATATAAAATATTTGGTCGACTCTTGAAATTATATTAGTGTCACTGAAATTGGAATAAAAGAAAAGTATTATAAATTACAATAAACTTAAATTAATTTTAAAATATAATTGACTATCAATGTCACAAAAATTTGGACAAGAAAAGTAACGTATATTAATTTGAAAATTACATTAAAAAAAATATTATAAATTACAATAGTTAACAACTTAAATTATCTAAATACATATTAAAATAACATATGTTGAACTCATGCTAGATTCCGGATGAATCCTAGAAAACATATGCAATCCTTTTATTTAAAAAAAATATTTAAACATATCAAGATTGAAAAGATAAATGAATATGTTAATGTTGGGCCCGTGCTGACACGGGAGATGCTCCTCTAGTATATATATATATAAAAGAGACTTATAGGCATGCTTATGTGGCGTGCTTTACAGGCCAAGAAAAATATTTATCTTTTTTCTCCTATTTTTGAATTTTTTCAATACTTTACAAGTCCATTATATTTATGAAGAAAACAAAATGCACATTGAATAAGGAAAATAAATGGCTACTAATTGAGCAATTTATTTTTGCCTATTCATAGTCTATTTTTCATACTATATATTGATACACCCAAATTACAACTCTCATTAAAAAGTGTAAGCCATCGCTATCAAATATAAAACCCAACTAGGTTGGGTATCGAATCCCACAAGGAATACTGTGCTCACTAAGTATTGTAATCGTTACTAGACTATTGATCAGAAGTTCCTGAATAAAGGGGGTTTTGATTTGTAACTTATAAAGTAATTAATTATAACAAGAGTATTCCAACGAATGATTCTCTTTGCAATAGTAATTTAATGAGATTAAACAAACCGGGGCTATGGTTACCAAAATGCTAGCACAACTAGGGTTATGAATCACTTAAGAGTTCCAATTAGCAAATTCAATTGCAATAAGGGTTGAATCCTATTCTTTATCCCTTAGTTTCTTAACCTAAGTGGATAGATTATCCTTCAATTCTCTCAAACTCAAAGGATACATTGTTCTTTCAACCATTTTCTTATGTAAGCTAATTTTGTTAGGGCTTTTGCCATTAATCCAAAGGTTAAAGCCCTTAGAATTCATGTAAACACTTCCTTTTTCCCAACAAACACTTTCCTTTCAGACAAGTGATGTTCTTGGGCTCACTTTTCAAGTTTGCAATCAAGAAAAGCCATTAAATTGAAGAAAGGTTTATACAATATCAGTTATTCATGGAACTCAATTTGATTCACAACCCATAGATGCTTTTCACATTAAGGATCCCATAACCCTAGTTATGGGAATTTAGCTACAAAATTCCATAAAAGAAGAAGAAATAATTCTTATTATTCATAAATAGATTTAGAATTCACTTACAAAAATCTCAAGAATCAGTTCTTGAATCTTCACTAAAGAATTGAATGATTAACTTCCCCAAAGATGTGCTTCAATCCCCAAAGTACTAGGTTACAGAAAGTTTCTATAGATGAAAAACTTGTAGAAGGTAAAAAAAAACTGCTCCACTAACCCTAAAATTTAGTATTTATATGTTCCCAGGTAAAAAGGAATTTAAAATTTAAAATCAGAAAAACTGTGTCCAAGTCGATGGCCAAAGTGGTGGTCCGTAAAATTCTAGCGGTCTATCATTTGGTCTGTCACAGAGTCCTTCAGAAGAGTGGTTTCTGAAAAAAGCCCGACGGTCCAACTGGTGGTCCGTCGAAAGTCTAATGGTACACCATTTGGTCCGTCACTGAGTCCTTCGGAAGAGTGATTTCTGGATAAAGCCTGATGGTACACCTGGTGGTCCGTCACAAGACTGACGGTCCACCATTTGGTCCATCATTGAGTTCTTCGAGAGACGATTCACTTGGTGATCCGTCGTAAGATTGACGGTCCACCATTTTGACCGTCAAATTCCTTTTCTGCTACTTTTTCTAAGTTTCTTCTGTAGTCCACTCCTTTCCCTGAAACACTAAAAAAAACTCATTAAATACCACTTTGGTTGCTCGAAAACATACAATTTTCTCAAGAAGATGATGTTAAATGTTCCGTCAAAAACTGAAACATCATATATAATCTTCTCATTTTTGGGGAGGGTCTTATGACATGTTTTTTTCTCTTTTACTTTATTTTCTTCTTCTTTTTTTGTTTTTGTTTTGCTTTATATCTTTTATTTTAATGTATATTGTCATCATCTTATAAAAAGGATGGTGAAGATGAAGTTGTTTGATATAAAGAAGTAACAATAGCATTTCACAATATTGTCATATGTATACTAATGTGTGACTTAAATCTCATTCTTGATATATTTAGTGTTTTGTTGGCATATTTTATTTTTGACCGACTTTGATTCTGTTAATATTTAAATTATAATGCAAACTTTGAATATTGATCACAAAGATCTAATCTTTCCCTGCAGGTTACTTATTATTGTCAAAATAATGATTTGTTTTGAAGATGAAACTGCTTATCTAATGGAAGGTTTAGTAATGCAGAATAGAATTTATTCGGTTAAGCATTAAATTTTTCATTTGTTCGCAAGTTGAAATTTAATGTTAAAGGGCCTTCTCCTTAATCAGTCTCTGTTTTGAGCTCTTAGTGTAGAAAAAACTTTAGTAGGAGCAATATCTTCAAATGAATCCTATCTGGTGTGAATCCGCATTAATCAGAATCGAATGAAGGTTCCAAGTACTAGATGAGAAACTTAAAAAAGAAAAAGAAAAACTTATCGCGGGAGGTTTTTAGGTCTAATGAATTCGTAATTGTCCCATACTGAGATGGTACATACTCTTCGATTTTTAGAGAACTCAAATAAAATAGAAATAGAAATATCAATTTATCAGATTATTGCTCTCCATAGCTTTTACTTAATGCTAGGCATCTCAGTCTCTCTTTATAAAGAAAGATCTTCTCCATCTTTGTTCAAATATATATGTTACAGGGTTAGACTTTTTTCTTCTTTAATTATCCCTACAATTCATTAGCTTTCTATGATGGATATATATTTCTTACATTATTTTATAACATTCTTCTTTATGTCATTTTTTGAAACGCTTAACATTTTTAAAAAAATAAATATATAAGAGGTGAAGTTTACTTCTTTATGGCCTCCAATTGTATCTATTTTTTCTTATTTTTTTTAGATAATACATCAAAAATCCCCTAAACTTGTCCCGATAACTTACTTTAACACTTAAACTTTACGGATAATTATTTACTCCCTTAAATATTTTTGAAGTAATTATATACTACTTTCAAAAAACAACACCACTCTCACCGCGGAGAGTGTATTACACTTGCGCCTCGTCAGCGTTACATCAGCGCCACATCAAAATTTATTTTAAAAAAAGTGACCCCACTATTTTATTTATAATACAATATTAAAAAAAAACTCCCTCCCCCCTTCCACCCACCTCGCCCCTATTCTTTCTTCTTCAATCCCCACACCCCTCCTTCTTCTTCCACCCCCGCCCCTGGCAACCCGCACCCCCACCCCAAAATCCATAATGATGAATTACGAAACAAAGCTTATCAAATTCAAACAAAACATCCAAATTTAGGTACAAAATTAAAATTTACGGATTAAATCAAACATCCAAATTTATCTTTATGGATTATGAATTATAAATATCCAAACATCCAAATTTGTTTGTTTATTCAAATTAAAACTTGCATCAACAATTAAATTTTTTATATATATTTTTTCTTGTAAAATTGATGAAATCTAATAAAAATGTAGATGGTGGATTTGAAGAAGGAGAAAGGGAATTGGGTGGGGTGCGGGCTTCCAGGGGCGGGGGTGGGAGTCGGGTGGATTAGAGGTGAAGGTGTAAGAAAACAATAAAAGAAAGGGATGTGGAGTGGGGGTAGTGGTGGAGGTGTAACAAAAAAAATAAAAGAAGGTGGTGCAGGGTTCAGGGGTGCGGGGGGTGCGGGAGTGTGGGGTGGGTTGCTTTGGAGAAGAAAGAGTGTGATTTGGATATATAGGATAAGAAAGGGTGTAATTTGGAAATATATAAGAAGAAAGGGTGTGATTTGGATATATATATATTATAAAAATGGGACCATTTGTTTTTTTAAATTAAATCATGCATTTTTTTTCTTTTTAAAAAAAAATACCACGTCAGATTTAGGGTTTAAATTAATTCATTTTAAAGATATTAAGGGGGTACATAAACGCGTGTTAAGTTTAAGTGCTAAAGTAAGTTGGAGTGACAAGTTTAGGGGGTTTTTGATGCATTATCTCTATTTTTTTTTTATATTGTTGTCTCCATTTCACTATATAATGATAACATAATAATCTATTTTAAAGTATTTTTATTTTTCTTAAATAATTTATTTAGTAAGTCATTTTCATAACTTACACCACTTCACATTTCCATAACTTCTATTCTAATAATATCCATTAATTTTGTACTTTTAACTCACATATTACCATCTTTATAACTCATACTCTTAACATCTTTATAACTCATGCTCTTAATAATTTTCACTACTCAAGAAAATTAAGAGTTGTAAATGGAAAATTAAGGATCATCATATATACAATATTTCAATTCTATATAAAAAATTGTTGTGCAGCTATTTTAATCTTGTAAGGTATAATATTGTACACTTCAGAACATATGTAGAAGGAAGTTATGAAATGTTGAAGAAGGTTTTGAATTTGGTTGATAACCCGGTACGGTGCAGAGGAATTATGGGTATTTACACAAGGATCTACTTAATTTTTTCATGCTTTTTGATTAAAAAAAAGTACATTATTTCAAATTAAAATCTCAACTTCATTGAATGTGAAATAGAAATGAAATAAAATTGTTATTAGAGAATATATTTTAACTCATTGATAAAGAATATACTATCCATCATTTAATAATGTTATATTATTAAATTTTATTTTCTTTTATGAAAAGAAAACATTCTTCATAATATAATTATAACAAGTTATAATAGTACAATTAGATAATAAATCTAAAATAAATATAAAATTAATCGGAGAAAATAATTAATTTTTTAGCACCGCGCGAAGCACGGTTAGTTTCCCTAGTATATATTAAAGTTAAATTAATGTTCCTATGAGAAAATTCTATTTTCTTTCTTTTTAAAATAAATTCAAGAATATCATATCTTCATTTCAATAATGAGATCTTTTATGTCTACGCGAAACGCGGACATTTTCTCTAATGAATGAATAAAAATGAATGGAGGAATTACAATTTGAACTCGTATAATAATGCACTAAAATTAAAAATGAATCGTGGAATTAAAATTTGAACTCGGATTATAATGCACCAAGATTGAACAAGGGGATCAAGACAGTGGGTTCCACTTAGCACACAGAATTGCCTCATGATACACGCTATTATGGGGAAATTTCAATTTGAGGTACTTGAGATATCCCCATGCCTTTCGACCTTTCTACATTGCCACACTTTGAAGAAACTTCTGCTGAATTTAATTGGTGTGAATGAAAAATGGAGGGACACAACCTTTGAGCAAAAGACATATTGTTTTGGAAAATGTGTGACTGTTCAGATAGTTGTATCTGTTCAGAAAAAGACACAATATCTCGAATGAACAGACATGACTCTTTCAAAGGATACACCTTTTAAGTGAACCATTGCCACCTTTCAGAAGAGGCTTTTAATGGCTATATAAACCTGCTTTCATCCACAGGTTTGATATGAATGAAAAAATTTCTAAAATAAAAACTCTTATTGTCTTCAAAACATTCTTTGTGATCAATCAAATCGTTGAGTGAGTTCGACGAATCTAATTATTTGAGGTACCACTATAGTTGGATTGAAAGTCATTTTATCCTGGGAGGAAGATTCCAAAACCTCGGGTACATTGAGGGGAATTATTCCTTAAGGACACTCCGTGAAATCAGGGGACTTGCCTTTATATTTCTGTTTCATCTTAATTTCTGAAAAAAATAAAATATATTTCTTAGAAATATCACTTTGATCTTGTGTTGAGGGTGTTTTTGTACTGCATAGTATTCTTATTTTAAACTTGAACTAGTGTTGAAGTTGTTGTGCCTAAATACAAATTCTTGTACTCGAAAACATCATAAAATAACAATCTTAAGGAATAAACCTTGCAGAATCTGTATTGCTTGTTTTTGGAGGTTAAAGCTTTAAACTTTCTACTCTGTCTGAACTTAACAAGTGATTTGAAGACATAAAATCTTCATCACAAGTTAAAGATCATTCGGTTAAAGATTGAAAGTCATAAAAATTTCATCGTTAACTAGAAATAAGAAGAAGAGTTTAAAGTTGCTTAACTTTATAAATAGTATTCTGAAATTACTAAATTTTATTGTGTTGTGGTGACAGAAAAAATGACTAACAAAAGTCAAATGCAAAATGCGGCTACGATTGTGGGGACAACTAGTATTGCCTCAACAAGTTGAGCAAATGCTCTGTAACCAATGGCACCTGCAGAGAAGCCCAGAAAATTTACGGGCATTGACTTTAAGCGATGGCAGCAAAAGATGTTCTTTTACCTCACCACTCTATGCCTTCAAAGGTTCACTAGTGAGGATGCACCTACGGTGCCCGAGGGAACCTCAGACAAAGAGCATTTCATGATTGTAGAGACTTGGAAGCACTCAGACTTCCTTTGCAGGAATTATATCTTGAGTGGTATCCAAGACGAGCTCTATAATATTTACAGTGGAACTAAGATATCGAAGGAATTGTGGGGGTCATTAGAACAAAAATATAAGATAGAGGATACGGGAATTAAGAAATTCTTTATTACAAGATTTCTGGACTTTAAAATAATAGATAGCAAATTAGTTGTCTCTCAAGTTCAAGAATTGCAAGTAATCATCCATGATATCTTAGCAGAAGGTATATCTTTGAAAAATACC
Organism: Capsicum baccatum var. pendulum; assembly: GCA_030864225.1. NCBI lineage: Eukaryota > Viridiplantae > Streptophyta > Magnoliopsida > Solanales > Solanaceae > Capsicum > Capsicum baccatum. The sequence goes on along the minus strand of CM061558.1, from coordinate 69,784,194 downwards.
TTAGTTGAACAAATTGAAAATATTCTTAGTTCTCACATAAACTGTTTTGTAGGTTTGATTGTGAATGATGCATTTCAAGTAGAAGCGATCATTGAGAAGCTACCACCTATGTGGAAAGACTTCAAAAACCACTTGAAGCACAAACGCAAGGAGATGACTGTCGAAGATCTTATTGTCCGACTGCGTATTGAAGAGGATAATAAGGCTGCTGAGAGAAGGTCAAAAGGAAATTCTATAATTAATGGAGCACATATTGTAGAAGATGACCAAAATAATTCTAAGAAAAGGAAGAAAGTTGAACAAGGAAGCAATCAACCCAAGAAGAAATTCAAGGAAAAGTGCTTTAACTGTGAAAAAATTAGCCATAAGTCCAAAGATTGTCGTGCCTCTAAGAAAGGCAAGAAAAAGGACCAAGCTAATATGGTTGAGTCCAACAAAGAATGTGATGATCTGTGTGCTATGTTCTCAGAATGCAACTTGGTGGGGAATCCTCGCGAATAGTGGATGGATTCTGGTGTCACCCGTCATGTGTGTGCCAACAAAGAATTATTTTCGTTATTCACTCTGGCTCAAGTAGAAGAAATGATCTACATGGCTAACTCCGCTACGGCTAAGGTAGAAGGAACAGGAAAAGTGGGCTTGAAAATGACTTCAGGAAAGGTCTTGACACTTAACAATGTCTTGTACGTTCCGAAGTTACGCAGGTGCTTGATTTCTGTTTCACTTCTAGACAAGAATGGATTCAAATGTGTAACCGTTTTTGGAAAAATTGTAATTAGCAAAGGAGAAGTGTATATAGGAAAAGGCTATCTCACCGAGGGCATTTATAAAAAGAATGTACTGAATGTTGAAATCAATGAAATCAATAAAAGTTTAAATTCTTCTTACTTGCTTGAGTCTTATAACTTGTGGCATGAACGTTTAGGCCATGTTAATTACAAAACGTTACGAAAACTAATTAACTTAGAGGTTTTGACAAACTTTGAGTGAAATAAATCAAAGTGTCAAACGTGTGTGGAATCAAAGTATGCAAAGCATCCTTATAAGTCCGTTGAAAGGAATTCCAATCCCTTAGACTTAATACACACTGGCATTTGTGATATGAAGTCAATACCATCACGTGGTAGGAAAAACTATTTCATAACTTTTATTGATGATTGAACTAAATATTGTTATGTCTAATTGCTAAATAGTAAGGATGAAGCAATAGATGCGTTTAGGCAATACAAAACTGAAGTAGAAAATCAGTTAGAGAAAAAGATTAAAATAATAAGAAGTGACAGAGGCGAAGAATATGAATCTCCATTCGCCGAAATATGTGTAGAGAATGAAATCATCCATTAAACTACGGCCCCGTATTCACCTCAATCTAATGGAATTGCGGAAAGAAAAAATCAAACTTTAAAGGAAATGATGAATGCCTTACTTATAAGTTCTGATTTACCGTAAAACTTGTGGGGGGAGGCAATCCTTACAGTCAATCGTATACTCAGTAAAGTTCCTCATAATAAGATAGAATCAATTCCTTATGAAAAATGGAAAGGAAGAAAACCCAACTTGAAATATTCCAAAGACTGGGGGTATCTAGCAAAGGTCCAAGTTCCTATGCCTAAAAGGGTTAAGATAGGACCTAAGACGGTGTACTGTGTGTTCATAGGATATGCTAAAAATAGTAAAGCATGTTGGTTTTTGGTTCATAAATTCAAACATCCAGATACAAATGAAAATACGATAATTGAATCAGATAATGCTGAATTCTTTGAAAACATTTACCCGTATAAAGTTAGACACGAACAGTCTAGTGGAGGATCCAAACGACCTCGAGATGGACCAAGTGAGAATGTACATAATGAAGAGAATCTAAGACATAGTACATATCAAAGAACGTTAACTTCGTTTGGATCAGATTTTGTAGCATTTCTCTTAGAAAATGAGCCTCAAATATTTAAAGAAGCGATATCATTGTCAGACTCATCCTTTTGGAAAGAGGCAGTCAATAGTGAGATTGATTCAATATTAAGCAACCATACGTGGGAATTGGTTGATCTTCCTCCAGTAAATAAACCTTTAGGTTCTAAATGGATCTTTAAAAGAAAAATAAAAGCAGATGGGACTATTGACAAATACAAGGCAAGATTGTAGTAAAAGGCTTCAAGAAAAAAGAAGGCCTTGATTACTTTGATACATACTCGCCAGTAACAAGGATAACATCAATTTGAATGTTAATTGCCTTGACGATAGTATATGATCTTGAAATCCATCAAATAGATGTGAAAACTGCATTCCCAAATGGAGAATTGAGGAAGAAATTTACATGGAACAACCTGAAGGTTTTGTGGTTCCAGGAAAGGAGAATAAGGTGTGTAAACTTATTAAGTCGTTGTATGGACTAAAGCAAGCACCTAAATAATGGCATGCGAAGTTTGACCGAACCATGTTGGCAAACATGTTTAAGATAAATGAATGTGATAAATGTGTTTACATTAAAGACATTTCGAATCACCAAATAATTGTTTGTTTATATGTGGATAATATATTAATCATCAGTAGATACATTTCAAACATAAATGCAACGAAACGAATGCTCAAAAGCAAGTTTGATATGAAAGACTTTGGAGTTGCAGATGTGATCTTAGGTATAAGAATCCATAGAACTCCACAAGGGTTGGCATTGTCACTGTCTCATTATATCGAAAAGGTACTTGACAAATTCAAGTATATGGACGGTATTGCTAAGACTCCTTTGGATGTGAGCTTTGCACTTCGAAAGAATGAAGGTGAAAGTGACTCACAATTGGAGTACGCAAGAGTATTGGGATGTTTAATATATATAATGAACTGTACATGATCAGATATAGCATGCGCTATTAGTAAATTGAGTCAGTACACAAGTAATCCCAACAAAACTCATTGGATGACAATGAAAAGAGTTTTGGGGTATCTTAAATACACTCAAGACTATGCCTTGCATTATAATAAATATCCTGCGGTACTTGAAGGATATAGTGATGCAAATTGGATCACCAGATCGAACAAAGTAAAATGCATAAGTGGATATGTATTTACTATCGGTGGAGGTGCAGTCTCTTAGAAATCATCCAAACAAACTTGTATTGCTCGCTCTACAATGGAATTTGAATTTATCGCATTGGATAAAACCGGTGAAGAAGCAAAATGGCTCCGTAATTTCTTGAAATATATTCCTTATTGGCCCAAACCAGTGGCACCAGTATGTATACACTGTGATAGTCAAACGGCAATAGGTAGGGCAGGGAGCATGATGTACAACGGTAAATCTCGTCACATACGACGGAGACATAATACTGTTAGAGAACTTTTCTCTAGTGAAATTATCACTATTGACTATATTGAGTCAAAGGATAATGTGTCGGATCCACTTACAAAAGACCTATCTAGAGAAGGAGTAGAAAGGACATCCAAGGGAATGGGTTTAAGGCCTAGGACAAGTCAGCATGGCGGTAACTCTACCTAGCAGACTAGAGATCCCAAGAGCTAGGTTCAAGGAGATCAAACAAAGTTGTGTCTGATAGGTTCAACATTGTCAATTACCCAACCCATTCTCATGATATAGATAATGTTTAGTAAACAAGGATAAGACTTAAAGTGAAAAGTCTTTTAATGATTATCTAAATTTGGTAGATTTGACCAAATAGTTTAATCTATAGGATTGAACTTTTAGAAATCACCTATGTGAGGGCAAAGTGGAAGTCGCTTCAAGGAGAATGTTAGTAAAGGTCTATTCTCTAAGCTCTCATGAAACCGGGACGTGTTCATGGATGAAAAGAACAAAACCGTGAGAACCATAAACGGTAAAAGGTTGGTTGTGTGACATGTGTTGTCTAGGTGTACATTAAAGCTCGACGGTTCAAAGATATCAAATCTACCGATTTACCGAGTGCATCCGATGCATGTTCACTATGGAAAGTTCAAACGGAAACCCACTTATCCATATGCAATCAGTTTTTGTTTGATGATCACATACTTATCCGTAAAGTTTTACAAAGAATAGTCATTCCCCATTCATATGGGGGATTGTTGAGTTTAATTGGTGTGAATGGAAAATAGAGGGACACAATATTTGAGCAAAAGACATATTATTTTGGAAAAGGCATGACTGTTCAGATAGTTGTGTCTGTTCAGAAAAAGACACAATATTTCGAATGAACAGACATAACTCTTCCAAAGGATACACCTTTTAAGTGAACCATTGCCACCTTTCAGAAAAGGCATCTGATGGCTATATAAACCTGTTTTCATCCACAGGTTTGATATGAATGAAAAAATTTCTGAAATAAAAACTCTTATTGTCTTCAAAACATTCTTTGTGATCAATTAAATCGTTGAGTGAGTTCGACGAATCCAATTATTTGAGGTACCACTATAGTTGGATTGAAAGTCATTTTATCCTGGGAGGAAGATTCCAAAACCTCGGGTGCAGTGAGGGGAATTATTCCTTAAGGACACTCCGTGAAGTTGGGGGACTTGGCTTTATATTTCTGTTTCATCTTAATTTCTGAAAAAATAAAACACACTTCTTAGAAAGATCACTTTGATCTTGTGTTGAGGGTGTTTTTGTACTTCATAGTGTTCTTGTTTTAAACTTGAATTAGTGTTGAAGTTGTTGTGCCTAAATACAGATTCTCGTACCCGAAAACATCATAAAATAACTTCCTTCATGTGGACGCATCAATTTCTAATTTACTCTTCGTTTTCTTGTTATCTTTTACTATGGAGAAATTGTTTTCTTTAATCAACAAAACACGCAGATAAATAGAAATATGTATAGGTGAGCGTATGGCGTTACAATAATGTTACAGTAGTATATTTGCTTACAAGCACGTTAACTAGAAGTTTTTCTCATTAAAGCAGAGATGGCGGAACTACTGGACTACAATACGTACAATACAATACAAAACATATGATGTTACGAAATCTTAACTATACATTTAAAAGTCCTAGCTAGTATTTGGTAAAAGCTATAAAACTACGGATGTCATGACTATCTACAAATTTATACAATTTCTTAGCCACAAAATTATCTAAAACAACATCTCGTAGTTAAATAAATATATTAATTTAAGTTATAAAAAATAATACTATTGATTAATGTTGCCACAAATTTATTGCTATAGTAAAATTTCATAGCTAATCATTATTTTTTGCCATGAATTGAAATTTTGTGTAGCACCAAATAAGTTATTTAAAATACAATATTACAATAACGAAATATAATTTCTCGGAGTACTAAAAATTGTTGCAAATTTAGCTTAATAGCTATCATTATTTTTCATGATAAAATGGTATATCTTATAGCGACAAAATTTATTGTTATAATAAAATTTATAGCTAATTATTTTTTCGGCTGGTTAAAATTTGAGGAATAGTAATCTTTTTGCCACAGTAAATTAATTGAGACAAAAGATCTTCTAACTATTATAATAAAGATATACATTTACTACTATGTAGAAGTGGCTTAAAGCACACAAGAGTTCGTCGTGGTGCTTGCTTAAAGCAAAGGTATTTCTGTCTTTTCAGTGATTCTTTTGTCTACTTTTACTTGATGTTTCAATTAGTTTCTCCAATGTTCTGACCGCTTCACGCCTCTCTCCATTAAACCCTCCATGACCGCTTCCACAAGAAATTATGATCCAAAATCAGCACATGAAACACATTAAACAACAAATTTCTGAAGTAGCGTATGACGTATGAGTGTAGATCTCAGCTGAATTTAGGAGTTTTCCCCTCTTCCTTGGCTACAGAGATTTGCATGGTGAGTCTTACTTTTTCAATTTCAATTTCTCATGTGTCTCTGATGAATTATTAACTTGAACGGTTAGAAATTATTAGTAATTTATGTTATCCTAGACACTTTGCTTGGCTATGCTCGGCTCTTTATGTGCTTTATTGTAATTTAGTAAGATAACTAATTTGATTTTTTTGAAACCCCTTTTGTACTTTTTCTTGAAAATTTGAGGTGGTTATGCTGATTTTGTTTTAATATTAATCTTGGGGTGCTTGTAATTTTTCGTTTTGTGAAAAAAAAAAAAAGCAATTTCGATCAAAAATATTGAATCTTTTTTCCGTTATCACTTTCAAGAAAAGAAAACATGTTATGATATATATCAATTATGGTGAATGTCTATCAAGATCTATTAAAATCTATTGACAAAATGACATTCTGTATCCTTGTATTATATCAGTTTTGTAAGTTGGACATTTCTACTTACATGTTTGTTATCTGGACCCTTGAACCCATTAAAAAGCAATATTTTGCATCCGTTGACCATTGACCTTGTCTATGTGGCATTGAAATGGTGACCAGTACAAAGAAAGTGTAGCCACTCGACTGGGGGATACGAGTGGGGTCAATTTTTGGTCAATTTTACATTAAAATAATTAAAAATTAATAAAAATAATATTAAAATTAAAAACAAAGTCCTTTTTTTTCCTTCATTTTTTTCATTAAAAAATATTTTTAAAATAATTTAAAAATATTTTTAAAAATTTGAAAATAATTTAAAAATATTTTTAAAAATTTAAAATAATTTAAAAATATTTTTAAAAATTAAAAAAAATATATCTTTTCCTCTCCACCCCACCCTAGTCCGTCCCCACCCCCACACCCCACCAGCCCCGTCCCACCCCACCCTACTCCAACACCCGTCCAACACTTCCCCACCCCCACCCCAGCCCGTCCCCACCCCCACACCCTACCAGCTCCATCCCACCCTACCTCAACCCCATCCCCACTCTTCATACCTCACCATCCCCATCCAGCCCCTCCCCTCCCTAGCCTCCACACCTCTCCCAGCCCCGTCCTCACCCCTAGCCCCTTCCAGCCCCCTCCCCCCGCCCCCCCACTTTTACTTTTTATTTTTTAATTTTAATTTTTCCTCAATTCAATTCTTTTTTTTTAATAAAAATTTAAATTTAAATTGAAATCTTTTTTTTGGATTAAAATTTAAATTTGAATTGAAATTGAGTGATAGTGAATATTGAAAAAATATAGTGAATTTCGCTTGAAAAAAATTAAAATTTTTGTGAATTTTTTAATGATATTCAAATTTAAAAATCAAAAATTTATTATGTTTGTATATATGAATTTATAGTTTAAAATTTAAATTAGTTGGTGAATAATTTTAATTATTTGAAATGAATTTGATGTTTAATTTGTGAGCAAAAATAAAAATACGATTCTTCAAATTTTTTTTACAATTATAAATTTTTCTTATTTAATTAAATTAATTTTAATATTTAATTTGTTATTTAGCATTGTAAAAATGACTTGGAATTTAATGTAATACTTTTTTTAATTTTTTTGATTTTTTTTTAAATGACGTGGCAGATGAGGCAGACGTGGCAGCTGACGTGGGGAAAGTGTGTTACACTCACCAAAAAAGAGTTTTAAATGTTGTTTTTTAGTGGGTTCAGGGGTCCAGATGACAAACATATAAGTAGAAGTATCCAACTTACAAAATCAACATAGTACAATGGTCCAGAAGGTCATTTGGATATCTATCAGGATTTGATGTATTTGTCTTTTAGTGTAAAACTAGGGGAAAATTCCCCTTATAAATAGAAGGGTTTCCTTCATTGTAAATCATCCCTCAAGAGAAGAAATAAGAATCACTATCTTTATTCTCTCTACTCTTCTTCTTGTTCTTTATTGTTTTATAACACGTTATCAGCACGAGACTCTACCGTCTCAACGTTGAAGGCTAAGGCTAAGGTATTATTATTTTTATTCCTTTTTTTTATGGCTAACAATCTTACGAAGTGTGAGTTCGTTGCCCTTCAAAGTTTGGACAACAACTATATTTCATGGGTGTTGGATGCTGAAATTCACCTAGATGCTATGGGTCTTAGAGACGCCATAAAGAATGAAAATACAACATCTAGTCAAAATCGTGCTAAGGCGATGATTTTCTTGCGTCATTATCTTGACGAAGTTCTAAAAATTGAGTACCTTACTACTAAGGATCCACTCGTATTGTGGAATAGCCTAAAAGAAAGGTTTGACCACCACTTAAAGATGGTCATCCTCTCGAAAGGACGATATAAGTTGATGCATCTAAGATTTCAAGACTACAAGTCTATTCATGAATACAATTCTATCATATTCAGAATTTCTTCTCAATTGAAACTATGTGGAGAGACGGTCAATGATGACGATATGATGGAAAAGACACTCTCCACTTTTCATGCCTCGAATGTGCTATTACAACAATAATATCGAGAAAAAGGTTTCAAGAAGTATACTGAACTGAGTTCTCAACTTCTTGTGGCTGAACAAAATAATAATTTGTTGATGAAAAATTATGAGAAACGACCAACTAGATCTGCACCATTCCCTGAGGTGAATGATGTGCACGCTTACCATGTTAGGCGTGGAAAAGGTCGCGGCCCTAATCGTGGACGTGGTCGTGGTCGTGATGACCAAGAAAGAAATCCTGTTCCAGATGTTAATCATTCTTCTAACAAAAAGAAAAAAGATGAGAAATGTGAAACAATTACTTGTTTCTGATGTGGTGGTAAAGGACACTATTCACATGACTGTCGTGCTCTCAAGCACTTAGTGGACCTTTATCAAGCATCACTAAAGAAGAAAGAGAGAAATTCTGAGGTTAACTTCCTCTCTGAAAATAATATTGACATCACATGCTTGGATGTAACAGACTTTTACGAGCACTCTGAAGGAAAGATTGATCACTTGATTGGTGATGGTTCCGTAAACATGGAAGAATGAATGTTTTTAATTTTTTTTTTGTTGATAAGAGTTAGAGAATAAAAATCATGTAAAAGTAGTTGTTTGCATGAATATTGGTTTTTAATTCGTATTGATTAGTTCAATTATATTACTGTAATTTATTATTGAAGTGAATGAAATTTCAATTTCGTCATTATTAAATTAAAAAAAAAAAGAAAAAGACGACGACGATACGTGCAACTTGCACGAACTTCTGTTGTGTTCATTATTGCATATTAATATTTTTAGTTTTGCATGTTAATATTAATATTAGTTTTGCATGTTAATATTTTTAATATAATATTCACATATAGTCATTACTTATCCATATGTGATTAAAAAATATAATATAATAATATTATATTTGCATATTAACGTACTGGATTAAATATAATATAACAATATTATAGTATTATTGTATGTATTGCATGATACTGTTCCGTACTATTAATTATAAATAATATATTACGTATTAGATTCCTTATCAAATATTATATTGTTTCAATAGTTTTTGGACATATTTTTTTTAATTGCTTAGTAATGTCGGATTAATAATTTTTTATAGTATAAACTTTCACTTTGGACAAAAATTTAATATATATCTTATTTGGTGTATGTCATTTTATTTGAAGATATGGATAATTTTTAAAGTAAGCTGTCAAATTGTGAAGATATATATTTGATTGATTCTGGCACTACACATACGATATTCAAAGAAGAAAAATATTTCTCTCATATAAACATGGGCAAGATTAATGTCACTACGATTTCTGATAGTGCTAATTTGATTGAAGGCTTTGAAAAAGTCATTATAATCTTGCCCAAGGAACTAAACTCATCATAAATAATGTCATATTTTCTCCTGAGTCTCGGAGAAACTTGATGAGTTTTAAAGATATCCGTGAAAATGGTTATCATATCAAGACAATTGATGAGATGAATCTTGAATATCTTGGTATCACCAAGAATGTCTTTGGGAAGACATGTGTTATTGAAAAGTTCCCTGCTTTATCTTCTAGCCTGTATTAGACAAAAATTTATGCAATTGAGGCACATTCTATAGTAAATCAAAAGTTTACTGATTCCAATACTTTCGTACTTTGGCATGATTGGGACATCCAGGACAATAATGATGAGACGAATCATAGAAAATTCAAATGGGCATCCATTAAAGAACTTGAAGGTTTTTTTGAATGGTGAATTTTCATGCAATGCTTGTTATCAAGGCAAGCTGATTGTGAGGCCATCGCCAACAAAAGTTGGGATTGAGTCCCCGCGTTCTTGGAACACATACATGGAGATATTTGTGGATCCATTCACCCACCTAGTGGGTCATTTAGATACTTTATGGTCTTAATAGATGCTTCATCTAGATGGTCTAATGTGTGCTTTTTGTCATCTCGCAACTTAGCATTTGCAAAATTATTGGCACAAATAATACGATTACAGGCACAATTTCTCGATAATCAAATTAAGTCTATTCGCCTTGATAATGCTGCAGAATTTTCATCCCAAGCATTTAATGACTATTGCTTATCAATTGGGATAAGAGTGGAATATCTTGTTCACATTCAAAATGGCATTGCTCAGTCATTAATTAAACGTCTGCAGTTGATAGCAAGACCATTGCTTATGAAAACTAAGTTGCCCACCTCTGTTTGGGGTCATGCAATTTTGCATGCTGCAATACTTGTTCGTCTTAGACCGATAAATTATCATAAATTTTCTCCGTTGCAATTTTTTTTGGGTCAAGAGCCTAATATATCTTATTTGAGAATTTTTGGGTGCGGAGTATATGTGACTATAGCACCACCAAACCAAACCAAGATGGGCCACCAAAGAAGATTAGGAATTTATGTTGGGTTTGATTCACCCTCCATTATTTGTTATCTTGAACCATTAACGGGAGATATGTTCACTATTCGATTTGCAGATTATCGGTTTGATGAGATAGTTTTTCCAAAATTAGGGGGAGAAGATAGTGACATCAAAAGAAAAATTTGTGGAAAAATCCATCAATATCTCACTTGATCCACGTGCTTCTATTTATGAGCAAGAAGTACAAAAGATTATTCATCTGCAGAAAATTGTAAATCAAATGCCGAACGCATTTACTAATTTGAAAAGGATCACCAAATTACATATTCCTGCAGAGAATGTCCCAATTCGAATTGATGTCTCTAAAGGACCATCCACTAGTATCATAGCTAATGAATCTAAAGTACGCTTGAAGCGTGGCAGACCATTAGGTTATAAAGATCGAAATCCTAGGAAAAAAATTGGTCAAGATGACACTACAAAAGATCCTCATATGGAAGCTCAAGATTTGAGAAATATTGATATTCCTGAAGGAATCGATGAGCCTGAGACTTAAGAAAATGAGGAACTATCTATAAATTCAAGTGATGTTGAAACTAATTTGAATTGATATGAAATAGTAGTGGATCATGTCTTTACATACAATGTTGCAACAAAAATCATGCAAGATATAGAGGATCTTGAACCTCGATCTGTCACAGAATGTCAACAAAGAAATGACTGGCCAAAATGGCAAGAAGAATTTCAATCTAAATTGAATTCACTTGCCAAACGTGAAGTTTTTGGACCTATAACTCAAACACCTAATGGTGTTAAGCCTATTGGCTATAAATGGGTCTTTGTGCAAAAAAGAAATGAGAAAAATGAAATACAAAGGTATAAAGCATGCCTTATTGCACAAGGATTTTCACAACAGCCTGGTGTTGATTATGATGATACATATCCACCAGTTATGGACGCAATAACATTGCGTTATCTTATTAGTTTTACTATCCATGAAAGACTTGAAATACATTTGATGGATGTGGTAATAGACTATCTATATGGATCGCTTGATAATGAGATATACATAAAAAAATTTGAAAGATTTAAAATACCGAAAGCATATAGTTCAAAGCCTTGAGAAATGTATTCCATTAGATTGCAAAGATCATTGTATAGTTTGAAGCAATCTGGATGCATGTGGTATAACTGTCTAAGTGAATATTTATCTAAAGAAGGTTATACGAATGATTAAATTTGCCCATGTGTTTTCATAAAGAAAACAACGTCGGAGTTTGTTCTACTTGTTGTCTATGTCGATGACATAAACCTTATTGGAATGCCAATAGAGTTTCAAAAGGCAATTGATTACCTAAAGAAATAATTTGAGATGAAAGATCTCGGAAAGACAAAGTTATGCCTTGGTTTGCAAATTGAGCATTTGACAAACGGTATCTTTGTCCATCAATCTACCTACACATAAAAGGTGTTGAAACAATTCTAAATAGATGGAATACATCCATTAAGTACTTCGATGGTTGTTCGATCACTTGATGTGAATAAGGATCCATTCCGACCTCAAGAAAAGAATAAGAAACTCTTTGGTCCTGAAATACCATATCTTAGTGCAATTGGTGCACTAATGTATCTTGCAAATACTACAAGACCTGATATTGCCTTTTCAGTAAATTTTCTAGCAAGGTATAGTTCTGCTTCTACTAGGATACATTGGAATGGGATCAAACACATATTACGGTATCTAAAGGGGACTACCGATATAGGCTTATTTTATTCTAAAGATTGCAGTTTCGATCTTGTTGGGTATGCTGATACTGGGTAATTATCTGACCGACATAAAGCTCGGTCTCAAACAAGCTATGTACTCATATGTGGGGGTACTGCCATATCTTGGAGATCAACAAAGCATTCTATCGTAGCCACTTCAGCGAATCACGTTGAGATTATAGCTATTCATGAAGCAATCGAAGAGTGTGTGTGGTTGAGGTCCATAGTACATCTCATTCGAGAAAAATGTGACTTGAAATGTGACAAAGTACCCACAATTTTATATGAAGATAATGCAGTATGCATAGCACAACTGAAAGGAGGATTCATAAAAGGAGATAGAACGAAGCACATTTCGCCAAAGCTTTTCTATACATATAAGCTCTAAAATAATGGTGATATTGGCGTACAACAGATTCGTTTAAGTGACAATGTGGCTAATTTATTTACCAAGTCTCTTCCAACTGCAACTTTCAAGAAGATGGTGCACAAGATCGGAATGCAAATATTTAAGGTTGTTCTTATTAGGGGGAGTTAATACACGTTGTACTCTTTTTCCCTTACGAGGTTTTGTCCTACTGGGTTTTCCTTGTAAGGTTTTTAATGAGGCAACCTATATGCGTATTGTTAGACATTCAAGGGGGAGTGTTATGATATATATTAATTATAGTGAATGTCTATCAAGATCTATCAAAATCTATTTGATGTCTATCAGGATTTGATGTATTTGTCTTTTAGTGTGAAACTAGGGGCAAATTTCCCCTATAAATAAAAGGGTTTTCTTCATTGTAAATGATCCCTCAAAAGAAGAAATAAGAATCACTCTCTTTATTCTCTCTACTTTTCTTCTTGTTCTTTATTGTTTTATAACAAAAAGATTGTTTTTTTTATTATTATTTTTGAAGATCATTTACACTTTTACTGGTGGGAATTCCATCGATTCAGCCGAGGTGCACGAAAGTTGGCTCAGATACAGTAGTATCCTAATAAAAATAATTATTTGCACTATTTGTGTGGTGGTTGTAAGAGTTTTTTTTACTACGTGGATCTCTTTTGTGATTTTCCTTTGTTAGATTGATGTCATTAGATTGTACTGCAGCTTTGTTGTGAATCAATAAGAATCTGGAAGTAATTTCCTTTTTGGTTCTTTGTTATTGTTATATTGCTGATTGTTTCCTTGTTTAGTGACACCTTATAACTGTTTGAGTAGTATGTTCTTCTTGTTTTTGTTAAACTTTAGATATTTAAAAACTATATAAATGGTACTACTACTTTCCATGTGTCAATTTATTTGCAGTTTTCTTGGGTTCGTTTAAAAAACTGTCTCCTTCTTATTGGTATATCTTCACTTTCAAATCAACCTTTTATAGAAACGTATGATAAGGCTAAAGGAGTTTATAGTGGAATAATATGATAGAGAATCAGCTGGCTTTGTTGAGATGCGCTTTATCCCCTCAATGCGAGACTTTCTGACTCGAATTTGAATGTAACCACCTTCAACATAGTTGATTAATATGTATTTGTTCATCGGCAAATATACTTATCTTTTGCAGTACAAATTTGTTAGTACTGTATATATTTTCAGCAATAACTATGTCTCTGAATAAAAAGATCACCAGTCCAGCTACTTACTCACCAAAGAAATGCTGGCAATACATTACAAATAAAGCTTCTGCTATCAACAATAGGTGACGTAGCCTATATAGGCAACTGGCATCTGATAAAAAAGAAGCACTTCTCCTGCAACGGCATACAAGATATCAAGAATCAAACACTCAAAACCTTCTGAGTATTGCTCCTGCTCCATTAACTGTTGCTGGCCCCAATTTAGTGCGCAAAGAAGCATCACTATCACAGAGATATCACCGCACCATAAAATAGGTTTGCTGAATATAAGAAATAAATGTGTGGTGCTTTGTCTCTGCTATACTCATTCAAACATATTATGTTTCTTGTTCTATTAGGCAATGCACTTTGCAACAATTGTTCCACGATTGAATCAAACAAAGAAAATGATACAATTGACTGTTTCTCCACTTTTAAAGTCGGTATGTAGCATATATATACTTCTGATATTTACTCTTACAAAAAAGGCATTGCTTGTATTGATTAGAACTCTCTCTATCAGGCTCAACATCAGCTCTACCCACTGAACATCATAACCCAAACACAACAACTATCGGCGCTACAGGTTAATTTATTTATTTTTTTATCTGCCCAGAATTTTAGAATTGCATTAACTCCTTCTATATTATTTGAAATTATATCTACATTAGGCTTGGCAACGCTTACACATCAATGGCATACTCAAAAGAAAATATCTCCTAAAACCAAAGGTTTATCTTATTGTAAAATTATAACATTATAACTGTATTGATTGTTCAACTTTTTTTTCGAGCTTATATTTCATTCTCTGGTAACTGATTGAACAGGTAATAGGTTAAGAAGTATACATTGTTTCAATATTAAACAACTTCCCGCTGAAGCAAGCATTTTAAAAAGAGTTCCTCCTATGAATCTTGTAAGGCAAAGAAATTTGAATATGAATCACCTGAATTTTGTTGTAGTAATGGCACTATTAAATTGACATCACATGAAATGCCTATAGAATTATTTAACCTTTTTTTGGACAACACCGATGAATCTATACATTTTCGTACATACACTAGAATGTATAATAACATGTTTGCATTTACTTCTCTTGGAGTAAAATATGACAAAGAGCTAGCGAATAGATACCACGATATCTATACCTTTAGAGTTCAAGGACAAATGTATCATTTCATTGACGATCTAATATATTCAAATCAAAGGCCAAGAAACCTACAGTTATATTTTTATGATGATCACACTGAAATGTAAAATCGTATGGCTTTCTGTAGCAAAGTCAATCAAGCAATTGTCCAAAAATTAATGAATATATTAAAAATAAATCCATATTGTATCTTCCTAAAATCTCTAATGCAGATTCCTAAATTGCCGAACTTGTACATTGCACTTAAATGTGACATTATCTTAAATCAACAAGTGTATAACTTACCGACTGTCTCAAAAGTTGCGGTAATATGGTTAGATGAAGAATCAAAATATAATAGTTCCGTACCACATATTCGAATTTATCCTTGTAATAAAAATAGTCAATTAGTCAATTATTACTATGATTATTATGATCCTTTACAATACCCTCTGTTATTTTTCTATGGTCAAAATAGATGGCATTGTGGAATTAAAAGAGTTGTGCAACTGATAACGCTCAAACTACAGCTCTCATAAGAGTTTAAGCGGTCTTTGCAAATATAGAACCCAACTGGGTTGGGTGTCGAATCCCACAGGGAATACTCGGTCACTAAGTATGCAACTATTAGTAGACTGTTGGTTGAAAATTCTACGGAAAGGGGGGTTTTGAATTATGACGTGAATTAATGTAAACAAAGTAAAAACAGAAAGCTTTGTGTAGTAGATTTTAATCAATGAGAATTATAAGTTAGGGTTATGTCCACCTTATGAGTTTTACGTATCTATTGGCTATGAGTTATGCGGAATTCAGACATGCATGCGCTTATAGAGTTTCGTATTCTATGGTAAATCCTAGTGTCTTTCGACTATCAAGGATTATTTCACTTTAACTCTTTCGAGCTTAAAGCGTATAACTAATGGTACGAATTCTCCAAGAGGTTAATCCAGTTACGGCGCTAACTTTTAAACAGGGGTTGGTAGCCCTATTTCCTTGTCACTCTCTCTTTTCCAGACATGTAACTTTTCTTTCGAACAAGTTGATGCTATACTGGCGTATTTTATATGTTTGCAACCACAAGAATTCAATTAATATGAAGAGAGTAATGATATAAGCAGCATACGTATCAAGAATTCACAAACTCATAGCAATAGATAGTATCTCATAAGGCTTCCATAACCCTAACAGAGAAGTTTAGCTACTCATAATTGTGAAGGAAAACCACGAGGATATCATCATCATACCAAAGTAATATCACGATAAGTATTGGCTTCACTTGTGGCGTGAATTCCTTGCTAGTAGCGTTTCTCTTGTCGTAAAAATTAAAAGTAGAATAGATGAATAATAATGTCAACAACGAATTTAAGAATAGAAGAGAATAAGAATGAATTGAACGAGAATGAATGCTGAAAAGTTCAGCAAAATAGGGTTTTTATAACATCCATATCCTATTCCTACTAAACTACTGCATACTTCTCCTAATCCTACTAGGTTACTGCTTCCTTATCCTAATCCTACTAAGTTACTGCTGATCCCCAAGTCTTTGGAAATACTGTTTTTGCCCGGGACAAGTTTTCCATGCATCACTTTCAGTCCATAGGCTTCCAAAAGCTGCCTTCCTTCTTACATGAAGCTTCCTTTGGCGTCACACAGTCCATAAAATGCTGAAATCTTCATCATTTATACCTGAAAACTTGCTAATCACGTTGGTTAGCTCACTTACAGGAAAAGGGACTAAAAGTGCAGGAATTATATATTTTGTCCTTAAAACTTAGCTAAAATATGGGTGAATTAAGGTGCTTTAGGCGTGTAAATACGCCTATCATCAATACCCCACACTTAAAGCTTTGTTCGTCCTCGAACAAAATATCATGTCCATATAAACATCTACTTTAGGATTTCATAGTAACAACACAAAATATTCATCAAGACAGGCATAGCAATTATTAACAAAGAGTAGTTTTATTGATCACTACTAGAAATAATTCAACCTCCAACATAGACTCGTGATGATGGTTAATTCGTATCCACAAGTTAAAGCACAAAGAATCATACACAACTATCCAAACTCGTCAACCATGTGTGTCTCACACAAGATATTACCCATAATCACTCACAAGTTTTGCATTATTCGAAACATGGGTACAATATTCTCCTTGCTCTTACTCTCGCAAAGAGTTCATATGTTGCAACTGATGACCATAGGCTTGCCCTTAGTGTAATGCTCCACTAATATCAGAATGCTAAGCTTAGGATCAAATAGGTCTTTACAGGTTGTAATGTAGGCTAAGGGACGGGTAGGACTATTTTGGCCAGAAATAGTAACTAAGTTCCCTAAGCGCTTTAATACATCACATTATGCCATTTACACTTTCTTTCAAACAACCTTTCTACTTTCTTTTAATCTACCACCCCTTTTCACCTCTTTTGTTATTCGATTTTAAACAGAACTAACTTTTTAGTTTTCTTTTCATTTTTCTTTTCTCTTTTTTTTTTCATAACACACCTCTATGATAGCCACTCTTTTTCATAACTAATTCAAGCACCAATACATTCGAAGGCATCACTCTCACCCAATTTTCTCTTATTTTGTCATATGACTTTACAATTTAAAGCGCTGAGGAATTTGGCTCAAATTATGGTCTTGAAAAAAAAAGGATTAGGCTACATATGAGGCTGTCAAAGAAAATGGCTAAAGGCTCAAAGGGGTTGACTAGGATAATGTCCACGGGTAGGTAAAACAAAGGTAAACAATCACAGGTTGCCAAAGAAATGCCTAAATCATCTCCTAAACTCACACGCTTTATTTTGCTTTACACACCCACCGGGAAAGTTCTAGCATCAGCCACAAACACAGAATATACTATTGCCTCACACACAAGGCATATGGTCGACTTTACTGGGAGTAGTATAGACTCTTGACCCAACAGATGAAGGAATTAAACCACACAACTATCACACAATGAGTCACACTTGGAGCCTAAATGTCTCAAAAGTAATGATTTTATCACAGACTCTTGTCATAATACCATGCTGCCTATCAGAACACTTTCATGCAAAGTTAACTAAAAAATTTCTAAAATTTAACTACTAACAAACAAAACAAACAAACATAAATAAATGCAAATGCAGATAAAGAAGTATAGCATACAAATACCATCACCCCACACTTAGACGGGACAAACTGCCCTCAGTGGAAGATAAATAAGAAAAACCTGGTTAGTCGGACTCCTCCTCTATGTCTGGGGTCATACCCCCTGCATCGGAATCATCATCAGAGTCGTCGTCATCAGAGATTTTCTCCACGTCGGAGTCTGGCATTCGGCGATTATCATCGGTTGGCACATCGTCATCAAGAGGTTCCTCAAAATATACACCTACTCCACACATATCCCTCACATGCTCATTCATTGGGTAGTCATAATCCAACTGTTGGAGCTCTGCAGCAGTCGGAACACGACCCCCGCTCATCATAGTAAACCTTATCATGCCATATAAATGGCGGAAGAAGCTTTCGTCGCGAGCATGTCTTTCTGCAGTGGTAAGGTTGACTCTATGCATAGATTCAGCATCTTTAACCTTTGTAAGGTCAACCTTTTTCGGGTTGTGTGGAAGCTTATGATCTGCAGGTTCCTCTTCGATGTCCTCCTTCCTCAATATTGCGGTCAACAGATTGCCAAAGCTGAAGTGGGACCTTTTGTGCAGCCTAGCCTTACGCATTGAGGATCGAATAATCGCCCCAATATTGATGGGGACGTTCGTCATCAATGCGTACACCAAGCACACTCTATCTCGTGTTATCTTTGTGTACTGTGTCCCTGGAATCAGGCAAGAGTTGACTATTCGCAACCATATCCGAGCTTCTCTGTTCAAGGAAGCATACGGGAAGGTGTTGTGCCGACCGGTATCCTTGTGTCTGCTCCAACGTGCCATTGATCTTGTTCCGCACAGTGTGTGTCTGATTGCCCTGTACGGAGGTCTGTTATAAAGCTCTTTGAGTGGTGATGGATCAACAGATGGCAAACCCAGAAAAGAGTTGAAGAACTCCGCATTTAGTTGCAGGACTTGGCCCCGAATCTTTACTTCACTCCCTGTAGTCTTCGGGGACCAGTTGGCATAGAATTCTCGCGTTAGATCGAGATTGCACTCTCCCATATCTCGGAAGATGAAATTAAGATGTAACGCCATTTGTATCAGCTCCACATGAACATATTTCTTCACTTTATTGTTCTTGTACCACTCCTTTCCTTCCTCCTCTAGGACCCATTTTATCCCGTATATGCGGCGAGGTACTTGCAACGAGGAGGATTCACCTTGCTCTTTTCGTCCCCTTTTCTGGCCTTTTTGTGAAGTGGTCACTTTTTCTTTTCCTTGTTTTGCTTTTGGTGCCATTGTACCTGAGATTAAAATAATAGTTATGTTATCTTCATCTCGGTGGATACAATCAACAAACAAGCAGTAGTAACACCACCCCCACACTTAATTTGTTGGCACAAACTAATTAAGTGAACGTTGTCGATTACTCAGACTTCATCGTTATACGTTTAGGCGTTATATTCCAACAATATAATCAGTGCAGTCATACTTTTCTTGTCATTTTAACTATCCTTTTTCAATTCTATTTCATGTAATCTTGACAATGCTTTCATGTTTGGACTAATGCATCTTTGAACGAGACTACTCCATAGATATTGTATCAATTTATGGCGTAGAAATAATCACAACATCGCATGTTTGTAGTCAACCATGATTTTCATCTTCAATGAACAAGTCATTCCAACATGTAAACTTTCGAGTTACAAGATTATGCAATTTTCTTGACTATGTCAGTTCTGCAAAAGTATGACAGTGTATCAAAATCAAATACAGGTTGGAAACAAGTCAAGAGCATCCTTACGTATTCTTTCACTCACTTAGTTGTATCACAACAAATCAACCATATTCAAATCACCAACACTACTTCAAGATTTAACAATTTATTATAGGCGTAGTATTGTAATACTTACGGAATATAAAAGAAGAGCAAAGAAGTACTTACTTGGTTGATGGCCTCGAAAGATGTTCTTGCAAAGTTAAAAGAGCAAAAGGAAAATTTTTGAGAAATTTTGGAGAGGTAGGCGGCGCTTAGGTTGAGTTTGCAATGCATTTTTGTTCTAAGACTAAGGTTCTATTTATAGGACAAGCTTGGGTCGGGTTTTGACCCATTTGAAATCGGATTAGGAGACCAAAAAGTGAGCATAGGCGGCGCCTAATGCTTTGCCTATGTTTGGCATAGGCGGCGCCTTTTGCAAAGCCTAGTTGGACATAGGCTTTGGCATAGGCGGCGCCTATGCTATGGCATTGTTGGGCATAGGTGGTGCCTATGCTATGGCATTGTAGAATCTGAGAGCTTAGGCCATAGCATAGGCTTTGCCTTGTTCGTTGCCTAGATTTACATAGGCCTTGCCTTTACCATTGCCTAGTTTTGCATAGGCAATGCCTAACCCATAGCCTTTGCTTCTTCATTCCTAACTTACCACCTTCAACATGAATCACTTCCAACTCAAAATTTAAGACCAATCTCCTCCTTTATACATCTTGTACCTACACTTTAGTCAAAAACAACGAAAACGATTAGAACGATGGGTTGCCTCCCATCAAGCGCCTTAGTTTTGGTCGTGGCTCGACTACAAAATCAAACTCCTAATAAAACAAAACAAGTAAAGGCGATGGGTTGCCTCCCATCTAGCGCTTGATTTATTGTCGCGGCACGACATAATTACCTCGATTACTTAGACTTCATCGAGATAGATGATGGCCATGCATTTTATCGAGTTAAGAGAACCGATATATTGCTTCACTCGTTGGCCATTCACCTTAAAGACAACACCATTATTATCTTCTAACTCTACTACTCCGGACGAGTAGACTTGGCTAATTTTGAATGGGCCAGACCATCTAGATTTCAATTTACCTGGAAATAGCTTCAGTCTAGAGTTGAAAAGAAGTACCATATCACCCTTCTGAAAGTTTTGTTGTATAATCCGCTGATCATGATACTTTTTCATCCGTTCCTTGTAGAGGTCTGATCTTTCATACGCATGAAGACGGAACTCATCCATCTCATTCAGCTGCTCCAATCTCAGATTCATAGCATCATCCTAATTCAAATTTAGCCGTTTCAACGCCCACAATGATTTATGCTCGAGCTCAATGGGAAAGTGACAGGCCTTCCCATAAACTAGTTGGTATGAGGACATGCCAATTGGTGTCTTGAATATGGTCCTATAAGCCCATAAGGCATCGTCCAACTTCCGAGACCAATCTTTCCTATTAGCGTTTACAGTTTTAGCAAGGATCAGTTTGATCTCTCAATTAGAAACCTCTACCTGTCCACTAGTTTGTGGGTGATAAGGTGTGGCTACCTTATGTTGCTTGACCCCATACTTCACTAACACGGCTCTGAACAGCTTGTTGCAAAAGTGTGATCCTCCATCGCTTATGATGGTACGTGGTACCCCAAAACGAGAGAAGATGTTTCTCTTTAAGAATGCAACAACACGCTTACCTTCATTATCAGCCAGTGCTACCGCTTCGACCCATTTGGAAACATAATCTACAGCCACTAAGATATATTTCATCCCAAACGAATTCACGAATGGGCCCATGAAGTCAATACCCCATACATCAAACAGCTCTACTTCAAGAATTTTTGACATAGGCATCTCATGGTGCTTCGAAATCGTGCCCTGTCTCTGACATTGGTCACATCTTCTCACAAATTCGTAGGCATCTTTAACTATCGAAGGCCAATAATAGCCGCTTTGCAATACCTTCCTTGCTGTCCGACCACCTGCATGGTGTCCCCTAACTTGGGAAGCATGACTTGTTTCCAATATACTCGGCACCTCCACATGAGATATGCATCGTCTGATAACACCATCCGCACATCGTCGAAACAAATATGGCTCATCCCAGAAGTAGTGTTTTACATCATGCATGAACTTCCTCTTTTGATGAAAAGATAGATTCGCAGGCATCACATTACTTACCACGAAGTTCGGAAAGTCTGCATACCATGGTAACTCTTCCATCATCGTGGCTAAGATCTCTTCATCGGGGAATGCATCGTTAATCTCAAGATCAGGCTGCGCTATATGCTCGTTCTTAAGTCTAGATAGATGATCAGCTACTTAGTTTTCGCAACCTTTTCTATCTTTTACCTCAAAATCAAATTCTTGTTGCAACAATACCCATCGAATTAGCCTCGGCTTTGCATCCTTCTTCGCCATTAGATATCTCAGGGTTGCATGATCAGTATGAACTACCACTTTAGTCCCCAACAAGTAAGCACGAAACTTTTCAAAAGCGTAAACAACTGCTAGAAGCTCTTGTTCCGTGACAGTATAGTTCTTCTAGGCTCCGTTCAAGACTTTGCTTGCATAGTAGATTGGATGAAATAACTTTTCTCGTCTCTGACCAAGTACAGCACCCAAAGCTACACCGCTAGCATCACACATAACTTCAAACGGTAGAGACCAATCAGGTGCTACAATGATAGGAGCTTCCACTAGTTTCCCTTTGAGGCATTCAAATGCCTTCAAGCAATCTTCACCGAAATCAAACTTTGCATCCTTCTCTAAAAGTTTGCATAGTGGACTAGCAATTTTGGAGAAGTCTTTGATAAACCGTCGATAAAAACCTGCATGACCGAGGAAACTATGAACTCCCTTTACAGAAATTGGGGGTGGTAATTTCTCGATAACATCAATCTTCGCGCGATCCACCTCTATTCTTCTTTCGGAAATTTTATGCCCAAGAACAATACCTTCTTTAACCATAAAGTGGCACTTCTCCCAGTTGAGCACCAAGTTGAATTTAACACATCTCTGCAACGCCATACTTAGATTCGCCAAGCATGCTTCAAACGACTCACCCACAACTGAAAAATCGTCCATGAACACCTCCAAGGTGTCTTCAACCATATCAGAAAAAATGGACATCATACAACGCTGAAACGTAGCAGGTGTGTTACATAACCCAAATGGCATACGTTTGAAGGCAAACGTACCATATGGGCATGTAAACGTTGTCTTCTCTTGATCTTCGGGAGCAATACAAATCTGATTATAGCCGGAATACCCATCTAGGAAGCAAACCCATCCTTTCCCCGCTAATCGATCAAGCATTTGGTCCATGAATGGCATTGGAAAGTGATCCTTGAGCGTCCTTGCATTTAGCTTTCGGTAGTCCATACACACCCGCCACCCCGTGACAGGTCTGAGTGGAATCAACTCATTCTTCTCGTTTGCAACTACCGCCATGCCCCCTTTCTTGGGCACACATTGAACCGGACTCACCCATTCACTGTCGGAGATTGGATACACTACCCCTGCATCTAACCACTTAATAATTTCTTTCTTCACCACCTCTTGCATAGGTGGATTCAAACGTCTTTGATTTTCAATAGTGGGTTTGCAATTTTCTTCAAGCTGAATCTTGTGCATACATATCCCGGGCGGAATACTAATAATATCAGCGATAGACTAACCGATGGCTCTTTTGTATCTCCTCAGAACAGAGATGAGAGCTGCAACTTGCCGCTCACCTAAATCGGCATCCACAATAACAGGAAGCGTGTTTCCACTTCCCAAGAATGCATACTTTAGATGACATGGCAGCTCCTTCAACTCCAATATGGGTGGCTCTTCAATGAAGGGTTTAGCTGGTGGTGTAGGTCAATTTTTAAGATCAAGGTCCAGCTTCTTAGGAGCATGAGAATGCGACCCTATTCCTGTCAGAGCACAAATAGTTTCTTCATAATCTTCAACATTCTCACTCTCAACATTCATAAGCACGGCCGCCAATGGGTCAACAATAAGCTGCTTCTCTATAGATAATTCTTTCTCATCATCAAAATAAACATCAGCTATAGAGAACACATTCATCTCTTTGGGCTGCTTCATTGATTTGCATACATCAAAACGGACCACTTCGTCATTCATCCGGAATAAAATCTTATTAGCTCTTAAATCAATAAGCACACTTCCTGTTGCGAGGAAAGGACGCCCCAAGATTATGGGAACTTCAGAGTCCACCTCACAATCCAAAATAACAAAGTCTCCAGGAAAGGTGAAGGAAGAAACCTTTACCAACACATCATATAAGATACCTACAGGTCGTTTGACCGACCTATTTGCCATTACGAGCCTCATATTGGTTGGTGTGGGATCACCCAACCCCAACTTCTTGTAGATAGATAGTGGCATCAAATTGATGCTAGCTCCCAAATCGCACAATGCCTTAGCAAAATCCAAAGATCCAACCGTGCAAGGAATAGTAAAAGCACCAGGATCTGCCTTCTTCTGAACTAGCAATCTTGTAGCGATTGCGCTGCAATGATGAACATTATCCGCTAACTCATAACTTGCTGCCCACTTCTTTGTCAAAATGTCCTTCATGAATTTGGCGTATCCGGGCATCTACTCTAGCGCCTCCACTAAAGGAACATTTATAGTCAGCTGCTTCAACATCGTCATAAATTTATTGAACCTGGTATCATCAGCTTTCTTCTTCAGTCTCTCAGGAAAAGGTGGTGGTGGAAGAGGAATAGTTTTCTCCACCACTTCCTTTTTATTTTGCTTCCGACTATCGATCTTCTCAGGTTGCAGACGTCTAGGGGTGATGTTATGCACACTCACCTCAGCTTCTTCGGCATCAACAACATCATCTGCTATATCATCAACCACCTGCTTTCCTTTGGATGGATTTTCCAACACTTTACTTCGGGTAGTAATTGCCATACACGATCCATCATTCCTCGGGTTTTGCACTGTGTCGCTAGGTAGCGTTCCAACTTTCCTTTGGTTGAATGCTGCTGAAAGTTGACTCAATTGTTGTTCCAGCTGTTTTATTGAAGTGGAATGCGAGTTAATCAATTGATTTATTGATGACAAATCATTCTTCACCTCATTCACTCCCATATTAGTTGCCTCTACTCCTTTCAACAGCTTTGCCATCATATCTTCCATTGACATCTTCCCCATACCAGATATCGCGGCCTTACGATTTCCAGGAGGAATATACAAACCACTCTTGTCAGTCTTGTTCTTCCAACTACCTTGATCACGGTCCTTGTTTCCAGATTTGTCATAATAGTTCCGACCTTGATTTCCTTGGGCATTGCCTCGGAAACCCCCCTGATTGTTCAAGTAGTTGGCTTCTTCCTCGGAATCGAATTTCTCTCTTCCTTTTGACGCAACCGCTTTGACTTTTTCGGTCTTCCCTAATAATAGATATTTTGTAAGAAGATCCATCTGTGTTTTCATGTGCGCCATATCTTGATCACGTTCCTCCTCTCTTCGCCTTTGTTCTGCAGTCATGCCAATAGATGTGGTAGAGCTTGCTACTTCTGAATCCCTGGTATGCCAAGCTCTACTTTGCTTTGTCATACGGTCTAGCATATCGCTTGCCTGAATAAAGGTGAGATCCATAAATGATCCTCCAGCCGCATTATCCACCACTGGCTTAGTTACCGAATTTAAGGATCTGTATAATATCTCCATCAAGTGGACATTGTTCATATGATGGTTTGGGCATCTCATAAGCTTTTTCTTGAATCTCTCCCATGTTTCGTAGAGAGCTTTAGTTGGAAGCTGTCGAAAGTTGCTGATTTCATCTCTCAATTGTGCTCTCTTGGATGGCGGAAAGAATCTTTCTAGGAAAGCGTCTTTCAATTGCGTCCAATTCGTAATAGAATCAGGAGTTAGCCCATTCAACCATAGAGTTGCCTCCCCAGATAGAGACAATGGAAATAAACGCAGCCGAATTGCATTCTGTCCAACGCCTGGGTTGTCGAATGACTTGCATGTAGAGATAAAGTTGATCAGATGCATATTCGGATCATCGCCTACTAGTCCACCAAATAATCCCTTGAGTTGCAAAAGTTGAATCATGGTGCTAGTGATATTGAACTTGGCTCCGGGTGCCAATGGCGGAGGAATAATAGCTCCTGTGGCACCAGCTCCGTCCAGATCGTCATCATTATCCTCGAAAGGCATCTGCATAGCGCGGCGTTCAGGCCTAAATCTGGCTTGACGATCTCTTCTGTTTGCAGGTGTCGCCACCTCAGCATCACGCCTAGGGTTTAGTAGCTCGTCATCACCTAGGTCCTCATCGTCAGGATTTGTTGCCCGCCCAGGGTTATCAATATTCTGTTGATGTACTTGGGCAGCGGCCAACGCAGCTAGTCTAGCCTGCTCCTGTTGAGCAGCCCTTCTCTCAATGTCACGTTGTGCATCCATCCTTCCAATAAGTTGCGGTTCAGGGTTTATGGGTAATAATGGTTGTCCCAAACTTCGAGTATTTGGCATGCACTGAACAAAAACCTGCAGAAAACAAAAACAACAACTAAAAGTAAAGTACGAGAATCTTTGACCAAAGGGTCTAGTAATTATCACAAACTTAGTTGACAACCGTATTCCCCGGCAACGGCGCCAAAATTTGATAATGCTCAAACTACAGCTCTCGTAAGAGTGTAAGCGGTCGTTGTCAAATATAGAACCCAACTGGGTTGGGTGTCGAATCCCACAGGGAATACTCGGTCACTAAGTATGCAACTATTAGTAGACTGTTGGTTGAAAATTCTACGGAAAGGGAGGTTTTGAATTATGACGTGAATTAATGTAAACAAAGTAAAAACGGAAAGCTTTGTGTAGTAGATTTTAATCAATGAGAATTATAAGTTAGGGTTATGTCCACCTTATGAGTTTTACGTATCTATTGGCTATGAGTTATGCGGAATTCAGACATGCATGCGCTTATAGAGTTTCGTATTCTATGGTAAATCCTAGTGTCTTTCGACCATCAAGGATTATTTCACTTTAACTCTTTCGAGCTTAAAGCGTATAACTAATGGTACGAATTCTCCAAGAGGTTAATCCAGTTACGGCGTTAACTTTTAAACAGGGGTTGGTAGCCCTATTTCCTTGTCACTCTCTCTTTTCCAGACATGTAACTTTTCTTTCGAACAAGTTGATGCTATACTGGCGTATTCTATATGTTTGCAACCACAAGAATTCAATTAATATGAAGAGAGTAATGATATAAGCAGCATACGTATCAAGAATTCACAAACTAGCAATAGATAGTATCTCATAAGGCTTCCATAACCCTAACAGAGAAGTTTAGCTACTCATAATTGTGAAGGAAAACCACGAGGATATCATCATCATACCAAAGTAATATCACGATAAGTATTGGCTTCACTTGTGGCGTGAATTCCTTGCTAGTAGCGTTTCTCTTGTCGTAAAAATTAAAAGTAGAATAGATGAATAATAATGTCAACAACGAATTTAAGAATAGAAGAGAATAAGAATGAATTGAACGAGAATGAATGCTGAAAAGTTCAGCAAAATAGGGTTTTTATAACATCCATATCCTATTCCTACTAAACTACTGCATACTTCTCCTAATCCTACTAGGTTACTGCTTCCTTATCCTAATCCTACTAAGTTATTGTTGATCCCTAAGTCTTTGGAAATACTGTTTTTGCCCGGGACAAGTTTTCCATGCATCACTTTCAGTCCATAGGCTTCCAAAAGCTACCTTCCTTCTTACATGAAGCTTCCTTTGGCGTCACACAGTCCATAAAATGCTGAAATCTTCATCATTTATACCTGAAAACTTGCTAATCACGTTGGTTAGCTCACTTACAGGAAAAGGGACTAAAAGTGCAGGAATTATATATTTTGTCCTTAAAACTTAGCTAAAATATGGGTGAATTAAGGTGTTTTAGGCGTGTAAATACGCCTATCATCAGCAACCTTGTAACAAGAGAAGTCAGTCGTACTGTGAAAATGAAAGACTTTCAAGTTTATCGAATATGTGCTCTATTGACGGATTGCTTAATATGAAAGTTGAAGTTCTACAAAAAGAAAAACAAAAACGAGATAACATTTCTTGTCGTGAATACTACTATTATAAATTTTAAATTAGAGATAATGACAAAAATGGAGTGTTACATTATACTCAATTGATGAATTCATAAAAATTGAAACTCAGAGATTAGATTTTGTCTCATGTAATCAGGATTTGTTTCTCACTGACGCATTACAGGGACTTGTTGATTTTCTTAGACATAGCGATAGAGATGCTTCAAAGATAGGAAAACAAAGATTCCTTCCAGTAAGTTTTACGGAAGGTCCTAGAGATATGCGTTAGCGCTATATGGATGCTATTGTATTAGTTCAACATTTTGAAAAACCTAATATATTTTTTATCATGACCTATAATCCTTCTTGGATAGAAATACAAGAACATTTACTGACAACTGATGAAGCTCAAAATAGACGTGACTTAATTAGCCGAGTATTCAAGGCAAAAGTTGAAGAGCTAAAAACAGATATACTAAAAAGAATTATATTTGAAAAAATAGTTGCATTTATGTAAACTATTGAATTTCAGAAGCGTGGTATTCCACACGCTCATTTTCTTTTGATTCTTAGTGATGATTTCAGACTACTCACCACTGAATCATATGATCAAATTATTTCTGCTGAACTTCCTGATCCTAAAGAAAATCCTTATTTATACAAAATTGTTAAGAAACATATGATGCATGGTCCTTGTAGTCATTTAAATCCTACAAATTCATGTATGAAGAAAAAAAAATCCGCAAATTCAAATATCCAAAGGCTTTTGCAGATCAAACAACACAAGGAAAAAACTCATATCCAATTTATAGAAGAAGAAATACCGGTAAGTATGTGAAAATTAGAAAGCAACATCCTGACAATTCATGGGTAGTTCCTTATAATCCTTACCTACTATGAAAATTTAATTGTCATATCAATGTTGAAATATGTTCTGATATAAAAGTTATCAAATATATTTACAAATACATATGTAAAGGACACGATAAAATCCATTTTGCTGTACGAGATAACACAAATGTTGAAATAGATGAAATAAAAGAATATCAATCTGCTAGATGGGTTTCAGCTCCAGAAGCGACATGGTGCATATTTGCATTCCCTATTAGTGAAATGAGTTCAACTGTTTATCATCTTCAACTACATATTGAAGGACAACAATTTGTATCTTTTAAAGCAACCGATACCTTAGACAAAATTATAAATAATCCTATGATTAAGAAAACAATGTTAACAGAATTTTTCTTGATGAACAAAACAAATGAATATGCTAAACAAATTAATTTATTATATATATAGAATTTTCTCAGTATTTTATTTGATCAGTAACATATAAAATGTGGACACAAAGACATCGAGGTAATGTTATTGGCCGTATTGTCATGTGTCATCCAACGGAAGGAGAAAGATACTATTTAAGATTTTTATTAATGAATGTAAGATGTTCAAAATCATACAAGAGTCTTCAAAAAATAGCTGAAAAATATTGAGAAACATTTAGAGAATCTGCTGGAAAAAAAAAATTGTTACATCATAATAACAATTTGGTAGAATGATGTTAGAAGTTGTATCTTATCAAATGCCTTATAGTTTGCGTCGTCTATTTGCTACAATATTAGTATATTGTAATCCTGATAATCCAAAAGAACTATGGGAACAATTTGAAGATTTAATGTTCGATTTAAGAATTTACCGAACATAAATTTAAAACAAGTCCAACATTCAATTCTAAATCATATAAATGATATATTACATAGCATGGGACATGATATTAATGAATATAAACTTGTTCTCGAAAATATCTTACACTCAAGAACAAAATCAGAAGCAAAAGATATTGCTTTCAAAAAAAAACATAATCGTTACTGAAGAAGATTTGTTGTTGTATAAGAAATTGAACACAGAACAAAAAGGAGCATATGATATTATTCTTCAAAGGATTTTCGTAAACAAATCAGGAGCTTTTTTTATTGATGGTTCGGAAGAAAGTGGTAAAATATTTTTATACCGTGCTTTACTAGCCACTATAAGATCCAAAGGACTTATAGCTTTGGCAACAACAGCTTCTGGTGTTGTAGCCTCAATTCTTCCCAGAGGACGAACGACTCATTCACGTTTCAAAATTTTAATTAATATTGATGAGCGATTCTCTTGTAATATCAGTAAACAAAGCTTCTTTGCGTCTTTAATTCGTGATGCAAAACTAATTGTATGGGATGAAGTATCAATGTCAAAAAAGAAATATGATTGAAGCATTTGATTTGCTCATGAAAGACATAACAGACACAAACATACTCTTTGACGGAAAAATTGTAATATTCGATGGTGATTTTAGACAAACACTTCATGTTGTTCAAAGTGGAAAAAAAGAAGACTTTATGTCTGAAAGCATATTGAACTCCCGTATTTGGAATCAACTTGGAAAATTAAGACTGTCAGAAAATATGCGGGCTAAAACCGATCATGCTTTTTGTGAGTATCTTATGAGAATTGGAAATGAAAAAGAAAAAATAAATATCAACAACAAAATAGAAATCCCAAAACAGTTTATTATTCTTTTCACTACCGAAAAAGAATCATTAGATCTCTTATTCAAAGTGCTATATCCAAACTTACATGCCTTTTTTAATGATTCTTCTTTTATGACCTCTTGAGTTATCTTGACCACAAAAAATGACTTTGTTGATGAAATAAAGGCAAAATGACCTTCTGAACCCTTGTGCTATGTTGGTTTTGTAAGTTGGACACTTCTACTTACATGTTTGTCATCTGGACCCTTGAACCCATTAAAAAGCAA
This sequence comes from Capsicum baccatum var. pendulum, assembly GCA_030864225.1. NCBI lineage: Eukaryota > Viridiplantae > Streptophyta > Magnoliopsida > Solanales > Solanaceae > Capsicum > Capsicum baccatum. The sequence continues at coordinate 69,753,400 of CM061558.1, read as the reverse complement.
CATTTTGCACTCTTTGACCATTGACCTTGCCTATGTGGCATTGAAATGGTGACTAGGACAAAGAGAGTGTAGCCACTCGCCTGGGGTGCGAGTGCGGGTCAATTTTTGACCAATTTTACATTAAAATAATTAAAAAAAATAAAAATAATATTAAAAAAATAAAAAGGGTCCTTTTTTCCCTCCATATTTTTTAATTTAAAAATATTTTTAAAATTTTTAAAATAATTTAAAAAATTTTTTAAAATTTTTAAAATAATTTAAAAATATTTTTAAAAATTTTAAAATAATTTAAAAATATTTTTAAAAATTTTAAAATAATTTAATTTTTTTTTTACATTTAAAAATATTTTTAAAAATTTTAAAAAAAAAATTCCCTCCCCACTCCACCCCAGCCCCTCCACCCCACCCCAACACCCATCCAGCCCTACCCCAGCCCGTCCATAGCCCCCATACCCTACCAGCCCTATCCCACCCCACCCCCTCCCAGCCCCGTCCCCACCTCCAGCCCCTTCCAGCCCCCACACCCCACCCCAATATTCTTTCAGCCCCCCCTCCCCCTTTACTTTTTATTTTTTATTTTAATTTTCCTTCAATTCAATTCTTTTCATTTTTTTTTTGAATAAAAATTTAAATTGTAATTGAAATCTATTTTTTATTATTAAAATTTAAATTTGAATTGAAAGTGAGTGATAGTGAATATTGAAAAAAATTAGTGAATTTCGCTTGAAAAAAATTAAATTTTTTGTGAATTTTTTAAAGATATTTAAATTTAAAAATCAAAAATTAATTATGTTTGTATATATGAATTTATAGTTAAAAATTTAAATTAGTTGGAGAAGAATTTTAATTATTTGGAATGAATTTGATGTTTAATTTGTGAGCAAAAAAAAAACATGATTATTCAAATTTTTCTTCAATTATAAATTTTTCTTATTTAATTAAATTAATTTTAATATTTAATTTGTTATTTAGCAATTTAAAAATGACTTGAAATCTAATGTAATATTTTTCTTAATTTTTTAAATTTTTAAATTTTTTAAATGACGTGGCAAATGAGGCAGATGTGGCAGTTGACGTGGGGAGAGTGTGTTACACTCACCAAAAAGGGGTTTAAAATGTTGCGTTTTAATGGGTTCAGGGGTCCAGATAACAAACATGTAAGTAGAAGTATTCAACTTACAAAACCGACATGGTACAAGGGTCCAGAAGGTCATTTTGCCTGAAATAAATAACAGACTTAAAACTCAATTTCCAACAAATGCTAAAACATTCATTGCTACCGATGAAACAATTGAACCGAATGATCAAATTCAATTTGAAAATTTCTTGCATACTATAAACCTTCCTTACTTATCTCCGCATAAATTAATATTGAAACAACACTACCCTATTATATTATTAATGGAACACGATTGGTATGTTGCGATTTTAAAAAGCATGTTATAAGTTGTAAAATTGCAAGTGGTGATTTTAAAGATAAATATGTATTTATACCTAGAATACCATTACAATCATCTGGAGATGAAAAAATACCTGTTCCTTTTAAGAGAACGCAATTTTTAATATGCTTGTATTTTGTTATGACTATAAATAAAGTACGACAATAAATATTAAATTATATTGATATTTATCTACATAATCAATTTTTTTTCATGATTAATTATATGTTGCTTTATCGAGAGCAAAAAATTTCAATTGTATAAAAAATATTAATTAGGCCACCTACCGCAGATAATGATGATGATCAATCAACTTATTATTTTGTTTGTAACGAAATCATTCAAAAAGCTTTGCTGTAAAACTTGTCACGCTATCTTTATACTAAAAATTACCTGTTTACATTAATTTCATCAAATCCACTCAAATGTTTCATTGAATTTTCTGAAATCTACCTCTCTTTTCCTCTTTCTCTACTCTGTTCACTGTTATTCTGAACGAGATGGAAAATACAAAAGAGGCACCAACAATATTCATGCTAAAATGATGCAAGCTCACCTAAATCAGCGATGAAGATTCTTTCCATCCTTAGGGCATGTTTTATCTTTCTTTCTTGATGAGATTTAAATTTTGTTATTGTTGTTGATTCTTCTGTTTTGACAATTTTTAAGAGACATCAAAAAAATAATTTCTAAATTGTTCCTTCACTATCCTTTCAGGTTATAATTTTTTTAAAATCTAACGTTACAAGCATTTTGTAGTTGCTAATTGAGAAAAACGTCTAATACTACTTATGGTGGTGGCATATCTTAATTTATTTATGCAGATTGTTGTTATGATAATGTCACTTCATTGTCAAGGCTGTGCTGGTAAAGTAAAGAAACATCTCTCCAAGCTGGAAGGTACATATATATCTAATGGCTATTTTTGCCAACTCCGTTGTTCTTCATTTTTTGATTTTTTTACGACCCGAGCCGAGGCCCTGATCGCGACAGGCATCCCGAACAAGGAAGGCTCGAAAGGTCCTTAGCATACTACCATAAGCATAATTTATATATATAAAATGAAAGATTCCACTAGAGTGATGATACTTAGTGTTTCTAGGAATCCTTAGCCTTTCTATAATTCATATATTGTAGGAGATTTAGGGAATCTCCCTGTATCAGGGAAGGGAGCTAAAAGAATTAAGAGATTATGGAAATAAAATCTGCCCCAATATAGTGACATGGCTGTGTAAATTCATAACCAACCCCGACTAGCTTGAGATTAAGGTAAATTAGAGACTATCAGAATGAAATGTGCCTAAATATACTGACATGGCAGTGTAGATTCATGACTGACCTCAGCTAGCTTGAGATTGAGGTGTAGTTGTTATTCTTGGTAACCTTTTACAGGATATATTGCTTGGTTTCTTGTGGTTTAATTATCTTGGGCGATTCATCTTTTCTTCTTTCAATTTATTGAGTAATTCGCCGCAGGATATGATTGCTGGGGATGTTGTGAATCTAGACCACATAGATGTGAAGTTTGATTCGATTGGGGGGCTGGATGGTATTAAGGAAACATTGTTTCAGCTGGCCATTTTACCTCTGCGGAGGCCAGAGTTGTTTTGCATGGGAAACTGCTTGGTCCAATGAAAGGGGTTCTATTGTATGGACCACCTGGGACAGGGAAGACAGTACTTGCTAAAGCGATTGCGAAAGAATCTGGTGCCGTGTTCAAGGTTTCTACTCTAAAGAACAAGAGGTTTGGTGATGCCCAAAAACTCGGTAATTTGAATTTTCTTTGCATAGATGGTTGAGTTGTTACTAGAAGTGTAATTGGATTTTTGTTCCGTTGTTTAATTGGAAACATCATATCAATTGATGTGACCTATTTGGTTGGAGGGGTTGATTCAACATGCTAAAATTCTGATAAAAGAGAGTATTTTGGTGCACTCTCAGGACGAAATATATTGCTCAATATAACTTTTTTTGGAGCTGAATTTTTGATTTTCTATTAAGCAGCTACTCCAATCTGCCATTACGGTTCCGTAGTGGCACTGAAAGGAAGAAAGTTGAGAGATTTAGAGTTTCTGGTGGTGTTAATTTTTAGGAAGTGAGGTTATGAAATTTTACATGCTATTGTTCTTCATGAGTGATTTTCGTAGATGGCTTGGCTTTTTATTGCTAACAATTGTTGTTATTCCAAAGTAGCAAGGAAGAAGCAGAAATTAAACAAGACTAGACTGCATATTCATTTTCATACTATATCTGCATTTACTAACTTTAATGTCCAATTAGCCATAATAAGCATATGACCTTTTCTTTTTGTCTTTTCCTTTCCTTTTCCTTTTTTCTTTTGGCAGTTTCTGTTGTTTTTAGTTTGGCCTACAAGCTATTTATTTGTTCTGAACAGCTACAATTATCTAATAATCTTATTTTATTAAATTATAGTGTTATTACAAAGTTATAAATGCAAGATCAATCTATGATTGCTTTAATGCCTTCGACTAACTCAGTCGTGTTTATTAATGCGATTGAAGTTGTATCTGCATCTCCACCAGCCCCTTTTAATGGCCTTTTTGAGTATGCAAACTGTATTACAAATTACTGCCTCGTCACTGTTATTAGGCCCGCGCTGGCGCGGGCTTCTCCACCTAGTATAATAAGATAATACAAAGCATAGGATTATTAGTTATGACCAACGCCATTCAAATGAACCATTGCACGCTACTTTTTTTTTTGACTTCTACTGAATTAAAGTATATTTTGTTGTTTCCGCTTCTTGAAAGTCGAACATTGCAAGTTTTGTCGTAAATTTGAATATAAAATTTTTAAATTTTTTAAAATAAGATTTATATATTCAAAAATTACTTAAAATGTAATATAAATCACAATATTTGATATTCTAAAATATTTAAAACATACATAGAAAAATATCGATAAAAATAATTTTATTTAAATTTCAAAATTTAAAATGCATCACATAAGTTAAAAGGCAGAGAATAATATTCAAGTTATAATCTTAATTTAATTACAAAATTTTAAATTAAATGACCCCGATAGTACAAGAAAGACTACTCCTTTGGAATGCACCGCAGAGGAGGATTTACTTTTTGACTTGGGATGGAGAGTTTGTTCATCTTTCTTGTCCCAACCGAACGGCGTTATACTGTTTCTGTAACACCGTAACTCCCATGCAACAAATTCAACTCACCAAATATTAGCCCATCTTCTTTTTACTTATCATAAATTTTTTTAGAGTCAAATAATATAAAATTTAATTACTAATATTTTAAAATATAATTTTTATTTTATTAAAAAAAAATATACTACTTACGTTTCATATATTTTTCTAATATTTTAATTTTAAAAATTAAATTAATTTATTATATTTAGTTTTAAAAATTAGTTAAATTTACTATTAAAAAGCAAAACATGATAACTTAGGAGGAATGGATCAGAGGCGGACCCACGTGGTGTCAAGGGGTTCACCCGAACCCCCTCGGCAAAAAATTACGTTGTATATATAAGGTAGAAAATTTATATTTAAGTATATATATATTAATTTTGAACCACCTAAAATCAAAGTTGTTGGGTAGCCCAGTGTTCTATGTCCACTTCTTGAGTCTCTCCTTCTATAACTTGAAATTATATTTTTTTGACGTAACATATTTATATTTTTATTTTTTCGAACCCCTTAAAATAAATTCCTGGATCCACCACTGGAATGGATGAGGGAGTAATGAATATGATTATTTATTTAAATAAAATTTTACATTACATAAAACTAATTACAAATAACTAGATGTCTAACTATCTAGAATAATTTTATAAATTGATAAATTAGGGGGAAATAATAAATAGTATGTCACGATTAATTTAATTACACGAGCAATGCAAGAATACTTTTTATATCTGTGGTATAAACTAACTAATTTATGCAACTACCGAATAATCAATTAACTGCTATTATAATTTTTATAATCTATAATCTATCTATATCTATAATATATTAAAAGTGTGAAGACCGTTAGAAAGGTGATTTGAACTTTTTGCCCATCATGAAAAGATTGTCCTTTAGCAAAACTATCTTTTCACTATTTTTTTAATTTATTATTTAATTATTTTTATTATATTAACTAGACTCCTAAAATATATGGAACGAAAATCAATTAATATTTTTTTTTGATGAATTAAAAGAATACTCCTAAAATAGAATCCTATTAAGAAAATACTTGTATAAATATTGAGATGCATGTTAAACTGTTTATGGTAAAATCTTTAAAAAGAATCAAATTAACGTGGAAGGGAAAAAAAATTAAGAATTAAAATTTTATATTTTTTAAGAAAAGTACGCATGGTAACAAAAAATCCCTACCACTTTTTAAGGTTAGAATTTTAGGAAGCAAATATATTTTCTTTAAAAAAAAATAATGCACGGAAAGAAAAAAGATTATTGGATTGAACCAAAAAATATAATATTTAACATTTCTATATAAATTAGAATTTTACCTTATATTAAAATGAATATCTACAATTCTATTTAAATAGTATTTTTGATAAATTTTACTAGAAACATACGTATGATTTTTCTACTTCTATGTTTTCTTTTTGTTTTGATTTTGATTGATGATTAATTAGATTTTTCATTCTTGAATTCATTAGGATTTTCTAGCCTTCTATTGCATGAAAAAAAAAAATTTACAACTTAATAAAACAAAGGATGTATATTTCAATGATTCGGTTATTGTCTAGATTAGTGAATACTTAATTTTTTAACCCTCAACTTCTTTATTGTTTTTGTCAATATAATAGAATTCAACATGTGTATGTATATATCTTCTTTGTTTTCATTCAAATAATTCTTTAGGGTCAAAATTTCGCTCAGACAAGCTAAGAATTATATTCATCAAAATCGAAGTTTTGTAATCACAAGTGTATTGTTTTACTGTTGTTTACAGGTCGTAGATAAATTTTGGTTAGCTTTGAGGAATTCTTATGTAAAGATTAGGTTTAATTGTATTGTATTAATATCTCTATTAGTATTATTTTGTGGTAGTTTACAGTTTGTAGACTAATGTTGATTGGTTTAAAGAAATTTTTGTGTGTAAAATTTAAGTTTAATTATATTATTTTGATATCTATTTTATCGTATTATTTTATTGTAGTTTACAGGTGCTACATAAATGTTGGTTGGCTTTGAATAATTTTTATAGGTAAAGGTTAGGTTTAATTTTGTTATTTTAAAATTTTTGCTTTGAATATTTTTGTGTGCAAAGGTTAGGTTTAGTCGTATTATTTTGATATCTCTATTATCGTATTATTTTATTTGAGTTTACAGGTATTAAATGACTGTTGACGGCCTTGAGAAATTTTTTGTGTAAAAGCTAGATTTAATTGTATTATTTTATTGTCTCCATCATCATAATGTTTTGTTGCAGTTTACACGTGGTAGATTTTTTTTATAAAGATTAGGTTTAATTAAATAAAATTTTCAGCTTTACATATTCACGTTGAATTTAATTATTGTATTCGTCTTTATAATTTAAACACATATCCTATTTAATGTAATGTTTAAACTTTTTAAAGTGAAACATGTGCAAGGCGCTTACAACTAAACTAGTTATAAAAAAAAAGAGGACAACTAATACAAATCATACTTTGAATTCAATTAAATTTTTATCTTCATGAATTTCTGTTATTCAGTTGCATCTAAAGGAGTATCAAAGCACATATATATTTCATTGAAAGTCTCCACTTTAGAAAAAATCATCTTTTCACTATTTTTCCTAATATTTTAAAGTTAAAAATTAATTAAATATATTTATGGTAAAACATTTCTTTATTAGAAGTCATCAAAATTTCACTATTTGTTCCTAATTTAAAAATTAAAAATTAATTAAATATATTTATGGTAAAACTTTTCCTTATTAGAAATCATCAAAATTAATGAAAACTAATACTTTTTTCATTAGTTTAAAAATTCTAAATTAACTAAATTTGATTTTAAGAAAAGTTTGAAAAATCTAGAAATAAATACAAAACTGTTAAAATAAAAAAAATTTAAAAGTACCAGATTTTAAAAAGTTTTAAGTACGTAATAAGAATGTAATCAATGATTTTGTAAAGATAAAACTTTAAAAATAAGAAAAGATTTTAAATATATATAAAAAAAATAACCGTAACACAAATGTGATTCAAATTAATGCGTCTCTCTTAACCTGTGGCAGCAACGGAAAGAGATACTATATGCCAAACGAAAAAGTGATGATTCTTCAAAAACGTAAAACTTCTTGTGGTAAAATATATGTGTTTACATTATTTTATTAAAAAGCTTGAAATATTTTTGAAAAGGGATTTGAACTTTTACACTTTATTAAAGATCATCACAGTAGACAAAATCATTTAATTTTAAATAGTCAAACGTTACACGTGCGAGACACGTGCGATTAAACTAGTCCATAGTATACATGTCAAATCACATGCATTTCAATTAATTTTAAGAATATTTGTTATCTTTCAATAAATTTAATTTCTGATAATTCTCAATTCAATTTATCAATTGTTATGCCACGTTTTTGGATGCGACTTCGACTGTAATTTTTCTTTGAAGTATTCAAGTTGTTAAAGTCAATCCTATAACAAAAGTTTCTCTCTGGATCATTTCTTCAACGAGAAAATATTTCATTTGCACTTAATTTCTATTTTAAAGCATCTAAGATTTATGAATGAGTGTTACTGTTAATTAAATTGAAATTACTCACTACTCTCACTTAATTATATTTATAAGGATTAAATATTCTCTTCGTTTTTATTATTTATTATGTTTCATTATCAAAAATTAAGTTGATTAATTTTGTAAGCTAAATTAAATTAATTTAATATTTAAAATATATTTTAGATATTCATAAACTATACAAATACTATAATTTACAATTCATAAGCTCATATCGGTAAAATATATTTTAACATACTAATTAAGATTTATATAATTTGACTCTTTAAAAGAGAAATATTACAACTAGTATTTTAAAATAGATGAAGTATTAAAAATTTAATGCAGGATAAATACTTGATGGGGTATTTTTTTTTTTTTTTTTTAACAGAAATGCTGCAGGACGCATAGGCTAACGTGCGCCATAGATGCAATAATCTCCAAAACCAGCTGTGTCTTGGCCCTTTCACAGCTCCGCCGTCAGGCATACGAAACACAACGAATATTAATAATCAGCCCATTCTCCCCGGCGCATTTTACCACTTAGCCCTAATCTATTACTTAGCATATAATAAAAACTAAAATAGCAAATTCCAAAATATAAAACACACCAAGTATTCGTTTCGTTCATGAGCTATTCTCCCCACCCCCACTCCCACCCACCCCCTCACGGCCCCTAACCAAAACACCCTCGATTTCAACTCCCAAACCCACAACGCTGTTGTACAAGTATATAGCAACAAGAGATCATCCAACACCTTCCTTTTTACCCCAAATCCAAATCAAAATCTTTGATTCAACACTCCCAAATCCCGTTTCTGCTCTAATTATTATTATTTCCACCCCCTAATAATTACGACTTCCGTCTGTGGGTTTGCTAATGCAGATAAAAGGAGTGGAGAAATGAACGTAAATTCCATGTGTCATGTGACCGTTTCTAGCATGCACCGCTTCACTACGTGGATTTCACACCTTTTTATCACCCTCTAAATTATATAAACTCCAAACAAAACTATTATTGAGCTGATAATAGAGAAGTATATATGACGAATCAAGTAGTGAAGGTGAAGAGGAGAACGATTGCGGCATGCATGACATGCCCAATTTGCCATAAACTCTTCAGAGATGCCACCACTATTTCCGAGTGTCTTCATACGTGTGAGTCCCTTTGAATTTTCCTTTTGCTCTTCGAATTTTGAATTTGTTTTCTATTAACTGTTTCCCTCAATTTACGATCTGGGTTTACCCATCTGTCCTTTTCTTTTCTTTTCTTTTTAGGAATTGCGTAACGATTTGTAAGGCGATTGTAATAGGACTTGGGATATTTGTTTTTTCTTTCCAGCTAAATGTGAACGGGATATCTGTTGATCGATCCGTTTTGAATAGTTATCGACGGTAGTAATATTATGGATGTTTTCATTTTTATTTATTGTTTTTGCCTACGGAGCTAAATGTTTTGGCCGAGGACAAGTTCATAATTTTTAATTGGAGCTTAAACAGGATGCTGTTGATTGACTTGATTTATTTGCATCCAATAAGCACAGGATAGGTGCTAGTGGCGAAGCCACCTACAATGAAGGGTGGTCAGCTGATGAACAACTTTGTTGAAAAATTATACCAACTATATAGGAAATTATACCAAGTATATAGGTCACAAATTACTTTTTATTCATAGATATTACTTCTTTAGTATACTTAGTGAAATTTTTGGTTTTGCTACTGAGAAAGGTGCTAATTTATGGTTTTTGCGTGGAAGTGATTGTTTGTAATGAGATGTTTCTTTGTTCATGTAACTATTCCTCTAGAAACTTGCACTGATGTAAATTTGATGAACAACTTGACTTTGCTTACTTTCTTCTCGTTCCTTTTAAATAAAAGCTTACGTGTTTTGCATTTTGGTTCGGGTATTGTCGAAGCTAGCAACCGTTTCTGCGAAAAAGATGACTACTGTTTTGACATTGTTCCCTCTGAAACTTTACTCAGTTTGCAGGAAATGCATCTACAAGAAGCTGTCTGGTGAAGAAACAGAATGCTGTCCAATTTGCAATATTGACTTGGGATGTGTTCCTCTAGAGAAACTGAGGTCATATTATCTTCTAGCTGTTGTTCTTTTTCTTTTTCCGTAAATGCAAAAGTTTGCTTAACTACTCAGTTGACATATTAGTTTCCATAAATGCAAAAGTTTGCTATGTGTCACTATGAATGACTTGAGACTTACAGTAACTCTACTACACGTTTAATCAATCAATCAATTATGTTTTAATCTGAAGCTAGATGGGATCTGCAATATGAATCCTCTATATCTGTTCAAATTTATGCAAGTGGAGATTCACACCACTACTACATAATCTGCCTCTTAAGGCAAGTTAGGAGTTCCGTAAAAGTGTAAGTTCTCTAAATTTGACAATTGTCTCCAAACTGAATGCAGGTCTTTTATCAGACTAAAAACTTTAGTCTTTTGGTGGATAACTGACATAATTTCACCAACGGCTAAGCCTAAATCCCGACTAGTTATATCATTATTGTCATATTTATGGATCCTTTGCTAACACCATGTTCTACTAAGTCCACATTGATCATGAGGTCTTTGAGACAACTCCCTCAATGAGTTTAGTTTTGCCTCATCTCCTTTTTGTACCTTCAATCATCATAGTGTCGAAACTACAGACTAGCGTATTTTGAGGTCAACTTAGTGATATAGTTAAACCATCTTCGATGAACTTCTCTCATTTTTTCATGTGTGCTATTAGTTGCACCCTCTGTCAGTTTCATTTCTCTTGTGGATATATTAGTCTTTGTTAGGTCTTTACGGCCAAATGCTCATCTCCTATAACAACCTTGATCCCACAACTGTTCATAAAATTTGCCTTTTTGACCAATTACGGATTTGGATCAGTATTTACAATTAATTCGGGGTACATTTTGGAGGTTCTGCAAAGTAAGACTAAAAAGGTAAGTTGAAGAGATTGATTTTCAAAATATAGGGAGGAAGATTTGGCAATAGACAATGGCATACTTCACATCATCCAGTAAATTGGTATCTGTAGCTGTTGGATTTTAAGTCCTCTTCTGATTATCTTAGATGTCTCTGCAGAGTACGAAGTATGGTATGTGGACAATAGATAATGATGTATGTTTCATTAATTAAATGAGCGTATGAGTGTGAGAGTGTGTGTGTCTGTGATGATAGGTTGAATTTATGAATGAAGTACCCAAATGCTGATATCTTATGAAGTTTCACCAGTTACATTAGGCTACAACCCAGTTAATCTTCACTTTCTAGCACAATCTACTTCTGCTTTTTCATGTGCTGCCTCTTTTGCATATTATATTTACTTCCACAGATGATTAGTAAATGATATTTTTCTGAAATTGTCATTTGTTTTCTAAATTATCTTACAACAGGCCAGATCATAATCTGCAAGATGTAAGAGCAAAGGTATTCCCTTATAAGAGGCGAAAGGTGAATGCACTTGAAATTGTGCCTTCAGTTGCATTGCCAGTAAGGAGAAAGGAGAGATCACTCTCATCACTTGTGGTCAGCACTCCAAGAGTATCTACACAAACTGGAATGACAGGAAGAAGATCAAAATCGGTGGCAAGAAAATCATTACAGGGTTCGACCTTTTCAATTGAGAAAACTCCCAAGAAAGAAGACGGTTCTGGGGAAGATCAGTTGGATGGCTCTAGCTCGCCTGAAACTTTGAACAAGCTCACTCAGAATATAAGGCTGGTAATTCATGTTCTTCAGATGTTTGGTGCAGTGCCTTAATTGGGACTTCATTAGGTCTTGTCTTTGGTCAGTTTTTTGCACAGACCAGCAGTATTGTTGTTAAAGTCAATCATAACATTTTTTTTATTTTTTTTTGCAGAATTCTTCCAGTACTGAGCCTTCTAGCCACCCTACACCGGATAAAGAAACTGAGAATGGCAGTGAACAGTGGGATGGTAAAGTTGATTTGTGGAAGCCTTTAAATTGTTTGGTGGAAGCAGCAAACAGGAGCAAATCTTCGAGGTTTACGTCACAGGGTTCTACTGCTAAGTCAGAAGGTCTGTATTCCCATGACCGTGAGGTTCATGTCCGTAAAACTAAAGTCAAACAAAATGGACAGAAATCGAAGATCAAGGATGACAATAATGGTGATCCTGCTCCTCCAGATTTTGATAAACCTAAAAAGTCGCGTAGAATTTGCAAAAAAAAGGCATCAGCTTTTGGAGAGTTTAATATTTCACCGCAAGCTGTACTGGATGGAACCACTGCCAGATGTGAAAGGAGAATCTATCCAATATGGTTCTCATTGGCAGCGTCGGAAGACCAGTGAGAATCTGCTTTATCTTGTCGTAGATTTTTTATGTTTTACTTTTTCAGAGACAAGATTGAATTTCCAATGTTTTTAATTCCCCAAATTAATTGTGTCAGGGAGGGAGATGCACCTTTGCCACAGATTTCTGCAAGTTACTTGAGAATAAAGTAAGTTCGTTTTATTCTGTAAAACAAAGTTATTCTGAGATGGTCTTAGCATGCCTGATTAGCTTGTATAATTTATAAAAATTGCACCAAGAACATTCGAGCTGCATGAATTTTTTTCCCTTACAACTTTTGTAATCTTTTTCCTACCCTTTCTGAGGTACAATCCCACAACTTGTCTATTATGGTGGCTCTGGGAAAGTCACATTCACGTTGCATAAAGACAGAGAATATAAGCTAAATATGGTAACTACTTAAGGTTGCTTCAGGATCACTGAAACTGACTCTCAAAGTAGGACATGCTCTAAATGCGAGTATATTCAAAATTCCGTGGAGACAAACTGGGCAGTTGATTTATATTACCTTTATTTTGTTCTTTTGATCGCATCTGATCAGTAAAGTCACGCATCATTTAGGGCTAACCAGCAATGATCAGGAAAGATATTATCTAAATGTTAGTATAGTGGATTAGTATAATCAGATAGTTCGCTATCCCATTCTCCCTAAATTTTCTTGTGAAATTTAGATTAGAGTAATCTGAAAAAGTAAAACCTTGTCGTAGATGTAGATTTCTTGAATATTGTACAAACCTATGAACCACTGTGTACTTCAATAAGTACGGTATTCACATGGTCAATCTGTATCAAAATGAATGCCACGCCTTTTGCTTGGCCATATGGAACTTTCACTTCCGAAATTAAACTACTTTTTCCGTTTCATTTGTTTGTCTTACTTTCCTTTTTAGCCTGTTTAAAAAAGAATGTCTCTTTCTTTTTTTAGCAATTCTTTAGTTCCAACTTTCCACATGGCATGTTTATGAGCACAACATTGAAGGACATATTGGTACATTTGACATATCTTTAATTTAAGACCTTAAGATTCAAGTCTTCTTTACGTTCTTAAACTCCGCACAAAGTCAAAATAGGACAAACAAATTGAAACGGAGGGAATAAAACTTATTATTAAACGTTCAGGATGCTAGGCTTACACCTTCCAGCTACTAACAAAACCAAAGATACTCTACGCTCTCCAACCACTAAATAAACCATGGTTAATCTATCACCTCACTTTAGACCCACTATTCATAAAAGAACCATATGTTTTTATAACCATGAAATCCATTGTTTTTACAGTCAATATCAGTTGATAAGTCCCTTCCCCTCTACAAATTATCCACTCGAATACCAAATTTTGGTTTATATGAGGACTCGAACTCTTAACATGCTCCTAAAACTCAATACCCATTTGACGAAAGCCGTGGGGTATAAAAGAACCATCTTTAGACTAACCTAATAGATATACCAAGTCAATATTTTATGTAAAAGGTGCTTCTCGATAGTAAATTTTAATTGGAGAGATCTAATGGTGATTTTCTAGAAACAATGAGGAATCTGGTTTGTTATGTTATTTCAAAAATTAAGAAGCAACAACAGTATCTACGAGCATTTCTTTTCCTCTTGTTATTATGGATTTATGATTAATGCTTTTCTATGTTGTTGATGCTTTTTGTTTTGGTCTTTTAGTCCTTGGTTCTTTTTTATTTCCCGTTTTTCTTCTTTTGAACTTTTGTTTTGTTTGATATACTTTTCTGACTCCTTATCCTAACTTAGGGCAAACTATCTCTAGATGGCAAAGTGAAAAGTCGAATCGAGTCTTGTCAGTTGTTTCTTATTTATTGCTTTAAGGCAAAATGTGTTTTTCGGGTATCACAAATCCAGTCTAAGCACAGTTCTGGCGAGGAAGCTCTGTAGGTTCTCTTTAGTGCCGCCTATCAATCTATGTTTGCTTGTTGAAGCTTTTCTGTGTGCTTCTTTTCCATTATTTGACAGTTTCCACTGCACCAGCTGATTAAACTCAGTTGAGTGGTGTTTGTGCCCTTATGCTTTACCTGAGAAACCCGTGTGGGCAAAGAGAGAACTGGAAATGGCATGCACTAAGATGACCCTTGCGTTTAGTTGTCTGAATACAATCAGACGTGCAAAGATTTCATGTACTGACAAGTTTACGTATGTTTTTGTATATCAAAAGGGTTCATGAGAGCACCTGACTTCGATGAGGCATTTACCTATGGAGCAACCAACTGCGGAACTGGGGCATCTTTTAAGAACATTACTTAGTGGGGTCTCAGCAAGTCTTTTGCATTTGGACTTGGAGTAGTCATAGATCTTTTATGGAATTGGGGTACAGGCACTGATTGCTCCTTTTATCTATTTTAGTCAACTGGATGGGTGAGTCTGATGCTTATTTTCCAAGACAAAGACGTCGTGCGTAACCCAGTTATAATTTAGTTTTCTTTCTTTGGAGGAAGTGAATTTCGGAGCATAACAAGTAGATGCTGAACATGGAGCTAAGGTATCTGATGGATTACGAGGAAAAAACTGCTAACCAGTGCATTGAGGATTTGTTTCCCCCCTTCAGGACATGGCCAGTGAGAATTATTTTGATAGTAGCAACTTATGAGAGACTTGTCTTGTAGTGATAGGGTAAACTATAAGCTAGCTACTGGATTCATAGAGATAGTGCTGCTTCACCTTGGGTGAGTATATAGCGAGTGCGGGCAAAATGGACTCATATTTCACTTGCCAATATTTAAGCGGGTAGATTTAGTATTATTTAAAGTTGATAAAATATGGGTTCAACCATTTTTAAACTGTGTAAAATGGGTCACTCAAGGTTATTTACGTGTCAGATATGGGCTAACTTTGTTGGGCTAGCTTTCCGCTAACGCACTCACGGTACAGACTTCGTCCTTCGCGTCATGTTTTAAAAATAGTCTTTGTAGAGTGAATACTTTTCAAATAATATGTACTTTGCTCTATTTTGGGAGAGGTATTGCTCTATTTTAGGAGAGGTATTCTCCGTTATTAGCTCTCTGAGTGTGTCAGACACGCTGCCCACCACAAGAAGCAACTTCTCATAGCCTTTATACTCTTGCCCGTCAAAATTCAGACCTAGTTTTTCTTATCAGATTTATCGGAAACAGCCTCTCTACTTCCTCGGAGGTAGCGGTATAGACTGCATACATTTTACCCTCCCCAGATCCCACTTGGTGGGAATACACTGGGTTTGTTGTTGTTGTTTTTCTTATCAGATTTGAAGAACAAAATTTTGAATAAATGATTATATTGATTTTGGTGTAACCATGTTTTAAATCATAATTTAAACTCTAATATATTAAATACTTCATTGAAAGAGTGTTGTGGCAAATTTGAAAAAATTATGCGGTAATACTTTTAAAATGTTTTAAGATGTACCTTCACTAGATATATTTATATTGCTTCAAAGGTTCTTCTTTTAAAAATAAACTATCATCAAAGTTTAGAAAACTGATGGTTTTTAAAAGACGTGCAGCAAAATGGTTGGAAGATTTTGATTAAAATTCTCTCTTTTATTTTATTAAGCATGAAGGACTTATAGGGCTAACTTGAAAACAGAAAATCTGTAGGATAAATTCAAGAGCCTATAATATCTCAACTAACTTTTCTAACTAAATTTTAATTCATACCAGAGTCTCCTCCTACAGCTAAACTACTTACTACTCTACTAAATCAACGCAATTTTCAACATCCCTCCTTTGCTTCAGTTGCTGCAATCTAAAGCGTTGCTCTCCTCAGTTTCTGCTTTCGATTCATGTTGAACTTTTTGACTGCTTTTGAACTTGCAAACTTTTTCAAAATGACTATTTCTTCTTCCTTTGTTTGTCTGTTTTTGCATTTGTTCCGAAAAAACACCCTGAATAACCTTGTCTTGTCTGAAAGCTTTTCTGAATATGCTTTAGTTTGGAACGTGATTGGATTTGCAGGAAGTATTTTTAATAATTGTTCCATTACACCATTCCATAAATAAGTCATAGGTTTCAAGACATGATTTCATTTTCATCGACTCAATCTGATAGTTCAATGAGAAACTGTCGCTTGACATGTTTGAAAGTATGCTAAAAGTTGGTATTGGTTAAAAATGGTTATGAACTCACAGTCACAGACCAAGTAAGACTAATCAGGCTCTATATCAATATTGGTCTTTAAAATTGGTGGGGCAGCAAAAAGACAAAATGATTGAAATTTTGTTTTTTAATTAAGCATGGAGGTCTCTAAATCATAAAATCTGCAGGATAAAATCAAAAGCCTATTATATCTCAACTGAACTTGACTAAATTCAAATTTAAACAAAGACTCCTCGTACAACTAAACTGCTTATTATTCTAGTTAATCAGTAGTAACAAAAGCAATTTTCAACAATAATCCTTAATTCCTATTTGGTATTGTATAAAATGTAACTATTTTAACCCATACACAAAATGGGTCAAAACCTGATTTAACCCTCTTAAATATGAACGGATTAAATTATGATCCGTTTTCATCCCGGCCACACCACCCCAACTTGCCCATTTTCCACCACTAGGTAGTATAGTGAAATAGATGTTTGCACCTAGTTAAGTGCCTCTACATTGCGTATCTTCTCTTGAAGTCTTGATTAGCTCCTTAAGTATTGCCTCTCTCTATGAACTATCTTCTCGTAGAGTTGCTAACTCGGTCTCCTGCTGGATCTTAGGGCGTGTTCATAGTTATTTGACCAATCAGGTGGGGGAGTATTTGGTCTTGAAAATATTGGCTTGAATGTTAAATGTAGTCCCCCTTGTAACCAAATCTAATTCGTTATGGCGTTGGATAAGCTTTTGTAGAGGGCAGTATTCTTGCATAGCTCCTTTTGATATGAATTTTCCTTTTATAGGGACATTTCCCATTTTTTGTGGCATTAATATCTGAACTCTGTGTACTCATATTAATTTTAATACGTAAAACACTAGTGTACCATAGAGCGTCAATTTCTTAAACTCATTTATTTCTAGTTTTTCTTAAAGGGTTAGAAGCAGCACCGGTTGCAACCTACCATTACTATAATCATAATTATACTGTTTTCCATCTTACCTATTTCCCAGCTACCTCTAGTGCAGTTTCTTGTTAGTCTTTGATGCTCCTCAAGCCACAAACTTCTCTGGTTTCTTCTACATCAGTGCTGCAACTGATTTACTGTTGCAGCATGTTTCTGCAGCCCAAAAGTTCCTCCAATGTTCTGACTTCTGAGTGATTGTTTGCTTCCACACCTTCCGTACAGATTTTAGTACTTCTTATTTTTATTTATTTCCATCCTTTGGATATATTATTCTAGTAGCATTAAATTGTGTGTCCACCTCATCTAAAAACTCAAGTTGCTAGGGAATGTACATCGTACATTTGTTTATTTTATATTAGGTCTGGAAAAGGCTCCTTCATGGGTGAACTTGACTCTTTTTTCTTGTGCCAAGCACATGAAACTTCTTTTTGATAATTGGTGGATGTGAGACTTGAATTTAGAAAAATTTGATACCACAGGTGTGTGACCACTAACTTCATTTAGAAGTACAAGCTGTTAGAGAAGGGACACTTATTTGTCCTTTATACAAGGAAGCAATACTAAGGTTGAACCCCTCAAAGCTGATCATTTGCTTTGGTAAAAGCTTGTGAACGAAGTTGGTTTTGTCATACTGACTAGTAGGACCTATCGGTCCTACATTATGTTGGTTGTCTTCTGGGATAGTTATTCAACCAACAAGAAGAACTATGCTTCAATACCAAGCTGGATAAACAAGGGATGCAACAGAAGGACTTGCAAGGGAGTCACCCAGCTTAGTACTACTCTTGCCGAAGTATGCTTAGTTTTGAAGTTTTGATGGGATCCAGTGCATTAGTGCTAGTATGATTGCATCGATGTTTGCTCGTATAGAAGAATATCACTACTGACATGGTTGGCATGCCCTCCATCTGTATATGTTTTCATGTATAAAATTAAGGTGCTTGAACTTAAAATGGTGTCTCCTCTTCAAGTGAAGTTTGAAATATATGGAAGGTAGATCAGACGAAGAGTATGAAGTGTTCAGTACATTTCTTTCCTCTCTTGCGGTTTGGTCTATATCTTGTGACCTTAAAGGTGCTCAAAATATGAGGTTAAATAATTAGAAAGAGGACATGACACTTTTCTATTTCAGATTTTAACAATGTACGAAACACGAATCCTATCTCAAGGCCAGCAAAGTTCAGAAATCACAATTGCTAACTTTTAATGGCTTATAACCAACAGTAATCTGAAATCAGTAATGAAAGCATGAAGTGATGTGTACTTGTGGCTTATAACCAACAGTAACCTGAAAACAGTTATGGAAGCATGAGGTGATGTGTGCTTGTGATAAAGTGATCCGGGAATTTTAAAAAGAAAAGGGAAGGAAGTCACTGACAAAAAGAACCTTGCAATTTGATATCTGACATTATATTCGTAAACTCTTCAGAAGAATGGAAAATGGAAATAGAGCAGTCTTGAGGAAAATTCACCAGGTAAAATGGCAATGCAGAAAAAGTGGGGTGCTCTGGTGTAGCTAAAACAGATAATCTGGGAATGATAGGCCTGACTGACAAGTAGTCACATCAGTGATCTGACTTGCAGGTAATTTGGGATGTAAAACTAGCAAATAATGTGCACAGATAAGACTTGGAAGTTGGGGGAGAAAATAATGTAGGCAACCTAAGATAATCATTGGGAATGAATAAGCCTTACATGTTTGGCAGTGGAAGACACCTAGAGCCTAAAAGGGAATATGCTATATAGTATTAGAGGCTAGAAAGAGAAGCTAAAGTTGAAAAAGTTTCTGTGTGACAAAACTAAGATTTAAGGTAGTCCATTTGTAGGAGTAGGACCGCCTATATTGAGACAGGTATTCTTGCATATTTTTCCTCTTAATTTTTCTCATATCTTCCACTGTTGCAGGGACGGTAATATTCCAGTTTCTTTTATCCAAAAATACCTGATGCGGAAGTTGGATCTTAAAAGCGAAGATGAGGTGATTGTCTTGTTTTCTAGTCATTTATAAATCAATGAACACATTTAGCATTTTATGCACAATTATATATCTTCCTTGGTGATATTAGATTGAAGTCGGGGGACATGATTTTCTATAGTTTTAAAAGACATTGGGTGCAATGGTTATCAAGTCAGTTTTTGAAGTAGGTTGTGTTACCAAATTTCGACATGAATTAACTCAACTTGGGGCAGCTAACACTCTAAGCAAGTGCTAAGATGAGGAATGGTTATGTATAATGCTTGATGTTAAATGAAATGTCCCTTTTCGGTTAGAGAGAAAGATTATCCATAAGTTACAAGTCTTGCAGTAAAACTTCATTGAAAAAAAAAATGAGAGACAGAGTACTTGCAGTAAATTTCATTTAAAGAAAAAATAGTAAATGATTTGGTTGTTTTACTTTATGCTGTGCTGACTCTTTAGTTTATTTTGTAGGTTGAGATTAGATGTATGGGCCAATCAGTAATCCCCAGTTTACCACTGAACAGTTTGATTGATATGTGGCTTCAAACTACTACATCGGAAAGAATATCAGCAATTATTGGTTCATCAGCAAAGGATTTTGTTATGGGGTTAGCTTATGCTCGAAGGATACCAGGCGTTCCGGCTTCTTGAGTTATTATCACTCCATTCATATACTTGATATACTATATGAAAGATTAGTCATATGTTGCAGCAGACCGGAATTGCTATACCGCTCTGCCTCGAGTGGGCATCATATGGTGAGAATTTAGACATGTAAGTTGTTTTCAACCGCCGCGACTAGAATTGGTGCAGATCAGCGGATAAGGAGGAACGAGATAATGAAGAAGATACTGAAAGTGGAGTTCGGTTATTTTAGCTCTAAACTGAGATACCATGTTTTCAAGTTCACTCTCTTTGCAATGTGTTGTACGCTTGTACACTACCTTCTCCTCATACTGCGTGAATTTTGATAATGTTTGTCTCATTATGTCTTTCAAATCTCAAATCTTCATATATACAATTAATTTATTTTTCAAAGGTTACTAGTATTTCATCTGTTAGATTGCAGTTTGGCTGTGCATTTAGGCAAACATTTCTATCACTCTTGAATGATGAATCTTACTGTTGTATTGTAATTGCCGTTCTGAGATTAGAATTCATCTGATTGTTTTGCCTGGCTATTCTAGAGAAATTCGCACTATCTTTGTTCCAGATAATCAAACTTCCAATGATGGTTTTACCAATTTTACAAATTCATCTGATACAAGTATTAATCAAAGCATGTAATTCCACCTACATCATTTTAGCAAAACATGGTCAATGCTGAACAAGCTAAACCTGAATAAAGTTGGAATATTTCATATAAACCTATTCGAAAAATCCATGATTAACGTATAATTGATTGATTAATCAAACATATACATGAAAAACTCAAAAAGTAACCTAATTGCTTAATGCATGAATTCAAATAATACACCAAAATTAAGTCCTAATTCCATCATAACATAAGGTTCACCAACCCAAAAGTATCTCTGCATTTTGCACTACTAAACTGAAAGACCAAAATCTCAAAAACCATTTGCCCTTCTCCCAAAATGTAGTATTCTTCATTTACAATGAAGAGAAAAAAAACTAATCATTCCAAATAATCATGTGTCTCAATTCTCCATTCGAATCCCCGATAGAATGTAAACATCAGCCATTCACGATCATATAATAATAAGGCGATTTGATTCCTATCACACGGAGGTACCAACAAATGAATGCAATCCACCATCAGCCACATCATCTTCTTCAAGAAACAAATCCTCAGTAATCCTAAACATGGCATGCAAAAAAACCAACACAATCCCTAACGAAGTCGACACTAACACATTCAACCAAACTCTCGTCATCACCAAACTCACCACCGTAACAACACCAAGAACACCAAGCACAATCCTATCATCAATCATCCGATTAAAAACCATCAACGGTTCATCCCGATGAAAGTACAAAAAATACCAAGCGACAAACACTATCAAGTACACAATCAGTGAAACAGGGTGCCATAAAAGGCTTAAGAAGAGAATGAAGAGTACAACCATTGCGTAGTTGACCCGAAAGTAGGAGAGGTTTCGTTTGACCCGAGATCCGAAATCGGTGAGGGAAATGGGTTGGGTATAGGAAGACGGGTGGGCTAGTAGCTCTCGCCATGGACGGCGGCGGGCGTAAAAGGAAAGTGTGCCGGATCTAGCACGACTAAAAGAGAAGTCATAGGCGGCACGCATGTTGAAACCCTAGAAGGAGATCGAATGGGAGAGAATCCGCGCCTAATCGGACGTTATAGATTACATTCTCTTTCATAGAAGGTATAAAAAGCGTAAAATATGAAAATAATTATAATATTTTATAAATAAAATAAGTTTTTAATTATTTGATATGGTTAAGATTTAAAATAATTATGAGATAACTAGATTTGATCACGCTTCATGCAGATAGTCTATGAAAAAATATTAATTAATTTATATTATAATTTTTAAGCTAATTTTGTTGAAAGACAAAATACTAACTATAAAAATACCATCTATTGCCATTCATACTACTATATATCCATACCAACACCAATATTATATAGAGAAAATACATAAATACCTTTTTGATCTTGTCCGAATTTTGTAAAAAGACACCTAAACTTTAACTTCGACCTATTACCCTACATTTCTTCTTTATTCCATTGTAAATACACCATATTGACCCTCTGCATGTATACACGCGCAACAGGCGCGTGAAAGGGCCCCTCCACCATTTCTTCTTCAACACCATTAAAGCTCCACTGAAGCTTTTTTTTTTAAAAAAAAAAATTAAAATCATATCATTAAAGCTCCATTTTGCAGTTAAATCATATCATTTAACTACCCATTAAAGATTTAAAACACCATTAAAGCCCTATTGAAGCTTTTATTTTTTAAAAATCATATCGTTAAAGCTTCATTTATCACTTTTGAATGTTTAATGGAATTGGATTTTGATTTTGAAGAAGCAATTGATATGAAGTTTGAATTAAAATGGTTGAAATTCAAGAAAAATTCAAAAGTGTAAAAATGGAGTTTCAATTTCATGATGGTGGTGAGTGTGTTTTGATGGTGATAGTGGTAGTGATGATGGTGGTGGTGTAGGGGTGCTGGATGAGGAAGACGCTGGATGGGGGTGGGGGAGTTGCTGGATGAGATGGGGTGGGGTGGGGGAAGAGAGGATGGGTGGGGTGATAAATTAAATAAAAAGAAAAAATTTATTAAAAAATATAAATAAAATATGAAATTAAATATATTTAACACGTGGCAGCACCTAATTGGTGCGTGCATTCACTCTCTTTCTTGTGACTGGAATTCAGCGAAAAATAGTGTATTTGCAATGATTTAAATAAAATTTGTGGGGTAATAGATCGAAAGTAAAGTTTAGGTGTCTTTTTGAAAAAGTCGACCAACATCAAGAGGGTATTTATATATTTTCTCTATAATATATGAAATTAAAGATTCAAAGAAAGTAAAATTTTGCCTAAATGATATATGTTTACATATAAAATCATATTTTAACAAAGAAATTCATTTAAAGAAACATAGATTATATAAAATATATTTTAAAAATTCTACCAAATGCTTAATAAATTTTATGATAATATTTTTGCGGAGTGCAAAAAAAATAATTTTTTATCAAAGCAATCGATAGAACTTTTAAAGAAGATTTGTAATTCTTTGCAAAAAAAAAAAAGGATTAATTAGATTTAGAAAAAGAATGAAATTGAAACATTATCAACAAATGATACAAAAAAAGCAAGTGTCGATCTAATGTATGGTATTTGATTTCATCTGAAACATAATACTTTTGATAAAGCATAAATTTTTGTGAAAATCTATTAAAATTATAACAAATAATAATATGAACTCATAACTTTGAAAGTACAATAAATTTAATCTAATAATCTTGGATATTAAACCCAAAAAACTAATAATCTTTATGCGTACATTAACACTTACAAGTTTTAGAAAGGTGCAATATATGTAAAAAAGAATACATATATACACATACATGTAATCTAATTCTCAAAAATCAAGGCCACAACTTTGTTGATGCAATCATCGCCAGATCACAAATATTAGATGTGCGCTGATTCACATTCTCGATTGATGTTGAGCATTCCGACTATGAAAATCTATGCATTAGAATAAAAAGAACAATCAGTAGATCATATTAAATGGCAAGACACTTCCATGGAGATATGATGTTACCAATTATGAGAATGCAATCTTTGAGATACCGATAATTGCTACTTTAAATAGTACTATGAAAACGTAACTCAATACAAGGAA
This sequence comes from Capsicum baccatum var. pendulum, assembly GCA_030864225.1. Lineage (NCBI taxonomy): Eukaryota > Viridiplantae > Streptophyta > Magnoliopsida > Solanales > Solanaceae > Capsicum > Capsicum baccatum. The sequence continues at coordinate 69,729,594 of CM061558.1, read as the reverse complement.
AGCATAGAAATTTTAGGAAAAGAGAGAAATAGTTACGCCGAATAGGGACATAAACAAACTATCATTAATTCTCAATTATATTGTTAGACAATATAGTGATAGTGACATCTACAATAATAAAAAAATTTCATGGTAATTATTTTCGATTTAAAAGTTGTTATGAATGTAGGTGTTAACATTTTGAAGAAATATCATAGTTATATTTTATTGTATCAATTGTTAATGGTGAGGTTAGCTTCTCCACCACCTAATACAAATATATGTAAATCTTGATATAGATTATATAAGATTTTTGGTTCAAATTTTTTTCACCATATTCACGTAAGTAAAAGAAAAAGTTACTTCATGATTTTCCTCTTCTCAACAGCTCGTAGGAATGACAAATTTGAAAACAAAATAATTTTTCTCGAAATGAAGTAGACATGCATATACATTAAATTAAAAATAATGGATACATATTAACATGATTTTTTTAATCAGAAGTTCAAAATAAAATGAATAGCTCTATGAAAGAACAAACATAGCTCGCCTTAATAATTTGGTTAAAGCCAATATATGGAAAATCTAAAATTGAATAGATTTGCTTTTAGTTAAAAAATTCATAATCCTCCAAGCTCTGCATATATATATATATATAGAGAGAGAGAGAGATTGGTCAACTTCTAGGTTAGAAGATAAAATCTATATGCATAAGTATCATTAAAGAATATAAGTCATAATTAAAATGTTAATGATTTAGAATAAGAAAGGTGAAAGAGTAACTAAAATGTTACAAAACGGAAGAGGTGCAGAAGATGAGTAATAGAAGAGGTGTAACTAATACTTATTAATACTCATTAATAATTGATTTTTGATTGTTTAATATGACACATAAATAGGAAAAATAAGGTCAAGATTTCAAAAATACGAGAAGAAAAGAAAAATGATCATTTTGATTAATAAGAGGCGCTACCTCAAATTTCTTTTTTATTTTTAGCTTTACTATATTTATAGATTTTTAGAATTTGCTAAAAAATAATAAATATATTTTACAAAATTTTAGTACATCATATTGAAAAATATAACCAAGGGTAACCCAACTATATGAACCTGTTTTAGATTGGCTTACTAAGTCAAAATAATTTTTATGCATTTTTAGAGTATTTGGGTGAACTAAAGATATTTTTAAGCATTTTTTAAAGTTAAAAAGATAAAAAGATAAAAATAAATCAAAAGTCATAAATTAGAAAATTTCTAACTTATGAATAAAAGTCCATCCAAACATGCTCTATATATTCATCCTTCATTCAAATTGTTAGTCGAGAAATTAATTCCGTTTTACATATTCATATATATGTATTCAGCGGGCTTAATTTTACTAAAAATTTCACAAAATTAACAAAATAGATAGTTTAATATGCATGAACAAATGCACACTTGTGCGGACAATTTTATGAAAAAAGCAAGAATTAATTTAGTAGATACCTACATATTTTGAATCTTTGTAGGAGTATCACCTTCTTTTCTTCTTTTTTCACAAGCTTCAAATAAAATATTTCAAATATAATACGTTCACACACCAATCTGCAAAATCAACAAATCTAAAGTCAATAAATATGAAATATATCTGGAAAAAAGAAGCCTCATACAAAGAGCAATAATATAATATCTTCACTAATATGGGTTGTTGTCCAGCGGATGGGGCTGCTCCACCCTTAACCAGAGGTCGAGGGTTCGATCCTGGGCATGAAGAAAACTCTGTTGGGAGCGCTACCCCCGAATGGGGCCCTACCCGGCGCAAATTTGAATTAATCGGGCTCCAATGCGGATACCAAACAATGAATGAAAAATAAATAAAAAAATATAACATCTTCAACTGAATATGATAAAAATGATATAATAAATCTATTTTATAACCTAGTTATCCGCACCCCCCTACAAATGGTATCAGAGCCCAGTAAGTTAAAAAGTACAACAATAAGATATATATTAGAATTAGTTATAGAACTAGTTAAATTTGAATTAGTCATTTATTAAATTAATTATGAGAAGACCATTTAAAAATAGAGAAGCTTTTAGAAAAAATAAAGAATCTTTAGTTAGAAATTATTCAGAATATATAAGTCTAAATAAAACAAAAGAAAATCCACAAAGATTAGCCTATCTAATTACATTAATATCTAGTATTGAAGCAAAATTAATAATCCATTTAAAATCTAGAAGAATGAGACACATACCACCTAATTATGATAAAATTAGATTTAGATATCCACCAAGATATTATAAAAATGATTTAAATGAATAAAGAGCAAAAATACAAAGAATTAAAACACTTTATTTCTGAAAAACGTAAAGAATTAAAAATAAGAAAAGAAAAACTACATTACAATATATTTGTCGGAGTTAGTAAAAACTCAATAAATACACAAAAAGATGAAATATCAAAATTAGAATCACAAATAGATAGTTTAGAATATATATACCAACATGAACTATTCACAATAAAATGAACAAAGAAGAATTCATAATAGATGAAAAAATATACGAAAATCACGAAGGATCAAAAATAAAAATAGTATTTTCTAATCTAGGAAGAAGATATAAGAAAATAGGTGAACATTTATATCTAATGTTAGAAAAAGAAGAATTAAAATTAGAAGATAAACTAACAGCAATGGTAAGAATAGAAAAAGAGAATGAAGAAATAGACAGAAAAAAGGAAATAGAAAAAATTAAACAACAAACTACGGAAGAAATACGAAAAATAGAAGAAACTAAAAATAGTAGAATTGCTGAATTAGAAAAAGAACTACAAATGTTAAAAGATCTGTATGAACAAAGACAAAAAGAAAAAGAAGAAAAAGATAGAGAACAAAAATTACTGAACGAGATAAATCAATTTAAGGAAAAATTAGAAATAAATAATATAGATGTTGAAGAAACAGATAATTATGACTCAGAAGATAGTGAAACATATACAGAAATATTAACAAATATAAAAAATTTAGAAATCAACGAAAAACAAGAAGTAATTAATGAAGAAAACTTAGAAAATACCAACACAGAAATAAATACTCTTGATAAAAAAGAAGATGATAATATAATACCTAAAACAACAGAAATAAGAAAACCTATATATTATAAAAATAAATTTAAAAGATACAATGAATATGATAAATGGACACCAAAACAAATAGTTAATAAAAATTATAACTTTTTAGACCTAGACTGTGTAATAGATACAGAAAAAATAATACAATTATGGATAGGATATATGACAAAACAATTATTAGATAATAATATAAACATAACAGATGCACCGGAATATATAGAAAGAACATTAATAGAATCAGTAAAATTATGGTTTTCAAACTTAACTGAAAATAGTAAGAAAGTATTAAGAGCTAATAAACCTATGGAAGGAACATCATCAACAACAACTAAACTAACACCTATAGAATTATTAAAAAAAATATTAAACAGCTATAAAAGATGAATTTGGTAGTATGATAACAATAGAAGAAGAACAAGATGAAGAAAAAGATACAAATAGGAATTTAATGTTAAAATTAGCAATATGCAATATGTGTTATATAGACGAATATACTTGCGCAATTAAAGAATATTATTATAAAGGAGCATATAGTATAGAGGAAAGTAAAGAAATAAGAAAATTATATTTTAATAAATTACCTGAACCATTTAGTTCAAAGATAATAAAAAGTTGGGAAGAAGCAAAAATAGTAGATACGTTAGGAGTAAGAATAAAATTTTTACAACAATGGTATAGAAACTTATGTGAAAAATATAGAGAAGAATTAAAAATGGAAAAAACATTAATAAGAAATTTAGTATGTTGCAAAAATAAAATAGCACCTCAATTTGGATGTGAAGAAAGATACTATAAGAAAAGAAAAAGACATAAGAAATATAAAAAATATAAAAAATCAAGATACAAATACAAGAAACCAAGAAAAAGATATTATGTAAAAAATTATAAAAATAAAAGACCATATAGGAAGAAGAAATCAATAAAAGAATGTACTTGCTATAATTGTGGAAAGTTAGGATATTTAGCTAGAGATTGTAAATTACCTAAAAATCCAAAAAATAAATAAATATCAAAAATAAAAATAGATAATACAGAATATATACAGATAGATTATATAGATTATGAATTAGAAAGTGAAGATAGTATATATGAAATTTCAGAAAACGAAACAGATACAAAAATAGATAGTGAAATAGATGAATCAAATGACTGAAGAAGATATAAAAATAATAACAATGGAAGAATATTTAAATGATGAAGGAACAGAACAAAAAATAATATTTGACGGCAACATATTTGATGAAATAAAAGGAAAAGAATTAGATTTAAGTGTAGAAAAAATATTTAAAATACCAACAATAAAAAATATTTTTACTAGGAAAAAAGATGAATATTATGTAGTATGCCAAAAAGAACACGTGATAGACTGTAGATATGCAAAAGGTAAAGCTAGTAGACCACTAGTAACAAAAAGAATAATTAATAAAGAGATAAATGATATAAAAAGTAAAGGAGATCCAATAAAATATGTACACCTTGGAGGTACAGAAATATTAATAAAAACATGTTTTAGAGAAGGAATAGATACACCGATAGAATTATATCTAGCAGATGACAGAATAATAAAACCTATAGAAAAGAGCATAATAACTGCCGTAAAAGGAAATCTAATATACCAAAAATTTAAATTCATAATAAGTGCAAATTATTCAGTAGCGGTAACAGATAGAAATATAGATAAATCACTAGTATTATATTGGAAGATATCAGGAATAGAATTAACCCTAGGAAGTAAAATATTTACAGCAAGATGCAAAAATTTATATGTATTAACAACAAAACATAAAATAACAGGAAAAAATAAGATTAACAAGATACGAATAGAAAGCCCATTCGAACAAATTGTAAAAACAATAGATTATAATGATTATAGCTATAGAGACATAGATATAGAAGAAAATTTAGAAATAGTAAATGATAGAATAAGTACAACAAAAAGAATAGCCAATGAAAAATCAGAATCATCAAGCTCATAAAAAAGAACAAGTTATGAAACAAATTCAACAAGTAATTTAAATCAATATTACATAACAGGAAAAATAAATGAAAAAAAATATTTAATACTCTTAAATACAGGACAAGAAGAAAACTATATAGCAAAATATCTAGTAAAAAATAAAGAAATAAAAACTGATAATGATATGTGCCCAGATCTACCAAGAAGTTTAATAAATAATAAAAATATAGCAGAAAAAGAAATAATAATAGGAGTTAGAAAAATAAAAATAGAATTTGAAGTAAAAGAAGAAATTCAAAAAGCAGATATAATATTAGGAATAAAATGGTTAGAACAAGTAAAACCATATAATATAGAACATACACAATTAACCTTAACATATAACAAAGAAAAATTATTCTTAAAAAGAGCCTTAACATAAAAATGAAAATATACGTATTAATGGAGATAGTAGTGGAAGGATATTACAGTAGATATTATACTCCTATGATAGATACAGGAGTAGAAACTAATTTATGTAGACATAATTGCTTACCAGAAAGTAAATGGGATAAACTAAAAACACCAATAATAGTTAAAGGATTTAATAATGAAGGAAGCTTAATTACTTATAAAGCTAGGAATGTAAAAGCACAAATATGGGATAAGATATTAAAAATAGAAGAAATTTATAATTATGAACTAACATCAAAAGACATACTTTTAGGAATGCCATTTTTAGATAAACTATACCCACATATAATAACTAGAAATGACTGGTGGTTTACAACACCATGTAAACAAAAAGTAAGAGTAAAAAGAGTTAATAATAAAATAAAAAAAAAAAACTGATTGGATAAGAGGAAGTGAAAAAATTACACAAAAGTTAGAAAATATAAAAAATACTGAAGATACAATAGAACTAGTAGTATTTTCAATAAACAAAACAGAAATAACTATATTTTCAATAAATAAGATAGAAATAGTTAAGAAAAAATTAGAACAATTATATAGTGAAGATCCATTAAAAGGATGGGAAAAACATAAAACTACCATAAAAATTGAATTAATAGATAAAAATAGTATAATAACCCAAAAACCATTAACCTATAATTTTGACGATTTAAAAGAATTTAAAATGCATATAGATGAATTATTAGAAAAATAATATATACAAAAAACTAATAGTAAACATAATAGTCCAGCATTTATAGTAAATAAACATAGTGAACACAAAAGGGGAAAAAGTAGGATGGTTATTGATTATAGAATTTTAAATGCAAAAACTATAACATATAATTATCCAATACCAAATAAGATATTAAAAATAAGACAAATACAAGGATATAATTATTTTAGCAAATTCGATTGTAAATCAGGATTTTACCATCTAAAGCTAGAAGAGGAATCTGAAGAATTAACCGCATTTACGATACCACAAGGATTTTATGAGTGGAATGTATTTCCCTTTGGATATAAAAATGCACCAAGTAGATATCAACATTTTATGGATAATTATTTTAAACAATTACCTAATTGTATAGTATACATAGATGATATATTATTATATACAAAAACTAAAGAAGAACATATAAAATTATTGGAACAATTTACAGATATAGTAGAAAAATCGGGAATAAGTCTAAGCGAAAAGAAAGCTGAAATTATGAAAAACCAGATAGAATTCTTAGGAATACAAATAGATAAAAGTGGAGTAAAAATGCAACAACATATAGTACAAAAAATAATAAATTCGAAAGAAGAATTAGATACGAAAAAGAAATTACAATCATTTTTAGGATTAGTAAACCAAGTAAGAGAATATATTCCAAAATTAGCAGAAAACTTAAAACCACTACAGAAAAAAATAAAAAAGGATATAGAATATAACTATAATGAAGAAGATGAAAAACAAGTTCAAAAAATAAAATCACTTTGTAAAGAATTATCGAAATTACAATTTCCAGATGAGAATAGAAAATTTATATACATTGTAGAAGCAGATGCTAGTGAATATAGTTATGGAGGAGTACTTAAATATCGATATGAAGCAGAAAAAATAGAACACCATTGTAGATATTACTCAGGTACGTTCAATGAGACAGAAATAAAATGGGAAATAAATAGGAAAGAATTATGTTCATTATATAAATGTTTGTTAGCGTTTGAGCCATATATTGTATATAATAAATTTATTGTGCGAACAGATAACACACAGGTACACTGGTGGCTAACAAAGAAAATACAAAATTCAGTTACAACAAAAGGGATTCGTAGACTAGTTTTAAATATATTAAATTTTACATTTATAATAGAAGTGATCAGTACTAACAAAAATGTTATTGCAAATTACATATCAAGACAAAGCTACACAGACTGAAAATATAGAAGAAGATACTCTAGAAAAAATACTCAACACCCTAACTACGTTTTCCTTGAAAGTGGATAGTATGGGTACTGAGATAGAAAAACTAAAGACTAATGAAGATAAACTGAAGTTTACAGCTATGAATCAGCTAACTCAGCAGTGTGCAGAGCTATGTCGATCGGAAGACAATAAAATTCCAGAACTAGAAGGAGACGTTGGGACACTCCATAAAACCCATAACATTTGTCAATCTACTCCTGCAGGTACAAGCAAAGGAGTTAGTCGACCAAGATACCAAAACATGAACATGAATAAAATATTTGAAAAACCATTTACACCAAAAATATAAAAAGACCACTTATTCATACCCCCACAAGTTACCACATACAGAGATAGCCTAAACCAAGACAAAAAAGTTTACAATTATACAGCCCAGAAATATCTAGAAAACATCTATAGAGTACAAACCTTTCTAAACCATAACCCCAGAGCTACAAACATCAACGAACCAAACACCAACTGCATAACCAAAAAATTACAAGGATATAACAAACTAATCGCACTACCCAAAACTAACCCAGGCCTAGTAAAAACTTGTTTTGACTATGGACTGCTAAACACCATATACACCCAAGACGGAGAAGAATTGACAGCCATGGAAGAGTTATACAAGATATTCACTACCTATAAAAGAATAACGAAAGGCACTCTATTTTATATAAAGTGTTATACTGCACCCGCAGAGATATTATATGACAAGATAAAACCAGTTATACAAGTCGTAAAGATAGGATTAACTAGAGATATGATTATACCAGAAGATATTGCGCAGCAACCAGAGATACCTAGAATCGAGATACCAGAGTTCTATGCAAATAAAAGACTTATCGGACTAGCTACGATTATACAAGAACTAGCAAATAATTATACTAACGGAAACCCAATATGGAGCTACTACTCGAGGGATCACCAAATGATTTACTCAAATTCAAAAGAGCTACGACCAACAGATATGGAGGATGTAAGACAATGGATAATGACACTACTCAACCCAAAGAAACAATCTACTGCACGAGCTACTAAAAAAGAATTTATTTCTGACAGACTACTAACAAGATATTGTAAAATAATTGGACATAAATATCCAGATCACCAATGTTCGAGGTGTAATGGAGAAGATAATATTATTTCAGAAGTACATCTAGAATAAAAAATCAAGAAGACGAGATGACAGCTGGAAGATAAGATCAGGAGCAATAATGGAGATACAGCAGATACGACAAAATCAACGGAGACAAGATATTTATTGTACAAATTTTAGTTACGTAAAAGTCTTCAAAATTATTGAAAACTACTATTCTTGTAAAGACTACTTTTTAGACTTTGACTTTTAGGTAGTCTAGAAAATAGACTTTAAGACTTTTTGAGTCTTTTTTGTTTTAGCTTTTTTGTTTTCGTTTATTGTCCAAAAAACATGTAAAGTGTTTGTAAAGATCATTCTATAAATAAAGAAGGCAGAAGGCATTGCAAAGCAAGCCTTCTCACGTTCAAGCAAAAACTCTCTCCATTCCATAAAAAATATTTTGCCCAGTTAATTAAACATACATACTTCAATGGAAAAAGCTATGGAGAAACAAACCTCAGAAATATCAAAGCTACCATAACAGGTATATCTATTTATGATTATGAATAGCTAAATTCATAAATTTCCAACAATCATGATATGATAAAATAAATTCATATTAGTTACTTTATAGTAGAATTATTCGAAGAATAATATGTTAAGAAGTTTATTAGCAAAGTGGAAACGGAGAAAAATCCCTAAGAACTATGCCATCCTAAAGGTGAAACCAATGAGGCAAGAAGCCGTGGCAGGGAGTAACCAGAGTCAAGGCGCTTTTTAAGGGAAAAAGTATCCAAATTACCATGCTAATAGTGACCGAAGAACATGTTATTTAAGAATAATCTAGTATATAGTGATCTAAGATGACCATATTTTGTTATGTACATGGTTGAAGGAAATATTTTGAAAAAGCAATTTTATGAAAATGAATGATAATTTATCTGATGTGATGGTAGATAAATTTAAGATACTTATTTTGTATGCACTTAGATATATAAAAGTAGCAGATATAAGAAAAATTATATTAGAAAAAACATTTGGTGAATATTACATGGCTAGAGTAAATTATATACCATGCCTACCTAACTACTCTTATAAATACTTATCACGATAAATTACGTAGAATTTTTAGAAAAAGATATGCGAAATATACAGTTACTAGAAAAACGGATGAAAACAAATATAGACAAATACATGGAAAATAAAAATAAATCTCTTAATAAAAATATGCAAAAACTACTAAGGCTAAAACAAACAACTATAAAATATCAATTTTAGAAAATAGACCATTTAGACTATCTTAAGGTTTTAATCTTATATATACTTAAAGATATAGAAATTATAGATATTAAGAAAATAATATTAGAAAAAGTAATAAACTATGAAATCGAAACCATAAATTGGCTAGAATAGTTATACGAAGAAATTTACCCAGAAGGATATTATTCAGATCAAGGATGTTAGAATATATTAGAAAAACTAGAGAAAATCAAGATAATCTAAATAAGGAAATTAATTATAGAAACTGAATTAGAAAAATAATGGAAAATCTAAAAGAAAAGTTAATATGGATAGGAAAAACCTTAGAAAATTTAGAAAAGAGTACATGTGATAGTTTATATAATTTAAAAAACTCACTACGAGAAGAACAACACAAGATAATAAATAACATAGAAAATCTAGAATTAGATATATACTACAGTACAGATAGGATAAATTATTATACAGAAATTTGTAACTCCGCAGTTACTACGGGATAAAATAATAAACCAAATAAATCAATGGATATATCTTAGAAAAGGAATAAATTATTAAAAAATATTGAAACAAAATCTAAGAAATATCTACGCACAAAAAAGAATAGATTCATTAGATATAATAAATCTATTTTATAACTTAGTTATCCGCACCCCCACATAAAAAAGTGATAACACTGATATCTAGTGATACATATCTAAAACATAAAATCTATCAAAAACTAATTAAGTAAGCAGAAAAGAAGAAAAATAGCATATTAAGAAGCCAGGAGATTTGAAAGAAACAAAAGAAATAGAAGAAAAAGAAAAGAAATTGCAGATTAAGAAGAATTTTGATTTGGAAGGAAACAAAAGAAATAGAAAGAAGAGAGGGGTTGTAGGAAAAGAAATGAATTCTTGTATTGCAATTAAAGGTGAAGTTCATCCTAGTCTCTTCATGACTATAGCCAATAGGTAACATTTATGCTGCTTATTGCTCTTCATTATTTCACTTACATTAAATATAATTTAAAAAATTAAATGAATTAGTTTTGAGGTGAATTTTTAATTTTTTAAAATTTAAAAATGATCAAAAAAATCACAAGAAAGATAAATGGCATTGGAGACCTCTAAGGCATGCCATATAGGATGAGCTAATAGTTATATATATATATATATATATAGATAGATAGATAGATAGATAGATAGATTATCTGGTTTAGTAAATATAAATTTTCAATTATTTAATTTAATTTAAAATTTTAATTAATTATCATTCATACCTTATTTTGTTAATTAAATATAATTTATAGTTTCTTTTTGTTTTCTCTATTTCTCTACCCTTTATTTCTTTTTTCTTTTTCAAATTTTCTTCTTCTTTTTTTCGTTCTCTTACTCTTTTGTTTTTCAATTTTTTTTTTATAATTTTTTTCCTTTCTTTCCTTTTTAGTTTTTTCTTTTTCATCCTCTCTCCTTTTTTATATTTTCTTTCTATTTTTTTCATCTATTTTAATTTCTTTTTTCTTTGCCGTCATTTTTTTATATTTTCTTTAGTTCTTTTTTCGTTCTTTTTCGTTTTGTGGGTCATTTTTTTCTTCTTCTTTTTTTATTTTTTCTCTCATTTGTTGTTGTTGTTGTATTTTATATTTATATATTTTTAAATTTTAAATTTATTTATATTATAATATATATTTTAAATAATTTTATTATTTATATTTGAATAATTTCAGCGTGAATATGGATAATTTATCATTTGTATTTGTATACAAATAAGTATATTGATAATTGTATTTGCTTGAGACTAAAACATGCAAATTTATAATGCGTTATTCAATGCAAATATATCATTAGTAATTATATTTCAATCTTTTCATTTATATTTGTATATAAACAAGTATCATTTTGTATGCATATGGTTCAAGTTATATAAATATGTATAATTTGATATAAATATAGCATTTGTATTTGTATGATTTATCATTTTTATTTTTATTGTTCAATTTGCATTAAGAAAATACAAATTATATCAATGAGTATAAATACAAGTGTTCATTGAAAGAAAAATAGCATTTCTTTTTCAATGGTTCAAAAATACAAATGATGTTGTCGACTACAAATTCAAATACAAACAAATGAAACAAATGAAATTATGAATACAAATACAATATGCGGTCAACTCACAAATACAAATACAAGTGCGGTTTATAAAATTACAAATACAAATGCGAGCTATAAAATACAAATATAAATGCAAACTTTAAAGTACAAATATAATTGTATAAACAAATACAAAAATATAAATGATGGTGTGCAGGTATTTACGTCATCATCCATGGTTTGTGCTCGAGTAGCCATATTTTTTAAAAATACAAAAAATATAAAATAAAATAATAAAATGAGAAGGAAAATAAGTACAAAAATAAAACCAAAAAAAGAAAGAGAAATAGAAGAGAGAAAAAAACGAAAAAAATAAAAATAGGAAAAGACTAAAATACAAAATCATCTTTTTTGTTTTTGTTTCTTTTTTTTTTACGGCCATTTTTTTTTCTGTTTTTGTTCTTGTTTCGTTTTTTCTTTTTTTGTCATTTTTCTCCTTTTCTCTCTCTCTCTCTCTCTCTCTCTCTCTTTTTTTTTTTTTTTCATTTTTTCGTATTTTCTTTTTCTTTTCTCTCATTTTTGTTGGTGTTGTTGTATTTTTATATTTTATATATTTTATATTTATTCATATCATACTATATATTTTAAATAAATTTATTATTTTTATGAATAGTTTAGCCGTGGATACAATTTTTCATTTGTATTTGTGTTCAAATAAATATATAGATCAATTGTATTTACTTGAATCTAAAATATATAAATATGAAATATTTCTATGATGAGTTTATCATTTATATTTGTATATAAATAAGTATCATTTGTATACGTATGGTTCAAGTTGTATAAACATGTATCATTTGATACAAATGTAACATTTGTATTTATATAATTTAACATTTGTATTTTTATAATTTATCATTTATATTTGTATTGCTCAATTTGCATTAATAAAATAAAATTCTTAAATAAATATAAATATAAATGTTCGCAGAAAGAAAAAATTATAAATTTTTTTAATTATTTAAAATTTAAATGACGTTGTCAACTACAAATTTAAATATAAATAAATGAAACAAGTGAAATTACAAATACAAATATAAATACAATATGTGGTCAATTTACAAATACAAATACAAAATAGTTCTTTAAAAATACAAGTGCATCGACGAGAATAAAATACAAATACAAATATAAATAAATTAAAACCACAAAACACAAATATAATATGCAGTCAACTATAAAATAAAAATACGAAATAGTTCTTTAAAATACACGTGCAAATTTTATAAAATATAAATGATGGCGAGAACTATAAAATACAAATACAAGTGTGAACTATAAAATACAAATATGAACTATAAAATATAAATATAAATACATGTGCAAATTATATTACAAATACAATTATATCAATGAATACAAAAATATAAATGATGGCGTGAACTATAAAATACAAATACAAGTGCGAATTACAACATATAAATACAAATGTGAACTATAAAATACAATATAATTTTATCAATGAATACAAAACTATAAATAATAGTGTGAATACAAATACAATAAACGATTATGGTATTTTCATTATTATCCATGACTTGTGCTCCAAATATCAGTTAGAGTCATGGGTCTAAGCCACCTTTTAATCAATGTCACCTTTTGCAGATCCACCATGATCCCCTCAATAGAAATAATATGACTAAGAAAAGTTACAACGTTCAACTAAAACTCACACTTGGAGAATTTGGCATACAACTGCTGCTCATTCAAGGTCTGCAACACCACTCGGAGGTGATTGACACAATGCATCTCACTCTTAGGATAAACCAGAATGTCATTAATGAGCACAATGATAAAAAGATCTAGAAACTACCTGAAAACCCTGTACATCAAATCCATAAATGCCACTGGGGCATTAGTCAAACTGAATGACATCACTAAGAATTCAAAGTTCCTATACCAAGTACGAAAAGCCATCTTAGATATCCTCCCTAATCTTAAGCTGATGATACCCAGACTAAAGATCTATCTTAGAAAAGAATTTGTCACCTTGCAATGGATCAAACAAGTTATCTATTCTTGGAAGAGGATACTTGTTCTTAACTGTCACCTTATTCAACTGCCAATAGTCAGTGCATATCCAAAGGGAACTATCTTTCTTACGCATGAATAACACCGATGCACCCCACGGGGATATACTAGGACGAATGAAACCCTTATCCAAAATATCCTTAAGCTTCTCCATGAGTTCCCTCAACTCATTCAGAGCCATTCTATAAGGAGGAATAGATATTGGATGAGGGTCCGAAGCCAAATCAATCCCAAACTCAATCTCCATATCTGGAGGAACACCAGGAAGATATCTCGAAAGACCTCAAGAAACTCATTTGCCACCGAAATCAAATGTAAAGAAAGATCTTTCGAGTTAGAATCTTTAACTCGGACCAAATGATAGAGACACCCTTTGGAGATTAATCTCTGAGCTCTAAGATAAGAAATAAACCTCCCCCTAGGATCTAGGGAACCACCCCCCACTCAAGAAATGATTCACTAGGGAAACTAAAGACAATCTTATATGTCCTAAAATATAAGGACGCGTAACAAGAGTGTAACCAATCCATCCCTAGAATAACATCAAAATCCACCATATCAAGTTCAAACAAATCCACCAAATTCTGCTTACTACAAATAAATACCACACCCCCTATAAACCTTTTTAGCAATCATAAAGTCATCTATTGGGGTAGAAATAGTAAAAGGATCTGAAATAACCTCGGGATCAAAACCACAATACAAAGCCACAAATTGGGTCACATAAAAGAGAGTGGAACCCAGATCAAGTAAGTATTATATGTCACAAGAAAAGAGTTGTAATGTACCGATCATGACATCAGGTGATGCCTTATATTCCTAACGAGTAGTAAGAGAACATAACCTATTCCAACCTGTGCTAGTACCAGAAGCAGAAAAAGATGCAGAAACAGAACCCTTTGGTGCAAGAGTAGAAGATAAAACAACTAGAGCCTTACTCGCTCCCGAAGCACCCTTACCAACTGGATAATTTTTGAGCATATGGCCTGGCTGACCATATTTAAAATACCTGTCCCTTCCTTTATCACAGAAAACCTTATGCAACCTACCACAAAATCGACAAAGAGTGCATGATGAGGCCAACTGAGCCCCACTCGCCTAATATTGGGCACCTTATTCTCAAAAATTATCCCCACCCTATTGACGCCGATCACCTGACTATTTTAGGAAACTAGAATTCTCCCACTTCTTCTTTGTCCACTTACCACTATCCTGACCACCTTGCTATTCAACATCTCCCTATTCAGATGACTTGAACTTCTTACCCTGCCTTTCTCCAAACTTAGCCTATTTTATTTTTTCCTCCTCCACCAGTTGCATATGAACCACCATTCTAGAAATATCCTTATCCTTGATCAGCAACACAGTCTTGCTTTCAAGGATCAAATCCTAAGACAATCTAGAAGTGAACTTTCTCATCTTGGCCCTCATGTCAGACACCAATTTTGGAGCATACCTAGACAACTGGTGAAATTTCAAGGCATGTTCCTTGACAGACATTTTCCCTTATCTCAGATTAACAAATTCCTCCACCTTTGCTTTCCCCAACTCCATAGGAAAGAAGCGATCCAAAAAAATATTAGAGAAAGTTTCCTATAAAGTCAAAATCCTCAACATCACCTCTCACCCTATCCCACTCCTCGTACCATTAGTATGCCATATCCTTAAGCTAGTAAGCAACAAAATTCACCCGTTCCACATTCGTAGCCTGCATTACCCTAAAAATTTTCTCCATTTCAGCCAAGAAAACTTGAGGATCATCCTCCACCTTCACACCAATAAAAGTAGGAGGATTCATCTTCATAAATTGGCCAACCTTTATAGCCTCAATAGATGAAACATCAGATGCACCCCGCTCAGCCTGAGAAACAACCAACTAAGCAATAATATGAATCAATTGATGAAATTCCACATTTTTCACCTTACCCTGAGAAGGACTAGCAGAAATTAGTGGAACATAAAAAATATTAGGGACTGGACCCCTATATAGAGTATGGATCCCCTGAGTAGTATGTGTCCCTTTAACATTGTCCTCTATTGGGAAACAAGAGTCACCTTGCATCTTAGATTGTCGATGCTTGATTGGAAAAATGAATAAACCAGGATTAGAGAAGATTCCAGGACTTAGACTCCAAGCTTGAAAATAGAATACCAAGAAGAGAAACATTTCCTAAATACCCTATAGCCTCTCCATTATGAGTATGGCGTGCTATACACCCTTAAAAGAGACTCTATTAGACATGACTTTATGGACTCCTAATTGACCATGAACCTAAAGCTCTGATACCAACTTGACATGACCCAAACTAGGGCCTTATTGTAATAGGCATCCCAAAGCTATCTAGGACTAGGGACTACCCCCATTACCTAACCCAACCTCTAAATACACATACCCTAAGTCAGATAAATTTTAACTATATGAAAAAATAACATTTATTACAATTCCAAACTCTGGGATAGGTTTATAACCGTGGCCAACCCAAATAAACCAAACCATCCAATACCAACCATCAACCATAACCAAACCAATAGAAAAATCAAGTTCCTATCCATAACATAACATAAAAGAATAAAACAATCATAAATTCAATCCATGATATTAGCCCCAATACCAATGCCAATACTACGACTGAGACCATTATCGACACTGCTCATTCCAACCCATAGTAGTCACACAAAGCCTCTACAAAAAAAAAACAATATCCGGTTGAGATATGCCCCCAATCATAGCCAAAACCAATATCCATAAAATGACAAAAGTATGTATAGACATCCACGATATAAAATGGATCATTTTGAAAAATAAAAGCTCACCACTTCAATCTAATAGCTGATATCGAATACGATCACTAAACAGGAGGAGTAGAATGGTTGGTTCCTATATCACGTGGGGATACAGCTGCCCAAAGATGGGTTAGCGAGTGAACGCTGACATGAACTCAGGATAAGGATAAAATAATACTATCCAATAAAACCAAGTAAACCAATCATATGCATACTAAACATATATATATATATATATATATATATATATATATATATATATATATAACCATGCTAGGAAATGGAGTTGGGTTTAGCATGCCTTTAACCATTAAACTGGGTATGTGTAGCTTAACTATCCTAGAACCACCCACGGGCTATATGGGTTCAGTGTAACCCCCTAAATGGGCTCCAATACATGTAGTCGCACAAATAAAAGATACCATAAGAGTAGGAGATTCCCAAGTACCTTTTACACTCTGTTAATTAGACTCGCACCTTCACGGTTAGCTATCACACCCCAATATTATTGCCTAATTAAAACCATAACCATACAAACAAACTCTTTTCCATTATTATTAACCAAGGCTATGAGTAGTGGTATCGTTATGCTGACTATAGCTTGCAAGTATTGTTCTTGTCCAACCTTTTTATGCAAAGGGATTCCTATGTATCCATAGATTAAATTATCTAGTTAACTTGGGGAATCCCATGTATCCCATAAGTGTTCTATTGTTAAGTTTTCTTAGGGGAATCCCATGTACCCTACAAGTTGTTCATTATTATGTATACTTGGGGGATTCCATTTGTAACACCCTATATTTTTGAGCTAGAAATCGAACCATAGTTCCTACGTATGTAAAATCTAATCCCAAGATATATTTTTGAATATATATATCATTATCATTATCCTAGTGTGAATATTGCTTATGACGTGGAAAAATGTTCATAGGAATCACGTAGAGCAAAGTTGAGCTAAGAGCCTTTGATTCAGCCAAATTTTGGTATTCGATACTACAAAGGTTAGTTTTGAAAATTTCTAACTTTTTACATATGTGTAATTATGAATCTCAAGACCCACCAAATTATTGATAATTGAATTAGCTTTCCAAAGATGCCAATTTTGCCTTAATCCGATATCCGAGCAAAAAGTTATGACCATGCTAAGGCCGTGCATCGCATGATACTCACAACTAACAACTGGATGAGATGTGCTATTGGAATGCACCACACAATCTCAGGTGATCTATTGGCGTACACTAAAAACACTTAGGTATGATATTGGTGTGAGTCGTACAACAAAAGCATAGTACCAAAAGTTGCTCTATTTCTTTTAAATTAAGGCGTTGAAGTCTTTTCACACCCCTAAACCATCCCTAATTATTTGTAAATGAATTAAGGAGTTTTAAACATGTTATTTCCACTCCATTAACCCCAAACATTTAATACACGACTTAAAAACCCTTCCCCTCTTCCCAAGAACAAAATTCAAGTTTCTTCCCTCAAGAACTCAAGGATTCAAGTTCCAATTTCAAGTTTTCCTTCAAAAATTCATCCAATTGAGGTATTTGTGGTATTCATCAATGGGTTCCTTTCATCCATTGAGCCCCAAAACCTTTTTTTGGATCAAGTATGAATTTTACTCTAATTTATAATCATTTTCCATGTAAATTATGAAATTACTCCATGTTTCTGTATTGTTTTACATTCAAGTTATGCTAATAGTCTTACTCCATGAAAATCATGATCCTACATGCTTGAAGTTCTAAAACTCCATGTCATGTTCAGTTAATATCAGGTCAAAATTCTCATATTAAGCTTTAAACTGTATAAACATGATATTTTCCCAAGGTTAACTCATTCCCATGTTCACATTCATGAAATTTATTAGACTATTGAAATATATCATGTCTTGGGTCTTTGTATTATGATTTTACATACTATTTTACGTGTTGCTATCGATGTTGTATAATCATTCAATGCTGCCGGGTTATGAATACCTGGTGCCTACATATTTACTTATGTTTTAGACCTTTAGAGTTATGAGTCAGTCAACTCATGATTTTATTGTTAAGCTCAATTTGTTATGATTATATTTAGAACTATCAGTTACATGTTTATAATTACTTCAGACTCTATATGCAGTATTGTTTTCAAAATACCATAACCTGAGCTTATCATTTATCAGTGCGTGCACCGGTTAGTATTTTAGTGTCTTTCAGTTGGGAGTAGAATTTAGCATCTAGTGGGAAGTGTGGGTTCAATGCATCTTACTTCCCCATAAACTACGTGCCACTGTAGGTTTAACGGCCTTGACAAAGGGTATTTTCTTTACCCAATATGAGCTTAGTTTAGTGATCACTCCAGTTCAGGTTCTACTCCAATGGTAAGGATAGAACAGCCTTCCTCAATGTGGGTCAGACATTCGACTCCATTATAGCTTACATGGTTTATGTCGATCACATGATAGCTCCCACAATTTTAGTCAGTATTCAATTTATCTCAGTTTAGGTTTGCCTGACCAAGTAATCAGGTTTCAATAATTATACAGTCAGTTTTATAGATTATTGATATTATTCAGATCATGTAAGTACATGCTATACTTGGTCTTAAATTCTCAGTTTTCCATGTTAATATTTTTATGCTCAGTATCCATACATGGTCCTCAGTTCTGTTTTACATAATGTTCAACTTTACACGAGATTTACATACAGTACTCATGGTTCCACCGCTTTCACTTCCATGATTTAGTGCATGTCTCCATATACTTAGTACATTCTAATGTACTGACCACATAAATGCGTTTGTGGATAAATTTCTTCATAATGTAGGTACCATATAAAGTCATATACCAGGGTCAGATAGTTCTCAGCATTCAGCCAGTAGGTGATTATTCGGGGACTCCAATCTATTACAGTTCATGTGTTGTAATTTTAATTATCCATATGTATGTATTAGTGGTATTTGGAGGCATGTACCAACTATCTATAGTCAGTATAGTAGAGACTTCATAGATAGTCAGTCAGAGTCCTTACATGTAATTCAAGTTTCTTTCTTCAGTTTTATCATGATGCAAACTTTATCAGTATTACATAATTCATACTTTCTCATGATCATGTTTCTGTATAGTAAATCTAGTTTTTATACAATTTAAATCAATTGCTCAAGCAATATGCCAGTTAATGGGTTAGCATGGAATCACTTATGGTTCGAGCACCGTATTACAACTAGAGGGTAGTCTCAGGTTATGATAAATTTGGTATCAGAGCATAAGGCTTAAGTGTCCTAGGGTGTCTATAAAGCCGTGTCTAGTGGAGTCTTGCGGAATGGTAAGGAGACATTTGTACCTTCTTTCAAGAGGCTACAGGGCATTTAAGAAATGTTTCCCTTCTTTCATATCTTAGATCATGCTGTAGAGATAGTTTCTAAGAAAGTTATACAAATTCTCATCTTTCTCTATTCATGCTAACTCTGCCTTATTTTCAAAGTAACAGAAATAGTGAAGCTTAAATTTCTATCGATAAAGTTTTCCCAGACAGTCCCTATAGATAGTTTTGGGATTGCATTTTGGCTCCAAAAATAAAACACCCTAGGTTTTGACCCTTAGAAAATTTCCTGGAATTCTGGTTTCCAGACCCAATACAACTCAATGGTACGATCCATACATTGGGGTACGAATGGTATGGTCCAATTGTATGCTGACTAGTGTTGGTTGGTGGGATAGATTTTTGTCACTGGAATAGGTATGACTTAAATGGTATAAGTTGTATGGTTAGATACAGATCATTTGGTTTAGGTTTTCCTTAGTTTAATCTTAGACTTGGTAACTTAAGTTGGATCTAAGTACGAGTTGCTCACTATGAGCCATAAGATAGGGTATGAGTCATACCCAGGACTTGTATGTTGGTCAGTGTTCAAACCTCATGGATTTTATTCTGCCAGGGGTAAAATTTATGGGTATCGGTCGTACACTTGAATACGACTTGTGTTTAGGTGTGTTGTACCTTGGACAGTATTGGGTCTAGGAGAAAGCTTAGGGTATGAGAGGTGGGAGCCACTCATACAGGTTGGGTATGACTCGTAAGGGTCAGTCATACCCTATTATGGGAATTTAATGTAGTTTAAGTGAGGAAAATTTGGACATTTTCTCACTTATCCTAATAAGGTCCTATAACCTATATTCCACTTGGGAGGTTATTTTCCCTATTATTCTATTCTTAAACACTTGGTAAACACTCTCAAATCCTCTCTAGAGTTCTTGGGGAAGGGCAGCTAAGGTTTCATCTTAAGAAGTAAATTGAGGCTTTTCTTTGTGATTTATATCCATCATCATCTTGGTTTAAGATATGTTCTCTTCCCTCGTTGTTAGTTCTAACTAAAAACATGGTTTTATACATTATTTTTATGATTTGAATGTTGTATGATTTTGGGTTTTCAAATATGATTTAGGGGTTTTCATTATAAATGATTGGTTATGGTTTTCCCATGTTTTAATTATGCTTTTATATGTATTTATGGTGGTTTTAGATAACTGGTTGCATGGGAATGGTTCTTTGGTAATAAACTTTGGTTTTAGAAATACTATGCCTCCAATGTGTTTGATAAAATGTCTATAATAATATTTTCACTATAATATTGGTTTTTAAATGGAACTTATGCATGATTTAAACTTGGTAATGGAACTTTAAATGCTATGAATGGTTTAAATGCTTTTGAATTGATTGAAAAAGCCTTGGTGGCCATGGTTTGGTTGAATATAATCTGTGGTTTTCACTTGCGAGTTATTGTTGGTATGATGATACCACTACAAATAGTCTTGGTTAATAATAATGGAATAATGGTTTGGTTAGGAAATGGTTTTAATTGGGCTTAAAGGAGGGATGTGTAGCAAAAGCGTGGAAGGTGGAGGTCTCAGGGGAATCTAAACTGGAAACTCATATTTGTCGATATAAGGTTTGGTCCTAGTAATCATGTTTATGATGTCACACTTTATATTTTGGGGGATGTACTAGTCATCCCAGATTTTCTTCCCTGGTCGTGTGGCTTCACGCACTAGAGCCCTTTCAGTAGGAAGACCTGAACTCATATAGCCCGTGGGTGGTTTAGGAAGGTAAAGCTACGCAACCCAGGTAAAGGTTTTCATGGCATACTAAACCTTCTCCCTTTACCTGGCATGGTTATATATATATGTATGGTGTGTGCATATGGATGGTTTTCACTTGGTTTTGTAAATAACATTATTTTATCCTTATCCTGAGTGCATTCTAGAATTCACTCATTAACCCATATTTGGCCTCTGTATCCCCATGCAATATAGGAACTGACCGTGCCACTCCTTCTGCTTAGCAATTGAATTTTGGGGTCAGTATTTCGATTAAAGTAGTGAGCTTCTATCTATTTGGAAGGCTCTATTTTGGGTATTTTATTTCATACTCTTGCTTATTTATGGATATTGGTATTGCTATGGTTGGGGGCATGTCCCAACTCAATTTGGTATTCCTTTGGTTAGAGGTTTTTGTGGTACTATTATGGGTTGGTATAGGCGGGATCGATATTGGTGTCGACCTTAATATTGACATTGGTATTGGGGCTAACATCATTATACTTAATTTCTTACTATTCTATCATATTTTATTTTTGGATTAATCATATTATGTTTTGGATCTCATTTGGTTATGGCCTGGTTTATTACCCTTGATTCTGTATTGGTTTGGCTTTGTGGTTTGATTGGTATGATTTGGTGGATAGGATGACTTGCTAGGGTTGGTCTAGAAATAAACCTATCCTAAAGTCAGTCCTTATCCAGTTATGCTATCTTGTTATATGTTTGAAATTCATCCAACTTAGAGCATGCAGTTGGAGGTTGGGTTGGGTAACAAGGGTGGTCTCCGGTTATAGTCAGACTTGGGACACCCATTACAACAAGGCCCTAGGTCGGGTCATCTTAAGTTGGTATCAGAGCTTTAGGTTCATGGTCAATTGGGAGTTCACAAAGTCATGTCAAGTAGAGTCTCTTTTAAGAGTGTATAGAGTGCCACACTCATAAGAGAGAGGATACCAGACATTTAGGAATATTTTGCTTTCTTGGTATTCTATTTTCAAGCTTGGAGTCTAAGTCCTGGAATTCTTCTCTAATCCTTGGTTGTTCATTTTTCAGATCATGCCTCGATGATTTGGAACACAAAAAAACTCTTCAGTCCCATCCGGGGACAATGTTGATGGGGTATGTCCTATGTCTGAAGTTCATCTTCGATCTTAGGGTCCTATCCCTGATTGTTTTAGAGTTTCTTTGGTTTCTACTAGTCCTCCTTAGGGTGAGGTGACTAATGTGGAATTTTCCAATCAATTCATGTCATTGCTCAGTTTGTTGCTGCTTAAGCTGAGCGGAGGCATTTGGTGGGTTGTCTGCTGAGGCTATGAGGGTTGGCTAGTTTATGAAATTGAATCCTCCTACTTTTACTGGTGTGAAGGTGGAGCAGAATCCTCAGGGTTTCTTACATGAAATAGAGAAGATATTTAGGGTGATGCATACCATAAATATGAAAGGTGTAAACTTTACAGCTTATCAACTCAAAGATATTAAGTACCAATGGTATGAGGAGTGGGATCAAAATAGAGGTGATGTGGAGAAGTCATCCTTATAGAATGCTTTTTTTGGTACTTTCTATATCATTTGTTTCCTCAAGAGCCGAGGAAAGCGAAGATGGAAGAGTTTGTGAACCTTAATCAAAGGAGAATATCTGTCAAGGAATATGCCTTTAAATTTCATCAGTTGTCAAGGTATGCTCCTGATTTGGTGGCTGACATGAGGGCGAGGATGAAAAAGTTCACTTTTAGGATATCTCAAGATTTGATCTTTGAAAAAAAGACTTCTTTGCTTATCATGGATATGGATATTTTGAGGTTAGTTGTTCACATACAGTAGGTGGAGGATGAGAAAAGGAAACATTCAGAGTTTGGAGATAGGTAGGGTAACAGGAGCATATTTTCTAATCAGAAAGGTGGTCAGTCTTAAGGTGGTTGGGATGGAGGTAATGGTTGAAAAAGTAGTGGAAGAGTTTTGCTTCCTTCTCTACTGCTAGCGCTTATTACCTACAATAGTTGGGTGATAGGCGTCAGCAAGATGGTGATAATTTGTGAGCACAGGGTGCCCAATCTCAGGCGAGTGGGGGTCAGCTGGTTTATTCATGCCCTCTTTATCAATTTCGTGGTCTTCTTCATCAGGTTTATTATGACGAAGGAAGGGACAAGTTTTTTAAATGTGGCCATCCAGGCCATACGCTTAAGAATTGTCCGATCAATAAGGAGTTTTAGGAGCGATCAAAGATCTTGTTACTTCATCTTCTGCTTCTGCGACTAGTGGTGCAGTTTTGGTGTCTTCTCTTTCTTATTATACTAGTACTATTTGGAATAGGTTGTATGCTCTTGCATCTCGATAGGAATCTGAGGCATCACCTGATGTCGTTACTAGTATGTTACAACTCTTTTTTTGTGACATGTATTATCTACTTGATCTAGGATCCACTTTTTCCTATCTGACCCCATATGTGGCAGTATGTTTTGGTTTTGATCCTAAGGTTATTTCAGATTATTTTTCTATTTCTACCCTGATAGGTGACTCAATTATTGCTAATAGAGCCTATAAGGTATGTGTGGTATTTGTTGGTGGTAGGAAGACTTTGGTGAATCTATTTAAACTTGATATGGTGGATTTTACTGTTATTCTGGGGATGGATTGGTTACACTCTTATTACACATCCTTAGATCGTCAGACCAGTATGGTTGTATTTAGGTTCCCTGGTAAACTAGTTATTGAGTGGGAGAGTGGTTCCCTATCTCCTAGGGGGAGGTTTATTTCTTATCTTAGATCTCAGAGGTTAATCTCTAAAGGTTGTCTTTATCACTTGGTCTGAGTTAAAGATCTAACTCGGAAGAATCTTCTTTTTATTCGGTTCCCGTGGTAAATGAGTATCCTGAGTTCTTTTCGGATGATCTTCTTGGTGTTCCTCTAGATAGGGAAATTGAGTTTGATATTGATTTAGTTCTAGACACTTGTCCAATATCTATTCCTCCTTATAGAATGGATCCGGCTAAGTTGAGGGAGCTCAAGGAGCAACTTAAGAATCTTCTAGATAAGGGGTTTATTCATTCTAGTGTATCCCCGTGGGGTGAAATAGTGTTGGTCGTGCACAAGAAGGATGGTTCCCCTCGGATGTACATTGACTATCGGTAGTTAAATAAGGTAACGGTTAAGAACAAGTATCCTCTTCCAAGGATAGATGACTTGTTTGATCATTTGCAAGGTGCCAAGTTCTTTTCTAGGATAGATCTTTGGGCTTGGTATCATCATCTTAAGATTAGGGAGGAGGATATCCCTAAGACAACTTTTTATACTCGGTATAGGCACTTTGAATTCTTGGTGATATCATTTGGTTTAACTAATGCCCCGATGGTCATTATGGATATGATGGATAAGGTTTTCAGGTAGTTCTGGATCTCTTTGTCATTGTGGTTATTGATGACATTCTGGTTTATTCCAAAATTGAGGTGGATCATGCTAATCATCTCTGTGTGGTATTGTAGAACGTGAAGGAACAACAGTTGTATGCCAAGTTTTCTAAATATAAGTTTTGGCTGAATGCTGTGAATTTTTTTGGTCATATTATTTCTAGCTAGGGGATCACAGTGGATCCACAAAAGGTAGCTGCGGTTAAAAGGTGGCCTAGACCCATGACTCCAACCGACATTCAGAGATTTTTGGGTTTGGCTGGGTATTATCAACAGTTTGTGGAGAGCTTTTTGATGATAGATGCTCCTTTGACTAAGTTAACTCAGAAAAAGCTAGAGTTTTCTTGGTCGGATGCTTATGAGGAGAGTTTTGAGAAGTTGAAATATAAGGCAACTTTGGCTCCGATTTTGACACCCCCTTAGGGCAATGAGGGGTTTGTAGTTTATTGTGATACATCTAGGGTGTGACTTGGTTGTGTCTTAATGCAGTATAGGAAGGTGATTACCTATTTTTCTAGGCAGTTGAATATGCATGAGAGGAATTATCCTACTCATGATTTGGAGTTGTTGGCGGTGGTTTTAGGTTTAAAAATCTGGTGGCATTATTTGTGTGGAGTGCATGTTGACATCTTTTCTAATCATAAGAGTCTATAGTATGTGTTCATTCAGAAGGAACTAAATCTCAGGCAAAGGAGATGGTTGGAGCTTCTCAAAGACTATGATACAAGTCTTCACTATCACCCAGGTAAGGCTAACATGGTTGCTAATACTCGTAGCAGGTTATCCACGAGGAAATTGGCTCTTGTAAAGGAAGGAAAACAAGAATTTCTGAGGGATATTCACTACTTGACTAATCTTGGAGTTCGTCTTTTGGACTCTAAAGATGGTGGGGTAATGGTACAGGAAGTGGTTCGATTGTTTCTTGGTGCAAAAATTAAGGAGAAGCAAGTGCTAGAACCTATCTTGATGAAAATCAAGAGTAATGTGGGTATACAAAAGCTAATAGTGTTTGATATTAGTAGCGATGGTACTTTACGGTACCAAGAGAGGTTGTGTGTTCCTGATGTAGATGGGTTGCGATAAAGGATCTTGGTTGAGGCACATAAATCAGACGACGTTGCACACCCAGCTCGATAAAGATATATCATGATCTCAAAGAGATGTATTGGTGGAATGGTATGAAAAGGGACGTGGCTAATTTTGTGGCCAAGTGCTTGGTGTGTCAACAAGTTAAAGTTTAGCACAGAATACCTGGTGGGTTGTATCAAGAGATTGTTTGGCCGAATAGAAATGAGAGGTGATCAATATGGATTTCGTTACCAATCTTCCTTGGTCTCGGAATCGATATGATTCAATTTGGGTTATCATGGATAGGATGACAAAGTCTGCTCACTTTTTGCCAGTAAGGACTACCTTTTTGGCGGAGGATTATATGAAGTTATATCTTTAGGAGATTGTGAAGCTGCATGGGGTACCTATTTTGATTATCTATGATCATGGTTTGTAGTTTTCATATCATTTCTGGCAGTTTTTGTAGAAGGGATTAGGTACTAAGGTGAGTTGAGTACTGCTTTTCATCCTTAGATGGAAAGGTAAGCAGAAAGAACTATTCAGTCATTAGATGATATGCTTCGAGCATATGTGGTTGATTATGGCGGCAGTTGGGTTGAGCATCTATCTTTGGTAGAGTTTGCTTACAATAATAGCTATTATTTTAGTATTGGTATGGCCCTTTTTGAGGCATTGTATGGTAGGAGGTGTAGATTTCCTATTGGTTGGTTCAAGCTTGGTGAGACGGATATGTTCGGCCTGGATTTGGTCTATCAAGCTATGGAAAATTTGAGGGTTATTTAGGATAGGCTTCAGGCTGCCCAAAGTCGCCAAAATTCCTATGCGAATATAAGGATTAAAGACTTGGAGTTTGAGGTTGGGGATAAGGTGTTCCTCAAGGTATCTCCCACGAAGGGAGTAATGTAGTTTGGCAAAATTGGGAAGCTCAGTACCTGATATATTGGTCCTCATGTGGTTTTACGAAGGGTTGGAAATGTTGCCTATGAATTAGAGTTGCCTTCTAGTGTGAACTTCATTCATCTGGTATTTTATGTCTCCATGTTGAGGAAGTGTCTTCGTGATCCTTCTTTAATTATTCCTTTGGAGGGGTTGGGTATCTCAGACTCCCTGTCTTATGAAGATGTCCCAATTGAGATCTTGGATAGGAAGGTTCGTCGGTTGAGAACCAAGGATGTGGAGTCGGTTAAGGTTTTGTGGCAGAACCATAAGGTTAAAGAAGCTACATGGGAAGCGGCGGAGGACATGAAGGCCAAGTATCCACATCTATTTTCTGCTCTTGGGATTAGTGTGGAAGGTATGCGTCTTCAACATCTTTATTTTCTGAGTTTGTCAAAAGAAAGATTAATATCTTTGGCTCTTTGTTTTCAAACTTTGTTAAAGATTGCTGATATATTTTATAATCCAAGTGACTCCTGCGTGTGGTTACCCCTACTTTATCCGTCATTCGGGGATAAATGTTCCTAGCGGGGGAGACTGAAATACCTCGGGTTTTGATCCTTTGAAATTTCCTAGAATTTTAGTCTCTGTACCCAATAAGACTCATGCGTATGAGCCATATGTTGGGGTAGGAATGGTATGGTCCAGTCGTATACTGACCAGTGTTGGTTGGTGGGATGGATTTTGGTCACTGGAATGGGTATGACTTGAATGGTACGATTCGTATGGTTGGATGCAGATAGTTTGGTTTAGATTTTCCTTAGCTTAATCTTAGACTTAGTAACTTAAGTTAGATCCGAGTACGAGTGGCTCACCATGAGCCGTAAGCCAGGGTACGAGTCATACCCAGGACTCGTATGGTGATCAATGTTCAAACCTTCCAGATTCTATTCTGCTAGGGGTAAGGTTTATGGGTACCAGTTGTACACTTGAATACGACTTGGGTTTGGGTGTGTTGTACCTTGGACAGTGTTGGGTCCAAGGGAAAAGCCTAGGGCATGAGAGGTGGGTACCGCTCGTACAGGTTGGTACAACTCGTAAGGGTCAGTCGTACCCTATGAAGGGAATTTAATGCAGTTTAAGTAAGGGAAATATGGACATTTTCCCACATATCATAATAAGGTCCTATGACTTATATTACACTTGGGATGTTTTTTACCCTATTATTCTATTCTTACACACTTGGTAAACACTCTTATATCCTCACTAAAGTTCTAGGGCAAGGAAAGCTAGGGTTTTATCTCAAAAAGTAAATTAGGGCTTGTCTTGGTGATTTTTTTCCATCATCATCTTGATTTAAGGCATGTTCTTTTCCCCCAATTGTTAGTTCTAACTAAAGGCATGGTTTTATACAATGTTTTTATGATTTAAATGTTGTATCATTTTGGGTTTTCAAATATGATTGGGGGTTTTGGTTATAAATGCTTGGTTATGGTTTTCCCATGTTTTAATTATGATTTTATATGTATTAATGGTGGTTTTGGATAATTGGTTGTATGGGAATGGTTCTTTGGTAATGGACTTTGGTTTTGGAAATACTATGCCCCCAATGTGTTTGATAAAATGCCTATAATAATATTTTTAATATAATATTGGTTTTTCATGGAACTTATGCATAGTTTAAACTTGGTAATGGAACCTTAATGATATGAATGGTTTAAATGATTTTGGATTGATTGGAAAGGCCTTGGTGGCCATGGTGTGGTTGAATATGATCTATGGCTACATGAAAATCCCTTGATTTTAAAAAGGTTTGGCTAAGGACAATACTTGCAAGTTATTATTGGTATGACGATACCACTACAAATATCCTTGGTTAATAATAATGGAATAATGGTTTGGTTGGAAAATAATTTTAATTGGGCTTAAAGGAGGGATGTGTAGCAAAGCCGTGGAAGGTGGAAGTCCGGAGGGAATCTAAACTTGAAACACATATTTACCAATATGAGGTTTGGTCCTAGTGACCGTGTGCATGATGTCACACTTTATATTTTAGGGGATGTACTAGTCATCCTAGGTTTTTTTTCATGGTTGTTCGGCTTCACACATTGGGGCCTTTCAGTAGGGGGAGCTGAAACCATATATCCCGTGGGTTGTTTAGGATGGAAAAGCTACACACCGTAGGTAAAGGTTTTAATGGCATGCTAAACCCGATCCCCTTTCCCAGCATGGTTATATATATGTATGGTGTGTGCATATAGATGGTTTTCACTTGGTTTTGTAAATGGAATTATTTTATCCTTATCCCAAGTTCATGGTAGCATTCTTCTGCTAACTCATTTTCTAGCGTTGTATCCCCACGTAATGCAGGAACCGGTCGTTCCACTCCTTCTACTTAGCGATTGTACTTTGGGGTCAGTATTTGGATTGAAGTGGTAAGCTTTCATCTATTTGGAAGGCTTCATTTCATGGATGTTATTTCATACTCTGGCTTATTTATGGATATTGGTTTTGGCTATGGTTGGTGGCATGTCCCAAATGGATTTTGGTATTCTTTTGGTTAGAGGCTTTTATAGTACTGCTATGGGTTGGTATAGGTGGGATTAGTATTAGTATAGACCTTAATATTGGCATTAGTATTGGGGCTGACATCATTGGACATAATTTCTCACTGTTCCATCATATTTCATTTTGAGATTAATCATATTATGTTTTGGATCTCATTCAATATTGGTTTGGCTTGGTGGTTTGGTTAGTACAATTTAATGGATGCGATGACTTGGTAGGATTGGTCTAGGAATAGACCTATCCCTAAGTCAGTCCTTGTCTAGTTACGTTATCTTGTTATATGTTCGAAATTCATCCAACTCAGAGTAGGCAATTGGAGGTTAGGTTGGGTAACGGGGGTGGTCTTCGATCCCGGTTGGACTTGGCACGCCTATTACGACAAGTCCTCGGGTCGTTTCGTGACAAGAAAGTATCCCATCAGTGCCTTTATGTTCTAAAGTTTGAAGGATCTTAGTAATGTTCATGAAAATCATGCACTAAGCCAAACTCATATGTACCCTCAGACCCCTTCTCAGAATCCTATGACAACATATGATCTAGAGTTAGAAGCATGAACCAAGAATTTTAGCAGCAGTAAAGAGGGGATAGTGTTTATCTGGATTTAGTAGATTATGTATCCATGGGGCTGGTTGTATGAAAGGTGAATTATTAGGCTTGAAACAGTTTATGCAAGAATTTAAGTTTATTAATTCGAGATCAGGTATGATGGTGTGGGTGTGATTTAGAGGTGTGCCCAAGGTGATATGGACTTGTATTATTTCTAAGTTTTTACAGTGTGTGTGCTTAGGCAGTACCCTTGATTTGCTAAGTATATGATGCTCTTGCCAGATAAGTTATGCATTATAGGTTGTGACGTTGGGTATTGTGGTGTAATGGTAATTCTCACGGTTTAGGGAAAAATATAAGTTTAAAGATGTAGTATTAGTAGTCTATGAAGGAAAAGAGGCAAATTATGTGTTTAGTAAGGCAAGTATATTTCTAATAAGAGTGTAAGTATGTAATGATTGCCGAAGCTAAGAAAAGTTAATGATTGTATATATTAATGGATTATTCAAGAATGAAGTTAGTATAGTTCATTACAAAGTTTGGAAATGTTCATGTTAAGTGTTAGAATTTAAGTTTGAATCTTGGTTGATTGGGCTAATAGAAAGAAGAGTTGAAATTCTAGATGGTGCTAACTCAGCATATGGTGATACTTATGAAGATTCTAAGTTATTTAGTGTTCAAGTTATTCTATGATGACTAGTAGTGCTATAGAAAGTTAAGAGTAGTATCTCAGAAGGAAGTATTAGCAATGATTTTTAACTTTCAGGTGTAGTCTTAAAGGGTGAGTTTTTTATTGATGTGCATTATTATATCCCGGACTCTAGAGTAAAGTGGCTGTAATTCAGTTCAGATTTTATTAAAAAGGGCTCCACAGACTTAGAATGATGGGTTAAAGCTAAGGGGGAGATAATATAACCAGGAACTAAGTCAGGCTTTTAGATTCTAGTCGTGATGCCAGCGTGTTGTAGAACAACAGTAGGGGACATTCTTATCTCAGTGCAAAATTTTGTACTTCAGTTATCACAACATCTACTTAAGCCTTATAAGTCAGCGCTATAATCATAGCTTATCTTCATACACTTTCCACGGATTCATGTACGTTCCCAGTTCATAGTATAAGGAGTTCCAGTTCACTTAGAAGTACAAATCATATTCCATGAATTCATGAACTCCAAACTCAGGTCATGCAGCTCATGACTCATGTACTCATGCTTTACAGTCTATGCAGTTCCAGGAACTAATGCTACACCCTTAATGATTAGCAAAATTTAGATTATGTCATGTATGTCCTCAGTTAAGATTTCTTTAATGAGTCTATGCCATGGATACTCTATTCCTCAGGACTCAGTTAAGTTTTCAAGTTATGCATAGTATTCTTTCATGCTTCAGGTCCTTATGTTCTAACCTTTCAGTGACTTCTCCTTATGTCAAGATAGTGGTGATGAACAATTATTTAGATAGAAGACAGTAAATATTTCGTATTAGGAAAAGATCGTTGTATGATTGTTTTATGTAAGGCTATAAGTTTGAAGGAATATTGAGGTAAAACTTTTGATATATGCCATGGTTAGTTGAAATTTCGTGTGTGTTTTCTTGGGGATAGTGCATGGAAGTTGTTATTGATAGAGGTTTTAGAGAATATGAGAAAATTTCCTAGAAGGGTTGGTTGACTAGATGTTCATGTATGGTTATAATGATAGGCTTGACTATTATGTTGGTGTATAAGTGGATGGATGCATTATGTGCTAGTAAATTCCTAGTAAGAGATTGAATTTAGTTGTTGAAGTTGTAAGAAGAATTATTCTTGAGTTGAGAGTTATGAAACACACATGGGTATCGAATTCATGGTTAAGACTAGTTTTATGGTGTTAGGTGTAGTACCTTGTGATTTCGATCTAGACTTGAACATAGTAAGAGTATGTAGCGCAACTTAGACTTTGGCTGGAGTAGTTATATGTACACATGTGAGTATGTGAGAAACATGGATAAGCTTGAAGTGGGTAGTTACATTGCCTAAGGCCTAGTATATCTATCCTTGTTTATGTTTTCTAGGACTATGTTCCATGTTACAGAAGTTGTAGCCATATTGAGATTCTTTTTTCAGATATCTCACTCAAATCATGCCCAAGAATTCCTTGCTCCCTAATGTTATTAGAACTTCTTAGAAAAGTGTTGGATAAATACTCCAGTTGAGTATAAATTTTCAGTATGATTCAACCCGTATAGCCAGCAATTCAGTTTAGCAATCAGACAAGATAAGCTCATATAGTTTTCCTTCTTTCTATCTAGTCTTACTATTTAAAGTTTCATGAGTATGGATATTCGATGAGGTAATTCATTCATGTCCATGCAAATTGTGAATTCAGTTCAGTCCATGCATCATGTCTACGATTCAGATATTTAGTCATGATTCATTTCAGAAGTATTCAGTGAGTGGTCTCAGTTTTCCAAGTATTCTAGCTCAGACATTGTAATACCCCTTGTACGATCTTAGTCTCGTTGTCTCATGATTCGTGCTTACATAATGTATTTGGTGATACCATGAAGTCCTTTTATTTTGATTCTTATACGTGTTTTGTTGGGAGTAATTCCTAATGAGAAGTTTCATATTTTATTCAATCCTTAGTAACTCTTGGAATTCTACTGCATTAGTTATAACTTCGTAGTTCTATATGTATGATTGTATCATAAATATTTCGAGCGAGTTCTAAACTCTTAGCATGAATCAGCTCCTTAGAGTTAATAGAGTCAAGTCAGCTTAGAAATCAATTTCATGATGGAAGTTTTAATGTTTCAGCTCAGCTTTATCTTTCATAAGCATACATATCATGTGTACCTTATTCCATACTTCTAAAGTTTCAATAAGTTCCTATCCATCATTCGAGAATGAATGATTCCAAAGGGAGATAATGTAACACCCTATATTTTTTACCTAAAAATCGAACCGTCTTTCTTATTTATGTAAAATCTAATCCCATCATTTATATTTGAGTACATGTTTCATGATCATTATCCTAGGGTGAAGATTGCTTTTGAGGTGGAAAAAAATATTCATAAGAATCACTTAAAGAAAAGTTGATCTAAGAGCCTTTGATTCGACCAATTTTTGGTATTAGATTCTACAAGGGTCAGCTTTGAACATATATAAATTTCTACATATATGGAATTTTTCATCTCAAGATCCACTAAATTATAGACAATTGAATTAGATTTCCAATGATACCAATTTCGCCTTAATCTGATACCTGAGCAAAAAGTTATGACCATTCTAAGGCCATGAGTCACATGACAATCGGAAATAGACACTGGATGAGGTGTTCTATTAGCGTGAACCACACAACCTCAGGTGTTCTATTAGTATGCACCACACAACGTCAAGTGTGCTATTGGCATGCGCCACACAACAAAAGCATAGTGCCAAAAGTTGCTCTGTTTTGACTTAAATTAAGGGTGTTGAAGTCTTTTCACACCCCTAAACCATTCCTAATAATTCTTAAACAAATTAAGGGGTTTTAAACACGTTATTTCCACTCCCCTAACCCCAAACATTCAGTACACGACTTAGAACCCTTCCCCTCTTCCCAAAAACAAAATTCAAGTTTCTTCCCTCAAGAACTCAAGGATTCAAGTTTCAATTTCAAGTTTTCCTTTAAGAATTCATCCAATTGAGGTATGTGAGGTATTCATTAATGAGTCCCTTTCACTCATTGAGACCCAAAACCCTCTTTTTGGATCAAGTATGAATTTTGCTCTAATTTATAATTATCTTCCATGTAAATTATGAAATTCCTCTATGTTTCCTCATTGTTTTTCATTAAAGTTATGCTAATAGTTTTACTCCATGAAAATCATGATCCTACATGCTTGAAGTTCCAAAACCCATGTCATGTTCAGTTAACATTAGGTCAAAATTCTCATATTAAGCTTTAAACTGTATAAACATGATATTTTCCCAAGGTTAATTCATTCCTATATTTACATTCATGAAATTTATTAGACTATTGAAATATCTCATGTTTTTGGGTCTTTGTATTATGATTTTACATACTGTTTTAAGTGTTGCTATCGATGTTTTATAACCATTCAATGCCGGCGGGTTATGAACACCTGATGCCTACACATTTACTTATATTTTAGACCTTTCAAGTAATGAGTCAATCAACTCATGATTTTATTGTTAAACTCAGTTTGTTATGATTATATTGAGCACTATCAGTTTACATGTTTATAATTACTTCAGACTCTGTATGCACTATTGTTTTCAAAATACCATGACTTTATCTCCTCATTCATCAGAGCATGCACTAGTAAGTATTTCAGTGTCTTTTAGTTGGGACTAGGATTTAGAATCGAGTGAGAAGTGTGGGTTCAATGCATCCTTTTTCCCCAGAAACTATGTTCCATCATAGATTTAGGGGCCTCTCCAGAGAGTGTTTCCCCTTGCCCAATATGAGCTTAGTTTAGTGATCACTCCAGTTCTGGTTCTACTCCGATGGTAAGGATGGAATAATCCTCCTTAACGTGGGGTAGACGTTGGACTCCATGATAGCTCACATGGTTTATATCGGTCATATGATAGCTCCCATAGTTTCAGTCAGTATTCAGTTTATCTCAGTTTAGGTTTGCTTGACAAAGTAATCAGATTTCAGTAATTATATAGTCAGTTTTATAGATTATTCATGTTATTTAAATCATGTTAGTACATGCTATACTTGGTCTTGCATTTTCAGTTTTTCATGTTCATGTTTCATGCTCAGTATCCATACAAGATCCTAGTTCAGTTTTACATCATGTTCAACTTTACATGAGATTTACATACAATATTCATGTTTTTACTGCTTCCCAACATATAGAATTGTTTTCAGCTTATAAACTTATAAATTTCACTATGACTTACCTTTTTCATGTACAACCATGTTTTAAAGGGATAATTTAGTAAATAGCTTATATCCTCAATTGTAAAGCATGTTTTAAATATTTTCATGATTTATTTCATGTCTCCATATACTCAGTACATTCTAACATACTGACCACATATATGCGTTTGTGTCTACATTCCTTCATAATGTAGGTACCAAATGTAGTCTACATACCAGGTTCAAACAATTCTCAGCATTCAGCCAACAGGTGATAAATTCCCTTATTCGGGGACTCCAGTCCATTGCAGTTCATGTGTTGTAATTTTGATTATCCATATGTATTGATTAGTGGTAGTTGCAGGCATGTCCAAGCTATCTATAGCCTGTATAGTAGAGACTTCATAGATAGTCAGTCAGAGTCCTTACATGTAATTGAAGTTTTTTTCTTGAGTTTTATCATGATGTAAACTTTATTGGTATTACATTTATTCATACTTTATCATGATCATGTTTCTGCTTAGTAAGTTTTGTTTTTATACAATTTAAATAAGTTGGTCAAGCAGTATGCCAGTTCATGGGTTAGCGTGGGATTACTTGTGGTTCCAAGCACCGTATTACAACTAGGGGATAGTACCGGGTCGTGACACCATTGTACCCCATAAGTAAGTTTAATTAACCATAACCATGACCACTAAACCTTACCCTTTAACCAGTCTAAATCATTAACCATTTATACCATTTAGGGTTCCATTACTAAACCATACCATGTAATAGTTCCATTAAATGTCCAATAATATAGTAAAAACATTATCATAGGCATTTTATCAAACATATTAGGGGCATAGTATTTTCAAAACCAAATCCAATTACCAATTAATCATTCCCATGCAACCAATTGCCCAAACCACTATTAAAGCATATAAGTACATAATTAAAATATGGGAAAACCATAATCAAACATTTAATACCAAAACCCCAACATATATTTGAAAACCCTAAAACCATACAATAATCATGCAATGAAAATATTGTATAAAACATGCCTTTAGTTGGAACTAACAATATGGGAGGAGTACATGCCTTAGATTACGAATATGATGGAGAGAAATCACCTGTACAAGCCCCAAATTGATCCTCTAGATGAAACCCTAACCTTCCTTTACCCAAGATTCTTAGAGAGAAATAGAGAGAATTTCTATGTGTTTTAAATTAGAATAGTAGGGTAAATGATGTCCCAATAGTGATATAAGTTGTGGGGCCTTAAGAGGTAAAGTGGAGAAATGTCCAAATTGCCCCCAACTTAAACTGCTTAAAATTCCCGTCAAATGGTACGACTCTCCCTTACCAGTCGTATACTTCCATATGAGTAGTACCCATCACTCGTACCCTAGGCCTTCCCCTTGAACCCAACACCATCTAGCATATAACTTACCCAAACCAAGTCGTACCCAACCATATGATCAGTACCCCCAAACCGTATCTTTGGCAGAATAGAATCAGAGGAAGTTTGAACACTATCTACCATACGAGTTAATGATACGACTAATACACTATCTTACGGATCATGGTGAGCCACTCGTACTCAGATCTAAGTTAAGTTACTAAGTCTCAAATTAAGTGAAGGAAAAACCCAAACCATACGACCCGTCACCAACCATTCGACTCGTACTCACCAAGTCGTACCCATTCTAGAAACCAATCCAACCCACCAACCAACACTGGTTAGCATACAACCAAGAGCATATCAACCATACTCCATCATATGACTGGTACCCACAAGTTTTATGATGTCCAGAATCTAGAAATCCAGAAAATTTTCTAAGGGTCTAAAACCCAAGGTGTTTCAACCTTGTCCTCGACAACGATCACTCTCACTTTGTCCATAATATCTTTGTTCTTAATTCTATTTTCCCTAATATGTTCACACATTCATGTTAACATTCATATCTCTGTTACATTCATTTTTTGAACGTGCGACTTTTTGACTAGTCAATACTTCACCTCATATAATATAACTGGTCTAATAACCACTATACAAAACTTACTTTTAAGTCTTGGTGAAATATTCTTAAGTGTACAATGGAGTTATAACCTTAAAAGTTACTCAATAATAGTCGAGAGTTTGGGAAAATTCTGTTGAAATAGGTAATGATTTTTGCCTCCTTTAAACGAGAAATTTTCTATGTAAAAAATTATTGTGCTAATTTATTTTTTAAATTTTATCTTCTTGCATGGTTACTAAAAGAATCTTTCAACTGGTAGTTCCAGTAATTTAATAATTATAATGAAATTGAGGTTAATCAGTGACAGAGCCAGAAAATTTATGAAGGATGTGCAAAATCTTAAAGAGCAACTAACAAAAACTTTCAATGAATAGTTTTATGTCCATTCTGCTCTACCTAACGACTTTATCATGAACATCAACAATAATTTTTTTTCATTAAATACAAACCATCTAAAAATAATTCTCCAATTTGGGTTGCTTTTAGACTTTAGTTATAGAAATACACAATAAATTATATTAACTGAAATAATAATTTTATAACGAATAGGTCGAGGTTTTACTGAACACATTACAAATTTCACGAAAAAATAACGCTTACTGATTTTTATAACTTAGATCAAAGTTGTTTTCAATATATTGATTTTGCTACTTTTTAAATTTAATGAATGTGTGTAAAATTCCTTTTGTTTTGATAAGAATGTGTGAGAATTCTCAGCAAAAGTTTCATATCTCTCAATTCACCTAGCAAAAATATGGAAGAAATAAACTTGTTTGATCCATACATCCTAATAACCTAGTTAGGAGTAAATAGAAAATACAATGGCATATGTATAACTATTGCATGTAACCTTTTCTTCTATTTCTTTTGATAAAAAATGAGTTGAGGTATTATTTTATATTTAATAACAATAAATATCCAAACAAAATTTTAAGTTAAATTTAATATTTTCTTTGCACAATTTTTGTAGCATAGGTGAAATTTCGTGATTTAAACTTTAAAATTTTGGCGATGAATTCGAACATAAAAGCTTTAAAGTTTTTCCATATATTCAAAAGCTACATAAAAAGTACTATTAATCATAAAAATAAAAAACTTAAAATATTTTAAAAATATTTGAGTAAAAAACATTAGATTGATTCTTCAAATTTAACTTAGACCATATAAATTGAGACGGAAAAAGGTAAAATGGCTCCTACAAAAATCAAATATATGAAGAAAGTGATGTGGGTGATAGGTAATTAAAAAGGATTATAAAAAGACAACTAAACTAGTGGGTTTATGGACAATGGTCCCCAAAAAATCTCTGAAACGGTTGTGTGAAACTGTAAATTTTATGACCATGAGAATGCCATTGTTAAAATAAAAAAAAAAAAAACAAAACGTGATTTGACCCTATGACCTTATTTTCATATTTGAACAATATTTCGACTGCGCCAAAGGCTGCGATCTTGGGAAGGGTGTGCAAGGTTATACATATGTTGGTATTTAATGAATTTTGTCCCATATATGCAATACTTCTCCGCCCCCGAAGGATAAATTCAATTGTTAAGCTCTGATAACTTTAAACAACATAAGCTCTGATACAAATAAATTTAAATACATACTACTTTCGATAACTTTAAACATCATAAGCTTTGATATCAATTATTTGGGGGTGCGGATAAATTGGGTAACTTAAATAAATCTATTATAGCTCTAATGGATCTATTTTTATTTGTGCGTGGATATTTCTTAACTTCTCTAAACATTTTTATTTTTATTTTATTTATTTTAATTTTATTGATGTTCATATCTTGGGGGGTGATTGGATGGTATTTGATTAAATGTTTTACTGTAATATTCTTTAGTTTTTTCTCTTAGTCTTTGTAATTCTTGTATATTATTTTGAAGGTATTCTAAATATTCTATATCTTTTGTTCTAAAATATTCAATTAAATTTTCTTTCATAAGTATTTCTGTTTATCTTATTTCTTCCATATCTTGTTCCCAATATTTTAAATACTCATATTCTATCATTTTATCCTAAAGTAGTTGCTTGTTTACAAATTTCTGTGTAATATTCTATTCTAATTGTACTAAAATTTATATCTAATTTAAGGTTATTAATACTATTAATTATCTCCTTTTCTTCATCCCTTAATGAGTTTTTCAGGTTATGTAAACTATTATCTGTATTTTTTTCTAAATTTTCTAAGATTTTTTCTATCCATATTAAATTTTCTTTCTGATTTTCCATCATTTCTTTGAGTTGATTTCTATAATTAATTTCTTCATATAGGTCACTTTGTTTTTCTCTGACTTTCTAATATATTCCAACATTTCTAATCTATATAATATCCATCTGAATAACAATTATCTAAATATGAGCAGTAGCTTTCATTATATAGGTGTAAGTTTTCTATAGAACTTAATAAATCTTCATTAAAATAAAATACCTCTTCGTATATAATTTTTCTTATATCTACTATTTCTATATCCTTAAGTAAATACAAAACAAGTATTTTAAATTTATCTATCATTCCATCAGATAAATAAGTATTCATTTTTCATATGATGCTTTTTCAAAATATTTCCTTCAATCATACACATAACAAAATATGATCATTTCAGATTACTGTATACTAGATTATTCTTAAATAATATGTTCTTCGGTCACTATTAGCATGGTAATCTGGATATTGTTTTCTTAAACAACACCTCTACTCTGGCTACTCCCCTATCACGGCTTTCTTGCCTCACCGATTTTACCTTTAGGATGACATAGTTCTTAGGGATTTTTCTCCTTTTCCACTTTGCTAATAAACTTCTTAACATGCTATTCTTTGAATAATTCTACTATAAAGTAACTAACATGAGCTTATTTTATCATATCATGATTGTTAGGAATTTATGAATTTAGCTATTTATAATCATAAATATAAATACCTATTCCGGTAGATTTGATAATTCTAAGCTTTGTTCATCCATAGCTTTTGCCTTGAAATATTTTTGTTTTTGTTAAATATTCAAAAGTTTTTTGTGTACAAGAGAGGATTTTGCTTCAACTCATGAAGACTTACCTCTAACTGAGAAAAATGCTCTCTATTTATAATCCTAAGAAAGCGCGTAAACTATTAACACACTTTACACGTTTCCTAATTTACAAAGAAGTCTTTACATTCTGAAAAGAAAAGACTTAAAGCTAACTAAACTAATAATAG
Organism: Capsicum baccatum var. pendulum; assembly: GCA_030864225.1. NCBI lineage: Eukaryota > Viridiplantae > Streptophyta > Magnoliopsida > Solanales > Solanaceae > Capsicum > Capsicum baccatum. The sequence continues at coordinate 69,689,256 of CM061558.1, read as the reverse complement.
TTTTTTGTCCAAAGAGTCAAAAAGACTATTAAATGAAAAGAAAAGTCAAAAAGGCTATTAAAACCTTACAATAATTTACGTAAGAAGTTTAGCTTTTTCTTATATGTCATTTTCCTATCTTTAATGCCTTGTCTTCTTCAATTATTGCTCCTTTACTATCTTCTTTTTATCTTCTTCTTGTCGTATCTACTGCTTTTTTATCTTCTTGCTATTGTAGCATCACATTTGGAATAAAGTTGTGTCTGCCACTACACCTACAGCATATGTAGTCATCGTATCTTTGGCCAACTTGTTTACAGAATTGTTTCATAGCTTCTTCTGAAATAACTCCTTTCGTAATAGATCTTGTGACTGGTAACTCTTCTGGTTTTAGGATCGTTATGACCCATTTTCTTATCTCTTCTATGTCATTTTCTCTAATATTTTTACAATATGAGTAAACCAATAATTGATTTCTGTTATAGTAAATCCAAACTGGGTTTTGATTTATATAATTATTTGCTAACTCAGTCAATATACTGCTAAGTCCAATAACTCTCTTGTTTCGGTAGAAGTCCGGTATCTGATTTTTGGTTATCTCTTCTTGTTTGCATATCTCTTCAAGGATAATATAATCTCATGTCATTCCTATCTTGACAATAGTAATTGTCTATTTTATTTCATCAAATAATATTTCTGCTGGTGCTAAGTAGAAACGAACATAAAATAACTATCCCTTCGTAATCCTTTTATAATCCATAAATTTTTTGTGAATATCTGGAATTCTTGTTAACTCTTCTCCAGTAATTGTGTAAACTGTAGATAATAGTTCATAATAGTAACATGAAACAATTAAGTTTGCACTGGTGCCAGGAAAAGCAATAAGTTTGTTATAGTTCTGACATTTTTGTGTAATATATCCTTGGTTTTATTTTGCTAAATCTTTATTCTGGATAGGTTTTGTATTTAACAATTTTTGTAAGGTATAAATATTATCAAATATGTACGAGTGATATGGTTATAAGTCTGATTTTGTTGATTGAGTGATTCGGAATATGTGTGTATCTGGGGAGGTATAGATGACTCTGATTTTTGTATATTTGGTGTATATAGTTTTGAGAATATCTGGTTGAGGTTATAATTCTTTTTCTTTGGTAGTTCAGGTTTATTTTGAGTGACTATATTCTTTCCCTTGGATATATCACTTGCGCCTGCAGCTGTAACTGTAATTTCGTTAGTAATTTGAGTTTTTAGGTATTTCTCATCGTCACCTTCTAGGTATAGTTTTTTAATGTGCTCTTCCTACACAGTATCTTTGCTAATAGCTTCTTATTTTTTATAGTGCTCAACCTGCACTTTTACATTTGTAACTTCAGTAGTTAATGTGATAACTCGTTCTTGTAATAACTTTATTTGTTCAAACAATTGTAATATTAAGTTTGTTTGGGTATCTTTGACATCAGCTTCTTCCATTAGAAAATCAGTTTGAGTAGCTTTATCTTGATATGTAATCTGCAATAACATTCTTGTCAGTCTTAATTACTTCAATCGTAAATGTAAAATTTAATATATTCAATACTAATCTCTGAATTTCCTTCGTCGTAACTGAGTTTTGTATTTTTCTTGTTAACCACCATCGATCCTGGGTATTATCTGTTCTCACAATAAATTTATTATATATAATATATGGTTCAAATGCTAATAAACATTTATATAATGAACATAATTCTTTTCTATTTATTTTTCATTTTATTTCTGTTTCATTAAATGTACCTGAGTAATATCTACAATGATGTTCTATTTTTTCATTTTCGTACCATATTTAAGTACACCTCCATAACTATATTCACTTGCATCTGCTTCTACTATATATGTAAATTTTTTATTTTCGTCTGGGAATTGTAATTTTGGTAATTCTTTACAAAGTATTTTTTATTTTCTGAACTTATTTTTTTTCTTCTTCGTTGTAATTATATTCTACATCCCTTTTTAATTTTTTCTGTAAAGGATTTAGGTTTTCTGCTAATTTTGGTATATATTCTCTTACTTGGTTTACTAATCCTAAAAATGATTGTAATTTCTTTTTTGTATCTAATTCTTCTTTTGGATTTATTATTTTTTGTACTATATGTTGTTGCGTTTTTACTCCACTTTTATCTATTTGTATTCCTAAAAATTCTATCTGGTTTTTCATAATTTCAACTTTCTTTTCACTTAAACTTATTCTCAATTTTTCTATTATATATGTAAATTGTTCTAATAATTTTAAATGTTCCTCTTTAGTTTTTGTGTATAGTAGTATATCATCTATGTATACTATACAATTAGGTAATTGTTTAAAGTAACTATCCACAAAGTATTGGTATCTACCTGGTGCATTTTTAAATCCAAATGGTAATACGTTCCATTCATAAAATCCTTGTGGTACTGTAAATGCGGTCAATTCCTTAGAATCTTCATCTAACTTTAAGTGGTAAAATCCTGATTTACAGTCAAATTTACTAAAGTAGTTATATCCTTGTATTTGTCTTATTTTTAATATCTTATTTGGTATTGGGTAATTATATTTCATAATTTTTGTATTTAAATTTCTATAATCAATAACCATTCTACTTTTTCCTCTTTTTTGTTCACTATGTTTATTTACTATAAATGCTGGACTATTGTGTTTACTATTAATTTTTTGTATATATTGTTTTTCTAATAATTCATCTATATGTATTTTAAATTCTTTTAAATCGTCAAAATTATATGTTAATGGTTTTGGAGTTATTATGCTATTTTTATCTATTAATTCAATTTTTATAGTAGTTTTATGTTTTTTCCCATCCTTTTAATGGATCTTCACTATATAATTGTCTTAATCTTTTCTTTATTATTTCTACCTTATCTATTGAAAATATAATTATTTCTTTTTTATTTATCGAAAATACAACTAGTTCTACTGTGTCTTCTGTATTTTTTATATTTTCTAACTTTTGTGTAATTTTTTCGCTTCCTTTTATCCAATCAGTTTTCTTTCTTATTTTATTGATAAATCTTTTTGCTCTTACTTTTTGTTTACATGGTGTTGTAAACCACCAATCTGTTTTTGTTATTATATGTGGGTATAATTTATCTAAAAATGGCATTCCTAAAAGCATATCTTTGATGTTAGTTCATAATTATAGATTTCTTCTATTGTTATTATTTTATCCCATATTTGTATTTTTACATTTTTAGTTTTATATGTAATTAAACTTCCTTCATTATTAAATTCTTTGACTACTATTGGTGTTTTTAATTTATTCCATTTACTTTCTGGTAAACAGTTGTATCTGCATAAGTTTGCTTCTGCTCCTGTATCTATCATAGGTGTATAATACCTATTATAATATCCTTCTACTATTATTTTGACAAGTACATATATTTTCATGTCATGTCAAAGTTCTTTTTATGAATAATTTTTCTTTATTATATGTTATAGATAATTGTGTATGTTCTATATTGTATGGTTTTACTTGTTCTAACCATTTTATTCCTAATATTATATCTGCTTTTTACATTTCTTCTTTTATTTCAAATTCTAATTTTATTTTTCTAACTCCTATTATTATTTCTTTCTCTGCCGTATCCTTAATGTTTATTAAACTCCTTGGTAGATCTGGGTATATATTACTATTAGATTTTATTCCTTCACTTTTTACTAGATATTTTTCTATATAATTTTCTTCTTGTCCTGTGTTTAAGAGTATTAAATATTCTTTTTCATTTATTATTCCCGTTATGTAATATTGATTTAAATTAACTGTTGAAGTTGTTTCATAACTTGTTCTTTTTTATGAGCTTGATGATTCTGGTTTTTCATGAGCTATTCTTTTTGATGTACTTATTCTATCATTTATTATTTCTAAATCTTCTGCTATGTCTATATTTTTGTAACTATAATCATTATTATCAATTATTTTTAAGAATTGTTCAAAAGGACTTTCTATTTGTATTTTATTAATTTTATTTTTTTCCTGTGATTTTATGTTTTGTTGTTAATACATATAGATTTTTACATCTTGCTGTATATATTTTACTTCCTGGGGTTAGTTCTATTCCTGATATTTTCCAATATAATACTAATGATTTATCTATATTTTTATCTGTTATTGCTAATGAATAATTCACACTTATTATAAATTTAAATTTTTGATATATTAAATTTCTTTTTATAGTAGTTATTATACTTTTTTCTATAGGTTTTATAATTCTATCATCTGTTAAATATAATTCTATTGGCGTATCTATTCCTTCTCTAAAACATGCTTTTATTAATATCTCTGTTCCTCTAAGGTGTACATATTTTATTGGATCTTTACTTTTTATGTCATTTATTTTTTTATTAATTATTCTTTTTGTTACTAGTGGTATACTAGCTCTTCCTTTTGCATATCTACAGTCTATTACATGTTCTTTTTGTCTTACTACGTAGTATTCTTCCCCTTTTCTACTAAATATATTTTTTATTGTTGATATTTTAAATATTTTTTCTACACTTAAGCCTAGCTCTTTTCCTTTTATTTCGTCAAATATATGACTATCAAATATTATTTTTTGATATGTTCCTTCTTCATTTAAATATTCTTCCTTTGTTATTATTTTTATATCTTCTTCAGTTATTTGGTTCATTTTTATATCTTCTTCAGTCATTTGATTCATCTAATTCACTATCTAATTCATTATCTGTTTCATTCTCCGAAATTTCATATATACTATCTTTACTTTCTAATTCATAATCTATATAATCTATCTGCATATATTCTATATTTTCTATTTTTATTTCTGATATTTGTTTCTTTTTTAAATTTTTTGGTAATTTACAATCTCTAGCTAAATGCCCTAGTTTTCCACAATTATAACAAGTACATTCTTTTATAGATTTCTTTTTTCTGTATGATCTTTTATGTTTATAATTTTTTACATAATATCTTTTTCTTGGTTTCTTATACTTATATTTTGATTTCTTGTATTTCTTATATTTTTTATGTCTTTTTCTTTTCTTATAATATCTTTCTTCACATTCAAATTGAGGTGCTATTTTATCTTTGCAACATGCTAAATTTCTTATTAATGTTTTTTCCATTTTTTTTCTTCTCTATATTTTTTACATAAATTTCTATACCATTGTTGTAAAAATTTTATTCTTGCTCCTAGGGTATCTATTATTTTTGCTTCATCCCAACTCTTTATTATTTTTGAATTAAATGGTTCGGGTAATTTACTAAAATATAATCTTCTTATTTCTTTATTTTCTTTTGTATTATATGTTTCTTTATAATAATATTTTTTAAATACGCACGTATACTCATCTATATAGCACATATTACATATTGCTAGTTTTAACATTAAAGTTTTATTTATATCTTTTTCTTTATTTTGCTCTTCTTCTGTTGTTACATTGCTAAATTCATCTCTTATAGCTATTTCATATTTTTTCGATATTTCTGTTGGTAGTATTTTAGTAGTTGTTGATGTTCATTCTGTTTTATTATCAGATCTTAATACTTTTTTACTTGCTTCGGCTAGGTTTAAAAACCATAATCTTACTGTTTCTATTAATGTCTTTTCTATATATTCTGGCGTGTTTGTTGTATCTATTTTATTATCTAATAATTGTTTTGACATGTATTCTACCCATAGTTGTATTGTTTTATTTGTGTCTATTACACAGTCTAAATCTACAAAAGTTGTAATTAATTATTTATTTTGGTGTCCATTTATTATATTCATCATTTGGATTATATCTTTTAAACTTAGTTTTGTAATTATAGGTTGGTTTTGATGTACTAGGTATTATATTTTTATCTAGAGTATTTACTTCTGTATTTATTAGTTCTGGATGTTCTTTATTAATTACTTCTTGTTTTTCATTAATTTCTCGTTTTCCTATATTTTCTGGAATTTCTGTATATGTTTCACTATCTTCCGAGTCATAATTATCTTCAACATCTAGTGTATTTATTTTTAATTCACTAATTTCTAATTCTTTATTTTCTCCTTCTAATTTTTCTTTAAATTGATTTATCTCAATTAATAATTTTTGTTCTTTCTCTTTTTCTTCTTTTTCTTTCTGTCTTTTTTTCATACAAATCTTTTAGCATTTGTAGTTCTTTTTCTAATTCAGCAATCCTAATATTTTTAGTTTCTTCTATTTTTCGTATTTCTTCTGTAGTTTGTTGTTTTATTTTATCTATTTCCTTTTTTTGTCTATTTCTTCGTTTTCTCTTTCTATTCTTACCATAGCTGCCAACTTATCTTCTAATTTTAATTCTTCTTTTTCTAACATTAAATATAAATGTTCACCTATTTTCTTATATCTTCTTCCTAAATTAGAGAATACTATTTTTATTTTTAATCCTTCGTGATTTTCATATGTTTTTCGTCTATTATAAATTCTTCTTTGTTCACTTTATTTAAATGTATATAGGTTATGTTGATATATATATATATATATATATATATATATATTCTAGACTATCTATTGTTGATTCTAAATTTGATATTTCTTCTTTTTGTGCATTTATTGAATTTTTGCTGACTCCGACAATTATGTTATAATGTAGTCTTTCTATCCTTATTTTTAATTCTTTACGTTTTTTAGATATTATTTGTTTTAATTCTTTATATTTTTATAATTTCTGTACGTTATTCATCTAAACAATATTTATAATATTTTGGTGGATATCTAAATCTAATTTTATCATAATTAATAAATTAATCAAATAAATCCAAATACATACTACTTTCGATAACTTTAAACAACATAAGCTCTGATACTAATTGTTGGGGGTGCGGATAAATTGGGTAACTTAAATAGATCCATATCTCAAGGATGACAACTATCTAGAGGTTATCATTATTTATTATGAAAATGATAGGTCTAATTATATAAGATTTAAGTGTCAAAGGTAGAATCTAAAAAATGACAATTATCGAGAGGTTACCATTTAATATTACGAAACAGGTAGGTGCATGCAATTATAAAAATTAAATGTGAAAAAGGTAAAATCTCAAGACTTAGTAGATAATCAGTGAGATGAAAAACAAAAAATCAAGTTTTTCTAATAGCATGTTTAGCCAAATGTATTTTTCTGTAAAAATATTTATTTTTTCTCAAAAGTATAAAAAATGAGGTGTTTGGCCAAATTTTTGAAAGAAAATAAGTGCTTCGTTGAAGCAGATAAAACAGTTTTTCATAAACTAAAAAAATAATTTTTCCCTGAAAGTACTTTAAAAATAAAAAAAAACTTTTGATAAAAATACACTTAAAACTTAAAATAACTTTTAAAAAGCTTAACAAATATTAATTGTTGCTCAAACGTGTTTTTTAAATTTATGGAAAAACTACAAGAAGTAGCATACTTAAGACTTAAATTATGAAAAATAGCAACACTTTAATGAAATTACATTGTATAGCAAACATAACATTATTTTAAGTGTGATCCCCTATTTACTGCCTTTGAGAAGTTACCATGTATAAGGTTCCCTTTTTCACGCCATTCCTCTTTCTCTTTCCTTTAACCGATTTATACTTTACCTTTAATTGTTTGAAATCTCTCAGATTCCTCTTTCAAATTTTTTCCTTTCTACGTTTTTCATGATTTGATAAGGATAGTGTTCCACAATTTCAGGTAAATAATAAATTTAGTTATTGCATGTTATTAATTTTTTATTTTTTTTATTTTGTATTTTGTACTGTAAACCTTTAACAACTTCGAGTTTGAGGTTTTTATGCTCTAATGGCAGAACACACACCAAAATCACGAACAAATAGGTGTATACCACCTATTAATTTATTGTCTGATAATGCACCATCATTTAGTCTTGGATTAACTCAAGACTAAGTATTTAAAGTTGTTTCTAGTCCTATACAGTCGAAGAAATCAGTGAGTACGAAGGATCTTAGGTTCAAGTTTTGTAATGATCCAATGAAGACGACAGATATTTTGAAAAAAAAAAACTGGTGAAAACAAATCCTTCTCCAAAAGCCACAAAATTACAAAAATATGTGAAAAAAAAAGCAAAAGAAATTGCAAAGTCAAGTAATGCTGTAAATGACGATGTTGAAAACCCGTCTAGTAATGAATCAGAAGAAGATGAAGAGGAAGATATATTTTTGGTGTATATGCATTTTTATTTACTGATATGTATTTATGGATTTCAGTAAAGCTGATATCATTTTGGGGTAATATGTATTTTGATGAAGCTGATATGTATTTACTGATATGTATTTTGGTCAAGTTGATAGCTTAAATATACATTTTGGGGTAATATATATTTATATGTATTTGTATGTTAAATATATATGCTAAGTTGCATGTATGAAAAATACATTTATATATGAACTATTTATGAAGAGATATTTGCATATATGTATTTTTTTTTTTATAATTGTTAAGTATTTTCAGTATATTGGAATGTTATGCAGTTGGGGTTATGGACGTATCTGTATTTGTTGAAATACAAATACATTTTCTAATATTTTTTTCAATACAGTACATATAGGTTTGCCATATATACAAATTGACTGACAAAATATACATTTGAGTTACATGGAAGTATTTTGTATTTTTTATAAATACATATGAACTTTCATTTGTATTTTTGTTCTATTCAATATACATTTAAGGTATATGAAAACATTTGTATTTTTATACATACATATCCAATTTCATATGTATTTTTCTGTAGTGATGGCTTTGTAGCATCCATATTCGAACACAATCAAATACACAAAATCAAACTTTACGAAAATACAAATATACTCTTAAATTCTGAGAATCAGAACTCCAAAACTTGAGTTTGAGCAGCTTGTTTAATCGATTTTGATCACTATATTATTCGATCAGTTCAATTTAATGTTGCATTACATTTTTTTTGAAATTCGTTTACAAATTATTCAAAAATAATTTAATAAAATAAATTGTTCAATTATACAACGTAATGAAAAAATGATTTTGATCACTCTAACGAAAAATCGTTAAGGCACAAAATATTCAAAAATAATTTAATAAAAAATTGATTTTTGATCACTACATCTGAACGAAACATCAGTAATGACTCAAAAAAATTGAACGAAATAATAGTAATGGTTCAAAAAAAATTAAGAACGAATTTTTTTTGATCGATTTCAGCAGCTAATGAAATTCATATAAGAAAAAAATATTATGATTAAATACCTTCAACAACAGTAATGGTTTAATTTGAATTTTTGAGGATATTTAACAGAAGAAGCTTCAGTTGAATTTGATTTTGATTTTTTTGGATGAAAATGATAATGTGAAACTGAAATTTGAATTTTTATTTTGGTTGGTAACAAATAATAAAAATCACCTTAATCAAGAGATTTTAATGAAAAAGAAATCTCCACATTTAATTCATGACTAATTATACCATATTTAACTCAACTGATTTGAGTTAAATATGGTCAGTAAAACGATTTGTATATGTATTTTTATAGCAACAAACTTTTCAAATACAAAATACAAGTTACTAGTTATAAGTAATTATGAAAGTATTGCTATGAATCTCGTAATTATGATCTTAAGTATGCTATTTATAAATTTTATCCTAAATTTATTTACCAAATACAAACTTTTTTTAAGTTAAAATCGGGCACAAGGCCAATTCATTAGAAAGAGAAAAAGTATGTACGTGCACCAGGCCCTAAAGTGACCCATCTCAAGAAACTAAACAAAAAAAGAATTAAAAAAAAAGGAAAAACAACATAAATCCCAAATGTTTGCTAGTTAATTACCTTCTTTCTCCAATTTATTGTTTAGTTTTTCTCTCTCAGATTATAAATGTTCATATACATTCCTCCACGTTATTATACATTATAACCTATGAATATGAATTAACTATTTTATTGAAATTTAAGAAAATAAATCAATCTAAGAATTATCCAAGATTGTACCTTATTAATGTGTAATTAATGAATTCATTAATTATGTAAATTTTTCAAAAAATATATTCCTAAAAGAAAATTTACCACATAAATCACCTATAAAATTTTAGAACCAAAGAAAAACAAACCCTAATAAAATAAAGGGACATAAAAAATTTTAAAATGAAAAAAAGGACTCATATAAAGAAAACATGACAGTGATAATATATAAAAACATATTCTTATACATAACATGCTTAATATAATGTAAATATGGTGAAACATAATCTTATAAATATGGTGAAACATATTTACATAAATGTAACTATGGTGAAACATATTCTTATACATAACATGCTTATGTATAATGTAAATAAGATGAGAATTCTTCAAGCCATATATATACCAATAACAAACCTTATACATAACCCTTGCATGTATAAATAGCAGAATAAGTCAACCATATACATTGCGTATCAATATATATGGAGTAGAAAGTACAACAGATCTCCCTAAAAAGGTGCGTTTTTACCCATATACATAACATAGCTATGTATAAATAGTAGAATGGGTCAACCATATACATTGTGCATTAATGTATATGGAGTAGAAATTACAGCAGATCTCCCTAAAAGGTGTGTCTTTACCTTTATACATAACATAACTATGTATAACAATGTATAAAAGTCCATAAAATTGAAAAAAAAAAGATTAAAAGGCAAATCACAAAACCTTTGGAAGCCGAGGTCGTCCTAATTTTGAGAATTAAGCACATGCAACAAAGAAATAGTAGATTTATAAAAAAGATGATGAAAGAAATAAAAAAACTGTTAGATATCTTAAATTTGAAACCGTAAAGTTGAAAAAAAATCTTAAAAATAAATTGAAGAAAAAATATCAACAAAGATCGGAATGAAATGTCATTACAATGCTGAAATTTTGAGATCTACACACATACAACAGTGAAAATCGAAAATTTTTGATTTGGTAAAGTTGAAAAAAATTTAAGAAATTAAACAAACCTCAAAAGTAATTGATGAAGTTGAGCAGTTTGATCTATTAATGTTTGAATTTTGAAATCTTGAAACCACCATATAATGATTGCTTGATTTTAGGCATATATTAAGCATTATTCCATCTAAAAAGGATGTTTTGATATGTATGAGGATTTTAGAGTGAGAAAGTACAAAAAATGAGAAATTCATAATTAGTTTGAAATCTTTGTAATTAGTTTTGTTATATGAGATATTATGTAATAACTATAATTTAAGATTAAGATGTACATTTATGTATAAAGAAAAGGAAACACAATGAAAGATCCCCCAAACATAAACAAAAAAATATGAGCAGGTGAAGGAGCTTCATTCGTCTTCATTTTTGAGGCTCTGATTTATCCATGAGTCTTGTTGATTTATTTACTTCAGTTTCTCAATGAGCAATAAATCTCGTAGATCATGCTTCAAGACTGATAATTGAGGTTAACAACAAATTCAGTTGCTCCATCATAATTTCTATGACTTTGATCTTCTTAATCAACTCTTCATAAATCATTTCTGAGTTATGGTCCTCCAGCTCCGCTAAATCTAAGTCTAAACAAAGTTAAGTGCCGTTGATCACATCTTTGAATCGTAATTCCTTTCCTTTTTAAGAAAAAATGATGGAATAAACCTCAAAAGAGGTTAATGCCACTATCAGATCTCTAGATTAAAGGCAAGAAAACCATAATTCTTGTACTAATATGACTAATGGAACTTGTTGCAGTTCAAAAGATAATTCAAGAATAGCATTTCAACATAAATATTCAACTAAAAGTCTTTCGTCCAATTTGGTATAGTATAAATACCCCAATAGATTCTCATATATGTGAACACTCCAATCTCACGGAATTTCTTCAGTCTTGAGAACCTTCTAAATGATATTCTGTCTTCACAAAATGTTTTAGATAAATTAAACTAGACCTGCATCAAGTTGATGTTCCTATTATACAGTTGTCATGTGATGATTGCTGATGTTCTCCTTAAATAAGGAGTATCAATTTTGTTTAAGTTTAGAATCCTTCTGCTTGTATTTGGTATGTCATAAAACTAATTGAATTGATAATCACCTGGAAAAAAAGCACAAAATTAGCATAAAAAAATGGCAAAAGTATTTTCCTTCTTAAGAGAGCGTTGCATTCTTACTGATAGAGAATTTCTTAGAAAATTAATGGTGTTCACTTCCATATACACACACAAAGGATTTCCAAAATGCCTTCTAAAATTTGAATCAGTGCTAAGAAATCTAATTCAATAAGGACATGATTAATAAAATGATTCCTACGATAAACCAACCCTTCTCTAACTGTCTTTGTTTTAGTAACCAAATTAATAGAATATTAAATACTCAATCCTTTAGCAACTGCAAAATTTTCATTGGATTCTATTATACAAAATACAACTGAACTAGAGTCTGAATTATCTCTAGAAGCACCATTAGTGTTGCATTTAAACCAGTTGGTAGGTGGAGGAATCCACCTCACAATCTTGATATTGAGGCTATAACCATCCAAATCAACCATCATAATAGGCCAACTTCTATTATTACTACTCACTTGAAATCTGCTTTTAGTAAAACTCCAAATGGTATCAATGATTTCCTAAATAATCTTACCAGTATAATATGCCCCCCATGTAATAATGTATTTTTTATTTTTAAATAAATTATAGTATTATAATAGAAACAATCGTGTAAATTCTGCTACGATTTTTGCCCTGATTTTCTTGAGTTTTAGTTTTCTATTGAAGGAAAGTCAAAATATTAATATAATTGCTTTTACTTTTTCTGAAAGGAAACTATAATTCTCTTCCATATTTGGCTAACCTCATTATTGGAGGAAAGATTTTGTACTTCTATAAATTGTGTATCCTTCTTCTTATTCCAAAATACAGTAGCACCCACAATGTATTCTTTAAGGAGTCTCATTTAGGAAGAGATTTCTCTCAATAGATTTTATATTTTTCAATATTAATTTTCCATATGTATGTCATTTGATCAAACCGTATCAATAATATGCCTTTTAATATTATTTTATGTTTCATCTGAATTATCGTTTCTATGATTTGCAAACTATACACTTCCATAGCGCCTTATTGATTTCTAATCCAACAAATCCCTCTACTTCTATTACCAATATTACTCTACCATTGCCTGATAATTTTCCTTCAATTAAAATAATATTAATACCTTCTATTCTAGACCTCAGATTGGTGCAAGAAAAGAGGACCCAAGTTGGTTCAATTATCATAATAAATGCTACCACCCTTAGGTTCCCACCACAGAGCTTGCTCAATTTTATTTCTATTTTCAAGCATAAATTTTTAAATTTGAGAGCCTCCTTCCACTAAATCAATGATGATATCTACTTTTTACTATATTTGTTTCAAAATATTCTGAATCTTCACCATAACTTAGCATATATAGCCCGAGAAACGTCAAATATTGATCTGAAATTAAGACCCCCTTCCTATTTAGGAAGACACATTATTCCATGCATAATAATGTTTTCTCCTTCATGATTCCTTATATATCTAGACAAAATTGATAAAGAGTCGGTAAAAATCATTAGTGACACAAATAGGGGATATAATAGCAGATAAGATATAAATAGGGATACTTTGGAGAACACTTGTAATAAGCTCTTCTTTTACCTCCATATAGAACCTTGCGTTTCCAAGCTTGAATTTTTCCCTTAACTTTATCCAGGAGTTCAACATAATGCCTTTTTCCTTTTCTAGAATGAGTAACAGGGCAACCTAAGTGTTTCATAGAAAAAAGAACCCTTTTTCATACCTAAACGTTGTCCCACCAAATTAGAAGTATTCATCGTTGCATTTTGGTGAATATAATAGAAGCTCTTTTCTTCTCAGATTGATTCTCATACTCCTATAAAGTGCACATAATCTTTTCTAAAAAATACACATTAGCAAAAATAAAAATAGTTGTATCATCAATATAAGTTTTATAATTCATATTAGGACTTTCTTTAGGCATACCATATCCTACATAATGATCATTTTTGAACAAAGATTTAAGATGTAAGAACCTCTGCAAATAAAATAAAGAGAGATGGATAAAAAGGATCTCCTTTAATTCCCCTGGTTGAGTGAAAGAATCGAGTAATAATTATTAGACATCAACCTCCAGATTATGTCAACAAAAGTATTAGAAAAATCCATTTTCCTCAGTACTTTCATCAATAAAAAGCAAGAGACTCTATCATGATCATAACCATGTCAAGTTTAATAACCACATTATAAGATTTCCTTTCGCACCAATGTTGGTAACCAACCTTTGAGTAGGCAAAACATTCTCAATAATACTCCTGCTTTTGACAAAACCTGACTGGTTAGTAGAGATATTCTTTGAAAATAAAACTTCTAATCTATCATGAATGATTTTGAATAGAATTTTATTGGTAAAGTTACTCAAACTACTCAGTATCAAATTAGAAAAAGTCTAAATATTGGCTTTCTTATAAATGAATAGGGGTGGACGTTTCGTATTCAATTTGGTATTTTGCAAAGTTTGAATTTGATAATTCAGTATTTGTAAATTGAAAGTAGATATCAAATATCATAATTTTAAATTTTGATTTGGTAATTCAACATTCAGTAAATTAAACTTTGATTCGATACGGTATTTGATAGTGCCATACTATTAAAGTTGGAGAGAAAGGCTTGTAATGACTTGATTTGTCAAAACTTAACCATTTTACACTTTCACATAGTTGCTGTATGATGATTTTGGGGTATGAGGATGGTTGACATGATTTTTAGTGTGATCGAGAGTAATTTTGATGAACTTATGATATTTAGAGGCTTAAAAAGCCATATAAATGACTTTGGTCCATATTTGTCATTTGAGTGCTGGATGACACTGGGACTGTTCCATTAGGTCCAGAAATATCAGTTTAGGTTAGTATCATGGTTGATTTTGGTTTGGGACCTTTATTTTGTATTTTAATTCTTCGTTTGGAAAATAGTGAAAAGGAATCTCGGGAGTTAATTTGTTGAAAATAATCTTTTATTGAAAATCTGATTTCGTCATTAAGCCTGAATGTCTAAATTATCTTGGTAGCATATATGGTTTGTTTCTATAAGGTCTTGATCAAATCTCGAGGTTCTAATCGGAGCTTGGTATTCTTGCACTAAAATCAACATTTGCTGATATTTAGTGCAGCCGCTTACGCGGACAAGGTTTGCTTAAGTGAAAGCTTAAGCGATAGCCACTTTAGCAGCCTGTTACCTCTTTAGCCACCACTTGGATGCTTAAGCGGCAAATGTTGTATATGTAACGACTTGAAAATTTGATAAAATATGTAAAAATTGTGATTTTGAGTGATTTGACTATTTTACCACTTTTCGTAGTTACAGTGTGTTATCTTTGGAGTGTGGGAATAATTGGCAAGATTCTCGATGTATTTTGGTACCATTTATGTGATATTGTGATTTTTGGTAGCTTCGAGAACCTTATTTTAGACTTATGTGGATATCTTTTGATCCGTGTGACGGATAGATGAACGGACTACGCCAACAGCTCCAGAATATTTATTTTAGACTATGTAGACCTTTGGTTCAGGCCTCGATGTATCCAAGCTCATTTTGACCTATTGGTTGAAAAGTTAAAAAATTTAAAATATGGGTGTGGGATCCACATTTGATCGAAATGACCTCGTATGGAAAATTCTACTTAACCAATGCATCTGGAATGCCAATTTTAGGGTTGTAACATATTTTGTGTCATTTTATGGCTTTTAAACCTCATTTTGACCCTCAATTTGAAAATTGTAATTTTGGGTTTTGGGGGTCAACTTTGTGATAAAAATATTTTTTTCGAAAATATGATATCGTCATTGAGTCTGGAGCGTCAAATTTAGTGTGGTTTCATAGGTCGTTGGCATATATCAAACTCCGAACGAATCCCGAGTACCCCGTCAAAGTTTATTTTTTTAATTAAAATCTGATTTTTTCTTCAAAAAAGCTAGTGCATCATAAAACAGCCCTTATAGAAGCTTTTTGGGCCCATTTTGCTCATTTTTCATCTTGCTTCTTGAGACTTAAACTGTAAAATAGTGAGAGAGCTTAAAAGTGAAGCTTTTGGGAGCTTGAGAAGCTAGATCAACATCAATTTCTTGATTCTCCTGCGGATTTAAGATAAGAATTCAC
The DNA here is from genome assembly GCA_030864225.1 of Capsicum baccatum var. pendulum. Taxonomy (NCBI): domain Eukaryota; kingdom Viridiplantae; phylum Streptophyta; class Magnoliopsida; order Solanales; family Solanaceae; genus Capsicum; species Capsicum baccatum. Next base: position 69,673,161 of record CM061558.1, on the reverse strand, counting down.
TCTTTTTTTTTTAGTAATTTCTTGATTAAATTATCAAAACTCCAAAAATCTTAGAGCTTGATTTTAAACCCCAATTTCACTTCTTTTCACTTGAATAATGTTTTAATCCTATAATTACTATTTTTTCATCAATTTAACCTACAAAATAACTTTGATTCTTGATTTAACATGGATTTCAAAGATTTTACCTAGTAAAGCTTACAAATAATTTTTCTTCGATTTGAACCTCATTTTTAACTCGATTTGGATTGGATTTTCATCTGTAGAATCCTAAAAATATGGAGAACACGTTTTTCAAGTAAAGTTACAATTTTACCATTCTTTTTTTGAGACCTATTTTGAGAATCCGTTTTGATCCCAAACCAAAAGTAGTTAATATGGGTATGATTAAATTTTTTTTGATGTGTAGATTCTATATTTCTCAGTTTTAGTTGATTTCAAAATCATTTGTGAAAAGTAAGGTCATGGGTTCGAAGTATAGCAGACTGGTTTTATCATTTAAAGTAGGTTATGACTTAACTCTTTCAGACTGGGCTGAGTAGTAAATGATGATACAAAATGTATGTTAAGGGTGATACCTAATCATAAAAAATGGGTATCTATATGTTGTGCTCGTGTGGAGGCCTATATGTGACGTAATTGTTAAAATTAAGATATTGTGATATTGATAGCCTTGAATACATGTGAATAATTATATTGTGCTTTTGAAATGCTTAATGTGGTACAATTGGTGTATTATAACATATTCATACTTTTTGGCATATGAAACATATGAAAATTCATGGATGGTAAAATTATCGAGTGAATATTGACCCACGTGGTTGTGAAAATATATTATTGTGATTGGTTGTGGAAATTCCTCGTGTGATTGGTTGTGGAAATACTTGTTATGATAGGTTGTGAACATTGCATTATGTTTCTCGTGGCATCATACACATAATTTCACTTGTTTGTTGTATGTTCTGTATATACTTCTTGTTGTTGTTTGTCATACTTGATTTATATCTTATATTCTCTAAAAATATTGGAAATACTAATAATATTGAAAACACTGGGAATATCGAATTTTATAACCTTCCCTGAGGGATGTACCGGGGAGGAGATATTGATATATGGATTGTCTATGGATTGAAAAACCCTCTATGAGTTCCACATCGAGAGTCTTGCCTCTGTGGGTGTATACAGAGGTTGTAATACAACCTCTTGCATCATCATTATCATCACCATCACCATCATATACATTGGACTTGCTTTATTGGGTTTATGTTGTGCTGTAATTGATGATATTAATTATACATGTTACTTTTTGTTCTACTTGTATGTGATATTGTGTATATTTTTATCCCTATTTGGTGTGTTGTTGTAGTATATGTGGATATTATAGATCTGTTAGTGCAAGCGGTGTGGGCTACTATTGTGGGATATTTTTTTATTGGAAGTGACGTGCCTTTAGTGTGTACTTTGTATGCTTTATTTCTACTTTGCTTGGTCAACCTATGATATGTACTGAGTATAAATAGACCGTACTTATTTCTACTTCATCCTTTTGGTTTAGATCCAGGTTTGGGTGCACCTCACACTGCTTGACTTGGGTGATTATTGGAGTTTTCAAGGTAATAGGTGACTTTCAGGCGTTCAAATGTGTCCTACTATCTTTCTCTATCAGACCATGTCTTTTTGTATTTCAAAGACAGGGTTTTAATGTTTTAAGTTACCTTATGTATCCTCTTTTGGACTTGAGTTATATTAGTAGTTCTTATACTATTAACACCTGGTTTTGGGAATATACAGTTTTGGATATGTTCTTTCTACATTGTTACAATTACTTGTATGATTCAGCTTCATTCTAGGAGTTGTACCTTGAGCATTTCTATGTTTTTCCCTTGCTGTATCAGTTTAGGGGAATAGACTTACTTGTCAATGTACACTGCGGCAAGTGCCATAATGACCCTTAATTTTGGGTCGTGACAAATTGGTATCAGAGCAGTCAAGTTTCATTGGTCTCGATAGTGTAAGAACAAAATATCTAATAGAGTCTCGCAGATCGGTACATAGACATTCGTATCTATCTTTGATAGGCTATAGGACGTCTTTAGGAAACTTTCCTCATTCTATTCTTTATCGTGCAAATTTTTTTCATACTTGGTGTTTTGAGTTGTGTTTCACTCTTTCTGCACTGTTGTTATTTCTTATATGACCTATCAGTTGTGAGATGGTGCTAGATATTGGTGGAGGTCTCCTGTGATTTGTAGACCCTGTGATTCTCCTGAGATGACTTACAATTAGTTTGTTGATGCCTTCTTGTAGAGATTTATGCCTTTTAGTTTAAGAGATCGTATGCTGGATGAATTTGATTATTTGGAGCGAGGCTCAATTATAGTTGCTATGTATGAGACATACTTCCATGCCCTGTCAAAATATCCTATGATAGCATTTCTACCAAGTTTGAGAAGATTCAAAAGTTTGTGAATGAAACACCTCAGCATAGGACCCTTACAAATTTTCCTTTGGTTTTAGACTCACTAGGTTTGGTATGACTCAAGGGTATGATTTGTACCCTTGGATATGGGTTGTAGGGTGGATTAAGGGTGAATTCGTACACTAGGAAGTTGTTTGTCTTGGTTACTGCCCAAGGTATGACTCACTAAGGTAAGAGTCATATCCAAAGATACGAGTGGTGCAAGCCAAGTCGTATGGTGCTTGATTGAGTTGTCTTGTGAAGTCTGTCCAACTATGAGATATAGGTATGGTTTGGTGTATGACTCATACCCTTAGGTACGAGTGGGGAGGATTGAGTCATATAAAAACCAGTATGTAGGGTCTTGGCATGGTCTTGGGTATGAGTTGGGGTACCACTCGTACCCTAGGATACGAAGGTAAAGAGAGTCGTACCCCTGGGCATAGTTTGATTTTAATTTTAAGTCAATGGTAGTCCGAACATTCTCCTACTTCAAAAAACTTATGTTCTCATATTATATAAACCTTGGTGAACTTCCATAACACTTGTTAAAAGATTAAAACACTTTAAATACACTCTCAAACACTCTCTTGAAGATTGAGGCTAAGATTTCTTCATATGTTCTTCAAAGGGCTCAAAGGTAGAGATTTCTTTCGTGAATCTTCTTGTATAAGGCATGTACTCCTTCCCTCAGTGTTATTTCCAATTAAAGGCATGTGTATTATGTTTTAAACATTGATTTATTAATAATGAATAGTGGTTTTTGAAATATATTTTGAGGGTCTTGATGCATATGGTTTGGTATTGGTTTAAATCATGTTCTTACATGTTTTTGGTAATGGTTTACATATATGATTATTTATTGGTTATGCTTTAACAAATGGGTCTTGATTAACCCTAATTATGGTGGTTTATTTATTGGTTTTGGGTCTTGGTAAAGGTGTGCCGTTAACATATTTGTAAAATGCATCACGTAATATTTTCACTCTATAGTTGAACTTTTATTGGAACTCTTGCATGGTTTGGTTTGTTAATGGAACTCTAAATGGTTTTGTATGGTTTAATAGTTTAAATGATATAAATGCTTTAAATGTTTGGCATGGTCTAAAATGGTTTGGAATGGCTTAAAGGGTAAAGGTTTTGGTGATCATGGTTTGTCTATTTTGAAAACCTTACGGGATACATGGAAATCCCCAAAGTGAATGCATTAATGGAATTGGTTTGAATCATTGGTTATGGCTTAATTGGTTATGCTTGTGGGATTCATAAAAATCCCCCAAGTGGTTTGATATGGTAAATGGAAGGGCACTTGAAAGTCCCCTTAAACCTATATATGGTTGGCTATGGATAGTACTTGCAAGTATGGTCAGTATGACGATACCACTAATAATCGGATTTGGTTAATAAATGGTAAATGGATTGGTTGGTTTCTTGGTAATGGTTTTAATTGGGCAATAATGGCGGAATATGTAGCAAAACCATAGAAGTTGGATGTCCCGCAGGGACCAAAGTTGGAAACTCCTATTTGTCTATGTGAGGATGGTCTTGGTGATCGTGTGCATGATGTAATACTATATTTTGGGTGATATGCTAGTCATACCATAGGTTTCTTCCCTGGCTGTGCGTCTACACGCACTGGGGCCCTTTCAACAAGGGGAGCTGAACCCATATAGCTCATGGGTGGTTTAGGACGGTAAAGCTACACAACCCAGGTAAAGGTTTTAAAGGCATGCTAAACCCAATTCCCTTTCATGTCATGGTTATATATATGTATGGTTGTATGCATTATGAATTGTACTTGGCTTTGTAAATGACAGTTTCTTATCCTTATCCTGAGTGCATGCTAGCATTCGATAAGTTAGAACATAAAGTTTGCACGTATCCTTATTCCTATACTTTTACTTTACCATTGGCATGAAATTAATTATAAAATTCATGGTTTTGAAATTAGGTTTTGGCACAATTGAGGTCTTTGACATGATTACTTATTTAAGTAATTTTTCATAGGTTATGATGCATTATTAGTGCTTTATTAATGTTTATGAACATTGTGGGATACATAGAAATGTTAAATAGGTTTCGGGGTACTATGGATTCCCCAATTACTTGATTTCAGTTTTGGAAATTTTAAACCCTCAAAATAATTGTGAAATTGCCATTGAATATAATATTGTCATATAGTTTGACTATTCTTGAATCTTTGCATTACATATATGGTTAAAAGAAAGTGAATTGGTTTAGTTGGATTCAAATGATTTATGAAAAGGCTTTGGTGGCAATGGTTTGATTTTAAATGGTTTTAGTTTAATTAGAAACCTTGGAGTCAACTTGGTCTCATGGTTTTTGCAGTGTCTATGCTAGGTTTTGGGTAGCACTTGATTGAATAAGGTTTTGGGTATAGGAGAACCAATCATCCCTGGTGTACGTCTTTGGTGATACCCATTAGATCGGAGAATTGTGTTCGTAGATGTAATTGGATGAGGGTTGGTGGTTTATCTAAAATTCCCTTCTGGCAGTGGACTTCAAGGAAAGTTCAGGGTTGCATAATTTGATGACACTTCTCTCTCGGTTAGGAGAGTACTCTACTAGTGTTATATGTATTCATTTAGCGCATATACCTAAGGTTTTCATTTTGTATTTACCTTTTTCCCTAGATATGAGTCTTGACTTTATGTTAAGCTACTCATGGTATAGGTGATTGTATTTGTATCAGTGTCCTGTCTAAGAACTCCTTGCATGGTATGGTTTGGTCGGGATGATTCTCCATTATGGTCTACGTGGTTATTGTGAAGTACTTCATGCCTATAGTGCCATGTCTTGTCTCTTGGATTTTGCCTTGGGAGGCATGGGTAACTCTTGTAATGGGTAACCCTAAGTAGGGAAGAGTCTAGGGTGACTACTAAAGTTAAGGTTTTGGAAGGTAAGTAAGGTTGTTGTCATGAGAAATGGTTAGGAAAGGAATAGGTACCTTTGTAAAATATTAAATGGTGCTAGATCTCTGGAAGGATAGATCATACCGGGGGTATGTAAGTCGTAGGCTTGAATGTTGTGATTGGTAGATGTACCAATAGTTATGTTGGGTACTTGAGAGGTTTGGAAAGATATGGTTTTATACAATGCTTTCATGGTTTGATCATTGAATCATTTTGGGTGCTCAATTATAGGATGGAGGTTTTAGTTATAATGGTTAGATATGGTTTGTCCATGTCTTTTACTCATGGTTCCTATATTATAATGGTGATGGAAGTGAAGTGGTGTTTCGAGATAGATGTAAGGAGTAGAGCCCGGTGGCCTAAGTTAGCTGCTTTTAGCTTTGGATAAGCTTGAGCATGGAGGTAACGTATAGCTAGACTCAAGATCTCATAGTTGTGTCTTGGTAATTCTAGATTGGATTTGACTTGCTCTTTAGCATAAGTTTCATTCATCCGGTATTCTATATATTTGTGTTAGGGAAAGATGAGGATAGTTCTTTGTTGGTTAGTTCCTTTGGGTGGTATTAATATCTTGGATCCCTTATTCCTTGTTCTTTTAGGAGGTCCCATTGAGCATCTTGGATCGGTAAGTTCATTGGTTATGAATGAAAAGCGTGGCTTCAGCAAAGGTTCCATGGTCATATAAAAAGTCCAAAAAAGCCATTTGGGATACTGAAAAGGACATAGGAGTCCAAGTATCTGCATTGGTTTTTTGTTTCAGTAACTCATGCATGAGGTATGTGTTCTTTATCACATCTTGGTTTCTAACTTAATTAAAGGTGAGGAATGGTTTATCTTGTATCTTTGTTTTCTAGCTTAGTTTGAGGTTGGACTGGAGGTGTTAGGGGTGTATATCGTACTTAGGGTGTATGGTTATCTTCTTATCTTGTTTTATATCCTTGTCTTTTATTTTGGTTGAGAGAAAGTTTAATAGGTTATCTCGTGCTTATTCCTACCCTTACCTGTCATTCAAGGATGAATGTTCCTAGTGGGGGAGACAAAAATACCCCAGAATAGGACCTTTAAAAAGTTTTCTTTGGTTTTGGACTCAATGAGTTTGGTATGAATCAAGGGTACAATTCGTACCCTTGGATATGAGTCATCAGGTGGCTTGAGGGTGAAGTCATACCCTAGGCAGTGTGTTTGGCTTGGTTACTGCCCAAGGTATGACTCACTAAGGTACGAGTCGTATCCAAGGATACGAGTGGTGCAAGGCAAGTCATATGGTGCTTGATTGAGTTGTCTTGTGAATTTTGTCCAAGGTACTAGATATAGGTATGGTTTGATGTACGACTCGTACCCGTAGGTACAATTGGGGAGGGTTGAGTCATATAAAAACTAGTGTGTAGGGTCTTAGCATGGTCTTGGGTATGATTTGGGGGACCACTCGTACCCTAGGATACGGATGGTAAGGGGAGTCGTATGCCTGGGCGTGGTTTGTTTTTAATTTTAAGTCAAGGGTAGTCTAAACATTCTCCTACTTCAAAGATCTTATGTTCTCATGTTATATAACCTTTGGTTGCCTTCCATAACACTTGTTAAAAGATTAAAACACTTTAAATACTCTCTCAAATGCTCTCTTAAAGATTGGAGGCTAGGGTTTCTTTATATGTTCTTTAAAGGGCTCAAAGGTCGAGATTTCTTCCATGGATCTTCTTATATAAGGTATGTACTCCTTATCTCATTGTTATTTCCAACTAATGACATATGTATTGTGTTTTAAACATTGATTTATGAATCATGGATGGTGGTTTTCAGAATATATGTTGAGGGTCTTGATATATATGGTTTGGTATTGGTTTAAATCATGTTTTTACATTTTTATGGTAATAGTTTGCATATGTGGTTATTGGTTGGTTATTCTTTAACAAATGGGTCTAGAGTAACCCTTATTATGGTGGTTTATTCATTGGTTTTGGGTCTTGGTAAAGGCATGCCCTCAATATGTCTGATAAAATGCCTCAAAGAATGTTTTCACTCTATAGTTGAACTTTCATTGGAACTCTTGCATGGTTTGGTTTGGTAATGGAACTCTAAATTGTTTTGGATGGTTTTGCATGGTTTAAATCATATAAATGCTTTAAATGTTTGGCATTGTCTAAAATGGTTTGGAATGGCTTAAAGGGTAAAGGTTTTAGTGATCATGGTTGGTCTATTTTGAAAACCTTGTGGGATACCTGGAAATCCCCCAAGTGACTGCATTAATGGAATTGGTTTGAATCATTGGTTATGGCTTAATTAGTTATGCTTGCGGGATACATGGAAATTTCCCAAGTGGTTTGATATGGTAATAGGAAGGGCATTTGGAAGTCCTCTTAAACCTATATATGGTTGGCTATGGATAGTACTTGCAAGTATGGTCGGTATGACAATACCACCACTAAATGGCCTTGGTTAATAAATGGTAAATAGATTGGTTGGTTTCTTGGTAATGGTTTTGAGGGGACCAAAACTAGAAAATCATATTTGCCGATGTGAGGTTGATCTTGGTGATCGTGTGCATGATGTCACACTATATTTTAGGGGATTTACTAGTCATCCCAAGAGATTCTTACCTGATCGTGTGGCTACACGCACTAGGGCCCTTTCAATAGGGGGATCTGAACCCTTATAGCCCATGGGTGGTTTAGGACGGCAAAGCTACACAACCAAGGTAAAGGTTTTAAAGGCATGCTAAACTCGGTTCCCTTTCCTGACATAGTTATATATATGTATGGTTGTATGAATTATGGATGGTTTTACTTGGCTTTGTAAATGTCATTATTTTATCCTTATCCTGAGTGCATGCTAGTGTTTACCCACTAGCCCATCTTTGGGCGACTGTACACCTACGCTATTCAGGAATTAACCATTCTGCTTCTCCTGCTTAGTGATTAGATTTGGGGACAGTCGATGCTGGATTAAAGTGGTGAGCTTCCGCATTTTAAAAGAAATCTATTTCATGTAATGGTTTACTTTACATATCTCTTTTCTTTTATAGACTTTGGTTTTCAACTATGGTCGAGGGTATGTCCTAACTAGGGACTGTTTGGTTGGTCTAGAGGCTTTGTATGGACAACTGTGGACTTAGGTATAGTATGAATTGGTTATGTTTCATATATATTCATACATTGGCATATTATCATGGTATTGGTTTATGGTTTTTTCATTGGTTTGGTAGGTTGTTGGGAGGTTGGACTTACTTAGGTTGGTCCTGGATATAGATTTATTCCAAAGTCACCAAATGGTTGGATGTGGTATCTTATTATATGTTTGGACTTCAGACAACTCAAGGTATGCGTTTGGTGGTTGGGTGGGGAAGTAGCGTAGTTCTCGGTCCTGGTTAGGCTTTGGATAAACCATCATGGCAAGGCCCTGATTCGGATCGTGTCAGTGAAGGGTTTGGATATTTCTCTTCAGTTGGCTACATCTTAGATAGTTGTATTTAGAGCATCTTTTTAGAGCATTATGGATCATGCAAAAATAACAGAAGGCATTCTTCTAGTATCTTAAGGAGGCACCAAGAAGGTGTGCCATTTTTGTGAGTTTAGAGTTCAAGTTTCTCATGATAGAAATTTTGGAGGTTCTCGTTGATTCAGGGTATGTCGGTGCAGACAACTTTGCATAGTTTGACTGGCAGATATTTAGGTTTAGCATTGTAGGGTGTCTATTCAGGACCCATAGTTCTTTTTCCTGATGAGGTAGGCCGTAGGGCTTGTTTTGTGTGTTGTGAGGTTGGCTATTTGGTCTAGGACTGTCCCTACTATATGATTAGAGCTACTCCTATTATGTCTGTGAGAGGTAAAGGTTCTACCAAAGGAACGTTTGGTAGAGGTAGTGGAGATCGTGGGTTATTTAGCCAGTTGGTGGCCATGGTCTGGGTTATGATGTACCCGCTAGGCTAGAGGCAGAGGCTTCTAATACTGTGATCACATATATTGCCCCTATTTATTTCAGACCTACATCTGTGTCATTTGACCCCGAATTGACTTTCTCTTATGTGTGTATATTTTGCTTTGGGTTTTGATTCTATTAGTAGCCTCTTACCATTCCTATTCATATATCTACCCCCGTAGGAGATTCTTTAGAGGTGGATTGGCTGCACCAATCTTGTGTTATGACTTTTTGTGGTTGTGAGACTTGGGTAGATTTAATTATGTTAGATAAGGTTAACTTTGATGTTATTTTGGGACTAGATTGGTTGTCTTATTATCAGGCTATCTTAGTTTTTTTAAGACTATGACTTTGGCTTCGCCTGGTGTGCCAAGAATAGCTTGGAAGGGTGCACTTCATTTGGGTCCTAAGAGGATTATATCTTATGTTAAGGCTCATAAATTGGTTGAGAGGGGATGTTTATCTTACTTGGCTCATATTTTGGACACCAGTGTTGTTTCACCCCTTTTATGGTATTTTGTTCATGTTGTCCATGAGTTTATGGATATTTTCCTATAGACTTTCCTGGGATGCCTCTGGATTGAGATATTGATTTTGCTATTAATGTTGATTCAGGCACCAAGCCCATTTTTATTCCTCCTTATAGGATGGCACCAACAGAGTTGAAAAAACAAAAGGATCAAAGGCAGGAGTTATTAGATATGGGATTTATCCAACCTAGTGTTCAGCGTGGGGTGCACTTGTCTTTTTTATGAAGAAAATAAATGTGTTTATGATGATGTGCATTGATTATGGACAATTGAATAAGGTGGCCGTTAAGAATAAGTATCCTCTTTATTGCAATGATGATTTGTTTGATCAGCTTTAGGGTGCTATAGTGTTTTCAAAGATTGATTTGAGGTCTAGTTATCAACAGTTTAGGATTAGAGCTTCAGACATTCTAAAGACAACTTTTTGGAATCGATATGGTCATTATGTGTTCTTGGTCATGTCCTTTGGGTTGACCAATGCCCCTGTCATATTCTTGGAGTTGATAAACCAGGTGTGTCGATCGTATCTCGATTCCTTTGTCATTGTATTTATTGATGATATATTTGTGTATTCTAAGAGTGAGGTTAAGTATGAGGAGCATCTGAGGATTTTACTTTAGAGATTAAGAGATATTTCTTGGGTCATATGGTAACTAAAGAGGGTATTATGGTTGATCCAGCCAAGGTTGCAGTGGTTCATGATTGGGCTAAACCTTCTTTGCCCATAGAGATTCTGAGTTTTGTTGGCTTGGAAGGTTATTATTGATGTTTTGTTAAGGGTTTCTCTTCTATTGTAGCCCCTTTGACTGTGTTGACTCGAAAGAAGATTTTCTTCAAGTGGTATGATGTTTGCGAGGTGAGCTTTCAAAATCACAAGGATTTGTTGGCTTTATCTCTTATATTGACTTCACCCAAAGAGGGAATGAGTTTAACCTTGTTTTGTGATGCTTTAGGTGTTGGATTGGGTGTTGTGTTGATGCAAGAAGGCCGTGATTGTTTATGCATCTCATCAGTTGAAGCCTCATGAGAGAAATTATCCTACCCATGATTTGGATTTATGTGTGGTTGTGTTTACTGTGAAGTTATGGAGGCACTACTTGTATGGAGTCCATTGTGAGATCTTCTTAGATCATTGTAACCTTCAGTACTTCTTCACCTAGTGAGATCTTAGTATAAGGTAGCGTCATTGGCTTGAATTGCTTATGGATTATGACTTGACCATTCTTTATTATCCTGGCAAGTGGTTAGAGATGCCTTGAGCCAAAAGTCGACTAGCATGGATCATATCTTTTGACCCCGGAGAGGCCTTTAACCTTAGAGGTTTAGTGTTAAGCTAACCAGATGGTTAGATTTGATATTTCAACACTTGAGTATGTTTTGACATTTATGGAGGCTAGATCTTCTTTGATGGAGCATATTCAAGCTCATCAATTTGATGATGTTGTATTGAGGTTGATTTGAGATAAGGTGTTGAGTGGGGAGGTTAAGCAAGCCTCACTTAATTCGGATGGAGTTTGGCAGATTGAAGGTCGAGTTTCTGTGCCTAGAGTGGATGACTGGATTAGGTTGATCTTGGAGGAGGCCCATTGTTCCAAATATTCCATTCATCTAGGTATGACTAAGATGTATCGTGATTTGAGATAACACTACTATTAGGGTGGTATGAGGTGATATATAGCATATTTTGTGGCTCGTTACCTATGTTGTCAGTAGGTGAAGGCCAAACTTATGAGACCTGTTAGTTTGCTTCAGAGGTTACCCATTCCCGAGTGGAAGTGGGAATATATCACTATGGATTTTGTAACTGGTTTGCCTCATACTTCTCGTGGTTTTGACAGTATATGGGTCGTCGTTGATATATTGACCAAGTCATCTCATTTTATTCCGGTTCAGGTCTCATTCAATGCTGAGAGGTTGGCCCATATCTACATTCATGAGATTGTGCATTTGCATGGTGTGCTGGTGTCCATTATTTTAGATCGAAGTTCTGTGTTCACATCTCACTTTTAAAAGACTTTTAGGATGAGTTGGGTACTCGGGTTGATCTCAGTACAACGTTTCACCCCCAAAATGATGGCCAGTCAAAACGGACTATCCGTGTGACGCCCCAAGTGCTGGCCACTAAAAATTTTGTGTTTTTGAACTCACTGTCCTGACTATGACTCACCCTATGAGTTAACATGTGATTGTGGGTCATAGAACCCCAATCGTAGCGTGTCCAGTGAAGGTAGCCTAAGTTATTGTCCTGGTTATGAGTGGCTCCTAACGAGTCGTAAAGACTCTAAATGAGTCATATGGTCCCAACTGTATCCAAACCAGTGTGTGACCCTAGTGTTTCTGTCTTGACTACGACTTGGACCCAACGAGTCGTAGGGTCACCTGATGAGTCGTATGGTGTGAATCGTAGGGTCACCAGAGAAGGTTACTTCACCTACTGCGTTGGCTGTGAATCGTGGTGACGAGCCATAAGGTGTCCTTATGAGTCACATAGTGACTCGTACTCACTAGCGACAATTTTGTAGCTTTTAATTAAGGGAACTTAGGATATTTCTCCTTTTCCTTAAATCATGACCCACGACTTAAAACCCCTTTAGGGTCGCATTAGAACTCCAAAAAAAATTGAAATAACTTCTCAATCTCTTTCAAGTTCTCTCAAAAAAGATACTCAGGGTTTCCAAAAAGTTGATCAATTAGAGATACCAAGGGAAAATTCTCTCCATAACTCTTGATATTTCAGGAATGTTACTGTTCCCCAACTATTACTTTATAAAAGCATGTGTTTAAATAGTTATCCATGTGGTTTTGGTGTTGGTTTTGGAACATGGGTTGAGGGTTTTAAATATTTGTTTTTTAATTATGTTTCCCATGGTTACATATGATTGTTCATGTTTTATTTATGGTTTTGAACTTGTGGGGTGCATGGTATGGTGAATAAACTAGGGGATTGTGATTTTCCTAAATTTTGTGAATATTGACAATTACATTGGTAATAACCCTAACCCAATTTTTTGAAAGTGCTTTTAAGTATGAAGAAAATTGCATTAAACTATTTTTGGAACAATTGCATGATATAAAGAGGTTATTGAAACATGATGGATTGATTTAATGAACAAAGGGAGTCCCCTCACTTTCTATTAATGAACAAAAGGGAGTTGTTTTCCCAAGTTAATGGAATTGTGATGGCATGTTGATGTTACCTTGCAAGTGTAGTTAGTATGACAATACCAACAGTGTATGCCTAAATGTGTATTGTGGTTCAATGATTAGGAATATGTGATAAATGTTTTAATGGGGTTTAAACAAGGTTATGTAGCTGGGCCGTGAAAGTGGCGGTCCCGAGAGACCAAAATTGGAAACCGTATTTGCCTACGCGGGGGTTTAAATAGCTTGGGGTTCGAGTTCCCTTGCTTGTGACCGGGTGGTTTGTCCACCTTATTATATGATTGGGAGGTTCGAGTCCCCCATAATATATTACATAATTGAGTGCTTAAGTCACCTTAGTATATGGTCGGGTTTGTGTCCCTCATGCATATATACGAGATTGTTCTCCGATTTGTGCGACTACATGCACTGGGGCCTAGCCAAGGGGTGAGAGCTGGGGACCCTACAGCCTGTGGGTACTGATATATGACGGTTAAGTGACATAATACAGGCTAATATTTTAAAGTGCATGTTAAGCCTTGTTCTCTATCCCAGCTTTTTATATAAGTATATATGTATGCACACATATATGTGAACATGTACATTGCATTAAAATGGATTTCTTTTGAATTTTCAGTACTTTATCCTTATCCCTTAGTTACATGCTAGTGATCAACCCACTAACCATCTCTTGATGCTATATCCTCATGCGATATAAGGTCCAAAGACAATCCTTCTTTTCTTACACAGTATTAGGTGGAACATCTCGATTCGTCGGTTGTTTGCGGTGAAGTGGTGAGCATTTATTCTCTGAAAGACTTGATCATTCCATTAATTTCCTTTTATAAAATAGAATTAAAGAGCTGATATTAATATTATCATTGTTATTGTAAAGGTCGGGGGCATGTCCCGACTTAGATTGCTTTTATATTAGTAGAGGCTTGTGGATATTACTATGGATTGGGTATTGTTATTGACTTTCTGAGATGTCTTTGAGTTTATTACCTTTCTATCTTGTTATATGCTTGGATTTCAGCCGTTGCTTGGAGTGTTATATTCAGTTTGGCTAGGCAAAGGGGGGTGTTCTCTGGTCCTCAGTGGATATGAGATACCTATCACGACAAGGCCTAATTTGGATTTTGACAATCCAGGTCTTGGAGGATATGCTCCGTGTATGCGAGATGGATTTTGGTGGTAAGTGAGAGCAACACTTGGCCTTAGCAGAGTTTACATATAATAATAACAACCATTTCAGTATTGATATGGCTCCTATCGAGGCGTTGTATGATAGGCATTTTCGCTTTCTAATAGGTTGGTTTGATGTTTTATAGGTAAGACCTCGAGGTACGAACTTGCTTTACGAGTCATTGGAGTGAATCCTGGTCATTCAGAATAGACTTAGAGTAGCTCAAAGTAGGTAGAAATGTTATGCAGATAGTAGGCTTTGTGGCTTGAGATTTGATGTTGGTGATTGTATTTTCTTTGAGCTTCATCCATGAAGGGTGTGATGAGGTTTAGAAAAAGGGGCAAGCTTAGACCCAGGTATATTTGTCCATTTGCGATTCTTTGGATTGTTGGTGATTTGGCCTATGATTTATCTTTGCCTCCAGATTTATTAGCCGTTCATCCATTTTTTCATGTTTTTACGCTTTGCCGCTATATTTCTGATGAGTATCATGTCATTCTTTAGGACTCGATTCAGTTAGATGAGCGATTGTCCTTTGGTGAGGGGCCTATTTTCATTTTTGGCTAGTGATGTTAGGTGGTTGCGCTCTAGAGTTAACCCTATAGTTAAGGTTCTGTGGAGACATTGACCTATAGAAAAGGCCACTTGGGAGGTTGAGTCTGATATGTATAGTTTCTACCCACAACTGTTCATTGATTCAGGTGTTTCTTTGCCTTAGTTTGAGGATGAACTAGATTTTTAATACTGGATGATGTAACGACTTGGAAATTTGATAAAATATGTGAAATTTATGATTTTGAGTGATTTGATTATTTTACCCCTTCCCATAGTTGCATTGTGTTATTTCTGTACTGTGGGGGTGATTGACACGATTCTTGATGCCTTTTGGTACCATTTATGTGATGTTGTATTTTTGGAAGCTTTTAGAGCCTTATTTTAGACTTATGTGGATATCTTTTAATTCGTGTGATGGATAGGTGAACGAACTGCGTCAGCAGATCTGGAATATTGATTTTAGTATAGATAGACTTTTGGTTTAGGCTTCGATGCACCCGAGCTCATTTCAACTTGTTCGTCGAAAAGTTAGAAAAATTAAAAATATGGGTCTGGGATCCCTATTTGATCGAAACAACCTCAGATAGAAAATCTGACTTTGCCAATGCATCTAGCACATCGATTTTAGGGTGGAAACATGTTTGGTATGATTTTACGACTTTTAAATCTCATTTCGATCCTCGATTCAAAAAATTATGATTTCGAATTTAGGGGTCAATCTTGTGAAAAAGATATTTTTTTAAAACCTGATATCGCCATTTAGTTCGGAGCATCAAACTTAGTATGGTTGCATAGTTCATTTGCATATATCAGACTTTGAACGAATTCCAAGCACCCCGTCGAAGTTTATTTTTTGATTTAAAATCTATTTTTTTCTTCAAAAAAGCTGGTGCATCTAGAAAACAGCCCTTATAGCAGCTTTTTGGATCATTTTTGCTCATTTTTCGTCTTACCTCTTGTAAGTAAAACCTTAAAATAGTATGAGAGCTTAAAAGTGAAGCATGTAGGAGCTTGGAAAGCTTGATTAACATCTATTTCTTGATTCTCTTACGGATTTAAGGTAAGAATACACCCTTTTCTTATAATTTCTTGATTAAATTGTCAAAACTCCAAAAATCTTAGGACTTGATTTTAAACCCCGCTTTCACTCTGTTTCACTTGAATAATGTTTTAATCATATAATTACTAGTTTTTTCATCAATTTGACCTTCAAAATAACTCCGATTCTTGATTTTGACACAGATTTTGAAGATTTTACCTGGTAAAGCTTAAAAATGATTTTTGTTTAATTTGAACCTCATTTTGATTCAATTTGACTTGGATTTTTAGTTGTAGATTCCTTAAAATATGAGGAACACGCTTTTGAAGTAAAGTTACAATTTTGCCCTTTTTTTTTAAAAACCTCATTTTGTAGGTCCATTTTGACCCCGAACCAAAAGTAGTCATTAAAGGTATCGTTGAATTTGTTTTGCTCCATTGATTCTATATTTCTTGATTTTAGCCAATTTCAAGATCATTCGTGAAAATTAAGGTCATGGATTCGAAGTGTAGCAGATCGATTTTTGTATTCGAGGCGGGTTATGGCTTAACTCTTTCAGACTGGGCTGGTTAGTAAATAATGGTACAAAATGCATGTTAAGGGTGGAAACTAATCATGAAAAATGACTATCTATGTGTTGTGCTCGTGTGGGAAACTATATGTGACAAAATTATTGAAATTGAGATATTATATGATATGTTTGATCGTGTGGGGTCCTATATGATATTGATATCCTTGAATACATATGAATAATTGTATTGTGTTGTTGAAATTCTTAGTGTTGTACCATTGATGTATTGTGATGTATTCATACTTGTTGGCATATGAAACATGTGGAAATTCATTGGTGGTGGAATTAATGAGTAGATATTGAACCATGTGGTTGTGGAAACGTATTATTGTGATTGGTTGTGGAAATATCTCATGTGGTTGGTTGTGAAAATACTCATTATGATGGGTTGTGAACATTGCATTATCATCCCTATGGCATCATACACATAATTTCATTTGTGTGTTTTATGTTTTGTATATACTTGTTGTTGTTTGTCATACTTGATTTATACCTTCTGTGCTATGGAAATACTAGAAATACTAAAAATACTGGAAATCTTGGAAACACTCAGAACATAAAATTTTATAACCCTCCTCGAGGGATGTGCCGGAGGAGATATTGATATATATATATATATATATATATATATATATATATATATATATATATATATTATATGGGTTGACGAACCCCTCATGGCTCCCATATTAGGAGGCTTACTTCCATGGATGTATACAAAGGTTGTGCAACAACCTCGTGCATCATCATCATCATCATCATCATCACCATCATTATCATCATATACGTTGCACTTGCTTTATTAGGTTTATGTTGTGCTTGTATTACCATATTAACTTGTCAGCTATCTATTTGTGCTATATTCTTGACTTGTAGATGTCTAATTATTCTTCTTACATTAGTACTTGATTATCTTGATTATACATGTTCCTCTTTTGTTCTACTTGTATATGATATTGTGTATATTTGTATCACTATTTGGTGTATTATTGTATTATATGTGGATATTATTGATCTGTTAGTGCAAGCAGTGTAGGATATCATTATGGGATATTTTTTGATTGTAGGCGATGTTTCCTTAGTGTGTATTTTGTTTGATTTATTTTTTACTTTTCTCGATTGGCCTATGATACGTACTGAGTATAAGTGGACTGTACTCATTCCTACTTTACCTTCTGGTGTAGATCTAGGTTCGGGTGTGCCTCATGTTGCTTGACTCAGGTGATTATTGGAGTTTTCAAGGTAGTGGGTGACTTTCAGGCATTCAAATGTGTCCTACTATCTTTCACTATCATACTATGTCTTTATTATATTTCAAAGACAAGGTTTTCATGTTTTGAGTTACCTTATGAATCCTCTTTTGGACTCGAGTTATATTAGTAGTTCTTACACTATTGACACCTGGTTTTGGGAATATATGGTTTTGGATATGTTTTTTCTGCATTATTATAATTACTTGTATGATTTGGCTTCATTCTAGGAGTCTTACCTTAAGCATTTATGTCTTTTTCCCTTTTTGTATCAGTTTGGAGGATAGGCTTACTTGTCAAGGTATGCCACGACAAGTGCGATCATGACCCTTGTTTTAAGGTCATGGTAGTATATAACCCCCTTTTCTTATTTCCCTACCATTTTTGGACCTCCAAGCTTCAGAAAAGGAAAATTTTAAAGGTTTCATGTGGGTAACCCCCAAACTTATTCCCCCATTATTTTCCATTGATTACATCTTTGAAAACACCTTTTAATCATGATTTTAAAATGGGATTTTGAGGGTTTTATCAGTAAAGCTTAAATTAGACCTCATTTTAAATCTATTTTGTGTGGGTTTTCAACTGCAGACTCCTATAACCTTGAGGAATATATTTCTAAAATAATATTTTGATTTTACCTTTTTTAATTTTGAACTCATTTTGGACCCCACCCAAATATGGGCAATATGGATATCTTTAGTTTTTTTTTAATGTATAAATTCTATATTTGAATGATGTAATTGATTCTAAGGCCATTCGTAAGGAAAAAGATTCATATTGAAGCACTTTAAGCTAAGGTTTCATCAATTTGAGGTAGTTTATGGCTTAACTTCTTTCAAATTGAGTTAGGTTGTTAACATACAAGTAAAACATGATATAATTTGGAAAAAAAAGTATGAAGTTCATATATTGAGATTATTATTATTGTTGTGTGCCCGTGTGGGTGCTTATATTATGTTGTTTTGCATTTATATATCTGATTTTGCATGTTACCTATGTGGTGTCTTTATTTGACATCATTGATCTTAACTATACATTTTGAATTCCTTTAGTCTAGATATAATGCCCATGTGGGGTCTTGAATTATTATTTATGTCTTCTTAGCATTGTTTGCCTTTTTCACAATCGAAATGACTGAGTTAGGGGTTGATATGATCTAAATGATACCTTAAATGGAATATGTTCTAATGATGCCTAATTTGATTTGATATTCATGAACTGTGTATACATTGATTTGATTTTTGGGCTCACTTATATATACGTGTTGGATGGATTAGGTATCTTTCTGTTGAGCTGAATATGAGTTGATTTTCAGGCCACTAATATGATTGATTTCTAGGAGAAGTTACATAATCTTGGATCATCTATTAGTTGATGAATATGGATATGGATTGGTGGAGGTTGCTTGCCATTTGTAGGCCTTTGGGTTCACCTACTATGACTTGGACTCAATTTTTTGAGGCCTTCTTAGAGAGAGATATACCGTTTAGCTTAGGAGATCAGATGCATGATGAGTTTGATCATTTGGGGTAAGGCTCCATGTCTATTGCCGAGTATGTGGCATGTTTTAGACCTTATCTAGGTATTCAACCGCTAGCCTAGCCAACGTGTCTGAGAGATTTTAGAAGTTGTGAAAGGGTGGATGGTACATATCAATTGGCTATAACCCAAATTATAGTTTGAGGGCTTCTATATAGAGTATTATTGATCATACCAAGGTGACCAAGTCTATTATCCAAACTACCCAAGGAGGCACCAAGAAGGTGTGTCTAAGGTTGAGTTTAGTGGCCACGCTTCTTGAGGAAGAGATTTGTCTAGTAGAGATTCTCGTAATATCATGGTAGGCTAGTTTAGGATGCATTGCAGGGATCAGGTGGTAGACCTTCAGGTTTTGCGACTTCTGGTAGCCTGGTATTAGGTCATGTAAGTCAAGGTTCCATGGTCAATTTTTCATGTCGGGGCGGTCGTTCTAGTTTATCCACACCCCTTCAGATTGAATCATGCTGTAGGGTATGTTTTTTATTTGATGAATTTGTCCATGTGGATAAATATTTCCCTACACGTATGTATGGACCCACTTAGTAGGGTTCTCAGCTTCAGCTTTGCCCTACTCTAATTTTTACAGTAAGAGGTGGTCCACAGAGTGGTAGGGGTGGTGCTAGTGGTACTAGAGGTTCTAGAGGTAGAGGTAGGTGAGATCATAGAGGTGGACGCAGGGTTACTCAGTCTAGGAGCAAATGTGGTCAGAGTTATGCTATACCCGAAAGGCTCGAGGTAGAGGTTTCCAATGCAATTATTATAAGTGTCGTCCCAGGTTGCTACAAATATGCTTCTGTGTTATTTGAACCTGGGTCTACATTTTCCTATGTGTCTACCTATTTTTCTTCTAGTTTTGATGTTTCACGTTGTAATGCCCTGAGTCTGGTACCCTGGACGCTACACGATGCTCATAATCCCAAAGGACCACAAGCTAACCTATGAGTGGTACCTGCTACAATAACTGTATAATAACACTTAAAGATACAATATAATGGGTTGAAGTGCCATAAGGTTCAAAACTAAACAATACTGAATAAAACAATGTCTGAATAAGGTATAACAGTGCCCAAAACTAAAATAAATGTTTGAACGTGCTATAGTCAGAAAATGCCTCTAAACTGTCTGAATAAGGAGTTGATGGGACATGTCCCCAAATAAATCCAATTGCTGAAATAAACTAAGTATTGAAGTACTGAAATAATGAAACAAAATGGTATAGTCATGTCCTCGAACTATGAGGACTCACTACTAACTTTGACTACTGAAACTTGTACTGCTAAGTGCGATCGGAAACTTGAGCGTCCGAACCTATAGTATAAAACACCATATTGTAAGAGAAAAGTATGCGTCAATATGTGAGAATGTACTGGTATGCAAAGTGAGGTAGGTTGAGTGCAAGGGTTCATATGCATGAATTATAACTAACTGAATAACATGAACATGACTACTTGAGGATATATACATTAATACCTAACTGTAACTAAAATCATATGGATTATGGATTCTAAGTTATTTACATGGATTACTGACAACATGGATTACTGATAACTGATATACTGATGGTCTTTTACCCTACAGCAGTGTATGGTTTCATTTGAGCTTTTATCTCATATATAGTACATGTTGCCTTACATATTCAGTACATTATTTCGTACTGACGTCCCTGTTGGGGGACCTGCATTCCATGCTGCAGGTGCAGAAGCTAATAAACCTCCCCAGTAAGAGTACAGGATATCAACTGCAGTCACTGAGCTCCAGGTTGCTTCGGGGCTTTGAGTCTTATCATATCTTTTTGCATTGTATAGTATCTTATCATGAGGCGGGGCCTGTCCCGACCCTTATAAGATAATGTTTCTTGTCTAGAGGCTTCGTAGACTATGTAAAGTATAGTATGGTTATGTATCGTATCGTAGACATTGTGGCTCCAACGACCTAGTCATACAACATCTTTTGGCTTGCTAGTCCCATTTATCTTTTGAGGGCATGTTTAGTATAAAAGTAACTTATAATGTTCATAGGTAATGTATTGCTACAGGTTGGTTCTCCCGAGCCTTACCGGCAACGGGTGCCAGTCCGCCTTAATAGGATTTGGGGCGTGACAGAAGTGGTATCAGAGCGGGTTGTCCTAAGGAGTCTACAAAGCCGTGTCTATGTAGAATCATGTTTATCGATGTGTTGTGCACCACATTTATAAACAAGAGGCTACGTGGCATTTAGGAGTTATCACTTCTTTTCATTCTTTAGATCGTGCCATAGAGCCAAATATTATAAGTGTACCATGTCTAATCCCTGAATTATTTTGTACAGTAAGTATGCCAGAGACAAGGAAGAGTAAAGGTAAAGGAAAGGAAGTAGAAGTGGTAGTTGGTATACCCAATCGGGCGAGACGACAGAGTGAGGCTCTAGATGAGTCTCTATCACAGACATCTCCAACCCCTCCATCTGTTGATGTACCAGGAAGTAGTGAAAATCCCCGAGAACCACCTGTTGATGCTTCTGTGCAGGATTTGAGAAATGCAGTTCAACTGTTGACTTGTATAGTTGCTGGCCAAGGTCAAAGACAAGAAGGCCCAGTTGCAGGTGCAGTTGGTGCAGGTAGGGCAGCCAGTACGAGAATACGTGATTTCCTCAACTTAGACCCTCCATCATTCACTGGGACAGATCCAAATGAAGATCCACAGGATTTTATTGATCAGATCCAGTGCACCTTAGATGTTATGCATGTAAGTGGTTCGGAAGCTGCTGAGTTGGCAATATATAGATTGAAGGGTATGGCTATACTGTGGTACGAAGACTGGAAGCATTCCAAAGGCATAGATACACCTCCAACTACTTGGGAGGAGTTCAAAATGGCCTTTCTTGATCATTATTTGCCATTAGAGATCCGAGAGGCCCGTGCAGATCAGTTCCTGAACCTCCATCAGGGGAATATGAGCGTGAGGGAATATAGTCTTAAATTTAATTCTCTGGCCAGGTACGCTCCTAATGTTGTTGCTACTATGGCAGATAGAGTCCATCGGTATGTGGATAGGTCGGATTCATATTTGGTTAGAGATTGTACCATTGCTTCTTTGAATAAAGACATGGATATAGCGAGGATGCAAGCTTTTGCACAGAAACTGGAGGATCAGAGACAAAGAAGGAGGGCACAAGAAATAGAAAGGGGGCAATTCAAGAGGGCCAGATCTACAGGACAGTTTACACCACCCCAGGGTGAGTTTTGGCCACGATTTTCTCATAGGCCACCCAGGCCATCATCCTCTTACTCTACAGCTAGTGCTCCACCACAACTTCAAGGGTCTAGAAATGATCAATTTGGGCAGAGAAGTGAGGGCCAAGGTACACGGACAACAGGATATTAGGGAAGCCAGCAAATGCCTCCTAGGCAGCCTTGCAGACAATGTGGGAGATATCATATAGGTGCGTGTCGTAGGGGAACGGATGTTTGTTATTGGTGTGGTATGCCAGGGCATGTAATAAAAGATTGCCCAAGAAGACTCAGGGGTGATATGGCACAACCTACTGGATCAGCTGTTGTATCATCATCATCAGTGCCTCCATCAGGTAGAGGTGAGCAATTTCCCATAGGTCGCGACAGAGGTATTAGAGGGGCAGCTAGTTCCAGCGTGGCCCAAAATCGCACATATGCTCTAGGGACTCGACAGAACCTGGAAGCTTCACCCGATGTGGTTATAGGTACATTGTCCATCTTCTCACATAAAGTGTATGCATTAATTGACCCTGGTTCTACATTGTCATATATTACTCAATTAGTTGCTGAGAAGCTTGGTAGAACACCTAAATTATTGAATAAACCACTTGCGGTGTCTACACCAACTGGGGAGTCAATTATAGTTAGAAGAGTCTATTGTGACTGCATAGTGACTGTCTGCGACCGAGATACATTAGCTGATCTTATCGAGTTAGAAATGGTAGAATTTGATGTTATAATGGGTATGGATTGGTTGGCTTCTTGCTATGCCACCGTTGACTGCCGAACCAAGAGGATGTACTTTCACTTTCCAAATGAAGCAGTCCTTGAATGGGAAGGCAATATTGGGGCACCAAAAGGGAGGTTTATCTCTTATTTTAAAGCCAAAAAAATGATATCAAAGGGATATATATGTCATCTCGTTAGAGTGAGAGACATGGAGGCAGAATCACCAACTATCCAGTCTGTTCCAATAGTGAATGAATTTATTGATGTCTTTTCTGAGGAACTCCCTGGTTTGCCTCCAGAACGAGAAATAGATTTTGGTATTGACTTATTACCAGGCACCGAGCCTATCTCTATTCCTCCATATAGAATGGCCCCGGCAGAATTACGTGAATTAAAGGAGAAACTGAAAGACTTGTTAGAAAAGGGTTTTATAAGACCTAGTGTGTCCCCTTGGGGTGCACCAATTTTATTTATGCGTAAAAAGGATGGCACATTGAGGATGTGTATTGACTACCGACAACTGAATAGGGTGACAATTAAGAATAAATATCCCCTCCCCAGAATTGATGACTTGTTTGATCAGTTACAGGGTGCCAAATACTTTTCAAAGATCGATTTGAGATCAGGTTATCATCAGGTGAGAGTGCAGGAAAAAGATATACCTAAGACAGCTTTCCGAACCAGATATGGTCACTTTGAATTTCTTGTTATGTCATTTGGGCTAACGAATGCACCAACAGTTTTTATGGATTTGATGAATAGGGTATTAAAGCCTTTCCTGGACGTGTTCGTGATAGTATTTATAGATGATATTCTGGTGTATTCAAGGTCAGAAAAGGACCACGCAAATCATTTACGACTAGTACTACAAGTTCTCCGTGATCGCCGGTTGTATGCTAAGTTTTCCAAATGTGAATTTTGGTTAAAATCAGTGGCATTTTTGGGCCATATTGTATCAGATGAAGGAATAAGGGTGGATTCACAAAAGTTAGAGGCTGTGAAAGATTGGCCAAGGCCAACGACACCTACAGAAGTTCGAAGCTTCCTTGGATTGGCAGGTTATTACAGAAGGTTTGTTGAAGGTTTTTTTTCTATGTCTGCACCTCTTACTAAGCTAACTCACAAGGAAACCAAATTCCAATGGAATGATGCATGTGAAAGGAGCTTTCAAGAGTTGAAAAACAGGCTAACCTCAGCACCTGTGCTAGTGCTTCCAGAAGGCTCAGAGGGATATGCAGTGTATTGTGATGCTTCCGGAGTTGGTTTGGGGTGTGTACTAACACAACATGGTAAGGTGATTGCTTATGCCTCGAGACAATTGAGACCACACGAGAAAAACTACCCAACACATGATCTTGAGCTAGCAGCGGTTGTATTTGCTTTAAAGATATGGCGCCACTATTTGTATGGGGTGCACGTGGACATATATACAGATCATAAGAGTTTACAGTATATTTTCAAGCAGAAAGATCTAAATTTAAGGCAGCGGAGGTGGCTAGAGTTAATAAAGGATTATGATATTGATATATTATACCATCCAGGGAAAGCAAATGTGGTGGCTGATGCTCTAAGTCGTAAGACACTCATGGGTACCAGTGATCAGAAAGGGGTAAAGCAAGGCATGGCTAAGGATCTGCGTCAACTAGCCAATCTGGGTGTTCGTCTACTCGAAACTCCAAGAAGGGACATTATTGTACATAATGCTACCGATTCTTCATTGATAAGGGAAGTGAAAGAAAAACAGTATTATGATCCTATTCTACAATGCCTTAAGGAGAAAGTAAGTCAAGGTATAATGAAGGAGTTTAGGCTTACACAAGATGGAGTAACTTATTGCCAAAATAGATTGTGTGTTCCTGATGTTAACAGACTCAGAAGGAGAATAATGGAAGAAGCCCATCATTCAAGATATTCCATCCACCCAGGATCTACTAAGATGTATCATGACCTAAAGGGAGTGTTTTGGTGGGGAGGCATGAAAAAGGACCTTGCAGAGTTTGTGGCTCAACGTCCTACTTGTCAACAAGTCAAAGTAGAGCACCAAAAGCCAGGTGGTTACATGCAATGTATAGAGATTCCAACTTGGAAGTGGGATATGACTAATATGGATTTTGTAACTGGTTTGCCTCGTTCAGTTAATAAGTTTGACTCCATATGGGTGATAGTTGATAGACTCACGAAGTCAGCGCACTTCCTGCCAGTTAGAAGTGATTATACAGCTGAAGAATATGCCAAATTATACCTCAAAGAGATAGTTAGGCTACATGGGGTCCCACTCTCTATTATATCTGATCGAGGAGCTCAATTCACGGCAAAATTTTGGAAGTCCTTTCAAAGGAGTTTAGGGACGCAAGTGAATTTGAGTACAACCTTCCATCCCCAAACAGATGGCCAAGCAGAGCGTACTATTCAAACACTTGAGGATATGTTGCGAACCTGTGCATTAGATTTTAAAGGTAGCTGGGTAGAACACTTGCCCCTTATTGAATTTGCCTATAATAACAGCTACCATTCGAGCATCAAGATGGCGCCTTACGAAGCTTTGTATGGGAGGAAATGTAGGTCACCAATTGGTTGGTTCGAAGTGGGTGAAACCACCTTGCTCGGGCCAGATTTAGTCCAACAAGCCATGGAAAAAGTTAAGGTGATACAACAACGGCTAAAAACAGCCCAAAGTCGTCATAAATCATATGCAGATATGCGGAGAAGAGGGCTGGAATTCTCTATTGAAGATTGGGTATTTTTAAAGGTATCACCGATGAAAGGGGTTATGAGATTTGGTAAGAAAGGGAAACTAAGCCCACGTTATATAGGGCCATATAAGATTACTAAGAGGGTCGGACAAGTTGCATATGAATTAGAGCTACCCCAGGAACTTTCAATGGTTCATCCAGTGTTTCATGTGTCAATGCTTCGAAAATGCATAGGTGACCCCTCTCGTATCACTCCTATAGAAGATGTACAGGTCACAGAGGATCTTACTTATGAAGAGGTACCGGTTGCTATTCTAGATCGCCAAATTAAAAAGTTAAGGAACAAAGAAATGGCATCAGTAAAGGTACTCTGGAGAAACAACCAAGTAGAAGAAATAACGTGGGAACCGGAGGAAGTAATGACATCCAAATACCCTCATCTATTTGAAGACAAGGAGGGACCAAAAGATACAGAGGAGGAACATTAATAGGTATGTGTTTGAATACTAGTTATGTTATTAACAGTTGTGTGACCAGAAATTCAAACCTGCCTAGACTATACAGTTATGTTAACATTCGGGACGAATGTTCCTAAGGGGGGGAGGATGTAACACCCCACATTTTACATGTACTAGTAATGTTCACATAAAATGACATACGACTTGATTTAATTACTACCAAAACTTTTTTTCAAGTGTTCAAGTGTTAGATTGGGGCACTATATGGAAGTCTATTTAGAGACTGTGGCCTTAAACGGAGAAAATCATTGACGTGCTTATGGAACTTAGGAAGCTAGCAGGTGAGTCACCTGTGTGGTTGGCTTAAAAAAAAATGTATATATACATGAGGGAGAATAATTCATTCATAAGTGAACTCACTTGAAGTCTAGACGTTAGTAAAAAGAAAGGGGAACGAAGACAAGGCTTAACGCCGAAACTTTCCAAGTCTTGTGACAAACGAAGCCCAAGTTAGGGAGGCTATTAAAGCCAATGGTTTAGCATTATATTGGGCCAAGATGTTCAGCCCAAGATTTTTATATAATATGCCCAACTACATTCATTCACTACTAACAAAATTGGGCCCAAACAAAGTGCAAGAAAGATTAAGGAAAATGGGCCACTAAAGCCCATTGATTTAGAGATCCAAAAGGCCCAAGTGAAAGGGGAAAATTGGTCATTGACCAACTTGATTTAATCAGTTGCAAATATCAGGAGAAAGTCGGTCTAAGGCCTCCTTAAAAAGGGACCAAAACCGAGCTCCTTAGGTTAACTAGTAGAAGACCAAAAATTTCAGCTTTTCTCTCTAAGTTTCTCTTGGCATTTCTTCACCTTGGAAGGCAACCAAAGGCTAATTTTTGAGTTCTTGAATTAGACCTACACCTTGGGAGTTAAGGTATGTAAAACTAACCATATACTTGATATGAATTTTCCATGGAAAACAAGATAAGTTGGCTGGTGTACTGTGCAGGAATTGCTGGACAGCTTCTGTCCTGAAAGTTGTTGTTTGATTTTCTTGGCTTTGGAACGATTCTTACCCTGATTTTTGACTTTGATATGATATAAAGTTGAGGTTATTAATATTTTATAGTGTGTATATGGTTGCCAAGGTTGCTGGACTGTTTTGCTAGTTCTTTGGAAACAAGTATCCTTATATGATCTTATGTGCTTCCAAAATGGTATTGGACTGTTTTGATGAGGGGGATGATGTTTCATGTTTCCCCCCTGTGTTTTGAGATATTTTGTGACTATGTTAAGGTTTATTTGATGTATATATATGTTGGGAGCATCTGGTTCAAAGTTGGGACAAGTATGAATTGTTAACGACGAAATGTAGGGAGACGACGAGATGTTGTGCTTCTTAGTTGAGCGTTTTGTAAAATGGTTCTGTGTTGTAGTTATGGACTGTTTCCAGCATGTTATAGAGCTGATATAGGCTGTGTACATCATGTATATGATAATGTGTACTGGTTGAAGACAGTTAGAATTGAGAAAGTCGGAATAACACCATTGAGTCGATGGTTACACGTTTGTTGCCAAAGTGTTGTGTTTTGTGAGATTGGGCTGTCCAGATGCATTGATTAGCTGCTAATACTAGCTTTAAAACATGATATTGTAGATAAATAGTTGGAAGAGAAGAAGTCATTTCGAGGTAAAAACAAGTTGATATGTCGAGGTATGTGAGGCTATTCGATCTCTTATTATTTGGCATGGAATCCAAAGTCTTTATTGGCACATAGAGATCTTTACAAACTTCGATATAATCACTCCACTCTTTCACATGTATTTGTGTGTCCAGATTCGAGCATTGTCACTGCTGCATACATACATTGGATACCATGACATATGAGCCTTCTTTTTAGCTAAATAAAGTTCATACGTTGTTTATGTCCTACATGTTTCACTAATTGTATAACCCACTCTTTTCATTGTGATATGATGTTACATGGTCACATACTTGTCATTTGTCATGCTTATAGTCTTATAGCTCAAATGTTACGATCACCAAAGATTCATCTCAAAAGTAATAAGAAGATATATGTATACAGTTGCTTCTGTTGGGTGGTATCCTAGGGGTGAAAGAATCACCTAGCATGGGTCAATCCCAGTATTACAGGGGGTATCCCAGGGGTGAAAGGAAAGCCTAGCATGGGTCGATCCTGATATAGATTTACCACTGATCAGCTGGTCATTTGTATTACATGATGTGCACATATTATACAAGTGATAAGAGTAAAGTAACATAATTGTTATAAGATGCATGACTCCACAATATTCATAAAGGTGGTCTTTTACCCTACAGCAGTGTATGGTTTCATTTGAGCTTTTATCTCATATATAGTACATGTTGCCTTACATATTCAGTACATTATTTCGTACTGACGTCCCTGTTGGGGGACCTGCATTCCATGCTGCAGGTGCAGAAGCTAATAAACCTCCCCAGTAAGAGTACAGGATATCAACTGCAGTCACTGAGCTCCAGGTTGCTTCGGGGCTTTGAGTCTTATCATATCTTTTTGCATTGTATAGTATCTTATCATGAGGCGGGGCCTGTCCCGACCCTTATAAGATAATGTTTCTTGTCTAGAGGCTTCGTAGACTATGTAAAGTATAGTATGGTTATGTATCGTATCGTAGACATTGTGGCTCCAACGGCCTAGTCATACAACATCTTTTGGCTTGCTAGTCCCATTTATCTTTTGAGGGCATGTTTAGTATAAAAGTAACTTATAATGTTCATAGGTAATGTATTGCTACAGGTTGGTTCTCCCGAGCCTTACCGGCAACGGGTGCCAGTCCGCCTTAATAGGATTTGGGGCGTGACAACTCGATAGCATGAAGATAATAAGATATAACCATTCTTAAACACGTGACCATAGTCATCAATTCACAATACAATCATTATGGAATTTCACAAGCACTTGAAGGTCATAAACTTGTACATGGATAGGGAAAGCATGCAATATATCATAAATTCACAATTTCAATCTCATGAACATTTCCTCAAATCATTGCAAGACATAGCTTTAGGATGGAAGTCAATTTGAACATATGGGTACATCATGAGTTCATCACTTGGATCATGAATGGGTCATAATACTCAATTCTTATTCACTTAGGCATTTTGACAAACACATGGAAGGCATAACCCTTTTCTAGGGCCTGAATCAACAACTAATACATCATGGCTATATCAAGCACTTTAAATTTAAGTATTTCAATCCACATACTATCATAAATTCATGAAAATTCAATAAAGATTCAATCTTGGAAATCATAACACAACATTTACATGTGTGCAATCAAACCCACAACATGGAATTCAAAACTCATATTTTGAAAAGGGTTTCTTGAGCTTCAAGGGTGGAAGGGACCCTTGGATGAACACTTTACATACCTTTATTGAAGAGTTTTAGAAATTTAATGGAGAAATCTTGAGTTCTTGATTTGAAATTAATCACCTAGGGTTTTCTTGTTCTTGAGAGATTGTGAAAGAATGACTATCATTAGCCAAAAGAGGTCTAAAGTTCGTGTTATGAGGGATGAAGATCACGGGAAAAAGACCTAATTACCCTTAAGGACGAGGGTTTAAAAGATAGAAAATGTGCCCAGCGATGCTATAGCCGACACGTCGTGTCAATGGTATCAATGCGATAACCGACGCGACGCACTAATATCGTGTTGATTCACTGGAATTTTGCTTGAGCTGAGGTTAATTTTATATGTCAACACGATTGGCAACGCATCGTGCCAACATCGCATCGACTCACTATTTTGGGATTCCAAACAAGGTCTAGATGAGGTCCGAAAAATTTAAAACTTGTACGGGGACACCTATTGATATCCTTGATCATGAATTAACAAGAATATAGGCCTTTAAAGGACTTCAAGATCGCGAAATGAGATTGCCAATTCTTGAAGGCTAAAATAAACTAAGTCTAGAAACTTAGCCAGAATTTTCTAAGTCTGAGACCTCTTAACAAGCCTAAAGGACTGAATTAAGCTAGAAATTTTTATGGTGTCTTTCAATATCTCCCCCTTGGGAACATTTGTCCCCGAATAAGATTGACTGAGCTGAGACTACCAGTAGACTGAATCCACTTACTAAATCATGAACATCAGGACATGACTATAGGATTGATATTACTGACATGCTGAATTTTATACTGAACATGCATATCTAATGAATGAATACATGACTGCGCTGATGCATGAATGCATGAATGCATAACTGGGATACTGATAAGCTGATCATGTATATCTTATACATGACTGAACTAACTCATGAATATATGACTGGACATGCAATGGTATCTGATATCAAGTTTGTAACTGAAATCTAAACATGAAACTAAATAAGCTTAAGAAAAGCTATTACCTTGGGTTGAGCCTGAGTTTGCGGAGAAGAGGTGAGGATACTTGGTTCGCATGTCTGCTTCTGCTTCCCAAGTATCTCCCTTAATGGACTGATTCTTCCAAAGAACTTTGACTAGAGGGGCTTCTTTGTTCCTTAATCTACGAGTCTAATAGTCAAGGATTTCTACTGGATTCTCTTCATAAGAGAGGCTGTTCTGAATATCTAGGCCCTCTATAGGGGTTACAACTGCTGGGTCACCTATCCACTTCTTAAGAAAAGAGACATGAAACACTAGATTGAATGAAGCTAGATCTGAAGGCAATTTGAGCTCATAAGCTACCTTGCCGAAGCGATTGAGAATTTTGAAGGAACTGATATATCTGGGACTGAGCTTTTCCTTCTTGGTAAAGCTCTTCACTCCTTTCATGGGAGAGATTTTTAAGTACATATAGTCACCAATCTCGAACTCGAGATCCTTTCTGCACATATTTGCATATGATTTCTATCATCTCTGGGCTATCTTGAGCCTTTCTCTGATTGACTAAACTTTTTCTAAGGCATCAAACACCAAGTCAGGCCCTACAATTACGGTCTCATCGACTTCGAACCAACCAATTGGAGATATGTATCTCTTACCATAGAGAGCTTCAACTGGAGCCATCTGAATACTGGAATGATAGCTGTTGTTGTATAAAAACTCGATCAAAGGCAAGTGGTCATCCCAACTACCCTTGAATTCAATTGCACACACCCTTTGCATATCTTCCAAGATCTAAATGGTCCTTTCTTCTTGACCATCCATCTGAGGATGAAAGGCTATATTGAGATGAACTCGGGTACCAAGACCCTTTTAGAATGCTTTCTAGTACTGAGAGGTGAATTGGGTACCTCTATCTGAGATAATGGACAATGAAACACCGTGTAATCTGACCAACACTCTGACATAGAGCTTAGCTTAACCCTCGACTGAATAAGAGGTATGGACTGGAAGAAAATGAGCTGATTTAGTCATTCTATCTATAATGACCCCGACTGAATTATGCTTGCGACGGGTATGAGGCAAACCCATCACGAAGTCTATGTTCACTTCTTACCATTCTAAGTAGGAATACTGAACTCCTGCATGACCCACTAGGCTTCTGGTTCTCAGTCTTAAACTACTAACATGTTGAGCACTTAGCCACAAACTCTGCAATGTCTCTCTTCATCCTACTCTACCAATAGATCTCCCATAAGTCGTGGTACATCTTAGAGGCCCCTGGATGAATAGAGTAGCATGCACTATGAGCTTCTACAAGAATTCATTGCCTCAAGTCATCTATACCTGGCACCCACAGATGACCTTGACAATGCAACACACCATCTCCCCCTTGGGAGAAAACCTCTACCTTCTGATCTCTGATTGACTCATTCAACTTGACTAGACTGGGATCTCTATCCTGCTTTTCCTTTACCTCGGAAACTAAAGATGATTTTGAACTACTCTGTACCCATATACTACCTTCTACTGAATCGACTAAGCGAACACCTAGTCGGGCAAGCTGATGGACTTCCTGAGTTAGCTTCTTCTTAGTGTCCTTACATGAGCAACACTACCTATAGACAGTGTACTGAGAGAATTATCCACTACATTGGCCTTACTTGGATGATAAAGGACACACATGTCATAATCTTTTAAGAGCTATAACCACCTTCTCTGACAGAGGTTTAAGTCTTTCTGAGAGAATAAGTACTGAAGGCTTTTGTGATCTGTGAACACATCCACATGCACCCCATATAAGTAATGCCTCCAAATCTTCAAGGTAAATACTATAGCTGCTAACTTAAGATCATGAGTCGGATAGTTTATCTCATGGGGCTTAAGCTTTCTGGAGGCATAGGCTATGACCTTACCTTGCAGCATGAGGACACAACCCAAACCTACTCTGGATGCATCACAGTACACGACAAACCCATCTGAACCATTTGGAAGAGTTAGAACGAGGGCTAAGGTGAGTCGAGTCTTCAACTCCTGAAAACTCTTCTCGCATGAATCTGACCACTGAAATTTGACTTTCTTCTGAGTTAATCTGGACATAAAGGATGCAATAGAAGAAAAACCTTCAACAAACTATCTATAATATCCAGCCAAACCCAAGAAACTCCTGATATCCAATAGAGGGATGGGTCTAGGCCAGTTTCTCACTATTTTGGTATTTTGAGAATTAACTCTAATGCCATATCTAGGATATCCTTTAACTATTTTTTAGCTCATTGAGTTATGCTGGTGCCATTCTGTATGGTGGAATGGATATGGGCTAAGTATCTGGAAGAAGGTCAATGCCGAATTCCATTTCCCTTTCAGGAAGAATTTTGGGAAGATCTTCTGGAAATATATCTGAGTATTCATTTACAACTGGGACTGATTCAAGACTGGGAGTTTTGGAACTACAGTCCTTAACTCAAACAAGATGATAGGCATATCCCTTAGATATCATCTTCCTTGCCCTTAGGTAGAAAATAAGTTGACCGCTGAATGATGAAGTACTACCCCTCCACTCTTGGACGGGCTTATTTGGAAACTGGAACTGGAAAACTCTATTTCTGCAGTTGACTGTGGCATAACTGGATTAAAACCAATCCATACTGAGAATGACATCGAAATCAGCCATCTCTAATTCAACTAAGTCTGCTGAAGTGACTTTCTGAGATACCATAACCGGATAGTTCCTGTATACTCATCGGGCTATGATAGTTTTACCCACTGGGGTAGAGACTAAAAAGGGCTCTGCTAGAATTTTAGGAATGACTTCGAAATCAACTGCTATATAAGGAGTAACAAAAGATAAAGAAGCTTCTGGATCTAGCAAAACGTAAATATGCAAATGAAAAATCTATAACATACCAGTGATCACACCAGGAGAATTTTCCTGATCTTGTCAGGACTGAAGATCATAGATCTATTTGGGCATTGCCTACTGGTGGCGCTGGAGGTGGCACCATGCTGATTCAGGCAACTGGACTGAGCTGAGAAATGGTTATGCTAACCCTAAAAACCTGACTGAGGTTAATCTTATACTCTGTGGCCTGGCTTTCCACATCTAAAACAAATATCACTACCAGCTCTGCAAATACCCTGATGGTGCTTGCCACAAGTCTGACAAAGAGGATGGGTTCGGGTACTGCTGACACTACTCTGAGACTTAGAGCCTTGCGCCTTATCTTTTTCACCATTCCTGAACTTAGGAACTGGAGAACTAGCTGAGAAAGGAGTTGGAACCAAAGACTTCGGGCGAAACTGAGAATGCTTACCACCCTCTGACTTAAGCTGAGCAAAGTTGAAACTACTGGTCTTTGCTCACTTATTCTACTTTTCCCTCTCCTTAATCTTCTGCTCCTCTATTTGTTGAGCATGATCCTAAGCCTAGCTATGTCCATCTCACTAATCAGCATCGTGGTCCTGCACTCCTTGACCACACTATCATTCTTTCCAGAAACAAACTTACTCATCTTAGCTCTGTTATCTGCCACTACATGAGGATCGTATCTAGCTAATTAAGTAAACTTAACACAATACTCTTTCACTGTCATGTTTCCCTACTTGAGGTTGATAAACTCTAACATCTTATCTTCTCTCAGCTCTAGGGGAATGAATCTATCTAAGAATGCAGTGGCAAACTCCTCCCACTCAACAGACCCTGCATTTTCGGCCCTCTCTACTTTCCACTGCTTGAACCATGTGTGATCCAAATCCTACAACTGATATACAGCAAGCTCATCACTCCCACTAGCAGTTACCCCCATAATATCAATAACCTTCTACACCTGATCAAGGAATTCCTAAGGGTCCTCATCAGTCTTAGACCTGGTAAAAGAAGGAGGGTTCATTCGGGTGAAGTCCCAAATCTTGGCTGCAACAGAATTGGCCACTGGGTTGGCCGAAATGACAGCTGGGCGTTCATTCTGAGCAGCAACTAAATTAGCAAGAGTAGAGAATTCAGCTTTAAACTCTGCATAAGAAACTTGTTCATCCAGGAGATCTTCCTAAATGGGCTGAGGTACTGACTGATTCCCGTTTCTTCTTTCGTTAGTCCTTTTGGGAGGTATATTCTGTAAATAAAGAAAAGAAATTGATTAGACTGAGGGTTAAATTAGAGCTCATGCTTACTCGCATGACATAGATACTAAAGAAAGAAAAATATTCCACAAACATCTTATAGCCTTTTGTACATAAATATGGCGCGCAACACACCCATGCACAAGACTCTACTAGACATGGCTTTTCAGACTTCCTAGGACACAATTGAACCTTAGGCTCTAATGCCAAGTTTGTAACACCCTGAGCCTGGTAACCCAGATGCTACACAATGCTCATAATCTCGAAGGACCACAAGCTAACCCATGACTAGTACCTACTTCAATAACTGTATAATAACACTGAAATATATGAAATGATGGGCTGAAGTGCCATAAGGTTCAAAACTAAAAAATACTGAATAAAACAGTGTCTGAATAAGGTATAATAATACCCAAAACTGAAATAACTATCTGAATGTTCTATAGTCTGAAAAAGCCTTTAAATTGTCTGAATAAGGAGTTGATGGGACATGTCCCCAACTAACTCCAACTGCTGAAATAAACTAAGTACTGAAGTACTAAAATAATGAAAAAATGGAATAGTTATTTCCTTGAACTATGAAGACTCACCACTGAATCTAACTACTAAAACCTGAACTGATAAGTGTGATCGGGAACCTGAGCATCCGAACCTATGGTATAAAACACCATAGCACAAGAGAAAAGTATGCGTCAGTACGTGAGAATGTACTTGTAACACCCCAATTCACTGAATTAGAACGCTACACGATGCTCATAACTCCGAAGGACCACAAGCTAACCCATGACTGATATCTGTACTAGTAAGCTGCATAATATCTTATAAAATATGCGGAAACATGAACTGTAAGGCCATAAGGTTAAATACTAATACATATTTGAAAAATATGATATAACAATACCAAAAAGGAACATAAATACTAAAGTCTGAACATCTAATCTGACATCTAGTCTGAAAGCCTCTAACTGAACTGAATAAAGAGTTGATGGAACATGTCCCCAACTAACTCCAACTACTGAAATAAAGTAAAAACTAAAATAAAAATGAAATAATCATATCCTCGAAGGATGAGGACTCACGTTTAACTCTGACTGCTGATCCTGGAATCTACCATAGCGCAAATGCATCAGTACGTCTGAATGTACTGATTAAACGAGTGAGGTAGGCTAAATGCAAAGGGTTATATGCATAGATAATACTGACTGATATGAACGTGAGAGTACATACATGCATACGTAACTGTAACTGAACACGTGGAAATACGAACTACTGAGTTTGAATACTGACAACATGAGTGTACTGATAATGAGATTCTGAAAGACTGAGTTTAATGATATTGATATGTAAATCACTAATAAGTGATGGATCTGATATTGTATTACTGAATACTAAGAGACTGATATTGCATTACTGATAAATGAATGATTGTTTCTGACAGTTCAAATTATATATAACTGGTTTGATTGACTGTATCGATAGTCCTGAAGTTGAGTACTAATAGCATGAGTTCTGATAACTATTTTGATTAATAGCATAAGTGACTATATCTCACAGTCCATAAATCTGAAGAAAACTATGTGAGTTCCATTCTATTTTTGAGTTGACTGTATCTGACAGCCCTGATATACTGAAATCTGAAGAGCTATCTGAGTTGTTTACTAAGACTGGGTAGCTATAACTGACATTCCTAAAATCTATAACTAAAACTATGGGAAGTAGTTATCGAACTGACATGCCCTAAATACACTATAATAGCTAAGCTGGGGTCCAATCTCTGCCCCAACTGGAGGGGTATCAATATCGCACCACTGGTAAGGACAGCTGTGAGAACCCTATACCTACAGGTAATCAATGAGAACGGTGGGAACCCTAAACTGATGATTTAAGCCACCTCATAAACCCTAATCTGACGGGTTAAGA
Organism: Capsicum baccatum var. pendulum; assembly: GCA_030864225.1. Taxonomy (NCBI): domain Eukaryota; kingdom Viridiplantae; phylum Streptophyta; class Magnoliopsida; order Solanales; family Solanaceae; genus Capsicum; species Capsicum baccatum. Next base: position 69,636,544 of record CM061558.1, on the reverse strand, counting down.
TGTCTCAACCTACGCTAGCTACGTAGTTCTGGAACACAAGGATGACTACTAAGAATCACACCCTGAACTGATGGGTGAATTCCCATCCTTGGGTTTACTCAGTTCTAACTTCTACTCCCATCTGAAGGACACTAAACTGAATAACTGAACTGAATAACTGAACTAAACTGATTAGCTGAACTGATACTGATTAAATGGACTAATACTAGTGGTATTGTTTAGCAGAGCTAAACTAAGTTTACTGGATTCCAATAACTGACGGAATGTACTGAGTTATGAAGACTGGTTGAGAGTACTAAAGTTACTGAGATTGACTGTGAATACTGAGGTTGCTGAGGTTACTGAGCACTGAGATTACTAAGATTACTGAGATTACTGGACTACTGAGATTACTGAGATTTCTGAGTTTTCATGAGTCATATGACTAACTGAATTCAATAGATCATGGATTGACTGAGAGTATCGTGAAAACTTGACATGGCTGTAGGCACACAACTATATTTTTTGGGTACAAGTACCCCCAAGACTCGATGGAAGGAAACTGACACAACTTGAATTTCTTGAGTACACGACCATCAATAAAAATCCATAATACATGAGTAAGGTATTTCATGAAGTACATGGTCATCATAATATCTATCATGAATAGGAATGCTTATAATCAAGTCATAAATCTCATATTCTATTATCATGGGCATTCTGACAACATATACTAATCATAGCAATCGCATGGAAACCATTCAAGCATAAGAGAACGGCAACATGTAACGTTTAGTTCATATTGTAATGATTTGGGGATATTATACTTCATGTATTTATTCAACATGTTAAACATGGTAGGGAAAGCATGGATATATTTTGTGTACATAATTTATATCTCCATTATCATACATACTTTATACTACAACAATAACAACACATAATTTACATGGAAATTCATATTGGAGTGTATGACTAACATGAACTTGTTATTTAGATATCATGAAATCATGTAAATATGAAGTTCTAACATACTAGGAATTTTATCAAACTCCTTGCATGCATTCTTTAAGGCATAGGTGAATTTCATACTTGCATTCTATCAATCCATCTAAAGATCATGTTTTTCAACTAACAACATAATTTTCATGAGATATATAGTCACGATACTATTATATAGCAAAACAAACAAGCATCAACATGGGTATGGTCATAACACCACAATCAACCAAGCTTTTGTATTTTATAGATTGATTCTTGAACTCCACGGACTAAAGGAATCCGTGGATGAACCCTACACATACCTTGGAAGGGAGGTTCTTGATGATTGATGGAGGAATTTCCTTGAAATTTGATCTTCAAGATTGATTGTGCAGCCCTAGTTGTTTTTCTCCAATGGTGCTCTTGGATGATGAGCTTTGAGATATTAATAGGGTTGTAATGTGTTTAAAAGCTATATATTTCGTAGGGTTAAGTTTAGGGATGTGTAAGAAGTGTTAAAAGACTTAATTACCCTTAAAATAACTCAAAACGGAGTGTTTTTGGCATTGGAACTAACTTAGGCGGCGCCTAACCAATCGCCTAAGTTTGGTTGGGCGGCGCCTAACCAATCGCCTATCCTTACTGTCTCTTATGAAAATGGGCATAACATTTTGCTTGGGTATTGGATTAAGACAAAATTGGTATTTTTTTAAAGCTAATTCTATTATCTACAATTTGGTGGGTCTAAATCAGCCAAAATACCACATTAGCATTGAGTTATACTCATTAAAAAATGACCCTTTAAAAATCGAACACTAAAACTTGATGGATTCAAAAACTCTTAGCTTGTATTACCTTAAGTGACTCATATGAACATGCTTAATGTATCATAATCTATCTTATCACTAGGATATTCATTGTAAGTCATGCACTAAAATGATACTCACAGGATTGGAGGTTTCATACGTAGGAAAAATGGTTCGTCTCCTAGCTTAGAAACATACGGGGTATTACAATATCTCCCCCTTGGGAACATTCGTCCTCGAACGGAAATTAAATGAAGAGGGAGAGATGATAAGATAAAGTACGTACAAGAAATACACTACTAAAACATGAGTTCATGACTGGCATGACTGAAAGCTGAGCAGAACATACTGAACATCCATATCTGATCCATGAGAAGCTGATTCATGAATATAAGACTGAGGGTTCTAATAAAGTAAGTTTTCTAAAAATTAGAATGCATATCTAATGCACAACTGAAAGGCTGAATCCATGCATATGTGATCCATGATTATATGACTGACATAATACGTGAATGCATGACTGAAAGTACTAATCAGCTGATAACACATATTTGATGCATGAATGCATGACTAAACTTACTCATCAACATGCAATGGTAAAGGTATCAAGTTTGAACTGAAAACTGAACATGGAACTGAATACAAAGTTTGGTATTGAAATATGAACATGAGAACGAATAAGTTTAAGGAAAACAGTTACCTTGAACTGATAATACCGATAAGTTTGAGATTAATTACTCCATATGCATGATCGGAAACATGATAACATAACTAAGTCTGGGATGTGGTAGATATGAATATCATGATCTGAACTGAATCTTGAAAACATGGCATACGACTGAAGTTGGAGTTTGAGGGTTAACTTATGAGTACCCCTTCTCCAAACTGGATTCATCAAGAGAAAATAGAGCAGCATATTTATGTTTTGAAATTTTGGGGGTATGATGTATCTCCCCCTTAGGAAACTATGTCTCTTAAAGAATACTAAATTGGATGAGCTACTGAGGGAAATTGAGGTGATGCACAAGACACCTAGGAATTGAGTCATGACTAAATAGCTAGGATCTGAAATTGAGACATGATACATGAACTGAGTTGAACACGAGCACATAAATACACTAACTTATTTGATTAATTGAATAACTGATTGCTGAATACTGGATCTTCAATGCTAAACTGTACTTAGTTTGAATATCATGATTAAAACTGAATCTTGAAAACATGGCATACGACTGAAGTTGGAGTTTGAGGGTTAACTTATGAGTGCCCCTTCTCCAAACTGGATTCATCAAAAGAAAATAGAGCAGCATGTTTATGTCTTGAAATTTTGGGGGTATGATGTATCTCCCCCTTGGGAAACTATGTCCCTCAAAGAATACTAACTTGGATGAGCTACTGAGGGAAATTGAGGCGATGCACAAGACACCTAGGAATTGAGTCATGACTAAATAGCTAGGATCTGAAACTAAGACATGATACATGAACTGAGCAGAACACGAGCACATAAATACACTAACTTATTTGATTAATTGAATAACTGATTGCTGAATACTGGATTTGCAATGCTAAATTGTACTTAGTCTGAATAGCTGGGCTGAGATTTTTGAGTTTTATGCATAGGAGATAAGGACTAACTGAGTAGAATGACGTATCTCATCATGGATTCATGAAGTTTGTATTATTTTCGAATGCGAGACCAAGCGTACAACATGGATCTGAGGTATTCTATAAACTGGGGTACTGAAACACTGATAACTGAGTACTGACAACCTGAATGCTATGGTCAAGCATGTCTGGAACTGAACTGAGTTTCAAAGCTAGTTACTGAACTGAAGATAACATTATAACTAAGCGTATTGCTAGTACAGAAGTACTGAATTCAAGGACTAAACACTGATCATTGAGTGTTGGATACTGAAACTCTAATTAAGTTGGCAACTGAGTTTTTTGATGGCTACATGCTGGGGACTGACATAAGTCAAGGATCTAAATGTACACTTAGACTTTGTACTTTCCCAACTTCTAAATACGACCCCTTGTTAGACGTTTACTTGCACATTTATCATGACATTCAAGCCTATCTTCACAACTACACCCTCGTACAAAGTAAGCATGCAACAATCTTCTCTTATCTAAACAACTGCTTATCACTACACTGTTCCATAAGGAGAGCTAACTGGAGGAGTAAATTAGAAGGACTTGAAACATAAATAGATACAAACTACACTTGACACATGACTGAAACTTGAGGAATAAAATATCAATAGTTTCGATTTACCAATAAGGTCTGAACGGAGGATATACATAACGTATTCTAAATGTATCTGATCTGTAGGGGCATAGCATGAGTAAGCTAAGTATACTGGAAAGCATGATATGCGTACATGAGTCATGAGCTTCATAACCTGAGTCTAGAGTTTTTTTGTACTCGTGGGACATGATTTGAATACTGAGGGAGCTGGAACTGAACCCCTTATACTAAGAACTGAAGGCGCACATAATCCCATGGAAAGTATGTGAAAGTAGATTGTTCTCATGGAACATGACTCGTACTGTGGAGTAAAAGGGACTCCTTATGCTGGAAATTAAATTCATACATAATTATAGTTCGTGACCATAGAGTTGGTATGCAATTCCTGAGTTGGTTTCGTGATAGCTGAAGTGAAAAACTCTGTACTGAGATGAGAATGGGTCTATAATTGTCTTTCCTTATTACTTTGTATACATATTGGCTCTACTACTGAAATCTGAGGGCCTGGCTTAGGTACTTTATCTACCATCACATACCTACATTATGTTCAACACCTATCTATCTTACTAACACATCATCTGATTCTGTTTCCTCATATAATGCTAATATCACATTCACACCTTCATGCTTAATTTTGAGTCAATTAACTTAAGTATTTAGCTCGTACTGTTCAAGCCTACTGATCTAATCTCCATGAATACATAATCTGATCAAATAGAATAATACTATCCCAACTCTACTACTGCTAAACTTCTGGGTTCAAGAATGAGTTCTTATGATCATGAATAAAATCTGTACGATGTTGGAACAATAATGAACTGATAGGATACTGTTTGAGTCTGTTGCTAATCTCATAACTGACCGTAGGGACTGTCTGAGAAAGCCTTGTCTTTAGGACTTTGAACTTCACTGTTTCTATTACCTTGAAAGTAACGTAAAGTGACCATGAGGGGTGCATGATATGAATCTATATGGTTTCCTTAAAAAAACTTGATATAGCATGATCTTGAGACATGAAAGAAGGGAAACTATTCCTAAAACATCTCATAGCCTCTTGCACATAAGTGTGGTGCTCAACACGCCCATGCACAAGACTCTACTTGATGCAGCTTTCAGACTTCGTAGGACACTGTTGAACCTTAGGCTCTGATACCAAGTTTGTAACATCCCTATTTGCTGAATCGAAATGCTACACAGTGCTCATGACTCCGAAGGACCACAAGCTAACCCATGACTGATATCTGTACCTGTAAGCTATATAATATCTTATAAAATATGTAAAAACATGAACTGTAAGGCCATAAGGTTCAATACTAATACATATTTGAAAAATATGGTATAATAATTCCAAAAAGGAACATAAATACTGAAGTCTGAACATCTAATCTAACATTTAGTCTGAAAGCCTCTAACTGAACTAAATAAGGAGTTGATGGGACATGTCCCCAACTAACTCCAACTACTAAAATAAAGTGAAAACTGAAATAGAAATGAAATCATCATATCCTTTAAGGATGAGGACTCTCGTCTAACTCTGACTGCTGATCCTAGAATTTACTGCTGATTTGGAGCTCATGCCTCTGAACCTATGGTGTAACATAAGAGAAAGCACCATAGCGCAAATGCGTTAGTACGTCTGAATGTACTGAGTATACGAGTGAGGTAGGCTAAATGCAAAGGGTTATATGTATGGACAATACTGATTGATATGAATATGAGAGTACATATATGCATGCGTAACTGTAATTGAGCTCGTGGAGATACGGACTACTGAGTCTGAATACTAATAACATGAGTGTACTAATAATAAGTTCCTGAAAGACTGAGTTTACTGATATTGATATGTAAATCACTAATAAGTGATGGATCTGATACTGTATTACTGAATACTAAGAGATTGATATTGCATTACTGATAAATAAATAATTATTTCTGATAGTTCAAATTATGAAGAAATGGTCTGATTGGCTGTATCTGACAGTCCTGAAGCTGAGTACTAATAGCATGAGTTCTTATAACTGTTATGATTGATAGCATAAGAGACTATATCTCACAGTCCATAAATCTGAAGGAAACTATCTGAGTTCCATTCTATTTCTGAGTTGACTGTATCTGACAGCCCTAATATACTAAAATCTGAAGAGCTATCTGAGTTGTTTACTGAGACTGGGTAGCTATAGCTGACAGCCCTGAAATCTATAACTGAAACTGTGGGAAGTAGTTATCTAACCGACATGCCCCAAATATGCTATAATAGCTAAGCTGGGGTCCAATCTTTGCCCCGATAGGAGGGGTGTCAATACCGCGCCACTGGTAAGAACAGCTGTGAGAACCCTATACTTGCAGGTACTTAATGAGAATGGTGGGAACCCTAAACTAATGATTTAAGCCACCTCATCAACCCTAATCTGACGGGCTAAGATGTCTTAACCTACGTTGGCTACGTAGTTCTGGAACACAAAGATGACTACTAAGAATCACACCCTGAACTGGCGGGTGAGTTCCCATCCTTGGGTTCACTCGGTGATAACTTCTACTCCCATATGAAGGACACTGAACTGAATAACTAAGCTGAACTGAATAACTGAACTAAACTGATTAGCTGAACTGATACTAGTGGTATTGTTTAGCAGTGTTAAACTAAGTTTACTGGATTCCAATGACTGACGGAATGTACTGATTTCTGAGGACTGGTTGAGAGTACTGAAGTTACTGAGATTGACTGGGAATACTGAGGTTGCTGAGGTTACTGAGCACTGAGATTACTAAGATTACTGAGATTACTGAGATTTCTGAGTTTTCCTGAGTCACATGGCTGACTGAATTCTATAGATCATGGCTTGACTGAGAGTATCGTGAAAACATGACATGGCTCTAGGCACACAACTATATTTTTCGGGTATAATTACCCCTAGGAATCGATGGAAGGAAACTGGCACAACTTGAATTTCTTGAGTACATGACCATCAATAAAAATCCATAATACATGAGTGGGGGATTTCATGAAGTACATGGTCATCATAATATCTATCATGAATAGGAATGCTTATAATCAAGTCATAAATCTCATATTCTAATATCATGGGCATTCCGACAACATATACTATTCATAGCAATCACATGGAAACCATTCAAGTGTAAGGGAACGACAACATGCAATGTTTAGTTCATATTGTAATGATTTGGGGATATTATGCTTCATGTATTTATTCAACATCTCAAACATGGTAGGGAAAACATGGATATATTTTGTGTACATAATTTATATCTCCATTATCATACATGCTTTATACCACAACAATAACAACACATAATTTGCATGGAAATTCATATTGGAGTGTATGACTAACATGAATTTGTTATTTAGATATCATGAAATCATGTAAATATGAAGTTCTAACATACTAGGCATTTTATCGAACACCTTGCATGCATTCTTTAAGGCATAGGTGGATTTCATACTTGTATTCTATCAATCCATCTAAAGATCATGTTTTTCAACTAACAACATAACTTTCATGAGATATACAGTCACAATACTATTATATAGCAAAACAAACAAGCATCAACATAGGTATGATCATAACACCAGAATCAACCAAGCTTTTGTATTTTAAAGATTGATTCTTGAACTCCACGGACGAAAGAAATCCGTGGATGAACACTACGCATACCTTAGAAGGGAGGTTCTTGATGATTGACGAAGGAATTTCCTTGAAATTTGATCTTCAAGCTTGATTGTGCAACCTTAGTTGTTTTTCTCCTATGGTGCTCTTGGATGATGAGCTTTGAGATGTTAATAGGGTTGTAATGTGTTTAGAAGCTGTATATTTCACAGGGTTAAGTTTAGGGATGTGTAAGAAGTGTTAAAAGACTGAATTACCCTTAAAATAACTCAAAACGGAGTGTTTTTGGCATTGGAACTAACTTAGGCGGCGCCTAACCAATCGCCTATCCTTACTGTCTCTCATGAAAATGGGCATAACTTTTTGCTCGGGTGTTGGATTAAGGAGAAATTAGTATCTTTGGAAATCTAATTTGATTCTCCACAATTTTGTGGGTCTAAATCAGCCAAAATACCACATTAACATCAAGTTATACTCGTTCAAAGATGACCCTATAAAAATCAAATACTAAAACTTGATGGATTCAAAAACTCTTAGCTTGTATTACCTTAAGTGACTCATATGAACATGCTTAATGTATCATAAGCTATCTTATCACTAGGATATTCATTGTAAGTCATGCACTAAAATGCTACTCATAGGATAGGAGGTTTCATACGTAGGAAAAATGGTTTGTCTCCTAGCTTAGAAACATACGGGGTATTACAGTACTAGTATGCAAAGTGAGGTAGGCTAAGTGCAAGGGTTCATATGCATGAATTATAACTGACTAAATAACATGAACATGACTACGTGAGGATATATGCATGAATACATAACTGTGACTAAAATCATATGGATTATGGATTTTGAGTTACTGATAACATGGATTGCTAACAACATGGATTACTGATATACTTATAACTGATATACTGATTACTAAGTGAATGTGTCTAATACTCCTGATTCTGATGGAACTAAATGAGTTTTGTACTGAGCTAAGAGACGACATCTTATTGTCCTAAAATTTGTAGAACTATCTGAGTTCTTTACTAAAGATTGAGACTGAGACTGTAGGAGGTAGTCATCTAATGGACATGCCCTAAATAAGATAATATAGCTGAGTTGGGGTTTAATCTATAGCCCACTTAGAAGGGTATCAATACCTCCTCACTGGTAAGGACAAGCTTTGAGTGACCCTCATCTATCAGGTACTCTAATAAGAATGTGGGACCCTCATTTACCAAGTTAAGACACCTCATCAACCCTCATCTAGCAGGTTTGATGTCTCAACCTACGCAGGCTACGTAGTTCTAGAACGTAAGGATTGCTTCTAAGAATTGCACTCTTTGCTAAAAGGTGAGTTTCTATCCTTGGGTTCACTCGGTGCTGAATCCTACTCCCATCTGAATAGACATTGAACTGATTATATTGAGCTGAACTAGACTGATTTTGCTGAGATCTGTTGACTGATGGAATGCTATTGAATTCTGATAACTGATTGAGTTTACTAAGGATTTAGCTGAATAATGAATGGGACTGGATCGACACTGAGATTACTGAGTTTCCTGAGTTCTGCAACTGAACTAAAGTACTACTGATCGTGACATGATTGAGACTATTCTGTAACTGACACTGGCTCTAGGCACATATCTAAATTATCGGGTATTAAATATCCCCAGGACTCGATAGCATAGAAATAATAATACATAACTATTCTTGAACACGTGACCATAGTCATCAATTCAAAATACAATCATTGAGGGATTTTACAAGAACTTGAATGTCATAAACTTGTACATGGATAGGGAAAGCATGCAATATATCATAAATCCATAATTTCAATCTCATGAATATTTCCTCAAATTATTGCAAGACATAGCTTTAGCAGGGAAGTCATTTTGAACATGTAGGTACATCATGAGTTCATCACTTGGATCACAAATGGGTCATAATACATAATTCTTATTCACTTAGGCGTTTTGACAAACACATTTAAGGCATAACCCTTTTCTAGGGCCTGAATCAACAACTAATACATCATGACTATATCAAGCACTTCAAATTTAAGGATTTCAATCCACATGCTATCATAAAGTCATGAAAATTCAATAAAGATTCAATCTTGGAAATCATAACACAATATTTACATATGTACAATCGAACCCACATTATGGAATTCAAAACTCATATTTTGAAAAGGGTTTCTTGAGCTCCAAGGGTGGAAGGGACCCTTGGATGAACACTTTACATACCTTTGTTGAAGAGTTTTAGAAAGTTAACGGAGAAATTAATTACCTAGAGTTTTCTTGTTCTTGAGCAATTGTGAAAGAATGACTACCATTATCTAAAAGAGGGCTAAATTTAGTGTTATGAGGGCTGAAGGTTGGGGGAAAGACCTAATTACACTTAAGGATGTGGGTCTAAAAGACAAAAAATATGCCAGCGATACTACAGCCAACGCGGCACGTCGAGGGTACCAATGCGATAATCGACATGACGCGGCAACATCGCTTCAGTTCATAGAATTTGGCTTGAGCTTAGGTTAATTTTATCTATCGACGCGATTGGCAATACGATGCGCCAACATTGCATCGACTTACTGTTTTGGGATTTCAAACAAGGTCTGGACGAGGTCCAAAAAATCCAAAAGTTATTTGGGGACACCTATTGACCTCCTTGATCATGAATTAGAAAAAATATAGGCCTTTAAAGGACTTTAAGGTCATGAAATGAGATCGCTAATTTTTGAAAGTAAAATAAACTAAGTCTAGAAACTTAGCCAGAATTTTCTAAGTTTGAGACCTCTTAACAAGCCTGAAGGACTGAATTATGCTAGAAATTTTTACCGGGTCTTAAACATGTGAACCTTTTGCCATGCCTCTTCATGTTCTTACCTCCATAGAAGATTCTTTAGTGGTGGGTCAGGTGTACCGCTTTTGTGCTGTCACCTTTATGGGTCGTGAGACTAGGTCTACTTGATTATCCTTTATTGAATTTTGATGTTATTTTGGGTATATATTTATTAGCTCCTTATCATGCTATTTTGGTCCATTATGCTAAGATCATGACCTTAGCTATGCTGGGTGTGTCGAGGTTAGCTTGGAAGAGTATGCTTAATTCGAGTCTAAAGGGTGTTATATTTTTGTATATGCTCATCGTATGATAGAGAGAGGGTCTTGTCTTATTTATCTTATTTTCATGATACTAGTGTTGTCTCATCACGCCCTATGGATTTTATTTGGGTCGTTTATTAGTTCATGGATTTGTTTTTCTACAAATTTGCTTGGTATGCCTCCAGATTATGATATTGATTTTTATATTGACGTGGAGTTGGAAATATAGCCTATTTCCACCCCTCTAGATTGGATAGACCTGGTTGAGTTGAAGGTTTTAAAGGAGAAGTTGTAGGATTTATTTAGTAAGGGGATCCCTAGACTTAGTATATCTCTTTGGAGTGCTCTTGTCTCTTTTGTGAAGAGAAAAATATTGTTATATGAGCATATGTGCTGACTATAGGCAGTTGAACAAAGTGACAGTTAAGAATAAGAATCTTCTTCCTCACATTAATGATCTTTTTGACCATCTTTAGGGTGCTTTGGTGTTTTCCAGGATTGATTTGAGATTCGTGTACCACCAATTGAAGATTAGATCTTTAGATGTTTTGAAGATGACTTTTAGGACTCGCTACAGTTAGTATGAGTTCTTTGTCTTGTGCTTAGGATTGATCAATGCCCCTATAGCGTTCATGGAGTTAATGAGCCAGGTATTTTAATTTTATCTTGACATCTTTGTGATTGTATTTATAAATGACATCTTGGTTAATTCGAAAAATAAAGCCAACCATGTGAATTATTTGAGGATTGTACTTTAGAGGTTGCTTGATGAGAAGTTATATGCCAAGGTTTCCAAGTGTGAGTTTTGGTTGGGTTCTCTCTTTCTTGGGTTATATGGTGATCAAGGATGGTATTATTTTTAATCCAACCAAAATAACGACAATTCATGATTGGGCTAGACCTACTTCTCCTATCGACTTCAGAGTTTTATTGGTTTAGTGGGTTATTATTGGCGTTTTGTAGAGGTTTCTAATCTATTGCAGCTCATTGGACCAAATTAACTCAAAAAAGTGGTATTACGGTGGTCGAATGCGTGTGACAAGAGCTTCCAAAGGCTTCAAGAGTTGTTGCCTTTGACTACTAGTCTAACTTTTCTGAAAGAGGGTGCGGCTTTTATCATGTTTTGTGATGCTTCTGTTGTTGGTTTGGGTGCGATGTTGATACAGGAGGTTCAGATGATTGCTTATCCCTATCATCAGTTGAAGCCCCACGAAAGAAATTACCCTGCCATGATTTGGTGTTGGCAGCCATAGTATTTTTGTAGAAGTTCTAGCATTATTATTTGTATGGAGTTCCTTGTCAGATCTTCATAGACTATTGTAGCGTTTAGTACTTCTTCGGTTAGGGAGATCTTAACATTAGGCAACGACATTGGCTTGAGTTGCTTAACGATTATGACCTCACTATGCTGTATTATTGGGAAAGGCTAATGTGGTTGAAGATGCCTTGATGTAACACCTCGAAACTACCCCCTAGACGTCAGATAGTGATCAAGATTATGAATAGCTCCAATCTAACCCATGATATCTATTTAGTTTAAAACTCATATGAAAAGTGGACTAACAGGTATAGAAATAGAAGGTTTAAAATTTCATATCTTAATGGAAGTCTTTAAATTGGAAACCTTAAACAAACCCTTTGATCTTAAAACATACATAGTCTGACAAGACTCTACCACTGACTAGAAAGCCACCCGAACATAAATAGAAATTAGATAACTAAAATACTTGCATCACTGAACAAAAGTCTGATACGATGGGTCCTCAGACTATGAGGACTCACCAAAAGTCAAAATGTAGGAGATGATGCCCGTAGTCAATTGTGCTGCTGTAAACGAGCACCAGAACCTATATTATAAGACAATATAGAACATAGACATATATGTGGGTCAATACCTCTTGAATGTATTAAGTATGTGAGGGCAAATTCATAAGTGAAACAAAAATGAATATACATGTATACTGTCAAATAATGCATGCTAAGCATAAATGACACACCTTAAACTTGAATAAAAATAAGAAACTGCTAGATCATAAAACATGAATAATTAAACATATGAATAAGCTTAGTGAGCCATAACACTTAGTTTCTAAAGTCTTTACTCTTATTCTTTATTATGGGAGATTCTTCTAACCGACATAAACCATGTGAGCTACCATGGAGTCCAACGTCTTACCTACGTTGGGGAAAGTTGTTCTATCCTTGCCATCAAAATAGAGCCTTAACTTAAGTGATCACTAAATTTCCTCCATATTTGGAAAAAGCTTAACCTATGGTGGTTCATAGTTTCTAGAAATTTAGGATACGCTCATCCGTATTTTTCTTGGTGCTAAATACTACTTCCAGAATACTTATATGCTCATACTTTAAGAAATCCACCTTAAAAATAGCATAAGGGCTTATAGAATGAAAACCAATTAGGCTTCTCTTTACTTCAAATCATAATAAATATGAATAGTTTTGGATTTCATGTCTTATCTTTACATCAAAAGATCAAACTTTTCTTTAAATCATGTTATAACACATATCAATGGAGGTTAAGAGCATAAACTTCTTGTAAACTCAGTACTTGTACTTAGGACTTTGAATTCATGCCTTGTTTCATATAATTCATAGTAAAAACATTACGCTCAATAATCACCTTGAAATTTTTCAACAATGTCCCAGTCAAGATAATGAAATTCGAATCACAATATAAATCTCACAGTTAAAAACAAAAATATCCGTAAACCTTGTTGCACTTAAAGCTTTCAATTACATAGTAGTGTTATACTTCAAGAATATGGTTATTTTGGTATGAACCCTAATTCAAAACAAGTATATTAAATCTCAAAATCATGCAATTTGAAAACAAGGATGGAAGATTATCCTTGTTCATAAACCCCACATACCAAAATTTCTTGACTTGTGAAGAAAGTTTGAACCTTGCGACTTGAAAGATGAATTTGTATGAGGAACCCTAACCTTGATGTTCTTGAATATGGGAGGAGGAAAGTGTTGTTAATTGAATAAGGAATAGAGGAAAATAATGCCTCTTTGGAACTACCAAAAAGCCATTAGCTGAACTTTATAGAAATTGTTCGTCAGTCTTTACGAGTTAACCATACGACTCGTATGGTGAGGGTATGACTAGGAAACATGACCCATAAGCTTGGTAGAATCTAAGAGGGTACACAAGGGTCATCATATGAGTCTAAACGTATGACTATTAACATCTCCATATGACTTGTATCCCCCCACTCGTAGCTTGGACAAAATCTTAGGGAGCCTACATCGATGAACTCATGAATTCCCTTTATACGGCTCATATAGTAATCTTACAAATCTAAGGATTGAGTTTTACCTACAACAGAATGTCCACCATTCCATACTTTCTTTAATAAAGCTACAATATACCACTTGTATGTTGTATGTACAACTCAAGGAAATGAGTCATATGATGCACAGAGACTTCCAGACATGGGGTATTACAATATCTTCCCCTTGGAAACATTTGTCCTCGAATATGGTTCACTTAGGATTTGGATTTTTGAAAAGGATCAATATATCCACACTGAATTTATAACCAAACTTACCACTACCACAAGGATTCAATTTCTCACAACATAAATTACGATATAAGAGCACTTAAACGAACTTAAGGAGAAAGAATTTGCTGGAAAATAACACTTTACCATAGGTAGGAAATGAATTTGAGGAGAAGAGATGAGGATACTTGGTCATTATGTCTACTTTAGCTTCCCAACTATCCCTTTAGACCAACTGGTTTCTCCAAAGAACTTTTACTGAGGCTACTTCCTTATTCTTTAACCTCTGAACCTACCTATCAATTATCTCTACAGAATGTCCTCATATGATAAGTTATATTTTACTCCAATACTCTTTAGGGGAAATACTAAGGATGGATTTCCAAAACACTTCTTAAGAATTGAAACATGGAACACTAGGTGAACTGCAGCTAACTCTGATGGAAGGTTCAATTCATAAGCAACCTCTCCTACCCACTTCACTATCTTATACGGACCAACAAATTATGGTCTCATCTTTTCGTTTTTTCCGAACTTCATAATTCCCTTTATAGGTGACACCTTCAAGAATACCCAATTGCCCACTTCAACTTTGAGCTCTGTCTTTCTTACATCAGCATACGATTTCTGACAGCTCTGAGTAGTTTATAATCTTTCATGAATCGGCTGAACCTTTTCCATAGCTTCAAGAACAGAGTTCAGCCCAATTAAGGCCCCTCCACCAACCTCAAACCATCTTATAGGTGACCTACACCTATGTCCATACAACACTTTAGATGGGGCCATTTGAATGCTAGCATGATAACTATTATTATAAGCAAACTTAATCAAAGGTAGATGGTCATCACAACTTTATTTAAAGTCAATAACACACACCCTCAGCATGTATTCTAGTGCATGAATTATAAATTCAGCCTGACCATCGATCTGTGGATGAAAAAATATACTAAACTTAACCTTTGTATAGGTCCTTCTGAAAAGACTACCAAAACTGTAGAGTGAACTACATGCCTCTATCCGAAATGATGGAGAGGGGTATCCCATGAAACCTTACTAACTCCTGGATATACACTTTGTCCTAGTCTTCCACTATTTCTGAAGTCTTGGCAGGTAGGAAATGAGCTGATTTTGTCATTCGGTCAACCATAACCCAAATTGAATTATGCTGACATCTTGTGCGAGACAACCCTGTGATGAAATCTTAATTTACTACCTCCCACTTCAAAATAGGGATACTAATCTATTACAATGTACCGCCCGATCTCTGGTGTTCAACCTTAACTTGATGGCAATTGGGACACTTGGCTATAAACATAGCTATGTCCCTCTTAATACCATTCCATCAATAAAGTACATTTATTTCATAGTGTTTTAGCAATTCCAACCACCTTCACTTATGAATATTCGGCTCTCATTGAGAAAATACATACTGAAGACTTTTATGGTCAATGAAAACATCAACATTCACACCATAGATGTAGTGTCTTTAAATTTTCAAGAAAAATCCATGGCAGCTAACTCCAAGTCGTAAGTTGGGTAATTCTTTTTGTGATCCTTAAGTTACCTAAAGGCATAAGCTATCACTCTCCTATTTTGTATCAATACACAACCTAACCCAACTATGGATGTATCATAATACACTATAAATCTGTCTAACCCTGCTGGAAGAGCTAACACTGGTGCCGACGTTAATCTATCCTTCAACTTTTGAAAACTCTTGTCACCCTTATCTGACCATATAAACTTTACTTTCTTTTGGGTCAACTTAGTCAATGGTGTGGCTATAGAGGAGAACCCTTCAAAAAATCTTCTGTAATACCCAGCCAAACCTAAAAAGCTTTGAATATCGGATAGAGTGAGGGTCTAGACTAGTGTTTCACTATATTAGTCTTCTGAGGATCTACATGAATACCAACCCTTGAAATGACATATCCCAAGAAGGTAACAGATTCCGACCAAAATTCATATTTACCAAACTTCGCATAAAATTGACGATCCTTAAGGGTCTGTAACACAATTCTCAAATGGTCTGCATGATCCTCCCCACTCTTGGAATACACTAGTATGTCATTTATAAAGACAATGAAAAATATGTCTAAGTACTGCTTGAAGACCCTATTCATCAAATCCATAAAGGCTACATGGGCATTTATCAGTCCAAATGACATAACCACAAACTCAAAATGGCCATACCTCATTCTAAAAGCTATTTTTGGAATGTATTTCTCCCTAACTTTCACCTGATGGTATCCCAACCTAAGGTCAATCTTGGAGAACCATCGGGCACACTGAAGTTGATCGAACAAATCGTTGATTTTAGGAATGGAATACTTGTTCTTGATGGTAACCTTATTGTGATGTCTATAATCTATACACATTCTGAGAGTGCTATCTTTATTGTACATGAAAAGGCCTAGAGCACCCTACAGAAAAACACTGGGTCTAATGAAACCTTTTTCTAAGAGGTCCTTAAGCTACTACTTTAACTCTTTAAGTTCAGCCGAAGCCATATGATATGGCGGAATAGAGATGTCTTGAGTAGCTGAAAGAAGATCAATGCCAAATTCTATTTCTCTATATAGAGGTATCCCTGGCATATCTTTGGGTAAAATCTCGGGAAACTCATTGACTGCACGGACCGATTGAACTGTTGGGACTTTAGACTTAGTATCTTTAACTTAAACTAAATAATATATACACCCTTTTGATATTAATTTTTTGGCCTTAAGATAAGAGATGAAATGACCTTTGGGAGACACAGGATTACCTTCCCACTCGAAAACTGCCTCATCAGGAAACTAAAACTTCACCACACGAGTGCGATAATATATTGATGCATAGCATGAATGGAGATAATCCATTCCCAGAATGACATCAAAACCTACCATCTCTAACTTTATTTGGTCCACTAGTATGACTTTGTGGAGGATAATAATAGGACACTTAGCAAAAACTAAGTCACCCACTGGGGTAGAAACTGAGAAGGGCTTGGAGAGATTTTTAGGACCTACTCCAAAATTTACATCAACCAATGGAGTTACATAAGAGAGATTTAGTCTTGGGTCTAACAACACATATATATCAAGGTAAAAGGTACGAAGCATACTAATTACAATATCTGGTGAGCTCACCTACTCCTAACGGGATGGTAAAGCATAGAACTGATTTTGGTATTGTCCTCTATAGTTATTAGATAATATGCCCTGTGGAGGGACTAGGAGACCTGGCTGAACTGTTGTATTAGTAACCTGAGTCTGAGGACAAACATACCTACTTTCTATCTTAGCATACGAGCACTTCTTGATTCTATGGCTCAGCTTTCCATAACCATAGCAACCCCCTTTTCCTATTAAACACTCATCAGGATGGGTCCTGCCACACTTTGCATATGTCGGGTAACTAGGCCTCCCAACTACACTATTCTAAGACCTGGAATTTGAAGTCTTAACCCACTACTCCTATCTAGTCCTAGGTGTAGGGGCACAGGCTAAAAATGGTGCAAGCACTGATGAGTTTCCTTGAAACTGTGAATGGATCCCCCCTCCAGATCTTGGCTTACTATGCTCAAACTGTCTAGTTCTAGCCTTTTTTTCTCTTCTCCCTTAACTTCAACTTTTCTACCTCAATCTATTAAGCATAGGTTATCAATCATGTAATGTTCACATATCTAATCAGGATGGTAATCCTACACTCCTTATCCACCAAATCAGATACCCAATAACAAACTTACTCATATAAGTCTAGAGTTAGATAACAAATCGGGAGAATATTTAGACAGTTGAGAGAACTTAAGGCAGTACTCTTTTATTGCTATATAGCCCTACTTTAGGTTTATGAACTCCTCTTCCTTAGCTTTCCTCATATCACATAAAAAGAACTTGTCCAGAAAAGCACTCTGAAATACCTGTCAACTCATAGAAGCTATATTTCCACCCCTACTTTCCTTACATATAACAACCCAATTATAACCAATATCCTTCAACCTATAAGATGCTAAATCTACACTCTCCTCCTTAATAGTATGCATAATCTGAGTAATCTTTCTCGCCTTATTAATAAAGAGTTGAGGATACTCATCCACCTTTGACCCATGGAACTCAGGTAGATTCATCCTTATAAAGTCCCGAATCCTAACTGCAGCTAAATTACCATTTTGCTAAAGTAGGACTATTACTTGTTGGTTTCCCTAAACATTGGCATTCATAGATTGGGCCAATGCTTGAAAGACAGTCTAAAATTTAGCATGGGATACATTCTCATTCAGAGGGTCAGCATGTATGTGATGGGTCACCATTTTTACATGTGTCGGCTTATTAAAGAGGTATATTCTGTCATGTAAAAGCATAAGTTAAGGCAGATAGGGACAACTGTAGGCATGATATATCATGAAATAAATGATGATTCCTAACTCGTTCCATAGCCTCTTGCTTATAAATATGACATGCTTCATACTCATGATCAAGACTCTATGTAACACAAATTTTATGAAACCCTAGGACTCTTTAAAACCTTAGGCTCTAATACTAAGTTTGTAATGCCCCAGAAGTATCTCCTGGATGTCACACAGTGCTCAAGACTACGAATATCTCTAATCTAACCTTTGATATATTTATTTATCTTGAAACTCACATAAAAAGTAGATTAACAGGTATAGAAATGAAAGGTAAATGATTTTATATCTTAATAAAAGTATTTAACTTGGAAAATTTAAAAAAACCCTTTGATCTAAAAACATACACAGTCTGACAAGCCTCTACTACCGACTAGAAAGCCACTGGGACAGACCCCAGCTGACCCAAACATAAATGGAAATCAAATAACTAAAATACTTACATCACTGAACAGAAGTCTAATAAGCTAGGTCATCGGACTATGAGGACTCAGCAAAAGTCAGGATGTAGGTTAAGATTCCCATAGTCAATCGTGCTACTGGAAACGAGCACCAAAACCTACATTATAAGACAATGTAACACATAGACATATATGTGGGTCAATACCTCTGGAATGTACTGAGTATGTAGGGTGAATGAATAAGTGAAACAAAATTAAATATACATGTATATTGGTAAATAATGCATGCAATGTGTACATGACTCACCTTGAACTTGAATAAAAAAAATTGCTAGATCATAAAACATGAATAATGAAACATGTGAATAAGCTTAGTGAGACATAACACTTAGTTTCTAAAATCTTTACTCTAATTCTTTCTTATGAGATATTCTTCTAAATGACATAAACATGTGAGATGCCATGGAGTCCAATATCTTACCCATGTCGGGGAGAGCTATTCTACCTTGCCATTGGAATAGAACCTTAACTTAAGTGATCACTGAACTTCCTCCATCTTGGGAAAAAAGTTTAACCTACGGTGGCTCATAGTTTCCAAGAATTTAGGATACACTCATCTGCATTCCTTTCTCGGTGCTAAATACTACTCCTAGATACTTTTATGCTTATACTTTAAGAAATCCACCTTAAAAATAGCATAAGGGATTATAGACTAAAAACTAGTTATGCTTTTCTTTACTTTAAATCATAATCAATATGAATAGTTGTGGATTTCTTGCCTTATCTTTAGATCAAAAGATCAAACTTTTCTTTAAATCTTGTTATAACACATATCAATGGAGGTTAAGAGCTTAAACTTCTTGTAAACTCAGTACTTGTACTTAGAACTTGGATTTTATGCTTTGTTTCATAGAATTCATAATAAAACATTATGCTCAATAATCACCTTGAAATCTTTCAACAATATCCCAGTCCAGCTAATGAAATTCAAATCACAACATAAATCTCACAAGTAAAAACATAATATACATAAAACTTATTGCTTAAAGCTTTCAATCACATAGTAGTATCATACTTCAAGAATATGATTATTTAGGTATGAACCCTAATTCAAAACAAGTATATTAAATCTCAAAATTATGCACTTTAGGCACAAGGATGGAATATTACCCTTGTTCATAAACCCCACATACTTGAAATTTATTGACTTGTGAAGAAAGTTTGAACCTTAGACTTGAAAAATGAATTAGTATAAGGAACCCTAATCTTGATGTTCTTGAATATGAGAGGAGGAAAGTGTTGTTAATTTGATATGGAATAGAGAAAAATAATTTCTCTTTGGGGGTTATAGGTCGTGGTTGGGAGTTATATGAGGGTAAAAGACCAAAATTCCTTAGCTGAACTTTACAGAAATTGGTCATAAGTCTTTACGATTCACCCATATGACTCGTAAGCTTGGAATAATCTAAAGGTACAAATTGGTCAGCATAAAAGTCTAAACCTACGACTAGTAACACCTCCATACAATTTGTAGTCCTCCACTCGTAGCTTGGATAAAATCTTAGGGAGCCTATACTAATGAACTCGTGACGCTCGTATAGTGATCTTACAACTCTCAGTATCGAGTTGTACCTACAACAGAATATCCACCATGCCACACTGTCTTAAATACGACTACAACATACCACTCATATGTTGTATGTACAACTTAAGGGAATGAGTCATATGATATATAGAGACTTCTAGACACAGGGTATTATACTTGTGCTAAAACTTGACTAGTATGGGGATTTTAGCTCATCTCTTGACCAAAGAGTGACCAATATACTTGGAGGTTCAATCTCTAGATAACTAGATGGCTAGGCTTGATATTTTGACACTAAGGCATGTTTTAGCCTTTGTTGATGCTAGATCTTCCTTTATAGAGAAGATTTAAGATCAACTATTTGATGATGGTAGTTTGAGGGTGATATAAGATATGTTGTTGAGTGGCAAGGCTAAGGCGAAATCTCTTGATTTTGATGGTGTTTTCAGGATTGAAGGATGAGTTTGTGTGTTGAAAGTTGGTAGATAGGGGAGATTGATTTTGGAGGAGACATATTGCTCTAGATATACTATCCATCAAGGGGTGGCTAAGATGTATTGTAATTTGAAGAACTATAACTTGTGGGGTGGCATAAAGAAGGACGTGGTGGACTTTGTAGATTGTTGCTTGTGTTATAAGCAGGTGAAGGCTGAGTATAAAAAACCAAGTGGTTTTTTTTACAGATTACCCATTTCTAAGTGGAAGTGGGAGCGGATTACTATTGACTTCATGAGTGAATTGCCTCATAATTCTTATGGGTGTGATATCATTTGGGTCATCGTGGATCAATTGACCAAATTAGCCTATTTCATACCTATTAAGATCTCCTTCAATATCGAGAGGTTGTCTCGTATCTATGTTCGTGAGATAGTTCATCTTTATTGGGTGACCATGTATATTATTTTAGACAGAGGCTCATTTTTCACTTCTAGATTTTGATGGACTTTTTAGGAGGAGTTAGGTACTCAGGTTGACCTTATTATGACTTTCCACCTCTATATCGATTGTTAGTCAGAGCGAACTATTTTGGTTATGGAGGATGTGTTCTGCACATTTGTTATGGACTTTAGAGGTCAATGAGAGAAATATTTAGACTTGGTGGAGTTTGCTTATAATAATAACTACCATTTGAGTATTGAGATAACATCTTTTGAGGCATTGTATAATAGGTGTTGTTGATTTTCTATTGGTTGGTTTGGTACTTTAGAGGTTAGACCCCATGGTATCAACATGCTTCATGAGTTTTGGACAGGGTTCGAATAATTTAGGATAGGCTTTGGGTAGCCCAAAATAAGGAAAAAGTTATAAAGATTATAGGATTCGTGCCTTGAATTTGGGATTAGTAATCGAGTCTTTCTTCGTGTGTCACCCATTAAGGGCGTGATGAGGTTTGGGAAAAGAAACAATATTTGTCCGAGGTACATTGGACCATTTGAGATTCTTCATACATATTGGGAGGTTGCTTATGAGTTGGCATTACCTTTTGACTTTTCATCCATGTATCTAGGTTTTTAATGTATCTATTCTTTGGTGCTATATTTTGGATGAGTCTCATGTTCTTCTTTGGAATTCGATTCAGTTGGATCAAATGTTGACTTTTGTAGAGGAGGTAGTGTCCATTTTAGCCAAGGATGTTAGACGGTTGTGTTCTAGAGATATTTTTATGGTTAAGGTTTAGTTGAGACCATCCTATTTAGGAGGCTACTTGGGAGGTCGAGTCCATTATGCATAGCATTTAGCCCTAGCTTTTTACTGATTTAGGTATTTTCTTGCCTTTTAGTTTGAGGACTAACTAGAGTCTTAATGGTGGATTTGTATTGACCTGATTTGTGAAAAACTTGCTTCATAATTTTCAATGCAATCTAGAGTGATTATGATGAACTTATGGTTTTTAAAGGCTTAAAAAGTCATATAATTGACTTTGGTCAATATATATTGTTTTGAGTATAGATGGTGATTTGAAAAGTGTCATTAGGTCTGAAATATTAAATTTGGTTGGTTCGAGTATGGGAGCTTTATTTTGTATTTCGATCCTTTGTTTGAAAAATAGTAAAAAGGGATCCCGAGGGTTAATATGTTGAAAACCACCTTTTTTAAAAATTCAACGTTGCAATTGAGTCTGGAACATTGAAATTAGTCTTGTAGAATATATGGTTTGTCTCTGTGGGGTCCCGATCAAATCACAATATTCCATTTGGAGCTTGGTAGACTTGCACCAAAATTAGCATTTGATGATATCTGGTGCATTAGCTTAAGCAACCAAGGTTGGCTTAAGTGGTAGCCGCTTTAGCAGCCCAATATTGCTTAAGTGAAAGCCGCTTATGCGGTAGCTACTGTATATAACCCTCTTTTCTTATTTTCCTCTATTTTTAGACCTCCAAGCTTCGAGAAAGGAAATTTTAAGGGTTTTTAATTGAATTACGTGTGGGTAACCCCCAATACCTTCAAAAATACCTTTTAATCATAATTTTTAAATGTGATTTTGATATTTTTATCAGTAAAGCTTATAATGGTTTTTCTTTTATTTGAACCTCATTTTAAACCCATTTCTGTATGGGTTTTCAATCGTAAACTCCTATAACCTCAGAGAATTTCTATTTGGAACAAAATTCCAGTTTTTCACTTTCATTTTCAAACTGATTTTTTGAACCCATTTTGGACTCTACCCAAATATGGATAATATGCGTATCTTTAGATTTCCTTTAATGTGTAGATGTTATATTTGAATGTTGTAGTTGATCTTGAGGCTATTTATAAGGGAAATAACTTTATGTTGGAGGACTTTAGCCTGGGGTTTCATTGTTTTGAGGTGGGTTATGGATTAACTTATTTTAGACTGAACTGGATAGTTAATATATAAGTAAAACATTATATAAATTTGGGAAAATAACTATAAGGTTTATATCTTTATATTATTATTACTTTTGTGTGCTTGTGTAGGGCATATATTCTATTGTTGTTGTTGACTTGAGATAACTGATTTTGTGTGTTGCTCGTGTGGGGGATTTATTTGACATCATTTTCTACCTTTAGTCTAGATATAATGATGTGGAATGGCTTAAATTGTTATTTTAGGCCTTTTGAGCATTAGTTGCCTTTTTCATGATGAAAATGCCTAAGTTAGGGGTTGATATATCTAAATGATGTCTTACATGTATATGTATCCCACTGGTGCCTAATTTGAGTTGATAATCATAAGTTATGGACATATCGAGTTAATTTTTGTAGGCACTTATATATACATGTTGGATGTATTGGATATCTTTGTGTTGAGTTGACTGTGAGGATTACATCCTCATTTTATGCATGCACATTTATGAGATATTAGTACTATTAAGGAACACTATTTTTGAAAGAAAATGAGACACTTTTATAAAAACCCTCTCCGTGAACATGAGTCTGAGAAGGGGATTGAGATATTAAGATATGAATTATAGTATATATGTGCAATACCCCAGATTTGAATTATAGTATATGTGTGCAACTCCCCAGATTTTGCCCATGGAAAAATCTCTGAGTTTTGAGCTTACTGCTCTGACTACGACTCATGAAATGAGTCACATGGTCTCCTTACGGGTTGTTAGGATCAAGCCATAGGGTAACCAGTGAAGGTTGTCCTTATTTTTTCCTTTGGTTACGATTTGACCACACAACTTGTAAAGACTCATTACGAGTCGTATGGTACGACTAGTAGGCAAACCATTATTGGTGCCAAACTCTCTGTCTTGATCACGACTAGACTCAATGAGTTGTATGGTGTGACTCATGAACAAACTATTTTGATGGTCCTAGCTTCAGCCTAGGGTACAATTAGGACCCTACGAGTCGTAGCTAGTCCTCATGAGTCGTAGGGTGACCCGTGGTCATTGGCAATAATTTTAGTGTTTTAATTGAAGGAACTTTAGACATTTTCCTTTTCCCCACTTAAGACCCACGACTTAAAAGCATAATGGAGACCCTATTCTTAACAATTAGCTATTCAAAACATATTCTTTCCTCTCTCAAATCCCTAAGTCAAGAACACAAGTATTTCTCAAGGAATTGGTAATTAGAGCGTCTAAGGGTTGATTTCTCTTTATAATTCTTCATATCTCAGGCATGTTACTCTTCCCTTTAACTTGTTTTACTTAAAGAATGTATTTAAATGGTTGTTCATGTGGATTTTAATATGGGTTTTGATATTGTTGAGGGTTTTGGAATGAATCTTATTTGAATTGAATTACCATGATTTTATATGCATTGTCATGCTTTATCAATGTTTTTAAAACTAATTGCGTGCATGAGTATGGAAATTAGAACGGGGGATAGACATTTCCTCAATTTGATGATTTTGGTTTGTAATTTGGTTTTGTAAACATGTTCCCTCAACCTACTTATGTAATTGACTTCAAATATGATTTGTCACATGGTTTGACTTATTCACCTATATTATTGCATGGCATAAAAGGTTAAACAGATGAAAAATGATTTTGAAAACCTTGTTGGCCATGTTTTTGATATTAAATTGGAAGCTCAGCGGTCTAGGCATTCCCCCGAGTTGGTTTTATAACTAAAAAGGGGTTGAGGCATTTCCCAAATTTGATTTAATAAGAAAAGGGGGTCGAGGCATTCCCACGTTAATAGAATTGTTAAGGAAAAATTATAAGTTTGCAAGCGTAAGAGTATGACGATACCTATGGTGTGCCTTAATGGTAAATTCCTTAGTTAAATAGATGGGTTATGTGAAACTTATATTAATATAGGCTTAAATGGAATTGCGTATTTAAGCCGTGAAGGTGGATTCCCCAGGGGGGCTAATACTGGAGAGTCATATTTGCCGGCGTGAGGGTTGATCTTGATGACCATATGCACATGACGTAGGGTCGGGGAATTTCCTGTTCTTCCTTGATGCCTCTGGTTCGTATGGCTAACATACACTGGGTCCTTTCAGCAGGGGGAGCTGAACCCATGTAACACCCCGTACTTAATTACGTGCATTAGCCATGGTTATATGTGTTGGATTATATGTATTGATCATAAGTTAGGTATATATGAGTTTAAGTATGAGTATTGATTATTTTGAGATGGTTTCAAGTGTATAGTTTGATTATATGTGTACAGGAATCGACTTTATTTATACCGGAATTTGCTCGTCGAAGTTTCTATGCGAAGTTTATCGAGTTAGCTTTCCAACGATATAAAGATTTCTGAAAACAGATGAGTTTCGGATATAAGCGAGCATGTTCGAAACTTAAAAACGGTGGAAACAATGAACAGTAAATGTGCAGAAATTTTCTGCACACAAAAGTACTGCAGCCAAATAGATTTTTGGGTCGACTTTAAATGATCATAACTCCTTATACAAAATGAAATGTGTGAGATGCTATATATCGATGAGAATCCCCGAGAGTCTTATTTCTAATGCAATTGGTTTCATCCAAATCCAACATATGAGAAGGGAGTTATGCTCATTTTACTTCAGCCTCTCAAAACAGATTTTTAGGGTCAACTTCAAACAATCATAACTCCTTGTACAGGAAGAACTGGGTGGCCTACTTTATATTAAAGGAAATCCCTTTTAATTATCTTTCCAACTATATCAATTTCACCCAAATCCGATATCGGAGGAAAGATTTATGGTCGATTTACTTTAGCCTATCAAAACATTCCACCATGGACAGATTCGGATTTACTTAAATTTTAAGAGCAATATGGTCATTTTCCATCACCTCATGGACGAAAATTGGTCATTATATACATATAGTTAGCCTCATATCCATCATTTATCATCCAATTATTGAAGAATAAGAAACCCTAGCCTAAGTTCAACTCCAATTATCTTGTGATTCAACCATAGAAAATCCAAATTGATTCCGTAGTTGTGTTCACTGTCTCGAGGGCTTCGAGAAGCACCCCTTATTTGTGCCAACAGGACTTCGAAATCAAAAGGGCCATTTTATGGTAAGGATGTAAATTATGTTGGTATTATTTATATGGATATGTGTATATATGCATGTGAGCATAAGAAGTATGTTATTTGATTGTTGTTGAAAGATGATTGGAAATGATGTTGGATTATTCTTGTGCATGGTTGGATTATGTTGAATTGTGAAGGGATTTGGTGTGATGATGTGGTATTGAAATGATGATTATATATATATATACACATAAACCCATTGTTCAAGTTGTTTTTTGGAATGCTTTGTAAATATTGGTTGTATGGGATTATGGAAGAGAATTGTGGTGTTGGGTTGCTAATACTAGATGCCAAACATTTCATTGTAGATAAGTGATTTGTAAAGGCGGGAAGTTGTGTTGAATTGGTATCCGAATCTACAACGAGGTATGTAAAGCATACTCTAACAATGTTCTTTGGCATGAAAACACCAATGTTCCATCAAGTAAGATTCTGAGGTTGTCCAAAAATATGTGTTGTTCTACATTACCAACGAAGTTGTTTCCATTCTATAAAGTGTCAAAATGTTTCATTGATATACCAAAAGGCTCCAATTTCATTGTTGTGATATTGATGATTCTGAAACACACTATTGATGTACCAATGAGTCTTTATTACATCGTTATTGTATAGAAGGTCTATTACTTGATTCCTATTGATGTATCATTGTTCCAAAGGTACTATATTGGCATGAACACTAATGTAATAATCTCAAAAGCTTTTGAACTAAGTTATTGGAAAGATCTCTTATGTGTGTTACTTGATATACGTGTGGGTGGTAGCTCAGGGGCTTAAGCCTAGCATGGGCCGATCCCGATACTTGATATGATTACAGTTGATATGTACTGGGGGCAGCCTAATGGTCACAGTACGGTAGAATATTGATTATTGTTAGGTGTTTGGAGGTTCGGGAGGAGGAGGTAATGACGAATGATAATTGTAAAGAATGAAATGAACGAATGTATACCATTCCATAAATGTGTTTGAATTCAAGAACCCAATTCAGATTAATGATAATGTACATGATCCTAAAAGTGTTTATGAAGTGTGGTTCACTTCTATTATGATTTATTCACTTGCGTCTGATTTTCTTGATCCCCCATATCACATATGATTATTTATAGCTTTACATACTCAGTACATATTTCGTACTGAGGTCCCTCACGGGGGACCTGCATTTCATGCTGCAGGCACAGGTGCTTCAGCTCATTCACAGCATAGATAGGATCCAGGTCATACAGCTATTGTTGGTGAGCTCCAGTTTGCTTCGGAGCTTTCCGAGTCGGTTCCTTATGTTTTGTTATTGTACAGGAGTTATGTGTGGGCAGGGGTTTTTACCGACCCTAGTTATGTCATGTATATCCTAGAGGCTTTGTAGACATAAGGAAGGGTAAAGTCATGGAAGTTTATATAGTGATGCCGCGGGTTCTAGCGGTACTGATAGGGCGGCTAGTCTTCGGACGTAAGATTTTCTTAAGATGGATCCGCCTACTTATATCGGATCCGATCTTAATGAAGATCCGCAGGACTTTATTGATCAGATCCAAAGGGCCCTAGAGGTGATGCATGTATCGGTCATAGAGACAGTGGAGTTAGCCGCGCATAGATTCAAAGGTGATGCTATATATTGGTATAAAGACTGGAAACGGTCAAAGGGCATTGATGCACCCCCAACTACTTGGAAAGAGTTCAAAGAGGCATTTATTGATCATTATCTTCCATATAAGACTCGTCAGGCCCGTGCGGATCAGTTCTTAAATCTTCGACAGGGTAATACAAGTATGAGGGAGTATAATCTTCGATTTAAATCCTTGTCCAGATATGCTCCTAATGTTATAGCTACTATGGATGACAGAGTTCATCGGTATGTGGATGGATTGGATCCGTATTTGGTTAGGAATTGTACTATTGATGCACTGAATAAAGACATGGATATAGCTAGGATCCAAGCATTTGCACAGAAAATAGAAGATCAGAGGCAAAGAAGAAGAACACAGGAATTTGAAAGCGGATCTTGTAAGAGGGCCATATCTACAGGGCAGTTTATGGCGCCACAGGGAGGTTTTAGACCTCAATTTTCTGCTAGACCACCTAGGCCATTATTTTCTTATTCTGTAGCTAGTTCTCCACCACAGCATCAGGGGTTCAGAGGCAGTCAATTCGGGCAAAGAAGTGAGGGTCATGGTTCGCGATCAGTGGGTTATCATGGGCAAGGGAACATGAGATAATCGATACCTTCTCGAGAGCTATGTAATCAATGCAGAAAGCATCATATGGGCGTATGTCGAATGGGAACAAATGTTTGTTTTTGGTGCGGTATGATGGGGCATATGATGAGAGAATGCCCACGAAGGGGCGCAAGTGGCGTAGCACGACCTTCGGGATCAGCTGTTGCATCATCATCATCGGTATCTTATTCTTGTAGAGGTGCACAACCTGCAGGTCACGCTAGAAATGAAAAAAGAGTCGCCAGTTCCAGCGGGACTCAGAATCGCACTTATGCTTTAGCGGATCGACAGAATCTAGAGGCTTCCCCAGATGTGGTTACGGGTACGTTGCCTATATTTTTATTTAATGTATATGCTCTAATTGATCCTGGTTCTACATTATCATATGTTACTCCTTTGGTTGCTGGAAAGTTCAAAAGAACCCCCAAATTGTTAGATAAGCCGTTGGAAGTGTCTACCCTGTTGGGGAATCTATTATTGATAGAAGAGTTTATAAAGATTGTGTAGTAACTGTGTGTGGTCGAGACACGATGGCCAATCTTGTGGAACTAGAAATGGTAGATTTTGATGTTATAATGGGTGTGGATTGGTTGGCGTCTTGTTATGCCAAAATTGACTGTTGTACGAAAAAGATATATTTACATTTTCCTAATGAAGCAGTTATTGAATGGCAAGGTAAGATTGGCACACCAAGAGGTAGATTTATTTCTTATTTCAAAGCGAGAAAAATGATTTCCAAGGGCTACATAGTCATTTATTTATAATATGTAAAATATCTTATACATAGTTTATAACAGTAAATTTATACTTAATATACAGACATCTCTTACATTATTTCAAATACTTATATTTTTCAAAAAAATAATAATAATTTATTAACTCCTCCCTCTTTGATAAATTTAATCTAGTTGGGTACCACATTTATGAATTCTTAAGGGTATCTAACCTCTTTCCTTTGAAATAATTTGAACCATTATCTAGAGTCTCAATTGGTTTTTTACAGACTAAACATAAATCACACATATTAATAATTAAATAGGTTTGGGGGGTGCGGATAACTAGACTAATAAATAGATTTATTATAACTAATGAATCTATTCTTTTTTGTGCATGGTTATTTCTTAGATGTTGTTTTAATTAGTTATTCTTTTTGTGAGATGTATTCATTAATTTTTAGTTTATTATTTTATCCTGTAGTAACTGCCGAGTTACAAATTTCTGTGTAATAACTTATTCTTTCTGTACTGTAGTGTATATCTAATTCTAGATTTTCTATGTCATTTATTATTTTGTGTTGTTCTTCTCGTAGTGAGTTTTTTATATTATATAAACTGTTACATGTACTTTTTTCTAAATTTTCTAAGGTTTTTTCTATCCATACTAACTTTTCTTTTAGATCTTCCATTATTTTTCTAATTTGGTTTCTATAATTAACTTCGTTATTTAGATTATCTTGGTTTTCTCTAGTTTTTCTAATATATTCTAACATCCACAATCTTGGTCTGAATAATATCCTTCTGGGTAAATGTCTTCGTATATTCGTTCTAGCGAATTTATCATTTCTATTTCGTAGTTTATTACTTCTTATAATATCATTTTCTTAATATCTATTATTTCTATATCTTTAAGTATATATAAGATTAAAACTCTAAGGTAGTCTAAATGGGCTATTTTTTTTTTAAAAATTGATATTTTATAGCTATTTGTTTTAAACTTAGTAGTTTTTGCATATTTTTATCAAGAGATTTTATATATTTTTTATTTTCCATGTATTTGTCTATATTTATTTTTATCTGTTTTTCTAGTAACTGTATTTTTTGCGTATCTTTAAAAATCCTACGTAATTTCAACATAATAAATATTTATAAGAGTAGTTAGGTATGTGTGGTATATAATTTATTCTATCCGTATAATTTTTTCCATATGCTTTTTCTAATATAATTTTTCTTATATCTGCAATATCTATATTTCTAAGTACATACAAAATAAGTATCTTGAATTTATCTACCATGACATCAGATATATTATCATTCATTATCATAAAATTGTTTTTTCAAAATATTCCCTTCAACCATATACATAATAAAATATAGTCATCTCAGATTACTATATACTAGATTATTCTTAAATAACATGTTCTTCAGTCACTACTAGCACGGTAATTCGGATACTTTTCCCTTAAACAGCGCCTCGACTTTGGTTACTCCCCGTCACGGCTTCTTGCCTCATTGGTTTCACCTTTAGGATGGCATAGTTCCTTGGGATTTTTCTCCGTTTCCACTTTGCTAATAAACTTCTTAACATATTATTTTTCGAATAATTCTACTATAAAGTAACTAATATGAATTTATTTTATCATATCATGATTGTCGGGAATTATGAATTTAGCTATTCATAATCGTAAATAGATATACCTGTTCCGGTAGCTTTGATATTTCTGAGGTTTGTTGCTCCATAGCTTTTTCCATTGCAGTATATATTTAATTAACTAGGCAAAAGTATTTTTGGTCGGAGAGAATTTTTGCTTGAAGGTGAGAAGGCTTGCCTTTGCAATGCCTTCTGAGCTTTTATTTATAGAGAATGATACATATTTGTGTACATTTGTGTACACGTTTTTCTTATTTCTACAAAAAGTTAAAAAAGCCTTAATGGCTAAAGATAAAACAAAGAAAAGACTAAAAAGTCTTCTACCCTATATGCCTACCTAACCCTATAAAGTCAATAATTCAAATTTTACATTAAATGCTATATTAAATGCTACCAATCTATCAACTACTCATCTTATCTTTTACGTAAAAAGATTAAAGATTTATACAAATATGTCAAATATCTTGTCTTCCGTTTATTTTGTCGTATCTATTGTATCTCCATTATTGCTCTGGTCTTATCTTTCCAGATGTCGTTCTTATCTTCTTTTATTCTAGCTGCACTGCTGGGACGTCATTTTCTCCTCCATTACATTTTGAACACTTGTGGTCTGGATATTTGTGTCCAATAGTTTTGCAATATCTGGTCAATAATTCCTTTGAAATAAATTTTTCTTTAATAGCTCTGGCGATAGGTTCTGTCTCTGGTTTAAGCAACGTCATAATCCATTGCCTAATAGTCTCCATATCTGTTTCCCGTAGCTCTTTTGAGTTTGAATATATTAATACATGGTTTCTTGAATAATAACTCCATATAGGATTTTGATTACAATATGTATTTGCTAGTTCTTGTAAAATCGTAGGTAGTCCGATAACTCTTTTGTTCGCATAAAATTTTGGTATCTCGATTCTGGGTATTTCTGGCTGTGTACCAATATCTTGTGGTATAATCATATCTCGTGTCATTCCTATTTTTACAACTTGTATAGGTTTCTTAACTTCGTCAAATAATATCTCTGCTGGTGCCGTGTAAATTTTTATAAAAAATAGAGTACCTTTGGTTATTCTTTTAAATATGGTAAATGCTTCATATATCTCGGGTATAGTGGATATCTCAGTTCCGTCCGTGGTATATACGGTACTAAGTAATCCATATTCGTAGCTAGTTTTAACTAGGCTTGGTTTAGTTTTTGGTAAGGCAATTAGCTTATTGTATCCGGTCAATTTCTGGGTTATATAGTTCATATCTGGTTCTTGGATATTTGTAGCTTTGGGGTTGCTATTTAAGAAAGTTTCTACGTTGTAGATATTTTCTATATATGTGCGGGCTGTGTAGTTATATGTCTTTTTGTCTTGATTTAGGCTATCTCGATATGTGGTAACTTGTGGGGGTGTAAACATAGGGTCTTTTGATGTATTTGGTGTATATGGCTTGTCAAATAGCTTGTTTAGGTTCATATTTTTTCTAACTCCTTTGCTTGTACCTGCAGAAGTAGATTGATAAACGTTATGGGTTTTATGGAGTATCCCAACATCTCCTTCTAGCTCTGGAATTTTATTGTCTTCCGATCGACATAGCTCTGCGCATTGCTGAGTTAGCTGATTCATAGCTATAGACTTCAGTTTATCTTCACTAGTCTTTAGCTTTAGTGTTTCTATCTCAGTCCCCATCTTTACTATCTCAGTACCCATACTGTCCACTTTTAATGAAAGAGTAGTCAGGGCGTCGAGTATCTTTTCATGTATATTTTCTTCTATCATTTCAGTTTGTGTAGCTTTGTCTTGATATGTAATCTGCAATAACATTTTTGTTAGTACTGATTACTTTTATTATAAATGTAAAATTTAATATATTTAAAACTAGTCTCTGAATCTCTTTTGTTGTAACTGAATTTTGTATTTTCTTTGTTAGCCACCAGCGTACCTGTGTATTATCTGTTCGCACAATAAATTTGTTATATACAATATATGGCTCAAATGCTAACAAACATTTATATAATGAACATAATTCTTTCTTATTTATTTCCCATTTTATTTCTGTCTCGTTGAACATACCTGAGTAGTATCTACAATGGTGTTCTATTTTTTCTGCTTCATATCTATATTTAAGTACTCCTCCGTAACTATATTCACTGGCATCTGCTTCTACTATATATGTAAATTTTCTATTTTCATCCGGAAATTGTAATTTTGGTAAATCCTTGCAAAGTAATTTTATTTTCTGAACTTGTTTTTTATCTTCTTCATTATAATTATATTCTATATCCTTTTTTAATTTTTTCTGTAGTGGTTTTAGGTTTTCTGCTAATTTTGGAATATATTCTCTTACTTGGTTTACTAATCCTAAAAATGATTGTAATTTCTTTTTTGTATCTAATTCTTCTTTCGAATTTATTATTTTTTGTACTATATGTTGTTGCATTTTTACTCCACTTTTATCTATTTGTATTCCTAAAAATTCTATCTGATTTTTCATAATTTCGGCTTTCTTTTCACTTAGACTTATTCCTGATTTTTCTATTATATCCGTAAACTGTTCTAATAATTTTATATGTTCTTCTTTAGTCTTTGTATATAATAATATATCATCTATGTATACTATGCAATTAGGTAATTGTTTAAAATAATTATCCATAAAATTTTGATATCTACCTGGTGCATTTTTATATCCAAATGGTAATACATTCCATTCGTAAAATCCTTGTGGTACCGTAAATGCAGTTAATTCTTTAGATTCTTCTTCTAACTTTAGATGGTAAAATCCTGATTTACAATCGAATTTACTAAAATAATTATATCCTTGGATTTGTCTTATTTTTAATATCTTATTTGGTATCGGATAATTATATGTTATAGTTTTTGCATTTAAATTTCTATAATCAATAACCATTCTACTTTTTCCTCTTTTTTGTTCACTATGCTTATTTACTATAAATGCTGGACTATTATGTTTACTATTACTTTTTTGTATATATTGTTTTTCTAATAATTCATCTATATGCATTTTAAATTCTTTTAAATCATGAAAATTGTATGTTAATGGTTTTTGGGTTATTATACTATTTTTATCTATTAATTCAATTTTTATGGTAGTTTTATGTTTTTCCCATACTTTTAATGGATCTTCGCTATATAATTGTTCTAGTTTTTTCTTAACTATTTCTATCTTATTTATTGAAAATATAGTTATTTCTGTTTTATTTATCGAGAATACTACTAATTCTATTGTATCTTCAGCGTTTTTTATATTTTCTAACTTTTGTGTAATTTTTTCACTTCCTTTTATCCAATCAGTTTTCTTTCTTATTTTATTATTAACTCTTTTTGCTCTTACTTTTTGTTTACATGGTGTTGTGAACCACCAATCGTTTCTAGTTATTATATGTGGGTATAGTTTATCTAAAAATGGCATTCCTAAAAGTATATCTTTTGATGTTAGTTCATAATTATAAATTTCTTCTATTGTCAATATCTTATCCCATATTTGTGTTTTTACATTCCTAGCTTTATAAGTAATTAAGCTTCCTTCATTATTAAATCCTTTAACTACTATTGGTATTTTTAATTTATCCCATTTACTTTCTGGTAAGCAATTATATCTACATAAATTAGCTTCTGCTCCTGTATCTATCATAGGCGTATAATATCTACTGTAATATCCTTCCACTACTATCTTCATTAATACATATATTTTCATTTTATGTTAAGACTCTTCTTATGAATAATCTTTCCCTATTATATGTTATGGATAATTGTGTATGTTCTATATTATATGGTTTTACTTGTTCTAACCATTTTATTCCTAATATTATATCTGCTTTTTGTATTTCATCTTTTACCTCAAATTCTATTTTTATTTTTCTAATTCCTCCTATTATTATTTCTTTTTCTACTATATCTTTACTATTTATTAAACTTCTCGGTAGATCTGGGCATATATCATTATCAGTTTTTATTTCTTCATTTTTTACTAGATATTTTGCTATATAATTTTCTTCTTGTCCTGTGTTTAATAGTATTAAATGTTCTTTTTCATTTATTTTTCCTGTTATGTAATATTGGTTTAAATTACTTATTGAATTTGTTTCATAACTCATTCTTTTTTATGAGCTCGATGACTCCGGTTTTTCATTAGCTATTCTTTTCGTTGTACTTATTCTATCATTTACTATTTCTAAATTTTCTTCAATATCTATGTCTCTATAGCTATAATCATTATAATCTATTGTTTTTATAATTTGTTCAAATGGGCTATCTATTTGTATTTTGTTAATCTTATTTTTCCCTGTTATTTTATGTTTTGTTGTTAATACATATAAATTTTTACATCTCGCTGTAAATATTTTACTTCCTGGGGTTAATTCTATTCCTGATATCTTCCAATATAACACTAATGATTTACCTATATTTCTATCTGTTACTGCTAAATATAATTCTATCGGTGTATCTATTCCTTCTCTAAAACATGCTTTTATTAATATTTCTGTACCTCCAAGGTGTACGTATTTTATTGGATCTCCTTTACTTTTTATATCATTTATTTCTTTATTAATTATTCTTTTTGTTACTAGTGGTATACTAGCTTTTCCTTTTGCATATCTACAGTCTATTACATGTTCTTTTTGGCATACTACATAATATTCATCTTTTTTCCTACTAAAAATATTTTTTATTGTTGGTATTTTAAATATTTTTTCTACACTTAAATCTAACTCTTTTCCTTTTATTTCATCAAATATATTACTATCAAATATTATCTTTTGTTCTGTTCCTTCGTCATTTAAATATTCTTCCTTTGTTATTATTTTTATATCTTCTTCAGTCATTTGATTCATCTATCTCGCTATCTATTTCAGTATCTGTTTCGTTTTCTGAAATTTCATATATACTATCTTCACTTTCTAATTCATAATCTATATAATCTATTTGCATATATTCTGTATTTTCTATTTTTATTTCGGATATTTGTTTATTTTTTGGATTTTTGGGTAATTTACAATCTCTAGCTAAATGTCCTAACTTTCCACAATTATAACAAGTACATTCTTTTATAGATTTTTTCTTTCTATATGGTCTTTTATTTTTGTAATTTTTTACATAATATCTTTTTCTTGGCTTCTTATATTTATATTTTGATTTCTTATATTTCTTATATTTCTTATGTCTTTTTCTTTTCTTATAATATCTTTCTTCGCATCCAAATTGCGGTGCTATTTTATTTTTGCAACATGCTAAATTTCTTATTAATGTTTTTTTCATTTTTAATTCTTCTCTATATTTTTCACATAAATTTCTATACCATTGTTGTAAAAAATTTATTCTAGCTCCTAATGTATCTACTATTTTTGTTTCTTCCCAACTTTTTATTATCTTTGAACTAAATGGTTCGGGTAATTTATTAAAATATAATTTTCTTATTTCTTTACTTTCTTCTATACTATATGCTCCTTTATAATAATATTCTTTAAATGCGCAAGTATATTCATCTATATAACACATATTACATATTGTTAATTTTATCATTAAATTCCTATTTGTATCTTTTTCTTCATCTTGTTCTTCTTCTAATGTTGTCATACTACCAAATTCATCTTTTATAGCTGTTTCATATTTTTTCAATAATTCTATAGGTGTTAATTTAGTTGTTGTTGATGCTGCTCCTTCCATAGGTTTATTAGTTCTTAATACTTTCTTACTATTTTCAGTTAAATTTGTAAACCATAATTTTACTGATCCTATTAGTATTTTTTCTATGTATTCTGGTGCATCTGTTATGTTTATATTATTATCTAATAATCGTTTTGTAATATATCCTATCCATAATTGTATTGTTTTTTCTGTATCTATTACACAGTCTAGATCTAAAAAGTTATAATTTTTATTAACTATTTGTTTTGGTGTCCATTTGTCATATTCATTATATCTTTTAAATTTATTTTTGTAATATATAGGTTTTCTTATTTCTGTTGTTTTGGGTATTAAGTTTTCATCTTCTTTTTTGTCAAGAGTATTTATTTCTGTATTATTATTTTTTAAGTTTTCTTGATTAATTTTTTCTTGTTTTTCGTTAATTTCTAAATCTTTTATATTTGTTAATATTTCCGTATATGTTTCACTATCTTCTGAATCATAATTATCCGTTTCTTCTACCTCTATATTATTTATTTCTAATTTTTCTTTAAATTAATTTATCTCGTTTATTAATTTTTGTTCTTTATCTTTTTCTTCTTTTTCTTTTTGTCTTTGTTCGTATAAATCTTTTAACATTTGTAATTCTTTTTCTAATTCAGCAATTCTACTATTTTTAGTTTCTTCTATTTTTCGTATTTCTTCCGTAGTTTGTTGTTTAATTTTTTCTATTTCCTTTTTTCTATCTATTTCTTTATTTTCTTTTTCTATTCTTACCATTGCTGTTAATTTATCTTCTAATTTTAATTCTTCTTTTTCTAACATTAGATATAAATGTTCTCCCATTTTCTTATATCTTCTTCCTAGATTAGAAAATACTATTTTTATTTTTGATCCTTCATGATTTTCGTATATTTTTTCATCTATTATAAATTATTCTTTATTCATTTTATTGTGAATAGTTCATGTTGGTATATATATTCTAAACTATCTATTTGAGATTCTAATTTTGATATTTCATCTTTTTGTGTTTTAATTGAATTTTTACTAACTCCGGCAAATATATTATAATGTAATCTTTCTTTTCTTATTTTTAATTCTTTACGTTTTTCAGATATAAATTGTTTTAATTCTTTGTATTTTTGTTCTTTATTCATTTAAATTATGTTTATAATATCTTGGCAGATATCTAAATTTTATTTTATCATAATTAGGTGGTATATGTCTCATTCTTCTAGATTTTAAATGGATTATTAATTTTGCTTCAATACTAGATATTAATGTAATTAAATAGGCTAATCTTTCTGAATTTTCTTTTGTTTTATTTATACTTATATATTCTGAATAATTACTAGCTAAAGATTCTTTAATTTTTCTAAAAGCTTCTCTATTTTTAAATGGTCTTCTCATAATTAATTTAATAAATAACTAAATCTAACTTAACTAATTTAACTAATTCCAACATAGCTATTTTAACTAACTCTAACACGTATATCACTTCCGTATCTTTTAAATTACTGTGCTCTGATACCATTTGGTGGGGGGTGCGGATAACTAGACTAATGAATAGATTCATTATAAAATTGGTGGTGACTCTGTACAAAATTTTAATTCTTTTAGAGTCTATAACTCATGTTTTAATTAACCTTGGTAAAAACAGAACATGACAGAATGACGACTCTACTGGGGAGAAAAGAATAGGTTCTGACCATGATAGATTTAATTTTTCAATTGAGGGAGGTGTTTTTCTATTTTTGCATATGATAGTTCTTTAATTCTTTATTGGTTTCACATTGCGAATTGTGTGGATTTGTTCATAAATTGCTTACTTACACAAACTAGTTTTGTTGTTTTGTCAAATTCTTTTATTCATTACTTGTTTAGGACACTATATTTGTACATTGTAAAAACTGCTACACATTATTTTTTACTTCATTTAATCATAAATAACAATTCTATTGAGTCTTTGGTCATACTTCACACACTGTGTTTCACGCTGGGGGTGTCTTACATTCCTCCAAACCTTCTTTGAATTTCATAGTTTCAGAGTTGGTGCATTTAGGTTAGTGTGACTTTTCACAATTATTCAGTCCCTCTCTTGATATTTTCAAGGATGACCACCATTCATGACAATCATACATAAAAATTTGCCTGAACTACGCAGACCTGATTCTTATTTTCACAAGATACGTAGGCAACCCTCATTTGGGTTCGGTCCCATGCTTTTCTCTAAATAAATAAAAATTTAGAAATTTCACTTGGATGGTACCAACATTGTTAGTAATTTGGATGAGAAAAAATAAAGTGGTATGATGGAGAGGACCGACTTCATGGTAAACCATACATTATTTTGGTACCTTTAAATCAAACTTGAGTGACACTTGAAAAATTTCTCTTGCATACATCTAAGACAAGAACGGAGTCAACCTCATTGTTTCAAGTGTATTCTGTGGTAAGATTTAGATTAGTTTATTGCATTGCATTGTTGATCTAGAACTTGGCCTGAATGTCTGTTGAGGTAAAATTCTGAGTTACACTTAGTTTGGGAAAGGATGGTAGTCCTTTTTTGATCCGATTGTGCCTTCCACAGCCCACCAAATGACATTAGTCCCTAGTATTTCCCCCTTTGATCCTGAAACCTTTTCCTTGGATAACCACATTTGAGCCTATACATTTTGAGTGCTTATAAGCATTATCTCTCTCTTGGACCATCTCCTTGAGCGTATTAAATATGTGTAAATTGCGGATGAAGATCTAAGATCAAAGCTACAAAACACAAAGTAAGTATAGCCCCAGAAGAACAAAAACAAAAGATGACTTCAAGGACGAAGGAGCAAAGACCCCCTTCTCTAACATAGGTGGAGAATCATCATAATTTTTTTTTTAAAAAAATGATAACTACTTATTGAAAACAAGGGGAAAAAAATCCAACACAATATTCAAATGAAGTCAAAGTAGATACAAAATAAGGGGAAAAGAAGCACATCAAAGAAGATCAAACGTTAAAGCACAATAAAGGTCAAAAGCACAGATACAGTGCAACGCTCATAGAGGAATTAGTCACTTTCATACCAAATATTATCCTACTAGTCCCCAAGCCTACATTACAAACCGATAACAAGTCCTACAAAATCTTATTCTAAGTGTTCTCACATTAGTGGATACTTACATGAGGTCAAGCCTATGGTATCACAATTGCATTCATTGACCTTTTTTCTGAGTACGAGTGTATATCTCTGAACGTTTCTAAATTCAAAGAAAATACTCAAATAGGTGTGAAAATGAGACTTTCTTTCTGGAGAGGACACATGAAACATGAGAATAGGCACATTTCAAAATCTTGTTTGAAGAAAGATGAAAATCTTGTTGATACTTAGGTATGTCTGAGGTACCATTTGAAACTATAAGAGTTACCCTGAAGTAGATCTCGGTTAGCTAGGAAGGAGATGGGAAAATTCTTATACACACTACTAATTATTCGTACCAACTGTTGTCAAT
This sequence comes from Capsicum baccatum var. pendulum, assembly GCA_030864225.1. NCBI lineage: Eukaryota > Viridiplantae > Streptophyta > Magnoliopsida > Solanales > Solanaceae > Capsicum > Capsicum baccatum. The sequence continues at coordinate 69,596,248 of CM061558.1, read as the reverse complement.
ACACGATTATATCTTTTGACCGTTCAACATTTCTTACAAAGAGAATACAAAACAATCTTCTGCATTTCCACCTTTCAACATTTCTCATAAATAAAATACAAAACAATCTTCTGCATTTTCACCTTTCAATATTTCTCACAAAGAAAATACAAAACAATCTTTTGCACTTTTACCTTTCCACATTTCTTACAAAGAAAATACAAAACAATCTTTTGCATTTTCACCTTTCCACATTTCTTACAAAGAAAATATATAGCAATTTCTGTATTTTTCACTTTTCAACATTTTTTGCAGAGAAAATACAAAATAATTTTCTTTCTTTCTCATGACATTCACCTTCAAATACATGGATTATGCTTTTCATTCAAGATGCCCACCTCCAAATACGGGCAGTTGGATTTTCTTTTCAATAACATGCCTTCACATACATGCATTACAATTTTCATTCAAGGCACTCACCTCTAAATACATACAATTGACATTTCTTTTCAATCTCTTGCATTCAAACAAAAATATTTTGCTTTTCTATTAGGTGTTTTCCTTCTAATTTAGGTATCCCACACTTTCGCCAGTCGAGAGGCTATTACCATTTAAATTTATCTGCTAGTCGAGAGTTTTTACATTTTTATGGCCCTACCAGTCAAGAGGGTATTACCTTTTAATTTCTCTGCCAGTCGAAAGCTCCTTTATTTTAATAGACACGCCAATCGAGAGGCTATTAGTTTTCAATTGCTTCGCAAGTCGAGAGATTTTCTTTACAATAGATCCACCAGTCAAGAGGCTATTATCTTTTAATTTCTCCACTAGTCGAGAGTTGTTATTTCAAAAGCCCTACCATTCAAGAGGCTATTACCTTTTATTTTCTTCCTCAGTCGAGAGCTCCTTTATTTCAATAGTCTTACCAGTTGAGAGGCTATTACCTTTAAACTAGCTTCGCCAATCGAGAATCTATTCAAGTTGCTCCTCCATTCTAGAGCTCTTTCTTTTCTATAGCCCCGCCAGTCTAGAGGCAATTACATTTTCATAGCCCCGCTTGTCGAGTGGCTATTACTTTTATTCACTCCACCTATTTAGAGCTTTTACATTTCAATAGTCCTGCCAGTCGAGAGGCTATTACCTTTCAAATGTTACACCAGTTGAGAGATATTTTTTCAATAGCCCCGCTAGTTGAGAGGCTACTACCATTCAATTGCTCCACCAGTCGAGAGCTTTTTTGTTTCAATAGCCCTGCTAGTCGAGAGGTTATTAACTTTCAGTTGTCCACCAATCGAGAGGCCATTAGAATTCAATTATCTCACTAGTTGATGACCTTAGTCTTCATAGACAATTGATGAAAACGATTAACATTAGTCTCCGTAGGCAATTGAAGATATCATGCACTAAGTTCCCCAAAGACAACCGGAGGACTTTGCCACAATCAACATCTATCTCCACAGATAATTAGAGATGTCATCAAGTCTTCGTAGATAATTGAAGACATCACTTATCACATAGTCTCTGTAGACAATCTGAGATATCAATAAATATCTACCTACGTAAATAATCAAAGACGTTGCACAATCTCCATAGACAATCAGAGACGACAACATCCGTCTCCATAGATAATTGGATATGTCATCAAGTCTCTATAGAAAATCTAAGATGACAACCAATATTAGTCTTTGTAGACAATCGAAGATGTCAATCAACATCAGTCATCGTAGATAATCAAAGACATCATTTATCACAGTCTTCGTAGATAATCGAAGACTTCAACCAACATTAGTCTCCATAGACAATTGGAGATGTCATGCATTAAGTCTTTATAGAAAATCGAAGACACCATTCATCACATCCGTATCCATAGACAATTGAAGATGTCATCTAGTCTTCATAAATAATTGAAGACATCATTTATCATATATCCTCTATAGACAATCAGAGGTATCAATCAACATCAGTCTCCATAGACAATTGGAGATGTCATCAAATTTTCATAGACAATTGAAGACATCATTCATCACATTATCTCCATAGACAATCGAAGACATCAACAAACATCAGTCTTCATAGACAATTGAAGAGGACAATTAACATCAGTATCCATAGACAATTAGAGATGTCATGCATCAAGTCTTTGTAGACAATCAAATAAGTCATCATTCAATATCATTCTTTGTAGACAATCAAATACGACAATCAGCATCAGTCATTGTAAGAAATCAAAGACAAAAATCAACATCATTCTCTATATACATTGGAGATGTCATTCATGAAGTCCTCGTAAAAAATTAGAGATGTCATTCATCCCTAAATCATCGGAGACATCATTCATCCCCAAGTTCCTGTAGACAGTCGGAGGCATCGTGCATCTTTTCAACCAAAAACCCAATTTAGAATAATAAGACATTTTTCCAAATTTCATTCAAAGAGTCCAATGTTTTCTATAAACATACAGTGGGGCAAATTTTGGGAACCACCTTAAAATTTTCCCTATTTTCTCATTTTGAACTCCATTAACCTGATTCTCGTGACATTCGAGATATGTAGAAAGCTCTATGAAAAATTCCATCTTCACAACTATATAATAATTTTTTCTCCCCAGCAAGGAATACGTGAACACTTCCATTCCCAAATAGTCCTCCTCTTAATTATCATTCCACATGATCATCCACGCTTAATAATAAGACAAGAGGCAATTTGCCTATTCTTTTGAACTATACCTTACCTGATCCTCTCATACAACTCAAAAAGGGACAACTGTTGACACTCAATTTTGGATCTCCATGCTTAAATTAATGTATTTAGGCTTCCTGATCATAAAGAGAACATAATACAATTTTAATATCTTTTTTACTATTATTGAAAAATTATTGATAATCATCCTTCCTTTATAATTTTATCAATTTATTGTCATATTTTTCTTTTCATAATTTATTAATAATTCTCTGTATATTAAATTTTTTTTTTATTAATTTATTCTTATTTCTTGCAATCATCTTCTCATGTACACGACATGACATTACATTTCTTTCAAATTAATTACATTGTCAATATTTTTAATATGTTTCATATTTTTTTGTAATTGCATATCTATACCTAAATTTTGTACATTTATTACAACCGCAAATGCTGAGTTAGATCAGTTATTTAAAAATATAGTATAATAGTCTGATGTCTTGTCACATCCGACAATGACCACGCAATGATGTCTTGTACATCTGACAATGGCTACTCAGTGAAACTACCCTTTGGATAATTACATTCTCTATTGGTCAAAACAATGAAAAATCCTTTAGTCAATAAGGACCAAAGGGTGTCCTATTATAAAAAAAGGGGACACCCTTTTATTCTTTGGATAATAAGGGGAGTCTAATTTTATTTTAAATAGGTCGGGCGTGGAAGACAAATAGACACAAAAATTTTCATTCATATGTTTTTCTTTCTCACTCATACACATACATTTTTTTCCCTTTTTACCACTTTCTCTCCCAAAAAAAGTATATCTGCATATTTTTTCACTACATATATATTTATACCAGATTTTTTGCCCTCTCTTTTTTGTTTCTCTCACAAATAAATAAATACAAACAACACACATACAAAAAAAAAATTAGCCGCCACTGTTGGAGCTCCGACGAGCGAGATTTAGCCATTACCACCAACTGAGTAAGCAAATGGATAGACCAGCAAACTCCACATTAAATATCTACCCCTGAGGTAGCTAATAATAGGACCACCCCAATAAGTCCAAGGAGGACTAATGCGTAAAGGTGAAACTCCATGTGGGGTAAAACAATTAAGAGTAGGGACCCTAGACCGGGTCTGCATACCATACACAGGGTGAGTCCCCTTCACATTGTCATCAGGTAGGACACATGGCCCATCAGAGTTTATACGAACAACAAATCTTTAAGGAGGTGTGATTTGAAATGCGAGGAAGTTAGGATTTAGAGAGTTTTTTATAACACTAGACTCTATAGCTTGAAATAGAACACAAGAAAGGAAAACATTCCTAAATACCTTGTAGCCTCTTCCTTATAAGTGTGGTGTGCTACACACCCATAAAAAGGACTTTACTCGGCCCGAATTTTTGGACACCAAATGACTCTAAATCATTCTCTGATACCAAGCTTATCACGATTGAACTAGGGCCTAGTCGTGATGGGTATCTCAATCCCACCATAGATTGGAGACCACTCCCACGCCTAACCTCATGAGAACGATAATAATAACAGTAATAATAATAATAACAATGCAAAAGACATTTGAATATTTATAAGAATATGAGTGAATAACTCAATGAAACTAAGAGTCTAAACAATAACCAACTAACCCACATCTGTCAATAATAGCCTCTAAAACTAGAATAGCAACTATGTCGGGATATGACCCTGACTATAACCAAAAGAAACCAAAACTACATAGTAAACAAGGAAATAATAATAAAATAATAAGACCTTCCGAAGGATGGAGGCTCACCACTTCACAGCAACTCAAAAAACGTGCTAATCTACTTAACGCTACACAGGAGCAACAAAAGTGTCTTCGAACCCTACACCATTTCATGATGTAGTGTCCTAGGATGATCTGTGGGATAAGCACTGGCATGTATCTCAAAAAAGTGATAACGTAATGCCAAGTCAAAAAATCAATCAAAACCACAAATACACGTTCATAAATACATATATATAGAATGTTGGGATAGGGTAAGGGTCATGAACATGAGAGTTTTGAAACCATTAAACTGGAATGTGTAGATCTATCCGTCCTAAGGACATCCATGGGCTATATGGGTTCAGCTTCCCCTATTGAAGGGGTCCCAGCATGTGCTAGTCGCATAAACCAGGAAAAATTTGAGGAAGGGACAAAGCCACCGAGGCTCCAACCATTCCAAATATATATATATATATATATATATATATATATATACATATATATGTATGTATGTATGTATGTATGTATATATGTATATAATGTGTGAACTATTCACACATTCATAAAGACCCCCACGCTAATAAACGTGGTTTCCAGTATTGGTCTCCCCTGGACCTCCACCTTCATGGCGATCTATACAACTCCCTTTAAGACTAAATTAAAACCATTTAGCATATAATTCCAACCATTAAACCCAGAGTCATTCATTAAGGAAGTTACCACTTGATATTGGCATTTTAATATGCTTGCAAGCTAGATTAAACATGCCAAAACCAATACACGCAACCACATTGAACTCCCAAGCTCCATTAAAATCCAAACCATGACCACCAAGGTCATCTAAATCTATTTTTATATCTATATTCATTAATGCAGTGCATTGAGTTCAAAAGCAAGTTAAACCATGCAAATTTTCCATAATAAACATCTAATTTAAAAACTGGGTTAAGGTTCATGCAATTCTAAACCAAAATTTATCCAATTTGGTGAAACCCATGTCCCCCATTCCAACCATTAAAATAATGTACCAATTCAGTCCCAAAAACATCAATTTAAAGCATGAATAATCAATTTAAGGCATGAGAAAAGTAATTCAACCAGTATCAACCAAAACCCCTTGATCCAATTTCAAAACCCATAATTTAATCACACAAAATCCATTCAACTCATGCCATAATGTAAAATTAAAGTTAGGGAAGAGAAAAAAACTTAAACATGCAGGAATTTGAAATCAATTTGAAGTTTGGAGCCTGGATGATGAATGCACAGTGAAGCCCTTAAGCTTTCTTGGTTAGAGAGTTAAAAATGAATAAAGTAGAGTTTGTTATTTACAAATCAAAGAAAAAGGATCCCTTTTATGTTTATAAGTCATGGAAAAGGTGAAAAGACCAATAGACCCTCACCCTAGTAAGAAAGACAAAACTGGATGAAATTTACATCTTAGCGTGGCACGGCCTTATCGCAGAGGTTATCCTTCGTGCCACGCCGTTAGCGTGGAGGGTAGCCTCCGTGACACGGAGATATTGTGGATCCTCACTACCTCGAGGTTCCAAAATGACCCCAAATCCCTTTTGAAAATTCCAAAACTTTTCCAAATTATCCTTTTAGCATTCTTAAACATAATTCAAGTCAAATATCGATATTACAAACACGGGAAGGTAAAAAATAAAATGATCAAAATTTTAAGGGTCTTATATTAAGTGATACAATTTAACCCAAATTAGTTAGGGATTAATATAATATCAAAAGTATAAACACTTCTATCAGTTCCATGTAGTTGTCTGCTATCTTATCTGTAGTAATCTCTGTTGAAAGCCAAGAGTTTTCTTGGCTGGAGCTGAATAATTCTATGTTGCTTATCTCCTTTCTTTCTTTTTGAGAACTAATAGTATCTTCATTTTGGTTTGTAGGGGATATATTTATGTTGTTATCTGCATTGGCATCTCTTCTCACTTCATTCTCCTTCCTGCTTTATAAATGTATCACTAGTCTAGTCAGATTGGTTTTGCTTTATATCTGTTATTCCTTAGTCACGAGTAACTGAAGAAATCAAACTGGAACACATTCATTTCTTTGATATGGGAATAAGTATATTTAAATTTATTCTTTATTGGATAGTTGATCGAAATTCTCTATTTCGACTGTTGAATTTCTGTGCATAAGGATATTGAAATTTATTCTTTATTGGATAGTATCTGTTTAACCAAACACAAACTGCTGCACACCAAAATTACTTTTTTGAAAAGTACTTTTCAAAATATGCTAATTTTATAAGGTTGTCCAAATATGCTATAAATTCAATTAGATTACGTTTACTTATATATAAAATTGAAAACTAAAAAAATACAAAACTTAAAAAGTAATAAAAATACTACTTGAAAATGAGAAAATTGAATGCATATTCTTAATGAGAAAATCAATTTTGCAGTAATAATTATAATCAATTAAGCTTTAAAAAAATAAATGCCTAAGTGAAAGAACCAAAATGACATGACCCAATTGGACGTGAGTGACACCCACCTCATTGTTCGGTAGTAGAACCAACAACCCCAAAAGCATTAACAAACATTTTTCACTCTCAAACAAATGACACTTCCTTCTCTATCGGCCTTGTCAAGTATATTTCAATGGATACAAATTAAAGTTCATAATAAATCTACGATAAGAACTAGCAAGACGTTCAAAGCTCCATACCTCGATCATTGAACTAGTCCATATCCAATTATTAACTACCTCAATCTTTTGAGGGTCCACCATTATCCTCTTTTTGGAAATAACATACCCCAAAAAGGCAACTGAAGACAACTAGAACTCACACTTCAAGAATTTGGAAAATAACCATTTCTCACTTAGAATATCTCCAACATTATGCAAAGGTGACCTGCGTGCTCCTTCTTTCTTTTGGAGTAAACTAGATTGTCATCAATAAACACAATAACTAAAGAATCTAAGAACAATTTAAAGATATCATTCGTCAAGCTCATAAAGATTGTAGACGCATTAGTTAGCTCGAAGGACATCACCAGAAACTTGTAATGGCCATAACGAGTTTAAAAAGTTGTCTTTGGTATGCCCTTCAGTCTAGTTTTCATCTGATGATAACCCGGCCACAAGTAAATTTTAGAAAACATCATCGCACCCTATAACTGATCAAACAAATTGTCTATATAAGGAAAAGGATATTTATTTATGATGGTAACCTATTCAATTGTCTATAATCAATGCACATCCTCATACTACCATTCTTTTTCTTAACAAATAGGATTGGAGCATCCCAAGGTGAAGAACTTAGACAAGTAAACCTCTTGTCAAGTAGTTCTTGCAATTGAGTTTTGAGTTCTCTTAAATCTGTTGGAGCCATTCCATAGGAAGGAGTAGATATATGGTAAGTACCGGGCTCTAATCCAATACAGAAATCACTAGCTATATCTAGAGACATACCCAATAAGTTGGAAGAAAACAAATCTCGAAACTCGAAAACCACCAAAACTGAATCTACATAAGGGAACTCCACACTCACATCCCAAAGATGATCTTAATATTCTGAGCATCCATTCCCACTAAACTTTTGTCCCAAAAAATAAGATAATTTTCACCAGTTTGGCCTTATACAGTCATTTCCACTCTATTTTATCAATTCTCGATATTGCTGGAGTCATTATTTTGGCATTACAGTTTAAGACAACATGATTTGTAGATAACCAAGTCATACCCAAAATTACATCAAAGTCTAACATATCCAGAATAATCAAATCTACCCAAGTCTAAAAACCCACAAACAACAGAGAACAAGATCGATAAACATGGGTTACTACCATAGACTCACCAATTGGAGTAGACATATAAATAGGATAGTCAAGTACATTATACACTAAATTCAGACCATCTATAAACTTGATAGATACATAAGAATAGATCAAATAAAATAAAAGCTATCTAGTCACAAACAGAAATGGTACATGTGATTACTACATCAGCAACCTTAGTATCAGTCTTTTTTTAAAATACATAAGAGTAATCCTGATCATCAATCTGAGCTAAATCCTTCCCTAATTGTGCTTCTCCCCCTGTACTGCCATTCCTCTCCATCTCAATTACCTACTTAATTTCCCCGCCAATCATGTAGATGACTCCTACCATTACCTTCCCCTATCTACTGGAACTATAGCCCAAGTCTGTTGCTATGGCTGGGAATTTGCTTGACTCAATGGACACTCCCTCCTAAAGTAACCAACAACTCTACAATAGTAGTATCCATTCTCAAGAGTAGGGTTGGAAGAAGAATAAAAAGCCCCCTAGCTTCTAATAACTTGTGATTGAGAAGAGACCTTAGATGGACCCACAGTAGAAGCTGACAATGTTAATTGAGGGGCGATGTGGGTAGTCTTACTGACCATATCCCTTAGATTAAGATGCATTGAAATTCCTAATATTGAGGGATTTCTTAACTAACATCTTAGCCTGGCTCGTTTGCGTTATCCCTTTTGTCTTATTCATATAATTTGATACCTCATTGAACCCCTTCCCTACAGAAGTCATAAGAATAGACAAAACCTCAAGATCATAATTCAAACCTTTGATATAATATCAAATCATTTCCTCCTCAATAGCTAACAATTGAGTAGCATAGCAAGAAAAAACATGGAACGTAGCCTCATAGGACATAACTGATATATAACCTTGTTCCAATACCAAAAACTCATCCTTTCTTGTGATCACTGATGACCCATGACACATACTTCTCTAAGAATAAAGCATAAAAATACTCCCAAGTCAATGGAGGAAAACTTGGTGGCCGACATTCAATATACGCTCTCCACCACTGCTTCATATCTTTCTTCAACAGATAGGTTACAAACTCAACTCCATGTTACTGCACAATACACATCTTGTGTAACCCCTCATAATAATCAATGATGAACTCAAAAGTATTCTCAGACTTAGTATCCCAGAATGTTAGAGGTTTCATCTTCAAAGAGTTTATCCACAACTCATGTTTAGTACCAGTCATCACCAAACCCAAAATTACACAAGCAAAAGCATCATTCCATAAAGCCTCTTCCATCCTAAGAGCCATAGCAGTAGTAGAATAAACACTTAGAGCTTGAACAAATAACACTGTAGGGGTCTCCAGTACCAGCCAACCCACTCAGAAAAGATAACACATGTTGAACAACCTCAATAGACATAGGGGGTAAGGTTATAACCCCAATTGGTGCCACCACTTTGGGATCATCACTTGTTCTTCTACTGTCGTTATCTTGTTTAAATAATCCTAAGGTAGGGAAGGTATACCAACCTTTTATCGGCCTGGAAAACCACTGAATAAGCTTCATCTCTAGTGATTGTGGCTCATCCTCTCCTCCTCCTACCTCTCCCTCTCAGTCATATTTTTTTCTTTATGGGTGCTCCCGATGTAGGGACTGCTGGAGTTTTATTTGACCAAGTAGTCAAAATCTGAGAACAAAAGAGTGAAGAAAACTAGTGTAACGCCCCAAAACCTGGTCCTGAGATGTTACACGGTGCTCAAAACTATGAGTAACCTTAATTTAACCCTATCTGCCTGTTACTAAGTCTGAATCTTATAATAATGGAAACATAGACATAAGAGCCATAATATATATGAAAAACTATCTGTAATAACTGAGAATAAACTAAAGTAATGTCTGAAATCTCAATACTAAATAATCTGAATCAATACTGGCAGTCTAACAAGCCTCTACTACTAATAACTAGAGAGTCACTGGGACAAACCCCTAACTGACTCAAACTGTCTAAAAAGAATACTGAATTATCTAAACTGATAAGCTGAAAATTAACTGAATGACTAAGTCCTCGAACTATGAGGACTCTCCAACTGTCAGATGTAGATGGAGATGCTTGAACTACTCACGCTGCTGACAATGTAGCACATAGACGTATATGTGGATCAATACTTTTAGGATATACTAAGTATATGGGGTGAAATGCATAAGTAAAACATCATCTCATCATCATAATTTGTAAAACAATGTATGCTAATGTAAATGACTCACATAAGCTGGAATATCTAAAATACTGAAATCTGAAGTAATAAGAAACAAATCATACTTTATAAATCTAGCGAGTCATAACATTTAGTTCTAAAAGTTGTACTAATGTTCTTCCTATAAATCATACTATCTAAGCGTAAAAAGGGCTCACTTCTATATCTAAAATCTGAAAGCTAAAATCTGTAACTATTATCTTTCTGTAAAGCATAATCTAAATAAAATTGTGAGCCTTTACACTTAGTTTTCTAAAAGCTTTTTTGTTATTCTTTTCTGTTAGGGAAAATTGTTCTGCAAGGGAGGTTCTTCTAACTGACATAAACTTTGTGAGCTAACATGGAGTCCAACATCTCGTTCCCCTATAGGGAAAACCTCACAATGGGGAGAGGTGTCATACTCTTGCCAAGGAGTATAACCTGAGATAAGTGATCACATCTGTAACGGTCATCCGTATTAAAATGAGAATAATCTGATAATCTGTATATACGTTGGCTACATAGTTTTGTGAAAGATAGGGCACGCTAATCTCACACTTCCTGCTCGGTGCTAAATACTACTCCCATTTTAAATCTATATGCTCATTCTATTGGAAATCCACTTTAAAACTAGCATAAGAGTTTATCTGAAACCAATTATGCTTTTATCTTATTAAATCTATAAATAAAGATATTCTGAATTTAGTAATCTGTAGTAAATCTGTAAAGTGGATTCCAAAACTTATATGAGGATCAAAAGATCAAAGCTTTACTATAAATTTGTAAATAATCTGATCGTAAGATGCTTAAAGCATCATCTTTCTTGAAATATCAACATATAAACTTGGTCCTAGTAACCTATCTATCAAGTTCATGTAAAAATATCATAAAGTTCATGCTTGATATTTAGAATAATGATAATTCAATTCAAAATCTGAAATTTACTGCAATAGGTATGAAAATATAGAAATAGTCATGCAATTCATCTTCATAAACACTTGAAATCTCAAAATCTTGCAATTAACAATAATGGGTGTGAACCCTAATTTAAATCTCATGTGTAATCATTCAAAATAATATAAATTTGATATAAAACTTAGTTCATAAACCCCACATACCTTGATAGATGATTAGACGAAGAAATTTTGTATTTTTTTTTCCTATTTGAGTTCTTAAAGATGATTTCTTGATTATGTTGTCTTGGGAATCCTCAATTTAGTGCTTTCTTGGAGAAATAATGGTGGAATTGGATTTCTTGGAGAAGAAGCATTTGAGTTCTAGGATTTTGCTTTGAGAAAGAATGGATGAAATTATGCATAAAGTGCTTTGAATATGCTAAATTCCTTGTTGATGATGAATTGGGGACTTGGGGATTGACCAAAGTGCCTTTTTTTTTAAATTTTAAAAGGAATTGGAAAAAGCAACATTTTTCTGAATCGGAAGGCCACCGCAATGCGCCACTATCAAGGTGGCTCACTGGAAAAATGACGAGTGGGAACTGGAAGGTCTTTGAGATGCACCACCATGGCGGTGCTCTATAGAAATGCCATTTAGGCCACCAACGTGACGCGACGCCATCGTATTGGCCTACTGGAAATGGACAACTAGGAAATTGGACCTCTCTGCGATGCGGTACAATTGCAGAGGTCCACTGGAATTGAGCCCTTTCCGCGACGCGGTGCTCATCTAGATGGCACACTATCAATACTAAAAGTTCCATAACTTCTCAACCGAGTGTCGAATTTGAGCGACTTTTGTATCGATGGAAAGCTTATTCAATTTTCTACACCATGGAGAGTCTAAATATGAAAAATTATACATGAAATGAATATTATTCATTTTTAAACCTCACCCTTAACATTCTAGGAATGGATTTAAACTTGGAAATGTACGGGATATTATAATAACTCCCCCTTGGGAACATTCATCCTTGAATATGGCTAGTTAAGCTGAGGACAGTAAGAAATCTGAGGCTATAAGATATCATGCACATCTGAAATAAACTGTATGGCTGAATCTCAAGCATAATGATCTACTGAACTGATCTATGAGTGCATAAGGCGGCATAAAAATAACTATATAGCTGAATATGAAACTGGAAAAGAACTTAATAACGGAAACCTATTACCTTCGACCGAATCTGAGTTCATGGAGAAAAGATGAGGATACTTGGTATGCATGTCTGCTTCTGCTTCCCAATTCGCACCCTCAACGGACTAATTTCGCCACAGAATTTTGACCAAGGGAAATTCTTTGTTCCTTAGTCTACGGATCTAATGATCAAGAATCTCTACTGGAACTTCTTCATAAGAAAGGCTATTCTGAATATCTGTACTTTCTAGAGGAACTATAACGGCTGAATCGTCCATGCACTTCTTCAACAAGGACACATGGAATACTGGATGAACTGAGGACAAATCTGAGGGTAGCTCAAGCTCATACGCTACCTTTCCAACAAAACTCAAAATCCGCAAGGGACTTACATATCGGGGACTAAGCTTTCCCCTTTTTTCAAATCTCTTTACCCTTTTCATGGGTGAAACTTTCAAATACACAAGATTATCAACCTCGAACTCCAAATCTCTTCTTCTTACGTCTACATAAGATTTCTGACGACTCTGGGATACTTTTAATCTCTCTCTAATCAACTGGACTTTCTCCATGGCTTTAAATACTATGTCTGGCCCAATCAAAGTGGCCTCACCCACTTTGAACCAAACCAACTATCGATCTAAATCTCCACCTATAAAGAGCTTCAAATAAAGCTATCTAAATACTAACATGATAACTATTATTATAAGTGAACTCAATCAATGGCAAATGCTTATCCAAAATGCCTTTGAAATCAAGAACACATTCCCTCAACATATACTCTAAGGTCTGAATGGTCCTTTTTGCCTGACCATCTGTTTGTGGATGAAAAGCTAAACTAAGATAAACTTGGGTACCAAGACCCTTCAGAAAGGCTTTCCAAAACTGAAAGGTAAACTGAGTACCCCTATCTGAGATGATGTATAAAGGAACTCTATGCAATCTGACTAACTCTCTGATATATAGCTTAGCATAGTCTTTAGCTGTGTAGGACATGTGAACTGACAAGAAATGCACTGACTTGGTCAATCTATCTACAATAACTCAAATCGAATCATACGGACGACGCGAATTGGGTAATCTAGTCATAAAGTCTATAGTCACCTCTTTCCACTTCCAAGTGGGGATACCAAACTCATGCAACATACCACCTGGTCTTTACTGCTCTACCTTAACCTATTGATAAGTTGCACACTTGGCTACAAATTCTGCTATATCTTTCTTCATAGCACTCCACCAATAAATTTCCTGCAAGTTGCGGTACATTTTGGTGGCTCCGGGATGAATTAAATAACGAGAACCATGCGCTTCCGCCATAATCCACTGCCTCAAATCATCAACACATGGCACACACAATCTACTCTGGTACCTCAATACACCATATCCCCCTTAGGAGAAAACCTCTATCTTTTGGTCTTTAACTGACTCCTTTAGTTTAACCAAACTAGAATCCTTATCTTGCTTCTCTTTCACGTTTGAAACTTGGGAAGATTCAGAACTACTCTGGACCCATACATCCCCTTCGGCTGAATCAACCAATCTCACACCTATTCTAGATAAACGGTGAACTTCTTGAACTAACTTTTTCTTATCATTCTCCACATGAGCAACACTGCCCATAAACATTCTACTAAGGGCGTTTGCCACTGCATTGGCCTTGCCTAAATGATATAACACACTCATATCATAATCCTTCAACAACTCTAACCACCTTCTCTGATGAATATTCAACTCCCTTTGAGTAAACACATACTGAAAGCTTTTGTGATCTGTGAACACATCAACATGCACCCCATAAAGATAAAGCAAACACAATAGTAGCTAACTCAAGATCATAGGTAGGGTAATTGTTTTCATGAGGCTTAAGTTTTCTAGAGGCATAGGCTATGAACTTACCTCTCTGCATCAACATACAACCCAAATCAACTCTAGAGGCATCACAATACACAATGAAACCATATGTACCATCATGTAATGCTAAATCTGGGGGTGATGTGAGTCGAGTCTTCAACTCCTAAAAACTCTTCTCGTAGGAATCTGACCACTGAAACTTAACTTTCTTTTAGGCCAATCTAGACATGAGAGACGTAATAGATGATAAAGCTTCAACAAAACATCTGTAATAGGCAGCTAAACTCAAGAAACTTCTAATATCTGATGGTAAGATAGGTCTAGGCTAATTTCTTACTGCTTCTATCTTTTGGGGATCAACTCTGATACAATATGACCAAGGAAAGCTACTAGCCTTAGCCAAAATTCACATTTGCTGAATTTGGAAAACAATTGATGATCTCTAAGAGTTTACAACATAATTCTAAGGTATTCTTCTTGATCATCCTCACTATGAGAGTAGACAAGAATATCATCGATAAAGACTATGAAAAATATGTCCAGATACTGTTTGAACACTCTATTCATCAAGTCCATGAAGGCTGTTGGGGTATTTTTTATCTTGAAGGACATGACTAGAAACTCAAAATGACCATAATGGGTTCTAAAAGTTGTCTTTGGAAAATCACATTCCCTAACTTTAAGCTGATGATAGCCAAATTTAAGGTCTATCTTTAAGAAAGAACTTGCACCATGGAGTTGATCAAACAAGTCATCAATTCTAGGAAGAGGATATTAGTTTTTGACTATAACTTTATTCAGCTGACGATAGTCAATGAACATATGCAAAGAACCATCTTTCTTTCACATGAATAGAATGGGAGTGCCCCATGGAGAAATACTAGGCCTTATGAAACCATTATCTAAGAGATCTTTAAGCTACTCTTTTAACTCCTTAAGCTCAGTTGGAGCCATACTATATGGAGTAATAGAGATAAGCTGAGTATCTGGGAGAAGGTCAATACCAAATTCTATTTCCCTATCGGGAGGTACTCCTAGCAAATATTTGGGAAAGACATCAGGAAACTTATTGACTACTCTGACTGACAGGACTGTTGGATTCTCAAACATAGTTTCTTTGACTCAAATTAGATAATAGATGAACCCTTTAGAAATCAAATTTCTAGCTTTAAGATAAGATACGAAATGGCTTTTGGGAGACACCGAATTTCCTTCCCACTCAAAGACTGGATCATCTGGAAATTAGAATTTCACTACTCAGGTGCGAAAATCTATAGAGGCATAATAGAAATGGAGTCAATTCATACAAAGAATAAGATCAAAGTTAACCATATCTAAATCTATTATGTCATCTAACATGACTTTGTGAAGGACAGTGATAGGACACTTTCTATAGATCTGTTTGGCAACAACTGACTCACCTACTGGGGTAGAAACTAAGAAAGGCTCAGGGATCATTTCAGGACTTATTTAAAAATTTAATGCAACTAATGGGGTCATATAAGAGAAACTCAACCTAGAGTATAACAACACATAATCACCAAGGTGAAAGACACGAAGCCTACCAGTAACAACATATGGTGAATCCTCCTGCTCCTGATGGGATGGTAAAACATAAAACTGATTCTAGAGCTGACCACCACTGGCACTGGATGATGCACCCTGAGTAGGAATTGGGTAACCTAAAGGAGATGGTGCACTAGAAGCCTGAGTCTGGGGATGACCATCTCTCTTTACTTGCTTAGAATGTGGGCACTCTCTAATTCTATTACCCAACTTACCACAACCATAATAACATTTCTGTCCAGCTAAGCACTCACCAGGGTGATTCTTACCACACTTAGCACATGGAGGATAACTGGGCCTTCCACCCATACTATTTTAAGATATGGATATAGAACACTTACCCCACTGTTCCTGCCTAGCTCTGGGAGCAAGAGCACTACCTGAAGATGGTGTGGGCATAGATAATCAATTCTGAAACTGCCCTGTTCTCGACTTTTTATTACTTCTATCCATTCCCTTCAACTTCCCTGCCTCAATCTGCTGAGCATAAATCATCAATCTAGAAAGATACATGTCCCTAATAAGCATGGCGGTCCTACATTTCTTGACTACCAAGATAGACACTCCAGTAATAAACTTACTCATACTTGCCCTAGGATCAACCATTGTATCAGGGGAATACTTAGACAACTGATAGTACTTATGACAGTACTCCTTGACTGTCATCGAGCCCTGCCTTAGGTTCACAAATTCTTTTATCTTAGCTTATTCATTTCACACAGACAGAACCTGTCTAGAAATGCATCCTGAAACACCCACCAACTCATAGGAGCGACATTCTCACCTCTACCATATCTCCATATAACTAGCCAATCATATGCTACATCCTTCAATCTATAAGATTTTAACTCTACACTCCTCTCATCTAAATAAAGTTATGGGTCATCACTTGCTTTTGACCCAAAGAACTTTGTCAAATTCATTCTCATGAAGTCTCAAATTGTTGCTGCTGCTAAATCTCCATTCTACTGAAGAGGAACTGCAGCCTGATGGTTGCCCTGAACATTAGAAGTCACTGCCTGGGCCAATGCCTGAAAGGCAACCCTAAACTTAGCATGGGATACATTCTCATTTAGAGGATCGGTGGGCTGGGGTGGATGGTTATCAATTCTATAGGCGTTAACTTGATGAGGAGGCGTGTTTAATTGTCATGAAAGAGCATGAGTTAAAAGCAGGTAGAGATACTATAAGCACGATAGATTATGAAAGAAAGAGATGATTTTCTAAGAACATCTCGTAGCCTTTTTCTTATAAATATGGCGCGCTTCACACCCATGATCAAGACTCTGTGTAATCTGACTTGTATGACTTCCTAGGACTCTTATAAACCTGGCTATGATACCAAGTTTGTAATGCCCCGAAACCTGGTCTCGAGATGCCATATGGTGCTTAAGATTATGAGTAGCCTTAAGCTAACCCTGTCTACCTGTTACTAAGTCTGAATCTCATAATAATGGAAACATAGACATAAAAGCCATAGTATATGCAGAAAACTATCTGTAATAACTGAGAATAAACTAAAGTATTGTCTAAAATCTCAATACTGAATAATCTAAATCAAAACTAGCAATATGACAAGTATCTCCTACTAATAACTAGAGAGTCACTGGGACAAACCTCCAGCTGACTCAAACCGTTTGAAAAAAATACTGAATCATCTAAATTAATAAGCTGAAAATAAACTGAATGACTAAGTCCCTAAACTATGAGGACTTACCAACTGTCGGATGTAGATGGATATGCTTGAACTACTCATCTACTGATAATGAACACCTGAACCTACATTATAAGACAATGTAGCACATAGACGTATATGTGGATCAGTACTTTGAGGATATACTGAGTATATAGGGGTGAAATTCATAAGTCAAACATCATCTCATCATCATAATTTGTAAAATAATGCATGCTAAATATAAATGACTCACATAAGACGGAATATCTAAAATACTAAAATCTGAAGTAATAAGAAGCAATCATACTTTATAAATCTAGTGAGTCATAACATTTAGTTCTAAAAGTTGTACTAATGTTCTGTCTATAAATCATACTGTCTAAGTGTAAAACGGGATCACTTCTATATCTAAAATCTAAAAGCTGAAATCTATAACTATTATCTTGCTGTAAAGAATAATCTAAATAAAAGTGTGAGCCTTTACACTTAGTTTTTTAAAAGCTTTTCTGTTACTCTTTTCTGTTAGGAAAAATTGCTCTACAAGGGAGGTTCTTCTGACCTACATAAACCATGTGAGCTAACATAGAGTCCAATGTCTCGTTCCCCTATGGGAAAACCTCACGATGGGGAGAGGTGTCATACTCTTGCCAAGGAGTATAACTTGAGCTAAGTGATCACATCTGTAACTATCATCCATATTGGAATGGGAATAATCTGATAACATGTGCCTATGTTGGCTACATAGTTATATGGAAGATAGGTCACGATAATCCCACACTTCTCGCTCAGTGCTAAATACTACTCCCTTTTTAAATCTATATGCTCATTATGTTGTAAATCCACTTTAAAACTAGCATAAGGTTTTATCTGAAATCAATTATGCTTCTATCTAATTAAATCTATAAATAAAGCTATTAATTTGATAATATGTAGTAAATCAATAAAGTGGATTCAAAACTTCTTTGATGATCAAAAGATCAAAGCTTTACTGTAAACCTGTAAATAATCTGATAGTAAGATGCTTAAAGCACCGCCTTTCTTGAAATATCAACATATAAACTTGGGCTTAATAATCCATGCATCAAGTTTATGTAAAAACATCATAAATTTCATGCTTGATATTGAGAGTAACGATAATTCAATTCAAAATTTGAAAATCTGAAATTTACTACAATAGGCATGAAAATATAGAAATAGTCATGCATTTCATCTTCACAAACATTTGAAATCTCAAAATCTTGCAATTAGTAATAATAGGTATGAACATTAATTTAAATCTCATGTGTAATCATTCAAATTCATATAAATTTCATATAAAACTTGGTTTTGGGCACAAGGATGGAAGAGGATCCTTATTCATAAACCCCACATACCTTGATAGATGATTAGATGAAGAAATCTTATGTTTTTGGATTCCTATTTGAGTTCTTGAAGATGAGTTCTTGATTATCTTTCTTGGGAATCCTCAATTTAGAGATTTCTTAGAGAAACAATGATGCAATTGAATTTCGTGGAGAAGAAGCTTTTGAGTTCTAGGGTTTTGATTTGAGAAAGAATGGATGAAATTATTCATAAAGTGCATTGAATATGCTAAATTCCTTGTTTATGATGAATTGGTGCCTTGGGAATTAACCAAAGTGCCCTTTTTAATATTTTAAAGGGAACTGAAAAAAGTAACTTTTTTTCGAATTGGGAGGCCACTGCAACGTGCTACTATCAAGGTTGATCACTGGAAAAATGATGAGTGGGAACTGGAAGGTCTCTATGATGCGCCACCATCGTGGTGCTCTATAGAAATGCCATTTAGGCTACCAAATCAATGTGGCGCCATCGTGTTGGCCTACTGGAAATGGACAACTGGGAAATTGGACCTCTCCACGATGTGGTACAATCGCGGAGGTCCACTGGAATTGACAAATGGGAATTGAGCCCTCTCCGTGACGCTGTGCTCATCCAGATGGGACACTGTCAACACTAAAAGTTCCATAACTTCTCAACCGAGTGTCGAATTTTGGCAAATTTGGTATCGATGGAAAGTTTATTCAACTTTCCACACCATGGAGAGTCTAAATCTGGAAAATTCTACATGAAATAAATATTATTCATTTTTGAAGCTCACCCTTAACATTCTAGGAACTGATTTAAGCTAGAATAAGTACGGGGTATTACAATTAGGTAACACTTTGGATTGCAAGATACCAATTGAAATCAAGTTATAGCATGAAAGAAATGAGAATGACAATTTTCCTAAAGTCCTATAGCCTTCTGAAGAAAAGTAAGGATATTTTCAAACCATTCTTCTTGACTCTATCAAAGTTATTTTTGTACAACGAGATCGACGAAGCTAGGCTTTGATACCAACTTTGTGACGTGAGTGGCATCCACATCATTCTCTGATGGAAAAACTAATAACTCTAAAATATAAACCAACACTTGGAGAAAAATAAAAGAAAACTATCCCATTAATAGTTTTAACACTATCCCATCTAACAACTTAAGGAATTGAAGAAATAAATACCAAAATAATGATGCCCTTCCAATCCAAAAGCCGATGTACATAAACAGACTAAGAAGATCAAGAAGGGGATACGATCCTGAAGCTAAAAGAAAGTGCATAATGTCTAAAACAAAATTCCATGACATAAAGCAAAGATTCCATTATAGCCAAATAAGTTGTTCACCCCTGAAATCCAAATCACTCGCTAGAATCACAGTTGAGGTCTGGTCGGAGCCGCTGGAATATGTGCTACACTCAACAAAAGTAAGAGTAGGTGTAATATCAGCACATAATAATGACAGTGTACTAGTAGGATTATTTTGTCAATTCAGAATGACAATATGAACCTTTAAGCAAAACAAAGTACAACGAGTTAGTCCATTCTCATTCCAACCTACACCTAGCATAACAAGTATCAATTAAGAAGTTAAGGATTTCAAGAAACAAGTCAAGCCATTTACCACCAAGTCAAGTAAGTCAAGCGAAGTAAAAACAAGTCAAGAAAATTTGAGCAATAATAAACATATAAATGTTTTTCTTCGGTTCACTGATGGAACCATCAAACTCACACGAACCTCGTACATACATATTATGAGTATCATAACCAACCTCTACTCATGACCTGTAGGTGATAAATTCCGTCCATGTACCAAAACTCCAGACATAATTTTTTGTCAATCTTATTCCACCAATTAGCTGAGAGAACTTTCAAATATCGAAGCATTCCTTATTAAAACATAAGATAGGTCAAAATCATATAACAAGGTAAAATCATTGAATTAACTGCACCAAAAAATATGCACTGATAAGACATACTAAGAAGCAATTAATATGCATATATAGTACAAATTAGATTGAACTAGCAATACCATCACCTACCACGAACCAAGCTCACATAACTCCACTAAGTTGGAGCCTTGCCCTTCTATGTAATTTTTTCTTGATCTCAATCTAGAAAATGCATACAAACATATAATGAGTGAAATGACCTATCACGTTGGGGATTATAACTCACACCCACCCTTAAGGCCAAGTTCATGATCATTCCCTCCCTGTTTTAGGGATTTCTATTTTAATTCACCTAAAACTATCAATTCCATGGATGATTTAGTGAATTACTGATATTCAAGGGTAAACTAACAATAATCAACCAAAACCCACTAATTTTATACTCAATTTACCTCCTTGCACTAGAAAATCAATAAAATTCAGCCCTTAACCCTTCTCGAACTACGCAAACTAGCAATTTTAAGGATAGGTTATTGATTTACTAGTTAATACGGATGAATTACTTACCTTCACGATGAAATATGATGAAAAACTGATAGTTTTCATCTCAAATCCCCACTGTTAAAGCCCCAAACATTTTTGAAAAAATAAATCATTTTGTGGGGTATGTGAAATAAAACAATGATTTATGTCGCTATAGTGGATCACTACAGCATTGACAATCTCCATAGCTGGAATTTTTTTGCTTTTGAGCATGTCGCAATAGTGATATTATTAGAACAGAAAGTCTAGTTTCCTCCAAAAATCTCATTTTCACAACATACCTTAAATTCAATACTTCCCAAATAATACTCTTTACGCTAAGATCAATTTCGAAAGTTCTACTCACCCAAACTGAATTTTGTAAAATTATATCGGTACCTTATCATCTTAGCTAGCTAGAAATTAAATCAAACACCACCATACTTATCCAAATTATTCCTGAATTGCTCTAGACTATACCTACCTTGGATTTTATTTGAAACTAGCCTAGCCTAAAATTCATAACTTCAAATCCGAAAAACAAATTTAGCATGTAATTTTGAACGAAAGATTTATATGTCACGACAGACAAGGTCGTTACACAAATGCACATCTTTAATTAGTTTAAAATTTAAATTAATTAAATTAGAGAGTATAGTACCAAAAATTCAATTTGTCAATATTCTTTTATAATCCTTTTTCTTTCTAAAAACATAATCTGTTAATTCAGCATAAGGTGTATGTTTCAAAATTTTGAATTTGCCTTTCAAAAGAAACAGAGTTTGATAATCTTATCTAATTTATAATTGTATAAAACATTGACATTTACAGACAATTTTTAACTTATACTGACATTTTTTTGCCAAACAAAAATATTTAGCAACTGAAACCTAATATTTAATTTTCAATTGATATTGACATATTTTCTTACCAAAAATATATTTAGCAACTAAAATCTTAAATTAGTAAATTTTTTCAATTGTTACGGCTGTTTCTTTTCCCCCCTATCCTCCTACTTCTTTTCCTACGATTCTCTTTTTCTTCCTCCTTCTTCTCCTTTCGATGCTTCTTCTATCGCTCCTTCTTCTCCTTCTCCTCCTCCTCCTCCTCCTCCTCCTCCTCCTCCCCTTCTTCCAATTTTTCTTTTTTTTTGCTTCTTCTTTACCTTCTTCTTTTCCTATTTTTTCATTTTTCTAATTGGACAATATAAGTGGATAAAAATGATTGAAAATATATAACATGAATTTGAAGAAGCTCAAATTAGAAAAGAGTTTAACTTGTTTCAAATAAAAGATTAGGTCTAAAAAATATTTTGGGATAAGTGTGTATCACCTTATATGTTATGTATATCGACATATATATTACACAAGTTTCATAGACAGATATAGATATTCACGATATATATGAAAAAAAGATATACCCCATAATATACACAAATATATATGAGATAGACTGGGAGACATATAAATGAAGTCATCTTCAATCGTCATTTTTGAACTAAAAATTTAGCTCAAATCCTCTCCAAGCACCTCTAAAATTAATATTCAAGATCCTTAAGATTTTTTCAACAAAATCTAAGATCACCCAATCGAGACAAATCACAACATGTTAGTCAAAAGTCAAAATCACAACTTCAAGGGGTCTTTAATGATCCTTATCTTTAAACTAGTGATGGAGATCCCAATAAGTAAATAAAATTTTTAACCCAACAATAAAAATTGATAAACACTCAAAACAAATGAAGAAAGTTGGCATTGAAACACGAATTCAATTAACTAATGAAGATTTCATAGCCAAAAAGAAAGTCGGGAGATTTTAGAGAAAGTATTGAACAAATCTGGTTGAAACCATTAAGAGAGAAAAGATATTATGATTTTAAATATATCTTTTTAGAAATATAATTTTGATTATTATGTGTTAATTCTTGTAGCAAAATATTAAATTTAGGCTATCAGGTGTCATATGTCAAGAAATGGGCTTTTTTATATCGATTGTTGGGCATACTTACCATACAATGTTATCTCCTCCTGATATTATATTCGGATATGAGACGTATATACCATTCTTAATAGCTATTGATAGGATTTTGGCAAAAGATTAGACTTACCAATTAAAGCCCACTAATATTGATAACCAATGGATAAATTCTACCAAATCGACTAAAAATAAGACATACTAAATGTTCAACTCCTAATTTTATGCTTCTTCCCGTCCAAAATTCAAATCTAACTTTATTCATACTCCTAATTTCATGTTTGTCTCCTTCCAATATTGTCAGATCCAACTTTAATCGTCAAATTAGATTTTTATTGCTAAAAAAATTTAAAAAGGTGAATCAACTGCAAATCAACAAAAGTTTAATAAGAAAATCACACATATTCACCAAATATTCAACTTACGCACACACGCACACATATATGTATGTATGTATATCAATGTATATTAGTGTTACACTTTTTAAAGATTACACCTATGTATCCAAGTATATCTACATATATAAAAATGTATATTCATGTGTATCACGCTTACATTGAAAAATAATAACACATTTATGTCTATATAAAATAGTACATATCCATGTATATCATTGATAATTTTAAGAGATAACATCCCTACAATCATGTGTATTATATTCTTATTGGTAACAATTTAGCTCGATATATTGATGTGTTACACTCAATCAATATGTATTTTATACATTATCAATAGTGATCTCCAAAAATTATAATCACTTAGAAATTAAGAAAATAATGTATAGTAGAACGATTAAATCTTTGAAGAAGAACAATAAAAAATAATGATGTTTGTCTGAAATATCAGAAAACTCATATTCCTCATTGATATATTTGTAATGGAGATCAATGATTGAGGAACAAGAAGCAAAGAATCACCAACCTTTGATTTTGTTTCTTCGTCTTAATATAGAATGACCAAAAATAGGTTACTTTTTTATTTAAAACTTCATTATAAAAATTATCAAAAGAACTAAATATCAAAAAACAGTCAATGCATATGCAACGACCAAGAAGAGAAAACAATGAAGATTTCAACCTAAGAAGAATTATAGAATATTTACACGAAGATACAAATTTTGAAAAGAAATTAGTAGAAAAGTGTGTTAATAAAAAGAGAGAGGATAAAAAAAGGAATAATTGACCGAAAGTATAGTTGAAGACTTAATTAACATAATTTGACCTAGGTTTTTATTGTTTACCTCAATGGACCTCATCCTTTTCCTCATCCCCAAGATAAATTATGCTTTTGCTTTTTTACCTTTTTTCTCTTGTCCTTATCCCCAAAGTAAACTACTTTTTTTCTTTTTACCCTTTTTATGTTTCTTAATTTTCCTATTGATAACACCCAAACTACAGCTCTCGTAAGAAAGTGTAAGCGGTCGCTGTCAAATATAGAACCCAACTGGGTTGGGTGTCGAATCCCACAGGGAATACTTGGTCACTAAGTGTTGTAATTATTAGTAGACTGTTGGTCGAAAATTCCACGGAAAAGGAGGGTTTTAATTGTAGCGTGAATTACTATTGTTAAAGTAACAACGGAATGCTTTGTTTAGTAAGATTTAATAACAGAGAATAATAAGTTAGGGTTATGTCCACCTTATGAGTTCTACGTATCTATTAACTATGAGTAATGCGGAATTTAGACATGCATGCACTTATAGAGATTCGTATTCTAATGGTAAATCCTAGTGTTTCTCAACCATCCAGGATTATTTCACTTTAACTCTCTCGAGCTTAAAGCGTATACTAACGGTACAAACTCTCCAAGAGGTTAATCCGGTTAAGGCATTAACGTGTAAACAGGGGTTGGTAGCCCTATTTCCTTGTCACACTCTCTTTTCCAAACATGTAACTTTTCTCTCGAACAAGTTAATGCTATAATGGCGTATTCTATATGTTTGCAACCCCAAGAATTTAATTAAAACAAAGAGAGTAATGATATAAGTAGCATGCGCATCAAGAATTCACAAACTCATAGTAATAGATAGTATATCAAAAGGCTTCCATAACCCTAACAGAGAAGTTTAGCTACTCATGAGTGCAACGGAACTCACAATAGACATCATCATCGTACCAAAGCTAGAATAATCTCACGATGGGGATGGGTTTTGGCATCCAAAGGAAATCACGTTGTTCTCCTCAAGCCGTTCCTCGTAGCTTTTGCGTTTTTCTCTGTAAAAGTCGAATGAATAAGAAGCGAATGAATAATGATTCAATGAATGCTGAAAAATTCAGCAAATAAGGTTTTTATAACATCCTTGTCCTAGTCCTACTAGGTTACTGCTGCACCCCTAAGTATTAAGAAATATTGATTTTGCCCGGGACAGATTTTCCATGCATCACATTCAGTCCACAAGCTTCCAAAAGCTGCCTTCCTTCTTACGTGAAGTTTTCCTTTGCTGCCCAAAGGTCCACAAAGTGCTGAAATCTTCATCATTAATACCTGAAAAACATGCTAATCACATAGGTTAGCTCACTTACAGGAAAATGGACTAAAAATGCAGGAATTATATATTTTATCCTCAAAACTTAGGTAAAATATGGGTAAACTATGGTGCTTTTGGTGTGTAAATACACCCAACATCACCTATCAACCTCATATCTCTTATTCATCTTTCTTCTTCTTTCCAATAAATTTTCTTATATCTTCATTTGTTCATATTCTACTTTTTGCCTCCATTTTATTTAAAATCTTCTCTTTTCTATTTTTAGTAGTCTTTCTTCTCTCTCTCGTGCACACATTAAATATTTTAATTTTGAATTAGATTAAAGTTAAATTACAAATTTGAGTTTTTTCTAGTTTGTTAGTTGAGTGCAAAATTTAAAATTAAAGTGATTTGGAGTATATTTCAGTTAGGTTAGAGTTAAATTTTAGTAGAAGCGCTATAACAATTCAAATAAAAGTTCCCAGGCAAGATGTTTGAGAAAGCACTCCAACCACTCTAGTTTCTCTCTCTTCCTCTCCTGTGGTCCTTCCAACCACCGTAATTCTCTTTTCCTTCTTTCTTTATCTCTCCATCTTTATGTCTCTTTCTTCGTTAGTCTTAGATGGATGACAAGATCTACTTTATAGTAGGCCTCAAGGCCAATGATGTCATGAAAACACCTGGAATGGCGGGGGTCTGGTATGACTGGACAAAAAAGAACATGAACTCTATCATGAGAATGATGTTTAGTGCTAAGATAATGGAGTGGATTACACAGGTCTTACTAGAAGCATCACAGACTAAGGGTAAAGTAGTGAAAAAATGGACGAAGAAAGATGTCTTTTCGGAGGTCTTTTGCTCTAGGAATTACAACAAATATGGTTTTTATATCAATCTCATAAATGTGAGAGATATAAGAAGGGGAGTTATCATTATCCCTGAGTTGACGTTTAACTCAAGTCGGATGAATTTAGAGGAAAGGTGGAAAAATTCATCAATAGACACAATAATGTGATAAACGTGGGGGAATATAGGTTGGTAGACAGTGACACTACATATATAGAAATGCTAAGGAGCATTAAATAGAGTAATAAAGAAAGAAAGAAAGAAAGATAGAAACAGAGCAAATCTTAAAAAAGGGGAACAGAATATTCCTTAATGACAAAGCAAAAGAATGCAGTGAAGTGCTAAAGAGAAGTTTGGTAGGCTTCTTTGAAAATAGAGCTGGTGAAACACCAACTCTCTCAGAAATCATAGGTTGGGCTAACAGGTCGTGGAAACAGGATCATGGCTTGAGTGTATACAAAATAGGTTACGACCAATTCCTATTTGAGTTTGCTTTTAAGATGATGGTGGAGTAGGTAATTGAGGAGTACCAGGTCTACAAGAACTCCCTGGTTACCCTTCAATGGTGGAGCCCAATAATAGGCACAATGAATGGAAGAGGTAAACCTAAAGCAACATGATCAAAATTATTTTATTACCACTATAATTTTGGGCCCAAAGTATTTATTAGGCTATTGGAGATTTTTGCGGGGGGGTGGGGGTGGGTGGGTAGAGATGGAGGAGAAGGCCCAATTAAGAAATCATCTTAAATAGGTAAGAGTGAAAATCGAAGGGAATGGAACAAATATAAGAGGTGACTATTAAGGAAGATGGAATTCGCTATACCATGCAAGTTTGGGCAGAGTCGCTGATAAGGATGTCGGTCAATGGAGATTTGAATTTCTTGTCCTTTATCCAATAGTTGCGACATGGAGAATCACATGGTAAAAAAGAAGATTCCAGGTTAAAAGAAATTGAGGTAGTTGTAACTGGCAAGGCACAGGCTATAGCAGAGCTATATGGAGAAGTTAGTAGGCCTTTAATTGATATGGTATATTCGGATGTTGGAACTAGTGAACACAGACCAAAATTAGGATTAGGCCTAAAAGATAACTGTGCAACTTAAAGCCCCTCAGAGGAACTTAAAAAGTCACGTGAGATACAGATGGGTCTTTTGGAGGGTTTAAGTGAAATTAGAGATCTAGCAGCAAAAATCTTTTAGGAATACCATAGCTGGGGACTGTCATTCTTCAAACAGACGACAGACCAAGTAGAAACTCTCTCTAAAGGTGAAAAACCCAACAAACAACATTGGAAGTTTGAGTAAACTACCATTGAAAAAATAGAATAATGGTAAATCAAAGGAAATTGGGGAAGGATCAAGGTCACAAAACTCTCTAGAAACAGATATGCAGATATAAAAAATTCATGATGTGCAACCAGTAGCCGTGGAAATCTCAGAAATCAAACAAACAATGAAATTAAAGTATCCAGCTAGGTAAATTCCCACATCGTGGAACTGGGCAAAACTTTTGGGGTTGCATTCGAAGGCTTAAGAAAGAAACTCATGACTTACTATTGAGACTTAGTGAGAGAAAAGTTATGTCATGATTAAAAAACAAGGGTCATGATGGCATTTGTCACGGCATACCTTGACAAGTAACCCAATAACCCAAACTGATATAAAAATAAAAAAGAAAAGACAAAAATACCCAAGGTAAGGCTTCTAGAACAAATTCAAACCATAGAAGTAATCATAACAATGCAGAAAGAACTTATCCAAAATATCAATCATGTCCAAAACCAAGTGTCAAATGTGTAAGAACTACTAATATAATCCAGGAGTCAAATACATCAGAAAAATAACCACAAAGGAATAATATTTGTCTCCAAATACTAATAAAGACCTAACTAATATAGAAAGATAGAGGTAAACTCCAGAGGTATAAATGTCCAACCGCTACCTTGAGTAATCTAAAGGTGCCCAAAATTAATTAGTTTGAGGCACACCTGAACCTGAAGTTGCACGAAAAAGTTGACGTAGGAGTGGGTACAGTCCACTTATACTCAGTAGGTATCATAGAACGATCAAGAAAAATAGAAAATAAAGCATACAAAATACACACTAAGGGCACTTCACCTGCAATAAAAAATGTCCCACAATGGTAGCCCACACCGCTTGCACTAACAGTTCTAATATATCACATATATTGCAAGATCACACCAAGATAGAACACAAGAATGCATTATATCATATATAAGTAGAACAAGGGGGAACATGCATATTCAAGATCATCAAATACAAGTAAAACTAAATAAGATAATTACATAGATGGTAAGTCTATATGGCAGTACAACACAATATAAACACAATAAAGTAAGTGCAATATATATATGATGATGATGGTGGTGGTGGTGGTGGTGGTGATGGTGATGCACGAGGTTATTGCACAATCTTTGAGATCATCGCATAATCCTCGTATACACCTACGAAGATAAGTTTCCCAATGTAGGACCCATGGGGGGTTCGTCAACCTGTATACAATCCATATATCTCATATCTCCTTTCTGACACATTCATTGAATAAGGTATTATAAGGTGTTACAATAGATCCACCCCGGCACATCCCTCGGGGAGGGTGTTACTCAGGTGTTCCCACGGTGGTACTAATATTTCATGAATAAGTATGATATGAGGATGTAATGGTCACAACCAATAACAATGATTATTTTCACAACCAACCACAATGAAACATTTTCACAACCACGTGAGCCAATATGCACTCATTATTTTCGTTTCATCCATGAATTTTCACGTCTCATATGCCACTAAAGTATGAATATTATCACAATACACCAATGGTACCACATTAAGTATTTTAATAACACACTATAATTATTCACATATATTCAACGCTATCAATATCACATGGAACCCCACACGGTCACACATATCACATAATATCTCAATTTTGCCAATTACATCACATATAGCCCCCACATGGTCACAACACATAAACAGATTTTTTTTCATGTTCTCACCCATATCATGCATTTTTTACCATCATTTACTACCCAGCCCAGTCTAAAAGAGTTAATCCATAAAACTTTATAGTATCTAAACATTAAAACAAAATCAACGACACCCTTATTAACTACTTTTGGTTCGGGGTGAAAATGGACCCCGAAATAAATTTTCAAAAAAAAAAGATAAAACCATAACTTTACTTTAAAGTGTATTTCCTGGATTTTTAGGAATCTACAGCTAAAAAACCAAGTCAAATTAATTCAAAAATGAGGTTCAAATCGAAGAAAAATTATTTTTAAGCTTTATCAAGTAAAATCTTTGAAATTCGGGTTAAAATCACGAGTCGGAGTTGTTTTGAAGGTTATATTGATGAAAAAACTAGTAATTATAAGATAAAAATATCATTCAAGTAAAATTGAGGTTTAAAATCAAGCCCTAACATTTTTGGAGTTTTGAGAAATTAATCAAGAAATTATTAAGAAAGGGGGTGATTTCTTACCTTAAATCCGTAATAGAATCAAGAAATATGTGTTAATCTAGATTGCCAAGCTCCCAAAAACTTCACTTTTAGGCTGACACACCATTTTAGGGTTTAAAATGGGCCTAAAAAAGCTGCTACATATTGCAGAAAAATCGCTATAGTGCAGATTTTTCTAAGTCTAAATGGACTTCAACGGGGTGTCCGAAATTCATTCAGAGTTCGATATACGCAAATGAACTATGTAACTACACTAAATTCGATGCTCCGAACTCAATGGATATATCAATTATTTTGAAAAAATATCATATTCAAAAAGTTGACCCCCAAAATTTGAATTACAATTTTCTAAATCGAGGGTTGAAATGAGATTTAAAGGCCATAAAATCACACCAAATATGATACCACCCTATAATAGATGTTCTATATCTACGAAAAAAGTTGTATTTTCCATATGAGGTCTTTTCGACCAAATGTAGGTCCCACATCCATATTTTTAATTTTTTAACTTTTCAACCAATAGGTCGAAATGAGCTCGGGTGCACTGAAACCTGAACCAAAGTTCTACCTAACCTTAAATTGATATTCTAAGTTTGCTAGCACAGTATGTTCATCCATCCATCGCATGGATCAAAGGATATACATATAAGTCCAAAATAAGGCTCTCGAACCCATCAAAAATCACAATATTGCATAAATGGTATCAAAATGCATTAAAAACTATGTCAATCACCCCCACACCCTAATAATACCATAATTCAACTATGGGGGAGGGGGGGAGGTAAAATAGTCAAATAACACAAAAAAACATATTTCTCATATTTAAGCAAAAAGTTGATCGTTCCAAGCTATGATGGAGAAAAAAAGGATAGACAGTATAGCGCTCACTCCCAAAAATAAAGGAATTGGAAAAAATGAATTAAAGAATTTGATATCTAGCTTGAATGAGAAAATATATGGTGTGAGGAACAAGGGGAGAGTTCGTTCTTTAACTTTTAAATGCAAGTAAAAATTCTTTCTTAGAACGTTAGGGGGATTAATCAGCTCTCTAATAAGAATCTGGTTAAGATCTCTCTGGTGAAATTGAAAGATGATATTTAGTATTTGCAAGAGAAAAAAAATAGCAAAGAAGTGATGAGGTTGCTAAATAATTGCAGACTAGTAGATGGATGAGGTGTGGATATGTTGAAGCTAATGGGAGTATGGGGTATTCTACTCATATAGGATTGCAGATTTTGGGTAAAAAGTTTTTGTGAAGGTTGGAAATTTCCTCATCACCTATAAATTTAAATTTGTTCAAGATTTTTTTTCTAGTTTCTCATGGTGTGTATGCTCCACACACTAGAAGGGAGAAACTGGAGTGTTGGAAGGAAATAGCAGTAGTTAGGGCTTTGTGTGAAGGACCTTGGATCACTTCTAAAGACTTCAATACAGTAAGAGATACGACAGAAAGAAGAGGATACAATCAAATAACCAATGTTATGACAGATTTCTCAAAGTGGATTGAGAATATGGAACTACATGATCGCCATCTATATGCTGGAAATTTCACTTGGTTTAGGGAGAGTATCCACCACAGTGCTGCTATATTAGATAGGTTTCTTTACACAATGGGGTAGGAAGAGCCCTTCAGGAACATTAGATAACAAGTCATGCCTAGAGTTCTATCTGATCATAGCCCTATACTACTCCAATATGGTGACTGGGAGCAAAGGAGATCCTATTTTAAATTTGAGAACTGGTAGGTTAGTGTTGATGGTTTCAAGAGCCTGATTCATGTTTAGTGGAGTGGATTTGTAGTAAGAGGTTATTCTGACTACAAACTCTGTATAGAGTTAAGGATGTTAAGGAAAAAACTTACAGAACGAAGTAGCATAAATTATGGAGAACTCACCAATAAGAAAATAGTTTATTAAATGAGAAGGTAGAGATGTACTGTATTCAAGATTCTTGGGTACTCATTGACGAGAAAATGATGATAAGAGTAATAACCCTAGTAGAATTGGAAGCTCTGGCCGAAAATGAGGAATCCAGATGAAGTCATAAATCAAGAGTTCTTTGGCTAAAGCAAGAGGAAAATAACCCAAAGTTCTTTCAAAGAATGGAAACAACTCATAGAAGGTTTAATACCATTGATAGATTGTTGTCGCTGGAGAAGAGATTAAAGAACTAAAAGAAATTAAGAAACACAAAACTGATTTTTATAAAAAGTTATAAACTGAATCAGAGAACTAGAGACCACTATTTAAGATGGTGATTTGACTTAGAATAACCTAAGAAAAGCTGGAGTGAATGTAAAGACCCTTTTCAGAGGATGAAGTGACACATGTCCTTAAACTGCCACGACCCGAACCAGGGTCTAGTCTTGACGGATTTCTCAAGACCACTGATGTGTGAGCAGATGCTAATACATTTGAGCCTTTTAACTGAGAATAATTGCAAAGTCTTAAGCAACTTTTATCATTTTTGATCGTTTTATCTTTGATTTTGCAGTAGAAGCTAAGATGCAATAGAACCAACAAGGATGGAAACAAAAGAGTTGAAATCTGAAGCAAATAGAAGAGAAGTGTTGCTGACGACATTCCTGATAAATCATCAGCACTCTAATAAGTTATCAGCTTCATCGTCAGCCTTAGACAGATATTGGTTTTCGGCAGGAGTTCGTGACGACAATATGAATACATCTATTGTGATTTAATCTGAGAATCACTAGTTACTATTTATCTTGTGGTAAGTTCATCTTTCAAATTATGAATACATCTAGTTGTTTCGCTCATTACAATATGAGTGGCTAAATCTCTTTAACTTGAATTATGGTATCTATGGGTTAAGTCTTGGTAAGATGCTATGTGTTTAAGATTTTAAAGGTAATAGGTATGACTGAGGAACAACACAGAAGAGACAAGGAGTGTGACTAAGACATGGCTTACCTAAAAATGCAAATGGACTTCCTAACCAAGCACTTACTATCTGACAAGACTAAGAAAGCGAAAGCTATGGGATCACAAGATAGAGTTGATGTTGATTCAGAAGAAGAGGAGAACTATGTTAATAATCAGGGGGTTTCCGAGGCAATAGCTAAGGGAACCAAGGTCGTAATTATTATGATAAGCCTGGTTATAAATATATGGAGCAGGGAAATTAGACGAACAACCACCATGAGACAGAGACTACCCTCTTAGCCTAACATCCAGAACATAATAAAATAATACAACGATAGCTTACCAAACATGATGATAAGAAGAATAACACTTTCGACGCTTAAAACAATGTAGCGACCATGGATGGTAAGTGGAATAAGAACTTGCATGTTGATGTGTTATAGAAATATAACACTTTTGATGATTTAATTGAGGAAAATATGCAAGTTTCTGAGGCCTTTTTGTTAAATTTGATATGTTTTGGGTATGTTTTGTATAAAACCATGTTTTGGATGATAAGTTCATCAAAATGGTGAAACAATGTGCTTTTGGCCACTTTTTGAATGATTATGAATGTTTGGAATATTTTCTGGCTTGATTGTGATCAATGCATGTTTGAGAGTCGAAGAAGATCTAAAAACTTGACTCTCGAGACCTACTAAGTTGACTTACGGACCTATGTAGACAAAGTAGGAGCCAAAAATCCAAAATCCTGAGAGCTGACTTGCAGGAAAAATGCTCTATTCGCAACCTACGGTCCGCACCTGCACCCAGTGCTAGACCGTAAGTACCATATGCCCCTTGCCAGACCGCAGGTATAGAGATCAAGTGGCCACTATATTTTCTCCTATTTTATTCTAGCTTTGTTTTTAGGGTTTCCTCTTGTACTATAAATACCCCTTATGTACTTTTTAGTAGAGGTTGCACACTTTTAACATTTAGAAACATATTTTGATTTCAGGATCCATCGTTGATCTTGGGATTTCTCTGTATTAACTTTAATTGATCATTCAATTTACGGTTATGGATTTTTATTTCTCTTATCATTGTGATTTCATATTTGCCTTCAAATATGAATGTTATTGATTTCTTCAAAATCATGAGCGGCTAAAACACATAGCTAGGGTTGTGGAAATCCTGACAAATTGACTAAGTAGGGAAAGTGCGATTGTTGATCTGAACCAATACCCATGGAATGCATTTCTTTATCTTTGTTATGATTGATTTCATAATGGGTGAACATATTAGGATCCTTTATAGATATTTCTACTTACTCCAAAAGAGGAGTAGTGACTAGGAAAAGATAAAGACAACAATAGTTTGGGAGTTAATTATCGATCCATTGCCGTACAATGGAATATAGTGAATGAACGTTAGCTTTCATCTAATAACTTGAGACTCAAAAGGTAATTGTTAACTGGGATCAAGATAAGGTTTATTAATACGACAACTTGAGACTCAAAAGGTAAAGGGTGAAATCCTTCTACTCGTCTAAAAGACTGTAGGAGGTAAATAACTTATCAATTCTACATGCAAGGTATTGGGTTGGTTTAACAATGCACGATAAGCCTATGGAGTTGAGATGCCAGGGGGAATACAATCCTAGTGTTCACTTATGACTGATTTTCAACCGAGATAATACCATTCTTTTCTCAAGACTACTACACATAAATCCCCCAATTTACTTTTCCTGTTTTACCCATACATTTCAACCACTAGATTTGATAAGCCACATGTTCCATTGGTATTCAACCCCAACCTTAGTTGGCTTACTATATATTGACAGCGACTGTACCATTATCTAAAATAAGGTGTTACTTGGACTTTATCAAGAATTTTGCATCGTTGCCGGGGAACACGCTGTTGATTTTTGGATTAAGGTTATTGCAAGTTTTGGGTTTTTAGTTTTATTTTTGTTCATGGTTGGGCATACGCCGGTGTATGACTAGCACATAGGGTAGAGGAAATCCCCAGTTTATCCAAATCTAGAGAGGTTCCTACACACCTGGAAGGATGTTTGATCGGAAAAGAGTTGATAATCCTGAAGAAGTTCGTGATGTTGTACCTCCGCCCGAAGAAGTACAAGATATTGTTGATCATTAGACCGGTGAGATTTTTATCTCAAGATAAAGTCGAAAAAAGGGAAATGAAATAAGCTCAGATAGAACCTTGGAAAGCAGATCTTGCTGAGTAGAGACAAGCAGCAGACCATCGAACAACACTCAGTGAAAATTAAAACAGAGCCAGAGGTACCCATTTTTAAGTAATCCCAACATATCAGTACATGCAGCCATATATAGATGATGATGAAGATATGTGATATGTTTAGCCGACCAAAGCTGGAGCCATAGTGCCTCCTATTTTGCCCCCAGACATCAAATTTGACATCACGAGTTCCATGATCCAACTTCTAAATTTAAAGGGTGTGTTTGTAGGATTGCCTACCGATGATGCAAACTTGCATCTTAAAAATTTTCTTAGGATCTGCACTTTATATACCATTCCAGGGATAGAATAGAAAGCACTTAGACTGAGGGTTCTCCCCTTCTCACTTATAGGAAATGCATTTTTACGGTTAAGGGAATTGCCAAGAGGCTCTATCATGACTTGGAATGAATTGAATTGGCAATTATTAAATAGGTTTTTTCCTCTATCAAGGATGTTGTAGCTTAAGGAAGAGATCTATAATTTCAGGCAGCTGTAGTCAGAGTCCATTATGAGGCTTGGTTCAGGTTTAATAAGAAGCTGAGCATGGTGCCAAATAACCAATTGACAGGGAAAACATTATCATATATTTTCTATAGAGCCCTAACCATCAGCTCCAAAGCCATGGCAGACATCATATCTAGAGAATCATTTATGAGATTATGATGGGAGATATCTTCGGAGATGTTAGATTAGATCTCACTCACTAACTGAGGGTGGTGAACTCTGGAGGCTAAGAGGATATCTGGTACTTATGATATTTGTGCCTCCTACAACCAGAATAATAGATGATACAGTAGCGCAATAAATTGCATTACTAAGGACTGATTTAGGGGTGCTAGCAAAGCAATTTGCAGCGGCCAATTCTGAGAAAGTGAATGCAGTATTAGCACAGGGGTCAGCTTGCAAAGCATACGAGTCAGAATTGTAAAAGGAAGCTAATTATTTGGAACATCAGATGGCAGGTTTCCAAGCCCAAGAGCAAGTTACCAAGGTCAAAACTACTATGATAGATATAGAGACCATAACAGAGAGCGAGATGGTGACTGTAGGAAGAAGGATGACTACAGAGAGAAGGGATATAGGTGAATTCCACCTGGTAGACATGATGCAAAATCCAGAATGAAGGAGATCCTGGCTAAATTAGTGAAGGTTCAGGAAAATCAATAGACTAGCCTTAAGGAGATTAAGGCTCATATTTCAGGGTTGACCCAGATGGTTGAGTCCCATGCCACTTCTATCAAGCAGTTAGAGCACCAGTTTGTGCAGATGTCATCCACTTTAAACCAGAGGCAGTCAGGTACCCTTTCGAGTAATACAATGAAAAATTTGAGAAACGATGGTCACATACTTGCTATTACCACATAGAGTGGTATCACTACTTAGGATCCCACACTGCCTACTACAGAAATTGTTATTGAGGAGACACCTGCTGCTGAGTCTGGAAAGGCAAATAGTGATATAGGTATAGTTTCTAAAGATAAAGGTAAGGGTCTAATCATTTACCAATAAGTCAGATAAATTCTGACACCATCTTTATTTTTTTTCCTTAGCGGGTGAGGCAAAAGAAAGAGGGAGGTAAGTTCAAGCGGTTTATTGAGATGCTAAAACAACTAAGCTTAAACATACCTTTTCTTGAGGTGATAGAGTATATCCCTAGATATGCAAGGTTCATGAAATAGTTGGTTACAAGGAACAACAAATTGACTTTTGAGAATGTTGACGGTGTGCACCACTGCAGTGTAGTCTCGACTAGGTTTTTGGTACAGAAAAAGGGTAATCCCGGTGAATCCACTATATCGTGTGCCATTGGATCATCCCAATTTGCCCGAGCCTTATATCATTTAAGGGCCAACATTAATATGATGTCGCTGACCATATTTAAGCAATTGGGCTTAAACCCTCTGGAACTGAATTTAATGTTACTCATTGATGGTTGATTACACAGTGAAGAAGCCTATAGGAATTTTTTTTGATGTGACTGTGAGGGTGGATAAATTCATCTTTCTGGTTAATTTTGTCATTTTGGAATGTGAGGTTAACACTGAGATGCCCATTATTTTGGGAAAACCATTTATGGCCACAGGCAGAGCTATGGTTGACGGTGAGAAGGCAATATTCAATATTTGAAAGTCAATGAAGTAGTCAACCGACAAGAGAGTAGTGTCGGTGATTGATTATATTAACGACCCTGGAGGATAATCTATGGGTATTTTGATGAATTCTGATTGGTAAAGATACTCGCATCGTGCCATAACGTTAAATCAAGCATTGCATGGGAGGCAACCCATGGGCTTGTTGGTGAAGTTTGACTAAACAATATAGCTGCGTTGTGCTACGACATTAAATTAAGCACTGAGTGGGAGGCAACCCACTATATTTTAGTGCTCACATTTTAGTTGTTTTTGTTTTTGATGGTTTTTAGCTTTTGAACCTTACCCAAAATACAACAAACATAGCTACATTCATCGATTTCCAGGTAAAGGGACTATGTGATCATCCCATCATGGTCACAAGTCCCACACGGTAAGTTGAGTAACAAGTTGAAAAGTTTAAATTTTAAGGATGAAAAATAGTAATTTATGGACTTTGGCACCTAATTTTACTTTTGAGAACTAAAACCTAGGTTGCGGGACCATAAGTATCTAGAAAAATGTCAACGGGCCAAGTTCGAGTTGTAGAAAAGCCTATCAAAATTATTGGCTCGGTACCTGCGCCCAGCATCTGCGGGCCATAGGTACTACCTATGCCCAGGACCCGATCGCGATTACAGGGTGCGGGTACGTGCCACAGGTAGGGTTAGTTTTGGGCCCACTTTTTATTTAAAAGCTAGAGCCCACCAACATTTAAATATAACCCACAATAGCCCCCCACCTATATAAAAATATTCTTACCCTCATTCTAACTCATTCAAATCCTCAAAATTTCACTTTTCTCTTTGAATTCAAACTTTCCACTTAAAACATAAACCAATACCACACTTAAGAAAAGGTTAATTTGACACTTGTTTGAGATACCAACTTGTCCCAACATACTAAAAACTTGTCTCAACCTTGGTTGTGCTTGATTTCTTCATTATTTTCTTTCATATTTTCATATAAGAGGTAACTTTCTTGGCCTCTAATAGTAATATTTTGGCTTATTTACTGTTGGCACAAGTTGATATGTGTATTTATGGAAACATATATAAAAATTATCATGCTTGTATGTAGGAGCCTTAAAATAGCCTACAATCTTAGTGTAGGGCCTTGTTTTGAATTAAAATTCTAAGTTTAGGCCCTAACCGAAAGTATTCAAACTTTTTGAATTTTGAGTTTTTCTTCAACTTTTGTTATCCCTCACATTTGTGGAAACTAATAACTATTTTTTAGGTACATATGGCACCTAAAGCAGTAAAGAAGATAAAGGTCGGTACTTCAAAGAGACGAGAAGAGTCTCTCGAGCCTAGTGGTTCAGTGGAGAAGTATCTGAGGTAGTAACGTAGAGACACCGGCACTGGGTGTCACGTAAAGTCACAGGAGAAAAGACTCTCTCGGCTACTCAGGCAGCTGCAGGCCAGTTGAGGATAAAGTCTGCATGGATATCACCCCCACACACTCGTTCACTTGATGATGATGATAAAGAGGAGGAAATAAAGTCTTAGGCTACACCACGGGTTGCTTAGGACCCCCAATCTTAGGAGGGGTCCTAGGATTATTTTAAAGAGGTTGAGCAGGACCATTCATCATCGGTCTAGTCTGAGGAGGGTACCACCACTCATACACATCATACAAATGTACCCTAGTCTGAGAAGGGTATATTACAGGCTTCCCAGATGTACATCCGAAGCAGACACCCGCACCTACCGCGGATGCACCTCCCAAGGAGAAATATTTGAGGTAGTGTGAGGAAGGGATACGACATATATATGATCCTAATAGCCATGTTTAGGAGCTAAGCAGGCCTACAAGTTGAATTTATGAGGAGAGCAGGATCGACTTATCAGGACTAGAACAGTTACCATTGCTGCGAGCAGTATTTGAAAGATATTAGCTACAGTGGACGACTATACCACTCAATTCTTACAGCGCGACTATGGTGCAGGAATTTTATACATCTTACAGAGATGTTGTATCCCTTACCATTCATAATCACTAGGCTTTATCAGATTTTCACAACAGCCACAGCTTGATCACACATTAGCCAGAGGGGTTAGAGATGACATCAAAGAGGAGACTATACATAGAGTGATTTCAGCCTAGATTATATCACTCCTGTATCTACAACTGAGTGCAACCATAGATTGAGGATCGCATGGGATCTTTATATTATGCAGGATGCTAAGCACCAGACATAAAGGGTTGATATGGCAAGGTGGATAGCCAGGTACAGTTCACCACTATGTGATGAGACCCCATGGATTGAGGGTCTATCTATGATCAAGAAAGTCCTATTAACACTGGAGTCCAAATTTTGGTAGTTGCTGATTAGATACCGCCTGCTACCCACTACTTCAGATAACATATTGACATGGGAGGAAGCTGCACTAGTTTCCTTCTTGATGGCTGGTTATGATATTGATTTTACTGCCATCCTCAAGTATGAGACACATGATCAAGCCTTTGCCGAGCTAAATAACCTATTGTTTCCTTGTATGATCCAGAGGATATGTAATCAAGAAGGTATGCCTAAGTTTCCAGGTATTGATAAGAGGATATTTACTACCGTGACTGCATAGACAAGGACCATGAAGGGTCTGGTATGTCCAAACACTTCTAAGAGATCTAGACAGTGGGCAGCAGTACCACAAGCCTAGTTTGAGGGGTTGATAGTTTATGCAGAGCCTGATGAGGCACATATAGATGATATGGGTGTTGGTGTAGACATGGACATAGGGTAGCAAAAAGATGCTCCGAATTAAAGTACAAATGGTGAGGGGTCACAGGCTATTTTTTCTTTAGCCTCGACTTCGACCTCAGATCTAGTTGGTACATCTACAGAGCCTACTCACCCATCCACCACAACTCCTATAATAGGTATAATATCCAGTGAGTTTTTGTAGAGCCTAGTGGACAGCCAGAGGTCTGTAGTCGCCCGGTTAAAGATTGTTGAGATCGAGATGCCTAATCTCTTTGGAAAGATAGGATCAGAGGTTAGGACTAGATTTGAGCAGGCCGAGGCTAAATGGGAGGCTGCTTAGAAGAACACACTGTCAAAGCTACATGTTGATTTTTAAACATGGATTGATGTGATGGATAGATGAGTTGCATCCTGATATACAGATATAGGTGCACCAGATCTAGTTTAGATGAGGAGGGATTTTGATATCCTACGAGTAGAGGTACACTTTCTTGTAGAGAGCCGTGTAACAACTATTCCCTTGGATTTACCCCATGTATTCCAAATATTACATTTGCATGTGCCGAGATACTTTGACTTATTTGTAGAGGATGATGAGAAGGTCCCAATAGTTAGGATCATGAAAGGTCACTTACACGATTTGTAGGATCCTATTATGATAGAGGAGGAGGCCTTTAAAAAGTACATACATGATTCTTTAGAGACTACATTCTTAGATAGGCAGAGGTGTGATACTATAGCAGTGTGTCCATCATCTAGTAGTGCACCGCCACCACCACTACCTGTGTCAGCTTATATGCCCCCATCTAGGGATGCTCCTGACTCGGGTGCCTAGTGTATCCTAGGTATGTTCTCACTTTCCTGTGTTTTATTTTGTTTTAGCGCATTAAGAACAGTGTAGAGTTTTTAATTGAGGGTGGGCAGATTATCCCGCCGCGGTTTTTATATCCATGCTTCTTTTTTTGTCAGCCACGGTATGGTTATAGAACTGGTATATCTAGGATAATTATGTGTCGTATTGTGTTTTTTTCTTCGTATTTTATTGTTTTTGTGTAATTACAAGAATTTTATGTATTTAGAGTAGTAGTCATATTTTGATTGATTATTATACCCCTTCAAAAATTTATGTT
This sequence comes from Capsicum baccatum var. pendulum, assembly GCA_030864225.1. Lineage (NCBI taxonomy): Eukaryota > Viridiplantae > Streptophyta > Magnoliopsida > Solanales > Solanaceae > Capsicum > Capsicum baccatum. The sequence goes on along the minus strand of CM061558.1, from coordinate 69,555,030 downwards.
TTAAAACTGCGTTAATGAAGATATATGTGAACTTTATGGATCTTTTTATGGCATTAGTATTAGGGGCATGATAACCATTTGCTGGCAATTGCATGAATTAGATAGGTAGCAGTTAGTGATATTGACTTTATGCTATGTGTGAGAGAGATACTATCTAGTTCTCTTTGTACGTCTAATTCAGAACTTTCCTAGTTAGTCTTGCCTAGGTTGAAGGATAGTCGGTTAGGAGACGATCATAGGCCATTTTTTATTTTAGTCCATTTTAGCCTAAATGACCTTATATGTGTGAATTATATCCCTTGATCCCTATTTTGAGCCTTAAAGCCTATTTTTCTTGTTTTTACCATTCATCTTCCTATTTATGGTACATTTGGCCTATTTTGGCCTTGTTCCTTGTTAGACAATATGAACCTCAACACAGGAAAAATGCCTAAATTGAGAGTGGCTATCATAGGGGTACAGTAAAATGGGTATGAAGAAGAAGGGTAAAGTAATAATAAGTTAGTAGGGATGGGTTTGGAAGAAAAAGAAAAGAAATATTATGGAAAAATAAAAGAAAAAAAAAGAATAAAAGACCACACCCAACCTGAATGTGCAATAAAAGAATAAAAGGGAGAAATAAGGATGGAATGAAAAAGAATTTGGCTAGAAATTGGGACCCCAAAGTTAGAGTAGTACCAAGGAGGCTTAGTCACTCTAAATGTCCACATTTATCATACCAGCCTCCAAGCCTAGATTACAAGTTAAGAAAAATCCTATAGCGATTGTGGATGTTTGGGATATTTTTTGGCTTGATCGTGATTAATGCATGTTTGAGAGTCGAAGAAGAGCTAAAAGCCTGACTCCTGGCACCTACTAAGTTGACTTACGGATCGCATGTAGACCTATGGACTATACAAAGAAGGTTCCAAAAACCCAAAATCCCGAGACTTAACTTGCAGGAAAATGCTTCATCTACAACCTATGATCTACACCTATACCCTATGCCAGACCGCAGGTACCACCTTCACCCTACTAGATTGTAGGTACAGAGAGCAGGTAGCTACCGACCCTATTTTCTCCTATTTTGTCCAGGCTTTATTTTTAGGGTTTTCTCTTATACTATAAATACCCGTTATGTACTTTTAGTAGAGGTTACACACTTTTAATACTTAGAAACATATTTTGATTTCAATATCCATCTTTGATCTTGGGATTTCTCTGTATTAACTTTGATTGATTATTCAGTTTATTGTTGTGGGTTTTTATTCCTCTTATCATTGTGATTTCATCTTTGTCTTAAAATATGAACGTTATTGATTTTCAAAATATGAGCAGCTAGAACCCATAGCTAGGGTTGTGAAAACCCTGGCAAATTGATGAAGTAGGGAAAGTACGATTGTTGATCTAAACCAATTCCTATGGCATGCATTGCTTTATCTTCGTTATGGTTGATTTTTTAACGGGTGCACACATTAGGATCCCACTTAGATATTGCTACTTACTCCATAAGAGGAGTAGTGACTAGGAAAAGATAAAAAACAATAGTAATTTAGGAGTTAATTGTTGATCCATTGCCACATAATGGAATATGGTGAATGACCATTAGCTTTAATCCAGTAACTTGAGATTCAAAAGTTAATATTTAACTGGGATCAAGATAAGGGTTAGTAGTGCGACACCCTGAGACTCAAAAGGTAAAGAGTGAAATCCTTCTACTCGTTCAAAAGACTATAGGAGTTACATAACTTATTGATTTTGCATGCAAGGTATTGGGTTGGTTCAACAACACATGATAAGCCTACGGAGTTGAGATGTCATGTGGAATAGAATCCTAGTGTTCACTTACGACTGATTTTCAACAAACTAATACTATTCTTTGCTCGAGACTTTTACAAAAAAATCCCCCATTTACTTTTCCTGTTTTACCCAAGACTTCAACCACTGAGATCTGATAAGCCACGTGTTCCCTTGGGATTTGACCCCAACCTTAGTTTGATTACTATATCTTGATAGCGACCGTACCATCATCTAAAAGGAGGTGTTGCTTGGACGTCATCACATGTAACTCGGGAAAAATGATAAAATAACACCATGTCCAAAATCAGCCAAAACCACATGCACACATTTATATATATATATATAGGATGCTAGGATAGGGTAAAGGATCATGAACATGAGAGTTTGTACCATTAGCCTGAACTGTGTAGCTTACTCTATCTTAAAGGCACCCACAAGCTATATGAGTTTAGTTCTTCCTACTGAAAAGGACCCAGAACGTGTTAGCCACACGAACTGAGGAAACCAAAGGAACCTAAAGATACCAAGCCTCTATACATCCCAAAATATAATGTTTGAACTAAGAACACGATCATATATAAACCTCCATTCCGACAAACGTGGTTTCTAGTGTTAGTCCCCCCGGGAATACACCTTCATGATGAGATATACAATTTTCTTTAAGCCCAAATTAAAATAGTTTGCACATAAACCCAACCATTAAATCAAGAGTCTTTTATTAAGGCATTTACCACTTGGTATCGTCATACCAATTGTGCTTTCAAGCTCATATAATCATGCCAAATCAATTCATGTGACCATTTGACTCCCAAGTTCTATTTAAAATTCAATCCATGGCTACCAAGGGCCTTTCAAATCCATTTTATCCATTTATCAATCAATGCAGTGCAATACTTTCAAAACAAAAGTCACATTATGCAATTATCCATGCTCAAAAACCAAATTTACAAAGTGAGTCGAGATTAGTGTCATTACCAAGCCAAAAAGTCATCAATTTAGGGAAACCCATGTTCCCTATTCCAATTCCCATAGCAATGCACCCATTCAGTCCAAAACCCATAAATTAAAGCATAAATCATCAATTTAAAACATTGAAAAAGTAATTCAAGTAATACCAATGAAAACCCCCCAATATAATTTCAATCTCATCAATCAAAATACATGGATAATGATTAAATAAGTTCCACAATGTAAAAGTAAAGTTAGGGAACGAGATACATGCCTGAAGTATATAAGAAACTGAAGACAATACAAAGTTTTGAGTTCGAAGTAATAATTCCTTGAAAAACCTTGAGCTTTATTGGTTTGGGTAGTAGAGAAGAGAATAGGAGTGTTTGGTCATTAAAATTGAAGGGGTAATGGTCACTTTTATGTTTATAAGTCGTGGAAAGGGGAAAAAGACCAAAAGCCCCTCACCCCAAGTGAAATAACAAAACTGGATGAAATTAAAACAACAGCATCGTACACCCTTATTGCGGAGGGTAGCCTCCGTGCCACGCTCTTATCACGGAGGCGAACCTCCATGGTATGCCACTATCACGGAGGCACACTGCCTCAGAGTTCTAAAATAGCCCCGAAACCCTTCTTAAAATTCTAAAACTTTCCCAAAACACCTTTTTTAACATTTCCAAACATTATTCAAGTCCAAAATTAATATTATGAATGTGGGAGGATCAAAAATAAAACCATAGAGGGTATTACATAAACACTGCGATGGATACAACGTATCAGGTTCAGAAAGCTTCACTATGTATTTTTTCAAAGGCTGATGGGAAATTATAAAGGATGATGTGATGCAAAAATCCATAATTTCCATCAAAATAAGCTATTTGAGAAGTCGTTAAAAGCTATTTTTGTGGCATTAATCTCTAAGAAATATGGAGCAGGGGAGTTGAAGGATTTCAGGCCAATTAGTCTGATTGGTGGTATGTATGAAATCATAGAAAAGCTGAATTAAAATAGTAATTGGAAGACTAATAAATGAACATCAAATGGCCTTCTTGAAGGATAGACAGATCATGGATGTTGTAATGCTGGCTAATGAACTGGTTGACACTAGGGTGAAGCAAAATATACCTAGTATCTTATACAAGCTGGATATTGAAAAGGCTTATGACCGTGTCAATTGGAATTTTCTCCTTAATGTTCCGAGCGACATGGGTTTTGGGATGAAATGGAGGTACTAGGTCAAATTTGTGTTTCAACAGTAAAGTTTTCAATCATTATAAATGAAAATCCAAAAGGTTTCTTTCAGTCACAGAGAGGTTTGAGACAGGGAGATCCTATGTCTTCTTTTTTATTCATTATAACAATGGAGGGACTTAATAACATGATTAGCAAGTCTAATATTTCTTATTGGCTAAAAAGCCTATTTGCATATCCAAATATGGTAAATACTACAGAAGTTACGCAGTTACTATATGCAAATGATTCTTTGGTATTTTATGGAGCGGATGTATCACAAATTAGGCATGTAAGGGAAATCCTCATTATCTTTGAGGCTATCTCGGAGCTTCATGTTAACTTAAAAAATATTATTTGTACCCAGTCAATGATAGAGAATATGCAAGGCTTTGCTGATAATTTGGGGTGTCAAGTACAAAGTACTTGGGAATGCCTTTGGGAGCAAAACTTAAAGAACTAAAGATTTGGAGTGAAGTTTCAGAAAAAAATGAAAGGAATTTGTCTAGGTGGAAAAGTTAATATCTATTTCTAGGCTGTAGACTTACTCTTATAAAATCAGTTATGGATGCATTCCTAACTTACATGATGAGTTTTTTTCTCTACCAAAAAGCATTGAGAAGAGACTTAATAAGTTGAGAAGAGCATTTCTCTGGCAGGGTAACAAGGAAAAATAGGGGTATAATCTGGTCAGATGGGAAGAGGTGAAATTGAGTAAAGTTTAAGGTGGTTTGGGCATAAAGAACATGAGCATTCAGAATACTAGTTTGTTACAGAAATGGCTATGGAAATTTAGTTGTGAGGATATGACACTCTGGAGGAGGTTCATTGCACAAAAATATAGGCTACAAAATAATTGGACAACTAATGAGGTCGTTTGTACTTTTGGTTGCTATATATGGAAATATATTAGGAGAATATGGCCTGACTTTAATAGTCAAGTGACTTATAAAGTAGGAAAAGATGCAAAAGTTAGCTTTTGGAATGAACCTTAGATAGGGTAGGGACTTTAAAGGTCTTGTTCCCAGAACCCTACATCATTAGCCAGCAGCAAACTGCCACTGTTGCTTAAGTATGGAGCCCTCAAGGATGGGACATAATTTTCAGAAGGGCTCTAAATGATTGGGAGGTGGACAGAGTAGCACGCCTTCTACTGACTCTGAATCAGTTCCAAGGCATTTCGACTAAGCCTGATAAACTAGTTTGGAAACTTCAAACAAAGGACGTTTCACAGTAAAATCATGCTATTGGGATAGAAATGCAAACCACTCTTTGACTACAGTGTGGCCCTGGAAACTAATCTAGAAGGTCAAGATACTATTGAAGGTTTCATGCTTTGTATGGTTGGTGATTAGAAGATTTGACCCATAAATTGCTACAAAGAAGAGGCGTACAGATCTGTTCAAGGTGCTCTATGTGTGAACAAGAGGCTGAGGTAAATGGTCATATGTCCTATAATGCAAAATATCCACAGATATGTGAAGCATGTTCTTATATAACTTGGGCTAAATTGGACAATGCCTAGAATAACTTTTAAAGTGTTGACTCACTGGCAAGAGATAAGGAGGAGAGGGTCCAAGGAAGATTGGTGAAATGCATTCCATCTTGCATTTGGTGGACGCTATGGAGCGAGAGGAATTAGAGATAATTTGAAGAAAATGCTAGCAACATCCAGAAGATCAAGAGCAAATGTCTTAGCCTTCTATTTTTTTGGTGTAAACAGGACATAGTGGGGGAGACGGCTAGTTTAGTAGAGTTCATAGGTCATTTGTAAAGAATGAAAATTGTTTTTTGATGTTACCCCTGGAGGTTTGTAAATCCCACCTTATCAGTACTCTGATGATTTTTTGTGTGAATATAAAAGTTACCATTCTTAAAAAAAAAAGGCACTAGAAAGAAGATTAAGTCAGTGTTTATGTAATCACATATAAAATTATAAGGGCGTAAACACCTCTTACAATTTGTATAATGTTGTATATTGATGTGTGTTAATATTATATATTAAGATTTTGTGCACTATAAAAAAAATCATAATTTGGTATATTGTAATATATCGAACATAATACTGTATACCTAGTCCTAGATTTTTAAACACTATTGTAAGAAAATAGCGGGTTACGCAATTGAATTATTGAAAACATATAAACCTCATTTTGTAGGTGCAATTTAGTATCAAGTGTTGTAATTTTGCGTAGTTATCCCAAGAAAAACAATTTAAAACTACTTTTATGATGGCTATATTTTAAACCTGTCAAACGAGCCCTTTTAACCTGACCTGGCCGACTTAGAAGCTTAGCCCCGTTTAACCCGGCCCGGTGAGCCTCCAGGCTACAGGGCTATCGGTCCCAGGCTGGGCCAAATTTTTTTGGGGCCCAGTTGACCCAACCCGTACCCAAACCGGACTAGACCCGCCGATTGCCCGGCCCGATTGCTTTTTTTTAAAAAAGGGTTGGTTTGACCATTTGGGACAAAATAGCCGCTGGGCCCAACAGCTATATGGCCGTTTGGAGCCTCAAATCGCTATTTGGCCCCTTTTTCCCCCCAAAAAAATAATTTAAAATATTTTTTAAAATCCAAAAAAAATTCCTATAAATATCATACACTTTTAAATTATTTCTACACAATTTTCACTCTCTCAAATCTCTTTTTCTCTCAAATATTCTATATATCTCCTAAAGTGCTCAATTTTATTTTTAAATTTTGCGATTACAAATACGAGTGGAAGTTTTCTAAAGTCGCAACTTTCGGATACTTCTAAAATTTGGTATTATCGTTCCATCTCTTACTTTTTATTTTTAATTAGTTTATTAATTGTTGAATATTTAATTTTATTGTTTTTGTGTATTTTGAATTTTTTTAGTTTGATTTATATTATGGATCAATTAAGAAACCTCGGCAAAAGTATCAAAAAATTTTATCCCAGAAGTGGTAGTGATAATAAAAAGGGAATTACTAGCGGTAGAGGTAGTTCAAGTAGTAGATATACCCGTGTGTCTCAGGTACCGCTTAGTCAACCTTTTGAGGAAGAAGTAGGTGTAGGTGCTCACGATATGAATTATGCAAAATCTCAGGAAAATTACGGTATAGAAGAAGAAAATAAAGTAAATGCGGTTAATTTAGATGAAGATGATGAAAATATTGGTGAGACACCCGCAGTAGGAAATGCTAATATTAGATCTGAATTGGTTAATCGTCCTCCCGGAGCCCCAAGAGCTCGTAGAACAACTAGTATTGCATGAGAATTTTTTACACATATAGAAGGAGAAACTATATAGAAGGAGAAACTAAGATACAATGCAATATTTATCAATAAGTATATGAGCATAAAACAGAAGACAATCAAGGGGGTACGGGTACATTAATAAGACATATAAGAGAGAATCGCCAAAGAGAGTTATTTATTGCAAAAGGTGGTGAGACTGTTGGTGGGCCAACACAAACTAGAATGGACTCAACCACCAGTCAGATAATTAAGAATTATAATAAATTGAGGGACCGGGAAGAAATAACAAAAGTGGTAGTTGTGGATTGTTTGCCTTTCACATTTCCTTCTTCGGATGTTTTTATTCATTATATTCAACCAATTTATAATCCTATGTTTAATTGTATTCCTCGAAGTACTTGTCGGGCCGATTTTTTAGACTTCATCAGAATATGTTTATTATTTATCTATATTGTTAAAAAATATTCAATGTTTCAATGTAAAATGGCTCTAACTTCTGATCTTGGTCGTACTGTTAATAAAAATGATTATTTACCCATTACTTGTTACTGAATATATAATAATTTTACTATGCAAAAACGTATTCTAGCTTTTTTGTATGATGAAGATCGTAGACATACTGGAGAATTTATTGCTGAATCTATTAGTAAAGTTGCAGAATTTTATGGTATTGAAAGAAAAGTTATATGTATTGCTTTTGATAATGCTTCTAACAACAACACTGATATTAAAAATTTAAAAAATAATCTCTCTCCACCGTTACCTAAAATATTTCATGTTAGGTTTGTTTGTCATTTATATAATTTAATTGTAAGAGATGGTCTTGAATTGTTTGAGTTTTATATTGAAAAAATTCGGCTTGTTGTTGGCTTTATTCAAGGAAATAGTCAAAAAAAAATAAAATTAGAGAATTTAAAGTTAAATCTGAACAAAATGAACTTAGACCGATATTGATGCCTAAAGAATGTGATACTATATGGAATGTTATGTATGATTATTTAAAAACTTGTCTTCCTTATAAAGATCCTATTACGTTGACTTTTCACCAATTTTGTGGTTCATTTGCCAATTCAGCTGAATATAGGCTAAATGATTCTTATTGGACTGCAATTGGTGATCTTGTTAAGTTTTTGTAAAAAATTTATATAGCTACCGTTGAATTTTTCGGTGCTTATTATTCTACTGTTTGTAATATTTTAGTATATTTAGCCGATATTTCTAGTTTGTTTTAAGAATTTAAAAATAAAGAAGGTTACAAACAGGTTGTTAGTTCTATGTTTGCTAAATCTAAAAAATATTTTTTTCTGATTCTCCCTATTTACTTGATTGGTACTATACTAAATCCATGTATGAAATTTAATATTATATGCCACTTTAGTACTCTTATTTATTCTAATTTAGAGATAAATGCTAATAATGATTCTGAAGATAAAGAACAAGAACAACCAGATTTGTAGACAGCTATGAGTGATGCAAACATTTACTTAGAAAAATTATATAACCATTATGCCAATTTACTTGATGTAGCTGTACCAAAAAATATCACTCCAACTGTCGCTCCTCATACTCCCGAGGAGCCACCATCTTCTAAAAAAGTAGCACATAGTGGTTTTCCTGATTACTTTTATGATTTAAATATTTGGAACAACGTTGAGGCAGGAACTTACATAATAACTTCTCTGGGAGAGCTTAAGTATTATCTTCGAAGGCCCATAGAGGATCGTAGATGACGGATCGACGTGTTAGATTGGTGGATGAATAATGAAAGACAATATCCCATGCTTTTAAGATTAGCTAGAAATATATTGAATGTTCCAATGTCAACCGTTGCATCGAAGAGTGCTTTTAGTCAGGAACGACAATAGCTTGGGGACAAACGACACTCATTGGGAAGCAATGCTATAAATGTTCTAATTTGCCTCAGAAATTGGATTAGAGCGGAATGAAAAAATCAAGAAATGGAGGTGGGGCCAAAAGACGAACAGAATCTTGAAAAAATTATGACTTCAAGGGAGAACTCAGCACAATCAAGTCCAATGCATAGTTTTCCCCCATTGATTTTGACTATCCTATGCCAGTTCCCGTTAATATTAACATGAATGAGTTGGAAAAAATGATGCAAAATTTATAGATTTTTCATTCATGTAAATTATAAATTTTGGATCATTTTGCAATCAATAAAATACAACATTCATTCACTCCTTACTTTATAATTTTTTTCATTTAAATTGAATTTTTAGTTTGAATTAAATACTTAGTTTTAATAGATTTCTAATTTACTATCAAACTTTACACTAAGTAGTAGACAATTAAACATAACAAACATATATACACGTAATGAAAAAATAAATTTCTTTTAAGTTCAAAACCTCAAGTATTATTATATTAAGTAGCATATTTTCTATAGTCTCTAAATTATATATATTTAATATTTAAACGTATACATATAGTGTATATAGTTTGTATGTATATCGTTTCAACTTTCAAGTGATATTTTAAGTAATATATATTCTACATAAATGTATACATATTTTTTATATATTAAAATAGTATATATTTAATGTGTATGTGTTTTTAAAGTAGTATAATATGTTGTGTATATATGACTATATGTTATATGTGTATATATTTTCTAAAGTAGTATGTATATACTATATAATATATAGATATTGTATGTATATTATTTAAAGTAGTACATATATTGTATGGTACGTATATATGTGTATATACTTTCAATAGACTCTAAAGTAGTATATATTTGACGTATACATGTGTATATGTTTTCTAAAAATATGTATATAGTGTATATATGTTGTATATATATTATTTAAAGTAGTGCATATATTGTATAGTACGTATATATTTTCAATAGATTCTAAAGTAGTATATATTTAACGATACATGTATATATATTTTCTAAAGCAGTATGTATATAGTGTATATAAATTGTATGTATATTATTTAAAGTAGTGCATTTATTTTATGATACGTATATATGTGTATATATTTACAATAGACTCTAAAATAGTATATATTTACGTATACATGCATATATGTTTTCTAAAGTAGTATGTATATAGTGTATATATGTTATATGTATATTATTTAAAGTAGTACATAAATTGTATGGTACGTATGTATGTGTATATATTTTCAATAGACTCTAAAGTAGTATATATTTAACGTATACATGTGTATATGTTTTCTAAAGTAGTATGTATATAGTGTATATATAATGTATGTATATTATTTAAAGTAGTACATATATGTTTATGGTACGGATATATGTGTATATATTTTCAATAGACTCTAAAGTAGTATATATTTAACGTATAAACGTGTATATGTTTTCTATAGTAGTATGTATATAGTGTATATATGTTTTATGTATATTATTTAAAGTAGTACATATATTGTATGGTACGTATATATGTGTATATATTTTCAATAGACTCTAAATTTATATATATTTAACGTATACATGTATATATATTTTCTAAAGTAGTATATATATAGTGTATATATGTTGTATGTATATTATTTAAAGTAGTACATATATTGTATGGTATGTATATATGTGTATATATTTTCAATAGACTCTAAAGTAATATATATATATTTAACGTATACATGTGTATATGTAATTATGTATTTATATTTTCTAAAGTAGTATATATATAGTGTATGTATGTTGTATGTATATTATTTAAAGTAGTGCATATATTATATCGTATATATATATGTGTACATATTTTGCATACACTCTAAAGTAGTATATATATTTAACGTATAGTCGTATACATGTGTATATGTGTATATGTTTTCTAATGTAGTATATATATATATAGTGTATATATGTTGTGTGTATATTGTTTAACATATTTAAAATGTATATAGGTGGGTATATATAGTGTATATTGAAAAAAAAAAATTTTAATTTCATTTTTTTAATGTTTGACCGGTTTTGACTGGGTTGGACCGGTAAACCCTTAATGGGCCGGTTCTGCTTTATTTTTTGGAAAATTATTGTTGGGCCCAGAATCGAACCAGCCCATTAACACAGGCCCGGAAATGGATCGACCCATAAATCGGTTAAAAAAATAGGCTGGATCCGGGTTGACCCAGCCCTACCCCGTTGATAAACCTACTATATGTTATCAATTTGTAGGTTAAATAGCAAGTATGAGTTACCGAATATCATTAATAGATGATGGATGAGAAATTTTGAAAAATAATTAGAGTTTGGGCGCTAATAACAAGTTGTAGCTACACTTAGGGGTTGTTTGATTGGGAAACAAGTTATGATGGGATTAGTTATAATGAAATTAATTATTCTGCTATTGGTTTTTAGTGACTGTTTGGTTTGTGGTACTAAAAATGATATGCATTGCATTCTTTTTAAGAATAGATAATTTGTTTACAAAAATACCCTTTACCTTTTTAAAATTAATATTTCATATTAAATTACTTATTTTGTCCTAAATTCTATAAAATATTGATAAGCTCATTTTTTTAAGAAAAAAAGTTTATTATCAAAAAATGTGAAAAAGAATTACTCTTATTTTACATTATTTAGTATCATTAATATTCGAAAAATTGAATTGTATTATAAAAAGAAAAAATTTCAAACATGTTTAACTGTATAGAAAAATATTTTTTTATTTAATAATTAAGCATGTATTAAGTTAGAACGAGAATGTAAAGATACTTTAATTACTTGTCCATTATAAATTTGCTAGGACAAAAAAAAATTGAAGTAAAATTAATAATCTACAAAACAGAAAGACAATAAACCCTTGGATTAATTTTGAATTTGATTGTATAAATAGTTTTAATGGTGTCACTATCATTTTTGCTACGACTCCTCATTTTTGTAGCATTTAATAAGCCCATATAATTGTTCAAATTTACCAAAATGGATTAAAATTTGTAAATTAATTAAAATTTAAATTAGAGATAAAATTGACAAAAAATTTGATGTGAGGACTATCAAAATCTCATGTTCTCTCTAATAGTACAAAAAGTTACATAAATTGTACTTTGAGAAGGACCAACACTGCATCAAACAATTGTACTAAAAGTAACATGAATTGTACCCTAAATTTGAATCCATTTTATTTCTTTCTTCTCCTGCTTAACCATGTGTATATGCATTTAAGTTTAATTTTTCTTTTTTAACAGACACACATTGCCTCTGTGGAGACATCTGTTTCACTTTTAAGAAATACTGATTCATCTGTCTTTAGTTGTCTTTCTTTCATTTCAGTTCTCTTTCTTTACTCTCACTATTTATTTATTTTCTCAGCCAAATTAATGCATTCCTTTGCTCCAAAGTGGTACTTCTTCAACATTGGCGAAATCTTTGAATGGGTTAGTTTTTTTTCCTTTTCTCATAAGTTTATTTTTCTGAAAATTTTATGCCTCTTTTATATTGAAACAATTGGACTGGATAATTTAGTTTAAGGTGCTTCTTTAATTGATGATTGGGGAAAGATTATATCCATTATTTGCACATTATTTTGTATGACCTCTTATTGTTTGAAGTTTCTTGAATTTTGTATTTTCCATGAGATTTGGGACTGTGACATGACTATTCAAAGTTACTGCATGTGAGTATTTCGCTAATTTTTGCTTATTTTCTATTTAGAGTTAAAAAGTAAGGACAAGATAGTTCTCGAAGGCTCCAACAACAATAATTTCACGGCATTGTTCGTCCAGTTGGGTGGTTGATCGGCGTTAACTTTTATTTTCTCTTTGGATGTTTTAGGAGCTGTTAAAATGGGTATGAACTATTCACGTTCTGCTTTGTTTACCACTGTGGAGGTTTACTCTATATTGGAGACTATCAATAATATGGGGAAGAGTATTAAACAAGTCTTGGAGTGATTTGGTTAACTTTTACAATTTGGGAAGAAGGAAAAATGACTGGAGAAGGATGACTTGTTTGGTCTTCTTGAGCTTCGTATGGGAGTGAATTTTCTGGGGGTTTACCTCCATGGTTTTGGAGTATTTAGTGGATTTCTTTTTTCTTCCTAAGCCCTAATAACCACGGGGAAGGAATCAGGACTATGCAACCAACCAGACACATGGATAACAAACTCAACTGATGGACACACTATGTAACTCAAACTAATTGGATTCATTGTTTCGTTCCCCTAAACTAGATGCGTAAAAATGGGTAAAATCAAATGTCTATCACACACGTCATTAATTCACGTGTACATCGCCATACCCTCGTGTAAGGGTGTACAAGAGCATATTTAAACAAGTTATCCATGAGCATCGTATGATATAAGTAAAAGTCTGTCAGAAACAACATCTCTACCTTTATAAGATAAAGATAAGATTATGTACACACCACTATTCTCAAACTCCACTTTTAAAATTACACTATGTATGCTCTCGTTGTTGTTCTTTTTGTGTGTGTAGGGGTGGGATCAGCAGCGGAACCAGGATTTTTACCTAGAGGATTAAGAAATAAACATACGAATAAATCGAAGGGGGTTCAACATCTATTATATACACATAAAAAATAATTTTAACCATATATAAATATTATAATTTTTTGCCGAATGAACCCCTCACCAAAAGGTAGCCCCGCCCCTAGATGGGTGGGAGGGGGGCAAATATGAAGGAATGTGGCTTGGCAAAATATACATAGTTATACATGTTCCCTTGCCTATAGTCAGAGGAAGATCTAGGATTTCAAACTTGTGGGTTCCTAATAAAATAAATAAAGTTGAAAAAAATTAAATGAAAAAAAACCTCTACAGGGGATCAAACTCATGACCAACAGCAGTGTGGCTTGCATCTAAGGTGTGCCTCTTCTACCACTGAGCTATCCCATTACTTTGTTATGGGTTCCCACCTGTTAATATTTAAATCTATTAAAAAAATTCTAGTGTAATTATAAGACATACGGCAGTGGGGTGGGGTTTCGGGAACCCCACTATCGTAGATCCGCCCCCGCCGATAGTGCCAAAATATACTGCCAGTCAACATCAATGTTTCTCCAATCAGTATAGAATCTCAAAAAGGGGCGATGGAAATCTTTGAGAATTAATTCGAACATTCAAAATGAATACACATCAGCTAAGATTCTATAAACTTTAGTTTATACATGTCACGAAAAAAATAGAATTTTAGATTTATGGGTTTGTAAGATTAGTCATTTGAGTTACTAGATTTTAAATTAATAATTTATGCATAATATATTAAATGAATTTCTTAAGAGGAATATATATTAAATGAATTTCTTAAGAGGAATATACTATGCATAATTCATTAAGCTCGGGTACTTGAGAGGAATAAATTCTTTAAAAAACACCGTAAATTCGGTGAACGTGATTCTTTCTATCTTCATCTCCTTTTAAACGTTGGTTTTACAGTCTTCCAGAAAGTAGTTTGAACTTCTTTGTTGTTCTTGAACTTGGTGTTGAAGGTTATTGGTGTAAATACAAATTTTGTACCTGAAAAACAACAATGTTTGCTACATGTTACATGTAGACTGTGCATGAGGATGGTATTGTATTCCCTTTTTTCTATATCTACGCTAATTTTACTTGATGTGTGACATATCATTGAAGTGCTTTATTAACTGTAACATATTATTGAGATTTCAGGATGGAAGTGAAAGCGGTTGGCAAGATCAACTAATCCATCCTTCTTGTTAACTGCTTGAAATAAAAATAGTGAAGCCCGGATTTTTCCAAGTTCCCAATGTTCATTGAATGTACTATTATTTCTATGTTCATAGAGGAATACTTGCCTGTGTTACTTCAGCTAACTGCATGTTCCATTTTGTCATTGTTGTAGCTTGAATGTTTCACAAGCTTGTCATTCCATTGTATTCTGTAATTTTGTTGATTGTAATATGCTGAGATTGTCGTTAAAAAATATTGAAAAGTATCTCCTATGCTTGAAGGGTTTTTCCTTTTTAATGTAGAATCTTTATATTGATTGGAAATACAAGCTGAATTTTCCCTTGGCTACTTATATCTATAATGATGTTGGTGGTGATTTATTCCAATCGTAATTATGTTTGTCAAAAGGAAAAGGGCAACAAAGAGGTAGCTGCTTGGTAACTTTCTTACTTGGTTTGGAGAAGGGCTTTACAGATGACCAAAACCATGGATATTCTTTATAATACTAGTTCCATTTGAATGCATATTCTAGTAGATTTGAAGTCATAAGTGGCTTAAGCCTTGTATTTGTAAAATGATGGAATTAAGGTGTCATACCCAATTTTTATCAAAGGTCAAAATGAGCACGACATTATGAACTCAAAAGAATTAATTTTATATAGAGTCGCCACCTAATTTTTAAGGAAAATGAGGAAACCTATTTATTTATTAACATATATGACATATGCTTTAATCTACGAAACCATTTTAGATTTCAGTTAAGGGTTCAAATTATTCCGAAGGAAAGAGATTAGGCACCCTTCAGAATCCACAAATGTTGTTTCCGACTAGACTTAGGTTTATTAAAAGAAGGAAAGAAAAAATCAACCATTGCAAATACAGATATAAAATATGTATTGAAATGATATAATGCGTATGCTATCATAAATATATATTAAAAATATATAAATATATGTATAAAAAATACACGATTGAATAAAGAAAAATTATTCTAAAGGAAAAGACTACGTAATATTTTTTAGTATAAAAGTGTGAATTATTTATTTAAGTAATCTAAATTAATTTGATATAAATATTGACGGCCTAAACTTTCCTAAACACGTGACGAATTGTGTAGATAAATAAAAAAACATCACACCCAACGTCCCAAAAGTAAAGTTTTCACTATAGTAATATTTATACAAGTGTAAGAATGCAAAAAAATACAAATACAAAATTCAAGCTCCTCTTTGAATGCCATTCACGACAGATATTCTCGGAAATCTGTACAAACACTCATAATAAAAATGTTAGTAACAAATAAATAATTGTCAAAAATAAATTGAAAAGACATATATGCATATATATTAAAAATATATATTTTGTTAAAAAAGGGGGCTCGGATAATGTTTAAAATATTATAAGAATTTTTTCATCGCCCAAATTTATTTTTTTTATTATGTATTTATATACGTAATATCCGTCTTTTATTTGTGTAGGCCTCGAAAATCGATGGAGAATTTCTTTATTTGCCAATATTTATAATACTTGAAAAATAACCAAATTAAAACTAAGAAAAATAAAATTCAGTAGATCAATCCAAAGAAAACAAAATTAGTAACTAATGTTATGTTCAAAATCAATCTTTGTACTCGAAATGCGCAACAGTAACAATTGTTACTTTTGTTTTAGTTAAAAACAACAACTAAGACAACATGGTCAAACAATCACCAATTACCATGTAATCTGATTATGTCAAGAAACAACTATTCAACAACACAAAAACAACGAATGGAACAAACAAATTTACATCTAAGATTTAACAAAAAAAAGTGTCTAGATCTAGAATTTCGCTTGCCAGTGATCAACTCCGACAAGGTGCAACAGAAAAGAGAGAAGTGGGCGGCGCGTGATGGCTGCCAGTGTTGGGTCGCCTGAAGATTGCCGGTCGTCACCTCCGGCAAACCTGCGGTGAGATGGAGGGGGAGAGGGAGATGAGTTGTTATTACGTGGAGGTGGTGTTTTCGCCGGAACACACTGGTTTGTGGTGGCGGTTAGTTTTTGCCGGTAAAGCTCCGGCGCTGGAGAAGGAAGGAAAGAGAGGGAAGGAGGGGAGAACAATGGTGGGTCTTGGTGTGAATGAGAAGAAAGAGGAAATAAAATCAGGATTTTGTGTGTGTATATTTTTTGTTGTAATCTTTTTGTGTTAATAAAAATTTAACCCCCCTTCCTTCTTTCATAAATAAAAGTGGCACACTCTATTACCCAAAAAATAAAAGTTAACCTCCTCTTGTCTCAAAAAAACTACTTTTAGCCCGTAAGTTATTACTGGAAGGCTTATTTCATCCTTTTATCCAATAGATCAAGATTACTTATTTAAGGGATAAAAACGTTAATCCGTCATCTCAAGTGTCACTTTTAAAAGGTGATGAGACATTAACTTGACTGATTTATTGCTCTGTGTATTAAAATAGTTAAACCAACTCATATTTTGCTGGTCTTATTAAATAACGTACAAAATAATGAATGCCGATGTATAATTACAGAAAACATAAACAACAAATAAAAAATATAATTATCCTGAAAAAATATATTATGCTATAAATAATTAAAATTATACTGTGAAGTAAAAAAATTACAATGTTGTGTTGTGTACATATGCAAATGATTGTGCCAAAAATATTAAAATAATAATAAATCGATAAAAATTCTAAAATTCATGAAATTAAAGATAATTATCAATAAATTACATAAAATTAAAATATGATAATAAATGAGTAAAAATTCGAAAATAATGATGATTATCAACAATTTATTAATATTTGCAAAAAAATATATGAAAAATTGCATATTGTGCCATTTAATGATCAGGGAGCCTGAATGCATTAATTTTAAGTATGAAGAGCCAAAATTTGGTGTCAACAGTTTGCTCCTTTTTGCTTGAAGATAATGTAGAAGTCTTCAAACAAAAATATTGACGTGTAGCCAATTTTGCTCGACCAAAAATTATTTTTGATGAAAAAAATCGTGTGAACTCCAATTTAGAGTCGCCTACATATTTCAAGTTGCATGAGGATCAGGTAGGGTATAGTTCAAAAACTATCCTGATATGTCCTATTTTGGGTTGGATAAACCCAATGCGTCCTCGAATTCTGTAAAATTTATAGAACTGAAAAGCAATAGACAAACAAGTAACTAAGTTTGATTTTTTTTTTGTTCTTCAACAAAGTAAAAAAAAAGGCATGTAATGCATAACTAATGTAAAGATAAGTAAATAAAGGTATTGTAAGTTTTTAATCAAAGATAAGCAAAATATTCAATTGAAGACAAACACTCATAAAAGTCTTATTAAAGGGCAGACTAACCCAAAATGTCCTATTTTAGAGTGGACTACCCAATTTATCCACAAATTATATGCTTGCAAATACATCAAACTAAGAAGTACTGCTCAATAAGACAAGAACCAAAATTAATCTTGATTTTTTTCTTTTTTTTTTTGAGAAAAATAAAGATAGCATGCAGTGGTTAATTAATTAAGAAAAAATGATACAAGCAAAGATGGTATCCAGTGCTTAAATGGTAAATAAGTGCATTGCGATATGTGCAGGTGAAGACAAAACATGCAGTGCTTAAATAACAAAATAAAGGCATTGCGATGTGCAAATAAATATAAAAATGACATGCGATGCTTAAATTACAAAATAAATGCATTGCGATATGTGCAAGGAAAAGCCAAGATGACATGCAATACTCCAATAATAAAATAAATGCATTGCGATATTTGTGAGGCGTGCAATGCCTAAATGATAAATAAATATATTGCGATATATGCGTGCAGAGCTTAAATAATAAAATAAATACAGTATGATATGTGCCAGCAACGACAAAGATGGCATGCATTGATTAAACAATAACATAAATGCATTGCAATTTTTGTGAGGCATGCAGTGCTTAAATGATAAAATAAATGCATTGCGATATTTGCGAGGCATATAGTTCTTAAAGGATAAAATAAATGCAATACGATATGTGCGTGCAGTGCTTAAATGCATAGCAATATGCGCCGATAAAGACAAAAATGACATGTGATGCTTAAATGATAAAATAAATGCATTACGATATGTGTTAGGAAAGGACAAGATGGCATGCAGTGCTTAAATGATAAAACAAATGCATTGCAATATTTGATAGGCGTGCAGTGCCTGATAAAATAAATGTATTGTGATATATGTGTGTAGTACTTAAATGCATAGAAATATGTGCCGTTAAAGGCAAAGATGATATGAGGTACTTAAATGATAAAATAAATGCATTGGAATGCGTGCAGATAAAGACAAAAATGACATGCGGTGCTTAAATGCATTGCGATGCATGCAGATAAAGATAAATATAGCATGCAGTGCTTAAATGATAAAATAAATAAATGCATTATGGTGCGTGCAAGTAAAGGCAAGAATAAAATGCAGTGCTTCAATGATAAAATAAATGTATTGTGATACGTGCAAGTAAAGGCAAAAGTAACATACGGTGCTTAAATGCATTGCGATGCTTGTAAATAAAGATAAAGATAACATGCGGTGCTTAAATAATAAAATAAATACATTGCAATGCATGCAGATAAAG
Source organism: Capsicum baccatum var. pendulum (assembly GCA_030864225.1). NCBI lineage: Eukaryota > Viridiplantae > Streptophyta > Magnoliopsida > Solanales > Solanaceae > Capsicum > Capsicum baccatum. Next base: position 69,535,602 of record CM061558.1, on the reverse strand, counting down.
AAAAAGATAGCATACGATGCTTAAAATAAATAAATACATTGTGATGCGTGCAGATAAAGCAAAGATAGCATGGTGGTGCTTAGATGATAAAATAAATGCATTTACGATATGTGAAAATAAAGGCAAAGAAAAAATACAGTGCTTAAATGATAAAATAAATGCAGTGCAATGCATGCAAATAAAGACAAAAATAAAATACAATGCTTAAATGATAAAATAAATGTATTGCGGTATGTGCAGGCAAAGACAAAAAGAAATCCAAACACTTAAATAATATAAAATAAATGCATAATGAGATGTGCAAATAAAAAACAAAGAGAGCATGCAATGCTTAAAATAAATATATTGCGATGTATGCAAGTAAAGGCAAAGATAACATGCAGTGCAAAAGAAATAAATACAATGCGATACGTGCAAGTAAAGGCAAGCAAACATAAATATTTAATTGAAGAAACATGCATAATTGTCTTATTTGAGGGCAGACTATCCCAATTATCCTACTTCAGGATGGACAAACCCCTGTAAAAATAATTATTGAGAAAAAAATTATTTGGGACTGAAAGTGTTCATATAATCCCAAAGCTGCTTTCAAAAATTGCCCAGTATCGAGCTGTCAGATGTTGGGGAATGCAAGATTGTATACTTCCCAAGGAGAAAGAATGATTGTAGGGTTGCGATGACCGACCTTTACATAGATCTTCCTACATATACCGTATGTCACGAGAATCAGGCCAATGTACTTCAAAATGAGATAATAGGATAAATTTTGAGGCGGATTCTCAAAATTTACCCAGTGTATTATTTATGCTGACATTGCTTCTTTAAAAGGAACTAAAAAAATCTTGTTATTATAAAAGTGCATGACGTCTCCCGATTGTCTATGAGGACTTGAGAATGAATGATGTCTCCAATTGCTTACGGAGACTAGATGCATGACATCTCCAATTGTTTGTGGAGGCTGATGTTTATTGTCATCTTTTATTGCCTGAACTCTAATAGCCTCTCGACTGGTAAAAATATAAAATACTCAAGATGAGTGCATGACAAAAAGAATAAAATGCCGGTATTAAAGGTATGTTGAAAAAGTCAAATGCCCGTATTTCAAAATTTGCCGCCTTGAATGAAAAGTAAAAAATGCATGTATGTAAAGTGAGCATCTTAAATGAAAGGTAAGAAAATGCTTGTATGTGAAAGTGGGATTCTTGAAAAAAGAAAGAAAACTATTGTATTTTTTGGTAAAAATGTTGAAAGATGAAGAAGATGCAATCGTGTCTTGACTTCAGTTAGTACCAATAATTAGTAGTGCGCATAAGAATTATCCTCTTTCCTTTCCAGCTAACCGAGATCGACTTTAGGGTAACTCCTATAGTTTCAAGTAGTACCTTAGACAGGCCTAAGTATCAACAAGATTTGCTCGCCTTTCTTTAAACAAAAATTTGAGTTATGCTTATTCTAATGTTTCAAGTGCCCTCTCCTGAAAGAAAGTCCCATTTCGCACATATTTGAGTAAAATAATATCTTATTTCACACATATTTGAGTAATTTTCTTTTGAATTTTGGGACATATCAAGAAAAATACTCACACTCAAAAAGTAATTCAATATATGCAATTGCTATACCATAGGTCTGACCTTCATGTAAGTATCCACTAATATGAGAACACTTGAAATAGGATCTCTTAGGAATTGCTATTGGCTTGTAATGAAGGCTTGGGGACAGGTAGGATGATATCTAGAATGAAAGTGACTAATTCCTCAATGAGCATTACATTGCATTGTGCTTTCGACATTTGTTGTGCTTTGACACATGATTTTCTTAGTTGTGCTACATTGCCCCTTTTTTTGTATTTTCTTCGACATATTTTGAATCTTGTGTTGGAGTTTTTCCCTTATTTTTCAAAAACTATATATTTTTTCTTTTTTTTTTCTTTTTTTGGAGGGGTGGTATTTTGCTCATTTTGAAGTAATTTTTTTATTTTTTGTTCATTCGGACAAAATATTCTTTGCATTTTGTGTCTTTGATCTTGAATCTTCATCCGCAATTTGCACGTATTTAGTGCGCTCAAGGAGGTGAGACCAAGAGAGGGATAGTGTATGTAAGCACTCCAAAAGGTATAGGCTCAGATGCAGCTGCCCAAAGAAAAGGTTTTAGGCTCAAAAGAGGAAATGGTAGGGATTAATGTCATTTGGTGGGCTGTGAAAGGCACAATCGGGTCAAAGAAGGCTTACGGTCCTTTTCTAAACCAAGTGCAACTCAAAATTTTGCCTCAACAGACATTAAGGTCAAGTTCTAGATCAACAATACAATGCAATGAATTAAACTAAAGCTCACCACACATACACATTAAACTATGAGGTTGGCTTTTTTTTTTGTCTTAGATGTATGCAAGAAATTTTTTTTCAAACGTTACTCAGGTGTGATAAAAGGTACTAAAAGAGTCTATGATTTTCCATGAAGTCAGTCCTTTTCATCATACCAATTTATTCTTTCGAATGCAAACTTCTAACTATATTGGTGCCAACCAAGTCAATTTTATTTTTTATTTAAAAGAATGGGACCGAACCCAACTAAGGGTTGCCTACATATCTTGTGAATACAACAATCAGGTCTGCGTAGTTCATGAAAATTTGCAAATTTGTATGTGGAATGTATGATTGTAAATAAAAATGATGGTCATCCTTAAAAATAATATGAAAAACGATCAAGAAAGAACTGCTTTAAAATCAAAATTGTTCTGATCAAATGATCAAGAGAATGGAGGTCAATCATGGGAAGAGCTTGGACACAACTTCTGTATGCTGACAAGATTGAAAAAGTCATACATTGAAGAAATTATGACATTATTTCAGCGCAGTTGGCAGAATTATTATAACTGACAAAAAATATTGAATCCTTCTTTTGAAAGTGAGGATCGATATTCCATAAATTTAATGATTTATGATGTTCAAAAGAAGAAGATAGGTGTTCTCAGACCAAAATTGAGTGAGAATATGTAGGTAGGCCGGCTAGAGACTAATATCAATGAGATTTGGATTTTAAGGAGCTATTGATTTGCGCTCTTGAAGTCTATTAGAGAACGTCTTTGAACTGTTCTAGAAAATTTGCCCTAGTTTTGAATATCGGAGAAAATATTTTAAAACAGTGAAGAGACCGAACCCTAATTCAGGGTTGCCTACGTATCTTGTCAGGGCAAGAATCAGGTCAAAACATAGTTCAAACGTATGCCAGTTAACGATAATGTTACTATGGTGTATTTTTTTAACTGGTCCACTATGCAAAAAAAGGTTAAACTACACCTTCTCACTAAAGAATAACTAATTTAGAATAAATAAATATGTACAAACACAATAATTTTTTAAATATATACAAAGACTATAATAATATGTCACTTGGGTTGTGAACCCTTCGGACATAAAGTTGACTAATGATGTATGCACCTAAAAAATGTTATTTAAGTTATATCCTATGTTGACAAAGAGTGAGTAGACAAAAACTTAAATTTCCTATATGAGAAGACACGTAGTCCTATGGCAGTAAAACTCCCGCTCACCCCACGTAGCGCCGCTCACCTCCATGTGTTTGATGAAATGTCTAAATGTTGAATTTTGAGTAATGATCCTTTATTATGGTTTTTAAAGCTTCATATGTCCTTATTGTTACTTTTATTTAGTGCTGGTGGGTTATGAACACCCGATACTTAGTTGTTTACATAATTTTCGTACCTTCATAATGAATTTAGATATACTATGAGCATTATTATTAAGTTAAGTTACTTATGATCAGTTGTTTGTTCAGTTAAGCATAGTTTAGTCCAGTTATCAATGCCAGTTCAGTTGGGAGTAGGATTTAGCAGTAAGCAAACCTAGGGATAGGAGCTCACCTGCTAGTAAAGGGTGTGACCTTTAGTAGCAGTCCCTGAGTTCCAGAACTACGTAGCTAGCATAGGTTAGAGATATTAACCTGCTAGTTGAGGGTTAATAAAGTGTTTAACTGCCAGTTGAGGGTAACACGTATCTTATAAGAGAACCTGCCAGTTGAGGGTGACTCATTAGTCCTTCAGGACATTATTTTAGTAGATCTACACAACCATTATTAGTACTCGTGGCACAGACCGACACCCTTCCAACTGGGGTTACAGGTTGGACCCCACTTAGCTCAAATTGGGGCATGTCAGTTAGATAATACTTCCCAAAGTCTCAGTACAGTATCCAATATAATTTTAGTTCAATTTTGCTTGACCAAAGCATATAGATTCTCAGCTAATCAGTTATCAGATTTTAGTATTCCAGTTTACAGATCATTTCAGTATCATGTTATATGTTTGGTCATTCATTCTCAGATTTTATAGCTTACATGAATTATGCATCAGTTATCTTATGCTATTCAGTCAGTCATTATTTCATGCACATGAACCTATGTAATTTAGCCTAACCTTATATTATATACCAGTATATTCAAAGTACTGATCGCATAATTTTCTCCATGCTATGATGTCTTGTATCATAGTTTTGGATGCTCAGCTTTCTAACCGTGCTTAGACAGTTTAGCTTATCAACAGTAGCAGTTGTGGTGAGTCTTCATATATCGAGGACCTGTTATGTTATTTCAGTACTTTAGCATTTCATTTTAGTTAGTTTAGTTTGGAGTTAGTTGGGGCCTATCCCATCAAGTCTTCAATCAGTATAGAGGCTTTAAGATGTTTCAGTCTTTCAGACAGTTAGCCATTTTATCGGTTGTTTGATCATTTTTTTCAGTATGTCATCAGACGTTCAAACTTATGATTTAAATTATATTTTTATTATTTGAACCTTATGGCTTTATTTAGTTATTTCCTCACATGTTCATTATAAGTGTATTATTCAGTGCTCACAGCAGGTACCAATCCATGGGTTAGCTTGAGGTCACTTATGATCATAAGCACCATTGTCGCGACTAGGGGGTAGCCTCGGTTCGTGACAAAACTTGGTATCAAAGCCAAATGTTTTATAGTATCCTAGGGAGTTTAAAAGTCGTGCTAAGTAGAGTCTTATGTATGGTGTGAAGCGCACCACACTTATGGACAAGAGGCTACAGGATATTTTAGGAAAAGCTTCTCTTCTTTCAGTATTCAAGTCATGCGAATGAGCATGAGCTCTATTTAAACTCACTATCTAATCCATCCTTTATTCCGTTATAGAAAATTTCTCCCAGAAAGAATAAAAAAGAAGAAATGGGAACCAACCCATACCTCTACCAGTTCAGGAAGATCCCTTAAATGAGCACGTCTCTCATACCGCGTTCAGAGTTGCATTTCCTACCTTAGCTCACTCAGTAGCTGCTCAGAATAATCAGCAGGTTCTTTCCTCAACTAATCTTGTGGAAAATATATCTGTAACTAAATTTGATACTTTACCTAAATAAATCCCCCTTTATATTCGGGATCCAAGTTTGAGACGGATCCGGAGGAGTTTCTTGATATGGTTCAGAAGGTGACTGATATCATGGGTTTCACTTTGAGTGAGAGTGAAGAGTTTGCTGCTTACCAATTGCAGGATGTAGATCATACGTGGTATAAATAATAGAAGGGGAATAGGGGTGTTGAGGCAGGTCCTGGAAAGTGGAAAGAGTTTGCCACGAGCTTGTTAGACAGGTTCTTTCCTTTAAAGTTAAGAAAGGCTAACGTGCTGGAGTTTATTAATTTAAAGCAGGGTAATATGAGTGTGAAGGAGTATTCGCTTAAGTTTACTCAGTTTGCAAGGTATGCTCCTTCGACGATGGCTGATAACTGATAACGCTCAATCTACAGCTCTCTTAGGAGTGTAAAGCGGTCGTTAGCAAATATAGAACCCAACTGGGCTGGGTATCGATCCCTCAGGGAATAGCTTGGTCAACAAGTAAGCAACGATTGCTAGACTTTTAGTGCAAGTCCCGTAAGTAGGGGGGATTATAATGTGTAACCAAAACAATAAAGTAAAAGCTGAAAATAGCAAAGTAAAAAGAAAAGGATTGTTACGTAAGTTGTAAACAATGAGAATTGAAGCATTGGGGTTATGTCCACCTCCTGAGTTATACGTCTCTATTGACTATGAGTGTGTAGAATTCCGACATGCATGTGCTTATAGAGAATTGTATTCGGTGGTAAATCCAGGCGTCTTTCGACCTATTCAAGGACTATTTCACTTTAACTCTTTCGAGCTTAAAGCGTGTCTAACGGTACAAATTATCCAAGAGGTTAATCCAGTTACGGCACTAACTGTTTGGTAGGGAATTTTAGGGGGTGACCCTACTACCTTGACATTATCTCTTTTCCAGACAAATAACCTTTCTTTCGAACAAGTTAATATGTTGTACTGGCGTATTCTTGTGTTTGCAACCACAAAGAATGTAGATTAAGATGAAGAGAATAATGATATAAGCATCATACGTGTCACGAACTCACAAACTCATAGCAATAGATAGTATTTCAGTTGGCTTCCATAACCCCAACAGAGAGGTTTAGTTACCCATGAATACGAAGGAGATCACGATTGACATTGTTGTTATACCACAAGATTGATTAATTTCGTGTAGCACAAGTGGTAGGCGTTAGGCGTGAATTTCCTAGGCAAAGTAACGTTTCTCTTGTTGCGGAAATTAAGAATAGATGAATAGAAGAAGAAAAATAGAATTAATGAAAATTGTTGTAGAAGAATAAAAGAAGAATAAGAGAGGAATGTAAGAAGATGAATCTCTCCACTAAGGGAGGAATATATCTTTTTAAGTGAAGAATTGTATCTCTCCACTAAGGGAGGAATGTATTAAAATCTCTAGCATGATAGGGTATTTATAATACCCATATCCTAATCCTACTAAGCTAATGAAATACTTAACCCAATTGTACTAGGTTAATGTAACATTATCCAAATCCAAATAAACTAATGAAATACTTAACCCAATTGTACTAGGTTAATGTATCATTATCCAAATCCAACTAAGTTACTGCTAGTCCCCAAAGTCTTCAGAAATGTTGTTTTAGCCCGGGACAGATTTTCCATGCATCACTTTTGGTCCTTTAGGCGTCCAAGCTCCCTTTCCTTCCTTCGTGAGCTTTCTTTGGCGTCAAGTAAGCCATAAAATACTGAATTTTGCATCAATTATACCTGAAACTTTGCTAATCATGTTCGTTAGCTCACTAGCAGGAAAAAGGACTAAAAGTGCATGAAATATATAATTTGTTCTCAAAACATGGCACAAATATGGGCAAAATATATTGATATAGGCGCGTAATATCGCCTATCATCAATAACATGTCTAGAAAGAGTAAGTTTGTGTCTAGTATATCTGATAGTATGGTCAAAGAGTGTAGAATTGCTTTGTTGATTAAGGAGATAGACCTATCTAGGCTTATAGTCAATGTTTAACAGAATGAGTAATAGAAACTTAAGGAGAGAGGGGGGGAGAATAAGAGGGCCAGAACAGGTAGCTTTAATTTTTCTTAATCAAAGTTAAAAGGGTGGTAACCGTTCTCAGTTCCGTAAGAAGTTTGTAGCCCTAGCTCCATCTTCAGCTAGTGCGTCAGTGCCAAAGTTTTGGAATGACAATTGGGATAGAGCGCCAAGCTCCAAGTGCCAGGGTAGTATGAACAGCGGTTGTACTAATCCTTTTCACTAGAAATATGATAGGAATCATCATGGTATGTGTAGAGCTGACAGTGATGTGTGTTTTGGGTGTGGCAAGCCAGGCCACAGAGTCAGGGATTGCCCAAAGAGTGGTCAGCAGGGTCAGTCCAATCGTCTTCCAGTTCCGTCTAGTTGCTCAACTCAGTAAGGTGCCACTTCTAGTGCCACTAGTGGACAATTCCAGAATAGATTGTATGCACTTCAGTCCTGACAGGATCAGAAAAATTCTCCTGATACAGTTATGGACACATCACAGGTCTTTCCTCTTTATGTGTATGCTTTGTTAATTCCCAGGGCTTTAATTTCTTTTGTAACCCCTTATATAGCTGTTAATTTGGTGTCATTCCTGAATCTTTAGCAGAACCCTTCTCAGTGTCTACTCCAGTAGGTGTCTCTATTATAACTAGTTAGGTATATAGGAACTGTATGGTCACAATATCTCAGAAAGTCACCTAGTTTACCTTGTGGAGTTAGAGATGACTAATTTTGGTGTCATTATCGGTATGGATCGGCTTCACTCATGTTATGCCTCAGTTGACTGTAGTAATAGAATTTTTTAGTTTCAGTTTCCTAATGAACCAGTTATTCAATGGAGGGGTAGTACTTTAGTGCTTGGGGGGCAAATTGTGTCATATCTTAAGGAAAGAAAAATAATATCTAAGGTGTGCACGTACTATCTTCTTTGAGTCAAAAACTCTAATTTCGAGACTCCAAGTCTCGATTCAATTTTAGTAGCAAGGGAATTTCTCTCTGTGTTCCCTGAAGATCTTCTTAGAGTTACGCTCGGAAGAGAAATTGACTTTGGAATAGATATCCTTCCAGATACCCAGCCTATCTATATTCACCCTACAGAATGGCTCCAATTAAGTTTAGGGAGTTAAAATAATAGTTGAAAGATCTTTTAGATAAGGGATTCATCAGGCCTAGTATTTCCCCATGGGGCGCTCCAGTCCTTTTCATGGATAAGAAAAATGGTTTGCTCAAAATATTCATTGATTACCGTCAGTTGAACAAAGTCACAATCAAGAATAAGTACCAACTCCCTAGGATCGATGACTAGTTCAACCAATTTCAGGATGCCAGGTATTTCTCTAAGATAGACCTCAGATCTGGCTATCATCAGCTCAGAGTCAGAGAATGTGACATTCCAAAGACAGACTTCAGAACTTCATATCGTCACTTCAAATTTCTAGTTACTTCTTTTGGACTAATGAATTGTACGACTCTGCAAAAATCCTAAGCTTAACCTAGTCCTTTAGAACTTGAAAAGAGGTCCTAGACTTAGAAATTTCAGCTAAGTGGTTATACTTAAAAGTATTTTGGCCTTCGTAAGTTGGCAATCCTATTTCATGACACTTATGACCTTAAAATATCTATCTTTATGATATTTATGATCAGGAATGTCAGTAGGAATTCTCGGGCGAGTTTCATATTTTTCAAACATCGTTTGAGGCACGTTTGGAAGTCCAAACTAGTGGATCAACGTGATCTCAGTGCACTGCATCGCCTATTGCATTGATAAATGTTTTTCACAGCTCCCAGTGTCAAATTCCAATGAGCCAACGTGGACTCGACGTAGCGTGCCGGCTATAGCATCGATCCCATCAATGCAGCACATCGGGCTGCACGTCACAGGACACTTTTTCAGTCATTAGAAGCCCGCATCCAGAGGGGTAAATAGGTATTTTCCCACCTTATATCTGCCCTAAAACATGATATTAAGCCACTTTAGAGGAAAAATCCATTCTCAATTCTCAAAATTACTCAAGAAAAAAACCCTAGGGCTTCCAATTCAAGATTCAAGACTCAAGAACTCACCATCAACCTTCATTAATTCAAGTAACAAGGCATGTAAAGTATTCATCCAATGGTTTCCTTCCACCCTTTTTTTAAAATTGTAAGTTTATTAATTTCATGAATTCTAGATTGATCTTGAACGTATTCATGATTATGATGTTAATTGGATTCTAATCCATGGTTTATTTCAAGTTTCTTGTGAAATTATTTATAATGTGTGTAGTATCATGTGAATTCATGTTAAAAGCCCTTGATTTGCAAATTGGGATTTGAAAGTATGATCCTTACATGTTGTCTAGTATCATGTGTATAGGTTTTGATCCCCAAGTTCTTGATAAATTGCTCGTGTGAATTAAAGGTGAAAATCATAACATGCTAGAATATGTGCAAGCTTATATCTCATAAGTATTTGATGAAATATCTCTATTAATGAATTATGAACAAATGTGCTTTGTTGTGCTTTTCAAGTTCATGCTATGTTTTGCTTTTATGCTATCGACTCCTGGGGTTATTCAATACCCGAAAATCTAGTTGTTTACCTAAAGCTACAGTAGTTCTAGAATAGTCTCAATAGTGTCACGTACAACGGTACTTAGAAATTAGTTATGGTCTCAGTTTGGTAATCAATTCATAACTCAGTACACCTAGTCAGCTAACAGAACTCAGTAGTACTCCACCAGTTAATAGAACCCAGTAAAATCAATTCAGTTCAGTCAGTTAACATGATCAGTAATAGTTTAGTCTAGCCTAGAACAGTTTAGAAATCAGGTCATTTTACATTCAGTTGAGAGTAGGATTCAGCACCGAGTAAACCTAAGGATGGGGACTCACCTACCAATAGAGGGTATGATCCTTAGAAGAAGTCCTTATGTTCTAAAATTACGTAGCTAACATAGGTTGAGACATCAACCTTCCAGTTGAGGGTTGATGAGGTGTTCTACTTGCCAGTTTAAGGTACCACCATTCTCGTTCAGATCAACTGCCAGATGAGGGTACTCTTCAACTTGTGTTCACCCATGTCACAGTACTGACACCCTTCTAACTGAGGTTACAGGTTGGACCCTAGATCAGTTTAAAGAAGGGGCATATTGGTTAGATGATTATTTCCCATAGTTTCAGTTTCAGTCGTAGTATAAAACTCAATTTAATTTTGTAGAAACAGGACTATCAGATACAGTCACTCAGCTCAGTATGGAACTCAACATAGTTCCATAGAATTAGGACTGTCAGAAATAGTCACCCATCTATTAGTAATACAGTTATCAGTAAACTCAGATATTAGTTATTCAGTTATCAGAACTCAGTATCCATTGTGACTATGATCTCAGACACAGTATATGTAGATATGTGCACAGTATTGCATAATTAGTCTTTCATCAATTTCAGTTATACATATACTCTCATTCAGTTGTATTCATGCTACTCAGTCAATTATTTGTTCATGCATATGAACCCATGCATATCAGCCTACCTCACTTAGCATACCAGTATATTTAACGTGTTGATACATACCTTTCTTTTGTGATATGATGTTTTATATCATAGGTTCAGACGTACGGGATCCTGACCGTACTTAGCAGCCCAACTATCAGCAGCAGGCTTAGTGGTGAGTCCTCATAGTTTGAAAACAACATTATTATATCATTTCATTATTTCAGTGTTCAGTTTAGTTTAGTAGTCAAAGTTAGTTGGGGACTTGTCCTATCAACTCTATATTTAGACAGTTAGAGGCTTCCAGACTGGAGTGTTTTAGACAGATAGTATTTATTTTATAGTATTCAATATTTATTTCAGTCATGAACCTTACGGTAATATTTAGCCTATCTTTCACATTTATTTCAGATATATTATCATTGCAGTGTTGTTATTATTCAGTGCTCACAGCAGGTACTAGTCATGGGTTAGCTGGTGGTCCTTCGTGGTTGCTAGCACTGTGTAGCATTCGGGGTACAGACTCAGGGCATTATAAACTTGGTATCTGAGCCTATATTTCAACAGAGTCCTAGGGAGTCTAAAAGCCCCATCTAGTAGAGTCTTGTGCATGGGTGTGTAACGCGCCACACTTATGGACAGGAGGCTACAAGATATTTTAGGAAAAGTTTCTCTTCTTTTAGTATTCATGTCGTGCAAGTGAGCATGAGCTCAAGTTAGACTCTCAGTCTAATAATTTTCTTAATTCAGTTTACAGAACATACCTCCCAAAAAAGAACAATAGAAAAAGAATAGGAAGTCAGCCAGTACCTCAGCCTATTCAGGTAGATCCTCTGGATGAGCATGTCTCCCATGTGGAATTCAGGGCTGCATTTACTACTCTAGCCAATTCCATTATAGCTCAGAATGAACACAGATGTTGTTCAGGCCAACCCAATGGCCAATACTGTTGCAGCTAAAATTTGGGACTTCACCCGAATGAATCCTCCATCTTTTATCGGGTCTAAATCAGATGAGGACCCACAGGAATTCCTTGATCAGGTGTAGAAAGTTATAGATATTATGGGGATGACGACTTGTGATAGTATTATGTTGGATGCGTATCAGTTGTAGGATATATCTCACTCATGGTTCAAGCAGTGGAAGGCTGAAATGGCCGTAAATGCAGGGCCCATAAAATGGGAGGAGTTTGCTACTGCTTTCCTTGATAGGTTCTTCCCACTGGATTTGAGGAAATATAAGGTTTTAGAGTTTATTAATCTGAATCAGGGCAATATGATAGTGAAAGAGTATTCTCTCAAGTTTACTCAGCTAGCCAGATACGCTCTTCATGTGGTAGCAGATAGTAGATCTAAGATGAGTAATTTTGTGTCTGGCGTATCTAACAGTGTGGTGAAGGAGTGTAGGATCTCAATGTTGATTAAGAAGATGGACATATCTAGGATCATGTTCCATGCTCAAAAGATAGAGGAGGCTAAGAATAGGAAGAAGAAGAGGGAGAACAAGAGAGCTAGAATAGGTAGTTTCAACTTTGCTCAGCCTAAGTCAGAAGGTGGAAATCGTTCTCAGTGTCTCCCAAAATATTTAGTTCCAACTTCATCCTTAGCCAGTGGTCCAGTGCCGAAATTCAGGGATGGCAATAAAGATAGGGCACCAGGCCCTAAACCTCAGGGCAATGCTAGCAGTACCTGAACAAACCCTTTTTACTAGAAATATGGCAGAAACCATCGGGATGTTAGTAGAGCTGGCAGTGACGTATGTTTCAAATATGGTAAGCTAGGCCATAGGGTTAAAGATTATCCTCAATTAGGTTCTCAAGGACAGTATAATTTTTCTTTAGCATAGTTCGATCGCCCGAATCAGCAGGGCGCCTCTTCTAGTGCCACCAGTGGGTAGCACCTAAACAGACTCTATGCACTTCAGTCTCAACAGGATCAAGAAAGTTCTCCTAATGTGGTAACTGGTATGTTTAAATCTTATCATTTACATATTTATGCTTTGCCAGATCCAGGAGCTTCTTTGTCCTTTGTAACTCATTATATGGATGTCGACTTTGGAGTCAGTATCAAAATTCTAGAAGAGCCTTTCTCAGTTTCTACCTTAGTGGGTAAATCTATCATAGCTCGATGGGTAAACAAGAACTTTTCGGTTATGCTGTCTCAAAAAGTTATTTTAGCAAACTTAGTAGAATTAGAGATGATAAACTTTAATGTCATTCTCGGCATGGACTGGCTTCATTCATTCTATGGTTCAGTTGAGTGCAGAAATAGAGTTGTCCATTTTTAGTTTTTTAATGAAACTGTCCTAGAATAGAGGGGTAGTACTTCAGCACTTAAGGGTTATCTTTTTTCTTACCTTAGGGTGAGAAGAATGAAATCTAATAGATATGTGTATCATCTCGTTCGAGTTCAAGACTCTAGTTTAGAGACCCCTAATATTGAGTCAGTATCAATAGAATATAGATTCCCAGATGCATTTCTCGAAGATTTTCCTAGAGTCTCTCCTGAGAGGGAAATTGACTCCGGAATAAACCTTCTTCCAGATACTCAGCCTATCTCTATTCCTCCATACAAAATGGCTCCAACAGAACTCAAAGAGTTAAAAGAACAGTTAAAGGATCTCTTAGATAAGGGATTCATCATACCCAGCATATCCCCTTGGGGTGCACCAGTTTTATTCGTACATAAGAAAGACAGTTCTCTCAAGATGTGTATGGACTACCATTAGTTAAATAAAGTCACGGTCAAGAACAAGTATCTATTTCCTAGAATTGATGACTTGTTTGACCAACTTCAAGGTGCCAGTTACTTTTCTAAGATAGACCTCATATCAGGCTATCATTAGCTCAGGGTCAGAGAATGTGACATTTCAAAAATAGTTTTCAGAACTCGATATTGCCACTTCAAATTCGTCGTCATGTCAGTTGGTCTTACCAATGCCCCAACAGCTTTCATGGACTTGATGAACCATGTGTTCAAGCAGTACTTGGATATGTTCATCATAGTATTCATAGAGGACATTGTTGTCTACTCCCTCGGTAAGCATAATCATGCAGACCATCTCACAATAGTATTACAAACCCTCAGAGCCAATCAGTTGTTTGCCAAATTTAGTAAGTGTGAATTTTGACTAAGGTCAGTAGCTTTCCTCGGCCATATTATTTTCGATGATAGCATTAGAGTTGATCCCCAAAAGGTTGAGGCAGTGAGAAATCAGCCCAGACCCATCTCTTCATCAGATATCAGGAGTTTCTAATTTTTGACTGGCTATTACCGATGGTTTGTTGAGGGATTCTCATCTATTGCATCCCCCATGTCCAGATTGACTCAGTAGGAAGTTAAATTTTAGTGGTTAGAATTTTGTGAGAAGAGTTTTTAGGAGTTGAAAATTTGACTCACTACAGCCTCAGTTTTAACTCTACCAGATGGTTCAGATGGATTTATGGTATATTAGGATGCTTTCAAAGTTGGTTTGGGGTGTGTTTTGATGCAGAGAGGTAAGGTCATGGCCTATGCCTCTTGATAGCTTAAGCCCTATTAAAAGAACTATCCAAATCATGATTTTGAGTTAGCAACTATGGTGTTTGCCTTAAATATTTGGAGGCTCTATTTGTATGGAGTGCACGCCGATGTGTTCACTAACCATAAGAGCCTGAAGTATGTGTTCACTGAGAAAGACCTAAACCTCCATTAGAGAAGGTGGTTGGAGTTGTTGAAAGATTACGATATGAGCATCCTGTATCATCCAGGCAAAGCCAATGTAGCGGATGATGCTCCCAGTAGCATGTCAATGGGCAGTGTTGCTCATATGGAGGATAATAAGAAGAAGTTAGTTTAGGAAGCTCATCAGCTTACCCGACTAGGTGTCAACTTAGTTGATTCAACAGAGGGAAGTGTATGAGTGCAGAACAGTTTTGAATCATCTCTAGTTTCCAAAGTGAAAAAAGCAGAACAGAGATCCCAGTTTAGCCAAATTGAAAAAGTCAGTCAGATATCAGAAAGTAGAGGTTTTCTCCCAAGGAGGAGATAGTGTGTTGCATTTCCAAGGTTGGTTATACATGCCAGGAGTAGATAACTTGAGGTAACAAATTCTAGCAGAAGTGCATAGTGCACGTTACTCTATTTATTCAGGGGCTACTATGATGTACCACAATTTGTGGGAGGTTTACTGGTGGAGTGGGGTAAAGAGGGACATTGTAGAGTTTATGGCTAGGCGTTCTGCATGTCAGCAGGTAAAGATCGAGCACCAGAAACCTAGTGGGTCTATACAAGAGTTCAGTATTACCACTTAGAAGTGGGAGGAGGTGAACATTGATTTTGTGATGGGTTTGCCTCGTACTCATCGTCAGCATGATTCAATTTGGGTCATTGTAGATAGGATGACCAAATCATCTTATTTTCTACTAGTTCATACCTCTTATCCGTCAAGGATTATGCCAAGCTCCATGTTAAAGAGTTGGTAAGATTGCACGGAGTTCTATTGTCCATCATTTCAGATAGAGGTACGCAGTTCACCTCTCACTTTTAGAAAGCCTTCCAAAAGGGTCTTGGTACCCAAGTTCACCTTAGTATAGCCTTCTATCCTCAGATAGATGGTCAAGTAGAAAGGGTCATCCAAACTCTAGAAGATATGTTAAGAGCGTGTGTCACTAACTTTAAGGGCAGTTGGGATGACCATTCGCCACTGATTTAATTTGCATATAATAACAACAATCATTCTAGCATTCAGATGGCTCCGTTTGAGGCACTCTATGGGAAGAGATGTAGATCTCTCATTGTTTGGTTTAAAGTGGGTGAGGCCACAGTGATAAGGACTGACTTGGTATTTGATACGTTAGAGAAAGTTCAGTTGATTAGGGAAAGTCTTAAGATAGGTCAGATCCGACAAAAGTCGTATGCAGATGTGCGAACAAAGGATCTCAAGTTTGAGATTAGAGTTATATGTATTTGAAAATCTCTCCTATGAAGGGAGTAAAGAGATTTGGCAAAAAGGGGAATCTCAATCCCTGATATGTTGGTCCTTACCGAATTCTCAACCATTTTGGAAAGGTAGCTTATGAGCTTGAGTTTCCTTCATACTTAGCTTTAGTACATCCAGTGTTTTATGTCTCCCTGCTAAAGAAGTGAATATGAGACCCAGCAGTTGTAGTCCCTTTAGAGGGTATAGATGTCTAGAATGGACTCTCTTATGAGGAAATCATAGTCAAAATTCTCAATTTTTAGGTTCGCAGACTAAGGAACAAAGAAGTTCCGCTAGTCAAAGTTCTTTGGCGGAATTAGTCCGTTGAGGAAGCTACTAGAGAAGCAGAAGCAGATATGCGGACCAAGTATCCTCATCTCTTCTCCACAAACTTAGACTCAGCTCAAGGTAATAGTTTTTCTTGAATTTATCCAGTTCCATGCTCAAATTACCTTTACAACCCTGTATCAGTTCAGTTGCATAGTATTTTTCTATCATGCATACCTTTATAAAACAACTAAGTCATGTGTCATGTTTTTACAACTCAATCATGCTTCCGTTATGCATGTTCAGTATAAAATCTCAGTATATCAGTACTTTTAGTCATGTAATCACGCTTCAGTTGTGCGTGTTCAGTATATAAATTTAGTTTATCAGTACTCTCAGCTTAGTCAGTATCATTCGATGACGAATATTCCCAAGGGGGAGATATTGTAAGACCCCACAAAAATCCTAAGCTTAACCAAGTTCTTTAGAGCTTGACAAGAGGTTCCAAACTTAGAAATTTCAGCGAAATGTTTATACTTAGAAGTATTTAGGCCTTCATAAGTTGGCGATCCTATTTCATGATCCTTATGACCTTAAAATATTGATCTTTATGTTGATTCATGATCAGGAATATCAGTAGGCATTCTCGGGCGAGTTTTGGATTTTTCGAACATTATTTGAGGCATGTTTGGAAGTCTAAACTAGTGGATCAACATGATCTCAATGTTCCGTGTCACCTATTGCGTTGACAATATTTTTCCCAACTCTCGGTGTCAAATTCTAGTGAGAATATATGGTGCGCCAACCATAGCGTCAATCCCATCGACGTAGTGCATCAGGCTGCGCTTCACTGGACATATTTTCAGTCATTAGAAGCCCACATCTAGAGGGTAAATTTGTATTTTTCCACCTTATATCAGCCCCCAAAACATGAGATTAAGCCACTTTAGAGGCAAAATCTATTCTCTATTCTCAAAATTACTCAAGAACAAAACCCTAGGGCTTAAATTCAAGATTCAAGACTCAAAAACTCACCATCAACCTTCATTAATTCAAGTACCAAGGTATGTGAAGTGTTCACCCAAGGGTTTCCTTCCACCCTTGGAGTTCAAGAACCTTTTTTAAAATATTAAGTTTATTGATTTCATGAATTCCAGGTTGATCTTAAATGTATTCATGATTATGATGTTAATTGCATTCTAATCCATGGTTTATTTCAAGTTTCAAGTGAAATTATTTATCATATATTTAGTATCATGTGAATTCATGTTAAAATCCCTTGATTTACAAATTGGGATTTAAAAGTATGATGCTTACATGTTGTCTAGTATCATGTGTATAGATTTAGATCCCCAAGTGCTTGATAAATTGCTCATGTGAATTAAAGGTGAATATCATGACATGTTAGCATATGTGCAAGCTTATATCTCACAAGTATTTGATGAAATGTCCTTATGAATGAATTCTGAACAAGTATGCATCGTTGTGCTTTTCATGTTCATGCTATGTTTTGCTTTTATGCTATCGAGTCCTTGGGTATTCAATACCCAAAAATCTAGCTGTTTACCTAGAGCTACAGTAGTTATAGAACTGTCTCAGTAGTGTCATGAATAATGGTACTTAAAAAATCAGTCAAGGTCTCAGTTCAGTAATTAGTTCAGAACTCAGTAAACTCAGTTAGCTAACAGAACTCAGTAGTACTCCATCAGTTAATGAAACCCAGTAAACTCAGTTCAGTTCAGTCAGATAACACGATCAGTAACAGTTCAGTCTATCCTAGATAGTTTAGAAGTTGATTCATTGTCTATTCTGTTGGGAGTGGGATTCAGCACCAAGTATGCCCAAGGATGGGTACTCACCTGCCAGTAGAGAGTGTGATCCTTAAAAGCAGTCCTTGTGTTCCAAAACTACGTAGCCAGCGTAGGTTGAGACATCAACCTTCCAGTTGATAGTTGATGAGGTGTTCCACATACCAGTTGAAGGTACCACCATTCTCGTTCAAAGCACCTGCAAAATGAGGGTACTCTTCAGCTTGTCTTTACCCATGGCATGGTACTGACACCCTTCTAACTTGGGTTACAGGTTGGACCCTAGATCATTTTAGAGAAGGGGTATGTCGATTAGATGATTACCTCCCATAGTTTCAGTTTTAGTCTCAATATAGAACTCAATTCAGTTCTACAGAACTAGGACTATCAAATACAGTCACTCAACTCAGTATAGAACTCAGCATAGTTCCACGGAATCAGGACTATTAAAAATAGTCACACAGCTATCAGTCATACAGTTGTCAATAAACTCCAATATTAGTTATTCAGTTATCAGAACTCAGTATCCAGTGTGACTACGATCTCAGACATGGTATATGTAAATATGTGAGCAGCATTGCATAATTAATCTTTCATCAATTTTAGTTATACATGCACTATCATTCAGTTGTATTTATGTTACTCAGTCAGTTATTTGTTCATGTATATGAACCCATGCATATCATCCTACCTCACTTAGTATACCAATATATTCAAAGTACTGACGCGTATCTTTCTTTTGTACTATGATGTTTTATATCATAGGTTCAGACATACGGGCTCATGATTGCACTTAGCAGCCTATCTATCAGCAGTAGGCTTAGTTTTAAGTCCTCATAGTTCATGGAAAAAGTTATTATATCATTTTATTATTTCAGTGTTCAGTTTAGTTCAGTAGTCTGAGTTAGTTGGAGACTTGTCCCATCAACTTTATATTCAGACAGTTAGAAGCTTTCAGAAAGATATTTTAGTATTTGTTTTTCATGAAACTTATGGTGATTTTCATCCTATCTTCCACATTTATTTCAGATATATTATCATTGCAGTGATGGCATTAGAGTTGACCCTCAAAAGACCAAATTAGTGGAAACTAGCCCAAACTTATCTCTCTATTAGATAGATAATAGGAGTTTCTTGGGTTTGGATGGCTATTACAGGAGGTTTGTCGAGGGTTTTTCATTTATTATGTCCTCCATGTCTCGATTGACACAAAAGAAGGTCAAATTTCAGTGGTCAGATTCTTCTAAAAAGATTTTTCAAGAGTTGAAGACTCGACTCACTCAGCCTCAATCTTAACTTTGTCAGATGGTTCAGATAGGTATGTTGTTTACTATGATGCTTTTAAAATTGGTCTTGGTGGTGGGTTGATGTAGAGAGGCAAGGTCATAGCCTATGCCTCTAGAAAGCTTAAACCCTCATAAAAGGAATTACCCTTACCATGATATTGAGTTAGCAGCTATTATATTTGCCTTGAAAATTTGTAGGCACTATTTGTATGGGGTTCATATTGATCGAGTTCGCCTATAATAATAGTTATCACTCCAGTATTCAGATGGCTCCATTTGAGGCTATCCATGGAAAGAGATGTAGATCTCCTATTTGTTGATTTAAAGAAGGTAAATATGCTTTGATAGGGATAGATTTGGTGTTTGATGCAATGGAGAAAGTTCAGTTAATCTATGAGATTCTTAAGACAGCCTAAAGTCATCAGAAATCCTATGCAGATGTGAGAAGAAGAGACCTTGAGTTTGAGGTTGGCGGTTTAGTCTATTTAAAAATCTCACCCATGAAGGGAGTGAAGAGATTTGGCAAAAAGGGGGAAACTCAATCTCTGATATATTAGCCCTTATAGAATTTTGAGTCAATTTGGAAAGGTAGTTTATGAGCTTGAGCTTCCGGTAAAGTTGGTATCAATGCATCAAGTGTTCCATGTTTCTCTATTAAAGAAGTGTATTGGTGACCCAACTGTTGTAGTTCCTTTAGAAAGAACAGATGTTCAGGATAGCCTTTCTTCCAAAGCAATCCCAGTTGAGATCTTTGATAATCAGATTCGTAGACTAAGGAACAAAACATATCCCTTAGTCATAGTTCTTCGGTGGAATCAGTATGTTGAGAGAGTCACTTGGGAAGCAGAAGCAGATATGCGTACCAAGTACCCTCACCTTTTCTCTGCAATCTCATACTTAGATTAAGGTAATAGTTTTACTTAGATTGACTCTTTTCCATTCTCATTTCCAGCTATATAATTATTCTTATGTTTTTCCGTGCATTCACGAATTCAGTTCAGCCATGTATCATGTTTCAAGATCAGTCATGTAATCATGTTTTCAGTTCTGCATATTCAGTATGTGATTTCAGTTTCCCCAGTATTCTCAGCTTAATCAGTCTCATTTGAAGATGAATATTCCCAAGGGGGAGATATTTTAATACCCCATACTTTTCTTAGCTCAGTTCAACTCCTAGTTGCATGCATAAGAGGCTTAAAGCCTGAAAATTTCAACAAGTGTTGGGGACTTAGTATTATTTTTGGCCTCTTAACTTTAAGGATTTTTAAATTGGTCTGGACCACCCCAAGACATAGGTTTTCGAGTTAATTCATATTCAGGGGTGTAAGGAGCATTCTCGAGGAAGTTTTGGATTTTTTGAATGAGGAATGGGTCATATTTAGATTTTGATTCCATAACCTCACCGCGATAGTGGCGTGTCGCAGTGGGTATAGCGATGAGACCTTCATCGTATAATGGTGAGCTCTTAAATCATATTCCATTTACAAATTTAATTCTCCGAGGGGCAAATGAGTTTTTTTCCCTCAATCCAATTAGTAAAAACACAAATTAAAGCTTCAGTTAGGGCAATTGAGTCTTTTCCCTTCATGTTAAATCCTTAATTCATGGTTTTACTATTGTAACTATGTTTTCAATCACATGCTTTACCTATTACCATGCTTAAATTCATGACCCCCACGTGTTTGATGAAATGTCTAAATGTTGAGTTTTGAGCAATGATCCTTTATTATGGTTTTTAAACTTCATATGTCCTTATTGTTATTTTTATTCAGTGTTGGTCGGTTATAAACACCCGATACTTAGTTGTTTACATAATTTTAGTACTATCAAAATCAATTCAGATATACCATGAGCATTATCATTCAATCAAGTTACTTATGATCAGTTGTTTGTTTAGTTAAGCATAGTTCAGTTCAGTAATCAGTGTCAGTTCAGTTGGGAGTAGGATTTAGCATTGAGCGAACCCAGGGATAGGGGATCACCTACTAGTATAGGGTGTGACCTTTAGTAACATTTTCTGATTTCCCAAACTACGTATCCAGCATAGGTAAGAGATATCAACCTGCCGATTGAGGGTTGATAAAGTATTTATCTGCCAGTTGAGGGTAACATGTATCTCATTAGAGCACCTGCCAGTTGAGGGTGACTCATTAGTCCTTCAGAACATTAGTTTAGTGGATCCACACAACCATTGTTAGTACCCGTGGCATGGTACTGATACCCTTCTAATTGGGGTTACAGGTTCGATCGCACTTAATTGAGATTGGGGCATGTCAGTTAGATGATACCTCCCACATTCTCAGTACAACATCCAGTATAATTTCAATTTAGGTGTGCTTGACCAAAGCATACAAATTCTTAGCTAATTAGTTATTAGATTTCAATATTTTAGTTTACAGACTATTTCAGTATTATGTTATATGCTTGGTCATGCATTATCAGATTTTATAGCTTTCACGCATATATGCATCAGTTGTCTCATACTATTCAGTTAGTCATTATTTCGTCCACATGAACCTATACAATTCAGCCTAATCTCATCTCATATACTAGTACATTCAAATTACTGATCACATACTTTTTTTTTGCGCTATGATGTCTTATATCATAGGTTCAGACACTCACGTTTCTAAACACTCTTAGAGAGTTCATCTTATCAGTAACAACAGTTGTGGTGAGTCCTCATATGTCGATGACCTGTTATGTTACTTTAGTACTTCCGCATTTTATTTTAGTTAGTTTAGTTTGGAGTTAGTTGGGGCCTGTCCCATCAAATCTTCAGTCAGTTTAGAGGCTTTCAGACAGTTAGCCATTTTATCAGTTGTTTGATCATTCTTTTTAGTATGTCATCAGACGTTCAGACTTATGATTTAAATCATATTTTCAATATTTGAACCTTAAGGCTTTAGTCAGTTGGTTCCGCATATGTTATGATCAGTATATTATTCAGTTCTCATAGTAGGTACCAGTCCATGGCTTAGCTTGTGGTCACTTGTGATCGTAAGCACCGTTGTCGCAACTAGGGGGTAGCCTCGGGTAATGACACATATACTCTAAGAAAATTTTAAACATACGCGACATACCATAAGCTTTCCTATAGTGTACTACTTGATTAAACGGTGCATCAATTTATAGGATCAAAAGGACTTGTTTTGATTGTAATATCGGCTAAGGAACAGGTAGGAACTATTTGGATAACAGTGACTATTATCCCTATGCACTTTAAGACAAGTATATTTTTTGTTTTTGATCATCAAATTTCCTTCCATCACCCAATTTCTTACACTACTTCATACCTTTCTAAGCTAACAAAGTTATAAGTCATACCTTTCAAAGCTAACAAAATTATTTTCCCCCTTTTCATACACCAATATGCACCCTCTCTCCTTCTTTAATTCACTTTTTTCTTAAATATATATATATATATATATATATATATATATTCAGTTTTCTCATCTCTTCTCTCATCTATAAGCAACTCCTACATTACATGGGTACACACATCTCACTTACTTCTCATCAACTTAGTTATATCCCATAATGTGTATTCTTACTTGAAATCAAGTGCCAATAAAGTGCATTAGGGCTTATTTGGATCAAATTAACATAAGGGCTCTTGAACAAAATAGGATTTAGCTAAATAATTTGGCTTTTCAATGAATTAGGGTTTAAGTCACAAAGGAGCTTACTAAATATAATGAAATGGTTGGTACATATTATGGTGAAAGAATTTGGCTTACAAAGAAATGACTTGATCATGCCCAACAAACCACACACCAAGTCAAAAAGTTTCACACATACAAGGCAAGTCACACCACACATGGCACACCAACTCAAAAATAGCTCACTTCGTTTTTAATCTAAAACACAACCACATTGCATGCTTTCCACTATCAAGCCCAAACTTTTTAAATTAGAATCAAGTTTAAGAGATTTATACATTTCTAGCAAAGTTTCCTACCTTTTATGCATTCTGAATGGGTTTCATACGAAGTCTAGCATACACTTAAGTGGGTTAGCTATCTCTCAAACAGTGAAGGGTTTTACTCTTACTCATTATCTATGACTAATTATTTCTTAAGATGATCATCCATTCATCATAGGGAAAAGTTTTTAACTATGTTTGTCATGAATAACCTAATCCTAGAAGAAAAAATAAAAAATCTTACTATACTTGTCAATTAAAAATAATCATAATCTTATTCGGTTCAAAGGGACTATCCTCATGAAAAGCACCAAAAACAAAAGTTGAGGAATCCAAAACAATAATAGACTAAAAACACTAAACAAGTAATATTACTTATAAAAATAAACTTAAATAGAATTTACTTACTAATTATTATAGACCAGTGAATATCCAAATAATAGCAAATCCATAAAAGGCACTACGAATAAAACACCAAAGTACTACAACACATGTTGTCCGACATCCAAATTAGAACATAAAATAAATAGAAGGAATATTTTTTCCCCCATCACACACTTAAAAAGATGCATTTTTATTAGTACACAAACAAAATATGAGGAAACTTAACTCCCTAATCTTCACTCATATCCATCATCCACATCGGGACTAAGATATCCTACCTCTAAATCCTCCCACTTAGTGTCAATATTAATTTCTAAATCAACTAGCAAATGCCCATCATCTGTAGACTCGCAGAAAGTTGATTCAAATTTTGCACATAGGTTTTCCATGATCATTCAAAGGGCAGTTGATGTCTATCATAAATCAACATCAGTGGGAGGACATCCTCCACACATCATTGTCAACTTGTTCATTCCATAGAGATGTCCATAAAAGCTATCATCACAGGTATTTCTCTTAGTATAAATCAAAATTAGCTCATTGGTGGAATCAAGCTTTTTCACCTTATAAACATCTACCCATTGCATGTTTTTTGGGGTCTGCTAAACGAAAAGGTCTTCATCAATCTTAAAGTCCTTCAAGAATCACATCACAAGACCTCCAAAGGTGAACCTATAGCCTTTGTAAACTTGGGATTTCCTTATCGATGATCTTAACATTGCACCTAAATTAATAGGGAGGTTAGTCATCCAAGAGAACAATAAACATACTTGGTAACGAGTGAAATTAGTGAAGTGGATCCCTAAAATCAAGCAAGCACAAACAATTCACAATCAAATTTGGGTTTATTTATCAAAATAAGCATAAAAGTAGGTCTGTGGGATTTTTTTTCTTTTGGTACTCCTATATAGTATTTGATCTCAACCCATAAAGTGTATGATGGATAACTTGATAAGGTGGCCTAATGTACAACTCCTTCAATATATTGTGGTCAATATTTAATATGAAAAGAAAGGTGTTCTGTGTTGCTGCTTTTAGTTTGATAACTTGCCTGCAAACATTTATTTCATTGCCTTGAGTTTTTGGAAACCAATTTTCAAAGAACTTCTTGTCTAAATACAGATAGAATTCACCCATATCATTAATGATAAAATCCATTTACAACTATTATATCCTTTCTAGGATATGTGGATGGTTGGCGGCCAAGCTAGCTTTATCAATCCTCTCTCTTTGTTGGTAATTGTCCTTTTTATTATATTTGTACCACTTCAACCCATCCTTGTCAAACCACTTTACACCAAACCTCTAATTCCCACTTAGAGAAGTCGTCAATGCAGCTTGAGTTGTATGTGTGGCCTACCCCATACGAGTCTGCTTTTGTCCTTATTTTAATATAGGCAGCTTTCTTGCCTTTGCTCAATTTGGGTGTCATTAGACCTGTTACATATTCATTATCAAAGAGCATTAGTTCTTCCCCAAATGGCTAACAATAATTAATTTATAAGGTGATTGGATCCACCCTACACTTAATTTTTTAGCTCACCATAACTAGTCTTCATTTTTGGGTACTCTAACTTTTCCTACACACAAGTCAATGACTAGTCCAATCACATAACCATCACAACACAAAGTATTTCCTTTTAGAAGCTAACACATCCATTTACACAAATCAAGAAATAATTTAATATACCAAAGTTTTTATAACCCAGTTTCTATACCAAAGTTGCTATAATCTCAAACATATCCTGCTCTCCTCTTCCCGAATTGAATACATAATAATGAACAATTTCTGCCTCAATGTAATTATCCATACTCCAATTATAAAAGTATACAATTGACCATATAACCAATTGAACATAATGCAATCAAGTATAATTTTAGAAATCTCACGGGTGAATCATAGTTCAAAATCAAAATCACAAAAGAAACATGGCACTAACAACTAAAAAGGTGAAATGTAACAATCCCTCAGATCACCCAAAATTAGTTTTTAACTTCAAATAAATGCACACACACACCATAATGACTCATGCAAGTACTTAGTTCTTTAGGAATAGTGTAAAGCCTTAAGTTTTGACACTACTCTTTAATTTTTACTAAATCATAATCAAAATATAACCACATGCACATATCATAATGAAATACCTAATAACATTCTTATGAATTCATGGAAACATAACTTGTGATGAAGAAATGAGTGAAAAAGAGGGAGAATTAGTAAGGAAGTGTGGATTATTAAGCTTGAGTAAAGGGGAAAGGGTAGTGCATTATTAATTTGGTGAAAATAAAGGGAATATTGATTTGAGGGTATTTAAAAAATCTTCCCAGGTCAATTTGACCCCGTAAATTAAATAAACTTTTGGGGAAATAGAGGGTGCACCATGAGTCTCAAAGCATGGCAAAAGGGTTTGTGGCTCCGAGCCCAACACATGCATTAACCAGTTCCTCCCTTTATTATGGCGTGTGGTTGTGAGATTAATGCATGACACAAGGTCATGCACTGTAGATCCCCTTTTAATATTATTTTTTTTCTTCATGTATTTTTCATTCTCTAAGCTTTATCTAACTTCCTTTGGCCACTGGTACCTAAAAATTCCTACAAAACAAGTAAAAATTGCATTAGAAGGGTGTATTACTTCCCACCAAGCACTTTAGTTTGATCGTGGATCGACACTTCATTTTGTATATTTGTTTTTATTTTTTTCCTTTATCGATCCCAACTTTTACATTACATTCACAGGTTGCCTTTCGCGTAGCTCCTGATTGAATATTCCAACAAGATGTATCTCATAATCACTTATTTGATAGTGCCACATATGTCTTCTATTGGTCTTCGTGTTTGGCCCAATAAATTTTTAACTCTTTGTCTGTTCACCAAGAACATCTTTCCTTTATCTTTTTCCATTAGTTCAATATCTCCATATGTCAGTCATCCTCACCATTTTAATGGGACATATATTTTAACATAAGCTTTCTGGAAAATAACTTCAAACTAGAGTAAACACTAGCACCTTCTATCCCGACTCAAAAATCCAAGAAATAATATGCATATCATGACACCTTTTAGTATTTTCCTTGTAATACTTTGCATTCATATATCATGCAAGATATACTCCTCAAGTTTGTAGAAAGTAACACGTGTTTCTAACCCGCTAAATCAGAATTAAGTTTCAACTTCTTCATAACCCAATAGGTGTGGTGCTTCAGCACTATAGGTTAGTGACATTCCTTCCCAAAAACTAGCTAGTAAGATGACATCCCAATAGGCACCTTCTAAGCAGTTTTGTATGCTCGCACATCATATAGCTTAATTGAAAAATTCTTTCACTGCACGTTAACTATCTTTTTTAGAATCTACTTCATTTTGTGATTCAATACTTCAACTTGGCCACTAGTTTGGGGATGATAAGCCATGGCAATTCTTCTTTCTCAACTTATACTTAACCAGCAAATTTCAAATCCAATTATTAGAAAACTTTGACCCTCCATCACTAATAATCACCCTTGGAATTCCAAACCTTGTGTCTATATGCTTCTTCACAAATTTAACCACTATTTTTGAGTCATTAGTTGAATATTCCATTGCTTTCACCTATTTTTAAGCATAATCGATAGAAGCATAAGTAGATGTATTCCCAAATAATAGTGGAAAAGGCCTCATGATATCTATCCTCTATATATCAAAGATTACCACCTCCAAGATGATGTTAAAAGGAATCTCATGCCTTCTATAAACAATGTCCATTCATTGACATTGATCACACCCTTTTACAAATACGACTGCATTCTTGAACAAGGTGGGCTAAAAGATACCAAATGGTAATACTTTATGGGTTGTATAACTGGAATAATCAATGCAAGAAGTTATTCTTCATGAAAAACTTCTTAGATACTCCCATCTTCTTGAACATGTGACCAACTCTATAACCTAGATAAATGATCAGCTACCTAGTTTTAGGACCCCTTTCTATCTTTAACCTCCAAGTCATATTCTTGCAATAACTAAATCTATCTAATGAGCCAAGGCTTATAATTATTCTTAGCAAATAAGTATTGAATATCTATATGATCTAAATAAATAATAACTTTGGTTCTAATAAATACTATCAAAATTTATTGAATGCATACTCCAAGGATAATATCTTTTCCTCTATTAATGTATTATTAGCTTGTGTTGTATCCATAGTTATAATACCTCAGGTTTTGGACTCTAAAATTTATGAAGTTTTGTCAACACTTCCATGATTATGACTCAGGTAACAAGTCATTATCACTCCTCATGAGTCATAGTATGGGACTCGTTGTCTCAATAGTACGATTGCCTAAGGTTTCTACTCTGATCATGAGTTGTTAGGTCAGGTCATGAGTCGTGGAGAGTGACTTATGACCATAATAGTAAAGTTCTAGGATTTAGACCCTCAAGTAATGAGTCCAGGTGATGACTCGTGGTCAAACCTTACAAGTCGTTACCTGACCCATGACGATGAGGCCCAATTTTCTTGCACGTATTCATTAAGGACTTTTTAGAGTTTTTCCTTTATTTACACTTTACTTATGACTTAAAAATATCTAAATGATTCTATTATCTTTAGTTGATCAAATCAAAA
The DNA here is from genome assembly GCA_030864225.1 of Capsicum baccatum var. pendulum. Lineage (NCBI taxonomy): Eukaryota > Viridiplantae > Streptophyta > Magnoliopsida > Solanales > Solanaceae > Capsicum > Capsicum baccatum. The sequence goes on along the minus strand of CM061558.1, from coordinate 69,507,501 downwards.
CCTACTCCCTCCTATCTAAATCCCAAAGTAAAGGAAAACTAGAGTTTATAAAGAATCAATCATCCAAGCTTCAAAACTTTAGATTTTCTTCCAATTCGTTAGTGTTTCAGGCATGTCTCTCTTTTCTAAACTTGCATTTTTCATTATGGCATAAATTAATCCCACTATCATGTGATTTAATTGTTGGGTTTGAACTTGGGTTAAGGACTTTTAATTGATTATTACTTGAATGGTTTTCCCCATGCTTTAAACATGTTATTCATACTTGAATTAATGATTTTGGGGTTAAATTGGGGAAATATGGTACGTTTTGGAATGGGGAACATAGGTTTCCCCAAATTGATGAATTGTTGGCTTAGAATTTACATTAACCTTGCCCCCACTTTATAAATTGGTTTTGAATATGGATATGTTCCATAATTTTTGCTTTTCAAATTTAAATATTGCATTGCAATTAAGGATAAATGGATAAAAGGTTTTGAAAGGTCTTGATGGCCATGATTTTGGATTAAAATGATAACTTGGGAGTCAAATGGTTAACAGATTAGTTATGGTGTAATGGAAGACAATACCAAATAGCAAATGCCTTAATATAAGACTCCTTGGTTTATGGCTGGGGATTATGTGTAAAGTGATTATAATTTAGTCTTAAATGGGTTTTGTAGCTCACTGTAAAGGTGGAGGTTCCAGAGGGACCAATACTGGAAGCTATGTTTGCCAGCATGAGGATCTATATAGTTGTGTGCTTGGTTCATACATTTAATTTTGGGATGGCTAGAGCCTTGGTGTCTTTAGCCCTCCTTCAGATTTTCTCAATTCATATGGCTAACACATACTGGGGCCCTTTCAGTAGGGAAACTAAACCCATATAGCACGTGGGTGCCCTTAGGACAGATGGAGCCACACAATCTGGGATAATGGATTTAAACTCTCATGTTCATAAGCCTTTACCCTATCCCGACATCTTATATACATATATATGAATGTGTGCATGTGGTTTGGAATGATTTTAGATAATACATTATTTTATCACATTCCTTGATTTACATGCCAGTGCTTATCCCACTGATCGCCCTTGGATGCTTCTTCATTTCATGGTGTAGGTTCCTAGGGTTTCTTTGTTACTCTTATGCAGTATTAAGTGTGTAGATATCACTTGAGTCATTATGAAGTGGTGAGCCTCCATTAACTAAAAATCCTTACTATTTTACTAGGCTTCTTTTAGATTTTTAGGAATTATGACTTTTCTTTGTCATGGTCGAGGGCATGTTTGACCCAGATTGGTATTCTGGTTTTAGAGGTTTTCATGGACAAGTATGGGTTGGATTGTTGGTTTTGAACTCATAGATCTTTCATTTGATATATTTATCTTTTATTACTATCTTTATTGGCTTTCACTTTATTATTATTATTATTGTGCTCTTGAGGTTAGTCTAAAGGAGTGGTATCCAATCCATGATGGGCTTGAGATACCTATCACAGTTAGGCCCTATTTTGGGTCATGGCAGGCTTGGTATCAGTGCACAATTCTGGGTTATTGGGTGTCCATAAATACTTGTCGAGTAGAGTCCTTTTTATGGGTATATAGCATACCACACTTATAATGGGGAGGCTACAAGGCATTTAGGAATATTTTTCTTTCTTGTGTTCTATTTTGGGCTATAAAGTCTAGTGTTATGAAACTTCTCTAACTCATGTCTTTCTCGCATTTCAGATCATACCTCCTCAAAGATCTGACAATCATGGAAACTTTGTTGGACCTTCTATATACCTAAGGAAAATATGAAGGTAACACACCCTACTTTTGGAGTGTAGACCTAATCTAGGGTCCCTGCCCCTGATTGTACTACTTCATGTGGGGTTTAACCGGTATCTATTAGTCCTCCTCGGGCTACCCAAACTAGTAATACTTATGCTCAGTCATCTCAGAGGGATATCTCTAATGCAGAGTTCCATCAGTCTATTCATATGATTGCTCAGTTGGTGGCCCAATAGTCTTATCAGTCTAATCGTGTTGGTTATATTGCTCATTTATCTAATGTTAGTTGGGTTGGCTATTTTATGAGGTTTAATCCCCAAACCTTTGCAGATTCTAAGGTTGAGGAGGATCCTCAGGGGTTTATTGATGAGATGGAGAAAATCTTTAAGGTGATGCATTCTACTGATGCATAGGGTGTGGAATTTGTTGCTCATCAGTTAATAGATAAAGCTTATTAGTGGTATAAGGAATGGGAAGCTATGAGGGGTGATGATGTTGAGCAAGCATTTAGGATGAGTTTTCAGGTATTTTTCTTAATCAGTTCTTTCCTCAGGAGTTGAGGAAAGCAAAGGCCAAAGAGTTTGTGAACTTGAAGTAGGGTAAGATGATCGTGAAGGAGTATGCCATAAAATTTTAGTAGTTGTCTCTTTATGCTCCGAAGTTAGTATCTAGCATAAGATCTAAAATAAGAAATTTTGCTTCTGGTCTATCCCATGATTTGGTTTTGGAGTGTAAGGCTACGATGTTAAATAATGACATAGACATCTCTAGGCTTTTGGTTTATATGCATCAAGTAGAGGATGAAAAAAAGAAATGGGTGGAATGGGAGAGAGGCAGAACAAGAATTTTAGGTATTTAGAGCAGGATGCAGGTCAGCAGAACTATGGAAGAGATAGTAGGCAGTGGATTAAGAAGAAGAACTAGGGAAATTCATATTCTTTTACCAGTTTTCTATATCCTAAGTCATCTGGTGATCGTCGTTTTCAGTCTAGAAGTGGACCAAAGGCACAGGGTGCCCAGTCTCAGGCTAGTAGAGCTCATTTATCCTCTTTGTTGTATTGATGGACAATTTCATCGTGGTTACTATGAGTAGGGGAGAAAGTTTTATTTCAATTTTGGCCAGCCTGGTCATCTTTAGAGAAATTATCCTATAGCCAAAGTTTCCATTGGAGCTAACAAGGTTCCAATCGCCACTTCTTCAGCTTCAGCACCTAAAAACACCACTTTCGGTACCGGCACTAGCCAGAATCATCTTTATGCACATGCTATCCATCAGGAATCTGAGGTATCACCTTACATTGTCACAAGTATGTTACAAATCTTCTATTATGATATTTACTTTTGCCTGATCTAGATTTTAACCTTTCTTATATGGCCATGTACTTTGATTTTGGTCCTAAAATTATTTCAGACCCCTTTTATATTTCTACTTCGGTGGGTGTTCTATAGTTGCTAGAAAAATCTATAGGGGTTGTGTGGTGCCCATCTTTCATAGGGAGACATTGGTGGATTTAATAAGCTTGACATGGTAGATTTTGATATAATCTTAGGGATGGATTGGCTTCATTCGTGCTATGCATCTCTTGATTGTAGGACCCAAAAGGTTTGTTTCTAATTCCCTAATAAACCAGTAATTGAATGGGAAAGAAGTTCTTTGGTATCAAAGTGGAGGTTTATTTCCTATCTTAGAAGAAGTTAAAGTATCTTCTTGATAAGGGTTTCATTTGTCCTAGTGTTTCTTCTTAGGGTGTCCCCGTGCTTTTCATGTGAAATAAATATGGGTCTCTTCGGATATGTATAGACTATCGTCAGCTAAATAAGGTGAAAATGAAGAATAAGTACCCTCTTTCTAGGATTGATGACATTTTCTATCATCTTTAAGGTTCTAGATATTTCTCTAAGATTGACCTCCGTTCGGGCTATCATTAGTTAAAAATTAGGGAGATTGATATTCCCAAAACTACTTTTCATACTCGATATGGTTATTATGAGTTTCTGGTTCTATTATTTGGGTTAACTGATGCTCCAGATGCTTTTATGGATCTTATCAATCGAGTTTTTAGGCAGTACCTGGATTTATTTCTTATAGCCTTCATTGATGAATAGGGAGAGGATTATGGTAAGTTTTTCATTCAAGAGATTGTGAAGTTTTGATGTTGGGTGTATTTACACGCCTAAACACCATAATTCACACATGTTATAGCTAAGTTTAGAGGATAAAATATATAATTCCTGCACTTTTAGTCCATTTTCCTGTAAGTGAGCTAACCAACGTGATTAGCATGTTTTCAGGTATTAATGATTAAGATTTCAGCACTTTGTGGACCTTTGGGCAGCAGAGGAAAACTTCACGTACGAAGGAAGGCAGCTTTTGGAAGCTTGTGGACTGAATGTGATACATGGAGAATCTGTCCCAGGCAAAATCAGTAATTCTGAAGACTTAGGGGTGCAGCAGTAACCAAGTAGAACTAGGACAAGGATGTTATAAAAACCTTATTTGCTGAATTTTTCTGCAAGTATTCTTATTCATTCGATTTTTCTATATTTGACACTTTAATATTATTCAGTTTACAAATTTTGTAAGTTAAGACAGAGAAAAACACTAATCTTGAGGCACGGATAGAAGAAAAATGTCAAACCCTACTTGACGCCATTCTCATCCTCAACGTGAGATTATTCTAACTTTGGTATGATGATGATGTCTTCGTTGATCTCCGCTGTATTCATGAGTAGCTAAACTTCTCTGTTAGGGTTATGAAAGCCTTTTGATATACTATCTATTACTATGAGTTTGTGAATTCTTGATGCGCATGCTACTTATATTATTACTCTCTTTGTTTTAATTAAATTCTTGTGGTTGCAAACATATAGAATACGCCAGTATAGCATTAACTTGTTTGAGAGAAAATTTACATGTTTGGAAAAGAGAGTTTGACAAGGAAATAGGGCTACCAACCCCTGTTTACACGTTGATGCCTTAACCGGATTAACCTCTTGGAGAGTCTGTACCGTTAGTATACGCTTTAAGCTCAAGAGAGTTAAAGTGAAATAATCCTGGATGGTTGAGAAACACTAGGATTTACCATTAGAATACGAATCTCTATAAGTGCATGCATGTCTAAATTCCGCATTACTCATAGTTAATAGATACGTAGAACTCATAAGGTGGACATAACCCTAACTTATTATTCTTTGTGATTAAATCTTACTAACCAAAGCATTCCATTGCTACTTTAATATTTTTGGTTTGCAAATAACCCAAAATCCCCCCTTTCTGTGGAATTTTCGACCAACAGTCTGCTAACAATTACAACACTTAGTGACCAAGTATTCCCTGTGGGATTCGACACCCAACCCAGTTGGGTTCTATATTTGACAGCGACCGCTTACACTCTTACGAGAGCTGTAGTTTGGGCGTTATCAAATTTTGGTGCCGTTGTCGGGGAATACGGTTGTCTACTAAGTTTGTGATAGTTACTAGACCCTTAGGTCAAAGATTCTCGAATTTTACTTTTTGTTTGTTGTTTTTGTTTTATTCAGGTTCTGCTTAGTGCATGCCAAATACTCAAAGTTCGGGTCAGCCATTATTACCCATAAACCCTGAACCGCAACTTATTGGCAGGATGCAGGCGCAACGAGACATTAAAAGAAGGGTTGCTCAACAGGAGCAGGCTAGATTAGCTGCATTGGCTGCTGGTCAAGTGCATTAACAGAATATTGATAACCCAGGGCGAGCAACAAATCTAGATAATGAGGACCTGGGTGATGAGGAGTTACTAAAAACGAGGCATGCCGAAGTGGTGGCGGCACCTGTGAACAGAAGAGATCGTCAAGATAGATTTACACCTAAACACCGAGCTGTGCAGATTCCTTTTGACGATGATGATGACGACCTAGATGGGGCTGGTGCCACAGGGGCTATTATTCCTCCGCACTTGGCACCTGGAGCCAAGTTCAATATCACTAGCACCATGATTCAGCTATTAAATCTCAAGGGATTATTTGGTGGACTTGCAGGCGATGATCCGAATATGCATATGATCAATTTTATCTCAACATGCAAGTCGTTTGACAATCCAGGAGTTTGACAGAATGCAATTCGGCTGCGCTTATTTCCATTGTCTCTATCTGGAGAGGCAAATCTATGGTTGAACGGGCTAACTCCTGATTCTATTACTAATTGGAGGCAATTGAAAGACGCTTTCCTAGAAAGATTCTTTCCGCCATCAAGAGAGCGCAGTTGAGAGATTTGATCAATAATTTTTGACAGCTTCGAACTAAAGCTCTCCACAAAACATGGGAGAGGTTAAAAAATAAGCTTATGTGGTGCCCAAATCATCATATGACCAATTTCCACTTGATGGAGATATTATTCTAAGCCAGTGGTTCAAAAATAAGCTTATGCGGTGACTAAGCCAGTGGTTGATAATGCTGCAGGAGGGTCATTCATGGACCTTACTTTTATTCAGGTAAGTGATATGCTAGATCATATGACAAAGAAGAGTAGAGCTTGGCATACCAGGGATTCTGAGGTAGCAAGCCCTACTATATCCATTGGCATGACTGCAGAACAAAGGCGAAGAGAGGAGGAACGTGATCAAGATATGGCGCACATGAAAACGCAGATGGATCTTCTTACCAATCATTTATTATCAGGGAAGACCAAAAAAGTCAAAGCTGTTGTGTCACAGGGAAAAGATGAATCAGATTCTGAGGAAGAAGCTAACTACTTGAATAATCAGGGGGGTTTCCGAGGCAATGCCCAAGGAAACCAAGGTCGGAACTATTATGATAAATTTGGAAACAAGGACCTTGATCAAGGTAGTTGGAAGAATAAGACTGACAGGAGTGGTTTGTATGTTCCTCCTGGAAACTGTGAGGCCATGGCGTCTGGCTCTGGGAAGATATCCATGGAAGATATGATGGCTAAGCTATTGAAAGGAGTGGAGGCAACCAATACGGGAGTAAATGAGGTAAAGAAGGATTTTTCATCAATAAATCAATTGGTTGACTCATATTCCACTTCAATAAAACAGCTGGAACAACAATTGAGTCAACTTTCAGTGGCATTTAATCAAAGAAAGGCTGGCACTTTACCTAGTGACACTATGCAAAATCCAAGGAATGACAGATCATGTATGGCTATTACTACCAGAAGTGGTAAGGTGTTGGAGAATCCTTCCAAAGACAAGCAGGTGGTTGATGATATAGCAGATGATGTTGTTGATGCCGAAGAATCTGAGGAGAGTATGCATGATGTCACCCCTATACGTCTGCAACCTGAAAAGATCGACAATCGAAATCAAGATAAAAGGGAAGTGGTGGAGAAAACTATTCCCCTTCCACCACCACCTTTTCCTCAGAGACTGAAGAAGAAAGCTGATGATACCAGGTTCAGAAAATTTATGACTATGTTGAAGCAGCAAACTATTAATGTTCCCTTGGTGGAGGCGCTGGAACAGATGCCTGGGTATGCGAAATTCATGAAGGACCTTTTGACAAAGAAGCGGGCAGCAAGTTATGAGTTGGCAGACAATGTTCATCATTGCAGTGCAATCGCGACAAGATCGTTAGTTCAGAAAAAGGCAGATCCTGGTGCTTTAACTATTCCTTGCACTATTAGATCTTTGGATTTTGCCAAGGCATTGTGCGATTTGGGAGCTAGCATCAATTTGATGCCACTATCTATTTACAGAAAGTTAGGGTTGGGCGATCCTACACCAACCAATATGTGGCTCGTGATGGCACATAGGTCGGTAAAACGACCTGTTGGTATCTTATATGATGTATTGGTGAAGGTCTCTTCCTTCATTTTTCCTGCAGACTTTGTTATTTTGGATTATGAGGTGGACTCTGAAGTTCCCATAATCTTGGAGCGTCCTTTCCTTGCAACAGGAAGTGTGCTTATTGACTTAAGAGCTAATGAGCTTTTATTCCGAATGAATAATGAAGTGGTCCATTTTGATGTATGCAAATCAATAAAGCATCCCAAAGATATAAATGTGTTCTCTGTAGCTGATGTGTACTATAAAGATGAGAAAGAATTATCTGTAGAGAAGCAGTATATTATTGAGCCATTGGTTGTTGTGCTAATAAATTTTGAGCGTGAGGATGTTGAAGATTATAAAGAAACTATTTGTGCTCTAACAGGAATAGGGTCGTATTCTCATGCTCCCAAAAAGCTGGACCTTGATCTCAAAAATTGACCTACACCACCAGCTAAACCATCTATTGAAGAGCCACCAATGTTAGAATTAAAGGAGTTGCCCAGTCATCTAAAGTATGCGTTCTTGGGAAGTGGAAACACACTTTCGGTTATTGTTGCGGTTCATTTGGGAGAGCAGAAAGTTGTATCTCTCATCTCTGTTCTGAGGAGATACAAGAGAGCCATCAGTTGGACTATTGCTGATATTATTGGTATCCCGCTTGGGATATGTATGCACAAGATTCAGCTTGAAGAAAATTGCATACCCACTATTGAGCATCAAAGACGTTTGAATCCACCTATGCAAGAGGTGGTGAAGAAAGAAATTATTAAGTGGTTAGATGCAGGGGTAGTGTATCCAATCTCCGATAGTAAATGGGTGAGTCCGGTACAGTGTGTACCCAAGAAAGGGGGCATGACGGTAGTTGCAAACAAAAAGAATGAGCTAATTCCACTCCGACCTGTCACAGGGTGGAGAGTGTGCATGGACTATCGGAAGCTGAATTTGTGGACGCTTAAGAATCACTGCCCAATGCCATTCATGGATCAAATGCTTGATCGATTGGCAGGGAAATGATGGTTTTGTTTCTTTGATGGTTATTCCGGCTATAATCAGATTTGTATTGCTCCTGAAGATCAAGAGAAGACAACGTTTACATGCCCATATGGTACGTTTGCCTTCAAACGCATGCCATTTGGGCTATGTAACGCACCCGCCACTTTTCAGCATTGTATGATGTCCATTTTTTCTAATATGGTTGAAGACACCTTGAAGGTGTTCATGGATGATTTTTCAGTTGTGGGTGAGTCGTTTGAATTGTTCTTGGCGAACCTAAGTATGGCGTTGCAGAGATATGTTGAATTCAACTTGGTGCTAAATTGGGAGAAGTGCCACTTTATGGTTAAGGAAGGTATTGTTCTTGGGAACAAAGTTTCTGAAAAAGGCATTGAGGTCGATCGAGCGAAGATTGAAGTTATCGAGAAATTACCACCTCCAATTTCTGTAAAGGGAGTTCGTAGTTTCCTCGGTCATGCAGGTTTTTATCGAAGGTTTATTAAAGACTTCTCCAAGATTGCTAGTCCATTATGCAAACTTTTGGAGAAGTATGCAAAGTTTGACTTCGGTGAAGATTGCTTGAAGGTATTCGAATACCTCAAAGGGAAGCTACTTGAAGCTCCTATCATTGTAGTACCTGATTGGTCTCTACCATTTGAAGTTATGTGTGATGAAAGCGGGGTAGCTTTGGGTGTTGTACTTGGTCAGAGAAAAGAAAGGTTATTTCATCCAATCTACTATGCGAGCAAGGCCTTGAATGGAGCCCAGAAAAACTATACTATCATGGAACAAGAGCTTCTAGCGGTCATTTATGCTTTTGAAAAGTTCCGTACTTACTTGTTGGGAACCAAAGTAGTGGTTCATACAGATCATGCTGCTCTGAGATATTTAATGGCAAAGAAGGATGCGAAGCCAAGGCTAATTCGATGGGTGTTATTGTTGCAAGAATTTGATTTCGAGGTAAAAGATAGAAAAGGTTACGAAAACCAAGTAGCTGATCATCTATCTAGACTTGAGAATAAGCACATAGCGCAGCTCGATCTTGAAATTAATGATGCATTTCCCGACGAAGAGATCCTAGCCACGATGGTGGAAGATTTACCATGGTACGTAGACTTTGCAAACTACATGGTAAGTAATATGATGCTTGAGAATCTCTCTTTTCATCAAAAGAGAAAGTTCATGCATGATGTGAAACACTACTTCTGGGATGAACTATATCTTTTTCCACGATGTGTGGATGGTGTTATTAGGCGATGCATATCTCATATGGAGGTGCCTAGCATATTTGAAGCAAGTCATGCTTCCCAAGTTGGGGGTTACCATGTAGGTGATCGGACAGCCAGGAACGTATTGCAAAGCGGGTATTATTGGCCTTCAGTATTTAAGGATGCCAATGATTTTGTGAGAAGATGCGATCAGTATCAGAGGCAAGGCGCGATTTCAAAGCATCATGAGATGCCCATGTCTAAGGTTCTTGAAGTAGATCTATTTGATGTGTGGGGTATTGATTTCATGGGACCATTTGTGAGTTCATTTGGGATGAAATATATCCTAGTGGTTGTGGATTATGTATCCAAATGGGTCGAAGCTGTAGCGCTGGCTGATAATGAAGGTAAGCGTGTTGTAGCATTCTTGAAGAGAAATATCTTCTTTCGTTTTGGGGTACCACGTACCATCATAAGCGATGGAGGATCACACTTTTGCAACAAGCTGTTCAGAGCCGTGTTGGTGAAATATGGGGTCAAGCAACATAAAGTAGCCACACCTTACCAACTACAAACTAGTGGGCAGGTAGAGGTTTCTAATCGGGAGATCAAGCTGATCTTTGCTAAGACTGTAAATGCTAGTAGGAAAGATTGGTCTCGGAAGCTGGACGATGCCTTATGGGCTTATAGGACTGCATTCAAGACACCAATTGGCATGTCCCCGTACCAAATAGTTTATGGGAAGGCTTGTCACTTGCCAATTGAGCTCGAACATAAAGCATTGTAGGCGTTGAAGCGGCTTAATTTGAATTGGGATGATGCTATTAATCTGAGATTGGAGCAGTTGAATGAGTTGGATGAATTCCATCTACATGCGTATGAAAGATCAGACCTCTACAAGGAACGGATGAAAAAGTATCATGATCGGCGGATTATCCAATGAAACTTTTAGAAGGGTGATATGGTACTTCTTTTCAACTCCAGACTGAAGCTATTTCCAGGTAAGTTGAAGTCTAAATGGTCTGGTCCGTTCAAAATTAGCCAAGTCTACTCGTCTGGAGTAGTAGAGTTAGAAGACAATAATGGTGGTGTCCTTAAGGTGAATGGCCAATGAGTGAAGCCATATATCGGTCCTCTTGACTCGATTAAATGCATGGCCACCATCTATCTCGACAAAGTCTAAGTAATCGAGATAACTATGTCGTGCCGCGACAATAAATCAAGCGCTACATGGGAGGCAACCCATCATTTTTAATCATTTTGTTTTACTAGGAGGATCTTTTGTTAAATAAAAATCCAAAAAGAAGAGTCGAGCCACGACCAAAACTAAGGCACTTGGTGGGAGGCAACCCATCGTTCTAATCGTTTTTGTTGTTTTTGAGTAAGTGTAGGTGCAAGACGTGTAAAGGAGGAGATTGGTCTTAAATTTTGATTTGGAAGTGTTCCATGTTGAAGGTGGTAAGTTAGGAATGAGGAAGCAAAGGCAATAGACAAGGCAATGCCTATACGAATCTAGGCAACGAACAAGGCAAGGATTCTAGGCAACGGACAAGGCAAGGCCTATGCTATGGCCTAAGCTCTCTGAATCAACAAGGCCATAGCATAGGCGCCGCTATGATCAACTAGGCAAAGCTAAAGGCACCGCCTATGACATTGCCTAAGCTCTCTGAATCGACAATGCCATAGCATAGGCGCCGCCTATGCCCAACTAGGCCATAGCATAGGCGCCGCCTATGCTCAACTAGGAAAAGCATTAGGCGCCGCCTATGCCAAGCATAGGCAAAGCATTAGGCGCTGCCTAACCTTACTTTTTGGTCTCCTAACCCGATTTCACATGGGTCAAAACCAACCCAAGCCTTGGTCTATAAATAGAACCTTAATCTTAGAACAAAATCTCATTGTTTGCTCAGCCTAAGCGCTGCCTACCCTTCCCAAATCTCTCAAAACTTTTCTTTTAGCTCATCTAATCTTGCAAGATCATCTTTCGAGTCCATCACCAAGTAAGTTCCTTTTTTATATTCCATAGTTGTTTCAATACTACGCTTATAATGGAATTTTAGCTTTTAAAGTGGTGTTTATGATTGGAATGTGGTTGATTTGTTATGATACATCTAGTTGAGTGAAAGAATACGTGTGAGTGTTCTTGACTTGTTTCCAACTTGTATTTGATTTTGATACACTGTCATACTTTTGCGGAATCGACATGATGAAGTTAATTGCATAGTCTTCAAAACTGAAAGCTTGAATATTTGAATGACTCGTTCATCGAGATAAAAATCATGATCGAATACAAGCATATAATGTTGTGATTATTTCGATGCCATAACTTGATACGATCTCTATGTAGTAGTCTTGTTCGAAAAGTGCATTAATCCAAACATGAAAATATAGTAAAGACTACATGAAATAGAGTTGGAAAGGATAGTTAAGATGACATGAAAGTATGATTGTGCTGACCATATTGTTGGAACATATTGCCTATATGTATGTCCATGAAGTCTGAGTAATCGACATCACTCACTTAATTAGTTTGTATTAACAAATTAAGTGTGGGGTGGTGCCACTATTTTTTGTTTGTCGACTAAATCTTCTGAGTTAAGCTAACATGAATCTATTTTAATCTCAGGTAGAATGGCACCAAAAAGATGACAAGGGAAAGAAAAAGCGTCCACCTCATAGAAAGGTCAGAAAAGGGGAAGAAAAGATCAAGATGAATCCTCCTCGCTGCAAATACCTCGATGCATATTTGGGATAAAGTGGTTCCTAGAAGAGGAAGGTAAGGAGTGGTACAAGAACAACAAAGTGAAAAAATATGTTCACGTGGAGTTGATACAAAAGGAGAGTCTAGCGAAGAGAGAAACTCGCATTTTGGCTAAAATCATGGCGCTAAATCTTGATTTCATTTTCTGAGATATGGGAGAATGCAATCTTGATCTAACGCGAGAGTTTTATGCAAATTGGTCCCCAAAGACTACCGGAAGTGAAGTGAACATTCGGGGCCAAGTCTTGCAAGTGAATGCAGAGTTTTTCAACACTTTTCTGGGACTTCCATCTGTCGATCCATCACCGCTCAAGGAGCTTCAACAAAGACCTCCGTACAGGGAAATCAGACACACACTGTGCGGAACTAGATCAATGGCACATTGGTATCATCACAAGGATACCGGTCGACATAATACCTTCCCGTATGCTTCCCTAAACAGAGAAGCTCGTATATGGTTGAGGATAGTCAACTCTTGCCTCATTCCTGGGACACAATACATAAAGATCACACGAGATAGAGTATGCTTGGTGTACGCTCTGATGACTAATATCCCCATCAACATTGGTGCGGTTATACGATCATCAATGCATAAGGCTAGGCTTCACAAAAGGTCCCACTTCAGCTTTGGCAATTTGTTGACTGCGATATTAAAGAGGGAAGACATTGAAGAGGAACCTGCAGATCATAAGCTTTCGCACAACCCGAAGAAGGTTGATCTGACAAAGGTTAAAGATTCTGAAACTATGCATGGCGTCAACCTGACCACTGCAGAAAGACATGCTCTCAACAAAAGCTTCTTCCGCCATTTATATGGCATTACGAGGTTTACCATGATGAGTGAGGATCGTGTTCCAACTGATGTAAAGCTCCAGCAGTTGGATTATGACTACCCGATGAATGAGCATGCGCGGGCTATGTGCGGAGTAGGGGTACATTTTAAGGAACCTCTCGATGATGACGTGTCGACTGATGATGATCGTCGAATGCCAGACTCAGACGTGGAGGATAACTCTGATGATGGCGACCCTGATGATGATTCCGATGCAGGGGGTATGACCCCAGACATAGAGGAGGAGTCCGACTAATCAGGTTTTCCTTATTTATTTTCCACTGAAGGCAGTGTGTCCCATCTAAGTATGGGGTGCTGGTATTTGTATGCTGTACTTCTTTGCCTACATTTATTTATGTTTGTTTTTTGTTTGAATTAGTCGTAGTTAATTAGTCGTAATTAGTTAGTTAAATTTTTTTAGAGTTTGCATGAAATTGTTCTGATAGACGGCATGGTAGTATAACAAGAGTTTGTGCTAAAATCATGACTATTGAGACGTTTAGGCTCCAAGTGTGACTCACTGTGTGATAATTGTGTGGTTTAATTCATTCATCTGTTGGGTCAAGAGCCTATACTGCTCCCAATAAAGTTGACCATGTGCCTTTTATGTGTGAGGTTATACTATATTCTGTGTTGTGACTGATGCTAGAACTTGCCTGGTGTGTGTGTAAAGCAAAATAAAGAGTGTGAGTTTAGGAGATGATTTAGGCATTTCTTTGGCAGCCTGTTATTGTTTACCTTCTTTTTACCTACCCTTGTACATTATCCTAGTTAACCCCCTTTGAGCCTTTAGCTATTTTCTTTGACAGCCTCATATGTAGCCTAATCCATTTTTTTCAAGACCATAATTTGATCCTAATTCCTAGGCGCTTTAAATCATAGAGTCATGTGACAAAATAAGAGGAAATTGGGTTAGAGTGATACCTCAGAGTGTATTGGTACTTGAAATTGTTGTGAACAAGAGTGGTTATCATACAGGTGTGTTATAAAAAAAAAGAAAAAAAATAATAAATAAATAAATCAAATAAAAAGAACAAAAAAAAAGAAAAAAAAATATAAAAAGGTAGTTCTGTTTATAATTGAATAACAAAATAGGTTAAGAGGGGTGGTAGATGAAAGGAAAGTAGAGGGGTTGTTTAAAAGAAAGTGTTAATGACATAACGTAGTGTATTAAAGCGCTTAGGGAACATAGTCACTATTTCTGGCCAAAATAGTCCTACCTGTCCCTTAGCCTACATTACAACCATGAAAAGACCTATTTGATCCTAAGCTTAGCATTCTGATATTAGTAGAGCATTACACTAAGGGCAAGCCTATGGTCACCAGTTGCAATATATGAATTCTTTGTGAGAGAGAGAGCAAGGAGAATCTTGTACCCATGTTTTGAAAAATGCAAAACTTGTGAGTGATTAAGGGTGATATCTTGTGTGAGACACACATGGTTGATGAGTTTTGGGTAGTGTTATATGATTCTTTGTGGCTTAATTTGTGGATACGAATTAACCATCGTCACGAGTCTATGTTGGAGACTGAATTATCTCTAGTAGGGATCAAGAAAACTACTCTTTGTTAATGATTGTCGTGCATGTCTTGTTGAACATTTTGTGCTGTTACTGTGAAATTCTAAGTAGATGTATGCGTGGACGTAATATTTTGTTCGAGGAAGAACAAAGCTTTAAGTGTGGGGTGGTGATGTTGGGTGTATTTACACGCCTAAACACCGTAATTCACCCATGTTATAGTTAAGTTTAGAGGATAAAATATATAATTCCTGCACTTTTAGTCCATTTTCCTGTAAGTGAGCTAACCAACGTGATTTGCATGTTTTCAGGTATTAATGATTAAGATTTCAGCACTTTGTGGACCTTTGGGCAGCAGAGGAAAACTTCACGTACGAAGGAAGGCAGCTTTTGGAAGCTTGTGGACTGAATGTGATACATGGAGAATCTGTCCCAGGCAAAATCAGTAATTCTTAATACTTAGGGGTGCAGCAGTAACCAAGTAGGACTAGGACAAGGATGTTATAAAAACCTTATTTGCTGAATTTTTCAGCAAGCATTCTTATTCATTCGATTTTTCTACATTCAACACTTTAATATTATTCAGTTTACAGATTTTGTAAGTTAAGATAGAGAAAAATGCTAATCTTGAGTCACGGATAGAAGAAAAACTTCAAACCCTACTTGATGCCATTCTCATCCCCAACGTGAGATTATTCTAACTTTGGTATGATGATGATGTCTTTGTTGATCTCCGTTGTATTCATGAGTAGCTAAACTTCTCTGTTAGGGTTATGGAAGCCTTTTGATATACTATCTATTACTATGAGTTTGTGAATTCTTGATGCGCATGCTACTTATATCATTACTCTCTTTGTTTTAATTAAATTCTTGTGGTTGCAAACATATAGAATACGCCAGTATAGCATTAACTTGTTCGAGAGAAAAGTTACATGTCTGGAAAAGAGAGTGTGACAAGGAAATAGGGCTACCAACCCCTGTTTACACGTTGATGCCTTAACCGGATTAACCTCTTGGAGAGTTTGTACCATTAGTATACGTTTTAAGCTCAAGAGAGTTAAAGTGAAATAATCCTGGATGGTTGAGAAACACTAGGATTTACCATTAGAATACGAATCTCTATAAGTGCATGCATGTCTAAATTCCGCATTACTCATAGTTAATAGATACGTAGAACTCATAAGGTGGACATAACCCTAACTTATTATTCTCTGTGATTAAATCTTACTAACCAAATCATTCCATTGTTACTTTAATATTTTTGGTTCGCGCTATAACCCAAAATCCCCCCTTTCTGTGGAATTTTCGACCAACAGTCTGCTAACAATTATAACACTTAGTGACCAAGTATTCCCTGTGGGATTCGACATCCAACCCAGTTGGGTTCTATATTTGACAGCGACCGTTTACACTCTTACGAGAGCTGTAGTTTGGGCGTTATCAAGTTTCATGGGGCACCAGTGTCTATTATTTCAGAATAAGGTACACAGTTGTATTCCTACTTCTAGTATTCATTTTAGCAAGGTTTAGGTACTCAGGTGAACCTTATCACTGCTTTTCACCCTCAAATAGATGGACAAGCGAAACATACTATTCAGACTTTGGAGGATATGCTAATAGGTAGTGCGATTGACTTTAAGGGTATTTGGGTTGGCTATTTACCTCTTATTGAGTTTGCTTACAATAATAGTTACTATTCTAGCATCTAGATGGGTCTTTTTAAGGATTTTTATGGTAGGAGATGTAGGTCTTCTATTAGGTGTTTTGAGGCTGGTAAGACTAGGTTGTTTGGTCTCGACTTGGTTCACCAA
The DNA here is from genome assembly GCA_030864225.1 of Capsicum baccatum var. pendulum. NCBI lineage: Eukaryota > Viridiplantae > Streptophyta > Magnoliopsida > Solanales > Solanaceae > Capsicum > Capsicum baccatum. The sequence goes on along the minus strand of CM061558.1, from coordinate 69,490,849 downwards.
GCCAGGGAGAAGGTAAAACTGATCAGGTATAGACTTAAGACTGCTCAGAGTTGCCAAAAGTCTTATGCGGATGTGAGGCAAAGGGAGTTGGATTTTGAGGTTAGTGATTGGGTGTTCTTGAAGGTATCTCCTGTAAAAGGTGTCATGATATTTGAAAAGAAGGGAAAGCTCATTCCTCATTATGTTGGACCGTATCAAATTGGGAATGTTAGTTATGAGTTGAATTTACCGGCGATCTTGGTTCTATTCATCCTATTTTCCACGTGTCTATGTTGAAAAGGTGTGTGGTGGTCCTTCTTTGATTGCCCTTTGGAGGATGTTGGTATTTTGGATTCCTTGTCCTATGCGAAATTCCCGGTAGAGATATTGAACAGGCAGGTTTATAGATTGAGGACTAAGGATGTAACTTTAGTAAAGGTGCTTTGGAGGAATCAAAATGTAGAAGAAGCTACTTGGGAAGCTGAGGAAGATATGAAGGATAAATACCTGTTCTTGTTCACCGGGTTCGATGAAAATGTTTAAGGTATGAATTCCTTTCTTCCTTATCACTCTTCAAATTTGTTCATAGTTTTTGGTTGCATTCTTTATGTTATTGGGCTAATGGGTACCGTAGCTTCTCATTTGGGGGCAAATGATCCTAAGAGGAGGATAGTGTAATACCTCAGGTTTCGGACTCTAAACTTTTAAGAATGTTGTCAACACTGTCAAGACTACAACTCAGGTGACGAGTCACTATCACTCATCATGAGTCATAGGGTGAGACTCATTGTATCAATAGTAATATTGCCTAAGGTTTCTTTTCTAATCATGACTTCTCATCATGAGTCGTTAGGTCATCTCATGAGTTATGGAGGGTGACTTATGACTATAATAGTGGAGGGAAAGGATTCGGACCCTTAGGAAATGAGTCCAGGTGATGATTCGTGGTCATGCCTCACGAGTCGTTACCTGACCCGTAATAACTGGGCCCAATTTTCCTGCACATTTTTATTAAGGGATTTTTGGTCTTTTTCTTTCTTTTACACATTCCTCATATTTTTAAAACGTCAAAGGTATCCTTTTTTCTTCAGATGATCAAATCAAAGCCAACTCTCTCCTCTCTAAATCCCAAAATAAGAGAAAACTAGGGTTTATAAGGAATCAATCATCCAAGCTTCAAAACTTTGAATTTTCTTCCAATCCTTTGGTGGTTCAGGCATGTCTCTTTTTCCTAAACTTGTATTTTTCACTATGGCATAAATTGATCCCAATATTATGTGATTTAATTATATGGTTTGAACTTGGGTTGAGGGCTTTTCATTGATTATTACTTGAATGGTTTTCCCTATGCTTTAAACATGTTATTCATGCTTACCTTAATGATTTTGTGGTTGAATTGGAGAGATATGGTATAGTTTAAAATGGGGGACATGGGATTCACCAAATTAATGAATTGTTGGCTTAGAATTTACATTAACCTCACCCGACTTAGTAAATTGGTTTTGAATATAGATATGTTGCATGATTGTTACTTGTCCTATTTAACTATTACATTACACTTAAGGATAGGAAGGACTTTGTGGCAGTGATTTTAGATTAAAATAGAAACTTGGGAGTCAAATAGTTAACAAATTAGTTATGGTATAATAGAAATTATCTTGCAAGCATAATTGGTTTGATGATACCAAATGGTAAATGCCTTAATATGAGACTCATTGCTTTATGGTTGGGAATTATTTGCAAATTGATTTTAATTTGAGCCTAATGGGGTTGTAGCTCATCGTGAAGGTGGAGGTCCCGGGTGGATCAATACTGGAAACCATGTTTGCTAGTGCAGGGGTTATATGACCGTGTGCTTGGTTCACACATTTTATTTTGGGATGTTTAGAGCCTTGGTGTCTTTATCCCTCCTTTGGATTTCCTCAGTTCGTGCGTCTAACATGTACTGGGGGGCCCTTTCAGTATGGAGGGCTGAACCCATATTGTCCGTGGGTGCCCTTAGGATGGATAGAGCTACATAGTCCAGGTTAATGATTTTTAACTCTCATCTTCATACCCCTTTACCTATCCCAACATCTTATATATGTATATATGAATGTGTGCATATGGTTTTGACTGATTTTGGACATGACATTATTTTATCACTTTTCTTGATTTACATACCATTACTTATCCCACTGACCATCCTTGAACGCCACATTATTTTATGATATAGGGTCTTAGGGTTCCTTTATTACTAATGTGCAGTGTTAGGTGGTGAGAATATCCATTGAGTCACCGTGAAGTGGTGATCCTCTATCATCTAGAAAGCTTTATTATTTCATTAGTTTTTTTTTCCAGATTTTTGGGAATTGTAACTTTTCTTTGTCATGGTCAGGGGCATGTCCTGACCTAGTTTGGTATTCTAGTTTTAGAGGCTTTCATGGGCAAGTGTGGGTTGGATTGTTAGTTTTTGAACTCTTATATCTTTCATTTCATATATTTGTCTTTTATTATAATCTTTATTGGCTTTTGCTTATTATTATTACTATGCTCTCGAGGTTAGGCTAAGGGGGTGGTCTCTGGTCCATGGTGGGCTTGAGATACTGTCATAACTAAGCTCTGGTTTGAGTCGTTACAATAGTTTTATTGGCATAATAAAAAGAATGAAGGATTTTCTCTTTTGGTTATCCCAACACTGCTCTTGTAGCTACATTACTAATGTCGCATATCAACTCAAATGATAACTCCTAGTTAGGAGAAATTAATATTGGAGCTTCAATCAATATTTTTTTCAACACCTCAAAGGCCTTAGTAGAATCATCAAAAAATTAAAACTTTAACACCTTCTCTAGCAGCTTGCACAAGGGTCTAGAGATTTTTAAAATATCCTTAATGAATCGACTATAAAAGCCAGTATGCCCAAGAAAACTATGCATCTCCCTCATAGATACTGGTAGCGATATCTTCTCTATTACCTCAATCTTGGAACAATCTACTTCCACCTAGCTTGAAATCTTCCTGAGTATGTTAGAAACTTACTTTGAAAGATGAATCCACTTTAATATACGTGGAATTTTTAAAATTTTCACTTTTTGTCATGTGGAAAATTGAATTACCTTTCCAAAGATACCAATTTAGTCCAAATTTGCTATCGGGGTAGAAAGTTATGGCCCTTTTATAGAAAGCAATCAAAACTGCCCAGGTGTGATGATGAGGGCTTACGGACTATCGAGCTAGTGAGGGACCGTCACCAAACCGTCACAGTGGAGGCAGTGAAACCACCTTCTGCGTAAGGGCGATGGCTCAGGTCGTCAAGCAGCAACGGACCGTTGCCCAAGCCATCGCAGTAGAGACAGTCAACCCCTATTCTGCCTAGGTACGACAGTTAAGACTGACGGACCATCGACCCAGCGATGGACCATCACACCCACCATCTCATAGTTCGTTCAGTTATTTTAAAGTAATTTTTAAAAGGGCATTTGAATCTTTTCTACCCGTTTTAACCCCTAATTATATCATACCAAGGTTCATAAGTTCATTATCCATCTACAACATCAAATTAGGATTTTTTTATCAAAGATAATCCCCAAGAACAAGATCTAAATCCTTCTTCAAGAAAGTAAGAGATTCCAAGTTCTTCAAGTCCAAGAACTTCAAGAAACTTACAACCCAGGTATATCATGTGTTGATTCATGGGTCCGTTTCACCCATGAAGCTTAGGAATCTCTTTTCAAAATCCAAGATTTGTGTATGTATGAATGTTTATAATTTAAATTGAATTGAAATTCATGTTCATGATGTTGTAGGGTTTTGATTCATGTTTGAAATTACATATTTCAATGATTGGCCCTAGGATGTGGGGATTTGTATAGTAATCGTGATAAACCCTTAAATTTACACATTGATTTGATATATCCATGATTGTTCGATGCGTTGATGACTGTATAACCAAAGCATGCTCCTCATGTATTCGATTAAATGCCTATGTGAAATAAACGTGTCATACTAGTATGATAATATGAAATCCCTATTTATGTACAAGTTTATGCATGTCCAGTTTTCATGAAATGTCTTAATCAATGAATTATGGATATATGCGTTGCCATTATGGTGCTTTAGAACTTGTACTTCATGAAATCTCCAAACTTATCATATTATGGATTGTTGATGTTGGTCATGTATTCAAGAAAGTCATGCTTGGTCATGTATTCAAGAAAGTCATGCTTTGTCAGTTTCTTCCCATCGAGTCCTGGGGGTACTTGTACCCAAAAATTTAACTGTGTGCCTAGAATCAGTGTCATGTTTTCAAGATACTCTCAGTCAAGCCATGATCCATAGAATTCAGTCAGTCTCATAACTCAGGAAAACTCAGTAACTTCAGTATCGATTTAGTAATCTCAGTAATCTTAGTGATCGCAGTAGTCTCATTCAGTTCTCAGATCTCAGTAATATTCCATCAGTCAACGGAATTCAGTGAACTCAGTCCAACATATTCAGTTCAGTGTCTATTCAGATGGGAGTAGGATTCAGCACTGAGTGAGCCCAGGGATGGGAATGACCTATTAGTAGAGGGTGTGATTCTTAGAATCAATCATTGCGCTCCAAAACTACGTAACCAGCGTAGGTTGAGACATCCAACTTGCTAGATGAGGGTATATGAGGTGGCTTAACCTGTTAGATGAGGGTCCCGTCATTCTCATTAGATCACCTATTAGATGAGGGTCACTCATAGCTTGTCCTTACCAGTGGTGTGGTATTGACACCCTTCTAATTAGGGTTAAGATTGGACCCCAACTCAACTATAATAGCTTATTAGGGGCATGTCTATTAAAGGACTACTTCCCATAGTTTTAGTTACAGAATCAAGAATGTCAGATACAGTTATTTAGTCTCGGTAATAGAAATCAGATAGTTCTACAAAATTCAGGACTGTCAGATACAGTCAACTCAGAGCAGAACGAAACTCAACTAGTTCTATCAGAACCTAGACTGTCAGATACAGTTGCTCAGTATTAGTTATTTTAGTTATACAGCTATCAGTATCTTATGTTATCATTACTCAGACTCAGTAATCATGTTATCTTGAACTTAGTTATAGTTACTATATATTCATGCATGTATTCTTACGTTCATGTTATCCAGTCAGTTAGAATAGTTCATGCATGTGAACCCTTTGCATTCATCCTACCTCACATGCATATACCAGTACATTCAAACATACTGACGCATTTATGCTATGGTGTTTTATACCACAGGTTCAGAAGTAGAGCTCCAGAGCATCAGTAGCATTCCAGTCTCAGCAGTCAGAGTTAGCTGTGAGTCCTCATCCTTCGAGGACCTGACCATTACTTTATTATCTCATTAATTAATTTATTTCAGTAGTTGGAGTTAGTTGGGGACATGTCCCATCAACTACTTATTTAGAAAGTTTTGAGGCTTTCGGGCTAGCATGTTCAAACAGTCATTTCAGTTGTTTTCGAATTGATATACCATATCTTCAGATATTATGTTTTATCAGATCTCTGAACTTTATGGACTTTCAGCCTTTATTTCCGCATTTTTCATGAAGTCATATAGTATACAAGTACAAATATCAGTCATAGGTTAGATTGTGGTCCTTCGGGGTCATGAGCACCGTGTAGCATTTCGGGTACCAGATTCGGGGCGTTACACTTTTCCTGCCTAAAAAGTGGCACTTCTTCTAGTTTAGGACCAAATTCATCTCATTTCAAGATCAAGCACTCTATCAAGATTTTGCAAGCAGACTTCAAAATAGTTACCAAATGTATAAAAATCATCCATGAATACCTCTACAAAGTCCTCCACCATATCAAATTGTTGATATGTAATGCTGAAAGTGGCAGGTGCATTCCATAGTCCAAAGGGAATATACTTGAAGGCATAAGTACTATATGAACATGTAAATGGTGTATTCTCCTAATATTCTAGAGAAATGACTATCTAATTATAGTCAGAATATCCATCTAATAAATAATCATATTTCTAACCTGCAAGCCTGTCTAACATCTAAACAATAAAGGGGATTGGGTAGCAATCTTTTTAAGTAGCCTCATTGAAATTACAATAGTCGACGTGAAGTCTACAGTCTATGAGTGTTTGATTTGGAATCAACTCATTTTTTTCATTATAAACCACCACCATGCTCCCTTTTTGGGGATGCATTACACTATACTAACCCACTTACTAACTGAAATTGGGTAGACAATGCATGCATCTTGCCACTTGATCAGTAATTTCCTCTCTACATCTTTCATTACTGGATATAGTCTTTACTGATATTGTACACTTGGTCAATTACCTTCTTCTTTGAATATTTTGTGCTGCAATAGGTAGGGCATATTCCTTATATATTTGACATTTGCAAGTCAATTTCTTTCTTTCTCCATTTTAGAAGAACTAATGCCTCTCTGACCTGTGCCTCCAACAAATCTGTAGAGAGAATAAATGGTAAGGTATCATTTTCACCCAAGTATGCATAATTGAGGTATGAAATCAAGGTCTTCATCTTCTGTTTTAGGAATTCTAAAATTGATAGATTGAGAAGTGGCCCAGAGGTCTATTTAGAGGCATGAATTCACCTTTGCAAAAAAATATGCTGGCTATATCTAAGCTCTGCAACATATCATGGGAAACTGCATCTCTAAAAATATCATTCCCTACTAAAGCTCTTTCTAGAAAATCCTTGGAAGTAGTAAGTGGAAGCTTTGACTCAAGATCAATAACTGTAATTGCAGATAACTCTTCATTAATAGTCGAAAAATTCATTACCTTATAGACATCGAACACTACAACTTTGTCATGTGACTTCATTGTTAGCTACCCAATAGCTACATATATCAAAGCAAACCTAGTTGCCAAAAATGGACATTCCAAAATAATGGGACTTTCGGATTTACAAAAAATTTTAACATAAAAAAACCTACCGAAAAGATAAGTGAACCCACTTGAACCAAAAAATATTCATCTAATTCGTCAAGCCTCACAAGTAAATGATCAGCTAATTGCAAAATCATTATAGTGGACCTTGGACTTCCCAACCCCATCTTCTTAAACAAAGATATGACATTAAATTTATGCTGTCCCCAAGATCGCACAAGCCCCAAGCATTGATAGACTACCCAATGGTAATATGGATAGTGAAACTTCCTAGATCCTTAAGCTTTGTTGGAAGGTTCTAAATTTGTAAGGTGCACTCTTCAATAATTACAATAATAGCATACACAATCAACCTGCTCTTATTTTCCATAATATCCTTGATGTACTTTGCATACTTAGGAATTTTTAGAAAAATATCAACAAGAAAAAGATTAATGTGCATGTATTTTAATAAATCAATAAACTTTTGGAAATATGCTTCCTTCTTCTACTTTTTCAGTCTTTGTGGGAATTTGGGGAGGGGGGCTTGCTAAGGTAGTTTCATGCTTCACATCTTTTTTAGGGTCTACTTTTGAGTTGCTCTCTTTGGTTCTAAATCCTCTAACTGTCTACCGCTCCGCGTAAAAACCATATTAACTTGATTGGGGTTGGGATCTGTGTTACTTAGTAAATCTTTTTGAGGTTTAGTATTTTGTGTCTCCACGTGTTGCCCCATTTAAACCTCCAAAGTCTTTAAGGCTAACTGTTAATTTTTTATGTCAACTGCCATCTATGCTTGGTTATCCATGATTTGCTTTAGCATCTCATTAATATTACTAGACTGAACATTAGAGTTACTATATTGACTCTGTTATTGAATATTTTAATCCCCAACTAGGTTTCTACATAAATTTTGGCCGACATGTTGCCCCTATTTTAGCTCCATAAGAAGTTAGGGTTGCTTTCCCAACTTGGATTATAACTATTCCCAAAATTTGGTTTTCTTGGTATTGTGCATTTCTCACAAAGACCATCAATTTTAGATTTTCTTCACATGTATCAAATGAATGATCACATTTCCACATACCTCACACTAAGTCTGAGTTTGTTGCACCATATTTATTGGAGCTTGTTGTTGTCCCAAATTTAAGTTGTTAAACTAAGTTTTTATTTGATTTTACAAAGAAGCAATTTGTGCTGCTATTGTTGTCAATTGATCCACTTTTAATAACCCTGTAACCTTATTTGTAATACTTCTCAAAACATCAGTATTCCATTTTAGTTATCATTGTGAGATGCGGTTCAAGATAGTACGCAATTCATCATGCGTCTTTTCCAGTGCTTGCTCACCTACTGCCAAATCCAGAAAATTTTTTGTATAGGATCAAGTACCTCTATAAATGTATGCACCAAAATCCATTAGTCTAATGGTGGTGTGGGAAATCCCAGAGCATTTATTTAAACCTCTCCCATGCTTGATAAAGATTCTCACCATCCTTTAGTCTAAAACATAAAATCCCATTCTTTAACTTTGAAGTCTTCCTAGATAAAAAGAAGTGGATCAAAAAATTTCAAGCCAAATCATCCCAGTTGATAATGGAATTAGGTGGTTCTTCCCTCAACCACCTCTTTTGTTTCCGTAGTAGAGAAAAGAGAAAGAAAGTAAGTCTTACATAGTCAGACGAGACTCTTGCAGGAATATACGTGTCACTGATCTCAAGAAAGTTTTGCAAGTACTGTTGTGGATCCTCATAAAATAGACTAGTAAATTGCTTACTAGTATGCAATAATTGCACTATATTCTGTTTAAGCTCGAATCAACCTCCTACTTCTGGTTTGTGAAAGCTGGGAGTGAAATTGTTGGTCAGTGGAATTGCCACCTCACGAACTAATCTTGCTTCCATTTCCACGGGAATAATTTCTTCTTATTGGGCAAGCTAGATCTTCTGAATTTGGTATTGAAGACCATTTGTACTTCTTTGTTGGTGAAATGCTTGTTCGATCTCCAAATATAGTTCAACTAATTCTCTTTCTCTTTCCATCTTGAAGAATATATTGCACTTGCAAATGTAGTCGCTAAGATCAAGTTGTCAGCACTTGTACAATATCAGTAAAAGTACAAATATTTTCTATGTCCCTGGTAATGCAGTCAAAATTTTGTTGTGGTCTACCATACATGCAAGTGCACGTGATCTTATCAAGTAATACACAAGCTCTTTCGAATTGAATATCAAACCCACAAGGACTTTGTGATTAGAAATTTGCCATATTTAGTTATTACTAATAACTCGGACAAGTGCAGTGATAATCAAGTATGTGGTAAAGTTGTATCTTTCTAAATGTCATTAAAGTAAATAATTAAAATAATAACAATTTTAGAGAGGGTTGTAATCAAATAGCAAAGAGGTATCCAGGGCTACGACATCAATCACAATCATGTATAGCATTTGACTTATCTTCAACAAACTTTATTTCTCTAATTGTTGATTTTGGGGTTACGTATAAGATTCCAGAATGGCCATCCTGTAAACCACCTATTCAAACTAGCCTCACAACTACACCATTGAGCAGGATGTGAGATTCTAATTAAATGCATTAACATTGTTATCCCGTTTATAACCATATAAGTCAAACTAGGTATTTTCCTATCCTACCCACAAATAAACCCTAACATCAAGCAAGGAGTGATCTTACCCCCATGTTCTTCATCCTATTCTTACATTTCCTTGATTAATTCACGTGAAAATTACATATTTATTTTAATTTTGGCTCGCACTAAAATAGTAAGCATAAGAACACAGGAGCAACTAAATGAGAAATAAGATTCGTTGATTCAAATAAAATAATACACAATCATGTTCTAGTCGCAACCCCAGAACAAGAGTCTTTAGCGACTCATATTTGGAAAGAGAATGACAATAGTGGAATAGTCTATGTAAATTCAACGAAAGGAAAGAGTAGAGAGTAAAACCCTAATGAATTCCTTTGCTTCTCCTTATCCAAATAATTGGTAAAAACTCTTAAAAAGTATGGTAAAATAACCAACAAGCCACGTCTTCCCCGGCGTTGGGCAACTCATGTACCAATCATATACATAGAATAATTATAGGTTGGTCAAATATTAAGAAAAAATTATATAAACAGACATATGGAACCGTTGACTACTTACGTCATTCACCGTATAAGGAGACTATTGGAATAGTACAATAAGAGGAAGAAGGACCTACATATGATGTTCATTGACCTTGAAAAATCATTACGACAAAGTTTCTAGGGAGGTTATATGAAGATGCTTGGAGAATAAAGATTTACATGTGGCGTATATATTAAGGTGATCTTGAATGTGTATAATAGAGCCAAGATTTGAGTGAGGTCACTATAGATTTAACTCTGTGAAGGTATGAGAGGTTGACAATAGATGATTTTAAAAGAGGTAGAGATAGTCAAAGAAGTATTAGAGAGAGGTTATTAGATTGGATATGACACAACTTTATCTTACCAAGGACATGACCTTAGTTATGAAGTTATGGAGGGCACGTATTAGAGTAGACGGAGTTAGTTAGATATATAACCGAGTGTTGTGTCACTTATTCTTCTTTACTATTAGTCATATTATGACTCGTATTTCTCTTATAGTTTCTTATCTTTGAGTTTGGTCATAGTTGTGACTTTTAAACTTAGATTATTATGGTATCTTATTAAAACTACTATTTAGAATGATTTGTTAGATTGTCTATGGTACTTTCCATGACTGTCTTCAATTATGTTATTTCTTTCTTTATACTGCTTTGACATGTTTTTTATTTGAGTCGAGGGTCTATCAAAAATAGTCTTTCTACCTCTAAGGTCATGGTACAATGTACGCTATATCCTCCCGAGACCCTACTTTATGAAATTATTCTAGGTTTGTTGTCGGTGTTGTTATTTTTGTTCTTTGTATATTTTACAATATTTGGATATAAAAACATAAATTACATTATTATTATTAATAAACGCTTGATACACGTGCAATGCACGTATCCTAAACTAGTATATATATATATACATATATATATGTATATATATATATGTACATACATACATACATATATATATATATATATATACATACTAGTTTAGTTTACATGTTTTGCACGTGTAACTTGCATCAATAAATAAAATTTTGTATATATAAAAATAATTAAAAATAGCAATGATGCTAAAATAAATTTATATATATTCAAATGATGTAAATAAATATTGTATGTCAAATATGTCTTTGTCCGTTGTATAAAATTAAAGATCATGCTTCATGCAAATCAATTATTGATTTGTATAATTCATATATAATCTTTAAAGTGATTAACTAGAAAAAATAACGAAAGGATGAAAAGATGATAAATGAATGCAAGGAGATAACTAAACGTAGATGGAGTACAGAAATAGACCATATATGACGTAATGAAAAATTATAAAATAACCCACTATGAAATAAAAAAGAGAGACTATTAATTATTCAATTCTTTCAAATAAAGTAGGAATGCACACAAAACAACTGATTTTAATATTGTTCTCTTTGTCTTTAGGTCTAAACCCTTAAAGAAAAGGTTTATAGATAAATCAACCAACCAAAAAATTGAACCCTAGTATCATACTTATTCCTATGCCAATATTAAATATTTTCTTTTTTTAAAAAAAAAACTATGACAATTCCTACACTAATCAAAAGTACTTGTCTTATTATTTTATTTTTTAGCTATGATTTCTTTTTTCAAATTGAGCCAATTTAAGCTACGCCAAGACTACGTGTCCTATTATTTTATATTTTACTATGACAGTTTGACTCCTATTAACAAACGTATTCCTCTTTTTTCATTTATTTGTGGTGCAATTATGGAAATTTTGTACATAAGGTAAAATTCTTATTAATCTAGGAGTATTAAAATTATGATTTCTTACTTATATCAAATACGAATTTTAATTAATTTTTAAGTCTTAAATCAAATGATAATAATTAAATGATAAATATTTTAGAAAAATAGTATATGACTATTTTGTGATTGTAGAAACTTTTATTGAAGGATAAAATTAACAGAAAAATTGTTAAAAATCAGTAATTGACGATAGATTAAACTTTGTATCATTTAAATGATATAACGTGTACCAAAACAAAAAAAAATCATTAGAGCCTATTATTTTAAATAAGAATGATATATCAGATCTCATCATTTATTCACAATTGAAACAATTACATATAATTAAATTTTAGAAGAGAATTCATATAAAATTAGAATGACTAACCAATTTCTCGTTATGGAATGTAACGATTCAAAGAATCTAATAAAAATTGTAAATAAGTCAATAATAAATTTTAGTGGTTGCTACGGGCTGTCTTGTTTCCTATTCCTATTTCTATTTTGTTTTCTTTGCGTCTTGGCTGAATATCTTATTTGTGGGTGACGATTTACTTGTTTATTTTAGTATTTCATAATAGTGTTTTGCTTGTTTATTCTACTTGTGTTTTAGCCATTTTTTTTGTTCTTAGTAGTTCAATAGTGTGGGCTTGATAATACTTGTTTCATTTGCTTTGTTGTCTAAGCTTTGTGCTCTTAGTGTTATTAGTCTGTGCTATCTCTGGTGGTTGTGGTAGATAATGTTGGTGTAGGGTCATGTCTTCGAGCAGGGCTTGGGTCAGAGGCAGAGACTAGGGTGGGGGTAGGGGTAGAAGTAGGGGCAAGGGTAGGGGTAGGAAGAGTAAAGGGGCTAAGAATGACTATAGATTGAGAGTAGGGTCATGGAACATAGGGTCTTTATCGGAGAAGTCATTAAAGCTAGTGAAAATTCTTAGGAAAAGGCGAATTAATATAGCGTGTCTCCAAGAAACCAAATGGGTAGGTAATAAGGCGAAGGTAGTAGATGTTGATAAGTTGTGGTACTCAGAAAGCGTGAGGAACAAAAATGGTGTAGGTATTCTAGTAGATAACGAGCTTAGGAAGCAAGTGGTAGAGGTTATTGGAGGGACTTCTAGGAATATTATTAGCGTGTATGAATCGCATGTAGGACTAGATGATGAAGAGAAAAAGAGATTTTAGAAGGATTTAGATGAAATGGTAAAGGATGTACACAGTAATGAGAAGCTTTTCACAGGAGGCGATTTCAATGGGCATATAGGGTCTTCTTCGAGAGGATATAATGATGTACATAGAGGCTATGGGTTTGGTGTAAGAAATGTTGAAGGAGTGGCACTTCTAGATTTTTCTCGGCCATTTGGATTGGTGGTAGTTAATTTGAACTTTCCCAATAAGGAGGTTCACTTGGCTACCTTTTGTAGTTCGGTGTCCAAGACTCAAATTGACTTCTTGCTCCTCAGGAAAGAAGATAGGGATATTTTTAAAGATTGTAAGGTCTTACCGAGTGAGAGTCTTTCAACCTAACATAGGCTTTTAGTGATAGACTTGGAGATCAAGAAAAAGTGAAGGAGGGAAGGGGTGGAGGATCAGCCGAGGATTAGATGGGATAGTCTGACTTTGGCCACTGCATTAGTTATAGAGGATAAGTTGATAGCGAGGGAGGCTTAGGGGGAGTGGAGGGGATATTGATAGTATGTGGAATGAGATTGTCAATTGCATCCAGAAGACAGCTAGAGAGCTGTTGGGGGTGTTGAGAGGCCACTCGAGCAAGCACCAAGGGGATTGGTGGTGGAATAAGGAGGTGAAAGAGAAGCTGAAGGCTAAGAAGGGAGCGTATATAGAGTTGGTTGGGGGTAAGGATGAAGAAGATAAATAGGAGAATAGGGAGGAGTATAAGATTGCTAAGCGAAGGGTGAAGTTAGCGGTCACGAGGTCTAAGGATACCGATTTTGAGAGTTTATACACATTGTTGGATAGTAAAGGTGGGGACAAAAAGTTATACAGGCTAGCCAAGGTTATGGAAAGGAAGGCTCGGGACCTAGATCAAGTGAAGTATATTAAGGATGTGGATGGCAAAGTTCTGGTAGAGGGGGGTTGTATTAGAAAGAGATGGCAGACTTACTTTCATAAGCTTCAGAACAAAGTAAGGGATACTAGCATTATGTTGGGGGATTTGGAGCATTCCAAGAGGTTTCGTGAATATGGTTATTGTAGGCGCATTAAGGTTGAGAAGGTTAAGGGGGTTATGCGTAGGATGCGTAGAGCTAGAGCGATGGGGCCAGATGAGATTCTGATGGATTTTTGGAAGTGCACAAGAGGGGCAGGTATGGAGTGGTTGACTTAGTTGTTTAACATAATTTTCATGACGACGAGAATGCCTGAGGCTTAGAGGTGGAGTACGATAATTTTGTTGTATAAGAATAAGGGCGACATTCAGGATTACAATAATTATAAGGGTATCAAGTTGTTGAGTCATACTATAAAGGTTTGGGAGAGGGTGGTAGAGCTGAGGTTATGGAGGATTGTTACAATTTTTGAAAGTCAGTTTGGATTTATGCCAGCGTGCTTGATTATTGAAGCAATTCATCTCGTCAGGAGACTGGTGGAGCAGTATAGGGATAGAAAGAAGGATTTACATATGGTGTTTATTGACTTAGAGAAGGCCTATGATAGAGTTCCCAGGGAGGTTCTTTGGAGGTGTTTGGAGGCTAGAGGTGTACCTATAGTGTATGTTAGGGCGATTAAGGATATATACAATGGATCCAAGACTCAGGTTAGGACTGAGGAAGGGTACTTGGAACTCTTTCCGGTCTTGATGGGGTTACATCAAGGTTCAATGCTTAGTTCGTTTCTTTTTGCCTTGGTGATGGATGTTTTGACGCGGCAAATTCAAGGTGAGGTGCCTTATTGTTTGTTTTTTGCAGATGATGTAGTCTTGATTGATGAGACACATAGTGGAGTTAATGTTAAATTGGACGTTTAGAGGCAAGCTCTTGAGTCTAAAGGGTTTAGGTTGAGTAGGTCCAAGACGGAATATTTGGAGTGTAAGTTCAGCGAGTTGTCTCATGAGTCCGATGTGGCTTTTAAGCTTGATACTCATTCTATAAGTAAGAGATATAGTTTCAAGTATCTAGGGTCTATGATTCAGGAGAATGGAGAGATTGATGATGATGTCACTCATTAGATTGGGGTAGGGTGGATAAAATGGAGGCTCGCCTCTGGAATCTTATATGACAAAAAGGTACCTCCTAAACTTAAAGGAAAATTCTACAGAGTGGTGGTTAGACTGGCATTGTTGTATGGGATGAAGTGTTGGCCTGTTAAAAAGGCCCAAATCCAGAAAATGAAGGTAGCGAAAATGAGAATGCTTAGGTGGATGTGTGGGTGTACTAGGAAAGACAGGATTAGAAATAAGGTTATTCGAGATAAGATGGGTGTGGCTTAGGTGTAATCCAAGATGAGGGAAGTGAGATTGAGATGGTTCGCTTATGTGATGAAGAGGAGTACAGATGCCCCAATGCAGAGGTGTGAGAGGTTGGCTAGGGATGGTTTTAAGCGTGGTAGAGGTAGACCGAAAAAATATTAGAGGGAGGTGATTAAACATGACATGGAGCAGTTCCAACTTACCGAGGACATGACCCTGGATAGGAAGTTGTAGAGGAGGCGGATTAGGGTAGAAGGTTAGTCTGAGTTTAGCGTATGATATCTTTCGGTGTGTTACTTGAAGTATCTTATTTATGGTATTATTGAGTTTACTAATCCCTATTATATCTTGTTCTTTTACTATTCTTACTATTATTTTTCCTTGTCTTAGACTGTTCTAATTTAAGCCGGGGGTCTATCGGAAATGACCTCTCTATCTCACATTTGAGGTAGTGGTATGGACTGCGTACACTTACCCTCCCCAGACCCCACTTGGTGGGAATATACTGGGTATGTTATTGTTGTGTTGTCATTATAAATAAAAATCATAACAAAAAAATTTCTCAATTAGCAATTATTTATCAAGAAGTACATGATAACTTATTATTTTCTACTTCCAAAACATACTAAATCATAAAAGAAAACTTTCAATTATCAATTGCTTATCAAAATACAAGATAATTGATTCTTGTAAATATAAAAAACATACTAAAATCTATGAAAACTTACCTCAAAGCACAAGCAAATTTCTCTCTTCAATGGACCATGTTATAAATGTTTCACACACAAAAAGAAACTTCTTAATTAGCAGTTGTCTATTAAGAATACATTATAATTTATTTATTGTAAGTTTCAAGAACATACTAGAATTCTTAAAAACTTACTGCATATTAATGACAACCAAATTTATCTATTTAATCATAGATACTAGCTTAATTCTAGAAAACTTACTGCATATTAATGATAACCAAATTTATCTATTTAATTATAGATACTATCAAGAATTTAAACATCAATAACATATTAAATTTTAGAAAAATTACTCAAATCACAAACAATTATCTCTTCAATTATAAGTTACATCAAAAATTCACAAAAAAAGTGTTTCTCAATTAACAATTGTCTATCAAGAATACATTATGATTTATTTTATAAATTTTAAGAACATGTTAAAATTTTAAAAAACTTACCTCAAATCACAAACAAATTTATCTCTTTAAGCACATTTACTATCAAAATTGTAAATATGAAGAACATGCTAAAACATTAGAAAACTCACCTCACATCATATATCGAGATTTCACAAAAGTAAAACTTTCAATGAGCAACTGTTTATCAAAAATGCAAGATAATTTATTTATTATAAATATTATAAACATACTAAAATTTTAAAAACTTACCTCAAATCACATAAAAAATTTTATACATTAATAAAAAATTTCTATATCTAAACCCGTTTTTTCTCTACATGTTGTAGGTTTGGAAAAAAATATCTAAACCTAAGAAAAAAAATAAGATAAATATCATGCATTCATTCATTCATTAATTAATTAATTAATTAATTAAAGCATCCTAATGTTAGAGTGATTCAAAAACTAAACAAAATCCTTTTAAAAATTTTTAAATGACGGATTTTTTCACGCCTGTTAAACTTTTTCCTTTTTTTTTTTGTTTTTTGGCCATGATTCAAGTTTTTATTAGGTTTATATTTATTTTTTCTTTTTATCTAGAATATTATATTTTGTTTTTGGTGTACAATCGTGCGTTTTACTATGCATGTTACCTCCTATATTTTAGGACTTCTTTTTCAAGTACACAAGAAGAAAAAAAATCTATCAACATTAATTTTTCATATATTTTTTCTTACCATATATTGTACGACTCGTTTTAAATATTATAAATATAATGATATAATAATTCGAAAAAATGAGCAAAAGATAATTTTGTCTACTGCATAGACTTGTAATGAACGGCAAAAAAGTTCAAATCATTTTTCTAATGGTCTTCACACTTTTAATATATTATAGATATAGATATGAATTATATATATATATATATATATATATATATATATATATATATATATACATAAAAAACTCCCCCCTCCCCCCAAACCCCCACTTATATGGCATAAGCTCCGTAGCACCGTAGTTAATGGTCTAAAGAAATCAACGCTTTGAAGAAGCTTCGAGAATGGTCGGAGATCGTCGCTGAACCTAGATGGAAGACTTTAATCCAGCAATTTAATTGAAATAAAAGAGGTAGTAGTAGAAATGCGAAATTCCAATATGATCCTTTGAGTTACTCACTGAATTTCGATGGAGGGGGAGGAAATAATAGAGAAGAGGAGGAGGAATTGGTACTCAAAAATTTCTTGAAAAGATATACATCGATTCTAGTGTCTGATAAAGCGTCCATGGATGACGGGCCCAGTTTTTTTTGAGTGCTAAAGTTGCAAGGTTTCTACTTTTTTGTTGGTATAAAATATGTATAAACCACATATATACCGCATAAAGTGAAGCTATTTACATAATTTCCCTTGAGACTTTCTGTCTCCCTACCGCATAAAGTGAAGCTATTTACATAATTTCCCTTGAGACTTTCTGTCTCCCTATTATGCAAAATATTGTCATACATTCGGTTGCTTGTTATACATTAGCTGAATGTATGATAAATCTGATTTACCTAAAATTAAGGGATAAGGAATCAGTAAATGTATCGCCTATTCCTTAAATTACGTTATTTAATTATCTGATGTTAATTATTGTATAAGTTAAAATAGTAACTGAAATTTGAATTTCAAAAACAAAAACTCTTAAACATTACCTCTAATTGTCTTCTTTTCTGATTTACTAGTCTGGAAAAAAAATATTTTCTCATAATTCTTGTGAGAAAAAAGATGAACATCCCAATATTGTTGCGTCATTCCGGTGTATAGGAGATGAAAATAAGTTTTAAAGCATACAAAAGTGATGCCATTGTTGTTTCAGAAAGTATTAACTTTGTGAAATTGGTTTCGACAATCGCGATGGAATTGGGTATTGATGATGTTCAAAAAAAATTGAAGTAAAAGACATTGTTGATGGTAATTCTTCTCCAATTATCATAAGAAATGATAATAGAGTGAAGGTTTATATTGAGTTGAAGAAACAATGTTCTGGGCTTATAAGTTTTTTGCTATGTATAACATCTTCCAACAAATCGATTAAGGATGTCAAGTTTGATAGCGAAACTGGGGCTGTAATGTGTATTGAAGGTAGTGAATCTGATTCGGTTGCTTTAACTGTTGTTGAAACGCAAAATCAGTATTCATTATATGTTTCAGAATTTGAAGTTAATAATTTCATTACTGATTGCAAGAACACTGAAATAAAAGTGAACCAACTTTATAACGATAAGCAAACTTTGGTATCAATTATGGCAAAATATGCGATATCGAATGGCTTTAACACCTTTACTAAACGATCTGACAAAAAAAGATATGGAATTAATTATTATTTTTTATTTGTAGATGTTATGAAGGATGTTATTGTGTTGTAATAGCATTTGTGTAAGGAGTTTTATTATTGACTTTAATTTCTGGCTTTACTGTTTGCACAAAATAGAGTTTCATTTACGATGTATAATATTCCATCATACATTCATTCGAATATATAATAAAACTGAAACAATTTAGTTATGATATTTTTATTTAAATTATAGATTTTATATGTATGTTAATAAATTGATGACATATTATAAAATGTAACTGCAGTTATGTGTTACATTGTCATGTAAAAGATTGTAAATGGGTCCTGAAGGCGTATTCGATGAATCATTCGGAAATCTTCGTGATAAAGATATTTCATTCAGAACATAGTTGCAGCCTGAGTGATAGAGTATTGAATAATTTGGTTACAACAACAACTTTTGTCAGTGAGTTTACTTCACCAAAGTTAATTAATTACAAGAGAATACACACACCAGCGGACATAATTGAAAAGATGAAGGCCATCTATGGTGTTGATATTAACTACATGATGGCTTGGCAGGCGAAAGAAAAGGCAATTGCGATGCTTAGAGGTGGACCAGCTGATGGATATCGAAAAATGCCCCGTTATATATATAGGTGTGTGTGTGTGTGTGTTGAACCAGGTATATCCTGGATCATACATTCGGATGCATAAGGCTTTAGATAATGATTTTAAATACTTGTTTATTGCCTTACATCCCATGATAAGGGGGTTCGAATTTTGTCGTCCAGTAGTAGTTGTATATGGTGCACATTTAAGAGGGCCATATCAAGGAACATTTGTATCGGTGAGCACTCTTGATGGTGCAAGTATTATACTTTGAAATATTTACATTTGGTATTTCAGCATTATGCATGCATTCTAGCTGATTATATGTTGCTCTAGTATGTATAATAAAATTGGACTTGCTTAATGAGTACAATATAGTACCAATATACACCTTTTATTTTGTGTTATTGATGTTTTCTATAAAGTAGATGCTAGTTTTGTTTAAACAATCTTAGAAATTTCATTTTCATTTTAAAATTGAACGAGTAAAATGTAAGTAGATTTTGCTTTGTGGGCTATGTGTATGATTAGCTATTATACTTCATGGTGTATGTATGATGTTGTAAAATATCCATACTTTCTTATCAATTTTACGCTTAATGTCTGATACATTTACTAATAATTAAATCTATAACTCCCTAACAGTATGTTTACTATGTATGATGTATTGTTATACGTTATTAAAATATGTGGAGTTATATATTTTAGTTGATTTCAATTAAGTGATAAAGGTGGGACAACATGTATGATGTCATGTTTTACCTAAATGTAAAATAATTAGAGACCTGTTCAATGGTGTACATATATTATAAAAGTATTTTTTTAGGATGTATTCTTACATTAGCTTACGGTGTAGTGGATTCTGAAAATAACAATTCGTGGACTTGGTTTTTTCATCAATTTAGAGAAACATTTGGAGAACGGGACAACGTGTGTGTTGTATCGGATCGAAACGAGAGTATCATAAAAGGTGTGAGCATTGTTTATCCTAATGTCCCCCATCTTGCATGTATTGGGCATTTATGAAAAAATGTTTGTAAATATTTTTGAAAAAACAAAGATAAACTTAGTGACCTTTATTATTCCATGGCTAAAGCGTATAGAAAAGAAGATTCTGATTACATTATGTCAAAGGTTGGAAAGGTAGATCCAAGGGTTAAGGAATATCTAGAAGAAGCTGGATATGATAAATGGTCTCGATGTCACTCCCCTATTAATAGAGGTAGAATGATGACCTATAATATAGATGAATGTATTAACAGTTGTTTGGTAGAGGCTAGAGTACTTCCTATTTTAGGTTTTCTTGAAGAAGTTAGGATTCTATTTGCTGCATGGAACTATAAAAACAATGAAATTGCATCTTATACAAACACAACTCTTGGGAGAAGATTTCAAGAAATACTTACTGATAATGGGGTTAAATCATTGCAGATGACAATATGTATTATGATAGTTGAATCTACTTTGTATTTGTTATTAATTTTTATATTTTTAACTGTATAAAATTAATCATTGCTAACAGGTTAGGCAGCTGGTAGTTATCTGTACGGTGTGTATGAATCAGGAAGAAGGTACATTGTTGATATTGATCGTGGCACATATAACTGTTGTCGGTATCAAATTGATAAAATTTCATGTGCACACGCAATTGCAGTTTTGAAGAGTATAAATATTGATGTAAAAGAGTATGGGCGTTACTGTTCAGAATTGTACCGTCCAAACACCATTGTCAAGACATATGAACTCCCCATAATTTCTATGCCAGATATGAAAGATTGAATTGTTCTAGATTTTGTTGATGCCGAGGAAGTTTTGCCACCTAAATACAAAAGACCTCCTGGGAGGCCAAAAAAAGGGAGACATTTGAAATCTAGTGAATCACTTACAAGTTCAAATCATTACGGTAAATGCGGGCGTGCAAACCACAACCGTAGGATGTGCGGTTTCTTCCCAAAAGAAAGTTGAAGATTTTAGTTTGTTGTTCTAAATGCTAAGTGTTCATTTGGATATAACTACAGAACCTCATTTTTTTTTGTTTTTTGTTGATTTGCTTGTTGAAGTTTATGTTATGTTTTTATTTGTTATGTGCTTTTATATTATAACTTAATGTATGATATTTTGTAAACAAAGTAATACAGTTTTGAATTATTATATTTTCTGACTTTACTGCTCAGTATTGTAGCATAGTAATATGTAGTTATAATGTATAATACATTTAACATGTATGATATTATACATTGACAACATGTATGATTTTAAAGTAAATATCTTTAAAAAGAATAAGAACTACCAAAATATGAAGCAAACAAATTTGTGTGAAGATTATGGATTATACATTAAGATGTATGTATGATAATAAAAAATATTATTGTTTTGTTATCAGTATTACGTCTAAAGTTTGACACATTGAGTTTGTTTACAATTTATGATCTACTGTTATTCTTCTTAAATTTTTTTGAATACCGAAGCTGTTTTCAATTAAGCAATCAGAGTGTTTCAACATGTATGATGTTATCTACTGAATTTATCAAAAATAATTTGATACCTGTTCAATGTATAATTAACTAATAATATAGTATTAACTTCTTTAATGCTGAAAAAAACACAATGTTTTACATATATATAATTTATTAATATGTAAATTGTTGTTATACAGTGTTATTAATATTATGTTAGGTAAAATAAGTAATTAACAAATAATATAGAATAAGCAGAAAAGAGCTTATGTAAATGTATTAGATCAAAAAACTGCCATCCATATAATGTTGTCTAAAAACCAACATTCAAAAAAACATTACTGTATATAACTATTTAGCAGAAACAACAAAAAAAAAAACAATTAGAATATTTTTTAGAATGAGCTACTCCAAAGTAACAATTGCACTTTCATCAGGTGATTGGAGAAAAGTATTCTTTGGCCGAGGAGGATCATCATTATCACTCGTATAATCTTTCTTTGCCTTCGTCACTCTGTAATGCCATAGTAACGAAGCATAACGTGCACATTGACTACCAGTTTCAAACTCACATGAATGGACTCGTTGCCCTTCACTCAGTATTTTTGCATATGCAGACACAAAGACCTCGCAGTTCCTGAATTTATAATAAAATGAAAGATCGATAAGTTTAGTAATTTACCATGATTATACATGTGAAAATTTAAAAAGTAAGAGACACTTACAAACTATCAAACGATTGTTGTGGAATATTTTGGACATATTCAACATCAAATGGGTTGTGACTTATCTCACTAGTTTGCAGACCAAGCTTTCCTTCGTACACTTTAAGTGTTAACCAGTCAATTCTTTCAGTGTTTTCAAAAACACCACTGTCCAACAAGTAAGTAGGCAACATGGCTGCTAACTTTCATATTTCAATTGGTGGTTCACTTTTATTTTTTCTTGAAAATGAGTCATACACGCGTATTGTTCTCTCCTTTAACACAATTACAGCCAATACCCAATGATATTCTTTTCCATAGTTAACAGGAACATATAACTCATCAATTAAATGTTATGATAAACCCGCAGGAATACAGAATCCATTAAGTATATTTGTTATAGCGATTTCATTAGAAGGGCAAGCAATAAATTCTGCGTAGTCTTCTTGCGTGGATATCTGATCTGTTTTAACTGCTGAAAAATATCATTCGTATGTTTTTTCCATATATGTTTTGAAGAAGCAGCTGGTTGTCGTATATCTATATGTATCACACTACTGCAACTTTGAGTTTTTTCTCAAATGGTACAATATCGCATCTAAGTGATACATGTTAAAATGTGTTAC
Organism: Capsicum baccatum var. pendulum; assembly: GCA_030864225.1. Taxonomy (NCBI): domain Eukaryota; kingdom Viridiplantae; phylum Streptophyta; class Magnoliopsida; order Solanales; family Solanaceae; genus Capsicum; species Capsicum baccatum. The sequence goes on along the minus strand of CM061558.1, from coordinate 69,467,853 downwards.
GTTATGTTAAGCACTAAAGAAAACTGCATAATAATACGTTATTAATATGTATTGCGCAAGAAGTTGAATGAATGATCTGTTACCATTACATCTATATAATGTGATTATACACTTCATAACCTGTATGATATTTATTCATAAAACAGATTCTAATGCATATGTTTTAGTTATTATTATGTATTGGGAATGTTAATTAATGTATGATATGTTAACATAACATGTATAAAATATGATTATATGTAATACTACATGTATAATTTTTAGCCATAAAATAAATTCGAAGTCATATGTTTGAGTTATTATTATTTTGCAACAAAGAACAGGAATGTATGATCTGTTACCATTACCTGTTTAAAATGTGATTATACATCACACCACATGTATTATATGTAACTATACAATAGATTCTATGTATTATGTATTTTTATCGTACAACAGATTCTAATGCATAAGTTTTAGTTATTATTATGTATTGATAATTGACATGAATGTATGATATGTTAACATAACATGTAAAAAATGTGATTATATATCATACCAAATGTATGAAATTGTGTCATAAAATAAATTCGAAATCACATATTTTAGTTATTATTATGTTTTTAACTAAGAACATCAATGTATGAGTTGTTACAATTAAATGTATAAAAAGTGATTGCACATCACACCATATGTATGATATGTAAACATACAATAGATTATATGTATTTTATAGCAATTAGAACATTTTAGTAAAAGTTTAAACAAGCATGATATAGTTTAGTTTAATTTACCTCATCATTCCAACACATTTTGGGTTGTGACATCAAGTAGAACCAATTCTTTGAGAGTGCTTGTGTAACAATAAAGTCCAATAGAGGATAACCTAATCCTGAAGCATTTTTTAGATAGTGATTCTCTGTTTGTTTCCTGTAACATAAACAAGCATTAGACTTAAACAAGGTTTATTCTTATGTACTATTTTCAATAATTTAGTAATCTTTCTAAATAACTTACTTTGAAGCATGATATTTTAGTAACCCAATTTTAAGCCACTGTGAATAATCATTGATCAATTGATTAGGCAAGTCTTCAAAAATAGTACAACCATCAAAAGCATACCTCTACTTCTCTTCATTGTCAGAACTGTCCTCATCTTTAGAGCTCGATCCAAATTTTGTGATGTATGGTGACCTGAAAATCTTTGATTTTTTTCTGTCTCTTTTTACAGGTGATTTCTATTTTACTTCACGTGCTTTTACTGCTTCAAGCTCCCTTGTGCATCAGGAAAGTCAGGTGAAAACCGACTATCTAGAAGTGACCATTGGCTTTCCGTCACTAAATTTGGTGTAACAACATCGAATTTATTTGTATTCGAAGGTATTGATAATTGATAATGCTCAATCTACAGCTCTCGTAGGAGTGTAAAGCGGTCGTTAGCAAATATAGAACCCAACCTAGGTTGGGTGTCGATCCCACAGGGAATAGCTTGGCCAACAAGTAAGCAAAATTACTAAACTTTTGGTGCAAGTCTCGTAAAAGGGGGGATTGTAATGTCATGCAAGTAATGTAAACAAAAGCTGAAAATAATAAAGTAAAGAGAGAGAGATTGTTACGTGAGTTGTAAACAATGAGAATTGAAGCGTTGGGGTTATGTCCACCTTCTGAGGTATACGTCTCTATTGACTATGAGTGTGTAGAATTGTGACATGCATGTGCTTATAGAGAATTGTAGTCGATGGTAAATCCAAGCGTCTCTCAACCTGAACAAGGATTATTTCACTTTAACTCTCTCGAGCTTAAAGCGTGTCTAACGGTACGAATTCTCCAAGAGGTTAGTCCAGTTATGGCACTAGCTTTTTAATAGGAAAGGGTGTCCTACTACCTTGATATTATCTCTTTTCCAGACAAATAACCTTTCTCTCGAACAAGTTAAATGTTAGACTGACGTATTCTTGCGTTTGCAACCGCAAAGAATGTAGATTAAGATGAAGAGAATAATGATATAAGCAATATACGTGTCATGAACTCACAAACTCACAGCAATAGATAGTATCTCATTCGGCTTCCATAACCCCAACAGAGAGGTTTAGTTACCCATGAATGCGAAGTAGATCACGATTGGCATTGTTATTATATCACAATATTGGTTAATGGCGTGTATCTTAGGTGATAGGCGTGTGGAGTGAATTCCAAGGCAAAAGTAACAATTCTCTTGTTGCGGTAAATAAGAATAGATGAATAGAAGAAGAAAAATAGAATTAATGGAAAGATTAGAAGAGTTGTAGAATTGTTGTGGTGGAAGAAGAGAGGGATGGAAGAATGTATTGTGGTGAGGGATGAATATCTCCACTAAGGGAGGAGTTCATTTAAAATCTCTAGCATGATAGGGTATTTATAATACTCCTATCCTACTCCTACTATGCTAATGAAATAAATAACCAAATCCTACTAAACTAAGGAAATACTTAACCCATTTGTACTAGGTTAATGTAACATTCTCCTAATCCAAAAAGACTAATGAAATACATAACCCAATTGTACTAGGTTAATGTATCATTGTCAAAATCCAGCTTTGTGTCTGTAAGTCCCCAAAGTCTTCAGAAATGTTGTTTTAGCTCGGGACAGATTTTCCATGCAGCAGTTTTGGTCCTTGGGCGTGTAGACTTTCTTCCCTTCCTTTGTGAGCTTTCTTTTGCGTCAAGTAAGTCATAAAATGCTGTATTTTGCATCATTTATACCTGAAACTTTACTAATCATGTTCGTTAGCTCATTTATAGGAAAAAGGACTAAAAGTGCATGAAATATATAATTTGTTCTCAAAACTAGGCTAAAATATGGGCAAAATATATTGATATAGGCGTGTAAATTCGCCTATCATCAACACCCCACACTTGAAGCTTTGTTCGTCCTCGAACAACATATCATGTCCTTCTAAACATCAACTTAGGGTTTTTACAACAACAACACAAAACATTTATCAAGACAAGCACAACAATTATCAACAAAGAGTAGCTTTCCGATTATAAGTAGAAACAATTTAACCTCTAGTATAGACTCGTGATGGTGGTCAACTCATATTCAAAAGTCAAGGCACAAAGAATCATACACAACTATCCAAAGCTCATCAACCATGTGTGTCTCACAATATAGTACCCATAATCACTCACAAATATAGCATATTTTTCAATCATGGGTATCAAAATATCCTTGCTCTCACTCTCACAAAGAATTCATATGCCGAAACTGATGACCATAGGCTTGCCCTTAGTGTAGTACTCCACTAAATGTCAAAATGTTAAGATTAGGATCAAGTAGGTCTTTTGATGGTTGTAATGTAGGCTAAGGGACGGGTAGGACTATTTTGGCCAGGAATAGTGACTAAGCTCCTAATCGCTTTAATACATCACATTGTATCATTGACACTTTTTTCTTTCAACCTTTCTTCTTTCTTTTATTCTACCACCCTTGTTCTCCTCTTTTGTTTTTCAATTTTAAGAACAACTCACTTTTCAGCTTTCTTTTCCTTTTTCTTTTCACAACATACCTCTTATGATAGCACTTTCTTTTCCATAACACATTCAAGCACCATTTACAATTTAAAGCATCATACTTACCCAATTTCCTCTTATGTTGTCACATGACTTTTTCACTTTAAAGAACTTAGTAATTTGGATCAAATTACGGTCTTGAAAGAAAATGGATTAGGCTTGCATACGAGCTTGTCAAAGAAATAGGCTAAAGGCTCAAAAGGGTTTAACTAGGATGATGTCCATGGGTAGGTAAAACTGAAGGTAAACAAATATAGGTTGCCAAAGAAATGCCTAAATCATATCCTAAACTTACACTCCTTATTTTTGCTTTGCATACATACCAGGCAAGTTCTAGCATCAGCCACAAACATAGAATATACTATTATCTCACACACACAAGGTACATGGTCGACTTGATTGGAAGTAATATAGACTCTTGACCCAACAAGTGAAGGAATTGAACCACACACTATCACATAATGAGTCACAACTGGAGCCTAAACGTCTCAATAGTCATAATTGCAGCACATACTCTTGTTATAATCTCATGCGAAGCTAGAAAAAATTTTAACTACTAAAAAAACTTAACTTAACTAAAAAAAAATCGAACACACAAAAAAAAGTAAACAAACATAGATGCAAATAGAGAAGTATAGCATGCGATACCGCCACCCCACACTTAAACGGGACACTGCCCTCAGTGGAAAATAAATACGAAAAACCTGGTTAGTCGGACTCTTCCTCAATGTCGGGGGTCATACCCCCGTCGTCTGAATCATCATAAGAGTCATCGTCAGAGTTCTCCTCCTCGTCAGAATCAGGCAAGCGTCGATCGTCATCAGTCGGCACATCATCATCTAGAGGTTCCTCAAAGTATACGCCCACTCCACACATCTCCCATGCATGCATGTTCATTGGGTAGTCGTGGTTCAGCTGTTGGAGCTCTTCAGCAGTTGGAATACGTCCACCACTCATCATAGTAAATCGTGTCATGCCATAGAGATGACGGAAAAAACTCTCATCACGAGCATGTCTCTCCACAGTAGTAAGGTTGACACCATGAGTTGTTTCAGCATCTTTGACCTTGGTGAGGTCAACCTTCTTTGGGTTATGTGGGAGTTTGTGGTCAGCTGGTTCCTCTTCGATATCCTCCTTCCGCAAGATTGCTGTCAACAAATTTCCAAATGTGAAGTGGGACCTTTTGTGGAGTCTGGCCTTCCTCATGGTAGAGCGAATGATTGCCCCAAAGTTGATAGGGACATTAGTCATCAAAGCATAGACCAAACACACTCTATCTCTTGATATCTTGGTGTATTGAGTCCCAGGAATAAGACATGAGTTGACAATGCGCATCCAGATTCTTGCTTCCCTATTTAGTGGAGCATAGGGGAAGGTGTTGTGTCGGCCGGTTTCTTTATGTCTGCCCCACCTTGCCATCGATCTGCTTCCACAAAGTGTGTGTCGTATTGCTCTATAAGGAGGCCTGCTGTACAACTCTTTGAATGGTGCTGTGTCGACCTAAGGTAAGCCAAGAAAAGAGTTGATCCAATCCACGGTAAGCTGTAACACTTGGCCCCGAATTTTGACTTCATTGCCTGTTGTGTTCGGCGACCAGTTGGCATAAAATTCTCTTGTTAAATCAAGGTTGCATTCTCCCATGTCGCGGAAGATGAAATCCAGCTTCAATGCCATTATTTTTGCCAACATACGCGGCTCCTTCTTTGATAAGGTCTCCTTGTTGATCAAGTCGACGTGCACATATTTTCTTTCTTTGTTGTTGTTGTACCATGCTTTGGCTTCTTCCTCAAGAACCCATTTTATTCCAAACATTCTGCGGGGTAGTTGTGCTGAGGATGATTCTACTTGGTCCTTTCGACCTCTCTTTTTGCCCTTTTGAGAAGTGGTAGCCTTCTCCTTGCCTTGCCTTGCTTTAGGTGCCATTGTACCTGAGACTAGAATTAGTGTTAGTTGCAGCACAATCTCACTTGATATAATCTATAAGCAAGCAATAGGGGTACCACCCCACACTTAGTTTTGTTAACACAAATCAGTGAGGTGTAAGTAGTCGAGTTACTCAGATTTCGTTGACATACGTTTTAGGATTGTATTTCGACAAGAAAATCAGCAATGCATCACTTACTTGCAGCTATTGGACTACTTTCATGGTAGATATAGCAACACTACTACATAGGGGTTACCACATGGAATAGTTATTCTTACAACAATCACAACCTCTTATGTCGGTAGGCACTATAAGTCTTATCCCGATGACCGGGATAGTCTAACATGTAAGTATCCAAAAAACAATCTTAAGCTCTATTCATAGCCATAGTAATTCCGCAAATAGTATAACAATGCTATTAAAACCAATTTCAAGTCGGAAACAAGTCAAGATTTTCCTACGTACATGTTCACTCACATGATTTTGTATCAACAATCCAAACACATGAACATCACCAACAATCTTATACGATTTAGCAATTCATAATAGACATAGCAACGTAGTACTTACGAGAAATAAATGAAGAATAAGAGAGTACTTACATGCTTGAAGCTTGTGGAGATGGTTTTGTGAATTGGAAGAGCAAAAGAAGAAAATTTTGAGAGGATTTAGTGTGGTTGTGTTGTAAAACTAAGTCCCCTTTATATAGGAAGATAATGGGTCGGGTTTTGACCCATTTACAATCGGTTTTGGAGACAAAAATACCACATATGCGGCGCATAATGCTCGGCATATCAATGACATATGCGGCGCATTGTCTATAGCATAATGGGACATATGCGCCGCATAGTCTATGGCATTTGTAGACATATGCGCCGCATAGTCTATGGCATATGAGATACTGAGACCAAATGCCATAGCATTGGCGGCGCATAGTCAAAAGCATACCTAGGAATAGGCAGCGCATAGTGTATAGCACACTAGATTCCGAGACCTTAGGCTATAGGATAGGTTGTGCATCGTTCGTGGCCTGGTTTTACCAAGGCCTATCCTTCCTCGAAGCCTGTTTTGGTGTGAGAAATGCTCAATCCATAGCCTTGTGCATCACCATTCCTAACTTACCAACTTTACCATACAATGCGTCCAAATCGTCAATTGAAATCAATCTCCTCGTTGAATACTTCTTGCACCTATATTTGCTCCAAACAAGTGAAAATGATTAGTACAATGGGTTGCCTCCCACCAAGCGCCTTAGTTTTGGTCGTGGCACAACTCTTATTTTTTGGATTTTTCATTTAGCAAAACAAAACAAGTACTACAATGAAAGAAAGACAAAACGATAAACAATAAATGAAAAATGATAAACGATGGGTTGCCTCCCATCTAGCGCCTTATTTATTGTCGTGGCGTGACATAGTTACCTCGAGTACTCAGACTTCGTCGAGGTAAGTGATGGATCGTTTTCTGAAAGGATTTAGACGGCAATGAGGCTTACCTGTGGGCATGCGATCTTCTTCGAGATGGCTCATACATTTCCCCGGAGAGTCACCAACTATATCATCAATAGTCCAACCCATAGCTCTCTTGTATCTCTTCAGAGCAGAGATGAGAGCTTCTACGTGCTGTTCACTTAAATCATCTGCTCTCTCCGAAAGTATATTTCTACTTTCCAAGAACACATACCTTAGATAATCGGGGAGCTCTTGCGATTCTAGCATTGGTGGCTCGTCAAAGGGAGTCTTCGCTTTTGGTTGATTCTTGAGATCACAATCTGGTTGCTTAGGAGTATAAGCCTCTATTTCTGTTAGATCACCCATAAGTTCTTCATAATCTTCATTATCCTCATGCTCAACATTCAGTGGCGCAGCAGACAATGGCTCAACAGTAGGCTATTTCTCTATAGATAATGCTTTCATATCCTCTTGATGAACATCAGCTACAGATAACTCATTCATATCGCTGGGCTGCTTCATGGCTTTGCATATATCAAACCGTATTACTTCGTCATTAATTCGAAACAAAAGCTCATTATCTTTCATGTCAATAAGCACACTTCCGGTTGCAAGGAAAGGACGTCCCAAGATTATGGGAACTTCAGAATCCTCCTTACAATCCAGAATAACGAAGTCTGCAGGAAAGATGAATGAAGAAACTTTCACCAACACATCATTCAAGATACCCACAGGTCGTTTTACCGACCTATCAGCCATCACGAGCCTCATATTGGTTGGTGTAGGATCACCTAGCCCCAACTTCTTGTAGATGGATAGTGGCATCAAATTGATGCTAACACCTAGATCGCACAATGCCTTGGCAAAATCCAACGATCCAATTGTGCAAGGAATAGTGAAAGCTCCAGGATCTGCCTTCTTTTGAACTAACGACCTTGTAGCGATTGCACTACAATGATGAACATTATCCGCCAAGTCATAACTTGCTGCCCGCTTCCTTGTCAAAAGACCCTTTATAAATTTCGCATATCCAGGCATTTGTTCAAGTGCCTCCACCAATGGAACATTAATGGTCAGCTGCTTGAGCATAGTCATTAATTTGCTGAACTTTGTGTCATCTGCCACCTTCTTCAATCTTGGGGAAAAAGTGGTGGTGGGTATGGAAGTGTTCTCTCCACGGTTTGCTTCTCCTCTTGCTTCCGTTTTTCCACTTTTTCAGGCTGCACAGTGCTGGATGTGGCGTCCTTGATGTCGGGAGTAGTGGCTGGGGCATCTTCTCCTTTTGCATTGTCATCCATTTCCGCAACTTCGTCAATCACTTTCTTGCCTTTTGATGAAGTTTCCAGCACCTTACCACTTCTGGTAGTGATGGCCATGCATGACCCATCATTCCTTGGGTTTTGCACAGTATTGCTAGGTAAAGTGCCGGCCTTTCTTTGGTTGAGTGCGGCTGAAAGTTGACTGAATTGCTGCTCTAGTTGTCTAATTGAAGTGGAATGTGAATCTACTAATTGTTTTATGGCGGACAAATCATTAATCACCTCCATAACTCCCGCGCTCGTTGCTTCCACTCCTTTCAATAACTTGGCCATCATGTCTTCCATACTTCCAGAATTAGATGTGGTGGTATCACGTCTACCAGGGGGAACGTACAAACCACTCTTTTCATTGTTTTTCTTCCAACTACCTTGGTCTTTGCTTCCAGATTTATCATAATAGTTCCGACCTTGGTTTCCATGGGTATTCCCTCAGAAACCCCCCTGATTGTTCAAGTAGTTGGCCTCCTCTTCAGATTCGTCTCTTCCTTTTGACGCAATCGCTTTCACTTTTTCAGTCTTCCCTAATAGATGCTTTGTAAGAAGATCCATTTGGGTTTTCATGTGCGCCATATCTTGATCACGTTCTTCTTCTCTTCTTCGTTGGTCTGCAGTCATGCCAATAGATAAAGTGGGGCTTGCTACCTCAGAATCCCTGGTATGCCAAGCTCTACTTTGTTTCGTCATACGATCTAGCATATTGCTTGCTTGACCAAAGGTGAGGTTCATGAAACAACCTCCAGCTGCATTATCCACCACTGGTTTAGTTATTGAATTCAAGGCTCTATACAAGATCTCCATTAGGTGAACATTAGTCATGTGATGGTTTGGGCATCTCGCTAGCTTTGTCTTGAACCTCTCCCATGTTTCATGAAGAACTTCAGAGGGAAGCTGACGAAAGTTGCTGATTTCATCTCTCAATTGAGCCCTTTTGGATGGCGGAAAGAATCTTTCTAGGAAAACGTCTCTCAATTGCCTCCAATTTGTAATTGAATCAGGAGTCAGCCCATTCAACCATAGTGTTGCCTCCCCAGACAGAGACAATGGAAATAGACGTAATCGAATAGCATTCTGACCAACACCAGGATTGTCAAAGGACTTGCATGTAGAAATAAAGTTGATGAGATACATGTTCGGATCAGCGCCTGCTAGTCCACCAAATAATCCCTTGAGTTGCAATAACTGAATCATGGTGCTTGTGATGTTGAACTTGGCTCCGGGCGCTAACGGTGGTGGAATTATAGCTCCAGTAGCTCTGGCACCATCAAGATCATCATCATCATCGTCGAAAGCTGGCTGCAAAGGTTGGCGATCATACCTTTACCGCGCTTGTCGACCTCTTCGGTTGGCAGGTGTCATAATTTCAGCATCACGCCTAGGGTTTAGTAACTCGTCATCACCTAAATCTTCATCGTCAGGATTTGTTGCTCGCCCACGGTTATCAATATTCTGTTGATGCACTTGAGCAGCCATCCTATCAATTTCACGTTGTGCCTCCATTGATGCACTGAATAAACCTAAATAAAACAAAAACAACAACTAAAAGTAAAAGTACGAGAATCTTTTGACCAAAGGGTCTAGTAACTATCACAAACTTAATTGACACTCGTATTCCCCGGCAACGGCGCCAATTTTTGATAACGCTCAATCTACAGCTCTCGTAGGAGTGTAAAGCGGTCGTTAGCAAATATAGAACCCAACCTGGGTTGGGTGTCGATCCCACAGGGAATAGCTTGGCCAACAAGTAAGCAAAATTACTTAACTTTTGGTGCAAGTCTCGTAAAAGGGGGGATTGTAATGTCATGCAAGTAATGTAAACAAAAGCTGAAAATAATAAAGTAAAGAGAGAGAGATTGTTACGTGAGTTGTAAACAATGAGAATTGAAGCGTTGGGGTTATGTCCACCTTCTGAGGTATACGTCTCTATTGACTATGAGTGTGTAGAATTGTGACATGCATGTGCTTATAGAGAATTGTAGTCGATGGTAAATCCAAGCGTCTCTCAACCTGAACAAGGATTATTTCACTTTAACTCTCTCGAGCTTAAAGCGTGTCTAACGGTACGAATTCTCCAAGAGGTTAGTCCAGTTACGGCACTAGCTTTTTAATAGGAAAGGGTGTCCTACTACCTTGACATTATCTCTTTTCCAGACAAATAACCTTTCTCTCGAACAAGTTAAATGTTAGACTGGCGTATTCTTGCGTTTGCAACCACAAAGAATGTAGATTAAGATGAAGAGAATAATGATATAAGCAATATAAGTGTCATGAACTCACAAACTCACAGCAATAGATAGTATCTCATTCGGCTTCCATAACCCCAACAGAGAGGTTTAGTTACCCATGAATGCGAAGGAGATCACGATTGGCATTGTTATTATATCACAATATTGGTTAATGGCGTGTAGCTTAGGTGATAGGCGTGTGGCGTGAATTCCAAGGCAAAAGTAACAATTCTCTTGTTGCGGTAAATAAGAATAGATGAATAGAAGAAGAAAAATAGAATTAATGGAAAGATTAGAAGAGTTGTAGAATTGTTGTGGTGGAAGAAGAGAGGGATGGAAGAATGTATTGTGGTGAGGGATGAATCTCTCCACTAAGGGAGGAGTTCATTTAAAATCTCTAGCATGATAGGGTATTTATAATACTCCTATCCTACTCCTACTATGCTAATGAAATAAATAACCAAATCCTACTAAACTAAGGAAATACTTAACCCATTTGTACTAGGTTAATGTTACATTCTCCTAATCCAAATAGACTAATGAAATACATAACCCAATTGTACTAAGTTAATGTATCATTGTCAAAATCCAGTTTTGTGTCTGTAAGTCCCCAAAGTCTTCAGAAATGCTATTTTAATCCGGGACAGATTTTCCATGCAGCAGTTTTGGTCCTTGGGCGTGTAGACTTTCTTCCCTTCCTTTGTGAGCTTTCTTTTGTGTCAAGTAAGCCATAAAATGCTGTATTTTGCATCATTTATACCTGAAACTTTACTAATCATGTTCGTTAGCTCATTTATAGGAAAAAGGACTAAAAGTGCATGAAATATATAATTTGTTCTCAAAACTAGGCTAAAATATGGGCAAACTATATTGATATAGGCGTGTAAATTCGCCTGTCATCAACAATCCAAATATTAGTGTGTCTAAAGCATCTTAAACAGACTCCGTTATTGTGGCATTTATATCATCCTACAAATTAAAGATTGATATGTTATGTGTAAGATCAAACATATTAATGTTTAACGTTAGTGATACCTAAACAACAGCTACATTTATGTAGATAATTTTTTAGTCAAAAAAAATATATGAACTGTCAAAAAATACCTGCAAATCTTTCAAATTAGTACTATGATGTTTGTTCAATTCGTCAGCACAACATGATTCGTTTGCGGCAATATGCTCATCCTATTTTAATCAAAATCATTATGTAAGAAAATAAATATGTCAAGGTGATTTGTAATTTCTATATATAAAAATTGAATATGAATGTATAATAATCTTTATGAATGTATAAAGTACTGTTATACATTTAAATAAAATTATACGGAAGCTGACACATCCCCAAATTCAGATATTATTGCAATGCACATTATACATAATCAACTATACTTGGGTATAATGAGTCCATATATTATTAAATATTGTCATGAGCTAAAATTAATAAAGATCAATATTAGAAGTGCATAATACGAAATAACAATACAAAAATAAATCGATGTAGAATGAAAATCTAAAAATTTAGATATGCATATAGGAATATTATGATCATTTTTAACAGTACTATGTTGTAAGTTACTCTTTATTTAGATTTGAAGTGTTAAATCAGCAATAGTAAAACAGAAAAAAATAATAAATGTACCATCACAGGACTGTGCTCTTTTCTCAAATCTTCGATACTAGCTTCCTCTTTATCGGACATAAGGACATCCTAAATTAAGAGTTAAGTAGAATGTCGGAACACATTTACTAAAAGTAAGACATAGTTCAACGAAAAAAAAATTGTAATAGTGATTTGAAAAGTCATACAATGGTGAATGAAAGCTTATTATATAATGTGATAGCTATTAGGCATGGGTGTGAATGTATAAGCATGTAAGTTTTGACTTAAAAAACAACATGAACAACAAAAATAATATCTCTAAAGGTCTCATATGACGTCTATTCTGTATACTCAATTCTTCATTACAAACTGCTACTATTGCAGCATTATGCTCATCCTACATTTAGTAACAAACATCATTTATGAAAGCTTATTCAAAGTGATACGTAAATGAATGGAAAAAATATTTACCAATGATTTAAAATTGTTATGCATAACAAATGCACATGTAGTTGTTATATGATGGTTTAATGTACAACATAATGTTATACATTCAAATGAATGTATAATGAAACTGAGATAGTCTCAAAATAAGATAGTATTACGATGTAAATTATTCAAAGTAAGACATAGTTCTAGAGAAAAAAAATTTGTAATAGTAATTTTAAAAGACATACAATGATGAATGAAAAGATGTTTATATAATTTGATATCTATTAGGCATGGATGTGAATGTATAAGCATGTAAGTTTAGAGTTGATAAACAACATGAACAACCAAAAAAGTACCTCTAAATGTATGCTCAGTTCTTCAGTACAACTTGCTTTTATTGCAGCATTATGCTCAACCTACATTCAGTAACAATCATAATGTATAAAAATTTATTTCAAAGTATAACATAATGTTATAAATTCAAATGAATGTATAATGAAACTAAGATAGTATCAAAATAAGATAGTATTACAATGCAAATTATTCAAAGTAAGACATAGTGCAGGAGGAAAAAAATTATAATAGTAATTTGAAAAGCCATACAATGATGAATGAAAACCTTTTTATAAAATTTGATATGTAGTTGGCATGGATGTGAAAGTATAAGAATGTAAGTTTTGAGTTAATAAATAATATGAACAATCAAAAAATACTTCTAAATATTTTATTTGAGGGCTATGCTGTATGGTCAGATCTTTAGTACAACCTGCTTCTATTGCATCATTATGCTCATCCTACATTCAGTAACAAGCATCATCCATATAAGCTTAGTCAAAGTGATACGTAGTTGAATGAAAAAAGTATGAACCGGTGATTTAAACTTGATATTTATAACAAATGCATATGTATTTGTTATATGCTTATTTAATGTATAACATAATGTTATACATTCAAATGAATGTATAATTAAACTAAAATAGTCTCTAAATAAAAGAACATTCATTTTCTAAAATATACTATTATTATTAATAATGTATAACATATCAATATACATTCAAATGTATGTGTAACAATACTGTAACAGCGTACAAGTAAAGTGTTTTAATATATTGATATTCATCCAAGAACAAACCAACATGATAGACAAAAATGTACCGATATATCTTCCATATATGTAATGTGTGTGTTTTTGATTCTTCTTCATGTCCCTCTTCTTGATCATTCACATGCTCATCCTACAAATAATTGACAAGTAGATGTCTGTACATTTAATCAAATTTATATAATGATGAATGAAAACATTTTTATAATTTGATATCTATATTGTATAACCATATTTATACATATCATATATATACCTTCTGATCGAATTGAACCTCAGTTATTGTTGGACATTCAGTATGAATGTGGACATAATCTTGGATCTCTGTTTCTAAAGATTCAAGTACTGATGGTTTATCATTTGTTATGTGAATGATTGGTCCCGTGTACTCATCTTCATACTGTATAAGAACCAAACAAAAATAGGTTCTGATTTTGGAGATATACAGATTTATGGTAACATGCCAATTTAATTTAGATTAACATTACCGACAAATCATTCTTATAAACACTGTCATTTATTTTTTATGCTTCTTCTGCACCTTCTTGTTGATGAACAACTTTCTCCTCCTATATTTCATGAATAATACTAATGTATGGTATTTGTTCAAAGTATTAAGAATTTGAATAAAAAATTATTTTATACCAGAGATTCTTTATTTTCTTCTTTCTTCAATGTTTTAACGAACTCAGCAGGTATATTGGAGATTAGTATTTTCAGCTTCACAACTTGTTCATTCACCTTATTATGTACAGATAAACAATAAGATATTAGAAACAAGTAATGATTTTTTAAAATTATAATTTGTGAATAAGAAAATTAACTTACATATGTTTTGATGTAACTCTTTGTCTACTCCATATCTAAATTAGACTTAGAAGTCCCTTCAGGCATTGTGAAAGATGAAGTAACGGACTTGAGTTGTTCGTACTCAGGAGACACACCAATTTCTACTTGATGACGATGACCAAAATCAGACACACGAATTTGTAATTTATCTATTAATTGTTATTATTTTTTAGAAAACATACCAGACACATGACGTACTAAATGAGAACTTGTTGATTTCTGTCCATCTGTCGCAGCTGGACTAACTTCCTGAAACATAACTGTTTTTCTTCTTTTGGATGGTTGTTCAGTTGATACAGGTTTAGCCAAATGAGCCTTTCTTAGAAATTCCTGAGTAGGTCCAGTGGTGAAATCATCATTGTCATCATCTCCAGTGACAACATGCGATTGATCTTCATCGCCTGACATTTTCATTTTTGCAGCAACAGAAGTGGAAGTAGCAGATATTGGATCAAAAATTACAAAATCCTCAGAGAAGGACAAATCTAAAGCATGAACTTCTTCATTTGTAGGCTGTAAATTCTTGAAAGAACACTGAAAAGATTATTTTCAAAATAAAATATTAGAATTTCGATAAAGTGAGTATAAAATAAAAATATTTAACATGTTATACAATTATATTACTGAACATGCCTGACATAAAAGATTCATACTTAGGCCTTGTACACTTAACAGATCAGTTAAGCATTCTTGACATGATGTTTCTATGTCGCAAAGAAGTTTTTTTATCTACCGTAGAGCAACACTCAAATATCTAGAAATTTAGAGCATGGGGCATTCCACCCAAAGAATATAACTGTTTTGCGACTCTGAAATCCTGTCGCCATGAGTTGATCAACTTTTCAAAAGTTATCTTTCCCCATGGAAAGTGTATGTACCGACCATCTTTGACCATTTGAAAGTGAGCTACACTGATTGGTGCTTCTTTATGCTGAGATAACATGAATGTATGAAAAAAATATAATATCGCAAGGTTCAAAGCATCTTTAGAGTTCTCAAAATTTCCCACTTTCTCACGTGTTATCAGTTTTGACCTAGTTATACCACCTTCAGATTCAGGAAAATACTTTGACATCAAAGGGGATTTTGATGATGAAGTATACATAAACTCATCAATATCACCGGTACATTTCTGGACGGTGATAATGAAAAATTCAAGAATGGTATATTTCAAAATATTCCCCTGCACACACACATGTATCTCGTCCTTAATATCTTGATGGATTTCTAGCATAAGGATACATTTTGAAATCTGCACAATCTAGTTGCACTGTGGAAGGTCAAGAAAAATCCCAAATAACGTATTTCTAAATTCCTTCAAAACATCTTCTCCAAAATAATACTTTATGTCTCCAGCAAAACCACGATTGCATAAGCTCAAAATATTCAAAGAGTGCTTCGGGACTTTATCTATACGGTATTTCATGTCCTGAAATAAAAAAATACAATAATTACAGAAAAAGTTAAACATGTTTGAGATGCAATAATGTATAATGTTTCATACTAAAATAGTTCACATTAAAAACATGTATGACATATCAGTTATTCAGATGTATAATGTCACTTTATACACTATGAAAACTCACTAAGTGTATAGTATAAACTAAACCATACAATGCTTGTTATGTATAATAAAAGTATGGAAAGCAATGTATAATAAGATTTATGTAATAACATTATACATTAATAATCAAATATATGCAATGTATAATGTCAGATTATACATTTCACCTTAAACATATATGATATTAATGTTGTCAGAATGTATAATAAAACATTATACAAAACAAAAACTTCTTAAATGTATAATAACACACCCAGTTTCAAATGCCTCTTATATGTAATAAAAACATTCAATGTATAAAAAATGAAATGTACAACATAATAGTAGTATTATACATTAGTGTTGCACAAAATTGTATGTTGCACTATATTATGCAATAATGTTGCAACGTAAGTAAAGTATAATATTTAATCAATACCTTCGGAAGACGTGGTCTACCGAAATCATCAAACTTCTTCTTACTGGCCATTTTTGAACTTGATTTCTTTGATTTGGAAGTGGCCGCTTCCTTTAATCTCTTCATTGTTGTGGGGTCGTTTTGATGCATTGAACGATTCTCTGCGAAATCGGGTTCTTCAAAATCAAATGTACTAGGAACAAACCCAACAGGTATATCTTGTTTTTTAAAATCTAACTGACTAAGTCCTAATAAAGTTAGGACAAGAATCAATTAGCAATTTTTTTCAGTAATTCGATTAATCCAAATCAACTACGAAACTTGAAAATACTTGCAAAAATATGATAAATTCTTAAAAACACATGCATTCATAAAATAAACCGAAAAATACAAAAATAGGTAAATTTAAAAAAAAAATCTACAAACCAAGAATCAAAAATGTATAATATGAAGAAAACATAAAAATCGAACTACAAAACTTGAAAATACTTGCAAAATAGGGTACAAACAAACAGGCAACGACAACAAATATACGGTCAATTTCAAAAATTGAAAAAGTTGAAAGAAAAAAAAGAAAAATCTTCAAACTTACAAATTGTAACCCCCAGATACATGATTCTTCAATTTTGCCGAGAATAAGGGGATTCAATTATGGAGTAAATATCGGGTGTTGTGGAAGGATATGGGGGAGTAAAATACAAAAGAGAAAACCTTTTTAGAGATGTATAATGTTTAAGAGAGAGAAAATTGAAAAAAAAGGAATTTGTGTAAATATTTTGGGATATGTATAAATACTTTACCAAATTGATATATTATGTAAAAAGGAAATTTTATTTAGTGTATATATGTAAATTTTCGATAAAATATTATATTTGGGATTGATGTTGTCTTTTTCTTTTTAATGTTTTGACTGTATATATTGTTTTTCTCTTTATGAAGGATTGTACCTAAGATTTTCATTTTTTTTGGTTGGAAGTGTGATGATGGTTGACACTAGGTGGTATTTGAATTTGGAAAACAATATTGAGGATTAATTGTGTGTTTAAATTAATTCTGAAAATTTGCATTAAAGAATGGAGTGAAGATTTTTGTTGGATCGGAGTGAAAAAAGAAAAGAAATAGAGGAAGGAAAAGACATGGGAGTAGTGGGTGTGAGGAAGAAGGGAAAAAATAATGTGAAAATTTTAAAGTGGGCCCCACTCAGTTTTTTTTAATACTTTTTTTCACTAAAACGCGCTTTCATTTAAAAAAAAAAAAAATTGGTCACGTTAGCCGTTAAGGGAGCAAAATAATATATTTTAAAGTTCATAATGGAGTAAATAATTACAGATTAAGTTTAATTGTTAAAGTGAGTTTTCGTGACAAATTTAGGGGGTAAACATCCCTTTCCCTAATTAAAAGTATCTCAATTTCCATTAATTCATGTACATATTCCACACTTTTAGTTTTAGTACCATAACATGCCCTATTGCATTTTGTTAACCCCATATTCATAAATTATTCAAGCACCTTTGAATCCACTCCACTTTTCGCATTTTGATTATGCTCATCACCTCTCTGTCGCTCAAAACATTCTTCACAGACTATGAGTATACACGATTTGTTACTCTCGACTGATTTTATCTTTCATCTCTGTGCCTCTAGCAACAACTCTCGAAAATCAGCTTTTATAGACTCATTATGCGCGATCAACACGTAAGGTTCGACATTCATATCTATATACTTCCTAAAACGAAACTAATAAATTCTTCAAGTTGTTTTTTGTGGCTTTCTCGCTTTTAATAGTTGTACAATTAGGAGTACTAGTTATTGCATTTTTATTAACTAATAAAATCTCAGATATTCCTTCCTGTATTAAATTAACCCGAAATGATGGTTCAACCAATTTTTTTTTTTACCCAATTCATCTTTTTAAACCCGAATTGTATATTCGTCCCAAATCTTCTTCATCAGATAGAACTCCTACTTAATTTTCAATTCCATAATATGAAAAACTCTAAATTTTTATGTGTTCGTTAGACGTAATCATCTTTACACAAACATGTAAAATCAAACAATTTTCTCGTAGTCGGTAGATGAAATTTGAATTTCTAGCTCGAGTTTAACTCTAGAATTCTTCTTTTTTTTGTTTGATGAATCAAACGAAATATTAATTTTATGTGTTGTTGGATATGAAACAGCATTGCCGTTTATAATTAGATTGAATAATAGCCATAAATCGTTTAGATTTTCTGAAATTATTGTGATTATGTCTGGTTGATTTCGAATAAATTTTTCACTTGAAAACTTCATTGTGTTCAATTTTGTGAAAATATTGGCAGTTTTTTTCTGATGAATTCGTGACTTTTGTGTTTGTTGTTACGTGCACATTTATAATAGCGTACTAGTAAACTTGTCCGCATTTCGCGCGAAATATTACAAAATCTTTAAATTTTTTATAAAACTTATGAAAAGAATTAGCAAGCTAATGAAAATTCGATATTATACCAATACTAAGAGAAATAAAATACACATGCCTTCCTTTCAGTTAATTAGTAGATTTACAGTAATAATATCAATGAAATATTCATGTGTACTATTATTTTGGCAGTAAAACTGAGATAAGAAGTAGAGAAATACTATCAAATTAGTTAGCAATCATCTTTCTGTATTTTATATTACTAGTTTAGCCTCACTTATTTCGCACGTGTGATTTTTGATTATTTGAAATTACATGATTTTGTGTATTACGAAGGTTCTTAATGTAGTGCAAGAAGTTCAAACATATATTTTACTGTAAGCACATATATATTTTACCGTCAGAAGTTTCAAGTGGTTAATGACACTTTTGCGTTTGTCATGTAGTACATCTTTTCTTTGTTGCTAGAGGCTAAGAGAGACGCATCGATTTAAATCATATTTATAGTATGACTATTTTTTTTATATTTAAATTTTTTTCTTATTTTAAAATTTAAATCTGTAGAAAATCTTGATTACTTACTTAAAACTTTTACAAATTTGATATTTCTTATATTTTCTTATGCTAATGCTTTTATGTTTATTTTTATATTTTTCAAATGTTCTAAAAATCAGTTTTAGTTGATTTAGAATTCTTAAACTAATAAAAAATGTGTTAGTTGTCACTAATTCAGATGGCTTCTAATAAGAAAATGTTTACTATAAGTATTTAATTAATTTTCAAACTCTTAAATATTAGGAAAATAGTGAAAAGACGATTAATCCACATCTGCTAAAATATTTTATTTCTGGTTGCATTCTAAAATGAAACTTTTGGTTACTGGAGGCGTTGGATTTATCGGTTTATTAACTTATTTAAAAGAAAAAATCCCGAACCAACTTTGATTTTTTAAAAGAAGTACAAAAAATAAGACATAAAAAACAGTTTTGTAAAATAAATAAATCTAATTCTAATTCTACACAAAACAAAAATAATATACATCACAAATAGTAGTAACACGTGCTATACTAATATTTGGGCGACTTTGCAAAAATTAAATTTTAGTTAGTTTTAAACTATTACTATTCTAAGAGTTTTCACACTTTTAATATATTGTAGATGTAGATTGTAGATGTAAATGTAGATTTATAGATTTTTTAAATCTTCAATAAATCAAATTTAGTTGATTTAGAATTCTTAAATTAATGAAAAAAGTATTAGTTGTCATTAATTCAGATGACTTCTAATAAGGAAAGGTTTTACCATAAATATATTTAATTAATTTTCAACTCTTAAATATTAGCAAAAAATAGTGAAAAAATGATTTTGTCTAAAGTAAAAACTAGTATTTCTTAAATTTTTATTATTCGAAAGCTTTTATATTTATTTTTAGATTTTTCAAATCTTCTTAAAATCAAATTTAGTTGATTTAAAATTATTAGACTAATGGAAAAAGTTTTAGCTGTGATGAATTTTGATGACTTCTAATAAGGAAAATTTTTATTATAAATATTTAATTAATTTTAAACTAATGAAAAAGTATTAGTTGTGATGAATTCTGATAACTTCTAATAAGGAAATGTTTTACTATAAATACTTAATTATTTTTCAACTCTTAATATTAACATAAATAGTAAAAATATGATTTTGTCTGAAGCACATACTTTCAATAAAGGGGAAAAAAGGTCCAAACAACATTTTTAACGTCTTTCACACTTTTAATATACTAGTTTAAGTGACGTGCGTTGCACGTGTATCCATTTTTTTTTAAGAATAAACGCAATAAAAAATATATTAGTTGTACTATGTTATTTTATTAAGTAGAAAAAAATAATAAAACAACGTAAAATTTTAAGATAAAAAGTGTAGTTGATTAAAGGAGAATTTAATCAATATACTTACTTTCTATTTTCTAAAAAAAGTTATTTTTGTGAAAAGTTATTTTTATTTTTAGAATTCTATATATTTGTACTTTAGGTAAAATATAATTATGTTTGAAACAATTTGCATACCTATACTATTTTCATCGTCATTCTCAGAACTTCACTTTCCATATATATATTTTTTTCATTGTTGTATTTTCATTTTTTCTATTATATGGGAGATTTTTTTTTTTTTTTACAAAATACGCAATGAATTAATAAATAGCATTTTTATACACTCATAATAACTGAAAAAGTATATTTCATATTTATATGTTTATTCTATATTTCATATTTATATGATTATTCTATAAAAATTCATATATACATTTATGTACTTAGTAATAACAAAAAAAATTATTTCACTCATAATGAAATAATTTATAATAACAGAAAACACATAATTTAATTTAGAATATAAATCGTACAAATTAATTTAAAATTTTGCACACATTTAAAAATACTTTATATAAATTGATAAGTGAGAGTAAAATTTGTAACTAACTTTAATTTTTTTTTATATACATAAACCTGCTTATTAAAAAGTTAAATTGTAATGGATGATCCAAACGCTATCATTAAAAATAAAAAATCAAAAAATGAATTAGGAAAGTAAACCAATACTATCTGTACTTTGCAAGAAAAAGGAGAATTTCAGAAGCTTTAGTTTCTTCTCACTAAACTCTCTGTTTTCCTAAAATATTTTCTTGCTATTACTGATACTATACATATTATTATGTGATGAATAAGCTGAAATCATCAAAGTCGAAGTTGAACTTTGGTAGACCAAATTTTGAAGATGATCTTCCTACTGTAATTTCCTATTTTTCCCCCCTTTCCTTCATTTTTTATACTTAACACGTTTGAAGATTTGAATTTCTTTAACCATTTTTGCTTTACATTTTCTATGTGTTGAATTTCTTAAAACCACTTTTGCTTTATAATTTTTTGTTACTTCTTTTGCTTTGCATATTTCATGATTTGTTTTTTAAATCTATTTTGGTTTAATTTCTTGTTTCAGGTGTAATTTGCTTGATATTTACATATGATATATGTTAGGTATGCTTAGTCTTGTCAATTTTAATGTCTTGATGTTTGCATGTCAGCTGAGATACTTGAATTTGAGGTATGGAATAGAAATAGAAGTCGCTAAAAGGTTTTTAGAGGAAAAATTGTCTAGGTATGAGTTAGATGTGCTCAAAAGGGGCTTATGGTGAAATTCTACATTGGAGTATTTTCACTCTAGGGATAGACAAGGAGAGAAATTCATTTTGATGTAAGATTCTTCCATGATTCTTTCATGCGAAGAACTGTGTTCATATCGATGGGGTCATTTACTCTCTGTAAACCTTTATGAAGACAATAACATAGCTGCATTCAATGTTGGAGAAGAGAATTTTAGATTGATCTCATTTTCTCCTGGTGTAGAATCTAGTCCTAGTGTATATTTTTCACCCACTACGACATGGTGCATAAATCTTTATATAATGTCTATAAACATAGGATTCAGTCAAATCTACATAAATGTTTATTTTATGTCTAATGGCACCTCTCTTAATTTTACTCCTAAAGAATTTTGTTATCGGTACTGATTGAATTGTCTCTCTAATTGGTACAAATTTATTTTTGTCGAGGATGTACCAAACAGTATTGTTGAGAAGTATTTCAATGATGCAAAATTTATACAGAAAAGGCAACTATTTCTCTTTTTTTGGTAATATATCCTATTTCTCTTTCATAGTAAGGGAAAGTAGCATAATATTGCAAACGCCAGTCCAGTGCATTTTAAAGATCTCGGTATGTGTGAATTTTAGGAAGGGTAGGACGACAAGGGTTTATTTTTAGGTTACCAATACTTTACGATAAACTGATGAACACTTCAATCCCATATTAGTCTATGATAAGAAAATTTAGTTATTCACAATAAATCAGCTTTGTTGTCCTTTTCGTTTCTGCTATGTTGCTCCGACTCTCCAAAAGTGTTGTCGCACTCGTATTGGATCCTCCAAAAATACACTACTTTTGAGGGATCCGTGCACCCAGTGGCATTTTTGAAAGTCTGTGCAACATAGAATTTCTGTTGAGTATCTGGTTTAACTTCATGTACTTCTTAATGACAGGCAGTAGTCGCCACAGCTACCGCCCTTGTCTTGGAAAGGTATATTACTTCTTTTCTATTTTCCCTCTAAAGGAAGTCATACGTGAATTACAACTTCGAAGAAAACATTGTAGAGTTGCAATTAATTCTATTTTCTTTAATATTTGTTTTTCTCTAACTATGAGTGACATGCTATCAGTGTCATAATTGCAGGGGTTTCTCTGATTCGATTTTTGGTTTAGCAGTGGTTTACACCAGCCTTGTGATGTATGATGCACAGGTATGTGTTTGAAACCTAGTGCATCCCTCCTCTTTTTTCCAGCTTCACTTCGAAAAACATTTGCTTTCAGAGTTTGGAGGTTGTTTGATCCACACATTGCATTGTGAGAAAATGCTAGATTTCTTCTTGTGCTAAGATTCAGAGGCAAATTTGAGATATTAAGTTTATATGTTCTGAATTTCTATATTTCTCGGATCCTTTAAAAATGCAGTGGCACCCGTGTCGAATCCTCTAAAATATACTACTTTGGGAGGATCCGACACGCATCCAATGGCATTCTTGAAGAGTCCAAGCAACAGACCTGAATTCTAGAACAAGATTGTTTTCTTTGTTTTGAACAGATAACTTATAATTTTCAAATATAAATTTTTAACACAAATACATAATTTAAGCTATAGCCGAACCTATTAAGATTTGTCCAATATAGACATGTATGAAGCGTTAATTAAGAATAAATGTATACAAAATTAAAGATATATTAATATATTAGTTGTGCGTATATTATTTTAGTAAGTACAATTTTTTTAAAAAAAATATAACTTTAAATTTTCAATATAAACAGTGAAGTTGATTAAAGATAAATTAAGTCATTATACTTATTTTCTTAAATGTAAAAGTTTGATCTGTTTTTACCGAGAAGGTCTACGGTTCAAGTTCGTATAGCCCTATATAATGAAAATGAATATTTTTTTTGTATTATTTTTATTTCGTCATTATCATTTCTTGCTTGTAACTAAGTGAAATTCAATTATTCCTATAAGTTTGTTCAAGCATAAATCGTAACAATTAATTTTAAAAATTTATATAGATTTAAAACACTTCATATAAGTTGATAAGTAGAGAATAAAATTTAGGGGAGAAGATAGAAACGACATTTTAAATTAAACTATTTCCATGAAAATGACCATGAAATTTAATTTTTACTTTATAGCCATTTTAATTTACTGGCTTTTTCTATACCGTTTTTACACACATTCTATACAGTTTCTATACATATCTTATACATATAAATATTCTATAAGAAAATTATACAGTTTTGATACACAATTTATATAATAACTATACATTTTTTACACGTTTTAGACAACAATTATATAATTTTCATACGCTTTCTATATATTTTATACATATACATATTTGATAGAACTATACAATTTTTTTTTTGTGTATATATATATATATATAGATAGATAGATGGATAGATAGATAGATAGATAGATGGATAGATAGATGGATAGATAGATAGATAGATAGATAGATAGATGGATAGATAGATGGATAGATAGATGGATAGATGGATAGATAGATGGATAGATGGATAGATGGATAGATGGATGGATGGATAGATGGATGGATAGATAGATGGATAGATAGATGGATAGATGGATAGATGGATAGATGGACAGATGGATAGATGGATGGATGGATAGATAGATGGATAGATGGATAGATAGATAGATACATACATACATACATAGATAGATAGATAGATACATAGATACATAGATAGATAGATACATAGATACATATTTTATTTAACAATTATATCATTTTTATATAATTTATTTATTATTTCTAAACAATTAAAAATGTAGACTATTTGATCAGTTAAAAAATTTATAGCAAAAAAAAAAATTAAAATATTTTTAAAAGGGATGAATTTCCCAAGTTGAATACTATATCAGTATTCTATATGGACTGTATATGAAATACGTAGGCCAAAATTATCCAAATAAGAAAATGACTATAAAATGGTAATAGTATATCCAACTGACCAGTTTTTGAAAAGTTTTTAAAATTGGACTATTTATTTTAAAAATATCTATAGAATATCCTTTTCCCTAAAATTTATATTAAATTTCGAATATATAAACATGTATTTTGAAAAGTAAAAAAATAAGTAAACTATGGCCTAAACCTGTCGGCCCAATAACTTAAGCAGATAAAAAAAACACAAATAGGAAAGTAAATAAATGAAATTCGTATTTTGTCTGAAGTACTCCAGAAGCTCCTTTTGTTACTCTTCTTTTTCTTCCTTACAAAGCCAAGAATTTCCACTACACTTTATTCATACAAAAAAAAAATTCGTGCAAATTCTGCATAGCTTTACCCTTCCATAATTTTTGTTCTTTCATCTTAAATTTAAAAAACTTTCTTGAACTAATATTTATAATTTTTTTTTAATATTTATCCTTTTTTTTCAAAACTTAAAATCATGAAGGTTCATCCTCATTTCTGGGCACCAACACGAGTTGAGAGTGAAAAGGGTACAATCATAATCCTTCTCATTTTCCTCCAATGCTCACCATAAATAGTAAAAATCATATCTTGACCTTTTCCAGTAAAGATATCAAAAACAACATTTCTTGTTCTTGATCCAAATTCAACTCTTTATGTGTGTAAAACTTCTTTAGCTAATTCAAGGGATGACAGAACAATCAAGTTTACTTTATTTTCAAACCGTCATTTTGCTATATTGGAGCTCTTCTCCTGGCCGATGAAAGAAATAAGTCATTTTGGGTTTAGGATCTTCAATTTCTCAGTGAGATTTAACATTTATTCACTGTGAGCTTTCTTTTTCTTCAACCTCGATTTGTTCTAATTAACTGTGATTTAGGGTAAACAAGGCGTTGGTTTCTTTTTGTGTAGTTGTTTATATCTATTTTGTGAGCTTGTATTGGTGTGTAGTGTGCACATAAGCATTTTGATTTGGAGATTTTGGATTTGTTTTGAGTACTTCATGAATGTGTTGATGTTTGCATGTCATTTTAGAAATTATTTTTTAAAATGTCTCGACATTTATTTATGCATGTACTGCTTTGTTTGGTGTTACCAGCAAGCAGGTAATTAACTTGTGTTTAGATGAATAGATTTATTTTTCTAAATTTGTGTAGTATATTGTATAACATGATTCTGTGGCTGTTTATTTATTTTTTTCTATTAAGGTGTTATTCCATTTTTTTTGTTGGTTTTGTGTTTTCCTTATTTGTCTTGAGTTGAAGTATGTCGAAAACAACCTTTCTACTTTATTTGAGGTAGTGGTAAGAATTGTGTGTACTTTATTGGGTATGCTGTTGTTGTAGTTTTTATAGTATTTGTATTTGTCCAAGTCAAAATTTGCTCACATAAAAATTGGGGGGATGGGGGGGGGGGGAGTTGCTAGATTGATAAAGTTTTGATTTGTGCATGCAGTCAAATGGGTGATGTTGTTCCCAATCATCCTAAAGGGCGTGGTTACATTCTTCAAGACAATTAGGTCGGCATCACCAATTTTAGGAGTTGGTACTAATTCTTCGAAATGCATTCAATCTCAAGTATTCGTGTGGTTATATTAAATAGTATGGCATACGTCGGTATGATATTCCAATGTTTACTGCCAATTGTTACAATTTTCCTAAGCATTCACTTGCCTTTTGTTTTCTGAGCCTTTCCATTGCCTGTTTTATTTTTCCTGCATTGTCTAAGGACATTAACTCTATTTTTGCTAATAGAGTTAATTAGCAACGGAAGAACATTTCCTTTTTATGTTATAAATGTATCTCCAAGTTATAGCTGATTTAGGTGGTTTTGACTTATGTAGTATTAGAGAATGCATATGGACACTTCTGTATAATGTACATAGCATAGCCTATCTTTAGGGATGGGTAGAGTTTCTCTTTTTATTATTCCGTAATAAGCATAGCAGTAAATGTATACGTGCCTCTCACATTATGGAATAGATGACAAGGAACTTATCCACATTCTTGGTTGCTTATATATATCATTGTACTTATTTGAAGCCGCATTCTTCTGATATTACTGTACTTGCTCCTTTTTTATTCTTTCTTGAGTTATGTTATGCCTTATGTAACATCGTTTTAGTCTTTCATACAATACAAGTTTGAGTTTTGAAATGGAAGCTTTAATAGGTTTAGATGGAACCTTGCTGCTAGAAGAGATTGTCCAAGTAAAAGAGGTTCCAATCTTGATCTAATTTATTAGTTCATAGAACAATGAAGTTCTCTAAAGACTACATAAACTTGTTCAGTAGAAAAATAAAGGAACATTAGGTTGTTTAAATAAGCCAGTTCCATTACCAAGCTCTTCTTTAATTCAAGATGGACTCATATTATAATGGTTAACGACTATTAATTTCCAAGTTGGTACATGTCTACAAACATCAGTATGGTGGTAAAAGAATAGTTACATTTGAGATTCTTCATTTTGTTTGAGAACTTATTTTCTTTTGTATATCGCTCAATCACTTTAATTTTTATACCATGTTCCTTCAATCGACAATGGTGTAGTGAGCATATTTTTAAGTGCCCTATTTGTATTTCATGTCCTAAGATTTTTATCTATGCATATTCAATGTCGTTGTTTGATAAACTATCTTGGGCAGGTGGGACTCGGGAACAAATGTGGGTGAATTTGATGGTCATTCGAGGAGAGTTTTTAGTTGTTCATTTAAGCCCACAAGACCATTTCGCATATCCACATGCGGAGAAGACTTTCTGGTAAACTTTTATGAAGGACCCCCATTTAAATTCAAGTTGTCTCATAGGTTCCTTATCGTTTCTGTTATGTCGAATTACAACAAGTGTCCCCTATTCTCTTTTTAGTATAAATATCAACATATTATTATTCTCTTTCTCCAATTTTTAGAAAGTTGTCTATTGATGACATGGTCTCCTCATATAGGAAGACACAAAAAGGGGCAATATTCTTGGACTATGATGGCACTGTGTCTGTAGTACCTTAGTCATCATTGATTAAAGCTCCAAGTGCTGAAGTTTCTGGTCATCTGAACAGAGGGACCCCTTGAAGAAGCAACTAATTGATGTTGTCCAAAGACACTTCACATCCCAGTTATATTCTTAATTATCTGCATGTTGTTGTTGCTGTGTGTTCTTTATTTGATCTATTCTAATGTGATGTTCAACGCGCTTGATAATTTCTTGGCACTTCCATAAAACACAAGTTTTAGGTATCCTTCTGTACTTTTGTTCATAGTTTTCTTTTCATGTTTCACCATATTCTTAGTATAAGAAATCTGGTGCTTGTATTGTGTCAACTTCTATTAAGTATGCCATCTAAAGTGATTAGTCAATTTTGGCATAATGTTCTTCCACATTATCGTTCTTGATACACGTAAACACTTTGTTGGTCCTATGCTTATGTCATATTATGCTCCTGATTTTCCAAATTATACACTCTACTGACTGCTGCATTTGTCTTTTTTTTTGGGTGAAGTAATTGGACGAGTTACAGGTAATACTGGGATTCGTCCAAGAAGCCAAGAGACTCAAGACAAATAAAAAATTAACAAAGAATAGGTAGGTATTACAAACTTAAAAATTCTACTTTAAACACATTTCCTTTTATGTTTTTACGTAGTGTTTATGTCTTCTTATGTTTATTTTTCTTGTATAATTAAGTTGCAATCACTGTTGCTTTTCATAAAAAAAATAAAGATACATTAGTACACTTGAAAATAGAGATATAGGGACCAGATATCCACTATTGATGGTTTTCTTTACTGTTTTGGATTACACTGCCAAAAGCTCTCAATGAGCATAATTGTCACGGGCTCATTTTTCAACGTGTCAGCGGCACACAATTTTGCCCGTGCGGCGCCCATGGTTCCCCCAACTATGGGCTAGCCTTCCTCATTTCCCAGATCTTTAGCACGATTCTGTGCCTGTGGGAAGCTCGCCTCAGAGGCTTTCCCCCTTTGGTGCCACTCCTTCAACATGTCGGCTGACATGGCCAACATATAAGCAACTCTTCTGGCGCACCTTTAATCCTTGGATCTCGTCCATATGCGCCCCTGGGGATGGCTACGGACATACTCGTCCCTCATCTTGGCCTGAGCATTGCCATCACATGCACAGTCCTATCCTCAAGCTTGACACTGCCTCGTGCATGTGCACTTGGCCTTTGCTTCGCCCGAGTAGGTTAACCCTCAATCCTTGGCCTTTGTCTCAAGCGTCTTTCTTAGATATGCCCTCTCATGTCTTATGGCATAGCCAAACATAGCCCACGCAACTTGCATCCAACTTTCGTAGCACAGTGATGCCCCACAACTGCGCGTCTAGGCCAACGGACCCTTGCTCGCTTGGTTGAACCTTGACCAAGCTCACAAGTTAGCTCACGATCCTCTTGGGGAGAGTATCTCGATTGCTCTATCGGCTTGAAGGCATCCTTCCATCATTTAGATAGCCCACGGGGCTTGTCGGTTCATATAGCCAACCTCTAGCCTTTTTCGGCGCCCAACGCTAGTCTACCCGACCTTGCGTTGCCTATAGGGTTCCCAAGCCCTATGAGTACCTTGCGCATTCCTTTGACATGCCAAGGCAGGCCCTTGAGGTTGTCCCTCAAGGAAGCACACTTGGGGTGGCCATCTGTCGACACACCCGGGGGAGGCTAGTAGGCTGTCACCATTCATACCCCCCTTATATATGCTTAAAATAAATAATCCCAATTTCCCCCACTAGACATCATTTTGCCCGAGAATCATACTGGGCTTAGATCATTCATCCGACATTCAAATTGGGTGCCGTTTGTTCCTACTCCTTTCTCTTGACTTCCTTCACACCTCCATGAAGTTTCACCCCATTCCCATACACACGGAATGAGTTATGGCCTTCGGACCAATCAGCAAATTACGACAATGCCACTGGACTTTGGCCAAGTCAAGCCCCTATCCAAACGGACTCCAAACGACCCCAAATTTGGTAATCATACATAAGGTACCCTTAATATCACCTCTCTAAACCGGAATCCTCAGATTCCACTTGTAGATTAAAATGGCATGGCGCTGACATAGAACACCGCACACGATCCTCACCATGCCTCCGCCCCCTTGGGCTCACACCAAGCCCTCTCCAAATACCATTGGCACTCTTAGGACATGTCATGCAACATATATAAATGCTTTTTGCCTCATGTTATGTCCCTTTGCCTCATCTTTGACTTTAGCATATTTCCTCAGCACATGTCGCCTACATAGCTGACAAGGTTGCGGCCTAGTTGGCACGCCCAATACTGGCGAGTGACAGGCGATAATGCTCAATCTAAAGCTCTCGTAGGAGTGTAAAGCGGTCGTTGTCAAATATATAACCCAACTGGGTTGGGTATCGATCCCACAGGGAATAGCTTGGTCAACAAGTAAGCAAAGATTACTAGACTTTTAGTGCAAGTCTCGTAACAAGGGGGAGTTTTGTCGTGCAAGTAATGTAACAAAATTAATAAGGTAAAAACGGAAAATAGCAAAGTAAAAAGAAAGAATGTGTAGTTAAGATGTAAAACAATGAGAATTGAGAAGTTGGGGTTATGTCCACCTTCTGAGTTGTACGTCTCTATTGGCTATGAGTTGTGCGGAATTCAGACATGCATGTGCTTATAGAGAATTGTATTCGATGGTAAATCCAAGCGTCTTTCGACCTCAACAAGGACTATTTCACTTTAACTCTTTCGAGCTTAAAGCGTATCTAACGGTACAAATTTTTCCAAGAGGTTAATCCAGTTACGGCACTAACTTTTTAATAGGGGATGGGACCCTATTACCTTGACATTATCTCTTTTCCAGACATATAACTTTTCTTTCAAACAAGTTAATGCTATACTGGCGTATTCTATGCGTTTGCAACCACAAGAATTTGCATTAAGATGAAGAGAATAATGATATAAGCAACACACGTGTCACGAATTCACAAATTCATAGCCTTAGATAGTATCTCATAAGGCTTCCATAACCCCAACAGAGAAGTTTAGTTACCCATGAGTGCGAAGGAAATCACAATAGACATTATTATTATACCACAATAAAGATTTCATGTAGCAAAGTGTGGTAGGCGTTTAGGCGTGACTTTCTTTGCAAGTAAAGTTTCTCTTGTTGCGGAAATTAAGAATTGTATAGATGAATAGAAGAAGAATAAAAAGTAGAATTAATGGAAGAATTAGAAGAGTTGTAGAATTATAGAAGAATGTCTTAGAAGTAGAAGATTGAATAATAGAAAGATTGAAAGATGATATAAAATCTCTAGCAAAATAGGGTATTTATAATACCCATATCCTATTCCTACTAAGCTAATGAATTACTTAACCCAATCCTACTAGGTTAATGTATCATTATCCTAATCCTAATAAATTACTGATAGTCCCTAAAGTCTTCAGAATTGTTGTTTTTGCCCGGGACAGGTTTTCCATGCGTTACTTTAGGTCCTTGGCATCCAAGCTTTGTTTTCCTCCTTTCGTGAAGCTTTCTTTGGCATAAAGTTATCCATAAAATGCTGAATTCTGCATCCTTTATACTTGAAAACTTGCTAATCATGTTCGTTAGCTCACTTACAGGAAAAAGGACTAAAAGTGCATGAAATATATAATTTGTTCTCAAAACTTGGCTAAAGTATGGGCAAAATCTAGTGATATAGGCGTGTAAATTCGCCTATCATCAACACCCCACACTTAAAGCTTTGTTCATCCTCGAACAAACTATCATGTCCATCTAAACATCAACTTAGGGTTTTACAGTAACAACACAAAATATTCATCAAGACAAGCACAACAATTATCAACAAAGAGTAGCTTTCCGATCATTAGTAGAAACAATTTAACCTCTAGCATAGACTCATGATGGTGGCCAACTCATATTCAAAAGTTAAGGCACAAAGAATCATACACAACTACCCAAAACTCATCAACCATGTGTGTTTCACAATATATTACCCATAATCACTCATAATTATAGCATATTTTTCAAACATGGGTATAAAAGTATCCTTGCTCTCGCTCTCACAAAGAATTTATATGCTGCAACTGATGTCCATAGGCTTGCCCTTAGTGTAATGCTCCACTAAATGTCAGAATGCTAGGCTTAGGATCAAATAGGTCTTTTGATGGTTGTAATGTAGGCTAAGGGACGGGTAGGACTATTTTGGCCAGAAATAGTGATTATGTTCCTAAGCGCTTTAATACATCACATTGTATCATTAACACTTTTCTTTCAAACAACCTTTATTCTTTCTTTTATTCTACCACCCCTTTTCTCCTCTTTTGTTTTTCAATTTTGAACATAACTAAGTTTTCAGTTTTATTTTTTTCTTTCCTTTTTCTTTTCATAACATACCTCTTATGATAGCACTTCTTTTTCATAACAAATTCAAGCACCAATACATTCTAAGGCATCATACTCATCCACTTTCCTCTTATTTTGTCACATGACTCTTTTCAATTTAAAGCACTTAGGAATTTGTATCAAATTATGGTCTTGAAAAAAAAAATAGATTAGGCTTACATATGAGGTTGTCAAGGAAAATAGGCTAAAGGCTCAAACGGGTTAACTAGGATAATGTCCATGGGTAGGTAAAAAGAAGGTAAACCAGTATAGGTTGTCAAAGAAATGCCTAAATCATCTCCTAAACTTACACTCTTTATTTTCGCTTTACATACATACCAGGCAAGTTCTAGCATCAGCCACAAGCACAAAATATACTATTATCTCACACACACAAGGCACATGGTCGACTTTATTGGGAGTAGTATAGACTCTCGACCCAACAGATGAAGGAATTGAACCACACAATATCACATAGTGAGTCATAATTAGAGCCTAAACGTCTCAATAGTCATGATTTTAGCACAAACTCTTGTTATAATCTCATGCTGCCTATTAGAATAATTTCATGCAAAGCTAAGTAAAAAAATTTAACTACTAAAAAAAATGAAAAAACGAAAAACGAAAAACAAAAAAAAACTAAAGCAAACATAAATGCAAATGCGGATAGAGAAGTATAGCATGCAAATACCACCACCCCACACTTAGACGGGACACACTGCCCTCAGTGGAAAATAAATACGAAGAACCTGGTCAATCGGACTCCTCCTCTATGTTGGGGGTCATACCCCCTTCGTCAGAATCATCATAGGAGTCGTCTTCATCAGAATTCTCCTCCACGTCGAAGTCTGGCATTCGTCGATCATCATCGGTTGGCACATCGTCATCAAGAGGTTCCTCAAAATATGTACCTACTCCATACATCTCCCTTGCATGCACATTCATTGGATAGTCATGATCCAGCTGTTGGAGCTCTACAGCAGTTGGAATACGACCTCCGCTCATCATTATAAACCGAGTCATGCCATAAAGATGGCGAAAGAAACTCTCATCCCGAGCATGTCTCTCTGCCGTAGTAAGGTTGACGTCATGTGTTGATTCAGCATCTTTGACCTTTGTGAGGTCAACCTTCTTCGGATTGTGTGGGAGTTTATGATCAGCCAGTTCCTCTTCGATGTTTTCCTTCCTCAAGATTGCAGTCAATAGATTGCCGAAGCTGAAGTGGGATCGCTTATGTAGCCTAGCTTTCCACATTGTGGAGCGAATGATTGCCCCGATGTTGATAGGGACATTCGTCATCAATGCATATACCAAGCACACTCTATCTCTTGTTATCTTGGTGTATTGCATCCCTGGAATAAGCCAAGAGTTGACTCTGCGCAACCATATCCTTGCTTCCCTATTCAAAGGAGCATATGGGAAGGTGTTGTGTCGACCTGTGTCTTTGTGTCTAGTCCACCGTGCCATGGATCTTGTTCCACAGAGTGTGTGTTGAATGGCTCTATATGGAGGTCTACTGTACAGCTCCTTGAATGGTGATGGATCAACAGCAGGCAAGCCAAGAAAGGAGTTGAAGAAATTCGCATTGAGTTGTAAAACTTGGCCCCGAATCTTGACCTCGCTTCCTGTGGTTTTTGGTGACTAGTTGGCATAGAATTCTCTTGTTAAATCGATATTGCATTCTCCCATGTCTCGGAAGATGAAATCAAGATGTAACGCCATGATCTTGGCCAACATGCGCGGCTCTATCTTTGCTAGGCTTTCCTTTTTTATCAAGTCCACATGAACATATTTCTTCTCTTTGTTGTTCCTATACCATTCCTTTGCTTCCTCCTCTAAAACCCATTTAATTCCGAACATGCGGCGTGGTATTTGCATTGAGGATAATTCTCCTTGCTCTTTTCGACCTCTTTTCTTGCCCTTTTGGGAAGTGGTTGCCTTATCTTTGCCTTGTCTTGCTTTGGGTGCCATTGTACCTGAGATTAAAACAATATTCATGTTAGCGTCATCTCGATGGATACAATCTATAAACAAGCAGTAGTGGCACCACCCCACACTTATTTTGTTGGTACAAACTAGTGAAGTGAACGATGTCGATTACTCAGAATTCATCGATATACGTTTATGTGATATGTTCCAACCATAAAATCAGTGCAGTCATACTTCTTGTAATCTTGGAAATACTTTCATGTTTGATGTATCAGGACTACTACATAAGGATTAAATTAAGGTATCGCATCTAGAATAATCACAACCTCATATGTTGGTAGTCAACCATAACTCTCATCTCGATGAACAAGTCATTCCAACATGTAAGCTTTCAAGTGACAAGATTATGCAATTTTTGTGACCATATCAATTCCACAGAAGTATGATAGTGCATCAAAATCAAATTCAAGTTGGAAATAAGTTAAGATGATCCTTACTTATTCATTCACCCACTTGGTTGTATCACAATAATTCAATCACATTCAAATCATCAATACTACTTTCAAGATTCAACAATTCATAATGGGTGTAGTAGTGTAGTACTTACGGAATATAAATGAAGAACAAAGTAGTACTTACTTGATTGATGCCTTTGGATGATGTTTTTGTGAAGTAAGAGAGCAAAAGGAAAATTTTTGAGAGGATTTGGGGACTATAGGCGGCGCTTAAGCTAGGTTTCCAATGTGTTTTTGGTTCAAGACTAAGTCTCATATTTATAGGAGAAGGTTGGGTCGGGTTTTGACCCATTTAAAATCGGATTTGGAGACAAGAAGTGACCATAGGTGGAGCCTTTTGCTTTGCCTATACTTGGCATAGGCGGCGCCTTTTGCAAATCATTGTCTAGCATAGGCGGCGCCTATGCCATGACATTACTAGGCATAGGCGGCGCCTTTAGCATGGCATATGAGATTCAGAGACAAAAGTCATTAGCATAGGTGGCGCCTATGCTATGGCATACTTGGGCATGGGCGGCGCCTATGCTATGGCACTCTAGATTTGAGACCTTAGGCCATAGTATAGTCCTTGCCTTGTTCGTGGTCTAGTTTTACCTAGGCCTAGCCTTGCTCGATGCCTATATTTTCATAAGCAATGCTCAATCCATAGCCTTTTGCTTCTTCATTCCTAACTTACCACCTTTAACATGCAATACGTCCAAATCAAAATTTGAAACCGACCTCCTCGTTTTACACCTCTTTGCACCTATATTTACTCAAAAACAATAAAGTCGATTAGAACGATGGGTTGCCTCCCATCAAGCGCCTTAGTTTTGGTCGTGGCACGACTCTTCTTTTTGGATTTTTATTTATCAAAAGAAAACACGTAATAAGACAAAAAATGAAAAACGATGGGTTGCCTCCCATCTAGCGCTTGATTTATTGTCGCGGCACGACATGGCTATCTCGAGTACTTAGACTTCATCGAGATAAGTGATGTCCATGTAGTTTATCGAATCAAGAGGACCGATCTATGGTTTTACTCGTTGGCCATTCACCTTGAATACAACACCATTAGTGTCTTCCAACTCAACTACTCCAGACGAGTAGACTTGGTTAACTTTGTATGGACCAGACTACTTGGACTTTAACTTACCCGGGAATAACTTCAGTCTGGAATTGAAGAGAAGTACCATATCATCCTTTTGAAAGTTTCGTCAAACAATCCGCTGATCATGATACTTTTTCATCCTCTCCTTGTAGAGATCCGATCTTTCATAAGCATGTAGACGGAATTCATCCATCTCGTTTAGTTGCTCCAATCTCAGATTCATTGCATCATCCCAGTTCAAATTTAATCTTTTCAAAGCCCACAATGCCTTATGCTCAAGCTCAATGGGCAAGTGACAAGCCTTCCCATAAAATAGTTAGTACGGGGACATGCCAATTGGCGTTTTGAATGCAGTCCTATACGCCCATAGTGCATCGTCCAGCTTCTGAGACCAATCTTTCCTATTAGCATTTACCGTTTTAGCAAGGATTTGCTTGATCTCTCTGTTGGAAACCTCTACCTGTCCGCTGGTTTGTGGGTGATAAGGCGTGGCTACCTTATGTTGATTGACACCATATTTTGCCAACACTGATTTGAATAGCTTGTTGCAGAAGTGAGATCCTCCATCGCTTATGATTGTACATGGTACTCCAAAGCGAGAGAAGATATTTCTCTTTAAGAATGCTACAACACGCTTTCCCTCATTGTCGACCAACGCTACAGCTTCAACCCATTTTGAGACATAATCTACAACAACTAGGATGTACTTCATTCCAAACGAATTTATGAATGGACCCATGAAATCAATACCCCATACGTCAAAGAGTTCTACTTCAAGGATTTTCGACATGGACATCTCATGGTGTTTCAAAATAGCACCTTGTCGCTGACACTGGTCGCATCTTCTCACAAAGTCGTAGGCATCTCTGAATATCGAAGGCCAATAATATCCACTTTGCAATACCTTCCTTGCTGTCCGATTACCTGCGTGATGTCCCCCAACTTGGGAAGTGTGGCATGCTTCCAATATATCAGGCACCTCTACATGGGATATACATCGTCGGATAACACTATCCGCGCATCGTCGAAACAAATATGGCTCATCCCAAAAGTAGTGTTTTACATCATGCATAAACTTCCTCTTTTGATGGTAAGATAAGTTTGCAGGTATCACATTACTCACCACAAAATTTGCAAAGTCGGCATACCATGGTAGTCCTTCTATTATTGTCGCTAAGATCTCCTCGTCAGGGAATGCATCATCAATCTCGATTTCAGGCTGCGCCACATGCTCTTTCTCGAGTCTAGATAGATGATCAGCCACTTGGTTCTCGCACCCTTTTCTATCTTTAACCTCGAAATCAAATTCTTGCAGCAGCAAAACCCATCGAATTAGTCTTGGTTTTGCATCCTTCTTTGTTATTAGATACCTCAGAGCTACATGGTCTGTATGAACGATCACTTTGGTTCCCAACAGATACGCCCGGAACTTCTCAAAAGCATACACAACTGCTAGGAGCTCTTGTTCTGTGACAGTATAGTTCTTTTGGGCTTCGTTTAAGACCTTGGTAGCATAGTAGATAGGATGAAATAATTTCTCCTTCCTCTGGCCAAGTACAGTGCCAACAGCAACCCCACTAGCATCACACATGACTTCGAACGGTAGAGACCAATCTGGTGCTACCATGATAGGGGCTTCAATGAGTTTTCTTTTGAGGCATTCGAATGCCTTCAAACAATCTTCATTGAAGTCATACTTTGCATCTTTCTCCAAGAGTTTGCACAATGGACTCGCAATTTTGGAGAAGTCTTTGATGAACCGCTGATAGAAACCTGCATGACCGAGGAAACTATGAACTCCCTTTACTGAAATTGGGGGAGGTAGTTTCTTGATGACTTCAATTTTTGCTCGATCAACCTCAATTCCTCTTTCGGAGATTTTATGCCCAAGAACGATTCCTTCTTTTACCATGAAGTGGCACTTTTCCCAATTCAGCACTAGGTTAAATTCTACACATCTTTGCAACGCCATACTTAGGTTTGCCAAGCACGCTTCAAACGATTCACCAACAACTGAAAAGTTGTCCATGAATACCTCCAAAGTATCTTCAACCATATCAGAAAAAATGGACATCATACAACGTTGAAAGGTGGCTGGTGCGTTACATAGCCCGAATGACATACGTTTGAAGGCAAACGTGCCATATGGACATGTGAATGTTGTCTTCTCTTGGTCTTCGGGGGCAATGCACATCTGATTATAGCCTGAATAACCGTCTAAGAAACAAAACCATCCTTTCCCCGCCAATCGATCTTGCATTTGGTCCATGAATGGCATTGGAAAGTGATCTTTGAGCGTCCATGAATTCAACTTTCGATAGTCCATGCATACTCTCCATCCGGTGATGGGTCTGAGTGGAATAAGCTCATTCTTTTCATTCGCGACCACCGTCATTCCTCCTTTCTTGGGGACACATTGTACCGGGCTTACCCATGTACTGTCAGAGATTGGATACATAACTCCTGCGTCTAACCACTTAATTATTTCTTTCTTGACTACTTCTTGCATAGGTGGATTGAGACGTCTTTGGTGTTCAATGGTGGGTGTGTAATTTTCTTCAAGCTGAATCTTGTGTGTACAAATCCTAGGTGGAATACCGATAATATCAACAATGGTCCAACCAATGGCTTTTATATACTTCCGTAGAATAGCAATGAGAGTTGCAACTTGTTGCTCACCCAAATCTGCTTCCACAATGACTGAAAGTGTGTTTTCGTTTCCTAAGAATGCATACTTTAAATGACTAGGCAGCTCCTTCAATTCTAACGTGGGTGGCTCTTCAATAGATGACTTAGCTGGTGGTGTGGGTCGATTTTTGAGATCAAGGTCCAACTTTTTGGGAGCATGGCGATATGTCCCTAATCCTGATAGAGCACAAATAGCTTCTTCGCAATTTTCAGCATCCTTACTCTCTCCATTCATGAGCACAATTGCCAATGGGTCTTCAATAATTTGTTCTTCTTCAAGTGATTCTTCCTCATCATCAAAGTAAACATCAGCCACCGAGAATATGTTCAGCTCTTTGGGTTGCTTCATTGCTTTTCACACATCAAAGCGAACTACTTCGTTATTTATTCGGAATGAAAGCTCATTAGATCTCAAATCAATAAGCACACTTCCCGTAGCAAGGAAAGGGCGCCCCAAGATTATGGGGACTTCTGAGTCTGCCTCACAATCCAAAATAACAAAGTCTTCCGGAAAGATGAATGAAGAAACCTTTACCAATACATCACATAGAATACCAACAGGTCGTTTTACCGACCTATCCGCCATTACGAGCCTCATATTGGTTAGAGTAGGATCTCCCAACCCCAACTTTTTATAGATAGATAATGGCATCAAATTGATGCTGGCTCCCAAATCACATAATACCTTGGCAAAATTCAAAGATCCAACGGTGCAAGAAATAGTGAAAGCACCGGGGTTAGCCTTCTTCTGAACTAGTGATCGGGTAGCGATTGCGCTGTAGTGATGAACGTCATCTTTCAACTCATAGCTGGATGCCCGCTTCTTTGTCAAAAGATCCTTCATAAATTTCGTATACCCAGGCTTTTGTTCAAGTGCCTCTACCAATGGAACATTAATGGTCAGCTGCTTTAACATAGTCATGAATTTGCTGAACTTTGTATCATCCGCCACCTTCTTCAATCTTTGAGGAAAAGGTGGTGGTGGATATGTAATTATTCTCTCCACGACTTTCTTCTCCTCTTGCTTCCGTATTTCAGCCTTTTCAGGCTGCAACATGCTCGGTGTGACGTCATGGACGTCGTGGTGGCTTCCACGAATTCCTCTCATTTTGCGTTATCATCAATGTCCGCTACTTCATCAACCACTTGCTTGATTTTTTATGAAGTTTCCAGCACCTTACCACTTCGGGTAGTAACAGTCATTCATGACCCATCATTCCTTGGGTTTTGCACAGTGTCGCTAGGTAAAGTGCCAGCCTTTCTTTGATTGAGTGCTGCTGAAAGTTGGCTCAATTGCTGCTCTATTTGCTTGATTGAAGTGGAATGAGAATCAACTAATTGCTTCATAGAGGACAAATCATTTATTACCTCCGTTACTCCAGCGCTCGTTGCTTCCACTCCTTTCAATAGTTTAGCCATCATCTCTTCCATATTTCCAGAACTAGATGTGGTGGTGTCAGGTCTTCCTGGGGGAACATACAAACCCCTCTTTTCATTCTTGTTCTTCCAACTACCTTGGTCCTTGTTTCCAGATTTATCATAATAGTTCCGACCTTGGTTTCCTTGGGTATTCCCTCGGAAACCCCCTGATTGTTTAAGTAGTTGGCCTCTTCTTCCGAATCAGATTCGTCTCTTCCTTTTGACTCAATAGCTTTGACTTTTTCGGTCTTCCCTGATAATAAATGCTTTGTAAGAAGATCCACTTGTGTTTTCATGTGCGTCATATCTTGATCATGTTCTTCTTCTCTTCTCCTTTGATCTGCAGTCATGCCAATAGATAAAGTGGGGCTTGCTACCTCAGAATCCCTGGTATGCCAAGCTCTACTTTGATTCGTCATCCGATCTAGCATATTGCTTGCCTGACCTAAGGTGAGGTCCATAAATGATCCTCCAGCCGCATTATCTACCACTGATTTAGTTATTGAATTCAAGGCCCTGTATAGTATCTCCATTAGGTGAACATTAGTCATGTGATGGTTTGGGCACCTCATTAGCTTCGTCTTGAACCTCTCCCATGTTTCATAAAGGGCTTCAGTTGGAAGCTGACGAAAGTTGCTGATTTCATCTCTCAATTGTGCTCTTTTGGATAGAGGAAAGAATCTTTCTAGGAAATCGTCTCTCAATTGCCTCCAATTTGTAATAGAATCAGGAGTCAGCCCATTCAACCATAGAGTTGCCTCTCCAGATAAGGACAATGGAAATAGACGTAATCGAATTGCATTCTGACCAACACCAGGATTGTCAAATGACTTGCATGTAGAAATAAAGTTGATGAGATGCATATTCGGATCATCGCCTGCTAGTCCACCAAATAATCCCTTGAGTTACAATAACTGAATCATGGTGCTTGTGATGTTGAACTTGGCTCCGGGTGTGGAGGAATAATGGCTCCTGTGGCTCTGGCTCCGTCAAGATCATCATCATCATCGTCAAAAGATGCTTGCATAGCTCGACGTTCAGGCCTAAACCTAGCTTGACGATCTCTTCTGTTGGCAGGTGTTGCGATCTCAGCAGCATGCCTAGGATTTAGTAACTCATCATCACCTAGGTCCTCATCGTCGGGATTTATTGATCGCCCAGGGTTGTCAATATTTTGTTGATGCACTTGAGCGGCGGCAAGAGCAGCTAGTCTCGCCTGTTCCTGTTGAGCAGCCATCCTTTCAATTTCGTGTTGTGCCTCCATTCTGCAAATACGTTGTGGTTCAGGATTGATAGGTAATAACGGTTGACCAGAACTTCGAGTATGGGGCATGCACTGAATAAAAACATGCAGAGAACAAAAACAAAAACTAAAAGTAAAAATACAAGAATCTTTGACCAAAGGGTCTAGTAATTATCACAAACTTAATTGACACTCGTATTCCCCGGCAACGGCGCCAATTTTTGATAACGCTCAATCTACAGCTCTCGTAGGAGTGTAAAGCGGTCGTTGTCAAATATATAACCCAACTGGGTTGGGTATCGATCCCACAGGGAATAGCTTGGTCAACAAGTAAGCAAAGATTACTAGACTTTTAGTGCAAGTCTCGTAACAAGGGGGAGTTTTGTCGTGCAAGTAATGTAACAAAATTAATAAGGTAAAAACGGAAAATAGCAAAGTAAAAAGAAAGAATGTGTAGTTAAGATGTAAAACAATGAGAATTGAGAAGTTGGGGTTATGTCCACCTTCTGAGTTGTACGTCTCTATTGGCTATGAGTTGTGCGGAATTCAGACATGCATGTGCTTATAGAGAATTGTATTCGATGGTAAATCCAAGCGTCTTTCGACCTCAACAAGGACTATTTCACTTTAACTCTTTCGAGCTTAAAGCGTATCTAACGGTACAAATTTTTCCAAGAGGTTAATCCAGTTACGGCACTAACTTTTTAATAGGGGATGGGACCCTATTACCTTGACATTATCTCTTTTCCAGACATATAACTTTTCTTTCAAACAAGTTAATGCTATACTGGCGTATTCTATGCGTTTGCAACCACAAGAATTTGCATTAAGATGAAGAGAATAATGATATAAGCAACACACGTGTCACGAATTCACAAATTCATAGCCTTAGATAGTATCTCATAAGGCTTCCATAACCCCAACAGAGAAGTTTAGTTACCCATGAGTGCGAAGGAAATCACAATAGACATTATTATTATACCACAATAAAGATTTCATGTAGCAAAGTGTGGTAGGCGTTTAGGCGTGACTTTCTTTGCAAGTAAAGTTTCTCTTGTTGCGGAAATTAAGAATTGTATAGATGAATAGAAGAAGAATAAAAAGTAGAATTAATGGAAGAATTAGAAGAGTTGTAGAATTATAGAAGAATGTCTTAGAAGTAGAAGATTGAATAATAGAAAGATTGAAAGATGATATAAAATCTCTAGCAAAATAGGGTATTTATAATACCCATATCCTATTCCTACTAAGCTAATGAATTACTTAACCCAATCCTACTAGGTTAATGTATCATTATCCTAATCCTAATAAATTACTGATAGTCCCTAAAGTCTTCAGAATTGTTGTTTTTGCCCGGGACAGGTTTTCCATGCGTTACTTTAGGTCCTTGGCGTCCAAGCTTTGTTTTCCTCCTTTCGTGAAGCTTTCTTTGGCATAAAGTTATCCATAAAATGCTGAATTCTGCATCCTTTATACTTGAAAACTTGCTAATCATGTTCGTTAGCTCACTTACAGGAAAAAGGACTAAAAGTGCATGAAATATATAATTTGTTCTCAAAACTTGGCTAAAGTATGGGCAAAATCTAGTGCTATAGGCGTGTAAATTCGCCTATCATCAACAGGCCCCAAAACTTTGGGGCGTCACACCCTCACACACCTAAAGTATTCATTATCCTCAATGACATGCAACACCGACGACAACCCGAAGTATGCACCCTTGGGGATTTACATCGCGGCCCCAAATCCTTGTATGTGGGAACTCTTGCGAGCTCCTTCTTAAAAATGGAGTCAGGCCCCTTGCCCTTCTCCCCCTAGTTTTATCCAAGCGTGCACTCTGCACTTTTGCGCGGACGGTGTCTCCACACCTGCACCCTCTGGTGACTAACTTTGCGGTGACCTTAAGTCATCTCCGCACCATGCTCCTCACGGCCTTCATCTTGTCTGGGAATCTATTTCCACCCTGGCGATCCTACTAGCCCATCCATACCTGGCATGTCTAGTCCTTCGATCATTTGCCTCTGGTAGACAACTATCTTCCCTCCTGGACTTCTGTCTTTTAAGCGCAACATAGTTAGGTAGGCATCCCTAGATGTGGCATCTTTGCCAACCATGCCCTTATGGTCCTTATCTTCTCTCCTCGAGCGACGTCACTGGCGATAGCCTAAATTACGAACTTTGTCCCAATCATCATTCACAACAGCCTTTGGAAACCCATGCTTCACCATGGCACCTTTTGGCATCTCGTGTGCTCCGCGCCTATAGGCACCTCGCACTCTCTTGGTACGTACCCTTTGGCAAGTACTTCTTATCTCAAAGTACCGGCATCTGCGCACTACTTTGTGAATTAGATGCTTCGTTCAAAACTCTCTCTTTCCCTTCGCAGTCCTTCGACGTTCGGGGTACCCTCGTACCTATAGCCTATGGCGAGAACTCCCTTGGTTCACCCATCTGCGGCCTCCGAACCGCACTTCTACTCTTGGAAAGAACCCATCCTCAAACTTGGAACCCAATTCATTTTCCACGCTTTAGCTAATTCCACTTTGATGACTTTCCTTACCCATAGTAAGTTGGGGATATGCATGTATATATGTGTGTATATAAATGTATCTATAAATGTATGTATTATGTAAATAATTAAGGGATACAATACTTCATAAACTCTTATTATCATGAATAGTAATAGTTTGTTCAAACAATGAAAAAAGCAAATAAAATGAGTCCAAAACTCGTACAACATTATTAATTAATAAATGACGATATGAGTAGCTTATTTCATACACTACTGTGAGATAATTACATTACCTATAATAAAAGATGAGCAATACAAAAAAAACTATATGGATAGTTGGAGTTGG
This sequence comes from Capsicum baccatum var. pendulum, assembly GCA_030864225.1. NCBI lineage: Eukaryota > Viridiplantae > Streptophyta > Magnoliopsida > Solanales > Solanaceae > Capsicum > Capsicum baccatum. The sequence continues at coordinate 69,423,890 of CM061558.1, read as the reverse complement.
AGTTGCTAGTTGATATGTAAAAGTGACTTTAAAAATTGGAAACACTCAACAGAGCTAATAAGTCTTAAGATGATAATGCTTCTCCGCTTTGATTTTTTTTTCCTACCAAACTCCATCATATCTTCGTCTACCAACATTAATGCATTTTTTGATATTGCGACCAAATCATCTTTTTATTATTTACATGGCCTCTGTAAGTCATGGCATTGTTGCAAAATCCTCTGACGTTTTGTACTCTTTCCTATCCATCCTTGATTTTACAATTCCGTGATCCATAAGATGCTTGATGATATCAAAATAATTATAAAGATTCAAACGCTTAACACCTACTGTTTTGTTAAACACATGGCCATGCCTTTGCTTCATTATTTTCATCAATATATGCTGACAACTCCTCACCATACTTATAAAAAAACTTATCCCCTTCCACTGTTGGCCGCTTAGGATCGTCTTTCCTCAGGGTTAATGCTCTTGGTATCTTTTGTCCAGTGATCTTCTTGTTCTTTCCACCAACTGATTCAATTTTCTTATAATGTCGGCCAACTGAAGTTGTGAGGCTATCGGTGGCTGACTAACATCTCTGGCATGACAAAATGCCTCGAGGATGAAATCTTGAGTTTCATCCTATTTAGAAGTGCCCCTGACCTGACCTAGATCGATTGAATGGGTGTGTTGATATCTGCGAGTACAATATATAGTATTCTTTATATATATTAAAAACATTTATGTATATTTAAGTCTCTTAATTGCTTCCCATATATTTTAGAATTCTTAATTTCTTACCATTTATACTATAGTTCAATTAGGAGTTGTTACCTTTTATAAATAAGTAAAATTAAATATTAGAACTATAATTAAATAACAATTAATTGAGAAAAATAGCAAAAAGACGATTTAGTCTATTGCACAGTATTTTAATGAAGGGCAAAAAGTTCAAATCACTTTTCTAAAGATCTTCACACTTTTAATATATTATAGATTATAGATAATCAAACTTTATATATTTCAAAATAAAAAATGAAGCACATTTTTTGTGTAAGATTTTCGTCCCAAAATCTAATTTTGAGGAAAATTAAAAAAATATAATTAATTTAATAAATTCAAGTCAATTAATCATTTTAACAATTTCTTGAATTTTACCCTATTTTACTCCTATATTCTATAAATATCATCAAACAGTTAAATTATTTGTACATAACCCCATCTTCAAATCTTCTAAAAAAATTTCTTATTATCGTTTGTGTTAGATCATTAAATTATTTCATCGCAATATCAAAAAGAGAGAGAAAATATGTATTCAAGGTTTTATGATTAATTTTTTTTTTCTTACAGTCTTGAAAATAAAAATAAAAAGGGACACATTTGCTTATTTTGAGAATTGCTTGATGAGAGAAAGGAGATCTAACTTCTATGATCAAAACTGTTACCTATATATTCTGAAATGAAACTTTTTTTTGTTTAGATTCTCATCTCAATTTTTTTTTAGAAATATTCTTAGTTAAATAGACTTAGATCAATCTTCCCTTTGAGTTAGATCATTAGACTGTTTAATTACATCATTAAAGAAATGGAGAAAAAAATATATTTAAAATATAAGTTGCTTAGACTTTTCAAAAATACTGTCACATTTGTGTCAGATCCTTCAAAACTGCGCTATTTTTTAATGAATCAATACACACCCAATAATAATTTTAAAGAATCCAAGCAACATAGTTTACAATTTTTCAAGTTGAATAATTTTTTTCTTAAAATGTTAAAACAAAGAAAAAATGCAGGAAAACAAATACAGAAGCTTACTTAAGAAATGAAAATTGCTTGTGAGAGCGATAAAAGTATTCGGAGCATAAATCTGTAATAAAAAATAGTATTAAAAAAAATCAAAACTCAATATACCCATTTCATTGAAAAATATATAATTTGAAAAAGTGTACAAGGAAATAACTACCCTATTATGTTTAAATTTGTACCATACATGAAATTCCAAAAGAATAAGAAGATAAAGTAACAACATGGAAAATTAAAGTGCATTAACAACAATTAACCATACGTGACCAGTCCTATATTTAATTCACTTATAATTGCAGTTTCATGGTTTGTTCTATTAAAAGAGATCATAATTTTGGATCTCTCATGAAAAAAGAGTAAAAAAAAAACTCAAAAATTTGAAAAAAAGAAGAAGATAAATATGAAGCCTATCTTATGAGAAACGCTACATCATCTAGCTTACATTCAGCTTTATGTTATATATAGATTATGTTCTTAACTCAACTATTATTGAAATGTGTCCACAATAATAAGCTCAAAACACCCACAATATTAATGTAACACAATTATGCATAAAACACAAAACAATGATATGACATAAATAATACTTTTATTCCAATATTACTCCACAATTTTAGTATAGTTAGTTAGCAGACCCTCTATAATGATTTTCTATGGCTCCCATTTAGGAGTGCATATTCTTGGAAGACTTCTATTTATTTGAAGGCAAGTTTCTTCAATTTCTTCCAAAAGAAGAATTATATATTTTGTAACTGAAAAACTTAATAAGAATGATAAATAAGATATGAAAATTATGTGGAGGCAATAAATAAAAATTGATGTAAAATAACGGTAAATCTAGTTACATGATAAGAGGAATTGAAAAGAGAAAGTAAGAAGAAGTAGAGAGGGTAATTAAGGATTTAATAGTGGCTTTTGAAATTTTTAGATCTGAACCATTAGTCAATTCAAGAATGTTAATATTGCTATACGAATATTTAGGGGTCGTTTGGTACACTGATGGGATAAGTAAGGATATCTATGAGGTGGGATATTTCATGGGATTGCATTATCATTTCCTCTCCATGGGATAATAATTTCACCATTTAGTACAAATGGTGAAATAAAATAATCTCGAAATTAAGCAATACCTTATACCATCATTTATTACAGATAATGAAATAATAATCTTAAAATAAAGTAATATCTTATACCAAATATGAAATAAACATGAAATCGTTATGTTTTTTATGTATAGAACTTTTTGAGTAGCACATAGGTAAGGAAACATAGAAAAAGAAGGTAAAGAAACATAGAAAAAGAAAAGGAAACATAGAAAAAAAATAAATTGAGAAATAAGAAAAAATATTATTGCTTAGCAGCATTGATTGAGGAAAAATTTTCATTAGATGTCTAATTTTATATAGATATTCCAATTTTTCTGTTTTTTTCTTTCTTTCTTAATTATATCTGCTACAATTTATATAATTTGTTGTAATTCTCTATAAATTTGAAATAATTATATATGGAACAAAATAAATGAATCATAATTTGCAAATTAACTTTAGTTTTGGTAATACTTGTCTATACTCTATATTTTATTATCATTTTGCCTTTTTCTAAATTTATGTAAAATACCTCAGTATTGAACTTTACCTAAAATATGATCATTTTTTTCTTAGATAAATTCAAAGTATTTTGTAATGAAAAAGGGTAGAGAGATAGATGAAAAAAAAATGCCACATTTATACAAGAATCTAATAGAAAATATATAAAATTAAGTTAAAACCTCTTAAAAAGTATTCTGATTCTACTTCTTTACTTCTTCTGGTTCGTGCTTCTTCTGCTGCTTCTAAGTCCTACTTCTTTATTCTTCATGCTTCTCTTTTGCTTCTGATTCCTGCTCCTTTTTCTTCTTCTGCTCCTTGTCCATTGTATTCTTCTTTCACCATTAGATATTAAGTACAAAAAAGAATCACATAAATATTATGACATATTTAATATCACAATATTTAAAATTTTATAGACATCAAAATCTTATACTACTATATTTTAAATCATAAGCTTTTTTAAAAATTACTTTATGTAAAAATAATAATTAATGCTTTTTTTCAATTCAGTTGCAGAAATTAAAAGAAAGAGAGTAATTATTTTTTTTCAAAACTTACTCACGTAAGCTCCTTAGCTTGATCCAACTCTTCTTGAATATAAGAATCTAAAACTGCCACACTCGAAAAAACGAAGAAAAAATTCAGAGCTTAATAAATTTCAAATAGACGAAAAAATAAACGATCACTTAAAACTTGTCGACCCATGAAATATCCGAATTTGCTGAGCGAGAGCACCAATTGCAGCAGAAAAAATAATTATGACTTCGGATCTTTAGTCTTGAAATTATAAAATATTTTGATTCTACTTCTTTTGTTCTTCTGGTTCGTGCTTCTTCTGTTGTTTCTAAGTCCTACTTCTTTATTCTTCATGCTTCTCTTTTGCTTCTGATTCCTGGTCCTTTTTCTTCTTCTGCTCCTTGTCCACTATCTTCTTCTTTCACCATCGGATATTAAGGATAAAATAGAATCACATAAATATTATGATATATTTAATATCATAATATTTAAAATTTTATAGGCACCAAAATCCTATACTACTATATTTTAAACCATAAGCTTTTTTAAAAATTACTTTATGTAAAAATAATAATTAATGTTTTTTTTCAATAAAGTTGTAGAAATTAAAAGAAAGAGAGTAATTATTTTTCTCCAAAACTTACTCACGTAAGCTCCGCAGGTTGATCCAACTCTTCTTAAATATAATAATCTAAACCTGCCACACTAGAAAAAACGAAGGAAAAACTTAGAGCTTATTAAATTTCAAGTAGACAAAAAATTGGGTGATCACTTAAAACTTGACAACCCATGAAATATTCGAATTTGCTAAGCGAGAGCACCAACTGCAGCAACAAAAATAATTATGATTTCGGATCTTTAGTTTTGAAATTATTTTTTCAAGGAAGCGTTTACCTCGAGGTGTACACCGCGTGAATCTGAATTGATCGGACTCCAATATAAATATCGAACACTTAATGAGAAACAAATAAATAAAAAAGCAGTACAACGAAAAATTTTGAGGTAGAATGAAAATGGAAGACAAAAAAAGCACAATACAAAGAGTGATTTTACAGTATATCTTTCTCTTTTGTGTTCTTATTTTTTTCCGTGTCCATTGTTGCTATGAATTTTTCTTCTTGCATTGTTTTGTGCTTTTCCTGTTCTCCTTTTTCACAGTGAAGTAGGATTTCAGAAGAACATTAGGTTGCAATTATGCTTTTCTATTGTATCCATAATTAATATGGTTCAATAACTTTACAAAAAGAGGCGACCATTCGATTTCTGTCCAATAAAGAAGACGACCTTTCAATTTTTTCAATGACAAAGCATTCTTAAAATGATTTAGAAGAATAAGAAAATTCAAAATTCTAAGAAAAAAAGATAAATGTCTTTCCTCATCAATCAAGCATGCCACATCAGCAGATCCTTGATTTTCTTTTATATATCTATATTTATAATTTATAATCTATAATTTATTAAAATTGTGAATACCTTTAAAAAAATGATTTGAACTTTTTACCCTTTATTAAAATATTTTTCTTTAGACAAAACTGTCTTTTCACTATGTTTTTAATTTATTATTTAATTATTTTTATTATATTAACTAAACTTCCTAAAATATATGTGACTCCTAAAATATATGGTAGGAGAACTAATTAATATTTTTCTTTCTACTAGATTTCCTAAAATATATGGGACTCCTAAAATATATGGTAATAGAATTAGTTAATATTTTTCTTTCTACTTTTAATTAGAAAAATACTCCTAAAATAGGACTCTATTAAGGAAATACTTCTTTAAATATTGAGATGTACGTTAAACTAGAGAACAAATCGATTTGCCTATTGGGAGAATATGATTGATGCTTATCTAACTTGATTCAACTGCATGTCTAGATTGGTGGATGCTTGATTTTCTAACCCTCAACTTCTTCACTGTTTTTGTCAGCATAATAGAATTCAACACGTGTGTATATATATATCTTCTTTGTTTTCATTCAAAATCATTCTTTAGGGTCAAAATTTCCACTCAGACAAAAATTAGTTGGATCAAAATCGATGCTTTGTGATCACTATTATATTCTTTTTATAGTTTACAAGTCATAGATGAATGTCGGTTGACTTTGAAGAATTTCTTGTGTAAACGTTAGGTTTAATTGTATTGTTTTGATATCTTTTTTATCTTGTTGTTTTATTTTAATTTTCAAATGCTAGATGAATGTGGGTCGGCTTTGAAATTTTTTTTAGGTAAAGGTTAGGTTTAATTGTGTTATCCTAATATCTATAATAGTTTTTTATTTTATGGTAGTTTACAGTTCGTAGATGAATCTCGATTGGCTTTGAGAAATTTTTGTGTGTAAAATTTAAGTTTAATTGTATTATTTTTATATCACCTTTATCGTATTATTTTATTGCAGTTTACAGGTGATAGATAAATATTGGTCGGCTTTGAGGAGTTTTTTTTTATATAAAGATTAGGTTTAGTTGTATTATTTTGATAGCTGTATTATCGTTTATTTTGATATCTGTATTATCATATTATTTTGTTATTGTTTATGGGTGGTAGGTGAGTGTTGGACGACCTTGAGAAAAGTTTTGTGTGTAAAGATTAGATTTAATTGTATTATTTTGATATCTCTATCATTGTATTGTTTTGTTGCAATTTATAGATGGTAGATGAATATCAATCGATTTTTAAAAATATTTTCGGTAAAAATTAGGTTTAATAAATAAATTCTCCATCTTTACATACTCAAAAGATATTAAATTTAATTGTTATATTCACCTTTATTATTTAAATAAATATCCTATTTAATGTAATATTTGATTTCATTAAAGTGAGGTATACACACACCTAAACTAGTATATATATAGATTGGGAGTTTAATTTTTAGGTTTTCTTATATTAATTGCGGGATTGTGAATTAATTGTTTTCCTTTTCTGTTTTGGATTATTATTTCTGTTTTCTTACGGTTTTCTAATAGAGAAAATTATCCCCTATAGTATTATTAGATCTAAAATAATAAATTTTGGCAACACTTTTAGATAATTGCATTAATAGCAATTTAGTTACAAGTTATAACAACTTATTAAAAGATATATTATTTTAATTATATTTTCAAAATTCATTTTTAATTATATAATTTAAAATCAGTTTCATATTTATAGGTTTGTAATCAATATTCCTTTTAAATTGTGTATTGATAATTATGGTAAATATATATTCTCTTTCTCCATTCTAACACTCAAGCTTTCAAAAATTTATTGAAAATTCCAATTCCATTAACTTTACTCATATAATATTCATATTCTTTCCTTGAAAATACAAGATTGAAAAAAGTGGATTTCGTATAATATTCATCTTATTCATGAAAAAAAGTGGGTTTAAGATAATATTCATCTTATTTCCAAAAAAACATAAAGTTGATATATTTGTTGTTTTCATTCTCCATTGTGAATCATGTCTAAACCAAAATTTGATTTTACTCCTTCGCGTAGAAGTCCTAGAATATTCAACCAACGATTTGCTCCATTGTGAATCATTATTTAACCAACGATTTGTTCTCCTTCATCAGAAATTCTCTTTCTTCTATTTTTTCTTTTGTTCTTTTAAAATAATATGATATAAGGAGTATTGTCAATTTCTTTATTAAATACTCATTGTATATAACAATAAAAGTTATGTAGAGAAAAAATATTAAACAATCAGTTTGTGTTGGTAACAACATAAATAAGGATTTAAATATAGATCGTAATCTTTCATAAGAATAATATAGTGAAAATTATCTTGTATATACTTATTAAATTGTTTTGTGTATGAATTCTATATAAAATCAGTGTGAAGTATGTATAATGATTGCAGAAGTTGGTATAGAAATCAACTTTCACCAAATATTATACATTATTATTTATTTTAGTGTATGAAATAAGTATACAAACTTGTATTTTTGAATTATTTCATGTATGAAATCTGTATAATATCAATATTACATTCAAGGTTTATAAAATAGTTTCTTACATGTTATATTTATATAAAATGAGTATAATGTGATTGTGATATTCAATTAAGAAGATATACTTAAGATTATAAATTGAATGGAATCGGTTTATAAAGTGTTTTCTTACATGTCACATTTGTATGAAATAGATATATAAATTGATATTTATGGATTACGATATTAAATTTAGGCGATACAAATTTATATACTCATTCCATACACTATATATGTCTTTCTCTCTTTGAATCAAGATTCCATCTGATCTACTTTTGTATTAAATTAAGATTTAATGAACACTATCATCTTTCATACTGAAAAAAAATCACGATTTATAAAGAAAAATTGCAGTAAATCTGGTTGACACAAACTTAATTGATATCCAATTCATTCAATGATGTTAAATACAAAACAACTGTTAAATTAGCATAGCACCGAATAAAAAACTACTTGAATACAAAAACTAAACTTTGTTCATTAAAATAATTAATAGAAACTCTTAAGGTAGTGTATGAAGATGGAAACTCTTAATGGAAGTATTAAAATAGGAGAAAAGAAAAACGGTTAGAAGGATTTGGGGTGGATTGATACTAATAATAAATGATAACTATATTTAAGGAAGGATTATTGTATATTAGTTGTATTAAATCTTTATTTTCCTTTTCAGTAATTACTTTTTTTGTATTTTTTTAAAAAACAAAAAAACGTTTTTATTTTTTATTTTTTTTATAAGATTTACTATAAATTGAAAAAATGAAAGTTATGGTATAAGTTGTAATTTCCTATCTAATAATTGCTATATACGTTTTTTCCCTTTCTAATAACACAAATTTTCCTTTTTATTGTGGGATTATAGGGTTTAAACTTTGGTTAATATTTTTTAATATACTTTCTTATTAAAATAATGTAAGGAGATTTATAATTTGTAGAATTTTTTGCACAATTTGAATATTTAAATTTAAATAATAAAATAATATTTAATAAATTTAGTTTAATGTAACTTTAAAAATTATTTAACTTACTCTTCAAAAAAGCAAGACACGATAACTAATTTATGACCGAGAATAAAAGTAATGAGTATTAAGATTTTCAATATCATAGAAGATAAAATCTTGTCAGGTGGGGCTGTACCACACCGCCTGCCAGACTAATTTTCAAATATCGGATTAAGCCATAGTCGGAATACCGAACTAAAGCACCAATCGAAATATAAAAGAATTTTCGAATAACTTAATGACTGTATAAAAGAATTAATCTTTTTACCCAAATAAGGGGCCTGTCAGATATTTAATATACTTATGTTGAACCCATGTGTCTAGAAGTTCTGACTGTGCCAAAGGTCACCCTGTTTTTATTCATCTCTCACGGGCTAAAGAGGCACAACTTACTAGACATAGTCATTAAGACAAAGCCAATATTAGCCATATTAAACTCAACTGTACCACCATTTTGGAACCAAGTCAAGAAATTATAGAAAAATTCTTTCATATTTTGATAGAGTCTGGATCTTTCATAGTTACCTTGTAAATGAAATTATATCTTCAACATAGGTATGGGAAGTCTTTTTAGACGGACATAGTCACGGCTGAAAGGGAAGAAGAAGTATTAAAAGTACATCAGAAGAGAGGAAATAAGTACCTTAAATTTGGCCAGATGCAAAGCCAAAATAGTGAGTAACGACGACCATTTGCCTTCTTTTATTTAAACCTTCGAATAATATACAAGAGAAATAAGAGATAAGGAGGAGCACTAGGCTTAGAGAGAGAAAGAGAAAATGAAAATTTATAACTTGTATCTCTCTAACAGATGAGGTACCTATATATAGAAAAAGAAAGCATTTGCACAGAGTACTTATGGGTCCCACATTTAGGTCCCTGTGCATAGTGTTTTCTCTGTTCTAAAAAGGTCCTACAAACGTAGTAAAAATAATTTCTGGGTCCTTTAGGTCATATATTGTCTTTTCCTCTTTTGAGCTGGCGAAGCAATTCTTCCGTTTTTTCAGTTTCTTCTTTGTTTAGAACATTTTCTGGAGTAAGTGGCTGGAAATCTGGAATATCTGCGGCCGTTTCTTCACTTGTAATTCTTTTCATGGAAGCATCTGAGTGTTGTTCGACTGTTTTCATTAAATTTTTGTGAACCTCTTCTAAATATTGTTCAATTATTTCTATTTTATCGCCTTCATAAACAGAAATTCATCTTGAAATGTAGTTGAGATTTTTATCTTCAATGACTTTCTTTTGAGGAGTAGTAGAGTATTCATAGATCTTTTTATTAATGGACTCTATCAGATCTCGATCATGTGGTAATTTAGTGAATGGGTCTTTTCTTTTCAGTTTTTTCCCAGAAGTTGTTATAAAATACCCTATAGAGTCCGAGTATTTGTTCTTTTGTGTATCCAAATTCAACACTTTATTTATGTATCCATGGGATGGAGAATTCTATGAAGAAATACATCTGATCAATTTTGTCAAGGTTACAGACATGGTCTGAATGATATAATTTCATTAATAATGGTGATAGCTTGATCTATTTTTTTTTATAGAGTTGTAAATATTCTTCTGGCAGAATTTGAATTGTAGGGTCATGATATGGCCACCAATGTATAAACCAATTAGGAATTAGTTCTTCAAATACTTTAGAACAAATCTTCAATAACCAAGTATTCTTATGCTTGATATTGTTATAATGTAAAGTCTGGGTAAAAGCCTTAATATAATCCCAATATGTAAAAGAGATTTTTGATCCTTTTATCATCATAGCCTTTTCGGTCATAGAAGTTATGCCCCAGTCATCTATTGAAATTAGTTTTTTAATAACAATCTTTGAATATCCGTGTACATCTGGGGTTGAATCACCCATTTGGTGATGTTCTAATTCTACACTCCCAGTGGACTGCGATATCATTTCATAAAATGCTCTTGTTTTGTATCACTCCCCTGCAAAATAAAGGTTAGCCAATAAATATTTATGGAGGAGTTTCTAGGGATCATTTTGTTTGCAAATTTTAGAGTTTTCTACGAGAACTATTATCTCTCGATTATCAAGATTTTCATATTGTTGCCTATCAACAAAATTTTCTTTAGTAATTGATGCAAACAAATCTGCTTGCTTTGTTTTTATAAAAGACTGCAATTGCTCATATAAAGGTTGATCCTTTGAAATATCATTTAGATGGATCGAAGTGCTTATATGCTGAGTTTTTTTATCTTTTGATGAAGATTCTACAATATGCGGAATTCTTGCATTTATCAAGCTCATATTTCCCCTTTGTAATACTGGGAAATTAGATGAAGATGAGGCGTAAGATGATGAAGGGGAGTATCTTCCCCCAGAGGAAGAGTATCTTCCGAGTATCTTCCTCCTTGGTTTCTGCCTCTGCCTCGACCTCTGGCTACTTGCCAGGGTAGATCTGTAGACATACTGCAGTAAAAGATTAGTTATATAAATCAATTATACCAATCAATTTCATTGCGTATATCTTCAAAATTTGGAAGAAATAAGTCTTCTTCTATCCTGTCATGAATGATTTTTTCTAATATAATAAAATAAATATCTTCATTTAGAGTAATGCTTTTGATAATAGTAATTATTATTTTTTCAAAAAGAAAGTATGTATAAAAATTTATTTAATCACTTAAATATTCTCTAGACAAGAAATCAGGTAAAGAATTTTCACTCTCTTTCTTGGACGGTATTTCAAAATCAAAAGGGGCTAATTGGGCTTGCCACCTTGCAAAGATTAACTTAGAAGCATCATGTTTGAAATCTTTATCAAACATATATTTAACTGATTGAGCATCAGTCCTAACTATAAATTTCTGATTATATAAATCATCTTGGAATTTTAAAATACACTTAACAATAGTCAACATTTCATGAGCCACAATGGCGTATTTTTTTGACTTTCAGACCATTTTCTAGAATGAAACCTAATGAGAAATTTAATAATATTATGGGGATTTACTTATTTAAGTATTCCACCATAACCAACATTCGAAGCATCAGTCTCAACTATTTTTAACCAAGCAGGATTAGCTAAGGTTAAACAAGGTAAAGACTCGACACGTTCTTTAATTATTTTTACCAGATTAGTGTGAGCATTAGTCCAAGGTCCTTTGTAATCTTTTTTTATCCTATCATATAAAGGGGCTAAATCACGAGACAGATTTTGATAAAAAGGAGAAATATAATTAAGACTACCTAAGAACCTTTGCAATTGAGTTTTATCAGTTATAACATCAGGGAATATTTTAGCAAAGTCCAAAGCCCTTTGTATGAGTTTGATTTTTCCTTGGCAAATAGTATGTCCTAAAAATTGAACATTAGTTTGAAATAGGCACATTTTTGGTTTAGAAAAGACGAAATCATTTTGTAACACAATTTGCTTGAATTTATTCAGATGTTTAAAATGCAATTCTAATGATTTTGAAAATGCAAGAATGTCATCAATATAAATAATTATAAAATCCATATATGGATTGAATATATCATTCATGATTTTTTGAAATTCAGAAGGAGCATTTTTCAGACCAAACGACATTACATTCCACTCATATTGTCCAAAAGGAACATTAAAAACAGTTCTATATATGTGCTCTTTAAAAATCTAAATTTCCCAATAACCTGATTTTAAATCAAATTTTGAAAATATATTAGCATCATATAATCTAGATAATAAATTCTTTTTATTAGGTATCGGATACCTAACCCATTTCAAAACATTATTAAGAGGTTTATAATTAATTACAAGTCTTGGCATATCACATTCTTTTTCAGCAGCATTATTAACATAAAATGCAGTACACGACCAAGGGGATTTTGAAGGTTTTATAAGATCCTTTTGTAAGAGATTATCAATCTCCTTTTTATAGAATTCAACTAACTTTGAGCTCATTTGGCAGGGTCGAGATTCAGTTGGAATTTTATCTTCACTGAAATCATCTTCATAAGGAAGAGTAACAATATGCTCTTTGCGATTCCAAAACGCATTTGGGTGGTCAACACAAATATCAACAATCATTTGTTCAGAGATCATTTTCATTTTTTCTTGAATTTTTACAGAATTCATTGTATTATGAATATTCATACTTATCATTTCAAACTATAAAAAATTTACCTGTCGATGATTCATTTCAATTAAGGCAATTATGTCACTTGTTACTGGGTCTGTAACAAAAGGGTGGAAAATTTCTTGGTTTTTATAAGTAGCCTTGAAACCATTTGCATCAATATGCGTGTAAGGATAAATAACATTTATAAAAGGTGTTCCTAAAATAATATGAGGATATAACTGATTTTTTACTAAGAAAAAGAAATGTGGAATGCAAATTTTATTTCTACAAATATGTGCATGAGGTAGTTTATAATTAATATCAAGAGAATTACCAGATGCAGATTTGACTATATGCGTGATTTTATGAAAATATCTGATTGGAATTAATCCTTCCTGAATGCAACTAACATCAACACCACTATCAATCATAGCCACATTAGTTACAGAAAATTCATTATTAATCAAAATAGTACAGTTTATATACTATTTATGGGATGTAACTATTTGCATCATACCCAAAAAATAATCATTTGCTACATCAAGATTAGAAATAATATTATTGTTAGAATTTTCAGAATTTTCACAATTTTTTCTTTCCCTTTGGAACTAGAGGCAATATCATTTTGAGAAATATCTTGTCCAACTTTTGAAATTCTATGATCTAAAATCATTTGATTTTGTTTCAAATAAATATTTCTCTTTTTAAATTTTCAACTTCTAATTTCAAATCATTGAAAGACGTGTCTTTACCAGCTGTTTGACTAATGGCAAGGCATCTATTAACTTTGATTAGAGAATAAGGCATAATATCAATAATAAAATCAGTATTTTTCTTGACATGTTTATTATCAACAGGCTTAGAAGTATCAGTTTGGGAAGAAGTAAGATCAATAATTTTTTGTTGAAGCTTTTCATCAGTAACTTCTTTTAATAATTCTAAAGTGCTATCAACAGTGATTGTTTGAATATTTAAATCTAAATCTTCAAATTGGGATTGTAATTTGTAGAAATTATTACAATCAGTGCAGGGTTTTTTGTTGGCATGATTTTCATTATTAGTTAAATCAAATAATTCAACCTCAGTGTCGGATTCAGATTCATATTCATAATTTGATTCAGAACTTGAAGTATATAATAAACCATAAACCTTATCATGAGCCTCATCAGAAAGTCCTAAGGACTTGAGGTTTTGAAGTTTACAATTTGTAGCAATATGACCAAATTGACCACAATTATAACACCTAATTTTTTCTAAATCTCTCTTAGACCTATTTTTCGTAATTCTAGTAGACTTACGATGGGTTTTTTGGATTCACGCTCTTCTTTGGATCTATGTATGAATTTTATTTTTATCCTATGAGGATTATCTGGGTCATTTGTTCTAACAATAACATACCTATGGCTCTTTTTCTTTGAATTAGAAGCAACAAGATTTTTCATAACAAATTGTCCACAAAAATTACCTAATTGGGTTTTTTCTTTAAGCCTATCCAGCTTAATTTGTCTAGACAATTTCAACTCATTACAAAGATTGAGACCTTCTTTAGTATAGGTTGTAATAAGCTGACCATAAGTAAAATATGTCCAAGGGATTGCACCATATTGTCCCTTAATTAATTTTTTAACCCTTTCTGCAAAAAGAGGTGGAAGTCCATCTATGAATCTAGCTTTCCAATGTTTTAGCCTGGATTCGGGTAGATCCGTAACTCTACTAATGAAAGTATCCTTGTACCATTTGAATTCTCCTAAATGTTTACATCTAAGGCCATTTAAGAGGGTACGAGTATTTTCATGTTGGTTGGTAAATCTACCCTCAAATTGTTGAATAATGGTAAGGGTAAGGGTATAGACAATATTTTCTCTACCTTCTGGTAGTTATCTACCTAGGTTGTCAATACCAGGCATCATATTCTTAGCTTAAAAAATTTTGTTTCTTTCATTGTTGGAAAGAAAGTTGTCCTACCAGCCACGAACTTGGCCAGTAAAACCCGCAATAATTATTTTACATATAGTGGCATCTGTTCGAATAGGATTGCCTTCACTATCTTTAGGGCTAGTGACTTTGGCAATAGTAGAATACATTAACATACGATGGACTAAAATAGATAATTGTCTTTCTGATAATCCATCTAAATTTCATTCATAAATATGATCTCCACTATATGACGTGTTTGTTAAGGACCAATCTCTTTCTTCTATTAGAACATCTTGAAGAGTTGGTCTTGGATAATAAGCATTTTACATACGGGGAACATCAACATATTTTTTCCCGATTGTTCTTTTACCAAACCTCTGAGTTTATTTAACTCTGAGTGGATTTCAGCACCTATGTCCATAACTGGAGTAGACTCCAAGTTATCAACAAAATCATTAGACAGATCTATGGGCTTTATGTTTAAACTAGAAAATTTCTTTTCAAGTAATTTTTCAAGCTGTTCTAAATCTGAGGGTTTTCCAAAACCTTGAATATCAAGAGGCCTTTGAATATGAAGCTTAGCTGTCAAATCTTCTATTTTGCTTTCTGATGTGGAAGCAATATCATATGACCTTTGACTATCGCTTAGCTTCTTAATTAAAGTTGTCATAGTATCGAGTTTTTTATCAAGAGAAGAAATATGTTCTCCAAGAACTTTAACATACAGACTCAAATAATTATTTTGAGCAATTAAACTATTTATTTCAGAAATAGTGATTTTCCAACTTCATTATCAATGAATTTTTTAAAAGCAAAAAAGGTTATACCGATATTATTAGGTAGTATAAAAGATGATTGAGGAGAGTAAATAGCCTGAGTTATAGTACCATTTGAATTTTGGTATGATCTTTCAATAATTCTTATTCTTACCATTTGAATTTTGGTATGATCTTTCAATAATTCTTACATATAAAGCAGGTATGCCGATATAAACCATGGCACAAAAAAAATAATTTGATTATTTAATGCACACATTTCATAGAATTCTACAGAAATATTTTTCATTTCATCAGGACTATAAGTTTCAAAAAACTATGTCCTAAAACTTTTCCATTTTTCACCAAAAAATTCTTTTTTAATATAATTTCTTGCCTGTGATCCAGGACTAAAATCAATTAGATGAGGAATCATGATTTAACAAGAATTAACATCAAACTCCATTTCAGAGGGAGTGGGGTTATCTCTATCTGGGACATTATCATTATCTTGAACTATATTTGTTTTAGAATTGATTTTAATCTTTTCAATACTTCTAAGTGGAGTATGCAAATCTGCAGAACTTAGAGTATGTAATGATGCAGCACAGTTTCTAGCTGCACTATATACTAGTTCAATTGGAGAGATGTTATGCATAGCAGGCAACATTCTAGCATAGAAAAAAAAAATTTGGTTATAAACGGTAGAATTAGCATCAAATTGAAGACAAATTCTGCCATCAGTATTTTGAGTTACATGAGTTAACTCTGAGTTTATCACATCCTCCGCAAGTTGTTTTGGATAAATGACAGAGTTTAAAATTCATGTTTTTGGGAAATTAATTTCATCTCATCTTATTGGTCTCTTGGTAGTGACCTTGGATTTTACAAAATTTATTTCAATAAGCATAGTATAATCAGAAACATCATAAATCAATTTACATCGAGGATTCATTATAGCTAATAAACGATAATAAATGCAATAGGATAAACATATTAGGTCGGATCCAGGCGCATAATTATAACCATGGGTTTTTACATTTAATATCAAAGCATCAAGGATATTCACATTAATCAAAGATAATTGTAAATTTGACCGAGTGTTAAAATATACAGGGCCATATACAATTGTCGATTCAATAGATCCCATCAAAGACTGTCTGAAATTTAAATTTCTAGCATTGCGTAGTACAACTAGAAATGTTTCTGGAAGACCTTTCAAAGTTAAAGGTTTAAAAGCAATTTGCACTAAACTAATATGCATAAAATTATACTAATTTTTAAGTATATCAATATCTTGTTTATTCAGTAATTTTATAGTCTGTTCGTCAGCATTTAAAGCAATAGATTGCTCAGTATTTTTTTATTATTTGCCTATATTTAAATTTATCAAGAAAGCCATATTCATAAATGGTTTTTATATCTACTTTTGAAATTATCTATTTATTTAATAAATCCATATCTTGAGGTAAGTCTACCTCTTTAAGTTTAGTACTTTTCGTACTAACTTCTCCCATATCCATTTGTATTAAAAGTAATGAGTATTAAGATTTTCAATTAAGTCCTTTTTGTACCGAAGTCAAACACATTTTCAATTTGAGTGGATCCATCCCATCTCTTTCCAATTTTGCTTATATGAGAATCTCTAAGGGATGATTAAAAAAAATACACATAGTAAATATACATTGCAATTTTGAGGCTAAAAGAGTACATCACATTTTTATAGCCCAAAATTAGTATTTGGTCATGGAATCAAAAGTAATTTTTTTTGGTATAATATTGTATACATATGTATATTATATTGTATAAAGTTGTATATACAATACAATCTTTTATTATATAGAATAATGTTATATATACAACTATGCAATAACATACATAATTAACAAATATTACATATGTATATATATAATGTTTAAGCAATGTATCTACGTCGTATAAGTGTGTATAAAGTAAAGAGGAACAAGAAAATCATCGAAATTAAACAAAAATTGTATTGTAAATATAACAATAAAATACAGTATAAAAATATATACAAAAAATGAATTTTGTCTTTTTCCATGAATCCAAGCATCAAATCATCCAAAGACACTTCAAAACTATACCAAATCATCCAAAAAGATTTATGTTTCTCAATACATAACCGATCTTTTGCAATCATACCATCTCGAAACACAGCTTATTTATGAAAATTCAATTTTCAAATTTTGAAGCTTAGAGATACAATAATGGTTGAACATCCAAAAAATTCGTGAATGAAAATTTGTTATATGCTTGGTCTATGAATTTTATGGACTTGTATTCCCGTAGATATTCATTAGTTGTAGCAATAATAAACAACTATGAAATATTTCACGAATTATGCATTAAATCAACATTGTGCTAAAAATTGTAAAGTAATATTTTGGACATATATAATTGGACCATTTTTGATAGTGTAATTTACAGTGAGCTATATTTTACAATGTGATATTATTAGATGCACTTTTATGTAATTTTCCCAATATTTAATGCATTAGTGGCTCAATAATTCGTACTTTATGAAGGTGACACCATATCCATTTAGAAAATAATTGAGATATTTTGGACATGATTAGCAACTACTCATATCATCTAGAGAAGGCAATTTATAGCCTTTTGTCTAACGAAATCAAAATTACATGTAGAACCAAAATTTAAAAACTTAATAGATTTGGAATTCTAATCCATTGAAGTTACTGAATTTTAAATTAATATTTTGTATGTATTCAATGAATATCTTATTTATTTTTGAAAAGGTGTTTATTTTAGAGAATTAAGGAGGCTTTAGATAACTATTTTGAATAGTAGTATTAGACTTGTTTTCTAAATGATGAAAAAAAGTGATTACCACAAAGCAAATTTGGAATTTTCAATCATAAATCGTTGCTCTAATATTGATTATTTTTAAAATTAATTAATAAACACAAATTTTTATTCTCTAAAAAGTATTTTTCTGCCATTTCTAATAAAAAATAGTTTTCAAAATAAGCAGATTTTAAAAACTCGAGAATAAGCACATCTCAATTGTCATATCAATCTCAATTATTAGCATTCTAAGCTTAAACAGAGTAGTAATCTTAGATTGTTCCAAATGCAACCAAATCCCACCCTAAATCTTCTTCAATAACAACAAATTGAATCTATTCAAGGAAAAACTCGTTCGTTGCAATCATTACTTGAATCATCGGAAAACATCAATGGTCATGAAGCGCTGATCAAATTTACAATAAAAAGCGTTGACTATAAAATATAAATCAATCACGGAAAAAATTTAATATTTCAAAGAAAATTGAAGAAGAAGTTTACGATTATCTTTCTGGAGGCATAGTTACAGAATCAAAATCAATTGATTCCACGAGGGGAGACTTAAGAGAAGATTAAACAACAGGTTGCAGGATACGACAGTTAGTTCATTAAATAGAATTACAAGTGATTTTCATTTTTCAGAGGTTGAAACGTGGGGACGCACCACCGTTATAGGAACCTGGTCCCTGAGACTATGATAAAGGCAATAAAACAGTAACGAACTAAAACTGGTAGGAATTAAAAAAACACAGTATTTTATGTGGAAACCTCCTTGCTCATGGAAGAAAAAACTACGACTTGCCCTCACAAGCACTCAAACTTCACTATAATAAAAACTCATTGATTATAACCTCCAAGAACTTAACTCTATGTTTCACTAGTTACAGTAGCTCTACTAGAACTACCTCTACTCACCTCAAGTGCCTTACAATCGACTAACTCTAATCGATTTGACCTTAGGTAACTCTACCTAAGCACTCTAAGGCAAAGATAAAGACATTACTATTATGAGATGAGTAATTCGATTACAAAGAAAGACTTGACTCAAGAATAATTAAACTCGAAGCACACACAGATTTGGAACTTAAGCAAATGAGTTTTCATTATTTCCTCAATTCACCAATTTTGCATAAACTACTTGAATGAGAAGCATCCTTTCTATTTATAGTAGTGTATAAATCAGGGTTGAATTTTGATTGAACCAAATGCACAACAGGTAACCTGCACTCCTGTACAATTAGTTACACTAACAAATAAAACTGTACAGAGATGTGATAGCTGTACCACTTCATGATGAGTCAGGGACCTGGTCCTTTAAAGATAACTGATCATCATCAAAACATGAGACATCAATTTTTTCCATTTTTGATAATGAAAAACCATAACATCAAAGCATCAAAATTCATTCAATCATTAAAGCACCTTCTACTATCCATCTGTGTTCCCCCTATCACCATGCTTCCTTCTATTATATAGATAGCCATATCAACATCTCATCATATCACATCAACACCACATATCAGAGCACCTGGTTCCTACCATAATGAATTCAGTATTCTCTCTTTTGGTATTATTAAAAAGAAAGAACAATAAACCAAGAAAAAATAAGCACAAATCAGTTAAGTCATAGATAATGGGCAACACTAACATAAATGAACACATAAGTAAAGAAGACAGATGATAAACTCAAATAATAAATTCATTCATATTAAATAGGATTAGTACTATTACAGAATAACAAAAATATAAAACATCTAAATCTTCAAAAATCCACACAAGAGTCAAGGACAAGAAACTAACAAGGGAAAGGATTAAGAGTAGAAGGAAAGGGGTTTAGGTAGATTGGAGATTTTGGGGGAAATGGTATTTAGAAGCATCTCCATTTGTCCCTAAGAAAGCATAGTCCCAAGATCTGTGCCTAATTATTTAGACTCTAAGTATTTGTAGCCCCGAACTTGTACTTGAAGAACCTAAAAAGAAATATTAAGTGTGATTCCTTTCAAACCCCTTATTTTTTATATTTTTGTACTATTGGTTTGAATTTAGCTAGTATCTATCATTTCAAACTAATTTAGTCACCACTCACATTGTTCCTCGTAGATTTGATCCCAACTCCCAAGTTGGATAAATATATTAACGATGATCGTCTTGCAGTTAAATTGACGTGTAAGTTGAGTATTACAAAAAATGGTGTTGTTGCCGGGGAACAATTTGGCATATTGAGTTAGTTTGAAAATCTAGCTTACTTGCTTGAATTCAAACTTGTAAATATTTATTTGTGAGTTTCTTTTGTTAGGTAGATTTTTGTTTTTGTTTTACTTTTCTCTATGATATCTTCCGACAAATATGATTTTGGTAGTTGAAAGTCCTATCTTAACGATCTATGTTCATATTATGATGGACCTCACTTTGGAAGAGATTGCACATATGCTCCCAAAAGAGAGATGGAAACACTATCTTGATCGTATTGGGAGTATGATTGTTTTTTGTGTGGAGGTCGAGATGCACATTGGAGTGATTGACCAAATACCCCCTCCCTCTATTATGCTAAACGAGTTGCTAGTTCTTCTTATGAGTGTGATAGGTCTTATGATGAGATGAAGGAAGATCAATATACCAGATACAATAATTTTGAGGTAATGCATCAAACTATTTTGAATCGAGTAACTACAACTAGGGAGACAATAGTGTCTTTTTAACATGAAATGCATGCTTGTTTATAAGTATTGTGGTTGTTAGCTGTTGTAGTTGGTGTACACACCAATGGGGAGGTCTTGAGCACCTAGAATTAGGCCTAAACCTGTAAAAATTAACGTGTGCACCATGTGTTTAATTCAATGCCCCAATGAGTTCAATGTGAATTCCTTTGAGTTTGGGGCTATAATAATCACATATTCTAGGCTTAAATTCTCTGATTATAATATTGATGTGCCTAGTTGGAATACAAATTTAGGGTTAAAATTATGTGTTTTGAGTAATGTGCAGAACTCTCGACCATGGTCTCAGGTACTGCGATTGAGTTCCTGATGACCACGATCGTGGCACAGTGATCACAGTCATTGCTCCGATATCACCATACCTGAGGGAAATCTTCTACAGCAGCTAAAATTTCTACACACCTATTTCTAAGCACAGAACCTCTACAATATTACCACATGAGTTTATCTAATTAATCTAGCATAATTTTGGTGTGATAATGCTAATGATGGTTTGGATTGTAATGCTTACAGGTACTAAGCCACAAGGATGGGAGATTTTCACAACACAAAGTTCATGGCCGACGAATGTGAAAACCTCTACTACAGTGATCTGCCAAGGATAAAATTACTCCCATAAAGGAGTATTTGCCTTGATAAAGTAGAGAAGAATAACCTAACATTCCATGCCTGACTCACTGCTATCTGGTGTTTTGCCCCGGATCCCTGCTATGCCAATGAGCATTGGGTACATGATTTCTACGTGAACCTTAGTGTAGTTTCTCTCAAAAACCCAATAATGATGATTCAGGGTAAGCAAGTGTACTTCGGAGCAGAGCAGATTAATGAGATATATGGGCTCCTGAATGCTGACATGGAGTAGTTTCAAACAAAAGCATGTGATCCAAGGACCTGGATGACAAACATATTATGTCCGGAAAAAGAAGTTCTCTGGGCCACCACTAAGAGAGATATTATGATGAATGACTTCACAGCTGAGGCCAGGCTTTGGCTGAATATTATCTACACTAGAGTATCACTGTGCATTCACATGACTATTTTTACAGATTTGCAAGTGTGGATAGTGGCTTGCATTCTCTCTGGCATTACTCTAAACATGGGTGGGATTTTGCTCTCAGAGTAGAGGCATTTCAAAAACCATGGAGGTATACTTCTTCTCTTTTCTTCCCTTATCACGGAGCTTTAAAAAAGGGCATAGGTGGAGGAGTATATTGTAGATATCTGGGTGCACCCAGGCCCCCGCATTTTCCCACTCAAATTTTGGGGTGAGGGTGCCCCTGGTCAGATAAAAAAAAAGAAGGTGGACTTATGCAAGTCGACCCAAGAGGACACAAACTCTTATAGACCTTCGCCAGCCAACCCCTTAGATAACATCTTAGGTCAGATGTGGGTAGGTAAGGACCTATTATCCAAATTATCTCAAGGACTAGAGGAGTTCTCTACTGATCGCCATTCATAAGTAGCTTTGTTAGATTATGAGATATACCGAAAGAAGCAGAAAAATCAAGGATCCACAGTTGCCATCTTGGAAAGAGCTTATTTAGCCTTGGCTACATCACACAGCGACCTCAAGGAGTTGTATGAAAACATGGTAAAGAGAGATAAAAAGAGAGATAAATTCCTCAGAAAGCTGTGAAAAGGGGTAAAAGGCATCTTCAAGGTGCTCACACCAAATAATCGACTACCTTACCTAGGTTGGAGAGTGATGACGAGGCCCCTTCAGATTGGTTAGCTGATGATACCAGGGGTGATGGTGCAGAGTCAGCGGGAGAGAGTAGCTCTTGATGCATATTCAGGGAGGACCCTTACCTTTTGTCTATTATTTTATTGATTATGCAGTGGGGACACTTCTTACCTTTCATTTGGAGGTGCCTTTCCCTATATTTGTATTATTTTGATGTATTTTTAAATATTTTTATGTTGTTGTAATGAAGTTGTGGATGCTGTTTTTATTTTGTTTTCGGATGCTATATTTGGGCACTCTGATGGAGCTCACATTTTCATGGATTATCATGTAGTTTTATTTTTAGTTTTTCTTTTTACTTTAGTTTTATGTTGATTATGATGATGCATGATAAACCTTGCCCTATGACAGATTGAGTGATGACATTCTTAAGGATAAAGCATCCTATTTGGGTTTTGAGCCATAGATGTAGGGGAATTCTGAGTACCCGTGTTATCAAGTCTGTGTACTTGTGGCATTATAAATTTGGGATCTTATTGTGCACCTTTGCGAAATTTGAGTAGACATATGGTTTGTTTACCTATATCAAGCCGAAATGTGAGGCTAAAACTTTGGTTGTACCCGTAAGTTAGCAAATTGAGCATGATACAAATGCAAAACAAACTACCCCTTCCGTCCAAACAAAATTTCAAAAATCAAGGGCATAGACGTGAGCAACCTTGTAACAAAACTCTTTCTCTTTTTGTGACTCCACAAATGTTTGACTTGTTAATAATGATAGATACTCCAATTTTGTCTCTAACGGGAGGGCCAATTAAGCCTCCCTAATGAATTTTCCATGCCATGTGTGGTGAGATATTTGCATTCATCTCTTGTATACTTGTGTTATCTAGAACTTACACCATTAGTCTCTTTGGTTGGAGTAATGATCTTAAGCCATCGTTGTGACTTTGGAAGCCACTTTATCTTAAAAAGCCTACCTATGCATAAATGTAATCCCTAGTCCCACTTTGAGCCTTTGGACCTATCTTTGGCATACATATTACAAGTCGTGAACCCTTTTTTTATTCCTCTTTTGAACCATGCCCTCCTTGAACTTGAAAATGCAACTTGAGGATAAAAGACTAAGTTGGGGGTTATGAAGATTGGTAGAAGTAAGTTTGGTGCCAGAAGTTTTTAGTGAAATACCTCAGTTCCCAAGCATTGAAAATAAATAAGTTGAAAAGAAAGGGCCAAATAAAGGAAAAAATTGCATAAAAATTTTAAGAAAAAGAAATAAAAGAAAATGGGTGAACAAAGGAAGCATAAAGTAGGCATGTGAAAAGAAAAAAGATCAAAGAGGAGTGGCCTATAGTCAAAAAGGCGAATTAAATAGTGTGATGTAGATGATCAAGGAAGGGTGTATCCATGTTGTTCCCAAATGATATCCTACCCTAAACCGAACCTATGTTACAAGGTCAAAAAGTCCTTTGAGATCTTCAACCATTTACTTTCTTTGTAGTTACGATTGAAAATAGGGGCAAGCCTATGGTATGAAACTTGTTGACATTGAGAGTTCTTTTGTTAGGGAGAGAGTTTTTGCACTTAAATTCCTTGTTACATATTTGGTAGCTTGGTGTATGAAGTTTTCTTCCTTGTAAGGAAGCATGTGAATGAGTTGAGGTAGGTGATTTTTTTCATCTTTCGAGAAATAAGGCAAATGAAGTATAACTTAGTTTTGATCAAAAGTGAGTCACTTTAAGAGTATTGGTTGTTATTGCTTTATTGCTCTTTAAAGTTTTGTGCATCCTTTGATATTACATTTTTTGATGAGGGGTGTAGTTAGAATGGTTAGTCCATGTGCAATGAGCTACTTGTGGTAGTAACTAAGCTTGAAGTCATTGTGATATTTGAGGCATGAAAAAATAGGCATGAAAGTGTAATGTCTCATGATAAGGGGTAGTGTTGATTGAGGACAAGCAAAGCTTTAAGTTAGGGTGTCAGTGAGGTAGCCTTTTCCTACGTATACTTCTCTTTTACTAAGTACATTTTTCATAAAAAATACACATTTAAATCCATTTTTATTAAGAAGTAATACAAAAATCAAGTTCTTCCGTAACTACGGTACATACAGGACATTGTTAAGAGTCAACACTTTGCCTGGTGTCATTTTCAGGCAGACTTTTCTTATTCCTTCAACTTTTACAGTTGCGGGGTTTGCCATATAGATCTTCTCTTCGCCTTGAGCGGGAGAAAATACAGCAAACAACTCTTTATTTGCACAAACATGACGTGTGGCACCAAAATCCATCCACCATTTTTGAGGATTTCCCACCAAGTTACATTCAGACAGCATACACAGATCGTCCATTTCTTTCTTGGATTCAACCATATTTGCTTGGTCCTTCTTTTTGCCTTTCTTTGGGGCATGATAATCTGTTGACTTATATCCAATCTCGCCACCATTAAAGCATTTTTTCTTGAATTTCTTCTTAGGTTGATTGCTTTTTTGTCCAGCTTTCCTTCGGTCTTTTGAGTTTTTGTGGTCGTCTTCTACAATGTTTGCTCCACTTATTGAAGAATTTCCTTTTGACCTCCTTTCTGCGGCTTTGTTGTCTTCTTCAATATCCAGCCTTACTATGAGATCTTCGACTATCATCTCCTTTAGTTTATGTGTCAAGTAGTTCTTAAAGTCCTTCCACATAGGCGACAACTTTTCTATTATTGTAACGACTTGAAATACCTCGTTGACAACCAAACCTACAATAAAGTTCATATAAACATTAAGAACATTTTTAACATGTTCAAATAAGGTGTTCAAAAAATTCATACCTTCCGCAAGGAGATCGTAGATGATAACTTGTAGTTCCTGTACTTGAGATATGACAGACTTGCTGTCAATCATTTTATACTCAAGGAATCTTGCAACAAAGAACTTCTTGGTTCAAGCATCCTCAGTCTTGTTATTTTTTCCAGCGCACCCTACAACTCTTTTGGCATCTTAATTCTACTATACACGTTATATAGGTCATCTTGGAGGCCACTTATAATGTAATTCCTGCATAAGAAATTAGAATATTTCCACGCCTTCATAACAATGAATCGCTCCTGGTCTGAAGTTTCTTCGGGCGATTCTAGATCTTCTTCAGATGTAACCTTTGAAACACAAGGTTGTACAGTAGAATAACATCTTCTGTTGCCATATTTTAAAATCAACACCCGTGAATTTTTTGGGTTTCTCCATTGGTGCCATCACCCGCGGAGCACTCATACGACTAGTTGTAGAAACATTCGTTGCTGCTACACTTGTCCCAACACCATTAACTTCTCTATCATTAGTCATTTTTCTTGTCACAAAAAAGAGAGTCAACTTTAGTATATCAAAATACTAATTTATAAGTTTGTAGCAACTTTAAACACTACTTGTTTCTAGTTTAACGATGAAGTTTTTATGTCTTCCAATCATTAACCGAATAACCTTTAACTTGTGATGAAATTTTTATGTCTTCAAATCACTTGTTAAGTTCAAACAGAGTAGACAATCTAGCTTTATGGGTACACAAAATTTGTATGTTTATACACTAAACTTCAACACGAGTTCAAGACCTTTTTCAAGAACACTTATGAAGTTTTCAACACCTTCAACACTAGTTCAATATGAACTATCCAAGAAGTGTGTTATATTTAAGAACACACTTATGTGTTTCTTAATAAGAACACATGAAAGTTTCATTCTCCCATCGATGTTGGAGAATTAGTAGACTTTTCTTATTGTGAGCACACTTTTCTTTTAGGTGTGTTTTCACTTTCCCTCCACTAATTTCCTCCATTTTTCATTCACACTTTCAACTTGAACCCAACACTAGTTATCGTAGATAATAATTCATGTGTTCCAGAGGAATGTCAGCGATTGGTTATCCAATCATCTAGTGAAATTGATGTAACAAACTCATCTTGCTATCATGATCAAAATAAAATTTGTTCTTTCATCTATTCTGGACAAAGTAGCATCTGCTCTTATCTGGGCAGTTTGGAAATGATCTTCAATAACTTCAAAATGATCAGAGAGTACTGTATTTATATAATTAACTTAAGTCTTGACACAACTAATTTTCAAATTGGGGCATTTAAGGTATCTATCATTGACCATTACATATAGGGAAGACATCCTCCTTTTCAATCTTCCAAATTTGCAAACTTATGTTTTTTATGATATACTCTATGGTAAATGCACTAAGCATCATGAAATATATTTTGAAATTTGAAGTATGCCAATGTTAAGGAACCCTCACTCAATATAAAGCAGTCTGATTTCACCTTTGAATATATCTGATGGTAAGGCTAAGCAGGCAATTTTGGAACACCATTATATTATAATTGAAGTTGATCCTGCATGGTGTAAAAAAATTAGGGATCAAGAATTATGGAATCCTAGATATGTGGGAAGATCTTTCTTGTTTGTTTGAAGGTAAGAGCATGAAGGCATATAGAATTAGGTTTGACGTTTCCTGGAAATTTTTTCCCTTACAAAATCATTCTCTTCACTATATTAATCAAAACATCTTTCTGCCAGCCCTTAAGAAGTTAACAACACCAACAACCTATAAGGTAAAATCCCACAAGTGAGGTTTGGGAATGGTAAAGTGTACACAGACCTTACCACTACTTTGGGGAAGTAGAGAGGTTGTTTCCTTAAGAAGTTAGCATTATTTAATTTGTTTCTTTCATGGGAGAATATGGACATTGTTGGCACGTTGCACGCAGCTATGAGTGGGAACCTTCTATAGGAGGTTTTTCTCAATTAAAGTTCTTGTTACTTGATGGCAATGGATTCATCAAGTGGAAAGCTATAGACAAATATTTTCCAGTCCTTGAGCGCCTATATAGATTTGGATGTCAATCTAAAAGAGATCCCAAAAGAATTCGCACATATTCCGACATTGCAAGTGTGGAGGCAGTTTACTGTTATGTTGTCATTAAAACATCATCAAAACAGATTCCACAAGAGCAAAAAGAATACCTTGGAAGCAAAATGATTGTTGTTAGAGTGTCCAAAACTATAAGGGGTCGTTTGGTACAATGTATAAGATTAATGCTGAATAAGGTGTATTAGTAATGCTTGCATTATTAATGCAAGTATTAATAATGCTGGTATTAGTTATATATACATTATATTTTTTGCAACGTTTGGTTTGATGTGTTAAAGATAATATATATTATATAATTTTTATAAAAACATGTTTTTTACCAAATTACCCTTAGTCCTTCCTTGAATTCTTCCTTGTACATTGTATTTTCAACCGTGCAAGAGCAGTTACATGGGAGAAAGAGAAAATCCACTTTCCATCTCTTCTATGAATTCAAAAATTCTGGCAATGAAAATAATAAGAGCAAACCAAGAAAAAGGCACCAAAATTCAATGACCAGAACAACTACTCAATCTTGAAGACAAATCCAAGAACTCAGCATAAAACTCCTCTGCACATACAAAACCAATCTACAATCTTGCAAAATAAAATTCCTTTATCCCATAAAAAACTGGAGAAAACCAACAGAAGTGTACCAAACATGCAATGAAGATGTAGAAAAATGGACAAAAAAGAAGAAAAACTATAATTGTTGTAGTAGAAATAAATGGGTCAACCTACTGTCACAGTCTTTGTTGCAATTGTTGTCTCATTTGCCAATATTTGGATCCAAACTGTTGTAATATAGTGGGAAAATAACGCGGGACTATAATTTTAGGGGGAAATAATGTCATTTAATAGGTTACTACATGTGTTAAAAGCTTTGTATTATTAATACATGGAAAATGATGTCTATTGATAATACACACTTTAATACACAAAAATGTGTATAACTAATATAAGTATTAGTTATGCATAGTCTAAAAAAGGATACCAAACATGGTACTGTTAATACACAAACCATAATACATGTATTAAATTTTTAATACACTCTGCCAAACGACCCCCAAGTGAGTAATATTCCATATAGAACTTCCAACTAATTGATTCCTTCTATACATTGCATTATTTCTATGGAATTTCTTAAATTCTTGCCAATCATCCACTACAATATCTCTTCAATTACTATTACTAGAGTATAGTTTTTTAGCATCATATATAATTAACCAAATGAAGGAAAGCCTTCCAGTAAATGGTAAAGTTGTCTCCATGTGACCAGGAGGTCACAGGTACAAGCCGTGGAAATAGTCTCTTATAGAGATGTAAGGTAAGACTGCGTACAAGCCATGGAAATAGTATCTTATAGAGATGTAAGGTAAGACTGCGTATAATAAATCCTTTTGGTCTGACTCTTTCTCAAACTCTGCACATAGTAGGTTCTTTAGTGTACTGGAATGCCCTCATTACAAAATTATCCAAGATATCTAATGCTCCATTTCAGAATGCTTCTTTCAATGACATAATTGGAAATCAGTGCATAATCTAATCGATAATATCTAAATAGAGATTTCCATTTTATTTTATACACCAATACACCATGAAGGCCCACCTCTAGGAAAAGGACAAAGATGTGAGGCCACTGCTATCAAAAAACATGCTTAAGCCCGAAGCAAATCGCAAATCATGTTGAGCGCTTATCATCACTTTGAATGGGTTTGTCATTAAGGTTTAAGACATATTCTTCACAATGAGGACAACATCGAAGAAATGACACTATACAATTGATATTTCACGTTCTTCTAAATTTTTTACTAATTCTTGATATTTATATGTCATTCATACTTACAATTATTCGTCTAGGACTACATAAACACATTTGTATTATTACTACAAGATAACACCCTACCAAGTTTAGTCCCATAAAATTGATGTTCTTTATTTATTGAACTTCGATTTTATTAGAGAATTTTCCTCTGTTCACCATGCCTTTTGCTCACCATGTCTCAATTTTGTGCTATACGTACAAGAGTTGACACTACTACACTGCATCTTGATTTATGAGATATTCTATAACTCTTGCCTTAGAGGCAAGACTTAAGGAATTTCAAACAACAAGTTATACCTCATGTGCAAGAATTGACACTACCACATTGTGTCTTGATTTATGAGATGCTCTATAAGTCTTACCGATAAAACAAGACTTAGCTCAACAACCTCCCAAAAATACAAGTTACTCCCAATCGACAAGAGTTAATACTACTTTAATACGTCTTAGTTTATGAGATGTTCTATAACTCTTACCTTAAAGGCAAGACTTATTCAAAAGACTTTCAAATAATAAGCCACACCCTAAAGTTTTTTTGATGTCAAAAAAAGAATATCATCTTTGTGGAATATCCAACTATCTAATCATTACAAAAATATAATAGAAGTTAAGAAAAAAGAAAGAAAAAAAAAGATTAAGGAAAAGGAGAAGCAAACAAATAAAGGTTAAAAAAAAAGAGTAGAACAAAAAATAAAAATTGAGAAAAATAAAAATGAAAAGAAAAAGCAAAAATAAAATAAAAATAATGTTTGAGAAAAAAAGAAGAGAAAAACAAAAAATAATTAAAAATGAAGATTGAGACAAATAAGTGAAAAAAAGAGAAATAAAAAATAAAAAATATTTCAGAAAAAAATAAAGGGTGAGATAAATGAATTAAAATAAGAAAAAAATAAAAAAGAAAAAAGAAAAATCAAGGTATAGTAAAAAAGGAGGAAGATAAAAGTTGAAAGACAAATGAAAATGAAAAGGGTAAAAACGTTTGAGGTGTGGAGGGACAAAAATATACATGTTTATTTATAAATAAAAATAAAGGAAGACTAGTTTTTAAAAACTTTTTTTAATAGGGGATAAAAGCACAAAATCATCTACAATGTGGATCATCCCATCTAATGTCCTCTAGTGTAAATGCCCAATGCTTCACCATCTTTTTTTTTTATAATTGTGATGTTTGGGCTTTTGTGTGTATTTCCAAGTAATTTTTCCCATCAAAATTAAGATAAATAAAAAGAAATCACCCTATCTTTATTGAAATGTGATGTCTCTAGAATACCAATAGTTGTAGTTGGGTGCGGATAACTTGAATAGAGGATAACTTGAATAGATCTATTGTAGTGGATCTATTTTTAGTTGTGCATGGATATTTCTTAACTTCTCCAAATATTTTTATTTTTAGTTTATTGTTCATATCTTAAGGGGTGATTAACTGGTATTTGGTTAAATGTTTTACTGTAGTATTCTTTAGTTTTTTCTCTTAGTCTTTGTAATTCTTTTATATTATTTTTAACGTATTCTAAGTATTCTATATCTTTTGTTCTAAAATATTCGATTAAATTTTCTTTCATAAGCATTTCTTCTAATCTTATTTCTTCAATATTTTCTCTCCAATATTTTAAATATTCATAGTTTATCATTTTATCCTGTAGTAATTGTAGATTTACAATTTTCTGTATAATAATTTATCCAAATTGTACTGTAATGTATATCTAATTCTAGATTTTCAATGCTATTTATTATCTTGTGTTGGTCTTCTCGTAGAGGGTTTTTTAAATTATATAAACTATCACATGTACTTTTTCCTAAATTTTCTAGGGTTTCTTCTATCCATATTAATTTTTCTTTTAGGTTCTCCATATTAATTTATCCTCACCAGTTTCACCTTTAGGATGACATAGTTCTTAGGGACTTTTCTCCTTTTCCACTTTGCTAATAAACTTCTTAACATGCTATTTTTCAAATAATTCTACTATAAAGCAACTAAAATGAACTTATTTTATCATATTATGATTGTTAGGAATTTATGAATTTAGCTATTCATAATAGTAAATGAATATACCTGTTGTGGTAGGTTTGATAATTATAAGCTTTGTTCCTCCATAGATTTTTTCATTGAAATATACCTGATTTTTAAATAATCAAAATATTTGTTGTAGACAAGAGAGAGTTGTTTTGCTTCAACGCATGAAGGCTTGCTTCTTTCTACCTTCGATGCATTCACTTATAATGGATGATTTACATAGTTTTTCGTACTAATGTTTTACATGTTTCTAAAACTTTTTAAAAAATCTAGTCTTATCTTTTTGAAGTCTTCCTAATCTAATTATTTCTCTGACATAACTTACTTAAAATTCTCTACATAAAGGCTTTAATATCTAACTAAAGACAAAAATCATAAATACTTTTGGCTTAAACAGTCAAAAAGCCTAATCTATCTAAGGACTTTATAAACTTTATACAATAAGTTTTACGTAAAATTGTGAAAGTTTGTTACATGTCGCTTTCACAATTTAATAGCTTGTATTTTATCTCCATTATTGCTTTCGTTGATATCTTCTTTTCGTATCTGTTGCTTGTCTATCTTTTTTCCAGCTAGTATGCTTGACTTCTTGATTTTTTAATTTTAATCTAGCCGAACTTTTGGGATAATATTATCTTCTCCATTACATCTCGAACATTGATGATCTGAATATTTGTGTCCAATTATATTGCAATATCTTGTCAATAATCCGTCTGAAATAAATCTTCTCTCAATTGCCCTTGCAGTAGATTATTTTTCTGGGTTGAGTAATGTTATTATCCATTGTCTAACATCTTCCATATCTGTTTGTCGTAATTCTTTTGAATTTCAATAAATCATCTGATGGTCTCTTGAATAATAGCTCCATATTTGGTTTCCATTGGTATAATTGTTTGCTAGTTCTTGAATAATTGTAGCTAGTCTAATAAGTCATTTGTTTTGCATAAAAATTAGGTATCTCGATTTTGGGTATCTCTAGCTGCTACACAATATCTTTTGGTATAATCATATCTCTGGTTAATCCTATGTTTACAACTTGTATAACTGGTTTTATCTCATCGTATAATATCTCTGCTGGTGCAGTATAACACTTTATATAAAATAGATTTTCTTTGGTTACTCTTTTATAGGTGTTGAATATTTTTTGTAATTCTTCCATAGCTAATAGTTCTTCTCCATCTTGGGTGTATATGGTATTTAATAATCCATAATCAAAACAAGTTTTTATTAAGCTTGGGTTGGTTTTGGGTAATGCAATTAGCTTGTTATGACCTTGTAATCTTTGGGTTATCTTGGTTCAGACTATCTCGATATGTGGTAATTTGTGGGGGTATATTCAAGAGGTTTTTTTGTATTTTTGGTGTAAATGGTTTTTCAAATATCTTATTTAAGTTCTTATTCTAGTATCTTTGTCCAATAACTTCTTTGCTTGCACCGGCAATTGTAGATTGATAAACGTTATGGGTTTTACAGAGTGTTCCAACTTCTCCTTCTAGGTCTGAAATTTTAATGTCTTCCGATCGACATTGCTCTGCACACTGCTAAATTAGCTTATTTGTAGCTACAGACTTCAGTTTAACTTCATTAGTCTTTAGCTATTCTATTTCATTACCCATAATGTCTACTTTCATTGAAAGCGTAGTTAGGATTTTGAATATCTTTTCTAAAGCATCATCTTCTATTATATCAGTCTGTGTAGCTTTGTCTTGGTATGTAATCTGCAATAACGTTTTTGTTAGTACTAATTACTTCAATTGTAAATGTAAAATTTAATATATTCAATACTAGTCTCTGAATCTCTTTTATTGTAACTGAATTTTGTATTTTCTTTGTTAGCCAGCAACGTACCTGTGTATTATCTGTTCGTACAATAAACTATTATATATAATATATGACTCAAATGCTAATAAACATTTATAAATTGAACAAAATTCTTTTCTATTTATTTCCCATGTTATTTATGTTTCATTAAATGTTCCTGAATAATATCTAAAATGATGTTCTATTATTTCATTTTCGTACCTATATTTAAGTACTCTTCCATAACTACATTCACTAGCATATGCTTCTACTATATATATAAATTTTCTATTTTCGTCTGGAAATTGTAATTTTTGTAATTCTTTACAAAGTGTTTTTATTTTCTGCACTTGTTTTTTTATCTTCTTCATTATAATTATATTCTATATCTTTTTAAAATTTTTCTATAAAGGCTTTAGATTTCCTGCTAATTTGGGTATATATTATTTTTTGTAATATATGTTTTTGCATTTTTACTCCACTTTTATCTATTTATATTCCTAAAAATTCTATCTGGTTTTTCATAATTTCAGCTTTCTTTTCACTTAAACTTATTCCCGATTTTTCTATTATATCTGTAAATTGTTCTAATAATTTTAAATGTTCTTCTTTGGTTTTGTATATAATAGTATATCATCTATATATACTATACAATTAGGTAATTGTTTAAAATAATTATCCATAAAATGTTGATATCGACCTGGTTCATTTTTATATCCAAATGATAGTACATTCCATTCATAAAATACTTGTGGTACCGTAAATGCGGTTAATTCCTTAGATTCTTGTTTTAATTTTAAATGGTAAAATCCTGATTTTACAATCAAATTTACTAAAGTACTTATATCTTTGTATTTGTCTTATCAAAGTAATTATATACTTCTATTTGTCTTATTTTTAATATCTTATTTGGTATTGGGTAATTATATGTCATAGTTTTTGTATTTAAATTTCTATAATCAATAACCATTCTACTTTTTCCTCTTTTTTGTTCACTATGTTTATTTACTATAAATGCTGGACTATTGTGTTTACTATTACTTTTTTGTATATATTATTTTTCTAATAATTCATCTATATTCATTTTAAATTCTTTTGAATCGTCGAAATTATATGTTAACGATTTTTGAGTTATTATGCTATTTTTATCTATTGATTCAATTTTTATAGTAGTTTTATGTTTTCCTTAACCTTTTAATGGATCTTCACTATATAATTGTTCTAATTTTTTCTTAATTATTTCTATCTTAATTATTGAAAATATAGTTATTTCCTTTTTATTTATTAAAAATACGAGCAGTTCCATTGTATCTTCAATATTTTTTATATTTTCTAATTATTGTGTAACTTTTTCACTTCCTTCCATCTAATCAGTTTTCTTTCTTATTTTATTAGTAACTCTTTTTTCTCTTACTTTCTGTTTGCATGGGGTTGTAAACCACCAATCTGTTCTAGTTATTATATGTGGGTATAATTTATCTAAAAATGGCATTCCTAAAAGTATATCTTTTGATGTTAGCTAGTAATTATAGATTTCGTCTATTGTTAATATTTTATCCCATACTTGTGTTTTTACATTCTTACCTTTATAGGTAATTAAGCTTCCTTCGTTATTAAATCTTTCAACTATTATTGGTGTTTTTAATTTATCCCATTTATTTTTGGGTAAACAATTATATCTACATAAATTAACTTATGCTCTTGTATCTATCATAGGCGTATAATATCTATTGTAATACCCTTCTACTACTATCTTCATTAATACATATATTTTCATATCATGTTAAAACTCTTCTTAAGAATGACTTCTCTCTGTTATATGTTATAGATAATTGTGTATGCTCTATATTATATGGTTTTACTTGTTCTAGCCATTTTATTCCTAATATAATGTCTTTTTTTTGCATTTCTTCCTTTATTTCAAATTCTATTTTAATTTTTCTATCTCCTATTGTTATTTTTTTTTTGCTATATTTTTAGTATTTATTAAGCTTCTTGGTAGATCTGGGCATATATTATTGTCTGATTTTATTTCCTTATTTTTTACTAGATATCTTGCTATATAATTTTCTTCTTGTCCTGTATTTAAGAGTATTAAATATTCTTTTTCATTTATTGTTCTTGTTATGTAATATTGGTTTAAATTAGTTGTTGAACTTGTTTCATAACTTTTTCATTTTGACGAACTTGATGATTTTGGTTTTTTATAAGCTATTCTTTTTGATGTACTTATTCTATCATTTATTATTTCTAAATTTTCTTCTATATCCATGTCTCTATAACTATACTCATTATTATCAATTATTTTTAAAAGTTGTTCTAAAGAACTTTCCATTTGTATTTTGTTAATTTTATTTTTTTCCATTAAATTAATAAGACAAATACAAGGATATAATTATTTTAGTAAATTTGATTGTAAATCAAGATTTTACCATTTAAAGTTAGAAGAAGAATCTAAGGAATTAACCGCATTTACGGTACCACAAGGATTTTATGAATGGAATATACTACCATTTGGATATAAAAATGCACCAGGTAGATATCAATATTTTATGGATAGTTATTTTAAATAACTACCTAATTGTATAGTATATATAGATGATATACTATTATATACAAAAACCAAAGAAGAACATTTAAAATTATTAGAACAATTTACAGATATAATAGAAAAATCGAGAATAAGTTTAAATGAAAAGAAAACTAAAATTATGAAAAAACAAATAGAATTTTTAGGAATATAAATAGATAAAAGTGGAGTAAAACTGCAACAACATATATTACAAAAAGTAATAAATTCAAAGAAGAATTAGATACAAAAAAAAATTACAATCATTCTTGGGATTAGTAAACTAAGTAAGGGAATATATACCAAAATTAGCAAAAAATCTAAAGCCTTTACAGAAGAAATTAAAAAAGGATGGAGAATATAATTATAATGAAGAAGATAAAAAACAAGTGCAGAAAATAAAAACTCTTTGTAAAGAATTACCAAAATTACAATTTCCAAACGAAAATAGAAAAATTTATATATATAGTAGAAGCAGATAATAGTGAATGTAGTTATGGAGGAGTACTTAAATATAGGTAAGAAAATGAAAAAATAGAACATCATTGTAGATACTATTCAGGAACATTTAATGAAACAGAAATAAAATGAGAAATAAATAGAAAGGAATTATGTTCATTATATAAATGTTTATTAGCATTTGAGCCATATATTGTATATAACAAGTTTATTGTACGAACAGATAATACACAGGTACGTTGGTGGCTAACAAAGAAAATACAAAATTTAGTTACAACAAAAAAGATTCGGAGACTAGTATTGAATATGTTAAATTTTACATTTACAATTGAAGTAATTAGTACTAACAAAAACGTTATTGCAGATTACATACCAAGACAAAGCTACACAGACTGATATAATAGAAGATGATGCTTTAGAAAAGATATTAAAAATCCTAACTACGCTTTCAATGAAAGTAGACATTATGGGTAATGAAATAAAATAGCTAAAGACTAATGAAGTTAAACTGAAGTCTGTGGCTACAAATAAGCTAATTTAGCAGTGTGCAGAGCTATGTCGATCGGAAGACATTAAAATTTCAGAGCTAGAAGGAGACGTTGGGACACTCCGTAAAACCCATAATGTTTATGAATCTACAATTGCAGGTACAAGAAAAGGAGTTATTGGACAAAGATACCAGAATATGAACTTAAATAAGATATTTGAAAAATCATTTACACCAAAAATACAAAAAGACCTCTTGAACATACCCTCACAAATTACCACATATCGAGATAGTCTGAACCAAGATAAAAAAGTTTATAACTATACAGCCCAAAAATACATAGAAAATATCTACCAAGTATAAATATTTATAAACCTTAACCCCAGAGCTATAGATATCATAGAACCCAACACAAACTATATAACTCAAAGATTACAAGGTCACAACAGGCTAATTGCACTACTCAAAACCAACCCAAGCTTAATAAAAACTTGTTTTGATTATGGATTATTAAATACCATATACCCCCAAGATGGAGAAGAACTATCAGCTATGGAAGAATTATAAAAAATATTCAACACCTATAAAAGAGTAACCAGAGGAAATCTATTTTATATAAAGTGTTATACTGCACCAGCAGAGATATTATACGACGAGATAAAATTAGTTATACAAGTTGAAAAAATAGGATTAACCAGAGATATAATTATAACAGAAGATATTGTGCAGCAGCCAGAGATACCCAGAATCGAGATACCTAATTTTTATGCAAACAAACGACTTATTGGACTAGCTACAATTATTCAATAACTAGCAAACAATTATACCAATGGAAACCAAATACGGAGCTATTATTCAAGAGACCATCAGATGATTTATTCAAATTCAAAAGAACTACGGCAAGCAAATATGGAAGATGTTAGACAATTGATAATGACATTACTTAACCCAGAAAAATAATCTACTGCAAGGGCAATTAAGAGAGAATTTATTTCAGACGGATTATTGATAAGATATTGCAAGATAATTGGACACAAATATCCAGATCATCAATGTCTAAGATGTAATGGAGAAGATAATATTATCCCAGAAGTTCGGCTAGAATAAAATAAAAAAATCAAGAAGATAAGCATACCAGCTGGAAAGAAGAAAGAAAAGAAACAGATACGACAAGAAGATATCAACAGAAGCAATAATGGAGATAAAAGACAAGTTATTAAATTGTGAAAGCGACATGTAACAAACTTTCATAATTTTACGTAAAATCTATTGTATAAATTTTATAAAGTCTTTAGATAGATTAGACTTTTTGACTTTTCAAGCCAGAAGCATTTATGATTTTTGTCTTATAGTTAGATATTAAAGTCTTTATGTAAAGACTTTTATGTAAATTATGTCGGGGAAATAATTAGGTTAGGAAGACTTTGTAAAAATATAGGACTAGATTTTTTTAGTAAAGTTTTAGAAACGTGTAGAACATTCATACGTAAAACTATTTTAATCATCCATTATAAATGAAGGCATCGAAGGCAGAAAGAAGCAAGCCTTCATGCGTTGAAGCAAAAACTCTCTCTTGTCTACAACAAATATTTTGATTATTTAAAAAAAAACAGGTATATTTCAATGGAAAAATCTATGGAGGAACAAAGCTTAGAATTATTAAACCTACCAGAACAGGTATATTCATTTACTATTATGAATAGCTAAATTCCTAAATTCCTAACGATCATGATGTGATAAAATAAGTTCATTTTAGTTGCTTTATGGTAGAATTATTCGAAAAATATCATGTTAAGAAGTTTATTAGCAAAGTGGAAAAGGAGAAAAATCCCTAAGAACTATGCCATCCTAAAGATGAATCGGTGAGGCAAGAAAGCCATGATAAAGGAGTAGCCAGAGTAGAGGTGTTGTTTAAGGGAAAAGTATCTAGATTACCATGCTAATAGTGACCGAAGGATATGTTATTTAAGAATAATCTAGTATATAGCAATCTAAAGTGATCATATTTTGTTATGTGTATGATTGAAGGAAATATTTTGAAAAAGCATCATATGAAAATTGAATGCTAATTTATCTGCCGAAATGGTAAATAAATTTAAAATACTCGTTTTGTATGTACTTAAGGATATAGAAATAGTAGATATAAGAAAAATCGTATTGGAAAAAATATTTGATAGATATTTTATGACTAGAATTAATTATATACCACACCTACCTAACTACTCTTATAAATACTTACTTACCAAACCCACACATCAACTATAATAAATTATGTATATTTAGAATTTTGAAAAATAGATATAAAATATATACAATTTTTCAGTGAAAATATAGAAGAATTAATGAGATTAAAACAAAAATCTAAAAAATATTATAATAAAGTATTTAACCAATTTTAAATGATAGATAATCTTAAAATATTAATCTTATATATACTTAAAAATATAAAAATTATAGATATTAAGAGAATAATATTAGAAAAATATTAGACTATGAAATTGAAATTATAAATTGGATGGAACAACTATACCTAGATAATTACCCAGATGGATATTATTCAGACTAAAATGTTAGAATATATTAGAAAAATTAGAGAAAACCAAAGTTACCTATATGAAGAAATTAATTATAGAAACCGACTCAAAGAAATAATGGAAAATCTAAAAGAAAAATTAATATGGCTAAAAGAAACCTTAGAAAATTTAGAAAAAAGTACAGATATAAGTTTATATAACATAAAAAACTCATTAAGAGAAGAAGAAAGAGAGATAATTAATAGCATTAATAACCTTAATTCAGATATAAATTATAGCACAATTAGAATAAAATATTACACAGAAATTAGTAAACAAGCAACTACTTTAGAATAAAATGATAAACTATGAGTATTTAAAATAGTGGAGACAAGATATGGAAGAAACAAGATTAGAAGAAATGCTTATGAAAGAGAATTTAATCGAATATTTTAAAACAAAAGATATAGAATATTTAGAATACTTTAAAAATAATATAGAAGAATTACAAAGACTAAGAGAAAAAACTAAAGAATACTACAGTAAAGCATTTAACCAAATACTAGTTAATCACCCCCCAAGATATGAACGATAAACTAAAAATAAAAATATTTAGAAAAGTTAAGAAATATCCATGCACAAATAAAAATAGATCCATTACACTGGATGTATTTTGGAAGTAGGTGGTAGCTGTAATTTGTAATCAACTTGCCCTACTCTGCTGGTCACCTGATAAGGGCCAAAATACTTAGAACACAATTTTAAATTCTTCCTGACAGCAATGGAAGATTGTCTATATGGTTGTAGTTTCAGGTAAACCATATCTCCCACTTGAAACACTCTTTCAGATCTTCTATTGTCAGCAAACAACTTCATTCTCTTTTGGGCTTTGTGAAGATTATCCTTTAAAAGTTGTAAAATTTATGGTCTCCTCATTATTGCATCATCATCAGTTGGAAACATAGTTTCTAATAAGGGTCCATATATAGTTGTGGGGGTGAGAAACCATATAAAGCTTCAAAAGGGGTGCATTGCAAACTAGAATGATAGTTTAGGCCTATGACTGGTCATGCATCTAAGGTAAGTCTCAATGCATATGTTGACTCTTTCTGTCTGACCATCTCTTTGATGGTAGTAGGCTGAGCTGTATAGAAGTTGTGTTCCCTCGAGTTTAAATAGGGCTTGCCAAAAATTTCTCAAAAAGATCTTATCTCGATCAGTAACTATAGTTTTAGGTGTCCCATGAAGGGTATGAACCCTTTTCCACAACTTCTCAGCAACCTGCACAGTAGTAAAGGGGTGGGATAAAGCCATAAAGTGGGTAGATTTGGTCAATCTATCCACTACCACTAAAATAGTATCCTTACCTTTGGAACTAGTTAACCCTTCAATGAAATCCATACTTATGTCCCGCCAGTGATATGGAATATTTAGAATACAAAAAAGTTAACCCAAAGCCTCAATTGGGCATCCTTAACATTTTGAGGTGTAAGGTTTGGGAGGTTATTTTAACAAAATCTACTCAAATTACCAATTGAGAGCAACAAATGTGGATAAGATTCCAATAGGAGAATAGTCTTGGGATTATGTTTTCCTCGGGAAAAGTAGTGCATGGGTTCATGATAATCAAATACTTCTAGTTAATGACTATATGAGTAGGCTAGGTTAGGGTTTTTAGGCTAGTTTTTCAACCAAACACCAAAAATATAACACATTTGTACAACCAGATGATCACAATGACTTTTAAATTTATTAGAACCAACAAAAATCTCTTAAGAATGGGAAAAGATATTCCCTCAACTCTCCTAAACATGAAACACAATTCCAAAGATCAAAAATACCCTAAAGTACAATAATACAACTATCTCTCACTCTCTAGAAGGGACTCTCTATCGATAGCAACTCAACTACACTCTTTTTTCCTCATTTTTAAAAAGATGACAATTTCACCCGCCTCAATTAGTCTACATGCCTCTTCACAAAACGAAAATCCACACACAAAATTATCTATTATGCAAGAAAGGATTTAAGTGAAAACACTCACTCTCACATAGGCTCTCTCAATGATAACAAGTACCATACCATATGCTTGCCCTTATTTAGAATACAAATCTTACACCGCCAATGAATAAAAATAGATTTTGTATTCTTATATTTCTTATGTCTTTTTATTTTCTTATAATATCTTTCTTCACATCCAAATTGGGGTGCTACTTTATCTTTACAACATGCTAAATTTCTTATTATTGTTTTTTCCATTTTTATTTCTTCTCTATATTTTTCACATAGGTTTCTATACCATTGTTGTAAAAATTTTATTCTTGCTCCTAGAGTATCTACTATTTTTGCTTCATCCCAACTTTTTATTATTTTTGAATTAAATGGTTCAGGTAATTTAATAAAATATAATTTTCTTATTTCTTTACTTTCTTCTATATTATATGTTCCTTTATAATAATGTTCTTTAAATGCACAAGTATATTCATCTATGTAACACATATTACATATTGCTAATTTTAACATTAAATTCCTATTTGTATCTTCCTCTTCATTTTGTTCTTCTTCTGTTGTTGTCATACTGCTAAATTCGTCTTTTAT
Source organism: Capsicum baccatum var. pendulum (assembly GCA_030864225.1). Lineage (NCBI taxonomy): Eukaryota > Viridiplantae > Streptophyta > Magnoliopsida > Solanales > Solanaceae > Capsicum > Capsicum baccatum. Next base: position 69,381,922 of record CM061558.1, on the reverse strand, counting down.
ACCTATTTCATATTTTTTTTAATAATTCTATAGATGTTAATTTAGTTATAGTTGTTGATGATGTTTCTTCTGTAGGTTTGTCAGTTCTTAATACCCTTTTACTATTTTCAGTTAGATTTGAAAACCATAATTTCCCTGTTCCTATTAGTGTTCTTTCTATATATTTTGGTGCATCTATTACATTTATATTATTATCTAATAATTATTTTGTCATATATCCTATCTATAATTGTATTATTTTTTCTGTATTTATTACACAATCTAAGTTTAAAAAGTTATAATTTTTATTAACTATTTTTTTTGTGTCCATTTGTCATATTCATCATTTAGATTATATCTTTTGAACTTATTCTTATAATATGTAGGTTTTCTTATTTCTGATGTTCTAGGTATTATATTTTCATCTTCTTTTTTATCAAGAGTATTTATTTCTGTGGTTTGTTGTTTTATTTTTTCTATTTCCTTTTTTCTATCTATTTCTTCATTTTCTTTTTCTATTCTTACAATAGCTGCCAATTTATCTTCTAATTTTAATTCGTTATTTTTTAACATTAAATATAAATGTTCACGTATTTTCTTATACCTTCTTCCTAAATTAAAAAATACTATTTTTATTTTTAATCCTTCATGGTTTTCATATATTTTTCATCTATTATAAATTCTTCTTTGATCATTTTATTTAAATGTATATAAGTTATGTTGATATATATATTTTAGACTATCTATTGTTGATTCTAAAATTGATATTTCTTCTTTTTGTGCATTTATTGAGTTTTTGCTAACTCCAGTAATTATGTTATACTGTAGTCTTTCTATCCTTATTTTTAATTCTTTACGTTTTTCAGATATTATTTATTTTAATTCTTTATATTTTTGTAATTTTTATACGTTATTCATCTAAATAATATTTATATTCAGAATAATTACTAGTTAAGGCTTTAATTTTTCTAAAAGTTTATGTATTTTTAAATGGTCTTCTCATAATTAATTAATCAAATAAATACAAATATATACTACTTCCATAACTTTTAACAGTATAGTCTCTGATACCAATAGTTGTAGTTTGTTACGGATAACATGCATAGAGGATAACTTGAATAGATCTATTGTAGTGGATCTATTTTTAGTTGTGCATGGATATTTCTAAACTTCTCTAAATATTTTTATTTTTAGTTTATTGTTCATATCTTGGGGGGGGGGGGGTGATTAACTGGTATTTGGTGAAATGTTTTACTGTAGTATTCTTTAGCTTTTTCGCTTAGTCTTTGTAATTCTTCTATATTATTTTTAAGGTATTCTAAGTATTCTATATCTTTTGTTCTAAAATATTCGATTAAATTCTCTTTCATAAGAATTTCTTCTAATCTTATTTCATCCATATTTTCTCTCCAATATTTTAAATATTCATAATCTATCATTTTATCCTATAGTAATGGTAGATTTACAAATATTTGTATAATAATTTATCCTAATTGTACTATAATGTATATCTAATTCTAGATTTTCAATGTTATTTATTATATTGTGTCGTTCTTCTCGTAGCGAGTTTTTTAAATTATATAAACTATAACATATACTTTTTCCTAAATTTTCTAGGGTTTCTTCTATCCATATTAATTTTTCTTTTAGGTTCTCTATCATTTCTCTAATTTGGTTTCTATACTTAATTTCTTCATTTAGATTATCTTGATTTTCCCTAGTTTTTCTAATATATTCTAACATTTCTTAATCTGAATAATACCATCTGGGTAATTATCCAGGTATAGCTGTTCTATCCAATTTATAATTTCAATTTCATAGTCTAATACTTTTTCAAAAATTATTCTCTTAATATTTATAATTTCTATATCTCTAAGTATATATAAGATTAATATTGTAAGTTTATCTGTCATTTAAAATTGGTTAAATACTTTATTATAATATTTTTTAGTTGTTTATTTTAATCTCATTAATTTTTCTATATTTTCACTAAGAAATTGTATATATTTTATATCCATTTTCCAAAATTCTAAATATACATAATTTATCATAGTTGATGTGTGAGTTTGGTATGTAAGTATTTATAAGAGTAGTTAGGTAGGTGTGATATATAATTAATTCTAGTCATAAAATATCTATCAAATATTTTTTCCAATACGATTTTTCTTATATCTACTATTTCTATAGCCTTAAGTACATATCAAATGAGTATTTTAAATTTATCTACCATTTCGGCAGAAAAATTAGTATTCATTTTTCATATGATGCTTTTAAAAATATTCCCTTCAGTCATGCACATAACAAAATATGATCACTTTAGATTGCTATATATAAGATTATTCTTAAATAACATATTCTTCGGTCACTATTAGCATGGTAATCTAGATACTTTTCCCTTAAACAGTGCCTCTACTCTATTTAGTCCCCTATCACGGCTTTCTTGCCTCACCGATTTCACCTTTAGGATGTCATAGTTCTTAGGAATTTTTCTCCTTTTCCACTTTACTAATAAACTTCTTAACATGCTATTTTCCGAATAATTCTACCATAAAACAACTAACATGAACTTATTTTAGCATATTATGACTGTTAGGAATTTATGAATTTAGCTATTTATAATAGTAAATGAATGTACCTTTTCTGGTAGGTTCGATAATTCTAAGCTTTGTTCCTCCATAGATTTTTCCATTGAAATATACCTATTTTTTAAATAATAAAAATATTTGTTTTACACAAGAGAGAGTTTTTTTGCTTCAACTCATGAAGGCTTGCTTCTTTTTGCCTTCAATGCCTTCATTTATAATGGATGATTTACATAGTTTTTCGTACTAATGTTTTACATGTTGCTAAAACTTTAAAAAAATCTAGTCCTATTTTTTTTACAAAGTCTTCCTAACCTTATTATTTTTCTGACATAATTTACATAAAGTCTTTACATAAAGACTTTAATATCTAACTATAAGACAAAAATCATAAATACTTCTGGCTTAAAAAGTCAAAAAGCCTAATCTATCTAAAGACTTTATAAACTGTATACAATAAGTTTTACGTAAAATTGTGAAAGTTTGTTACATGTCGCTTTCACAATTTAATAGCTTTTCTTTTATCGCTATTATTGCTTCTGTAGATATCTTCTTATCGTATCTGTTGCTTTTCTATCTTCTTTCCAGCTGGCATGCTTATCTTCTTGATTTTTTTATTTTATTCTAGCCGAACTTTTGGGATAATATTATCTTCTCCATTACATCTCAAATATTGATGATCTGGATATTTGTGTCCAATTATATTACAATATCTTGTCAATAATCCGTCTGAAATAAATCCTCTCTTAATTGCCCTTGCAATAGATTATTTTTCTGGGTTAAGTAATGTTATTATCCATTAGCTAACATCTTTCATATCTGCTTGTTGTAGTTCTTTTGAATTTGAATAAATTATCTGATGGTCTCTTGAATAATAGCTCCATATTTGGTTTCCATTAGTATAATTGTTTTCTAGTTCTTGAATAATTGTAGCTAGTCCAATAAGTCATTTGTTTGCATAAAAATCAGGTATCTCAATTCTGGGTATCTCTGGCTGCTGCACAATATTTTCTGGTATAATCATATCTCTGGTTAATCCTATTTTTCCAACTTGTATAACTGGTTTTATCTCATCATATAATATCTCTGCTGGTGCAGTATAACACTTTATATAAAATAGATTTCCTTTGGTTACTCTTTTATAGGTGTTGAATGTTTTTTGTAATTCTTCCATAGCTGATAGTTCTTCTCCATCTTGGGTGTATATGGTATTTAATAATCCATAATCAAAACAAGTTTTTATTAAGCTTGGGTTGGTTTTGGGTAATGCAATTAGCTTGTTGTGACCTTGTAATCTTTGTGTTATATAGTTTGTGTTGGGTTCTTTGATATCTATAGCTCTGGGGTTAAGGTTTAGAAAAGTTTGTACTCGGTAGATATTTTCTATATATTTTTGGGCTGTATAGTTATAAACTTTTTTATCTTGGTTCAGACTTTCTCGATATGTGGTAATTTGTGGGGGTATATTCAAGAGGTCTTTTTGTATTTTTAGTGTAAATGGTTGTTCAAATATCTTATTTAAGTTCATATTCTGGTATCTTTGTCCAATAACTCCTTTGCTTGTACCTGCAATTATAGATTGATAAACGTTATGGGTTTTACGAAGTGTCCCAACGTCTCCTTCTAGCTCTGGAATTTTAATGTCTTTCGATCGACATAGCTTTGCACACTGTTGAGTTAGCTGATTTGTAGCTACAGACTTCTGTTTAACTTCATTAGTCTTTACCTTTTCTATTTCATTATCCATACTGTTCACTTTCATTGAAAGTGTAGTTAGGGTTTTGAATATCTTTTCTAAAGCATCATCTTCTATTATATCAGTTTGTGTAGCTTTGTCTTCATATGTAATCTGCAGTAAAGTTTTTGTTAGTACGAATTACTTCAATTGTAAATGTAAAATTTAATATATTCAATACTAGTCTCCGAATCTCTTTTGTTGTAACTGAATTTTGTATTTTCTTTGTTAGCCATCAACGTACCTGTGTATTATTTGTTCATACAATATGATTGTTATATACAATATATGGCTCAAATGCTAATAAACATTTATATAATGAACATAATTCTTTTCTATTTATTTTCCATTTTATTTTTGTTTCATTGAACGTTCCTGAATAATATCTACAATGATGTTCTATTTTTTCATTTTTGTACCTATATTTAAGAACTCCTCCATAACTACATTCACTAGCATCTACTTCTACTATATATATAAATTTTCTATGTTCGTCTGGAAATTGTAATTTTGGTAATTCTTTACAAAGTGTTTTTATTTTCTAGACCTGTTTTTTTATGTTCTTTGTTATAATTATATTCTACATTCCTTTTTAATTTTTTCTGTAAAGGATTTAGATTTTCTACTAATTTGGTATATATTCCCTTACTTGGTTTACTAATCCCAAAAATGATTGTGTAATACCCCGTATTTTCGTGCTAGAATTCTAACCGTCGTTTCTGTGCGTCTAAGCTCTAATCCAAGTGATTCTCATGTGAATACAGGTTGCGTGATCATTATCCTAGTCTATGGAGTAGTTTAGAGGTGGAAAATGTTTATAGCAATGACCTAGAATAAGGTTGAGCTAAGATCAATTGATTCATCCAAAGTTTGACATTCGATTCTACAAGGGTCAACTTCAAACATGAATATCTCTTAATATACATATAATTTTTCATCCCAATACCTATCAAATTGTAGATAATTGAATTATCTTTCCAACGATACTTATTTCGCAAAAATCTGATACCCGAGCGAAGAGTTATGCCCATTTTTATGAGAGGAAGTAAATGTGTGCGATTGGAAGTGCGAGGCACACTTAAATATCTGCCATAAGGTCGCACACCTTAAGGTCTACGATGGGTTGAGCGCCGCATACCTCACTTCCAAGTGCCAAAAACACCACTATATATGTCTATAACACGGGATTAAACTCCCACAACATCAAAATAAGTTTATTTTCTCTCAAAATCACCAAGAACAACCTTTAGGGTTTCAACATAAAAACCCCAATAGCTAGAGATTCAACAGTGAGAATTTTATAATTTTTACATATTCGGAATCTTCGTTACGAAGGCTACGAGGGACACCCAAAAGTTTGTGAATAGAATTACGTCATTCGGAAAGTCATTCAAAGCTTCAAGCTTAAGGTATGTGGGGGTTTTCAACAAGAACACTCTTTTGTTCTTGTGCCTATAAAATACTTTCTTTTATGAAGTTATGGATTTCATATGTTTTACTATGATTTTGAAGCATGGACTTATATCCTATATTGATTTTCATGAGATTATGATATATTTGATATTTTAGAAGCGGAATTATAAGAGAATGATGATATTTTGTGCCTCAAAACTGAATTTTCTAGATTTTGAAGGGATTTACATATGTTTATGATGTAAAGCTGAGACATGAGTTTTGAACTCTATTTGATATTGTTGTTTTTGAGAAATCATGTGTTATAAACACCTTGAGTTTGAATGATTTGAGATGATGAAGAAGCTTTGACCTTTCGGTCGTAAAAAGGGGTGTTTTTGAACCCGAGATGAGAAAATGTAATACCCTGGAAAATTTTTCGCTGAAATTTTGTGCATAAACGTGTTGGGTTCTATCTTCTAGAATAAATTATAAATTTTAGTGTGTAATATATTAGATTATGACCACCATTTCATAGAGTATCGAATAATCTTTCCAACAATATGTGGATCATCCAAAACGGACACCCGAGCGACGAGTTATGAACATTCCGATCGAACCATGAATAGTAGTGAACAATAAAACATGCAGGAAAAAGTACTGAGGCCTGGCGTATTTTTGCTTCAACTTTAAATGATCATAACTCCTTGTACATAATGATCTGTGTGATATACTATATATCAACTGAAAGATCTACGAGTCCTCTTTCAAATGAAATTGGTTTCATCCAATTTGTCTATCGGAGCAAAAAGTTATGGTCGATCTACTTCAGCCTATCAAAAGTGAATTTTTAGGTCAACTTCAAAAGATCTTAACTCCTCGTACACAATGATCTGGGTGATATACTATATATCAATGGAAATATATAAGAGTCCTCTTTCTAATAAAATTAGTTTTATCCAATTTGGATATCGGAGTAAAACGTTATGGTTGATCTACTTCCAACTATCAAAACAGTCCACCAAAGGACAGATTCGACAATTATCTGATTTTTAGGGGCGTTTTGGTCATTTACCCTCTCCCAAAATCCATCCAAACCCTATATTAAAACCTATTAGAAGCATTATATGTTATATTTCATCAAATTCCCTCAAAAAGAAAACCCTAAGCTCCTGCATCCAACTTCAAGAACCTCCAAAGTTCACCATTAATTCTGCAAATTTATTCAAGATTTCAAGTTCCTAGTTCAAGAATTCCAACAACCATCATTCTAAGGCACGATTAACATCTCAAAAATGAGTATCAATCTAAAGTTCATCATTCAAGGTATGTGGAGTTTTTCAACGAGAACTGTCTTTCATTCTTGTGCCCAAAAATAATTTTATTTACAAAGGCATGATTTTTATTTGATTTTTACGAATTTGAAGCGTGAACCCATATCTTATGATGATTATTATGAAATCTTGATCTTTATGATTTTGAAAAATGAATTTACATGTGTGGAGATATAAAGCATGAATCTTGAATGATATTTATCATGATTTTTGATATTTGGGTCGTGAGTCCCCATTGAATTTTTTTTTTGAGAAAGTGTGTGTTATAAGCACGTTGATGTTGAATATTTGAGATATTTTGAATGATTTGACCTTTTGGACTTAATGGAGTTGTTTTGAATTCAAGTGTGAAAGAAATCCACAATGTAGTTGATTTTGATAGATGGGAAGCATGATGGCTCCTGATGTATATTTATATATTACTGAAATTATTTTATCGTGGATTGTCTTTGAAATTATTTGAGCTAAGTTTGGGAGAAATCTTTAGCACCGAGTGGGAGGTATAAAGTGGCCTTACTTCCCTAGAACTGCGTGCCCCCGTAAGAGTGAGCCTGAGGCGAATTTATATAGTGATCACTAGTTTGTGTGAATTTGATATCGATAGTCCTAATCCGATGGCAAGGATAGAACGGCTGTCCCCAACATGGGTTGTACGTTAGACTCCATGTAGCTCACATGGTTTATGTCAGTTATAGGATCTCCTAGTGTGTGTGTGTGTTTCCTTGTGTCTATGGTGAATGATGAAGTGATTTGAAAGTGGAATTGTGAACCAAACTCATGATACTAGTGAAGTTCGCATTATATCATGCATGTCCTCAACTTAGATTTCTTTAATTAATCCATGCCTTCGATATTTTATTCCTCAGGACAAAGATAAGTGTTAATGTTATGTATTGTAGTTTTCGTGCTTCAAGTTCATATGTGTTATCCCTTCGATGACCTCTTCCTATGTTAAGATAGTGGTGATGATAGTGGATAAGCAATGGTTTAGATGTGAGAGAGTTGATGACCCTCATTAAGAAAGATTATTTAAGCTTTTCTATCAAAGGCTAAAGTGTGAAGTAAGATTGAGGCCAAGTCTTTGATACATGTCATGGTTAGTTAGAAATTGTGTGTATCTTTTTAAGAATAGTGTAAGAAAATTGTTGTTGATAAAGGTTTAGAGAATATGCGAAGTATGACTTTAGGGGTATTTGCCTTAAAGTTATATATGATTTTTAATGATAGGCTTGAATGTCATGTTGGGTGTAAGATGATGAACGCAATATGCACTAGTGAATCCATATCAAAAGTTTTAAATTAGTCATTGAAGTGGTAAGGCATATTATGCTTAGGGTGTGAGCTCTAAGAAGATATAGAATATTTAACCTTGTGGTGTAGACTAGTATTATGGTTTGGCATGTTGTATCTTGTGATTTAGTGTTAGGATTGATCATGGTAAGAGAACTTAGTTTAGTTTAGACCATAGTAGAAAGATTTTGCAGTGCCAATATGAGAATTATAAGTTGAATCAAATGAGTATGGTATTTAAGGGGAATAGTATAGTTGAGAGAGCATTTGAGAAGTGATACTAAGCTTGAAAGTAAGAAGTTGCGTTGCCTACATCCTAGCAATCCTATCCTAGTTTATAAGTTATATAATTATATGCCATGCTATAGAGTTATATCAATGTTGTAATTCCTTAGTCAAATGTCTTGTTCAGAGCCCAAAATTCTTTGCTCCCTAATGTCAATAGAATTTCGTAGAAAAGTGCTGAAGAAATACTCTATTTGAGTATGGTTAGTCAGTATGATCCAATCTATATAGCCTGTAATCTAGTTTAACAAGCAAGGAGATAAGCTCCTATAGATTCTTAATTTTCCAGTTAGTCTTACAATCCGCAGTATTATACGTATGTACATTACAAGAGGCAATGTGTTTGTGTCCAATTAAATTATGAATTCAACTCAGTTCATGCATCAGTTTCAGTTTAGATATTAAGTCATGATTCAGTTCGTAAGTATCCTGTGTAGTATCACAGTCTCTTCCTAGTATTTTCATGAAATTATTATCATTCGGGGACGAATGATCCCAAGAGGGAGATGTTGTAATACCCCAAGTTTTCATGTCATAAACCTCTCATTTTTCTCATGAGATCAGATCCAGTGCAAAGTAATGGTTACTCATAAATTGACACTCTCGTTTCTATCTTAGCCATATAGTTATTTTTCTTGAGGATTCATGCACCTGCAAACCAATTTAGTAGCTCATTATTGTTGAGATCCAGTGATTCAGTTCTATCAGTTACACATGATAGCTTGAAGACTAATATTCCTCTATGTTTCAGGTTAATTATCTACATTCGAGGACGAATATTCCCAAGGGGGAGATAATGTAATACCCCGTATTTTTATGCTAGAATTCTAACCGCCGTTCCTACGCGTCTAAGCTCTAATCCAAGTGATTCTCACATGAATACAAGTTGCATGATCATTATACTAGTCTATGGAGTAGTTTAGAGGTGGAAAATTTTTATAGCAATGACCTAGAACAAGGTTGAGCTAAGACCAATTGATTCATCCAAAGTTTGACATTCGATTCTACAAGCGTCAACTTCAAATGTGAATATCTCTTAATATACATGTAATTTTTCATCTCAAGACCTATCAAATTGTATATAATTGAATTAGCTTTCCAATGATACCAATTTTGCAAAAATTTGATACCCGAACGAAGAGTTATGCCCATTTTTATGAGAGGCAGTAAGGGTGTGTGATGGGCAATGCGCCGCCCAATCAAATGTGTGCGATTGGAAGTGCGAGGCACACTTAAATGTCTGCCATAAGGTATGCGACACACACCTTAAGGTCTGCCATGAGTTGTGCACCGCATACCTCACTTCCAAGTGCCAAAAACACCCCTATATCTGTCTATAACACGGGATTAAACTCCCACAACATCAAAATAAGTTTACTTTATCTCAAAATCACCAAGAACAACCTTTAGGGTTTCAACATAAAAACCCCAATAGCTAGAGATTCAACAGTGAGAATTCTATAATTTTTACATATTTGGAATCCCCGTTACGAAGGTTACGAGGGACACCTAAAAATTTGTGAATAGCATTACGTCATTTGGAAAGTCATTCAAAACTTCAAGTTTAAGGTATGTGGGGTTTTTCAATAAGAACACTCTTTCGTTCTTGTGCCTAAAAATACTTTCTTTTACGAAGTTATGGATTTCATATGTTTTACTATGATTTTGAAGCATGAACTTATATCCTATATTGATTTTCACGAGATTATGATATATTCGATATTTTAGAAGCGGAATTATATGAGAATGATGATATTTTGTGCCTCAAAACTGAATTTTCCAGATTTTGAAGGGATTTATATATGTTTATGATGTAAAGCCAAGACATGAATTTTGAACTCTATTTGATATTGTTGTTTTTGAGAAATCATCTGTTATAAACACCTTGAGTTTGAATGATTTGAGATGATGAAGAAGCTTTGACCTTTCGGTCGTAAAAAGGGGTGTTTTTGAACCTGAGATGAGAAAAGAAATCCACTTTTATTGATTATTATGAAAAGGGTAGCGAGATGGCTCCCGTGTGAATTGTTGAACTGTTTATTAGTGGATTTTCTTTTGAAAAGATCTGAGCTAAGTTCGGGAGTAGTCTTTAGCACCGAGCGGGACGTATAGCTATTTTGGTACTTTTTTAGAACTACGTGCCCCCGTAGGCTGTGAGCCTGAGGCTGATTTATATAGTGATCACTAGTGTTTGGATTGACGATTTAAGGTCCTACTCTGATGGCAAGGAATAGGGCGACTCTCCCCAACATGGGTAGAACGTTGGACTCCATGTAGCTCACGTGGTTTATGTCTGTTGTAAGAGACTCCCAACGTGTACGTGTGTGTACTCTCCTACCTAAGACGAATGTATATGTTTTGAAAGATTGGTTTTGAGAAAGTTATTATTTCCGAAAGATTGAGATATTATGTTCTAAACAAATTGTTTTGAAATTTGATTACTCTATATGTTTGAAACCAAGGAAGAAGTGAATTGAGAACTTATTGTAATGACTCACTTGTTTTACTTTACATGTATTATTCATCCATGATTTCGATAATTTAATTCGAGCTAAGTGAGTCATTTATATCATCATGTATAATTTTATAAACTGTGATGATATTAAGATATTATTTTATATATGCATTGCACCCCAATATGCTCGGTACGTTTCCATGGTACTGACCCACATATTCGTATGTGGGCTACATTTTCTCGAAATGTAGGTACAAGGTATAGTGTACATCTTCAGATCCAGTCAGTTCGCGGCATTCAGTCAGCAGGTGATGAGTCCCTTTTGATTCAAGGGCTTGAGTTAGTTATACAGTTCGAGAAGTGTTGTATTTTCTTTATCCAGCCGTATTGAGTTGGGATAGTCGGGAGTCATGACCCAGCTACCTATATTCAGTACTAGTAGAGGCTTCATAGACAGTCAGTAGAAGTTGATGTATCCCATTTCAGTTTTGGTTGTAATCTTGTAAATTTAGTTTTGTATCTTTCATATTCAAAAAAGTGTGATTTTCCGCAGATTTGTATAGATTTATACTTTTTGTTCAGTTGCTAATGAGTTATGCCAGTAGAAGGGTTAGCTTGGGGCCACTTGTGATCCTAAGCACCATGTGACGTCTCGGGACTCGATTTTGGGGTGTTACAGATTGTATTTTTTTTTATATCTAATTCTTATTTCGAATTTATTTTTTTTGTACTATATGTTGTTGTATTTTTACTCCACTTTTATCTATTTGTATTCCTAAAAATTCTATCTATTTTTTCATAATTTCAGCTTTCTTTTCACTTAAACTTATTCCCGATTTTTCGATTATATCTGTAAATTGTTCTAATAATTTTAAATGTTCTTCTTTGGTTTTTGTATATAATAGTATATCATCTATATATACTATACAATTAGGTAATTGTTTAAAAATAACTATCCATAAAATGTTGATATCTACCTGGCGTATTTTTATATTCAAATGGTAGTACATTCCACTCATAAAATCCTTGTGGTACCGTAAATACGGTTAATTCCTTAGATTCTTCTTCTAACTTTAAATGGTAAAATCCTGATTTATAATCAAACTTACTGAAGTAATTATATCCTTGTATTTGTCTTATTTTTAATATCTTATTTGGTATTAGGTAATTATATGTCATAGTTTTTGCATTTAAATTTTTATAATCAATAACTATTCTACTTTTTCCTCTTTTTTGTTCACTATGTTTATTTACTATAAATCCTGGACTATTGTGTTTACTATTACTTTTTTGTATATATTGTTTTTCTAATAATTCATCTATATGCATTTTAAATTCTTTTAAATTGTCAAAATTATATGTTAATGGTTTTTGAGTTATTATGCTATTTTTATATATTAATTCAATTTTTATAGTAGTTTTATGTTTTTCCCATCCTTTTAATGGATCTTCACTATATAATTGTTCTAATATTTTTTTAATTATTTCTATCTTATTTATTGAAAATATAGTTATTTCCTTTTTATTTATTGAAAATGCGACTAGTTCTATTGTATCTTCAGTATTTTTTATATTTTCTAATTTTTGTGTAATTTTTCACTTCCTTCTATCCAATCAGTTTTCTTTCTTATTTTATTAGTAATCCTTTTTTCTCTTACTTTCTGTTTACGTGGTGTTGTAAACCACCAATCCATTCCAGTTATTATATGTGGGTATAAATTATCTAAAAATGGCATTCCTAAACGTATATCTTTTGATGTCAGCTCATAATTATAGATTTCTTCTATTGTTAATATTTTATCCCATACTTGTGTTTTTACATTCTTAGCTTTATAAGTAATTAAGCTTCCTTCGTTATTAAATCCTTTAACTATTATTGGTGTTTTTAATTTATCCCATTTACTTTCTGGTAAACAATTATATCTACATAAATTAGCTTCTGCTCCTGTATCTATCATAGGCATATAATATCTACTGTAATACGCTTTTACTACTATCTTCATTAATACATATATTTTCATATCATGTTAAAGCTCTTCTTAAGAATAATTTCTCTCTGTTATATGTTATAGATAATTGTGTATGCTCTATATTACATGGTTTTCATTGTTCTAGCCATTTTATTCCTAATATTATGTCTGCTTTTTGCATTTCTTCCTTTATTTCAAATTCTATTTTTATTTTTCTAACTCCTATTGTTATTTCTTTTTCTGCTATAATTTTAATGTTTATTAAGCTTCTTGGTAGATTTGAGCATATATTATTGTCAGATTTTATTTCCTTATTTTTTACTAGATATCTTGCTATATAATTTCCTTCTTGTCCTGTATTTAAGAGTATTAAATATTCTTTTTCATTTATTGTTCCTGTTATGTAATATTGGTTTAAATTAGTTGTTGAACTTGTTTCATAACTTGTTCTTTTTGATGAACTTGATGATTATGGTTTTTCATAATCTATTCTTTTTGTTGTACTTATTCTATCATTTATTATTTCTAAATTTTCTTCTATATCGATGTCTCTATAACTATACTCATTATTATCAATTGTTTTTACAAATTGTTCGAAAGGACTTTCTATTTGTATTTTGTTAATTTTATTTTTTCCCATTATTTTATGTTTTGTTGTCAATACATATAGATTTTTACATCTTGCGTAAATATTTTACTTCCTGGGTTAGTTCTATTCCTGATATTTTTCAATATAATACTAATAATTTATCTATATTTTTATCTGTTATTGCTACTGAATAATTTACACTTATTATAAATTAAAATTTTTGGTCTATTAAATTTCTTTTATGGCAATTATTATACTTTTTTCTATAGGTTTTATAATTCTATCATCTACTAGGTATAATTCTATTGGTGTATCTATTCTTTCTCTAAAACATGCTTTTATTAATATCTCTATTCCTTCAAGGTGTACATATTTTATTGGGTCTTTACTTTTTATATCGTTAATTTCTTTATTAATTATTCTTTTTGTTACTAGTGGTATACTAGCGCTTCCTTTTACATATCTACAATCTATTACATGTTCTTTCTGACTTACTACATAGTATTCTTCTTTTCTTCTACTAAATATGTTTTTCATTGTTGGTATTTTAAATATTTTTTCTACACTTAAATTTAATTCTTTTCCTTTTATTTCACCAAATATATGACTATCAAATATTATTTTTTGATCTGTTCCTTCTTCATTTAAATATTCTTCCTTTGTTATTATTTTTATATCTTTTTCAGTTATTTGGTTTATATTATATCTTCTTCAGTTATTTGGTTTATATTATATCTTCTTCAGTTATTTGGTTTATATTATATCTTCTTCAGTTATTTAATTCATCTCATTCCCTATCTATTTCATTATCTGTTTCATTCTCTGAAATTTCATATATATACTATCTTCACTTTCTAATTCATAATATATATAATTTATCTGCATATATTCTGTATTTTCTATTTTTGTTTCTGATATTTGTTTATTTTTTGGGTTTTTAGGTAATTAACAATCTCTAACTAAATGTCCTAATTTTCCACAATTATAACAAGTACATTCTTTATAGATTTTTTTTTCCTATATGGTCTTTTATGTTTATAATTCTTTACATAATATCTTTTTCTTGGTTTCTTATATTTATATTTTGATTTTTTGTATTTCTTATATTTCTTATGTCTTTTTCTTTTCTTATAATATCTTTCTTCGCATCCGAATTGAGGTGCTATTTTATCTTTGCAACATGCTAAATTTCTTATTAATGTTTTTCCCATTTTTATTTCTTCTCTATATTTTTCACATAGGTTTCTATACCATTGTTGTAAAAATTTTATTCTTGCTACTAGAGTATCTTCTATTTTTTCTTCATCCGAACTTTTTATTATTTTTGAATTAAATGGTTCAGGTAATTTACTAAAATATAATTTTTTTATTTCTTTACTTTCTTCTGTATTATATATTCCTTTATAAAAATATTCTTTAAATGAGAAAGTATATTCATCTATTTAACAGGTATTACATATTGCTAATTTTAACATTAAATTCCTATTTGTGTCTTTCTCTTCATTTTGTTCTTCTTCTGTTGTTGTCATGCTGCTAAATTCGTATTTTATACCTATTTCATATTTTTTTTAATAATTCTATAGATGTTAATTTAGTTATAGTTGTTGATGATGTTTCTTCTGTAGGTTTGTCAGTTCTTAATACCCTTTTACTATTTTCAGTTAGATTTGAAAACCATAATTTCCCTGTTCCTATTAGTGTTCTTTCTATATATTCAGGTGCATCTATTACATTTATATTATTATCTAATAATTATTTTGTCATATATCCTATCCATAATTGTATTATTTTTTCTGTATTTATTACACAATCTAAGTCTAAAAAGTTATAATTTTTATTAACTATTTTTTTTTTGTGTCCATTTGTCATATTCTATCTTTTTTCCAGCTGGCATGCTTATCTTCTTGATTTTTTTTTTATTTTATTCTAGCCGAACTTCTGGGATAATATTATCTTCTCCATTATATTTCGAACATTGATGATCTGAATATTTTCGTCCAATTATCTTGCAATATCATGTCAATAATTCGTCTGAAATAAATCCTCTCTTAATTGCCCTTGTAGTAGATTATTTTTCTGGGTTAAGTAATGTCATTATCAATTGTCTAACATCTTCCATATCTGCTTGTCGTAGCTCTTTTGAATTTGAATAAATCATCTGATGGTCTCTTGAATAATAACTCCATATTCGGTTTCCATTGGTATAATTGTTTGCTAGTTCTTGAATAATTGTAACTAGTCCAATAAGTTATTTGTTTGCATAAAAATCAGATATCTCGATTCTGGGTATCTCTGGCCGCTGCACAAGATCTTCCGGTATAATCATATCTCTGATTAATCCTTAAATTATATGACTAAAGCCATTTAATTTTTCAAGTGATTAATACTTTTAATGGGTGGCTATATAAAAATCTTCTGTTGCGTTACTTGCCGGTTTGTGGTTCTTTAAGAACACGTTTTTT
Source organism: Capsicum baccatum var. pendulum (assembly GCA_030864225.1). Taxonomy (NCBI): domain Eukaryota; kingdom Viridiplantae; phylum Streptophyta; class Magnoliopsida; order Solanales; family Solanaceae; genus Capsicum; species Capsicum baccatum. The sequence goes on along the minus strand of CM061558.1, from coordinate 69,365,849 downwards.
TTGTTAGGAGTATTATATTTCACGCCGTTTTACGAATTTCTGAAAAAGAGTAAGTTTGGTGTGTGTGTAAGTTTCTGCCACTTTCTTTTCTTGTGATTATTTACTCTTCTAATGATGATTTGGTAAAAATATTCTTTAATAAATATAAGTTTAGTGGTAAAATTTGGTTGCTGCAATTATTTATTGCATATAATGATTGATTATTCATGAATGGAGTTTTTTTGTAGTTTGTTTCCATTGTCTGCGAGAAAAGTAAAACATCAATTATATGTTTGCTTTGCTTGGTCATATAACTTGCATAATGTTGATATCATTAAGTTATTTGTGTTCTGTTCATTATTTGAATATACTTGTATAGTTTAGACTGAGAGTTGAATTCAAGATGGCTATTGATTTTTTATATAATCTATTATGGAACAAGTGATTTTTGTTTAAAAGTGAGTGAATTGAATTAATATGTTGCCAAAGTAACTTTTATCGTGTATATTTTATTTACTTTAAACATGTAAGCATTTATATTTATGCGAAATAATTATTTCAAAGGAAGTTTATTTTGTCAGACTACGGATAGTTATCAATATGTGATACATTTGTAATACATGCTGCTAATGTGTTGGTTAAAATAAGGCATATTATTAGGTTGATTTAGTAATCAATATTCACAAACTATGTATTAGCGTACCACGTACAAGTTATTATTTTTGTTCAAAGACTAAATGATAATGCTATGTAAGGTATCTTGAGATGAGGCAACTTTTATGTGTATGTGTTTGATAACTATAGTTTTTTATTGGGAGAATACTCACAAAAATACCTGAAGTTTGACCGGATTACTAGTTGCGCATACTGAACTTTGCGGGGGTCCAATTACCCCCAGACTTTTTTTTTCGTATTTTAATGGCATGTATTTGTCACTTGGCACATTGCGTGTTAGTCACGCACATTAAGCGCGTGAACAGTGTTAAAAACGTTATAAAACTCTTTTTTTCCAAACAGCCCCTTAATTTTATAATTATTTAAATTTTTATATTTTTATTTATTTTTTCATTCTCTTTCTTCTTTCTTCTTTCTTTTCTTCAACAATGGTTGCTCCATTGTTGAATTGAAATTGAATTTGCTCCATTATTGAATTGAAATTGAATTCTTGAAGATTCCGTTTCGAACTCGCTAATTGAAACTCAATGGAAGATTCGGAAGATTCAAACTCGAAAACTCGCTAATTGAATCTTCCGAGTTCCATTAATAGAAATTGAATCTTTTGAGTTCCATTAACGGAAAATTGATAGCTTCATACATGTACAGTCCGTATTTTTGTCTTCATACATGAAATTAAATTTTTTGAATCTTCCGAGTTCCATTAATGGAAATTGAATCTTCCATTGAGTTTTCAATTAGCAAGTTCCATTCAATCAGGAAGTTTTATTGAATCTTCCATTAATGAAACTCGCTAATTAAATCTTCCGAGTTTCAATGAAAAATTAATGGAAGATTTCATTCAATAATTTGAAAAAACTTTCTTCATAAACTCAATGAAATTCAAAGTTTGAAACATGAAATTGAATTTGAAAACTTTTGAAGTGATAAGAATGGACTTGAAATTTGAAATTGACTCTATGGAATCATTTGGAATCTTTAATATGGTTGTAATGGTGAAAAAATATTGAAAACTGATAAAGCGGAGAAGAAGCAGCGCGTGTATGCACCTCCTAGTGTAAAAATTGAGGATAACGTTTCAGAGGGGATTAATTCCACTTTAAAAAAGTACGCGCGGGGGCGGGGAATTAATTCCACTTAAACAAGTATAGGAGGTAATAGGACCCCCGCAAAGTTCAATATGCTCCACTGAACATTTGGTTAAAGTTTGAATATTTTCTTCGGTATTATCCCTTTTTTATTTATTAATAATTTTTTAAAAATTTATTTAATTTAGTTATATGCACATATACATGATCTATTTAAATGATTAATTGTGGACATTATTTATTTTATCTTATAGTATTTTTATATTTGTAAATATGAATAATATTTTCGTGCCTAATGGCGTAAACTTTAAGAACCGGGTTTTGAATGAGCTTATAGCTCAATGTGTGTAAGAAGAGGACAGAATTAAAGAATATCCGATTGAATGAGCTGATTTGGGACATACTTCTAGAACTAAAATCACTGCACATAAGAAAAAAAAAGAGTAAGAATAAAGAAATTACAGACAAAGAAAAATCATTATGTTTCTTTTGTAAAAAACTTGGTCACATAAAGAAGGAGTGTTCCAAATAGCTTTCTCACATGAAAATAAAGATAAACTTCTCAACTTTATTTGTTTAGAAGTTAATTTAGCTATGGTACCTAGCGACACATGTTGGGTAGATACAGGTTCACCTACTCACGTAAGTATCACTATGAAGGATTGTATAAGAAGTAGAGTACTGACTGATGCTTGAAAGATACATCTATGTAGGAAACAACAATATAGTAATTGTGGAGGCTATCGGTGTCTTTAGAATTCTATTAGATACCAGTTTCTATTTGAAATTAAAGGAACTATTTATTGCTCCATTATTTAAATGAAACTTAATTTTTATTTCTTATTTGCAAATATATGGACATAATTATTCTATTGGAAATAGAATTACAATACTTCTCAAAATTCTAATATTATTGATACCGATTTTCTGATTAATAAATTATACAAATTAAATAGAAAGCCTCACGCAGCAACGAAAACCTGCATTCTAGTAACTTTAGTACTAAGCACAGATTAATAAATGAGAATTACTCAATATTATTGCATAAGCGATTGAGTCATATTTTTGAATAGAGAATACAAAGACTTTTGTCAGAAGTAATTCTAGATTCCCTTAATTTATCAGATTTTGAAATTTGTATGAAATGTATTAAGAAAAATTAAGTGAATATAAATCATAATGGTATTCTAAAGCACCAAGCAAGTTGTAAAATGTTTTTAAGGCTATAGCAATGATAATGTGGGAGATATGAAAAAGAAGACACGACATTAAACATGAAGGAGCTACCACATTAAGTGAAATGATAAATCAAGTGCAAATGACCATTCAACTAATGATCAAAGTCAAATTTTCTTGGATTCAAAAACTAGAAGAGATTGGGAAGAGATGGTAAAAATTTTAGGCTATTATAAGCCTAAAATTATCATTACTTAGTTCAATGGAAGTTCACTAGTGGGATAAACAAAGGGAATTTTCGGAAAGTGCATATGATTTTTGTATAAATGATTATAAAGGAGATTTGATATATGTACAAACCAAGAATATATGAATAGCTACAAAAATGGAGGCAGAGGCAAGGACAATTCATGAAGCTTTTGAGTATAGTACAACATAAGGTTTTTAGGAAATGTAACAGAAATAGACTAATTGACCTTTAAAACATTATTCAAGAGGTTTGGAACAGACCATGGGAAATTTCAAATATTATTAATGTCATTGAAGTAGAAATGAACAAACATGAGACACAAATTACGCATTTTTTAGGGAAGTCAATCAAATGGTAGACTATCTTGATAATCTAACAGTTAATTAAGCAAACATATCTGAGTACAAATGCTTAAGGGATTTACCAACAATAGGAAAAAAGATAGGCAATACAGAAAAGGCATAAATACCAATGATAAGTATGAGAACTAAGTAGATAAAATCATATGAAGAAGAATTTTCAAACAAGCACAGACTAACAGAAAGGAGTGGAGAAACAAACATATTTATATAAGGGTATGCCTTTTTAGGTCATTAAAATTGCATTAATAAAGTTTTTGCTAATTTACATTAGCATAAAAAAGTTTTCACCAAAAAACTAAGAGTACAACATCATCAATAACTTTGAAGCACAAAGATCAACACAAATTCCAAGCAGAGGTTGGCAAGGTCAGGCCAAAGGTCATCCTAAGATAAAAATTAGATGGTTATATAGAATCAAAGGTAAAAAAATGAATTCGAAGAAGAATATATATATCTTTGATCGATATGTGTACTCTAGACAACTATTTCTATTAAAGTCACATAATGATAGACAAACCATTACCTTCTAAAAAGGAAGGTAACATATTAAAATGGATAAACGAGGTGAAGAATCAAGGAAAAAATAAAATATAACTCTAAATAGTGAACTATGTTGTGCGAGCTAGATAGATAAGATAATAACAGGAACAAGGTGAAAACACACATAAAAGAGAAGATGGTAAGGCTAGAGGTTCCAGCAGCTGCCGGGGAGGAGCATGCTGATGAGAATAGGGAATTTAGAAAGTGAATATGATGCATTTAGGGAAAATCCCTACATAAGTATAGGATCTCGGGGTTGTTTCGGGTCACTAGAGGGATAAGTTTATTTGTTGTTTGCTTTTTATTTGTGGATAGTTCGATCAGACTAATCATTTTAGTTTGTAAATATTCATTATTAATAAATGATGGAAAAAAGCCACCAAATCTTTTTTTTTTCTTAAAAAAATTTATGAAAAACTTTGTTAATCTATAAAGTATAACATTTTATCTAAAATCCTATTGTAGTCTGGTTCAAATAATTAATTTCTTCATTATTTATTTAGTTATTATTATTTTATTTTTTTCAAAATTTAATAATTTTTTATTCATAACACAATGCAGTTGAAAATTTATATTCCTAAAATAATAATATATTTAGTATAGTGCCACAAGCAGAGTTTGGAAAAGGTGGTGTGTACACAACTTTATTCCCACCTTGTAAAGGTAGAAATGTTGTTAGTTATAGACCCTCGACTAGATTAAAGTATATAAATTAAAACATGTTAATCAAATAAAACAACAAAAAACCCATGCTAAAAATAATTAAGAAGAGAACAAGTAACAACATAAAATAATGAGATAACTAAAGCAAAGAAATTATAGGAAATACTAGAATCAAATAATATCATAATATACTAAAAGGGTAGTAATAACATTGCTAAAAAGGAACCAAACGACACTTGACTACCTACTGACTGAGACTTTATTTTGTTTCGTTATTATAAGGGCCTTTTAGACTTTTCCTTGGTTACAATTGTCCCCCATCTATACTAAATAGTCCCAAAGCCTTAAGCATGAATTTTAACAATAAAAAACACGTTCCACCCCTCCCAAAGTTCCAATAACGCTCTATTTCAAAGCTTTTCTTGATATTCACTCCATTAAAAAGTATGTAGAACGATCCTCCTTAAAATGGATTTCGAAAGGATATTTTTCTAAACTCTTATTTATGTATTTGTAGGGGGTGCGGATAACTAGACTAATAAATAGATTATAAAATAGATTTATTGTAGGTAATGAATCTATTCTTTTTTTTTGTGCGTGATTATTTCTTAAATTTTTGTAAGATGTATCTATTAATTTATTTAGTTTATTATTTTATCCTGTAGTAACTGCTGAGTTACAAATTTCTGTGTAATAATTTATTCTATCTGTACTGTAGTATATATCTAATTCTAGATTTTCTATGTCATTTATTATCTTGTATTATTCTTCTCGTAGTGAGTTTTTTAAAGTATATAAACTATCACATGTGCTTTTCTCTAAATTTTCTAAGGTTTTTTCTATCCATATTAACTTTTCTTTTAGATCTTTCATTATTTTTTCTAATTCGGTTTCTATAATTAATTTCATTATTTAGATTATCTTGGTTTTCTCTAATTTTTCTAATATATTCTAACATTCACAATCTTGGTCTGAATAATATCCTTCTGGGTAAATGTCTTCGTATATTTGTTCTAAGGCATTTATCATTTCAATTTCGTAGTTTATTACTTCTTCTAATATCATTTTCTTAATATTTATTATTTCTGTATCTTTAAGTATATATAAGATTAAAACTCTAAGGTAGTCTAAATGAGCTATTTTCTAAAATTGATATTTTATAGTTATTTGTTAGACTTAGTAGTTTTTGCATATTTTTATTAAGAGATTTTATATATTTTTTATTTTTCATGTATTTGACTATATTTATTTTTATCTGTTTTTCTAGTAACTGCATATTTCACGTATCTTTAAAAATTCTACGTAATTTTAACATAATAAGCATTTATAAGAGTAGTTAGGTATGTGTGGTATATAATTTATTCTATCCATATAATATTCTCCAAATGTTTTTTCTAATATAATTTTTCTTATATCTGCAACATTTATATCTCTAAGTGCATACAAAATAAGTATCTTAAATTTATCTACCATGACATCAGATAAATTGTTATTCATTATCATAAAATTATTTTTTTCAAAATATTTCCTTCAACCATGTACATAATAAAATATAGTCATCTCAGATTACTATATACTAGATTATTCTTAAATAACATGTTCTTCGGTCACTATTAACATGGTAATTCGGATACTTTTTCCCTTAAACAGCGCCTCGACCCTGGTTACTCCCTACCACGGCTTCTTGCCTCATTGGTTTCACCTTTAGGATGGCATAGTTCTTAGGGATTTTTCTCCATTTCCACTTTGCTAATAAACTTCTTAACATATTATTTTTCGAATAATTCTACTATAAAGTAACTAATATAAATTTATTTTATCATATCATGATTGTTGGGAATTATGAATTTAACTATTCATAATCATAAATAAATATACCTGTTCCGGTAGCTTTGATATTTCTGAGGTTTGTTGCTCTATAGCTTTTTCCATTGCAGTGTATATATTTAATTAACTGGGCTAAATATTTTTGAACAGAGAGAATTTTGGCTTGAATGTGAGAAGGCTTGCCCTCTGTAATGCCTTCTGAGCTTTTATTTATAAGTAAACTTTACAACTTTACAAAGTATTTTCTACATGAGTTCTAAAAGATAAGACTAATAATGCTAAAGAAAACAAAAAAAGTTACAAAAAGTCCTAAAGGCTACTAAAGCCTATTACCTAAAGTCTAGGCCTAAAACAAAAAAGTCTTTACATAAATAGTAAAGTACAATTATTTTGAAGACTCTACGTAACTTGTAATAAATATCTTGTCTCCGTGGTTTTTGTCGTATCTGTTGTATCTCCATTATTGCTCCTCTTATCTTTTCAGCTGGCATCCTTATCTTTTTTATTCTAGCTGAACTACTGGGACATCATTATCTCCTCCATTACATTTTGAACACTTATGGTCTAGATATTTATGTCCAATAGTCTTGCAATATCTGGTTAATAATTCTTCCAAAATAAATTTTTCTCTGATAGCTCTGGCGATAGGTTCTGTTTCTGGTTTAAGCAACGTGATAATCCATTGCCTAATAGTCTCCATATCTGTTTCTCGTAAATCTTTTGAATTTGAATATATTAATACATGATTTCTTGAATAGTAGCTCCATATAAGATTTTGGTTGCAATATGTATTTGCTAGCTCTTACAAAATTGTAGATAGTTTGATAATTCTTTTGTTCGCATAAAATTTTGGTATCTCGATTCTAGGTATCTCTGGCTGTGAAATAATATCTTGTGGTATAATCATATCTCGTGTCATCCCTATCTTTACAACTTGTATAGGTTTTTTAACTTCATCAAATAATATCTGTGCTGGTGCCGTATAAATTTTTATAAAAAATAAGGTACCTTTGGTTATTCTTTTAAAAGTGATAAATGCTTCATATATATCTGGTATGGTGGATATCTCAGTTCCGTCCGTGGTATATACAGTACTAAGTAGTCCATATTTGTAGCAAGTTTTGACTAAGCTTGATTTGGTTTTAGGTAAGACAATTAGCTTATTATATCCAGTCAATCTTTGAGTTATATAGTTTGTATCTGGTTCTTGGATATTTGTAGCTTTGGGGTTGCTATTTAAAAAGGTTTGTACATTGTAGATATTTTCTATATATGTACGTGTTGTGTAATTGTAAGTCTTTTTGTCTTGGTTTAGACTATCTCGGTATGTAGTAACTTGTGGGGTATAAACATGGGATCTTTTGGTGTATATGGTTTATCAAATAACTTGTTTAAGTTCATATTTTTTCTAACTCCTTTGCTTGTACCTGCAGAAGTAGATTGATAAACGTTATGGGTTTTATGGAGTATCCCAACGTCTCCTTCTAGCTCTGGAATTTTACTGTCTTCCGATCGACATAGCTCTGCGCATTGCTGAGTTAGCTGATTCATAGCTATAGACTTCAGTTTATCTTCACTAGTCTTTAGCTTTAGCTTTTCTATCTCAGTACCCATACTGTCCACTTTCAATGAAAGCGTAGTTAGGGCGTTGAGTATCTTTTCAAGAGTATTTTCTTCTATCATTTCAGTCTGTGTAGCTTTGTCTTGATATGTAATCTGCAATAACATTTTTGTTAGTACTGATCACTTCTATTATAAATGTGAAATTTAATATGTTTAAAACTAGTCCCCGAATCTCTTTTGTTGTAACTGAATTTTGTATTTTCTTTGTTCGCCACCAGCGTACCTGTGTATTATCTATTCGCACGATAAATTTGTTATATACAATATATGGCTCAAATGCTAACAAACATTTATATAATGAACATAATTCTTTCCTATTTATTTCCCATTTTATTTCTGTCTCGTTGAACGTACCTGAGTAGTATTTACAATGGTGTTCTATTTTTTCTGCTTCATATCTATATTTAAGTACTCCTCCGTAACTATATTCACTGGCATCTGCTTCTACTATATATGTAAATTTTCTATTTTCATCCGGAAATTGTAATTTTGGTAATTCCTTGCAAAGTAATTTTATTTGTTGAACTTGTTTTTTATCTTCTTCATTATAATTATATTCTATATCCTTTTTTAATTTTTTCTGTAGTGGTTTTAAGTTTTCTGCTAATTTTGGAATGTATTCTCTTATTTGGTTTACTAATCCTAAAAATGATTGTAATTTCTTTTTTGTATCTAATTCTTCTTTTGAGTTTATTATTTTTTGTACTATATGTTGTTGCATTTTTACTCCACTTTTATCTATTTGTATTCCTAAAAATTCTATCTGTTTTTTCATAATTTCGGCTTTCTTTTCACTTAGACTTATTCCTGATTTTTCTATTATATCTGTAAACTGTTCTAATAATTTTATATGTTCTTCTTTAGTCTTTGTGTATAATAATATATCATCTATGTATATTATGCAATTAGGTAATTGTTTAAAATAATTATCCATAAAATGTTGATATCTACCTGGTGCATTTTTATATCCAAAGGGTAATACATTCCACTCATAAAATCCTTGTGGTACCGTAAATGCGGTTAATTCTTTAGATTCTTCTTCTAACTTTAGATGGTAAAATCCTGATTTACAATCGAATTTGCTAAAATAATTATATCCTTGTATTTGTCTTATTTTTAATATCTTATTTGGTATCGGATAATTATATGTTATAGTTTTTGCATTTAAATTTCTATAATCAATAACCATTCTACTTTTTCCTCTTTTTGTTCAGTATGTTTATTTACTATAAATGCTGGACTATTATGTTTACTATTACTTTTTTTGTATATATTGTTTTTCTAATAATTCATCTATATGCATTTTAAATTCTTTTAAATCGTCAAAATTATATGTTAATGGTTTTTGGGTTATTATACTATTCTTATCTATTAATTCAATTTTTATGGTAGTTTTATGTTTTTCCATCCTTTTAATGGATCTTCACTATATAATTGTTCTAATTTTTTCTTAACTATTTCTATCTTATTTATTGAAAATATAGTTATTTCTGTTTTATTTATCGAAAATACTACTAGTTCTATTGTATCTTCAGTGGTTTTTATATTTTCTAACTTTTGTGTAATTTTTTCACTTCCTTTTATCCAATCAGTTTTCTTTCTTATTTTGTTGTTAACTCTTTTTGCTCTTACTTTTTGTTTACATGGTGTTGTGAACCACCAATCGTTTTTAGTTATTATATGTGGGTATAGTTTATTTAAAAATGACATTCCTAAAAGTATATCTTTTGATGTCAGCTCATAATTATAGATTTCTTCTATTGTTAATATTTTATCCATACTTGTGTTTTTACATTCTTAGCTTTATAAGTAATTAAGCTTCCTTCGTTATTAAATGCTTTAACTATTATTGGTGTTTTTAATTTATCCCATTTACTTACTGGTAAACAATTATATCTACATAAATTAGCTTCTGCTCCTGTATCTATCATAGACATATAATATCTACTGTAATACGCTTTTACTACTATCTTCATTAATACATATATTTTCATATCATGTTAAAGCTCTTCTTAAGAATAATTTCTCTCTATTATATGTTATAGATAATTGTGTATGCTCTATATTATATGATTTTCATTGCTCTAGCAATTTTATTCCTAATATTATGTCTGCTTTTTGCATTTCTTCTTTTACCTCAAATTCTATTTTTATTTTTCTAATTCCTCCTATTATTATTTCTTTTTATGCTATATCTTTACTATTTATTAAACTCCTCGGTAGATCTGGGCATATATCATTATCAGTTTTTATTTCTTTATTCTTTACTAGACATTTTGCTATATAATTTTCTTCTTGTCCTGTGTTTAATAATATTAAATATTCTTTTTCATTTATTTTTCCTGTTATGTAATATTGGTTTATATTACTTATTGAATTTGTTTCATAACTTGTTCTTTTTGATGAACTTGATGATTCTGGTTTTTCATTAGCTATTCTTTTTGTTGTACTTATTCGATCATTTACTATTTCTAAATTTTCTTCTATGTCTATGTCTCTATAGCTATAATCATTATAATCTATTGTTTTTACAATTTATTCGAATGGGCTATCTATTTGTATCTTGTTAATTTTATTTTTTCCCGTTATTTTATGTTTTGTTGTTAATACATATAAATTTTTACATCTTACTGTAAATATTTTACTTCCTGGGGTTAATTCTATTCCTGATATTTTCCAATATAATACTAGTGATTTATCTATATTTCTATCTGTTACTGCTACTGAATAATTTGCACTTATTATGAATTTAAATTTTTGGTATATTAGATTTCCTTTTACAGCAGTTATTATGCTTTTTTTCTATAGGTTTTATAATTCTATCATCTGCTAGATATAATTCTATTGGTGTATCTATTCCTTCTCTAAAACATGCTTTTATTAATATTTCTGTACCTCCAAGGTGTACATATTGTATTAGATCTCCTTTACTTTTTATATCATTTATTTCTTTATTAATTATTCTTTTTGTTACAAGTGGTATACTAGCTTTTCCTTTTGCATATCTGCAGTCTATTACATGTTCTTTTTGGCATACTATATAATATTCATCTTTTTTCCTAGTAAAAATATTTTTTATTGTTGGTATTTTAAATATTTTTTCTACACTTAGATCTAACTCTTTTCCTTTTATTTCATCAAATATATTACTATCAAATATTATTTTTTGTTCTGTTCCTTCGTCATTTAAATATTCTTCCTTTGTTATTATTTTTATATCTTCTCCAGTCATACGATTCATCTATTTCACTATGTATTTCAGTATGTGTTTCATTTTCTGAAATTTCATATATACTATCTTCACTTTCTAATTCACAATCTATATAATCTATTTGCATATATTCTGTATTTTCTATTTTTATTTCTGATATTTGTTTATTTTTTGGATTTTTGGGTAATTTACAATCTTTAGCTAAATGTCCTAACTTTCCACAATTATAACATGTACATTCTTTTATAGATTTTTTCCTTCTATATGGTCTTTTATTTTTGTAATTTTTTACATAATATCTTTTCCTTGGTTTCTTGTATTTATATTTTGATTTTTTATATTTCTTATGTCTTTTTCTTTTCTTATAATATCTTTCTTCGCATCCGAATTGGGGCGCTATTTTATTTTTGCAACATGCTAAATTTCTTATTAATGTTTTTTCCATTTTAAATTCTTCTCTATATTTCTCACATAAATTTCTATACCATTGGTGTAAAAATTTTATTCTAGCTCCTAACGTATCTACTATTTTTGCTTCTTCCCAACTTTTTATTATTTTTGAACTAAATGGTTCGGGTAATTTATTAAAATATAATTTTCTTATTTCCTTACTTTCTTCTATACTATATGCTCCTTTATAATAATATTCTTTAAATGCGCAAGTATATTCGTCTATATAACACATATTACATATTGTTAATTTTAACATTAAATTCCTATTTGTATCTTTTTATTCATCTTGTTCTTCTTCTATTGTTGTCATACTACCAAATTCATCTTTTATAGCCGTTTCATATTTTTTCAATAATTCTATAGGTGTTAGTTTAGTTATTGTTGATGATGTTCCTTCCATAGTTTTATTAGTTCTTAATACTTTCTTATTATTTTCAGTTAGATTTGAAAACCATAGTTTTACTGATCCTATTAATGTTCTTTCTATATATTCTGGTGCATCTGTTATGTTTATATTATTATCTAATAATTATTTTGTCATATATCCTATCCATAATTGTATTGTTTTTTCTGTATCTATTACACAGTCTAGATCTAAAAAGTTATAATTTTTATTAACTATTTGTTTTGGTGTCCATTTGTCATATTTATTATATTTTTTAAATTTATTTTTATAATATATAGGTTTTCTTATTTCTATTGTATTAGGTATTATGTTTTCGTCTTCTTTTTTATCAAGAGTATTTATTTCTGTGTTATTATCTTCCAAATTTTCTTCATTAATTATTTCTTGTTTTTCATTAAGTTCTAAATTTTTTATAATTGTTAATATTTCCGTATATGTTTCACTATCTTCTGAATCAAAATTATCTGTCTCTTCTATTTCTATATTATTTATTTCTATTTTTTCTTTAAATTGATTTATCTCGTTTATTAATTTTTGTTCTCTATCTTTTTCTTCCTTTTCTTTTTGCCTTTGTTCGTACAAATCTTTTAACATTTGTAGTTCTTTTTCTAATTCAGCAATTCTACTATTTTTAGTTTCTTCTATTTTTTGTATTTTTCCGTAGTTTGTTGTTTAATTTTTTCTATTTCCTTTTTTCTATCTATTTCTTCATTTTCTTTTTCTATTCTTATCATTGCTGTTAATTTATCTTCTAATTTTAATTCTTCTTTTTCTAACATTAGATATAAATGTTCACCTATTTTCTTATACCTTCTTCCTAGATTAGAAACTACTATTTTTATTTTTGATCCTTCGTGATTTTCATATATTTTTTCATCTATTATAAATTCTTCTTGATTCATTTTGTTGTGAACAGTTCATGTTGGTATATATATTCTAAACTATCTATTTGTGATTCTAATTTTGATATTTCATCTTTTTGTATATTTATTGAATTTTTAATAACTCCGGCAAATATATTATAATGTAATCTTTCTTTTCTTATTTTTAATTCATTACATTTTTCAGAGATAAATTGTTTTAATTCTTTATATTTTTGCTCTTTATTCATTTAAATTATATTTATAATACCTTGTTGGATATCTAAATCTAATCTTATCATAATTAGGCGGTATGCGTCTCATTCTTCTAGATTTTAAATGGATTATTAATTTTGCTTCAATACTAGATATTAATGTAATTAAATAGGCTAATCTTTGTGGATTTTCTTTTGTTTTATTTAGAATTATATATTCTGAATAATTACTAACTAAAGATTCTTTAATTTTTTTTAAAAGCTTCTCTATTTTTAAATGGTCTTCTCATAATTAATCTAATAAATAACTAAATCTAACTTTAACTAAATTTAATAGATGACTAAATCTAACTAACTCTGACATGTATAAGGTTGAAAATGCATGACAAACGAAAGATTTGGTATTTGTGTATACTTCATTTAAAACTGCTATTCACTATGCATATGAGTGGAGTTGGAGAGTATTATTAGGATTTTGAACTTACCTTTATTACTATTATAAATGTATGATGCTTTAAGAATTGATTTACATTTAAGTACTTTAGAAAAATCTTGGACGAGCTATGTTGTCTTACTCTTTAAATAGATTTCAAAAAGAATTTTATGTGAGCCTAAAATGATCTTTTATGAAAATTCTTATTATAGTAGGGGCTAATGAGTTTTATATGATTATGATGATTATAGGAGATAACATATTTGGCTTACAATCAAGAAAGAAAAAGCGACAGTAATAGTCCTAAAGTATACTAAACCTCAAAACCGTAATTGTGGATCCTCCCATACCATGAACACTGGAATCAAACCAGTTTCCTAATCGTGATAAGTAACCATAAATGCTAGACTCAAACTAAAAATAGTATCATAAACACCAAATTTGAATCAGAGATAGTGACACCATAACCGAGTAACCATTATCAAAATTGAAAAGGTCCTTAAAGTAAATCCAAGGTACAAGTCTAGTCAAAAGTTAGAAAGTTACCTAAGTTCATCCTAAGGATCAAGAATATAAATAGGATGACGTAAGAAGGTCTCTAAAGTCTAAAATAAGATAATTATAATTTTGACCTAAAGAGGACTGACAAGGCTTACTTCTAAGCCCAATAGTCTGTTGTAAGGAAATTTCAATTCAAAGCTAGACTAAGGTTCCAAATTACTACAAGGTGATAAATAAGTCACATTAAAACATACGGTAGCAATTCAACCCAAAGAACGAGTAGATAGGTCAAATTTGCCAAAATACGACTCGCTAACCGGCTAAATAATCCAAATTTCATTAAATATACAATCAAGTTGCAATTTCCCTATCCAGGACTAGTATAATATCATATCAATATCATAACAAAACTCAATATAAAAGGGAGGTAAACCTAGCCTACTTGGACGCAGAAGAATTCCCGATAAAGTCCGCTAAATTGGAGATTTTTTTTAAAAGCCTCCACATGATGCCATAAATAACAAAATAGAGGTCTACACTTTAATACGAGAACAATCATACCCATATTGCATTTTAATTCTTTGGGTCAAAAATTGAGCAAAAATCCCATGTGGGGCCACTTGCAGAATCACAATTTTGAAACCGTCAACATGTCCCTCTAGGATCAAGAATAATTTACCCTTAAGAATGATTTAATTCCATGCTTAAATGACACCAAAATCAGTTCATCAAGAAACTAGGGATTTAAGCCTGCATCGAAGAATTTAAGTCAAGAATTAGATGGAAATTTATTAAAATCAAGATGGGGAAAGGCCTCCCATACACTCTCTAACTCAACCCGAACCCCCAATGGTCACCTCTTCTCCCTTTATCTATGTCTCTTTAACTCTCTAGGTATTTGATGGAATTGGGGATTGAGAATAATGAGAAAAAAATGGGTCAAGGGTGAAATAAATTCCTTTGCAGTTACCTTTTAAGCAATCATCCGATCATTGAAGCAATTGCCACTTAAGTTACTCTTTCCCAGACTAACTTCTGCTTAAGCGGACTATATGTCGCTTATGCGATGTTTGCTTAAGAGATATGGTCTCAACTATAGAAGCTAGGCAAGGACCCAATTTGTCTGCTAAAGTGACTCCCGTTGCCACTTAAGAGACCATTGCTAAAGCTGTCAAAGGTTCGCTTAAGTTTATACACCAGCTGAGTCCATGCACCAACTAAGACCGTTTTTGCAAAGTTTCCATACACTCCTCAAAATTCGTTTAGAATCTCGTGAATTGAAATAAACTATTCTACCTTATCAAATTTGATATTCTATACTTAATGCACCATCAAATTTTTCATCAGCGATTGTTTTGATGAAATGTGTGCCCCACACCCAAAGGCCACTTTTGTCAAAATCCACTTAATTGCTTGAAATGAGTTTTGAATCCTTTAGACCCAAACCAAAGCTTCTCCTAGACCAAAATCAATGTTTTAGAGTTTATGAAACTATTAGAATTTTCATGTGAGGTTGTTAACCTAAAGTTTATGCCCAATATCTAGTTTTTTAACAGTGAAAACTTTAAAATAGGGAATTGGCTCTAAAAATCAAATGAATTTCTAAGTAATCAAACTATCAACTCCAGCAAGTTGTAAATGATTTGCGACAACTATAGGAAAACTCTAAACAACGAAAAAGTATGGAAATATCAAAATGACCTAGAGGGTCATTATAATATCAATAACTAAAAAAACTTTCGTCTTCAAAATTATAGGGTTATGATATACCTAAAGACTCAAATGAGTGGGGGCACTAGGCCTACATCTTGCACTCGATATCCCAAGTATCCCTCTTTACTAGCTAGTGTCTGCACTAAAACTAGTGCTTCTACCCCCAGAGCTAGGTAAGAACAGTGGGGTAAAACTTCTATGTCTAGGTCTCAGAATAGTGTAAGTGGAAAACCCAATTATTCTTCATGTTCTAAGTGTAGTAAAAATCATCTTGGTGAGTATTTATTGGGATAAAAAGGTTGTTATAGTTGTGGTAATTTAGGACTTGGAACCAAAGAGTGTCCACATACTAAGTAGAGAAACATGGATGTTCATCCCCAAACTTAGGCTACTAGCGCACCAGCCCCTCTAAGTCACCCAGTCCCTCCTCAGGGTGCATCATCTAGTACCGGTAGCTGTCAATGCCAGAATCGGTTTTGGCTTTACCATTCCATCAGGAGTAGCAAAATTCACTAGATGTTGTTACTGGTATGCCTCGTGTCTTTTATCTTGATATTTATGTGCTGTTAGACCCTGGGTCGAATTTCTCTTATGTGACCCTACTAGTTGTAGTAAATTTTGAAATAGGTCCTGAAAATATCCCTGATCCCTTCATGGTTTTTATCCCAGTGGGTGAGTCAGTTGTTTCCAAACAAATCTATAGAAAGTGTCCTATCACTATCCTTTATAAAATTATGTTAGCAGATTTAATAGAGCTAGATATAGTCTAGTTTGAACTTAATCTTGGCATAGATTGACTTCATTCTTATTATACATCTATAGATATCTCACCCGAGTGGTGAATTTTCAATTTCCAAATGAGCTAGTCTTTGAGTGGGAAGGTAATTCAGTATCTCCCACGAGTCATTTCTTATCATATCTTGAAGCCAAAAAGTTGATCTCAAAAGGGTGTATCTATCATATTGTTTGAGTTAAAGACACTAAGTCTGAGACTCCAACAATTCAGTTAGTTAGTGTAGTCAATGAGTTTCCTGATGCCTTTCCCAAAGATTTGCCAGGGGTACCTCCTGATAGGGAAATAGAATTTGGTATTAACCTTTTTCTAGATGATCAGCCTATCTCTATTCATCCATATCATATGGCCCCTACTGAGCTTAAAGAGTTAAAAGACAAACTTAAATACCTATTAGATAAAGGTTTCATAAGGCTAGTGTCTCTTCATGGGGCACTCACATCCTATTCGTGTGAAAGAAAGATGGTTCTTTGTGAATTGACTATCGTCAGCTGAATAGAGTCACAATAAAAACAAATATCCTCTTTCTAGGATTAATAACTTATTCGACCAGCTCCAAGGTGTAAGTTATTTCTCCAAGATGTACCTTAGATCCGACTATCATCAACTTAGAGTAAGGAAATATGATATTCCAAAGGCAGCTTTCAGAACTCGTTATGGTCATTTTGAGTTTCTAGTCATATCCTCGGGCTAAATAATTCCCTAACAACCTTCATGGACTTGATGAACAGAATGTTCAAACAATATATGGACATATTTGTCATAGTCTTTATCGATGATATTCTTGTCTATTCTCGTAGTAAGGATGATCACGCAGACCACCTTAGAATTGTGTTGCAAACTCTTAGAGATCACCATTTGTTTGCTGAATTTAGCAAATGTAAATTTTGGCTAAGATCAGTAGCTTTCCTCGGTGATAGTATTTCTTGTAATGGTATTAGAGTTGATCCCCAAAAGACAGAAGTAGTAAGAAACTAGCCTAAACCTATCTCTCCATCAGACATCCAAAGTTTCTTAGGTTTAGTTGGCTATTATAGATGTTTTGTTGAGGTGTTTTGTCTATTGCGTCTCTTATGTCTAGATTTACCCAAGAGAAAGTTAATTTCCAATGGTCAAGTTCTTGTGAGAAGAGTTTTCAGGAGTTGAAGACCCGACTAACTTAAGCCCTAGTTTTAGCATTACCTGATGGTACAAATAAGTTCATTGTATATTGTGATGCTTCTAGAATTGTTTTGGGTTGTGTTTTGATGTAGAGAGGTAAGGTTATAGCCTATGCCTCTAGACATCTTAAGCGTCATGAAAAGAGCTACCCTACCATGATCTTGAGTTAGCTGATGTTGTGTTTGCATTGAAAATCTTGAGGTACTACCTTTATGGGGTGCATGTTGATATGTCTGCTGATCACAAAAGTTTGCAATATGTATTTACTCAGAGGGATTTAAATCTTCATTTGAAAAGATGGTTAGAATTATTGA
The DNA here is from genome assembly GCA_030864225.1 of Capsicum baccatum var. pendulum. Classification (NCBI taxonomy): domain Eukaryota; kingdom Viridiplantae; phylum Streptophyta; class Magnoliopsida; order Solanales; family Solanaceae; genus Capsicum; species Capsicum baccatum. The sequence continues at coordinate 69,347,606 of CM061558.1, read as the reverse complement.
AGGATTATGACATGAGTGTGTTGTATCATTCAGGCAAGGTCAATGTAGTGGAAGACGCCCTTAGTAGATTGTCCATAGGTAGTGTTGCTCATATGGAGAATAATAATAGAGAATTAGTTCGAGGAGTTCATAGGTTATCTAGATTGGGTGTGAGGTTGGTTGACTCAGATGAAGGGAATTTTTGGGTTTAGAGTAGTTCAGAATCTTCTCTAGTGTCTGAAGTAAAAGAGAAGCAGGATAAGGATCCTAGTTTGGTCAAGCTAAACGATTCAGTTAAAGACCAAAAAGTAGAGGTTTTCTCCTAAGTGGGAGATGGCGTGTTGAGATACTAAAGTAGGTTGTGTATGCCATGTGATGATGATTTTAGTCAATGGATTATGGCAGAAGCACATGGTGTGCATTATTCTATTCATCCGGGAGCACCAAGATATACCATGACTTGCGGAAAGTCTATTCGTGGAGTGGTATGAAGAAAGATATAATAGAATTTATAGCCAAGTATGTGACTTGTTAACAGGTTAGTTCGAAGTGGGTGAGGCTATTTTAATTGGGCCAGATATGGTATTTGAGGCCATGAATAAAGTTCAGTTGATTCAAGATAGCTTGAGAGTATCTTCGAGTCGTCAGAAATCTTATGCAAACATAAGAAGGAGAGATCTTGAGTTTGAAGTAGATTATCTTATGTATTTGAACGTTTCACCCATGAATAGGTTGAAGATATTTGGCAAAAAAGGAATCTTAGTCCACGGTATGTAGGCCCCTACAATATTTTGAGTCATGTTGGGAAGCTAGCATATGAGTTAAGCTACCCGCAGACTTGTCAATAGTTCATCGAGTGTTCCATGTGTCCTTATTGAAGAAGTTCATAGACAATTCAGCTATTGTAGTTCCTCTAGAAAGCACATATATTCAAAATAGCCTTTCTTATGAAGAAGTTCCAGTAGATATTATTAAGCGTCAGATCCGTAGACTGAGGAACAAAGAAGTTCCCTTGGTCAAAGTTCTGTCGCAAAATCATCCTGTTGAGGGTGATACTTAGGAATCAGAAGCAGACATGCATACCAAGTATCCTCATCTCTTTTTCACGAACTCATATTCAGCCAAAGGTAACAATTTTCCTTAATTCAGTTCTTTTCCTGTCTCTGATTCAGCCATATAGCTATCTTCATGTAAATTCATGCATTCGCAGATTAGTTTAGTTGCTTATATGTTTTAGATTCAGTCATGGAGTTTTTTTCAGTTGTGCATGCCATCATATAGCCTCAGTTCCTTAGTATCTTTAGTTTAACTAGTCTTATTCAAGAATTAATGTTCCCAAGGGGGAGATAGTGTAATACCCCGTACTTTTTCCTAGCTCAGTTTAGCTCCTAGAATGTCAAGGGTTAATTTCAAAAGTGTCTAACTCTTGATATGAGGGAAATTTTTAAGATCTAGACCCACCAATGTGTAGATAATTGGCTCAACTTTCCAAAAATACCAATTTGACTTAATCCGAAACTCCGTTGAGAAGTTATGGTGATTTTAGTGAAAATAGTAGGGCATTTTGACAGGCACCGCATCGCAGTGAAAGGCAGAATCATAATTATCCAATTTCCAGTGGAGTGCCGCAATTGGCCCACGTCGCGATGAAACTCCAGTTCCCGCTAGTCCTTTTCCAATGGCACAACGCGATTACACCACGTCACGCCAGAGGCCAACATGGGACTCATCCCTTTTCTAGTAGCCCAACGCGATTTCACCGCATCATGTTATAGTGCAATATAACAATTGTCCTTTTTCTAGTAAGCCACTGTATAGTGGAACGTCACGGTGGGGCCCAAATTAGGGATTTCAATTTCCGAACATAATTTTTTAAGGGTAATCTAGTTTTTTTTTTAACCCCCAATTCGAGAATAACACTGAATTAATCCTATTCCAACCATTATATGCTCACTTTCATCAACTTCCTCTCAAATAAACCTAGAACATCAAAACTTAATTCCAAATAAATCCAAATTCCACCATTCTTTCTCCAAGGAAACTCAAAATTCAAGGTTTCTAATTCAGATAATCAAGAATCCTCCTTCAAGAGCACAAATAGGAATCCAAAATCAATTGTTCTCATCAATTGCATCAGTTAAGGTATGTGGGATTTTCAACAAGGATAATTCTTTTATCCTTGTGCTCAAAATTAGGTTTTGAATATAATTTTACGTGAATTTACATGAGTTTCAAATTAAGGTTCATACCAAATATTGTTATTTGCAAGATTTTGAGATTTTGAGAGATTTAAATGTTGAATTGCATGTCTACTTCCGTATTTTCATGCGTATCATAGAAATTTCAAGATTTAGATTTGAATTATCAATGTTTTCATCATCTAGCATGACTTTTATAATGATTTGATATGAAATAGATGCATGGGTTACTAGCCCTAGTTTGAATGTTATTATTTCAAGAAGATTGTGCTTTTAAGCATCCCATGACTTGTTATATTCAGATTTTGAACAAAGATTTGATCTTTTAATCTTAGCTTAGATATGAAATCCACTTTACAGATTTAGCTACATTTTACAGTAAATGGGTTTACAAGAGGTTTTTCATTGTAAAACTTTATATTAGTTTTAAAAGTGAATTTCCAACAGAATGAGCATATATATTAGAAGAAGTAGTATTTAGCACCGATTTGGGTATGTTTACATGTCCCAAATCTAAGAGCCAATGCAGGTTCAAATTATTAGATTATTCCCATTTCTATACGGATGAGAAATACATATGTGATCACTTAGGTTAGGTTATACTCTTTGGCAAGAGTATGACACCTCTCCCCAATGTAAGGTTTTCCCATAAGGGAACTAGACATTGGACACTATGATTGCTCACATAGTATGTTAGTTAGAAGAAACTCCCTAACAGTAAAACCTTGAAGAATAGTTTTAAAAGTATTTTCTATAATAGGAAAGACTACAGAATAACCGTAATATAACAACATTTAGAAACTAAGTGTAAAGGCTTACTATTTTATTCAAATATTGTTTTATATAAGTCAATAGCTACTAGATTTTAGACTTCAAATTTTAGATATAAAAGTGAGTCCTTTCTACACTTAGACAAACTGATTTGAATATAGAATACAAGTACAGATTGTTGAAACTAAATGTTATGACTCATTAGATCTATGCAACATATTTTGCTATTCATGATTATGATTTTTAGTTTTCAGATATTCCAGCTTATGTGAGTCATCTACATTTAGCATGCATTCTTTACAAATTTATCCATGCACCCCCATATATTGATTTACTTGTGTATGCATCCCCATATACTCAGTACAATCCAGAAGTATTGATCCACATATACATCTATGTGCTACATTTTTTCATAATGTAGGTTCAGGTGCTTAATTTTAGCAGCGTGAGCTATTTTGAGCATCTCTATCTGTATCCCGACAGTTGGTGAGTCCTCATAGTTAAGGGACCCAGTTATTCAGTTTTTCAGCTAACTAGTATAGATGATTCAGTATTCACAGATAGTTTGAGTTAGCTAGGGGTTTGTCCCAGTGACTCTAGCATTGGTAGTAGAGGCTTGTCATGCTGCTAGATATGCTTTAAATTTTCATTAATGATATATCAGACTCTAAAGTGTAGTATTTTTAGAAATTATATTAAGATAATTTCAGTTAGCTCATACAAAATTCTGCATTTTAGTTTGATTATATATCTATACTTTCCTATTATGAGTTTCAGATTTAGTAGATGGATTACAGAGTTAGCTTAAGGCTAATCCTAGTCTTGAGCATCGTGTGATGTCTCGGGACCCATTTTCAGGGCATTACAGAATACCATACAAGTAATACCTCCAAATCCTAAGAATAAAAACTACCAACGCCAACTCCAGATCATGAGTGGGTAGTTTCACTCATGAACCTTCAATTGCCTTAATGAATAAGCAATTATTTTTCCCTACCATATCAAACAACAATCCAAATGCTGGGAGCATCACAATACACAGTGAACCCCTTGCCCTCGATAGGAATAGTCAATATATGAGTTGATGTAAGCAAGTCCTTAATCCTCTAAAATCTTGATGCGTACTCTGTATACCACTAAAAAAGAACTTCATTCTTGGTCAATATAGTCATCGGTATTGCAATAGTATCAAAATAGTCAACAAACCACCAATAGTAGCCTGCCAGATTAATAAAGCTACAAACCTCAAATAGAGATATAAGTTTGGCCCAATCACGAATAAAATTAATCTTCACTGGATCTACCATAATTCTATCCTTAGATACCACATGTCCTAGGAATGTAATATACTCAATCCAAAACTCACACTTTGAGAATTTGGAAAAAATCCTATGATCTCTCCAAGTGTGGAGCACAATCCTCAAATGCTACTCACGATCCTTCCTACTCTCCGAATACATAAGAATGTCATTGATGAAGATAGTTATTAAGGAGTCCAAATAAGGTTTGAACATGCGGTTCATCAAATTTGTGAATTCAACAGGGGCATTGGTCAATCCAAAAGACATCACCAGGAACTCATAATTGCCATAACGAGTCCTGAAGGTTGTCTTTGTGATATTCTCAGCCTAAATGCTCAAGTGATGGTAACCAAATATAAATTCAATATTAGAAACTAGTGCTCCCTAAAGTTGGCCAAACAAGTCATCAATACAAGACATAATATACCTATTCTTCACTATCACCTTATTCAGCTGCTTGTAATTAATGCACATATACATAGATCTATCCTTTTACTTTATGAATAAGATAGAAAAACTTCAAGGCATCATACTCTGCTGAATGAAAAATATTATCCAAAAGGTCCTGAACTTAAGAATTCTGCTTCTTAAGCTTTGTAGGAGCCATACAGTAAGGTGCCATAGAAAAGGGTTGGGTGCCTAACTCAAGATCAGTAATAAAATAAATATCATACTCAAGATAAAATCTAGGTTGATCAGTAGGGAAGACATGATGTTTGGCGTATTTACACACCTAAGAACCATAATTTACCCATATTTTAGCCAAGTTTTGAGGACGAAATATATAATTCCTGCACTTTTAGTCCATTTTCCTGTAAGTGAGCTAACCTATGTGATTAGCATGTTTTCAGGTATTAATGATGAAGATTTCAGCACTTTATGGACCTTTGGGCAGCAAAGGAAAACTTCACATAAAAGGGAAGGCAGCTTTTGGAAGTTTGTGGACTGAATGTGACGCATGGAGAATTTGTCCCGGGCAAAATAAGTATTTCTAAATACTTAGGGATGCAACAGTAATTTAGTAGACAAGGATATTATAAAAACCCTATTGCTGAATTTTTAAGCATGTTTTATCATTATTCAGTTTACAGAATCTGTAAGTCGAGACAGAGAAAAATGGATCAACAGAGCAACGGATAGACAAAGAACGTCAACCTCATCTTTGACGTAAAATTATTCCATCACAAAGATTATTCTAGTTGTGGTATGATGATTATGTCTATTATGATTTTCGTTGTAATCATGAGTAGCTAAACTTCTCTATTAGGGTTATGAAAACCTTGTGAGATACTATCTATTACTATGAGTTTGTGAATTCTTGATGTGTATGCTACTTATATCATTACTCTCTTCGTTTAATTTAATTATCATGGTTGCAAACATAGAGAACATACCATTATAGCATTAACTTGTTCGAGAGAAAAGTTCCATATTTGGAAAAGAGAGTGTGATAAGGAAATAGGGCTACCAACCCCTATTTACACGTTAATGCCTTAACCGGATTAATTTCTTGGAGAGTTTGTACCATTAGTTATACGCTTTAGGCTCAAGAGGGTTAAAGTGAAATAATCCTTGATGGTTGAGAAACACTACGATTTACCATTAGAATACGAATCTCTATAAGTGCATGCATGTCTAAATTCCGCATTACTCATAGTTAATAGATACGTAGAACTTATAAGGTGGACATAACCCTAACTTATTATTCTCTGTGATTAATTCTTACCAAATACATCGTCTCATTCGTTACTTTGATATTAGTAGTTCACGCATAATTAAAACCCCCCTTTTCGTAGAATTTTTGACCAACAGTCTACTAATAATTACAACACTTAGTGACCAAGTATTCCCTGTGGGATTCGACACCCAACCCAGTTGGGTTCTATATTTGATATCGACCGCTTACACTTTCCACAAGAGGTGTAGTTTGGGCGTTATCAAATTTTGGCGCCGTTGCCGGGGAATACGGTTGTCAACTAAGTTTGTGATAGTTACTAGACCCTTTGGTCAAAGATTCTCGTATTTTAATTTTAGTTGTTGTTTTTGTTTTATTCAGGTTTGTTTGAGTGCATGCCAAACACTCGAAGTTTAGGTCAACCGTTATTACCTATCAATCCTGAACCACATCTTATTGGCAGAATGAATGTACAACGTGACATTGAGAGAAGGGCTGCTCAACAGGAGCAAGCTAGATTAGCTGCATTAGCAGCTGATCAAGTGCATCAAAAGAATATTGATAACCTAGGGCGAGCAACAAATCCTAATGATGAGGACCTGGGTGACGATGAGTTACAGAATCCTAGGCGTACTGATAAGGTGACGGCACCTATGCATAGGAGAGATCATCAAGATAGAATAAGACCTGACCATCGAGCTGTGAAGGTTCCTTTTGATGATGATGATAACGATTTGGATGGAGCTGGCGTCACAGGATCTATTATTCCTCCACCCTTGGCACCTGGAGCCAAGTTCAATATCACTAGCACCATGATTCAGCTATTGCAACTCAAGGGGTTATTTGGTGGAATTGCAGGCGATGATACGAATATGCACCTGATCAACTTTATCTCAACATGCAAGTCATTTGACAATCAAGGAGTTGGACAGAATGCAATCCGGCTGCGCTTATTTCCATTGTCTCTATCTGGTGAGGCAACTCTATGGTTGAACGGGCTAACTCCTGATTCTATTACTAATTGGAGGCAACTGAAAGACTCTTTCCTAGAAAGATTATTTTTTCCATCCAAGAAAGCACAATTAAGAGATGATATCAGCAATTTTCAACAGCTTCCAACTGAAGCTCTCCACGAAACATGGGACAGGTTCAAGAAGAAGCTTATGCGGTGCCCAAATCATCAGATGACCAATATGTACTTGATGAAGATATTATACAGGGATTTAAACTCAGTGACAAAGCTAGTGGTTGATAATGCTGCAGGTGGGTCATTCATGGACCTTACTTTTATAGAGGCAAGTGACATTCTAGATCATATGACAAAGCAGAGCAGAGCTTGGCATACCAGGGATTCTGAGGTAGCAAGCTCTACTATATCTATTGGCATGACTGCAGAGCAGAGGCAAATACAAAAGGAACGTGACCAAGATATGGCTCACATGAAAATGCAGATGGACCTTCTTACCAAGCACTTATTATCAGGGAAGACAGAAAAGTTCAAGGCCGTTAAATCGCAAGGAAGAGAGGAATCCGATTCTAAGGAAGAAGCTAACTACTTGAATAATCAGGGGGTTTCCGAGGCAATGCCCAAGGAAACCAAGGTCAGAACTATTATGATAAATCAGGATATAAGGACCGTGATCAAGGTAGTTGGAAGAATAAGACTGACAGGAATGGTTTGTATGTTCCTCCTGGAAATCGTGAGGCTGTTGCGTCTGGCTCTGGGAAGATGTCCATGGAAGATATGATGGCTAAGCTATTGAAAGGAGTGGAGGAAACCATATGGGCATAACTGAGGTAAAGAATGATCTGTCATTAATAAATCAATTGGTTGACTCGCATTCCACTGCAATAAAATAGATGGAGCAACAATTGAGTCAACTATCAGCGACATTCAACCAAAGAAAGGCTGGCACCTTACCTAGTGACACTGTGCAAAACCCAAGAAATGACGGATCATGTATGGATATTACTACCAAGAGTGGTAAGGTGTTGGAAAATCTATCCAAAAGAAAGAAGGTGGTTCATGATATAGCAGATAATGTTATTGATACAGAATGTGAAGATGCCGTAAAAGCTGAAGAGAGTGTTCATGACGTTACCCCTAGACGTCTGCAGCCTGAAAATATCGATAATCGAAAGCAAGATAAAAAGGAAGTGGTGGAGAAAACTATTCCCCTTCCACCACCTCCTTTTCCTCAGAGACTGAAGAAGAAAGCTGATGACACCAGGTTCAGTAAATTCATGACTATGTTGAAGCAACTGACTATTAATGTTTCTTTGGTGGAGGTGCTGGAGAAGATGCCTGGATACGCTAAATTAATGAAGGACCATTTGACAAAGAAGTGGGCAGCAAGCTATGAGATGGCAGATAATGTTGATCATTGCAGTGCAATCGCTACAAGATCGCTAGTTCAGAAGAAGGCATATCCTGGTGCTTTCACTATTCCTTGCACAGTTGGATCTTTGGATTTTGCTAAGGCATTGTACGATTTGAGAGCTAGCATCAATTTGATGCCGCTATATATTTACAGAAAATTGGGGTTGGGTGATCCTACACCAACCAATATGCAGCTCGTGATGGCAGATAGGTCGGTAAAATAACCTGTTGGTATCTTATATGATGTATTGGTAAAGGTTTCCACCTTTATTTTTCCTACAGACTTTGTTATTTTGGATTGCGAGCTGGATTCTGAAGTTCCCATAATCTTGGGGCATCCTTTCCTTGCAACAGGAAATGTGCTTATTGATTTAAGAGCTAATGAGCTTTTATTTCAGATGAATGACGAAGTGGTCCATTTTGATGTATGCAAATCAATGTAGCAGCCCAATAATATGAATGTGTTCTCTATAGCTGACGTTTATTATGATGATGAGAAAGAATTATCTGTAGAGAAGCAGCTTATTATTGATCCATTGGTTGCTGTGCTTATAAATTTTAAGCATGAGGGTGTTGAAGCGTATGAAGACACTATTTGTGATCTAACAGGAATAGGGTCCTATTCTCATGCTCCTAAGAAGCTGGATCTTGATCTTAAAAATTGACCTTCACCACCAGCAAATCCATCCATTGAAGAACCACCAGTGCTAGAATTGAAAGAGCTACCCAGTCACCTGAAATATGCATTTTTAGGAAGTGATGATACACTTCCAGTTATTGTTGTGGCGGATTTAGGTGAACATCAGGTTGCAGCTTTTATCTTTGTTCTGAAGAGATACAAGAGAGCCATCGGGTGGACTATTGCTGATATTATCGGTATCCCTCCTGGGATATGTATGCACAAGATTCAGCTCGAAGAAAATTGTGTGCCCACCATTAAGCATCAACGATGTTTGAATCCACCCATGCAGGAGGTGTTGAAGAAAGAAATTATTAAGTGGTTAGATACTGGGGTGGTATATCCAATCTCTGACAGTAAATGGGTGAGTCCGGTACAGTGTGTGCCCAAGAAAAGGGGCATGGAGGTAGTCGCAAATGAAAAGAATGAGCTAATTCCACTCAGACCTGTCACAGGGTAGAGAGTGTGTATGGACTACCAGAAGATAAATTCGTGGACACTGAAGGATCACTTACCAATGCCATTCATGGACCAAATACTTGATCGATTGGCAGGAAAGGGATGGTTTTGTTTCTTAGATGGTTATTCTGGTTATAATCTGATTTGCATTGCTCCTGAGGATCAAGAGAAGACCACTTTTACATGCCCGTATGGTACGTTTGCCTTCAAACATATGCTATTTTGGCTATGTAATGCACCTACCATTTTTCAGCGTTGTATGATGTCTATTTTTTCTGATATGGTTGAAGACACCTTGGAGGTGTTCATGGATAATTTTTCAATTGTGGGTGAATCATTTGAATCGTGCTTGGTGAATCTGAGTATGGAGTTGGAGAGATGTGTTGAATTCAACTTGGTTCTAAACTGGGAGAAGTGCCATTTTATGGTTAAGGAAGGCGTTGTTCTTGGGCACAAAGTCTCTGAAAGAGGAATTGAGGTTGATCAAGCCAAGATTGAAGTTATCGAGAAATTACCACCTTCAATTTCTGTAAAAAGGAGTTCGTAGTTTCCTCGGTCATGCAGGTTTTTATTAAAGGTTTATTAAAGACTTCTCCAAGATTGATAGTCCATTATGCAAACTTTTGGAGAAGGATGCAAAGTTCGACTTCGGTGAAGATTGCTTGAAGTCATTTGAATGCCTCTAAGGAAAGCTAGTTGAAGCTCCTATTATTGTAGAACCTAATTGGTCTCTACCATTTGAAGTTATGTGTGATGTAAACGGGGTGGATTTGGGTGCTATACTTGGTCAGAAAAAAGAAAGGTTATTTCACCCAATCTACTATGCGAGCAAGGCCTTGAATGGAGCCTAGAAGAACTATACCGTCACGGAACAAGAGCTTCTAGCAGTAGTTTATGATTTTGAAAGCTTCCATGATTACTTATTGGGAACCAAAATGGTGGTTCATACAGATCATGCTGCTCTGAGATATTTAATGGCAAAGAAGGATGCTAAGCCAAGGCTAATTCGGTGGGTGTTTTTGCTTCAAGAATTTGATTTCGAGGTAAAGGATAGAAAAGGTTGTAAAAACCAAGTAGCTGATCATCTATATAGACTTGAGAGCGGGCACATACCGCAACCCATCCTTGAGATTGATGATGCATTTTCCAACGAAGAGATCCTCGCCACTATGGTAGAAGACTTACCGTGGTATGCAGATTTCGCAAACTACGTAGTAAGTAAAGTGATGCCTGAGAATCTCTCTTTTCACTAAAAGAGAAAGTTTATGCATGATGTGAAACACTACTTCTGGGATGAACCATATCTGTTTCAATGATGTGCTGATGGTGTTATTAGGCGATGCATCCCAGATGTGGAGGTGCCTAGCATATTGGAAGCAAGTCATGCTTCCCAAGTTGGGGGTCATCTTGCAGGTGATCGGACAACCAGGAAGGTATTTCAAAGCGGATATTATTGGCCTTCATTATTCAAGTATGCCTACGATTTTGTGAGGAGATGTGACCAGTGTCAGAGGAAAGGCGGGATTTTCAAGCACCATGAGATGCCCATGTCTAAAATTCTTGAAGTAGAGCTATTTGATGTATAGGGTATAGATTTCAAGGGCCTATTTGTGAGTTCGTTTGGGATGAAATATATCCTAGTTACTGTGGATTATGTATCCAAATGGGTCGAAGTAGTAGCACTGGCTGATAATGAAGGTAAGCGTGTTGTAGCATTCTTAAAGAGAAATATCTTCTCTCGTTTTGGGGTACCACGTACCATCATAAGCGATCGAGGATCACACTTTTGAAACAAGCTATTCAGAGCCGTGTTGGTGAAATATGGGGTCAAGCAACATAAGGTAGCTACACCTCACCACCCACAAACTAGTGGGTAGTAGAGGTTTCTAATCGAGAGATCAAGCTGATCCTTGCTAAGACTGTAAATGCTAGTAGGAAAGATTGGTCTCGGAAGCTGGACGATGCCTTATGGGCTTATACGACTGCGTTTAAGACACCAATTGTCATGTCCACATACCAACTAGTTTATGGTAAGGCTTGTCACTTGCCAATTGAGCTCGAACATAAAGCATTGTGGGCGTTGAAGCGACTTAACCTGAATTGGGATGATGCTACTTATCTGAGATTGGAACAGCTGAATGAGATGGATGAATTCCGTCTTTATGCGTATAAAAGGGTAGACCTCTACAAGGAACGGATGAAAAAGTACCATGATCGACGCATTGTCCAACGAAACTTTTAGAAGGGTGATATGATACTTCTTTTCAACTCCAGACTGAAGCTGTTTCCAGGTAAGTTGAAGTCTAAATGGTCTGGTCCGTTCAGAATTATCTAAGTCTACTCGTCTGGAGTAGTAGAGTTAGAAGACAATAGTGGTGATGTCTTTAAGGTGAATGGACAACGAGTGAAGCAATATATCGGTCCTCTTGACTTGATAAAATGCATGGCCACCATCTATCTCAACGAAGTTTAAGTAATCGAGATAACTATGTCGTGCCGCGACAATAAATCAAGCACTATATGGGAGGTAACCTATCGTTTTTAATTGCTTTATTTTACTAAGAGTTTGTTTTGTTAAATAAAAATAAAAAAATAAGAGTCGAGCCACGACGAAAACTAAGGCGCTTGGTGGGAGGCAACTCATCTTTCTAATCGTTTTTGTTGTTTTTGATTAAGTGTAGGTGCAAGACGTACAAAGAAGGGAATTAATCCCAAAATTGTGATTTGAAAGTGAGCCATGTTAAAGGTTGTAATTTAGGAATGAAGGAGCAAAGGCTATCGGTTAGGCATTGCCTATGCTAATCTTGGCAATGGACAAGTCAAGGCCTATACAAATCTAGGCAATGGACAAAGCAAGGCCTATACCATTGCCTATGCTCACTGCCTCAGCTAGGCAATGGACAAGGCATTGCCTATGTAAATCTAGGCAATACCATAGGTGCCGCCTATGCAAATCTATGCAAAGCTAAAGGCGTCGCCTATGCCATTGCCTATGCTCACTGTTTCAATAAGGCAATAGCATAGGCGCTGCCTATGCCCAACCAGGCAAAGTAAAAGGCGCCGCCTATGCTAAGCATAGGAAAAGCATTAGGCGCCGCCTAATTATTACTTTTGTCTCCTAACCTGATTTTTCAGGGATCAAAACCAACCCAAGCCTTGGTCTATAAATATAACTTCAACATTAAAACAAAATCCCATTGTTGGCTCAAGATAGGCGCCGCCCAACCTTCTAATTCCTCTCAAAATTTTTTCTTTTTGCTCATCTAGTCTTACAAGTTCATCTTCCGAATCCATCACCAAGTAAGTTATTCTTTTATATACCGTAGTTGTTAAAATTCTACGTTTATGATGATTTGTTAGATCTTGAAGTAGTGTTGGTGATTTGAATGTGGTTGGTTTGTTATGATACATCTAGTTGAGTGAAAGAATACGTATGGGTGTTCTTGAATTTGTTCCGACTTGTGTTTGATTGTTATACACTGTCATAGTTTTATGAAGTCAAAATTGAGAAGTTAATACATAATCTTGTAAGTTGAAAGCTTGAATGTTTGAATGACTCGTTCATCGAGATACCGATTATGATTAACACAAGCATAAGATGGTGTGATTATGCCTATGCAATAACTCATTTCTATCTGTGGTACGATCCTTATGTGGTAGTCTTATTCAAAAAGTGCATTCATCCAAACATGAAAGTATTGACAAAATTACATGAAATAGAATTAGAAAGGATAGTTAAGATGACATGAACGTATGACTGTGCTGAACATGTTGTTGGAACATATCGCCTAAAGGTATGTCGATGAAGTCTGAGTAAGCGACATCATTCACTTAAGTAGTCTATCCCAACAAATTAAGTGTGGGGTGGTGCCACTACTGTTTGTTTTCCGATGAATCTACCGAGATGAAGCTAACATGACTCTATTTTAAATCTCAGGTAGAATGGCCCCAAAAGGACGACAAGGAAAAGTGTCCACCTCGCAGAAAGGTCAGAAAAGAGGAAAAAAAGATCAAGGTGAATCCTCCTCTCTACAAATACCTCGACGCACTTTCAGAATAAAGTGGGTCCTAGAGGAGAAAGGAAAGGAGTGGTACAAGAACAACAAAGTGAAAAAATATGTTCACGTGGATTTGATGCAGAAGGAGAGTCTAGCAAAGAGAGAGCCCCGCATGTTGGCTAAAATTATGGCGCTAAATCTTGATTTCATTTTCCGAGATATGGGGGAATGCAATCTTGATCTAACACGAGAGTTCTATGCCAATCGGTCCCCAAAGACTATCGGAAGTTAAGTGAAGATTCGGGTCCAAGTCTTGCAACTGAATGCAGAGTTCTTCAACTCTTTTCTGGGTCTTCCATGTGTGGATCCATCACCGCTCAAGGAGCTTTATCACAGACCTCTCTACAGGGCAATCAGACACACACTGTGCGAAATAAGGTCAATGGCACGATGGATTCGTCATAAGGATACCGATCGATACAATACCTTTCTGTATGCTTCCTTGAACAGAGAAGCTCAGATATGGTTGCGGATAGTCAACTCTTGCCTAATTCCTGGGACACAGTACACAAAGATCACACGTTATAAAGTATTCTTGGTGTACGCTTTGATGACAAACATCCCCATCAACATTGGTGCGATTATCCGATCTTCAATGCGTAAGGCTAGGCTGCACAAAAGATCCCATTTTAGCTTTGGTAATTTGTTAAATGCAATATTACGGAAGGAACACATTGAAGAGGAACCTGGAGATCATAAGCTTCCACACAACCCGAAGAAGGTTGATCTCACGAAGGTGAAAGATCCTGAAACTGGGCATGGCATCAACCTTACCACTGCAGAAAGACATGCTCGAGATGAAAGTTTCTTTCACCATCTATATGGCATGACTCGATTTACCATAATAAGTGAGGGTCGTATTCCAACTGATGTAGAGCTCCAGCAGTTGGATTATGACTACCCGATGAATGAGCATGCGAGGGCTATATGTGGAGTGAGGGTACATTTTGAGGAACCTCTTGATGATGATGTGCCAACCGACGATGATCGCCAAATGCTAGACTCAGACGTGGAGGACAACTCTGATGACGACGACTCTGATGATGATTCCAATGCATGGGGTGTGACTCCAGACATAGAGGGGGAGTCCGACTAATCAGGTTTTCCTTATTTATTTTTCACTGAGGGCAGTGTTTCCCGTCTAAGTGTGGGGTGTTGGTATTTGTAGGCTGTATTGTACTTCTTTGCCTACATTTATTTTGTTTGTAGTTAGATTTTTAGTTTTTTTTTAGATTTTGCATGAAATTGTTCTGATAGGAGGCATGGTATTATGACAAGAGTTTGTGCTAAAATCATTACTATCGAGACATTTAAGCTCCAAATGTGACTCACTGTGTGATAATTGTGTGGTTTAATTCATTCATCTGATGGGTCAAGAGTCTATACTGCTCCCAATAAAGTTGACCATGTGGCTTGTGTGTGAGAGGTTATAGTATATTCTGTATTGTGACTGATGCTAGAACTTGCTTGGTATGTGTGTAAAGTGAAATAAAGAGTGTGAGTTTAGGAGATGATTTAGGCATTTCTTTGGCACCCTGTGATTGTTTACCTTTTTTTTTTACCTACCCTTGTACATTATCCTAGTTAACCCCCTTTGAGCCTTTAGCTATTTCTTTGACAACCTCATATGTAGCCTAATCTATTTTTTTCTTCAAGACCATAATTTGATCCAAATTCCTAAGCTCTTTAAATTGTAGAGTCATGTGACAAAATAAGAGGAAATTAGGTGAGAGTGATGCCTCAGAGTGTATTGGTACTTTAAATTATTGTGAAAAAGAGTGGCTATCATAGAGGTGTTTTATAAAAAAAAATATAATAAAAAATAGAAAAAAAATAACAATAATAAGAGAGTTGTATATTCTTATCTTTGTGTTTATAATTGAATAAAAAAATAGGTGAAAAGGGGTGTTAGATGAAAAGAAAGGTAGAAGGGTTGTTAAAAGATAGTGCGAATGGCATAATGTGATGTATTAAAGCGCTTAGGGAACATAGTCACTATTTCTAGCCAAAATAGTCCTGCCTGTCCCTTAGCCTACATTACAACCTGTAAAGACCTATTTGATCCTAAGCTTAGCACTCTGATATTAGTAGAGCATTACACTAAGGGCAAGCCTATGGTCATCAGTTGCAACATAAGAATTCTTTGTGAGAGTGAGAGCAAGGAGAATCTTGTACCCATGTTTCAAAAAATACAAAACTTGTGAGTGATTATGGGTGATATCTTGTGTGAGGCACACATGGTTGATGATTTTTGGGTAGAGTTATATGATTCTTTGTGGCTTAACTTATGGATACAAATTAACCATCTTCACGAGTCTATGTTGGAGTTTGAATTGTTTCTAGTAGTGATCAAGAAACCTACTCTTTGTTAATAATTGCCGCGCATGTCTTGAGGATAAATTTTGTGTTGCTACTGTGACATTCTAGTTAGATGTTTGCATGGACGTAATATTTTGTTCGAGGACGAACAAAGCTGTAAGTGTGGGGTGGTGATGTTGGGCGTATTTACACGCCTAAGAACCATAATTTACCCATATTTTAGCTAAGTTTTGAGGACGAAATATATAATTTCTGCACTTTTAGTCCATTTTCCTGTAAGTAAGCTAACCTATGTGATTAGCCTATTTTCAAGTATTAATGATGAAGATTTCAGCACTTTGTGGACCTTTGGACAGCAAAGGAAAACTTCACATAAAAGGGAAGGCTGCTTTTGGAAGCTTGTGGACTGAATGTGATGCATGGAGAATTTGTCCCGGGCAAAATAAGTATTTCTAAATACTTAGGGATGCAGCAGTAATTTAGTATACAAGGATATTATAAAAACCCTATTGCTGAATTTTTCAGCATGTTTTATCATTATTCAGTTTACAAAATCTGTAAGTCGAGACAGTGAAAAATGGCTCAAGAGAGCAACAGATAGAGAAAGAATGTTGTAACAACCCAAGCTCACCGTCGCATGCGAAATTGTCCACTTTGGAGCCTCGGCTCCTCACGGTTTTAAAACGCGTCACACATGTCAGAGTTACACAGCGGACTGGGCCCTAGCACATGAGATATTGTCCGCTTTGGCCAGGCGTTACATATCGCCGTCCCCGACCTCACGGATTTGTTCCACGGGCGTTACGTATCGCCGTCCCCATGAACGCGTCACACACGTGTAAGGTATCCATGCACCTATAAGGCACACTTCGTTCCCCTTCACTACCGATGTGGGATTTGCCTAAGTGAATGCAGGCATTAAGTATCGCCGTCCCTACACTCACCCCCCGTAGGGACTCAGCGTCCTCGCTGAGGTTTGCCCCACCACTGGCACCGGCGCTGGCTCTGATACCAACTGCAACAACCCAAGCTCACCGGCACATACGAAATTATCCGCTTTGGAGCCTCGGCCCCTCACGGTTTTAAAACGCATTACACATGTCAGAGTTACACAGCGGACTGGGCCCTGGCACATGAGATATTGTCCGCTTTGGCCAGGCGTTACGTATCGCCGTCCCCGACCTCACGGATTTGTTCCATGGGCGTTACGTATCGCCGTCCCCATGAACACGTCACACACGTGGAAGGTATCCATGCACCTATAAGGCACACTTCGTTCCCCTTCACTACCGATGTGGGATTTGCCTAAGTGAATGCAGGCGTTACGTATCGCCGTCCCTACACTCACCCCCCGTAGGGACTCAGCGTCCTCGCTGAGGTTTGCCCCACCACCGGCACCGGCGCTGGTTCTGATACCAACAGATACTATCTGTAATAGGCCAGGCTCACCGGCGCATGCGAAATTGTCTTCTCTGGAGCCTCGACCCCTCACGGTTTTAAAATGCATCACAAACGTCAACCTCATCTTTGACGTTAAAATCATTCCATCATGAAGATTATTCTAGTTATGGTATGATGATTATGTCTATTGTGATTTTCGTTATAATCATGAGTAGCTAAACTTCTCTGTTAGGGTTATGAAAACCTTGTGAGATACTATCTATTACTATGAGTTTGTGAATTCTCGATGTGTATGCTACTTATATCATTACTCTCTTTGTTTTAATTTAATTCTCATGGTTGCAAACATAGAGAACATGTCATTATAACATTAACTTGTTCGAGAGAAAAGTTACATGTTTGTAAAAGAGAGTGTGACAAGGAAATAGGGCTACCAACCCCTATTTACACGTTAATGCCTTAACCGGATTAATTTCTTGGAGAGTTCGTACCATTAGTTATACGCTTTAGGCTCGAGAGAGTTAAAGTGAAATAATCCTTGATGGTTGAGAAACACTAGGATTTACAATTAGAATACGAATCTCTATAAGTGCCTGCATGTCTAAATTCCGCATTACTCATAGTTAATAGATACGTAGAACTTATAAGGTGGACATAACCCTAACTTATTATTCTATGTGATTAAATCTTACCAAATACATCGTCTCATTCGTTACTTTGATATTAGTAGTTCACGCATAATTAAAACCCCCCTTTCCATAGAATTTTCGACCAACAGTTTACTAATAATTGCAACACTTAGTGACCAAGTATTCCCTGTGGGATTCGACTCCCAACCCAGTTGGGTTCTATATTTGACATCGACCGCTTACACTTTCCACAAGAGGTGTAGTTTGGCCGTTATCACTTGGAGACTTTTGAAGAAGTATTGTTGATGGTTAAGAATGATCTGCTTGAGCTTCTCTCTTTTGAATCTGATGAGAAGTATAGTTTTGGTTCAAATGCTGCCGAATTCAGACTAGAAATTATCAGGCTCGTGTCCATCTTAATATCCACCATCCATAATGCGATTATGGGAAGTGATAATCCCTAGGCCCTAGTTTATGGGAGTACACTTGCTATTTTTTTTGGTCACATTTTCTATTAAAATATAGTAATTTTTATTTTCTAGTTCATATCCCCATTCTTTACTTAATTATAGTTATTTTCTTATGAAATGTAGGTAAGGTGGTTTTTAAAGGAAACATTAGGTGGATCTATTTGTCTTATATACAACAGGATAGTATGTCATTCAACTAAAGAAGATCATAGTTCAACTCACAAATCATCAAGGCAATGAATGATAATATATATTGTGATCGAGGACGTCGCAAAGCCTAGATTAAGCATGGAGTCAGTCTATTTCTCGAAGAGAGCATGATGAAAATTTATGTGTACTATAATTTTTTAGTTATTTTAATCTAACAGAGTGTTTTGAGATACTCTAAATAGAATAATGATGTATAATATGACTAGTGGATGTATGACAATATAATTGTATTTTTCAATCAAAATTTGTGTTAAATATTAATCGTATAAAATAGACAAGAATGCTATGTTTTAAACGTGTGGTCATTGGGAGCAGGGATATATATTATGCGACTTATTTAGATGTGTACATGCAAATTAGCAAAGGCAACATTATTGCTTTAGAGAAGGTATTAATGCATACACTTTAAAAGTGTGGCCTTAATAAAGTAAAAACCACGTTTTTTAAGTGTTGTTATAGAGATATTATAAAAGGCTATGCTTTTGAAGCGTGCCGATAGTAAAACAAAGGCAACATTTTTTAAGTGTTGCTGTAGAGGAGCTACAAAAGGCTACGCTTGTGAAGTGTGCCCAATACCAAAACAAAGGCAATACTTGTAAGTGTAACTTTATCAAATAAAAGTGTTGGTAATGAGAAGCTACAAAGCCTGGCCTTTATACCTTAATGGCCATGTTGTTTAAGTGTAGCTGATATGGAAACACTTGAAAAGCATGGCCTTTGATCAAAGGTTACGCCTCTTTAGGCCACCCCCCCAAAAGTGTTGCCTAAAGTCCAAAAGTGCATCCTTTGATCAAAGGCCACACTTTCTGCTATTTTAGGCCACGCTTTACAAGAGTGATTAACTAATCATCTTCTTCAATTAATTTTGAGGTTTGTTTAATTTTTTTTGAACTTTACCAGATCGAAAAAATTTCCAATTTTTTCATTGTTTCATGTATGTATTTCTCAAATTCTTAGCTTTGTAATGACATTTCAATGTGAGAGTTGCTTTCTTTTTGTTAAATTTTCAGTTATTTCAAAGCAAAACTTTCGGGTTATGCGCTATATTGCATGTGTAATTCATAAAATTCAAGCATTATAATGGAGGCTAATCCGAGCTTTAGTTTAGGACATAGTAGTTAGATGGTAAAGAACAAACAATTTTCGGTGTTGGATTTGTTCCAGAAATTGCAGTGAACAGATCGAACCTCCGAAATGACCCACTCAAAATGAAGAAATTGATGGAAGTTGCATGTACAAGTTCCAACCAGACCATTTGATATATAATACAAACAAGGAGAACACAAAACAGACTCCAAAATAGTCCACTAATATTAAGGATCTAAGGACCTTTTGGGAGAACACTCTCGAATTCACTACAACAACAATAAGAATGAGATATAAGGGTGTGTTTCAACCCCAAAACAACCACCACAAACTAATATTATCCACACAAGATGAAGAACATGAAGAACAATAACAATATTATAACAAAAACTCACGGTTTCCACAAACAAGACACACAATGGTTACAAGATTACAGTGAATAAAAGGATAGATAGATAGACTACATGAATGCATAATCTTAAGAACCCAAGAGCTTATTCCACTCTTGGACCCTTAACACTACACAAAACAATTCACCTATCTCTTACATTGGCACCAAAAGGGATCTCGATCTCCCAAGCATTCAACCTTTTCAAGCCTGAATCCAACACGAGTGATTCCATACTCAAGTTGAAACCTAGTTACAATTTCGGCCAAGGAGGGCCTTTCTCTTAAGAGAAATGTTTCTAAGTGTTAAACTTTCATATTCATCAAAATGTCATGAATGAAACCCTGCATTATTCTATTTATACTGTATTACAAATAATAGGTAAAATGACCAAAAGGCCCTTAGTGAAGGGGTGCCCCTCTAGTGTACATAGTGGATTGTTTTGGGGCCCTCTAGTGTATGTAGTGGACTGTTTTGGTGTATATTTAGGTCCTATTTTATGCTTTAATTTCACACACCAAGTCTTGGGTCCAACACGCACTCTCATAAGTCCATTTACGTGATCTTACTTGTATTATCCTTCCCTTCTTTAAAAGAATTTAACCTCGAATCCATACCTTGCAAAATAAAGAAAGACAAACAAGCACACATCCTCATGACATGAGGGTTAGGGTTATCTAGAAAAACACATCAACATGCCATGCCGAGGAGGAAAAAATTTGAAGTTTATCCATGGGTCCTTTGTATTAAACATGGAAAGACTAGTACAAATGTTACAAAATAAGTGGATCAGATAAACATCAAAATAAAATGAGCCTAAGCCAAGAATAATCCTTTTCCATCCTAAGTTGGCACTGGTATTAAATGCTAGTCGCAACCATAGGCTTAGGTCTCATCCACTCCTACTTTCCCCTATAGTGTCGTCCTCTAAATTAGGTATACCCTATATATCACTATGGAAAATAACATGAGAATAAAAAGGGTAGAGAAAGGTGTCACACAAGTCAACTCCAACTATGGTTTCCTCAAGTAAGTACTTACTAATTTCAAGTTCACCGTCATTAGTATGCTCAACATAGGAAACACACAAAGAAGGAGTGATAGCATTTCTAGGCATGTAACACTTTTTGTTTCAAAAGAGTAGTCCCTACATAGACATAAACTATAAGGGGTAGCAAATAGATCACACTCAATAAATAAAGAAAAAGGGCCGAGACTACTCCTACCATATTCTATGATGGCACCGGGGTCAAATGGGAGAAGTAGCCATGGGCATGGGTTTCGATAATACTCTATTTCAAAAGGATAAAACGCACTACGCTTCACACTATCACGGGAAGTCAAGGGTTACAACCAAAACCATTTTCACAAGTACAATCATCATTCAGGTTTCTTATACTTTCAAACAAATCAAGGTCATCTTCACCCGATTGATCATTTTGCACACCCTCACTAGTTGTTGGTAACCCGTATACCAATGTAGACTCACCTTGATTTTCACAAGGGTCCACTAGTGTATGGGTACTATTGTCAATTGGTAATGGAACCTTGCTCAAGTTATAAGGGTTAGCACTAAATGGATATAAATCACTCTTACAAGAAGAATCAATTTCATCATCTAAAGGATCAACTAGTGCTTGCGTACTTACAACAAAAGTTGGGTCCTCACATAACCTAACATCACCAAGAGTATCACCATAGGGAGACTCAAAACACTTCTACTCTAAGTAAATCCCCAACTATATCCAATTGGCCACTACTAGACACATAACATTAGTGTAAGCTTATAAGAGTGTAGGGAATAACATTTTTACCTCATAGCTCACACGAGCTATGACCGTCACCTTTGGGCAGGTCATGGCAGCCTACTTCTTTCCTTGGGACTCTTTTATCACAAGATGTTTGGAAACGAGGAATTGGATTTAGTGGGAGAAGTTTAGGTAGCAATTAGCGTAGCCTTTCAATGTGCCATTTCATATCTTCAAGATTGTTATTGATGCAAAAAAGTGGCATCAAGGTTATTGGCAGCCATGGTACGTAAAGAAAAGTACAACAACGAATAACAAAAACAAACAAATTTTTTAGCTCAAAATTACCTCACCATACTTATTCTCGGGTTTACCTCACACTTGGTTTCAGAAGTGTTGAAAACCGACTTGTACTTCATGAGTGATTGAGTGTCGAGTATACTCTTGTTTGGAATAAATTTTCATTTGAGTTGTCTCACATAATTTTTCTTTATGTACTTGACCAATAAGATACAACAAATTCACAAAAGAGGTAAGCACACAACAAAGGCTTAACACAAATGAACGAACATAAAGACTAACGAGCAATCTAGTAGAGGAGTACTAGTTTTCTAATTAGTATTGGAACCAACGAAATTGAAACTAAGGAACAATAAAAGAAAACTACGAAATCTGAAATTTGAGCAAAAATTTTGATGCATGAATAATAACTTGATGATAGGGCAGCCACGTATTGGTTGCATTTTTTCTAATGAGTTGTTATTCTCAAATGTTCATGTCTTGGTCAGAATTAATTTGGATTGGTGGAATTTGATTTTACGGGAGAAAATTAGTCTTGGAGCCTTTTTCAATTTTTAATTTTAACTTGATTTTTTTGTACTTCTCCTTAAAACATGGGTCATTAAATCATGAAAAAGTGTTAGAAAGTGGCTGAGACGTGATTGATCGGTCTTTGGTGGTTGTAGTGTCTTCCAAGACTAACAAATAATACATCTTTTTTCTTCAAATTTTTGGATTTAGCATTCACTTTATCTTCAAAAATATATGAAGGTGGTGATGAACATCAAGAACAACAACAAAACACCAAGAAGTACAATAATAATCTCCAAGAACTCTAATAATTTTCACACGGTCCACTCAATTCCTCAACAATAATGTCTTCAACCTTCGGCCAAGACTACAAAAACTTCACAAAAAGGTTCTTAGGCCACTAATTAACAAAAATATCATGTGATCAATCTTAGAAACATCAAGGAGGAACCACACAGCCCAAAACAGTCTGCCACAACAATTGTTCAACTAAAATCGGCCAAGTCTTTGTTCACAACAACACATCAAAGCTCAAACTTAGATATGGACTAAAAGTATTAGTGAAGAACAAAAATAACACTAGAAACACTCCAGAAAAATAAAAATCTCAGCCAACACACAACAAGTACACAATTCTCGGCTAAGAACACAACACAGGCAGATTACACTTTTTATGGAATTTTCACCTTTTTTTTCAACTATTTTTTTTTATTTTCAAGTTTACGAGCCCAATATTGATCTTATGGGAACAAGATCAATCCATGATCTGATACCAAATGATAAAATACAAACAAGGACAATACGAAACACACTCCAAAACAGTCCACTAATATTTTATAACGCCCCGAAGACGTTCTGGAGCGTCACGCGGTGCTTAAGGCTACAAGTAGCCACAAGCAAACCCTTTGAGCCATTTTCATTCAGTTCAACACGAATCAATAGGGTCTCCATAAATAACCCTCAAATATCAACAGAGAAATCCTCATCCAAGAATAAAAGAATTTCAAAAAGAGAACAAAATACGACTTATTAGCCAACTCCTAACATATATAATACTCTGAAAAGCCTCTAAGAAAATCAATAAAACCAGCGAGCCATTGACACATGCCCCAACTGACTCATACTCAGTTATCAAAATTAAATAATTCTGTGAAACTAACATCATACATCACGTCCTCGGAACATGAGGAATCACCACGATAGATGATGTAGAAAAGTGTGCCTGAAGAATCACTGTTGAACCTGGAACTGAGCACCTGAACCTACATTCTGAGAAAATGCAGCCCACATCTGAAGATGTGGGTCAGTACTATGGAAAGGAACCGAGTATATGGGGGTGTATGCAATTTTATAAACATCATCATCATAAATATTTATAAGAAATATGCAGGATGTATGAAACACTCACATAGCCCAAAGAAAATCATCATAATCATGAGAGGATGAAATAAGTACAATAACACATGTGAGTCATCATATAATTTGTCAATCACTTTCAGTTCATCAAGAATATCAATTCTCATAATATAAATATCATTTAAATCTTTTGAAAGATTAACTTTCACAATTTCATTTTTCAAATCACTTTACCATTCACCATAGACACAAGGAAACACACACACACTGGGAGATCCTATAACCGACATAAACCATGTGAGCTACATGGAGTCTAATGTACAACCCACATTGGGGAGAGCCGTCCTATCCTTACTATCAGAGTAGGACTATCGATATCAAATCCATACAAACTAGTGATCACTGTATAAATCAACCTCAGGCTCACTCCTACGGGGGCACGTAGTTCTAGGAAAGTAAGGTCGCTTTATACCTCCCACTCGGTGTGGAAGGTTTCTCCCGGACTTAGCTCAGATCATTTCAAAGACAATCCACAATAAAATAATTTCAGTAATATATAAATATACATCGGGAGCCATCATGCTTCCCATCTATCAAAATCAACCACGTTGTGGATTTCTTTCACACTCGAGTTCAAAACAACTCTATTAAGACCAAAAGGTCAAATCATTCAAAATATCTCAAATATTCAACATCAAAGTGCTTATAGCATACATTTTCTAAAAAAAAAACACAATTTCTAATGGAGATTCATGACCCAAATATCAAAATCATGATAAATATCATTCAAGATTCATGCTTTATATCTTCATACATGTAAATTCATCTTTCAAAATCATAAACATCAAGATTTCATAATAATCATCATAAGATATGGGTTCATCCTTCAAATTCGTAAAAATCAAACAAAAATCATGCCTTTGTAAAGAAAATTACTTTTGGGCACAAGAACGAAAGAGATTTCTTGTTAAAAAACCCCACATACCTTGAATGATGAACTTTAGATCGATATTCATTTTTGAGATGTTAATCGTACCTTTGAATGATGGTTCTTAGAGTTCTTGAACTAGAAACTTGGAATCTTGAATAAATTTGCAGAATTAATGGTGAACTTTGGAGGTTCTTGAAGTTGGATGTAGGAGCTTAGGGTTTTTATTTTGAGGGAATTTGATGAAATATAACATATAAGCTTATAATAGGCTTTAATATAGGGCTTGGATGGATTTTAGGTTAGGGTGAATGACCAA
Source organism: Capsicum baccatum var. pendulum (assembly GCA_030864225.1). NCBI lineage: Eukaryota > Viridiplantae > Streptophyta > Magnoliopsida > Solanales > Solanaceae > Capsicum > Capsicum baccatum. Next base: position 69,322,442 of record CM061558.1, on the reverse strand, counting down.
AACGACCCAAAAAATTAAATAATTCTCAAATCTGTTGTTTGATGAACTGTTTTGATAGTCTGAAGTAGATCAACCATAACGTTTTACTCTGATATCCAAATTGGATGAAACTAATTTCACTAGAAAGAGGACTCTCATATCTTTTTGTTGATATATAGTATCTCACCCAGATCATTGTGTATGATTTGTTATGATCATTTGAAGTTGACCTAAAAATTCACTTTTGATAGACAGAAGTAGATCGACCATGAATTTTTGCTCCAATAGAAAATTGGATGAAGCTAATTTCATTGGAAAGAGGACTCACTAAGCTTTCTGTTAGTATATAGTAGATCACCTAGATCATTATGTACAAGGAGTTATGATTATTTAAAGTTGGAACAAAAATACGCCAGGCCTCAGTACTTTTTCCTGTACGTTTTACTGTTCACTACTATTTACAATTCGATCGGAATGTTCATAACTAGTCGCTCGGGTGTCGGTTTTGGATGATCCATATATTGTTGAAAATCTTATTCGATACTCTACGTAATGGTGGGTCATAATCTAAGTCATTCTACACAAAAAATTTATAATTTATTTTACAAGATAGAACCTAACACGTTTATGCATAAAATTTTAACGAAAAATTTCCCGGGGTATAACATCTTAAGGATCGAGGACCTTTTGGAGACTACTCTCATATTCACTACAATGACAATAAGAACGAGATATTAGGGTGTGTTTTAACCCCAAAACAGCCACCAGAAACTAATATTATCCACACAAGATAAAGAACATGAAGAACAATAACAATATTATAATAACAACTCACGGGTTCCAAAAATAAGACACACAATGTTTACAAAACAATATATAAAATGATAGATAGATAAACTACATGAGGCATAATCTTAAGAATCCAAGAGCTTATTCCACTCTTTGACCCTTAAAACTATGCACAAATATTCACCTATATCTTACATTGGCACAAGAGGGATCTCGATCTCCCAAACATCCAACGTTTCTAAGCTTGAATCCAACACGAGTGATTCCACAATCAAGTTGAAACATAGTTACAATTTTGGCCAAAGAGGGCCTTCCTCTCAATAGAAATATTTCTAAGTTTTACAATTTCATATTCATCAAAATATCATGAATGAAACCCTATATTATTTTATTTATAGTGTATTAAAAATAATGGGTAAATTGACCAAAAGGCTCCTTATTGAAGGGGTGCCCCTCTAGTGGATATAGTAGACTATTTTAGGGGGCCTATTGTGTATGTAGTTAACTATTTTGGAGTGTATTTAGGTCCTATTTTGCAATTCAAGCATAAACCAAGTCTTGGGGTCCAACACACACTCTCATAAATCCATCTATGAAATCGTACTTGTATCACCGTTGCAAAATCTCCAAGTAAGAAAAAAATCAATGAATCAGAATGATTGCATCTTCCAAAGGTACAGTGATTTGATGTTTTTATTTCATTCAATTAATTATTTCTCATACATTATTTTAGATAGTATAACATCATACATTATAACGAAAATACTATATAGTAGAATGCTAATTCAACTCATCTTTATTATGTTAACCTCATACATTAGATTGATTACATTATACAGTAGAATGGTAATATCACTTATGTTGACTGTGTTAGCCCCATACATTAAGATGTTTATATTATCCATTAGAATTGTAACATCATACATTAGAATGATAAAAATCTTTAACTTTACTTTGTTAACCTCATACATTAGAGTGGTAACATTATACATTAAAAATAGTAGCATAACTTACCCTTACCGTGTTAACGTCATACATGGACTGGATAACATTATACATAGGCATATGTTCAAACATTAGAATGATAACATTATACATTAGTTTGGTTATATTACACATTAAATTGGTCATATCACTTACTTTGACTGTGTTAACCCCATACATTAGAATATTTACATTATACATTAGAATTATAACCTTATACATTGGAATGGAAAATAACTTAATTTGACTGTCTTAACCTCATACATTAGAATGGTAATATTACGCATTAAAAATGATAGCATAACCTACGTTGTCAGTGTTAACCTCATATATTTATTGGATAACATTATACATAGGCATATGTTCATACATTTAACATGATAACATTATATATAGGCATAATATGTATAAGGTTGTACCCAAACATATGTACCTTTTGTATTAGTTTATTTTTGGGTAGTCTGCACGTATGTTTTTTTAGCTTTATACATTTCTAGATATTTTTAAGTTCAATAAGTGTAAATTTTGGTTGAGATTAATATATTTCGTTGGAGATATTATTTTTGGTGATGGTATTCAGGTTGATCCTCTAAAGACAGAAATAGTGAGAAATTAGCTGAGACCCATCTCTCTAGATATTAGGAGTTTCTTGGGTTTGGATGGCTATTACAGATAGTTTGTTGAAGAGTTTTCTTCAAATCCATCCCCTGTGTCTTTATTGACTCAAAAGAAAGTCAAATTTCAGTGGTTAAATTCATGCGGGAAGAGTTTTTAGGAGTTGAAGACTCGACTCACCTTATCCCTAGTCTTGACGTTGCCAGGTGGTTCAGATAGGTTTGTAGTTTAATGTGATATTTCCAGAGTTTGTCTATGTTGTGTATTGATACAAAAAGGTAAGGTCATAGCCTATGCCTCTAGACAGTTTAAACCCCATGAAAAGAATTATCCTACCCATGGTCTTGAGTTGGCAGTCGTTGTTTTTTCCTTAAATATTTGAAGGCATTATCTTTATGGGATTCATGTTGACATGTTCATGAATCACAAAAGTTTACAGCATATGTTCTTGCAGAAAGACTTAAATCTTTATCAGATAAGGTGGCTTGAGTTGTTAAAATCTTATGATATGAGCATGTTGTATCATCCGAGCAAGGACAATGTAGTGGCAGATGCCCTTAGTGTATTTTGTATGGGTAGTGTTGCTCATGTTGAGGAGGATAAGAAGAATTTAGTTAGGGAGATTCATCAGCTTTCTAGATTAGGGGTTCGGTTGGTTGGCTCCATTGTGGGTAGTGTATGGGCTTAGAATGGTTTGAAATCATCATTAGTTTCCAAAGTAAAGAAAAATCAAGATAGATATCCCAGTCTTGTTAAGTTGAAAGAATCGGCTAGAGATCAGAAGATAGAGGATTTTTCCTAAGAGAAGATGGTGTGTTGCATTATCAAGATAGGCTGTGTGTTCCCTGTGATGACGATTTAAGGTAGTAGATCTTAGAAGCAGCATATAGTGCATGGTATTCTATCCACCCAACCAATAATATGTATCATGATTTAGAGGAAATCTATTAGTGGATTGGTCTAAAGAGAGATATTAAAGAGTTTGAATCTAAGTGTTCTAATTGCCAACAGGTCAAGGTTGAACTCCAGAGCCCTAGTGGTACATTGCAAGAGTTCAACATTTCCACTTAGAAGTGGGAAGTGGTGAATATTTATTTTGGGATGGGTTTGCCTTGTACACGTCATCAGCATGATTCAATATAGGTCATTTTAGACAGAATGACCAAGTCAACTCATTTCTTGCCAGTCCATACTTCGTACTCAGCTGATGATTATGCCATTCTTTACCTTAGGGAGTTGGTTAAGTTCCAGGAGTTCCATTGTCTATCATTTCAGATAGAGGTACTCAGTTTATCTCTCACTTTTGGAAGGCTTTTTAGAAAGGTCTTGGTACCTAAGTTTATCTTAGTATATATTTTCATCCTCAAATATATAATCAGCAAAAAATGACCATTCAAACTCTAGCGGAAATGTTAAGATCATGTGTTATTGACTATAAAGGTAGCTGGTATGACCATTTACCCCTTATTGAGTTTATATACAATAACAACTATTATTGCAGCATTCAGATGACTCCATTTAAGGCTCTCCATGGGAGAAGCTATAGGTATCCCATTGGTTGGTATGAGGTAGGTGAAGTTTCTTTATTAGGGTTAGATTCAATGTTTGATGTAGTGGAAAAATTTTAGTTGATTCGAGAGAGGCTAAAGACTGCCAAGACACATTAGAAATCCTATGCAGATGTAAGAAAAAAAAGACCTTAAGTTTGAGGTTGGCGATTTTTTTATTTGATAATCTCTTCTATGATGAGAGTGGAGAGATTTGGCAAGAAGGGGAAGCTCAGTCCTCGGTATATTGGTCTATTTAGGATTTTAAGTCATTTTTGGGAAAGTAGATTATGAGCTAGAGTTGCCTGCAGATTTGGAGTCAGTACATCTAGTGTGGCATGTTACCTTATGGAAGAATTGTATTGGTGATTCAGTTGTTGTCGTTCCTGTAGAAAGCACAGATGTTCAGGACAGTCTTTCCTACTATGAAAACCCAGTTGAGATCCAAGATCATCATAATCGTAGACTAAGGAATAAAGAAGTTCTCTTGGTTAAAGTTCTAGGGCGGAATCATTTCGTTGAGGGAGCTACTTGGGAAGCAGAATCAGATATGCGTACCAAGTACCCTCATATTTCCTCCGCAAGCTCAGACCCATCTTGACGTAGTAGTTCTTCTTAGATTGGCTCTTTCTCATTCTCAATTCCAGCTATATAAACATTCTCATGTCATTGCATGCATTCACAAAATTAGTTCAGTTCATGTATCATGTTTCAGACTCAGTTATGTATTCATGTTCCTATTCATGGATGTTCAGAATGTTATCTCAGTTGCTTTAGTTCAGAACTCTCAGTCTAGTCAGTTTTATTTGAGGATAAATGTTTCCAACGGGAGATATTGTAATACCCCTATTATTCTTAGCTCAGATTAGCTTCTAGTTGCATGCATTAGGGGCTTAAGGCCTTAAAATTTCACTAAGTGTTAGGGACTTAGTCATTTTTAAGGCCTATAAAATTTGAAATTTTTAATTCATTCTTCCCAACCCCGAGGTGTTGGTTTTTGAGTTAATTCATAGTCAGGGGTGTAAGAAGCATGCCTCAGAGAAGTTTTGGATTTTTTAGATAAGGTTTTGGTCATGTTTGGATCACGAATCGAGCAAGTCAAAGAAATAAGGCCGCGTCGTAGCAATATTCCCATTTTCATGTTCACCACATCGTGGTGAGGGAAATGGACGACTTTCATTAAACCACATCACAGTAAGTGTGCTATGCCCAATTACGAATTTAATTTCCTGGGGGAAATTGTGTCTTTTCCCCTTAACCCAAATCGTCCATAACACAAATTATGAAATCAATTAGGGTATTATTTTCCCTTATCCAAATACATCTCAAGAAAATCCTCCCCTCTTCCCCAAGATCACAAATTTCAATTTCTTTATCCCCAAGAAAGTAAGACTTTGAGTTCCCCAAGGTCAAGAGTAATCAAGAAAGCATTAATATTGGTATTTCACTTCCAAGTTAAAAGTTTAAGGTATGTGGGGTTATGAACAAGGGTACCCTTCTGGCCAAGTGTATAGTTATAAGATTGAATTTACTTGATTTTGATTAGGATTGATACCCAAATTGCTATATTCTTGAAGCATGTTATTACCACGAGACTGAAAGCTTTAAGTATATCAAGAATTTCATAAGTTCGTATTTTAACTTATAAGATTCATATTGTGATTTTAGTTTCATTATTTTGGCTGAGATTATAGAATAATTTTAATGTGATCATTGAGCATAAAGTTTTGTTATGAATTTCCATAACTTTAAATGATGGATTTTAAGCCTTAAGTTGAAGTATTGAGTTTACAAGAAGATTATGCTCTTAAGCTCCATTCACAAGTTTTATATCATGATTTAAAGTAAAGATTGATCTTTTGATCCTAAAATAAGATATGGAATCCACATTTATTCATCCTGGTGATGATTTAAAGAAAGAGATGCATAACAAGTTTTCATTCTATAAACCCTTATGCTATTCTAAAGTGGATTTCCTAAAGTATGAGTATATCAGTAATATGGGAGTAGTATTTAGCACCGAGTTGGGTATGAGTCCGAGGTCACATGCCTCATAACTATGTGATACCATTTTTTAAGTCCCAATATGGGTTGAGTATGGTGATCACTTAAGTTAAGGTTCGATTCTGATGGCAAGAGTAGGATAGCTCTACCCAACATGGGTAAGACGTTGGACTCCATTGTATCTCACATGGTTTATTTCAGTTAGAAAAACCTCCCTAAGAAAGAATAAAAAGTAATGCTTATATAAATAAGTTTTATGGATCACAAAGTTTATCGTTATGTTTCATCACTCGTATTTTATGGTCTTACAGTCTTTGTTTTATTCAAGCCTAAGGTGAGTCATTTACACTTAGCATGAATTATTTTAAATTTTATGTGCATATTGAATCATTTTTTTACTTTTGTATCCACCCCCACCTACTTAGTACATTCCAGAGGTATTGACCACATATATGTCTACGTGTTATATTGTCTCAAAATGTAGGTTCTGATGCTCAGTTCCAGCAGTGTGGTTGACTACCAGAATCTCCACCTATATCCCAACTTTTGGTGAGTCTTCATATTTTAGGGCATATTTTATCAGAATTTTATATTAATGAAGTGTTTTAGTTATTTGAATTTTTGTTAAGTTTGGGTAAGTTGGGGCTTATCCCAGTGGCTCTCTAGTTAGAAGTAGAGGCTTGTCCGATTGTCTTTTGTTTTAGATTCAGAAGTGATTGTTTTCAAAATTTCCAAGTTTAAAACATTCTGCAAGGATATTAAATAAAGTTATCTTCAAATTTGGTTGGTGGGTTGGATTTGGTTTCTATAATGGATACAACTTAGGTGGTATGAGTCGTATAGTCGATACAAGTCGTTTGGTTTGGATTTTTCCTTCACTTAATCTTAGACTAGGTAACATAAGTTGGATCTGAGTATGAGTGGCTCACCAAGAGTCATAAGCCAAGGTACGAATCATGCCATGGACTCATATGGTGGTTAGTATTCAGTCCTCATGGGATTCTATTCTATAAGGGATACAAATCATGGGTACTAGTCGTACACTTGGATACAACTTAGTTTAGGGTGAGTCGTACCTTGGACAATGTTGGGTCCAAGAAAGAAGAACTTGGGTACGAGTAGTGGGTACCACTCATATTGGAGGGTACGACTTGAATGGATAGTTGTATCCCTTTGACTAGATTTTGGTGCAGTTTAAGTGAGGGCAATCTACATATGTCCCCACTAACCTAATAAGGCCCCACGACTTTAAACTCACTTGGGAGGTTATTTGCCCTATTATTCAATTTAATAACACTTAGAAAATACTCTCTAATCCTCTCTAAAGTTCTTGGGCAAAGAAAATAATGATTTTATCTTATAGATTAATTTGGGGCTTATGTTGGTGATTTACCTCCATCATCTTTTTAGTTTAAGGCATGTTCTCTTCCATCATTTTTAGTTACAACTAAAGGCATATTTTGTAAAAAAATTTCTTGTCATAATTATTATATGGTTATGAGTTTTTAAGTAAATATTGGGGGTTTTGGTTATAATGGCTTGGTTATGGTTTTTCCAGGTTTTAATTATGATTTTATATGCTTTAATAGTGGTTTTGGATAATTGGTTGCATAGGAAAGTTTATTTAGTAATTGTCTTTGGTTTTGGAAACACTATGCCCCCAATATGTTTGATAAAATGCCTATGAGAATGTTTTCACTACTTTGTTGGATTTCTTAGGAACTTATGCATGGTTTAAACTTGGTAGTGGAACCCAAAATAAATGTTTTAAATGGTTTGGAATAGTTAAATGGAATGGTTTAATGGTCATGGTTATAGTTAATTGAACATCCGTGTGGGGTACAATGGAATCCCCAAGTAAACATGTTAATGAACAACTTATGGGGTATATGGGACTCCCCCAAGCAAACATAAAAATGGAACACTTTTGGGGTACATGGGACTCCCTCAATTTAACTTGGTAAATAGGTACACGAGAATCCCTTAACCTCTTAAAGTTTGGATGAGGACAATACTTGCAAGTTATAGTAGGTATGACGATACTACTATGAATAGCCTCGGTTAATAATACTAGATTGGTAGTTGGAAAAGATTTTAATTGGGCAATAATGGTGGGGTGTGATAGCTAATCGTGAAGGTGGGAGTCCAATGGATGAACACGGAAACTCATATTTTCCTACATGAGGGATAGGTCATGGCGACCTTGTATGGTATTATGAGGTACACGAGAATCCTTTAAGTACATTGTACATATGTATCATGGAGGGTAAGGGTGCATAGGAATCCACTACCCTTATGGTATCTCCGATTCATATGGCTACATATATCGGGGCCCATTCAAGGGGTTAAACTGGACCAATATAGCCCGTGGGTGGTTAAGGACAGTTAAACTACACATACCCAGGTTAACGGTTTTAAATGAATGCTAAACCTGGTTCCCTTTCCCGGCATGGTTATATATATATTTATGGTTTGTATGCATATGGATGGTTTATTTGGTTTTATTAAATGGCATTATTTTAACCTTATCCTAAGTTCATGCTAGCGTTCACCCACTAGCCCATCTTTGGTCAGTTGTATCCCTATGCGATGCAGGAATCAGCCATTCTACTACTCTTTCTTAGTGATCAGACTTTGGGATCAGCTATTGGATTGAAGTGGTGAGCTTTAATATTTCCAGAAGGCTCCATTTCATAATATGGACATTTTTATATACTTTGGTTTATTTATGGATATTGGTTTTGGCTATGGTTGGGGGCATGTCCCAATCAAATTTTGGTATTCTTTATGTTAGAGGCTTTTGTGGAACTACTATGGGTTGGAAGAGGAAGAACCGATAGTGGTGTTATCCTTAGTATTGGGATTGGTATTAGCGCTGATACCATGGGATAAAATTTCTCTCTGTTCTATTTTTTATGTTTTGTAATAGAACTTGGTTTGGTTATCGTTTAAGTTTTAGTTTACAGTTTGTTTATGGCTATTGTTTGATTTTGGAATGATTGGACTCATTTGGGTCGGTCATGATTATAGAACTATCCAGAGTCTGGATTTAGATAGTTATATGATATCATGTTAAATGGTTATAATTCATCTGACTCAGGGTATGCGCTGACGCTTGGTTGGGTATTTGAGGATTGTCCCCGGTCCTAGTTGAACTTGGAATGCCCATTACAACAAGGCCCCTGGTCGGGTCTTATCAAAATATTACATATCAAATTTAATTACTCATTTCACTAAAGAAACTAATTATGTGGACAATATGAATCTTTAGTTCATTTAAGACTTCATTACACCAAAATCAAGTATATGAGTCAGTTGCAACATGATATACATTTTAGGTATTTAATTTTAATAATATCACAATAAAATTTAAAGCATTTACACATTCTTCAACTAATATATATATATATATATCTGTGTGTGTATGTGTGTGTGTTTCATTCACCAAATACGGCCACATATATTCAATTCTTGAAGTAATTTTCTTTTGGACCAATTAAAGCTTGTACAACGTCCTATTACATAGTAAATGAGTTTAAATTTTCCATCAAGGAAGACTCCAATACAAGGAAAACAAACCATAGTGGTGTTTAGGTTAAGGGTGATGATGATGTTGATTACTTTGGCATCATACAAGATATTTTAGCCAAAGAGTATGTTGATTGGCCAGTTAAAAAAGTAGTAATATTTCAATGTAGGTGGTTTGATTCAAGCACAAAAAGCACAAGAGTACTTAAGGAGCATAACATAAATGAAGTTACACACACTAGGACATATCTTATTTTTTATCTTTTTGTTCTCGCCCCAAATGATAAACAAGTGTACTATTCTCCTTATCCGTTGCACAGGGATAAGTCTGAATGGTGGGATGTAATAAAAAACAATCCTATAGGGAGGGTGGAAGTTGAGAATATATTAGAGACTGCATATCAAAACAAAATTCAGAGTAACCACCAATTAGTGGACACTGGCTCAGTGAATAATTTGAACCATTACATATTTTCGAAGAAGTTATTATTGGAAAAGAGGTTGAATGGATAGAAGAAGAGAAAACTTTTAAAGAGGGTGAATGGTCTAGTATAGAATCTTCAAGAGAGGAGGATTAGCGTTTTATTAGTTGTATAAGTTATTTTTTAACTGTTGATGTCTTTACGCTTTGTACTACTTACCTTTTATGTCCTTTTTTTGAATTTTGATATGTAATATATGTGGTAAAGTTACTACAAATGACTTCAAAGTACTTTACCTATTGAAATTATATATGAAAGTTAAGTGTTGCTTAGTTTAATCTTGCAAAACAATAGGTATTCTATGTTTAAGTATTGTTTAGTTTACTTATGAATTTATTGATTAAGTAATTCCACAATCTTAACAAAGTGACATTTGACAAGCTATTTTTTTAACTTTAAATAATTTAGATGGTACCTAAGGATGACAGGGGTAAGAAAAAAGTTGATATTAGTAATCCAAAAAAGAAAAAGGTATCGCCGCCTTATAGACTGTAACGACTCTAATTTTGATGAATTATGAGAAATGTGTGTTTCTCTATGATTTGATAATTTTACCCCTTTCCGTGGTTGTGTTGTGGTGTTTTTAGGTTGTGGAGATGATTTCCATGGTTCTTGATGCATTTTGCTGTATTTTATGAGACAGTGTGGGTTTTGGTGGCTTCAGGAGTCTTATAGTAGACTTCTGTCAACATCTTTTGATATGTGCATCAAATAGCAAACAAAATATTCCAAAGAATCTGGAACATATTTTAGTGTGGTAACATGGTTAGTGAGGTTTTATGATTTTTAAATTTCATTTTGACCCTCAATTTGGAAAGTTTTGATCTTGGATTTCAGGGGTCAATTTTGTGAAAATGATGTTGTTTTTGAAAATTTTATATGGCATTGACTCCCAAGCATCAAATTTTATAGGGTTGCAAAGTTTTTTCACATTTACAGGATTCTAAATGAATTTTGGGGGACCCGTAGTTCCAAGTCTCTACTTGTTACACCCGTGATTGCGATGCTCCTATCGTGATTGTAATTGGGCCTATAGAAGGAGTGTCGTGATAATGATACACTTTCTATGATCATGATACCCCTTTCATCCAGGTACCGTGATCGCGATGTCTAGATATATAAATCCCCATGTTTCGCTATTTTCACCATTTTTTAGACTTGGAGCTTACGCTTTCATGATTTTGAGCAATTTTCTCAACTTCTAGGCTTTGGTATGCTCCCAAACATCTATTTCAATTAATTCCTTTAATCTTTATCATCTATTTCTTGTTTTTAAACTTGGATTAAAGTATAAAATTTTGGGATTTTGGCCGTAAGTTCTACAAATTGTATTTCCCCAATTTAAGTGCCAATTTCTAATCCTATAATTATTAGTTTTCCTTCTATTTCATCAATAACGTCAATTCTCAATTTTTAAAGGATCTCAGATACTTTTGCCTGGTAAAGCTTGAAAATGTTTTATCTTTAATTCAGACCTTTTTTTAACTAATATTTGCTTGGGTTTTCATCTCTAGACTCCTAAAATATGGAAAACACATTTTGAAACAAAGTTATAACTTTTCCCTTCTTTTTTGAAAGCCAATTCGAGGGTTCGTTTTGACCCCAACTTAAAACTAGGCAATATGGGTATCATTCAATTTTTTTGGTGGGTGGATTATATATTTCTATGTTTTAATTGATTCTAGGACTGTTTATGAGGAGTGAGTCATTGGAATTGAAGGCTTGGTTCCGCTTGTGGCTTTTGAGGTAGGTTATCGTTTAACTTCTTTTAAACTTAGTTGGGTAGTTAATTGTGATATAAAAACATACTAAGGGAGTGGGAACTAATCATGAATAATGGCTATCTTATTGTGTTGTGCCCGTGTGGGGCCTATATGTGATGTATTTGGTAGTTTTAATAATATATGCTATATGCAACTGTGTGGGGTCCTATGTGATGTTGATAGCCTATATACATGGAAATAATTGTATCTTGTTTGATCAAAAACGTATAGTGGTATCAATTGTATATTGTTAGGTGTTCATACTCTAGTGTCACATGAATCGTGTTGGTTTACATGAATGGTTTGAAATATTTCATAGATAATTTGCCACTTGGTTGGTATATTGGTTGGATATGAAAATACTCATCGTGGTCGGTGGTGAGAATTACATCCCCATACCATGTATATTTTGGAAACATTGGTACTACCATAGAAATACTAGAAATATTAAGTAAGACTGGCTTTTCTGATAGAAAATGTGACATCTTATAAAACCCTCCCCAAGGGTTATACTGAGAAGGATATATGGAAATGGATTATATATGGGTTAACGAACACCCCATAGATCCTACGTCTAGAAGCTTTAGCATCATAGGTGTATACAGAGGTTGTGTGAAATTCTCAAAGGTTGTGTGACGATCTCATGAAGTACATCATCATCATTCTTATCATTTTCACTATATTTATTTTATGATGCTTGTGATATGATTTTATTTTCTGTCTTGAATTGTTACCTATCCATTTGGTGTATCTTCTTTTACTTATGCTTGATCTTCTTTTATTTGTTTTCCTTTTGTGCTTTACTTGTATGTGGTATAATGTATACTTATGGTCCTTTCTGGTATTTATTGCAATATTTGTGATTATTATAGAACTGTTAGTGCAAGCAGTTTGGGCTACTATTATGGGATATTTTTTAATTACAGACGATATTCCCTTAATGTATATTTTGTATGCTTTATTATCTAGTTTGCTCTACCATTCTATGATACATACTAAGTACAAATGGTTCATACTCACTCCTACTGTGCCCTTTTGGGGTAGACCCTAGTTTGTATATGCCTCATGTTGGTTGACTCGAGTGATAATTTGAGCTTTATAAGGTAGTGATGGATTTCTTTAGTTCTCTTATTAGACTATGTCTTTGTTACTATTTGGAGATAGAGATATTCCCATGTATTGCATTTTCTTGAGTTATACTAGTACTTTTTACACTGTGCCACCAAATTTTGAGAGTTATGATATTATTTTTTATGCTTCTTTTTCGCTATCATTATATTAATTGTGGTTTGGATTTATTGTAGGAACCTTGCCTTAGGTTTTGAATGATAAGTTCTCTTTTGTATTAATTCATATGATGGGCATACTTGCCAAGGTTTGCCACGACAAGTGTCATCAAGACCCTTCAATTTTTGGGTAGTGACAAATTAATATCAGAGCAACCAGGTTCACTAGTCTCAATGGTGTAAGAATGGGATGTCGAATAGAATCTTATAGATCGGTACATAGATGTTTGTATCTATTTTCGAGAGGCTAGAGGATGTCTTTAGGAAATTTCCTTTATTTTGTTTCTTATCATGCAAATTTCTTTCATATGTTGTGTTCTAGGTCATATTTCACTCTTTTTTTGTGCAAATAGTTGTAACTATATCTCATGAGGTTAGAGATATGGAGCCTTTATCTAGGGAGAAAGCCAGGTCTAGAGGGTGTGTTATGGTTCATGTATGGGCTTGCGGTAGTGGATAGACACGTGGATTTGACCCATCTAGGAGTAGTGCTAGGAGAATTTTCCTTGAGCCTCGAGTTGAGCATGTTAGAGGTGTGGGTTCTACTTTAGTTCCACTAACTTTTTCTACCCCAATCTTATAGGGGTTATTGGTTTATTTTTGACCCATTTGGTGGGTACTTCTTTAGGTGTAATTTTTGTTCATCCAATCTCGAGTACGTAGCCTTCAGTCACACCTACTTCTACTCCCCAAATATTATTCTTTTTTCCAACCCCAGTGTCTAAGTATGGTATTCTGAGATCAGGAGTTCAGCCTTTATCTATGTTACCTCCTCAGGTGGGATCTCATCCTGCCAGATTCACCATGTCTTCTCTTATTGCTAGTATAGTGATGCCTTCTGACAATCAAAAGAGTTTTGAGAGATTTACTCATTTGGGTCCTCCTAGATTTAGTGGTGTTATAGTGAGGGCGCCCATGAATTCTTGAATAATTGTAGAAAGAAGTTGTATAATTTAGGTTTTATTAAGTTGAATAGGGTTACTTATACTACTTATTAGTTGAGAGATACTGCTAGAGATTTGTGGAGATTATTTGTTAGCTGTATAACTCTTGATTCTCCTAAGATGGCATGCTATCAGTTTGTTGAGTCATTTTAGGAGAGTTTTGTGCCTTTTGGTATAAGGAATTAGAGGAGAGATGAGTTTGATTGCATGGAGAAAAGCTCTATGGTTATTGCAGAGTCTGTGGCACACTTCCATGCCTTATCTAGTTATTCTTATGAAGTATTTCAACCAAGTCTGAGAAGATTTGGAAGTTTGGAAAGGGTTTGGATGTTTTTCTTCTGTTGGGTACGTCTAAGATGGTTGTATTTGTAGCATCTTTTTAGAGTTTAGTGTATCATTCTAAGATGACTGAGGGTACTCTTTGAGCATCTCAGGGAGGCACTAAATGATGCACCTTTAGGATGAGTTCTTAGGTCACACTTCTTGAGGTAGAGTTTTTATAGGTTCTCATGGGTCTCATGGTCGGCCAGTACAAGTAGCCTTACTCTGTTCAGGTGGAGGATCCTTTCGTTCAGCAGTTCAAGGTGGTCTCTCGGGCCTAGAGATCCCTTCTACTGTTGATTCGGGCCATAGAAGTTGCTTTATGTGTGATGAGATTTGCCATCTGGACAAGGACTGTCCCTAGCTACTTATATATCATCTATGAAAGGTAGGGTTTCTACCAGAGGTGCGAGAGTCACAGGTAGTGAAGCCTATGGTGGTGATTGCGGAATGACTCAACCAGTTGGTGGTTTCACCTCCCTCTTTGGATTCTATTCATGTTGTCTACGAGTTTATAGAAGTGTTTCCTATGAATTTTCCTAGTATGCCTCCAAATTATGATATTGATTTTTCTATTAATGTTGAGTCAGGCCCCAAACCCATTTCTACTTTTTCTATAGGTTGGCCCTAGCCAAGTTGAAAAACTGAAGGATCAGTTGCAGGAGTTGTTGGATAAGGGATTTATCTGACCTCATGTATCACCTTGAAGTACATCTATCTTGATTGTGAATAATAAGTATGGATATCTGTGGACATGTATCGATTATCAAAAATTGAATAAGGTGAAAGTTAAGAATAAGTATCCTCTTTCTTGTATTAATGATTGGATCAATCAGTTTGAAGGTGTCATAGTGTTTTTGAAGATTAATGTGAGATTCGGGTATCACCAGTTGAGGGTTGGAGCTTTATATATTTTAAAGATAGCTTTTCAAAGTTAATATAGTCATTATGAGTTCTTCGTCATGTCTTTTATGTTGACAAATGCCCTAGTCGTATTTATAGAGTTGATGAAGTAGGTATTTCAATCGTATCTCAACTCCTTCGTTATTATATTTACAGATGATATAATAGTTTACTCCAAGAGTAAGGTCGATTATGAGATGCATTTATGGATTGTGTTTCAGATACTGAGGGATGGGAAGTTGTATGCCAACTTCTCCAAGTGTGAGTTTTGTTTAGAGTCTAATTCTTTCTTGGCTCGCGTGGTGACTAATAAAGGTATTATGGTTGATCCAGCCAAGATTATATCGATTCGTGATTGGGCTATACCTATTTTTCCCACTGAGATTCAAATTCTGTTAGCTTGGTTGGCTATTATCAGTGTTTTGTCGATGGGTTTTCATCCTTTGTAGATCCATTGACCAAGTTGACCCAAAAGAAGATTTCTTCTCAGTGTTCTGATACTTATGAGGCGAGTTTCCAAAAGCTCAAGGATTTTTTGACTTTAGTTCCTACTTGACTTTTCCTAAGGAGGGCATGGGTTTCACCATCAATTATAATACTTCAGGTGTTGGGTAAACTATTTTGTTAATGCAGGTGGGTAAGATGATTGCATATGCTTCTCGTCAGTTAAAGCACAGTGATAATAATTATCTTACCCGTGATTTAGTGTTCCGTACGATTGTTTTTACTTTGAAGTGGTGAAGGAACTAATTATATGAAGTCCGTTGTGATATTTTCTTAGATCATCATAGCCTCCAGTACATTTTCACCAAGCGAGAATCTTAATATGAAGTAGCATCATTGGCTTGAGTTGCTTAAGTATTATGACCTGACTATTCTATATCATTCGGTAAAGGCTAATATAGTTGTAGATGCAGCCAAAAATTAACTAGCATGGATAGATTGGTACATATTTTGACCTAAAAGAGGCCTTTATCCTTAAAGTTTAAGTCTTTATCTTAGTAAATGGTTAGGTTTGCTATTTTGACACCTGGGCATGTTTTGGCATTTATGGAGGCTAGGTATTCTTTGATGGAACAAATTTGAGCTCATCAGTTTGATGATGTGGGATTGAGAGTAATTCAGGATAAGGTGTTGAGTGGTGAGGCTAATAAAGCCTCACTTGATTCAGATGGAGTTTTGAGGATTGGAGGCCAAGTTTATGTATTGAGAGTAGGTGATTGTATTAGATTGATTTTAGAGGAGGCCTAGTTTTCTAGTTATTTCATCCATCCTAGAGTGACAAAGATATTTCGTGACTTGACATAGAGTTAGTGGTGGGGTGGCATGAGGAAGGATATAACAGACTTTGTAGTTTGTTGCCTATGTTGCCAGCTGGTGAAGGCTGAGCATTTGAGTCTTAGTAGAATTGTTTCAGAGATTATCCATTCCTGAGTCGAAGTGGGAACGGATCACTGTGGACTTCGTGACCAGATTGCCTCGCACTTTGCATGGTTCCAAAAGTGTTTGGGCCATCATGGATCGATTAACTAAGTCTGCTTATTTTATTCCAATCTAAATATCTTTCAATCTAAGAGACTAGCCCATATCTACATTTGTGAGAATGTACATCTTCAATGGGTACTAGTGTCTATCATTTTACATCGAGGTTTTGTGTTCACATCTCACTTTTAGAAAACTTTTCAAGATGAATTGGTTTCTCGAGTTGATCTTAGAACTACATTTCACCCCCAAACTGATGGTCAGTCAGAGCAGACTATCTAGATTTTGAAGGATATGCTATGCCATAAATTTTTGTGGTCAGTGGGAGTAGTATTTGGCCTTGATAGAGTTTGCATATAATAATATCTACCATTCTAGTATCGATATGGTTCCTTTTAAGGCTTTGTATGGTAGGAGTTATCACTCTCCAGTTAGTTGATTTGAGTTTTTTAAAGTTAGACCTCAAGGTACGGACTTGCTTCGTGAGTCTTTTGATAGAGCTTGAATCATTCAAGATAGACTTCTAGTGGCTTAGAGTAGGCAGAAGTGTTTTGCATATCGTAGATTTGTGCCTTAAAACTTAGTGTTAGTGATCGTGTTTTTCATTGAGTTTTTCCCATGAAAGGTATGATGAGGTTTGGGAAGAGAGAAAACCTTAGACCCAGGTATATTGGCCCATTTGAGATTCTTTGGACTATTGCTGATGTGGCTCACAAAATAGCTTTGGACTCAGATATATCAGTTATTCATATAATTTTGTATGTTTCCATACTTTGTTATGACATTCTAGATCTGTCTCATATCATTTAGTAGGAGTCAGTTCAGTTAGATGATAGGTTTTCTTTAGTTGAGGAGTCGGTCTCCATATTAGCTAGGGATGTTAGACATTTTCTCTCTAGAGTTATTCATGTGGTTAAGGTCTAGTGGAGCCATCGGCCTATAGATCAGGCTACTTGGGAGGTCGAGTCTAATATGTATAGTTCTTATCCCCAGCTTTTAGCTAATTGAGATATTTTTCTTGCCTTTAGTTTGAGGACGAACTATATCTCTAGTGAAGGATGATGTAATGACTCGAATTATGATGAATTATGTGAAATGTGTATTTTTATATGATTTGGCCATTTTACCCCTCCCCATGATTGTGGTGTGGTGTTTTTGGGAGTGGGGATGATTGGCATGGTTTCCAATGCATTTTGGTGTATTTTAAACGATATTGTTAGTTTTGGTGGCTTTGAAAGCCTCATAATTGACTTCAATCAACATTCTTTGATCTGTGCATCGGATGGTAAAACGGACTGTGCCACTAGATCCTAAATATCAATTTTAGAATGGTAACATAGTTGGTGTGGTTTTATGATTTTTAAATCTCATTTTGACCTTCGGTTTGAAAAGTTGTAATTTTGAGTTTCAAGGGTCAACTCTGTGAAAAAAGATGTTTTTAAAAATATGATATCTCCATTGAGTTTGGAGCATCAAATTTTATAATATTGCATAGTTCGCTTGCATTCACGGGATTTTGAATAAATCTTGAAGGGCTCGCGGAGACTTATAATGCACTAAGTCCCCAGTTGGTGTTCCACTTAATTTGTGCACCTGCAATCGCGATGCTCCAGTCGCGATAAGTATTGGTCCTGCAGATGGGGTGTTGCTATTATGATACCCTTTCCGCGATCAAGATACCCCTGTCATTCAGGTACTGAGATCACGACACCTAGTCCATGATCGCGATGCCTGGGTATATAAATATCTATGTTTTGCAATTTTCCCCATTTTGAGACTTGGAGCTTAGTATTTCGTGATTTTGAGCTTCTTTCTCCACTTCTAATCTTGGGTAAGCTCCAAAATGCCTATTTTGAATTAATTCTTTCAATACTTATCATCTAATTCTTATTTTAAATTTGAATTAAAGTAGGGAATTTGAGGATTTTGGCCCGTAAGGCCTAAAAAATATATTTCTCCACTTTAAGCCCTATTTTCTGACTATTTTCTCTTGGGTGAATTTCTAATCCTAAAATTATTGGTTTTTCTTCAATTTCATCTTCAAAACAACTTCATTTATCGATATTTAAATGGGTCTCGGGGATATTTACTTAGTAAAGCTTGAAAATGATTTTTCTTTGATTTGGACCTCATTTTTAATTCATTTTTACTTGAGTTTTAAACTGTAGACTCCTAAAAATATGGGGAACACATTTTTGAAACAAAGGTAAAATTTTTTCGTTTTCTTTCAATAACCCATTATGGGTATCCATGTTGACCCCAACTTGAAACTAGGCAATATGGGTATCGTTGGCCTTAATTAAAGATTTTCGTTCCGACTTTTAGATTTTGAGGTAGGTTATGGCTTAACTTCTTTCAGATTGGGCTGGGTAGTTAATTGTGATACAAAAGAATGTTAAAGGTGTGAGAACTAATCATAAAAAATGGCTATCTTATTGTGTTGTGCCCGTGGGGGCGCCGTATGTGATGTATTTGGTAGTTTTGTAATACTATGTGCTACATTTGACTGTGTGGGGTCCTCTGTGATGTTTATAGCCGATATACATGAGTATCTTGTTTGATGAAAATCCTATTATGGTATCAATTCTATATTGTGATGTGTTCATACTCTTGATCTACATGAATCATGTTTGTTTTCCTAGATGATTGGAAATATTGAATGGATATTTGGTTTAATTGGTTGGTATATTGGTTGGATATGGAAATACTCCTTGAGGTTGGTTATGAGCATTACATCCTCATATCATGTATATTCATGAATCATTAGTACCACCATTGGTTTTGCAGATAAAACTGTGACATCTTATAAAACCCTCCCCGAGGGATGCTCCAAGGATGAGATGTGAATATAGATTGTATACGGGTTGATGAACCACGCAAGGGTCCTGCGTCAATAAAATTTAGCTTCGTCAGTATATACTGAGGTTGTGGGACAGTCTCGTAGGTTTTGAGATGACTTTATGCATTACATCATTATCATCATTATTATTCTCATCATTTTCATTGTATTAACTTTATTATGCTTGTGATATGATTGTGTTTTCTTATTTAACTTACTACCTATCCATTAGTTGTATCCTCCTTCACTTGTACTTGATGTTCTTCTATATGTTGTCCTTTCGTGCTTTACTTTTATGTGGTATAATTTATACTTGTGGTCCTTTCTGGTATTTGTTATAGTATATGTGAGTATTATAGAACTGTTAATGCAAGCGGTGTGGGCTATTGTTGTGGGTCCTTTTCTTACTACAGGTGATGTGCCCTTAGTGTGTATTTTGTATGTTTTATTATCTGCTTTGCTCAATCAACCTATGATACCTACTGAGTACAATTAGATTGTACTCACTCCCACTATGCCCTTTTGGTTTAGATCCTTATTCTGGTATGCCCCACGTTGGTTAATTTGGCCGATATTTGGAGGTGAAATCTCTTGGGTTTGGACCCGTAGAAAAATTCCTGGAATTTCATTCTTTGAACCTAATACGACTCATGGGTATGAGCCATATGTTAGGGTACGACTGGTTTTGTTCTGTCGTATGCTAACCAGTGTTAGTTGGTTAGATGGTTTTGATCACTGGAATGGGTACAACTTAGGGGTATGAGTTGTAAGGATTGGTACGAGTCGTACTATGGACTCGTATAGGGTGCAGTGTTTGATCTTACTGGTATTTTCATTCTGCCAGGGATATGTGTAATACCTATATTAGACTTAGCTCGATTCAACTCCTAGTACATGCATAACAGGCTTAAAGCTTAAAAATTTAGCTAAGTATTAGGGACATAGCCATTTTTAAGACCTCATAACTTAGAGGATTTTTAAGTTGACCTTTCGGACTCCAAGATGATGGTTTTTAGTTAATTCATGTTTAGGGGTGTAAGGAGCATGTCTCGGAGAAGTTTCAGATTTTTCAAATGAGAATTGAGGCATGCTTGGATTTTGATTCTAGAACCTTACCGCGATAGTGGTGCATCATGGTGGGTATAGCGGTGGACTATTCACCGTATCGCGGTGTCCCTCCAAACGGCATCCTAATTACAAATTTAATCTTCAGAGAGGCAGTTAGGTCTTTTACCATGGCCCCAAATCGTAAAAACATTAGTTAGGGAATTATTCGCCCACATTATCCAAGTTTACTCTCAACAACAAACCATAATTACCCCCCTCCCTAGTTCATCCATTCCATCATCTTCTCTTCAAGATAAACCAAGAATTAAAGTTTCCTAATCCAAGAATTTCGAGAAAGCTTTCAAGTTCATCTCCAAAGTTTTCAAGGTCAAGAATTCTCAACTAAGTCAAGTCTATTAAGGTATGTGGGGTTGTGAACAAGGATACTCTTTCATCCTTATTACCAAAAATTTGTTTTAAAGTTAATATTATGTGATTTACAATTAGGTTTCACACCCAATCTATTTTGTTTTGAGTTTATGGATTTATAAAGTGATTTAAGTATTAAAGTTCATGCTTATTCTCATCTATTGATGTTTTGACGTAAAGTTTCTCTATTATGGTTAGTATATCATGTGTTTGAGTTGAATATTTATTAAAGATTTTCAATTTAGTTTTAAGCATCATATTATGTTACAAGTTAGATGAAAAAAAAGCATGAGATTCAAAGGCTTTAAGTGCATCAAGGTTACACATGCTCGTGTTTCTATTTATAAGATTCATATTATGATTTTGATTTCATTATCTTGACTGAAATTATTGAAGTATTTCAAGAAGATTATTGAGCATGTAATATTGTTAATAAATTCTAAGAATTTAAGCTTATATTATAAGTCCTAAGTACAAGTTTTTGAGATTTAAAGAAGACTATGCTCTTAAGTTCCCTTGGTAAGCTATACCAAGATTTAAAGTAAAGATTGATTTTTTTATCCTAAGCTAAGACATGGAATCCACATTTATTCATCATGATTTTGATTTAAAGCAAGGATAAACATACATGGTTTTCATTATACAAACCATGTGCTATTTTAAGGTGGATTTCCAAAAAGTATGAGCATATAAGTAATATGGGAGTAGAATTTTGCACCGAGTTGCGTATGAGTCCAAGGTAATATTCTCCCGAACTGCATACAACCCTAGGTTTAAGTACCATTGTGGTTTAAGTATAGTGATCACTTAAGTTAAGGTTCTATTCCCGTAGCAAAGGTAGGACAGCTCTGCCCAATGTGGGTAAGACGTTGGACTCCATGATAGCTCACATGGTTTGTGTTGGTTAGAAGAACCCCCCTAAGAATGAATAAAAGTAAATCTTTTATAACTAAGTGTTATGGCTCACAAAGTTTATCATTATGCTTCATTACTTATATTTTTTATTTCGCAGGTTTGGTTTTTCTTTAGCCCAAGGTGAGTCATTCACATTTAGCATGCATTATTTGAAAATCTAAGTGCACATTGATTTATTGTTTTTCTAATATAAGTGCACATTGATTTATTTCTTATGCATTAACCCCAACATACTCAGTACTTTCCAGAAGCACTGATCCACATATACATATGTGTTTTACATTATTTCATAATGTAGGTTCTGGTGCTCGGTTTTAACAACGTGATTGACTAAGGACATCTCAACCTACATCCTGACGTTTGGGAAGTCCTCTTAGTTTGACGACCCATTTTATTAGACTTTGATATTGATGAAGTATTATAGACATTTAATTTCTATTAAGTTCCGGTCAGCTAGGGCTTGTCCCAGTGGCTCTCTAGTTATAAGTAGAGGCTTGTTCGAATGTTTTCCACTTTAGATTCAACAGTGTTTGTTTTCAATTTCCAAGTTTAAGACTTTCAGCTAAGATGTTAATATAGTTGTTTTAAGATTTTCTTATGTCAAGTTTACTTTTATCATGAGTTCTAAGTTTAGAAGGCTTAAATGGTTAGCTTGGGACTACTCGTAGTCCTGAGTACCATATGACGTCTAAGGTGTTACAAACTTTCTATCAGAGCATAAGGTTGTAAAAAGTCGTAGGGAGTCAGACAAGATGTGTTACGTAAAGTCTTGATCATGTATGTAAAGCGCACTCTACGTATGAGCAAGAGGCTACAGAATGAGTTAGGAATCATGATTTCTTTTATGATCTAGCATGCTTACAGTTGTCTCTATCTGCTTTAACTCATGCCTTGATGTGATAGAATATACCTCCTTGCTGAGCCAATGCATGCAAAAATAGTGACCAACCACCCCTTCCCATCAACCCTCTGAATAGGAACGTGCCTTATGCTAATTTTTAGGTTTCTTTTCAGGCGTTGGACCAATCTATGAATGCCAATGTTCAAGGCAACCACCAAGCGGTAGTCCTACTTCAGCACAATGGTTATCTAGCAGCAGCCAGGATTCGTGACTTCATAAGGATGAATACACCTGAATTCTTTGGGTCAAATATTTGTGAGGATCCATAACATTTCATTAATGAGGTGATAAAGATCACTCAAATTATACATGTTACTGATAACACCCAAACTACATCTCTCGTAAGAGTGTAAGCTGTCGATGTCAAATATAGAACCCAACTGGGTTGGGTGTCAAATCCCACAGCGAATACTTGGTCACTAAGTGTTGTAATTGTTAGTAGACTATTGGTCTAAAATTCTACGGAAAGGGGGGATTTAATTGTGGCATGACTTACTATTATTAAAGTAACAACGGAATGCTTTGTTTAGTAAGATTTAATCACTGAGAATGATAAGTTAGGGTTATGTCCACCTTATGAGTTCTACGTATCTATTAACTATGATTAATGCGGAATTTAGACATGCATGCCTTTATAGAGATTCGTATTCTAATGGTAAATCCTAGTGTCTCTCGACCATCCAGGATTATTTCACTTTAACTCTCTCGAGCTTAAAGTGTTTAACTAACAGTACAAACTATCCAAGAGGTTAATCCGGTTAAGGCATTAACGTGTAAACAGGGGTTGGTAGCCCTATTTCCTTGTCACACTCTCTTTTCCACACATGTAACTTTTCTCTCGAACAAGTTAATGCTATACTGGCGTATTCCTACGTTTACAACCATAAGAATTCAATTAAAACGAAGAGAGTAATGTTATAAGTAGCATCGGCATCAAGAATTCACAAACTCATAGTAATAGATAGTATATCAAAAGGCTTCCATAACCCTAACAGAGAAGTTTATCTACTCATGATTACAACGAAAATCATAATAGACATCATCATCATACCCAAGTTAGAGTGATCTCACGATAAGAGTGGGTTTTGGCGTCAAAAGGAAATCACGTTGTTCTCCTCAAGCCGTTCCTCGTAGCTTTTGCGCTTTTTCTCTGTAAAAGTTGAATGAATAATAATCGAATGAATGAATGCTGAAAAATTCAACAAATAAGGTTTTTATAACATCTTTGTTCTAGTCCTACTAGGTTACTGCTACACCCCTAAGTATTAAGAAATATTGATTTTGCCCGGGACAGATTCTCCGTGCATCACATTCAGACCACAAGCTTCCAAAAGTTGCCTTCCCTCTTATATAAAGTTTTCCTTTGCTTCCCAAAGGTCCACAAAGTGCTGAAATCTCCATCATTAATACCTTAAAACATGCTAATCACATAGGTTAGCTCACTTACAGGAAAAAGGACTAAAAGTGCAGGAATTATATATTTTATCCTGCAAACTTGGCCTAAAATTTGGGTAAATTATGGTTCTTAGGGGTATAAATACGCCCAACATCAGTTACTAATTAGGAGAGCATAGAATTGGCATCCTATAGGCTGAAGGATATTGCGTATGATTGGGTTGTTAAGTGGAGAAAAGTTATATATGAAATTGCAACTCCTATGAGTTGGCAGGTATTTCAAGATGCATTTTTGGATAAGTTCTTTCTGCGTGAGATAAGAGAAACTAGGGTTGAGGAGTTCATGAACTTGAGGCAGGGCTCTATGAAATTGAAGGATTACTACCTTATGTTCACTCAGTTTTCTAAGTATGCACCCTACTTCATAGCTGACCCTAGATCTAGCATGAGTAAGTTTGTTACTTGAGTGTTTAATTTGGTAGTCAAGGAGTGTAGGACTTTCATGCTTATTGGGGATATGGATATTTCTTGGTTGATAAATCATGCTCAGTAGATTTAGGAAAAAATTAAAGGAAAGAGAGAAGAGAAATAAGACGGCTAGAATCGGACAGTTTAAGTATGCCCAACCAAGGTCTAGAGAGGGAAACCATTTGCAGTTTCAGGGTCATTCATTTATGTCTGCGCCATCATCAGCTAGTGACCCTACACCCAGAAACAAGCAGGAGTAGGGCAGGACTTCTATTTCTAGGTTTCAAAATAGTGTTGGTGGAAAGCCCAGTTATCCGACATATGCAAAGTATGGCAGAACCTATCCTGGTGAGTGTTTAATGGGAAAAGGAGATTGTTACGGTTATGGAAAGTTAGGATATAGAATCAAGGAGTGTTTGTATGCTAAGCATGGAAGTAGGGATCTTCATTCCCAGATTTAGGGTACTAACGTACCAGCTCCACCAAGTTTCCAGTTTCTATCTTAGGGCGCATAATCTAGTACCGGTGGCGGTCAGCGCCAGAATCGATTCTATGTTTTACCATCCTGACAGGAGAAAGAGAGCTCACCATATGTTGTTACTAGTATGCTTCATGTCTTTCATCTTGATTTATATATATTGTTAGACCTAGGGTCAAATCTCTTTTATGTGGCTTCATTAGTTGCGGTAAATTTTGGGATAAGTACTGAAAAGCTCTCCAAGCCTTCTTAGTTTCCAACCTAGTAGGTGAGTCAGTTGTTGTCAGAAGAGTATATAAGAAGTGACCTATCACTTTCTAACATAATATCATACTAGCAGACCTAATAGAGTTAGAAATGGCAGATTTTGATGCTATTATAGGCATGGATTGGCTCTATTCATGCTATGCATCAATAGATTGTTTCACCCGTATGGTGAAGTTTTTGTTCCTTGATGAGGCGGTCTTTGATTGGGAAGGTAGTTATAAATCTCCCAAGAGTAATTTCATAGCTTATCTTAAGGCCAGAAAGTTGATATCAAAAGGGTGCATTTATCATTTATTTAGTGTCAAAGATACTAAGTCTGAAGCTCCAACAGTTCAGTTAGTCTGTGTAGTCAATGAGTTTTTCGAGGTTTTTCCTAAATATTTGCCTGGGGTATATCCTGATAGATAAAAGATCTTAAAGATTTACAAGAGAAGCTTAAAGACCTCTTAGATAAATGTTTCATAAGGCCAGTGTTTCTCCATGGGGAACTTTAATCCTGTTCGTGAGTAAGAAAGATGGCTCTCTCTGAATGTGCATCGACTACCGCTAGTTAAACAAAGTCACAATCAAGAACAAATATCCTCTTCATAGGATTGATGACTTATTCAACCAGCTTCAGAGTGCAAGTTATTTCTCTAAGATAGACCTCAGATCCAGCTATCATTATCTTAGAGTAAAAGAATGTGACTTTCAAAAGACAACTTTCAAAACTAGGTATGGTCACTTCAAATTTCTAGTCATGTCCTTTGGACTAATGAATTCCCCACTAACCTTCATGGACTTGATGAATAGAGTATTCAAGCATTACTTGGACATGTTCGTCATAGTCTTCATTGATGACATCCTTGTCTATTCCCATAGTTAGAATGATCATGCAGACCATCTCAGAATTGTGATACAAACTTGGTATTGGAATTATGTTGCAAACTCTTAGAGATTATCAATCGTTCACTAAATTCAGTAAGTAAAATTTTTGTCTAAGATCAATAGATTTCCTTGGCCATATCGTTTCCACTAATGGCATTATATTTGACCCTCAAAAGACCAAAGCAGTGAGAAACAAGCCCAGGCATATCTCTTCGTTAGATATCAGGAGTTTATTAGGTTTGGCAAGCTATTACTGATGGTTTGTTGAAGGGTTTTTAGTCGATTGCACCCCCCAGGTCTAGATTGACTCAGAAGAAAGTCAAGTTTTAGTGGTCAGATTCTTGTAAGAAGATTTTTTAGGAGTTGAAGACTAGGCTTACTTTATCCCCAGTTTTGACGCTACCAAATGTTTCAGATGGATTCGTTGTTTACTATGATGCTTCCAGAGTTGGTCTGGGTTGTGTTTTGATGCAGAAAGGCAAGGTTATAGCCTATTCCTCTATACAGCTAAACCTCATAAAAAAATTATCCTGTCCATGATCTTGAGTTAGCCATTGTTCTTTTTGCCTTGAAATTTGGAGGCATTATCTTTGTGGGGTGCATGTTGATGTGTTCACGGATCACAAAAGTTTGCAGTATGTGATCTCGCAGAAAGATTTAAATCTTCATCAGAAAAGGCGATTGAAGTTGTTGAAATATTATGACATGAGTGTTTTGTATCATCAGGGAAAGTCTAATATTTGCAGATGCCCTTAGTAGATCGTTTATGGGTAGTGTTTCTCATATTGAAAATGATAAGAAGAAGTTAGTCCAGGAGGTTCATCATCTTGCAAGATTAGGTGTTCAGTTGGTTGATTTAGATGAAAGTAGTGTATAGGTTCAGAATAGTTCAGATTCTTCTTTGGTTTCTAAATTAAAGGAGAATCAAGATAGAGATTCCAGTTTGGCTAAGTTGAAGGAGTTAGTCAGAGATCAAAAAGTAGAGGTTTTCTCCTAAGTGGGAGATGGTGTGTTGCGGTTCCAGGGTAGACTATGTGTGCTATGTGTTGATAGTTTGAGATAGTGGATTTTGGCAGAAGCACATGGTGTGTGTTACTCTATACAACCCAGGAGATACTAAGATGAATCACAATTTTTAGGAAATCTATTACTGGAGTGGCATGAAGAGGGACATTTCAGAGTTTGTAGCTAAGTCTGCTAATTGTCAACAGGTTAAGGTTTAGCACCAAAGGCCTAGTGGCACTATACAGGAGTTTACCATTCCCACTTGGAAGGTAAAGAGGTGAACATGGATTTTTTGACATGGTTGCTCCATTCGCGTCGTCTGCATGATTCGATTTGGGTTATTGCAGACAGAATTACCAAATCAGCCCATTTCTTGCTAGTTCATACTTCCTACTAAGCCTAGGATTATTCCAAGCTCTACCTTAGAGAGTTGGTCAGATTTCATAGAGTACCTTCATCTATCATTTTTGACAGAGGTACTCAGTTTACCACTCACTTTTGGAAGGCTTTTCAGAAGGTTTTGGGTAACCAAGTTCATCTCAATACAACTTTTCATCCTCAGACAGTGGTCAGGCAGAGAGAACTACTCTAACCTTAGAGGACATATTGAGGGCACATGTTATTGAATTTAAAGGAAGTTGGGATGATCACTTACCAGTTATTGAGTTTTCCTACAATAATAGTTATCACTCCAGTATCCAGATGGCTCCATTTGAGGCACTTTATGAGAGAAAATATAGCTCTCCCATTGGTTGGTTTGAGGTAGGTGAGACTATATTGATAGGGCCTGATTCAGTGTTTGATGTGATAGATAAAGTTTATCTAATTAGGAAAAAGCTTCAAACAACCCAAAGCCGACATAAATTCTATGCAGATATAAGGAGAAGAGATTAGAGTTTGGGGTTGGTGATATGGTTTGTTTGAAGATCTCTCTCATGAAGGGAGTAAATTGATTTTGAAAAAATGGGAAGCTTATCCCCCAATATGCTGGTCCTTACATAATCTTGAGTAGTTTTGGGAAGGTAGTGAATGAGCTTGAGTTGCCTATAGATTTACCATCTGTTCATCCAGTATTTCATGTCTCCTTATTAAAGAAGTGTATTGGTGACCTAGCTGTTGTAGTTCCTTTAGAAATTATAGATGTTCAGGATATCCTTTCTTACAAAGAATTCCCAGTTGAGATCCTTGATCGACAGATTCGAAGACTAAAGGAAAAAAGAAGTCCCCTTGGTTAAAGTTCTTTGGTGGAATTAGTCCTTTAAGGGAGCCACTTGGGAAGCAGGAGCAGATATACGAACCAAGTATCCTCATCTTTTCACCACAAGTTTAGATTCATCTTAAGGTAATAGTTTTTCTTATATTAACTCTTTTCCATTCTCAGTTCTAGCTTTATATAATCATTTTCATTTCATTTCATGCATTCACGAATTAGTTTAGTCATGTAATCATGTTTTTTGTTATGTATGTTTAGTGTGGAATCTCAGATCCTCAGTATTGTCATCTAAATTAGTCTCATTCGTGGATGAATATTTCCAAAGAGAAGATATTATAATACCTCATGTTAGACTTTGCTCGGTTTAGCTCCTAGTGAATGAATAAGAGGCTTAAAGCCTGAAAATTTAGCTAAGTGTTAGGGACTTAGCCATTTTTAAGACCTCCTAACATTGAAAACTTTTATGTTGACCTTTTGGACTCGGAGACGATGGTTTTTGATTTAATTCATGTTCAGGGGTGTAAAGAGCATGTCTCAGAGAAGTTTTGCATTTTTTATACAAGAATTGCGGAATGTTTGGTTTTTGATTTCAGAACCTCAACACGATAGTGGTGCGTCATGGTGGTTATAGCGGTGGACCATTCACCGTATTGTAGTGTCCATCCAAACAATATCCCAGTTATGAATTCAATCTTTTGAAGGGCAGTTAGGTCTTTTCCCGTTGTCCTAAGTCATAAACACATGATATTAAACATCATTTAGGGCATTATTTGCCCATATTCTCAAATTTTACACTGTAGAACAAACCCTAATCAGGCCCCCATGTTGATGATAGGCGAATTTACATGCCTATAGTGCTATATTTCACCCATATTTTAGCTAAGTTTTGAGGACAAAATATAGAATTCATGCACTTTTAGTCCTTTTTCCTGTAAGTGAGCTAACGAACATGATTAGCAAGTTTTCAGGTATAAATGATGCAGAATTCAGCATTTTATGGATTACTTGACGCCAAAGAAAGCTTCACGAAAGGAGGAAAACAAAGCTTGGGCTCCAAGGACAAAAAGTGGCACATGGAAAATCTGTCCCGGGCAAAACAACAATTCTGAAGACTTTGGGGACTAGCAGTAACTTATTAGGATTAGGATAATGATGCAGTAACCCATTAGGAATGGGTTAAGTAATGCAGTAACTTATTAGGATTAGGATAATGATGCAGTAACTCAGTAGGAATGGGTTAAGTAATGCAGTAGCTTAGTAGGAATAGGATATGGGTGTTATAAATACCCTATTTTGCTAGAGATTTTTATTCATTCACCCATTCATCCATCCACCCATCAATTCCCATCCATCCACCTATCTATCCACTCATTCATCTACAACTCTAAAACAATTTGCTTTTTATTAATTCTTATTACTTTCTCTTCATCTATTCGATTCTTAATTTCCACAACAAGAGAAACGCTATTTGCACCAAAATCACGCCACAAGTACTACCAAACAACACTACACGTGAGATCTTTATTTTGGTATAATGATAATGTCTATTGGGATTTCCATCGCACTCATGAATAGCTAAACCTCTCTGTTGGGGTTATGGAAGCCTTATGAGATACTATTTATTGCTATGAGTTTGTGAATTCATGACACGTATGCTGCTTATATCATTATTCTCTTCATCTTAATGTAAATTCTTGTGGTTGCAAATGCATAGAATATGCCAGTATAGCATTAACTTGTTCGAAAGAAAAGTTATATGTATGGAAAAAAGATAATGTCAAGGTAATAGGGTCCCATCCCGTATTAAAAAGCTAGTGCCGTAACTGGATTAACCTCTTGGAGAATTTGTACCGTTAGATACGCTTTAAGCTCGAAAGAGTTAAAGTGAAATAGTCCTTGTTTAGGTCAAAAGACGCTTGGATTTACCATCGAATACAATTCTCTATAAGAACATGCATGTCTGAATTCCGCATAACTCATATCCAATAGAGACGTACTACTCATGAGGTGGACATAACCCCAACCTCTCAATTCTCATTGTTTTACATCTTACTAAACATTCTTTATTTTTACTTTGCCATTTTCAGTTTTACTTTACTATTTTGTTTACATTATTTGCATGTTAAAATCCCCCCTTTTACGCGACTTGCACTAAAAATCTAGTAATCTTTGCTTACTTGTTGACCAAGCTATTCCCTGTGGGATCGATACCCAACCCAGTTGGGTTATATATTTGACAGCGACTGCTTTACACTCCTATGAAAGCTATAGATTGAGGCTAGTCATGGCTCATCTTTCCTGCAGATTTCGTTATTCTGGATTGTGAGGTGGATTCTAAAGTTCTCATAATCTTGGGACGTCCTTTCCTTGCAACTGGAAGTGTGCTTATTGACATGAGAGCTAATGAGCTTTTATTTCGGTTGAATGACGAAGTGGTCCGCTTTGATATATGCAAAGCAATGAATCAGCCCAGCGATATGAATGTGTTCTCTGTAGATGATGCTTATTATAAGGAGAAGAAACAATTATTTATAGAGAAGCAGCTTACTGTTGAGCCACTATCTAATGTGCTGTTTAATGTTGAGCATAAGGATGATGGAGATTATGAAGAAACTATGTGTGCTCTAACAGAAATAGAGTCCTATTCTCATACTCCTAAGCAGCCGGACCTTGATCTTAAGAATCAACCGTCACCAACAGCGAAGACTTTCATTGAAGAGCCACCATAGCTAGAATCGAAAGAGCTCCCCAATTATCTAAAGCATGCATGCTTGGAAAGTGGAAATACACTACCGATAAGTGTGGCGGATGTTTTCAGTGAAAAGAATGTAGAGGCTCTCATCTCTGCTCTGAATAGATACATGAGAGCTATGGGTTGGACTATTGATGATATAATTTGTATCTCCCCTGATGTATGTATACATAAGAGTCATATCAAAGAAGATTGCATGCCTACAAGTAAGTATCAGCGTCGTCTGAATCCATTCAGAAAATAATGCCCCAGCTATCTCGATGAAGACTAAGTAATCAAGATAGCTATGTCGTGCAGTGACAATAAATCAAGCACTTAGTGGGAGGAAACCCATCGCTTTTAAATGTTCTTGTTGTTTTTGTTTTCCTAGGATTTTGTCGATCCATGACCAAAACTAAGGCGCTTGATGGGAGGCAACCCATTGTTCTAATCGTTTTTGTTGTTTTTGAGTGAATGTAGGTACAAGAGGTGTAAATGAGGAGATTGGTTGAAAATTTTGATTTGGAAGAATTGCATGTTGAAGGTTGTAAGTTAGGAATGAAGAAGCAAAAGGCTGTGGGTTAGGTATTGCTTATGAAAATATAGGCAAAGAACAAGGCAAGGCCTATGTAAATCTAGGCCACGAACAAGGCAAGGCCTATACTATGGCCTAAGCTCTCGGAATCTAGTATGCCATAGCATAGGTGCCGCCTATGCTCAAAAATGCCATAGCATAGACGCCGCCTATACTCAACAATGCCATGGAATAGGCGCCGCCTATGCTCAACAATGTCATAGCATAGGCACCGCCTATGCCAATGCCTTTTGCCTCTGAATCTAGAATGTCATGGCTTAGGTGCCGCCTATGATCACTGTTGGTCTCTAAATCCGATTCCAAATGGGTCAAAACCCGACCCAAGGTTGTCCTATAAATAAGAACTTCATCCTTAAGACAAAGTCACATTGTTTACTCAATCTAAGCACCGCCTACCCTTCAAAAATCTCTCAAAACTTTTCTTTTTTCTTATCTAACCTTGCAAGATCATATTCCGAATCCATCACCAAGTAAGTTCTTCTTTTATATTACGTAAGTACTATGCTCATAATGATTCGTTAGATCTTGAATTGGTGTTGGTGATTTGAATGTGCTTGGTTTGTTATGATACATCTAATTAAGTGAAAGAATACGTGTGGGTGTTCTTGACTTGTTTCCAACTTGTATTTAATTTCGATACACTGTCATACTTTTGTGGAATCAACATGGTCAAGATAATTTCATAATCTTGTAACTTGAAAGCTTGCATGCATTGAATGACTTGTTCATTGAGATGAAAATCATGGGTAACTACAAACATAAGATGTTGTGATTATTTCTATGCCATAAATTGATACATTATCTATGTAGTAGTTTTGTTCAAAATAATGCATTAGTCCAAGACATGAAAACATAAGTCAAGATTACATGCCATAGAATCAAAAAGGATAGTAAGATGGCATGAAAGTATGACTGCGCTGAACATATTGTTGGAACATATCACCTAAATATATGTCGATGAAGTCTGAGTAATCGACAACACTCACTTAATTAGTTTGTGTCAACAAATTAAGTGTGGGGTGGTGCCACTATTGTCTGTCTGTTGATTGAATCTTCCGAGATGAAGCTAACATGACTCTATTGAGATCTCAGGTAGAATGGCACAAAAAGGACGACAAGAAAAATAAAAAGTGCCCACCACAAAGAAAGGTAAGAAAAGAGGAAGAAAAGAGCAAACTGAATCCTCCTCGCTACAAATACCTCAAACGCACTTTTGGATCAAGTGGGGTACAATTTGAGGAAACTCTAAGGATGACGACTCTGTTGATGATTCCAATGCAGGGGGTATGACCCTAGACATAGAGGAGGAGTCTGACTAATCCAGGTTCTTCTTGTTTATTTTCCACTGAGAACAGTGTGTCCCGTCTAAGTGTGGGGTGCTGGTATTTGTATGCTATACTTCTTTATCTCCATTTTCTTATTTATTTTTGTTTTTCTTTAGTAGTTAAAAATTTTTTTTAGTTAAAGTTTTTTTTGCATGAAATTATTCTGATAGGCAGCATGGTATTGTGACAAGAGTCTGTGATAAAATCATTACTATTGAGACGTTTAGGCTCCAAGTATGACTCACTATGTGATAATCGTATAGTTTAATTCATTTATCTGTTGGGTCAAGAGTCTATACTGCTCCCAATAAAGTCGACCATGTGCCTTGTGTGTGAGAGATAATAGTATATTCTATGTTTGTGGCTGATGCTAGAACTTGCCTGGTGTGTGTGTGAAGCGAAAATAAAGAATGTGAGTTTAGGAGATGATTTAGGCATTTATTTGGCAACCTATACGTGTGTACCTTCTTTTTACCTACCCGTGGACATTATCCTAGTTAACCCATTTTGAGCCTTTAAGCCTATTTTCTTTGACAGCCTCATATGTAAGCTTAATCCATTTTTTTCAAGACCATAATTTGATCCAAATTCCTAAGTGCTTTAAATTGAAAGAGTCATGTGACAAAATAAGAGGAAATTAGATAAGTATGATGCGTTAGAATGTATTGGTGCTTGAATTTGTTATGAAAAAAAATTGCTATCATAAGAGGTATGTTATGAAAAGAAAAAGGAAAGGAAAACTAAAAAGTTAGTTATGTTTTAAATTGAAAAAACAAAAGAGGAGAAAAAGGGTGGTAGAATAAAAGAAAGAAGAAAGGTTGTTTGAAAAGAAAGTATTAATGGCATAATGTGATGTATTAAAGCTCTTAGGAACATAGTTACTATTTCTGGCCAAAATAGTCCTACCCTTCCCTTAGCCTACATTACAACCATCAAAAGACCTATTTGATCCTAAGCTTAGCACTCTAACATTTAGTGGAGCATTACACTAAGGGCAAGCCTATGGTCATCAGTTGCAGCATATGAATTCTTTGTGCGAACGAGAGCAAGGATACTCTTCTACCCATGTGTCGAAAAATATACTATGCTTGTGAGTGATTATGGCTAAAATATTGTGAGACATACATGATTGATGAGTTTTGGGTAGTCGTGTATGATTCTTTGTGCCTTAACTTTTGAATATAAGTTGACCACCATCACGAGTCTATGTTGGAGGTTGAATTGTTTCTACTAATGATCAGAAAACTACTCTCTGTTGATAATTGTTGTGCTTGTCTTGATGAATATTTTGTGTTGTTACTGTGAAACCCTAAGTTGATGTTTAGATGGACATGATAGTTTGTTCGAGGACGAACAAAGCTTTAAGTGTGGGGTGTTGATGATAGGCGAATCTACACGCCAATAGTGCTATATTTCACCCATATTTTAGCTAAGTTTTGAGGACAAAATATATAATTCATGCACTTTTAGTCCTTTTTCTTGTAAGTGAGCTAACGAACACGATTAGCAAGTTTTTAGGTATAAATGATGCAGAATTCAGCATTTTATGGATTACTTGATGCCAAAGAAAGCTTCACGAAAGGAGGAAAACAAAGCTTGGGCGCCAAGGACCAAAAGTGGCGCATGGAAAATCTGTCCGGGGCAAAAACAACAATTCTGATGACTTTGGGGACTAGCAGTAACTTATTAGGATTAGGATAATGATGCAGTAACCCAGTAGGAATGGGTTAAGTAATGCAGTAACTTATTAGGATTAGGATAATGATGCAGTAACCCAGTAGAAATGGGTTAAGTAATGCAGTAGCTTAGTAGGAATAGGATATGGGTGTTATAAATACCCTATTTTGCTAGAGATATTTATTCATTCACCCATTCATCCATCCACCCATCAATTACCATCCATCCACCTATCCATCCACTCATTCATCTACAACTCTAAAACAATTTTCTTTTTATTAATTCTTATTACTTTCTCTTCATCTATTGGATTCTTAATTTCCACAACAAGAGAAACGCTATTTGCACTGAAATCACGCCACAAGTACTACCAAACAACACTACACGTGAGATCTTTATTTTGGTATAATGATAATGTCTATTGGGATTTCCATCGCACTCATGAATAGCTAAACCTCTCTGTTGGGGTTATGGAAGCCTTATGAGATACTATTTATTGCTATGAGTTTGTGAATTCGTAACACGTATGCTGCTTATATCATTATTCTCTTCATCTTAATGCAAATTCTTATGGTTGCAAACGCATAGAATACGCCAGTATAACATTAACTTGTTCGAAAGAAAAGTTATATGTATGGAAAAGAGATAATGTCAAGGTAATAGGGTCCCATCCCCTATTAAAAAGTTAGTGTCGTAACTGGATTAACCTCTTAGAAAATTTGTACCGTTAGATACGCTTTAAGCTTGAAAGAGTTAAAGTGAAATAGTCCTTGTTTAGGTCGAAAGACGCTTGGATTTACCATCGAATACAATTCTCTATAAGAACATGCATGTCTGAATTCCGCATAACTCATAGCCAATAGAGACGTACAACTCATGAGGTGGACATAACCCCAACCTCTCAATTCTCATTGTTTTACATCTTACTAAACATTCTTTATTTTTACTTTGCTATTTTTAGTTTTACTTTACTATTTTGTTTACATTATTTGCACGTTAAAATCCCTCCTTTTACGAAACTTGCACTAAAAGTCTAGTAATCTTTGCTTACTTGTTGACCAAGCTATTCCCTGTGGGATCGATACCCAACCCAGTTGGGTTATATATTTGTCAGCGACCGCTTTACACTCCTACGAGAGCTGTAGATTGAGAGTTATCACATGATTATCCATTCCATCATCTTCTCTTGAAGAAAAAACAAGAATTTAAGTTCCCTAATCCCAGAATTTTAAGAAATCTTTCAATATCATCTCTAACGCTTTCAAGGTCAAGAAGGATACTCTTTTATCCTTTTCCCCAAAAACTTATTTTGGAGTTAATATTATGTTATTTTCAATTAGAGTTCACACCCTATCTATCTTATTTTGAGTTTATGTATTTATAAAGTGATTTAAGTATTAAAGTGTGTGCTTATTCTTATCTATTCATGTTTTGACTTAAAGATTCTTTTTTATGATTTGTATATCATGAATTTGAGTTGAATATTGTTAAATATTTTCAATATAGTTTTAAGCATGATATTATGTTACAAGTTATAGGAATGAAAGCATGAGATTCAAAGGCTTTAAATGCATCAAGGTTACACATGCTAGTGTTTCGATTTATAAGATTCATATTGTTATTTTGATTTCATTAAATTGACTGAAATTATCAAAGTATTTCAATAATATGGTTGAGCATGAAATATTATTAAGAAATTCGAAGAATTTAATCTTATATTATAAGTCCTAAGTACAAGTTTTTGAGATTTCAAGAAGACTATGCTCTTAAGTTTCCTTGGTAAGTTATACCAAGATTTGAAGTAAAGATTGATCTTTTGATCCTAAGCTAAGACATGGAATCCACATTTCATCTTGATTTTGATTAAGAGAAAAGAGTAGTATACATGGTTTTATACAAACCTTGTGTTATTTTAAGGAAGATTTCTTAAAAGTATAAGCATATAAGTAATATGGGAGTAGTATTTAGCGCCGAGTTGGGTATGAGTCCAAGGTCACATGCCCCAGAAATACGTGTCATCATAGTTTTAAGTCCCATTGTGGGTTAAGTATAGTGATCACTTAATTTAAGGATCTATTCCGACGAAAAAGGTAGGACAACTCTCCCCAATGTGGGTAAGACGTTGAACTCCATGATAGTTCACACGGTTTATGTCGGTTAGAAGAACTTCCCTAAGAAAGAATAAAAGTAAAGATTTTAGAACTATGTGTTATGGCTCACAAAGTTTATTATTATGGTTCATTACTTATGTTTATTATTTTGCTATTTTGGTTTTCTTTAAGCCCAAGGTGAGTTATTCACAATTAGAATGCATCATTTGAAAATCAAAATGCAGATTGATTTATTGTTTTTCTTATGCATTCACCCCTACATACTCAATACATTCCAGAAGTACTGACCCACATATACGTCTATGTGCAACATCATTTTATAATGTAGGTTCTGGTGCTTGGTTCCAGTAGTGTGATTGACTAAGGGAATCTTCACCTACATCCCAACATTTGGTAAGTCCTCTTAGTTTGAGGACCCATTTTATTAGACTTTGATATTGATGAAGTATTATAGTCATTTGATTTCTGTTAAGTTTGCGTAAGATGGGGCTTTTCCCAGTGTCTCTCTAGTTAGAAGTAGAGGCTTGTTAGACTATTTTCTATTTCATATTCAAAAGTGTTTATTTTTAATATTTCCATGTTTAAGACTTTCAGTTTACATATTAATACAGTTTTCGTAAAATTTTTATATGTCAAGTTTACTTTTATCATGAGTTTCA
This sequence comes from Capsicum baccatum var. pendulum, assembly GCA_030864225.1. Taxonomy (NCBI): domain Eukaryota; kingdom Viridiplantae; phylum Streptophyta; class Magnoliopsida; order Solanales; family Solanaceae; genus Capsicum; species Capsicum baccatum. The sequence goes on along the minus strand of CM061558.1, from coordinate 69,284,893 downwards.
AGATTAGAAGGCTTAAAGGGTTAGCTTAGGACTACTTATTGTTTTGAGCACAGTGTGATGTCCAGGGTGTACTTCTGGGGCGTTACAATATGGGTCTTTGGTACGGATCGTATGTTGTTTCCACGACTTGGTTGGATGAGAAATATACTGGATAGTGTTTGATCTAAGGTCGAGGCTTGGATATGAGTGGTGGGTACCAATCGTATTAGGAGTGGGGTTAGTCATATTTTGGCTTAAGCCGAGAAAACAAAAGACCAAACCGACATTTTAATTTTGATTTGATTTTTTGGTTTTTCGGATCGGTTTTGATTTTCAATTTTTGAAATTCAGTTAAACGATTTGGTTTTTGTTTTTTCAAAAAAATAATTTGGATAAACCAATTAACCAAAATTCTATAAATAATTAATAATAGATATATTCTATTATATATATATAATTTTTAATATATAATAGAAACCCTAATAACTAATAAGTAATAACATGCTACGTACAACTAACAACATACATCAGTCCAATAGGTGAATAATTGATCAAACCATAGACCGCCGGTGAGATCGATGTTTGTACAACAACACTAGAGCCGGAGACCAGACGACCATTGTGGGGTGCAGCCTGAACTGCCAAATGTGGTGTTTCCGGTAGTGACCACTCTTCCGATTTCCAACTATTTATGAAAACATATGCATAATGAAGTTATATATTATGTTAAACTTATGGTTATATCATTTAGTTTCATCCATATTTAGTTATTTATATCTGGGAATGAAAAATAGGTTTGAATTATTTTAAAAAAAATATTAATTTTAAATGTCCAGTCATAACAAAGAGAGGTTCACTACTTTATTCTTCAAAACAAAAATAAAAATCCGAAATAACCAAATCAAATTTGTAGAAATCAAACCGAACCGAATTTATTGTTCTTTTATTACGATTGTCATTTTTATCAATACAAAAAATTTAAAAACCAAATCGATATTAAACTATCAAACCAAACAAACTGAACGCCCATCCCTAATTGGGAGGGTATAACTCATATGGGTCAATCGTATCCCTGTGAGGGGATTTTTAAGGGACTTAAGTGGGGATATTCTAAATATTTTCCTACATACCCTAACTAGAACCGATGACTTCTAATATACTTAAAGGTTATTTACCCTATTATTTTATTCATTAACACTTAGAAACTATTCCAAAGTATCTCAAAATTCTCTCATGATCTTTTGAGGAAAGAAGGCTAGGGTTTCATCTTGAGGATTGTTTTGGGGCTTTTCTTGGTGATTTCTTTTCATAAATTCTTTTGTATAAGGCATAATTCTATTCTCTCATTTTTAATTTAAATAAATTCATGGTTTATATAATTGATTTCATGTTTTTACTATTTCTTGATTATGGCTTTCAATTATTATTTGGGGGGGGGTTAATGCTAAATTCTTGGTTATAGTTTCCTATGGTTTTAGTATGATTTTATATGCATTAATGGTGTTTTTTTACAATTGTATTTCATGGTAATGGTTTAATGGTCTTTGGAATTGGTTTTAGTTATATTATGCCCCCAATGTGTTTGATAAAATACTTATAAAGATATGTTTATTGCATTGACTTCTTTTAATGGAACTCTTGCATGTTTTAAACTTGGTAAAGGAATTATGCATGGTTTAAATGGTTTGAAAAAGGATAAATATTTATGCTTGTGGAGAACATGGAAATATCCCAAGTGGTTTAATATGGTATATGAAAAGGGCACTAGAAAGTCCCTTTAAGCTAAATGGTTTGGCTATGGATATTACTTGCAAGTAATGAGGTCGTATGATGATGTCACTAATATTGGACTTGGTTAATAAATAGATATGGTTATTTGAAAATGATTTTAATTGGACATTAATGGCAGGGTGTGTAGAAAAGACATGGAAGGTGACGGTCCCAGGGGACCAAAACTGGAAACTCATATTTGCCGATATGCAGATTGGTCTTAGTAGATTATGTGCATGATGTCATACTATTGGGGGATTACTATTCATCCCATGGGATAATTTCCTGGTCGTACGACTACACGCACTAGGCCCTTTCAGCAGAGCAAGTTGAACCCATATCTCCCATGGATGGTTTAGGACCGCCAAGTAATACAACCCAGGTAAAGGTTTTCAATGCATGCTAAACCCGATTTCTTTTCCTAGCACTTATACATATATGCATGTTTGTATGCATTATGGATGGTTTTACTTGATTTTAAAACTAGTATTATTTTATCCTTATCCTGAGATTCATGCTAGCGGTCACTCGCTAACCACGTCTATGGCAACTGTATACCCACGCAATGTAGTAGAAACTAACTATTTTACTCCTTCTATTTAGTATGTGGATTCGGTATCAACATTTAGGCTGAAGTGGTGAGCTTTTATCCTTTCGAAAGGTATCATTTCATGTTATGGATTACTTTAGACATTTTTTTTATTTTGGATATTGGTTTTGGCCATGGTTGGGGGCATGTCCCAACCAAATTTATTTATTCTTTTGGATAGAGTCTTTGTGGTACATTTGGGGGTTAGTATGGGCGATTGGTATTGGTGTTTACCTTGGCATTGGTATTGGTTTTGGGGCTTACATCCTTATACGGTAGTGTTGGTTGTTCCATCCTACTACATTTTAAGATTAATTATATTAAATTTTTGTATTCTTTTTTGTTATGGTCTGCTTTATGGACTATGGTCTTATTTGGTATGCTTAGGAAGTTGGTGTGGTATGATTCAATGTAATAGGGTCGATCGCGGTTGTGACCCAATCCCAGAGTCTCAATGAGAACATGTACGCTATATTTTTAAATGTTTAAAATTCAGCCTATTTAAAGTTGGGTATAGGTGGTTGGGTTGGGTAACAGGGGCATCCCCCGGTCTTGGTTGGACTTGGGATTCTCATTACGATAAGGCACAAGGTCGGGTAGTATCAAGTTTGTATTAGACCCTAAGTTTATGTTCACTTGGGAGTCCACAATGTCGTGCCAAGTAGAGTCTCTTTCAAGGGTGTGAAATGTGCCACTCTCATAAGAGAGAGGCTACAAGGAATTTATGAATGTTTCATATTCTTGGTGTTCAACCTTTAAGATTGAGTTTGCAATCCTAGAATCTTTTCTAATCCTTATTTATTTATTTTTTAGATCATACCTTCTGGATCTTAAATACAAAGAAATTCTTCTGTCCCTTTTGGGGATAATGTTGAAGGGGTAAGACCTACTTTTGGAGTACATCTTCGATCTCGTAGTGCTATTGCTGATGGTGATAGAGTTCCCCTTATTCCAGCTAGTTCTCTTTAGGTTCCTCAAGGCAATGTGATAAATGTGAAATTTAGTTAGTATTTTTATGTTATTGCCTAACTGGTTACTGCTTAGGCTGAATGGGGTACGACTGGTACTTTGTCTGCTGAGGCCATAAGGGTTGGTCAATTTATAAAAATAGGTCCTCCAACTTTTATTAGGGTGAAGGTACAAAAAGAACCATAGAGCTTCTTAGATAAGATAAAAAATATCTTTTTAGTGATGCAGGCTGCTAATGTAGAGGGAGTTAACTATGCAGCTTAACATCTCAAATATGTTGCTTATCAGTGGTATAAGGCATGGGACAGAGTTAGAGGTAATATAGAAAAGGACAGGTTGTGGAAGGCCTTTTCTAATAGCTTCTTGGATCGGTTCTTTTCTCAAGAGTTGAGGAAATCTAAGATGGATGATTTTGTGAACCTCATGCAAGAGAGGATGCCAGTAAAGAAATGTGCTTTAGAGTTCTATCTTCTATAAAGGTATACTCCTAAATGGGTGGCTGATATGAGGTCGAGAATGAGGAAGTTTGCTTCTAGGTTAAATAAAGACTTGATCTTGGAGAGAAAGACTTCTTTGTTAATTAAGGATATGGATATTTCTCAGTTGACTATTTATATATAGCAGGTTAAAGATGAGAAGATGAGGCAGGCGGAGTTTGGGTATGGACAGGAAAAGAAGAGCAGGTTTTCCAATTAGGGAGGTGGTCAGTCTTAGAGTGGTAGAAATAGTGGCAAGTGACATAAAAAGAAGTGGGAGATTTTTGGTTCCTTTTCTAGTAGGGATCCTTATTAGTCGTGACACTGGCATCATCCAGGTGGTGACAATTCTCGAGCATAGTTTGACAAATCTTAGGAGAGTGAAGGATAGTCAGTTTCTTTGTGTCCTTCTTATCAATTTTGTAATTGTCCTCAGCGGGGTTATTGCGAGGAAGAAAGGGATAAATATTTCAGGCGTGGCTTGGCAGGCCATCGGCTCAGGGATTATTTGGTTAATAAGGTTGCAATAGGGCGAATAAGATTCCTGTAGCTTCATCTTTTTCTCCTACACCTGGTGGTATGGCATCTGTTTCTATTACTGCTTTTGGTTCTAGTATTGGTCGGAATAGGTTTTATGCTTTGGCATCCCAACAGGAAACTTAGGTATCACCTGATATCATTACTGGTATGTTATAGCTTTTCTCTCGTGATGTATATTATTTGCTTGATCCAGGGTCCACACTTTCTTATATGACTCCATATGTGACTGTATCTTTTTGTTTTGATTAGAAAGTCATTTTAGATCTTTTTTCTATTTTTGACTCGGTAGGTGACTCGATTATTGCTAAAAGAGTCTATAGGGGGGTGGTATCTATTAGTAGCAAGCAGACCTTGGCGGATCTATTTAGGTTGGATATGGTAGATTTCAATGTAATTTTGTGTATGGATTAGCATTTTTGTTACACATATTTGGATTATCGGACCTGTAAGGTTATCTTTAAGTTTCCTGGTGAACCAGTTATAGATTGGGAAGGTAGTTCCTTAGCTCCTAGGGGGTTTTATTTCTTATCTTAGAGCTCAAAGGTTAATCTCAGAGGGTTGTCTTTATCACTTGGTATGAGTTAAAGATTCTAACTTGGAAGGTCCTTCTTTATCTTTGAACCCTGTGGTTAATGAGTTTTCAGAGGCCTTTTCAGATGATCTTCCCGGTGTTCCTTTAGATGGGGAAATAGAGTTTGATGTTGATTTGCTTCTGGACACTTATCCAATTTTTATTCCTCCATATAGAATGGCTCTGGCTGAGTTAAGGGAACTCAAGAAGAAACTTAATAATTTTGTTCATTCTAGTATTTATCTATGGGGTGCACCAGTATCGTTTGTGCGTAAGAAGGATGGTTCTCTTCTGATGTGCATTGACTATAGACAGTTGAAAAAGGTGACAGTCAAGAACAAGTATCCTCTTTCTCATATAGATAACTCATTTGACAAGTTGCAAGGTGCCAAGTTTTTCTCTAAGATAGATCTTTGGTCTGGGTACCATCAGCTTAAGATTAGGGAGGTGGATATCCCTAAAACAACTTTTCGTACTCGGTATGGGCATTTTGAGCTCTTGGTGATGTCATTTAAGTTGACTAATACTCTAACAGTATTTATGGACTTGATGAACAGGGTGTTCAGGTAGTATTTGGATCTTCTCGTCATTGTGTTAATTGATGATATTCTGGTTTATTCAAAGAGCAAGGTGGATTATGCTAATCACCTCCGTGTGGTGTTACAGACCTTAAAAGAACAACAATTGTATGCCAAGTTCTCTAAGTGTGAGCTTTGGTTGAATGCTATGAGTTTCTTGGGTCATATTATTTCTAGTGAAAGCATCATAGTGGATCCGCAGAAAGTTGTTGTGGTGAAGAGGTGGCCTAGGCCCACAACTCCATTTGATATTTAGAGTTTCTTGAGTTTATCCAGGTATTATAGGTGGTTTATGGAAATCTTTTCTTTGATATCTTCTTCTTTGACTAAGTTGACTCAGAAGAAGGTTAAGTTTTCTTGATTGGATGCTTGTGGAGGAAGTTTTGAGAAGTTGAAGGATAAGTTGAGTTCGGCACCAATCTTGACCTTGTCTAAGGGAAATGATGGATTTTTAGTTTATTGTGATACATCTCAGGTAGGTCTTGGTTGTGTCTTGATACAGCATGGAAAGGTGATTGTCTATGCTTCCCGACAGTTGAAGGTACATGAGAGGAATTATCCTACTCATGATTTGAAGTTATTGGTGGTTATGTTTGCTTTAAAAATATGGTGGCATTATATGTATGGTGTTAGTATGGATATATTTTCTAATCATAAGAGTCTTCAGTATGTGTTCACTAAGAAAGAGCTTAATCTCAGGTAGAGGAGAAGGCTTGAGCTTTTCAAGGATTATGATATGAGTCTTTACTATTACTCGGGTAAGGCTAATGTGGTTGTTAATGATCTTAGTAGGTTGTCTATGGGAAGTTTCGCTCATATAGAGAAGGGAAAGTGGTAATTGGTGAAGGATATTCACCAATTGGTAAATCTTGGAGTTTCTCTCTTGGACTCCAAGGATGGTAGTGTGATGGTGCAAAAAGTGGTTCAATTATCTCTTGATGCACAGATTAAGGAAAAGCAAATATTGGATCCTGTCTTGATAAAAATCAAGAGTGATGTTGGTAGGAATGGTGGTACTTGAGATCAGTAGTAATAGTACTTTACTGTACCAAGGGAGGTTGTGTGTTCATGATATCAATGGGTTGCAACAAAGGGTTTTGGCTGAAGTGCATAAGTCGTGATATGTTGTTCATCTTGGCTCAACTAAGATGTATCATGATCTCATGAAGAACTATCTGTGGAATGGCATGAAGAGGGATGTGATTGGTTTCGTGCCCAAGTGCATAGTGTGTCAACAGGTGAAGGTTGAGAAAATGAGGCCTGGTGGATTATATCAAGATATAGAGTTACCCAAATAGAAGTGGGAGATGATCAATATGGATTTTGTTACCACTCTCCCTCAGTCTCGAAGGTAATTTGATTTGATTTGAGTTATCGAGGATAGTATGACTAAGTTTACTCATTTCTTTCTGGTACGAACTACCTTTTTTGAAGAGAATTGTGCGAAGCTGTATCTTCAGGAGATTATGAAGCTTCATGAGGTACTTGTCTCAATTATTTCTGATTGTGGTACGTAGTTTACATCTTATCTCTGGCGGTCTTTCCGAAAAGGGTTGGGGACTAAGGTTAGTCTGAGTGTACTTTTTTATCCGCAGTCAGATGGGTAGGTGGAGAGAACTATTTAGACATTAGAGGATATGCGTTGGGCCTGTGTGATTGACTATGGTGGCAATTAGGTTAAGCATTTATTTTTGGTGTGGTTTGCTTACAACAATAGCTATCACTTGAGTATTGGTATGGCCCCTTCTGAAGAGTTGTATAGTAGGAGGTATAGATCTCCTATTGTTTGGTTTGAGTTTTATAAGGAGGACGTGTTTGGCCCAAATCTGGTTTATCAAGTGATGGAGAAGGTCAAGGTAATTTGGGATAGGCTTAAGGCTACCAAAGTTGCCCAAAGTACTATGCAGATGTTATGCGTAGAAACTTAGAGTTTAAGGTAAGAAATAGGGTGTTCCACAAGGTGTCTCTCATAAAAAGAGTAGTACGATTTGGCAAGAAGGGGAAACTTAGTCCTCGGTTCATTAGTCTTTATGTGATTTTATGAAGGGTTGGCAATGTTGCTTATGAGTTGGAGATACCATCTAACTTGAGTTAGGTTCATCCGGTCTTCCATGTTTTTGTGTTGACGAAGTGCATTGGTGATCCTTCTTCAGTTGTTCCTTTTGAGGGATTGGGTATTTTAGAATCTCTGTTTTATAAAGAGGTCTCGATTGAGATATTAGATAGGTAAGTTCATCAATTGCGGACTAAAGATGTGGATTTGGTTAAGGTTCTATGGCAGAACCATAAGGTAGAAGAAGCTACTTGGGAAGCGAAAGAGGACATAAAGTTCAAGTATCTGCATCTATTTTTTGCTCCTAGTATTCGTGAAAGGATGTTTGATAATGCAAATGACTCTGTTTGTGGTTACCCCTACCTTGTCCGTCATTCAGAGATGAATGTTCCTAGTAGGGGAGACTGAAACATCCTGGGTTTTAACCCATAGAAAATTTCCTATAATTTCGTTCTCCAAACCCAATACGAATCATGGGTACAAGTCTTATGTTGGGATACAAGTGGTATGGTCCTATCGTATGTTAACCAGCGTTAGTTGGTAGGATGGTTTTGGTCATTGGAATGGGTACAACTTAGGGGTATGAGTCGTAAGGCTTGGTACGAGTCGTATCAGGGACTCATATGGGGGGAGTGTTTGATCCTTCTGGTATTTCATTCTACTAGGGATACGAGTCATTGGTACGGATCGTATGTTGTGGTCATGACTTGGTTGGATACATCATATACTGGACAGTGACTGATCCAAGGTCGAGGCTTAGATACGAATGGTGGGTACCAATCGTATTAGGAGGGTACGACTCATATAGGCCAGTCGTATCCCTGTGATGGGATTTTTAAGGGACTTAAATGGGGGTATTTTGGATATTTCCCTAATTACCCTAACTAGGACCCACAACTTCAATACACTTAGGAGGTTATTTCCCCTATTATTCTATTCATTAACACTTAGAAACTATTCCAAAACATCTCATAATTCTTTCAAGATTTTTTGGGGCCAGAAAGCTAGGGTTTCGTCTTGAGGATTGCTTTGGGGCATGTCTTGGTGATTTCTTTCCATTAATTATTCGGTATAAGGCGTGATTCTCTTCCCTCATTGTTAATATAACTAAAGGCATGGTTTATATAATTGATTTCATAGTTTTACTATTTCATGATTATGGCTTTCAACTATTATTTGGGGATTCTGATTTTAAATGCTTGGTTATGGTTTCCTATAGTTTTAATTATCCTTATATGCATTAATGGTGGTTTTGGATAATTGGATTGCATAGTAATGGTTTAATGGTTTTTGGAATTGGTTTTGGTTATATTACGCTGCCAATGTGTTTGATAAAATGTTTATAAAGATATGTTCATTACATTGACTTCTTTTAATGTAACTCTTGCATGTTTTAAACTTGGTAAAAGAATTATGCATGGTTTAAATGGTTTGAAAAAGGGTAAATGCTAAATAGTTATGCTTATGGAGAACATGGAAGTCTCCCAAGTGGTTTAATATAGTGTATGAAAAGGGCAGTTGAAAGTCCCCTTAACCTAAATAATTTGGCTATGGATATAACTTACAAGTAATGGGGTGGTATGATGATACAACTAATATTGGCCTTGGTTAATAAATGGATAATGGTTTGAGTATTTGGAAACGGTTTTAATTAGGCATTAATAGCGGAGTTTGTAGAAAAGCCGTAAAAGTTAGCGGTCTTGGGGGACCAAAACTGGAAACTCTTATTTGTCGATATGAGGATTGGTCTTAGCGGACCTTTTCATGATTTCACACTATTGGGAGATGTACTAGTTAGCCTATGGGAAAATTTCCTTGTCATGCGGCTACATGTACTAGGCCCTTTCAACAGGGGGAGTTGAACCCATATCGCCTATGGGTGGTTTAGGATGTCCAAGTTACATAGCCTATGTAAAGGTTTTCAATGCATGCTAAACCCCGTTCCCTTTCCCTGCACTTATAGATATATATGTGGTTGTATGCATTATGGATGGTTTTACTTGGTTTTATAACTGGCATTATTTTATCCTTGTTCTGAAATTCATGCTAACGATCACTCACTAAACCCGTCTACTAGCGGTTGTTTACCCATGCTATGCAGGAATCGGCCATTCTACACCTCTTGTTTAGCACGCAGATTCGGTATCAGCATTTGGACTGAAGTGGTGAGCTTCTAACCTTTCAAAAGGCAATATTTCATAGTATGGATTTTTTTAGACACTTTTATTTTATTTTGGATATTGGTTTTGGCTATGGTTGGGGGCATGTCCCAACCAGATTTTTTTATACTTATGGATAGAGGCTTTGTGATACTTCTGGGTGTTGGTATGAGCGGGATTGGTATTGGTGTTTTACTTAGCACCGGTATTGGTGTTGGTGCTTACACCCTTGGACGATATTGTTGGTTGTTTCGTCTTATTATATTTTGAGATTAATTATAGTAAAGTTTGGTATTCTCATTGGTTATGGCCTATGGTTTAGTTTGGTATGGTTGCGTGGTTGGAGTAGTATGGTGGGACTTGGTTGGGTCGGTAACGTTTACGACCTTATCCCAGAGTCTCAATAAGAACATGTACATTATCTTGTTAAATGCTTTAAATTCAGCCCATCTAAGGTAGGGTATAGGTGGTTGGGTTGTGTAACAGGGGGCGGTCCCCGGTCTTGGTTGGACTTGGGATGCTCATTACGACAAGGCCAGGGTCGGGTCATGTTAGGAGGTTTATGAAGTAATGATGGATTTCATGCATTCAGAGTCTACTACTACCTATTCTTATTTGACTATGTCAGTATTACAATTCAGAGATAGAGTTATTCCCATGTAATGTATTTTCTTGAGTTGTACGAGTAGTTTTTGCACTATGACACCAAGTTTTGGGAGATATGACATTATTGTTTATGCTTTTTTTGCTTTCATTATATAGATTATGGTTCGCCTTCATTCTAGGAGCCTTGCCTTGTTTTTGAATAAATTTTTCTTTTGTATAAGTTTATATTTGGGCTTACTTGTCAAGGAGGCAAGTGCCATCATGGCCCTTGAACTTTTGGGTCGTGACATAGACGATCCACAGGGATTCATATATTTGATGGTTTGTCAAATGATATTCAATTACAACCCTTTTATTCTTGTTAGGTCATTATATCATTAATATATATGGGTCTACTTTACGACGCCATCGAGACTCACGTTCCCCATCGTCATGTCAGCACCTTCACAGTACTATCAGATGATCGATAACACTTATTGTTATTTATCATCATCAGCCCTACCCTCTGCTAGCAGTGAGTCAGGTATGGTAACACCCCATACTTTTGGGCTAAAGTTTGAACCATCTTTTCTACATATATAGATCCAAACCCTATGATTTCTATTTGGAAATAAGTGTAAATAATAATTCCTTCCTGTAGGAACATTTTGGGAGATAAGTCATAAATATCTCCTAGCTCAAAGTTAAGTTGAGGACTTTCCTACCTATTAAATTTTAGTATATGATTTTTCTTGGGTCAACTTCCAACGATTACTACTCCTAGAATATAACGAGTTATGTGGCTCATTATATATCAAATTAAATCCCTTTGAGTTTTCCTTCCAAAGCAACCAATCGTTCGCCAATCCGAGCTCGGATTAAAAGTTATGAATGTTTAAGTGAGACAATGTCTGGGGTGAGTGAATGGTCTATCGCATTTGGGGTCGCGAGGCAAAGCTGGAACCTTGCGATTAGGGCCGCGGCGTGACCCTCCCTTTCTAGACGTTGAACCATGTTTTTCCCACATTAAATCTAGGTCAAAATAGTCTATTCACCCCTCTCACCCCTCCGCCCCCACAACTCCTCCAATCCATTTTTATAACTCTAAAGTCACCCTAAACTAGTAGAAGTCACCCAAATCCTCATTTTTTTCCTCCCAAAAACATCAACAAGGGTTTCTCAATTCTAAAGCTTGTAGATTCCAAAATCAAGATTATTATTTAATTTTTCTCCGTCACAAGGTATGTAGAATTATCCTACTATTCATAGGCTTGAAAAATATGTTTTATAGTACTCTAAATTGTCTTTATATGAACAGGGTATGGATTTTGAAATTATATTAAGAGCACGTATTATGAACCCCATTTTATGATGAGATTTTGTGTTTACTATGGGATTTTTCTATAAAATTGAGTTATATTCATGCGTATATATGTTATGAGTTTCAAGAAGTGATTTAAGAGCATGATTTATAAAATTTCCTTTCTCGTGATAAAATCTATTGTCTTAACATGCTATGGATTGTTCAAACGAATGACTAAAAGCTTGAGTTTAAATGTTTTACTATGATTTATGGATTGACATTATTTTATGATTCAATGAAAGGGTGTTTTCTTATTTTATAAATGTTTTTTGTGTTGAATAGAAGAGTTGCATGTGATTGATGAAAGAGATGGTCACTCTATATTAAATTCTTGAAAGGAGAGTGTTTTTGCATAAATTTTCATGTGTTTTTTAAATAAGAACTCTCTTATGATATATATATATATATTTTTTTTGTGGTCATTAATATACTTTTGAATAAAAAAGGCTATGGACATGATTTGATATGATATGGCTTAAAAGTCTAGGTATGGCGATACCTAATATGAAATGCCCTTAACATGGAATATGTGAATGTTTATAAGCATGAACCATGATTTTAAGAGGCTAAAATTGGGCTTAAAGAGAGTTAGATGGTGACTCGAACAAAGCACGAATTGAAAAATCTTCCTAAAACCTGTGTTTTGCCGACGCAGGATTTTGGTACCTTGCTTTGTGATCTTATGTACCTTTGATTCATGTCGTCCTAATTTAGGACTATGGTAAGGAGTCATGATTTGTGATCTTGTGCACCGCCATGGAATGTTTGCTTTATTGGGGATTATGGTTCCCTACTTTGTGATCTTGTGTACCCTCCTTACATAAGCTCATATCCTTACGACAAACTCGGATAAGGGGCTCGGATGATGATTTAATGGCGGATTTCATATACCCTGTGAGATTGTAGACTTGTAGAGTGTACCGCCTAACTCATAACTAAAATAAAGAGTTGAGTCTATGTTTTACAAGTTTGATTGAAGTTTTTAAGTATGCCCATGTGTTTTGATCTCTATTATGTTGAATTATTTTCACAATGATCACAATTATTTTATATAAAATATATGTTATTTTTTAATTGTTTTGCATACCAATACATTTCAAGTATTATCATCGTCGTGGTGGTTGCATTGTCTCATAATATAGGTTCTGAGGCACAATCTTATGGTGCATCACATCAGTAGAACATTTGGATATGACATATTCGGTGAGCTATCCATCTTTCGAAAGGCATTTATTCATATGTTGAGTTCTTACAGTTTATAGTTCAGCTGAGGGCCTTGTCTCGGACTAGATAGTTAGTATTCAGTAGAGGCTTCCTAGACGAATTTTGGTTATTGTATTTTCACAAGTATATTGACATATTTTGATTATATGATCACCTTGACTTTCATTATGTATTCCATACTTTTGTTTAGTATGAATTATGCTTATGATAGTATGGTAAGGAGTCTCCCAGGTCTTCGTGGTTTGGGATGCATGTTGCGGCTAGGGCTTTGACTAGGATCGTGACAGGTACTCATACTGAATCTACTGGATCGATTGATTTGATTGATCTTCGTATTCGAGACACACCATCCAGTGCTTCAACTATACCAACGACAATGCATTCAGGAGCACCTACTCCACGACAAGGAAAGCAAGATGTTAGTTGGAAGGAGAACATTGTCTCTGAAATAGGGCATGATTTCAAAATATAACAACTCTATTTTCTTTTTTACTATATTATGCCCTATGATATTAATGTTTGATCTTGTATTGTAGGCTTGATACCGATAATAGAATCATCAAAATTGCCTACAAATGCATTCGTCGCAACTACAATAGTTATTAGACAAGTTGGCAAAATATTTTAGAATTTTATTGAGATAAATATTCAAAGAATTTCAAGTAAAGATTTATCTTATCAACTACTTAACACATTGTTATAAAAATTAAACATTAAACTACTATTTTTATTGTAGAAATATTTCTTGTATGACTCAATGAACACTTTGTAATAAGAAATAATTTTTTTAGAAGAACCAGGCTTAGACTTAATGGTCCACTAAATTATTCTAGAACAACAAAAAAATATCAGAGTTTATAGAGCCAAAAATGTGGAAAGATTTTGTTCACTAGAATAGCGAAGAATATCAGTAATGAGGGGAAAATCAAGAAAAGACAGAGCATCTAAGAAGGGTAACTTTCTACAATAGCGGAGCTATCAATTAGATTGTTGTTAAGGATAAAATGCTACATAACATTTATCAATTTAATTGTTTATTTTTATTTTAAATATTTTTATTTTTGAAGAGTAATAATTTTATCTTATACAGAAAAAAATTAGGTAAGAAGGTAACACAACATGAGTTATTCATGGAGAACCTTGTAAAAAAAGAAAAAGAACCCGATGGATGAAAATGTGTGGGTTGAGTCACATGCAAAAGCAACTCATGTAAGAACTACGTTCGTACTTATGATTTTTTCAACTAAAGTTGTATTATTTAAAAAGTATGAATAATTTAGTATCTTTTTATTGTTAATTTTTTTTACTTTACTTTAAATATTGCACAAATATATGCTGAAGATTAATTAATTATGTAGTACTTAGCCTCCTGAAAGTTAGGATAACTCAATATCTCAAGATATGGAGGAATATTGCCAACGGTGTGGGTTTTTCGATTAGAGGTGTAGTCTACGGCTATCCAAGAAAATGATTTATAGAGAATATTAGATCTTTCACACAGTGGATCCTTATATACCACACCAGTTAATAGAGAAATTGTTATTTTGTTACAAAATACAGTTTCTCAGCTCATTAAAGAACTTGTTGAACAGGTTGAAAGGGCAAGAAAGAAAGCGGAGGAAACTGTTGCAAATAAAAATGATGCGGAGCCGATTGATAGTTTTCTTCATTCTTCACGAATTCTTTCCCTGTGTCTCGGTGATGCACCTCAGGTTGCATGAGGACTAGGCCTACTTAAGAATTATACTACAAAGGAGAGGAATAGGAAGAGAATGAGAATGAGGAAGATGAGGGCGAGTTGTAGCTTCCTCTTTTATATGTTTTGATGGTTTGTAGTTTATTTTTAATTTGTAAACTTTGATGTTTGAATTTTGATTTTTCAATGTTTTGATTGTGTTGTTCAAATGGTTTATACCTGAATTGATTGATTGTAATATTTATATATAGCAAGTTTATTCCTTACAATATAAAGAAAAAAAGAATATTTTACCTGAATAGCTGTCACGACCCAAAATCCCATCGGGCCGGACTGACACCCAAAGTCGAGAAGGCCCGGGAGAACCCATTCAAATACCTGTACTTTTACTTACATGTCACAAAAAATTTGGACAGCGCTTCATTGCATATAGAAGGGTCTAATTACCTGTATCAGCACAATACGCACAAATATATATATATATATAATACTTGGCCGTCGGGGCCACCACATATACAAATATAACATCACTATATAAACTTCCATGACTTTACCATTTCTTATGTCTACAAAGCCTCTAGGATATATATGATATAACTAGGGTCGGGAAAAACCCCCGCCCACACATGACTCCTGTACAATAACAAAACATAAGGAACCAGCTCGGAAAGCTCCGAAGCAAACTGGAGCTCACCAACAATAGCAGTATGACCTGGCTCCTACTTGTGCGGTGTATGAGCTGAGGTACCTGTGCCTACAGCATGAAATCCAGGTCCCCATGGGGGACGTCAGTACGAAATATGTACTGAGTATGTAAAGCTGTAGATAATCACAGATGATATAGGAGCTCAATAGAAATGAGAAACAAGTGAATAAAGCGTAATAGGAGTGGACCACACTTACTAGAACTTGTGATAACCTGTACATTGCATTTATTCAATCACTTTACCTTTGTTCTTATCATCTTTGTAATCATTACTGTACTGTACTGTGACCATTAGGCTTCCTCCAGTACATATCAACTGGGATCGACCCATGCTAGGCTTATGCCACTGGGATACCACCCATAAACACATAAATAGGGATCGACCCATGCTAGGCTTATGCCCCTGGGACACCACCCATAAATACATAAATAGGGATTGACCCATGCTAGGCTTATTCCCCTGGGATACTGATGTTAGGCGTATTTACATGCCTAAAGCAACTTAATTTAACCATATTTTAGCTAAGTTTTAAGGACAAAATATATAATTCCTGCACTTTTAGTCCTTTTTCCTGTAAGTGAGATAACCAACGTGATTAGCAAGTTTCAGGAATAAATTATGAAGATTTCAGCATTTTGTGGACTGTTGGATGCCAAAGGAAACCTCAACGTAAGAAGGACGGTAGCTTCTAGAAACTGGTGGACTTAAAGTGATGCATGGAGAACTTGTCTCGGGCAAAAACAATATTTCTAAAGACTTGGGGATCAGCAGTAAATTAGTAGGATTAGGACAAAGATAAAAACCCTATTTCAGTAGGACAAGGATAAAAACCCTATTTCAGTAGGACTAGGACAACGGTGTTATAAAAACCCTTATTTGCTGAATTTTTCAGCATTCAATCTATTGACTCATTCATTCACTTATTCATTAATTCAAGTCTTTTTCATCCGACTTCTGCTCCAAATTCACGTTACAATTGTTAACAGAGAAAAACTCTAACTCGTGGGAAACACAAAGAGGAAAAATGTCAACCTTGTGGTGATGCCAAACTCCTCTCCAATGTGAGATCATTCTAGTTTTGATATGATGATGATGTTTATTGTGATCTCCGTTGCTCTCATGAGTATCTAAACTTCTCTGTTAGGGTTATGGAATCCTTATGATATACTATCTCTTACTATGAGTTTGTGAATTCGTAATGCGCATGCTACTTATATCATTACTCTCTTCATCTTAATTGAATTCTTGTGGTTGCAAACATACAGAATACACCAGTACAGCATTAACTTGTTCGAAAGAAAAGTTACATATCTGGAAAAGAGAGAGTGACAAGGAAATAGGGCTACCAACCCCTGTTTAAAAGTTAGTGTCGTAACTGGATTAACCTCTTGGAGAATTCGTACCATTAGATATACGCTTTAAGATCGAAAGAGTTAAAGTGAGATAATCCTTGATGGTCGAAAGACGCTAGGATTTACCATAAAATACGAATCTCTATAAGTGCATGCATGTCTGAATTCCACATAACTCATAATTAATAGATACGTAGAACTTATAAGGTGGACATAACCCTAACTTACAATTCTCATTGATTAAAACCTACCAAACATTCCGTTTTTACTTTGCTATTTTTGATACTTTTACTTCACGCATAAAAACCCCCCTTTTCGAAGAATTTCTGACCAACAGTCTATTAATAGTTGCAACACTTAGTGACCAAGTATTCCCTGTGGGATTCGACACCCAACCCAGTTTGGTTCTATATTTGACAGCGACCGCTTACACTCTTACGAGAGATGTAGTTTGAGCGTTATCAAATTTTTAAAATTTGATAACTCTCAAACTATAGCTCTCGTAAGAGTGTAAGTGGTCGTTGTCAAATATAGAACCCAACTGGTTTGGGTGTCGAATACCATAGGGAATACTTGGTCACTAAGTGTTGCAACTATTATTAGACTTTTGGTCAAAAATTCTGCAGAAATAAGGGGGGATTTTATGCGTGAAGTAAAAGTACCAACATAGAAAAGTAAAAACAGAATGTTTTGTTTAGCAAGATTTTAATCAATGAGAATTGTAAGTTAGGGTTATGTCCACCTTATGAGTTGTACGTATCTATTGGCTATGATTTATGCGGAATTCAGACATGCATGCGCTCATAGAGTTTCGTATTCTATGGTAAATCCTAGTGTCTTTCGACCATCAAGGATTTACCATAGAATACGAAACTCTATAAGCGCATGCATGTCTGAATTCCGCATAACTCATATCCAATAGATACATACAACTCATAAGGTTGACATAACCCTAACTTACAATTCTCATTGACTAAAATCTTGCTAAACAAAACATTTTGTTTTTACTTTTCTATTTTGGTACTTTTACTTCACGCATAAAATCCCCCCTTATTTCTGTAGAATTTTCGACGAAAATACTAATACTAGTTGCAACACTTAGTGACCAAGCATTCCCTATGGGATTCGACACCCAACCCAGTTGGGTTCTATATTTGACAGCGACCGCTTACACTCTTACGAGAGCTGTAGTTTGAGCGTTATCAAATTTTGGCGCCGTTGCCGGGGAATACGGTTGTCTACTAAGTTTGTGATAGTTACTAGACCCTTTGGTCAAAGATTCTTGTATTTTACTTTTAGTTGTTGTTTTTGTTTTATTCAGGTTTTGATCAGTGCATGCCAAACACTCAAAGTTCGGGACAGCCATTACTACCCATAAATCCTGAACCACAACTTATTGGCAGAATGGATGCACAACGTGAAATTGAAAGGATAGATGCTCAACAGGAGCAGGCCAAATTAGCTGCATTAGCTGTTGCACAAGTGCATCAATAGAATATTGATAACCCAGGGCGTGCAACAAATCCTGATGAAGAAGACCTGGGTAATGATGAGTTACTAAACCCATGGCATGCTGCTGAGGTGGCGGCATCCATGCGGAGGAGATATCGCCAAGCTAGATTGAGGCCTGATCGCCGAGCTGTGCAGATTCCTTTTGATGACGATGATGATGATTTGGATGGGGATGGTGCCATAGGAGCTATTATTCCTCCACCCTTGGCACCTGGAGCAAAGTTCAATATCACTAGCACCATGATTCAACTATTGCAGCTCAAGGGATTATTTGGTGGACTTCCAGGCGATGATACGAATATGCATCTGATCAACTTCACCTCTACATGCAAGTCATTCGACAATCCAGGCATTGGACAGAATGCAATTCGGCTGCGCTTATTTTCATTGTCTCTTTCTAGGGAGGCAACTCTATGGTTGAATGGCCTGACTCCTGATTCTATCACTAATTGGAGGCAATTGAAAGACGCTTTCCTAGAAAGATTCTTTCTGCCATCTAAGAGAGCACAGTTGAGAGATGAGATCAGCAATTTTCGATAACTTCCAACTGAAGCTCTCCGTGAAACATAGGAGAGTTTCAAAAAGAAGCTTATGCGGTGCCCAAATCATCATATGACAAATGTCCACTTGATGGAGATATTATACAGAGCTTTGAATTCAGTGACTAAGCCAGTGGTTGACAATGCTGCGGGTGGGTCATTCATGGACCTCACTTTTAATGTGGACAGTGGTATGCTAGATCGTATGACAAAGCAGAGTAGACCTTGGCATACCAGGGATTCTGAGGTAGCAAGCTCTACTATTGCTATTGGCATGACTGCAGAACAGATGCGAAGAGAAGAGGAACGTGACCAAGATATGGCGCACATGAAAACGCAGATGGATCTTCTTACCAAGCATTTATTATCAGGGAAGACCGAAAAAGTTAAGGCCGTGGTAGCACATGGAAGAGATGAATCCTTTTCTGAAGAAGAAGCTAACTACTTGAATAATCAGGGGGTTTCCGAGGCAATGACCAAGGAAACCAAGGTCAGAACTATTATGATAAATCTGGAAACAAGGACCGTTATCAAGGTCGTTGGAAGGATAAGACTGACAAGAGTGGTTTGTATGTTTCACTTGGAATCCGTGAAGACGCTACATCTGGTTCTAGGAAGATGTCCATGGAAGATATAATGTCGAATCTGGTGAAAGGAGTGGAGGCAACCAACACGGGCGTAACTGAGGTAATAAATGATTTGTCCTCAGTGAAACAATTAGTTGACTCGTATTCCACTGCAATAAAATAGCTGGAACAAAAAATGAGTCAACTACCGGCGGCATTCAATAAATGAAAAGATGGAACTCTACCTAGTGACACTGTGCAAAATTCAAGGAATGATGGTTCATGCATGGCTATTACTACCAGGAGCGAAAGTGTAGATGCCGAAGAAGCCGATGATGGTGTTTGTGATGTCACTTTGAGACGCATGCAGCCTGAAAAGATGGAAAATCAGAAGCAAGATAAAAAGGAAGTGGTGGAGAAAATGATTCCCCTTCCACCACCACCTTTTTCGCAGAGACTGAAGAAGAAGGCTGATGACACCAGGTTCAGTAAATTCATGACTATGTTGAAGCAGCTGACCATTAATGTTCCTTTGGTAGAGGCGCTGGAACAGATGCCTGGGTATGCTAAATTCTTGAAGGGTCTTTTAACAAAGAAGCGTTCAGTAAGCTATGAGCCGGCAGATAATATTCATCATTGTAGTGCAATTGCCACGAGGTCCTTAGCACAGAAGAAGGCAGACCCTGGTGCTTTCAGTATTCCTTGCACAGTTGGATCTATGAATTTTGCTAAGGCATTGTGCGATTTGGGAGCTAGCATCAATTTGATGCCACTATCCATCTACAAAAAGTTAGGTTTGGGCGATCCTACACCAACCAATATGCGGCTCGTGATGGCAGATAGCTCGGTAAAATGACCTGTGGGTATCTTAAATAATGTGTTGGTGAAGGTGTCTACCTTCATTTTTCTGGCAGACTTTGTGATTTTGGATTGTGAGGTAGATTCTGAAGCTCCTATAATCTTGGGACGTCCTTTCCTTGCAACATGAAGTGTGCTTATTGACATGAGAGCTAATGAGCTGTTATTTCGGTTGAATGACAAAGTGGTCCATTTTGATGTATGCAAAGCAATGAAGCAGCCCAGTGATATGAATGTGTTCTCTATAGATGATGCTTATTATGAGGATGAGAAAGAATTATCTGTAGAGAAGCTGCTTACTGTTGAGAGTTACTATCTGATGTGCTGTTGAATTTTGAGCGTGATGAGGCTGAAGAACATGAAGAAACCATTTGTGCTCTAACAGGAATAAGGTCCTATTCTCATGCTCCTAAGAAGCTTGACCTTAATCTTATGAACCAATCTTCACCAACAGCAAAGACTTCCATTGAATAGCCACCAGCGCTAGAATCGAAAGAGCATTCCAGTCATCTAAGGTATGCGTTCGTGGGAAGTGGAAATACACTTCCGGTGAGTGTTGTGGATGATTTAGGTGAACAACACGTAGAGGCTCTCATCTCTGCTTTGAAGAGGTACAAGAGAGCTATGGAATGGACTATTGATGATATAATTGGTATCCCTCCTGGGATATGTTTGCATAAGAGTCATCTCAAAGAAGATTCCATGCCTACAGGTAAGCATCAGTGTCATCTGAATCCATTCAGAAAATGATGCGCTATGTATCTCGATGAAGTCTAAGTAATCGAGATAGTTATGTCGTGCCGCGACAATAAATGAAGCTCTTGATGGGAGGCAACCCATCGCTTTTAATTATTTTATTTTAGTAGGAGTTTGTTTTTGTAGTCGATCCACGACCAAAACTAAGGCGCTTGGTGGGAGGCAACCCATCGTTCTAATCATTTTTGTTGTTTTTGAGTAAGTGTAGGTGCAAGACGTGTAAAGGAAGAGATTGGTCTAAAATTTCGATTTGAAAGTGAGCTATGTTAAAGGTGGTAAGTGAGTAATAAAGGAGTAAAAGGCTTTCGGTTAGGCATTGCCTATACAAATCGCAATGGACAAGGCAAGGCCAATATAAATCTAGGCAATGGACAAGGCAAGGCCTATGCTATGGCCTTTGTTCTCTGAATCTACAATGCCATAGCATAGGCGCCGCCTATGCCCAACAATGCCATAGCATAGGCGCCGCCGATGCCAAGCATAGGCAAAGCTAAAGGCAATGCCTGTGCCATTTTCTTTGCTCTCTGAATCTACAATACCATAGCATAGGCGCCGTCTTTGCCTCCCAAATCTCTCAAAACTTTTATTTTTGCTCATCTAACGTTGCAAGATCATCTTCCGAGTTCAACACCAAGTAAGTTCTTCGTTTATATTCCGAAGTTGTTACAATCTTACGCTTATAATGGTTTGTTAGATCTTGAATTGGTGTTGGTGATTTACATGTGATTGATTTGTTATGATACATCTAGTTGAGTGAAAGAATATGTGTGGGTGTTCTTGACTTGGTTCCAACTTGTATTTGATTTTGATACACTGTCATACTTTTGTGAAATCGACATGGTGAAGTAATTGCATAAACATCAAAATTGAATGCTCAAAACGCTTGAATGACTCATCCATCGAGATAAAATCATGATTGAATACAAGCATGAGATGTTGTAATTATTTCTATGTCATAACTTGATGTGATCTCCACGTTGTAGTCTTGTTCATAAGGTGCATAAATCCAAACATGAAAGTATAATCAAGATTACATGAAATAGAGTTGCATAGGATAGTTAAGATGACATGAAAGTATGACTGTACTGAACATGTAGTTGGAACATATTGCCTATACGTAAGTCGATGAAGTCTGAGTAATCGACATCACTCACTTAATTAGTTTGTACCAACAAATTAAGTGTGGGGTGGTGCCATTATTGTTTTGTTTTTCGATTGAATCTTCCGAGATTAAGCTAACATGACTTTATTAGGATCTCAGGTAGAATGGCCTCAAAAAGGACGACAAGGAAAACAAAAAGCGCCCACCTCATAGAAAGGTAAGGAAAGAGAAAAAAAAGAGCAAGCTGAATCCTCCATGCTGCAAATACCTCAACGCACTCTTGGAATCAAGTGGGGTACATTTTGAGGAACTTCTGAGGATGACGACTCTGATGATGATTCTGATGCAGGGGGTATGACCCCAGACATAGAAGGGGAGTCCGACTAATCAGGTTTTCCTTATTTATTTTCTACTGAGTGTGTCCCGTCTAAGTGTGGGGTGTTGGTATTTGTATGTTGTACTTCTTTGCCTACATTTACTTATGTTTGTTTGTTTGAATTAGTCTAGTTAGTTAGTTAAAAAAAAATTTTAGATATTGCATGAAATAGTTCTGATAGGCGGCATGGTATTATGACAAGAGTTTGTGCTAAAATCATTACTATTAAGACGTTTAGGCTCTAAGTATGACTCACTATGTGATAAGTGTATGGTTTAATACATTCATTGTTGGGTCAAGAGTCTATACTACTCCCAATAAAGTTGACCATGTGCCTTGTGTGTGAGAGGCTATAGTATATTCTGTGTTTCTGGATGATGCTAGAACTTGCCTGGTGTGTGTGTAAAGCAAAATAAAGAGTGTGAGTTTAGGAGATGATTTAGGCATTTCTTTGGCAGCCTGTAATTGTTTACCTTCTTTTTACCTACATGTGTACATTATCCTAGTGAACCCCCTTTGAGCCTTTAGCTATTTTCTTTGACAGCCTCATATGTAGCCTAATCCATTTTTTTTCAAGATCATAATTTGATCCAAATTCCTAAGCGCTTTAAATTGTAAAGTCATGTGACAAAATAAGGGGAAATTAGGTGAGAGTGATTCCTTAGAGTGTATTGGTACTTGAATTTGTGATGAAAAAGAGTGGCCATTATAGAGGTGTGTTATAAAAAGAAAAAAAAAGAAAAAATGAAAAGAAAAATAAAAAGTTAATTCTGTTTAAGTTTGGATAACAAAATAGGTGAAAAGGGGTGGTAGATGAAAGAAAGGTAGCAGGGTTGTTTAAAATAGAGTGTTAATAACATAACGTAGTGTATTAAAGTGCTTAGGGAACATAGTCACTATTTCTTGCCAAAATAGTCCTACCTTTCCCTTAGCCTACATTACAACCTGTAAAAGACCTATTTGATCCTAAGCTTAGCATTCTGATATTTGTAGAGCATTACACTAAGGGCAAACCTATGTCCATTAGTTGCAACATATGAATTCTTTGTAAGAGTGAGAGCAAGGAAAATCTTAGACCCATGTTTTAAAAAATACAATACTTGTGAGTGATTATGGGTAATATCTTATGTGAGACACACATGGTTGATGAGGTTTCGGTAGTTTTGTATGATTCTTTGTACCTTAACTTGTGGATAAGAATTAATCATCATCACGAGTCTATGTTAGAGGTTGAATTGTTTCTAGTAGTGATCAGAAAACTACTCTTTGTTAATAATTGTCGTGCCTGTCTTGATGAATATTTTGTGCTGTTACTGTGAAACCCTAAGTAGATGTTTATATGGACATGATATTTTGTTCGAGGATGAACAAAGCTTTAAGTGTGGGGTGTTGATGTTAGGCGTATTTACATGCCTAAAGCACCTTAATTTACCCATATTTTAGCTAAGTTTTAAGGACAAAATATATAATTCCTGCACTTTTAGTCCTTTTTCCTGTAAGTGAGCTAACCAACGTGATTAGTAAGTTTTCAGGTATAGATTATGAAGATTTCAGCATTTTGTGGACTGTTGGACGCCAAAGGAAACCTCAACGTAAGAAGGACGGCAGCTTCTGGAAACTGGTGGACTGAAAGTGATGCATGGAGAACTTATCCCGGACAAAAATAGTATTTCTAAAGACTTGGGGATCAGCAGTAACTTAGTAGGATTAGGACAAGGATAAAAACCCTATTTCAGTAGGACAAGGATAAAAACCCTATTTAAGTAGGACTAGGACAAGGGTGTTATAAAAACCCTTATTTGCTGAATTTTTCAGCATTCAATCTATTGACTCATTCATTTACTCATTCATTAATTCAAGTCTTTTTCATCCGACTTGTGCTCCAAATTCACATTACAATTGTTAACAGAGAAAAACGCTAACTCGTGGGAAACACCAAGAGGAAAAACGTCAACCTTGTGGTGACGCCAAACTCCTCTCCAACGTGAGATCATTCTAGTTTTGATATTATGATGATGTTTATTGTGATCTCCGTTGCGCTCATGAGTAGCTAAACTTCTCTGTTAGGGTTATGGAAGCCTTATGATATACTATCTATTACTATGAGTTTGTGAATTCGTGATGCGCATGCTACTTATATCATTACTCTCTTCATCTTAATTGAATTCTTGTGGTTGCGAACATATAGAATACGCCAGTATAGCATTAACTTGTTCGAAAGAAAAGATACATGTCTGGAAAAGAGAGGGTGACAAGGAAATAGGTCTACCAACCCCTGTTTAAAAGTTAGTGTCGTAACTAGATTAACCTCTTGGAGAATTCGTACCATTAGATATACGCTTTAAGATCGAAAGAGTTAAAGTGAGATAATCCTTGATGGTTGAAAGACGCTAGGATTTACCATGGAATACGAATTTCTATAAGTGCATGCATTTATGAATTCCGCATAACACATAGTTAATAGATACGTAGAACTCATAAGGTGGACATAACCCTAACTTATA
This sequence comes from Capsicum baccatum var. pendulum, assembly GCA_030864225.1. Taxonomy (NCBI): domain Eukaryota; kingdom Viridiplantae; phylum Streptophyta; class Magnoliopsida; order Solanales; family Solanaceae; genus Capsicum; species Capsicum baccatum. Next base: position 69,260,069 of record CM061558.1, on the reverse strand, counting down.
ATTCTCATTGATTAAAACCTACCAAACATTCCGTTTTTACTTTGCTATTTTTGATACTTTTACTTCACGCATAAAAAACCCACTTTTCGAAGAATTTCTGACCAACAGTCTATTAATAGTTGCAACACTTAGTGAAACAAGTATTCCCTGTGGGATTCGACACCCAACCCAGTTGGGTTCTATATTTGACAGCGACCGCTTACACTTTTACAAGAGTTGTAGTTTGGGCTTTATCAGATACCACCCGATAAGAGAGAACTTCCATCACTTAGTTCAATTAATCTTTGAGATTGTTGTTTCGGTCGACACCACATTTTTGATACTTTGAAACAATGATACGTCAATAGGAACCAAGTAATAGACCTTCTATACAATAACGATGTAATAAAGACTCATTGGTACATCAACAATGTGTTTCAGAATCATCCATATCACAACAATGAAATAGGAGCCTTTTGGTATATCAATGAAACATTTTTACACTTTATAGAATGTAAACAACTTCGTTGGTAATGTAGAACAATACGTTTTTTTGGACAACCTCGGAATCTTACTTGATGGAACATTGGTGTTTTCATGCCAAAGAACATTGTTAGAGTATGCTTTACATACCTCATTGTAGATTCGGATACCAATTCAACACAACTTCCCGCCTTTACAAATCACTTATCTACAATGAAATGTTTGGCATCTAGTATTAGCAACCCAACACCACAATTCTCTTCCATAATTCCATACAACCAATATTTGCAAAGCATTCCAAAAACCAACTTGAACAATAGGTTTATGTGTATATATATATATATATAATCATCATTTCAATACCACATCATCACACCAAATCCTTTCACAATTCAACATAATCCAACCATGCACAAGAATAATCAAACATAATTTCCAATCATCTTTCAACAACAATCAAATAACATACTTCTTATGCTCACATGCATATATATATACATATCCATATAAATAACACCAACATAATTTACATCCTTACCATAAAATGTCCCTTTTGATTTTGAAGTCCTGTTGGTACAAATAAGGGGTGCTTCTCGAAGCCCTCGAGACGGTGAACACAACTACGGAATCAATTTGGATTTTCTACGGTTGAATCACAAGATAATTGGAGTTGAACTTAGGCTAGGGTTTCCTTATTCTACAATAATTTGGATAAATGATGGATATGAGGCTAAGTGTATGTATATAATGACCAATTTTCATCCATGAGGTGATGGAAAATGACCATATTACCCTTAAAATTTTAAGTAAATCCGAATCTGTCCATGGTGGACTGTTTTGATAGGCTAAAGTAAATCGGACATAACTCTTTGCTCCGATATCGTATTTTGGTAAAATTGGTATCGTTGGAAAGATAATTAAAAGGCATTTCATTTAATATAAGTAGGCCACACAGTTCATCCTATAAAAGGAGTTATGATCATTTGAAGTTGACCCTAAAAATCTGTTTTGAGAGGCTGAAGTAAAATGAGTGTAACTCCTTACTCAAATGTTGGATTTGGATGAAACCAATTTTATTGGAAAGAAGACTCAAATATATTTATATGATAGGTTGTATCTCTCCCATTTCATTATATTAAGGGAGTTATGATCATTCAAAGTTGACCCAAAAAACTGACAGGTCTCAGTAGTTTGTGTGCAGGAAATTTTCCTGCACATTTACTATTCACCATATCCAGGCCACCGTTTTATAGTTTTGAACGTGCTCGATTATATCCTAAACTTATCCATTATTGGAAATCCTTATATCGTTGGAAAGCTTATTCAATAACCTTCGTATGGAGCCATCGACGGGCAAGTTTCGGTATAAATAAAATATAAAATTAATTCCATATAAATTAGACCAATACACGTACTTGAATATGCCAATACATGTACTTGAATACGAGGTGTTACATCCTTCCCCCCTTTAGGACATTCATCCTCGAATGTTAGCATAGTTATTAAACCAAAACAAGTTCAAGTCCACCATTAACTTTCACATCATCACATAAATACTATTCATATATAAACAAAAATTTTCTTGTTAATTTTCTAACTCCGTTTCTTGAACTTCCTCTTCATCTTTGAACAAACGAGGGTACTTAGATTTCATTGCTTCCTCGGCTTCCCATTAATCTCTTCCCTTTGTTGATTTCTCCAAAGTACTTTCACCGATGCTACTTCTTTATTTTTCATCTTCTTAGCTTGACGATCTAATATAGCAATAGGCGTCTCCTCATAGGTAAGATCTTCTGTTACTTGCACATCTTCAGTAGAAGTAATAAGGGATGGATCTCCGATGCACTTTCGAAGCATCGATACATGAAATACTGGATGCACTGATGAGAGTTCCTGGGGTAGCTCTAATTCATAAGCAACTTGTCCACATCTTCGAATAATCTTATACGGGCCTATATATCGTGGACTCAACTTTCCTTTCTTTCCAAATCTCATCACCCCTTTCATTTGTGATACCTTCAAAAATACCCAATCGCCTAATGAAAACTCTAGCTCTCTTCTTCTACTATCCGCATATGACTTGTGTCGACTTTGAGCTATTTTCAATCGTTGCTGAATTGCCTTGACTTTTTCTATGGCTTGATACACAAGATCCGGTCCGAACATAAGAGTTTCACCCACTTCAAACCATCCTATTGGTGATCTACACTTCCTCCCATATAAAGCTTCATATGGTGCCATTTTGACACTTGAATGATAGTTATTATTGTAGGCAAATTCAATAAGAGGTAAATGATCATCCCAGCTACCTTTAAAATCTATAACACATGCTCGTAGCGTATCTTCAAGTGTTTGAATAGTGCGCTCTACTTGTCCATCCATCTTAGGGTGAAAAGCTGTACTCAGATTCACTTGTGTTCCCAAACTTCGTTGGAAAGACTTCCAAAAGTTTGTGGTAAATTGAGTTCCCCGATCCGATATAATAGAAGTTGGCACTCCATGTAATCGGACTATTTCTTTAACATACAACTTCGAATATTCTTCAACTGTATAAGTGGTCTTAACGGGAAAGAAATGTGCGGATTTAGTAATCCTATCCATAATTACCCATATAGAATCAAATTTTCAAGCTGTACGAGGCAAACCTATAACAAAATCCATGTTGATCATGTCCGACTTCCAAATTGGAAGATCTATGCATTGCATATAGCCTCCGGGTTTTTGGTGCTCAACTTTAACTCTTTGACAATTTGGATATTCAGCTACAAATTCTACAATGCTCTTCTTCATGTCATTCCACCAATATATATCTTTCAAATATTGATACATTTTGGTTGATCCTGGATGAATGGAATACCTTGAAAAATGTGTCTTTGTCATAATCTTCTTTCTTAGCCCGTCTACATCCGGCGCACACAATCGGTTTTGGCACTAAAGTACTCCTTCTTGCGTAAGCTCAAATGCCTTGGTCGCATCACTCTGAACGTTCTCCTTAAACTGTAATAAAATAGGATCTACATATTGTTTCTCTTTCACTTCAGCTACTAATGAAGATTCCGCAGCATTATGTACGATAAGCTCTTTATTCGAAGTTTCAAGAAGGCGAACTCCCAAACTAGCTAACTGGTGAAGATCTTTAACCATCCCTTGCCTTTCTATAGGTTCCATCATAGCCTTACGACTTAACGTATCAGCTACCACATTTACTTTCCCTGAATGGTACAAGATATCAACATCGTAGTCCTTTAATAGTTCAAGCCATCTCCGCTGTCTTAAATTTAGATCCTTCTGATTAAAAATATATTGCAAGCTCTTATGGTCAGTATATATATCAACATGAACCCCATATAAGTAGTGGCGCCATATATTTAAAGCAAAAATAACTGCTGCCAGCTCAAGATCATGTGTAGGATAATTTTTCTCATGTGGACGCAATTGTCCAGAAGCATATACTATTACCTTACTATGCTGGATCAATACACATCCTAAACCAATTCTAGAAGTATCACAATACATTGTATACCCTTTGGTGCCTTCTGTAAGTACCAACACGGGTGTAGACATCAACTTGTTCTTTAAATCTTGAAAACTCTTTTCACATACATCATTTCATTAGAATTTGGATGCTTTATGGGTTAGCTTGGTTAAGGGTGCTGAAATGGAAGAAAAGTCTTTAACAAACCTTCTATAATAACCGGCCAACCCGAGAAAACTACGAATCTCCGTAGGTGTTGTGGGCCTTGGCCAGTTCTTCACAGCTTCTATCTTTTGAGCATCAACCTTTATCCCTTCACTAGATACAATACCCAAAAATGCCACCGACTTTAACCAAAACTCACATTTAGAGAACTTTGCATAAAGCTTACAATCACGAAGAGTCTGCAATGTCTGTCGTAAGTGATTGGCATGGTCCTCTTCTGATCTAGAATAAACTAGAATATCATCTATAAAAACTATCACAAATACATCCAGGAATGGCTTAAACACCCTATTCATCAAATCTATAAAAGCTGCAGGTGCATTTGTTAACCCAAATGACATAACTAGAAACTCATAATGACCATACCGTGTTCGGAACGCTGTCTTGGGTATATCCTTCTCTTTGACCCTCACTTAGTGGTAACCTGACCTCAAATCACTTATCTATAATGAAATGTTTGGCATCTAGTATTAGCAACCCAACACCACAATTCTCTTCCATAATTCCATACAACCAATATTTGCAAAGCATTCCAAAAACCAACTTGAACAATAGGTTTATGTGTATATATATATATAATCATCATTTCAATACCACATCATCACACCAAATACTTTAACAATTCAACATAATTCAATCATGCACAAGAATAATCCAACATCATTTCCAATCATCATTCAACAACAATCAAATAACATACTTCTTATGCTCACATGCATATATATACATATCCATATAAATAACACCAACATAATTTACATCCTTACCATAAAATGGCCCTTTTGATTTTGAAGTCCTGTTGGCACAAATAAGGGGTGCTTCTCGAAGCCCTCGAAACGGTGAACACAACTACGGAATCAATTTAGATTTTCTACGGTTGAATCACAAGATAATTGGAGTTGAACTTAGGCCAGGGTTTCCTTATTCTTCAATAATTTGGATAAAAATTATGGATATGAGGCTAAGTATATGTATATAAAGACCAATTTTCGTCCATGAGGTGATGAAAAATGATCATATTGCCCTTAAAATTTTAAGTAAATCCGAATCTGTCCATGATGGACTGTTTTGATAGGCTAAAGTAAATCGGCCATAACTCTTTGCTCCGATATCGGATTTGGGTAAAATTAGTATCGTTAGAAAGATAATTCAAAGGGCTTTCATTTAATATAAAGTAGGTCACCCAGTTCGTCCTGTCCAAGGAGTTATGATCGTTTGAAGTTGACCCTCAAAATCTATTTTGAGAGGCTGAAGTAAAACGAGTATAACTCCTTACTCAAATGTTGGATTTGGATGAAACCAATTGCATTGGAAAGAAGACTCAAAGATATTTCTTTTGATAGGTCGTAGCTCTCCCAGTTCATTATATTAAAGGAGTTATGATCGTTCAAAGTTGACCCAAAAAACTGGCAGGTCTCAGTAGTTTGTGTGCAGGAAATTTTCCTGCACATTTACTATTCACCATATCCCGGCCACCGTTTTATAGTTTCGAACGTGCTCGATTATATTCGAAACTTATCCGTTTTTGAAAATCTTTATATCGTTGGAAAGCTTATTCAATAGCCTTCGTATGGAGCCATCGACGGGCAAGTTCCGATATAAATAAAATAAAAAATTAATTTCATATAAATAAGATCAATACACGTACTTGAATACGCCAATACATGTACTTGAATACGGAGTGTTACAATAACGCTGCCTCAAACACCACTAGCCAATGATCTGACTTTTAGAATGAAACAAAATCACACGACATGATATAACTTTGATGCAGAAATTTGTAAAACTTAGGTCGATGAAGAAGCTAGTCGTCCGAATGATAACAACAAAAGGATAGAATGAACCGAGACTATCATGTCTTATCAATATGAAAAGGTGTTAATGTCTTTACAGAAAGGTAACAATCTATCAAATTACATTATTTCTCTTGATAATAAAAAAAAAAATTTTCATTTTTCATTTACACTATTCTAAAATCAATAAAAAAAATTTAAAAAATATGTTAATTATCTTACGAAATCTGCATAATATTTCATGTTTTTTATTTAATTGCATTCATTTCATATTTTAAATAATGTAGTTAAGATAGTGATGTATGTGAAGACAGTATGTATCCGAAAAAAATTAAGTAATGTATTTGAGGCAGTCTGTATCATGAATCATATATGATTATGATACATAATAACGAATTTACTAATGCAATATATCGGGATCAATACAATGTATTTGAGATTTCACTAATCTATTCGAGATTTATAATTTTTTAAAATTTTTAATAATATTAAAAAAATTAAAATAGAGAATAATTAGCTTGAAAACGGAGTTTATGGTGTTTATACTAAAAATCACTACTATAATGAGTATTTCAAGTTGGGCTGAAATTAAGCCATGTAATATTTTTTGTTGATCACTGCTGGTCGACGCAATATTGGTGGATTCTATTATAAGATGTCTGCCACTCACAAGAAAAAATAAAAAAGAATGAATAGAAGAAGAGAGCACTCTCTCGAAGCAAAGATTGCAAAGGGCATCTTCTTGCCAACTTGTTTTGTCTTTTTCTATATAAGTTAAGAATTAATTAAATTTGATTCATCAAACTTGATTAATTTATTTATAATAAACTAAAATTCTTATGAGAAGTATCAAAGTAATTATTTATTTGATGAAAAGGACGATTAATTATATATATATATATATATATATATATATATATATATATATATATATATATATATATATATATATATATATATATCGATGCATCCAACTTGATTAATTTACTTATAATAAACTAAAATTCTTATGAGAAGTATCAAAGTAATTATTTATTTGATGAAAAGGATGATTAATTATATATATATATATATATATATATATATATATATATATATATATATATATATATATATATATATATATATATATAAAAGTTCATGGTATTACAATTTTTTTTTTATTACGACATCATTATTTTTAGTTGCATGATGTAACCTATCGTATATTATTATTGGTACGGGTAGTATTCCTGACTCACTTGAGGCATCAAGATCTGGACTCGGCGTGATATACTCTTACATTCTCTTTTGTTTGTATATACACTTCTTTCCCATAATTATTACTTTCTCAAGAATGGGCTATTTTTACTTATCACAAAATTTAAGAAAATAAAATAAATTTTTGAATCTTGTGGTCGTATATTAAAGTTGTGTAAAATATACCAATATATCTTTTAGTTTTGTGGTTCTAAACATGTCATGTGGAAAGTTGAAATTAAAGTATTATTAAAAAAAAAAATTATTTTTTTTAAATAGATTAAAAAAAAAATAGGTCATTATTTTTTAAATAAAAGAAGTAATATACAATATAAATTCATCTTTCCACAACTAGTATAGAGTCTATATATAAATGAATTAGTACACTTTCTCTCCCCTCTCTCTCTCAATATGGAGGCAAATCTTGTTCTATACTATAGGGGCTTTTCAACAGGAGTATCCATGCGAAACATAAAGATCATGAATAGTTATTATAAATTACCATATTGTTATCCAGCATCATCCTCCATATGTTGTGTGTTAACAAAGCCATCTCCAACTAATCACAATCATCATAGTAATTTTCATGTTTATAAAGATAATTGGTTCGATCATCTTGCCATTAACCATCTCTCTCAAAGTATACAAGCTACCACAGGTATTATTTCTCTTCCTGATAACACTTACAGGTCTTTTATTTATTAATTTGTTTATTTAGTTATTAATTTTAAGCACTTAATTTTAGGATTAAGAAACAAGAAGAGTGGCTACGAAAGCTTTGTGGAGGCTGCAAGAGTGGTGTATGTGAACTATAACTCCACACATGATCAAGTAAATCTTGTTATTGAATCTCTTCAAAGGGCATTCCCTAAGCCTATTCTTTCTCTGGCAAGTTCAACTTCTTAACTTCTTTTTTTTAAATGAAAATCTCTTTTTCATAGGATAATCAAGGTTTTTGATCATCTTCTATAACAAGTTAAAAAAATTAAATTGATAGTGCATTATAATGTCAGTATATAAAAGGTTTTTTTTTTGTATAAAAACTGTGTTTACTTCGTTGACTTTTTCCTCTTTGTAACGTGTTTTAAATCACAGTCTTTTATGAATATAATTACTGTGGACCATTGGGGAGCCACATCCAAGGAAGAGGGCTCAAGTTGAATCCCCCTGATAAAGAAACGAATTAGGTTAAAAACTCCAAAATTATTAACGTTTTACGATTTTCATTTCAAATATTCCCTAGAGAAATATAACATTCTACATGAAAATCACACCACAAAAATTCCTCCAAAGAGTTTCATGTGACAGTACACATGAAAAAAAATGAGTGAGTAGGTTAATACCAACACTAAACTATCAGTGTTTTGCTAGTGTTACAGAAATTATTGGGTGTTCATATAACCTTTCTAAACTACCATGAACTCATTGTGCCAATTGGATTCATTTTAATAATTTTTCTCATCTCCCATGTGTCGATCAACAGATTATACGAAATATTTTTTCATATATTTAACAAAGGAATTTTTAATTTAAAGGGAATTAAAGTCCAAATAATAATAGGGAAAATCAATAATTTAAATGTGAAACGCACAAAAATATGATAAACTTAGGGGTGGAGAGAGATGGGGGCTGTTTACTTATTCATTCTTAAAAAAATCATACTTCACAAATAAAATATGATGGAGTAACTTTTTTCCCACATATATTAGAACTTCTGAGTCCTCATAATAGTAACACTAATTTAGAAATTGTCGTAACTCAAAGTTCGAACACATCAAATTCCTATATTATAATGTGCTATACAAGGCGGACAATAACATGCACGTTATTATTTATAGGAACTTTGGTTTCAAATTTGAGTTTCACATCTTTGGTTTTGTCATTCTTTCTTGTTATTAACTTCTGCTATTACTCAATTGCACTTCCAACTGGAAAACCTTTTTTCCATATTATTAAAAGCTGCTTAATGACGTCTATATTTAAAAGATAAAACATACCATTTTTAAGAAGATCGATAAAGACAGAAAGAGCATATAATAACTTGTTTTCTATCCAACAATTCAGCAATTATTACTGCCTGTATGTACAATCTTGGTATTGATGACTGGAATGACATGTTATTATTCAGATCAAGGATGTTAGAATATATTAGAAAAACTAGAGAAAATCAAGATAATTTAAATAATGAAATTAATTATAGAAACCGAATTAGAAAAATAATGGAAAATGTAAAAGAAAAATTAATATGGGTAGGTGGAGAAATTAATTTGTAGCGAATTTAACTTCTAAATATATACATGCACACACACTAGGACTGGATTTTAACACATAAGCTATTGTTTTCCTAATTGAATGAAGAACTGAAGAACTAATAAAGAAACAAAAATCTTTGAAACATCTGGTCGTAAGTCATAAATATGTCATATTATTGTATGGTGAGCTTTGGAAACTTTTTCTTGTAAATATATTATAATGTTTATGTGTCTATAAAACTTATTAAGGATAAAATCCGAAGTTTAAGTTGGATTAATCTTTTTTTTTATTTTTTATACGATTAATCCTTTGAAATTTGGAAAGAAAGGTAATAAAAAAACGAGGTTCACATAAATTGAAACGAAGACCGGGACAGAGCTAAAGAGGCACAAGGGGTCTATTCAAAACTCTTTTATTAGAAAATTACACCATATATATAAAATGATAGCTATGTTTTATGTATATATAAACTTATATAAATGTTGAATTCCCATAACTTCATTATCTGATTGGCTCATATTCCTATTGCTGAACAGGTGAAGATGCTACTACCACAATCTAAGTGGGCGAGAGAGTATTGCGCTATGTTCACCACAGTCTTCTTCGCTTGGCTAGTGGGATCTTGTGAGGTACACTCCAAATATTGCCTTCACATTTCATCAAGACATTAGTTTGTTGGGACAGGAATTTTGAATGAAGGTGAAACATTTAGCAAATAACTAACTCATAAATACGAAATACTAATGTTACATGGATTGATCTACTTATATAACACATATAGTAGAACGAGTTTTTGTACGATTGGTATAATCTTTCTGTAATTGATTATTATTATATTTCTCATCCTTAACTAGAGGTCTTAGCTAGGTTCGAGTCCCTCTGAATACGTGATAACTTCTACACAATCACTGAATTGAAAAAAAGCAGAAGCTAAAACTCCATTAAGAAACTCATGAGTTTATATGTTCCTACTATGTCTTCTCTCTCTTAACTTGAAAACTAAACTAGTGCACCTCTTATCTCTTCTATATATAGAAGGATAGCACTGACTTGACCCATCTCAACTGCTACACGTGATTAGCACATGACCATTCTAACAAACTCAAACAACTTGCAAGTTGCAAGCTAATTGTACAGCTCAGCAGTAGCTGCGCAATAATATAGAGTCATCTTTGTTAGGAAATGCTTTACTCCCAATATGAAACTTTCCAAAGCAAATTTAAATTTAATAGGGCTCCAGATATGTGGCACAGAGTGAGAAATCAAAGAAAAAAATTATTATTATTTTTTCTATAAGGATTTTACTGAGAAATCAAAGAAAAGGATTATTGTTATCTTTTCATATAAGGATCTTAATTTCTATTTTTTAAAAAAAGTTACTTGTGCTTGTCGAAATTAAGTGTCAATATATAAAAGTCAAAAGCATGTTAACATAGCGATACAAATTAATGTAAATATCAATGCACATTTTGCACTTGTAGAGATCGGCTCCTCTCCACTAGGTGAATGTCAATTGTACGGCCTGTAGGGCCTTTGGCGCCTGCACCGTCCACACATAAACAGTCAGTAGCGGATTCAGAATCTTATTTAAGTGAGTTTAAGTTATAAAGAATCGAGATGATAATTGATAAAAATATATATTTTTTATAATACTCCTAAAATATTTGTTTTGAGGTGGTATTTTTATTTTTAAAATAAATGAAGAAGTATAAATAAAAACTTATATTCCCCTAATACCTTTGAACAATTGTTTGCGGTGGTGGTCAATTTTGAAAAGAAAAAATAATATTATTTCCTAAAGAAACCTATCAAATTTAACTATTAATTATAAGGTGCGATATAAAACGTTAACTATTAATCTTTTAAATAACAACAATATATCAATTTTAAAAAATCATACATAAATTATAAAATAAGAAAATAATTTAGTAATATAATAAATAAATAAATATAAACTCAATAACCTAACTTTTGTGTATACACCAACGAAGAAAAAAAAAATACACAACTTTGTATATATCGCAAAGAATTTAAACTAAGCATAGGGACAAGAAAGCTATAAATATACAACCGAAATAATTATTAACAATTTAAAGCAATTTCAAATAATAAACTTAAAGGAAGATTGAACTATAATTTTAAAATGTTACTGTTGTCACTGACTAGGAGCTATATAATTGATGTCTAGAGTCTGGCCCACCACTAATGACTGAAACTACCAAAAAGTAGAAAAATTACCCGCAACGAGGTTCGATCCAATGTCTTCCAATGTAATTGAACCAACTAGTACTAATGAGCTAAGTTTCTTCCTTGTGAGTAGTGGGTTCATCTTATTTGAATAGACGTTTATATATAGAATTTGTACAGGTAAAATTAAAATATTTCAACAAAGCGGGTTTAGTTAAATCCTTTTGAACTAACGTAGGTCCGCCCCCGTAAACAGTATCATGTCACACATTCTTGATTTTTGCATATGCAATGACATAACAGTTGGAGTATAAAATATTGATAATCACAATCCTAAAAGCGAACAAAAATGAAGGTGTAAGATTTGAGAACTAAGCACTGATCACAAGGCCCTAAAAGCACACATTAAGACGTGCACACAATGTTTGCCTCATTAATAATTTGTGCAAGTCAAATGCTAGTGACCAATAATATTCCTATTTTTCAAGGTAAAAGCGTCAGAGTTTAACGGGAGAAAAGAGAACAATGTGGTCCACATAAAAAAATGCAGGTAATACCTACGTTCCAATTTACTTATCATTACTTCTTTAATTTAATTTTTATTAAATAAAAAAATTATATTTTATCATTAGCATTAATTACTTATTCCCCAAATTATTTTTATAAATACCTATTACAAACGTCAATTAATATGGACAATAAGGTAAAGTCACTATATCAATCATTGTTTTTTAATGAGTGTGTCATGTCAAATGTGACAAGTAAAAGCGAACACATAAAGTATTTTAAATACTCCCTCTCCCAAATTATGTCACACTTTTTCGAATTTTAAGATTCAAACAAGTTTATTTTTTATCATAATATTTTTATTTATTTTTAAATATTTTAAACTATTAACTATTGTTACTTATAATATTACTTTTTATGTAGTTTTCTAATATATAAATTTTATTTTAAAAAATTAAAAATTTCATGTCAAAATTTACGCTCGAACTTTGCCTGATTCTCGAAAAACAAGAAATGTAACATAAATTAAGACAGGAGTAATTTTTTTTCGAACTCCAAATCAATATTGTCCACCTATCAGATATTTTGGACAATGCTGACAACTCAACTAAATGTCAAAGAGCAAATTCTAGTGGTTTTGCTTCTTTGAGATTACAATTATCATGATGATGGCGAAGGAATAAATATTTTTTTGATTCCCAAACCTTATTGTAGGTTTTTGGAGGAAACAAATTGCGTGGGAATGTGCACTAATCTCTGCAAGATGCCTTCTCAATTATTCATCAAGGATACATTAGGAATGCCAGTGAACATGGTGCCAAGTAAGTAAATGCACAGTACTGTAAAAATTTCCCATATGTAGCTGTGCGTCATAAAATATTGAGAGAAATTACAGTTGCATCAATAACTTCATAGTCGAGAAATTTCAATAAAGCATTTAGGCATGCATTCATCAACAAGATGAACAAATTTTACAATGATGACTACTCCTCTTTAAGACTAATTACCATATTGGAAGAGTAATAATACCTGCACTAGAAGTTGGAAGCTTTGGCAAATCACTTCAATGGGAGGTCCCACATTGATGCCACTGAAGGTGCATTTCTAAAAAGGATCAATGATCCTGCTATTGAAAAAAATAGCAAATAGCACCTTCACAATTTGTACTTGTTGGGTTCATAGTAATGAAAGTGTGTTAAATAGAAAATGGAGAAATCAAGTGGAAGAGAAAAAATTGAGTTAACATCAAAAATGGAAAGTGTACTCAATTTGGCAAGTTTACTCTTTCTCCCACATTGGTGGAAGAAGAGAACTTGAGAGTGTTTATATTGTGAAACACTTACTCCACATAATAAGTGAGGCAAGGAAATAGATGATGCCTCGCGCTATCGTTGTCGTTTGCTCGGATTTGGATTTGGTCAAATGATCAATTGATGAGATCTATCTTTTTGGATAAATTTTATTTGGCGAAAATCTGATCTGAGTGTGTAAAACGCATGAAAGCTACTGCAACACTTCATTGAACCGACACACACTTATTTGGCTGAATGGACATGAGTTTTCAGAAAAAGGTAGTACCTTTTGGCTTGAAGGCCATTTTATCCTGGGAGGAAGATTCCATAACCTTGGGTACAGTGAGGGGAATTATTCCTTAAGGAAAGTCCATGAATTTGGACGACTTGGCCTTAGCTATTTTTGTTTCATCTTTATTTTCTGAAAAATAAATACACCTCTTGGAAAGGTCTTTTTGATCTTGTGTTGAGGGTATTTAATACTTCATTGTGTTCTTGTTCATACTTGAACTCGAGTTGAAGTTGTTGGTCTGTTATACAGATTCTACGTACCCGTATTGTGGAAAATAACAATCTTAAGGAATAATGCTTACAGAATCTGTACTACTTGTTTTTGGAGATTAAAGCTTAGGCTTTCTACTCCGCTTGAATTTAACTAGTGATTAGAAGACATAAAATCTTCATCACAAGTTAAGATTCACTCGGTTGACGATTCGAAGTAATAAAAACTTCATCGTTAACTAGAAACAAGAAGAAGAGTTTAAAGTTATTTAACTTTATTAATATTATTCTGAAAAATACTAATTTTCTGTCTTGTGGTGACAGGAAAAATGACAACTGAAAGTCAAATGATGGATGCGACAACGTCTATGGGGGAAAATACTATTGCCACATCATGTTGCACAAATGCTCCGCCAACGATGGCATCGACGGAGAAACCCAAAAATTTTTCTGGTATTGACTTCAAGCGGTGGCAACAAAAGATGTTCTTTTACCTCACCACTTTATGTCTACAACGGTTCACTAGCGAAGACGCTCCTGAGGTGTTCGAGGAAACTTTGGACAAAGACCGCTTCGTTATTGTAGAAGCTTGAAAACATTCGAATTTCCTTTTCAGGAACTATACTCTGAGTGGTCTCCAAGACGACCTCTATAATGTCTATAGTGGAACCAAGACATCAAAGGAACTGTGAGGGGCACTTGAACGGAAATATAAAATGGAAGATGCGAAATTAAGAAATTTCTTATTGCACGGTTTCTGGATTTCAAAATGATTGATAGCAAATCTGTTGTCTATCAAGTACAGGAGTTGCAAGTCATCATACATGATCTCCTAGCAGAAGGTTTAATTGTGAATGATGCTTTCCAAGTAGCAACAATAGTTGAGAAGCTACCACCTTTGTGGAAAGACTTCAAAAACTACTTAAAGCATAAGCGCAAGGAGATGACCGTTGAAGAGCTTATCGTCCGTCTTCGTATTGAAGAGGACAATAAAGATGCCGAAAGAAGGTCAAAGGGAAATTCTACAATAAGTGGAGCACATATTGTAGAAGATGGCCAAAACAACTCGAAGAAAAGAAAGAAAGTTAAACGTGGAAGCAATCAACCCAAGAAAAAGTTCAAGGGAAAATGCTTCAATTATGGGAAAATTGGTCACAAGTCCACAGATTGTCGATCCCCAAAGAAAGGCAAGAAAAAGGACCAAGCGAATATGATTGAGTCCAACCAAGAATATGATGATTTGTGTGCTATGTTCACGGAATGCAACTTGGTGGGGAATCCACGCGAATGGTGGATGGATTCAGGTGCCACACGTCATGTTTGTGCAAACAAAGAGTTGTTCTCGTCATTTGCTCCGGCTCAAGCAGAAGAAATGCTTTACATGGCCAACTCTGCTACTGCTAAGGTGGAGGGAACAGGAAAAATTTGCCTAAAGATGACTTCTGGCAAGGTCTTGACACTGAACAATGTGCTATATGTTCCGGAGTTACGTAGGAACTTAATTTCTGTTTCCCTCCTAGATAAGAACGGATTCAAATGTGTAACCGTTTTTGGAAAAATTATAGTTAGCAAAGGAGAAATGTATGTAGGAAAAGGCTATCTCACGGAGGGCCTTTATAAGTGAATGTAATGACTGTTGAAATGAATAAAAGTTTGAATTCGTCTTATTTCCTTAAATCTTATGATTTATGGTATGAACATTTAGGCCATGTTAATTATAAAACGTTACGAAAACTGATTAAACTTAGAAGTTTTGCCAAACTTTGAGCGAAATAAATCAAAATGTCAAATGTGTGTGGAATCAAAGTATGTAAAGCATCCTTATAAGTCCGTTGAAAGGAATTCGAATCCCTTAGACTTAATACACACTGACATTTGTGATATGAAGTCAACACCATCTCGTGGTGGGAAAAAGTATTTCATAACTTTTATTGACGATTTCACTAGCTATTGTTATGTCTACTTGCTAAATAGTAAGGATGAAGAAATAGATGCATTTAGGCAATATAAAACTGAAGTTGAAAATCAGTTAGACAAAAAGATCAAAATGATAAGAAGTGATAGGAGCGGAGAATATGAATCTCCCTTTGTGCAAATATGTGTAGAGAATGGAATAATCTATCACACTACGGCCCCGTATTCACCTCAATCTAATGGAATTACGGAAAGAAAAAATCAAACTTTGAAGGAAATGATGAATGCCTTACTTATAAGTTCTGGTTTACCGCAAAACTTATGGGCTGAGGCCATCCTTACGGCCAATCGTATACTCAACAGAGTTCCACATAGTAAGACACAAGCAATTCCTTACGAAAAATGGAAAGGAAGGAAACCTAACTTGAAATATTTCAAAGTGTGGGGGTGTTTAGCGAAGGTTCAAGTTCCTATACCTCAAAGGGTTAAGATAGGACCTAAAACGGTGGACTGCATGTTCATAGGATATGCTAATAGTAGTAAAGCATGTCAATTTTTGGTTCATAAATCTAAACATTCAGATATTAATGAAAATACGGTAATTGAATTAGACAATGCTGAATTCTTTAAAAACATTTACCCGTATAAAATTAGACACGAACAGTCTAGCGGAGGATCTAAACGACCTTGATATGAACCAAGTGAGAATGTACATAATGAAGAAAATCCAAGACGTAGTACACGTCAAAGAACGTCAACTTCATTTGGATCGGATTTTGTAATATTTCTCTTAGAAAATGAGCCTCGAACATTTAAAGAAGCGACATCATCGTTAGACTCATCCTTTTGAAAAAAGGCAGTCAATAGTGAGATTGATTCAAGCTTAAACAACCATAAATGAGAATTGGTTGACCTTCCTCCCAGAAATAAACCTTTAGGTTCTAAATGGATCTTCAAAAGAAAAATGAAGACGAATGGTACTATTGACAAACAAGGCAAAACTTATAGTAAAAGGCTTCAAACAGAAGGAAGGGCTCGATTACTTTGATAAATACTCGCCAGTAACAAGGATAACCTCGATTCGAATGTTAATTTCCTTGACGGTGGTATATGATCTTCAAATCCATCAAATGGATGTGAAAACCGCATTCCTAAATAGAGATTTGGAGGAAGAAATTTACATGGAACAACCTGAGGGTTTTTTGGTTCCAGGAAAGGAAAACAAGGTGTGTAAACTTATCAAGTCACTATATGGGATAAAACAAGCACCAAAACAATGGCATGCAAAGTTTGACCAAACCATGCTGGCAAACGAATTCAAAATAAATGAATGTGATAAATGTGTTTATATTAAAGACACTCTAAATCACCAAGTCATTATATGTTTATATGTGGATGATATGTTGATCATCAGTAGAGACATTTCTGACATAAATGCAACAAAACAAATGCTCGAGAGCAAGTTTGATATGAAGGACCTTGGAGTTGCAGATGTGATCTTAGGTATAAGAATCCATCAAACTCCACAAGGGTTGGCATTGTCACAGTCTCATTCTATCGAAAAGGTACTTGACAAGTTTAAGAATATGGAATTCGGTATTGCCAAGACTCCATTGGATACGAGCTTTGTACTTCGAAAGAATGAAGGTGAAAGTGACTTGCAATTGAAGTAGGCAAGAGTATTAGGATGTTTAATGTATATAATGAACTGTACACGACCAGATAATGAACTGTACATGACCAGACATAGCATGCGCTATAAGTACATTAAGTCGGTACACGAGTAATCCCAACAAAACTCACTGGATGGCAATGAAAAGAGTTTTGGGGTATCTTAAATACACTCAAAATTATGCTTTGCATTATAATAAATATCCTGCGGTACTTGAAGGATATAGTGATTCAAATTGGATCACCAGATTGAACAAAGTAAAATCCACAAGTGGATATGTATTTACTATCGGTGGAGGATTAGTTTCTTGGAAATCATCCAAACAGACCTGTATCGCTCGCTCTACAATGAAATCTAAATTTATCGCTTTAGATAAAGCCGGTGAATAAGCAGAATGGCTCCAAAATTTCTTAGAAGATATTCCGCATTGGCTCAAACCAGTGGCACCAGTATGTATACATTGTGATAGCCAAGGGGCAATAGGTAGGGCAGGGAGCATAATGTATAACAGTAAATCTCGTCATATAAGATGAAGACATAATACCGTAAGAAAATTTCTCTCTAGTGGAATTATCACTGTAGACTATGTAAAGTCATAGGATAATGTGTCGGATCCACTTACAAAAGGCCTATCTAGAGAAGGAGTAGAAAGGACATCCAAGGGAGTGGGTTTAAGGCCTTGGACGAGTCAGCATAACGGTAACTCTACCTAGAAGACTAGAGATCCCAAGAGCTAGGTTCAAGGAGATCAAACAAAGTTGTGTATGACAGGTTCAACATTGTCAATTACCCAACCCATTCTCATGATGTAGACAATGTATAGTAAATAAGGATAAGACTTAAGGTTAAAAGTCTTTTAATGATTATCTAAATTTGACAGATTTGACCTAATAGTTTAATCTATAGGATTGAACATTTAGAAATCACCTATGTATGGGCGAAGTGGAAGCCGCTTCAAAGAGAATGTTAGTAAAGACCTATTCTCTAAGCTCTCATGAAAACCAGGACGTGTTTATGGCTGAAAAGAACAAAACCGTAAGAACCATAAACGGTAAAAGGCTGGTTATGTGACATGTGTTGTTTAGGTGTACATTAAAGCTCGACGGTTCAAAGATATCAAATCTACCGATTGACCGAGTGCATCCGATTTATGTTCACTACGGATAGTTCAAAGGGAAACCCACTTATCCAGATGCAATCAGTCTTTATTTGATGATCACATACTTGTCTGTAAAAGTTTTACAAAAAATAGACATTCCCCATTCATGTGGGGGATTGTTGGGTTCATAGTAATGAAAGTGTGTTGAATGGAAAATGAAAAAATCAAGTGGAAGAGAAAAAATTGAGTTAACACCAAAAATAGAAAGTGTACTCAATTTTGGCAAGTTTTCTCTTTCTCCCATATTGGTGGAAGAATAGAACTTGAGAGTGTTTATATTATGAAACACTTACTCCACATGTTAAGTGAGGCAAGGAAATAGATGATGCCTAGCGCCGTCGTCGTCGCCGCTCGCTCGGCTCGGCTTTGGATTTTGATTTTGATTTGGTCAAATGATTGATCGATGAGATCTATATTTTTGAACAAATTTTATTTGACGAAAATCTGATCTAAATGTGTAAAACGCAGGAAGTATTTTCTGTGATTTGGACTCCATTTATATGCGTATGCAGTGAACTGTTGCAAAACGTTCAGCAGATGCATTGTTTCAGAAACGCACTGGTTTTACGTGAACAGTAGCATTGTTTTACGTGAACAGTTACAATGTTTTACGTGAATAGTTGCATTGCTTCATGAACTGCTGCAACACTTCATTGAACTAACACACTTATTCACGAAATGACATGCCTGTTCAAGAACATTCACACTATTTGGCCGAATGGACATGCATTTTCAGAAAAGGTAGTACCTTTTAGATGAACTTGTCTCTTTTCAGAAGAGGCATCATTTGGCTATAAAAACCTGCTTTCATTCACAGTTTTGGTACAAAGATTTTCAGATTAAAAAATATTCTTCTTGTCTTAAAAATACTCTAAGTGTGATCATTCAAACCGTGAGTGTGTTCGAAGAATCTGTCTATTTGAAGTACCGCTATAGTCGGATTGAAGATCATTTTATCCTGGGAGGAATATTCCATAACCTCGGGTACAGTGAAGGGAATTATTCCTTAAGGAAAATCTGTGAATTCGGACGACTTGGCCTTAGCTATTTCTGTTTCATCTTTATTTTCTGAAAAATAAATACACCTCTTGGAAAGGCCTTTTTGATCTTGTGTTGAGGGTCTTTAATACTTCATTGTGTTCTTGTTCATACTTGAACTCGAGTTGAAGTTGTTGTTCTATTATACAGATTCTACGTACCCGTATTGTGAAAAATAACAGTACTTTTATCTGAACAATAATCTAACTTATTCTGCATTGTGAGGGTTATCATTATTGGTTTTCAACCTATCATAATCCTTCTATATTATTCGATCTTAGGACCATCAATATGAGCAAGCACATATAGATCAGACTTAAACGGACCGACTTGCACTAAATATTCATATCACCGATTCCCAACTTATTTGTGATTGAGACACAATTGTTATTGTATTTATGCCTACAAAAATCTAACTAATCCAAAGAAAAGAAAGGACTAGTTTTTGTCTCTCATGATGCTTAGTGATTTCTTTTTGAATTTTAGAAAAAATAATTGTTCATGCACTTCCCTTCCCCACACCAATCATAAGTTAATTAAAAAAAGGCATATTCTACATATAAATTATGGTGACACCTCTGTTTTGCAGACTTTGATGATATGAGCTGTGAAATGATATTTGGGCAGGATCCTCCTCCACCAAATACAGATCCAGCATTCATGCAGCCTTGCTACAAACTATGTAACTTTTTCATCTACCACAGTTGCAATTTTTAATTATCTTTTAGAAGAACATATGATATGATAGTGAGTGTGTCTAATATAATCTTCTATAAATTTCATACAGGTAAATTAAACAATAAACACAAAATGGATTGCAACAGCCAAAGGAAGAAGAAAGATCATCTGGATATTTCATAATGCATAAGGAACTGATTTTCATAAGCTGATGCATGAGAATCCTAACGGAATTTTTTTTAAATATTGTGTGAATTTATTCAGTTACGGGTATAACATATGAATTTATTTTCAGAAACTTTACCTAAAAAACTAAAGAAATGTGAAAACTACAGCTATATCTCCTAAGATATGTTTAAACTTCTGGTCAAATGAAGATAGATTATTCCAGAACTATGATACAACATATAGGAGAAACTATAAGATATTTATATCTGGAAAAGAAGATCAATAGAAGATAATAATCTCACAATCATAGGTATCCAACAAACTATTTTAATTATCAGTTCTTATAAGCTAGAGCTTTACATGAATTCAAATAAACTGCATAATGGTTAATTCTATTGTTACAAAATTGAGTTGATTTGTGAGATGTACACTTAACTAATAGTTAGTATCTCAGAAAGTCACTTTATTTGTTGAAAGATATTGAAATCTAGAGGAAGCTAGTATAACTAATTGTTGAATGACGATTGTCGCACTGTATTTTTCTAGTGAAAATCGGAATTTGATGTGACAACTCTTTTTGGGATGTTTTAGGGAGTGAAGAGTCATCACCTAATGAATTAAGGTGCATTTAGACACCATTCTAAGCTAATTACGAACCAATTAATTAGTATACGTCACCAGAAATCGGCTAACTGTTCAAATTAACTCGAAAGGAAGGTGTTAGGCACCTTTCGAGATCCACAAATGTGGTTCTCGGCCAAATTCGTACATTACATGGGAATTCTATGTTATAAGCAAAGGTCGATTATTTTAATGAACTTAATATTAACTAAGTGATAAAATAATAAACTAAAATTTACATAAATATGCAAGTTAACTATTAATAATTACATAATATCCCATTTTACAAAAGTAATTACAAATATCCCAAATTAATTACACAATATCTCATTCTTTATATTTTCTCTCTCTAGAGTTCTCATACATACCAAACACACAGATTTTCTTCTATTAGTCCTCTTAAATAGTTTCTTAAAAACAAGCAAACGTGATATGGTGGTTTCAAAATTTTTAAGTTTTAAGCATTAACTAATCAAAGTTATTAACTTCATCATCTTCTTCAACTAATTTTGAGGTTTGTTTAAATTTTTTTCAACTTTACCAGATCAAAAAAATTCCCGATTTTTTCATTGTTGCATGTCCGTATTTCTCAAATTCTTAGCATTGTAATGACATTTCAATGTGAGAGTTGCTTTGTTTTGTAAATTTTTAGTTATTTCAAATCAAAACTTTCGGGTTATGCCCTATATTGCATGTGTAATTCGTAAAATCCAAGCATTGTAATGGAGGCTGATCCGAGCTTTAGTTTAGGACATAGTAGTTAGATGGTAAAGAACAAACATTTTTCGGTGTTGGATTTGTTCCAGAAACGTTTAATTATAAGAATCCCAATTTTGCAGAGAAGTTGCCCGTACAAGTTCCAACAAGACCGTTTGATACAATACAAACAAGGAGAACACAAAACACACCAAAACAGCCCACTAATCTTAAGGATCTAAGGACCTTTTGGAGACAACTCTCGGATTCACTACAACAACAACAAGAACGAGATATAAGGGCGTGTTTCAACCCCAAAACAACCACCACAAACTAATATTATCCACACAAGATGAAGAACACGAAGAACAATAACAATATTATAACAACAACTCACGGGTTCCACAAACAAGACACACAATGGTTACAAGATTACAGTGAATAGAAGTATAGATAGATAGACTACATGAATGCATAATCTTAAGAAACCAAGAGCTTATTCCACTCTTGGACCCTTAACACTACATAAAACAATTCACCTATCTCTTACATTGGCACAAAAGGGATCTCGATCTCCTAAGCATTCAACCTTTTCAAGCCTGAATCCAACACGAGTGATTCCATACTCAAGTTGAAACCTAGTTACAATTTCGGCCAAGGGGGGCCTTTCTCTTAAGAGAAATGTTTCTAAGTGTTAAACTTTCATAGTCATCAAAATGTCATGAATGAAACCCTACATTATTCTATTTATAGTGTATTACAAATAATAGGTAAAATGACCAAAAGGCCCCTTAGTGAAAGGGTGCCACTCTAGTGTACATAGTCGATTGTTTTGGGACCTTCTAGTGTATGTAGTAGACTGTTTTGGTGTGTATTTAGGTCCTATTTTACACTTTAATTGAACAAACCAAGTCTTGGGTCCAACACACACTCTCATAAGTCCATCTACGTGATCGTACTTGTATCATCCTCCCCTTCTTGAAAAGAATTCAACCTCGTATCCATACCTTGCAAAATCAAGAAAGACAATCAAGCACACATCCTCATGACATGAGAGTTGGGGTTAGCGAAAAAAACATATAAACATGTCATGCCGAAGAGGAGCAAATTTGAAGTATATCCATGGGTCCTTTGTATTAAACATGGAAAGACTAGTACAAATGTTACAAAAGAAGTGACACAGATAAACATCAAAACAAAATAAGCCTAAGCCAAGAATAATCCTTTCTCATCCTAAGTTGGCACTGGTATCAAATGCTAGTTGCAACCAAAGGCGTAGGTCCAGTCCACTCCTACTTTCCCCTATGGTGTCGTCCTCTAAATTAGGTATACCCTATATATCACTATGGAAAATATCATGAGAATAAAAAGGGTGGAGAAAGCTGTCACACAAGTCAACTCCAACTATGGTTCCCTCAAGTAAGTACTTACTAATTTCAAGTTCACCATCATTAGTATGCTCAACATAGGAAACACACGAAGAAGGAGTAGATAGCATTTCTAGGCATGTAACACTTTCTGTTTCAAGAGAGTAGTCCCTACATAGACATAAACTATCATGGGCAGCAAAGAGATCACACTCAATAAATAGAAAACAAGGGCCGAGACTACTCGTACCATACTCTAAGATGGCACCGGGGTCAAATAGGAGAAGTAGCCATGGGTATGGGTTTCGATAATACTCCATTTCAAAAGGATAAACTGTGCTAAGCTTCACACCATCACAGGCAGTCAAGGGGTTACAATCAAAACCATTTTCACAAGTACAATCACAATTCAGGTTTCCTATACTTTCAAACAAATCAAAGTCATCTTCACTCGATTGATCATTTTGAACGCCCTCACTAGTTGTTGGTAACCCGTATACCAATGTAGACTCACCTTGATTTTCACAAGGGTCCACTAGTGTGTGAGTACTCTTGTCAATTGGTAATGGAACTTTCCTCAAGTTATAAGGGCTAACACTAAATGGATATAAATCATTCTTACAATAAGAATCAATTTCGTCATCTAAAGGATCAACTAGTGCGTGCGTACTTACAACAAGAGTTAGGTCCTCACATGACCTAACATCACCAAGCGTATCACCATAGGGAGACTCAAACACTTCTACTCTAGGTAAATCCTCAACTATATCCAATTGGACACTACTAGACACATCACAATATTGTAAGCTTATAGGACTGTATGGAATAACATTTTTACCTCGTAGCTCACATGAGATATGGTCATCACTTTTGTGCAGGTCATGACAGCCTACTTCTTTCCCTGGGACTCATTTATCACAAGATGTTTGGACACGAGGAATTGGATTTAGTGGGAGAAGTTTAGGTAGCAATTGGCGTGGCCTTTCAATGTGCCATTTCATATCTTCAAGATTGTCAGTGATGCAAAAAAATATGGCATCAAGGTTCTTGGCAGCCATGGTACCTAAAGAAAAAGACAACAACTAACAACAAAAACAAACAAACTTTTTAGCTCAAAATTGCCACACCACACTTACTCTCGGGTTTACCTCACACTTGGTTTCACAAGTGTTAAAAACCGACTTGTACTACGTGATTGATTGAGTGTCGGGTCTACTCTTATCTGGAATAGATTTTTGTTTGAGTTGTCTCAAAGAAATATTTTTTATGGACTTGAACAACAAGATACAATGAATTCACAAAAGAGGAAAGAACACAACAAATTCTTAACATGAATGAATGAATACAAGGACTAACGAGCAATCTAGTAGAGGAGTACTAGTTTGCTAATTAGTATTGGAACCAACGAAATTGAAACTAAGGAATAACAAAAGAAAACTACAAAATCTGAAAATTGAGCCAAAATTTTGATGCGTGAATAGTAACTTGATGACGGGGAAGCCATGTATTGGTTGCAGTTTTTCTAATGAGTTGTTATTCTCAAATGTTCATGTCTTGGTCAGAATTAATTTGGATTGGTGAAATTTTGTTTTAGGAGAAAATATAAGTCTTGGAGCCTTTTTCAATTTTTAATTTTCAAACTTGATTTTTTTTGTACTTCTCCTTAAAATATGAGTCATTAAATCATAGAACAGTGTTGGAAAGTGGTTGAGACATTATTGATAGGTCTTTGGTGGTTATAGTATCTTCCAAGACTAACAAATAATACATCTTTTTTCTTCAACTTTTTGGATTTAGCATTCACTTTATCTTCAACAATATATGAAGGTGGTGATGAACATCAAGAACAACAACAACAACATCAAGAACTACAATAATAATCTCGAAGAACTCCAACAATTTTCACACGGTCCACTCTATTCCTCAACAATAATGTCTTCAACCTTCGGCCAAGACTACAACAACTTTACAAAATGGTTCTTAGGCCACCAATTAACAATAATATCATGTGATCAATCTTAGAAACATCAAGGAGGAACCATACATCCCAAAACAGTCTGCCACAACAATTGTTCAACTAAAATCGGCCAAGTCTTTGTTCACAACAACACATCAAAGCTCAAACTTAGATATGGACTAAAAGTATTAGTGAAGAACAAAAATAACACTAGAAACACTCAAGACAAACAAAAATGTCGTCCAATATACAACAAGAACACAATTCGCGGCTAAGAACACAACACGTGAAGATTACACTTTTTCTGGAATTTTCACCTTTTTTTTCAACTATTTTTTTTTATTTTCAAGTTTACGAGCCCAAGATTGATCTTGTGGGAAAAAGATCAATACATTCTCTGATACCAAATGATAAAACATAAACAAGGATAATATGAAACACACTCCAAAATAGTCCACTGATCTTAAGGATCCGAGGACCTTTTGGAGACCACTCTCGAATTCACTACAACGACAACAAGAATAAGATATTAGGGTGTGTTTCAACCCCAAAACAGCCACCACAAACTAATATTATCCACACAATATGAATAACATGACCAAAAATAACAATATTATAACAAAAACTCACGGGTTCCACAAATAAGACACACAACGTTTACAAGACAATAAATAAAATGATAGATAGATAGACTACATGAAGGCATAATCTTAAGAACCCAAGAGATTATTCCACTCTTTGACCCTTAAAAATACACACAAAAATTCACTTATATCTTATGTTGGAACACGAGGGATCTCGATCTCCCAAGCATCCAACGTTTCCAAGATTGAATACAACACGAGTGATTCCACACTCAAGTTGAAACGTAGTTACAATTTCGACCAAAGAGGGCCTTTCTCTCAAGATAAATATTTCTAAGTGTTACACTTTTATATTCATCAAAATATCATGAATTAAAACCTATATTATTTTATTTATAGTGTATTACAAATAATATGTAAAATGACCAAAGGCTCCTTAGTGAAGGGGTGCCCCTCTAGTGTATGTAGTGGACTATTTTGGGGCCCTCTAGTATATGCAGTTGACTGTTTTGGTGTGCATTTAGGTCCTATTTTGCACTTCAATTGCACACACCAAGTCTCAAGTACAACACACACTCTCATAAATCCATCTACATAATCGTACTTGTATCACCGCTGCAAAATCTCCATGTAAGAAAAAAATTAATGAATCAGAACGATTGCATCTTCCAAAGGTACAGTGATTTGATGTTTTTATTTCATTCAATTAATGATTTCTCTTACATTTTTTTACATAGTATAACATCATACATTATAATGAAATCACTATATAGTAGAATGGTAATATAACTCATCTTTATTGTGTTAACCTCATACATTAGATTGATTACATTATACTGTAGAATGGTAATATCATTTATGTTGACTGTGTTAACCCCATACATTAAGATGTTTATATTATACATTATAATTGTAACATCATACATTAGAATGGTAAAAATCTTAACTTGACTTTGTTAACCTCATACATTAGAGTGGTAACATTATACATTAAAAATAGTAGCATAGCTTACCTTTACCATGTTAACGTCATACATGGACTGGATAACATTATACATAGGCATATGTTCATACATTAGAATGATAACATTATACATTAGTTTAGTTATATTATACATTAAGTTGGTAATATCACTTACTTTGACTGTGTTAACTCCATACATTAGAATATTTACATTATACATTAGAATTATAACCTCATACATTAGAATGGAAAAATAACTTAATTTGACTGTCTTAACCTCATACATTAGAATGGTAATATTATACATTAAAAATGATAGCATAACCTATGTTGTCATTGTTAACCTCATATATTTGTTGGATAACATTATACATAGGCATATGTTCATACATTTAACATGATAACATTATATATAGGAATAATATGTATAAGGTTGTACCCAAACATATGTACCTTTTGTATTAGTTTATTTTTGGGTAGTCTGCAAGTATGTTTTTGCAGCTTTATACATTGCTAGATATGTATGTTACTGTCAAATTTTTCTTTTTGTATTTGTATTTTATTCTTTTTCATCATAACTTTATTTTTTTGTGATGGTGGTGAGAATTTTACAGATATATATTACTGGCTTAGGGGATAAAATATCGTACTAACAAAGTTCTAGCTCACATGCTAAATACTGGTAGTTCATGTAACCAAAAATTTGTAGAACATATAAAGAACTATTTTGGAGAAAAAATTATTGGGTTATTTAAAAATACAATATTTGGTGTATTCCCTATCATGCCTCAGTGCAACTGGATAGGCCAAATATCCAAATGCCTTCTGATGCTTAATATTCAGCAGGATAAACATGACGAGATTCATGTTCTTGTGTAGGGTAATAGCCTTAAATTTACTATGCTTGAGTTTTCTTTTATTACCGGTTTTAAATGTAACGATAATATTAATGAATATATGTATGCTTCATTTCCCAAATTAACCTTAACGTTGAAGTATTTTTCCAATGCTAAAGTTGGAATATCTAAGTTAGCATTGACTTAAAGGGTGAAGATAAAAAACTTCGATAACTCACAGGATGCATTGAACATTGCCATTCTATACTTTGTTTGTACATCCTTATTTTCTCAACATCATGATTCATCAATTAGTTTAACCCACTTTCATATGGTTGAGGATGGGTGTTACGAACATTTTTCATAGGGTAAAATTCCATTCGAGAAGTTGATGAACACATGGAGACAGGATTTCTTCACTGAAAAAGTTATACTCTTTGTGTGGAATACCACACATACTTAATGTTTGGATGCTTGAGTGTTGTTTTAAAGTGAATATAAAAATTATTGTCCATTAAATAAATATCATTCCAAGGATATTCAACTGGTTTGTAGTGAGTGTGAGGCCTAAATAAGAGAGTTTTATGACTAGAATGTTAAAAAATATTCGTATGTAATGATTTTTTTATTTTTTTCAATACATTTTTTGTGGTTTTAATACTCTTATATGGATTACACTTTAACAGTTTTATTAAAAGAACTTACAAACCACACATGAAGAAGTTTAGAGGTTCGATTTGTCTTTTAGGAATGATTTTGAGATCTGTGATCGAGTTCCAACATCTTTTGCTACCAAATCTGTTGATTGTAAGTTGAAAAGGGTGGAAAATAAAAAACAACCACGTACTATTTCTATAGCTAATGATTTTAGCATAATACCACTGTGAGAAATTCTTATTAAGGTAGGATTATCTTCAGATTTATTAGCTGACCAAGTTTTTAAAAGAAGGAGGACAATGATGTTTAAGAAAAACAGTCCCCTAGTGAAAGATGATGAGATTTATACATGAGTTAATTCATTAGGGAATGTATTGGGGTCCTTTTCAAAACAGTAGATGCATCAACAGATAAGGAACCATTTTAATTTAAACATGGTCAATAAGGACAAACAGTTGTGTCTTCGGAGCGTGCGTCAGTCAAGCCTTTTTCTTCATCTTTCACAATACCTCCGGGGACTTTTATGTTGAAATAAAACATAGATGAGATAAAGTGTAATGTCCCAAATCTGGTATCTAGAATGCTACACGGTGCTTATGACGCCTAAAGATAATAAGCTAACCCATGACTGATATCTGTACTTGTATACTGCATAATATACTTTATAATGCAGAAATAGGAACTGAAAGGCCATAAGGTTCAAAAGTGAGACATAGTATCTAATTAAAATGCAACATCTGGGAGGGGTATGAAATACCCAAAACAATTGAAATAAGCTATCTGAGCATATTGTAGTCTAGAAAGCCTCTAAAATATGATTGTCTGAATAAGGAGTTGATGGGACATGTCCCTAACTAACTCCAACTAATAAACTAATTACTGAGATAATAAGATGATGATCATGTCCTCAAAATATGAGGACTCACTGCTAACTCTGACAGCTGATACTGGAATCTACTGATGCTCTGGAGCTCGTTTCTCTAAACCTATCGTATAAGACACCATAGCGCAAATGCATCAGTACTTTGAATGTACTGGTATGTATGTGAGATAGGTTGAATTCATGGGGTTCATATGCATGAACAATAATAATAGCAGACTAACTAACATGAGCTTGAGAATACATATATGAGACATAATAACTGACACTGATACCGTGATAACATAATTACTGAATCTGAATACTGATAACATGACATACTAATAACTGATATAACTGATGAAATGTGTGACTGTATCTGACAGTCCTGAATCTAATGGAACTAGCTGAGTTCTGTACTGTATTTGAGTTGATTATATTTGACAATCCTGAAATCTAAAGAACTATCTGAGTTCTATTACTGAGACTGATTGACTGTGTCTGACAGTCCTGATTCTGTAACATGAATTAGTGGGAAGTAGTTATCTAACCGACATGACCCTAATATGCCATTATGGCAGAGTTGGGGTCCAATTTGTAACCCCAATTGGAAGGGTGTCAATACCGCGCCACTGGTAAGAACAAGCTATGGGTGACCCTTATCTGATAGTATCCCCAAAAGAGAATGGTGGGGCCCTTATCTGATAGTGCTTATCCACCTCATCAACCATCATCGGACAGTGTTGATGTCTCAACCTATGCTGGCTACTTAGTTCTGGAATGCAAGGATGACTTAGTTCTGGAATGCAAGGATGACTTCTAAGAATCTACATAGTTCTAAAATGCAAGGATGACTTCTAAGAATCATACTCTTATATGATAGTGTGTGTTCCCATCCTTGGGTTCACTAGGTGCTAATTACTACTCCTATCTAAATAAACTCTGAACATGATTAACTGAACTGAACATGGGCTGAGTTACTGAATTCCGTTGATTGACGAAATACCAGTGATATCTGACAACTGATTGAGTTCATGAGATCATGGAGATTTCCTGAGTCATAAGACTTTCTAAAGTCTAAGGATTCATAGCTTGACTAAGAGTATCGTGAAAACACGGCATGGCTCTAGGTACACAACTAATATTTTGGGCATGAGTACCCCCAGGACTCGATGGAAGGAAACTGGCCAAGCATAACTTACTTGAACATATAACTAACATCATAATCCATAATAAATTTATAGAAGCATTTCATCAAAACATGTGATAGGCATAACTAGTATTTACATGGGGATTTCATGGTATCATGCCAGTTAGGCACTTTTCCTTCATCTATGTATTTATTCAAACATATTGTAGGCATGGTACATGTAAACATCATTGTACAATAATTAAACATCATGGTTGGATTCTAATTTCATCATTCAAGGGTTTAGTCATAGGTTTGCATGAATCTATATCTATAATAATTTAACCCACATAGAATTTATCACACAACATGGAGTAGAATTCTATTTTTCATTATCCACATGAACAAGAGGAGCCCAATCATGAAATTTATAAGAAAATCCATAAACTTGAATTTAGAAAAGGGATTCTTAGGCTTCATGGATGAAAGGAGTCCATGAATGAACACTATGCATACCTTGATTCGTAAATACACGAAAATTGATGGAGGAAATACTTGATTCTGAATCTTCTATGAAAGTCCCTAGATTGTTCTTGAGAGGTTTTTTTTAGAGAAGATAGGGTATTTTGGGTGAAAAGTGGATGAATCACATGTTGAAAGGATTAAATAGGGGTGGGAAATTGAACATTTTAACCCTGGACGCGTCTTGTAATATCAGTAAAATTTTTCTGAATTGGGCCCTTGGCGCGATGCGGTGCTATCGCGTTATGTCATTGGAATTTGATAATTAAAAAACTGAGGGATGGTGCAACGCGGATCCATCACCTTGCTCCTTATTTTTTTACTTGGAACTTTACTGCGACATTGAGGAAATTACGCTGAGACACTGGTAAAGGACAATTGTCATTTTAGCTTGTGGCGCAGCACGCCACTGACCAATATGGTGCTGTTTTATGACGGGAACTTGAAATAGTCATAACTTCTTACCTGGTTATCGGATTTAGGCCAATTTTATATGGATGGAAAACTTATTAAATTTCTCACATGACAAAATGTGAAATTCTTAAAAATACCACGTGTACAAAAATGATTTTATCTTTCAAAGAAAGCTTCTAACATTTTTGAGACATTTTCAAGCTAGGAAAAGGTATGGGGTATTACATAAAGTCACACATCAAGTCTCATGTAAGTAAAATTTCTTATGGAGTTATTTATCTAAACTATATAATGTTGCTACTCATTTTTGTGTTGTGTACGTACTAAGGTTGATACAAAGATTGAAGACCTGCAAACATTAATATGAAATATACCTGTCGAGGTTATGAACGCTTTAAAGCAGAAAGAAAATAAAGAACCATCAATATAAAATTTAATCACATTTAGATTTTTAACAGTTAGTAAAATATGGATATGATGTTAATGTGGTTTTATTTAGGATGAGAAAGAGGCTGGCAAGGAAGAAGGTGGCACAGAAGAAAAAAAAGAGGATAGTCCAATCATAAAGGAGTTTCAGGTAGTTTTTTGATAGATATATTTATTAGTATAAGTATTTTGTTTTATCATATTTACACATATTTTGTTCATTCATATGCAGGATGATGATGCGGGCAAGGGTCCACTAGGAGATATCACAACTGGTGAAGCAGTTGAAATTCAACCAATTGACACCAATTTTCAAGGATGCATCAACAAAAATCTTTAATATAGAATAACAAGTGAAGTTCAAAGCGAACACAAGGTATGGTCATGTGGGTAATGGTGTTAATTGTCCTTTATAATCACACAAAAATAATACAGAACGTAGGTCATGTACCTCCGAAAAGCCATATACATCCTGTAATATATTTAATACATTACCATTTTATGTATGAGGAATGATACAATATGTCTGAATATGGATAATTAAGAATCTTTGTTAAGTTTATGAGTATTTTTCCATACATAAGATGAATTATTTTAACTTATGCTACAATACTTCGCAATGACAAAACTATATATATATATATGTGTGTGTGTGTGTGTGTGTACTTTGATTTATCATCCAATACATAAAGTAATTCATCTAATACATTACATATTATGAATAAGAAAGACAATAACATATACATTTCTCCATTGATACTGCATATAAGTTCCTTTATCTTTATTTATGTAGGATGATTTCAGTGGCACAATACAAGAATCAGTTCAAGACACTATAGATGCACTTATATTTGGAATGAAAACACAAAAAATTTCAAAACCACTGAACATTGGTACTCTAATTATAATTACCGAGAGCTCATAAACCCTTTCCGACAATCAGTTTTCACCTGATTGCACAGATGCACAAGTTTGGAATCATGATTCCATGAAAGCACCAGCTAAAAAATTGCGAAAAAAGTCCAAAATTTTTAGGTCACCGTACCTAACAAAATTTGAATCACGTTCAAAGGGAGATAATAGTTTTGATGTTGAAGAGAAGCAGAAGTATGCCTTCGATAGGTTTACCATTTATGAAGAGTTGCCTAGGAAATTAATGTCGATTTAATCTAAATGAATTGCAAAAGGTTTATTGAAATATCATGCTGGCAAGTAAGAAATTTCAAAAAAAATTTAACAGTTAGTACGTTAACATAATCTTATGTAACACTTATACAATGTTAATGGTACGGGAAAAAAACCGACAATCAGTAGCTGAAAATTGTTCCGATATTGATTATCCAGAGTTGAATTTCATCATTGCTCATCCATAATCTATAAATTAATTCTACACGATATCGAACTAACACATGCTGAAACGACGAGGTACATTAAACTAAGTTTAAGTAATCAAGTTTATATTAACAGTGTAAATTAAACTAATTACCTTATACATACAACTATTTATGTATAATACCCATATATGGTGTAAAAGTTCATACATGTTATTAAAATCTCATACATAATTTGTAATGTATAATACCATCTTATACATTAGTGTTACTTAGTCATACTTAGTATTTAAATTGGATATATAATATGTAATGTATAATACTACCTTATACATTAGTATAAGTGTGAAAATATCATATATAATATGTAATGTATAATATCACCTTATACCAACTTATCTTTGTATTAATGTTCACTGTTATGTATTAGGCTAGTGTTTCAGTGAAGTGTTAGATTAAAATTTCACTATTTTTAAAATGTATTAGGCTAATGTGTTAGTGAACTGTTATAATATTCATTTAATTATATAATAATAACTTATACATAAAAATGTTATGTATTAGGTTTGTGTATATATAATACCTAACACAGCTGTTAACTCATCTTTAAAATGAATGGTAAAAATTTAATACCTTGGTCAAATATATAATCATACCTAATACATTATACAATAACTATAAACTATCTTATAAGCATCAAACTTTCAGTACAAAATTAAAACATGAGCATAATTTATTGTACACAAAAGCACAATTACATTTAGATTGATTTTCTTATCTATTTTTATTCTCATACTTTCAGATATTTTTTATGTTTTTGTTATTATTTGTAGCATTTAGATGTGATCTTCTATTATTTGCAAAAGAAGTTGAAGCAGCAGATAGATTCAAAATATAAATATATAACAACAAGTTGCTTTTTCAAATCATATATCGAGAAGATGTATTAAAGGTATTATCTGGATGCTTCAAATATTTAGACTTCTACGCAGGAAAACTACAAAAAGTCATGTGTTGTTTCTAGAAATGAGAAGTTAATAACCAACACAATTAACAAACTTAGTATTTTTGCAGGATTGCCTTGGCATATGGCTGATGAGGTATACCTTTCTGTTAAGTTAGGTGAAGAATTTCATTTAGTATTGACAGTTATTATACTGAAGGAAAGATTCTTATGAGTTTATGACTCATTATTAGGAACCAGAAATAGATACCCATCCATTGAAATACACAAGTTGGCAGTGATGTTACCTACGTATTTTTCTGATAGTGGGTTCTTTAAAAAGACAGAACATACTGACTGGGTAAATCTAGAGGCGTACAAGGATTAATTGGTTTAGTGCACTCAGATTCACAACCAAAACTCATTTGACATTCAGTATGTTCAAAACATAGCCCAGTAAGCGTGTGTTAGTCCGTAAGTGCAGTTGTTTTTACTTTTTTATGTATAAACATTTAAGAATTTTTTTACATCTTAAATAATAATTTTTGTTTATTTTTAGAGACTGGTGTTTTTGTAGATGAATAGGCGGAGATCTTAAGTGAAGGGATTGTTGGGTTCAAAATGAGAGGGCATCATGCGGAAGGTTATAGTTTGCAAACCAGGACAATGATAATTTAGACAAAAAATAAAGCTATAATAAAAAAATATATTATTGATATTATTTGACCAATTGGACTACACGTGAAAACTAATTTTAAAGAAAACATAGACTGTTGGGAGAAAATCTCCCCCTAAACAAGACTCTTTGATGACTACATTATGGAAGCTATTGTATTATGGTATGAGAAAGAGGGTCTTCTATTTATTGAGTTCCAAAACCTTTCCTCCAAGAAAGAGGTTTGTCAAATATGCAAAATTTTTATATTTTCCTTTCAGGAAAAGTAAAAGTAATTATGGTATTACTTTTATTTTCCTTCTAAGAAAAGTACAACATAATTTTGGTAAGAAAATCAGAGCGAAAACCCTAATAAATCTCCCCTTTTTGGCTTGATTTTCAGGAAAAATAATTTTGATCTTCCTTCTTCACACGATCTTCATATATCACTGCTGTTTACCATGATTAAAAATTGACATGGGTTAAAATTGAAGCCCTATGCGTTAAAAATAAAAGCACGGATTGATATTATTGAAGCCCTGTGTTATAAATAAAAAGGGTTGAAAGTAGAGCCTTATGAATTGAAAATAAGAACAAGTTAAGAGTGGAGCTCATGTGTTAAAAATAAATGCACGAGTTGAAAGGAGCCCTAGCATAAAAATAAGCAGGGGTTGAAAGTTGAAGCCTATAAACATGGGTTAAAAGTTGATTTTGTTTTAAAGATGGAAAAGCAAGATTATTGAAAATATGGTTGAATTCATTCTCCATGTGAAGTTGGACAAAAATCTTCATTATCTTTAAGCGGAATGCAAATTGCTTAGAACTGCCTTGAACAGGTCTTCAACCTCGTTTCACCAAACCACTAGATCATTGAACCTCATTTCACCAAACCACTAGAGCATTGAACCATAAGCTCTGATACCACTTGTTAGGATCGAAATCGAGAGGGCATCATGTGGGAGCTTATAGTTTGCAAAATAGGACGGTGATAATTCAGACGACAAATAAAACTATAATAAAATGATAATATTGATATTATTTGGCTAATTAGCCTACACATGAAAACTAATTTTAAAGAAAACATAGACTGTTGGGAGATAATCTTCCCCTAAATAAGACTCTTTGATGACTACATTGTGAATGCTATTGTGTTATGGTATGAGAAGAAGGGTTTTATATTTATTGAGTTTCAAAACCATTCTTCCAAGAAAAAGGTTTGCCAAATATGGAAAAAATTTATATTTTCCTCTTAAGAAAAGTAAAAGTAATTATGGCATTACTTTTATTTTCCTTCTAAGAAAAGTATAACTTAATTTTGGTAAGAAAATCAGGGCAAAAATCCTAACAGGACTGATAGAACCTTCAAGTGGGTTTGACACACAAAATCAGCAATTACGCTATGCAAATATAATGACCTGAGACTACCCCTTAGTCGTTACACGATGCTCATGATCCCGAAGGACCTCAAGATAACCTTCTACTGATATTTGTACCTGAGCTCTGCATAATATCATATAATAAATACAAGAAAACTGATGAAAACTTGTCATAAGTTTCAAAACATCTAAAATACTCAAAACTAAAAACTGAATACTAATACATCTGTCTAAAAAGCCTCTAAACTATTTGAGCTGTGGAGTTTGTGGGACATGTCCCCAACTAACTCTGTCTATTGAAAATAAACTAAATTTGATGCGATAGTGAAATAAAAATTATCCTCGAATGAAGAGGACTCACTACTACGTCTACTGCTGCTGACTGGGACTAAGCTGCTAAGGGTACTCTGGATCTTGTGCCTCTGAACCTATGGTGTAAAGTAAAACACCATAGCGTAAATGTGTCAGAACGTAAGAATGTACTGAGTATGCAAGATGAGGTTAGGCTTAATGCAAAGGCTTATACATGAATAATTACTTAACTGAATAATCATGAGAGTACTGAATGAGAACATATGCATGAATGCTTAAACCATAACTAAAATTATCGTGACTCGTAATACTGAAACTTGGATACTACCTCACTAATGTCTGAACTTACTACTAATACTGAGATACTGAATAACTGAAACTTCTGATATTAATAACTGAGTACTGAAGTTGAGACAGTCCTAGCTAGCGAGTGATCTTGAAAACTGATAATACTAGAAGCTGATTAACTGAATCTACTCATATAAATAACTGAGTTCCAAGCTTTCTACAATTGATTAACAAAATCTGAGATCAAACCTCTCTAACGGATGATCCCTGAATCTACTATCAATGATAAGAAATGATTATGTTTTAGATCATACCTATCTAGCGGAAGATCTCTGAATATGATAATGAGAATAATCAACTGAAACTAATACTAAGATCAGGCCTATCTAACAAGTGATCTCGGGATCTGATAATGAGAATACTCAACTAAATCTGAGATGAGATCAGGCCTACCTAACGGGTTATCTCGGGATATAATAATGAGAATACTCAACTGAATCTAAGATAGAGATTAGGCCTATCTAATGGGTGATCTCAGGATCTGATAATGAGAATACTCAACTAAGTCTGAGACTTGGATCAGGCCTATCTAACGGGTGATCTCAGGATCTGATAATGAGAATACTCAACTGAAAATGAGAATGAGATGAGGCCTATCTAATGGGTGATCTTGGGATCTATTAGTACTAATACTGATTAAATTTATGAGAGACCAGGCCTATCTAGCGGGTGGTGCATGAATCTATAGAACTATATGAGTTTCGTACGAAGATAGGTGACTGTATATGATAGTCTTGATTTTTGCGTTTTACTCTGAATACTGATACTGAAACTGCAACTGTGGGATTTATCACTTAATCGACATGCCCCTGATCTAAATTGGTGGGGTCCAACCTATAACCCCAGTTGGAAGGGTGTCAACACCGTTACACGAGTAAAGACCTCTACTCAGGTCAAACCTCTCTAATGGGTGACTCTCAATAGCAAGTCAAGCCTAAGGAAGTATAATAGTCAAGCCTTATTCTAACGGATGACTCCTGATCCTGTGATGGATACGCAGTTCTGGAGTTCAGTTATTGCTGCTAACGACTCTTCCTCTCTAATGGGAAAGTTGTCATCCCTATACTCGCTTGGTGCTAGCTCTTACTCCCAATTGAAAGACTCTAAACTGATTCTTAACTAAACTTAGACTAAGCTGAATCTGTTGCTGATCATATTTTTTGAATGATCTGACTGAGTTAAGTTGACTTCACTTGGTTCTGTTGTCTGATGGAATACTACTGAATCTCGTTATCTAACTGAATGATACTGAGCTCAGAATAGATTACTTGAAAGATACTGAGGTCTGAACTGAACACTTGAATACTACTAGATCTGATCTGAGTACTGAACTGAGGCTAGAATACTAATGATACTAAGATTACTGAGATTTTCTTAAGTTCTGTAACTTTTTGAGAGCTTTGAGTTCTGTAACTCACTGAGTTTTAAGAATCATGGCTTGACTGAGATTATCATGAAAAATAACATGGGCTCTAGAAATACCCCCAGAACTTGATAACATATAAGTAAAACATAACAATTCTCGAATAATCATGACCATGGTCTTTCATTCACCATCACAATCATTAAAGCATCTCTTCATGCACCTGAAAATCATAAACATGTGGTAGTATAAGGAGACATGCTATTGGCTCACACTCCATTCAACAAGGTCTTGGATCAAACACTTAACATGCATTAAAGAATTTATAATTGGGGAATTTCATGCTATCATGTCACAATTCATTCTCTAAGGCTTTTCAACCAACACTTGGAATGCATGAGCTTGTACACAATTGGGGATTTCTAGTCAACATGCTATAATGGCTCTAATTCCTTCACATAAGCATTTTATCAAACATATGGGGAACATGATTTGCTTATTCAACAACTTCTATACTCAATTGACATAATCACATCACTTAACAAACAACTTAAAGAGGGTTTATCATGGACATCACATGAATATCACATACTAGGGCTAAATCTTGAAACCTTGTAAATAAACATGAATTAAAACTAAATAATAGCATGAACTTAAATTTCAACTCACATGAATTATGAAAACTCATAGACATAAGATCTTTGAAATTTAGAAAAAGGATTCTTGAACTTCTTGGGTGGAGGGGACCCAAGAATCAACATTTGCATACCTTAGGAAACTCTTTCTTGAAGGCTCTTGAAGAGATTCTTGATTTCTTGATTTTTCTTGAAGAAGGATTTTGATTTTTGGGATAAACCTTAATTTAATGTTGAAGATAAAGAATGAAACCCTCAGTTCGTTCAGGATATATATAAGGGTTAAAAAGAGTGGGAAAACACCAAAAAACCCCTTTTAAAAACGTCTTTAAAATGCTAAATGGGACTTGCGACGGTCGAAGTGACAGTCCGTCTCTAGTCAGACGGTCCGTCGGATCGTCCATCTCACATTGGTTAGAAAAAGGTCACACTGCCTTAGTTGCGACGGTCCTAGCGATAGTCGTTCGCTAGCTTGATGGTCCGTCATCTTGGCCATCGCACTTGGACCAGAAGAGAGAGTCATTGCCTTGGTTGCGACGGTTTGGGCAACGGTCTATCGCAAGCTCGACGGTCCGTCAACCTATTCATCGCACCTAGGCGGTTCCGACAGCTCTTGGTAAAATGGCCATAACTTCCTCATCTGATGTCGGATTTTGATGAAATTGGTATCGACGAAAATCTTATTCAATTATATACATGAAAAAAATATTTCTCACTTGAAAAGTCACTTATACACGGCTTAAAAAAATATTTCTCACTTGGGAAGTCACTTCTCAATCTTTTAGGGTCGTATTTACACTTCACTTGACACGTTTTAAGGCTCAGACTACGGGAGAATTTTGTGGGGTCTTACAGCAACATTACTTTGGAATTATGAAGTCCTCAAGATATCAGAAGGATACACAAATGACAATGATGATCCTCCGGGATCAAGACCGAGTTTTGTTCAACCAGTTGATGAAACAATAATAAGTAGTTTAGAATAGCGTAAATTTTTAACTTTCTACATGAACACAATTTCTAACTCTTTTTGGTAATGGATATTAAAGACTTGTAGCACTTGTTAGATTTCTAATGTTGATTCGAATATTTTTTGTTTTTGGGATGTATTAAGAATGCTTAACTATCTTTTTCAATCTTTTAAAGTTAATTTTGTTATTATTCTTGATTCGTAAGACTGTCTTGGCTTTATACATTAGCATGGTCATATATACAAACGAATGTATGTATAATATATAATTAATACAAATTCAACGTTATACAATGTACTTGAAAATTGTAACCTTATACATAAAACTGTTATCTATTAAGTAAGTGTAACTTTGAAATGTTTCATGAATACATACATTTTACTACATGTACATTTCTATAGCATAAATAATAAATCACTAATAATAACCTTACCTTATATATGCTACCTTATTCAATCATTTACTATCTATTCATACTGCTATAGTAAAATCACATACTTTTATTCAACTTTTAAATTATATCTTATACATAAATCTATTACGTAATAACATTGTTTAAAGATAATACATTATACAATCATTTTTTCTACCTTTACGTTGATAACTACAATGCCCATATTTTTTTCAAATATATAATGAACCCTTATACATTAGATTGTAACATTAATAAAATTTTTAACTTAAATATTATACAATTATATTCCATATCTCAGATAAATTTAGCTTTTATTTAGCAATAAATATGATAAACTAATACAGTCTTTATTCTCAATCTTTAAAATAATAGATTAAAAATTCATAATTTACATTAATATATAATGAACCATTATACATTAGATTGTAACATTAATAAAAAAATTTACTTAAACATTATATTATCAGATTTCATACTTTAGCCAAATTTAACATTTGTTTAGCATTAAATATCATGACCTTATACATTATTTGGTTAATATATAAGGTCATAATAATGATCTTATACATTACTTGCCATAATGATACCTTTGTACATCAGCTGGATAAATATATATTATCATAATAATAATAATAATAATAATAATCTTGTACATTATTTGCCAACATCCACTTACCAATCAAAATATACATGCAATCTATAATATATAAAACAAATATGCATCACTAAATAGATGTACCATAAAATACACATATGGAACAATGCAAGCATCTAAAAACAACTCAAATTAACGATCATAAATGGATATAAAAATTGACTAATTTTCTTGAAATATAAAAAAAAATTATTAACAAGTGAACTTGATTTAATATTAATAAAACTAGTTCACACATTTTTTAGAATCATTATATGATAATGAAAGCTAGTTATTCAAACTTAAATAAATTCTACCAGATGAACGCGGAAAGAATGAGCCAACATAATTGGGTCATCATATGGATAAAGAAACTTTCTTTTCAGGTATCCTTTGGAAAAAAATTGTAGGTGTGTCGGTTATGACCTGCACGATCTCAATTAACACAATAGTTTGAGCTTGCTGCAAGTGATTCACTTGAATTCAAATATCTGTCCTATTTCTGCCTTTTGAGCAGTCTTATGTATCTTGGCAGTAATATATCTTCATCTTTAACATATTTAGTGACATTCCAATCCTTCATGTCTAGCATTCCAATTATCAAAATTTCATATGTCTTAACAATAGTTTTTGGCCTGTAGAAATCCGAGCAGTAAGGATCAAAATCATCTATATTTTTACTCTTTAATACTGCAATTGCATGAGGGCAAGAAATTTCATCAATTTAATTCCGGTCACAGTTGCATATGTCATGTTCAATATCGATAATGTACCTTCTACCAGATTTATATACACAGTAAAAGATAACTTGTGGTTACAACATGTTAGAAGAACATGCTTCAATACATATGATAAAATAAAAATTATCAATGTAAACAATAATATACTTGCATATATATTCAAGGACATACTGTCATTTGAGAAACTGTTGCACCATTAAGAGTCAAAATGTCTTCAAACCTTTTGCCTAAGGTTGTCTTGGTATAAGATATAATTTTACTGTTTATACAATTTCATGCCGCAAACAAAATTCTTGCTTATTCGAGAAATTCTAAAATAGGAAGTTCACGTTCCTCTATCAAGCAACCATTAATATATTCAGCTATATTAGAATTCATCACCCTACCTCTATTTATAAGTGAGTGTCTTTGAGAGCATTTTTCATAACCAGCTTCTTCTAAGTAATCTTAACCCTATGATCAACTTTAGCAACCTTTTACATAATGTAATCAAAATCTTCTTTTCTATAAGCTTTAGCTATAGAATAATATAGGTCACTAAGTCTGTCTTTACTTTTTCTAAAATGAGTGCAAATATTTTTTCATAAGTAAAAAATACATTCTAGATGTGGGACATTAGGATACACAATGTTCAAACTTTTTATGATACTTTTGTTTTGATCTGATACAGCACACATGTTATTCCGTTCACCAAATGCATCCCTAAACCGATGAAACAATCAAGTTCACGAATAGTCATTCTCAGAATTTACAACCTTGTAAGCTAATGGTAAAATACAACCAAATTAAAAAAAACCACATCATAACCCATAAAATATTTCAAGGTATAACATGTATTTTAAAATAAAAATGTACAAACAGAAAAATGATTGAATAATTTAAACAACACCGTTTAAAAAGGGAAAAGTATGACTAATATCTACACCATCAAGTGTGCTTGCTGGATGAAAAGTTTCTTTGTATGGTCCGCTTAAATGAGAATCATCAACCACTATAACAGGTCTGCAAAACTAAAAACCCTTTATCATGGGATTTAATACAATAAACAAGTATTTAAACTCATTATCTGCTGCCTTATGCATCCTAATATGAGAGTCAGGATACACTATATTTTGAATATAAATATATCACAATATATTTTTATATCCATCAGATGGACCACCTCTAAGCGTCGTTATTTCCCTCTTTTTAGCTCGTCATGCCTTCATGTAGTTAATACAAACTCCATAAACGACCTTCATTTCTTTAATTATGTCCGTCGTTGTGTGTGTTCTCTTGTGATTTACTAACTTTGGTACTGTAAATTCACTCGCAAAAGTTTTTGTAGCAATCAAATTTTGTAGAATTCTATCACTAACTCGGTAAGTACGTTCAGAATCAAATCACCAAATCAAAAAAATATTCTATTCATTCATACAAGATGCCTTGAGAATCCATTTGCAATCTTTGTTGCAACATTGAAGGACATAGCTATAGCAAATATAGTCAAAACACAAAGTATGAAAATATACATATAAAATTCAAGTTTGATTTACTGGAAAAATATTCACATTACTAGTTCCCCCATACATAACATTTCTATGTATAAGCAGTTACAATACATAACAGTATTCATTATAGCAGTATAAGAAATGTATAAGAAAATTTTAAACATAGTAACTAACAGTTTGCCCATACATAACATATCTATATATAATCAATTTTAATACATCACTCCTTTCTACACATGTAACAAGTTAAAAAACACAATTAATGTATAGGAAAGTTGTATTAACGTATCGGAAATGTTAATACTTTTAACTTATAAAAACTAATAACGTATAGGAATTTTAAAAACTATTATAGATTCATACCTTTGTTTGTCAGAACGTTTAGCTCTTGTATTGAAGCCATTCGCTAATGCATATTTCTCCATTACAGCAACTAGAGTTGCTTTATTCTAGTAAAGTTGATCAACCTTTATTTTTGTATTCTTGCAATCAGTAATGAAATTTTTTACTTCAAATTTTGGAATGTATAACAAATACTGATTTTGAGTTTCAACAACTATTAACGCAAGAGCGTCAGATTCAGTTCCTTCAACACAAAGGACAGCTACTGTTTCATGATCAAACTCTAACTCTTATTTGACTTATCAGAACTCGAAATGCACAAAGGATAATTGATAAATCCTAAAAAACTTTTCTTCAAATAAACATATACCCTCACTCCATTATCATTTCTTATAATAATTAGTGAAGAATTACATTCCACGATATACTTTACATCTACTATTTTTTGACGTTTATCAATATCTAGTTTTGAAGCAATCGTCCAGACCAACCTAAAAAATGTTATACTTTTTGAAACAACAATACCATCACTTTTGTATTATTCATATATAATTTTAAACTATCAAATATCGAAATTCCTCAACAAAATTGCGATGTTCATATTGATGTTGGATGTTGAAATAAAATGGATCTTGAAATAATTCGCCAAGAATTGTTGATGGAGAAATTCCAAGATCGATCAACTCAATTGTTGTGAAGTTTCAAAAGTTCTAAATTTTTAATTGCTATTATTAATTTTTAGGTTCCACCAAATCAGTAAATTAATGATTGTCATTAATTAAGTTGGAAAATAATGGTAGGTGATTTAATTTTCTTAAATATAGGTAAGGTTGACACGTATATGTACTTTTATAAATCAGGGAGAGAGAAAAGGAATCTGAGATACAATGTAATTAAGTTCATTAACACTTGGATTTTGGTTGTTTATACAATAATAAATAAACAAGACATGCAATTTGATTATTTTTAAATTATCGATTATCTAAGTGATAAAACAAATAAAACACATAAATAGACAAACGAGGAGACATAAGAAACACAATTTATATAGCAAAAATTTATTAAATAAGTGAGCCTAAACTATCCCAAACAATTTAAACAATCAAAGTAAATAAACAAGTTCAAAATTAGACAAGAATTTATCATTTATTATTCGGATTAGCACCCGACTTATTGACGGATGGCAATGTCATATATCAAATTATTGGATTATGCTCGAATCAACTTCCATCATTTTTGAAAGTCTATCTACCCCCACCTAGTTTGGTTATTAAGTCTAAAGACGTTCTAAAAAGGGAAAGGATAAAACTAGTGTTCCCTAAATTGCCTACCAATGCCAACTTAATGTTCAAGAGGTATTGACTTCCACTTTGAATTTAAGATCTAGACAAAGAAAACTAGGCTTCCTAGTTAGACTCAAAGTTCGCGTCAAGCAAAGCACAATGGACTAGCACGTAACACATAATGATTTCAATACAAGCCTCTTAATTAGTTAAAGGTACATGCTTAAAATTTACTTTTTTTAGGTAAAAACTATAAACATGATATCTAAATGTTCAACAAATGATTAAATTCTATAAGCGAATATCTAAGTG
This sequence comes from Capsicum baccatum var. pendulum, assembly GCA_030864225.1. NCBI lineage: Eukaryota > Viridiplantae > Streptophyta > Magnoliopsida > Solanales > Solanaceae > Capsicum > Capsicum baccatum. The sequence continues at coordinate 69,215,324 of CM061558.1, read as the reverse complement.
AATAGGGCTCACAGTCAGCTTGTCATTGATTATTAAACTAATGAAAAAAACCATTAAAACGTGAACATCATTTTAGTTAAACTAAATAAGCTACTGTGATGAAAATTCATATGACGAAAATTACACCTAAAAGTTGAAACAATATATGAATGTTGTCTGTAGACAAAAAACACATCCAAAATTTAGAATCAATGCTGAAAATATCATTATACAAAAAATAAATTAAACATGCTTCTGAATTTTAAAAATTAAATTGAAAGCAGTTTTTTTTTAATGTTGAACACTGACACAAACCATTTTGTGATTGACCATTAGAGCTAAAAAGTATTTTTAATGTCAAAAATTAGAAAATTATATTCTATCAGTTTAACTGCTAAAACTGATAAAAAATGTTGAAGCTAATTGCCGAAAATTAATGTTCAAAATAAGAAAAACAGAAAATGACTTTAAAAATACTAAACCAGATTTTGAAAATGCTGAAAACGGATTTTTTTCTTTGCTGAAAATTTATTATTTTAAAGGGTGAAATTTAATTGCTGAAAAATATTATTTTTTATACCAAAAAAAACTTATCAAAAATATTTCTGAAGTTAAAATTAAATGATGGGCCTGGACGTATTGTCAATGATTCCGGTAATTGATTTTTAAAGTATGAAAATGGTTTCTTAATGCTGAAAATTGACAAAATATGCCAAAATGAATGTGAGTAAGACGTTGAAAATTAATTATGATAGCCAAAATCAATCGAACATGTTGAAAGTAATTTTAGGCTAATATTTGTTAATTTTAAAATTTAGTAGAGAGAGAAAGACCCGGTTCTCTCTACATTTCCCTTTTCTAAAAATCAAAACGTACTGGTGCCATGACCGACCACCATCTCCCCACAACTGATATCACCCCAAAGCCACCATACCCTCCCACGAGCAAACCTGTGGAATGGTAGTTGATATTCCAGCTAAACAATCTTATAGCGAGATTGCAAGAGACAAATTAATCCGTTCAGAAACCCTCATTCACTTTGAGAATTCCAACGAATCCCATGAATTAAAGTAATCGAAAGATGAGAGCTCAATTTCTCTATCATCCAAAGACAGGAGAAGTCTATATACCCCCGATAATTCTCAATTATCATCAAGGCTATGGGGAAAAAGTTCAACCATCAATATTTAAAAACTAAGTTAACTGATCTCTGAAAACTTAAAGAGAATTTTGCTTTAATCGATTTGGGTCATGATTACTACACTATAAAATTGGGATATCCCTTTTCTCAAAACTAAATCACCCAAGATGGACCATAGTTTATCGCGGGTTCCTATTTGTCTGTCCGAATATGGGAACCAAATTTTGTTTTAAAGGAATCAAAAATTCAAACCACGGCAATCTAGATCCGACTTCCATAGCTTTTGATAGAATTCTATGACAAGGAGATTCTAGAGAAAGTGGGAGGAAAAATTGGTACACTGTTAAAGGTTGATGCATGTACTTCGGCTACCCTGAGAGGCAGATATGCACGTATATGTATTCAAATTCCCCTAGACACTCCGTTAATATCCTCAATCAATATCGGCAATCATAAACAACTAATCCTTTATGAAAGAGAGGGTTTCTTGTGTAAAGGGTACGGGTGACTAGGACACACTTCGATCTCATGCCCATATCAAAAACCACAAGTGCCGATGGCATCTCCAGATCGAGACCTCAAAAGAGTCCCAGAAGCGGAGAAATGGAAAACTTTGGCTTTTACCAGAAGAAAAAGTACTAACAAGAATCTCACCAACCATAAGAATCCAGGTACAACCGATACTGATCAGAACATCAAGTTAAAGCTTTTTTATGTTGCAACAGGTAAGTTCTTGGAAACCAAAAATTTTCATTACACTTCCAATGGCAGCCAGGGCTACGGGGGTTCACGGGTTTTGAAAAACTAGCAGGTTAAGGACCCGACTACCAAGCCAAGCCTAACCGCATCATTACCTATTGGGCCTAACTTGCCAAAGAACATATAGGGAAAATTGAGGCCCAAAAATAACCAATGTAAGATACCTATAGGTTTTTCTTCTGACCAAGTCGGCCTTAGTAGTGACGAGGCCTATACTAGCCAAGAAACGTATAATGGACCCCCAAAATGCCCATTGACCTCCCTTAAAATCAAAAAGAGACCAATGATAATTACCCGGGCCCAAACACTTTATATTCCCACATAAGCTTTACTAAAACCTCTGTTACTGCTAACATGGAAATAAAAACTTCCATCTCAACACTCTCTCCACTTTAAATACACAAACATCCACTATTCTCCCTAGGTCCCTGGTAGCGCCTATCATAAACAGGGACATAACTGTTACTTTAATTATACCCCCATTAATTACCAAACTCAATCGTTATGATGAAGGTATCTCAAAGGTATCCACTCAACCTTTTCGCCACTGCGAAACCACTTCAAACTTCAAAAGTGGTACCAAAACTCCTAACTCTCTCCCCTCTAACTCTAGAGAAAATATCAGAACCAAATTAGGAGAACCTCCCCTTCACAACTCTTCCTCTACCATTGGACCATCACCCAGCCTCATGGCTAGAAATGTGCCTCTCCGACACGGTGATCCCTTTGAAAATCATAATGGGGAACACAAATATCCTGATCATAATTTAGGGATCCGAGCTACCTAGTTGAACTGATAATGGAGGGACTCAACCAAGGGGTTTTCAACTATGGAAATACTATATGGATGTGCACAATGATAAAAATCATCAACCAACAGTTTTAGGGAATCCTTACACCAGAGTATTAAACATAGAAGTTGCAGCCATGAGTCAAAGTCTCCCTTTTCTACCCTTAAAAATATTGGGTTTATTGGAAATAGGACCAACTTTTGCTCTAAGCTCTGGGTTCCCCCCATCTAATGAACCCGACAAACCCACCACTCTCTACTCTATTCTTGGAAATATAAGAGAGGAAAAGGACAACCCAAGCTTTAAAAGAGAACAACAGGGAGATGGAGAAAATCCTGTCCTCCCTCCAAACACCAAAAGCCGACGTATTCACTCTAGAAAAACCACCAAATCACTACTTCAAGGGCATTATTAGTGAGATGTTAATATTGCTACTCTCACTAGAACTCAGCAAATTCAACTTTAAAATCCATCCCCCAATGACGGAGATCTTCAACAAGGCCAAGGTCATTCCCATGGAAAAGAAAAGGTAGGAACCACATCACTCCTTGGGTCCACCCTTAATGCTGAAGGGAAAGGCAATGTCGACAGAGCAACCCTACAAAATCTTATTGATCATGAAAAACTACATTATATGGAATGCTAGGGGGCAAATAACCCTGAGTTTAGAAGACAATGTAAAGCCATGGTCCATATGCATAACCCTTCTATCTTAGCCCTCCTGGAGACCTGAATAAGTAATCATAAAGCTCTCTCTGGTGAGTTTGGGTTCAATATCCAGATCTAATTCCCTACTCTGGGGAGCTCTAGAGGTATTGTGATTATGTATGATAACTCTACCCTCAGCATTAATGACATTGCCATTCTCCCTCATGTGATTCATATATCTATGAAGGTAAATAATTCTCCCCACCCTTAGTTTCTAAGTATCAATTATGCTAGTAACCTCTTTGAAGATAGGAAAATTTTGTGGTCCAATTTTGCTGCCTTTTCTTCCTCTATTAAGGATATCAATCATAAATCTTGGCTCATAGGTGAAGACTTTAATGAGATTTTCAAAGACTTTGAAAAATTTGGAGGCAACAACATCAATAATAATAGGGTTGCCTTCTTTTGGGACTGTTTAAACTCTTGTGACCTGATAGACTTAGGCTTTAAAGGTAGAAAGTTTACCTGGACTAATAAGAGATGAAAAAATAGACAGTCCCTCATTCTAGAAAGGTTAGATAGGTGTCCAGCTAACAATTCCTGGTTTAGATAATACCCTGGAGCTATTGTTACCCATCTTCCCATAACCCACTATAACCATTGCTCTTTCCTTCTCCCCTACCAAAATTACTCCCCTTCTTTCACTCAAAAACCCTTTAGGATGGAAACTATGTGGTGCTCTTATCCCTCCTTCCCAGACCTAATCAAGGACTCCTTTATCCCCTCTCCCTCTTACTGAGGCCATCTTCTCTTTCGAATGGGCTGTCAAATTTTAGAACAAGGAGGTATTTAGCAACATCTTTCAAAAGAAGTGAAGAATCCTGGAAAGACTAGAGAAGAATCCTGGAAAAACTAGCTGGTATTTAAAGGTCCTCTAACTATGCTCTCAACCCCTTTCTCCAGTTTCTGGAAGCCCCCCTTCAAGAGAATTTCAGCAATATCCTCAAGAAAAAACAGGAATTCTGGAGAATAAAATCCATAATAAACTGGCTCAATGAGGGGTATTCGAATAAAATATTCTTCCATACCTCCACCTTAAATAGAAGGATAAGAAACAAAATTAGAGCCATTCAAGATGAAAATGAAAATTGGGCTCACTCTATTGAGGATATCAAAAGCTCCTTCATCAACTTGTACTATAATTTTTTCACTTCTGAACACTCTTTCTCCTACCTCAGATGCTAGAACAACCCCTCAGCTTATGGCTCCATTAAGGGTACTGACCACTCCCTCGTCATTAAACCTCCCTCCAATGAAGAGATTAAAAAGACTTTCTTTTCTTTCCAACCTTAAAAGTCCTTGGGCCTAGATGGGATCCACCCACTGATGGACCAAAACTACTAGAACATTATAGGTACTGTAACTGTCAAGTTTTTCACTAAAACTTTTTTCTCTACCTCTATAGATCCTAGGGTGAACACTACCTACCTCTACCTTATTCCAAAGTGTCATAATGCCACCAATCTGAGAAACTTCAAACCTATTTGATTGTGCAACATCTAATATAAAATAGTGACCAAAATCATAACAAATACACTGAGACCTCTACTTTCTAAGATGATCAGTCTTACTCAGTATAGCTTCTTTTCTAATAGGAAGACCTCTGATAATGCCATTATTATCCAGGAAGTCATTAGTTACTTCAGCAAAATGAAGGGGAGAAAATCCAATATGATTCTTAAGATATATCTGGAAAAAGCCTTAGATAGACTAGAATGGTCCTTTATTAGAAAGACTCTCCATTACTTCAATGTCCCCCCCTAGCTAGCCAATCTTATTATTTTCTGTATCTCTACCTCCTCCTTTTCTATTCTTATAAATGGAGAAAAAACCTCTTATTTCACCCCCACTAGAGGGATCAAATAAGGGGACCCCATCTCCCCCTATCTTTTTATAATATGTATGAAACTCCTATCTAAAAGGATTGATCATGAAGTGGGCATTCTTAATTGGACCCCCATCTCTATCAGCAGGATAGGACCCAAAATTTCCCACTTTTTCTTTACTGATGACCTCACCTTATATACTGTGGCAAATAAGAAGTACTGCCAAACTATCAGGGGCACTCTCAACAGTTTCACCCTTCACTCTACACAAAAAATTAATACCAGTAAAAAAAAAGTCATCTTCTCTAAGAACTGCTCCCAGGAGGATAAAAACAATCTCTCTTGCATCTTAGGCATTCCTCCTAAGGAAAAATTTGGTAGATATCTAGGCTTTCCCTATTTTCACCTAACACCTTGCAATAGAGACTACCAGTTCATTCTTGATAACATCAATTCAAAGCTTGCAGGATAGAAAACTAAATTCCTTAATATGGCTGGCAAAATTATCCTCACAAAATCCTTTTTAGCCAATATTCCTACTCATGTCATGCAAGTCATCCCAATTCTCTCTAATATTCATAAATAGATTGATAGAGCCCAGAGAAACTTTATTTAGGGCACCATCATAGAAAAGAAAAAGATAAACCTAATGAAGTGGAAAACCCTGACTAACTCCAAAGCTAATAGTGATCAGGACCTTCATGAAGCCTCCACTAGAAACACATCTCAGCTGACCAGCCTATCCTGGAGACTATAAAAGCAACCGAACAGCCGTTGGACTAGGATTCTCAAAAGAAAGTATATCCCCCAAGGTATGTCCTATAAAGTCAATAGCTCCAGAACTTGGAAAAATATTCACCTGGGTTGGGAAGTTTGTAAGTCTACTTTCTCTTAGAATTTCCATGATGGGAAGAACATTAACTTCTGGAATGATAGGTGGATTCTGCATTATGAACCTCTGCTTTCCCTCATCCAAACCCCTTCTTATCAATGCTCATGACACCAAGCTATCTGAGGTCTGGCAAGAGGGCTGTTGGAACCTGAATGACCTGCCAATTGTTTTCCTTGACGAACTTATCAAAACTTTCACTAGCTCTCTCACCCATAATCCCAAAATCAAGTCTGATGAGATGATCTGGAACATTATAAGTAATGGCCTCTTCTCCAGCTAGAGTTCTTACAACCACATTACAAAATCTTCTAGAAATAGCCAAGCTCTCAATTTCAGCTGGATTTGGAAGGTAAATATCCCTCTAAAACAAAAGACCTTCCTTTGTTTGGTACATCATTACAGGCTCCCCAACGATCTCAACCTCTTCAGAAGGAGTGGTATACCTTATGCATATTACAATGCTTCCAATCACTATCTGGAAGATTTCTCTCACATCTTTTTTGACTGCCCCATCCTCAAAGATTTCTGGAAGCATGCTCTCCACAAGATGACCCACCTCAACAGTCCAACCTTCTCTAACACCCACCCCTCAAACTGGCACAATGGAAATCTCTTTAGCACTCCTAATTTTATAAATACTTCACCTAGAAGGATATTATTCCCCTCTTTCTTTGGGTCAGTTGGAATAATAGAAACTTTAATTATTTCAATAATAGCAAGAATACCCCAACTTTAACCTTGAAACTCCCAAGCAATGGAGTATAAAATCCTTACAAAAAGTGAGGAATCCATCTGCCGGAGCTATACCATCAACAACAAATGGAACCCCCCTACAAACCATGGCTTCAAGCTAAACACTGATGGCTCATGCTTTGGTAATCCTGGAAACAATGGGATAGGTTGGGTAGTTAGAGCTGGAAATAGTGGTTGGGTGTTAGGCTTCAGCAGGATATTCCATAGAGTTACTAACAACATGATGGAACTTATGGCTCTAACAGAAGGTCTCAAAATGGTTGAACTCAATAATCTTCTTCCTATTGAAATTAACATATACTCTATAGAGATTTTATCCATGTTAGCTAATGGCAACCTACTTTATGATGCTTTGATCTTAGATTGTAGGTCAATACTAAGAAGACTAGGGAACCCGAAAGTAAGCCACTACTATAGGGAACAGAGTGGAGTCGTAGATGCATTAGCTAAATATGGAGCAAAGGCATGCAGATTCACTGAAACCACCCTTGTTGAAGTTCCACCGATATGTGCGAAGGATGCAGTTTGGGAAGACATCTCGAGAACTTTTTTTGAGAGAAAAACTAGCACTAACCACAATACTGCTAGCTGTCCAGGACAAACTCTTATTTTTTTTGAACCCTGATTAAGCATCAGGATTTTTGTAATCTAACCTTGTGTTTTTAACTCTCTTAATTTAATTGCACACCCCGGTTACCAAAAAAAATTTAGACTAAAAATTGGTTAATAATCCCTAAAACATGATTTCTAAGCGACCACATAAGTTTATTGCTAATCCTAAATTATTTTTTACCTAAGTAGTCGCATAAGCACTTAAAGCATATAAATCCCGTCTCCGCAAGCAGTCCCCAAAATTTTATTATTACATAGTGGAGTTTTATATAATAATATTACAGACGTATGAATAATAAAAAATGACACTAAACTAAGAAAGAAACATACAACTTCTTCCAAACTCCCAGACGACTCTTTCAATTCCAAAACACCACTTAATGATACCTGTTAGATACGAACAAAATAGTAGAGCAATCACAAAAAAATTGAAGAAAACAACACATGATTGCAAACGGAGAAACAATAAAATAAAAACACAGCAAGTAAACTCTGAATAATTATTTCAAATTAGTTTCTATAGACATGTTTTCTATGCTTTTTCTATCAAGAATACTACAACATAAGAAAAAATATGTTGATAGATACTAATCAGGCCGCAAAGCAATAATAATAAGACCTTTAGCAAAGTAATTGAAGCAATGAGCTGAGACTGAATGCAACCCCAAAAGTGCCAAAGAACTTGAATTATTTTCATATAGAGAATAATAGATACCAACAGAGAAGTTCTTATCTTTTCTGTTTATAAAGTAATAAAAGAGGGAAAACTATTTTTTTGTTTTTTCTCTGAGAGAGTAGGAGAGTATGAAAAAAGTCTATGCAATAAGAGAAGGGGTTACCCCTTTCGTAGTAAAAGAATTGTGAGATGATAAAAAATAAATGGAAGAAGGAATATTCAGTCAATTAGTTTAAAATGTTATTTTCCTTACTAGAGAGACTAAATCATTTGAGTGTAAGAATAGAATTTCTAGTTTCCATAAACAAGAAAGTAATACATTAAATTAAGGAGAAATAATGTCAATCAGATCGTAATACACTATAATTAGATTAAATTAAGGAAAGTCAATATCATCTAAATCACAATAGATGAGTAAAAATGAATTAAGAAAAAAATCATTATCAATCAATATACCATAATTAGTCAAGTAAAAGCAATCTATCTGGTCTAAATAAGGATGAGATAATCAATAGGAAAATCACAAAACCATGATGTCAGCCAAAATATATGAAAGATAAAGTTGTATCATTGTTTCAATCAATCAGCCACATAATATTCAATTAATAGGGAAAGAAAAAAGAAATCAAGATTTTCACCATCAAAACTAAGTGTCAAATTTGTCATAGTTATATGAATTAGACTTTATCAATATTAACTAAACCAAAAATAGAATCCATAAGTAAGAATAATAACTTCAATAATTGAATAAAAATGAGCAACCTATTAAAATTTAAAGTCAAAATCAATCATCACACAATTTAGGGCATTTCACGCATGATAGCAAAGATGATTAGGAGAAAATAAATCAAAAGGAATTTTGACGAAATTCTTAACCAAACTTTAGCAATTTCAAATCACAACATTTGTCGAAATTAAGAAAAAAGAAAAAGAGCTTTAGAGACTTAGACTTATAATAAAACATGAAATTAAACCTTGGATGGGTTCTCAAGAACCCATTGTTTTTTCGGTGAAACTTGACGGGAGCAAGTGGCATCGATGGTTTGGGCTTCTGTCGATAGGTCAAATCATCGGTGTACGCTTGTCAGCAATATTATTGTGATGTTAGTTCACCGTTTTTGTTGTTTAGTTGGAGAAAAACAGAACATGGAGGAGGGATGGTGGGGCAGCAGCTGTATATTAATAGCACCTCGATGGTTATTAGTTTTGGTAAGAAAATGGCAATAGATGATGGTAACTATAGTTTCGATTGAGCTGAAAGGTTGTTTCGCCAGCTGGAGCAGTGACTGTTGTAAGCATTGAAGGCGATAGTTGCAGGAAGCGGAGAAAATGGGGAGAGAGAAGTGTTGATCGTTCGTTGGTCAGCCGCCCAATGGAAGATCAATGATGCTGGGGCAGTAGCGACGGTGTTTTGCCATTTATAGTTGCCTATCACCAGAGGTTAGAGAGAGAGACAAGTGGAGATAGAGAAAGTGAGATACAACTAATTTTTCAAAATAGATTAGGATTAGGGTATTATTTAAGGTTAAATAGAAAAGGAGAGGAAAAGTTGATCTCAGCCATTGAATTAGTTTTGATCAATGACTGAGCCTTAAAATTATGAATGATTTAAAATTAGGTTAAAATTGTATTGGGAATTTTAAAATTGGACTCAATTGGGCACAATTCAGACTAAATTTGTCATAAATTGAATAGAATTGGGCCAAAAATTAAATAAATTGAGAAAATTAAATTGGGTTGTTGTTTAATAAATATGTACAATAATAAAAAATCCTTATATCCAGATTACTTATGAATAAACCATGTAAATAAAATTATTTGCTTTAAAAACAGTGACAATAATAATTTGAAGTAAAATTAGGCACTAGTAAATCATAAAGTATGAATTTTAAGAAATACTATAATATTAACAACAACGATAATAATAATAAGGTCAATAATAATAATAATAATAATAATAATAATAATATATTGTTTTATAAATTACGGGTGTAAAAATTAAATAATTTAATAAATATAAACACATTTCATAAAAAATATTATATTTAAATTAATAAATTATCTATATTATAAAAACGATAATTCAAAAGTAATAAAAATAATTTGTATATTTTCAAATCACGAATATGACACGTCATTACTTATTTGATATTAAAATAATGCGTAAAAAATATTAATACTTGAGATTAATAATTTTTATAAAAACAACAACCTAAGAGGAGCACTGGGAGGTCAAAATTGGGTGCCAACAGCTACCCCTTCATTGCTTAAGAATGTGAAAGAATTATCGAGCAACGAAAGTTTACGTAGTAGCCAATTTTATTCGACCGAGAAAATAATTTGTTGGGATTGACGCAATAGGAGATAGTTGTAAAAATAGTGTGGCCAAGACTTTGGTTTTAAGTCGCCTACATATCTCTGGTTTTACGAGAATTTGGCCGTGTGAAGTTCTAGATTTAAGAACGAACAATATTTCTAAAGAATGTTAATGATAAAGGATGGTTATCAACAATGATATAATGGGTCAATGAGATTGGAGTGGGAGTTGAAACAACGACTTAGGAGGTATGAAAATGAAAGGTAAGTGATTTTTAAGGTTGAGTTTGTGCCATGGATGGATAAATTGGATGCCATTTCATAAATAGGAGTAAAAATTGTTCATGTTTGTTACACCTTCCTTCATTACTTGCATACTTTCAGTATACTAGATATGAAAAATTAGAACATATAGGTCAATAAATAATTGTCATAAATATCCAATCATATGGGAATGAAGAAAGCGTATCTGTTATATTCTTGGATTCGTTGTCGAGCTTCTCGTAGTCGGATTGGATCGGTCCTCTCTATGCAGTGTTGGATCAGTTGTTGTTCTTCTCAATCTCGGATTGGATGTCAGTCCTCTCAATGTAATGTCGGATAGGTTTCCGAGCTTCTTGATGTCGGATTGGCTATAGGGCCTCTCGATGCTAAGTTAGATCGTTTATCTAACTTTGCGATGTAGGATTGATTGTCGAGCCTCTCTATGCATTATAGGATCAGTCGTCAGGCTTCTTGATGTCATATTGGTTGTTAAGACTCTCCATGCAATGTCAGATTGGCTGTCGGACTCCTCGGTGTTGGATTGGCTATTGGGACTATTAATGTCTATTTGGCTTGCTTGTCCATACAAGTGTCGTGGAGTGATTCTTGTAATCTATACCTGTTAATCTGCACTTAAAGAAAAGTTGTGAGTTTGTAAAAGGGGAGGTTAATTTGTGCCTCTGCCTCGACTGAAGCATCCTCTTCTCTATGTCATCAAACGATAGTAGGCCTTGTCTAGGTCTTTTCTTGGGTAGAAAAGTAAATAATTTTAAAATCATGTTTGAAAATAGTTTTCTTTTGAATGTGATAAGTAAAGCTTACAGAATATGAAATTGTCATGACCAGAACTAGGGCCAAGACGTAATGGGCATCCCAAGTCCACCCAAGACCGGAGACCGCCCCCTTAACCCAACCCAACCGCCTTATACAACCTCATATGGACTGACTTTCAAACATACAAAAAGATAGCATTATTGTTCACATCAAGACTCTGGGATAGGATTGCGACTCTAACTGACCCAAACAAGTATAACCTTACCAAATCCAACCATATATACCTTACCAAACCAAAGAGAATATCAAAACATAATATGATAATGATAACGCTCAATCTACAGCTCTCGCAGGAGTGTAAAGCGGTCGTTTGTCAAATATAGAACCCAACCTGGGTTGGGTATCGATCCCACAGGGAATAGCTTGGCCAACAAGTAAGCAAAATTACTAAACTTTTGGTGCAAGTCTCGTAAGAGGGGGGAATTCTTGTTGTGCAAGTAATGTAAACAAAAGCTGAAATTAATAAAGTAAAAAGAGAGAGATTGTTACGTTGGTTGTAAACAATGAGAATTGAAGCGTTGGGGGTTATGTCCACCTTCTGAGGTATACGTCTCTATTGCCTATGAGTGTGTAGAATTCTGACATGCAATTGCTTATAGAGAATTGTATTCGATGGTAAATCCAAGCGTCTCTCGACCTAAACAAGGACTATTTCACTTTAACTCTCTCGAGCTTAAAGCGTGTCTAACGGTACGAATTCTCCAAGAGGTTAGTCCAGTTACGGCACTAGCTTTTTAATAGGAAAGGGTGTCCTACTACCTTGACATTATCTCTTTTCCAGACAAATAACCTTTCTCTCGAACAAGTTAAATGTTAGAATGGCGTATTCTTGCGTTTGCAACCGCAAAGAATGTAGATTAAGATGAAGAGAATAATGATATAAGCAATATACGTGTCTCGAACTCACAAACTCACAGCAATAGATAGTAACTCATTCGGCTTCCATAACCCCAACAGAGAAGTTTAGTTACCCATGAATGCGAAGGAGATCACGATTGGCATTATTATTATATCACAATATTGGTGAATGGCGTGTAGCTTAGGTGATAGGCGTGAGGCGTGATTCCTTAGCAAGTAACGATTCTCTTGTTGTGGAATTTAAGAATAGAATTAATGGAAAGATTAGAAGAGTAGATTAGAATTGTTGTGGTGGAAGAAGAGAGGGATGGAAGAATGTATTGTGGTGATGGATGAATCTCTCCACTAAGGGAGGAGTTAATTAAAAATTTCTAGCATGATAGGGTATTTATAATACTCCTATCCTACTCCTACTATGCTAATGAAATAAATAACCAAATCCTACTAAACTAAGGAAATACTTAACCCATTTGTACTAGGTTAATGTAACATTCTCCTAATCCAAATAAACTAATGAAATACATAACCCAATTGTACTAGGTTAATGTATCATTGTCAAAATCCAGCTTTGTGTCTGTAAGTCCCCAAAGTCTTCAGAATTGTTGTTTTAGCCCGGGACAGATTTTCCATGCAGCAGTTTTGGTCCTTTAGGCGTCCCACTTCCTTCTCCTTCGTTCGTGAGCTTTCTTTTGCGTCAAGTAAGCCATAAAATGCTGTATTTTGCATCATTTATACCTGAAACTTTACTAATCATGTTTGTTAGCTCATTTATAGGAAAAAGGACTAAAAGTGCATGAAATATATAATTTGTTCTCAAAACTAGGCTAAAATATGGGCAAAATATATTGATATAGGCGTGTAAATTCGCTTATCATCAACACCCCACACTTAGAGATTTGTTCGTACTCGAACAACATATCATGTCCTTCTAAACATCAACTTAGGGTTTTTACAGCAACAACACAAAACATTCTTCAAGACAAGCACAACAATTATCAACAAAGAGTAGCTTTCCGATTATAAGTAGAAACAATTTAACCTCTAGCATAGACTCGTGATGGTGATCAACTCGCATGCAAAAGTTAAGGTGCATAGAATCATATGCCACTATCCAAAACTCATCAACCATGTGTGTCTCACAATATAGTACCCATAATCACTCACAAGTATAGTATATTTTTCAAACATGGATATCAAACTATCCTTGCTCTCACTCTCACAAAGAATTCATATGTAGCAACTGATGACCATAGGCTTGCCCTTAGTGTAATACTCCACTAAATGTCAGAATGTTAAGATTAGGATCAAGTAGGTCTTTTGATGGTTGTAATGTAGGCTAAGGGACGGGTAGGACTATTCTGGCCAAGAATAGTGACTAGGTTCCTAAGCGCTTTAATACATCACTTTGTATCATTGACACTTTTTTCTTTCAACCTTTCTTCTTTCTTTTATTCTACCACCCTTGTTCTCCTCTTTTGTTTTTCAATTTTAAGAACAACTCACTTTTCAGCTTTCTTTTCCTTTTTCTTTTCACAACATACCTCTTATGATAACACTTTCTTTTCCATAACACATTCAAGCACCATTTACAATTTAAAGCATCATACTTACCCAATTTCCTCTTATGTTGTCACATGACTTTTTTTATTTAAAGCACTTAGGAATTTGGATCAAATTACGGTCTTGAAAAAAAATGGATTAGGCTTACATACAAGGTTGTCAAAGAAATAGGCTAAAGGCTCAAAAGGGTTTAACTAGGGATGATGTCCATGGGTAGGTAAAACTGAAGGTAAACAAATATAGGTTGCCAAAGAAATGCCTAAATCATATCCTAACTTACACTCCTTATTTTCGCTTTGCATACATACCAGGCAAGTTCTAGCATCAGCCACAAACATAGAAGATACTATTAATCTTACACACACAAGGCACATGGTCGACTTTATTGGAAGTAATATAGACTCTTGACCCAACAAGTGAAGGAATTGAACCACACAATATCACATAATGAGTCACAACTGGAGCCTAAACGTCTCAATAGTCACAATTGTAGCACATACTCTTGTTATAATCTCATGCTGCCTATCAAAATAATTTCATGCGAAGCTAAAAAAATTTTAACTACTAAAAAAAAACAAAACGAAACAAAAATGAAACAAAACGAAACAAAAATGAAACAAAAGCAAACAAACATAGATGCGAATAGAGAAGTATAGCATGCAATACCACCACCCCACACTTAGACGGGACACTGCCCTCAGTGGAAAATAAATACGAAGAACCTGGTTAGTCGGACTCTTCCTCAATGTCGGGGGTTATACCCCCTTTGTCTGAATCATCATAAGAGTCATCGTCAGAGTTCTCCTCCTCGTCAGAATCAGGCAAGCGTCGATCGTCATCAGTCGGCACATCATTATCTAGAGGTTCCTCAAAGTATACGCCCACTCCACATATCTCCCGTGCATGCATGTTCATTGGGTAGTCGTGGTTCAGCTGTTGGAGCTCTTCAGCAGTTGGAATACGTCCACCACTCATCATAGTAAATCGTGTCATGCCATAGAGATAACGGAAGAAACTCTCATCACGAGCATGTCTCTCCGCAGTAGTAAGGTTGACACCATGAGTTGTTTCAGCATCTTTGACCTTGGTGAGCTCAACCTTCTTTGGGTTATGTGGGAGTTTGTGGTCAGCTGGTTCCTCTTCGATATCCTCCTTCTACAAGATTGCTGTCAACAAATTTCCAAATGTGAAGTGGGACCTTTTGTGGAGTCTGGCTTTCCTCATGGTAGATCGAATTATTGCCCCAAAGTTGATAGGGACATTCGTCATCAAAGCATAGACCAAACACACTCTATCTCTTGATATCTTGGTGTATTGAGTCCCAGGAATAAGACATGAGTTGACAATGCGCATCCATATTCTTGCTTCCCTATTTAGTGGAGCATAGGGGAAGGTGTTGTGTCGGCCTATTTCTTTATGTCTGCCCCACCTTGCCATCGATCTGCTTCCACAAAGTGTGTGTCGTATTGCTCTATAAGGAGGCCTGCTGTACAGCTCTTTGAATGGTGCTGTGTCGACCGAAGGTAAGCCAAGAAAAGAGTTGATCCAATCCGCGGACTGTAACACTTGGCCCCGAATTTTGACTTCATTGCCTGTTGTGTTCGGCGACCAGTTGGCATAAAATTCTCTTGTCAGATCAAGATTGCACTCTCCCATGTCGCGGAAGATGAAATCCAGCTTCAAAGCCATTATTTTTGCCAACATACGCGGCTCCTTCTTTGATAAGGTCTCCTTGTTGATCAAGTCGACGTGAACATATTTTCTTTCTTTGTTGTTGCTGTACCATGCTTTGGCTTCTTCCTCAAGAACCCATTTTATTCCAAACATTCTGCGGGGTAGTTGTGCTGAGGATGATTCTCCTTGGTCCTTTCGACTTCTCTTCTTGCCCTTTTGGGACGTGGTAGCCTTCTCCTTGCCTTGCCTCGCTTTAGGTGCCATTGTACCTGAGACTAGAAATAGTGTTAGTTGCAGCACAATCTCACTTGATACAATCTATAAGCAAACATTAGGGGTATCACCCCACACTTAGTTTTGTTAACACAAATCAGTGAAGTGAAAGTGGTCGATTACTCAGATTTCGTCGACATACGTTTTAGGATTGTATTCCGACAAGAAAATCAGCAATGCATCACTTACTTGCAGCCATTGGACTACTTTCATGGTAGATATAGCAACACTACTACATAGGAGTTACCACATGGAATCGTTATTCATACAACAATCACAACCTCCTAAGTCGGTAGGCCCTATAAGTCTTATCCCGACGGTCGGGATAGTCTAACATGTGAGTATCCAAACAACAATCTTAAGCACTATTCATAGCCATAGTAATTCCGCAAATAGTATAACAATGCTATTAAAACCAATTTCAAGTCGGAAACAAGTCAAGATCTTCCTACGTACATGTTCACTCACATGATTTTGTATCAACAATCCAAACACATGAACATCAACAACAATCTTATACGATTTAGCAATTCATAATAGACATAGCAACGTAGTACTTACGAGAAATAAATGAAGAATAAGAGAGTACTTACTTTCTTGAAGCTTGTGGAGATGGTTTTGTGAATTGGAAGAGCAAAAGAAGAAAATTTTGAGAGGATTTGGATGTATATGCGGCGCCCTTAGGTCCATTTTTAGTGTGGTTATGTTTCAAGACTAAGTCCCCTTTATATAGGAAGAGAATGGGTCGGGTTATGACCCATTTACAATCGGTTTTGGAGACAAAAATGCTACATATGCGGCGCATAATGCTTGGCATAGTCATGACATATGCTGCACATTGTCTATAGCATAATGGGACATATGCGCCGCATAGTCTATGGCATTTGTAGACATATGCGCCGCATAGTCTATGGCATATGAGATACTGAGACCAAATGCCATAGCATAGGCGGAGCATAGTCAAAAGCACACTTAGGAATAGGCGGCGCATAGTGTATAGAACACTAGATTCCGAGACCTTAGTCTATAGGATAGGTTGTGCATCGTTCGTGGCCTAGTTTTACCAAGGCCTAACCTTCCTCGAAGCCTATTTTGGTGTGAGAAATGCTCAATCCATAGCCCTGTGCATCACCATTCCTAACTTACCAACTTTACCATACAATGCGTCCAAATCGTCAATTGAAATCAATCTCCTCGTTGAATACTTCTTGCACCTATATTTGCTCAAAACAAATGAAAACGATTAGTACGATGGGTTGCCTCCCACCAAGCGCCTTAGTTTTGGTCGTGGCACGACTATTATTTTTGGATTTTTCATTTAGCAAAACAAAACAAGTACTAGAATGAAAGGAAAAATGATAAACGATAAAACGATAAAACGATGGGTTGCCTCCCATCTGGCGCCTTATTTATTGTCGTGGCTCGACATAATAATCTCGATTACTTAGACTTCATCAAGAGAAGTGATGGCCATGTCATTCATCGAGTTAAGAGGACCGATATAAGGCTTAACACGTTGGCCATTCACTTTGAAAACAACACCCGTATCGCCTTCCAATTCGACTACTCCAGACGAGTAGACTTGGATGACTTTAAATGGACCAGACCACTTCGATTTTAACTTACCTAGGAAGAGCTTAAATCTGGAGTTAAAGAGTAGTACCATGTCACCTTTTTGGAAGTTTCGTCGAACAATCCGCTGATCATGATACTTCTTCATCCGCTCTTTATATAAATCTGCTCGTTCATATGAATGGAGACGGAATTCATCTAGTTCGTTCAGCTGCTCCAACCTCAGATTCTTCACATCATCCCAATTCAAGTTCAATTGCTTCAATGCCCACAATGCCTTGTGCTCGAGCTCAATGGGTAGATGGCAAGCCTTCCCATAAACTAGCTGATAAGGTGACATACCAATGGGTGTCTTGAAAGCAGTCCTATACGCCCATAGTGCATCATCTAGCTTCCTAGACCAATCCTTCCTATTAGCATTAACCGTCTTTGAAAGGATTTGCTTGATCTCACGATTGGAAACCTCTACTTGTCCACTAGTTTGGGGATGATAAGGCGTAGCCACCTTATGTTGCTTGACCCCATACTTAGCCAATACAGATTTGAATAGCTTGTTGCAAAAGTGAAATCCTCCATCACTTATGATAGTACGAGGTACTCCAAAGCGAGAGAAGATATTATTCTTTAAGAACGCTACAACACGCTTTCCTTCATTTTCGGCCAATGTTACAGCTTCAACCCATTTTGAAACATAGTCCACCGCAACCAAGATGTATTTCATTCCAAACGAATTCACGAATGGACCCATGAAATCAATACCCCACACATCTAGAGTTCTACCTCTAGAATTTTGGACAGGGGCATTTCATGGTGTTTTGAAATAGCACCTTGACGTTGGCATTGGTCACACCTTCTAACATAGTCGTATGCATCTCTGAATATCGAAGGCCAATAATAACCACTTTGCAAAACTTTTCTTGCCGTTCGATTGCCTGCATGATGTCCTCCAACTTGCGAAGTGTGGCATGCTTCTAATATAGTGGGCACTTCTTCATGGGATATACATCGTCGAATGATACCATCCGCGCATCTTCGAAACAAATAAGGCTCATCCCAATAGTAGTGCTGAACGTCATGCATAAACTTCCTTCTTTGATGGTAGGATAAATTGGCAGGTAGCATATTACTCACCACGAAATTTGCAAAATCAGCATACCATGGTAATTTCTCCGTTGTAATTGCTAATATCTCCTCGTCAGGGAATGCATCATCAATCTGAATTTTAGGTTGCGCCACATGTTCATTCTCAAGTCGAGATAGATGATCGGCCACTTGGTTCTCGCAACCTCTTCTATCTTTGACCTCAAAATCGAACTCTTGCAGCAGCAATACCCATCGAATCAACCTTGGTTTTGCATCCTTATTCGTCATTAGATACCTAAGAGCTGCATGGTCTGTATGGAAGATCACCTTAGTACCCAATAGGTAGGCACGAAACTTCTCGAATGCATACACAACCGCTAGGAGCTCTTGTTCAGTAACAGTGTAGTTCCTTTGGGCTTCATTTAGGACCTTACTCGCATAGTAGATAGGATGAAATAGTTTCTCCTTTCTCTGTCCAAGAACAGCACCAACGGCTACACCACTAGCATCACACATGACTTCGAACGGGAGCGTCCAATCTGTTGCTACCATGATAGGGGCTTCAATGAGTTTTCCTTTAAGGCATTCGAATGCCTTTAAGCAATCTTCATTAAAGTCAAACTTTGCATCTTTCTCCAGTAGTTTGCACAATGGACTAGAAATTTTGGAAAAGTCTTTGATGAATCTACGGTAGAACCCAGCATGGCCAAGAAAAATACGACCTCCTTTCATCGAAATTGGAGGCGGTAGCTTCTCAATAACCTCAATTTTTGCTCGATCAACCTCTATTCCTCTTTCGGAGATCTTGTGCCCAAGAACGATTCCTTCTTTTACCATGAAGTGGCACTTCTCCCAATTCAACACAAGGTTGAACTCTACACATCTTTGCAATGCCATGCTCAAGTTTGCCAAACACGCTTCAAAAGACTCACCAATAACTGAAAAGTCATCCATAAATACCTCCAAAGTGTCTTCAACCATATCAGAGAAAATAGACATCATACAACATTGAAAGGTGGCTGGTGCGTTACATAACCTGAATGGCATACGTTTGAAGGCAAACGTACCATATGGGCATGTAAACGTTGTCTTCTCTTGGTCTTCGGGAGCAATACAAATCTGATTATAACCTGAATAACCATCCAAGAAGCAAAACCATCCTTTCCCCGCTAATCGATCTAGCATTTGGTCCATAAATGGCATGGGGAAGTGATCCTTGAGTGTCCAAGAATTCAGCTTGCGGTAGTCCATGCATACTCTCCATCCAGTAACGGGCCTGAGTGGAATAAGATCATTCTTCGCATTTGCGATCACTGTCATACCTCCTTTCTTGGGAACACATTATACAGGACTTACCCATGTGCTATCAGAGATAGGATATACAACTCCTGCGTCTAACCACTTGATAATCTCCTTCTTCACCACTTCTTTCATAGGTGGGTTTAAACGCCTTTGATATTCAATGGTGGGTGTGCACTTTTCTTGAAGCTGAATTTTATGTGTGCAAATCCCAGGTGGAATACCAATAATATCCGCAATGGTCCATCCAATGGCTCTAATATGCTTGCGTAAAATTGCAATAAGAGCTGCAACTTGTTGCTCACCCAAATCGGCTGCCACTATGACTGGAAGAGTGTTTTCGTTTCCTAAGAATGCGTACCTTAAATGACTTGGCAGCTCCTTCAATTCTAACGTGGGTGGTTCTTCAATAGATGGCTTAGCTGGTGGTGTGGGTCGATTCTTGAGATCAAGATCCAGCTTCTTGGGAGTATAGCGATAGGTCCCTAATCCCGATAGAGCACAAATAGCTTCTTCAGAAATTTCAGCATCCTCAATCTCTCCTTTCATGAGCAAAACCTCCAAAGGATCATCAAGAATTTGCTCTTCTTCAAGTCGTTCTTTCTGATCATCAAGGACAACATCAGCCCCAGAAAATACACTCAGATCTTTGGGTTGCTTCATTGATTTGCAAACATCAAAACGAACCACTTCGTCATTTATTCGGAATGAAAGCTCATTAGCTCTCAAATCAATGAGCACACTTCCTGTTGCAAGGAAAGGGCGCCCCAAGATTATGGGAACCTCAGAATCTTCTTCGCAATCCAAGATGACAAAGTCTGCTGGGAAGATAAATGAAGAAACCTTTACCAAGACATCGCATAAAATACCAACAGGTCGTTTTACCGACCTATCCGCCATGACAAGCCTCATATTGGTTGGTGTAGGATCTCCTAACCCCAACTTCTTGTAGATCGATAATGGCATCAAGTTGATGTTGGCTCCTAAATCACATAATGCTTTGGCAAAGTTCAAAGATCCGACGGTGCAAGGAATAGTGAAAGCTCCGGGGTCGGCCTTCTTCTGAACTATCGATCGGGTAGCAATTGCACTACAATGATGCACATCATCGTTCAGCTCATAACTTGCTGCCCTCTTCTTAGTCAAAAGATCTTTCATAAACTTCGCATACCCAGGCATTTGTTCAAGTGCCTCTACCAGTGGAACATTAATGGTCAGCTGCTTCAACATAGTCATAAATTTGCTGAACTTAGTGTCATCCGCCACCTTCTTTAATCTTTGGGGAAAAGGTGGTGGTGGGTATGGAAGTGTTCTCTCCGTGGCTTTCTTCTCCTCTTGCTTCCGTTTTTCCCTTTTTTTCAGGTTGCACGTCACTAGGTGTAACGTCCATGTCCGCAATTTCATCAAACACTTGCTTGCCTGTTGCTGAAGTTCCCAGCACCTTACCACTTCTGGTCGTGATGGCCATGCATGACCCATCATTCCTTGGGTTTTGCACCGTATCGCTCGGTAAGGTGCCAGCCTTTCTTTGATTGAATGCTGCTGAAAGTTGGCTTAATTGCTGCTCTATTTGCTTGATAGAAGTGGAATGAGAATCAACTAATTGCTTCATGGAGGACAAATCATTAATCACCTCCGTAACTCCCGCGCTCGTTGCTTCCACTCCTTTCAATAACTTAGCCATCATGTCTTCCATACTTCCAGAATTAGATGTGGTGGTGTCACGTCTACCAGGGGGAACGTACAAACCACTCTTTTCTTTGTTTTTCTTCCAACTACCTTGGTCTTTGCTTCCAGATTTATCATAATAGTTCCGACCTTGGTTTCCTTGGGCATTCCCGCGGAAACCCCCCTGATTGTTCAAGTAGTTGGCCTCCTCTTCAGAATCAGATTCGTCTCTTCCTTTTAGTGCTACAGCTTTCACTTTTTCGGTCTTCCCTGATAATAAATGCTTTGTCAGAAGATCCACTTGTGTTTTCATATGCGCCATGTCTTGATCACGTTCTTCTTCTCTTCTTCTTTGGTCTGCAGTCATGCCAATAGATAGAGTGGGGCTTGCTACCTCAGAATCCCTGGTATGCCAAGCTCTACTTTGTTTCGTCATGCGATCTAGCATATTGCTTGCTTGACCAAAGGTGAGGTCCATAAAAGAACCTCCAGCTGCGTTGTCCACCACTGGTTTAGTTATTGAATTCAAGGCTCTATACAAGATCTCCATGAGGTGAACATTAGTCATGTGATGGTTTGGGCATCTCGCTAGCTTTGTCTTGAACCTCTCCCATGTTTCATGAAGAGCTTCAGAGGGAAGCTGACGAAAGTTGCTGATTTCATCTCTCAATTGAGCCCTTTTGGATGGCGGAAATAATATTTCTAGGAAAGCGTCTCTCAATTGCCTCCAATTTGTAATTGAATCAGGAGTCAGCCCATTCAACCATAGTGTTGCCTCCTCAGATAGAGACAATGGAAATAGACGTAATCGAATAGCATTCTGACCAACACCAGGATTGTCAAAAGACTTGCATGTAGAAATAAAGTTGATGAGATGCATATTCGGATCATCGCCTGCTAGTCCACCAAATAATCCCTTGAGTTGCAATAACTGAATCATGGTGCTTGTGATGTTGAACTTGGCTCCGAGCGCTAATGGTGGTGGAATTATAGCTCCGGTGGCTCCGGCACCATCAAGATCATCATCATCATCGTTGAGAGCTGGTTGCAAAGGTTGGCAATCATACCTATACCGAGCTTGTCGATCTCTTCGGTTGGCAGGTGTTATAATTTCAGCATCACGCCTAGGGTTTAGTAACTCGTCATCACCTAAATCTTCATCGTCAGGATTTGTTGCTCGCCCAGGATTATCAATGTTTTGTTGTTGGACTTGAGCAGCGGCAAGAGCAGCTAATCTTACTTGCTCGTGTTGAGCAGCCATCCTGTCGATTTCAGCTTGTGCTTCCATTCTTCCAATGCGTTGTGGTTCAGGATTGATTGGTAATAACGGTTGACCAGAACTTCTAGTATGGGGCATGCACTAAAGTAAAAACCTGCAAGAAACAAAAACAAAAACTAAAAGTAAAAGTACGAGAATCTTTGACCAAAGGGTCTAGTAATTATCACGAACTTGATTGACACTCGTATTCCCCGTCAACGGCGCCAATTTTTGATAACGCTCAATCTACAGCTCTCGCAGGAGTGTAAAGCGGTCGTTTGTCAAATATAGAACCCAACCTGGGTTGGGTATCGATCCCACAGGGAATAGCTTGGCCAACAAGTAAGCAAAATTACTAAACTTTTGGTGCAAGTCTCGTAAGAGGGGGGAATTCTTGTTGTGCAAGTAATGTAAACAAAAGCTGAAATTAATAAAGTAAAAAGAGAGAGATTGTTACGTTGGTTGTAAACAATGAGAATTGAAGCGTTGGGGGTATGTCCACCTTCTGAGGTATACGTCTCTATTGCCTATGAGTGTTTAGAATTCTGACATGCAATTGCTTATAGAGAATTGTATTCGATGGTAAATCCAAGCGCCTCTTGACCTAAAAAAGGACTATTTCACTTTAACTCTCTCGAGCTTAAAGCGTGTCTAACGGTACGAATTCTCCAAGAGATTAGTCTAGTTACGGCACTAGCTTTTTAATAGGAAAGGGTGTCCTACTACCTTGACATTATCTTTTTTCCAGACAAATAACCTTTCTCTCGAACAAGTTAAATGTTAGACTGGCGTATTCTTGCGTTTGCAACCGCAAAGAATGTTGATTAAGATGAAGAGAATAATGATATAAGCAATATACATGTCTCGAACTCACAAACTCACAGCAATAGATAGTAACTCATTCGGCTTCCATAACCCCAACAGAGAAGTTTAGTTACCCATGAATGCGAAGGAGATCACGATTGGCATTATTATTATATAACAATATTGGTGAATGGCGTGTAGCTTAGGTGATAGGCGTGAGGCGTGATTCCTTAGCAAGTAACAATTCTCTTATTGTGGAATTTAAGAATAGAATTAATGGAAAGATTAGAAGAGTAGATTAGAATTGTTGTGGTGGAAGAAGAGAGGGATGGAAGAATGTATTGTGGTGATGGATGAATCTCTCCACTAAGGGAGGAGTTAATTAAAAATCTCTAGCATGATAGGGTATTTATAATACTCCTATCCTACTCCTACTATGCTAATGAAATAAATAACCAAATCCTACTAAACTAAGGAAATACTTAACCCATTTGTACTAGGTTAATGTAACATTCTCCTAATCCAAATAAACTAATGAAATACATAACCCAATTGTACTAGGTTAATGTATCATTGTCAAAATCCAGCTTTGTGTCTGTAAGTCCCCAAAGTCTTCAAAATTGCTGTTTTAGCCCGGGACAGATTTTCCATGCAGCATTTTTGGTCCTTTAGGCGTCCCACTTCCTTCTCCTTCGTTCGTGAGCTTTCTTTTGCGTCAAGTAAGCCATAAAATGCTGTATTTTGCATCATTTATACCTGAAACTTTACTAATCATGTTTGTTAGCTCATTTATAGGAAAAAGGACTAAAAGTGCATGAAATATATAATTTGTTCTCAAAACTAGGCTAAAATATGGGCAAAATATATTGATATAGGCGTGTAAATTCGCCTATCATCAGATAATCAAACCCAAAATGTAATACGACGAAACATTGAGAAATTATGTTTGATAATGCCAGCCTCCCAGCTTTTTCCAATTCCAAGGCCGACTCCAATAGCGATACCGCCCATACCGACTCCCCAGAAGTACCACAAAGCCTGTATCCAAAAGAATACAAATATTCAGTTAGGATATGCCCCCAACTATGGTCAAAACCAATGTCCAAAATGAAAACAAAATGTCTAAGAGTATCTATATCGTGAAATAGAGCCTTCCAGAAAGATAGCAGCTCACCACTTTAATCCAACTGTTGTCCCCGAGTCAATCATATGTAGGAGGAGTCGAATTATTGGTTCCTGCATAGCGTGGGTATACAACCGCCAATAGACGGGTTTGCGAATGACCGCTAGCAGGTATCTCTGGATAAGGATAAAGTAATGTCATTTAAACAACCAAGTAAAACAATCCATTATGCATACTACCATACATATATACATATATATAAAAGTGCCGAGAAAGGGAATCTGTGTTTAAATTGCATTTAAAAGCTTTACCTGGGCTATGTAACCTTGCCGTTTAATCAAATCGATGGGCCATTTGGGTTCAGCTCCCCGTCCTGAAAGAGTCCCATTGCATGTAGTTGCACGACCAGGAAATGTCCCATGGGATGACTAGTATATCCATCCAATATAAAATATGACCCTTGAACGTGGTCATCAAAGACCCCTCATATCAGCAAATATGAGTTTCCAATTTTGATTCCCCCAGAACCTCCATCTTCTAAGAAGCTCTGTGGGTCTTTCTCCACCTTCGCTCTCGTAAAAGTAGGAGGATCCATCTTTATAAATTGACCAACAATTGTGGCCTTAGAAAATAAATCACTAGTCGTACCCCGCTTGGCTTAAACAGCGACCATCTGAGTAATAACATAGATAGACCGACAAAACTCCGCATTTGTTACGTTAACCTGAGGGACCTGAGGAGAAGTA
Organism: Capsicum baccatum var. pendulum; assembly: GCA_030864225.1. NCBI lineage: Eukaryota > Viridiplantae > Streptophyta > Magnoliopsida > Solanales > Solanaceae > Capsicum > Capsicum baccatum. The sequence goes on along the minus strand of CM061558.1, from coordinate 69,189,855 downwards.
GGTAGAATAGGAGGAACTCCAGTATAATCGACAATTGGACCATGAGATCGAAGATGTACTCCAGACGTAGGAGGTACCCCTTTAGTATTATCCCGAGATGAGGCAGAAAGATTCCTTTATGTTCTAGATCTAGGAGTCATGATCTGAAAGACAAATAACAAAGGATTAGAGAGGATTCCAAGACTGAGAATTTTAAGAAAGTGAAACATTCTGGAATGTGTTGCAGCCTCTCTTACGAGTGTGGTGTGCTACACACCTCTAAAAGAGACTTTACTCAACATGGCTTTGTGGACTTCCCAGTTAAATATGAACCTAAAGCTCTGATACCAACTTTTCACGACCCAAACTAGGGCCTAGGCGTAATGGGATCCCAAGTCCAACCAGGAGTGGAAATCGCCCCCTTAACCCAACCCAACTGCCTTATGTAGGCTCAGATAGACTGAATCTTGAACATATAACAAGATAGCTTTATTGTTCATATCAATACTCTAGGATAGGATCACGACCGTGACCGACCCAACCAATTCTAACTATACCGAACCAAACCATCCATACCATACCAAACCAAAGAGAATATCAAAACATAATATGCTAATCAAACCCAAAATATAGTGTGATGAAATAGTGAGAAATTATGTTTGATAATGCCAGCCTCCTAGCTTATTCCAATGCCAAGACCGACACCAATACTGATCCCGCCCATACCAATCCCACAGAAGTATCACAAAGAATCTATCCAAAAGAATAGAAATATCAGGTTGGAACATGCCCCCAACCACGGCCAAAACAAATCTCCAAAATGAAAATAAAATATCTAAGAGTACCCATATCATAAAATGGAGCCTTTCGGAAAGATGGAAGCTCAATACTTTAAACCAAATGTTGTTCTCAAGTCAATCACTATGTAGAAGGAGTCGAACGGCCAGTTCCTACATAGCGTGGGTATACAGCCGCCAGTAGACGAGTTAGCGAATGACCGCTAGCATGAATCTCAGGATAAGGATAAAGAAATTCCATTTAAACAACCAAGTAAAACCATCCATTATGCATACAACCATACATATATATAAGTGTCGGGAAAGGGAATCCGTGTCTAACATGCATTTAAAACCTTTACCTGGTCTATGTAACCTTGCCATTTAACCATACCCATGGGCCGTATGAGTTCAGTTCCCCCTGCTGAAAGAGTCCCAGTGCGTGTAGCCACATGACCAGGAAATATTCCATGGGATGACAAGTACATCCCCCCAATATAAAATGTGACATTCACACGTAGCTATCAAAGACCCCACATATCGGCAATCATGAGTTTCCAGTTTTGGTTCCCCCGAAACCTCCACCTTCCACGGCTCAGTTACACATGCTGCCATTAATGCCCAAATTAAAACCATATCCAAACAAATCCAATTGCCATTTATTAACCAAGGCCGTTTATTAATGGTATCATCATACCGACTATACTTGCAAGATTTATCCATAGCCAAACCATTTAGGTTAAGGGGACTCTAAAGTGCCCTTTTCGTTTACCATATTAACCTTTTAGGAGACTTCCATATACTGCACAAGTGAAACCAATAAGCCTTTAACCTTTGTAAACCATTTAAACCATTTATAGTTTTATGCATAAACTGAAAACAAGCAAGAGTTCCACTTAAAGAAGTCAATGCAATGAACATATCTTTAAAAGCATTTTATCAAACACCTTGGGGGTATAATACAACCAAAACCTATTCCAATTGCCCAAAACCAGCATTAATACATATAAAAGCATAGTTAAACCATAGGAAACCATAACCAAAACATTTACACCAAAACCCCTAATTATTAGTTGAAAACTATAACCCTTACAATATTGAAACCATGAAAACACCATAAAATCCATGCCTTAAACTGAGAATGATGATTGAAGAAAATCACCAAAGAAAGCCTTAAAGAAATCCCCAAGTTAAAACCCTAGCTCTCTTGCCCTAAAATCTCTTGAGAGAATTGTTGAATGTTTAGGAATAGTTTTCTATGTGTTAATGAATAGAATAATAGGGTAAATAACCTCCTAAGTGTATTAGAATTCATGGTTCACAATTAGGTTAGTAGGAAAATGTCTAGAATACCCCACTTAAGTCCCTTAAAAACCCGTCATAGGGATACGACTGACCCTCTTACGAGTCGTACCTTTCCTTATAATTGGTTATCGTACCCAGGCCTTAACCTTGGATCAGACGTTGTCCAGTACACGACTCATCCAACCAAGATGTAATTTCAGCATACAATCCGTACCCATGATCTGTATCCCTGGAAGAATGAATTACTAAGAGGATCAAGCACAGCCCACAATATGAGTCACCGATACGACTAGTATCCAAGACTTATGACCTATACCCTAAAGTCGTGACCATTCCAGTGATCAAAAACATCCCACCAACTAACATTGGTCAGCTTACGATAGGACCATACCACTCGTACCCCAGTATACAGCTCGTACCCTAGAGTCATATTGGGTCGGAAGAACGGATTTCAAGGGAAAGTTCTAAGGCCAAAGCCCAAGATGTAACATTCTCCCCCACTAGGAACATTCGTCCCCGTATGATGAATAAGGTAGGGGTATCCTCACATAGATTCATTTACATTATCAAATATCCCTTTAATAAAGTTTGAAAACAAAGAGGCAAAGATATTAATCTTTTCTTTAACAAACTCAGAAAATAAAGATGTGTTCAAGAACATATACCTCCCGCTCGAATACCAGGAGAAGAAAAAAATGCAAATACTTGGACTTCATGTCCTCTTTCGTTTCCCAGTAGCTTCTTCTACCTTATGGTTCCACCACAGAACCTTAATTGAAGCCACATCCTTGGTCTACAACCAACAAACTTGCCTATCCAATATCCCAATCAGGACCTCTTAATAAGATAGAGAATTTGAGATATCCAACCCTTCCAAAGGAACAACTATAGAAGGATCGCCAATACACTTCCGCAACATGGAAACATGAAAGACGGGATAAACCAAACCAAAACTCACAGGCAACTCCAACTTATAAGAAACATTGCCTACACTCTGCAAAATCCTATAAGGAATAATAAATCGAGGACTGAGCTTTCCTTTCTTGCCAAACCGCACTACTCCTCTATGGGAAACACCTTTTGGAGCACCTTGTCCCCAACCTCAAACTCCAAGTCTCTAAGCCTAATATCCGCATAGGACTCTTGGTGACTATGAGCATCCTTAATCCTATCCTGAATGACCGTCACCTTCTTTATAGCTTGATAGACCAAATCAGGACTAAACATATTAGCCTTTTCAAGATCAAACCATCCAATAGGAAATCTACACAGCCCGTCATACAATGCCTCAAAAGGAGCCATATGAATACTAGAATGATAACTAGTGTTGTAAGCAAACTCTACCAAAGGTAGATGCTTAACCCAACTGCCACCATAATCAATCACGCACGCCCAAAGCATGTCCTCCAATGTCTAAATAGTTCTCTTCACTTGCCCATCCAACTGCGGATAGAAAACAGTACTCAGACTAACCTTAATCCCCAATCCCTTCTAGAAAGACCGGAAAAATAAGAGGTAAACTGCATATCACGATAAGAAAAAATCAAAACAGGTACCCCATACAGCTTCACGATCTCTTGAAGATACAACTTTGCATAATCCTCCATCGAAAAAGTAGTCATTACCAGCAAAAAGTAAGCAGACTTAGTCATCTTATCCATGATGATCCGAATCGAATCAAAATAATTTTGAGACTGAGGAAGACCGGTAACGAAATCTATATTGAACATCTACCACTTCTATTCAGGAAACTCTATTTCCTGATGCAACTCACCAGGACTCATGTGCTCAACCTTAACCTATTGACACACTATGCACTTGTCTATGAAGGCAATAACATCCCTCTTTATACCATTCCACCAATTGATTTCCTTGAGATCATGATACATCTTTGTCAAACTAATATGGACAACATAGCGCGACTCATGTACCTCATCCCAAATCCTTTGTCGTAACCTGTCGGCATTCAGAATAGACAGCCTCCCTTGGTATCGTAAAGTTCCATCACCACTAATCTCAAACACCGCCACCTTTTGCCTGTCGATATCACTCTTGATTTTCATCAAGATTGGGTTCATGACTTGCTTCTCCTTAACTCTGCACTAAGAGATGATCAAACCACTTCTTTTACCATCACACCACCATCTTTAAGATTCAAGAGACGAACTCTAAGATTGTCCAAATGGTGAATATACTTCACCAATTCCTACTTTCCTTTCTCCACATGAGCCAAAATTCCCATATACAACCTAGTAAGAGCATCGACAACCACGTTAGTCTTATTTGGGTGGTAGTGAAGTCTCAGATCATAATCCTTGAGAAGCTCAAGCCTTCTCCTTTGTCTGAGATTAAGCTCTTTCTCTGTGAATATGTACTGAACACTCTTATGATCAGAAAATATACCCACTTGAACACTCTATAGATAATGTCACCATATTTTTAAAGAAAACACAACCACCAATAAAGCCAAATCATGAGTAGGAAAATTCCTCTCATGCACCTTCAACTGCCTTGAAGCATAGAAAATCACCTTCCAATACTCTATCAAAATACACCAAGCCCTACTTGATGCATCACAATAAATCACAAACCCATCATAGCCTTTCGGCAAAGTCAAAATTAGAGCCAACATCAACCTATCCTTCAATTTCTCAAAACTCTCCTCACAAGCATTTGACCAAGAAAACTTAACCTTCTTCTGAGTTAACTTAGTCAAAAGAGCTGCTATCGATAGGAAACTTTCCATGAACTGCCTATAATACCTAGCTAAACCCAAGAAGATCCAAACATCAGATGGAGTCGTGGGCGCCTAGGCTACCCCTTTACTGCAGCAACCTTTTAAGGATCAACCATTATCCCCTCGCTTGAAATAATATGACCCAAGAAAGTCACAGTATTTAACCAAAACTCACACTTAGAGAACTTGGTAAACAACCATTATTCCTTTTAAGTTTACAACACCACACAAAGATGAAAAGCATGATCTACCTCACTCCTTAAATACACCATAATGTCATCAATAAACACAATAACAAAGAGATCCAAATACTGCCTAAACACCCTGTCCATCAGGTCCATAAATTTTTCCAAAACATTTGTCAATCCAAATGACATCACCAAGAACTCAAAATGCCCATCTAAAGTATGAAAAGTCATCATAGGGATATCCACCTCCCTAACCTTAAGCTGATGGTACCCAAACCAAAGATCTATCTTGGAAAAAAACTTGGCACCCTACAACTAATCAAATAGATCATCTATCATTGGGAGTGGATACTTGTTCTTGACCGTTACCTTATTCAACTACCTGTAGTTAATGCATATCCGAAGGTAACCATCTTTCCTATGCACAAATAGCATCGGTTCACCCCACAGAGAAACACTAAGATAAATAAACTCCTAATCCAAAAGATCTTTAATTTGCTCCTTGAGTTCCCTTAACTCAGCAGAAGCCATTTTATATGGTGGAATAGATATTGGACAAGTGTCCGAAAGCAATTCAATGCCAAACTTTGCTTCCCCATCTAGAGGAACACCAACAAGATCATCAAAAAAGATCTCTAAAAACTCATTAACTACCCAAACTAACTGCAAAAAAGGACCTTCTGAGTTGGAATTTTTAACTCAGACCAAGTGATAAAGACACCTTTTAGAGATTAACCATTGAGCTCTAAGATATAAAATAAATCTTCCCCTAGCAGTTACCCATCTCGGTGCTAAATACCACTCCCATTCTTATGCTCAGGATCTTAAGAAACCCACTTCAAAAATAGCATAAGGGTATACAGGAAAACCAATTATGCTTTTCTTTCTTTAAATCTCAAGTCATATGAACAATGCGGATTCTTTATCTTAGGTTAGGACCAAAAGGTCAAATCTTTATCAAAAATCTGAGAATAATCTTATCATAGGGTGCTCATAGCACAAACAATCTTGAAATAGAAATCTTTAATTAGGGCTTAGTGACCCATGCATTAAACTTATGTCAAAACATCAAAATGTTCATGCTTGATAATGTAAATATTGATAAATCAACTCAAAATCTAGAAATTTTTGAAATATTCATGAAAATATGAATATAAACATGCACCTCAACTTCCAAATCGCTTGAAATCCCATAATCTTATAAATAGCAACATTGGGTATAAACCCTAACTTCAACTTCAAGGGAAATCACAAAAAATTCTCTAAATTTGTAATTAAAATAAGTTTTGGCCACAATGATGAAAGGATTATCTTTGTTGAAAAACCCCACATACCTCAATTGATGATCTTAAAAGCTAAAACTTGAATCTTGAATCTCTATTGATGCTTTGGAGATGAATTCTTAGAGTTCTTGAATTGGGGATTCTTAATCTTGAATTGCCTTAGAGAATTAATGAAGAAATTAGGTTTCTTAGGGAAGAAGATTTGATGATCTAGGGTTTATTTTTGACAGAAAGTGGATGAAATTGCATAAAGTGCTTTGGAATATGTTAAATCTTGTGTTTTGGATGGATTGGTGGCTTAGGAATTGACCAAAATACCCTCTTTATACTTCTAAACGAACTGAAAAAATATAATATTTTCCAAATTGGGTGGCCACCACGACGTGCTACGATCGCGGTGGCTCACTAAAATGTAAACGAATGGGATCTGGGCTTTAACTGTGACGTGACACAATCGTGGTGCCCTATTCTTTACCATTTTGGCCACTAGCGCGATGCGCCAGTATTGCGAAGGCTTATTGGAAATTGACTAGTGGGAAATTGGTCCTCTCCATGATGTACCAATATCATGGAGGTCCACTGTAATTTGACAATTATGAATTTTGCCTTCCCCACGACGCGCCAAGTGCCCAGGTGGCACACTGTTAACTTAAAAATGCCTTAACTCCTTTACCGAGTGTCGTATTTGGGAGAATCTTATATCGATGGAAATCTTATTAAATTTCCCACACAATGCGAAGTCTAAATCTTGAAAATTCCACATAGAATAAATATTATTCATTTTTGAAGCTATCTCTTAATTTCTAGGAATGAATTTAAGCTAAGAAAGTTTGGGGTATTACAGTTACACAGTTAAATGTATGCAAATGGAGACACATACATAAAGTCATTCATTACAGTGATTAACTATGTACCCATAACTCTATGACCTCAATACTCCACACAATCACCATGCTCAATTATGTTTTCAAACTTGGTAACTCACAGTCATTCTAGTAGCACAACTCAACACATGCACCATAACATATTTTAAAATTGAATTCCTAAGAACAAATCTCCAAATTTCACTCATGTGTTAGTGCACAAAGCATTTTCACAGTTCAAAGAAAGCATAATGATTTAAATCACCTTAAAGTGCACATGGTGATGTTTAACTCTGCACCCATGACACATTGCACCAAGAAATCCACACTTAACATAGAACACCTCAAGTATTCACACAATTTAAAACTAATAAATGTTCAAATAATATAATTGGGTAAAGAGAAATAGAGAAATTTCAAGCACTTACCCAAATTGAGATGTCAGAGAAAGGACAGAGATCTTTTGGGCATGACACGCTTTGTGGGTTATTCTAAATGGGGAGGGTGGCATATTAGGTTGAGAGAATTATGAGACGAATTAGGGATTTAGGGGTTTTTAAGAAGGGAATTTGGGTTATATGGGGTGGTTTCAGGTTAAACCCAACTTTTTAATTGACAAACCTCAAAAAAAGAACCCCTCCGTGTCATGGAGCTTAGTCTCTGTGATGAGCTCCATGGCAAGGGGATATCGTAGAAGCTTACTGACTTTTGTCTTCACAAAATTTTCTTTTAGCATGATACGGACCTTATCACAGAGGACAAGGTCTATGGCATGGAGCTATCGCGGAAGGGTACTATTTTGTGCCTTTAGGGGAATTTTCGTTCCCTTTTTTTCTTTCCGTTATTTTTCACCAATGCAATACATATTTACATACGTGATAGCCTCTTAAAACATAAAATTAATCACTTTTAGTTTTTCCCCAAGCCATGAAGTTTCTCATACCTGCACTCTTAATAAAAAAATAAAAATACATAAGAAAAAGTGGGTTGCCTCCCACCTAGCACCTTAGTTTAGGTCGTGGATTGACACATCTTTTTGTATTTTTGGTTTATTTTCTTTCTTTTTTTCAAATTAAAAGTAAATTAACTATGCTTTTACATTACATTCGTGGGTTTCCTCCCACGTAGCGCCTTATTTAATGTTGTGGCATGACCAAGCTCAGCTTCATTCTTCATCAAATAAGATGGACGTCTTGTGCCTGTACACATGATCTGCCCAATCATGCTTAAATCCCTGCCCATTTAAAAAGAACGAAGCATTTTTGTCCTCACGCCAAAGTTCAACAGCCCCATGAGGAGTCATTTTTGCAACTTCAAAGGGTCCAAACCACTTACACCTTAATTTGCCTGGAAATAGTTTTATTCTGGAATTAAATAATAACATTTGCTGGACCGGATCAAAGACTCAAGTCATAATTTGCTAATCATCCCATCTTTTGGTTTTCATTTTATAAAATTTTGCATTTTTATATGCATGTAAGCGAAACTTATTGAGTTCGCTCAATTGTAGCATCTTCTCTTCTAATGTCTTCATATCAAGATTCAATTTCTTCACTTCCTAATAAGCTTGATGCTTAAGCACTGCGGGCAAGTGAAGTGCTTTCCCATATACCAAATGATAGTAAGAGATCCTAATAGGCATTTTATAGGTTGTCCTATATGCCCATAGTACATCATCCAGCTTAACTGACTAATCCTCATGCTGACTATTAACTGTCTTCTGCAAGAACTACTTTATTTCTCTGTTTAATACTTCCACTTAGCCACTCATCTGTGGATGATACAAAGTGGCAACCTTGTGTATGACTCCATACTTTGCCAATAAGTTCTTGAACCAATGGTTCACAAAATACATTCCTGTATACTAATGATTTCTCTGGAAGTGCCAAAAGTGAGAAAATATATTCTTCTTGACAAATTTCATCACCACCCTAGCATTATTAGCAGGGAGTGCTATAGACTATACTCACTTGGACACAATTTATAGCCACCAAAATATACATGTTACCATTTGATGGTAGAAATAGGCCCATAAAATCAATCCCCAACACATATAAAATCTCAACTTTAAGAATATTATTCAGGGGCATTTCATAGCTCCTCGAGATAGTGCCCATTCTCTGGAATTGATCACATTCTCTCATATAATCTATAGCATCTCTGAACAATAGAGGATAAAAGAAACCAAATTGTAATACCTTTCTTGCTGTCTATTAACCACTATGATGACCTCCATAAGATGATGAATGACAACTTTCCAACACCTGTTTGGTTTCAGCTTATGAAATATATCTTCTCACAATTCTATCAGCACCTTATTTAAACAAATTAGGCTCATCCCATATGTATAAGTGAGAACCATGAAACAACTTCTTCTATTGACTTGTGGCATCTGGAGGATACATATCATTAACCAGTAAATTTACTATACCAACATATTATGGAACCTTTGCTACCTCCAGTGCCATCAACTAATTATCCAGAAACTCCTCCCAAATGCATAATGTATCATCTACAACATAAGTATTACTCACAAGTCCCGATAAGCTATCAGCCACTTGATTTTTAGCTCTTTTTCTATCGCAAACCTCCAAATCAAATTCTTGGAGTAGAAGAATCCACCTGATTAACCTTGGCTTCACATTTTTCTTATTGAATAAATACCAGATAGTAGTATGATTTGTATGAACAATTACCTTCGTACTTACCAAGTATGCTCTGAATTCATCAAATGCATAGATGAGTGTCTGCATTTCTTTCTCTGCAATTTTATAATTGACCTAGGCTAGATCTAAGGTCTTACTTACATAGTAGATAGAGTGAAATACCTTATATTTTTGTTTCCCCAATACTTCTCCAACAACCACATCACTTGTACTACATATCAGCTTAAACAACAATGCCTAATTAGGAGCAATTAGAATGGGTGCTTCTGTCCACCTTCTTTTTAAATTATCAAATATTTCTGACACTCGGCCCTAAAGTCAAACTTTACCTCTTTCTCCAGCAGCTTACACATAGGACTTGCTATTTCTTAGAAGTCTTTGATAAAACGTCTGCAAAGACCTGTATGTTTTAGGAAGCTTCTTACACCGTTCACTAACACTGGATATAGCAGTTTCTCAATGACCTGTACTTTAGCTCATTCCACCTTAAGTCCTCTATGTGACACCTTATGACTAAACAATACCTTCTTTGACTAAAAAGTGGCACTTCTCCCAGTTTAATACAAGGTTAGTCTCTTCACACCGAGCCAAGACCCTGTCTAAGTTCTATAAGCACACATCTAATGAATTACCAAAAACAGAATCATTTTCCACGAATACCTCGACAAAATCCTCCACTATATCATACGAGATAGCCATCATACATCTCTGGAAAGTTTCTTGTGCATTGAAAAGACCAAAGAGCATACGTCTAAATGCATAAGTGCCACACAGACAGGTGAAGGTTGCCTTTTCCTGATCTTCTGGCACTATAACTATCTAATAGTATCCTGAATACCCATTGAGAAAGTAGTAATATTCTTTTCCAGTTAACCTATCAAGTATTTAATCAATAAAAAGAATAGGATAGTGATCCTTCTGAGTGGCATCATTTAACTTCTTGTAATCTATATAGATCCTCCACCTAATTACTATACGAGTAGGAATCAACTCATTATTCTCATTAGTCACAACAATCATCCCTTCTTTCTTTAGAATGCATTGCACAGGACTAGATCATTTACTATCTGAGATGAGATAAACTTCCCAGCATCACGACACATAATGACTTCTTTTTGAACTACTTCTTTCATCATAGGATTTAGTCTTTGTTGATGTTGCACAATTTCTTATATACCTTCTCCATAATATTTTATGCATACAGAAGGTACGATTGATTCCTGAAATATCTGATGTTTGCCATTCGATTGGTTTTTCCTTTTCTTCAGTACTGTTAGTGCCTCTTTCACCTGAAAATTAGATAAACCTACAGACAAAATCACAGTCAAAGTATCATCATCACCAAGAAAAGCATATTTCAGATAAGAGGGTAGAGCCTTGAGTTCTAAATTTGGTTCTTCTTCAATAGATACCTTGGGAGAGGGGACAATAGGTCTATTCAAAGGCTCAAATTCAGCCTTTATAGTAATAATGCTTGCCACATCCAAAATCTAAACCATTTCCACTACTTTAAAATCACAAAAATAATCATATCCCACTAATGCTCGCTCTAAGGGATCCTTGGACATAATAAGGTGAAAGTAAGACTCAAGATCCAAGACTGAGGTAGTAGATAGTTTTTCATATAATACAGGAAACTTCATTTCCTTGTCTATGTTGAAAAACTCAACCTTGTCATGAGCACGCATGGTCAACTGTCCTACAGCTATATCAATCAATGAACACCCGGTTGCTAAGAAAAGGACATTTCAAAAGAAATAGAACTTCTAGATCAATATAAAAATCAAGAATAATAATATCTACGGGGAACATGAGTGCCCACACTTGCATCAATATATCTTAACAATTCCATCTGGTCTGGCAAGCAAACGGTTAGCTAACTACAAAAGAGTTGTGGTGGGTCTCAGGCTGGCTAACCCCATTTCTTTTAACAAAGATATGGGCATAAGATTTATCATTTCCCCAAGATCAAATAATCCTCTAGCAGTTATTGATTTCTCAATTATAATTTGAATGGTGAAACTCCCTGGATTCTTTAGGTTTGTGGGTAACCTCTTCTAAATTTATGATGTGCACTCCTTAGTAAGTGCTGCAGTAGCATATTCAGTCAGGAGGTTCTTTTGGTTTTGAATAGGGCTTAACAAATTTTTTTGCTCTTGCCAGTCTGATACGTTAGTCTTCTTGCAAAAGTCAGCCGCTAAAATCAAGTTGTTAACACTTAAATTTATTATCAAAAGAAAAAATTTAGAAAATTACTAATTATGTAAGTTCTCAGCAGTGGCACCAAAACTGTTGTGGTTTATCATACACATAAGTGTATACTATTGTACATGTAAAATAGTGACTCAAATAATTGGATATCGTACCCATGAGTACTGCTTGATTAGTAATTTTCTTAACTTCAGTTTTGACAATAATGTATTTAAGTGTTTTAGAGTATCAAAATGGGTTAAATAATTTAATGAATAATTTAATAACTAAATAAATAACAAAGTTTGAAAATTGCAATGTAAGCTAGGTTGTAAACAGTGTAAGAGAGTATTTCAGGGTTGAGGCTCTCTTAACAATACTATAAAGCACTATCCTTATCGTGGTCGTGTTGATTATCGAGTTATAGATTCATAGGGTTTAGATTATGATTATGGTCTTCTGAGCCTCTAATTTTCTACCTAAAAGGACATTGTAACTACATTATTGAGTGGGGATGCTATAATTCATTTAGATGCTTTAAATTATATTTCTACAATTTAACCAAATAAGGCTTCTAGGTATATGCCTATCCTATCCACTATTTCACATCCTTCGTTATGTAGAAGAATAAGAACTTCCTCTTTAAATTCTTTTATCTATCACAACGATTCTCCTTTTGTGTTCACAAAAGAATTACAAAAGTATTGTAATGGTGGCCATTCATTAAAATAGTAGAAACAAGACAATAATAATAACCCATGCGATAAATCAATGTTAACCACTCTAAGAATATCAAAATATAATCATGATCTCAGCCTAAACCCTAAAACAAGGGTGTTTATCCACTCATGTTCGAAATCAACATCAAATAAATATAATTAATCATACCAAAGTTAATGTTCGAAGATGAAAATAGAAGAACCCTAATAAAATAGCCATAGTTATTTTTGAATTTTCTATTTGCATGCCAAGATCTTTACAATTGTTCTTAAGTTAACCTTTTATACTATGGCTAAATTTCATGAAAATTACTCAGCTACGTTCCACGAAGCTCATCGTGGACACTAAGGTCCATGGCATGGAGCTATCATGGTGCAAACTGGATTGCATCGCATAAAATAAATCAGCCTCTGTTCCACGGAGGTTACCATGGACTTTAAGGTCCGTGTCATGGGGATATCATGGACCTTCACTAGAATTTTCCACTTAGTTTTGATTCACAAATATTCCACAGAGGCTAACGTAGAGGTTAAGTATAACACCCCGCATTTTTGAGCTAGACTTTGAAGCGTCGTTCCTATGTGTGTAAACCTTAATCCCATAATTTTTATGTTAATACATGTTTCATGATCATTATCCTAGTGTTAAAAATGCATTTTAGGTGAAAAATGTTCATAGGAATCACTTAGAGGGAAGTTTAGCTAAGAGCCTTTGATTTCTCCATAGTTTGGTATTTGATTCTACAAGAGTCTACGTTAATCATGCATAACTTCTTATATATGTGAAATTTTTGAGCTCAAGACCCAAAAAATTATAGATAATTGAGTCATCTTTTGCAACGATACCATTTTGCCTTAATCTGATACCCGAGCAAAAAGTTATAGCCATTTCATGAGAGAGGAAGTGAGGGCACACAATTAGCCCCTAGCGCAAGCTCTATCGCCCGCCCCTATTTTACAGCTTTTGTTTCCGCATATTTAAGGGCAAATGAGTCATTTTACCCACCTAAATTCGTCCATAACACATAATTAAAGGCCCCAAGGAGCATTATTTGCCCTTTTATTCATAATTTCTCTCCAATAAAGCCTTTCTCTCTAAGAATAAACCCTAACCTCCTCCTATGAACTTCAACTTCAAGTTACATTCTCTTCAAGATAAATAATAATTTATGTTCTCTAGTCCAAGAATTTCAAGAAAAGCTTTTAAGATCATCTACAAGGCTTTCAAGGTTAAGCCTTTTTGATCAAATCAAGCCTATTAAGGTATGTGGGGTTATAAACACGGGTATCCTTTCACCCTTGTTCTCAAATTACATGATTTTAAGATTTAAGTTACTTGTTCTGAATTAGGTTCATACCCAAGTTTCTATACTCTTGAAATATGTGATTATCATGAGATTTAAAGCTTTAAGTATATCAAGAAGTGCTTATATTTATGTTTTAACTTATGAGATTTACATTATGGATGAGATTGCACTATCTTGACTTGATATTGTTGAAGTATTTTAAGATTTATATTGAGCATGAAGTTTGTAGAGAATTGTCATGAGTTTAAGGCATGAATTTTAAGCCCTAAGTCTTAGTGTTGAGATTTTAAGAAGATTATGTTCTTAAGTTTTCCTTGATGAGTTTGTATTATGATTTAAAACAAGAATTGATCTTTTGATCCTAAGCTAAGATTGGAATCCACATTTGTTCATCTTAATTGCAATTTTAAAAAAAAGCATAACTAGTTTTCATTACATAAACTCTTATGCTATTTTAAGGTGGATTTTCTAAAGTATGAACATATAAGTAATAAGAGAGTAGCATTTAGTGCTGAGTTGCGTATGAGTCCAAGGTAGTATGCCATAGAACTATGAGCCACTATAGGTTTAAAGTCCCAATATGGGTTTAGTATAGTGATCACTAAGTTAAGGTCCTATTCCGATGGCAAGGGTATGAAAACCCTCCCCAACATGGGTAAGCCATTAGACTTTATGATAGCTCACATGGTTTATGTTGGTTAGAAGAAACTCTCTAAGAAAGAATAAAAGTAAAGCTTTTAGAAACTAAGTGTTATGGCTCACAAAGATTGTCTTTATGGTTTGTTATTGTTGTTTAGTAATTTGCAGCCCTTATTTACTCAAGCCAAGGTGAGTTATTTACACTAAACATGCATTCTTCAAAAGTTTATATGAGCATTAAGTTATTGTTTTATTTATGTATTCACCCCTATATGATCTGTACATTCCAGAAATACTGATCCACATATATATTTGTGTGGCTACATTATTTCATAATGTAGGTACTGATTGTAGTCCACACATCATGATCAGACAGTTGTAGTTCCAACCAGTGGGTGATGAGTTCTCCTATTTCAGGGACTTTAGTCAGATGTTATTCATGTACTTTACTTTATTACTCAAATATATTGATTAGTGGTAGTTGGGGTCATGTCCTAGCTATTTATAGTCAGTATAGTAGAGGCTTCATAGATGTTAGTTAGAGTCAGTCATGTAATTTGAGTTTTTTTCCTAAGTTTTATCAGATTGAAAATTATATCAATATTATAATTCTTCCTAGGTTTTCCATGATTATATTTCGGCACAGCAGGACCAATTTTTTAATACATTATAATTTAGTTGCTTAATAGTATGCCAATTCATGGGTTAGCTTGAGATCACTTGTGGTTCCAAGCATCGTGTTATGACTAAGAGGTAGTCTCGGGTTGTTATAAACTTAGTATCAGATAACACATTTCATGTTTTCTAGGGTATCTATAAAGCCGTGTCTAGTAGAGTCTTGCATAATGGTATGGAGACATCTGTACTTTTCTTCAAGAGGCTACAGGGCATTTAAGAAATATGATCCTTCTTCATGCTCTAGATCATGTTGTAGAGTTGTTCTCTCATAAACTTCTGTCGATTCATGTGTAACTTTATACTTCTCTATATATGACTTATTCTTGAGATAACATGATTAGTAAGTTCCAACTCCCCCCAAGATTATGCTCTCAGATTTACTATTAATAATTTTAGAAGTCACACAAGGGGCTTGAGACGAGCTCGCTAGTGTGTTCTAATTCCCTTAAGTTGAAAGTTTTTTCCTTATCCATATGAGTTGTTTAGTTAAGAAAGAATAATATATGTATTCAGATTCCTCATTAACCTTTTGATACAGATAATGCTCATTAGAGGAGATAGTATGAACCTAGATTGTTAAGTAGAGTTTGTATTTGAGGGATTTGCAACCTAGAGTGTTATGATTTATAACTAGTAGAACCTTCTTATTATTGGAAGTATGGGTTTGGAAGTGTAGTGACTAGAAAGGTAGGAATAACGATTGATCGAAAGTATATAGATGAACTTTTGTATGTTATCGAGTTTATGTTAAAGTGATATGTCTTTGTGTGTCAGCTTAGAGGTAATGAATATGGTACAGGTTCCTGGTTGAAGGTAGAGAAGTAGTTATTAGTTAAGGTGAATTTTTTCTTGCTTGAAGTAGAAAAGAAGTTATTGATGATATTTATTATGTTAGCAAAGTATAGGTTAGTAATAAAAGTATTTGGTGGTTAAGGATTATTAATATAGTCTTCCCCGTGTGGCTATGAAAAATAAGATTGATTGATGCATTAAGAGCCATGAGTATAATAGAGTTATACGGATGGGTGAATAAAAGTGATGTGCAGAAGTAGTATGTGCTAATAGATTATAATAAGATAGGCCATACGATCGTAATGAATTATTATTATTATTATGAGGTTCTAGTGGACTAGTGTTTCTTGATGCTTTATTTTATAGCTTCCAAGTGAGAATAGTATGTGAGGTTGGGTTATAAATCATGTTTAGCACTAGAAGTTAAGTTTGAATAGTGGATGATCATTAAGGTGGAAGTAATGATTGCTTGGTTAGTGATGCTAGTTATATGAAAGTGATCTAGTAGCCTTTAATAGTGTATGCAAGAGTTAAAGTTCAGTAATTCATAATTAAGTATGATGTTGTAAGTATGATAGAGAGGTGTGCCCAAGGTGATATGGTGTTGAATTTTTTCTAAGGTTATTAAGTGTAATTTTTTGTTAGTATTACCCTTGAGTTGCTAAGTAGAAGGAGGCTAGTTATATAGTATATGGTGTTCTTAATAGCTAAGTTATAGAGTTATGGATAGATGATGTTGAGCCTTTTTGATATGATTTTGTTTCTCATAATTTAGGTAAAAATATAAGTTTAGAGATGTGATATTAGTAGGCTATGATGGAAGTAGTATGGTTCATTAAAGGTTTGGTGATATCCATGTTAAGTATTAGATTCTAAGTTTGAATCTTTGAAGATTGAACTAATAGAAATAAGAGTTGAAGCTCTAGATGGTGTACACTCCGGGTATGGTGATACTCATGAAGATTCTAAGTTAGTAAATTTTCAAGTTATTATATGATGATTGTTGGGGCTATAGAAAGATAGAGTAGTATCTTAGAAGGAAGTATTAGCAGTGGGTTATACACTTTCAGGTGTAGTCTTTCAGGGTAAGTTTATTATTTATGTGTATTGTTATATCCCAATCTCAAGTTTATTATTTATGTGTATTGTTATATCCCAATCTCTAGAGTACAGTGATTGTAGTCCAGTTTAGATCTTCATAAATAGTTCCATAGACTTAGAATGATGGATTTAATCTAAAGGGGAGTTAATAGAACAAGTAACCAAACCAGGCTCCCAGATCCTAGTAGTGATACCAGTATGTGTAGAAAATCAGTAAGGAAGGATGATTCCCAACCCATTATTATTTCAGTGTTGTATTTTAGTCATCACGATATCTACTCATGCCTTACATGTCAGCTCCATGATCATAGTTCATATTCATGCACATCATAGAGAATCATGTGTGCTTCTAGTTCCTAGTATAAGGATTTCCAGTTCACTCAGCAGTATGAATCATGCTCGATGAAATCATGAACTCCAAACTCAGGTCATGCAGATCATGACTCATGTAGACATGCTTTATAGTATTTTTAGTTCCAGGTACTCATCCTACACTCTTAATGATTAGCGACATTCAGATTATGACATGTATTCCTCAAATTTGATCTCTTTAATAAATTGATGCTTTTGATACTATATTTCTCAGGCCTCAATTAAGTGTCAAAGTTATTCTTTCATGCTTCAAAATCTCATGTTCTAACCTTTCAGTGACTTCTTCCCTATGTCAAGATAGTAGTGATGAACAATTATTTACATGGGAGAGAGTAAATGTTTCTTGTCAATGAAAGATTATTGTATGCTTATTTTAGCTAAGGTTGTAAGTGTGAAGGAAAAATTAAGGCAAAGATTTTAGTGTATAAGTGGATGAATGCATTGCACGTTAGTAAATTCCTAGTAAGAAGTTAAATATAGCTATTGAAGTGGTAATAATAATTATTCATGAGATGATAAGTTATGAAAGCACAAGGGGTGTTGAATTCATGGTTCAGACTAGTATCATACTGTTATGTGTTCACTTTGTAGATTCTAGTAGGCTTGATCATATTGAGAGAATTCAGTTCAGCTCAATCTTCATTAGATAGAGTTATCAGTGCCCATGTGAATATTTTAAGTAGCCTTAAGGGAAGTACAGTATTGAAGTGTAATGTATAGTTGAGTATAAGCTTTCAGTATGAGTTAGCCCGAAAAGCTAGCAATTTAGTTTAGCAGTCAAACAGACAAGTTCTTATGGTTTTACTGTTTTTCCATCTAGTCTTACTTTCTGAATTTTCATGGGTATGGCCATTACAAGAGGTTATTTATTCACATCCACGTAATTTGTGAGTTCAGCTCAGTTCATGAATCATGCTTTAGATTCTTGATATTCACTCTTGATTCAATTCGTAAATTCCCTGTGCATCATCTCAGTTTTTCCTTAGTATTTTAGCAAGTCAGTATCATTCGGGGGATGAAGTATCCCAAGGGGGAGATGTATCATAAAACCTCGAGTATTCATGTCCAAAACGTTTGATCTTTTTTTCATGAAATAATATCCAGCTTAAAGTAATGGTTACTCATAAGTTGGCTCTCTTGTTTCTATCTCAGCCTTATAACTATTCTCATGTCATTACATGTATTTATGAAATCAATTCAGTTCATGTATTACGCACAGACTCAGTTATGCAATCATGTTCTAAGTTATGAATATTCAGAATATGATCTCAGTTGCCTTAGTACTCTCAGTCTAACCAATCTCAATCGAGGACAAATGATTCCAAGAGGGAGATAATGTAATACCCCACATTTTTGGGCTACACTTTGAAGCATCGTTCCTACGTGTGTAAACCTTAATACCATAATTTTTTTATTAATACATGTGTCATGATCATTATCCTAGTTTTAAGAATAATTTTGAGGTAAGAAATGTTCATAGGAATCACTTAGAGAGAAGTTGAGCTAAGAACCTTTGATTCATCCAAAGTTTGATATTTGATTCTACAAGGGTCTACGTTGAATGTGTATAACTTTTGATATAATTCGAAATTTTCAGTTCAAGACTCACCTAATTTTAGATAATTGAGTCAGCTTTCCAACGATAACAATTTTGCATTAATTCGATACTCGAGCAAAAGGTTATAGCCATTTTCGTGAGAGAGGCAGTGAGGTCGCACAATTAGCCCACGGCGTGTGCTCCATCAGTTGCGCCTATTTTACAACGTTTGGTTCCGAGTTTTTAAGGGAAAACTGGTCATGTTTCACCACCCAAATTCTCCATAACACATAATTAAAGCCCCCAAATAGCATTATTTGTCCATTTATTCATAATTTCTCTCCAAGAAAGCCTTCCTCTACAGGAACAAATCTAACCTCCTCCCAAGAACTTCAACTTCAAGTTACATTCTTTTCAAGATAAAAAATAATTTAAGTTCCCTAGTCCAAGAATTCCAAGAAAAACTTTTAATATCATCTCCAAGGCTTTCAAGGTCAAGCTTTCTCCATCAAATCAAGCCTATAATGGTATGTGGGGCTATGAACAAGGGTATCTTTTCACCCTTGTTCCCAAATTGCATGATTTTAAGATTTAACTTTCTTGTTTTGAAGTAGGGTTCATACCTAAGTTTCTATATTCTTGAAGTATGTGATTATCATGAGATTTAAAGCTTTAAGTATATCAAGAAGTGCTTATGTTTATGTTTTAACTTATGATATTTACATTATAGATGAGATTGCACTATCTTGACTTGATATTATTGAAGTATTTCAAGATTTATCTTGAGAATGAAGTTTTGTTGTGAATTGTTGTGAGTTTAAAGCATGAATTTTAAGCCCTAAGTCTAAGTGTTGAGATTCCAAAGATTATGTACTTAAGTTTCCCTTGATGAGTTTATATCAAGATTTAAATAAAGAATTGATCTTCTGATCCCAAGCTAAGATTGGAATCCACATTTGTTCATCTTAATTACGATTTAAAAAAGAAAAGCATAACTAGTTTTCATTACATTAACCCTTGCGCTATTTTAAGGTGGATTTCCTAAAGTATGAGCATATATGTAATATGGGAGTAGCATTTAACATCGAGTGAGGTATGTGTAATACCCCAAAAAAATTTCTTCGTCAAGATTTTGTGAGAAACGTATCAAGTTCTACGCTTTAGAGCGATCCATAAATTTTCTGTGTAGTATTTCTAAGATGTTGACCTACCATTGCTATTTTAAGGTGGATTTCCTAAAGTATGAGCATATATGTAATAAGGGAGTAGTATTTAACATCGAGTGAGGTATGTGTAATACCCCAAAAAATTTTCTTCATAAAGATTTTGTGAGAAACGTATCAAGTTCTACGCTTTAGAGAGATCCATAAATTTTCTGTGTAGTATTTCTAAGATGTTGACCTACCATTGTGAAGAGTATCGAATAAGATTTCCAACGATATGTAGATCATCAAAAACGGACAGTCGAGCGATGAGTTACGACTATTCCGATCGAACTGTGAACAGTAAAACGTGCAGGAAAAAAAGTACTGAGGCCTGACGTATTTTTTCTCCAACTTTAAACGATCATAACTCCTTGTACATAATGATATGGGTGAATTTCTATATATCAATGAAAAGATCTGCGAGTCCTCTTTCCAATGAAATTGGTTTCATTCAATTCGTCTATCGAAGCAAAAAGTTATGGTCGATCTACTTCAGCCTATCGAAAGTAAATTTTTGGGTCAAATTCAAACGATCATAACTCCTCGTACACAATTATCTGAGTGAGATACTATATATCAACGGAAATATATGAGAGTCCTCTTTCTAATGAAATTGGTTTCATCTAATTTGGATAGCGGAGTAAAACATTATGGTTGATCTACTTCAGATTATCAAAACAGTCCTTCGAAGGACAGATTCAAGAATTATTTAATTTTTAGGGGAGTTTTGGTCATTTCCCCTCACCCAAAATCCGTCAACTCTATATTAAAGCCTATTAGAAGCATTATATGTTATATTTCATCAAATTCCCTCAAAAAGAAAACCCTAAGCTCCTACATCCAACTTCAAGAACCTCCAAAGTTCACCATTAATTCTGCAAATTTATTCAAGATTCCAAGCTCCTAGTTCAAGAAGTTCAAGAACCTCCAAAGTTCACCATTAATTCTGCAAATTTATTCAAGTTTCCAAGTTCCTAGTTCAAGAACTCCAAGAACCATCATTCAAAGGTACGATTAACATCTCAAAAATGAGTATCAATCTAAAGTTCATCATTCAAGGAATGTGGGGTTTTTCAACAAGAACTCTCTTTCGTTCTTCTGCCCAAAAGTAATTTTCTTTATGAAGGCATGATTTTTATTTGATTTTTATGAATTTTAAGCATGAACCCATATCTTATGATGATTATGATTAAATCTTGGTGTTTATGATTTTGAAAGATGAATTTACATGTGTGGTGATATAAAGTATGAATCTTGAACGATATTTATCATGATTTTGATATTTGGGTTGTGAACCTCATTTGAAATTATGTTTTTAAGAAAATGTGTATTATAAGCACGTTGATGTTTAATATTTGAGATGTTTTGAATGATTTGGACTTTTGGTCGTGAATGAGTTATTTTGAACTCGACTGTAAAAGAAATCCACGTTTTTATTGATTATAATAAAGGGGTAGCAAATTGGCTTCCGATGAAAATTGTTGAAGTGTTTATTGTGGATTTTCTTTAATGTGAGCCTGAGGCTGATTTAAATTTCTGAGCTAAGTCCGGGAGTAATCTTTAGCACAGAGTGGGAGGTATAAAGTGACCTTACTTCCCTAAAACTACATGCCCCCGTAGGATGTGAGCCTGCGACTGATTTAGATAGTGATCACTAGTGTTTTTGAATTGATACTGAAAGTCCTACTCTGATGGAAAGGATAGGATGGCTCTCCTAAATGTGGGTTATACGTTGGACTCCATGTAGCTCACATGGTTTACGTCGGTTATAGGATCAACCAATATGTGTGTGTGTACTCTTCTATCTGAGATGAAAACATATTTGCTTAAAAGGCTGAGTTTGAGAAAGTCATTATTCTTAAAAGATTTAAGGAATATATTTTAATGAGAATTGACATGAGATTTGCTTGTTTTGATGATTTGAAATTAAGATGAAAGTGAATTGAGAATGTATTGTAATAACTCACTTGTTTTACTTTACATATATTATTCATCCATGATTTTGATGATTTAATTCAAGCTAAGTGAGTCATCTATATCAGCATGCATAATTTTATAAACTGTGATGATATTAAGATATTATTTTATATATGCATTGCACCCCCATATGCTCAGTATTTTTCCATGGTACTGACCCATATATTTATAGACAGTCAGTAGAAGTTGATGTATTTTGTTTCAATTTTGGTTGTAAAGGAAGAATTGTAATCCTGTAAAATTCTATTTTTGTATCGATCAGATTCAGAAAAGAGTTAATTTCTGCTGATTTGTATGGATTTGTATTTTTATTAGGTTGCTTATGAGTTATGCCAGTAGAAGGGTTAACTAGGGGTCACTTGTGACCTTAAGCACCGTGTGACGTCTTGGGACCCAATTTTGGAGTGTTACAAACTTGGTATCAGAGCACAGAGTTCAAGTGTCCCAGGGTGTCTATGAAGTTGTGTCTAGTAGATTCTTGCGAAATGGTACGGAGACGTCTGTTCTTTTCTTTGAGAGGCTACAGGGCATTTAGGAAATATTTCCTTTCTTTCAAGACTAAGATCGTGCTATAAAAAGGTTCTCCAAGAATCTTATATAGATTCTCATCTTACTCTATTCTGGCCAACTCTGCCTCATTTTCAAGGTATCAGAAACAGTTAAGCTTAATTCTCTGTAGATAGTTATGGGATTGTAAGAGAGCTAGAAAGTATCCTGTCAGTGCTTTTTGAGTTTCAAAGATTGAAGTACTTTATTCATGTTCATAAAAGTCGTGAACTAAGCCTAGGTTAGATGTGCTTTCAGATTCCTCCTCAGAATCTACAATGTTAATCTATACTTCTCCCTCTATGTATTATTTTTGAGATAACATGATTTGCAAGCTCCAGTTCTTCCCCAGGTAATGCTTCTATATTTTCTAAAAGAAATTTCAAAAGTTACACAAAGGGCTTGAGAGGAGCTCTCTAGTGTGTTAAGTTCCTTAAGTTGAAAGTTATGCCCTCATTCTTATGAGTTATTTAATTAAGACAAAGTAAGGTGTATTCTTAGATCGTTGAATGTTGTGTGTCAAGTTTCTATCTCTTGTATTATGTAATCTTGTTATCATTATGTTAGTGAAAAATCAAAGTCTACTGAAGCCGTGCAGGGCCTATTTCGATTCACTGGCATAGTTACTTTGTTGTTCATATAACTTTCTTGATCAAAACACAAAAACAAAGTCTAGTGAAGTCGTGTGAAGCCTATTTTGATCCACTAGCAATTTGTAGTTCATCTTGTTCCTTGTGCTGGCTAAAAATGTGGGATGTGGAGGTGTAGTACTAAGAAGGATGGTAAGTGTGATTTGTTGAGCATAAGTATAGCGAAATCCCTTTTTGTATGCAATTGGGTTAATAGGAAGTGATATAGTTTGTTTGAGGTATGAAACGGGTGTTGATGGTATTTGTATAACAGAGAGTATAGGTTAGTGATGGAAGTACTCGGTGGGTAAGTTTTGTTAATCTAGGCGCTCTCCATATTGCAAGAGGAAGTTAAGTTAAGATGTAGAGAGATATGAACTAAGTTAAGTTATGTATGAAGGATAGATAGTAGTGACGGGTGAAAGAAGGATGTGTTAATGGATTGTGAATAAGATAAGCTATATGATTATGACCAATTATTATTGTTATGAAGTTTAAATGGGCTAGCATTTGTTGAGGATTGTTTTATAGTTTCTAAGTGGAAATTTCGTGCGAAAATTTTTAAGTTATATTGTGTGCTAAAAGTTAAGTTTGAATGATTGGTGATCGTGAAGGTGATTGTGATGATTTCTTGATTAATGGTATTAGTTGTTAGGAAGTGATCTAGTAGGCTTGAATAGTGGATATAAGAGCCTAAGTTTGGTTGATTCGTGATTAAGTTTGATGTTGTGTTTATGATGAGACAGTTCACCCAAGATATTATGGGACTGCTTTAATTTTGAGGATTAGTGTATGACTGTAATGGTTGAGCTTCTTAGATATGATTTTGATTCTTATGGTTTAGAAATATAAGCTTACAAGTGTGATTTTAACAAGCGATGACAGAGGTAGTGTGGTTTGTTAAGGATGAGAAAAATTTGAGTTGAGCATTAGACTCTAAATTGAAATTCTAAAGTTGAGCTGAAAGCGTTGAAGCTCTAGATGGTGTATACTTATTTTAAGCTAAGTGGTAATGTGAAGTAAGATTGAGATTAAGCTTTTATGTATATTATGGTTATTTGAAGTTTTAAGTGGTTATCTTGAGGGATTGTGGTGTACATGTTTCAGATTCTGGAAGCTAGTTATGCTTCAATTCGTAAACTTCTACAAAACAATCTTTATTTTCCAAGTAGTCCAGCTCAGTCAATCATAATCGTATAGTGTACCTTCTCATTTGTCATTCATCATGTTATCCAAGGATCTTAGGAATGAAATCTTTTCCATACGGAGCATCTCAGTAGTTACGAGTATACCTCTATTCGTGCGTCATGCATATGAGCTAATTCATAGGTGCCCCGTGCACAGTCTTACTGACCCTGTGAAATAAGTGTTGTAGAGAAACATAGAGTCCCAAGGGGGAGATACCCCGTGACCTCTTAAAGCTTCCGTGTTTTAAAAACATCTAGTTCATGCTCAAGTTCTCATTACGAGTCTTGAATTGGCTATTGTTGCATACGCACTCATACATTCCAGAGTCAATTCAGCTAGATATTTATGCGTCAGATATGAATGTTCAGTATGAGGACTAGGAACTGTAATTCCAATCATTCCAATATGTCTCAGATGTTCGCGTTCCTTAATAAGGTCAGTTGATCAGTACTTTTATCCTATCAAGCGACATTCGAGGACGAATGTTTCCAAGGGGGAGATAATGTAATACCCCAAAAAAATTTCTTTGTAAAGATTTTATGAGAAACGTATCGAGTTCTAAGCTTTAGAGCGATCCATAAATTTTCTGTGTAGTATTTCTAAGACGTTGACCTACCATTGTGTAGAGTATCAAATAAACTTTCCAACGTTATGTAGATCATTGAAAACAGACACTCAAGCGATGAGTTACGACCATTCCGATCGAATTGTGAACAGTAAAACATGCAGGAAAAAAAGTACTGAGGCCTGGAGTATTTTTGCTCCAACTTTAAATGATCATAACTCCTTGTACATAATGATATGTGTGATATTCTATATATCAACGGAAATCTCTGCAAGTCCTCTTTCTAATGAAATTGGTTTCATCAAATTTGTCTAACGGAGCAAAAAGTTATGGTCGATCTACTTCAGCCTATCAAAAGTGAATTTTTGGGTCTACTTCAAACGATCATAACTTCTCGTACACAATGATCTGGGTGAGATACTATATATCAACGGAAATATATGAGAGTCCTCTTTCTAATGAAATTGGTTTCATCTAATTTGGATATTGGAGTAAAACTTTATAGTTGCTCTACTTCAGACTATCAAAATAGTCCACCAAAGGATAGATTCGAGAATTATTCAATTTTTAGGGGAGTTTTGGTCATTCCCCCTAACCCAAAATCCATCCAAACCCTATATTAAAGCCTATTAGAAGCATTATATGTTATATTTCATCAAATTCCCTCAAAAATAAAACTCTAAGCTCCTACATCCAACTTCAAGAACCTCCAAAGTTCACCATTAATTCTACAAATTTATTCAAGATTCCAAGCTCCTAGTTCAAGAAGTTCAAGAACCTCCAAAGTTCACCATTAATTCTGCAAATTTATTCAAGATTCCAAGTTCCTAGTTCAAGAACTACAAGAACCATCATTCAAAGGTACGATTAACATCTCAAGAATGAGTATCGATCTAAAGTTCATCATTCAAGGTATGTGGGGTTTCTCAACAAGAACTCTCTTTCGTTCTTGTGTCCAAAAGTAATTTTCTTTATGAAGGCATGATTTTTATTAATTTGAAGCATGAACCTATATCTTATGATGATTATTATGAAATCTTGATGTTTATGATTTTGAAAGATGAATTTACATGTGTGGTGATATAAAGTATGAATCTTGAACGATATTTATCATGATTTTTATATTTGGGTCACGAACCCCATTTGAAATTGTATTTTTGAGAAAATGTGTGTTATAAGAACGTTGATGTTGAATATTTGAGATGTTTTGAGTGATTTGACCTTTTGGTCGTGAATGAGTTATTTTGAACTCGACTGTGAAAGAAATCCACGTTTTTATTGATTATGATAAAGGGGTAGCAAATTTTCTACCCATGAAAATTGTTGAAGTGTTTATTGTGGATTTTCTTTAATGTGATCTTGAGGATGATTTAAATTTCTGAGCTAAGTTTGGGAGTAATCTTTAGCAGCGAGTGGGAGGTATAAAGTGACCTTACTTCCCTAGAACTACGTGCCCCTGTAGGATGTGAGCCTGAGGTTGATTTATATAGTGATCACTAGTGTTTTTGAATTGATACTGGAAGTCCTACTCCGATGACAAGGATAGGATGGCTCTCCCCAACGTGGATTGTACGTTGGACTCCATATAGCTCACATGGTTTATGTCGATTATAGGATCTCCCAATGTGTGTGTGTGTACTCTTCTATCTGAGATGAAAACATATTTTCTTAAAAGGTTGAGTTTGAGATAGTCATTATTCTTAAAAGATTTAAGGAATATAGTCTAATGAGAATTGACGTGAGATTTGCTTGTTTTGATGATTTGAAATTGAGATGAAAGTGAATTGAGAACATATTGTAATGACTCACTTGTTTTACTTTACATGTATTATTCATCCATGATTTTGATGATTTAATTCGAGCAAAGTGAGTCATCTACATCAGCATGCATAATTTTATAAACTGTGATGATATTAAGACATTATTTTATATATGCATTGCACCCCCATATGCTCGGTATTTTTCCATGGTACTGACCCACATATTCGTATGTGGGCTACATTTTCTTAGAATGTAGGTACAAGGTATAGTTGTACCTTTAGATCCAGTCAGTTCATGGTATCCAGTCAGTAGGCGATGAGTCCTTTTGATTCAAGGACTTGGGTTAGTTATGCAGATTTTATAGTATTGTATTTTCTTTATTCAGTCGTATTGAGTTGGGGTAGTCGGGAGTCATGACCCGTCTACCTACAGTCAGTACTAGTAGAGGCTTCATAGACAGCCAGTAGAAGTTGATGTATTTTGTTTCAATTTTGGTTGTAAAGGCAGAATTGCAATCCTATAAAATTCCATTTTTGTATCAATCAGATTCAGAAAAGAGTTAATTTCTACTGATTTGTATGAATTTTTATTTTTATTCAGTTGCTTATGAGTTATGCCAGTAGAAGGGTTAGCTAGCACCGTGTGACATCTCGGGACCTAATTTTGGGGCGTTACAGTATGAGTCTAAGGTCGCATACCCTAGAACAACAAGCCACCAATGGTTTACAGTCCCAATATGGGTTAAGTATAGTTATCACTTAAGTTAAGTTCCTATTTCGATGGCATAGGTAGGAAAACTCTCCCCAACATGGTAATACATTGGACTTTATGATACCTCACATGGTTTAAGTTGGTTAGAAGAAACTCCCTAAGAAAGAATAAAAGTAAAACTTTTAGAAACTAACTGTTATGACTCACAAAGATTGTCTTTATGGTTTGTTACTGATGTTTATTATTTCGCAGACCTTGTTTACTCAAGCTGAGGTGAGTTATTTCACTTAGCATGCATTCTTGAAAAGTTTATATAAGCATTGAGTTATTGGTTTTCTAATGCATTCACCCCTACGTGCTCAACACATCCCAGAAGTACTGATCCACATATACATCTATTTTGCTACATTATTTCATAATGTATGTACAAGTTGTAGTTAACACATCATGATCAGACAGTTGCAGTTCTAGCCACCAGGTGATGAGTTCTCTTATTTTGGGGACTTCAGTCAGATGTTGTTCATGTACTTTACTTTATTACTCAAATGTATTGACTAGTGGTAGTTGGGTTCATGTCCCAGGTATCTATCATCAATATAGTAGAGGCTTCATAGAAGTCAGTCAAAGTCAATCATGTAATTTGAGTTTTTTTCCTCATTTTATCAAATTTTAAATTGTATCAGTATTATAATTCTTCTTGGATTTTGTCATGATTATATTTTTGCACAGCATAACCGGTTATTTAATATCTTATAATTCAGTTTCTTAGCAGTATGCCAGTTTATGGGTTAGCTTGGGATCACTTGTGGTTTCAAGCACCGTGTTACGACTAGGGGGTAGTCTTGGGTCACTTGTGGGTTTTCCTAATTGGATTGCATGTTAATGGAATAATGCTCTTTGGAATTATTTTTGGTTATATTATACCCCCAAGGTGGTTGATAAAGTGCTTATAAAGATATGTTCATTACACTGACTTCTTTAAATGGAACTCTTGCTTGCTTTCATCTTATGCATGAAACTATAAATGGTTTACAAAGGTTAAAGCACTTTGGTTTCGATTGTGGAGTACATGGAAGTCTTCTAAGAGGTTTATATGGTAAACAAAAAGGGCACTTGAGAGTCCCCTTAACCTAAATGGTTTAGCTATAGATAAATATTGCAAGTATGGCTAGTATGATGATACCACTTATAAATGGACTTGGTTAATAAATGCCAATTTGATTTTTTTTGGATATGGTTTTAATTTTGGCATTAATGGCGGGATGTGTAACTGAGCCGTGGAAGGTGGAGGTTTGGGGGAACCAAAACTGGAAACTCATATTTGTCGATATAAGGGGTCTTTGATGGCTGCGTGTGAGTATCATATTTTATATTAGAGGGATATACTATTCATCCTGTGGGATGTTTCCTGGTCGTGTGGCTACACGCACTGGGACTTTTTCAGTAGAGAGATATGAACTCATACGGCCCATGGTTCTGGTTTAATGGCAAGGTTACATAGCCCAAGTAAAGGTTTTAAATGCATGTCAAACACGGATTCCTTTTCCCAACACTTATATATATGTATGTATGTATGTATGGTTGTATACATAATGGATGGTTTTAATTGGTTATTTAAATTTCACTACTTTATCCATATCCTAATATACATTCTAGCAGTCATTCACTAACTCGTCTATTAGTGTCTGTATACCCACGCTATATAGGAACCGACCATTCGGCTTTTCCAATATAGTGATTGACTTGGGGATAGTATTTGGATTAAAGTGGTAAGATTCCATCTTTTTGAAATGCTCCATTTTATGATATGGATACTCTTAGACATTTTGTTTTTATTTTGGACATTTGTTTTGTCCATGGTTGGGGGCATGTCCCAACTGGATATTTATATATTTTTGGATAGAGTCTTTTTGGTACTTCTATAGGGTTGGTATGGGTGAGATCAATATTGGTGTCATCCTTTGCATTGGAATAAGCTAGGAGGCTAGCATTATCGGACACAATTTCTCATTGTTCCATCACATTACATGTTGGTTTTGATTATCATGTTATGTTTTGGTATTCTCTTTGGTCAGGTATGGAATGGATGGTTTGGTTTGGTATAGTTAGACTTGATTGGGTCGGTCACGGTCGTGATCCTATCCCATAGTCTTGATGTGAACATAATGTTACTTTGTTATATGTTCAAAATTCAGTCTATCTTAGGTTACATAAGGCTATTAGGTTGGGTTAAGGGGGTGATTCTCGGTCCTGGTTGGACTTGGGATGCCCATTACGTCTAGGCCCTAGTTTGGGTCATGACGAGTTAGTATCAGGGCTTTAAGTCCATGGTTAACTGTAAAGTCCACAAAGTCGTATCGAGTAGAGTCTCTTTTAGGGGTGTGTAGTGTGCCACACTCATAAGAGAGAGGATGCAAGACATTTTGAAATGTTTCACTTTCTTCAAGTTCTTAATCTTGGAATCCTTGGTTATTTGTCTTTTAGATCATGCCTACTAGATCTGGAACACAAAGGAATTCTTATGCCTCGTCTGGGGATAATGCTGAAGGGGTACCTCCCACGTCTGAGGTATATCTTTGATCTTTTGGTCGAATTCCTGATTATCCTGGAATTCTGCTCCTCAAGTCTCTCAAGGTAACATGATGAATATGGAGTTTTATAAGTCTGTCTATGTTATTGCTCAGATGGTCGCTGCTTAGGCTGAGCGGGTGCAGCTATTGCTTTGTCTACTAATTCCACAAGGGTTGTTCAATTTTTGAAGATGGGTCCTCCTACTTTTATGGGAGTGAAGGTGGATAAATACCCATAGGGCTTCCTGGATTATCTGGAAAAGATATTTTGGGTTATTCAGGCTTCAGTTGTGGAGGGAGTTAGCTTTGTAGCTTATCAACTCAAAGATATTACTTATCAGTGATATGAAAAGTGGGACAAAGATAAAGGTGATATGGAAGAGGAAGGGCTATGGGAGGCCTTTTCTAATTCCTTCATGGATCATTTCTCTGCTCAATAGTTAAGGGAAGCTAAGACGGAAAAGTTTGTGAACCTCAGCCAAATGAGGATTTTTGTAAGGGAATAGGCCTTAAAGTTTCATTAGTTGTCAAGGTATGCTCCTGATTTGGTGGCTGATATGAGGTCAAGAATAAGGAAGTTTACTTCTGGACTGAATAGAGATATGTTATTGATTTGGTGGCTGATATGAGGTCAAGAATAAGGAAGTTTACTTCTGGACTGAATAGAGATCTAATTTTGGAGAGCAAACTATTTTTCTCTTTAGGGATATGGATATCTCTAGATTGACTATTCATATGCAGCAGGTTGAGGATGAGAACAAAAGTAGGTAAAGTTTTAGGGTAGGTAGGGGAAGCGGGGTAGATTTTCTGATCAGAGAGGTGTGTAATCTCAAGGTGGTAGAGATGGTGGCAAGTGGCAAAAAAAGAATTGGGGGAGTTCTATTTCCTTCTCTGGTGCTAGTGCTCCTTACCCACAGCAGTTGGGCGACAGGCGTCACTAAAGTGGTGATAATTCTCGAGCTCAGCTTGTCCAAACTTAGGCGATCGGAGGTCAGTCTATTTCTTTATGCCCTTCTTATCAATTTTCTTATCATCCTCATCAGGGATTCTATGATAAAGGTAAAGATAAGTTCTATAAGTATGGTCAGGTAGGCCATTGATTCAATTATTGGTCAGTTAATAAGGTTGATATATGGACGAATATGATTCCAGTGGCTTCTTCTTCTTCCCCTATACTTCATGGTGTGGCATCTGCTTTTGTTACTGCTCCTAGTTCTAGTGTTGGTTGGAATATATTGTATGCTTTGGTATCCCAGCAGGAATCTGAGGTATCACTTGATGTTGCTACTGGTACGTTATAGCTCTTTTCCCATGACATATAATATTTGCTTAATTCGATCTCCATTCTTTCTTATGTGATTCCTTATATAGCTATGTCTTTTGATTTTGATCCACAAATTATTTTGAAACCTTTTTCTATTTCTACCTCGGTAGTAGACTCAGTCATTACTAAATAGGTCTATAGGGTGTGTGTGGTATCTGTTAGTGGCAGGCAGACCTTGGTAGATCTGTTTTAATTAGGAATGGTGTATTTTCATGTAATTTTAGATGGATGACTAAGATTGCGATCACTTAAGATAAGAAGTTCTATTTCGATAGTAAGGGTAGAATAGCTCTCCCCAACGTGGGTAAGACATTGGACTCCATGAATGCTCACATGGTTTATGTTGGTTAGAAGAACCTCCCAAAAGATGTCCCTTACTCTTAAAACAATCTATTGTTTTAAATCTTTAAGATAAAAGCATATGTTTTGAAAGCTATGGATTTTTAAGATTCTTAAAGTCTTGAGATAAAGTATTCCCTTTGTAGTTGACAAGATAATGTGATAGTTTTCAGAAACAACAGATTTTAGAACTGAATGTAATGGCTTGCAAGATTTATATTATATGCTTTATTATTCATGAATTATGATCTTCAGTTTTCAGATTACTCAAGCCTATGTGAGTCATTTACGTTTAGCATGCATGATTTTATAAATTTTTATGATAATGTTTACTTATTGCATTCACCCTCATATGCTCAGTACATTCCCGAAGTACTGATCCACATATACGTTTGTGTGCTACATTGTCTCATAATGTATGTTCAAGTGCTCAGTCTCTACAGCGTAAGTGATTTTTGAGCATCCCACTTATATCTCTGTAGTTGGTGAGTCCTTATAGTCCGCGGACCTAGCTATTCATATTTCTAGTTTATTAGTAGATTAAATAGCATTTATTTCAGATAGTTTATGTCAGTGGGGGCCTGTCCCTGTGTAATACCCTGATTTTTTGAACCGAAATGCTACACAGTGCTCATGACCCCGAAGGACCACAAGCTAACCCATGACTGATATCTTTACCTGTATACTGCATATTATATCATAAAATGCGGAACATGAACATGAAAGGCCACGAGGTTCGAACTGAATAAATTTTTGATAACCAAATGTCTGAAAAAAGGTATAACAATACCAAAACAAGTCATAAATACTGAAAATAATGAGATTTGAATATCTAATCTAAAATCTAGTCTGAAAGCCTTTAACTGAACTAAATAAGGAGTTGAAGGAACATATCTCCAACTAACTCCATCTAGCAATTCAATAGTAGATGCAGCAATAATCATATCGTCCTCGAATGAGAAGGATTAACTGCAAACTCTGAACACTGGAATGCAACTGCTGATCTGGAGCTTGTGCCTCTGAACCTATGGTGTAACATAAGAGAAAGAACCATAGCACAAATGCGTCAGTACGTCTGAATGTACTGAGTATACAAATGAGGTAGGCTAAATATAAAGGGTTATATGCATGAACGATGCTAACTAATATGAACGTGAGAATACATACATGCATAAAAAAATATAACTGAACTCATGATGATGCTGACTACTGAGTCTGAATGCTTACAACATAACTTTACTATTACTGAGGTACTAAATAGATTATTGACTATTTCTGAGAGTTTAAATTATGAAGAACTGGTTTGAATAAATGTGTCTAACAGTCCTGAAACTGAATATTGGTACCATTAGCAATGACAACTAATATAGCTGACATAACTGTAATGATCGGACTAATTGATATAATCAATACTGAGCGACTTATTTGACAGTCTAAGTTCTGATGGAAGTATATAAGTTCCGTTCTACTTGGAGTAACTAAATCTAATATCAGTCCTATCTAGCAGGTGATCATGAGTAAACTGATAATAAGGATAATCCGACTTAGTCTGAGATCAGTCCTATCTAGCAGGTGATCTTTAAATATAATGATTCTGATACTGATTAATCATAGTTGAGATCAATCCTAGATAATGGGTGATCTTGAAGTCTATTTACAATGATAAGCATTGATTGTATCTAAAAGTACTGAATCTGTCTACTAAGCTGAGTTGACTGTAGCTGAAAGCCCTGATTCTATAACTGAAACTGTGGGATGTGTTCATCTAACTGACATGCCCCAAGCTAAGTTAATTGGGGTCCAATCTCTGCCCTGACTGGAAGGGTGTCAGTACCTAGCCACCAGTAAAGACATCTGCTGTGGAGTCAGCCCTAATCTAGTGGGTGACTCCTAGGATCAGTTCTATACATATAAATATGCCAACGGGTGACCCCTGAGTATGTTAGTCCTATCTAATGGGTGATATCTCATACCTACGCTGTCAACATAGTTTTGGAACTTAGGGAATTCTTCTAGGGATCTCAGTCCTATTCTAGCGGGTGAGTCCCATCCCTAGGTTCGCTCAATCCTGAATCCTACTCCCATCTTAAAGACACTGAACTGAATAACAGGTCTGAACTAAATAACTTAACTGAACTGATTTGCTGAACTGATACAAATTAACTGAATTGAAAATAGTGGTATTGTTTAGCTGAGCTAAAATTGAGTTTACTAGATTCTGATGACGGATGGAATATAATCAGTTCTGAGGACTAATTAAGAGTACTGAAGTTACTGAGATTTACTGTGATTACTGAGGTTACTGAGCACTGAGATTACTGAGAATATTGAACTACTGAGATTACTGAGTTTTCCTGAGTCACATGACTGATTGATTTCTATAGATCATGGCTTGACTGAGAGTATCGTGAAAACATGACATGGCTTAGGGCACACAGCTATATTTTTTGGGTACAAGTACCCCCAGGACTCGATGGAAGAAAAATAACACACCTGACTGACTTGATCATAAGAGTAGAGTCCATAATCGACAATATCATAAATAAGGGATTTCATACTAAGCATGGTTCTCAACAATCTATTTCATGGAAAGGAATTCCATACAACATGTATATACTTGCATAGCTTTCAATATCATGCTCATTACATATTATAACCACAATCCATAATATCATAACTTAGGGAATTTTATGAAGTACATGGGTATTCTACATCTTGTACATGAGTGGGTTTTGCAAGTAAGCATAGCATAATTCCATAAGACTAGTTCATGAGTAATTGATGATAGGCGTATTTACACGCCTAACGCACCTTAATTCACCCATATTTTAGCTAAGTTTTAAGTACAAAATATATAATTCCTGCACTTTTAGTCCTTTTTCCTGCAAGTGAGCTAACCAACGTGATTAGCAAGTTTTCAGATATAAATGATGAAGATTTCAGCATTTTATGGAAATTGGACGCCAAAGGAAATTTCACGTAAGAAGGAAGGCAGCTTCTGGAAGCTTGTGGACTGAAAGTGATGCATGAAAAACTTGTCCTGGGCAAAAACAGTATTTTCAAAGACTTGGGGACCAGCAGTAACTTAGTAGGATTAGGAAAAGGATGCAGTAACCTAGTAGGATTAGGATAAGTATGCAGTAGCTTAGTAGGAATAGGATATGGGTGTTATAAAAACCCTATGTTGCTGAACTTTTCTGCACCAATCTTCCGCCACACACATCCTTATTCATCCCTATTCCATCCTTTCCTCTTTTCTTCACAAATTTGTTGTTGACATTATTTTTCATCTATTCGACTTTCAATTTTTACGACAAGAGAAACACTATTTGCAAGGAATTCACGCCACTAGTGCTACCAAAACATACTTCACGTGAGATTCTTATTTTGGTATGATGATAATGGCTATTGTGTTTTCCGTTGCACTCATGAGTAGCTAAACTTCTCTGTTAGGGTTATGGAAGCCTTATGAGATACTATCTATTGCTATGAGTTTGTGAATTCTTGACACGTATGTTGCTTATATCATTACTCTCTTCATCATAATTTAATTCTTGTGGTTGCAAACATATAGAATACGCCAGTATAGCATTAACTTGTTCGAAAGAAAAGTTACATGTCTGGAAAAGAGAGTATGACAAGGAAATAGGGCACCAACCCCTGTTTAAAAGTTAGTGCCGTAACTGGATTAACCTCTTGGAGAATTCGTACCATTAGATACATTTTAAGCTCGAAAGATTTAAAATAAAATAATCTGTGATGGTCGAAAGATGCTAGGATTTACCATAGAATACGAATCTCTATAAGCACATGCATATCTGAATTCCGCATAACTCATAGTTAATAGATAAGTAAAACTCATAAGGTGGACATAACCCTAACTTACAATTCTTATTGATTAAAACCTACCAAGCATTCTGTTTTTACTTTGCTATTTTTATTTTTATTACTTAATGTCACACTCCAATCCCCCCTTTTCACAGAAGTTTCACCAAAAGTCTACTAATCGTTGTATTCTTAGTGATCGAGTATTCCCTTTGGGATTCGACACCCAACCTAGTTGGTATTTGACAACGATCGCTTACACTCTTACGAGAGCTGTAGTTTGAGCGTTATCAGTAATCCAACAGTGTTCACAAGACACATTATCAATATGGATGACATTGAACCATATAGGCCTATCATGAATCTTTCCCTTACTTACAATTTAGCTATAATGCATGATTTCTAGTCTCTTAGGTATTTTATCAAACACCTTACATGAACAACTTAGGCATAGATGTAAATTATACAATTACTCATCATAAATAATCAAACATACATGTTTTCAACTCATATGATGTCATAGATTCATAATAACACATAAAGATTCTATCTTGGCATCATTCAACACATAAACATGATCAACAATCCCTTCATAACATGAAAACCATAATCTATAGTTTTAGAAAAGGGTTCTTGAACTTCATGGTCGAAAGGAGTTCATGAATAAACACACGCATACCTTAGAAAGGAAACCTTTATGATTTACTGGAGAGTTCTTGGATTGGGAATCTTAATTCTTGATTATCTTGGAAAAAGGCTTGAATCTTGCTTTTGAGAGATGAGTTTGATGGAAACCCTAATCTTGTGGTTGAGAGTGTAAGAGAGGGTTTTTGAGATGCTTAACTGAAGAAAAATGGAAAAAATTATGCCTCTTTAGGGTTATAAGTCGTGGAAGGTGAAGGAAATGACCAAACTACCCTTGCAAAAATATTCTTAAATTGCTGGAAAATATACTTAACGCCATCCGTGACAAGCCGGCAAGTCCGTGATAGGCCGTCACGAATGGTCATCATAAAAGGGGTCCAAATTCTTTATTTTCTACCCAGGGCTGACGACATCGTCAGAAATGTCGTTCGAATGTGACGACGTCGACAAAATGGTCGCCAGAAACGTGATAGCCCGTCGAAAACGTCGTCACCATTTTCTAGCTTGACATGCTGGAATAAAATGGGAATAACTCTTTGCTACGCTATCGGATTTAGGCGAAACTGGTATCGTTGGAAAGATAATTCAAAGATATTTCATTTGATATATATTAAACCACCTAGTTCATCATATACAATGAGTTATGGTCAATTGAATTTTACCCAAGTTTTGACGCTCACTAAAACTTGAAGGATAGGAAAGATTTCAACTTTTACTTGAGTTAGGGGACCTCTATGATCTAAATTCATGCTCAAATTGATTCCCACACTACATAATTTATTAACACACTAAATTTATAGAGGATTTGAGTCTTTTGAAACATCTACACATTGGAATAACGAATTTTCATTCTAGTCCAAAATGTGGGGTATTACACCCTGTGACTCTCTAGATTCAGTCAGTAGAGGCTTGTCAGACTACTAGATTTAGTATAAGATTTTGTTTTAGTATTTAGATTTTGTAGTATTTTTTTTACCATGACTTGTGATATTAGTATATTTCAGATAAGATTTCCGCATTTATTATGATTTTATATTCATATTCCCCTATTTTGAGATTCAGATTTAGTAGAAGGCATCCAGGGTTAGCTTAGGACTACTTGTAATTCAGAGCACCATGTGGCATCCGAGAATTAAATTTTGGGGAATTATAAACTTGGTATCAGAGCTAGGTTTAGAGAGTTATAGGGAGTCAGACAAGCCACGTTACGTACAGGATCATCGTTGTGAAGTGCGTCACATCTAAGAGTATGAGGATATAGAGTGTTTTAGGAAAGCATCTCTTCTTTCATGATCTATCATGCATTTAGTATCTCTATCTACTTCTAACTTGTGCTTTTAATTGAAAAAATGCCTCCTCATCGAGCTAACGCACGTAGAAATGATAACTAGCCACCTTAGCCCGCAGATCCTTTGAATGAGAATGTATCTCATACAAAGTTTCGAGCTGCCTTTTAGGAGCTAGCCCAAGCTATGACAGCTAATATTTAGGGCAACTATCAAGCTACAGTCCCACTTCAGCAAGACCGGGACTTAGCCACAGCCAGAATTTGAGATTTTATGAGAATGAACCCGTCGGAATACTTTGGGTCAAAAGCAGGTGAGGACCCATAATTTTATTTAGATGAGGTATAGAAGATCACCTGACTTGTGTATGTTTCTGAAGAGAAGGGTATAGAGTTTGCATCCTATAGGCTGAAAGATGTTGCATATGACTGGGTAGTGATGTGGAACAAAAGTAAATGGGAGAATGTGGCTCCCATGACTTGGCAAATTTTTCAGGATGCGTTCTTAGATAAGTTTTCCCATGTGAGATGAGGAAAGCTACGATAGAAGAGTTTATGAACCTGAGGCAGGGCTTAATGTTAGTGAAAAAGTATTGCCTCAAGTTTAACCAGTTGTCAAAGTATGCCCCTGATCAGATGGCTGACCTTAGGTCACCGTTTTCTAGCTTGACATGCTGGAATAAAATAGGGATAACTCTTTGCTACAATATCAGATTTAGGCAAAATTGGTATTGTTGGAAAGATAATTCAAAGATATTTAATTTTATATATAGTAAACCACCCAGTTCATCATAAATAACGAGTTATGGTTGATTGAAGTTGACCCAAGTTTTGATACTCACTAAAACTTGAACGATAGGAAAGCTTTCAACTTGTACTTGAGTTAGGGGACCTCCATGCTCACTTTTGGTCTCCTAATAGGAGTTGAGGCTTTTAAAACATCCACGCATAGGAATTACAGATTTTCATTCTAGTCTAAAATATGGGGTATTACAATATCTTCCCCTTGGGAACATTTGTCCTCAAATGATACTGGCTGAGATGACAGAAAAAACAACTTACACGAATATATAGCATGAATTACAGGTCATGATTTCATGGCTGACATGACTGAAAACTGAGCATATCATACTGTACGTACATATCTGATGCATAGGTAGCTGATTTATGAATGTAGGACTGAGTGTTCTGATAAACTTAGTTTCTTAAAATGAGAATGCATATATGATGCTTAACTGATAAGTTGAATCCATGCATATCTGATGCATGATTATATGACTGACATGATACGTGAATACATGTCTAAAAGTACTGATAAGATGACCACGTAGATCCTGATGATGAGGACTAGGGTGATGATGAGTTACTAAACCCTAGGCGTGATGCTGAGGTGGCGACACCGGCAAAAAGAAGAGATCGTCAAGCAAGATTTCAGCCTGAACGCCGAGCTATGCAGATTCCCTTTAATGATGATGATGACGATCTGGATGGAGCTGGTGCCACAGGAGCTATTATTCCTCCGCCATTGGCACCCGAAGCCAAGTTCAACATCACTAGCACCATGATTCAGTTATTGAAACTCAAGGGATTATTCGGTGGACTTGCAGGTGATGATCCGAATATGCATCTGGTCAACTTTATCTCTACATGCAAGTCATTCGACAATCCAGGCGTTGGACAAAATGCAATTTGGCTGCGCTTATTTCCATTGTCTTTATCTGGGGAGGCAACTCTATGGTTGAACGGGATGACTCCTAATTCTATTACAAATTGGAGGCAATTGAAAGACGCTTTCCTAGAAAGATTCTTTCCGTCATCCAAAAGAGCATAATTGAGAGATGAAATTAGCAACTTTCGTCAGCTTCCAACTGAAGCCCTCCACGAAACATGGGAGAGATTCAAGAAGAAGCTTATGAGGTGCCCAAACCATCACATGACCAATGTCCACTTGATGGACATACTATACAGATCCTTGAATTCAGTAACTAAACCAGTGGTGGATAATGCGGCTGGAGGATCATTTATGGACCTCACTTTTGTTCAGGCAAGTGATATGCTAGACCGGATGACAAAGCAAAGTAGGGCTTGGAATACCAGGGATTCTGAGGTAAAAAGCCCCACTATATCAATTGGCATGACTACAGAACAAAGTCGAAGAGAGGAGGAACGCGACCAAGATATGGCGCACATGAAAACACAGATGGATCTTATTACAAAGCATCTATTATCAGGGAAGACCAAAAAAGTCAAAGCGGTTGTGTCAAAAGGAAGAGAGAAATCCGATTCTGAAGAAGAAGCCAACTACTTGAACAATCAGGGGGGTTTTCGAGGCACTGCCCAAGGAAACCAAGGTCGGAACTATTATGATAAGTCTGGAAACAAGGACCGTGATCAAGGTAGTTGGAAGAATACGAATGATAGGAGTGGTTTGTATGTTCCTCCTGGAAGTCGTGACACCGCTGTATCTGGCTCTGGTAAGATGTCAATGGAAGATATGATGGCGAAGCTGTTGAAAAGAGTAAAGGCAACTAGCACGGGAGTAACCGAGGTAATAAATGATTTGTCCTCAATGAAGAAATTGGTTGACTCGCATTCCACTTCAATAAAACAGCTGGAGCAACAATTGAGTCAAATTTCAGCCACATTAAATCAAAGAAAAGCTGGCACCTTACCTAGCGACACAGTGCAAAACCCAAGGAACGATGGAACATGCATGGCTATTACTACCAGGAGTGGTAAGGTGTTGGAAAACCCATCTAAAGATAGGCAAGTGGCCGACGATGTATTAAATGATGTCGAACCAGAGGACGCCGAAGAAGCTGAAGAAGGCGTTGATGACATCACCCCTCAACGTCCACAGCCCGAAACAATCGCCAATCTGAAGCAAGAGGAAAATAAAGTCATGGAGAAAACTATTACCCTTCCACCACCACCTTTTCCTCAAAGATTAAAAAAGAGAGCTGATGATACCAAGTTCAATAAATTCATGTCAATGTTAAAATAGTTGACCATTAATGTTCCGTTGGTAGAGGCGCTAGAACAGATGCCTGGGTACGCGAAATTTATGAAGGATCTTTTAACAAAGAAGCGGGCAGCGAGTGGTGAGTTGACAGATATTGTTCATCATTGCAGCGCAATCGCTACCAGATCACTAGTTCAGAAGAAGGCCGATCCCGGTGCCTTCACTATTCCTTGCAATGTTGGATCTTTGAATTTTGCCAAGGCATTATGCGATTTAGGAGCCAGCATCAACTTAATGCCACTATCTATTTACAAAAAGTTGGGATTGGGGGATCCTACTCCAACCAATATGAGGCTTGTAATGG
Source organism: Capsicum baccatum var. pendulum (assembly GCA_030864225.1). Taxonomy (NCBI): domain Eukaryota; kingdom Viridiplantae; phylum Streptophyta; class Magnoliopsida; order Solanales; family Solanaceae; genus Capsicum; species Capsicum baccatum. The sequence continues at coordinate 69,148,827 of CM061558.1, read as the reverse complement.
CAGATAGGTCGGTAAAATGACCTGTTGGTATTTTATGTGATGTATTGGTGAAGGTTTCTTCATTTATCTTCTCGGCAGACTTTGTTATATTGGATTGTGAGGTGGACTCAGAAGTTCCAATAATCTTAGGGGGCCCTTTCCTTGCAACAGAAAGTGTGCTTATTGATTTAAGAGCTAATGAGCTTCTATTCCGGATGAATGACGAAGTAGTCTGCTTTGATGTGTGTAAATCAATGAAGCAGCCCAAAGATCTGAACGTGTTCTCGGTAGCTGATGTTTATTTTGATGATGCGAAAGATTTTCCTGTAGAGGAGCAGCTTATTGATGACCCATTGGCGGTTGTGCTTATGAATGTCGAGCGTAAGGATGCTGAAAATTATGAAGAAACTATTTGTGCTCTAACAGGATTAGGGTCATATCCTCATGCTCCCAAGAATCTGGACCTTGATCTCAAAAATTGACCTACACCACCAGCTAAACCATCTATTGAAGAGCTACCCACGTTAGAATTGAAGGAGCTGCCTAGTCATTTAAATATGCATTCTTAGAAAGCGGTAACACACTCCCGGTTATTGTGGCAGCAGATTTGGGTGAGCAGCAAGTTGCAGCTCTCATCGCGGTTCTTCGGAAGTACATGAGAGCCATCGGTTGGACCATCGCTGATATTATTGGTATTCCACCAGGGATTTGTACAAACAAGATTCATCTTGAAGAAAATTGCATACCCACTATTGAGCTTCAAAGGCGTCTAAATCCACCTATGCAAGAGGTGGTGAAGAAAGAAATTATTAAGTGGTTAGATGCAAGGGTTGTGTATCCAATCTCCGACAGTAAATGGATAAGCCCGGTACAATGTGTACCCAAGAAAGGTGGCATGACGGTAGTTGCGAATGAAAAGAATGAGTTAATTCCACTCAGACCTGTCACAGGGTGGAGAGTATGCATGGACTACCGGAAGTTGAATTTGTGGACACTTAAAGATCACTTTCCAATGCCATTTATAGACCAAATACACGATCGATTAGCAGGGAAAGGATGGTTTTGTTTCCTAGATGGGTATTCCGGCTATAATCAGATTTGTATTGCTCCCGAAGATCAAGAGAAGACAACATTTACATGCCCATATGGTACGTTTGCCTTCAAACGTATGCCATTTGGGCTATGTAACGCACCCGCCACTTTTCAGCGTTGTATGATGTCCATTTTTTCTGATATGGTGGAAGACACTCTGGAGGTGTTCATGGATGATTTTTCAGTTGTGGGTGAGTCATTTGAATCGTGCTTGGCAAATCTAAGTATGGCGTTACAGAGATGTGTTGAATTCAACCTGGTGCTGAACTGGGAGAAGTGCCACTTCATGGTGAAAGAAGGTATTGTTCTTGGGCATAAAATCTCCGAAAGAGGAATTAAGGTGGATCGAGCTAAAATCGAAGTCATCGAGAAACACCACCCCCAATTTCTGTCAAAGGAGTTCGTAGTTTCCTCGGGCATGTAGGTTTTTATCGAAGGTTCATTAAAGACTTTTCCAAGATTGCTAGTCCGTTATGCAAGCTTTTGGAGAAGGATGAAAAGTTCGACTTCGGTGAAGATTGCTTGAAGGCATTTGAATGCCTCAAAGGGAAGCTAATTGAAGCTCCTATCATTGTAGTGCCCGATTGGTCTTTACCGTTTGAAGTCATGTGTGATGCTAGCAGGGTAGCTTTGGATGCTGTACTTGGCCAGAGAAGAGAAAAGTTATTTCATCCAATCTACTATGCGAGCAAGGTCTTGAACGGAGCCCAGAAAAACTATACTGTCACGGAACAAGAGCTCCTAACGGTTGTGTATGCTTTTGAAAAGTTTCGTGCTTATTTGTTGGGAACCAAAGTGGTAGTTCATATAGACCATGCAGCCCTGAGATACTTGATGGCAAAGAAAGATGCGAAACCAAGGCTAATTCGATGGGTGTTGTTACTGCAAGAATTTGATTTCGAGGAAAAAGATAGAAGAGGTTGCGAAAACCAAGTGGCTGATCATCTATCTAGACTCGAGAACACGCATATAGTGCAGCCTGATTTTGAGATTGATGATGCATTCCCTGATGAAGAGATCTTAGCCATGATGATGGAAGAGTTACCATGGTATGCAGATTTTGCAAACTTTGTGGTAAGTAATGTGATACCTGCGAATCTATCATTTCATCACAAGAGGAAGTTCATGCATGATGTGAGACACTACTTCTGGGATGAGCCATATTTGTTTAGACGATGCGCGGATGGTGTGATCAGACGATGCATATCTCATGTGGAGGTGCCAAGTATCTTGGAAGCAAGTCATGTTTCCCAAGTTGGAGGACACCATGCAGGTGGTCGGACAGCAAGGAAGGTATTACAAAGTGGCTATTATTGGCCTTCGATATTTAGATATGCCTATGAATTTGTGAAAAGTTATGACCAATGTCAGAGACAAGGCACGATTTCGAAGCAACATGAGATGCCCATGTCAAAAATTCTTGAAGTAGAGCTGTTTGATGTGTGGGTTATTGATTTCATGGGCCCATTCATAAATTCGTTTGGGATGAAATATATCTTAGTTGCTGTCGACTATGTATCCAAATGGGTTAAAGCAGTAGCGCTAGCCGATAATGAAGGAATGCGTGTTGTAGCATTCTTGAAGAGAAATATCTTCTCTCTTTTTGGGGTACCACGTACCATCATAAGCGATGGAGGATCACACTTTTGCAACAAACTATTCAAATTTGTGTTGGTGAAATATGGGGTCAAGCAACATAAGGTAGCCACGCCTTATCACCCACAAACTAGTGGACAGGTAAAGGTTTCTAATCGAGATATCAAGCTGATCCTTGCGAAGACTGTAAACGCTAATAGGAAAGATTGGTCTCAGAAGATGGATGATGCACTATGGGCTTATAGGACTGCATTCAAAATGCCAATTGGCATGTCCCCGTACCAACTAGTTTACGGGAAGGCCTGTCACTTGCCCATTGAGCTCGAGCATGAAGCATTGTGGGCATTGAAGCGACTGAATTTGAAGTGGGATGATGCTATGAATCTGAGATTGGAGCAGCTGAACGAGAAGGATGAATTCCGTCTACATGCGTATGAAAGATCAGACCTCTACAAGGAACGGATGAAAAAGTATCATGATCAGCAGATAATTCAACGAAACTTTCAAAAGGGTGATATGGTACTTCTTTTCAATTCCAGACTGAAGCTATTCCCAGGTAAATTAAGGTCCAAATGGTCTGGCCCGTACAAAATTAGCCAAGTCTACTCGTCGGGAGTAGTTGAGTTAGAAGACAATAATGGTGTTGTCTTTAAGGTGAATGGCCAATGAGTGAAACCATACATCGGTCCTCTTGACTCGACAAAATACATGGCCACCATTTATCTCGACGAAGTCTAAGTACTCGAGGTAACTATGTCGTGCCGCTACAATAAATCAAGCGCTTTATTGGAGGCAACCCATCGTTTTTAATTGTTTTTGTTGTTTTTGTTTTCCTAGGATTTTGTCGAGCCACGACCAAAACTAAGGCGCTTGATGGGAGGCAACCCATCGTTCTAATCATTTTTGTTGTTTTTGAGTAAGTGTAGGTACAAGAGGTGTACAGGAGGAGATTGGTTTCAAATTTTGATTTGGAAGCGGTTCATGTTGAAGGTGTTAAGTTAGGAATGAAGAAGAAAAAGGCTATGGGTTAGGCATTGCCTATGAAAATATAGGCAACGAACAAGGCAAGGCCTATGTAAATCTAGGCCACGAACAAGGCAAGGCCTATGCTATGGCCTAAGCTCTCGGATTCTACAATGCTATAGCATAGGCGCCGCCTATGCCTAACAATGCCATAGCATAGGCGCCGCCTATGCCTAACAATGCCATAGCATAGGCGCCGCCTATGCAAAAGCCTTTTGTCTCTGAATCTAGAATGCCATGGCATAGGCGCCGCCTATGCCCAACAATGCCATAGCATAGGCGCCGCCTATGCTCAACTAGGCTTTGCAAAAGGCGCCGCCTATGCCAAGCATAGGCAAAGCATTAGGCGCCGCCTATGCTCACTTTTGGTCTCCTAACCCGATTCCAAATGGGTCAAAACCCGACCCAAGCTTGTCCTATAAATAGAACCTTAGTCTTAAAACAAAATTTCATTGCAACTTCAACCTAGGTGCCGCCTACCGCTCCAAAATCTCTCAAAAATTTTCCCTTTACTCTTTTACTTTGCAAGAACATCTTCCGAGGCCATCAACCAAGTAAGTACTTCGGCTCTCTTCTCTTATATTCCGTAAGTATTACAATACTACGCCTATAATAAATTGTCAAATCTTGAAGTAGTGTTGGTGATTTGAATATGGTTGATTTGTTGTGATACAACTAAGAAAGTGAAAGAATATGTATTGGTGTTCTAGACTTGGTTCCAACTTGGATTTAATTTCGATACACTGTCATATTCCTTGCGAAATCAACATGGTTCAGACAATTGCATAATCTTGTAACTTGAAAGCTTGCTTGAATGACTTGTTCATTGAGATGAAAATCATGGTTAACTAAAAACATGAGATGTTGTAATTATTTCAAACCATAAATTAATACAATATCTATGTAGTAGTTTTATTCAAAGTGATGCATTAGTCCAAAACATGAAAGCATTGTCAAGATTACATGAACTAGAATAGGAAAATGATACTTAAGATGACAAGAAAAGTATGACTGGACTGATTATATTGGTTGGAACATAACGCCTAAACATACATCGATGAAGTCTGAGTAATCAACAACGTTCACTTAATTAGTTTGTGCCAACAAATTAAGTGTGGGGTGGGGTCACTACTGTTTGTTTGTCGATTGTATTTACCAAGATGAAGCTAACATGACTGTCATTTTAATCTCAGGTACAATGGCACCAAAAGCGCGACATGGAAAGGATAAAGTGACCACCTCACAAAAAGGCCAAAAAAGGGGACGTAAAGAGCAAGGTGAATCCTCCTCGCTGCAAATACCTCGCCGCATGTTCGGAATCAAATGGGTACTAGAGGAGGAAGGAAAAGAGTGGTATAGGAACAATAAAGAGAAAAAATATGTTCATGTGGAGTTGATACACAACGAAAGCCTAGCAAAGAAAGAACCTCGCATGTTGGCCAAGATCATGGCATTACATCTTGATTTTATCTTCCAAGATATGGGAGAATGCAATTTCGATCTAACACGAGAATTCTATGCCAACTGGTCACCGAAAACTACAGGGAGTGAAGTAAAGATTCGGGGCAAAGTTCTACAACTAAATGCGGAGTTCTTCAACTTTTTTCTGGGTTTGCCATCTGTTGATCCATCACCACTCAAAGAGCTATATAACAGACCTCCGTACAGGGCAATCAGACAGACACTGTGCAGAACAAGATCAATGGCATGATGGAGCAAACACAAGGACACCGGTCGGCACAACACCTTCCCTTACGCTTTCTTGAACAGGGAAGCTCGAATATGGTTGTGAATAGTCAACTCTTGTCTGATTCCAGGGACACAGTACACGAAGATTACATGAGACAGAGTGTGTTTGGTGTACGCATTGATGACGAACGTCCCCATCAACATTGGGGCGATCATTCGATCTTCAATGCGTAAGGCCAGGCTACACAAGAGGTCCCACTTCAGCTTTGGCAATCTGTTGACTGCAATATTGAGGAAGGAGGACATCGAAGAGGAGCCGGCTGATCATAAGCTTCCACACAACCCGAAGAAGGTTGACCTCACAAAGGTTAAAGATGCTAAAACCATGCATGGCGTTAACCTTACCACTGCAGAACGTCATGCTCGGAATGAAAGTTTCTTTCGCCATCTTTATGGCATGACTCGGTTTACCATGATGAGCGGAGGTCATGTTTCAAGTGCTGCAGAGCTCCAACAGTTGGATTATGACTACCCAATGAATGAGCATGCAAGGGCTATGTGTGGAGTAGGTGTGTACTTTGAGGAACCTCTTGATGACGATGTGCCAACCGATGATGATCGCCGAATGCCAGATTCCAACATGGAGGAGAACTCTGATGACGATGACTCTGATGAGGATTCCGATGTAGGGGGTATAACCCCAGACATAGAGGATGAGTCCGACTAACCAGGTTCTTCTTATTTATTTTTCACTGAGGGCAGTGTATCCCGTCTAAGTGTGGGGTGCTGATATTTGTATGCTATACTTCTTTATCTGCATTTGCTTAGTTATGTTTGTTTGTTTTATTTGTTAGTAGTTAAATTTTAGAAATTTTTTATTGTTCTAATAGGCAGCATGGTATTATGACAAGAGTTAGTGCTAAAATCATTACTATTGAGATGTTTAGGCTCCAAGTGCGACTCACTATGTGATAAGTGTGTGGTTTAATTCCTTCATCTGTTGGGTCAAGAGTCTATAATGCTCCCAATAAAGTTGACCATGTGCCTTGTGTGTGTGAGATAATAGTATATTCTGTGTTGGTGACTAATGCTAGAACTTGCCTGGTGTGTGTGTAAAGCGAAATAAAGAGTGTGGGTTTAGGAGATGATTTAGGCATTTCTTTGGCAACCTGTGTTTTTTTACCTTCGTTTTACCTACCCGTGGACATTATCCTAGCTAACCCCCTTTGAGCCTTTAAGCCATTTTCTTTGACAAGCCTCATATGTAGCCTAATCTATTTTTTTTCAAGACCATAATTTGATCCAAATTCCTAAGCGCTTTAAATTGTAAAGTCATATGACAAAATAAGAGGAAATTGGGTAAGAGTGATGCCTTAGAGGTTATTGGTTCTTGAATTTGTTATGAAAAAGAGTGTCTATCATAGAGGTGTGCTATAGAAAAAAAAAGAAAAAGAAATAGAAAAACAAAAAGATAAATTGTGTTTATGATTAAATAAAAAGATAGTTAAGTTTGAATGGCAAAATAGGTGAAAAGGGGTGATAGATGAAACAAAGGTAGCAGGGTTGATTAAAAGAGAGTGTTAATGGCATAATGTGATGTATTAAAGCGCTTACGAACATAGTCACTATTTCTGGCCAAAATAGTCCTACCCGTCCCTTAGCCTACATTACAACCTGTAAAAAGACCTATTTGATCCTAAACTTAGCATTCTGATATTAGTAGAGCATTACACTAAGGGCAAGCCTATGGTCATTAGTTGCAACATATGAATTCTTTGTGAGAGTGAGAGAAAGGAAAATCTTATACCCATGTTTTCGAAAAATGCAATACTTGTGAGTGATTATGGGTAACATCTTATGTGAGACACACATAGTTGATGACTTTTGGGTAGCTCTGTATGATTCTTTGTGCCTTAACTTGTGGATACGAATTAACCATAATCACGAGTCTATGTTGGAGGTTGAATTATTTCTAGTAGTGATCAGAAAACCACTCTCTGTTAATGATTGTCGTGCCTGTCTTGATGAATATTTTGTGCTGTTACTGTGAAACCCCAAGTAGATGTTTATATGGACATGATATTTTGTTTGAGGACGAACAAAGCTTTAAGTGTGGGATGTTGATGATAGGCATATTTACACGCCTAACGCACCTTAATTCACCCATATTTTAGCTAAGTTTTAAGTACAAAATATATAATTCCTGCACTTTTAGTCCTTTTTCCTGTAAGTGAGCTAACCAACGTGATTAGCAAGTTTTCAGGTATAAATGATGAAGATTTCAGCATTTTATGGAAATTGGACGCCAAAGGAAATTTCACGTAAGAAGGAAGGCAGCTTCTGGAAGCTTGTGGACTGAAAGTGATGCATGGAAAACTTATCCTGGGCAAAAACAGTATTTCCAAAGACTTGAGGACCAGCAGTAACTTAGTAGGATTAGGAAAAAGATGCAGTAACCTAGTAGGATTAGGATAAGTATGCAGTAGCTTAGTAGGAATAGGATATGGTTGTTATAAAAACCCTATGTTGCTGAACTTTTCAGCACTAATCTTCCGCCACCCACATCCTTATTCATCCCTATTCGATCCTTTCCCATTTTCTTCACAAATTTGTTGTTGACATTATTTTTCATCTATTCGACTTTTAATTTTTACGACAAGAGAAACGCTATTTGCAAGGAATTTACGCCACTAGTGCTACCAAAACATACTTCACGTGAGATTCTTATTTTGGTATGATGATAATGGCTATTGTGTTTTTCGTTCCACTCATGAGTAGCTAAACTTCTCTGTTAAGGTTATGGAAGCCTTATGAGATACTATCTATTGCTATGAGTTTGTGAATTTTTGACACGTATGCTGCTTATATCATTACTCTCTTCATCTTAATTTAATTCTTGTGGTTGCAAACATATAGAATACGCCAGTATAGCATTAACTTGTTTGAAAGAAAAGTTACATGTCTGGAAAAGGGAGAATGAAAAGGAAATAGGGCACCAACCCCTATTTAAAAGTTAGTGCCATAACTGGATTAACCTCTTGGAGAATTCGTACCATTAGATACATTTTAAGCTCGAAAGAGTTAAAATGAAATAATCTGTGATGGTCGAAAGACGCTAGGATTTACCATAGAATACGAATCTCTATAAGCACATGCATGTCTGAATTCTGCATAACTCATAGTTAATAGATACATAAAACTCATAAGGTGGACATAACCCTAACTTACAATTCTCATTGATTAAAACCTACCAAGCATTCTGTTTTTACTTTGCTATTTTTATTTTTATTACTTAACGTCACACTCCAATCCCCCCCCCTTTTCACAGAACTTTCACAAAAAGTCTACTAATTATTGCATTCTTAGTGACCGAGTATTCTCTGTGGGATTCGACACCCAACCCAGTTGGGTTCTATATTTGACAACGACCGCTTACACTCTTACGAGAGCTGTAGTTTGAGCGTTATCAGTAATCCAACAGTGTTCACAAGACACATTATTAATATGGATGACATTGAACCATAGAGGCCAATCATGAATCCTTCCCTTACTTAGTATTTAGCTATAATGCATGATTTCTAGTCTCTTAGGTATTTTATCAAACACCTTACATGAACAACTTAGGCATAGATGAAAATTATACAATTACTCATCATAAATAATCAAACATACATGTTTTCAACTCATATGATGTCATAGATTCATAATAACACATAAAGATTCTATCTTGGCATCATTCAACATATAAACATGATCAACACATAAAAGGAGTCCATGAATGAACACACGAATACCTTAGAAAGTAAACCTTTATTATTCGCTGGAGAGTTCTTGGATTAGGATACTTAATTCTTGATTATCTTTGAAAAAGGCTTGAATCTTGCTTTTGAGAGATGAGTTTGATAGAAACCCTAATCTTGTGGTTGAGAGTGTAAGAGAGGGTTTTTAAGATGCTTAACTAAAGAAAAATAGGAAAAATTACGCCTCTTGGGCGTTATAAGTCATGGAAGGTGAAGGAAATTATCAAAATACCCTTGTAAAAACACCCTTGAATTGCTGGAAAAATATACTTGACGCCATCCGTGATAGGCCATCAGGTTCGTGATAGGCCGTCATGAATGGTCGTCACAAAAGGGGTCTGAATTCTTGATTTTATACCCAAGGCTGACGACATCATCAAAAATGTTGTCATAATGTGACGACGTCCTTAAAAATGTCGTCAGAAATATGGTAGCCCGTCGGAAATGTCGTCACCATTTTCCATCTTGACATGCTAGAATAAAATAGGAATAACTCTTTGCTTCGCTATCGGATTTAGGTGAAATTGGTATCGTTGGAAAACTAATTCAATGATATTTCATTTGATATATAGTAAACCACCCAGTTCATCATATACAATGAGTTCTGGTCAATTGAATTTGACATAAGTTTTAACGCTCACTAAAACTTGAAGGATAGGAAAGCTTTCAACTTTTACTTGAGTTAGGGGACCTCTATGATCTAAATTCATGCTCAAATAGAATCTCACACTACATTATTGATTAAAAAACTAAATTTATATAGGATTTGAGGCTTTTGAAACATCCACGCATAGGAATGATGAATTTTCATTCTAGTCCAAAATGTGGGGTATTACACCCTATGACTCTCTAGATTCAGTCAGTATAGGCTTGTCGGACTACCAGATTTAGTATTAGATTTTGTTTCAGTATTTAGATTTTTTAGTATTATTTTACCATGACTTGTGAGATTAGTATGTTTCAGATAAGATTTCTGCATTTATTATTATTTTAAATTCATATTCCCCTATTTTGAGATTCAGATTTAGTAGAAGGCATCCAGGGTTAGCTTAGGACTACTTGTAATTTAGAGCACCATATGGCATCCTGAGAATTAAATTTTGGGGCATTACAAACTTGGTATCAAAGCTAGGTTTAGAGAGTCCTAGGGAGTCAGACAAGCCACGTTACGTAGAGTCTTGATCATCGGTGTGAAATGTGTCACATCTAAGAGTATAAGGATATAGATTGTTTTAGGAAATCATCTCTTATTTCATGATTTATCGTGCATTTAGTATCTCTATCTACTTCTAACTTGTGCTTTCACGTGACAAAAAAGGCCTCCTCATCAAGCTAATGCACGTAGAAATAATAACCAGCCACCTCAGCCCGCAAATCTTTTGAATGAGAATGTGTCTCATGTAGAGTTTTGGGTTACCTTTTAGGAGCTAGCCCAAGCTATGACAGCTAATGTTCAGGGAAACAGCCAAGCTGCAGTCTCACTTCAGCAAGACTTGGACTTAACCGCAGCCAGAATTTGAGATTTTATAAGAATAAACCCGTCAGAATTCTTTGGGTCGAAAGCAGGTGAGGACCCACAGTTTTATTTAGATGACATATAGAAGATCACCTGAATTATGCATGTTTCTAAAGAAGAGGGTGTAGAGGTTGCATTCTATAGCCTGAAGGATGTTGCATATGACTGGGTAGTGATATGGAAGAAAAGTAAAGGGGAGAATGTGGCTCCCATGACTTGGCAGATTTTTTAGGATACATTCTTAGATAAGTTCTTCCCATGTGAGATGTGGGAATCTATGATAAAAGAGTTTATGAACCTGAGGTAGGTCTCAATGACAGTGAAGGAGTATTGCCTCAAGTTTAACCAGTTGTCAAAGTATGCCCTTGATCAGATGGCTGACCCTAGGTCAAGCATGAGTAAGTTTATCACCTGTGTATCTGAGTTTGTATTTAAGGAGTGTAGGACTATTGTACTCATTGGAGACATAGATCTGCCTAGATTTATGATGCATGATTAACATATTATGGCAGAGAAGTTAAAGTAAAGAGAGAGAGTAGATAAGAAGGATAGAATAGGGAAGTTTGATTATGGTCAGGCTAGATCTCAAGGAGGAAATTGATTGCAGTTTCAGAATCATTTATCTATGTTTGCACCTTCTTCAGCCTGTGCTGCTGCACCCATAAATAGGCAGGAAAAGTTAGGTAAGTATTCTATGTCCATATTTAATAATAGTATGAGTGGTAGGCGAAGTTATCCACCATGTGCTAGGTGTGGTAAGACCCATCTGGATTAGTGTTTGTGGGGCCAGAAAGGTTGTTATGGTTGTGGCCATCCGGGTCATAAAATTAAAAAGTTCCTGCATGCTAGATAGGGAAACAGAGATATTCATCCCCAGACTCAGGCTAATAGTGCACCAGCTCTGCTAGGTCGCCCAGCTCCTCCTCAGGGAATATCATCCAGTACCAGTGGCGGTCAGCACCAGAATTGATTTTATGCTTTACCATCCCGTCAAGAGTAGAAAGATTCTCTGGATGTTGTTACTGGTATGATTTGTGTCTTTCATCTTGATGTTTATGTTCTATTAGACCCTGGGTTGAGTTTCTCTTATGTGACCCCATTTGTTGTGGTAAATTTTTAGATAAGTTCTGAAAAGTTCCCTGAGCCTTTCTTGGTTTCTACCCCAATAAGCGAGTCAATTGTTACTAAACAAATTTATAAAAACTGTCCTATCTCTATTCTTCATAAAGTCATGTTATCAGACCTAATAGAGTTAGATATGGTTGATTTTGATTTTATTCTTGGTATGGATTAGCTCCATTCTTATTATACAACCATAGATTGTCGCACCTGTATAGTAAAGTTTTAGTTTCTCGATAAACCAGTCTTTAAGTGGTGAGGTAATTCGGTATCTCCCAAGAGTCATTTTATATCTTATCTTAAGGCCAGAAAGTTGATATCCAAGGGTTGCATTTACTATCCGAGTCAAAGACACTAAGTCTGAGACCCAACAATTTGGTCAGTCAGTGTAGTTAATGAGTTTCCTAATGTTTTTCCAGAAGATCTCCCAGGGGTACCTCCCGATAGAGAGATAGAATTTGGTATTGACCTTCTGCCAGATACTCAGCCTATTTTTATCCCTTCATATCGTATGGCTCCTGCAGAGCTTAAGGAGTTGAAGGAGCAACTCAAAGATCTTTTTGTTAAAGGTTTCATAAGGCTTAGTGTTTCTCCATAGGGCTCTCCCTTTCTATTCATGCTTAAGAAAAATGGTTCTTTACGCATGTGCATTGACTATCATCATCTGAATAAAGTCACAGTCAAGAACAAATACCATCTTCTTAGAATTGATGACATATTTGACCAACTCCAAGATACAAGTTATTTCTCAAAGATAGACCTTAGATCCGGCTATCATCAGCTTAAAGTAAGGGAATATGATATTCCAAAGATAGCCTTCAGAACCCGTTATGGTAATTTTGAGTTTCTAGTCATGTTTTTCGGGCTAACCAATGCCCCAGCAGCTTTCATAGACCTTATGAACCGAGTGTTCAAACAGTATATAGAAATATTTTTCATAATATTCATAGATGATATCCTTGTGTACTCCCGTAGTACGGATGACCATGTAGATCATCTTAGAATTGTCTTACAAACTCGTAGAGATCACCAGTTGTTTGCCAAATTCAGCAAGTATGAATTTTTGCTAAGATCATTAGCTTTTCTATTGTTTCCACCGATGGCATCAGAATTGATCCCCAAAATACCAAAGACATAATAAATTGGCCTAGACCTATCTCTCTGTCTGACATTAGGAGTTTCTTAAGGTCTAGCTGGGAATTACAGTTGTTTTGTTGAAGGTTTCTCATCTATTATTACATCCCCTACGTCTAGACTGACCCAAAATAAAGTTAAGTTCCAGTGGTCAGATTCCTATGAGAAAAGATTTTAGGAGTTAAAGACTCGACTCACTATAGCCCCAGTCTTAGCATTACTTGATGGTATAGATGATTTTGTGGAATATTATGATGCCTCCAGAGTTGGTTTTGGTTGCGTGTTGATGCAGAGAGGTAAGGTCATAGCCTATGTCTCTGGACAGCTTAAGCCTCACAAGAAGAACTACCCAACCCATGATCTTGAATTAGTTGTCGTTGTGTTTGCTTTAAAAATCTGGAGAAATTATCTGTATGGTGTGAATGTTGATATGTTCATAAACCACAAAAGCTTGCAGTATGTGTTCACTCAGAGGGGGTTGAATCTTCATCAGAGAAGGTGGTTAGGATTGCTAAAAGATTATGACATGAGTGTGTTGTACCATTCGGGCAAGGCCAATGTATTTGCAGACTCCCTTAGTAGATTATCTATGGATAGTGTTGCTCATGTGGAGGATAATAAAAAAGAGTTAGCTTGAGAAGTTCTTCATTTGTCTAGATTGGTATTTAGGTTTGTTGATTAAGCTGAAGAGAATGCTTGGGTTCAGAGTAGTTTCGAATCTTCCCTAGTTTTGAAGGTAAAGGAGAAGCAAGATATGGATTCTAGTTTGGTCAAACTAAAGGAGTCAGTTAAAGACCAAAAGGTAGAGGTTTTCTCCCAAGGAGGAGATGGTGTGTTGAGATACCAAAGCAGATTGTGTGTGCCTTTTGTTGATGAATTGAGACAGTGGATTATGGCGGAAGTGCATTGTATGCGTTATTCTATTCATCCAGGTACTACCAAGATGTACTGTGACTTGTGGGAAATCTATTCGTGAAAAGGTATGAAAAGAGATAGAGCAGAGTTTGTAGCCAAGTGTGCAACTTGTCAACAGTGTAAGGTAGAGCACCAAAGACCTGATAGTTCATTACAAGAGTTTGGTATTCCCACCTAGAAGTGGGAAGAGGTGAATAAGGATTTTGTGACTGGTTTACCCTATTCGCGTCTTCAACATGATTCGATTTGGGTTATTGTAGATAGATTGACTAAGTTAGCACATTTTTTGCCAGTTCATACGTCTTTCACAGCTGAGGATTATGCAAACTTGTATATCCTAGAGTTAGTCAGATTGCATGGAGTACCTTTTTCCATTATTTCAGATAGGGGTACTCAGTTCACTTCCCAGTTTTGGAGATCTTTTCAAAAGGGTCTTTGTACCCAAGTCTATCTTAGTTCATCTTTCCACCCTCAGACAGATAGTCAAGCAGAGAGGACCATCCAAACTCTAGAAGATATATTGAGAGCATGTGCTCTTAATTTCAAGGGTGGTTGGGATGAGCATTTGTCATTGATTGAATTTGCTTATAATAACAGTTATCATTCTAGCATTCAGATGGCCCCATTTGAGGCTCTTTATGGGAGGAGATGTAGATCACCCATAAGATAGTTTGGAGTGGGTAAGGCCTCCTTTCTTGGGCATAATATAGTGTTTGAAGCTATGGAGAAAGTTAAGTTGATTAGAGAAATATTACAAATAGCCCAGAGTCATCAAAAATCATATGCAGATATGAGAAGAAGGGACCTCAAGTTTGAGGTTGGTGATTTAGTATATTTGAAAATATCACTGAAAAGGGTGAAGAGATTTGGTAAAAAGGGGAAGCTTAATCCCCGATATATTGGCCCTTAAAAAATTCTGAGTCCTGTTTGAAAAGTAGTGTATGAGCTTGAGTTGCCCGTAAACTTATCAGTCGTTCATCCTATATTCAACGTCTCTATGCTGAAAAAGTTCATCGACGACTCCACTATCGTAGTCCTTTAGAAATCTCAGATATTCAAAACAACCTTTCTTACAAAGAGATTTAAGTCGAGATTTTAGATCATCAGATTCGTAGATTAAGGAACAAAGAAGTTTCCTTGGTCAAAGTTCTTTGGCAGAATCAGTTTGTTGAGGGCACTACTTAGGAACCAGAAGCAGATATGTGAGCCAAGTACCCTTACCTATTCTCTGCAGACTCAAATTTAGACGAAGGTAATACTCTTCCTAAATTCAGTTCTTGACTAATCACATATTCATCTATTTAGTTGTCCTCATGTAAATTCATGCACTCACAGAATTACTCAGAAGCTCAGAAAGATTTAGATTTAGTTTATTTTAGTTGTTCATGATATCATGTATCCTCATATTCCTCAATATCCTCAGTCTAACTAGCAATATTCAAGTATGAATGTTCCCAAGGGGGAGATATTGTAATACCCCAAACTTTCTTAGCTTAAATTCATTCCTAGAATATTAAGAAATAGCTTCAAAAATAAATAATATTTATTCTATGTGGAATTTTCCAGATTTAGACTTCCTATTGTGTGGGAAATTGAATAATATTTCCATCAATATAAGATTCGCCCAAATCCGACACTCGGTGAAGGAGTTAAGGCATTGTTAAGTTGACAGTGTGCCATCTGGGTACTTGGCACATCGCGGAGAAGGAAAAATTAGTAATTATCAAATTCCAATGGGCCTCTGCGATATTGGTGCATCGTGAAGAGGGCCAATTTCCCATTAGTCAATTACTAGTGAGCCTTCACGATACTGGTGCATTGCGCCAATGGCCAAAATGGCAAAGTATAGGGCATCGCGTGAGGCACATCACAGTGAAAGCCCAGTTTCCATTCGTTTACTTTTCAGTGAGCCACCGCGATAGTGGTACATTGCAGTGGTCACCCAATTCAGAAAATGTTACATTTTTCAAGTTCGTTTAGAAGTTTAAAGAGGGCATGTTGGGCAATTCCTAAGCCCCCAATCCATCCAAAACACAAGATTTAACATATTCCAAAGAACTTTATGCTATTTCATCCACTTTCACTCAAAAGAAAACCCTAGATCATCAAAGCTCCTTCTCCAAGAAACCCAATTTCTCCATTAATTCTCCAAGGCAATTTAAGATTAAGAATCCCCAATTCAATAACTCTAAGAATTCATCTCCACAACATTAATAGAGATTCAAGATTCAAGTTTTAGCATCTAAGATCATCAATTGAGATATGTGGGGTTTATCAACAAGGATAATCCTTTCATCCTTGTGCCCAAAACTTACTTTAATTACAAATTTACTAAATTTTATGTGATTTCCCATGAAATTGAAGTTAGGGTTTATACTCAATGTTGTTGTTTATAAAATTATGGGATTTCAAGCGATTTAGAAGTTGAGTTTCATGTTTATGTTCATATTTTCATGCCGATTGCAGAAATTTCTAGATTTTAAGTTGATTTATCAATATTTACATTATCAAACATGAACATTTTGATGTTTTGACATGAGTGTAATGCATGGGTCATTAAGCCCTAATTAAAGATTGCTATTTTAAGATTGTTTGTGCCACCCTATGATAAGATTATTCTCAGATTTTTTATAAAGATTTGGCCTTTTGGTCCTAAGCTAAGATAAAGAATCCACATTGTTCATATGACTTGAGATTTAAAGAAAGGAAAGCATAATTGGTTTTCTTGTAAACCCTTGTGCTATTTTTAAAGTGGATTTCTTAAGATCCTTAGTATAAGAATGGGAGTATTATTTAGCACCGAGATGGGTATGTTACCAAGGTTTCATGCCCCAAAACTATGTGCCACCGTAGGATTAATATTATTCCTACTTCTACGTGTATGACTAAGATTGTGATCACTTAAGATTTGAAGTTCTATTCTTGTAGCAAGGGTAGAGCAGCTCTCCCCAACGTGAGTAAGACATTGGACTCCATGAATGCTCACATAGTTATGTCAGTTAGAAGAACCTCCCTAAAAATGTCCCTTACTCTTATAACAGTCTACTAGTTTAAAGCCTTAAGATAAAAGCATATGTTTTGAAAGCTATGGATTTTTAAGATTCTTAAAGTCTTGAGATGAAGTATTCCCCTTGCAGTTGACAAGAAAATGTGATAGTTTTTAGAAAGAACATATTTTAGAACTGAATATAATGGATCATAAGATTTATATTATATTCTTTATTGTTCATGAATTATGATCTTCAGTTTTCAGATTATTCAAGCCTATGTGAGTCATTTACATTTAGCATGCATGATTTTATAAATTCTGATGATAATGTTTACTTATTCCATTCACCCCCATATGCTCAGTACATTCCCAAAGTACTAATACATATATACGTTTGTGTGCTACATTGTCTCATAATGTAGGTTTAGGTTCTTAGTCTCAGCAGCATGAGTCATTTTCAAGCATCCAACCTACATCTCTGCAGTTGGTGAGTCCTCATAGTCTGGGGACCTAGCTATTCAGATTTCTAGTTTATTAGTAGATGACTTAGCATTTATTTCAGACAGTTTGAGTCAGCTGGTCCTGTCCCAGTGACTCTCTAGATTCAGTCAGTAGAGGCTTGTAGGACTACCGGATTTAGTATCAGATTTTGTTTCAGTATTTAGATTTTTCAATATTGTTTTACTAAGACTTATGAGATTAGTATGTTTTAGATAAGATTACGTATTTACTATGATTTTATTATATTCATATTCCACTAATTTGAGATTCAGATTTAGTAGAAGGCAGCTAGGGTTAGCTGCGGACTAATTGTAGTTTGAAGCACCGTGTGGCATCCTGAAAATCAGATTTCAGGGCATTACAGTAAATTACATGTAATTAAAATTCTAGGTTGGACCTATTCTTGTTGATTAAAATTAGTCAGATTTTTGTGAATGTTTTCATTTGCCTGTTAGAACCTTATACCAATTGACATGTGGTTTGGCTAGTTTGCTTTTGTGCATATAAGTATAGTGTGTTATTTGCTATTGTGAATAATTTAACATGAACTTGTTAAGTTGAGATAACACTCATATTTTAGCTATGGTGTATTTATTTTGAACATTTTATCCTTGTGCGTCTTATATCTATGCTTTATTGAAATTACAATGCTACCATGTTATAAGGATGGAATTTTGTGTATGTCAAGTGTGGTATATGCTTGAAGTCTGAGTTAAGCAACACCTAAATGGGTCAATTTTCTTATTTATGGAGTTGTGACAATGAGTTTATAATGTTAAACAGGGGAAGTCTGAGTACCCTAGTTCTTAAGTTTGTGCACCTATGCTAGCAACTAAGTGTGGGGTAGCCCTTAAATCCGGCTACACTTAGTTTTTGCTAGTTCAAATAGATGCACTTTCTAAAATGTTTGTTAGATACTTTGATTGACAGGTACTATGGACAACGGACAATAAAAGGGAAAAGACATTGTTGGACCATTTGAACTTTCCAAGAAAAGAAACAGGCCAACTGGTCGGGTGCTGAGAGCTCCTGCAGTTCCCCGTGGTTAGTCACAGATAAATGGAACTAAATAGGATGAGGAGGCTGGAAAGAAATGGTACTCAAAGCACAATGAGACCAAGTACGCCCCAGATAAGTTCATCAACCGGGCGAGCTTACTGAGGAAGTACCCTAGTATGGTATGGAGGTTGGAACAGATGCACATGAACATCCTATTTGAGCATCCTAGGGAGAGCAACTTGAACCTTATTCAAGAATTTTATTCTAACTGATCCACGAATTTCAATTTTAAGGTGAAGATCTGTGGACAGGTAGTGACTTTCATGACCAATGATTTGAATGCTATCTTAGGTACTCTAAAAGTATATGTAATTCCTCTGCGGCATTTGAACATTACCCCACCATATGCAAACATTAGACATATGTTTTACAGAAACAGATCGCCATCTAGGTAGGTTCATCATAGAGAGAGCGACCTTTACCTTATATTCCCATATGCTCAGATAAATAAGGAGGAATATATATGGTTGAAGATTATCTGTCATTGCCTTATTCTAAGCAAGCACATGAAAAATGTTACTCGTGATAGGGTCTGCGGGGAGCAGAGAAGATGGGGAGAGAGAAGTATCGATCGTCCAATGGTCAACCCAACGATAACAAATCAATGATACTGGGCGCAGAAATGGTGGTGTTTCACCGGTCATGGTTGCCCATCGCCGGCGGTAAGAGAGAGAGAAGTGGAGAGAGATCAAGTGAGTTGCGGTTGATTTTTGAAAATGGATTAGGGTTAGAGTATTATTTTAGATTAAAAAGGAATGGAGGAAAAACGTTGATCTCAATCATTGGATTAGTTTTGATTAACGAATGAGATTTAACATTATGAATGATTTAAAATTAGGTAAAACTGGATTGAAAATTTTAAAATTTGACTCAATAGGACACAATTCAGACTAAATTTGTCATAAATTAGATAAAATTAAGCTAAATATTAAATAAATTGAGAAAATTAAATTAAGTTATTGTTTAATAAATATGTATAATAATAAAAATCCTTATATCCAAATTAGTTATGAATAAATCATGTAAATAAAATTAGCTTTAAAATAGTGACAATAATAATTTGAAGTAAAATTAGGCACCAATAAATCATAAAATACGAATTTTAAGAAATACTATAATATTAACAACACTGATGATGATGATGATGATGATGATGATGATGATGATGATGATGATGATGATGATGATGATGATGATGATGATGATGATGATGATGATGATGATGATGATGATGATGATGATGATGATGATGATGATGATGATGATGATGATGATGATGATGATGATGATGATGATACGGGTGTAAACATTAAATAATTTAATAAATATAAACATATTTTGTTAAAAAAAATATTTAAATTAATAAATTGTATATAATATAAAAATGATAATACAACAGTAATAAAAAATAATTTGTATATTTTTAAATCATGAATGTGACTCGCCAATATTTATTTGATACCAAAATAATGCATAGAAAATATTAATATTTAAAATAAATAATTGATATCTATATCTATCTATAATTTATAATATATTAAAAGTGTGAAGGCCCTTAAAAAGTGATTTGAATTTCTTGCCCTTCATTAAAAATCCCTCTTTTAGATAAAATCATCTTTTCACTATCCTACAATTATTAATTAATTATTATATTTATAATATTTAAAATTAAGAAGTCCTAAAATATATAGGAAGAGGTATTAGGTGAATTAATAATTAAGGAGTCATAAAATATACGAAAAAGGTACAAATATACCCCCCAAACTTTAATAAATGATATAAATATACCCTCCGTTATACTTTGGATATAAATATACCCTTGTTGTTAATAAAAAGGTACAAATATACCCTTATCACTAACGGATATACACATGTCACCATCTTATTCGTTTGTCCTTTTAATTTATTTTATCCCTAAATAATTAAACCCACCTAAAATTATAATTCATATCTGGTTCTAATAAATCCGACCTGACCCAATCTATAGAGAATTCAAAGAGACAACAGAACGCATTCTTTCTTCCTTCGGCAAATATTACCTACCCCTGAAATTTGCCAATTCTAAGACATAATGAAGTACAAAGCATCTAGCTGGAATCCCATGAACTTAATAAATCAAAGATTCAATCTTAACTAAAACATCCTAATTGCACATTAGTACAACAAACTACAAAACACTTTACAAAATTTCAATGCTTATAGTAGCTAGAAGGCAACAAGTGATTACATTTGATTTCTTCCTAGGGAGTCTCTGATAAAAGCCAAAGTCTTGCCACAAACAATTTTCAAAAATTGACTAGCATCAAAAAGTGGCAACTCACAATCATCTGGCTTCCATCTCCAGTGTATGAAATCACTATCAGGCCTTCCATACTTCATGCATTTCTACGGATCATCGATCACACAGTTTGTCTCATTTGTATAATATGATCTCTTTGAATATGATACCCATTTCCCCACAAAGAAGTTACATTTTTGTTGTTTTATCGATGTATTTTTCTGAATTGTTAGTGCTAGTAATTCTCAGAGACAGCATTTGGTTAACGGTCTTACGCTCTGGCTGATCAATAGGAAGTGATCCATTGAGAATTGATTCAAGATTTTGCAAAAAAAAAAAAAAAACAATGGTAGTATCAAATGAAGAAAAACTAATATTGAGAAAGAGCAATAATGTCGTGATTAGTAGAACAACAATTCTAAAGCTGTCAAAGAGCTCTTCCAGATCAGTCTACATCTGCAAGTGAATAGAGACACGTCTGTTGTCTATTGAATTCTCTATAGATTGGGTCGGGTCAGATTTATGAGAATCGGGTATGGGTTATAATTTAGGGTAGATTTAGTTATTTGGGGATAAAATAAATTAAAAAGGACAAATAAATAAGATGGTGACATGTGTATAGTCGTTACTGATAAGGGTATATTTATACCTTTTTATTAACGGCAATGGTATATTTGTACTCAAAGTATAACAAATGGTATATTTATATCATTTATTAAAGGTTGGGGATATATTTGTACCTTTTCCATAAAATATATGGTAAAAGCTATTAGAAAAATTTATAATTAAGATATCCTAAAATATATGATTCAAATAATTTTTATATATTAAATTCTTCTTTATTTGAATTAGGTTAGAAAGATATTTAATATTTAAATATTTTGAAGTTATTGAATCTTTGATTCATTCAATCCATACAAATTGTAAAATATGTTTATGTTTATAGTGTCACGTCTGTAGTTAATATTTTTGACCAAAAACATTTTAATTGTTGAATTCGTCCCCATTTAAACTACAAAAAGTCCTAATACTTAATATTTTTAAATTTAATAGTCTAATCATAATATATAACACTTTTAAATCAATTGAAATTTTACTTCATATACAAAAATAACTTTTATGATTCTATTTAAACAATATTTTGGATTACAATTGACTAGAAACACACCATTCTTCTATTTTTTTTTCTTATTTTGCTTTTGAAGTCCTCTTCTTATATTCATCATCATCCTTTGTGTGTTTTTTTCTTTCTTTTTATCAATAGTTTTAACGATTACATATGAATTATAAATAATCAACAATTGATATAATTTCTCGTGTTTCTCTTTCAGTTGAAAATTTTGATCGAAGAAACGGACGAACCAAATATGTTGTCGCTGAATGAAATAGCGAAAAATCTAAGATTTATCTCTTTTTTCGTTCTTTGTGTAATTATAATTTTGTTTTGATTATGTTATTTAATTATATTGTAATATATTATTTGTTACTATTATAGTTGACTCTTTAGTTAAATTCTTTTGTTGAATTAAAAAATATAAGGTTATAATTAAGTGTTAAATCTGAATGTACAGATTAACGTCAAAATAACTTTACCTTATATTTTGTTGCTATGCGTTTGTTTGTTGTAATTAAGTTCATTATTTTTGCAATTTTGTTAACAACATTATACCTTAATACTTCAAACATCATGAGGTTCTTTGAATGAAAGTCCAAAAATATATAAATATTCAGTGAGATGTTTCAAACATGTCATATGCAAATTTTCGTTGAGGTTTTTAAATTTTTTCATTCTTTGCCTCCTTAGACTTGGGTTGGTAAAAATTTAATTGTAAAAGGTTCTACTTTTTAGATTGATGCTTTGTTACTTTTGTTTGCTCAGTTGAGTTTTTTATATTCTGTTTGTTTTTGTCTTGTCATACTCTTAACTAAATGAATAAAAATTTCTTTATATTTTATTTTATTTTTTTTCTTATGATTTTAAGGTGTTGTTGACCATAATTAAATGTATTGTGATGTCAGTTAGAGTAAAAACATTGCTATTGTGATGCTGAGTTAGTGTCAGCATGTTAAATATCCCACATCGGAAAAAGGATGAGTAATTGGTCTCCTTATATGGACTTGGGCAATCCTCCTCTCATGAGCTAGCTTTTGAGGTTGAGTTAGGCCCAAGGTCCATTCTTGACATGGTATCAGAGCCAGGTCCTTCCTCGTTTTGGGCTCTCGATCCACGTGTCAGGCGCTAGTTGGGCCTTGGGCGTTCATTTTGGACTTTTGATCCACGTGTTAGGCGCCAGTTGGGCCTTGGGCGTGAGAGGGGTGTTAGCTTTTGAGGTTGAGTTAGGCCCAAGATACATTCTTTACAAGTTAGAGTGGGTAAAAGTCTCACATTGGTTGAAAAATAGACTAGTGGTTTGCTTCTATGGACTTGAGTAATCCTCACTTCTTGAGCTAGCTTTTGAGGTTGAGTTAGACCCAAGATCCATTTTTTACATGGCATCAAAGTCAGGCTCATCCCAAATCTTTGTTCATCGATGTTGGGCTCTCATATCATATTGTCCAAGCTCCAATTAACGAGGCCTGGGCGTGCGGGGGAGTGTTAAATATCGGACATCGAAAAAGGGATGGATAATTGGTCTCCTTATATGAATTTGGGCAATCCTCCCCTCATGAGCTAGCTTTTGCGGTTGAGTTAGGCCCAAGGTCCATTTCTTGACACAAAACATTGCTCTTGTGATTCTCCATTGTTTTGATTTGTTATAACTAAATTTATTATAAAAGGTTTGTTAAATTGTTAAGCTAGCATTGTCTCGCTTATTCTTATTACTATTAGCATCAGTAATCAAATCGTTAATAATTATGTGATAACTATCAAGATTTTTGTATTCAAGTAATTTCATAAAATTAAACTCGTTAAAGTGAGGTACACGTGCAAGGCGCGCACACTTAAACTAGTTTTGATAAAAATAGTAACTTAAAAGGAGCATCAGGAGGTCAAAATTGGGTGTCAACAATAATATGAGAAATCAATCGCCACAAAATTACTTCAAACATATTGAAGTGGCACAAGTGTGATTCAAACAAATTTATCCAACACTCAGATGTTATTAGTCTTATGAGCGATTTGTCTCAAAAAAACTCTCACATCTCGTCCTTCATGTCATAATTTGAGCTATAACCTAACAATCTGGCAACAGAAGCCAATTAATTTGTCAATGAAACATAATAGATTAAACCTTTGATGGAATTTAGACGGGCATTACATGTTCTTAAATCTTAATCATCAGCCTAGCTTGGTAATGAGTGAATGAATCTTTTGTTCAGCTCAAGGGTAGCTCGGGTGGACCTAGGTTGTCTGCCAACGTTCATTAGTTTACGATCAATAGAGCAACTAAGTAAGTCTGCTTAGTCATTTCGCACCCCTCACGACTGAATTTTCTTATGACAGTGATTATTATATCAGCTGGCATGTACCCCCACTATTTCACAAGATACCTGCTATTTCCCGTTGGAATCGGGTAACTCTACTACGAAGGTTTAGGTTGATGACAAGAAATCATTTCTGCATCACTAGATATTGACATTTCAAGTTGCTTAAATAAACCAGAGACTTCGACAATTGATTTCTTATTTTCCTCTTCTTCTTCTTCACATTAACATATAAGTAAAGTAATTCAATTTTCCCAACTAAACACATGAATGAATATTCCAGCAAACATTGAAACAACAATAATTTTACAACTTCTCCTTTCATGGAGCTATAGACGAGATTCTCTAATCGAAACACCAACTATCGTCAAAGATAAGGTCCTGTTACAAAAGAAGATAAAGGAAGATGTTTCACTTCTGATCCAGAAAGTTCAGTATGCTCCTTATCTAACTAGAAGAAAATTTTACAAGACAGTTTGTTTCCTATTGTGATTAAAAAGTTCTCAGGCACAGCTCAAAATATGTGAACTTTCCTGAAGCTGCCTTATTCTTGCGTTGCACTTCAAATTGAAGCAAGCAAACAGATATATATTAAAACAAGAAACCAGTTGCACTTTAGCCAATCATTATAAAGCCTTTCTGCCACAAAATATCCCAAGCCACAATGTAAAGGGATTGTTTGCACTTTGCATTTTACCATGAAATATGCATCTGATAAAGTAAATATGATTGAGACGACCATTTTGGTCTAGGTTGGGTAACTTCTGAGAATTGAATCATCATAGGAGTTACTTCATATCTTGCTTTAGATACAAATGGCTTGAGCTTTTCACAAATATTAGTCATTTCAGCAAACTGTATTTGTGATAAGGCTTCTTCTTTCGCATGTGAAGATAATGTAACTTAGTTTCTTAGTTTCATATAGGATAGAAACACTTATCTATTAATAGTTATCAGTAGTTATCTCCAACAATAACTGTTAATGTCTAGTTTAAATAGAGGAATATGGTAGAATTTTGAAAGATAGAAGAAAAGTATTATCATTATCTTTGTATTTAGAGATTTGTCCACTCCATACCAACTTGGTTATTGGTTAGTATAGTGTTTAAGATCCTTACACTTTATTTAACCAGTAAAGTTTCATTTTCATCTCTTCTTCATCTTAGTTTCTATCAATTTGTTTCCACAATATTTGAGATTTTATAAAAACAAAAAGCTCATTCTTTAATTTTCTTTTTCATATCTGCCATTACTATTCCAATTCGTGGCGTGCTCATAAAGTGCGATGTTTAAGGAGAGAAAAAGTTTGGTTTAAACAAATACTCCTATGAATGAGGCTTTAATGATTTTCATAAGAGGTGTGCAGAAATTTCGAAAGCCGGATAATAAGGATCAAAGAATAGTAGAAATCAAACTGTCCAGATTAAAGTATTTGTATGATAGCATATAAATACAGTATCTAAAGACTACAATTAGAGGACACCTTCCAAGAGGGAAAGTCTTAAGAATTATTTAACTTGACAAATATTTTAATATGTTGTAACACACCAGACTCAGTCCAATCAAAGTCCATAGCCACTTTTGGACAAGGGAGCTTCTTCAATTTCATGACCTAACTGGAGCCTTGAGTTGTCAAATTTCTCCCCATCACCCCACAATGCATAGGCCTCCTCTCCATGTACTGCATTATCTCCCTCACTGACCTCTTCCTCTGTCATCCTCAAAGGAACCACCATCCTAATTAATAAGCAAATCACACTAGTGCTGATGACATTCCAAGCGAAAACAAAACCGATACCTATCAATTGTACCAATAATTGCCTGAGCCCTGCATCGTACTTCCCACTTTGAATAACATAAGCAAGGCCGGTATACTTTGTCCAATCATCAACCATGTAAAAGATGCGACTGAGTCTTGGATTTGCCAATACACCTGCCAGGATCGCACCTAAGGTTCCTGCTACCGCGTGTGTGTGGAACACTGCCATGGTATCGTCTACTTGTTTTAATAACCACATTTTCTTGTGAAGGAACATCATACTGAACCATGGAATGCATCCGGACAATAACCCCATTATTATTGCTGCCCAACCTTGCACCACCCCTGTTGAATTTTCTTGTTAGAATTCTTTAATCATTTACCACCATACAATAGTTTTGGACCATTGGTGTTCTATTTTAGAGCTCAAGCTTCAAGAATTGCAGGCAGAAGCAGATAGAATATAAGCAATGGGTAAACATGCGTCAACTATATTAATCTAGGACAATAACTGTGAATATAGAAAACTTTTGTTTCTTCTTAAAAACTAAGTACATTATACTGCTTTTAAATTCTAGATTTACCACCATATGTTGCCTACAAATTAATATAATTTCTCATTGTCCAAGGTTATAGGTCTGAACATCGGTGTTCTGGTTTAGATATCATGCATTAACTACAGGCAGAGGCAGATACAGAATATAAACAATGAATGCATGTGCATCCGCTGTCTCAAGCTAGGACTTTTAAGATCTTAGTAAGTACTCTACGTTATATTAGGATGTGCAATCACTGCGTTTAAATCTAAATTCAATCCTCTTATTGGCGAGACTTGAGTTTCTACTGCAAGAATAGCACTTGGTACATGCTACATATCTTCAAGCCCCAATGTTACCTGCTGCAGGAGTAATGCAAACTAAGCCAGTGATCATCCCTTGGGTAGCACCAATCACAGAAGGCTTTTCATAGAACAGAATGTCTAACATTAGCCAAGTTAGCAAGCTCATTGCAGCACATACATGCGTGTTAAGGACCGCTAAGGATGCATCAAGGCTAGCTACATATGGATCACCGCCGTTGAATCCTGTCCATCCCATCCATAGAATGCCAGCACCAGCCAACATTAACAGTATGTTATTTGGTGGAAACCTCTCCCTGTCTCTAGGTGCCCTTGGTCCAACCTACGTCCATTTTTCTTTATCTATTAGAATTCTCATAGTATCCAGAGTTATTAGGCTTAAACTTATCCATAACAAACATAAAAGGATATAAGAAATTGATGTTTCATTGAAGTCATAAAAATAATTTTCTAACAGAAGAATAACTCAGCTACGCATATATATCATTATTCTGTCTCGAAAAGATACAAACAGCTGACACATGTATAAAATTACCATGTAAGCTTAGCCATGTCAGCAACTTGTCTTACATGATATCAAAGGGCACCATCTCTCATCTGAAGGTGAGTTGCTGACATGACTATGATTACATGACAATTTTATAAGTATGACAACATACTTTGCGTTTTCCAGGAGCAAACCTAGAATTCTTCAGCTTTTTCATTTTCCGATGACATATAGGCATAATGGATAAGTAATTTTCCAGTTCAAAATTAACTTTACTACATTAGTGCAATAAATTGAAAATTGAACTACTATCTGTGTAATTAATCCTTACATAGAGTAATAGGTACAAGAGTGAAATACATACCCAATAAGCAGCAGTGAAACCAGCAACACCAGAAGAGAGGTGAATAACAAAACCTCCGGAATAGTCAATAACTCCCATCCTGAACAGCCAACCTTGAGGGCACCATATACTAAATGCACCCACTGTATATGAAAAAGTAAGCCAAAGAGGAACAAACAACATCCACGCAATGAAATTCATCCTCCCCAGCAGGGCACCAGCTATTAAAATCAAAGTGATGGCCGCAAACACAAACTGAAAATAGACCATTGAAGCATTTGGAAACTTGCCAATGAATGATTGACTCATTAGGAACTTTTGTTCCAACGCATCAATATCTGGTTTTCCAAGAAATGGAACTAACGTGTCACCAAAGGCTAATTGGTATCCCCAGCCAACCCAACAAACAAGGACTGCTGCAAAAGCGTAAAGGGCCATCAAAGCGGAGTTAAGAGCCCATTTCTTCTTGACGATGCTTCCATAAAGGATGACAAGACCTAGCAATGAGACATAACACAATTAAGTAATAAAAAGTGTGCTCCCAGGATCAAGCCAGAGTTTGAAGTTTATGGGTTCTAAACTCATACCTCATCTTACCTCATCTTAGTTACTGGATTCACAATTAAATATTATACACATTTAATGAATTTCCATCTAAGCAGAAGTTATTGGATTCTTCCAAACCCGAAGGATATTAACTCTACCCATGTCTCTCTCTACATATAAGTTTAAGCTTTTAGATAACATGATCACACAATTCAACATGATATCAATACTGTTCAGGAGTCTCAACATGCAGGGGCGGAGCCAGCCTTCTGTTTGGGGGTTTGGCCGAACCCCCTTTGACGGAAAAATATACTAGTTATATATGACTAAAATTATTTTTTATGTGATTATAATAGGTGTTGAACCCCCTTCGACTAAATTTTCTTTGAATATGGAACCCCCTTCGTTGAAATCCTAGCTCCGCCTCTGTCAACATGCCCCACAGACATTATTTTTCACGGGCAGACATGTGAAAATCCTTTATTTTCCTTTGTGGGTGAACGTGATATTTTATACTGACTTTTGCCTACTCAGATAGCATGAGAATATTATATCAAGAGTGTTAATACCTGGCACACTTTGAAGGCCAACAAGGGTGGCTGAAGTCAATTGCCAAGCATTGTCAGCTTTGTTCATCCATGGCGGATTTGCATCATTTGATTGGAGGGTACTAGGCCAGTATGCCATTGATAATTACTACTTTAGTTAATAAAGCAAAAGGGTGCATAAAATCAGTCCTTGCAGTTACAGAATATCAGAGAATATAATTAGTGGACGTGATTAACAACATTATATGAATCTTGATGGTAGGATTCCTCCTCATAAATTTGTAGGCGGAGAATTCAAGCACTAAAGTCAAAAAGGAAATTGTGACAAGAATAATGTGGATGGATGCAGATCCAGATAGGTCGATACTTCCTAATTGAATCAAGGAAATTCTTAGCTAACTAAGATGCAACGTACCCTCCTATATACAGTAGTATTACTTAATTTGCATTACATATTCAAACATTTTTGTAGTGTTCGGATTTATTTATAAGACAAAACAACAAAAATAAGTCAGAAACTGTAAGTTAAAATTTTCAACTAATGACTTACATATGTTTGTAAGCCATAAGTTATTAGTTCACCCGATCAACTCTTACCCACATCATAAACATTAAAAGAGACGGATTGGAATCTCATTTGTTTGCAAGTAAGTCATACAAGATATGAGTAGTTGTTAATTGTTTTATATACTGTTGGGTTCAATTGGTGTTAATGAAAAATGAAAAGTTGCTTGGAAGGGATACAACTCTTCGAGCAAAAGACACACTATTTTGGGAAAAGACATGACTGTTTGGATGGTTGTGTCTGTTTGAAAAAGACACACTCTTTCGAATGAACAGACATGACTGTTCAGAAAGGATACACCTTTCCGGTGAACCGTTTCCACTTTTCGGAAGGGGCACTTAATGGCTATATGAACCTGCATTTTCCCATAGGTTTAGTATGAATTTTTTTGCACTTGATCATCTAACTGTTGAGTGAGTTCAAAGAGAATCCGATCATTTGAGGTACCACTACAGTCGGATTGTTAAGCCATTTTATCTTGGGAATAAAATTCCGCAACCTCAAGTACTTGAGGGGAATTATTTCCTTAAGGACACTCCATGAATTTGGAGGACTTGACTTATTCTGCTTCATCTTTTTTAATTAAAATAAAATAATACACTTCTTTGATAGTTCATATTGAACTTGTGTTGAAGGTGTTGAAAAACTTCATAAGTGTTCTTGATTTAATCTTAAACTTGTGTTGAAGTTGTTTTGATATAATACAAATTTTGTACCCGAAACAACAATCTTAAGGAAATAAATTGAAAAAAAAAAAAAATTCTTGCTTGTTTGGTGAAATTTTCTTTTCACTAAAGTTTTTCATAATCTCTATTGTTTGGTTTCTGGAGATTAAATCTTTAAGCTTTCTACTCCGTTTGAACTTAACAAGTGATTTGAAGAAATAAAATCTTTATCATAAGTTAAAGGTCATTCAGTTGATGATTGAAAGTCATAAAAACTTCATCGTTAAACTAGAAACAAGGGGTGTTTAAAGTTGCTGCAACTTTATAAGTAGTATTTTGATATACTAAACTTTACTGTCTTGTTGTGATAAGAAGATGACTACTGACAGTCAAGTATATGATACTGCAATGACTGTGGTAGCAACTAATGTTGCCAGAACGAGTCGTACGAGTGCTTCGTAGGCAATGGCACCAGCGGAAAAACCCAAAAAATTCATGAGTGTTAACTTTAAAAGGTGGAAACAGAAGATATTTTTCTACCTTACAACTTTATGTCTTCAAAGATTCACATCTTGATACCAAACGGTATCTACAAGAGCACAAAAAAGTCCACAAACTCACAAAAACAGTCCACACGTACAGGACATCAAACGGAAACAACAAACACACAAACTTAAAAGATAGGGGATAGATAACTTGACACAAAGAGAATATAAATTGTAGTAACTAAAGAGTGTATCAAACTCTAAAACCTCTACAAATCACATTAACAAGCACCAAGTTCTTATGGGAACACAAGAGGAACTCGGTTCACTCAAGCACTTTCGTTTCTAGCCATCTCACAACACAAGTAGAACCTTTCACCTGTGAAGCTTAAAATGTTTGGTGGTTTACTCTATTCTTGAGAGGAAATATGGTGTTCAATGTTACAAAGTGATTTTAAAATGAGCTAACTAGGAGAACAAGACTTAAGAAACACCTTAAATAGTCTTTACAAAAAGGATAGCAAAAAGACCCCTTTGCCCTTAATGAAAGGGGAGTGGAGTGTTTGGGGCATCCTTGGGAGTGTATTTTGGGCCCTAAATGTTATCCCCCACATGTCAATACGTACACTCCCTTGGGCGAGTTTGCAACAAGATCAACCGCGTCCATTTTCATAAACACGCCTTGAAACCTTTGTAGTTCCCGAGCTTGACTTCTAGTAAATGGTCTAGAGCCCATGACACCCGTATCATCCTCTCCATATTGAGAGGAGTTTGACCTCAAACTCACGGGTTCTACATCTTCAATGATATCAATCCGTGAGAGGTCACACACGTTGAATGTGTTATGCACTTAGTATTCTGGTGGCAAGTCGATCTTGTAAGCATTATCGTTGATTCTTTCAAGAACTTGGAATGGACCATCACATCTTGGCATCAACTTACCCTTTCTTTAGTTGGGGAACTGGTCCTTACATAGGTGTACCCACACCCAATCTCCTGGCTCAAGTATAAAATGCCTTCTCCCTTTGTTGACTCGTTTGGCCACCTCTTGCTTCTTCTTCTCAAGCCATATCCTCACCTTCTCATGCAATATTTTCATGGATTCAGCCCTTTTGTTTCCATCTAAGCTAATAACAACATCACTTGGCAAAGGATTTAGATCCAAGGGGGTTAGGGGATTGAAGCCGTAGACACATTCAAAGGGCGTAATGCCTGTACCCGAATGGATCACTCGATTCTAAGCAAATTCTATGAGAGGTATGTGATATTACCAAGATGTCAACTTACCTTTAACCATGGAATGTAGCATGGAACCCAAGGTTCGATTCACTACTTCCATTTGGCCATCGGTTTTTGGGTGGCAAGACGTAGAAAACAATAATTTAGTTTCGAGCCTACCCCACATTGACTTCCAAAAGTGACTAAGGAACTTAGAATCCCTATCACTTATAATGGTCCTTGGTATGCCATGTAACTTAACAACATTTTCAATAAAAAAAGAAGCTACACTAGTCGCATCTTCATTATTTTTGCATTGAATAAAGTGTGCCGTTTTGGAGAAATAATCAACGACAACAAAGATGCTATCCCGACCCTTTTGAGTTCGTGGCAACCCCAACACGAAATCAATAGAAATATCAAGCCACGGGCGTGATGGAGTGGGAAGCGGGGTGTATAACTTGTGAGGATGGATCCTCGACTTAGCACTTCTATAATCCATGCATTGGCCACAAATTTTGACGTCTTTGCGCATCCTTGGCCAATAGAATTGCTCCTCCAATATCCCAAGGGTCTTATCAATTCCAAAGTGACCCATGAGACCGCCGTTATGTACCTCCCTCACAAACAACTCTCTCCAAGAGCTAAAAGGTACACACAATCATCTCCCCCGAAACAAGAACCCATCAAACATGGCATAAGGACTAGAATACGAAGGCCTCCTTTCCCTACCCACGGCTTCACCTTCCCTAAATATAGGAGCAAAGTAAGGGTCCTCGGGATACAAATACTTGAGGCTCTTAAACCCCAATAACATGGAAGACAAAGTGAACACAAGAACATGCTTCCTAGACAATGCGTCGGCTACCACATTATCATTTTTCTTTTTGTATTGAATCATTTAGGGAAAGGTTTTAAGAAATTCAATCCATTTGGCATGCCGTTTTGTTAAGTTTATCTTGTGCCCAAAGGTGCTTCAAGGATTCATGATCCATTTGGATTACGAACTCCTTGGGCCAAAGATAGTGTTACCATATGTAGAGTAGTTTAGAGTTGCTCCTTTGAGCTTTTCATTAAAATAAGCAATGGGCTTTAAATCTTGCATCAAAATAGCCCCAATGCCTACCTTACTAGCATTGCATTCAACTTCGAACATCTTATCAAAGTTAGGCAATTTTAACAGCAGTGCCGAAATAAGCATATCTTTCAAGGTCTTAAAGGCCTTAGATTGCTCTTCATCCCACTATAAAGGTTGGTCTTTTCGGATGATTTCGGTCAAGGGTGCGGCAATGGTACTAAATCCTTTGATGAACCTCCTATAAAAACTTGCCAACCCGTGGAAGCTCCGAACTTCACCCATGGTTTTTGGGGTTGGCCAATCTGTAATGGCGGTTATCTTGGATTCGTCTACCTCCATTCCCCTTGAGCTCACAACAAATTCCAAAAATACAACTTTATCCACACCAAAGGAGCATTTTTCAATATTAGCATACAACTTTTCTTTCCTAAGAACATCAAACACACTCCTTTGATGCAAGACATGTTCATTAAGAGACTTACTGTAAACTAAAACATCATCAAAGTACACGACCACAAACTTTCCAATAAATGGCTTCATTACATGATTCATTAGCCATATAAAGGTACTAAGAGCATTGGTATGATCAAATGGCATGACCATCCACTCATATAGAACAAATTTATTCTTGAATGTGGTCTTCTATTCATCACATGGTTGCGTACAGATTTGGTGATATCCACTCCTAATATCAACCTTAGAAAACACACAAGAGCCATTTAGTTTATCAAGCATATCATCTAGCCTTGGAATAGACTGACGATACTTTACCATAATTTTATTTATGGCTCGACAGTCCACGCACATTCGCCACATCCCATCCTTCTTTGACACAAGCAACACCGGGACCACACACGGACTCATACTTTCCTTGATGTATCCTTTGTTGAGGAGGTCCTCAACTTGATGTTAGAGCTTCTTCGTATCCGTGGGGTTGCTTCTATAAGCTGACTTGTTTGGTAATTGTGACCCTGGAACAAGGTCAATTTGGTGCTCAATTCCTCAAAGTGGAGGCAGTTCTTGCGGCAACTCACTTGGAAATACATCATCAAATTCCTGCAAAACATTAGAAATAAAAGACGGGAT
Source organism: Capsicum baccatum var. pendulum (assembly GCA_030864225.1). Lineage (NCBI taxonomy): Eukaryota > Viridiplantae > Streptophyta > Magnoliopsida > Solanales > Solanaceae > Capsicum > Capsicum baccatum. The sequence continues at coordinate 69,115,072 of CM061558.1, read as the reverse complement.
AAGAGAAGTGGATGGGTTAACATTCAAAACATGAGCCAAAAGTAGCATTGGAGTAGTATCATCATACTCTTTGAAAACGTCACCCTTGCGAGCCAACATTATCATTGAATCCTTACCCCTCAATGCCGAAACTCCCTATTCACCCTCACTCCTCCCACTCTCGAGTTCCTCCCCCCTACCCATGGGTTCTTTCTCTTTCTTTCCTTTTTTGTAAAATCTTCATTTGTCGATATGCCTCACACACTTGTGATAATGATAGTGGTCGGAGGTTGTACTTACGACCCTTGAACTAAAAGGAATAATAGTTAGTTTGGCCAGCATGCTTGGTCGACCTATCATATTGCCATGGCCGACCCAACAAAAGATTACAAGTTTGCATAGGAATGATGTCGCAAAGCACCTCGTCTTCATAATTTCCAACTTTGAACCGAATCACCACTTGACGAGTTACCTTCAACTCTCCACAACCATTTAACCATTGGAGCCTATACGGACTCGCATGTGGAGTAGTTGGCAATTTCAAGTGATCCGCCATCGAGGCACTAGCTATATTATCACAACTCCCGCTATCAACAATCAACAAGCACACGCTCCCCTTAATGAGGCACTTGGTGTGAAAGAGGTTTTCCCGTTGTCTAGGATCATCCAACGCTTTGCTAATCATAACTCTCCATACCACATAGTTAGGTACTTTAAGTTCTCCCTTTTGAGGCCAAACATCCTCTTCATCATCATCACTATGCCTCTCGGCCTTCCCTACCTCTCCATTTTGAGAGACTTCTTTATTTTCAACCATTTCAAGCCCCAATTATTCCCCAAAGAAATATAATTTTCCTTCCCTTAATATCGCATTTCTCCGATTAGGACACTCACTAGCCTTGTGTCCCCATCCATGGTATTTGAAGCATTGGAATCCCTTGACATTGGAAGAAATATTTGGTTTGCCCTCAAACCGAGAAGGAGGTGGTTGATCACCCTTGCTCATGGGTGGAGGATTCTTAACTGTTTTTTGCTTGAATTCGTTCCACCCCGAAGACGATGGAACCACTTCTTTCCCCTTGGTCCAACCCAAACTCGAGGACCCTTGGTGGGATTTGGTTTTGTATGCTAACCTTTCCTTGTTCTTTCGTTCAATCTCTAAAGCCGCTTGAAAGATCCCTTCAATAGTTTCAAACTTATGAAGTGTCATGTGCATAAAGATTTCCTTATTTAGGCCGACCTTGAACCGGATGATGTCATTGCTCACTTGCTTTCCTCTATGATCAAGTTTCAAGATGAGTTGTTGAAACTCGTCATAGTACGTTGCCACACTTTTATTTTCTTGCTTCAAGTTGTACAAATTTGCAAGGAGTTCATGTTGATAGTTCTCAGGAAGGTACCTTTGCCTCATAAGATACCTTAATAGAAACCAAGGAGGGGGTTGCCCCTCAATCAATACATTGCCAAAATGTTTGACATACTTCCACCACATGGTAGCATATCCCTCAAAATGAGCAATGGCGTAGCAGGTCTTCTTCTCCTCTGTGATATCATTTACTTAGACTCTCTTGCATTTGGATTCCCATGCGAGAAACTCGTCGGGATCACTTTCTCCCTTAAATATCGAAAGCCCTATTTTTATGGTGTTGAGGCCAACATCCCTTTCCCGAACACCTTGGCTGCATCTACTTTCAAGACCTTAGTTCTCTCTAGGTTATACCCTTCTACATCTCATCCCATCTTCCATCAAATAAGGACCATCATACATTCCATACCCTTCCCTTTGGTTCTTCCTCACAAATATTTCTTCTCGCATTGGTGGGTTTTGGGCATTTGGAATTTGGTATGACGGATTGGCATTTAGTGGTGGAGGTCTTTGGATTGGATGATTTTGGTTTGGAGGAGTCGGATTTAAGGGTGGCATTTGGGTTCCAAATCCATCATGTGGGACTTGGAGATGTGGAGAATGGCTAGGTCCTTCAAGGCTTCGGCCTTATGAATAATAGTTGGCTTGAGGTATGGCATTTGGTGGGTACATTCTTTGGTGTGTGTCTTTGAGGGTAATGGTTGGGGATATGTTTTGGGGATTTGAGGGTCAAGAACTCCGTTGACTTTCTACTCTTTCCATTCGGTCACTAATAGAAGCCACTTCCACTCCTAACTTCTCAACTGTAGCATTCACTCTAGCCACGTCCCAAGACAAGGACTCAAGACTAGCTACATGGGAATTCATAAAATTATGATCCACGGTTTATGCATTGGACGTTTCAGGTTCCATGTGTGGTGGTTTCATTTGCAAATGTACCTACAAAAAGAGCAAACGTTAGCTGAAAATACTCTCACACATTCCTTTCACTCGGCTCACCCACTTGGCCCTTCAAATGTTATAAGCCGGCTATCAATCCTTGAGTGCTTAGGAATGAGTCTACTCTTGAGTTAGAATGGATTTCAGTTTTGAAGACTCAAGGAAGTTTCTCACGCACTTGAACCAAGAACAACTACGAATTGTAAATGAGCAAAGCACCACAAAAAATGTTAACACGAAAGACGTACTCGAAAACTAGTTCACAACTTAGTAGGTTGTTACTTAGTTGTCAACTAGTATAGGAGACAAATAGAAAGAAACTAGTAGATACAAGGAAAGAAACTTAGAAGGTCCTATGACTTGAGTTTGTTGTTGATGTGGCCCACAAGTTTTATTTTGGCCGTTTGGTATTGTTGTTTTTGTTTAAGTTTGATGTTGTCCCACTTGAATGACTCAATCTTCATTGTTTGGTGAGGCTTTTTTTGGTTTTTTGGAGTGAAAAAAAACAAGACTTGGAACTCTTTTTACAAAGGTGAAGGTGTCAATAAGTTTTTCACCAACTTGCACTAAAATGGCAAAACACCTTTTTGTCTTTCGTTTGTCCCTTCCCCCTTTTGGATATTTTTTTAAAAAGGTTTGACACCCTTTTGGTAAGTAAGCTTTTTGGGAGGCCCTTTGTCTATTTGCCTCTTTGGTGTTGTCTTGAAACTAATTCCAAGACAAACACAAGACCTAACCTCTCTCTTCCTCTTTTCAAATCAAACACCCCTTTTGTTAAACATTCACCTCAAGAACATTATGAAGAACAATAAGAACACTTATGAACAACAACAACATTCACACTGTCCAACCTTTCAACAACACTAAACAAAGCTTCAAATCTTGGACCTTAGACTCAAGTGTGCTCGGGGAACAACAAGATAACACACGAAACTACTAAGACAAGTAAAAATAACACCTAAATCTAGAAACTTCTCGGCCAACGCAAGTCACCAGATAATACTTTTTTTTGCCTTTTTTTTTTACTTTTTCAACTAGAAGAGCCCAAGATTGGTGGTGTAAGAATAATACCATCCTTCACTCTAATACCAAATGATACCAAACGGTATCTACAAGAGCACAAAACAGTCCACAAACACACAAAAATAGTCCACACGTACAAGACATCAAACGAAAACAACAAATACACAAACTTGAAAGATAAGGAGATAGATAACTTGAAACAAAGAGAATATAAAATATAGCAAATAAATAGTGTATCAAACTCTAAAAACTCTACAAATCACATTAACAAGCACCAACTTCTTACGGGAACACAAGAGGAACTCGGTTCACTCAAGCACTCTCGTTTCTAGCCATCTCACAACACAAGTAGAACCTTTCACTTGTGAAGCTTAAAATGTTTGGTGGTCTACTCTCTTATTGATATTAAATATGGTGTTCAATGTTACAAAGTGATTTTAAAATGATCTAACTAGGAGAACAATACTAAAGAAACACCTTAAATAGTCTTTACAAAAAGGATAGCAAAAGGACCCCTTTGCCCTTAATGAAAGTGGAGTGGAGTGTTTGGGGCAGCCTTGGGAGTGTATTTTGGTCCCCTAATATTACCCCCCACATGTCAATATGTACACTTCCTTGGGCGAGTTTGCAACAAGTTTAACCACGTCTATTTTTATAAACACGCCTTGAAGCCTTTGTCGTTCCCGAGCTTGAATTCTAGTAAATGGTCTAGAGCCTGTAACACCCGTATCACATCTGAAGAAGCTCTAGAAGTGTGATAACGCTCAATCTACAGCTCACGTGGGAGTGTAAAGCGGTCGTTAGCAAATATAGAACCCAACCTGGGTTGGGTATCGATCCCACAGGGAATAGCTTGGTCAACAAGTACGCAAAATTAATAGACTTTTGGTGCAAGTCTCGTAAGAAGGGGGGATTGTAATAAGTAACCAAAGTAATGAAATAAAAGCTGAAAATAATAAAGTAAAAAGAGAGTATTTCGTAGGTTGTGAAACAATGAGAATTGAGGCGTTGGGGTTATGTCCACCTTCAGAGGTATACGTCTCTATTGGCTATGAGTGTGTAGAGTCTTGACATGCAATTGCTTATAGAGAATTGTAGTCGATGGTAAATCCAAGCGTTTCTCGACCTAAACAAGGACTATTTCACTTTAACTCTCTCGAGCTTAAAGCGTGTCTAACGGTACGAATTCTCCAAGAGGTTAGTCCAGGTACGGCACTAGCTTTTTAATAGGAAAGGGTGTCCTACTACCTTGACATTATCTCTTTTCCAGACAAATAACCTTTCTCTCGAACAAGTTAAATGTTAGCCTGGCGTTGGTCTATGCGTCTTCTTTTCTAGACAAATAACCTTTCTCTCGAACAAGTTAAATGTTAGAATGGCGTGTTCTTGTGTTTGAACCGCAAAGGATGTAGATTTAAGATGAAGAGAATAATGATATAAGCAATATACGTGTCTTGAACTCACAAGCTCATAGCAATAGATAGTAACTCATTCGGCTTCCATAACCCCAACTAAGAGGTTTAGTTACCCATGAATGCGAAGGATATCACGTTTTGCATGGTGAATGGCGTGAATAGTAGGTGTTTGGCGTGTGGTTTTAGTGATTCCGTAGCAAGTAACGATTCTCTTGTTGTGGATTTTAAGAATAGAAGAATAGATTAGAAGTGTTTGTGGTGGAAGATGAGAAGGATGGAAGAAAATTAATTGTTGAATTAAGTGAGGAGTTTATGAATTAAGAGAGGAGTTGCCTCCACTAAGGGAGGACTTGATTAAAATCTCTAGCATGATAGGGTATTTATAATACTCCTATCCTACTCCTACTATGCTAATGAAATAAATAACCAAATCCTACTAAACTAAGGAAATACTTAACCCATTTGTACTAGGTTAATGTAACATTCTCCTAATCCAAATAAACTAATGAAATACATAACCCAATTGTACTAGGTTAATGTATCATTGTCAAAATCCAGCTTTGTGTCTGTAAGTCCCCAAAGTCTTCAGAAATGCTGTTTTAGTCCTGGACAGATTTTTCATGCAGTCCCCAAAGTATTCAGAAATGCTGTTTTTGCCCGGGACAGATTTTCCATGCAGCAGATTTGGTCCTTTAGGCGTCCAGCTCCTTTCTACTTCGTTTGTGAGCTTTCTTTTGCGTCAAGTAAGCCATAAAATGCTGAATTTTGCATCATTTAAGCCTGAAACTTTACTAATCATGCTCGTTAGCTCATTTATAAGAAAAAGGACTAAAAGTGCATGAAATATATAATTTGTTCTCAAAACTAGGCTAAAATATGGGCAAAATATATTGATATAGTCGCGTAATTTCGCCTATCATCAAAGTGACCGAGGAATCTTTGGACCAGGAGAAATTTGTTGTTATGGGAGCGTGGAAACACTCTGATTTTGTATGCAGGAATTACATTCTAAATAGCCTCTAAGATGAACTATACAATACGTATAGTGGAATAAAGGTGGTAAAAGAGTTGTGGGGGGTGCTAGAAAGAAAATACATGACTAAGGATGTTGGAATCAAAAAGTTCTTTGTTGCAAGATTCTTTGAGTTTAAAATGATTGGCAACAAGTCTGTTGTATCTCAAGTTTAGGAACTGCAAGTTATCATATATGATCTCTTCATGGAAGGTATCAGTTTGATGAATACCTTTGTTGAAAATATTAAAAATATTTTTAATGTTCAATGAACTTAATTGTAGGTACGGTTGTGAATGAGGCATCTCAAGTCGCGACAATAATAGAAAAGTTACTACCTATGTGGAAGGACTTCAAGAACTACTTGAAACATAAGATAAATGAGATGACAGTTGAAGATATTATAGTAATACTGCGCATTAAAGAAGACAAAAAAACCATGGAAAGAAGGTCGAAAGGAAATTTTGTAATAAATGGAGAAAATATTGTAGAAAACAACAACAACAACTCCAAAAAATAAAAAAAAGCTGGACAAGAAAATAATCAACCTAAGAAAAAATTCAAGGGAAAATGCTTTAACTGTGGAAAGATTGGCCACAAGTCAACGGATTGTCCTGCCTCAAAGAAAGGAAAAAATAATGTCAAGCAAATATGACTGAATTCCAGAAAGAAACAAACGATCTATGTGCCATATTGTCTGAATGCAACTTAGTGGGAAATCATCGAAAATGGTGGATGGATTCCGGTGCCACCTGCCATATTTGTACAAAAAAGGAGTTATTTGCTGCTTTTGCTCCAACTCAAGGCGAAAAGAAGATATATATGGCAAACTCTGCAACAGCAAAGGTTGAAGGAACAGGAAAAGTCTGCCTGAAAATGACATCAGGAAAAGTGTTGACTTTGAACAATGTCCTGTATGTACCGACGTTATGGAAGAACTTGATTTCTGTATCACTTCTTAACAAAAATAGATTCAAATGTGTATTTGTTTCTGGAAAAATTATGCTTAGTAAAGTAGAAATGTATGTAGGACAAGGCTACCTCACTAAGGGCCTCTTCAAAATGATTATAATGAATGTTGAAATCAATAAAAGTTTAGTTTCTTCTTACTTGTTTGAGTCTAATGATTTGTGGCATGAAAGATTAGGACATATCAATTACAAAATATTGCAAAAACTGGTTTACTTAGAAGTTTTGCCAAACTTTGAGTGCAATAAATAAAAATGTCAAATGTGTGTGGAAGCAAAGTATGCTAAGCATCTGTATAAGTCCATTGAAAGGAATTCCAATCCCTTAGACTTTATCCACATTGACATTTGTGATATGAAGTCAACATCATCTTGTTGTGGAAAAAGTATTTTACAACTTTTATTGATGATTATACTAGAAATTGTTATGTCTATTTACTAAATAGTAAGGATAAAGCAATAGATGAATTTAGACAATACAAAATAAAAGTTGAAAATTAGTTAGAGAAAAAGATCAAAACTATAAGAAGTGATAGGGGCGGAGAATATGAATCTCCTTTTGTTCAAATATGTGTAGAGAATGGAATTGTCCATCAAACTACGGTCCCGTATTCACTTCAATCTAATGAAATTACAGAAAAAAATAAACTTTGAAGGAAATGATGAATGCCTTACTTATAAGTTCAGTTTTACCACAAAACTTGTGGGGGAAGCTATCTTACAGCTAACCAAATACTCAATAGAGTGCCCTATAGTAAGACATAATCAATTCCATATGAAAAATGAAAAGGAAGGAAACCCAACTTGAAATATTTCAAAGTGTGGGGGTATCTAGCGAAGGTCCAAGTTCCTATGCCTAAATGGGTAAAGATAGGACCTAAGATGGTGGATTGTGTTCATAGGATATGATCAAAGTAGTAAAGAATATTGATTTTTGGTTCATAAATTTGAACATCCAGATATCAATGAAAATACGATAATTGAATCAGATAATGTTGAATTCTTTGAACACATTTATCCATATAAAACTAGACATGAATAGTCTAGTGGAGGTCTAAACAACCTCAAGATGAACCAAGTGAAGATATACATAATGATGAGAATCCAAGTCGCAGTACACGTTAAAGAATGTCAACTTTATTTGGAGCAGATTTTGTAACATTTCTCTTAGAAAATGAGCCTCATACATTTAAGGAAGCGATGTCATCGTCAGATTCATCCTTTTGAAAAGAGGCAGTCAATAGTAAGATTGATTCAATCTTAAGCATCCATACATGAGAATTGGTTAATTTTTCTCCAGAAAATAAATCTTTAGGTTCAAAATGGATCTTTAAAAAGAAAATGAAAGTACTCTTGACAAATATAAGACAAGACGTATAGTAAAAGGCTTCAAACAGAAAGAATGTCTTGATTACTTTGATACATACTCACCAGTAACAAGGATAACGTCAATTCATATATTAATTGCCTTGGCGGTGGTATATGGTCTTGAAATCCATCAAATAGATGTGAAAATAACATTCCTAAATGGAGAGAATTTATTGCATTGGATAAAGCCGGTGAAGAAGCAGAATGGCTCCAGAATTTCTTAAAATATATTCCTTATTGGCCCAAACCATTAGCACTAGTATATATACACTAAGATAGTCAAGCTACAATAGGTAGGGCAAGGAGCATGAAGTACAATGTTAAATATCATCATATAAGACAGAGACATAATACTGTTAGAGAACTTCTTTATAGTAGAATTATCACTGTTGACTATGTAAAGTCAAAGGATAATATGTTGGATCCATTTACAAAAAGCCTATCTAGAGAAAGAGTTGAGATAACATCCAAGGGAATAGGGTTATGGACTAGGACAAGTCAACATGGAGGTAAATCTACTTAGAAGACTAGAGATTCCAAGAGCTAGGTTCAAGGAGATCAAAAAAAGTTGTATCTGATAGGTTCAACATTGTCAATATACCCAACCCATTCTTATGATGTAGACAATGTTTAGTAAACAAGGATAAGACTTATGGAGTGAAGTTTTTTAATGATTATCTAAATTTGGTAGACTTGACCAAATAGTTTAATCTACAAGATTAAACATTTATAAATCACCTATGTGAGGGAAAAGTGGAAGCCGCTTCAAGGATAATGTTAGTAAAGGCCTATTCTCTAAGATCTCATGAGATCGGGACATGTTCATGGATAAAACGAACAAAACCGTGAGAACTATAAATGGTAAAAGGCTGGTTGTGTGACATGTGTTGTCTAGGTGTACATTAAAGCTTGACGGTTTAAATATATCAAATCTACCGATTGATCAAGTACATCCGGTGCATGTTCACTACGGAAAGTTCAAAGAAAAATCCACTTATCCAGATGCAATCAGTCTTTGCTTGATGATCATATCCTTGTTTGTAAATTTTTACCAAGAGTATCCATTCCCTATTCATATGGGGTATTGTTGGGTTCAATTATTGTGAATGAAAAATAAAAAGTTGCTTGGAAGGGACTCAACTCTTCGAGTAAAAGACACACTACTTCGGGAAAAGGTATGACTGTTTGGATGGTTGTGGCTGTTTCGAAAAGACACACTATTTCAAATGGATAGACATGATTATTCAAAAAGGATACACCTTTCGGGTGAACCATTTCCACCTTTCGGAAGGGAAACTTAATGGCTGTATAAACCTGCATTTTTCCACAGGTTTAGTATGAATTTTTCTGCACCTAAAAATATTTCTTGTCTTCTAAAATACTTCGTGTGATCATATAACTGTTGAGTGAGTTTAAAGAGAATTCGATCATTTAAGGTACCACTAAAGACGGATTGTTAAGCCATTTTATCCTGGGAGAAAAATTCCGCAAACTCAGTTACTTGAGGAGAATTATTTCCTTAAGGACACTCCATGAATTTGGAAGACTTGGCTTGTTCTGCTTCATCTTTTTTCTTTAACATAAAATAATACACTTCTTTGATAGTTCATATTGAGCTTCTTTTGATGGTGTTGAAAAACTTCATAAGTGTTCTTGATTTAATCTTGAACTTGTGTTGAAGTTGTTTTGATATAATACAAATTGTGTACCCGAAACAACATATACATCACGAGGGCAGTAGCAGAGAAATCTCCAATCAAGTGTTGTCATTTTACATCACTTAAAAAAAAAGAAAATGTTTTCTTTCTCTAAATTTCGTAAATAGGTCGGTGTCACTTAAATAATAACGTAAATTGTACATTAATTTAGTATAGATAGTTATGAATCAAAGAATTCATGCAAGCATATTCAAAACATTTAGAATTTAATTTGAATTTGTAATCTAAAATAATATGTGAACCTTTTTATCACTACACTAAACTCTTCTCTTCTGTTAAGAAGATTCAATAATATTTTTTCTACATATCAAAAACATTTTTTTTCTTTCTCTTTATTGGCGTTAAGCAAATTTCTGGTCAAGGAAATTTATTTGAAATCCTTTGCCTTGTTTTAGCTCCACTCTTGGACACAATAACAATAAAAAATTTAGTGTAGTTTAGATATGAGGAGAACATGATTTATATAGATTTTACCTCAACCTTTTAAATAGAGAGAATGAAATTCTTAGTTCTCTCAAGTCCCAACTAAAAAGCATGTACAAGTGGAATTGTAATACTACTAATTATTGGGGTTTAAGTGAAATGTTAATGAAAAATGAAGGAAAAGCTAAATGTTTGTTCACTTTATAAAAGAAATGTTCTTTCATATTGGTGGGAGAAAGAAAAATTCTTGTGCTTAAATATAGAAGCACTCTTTCATGTAGATAGTGAGGCAAGAAGAAGACAAGCCCTATGCCAGGATTGTCTCTTGCTCGACTTTTCCTTTGGCTTCTGCTTCGAATTTAGATTTGAAAAATAATCGAGAGAGAGATTATCTTTTTGGATAAAATTCATTTGAAATTTGAGAGTTAATGAATTTCTCTATTTGCAGGTGCACATAAGCATGTGTGGATGCATGTCACAATGCACATTTGGTTCACTGTTTGGATGATGAAAAGGCATGATGATGACACATTTGCCCATGTGAGGATGCACATGCTAGCATGTCAACCCTCAACATTTTTTTTAAGGTCAGTTTGGCATGTCGCCATGTGCGGGCGCATATGGGTTTCATGTGGGCTCGACGTTTCAAAAAAATATAACTCTTGATGAACTATTGTTTCTTTTATGAAGTGACACCTTTTGGTTGTAAATACCTAATTTTTTCTCAGTATTGGTATGAAATTTCGAAGTGAAAAACTCTTTATCTCTTAAAAATTCAAGTGTGATTTGCAAACTATTGAGTGTGTTCATAGCTCAACAGAATTTGAGATACCTCCATTCAATCGATGTGATTCATTTTATCTTCGGAGGATATATTTCATAACCTCAGGTACTTGAGGGAGATAATTTTCTTAAGTATACACTATGAATTCGGTGGACTTGAATCTTTCTACTTTCTCTCTTTATTGATGGTTTTTCTATTTTTCAAATAGTTTGAACTTTTTTGTTTTTTTTGAAGTTGTTCTTGAACGTGTTGTTGAAGTTCATGCTGTAAGTGCAAATTTTGTACCTGAATAACAACAAACTTAAGAAAATTATTTATAGATCTGCATTTGATTTTTGAAGATTAAAGTCTTTCGATTTTCTACTCTATTTGAACTTGATAAGGATTTGAAGATATAACAACTTCATTAAGAGTCAAGCATTCGGTTGATGATTTGAAAAATATAAAAAGTTCATCATTAAACTAAAAACAAGTTGTTTAACTTTTAAGACTTTATTGTTAGTATTTGTGATGCTAAATTGATCGTCTAAATTGTAATAGAAAAATGTGTAAGAAAAATCAATTAATGGTGAAACATTGAATGTTGTAGCAACTAACATTACTTTTTTGAGTCATTCGAATGCTGATCCTATCATGACACTTGCAAAGAAATTAGAAATTTTTTATGGCGTGGACTTCAAGATATGGCAAAAAAAGATGTTCTTGTACTTGACTACTCGAACTCTACAAATTTTATCACAGAAAGAGTTACCATCTTGCCGAAAAAACTTTGAAAAAAAGAATGCTTTGTTGTGACGAAGCTTGGAAGCGTTCAAATTTTCTTGTATAAGAATTACATTCTGAGTATCTTACAAGATGATTTGTATGATGTGTACAACAACATGAAGACCTCTAAAGAGATATGGGATACTTTGAAAAAGAAGTACAAAATAGAGGATGCCAAAATGAAGAAATTCATTGTTGCAAAATTTTAGGACTTCAAAATGGTAGACAGTACAGTTGTTGTTAACCAAGTTCAGGAGTTGGAAGTCATAATGCATGATTCCTTTGTTGAAGGTATAATTATACATAATACCTTTATTGAACATATTGAGTTTTTTCTTAACTCTCACATAACTTTTGATGTAGGTTTGATAGTAAATGATGTTTTTCAAATGGATTGAGAAGTTACCATCTTTGTGGAAGAACTTCAAAAACTACTTGAAACACAAAAATAAAGAGATGTCTGTCGAAGATCCCATTATAAGTGTCACGACCCGAACTAGGTCCTGGTTATGACAAACATCTCAAGTTCAACAAAGACAGGAGACCATCCCCCGCTTCTAACCAAATAGGACACAATGCCCCCAACCGTGATTGAATTTCAAAAATATAATAAAATAATCTCACAGAATTTAATATATGTCTATAATCGATATCTGTTAATCAACCAAAAAAATTGGCACCACTACCCAAGTCCACAATAATCCACAAATCCTTCTAACAAATCGATATTAATAAAGTATCAGGACATACCCCCGACTCTAAAATGACAATGACAATAATAATATTAATGTGAAATCTTCAATTCTAGTTTATAAACGGAGATCGATGGAATGATCAAGTCTTCCGGAGAATGGGTAGTCACCACTTCACCTCAAACGACTGACTAACCGAGCCAATCTATCTAACACTACGCAGAAACAAGTAGAATTATCTCTAGAGCTTGCATCGTGTGGGGATACAACATCTGAAGATTGTTAGTGGGTTGATCACTAGCATGTAACTCGGGGATAAGGATAAAATAATGACAATTCAAAATTCAGTTAAACTCAATGTACATGTTCACATACATGTATGCATAAATATATACTTATGTAACATACTGCGATAGGGAACAAGGCTTAACATGTACTTTAAAACTTTAGTCTAGATTATGTATCTTAATAGTCATTTAATAGTACCCTTGGGTTATATGGGCCATAACTCGAACCCCCTGGTCGGGCCCTATTACATATAGCCACACGAACTGGAGAATAATCCCATATATGGGGGACTTGAACTTCCTAATCATATACGAAGGTGACTTATGCACCCAATCATGTAATATAATATGGGGAACTCGAACCTCCCAATCATAATAATAATGTGGACTCGAACCACCTAGTCATAAGCGAGGGGACTCGAACCCTGGGCTATTTCGACCCCTATACCGGTAAATGCGATTTCCAGTATTGGTCCCTCGGGACCTCCACTTTCACGACCTAGCTATAAAACCCTATTTTAAGTCCCATTAAAATACTTATCATACTTTTTCATTCATTGAGCCATAATACATATTTTGGCATGCAATGTCGTATTGTCATACCAACTACACTTGCAAGCTATCATCAATATGCCAAATCAATTCCATTAACTCGGGAGAACAACTCGTTTTGATCATTAATATAAGGTGGGGGGAACACCGACTCCCTTTGTTCATTAAATCACCCATTATGTTTCAATAACATCTTTATATCATAAAGTTATTTCAAAAATAGTTCAATGTAATTTTTTATCTGTACTCAAAACTGCTTTCACAAAGTTGGGTTGGGGTTGTTACCAATTCAATTGTCAATATTCACAAAATTTGGGGAATTCACAATCCCCCAGTTTATTCACCATAAAAATGCATATGTAAACATGTAATATCACATAAACAACAATCATTAAAAATCCTCAATCCATGTTCTAAAAACCACAATCTAAACCATATGGATAACTATTTAAACCACATGCTCTTAAAAAGTACTAGTTGGTGAAGAGTAACATGCCTGAAATATCAAGGCTTATGGAGAGAATTTGCCATTGGGAACTCTAATTGTCAACTTCTTGGAAACTCTAAGTATCTTGATTAAGAGAATTTAGACAGTTTGAGAGAGTGTTTTGATTGTGAATAGGAGAGAAATTACTAGGATGCCCTTAATTAAAAGACTAAAAAATGATGCCCAGTCGCTATGGGTGACCTCACAACTCATAGGGTCACCCTCGGCTCATTTAGTCCAGTTATAGTCTGGAGAGTGTCAGGATCATCCCACACTGGTCGGGTTATGAGTCGCACCATATGACTTGTATCCAGTTTTTACGACTCGTAACATGCTAGTCGCAGTCATAATAGGAACTGAGGATAGTACACTGGTTTCCTATGATTTGCACCCTATGACTCGTAAGGTCCAAGTCGTAGTTAAGAAAAAAACTCCTGGCCAACTTACTGGCCAGGCTAAGATTAGGTCCTTAAGATCCTCAATGACATCCTACGAGTTGTAAGGTGGGTCGTAGTGAAGTAAGTAAGCTCAAAGATCAAGAAATTTGTAGGGACTAAAATTCTGGGGTGTTACGTTTAACATAGAAACACACCCACTCTTACCTTTAACAAAGAATTAAAACATAGATATCGAGAAAATCACAATTTTCTTTATCAAAGTCAGAAAACAAATATGTTAAGAATAACACATACCTTAAGCACAATTATCCAGAATGGAGAACAAGAATGGGTATTTGGAATTCATGTCCTCTTTGGCTTCTCAATTAGCTTCTTCAAACTTTTGGTTTCTCCGTGGAACCTTTACCGAAAACACATGCTTCGTTCATACTCAGCGGACTTGCCAATTCAAGATCTCCACCAGGACTTCATCATAAGATAAGAAATCTGAAACACTCACACTTTCCAATAGAACTACCAAGGAATGATCACCCACGCACTTCCTCGATATTGAAACATAAAAGACCTGGTGAATAGAACCCAAACTCGAAGGTAATTCTAATTCATAAGCCACATTACCCGCTCTCTTTAAAATCAAATAAGGGCGTACATAACGGAGATTGAGCTTCTTCTTCCTTCCAAACCGCATCACTTTTTTCATGGGAGACACCTTTAAGAACACCCAATCAACAACTTCAAATTTCAACTCCCTTAGCCTCATGTCTGTATAAGATTTTTGGAGACTTTGGGCGATCTTAAGCCTATCTCAAATTACCTTCACCTTCTTCATAGCCTGATAAACCAAATTAGGACCAAACAACCCAGCCTCACCAACCTCAAACCACCCAATAGGAGAACGATATTTCCTACCTTACAAATCCTCAAATTGAGTTATCCCAATGCTAGATTGGTAGCTATTATTATACACAAACTCAATGAGGGGCAATTGATCAACCCAACAACCACCAAAATCGACCACATAGGATTTGAGCATATCCTCCAATATCTGAATGGTCCCCTCCACTTGTCCATCCATTTGACAGCGGAAAGTTGTTCTAAGATTTACCTTAATTCCCAAACCTCTCTAAACGAAATGTCAAAAGTATGAGAAGAACTGAGTGCCACGATCAGATATAATAGAAATGAAGTACCATGCAACTTGATAATTTCCAGAATGAACAACTTTGCATAATGCTCAGCAAAGTAATTAGTTCTTATATGTAGGAAATAGGCAGACCTAGTTATCCTGTCCACGATGACCCAAATCAAATCATACTGATGGTGGAACCGCGGAAGACTAGAAAACAAAATCTATATTAATCACTTCCCACTTTTATTTGGGCAACTCAATATCTTGAGACAACCCACCAGATCTCAAGTGCTCCATCTTCACTTGTTGACAAACCATACACTTGGCTACAAAATTTGCCACATCCTACTTCACGTTATTCCACCAATAAATCTCTTTCAAATCATGGTACTTTTTTATTGATCTGGATTGAATGGTGTACCTCAACTCGTGAGCCTTAGACAAGATCCTTATTCGTAGCCTATCAATATTGAGAACACATGACCTACCATGGTACCTTAAGATACCATCGCCACCAATCTCAAAATCCATCACTTTCTACTGGCCTTCGTCACCCTTAATCTGCATCAAGATAGGATCTAAAATCTATTTATCTTTCAACTCAGCAAAAAGAGATGACTTCACTACCTCTCGCACTATCACACCACCATCCTCAGAGTCCAATATATGAACTCCAAGATTAGAAAACCGGTGAATATCCTTCACCAATTCTCACTTTTCCTCCTCCAAATGAGATAATATCCCTATAGATAACTTACTAAGAGCATCAACCACCACGTTAGCTTTACTTGAATGATAGTGAAGACCATATCATAGTCCTTGAGCAACTCAAGTGACCTTTTCTGCCTGAGATTCAAATCCTTCTGGGTTTCTTGAGCAACTCAAGCCACCTTCTCTGCCTGATATTCAAATCCTTCTGGGTGAATACATATTACAAACTCTTATGGTTTCATTATACATCAACATGAACCCCATACAAATAGTGGCACCAAACCTTTAAAGCAAAGACTACAACAAATAATTCTAAGTTGTGCATCGGGTAATTCTTCTCATGAACTTTCAACTGTCTGGAAACATAATCCACAACCTTATCATGCTGCATTAACACACAACCCAGTCCCATATGGGACGCATCAAAATAAACCACAAAACCATCGGTACCCTCAGGTAGGGTGAAAACTGAAGTTGAAGTTAACTTGTCCTTCAACTTCTCAAAGCTACCATCATAAGTATCGAAACACAGAAACTTCACCTTCTTCTAAGTCAACTTAGTCAATGGGGCAACAATAGAAGAGAATTTTTCCATAAACCTCTTATAATAACCAGCTAAACCCAAGAAACTCTGAATGTCAGTTGGAGTCGTGGGTCTAGGCCACTTCTTAACCACCTCAACTTTCTGTAGATCCACCATGATCCCCTCACTAGACACAAAATAACCTAAATAAGTTACTATATTGAACCAGAATTTGCATTTAGAGAATTTAGCATATAATCGTTGATCCTTAAGGGTCTAAAATACTATGCGGAGGTGGTTGACATAATCTTTCTCACTCTTGGAATACACCAAAATATCATGAATAAACACAATGACAAATAAGTCCAGAAAATGATAGAATACCTAGTTTATAAGATCCGTAAATATTTTTGATGCATTAGTCAAATTGGAGGACATTACCAAAACCTCAAAATGACCATATCGAGTTCGAAAAGCAGTCTTAGGGATATCCACCTCCCTAATCTTCAGCTGATGATAACCCGATCGAAAATCAATCTTAGAAAAATACTTACTTCCTTGAAACTGGTCAAATATATCATCAATCCTTGAAAGAGGGTGCTTATTATTTACCATTACCTTATTTAACTAGCGGTAATATATGCACATTCGAAGGGAACCATCCTTTTTAAGCACGAACAACATAGAAGCACCTCATAGAGACACACTAGGATGAATAAAACACTTATCAAGAAGTTCTTTCAACTGCTCCTTGAGTTTCTTCAACTCAGCTGGAGCCATTCTATAAGGATGGATATAGATAGGGTAGGTATCCAAAAGAAAATCAATCCCAAAATCTATTTCCCTATCGAGAGGGACTCCAGAAAGGTCATCAGGAAACACTTTGGGAAATTCACAAATCACGATAAAAGATTGCAATGATCCTTGGATCTAGAATCATTAACATGCACTTAATGGTATAAAAAACTCTTGAAAATCAATTTCTGGGCTTTAAGATATGATATAAAACATTCCTTAGGCACTAGTGAACTTCATTTCCATTCTATAACTGACTCATTCGGGAATTTAAAAATAACCTTATGGGTTCGACAATCAAGAGAGTCATAGAATGAATGCAACCAATTTATCCCTAGGATAACATCAAAATCTAACACATCCAACTCTATCAAATCTAACAAGTTCTCCTTACCACAAATATACACCACACAACCCTTATAAATCCTTTTAGACACCATAGAGTCACCCACTGAGGTAGACACAAAAAAAGGATTGGGAATATAATCAGGACCAAAATAAAAATGAATAGCCACATATGAGGTCACATAAGAAATAGTAGATGCCAAACCAAATAGACAATACACATCATAGAAAAAGAGTTATAACGTACCACTGACAACATCAGGAGAAGCTTCGGATTCCTAACGAGTGGCAAGAGCATAAAGGCAGTTTAGATTAGTGTCGGGGAAAGAACTAGCACTCTTTGGTTCAAAAACTAAATATGTGGCAACAAAAACCTTATTAGCCCCATTAGAAACCCTGACTGGTGGACAATCCCACTACAAGTGGCCTAACTGACCATACTTACAACACTTATTCCTCTTCTCCTCACGAAATTTGTGATGCACCTGCCCATAAAAATGGCAAGGGGGATAAGAAGGGGATAACTAAGCTCCACTATCCAGAGACTGGGCACCCTATGCCCTAAAACCACTATTTCTCTAAAAATAACAATCACCAGATGACTTAGGATACAGAGCACTAGTCGTGGAATAGGAACTAGAATTGCCCCACTTCTTCTTAGACCATTTTCCACCATCTCTACCACTCTGTTACCAACCTCCAACTTGGTCTAAATATTGAAACTTCTTATTCTGTCTCTCACTCATCTCTTCTTTCTTCTTATTTTTCTCTTCAACTTGTTGTATATACACCATAAGTCTAGAGATGTCTATCTCCTTATTAAACGGGAAAACTTTGCTCTCTAAAATCAAATTATAGGACAACTCGGAAGTAAATTTCCTTATTTTATCCATCATGCTAAATACTAACTCAGGAGCATAATGTGACATCTGATGGAAATTCAAGGCATACTCTTTTACTAATCCTTCCTTGCTTCAAATTCATGAATTCCTCATCCTTCGCCTCCCTTAACTCCTGAGAAAAGAAGCAATTAAGAAAAAAACTAGAGAAGTCATCCCATAAAGTGGATTCAGTATCATCACCCTAAGTTTGGTCCCATACCTCATACCACTGATATACCACATCCTTCAACTGATAAGTAGCAAATTCCATACCCTATACATTAGTAGCATGCATCATATAGAAATTTTCTCCATCTCATTAATAAAATTTTAAGGATCCTTCTTAACCTTTGATCCAATGAAAGTTGGAGGACTCAGCCTCATAAATTGGCCAACTCTAGTGACCTCAGAAGATAGAGCAACAAAAGCAACACAGTTAGTCTGAGAGTCCACCGAATGGGTAAGTAAATAGATTGACTGGTGAAACTCAGCATTGGACACATCAACTTAGGGTATAAGAAGAGAGCTAAGAGGAGCTGGTGGAACTCTATATGGGGAAGTAAAATCAGGAGTTGGAGATATATAACTGGGTCTGAACTTCATAACTAGTACGAGGTCCATCCACATTATCCTCAGATGGAAAAAAATATTTCCATAACCATCAGATCTTCTGGGAGACATGATCTGAAAAGAGAATATACGAGAATTAGAGGAGATTTTAGGATCTTAAACTCTACAACCTGAGATAGAACAACAAGAAAGGGAAACATTCTTAAATATCTCATAGTATTTCCCTTATAAGTGAGGCATGCTACATACTTATAAAAGAGACTTTACTTGACATGAATTTATGGACACCTAATGACACCAAACCTAGGCTAAGATACCATCTTTTTTATGACCTAAACTAGGGCCTGGCCGTGACAGGTATCTCAAATCCAACAAGGACTAGAGACCACTCCCTAGTCCAAACCAAATAGGACAAAATACCCCTAATAGTGACTGAATTCCAAACAAATAATAAGATAAGCTCAAAGAATTTAAGATATTTCTATAACTGATATCTTTTAACCAACCAAAACAACCAATACCACTACCCAAGTCCACAATAATCCATAAAGGCTTCTAACAATCTGATACTAATAAAGTATCAAGATATGCCCTCAATTCTGACAATAACAATGAAAATAGTAATGTTAATGTGAACTCTTTAATTTAAATTTATGAATGGAGACCAATGGAATGATCAACTCTTCCAGAGAATGGACGCTCTCCACTTTCCCATAAATGATCGATGAACCAAGCCAATCCATGTAACACTGGATAGAAAAAGTAGAAGTATCTTCAGTGCTTGCATCACATGAGAATATAATATCTGGAGATGATTAGTTAGTTGAGCACTAGCATGTAACTCAGGATAAAGATAAATTACTGACAATTCAAAATTTAGTTCAACTCAATATTCATGTTCATATAAATATGTGCATACATATATACTTACATAACATGTTGGGATAGGGAACAAGGCTTAACATGAACTTTAAAACTTTAGCCTGGATTGTATAGCTTAATCATCATTTAATAGTACCCACAAGCTATATGTTCCCTAGCTCTCACCCCCTGTTTGGGCCTCAATACATGTAACCGCACGAACTGGAGAATAATCTCATATATATGCATAGGGGACTCGAACCTCCCAATTTTATATGGTGACTTAAGAACCCTATCATGCAATATAATATAGGGGACATGAATATTCCAATCATAATAACAAGGTGGACTCAAACTCAAACCCCAAGCCATTTCGACCTCTAGGCCGGCAAACGTTATTTCCAGTATTGGTTCCTCAGGACCTTTACTTTTACATCCTAGTTACACAACCCTATTTTGAGCCCCATTAAAAAACTTATCACACATTCCCATTCATTGAACCATAATATACATTTAGGCATACACTATCGGTATTGTCATACCAACTATACTTGCAAGGTATCATCAACATACCAAATCAATTCCATTAACTTGGGAGAACAACTCCTTTTGTTCATTAATATAAGGTGGGGGAACACCGGCTCTCCTTGTTCATTAAATCACCCATCATGTAATAGCCGTGTTTTTATTAGCTCAAAAATTATCTCAAGGATGTTAGAACTTGCTTTGAAATAATAATTCATTCTTATACACGTAATATTTCCATAATTATAACTTCTTATCACGTGAAAAATTGAATAAGCTTTCCGTCGATATATAATTTACCCAAATTCGACACCTCGGCAAAGAGTTAGAGCTTTTTTAGTGAGGCAATGTTTGACTTGAGCCTTCAGCGTGTTGCAGAGATAGCTCAAATGGCAATTATCAAATTTCTAGTGTTGCTCCGCGATACTGGCGCATCTCACCAGACTTCCAGGTCATAGAAAAAGTGGCAACGCGATAGCTTTGCGTCGCACCACCATGCAATTTCCCATTTTTCAATTTCTAGTGACACGACACGATACGCCGCGTCACTCTAAGGGTCCAATTTGGGAAATTTTACTAAAAATTTAATGACATGTCCAGGGTTAAAAGTGTCAACTTCCTACCCCTATATAATCCCTTTAACACATGATTCAGCCAATTTTCTTCCAAAACATATTAGTTTCTCTCAAGTTTATCTCAAGAATAAACTAGGGTTTCTATTGGGGATTCAAATTTAGGAAGGTTTCACCATCAATCTTTATGAAATCATGATCTAAGGTATGCATAGTATTCATTCATGGAATCCTTTCATCCATGAAGTCCAAGAATCCTTTTTAACTACAAGTTATGGATTTTCTTTATGTTTTCATGCTTTGTATATTCTCTTTCATGTTGATAAATGAGGAATTGATTTCTATTCCATGATTTGATGATAAATTCCATGTGGGTTGATTAGTATAGATTAAGATTTTTGAAATCTGATGACTAAAACCTTGTATAATGAAATTGGAATTGAACCATGATGTTTAATTTCTATACCATGATGTTTACATGTACTATGCCTTCCATATGTTTGATAAAATATCTAGATGAAGGAAATTTACCTAACTAGCATGATATCATGAAAATTGACATAAATGTACAAGTTTATGCCTATTATACATTGATGAAATGCTTCAATAAATGTATTATGGTGATTATCATGTATTTAAGAATATCAAGTCATGTCAGTTTCCTTTCATCGAGTCTTGAGGGTATTTCTACCCAAAATATTAGTTGTGCGCCTAGAGCTATGTCATGTTTTTCATGATACTCTCAGTCAAGCTATGAACTCTTATACTTCAGATAGTCTTTTGACTAAGGAAAATTCTCCATGATCTCATGCCTCAGTCAGTTATCAGATATCAGTAGTATTCCGTCAGCCACGAAAATTCAGTAACTCAGTCCATGTTCAGTTTAGTAAATCATGTTCAGTGTTCATTCAGATGGGAGCAGGAAATACCACCAAGTGAACCCAAGGATGGGGACTCATCAGTTATACGAGTGTGTGAATCTAGAAGCAATCCTTACGTTCCAAAACTATGTAGCCAACATAGGTTGAGACATCATAGCCTGCTATATGAGGCTAGATGAGGTGGCTTAACCTATTATGTGAGGGTTCCCACCATTCTCTCTAGGGTTACCTGTTATATGAGGGTTACTCACATGTTGTCCTTACCAGTGGTGCGGTAATGACACCCTTCTAATTAGGGCATATATTGGACCCCAGCTCAGCTATTATAGCACCTTTGGGGCATGTCAGTTAGATACTACTTCCAACAGTTTCATGTTACAGAATTAGGACTGTCAGATACAGTCAATTAGTCTTAGTAATAGAAATTAGATAGTTCTTTAAATTTTAGGACTCTCAAATATAGTCAACTCAGATACAGTACGGAACTCAGATAGTTCCATCAGATCCAGGACTGTCAGCTATAGTTACCCACGTTATCAGTTATACTTAGATACATTCAGCCATGTTATCAGTATTATTTATATACAGTCCTTCATGTTATCAGTCATATCAGTTACTAGCATGTCACATTATCAGTATACAGACTCAAAAATCACAAAATCACATTGTCAGTTATAGTTATGTGTTTATGCATGTATTCTTATGTTCATGTTAGACAGTCATTTAGTATTATCCATGCATGCAAACCCTTACTTATAGCCTACCTTACATGTATACTCGATACATATGTACTGACGCATTCATGCTATGGTGCTTTCTTTTTATGTTACATCATAGGTTCAGAGACACAAGTTCTAGATCAGCAGTAGATTCCATTTTTAGCAGTCAGAGTATAAGTGAGTCCTCATCCTTCGAGGACATAATGATTTTTTATTAACTTATTGATTAGCTTATTAGTTGGAGTTAGTTGGGGACATATCCCATCAACTTCTTATTCAGATTCTTTAGACAGTAGAGGATTTCAGACTAGATGCAGACTAGATATAGACTATCATGTTTTACACTTTAGTTTTATTTTGGGTATTCTATTACCCCACACAGATATTATGTTATTCAGTTATGTTTATGATTGAACCTTATGGCCTTTCAGTGCATGTTTTCATATTATTATGTTATCTTATACAGTATACAGGTACAGATATTAGTCATGGGTGCCAGTTATTTCTCTAAGATAAACCTCAGATCCGTCTTTCATCAGCTCAGAGTTAGAGAATGTGACATCCCAAAAATAGTTTTCCGTACTCGGTATGGTCACTTCAAATTTTTATTTATGTCATTTGGTCTTACCAATGCCCCAATAGCTTTCATGGACTTGATGAACCGCGTGTTCAAGTAGTACTTGGACATGTTCTTCATAGTCTTCATAGATGATATTCTGGTCTATTCCCGGACTGAGCACGATCATGCAGACCATCTCAGAATTGTACTCTAGACTCTCAGAAATTATCAGTTATTTTCCAAATTCAGTAAGTGCAAATTTTGGCTAAGATCAGTAGCTTCCTTGGCCATATTATTTTTGGTGATGGAATTAGAGTAGATCCTCAAAAGACTGAAGCAGTAAAAAATTGGCCTCACCCTATCTCTCTATTAGACAATAGAAGTTTCTTGTGTTTGGCTAGCTATTATAGATGGATTATTGAGGGATTTTCTTCTATTGCATCCCCTATGTCCAGATTAACTCAGAAAAAAGTCAAGTTTTAGTGGTTAGATTTATGTGAGAAGAGTTTTTAGGAATTGAAGACTCTACTAGACTTACCTCAGCTCTAGTTCTAGCTCTTCCAGATGGTTCAGATAGTTTTGTAGTATATTTGATGTATCTAAAGTGTGTTTAGGTTGTGTCCTCATGCAACATGGTAAGGTCCTAGCCTACACCTCTAGATATCTTAAACCCTATGAGAGGAATTATCCTACTCATGATCTTGAATTAGCAACCATAGTATTTGCCTTGAAGATTTGGAGGCATTATCTCTACAGAGTTCAAGTGGATGTCTTCATAGATCAAAAAAGCCTTCAGTATGTCTTTTCTCATAAAGATCTCAATCTTCATCAGAGAAGGTGGTTCGAGCTCTTGAAAGATTATGAAATGAGTGTCCTCTATCATTCGGGCAAGGCCAATGTAGTGGCCGACGCTCTTAGTAGATTATCCATGGTTAGTATTTCTCATGTTGATGATAGTAAGAAGAAGTTAGTCCAGAAAGTCCATTAGCTTGCCAAACTAGGTGTTCGCTTAGTCGACTCTTCAGAGGGTAGTGTACATGTTCAGAGTAGTTCAGAATCATCTCTAGTTTCTGAGGTGAAAGAAAAGAAAGATAAGGATCCTAGCCTTACCAAGTTAAAAGAGTCAGTTCAAAATAAGAAAATAGAGGTTTTCTCCCAAAGGGGAGATGGTGTTCTTCGTTGTCAGGGTCGTCTTTTTGTTCCAGAAGTAGATGAAATTAGGCATTGAATTCTTATAGAAACGCATAGTGTGTGTTACTCTATTCATCCAGGGGCCACTAAGATGTACTACAATTTGCGGGAAATCTATTGGTGGATTGGGATGAAAAGAGATATTGCAGAGTTTGTGGCTAAGTGATCTACATATCAGCAAGTTAAGATAGAGCATCAGAAGCCTTTTAGTCATATACAAAAGTTCAGCATTCCTGCTAAGAAGTAGAAAGTTGTGAACATAGACTTCGTGATGGGTTTGCCTCGAACTCATTGTCAGTATGATTTAGTCTAGGTCATTGTAGACAGAATGACCAAATTATCTCTTTTCCTTCTAGTTCATACCTCTTATTCAGCCGAGGATTACTCTAAGATCTACATTAAGGAGATGGTCAGATTGCATAGTGTTCCATTGACTATTATCTCAGACAGAGGTTCCCAGTTCACCTCTTATTTTTGGAAAGCATTCCAAAAGGATCTTGGTACCCAAATTTATCTCAGTACAACCTTTCATCCTCAGACAGATGGTCAATTATAAAGGAATATTTAGACTTTGGAAGATATTCTAAGGGCGTGTGTAATTGATTTCAAGGGTAGTTGGGATGACCACTTACCTTTGATTGAATTTGCATACAACAATAGCTATCATTCTAGTATTTAGATGGCTCCATTTGAAGCTCTCTATGGTATAAGATGTAGATCTC
Organism: Capsicum baccatum var. pendulum; assembly: GCA_030864225.1. NCBI lineage: Eukaryota > Viridiplantae > Streptophyta > Magnoliopsida > Solanales > Solanaceae > Capsicum > Capsicum baccatum. The sequence goes on along the minus strand of CM061558.1, from coordinate 69,089,912 downwards.
TAATTGGTTGGTTTGAAGTTAGTGAGGCCTCAGTCATAGGTCCTGACTTAGTATTTGATGCTTGAGAGAAAGTTCAGTTAATTAGAGAAAGACTCCGGGCTACTCAGAGCCGAAAGAAGTCTTATGCAGATGTTCATAGAAAGGATCTTGAGTTTGAGATTGGTGACTATGTCTACCTCAGGATCTCTCCAATGAAAGGAGTGAAGAGATTTGACAAAAAGGGAAAGCTCAGTCCCCGATATATTGATCCGTTCAAAATTCTCACTTGATTCGGCAAGGTAGCTTATAAGCTTAAAATGCCTTCAGATCTAGCCTCAGTTCATCCAGTCTTCCATGTCTCTTTGCCCAAGAAATGTATAGGTGACCCATCAGTCGGAGTCCCTATTCAGAGCATAGATGTTCAGAATAGCCTCTCTTATGAAGAGATTTCAGTTGAAATCTTAGACTATCAGATTCGTAGATTGAGGAACAAAGAATTCCCTCTAGTTAAAGTTCTTTGGCAAAATCAGTTCATTGAGGGAGCTACTTGGGAAGAAGAAGCAGATATGCATACCAAGTATCCTCACCTTTTCCCCGCCAACTCAGATCAAGCTCAAGGTAATAGTTCTCCTTAAGCTTACTCAGTTTCATGATTAGTGTACATTACTAACTTAGTATTCAGTCTCATACTCATGTTCCCATGATAAGATTGGTATCAAGTACCATCGTATGTTCAGTCATGTATTCATGTATCAGATCAGTTATATAATTATGCATCAGACATGAATTCTCATTGTGAGAAAACTTAGATCTTAAGAACTTTCAGTTATGCATTTATGAATCAGTTACGCATGCATCAGATATACATGTTCAGTATGTTATGTTCAGCTTTTCACTCTCGTCCGTCATGAGATAATGTTCCAGTTATTCATGTCCAGTTTGTTGTTTCCCCTCTCAATCAGTCTTATACGACGTGGGAAATTGAATAAGCTTTCCATTGATATATAATTTGCCCAAATCTGACACTCGGGTAAAGAGTTAGAGACTTTTTTGTGAGGCAGTGTTTGGCCTGAACCTTCAGCGTGTCGCGGAGATAGATCAAATTGCAATTGTCAAATTTCTAGTGTTACTCCATGATACTAGCGCATCGCGCCAAACTTTTAGGTTGTAGACAAGGTGGCAAAGCGATAGCTCTGCATTGTGACACTATGCAATTTCTCATTTGTTAATTTCCAGTGACATGGTGCGATAACGCCATATCGCGCCAAGGGCCCAACTCAGAAAATTTTACTAAAAATTTAATAACATGTACAGGGTTAAAAGGGTCAACTTTCTACCCCTATATAATCCCTTTAACATGTGATTCAACCACTTTTCATCCAAAACATATTAGTTTCTATCAAGTTTATCTCAATAACAAAGTAGGGTTTCTATTGGGGATTCAAATTCAGGAAGGTTTCACCATCAATCTTTACGAAACCATGATCTAAGGTATGCATAGTGTTCATTCATGGACTTCTTTCATCCATGAAGTCCAAGAATCTTTTTTAACTACAAGTTATGGATTTTCTTCATGTTTTCATGTTTTGTATGTTCTCTTTCATGTTGATAAATGAGGAATTGATTTCTATTCCATGATTTGATGATAAATTCCATGTGGGTTGATTAGTATAGATAAAGATTTTTGAAATCTGATGACTAAAACCTTGTATGATGAAATTGGAATTGAACCATGATGTTTAATTGTTATACCATGATGTTTACATTTACCTAGATGAAGGAAATTTGCCTAACTAGCATGATATCATAAAAATCTCCATAAATGTACAAGCTTATGCCTATTAGACGTTTGATGAAATGCTTCAATAAACATATTGTGGTGATTATCATGCATTCAAGAATATCAAGTCATGTCAGTTTCCTTCCATCGAGTCCTAGGGGTACTTGTACCCGAAATATTAGCTATGTGCCTAAAGCAATATCATGTTTTTAATGATACTCTCAGTCAAGCTATAAAATCTTAGACTTCAGATAGTCTTATGACTCAGGAAAAATCTCCATGATCTCATGACTCAGTCAGTTGTCAGATATTAGTAGTATTCCATCAGCCACGAAAATTCAGTAACTCAATCCATGCTCAGCTCAGTTCAGTAAATCATGTTCAGTGTCCATTAAGATGGGAGTAAGAATTAGCACCGAGTGAACCCAAGGATGAGGACTCACCTGTTATACGAGGGTGTGATTCCTAGAAGCAATCCTTGTGTTCCATAACTATAAGCTAGCATAGGTTGAGACTTCATAGCCTGCTATATGAGGGTAGATGGGGTGGCTTATCCTGTTATGTGAGGGTTCCCACCCTTCTTGCTAGAGTTACCTATTAATGAGGGTTACTCACATGTTGTCCTTACCAGTGGCGCGGTATTAACACCCTTCCAATCAGGGCATAGATTGGACCCCAGCTCAGCTATGATAACACCTTTGGGGCATGTCGGTTAGATACTACTTCCCACAGTTTCACGTTACAGAATCAGGACTGTCAGATACAGTCAATTAGTCTCAATAATAGAACTCAGATATTTCTTCAGATTTCAGGACTGTCAGATATAGTCAACTCAGATACAATACGGAACTCAGCTAGTTCCATCAAATTCAGGACTATCAACTATAGTCACCCACGTTATCATTTATACTCAAATATAGTCGCCCATGTTATCAGCATTATTCAGATACAATCCTTCATGTTATCAGTCATATCAGTTACTATCATGTCACATTATTAGTATACAGACTCAAAAATCACAAAACACGTTGTCAGTTATAGTTATGTGTTTATGCATGTATTCTCATGTTCATGTTAGACAGTTATTTATATTATTCATGCATGCAAACCCTTACATATAGCCTACCTTACATGTATACTCGGCACATATGTATTGACGCATTCGTGCTATGGTGCTTTCTTTTTATGTTACACCATAGGTTCAGAGACACGAGTTCTAGATCAGCAGTACATTCCATTTTCAGCAGTCAGAGTAGAAGTGAGTCCTCATCCTTCGAGGACATAATGATTTTCTATTATCTTATTATTAGCTTATTAGTTGGAGTTAGTTGGGGACATGTCCCAACAACTCCTTATTCAGATTCTTCAGACAGTAGAGGCTTTCAGACTAGATGCAAACTAGATACAGACTATCATGTTTTAGACTTTAATTTTTTTTGGTATTCTATTACCTCACACAGATGTTACGTTATTCAGTTATGTTCATGATCGAACCTTATGGCCTTTTAGTGCATGTTTCTGCATTATTATGTTAGCTTATGCAGTTTACAGGTACAGATACCAGTCATGGGTTAGATTGAGGTCCTTCGGGGTCATGATCACTGTGTGGCATTCTAGTCCAGCAAATCAGATCATTACACATCATGTTTTAATAACCTCTTTATATCATGAAATTGTTTCAAAAATAGTTCTATGCAATTTTTTATCCTTACTCAAAACAGCTTTCACAAAGTTGGGTTGGGCTTGTTATCAATTCAATTGTCACTATTCACAAAATATGGCAACATCATAATCCCCTAGTTTATTTACCATAACCATGCATCAAATTGTTTCCCAAACCACCATTTAAACATAAACAATGCATATGTAAACATGAAACATTACATAAACAATAATCATTCCAACCATCAACCCATGTTCTAAAAACCACCATCAAAACCACATGGATAACTATTTAAAACACATGTTTTTACAAAGTAATAGCTGGGGAAGAGTAACATGCCTGAAATATTAAGAGTTATGGAGAGAATTTGCCCTTGGGATCTCTGATTGATCAACTTTTTAGAAACCCTAAGTATCTTTCTTAAGAGAATTTAGAGAGTTTGAAAGAGTATTTTGATTATTAATAGTATGCTAATGAAGTCTCAAAGAGGTTTTTAAGTCGTGGGGGCTAAGTAGGGTAGGAGGGAAATAACCAGGATGCCTGTAATTAAAAGACTAAAAAGCAAAACCAAGTCGCTATGAGTGACCTCATGACTCATAAGGTCACCCTATGTCTCATTTAGTCCATTTTTAGTCAGGACAATATCCAGGTTCATCCCACACTGGTCTGGTTATGAGTCGCACCATATAGCTCGTATCTAATCCTTACGATTCATAATATGCTAGTCGCAATCATAATAGGAACTTAGGATAGTACATTGGTTTCCTACAATTCTCACCCTACAACTCAAAAGGTATAGTCATAATCAAGATAGAAACTCTGGGACAATATAATGGCTAGGCTATGATTAGGTCTCCAGGACAATATCAAGATGATCCCATAAAGTTAATGAAAAGAAATAATATTTGGACAATAAGACAATTCTCCTAAGAAGAAATTCAAAGGAGATTGCTTCAGTTATGGCAAAGTTGATGACAAACCTACTGATTGTTGGGCTTCGAAGAAGGACAAGTAAAAAAATCAAGAAAACATGGCTGAATACAAAGAAGAAATGGATAATATTTATATCATTCTTTTACAATGTAATCTGGTTATTAATCCAAGATAATAGTCGGTGGATTTCGGTGCCTCTCTCCACGTTTGTGTCAACACAAAAATATTTGCATCATATGCTCCAGCTCAAGCTGGTGAGAAGATATTTATGGTGAATTCCACTATGAAAAAAATTGAAAAAGCAGATAAGATCGGCTTAAATATGACATTTGGCAAGGTGCTGACACTGAATAATGTCGCTCATGTTTTGGAGCTGCATAAGAACTTAGTTGCTACTTTACTTCTAGCTAAGAATGGATTCAAATGTGTATTTATTTCTGACAAAGTTATAATAAGTAAATGTGAAGTTTATGTAGGTAAAGGTTACCTCACCAAGGGCCTTTCTAAGATTGATGTAATGACTATTGATATGAATAAAAGTTCTGGTTCTTCTTACTTACTTGATTCAAACGATTTATGACATGAATATTTAGAATATGTCAATTATAAGACCTTGTCAAAATTGATTAGTTTGGAAGTTTTGTCTAACTTTGAATGCACTATATCAAAGTGTCAATCATGTGTTAAATCTAAGTTTTCTATGCATCCTTATTAGTCTGTTGAAAGGAATATCAATCCATTAGACTTAATTCATCCAGACATTTGTGATGAAGTCAACACTATCTGGTGAAAAAAGTATTTTATAATTTTTATCAATAATTATACTAGATATTGTAATGTTTATTTTCTAAATAATAAGGACAAAGCAATAGAAGTACTTAAGTAATATAAAACTACAGCTGAAAAGCAGTGGATAAAATAATGAGGAGTGATAGAGATGGAGCGTATGAATCTTCTTTTATAAAGATATGTTTGAAAAATGGAATTGCCCATCAAACTACTGTTATTTACTCACCTAAATTTAATGAGATTATAGAAAGAAAAAAACAAATAATAAAGGAAATAATGAATGTTCTACTTAAAAGTTCAGGTTTATGAAAAAACTTATAAGGAATGGGGGACCTATCCTTGCAACAAACCGAATACTCAATAGAGTGCCCCATAGTAAGACACAAACTATTCCATATGAGAAATGAAAATGAAAAAAATTAACTTGAAATATTTTACCTAAAAGGGTGAAAATAGGACCAAAAACTATGGACTGTATTTTCATCGGATATGCTATAAAATGTAAACTATGTTGATTTTTAGTTCACAAATTCAACATCCTAATATCCATGATAATGTGATAATTGAATGAGATAATAGTAAGCTTTTTAAATAGATTTATTCATATAAAACTAGACATGAGTTGTCTAGTGAATGGCTTAAATGATCTAGAAAAGAACCAAAGGATAATGTACTTAATAAAGAGATTCCAAGGGATAGTAAACATCAAAGGACATCTACTTTCTTTGGATCAAATTTTGTAATATTTCTTCTGCAAAATGAGCCTCAAACATTCAAAGAAGTGATGTCTTCTGCAGATTCATTCTTTTGAAAAGAGGTTGTCAATAGTGAGATTGATTCAATCTTGAGCAACCATACTAGGGAGTTGGTTGATCTTCCTCCAAGAAATAAACCTTCAGGTTAAAAATAGATCTTCCGAAGGATATAAAAGTGATATAATACAAATTACCTCTAGACCTTTTGATAGGATGCTTATGATTCTTGAGGCATTTAAAACCTCCTTAATGCAATCAAAAGGTGCTAATTGGATGATAATTACTTTAATCCAGGGTCAAGGGACTTTGAAGAGGATAAAACAGTGTAAGATGGGGCTATAAGGACTCCAAGAAGTGACATACGCCTATCTATCTTTGAGGTGCACCCAAACTTCTCCAAATCTGCTAGAGCAGGTTAAAATAGATTCATCCTTTCCTGAGATACCCCTGACATGCACCCCATCTGCTTGAGAAGATGCCAAAGTGGGCTACCTAACTTTCTTGTTCCAAATGGGTAACTTTTGGGCCCATAGGTTGTAATAATTAATCCTAGACTATAAGGAGTTTTCTTTTTTCTTAGGATAAATATAATGATAAGTGACTTATTACTCTCTTATAATTATGTGTTTGTGATCTTTAATTAGCTTTCGTTGATTCTTCATTTAGAAACATTAGTTGTTTAGGAATCGGTTCCCTTGTGGTGAACGTATGATTTAGGTGCTCTATTTGGTTTAATTGATTGAGGATTAAAGGTTTGATACATCTTTTGTTTTCTATCGATTCCTTTCACTATGTCTATCTTATTGATTTCTATCTATCTTTATCTTTCATTTATTTCATCCTAGTTTAGTTTTCGATTTTCGTAGTTTGTTTCGGTATCACAAAACTGATGAAACTATTGACAAATACAAGGCAATAATGGTCACTAAAGTCTTTAGACAAAAGAAAAACCTTAATTATTTCGACACATACTCGTTAGTAACAAGGATTACATCTATTAGATGTTAGTTAAATTAGCGGCAATATTATCTTGAAATCCATCAAATTAATGTTATAACATCATTCTTAAATAGAAAATTGGAGAAAGAAATTTCTATGAAACAATCTAAGAGTTTTGTAGTTTCTGGTAAAGAAGAAAAGTGTGAAAACTTGTTAAGTCACTTTATGGACCAAAGTAAGCACCCAAGCAGTGGCATGCAAAATTTGATCAAACAATATTGACAAATGGATTTAAGATTTTGTGATCGTGAAACATATGTTTAGATTAAAGACACTCCAAATCACAATGTCCTTATTTGTTTGTATGTGGATGACATGTTGATCATCAGTAGACACATTTTTGACATAAATGCTACGAAGAGAATGGTAAGCAAATTTAATAAGAAAGACCTTGGAGTTGGTGATGTGATATCAGGGATAAAAATTCATAGAACTCCACAAGGCTTAGCATTATCACAGTCTCATTACGTGTCACGATCTAAATTATCGAATCGTAAGGGCACCTACTCTAATCCACCGTGATAGAAGAACTCTTTACCACCCTTTTAATAATATATGCAGAAGTCAGGAATAAATTAAAAAATACCAATATTTTATACAACCGAATTTACAGGTACATAGTATGCAGAAAAAAAACTACCTAAGGACATAGTCTAAATAGGTACTGTTGACACTCAATTTTGACATCTCGGTATACCTCCTAGGCTGCTATTTTAATAAAAATTATTAATTTTAACATTAATATTTTTACATATTATTTTGATATCAAATAAATAAAGACGTGTCACATTCATGATCTAGAAATATACAAATTATTTTATTATTTTTTATTATCATTTTATTTATAATTTATTAATTTAAATATAATATTTTTACATAATTTTATTAATTAAATTATTTTTCAAAAATATACACACTCATGATTTATAAATACATTGTCTATTATTATTATTATTATTCTTAATCATTATTATTTTTAAAATAACAACGTACTTTATTTGATTTCTCTATGTATTTAATTTTTAGCCATTTCTTATACTTGATTGATGTCAATTTTAGCAAATTGATGACAATTTTTATCTCAAAATTAAAACTCAATTTTAACCCTTTTTAAATCCTTTTAATCTCAGTCATAGATCAAATTTGATCCAACAGCTGAGATCAACTTTCTATCTCTTTCCCTTTTAATCCAACCCTAACCCATTTTTCACATTCAACCACACTTTCTTCACACTCTCTCTTTTCCTCTCTCTATCAAATAGTTGTCGCTGCCGGCTGACCACCACGGTTGTCGCTGCCGGCTTACCACCACGGCTGGAGAAGCCATGCACCACTCCTCCCTCTTATCATCCCCATCTATCTTCTTTTCTCACTCTCTAAATTGGACATTGTTTCTCTCTCTCTCTCTTTCATTATCCTCTCTACTGCCGACCATGCTAGAGAAATAGGTGAGACCACCACTGCCGGTGAATACCACCATCTGCCATCACTATTTCCAATAGCTACCCTTCACCCTCCTTCCTCTCTTCCTCCACCGCTAGCGAACCATGTTGCCATGCATTCGGCGACCACGAAACCTCCAATCAGTGCCACCTCTCATCATTATTGCTTCATTGGAGGTGATGTCCGGTGAAGCACTGTTAACGAAAGCAAACCAGTCACCTGCTATCACTGCTCTGTTTTTCCTCCACCATGCAACCGACAACCAAGAACAAAACCAGCAGCCACCTCCCTTACCAAAAATAATGGGTTTTTGAGGACCCATCCCAGGTTTAATCTTGTATTTAATTGTGAAAACCCATTCTACTTTCTCTTTTGCTTCACTTTGGCAGATTTTGTGACCATAAATTTATAAAGTTAGGTTATGGATTTTGTGATTCATGCTGTTTAATCATGCATTCTCTCATGTATTAAAAGTTCTAATTTTCATAAATTGCTTTGGAACCCTAAGTCTATTTTTAATTACAAGTTTTTCAATTCTGATTCATTTGTTCTTCATCTCACTGAATTCGAATTATGATGGTATTTTCATATGTGTATTTGAACTTTATGTGTAGCTACATATGATATGATTGGACTAATTCACGACTACTTAATTTGATTGCTTGATTGTGGTAATTTTGGATTTTCCTCCATTTGAATATACTCAAATTATGTGAGAAATTTCCTATTACCCATTTAAGTATGGACAAATCTTTTTATTTATTAATTTATTTAACTATGGTAAGAAATAAATATTATTACGGTTGATTGATACTATTCTTTACCCACTTTTTGCTTTCTTTTAATAGTCGGATTGATTTTCTTTACTTGGGCAATTTGAATCAAGATTGAATTCACCATTTAAGGGATATTTACTTGGATTGATTTGTCAAAATATCTTTTTTCTTTTTAATATGTGATTCAATATAGCTCTCTGACTATAACAAGGGGCCTTGCTCCTTCATTAGGACACCCAGAACACTATTGCTTTCTACAAATCACACACAAATAATCTCAAAATTTCATCTTGCTAATATTATGCAAGCGCCAGTTTTCACGTGTCCGAGTGCAATCGACGTTTGGTTTTCTTTTATTTGTTTATCACTATCACTATCAGTTGGAATCATCCGATCTATCTCACTACTACGAGTGTTTTACCTAAACATCTTTCTTATTATTTTATTGATGCTCACCGATAAGTTCCCAAATTGATGTGATCTTTCATTCTTTGTAAGTGTTGACTATATCATGTTGTGAGAACCATAAAAAATCATGACTATAGGAGATGATGCGAAATGACTATCGATGTTTGCTTACGATGTTCGTATTTTGTTTGAGATGATGTGTTAGTATCCATCTCTCTTGTGTGTATTTTGGCATTTTGATTGTATTTACAGGTGCCATCAAAGTAGTGGGTTTGGAGTTTGAAGAGTCGCCCGACAATACGGGGAAGGGATGTCGTATTAGTTTAGTCCTTTTATTTTTATTATTTATTTGGTCTGTAATCTATTGTATGAATACCTATGTTAATAATAAATTTTGGGACTTCTCGGGGGCAGGGATTTAGGTGCTCTATGAATCGCGTAGGCAAGCACAACTTAGGTTTATGTGTTTTTTGTGCTAAGTGAACCACTTAGGCAAACCAGTTTAGGTTTTGTTATTGAATTTGATTTACCACTTAGGCAAGCCTAATCTAAGACTTATTTTAATTACTTAGAAATCATGCTTTTAGGAGTTTAATTAACTTGCGCCTTTTAAATTAAGTTTGAATATGTCAACTTAATTTACAACTAGTTGAATTACTTTCGACATGTTTAATAGAGTTTTGACATATTTTAATGATATTTTTTGCATTTTAAGTACGTTCTCAATAAGTAAATTTTAATTTTTTGCATTCAACATGATATTTTCAGCATTTTAAATAATATTTTTAGCACACTGTAATTAATTTTCAGCATTTATATTTGTTGTTCGATATGTTTTATTAGTTTTCAACATAGTGAAATAATTTCCAGCATCAACGTATTAAAAACATAAAATGGCTTTTTCAATATATTGAAATGAATTATTCAGTAATTAAAACAAAAGTTTCAACATGTATATAAATTGTTCAACATATTAAATCACTTTTCATAATATAAATGCTATTTTACATCAAGCTTAACTATCTTTTACATAATAAATTAACGTTCTTATTCTCTCACGGTTGTTTAACTTTGACATGCTCTTTTATTCTCAACAAATTTACAACAGTGTTTTAAAAGGGTTTGATAATTTTTCTTCATTGATAACAATTATGTGACACCTAGATATCATGCCTATAGGTTAATAACACCAAAAGTAATTGCTTGTCCTATTATGTTAATTACTTTAAACAACTCTTTAATTAACTAAGAGGCTAATGTGAGACCATTATATGCTATGTGACGTCCTATATGTTTCACGCTTTGAGTCCTACAAGGAAACATAGCTTCGTTTGTCTTGACCACATATCCAAACTAGTAAAGCGCAATGCCTCTTGAGTGATAAATGGGATAATAACCATTCTAGAGGTGTTAGTATTATAAGAACGTTTTTAGGTTTGACAACCAGCTTATGTGGGGGTGGAGGGGGGAAGGGGGGGTAGTCATTCGAAAGTGATGATATCCAACATATATTAAATGACTTATGACTTGTTTAAGAATCCGTCTGCTCAGATAATGATTAAATAAATAGGGGTTCTAATCCGAATGAAACCAAAAAATATTCTTTTACTTGATTTTTTGAATTTGTTCTTTTTTTTTGTACATTTACTTTATATGCTTATTTTCTTGGGACATATTTATATTTTAAATTTCTGTACTTCTCTCTCCTCACTTATCTACTTTACATTATTTGTTGTCTTGTTTTTAATCTCCACCTAGTTAATAATTAGAAATAAATAACATGTTTGTTTATAAATTACTCTATCACTTAGTTAACATTAAGTTAATAATAAGCTACCTTTATTTGATCACATAGAGTTCCCACGTAAAATATGAATTCGATGGGGAACCACCTTTGTAGACCTCAAAAGGCTCCTAACATATTTCTTTCGAGGTAATTTGAACCATTACCTGAATTTCTTGTGAACTAAGACGAACTAACAAAAATAGGTTCGTAGTTAGCCTAGAATGGTGCCCTAACGCACCTTAATACGTTAGGTAGTGACTCTTTACATTTCCATAAATAATCTCAAAAAGAGTAGTTACATCGAATCCCGTTTTTCGTGAGAAAAATAAGGCGCGACAGAATGTCAAATCTGCAGGGGACTTAGGTTCTAACCATTATGAATTTGTGCTTTACATGGGATTCTCTCTATTTATATAAAGTTTGTTTTAATTTTTGTGTAATATTATTTGCTTTTAACATCATGATTTATTTTCTACATGTTAACTATTTTCCCTATCCCTTTACATGTTTTTATATATGTCCTTTCATGTTTATATCCTTTCCCTTTTATATTTGACTATATGTTGTGTTATTTTGTGGAATATGTTATTGTATGTTTACTATATGCTATATGTTATTGCTTTTCTATAAATTGTTATTCCGCTCATACTTTCCTCCACTTGGAAACCTTTTTTGTTTTTTTATTAGTGGTTGCGCGGGTATATGGACGTTCTTTACTAAAACACCCTTCAAGAAATGTCTTGTGGATCGGTCGATCAGTGGTGCATCGACAGTCACAAGCTTTCTCACTCTCGAGTTGTCCACTCGAGGGAACCAGGTCATAAACCCACTCTTTGCCTTTAAATTCTAGCTACATATTTTATCAAGAAATATGTGTCCCATTCCTTGGCACCCTTTATTCCTTGAATGTTATTCTCATTCAAATCCCAAAGGGGTTCACGACCCCATAAGGATTCATAATATTATTTTCTATGTGTTGCATTTCTATGTATGTTTTGATATTTTACCTATCTTGTTGTTTTCGTTCTTATCTTAGTCACTCCTTATTTTTAGTGTTCCTCACTTTAGAACTCGTTAGTCTTTAAATTCTTGTCATGTTAGGACCTTACAATACATTCTTAGGTCCTAGTCAAAACTTTCCTTCAATTCATCTTCCTGACTCTTCCATCAACATATTAATCATCTCTAGGCTCAACTCTTGCTTTGATAAAGGGTTTTAGTCTCATTCATAATCTTTTACTACAACTTATGATTTTAGGATATCCTCTTTCTAATACTTCTAATATTTAAATACCTTTGTCCCACCATGATCCTTTTTATATTGTCATATTCATGTCGTGCTCTAGCTTTCACAACCTCTAAGTTATATAAAGCCCTCATAACTTGTATTCACTCCAAATTAGCATAACTCATTAATTTCAGATGCCCGTGCATACTCTTTGTTCCTAACTATAAATCTTTTTTTCTAAGGTTGACTTTAGTTAAACATCAGAAATGGTCAGTCAAGAAATATTTATCAATCTTATCAATAGCAAATCCGAGCATAAAATCTTGGGGTTGCATCAAAATAAAGTTATTTAGAGCATCAGAAGGCTGTAAAGAAGAATTGAGAAAATTAGTTGAATAATGATTGATTTCGAGGTTCAATTGAGATGCCACCAGGTTTTTCAGAGCCGCTATCTGAAACAGATGTTAGCACTCCCGTCCATACCTCGGAGCCTCCTATATTGATAACTTCGCCTATGCCTGATCGTGATACACACATGCCTGGAAGTCTGTATTCAATTACATTACTAAAAACACTTAGTGGGTTGAAAAATACGAGTAAGGACAAGGAGAAAGAAGGATAGGTTTGTAACCATGAGGCAGGATCATCTTAATAGCTCAAAATGAATAAGTCATCCAAATCAAAGGAAGAAGACAAGGATAGAATTGAGGGTTTGAATTTTCATTATATGATGGGTCAGGAAACCCATATTCCCATTTAATGTTGTACCTTGATGAACTAGCAGTCGTAGGGAAAAGTGGTGATCTCAAGAAGAAGCACTTTGTTAGTTCACTTACTGGTCCTGCATTGATGTGGTATAAAGAGAAAGATACTAGCAAATGGGCCTCTTGAAATAATTTGGCAAGTGACTTTATTACGCGGTTCCACAATAAGCTTAAGAAAAAGCTCACAGTCGAAACTGATTTGGTTAAGTCACAATTCAGAGACAAGGGAAAGACGATCATCGATGAGACATCAAAACTTTCAAATCTTGAAGTAAGAATACCCCAACCTCAACTGATATAGTACCCAACTCCAGAAATTATCCCATCATCCAATTACGTCTAATCCTACTATCTCCAATCTCAAACTATTTGGTACCCACCTCCATTTATTTCCAATATCAAACTGCCTCCAAAAGTCTTATAAAAACCCACCAATAAATCAACAATTTAACCAATCCACCAAACCTTAACATAAGCTTCAGAAAAATCCACCAAAACAGTACACTCCTCTAGGTGAACCCATAAAACAATCATATCAATGACTAAACAAGGAGGGCTACATCACACCCATTATTGTTGTACCTTGTGATACTAAGTCTAGGAGGTATTACCCTAATCAAACGTATACCTATCATTCTGGGATGAAAGGACATCCTACTAAGGTGTGCTTCACCTTGAAGAACATGATCCAGAAGTTGATTGACATAAAAATGACAAGCGTGACAGGTTCAACTTCTGATACTGATTGATTTCTAAAGCTTTACTGACAATTGTTGACATTGGTGAAGAGGATATCATATTGATTCTCTTATCCAAACCCTCAAACATTTAAAATCCCTTTAAGTTTTACAATTTAAAGTTTTCTGTTACGATCGACCTGATTTCTCCATATCAAGGATACGTAGGCACTTATTTAATAATTTGATCTTACCATAATAAAATTTTCCTTTTTCTTATTTTGTCCTTTTCTATATGGAGTTGGATGGTGATGATAGGCGTATTTACACGCCTAAAGTACTATAATTTACCCATATTTTAGCTAAGTTTTAAGGACAAAATATATAATTCCTGCACTTTTAGTCCTTTTTTCTGTAAGTGAGCTAACCAATATGATTAGCAAGTTTTCAGGTATAAATGATGAAGATTTCAGCATTTTATGGGCTGGTTGACGCCAAAGGAAGTTTCACATGAGAAGGAAGGCAGCTTTAGGAAGCCTATGGACTGAAAGTGATGCATGAAAAACTTGTCCTGGACAAAAACAATATTTCCAAAGACTTAGGGACCAGCAGTAACTTAGTAGGAGTAGGACAAGGATGCAGCAACATAGGAGGATTAGGACAAGGATGCAGCAACATAGTAGGATTAGGACAAGTATGCAGTAGCTTAGTAGGAATAGGATATGGGTGTTATAAAAACCCTATTTTGCTGAACTTTTCAGCAGGGAATTCCGCCCCATTCTTCCTCATTCCTTACAATTTTATTTCATCTATTCGACTTTTAATTTTTCACAACAAGAGAAACGCTACTAGCAACAAAAATCACGTCACAAGTGACGGTAAGACAGACTTTTCGTGAGTTTGTGATTATTTTGGTATGATGATAATGTCTATTGTGTTTTTCGTTGCACTCATGAGTAGCTAAACTTCTCTGTTGGGGTTATGGAAGCCTTATGAGATACTATCTATTGCTATGAGTTTGTGAATTCTTGACACGTATGCTGCTTATATCATTACTCTCTTCATCTTAATTTAATTCTTGTGGTTGCAAACATATAGAATACGCCAGTATAGCATTAACTTGTTCGAAAGAAAAGTTACATGTCTGGAAAAGAGAGAATGACAAGGAAATAGGGCTACCAACCCCTTTTTAAAAGTTAGTGCCGTAACTGGATTAACCTCTTGGAGAATTCGTACCATTAGATACATTTTAACCTCGAAAGAGTTAAAATGAAATAATCTGTGATGGTCAAAAGACGCTAGGATTTACCATAGAATATGAATCTCTATAAGCACATGCATATATGAATTCCGCATAACTCATAAGTTAATAGATACGTAAAACTCATAAGGTGGACATAACCCTAACTTACAATTCTCATTGATTAAAACCTACCAAGCATTCCGTTTTTACTTTGCTATTTTAATTTTATTACTTAACGTCACACTCCAAACCCCCCTTTTTCACAGAACTTTCTCCAAAAGTCTACTAATCGTTGCATACTTAGTGACCAAGTATTCCCTGTGGGATTCAACACCCAACCCAGTTAGGTTCTATATTTGACAAAGACCGCTTACACTCTTACGAGAGCTGTAGTTTGAGCGTTATCAAATTTTGGCGCCGTTGCCGGGGAATACGGTTGTCAACTAAGTTTGTGATAATTACTAGACCCTTTGGTCAAAGATTCTCGTACTTTACTTTTAGTTGTTGTTTTTGTTTTCTGCAGGTTTTTGTTCAGTGCATGCCAAATACTCGAAGTTCGGGACAACCATTATTACCCATAAACCCTGAACCGCAACTTATTGGAAGGATGGATGCACAACGTGACATTGAGAGAAGGGATGCTCAACAGGAGCAGGCTAGACTAACTGCGTTGGCCGCTGCCCAAGTACATCAACAGAATATTGATAACCCTGGGCGGGCAACAAATCCTGACGATGAGGACCTGGGTGATGACGAGCTACTAAACCCTAGGCGTGATGCTGAGGTGGTGACACCTGCAAACAGAAGAGATCTTCAAGCCAGATTTAGGCCTGAACGCTGCGCTATGCAGATGCCTTTCGATGATGATGATGACGACCTGGACGGATCTGGTGCCACAAGAGCTATTATTCCTTCGCCCTTGGCACCTAGAGCCAAGTTCAACATCACTAGCACCATGATTCAGTTATTGCAGCTCAAGGGACTATTTGGTGGACTTGCAGGTGATGATCCGAACATGCATCTGGTCAATTTTATCTCTACATGCAAGTCATTCGACAATCCAGGCGTTGGACAGAATGTTATTTGGCTGCGCTTATTTCCATTGTCTCTTTGGGGAGGCAACTCTATGGTTGAATAGGTTGACTCCTGATTCTATTATAAATTGGAGGCAACTGAAAGATGCTTTCCTAGAAAGATTTTTTCCGCCATCCAAAAGAGCACAATTGAGAGATGAAATTAGCAACTTTCGTCAGCTTCCAACTGAAGCCCTCCATGAAACATGGGAGAGATTCAACAAGAAGCTTATGAGATTCCCAAACCATCACATGACCAATGTCCACTTGATGGAGATACTATACAGATCCTTGAATTCAGTAACTAAACCAGTGGTGGATAATGCAGCTGGAGGATCATTTATGGACCTCACCTTTGTTCAGGCAAGCGATATGCTAGACCGGATGACAAAGCAAAGTAGAGCTTGGCATACCAGGGATTCTGAGGTAACAAGCCCCGCTATATCTATTGGCATGACTGCAGAACAAAGGCGAATAGAGGAGGAACGCGATCAAGATATGGCGCACATGAAAACACAGATGGATCTTCTTACAAAGTATCTATTATCAGGGAAGACCGAAAAAGTCAAAGCTGTTGTGTCACAGGCAAGAGGTGAATCCGATTCTAAAGAAGAGGCTAACTACTTGAATAATCAGGGGGGGTTTCCGAGGCAATGCCCAAGGAAACCAAGGTCGGAACTATTATGATAAATCTGGAAACAAAGACCGTGATCAAGGTAGTTGGAAGAATAAGACTGACAGGAGTGGTTTGTATGTTCCTCCTGGAAGTCGTGACACCGCTGCATCTAGCTCTATTAAGATATCAATGGAAGATATGATGGCGAAGCTGTTAAAAGGAGTGGAGGCAACCAGCACGGAAGTAACCGAGGTAATAAATTATTTGTCCTCAATGAAGCAATTGGTTGACTCGCATTTCACTTCAATAAAACAGCTAGAGCAACAATTAAGTCAAATTTCAGCCACTTTGAATCAACGAAAAGCTGGCACCTTACCTAGTGACACAGTGCAAAACCCAAGGAACGATGGAACATGCATGGCCATTACTACCAGGAGTGATAAGGTGTTGGAAAATTCATCCCAAAGCAAGCAAGTGGCCGATGATACCGCAGATAATGCAGAAGACGCCAAAGAAGCTGATGAAGTCATTCGTGACGTCGCCCCTCGACGTCCACAGACTGAAAAGATCACCGAACTAAAGCAAGATGAAAAGAAAGTCGTAGATAAAACTATCCCTCTTCCACCACCACCTTTTTCTCAAAGACTAAAGAAAAAAACTGATGATACCAAGTTCAATAAATTCATGACGATGTTAAAGCAGCTGACCATTAACGTTCCTTTAGTTGAGGCGCTGGAACAGATGCCTGGGTACGCAAAATTTATAAAGGATCTTCTGACAAAGAAGCAGGCAGGAGGTTATGAGTTGACAGATACTATTCATCATTGTAGTGCAATCGCTACCAGATCACTAGTTCAAAAGAAGGCCGATCCCGGTGCCTTCACTATACCTTGCACTGTCGGACCTTTGAATTTTGCCAAGGTATTATGCGATTTAGGAGCCAGCATCAACTTAATGCCACTATCTATTTATAACAAGTTGGGGTTGGGGGATCCTACTCCAACCAATATGAGGCTTGTAATAGCAGATAGGTCGGTAAAACGACCTGTTGGTATTTTATGTGATGTATTGGTAAAGGTTTCCTCATTCATCTTTCTGGCAGACTTCGTTATCTTGGATTGTGAGGTGGACTCAGAAGTTCCTATAATCTTGGGGCGCCCTTTCCTTGCAACAGGAAGTGTGCTTATTGATTTAAGAGCCAATAAGCTTCTATTCCGGATGAATGATGAAGTAGTCCGCTTTGATGTGTGTAAATCAATGAAGCAACCCAAAGATCTGAACGTGTTCTCGGTAGTTGATGTTTATTTTGATGATGAGAAAGAATTACCTGTAGCGGAGCAGCTTATTGATGACCCATAGGCGATTGTGCTTATGAATGTTGAGCGTAAGGATGCTGAAAATTATGAAGAAACTATTTGTGCTCTAACATAAACCATCTATTGAAGAGCCACCAACATTAGAATTGAAGGAGCTGCCTAGTCATTTAAAGTATGCATTCTTGGGAAATGGAAACACACTCTCGGTTATTGTGGCAGCAGATTTGGTTGAGCAGCAAGTTGATGCTCTCATCGCGGTTCTTCGGAAGTATATGAGATCCATCGGTTGGACTATCGCTGATATTATTGGTATTCTGCCTGGGATTTGTACACACAAGATTCAGCTTGAAGAAAATTGCATACCCACTATTGAGCATCAAAGGCGTCTAAATCCACCTATGCAAGAGGTGGTGAAGAAAGAAATTATTAAGTGGTTAGATGTAGGGGTTGTGTATCCAATCTCCGACAGTAAATGGGTAAGCCCGGTACAATGTGTACCCAAGAAAGGTGGCATGACGGTAGTTGCGAATGAAAAGAACGAGTTAATTCCACTCAGACCTGTCACAGGGTGGAGAGTATGCATGGACTACCGGAAGCTGAATCCGTGGACACTTAAAGATCACTTTCCAATGCTATTTATAGACCAAATGCTCGATCGATTAGCAGGAAAAGGATGGTTTTGTTTCCTAGATGGGTATTCCGGCTATAATCAGATTTGTATTGCTCCCAAAGATCAAGAGAAGACAACGTTTACATGCCCATATGGTACGTTTGCCTTCAAACGTATGCCATTTGGGCTATGTAATGCACCCTCCACTTTTAAGCGTTGTATGATGTCCATTTTTTCTGATATGGTGGAAGACACTCTGGAGGTATTCATGGACGATTTTTCAGTTGTGGGTGAGTCATTTGAATCCTGCTTGGAAAATCTAAGTATCGCATTGCAGAGATGTGTTGAATTCAACCTGGTGCTGAACTGGGAGAAGTGTCACTTCATGGTGAAAGAAGGTATTGTTCTTGGGCATAAAATCTCCGAAAGAGGAATTGAGGTGGATCGAGCTAAAATCGAAGTCATCGAGAAACTACCACCCCTAATTTCTGTCAAAGGAGTTTGTAGTTTCCTCGGGCATGCAGGTTTTTTTCGAAGGTTCATTAAAGACTTTTCCAAGATTGCTAGTCCGTTATGCAAGCCTTTGGAGAAGGATGCAAAGTTAGACTTCGGTTAAGATTGCTTAAAGGCATTTGAATGCCTCAAAGAAAAGCTAATTGAAGCTCCTATCATTGTAGCGCCCGATTGGTCTCTACCATTTGAAGTCATGTGTGATGCTAGCGGGGTAGCTTTGGGTACTGTACTTGGCCAGAGAATAAAAAAGTTATTCCATCCAATCTACTATGCGAGCAAGATCTTTAACGGAGCCCAGAAGAACTATACTGTCATGGAACAAGAGCTTCTAGCGGTTGTATATGCTTTTGAAAAGTTCCGTGCTTATTTGTTGGTAACCAAAGTGGTAGTTCATACAGACCATGCAGCCCTGAGATATTTGATGGCAAATAAAGATACGAAACCAAGGCTAATTCTATGGGTATTGTTACTGCGAGAATTTGATTTCGAGGTAAAAGATAGAAGAGGTTGCGAAAACCAAGTGGCTGATCATCTATCTAGACTCGAGAACGAGCATAGAGAGCAGCCTGATTTTGAGATTGATGATGCATTCCCTGATGAAGAGATCTTAGCCACGATGATGGAAGAGTTACCATGGTATGCAGATTTTGCAAAATTTATGGTAAGTAATGTGATGCCTGCGAATCTACCATTTCATCAAAAGAGGAAGTTCATGCATGATGTGAGACACTACTTCTGGGATGAGCCATATTTGTTTAGACAATATGCGGATGGTGTGATAAGACGATGCATATCTCATGTGGAGGTGCCAAGTATCTTGGAAGCAAGTCATGCTTCCCAAGTTGGGGGACACCATGTAGGTGGTCGAACAGCAAGGAAGGTATTGCAAAGCGGTTATTATTAGCCTTCGATATTTAGAGATGCCTACGAATTTGGGAAAAGACGTGGCCAATGTCAGAGACAAGGCACAATTTCGAAGCACCATGAGATGCCCATGTCAAAAATTCTTGAAGTAGAGCTGTTTGATGTGTGGGGTATTGATTTCATGGGCCCATTCATAAATTCGTTTGGAATGAAATATATCCTAGTTATTGTCGACTATGTATCCAAATGGGTTGAAGCAGTAGCGCTGGCCGATAATGAAGAAAAGCGTGTTGTAGCATTCTTGAAGAGAAATATCTTCTCTCGTTTTGGGGTACCACGTACCATCATAAGCGATGGAGGATTACACTTTTACAATAAGCTGTTCAAATCCATGTTGGTGAAATATGGGGTCAAGCAACATAAGGTAGCCACGCCTTATCACCCACAAACTAGTGGACAGGTAGAGGTTTCTAATCGAGAGATCAAGCTGATCCTTGCGAAGACTGTAAACGCTAATAGGAAAGATTGGTCTCGGAAGCTGGACGATGCACTATGGGCTTATAGGACTGCATTCAAAATGCTAATTGGCATGTCCCCGTACCAACTAATTTATGGAAAGTCCTGTCACTTGCCCATTGAGTTCGAGCATAAAGCATTGTGGGCATTGAAGCGACTGAATTTGAAGTGGGATGATGCTATGAATCTGAGATTGGAGCAGCTGAACGAGATGGATGAATTCCGTCTACATGCGTATGAAAGATCAGACCTCTACAAGGAACGGATGAAAAAGTATCATGATCAACGGATTATTCAACAAAACTTTCAAAAGGGTGATATGGTACTTCTTTTCAATTCCAGACTGAAGCTATTCCCAGGTAAGTTAAGGTCCAAATAGTCTGGCCCTTACAAAATTAGCCAAGTCAACTCGTCGGGAGTAGTTGAGTTAGAAGACAATAATGGTGTTGTCTTTAAGGTGAATGGCCAACGAGTGAAACCATACATCGGTCCTCTTGACTCGATAAAATGCATGGCCACTATTTATCTCGACGAAGTCTAAGTACTCGAGGTAACTATGTCGTGCCGCGACAATAACTCAAGCGCTAGATGGGAGGAAACCCATCATTTTTCATTTTTCTTCATAAATGTTGTTTTTAATAAAAATCCAAAAAGAAGAGTCGAGCCACGACGAAAACTAAGGCGCTTGATGGGAGGCAACCCATCGTTCTAATCGTTTTTGTTGTTTTTGAGTAAGTGTAGGTGCAAGAGATGTAAAGGAGGAGAGTGGTTTCAAACTTTGATTTGGAAGTATTATTTGTTGAAGGTGGTAAGTTAGGAATGAAGAAGCAAAAGGCTATGGGTTAGGCATTGCCTATGAAAATATAGGCAACGAACAAGGCAAGGCCTGTGTAAATCTAGGCCACGAACAAGGCAAGGCCTATGCTATGGCCTAAGATCTCGGATTCTACAATGCTATAGCATAGGCGCCGCCTATGCCTAACAATGGCATAGCATAGGCGCCGCCTATGCAAAAGCCTTTTGTCTCTGAATCTAGAATGCCATGGCATAGGCGTCTCCTATGCCCAACAATGCCATAGCATAGGCGCCGCTTATGCTCAACTAGGCTTCGCAAAAGGCGCCGCCTATGCCAAGCATAGGCAAAGCATTAGGCGCCGCTTATGCTTACTTTTGGTCTCCTAACATGATTCAAAATGGGTCAAAACCCGACCCAATCTTGTCTTAGAAATAGAACCTTAGTCTTAGAACAAAAATTCATTACAAACCCAACCTAAGTGCCGCCTACCTCTCCAAATTCTTTCAAAAAATTTCCTTTTGCTCTTTTAACTTTGCAAGAACATCTTCCGAAGCCATCAACCAAGTAAGTACTTCTTTTCTCTTCTTTTATATTCCGTAAGTATTACAATACTACGCCTATAATAAATTGTTAAATCTTGAAGTAGTGTTGGTGATTTAAATGTGGTTGATTTGTCGTGATACAACTAAGTGAGTGAAAGAATACGTAAGGATGCTCTTGACTTGTTTCCAACTTGTATTTGATTTTGATACACTGTCATACTTTTGTGGAATTGACAGTCAAGAAAATTGCATAATCTTGTAACTTGAAAGCTTTCATGATCGAATGACTTGTTCATTCAGATGAAAAATCATGGTTAACTACAAACATGAGATGTTGATTATTTCTATGCCATAACTTGATACATTCTCTATGTAGTAGTCTTGTTCAAAAGGGTACATCAATCCAAACATGAAAGTATTGTCAAGATTACATGAAATAGAATCAAAAAGGATAGTTAAGATGACAAGAAAAGTATGACTGCACTGATTATATTGTTGGAACATAACACCTAAACATATATCGATGAAGTCTGAGTAATCGACAACGTTCACTTAACTAGTTTGTGCCAACAAACTAAGTGTGGGGTGGTGCCACTACTGATAGTTTGTCGATTGTATCTACCGAGATGAAGCTAACATGACTATCATTTTAATCTCAGGTACAATGGCACCAAAGAGTCGACCGGGAAAGGAAAAAGCAACCACCTCACAGAAAGGCCAGAAAAGGGGACGAAAAGAGCAAGCTAAATCCTCCTCACTGCAAATACCTCGCCGCATGTTCAAAATAAAATGGGTCCTACAAGAGGAAGGAAAGGAGTGGTACAGGAAAAATAAAGTGAAAAAATATGTTCATGTGGAGCTGATACAAAAGGAAAGCCTAGCAAAGAAAGAACCTCGCATTTTGGCCAAAATAATGGCGTTACATCTCGATTTCATTTTCCAAGACATGGGAGAATGCAATCTTGATTTAACATGAGAGTTTTATGCAAATTGGTCCCCAAAGACTACCGGCAGTGAAGTGAAGATTAGGGGCCAAGTCTTGCAGCTGAATGCGGATTTCTTCAACACTTTTCTAGGACTTCCATCTGTCGATCCATCACCACTCAAGGAGCTTCAAAAAAGACCTCCGTACAGGGCAATCAGACATACACTGTGAGAAACAAGATCAATGGCACGTTGGAGCAGACACAAGGATACCGGTCGGCACAACACCTTCCCATATGCCTCCTTGAACAGGGAAGCTAGGATATGGTTGTGAATAGTCAACTCTTACCTGATTCCAGGGACACAGTACACAAAGATAACACGAGATAGAGTGTGCTTGGTGTACGCATTGATGACGAACGTCCCCATCAACATTGGGGCGATTATTCGATCTTCAATGCGTAAAGCTAGGCTGCACAAGAGGTCCCACTTCAGTTTTGGCAATCTGTTGACTGCAATATTGAGGAAGGAGGACATTGAAGAGGAACCTACAGATCATAAGCTTCCACATAACCCAAAGAAGGTTGACCTTACAAAGGTTAAAGATGCTGAATCTATGTATGGAGTCAACCTTACCACTGCAGAAAGACATGCTCGCGACGAAAGCTTCTTTCGCCATTTATATGGCATGACGAGGTTCACCATGATGAGTGGGGGTCGTATTCCAACTATTGCAGAGCTCCAACAGTTGGATTATGAGTACCCAATGAATGAGCATGCAAGGGCTATGTGTGGAGTAGGTGTATATTTTGAGGAACCTCTTGATGACGATGTGCCAACCGATGATGATCGCCGAATGCCAGACTCCGAAGTGGAGGAGAAATCTGATGAAGACGACTCTGATGATGATTCCGATGCAGGGGGTATGACCCCAGAGATAGAGGAGGAGTCCGACTAACCAGGTTCTTCTTATTTATCTTCCACTAAGGGTAGTGTGTCCCGTCTAAGTGTGGGGTGCTGGTATATTTGTATGCTATACTTCTTTATCTGCATTTGTATTTATTTATGTTTGTTAAGTATTTAAATTTTGTTATGTTTGTTAGAGTTAAATTTTAGAAATTTTTAAACTTTGCATGAAATTGTTCTGATGGGCAGCATGGTATTATAATAAGAGTTTGTGCTAAAACCATTACTATTGAGACGTTTAGTCTCTAAATGTGACTCATTGTGTGATAATTGTGTGGTTTAATTCCTTCATCCGTTGGGTCAAGAGTCTATACTGCTCCCAATAAAGTCGACCATGTGTCTTATGTATGTGAGGTAATAGTATATTCTGTGTTATGGCTGATGCTAGAACTTGCCTGGTGTGTGTGTAAAGTGAAATAAAGAGTGCAAGTTTAGGAGATGATTTAGGCATTTCTTTGGCAGCCTGTACTTGTTTACCTTCTTTTTACCTACCCATGGACATTATCCTAGTTAACCCCCTTTGAGCCTTTAGCTATTTTCTTTGACAGCCTCATACGTAAGCCTAATCCATTTTTTTCAAGACCATAATTTGATCCAAATTCCTAAGTGCTTTAAATTGTAAAGTCATATGAAAAAATAAGAGGAAATTGGGTGAGAGTGATGCCTTCGAATGTATTGGTGCTTGAATTAGTTATGAAAAAGAGTGGCTATCATAGAGGTGTGTTATAAAAGAAGAAGAAAAGAAAAATGAAAAGAAAACTAAAAAGTTAGTTCTGTTTAAAATCGAATAACAAAAGAGGTGAGAAGGGGTGGTAGATTAAAATAAAGTAGAAAAGTTGTTTGAAAGAAAGTGTAAATGGCATAATGTGATGTATTAAAGAGCTTAGGGAACTTAGTCACTATTTCTGGCCAAAATAGTCCTACCCGTCCCTTAGCCTATATTACAACCTGTAAAGACCTATTTGATCCTAAACTTAGCATTCTGATATTAGTAGAGCATTACACTAAGGGCAAGCCTATGGTCATCAGTGGCAACATATGAATTCTTTGTGAGAGTGAGAGCAAGGAAAATCTTATACCCATGTTTTGAAAAATGAAATACTTGTGAGTGATTATGGGTGATATATTGTGAGACACACATGGTTGATGAGTTTTGGGTGGTTGTGTATAATTCTTTGTGCCTTAACTTTTGGATACAAATTAACCATCATCATGAGTCTAGGTTGGAAGTTGAATTATTTCTAGTAGTGATCAGAAAACTACTCTTTGTTAATAATTGTCATGCCTGTCTTGATGAATATTTTGTGCTGTTACTGTGAACCCCTAAGTAGATGTTTATATGGACATGATATTTTGTTCGAGGACGAACAAAGCTTTAAGTGTAGGGTGTTGATGATAGGCGAATTTACACGCCTAAAGTACTATAATTTACCCATATTTTAGCTAAGTTTTAAGGACAAAATATATAATTCCTGCACTTTTAGTCCTTTTTCCTGTAAGTGAGCTAACCAACATGATTAGCAAGTTTTCAGGTATAAATGATGAAGATTTCAGCATTTTATGGGCCGGTTAACGCCAAAGGAAGTTTCACATGAGAAGGAAGGCAGCTTTAGGAAGCCTATGGATTGAAAGTGATGCATGGAAAACTTGTCCTGGGCAAAAACAGTATTTCCAAAGACTTGTGGACCAGCAGTAACTTAGTAGGAGTAGGAAAAGGATACAGCAACATAGTAGGATTTGGACAAGTATGCAGTAGCTTAGTAGGAATAGGATATGGGTGTTATAAAAACCCTATTTTGCTGAACTTTTCAGCAGGGAATTCCGCCCCATTCTTCCTCATTCCTTACAATTTTATTTCATCTATTCGACTTTTAATTTTTCACAACAAGAGAAACGCTACTAGCAACAAAAATCACGTCACAAGTGACGCCAAGACAGACTTTTCGTGAGTTTGTGATTATTTTGGTATGATGATAATGTCTATTGCATTTTTTGTTGCACTCATGAGTAGCTAAACTTCTCTGTTGGGGTTATGGAAGCCTTATGAGATACTATCTATTGCTATGAGTTTGTGAATTCTTGACACGTATGCTGCTTATATCATTACTCTCTTCATCTTAATTTAATTCTTGTGGTTGCAAACATATAGAATACGCCAGTATAGCATTAACTTGTTTGAAAGAAAAGTTACATGTCTGGAAAAGAGAGAATGACAAGGAAATAGGGCTACCAACCCCTGTTTAAAAGTTAGTGCCGTAACTGGATTAACCTCTTGGAGAATTCGTACCATTAGATACATTTTAAGCTCGAAAGAGTTAAAATAAAATAATCTGTGATGGTCGAAAGACGCTAGGATTTACCATAGAATACGAATCTCTATAAGCACATGCATGTCTGAATTCCGCATAACTCATAAGTTAATAGATACGTAAAACTCATAAGGTGGACATAACCCTAACTTACAATTCTCATTGATTAAAACCTACCAAGCATTCCGTTTTTACTTTGCTATTTTAATTTTATTACTTAACGTCACATTCCAATCCCCCCTTTTCACAAAACTTTCTCCAAAAGTCTACTAATCGTTGCATACTTAATGACCAAGTATCCCCTGTGGGATTCGACACCCAACCCAGTTGGGTTCTATATTTGACAACGACCGCTTACACTCTTACTAGAGCTGTAGTTTGAGCGTTATCAGATGGATCAACAATATGATGTGAATCAACAAATCTGAAGTTCAACAAAAGTCGACCTTATTCATTTCCCTAGCTTGCTATCTTTTTTACAATCATAATTGCAAATTCCACATCATGTTCTATCACTATCCTATTTCATGTGTTAGGAGCTAAAATCTTTATGCCTAGATTACTTATTAAGGCTTAGTCTTCCCCCCCCAGAATGCCTTTTGTTTTATATTTATTATGTTTTGTACTTATGTGTTATGTGGTAATTTTTGTTTGACTTGTTTATTTTATTTAAGGGTTTTCTAGCATTTGAACCTCGAACTCAAGTGAGAATCTGCAATATGACAAATATGCTCAATATCCAAAAAGTTTTTATTCCTCCTTCTCATCGCCCAAGGCAAAATGTTATGCCTCCTTATCCTCGCCTTACCCACACACCCTCTCAGCAATTTTCTTTTGCACGTAACACTCTTGAAAGTGAAAGGCTAAATTTAGATGAACGTTGGCAAAGACTTCATGACTTAGAGAAAAGGTTGAATGAGAAACTGTATTCTAGGAGTATTTACGACTTGAGGTATGAGAAATTATGTATACATTCGAGGATTGATTTAACTCCAGGATACAAAGTTCCAAAGTTCAAGAAATTTGGTGGGCCGGATCCAATCACACATATAAAGGATTATTGCAACAACTAATTGTCATAGGACACAATGAGTCTCTCCTAATGAGATTGTTAATTCAAAATTTATTAGGAATGGCACTCACATGGTTTGCCCAATAAGATTTAAACAAATGGGATAATTGGGAAGAATTGGCTTAAGATTTTATGGGGCAATACAAGTTTAACATCAATGCTAGTCCAACAATGCAGGAATTGCTCGAGATGAAGAGAACGACCCATGAATTTTTTAAGGAATATACAATTCAATGGAGGTTAGAGGCTTCTAAATACGTCCTTCTGTAATTGAGGAGGAATTGATCTAAATTTTCCTCAGGTCACTAGACAAAATATACTTTCAAAAAATTTTCTTCCTGGTTAGTCACAATTTTGTGAGTTTAATTTCAATTGGAAAGAAACTAGAATATGAAACGGAGAATCCATCCAAGGGAGAAAAAGAGGATTCACCACCCTCTATACCTCAATCACAAGGCTATCAGAATAATAAAGAGACCCATGATATTTTTGGTTTTCAAAACAAGACTCATAATATCTAATCCAACTTTGTCCAACAAGGTTCTCAAAATGAGGCTCCCCGATACAACCCGACTTTCAACAAGGGCCTTACTCAGTACAGAATACTTTTCATCAATCGAAAAGAAAGAGGTCTCGAACCTATGATCCCGCCACCACAAATAAAATTTGTGTTCAAAGTAATCCAATGAGAATATTTCCAAGACATTCACAAAGAAGCGTAAAGTGTATCACATGAATTTACGAGTAAACCTTTCTTGTTTCACGTTGCCATTCTCATTTTACCCGCCTTAGGGCTAACAACATTTTCTAGTTTTCTCTTTCTTTGTACTCATGAACTACGTTTGACCTAACTGCTATTTGGATATATAGGCATCCCACTCTGGGTCCATTCTTAATCTAATAAAACATTTTCTTTTCCCTTTCTTACAAAGCGTTAGGCTAATAGGCCCAACTTTTGAGCATATAAAGGCAGATTACAATTGAGGTTACGATATTCAAATATAGGACAACCATTTCTCTTGGACTAAATTTTTCTTTGAGTGGTACAGGAATATAAGATTCCAAAGACAAAAACTGGGGCAAAATTTTTGAGGTTTCAAGAAAACCTAAAAAATTCTGCAAGTAAACAATATATCAATTCACAATGCAAAAGGTGTCTTTCACTCTAAACTGGGCAGAAAATTTTGAGAATTCCTAAAAAATTTCACCATGATGGAGTACAAGTCCCAATGATCCAAAAAGTAGAAACAAAAACCAAGGAGTTAAATCGAGTAAGATACCATTCAATATTTTTTTTGACTGACGATTTTTCTTTGAATACTGGATTAATAGGTACATATGACAGAATCACCCCATCGTGAGAAGCCCAACGGCAAATCCAACATCATGTTGAGAAGCCCAAAACCTAATCCAATAATACAACAAATATGCCTTCTTATATCCTCTTATCATTATTGTTATGGTTATTTTCACTATATTGTTCAATTTTCTATACATACATATATGTCCGTGTTAACTATTTATATCTAGTTAGGCTAAAAGTGGCAAGACTAATAGGTACAGATGATAGGAATTATTCCAACACGAGAGGCCTACAGCCGATCCGACGTCATATTGAGAAGCCAAACAACTGATCCCACAGTGCATCGAGAAGTCCAAGAGACTATCCCACGATTCCACAGTGCATCAAGAAGCTCAAGGGCTGATCCCATGATTCTACAGTGCATCGAGAAACCTAAGAGCTGATCCCATGATTCCACAGTTCAACGAGAAGCCTAAGAGCTGATCCCACAATTCCACAGTGCATCGAGAAGCCTAAAAACCAATCCCACGATGAGAAGCCAAATAGTTGATCCCACAATGCATCGAAAATCCAAATCATTGATCCCACGTTATAATAGATATGCTTTCTTATTTCCACATTCACTTTATGTTTATCAATTTCTTATCGTTTACATGCCCTAACCTTTGTTATCTAGTATATTGTAAAGTATGCAAGTAGTAATAAATAGAACCAATTTTCATTCCTGTTTTTGAAATATCACCCTATTCATCCGTCGTGTAAACTCAACTCAAAACTCTCCTAGCTTTCACTAAAGCCTCTCCTCAAGCTATTATTCCCGAATCATATTCATTCTCGTCTCACCACAAGCTATTATTCCCAAATAATATTCATTCTCATTTCACCAACCCACAGACCATTGTTGACGCCCTTGTCCTTTATCATTTACATTCTTTAGGAATATTGTTCGTTCCTAAATCGAGAACTACACATGGCCTAATTCTCATAAAACCAGAGATATGTAGGCGAATTAACACCAAAGTCTCGGCCACATAATTTTTTTAAAAATACCTCTTATTGCATTGAATCCAATTAACTATTTTTTCGGTCGGACAAAATTGGCTAATACGTCAACTTTCATTGCTTGATAATTCTTTCATCATTCTCAAGCAATGAAGGGGAAACTGTTGATATCCAATTTAAACCTCTTGATATACCTCCTAGGCTGATATTTTGATAAAAAATATTAATTTCAAGCATTAATATTTTTACGTATTATTTTGATATTAAATAAATAATGACATGTCATATTCATGAACTGGACACCGCCGCCTCACCCTGCCGCCCTCTCTCTCTTTCATTATCCTCTTTATCACCGATTATGTTGGAGAAACCGGTGAGACCACCACTGCCGATGAATAATGCCAGCTTCTGCCACTATTTCCAACAGCTGCCCTTTACCTTCTTTCCTCTCTTCCTCCGCCGCTCTTGTGAACCATGTCACCATGCATTCAACAACCACCGAACCTTCGATTGGCTCTGCCCCCTATCATTGTTTCTTTACCGGAGGTAATGGCTAGTGAAACACTATTAATAAAAGAAAACCTGTCACCCACCGTGGCTACTCCGTTCCCCCTCCACCATGCAACCGATGACCAACAACAACACTAGCAGCCGCCCCCCTCGTCAGAAATGACGGGTTCTTGAGGACCCATCCCAGGTTTAATCTTATGTTTAATTGTGAAAACCCATTCTACCTTCTCTTTTGCATCACTTTGGCAGATTTTGAGACCTAAAATTGGTAAAGTTAGGCTACAGATTTTATGATTCATGTTTCTTAATCATGCATGCTCTCATATGTTAAAAGTCCTAATTTTAATAAACTGCTTTAGAACCCTAAGTCTACTTTTAATTACAAGTTTTTCAATTCTAAATTTTTGTTATTTTGTCTCACTGAATTCGAATTATGATGGTATTTTCATATATGTATTTGAACTTTATACATAGTTCAATATGATATGGTCAGAATAATTCATGGCTAATTAATTTGATAGCTTTATTGTGGTAATTTTGGATTTTCCTTCATTTGAATATACTTAAATTATGTGAGAAGTTTCTTTTTACCCATTTAACTATGGACAAATCTCTTTATTTATTTATTTATTTAATTATGGTAAGAAATAAATATTATTATAGTTGATAGATTTTATTCTTTACCTACTTTTTGATTTCCTTTAATAGTCGGATTGATTTTCTTTACTTGGACAATTTTAATCAAGATTAATTTCACCATTTAAGAGATTTTAACTTGGATTGATGTGTCAAAATATCTTTTTCCTTTTTAATATGTGTTCAATACAACTCTCTGACTATAAAAAGGGGCCTTTCTCTTTCATTAGGACATTCAGAACACTATTGCTTTCTACAATTCACACACAAATAATCTAGAAATTTCATCTTGCTAATATTCTGCAAACGCTAGTTTTCATGTGTCCGAGTGTAATCAACATTTTGTTTTCTTTTATCTATTTATCACTATCAGTTGGTAGCATCTGGTCTATCTCACTACTACGAGTGCTTTGCCTAAACAACTTTCTTATTATTTTATTGATGATCACTGGTAAGTTCCCAAATCGATGTGATCTTTTATTCTTTGTATGTGTACTGTATCATGTAGTGAGGACCATTATAAAAATATGCCTATAGTAGATGATGCAAAATGACTATCGATGTTTGCTTACAATGTCCGTATTTTGTTTAAGATAATGTGTTAGTATCCATCTCTCTTGTGTGTGATTTGGTATTTTGATTGCATTTACAGGCGCTATCAAAGTAGTAGGTTTGGAGTTTGAAGAGTCGCCCGGGAATACGGGGAAGGTATGTCATATTAGTTTAGTCTTTTTATTTTTATTATTTATTTGGTCTGTAAGCAATTGTACAAACGCCTATGTAAATAATAATTTTAGGACTTCTTAGGAGCGGGGATTTATGTACTCTATGAGTAGCGTAGGCAAACACAACTTAGGTTTATGTGCTAAGTGAATCACTTAGGAAAACCAGTTTAGGATTTGTTAATGAATTTGATTTATCACTTAGGCAAGCCTAATTTAGAAATTATTTTAATCACTTAGAAATCATGCTTTTAGGAGTTTAATTATCTTGTTAATTAAATTGTGCATTTTAAATAAAGTTTGAATATGTCAACTTATTTTACAGCCGGTTGAATTACTTTCGACAAAATTAATAGAGTTTTGGCATATTATAATGACATTTTCCGCATTTTAAATAAATTCAACATGATATTTTCAGTATTTTAAATATTATTTTTAGCACACTGTAATTAATTTTTAGTATTTATATTTGTTATTCCGTATGTTTTATTAGGTTTTAGAATAGTAAAACAATTTCCAGCATCGACTTATTAAAAACAGAAAATGGTTTTTTTAATATATCGAAATGAATTATTCAATAATTAAAATAAAAGTTTCAGCATGTTTATAAATTGTTCAGCATATTAATCACTTTTCAGCATATAAATGTCATTTTACATCATGCTTAACTATCTTTGACATAATAAATTAACGTTCTTATTCTCTCACGGTTGTTTAACTTTGACATTTGCTTTTATTCTCAACAAATTTGCAACAGTGTTTTAAAAGGGTTTGATAATTTTTCTTCGTCGGTAACAATTATGTGACACCTAGTTATCATGCCTATAAGATAATGACACAAAAAAGCAATTGTTTGTCCTATTATGTTAGTCACTTTAACCAACTCTTTAATTAACCAATAGGCTAATGTGGGACCATTATGTGCTACGTGACGTCCTATCTGTTTCGTACTTTGAGTACTACTAGGAAATGTAGCTTTATTTGTCTAGACAACAAATCTAAAATAGCAAAGCCCAATGCCTCTTGGGAGATAAGTGGGACGATAGACATTTTAGAGGCGTTAGTTTTATCCTTTCCTTTTAGAACGCTTTTAGGTTTGACAACCAGTATAGGGGGGGGGGGGGGGGGTAGTCATTCGGAAGTGATGATATCCAACATATATTACATGACTTATGACTTGTCTAAGAATCCGACTGTCCGAATAATGATTAAACAAGTTAGGGTTCTGATCCGAATGAAACCAAAAACATTCTTTTGATTGATTTTTCGAATTCATTCCTTTTTTACATTTACTTTACATGCTTATTTGCTTGGTTTAGTTTAGGTTTTTAAATTAATAAATATTTCTATTATAAATTACATTCCTTCTCTCTCCTCGCTTATCTACTTTACATTATTTGTTGTCTTGTTTTTAATCTTCACCTAGTTAATAATTAAGAATAAATAACATGTTTGTTTATTAATTACTTTATCACTTAGTTAAAATTAAATTAATAATAAGCGAACTTTATTTGATCACATAGAATCCCTACGTAAAATATGAATTCGGTCAGAAACCACCTTTGTGAACCTCGAAAGGTGCCTAACTCCTTCCTTTCGAGGTAATTTGAACCCTTACCTGAATTTCTGGTGAACTAAGATGAAATAATAATAATAGGTTCGTAGTTAGCCTAGAATGATGTCTTATCTCACCTTAATATGTTAGGTGACAACTCTTCACATTTCCTTAGACAATCCCAAAAAGAGTAGTTACTTCCAATCCCGTTTTTCACAAGAAAAATGGGGCGCGACAGGTATAAGAAATTCTAAATAAGAAAAGACAAAACTAGACACAACTTCCACCATGAATGAGAGAAGTAGAAGATGATGAGTATCATTATCCACGACAAACATAAAACAGAACCTGCAATCAGACTAGAATTCTAAAAAGAGAATAACAAGAGTAGTATCAATACAACCATACATACTGGTAAGCATCATCAGTTGATCCTAATTAGATCATATAAATATAATATAAATATTCAAAAGAGAACATGCATCTTAACATTTAATTTACCAATCTTCATTCTGACAGTGATACCACCAACCCAACATTATTTGCTACTAAGTCTCTTGGTATCTCCTTGTGAACCTATTAACTCTCCCCCTTCCACCATCCCTTACGACCTTTCAGATTCCCTAACCTTATCTATCTCTATTCTTAGACATATATATTCACTTGACCTTGTTTCACCCAGTTCGACACTACACAATCTTCCTTGTTATCTCCGTTAACTATTAGCTATGAGACACCACTCTACCTTTATGACCCCTCGCTACCCTTATACATCACCGAGCCTAACCTTGTGACAATTTCTATTAAGGAAACACATTAAAATAACTACTCTAAACTGGTGACCCTAACAGGTCAGGAATATTAAGTAACAAATCTCAAGCATTGACAGGAACAACCAACCAAGTCAACTAAGCCCATCAACAAAACCCCAAGTTATCAATATAAGACTTCATCGATAACTTCATAACAATATTATACAATTTAGATTACAAAGAACCAATAGAGCACTACAACACTTAAACCATTCCACACAAGGAACAATAATAACAGTTTAAAACATAATTCCCGATCCACTCACGAAACCATCAAACTCTCTTGTACCTTGTACATATATACTAAGGGTCTTAGGGTCACCCACTAATCATGACCTATAGAGAACGAGCTCTGTCCATGTACTAAATTCCAAACACAAATATCTATTAATATTATTCCACCAATATCCCGTGAGAATATTCAAATATTGAAATATCCCACACGTAAATAAAGAATATGAAAATAATCACATAACACAATAATATCAACCAATGCTTGTAATAACCATAAGATTTACATATAAGTCTATTGAAATGTGATCACACATATATAATCCAACAATTCATATTAAAATTGCATTCCTTAAGAACATGTATAACAAGCAATACTAAGAATTAATGCACACATAACACAACTAAATTAAAATACGTAATCACTGCTTATGTTAGCATCTAGGACCCCTATTTAACACCTTAAATCATTTATCTCAATAATAAACAACACTTCTTTCCTTAACCTTGGTTACCACTATAGGTTTTTTGAAATCCACCCATACTTACTACCTTATTATTTCACCATGTATTTAACTTAGACTAGTGATCGACAATTCACTACCTTAATTACATAATAAGATAACAATAACATTATACAACATAACATAAGTAGGAGTCCCAATAATATCACGTAATACAAATACCTTTTCCCCATTAGCAAGTTTATCCAATTTGAACTATTCAAATGTCGTGTCCAAAGGCCTAGTCGTTAAATTTCTCATCCATCTATGTCACAATCATGATTACTAAACCCGGTCTATACTACTCAATTAATCTAACTTACATGGATGCTAACTAACACTGATAAATGTCTGAACATAAATTCCAACCTCGTGCTAGAGATTACAAATTCGTGAACCCCCGAAATTTCATGGGCTTTACCCATTTAAGTCTAATTTCCCTTATCCATGGCTTCAAGGCTTGGAGGCAACCATAAAGGGGTTTAAAAACCTTTTTAGTCAATTCTTTCAACTGAAAAGGATAAGGAAATAATAAATACCTCTTAGGGTATTCTGGTCTCGTTGTGTCACTATAGCGACATGCATGTTGCTATAGAGAAATTTTTTTTACTATAGTGGCATGATGTCAGCCCGATTTCAAGATTTTAGTTTCTAGATTTTTTATCTTGCATTACCCCATGCAAGTTCACAATTGTATTTTTGATAAAATGCCGCACCCCATACTTATATCAAGACATTCCCTAGTAATGATGAATTAGGTCATTATATTACATTAAAAAAGTATTTAAAAAGTTTAAGTATTTAAATTTCAATATTGTTAAGACTTTATTAGATGTGAGTCTTGTACTTCAAAAGCATGAAGGTGAAAGTAACTCACAATTAGACTATGCAAAAATATTAGAAGTTTGATATGTATCATAAATTGTATGTGACAAGATATAGCATGTTCTATTAGTAAATTGAGTCAGTACATAAGTAATCCCAATTAAAATCATTAAATATCAATGAAAAGAGTTTTGGGGTATCTAAAATATGCTTAAAATTATGTTTTGCATTATAACAAATATTCAGTTATAATTGAAGGAAATAGGGATGCAAATTAGATCACCGGGTCAAATAAAGCAAAATCCTCGAGTGGATATGTATTTACTCGTGGTAGAGGAGCAACCTCTTGAAAATCATCCAAATAAATATGTATTGCTTGCTCTATAATTGAATCTGAATTTATCGCTTTAGATAAGGTCAGTGAAAAAGCTGAATGACTTCGAAATTTCTTGAAAAATATTTCTTATTGTCCTAAACCTTTGGCATCAATATTCATATACTGTGATAGTCAAGATGTAATAAGTTGGACATAGAGCATGATCTAAAAGGTAAATCTCATCACATAAGATGGAGACATAATACCATTAGAGAACTACTCTCTAGTAAAATAATTATGATTAACTATATAAAGTTGATGAATAATGTGTCGGATGCATGACATGACCCAAACCAGGGCCTTGTCGTATTGGGCATCTCAAGTCCAACAAGGTCTGGAGATCACCCCACTACCCAATCCAACAAACCAACATATACCTTAAGTTGGGTGGATTTCGACTATATAACAAGATACAGTAATGTACAACTCAAGGACTTTGGGATAGGTCCATGACCATGACCAACCCCAAAAAGTCAAACCGTACAAAACCAAGCTAACAATAATAACATAACCAAATTCATATCCATTCCATAACATACCCAAGTCCACAGTTTGTCCATACAAAGCCTCTAAAATAATCTAAGAATATCCGATCAATACATGCCCCAGATCATAGCCAAAACCAATATCCAAGTGTAAACTAATAAAGTCTTAATAAACCAAAAGCAGAAAATAGAGCCTTCCAAAATATGGAAGTTCACTACTTCAAGTTAACACAATCTGTCCTCGAATCCAAATCACTGATCAAGAGGTGTGATAGTATGACCAACACCTGCATTATGTAGGGATACAATGTTTGAAGACGATTAGTGGTTGGAGCACTAGCATATAACTCAAGGATAAGGATAATATAATGCCAAAAGTTCAAAACCAATCAATCAATGCATATAACTAATGCAGTGTATATATATAGATGTATATATATAGATAGATAGATAGATAGATAGATGGGTTGTGTTGCCAGCTGTCATGTTAATAACATTCATGGGCTATATGGGCTCCATTTCTCACCCTTTGGGCAGGCCTCGGTTTGTGTAGCCATACAAATCGGAGTATAATATTATGTATACACATAGGGGACTCAAACTTCCCACTCATATAGTAAGGTGACTTGGTCACTCGATCATATAGTATGATATAGGGGAATCAAACCTTATACATTATATATTATGGGAGACTTGAACCTCCCAGTCATAGTAAGCAAGAGGACTCAAATCTCAGGCCATTTTGACCCCCACGTCGGCAAATATGATTTCTAATGTTGATCCCCCCAGTACCTCTACCTTCACAACTCGGCTACACAACCCTCTTTAAAGTCCAATTAAAACATCCATTGCATATACACAATCATTTAACCAATTACTTACCAAAGAAACTTCATGGGTATTATCATACCAACACCACTTGTAAGCACACAACATACCATTACCATTATCAATCAACCAATCATTTATTAGACTTTGGCACTCAAACCCATTTTCTAAAAAAGACACTTGTTCAATTTAAAGTTTAGGGACTCAAACCCATTGTCTAGTGAAGACATAAATCAATTTAATGTTTAGGGACTCAAACCCTTTTAGCCAATTAAACCACCAAGGTTTTCATTTAAATCATTACATGGCCAACAAGGCCTTCAAAAAAATGTTTACCAACCATTCATATTCATTAGTCCAATTCCTTAGTTCAAAACACCATTTAACATATGACTAGTATATTATCTTAGACATTTTCACAAACATGTTGAGGGCATATCATTACTAAGACCAAATCCAAGGTAAAAACCATCAAGTTTAGGGTTACCCATGAGCTATTTGTTAAATCACAATTACCAAGCACCCACATGTGCAAACCATCACCAAAAATATGTATAAACACAATTTAAACCAAAAGAAAACAACACTCAACCATATGCAACGAATCCCTCAACATTGGTTTTCAAAACCACCATTAATGAATCACAATCAATGTCTAAACACATGATATTTGAGAACTAACAATGAGGGAAGATTCGCATGCCTAATTTATGAAGATTCATGAAAAAGAACTTGACTCTTGAACCCCTAGATGAACACTTTTTAGAAACCCTAGTATATTCTTTAAGAGAGAGTTTAGAGAGGCTTTTGAAAGTGTTTTAATCTTTTTAAAAGTGTGTTATGAGAGGCCACAACATGTTATAAGACATGGGGACTTAAGGGTTTTGGGGTGGGAAATATCTGGAATACCCTCAGCTTAAAAGCTTAAAACATGATTGTAAGAGGGTACGACCACACCACCCAAACCATACCCCAATATACGAGTGGTACCCACTGCTCGTACCCTAGACATCAATTTGGACTCTAACATTGTCCAATATTTTAGTTCCTAGACTAACTCATATCCAATCATACTATTGGTACCCCCAGATACAAGTTTAATGGGCTCCACTTCTTTGGGAGCGATGCTTTAAGGATCATATCTATGGATCCAAGACTTGGTCGTTTTAGGGGATCAAGTATGTGAATGAAAAATAGCTTGGAAAGAAGTTATACGTGATGATATCCTCTAAGGAAGAAATGGGATACGCCGTATTTGGATAATAGCTTAGGCTTCAAGAGAGTATGGGTGTGCATTGGCATTATTTTGGTTCTTGGGTCACTTTTGGGCCTAATAGCATTTAGGGTCACTTTTGGGCCCATCTTGTAATAAATAGCCCATGGCTATAAATAGCTAAGTTTTTCTTTATTTTACTTGGTTGATGAATGATCTGTTGATATACACTTGCGAGTGTATTTTTATTGAAACTTGTTGAGAGTTTCTTAGGTTGTTGAGAAATGTGGGTGCTCGGGAATCCATTTCTGTCGTGTCCTCGTAAGAGGTTTGTATTACCAATAAGTGGTAGGAAGGTCCAGGGTTTAGTATACCCTAGGTTTTTCTCTCGTTATCGACTTATGTTAATCTATCTATCTTTTACTTTATCATTCCATCTCCTTGTTTCTGTGTTTTTGTGTTTTCATATGTCGTGGGTTTCCTTTGTTTTTGTATTATTTTTGCCTCTCATATCTTTTCTTGTATCATTTGGTATCAAAGCCGAGCTTGAGTTTGTTCCCCCGAAGTCAATCTTGGGTTTCGTTGTGTCGAAAAATCAAAAAAACATAAAAAAATATTTTATTCCTGTTTTATCCCTACGTCATTTTTCTTGAGTTTATTATTTTTTTATTTTCTTCTATTGTTGGTGTTAGATTCTTGTTCTTTTATACTATTTGAGTCAAATCTCAAAATTTGAGCTTAATCCAAGGTGATTTGAGTGACGTACCGTAGTTAGAGCTTGAGTTTGAAGAATTTTTTAGGTGGGTTCTCAATTTTGATTGGTGTTGACGAGAATTTTGATCTTCAAACATGTGGATTGTGTTTGGGACATAGACGTAAGCATGGGGTTCAAATTTTATCAAATTTCAAGGTTAATTTCTTGAGGGTCAATTTTTTAATATTTTTGGTGTTCTTCATAATTTTCATGTATTGTTGAAGAAGAACATTCAAAAAAGTGAGTGATTGATCCAAAAAGGGAGGTGAGAGAAGGTGTGGTACTGTTTGTTCCAAAGAATATTCCATTCTTCTAAAGAGAGAAAAGAATCAAAGGGCATCAAAAAGGAATATTCTAAAGGAAGAGACAAAAGAGAGTATAAAGGAGGAGACCATAAAGAATTCAAGGCTTTCAAGAATTGTTTGATCCATTGTTGAAGTATTCAAAGTCTTGAATAATCTCCTAAGAGGCTTTCAAGATCATACCAACAAGGAGAAAACGTTGAGAACCCTCCACATCTCTTTCATCATATGAAAACAGAAAGAAATACCTCACTGATCAAGGTTGACGGCGAGTGTGATGAGCCATCAACCAAGTCACTAACTTGGACAGATTGTCATAAGCTCACTTTTGATTTCTAGTTTCTTTTCTTGATACTTAAACTTCTTTTCTTTGATTTTTAAACACTAATTAACAATTAATAATTATTTTATGAGTTGATTAATTGGTTCTTGAGTTCATTTTCTTTTGTTCTTTCTTTGTGTGTTTTATTGTGTCTTTCTTCGTCGAGTCAATTCGTTTGACCTTCAAATATATTATCAAAGGTTGCTTCATTTATTTCTCAATTATGTCAAGAAGCTATGGGTGGAGTAACCATTGATGCCCTCTTAGAGGTGGTCCTAGGGATGCAACAAGATGAATGGCATGAATAAAAAGTTGTTAAACATCGATTGTAGATGGGAAAGGATAGATGGTAGGTTGGCAAACATTGGGAAGAATTCAAAGGCTTCTTATCCCATTCCTCAGCCCTATGTCCAAACTCCACCGAACCTACCAAATACGACATAAGTTCCACAACTTGCTGTACAACCACTCCAAATCTAAATTGAAAAGACTAAGTCTAACATAGAAATTTTGTTGCATGCTAACTATGATGCTACTAGAATTTTACCTAGCATCACTCCTTCATTTGTGCATGTTCATGAACAAACAATCTCAAAGGATGATGCAAGGAGAATGCTTTATAAAAATAAGCTTAAATTCCTAACAGAATTCTTACCAAAGGATTCTAAACTTAAAAGGTGCAACGACAAGTTGATCAAGGAGTTGGATTCGAGGACGAATCTTTTCTAAGAAAGGAAGGATGATACAAGCTCAATGGGTTTCACACCGTTGGGATCAATGCTTCAAGGGTCATATCTATGGATCCAAGACTTGGTCACTTTAGGGGATCAAATACGTGAATGGAGGATAGCTTGAAAAAAAGCTATATTTGATGATATCCTCCAAGGAAGGAATGAGCGACACCACATTTAGATAATAGCTTGGGCTTCGAGAGAGTATGGACGCCCATTGGCATTATTTTGGCTCTTGGGTCACTTTTGGGTCCAATAGCATTTAGGGTCACTTTTGGGCCCATCTTGTAATAAATAGCCCATGGCTATAAATAGCTTGTTTTTTTTCATTTTACTTGGTTGATGAATGATGTGTTGATACACACTTGCGAGTGTGTTTTTCTTGAAACTTGTTGGGAGTTGATAACGCTCAATCTACAGCTCTCGTTTGAGTGTAAAGCGGTCGATAGCAAATATAGAACCCAACCTGGGTTGGGTGTCGATCCCACAGGGAATAGCTTGGCCAACAAGTAAGTAAAATTACTAAACTTTTGGTGCAAGTCTCGTAAAAGGGGGGAGTCTTGTTTTGCAAGTAATGTAAACAAAAGCTGAAAATAATAACGTAAAGAGAGAGATTGTTACGTTGGTTTGTAAACAATGAGAATTGAGGCGTTGGGGTTATGTTCACCTTCTGAGGTATACGTCTCTATTGGCTATGAGTGTGTAGAGTCTTGACATGCAATTGCTTATAGAGAATTGTAGTCGATGGTAAATCCAAGCGTCTCTCGACCTCAACAAGGACTATTTCACTTTAACTCTCTCGAGCTTAAAGTGTGTCTAACGGTACGAATTCTCCAAGAGGTTAGTCCAGTTACGGCACTAGCTTTTTAATAGGAAAGGGTGTCCTACTACCTTGACATTATCTCTTTTCCAGACAAATAACCTTTCTCTCGAACAAGTTAAATGTTAGACTGGCGTTATTCTTGCGTTTGCAACCGCAAAGAATGTAGATTAAGATGAAGAGCGTAATGATATAAGCAATATACTTGTCTTGAACTCACAAACTCACAGCTATAGATAGTAACTCATTCGGCTTCCATAACCCCAACTAAGAGGTTTAGTTACCCATGAATGCGAAGGATATCACGTTTTGCATGGTGGTTGGCATGAATAGTAGGTGTTTGGCGTGTGGTTTTGGTGATTCCTTAGCAAGTAACGATTCTCTTGTTGTGGAATTTAAGAATAGAAGAATAGATTAGAAGTGTTTGTAGTGGAAGATGAGAAGGATGGAAGAAAATTAATTAAGTGAAGAATGAAGAATTAAGAATGTATTGTAAGAAGATGTCTTAATTGTAAGGAGATGAATAAAAATCTCTAGCATGATAGGGTATTTATAATACTCCTATCCTACTCCTACTAAGCTAATGAAATAAATAACCAAATCCTAATATACTAATGAAATCCTTGACCCAAATGTACTAGGGTAAGGTTACAAAGTTATAATCCAAATAGATTAGTGAAACACATAACCTAATTATACTAGGTTAATGTATCTTGGTAAAATTCCAGCTTTGTGTCTGTAAGTCCCCAAAGTCTTCAGAAATGTTGTTTTAGCCCGGGACAGATTTTCCATGCAGCAAATTTGGTCCTTTAGGCGTCCAGCTCCCTTTTGCTTCGTTTGTGAGCTTTCTTTTGCGTCAAGTAAGCCGTAAAATGCTGTATTTTGCATCATTTATACCTGAAACTTTGCTAATCATGTTTGTTAGCTCATTTATAGGAAAAAGGACTAAAAGTGCATGAAATAGATAATTAGTTCTCAAAACTAGGCTAAAATATGGGCAAAATATATTGATATAGGCACGTAAATTCGCCTATCATCAACACCCCACACTTAGAGCTTTGTTCGTCCTCGAACAACATATCATGTCCTTCTAAGCATCGACTTAAGGTTTTTACAGCAACAACACAAAACATTCTTCAAGACAAGCACAACAATTATCAACAAAGAGTAGCTTTCTGATTATAAGTAGAAACAATTTAACCTCAAGCATAGACTCGTGATGGTGATCAACTCGCATGCAAACGTTAAGGTACATAGAATCATATACAACTATCCAAAACTCATCAACCATGTGTGTCTCACAATATAGTACCCATAATCACTCACAAATATAGCATATTTTTCAAACATGGGTATCAAAGTGTCCTTGCACTCACTCTCACAAAGAATTCATATGTAGCAACTAATGACCATAAGCTTGCCTTTAATGTAGTACTCTACTAAATGTCGGAATGTTAAGATTAGGATCAAGTAGGTCTTTAGATGGTTGTAATGTAGGCTAAGGGACGGGTAGGACTATTTTGGCCAAGAATAGTGACTAGGTTCCTAAGCACTTTAATACATCACTTTGGGTCATTGACACTTTTTTTCTTTCAACCTTTCTTTACTCTTTTATTCTACCACCCTTGTTCTCCTATTTTGTTTTTCAATTTTAAGCACAACTCACTTTTCAGCTTTCTTTTCCTTTTTCTTTTCACAACATACCTCTTATGATAGCACTTTCTTCCTTTTTCATAACGTATTCAAGCACCATTACAATTTAAAGCATCATACTCGCACAATTTTCTCTTATGTTGTCACATGACTTTTTCACTTTAAAGCACTTAGGAATTTGGATCAAATTATGGTCTTGAAAAAAAAATGGATAAGGCTTACATACAAGGTTGTCAAAGAAATAGGCTAAAGGCTCAAAAGGGTTTAACTAGGATGATTTACATGGGTAGGAAAAACTGAAGGTAAACATGTATAGGTTGCCAAAGAAATGCCTAAATCATATCCTAAACTTACACTCCTTATTTTCGCTTTGCATACATACCAGGCAAGTTCTAGCATCAGCCACATACATAGAATATACTGTTACCTCACACACACAAGGCACATGGTCGACTTGATTGGAAGTAATATAGACTCTCAACCCAACAAGTGAAGGAATTGAATCACACAATATCACATAATAAGTCACAACTAGAGCCTAAATGTCTCAATAGTCACAATTGTAGCACATACTCTTGTTCTAATC
The DNA here is from genome assembly GCA_030864225.1 of Capsicum baccatum var. pendulum. NCBI lineage: Eukaryota > Viridiplantae > Streptophyta > Magnoliopsida > Solanales > Solanaceae > Capsicum > Capsicum baccatum. The sequence continues at coordinate 69,046,403 of CM061558.1, read as the reverse complement.
TCATGCTGCCTATCAAAATAATTTCATGCATAGCTAGAAAAATTTTACTCCTAAAAACTTTAAAAAAAAGCAAAGTAAACAAGCAAACATACAAACATAGGTGCAAACAAAGAAGTATTGCATGCAGATTCTGCCACCCCACACTTAGACTAGACACTGCCCTCAGTGGAAAATAAAGTCGAAGAACCTGATTAGTCGGACTCCTCATCAATGTCGGGGGTCATACCCCCTTCGTCAGAATCATCATAAGAGTCCTCCTCAGCATCAGAATCAGGCAAGCGTCTATTATCATCAGTTGGCACGTCATTGTCAAGCGGTTCCTCAAAATATACGCCCACTCCACACATCTCCCGGGCATGTCTGTTCATTGGGTAGTCGTGGTCCAGCTGTTGGAGCTCTTCAGCAGTTGGAATACGTCCACCACTCATCATAGTGAATCGTGTCATGCCATAGAGATGACGGAAGAAACTCTCGTCACGAGCATGTCTCTCCGCAGTAGTAAGGTTGACTCTATGCGTTGTTTCAGCATCTTTGACCTTGGTTAGGTCAACCTTCTTTGGGTTATGTGGGAGTTTGTGGTCAGTTGGTTCTTCTTCTATATCCTCCTTCCGCAACATTGCTATCAACAAATTGCCGAATGTGAAATGGGACCTTCGGTGGAGTCTGGCTTTTCTCATGGTAGATCGAATGATTGCCCCAAAGTTGATAGGGACATTCGTCATCAACGCATAAACCAAACACACTCTATCTCTCGATATCTTGGTGTATTGCGTCCCAGGAATAAGGCATGAGTTGACAATGCGCATCCAGATTCTTGCTTCCCTATTTAGTGGAGCATAGGGGAATGTGTTGTGACGGCCTGTTTCCTTATGTCTGCCCCATCTTGCCATTGATCTGCTTCCACAAAGCATGTGTCTTATTGCTCTGTAAGGAGGCCTGCTGTACAGCTCTTTGTATGGTGCAGTGTCGACCGAAGGTAGGCCTAGAAAAGAGTTGATCCAATCTGCTGTAAGTTGTAACACTTGGCCCCGAATTTTGACTTCGTTGCCTGTTGTGTTTGGCGACCAGTTGGCATAAAACTCTCTTGTCAAGTCAAGATTGCACTCTCCCATGTCACGAAAGATGAAATCCAGCTTCAAAGCCATTATTTTAGCCAACATTTGCGGCTCCTTCTTTGCTAAGGTCTCCTTGTTGATTAAGTCGACGTGCACATATTTCTTTTCTTTGTTTCTGGTGTACCATGCCTTGGCTTCTTCCTCAAGAACCCATTTGATTCCGAACATTCTGCGTGGTAGGTGTGCTGAAGATGATTCTCCTTGGTCTTTTCGGCTTCTCTTTTTGTCCTTTCGGGTCGTGGTAGCCTTCTCCTTGCCTTGCTTTGCTTTGGGTGCCATTGTACCTGAGACTAGAAATAATGTTAGTTGCAGCACAATCTCACTTTATACAATCTACATGCAAGCACTAGGGGTACCACCCCACACTTAATCTTGTTAGCATAAATCAGTGAAGTGAAAGTGGTCGAGTACTCAGACTTCGTCGACATACGTCTTAGGATTGTATTCCGACAAGAAAATCAGCGTTACATCACTTATGTGCAGCCATTTGGACGACTTTCATGGTGCATATAGCGACACTACAACATAGGGGTTACCACATGGAATTGCTATTCGTACAACAAACACTACCTCCTACGTCGATAGTCACTATAACCTTATCCCGATGGCCGGGATGGTTAATCATGCAAGCATCCAAACAACACTCTCAAGCAATATTCATAGCCACATATGTTCAGCAAGTATCATAACAATGCCATTGAAACAAAAGTCAAGTCGGAAACAAGTCAAGAATTCCATACGTATATATTCAATCACACGATTTTGCAACAATTATCCAAACACATGAACATCACCACCAATCTCACATGATTTAGCAAATTATAATAAGCATAGCAACGTAGTACTTACGATAAATAGATGAAGAATAAGAGAGCACTTACTTGCTTGAAGATTGTGGAGAAGTTGTTGTGGATTGGAAGAACAAAGGAAGAAAAATTTGAGAGGATTTGGGATGATATGCAGCGCCTTTAGGGTTGCTTCTAATGTGTTTGTGACATAAAAACAAGTCCCCTTTATATAGGAGGAGTATGGGTCGGGTTATGACCCATTTACAATCGGATTTGGGGACAAAATCACCACATATGCGGCGCATATCCCTCGGCATATCACTTACATATGCGGCGCATTGTCCATGGCATAATGGGACATATGCGCCGCATAGTCTATGGCATTTCTAGACATATGCGCCGCATAGTCTATGGCATTTGGTCTCAGTATCTCAAATGCCATAGAATAGGCGGCGCATAGTCAAAAGCACACCTAGGAATAGGCGGCGCATAGTGTATAGCACACTAGATTCCGAGTCCTTAGGCTATAGAATAGGTTGTGCATCGTTCGTGGCCTATTTTTACCAAGGCCTAGCCTTCCTCGAAGCCTATTATGACGTGAGAAAGGCTCAATTCATAGCCTTATGCATCACCATTCCTAACTTACCGACTTTACCATACAATGCGACCAAATCGTCAATTGAAATCAATCTCCTCGTTGCATACTTCTTGCACCTATATTTGCTCAAAACACAATGAAAACGATTAGTACGATGGGTTGCCTCCCACCAAGCGCCTTAGTTTTGGTCGTGGCATGACTCTTATTTTTGGATTTTCATTTATCAAAAAGAAAAATACTTAAAACGATAAAACGACAAAACGATAAAACAATAAAACGATGGGTTGCCTCCCATCTAGCGCCTTATTTATTGTCGTGGCTCGACGTAGTAATCTCGAGTACTTAGACTTCGTCGAGATAAGTGATGGCCATGTCATTCATCGAGTCAAGAGGACTGATATATGGCTTGACACGTTGGCCATTCACTTTGAAGATAACACCCTCATTGTTTTCCAATTCGACTACTCCCGACGAGTAGACTTGAATGACTTTAAATGGACCAGACCACTTTGATTTTAACTTACCTGGGAAGAGCTTGAGTCTGGAATTAAAGAGTAGTACCATGTCACCTTTTTGAAAGTTTCGTCGAACAATCCGCTGATCATGATACTTCTTCATCCGCTCCTTGTATAAATCTGATCTTTCATATGCATGGAGACGAAATTCATCCAGTTCGTTCAGCTGCTCCAACCTCAGGTTCTTCACATCATCCCAATTCAGATTCAAGTGCTTCAATGCCCATAATGCCTTGTATTCAAGCTCGATGGGTAGATGACAAGCCTTCCCATAAACTAGCTGATAAGGTGACATGCCAATGGGTGTCTTGAATGCAGTCCTATACGCCCATAGTGCATCATCTAGCTTTCGAGACCAATCCTTCCGATTCGCATTAACCGTCTTGGCAAGGATTTGCTTGATCTCACGATTGGAAACCTCTACTTGTCCACTAGTTTGGGGATGGTAAGGCGTAGCTACCTTGTGTTGCTTGACTCCATACTTGGTCAATACAGATTTGAATAGCTTGTTGCAAAAGTGAGATCCTCCATCACTTATGATAGTACGAGGTACTCCAAAGCGAGAGAAGATATTCTTCTTTAAAAATGCTACCACACGCTTTTCTTCGTTATCGGCCAATGCTACAGCTTCAACCCATTTCGACACATAATCCACAGCAACTAAGATGTACTTCATTCCAAACGAATTCACGAATGGTCCCATGAAATCAATACCCCACACATCAAAGAGTTCTACCTCCAGAATTTTGGACATGGGCATTTCATGGTGTTTTGAAATAGCACCTTGACGTTGGCATTGGTCACACCTTCTCACATAGTCGTGTGCATCTCTGAATATTGTAGGCCAATAATAACCACTTTGCAAGACTTTCCTTGCCGTTCGATTCCCTGCATGATGTCCTCCAACTTGCGAAGTGTGGCATGCTTCCAATATAGTAGGCACTTCTTCATGGGATATACATCGTCGAATGATACCATCCGCGCATCTTCGAAACAAATAAGGCTCATCCCAATAGTAGTGCTGAACGTCATGCATAAACTTCCTTCTCTGGTGGTAAGATAAATTGGAAGGTAACACATTACTCACCACGAAATTTGCAAAGTTGGCATACCATGGTAAGTTCTCCATTGTTGTCGCTAGTATCTCCTCGTCGGGGAATGCATCATCAATCTGATTTTCTGGTTGCGCCACATACTCATTCTCAAGTCTAGATAGGTGATCAGCCACTTGGTTCTCGCAACCTCTTCTATCTTTGACTTCGAAATCGAACTCTTGCAGCAGCAATACCCATCGAATCAGCCTTGGTTTTGCATCCTTCTTTGTCATTAGATACCTAAGAGCTGCATGGTCTGTATTAACGATCACTTTAGTACCCAATAGATAGGCACGGAACTTCTCAAACGCATACACAACCGCTAAGAGCTCTTGTTCAGTGACAGTGTAGTTCCTTTGGGCTTCATTGAGGACCTTACTCGCATAGTAGATAGGATGAAATAATTTCTCCTTTCTCTGTCCAAGAACAGCACCAACGGCTACACCACTAGCATCACACATGACTTCGAACGGGAGCGTCCAATCTGGTGCTACCATGATAGGGGCTTCAATGAGTTTTTCTTTAAGGCATTCAAATGCCTTTAAGCAATCATCATTAAAGTCAAACTTCGCATCTTTCTCCAATAGTTTGCACAATGGACTTGCAATTTTGGAGAAGTCTTTGATGAATCTACGATAAAACCCAGCATGGCCAAGAAAACTACGAACTCCCTTCACCGAAATTGGAGGTGGTAGCTTCTCAATTACCTCTATTTTGGCGCGATCAACCTCTATTCCTCTTTCGGAGATCTTGTGCCCAAGAACAATTCCTTCTTTTACCATGAAGTGGCACTTCTCCCAATTCAGCACAAGGTTGAACTCTACACATCTTTGTAATGCCATGCTCAAGTTCACCAAACATGCGTCAAAGGACTCACCAACAACTGAAAAGTCATCCATAAATACCTCCAAAGTGTCTTCTACCATATCAGAGAAAATAGACATCATACATCGCTGAAAGGTGGCTGGTGCGTTACATAACCCGAATGGCATACGTTTGAAGGCAAACGTACCATATGGGCATGTAAACGTTGTCTTCTCTTGGTCTTCTGGTGCAATACAAATCTGATTATAACCTGAATAACCATCAAGAAAGCAAAACCATCCTTTCCCCGCTAATCGATCTAGCATTTGGTCCATAAATGGCATGGGGAAGTGATCCTTGAGCGTCCAAGAATTCAGCTTGCGGTAGTCCATGCATACTCTCCATCCAGTAACGGGCCTGAGTGGAATAAGCTCATTCTTTGTATTCGCAACCACCGTCATACCTCCTTTCTTGGGAACACATTGTACTGGGCTTACCCATGTACTGTCAGAAATAGGGTACACGACTCCTGCGTCTAACCACTTAATAATCTCCTTTTTCACCACTTCTTGCATTGGTGGGTTTAGACGTCTTTGATGTTCAATGGTGGGTGTGCACTTTTCTTGAAGCTGAATTTTATGTGTGCAAATCCCAGGTGGAATACCAATGATATCCGCAATGGTCCATCCAATAGCTCTAATATACTTGCGTAGGATTGCAATAAGAGCTGCAACTTGTTGCTCACCCAAATCGGCTGCTACAATGACTGGAAGAGTGTTTCCGCTTCCTAAGAATGCGTACTTCAAATGGCTTGGCAGCTCCTTCAATTCTAACGTGGGTGGTTCTTCAATAGATGGCTTAGCTGGTGGTGTGGGTCGATTCTTGAGATCAAGATCCAGCTTCTTGGGAGTATAACGATATGTTCCTAATCCCGATAGAGCACAAATATCATCTTCAGAAATTTCAGCATCATCATTCTCTTCTTTCATGAGCAAAACCTCCAAAGGATCATCAAGAATTTGCTCTTCAGCAAGTAACTCTTTCTCATCATCAAAGACAACATCAGCCACAGAAAATACACTTAGATCTTTGGGTTGCTTCATTGATTTGCAAACATCAAAGCGAACCACTTCATTATTTATTCGGAATGAAAGCTCATTAGCTCTCAAATCTATGAGCACACATCCCGTAGCAAGGAAAGGGCGTCCCAAGATTATGGGAACCTCTGAATCTGCTTCGCAATCCAAGATGACAAAGTCTGCTGGAAAGATAAATGAAGAAACCTTTACCAAGACATCGCATAGAATACCAACCGGTCGTTTTACCGACCTATCCGCCATCACAAGCCTCATATTAGTTGGTGTAGGATCTCCTAACCCCAACTTCTTATAGATCGATAACGGCATCAAGTTGATGCTGGCTCCTAAGTCACACAATGCTTTAGCAAAGTCCAAAGATCCGACGGTGCAAGGAATAGTGAAAGCTCCGGGGTCGGCCTTCTTCTGAACTATGGATCGGGTAGCAATTGCACTACAATGATGCACATCATCTTTCAGCTCATAGCTTGCTGCCCTCTTCTTAGTCAAAAGATCTTTCATAAACTTCGCATACCCAGGCATTTGTTCCAGTGCCTCTACCAATGGGACATTAATAGTCAGCTGCTTCAACATGGTCATAAATTTGCTGAACTTAGTGTCATCGGCCAATTTCTTCAATCTTTGTGGAAAAGGTGGTGGTGGGTATGGAAGTGTTCTCTCCATGGCTTTCTTCTCCTCTTTCTTCCATTTATCATTTTTTTCAAGCTGCACATCACTAGGTAAAACGTCCTTGACGTTGGAAGTAGATATTGCGGCATCTTCTCTAGTGGCGTCACTAGGTGTGGCGTCCATATCTGTTGTTCCATCAACCACTTGCTTGCCTTTTTCTGAAGTTTCCAGCACCTTACCACTTCTGATAGTGATGGCCATACATGACCCATCATTCCTTGGGTTTTGGACTGTATCGCTCGGTAAGGTGCCAACCTTTCTTTGATTGAATGCTGCTGAAAGTTGGCTTAATTGCTGATCTATTTGCTTGATAGAAGTGGAATGAGAATCAACTAGTTGCTTCATGGAGGCTAAATCGTCGATTACCTCCTTAACTCCCGCGCTCGTTGCTTCCACTCCTTTCAATAACTTAGCCATCATGTCTTCCATAGAATTAGATATGGTGGTATCACGTCTACCAGGGGGAACGTACAAACCACTATTTTCATTATTTTTCTTCCAACTACCTTGGTCTTTACCTCCAGATTTATCATAATAGTTCCGACCTTGGTTTCCTTGGGCATTCCCACGGAAACCCCCCTGATTGTTCAAGTAGTTGGCCTCCTCTTCCGAATCAGATTCGTCTCTTCCTTTTGACGCAATAGCTTTCACTTTTTCAGTCTTCCCTAATAGATGCTTTGTAAGAAGATCCATTTGGGTTTTCATATGCGCCATATCTTGATCACGTTCTTCTTCTCTTCTTCTTTGGTCTGCAGACATGCCAATAGATAAAGTGGGGCTTGCTACCTCAGAATCCCTGGTATGCCAAGCTCTACTTTTTTTCGTCATACGATCTAGCATGTTGCTTGCTTGACCAAAGGTAAGGTCCATAAAAGAACCTCCAGCTGCGTTGTCCACCACTGGTTTAGTTACTGAATTCAGGGCTCTATACAAGATCTCCATGAGGTGAACATTAGTCATGTGATGGTTTGGGCATCTCGTTAGTTTTGTCTTGAACCTCTCCCATGTTTCGTGAAGAGCTTCAGAGGGAAGCTGACGAAAGTTGCTGATTTCATCTCTTAACTGAGCCCTCTTGGATGGCGGAAAGAATCTTTCTAGGAAAGCGTCTCTCAATTGCCTCCAATTTGTAATAGAATCAGGAGTCAGCCCATTCAACCATAATGTTGCCTCCCCAGACAGAGACAATGGAAATAGACGTAATCGAATAGCATTCTGACCAACGCCCGAATTGTCGAATGACTTGCATGTGGAAATAAAGTTGATGAGATGCATATTCGGATCATCGCCTGCTAGTCCACCAAATAATCCCTTGAGTTGCAATAACTGAATCATGGTGCTTGTGATATTGAATTTGGCTCCGGGCGCTAAAGGTGGTGGAATTATAGCTCCAGTGGCTCCGGCACCATCAAGATCATCATCATCATCGTCGAAAGCTGGTTGCAAAGGTTGGCGATCATATCTATACCGAGCTTGTCGACCTCTTCGATTGGCAGGTGTTGCAATTTCAGCACCATGCCTTGGGTTTATCAACTCATCATCTTCTAAATCTTCATCGTCAGGATTTGTTGCTCGTCCAGGATTATCAATGTTTTGTTGTTGGACTTGAGCAGCGGCAAGAGCAGCTAATCTTGCTTGCTCGTGTTGAGCAGCCATCCTGTCGATTTCAGCTTGTGCTTCCATTCTTCTAATTCGTTGCGGTTCAGGATTGATTGGTAATAACGGTTGACCAGAACTTATAGTATGGGGCATGCACTAAAAGAAAAACCTGCAATAAACAAAAACAAAAACTAAACGTAAAAGTACGAGAATCTTTGACCAAAGGGTCTGGTAATTATCACGAACTTGATTGACACTCGTATTCCCCGACAACGGCGCCAATTTTTGATAACGCTCAATCTACAGCTCTCGTTTGAGTGTAAAGCGGTCGATAGCAAATATAGAACCCAACCTGGGTTGGGTGTCGATCCCACAGGGAATAGCTTGGCCAACAAGTAAGTAAAATTACTAAACTTTTGGTGCAAGTCTCGTAAAAGGGGGGAGTCTTGTTTTGCAAGTAATGTAAACAAAAGCTGAAAATAATAACGTAAAGAGAGAGATTGTTACGTTGGTTTGTAAACAATGAGAATTGAGGCGTTGGGGTTATGTTCACCTTCTGAGGTATACGTCTCTATTGGCTATGAGTGTGTAGAGTCTTGACATGCAATTGCTTATAGAGAATTGTAGTCGATGGTAAATCCAAGCGTCTCTCGACCTCAACAAGGACTATTTCACTTTAACTCTCTCGAGCTTAAAGTGTGTCTAACGGTACGAATTCTCCAAGAGGTTAGTCCAGTTACGGCACTAGCTTTTTAATAGGAAAGGGTGTCCTACTACCTTGACATTATCTCTTTTCCAGACAAATAACCTTTCTCTCGAACAAGTTAAATGTTAGACTGGCGTTATTCTTGCGTTTGCAACCGCAAAGAATGTAGATTAAGATGAAGAGCGTAATGATATAAGCAATATACTTGTCTTGAACTCACAAACTCACAGCTATAGATAGTAACTCATTCGGCTTCCATAACCCCAACTAAGAGGTTTAGTTACCCATGAATGCGAAGGATATCACGTTTTGCATGGTGGTTGGCATGAATAGTAGGTGTTTGGCGTGTGGTTTTGGTGATTCCTTAGCAAGTAACGATTCTCTTGTTGTGGAATTTAAGAATAGAAGAATAGATTAGAAGTGTTTGTAGTGGAAGATGAGAAGGATGGAAGAAAATTAATTAAGTGAAGAATGAAGAATTAAGAATGTATTGTAAGAAGATGTCTTAATTGTAAGGAGATGAATAAAAATCTCTAGCATGATAGGGTATTTATAATACTCCTATCCTACTCCTACTAAGCTAATGAAATAAATAACCAAATCCTAATATACTAATGAAATCCTTGACCCAAATGTACTAGGGTAAGGTTACAAAGTTATAATCCAAATAGATTAGTGAAACACATAACCTAATTATACTAGGTTAATGTATCTTGGTAAAATTCCAGCTTTGTGTCTGTAAGTCCCCAAAGTCTTCAGAAATGTTGTTTTAGCCCGGGACAGATTTTCCATGCAGCAGATTTGGTCCTTTAGGCGTCCAGCTCCCTTTTGCTTCGTTTGTGAGCTTTCTTTTGCGTCAAGTAAGCCGTAAAATGCTGTATTTTGCATCATTTATACCTGAAACTTTGCTAATCATGTTTGTTAGCTCATTTATAGGAAAAAGGACTAAAAGTGCATGAAATAGATAATTAGTTCTCAAAACTAGGCTAAAATATGGGCAAAATATATTGATATAGGCACGTAAATTCGCCTATCATCAGGAGTTTCTTTGGTTGTTGAGAAATGTAGGTGCTCAAAAATCCATTTTTGTTGTGTCCTCGTAAGATGTTGGTGTTACTGCTAATTGATAGGAAGGTCTAGGATTTAGTATACTCTTGGTTGTCCTCTCGTTATCGACTTATGTCAATCTATCTATCTTTTACATTATCGTTTCATTTCCTTATTTTCGTGTTTTCGTATTTAGTGGGTTTCCTTTGTTTTCGTGTTATTTTTGCCTCTCGTATCTTGTCTTGTATCACCCCTAAACCTTACCCTAGGCAGAGTCCTCTAGGCTAGACATAGGACATCATATGATTTAACACTATACCCCTTATACCCTAGCTTATGACTAGTAAGATGTCCACTCGTACTTGGATAGAAGGTGACCCAAACTAAAATGATTATCATACGAGTTGAGGACCCTAAGCCGTACCCACATCATATGGCTAGTACCCACAAGCCATATGATGTCTAGAAGATTAAATTTAAGAAACTTTCTAAGGGTCAAAACTAGGGTGTTTCAATGCACTTATAAACGACCTAACTAGAGAGTGAGTTGATAGATCATCTAAGGGAAGGTTTTACAATCTAGGATAATTCATCACGGTAGTAACTCTACCTAGAAAATTGGAAATCCCAAGAGTTAGGTTTAAGGAGATCCAACAAAGTCATGACTGATGGTTCAACATTATCAATTAACTCAACTCATTCTCATGGTGAATGTAATGTTCAGAAAACAAGTATAAGACTTATGGTTTGAAACTTTTTCATGGTTTCTAAGTTTGCAAGGTATATTCAAATAGTTTATCTATAGGATTAAACATTTAGGAATCCCCTATGTGAGGATGAAGTGGAAGCTAGTTCAAGAAGAATGATAGTAAAGGTCTGTTCTCTAAATTCCCATTAAATCAAGCAGTGTTCATGGATGAAACGAATAATGGCTTGTGTTGTTTAGGTATACACTAAAGCTCACGGTTTAAAGATATTGCATCTACCGATTGATTGAGTGCATTCAATACAAGTTCACAACGAAAAGTTCAAAGGAAAATCTACTTATCCAGATGCAATTAATCTTTGCATATAGATCACACACTTGTCCGTATTTTTGTTAATGAAATAGTTTTTTCCTATTCATGTGGAGGATTGTTGGGTTCTAAGTGAAATGTGAATGAAAAATAGTGGGAAAGTAAAATGTGTGGTCACTTTATAAAAAGAGTGTTTCCCCACATTGATAAGAGAAAGGAAAATCCTTGTGCTTAAGTATAAAAAGGACTCCTTCATGTGTGGATAGTAAGACAAGAGGAATATAAGCCTCACATCATCGTCATAGCTCGCTCGTTTGGCTCAACTTCAGATTTGAATTTGGATTTGGACATGAAAAATGATTGATCGAGAGATTATTTTTTTGGACAAAATAATTTTTTAATCCAAAAATTCGATAATTGAACGCACACGAGCATGTGCAGAAGCATGTCACAACGCACCTCAAAGGGATGCGATCCTTTGGTTCACTGTTTGAATGATGAAAAGACGTGATATTGGCGCATCTGGCCATGTGCGCACACACATGTCAATGCATGTCAACCCTCAACTTTCTGTTTGAGGTCAATGTGACATACGACTGCATGTTTCTATGTGCGGGAACACATGAGTCTATATGTGGGCCCAATGTTATCAAAAAAGTGCAACTATTGATGAAACATTGCATCTCTTCTGAAGAAACACCTTTTGGCTATAATACCTGATTTTTCCTCGAGTATTGGTACAAAATTTTGAAGTGAAAAACTCTTATTCTTCCTAAAAACTCAAGTGTGATTTGTAAATCATTCGGCGTGTTCGTAGTTCAACAGAATTTGATGTACTGTCATTCCGTTGATGTGATTCATTTTGTCCTGAGAGAATATATTCTATAAACTCGAATACTTGAGGAGAATAATTTTTCTTAAAGACATATCGTAAATTCGATAGACTTAAATCTTTCTATCTTTGTCTCTTTCTTGATGATTTTCCATTTCCCAGAAAATAATTTAAACTTCTTTGTTATTTTTTAAAACTATTCTTAAATTTATTATTGAAATTTATGTTATAAATATAAATTTTGTACCCGAATAACAACACTAATAATTCAAGTGAAATTGTCATGCATGTTCGCCACTACAACAAATTGAGGAAACTAAGAATAAGATTAAAAGGTTTCAACCGGACCACGTTAGTCGTTGTTGTTTGTATTTGATATCTCAACGACAACGACACAAATTGGATTCCAGCACAGGGGCCAAGACTTCTCCACATTGCCTTATTGGTCAATTCAGGCGTTACTTACTAGATTTAATTAGTGTATTTATTTATTTAGTTATTATTTTGATAGTAGTTTTTCGCCCCATGGGAGCACCGACTGTTCAAATCTTGCCGAGATAAAATGATAAAGGTGATTTTTTTTTTCGATCTTCACTCGGTAAATAGAGTTATTTATTGCTAGTGAAATTTAATACTCCCGTCGTTTAAAAAAGAATGACGTATTTTCCTTTTTAATTCGTTTGAAAAAGAATAATTTTTTTTTCTTTTTAGCAATACTTTAATTTCAAATTTCTACATTACATGTTTAGGACCACAGGATTAAAGGACATTTTGGTACATTTAACACAACTTTAATTTAAGGCTACAACATTCAAAAGTCTTCTTTATTTTCTTAAACTTTATGACAAGTCAAAGTGGGTCATTCTTTTTGAAACAGAGGGAATAGATATTTTGTGAAACTAGTTTAGCTGCACGTGTCTTGCACGTGTAACTTTTGATTATTTAAAATTAAACGATTTTATCTATTACGAAAGTTTTAATTTAATGAAGTGACTGAAGTTTAAATGAGATATTTTATTTTAAACACATATATATATATGAGAAAAATAATTATGCTGTTAGATTCGAACATACGAGAATATCAAAATTCACAAACAATACAGATGTGATAATGCATGATTTGTTAAACTTAAAATCACTCCCAAGCTAAAGAAAAAAATAATAAGCCATGACAACTAATAAAAAAAAACAACTAAAAAAAGAGTGAGAGAGAGATTAACATACTAACCTAGCAGATGATAATTTTAATGATTGAAGAAAACATAAAATACAAGCCTGAGATGGGATAATATATATTAATATAAAAATATGTTGAAAATTAAACCTACATAAATTACGAAACAAATAGGAGTCTTAATTTAAGAAAAAAAACTTACCATATTTTAAATTCCTAACCCATATATTCTAGGATTCAAAATTATATATATAATTAAATAATAATTGGAGAAAAAAAATTAAAAAGATGTTTTAATGAAGGCGAAAAATTCAAATCACTTTTCTAAACACCTTCACACTTTTAATATATTATAGATTAATTAAGATGTGAAAAAATTAATTTGATACTTGGTTCTTTATATGATTACTTAACATAAAAATAATATAATACTTAATAGACATCATACATATATATTTCTTTTGATTTACTAAAATAAATAAGTTAAAAGAAATTAATTTCTTCTTTTTGCCTTCCCCACCCGCCCTCACCCCGTCACCCTGATCTACACACTATTGTCGTTGTCCAGTTCCACTTTGTATTGAACTATTTTAAAGAGGCAACGAGTGCATCATTATCACAAAAGCCCACCAAACTTTTGTCTACAATTTCAGGGATCCCAAAAGCCCACCAAACTTTTGTCTACAATTTTAGGGATGGTTTGGTAGAGTGTATAAGATCAATGCAAAATATAATGTATTAGTAATATTTATATTATTGATATTTGTATTACTTATATTTGTATTAGTTATATATGTATTACTTATATTTATATTAATTATGCATATATTATTTTTTTATACATTATTTGGTTTGATGTATAAGAAATAATACATCTTACATAATTTTATAAAAGAAATGTTTGTTTATAAGAATACCCTTCTTTGATTTTATACAATCTTTTACAATAAATTTTTTTTTTCCATCTCAAATATACTTAGTATTATTGAACTAGTATATAGAGGTTTCGGATTAATTGCAAGATTTTCGTCTTTGCGCATGAAATATTATGCCAATGAATTTACATAGTCAAAACAAAAATAAAATATAAGACGTAAAATTAAGAAATAGTCTCAATTTTTTTTTAAAATTTTTAAAAGACCTTCAAAGAAAAACAAAAATATGTTACAATTATTTAAATCAATTTTTCATTGTTGTATATTAAAGTGGTGAAAAAAATTATGAAATATTTTGAAAAAATTTACTATTATAAATTAAAATAACGGAAAAAGAAATGATGAAATATTTTGAGAGAAAAATTAAGGGATATTAAAGTTATTTAATAAGTTAATATATATATTAAACACTTTACATTATTAATACATAAAAAATAAATGACATTAGCAATACACACTTAGTAATACACACTTTAATATATTAGTTATATATTGAATAAAAATTATATCAAATGAAATATTCATAATATTTGCCTGTACAAACGACCTTGAGAGAATCAATTGATTGAAAACTAGGTTAGGTAGTATTTCTCTTGCCCTTATTCTGGCACAACCTCAGTTGTAATTTTCACTCTAAACATTTCAAGATTTTGATTTCTTGCATTTGCCCACAAAGTATGGCAAATTCACTACTCATCTCAGGAGCTCAAAGTTTCAGCCTTTGTACAAGAATTTCCCCAAATGGGTCAGGCTTTATTGGATCAGATTTCAACGTCAACCAATTTTCCAAGTTGGGTTTATCAAGAACCAGCTATAAAACCAAAACCCTAACTCCAATATGCAGTATTTCAACATCTAGGCCAGCGTCACAGCCAAGATTCATACAACACAAACAAGAAGCTTTTTGGTTCTACAGATTCTTGTCCATTGTGTATGATCATGTGATTAATCCTGGTCATTGGACTGAAGATATGAGGGATGATGCACTTGAACCAGCTGATCTTAATGACAGGAATTTGACTGTAGTGGATGTTGGTGGTGGCACTGGTTTCACTACATTAGGTATTGTTGAACATGTGGATGCCAAGAATGTTACAATTCTTGATCAATCTCCTCATCAGCTTGCTAAGGCTAAGGAAAAAGAGCCTTTGAAAGAATGCAAGATAATTGAGGGTGATGCTGAGGATCTTCCTTTCTCAACTGATTATGCTGATAGATATGTATCTGCTGGAAGGTTTATGTTGCTCTCTCTTTAACTTTGTAGCTCAATTTTTTGTTCTTTACAATCATTTGTCTCTTGTACTCCATTATGCCTTTTTCTACACTATTTTTGTCTTGAGCGGGGGTATATCAGAAACCGTTTCACAGGTAGAGGTAATGTCAACGAACACTCTAACCTCCCTAAACCACACTTTGTGGGGTATGTTGCTGTTGGCATTGTACAATCATTCTTTATCACATATGGTGCGTTTTCAAGTTGCTCATAGTGTACTCCCTCCGTTTCAATTTATTTGTCTGGTTTTGACTTTTCGTGGAGTTTAAGAAAGTAAAAAAGATTTTTAAATGTTGTGGCTTAAACTAAAGATATGTAAAATGTATCAAAATGTCTTTTAATCTTGTGATCTTAAACATGTCAAGTGTAAAGTTGAAAATTAAGGAGTTGCCAAAAAGGGAAAGAGACATTTTTTTTGAAATGAACTAAAAAGGAAAGTAAGAAAAACAAATTGAAACAGAGAGAGTAGTAAATTGCTTTTGGGAGTTTTGGATGTTACAGCTAACTTAATCTGATCGAATGGTGTTAGCAGTAGCATTAGTCTTAGTAGTAGTGAGTACCACTGATTTTGACTTCCCATATATTTTGACTCAAGCATAACACTTGTATGTTAATTTTCCAAATGGTTGAACGAGATTCTTGGATGCATTTTGAAGGTGTAATCGTCATTTTTCAAGCACAAATTGTGCTTCCCTGCACCTTCTTGACCTGTTTTGGAGGTATATCTGTGATGTGAACTGTTGGAATGCCCTATATATGTGAAAGAATATGTGAGAAATCCATTGACAATAGGTAAGGCAGTCACAAGTCATGGATAGTTTATCTGGATTCTCCACTCAGAACTATTAAGTACAAACTTTTGGTAGTAGATAATTGATACGTGCATTGATTTGAGTTGATATTATCATTCTTTAATTGAAAGATCTGCAAAGATTTAATGGAATTCATCATAATGAAGTTCCTTGATCGCCTTTTCTCTCAGTATTGAATATTGGCCGGACCCACAACGTGGAATTAGAGAGGCGTACAGGGTTCTGAAACCTGGAGGGAAGGCATGCCTAATCGGTCCTGTGCACCCTACCTTTTGGTTGTCTCGTTTCTTTGCTGATGTGTGGATGCTCTTCCCTAAGGAGGAAGAATACTTAGAATGGTTTGAGAAGGCAGGATTCCAGGACGTCCAACTGAAGAGGATTGGCCCCAAATGGTATCGTGGTGTTCGCAGGCATGGGCTTATCATGGGATGTTCTGTGACTGGTGTAAAGTCTACACCAGGCGATTCACCACTACAGGTAATTTCTCATGTACCTCCACCAGTGCCTTAAAACAAAACTACTTTTTAGCAGTCTGATGTTTACTTATTAGCAGTCTGTAACATCTTGACAAAGTTCATCATTACTTTTCCCCCGTGATATATGAGGGAACTAAATTTGTCCAAGCACATTACATCGCCGTAAACTGTTTGATGGCACCTTTGACTTCTTAGTAATTAACTGAAGTCTGCTGAAGAAAGAATTTTGATTTGACTTTTGATGGAATATAAGTTTAGAGAAGGGATGATGATAGGGGCGGAGCTACAAGTCTGTCTATTGTTCTGCCGAATCCAAGAATTTTGGCCCAATCTCTATATTTGTATGTAAAAATTCAGTTAACATGTATAAATAATTTATCTAGTACCAAGTAAAGCATCTTTTATAAACGGGGAACTTACTTTTACGTAAGGTTCGGCCAAACTTATTTACTAATATGACGAATTATAGAAAGCATGTACCCTGGTTATGTATAGTATGCGTATAGGTGTGTATATTATACTTAAATATACCAAACCTATACATTTGCTGGCTGTTTTGTAAACTCGATCACCCCAAGGCATTGAACTGTGATTATCCCTTTATAGAATCTAGAACCTATAAGCTCAAAATCTAGCTTCGCCTCTGATGATGAATTGGCTAACATCATGATACCATTAATTAAACTAATAGCTATATGTTCATCTGTTACAAGTTCTAATTGGTTGCCTTCGAGTGAACCTTGAATGGATGTTATGATGTTCGGCTTTTTCTGCATCTCCTCTTATCCCACTGGATTCCAGATCACGTTCTTCGCCTCTTTTTCTTTCTATAGTTGGTAAAAAGTGTTTATGAATTCCTTCAGTTTCTTATATTTACCTTGTTGCATGCATAATTGCAGCTCGGTCCAAAGGCAGAGGATGTGACAAAACCTGTAAATCCATTTGTCTTTATGTTGCGGTTCCTTCTGGGGGCAATGGCAGCAACATACTATGTTTTGGTTCCTATTTACATGTGGGTTAAAGACCAGGTTGTTCCTGAAGGCGAACCTCTGTGAGAGAGCGAGCAACTTATTAATTACTGGCTGACCTGACCTGCTGCACCATGTTCTAGTTAGTGCAGCTCTGCCTTTCAATTGTATGCCTAGAATTTGCTGCGAACAAATCTGTTTTAATTGCCAAATTATGTTTAGACATCTTAGCTTGGTACCGACTGATGTGATATAATTTTCCAAATGTAGACTGGACTCCTTTCCAGATGACTTGGTAGGCGTCCAACCATGAATATTTTTCACAATATTGTGGAATACATTTTTACTTTATTTCGGATACTTGTTTGGCCATAAATATTTTCGGAAAACATTTTCATGATGTTTGAATATTCGAAAAACACATCAAGAGGTGTTTTCACTATTTTTTGATTTACTTTTTGCACTTTTTAATTTATTTTTATAAAAAAATTTAAATTTTTTATTTTCATATTCTCAAAAAACTCTAATTTTTTTAAAAAAATTATTTTCACTTTTTATATTTTTGAACTTCAAAATACTATGGTCAAACACAATTCCAGCTCTATTTTCAACTTCAAAAATACCAAATAAAGTGAATATATTGTTTTGGTTTTGATGGCGAAACGGATCCTTAATTTCAACTTTATAATTGGAACCTGGAGGACATGTTACCCCCCCCCCCCCCCCCCGTCCCCAATGCTCCTACCTGTTCTGCTGGAAATCCTTCCCATAAAATATAAATAAGAGATGGAGAGATCATGGGAATCAGTATTGGACTTTTTACCAATAGGTGTCGAGCCTAAAGTTTAAGGGAAAAAAATATATCTATACTAATAATTAATAATTAAGAGTTGTTATTACAAAATTTATAGGAGTATTCACTTTTCAAAACATAGCAGCAGAATTTTATTGAAATCTCACAAAGGATGTAGAAATATAGAAAACAAAATGCACATGATTTTTTTTCTTCAAACACGGAAGTAAATTAATAATGGATAAAAATCTTCTCCTAAAATGAGCGTCTAACTCTAATCCATGAGTCAATCGGCTGGCAGCCATCCACTTCTGGTAGCTGGTTTACAAGTATCCATCTCAGATTTTCCTTCCTTACCATCATCCACATATATGGTACCCAATAATAATAACCCTAGTTTGCCTATGGAGAAATCTTATGTAGATGCTGAAAATGCATCACAAGAAAATGAATCTCTTCGAAAGAAAATCATTATGGTAGGAGGTTTACCACAAGTTAAATGAGCAGAGGAAGAAGTGGACAGAATGAATCGAATAATTTTCAGTAATTGAAAAGTTTATCTATGACTGATCTGATCTTGAGTAATTGAGAAGGATAATTCCTCAACAATGTGAAGTGAAAAGGGGAAATCAGATTGGTTTATTTCGTAGCAAACATATCCTTATTCATCTGATCCAACAAGAAGATTTTATTAACCTTATTTCTAAAGGTGCTGTCTATATTATGTGCAAAGATGGGTACTCGTATCTAATGTGCAAGCTGATCTATGATTCGAAATTCAAGGTTAAAGAAGAAAGATCTATGACCATCGCGTGGATATTCTTTCCTAACATGTTCCCCACTTTCTTTGTCAAAGAGTGTTTACGTCGGTAGTGGGCAAGCCTATACAGCTCGATCAGGCCACTATAAATAAGATGAGGTCAAGCTTTGCGCGCATAAAGGTGTTTGTTGATCTAAAAGGTGTATTTCCAAAAGCTATGCAACTGAAAGTTGAGAATGAAGTTATTGGAGAAATGAGATCCAATGTTGTTCTTATCAAATATGATTATGTCTACTACTGTGAATGCAAAATGCAAAATGCAAAGGCATGACAAGGATGATTATAGGATTCTTAATTCTAAGAACAAGAATGACAAGAATACACCAATTAATGTACAACAAAACAGTATGCAGAAGAGAGACACTCAATGTTTTCAAGTTCCTCAAGTTCAGAGGTTGCAGAAGGGGAGAGCCAAAATACTCTACTGGTAAAGTGGTGGGGAATTGGGGAAACTGGGAAGTTGTTAGAGACAGAAATTCAATCAAGCGCATGAGAAGAGATAACCAATTGTCCACCATTATGAGAACAGGTTTGAGGCCTTATCCCGCATGGAGAATGTGCACGCAGAATGCAACGACACTTACAAGGCCACTTCAAGCAGAAACAATGATCTACGGGAAAATAATACTACATCACAAACTAATAAAGGGAAAGGTTAAAAAGAAGATGTCAACAAAGGAATAGGTCTCTAATTCTTTTGGTTATAGCTTGCCAAAGGAAAATCAATCATCTTCTACTTGGAGCACCAAACCTGCACAAGCGAAATTTGGTACAACTTTTGAACTTGCACAAAAAACAAGCCAGATAAAAAACATGGTGAATCTGATAATGAAGTTTCTAAAGAGGTGATGTAAAAGAAGTGAGTAACAACAAGCCAGATCAATTAGGTGAAAATGATGAGGGGACAAAGTCAGTAGAACATATCTAAATTATTCAAAGTTCCAATGTAATCACATATGAGAATCTATTTAAGATGGAATAATGATGGAGTAGGTGCATAACTCAGATGATAGGTTAGTAATAATGGAATTTCCAACTATTATGCAAGCAACGAAGTCTCAAATGCAGATAATACAGAAGACTCTCCTAATAAAGTCCATGATATTATCTCTCACAATATTATGGAAGAGGAAGTGTTGGCAATAGAGGGATCTGAAAATATAGCCAAAACAATCAGGGAATCAGATGAAGATGAAGTGTTCAACCTAATGTGACTTCATGGGATGTTTTTGCTTAGTGGTATGTGCTTGTGTATCATTATTGGTAACTAAAGTGGATGTCTTTTGGGAGTGAGTATTCGTTGCCATGGATTGATTATTGGTTGACCAGATTCTAGCTAAGATAATAACTTTTCTAAAATTCTCAAGAGTTGGCCATGGTTAGTATTTTTCGCAGCCTCGACTTATTCTTGATTATATCTTGATGTGTTATGTCCTTCAACAGATTTGGAGTTGATGGCTTGTGTCTTCAGCCGATGGTTCCTTTATTGTATACGTTTTTCGGCAACATTCAGTTTCAATTCTTGCGAGAATCGTTGGGTAAATGCTGGAATCCTAATGGTGAGATTGGTTTGAGTATTTTATCAATGAAGACTAATGGGCTTCAGTTTTGGATTTGGCTCTTTTGAATGGAGGCTTGAAAGTTATGACAGATTTTGGCATATGGATGTTTACTCATCACTAGGATCGATTTGAATAGTTGAGATCGAGTAATTCGGTTTCGATGCGAAGATTATAGCTATCAATTGTGTAACTTGATTGCAACCCCATCTTCAGATTTGTTTCTGTTGGCCATTCATTTATAGGTTAACTAAGCCTACTCATTACCTATCGGCTCATCTTTCCTCAGTTCAGATGGATTATGCTCGATAGATGCTTGAGAGATAGTCCATTGGCATACTGGTGCGATACATGGATATACTCAAAGGGTCACATGCCACGCTGGTGCGATACATGGATGAAGCTAGTCCTATACGGGTCATGACTATTGGGCAGTTAAGTCCCTTTGGTATATGTGTACAATATGCTAATTGTGATTATGTGTGACATACATTGCATATGGTTATTTCTGAGGTAGAATTTATACTACTCTATTGAGATTGTTAGCATATTTTTGAGTGTGTGTTGGTTGTTATCATTGTAGAATTCAAGTGGATAGAGATATTGATTTAATTATTAATATTGTTATTCTTGTGGTAGTGGGTATTATCAGGAATGTATAGTTGGGGTGTTTGGAACACCTATATAATATACCGATATTTGTGAGTTTATCTCATGGGTAATTTTGATGTGTACTTGTAATAAAGTTGCTTGACGATAGGTCTGCTAGATAACGCAAAAAAGGGTTCGTGGAATTCATCTGAAACGAGCCAAAAAGTTAGCGTAATAGAAATGGTTAATTTGGTTGGGAAGTATAATTGAAGGTTCTCTTAATATTGAAGATTGTAGGATGGATGTGAACTTGGTGTAATTTGATTTATTGAGATTGTCATAATTGCACTTGTGAATTCTATATGATCTTGCAAGATTTAATCTTAGTCAACTGATGATGCCTACCAGTATGTATGGTGTACTAATGCTACTCTTACTACATCCTTTTCGGGATGTAGATGTGATTTAACTGTTGACTAGGAGTCTCTTATGTGGATGATTAGTACTCATCAACAACTTTTGTAGACCTCTCTCCGAAAAAAATTGTATCTATATTTATTTGCCTTACTCTCATATTAGAAACTCTTGTATATGTTTAGACTAGGTCTTGGATACTATCGTAAAGTGTTGAGTAATTTCACTTTTAAAGAACTTTGATATATGAATATATTTATGGTATACACAACTGATTGTTCAACTATATAGAGGATTTTAGTTGAATTTTTTGCATAATAATTGGTTGGGTGGTAAGGGTTCTCCTATCTAATTAGAATAGAGTAGGTGCCCGCATGATTTTGTAATTTTGGTCATGACACTATTGGCGATTTAAAAGAGATTTTGAGATTTCACCTTTTGTATAAGTTCTAAAGTTTTAATTGGTTATTACTCACTAATTTTCCCATGATTTTAGCTTCAAATCTTTGTTTTCAAACTTGAATTTTGAGAGTTTTATCGGTATAGCTGAAACGTTGCATTTAGATAATTTCAAACTCGATTTAATCGTATATTATGGGATTTTAGATACAAACTCTCTACACTATCGATAACAATATTTTCAAATAAACTTCCCATTTCACCTTTGTGGGACTGGGATTACTTTTTGGGTTGATTTTTGAACCCAAAATCGAAGTGTATTAATATGAGTATTGTTAGCTTCATGTTCTTAACCAAAACTCATATTTGAATGGATTGGGTTTGTTTAGAAGGTAATACCCCAGGTTCTGGACTCTAAATTTTCTTTGTGATTTGAGCGTACTGTCTACAGTAGGACCCAGGTGATGAGTCGTAGTCACTATATACGAGTCATGCAGTGCTTGTCATAGTCTAACTAGCGAGGATTACCCATGTTTCTGTCCTGATCACGACTAGGACCCCATAAGTCGTAGGGTAGACTAGTGACCAAACCAGTGAGGTTACTCAGAGTCATTGCCCAGACTACGAGTCTAGGTAAGAACTCATAGCCAGTCATTATGATCGTCACCTGACCGTAGCGACTAGGAGTTATTTTTTTGCATATTTTTCATTAAGGGTAATTTGATCTTTTCCCTTCCTTTACACTATTCCCACGACTTAAAACCCTTCCCTTGGCCCTATTTTCACTAATTAGCATAATATAAATACTGTTTTCTCTCTCAAATTTCCAAGTCAAGAACAAAGCTAGGGTTTCTAAGGGTTGGTCATCTAGGGCTCAAGGTGTGGTTTCTTCTTCAAATTCTTGGGGTTTTTAGGCATGTATCTCTTCCCTAACTTGGTTTTTATTAAAAGCATGTGTTCAATCATGATTTATATGAATTAAATTATTGGGTTTTATATGATGGGTTGAGGGTTTTGAATGATTATTACTTATTTGGTTTTCTCATATTTTTTTTGGAATTTATTAGTCATGCTTTATCTCATGGGTTGGAACTAAACTTGTGCATGGGTATGGCGAATGGGAAGAGAGTCGTGGCATTCTTCCAAAGTTGTTGAAATTGGTTTGGAATTGGTATTAACCACAACCCACTATGTATATTGGTTTTGGAACATGGAAATATACATGCTTTAAACCACTTTGAACTATTGCATTGCCTAAAGGTTAATAGAACATAAATAGTTTTGGAAAGGCCTTGGTGGCCATGGTTTGATTTTAAATAATTTTATAAGGCCTTGCTAGCCGTTGTATGGTTTTTATGTTGGAACTTGGGGGTCGTGGATTCCCCCAGGTTGATGGATAACTGGAATGTCATAATTCTATAAGCTTCCAATCATATTAGTATGACAACATCGTTTGGTGATGCACTAATGGAAGATTTCTTTGTTAAATGGAAGGGGTTATGCGTAAATATTTTAATTGGGCTTAAAGAGAGTTGTGTGGCTCGCCGTGGAAGGTCGAGAAGGGGGGGGGGACCAATACTGGAAACGACATTTGCCGGTGTAGAGGTCTTTATAACCATATGCATAGTTCACACCTTATACATACTTTGGATTGACTGTGGTTGAGGCATTCCCTGGCCCTTCCTTGGATTTCTCTGGTTTGTGCGTCTGACATAAATTGGAGCCCTTTCGGTGGGGGAAGCCAGACTCATATAGCCCATGGGTGTCCTTAGGACGATTTGATTCTACACAATCTAGGTTAATGATTTTAGATCTCATGCTAAACCTTGTTCCCTATCCCAACATTATACATGCATATATATGCATGTATATGAACATGTAAGTTGAGTTTGGATTTGATTTTAAATGGCATTGTTTTATCTGTTCCCTAGTTACATGCTAGCTCTCACTCCGCTAACCGTCCTTGGATGCTATACTTTTTTATTACGTAGGGTCCTAGGTGTTTCTTCTATTGGTTTATGTAGTACTATCTGGTGCGGTCCTCTATCGAGTTTGCGGTGAAGTGGCGAGCTTCCATCTTTCGGAAAACTTAGTCATTCCATTGGTTCCTTTCCATATTTTAGAATTGAAGAGTTCATATTAACACTATCATTGTCATTGTCACTATCATGGTCGGGGGCATGCCCGACCTAGCTTAACATTCGAATTATTTTAGAGGCTTTTGTAGACATGTGGGGGTTGGATAGTGTTGTTGAGTCTTAAAGCTTATTCTTGAGTTACATAACTGTTTTATCTTTATTTTCTGGTTGTATTCTGTTTTGTTATTATTTGGAATATGCATGGATTGGACAAGCTATGGGAGTGGTCTCTGGACTCTGGCCCACAGTGGGTTTGAGATGCCCGTCATGGCTAAGCCCGAGGTTGGGTCATGACAAGCTTGGTATCAGAGCATAGGTTCAGGGTCTTTGGGTTTCGACAAAGCCGTATAGAGTAGAGTCCCTTTTATGGGTGTTTAGCGTGCCACACTTATAAGGGGGAGGCTATAAGGCATTAGGAATATTTTTCTTTCTTGTGTTCTATTTCGGACTATAGAGTCTAGGGTCATGGAATTTCTCTACCTCTTGATTTTCTCGCATTTCAGATCATGCCTCCTCGAAGATCTAATGTTCGTATAAACTCTGCCGGAACCTCCGCCCTACCTGAGGCCAATGTGGAGGGGACTCGCCCCCTTTATAGAGTACAAACTCAGTTAAGGGTCCCTGCTCCCAATTGTGCCGCTCCATTTGGGGTTCCACTAGTCCTTCTCCGTTTAGTGACACTCATGCTCAGTCACCTCAAGGAGACATCTCTAATAAAAAGTTCCATTATTTAATTCACGTGTTGACTCAGGTAGTGACCTCTCAGTCTCGCCAGTTAAGTCATGGTGGTTCTGTTACTCCTTCTTTGGAGGTTACTTAAGTTGGTCAGTTCATGAGGATGAATCTCCTATTCTTCACTGGTTCTAAGATTGATGAGGATCCTTAAGAATTTATTGATGAGATGGAGAAAATCTTTAAGGTGATGCATGGATTCCATTATGAGGGTGTAGAGTTTGCTACATATCAATTGAAAGGTGGAGCATATCAGTGGTATGAAGAGTGGGAGTAGTTGAGATGTGATGATGCTGAGTTAGCTATATGAGATATATTCTTTGGCTCCTTCCTTGATTATTTCTTTTCGCAAGAGTTGAGGGAAGCGAAGATAGAAGAGTTTGTGAATCTTAAGCAGGGCAAGATAAGTGTGAAGGAGTATGCCTTGAAATTTGATCAGTTGTCTTGCTATGCTCCAGAATTAATGTCTAGTATGAGAACAGAATGAGGAAGTTTGCTTCTGGTTTGTTTTATGATTTAGTATTGGAGTGTAAGGTTGCAATGTTGAATAATGATATGGATATCTCCATACTTGTGGTTTATATGTTGCAGGTGGAGAATGAGCTGAAAAAACAGACAAGGATGGGAAAGAGGAAGAGTAAGAAGTTCAGATATTCAGAGCAGGGTGTGAATCGGCAAAATAGTGGGAGAAATGGTAGGCAGTGGTCCAAGAAGAAGAATTGGGGATTTTGAATTTATATTAATTGGCTAGTGCTCCTTATCTTAGGCCATTTGACAATCGTCGTTTTTAGACTAGCGGTGGTCTTAAGGCATAGGGTGTCCACTCTCAAGCTAGTGGAGCTCAGTCAGCCCCACTCTATCCTCCTAGTCAAATTTTTGGTCAGCTTCACCGTGGTTATTGTGATAAGGCGAGGAACTTGTATTTTGAATGTAGCCAGCCTGATCATATTCAGAGGAACTGTCCTTCAGCTAAAGTAGCCACTGGGGCTAATAAAGTTCTAATTGCCACTTCCTCAGCTCTTACACAAAAAAATGCAACTTCTAGTACCAACACTAGCTAGAATCATCTCTATACTCTTGCCACCTGTCAAGAATCCGAGACATCTCCTGATGCTGTCACCGGTATGTTACAACTTTTCTCCTGCGATGTTTACTGTTTACTTAATTTGGGGTTTACTCTTTCTTATGTGACCCCTTATGTGGTAGTGCATTTTGATTTTGCTCCTAAAACCATTTCTGAGTTTTTCTCTGTCTCTGCCCTAGTGGGTGATTCAATTATGGCTTGAAAGGTCTATAGGGGTTGTGTGGTGTCCATTTTTCATAGGGAGACCTTGGTGGATTTGATAGAGTTGGACATGGTGAATTTTGATGTCATTTTGGGGATGGATTAGCTTCACTCATGCTACATTTCTCTGGATTGTAGGACCCATAAGGTCAGCTTCTAATTTCCTAACAAACCAGTATTAAAATGCAGGGGGGAGTTCCTTAGTACCTAAAGGGAGGTTTATTTCGTATCTTCGAGCTCCCAAGTAGATTTCCAAGGGGCGTGTTTATCATTTGGTCTAGGTTAAAGATTCTAGTTCGGAGGTTCCCTCTTTACAATTTGTCCCTATGGTTAACAAATTTCCAAAAGTATTTTTCGATGATTTTCCTAGTATTCCTCCCGACAGGAAAACAAATTTTGGGATTGATCTTCTATCAGAAACCCTTCCTATCTCTATTTCTCCATATAGAATGGCTCCGACCAAGTTAAAAGAGCTTAAGGAGTAGTTAAAAGATCTTCTTGATAAGGGTTTCATCTATTCTAGTGTTTCTCCGTGGGGTGCTCTGGTACTTTTTGTGCAAAAAAAATATGGGTCTCTTCGAATATGTATAGATTATACTAGTTGAATAAGGTGATAATGAAGAATAAGTATCCTCTTCCTAAGATTGATGATCTTTTTGACCATCTTCAGGGTGCTAGATGTTTTTATAAAATTGACCTCCATTTGGGATATCATCATTGAAATTAGGGACGATGATATTCCCTAAACTGCTTTTCATACCCGGTATGGTCACTATATATCAACGGAAAGATATGAGAGTCCTCTTTCTAATGAAATTGGTTTCATCCAATTTGAATATCGGAGTAAAACGTTATGGTTGATCTACTTCAGACTATCAAAACAGTCCACCAAAGGATAGATTCGAGAATTTTTTTTATTTTTAGGGGCGTTTTGGTCATTCTTCCTCACCCAAAATCCGTCCAAATCCTATATTAAAGCCTATTAGAAGCATTATACGTTATATTTCATCAAACTCCCTAAAAAAGAAAACCCTAAGCTCCTACATCCAACTTCAAGAACCTCCAAAGTTCACCATTAATTCTACAAATTTATTCAGATTCCAAGTTCCTAGTTCAAGAACTCCAAGAACCATCATTCAAAGGCACGATTAACATCTCAAAAACGAGTATCGATCTAGAGTTCATCATTCAAGGTATGAGGAGTTTTTCAACAAGAACTCTCTTTCGTTCTTGTGCCCAAAAGTAATTTTCTTTACAAAGACATGATTTTTATTTGATTTTTATGAATTTGAAGCATGAACCCATACCTTATGATGATTATTATGAAATCTTGTTGTTTATGATTTTGAAAGATGAATTTACATGTGTGGTGATATAAAGCATGAATCTTGAAGGATATTTATCATGATTTTGATATTTGGGTCGTGAATCCCATTGGAAATTGTTTTTTTCTTTGAGAAAGTGTGTTATAAGCACGTTGATGTTAAATATTTGAGATATTTTGAATAATTTGACCTTTTTGTCTTAATGGAGTTGCTTTGAACTCGAGTGTGAAAGAAATCCACAACATGGTTGATTTTGATAGATGGGAAGCATGATGGCTCCCGATGTATATTTATATATTACTGAAATTGTTTTGTCGTGGATTGTCTTTGAAATGATCTGAGCTAAGTTTGGGAGAAATCTTTAGCACCGAGTGGGAGGTATAAAGCGACCTTACTTTCCTAGAACTATGTGCCCCCGTAGGAGTGAGCCTAAGGCTGATTTATATAGTGATCACTAGTTTTTATGGATTTGATATCGATAGTCCTACTCCGATGGCAAGGATAGGACGGCTCTCCCCAACATGAGTTGTACGTTGGATTCCATGTAGCTCACATGGTTTATGTCGGTTATAGGATCACCCAGTGTGTGTGTGTTTCCTTGTGTCTATTGTGAATGGTGAAGTGATTTGAAAGTGGAATTGTGAAAGTTATTCTTTCAAAAGATTTAAATGATATTTACATTATGAGAATTGATATTCTTGATGAACTGAGAGTGATTGCCAAATTATATGATGACTCACATGTGTTATTGTACTTATTTCATCCTCTCATGATTATGATGATTTTCTTCGGGCTATGTGAGTCTTTCATATATCCTGCATATTTCTTATAAATATTTATGATGATGATGTTTATACAACTGCATACACCCCCATATACTCGGTTCCTTTCCATGGTACTGACCCACATCTTTGGATGTGGGCTGCATTTTCTCAGAATGTAGGTTCAGGTGCTCAGTTCCATGTTCGAAAATGATTCTTCGGGCATGCTCTTCTACATCCTCTGTTGTGGTGAATCCTCATGTTCCGGGGACGTGATGTCTAATGTTGGTTTCACGGAATTGTTTACATTTGATAACTGAGTATGAGTCAGTTGGGGCATGTCTCAATGGCTCGCTGGTTTTATTGATTTTCTTAGAGGCTTGTCAGACTAGTATAGATGTTGGGAGCTGACTAATAAGTCGTATTTTGTTATCTTTCTGAAATTCTTTTATTCTTGGATGATGATTACTCTGTTGATATTTGAGGGTTATTTATGGAAACCCCGTTGATTTGTGTTGAGCTGAATGAAAATGGCTCAAAGGGTTAGCTTGGGGCTACTCGTAGCCTCAAGCACCGTGTGAAGCTCCGAGACCCGTTTTCCGAGGCATTACAGTCGAGGATCGGAAACTACCCCTTTACCCTAGCCAACCATACACAATACAACTAGTAACATATGAATTTCGAACATATAACAAGATGAGCTGAGCTCCAAATTTATAACAAGAACAACCTAAGTCGGGACATGCCCTAGACCATAGCCAAAATGAGTTCAAAAGTAATAGTCTAAAACATAAATGAAATAAGACCATGGAATGAGGGTCTTCAGGAGAATGAAAGCTCACTTCTTCAAGCTGACTCACAAATAATCTAGAGATCACCTATCACTGTGCAGGAAAAGAAGAAGTGTATCCGAACCCTGGATCGCATGGGGATACAACATTCAGAGATGATTAGGGGGTGAGCGCTAGCATGTAACTCAGAGAAGATAAAGTAATGCCATGATCAAATTAGTCCAAAACCATTCAAAACCAATTCACACAATCACATACATACATACATACACACACACACATATATATATATAATATGCCAGATTAGGGAACAGGATTTATCCTGAGAGTTAAAACATTAGCCTGGACTGTGTAGTATCAATCATAAAAAAGGGGCACCCACGGGCTATATGGTTCCGGCTCCCCTTACTGGAAGGTCCTCAGTGCGTGTTAGCCTCATAAACTGGAGGTATCAAGGAATACCAG
Organism: Capsicum baccatum var. pendulum; assembly: GCA_030864225.1. NCBI lineage: Eukaryota > Viridiplantae > Streptophyta > Magnoliopsida > Solanales > Solanaceae > Capsicum > Capsicum baccatum. Next base: position 69,016,815 of record CM061558.1, on the reverse strand, counting down.
GGAATTTCTCGACCCCATGTCAATCCAGGATACAAATATATGTAAAGTTTGGCACATGCACATGGTCATTAAGACCAACCCCTACGCCGGTAAATGAGGGTTTTCAGTATTAGTCCCTTAGGACCTACACCTTCACGGCCAACTATACAACCCCTTTAAGCCCAATTAAAACAATTTACACATTCTCATTCATTAACCAAGAATTATTCATTACGGCATATACCATTGGTATCGTCATGCTAATTATGCTCTCAAGCTAATATCATTATGCAATTCCAATTATTCATCATCTTGGGGGAATATCATAACCCTCGTGATTTATCAAGTCAAATTTGGGGAAATGACTTGACCCCTATAGTTTTTAAAAATCAACTTGGGAGATTGCCTCAACCCCCGTAGGTTATAATTAAGTCAAAACATGGCCAACAAGGCCTTTCCAAAACCATTTTTATCGGCTTAACCATCTATGAAATATAGTAGTTTAGGAGAGTAAGCCGAACCATATAATTAACCATATTTCAAAGCCAGTTATGCAAATGGGTTGAGGTTACACAATTTCCAAAACCAATTCCAAATTCAAAATCTTCAATTTGGGGGAATGCCACGACCCCCATTCCATTTACCTTACCCATGCACTCCATTAGTTTCAAAGCCACTAATTAAGCATAAACAACTATTGGCTATTTAAATCTGCGGCAAACTATTGTTGATTAGCTAAACTCTACTTCAACATCACCTCTATATTACTTGTTTGAGTAGTAGCTTGTTTATTCTGAAGCTACTATTAATTTTGTTACACTGGCCCCTTATACTTATTATTATTTTAAGCCTGATTTGCTCCCCATGAGAAATTGGGATGATTCCTCCTGTTGGGATTATATTTGTTACTGAAGTTCTGTTGTCCCGGACGATTCACATTCCCCATATAATTAATAGAATCTAGATTAACTACATAAGCATTAGCTGTGTACTCACTACTTCCACAAACCTCACACCAAGAATTTACCTGTTGGACTGTATTAGTTGTAACTGCTGCTTGCGAAACCCCCAACTTCATAATGTTAAACTGAGTAAGCATCTGATTTTGCATTATTGCAAGATGAGCTGATAGAGCAGTGAACTGATCTACCTCTAACACACCTGTAACTTTCTTAGGAGCATGCCTCGAGTCAGTATTCCATTCAGGATTCCCTTGTGAAATTGAATTCAGCACTGGGTACAATTTATCATAAGTCTTCTAAGAGCTTGCCCACCTGCTGCTAAATCCAAGAGAATATTGGTATTTGGATCTAACCCCTAAATGAAAGTATGAACAAGAACATCATTAGACTGATGATGGTGAGGGCAATTTCTGAGCATACTGTTAAATCTTTCCCAAGATTGGCAGAGATTCTCTCCTTCTTTCTGTGTAGAACTCAGAATCTCTCTTCTCAAACATGTAGTCTTCCATGATAGAAAGAATCAAAAAAGGAACTTCCAAGATAGATCTTCCCAAGAAGTAATAGAGAGTAGTGGTTCAGCATGCAACCACCTCTTTGCTTCCCCAATTAAAGAAAAGAAGAAAAGAGTGAGTCTGACATAATCAGTATTTACCCCTGTAGGAATGTAAGTATTGCTTACTTCTAGGAAGGTCTATATGTGCTACTGGGGGTCTTCATGTGAAAATCCATCAAATTACCTAGCCAAATTCAGCAACTACAGCATATTCTGTTTTAATTCAAATCGGCCACCTAGCTCGGGCTTGTGAATAATGTTAGTCGTATGGTTTGTAAATGTGATTGCCACCTCACAAATAGGTCTAGCAGCTGGTTGACCAGGAACAACTGGGATAACCGAAGCTTAGACATGGCACCATAGGTGCACAGATCCAACGTCAATCACATGAACACAAATACAAACAACAAAATACGTTAGTTTTCCTCCGAAGTAGTTTCTTATTTAACATTGCGGCATGATGTGGCTATGTTGGTTACTCAGACTTCACCAACAAGCAAATGAGTACCTTGATTACTCAAACTTCATCATGATAGCCTAAGAGTTGGCCTCTAATTTTCTCTCTCTATTTTGAACTTATGAATTTTACACCTAATTGTTTTTTTCGATTTCCCATTATGCTCAAGGGGTAGTGGTATAAAAATATAAGACCCAAGCAATTGATGAGGCATGTTGTACTTCTTGGAACTTGCGTGAGGAATGTAATTCTTTGTTTCTAGCTCAACAAATTCAAGAATATTGATATATGTTTCCTCTTTATTGCACTTTTATTTAGGTTTGAATGGCTCGATCAATAACTTACTATCCAAACATAATGTGTAAAAATTCTTTAAATGAGGTCCAATAATCCCCAACTTAGGAATTGCAGTCTTATTTACATCCTCACATAACTCTAGTATGCTCTCCTTAATAGTGACATTATCCTTAAGAGTATGCGTAATTGTTAACTCTTATAATTTCAATTCTATTGCGTTCAAACGCGCATACAAGTGTACGTGATTGTACAAGTAATATAGTGACTTACACAGTCGGATATTGTACCCATGAGAACTACGTAACTAGCAATTCAACAAAATTTAGTTTTAGACAAGGGGTATTAAGTGTTATCAAGTACCAATATGATTTTAAAGTTTGGAATAAAAATATAAATAAATAAGAAATAACAATTTCTCATAATAGAAAAGCAAGCAACGATTGTAAACAGTAATGATGAGAATTCTAGGGTGAGGCACTTATAATAATCCTAGAAATCTCTATTCTTATCACAGTTTAGTTGGTCATTGGGTTGTCGATTCGCAAGGTTTATAGTACGATCTTGGCCTTCCGACCTCAAATCTTTTACCTAATTGAATATTGATACTATATTGGCTAGAAGAGATGAAATAGTTCATCTAGATTCATACAACTATCTTTTTGCAATTGAATCAAAAAAGGCTTACAGGTATATCACTATCCTAGATGCTATATTTCATAAAAGGATAAAAAACTTTCTCCTTAATTTCTTCATTCTATCTTACGATTCTCCTTCTGGATTCACATAGAAATATAGATTTATTCTAATGGTGGCCTATACATATTTTCAGGCTAGTCTATGAACCGTTGTTCCAACGTTTATAAGTTATAATCCAAGGTATTCAAATGTAAATATAATTATAATGATCTTTATACTAGTGTGTGAAATGCTCATGAGGTTAAAAATGTTCATAGAAATCTTTTAGAGCCAAGTTGAGCTAAGATCCTTTGATTCACCCAAAGTTTGGAATTTGATACTACAAAGGTCATCTTTGAACAACCATAAATTTTTGTATATATAGAATTTGTAAGATTAAGAGATAAAAAATATTATATAATCGAATTAGCTTTCCAACAATACCAATTTTGCCTAAATTCGATAATCGAGTGAAAAATTATGCCATTTTTCCTGTGAGGCAGTAAGGGGTCGCGTCGCAGGGGTTGCTTGACCCAACTAGAGGTCGCGACGCGGGGGATATTCCCTCACATTTTAGCTCCTTAATAATCAAGGGGTACTTTGGTCCATTCCCCTTCAACCCCAAACGTCCAAAGTACGAATTTTAAGACCCAATAAGGCATTACTTGCCCATCTTCCTCAAATAAACTCATGTAAAAACCCTTCTCCATTCCTAAGAACACAAAAATCAATGCATCAACATTCAAGAACCTTAAGTAAAAGTTACTCTCATTCAAGATTCAATCCTTTGAGGTATGTTAGATATTCATCCATAAGACCTTTTCACCCATGGAATTCAAGAATCCATCTTTTATGTTTTAAATCATGAAATCACATATTTATAATGATTTATATCTATGAAGGTTTTGTGGATTTTGATTATACATGATGTTTGGAATCTAATTGCATTGAAAGCAACCTTTATTGCATATTTTATTAATTATGTCCATGAACTTACAAGAATTTGGAATCTTTATAATGTTTCCATGAAACTGTTGGTGATATTAAACCTTACATGGTTGAATGGTGTTGTTGTTTGAATTTAAATCCTAATTGGTGATCTTAGAAGTGAAATCATGCTATTACTACAAGTTCTAAAATTATTCCCATGCCTAGTTTAAACCATAAATTACAAGTGTTTGATAAAATGCCTAATTGATTGGGTTTTGAACAATAACTAGTTATTACACATTTTTAAGTTAAGATTTTGGAATTTGCTTTCAAGTGGAATGCTTTGTAGTATGTTTAAAATATTGTGGTTTCCGTATCATGTTCATGAGAATTTCAGAATAACTCCTTAGTTTATGATTTTGCTATGTGATCGTGCTATCTCATCATGTATAGAAGTATCCTCATGTTAAAGTCTTGGTCCCCATGTATTTGATGAAATTCTTATGTGAATAATTGTGAACAATAATTCCCTTCCTTGGTTTCAAAGCTTCTATGTGACCCTGTTATTGTTATCGAGTCCTAGGGGTTATGAATACCCATAAATTTAGCTCTTTATTTATTCTTAGTTGTTTCAGAATAGTTTCAGACAGGTATGAGCTTTAATATGTTAGTCCGTTATCATATCAGTCAAACATATATTAGTCCAGTAATTTGAGTCAATTCCTTCTTCAGTTAACTTAGCTTAGTCTCATAATTAGTATCAGTTCAGTTGGGAGTAGGATTCAACACCGAGCGAGCCTAGGGATGGGGGCTCACCTGTCAGTTAGGACTGGATCCTTAGAAACAATCCCTAAGTTCTAGAACTACATAGCCAGCATAGGTTATGAGATTGCAACTGTTAGTTAGGAATGAAACTCTCAGGGATCACCCTCTAGTTAGGACTGCTCTCAGGGGTCACCCATTAGTTAGGACTAACTCCACGGGAAGTATTAGTACCCATGGTATGGTACTAGCACCCTTCCAACTGAGGTCACAGGTTGGACCCCAACTCAGTTTATAATCATGGTATGTTGGTTAGATGAACAGTCCCACAGTTATAGTTTCAGTTTCAGTCTCAATGTAAAACTCAATTCAATTTTACAGAACCAGGACTGTCAGACACTGTCACTAAGTATCAGTAATTCAGTTATCAGTAATCACAAATATCAGTTACTTAGTATCAAAAATTAGTACTCAACTTCAGTAAAAGATCAGATACAATAGACATGCATATGCACAGTATTGCATACTGAGCATTTTATAGCAGTCTTAGTTATTCATGTACTCTTATTCAGTTATGCTATATCATTCAGTCAGTTACTGTTTATGCATATGAACCCCTACATTCAGCCTTACCTCATTTAGCATACCAGAACATTCAAAGTACTGACTGCATACTCATTTCTTGCTCTATGATGTCTCATATCATAAGTTCGGACGTTCAGGTTCATAACTGCACCTAGATATCCCAGAGCACTAGTAGCTGCAGTGGTGGTGAGTCCTTATAATCTGAGGAACCTTTATGTTTATTTCAGTTCAGTTCAGCAGTCAGTCAGAGTTAGTTGGGGACTTGTCCTATCAACTCCAAAGTCATTCTGTTAGAGGCTTTCAGATACTTTCAGTTAATTATTCATTTATTAGTTGCTATTGATAGTCTTATAGTATTGTTTTCAGATAGATACTTTTAGTATTGTCTTCGTATTTAAAACTCTATGGCATTTTCAGTTAAATTATGCACATGTTTCTCTATTATTTTACTTAGTGCTCACAGCAGATACCAGCATGGGTTAGCTTGCGTTCCTTCAGGGCTGTAGGCACCGTGTGGCGTCCATGGTGTACTCTCGGGGAATTACAAAGTTGGTATTAGAGCCTACGATTTTAAAGTGTCCTAGAGAGTCTGAAAGCCGCATCAAGTAAAGTCTTGTGCATGGGTGTCACTACAAGAAAACTTCTTATTACCTAGGGATTTTCATAGGGATAATGTGGTAAAATTCCCAATTAATTTGATTACCTGTGGATTTTCTTACCAATTATAATCCAAAGGAAATACCTTCGTAGGTAATTATTACCTACGAATTTATAAAATCCCTAGATAATTTAGCTGCAAAAATAAATCCGTAGGTAAGTTATTTGTGGATTTATTTGCGATTAACTATCAAAATTTTATATGAATTATTTGGTAAAATTTCATAAAAAATGATTTTACCTGCGGATTTCCACGAAAAAAATCACAAATTATTCCCCACGAAGATTCTCACGTAAATCCCTAGGAAATTTAGCTGCGGAAATAAATCTGCAGGTATGTTATTTGTAGATTTATTTGCGATTAACTATCAAAATTTTGCATGAATTATTTGGTAAAATTTTGTAAAAGAAGGATTTTACCTGCGGATTTTCACGAAAAAAACATAAATTATTCCCTACAAAGATTTTTAAGTAAATCCCTAGGTAATTTAGCTACGAAAATAAATCCGCAGGTACGCTATTTGCAGATTTATTTGCGATTAACTATCAAAATTTTGCATGAATTATTTGGTAAAATTTCATTAAAAGGGGAATTTTACCTGCAGATTTTCAAAAAAAAATCACAAATTACTCCCCACGAAGATTACCAAGTAAATCCCTAGGTAATTTAGTTACGGAAATAAATCTACAGGTACGTTATTTGAGGATTTATTTGTAATTAAGTAGCTATATTTTGAATGAATTATTTGATAAAATTTCATTAAAAAAGGATTTTACCTACGGATTTTCATGAAAATAATTCACACGAAAATTACTAGAAACATTTTACAATTAATCAAAAATCTATTTAAAACCTTCAATAATTCTCAAAAAAATCATTCAAAACAAGTTTAATGTAAAACATTATAGACAACAAAAAACATAGATCAAAACATCCACATCAATAATGTATGATTCTTAAATGGTCCAAAACAAAATATTTTAGTAATCTTCTTTAGATGGATGTTCATCGTTTGAAGATGATTTGTTGTATACATGTTTCATCAACAAGTGTAACTCCTTTCTCATCCTCTTATTTTTCTTTTGCTCATTCTACAAATGAGCATACAAATCAGTATTTGAAGCATCAACCTGAGACTTAATCATCTCATCAATTTCTTTTGGCAAAGTTAAAGTTGAACTATTAGTTGCCTTTACACTTCGACCTAGGAAGCCAAGACCTTTGAGTCTTTCTTTTTTCTTTTCACCAATAGATTGCACCCAGATATCCATTTCACTTAACTGAGCCAGCTGCCTAGCTGAATTAGTTTCTCCATCCATAGCTGATGCACTTTTAACAACTAATATTTCTTGTTTCTTGCTTTCAAACTCATTCTGCATAAGGATATGTTAAGTCAGACCATAAAAAGTGGTAAGAAATATATTATTAGCATAAATTATATTAGATTATAGACTAACTACTGCTATATTATTAATAGACTAACTTCTTATTTTCATAGCACTTAATCAACAGTAAATCATTGAACTAGATGCCAACAACAAAAATTTGTATATTTTTAAATATGAACTAGAAGACAACAACAAAGATTAGTCTATATATGTTGACAACAACAAAGACCAATATTCTAGCTTACAAACATTATTAACCTTTATATCAGCCACTAAAGCTTAGTAATTAAAGACTTGAAAACTAGCCATGCTTGATGAAATTGTTGTGATAGCCTACAAAGTAAGGCTAATCCGGCCTTTTTCTTCTTAGTCAGTGTTTGATCGCTAATCTATTCATCAGGTAAATGCAAACAGGTTCCTATCCCTTGTTTAGGGAAGAAATCCTATAAACTTCATCAATATCTAAGTATCTAGTTAGGTCGCAGATACATCTACTGAACGAGTACAATTATGCAAAAATTATGTGGAAAAAAAATAATATTTACATCTTTTGACCTCTTTAATATGCTATTACAAAATTTACATTTCTGATATATACTGATATATACTTAGCTACTGATACATCTGTATTCTTGAGAACTACACTAGATCAATGTATCCCTACATAGAGGGTCGTCTAATTGTATGAATTGTTCTATCAACAAACAATGGTATTTTAAGTTTGTTCTTCTTGTCTATCAGGATGTTAACTTGTGGAAACTAATGGGGGATTTTAATCTCCACGGTATTACAGTGCCAGGTAAACCTTTGAATCATAATCTCTTTGCTTTTGATTTGATGTTATAGGGCCAAGAGAGGGCTGATGAGAAAACTACTAAACACTCCTCTCGAGTGATATACTTAAACGAAGAACCTATATACAAATATGGACACCATAGTTTAACCTTACCAGAACTTGGTTTCATTCTCCTTCTTGATTTGCATTTTTTTTTCCTGGGTAATGAAAATAAAAAAGGACATAAATTTGTCATACTATCTATTATTTATTTTTGTCTACATATATATGTAGTGCTCTATACACAGATGTCTTAACTGTTCATTAAGATGAGCGCTCATGCCTGGACATTACATCAAGTGAAGCTGTGCTAAACATAATTATTTTATTGAAATCATTTTCTCAAATGAATCAACATGCTACCAGCGGACAATTAAACAGTTTAACAATTATCTCAAATTCAAAACTGTATACCGGCTTGGAGAAATCAAATCCATACCTACTATGAGGCATAACATATCAAGGCATACCTAAGAGCTTATTGGGACTGTAAAGAGTCCTAACGATAGCTAAAACTCCAATAATTAAGGGAACACTACTATTAATACTCACTCCCTGGGGTCACCCCATTTGGTTGCCTATAAATGATAATTACATAGATAATTGCATTTTTGTTAAGTTACTGCAAAATAATAATTAAGTTAGTTAGAAGGAAAGAATGTTTTGAGAAGGAAATCACTAGAGGGTGTACGTCTTAGATCTCTTTGCTAACGTGCACCAATACCATTTTGATGGCAAAGTGAAGAAGAGGAAGACCTAGAAGGAAGGTCCACTTGACAATTAGGACCTCCCCAACGACGGAGGATTTGATTGGAAAATATGTGGTAAGGGGAATATCATTGGTGGAAACGAATCGAAGCGGAATGACAACTAGTATGAATATTGGAGTACAAGGAAACTTGACTAAAATCACCATAGCTCCACCTAGCCCTATCTTGACTGTGGGTGTTGTTACTACTGGCGATGTGGGATCTGGGAAATCGACAAGGGAAATTGGTTCTACTAGCCAAGTGATAGAAGAAAATGTGAATCAAGATGAATTGAAAGTGTCACACAGCACTTGATAGACGGGTATGAATCAGAACATTGCGGTGACACGCCAAGGGATTCACAGAGTAGCTCGATAACTCAATTTGGGGAAAGGTTCTTCCAAGGAGGAGGGGAATGCTTGGTCCAACTTATTCACCTTTAACCGTACAACATATACTAGTATGACTCTTAATTTTAAACCCCTAAATGTTATTAACGACATACCTGTGGTAATACTAGAAACACCTGAAATTGAAAAACAAACACATGAATGGAATAATGCCCTTGTAGTATCCACGTTTGGAGAGGCTCCTGCTTTCTCGTATATACGAAACTATATAGCTTGCTTTTGGAAGTTTGTTGCTGAACCTGAGTTGTACTATCATGATGATGGCTTTTACATAGTGAAGTTCCAAAATATGCAGGATATAGACGATGTTCTCTTATCTAGTCTATATTCTATCAATAGTATGGGTCGCCATCTAAGGTCATACCTTCTCTCTATATGGATCTACAACCATTCTCTCCCATACCTATAAACCCTTAATTTTTATCCCAAAAACTTAATAAAAGCTGAATCAAATAGAGTTTTATCTTTCTCTAGACGTATAGGTGAAAGGTTAATAGTCATTTGCTGTGGGGTTACTGAATCAAGATTTCTTAAGTTCATGGCATATAGAATGAATGCAATCATGTTTCAGTCTTTTCCAGCAGCCGAGAATGAAAGCCTTGGACAATTGTTTGTAGTTTCAAGAAGTTCACCTATCTTGGATTTCTCTAACCATCTAAAAGTAACTGAACAACTTTCAAAGATTGGTTTAAAATATATACCATCTCCTAATATTAGGTTTGGGACAAGAAGACGTGGTTTAAGAATAGCATTTGCTCTGGATACAGGAAGAATTCCTAGTAGTGATGATTAAGATGACCTCAATGGCAATAGTCGTGATCTAGGAGGAACTCATTTGGGAAGGATAGTAGGTGCTGGAGGCAGGCAGTACTTGGAAAAGCTTAATTCAGCTTGAAAAAATTTTCCTATGAAAGTATTTTTGCTTCTCCTAGGTTTTTATACAGCAAATGCCTTGGCTACAATCCTAAGGTAGGCTGGTGATTGGTATGTATTAGTACCTGGAGTCTTCATAGCTGCAATTAAGGGAATTGGAATGCTGATGTATAAAAAACCACCTTCTCTTCCATCCAGGAGGTTGCAGTCTGTGGTTTTAGTGGTGAACTACTAGAAAACTGGTGTTATTCTAGGTCTCTAGCTGCAATAGAGTGTCGTACGCTAGAGTTTTAGTGGAGATAAACATGACTCAAGATCTAATAGATGTGGTTGAGATTTTTGATCCCAGTGGAAAGATTAACAACCAACAGGTGGCTTATAACTGGAAACATCTATTTTGTGAAAAATGTACAAAGTTTGGCCATGTATTCCAACACGAAGAACCAAGGTATAATCAACCTCTAAAAGAGACAAAACCATGTTATAGAAGGTGCTCATAGACAAGGCAGAGAGGTAAAATAATGGCTACCTAAACATGTTGCTGAAGAAATGGATAAACAACCCCAATATACTGTTGCTACTAAGGGAGACAAAACCATGTTATAGAAGGTGCTCATAGACAAGGCATAGAGGTAAAAAAATGGCTACCTAAACATGTTGCTGAAGAAATGGATAAAAAGATCCAATATACTGTTGCTACTAATATACCACATCCACAGATCATAGGATTTAGAATTAAAGATAATCAAGCATTGGTTCAGAAAGATGATCAACGCAAGAGTAATTTTAATGAATAAATGTGGAATGATACCCTAGAAAGAGTGATTACATCCATACAAATAGGTGAAGATATCAGGGATGTAAATTTGTTGTTGAAGAATATTATCGCAAATGGGAAAACTAGTTCTCAATCACAGTAGCAAATTATCACAATTTTAAAAATCTAGTTATTATTTTAAAAACATATCTTATCATTTCTGATATAGTATGTACATCGATATATCCCAAGACTTTCTTCAATTAATTTTTCTACAAGTTAACGCATCTATCTAACTATATAAAGGCATAGGACACATGTCAACATATGGGCAACTATTAAACCAATTGAAATTGACAGTCCAAGCAGAAAATCTTAACATAAAAATTGAAACCGCAGCGTCTGACCCACAAATTCTATTGCTCGACTTCAATTACTTCTATATTAACTAAATGGTTCTAAAGCACTTATTCAAACATAATAGAACATTTATGACTATGTTCGAAACAAGTTGAGATCGGCTAAATGAATCCCATTTCTGTATTTTAAGCTTATTTTATATCATTATCATTGATATAAGATCAAGTTCAAAAATACAAGAAGCAAACTAGAACAAGAACAACAAGATATCAATAACAATTCTAGTGAATCGAAATAGGCCACACACGGCTTCACTAGACTTCAATATTACAACAAAAAACAAATTTTAAGAGAACAAGAATTCAACAAGAAGTAGTGAATTGAAATTGGACCCACACGGCTTCATTACTTCAAGATTGAAATGAACTCAACTAGAAAATAGAGTAAATGAACACTTACATAAGTAGCTTCAGCTTTCTTATTTACCCAATTTTCATCACTTTTCTTGCGATGAGTTCGAAAATAAAATTCTGAAACAGAAGGATCTTTTCCAGCAACTTCTTTCTATATATATTCAAAAAAGATATGTATATTATGAACATTGAATATGATATTATTTTCTTCAAAGAAATATATTTAAAAAGATTTATAATTAGCATTCTCTTATAGATCAATCGATGAGGTACACAACCACCTGTATAAAGTGATGCACCGACATTTGAATCACGATTGTCTTTATTTCATTCAGATTTTTTTTTTAACTCGACTCTCAATACACCTCCATCTCCTTCAATACCGCATCCCCATCCAATGTGGCTTTAGAGGCAGTTTTTTTTCTAACATCTTGGAAAAGTTGGTCATTTTTTAAGATGCCCTTTTATTAAAATTGGACCATATAGCATCATTATAGAGAGGAAGCCACTTAAATTTCTTCTGCATATATCAAATGAATAAAATATTAGCTATATAGTCCCACAATTATATTTATACATGAATCAGAATGTATAAATTTTTTACCTTGAATTCCTCAAACCACATCTCGCGAGTAGTCTCTGGAAACTTCTTCCATGAAGGTCTAGCCAATTCAAACCTACTCCGAATGCAAGTAGTAATACCATCAATAACTACCTTATGTGGATCAAACCTACATAACATATAGTAGTTATCAAACACCTGCACATATAAATAGTCCGCCAAAATATATGTATTATTAAAAATTAGTCGTATTACCCATCCCTTTCAGGTACAATCCATATTTGATTATCATCGGCTACATTGTCAACTATATTAGGTGAGGTGGCTGGAGTAGGTGACATTAATGGTTTAGAATCTTGATTTGTAGGTTGGGACCGATTAGATTGAGGTGAAGATTCAATAATAGTAGGTTGTGGTTGGTTGATCCCAAGATTAGGTTGAGACTCATGTACATGAAGTAGACTAGTTGGGAATAGAGGGGTTGTGATGGTACTATGGGAGGCACAACAATGTTATAAGTCTAGGATTGATTGACTTTAGGATTTTGTTGATGTGAGGAAAAGTTATTCACATGAGGTGAACCAGTATGAGATTGAAGGGATCCTGACGGAATTATGGAAGGCAATTGAATTGTTTGATGCTCTATTGTCTATTTTTTTACTTGACTTCTCTCCCTTTCCATTAGGTAATCCAACTCTTTTAGATCCTACACCTTGCATCTACATCAAATAAAAATAGAAAAATAATATATTAGTGTTTTAATTGATGAACAACACATGAATAAAGGTGATAAAAATAATATATTAGTGTAAACAAAACAATTTTATTAAGTATTAGAGTGAAAAAGGTCCAAATAAAGCAAAATGGATATCGTGATTCATGATACAACTGATTTCGGCTTGTGCACAAAGAATGTTAGAGCTACAAGGAACATTAGACATAGTACTACAATTTTGAGTTCTAAACATGTAAACCAGCTGACGTAGGGCGTCAATTTTGGCTATTTATGTTCCAAAAAGATGCAGGTTCTTTTGTTTTAGAGAATCTTTTTGAAAGTCAGTAAGTTCATGTTGATTTCACTTACAAAAGTAGATTATTTGTAAAAAAAAAAAAGAATGAGAGTGACATAAGTTAACCAAGCCTCCCTCTTCAATGTCATCAGGTATGCAAATAAAGCAGTAAAGAAATCCCAGCATATTTGTTAAAAGATTATTAAAAGATTATTTGTCAACCCAAGCCTCCCTCTTCAATGTCATCAGGTATTATTAAAAGATTATTTGTTAGCGCCTATATTTGGAGACTCTTCTACAATAGGCTCAACATGATGATCAAGTTCTATCCCAACAGCATCATACACCATACCTTGATACCTATTTACGTGTTTAGAGTCTTCCGCTAGAATATTACTTTGACTGCTTGAAGACATGTCAAAGATACATCCTTGATGACTAGTTGAAGCACTTGAATGGACATATTCATTCAAATTATTTGAAGGAGCTTCCTCTCCATGTTACGTCCAATACCAATATCCTGGACTGAATCTTTTCTTAAAAATATGAACATTAACTTCAACGGGTGTAAAGTGCTTCATGTTCTTACAACTTTTACAAGGACACTTTATGACTTTCTCGGACAAGTACTTCGGTTAACTACAAGCAAATTTAATGAACTCTTCCATGCCTTTTATAAATTCATCTGTATATACCACTTTACCAGGAAGAAGTCTATTTATCATTCATTTTCGATACTCCATAATAGTCATTTCCGAATCAAAAGATACCATATATAAAAATGCATAATAGTAAAATTTAAAGAGTTCCCAGTCTTCATTTTCACTAAAGATTTAATGAGCCAATACAGTCAACAAAGACAGCAGTATGATTGCATAAAGTTCAAAGTCAACCAACATGATGAAACAATTCAAACTTGCCATAATCCTTTCGATTATAGTTTTTCAGTGAGGCATTTGAAACAGACACTTGCTTCCTTTAGCCTATGATGGTTAGTCTGTAGCTCACATTTCACTCAAATAGAATTCCAGTGATCTAAACTTGTTAAGCTTTCTGGCAGCCAAAAGAATGAGCAATTTGTATATTTATTTTCTGGTAACTTAAGTTAGTTATACTACATTAAAAATGAAAAGTTGATCCAATAAATTTCCTAAATGGATACAAGAATCTTATCTTATAGAATTTGAGTTACTTGAAAAGAAAAGGGAATAAGTAGGAACACAGTAGATAGGTGCATCATCTGTTAGACTTCAGTATAAATAGATTGACATTAGGAAATTCAGGCAAATGTAATGGTAATATTTGCAGATTAAGAGTACAATTACAGATAGCACTTACTCTGTATGTTTTCATTTGATCAATGTTAGGCCAAAGGAGGTCAAACACAGTCGTACCATAGCTTAGCAGACTCAGGCTGCAAAGACATAACCTAACTATAGAAAAATCATCGGGAAAAAGGTATCAGATTAATACTACCTTATGCATATTATGTTAGAATAGAGTTGTCTTTTACAGAGGTTGTTTATCTGATGGCTAGAAATAAGAGCTAAAGTCATAAAAGATTTAGTAGAGGAGGATCACAAAAACAGTTTTGGTATGGTACGGATTTGGTCATCTTAACAAATGTTTAATTTGAAAATTAGAGTTCACGTAACAAAGGTCACTCATTTGTTGGAGTTGGATGTCTAGAGATAGGTTCTGGTTTCTGAACATGGTCGCTAAGATGGATGACACATTTTTCCTCTGTGGATTATCCATTTTATTAACTCTCACTAATGACAAACTAGACTGCTAGTGTACTGGATCTACCCGATGCACTACTCCCCTCATACTCCAATCATATCAATAGAAAGAACCCATTAACAACATTAACAATTGTTACTCCAATCATGTCAATAGAAAGAACCCATTATCAACATTAACAAATTTGCCAGAAAATATCAACATTAACAACAGAGTCTAGTAATAGAGTCAAGAACCCATTAACAACATTAACAATTGTTACTCCAATCATGTCAATAGAAAGAACCCATTAACAACATTACCAAATTTGCCAGAAAATACCAACATTAACAACAGAGTCTGGTAATATAGTCTTGTTTCCTTAACAACATTAACAATTGTTACTCCAATCATGTCAATGGAAAGAACCCATTAACAACATTAACAAATTTGCCAAAAAATATCAATATTAACAACATAGTCTGGTAACAGAGTCTTGTTTCCTTAAATACACTAACAATTGTTACTCAACAGAGGTACAATACCTGATCGAGACAGAGGAACCGTCATACATTGAGAATTGAAAATGAGGAAAACGATGAGAGGAGACTTCTTAGAGAATTTGTGAGATTAATTTTTTTTGTGACTTAAGAGAATTAACTTGAGAGAATATGGATGGACACCACTGAGCTGTCAAGTGGAAAAAAAAGGAGGGAATACGTCTTCCCTGAAAAATTTTATATCGATTAATATACTATTCTAAAAAAAATCATCAATTTTAAATGTTCGGTCATGACAAAGAAAGAGTCACTACTTTAGTCTTCAAAATCGAAATAAAAATCCAAAATAACTTAAGGCCAAATCGAATTTATTTATGTTTGTTCGTTACGGTTGTCATTTCGTCAATCCAAAAATTAAATAGGTTGTTTAAATAGATTTCAAAAAAATGAATACAACAACTAACCCAATTTAGTCCCACAAACTAGGGTTTGTGGAGGGTACAGTATACGCAGACCTTACCGCTGAGGTAAATAGGTTGTTTTCAATAGACCCTCGATTCAAGAAAAATAGTTTGAAGCTGTCCAATTTCAAGAAAAATATTAGTCAAAATTTATTTAAGATTGACCGTTGATCAATTATAATGAACGATTGAGATTAGAATTGAGGAGATGAGTCAAATTAGGATTAGATATTGGGTTAAAAAAATTGAATTGGGAATTTCGATTGAGTCAAATTAAACTCAATTGACACAAATTGAGTATAAAATGGCTAGAATTTAAATAAATTAGGAAAATTGAATTGAATTACGTAGATATTTAATAAATATATAAAATTAGTATTAAAAAATAAAAAAATACTATTTTTAGTAATTGAGTAGACTATTATTTATTAAATGCATGAAAGCCATAATAATAAAGTCGTAACAACAACAACAAAAACAACAACAACAATAATAAAAATAATAATAGACAATGTTTGTAAATGATGGGCATGTATACTTGCGGAAATGATTTAATAAATATAGTAACTATATAAATTAATATAAATATAAATTATTTGTTAATAGTCTGCAAAAAAAAGTGACGGATATTAAGAATCGATATAAATGAAATAATAACATAATAATAATAATGATAAAAATAATAAGACTCGATATAAATTTCGTTTAACATAAACCAAATTGAATTCAAAAATAAATTAAAATTAACATCAATTATATATAAGGTTGGCTAATAAATAAAACTAAGAAGATAATTGAATCGACTTAAGTGCTACTTAAATATAATAATAATAAATAAATATTGATCAACGGCTGAGATCTAAAAATTAAAATTTTGGTTTAAAAATTGAATAGAATCTGAAATTGAGTTCAATTGGACACAATTTGGGCTAGAATTGTAATAAATTGTATAAAATTATGCTAAACTTGTTATATATTGGCAAAATCAGGCTAGAAAATAAATAAATTGGAAAAAGTAAATTGACTAAGATTGTTAATTAATACAATAATAATAATAGTAAAATAAATAATATAATTATTCTCAGATTAGTTATGAATAAATTGTGTAAATAAAAACATGGCACATAATGTATTACTTTAAAATCAACGATAACAATAATTCGAAATAGACACCTATAAAATATGAATATAAAATTTAAAATTGTTGATAATACATCTATGATACTATGTCAATAAACTAATTTTAATTTCTTGAGCATCTTCTGTTTGGTAATATACGTGTCCACCGATTTAATGTCTAATTTTTTTTTATTTTATGTTTTTTATTATTCAAGTTTATCCTTTTAATATTTAAATTTTTCAAGTCACAAAATTTCCAAATAATTTTCCAGGTAATAAAATCCATTACATAAATTTCCACCAAAATATCTCTAAGTAAATTTGTAGGATAAATTACCTGGGGATATTTCTATGAATTTAAAAGATATATATATATATATATATATATATATATATATATCCATATAGCTGCGGATTTACCTAGAGATAAAATACTCACTGATATATTTTCCCAGGTAATGTCGCAAGTAATAATTTCTTAGGTAAATCCCTAAGAATAAATCCCCAGCAAAATTCGCAGCACAAAATCCCCAAATAATTTCCTATGTAATAAAATCCATTACATAAATTTCCACCAAAATATCTCTAAGTAAATTCGTAGTATAAATTACCTAGGAATTTTTCTAAAGATTCAAAATATATATATATTTGTCCATATACCTGCGGATTTACCTAGAGATAAAATACCCACCGATATATTTCCCCAGGTAATGTCGCAAGTAATACTTTTGCAGGTAAATACCCAAGAATAAATCCCCAGAAAAATTTACAGCACAAAATTCCCAAATAATTTTCTAGGTAATAAAATCCATTACATAAATTTCCACCAAAATATCTCTACGTAAATCCATAGTATAAATAGCCTAGGGATTTTTCTACAGATTTTAAAAATATATATATTTGTCCATATACCTGTGGATTTACCTAGAGATAAAATACCCACCGATATATTTACCCAGGTAATATCGCAAGTAATACTTTCGCAAGTAAATCCACAAGAATAAATCCCCAGCAAAAGTCGCAGCACAAAACCCCCAAATAATTTCCTAGGTAATAAAACCCATTACATAAATTTCCACCAAAATATCTCTAAGTAAATCCGTATTATAAATTACCTGGGGATTTTTCTACGGATTTAAAAAATATATATATTTGTCCATATACCTGCGGATTTACCTAGAGATAGAATACTCGCTAATATATTTCCCCAGGTAATTTTGCAAGTAATAATTTCATAGGTAAATCTCAAAGAATAAATCCCTAGCAAAATTCGCAGCACAAAATTCCCAAATAATTTCTTAGGTAATAAAATCCATTACAGAATTTCCACCAAAAAATCTCTAAGTAAATCCAGAGGATAAATTACCTGAAAATTTATCTACGGATTTAAAATATATATATATATTTATCCATATACCTGCGGATTTACCTAGAGATAAAATACCCGCTGATATATTTCCCAGGCAATGTCACAAGTAGGAAATTTGCATAATATGGCGCCAAATTTACCTGGGGAATTTGTTGCAAATATATAGTTCGCAGGTAATATATTATAATATTGATGAATTTAATAATTTCGTAGGTAAATTCGCATGTATTTTCTGCGATATTATTCCCTAGGTAAAATCCCCAGGTAATAAGCAGTTTTCTAGTAGTGTGTGAAGCACACAACACTTATAGACAGGAGGCTACGAGGTGTTTTAGGAAAAGTTTCTCTCTTTTATATCTCAGATCGTGCTATAGAAAGGATCTCTAAGAAATTTATATAGATTCTCATTTCTTTCTCTATTCATGCCATCCCTGCCTTGTTTTCAAGGTAACATAAACAATCAAGCTTAAATCCTTACAAATAGAGCTTTTCAGACAATCCCCGCAGACAGTTATGGGATTGCCGCTGGCTCAAAAGTATCCCATTAGTTTCGTTATGTTCCAAAGTTTTAAAAATTTTATTCATGATCATGAAAACTCATGCACTAACCCAAAGTAAGCTGTGACCTCAGATCCCTTC
Source organism: Capsicum baccatum var. pendulum (assembly GCA_030864225.1). NCBI lineage: Eukaryota > Viridiplantae > Streptophyta > Magnoliopsida > Solanales > Solanaceae > Capsicum > Capsicum baccatum. The sequence goes on along the minus strand of CM061558.1, from coordinate 68,997,790 downwards.
TCAATATTCTAGGATAGCATATGATCTAGAGTTAGAAGCATGAAACCAGGAGTTATTGTATTGAAATCAGCCCTTATTATGTATTTTATGAATTATGTCCATGAACTTACAAGAATTTTGAATCTTTATCATGTTTCCATGAAATTGTTGGTGATATTAAACTTTATATGGTTGAATGGTTTTGTTTGTTGAATTTCAATCCTAATTGGTGATCTTAGAAGTGAAATCACGCTATTACTACAAGTTTTAAAACTATTCCCATGCCTAGTTTAAACCATGAATTACAAGTGTTTGATGAAATGACTAAATGATTGGGTTTTGAACAATGACTACTTATTACATGTTTACAAGTTAAGATTTTGTAATTTTCTATCAAGTGGAATGTTTCATAGTATGTTTTAAATATTGTGGTTTCCCTATCATGTTCATGAGAATTTGGAATAACTCCTCAATTTATGATTTTACTATGTGATCGTGCTTATCTCATCATGTCTAGAAGTATCCTCATGTTAAAAGTCTTGGTCCCCATGTATTAGATGAAATTCTTAAGTGAATAATTGTGAACAATAATTCCTTTCCATGGTTTCAAATCTTTCATGTGATCCTGTTGTTATTGTTATCGAGTCCTAAGGGTTGAGAATACTAAGAAATTTAGTTGTTTATTTAGTCTTAGTAGTTTAAGAATAGTTTCAGATAGGTATGAGATTTATTAGTTTAGTTCATTATCATATCATTCAAACTTAGATCAGTTTAGTAATTTGAGTCAATTCCCTATTTAGTTAAGCTTAGCTCAGTTTTGTAATCAATATCAATTTAGTTGGGAGTAGGATTCAGCACCGAGCGAGCCTAGGGATGGGGGCTCACCCATCAGTTAGGACTTGGTCCTTAGAAGCAATTCCTAAGTTCTAGAACGATGTAGCCAATGTAGGTTATGGTATGTCACCCGTTAGTTTGGAATGACACTCTCAGGGATCACCCGCTAGTTAGGACTGATCTCAGGGGTCACTCATTAGTTAGGACTGACTCTACAACCAGTGTTAGCACCCGTGGCACGGTACTTGCACCCTTTCAACTAGGGTTACAGGTTGGACCCCAACTCAGTTTATTAGGGTAGGTCGGTAAGATGAACACTCCTACAGTTATAGTTTCAGTTTGAGTCTCAGTATAGAACTTAGTTCAGTTGTACAGAACTAGGACTATCAGACACAGTCACTCAATATTAGTAATTCAGTTATCACTAATCACAGATATCAGTTACTCAGTATCAGAAATCAGTACTCAGCTTCATTAAAAGCTCAAATACAGTATACATGTATATGCACAATATTGCATACTCAATATTTTATAGCAGTCTCAGTTATCCATGTACTCTTATTCAGTTATGCTATATCATTCAGTCAGCTATTATTCATGCATATGAACCCCTGCATTCAAACTTATCTCATTTAGCATACTAGTATATTCAAAGTACTGACTGTATACTCATTTCTTATGCTATGATGTCTCATATCATAGGTTCGGATGCTCAGGTTCCCGACCGTACCTAGATATCCCAGTGCACCAGCAACTACAGTGGTGATGAGTCCTCATATTCTGAGGGCCCTTTATGTTTATTTTAGTTCAGTTCAGAAGTCAGTTGGAGTTAGCTGAGGACTTTTCCCATCAACTCCAAAGTCAGTCAGTTAGAGGCTTTCATACACTTTCAGCTAGTTATTCATTTATTAGTTGATACTAATAGTCTTATAGTATTGTTTTCAGACAGACATTTTTAGTATTGTCTTCGTATTTAAAACGTTATGGCATTTTTAGTTAAATTATGCACATGTTTCTCTATTATTTTACTTAGTGCTCACAACAGATACCATCATGGGTTAGCTTGCGGTCCTTTGGGGCTGTAGGAACCGTATGGCATCCAGGGTGTACTCTTGGGGGGTTACATGGCCACTCATTAAAATAGTAAGCCGAAGAAATAAAGAACAACCCATATGCTAATCCAAAAAGAAACTTTGATGAAGAATATCAAAGTGTAATCATGTTCTTGGTCTCAACCCCAGAACTAGGGTGTTTAACCACTCATGTTTGAATTCAACATCAAAAAGAGATAATTAATCATACCATGAATTAATCTTGAAGAAAAAAAGTTCAAACAAAATTCTAAGAACCCTAAAAGAGAGATTTTGCTATTTTTCTGTCGCTGCTATGCTTTCCAAACTATTTTGTGTTGTCTAAATTTGTTTTTTTTTATAGCTGGATTTGAAATTCCTGATTTTGACATTTACTGCGATGCAGCATAATGGTCAACGCTATACTTACCACGATGCAGTACCATCGCAGTGAGCTTCTGCTTGATGACCATTACAATTCAGCTCCTCACCGCGATGCGATAATTTTGTGTTGACCTTCTGGAACTCGACAAATTCCATTTTAGCTCTCACCATGATGCGGTACCTTTGTATTTGACATTTCATCGATCCTAAATCCTTCCCAGCCATATTCCAACACCATACTTGCTTCTTTTGACAATACATCTCATTTATGCATCAAATCATATCAAAATCCATCACAATTTAGTCCTGCATATACAATCATGTCCATTAGATAAGAAATGTAATTTATGCTCAACTAATATAAAAAATAACACATTTTATCACTCAAAAAAGTCTAAACATGGGTGAATATTGGTGGTTAGACATATAAATACGCTCAAGATCAAGCTCCTCAAGTTGGTTTTTTAGAATTTTTCCGGTCTCACACCACCCACAACTAAATTGATGGGCGTTACGCACAACTTTTGCATTCAAATCTACTTGTAAGTGGTGAATATCCAAGCCAAACCCATCAACCTTTTGAATAAACTCATGTTTTTTTATTTGCAAGGTGTCAATATTTTTATTAGGCTTTCTTTGTGTTCACACACTATATTTACCTCATACCTACAACAATGCACCATATTAAAAGGATAAAGATCAATAATAAAGAAGTCTTCACACTTTATACTTTCTCTGGCCAAGTTGTCATATCAAGAAGAGTAGGCATATACTAGTGTATTCTCGAAAAAGAATATAAAAAAAAAAATTAACAACTTTAACAACTCCAATTATTCAATCCATAATCGTATTCCCTGGAAACGACACTAAAATTTTGATATCACCCAAATTGCACCTCCAATAGAAGGATAAAGTGATCGCTGTCAAAATATAATGACCCAACTAGGTTGGGGTTGATCCCATAGAGAATATATCAGTAATCTTGCTTGAATTTGTTAAAATCACAAGGTAGTACAGAAAGTAAATAGGGCGATTTTCTAAAGTAGTGAAAAGTAATAAGAACTGGATGCTTGAGGTTGTAATCAATCTAAGATGAATACCAGGTTTATGTTTCCCCTAGCTTCTAACTTTATATTTATCGCGCACTATCAAACTATTCCAATACCTTGCTTGCAGAATTTGATGAATTATGTACCATCAACTGTCTTGTAGAATTATGGATGGATTTCACCCTTTATTGTTCGAGTTTCAAGGTGTCTTTTTACTAACTCTTATCCTAGATCCCAGTTAACTATCACTTTTTGAGTCTCAAGTTATTAGTTGAAAGATAATCAACTTAAGTAGATAATGCAGATACGCCTATTCCGGCAATAAACTCTAAATTACTATTGTGATCTTCTATTCCTAATCTCTACCTTATGGTCAGGATCGTAGTGAATTCAGGTGGGTTCTCAATGTTGGATACTATTAAGAAATCAATTAAATCAAAGAAAGCCACTATACATGCAAGAATCTTTATCTAGAACAAATTGGCACTTTTTCTTCTTTGTTACTCTGCCAGGGTTCCCACAACCCTAGCTAAGGGAATTACCCACTCATAGTTGTGAGATAATTCATGGAATTCATAGACAAAATTATAGAATCAATCTCACAAAAATGAATGAAAAAAAACCAAAGTCTCAAATTGAATAAAAAACCAAGAACAATAAGATCCCAAGATCACAAGTCAATCTTAGAATCAAAAGATGTTTGTGAATGATGTAAACTTAGCCCCAAAGGGCCTATCTAGGCATCTTCAAGAACAACAATAGAGCAGCCCAAGGTGAAATACTAGTCTTGATGAACCCCTTAATTAATAAATCTTAAAGTTAGTTCACTTAATTCTTTTAACTCTACCCAAGTTATCTGATAATGAGGAACAAGAATGGGCTTAATTCTTAACTCTAAAGCAATACTAAATTTAATATCTCAATTGGGAGGAACACATGGAAGATCAATAAGAAGCACATCTTCAAACATCCTAACTTACCTCACTGAATCAAAAGGTGTCAGGACCCAATTTATGAGTCATAATGGAATCTACTTTACACCATCAGTAGGTAAACCAAATCTTAGCCTGAAGCTAGAATCAATATGCTATTTTGATGGGAAAATGGCATAAATGTCGATAATATATAAGTAAATACTTACAAATAATAAATCATAGAATGATAATAAAATGAAAGATAAGTACAAGAAATAATAACATCCCACGACCTAGTAGTATCAGCATAAGAGCCACTAAACCAAAAGAATACGAATACTATCATAGTTAAATAGATATCAGTTTAGAATATGGGAAGGGTTGTAATGACCCTCCAGGTTTTTATATATATTTCTGCTCATTTTTGCCATTTAGAGCTTTCCTTTAGCTTCCCCAAGTCACTTCTGACTTGCTGGAGCTGACAATTTATTATAGGGGCAGGTCATTTGTTTTTTGGAGCCAATTCCTTATTTTGAAGTCTTTGCTGGTAAGAATTTGCTATCGAGAAAAAACTTTAGTCAAACGACCTTGTATGACAATTTTAAAAGTTTTAATAGCTCTAGAACATCAATTTAGGCTAAGAGATAATTTGGTTTGGGTCTCAACGTTTCACAAATCATTCTAGGCTATTGATCAAAAATTAAGAAAAATGACACTTGGGTGTGGGCCCCATTTTTCATCGAAACAACCTCGGTGAAAATTTTGACTGCGCTATTGAGACCAGAATGTCAAATTTGATTGGGTAGCATAGTCTTTTTGACAATCATGTAATTCTGAATGAATCTCGAGGGGTTGGTGGAGACTTGAAATTTTCTAAATCCCTAGATGGAACATCACTCAACTGGTGCATCCGCTTAAGCGACATTTGGGTCGCTTAAGTAAAGGTCACTTAAGCAAACAGGCTTGACTAACTGAGGGCTGCTTAAGTGAAACCCACTCTACTAAAGTGAAGGCCGCTTAAGTGGTTTCTGGTCTTATTAATAAGAGGGTGTATAAATGACGGGTACCGTTTAAGCAGTCCATTAACTGCTTAAGCAGCGCCTGGAAGCCATTAAATGACCCAATTAGCTTGATTTTCGTCCATTTTACTCACAAGTCTGAATATTGAAAACCCTAGAGAGTAGAAAAATAGTAGAAACATTGTTAGGTGATTTTGTTGTATTCGTGAATTTGGATTTCTCATTTCTTAATCAAAATCTTGGTAAGTTTTTATCAACTCTTGGTTAATTTGTCAATTATTTCCCAAAATCCCTAGATTATTAGTAGATTGATTTTAGCACCATTTGAGCTCAAAATTTATCCATTCATGAAGGTAAATAATTCTTGAGCATAGAGGGACACATTGACGATTTTAAAAGTGCGGTTCTGCAAGCCGTCCCACATGGGATTTTTACGTAATTTTGGACCTGAAGTACAAAAATGCAATATGGGTACCGTTGTTCCCATATTGATTAGTATATTATTATTTTTATAGTGTGGCATCATGCGAAAACTTCTTAGAAGGGAAGATCATAGATTTAGCGGATTTCACCGAGTTTTCTTTAGCGTATAGGTAGGCTAGCTTTACCTTTCTCATATATTGGGCTTAATTAGAGTATAGTTATGATAATATGCTGGATATGGGTTGTAAATTAGATCTTGGAGGCATAATTAGTATAATTTGGGTTACTGAGCCTATTAAGAAATCGTAAATTTGGCATATTTGACTTAGTTACTCCTGTTTTAGGTAGAATTGCTATATTAGGACTAAATATAGCTTATTTAATTTCTAGATTGGTACTTGAGAGTTGATTTTATTTTTAGTTCAAGTCTGGCGATGTAGATATTAAGTTTTAGTTTGAGTCTAACAATTGATAATATGAGTTCTGATTCAAGTATGGCAAAGGATGACGATATGAGTTTCGGTTCGAATCCGATATTGAGAGGCTATTTATCATACATCATAGTATAAAAGGATTCACGAATATATTTTAAGATACGGTTACTTAGTATGATTATCATTCATTTCTTCTCTTTGACTGCACCTTCTAGGCTTATAGGGGACCTCATTGGGTTCTTTAATTTTTGCAACTACTGGCTTATGGTGCCAGTTTTTTAGTATTAGTTATGCTTTCTTCCATATTATAGTTGTTTAATTTATTTAATTACAACATTTTGAGTGTTATTTTAGGTTTTCCCTCTTACCTTGACCTTATTCATCTTGCATTTTATCGTATTTATATTATAATTTAGCTCAAACGGTCGATGATGTCTACTGAGTACGAATGGTTTTGGTACTCATACTACACTTATATACCTTTTTAGTGTAGATTCGAGTACTAGTAGCCACCGTTGACGTTATGATCATACTGATTAGAGTTCAGAGACAAGGTGAGCTCTCGAAGTTGGAGTTGACCTTTTATCCTTCATCTACTTTTTTTAGTCTTTCATTCTTCGAGACTAATGTATATTTGACTATGACAGTACTGACATTCTTTTGCTAGTGGCTCTAGTATCAAGACTACTACGTCGTGGAATGTTATCATTATCTAATTTATCTTCTGTATTATTATTATTATTATTATTATTATTATTATTATTATTATTAATAATAATAATAATAATAATAAATATAATATTACATATTTTATTGCTTGTCATCTTTTACTTGTATGTTTCTGGCATTTATACTATTTCTCTACCAAATTAGCACATTATTTTAGCTCCAGGCTATGGTTTGGCTCACCCTGCCTCGAAACTCTAACCAACTCGAATGCAACATCAACCACCAAAAAGGTACAAAAGTATAGTATGAGTATTAAAGCCACGGGTACTCAGTAGACATCATTGATCGATTGAGCTAAATCATAATATAAAAATAATAAATGTGAGATGAATAAACTAAATGAAGTAATAGGGAAAACCTAGAATAATGCTCCAAATACTGTAAATAAATAAATAATTGAACAACAATAATTTGAAAGAAAACATAGCTATTACTACAAAACTGGCCCCCATAAATCAGTACCTGCAATAAAGTAAATAACCCAACGTGGGATCCCATAAGCCTAGAGGGTGCAATCAAGAGAAGAAATGACCGAAATTATACTAATTAACCGTATCTCAAAATCATAACCATGGATCGTCCTATACCATAACATATCATAAATGACCTCTCAATGTCGGACTTGAACCGAAACTCCTATAATCATTTGCCAGACTTTAATCAAAACTCATATCATCATTTTTCAGACTTGAATCGGAACTTATATAATAAATAATGTTGGAGTCGAATCCGTCTTGATATCATAAATCGCCGGATTCAAATCAGAACTAGTATGATCTCCGGATAAATTAATAAACCTTGGTAAAAGTGTCAAAAAAATTTGTCCCGAAAGTGGTAGTGGTAGTAAAAGGTGAATTACTGGCGGTAGAGGTAGTTCAAGTAGTAGATATATCAATGTGCCTCAAGTGCCGCTTAGTCAACCTTTTGAGAAAGATGTAGGTGTAGGTGCTCACGATATGGATTATGCAGAAACTCAGGAAAATTATGATATAGAAGAAGTAAATGCGGTTAATTTAGATGAAGATGATGAAAATATTAGTGAAACACCCACAATAGGAAATGCTAAAGTTAGATCTGAATCGATTAATCATCCTCTCCGTGCCCCAAAAGCTCGTATACCAACTAGTATCGCATGAGAATTTTTTACATGTATACAAGGAAAAACTAAGGTGCAATGAAATATTTGTCAACAAGTATATGAGCATACAAGAGGAGGCAATCAAGGAGGTACGGGTACGTTAATGAGACATATAAGAGATAATCACCAAAGAGAGTTATTTATTGCACAAGGTGGTGAGGCTGCTGGTGGGCCAATACAAACTAGAATGGACCCAACAACCGATCAAGTAATTAAGAATTATAAGAAATTGAGGGGCAGGGAAAAAATAGCAAAAATGGTAGTTGTGGGTTGTTTACCTTTCAGTTTTCCTTCTTCAGGTGCTTTTATTCATTATATTCAAGCAATTTACAATCCTATGTTTGATAGTATTCCTAGAATTACTTGTTGGGCGGATATTTCTAGACTTCATTCACAATATGTTTATTATTTATCTACATTATTAAAAAATATTCAATGTAGAATGACTCTAACTTCTGATCTTGGTCGTGCTGTTAATAAAAATGATTATTTAACCATTACTTGTCACTGGATAGATAGTAATTTTGTTATGCAAAAACTTATTCTAACTTTTTTGTATGATGAAGATCGTAGACATACTGGAGAATTTATTGTTGAATCGATTAGTAAAGTTGCCGAATTTTATGGTATTTAAAAAAAAGTCTTATGTATTACTTTTGATAATGCTTCTAACAACAAGACTGCTATTAAGAAGTTAAAAGTTAATCTCTCTCCGTCGTTACCTGAAATATTTCATGTTAAGTGTGTTTGTCATATATATAATTTAATTGTAAGAGATGGTCTTGAATTTCTTAGCTTTATATTGAAAAAAATCCAGCTTATTATTGGCTTTATTCAAGGAAATAATAACAAAAAATAGAGAATTGAAAGTTAAATGTGAACAAAATGAACTTAGATCGATATTGATGCTTGAAGAATGTGATACTAGATGGAATGCTACGTATGATTATTTAAAAACTTTTCACTCTTATAGAGTTCCTATTACACTAACTTTTAACCAATATTATGGGTCATTTGTTGATTCGACTGAATGTTTGCTACATGATTCTGATTGGGTTGTAATTGATGATCTTGTTAAGTTTTTGGGAAAATTTTATATAACTACGGTTGAATTTTCAGATGCTTATTATCCCACTGTTTGTAATATTTTAGCATATATAATCGATTTTTCTGCTTTGCTCAAAGAATATAAAAATAAAGAATGTTACAAAGAAACTGTTGGTGCTATATTTGCTAAATTAAAAAAAAAATTGATTCCCTCTATTTACTTGGTTTGTGCTATACTAAATTCATGTATGAAATATGCTAGTATGTGTCACTTTAGTTTTCTTATTTATTCCAACTTAGAGATAAATGATGAACCTGAATTTGAAGATGTAGAACAAGAACAACCAGATTTGTATATGGCTATGAGTGATGCGAACATTTACATAAAAAAAATTATATAACCATTATGCTGATTTACTTGATTTAGTTGTACCGACAAATATCACTCCAACTGTCGCTCCTCATCCTCCCGAGGAGTCATCATCTTTTAAAAGGTCGGCACATAGTGGTTTTCCTAATTACTTTTATGATTTAAATGTTTGAAACAGTGTTGAGGCAGGAACTTACACAACAACTTCTCGGGAAGAGCATAAGTATTATCTTCGAACACCGATAGAGGGTCGTAGACTATTGATCAACGCAATGGATTGGTGGAAGAATAATGAAAGACAATATCCTGTACTTGCAAGTAGGGGTGTACATAGGTCGGGTTGGTTCGATTTTTCATTAAAATATAATCAAACCAACAATATCAGTTTTCTAAATCTATAAACCAAATCAAACCAATATACAATCAATTTTTATATTTCGATTTTAATCAGTTTTCTCAGTTTTTTTACAATTATAATGTGATTGAAGAAAAAATTAAATGTTTTCACTAAAAAGATTAAAAAAAAATAATGGTCATAGAGTAGTTCCAATTAAAATTAAATTGGCAAATTACTAAGACGTTTAAACTACTATCTCTCAAAGTAATATTATGTGGATACTCAGTGGTTCAATTTGTAAGTCACTAGTCACAATAGCTTGTCTGAAAGTTTCTTCACATAAAATGTGAGCATAAAGAAGAATGAAGAATTGGAGACAACTTATTAAAAATTTAACTCCATAAAATAATTAACTATAACATAATTCCACAAGAAAAAAGAGAAAGAAGAGAAACAAACCTAAATCAAAACTTGACGAATGAGGAGAATGAGAAAAGTAAGATGAAAGTAAGATGAGAAAATAATGAGAACTCTGTGAAAACTTGGAAAGTAAAATGTAAAGTGAAGCAATTGAAGAGTTATAGGTTTTTATATTAATATTGGGTTTTGTATTAATCTGTAACTAATGGATAAATATTAGGGAAAAGGGCAGCAATAGCACCTAAAACTAAAATAATATCATAAAAATAGCATTCAAAATTAAATACCCTATAAATAGCCACAAACTAATTTCACTAGCTAACTTTCACTGTCACACGCTTAAACATAATCGAAAATGTCGTTAAAGTAACTTTCTCTTTCTTTCTTTCCTTTTCATTCACAATTTCCTTTCCATTCAAACTCCCAAACCTCCATTCTTTTACCTTTTTTCGATACTTCAATTAATATTTCTTATTCCATAAATTATGTATAAAATCTCCAAAAATCTGCATTCAATTAGCTTCCTATAATTTTTTCTCATTGTAAATTTGCTCAAAATTGATACAAAATAATAATTTTAGTTTCAATAATGATAAAATACAGAGGTCAGTGGATATCTAATGTTGAATTTAAGTGTATCAATGTGGTATAAAAGAGTATCAACTAAGTATAGGGATTGCATATGCATGCAAAGAATTCCCTCTCCCTTTTTTAAAAAGTATATCAATGTAGTATAAAAGTGTATCAATGTGACATAAAAATGTATTAAATGGGTATAAAGACTGGATATGCATCCATAGATTCCCCGTCTCTTTTTTTTTTTAAAAAAAAGTGTATCAATGTGGTATAAAAGTGTATCAAACTGGTATAAAAGAGTATCAATTGGGTATAGAGACTGTATGTGCATGCAAAGGTTCCCTTTCTCTCTTTTAAAAAATGTATATCAATCTGGTATAAAAGGGTATCTATTGACATATTCTTTTTTTTTATCTTTACATGCATCAAAACATCTCCGACTCACCGTGATTGAGTTAGCATCTATGAAGAACGTCTCCGACTCACCGTAATTGAATCAGCCACTGAGAAGAACATGGACCAAGACATGACTTTTCTCTTACCTTGAGACCTCATTATTTTATTTTCTTCTTCTTCAAGTTTAAAGAACTATCACATTACTTCAAGTACAAACCTGTATGTAATGATTCTGTAAAATAATCATCATTAACAACAAATTTGAGGTCAAAATTGACCGTTTTATCCGTTAATTTTAACTTCCCTTTATTTCCTATTTTTTGCTTCATGTCCATAGTTTTCAATGCTCCAATGCAAGAAACAACAAATCAATTTTTGATATTGATCATAAAATACAGTAGATTGATTGATGCATAATAGAGGAGAAAAAAAGAAGATTTGAGAAAGTATATTTAGAAAAGAAAAGTGATTTAAGAGTAACAACTATAAAGAGCATTTAATTTCCTTAATTGTGTAAGGAGAGTGGTTTTGGGCCAAGTGGCTAAAAAAAGGAAATAAATTGGGCCGACTGGCTCCAATTGTTCATATTTTCATAGTGTGGGCCATTTCTTTTTAAAATGGTCAGTTCATGTCCTTTTCCCTAAATATTATAACTAAAGGCCCAAGAATATATATCTATTTTCTGAATATAAAAAAGTTATAAAAGTAATTAGAAAGTAGATTATAAGTAATATTTTTTACGTATAAAAAATTAAAATTATATATGTATTATGTCAGTTCTGTTTAGGTTCGGTTTGATTTTATTTTTGCTAATACCAAACCAAACCAAGAATGATCGAATTTTTTTTTTGAACACCAAACCAATCAAACCAAATCATAAGTCGGTTTTTTTCCTCGGTTTGGTTTGATTCATCGGTTCGATTTGACTTAACGGTTCGATTTGTACACCCCTAGTTGCAAGATTAGCTAGAGATATATTGAATATTCCAATGTCAATTGTTGCATCGGAGAACGCTTTTAGTCAGGGACGACAACGGCTTGGAGACAACTGACACTCATTGGGAAGAAATGCTATGAATGTTCTAGTTTGCCTTAGAGATTGGATTAGAGAGGAACGAATAAATCAAGGAATGGAGGTGGAGCCGAAAGACGAACAGTATCTTGAAGAAATTATGACTTCAAGGGAGAACTCAGCACAATCAAGTCCAATGCATGATTTTGCCCCTGTTGATTTTGACTATCCTATACTAGTTTCCGTTAATATTAACATGGATGAGTTGGAAAAAATGATGCAAAATTTGTAGATTTTTCATTCATGTGCATTATAAATTTTGAATCATTTTACAATCAATAAAATATAACATTCATTCACTCCTTGCTTTGTAATTTTTTCCATTTAAATTGAATTTCTAGTTTAAATTAAATACTTAGTCTTAATATATTACTTTTTTACTATCAAGCTTTATACTAAGTAATAGACAATTAAACATAACAAACATATAATCATATATACACATAGTGAAAAAATAAATTTCTTTTAAGTTCAAAACCTCAAGTATTATTAATTTATTATATTAAGTAGCATATTTTTTAAAGTAGCACATCTATTGTATTGCACGTATATATGTGTATATATTTTCTATAGACTCTAAAGTAGTATATATTTAACGTATACATGTGTATATGTTTTATAAAGTAGTATATATATAGTGTTTATATGTTGTATGTATATTATTAAAGTAGTACATATATTGCACGGTATGTATATATGTGTATACATATTTTCTATAGACTCTAAAGTAGTATATATTTAAGGTATACATGTGTATATGTTTTTTAAAGTAGTATATATATAGTGTTTATATGTTGTATGTATATTATTTAAAGTAATACATATATTGAATGGTACGTATATATGTGTATATATTTTCTATAGACTCTAAATTCTAAAGTAGTATATATTTAACGTATACATGTGTATATGTTTTATAAAGTAGTATATAACTATATATATAGTGTGTGTGTATATTGTAGTAAATGTTTTATTTAAAGTAGTACATATATTGAATGGTACGTATATATGTGTATATATTTTCTATAGGCTCTAAAGTAGTATATATTTAATGTATACATGTGTATATGTTTTATAAAGTAGTATATAACTATATATATAGTGTGTGTGTATATATTGTAGTATATATTTTATTTAAAGTAGTACATATATTGAATGGTACGTATATATGTGTATATATTTTCTATAGGCTCTAAAGTAGTATATATTTAATGTATACATGTGTATATGTTTTATAAAGTAGTATATAACTATATATATAGTGTGTGTATATATTGTAGTATATGTTTTATTTAAAGTAGTACATATATTGAATGGTACGTATATATGGATATATATTTTCTATAGACTCTAAAATAGTAAATATTTAACGTATACATGAGCATATATTTTATAACGTAGTATATAACTATATATATAGTGTGTGTGTATATTGTATATATGTTTTATTTAAAGTAGTACATATAGTGAATGATACGTATATATGTGTATATATTTTCTATAGACTCTAAAGTAGTATATATTTAACGTATACATGTGCATGTGTTTTATAAAGTAGTATATGACTACATATATAGTGTGTGTACCTATTATAGTATATATATTGTAGTATATGTTTTATTTAAAGTAGTACATGTATTGAATGATACGTATATATGTGTATATATTTTCTATAGACTCTAAAGTAGGTAGTATATATTTAATGTATACATGTTTATATGTTTTATAAAGTAGTATATAACTATATATAGTGTGTGTGTATATATTGTAGTATATATATATATATATATATATATATATATATATATATATATATATATATATATATATATATATATATTGTAGTATATGTTTTATTTAAAGTAGTACATATATTGCATGGTACGTATATATGTGTATATATTTTTTATAGACTCTAAAGTCCAAAGTAGTATATATATTTAACTAACGTATAGTCGTATACATGATTACATGTGTAATTGTGTATATGACTATATGTGTATATGTTTTTAAAATTCTAATTTAGTATATACTATATATATAGTGTATATATATTGTGTGTATCTAGTTTAACGTATTTAAAATATTTATAGGTGGGTATATATAGTGTATATTGGAGAAAAAACTTTTAATTTTTGTCAGGTTTTGACCAGGTTGACCCGGGTTGGATCGGGTTATGTGTAATGGGCCGGTCTGGTTTTTTTCTTAAAAAAATATTGTTGGGCCCGGTATAGGACCGCCCTGTTAAAATAGGCTCGAAATCGGACCAGCCCAGGAATCGGTTAAAAAGCACGGGCCGATTTCGGGTTGACCCAGCCCGGCCCCATTAACTGGCTTATTTGAGAGAATGAAAATTGCGTGGAAAATGATTTGAAAGTGTTTTATAGAAAAAATTTTGAATTTTAAAAAATATTTTAAATTAAAAAAAAAACTTAGAAAAAAGGGCCAAATAACCGTTTGAGGCTCCAAACGGCCATATAGCCGTTGGGCCCAATGGCTAGTTTGGCCCAAAACCCAAATTCAATTTTTTAAAAGAATAAAACCGGGTCGGTTAACCGACGGACTTGGTCCGGGTTGGGTCCGGGACGGGTTAATCGGACCCCAAAAAGGTTTTGGCCCAGCCCGGGATAGGCAGCCCTGTAGCCTAGGGGCTGATCGGGTTAGGTCGGGTCGGGTCGGGTCGAGCCTGGTCAAACCGGTCCGTTTGACAGGTTTACATGCGACTACACCTTACCACTCATACCCTATTCTCACGGCCCTTAGTGAGCCACTCATACTTAGAGCCAAGTCAAGTTACTAAGTTATTGATTTGATCAAGGGACCGACCCAAACGAATCGTCACCACCCCTAACGACAACCACAATAGAAACCCAACCACCCTTCACTAGGCCCCTAATGACTAGGGTCTCCTGACCCCTACCCTCACCATACGACTTGTATGGTGAGTTGATACATGGACAGTGAGTCCAAAATGCAGGAAATTTCCAAGGGCCAGGACCAAAGGTGTTTTACTATCGTAGCTCTCTTTTGTCTTCTGTGGTGATGACTCGTATAGACACATTACGAGTCATATCATGCTAATCGTAGTTACTCCAGTAGCTGTTCATATTCATGGTACTTGAGTCTGTTGTCCTTACGACTCCTCACCATGAGTCGTACTCAGACATGATGACTCATAGTCTTCAATCGCTACCATTAGAGTATCAATCTTGAGGGCTTTAGACACTGGTCATAGTACGACTTCTCAGTGCGAGTCATAGTATTTCCTTACGACTCATACTCTTCCATTACTTAATTCATCAGCTTATTTTCAATCACTGTTATCCTGACGAGTTGGGCTACGAGTCGTAAGGTGACTTAACGACTCCTAGCCTGATCAGTACTTTACTTCTTGAAAGCATTTTATTCTATTTTTAAGTCAAAGCCACTTCCTACCTAAATCCTGCAAAACACATAAAACACACATCATATCCGACAAAACAACCTAAGTCAACGCATAGTTTTACCATTTTAAGCATCGAATGTGCCATGTTTCCACGACACATCAAATATCCTTGGAATCTTTTAAGATACTTTATTACAAACATTCTTCACTCTTTTTCTTCCTTCCTTTTGGATTAAACACTCTATTTTGCTAAATTTTTTAACATGAAGATAACAATCTCTCCAAGAACGCCAACTTTTTCAACTTTTTTTTCTTAGATTGGAATGAGTTCAAATTTTAAATCTAAGCACTTTTCAACCTTCTAAACTTATTGCCAATATCATTTTTCCTAAATTCTTCACCAATTTTTCTAGATTTTCAACCCACTTCACTTTTCTACAAGTTCAAGCACTTAACACAGATAGCTCAGTCAATATGACTCTATTTTTGTTCAAATTTAAAATCTAGACTCCTATAGTGTTAGAGAATACAAATATAACACTAGAAACACGAAAAACACAAAATCGAAAAACTCAAAATCTGACCTAAGAATAACAAGGTGGATAGTAACTTTTTTGTGATTTTTTGATTTTCTAAGACGACTAGACTCAAGATTGAATTCGTAGAAACAAAGTCAAGCTCGGGTTTGATACCAAATGGTACAAAACAAAGTGCAAAAATAAAAACTAAACTAAGATACGAAAATAAAAGAACAATAAAGTAAAGGATAGAAAGAGAAGATAGATAAACACAAGAAGATAACAAAAAGGCAATCAAAGGGTATATCAAACCCAAAGACCTCCCTTATTGAATACCTACAAGCACCTAGATCTTATGTAGACTATAAGGGAATCGGATTCCCAGGCAACCAACATTCCTAAATGAAAGATTAACACAAGCTAATCTAAACTTGCCACAAACTAATCCAAACTTGCCACTTACTCACAAAGGAGTAATCATTCATAATTCATCAATAACTAAGAAAATGAAATGTCTAAGGCACCTATTTATAGTATTTGCCTTTGCATAATAACCTATTATAAAAATAGCCCGAAAGTGGTTATTTTTACATAACCCACAAGGGCTCTCTTTATTCCTTATGCCATGGGTTTACTCGGCTCCAAGCTATCTTTCAAATACGACATTATTTAATTAGGAGCTCAAAGAAGGTCCTCCAAGCACATTCTTGAATCCTTAAGGTGGTCATGGTTTGAACTTTCTTGTGTCGGCCTCGAGTTGTGTGATTAAAAGCGTTGATGCCATTTGACTTGTATCAATTTTGTAGTAAGAATCTCAAATCCTCTGTTATTATCACATGATTATAAAATCAGCTAAGATGCATGAACCTATTAGATTGCTTAGGCCAAATTTTATAGACAAAATTCTAGACCTATAGAGCAGAAGTTTCATAACAAACCTATCTTTTCAACTCCTAATATTGCAGCTTCTTAAGGGGATTAATAGGAGGATGTTAAGTTTAGAATAAATAAATGAGAAGAGGTAAAAAGATTTATGTCACTTTTATATTAAAAAGTAAACACCAAGTCACAAATATAAGAACCTGAAATAGCTATATTTTGGAATTTGAGGAATTCAATAATGTTTAACTATTGGGGGAAGTAGAGGAGGGGGATGACCAAAAAATAGAACTACCTAAATCATTGGAATAGATGAAAATCTTTGTGCATGTCTTGAGTGGATCACTATGATTTAGAAGTTTAAGAGTCATTGGTTATCACTCAAGAAACCTTTAAATATCTTGGTGGATACTAACAGTTCTCATAATTTCATAGATTTGGGTTTGGAAAAATGTTTGAGGTGTCAAACCCAAGCCACTATGCCTCAATTGGTGGGTGTAGCTAGTGGTATCCTAATGAAGGTAGATAGGGTATGTCGAATCAGTTGGTTATTATAGAGGGCTAAATTAAGTGCTAAGTTTCTACTACTGCTATTAGGGTCTTGTGGTGTAGTTTCAGGAGTACAATTATTGTTGACTTTAAGAGATATCAAAAGAAACTTTAGAAAACTCACCATGGAGTTTTGTAATAAAGGAAAAAATGCGTACTCAAAGGGGCGGGCAAACAAATTTAATCTTTGGAAACTAGCAAACTAGAGAAAATATCAGGTAAGCAGTCTTAATTATGTATAATTCAAGGGATCGCTATAACGTGTCCTCAATTTCTTGCATTAGCAACTAAATACTAGCCTGAAAGGACTCTAGGATTAGAGAATTATTAAATGAGTTTGTATAATTATTTACTGGATGTACTCAGTTACCACCATCCAGGGGAATGTTTGATCACATGATTGTTTTGTAGCTTGGTACTGAATTTGTTATTAAGAGACCACACATACCTTATGTTAAAAAGGATATTATTGAGGGTCTTGTACAATAGATGTTAGAACAGAGCATTATTCAGCCTGGTAATAACCCATTTGTCTCACCAGTTGTATTAGTTGGCAAAAAAAGATGAACCATTGAGACTTTATGTGGACGATAGGGATCTTATCAAACATATAGCTAAAAATAATTTTTCTTATCAATTGTGGAGGATTTTCTAGATGAATTATGAAGGTTCAAAGATTTTCTCAAATATAGATCTAAGAGAAGGTTACCAGCAACTGAGAATAACTTAGGAAGATACACCAAAAACTACATTTAGAATACAATCTGGGCATTTTGAATACTTGGTGATGCCATTTTATTTGTCAAATGCCTCTACTATAATTCAGGTTTTAATGAATGTTTTGTTTCAGAAGTTTTTGAGGAAGTATGTACTTGTAATTTTCGTTGATATCTTGATTTATGGTCATAACATTAAGGAGTATTTGTTGCATCTCAAAGATGTGTTTGTAAAAATGAGAAGACACTAGTTGTTAGCCAGGGAAAGTAAGTTGTTTCTTTTGGGTAGACAAGATTGAGTATCTAGGCTATTTCATCACCAAAGATGGTGTTTCTACAGATCCACAGAAGATTCTTACTATCTAGAACAAGTCACTAATACTCACTATTAAATAACTTAGAGAGGTCCCAGGATTAGTTGGGTACCACAGAATATTCATACAAAAATTTGGTATTATGGGTAAGCTACCCACTGATCTTTTGAAGAAAGATGATTTCAAGAGGTTACTAGATGCTACTACTACATTTGAACAATTACAAATTTCCTTAACTAAAGCTCATGTTCTGGTCTTACCAGATGCTAGCAAGATATTTGTCTTAAAGACTGATGCAATTAATTTTGGGATAGGTGTTGTATTGACACAACAAGGATATTCTATCGCTTTTATGAGTAAACCACTATCTCGTAGACCTGCATCTATGTATGTCTATGATAGGGAGCTATTAGTTGTTATGTATGCCATCTCTAAGTGGTCGTAGTACTTACCGGGGCAAAGATTTGTTATAAGAATTGATCAGAAGGCTCTGAAGTTCTTAATGGAACAACAACTTCATACCAACTCTGTACTTGGTGGCTGACAAAACTCATGCCTCTTGATTATAACATTGAGTATAACAAGGGAACATACACCAAAGAAACTGATATAGTTTTTAAGAGTGTTTAGTGGTGAGTTATTTGCATTGGTCATCTTAAATACTAGTTTAAACTTAATATAGGATATAAAAGATAGTTAGATATCAGATGTAGAGTTGAAGAAGTTGATTGAAAAGCTTTAAGCTGATCCTAATAACTGTCTCATTTACTTAGTAAAAAAACCAATTGAGGAGGAAACGCATAATTATTGTAGGCAAGGTTGGACAACTGAGACAAGATATTATAATTTTATGGGATGCTACAACACAGGGTGATCATTTTAGAGTAGAAGCCACTCTAAAGAGATTATTGATCTCTTCGACTATAAAGGTATATGCAAAGGTGTGATGTTATACAAAAGTATAAATCTGACCTTGCTGCTTATGTTGGCCTTTTGCAGCCACTGCCCATTCCTAATGTAGTATGGTCTCATATCAACATGGATTTTATTGATGGGTTAGCCTAAGTCATTTGGCCATGAAGTGATCTTAGTGGTGGTTAATAGACGAAGTAAGTACAACCACTTTATTTCTTTGAAACACCCTTATATGACCTAGTCAGTGGCTAAGGTCTTCTTGGATTTTATAGTCAGGTTGCATAGTTTGCATGATACTATTACAAGTGATAGACATGCAGTATTTCTTAGTACTATTTGGCAAGAGCTATTTTTCCTACAAGGTGCGCAGTTGAACATGTCATCAAGTTATCATTCACCGGGTGATGAACAAACTAAAGTCCTGAATACATGTTCTGAAACTTATTTGAGATGTTTTTGTACTAAGGAGGCTTAGGGGTGGTATGAGTGTTTACCTATGGCTGAATATTGGTATTATTCTTGCTACCATTCTGTTGTTTCTACTACACCTTATGAGGCCCTATATGGTGGAGCTCCAACACTGCACTTACCATATCTTCCAAGATAGTCCTCTTCTACTGAGGTAGAGAACATCCTCCTCAATAGAGAGTTGAAGTTAAAATTGTTAAGATATCATTTGATGAGGGCACAACTGAGAATGAAGCAACAAGCTGGCCTTTATAAAAGTGACAAGATCTTTGAAGTTGGTGAATGGGTCTATTTTAAGGTCCAGCCTTATAAACTAATTAGTGTATCTTCTCAACGTCATCACAAGCTTGCTGCTAAGTACTATGGATTTTTCTAAATTATCAAGAAGGTTGGCCTTGTAGTATACACTATTATTTTCCGACACCGTAAAGATCTATCTCTACTGTTCAAGTTTCGCTCCTAAAGAGATGCTATGAAGTACCTTCTCAAATTGTATTGGTGTATATGCATTTTATTATTAAATTAATACATTAAGTGCATATGTTAGTGGGTATAAATTGTGTATTATGAGTATTATTACTTACATTTGTTAGTGGAAGAATGTGGTTATGAGTTTCTTGAAACTCCTATAATCACTAAGTCTTTATTTGCCCATTATACTATGTAATTATGCTTGTAACTCATGTAACATCCAACCATTCATGTACCCACTTTACTACACCACATTCTTCCTATTCAATACAAGGATGGATACCTCACCTATAAATAGAGGTGGTCTTACATGTTATTGTATGCACAAGAAAATATGCTAAGTGTGAAAAAAATTATAGTGTGTAGTAGTGAAAGAGAGAGTTGAGACAAGAAAATATTCTAAGTCTACAACTATATTCACTATACAAAAGAGAGTAATTATATTAGTGAAAGAAAGAGTTGAGACAAAGAAATTATTCTAAATCTTTAACTATATTCATTATACAAAGAGAGTAAATATATGTTGAAGGAAGGTGTTCTTATGGTAGAGTTTTGGACTCTTCAGCTAATTGGAGTTGTTTGAGTTGTACATCATTGATAGGTTGTTGTATCTTGGAGGGGACAAGTCACGAGATATATTGTTGGATCGGTGTAGATTATGCCACAGTGGGCTTGAATCTCCTTAAAGAAAGCGAGATATCCGTGCCTCGGCCAAGAAAAAGATGATCTTATTTTCTTCATTTTTTGTTCATTTTATTTCAACTGTAATAATTTGTAACGCCCCGAGATCCCATCCTAAGACGTCACACGGTGCTTAAGGCCACACGCAGCCTCAAGCTAACCCTCTGAGCCTGTCATCACTTCTATAACTCACTATGACAATAATCAAGTTGTAATAAGGAAGAATAGTCATGTCATAAACATACTGGAATACGAAGAGATACTATCCTGTACAATCAAAATACTGAAGTTCTGTACATACTGCTACTCTAGTCTGACAAAGCCTCTACTACAAAGACTGATGAGCCATTGGGACAGATCCCCAACTGACTCGTACTGAACTGGGAATAAACAATCCTCTACTATCAAGACAAAAATCAGGGACATAGGTCCTCGAACCATGAGGACTCACCAACTGTACGAATGTAGATGGAGGTACTCGAAGATCACTATCGTTGCTGAGACTGAGCACACTGTCGCTGCTGAGACTGAGCACCTAAACCGACATCACGAGAAAATGTAGAACACAGAAGAGTATGAGAATCAGTACTTGGGAATGTACTGAGTATGTGGGGGTGGATGCAACATTTTAAATAATATCATAAATGTATAAGAAATCATGCATGCTGACAATAATACCTTTCTTCGCTTGAATTATCTGGAACATTATTCCCATAAGTCATCAGTAATAACACATTCTTCATAAATCTCATAAATCATTTAACTCAACTCAAACTCTTTGACTCGTGACTTAGAATGACTCGGTAACTCAAGGTACTTAGATCATTATGGACGTGGGAGTTTCTTATAACCGACATAACTACACCATGTGAGCCGCATGGAGTCCAACGTTGTGCCCTCCTAAGGAGAAACCCCAAATTGGCGGGGTTGTCGTACTCTTGCCAAGGAGTACAACCTCAATTTCTCAATCACAATCCCATACTCGGCCTTTGGCCCACAATCAGCAATATCAATCCTACTGTGGCACGTAGTTTTGGGGAAATACCACATTTCCCGCTCGGTGCTAAATACTCCTCCCAGACTCAGCTCAAAACGCGTTAGGAAATCCACCTTAATGAATATCAACTCATGGGTCTATTATAAAGATCAAAACATAAATATATATCTCGTCTATAAATCATAAACATCTTGTGGATTCCTAACTCGACTCAACTCAACACAATCTTTCTCAACATCAAGTACATTTGGTTATCAAATTATTTCAAATATCAAAAGTTTCAAGGAAACATCATAGGACTCATTCTTGACTCTCAAGTTCAATATCAATATGTATTCAATAATCAACTTCTCATGGAAGGCTTAAATCATGACACTTATCTCAACTCATTCGGAAATCATCAATTCATAATAAGAATATTCAACTCATAGCATAAATCCTCAAGTCAAGAAATATGATGGTAAATATATCATAATGTCAAACTTAATCAACTCAAATCTCATAAATCATTAATAGAGAATTTCGGGTGTAATCCCACTTTGCAAATTCATGTAAATCAATAATAGAAATTAAATCTTTAGGCACAAGAACGAAAGGAGTGTTCTTGTTCAAACCCCATATACCTTGATTATGGATTGGAATGAAGAAACTTCTTATAGACTTCTTTTCCACTTCATGAGTTAGGGTTCTTGATGTTTTTGACTTGGGTACATTGAATCTTGAACCAATTTGTGAAATTTATGGTTGGATTTTTGATGTTCTTAGAAGATTTGGATTGGATTTTGAGAGAGAAACCATAGTATTCTTGATGAAATGGAAGAAGAATGAAGTTTTCTTCTTTACTTGGATATATATAGGGGGTCAAAATGGGTGGAAAAGACCAAAATACCCTTTTAAAAATGTCCCTTAATTGCTGAAAAAAATGGCTAATGACATCTGTGACAGGCCGTTAGACCCGTGATAGGCCGTCATAAAATATTGTCACAAAAGGTTCAAATTTTTTATTTTCTGTCTATGTCTGAAAACGTCATCAGAAATGTCGTCAGAAAGTGACGACGTCGTCAGAAATGCGTAAAAAACGTGACAGCCCGTCAGAAACGTCATCAGTCTTTTCCAAATTGATATGCTGGAGTAAAATGAGTATAAATCTTTGTTCCGATATCAGATTTTGGTGAAATTAGTATCGTTGGAAAGCTAATTCAATTATCTATCTGTTGATAGGACATGAGCTCAAAAATTCCAAGTATGATGAGAGATATGCTCGTTTGAAGTTGACTATACCAATATCCTTCCCAAGAATTCAATCGGTAAGGAATGTTTTGATTCACCCAATTGTTAGGACATCTTTAAGGCCTTAATACACACCATCCTTGATCAGAAAACAACCCAAAACATTATAATTTATTTCTCATGAGCTTGATTCATGGTTGCACTATTGGTTAGAGTCTTGGGGTATTACAATATCTCTCCCTTGGAAACATTCGTCCTCGAATGTTGCTAGATAGGCCAAGAACAAGAGAAAATGAGGATGTATAGCTGGAAAGACTCACTAAAAGGGTTTACTTCACTCTAAACTTTTGAGTACTTCACAAAATGCATGAATCATAGAGAGAATAACCCTATAGTTGAATACACTGGATTAGAAAAAAACTGGATTAAGGAAGAATAGTACCTTAGGCTTGATTTGAACTCGCGGAGAAGAGATGAGGGTATCTGGTTCGCATATCTGCCTCTGTTTCCCAAGTAGCACCCTCGATTGATTGATTTCACCACAGAACTTTGACCAAGGGAACTTCCTTATTTCTTAGTCTACGAACTTGATAATCTAGGATTTCAACCGGAACTTTATCATACGAAAGGCTATCCTGAACACCAAAACTTTCTGACGGATCAACAACAACAGAATCACCAATGTGATTCTTGAGCATAGAAATGTGAAAGATCGGATGGATAGCTGACAACTCGGCAGGCAATTCAATCTCGTAAGCTGTTTTCCCAACACGATTCAAAACTCTATAAGGGCCAACGTATCAGGGACTAAGGGGCCAACGTATCGGGGACTAAGCTTACCTTTCTTACCAAATCTTTTCACCCCCTTCATGGGTGAAATCTTCAAGTACACCAGATAGTTAACCTCAAACTTAAGAGCTTTTCTTTTTACATCTGCATATGACTTTTGACGACTCTGGGTTGTCTTCAACCTTTCCCGAATCAGCTTAACTTTCTCTATAGCCTCAAACACAGCATCAGGTCCACTCACAGCGGCTTCACCCACTTCAAACCAACCTATGGGTGATCTATATCGCCTTCCGTATAAAGCCTCAAATGGAGTCATCCCAATTCTAGCATGAAAACTGTTGTTGTAAGCAAATTTAATCAATGGCAAATGGTCATCCCAACTCCCTTTGAAATCGAGAACACATGCCCTCAACATATCCTCCAAGGTCTGGATGGTCCTCTCAGCCTGACCATCGGCCTGCGAATGAAAAGTGAAGCTAAGATGAACTTGGGTACCAAGACCCTTCTGAAAAGCCCTCCAAAAAAGAGAAGTAAATTGAGTACCCCTATCGGAGATAATAGACAAAGGAACTCCATGCAACCTGACTAACTCTCGAAGGTACAACTTAGCATAGTCCTTAGCGGTGAAAGATATATGCACTGGCAAGAAATGCACGGGCTTAGTCAACCTGTCTACAACGACCCAAATCGAATCATGATGACGTCGAGAAGGAGGTAAACCAGTCACAAAATCCATATTTACTTTCCCACTTCCAAGTAGGAATATTGAATTATTGCATCATTCCACCGGGTCTTTGGCGTTCTATTTTAACCTGTTGGCAAGTTGTACACTTCTCTACGAATTTTTCTATATCCTTTTTCATACTATTCCACCAATAGATTTCTCGCAAATCGCGGTATTTGGTAGCACTGGGATGAATAGAATATCGCGCGCCATGCGCTTCAGCCATAATTCTCTGCCTTAAATCTTCAACATCAGGCACACATAATCTATTCTGAAATCTCAATACACCATCTCCCCCTTGGGAGAAAACCTCCACCTTTTGGTCTTTAACTGACTCCTTCAATCTGACCAAACTAGGATCCATATCTTGCTTCTCCTTACTTCTGAAACTAGAGAAGACTCGGAACTACTCTGGACCCAAACATTACCTTCAGCTGAATCAAGCAATCTAACTCCCAACCTAGCCAGACTATGCACCTCACGAGCTAACTCCTTCCTATCTTCCTCGACCTGTGCTACAATACCCATGGATAACCTGCTAAGGGCATCTGCCACTACATTGGCCTTGCCCACGTGATAC
The DNA here is from genome assembly GCA_030864225.1 of Capsicum baccatum var. pendulum. NCBI lineage: Eukaryota > Viridiplantae > Streptophyta > Magnoliopsida > Solanales > Solanaceae > Capsicum > Capsicum baccatum. The sequence continues at coordinate 68,972,383 of CM061558.1, read as the reverse complement.
AACACATGCATATCATAGTTCTTTAACAATTCTAACCATCGCCTCTAACGAAGATTCAACTCTCTTTGAGTAAACACATATTGTAAACTCTTGTGATCCATAAAGACATCAACATGAACACCGTACAAATAGTGTCTCCAGATTTTCAAGGCAAAAACCACTGCAGCTAACTAGAGGTCATGGATTGGGTAGTTCTTCTCATGCGGTTTCAACTGTCTGGAGGCATAGGCTATAACCTTACCTTTCTGCATCAACACGCAACCCAACCCAACTCTAGAAGCATCACAGTACACCATAAAATTATCTACACCATTTGGAAGGGTCAACACAGGGGCCGAAGTGAGTCGAGTCTTCAACTCCTGAAAACTCTTCTCGCAAGAATTAGACCACAGGAATTTAACTTTCTTTTGGGTCAACCGAGTCAAAGAAGACGCAAAAGAAGAGAAACCCTCAACAAAACGATGGTAGTAGCCAGCTAGACCCAAGAAACTCCTAATATCAGATGGGGAAATAGGTCTAGGCCAATCTTTCACAGCTTCTATCTTTTGAGGATCAACTCGAATACCTTCAGAAGAAACAATATGACCTAGAAAAGCAACTGACCTTAGCCAAAATTCGCACTTGCTAAATTTGGCAAATAGTTGATGATCTCTAAGGGTTAGCAAGACTTTTCGGAGATGATCTGCATGGTCGTTCTCACTTCGGGAGTATACAAGAATATCATCTATGAACACAATAACAAATATATCCATTTACTGTCTGAACACCCGATTCATGAAGTCCATAAAAGTTGTTGGGGCATTTGTTAGCCCGAAGGACATGACTAAGAACTCAAAATGACTATATCGGGTGCGAAAAGTTGTCTTTGGAATATCATACTCCCTAACTTTAAGCTGGTGATAACTGGATCTCAAGTCTATTTTTGAGAAGTAACTGGCACCTTGTAGCTGATCAAATAGGTCATCAATTCTAGGAAGAGGGTACTTGTTCTTGACTATGACCTTGTTAAGCTGACGATAGTCAATGCACATCCGCAATGAACCATCTTTCTTTCGCACGAACAGAACGGGTGCACCCCAAGGAGATACGTTAGGCCTTATGAAACCCTTATCTAAAAGATATTTGAGTTGCTCTTTCAACTCCTTAAGTTCTGCGGGGGCCATACGATATGGATGAATAGAGATAGGCTGCGTGTCGGGGAGAAGATCAATTTCAAATTCTATCTCTCTATCGGGAGGTACCCCTGGGAGATCTTCTGGAAAAACATCGTAAAACTCATTAACAATGTTGATCGACTGAATGGTAGGAGTCTCGAACTTAGTATCTTTAACTCAAACCATATGATAGATGCAACCCTTGGATATCAATTTCCTAGCTTTAAGATAGGATATAAAATGACTGCTGGGAGATACAGAATTTTCGGACCACTCAAAGATTGGCTCATTGGGAAAATGAAACTTGACTACATAGCCACAACAGACTATAGACGCATAACAAGAGTGAAGTCAATCCATACCCAGAATAATGTCAAAATCAACCATGTTTAGCTCAATCAAATCTGCAAATGTTACTCTATGAAGGACAGTGATAGGACACTTCTTATATACTTGCTTAGCAATAATAGGTTCACCTACTGGAGTAGAAACTACAAAAGGCTTAGGAATCTTTTCAGCATTGATCTCAAAATTCACAGCCACTAACGGAGTCACATAAGAAAGACTTGACCCAGGGTCCATCAACACATACACATCAAAATAAAATACACAGAGCGTACCAGTAACAACATCTGGTGAATCCTCCTGCTCCTGGTGGGGTAGTATAGTATAAAAGCGATTTTGGCGTCGACCACCGGAAGTACGAGACGAGGCACTCTGAGGAGGAGTAGGACGAACCAAAGGGGCTGGAGCACTAATAGCCTGAATCTGGGGACGAATATCACGACTCCCTTTTCTAGTATATGGGCAATCCCTGAATTTGTGGCCTTACTTACCGCAACCAAAGCAACCCCTCTGACCAATTAAGAACTCACCGGGATAGTCCTTACCGCACTTCGGACATGGGGAAGGACAAGGTCTGTTACTCACACTATCCTGAGATCTGGACACGGTAGGTCTATTACCTTGCTCCTGCCTGACTTTGGATGCGGGAGCACTAGCTGATGACGGTGCTGGCACAAAAGAACGACTCTGAAACTGAGGGAGGATCCCTCCAGAAAATCTACTCTGACTATACCCCTGCTGCTCTGATCTGATTCTCTTATTTCCTCTTACTCTCTTTCACCTTGTCTGCTTCAATCTGCCGAGCATGTATCATTAATCTAGAAAGATCCATGTCCCTATTGATCATAGCAGACCTACACTCTTTCACAACATAACTTAATACGCCAGTCAAAAACTTACTCATACTGGTCCTGGAATCAGCCATCATTCCGGGAGCATACTTAGACAACTGGTTGAATTTAAGATAATACTTTTTAACTGTCATGGAGCCTTGTCTCAAGTTCATAAATTCTTCTAGTTTTGCTTTCCTCGGCTCCGGAGGAAAGAATCAGTCTAAGAACGCATCCTGGAACAACTGCCAAGTCATGGGAGCGGCATCCTCCCCTTTACTCTTCCTCCACAACTCCACCCAATCATAAGCAACATCTTTCAAGCGATAGGAAGCTAGCTCCACATTTTCTTCCTCTGTTACATGCATAATTTGGGTGATCTTTTTCACCTCATCAAAATACATCTGGGGGTCCTTACCTGCCCTTGACCCATAAAACTCTGGCGGATTCATGCGCATAAAATCTCAAACTCGAGCTGCTGTAGAATTACCTTCTTGCGGAGGTGGAACAGCGGCCTGAACATTGGCCTGAGCATTGGCGATAACTGCCTGGGCTAGCGCCTGAAAAGCTGCCCGAAATTCGACATGAGTCGCCGTCTCATTTAAAGGATCAACGGGTTGAGGTCGTTCGTTGTTTCTGTGAGCTATACGAGTAGGCATTTTCTGGCATAAGAGAGTACGAATTAATAGCAGAGAGAAACAGTCGTAGGCACGAAAGACTTCTGAAAGAGAGAAATGACCTTTCCTAAAATATCCCGCAGTCTCTTGCTCATAGATGTGACGCACTGCACACCGATGATCAAGACTCTACGTAACGCGGCTTGCCAGACTCCCTAGGACTCTTTTAAACCTTAGGCTCTGATACCAAGCTTGTAACGCCCTAAGATCCCATCCCAAGACGTCACACGGTGCTTAAGGCCACACGCGGCCTCAAGCTAACCCTCTGAGCCTGTCATCACTTCTATAACTCACTATGACAATAATCAAGCTGTAATAAGGAAGAATAGTCATGTCATAAACATCCTGGAATACGAAGAGATACTATCCTGTACAATCAAAATACTGAAGTTTTCTACATACTGGTACTCTAGTCTAACAAAGCCTCTACTGCATAAGATTGATGAGCCATTGGGACAGATCCCCAACTGACTCGTACTGAACTGGGAATAAACAACCCTCTACTATCAAGATAAAAATCAGGGACATAGGTCCTCGAACCATGAGAATTCACCAATTGTACGAATATAGATGGAGGTACTCGAAGATCATTGTCGCTGTTGAGACTGAGCACCTGAACTTACATCACGAGAAAATATAGAAACGGAAGAGTATGAGAATCAGTACTTGGGAATGTACTGAGTATGTGGGGGTGGATGCAACATTTAAAATATTATCATAAATGTATAAGAAATCATGCATGCTGACAATAATACCTTTCTTCGCTTGAATTATCTGGAACATTATTCCCATGAGTCATCAGTAATAACACATTCTTCATAAATCTCATAGATCATTTAACTCAACTCAAACTCTTTGACTCATGAATTAGAATGACTCAGTAACTCAAGGTACTTAGATCATTATGGACGTGGGAGTTTCTTATATTCGACATAACTACATCATGTGAGCCGGATGGAGTCCAACGTTTTGTCCTCCTAAGGAGAAACCCCACATTAGCGGGGGTGTCGTACTCTTGCCAAGGAGTACAACCTCAATTTCTCAATCACAATCCCATACTCGGCCTTTGGCCCACAATCATCAGTATCAATCCTACGGTGGCACGTAGTTTCAGGAAAATACCACATTTCCCGCTCGGTGCTGAATACTCCTTCCAGACTCAGCTCAGAACGCGTTAGGAAATCCACCTTAATGAATATCAACTCATGGGTCTATTATAAAGATCAAAACATAAATATATATCTCGTCTATAAATCATAAACATCTTGTGGATTCCTAACTCGACTCAACTCAACACAATCTTTCTCAACATCAAGTACATTTGGTTATCAAATTATTTTAAATATCAAAAGTTTCAAGGAAACATCATAGGACTCATTCTTGACTCTCAAGTTCAATATCAATATGTATTCAATAATCAACTTCTCATGGAAGGCTTAAATCATGATACTTATCTCAACTCATTCGGAAATCATCAATTCATAATAAGAATATTCAACTCATAGCATAAATCCTCAAGTCAAGAAATATGATGGTAAATATATCATAATATCAAACTTAATCAACTCAAATCTCATAAATCATTAATAGAGAATTTTGGGTGTAATCCCACTTTGCAAATTCATGTAAATCAATAATAGAAATTAAATCTTTAGGCACAAGAACGAAAGGAGTGCTCTTGTTCAAACCCCACATACCTTGATTATTGATTGGAATGAAGAAACTTCTTATAGACTTCTTTTCCACTTCATGAGTTAGGGTTCTTGATGTTTTTGACTTGGGTACCTTGAATCTTGAACCAATTTGTGAAATTTATGGTTGGATCCTTGATGTTCTTGGAAGATTTGGATTGGATTTTGAGAGAGAAACCCTAGTATTCTTGATGAAATGGAAGAAGAATGAAGTTTTCTTCTTTACTTGGATATATATAGGGGGTCAAAATGGGTGGAAAAGACCAAAATACCCTTTTAAAAATGCCCCTTAATTACTGAAAAAAATGGCTAACGACATTTGTGACAGGCCGTTAGACCCGTGATAGGCCATCACAAAATATCGTCACAAAAGGGTCGAATTTTTGATTTTCTGCCTAAGGCTGACAACGTCATCAGAAATGTCGTCAGAAAGTGACGACGTCGTCAGAAATGGCGTAAAAAACGTGACAGCCCGTCAGAAACGTCGTCAGCCTTTTCCAGATTGATATGCTGGAGTAAAATGGGTATAACTCTTTGCTCCGATATCAGATTTTGGCGAAATTAGTAACGTTGGAAAGCTAATTCAATTATCTATCTGTTGATAGGACATGAGCTCAAAAATTCCAAGCATAATGAGAGATATGCTTGTTTACAGTTGACTATACCAATATCCTTCCCAAGAATTCAATCGGTAAGAAATGTTTTGATTCACCCAATTGTTAGGACATCTTTAAGGTCTTAATACACACCATCCTTGATCAGAAAACAACCCAAAACATTATAATTTATTTCTCATGAGCTTGATTCATGGTTGCAATATTGGTTAGAGTCTCGGGGTATTACATAATTATTATAATTTGTGGTATATTACACTACTGCCATGTGATCAGGAGGTCACGGATTCAACCCTTGGAAACAGCCTCTGGCAGAAATGTAAAGACTGCGTACGATACACCCTTATAGTGGGACCCTTCTCCGAACACCACGTATAGTGATAGCTTTAGTGCAAAAGGCTGCCCTTTTATTACACTAACAAATTGTCTATCCACCTTCTACTAATGTGGCCAACCCCCATTGCCCAAAACTCGAACTATAGTACAAAGAAACATAGTCAAAAAAGACAACAAAGCAGTGGCATAAGTCTTAGTTCAGTAGATAGGATTACTAGTTGATGCTGCCACTTGAGAGTATTCTTCTTCCCTTAAGACAACATTCCTACTTTTGATCCTTGAGGCCAAGGATCTTATGATGGCAGGAATACTGTTATCAAATAATTGAAGAGTGTTGAGTTAGCAGAAGGATACGTTATCAAAAAAGGTTAAAAGTTTTAGTAGGAAAGTTAGTTGGTGAACAATACTAATCCTAGAGTTAACCAATAACAAAATTGTGTAATAGGCTTCATATTGATTCATTCATTTGACTGTATTCAACTATCAATACTTGTAAGAATCATTAGAGAAGATGTGAATATACACTTTTGAGTGTTAACTACTAGAAATTCTCTCAATTTCGTTTTCCTCTCTTTCGATCAATTTAGGTTATCTTTCTTGAATTCTCTTTATTGAGGTCTGAACTGATCAACTGAATCCTTAAGTCATGTAAACTCCTATTATTTATATAACATTACATGTATCTCTCCTCATTTTCACTATATCCAACCTCTCACACCTCGAATCATTTCTTATGTTGAAAAAGTAACAGAGATTATATCATCTGCAAACTAGTTTACTTGGCTGTGTACATGCAAAACTTTCCCGTACGAATCGTAGCCCAATTACCCAGTTAGAGCACATTTAATTTTTATCCAATAGATTGTTGTCCACTTGCATTCTTGTGGTCAACTCTAATAAGCCACGTTAAAAATAATTAATAACATAACTAATTTATTATAATATTTTTATTAAATAATATTTATATTTTAATTTAAAAAAGAAATAATTAATGTAAAAGGTAAATATGAATTTTTTTTTTTTACCTTTTCTTAATTAATGAAAAAAAATAATAAAATAAAAAATTAAATTAAAAAATTTGAAACGAATAATTTAAGACGGAGGAAGTATTTGAAAATAATACCCTTTGCCGTGTTCGGAAGGAAAGACAAAGTTGATAAACAAAATATATTTTGTTTAATACAATTCCAAATTCCTTCTCTACTTGGTCAAGAATCTCAGAAAATCTGAAACCCCTAAAAGAAAAAATAAAATAAAAGAAAAGAAATCCTTAAGAAACAGGTCCTGATCGAATTGAAATCCCATTGTTTAGTGTTTTGTATGTATGTATTGGGCATTGCAATGCTTGTTGTAACTTTACTGCATTTTCAAGATTACAGCTGAAATCCCAGATCAAGAATGAAGCTTTCTTGGAAAATTACCCTTTTCTTTATCGTTCTTTGCTTTCTCGCATCTGGGTCTTTTTCTATCGCGAATTTTCATCAAGCGTAAGATTTTTTACATACCCTTTTGTGTTTTTGATCTTACTCTCACTTATTTGGCTTTAAATCATTGTGATCTGTAGTAATATTAGTGTAAATTGCTCAGATGCAAGTTGCTTATTGAGAATTCACATTGTAAATTTTCTTGACTTGATGACTGCTAACATGCCATACTGCTTTTATATTAGTTATCATGTTTTTCTTCACTGCTGTTTTTCTTTTCCATTACTACTTTAATTTGCTTCTCTTGAGCGGAGGGGGAAAGGGTCGGGAAACAGCCTCTCTACCTTCAAGTGGTAGAGGTAAGGTCTGTGTACATTCTATGCTTCCCAGACTCTATTTTGTGGGATTTCACTTGATATGTTTTTGTTGAGGGCTGCTAAGATGTTTAAATATAATGGCCTTATAGAACTGATTGATTGAACCTGCACTGGTTTTTAACCATGATATCATAAGGTAGGCCTTAGTGCTAACTTCATTCCATTGACCAATATCCCCATTATATACAACAGCAACAACTACTACTGCTAAACTTTATCCCAAGCTAGTTGGGATGGGCTATATTGATACTTATTATCCATTTCTCTAGCTAGACCAGCTTGCCGGTCATATAGAGTTCATAAGTTATAAGCAATATGGAACCCATGGAGGTCACGGGTTCAAGCAGTTGAAACAGCCTCTTGCAAAAAATGTACGGTAAGGCTGTGTACAATAGACCATTGTGGTCCAGCCTTTTCCCGTGCCCCGCACATAGCAGGAGCTTTAGCGCACATGGATGCCCTTTTTTAAGCAATATGGCACCCAAGTATAAAACTAGGTTATTTTGCCCATATGACTAAGATGGAACTTGTGCTGGTGGGAGGATACAGATACCTGGTGAAGAATTGATTTACATGTTAGTTGTCCTGGACTTCCTCGCATAGAGAAAAAGAGAAGCAGCAGTATTAACGAGTATTAATGGCTTCGACAGATCGTACATGAATGCTCCGAATCTTTGCAGTATCTTATTATTTTATGTTTGTAGTAGAAATTAGATTATTTATTCATACTATGACTGATGTACATAATTGTCTCATCAAGCCTCGGTAAGTTAGATGTACATAATCTGTTTGCCATTTTTGCGTATGAATGTACAGTTTGCTATCTTTCTATTGTTACTGGAATGCTGTTTGTTGTTCCAACATATAGCTATCTTTCTACTTGACAGGTTTCCTATTATAGAGCCTGATCCAGGTCACACAAAACTTCGCCTTTCAAGAGAAGGATTGGAGGCAATTGAGAAGATAACTACACCCATTGCAGCTGTTGCTGTAGGTTTTGCATTAGTATCTGGAATCAGTTATAACCAGTTATTTTTTAGGAATAAAATGTTATCATCTCTTACACAGTTCTATGGAAGTTTGAGTCTCCGTGTTATTGCTTGGAAGTTTCTGTTATTATGTTTAAGGGTTTGTCCTGTATTGTGATACTCAACCATGATTAGTTTGACTTGCATGGTGGTCCATAGTAAAATGTCTGAACAAATTACTGCATTGATTAAAAAAAATTATTCAAAATAACTGTTTTGAAATGGAAAAGTGAAATAATTAGTTGGTAAAGTTTTGCATCAAGTTCTAATACTCTACATTCTTTTTTTTTTTTTCTGAAAAAAAAAACTGCATTTATTTGAAATTATCTTGAATAGATGTAATTCATATTTGTCTAATTATGAGAGGGAGAGATAAGAAAAAGGAAGAGAAAAGTTCTTTATTGAAAAGAAAAAGGTCCATTTTTTCTTTTTAGAATGGTCCAAGAAGGAAATTAGGGTAGTTTACTGGCTTACAGGGAGTACTGTCTTCTTGTTTTTTTTTTTGGAGGAATCTTCCATGCACTGGTTTTGACTATCAAGTACTGTCTTTTTGTGCATCTGAATTTGGTTTTCTTGTCGGAAGTTGCTAACGGAGCTTTTTTTTTTTTCTAAATTTTATTTGCCACCAGTGTTTTTTCTGGTATATTGACATTTTGACAAAAATTTTGATCAGGTTATTGGTCCATATCGTTCCGGAAAATCATTTACTCTTAATCAGCTCCTTTCCCTGTCTTGCGATGAAGGTACGCCATATTATTTTTATAGCTGACATCACTTTTTGTTTTTGTTGTTAAAATTTGCTGTTAACTTGATAGCTGCAAGGTTTTTTGGCAACTGATTGATGGAGTTCTTTTTTGCAGGTTTTGGTGTTGGGCATATGCGTGATACAAAGACAAAAGGTGTATATGCAAGATTTTTCTGGACACTCTTGTTTCAAATAGAGATCCGGACATCATTTAACTTCCCCGTTTCCTTTTCTTCCAGGGATATGGGTTTGGGGCACTCCAGTTGAGCTGGATATCGATGGAGTAAAAACTTCTGTTTTTTACCTCGACACAGAAGGGTTTGAAAGCATTGGAAAATCTAATGTATACGATGATCGGTAATATGCTCATCTTGAGATGTTGTAGTCTACCATATCTATCTGACTAAACGCGGCTGTTTTGTGATGCTTTTTGTTTCTCAGGATTTTTGCCCTTGCAGCTGTTATGAGTTCTGTGCTTATATATAATCTCCCTGAGACGGTTTGTTTCTCTTCCTATAATACCCACTCTCTTTCTAATGAAATTGTACAGATTAATCCTAGTTTAAATTTTATATTCAGGGCATGACAATTTAAGTTAGTGAAATATGTAAAATTTGAGCAGAACCCAATTGGTTATTAGTTGTCCCTGAAGTGTTGAGTGGTAAAATATGAAGAATGTCTCCCTTCTATAGAGACGAGTCATTGGAGAAGGGAATAAATTACTATCTCACAAAAAGTTATGACAGCCATTCCTATGAAAGAGAGGGGTGTGAGGAAGGGTTGGAGAGGGACAAACCATGTTTTAGATAGGTTATTTCTTTCTCAAATTATAACCAGGCTTAGTTTCTTAATAATGAGGCCTCTGCATGATATTGTTCTCTGCTTACTACTTTATTCTTCCTCTATGCATCTCAAAAAGTCAAATAATGAAACCAAAATATGTATCTTCTTTCTTGTTTGCTGTATAAACACGTCGCTTAACAGATCAAGGAATGAGCATGCAATTTTATATTTCATGATAGATCAAGAACTTCAATTCTCGCTGACCTATCGAATCTGGCTCCATAATGTAATGATGATGATGTACTCAGACAGTTAGAGCCATCATTAGAAAGCTTGGCTCCATGTATATCCTCAAGTATATGGTGAGTTTAAAGTAAGTATTAGAACATTTGAGACTTTGGTTAGTAAAAATAGAACAGAAAAAAGCAAATCATAACATGTATAACAATATACATTTATCCCAAAAAAAGAACATGTGCAAAAAAAAAAAAACATACTAAGTTCATACATCAAAAGATTACACAAGAACATTTGAGAGACTTTCAAAGAGGGAAAAAACTTCTTCCTGGTTTTATTGCTGGAGAAAAACTAAGAAGACAATTCGAAATGTATTGATAATATAGTTGGTTTGCCTAAGCATTATTTTTGGGGGTAAATTGGTCAATTCAACAAATTTTTGCCAGGATGTGATAAAACATTAAGGGGTCATTTGGTTTGAGGTATAAAAAATCCAAGGGATAAGTTATCCCGGGATAAAATAAAAGATCACTTAATCCCTTGTTTGGTTGGAGGGATTAATCCAACCCGGGATAACTTATCCCACCATTTTCCCTTAGTGATGGGATAACTTATCCCCTATATATGGTGGGATAAGTTATCCCGGGATAACAATTTCCCAACCAAACGACCCCTAAAGGAGTAGGTTTTACCGCTTCGGAGGGTATGATGTACGACATTTGGGGAGTTATTTTGTGCTGCCGATGCTTAGCTGAAAAGCAGGGTTTGACACTGACTTTAGATGACATCTTGTTTTCCTATGCACCTGTCATTATCCAGAATAGGTTCTGGTCTCTGAACGTCTGCAAGCTCAATAAAGTGGGATGAAAACCACAAGAAATGAGGGTTCAAATTCTAATCATGGAAAAAAGGCTTGGACATTTCTTCCCCTTTGTCCAAGTCTAGGTGGGTAAAGTTACACGACGCATGTGTTGGTGGGAGGCAGTAGGTACCTAGTAGAACAATCGAGGTGCATGCAACTTGTGCAGTACCACTTTAAAAAAATAAGAAAGTTCGGGAAAAGTGTTACATTGAAAACCATTGGGGATACAAGATGTATACAAAGCAAGAAGAAGCTATATGTGTTGAAGATGTAATTGAGTGAATAAGCGTGCCATCACTAACAATATAAGCTTTTAGATGTCGTTGTCACAGTATACATCATGAATCAGAGCAACATAAGTCCTAAGTTCAAGTCTCACTATCATCCTTAGTTGAAAAAACGATTCACTTGCTTGACCTATGAAAAAGAATTTGGCCCACATGTGGATTAAATTTTTAGATGAGGTAGTTACATAATTCAACTCTACAAAAGTGTTACTTTCAATAAATAACATCGTATAAGTGCTCAAGAGAGATGCAAAAATTAATGGGAGGCTGTTGTTTCCTTCTTCAAAAGCACTTCTATTGTCCCTCTCTAAATAGTCCATATCACAAACCGAGTAACTTCCTTGTTCCTGTCACTAAATCTTCCCTTTATTCCTTGCCTTCCATTTTGTAACTGATTCCTCTGGTAGTCATATAGTATTAAGTTCCATAGAGTTGAGGAAATATTGCAATGTACAGCAGTAGCTGGTTGACATCTTCTGCTGCTTGGACAAAAACCACCAGCTAGTATCAGCACCTTCCTCCTCCAATTTTCTAGCTTCCCAATCAGCTCATAGTTCAAAACACTTTTAACGTCTTAGGTGATTGGGGCACCCAAAAAGCCCCATGTGGAAGCTCTTCCTCTCTTTTTTTTTTTTTTTTGATAAGGTAAGCTCTTCCTCTCTCTTACAAGCAGCATATCATATAATGATTTGAGGTGAAGCTCCCATGTCCTTATGCTGTCCATTTGGAGATCCTTCTTCATATGAAAGAGATGAACTACTTATTAAGGCAAGTCCTTTAACTCCCATTAATTTAGTGCTCTTATAAACCAGATGTCCTGAATAAAATAGCATCTTTATACCCTGGGGCCACATTCTCAACCATTGCACTGTTGTAGATCTGCAAGAGAAACAATTTTCGGTCCCCCTTCAAGAGAACAACATCATTCCAAAAATTTACGATTTCTTTTCTTTTTTTTTTTTGGTTAAAAGAAATAGCAAACTTAGCGTTCTTGCTAAATCCACCCACCTCTTTAAAATCTCTTCCCAAAAGGTGAGATAGCCTCCTAGATTTTCCACTACTCCTCACCCCGACTTCTACAGGTGAAGTGGAGTAAACCCTATTCAGCAAGCGAAATCTTCTGATGCCAACATTTCTTCCCCAAATAATGTTTCTTGAACAGCTTTGATTTTATCTGTAAGAGTGGCTGGAATAGAGGAGTGACACATGTAATAGGTAGAAACTTATGAACTTTTTTATGGTTAGCAAAATTTCCAGTTTTGAACTTCTCGTGTTTTGTGCTGTCTTGGGATTTTATAACTTTTCCCTTTTGAGAAGATAATTGATAGGAATGGGACGTTTTTATGTCCTTTTTTCAATTACTTCAAAATGTTGATATTACAATAGACGCGGATAGTGGATTTCTTGAATGTATTTACAAGTATCATTTTGTGAGGATATCAATAGATGTGGATAGTGGATTTCTTGAATGTATTTATAAGTATCATTAGTGAGGATAGCCATGGGATGTATGAGATGTGGTGGATCATTCTGAATTGAGCATTTGTTCGAGGAAAAATGGCCATAGGTTTTGGTACTCAAAGCACATTGATATAGCTTCTAGTAGGTTTTTAGATAGTAAAGAAGCATGAACAATAATGTCTCGAGCTATCTGATGATGAAACTATACGGAACAGCCTCATACATTTAGCAACCATGTCATCATAAATTTCTCGAGAGACGTTATTTGTCTGTAGACAACATGTTGGGACAACAAGGTAGAAGATCACACGAGCCAGTGATGTCGAAGGCGAACAGCATAAAAAACCTTCAAGAGTTGTTACTTCTATAAGTGTAAAGCACAACTATAGCACGTATTTTAGTGAAAAATGGCACGGATGAAGCAATGAATAAAGAATGTAAATGAACAATACATTTCAATCCCCATTGGTTGATTTTATTATATGAATACTTAATATTCATTTTGCTTGATCATAGATTGATTAGTTTTATGCTAGCAATCAACCTATTGCAGTTTTTTTATTTTTTTTTTAAAAGTCTAGGCTTGGGACTGACAGTGCGTGCTCACATAGGATGCAAGATACACATAAGCAGAGTTCAAAAAAAAGATAAATGTAATGCAACAGAAAAGGTTATAAACACAATAATGATTATGTGGACAAAGTATCTGAAAATTTTGCATTGGCAAATATATGGAGTTAAAACCTAGTCAATCAAGTTCAAACCCACTTCAAGTATTTGATTCAGATGCAAATACAGTTTTAAGTTGCTAGTTCAGATTTAGTGACTACCTTTTTTTTTCTTTACTAAAATCGTAACTTCCTCTTACTAATCACCAATATATTTAACCGATATCATTTTCTCTTAACAAGTAAATGCATCATTTTACTTAGTACTGCTCTCTTCATGAAAGAGTTCATGTCTCTGAGGCACATGTTAGTGCCTGCACTGAAATGCCGTTTAAGGGTGCCTCAGACATCACTACCATTGGCATGCTAATATTTGATCATTTCAATATTCAAATTACATTGTGTGAATGTTCACTGTGCTTGGATTTCTTTATTTTATTGATGATGCTGAAATAATTTTGACAGTGAAACCGTTGCCAGAAAACTTTGTTGAAGTGAAATGTCATACAAGTGGATGAAATAAATGATTTAGATGTACACATTGAGGGTGGCTAGTGTGTTACCTTAAATGATTGTCATTCTTATACAACAGAAATTGTAATAGCGAATAATACACTTCGTTTTCCTTTGATTAGCTCTTTCTGTTCAGGTGTAGTGATTCTTCTGACTCATCCTGTAATTGAGATAGCAGAATAGAACTTAACAGCAATTGATGCTCCAATCATCGTCTGATAACATTTTATGATCTAAAATGCGAATGTGGCTAACTTTTGGTTTCCACTTTGTGTTATAGCATTAGCGCAATTTAGTCCCCATGTTTTCTTAAACATATCTTTTGATTGTTAGTGTGTGCTTTCAGGATCTCATAAGGCAGAAACTGAAAGATTAATGACCACAAACCTAACCACACAAATGATTATTTATTTTCCTTTTTTTTTTTTTGAGCTAGGAAGTTCCGAGTTTGTGTGGCAAAAATAATTGAAGGTGTGATGTGCTCAGGGGCAGTGTGGTCCCTGTCCCTGGTAAGGGGTGATTGTTATCCGTAAGTCTTGTTTTGACCACGGGAAGGTGAACTTTGCGAAAGTGCTTATTTAGTTGGAAAGAATAGGACTTTTCACTCCAAGCCTACCGTACCTGTGAAAAGTTCAGCTATTGATGTAGCCTCTTGTCCATACTCCATACTACTAGTTTTATCGCTACCTACTAGAAAAATCCCATCCAGCATTGAGGTTATGGGTTTGGCCTCAAGTAGCTTAGGCTCAAACCTTGTATTCGTATTGAAAATTTATTTAATATGTATAAATAATCTATTTAGAATCCAGAAACCAAAAGAATTGTGATTCAGAACCCATAAACTAAATCTCTTGGCTCCTCATTTGCATGTGCTAAGTGCAGAACATGCCAATAGGGGGGACAAGAACAACCACACTCTACTCATTAGATGTGATATTAATGTAGTCTCGATATTACTAGCCAAGATACAAATAGAAAACCTAACACCCAAATGATTGATTATTTTTACTTTCTGTTTCTTTCAAATCCAAGCAAAGAAAAAAAAAATATTATTTGGTTTCGTTTCATTAGTCTAAGTCTTAGTGGGTAAGTTTGTGGGCCGAATTACTTGATACTTGTACTAGTGGGAGATAGCAGCTACAGATAAAATAGTTAAGGTGCATGCAAGCTGGACTGTATACCACCATCTAAAAGAACAATAATTGAAGGTCTCATGTGCTAATTGGGGAACATGTCAGCGTGAGACTTAACCCAATAATAGATGTATGAAAAATGCAAATTTTAAAAACTAATAAACTAGAGACGGGTGTAGCTTGCATTTCTTTGTTCTTTTGCCAAGTACAAATAATATATTGTAGTATATAATGCTGATATTTTAATCCAATTTTGGAGTTATTCAAGGTAAGTTGGTGATGCACAACATTTAATTGTTGAAGAGTCGTGTTACAAAGAGTCCTTCAGCTGAGCACAATATAATTGCTATCACATAGAAATTTTCTTTAAGCTCATTTAATCACATAAATGGCGTGCAAGTGCTAGAAGATAGACAAAGAATGTAATGGTTGACCATCCATTGGTGTAAAAAGCAGTTCTTGCTCACCTATTCTTGTCTACATATTGGTAGGACAACTGTTAAGCATCCTAATATGGTTAAAGCTTTGGCTCTGTGGGTGGTAGCTTATTTCCTGTCCTATTTTCCTAAATGTATAAGGGCTCTCCCTGATCATATATATATTTTTTGCGTTGTTCTATGTTTTAGATACGCGAAGCTGACATATCTCGGCTGTCATTCGCAGTTGAACTTGCAGAGGAGTTTTATGGAAGGTTCAATTCTCACTAGTTGTTTCAAAAGTTTGTAGTTTATGTTCAACCTTTGGTTTGTTCAGCTTCAGTCTCTCTGTTTCTTTTCTGACTCTCTGTTGTTTCATCCTTGGATCTCTGCTCTCCTTGCGGCTAGAGTAAAGGTAAGCATTTTGGAGTCATGAAGCCTATTTAATTTTCTACCTCATTGAAAGGGGCAAGAAGAGTTACTTAACAAGTTATATGACATGCTCAGTTGATGGATGTTGTGTAGGGGCAAGATGTTGCGTTTGAACCTGCAAAGCTACTATGGCTCATCCAACGTGATTTTCTGCGTAAGTAGGGAAATGATGCCCAAATCTTCTTATTTGCAATTGCTTGATTTTTTTGTGAATGTGTGACTAGAGGATGTAAATGAACAAAATGAGCTGAAGTGCTTAATAATCTGCTTAATGTAAAATTTATCACTGTTGTCTGAGTCTCTACCTTGTCTATCGGAAACAGCCTTTCTACCTCCGTCGGGGGTAGTGGTATGGACTGCGTACGTTTTACCCTCCCCAGACCCCCACTATGTGGGAATATACTGGGTATGTTGTTGTTGTTGTCTGAGTCTCTACCTTTTACAGAAGGAAAATCTGTGCAAGAAATGGTTGATGAAGCTCTAAGACGTGTCCCTAATAGTAATGGTAGGTTCAGTTACCTTTATATGCATTCATAATAAATATCAATGAAGCCATATATAAGCTAACTCTGGTTGCTTTTTCTGTTACCACAGGTGATAAAAATATTGATCAGGTGCTCTTTTGAGTTCTGCACATGATGAAGAAACTTGACTTAATAGATTAATTTTGATTGTAATGCATGGTTTCAGGTGAACCAAATTCGAGATTCTTTAGCAATAATGGGTGATAATAGCACAGCCTTCAGCTTACCACAAGTATGGCCTAACTTCTTCTGTCCATTGGTCTTTTTCTTGTTCCTTGAGTTTTGCATTTCACAGCTTATCAACTGTCATTTAGATAATTTTGTGACTGCAACAGTCGAGAGATGTTGTATCTTAACCTAAAGAAACCATCCACTACAATTCTAGGTATATATATATATATATACATATATTATTTCTCTACGCTGTTCATGTGCACCTTTTTTCCTTTTTTACTGGTGCAAACACCCAGTATATTCTATCATCCATCTCCACTCTTCTTATGGTCATGGTCTCTTGCTTTTGAAGAAGATGCCATTAGGTTTCTCTTTTCTTGGTAAGTTTGTTAGAAAATAGTCCAGGAACCACCTGAATACGTTGAGCATGCACCGTTACCGCCAAAAAGATGTCCACTCAGCTACCTGACGATAATAGGAGCTAACATTTCTCGAAATGGCATTGTATCAAGTTATGAGGGAGTTTATCTATTATTTTGTACAAGGTAGAATATGGAATAACTAATACCTGCATAAAATAGTACATAGATTCTCTCATAATGGGTCGTTTGGTATGATGTATTAGAGAAAATAATACATTTATGTGTCAATGTTATTATTTAATCCTCAGTTATACATCCTATTCAGTTTTATGGAGTGACTCATACATAGCAAATCGTGATATTATCAATACAAGGATTATTTATACTGAGATAAGCATAGTTAAAGATAATTGTATTTAATACAACAAATCAAACAATGGATGAAATAATTAGAGCATTACTAATTTCGACATTACTAATACACACTATTCAATACCTTTTTTAATCCTCTACCAAAACTACCTCTAAGATAATATTTCAGTATCTAATTCTCAAAAATATCGTCAAAACACTAGCATAGCATACCTTGCGCATTGCACGATTACCATGTCCATCACATTTATACACACATTGGAGATGATCTAAAAATGATGACGTGAATTAAAGACGTTTTTAGCAAAAAGTATCATCTAAAACTTTTTTCTCTGGACAAAGTTGTCTTAGAAAAGAAAATGTCTTCAAGGCGTGGACAAGTAATTGCCTGCTTCTCCTATATTCGCCTAACTGTTCAATTTCATTAGCTCTTGTTGAACCCTTACAGTTAGCATGACGGAAGATTTTGGGATGATGAAAATGTTAAGTAAATCGTTGAGATGATTCTTATCTATTTATTAACTGGTTAGATATCAAATGATCAGTACCCAAGGGTGTGCCCTAGTGGTCAATGAAGTGGGTAAGAACCACGAGGTTTCAGGTTCAAATCCTAGCAGAGACAAAAAACATTAGGTGATTTCTTTCAATCTATTCTAGCTTTGACAGATAGAGTTACCTAGCTGGTACCTCGATGCCGGTGGGAGTTGGTAAGTATCTCGTGGAATTAGTCGAGGTGTGCGCAAATTGGTTTGGACAACACGGTTATTAAAAAAATAAAATTAAAATCGAATGATCGTATTATAGGAGGCTACCGGAGGGGGGTTGGTGTGTCTCTGTACAAAAAGAAAATCTGAAAGGAGAATATTTGGGGGATTTGTTGAAACCTTGACCAGGTTCAAATCTCCGCAAAGACAAAAAACACCTGCTGATGTCTACCACCTGCCTAAGTCTTGGTAGGAAGAGTTATTTGGTATCCATATTGGTGGCAGGTACCAGGGGACCCGGTGGAATAGTCGAGTGCGCGCAAGTTGGCTTTATCACCACATTTTTTTAAAAAAATAAAATATCTCAATGCGACTATATTTACTAGATTCTCCAGCTCCAGTTTCTTCTTCCCTTTTTTTGGATAAGTCTATATTTTCCAATTCTTTTCTCTTCCGTCATACCTTTTTTTTTAAAAAAAATGTAATTTTGATTAAGTATATAGTTGCTCATTGTTGATAAACATATTTTACTTCGATAGGAAGTTATCATTACTCAAACCTTTGAGGCTACACTAATTTTCACTGAATTTTACCTTTTCAGTTCCTTTGGCCACATAATTGTTGTTTAGTTTATAGTTATTTTTCTTGCATTATTTTCTATTTCTCCCTATATACACACACTCACACATAAGTTTGTTAACATTCTTCCCACTTGTTTATTCCATTTAATATCCATTAAGACATTGAAAGGAATTTGATGTAGGTGTCTTTGGTATGACGGAAATCCTTTTCCAATAAAATATTGTCCATGAGGAAGTCATTCTTTGATGTTTGATTACCTGAGTATTTTTCAAGGAAAACTTGTTCCATCAAAAGGGTGAAAATCCTTTTCAACTATTCCAACTCCTATTTAAACTTTATTATCAGTCATTTTTTGCTTTTGGGGGTGGGGGTGGGTGGGTGGTAATAATTGTATATTACCAAAGTGAGAAATTCACGGAAAGAGGGTGAACAACATATTACTGACAGCAGTCCCGGTAAACAGTTCAGACTAAACAACCAAACAAAAGAAAAAAACTTACTAGTATTGAATTACACAGGATAATCGTTCAGGCTTTCCAGGCATTTTGCAACTTTGACCTTGCTACTAGCCTTGAAATGGATCTCCTGGATAATGCTTCTGATTAGGAGCTTTGGTTGCTGCTTTTGTTGCTGAGAAATTTAGATGTTCCTCTCTCGCCAAATGTGATATACTGCACCAGCTAACATCATCCTGTATACCTGATCTTTGGACTTCTGCCTTTAGCCATTCTTTTTGCCCAACAAGGCTAATCATCCTATTGAATTGGACTTCTGGAAATATTGAGCCATTGTAATAACTTCCTCCAAATATATTCCGAGACCTCACATTCAAAGAACAAATGTGTCATACTTTCATTTTTTTGCTCGCACAGAGGACATTCCAGGCTTGTGGTAATTCCCCATTTATGCAGTCAATTTCTAGTGGCAAGTCTCTCATGAGCAGCTAATTGTAAAACAAAGATCCATCTGGGTAATCCCAAGCTATTACATATCATCTTTCTCCTTGGCACCTTCTGATATTTGCCTCTTACCTTGGTATAAACCACTTTGATAGAGAAAGAGTTCATATTCAGTATGTCATCTAGTTCATGCCCTGCCTGAGTCCCGAGTAAAATACTTGGTGGCTTGCAAATCTTTTTGAGTAATCCAGGATGCTTGTTTTGGTATCTCCTCTAGCAGATTTCTGTTTTTCCATAGTAGATGTTAGAATATGAGTAGGAGTAGGAATAACATATAGAATCCTGAATAACATATAGAATCCTACTTGAAAAAGAATTGTAATGTAGTGTCCTATTACGAAAAGGATTGGAATGTAGTGTCTATAAATAGGGCCTCCATGTAATAATGTAGTTACAACACAGTTCAATCATATTTTTCTCCAATATTCCTCATATGGTATCAGAGTCAAGCCTACCCAATTCATTGTCATTGGTGTTGGGGCCCCCTCTTGTATTGTCCATGCTCCAGGTGTCCAGTCCTGGGCATGAGGGGTGTGTGTGTACTAGAGTCCCACATCGGTGGGTTAAAGGGTCCTTGGTCTCTTTATATGGCCTTGAGCAATTCTTTCCTCATGAGCTAGCGTTTGAGGTTGAGTTAGGTCCAAGTTTCATTATGGTTCAGATTGAGGACATGTTGAGATTAAAGTTGCAACCAACTTGTTGACGATAATGGAGTCCAAAAAACTACATGTTGAGACAATTGTTAATCATATTTTCAACAATACTGCTATTACATATTTGAAAATAAATCTCACTTTTTACCTTGCAAAAGGGCTCCAATATTTTTAATCCGAAAAGGGCTCATATTTTTAACCAAACGGGCTCAATTTTTAAAGCACACCAAACAAAACGATATATGAAGATTATGTGAAGAAGAAGATCAAGATTGATTTGTCAGAAAATGCAGTCCAAGGGGAGATTAGTTAGGATTTGTTCTAAATTTTCTACTTTACCTGATTTTCTACCATAATTAGAATTATTTTTCTTGATGGAAAAAGGTTTCCTTGTTGGAAAGGATCTCTTTCCTATTAGGTTTATTCTTTTTTAGAGGAATGGTTTTGTGCCTCTATAAATGAAAAATCTCTCTTCTCAAGCCAGAACACATTAGCATCCACAATGTAGTCATTAAAGAGTTTTGTTTAGGGGGAGATTTTCTCCCGATAGGTTTTATGTTTTTCCAATATTAGTGTTCATATGTAGGTCATTTGATCAAATAATATTAATAATATGCTTTTTAGTGTTGTTTTCTTTGTCGCCTGATTTAGCGTCTCATGATTTGCAAACTATAAGCTTCCGCATGACGCACTCTCAATTTCGTACCCAACAAGTGGTATCGGAGCTTCTACAATCTTGGTAAAGAATCAAATAGCTTCCGCTGCCTGCAGACGGCTATAATCCACATATGCCGCTCGTTTGACTAATAATTATGTTAGCAAAAGTTGGGTCACCATATATCATTCCGATGACTACTTTATCATATCTGATTTGCGTAGCACCGTGCATCTCTCTGGATTGCTCATATTTAATTTGCATAATATTGTGCATGTTTTAGAACTACTTTCTCATATCTGAGTTACATAACACCGTGCGTCTTTTTGGTGATTCCTCAGATATGATTTGTGTAGTTTTTGCGTATTTTCGGTGACTCCTCAAATCTAATTTGCGTAGAGTTGTGCCATCATTCCGACCCTACCCATATAATTTCTCTTTTTCAGTAGGGTCGTGCCGTTATTCCAACCTTACCCAAGTAATTTCTCTTTTTCAGTAGGGTCGTGTCGTCATTTCGATTCTACCCATATAATTTCTCTTTTTCAATAGGGTCGTGCCGTCATTTCAATCCTACCCGTATAATTTCTCTTTTTCAGTAGGGTTGTGTCATCATTCCAACCCTACACGTATAATTTTTTTTTCAGTAGGGTCGTGTCATCATTTCGACCTTACCCATATAAGTTCTCTTTTCTAGTAGGGTTGTGCCATCATTCGACCTTACTCGTATAATTTTTTCTTAGACTGTGACTACTTTTCAACCGTCAAATCTAGTAATCCGGCACGCGAGTATCTTCATGCTAGTTTTTTTTGTGACGTCCTTGTTCAAGATCTATTCATTGTTTTATTTCGAGATGACCCATATATTTTATACTAGTTTTCAGCAATTTTCTTGTGACGGATAGACTTTCCAGCGACGTTTACAACTTTTACGCCCACTTTTTTAGTTTGTTTCTTTTCAACCGAGGTCTCCTGGATGTCCAGAGCAATCCTTACCAGATTCCTTGCAGACATTTTCACCAAGTCCCTCACTGGTCCTCGTATTAATTACATTTGTAACAAGCTCGGTACATATGACTTGTATGCACCAGCTTGAGGGGGAGTGTTAGAATATGAGTAGGAATAGGAATAACATATAGAATCCTACTTGGAAAAAAATTGTAATGTAGTGTTAGATTGGAATGTAGTGCCTACTCAATGTAATAATGTAGTTACAAAACAGTTCAATCATATTTTTCTTTAATATTTCTCACAGTAACAATGAACAAAAATTTATCGTCAAATCTTGAGTAAATACATAATTACACCACTGATGTTGTCCGAAATTTTCAAAAAGATACTTAAACTTTCAATACCACCTATTACCCCACGATTCTTATTTAATCCCTTGTAAATACACCATTTTGACTTATTTTTTGTCTCTGCGTGTAGTCACGCATGCCAGACACGTGAACAATCAAATGTGATTCAGTTACCCAATTAAACTCTGCCACGTGTCAATTAAATGTCCCAAAAATGGAATTCTCGTCTTCTTCTCCTTTTTAAAACCATGAACCTCCTTCCAGTTGCCATTAACGGCTATTTTGAAGAAAAGTTTTGCCTCTTTTTCTAATCCTTTTTCAACAAAATCAACCTTAAAAGGTAAGATGTTTCCATTTATGTTTCTAAAGAAATTCAGTCCTAAAAGCTTGAATTTCGTCTTAATTTTTTTAATTTTTTTGAAATCATGTTAAATTTTGTGTCTAGGTATTTGCTGAAAATAGTTTTACAATGTCAAATGCAATCTTGAATCGAATTTGTAATGACAAGAACGATCCTATGTTGCGTGTAAAAATGCGATGCAAACATGGAGACTTACTGTCAATGCAAACGTCATGGTCGGAGGACAACCCAGCTAGAAGATTTTGGTCTTGTCCACGCTATCGTGTATGTCCTATACATGTTTTCTTATTTTTCCTCTTGTTTCTGTTCAATTGATTTGTTTATGCTCCTTTTTGGAGAAATCATGTAACTTCTTTAGATAGAGGGACCCAGAAAAGACTGATTTACGATCGAAGACAGTTATTTCGAGATTGGCGAAGAGAATCAAGGAGTTGGAAGAAGCATTGGCGTTTTATGAAAGTAATGGCAAATGGGTGGTTAAGAAGAGAAGAAGAGCAAATGTTGTAATTGGAAGCTCATCGTCATGATTGTCGTAGTGTTTTTTTCTATTTTGGACTAGCATTATCAAGAGAACGGATGATAAATGTAGTTGTGTGCAATTAAAATTGTCATAGTCATTCTCTTGTTCTACAAAATAGTGTTCGTCTTTTCTCTTGTCGGAATAGTAGTTGCTTAACAAGATGAAATTTTGTTTGGTTGTGTAACACTAAGTGTTCTTTTTTTCTCTTGTCGAAATAGCAGTTGCTTAACAAGATGCAATCTATTTTATATCAATATATTGTGTAATACCTTTGCAATCTATTTTGTATCAATATATTGTGATATTGACAACATTTGTGAGCATTCAAAACGTAAAGTGCAGTGAATAGACTAACAAAGCAACCATAATGAGAGAAAAGGAGGACTTCATTTAACACATTCATACTCTTGTTTCAATTTGAACAACAAAACTTGTTTTGTTTGGTACCTAACAAAACATACCTTAATACCTAAAGGTACCTAACAAAACAAACTGCCCTAAACATTGTTTGATTGCTACAAAACAAGAACAAAAGCCTATCACCATCAACAAAACATACAAAAAGTAATTGTTTGTGACAATATCAACAATCTCCACCAAAATATACGCATCATATCAGCAAGATCTACTTCCATGGCACATGAGTCTTCCTAGTTGAAATGTTTTTGCCTTGAGTTTTGGCAGCAGCTGCAGACCTCGTTTGAATAACCTTTTCAATCCTCATTTTTTCAAGTTTGCTATTGGTAATGGCCGACTTCCCTTTCCATTTGAATCCTCGTCTTGGTGTGTAGCTAATATCACCAGTCACAACTTCAGACCTCTTTGTGCCCTTTGCACCAGTGCTAATGACTCTTCTACTTGACATTCCAGGCTGCTCAAACAAATTACAGAAATTATAAGGCAATCTTCAGAAATTCCAGGCTGCACAAACCAAAATTCTACAAAGTACTTACATTAAGAGTGGTAAATCCATCTTTAGCTTGGTATATTCTAATCCCCACCATCCTTGACCTTTTAAAAGGTCTAGTATGTCCTCCACTATTGTTCTCATGATTTTGCCTTTGAGGAGGCACACCCCTTCCTTTGCCCCTTCGACTGACAGAACTGGTTTGGCTCTCTTGAGTCATTCCTCTTCCTCGACCACTTGAGATATTTGGAACATTTGAACCACCTGAAACACTCTCTTTTCCTCTACCTTTTTCTCTACCTCTTTCTTTAGTAGCACTTGCAATGTTTGTGGTGGCCTGATTATTGAGATATTAGTACACATACTTAAAAAAAAATTGATAGTAACAAATAAATAAATATACCTCTTGCTGGTAAGATATTCCAGGTGAATGACTTGGACCACTGCCCCTTGCTCTCCCTCTTCCTCTACCAGTAGAAGCTCCAGCCTATGTTTTAAAAGATTAGTCCTTGTCCTTGTACTTAACAGAATGTATATTAGATAATGATTATACAAATACCTGTGCCTGAGAAGATGTTCTAGCTGATTGACTTGTACCAGGTTGATCTCTTGTAGGACATGATCTTTTATTATGTCCCTGAGTACCGCATTTGCTACAAGTAATTACAGTACCACATTTGCTAAGTTTTCCAGTTTTTCTACTTTCATCAGTCTCCTTTCTTCTAATTTTATGTAGTCTTCCAGGCAGCTTCCTGATCTTTGGTGGCTTCACAGTAGGATTATTTGATGTTGGCCACATTTTCATGTTATTCATTGGTTGAATAAAATGAGCATATGTGTTGAGGCAGGTATCCTTGTGATAGCAGGTGTCCACAAAATTAATGGGCTCATATTCCTTGTGGTGAAGGGCAACAACACCATAAGGACGAGGAATGCCCCTAAGCTGCCAAGCTCTGCAACTGCAGCTTCTACTAACAATGTTAACAGTATGAGTACAACCCCAGTCAACAATCTCAAAACCCCTTTCCATATTCCAAGACAAATTGCACTGCATTGACTTGTCAATATTTTCTTGTAAAATCTTCAAAGCCATGGGAGAAATATCAGTGATCCAAGTATTTGAAAACTGTCTCAACTCACCAATTCTTTTCATCATTTTTACCCTAATTTCCTCAAGCATTGTGATGATTGTTTTGAACCTTGCAGGAAGTACCCATGCATTAAAACTCTCTGCCATATTGTTGTCCACAACATCACATTTGCAATGCTCTTCAAAGTATCTTTTACACCATGTCTCCAAATTATACCACAAAAGATCATCCAAACAATCCCTCCCCAACATCTTCATTGCTTCTATATTCTCCTTCAATTCTACTTCAAATGGGTATTTTGCAATCTTCTAAAATACTCTTTTCCTTTTTATACCTTTTCAGAGTTTAGACCAATTAGCAAGAACATGTCTTGCACATTTTCTGTGTTCAACCAGTAGCAGCAGCTCTTTTACAGCTATTTCCAGTCCCTAACAAAACAAAATAAGTGTATGAATCTACCAGCAGTTGTTAAAGAAAGAGAAAAAAAAGCAAACAGTTGTTAAGAATAGAGTCATACCTTTTGCATATCAGATATGATGCTCAATTGATGACCTTCTCCAAGCTCAAGGTCATTCTTCAGCAGTTCAACAAACCAACCCCATGTAAATTGATTCTAAACCTCAACAACTGCCCAGGCAATAGGCAGCATTTGGTTGTTTCCATCTCTGCAAACAGCCATCAACATTTGACCTTTGCACACACCTTTGAGGAAACAATCATCCAAACCAATCAACCTTCTAGCACCTTCAAAGAATGCTTTCTTTAAAGCATGAAAGCACACATAAAAACCTTGAAAGATTAACTGGCCAGTCTCATCAGCATCTCCAACTTTGACAACACAAGTGCTACCTAGATTAGTCCTCAAAATCTCATCCCTGTAATAAAAAATCCTACCATACTCCACAATGTGTGATCACCCATAATCTCTTGTAGCACTTTAAACCTAGCTCTTCTCCCAGTTGTTGCACCAACATGGATATCTAACTCCTTTCTAATAATCTCCTGTAACTGGACAACTCTAATATTTAGTTGTTGAGTAATTCTGTCTTATACTTACTTGCCAGAAACTTTGAGTTGCAAAGATATTTAAAAGTTGATCTCAAACAAACATGAATAAGGTTGTATCTTTTAACAATAAAATCCCCACTACTCTTATCTTTGCTAGCACACAACAACCAAGGGCAAGTGTCTTTGCAGCACCTCACTCTAACTCTAGAAGGCTCATTCACATACTTTTCAATTTGAATCTTTTCTTGAATTGCATATCTAGTTACTGTCAGCCTAAACTCCTCTACTTTTGGAAAAAACAACCCTAATTCCCAAACAATTTTTTCACAAGTTTCATAAAAAACAACTCTATTTTTTTTGTTCTTTCTCATAGGTTGTTGCACTACTTCATCACCATCTTCACCATCTCCCCAACCTACTTCATCATCTAATTCAAAGCTAAGAGCTTCATCACTTGGGTAGTAAGGTTCATCACCTCCTAGTTTACCAACTAGGCTATCCCTAGTGCCAATATTTGACTCTTCATACCCTATATCTGGACCCTTTTCACCAACATTAACCTGTTCAGCTGTTGTACCTCTACTTCTTCTTTGTGACCTATTAAAATTTCTTTTACTAGCCCTTATATCAATATATTCTTGATGGACATCACTGTCCAGACTAGTACTCCCTTCTGAATCTGAATCATCCTCTAAATCATCATCACTTGAATCCTCATCTACTGTAGGGTCAAAAGACTTGGAAGGTATATTTGAAGGTGGAGGCTTATCAGGAGGGTTGGAAGGGAATTTAGGAGTAGAAGGCTGAAAATTAGGGCTAGAAGCATCACCTTCATTAATAGGGTTCAAATGTTCCCCACCTACCCCATTGTCAGTTCTATTGGGGAAATACTTCAATTGAAGTGGGGCCTGATCAGGTTTAGTCACCCTATGTTTAGTCACCCTATGTGAAACATACACCTCAAGTTTATCCCCATTTTTTAACATGTTGACAATGTAAAAAATAACCTTATCACACTTAATCTCTATCAAATAACCATTCCATTTAACAAAGAAATCACATTGAGTTGAATATCCTAGATATTTAATATAGTCTCTTAACTCAAAGTAGGATATCATATCAACATCTTTATCGAAAAACTCAGTCACAAACCCACCAATATATTCAGGTGGGGGACTAAATTCTATTTCACCCCCTTGATACCATCTTAAAGTTATAAGCACAAAAGCCATCGAAAGATACCTGAAAAAGCAACAATTCAATCACACAAACACATTGAAATCAGTAAACAAAGAAAAAAATACCCCACCCCACCCCAACCACCCCCACTTGACACACACCCGAAAAGAATTCTAAGTTGTACATGTTACTACAACACCGTAACAGTAACAACAACAAATGCCAAAAATCGACAAACATCCAACAAACACATAAGTCAATATGTTCATATTTGCATTAATTTCAGCAAAATTATGTTTTTCCCCCAAAAAATACAACTTCGAAGAATTCATCAAATCGACAAAATTAAACATAAACGTTGTACATGCATAAGTCAATATGTTCATATTTGCATCAATTTCACTAAATTATGAGCTAAAAAATATTTATCCCCAAAAAAACACAACTTCGAAAAATCTATGATTAGAGAGATTAAAACTACAATACACAAAACCCTAACCTGTAAAATCCTCACTCCTAGGTTAATACGATTTCCCCTAACAAATTTTTCTCCCAAACACCTTCGATCTCCTTCGAGTGTGAGCTTAGAGTCTAAGTCGCAACAGATAGGAGAGAAAAATCGAAGAAGAGAGAGAGAAATGGGAAATGAATCGTTTCAAATGATTCAGATATTTTATTACAATCGGATCGGGTTATTGGGTTAAACCCAACCTTTTTAACCTTTTAATAATTAAATTATTATTTAAAAAGAGAGTGCAAACCACGCGCCTAAGGGTTGCTGCAAAGTATGGTCAAAATGGTGTATTTACAAGGGATTAAATAAGAATCGTGGGGTAATAGGTGGTATTGAAGGTTTAAGTGTCTTTTTGAAAATCTCGGACAACATCAGTGGTGTAATTATGTATTTACTCTCAAATCTTTAACACAGTTTTATTAAATTTTCTAAATAGAAGCACTATCAATTTTTTCTGATATTATTATCAAGCTTTAATGAATATTTTCCATTAACACTACACTGGAGAATATTTTCCAAAAAAGCATTATCAAGGAAAACATGTGTAGACACATAAAATTTATTGGATCAAATTCATATAAAATTTAAATTTGATCCACATTTTATTGGGTTTAAACTTATTTTGGACTTAAAAAAATAATAAGTCTATTTTATTCCTCATCAAGGTCCATCTCACCTTGAAGCCCAAACTCATCAAGTGACGTGACATCCCAGTCAAATCCAAGACCAATGAGACGCCGCCACATGTACAAATGATGTGGAAATCTCTTTCAAATTCAACAACCAGTCAAAAGGCGCCAAGTGGCAAAGTGACATGTTTCGGCAAATCACAAGCAACTAGGCCTATCCCTACAACTATAAATAGGGGAGTAACATAACATTCTAGGGAGGAAAAAGGAGGACATTCTGCAAGCATTGGAGGAAGCTTCTGCATTGACTACACAGCTCTTCTACGAATTGACTAACGGAGTTCTGCCGGAGATCAACTCGACAAGGCGAAGTACTGTCAGACAATTCCCGGAGATCCAAACACATTTGTAGGAGGCTCAAATCATCCTACATTCGAGAATCACGCTGCAAAGGCCCTCGAATCACGCAAAAACTTAGGAGAGAAGAATCGAGAGAATAACGGAATTGTACCCACAAAATTCATTTATATAAAATTATTCTTTTTGTTTATTTTATTGTTGCTTGCAGTTAATTTTCAGCGTTAACGAAAATTTGTTGCGAACAATATGTTCCTTTATACAAAACACACCTCTCGTCCTTTTCTTTATACCAATTCTCCTCCTATTGGTTTCTTCAATGTCTCCATCAGTGTAGCAGCTTTAATGAATATTTTCCGTTAACACTACACTGGAGAACATTTTCCGAAAAAGCATTATCAAGGAAAACATGTTCCTTTATACCAAACACACCTCTCGTCCTTTTCTTTATACCAATTCTCCTCCTATTGGTTTCTTCAATGTCGCCATCAATGTTGTCTCTGCTTTTGCCCATTTTCGGGCACTACCATGACCTCTACCATCTCAACTTCCTGCACTTACAGCTGCTACTTCCTGCCTATTAACTCAGCTCTTTCCCTTCTGAGAGCTGCCCTAGCTCTCTAAATCAGCCAATTCTCTATTCCTCACAGTCTGGCTTCCTGTTTGATATCCCTGTAGTCTGAGCTGACATGCTATGCTTCCAATTGTGACACCCTCCATTCAGAATTGTAAAGTAACAGATGACTGACTAGGTTTAAAAACCCAGCATAACTCAGATCTACACCAGGCACCACATTTCTGGGTTTGAGTCAATGATGAATACACTATATTTGGCAGCAAAATGCATCAGGTGAGCTCCTGGAAGAAAGATTGCCAAGGTCACTGTCATAGTTTAGCAGGGGCCAATCGAGTCGGAGGTCCGGCAACGGCTGACAAATCAATGAGAAAATAAGAGGGCAAGAATACACGAGAGAAAATAAAATTGGGTGTGGGTTTTCTGGTCAAAAGACAAAAAATTTCTTCCCATTACCATGGTTATTATTTTGCTATTTGTTAGGAGTTGGAATACGAAAGTGGACACAACCTGTAATCTACTAATAGCAAAACCCTGTACACATACACATTGATAATTTTCTTTTCATTTGCGGCTTTCTTTATAAAAGCACGTGCCTTTTGACTACGCTTTATAGCAGAGCTTGGCTTTTTCGCTTTTGATAAAATATTGGTTTGCTTAAGCAAGTCACGCCATACAACTATAGCATCATCTTGGACTCTACTCCCACCCCTACTCCCACTCCCCTCTTGTTTCCAGAAGTAGGTGGGGGGGTTAAGGGGAGTGGGGAATCGATTAAACCTTTTTCTTTGATAAGGTAAATGTATTTCATACACCATAGCCAACACTCCGCTCCATACACCATAGCCGGCCGGACTATCACTCTATAGAACTTACCTTTAAGCTTCGGAGGCACCTTCTTATCACATAGAACTCCCGAAGCGAGCCTCCATTTCAACCATCCTGCACCAATACGATGCGTGACGTCCTCGTCAATCTCACCATTGCCCTGAATCATAGACCCCAGATACTTGAAACTCTCCCTCTTCTGAATGGCCTGAGAAACCAACTTCACAACCACTCCAGCGTCCTGCGACCCATCACTGAACTTACGCTCCAAGTACTCCGTCTTGGTTTTACTTAACCGAAATCCTTTAAACTCAAGCGTCTGCCTCCATATTTCCAACTTATCATTAACTCCACTCCGAGTCTCGTCAATCAGAACCACATCATCTGCGAATAACATACACCAAGGCACCTCCCCTTGAATATGTCGCGTCAAAACATCCATCACCAAGGCAAATAAAAACAGGCTAAGAGTTGATCCTTGATGCAACCCTATCACGACTGGAAAGTGCTGTGAATCTCCACCTACCTTCCTCACCCGAGTCTTCGCCCCATCATACATATCCTGAATCGCCCTAGTGTACGCCACGGGCACCCCTCTAGCCTCCAAGCACCTCCACAGAATCTCCCTAGGAACTCTGTCATATGCCTTCTCAAGATCAATAAACACCATGTGCAAGTCCTTCTTCCTCTCCCGAAACTGCTCCACTAATCTCCTTACAAGGTGAATGGCCTCAGTGGTTGAGCGACCTGGCATGAAACCGAACAGATTCTCAGAAATCGTCACGATCCTTCTCATCCTCACCTCTACCACCCTTTCCCAAATCTTCGTAGTATGACTCAGCAACTTAATACCTCTATAGTTATTGCAACTCTGGATGTCTCCCTTGTTCTTATACACTGGAATCATCGTACTCCATCTCCACGCTTCAGGCATCTTTGCTGTCCAAAAAATACTATTAAACAACCTTGTCAACCACTCCAAACCTGCCCCGCTAGTGCTTTTCCAAAAATCCACTGGAATCTCGTCTGGCCTCGTCGCCTTACCCCGCCTCATCCTGCGAATAGCTCCCGCTTCTCCATCAAAATTAAATCTTTCACAGTTCTTGGCATTACCTAAGAAACTCCGAACCACCTAAGTATACCCCATCATAATCTCATGGTAAAGACAATGAATAAGAAGATGATCCACTTCATCCCGGGTCTACTTACACATGAAACACCAGCTAATAAAAGTAACCTTTCGCTTTCTAAGACTTTTCGCTGTCAAAATCACCCATTTAGATGCTAGTCAAGAGAAAAAGCACACCACTAATGCTATCCAAATTGCATCACATGAAAACACAACCTCCTCCTTGGTTTGGAGTTTCTCATAAAGAGATTTAATAAATAAAACTCCATTGCTCCCCAAACCCCACGAAAAATCAT
Source organism: Capsicum baccatum var. pendulum (assembly GCA_030864225.1). NCBI lineage: Eukaryota > Viridiplantae > Streptophyta > Magnoliopsida > Solanales > Solanaceae > Capsicum > Capsicum baccatum. The sequence goes on along the minus strand of CM061558.1, from coordinate 68,940,694 downwards.
TAGGTGTATCCACCGAGATAACTTGCCTGTGAAGGATAGCGATCAACCTTTGGAGTTCGGTGACCTCCCAATCATGGAAATGCCTTCTAGATTTCAAGTCCCAAAAAGTCTTTCCACCATGCGTCTCCCTAATTTGTTGGACCCACATTATCACCTTGACATGACATTCTATACAAAATCTGAAATTCATTTTTTAATAAGTTATCCCTACACCACCTATATCTTAGAAATTTACTCTTCTCCCATTTCCGACCTTGAATGAGATATTCCTATAGAAATCATCCTATCCCTTCATTATATTCCTTCACAAACCACACCCAAAAGGTATAGTGACATCTCTTTGTTCTCCCCTTCCATTACCTTATATTTATCAACTATCACCCCTCTCCAAAAGGCTTGAACCTCCCATCTTGAAACGCCATAGCCATTTGCCCAACAAATCTTTGTTGAAAACCGCCAAATCTTTAATTCCAAGACCTCCCCATATTTTAGGAGAAGTGACAGTCTTCCAATGCACCAAGTGAAATATCTTTTCCCCATCCGCCCCACCCCATCCCAGTGAAAGTTTCTCTGCAACCCCTCTAATTTTTCTTTGACCGAGTTTGAAGCCTGAAACAAAGACATGAAGTAAGTAGGTATACTCGATAAAGTGCTCTTAATAAGCGCCCCTTTTCCTCCTTTGGACAAGTATCTTTTTTGCCACCCTGCTAATTTCTTCTCAACTCTCTGAAGAATTGGATTCCACACCAAAACATCCTTGTTTGAAGCCCGGTAATCCAAGATAGGTAGTTGGAAGAACCCCCACCCTGCAGTTCAAAACCTGAGCAAGCACCCCAATGTCAATCACCTCCCCAACTGGAAATATCTCACACTTAGATTAATTTTAAGGCCGGACACCACCTGAAACCAAGTAAGCACTTGGCCCAAATGATCCACTTGGTTCATATCTACATTACAACAAACCAAAGTATCATCTGTAAACGATAAATGGGAAACCGACATTGACCCAACACCCCCAATCGCTGCCTTAAAACCCTTTAAATACCCTCTCATGACAGCTTTGTCCATCATCCTGCTCAAAGCTTCCATAACTAGAATGAACAAGGTTGGAGATAAAGGATGTTCTTGTCTTAGGCCCCTGGAACTGCCAAAAAAACCCGCAAGGATTGCCATTCACTAAAACTGAGTATCTCAGAAGAAATGCAAAATCTATTCTAGAGAAAATCTTACCAGTTACATCCAATCACAAACTACACGAAAATTGTCCCTTTTTAATGGAGATCTACCCATCACAGAGATGCAGAGAGTTAGGAACTTCATATGTGTTTCTTCTGATCGATTTTCTCCATTCTTTTCCAAATCTCATCTGAATCATGATGAAATCTAGGAAACTCTAGCTCACATGATCATAGGCCTTCTCGAGATCAAGCTTGCACAGCACACCTGACACTCCTTGCTTTCTCCTCGAGTCTACCACTTCATTTGCCACCAGAGCTACATCCAAATCTGTCGACCCTCCACAAAAGCATTTTGCGAAGAAGACAGTCTTATCCAACACCTTCTTAAGTCTTATGGAGAGCACTTTAGAGATGATCTTATAAATGTTTCCCACTAGACTAAGGTCTATAATCCTTCATGCTAGATGGTTGCTAAAAGATAGCTTTATCGTCTCCTAGATTCCTACCTGGCAAGCCCCGTCCTACCCTTTTTCCAGAAAATGAAGGAAAAGAAATTTGTTTTTTTTTTATGTAGTTGCATTGGTATTATGAATAGTAAATATACATGCTAAGGTATTATAGCTAACCTGATATGCCTTTAGATTTGAGCATTTTGTATAAGAACTTCCCAGAGTGATAAAATAAGATGCTATAACATGCATATATCTTTTACAGCCCCATCTTCAGCGCACAAAGCTTTGTGACATGAGGGACGCTGAGCTTGATCCTCTTTATGTCAAGAAGAGGGAGCAATTAAAAGAAGTTGTAGCATCTATTGTTCGTCCTAAAATTGTCCAGGGTAAATCTCTCAACGGGAAGGAGTTCGTATCTTTCCTTGAGCAGGTAATTATCCATCGGTTGTCCTGATTGTAATCAATCACTTTTGTATACTTTATGGCGTTTTTTAACCTTTGCTGTTAAATGACAACTTTGTTTCCAGATTCTTGATGCGTTGAATAAAGGGGAGATTCCATCCACAGGGTCCCTTGTGGAAATCTTCAACAAGGGTATCCTGGAGCGTTGTCTAAAACTGTACAATGAGAGGATGGCTAGCATGATTTTACCAATGCCAGGGGAATCTTTGCAAAAGGCTCATGAAGAGCACAGACAGGCAGCGATGAACGCCTTTGATGAACAGCATTTTGGTCGTCACCATGCAAAAAAATCAGTTGATAAATTGGATGAAGAGATTGAAAAGGTTTAAATTGATTGCGAAAAGCATAGTTTTATGGAATTCTCAAATTTTTGCTTATTGCCACATCGATTGCAGGTGTATAAGAATATCATGTTGGCGAATGAATATCAATCCTCAAAGTTGTGTGAGGCTCTGTATACTAGATGTGAGGACAAAATGGACCATCTTCAAGTCCTCAGACTTCCTACGATGGCTAAGTTCAATGCTGGTTTCATCCAGTGTAACCAAAGCTTTCACAGTGAATGTGTCGGACCTTCTAAAATCAACTATGAAAAGCGGATGATGAAGGTGTCTACTTGCTGCTTTTTTCTTTTTATTATCAAAAAGATTTTTCTCGATATACTGAGTGTACACTTTAGTTCTTACGACATGGTTGAATTTGGTTTGTGTTGGGAGGTTGAGGGAGAGAAAGAAATAGGATGTGTTTTATCAGGAAGCCCCTACCTTAAGTTACAGAAAGTATACAATTGAACCCAAAAGGTGAACCATGGATTGAAGACACTACCATCTGCTAGTGAATATGTAGGTTATTTGCATCACGCCGGATCAACAGATGAGGAAAAAAATTCAAGAAGCTAGGAAAATATACGTTCTTACTTATAATTGACTACACAATCTGGATAACGAACAGACACAGGCCATAGTATCTTTGTAGTAAATGAAATATCCTTTCCATCATCACATATCCCTGGGAATTAGTCAAAAATGTCTAATGATCTTGTTGCTTTTGAATTCTTGCTTTGATCTCTATCAGCTGCACAACCACTCTAGAGTAGAGGGACGACCCGGTTCATACCTACTCCGTAGGTGTCGGGGAGGGGGGGGACCACCTGGCCTCACCTACGCGTCCTCACCCCAGCTTTGCTGGAGGGACGTTTCGAACCCCCGACCCTGGCACACCACGGTAAGCAAGCTTACCGCTGAGCCAGAGCCATCCCTCACAACCACTCTAGAGTATGGAAATTATTCATCACACCAATGTTCTTGTATGAAATCATTTGCCTGCTCCCCCTCTTCCAGTAGGTTTTTCTTCTGGACCAGTTAATATTAATAGACTACAGCCCCTTCTAGTTAAAAGAGAAAAAAAATCATTCTGAGTACTCGTAGGCAGCCTTTGGAATCAATTTAGCTGGAGGTGGCTTCTAAAATTATTCGCTCCGTCAGTGAATTCATTGTGAAATTAAGAAGCAGGAGTTCCACCTCTCCCCCCTCCTCTATGTATTAATTTATGTGCAGATTAACTCTGCCAAATGTATTTTGCCAGTGTTGTTATTAAGACAATTGTGGGATTACACTGGGCTCTAGTGTTAATTAGAAATAGGGAAATCTGATCGTAGTTTGAATGTCAAGTATTAATGAGCTTGAGTTCTTAAGCTTAACAAAGTGAACTGCGAGTCAGTCACTTGTAATTACTAACCGTAGAAGAAATACCAAGTTGGTTTCTGGAGTTTTTGTTGCATTAATTAGCAGCAAGGAAATTCGATCGTGGTTTGAACTTCCAAGTATTAAAGTGCTCAAGCTGTTTAAGTTTAATAAAGTGAATCCATAAATGAATGCGTGTTTTCATTAAAAGTATTCAAGAGTGAAATGACAAATTATCATTTGAATTAAGCAGCATCAGTCTTCGTATCCAAATTCATGCATTTTACCTGTCTGTGTCTTGTTTATACATGCTTGTTCATAATTTATTTGTGATATTTTGCATTATTCCGACTTCAGTTGTTTTTCTCCCTTCCCCTTGTCCATTTCATATGGCCTACTATAAATGAATTGTGTATATCTACAAATTATGCAGATGTTAGAGAAGTCTCAGTCTTCATTTATTAAGGACTATAACCACAGACTCTTTAATTGGTTGGTGGCTTTCTCACTGTTCATGGTGGTGGTTGGGCGGTTCGTCATAAAGTTTATTTTGGTCGAGATTGGCGCATGGATACTTTTTATCTTCTTAGAAACATATACAAGAATGTTTTGGTCTGCAGAGTCACTTTACTATAATCCAGTGTGGCATTTTATTGTAGCTACTTGGGAAGCGCTCGTGTATAGTCCAATCCTCGATCTGGACAGGTACGTAAGTATTACCTTATTCTAAAATTCTGTTACTTTCAAGCATCCTTGGTGAATTTCTTTGTTGTTTTGGTTACAATTCTTTAGTAAAGTTGCTCTCCTTTTTTTCATTTTGTGGTGATAAGTAAAAAGTAGAAACATTACAAGATTTATTGCAGCCACTAGACATGCTTCTTCAGACTAAGTTTTTGAAGCAAAGTTAATTTCTTTTAGCATTGTCTGTGATATTGTAATTGATCCGTATCGCGGCATATGATGCTGAGCAGTATTGGTTTGGTCAAACTGTTAAAGAATTTTCTGTAGTTTGATGTGAAAAGTAATATGAGCTGGCATGACTTGGACTGAGGATGTTTTATAAGTAATATTTCCTTTCCTGTCTTGTTTTCTGCTACAGGTGGGCGATCCCTGTGTGTGTAATAGCTGTAATATTTGTGGTTTATTGGCGATGTTACGGGAGACGGAAACATGGCTCCATATGGTTGTTACCCATGTACAACAATCATAAAGACCGGCATAGAACAGAATAGTCGATGACAGCGTATCATGTCATTCAATCAGTGCGAGCTTTGTTTTTATTTCAAAAGCACGCGAGGTTTGGATATTTGTATCCCAGTGTACCCTTCAGTTCAACAGGGAAAGGGAACCAGAAGAAGATCTAAACAGGTCTTGAGCTTTGTGGTAAAAGTTGGAAATATTTGTATCATTTATCATTCATTAACTTATACTGTAAAACTGGAGTAATTATTTTAAACATTTAAAGGATGCAGTTAGAGAATTTCACATGGCGACTTTAGTTTTTCTGGTTATGTATACTAGCAGCCACTACAGATACGTAGGTGTCAGAAGGTTTTGGGAGATCACTGATATCACATCACCCCTCTAGCACTTGTAGCCATTATATTTGTTTTTTCTATATGATATTTTTCTTTTTCCGCAGATTACACATTTGGCTGATCGCCAATATACATAAATATACAATGATTTTGCATCTGTTAGCTATTGTTTCTGGCGGCCGACTATTTAATTTTTTCCTTTAAGCAATTGTGACCATTTTCTCCATTGCATAATCTTTCAGCACAGTCGTCTGAACAGGCATATTGAAATAAGACTAAAGAGACCTTTTTATGGGAAGATTACGCTGTATGAATACTGAAAGTTTAGCTCATATTTTTGGATAACTATACTTTATACATTATTATACACTTTTATAGTACAAGATTGATGATATATGTGACGATTTATATGTATAATAATATTGGGCTATATGATATTTTATGTTGGGTCATATATTTTTAAAAATATTCCTTTTTATTTTTCCTCAACTGCTAAATGTTGTTTAAGATATACATATTTTTTTGCTCCAATGTTCTGTCGAAACATTGCAAACTGAAAAGTTGAGAGAAGATAAAAATATATCAATTAAAGATGTTAAGATCCTTTCTAACAGAATATTTTTGTTGGAACAATCATTATTGAAGGTTCTTTTATACAATACAGGAAGCACATATTCTTTAAACAAGGAATTATTCATTCCTGCCAGCGACATAAATATATGATTAGAAAGATATTAAATTACAGAAAGCAGCAATATTATGTACTCTCTAGCACAACTAGATTCTTTGGTACGAGATGCTAGATACCTAAAATGTCTTGTTTACAATAATCCACGCTGTGTCTATATAATGTTAAACGATGACTAGGTAATTTTCATTTATTTAGAACAATAGCTTGAGTTAATTAAGCTTAATGGCTAAATGCTATCTTTCCCTATCTCTTCCTATATATCTACATATTCATCGCTACATCCTCGTCGCCGCTAAAAAAAATGCATAATTATTTTAACGTATATATGTATAGAACTATAGATATATCTTTTATGTCGTATCTTAATGTCATACACAAAAAATCTATTTGTTAAATTAGGGCTGATTATAGGTTTATAACAGTAGAGTAATTCGCATGGGATTTAGTTAGAAGGTGATCAACTTTTAATAATTTGAGTTAGGCAGTGTTTAGCATATTTTAATGATGCTGTATGTGAATTACTAGTTTAGTAGTATAGATACCTGTGCGATGCGTGGAATATTTTTTAAAAATAAATCATTAGAAATGTTATGTTATTAGTTTGAAATAATAAATTAACTTTTATGTATCACATTAATATGTTGAATATATTTTATAATAAATAATTCATAAAATTACATACTTCAATTAATTTAGTTAAACTATGTATTCTCCCTTCTCTCCGCCATCACACCGTCGCGGCACCCCCACCCATCTTCAACTCTCTCAACCTCCTCCAGACAATCCCATAGTCAAATCATATGAAAAAAAATGAATCATGTAATTATAAAAAAAATAAAAAAAATTGATCAATAATTTTCTTTATTGCATTGTTCACTATCTAATAATATTTGATTGTTAACATTTGACTTTTATTAACTTATCGAATTGCTTAATATAATTATCAAGTACCTCTTTTGTTAATATAAAATTATATATTTATTTTATTTAATCATATATTTTTTATTTTTTTAATAAAATGTATGGATAGTAATTTGTCTATTATCTAATTTCAGTTAATTTCTTTACTGAAATTCTTTTATTTAATTTATTCATTATATTCTCAAAGTTAATTTAAAATTCTTATCCCTCACCCCAACCCCCAATACTTGTAAAAAAAAATACTCTATTTTAATTATTTTCTTCAGAATACGATGAATTATTTTTTTTAGTTACATTTCATAGGCAGATGAGCTTTTTTCTCTTACATTTCAAAATATAAGATATTAAATTTAAATCTAGATCACTTAAATTCTTATATTCTAATATTCATTTAATTCGTTGTTTATTATTGCTATACATGACATACAAAATTTAAATTTTTACTTGTTATGATTTAAAAAATACTTTCTCATTTAGCATATTAATTGTATTACACTACTACTACACATACTAAGTATTACTATTAATACACATATATACTACGTGCTACAACTACTATTTCTATTTATTATTATTAGTAGTATTAGATTCTTATGCTTCATTTAATATTTTAATAGATTACATTTAGATGAATTTTTAATATATTTAATAATTAAATGTACCTATAATTTTTTTAAAAAAGTTATAAGTTTATCTTTGAAAAGATATTATATCTCCAATTCAAATTAAAAGAAAAAAAGGAATAGACAACAATAAGAATTCAATTAGAACTCTTTAGTACAACAATAAGAATTCAATTAGAACTCTTTAGTATGATAGCTAACTACTTTTAATATATAAATGTTAGAAAGATAAAATAAGTGATCACAATAATATTTTAGTCGAAATAATTTCTTTGTATAAGTAATTTTGACAATAGTATTAATAATACAAAAATTTTATTTACATATTTGATAATAAAATAAAAAACTATTTGCCTCCCTCTCCTCATATCCCCCCACCCACCCCAACCACGCTGAAAACCCACCAAAAATCAAATATTTTCTATTCTTTTTTAAACTGTTAAATTTAAATTTAATTATTTCTAATTTTTAAAATTCCAATGCTAAGAAGATTAATTTATTATTCTCTTTATTCTTATTATTCTTTAAAATGTGTATATTCACCTTATAAGTTATATAATTGAATTGAAATAAATATTTAAGATAAGTGATAATGATAATAATAATGTAGTAGTAGTAATAGTAGTTGTTGTTGTTTTTATGTTGTTGTTGTTACTACTACTGCTATTACTAAAATTATCATTACTCTAGTATACTTTTTAATTAACTTTTTCAAAGTTACACTTTATTAGTAATTAACCCGTCTTCACTTATATTTTAAATATTAAATGCTGAATTCTTCTCTTTGTATATTTCGACTCTCAATTATACTTGCTGATTTCTCAAGTATTTATTTTGCATTTGGGAGAGATTACATGCATAGAATTTGTGAAAATTTCAGCTTCCTTAGATACATCTATGACAAAAGATTAATATTGCGTTAATTAGAAAAAAATAAAATTACTATAAAATTAAATCAAGTATGAGGACATACCTTTCTAATTTATTCAGAGAAATTTGATGAGCATTGCCTATGATTTTTTAATCCATGGCAGGTACATTGTTTCAAAAAAATAAATATAATATTAATCATAAATAATAATAAAATAATTTAAAATTAAATTAACCATGAATAATATATATTGATAATTAATCAAACAAATCTAGTGAGAATTACCTGTAATCTTTGTAACGACGGTAGACATATCTGTAAAAAAAAATTAGATATAATGTTAATCATAAATAATAATAAAAAAATTTAAAAGCTAAGTTAAGTATCAACATACTTTGATAGTTATTCAAAGATAATTTTAACAAGAATAATTTAAAAATTATTTTCTGATAATATTATACCAATATCTTATGAATAAAATGATTATATAACTTTTCTTGAGATAAAGACAATCTAAATATGAAAATAATTGTAATTGACAGAAAAAAAAAATGAAGGAATGAAGAAAACTTAAATGATATATGTATTCAAAAGGATATATATAGGAGGTTACAAATACGGATATTTATGTCAAGAAAAAAAAAGAAAAAAAAAGAATAAAACTTAAATGATATATATATTCAAGAGGATATATATAAGAGGTTACAAATACGGATATTATGTCAACCAAAATTTCAGTCAAATTCAAAATTTAAATATATTAGTTTGTTAGAAAAGATAAGATTCTAAATTATCATTATCTAATAATTTATAATTTTAAAAAAGTATTTGAGAAGTTGCATTCAAACTTGAAAACTACATGGTTAGCATTTTATTAGGAACTCTACCTTATTTAATTGATTTAAATAAAAATGAATAAAAAAGAAGACATTTGTTCAAACGTGTTCTTGTATTTAATTATTTCTTTAATTATTTGTTTTAAAAAATCATAATAATGTTAATCACAAATAATCATAATAATAATTTGTTTTAATTACTATTATTAATTTATATTATTTTTATTGTTATTAATATTATTTGGATAAAATTTTCATCTTTTATTAATATATAAATAAATTATATTTAAATATATTCCATAGCGTTTAAATTTTAAAGAGATAAGTTTGAAATACAAAATATCTAATAGAACTCTTCAATTATGGGTTTCTATTTTTAAGATAATGAAAATCGTTTTAGCAGAAAGATAGTGTATTTCAAATTCAAATATTTAATCTTTCAATTCAAAACTTGATAAGAGTCCAATTAGAACATTCTAATGTGATAAATAATTATTTCTAATAAGTAATTTTATTTTATAATTATTTTTAATTTAAAATTAATAATTTATTAGTCCAAATTATCTTTCATAGTTTAAATTATTTAAATTTAATATTTATTATTATTAAAATATTTAAAAATTAATATTATATATTGTTGTAGGAATATATATAAGAAAGAATAAAAAGTTAGAATTTCATTTCATTTCAACTTTTAGAATTTCATTTCATTTCAACTTTTAGAATTTCATTTCATTTCAACTTTCATTCAAATTCAAATAATATATCAATTGTTGAAAGAAGATAAGATATTATCTTTTATTTTTTTCAAAATCAATATATATTTATCTTATAATGTTATGTTTGAATTGAAAAAATGATATGAAATCAAGACATATTTCGTTATAGTTAATGACGTATTATTATTATTACTATTATTATAATTTTTTTAATTTTTTTATTAGTATTACTATTATTATTATTATTATTATTATTATTATTATTATTATTATTATTATTATTATTATTATTATTATTATTATTATTATTATTATTATTAAATACATACTACAAACGTACTGCTACTATTATTGCTTTTACCACTACTACTAATTATTATTTTTATTTAAAAATATTTTTATATTTAAATATATCTTATAACATTTAAATATTAAAATAGATAAGCTTGAAATAGTAAATTTCTATTAGAACTCTTTAGTTATAAGTTTTTAGTTTTAAGATAATGATAATATTTTTTATAAAAAAAAAGATAATGTACTTCAAATCTATATAAGAGAGACTAAGAAGGTAGTCTAATTCAAATTTCATTTAAATTCAAATATTATAATATTGAAAAAAGAAGATTAGTTTGTTATTTATTTATCCTTACTTTTAAATATAATATGTCTTTATCTAATAATCTATATATTTAAATTTAGATATACATTTAAATTAATAATAAATATTTTTATTATTATCATATTATCATAATTATTATTATTATTATAATAATAATAATAATAATAATAATAATAATAATAGTACTACTACCACTTCAATTAGTACTACATATTGACTATTACTACTACTATTCTTTATTTATTTATTTTTAATTCATCTTCTTACGCATGTACTAATGCTACTGCTGTATAATTATTATCATTATTATTATTATATTATTATTATTTTAATATTATTTTAATAGTTTTTTATCTCTCCCTAATACGTAAATAAATTATATTAAAACATATTTTATAACATTTAATTTTATAAAAGATAAGTTTGAAGTAGTATATATATCTATTAGAACTCTTTAATTATTAGTTTTTATTTTTAAGATAATGAAAATATTTTCTGTAAAAAAATAATTTATTCAATTTCAAATACTTAATTTTTCAATTCAAAATTTTTATTACATAGTTTTAACTTTATCTTAAAATATTTTTTAATATTATCTTAAAAATTATCACATGACTATTTTAACAACTTGACACGTAGCATCTTGTCTTTACTTTTATATATATATATGTCACTAATCTATTGGATAAATAGAGTAGAGGTTTAGTTCAAGTAGAAGTGCAGACAAATAAGGTCTGTCAAATTTGATCAAATTATTAATTTATGTCCAACTTTATAACCACTTTCTCAGATTTATCTAGTGTGCCATTTTGCATGGATGTAATTCTTGGCCGTGTCAGTTGTCTGCTTCTAATTTTAAAACTCAAAATTGTACTAATAAAAGTCGAAAAGTTTTTTTTTTTCCTTAAAAAAATTGCTTTTTGTTTTTGTTTCACCCATCGATAATGTTCTCCTTTATCTTCCGTGATTTAGGGTAAGGGATGAATAACTTTTCAAAATATATTTATATAAGAAGTGTTTCAATATTAGAACAATAATTTGTGTTTTATTGTGTTTCCAAAAATGTGTATGTTTTAGCTTTTCAAAATAATTTTTATTGCTACTAAAAAAATATATTTCTTTTATAAAAGCTTGGCTAAGTATCTCAGTTTTCTAAAATATACATTTTCGTTAAAAAGGAACACTTTTAACTTCAAGAAATTTGATCAAACATGCTAGAAATGTTTTTGACTATATTGGATATTTAAATCATTTCCTAATTTATTGATATCATCTTTATGCCAAAGTCTTATTAATTTTTTCCAATTTGGAATAGTGCAAACTACAAAAAGACGAAACAAAAAGACAAACTTTTTAGTCCCACTTGAAAGTCTTTCCAATATATAAATACACAAACATAAAATAATAGGACTATATTTAAGCTAGTCTTTGTTAACCAAAAAAAAAAAAGAAAATAAATATTTAATCATTTGCTTTTGTTGATACCACTGAAAAACAATGTGACAGTATATTTGAATAGTTAATGGTCAAAAATATCTCCGATTTTTTAAATTTTATATATGAATTATTTGGTGTACAAGTTTTTTATCCAAATAATTACTAATTATTTATTTATAAAAATATTTTAATTATCATCATTTTTCACGTAGAAAATGAGAATAATTGATACTTAAAGTGTATTATGATAAATAATTATTAATAACCTAATAGAATTAAATTATAAATTTAATTTAGGAAAACACAAACGGCTATAATAAATTTTTTAGTCTTGTCCTTCTTTAGATCTCACCACATAGCAAGTTTTAATTCATCAAATTATTATTTTCAATTCAATAAAAAATTCATCGACGATATGGCTCAAGATATGGAACTCTAAAAATAAATATACTTCATTTAAGTATGTTTCTAAACCTTAACAAAAAAAAAGAATAAGAGCGTTTCTAATCCATCGCTCGGTATTTAAGCAAAGGTTTTAGGTGACTTCTTTTGCTTTAGAGTAAATTTCCGAATGACGTCACCTATGTTTGAGAAATTGCCTATAAATATTATTTTTATTTTATTGAAGACAAGAATATCATTCAACTTTTCTTATTTTCCTTTAAATATACTTCCTCCATCCCATTTTATCGTTCCAAATTTCTTATTACTTATCCTTTATTACTTAGACAGGACGATTTTTTTTTCATGTTTTACCCTTTGCATTAATTTTTTTTTTTTTTTAAAATTAAAATATAAACTTCATTTAATAGGGGTACTATGATAAACTAGCCATGTTATTTATTATTTTTCTTAATAGTTGTGTCATCCCAATTTAGGACAGGTAAAATGGGACCGAGGGAGTACTTAACACCTCAAAATCATTCTCTCTTCTACTTGGAATGCCATGTCATTAATTTTTTTTTTAATAAATGTATAACTTATCAAACTTATTTAACTAAAGGTTTATCCTAATATATTTTTTTTAAATTACACATGATATATTAATCATTGAAGATTAATTTAACTATACCAAAAGCTTGGGTTATTTTATTTGATATGTACTAGTCAAAATTTCTTTTATTTACTTCTTTATTTCACCACGTAATAATAGTTTTAAAATACAAGTACTTATACAAATTGGTACAATAATTTTTTTATCGTTTATTTTATATATTAAAAATTCTTAAATGTAAAAGAAATAAAATGATGGATTTCATATTTTAGACATTAAGTAGGTTATATATATGAGAATAAAAGAATAATATCCCCCTTTTTGAAAGAAAGAAAAATTATGTAGTCTTGAAACAAATAAACTTTTTTTAAGAAATATTAACAAAATGATACCCTTTTCAGTACTATTACAAATGAATTTTTAAAATATTACTCAATCAATTATTCTTTACTTTTGATGGATTTAGAATGAAGTATGAGTATAAATTAGCATTTAATTGTATAATAAAATAAAATATAAATATAATGATTACAAAAAAAGTAAATAAACTAAATTAAAAATAATAATTGCTTTTCTAAATTTTATGTCTTATCTTACGGATTTACTTGTTTTATTTATGGACAATTACTTGTAAAAAATTTGCAAAAAAAAATTCTTTTTTGCACTATATATTTATCAAAAATTATCTTGCATATTGATTTGCAAGTAATCTATGTCCAAATTAAAATTTTCAGGTAATAATACATATTAAAATTTTCTTATTGAATTTTGTTTGGCAACAAAAAATACCGTAGATTTGCCATCAATATTTTTAAATAACAAATTATATTTTTTTATTCTCTATTACTCTATATTTGTAGGTAATATAATATCTTTGGATTATATTAATCCAAAAATTCTTTTGTATAATTCAAAAAAGTGGATTTTATTCTTTTATTCTATTATTCTCATATAAATAAAAAATTTAATTTCTAAAATATAAATCCATCGTTTTTATTTCTTTTTACATTTTAAGAATCTTTAATATATAAAATAAATAACAATAAAAAATTAAATGAATACTATTTTTTATAAGTATTTGAGTTTTAAATATTATTAAATATTGAAATAAATAAGTAAATAAAATAAACTTTGAAAAGTACATATCAAATAAAATAATTTAAATTTTTGTATAATTAAATTAATTTTCAATGATTAATATATCATGTGTAATTTTTTTTAAAGAAAGAATTAGGCTAAAACTTTAGTTAAATAAATTAAATAGATTTATTTAACTAAAAAAGAAAGAAATTTTAATGACATAATATTTCAGAGAAATTTTTTTTGAGGTATTAAGTATATTTTTTAAAAAAATAGAAAGAGTTAAACAATATTTTTATTTTAAATAAAATAAAAGTGATATTTATAGGTAATTTTTCAAACATGATGACCACCTATGCAATTTTATTCATCCCTCTCACTGGAGAAAACACACTTCCATTTCTCTCTCTATATATGTACAAGTACTTGTTAGAGTACTAGTTTGTACACCCTTTCTTTAACATTTTTACTTGTAAAAACACTTTAGTACTAAGTACTTACTATTACTATTGTCCCTTCAATTAATGCTTTTTCTGAGAAATTAAGGTGGTCCGATCCAAGAAACATTGAATCATTTTCAGTTGCTAGGATGGCTAACAACCCTTCAGAGGGACCATCAGATGATTTCTTTGAACAAATCTTGGGATACCCTGCATACAACGGAGCTGAACCCAATTTGGCGGGAAATGATCCAGGAGCTATACCCCCGGCGATGATGCTCCAGTTGAACTCCGGTGATGGATCAGGGCAGTTTAGTGGAGTTGGCCTTGGTGTTGGTGTTGGACTAGGTGGGCTTGGGGGTGGGGGGTTCCATCATGGAGGGGGTGGTGGTTCATTTCCATTGGGGTTGAGTTTAGAACAAGGGAAAGGTGGTGGTGGGTTCTTGAAGATGGACGATGTTTCAGCACCTGGAAGGAGATTTAGAGATGATGTTGTTGATAGCAGACCTTCTTCTTCTGTTAAACCTGTAATTATTTCCTATTTCTTTTCTTGCTTTTTTAGTTTCTTGATTTCTTCTACTTTGATGTTGTGTTCTATTTTGTCTTTTTTTTTGTGCAAGTTGATGGGAGTCTTTCACCTTTATGCCGTTTGTTTTCTCTGATTTTATATCTCGCTTGAAACTGCTATCTGTTAGCTCACTGCTAGAAACAGAGGTTTCCCACCCTGAATCAATGAGAAATTTGTGTTCTATAACATGATTTTACCACCGAATCAGCTCTCTGGAAAGCCTACGGTGGAAATCAGATTTTTATTAAAATACTAGAAATCTTTCTAATTTTTTTTGTGTGAATACACTACTATGTTTTCTTTTCTCACTGATTCAATCAAAATATCTATGGAATAGTCACTGAACATTTTTCACTGGGAAATCTCAAAGGAGAACAGTGATTTTTTTAGTGAAATTGTTTCTCACTTGAAACTGCCATTTGTTAGTTCCACCTTAATTCTGGGATTTTAAAAAATACAGAGGGAAATGTTTGTTTATGTGCTTGGTATGTGGAAAGTTCAATTTTTGCTTCTTCTACTTCTGCTTTTCTGGACTTTGTTTCCCTTAGTCTTGTATAATTTGGAGTAATGGATCAAGTATTCTGAAAAGAAGGCTTATGTTTGTTGTATTCAAGCTAAGAGATCATATAGGTTGTTTCGTTTTAAGATTTGCATTGCTAGCTTTAGAAAATTTGAATTGCAGACTCACCTAGAGAAAGGAGCTTGACGTATATAGATATATCTTTTTTCCATTCAAGGTGATGAAAGCAAAACCATAGTCCATGGTTTGAATATCAAAGAATTTGGCCCTCTTACTAAGTGATTTTACCGATTGTTTCCTTGAGATACAATCAAGTAATGGCAAGTTTCAACCGTTACAGGGTTTTCATGGACAACCGATGCCTTCAATGCCACATCCCCCTGCAATACGTCCAAGGGTGAGAGCAAGGCGAGGACAAGCTACTGATCCACACAGCATTGCAGAGAGGGTAATTTTTTTTCTTTTTGTAGCAAAGAGTATTCTAAAGTTAATCAGATTGTTTAACAAGGGGCATATTTTTCTGTTGCTTCTAGCATTTGGACAGATGAAAAATAATATCTGCTCATTTTATCTGATTGCAACTGTTCACGGTAAATGAATGAGCTTGAATTAAGCTCCTCGAAGTGATAAATTAATTCTTCATTAGAGATCATCTAAGTAGTTCATATTATTTCGGGTTATACATAGTTTCAACAGCTATTATTCCTAAGCTCGATGATCATAGCTGCTAAAATGTGTTCTTGTAAAATTCAGTTCTATGCTAGGAAGAATAACATCCTATTTCCGAGCATCAGTGCAAGGTTTAATACTACGTATAAAGGCCTCTTTCCTAGTCTTCAGTTGTTGCTACTTTACCATTCTAACTGATTTTATTCTTTTCCCGCAGCTACGTAGAGAGAGGATAGCAGAAAGAATTAGAGCATTGCAAGAGTTGGTTCCAAGTGTCAATAAGGTTAGTTTTCGTTCTTTTACACAGTGAACTGTATTTCACTTTCTGTGAGCATCCGCTGAGAAGATGGAAAAAAAGAGGATAACACATTGAGCCCCCCTTGTTTTCACAGTTTTCTTTTGTGGGCTTATGCATACGCAAGGAATTCAGGAATGAGGGAGCAATATTTTCAGAATTAATTAAAAACTAAAAACACAACCTCCTTCAACTTTCTGAGTCTGTTCAAGTTACGATGCTATTTTATTAATAGAGAAGCAAGTAAGGACTTCAAAATGAAGAACTAAAAGAGACTTCATTCAGAAATAGTAGGGTTGCTGGATATGGCTTTCCCTTGTGTACTGTTTTCAGCTTTTCCCCGTGTCTTTTAGTCTGCCCGAAAAAATGTAAAAAATTGAAGTTGATTCATTAGATAACTTTGTCTTCTGCTATTTTTCTTCCATAAAGTTTAGTACGGAGTAGCTGATAGGCATCCTATTATGAGGATACTGCATGACGCATATTGTGGTCCTTCTTGCAAGCTTGATAGTCACTATTAGAAGACATATAATTGTAGATCTACTGGTTAAAGAGAATTATTTTAGATATTTCAGTATATTTAGATACGTCAATTGAAGTAGATCTTCAAGTTAGATAAGTCCACTAGTTCTGTTGTTGATAATTTAGGGAGATTGGATTGACACAGAATCCAAACAAGAAATGTTGAATTGATGGTCGTTATGAAAATTAACACGAGACTTCTAAATGCTGAAAATGTGTCAAGATGGTGAACTCATTAATTTTTTGCATGCTTAAACGAGGTTTCTGCTTTGAAGTTGCCAACAAATTTCACAGAAAAGAACTCTTCTTATCTTTTTATTTTCTTAACAGAGAAAAATCTATGAATAAGTAAACACGATGCTGCATCATTTTCTTAGACTATTCTATAACTTCCACATCCCCATCAAAGGTTGTGTTACAAAATGATACCGGTTTATGTATGTTGTACCTCAAGGCATATTTCAAAGGCCTTGTGAGATTATGTTAGGAACCTGAAATCTCCTTAACAAGAATCTGTACACTTCCAGAAACAATTGAAAAGTAGAAACAACAACTTCAACTATTATTAATTGTTATCAACAAGTAGAATGAGTTTTACAAACCACAATTAGAGAATACTTCAACAACCAAGGTATTTCGAGGAACCTTAACCTCCTAATCTGCCAGAATAATCCTACTGAATGTTCTGATCCTTTTTTTCTTTCTTCCTGCTACAATATATCACAAAAACATTGTCTAAAATGCTAGGTAACTGCTAGAAACTACTCCCTCCGTCCCATTTTACCCGTCCCAAATTGGGATGACACACCTATTAAGAAAACAATGATTGGTAATGTAACTTTACCATTTTGCCCCTCTTAATTGTGTCTTGTTGTTAGTTTCAATATTGATGGATGACTAATACCAAAACACCATTTATATTTTTAATGGTACTCCTCTTTGCAACATTTTTCATATTTTTAATGGTACTCCTCTTTGCAACATTTTTCAAGAATGCTAATAACAAGGAGTAATAAATTACACTAAGGGTATAATGGGAAAAAAAATTGTCTTGTCTTGATAAGTAAAGTAGGATAGGTAAAATGGGACATCAAATTAGGAAATTTGGAACGGGTAAAATGGGACGGAGGGAGTACTTGATATACATACACAGAATAATTAATAAATAAAACAGATACATTTAGGCTTTATTTTCGCCCTTTTTCCTGCGCTTATAGACCCTAGTAACAGCAGGTCTAACAGATTATAAGCATTTATAGGTTAATGCAAATGCTCAGCCACCCACTTCTAATTCTTCTGGTGCAATAAATTATAAGCATTAATCATGTTTGGCATGCCATAGTTACTGTGCTTTAACATTCTCTTAAGTTTGTCATATCACTATTCATCAACTGTTTCCTTTTTCTGTTGGTCTTGCAGACTGATAGAGCTGTAATGCTTGATGAAATTGTAGATTATGTCAAATTCCTACGGCTGCAGGTGAAGGTGATTTAATCTAGAGTCTTTTCAAAATTTACCGTCATGGGTCAGTCTCTAAATCTTTTTGAACCTATTGATGTTGATTTTGGTCGGGAAAGGTACTTCAGAAATGCGTCTTAGTACTACTGATAAGAAACAGAGCTTCATATATTCGCTATTAAATTTAATAAATATGCCATGAATGTAGTACTTCCGAGGTGCAGAAACTAGCATCTTGGCATGCTTGGATTTTCTGTATATAATTCTCTAAAAATGCACTGCTCCCTATGTAATATTCGTTCGCTTTGTTTTGACTTCCTGAGCATAGTACTAAATATATATGCTTTTGCAATGCTCGTTCCAATGGCTTTTCATTTCAAGAAATGCTACCATGTCATTTTGCATAGCATTTACCTCATGAAGGTGCTACAGCAGTTTTGTCGTCTGCTTGCTAAATTGTAGTTGAATCCGATGTCTATATCTTCAAATCAATTGGTTAGTAAACAGTTTCCCGGGGTATGGTATCAAAAGGATGTTTTTCTGGGTGGAAACCTCTCAAATAATTTACTTGAAAATAATAGTGAAATGAGATGCAATCCACTCACATCATGGAGAAGTTTACCTTTCCTCTTTTGAGGGTGTAGCACTAGATTTCTTCCGTTTTGCTCTCTCCTCCTTTTGAATCAATACTTTTTTCTTGCATTATTGAATATTTTGGAACTTTTTGTAAGTTATAAATTATATTTGATACTACAGGTGTTGAGCATGAGTAGGTTAGGAGGAGCTGGAGCAGTAGCACCACTTGTAACAGACATTCCAATATCATCATCAGTAGAGGTTATTTTTTTTTAATTATAATAATTGTCTTATTAGACTTCTTTTTGGCACAATTATCCTTCCCTATATCTTATGCCATGGCTTGTCTTATTTAGGAAGAGAGTAGTGAAGGTGGAACTAATAACCAACCAGCCTGGGAGAAGTGGTCAAGTGATGGCACAGAAAGGCAAGTAGCTAAACTTATGGAAGAAAATGTTGGTGCTGCAATGCAATTTCTTCAGTCTAAGGCACTATGCATCATGCCTATTTCTCTTGCATCAGCAATTTATCACTCTCAACCACCAGATACATCAAGTCTTGTTAAGCCAGAAACAAATCCTCCTTCATAGAGATACCCTTAGTAGAAAGGTGATATAACATGCTAATGACTCTAAGAATTTTCTTGCAGTGGATGGTTCCTGCTTTTACCTATTATTTAAGTATTTTTTAGCTTTTTGTTGAAAGACAGGGTTTTTAATGTTTATGTATAAAGTAAACCATTTTGTCATTGATATATTGAAGCAGAAATGCTAGGTTGCTTCTTTCCATCTGTTTATTCTTGGTACCTAGTTCGGTATCAATGGTATTTATTGTTAGCGGGAGGTGAAGAGTATCCGATGAAATTAGTCGAGGTGCGAGAAAGCTAATCAAACAAGTACGATTATCGATGTGTATACACATTCAAGCAGAAGAGAAATTGTCAAACTTCTCTTCATGTAATGTGTCTAGTTGGTTTGGTCTAAAAGAAAAGAACATGACTGGTGGGACTAGGATAATATAGTGGTGGATGTAGAAGCACTTGTGTGGTGGGGGCTCTATGTGTGTGGTGGGGGCTCTATGTCTTGCTAGTGGAAATTGGGGCCCTTTGAGAACTAGACACACACTTCTATAAATAAATCAACTGTTATCTATTTCAGTGCTAGTGGTAATAGTAGTAGCTTTAATAATCAATAAAGTGAAATGAAAATTATAAGAAATCAAAATTTAACAAAGAATAATCTTCTTTTTTGGTTTGTTGGTGGAAGTAGTAAGTATTTATTGGAACAGTTAAGTTACTCCCAAATAATTGTCAAAAGTGGCTTTGAGTTGTCCCATGACCTAAGATTCATTAATCCAAAAATAGACTATTCTTTTAAAAGAAATTCTTACTTTAGTTATTGTTTTTTGAAAGCGTGTGTGGTTGTTTTCTCAAAGTGGTTTGACTTAATTCTCAAATTTCTCCTGAATAATTATTGTGATGTATCATTGGAGAGAGAATGAAAAAGGCAGCTCTGACGGAAAGTTGTTTCCCATTTTGCTTCTTTACCTTATACATACTTCCTTTGGTCATCTTTGCTCATTCTCCATACTAATATCGAACCATGTTTTTTCGTTTTAAAAAATAATAGATAATTTATTTATTTTTAATTCTCAAGGGTAATTATAATATTAATCAATATATTTTTCAAAATATCGAATTAATGATATTCGAAAAATAATATGATAAAATTATTCTTATCATTTTTTAATTTGTGTGTCAAGTCAATAGTGAATAACTATTGACGGACGAAGGGAGTAACACTTCGTTCATCTCATTTTATGTGATATCATTTGATCTGACACAAAATTTTAAAAAATATTTTAAAACTTATGATCTTTAATAATCTACAAATATGTGTGTAAAATAAATAAATAAAATTAAAATTTAAATAATTTTTAATTATAATAAAGGAACATTAAAAAAGCAAACAAAAAAAAAACATTAAACAAACGGAGGGAGTGTTAGTATTTTCTTGCTTTATCATAATAAGAAGTTGGATAACCACAAGGTTGGTATGGTGGTTCAACACCTCACCCCTTAAGCAAGAGGTTGGGGTTCGATTCCTATCTCTGGTGAATGGAGAAAACTCTGTGATCAATTTTCTACCGTTTAATACGCTGATCGTGGAATACCTTGAGAAAAAAAAAAATAAGAAGTTGGATAATTCATTTGTGTTGGTCCTATCAAATGATGGTAATTTGACTTGCGACTCATTACTCGACTCAAATTTCAACAATCAACTTTTATCAAAGACTTTGAAGACGATTGAAATCTGGATGGCTGATTAAAATATGTGATCTGGATTAGGTGTTTATATAATAATTTAATAGAAAAGATTACTTAATATCATAACTTAATTTATATAAGTTACTTACAATTTTTATGTTTTATATTAAGTATTAAAATTCATGATTTACATTCTTTTTTTAAATTTTCAGATACATTATTGTCATCTTAAAAAATCAAATACATTAATTGGTCCTCCTAAAAATTTATCTGACAATCTTCTCTCCATCAATTTAACAGCTTTCAACTACTTGTCGTCCCCATCAAAATGTTAGCATCCCAGGGCTGCTGACTTCTTGCTGGAGATCAACTACCTTATCCCTCATGAATTTCAGTTTTACCATAGCAGGATTATAATCATTACAAACACCTGTTTTGCCATTTCTCAATGTCTTTTTCTGATTTTTCTCAGCGGTTTCTGCTTCTGCTATGTGTACCAACCCTTTGCCGTTACAAGTGTATTTATTCGATGCGCTGTCTACAGACTTATCAATTTTTTTTTTTGAGTCTCTATGATCCTGTTATGATAAAGAAGTTGCGCGAGGAGGCTGTTAAAACTACGACAAAATGAGGTTCTAGCACTTCAAAAGCAAAGTTGTTGAAGACAAATCAACAGACTCTTAAAAAGATATTATAGTTATGTATGTTTCAAAAAGACATGAAGATACATTAAAATTATGGTGAAGATACATTATGTCCATTAGATCTATAAATGAGATACATAAATAGTCTTATGTATCTCTTTCAAATTCTATCTACAATAATATATCTCGAAACAAAAATTATACAGTGTAATGTATCGCATGAATTACTCTACTGATACATTTGTGCGTCAAGTTATGTATCAATTCTTCACTGATGGATAATCAAATAGTAATCTAACTTATACATTGTAATGTATCTCATTGCAGGGTGTGAAGTATGTTGTCCAAGATAAAATGTATCTCGATTCATTATGTGTCGTAAAAAAAAAATTGATCTTGAAAAAACAGAAAAGAAAGAAAACTTTTTCTTGCTTGAAGAATCGTGATCCATTTTTAAATTTTAATATTTGAAGTGATTACTCAATATTTGAGATACTCAGAAGATATTTAAATTGATGTCGCATGATTTGCTTCATAATTGAACAAATTTCTGTTATTTTTAATTTTATCATGCTTAATTATTGTTATTCTCCGACAATACGGGTACGTAGAATCTGTATAATATAGAATAACTACTTCAACACTAGTTCAAGTATAAAACAAGAACTCTTATGAAGTTGTGTAACACCCTCAACACAAGATCATAAAAGATCTTTCAAAGAAGTGTGTTTTTTAGAAAAATTAGATGAAAACAGAAATGCTGTTAAGACCAAGTCGTCCGAATTCACGGACTTTCCTTAAGGAAATAGTTCCCCTCACTGTACCCGAGGTTGTGGAATTTTCCTCCCAGGATAAAATGGCCTTCAATCCGACTATAGCGGTACCTCAAATAGGCGGATTCTTCGAACACAGTCACGGTTTGAATGATCACACTTAAGAGTATTTTTAAGACAAGAAGAAAAAGTTTGTAGTCTGAAAATTTCAGTTTTCTATATCATAAACCTGTGGATGAAACCAGGTTTATATAGCCACTAGATGCCTTTTTGAAAATGTGGCATTGGTTCATAATAGAGGTGTGTGACTCTTCCTGAACATGCATGTCTATTCAGTTAAAACAATGCAGTATTTTTCTGAAACAGTGTTGCAGCAGTTCGTGAAGCAGTGCACTGTTCACGCGAAACAGTGTTACTGTTCACGTAACAGTGCTACTGTTCACGTAACAATGCTACTGTTCACGCGAAACAGTCACTGTTCACGCGAAACAGTCACTGTTCACGCATCAGTTCGTGAAGCAGTGCACTGTTCACGCGAAATAGTGCAACTGTTCACGGGTTCCTGCATGTATTAACATTTCCATTCACACCCTTTCATTACTATGAACCCAACAATCCCCCACATGAATGGGAATGGCTATTTTTCGTAAAACGTTTACGGATAGTATGTGATCATCAAGCAAAGACTGATTGCATCTGGATAAGTGGGTTTCCCTTTGAACTTTCCGTAGTGAACATGTATCGGATGCACTCGGTCAATCGGTAGATTTGATATCTTTGAACCGTCGAGCTTTAATGTACAGCTAGACAACACATATCACATAACCAACCTTTTACCGTTTATGGTTCTTACGGTTTTGTTCTTTTCAGCCATGAACACGTCTCGGTTTTCATGAGAGCTTAGAGAATAGGCCTTTACTAACATTCTCTTTGAAGCGGCTTCCACTTCGTCCTCACATAGGTGATTTCTAAACGTTTCAATCCTTTAGATTGAACTATTTGGTCAAATCTGCCAAATTTAGATAATCATTAAAAGACTTTTCACCTTGAGTCTTATCCTTGTTTACTATACATTGTCTACATCATGAGAATGGGTTGGGTAAATGACAATGTTGAACCTGTCAGACATAACTTTGTTTGATCTCCTTGAACCTAGCTCTTGGGATCTCCAGTCTGCTAGGTAGAGTTACCGCCATGCTAACTTGTCCTAGGCCTTAAACCCATTCCCTTGGATGTCTTTTCTACTCCTTCTCTAGATAGGCCTTTTGTAAGTGGATCCGATACATTATCCTTTGACTTTACATAGTCTATAGTGATAATTCCACTAGAGAGAAGTTCTCTAACGGTATTATGTCTTCGACGTATGTGACGAGACTTACCGTTGTACATCATGCTCCCTGCCTTACCTATTGCCGCTTGGCTATCACAGTGTATACATACTGGTGCCACTGGCTTGGGCCAATAAGGAATATCTTCTAAGAAATTTCGGAGCCATTCTGCTTCTTCACCGGCTTTATCTAAAGCGATAAATTCAGATTCCATTGTAGAGCGAGCGATACAAGTCTGTTTCAATGATTTCCAAGAAACTGCTCCCCCACCGATAGTAAATACATATCCACTTATGGATTTTACTTCGTTTGATCCGGTGATCCAATTTGCATCACTATATTCTTCAAGTACCGCGGGATATTTATT
This sequence comes from Capsicum baccatum var. pendulum, assembly GCA_030864225.1. NCBI lineage: Eukaryota > Viridiplantae > Streptophyta > Magnoliopsida > Solanales > Solanaceae > Capsicum > Capsicum baccatum. The sequence goes on along the minus strand of CM061558.1, from coordinate 68,916,165 downwards.
ATAATGCAAAGCATAGTCTTGAGTGTATTTAAGATAACCCAAAACTCTTTCATTGCCATCCAGTGAGTTTTGTTGGGATTACTCGTGTACCGACTCAATTTACTGATAGTGCATGCTATGTCTGGTCGTGTATAGTTCATTATATACATTAAACATCCCAATACTCTTGCGTACTCCAATTGAGAATCACTTTCACCTTTATTTTTTTGAAGTGCAAAGTTCGCATCCAATGGAGTCTTGGCAATATCGAATTCCATATACTTGAACTTGTCAAGTACTTTTTCGATATAATGAGACTGTGACAGTGCTAACCCTTATAGTGTTCGATGGATTCTTATACCTAAGATCACATCTGTAACTCCGAGGTCTTTCATATCAAACTTGCTCTCGAGCATTCGTTTGGTTGCATTGATGTCACAAATGTCTCTACTGATGATCAACATATCATCCACATATAAACATACAATGACTTGGTGATTTGGTGAGTCCTTAATATATACACATTTATCACATTCATTTATCTTGAATCCGTTTGCCAACATGGTTTGGTCAAACTTTGCATGCCATTGCTTAGGTGCTTGTTTTAGTCCATAAAGTGACTTAACAAGTTTACACACCTTATTTTCTTTTCCTGGAACCACAAAACCCTCAGGTTGTTCCATGTAGATTTCTTCCTCCAATACTCCGTTTAGGAATGCGGTTTTCACATCCATTTGATGGATTTGAAGATCATATACTGCCGCCAAGGCAATTAACATTCGAATTGAGGTTATCCTTGTCACTGGCGAGTATGTATCAAAGTAATCAAGACCTTCTTTTTTGTTAAAGCCTTTTACTACAAGTCTTGCCTTGTATTTGTCAATAGTACCATCCGTTTTCATTTTCCTTTTGAAGATCCATTTAGAACCTAAAGGTTTATTTCCTGGAGGAAGATCAACCAATTCCCACGTATGGTTACTTAAGATTGAATCAATCTCACTATTGATTGCTTCTTTCCAAAAGGATGAGTCTGATGACGACATCGCTTCTTTAAACATTCGAGGCTCATTTTCTAAGAGAAATGTTATAAAATCCGATCCAAACGAAGTTGACGTTCTTTGACGTGTACTACGTCTTGGATTTTCTTTATTATGTACATTCTCACTTGGTTCATCTCGGGGTCGTTTAGATCCTCCACTAGACTGTTCATGTCTAGTTTTATACGGATAAATGTTTTCAAAGAATTCAGCATTATCTGATTCAATTACCGTATTTTCATTTATATCCGAATGTTCGGATTTATGAACCAAAAAGCGACATGCTTTACTGCTTTTAGCATATCCTATGAACACGCAGTCCACCGTTTTAGGTCCTATCTTAACCCTTTTAGGTATAGGAACTTGAACCTTCGCTAGACACCCCCACACTTTGAAATATTTCAAGTTGGGTTTCCTTCCTTTCCATTTTTCGTAAGGAATTGATTGTGTCTTACTATGGAGAACTCTATTGAGTATACGATTGGCCGTAAGGATAGCCTCCCCCCACAAGTTTTGCGGTAAACCAGAACTTATTAGTAAGGCATTCATCATCTCCTTCAAAGTTCGGTTTTTCCTTTCCGCAATTCCATTAGATTGAGGTGAATACGGGGCCGTAGTTTGATGGATTATTCCATTCTCTACACATATTTGTGCAAAGGGAGATTCATATTCTCCGCCTCTGTCACTTCTTATCATTTTGATCCTTTTGTCTAACTGATTTTCAACTTCTGTTTTATATTGCCTAAACGCATCTATTGCTTCATCCTTACTATTTAGCAAGTAGACATAACAATATCTAGTGCAATCGTCAATAAAAGTTATGAAATACTTTTTTCCACCACGTGATGGTGTTGACTTCATATCATAAATGTCAGTGTGTATTAAGTCTAAGGGATTGGAATTCCTTTCAACAGACTTATAAGGATGCTTAGCATACTTTGATTCTACACACGTTTGACACTTAGATTTATTGCACTCAAAATTTGGCAAAACTTCTAAGTTAATCAGTTTTCGTAACGTTTTGTAATTAACATGGCCTAAACGTTTATGCCATAAATTATAAGACTCAAGCAAGTAAGAAGAATTTGAATTTTTATTCATTTCAACATTCATTACATTCATCTTATAAAGGCCTTCCTCGAGATAGCCTTTTCCTACATACATTTCTCCTTTGCTAACTACTATTTTTCCAGAAACGGTTACACATTTGAAATCATTTTTATCTAGGAGTGAAACATAAATTAAGTTCCTACGTAACTCCGGAACATATAACACATTATTCAGTGTCAAAACTTTTCCGGATGTCATTTTTAGGCAAACTTTTCCTATTCCCTCCACCTTAGCAGTCGCGGAGTTGGCCATGTAAATTGTTTCTTCCGCTTGAGCCGGAGCATATGTCAAGAACAACTCCTTGCTTGCGCAGACATGGCGTGTGGCCCCTGAATCCATCCACCAAGCGCGTGGATTGCCGACCATGTTGCATTCCGTGAACATAGCACACATGTCGTCATAATCCTTGTTGGACTCAATCAGATTTGCTTGATCCTTTTTCTTCCCTTTTTTCGGGGCTCGACAGTCTGTTGATTTGTGGCCAACTTTGCCACAGTTGAAGCACTTTCCCTTAAACTTTTTCTTGGGATGATTGCTTCCATGTTCAACATTCTTTCTTTTCTTCGAGTTGTTTTGGCCATCTTCTACAATATGTGCTCCATTCATTGTAGAGTTTCCCTTTGACCTTCTTTCGGCAGCTTTATTGTCTTCTTCAATACGAAGTCGGACAATAAGATCTTCAACGGTCATCTCCTTGCGCTTATGCTTTAAGTAGTTTTTGAAGTCTTTCCACAAAGGTGGTAGCTTCTCAACTATTGCTGCTACTTGGAAAGCATCATTCACAATTAAACCTACAAAACAGTTTATGTGAGTATTATGAACATTTTTAATTTGTTCAACTAAGGTATTTTTCAAAATTATACCTTCTGCTAGGAGATCATGTATGATGACTTGCAACTCCTGTACTTGAGAGACAACAGATTTGCTATCAATCATTTTGAAGTCCAGGAATCGTGCAACAAGGAATTTCTTAATTCCCGCATCTTTCGTTTTATATTTCCGTTCAAGTGCCTCCCACAGTTCTTTTGATGTCTTAGTTCCACTATAGACATTATCGAGGTCATCTTGGAGACCACTCAGAATATAGTTCCTGCAAAGGAAATTTGAATGTTTCCAAGCTTCTACAATGACGAAGCGATCCTTGTCCGAGGTTCCCTCGGGTACCTCGGGAGCATCTTCGCTAGTGAACCTTTGTAGACATAACGTGGTGAGGTAAAAGAACATCTTTTGTTGCCAACGCTTGAAGTCGATGCCAGAAAATTTTCTGGGCTTCTCCGCCGGGGCCATCGATGGCAGAGCAGTTGTGCGACTAGATGTGGCAATATTAGTTGCCCCCATAGACGTTGTCGCACTCATAATTTGACTTTCAGTTGTCATTTTTACTGTCACCACAAGACAGAAAAATTAGTATTTTTGCAGAATACTTTTTAATAAAGTTAAATAACTTTACAACTTTTCCTTCTTGTTTCTAATTAACGACGAAGTTTTTATAACTTCAAATCGTCAATCGAGTGAACTTCAACTTTTGATGAAGATTTTATGTCTTCTAATCACAAGTTAAATTCAAACGGAGTAGAAAGCATAAGCTTTAATCTCCAAAAACAAGTTATACAGATTCTGTAGTTTATTTCCTTAAGATTGTTATTCTCCGACAATACGGGTACGTAGAATCTGTATAATATAGAATAACTACTTCAACACTAGTTCAAGTACAAAACAAGAACTCTTATGAAGTTGTGTAACATCCTCAACACAAGATCATAAAAGATCTTTCAAAGAAGTGTGTTTTTCAGAAAAATTAGATGAAAACAGAAATGTTGTTAAGACCAAGTCGTCCGAATTCACGGACTTTCCTTAAGGAAATAATTCCCCTCACTGTACCCGAGGTTGTGGAATTTTTCTCCCAGGATATTATGGCCTTCAATCCGACTATAGTGGTACTTCAAATAGGCGGATTCTTCGAACACAGTCACGGTTTGAATGATCACACTTAAGAGTATTTTTAAGACAAGAAGAAAAAGTTTGTAGTCTGAAAATTTCAGTTTTCTATATCATAAACCTGTGGATGAAACCAGGTTTATATAGCCACTAGATGCCTTTTTGAAAAGGTGGCATTGGTTCATAATAGAGGTGTGTGACTCTTCCTGAACATGCATGTCTATTCAGTTAAAACAATGCAGTATTTTTCTGAAACAGTGTTGCAGCAGTTCGTGAAGCAGTGCACTGTTCACGCGAAACAGTGTTACTGTTCACGTAACAGTGCTACTGTTCACGTAACAATGCTACTGTTCACGCGAAACAGTCACTGTTCACGCATCAGTTCGTGAAGCAGTGCACTGTTCACGCGAAACAGTGCAACTGTTCACGGGTCCCTGCATGTATTAACATTTCCATTCACACCCTTTCATTACTATGAACCCAACAATTATTACCTAATGTATCAGCTAGATGAATGTATCAGACGTTGATTTATGTATCTGAAATTTTGAAATTATATGTAATTTTGTTAAAAATTGGGATATAAAGTAATTACGTATTAAAGTGTTGAGATTTATATAAGTTACCTTAAAAAATTTGCCTCTGATCTGATCAAGACTGGACCAAAGATAATATTCGTAGTGCCATGTACACGAAGTAAAAAGGTGTCGGTATAAATCTTGAATTATCTTATATTATTGTTTACCATCCTCTTTTTAATACATATGGCTTCATATTCTCATACTGTGTTCCCTGAGACGAACATATTGCAGTTCCCATGATAATTAATGTCTCTTAATCATAACATTTAAAACCTATATATGACGTATGATAAATTTTAGAGCACCTTTTCCACTAAAGTAAGAGTTCTCCTTTTATCAAAAGGATTTCACTATATATATATTTGTTTAATCATCTTGTTTGAGTGTATGATTTCATGAATAGAATATCTGATTTATATAGCATAGCTAAGATTTTTTACACATTTGAAGTAACAGGTATTGCATGAGATAATATATAGAATACAGGAAGAAGCAAAATAAAAGATCGTTAAATGAAGTTTAATCACAATGGCGCAATTGAGGATGACAGAACTTTTTCTATGTACTCTTGGCTGAAATCCACGCCCCTAGTTGAGCGGATTACCACTTTTATGTTTAAATGGAAGGAATAACCTTTAGTCCATTTGTTTCAAGTTGTTTATCTTATTATGTATTCTTTCATTCCCATACTATTGTTTATTTCGAAACTCATCTTATTGTTGGGCAGTTTGAAAAGAAAAATCACTGGCATATTATAAGTGCTCTATAATAGTGTATATTTTAATTTTATGATAGAAATATTATGTTCGGTTCAAGCCTCAGGGCCACATCATAAGGTTTCATCCCCACTGCACCTCTACATTAAGTGGTTTAGTGTCACGACCTAAATAGTCATGAATGGTACCCACACTAGTATTTTTATGAGAGAACCATCTAAACCGAACCATCACCCAATCATTTAGTCAATACTAAGATGAGATTATCATAAAAACCAGCTTAACGATAGTAAATTCAAATCTAATCATTATTAATGCAAAAAATCAAGCAAACTACTTAAAATTTTTCAAGACCCGAAAGTCATCGTACAAGAACTTCTAAATAAAAATCATGTCTAAAAGCGATACCCAAAAAATAAAGAATGTCTCATTGTTTGAAAGATGGACAAGAACTAATATGATGATTCGTGGCAGCCTGGAGATGGAGTGCTCACCCTTAGATCGAGATCAAATATCAAATGCCAGAGACGAGGTCGTGTCTGAGCCTCTGAAACACTTTCTATACTCAACAAAAGAAGAGTACATGGTAGTATCAGCAAAAACCACTATGTACTAGCAGGTATCATAGGCCAACTCAATTTAATAGCATGCATACAACATAAATCGAATAACAAGTAGACATGCATCAACACATAACAAGTGTTTAACGAATCATCAAATACATCAATGTCGGTCCAATAATGATTTATAAACAACCACATAACCATCACGAGTATTAGTCATCCCATAAAAAACCACAAAATCAACAATAATACCATAAGTAAAATTATGTCCTTCTAAACCTCTCAATTACTAAATCATTAAATCATTATCGGCTTATTAAATCGCACGACCTCTCAAATCAACACTAATCTACACACACATGCTAAGGGACTTATTTTTGCCTTACTAGTCATGACCTGCAGGGGACAAGCTAAGTTCATGTACCATACAAACGTGGTATTCGATCCTCCATAAACAAGTAATATCAATATTCACATTTATACCGGCGCAACACCCAATCTTTCATAACCATGTTATATAAATTTTATCAAATTCACACTTTCTCTCGGAATACAATATGATGTACTAAATTTACAAGTATACATAAAATCATAAGGCAATTCAATCAAGTTTGATTTTCAATAATTATTCATCCAGGTATCAACCATTCAAATATCATCAAATTCAAGTATGTTCGAAGACCAATCAATAAACATTCAATTTAGGAGCATACACATAGCTAAATCGAGTCTAAACTCTAATTAAACTGTAACCTACCTCAACTGAAGAGTCCAAATTCAAGCTAATTTGCAAGGGACTTATCCTTCCGTAAAATCTCCAAATAATTAAAATTTGAGATGCTCAAAGTTGAGGACGGCGCAACAGCTTCGAATTCCCCTCCATGTATTTTTTTTTATCCACTAAAAGATTAACCTATTAACTTTAATTTTTATATTGAATGTGGGTTATGTGAGAAGGAAAGAGTTGACGTTTTGACCCATTATCACTAATTATATTAATTATCTAAAATACCTAAAACTTTTAAAAATTATCGAACTTTATTTGAAACCCTATAAAAATAAATCAAATACGTAAATTGACTAAAGAGTATGTTTTTAAATTATTATAAATATTAAAATTCTAACTCGAGGTCATCTTGATCAAAAGTTGACTATGGTCGAACTTAACTTTCTTAAAACCCAATAACCCAACTTATGACTTAAAGCACTTCCAACACCTCAAGAATTGTTACTATCCATCCCTACAAGATAGAAATTACGTATACAAACTATTGAGAGATCTAAAGTAGGAAAGAAAAGTAAAATTCACAAAATGACTAGGACAGTCATTACATTAGATACCAATTAAATAATTGTTACTCCCCGAATGACAAAATAATGAACAAAAAGGGAAAACAAGGAATTATCTGAATCATTAAAATGATTTGGATACTTGCTATACACTTTTGCTTCGATCTCCCAAGTGGCCTCCTTAATAGGACGATTCTTCCATTGGACCTTCACAGACGCAATCTCTTTAGTCCTCAGCTTACAGACGTCTCTATCAGGAATAACAATAAGTTCCTCTCCATAGAGAAGTTTTCATTCAACAAAACTGAATCCTAATAAATTATGTAGTCACCATCACCATGAGACTTCTTTAACATAGATACATGAAACGCAGGGTGAAATCCCGTTAAACTTGGAGGTAATGCCAACCTATAGGCCACCTGCCCCACACCCTACAAATTCTCAAATGATCCAATATATCTATGACGAAACTTATCTCACTTCCTAAAATGCATGACACCCTTCATGGGTGGATACCTTGAGCAATACTTGCTCACCTTCCATGAAGTACATATTTCTCACTTTTCGATCCTTATACTCCTTTTGCCCACTTTGAGCTACTTTAAGTTTCTCCTAGATGAATCTAACCTTGTCCAACGAGTCTCTCAATGTAATAGTACCCCACAGTCTCACCTCAAAGGCATCAAACCACCCAATGAGAGATCTATACCTCCTCCCATACAAAGCCTCAAACGGTGCCATATTGATACTAGAATGTTAACTGTTATTATATGTAAACTTGGCCAAAGGTAGAAACTGATCCCAATGACCTCCAAAATCCATCACACATGCATGGAACATATCCTTCAATACCTAATTCGTTCGCTCGAGCTGCCCATCGGTCTGAGGGTGAAAAGCTGTACTAAGGGCCAACCTTATACCCAACTCCTCATGCAACTTCTCCTACAATATAGAGGTAAATTGAGTACTCCTATCCGAGATAACAAAAATTGGAACCCCATGCAACTGAACAAACTCCTTAAGATAAATCTTGGGTAACTTTGCTATATTATAAGTCACCTGAATTGGAATGAAATATGAATCATCTATATCATGCTTCATTCGACCCTACCAATAATGCTACCTCAAATCATGGTACATTTTAGTCGCTCCAGGATGTATAAAATACTTTGAACAATGAGTCTCATCTAGAATAATAGGAATTAAATCATAAACATAGGGCACACAAACTCACCCCTTAATCTGTAACACCCCATCACCATCAAGAGTCACCTCCTTAGCCTCACCATACAAAACTTTATCACGAATCTTGCCCAACTTAGCATCCTTGAATTTTTTAGCCTTGATTTAATTATAAAATGTAGACCTTGCCTCTATACTGGCTAGAAATCCTCCTCTTTCAGTTACCTAAAGTCGAATAAACTCTTTAGCGTCTAAATATATCCAGCCAATGGACGCCTAATATTTTGGTGTATTGAGTCCCAGGAATAAGGCATGAGTTGACAATACGCAACCAGATTCTTGCTTCCCTATTCAATGGAGCATAGGGGAAGGTGTTGTGTCATCCGGTGTCTCGGTGTCTGCCCCACCTTGCCATGGATATACTTCCACAAAGTGTGTGTCGTATTGCTCTATAAGGAGGCCTACTGTACAACTCTTTGAATGGTGCTGGGTCGACCGAAGGTAAGCCAAGAAAGGAGTTGATCAAATCTGCGTTGAGCTGTAACACTTGGCCCCGAATCTTGACTTCGTTTCCTATGGTTTTCGGCGACCAGTTGGCATAGAATTCCCTTGTCAAATCGATATTACATTCTCACATGTCGCAGAAGATGAAATCCAGATTCAACGCCATTATTTTCGCCAACATACGCGGCTCCTTCTTCGCTAGGGTGTCCTTATTGATCAAGTCGACGTGAACATATTTTCTTTCCTTGTTGTTCTTGTACCATTCTTTGGCTTCCTCCTCAAGAACCCATTTTATTCCAAACATTCGGCGGGGTAGTTGCATGGAGGATGATTCTCCTTGGTCCTTGCGACCTCTCTTCTTGCCCTTTTGGGAAGTGGTAGCCTTATCTTGTCGCGCTTTAGGTGCCATTGTTCCTGAGACTTAAACAACATTCATGTTAGCATCAACTCAAAAGAAACAATCTATAAATAAGCCGTTGGGGTACCACCCCACATTTAGGTTCGTTAATACAAAACAGTGAAGTGAATGTAGTCGATTACTTGAACTTCGTCGACATACGTTTTAGGAACTATATTCCAACAAGAAAATCAGCGATGCATCACTACTTGCAGCCATTGCACTGCTTTCATGTTAGGTATAACAACACTACTATATAGGGGTTACATCATGGTATAGTTATTTTCAACAATCACAACCTCCTAAGTCGGTAGACAACTATAAGTCTTATCCCAATGAACGGGATAGTCTAACATGTAAGTATCCAAGTATCAAGCTTAAGCAATTTTCATAACCATAGCAATTCCGCAAATAGTATAACAGTGCTTAGTAAAACCAAATTCAAGTCGGAAACAAGTCAAGATTATCCTAACGTATATGTTGACTCACATGGTTTTGTATCAACAATCCAAACACATTAACATCACCAATAATCCTTCAAGATGTAGCAATTCATAATAGACATAGTAACGTAGTACTTACGAGAAATAGATGAAGAATAAAAGAGTACTTACGTGATTGAAGCCTTTGGAGATGGTCTTGTGAATTGGAAGAGCAAAAAAAGAAAAATTTTGAGATGATTTGGGTGGATTTGCGGCGCCTTTAGGTCAATTTCCAATGTGGTTATGTTTCACGACTAAGTCCCCTTTATATGGGAAAAGAATGGGACGGGTTTTGACCCATGTACAAACGGTTTTGGAGATAAAAATGACCTCTATGCGGTGCATAGTGCTTTGCATAATCATAGTATAGGCGGCGCATAGTGTAGTGCATTTAGGGACATATGCGGCGCATAGTGTATAGCATTTAGAGACATATGCGCCGCATAGTGTATGACATTTGAGATACTGAGACCTAATGCTATATCATAGGCCGCGCATAGTGTATAGCACACGTAAGCATGGGCGTCGCCTATGTCTTTGCACACTAGATTCCGAGACCTTAGGCTATAGTATAGGTTTTGCATTGTTTGTGGCCTAGTTTTACCTAGGCCTAGCCTTCCTCGATGCCTATTTTGGCATGAGCAATGCTCAATCCATAGCCTTATGCATCCGTATTCCTAACTTACCACCTTTACCATACAATACGTCCAAATCGTCATTTGAAACCAATCTCCTCGTTGAATACTTCTCGCACCTATATTTGCTCAAAACCAATGAAAATGATTAGTACGATGGGTTGCCTCCCACCAAGTGCCTTAGTTTTGGTCGTGGCACGACTCTTATTTTTGGATTTTCTTTTATCAAAAGCAAAAAAATGAAAGACGATAACGATAAACGATAACCGATAAACGATAAATGATAAACGATGGGTTGCCTCCCATCTAGCGCCTTATTTATTGTCGTGGCTCGACATAGTTACCTCGAGTACTTAGAATTCGTCAAGGTAAGTGATGGACATATAATTCATCGAGTCAAGAGGACCGATATAAGGTTTAACACGTTGACCATTCACCTTGAAGACAACACCATTATTGTCTTCCAATTCAACTACTCCAGACGAGTAGACTTGGATAACTTTGTATGGACTAGACCACTTAGACTTTAACTTACCTGGGAACAGCTTCAATCTAGAGTTGAAGAGAAGCACCATATCATCCTTTTGAAAGTTTCGTAGAACAATCCGCTGATCACGATACTTCTTCATCCGCTCCTTGTATAGGTCCGATCTCTCATAAGCATGGAGATGGAACTCATCTAATTCGTTCAGCTGCTCCAACCTCAGATTCATTGCATCATCCCAATGCAAGTTCAATTGCTTCAATGCCCACAATGCCTTATGTTCGAGCTCGATGGGTAAGTGACAAGCCTTCCCATAAACTAGTTGATAAGGAGACATGCCAATGGGTGTTTTGAATGCAGTCTTGTACGCCCATAGTGCATCATCAAGCTTCCTAGACCAATCCTTCCTATTCGCATTAACCGTCTTCGTAAGGATTTGCTTGATCTCACGATTGGAAACTTCTACTTGTCCACTCATTTGTGGGTGATAAGGCGTGGATACCTTATGTTGCTTGACACCATACTTGGACAATACGGATTTGAATAGCTTGTTGCAAAAGTGAGATCCTCCATCACTTATGATAGTACGTGGTACTCCAAAGTGAGAGAAGATATTCCTCTTTAAGAACGCTACAACACGCTTTCCTTCGTTGTCAGCCAATGCTACAGCTTCCACCTATTTCGAAACATAATCTACAGCAACCAAGATGTACTTCATTCCAAACGAATTCACGAATGGACCCATGAAATCAATACCCCACACATCAAAAAGTTCTACCTCAAGAATTTTAGACATGGGCATCTCATGGTGTTTCGATATAGCACCTTGGCGCTGGCATTGGTCGTACCTTCTAACATAGTCGTAGGCATCTCTAAATATCGAAGGCCAATAATAACCACTTTGCAACACCTTTCTTGCTGTCCGATTACCTGCATGATGTCCTCTAACTTGGGAAGTGTGGCATGCTTCCAAAATATTAGGCACCTCTACATGGGATATACATCGTCGAATAATACCATCCGTACATCGTCGAAACAAATATGGCTCATCCCAATAGTAGTGTTGTACGTCATGCATAAACTTCCTCCTTTGGTGGTAAGATAAATTGGTAGGTATCACATTACTCACCACGAAATTTGCAAAGTCGGCATACCATGGTAATTTTTCCATTGTCGTCGCTAATATCTCCTCGTCAGGGAATGCATAATCAATCTGAATTTCAGGTTGCGCCACATGCTCATTCTTGAGTCTAGATAGGTGATCCGCCACTTGGTTCTCGCAACCTCTTCTATCTTTGACTTCGAAATCAAACTCTTGTAGCAGCAATACCCATCGAATCAACCTTGGTTTTGCATCCTTCTTTGTCATTAGATACCTAAGAGCTGCATGGTCTGTATGAATGATAACCTTAGTTCCCAATAGATAGGCACGAAACTTCTCAAACGCATACACAACCGCTAGGAGCTCTTGTTCTGTCACAGTGTAGTTCCTTTGGGCTTCATTTAGGACCTTACTCGCATAGTAGATAGGATGAAATAATTTCTCCTTTCTTTGAGCAAGAACAACTCCAACGGCTACACCACTAGCATCACACATGACTTCGAACGGGAGAGACCAATCTGGTGCTACCATGATAGGGGCTTCAATGAGTTTTGCTTTGAGGCATTCGAATGCCTTTAAGCGATCTTCATTAAAGTCAAACTTCGTATCTTTCTCCAATATTTTGCACAATGGACTAACAATTTTGGAGAAGTCTTTAATGAACCGACGATAGAAACCTGCATGGCCGAGAAAACTACGAACTCCTTTCACCGAAATTGGAGGCGGTAGCTTCTCAATAACCTCTATTTTTGCTCGATCAACCTCTATTCCTCTTTTGGAGATTTTGTGCCCAAGAACTATTCCTTCTTTTACCATGAAGTGGCACTTCTCCCAATTTAGCACAAGGTTGAATTCTACACATCTTTGCAACGCCATGCTTAGGTTCGCCAAGCACGCCTCAAAAGACTCACCAACAACTGAAAAATCGTCCATGAATACCTCCAAAGTGTCTTCAACCATCTCAGAAAAAATAGACATCATACAGCGTTGAAAGGTGGCTGGTGCGTTACATAACCCGAATGGCATACGTTTGAAGGCAAACGTACCATATGGGCATGTAAACGTTGTCTTCTCTTGGTCTTCGGGGGCAATACAAATCTGATTGTATCCTGAATAACCGTCCAAGAAACAAAACCATCCTTTCCCCACTAATCGATCTAGCATTTGGTCCATAAATGGCATTGGGAAGTGATCTTTGAGTGTCCAAGAATTCAGCTTTCGGTAGTCCATGCATACTCTCCATCCAGTGACGGGTCTGAGTGGAATAAGCTCATTCTTTGCATTCGCGACCACCGTCATACCTCCTTTCTTGGGAACACATTGTACTGGGCTTACCCATGTACTATCAGAGATAGGATACACAACCCCCGCATCTATCCATTTGATAATTTCTTTTTTTACCACTTCTTGCATAGGTGGGTTTAGATGTCTTTGATGCTCAATGGTGGGTGTGCAATTTTCTTGAAGCTGAATTTTATGTGTACAAATCCCTGGTGGAATACCAATAATATCCACAATGGTCCATCCAATGGCTCGTATATACTTGCGTAGAATAGCAATAAGAGCTGCAACTTGTTGCTCACCCAATTCGGCTGCCACAATAACTGGAAGTGTGTTTCCGCTTCCTAAGAATGCATACTTTAAATGACTTGGCAGCTCCTTCAATTCTAACGTGGGTGGCTCTTCAATAGATGGCTTAGCTGGTGGTGTGGGTCGATTCTTGAGATCAAGGCCCAGCTTCTTGGGAGCATAGCGATATGTCCCTAATCCCGATAGAGCACAAATAGCTTCTTCACAATTTTCAGCATCCTCATTCTCTTCATTCATAAGCACAACCTCTAAAGGGTCATCAATGATTTGCTCTTCTTCAAGTAATTCTTTCTCATCATCAAAGAAAACATCAGCCACCGAAAATACACTTAGATCTTTGGGTTGCTTCATTGATTTGCACACATCAAAGCGAACCACTTCGTCATTTATTTGGAATCAAAGCTCATTAGCTCTCAAATCAATAAGCATACTTCCTGTAGCAAGGAAAGGGCGCCCCACGATTATGGGAACTTCTGAGTCTGCCTCACAATCCAAAATAGCAAAGTCTGCCGGAAAGATGAATGAAGAAACCTTCACCAATGCGTCAAATAGAATACCAACAGGTCGTTTTACCGACCTATCCGCCATGACGAGCCTCATATTGGTTGGAGTAGGATCACCCAACCCCAACTTCTTGTAGATCGATAATGGCATCAAATTGATGCTGGCTCCTAAGTCACATAATGCTTTGGCAAAATTCAAAGATCCAACGGTGCAAGGAATAGTGAAAGCTCCGGGGTCGGCCTTCTTCTGAACTATCGATCGGGTAACAATTGCACTACAATGATGCACATCTTCTTTCAACTCATAACTTGCTGCCCGCTTCTTAGTCAAAAGATCCTTCATAAATTTCGTATACCCAGGCTTTTGTTCAAGTGCCTCCACCAATGGAACATTAATGGTCAGCTGCTTTAACATAGTCATGAATTTGCTGAACTTTGTGTCATCCGCCACCTTCTTCAATCTTTGGGGAAAAGGTGGTGGGTGGTATGGAACTCTCCATGGTTTTCTTCTTCTCTTGCTTCCGTTTTTCAGATTTTTCAGGTTGCACAGCACTGGGTGAGGCGTCCTTGTCATCAGGAGTAGGTGCTGCGGCATCTTCTCCTTTTGCGTTGTCATCCATGCCCACAACTTCATCAACCACTTGCTTTCCTTTTGCTGAAGTTTCCAGCACCTTACCACTTCTGGTAGTGATGGCCATGCATGACCCATCATTCCTTGGGTTTTGCACAGTATCGCTAGGTAAGGTGCCGACCTTTCTTTGATTGAGTGCTGCTGAAAGTTGGCTCAATTGCTGCTCTATTTGCTTGATTGAAGTGGAATGAGAATCAACTAATTGTTTCATGGAGGACAAATCATTAATTACCTCCGTAACTCCCGCGCTCGTTGCTTCCACTCCTTTCAATAATTTAGCCATCATGTCTTCCATACTTCCAGAATTAGATGTGGTGGTGTCACATCTACCAGGGGGAACGTACAAACCACTCTTTTTATTCTTGTTCTTCCAACTACCTTGGTCCTTGTTTCCAGATTTATCATAATAGTTCCGACCTTGGTTTCCTTGGGTATTCCCACAGAAACCCCTCTGATTGTTCAAGTAGTTGGCCTCCTCTTTCGAATCAGATTCGTCTCTTCCTTTTGACGCAATAGCTTTCACTTTTTCGGTCTTCCCTGATAATAGATGCTTTGTAAGAAGATCCATTTGAGTTTTCATGTGCGCCATATCCTAATCACATTCTTATTCTCTTCTTCTTTGGTCTGCAGTCATGCCAATAGACAAAGTGGGGCTTGCTACCTCAGAATCCCTGGTATGCCAAGCTCTACTTTGCTTCGTCATACGATCTAGCATATTGCTTGCTTGACCAAAGGTGAGGTCCATAAAAGATCCTCCAGCTGCATTATCCACCACTGGTTTAGTTATTGAATTCAAGGCTCTATACAAGATCTCCATTAGGTGGACATTAGTCATGTGATGGTTTGGGCATCTCGCTAGCTTTGTCTTGAACCTCTCCCATGTTTCATGAAGAGCTTCAGTGGGAAGCTGACGAAAGTTGCTGATTTCATCTCTCAATTGTGCCCTCTTGGATGGCGGAAAGAATCTTTCTAGGAACGCGTCTCTCAATTGCCTCCAATTTGTAATTGAATCAGGAGTCAGCCCATTTAACCATAGTGTTGCCTCCCCAGACAGAGACAATGGAAATAAGCGTAATCGAATTGTATTCTGACCAACACCAGGATTGTCAAACGACTTGCATGTAGAAATAAAGTTGATGAGATGCATATTCGGATCATCGCCTGCTAGTCCACCAAATAATCCCTTGAGTTGCAATAACTGAATCATGGTGCTTGTGATGTTGAACTTGGCTCCGGGCTCTAATGGTGGTGGAATTATGGCTCCAGTGGCTCCGGCACCATCAAGATCATCATCATCATCGTCGAAAGTTGGCTGCATAGGTTGGCGATCATACCTAAACCGTGCTTGTCGACCTCTTTTCTTGACAGGTGTTATAATTTTAGCATCATGCCTAGGGTTTAGTAACTTGTCATCACCTAAATCCTCATCGTCGGGATTTGTTGCTCGTGTAGGGTTATCAATATTCTGCCGTTGAACCTGGGCTGCGGCAAGGGCAGCCAGTCTTGCTTGTTCCTGTTGAGCAGCCATCCTTTCGATTTCTGCTTGTGCTTTCATTCTTCCTATGCGTTGTGGTTCAGGATTGATAGGTAATAACGGTTGACCAGAACTTCTAGTATGGGGCATGCACTGAATAAAAACCTGCAGTAAACAAAGACAAAAACTGAAAGTAAAAGTACGAGAATCTTTGACCAAAGGGTCTAGTAATTATCACAAACTTAATTGACACTCGTATTCCCCGGCAACGGCGCCAATTTTTGATAACGCTCAATCTACAGCTCTCGTAGGAGTGTAAAACGGTCATTAGCAAATATAGAACCCAACTGGGTTGGGTATCGATCCCACAGAGAATAGCTTGGTCAACAAGTAGGCAACAATTACTAGACTTTTAGTGCAAGTCTCGTAAGAAGGGGGGATTGTAATGTGTAATCAAAATATTAAAGTAAAAACTGAAAATAGCAAAGTAAACAGAAAGAATGTTCAGTATGTTGTAAAGCAATGAGAATTGAAGCGTTGGGGGTATGTCCACCTTATGAGCTTACGTCTCTATTAGCTATGAGTGTGTTGAATTCTGACATGCATGTGCTTATAGAGAATTGTATTCGATGGTAAATCCAGGCGTCTTTCGACCTATTCGAGGATTATTTCACTTTAACTCTTTCGAGCTTAAAGTGTGTCTAACGGTACGAATTCTCCAAGAGGTTAATCCAGTTACGGCACTAACTGTTTAATAGGGAATTTAGGATGTGACCCTACTACCTTGACACTATCTCTTTTCCAGACAAATAACCTTTCTTTCGAACAAGTTAAATGTTATACTGGCGTATTCTTGCGTTTGCAACCACAAAGAATTTAGATTAAGATGAAGAGAATAATGATATAAGCAACATATGTGTCACGAACTCACAAGCTCATAGTAATATATAGTACCTCATTCGGCTTCCATAACCCCAACAGAGAAGTTTAGTTACCCATGAATGCGAAGGAGATCACGATTGACATTATTGTTATACCACAAGATTGATTAATTTCGTGTAGCACAAGAGTGGTAGGCGTTTAGGCATGAATTCCTAGGCAAAGTAACGATTCTCTTATTGCAGAAATTAAGAATAAATGAATAGAAGATGAAAAATAGAATTAATGGAAAGATTAGAATTGTTAATTGATGGAAGAATTAGAATTGTAAGAATCTGAATGTATCTCTCCACTAAGGGAGGAATGAATAAAAATCTCTAGCATGATAGGGTATTTATAATACCCATATCCCAATCCTACTAAGCTAATGAAATACTTAACCAAATCCTACTAAGCTAATGAAATACTTAACTCAATTGTACTAGGTTAATGTAACATTATCCAAATCCAAATAAACTAATGAAATACTTAACCCAATTGTACTAGGTTAATGTATTATTATCCTAATCCAAATAAGTTACTGCAAGTCCCCAAAGTCTTCAGAAATGCTGTTTTAGCCCGGGACAGATTTTCCATGTATCAATTTTGGTCTTTAGGCGTTCAAGCTCCCTTTCCTTCCTTCGTGAGCTTCCTTTGGCATCAAGTAAGCCATAAAATGCTGATTTCTGCATCGTTTATACCTGAAACTTTGCTAATCATGTTCGTTAGCTCACTAACAGGAAAAAGGACTAAAAGTGCATGAAATATATAATCTGTTCTCAAAACATGGCACAAATATGGGCAAAATATATTGATATAGGTGCGTAATATCGCCTATCATCAACGCCTGGTAAAATTTAAGTAAGCCAAGCTACCTATACTTACTGACTTTTTTTTCAATGCATCAGCTACTACATTAACCTTTTTCGAATGGTATAGAAGGGTGATATCATAATCTTTAAGCAAATTCATCCATATAAGTTGTCTCAAATTCAAATCCCTCTATGTAAACATATATATTGTAAACTGTAGTGATAAGTGAACACTTCACAACAAATCCCATACAAGTAATGCCTCCATATCTTATGAGCAAAAAACGACAACTGCCATCTCCAAGTCATGATTTGGATAATTCCTATCATTAGGCTTCAATTGCCTTGAAATATAAGCAATCACATTCCTTTCCTGCATCAAAACAACATCTAAACCAGAACGTGAGGCATCACAATAAATAATAAAATCCTTACCTTCTGCAGGCAAGGCAAGAATAGGAGCAGTACTCAACAAGGTCTTGAGCTTTTGAAAGCTCTCCTCACACTCATCAAACTAATTAAAATGTACATCCTTCTGAGCCCGCCACATCATATAAGTAACAACAGAAGCAAACCCTTTCACGAACCTATGATAATAACTTGCTAACCCCACAAAGCTACTAACCTCCATCACTTAAGTAGGCCTAACCCAAGTCTTAACCACTTAAATTTTCTGCGGATCTATCATCACCCCTTCCTTCGAAATGACATACCCCATAAAGGATACGGAAACCAACTAGAATTCATACTTAGAAAACTTTGCATAAAGCTTTTTCTCTTTTAACAAACCCAAAATAATCCTTAAGTGATTTTCATGTTCCTCATTACTCTTAGAATAAATTAGAATATCATCAATAAAGACAATCACAAAATAATTCAAGTAGGGTTTAAATATCCGATCCATCAAACTCATAAAAGCAGATGGGGCATTAGTCAATCCGAAAGACATCGCAAGAAACTCATAGTGGACATACTCAATTTAAAATGCAGTCTTAGGAATATCGTCGGCCTGAATCTTAAGTTGATGTTACCCGGACCTCAAATCAATTTTGGAAAATATGGATGCACCTTGCAGTTGATCAACTAAATCATAGATATGGGGCAAAGGATACTTATTACAGATCATAACTTTGTTCAACTGTCTGTAGTCTAGACACATACGAAGACTACCATTCTTCTTCACACAAGATGATCACACCATAGAGAGGCACTCAAATAGATAAATACTTTACATAAAAAAAATCCTACAACTGAGCTTTTAGCTCCTTAGCCAGACCCATCCTATAGGGTGGAATAAAAATAAGATGAGTATCTGGCTCTAGATCAATACAGAAATCAATATTACGATCCGGTGGAATGCTAGGAAAATATGTAAGAAAAACCTCTTAGAACTTACACACCACAAGAACTGACTCAATAGATGGGACCTCTGCAGTAGTGTCCCAAAGATGTGCTAGAAAGGCCAAAAAACCCCTCGCAATTAACCTTTTTGCACGTATAAAGAAAATAAGTTTCACTGAAGCTAGACTATAATTACCCTCTCACTTAAGTCTATCCATTCTAGGTATAGCAATAATTATAGTCTCAGCATGAAAATCTAATATAGCATGATATATAGACAACCAACTCATACACATATTATGTCAAAATCTACCATGTCTAAAATCACCAAATCTGCCCAAGTTTGCTACCCCATAAACATAACAAAACAAGAATGATAAACTCTATCAACAATAATAGAATCATAAATAAGAGTAGACACGTGAATAGGAAATTCAAGTAGATCACACATCACGTACAGTCCCACAACAAAATTAGCAGATATATATAAGAAAGTAGAGCCAAGATCAAATAATATAGTGGCTATTCGGTCACAGACAAGAATAATACTTATAATAACAAAGTATGATGCCTCTACCTTGGGCTTCCTAGAAAAACATAAATATGAGCCTTATTACTAGTCTTAATTTCAGCCCTACCAAGCAGAGAACCACCTCGATAGGGCTGATTACCACCCCTACCTACCTGGTGACCACTATGACCACCTTATGGATGACCTCTACCATTACCACCATCTCTTCTACTTTCTAGAACCAGAGCTTGACGAGCCTACTGCTGGCCAAACTGACTATACTGCCTTAAATTAGGAAAATACCTCCTGATGTAACCAACTCCACCGCACTCATAACATATACGATCCAAGGTGGGTCGATGAGCTACTGAAGAGGAAGTGAGGTAACCAACCAAGTATGAAGATGGCTAGAAAGTGCCTGACTGACCCCCAACAGAAACCTACATGACTGACTGAATGGGGCAGACATGTTATCCCTGTGAACTCAGACCCCTAAAATAAAAATTGCTAAAACTGCACCCTTTATGGGCTTTCTTTTCTTCCTTCTTGGCATTACCCTCTTGCCATACACCCTCCACCTTATGAAGAAAACAACCATCTCTCAAAAAGACTTACCTAAGGATGTCATTTAAAGAGTATAAATATGGATACCTATATTCAAACCTTTCACAAAGAGATAGATCATCTACTTCTTAGTTTTCAGTAAATAAGGTGAATACCGAGACAACGAATAAAATTTGGCCTCATAGGGCGCAACTGACATACTCCCCTACTTAAGATTAGTGAAATCATCCCTTTTCCTATCTCTCAATGTACGAGGTATATACTTCTCTAGAAAAACTAAGTAAAACTGAGTCCAAGTCAACAGAGGCAAACCTGCAACCCTACACTCTACATAAGCTCTCCACCATATCTTGGCATCTCCTTGAAATAGAAAAGTGACCAATTCCATACCATACCTTTCAACCACACCCATATTGTGAAGTTTCTCATGACAATCAATAATGAGATCATAGGCATCCTCAAACTTGGTGCTATGAAAAATAGAAGGCTTCATCTTGATAAATTTGAAAAACAAATCATACTCATATCCAGTCATCACTAGACCCCCACCTGTCTTGGGAAAACATTTAACTCGAACACTTCTTCTATTCGAGGAGCTACAACAATAACATACTGCATCACTAGATACTGAACTACGAGTACTGCAGGCATAGTCCTGATCCTGCCAACCCACCCAAAAATCTTAAAACCTACTGAATCACGTAAGAAGATATCTGAGTTGGAGTTGTACCTCTCTAAACTAGTGCAACCCTATTATGAACTGGCATCCCCTTGTTCTGTACTAGTATTGCCTTATCATCTGCTATCTCAGGCATATTTTCATATGGGGAAGGAGATAATGACCTCTCCTTAGCTAGTCTCATGGCCTGAGTTTTGCCCTTAATTGGTGCAACTCTTTTTTCTCTTCCTCTTACTCCCCCCATCTATCCTCTATCCCAAAATCGCAACCCTATTAGTCAGTTTGGGCACCTCAAATTTTACTCTATTTGCTTATGTTCTCACCATCTGGGAGAATAAGAATTAAAGAAGCCAGATACTGATTCAATTCATGAGATACCAATTGAAATCAAGTAATAACACGTAAGAAATAACAAAAGTACAAACATCTTAATACCGTTCTACAAGACTCTACTAGACATGTCCTTGTACAATGAAATCGACAAACCTAAGAATCTGATACAAACTTTGTCACGACCCAAATGGCTAAGAGTGGTACCCACACTAATCTTCCTGTGGGAGAACCATCTAATCCAAATTATTACCCAATTATTTATTCAATACTAAGATAAGATTATCATAAAAACCAACTTAATGATAATAAATCCAAATCTAATCATTATTAAAGTAGAAAATTAAGCAAACTATTTATTAAAATTCTCCAAGACCTAAGAGTCATCGTACAAGAACTTCTAAACAAAAAACATTTCTAAAAGAGATATTCAAAATAAAGAAAAATAAAGAATGTCTCATTGCCCAAAATATGGATAGAACTAATATGATGATCCGTGGAAGCCTAGAAATGGAATTCTCACCCTCGGATTGATATAAGCTATCAAATGCTAGAGATATGGTCGTGTTTGAGCCTCTGAAACACTTTCTGCACTCAATAAAAGTAGAGTATAGGATAGTATCAGTACAAACCACTATGTGTTGGTAGGTATCTGTAATGTCCCAATTTTCTAAACCAAAATGCTACACAGTGCTTTTGATCCTGAAGGATCATAAGCTAACCCATGACTGATATCTGTACCTGTACACTGCAATATATATCATAATAATACGAAAAACATAAACATGTAGGCCATAAGGTTCAACTGAATCAAGAATCTGGTAAAATAACATCTATATAGGTGAAAGATACCCAAAATGATTGAAAACTGAATCAAATTTAAAATAAATCTGAAAGCCTCTAAACACTGTCTGAATAAGGAGTTGAAGGAACATGTCTCCAACTAACTCCATAAACTGATAGCTAACTGAAATAATAAATGAATTAATCAAAATATTATTGTCCTCGAATGAAGAGGACTCACTACAACTCTGTATACTGGAATACGATTGCTACTGCTGGTCTGGAACTCGTGTCTCTGAACCTATGGTGTAATATGAAAAGAAAGCACCATAGCACAAATGCGTCAGTACAACTGGAGTACTGAGTATACGAGTGAGGTAGGCTAAATAAAAAGGGTTTACATGCATGAGCAATGCTAACAGACCGACTAATATGAATGTGAGAGTGCAAACAAACATATATATTAACTGGAAATTTAAATATCTAATAGTGGATCGGTACGCTAATACATGATTTACTGATTTCTGACATGACTTAAACTATGGTTTTGTTAATATGAGTGACTGTGTCTGACAGTCTTAGGTCTGATGGATCTATCTGAGTTCCATACTATAATTGAATTTAACTGTATCTGGTAGTCCTGGAATACTGATATCTGAAGAACTATCTGAGTTTTTTTACTGAGACGGAGCCTAAAACTGTGGGAGCTAGTTGAACCGACATGTCCCAATAATGCATATAGATAAGTTGGGGTCCAATCTCTGCCTCGACTGGAGGGGTGTCAATACCGCGCCACTGGTAAGGACAGTTGTCAGTGACCCTCAACTGGCAGGTACTCAAATGAGAATGGTGGGAACCCTAAACTGAAAGGCTAAGCTATCTCATCAACCCTAGTCTGACAGTTTAAGTTGTCTCAACCTACGCTGGCTACGTAGTTCTGGAACACAAGGATGACTACTAAGAATCACACCCTAAACTGGAAGGTAAGTTCCCATCCTTGGGTTCACTCGGTGCTAACTTCTACTCCCATCTGAAGAGACTGAACATGATTTAACTGACTGTACATGGACTTAGTAACTAACTTCCATTAACTGACGGAATAACACTACTATCTAAGATTTTGCTGAGATCATGAGATTTCAGAGGTTTCCTGAGTCACATTACTGACTGAGTTTTATAGATCATGGCTTGACTGAGATAATTGGGGTAACGGGACTTGAATCTAGGCACACAACTATATTTTTTGGATACGAAAACCCCCAGGACTCGATGAAAGGAAACTGACACACGTGACATGACTTGATCACAAGATTTGAGTCCACAACCATATTGCATGGAAAGGATTTCATGTCACATGGAAGTACTTGCACAACCTTAATATCATGTTCATTGCATAATCATACTAGCAACTGATAGGCGAATTTACACGCCTAAAGTACTATATTTTACCCATATTTTAGCTAAGTTTTGAGGACAAATTATATAATTCATGCACTTTTAGTCCTTTTTCCTGTAAGTGAGCTAACAAACGTGATTAGCAAGTTTTCAGGTATAAATGATGCAGATTTCAGCATTTTATGGATAACTTGACGCCAAAGAAAGCTTCACGAAAGAAGGAAGGGGAATCTTACACGCCAAGGACCAAAAGTGGCGCATGGAAAATCTGTCCCAGGCAAAAACAATAATTCTGAAGACTTTGGGGACTAGCAGTAACTTAGTAGGATTAGGATAATGATACATTAACCTAGTAGGATTGGGTTAAGTAATGCATTAACTTAGTAGGATTAGGATAATGATACATTAACCTAGTAGGATTGGGTTAAGTAATGCATTAGCTTTGTAGGAATAGGATATGGGTATTATAAATACCCTATTCTGCTAGAGATTTTGAGACATTCCTCTATTATTCTAGTTCCAAATTCTCTTTCTAATACATTCTACTTCTGACAATTCTTCTACTTTCAATTCTTAATTTCCGCAACAAGAGAAACGTACGTTACTCAAATAAAGGATTCACGCCATTCTTACCCCTATACCTAACGTGAGATCTTTATTGTGGTACAATGATAATGTCTATTGTGATTTCCTTTGCACTCATGAGTAGCTAAACTTCTCTGTTGGGGTTATGGAAGCCTTATGAGATACTATCTAAGGCTATGAGTTTGTGAATTCATGACACGTATGCTGCTTATATAATTATTCTCTTCATCTTAATGTAAATTCTTTGTGGCTGCAGACGCATAGAATACGCCAGTATAGCATTAACTTGTTTGAAAGAAAAGTTATATGTCTGGAAAAGAGATAATGTCAAGGTAATCGGGCACCAACCCTTGTTAAAAAGTTAGTGCCGTAACTGGATTAACCTCTTGGAGAATTTGTACCGCTAGACACGCTTTAAGCTCGAAAGAGTTAAAGTGAAATAGTCCTTGTTAAGGTTGAAAGACGCTTGGATTTACCATAGAATACAATTCTCTATAAGCACATGCATGTCTGAATTCCGCATAACTCATAGCCAATAGAGACGTATAACTCATAAGGTGGACATAACCCCAACTCTCAATTCTCATTGGTTTACATGTTACTAAACATTCTTTCTTTTTACTTTGCTATTTTCTATTTTTACTTTACTATTTTGATTACATTATTTGCACATTAAAATCCCCCATTTCACGAGACTTGCACCAAAAGTCTAATAATCTTTGCTTACTTATTGATCGGCTATTCCCTGTGGGATCGATACCCAACCCAGTTGGGTTCCATATTTGACAGTGACCGCTTTACACTCTTACAAGAGCTGTAGATTGAGCGTTATCAAAAATTGGCGCCGTTGCCGGGGAATACGAGTGTCAATTAAGTGATAATTACTAGACCCTTTGGTCAAAGATTCTCGTACTTTTACTTTTAGTTTTTGTTTTTGTTCTCTGTAGGTTTTTATTCAGTGCATGCCCCATACTCGAAGTTCTGGTCAACCGTTATTACCTATCAATCCTGAACCACAACGTATTGGCAGAATGGAGGCACAACACGAAATTAAAAGGATGGCTGCTCAACAGGAACAGGCGAGACTAGCTGCTCTAGCCGCCGCTCAAGTCCATCAATAGAATATTGATAACCCCGAGCGAGCAATAAATCCTGACGACGAGGACCTAGGTGATGACGAGTTACTAAACCCTAGGCATGCTGCTGAGATCGCAACACCTGCCAACAGAAGAGATCGTCAAGCAAGGTTTAGGCATGAACGCCGACCTGTACAACCAGCTTTCGACGATGATGATGATGATCTTGATGGAGTCGGAGCCACAGGAGCCATTATTCCTCCACCATTGGCACCCGGAGCCAAGTTCAACATCACAAGCACCATGATTCAGTTATTGCAACTCAAGGGATTATTTGGTGGACTAGCAGGCGATGATCCGAATATGCATCTCATCAACTTTATTTCTACATGCAAGTCGTTTGACAATCCTGGCGTTGGTCAGAATGCAATTCGATTATGCCTATTTCCATTGTCTCTGTCTGGGGAGGCAACTCTATGGTTGAATGGGCTGACTCCTGATTCTATTACAAATTAGAGGCAATTGAGAGACGCTTTCCTTGAAAGATTCTTTCCGCCATCCAAAAGAGCACAATTAAGAGATGAAATCAGCAACTTTCAGCAGCTTCCAACCGAAGCTCTTCATGAAACATGGGAGAGGTTCAAGACGAATCTTATGAGGTGCCGGAACCATTACATGACCAATGTCCACCTAATGGAGATACTATACAGAGCCTTGAATTCAATAACTAAACCAGTGGTGGATAATGCGGCCGGAGGATCATTTATGGACCTCACCTTTGGGCAGGCAAGCAATATGCTAGATCGGATGACAAAGCAAAGTAGAGCTTGGCATACCAGGGATTTTGAGGTAGCAAGCCCTACTATACCTATTGGCATGACTGCTGAACAAAGGAGAAGAGAAGAAGAACGTGATCAAGATATGGCGCACATGAAAACGCAAGTGGATCTTCTTACAAAGCATCTATTATCAGGGAAGACCGAAAAAGTCAAAGCTGTTGCGTTAAAAGGAAGAGATGAATCTGATTCAGAAGAAGAAACCAACTACTTGAACAATCAGGGGGGTTTTCGAGGTAATACCCAAGGAAACCAAGGTCGGAACTACTATGACAAATCTGGAAACAAGGACCAAGGTAGTTGGAAGAACAAGAATGAAAAGAGTGGTTTATACGTTCCCCCAGGAAGACGTGACACCACCACATCTGAATTTGGAAATGTGGAAGATATGATGGCTAAACTGTTGAAAGGAGTGGAAGCAACCAGCGCAGGAGTAACAGAGGTAATAAATGATTTGTCCTCAATGAAGCAATTGGTTGACTCACATTCCACTTCAATCAAGCAAATAGAGCAGCAATTAAGCCAACTTTCAGCAGCACTCAATCAAAGAAAGGCTGGCACCTTACTTAGCGACACTGTGCAAAATCCAAGGAATGACGGATCATGCATGGATATTACTACTCGAAGTGGTAAGGTGCTGGAAACTTCATCCAAAGGCAAGCAAGTGGTTGACAAGGCAGCACACATCGATGATAAGGCAAAAGGAGAAGCTGCCGTAGAAACCACCCACGACGTCCATGACGTCACACCGAGTATGTTGCAGCCTGAAAAGGCTGAAAAATGGAAGCAAGAGGAGAAGAAAGCCATGGAGAAAACAATTCCTTATCCACCACCACCTTTTCCTCAAAGATTGAAGAAGATTGCGGAAGATACAAAGTTCAGCAAATTCATGAATATGTTAAAGCAGCTGACCATTAATGTTCCGTTGGTAGAGGCACTAGAACAAATGCCTGGGTATGCAAAATTTATGAAGGATCTTTTGACAAAGAAGCGAGCAGCAAGCTATGAGTTGAAGAATACTGTTCATCACTGCAGCGCAATCGCTACCCGATCACTAGTTCAGAAGAAGGCTGACCCCGGTGCTTTTACTATTCCTTGCACTGTTGGATCTTTGAACTTTGCCAAGGCATTGTGCGATCTGGGTGCTAGCATCTATTTGATGCCACTATTCATCTACAGGAAGTTGGGGTTAGGCGATCCGACACCAACCAATATGAGGCTCGTGATGGCTGATAGGTCGGTAAAACGACCTGTGGGTATCTTGAATGATGTGTTGGTGAAGGTATCTTCATTCATCTTTCCTGCAGACTTCGTTATTCTGTATTGTGAGGTGGACTCTGAAGTTCCCATAATCTTGGGATGCCCTTTCCTTGCAACAGAAAGTATGCTTATTGACATGAGAGCTAATGAGCTTTTATTTCGGTTGAATGACGAAGTGGTCCGTTTTGATATATGCAAAGCAATGAAACAACCCAGCGATATGAATGTGTTCTCTGTAGCTGATGTTCATTATGAGGATAAGAAAGCATTATCTGTAGCGAAACAGCTTACTGCTGAGCCATTATCTGCTGCGCTACTGAATGTTGAGCATAAGGATGATGAAGATTATGAAGAAACTACATGTGCTCTAACAGAAATAGGGTCCTATTCTCGTACTCCTAAACAGCCGGACCTTGATCTTAAGAATCAACCGTCACCAACAGCGAAGACTTCCATTGTAGAGCCACCAATGCTAGAATCGAAAGAGCTCCTCGATTATCTAAGGTATGTGTTCTTGGAAAGTGGAAATATGGTGGATGATTTAAGTGAACAGCACGTAGAGGCTCTCATCTATGCTCTGAAGAGATACAAGAGAGCCATGGGTTGGACTATTGATAATGTAATTGGTATCCCTCTCGGGATAGGCATGCACAAGGGTCATCTTGAACAAGTAAGCCTCATTGTCATCTGAATCCATTCAGAAAATGATCCACCATCTATATCAATGAAGTCTAAGTAATCGAGATAGCTATGTCGTGCCGCGACAATAAATCAAGCGCTCGGTGGGAGGCAACCCATCGTTTTTTATTTTTTTCTTTCTTTCGTTCTACTAATTGTTTGCTTTTGATAAATAAAAATCCAAAAAGAATAGTCGTGCCATGACTAAAACTAAGGCGCTTGATGGGAGGCAACCCATCGTTCTAATCGTTTTTGTTGTCTTTGAGCAAGTGTAGGTACAAGAGGTGTCAAAGAGGAGATTGGTTTCAAATTTTGAGTTTGAAGTATTGCATGTTGAAGGTGGTAAGTTAGGAATGAAGAAGCAAAAGGCTATACTATGGCCTAAGCTCTCGGAATCTAGTGTGCCATAGCATAGGCGCCGCCCATGCCTAAGAATGACATAGCATAGGCGCCGCCTATGTCAATGCCTTTTGTCTCTGAATCTCATATGCCATGGCATAGGCGCCGCCTATGCCTAACAATGCCATGGCATAGGCGCCGCCTATGCTCAACAATGCTTTGCAAAAGGAGCCGCCTATGCCAAGCATAGGCAAAGCTTTAGGCGCCGCCTATGGTCACTTCTTGTCTCCAAATCCGATTTTAAATAGGTCAAAACCCGACCCAAGCCTCTCTTATAAATAAGAGACTTAGTCTTAGACCAAAAATACATTGCAAACCTGGCATAAGCGCCGCCTACCTCTCCAAATCCTCTCAAAAATTTTCCTTTTGCTCTTTTACTTTGCAAGAACATCATCCAAGGTCATCAGCCAAGTAAGTACTTCTTTGTTCTTCATTTATATCCCGTAAGTACTACACTACTACGCATATTATGAATCGATAAATCTTGAAGTAGTAGTGGTGATTTGAATGTGGTTGATGTGTTGTGATACAACTAAGTGAGTGAAAGAATACGTAAGAATGATCTTAACATGTTTCCAACTTGAATTTGATTTTGATGCACTGTCATACTTTTGCGGAATTGACATGGTCACAAAAATTGCATAATCTTGTCAATATAAAGCTTACATGTTGGAATAACTTGTTCATCAAGATGAGAATTATGGTTGACTACCAACATAGGAGGTTGTGATTATTTCTAGATGCTATACGTTGATTCAATCGCTATGTAGTAGTCTTGATATATCAAACATGAAAGTATTTCTAAGAATACAAGAAGTATGACTGCACTGATTTTATTGTTGGAATATAGCACCTAAAACGTATGCCGATGAAGTCTGAGTAATCGACCACTTTCACTTCACTAGTCTGTACCAATAAACTAAGTGTGGGGTGGTGCCACTACTGCTTGTTTATAGATTGTATCCATCGAGATGACGCTAACATGAACATTGTTTTAGTCTCAGGTACAATGGCACCCAAAGCAAGACAAGGCAAAGATAAGGCAACCACTTCCCAAAAAGGCAAGAAAAGAGAACGCAAAGAGCAAGGAGAGTCCTCCTCGATACAAGTACCACGCCGTATGTTCGGAATTAAATGGGTTTTAGAGAAGGAAGCAAAGGAATGATATAGGAACAACAAAGAGAAGAAATATGTTCATGTGGACTTGATCAACAAGGAAAGCCTAGCAAAGAAAGAACCGCGCATGTTGGCCAAGATCATGGCGTTCCATCTTGATTTCATCTTCCGAGACATGGGAGAATGTAATCTCGATTTAACAAGAGAATTCTATGCCAACTGGTCACCGAAAACCACAGGAAGCAAGGTCAAGATTCGGGGCCAAGTTTTATAACTCAATGCGGATTTCTTCAACTCCTTTCTTGGCTTGCCTGCTGTTGATCCATCACCATTCAAAGATCTGTACATTAGACCTCCATATAGAGCCATTCGAGACACACTCTATGGAACAAGGTCCATGGCACGATGGAGTAGACACAAGGACACCGGACGACACAACACCTTCCCATATGCTCCTTTGAATAGAGAAGCAAGAATATGGTTGCACATAGTCAACTCTTGCCTAATTCCAGGGACTCAATACACAAAGATAACACGAGATAGAGTGTGCTTGGTATACGCATTGATGACGAATGTCCCTATCAATATTGGGGCAATTATTCGATCCACAATGCGGAAAGCTATGCTACATAAGAGGTCCCACTTCAGTTTTGGCAATCTGTTGACCGCAATATTGAGGAAGGAAGACATCAAAGAGGAACCGACTGATCATAAACTCCCATACAACCCAAAGAAGGTTGACCTCACGAAGGTTAAGGATGCTGAAACTACGCATGGCGTCAACCTTACCACTTCAGAAAGGCATGCTCGAGATGAGAGTTTCTTTCGCCATCTTTATGGCATGACTCGGTTTACAATGATGAGCGGTGGCCGTGTTCCAACTGCTGCAGAGCTCCAACAGCTGGACTATGACTACCCAATGAATGAGCACGCGAAGGCAATGTGTGGAGTAGGTACATATTTTGAGGAACCTCTTGATGATAATGTGCTGACCGATGATGATCGACGAATGCCAGACTCCGACGTGGAGTAGAATTCTGATGACGACGACTCCAATGATAATTCCGACGAAGGGAGTATTCCCCCAGACATAGAGGATGAGTCCGACTAACCAGGTTCTTCTTATTTATTTTTCACTGAGGGCAGTGTGTCCCGTCTAAGTGTGGGGTGCTGGTATTTGCATGCTATACTTCTCTATTTGCATTTGCATTTATGTTTGTTTTGTTTTTCTTTTTATTAGTTAAATTTTTTTTTTACTTAACTTCACATGAAATTATTCTAATAGGCAGCATGGTATTATGACAAGAGTCTGTGCTAAAATCATTACTATTGAGATGTTTAGGCTCTAATTGTGACTCACTATGTGATAATTGTGTGGTTCAGTTCCTTAATCTGTTGGGTCAAGAGTCTATACTGCTTCCAATAAAGTCGACCATGTGCCTTGTGTGTGTGAGATGATACTATATTCTATGTCTGTGGCTGATGCTAGAACTTGCTTGGTATGTATGTAAAGCGAAATAACGAGTGTAAGTTAGGAGATGATTTAGGCATTTCTTTGGCAACCTATGATTGTTTACCTTTATTTTATCTACCCATGGACATCATCCTAGATAACCCCCTTTGAGCCTTAAGCCTATTTTCTTTAACAACCTCATATGTAAGCCAAATCCATTTTTTTCAAGACCATAATTTGATCCAAATTCCTAAGTGATTTAAAGTGTAAAGTCTTGTGACAAAATAAGAGGAAATTGGGTGAGTATGATGCTTTAGAATGTAATGGTGCTTGAATTTGTTATAAAAAAGAATTGCTATCATAAGAGGTGTTATGAAAAGAAAAAAAAGGAAAGGAAAACTGAAAATTTAGTTATGTTTAAAATTGAAAAACAAAGGTGGAGAAAAGGGGTGGTAGAATAAAAGAAAGTAGAAAGGTTGTTTGAAAGAAAAGTATTAATGACATAATGTGATGTATTAAAGCGCTTAGGAACATAGTCACTATTTCTGGCCAAAATAGTCCTACCCGTCTCTTAGCCTACATTACAACCAACAAAAGACCTATTTGATCCTAAGCTTAGCATTCTGATATTTAGTGGAGCATTACACTAAGGGTAAACCTATGGTCATCAGTTGCAGCATATGAATTCTTTGTGAGAGCGAGAGCAAGGATACTCGTATACCCATGTTTCAATAAATATACTATACTTGTGAGTGATTATGGGTAATATATTGTGAGACACACATGGTTGATGAGTTTTGGGTAGTTGTGTATGATTCTTTGTACCTTAACCTTTGAATACAAACTAACCATCATCACGAGTCTATATTAGAGGTTAAAATTGTTTCTAGTAATGATCAGAAAACTACTCTTTGTTAATGATTGCTATGCCTGTCTTGATGATTATTTTGTGTTGTTACTGTGAAACCCTAAGTAGATGTTTATATGGACATGATATTTTGTTCGAGGACGAACAAAGCTTTAAGTGTGGGGTGTTGATGATAGGCGAATTTACACGCCTAAAGTACTATATTTTACCCATATTTTAGGTAAGTTTTGAGGACAAATTATATAATTCATGCACTTTTAGTCCTTTTTCCTGTAAGTGAGCTAACAAACGTGATTAGCAAGTTTTCAGGTATAAATGATGCAGATTTCAGCATTTTATGGATAACTTAACGCCAAAGAAAGCTTCACGAAAGAAGGAAGGGGAATCTTACACGCCAAGGACCAAAAGTGGCGCGTGGAAAATCTGTCCCGGGCAAAAACAGCAATTCTGAAGACTTTGGGAACTAGCAGTAACTTAGTAGGATTAGGATAATGATACATTAACCTAGTAGGATTGGGTTAAGTAATGTATTAACTTAGTAGGATTAGGATAATGATACATTAACCTAGTAGGATTGGGTTAAGTAATGCATTAGCTTTGTAGGAATAGGATATGGGTATTATAAATACCCTATTCTGCTAGAGATTTTGAGACATTCCTCTATTATTCTAGTTCCAAATTCTCTTTCTAATACATTCTACTTCTGAAAATTCTTCTACTTTCAATTCTTAATTTCCGCAACAAGAGAAACGTACGTTACTCAAATAAAGGATTCACGCCATTCTTACCCCTATACCTAACGTGAGATCTTTATTGTGGTACAATGATAATGTCTATTGTGATTTCCTTTGCACTCATGAGTAGCTAAACTTCTCTGTTGGGGTTATGGAAGCCTTATGAGATACTATCTAAGGCTATGAGTTTGTGAATTCATGACACGTATGCTGCTTATATAATTATTCTCTTCATCTTAATCTAAATTCTTTGTGGCTGCAGACGCATAGAATACACCAGTATAGCATTAACTTGTTTGAAAGAAAAGTTATATGTCTGGAAAAGAGATAATGTCAAGGTAATAGGGCACCAACCCTTGTTAAAAAGTTAGTGCCGTAACTGGATTAACCTCTTGGAGAATTTGTACCGCTAGATACGCTTTAAGCTCGAAAGAGTTAAAGTGAAATAGTCCTTGTTAAGGTCGAAAGACGCTTGGATTTACCATAGAATACAATTCTCTATAAGCACATGCATGTCTGAATTCCGCATAAATCATAGCCAATAGAGACGTATAACTCATAAGGTGGACATAAACCCAACTCTCAATTCTCATTGGTTTACATCTTACTAAACATTCTTTCTTTTTACTTTGCTATTTTCTATTTTTACTTTACTATTTTGATTACATTATTTGCACATTAAAATATCCCCTTTCACGAGACTTGCACCAAAAGTCTAATAATCTTTGCTTACTTATTGACCGGCTATTCCCTGTGGGATCGATACCCAACCCAGTTGGGTTCTATATTTGACAGCGACCGCTTTACACTCTTACAAGAGTTGTAGATTGAGCGTTATCAGCAACACATATAAATTGCATGGAAGTTCATGTGGAATCATCTTAAGAGTTGACATAGCTTGTCATTTAAATACTATGGGGTTATGGGAGTATGATTTTTAGCATTCTAGGCATTTTAACAAACATCTTGCATGCACACTTTAGGGCATAGGATTTCTCAACAATTTTAATCATCTTGAACCACCTAAATTCATAGGTTTTAACTACAAACATGCATACGTCATGGAACTCAACTTAAATTAATATCTTGAAGCTTAAACAATGATCATTAACATGAACAACATCATATAACAACAAGGAAATCATAGTTTCTCATTTAAAAGCATAGTTCTTGAACCCTATGAACGAAAGGGGTCCATAGATGAACACTATGCATACCTGACTTAAGGTTCTTGATGTTTTTGAACTTGAAGGATTTGAAATCCTTTGATTCTTGAAGAAGATTGTGTCTTTTTCTCGGAGATTAAGTTTAGAGAGAAACCCTAGTTTTTGTTTGTGAAATAATAATGAGCATAATGGCTGAATTCGGACTTATCTGGGTATATGTAGGCGAGTGATAAGTGATCAAAATACCCCTATTAAAATGACCTAGAAATAAAATAAACATGGCGTGTGATGGTCCGACTGATGGTTCATCAGACACTTGATCGTCCGTCACTTAGCCCGTTAGACGTGGACCAGAAATAGGGTTCACTAGATAAGAGTTGACGGCTTGGATGGCGGTCCATCACAACTTTGACGATCTGTCAACTCGTCCATCAGTCCTTATCTAGTACGTGGCTCAACTGGCTTGGCTGTGATGGTCAAAGTGGCGGTCCGTCACTTATGTGGTAGTCCATCAACTTGGCCGTCATACCTAGGTATTTTTGATAGCTCCAAATAAAACGTCCATAACTTCCTCATCTGATGTCAAATTTGGCCAAAATTGTTACCGTTGGAAAGCTAATTCAATTTCCCACGTGATAGAAAGTGAAAATCTTAAAAATAGCATGTGTACAAAGATAGGTTTACATTTCAAAGTAAGTCCTAGTATCTTCGAGATGATTTCTAGCTAGGAAAAAGGCACGGGTATTACAATATCTCCCTCTTGAGAACATTCATCCTCGAATGAAACTGACTGGGAGGGGAAATAATAATCCAAACATGAGTAGCTGGAACATGATCTTATTACTGACAAACTGAACATATTATTCTGAACATACATATCTGATGTATGTGTAACTGATTCATGAATGCATGACTGAGGTCCTCGCAATGAGAATGTATATCTGATGTATAATTATTTAGTAGACTGGTACATGCATGCATGACTGAATATGTTTATTCCAAATTTGAGATGGAACATGAACACGAAATAAAATATCAAGTTGTATTGAATGCTGAACATGAAACTGAATAAGCTTAAGGAGGACTGTTACCTTGAGCTTGATCTGGGTTGGCGGAGAAAAGGTTAGGGTACTTGGTACGCATGTCTACTTATGCTTCCCAAGTAACTCCCTCAACGGACTGATTTCACTAAAGAACTTTGACTAGAGGGACTTCTTTGTTCCTCAGCCTACAAATCTGATAGTCTAAAATTTGAACTGGAATCTCTTCATAAGAGAGGTTGTCCTGAACATCAATGTTCTAAATAGGCACTACAACTGCTGGGTCACCTATGTACTTCTTGAGCAAGGAGACATGGAAGACCGGATTAACTAAGGCTAGATCTGAAGGCAATTCGAGTTCATAAGCTACCTTGCTGAAGGGACTGAGAATCCTGAAGGGAACGACATAGTGGGGACTGAGTCATTGACTTCAAACTTGAGATCCTTTCTACAAACATCTGCATAAGACTTCTGTCGGCTCTGAGTAGTCCGTAGTCTCTTTTTGATCAACTGAAATTTCTCTAAGGCATCGAATACTAATTTAGAACCGATGACTGAGGCCTCACTAACTTTGAACCAACCGAATGGAGATCTACACCTCCTACCATAGAGATCTTCGAATGGACCCATATAAATACTGGAATGATAGCTATTGTTGTATGCAAACTCAATCAAGGGCAATTGGTCGTCCCAACTTTCCTTGAAATCAATTGTACACGCCCTTAGCATATCTTCAAGAGTTTGAATGGTCCTCTCTGCTTATCCATCTGTCTGAGGATAAAACACTGTACTGAGATAGACTTGGGTACCAAGATCCTTTAAGAACGCTTTCCAAAAGTGAGAGGTGAACTGTGTACCTTTGGATGATATGATAGCTAATGGAACACCGTGTAATCTGGACAACTCCCTGATATAGAGTTTGGCGTAATCCTCGGTTAAATAAGAGGTACGAACTGTAAGGAAATGAGCTGACTTGGTCATTCTGTCTACAATAACCCAAACTGAATCATGCTAATGACGAGTTCAAGGCAAACCCGTCACGAAATCCATGTTCATTTCTTACCACTTCCAAGTAGAAATGGTGAACTCCTGCATGGACCCACAAGGTTTCTGATGCTCTATCTTAACCTACTGACATGTAGAGCACTTAGCCACAAATTCTGCAATATCTTTTTTCATCATACTCCACCAATAGATCTCCTGCAAGTTGCGGTATATCTTAGTGGCCTCTAGATGAATAGGGTATCACACACCATGCACTTCTGCAAGAATTCGCTGCCTCAAGTCATGTACACCTAGAATACACAGACGACCCTGACAACAAAGAACACCATCTCCCCCTTGGCAGAAAGCCTCTACTTTATGATTCTGAACTGACTCTTTGAGCTTGACAAGGCTGGGATCCCTTTCTTGCTTTTCTTTTACCTCAAAAACTAGAGATGACTCTGAACTACTCTGAACACCTACACCACCCTCTGAAGAGTCGACTAAGCAAACGCCTAGTCTGGCAAGCTGATGAATTTCCTGGGCTATCTTCTTCTTACCATCCTCTACGTGAGAAACACTACCCATGGAGAGTCTACTGAGAGCATCGGCCATAATATTGGCCTTGCCCGGGTGATAAAGGATACTCATGTCATAATCCTTTAAGAACTCTAACCACCTCCTCTAACAAAGATTGAGATCTTTCTAAGAAAAGAAATACTGGAGACTCTTATAATCTATGAAGACATCTACATGAACTCCATATAAATAATTCCTTTAAATCTTTAAGGAAAATACTACGGCTGCTAACTTAAGATCATGGGTAGGATAATTCTTCTCATGGGGCTTTAGCTGTCTGGAGACGTAGGCTATGACCTTACTATGTTGTATGAGGACACAACCTAAACCCACTCTGGATGTATCACAATAGACTATAAAACCATCTGAACCATCTAGAAGAGTTAGAACTGTGGCTGAGGTGAGTTTAGTCTTCAACTCTTGAAAACTCTTCTCGCAAGAATCTGACCACTGAAACTTAACCTTCTTCTGAGTCAATCTAGACATAGGAGATGCAATAAAATAAAATCCCTCGACAAAGCGTCTATAATAGCCAGCCAGACCCAAGAAATTCCTTATGTCTAATGGAGAGACAGGGCGAGGCTAGTTTCTTACCGCTTTGGTCTTCTGAGGATCTACTCTAATGCCATCACCGAAAATAATATGTCTAAGGAATGCTACTAATCTTAGCCAAAATTTGCACATACTGAACTTGGGGAACAACTGATGATCTTTGAGAGTTTGAAGAACAATTCTGAGATGGTCTGAATGATCACGCTCTGTACAAGAATAGACCAGAATATCATCTTTGAAGACTATAACAAACATTTCCAAGTACTGCTTGAACACTCGGTTCATCAAGTCCATGAAAGCTGCAGGGGCATTGGTAACACCAAAGGACATGACTAGAAATTCAAAGTGACCATACCGAGTATGAAAAGTTGTCTTCGGGATGTCACATTCTCGAACTTTGAGCTGATGATAGCATGATCTGAGGTCTATCTTAGAGAAATAACTGGCACCCTTAAGTTGGTCAAACAAGTCATCTATTTTAGGAAATGGATAACTGTTCTTGACCGTGACTTTGTTGAGCTGACGATAATCAATACACATCCTGAGAGAACCATCTTTATTGTGCACGAATAAGACTGGTGCACCATATGGGGATAAACTGGTCCTGATGAATCCCTTATATAAGAGATATTCAACTGATCATTCATTTCCTTGAGTTCTGCTGGTGCCATTCTATATGGCGGAATAGAAATAGGCTGAGTATCTGGGAGAAGGTCTATGCCGAAGTCTATTTCCCTTTTGGGAGAAATGCCTGGAAGATATTTGGGAAAGACGTCTGAATATTCATTAACAACTGGAATTGATTCAAGACTGGGAGATTCGGAACTGGAATCCTTTACATGCACGAGATGATACACTTACCCCTTTGAAATCATTTTCTTTGCTCGAATGTAGGAAACAAGCTGACCCCTGAAGGATGAAGTACTACCCTTCCACTCTAGGATGGACTCATGCGGGAACTAAAATTGAACTATCCGAGTCCTGCAGTCAACTGTGGCATAGCAGGAATGAAACCAATCCATGCCGAGAATGACATCAAAATTAGTCATCTCTAATTCGACTAAATCTGTTGACGTGGATTTCTAAAATATCATAACTGGGAAGTTCCTGTATACCCGCGAAGCTATGATGGTTTTACCCACTGGGGTAGAAACTGAAAAGGGCTCTGCTAAAATTTTGGGACTGATTTCAAAATCGCCTGCTGTGTACGGAGTAACAAAAGATAAGGATGTGCCTGGATCTAGCAAAGTGTAAATATGAACATGGAAAATCTGTAACGTACCAGTAACGATATCAGGAGAATTTTCCTGATCTTGTCAAGTCTGAAGAGCATAGATTCTATTTGGGCTTCCCACTAGTAGCACTGGAAGTGGCACCCTGCTGGTTCAGGCAATCGGAATGAGCGGTGGAACGATTTTGCTGACCTTGATAACTGGACTGAGGATAATCTCTGACTCTGTGGCCTGGATTTCCATAACTGAAACAAACATCACTACCAGCTCTGCAAATACCCTGGTAGTTCTTACCACAAGTTTAACATAGGGATTAGTTCGAGCATTGCTGACACTGCCCTGAGATTTATAGATGGGTGCTCTATCTCTGAACTTAGGAGCTGGAGCACTGGCTAAAGAATGAACTGAAGCTGATGACTTGGGATGAAACTGGGAACGATTTCCTCTCTCTGATTTGGGCTGAGGAAAACTGAAACTGCCTGATCTTGCTAGCTTATTATGCCTCTCCCTAGCCTTAACCTTTTGCTCCTTTATTTGCTGAGCATGGGTCATGAGCCTGGCTAATGTCATATCACTATTCAGCATCGCAAATCTACACTCATTTACCATGCTATCATTCACTCCTGAAATGAACTTGCTCATCTTAGTCCCGTTGTGTGCCGCATGAGGGGCATATTTGGCTAGCTGAGTAAATCTGAGAGAATACTCCCTAACCGTTATATTTCCCTTCCTGAAGTTGATAAACTCAAGAACTTTGGCCTCCCTTAGCTCTTGGGGAAAGAATCTATCTAAGAAAGCCATGACAAATTCCTACCACTCTATAGGACCTGCATCCTCTAACCTCTCAGACTTTCAATATTTATATCAAGTGTGAGAAACATCCTGTAACTGGTATACGGCTAACTCCACGGTCTGAACAAAAGTACCTCCCATGATGTCAATGAAATTCTGGACTTGGTCAATGAACTCATGAGGGTCTTTATCAGACTTAGACTTGAAGAAAGATGGAGGGTTCATTTGGGTGAAGTTTCGAATTCTGGCTGCTGCGAAATTGGACGCTAGATTGGCTAGAATAACTGGTGGCCATTCATTCTGGCCAGCGACAGACTGAGCAAGTGTTGTGAATGCGGCTCTAAACTCCGCATGAGAAACATGCTCGCCCTAAGGGTCTTCGGGCTGAGGAACTGGCTGGTTTCTTCTCTTTGGAGGCATATTCTAAAATAAGAGAAGAATGGATTAGACTGAGAGTTTAAATTAAGATTATGCTCACTAGCACGACATGAATATTGAAAGAAGGGAAATTGTTCCTAAAATATCTCATAGCCTCTTTCACATAAATATGGCGCGCAACACACCCATGTACAAGACTCTACTAGATATGGCTTTCAGACTTCCTAGGACTCTATTGAACCTTAGGCTCTGATACCAAGTTTGTAACACCTCAATTTTTTGAACCGAAATACTACAGGGTGCTTATGACCCTGAAGGACCACAAGTTAACCCATGACTGATATCTTTACCTGTACACTGCAGTATATATCATAATAATGTGGAAAACATGAACATGTAGGCCATAAGGTTCAACTGAATAAAGAATCTAGTAAAATAACATCCATATGGGTGAAAGATACCCAAAACAACTGAAAACTGAATCAAATCTGAACTAAATCTTAAAGCCTCTAAACATTGTCTAAATAAGGAGTTAAAGGAACATGTCTCCAACTAACTCCATAAACTGATAGCAAATTGAAATAATAAATGAATAAATCAAATCATATCATCCTCGAATGAAGAAGACTCACTGCAACTCTGTATACTGGAATGCGACTGCTACTACTGGTCTGGAACTCATGTCTCTGAACCTATAGTGTAACATAAAACGAAAGCACCATAACGCAAATGCGTCCGTACAACTAGAGTACTGAGTATACGAGTGAGGTAGGCTAAATAAAAAGGGTTTAAATGGATGAGCAATGCCAACTGACCGACTAATATGAATGTGAGAGTGCAAACAAACATACATAATAACTAAAAACGTAAATACGTAATAGTGGATCTGTACACTGATACATGATTTACTGATTCCTGACATGACTGAAACTATGGTTATGTCAACATGAGTGACTGTGTCTGACAGTCCTGGGTCTGATGGAACTATCTGAGTTCCATACTATAACTAAATTTGACTGTATCTGGCAGTCCTGGTATACTGATATCTGAAGAAATATCTGAGTTCTTTTATTGAGACTGAGCCTGAAATTATGGGAGGTAGTTTTTTAACTGACATGCCCCAATAATGCATATAACTACGTTGGGGTTTAATCTCTGCCATGACTGAAGGGGTGTCAATACCGCGCCACTGGTAAGGACAGTTGTCAGTGACCCTCAACTAACAGGTACTCAAATGAGAATGGTAGGAACCCTAAACTGATAGGTTAAGCCACCTTATCAACCCTAGTCTGACAGGTTAAGATGTCTCAACCTACGCTGGCTACGTAGTTCTGGAACACAAGGATGACTACTAAGAATCACACCCTAAACTGGCAGGTAAGTTCCCATCCTTGGGTTCACTCGGTGCTAACTTTTACTCCCATTTGAAAAGACTGAACATGATTTAACTGACTATACATGGACTGAGTAACTGACTTCCATTGACTGGCGGAATAACACTACTATTTGAGATTTTGCTGAGATCATGAGATTTCGGAGGTTTCCTAAGTCACATGACTGACTGAGTTCTATAGATCATGGCTTGACTGAGATTATTGGGGTAACGTGACATGGATCTAGGCACATAACTATATTTTTTAGATACGAATACCCCCAAGACTCGATGGAAGGAAACTAACACACATGACATGACTTGATCACAAGATTTGAGTCCACAATTCATAATATCGTACATAAGGGATTTCATATTAAGCATGGCTGTCAACCATGTATTGCATGGAAAGGATTTTATGTCACATGGAAGTACTTGCACAACCTTTAATATCATGTTCATTGCATAATAATACTATCAACACATATCAATTGCATGGAAGTTCATGTGGAATCATCTTAAGAGTTGACATAGCTTGTCATTTAAATACTATGGGGTCATGGAAACATGATTTTTAGCATTCTAGGCATTTTAACAAACACCTTGCATGCACACTTTGGGGCATAGGTTTTCTCAACAATTTTAATCATCTTGAACCACCCAAATTCATGGGTTTTAAATACAAGCATGCATATATCATGAAAGACAACTTAAATTAATATCTTGAAGCTTAAACAATGATCATTAACATGAACAACATCACATAAAAATAAGGAAATCAAAGTTTCTCATTTAAAAGCATGGTTTTTGAACTCTATGAACGAAAGGGGTCCATAGATGAACACTACGCATACCTGACTTAAGGTTCTTGATATTTTTGAACTTGAAGGATTTGAAATCCTTTGATTCTTGAAGAATATTGGGTCTTGTTCTTGGAGATTAAATTTAGAGAGAAACCCTAGTTTTTTTTTGTGAAATAATAATGAGCATAATGGATGAATTCGGACTTATCTGGGTATATATAGGAGAGTGATAAGTGACCAAAATACCACTGCTAAATCGACCTAGAAATAAAATAAATGTGGCATGTGACGGTCCGTCAGACACTTGACGGTCTGTCACTTAGCCCGTCAGATGTGGACCAGAAATGGGGTTCACTGGATAAGAGTTGACGGCCTGGATGATGGTCCGTCACAACTTTGTTGGTCCGTCAACTCGTCGGTCAGTCCTTATCCAATACGTGGCTCAAATGTCTTGGCTGTGATGGTCAAAGTGGCGGTCCGTCAACTTGGCCGTCATACCTGGGTGTTTCCGACAGTTCCAAGTAAAACGTTCATAACTTCCTCGTCCGATGTCGGATGTGGACAAAATTGATACCGTTGGAAAGCTAACTCAATTTCTCACGTGATAGAAAGTGAAAATCTCAAAAATACTATGTGTAAAAAGATAGGTTTATATTTCAAAGTAAGTCCTTGAATCTTTGAGATGATTTCTAGTTAGGAAAAAGGCACGGGTATTACAGTATCATAGACCAACTCAATTTAATAACATGTATACAACATAAATTTAATAACAAGTAGACAAGCATCAACACATAATAAGTGTTTAACGAATTATCAAATGCATCAATGATGGGCCTACAATGCTTTACAAATAAGCCACATAACTCTCATGAGTATTAACCATCCCATAATAAAACACAAAATCAACAATAATACCATAAATAACAACTATTTCTTTCTAAACCTTGCATTTACCATACAATTAGCTCATTATGAGTTTATTAAATTGCACGACCTCTCAAAATCAACTCCAATCTATACACACAAGGGACTTATTTTTGCCCAACTAGTCATGACCTGGAAGGGACCAGCTAATTCCATGTACTATACCGGTGTGGTACACATCATCCATAAATAAGTACTATCAATGTTTATATCTGTACTGGTCTCTTGGAGTACAGTACGATGTACTAAATTTACAAGAGTACATAAAATCATAAGGCAATTCAATCAAGTTTGATTTTCAATAATTATTCTACAGGTATCAATAATAGAAATATCATTAAATTCAAGTGTGCTCGAAGACCAATCAATAAACATCCAATTTAGGAGCATACACATAACTAAATCGAGTCTAAACTCTAATTAAATCATAACCTACCTCAACCAAAAATTCCAAATGCAAGATAATTTGCATGAAACCTGCCTTTTTGTGAAGTCTTCAAATGATCAAAATTTGAGTTGCTCAAAGTTCAGGATGATGCAGCAGTTTCGAACTCTCGTCTATGTATATTTTATTTATCCACCAAAGGATTAACCTAGTAAATTAAATTGATATTGAATGTGGGTTTTAAATTTATATTGAATGTAGGTTACGTGAGAAGGAAAGAGTTGTAGTTTTGACCCATCATCACTAATTAAATTAATTATCAAAAATACTCAAAACTTTTAATAAATTCTTGAACTTTGTTTAGAATCCCATAAAAATAAATCGAATATGTAAATGGACTAAAGAGTATGTTCCAAAATGATTAAAAATATTAAAATTCTAAATCGAGGTCATCTTAATCAAAAGTTGACTGATCTTAGGTGGATTTATACACCTAATTGTCTTAATCTCTATGTATTTAGACTAGTTTTGAGGACTTATCATGTGTATAATGTGTTTATACTCATTTAATTGAGCATATAAGTGTCAAAGTACTTATTTATATGGTTTATGGTGTGTTTAATACAATTTGGGAATGAAAATGATCATTTAGAGTTGAGACGAGAAAACTAGTGTTCTTAGCTTGAGCTATAAGTTGTTCTAGTTTATCATGTTGAATTCTATTGTGTTGTATACTGTAATTTGTGGTGTTTAATGATATATAAAGCTTTGTTATATGTAAAATCAATGATGGATGTTATATAGGCTGAATTTGAAGAGGGAACACAACCACAAAGTGAGGAATGGAAAGCAAACGAGTGGAGTACGCATGAACAAAATTTGAAAAATCTGAGCACTAGGGCATGCCACACCCTTGGATATCCTCTTTAAGGGTGTTCCACTCCCTTGGAAAAAACCATAATTAGTAAATTCTAGTGATCATGCATGATAATGGCATGCCACACCCCTATTGTGCCAATGTCTTAGCATGTCATACCCATGTGTCTAGAACGGGTTGGGGTTTCTAACTATAAATTAAACACTTATATCTTAGTTTATACACCTTGGATGACTTTTCAGATTGAAATACACTTGAGGAGGCTTCAATTAGGGTTCTTAATCTTTCCTTTAGTTTTCTTTTGGTTCTTATACATGAATTTCTTAATTACGATTTATTGTATGACAATGAGTGACTAAACACCCTTATCTAGGATTGAGGCCAAGAACATAGGTACTTGTGCTTATATTTGAGTTGTTTTATGTTATTTATCATTATTAGTTGTTCATATATCCTTGAATTTACTATTCTACAAATTTTTGACCCTTATAATAAACATATATACGACTAGCAATTCATTTATTTTCAAACTGACCCATTTACTATCTATTATTTGATTGAGTAATCCTTTATATTAGAATGGGTGAAGGTTCAAATTATTTGGTAATTCTTCATAAGGGGATGAATCTAGAAAATTTTGAATCAGAGCTCTTTATTTTTGTTTATCCTTTGTCGTAATACTATCGTGGGATTTGCAGCGATAACTTGGTATATCTACTATACGACCATTAACTAAAATATGTCGATGGTTAAATAATTGATGGGCTGCATTGTGAGCCCGAAATCAAGAACGATAAATTAAAACGGTGTATTTATGGAGTAGGATCTTAATCATTCAAGGGATTGAAGTTAAGATTTGCATATAGTTATGGGGCTAAGTTAGATACGTTTAACTTGGTACTCGTATCTCTACTCAATGATATAGTTATGAGGATAAGTTAGATAGACGATTAGAGCATCTAAAGATCATAATTATGTTATCAACCTCGTGAACCATCAACCAAGATAATTAACTAAACTAATGAGATTATGTAGCTAAGTAGGATTGCTGTAGTGCCTTAAACCTGGGATTCTCCCCATTATTGTCCAGCACTTTATATTATCGAATTGTTTACGGTTACTTTTACTTTACAAT
This sequence comes from Capsicum baccatum var. pendulum, assembly GCA_030864225.1. Lineage (NCBI taxonomy): Eukaryota > Viridiplantae > Streptophyta > Magnoliopsida > Solanales > Solanaceae > Capsicum > Capsicum baccatum. Next base: position 68,871,410 of record CM061558.1, on the reverse strand, counting down.
TCTCAAACATTTTTGTTTACTTTTGCACTTGTTTAATCTTCATAGTAAGACTAGAATTAGATCATTCTAAAGAACAAGTCCCTGGGGGTTCGATACTTGGATTTCATGGGCTACTTCACTACTTGGGTGACCACGTACACCTGTATGTGCGCTTGGGCGCAACATTGATTGTGGTCGGACTTAACTTTCTTAAAAGCCAATAACCTAACTAATGACTTAAATCACTTCCAAAACCTCAAAAATCAGTACTACCCATCTCCGCAAGTCATAAATTATGTACACAAACTATGGAGAGAGCTAAAATAAGAAAGAAAAGTAAATACAAACTATAGAGAAAGCTAAAATAAGACACAAAAGGCCTCGTCTTGTGTGAAATTTATGGCATTAGTGGTCACTCTACAGACTTATATGGAGAAAATCTAGATCCAATAAATTTTGTAGGCAATGTATTGAAGGAAAACTTTGTGAATGCTTACAAACACAAGAGGCAGAGTCAACCTAACTATTTATGGGGAAACATCAGGTTTAGACTCAGAAGTTTCAGCAACAGCAAAACATGCAGGCCAGTAATATTGAAGAAACCTTGAAAAAGATCCTGGCCAATCAAGAACAAATGGATGTAGAAATAAAAAATCATCAACTTGCCCCAAAAAATTGGAGACCTAGTTGGGCCAATTGGCTCAGGCACAGGGTACTAGACCTCAAGGTTGGTTGACTAGTGACACAAAAAATCCAAAGCAGATTATGGCAATCATCTTAATCAGTGGTAGAGATCTCATTGACAGGCCTCCTAATAAAAATCAGGAGTTGCAGACAGAGCTAGGTCCATAGCAGATGGAAAAGAAGAAGATGAAGCTAAAGATGCTAAAAATTTTGGAAAATCTAAATACCTAAAAACTATAACAACTGAGCATATCTTGAAAATACCACCACCACCATTCCCTCAAATGCTTAAAAAGGTTAAGGAAGATGTTTGTTTTAAGAAGTTCTTTGACACATTAGAGAACTTCACATTAATCTTTCTTTTTTAGATATTTTGTAGGGTATGCCTAGCTACGCTAAGTACTTGAAGGATGTGGTGACTAATAAGACAAAGCTGCAGGATATTGGGATGGTGGCATTAATGGAGGAGTGCAGTTCGGTGGTGATGAGAAAGATGCCCAAGAAGTTAAAGGACCTAGGAAATTTTAAACTCTCCATACAAATAGGTGATAATGATATGGTCCATGGCTTGAGTAACTTAGGGGAAAGCATAAAATTAATGCCCTTATCAATGTTTAATACTTTTAGTTTGGGGAAACTGAGGATATGTTTTGCGGTGCTCCAAATGGCGGATAGAACAAGAGTGTATCTCGAAGGAATCATTGAAGACATACTTATTAAGGTTGGTAATTTTCTTATTTTTGATGATTTTATTATTCTTGATTATGATACAGATGACAGGGTACCAATTATTAGGACGTCCATTCTCGGCTACGGGAGGAGTAATGATTGATGTCAGAGAGAAAACTCTGAAAATAAGATTGGATGATGAAGAGGTGGTCTTAAAAGTTTACAAACCACTTAATCAACCTTTCTGCTATAAGGATTTATGTATGATTATTACTATGGAAGAAGATGAGTGTTGGGTGGCAGAGTGCACACTATAAAAATCCTCTTTGGACCATATCATAGAGTTGCCCGAGCCACCAATTAAGCCTAAAATTATGAAGAATAAATAGGAGACCGACAAGGCTATTATTGAGAGAGATGCATACCTTAAGAGTACACACTCAAGAGGTAAAAAAAAGTGAGAAAATAACCTTCAAGTAGGAGGAAAATGATAAAGGTATACAGTTGATGTAGTGATGTGCCGTGACACTAAATTAGACACGGCTTAGAAGGCAACCGAAGTTAATGTAGGTATTTTATTTTCATTTTTTCTTCTTTATTTTTCTTTAATTTTTTTTTGTTGAGTCATAAGTTGAAGGGAAGTCTGAATACCAGAGACTCGAGCTAAGAAGCATGGAAAAGATTGGGTGTGGGGTCCATCCAACCTCATTGATGATCAAGATGCTACTAGCTAGGCCTAGAGGCCCCAGAGAGTATTTCTATCTCTACTTTTGAGTTACACTTTGGGGACAAAGTATAATTTTAAGTGTGGGATGATGAATCTTTCCATGGTTTAGGGTGAAGTACTACTATACGGTTTCTTTTTATTTGTTTTGTTATTCTTTTTTGACTCAATTTGAAAATAAAATTTAAAAAGATTTTCTCTTTGTTTGTTTTAAGTTTTAATGCTTGGTGTCAGTCTAGTAAGGACACACTTCACTCATCCATTGGTTTTTCTTTTCAATTTTTTTTGAGGTGGCACCCTTTGAACATAGTATCCCTTTTTATATTTAGGAGTAAAATTTAAAACTTTTGTATTAGGAATAAGTGACCTGTTCTTGTAAGTTGTGATGTATAATTACATTATGCAAGTGGTTTTGAACGTGAAAGAATTTTTATTATGTTGAAGGGCTATTTTTGGGATACCTAGGCTCATTTATATGACTCCTGGGGTGATGTTGGCTTAATTTTGATTTCATGCTTTTTCTTGTTTTAGAGTTTGTAATGATCCTACTTGATTTGAGCATATTTCATGTGTGTTGTGAGGTTTTTTTTGTATATTCCTTGTTTCTTATTGATGTATAAACTCTCTTGGGGTATGTGCAATAAGAAATAAAGAATGTGGATTTAGGAGATAATGTTGGCATTTATTTGATAGCCATATTTTATACCCCTTTTTCCTACCTTTTGGCATGATCATAGTTAGCCCCGTTGAGCCTTTAGAGTATATTCTTTGGTAGCCTCATATATAACATATTCCTCTTTTTGGACTGATCATAATTTGATCCAAAACTCCTAAGCACTTTAGCTAAAAAAATTAATATGGTTAAGGAGTGTGAAATTTAAGAAGGAAAAAGGTGAAAGTGAATCCCCAAAAAAATATCTAGTGGTGTGAAAAAGTTGATGTACTGCTGTTGGGAATGATGTCATGAAAACAAAGAATATTATGCAAAATTGCATCATGTGCCATAGAGAATACTCCCTACTTTGTATATGCAAACTAGCTTGATAAGATGGTGCAAAACAAAAGAGAGGTATGAAGGAAGAGGTGGTTAAAGCTTGGTATTTCGAGAAGATTTCAATGTTATATGTGATGTATTAAAGCGCTTAGGAAGATAGTCACTATTACTGGCCAGAATAGTTCTTATCTTCCCCTTAGCCTACTTTACAACTCTTAAAGTCATATTTGATCTTAACCCTTAACACTATGATATTAGTAGAGTATTACACTAAGGGAAAGCCTATGGTTCATCTTATGTGACATACAAATTCTATGTGAGAGTGAGCGTAATTTGATACTTATACCCATTATTGTATTCTCGTGGTAAATTGCATCCCTGTAAGTGAATATAGGTAATATATCTTGTTGTGAGGGAACATGTTTGATAATAGTTAGGTGATTTATAAGATCTATGTGATTGGTAATATGCATGTTTTTTCCTACTTGGTTGAGTCAATTCATGAGGCTAGGGTGTTTTAAAGTAGTATTCATGAGTTTTCAAATGTATATGACTTGCTCAATATAGAGTTGTTGTCTATGTAGTCATTATAGTGCTAGCTTTACTGTTTTTCTTTCTGTCTTACTTAGATGATGCTTGATGTAAAAGAATTGTTTGAAGACGAACAAGAATTTAAGTGTAGGTTGATGATCTTAGGTAGATTTATGCACCTAAATGTCTTAATATATTTGTATTTAGCCTAGTTTTGAGGACTTCTCACATGCATAATGTGTTGATATTCATATAATTGATCATATAAGTTTAAAGTACTTGTCTATATTGTTTATAGTGTTTTATAAACAAGTTGGAAATGAAAATGATCACTTAGAGTTGAGATGAGAAAACTAGTGTTCTTAGCTTGAGCTATATGTTGTACTAGTTTATCTTGTTGAATTCTATTGTGTTGTAATCTCTAATTTGTGGTGTTTAATAATATAGAAAGCTTTGTGAGATGTTAAACTCAATGATGGGATAATATACAAGCTGAATTTGAAGAGGGAACACAACTACGACATGAGGAACAGAAAGTTAAATGCATGGAGCAAGCATAAACAAAATCTAGAAAATTTGAGCGCTAGGGTGTGCCACGCCCTTTGATCTTCACGTTAAGAGTTTGACACACCATTTTACAAAAACCAAAATTATCAAATCTCAGTGATCATCCACGATAAGAGCGTACCACACCTCTATCGCGCTAATGTCTCAATGTGGTATGCCCATGTGTCAAAAATGGGCTTGAGTTTCCAACTATAAATAAAACACTCCTATCTTGTTGTATACCCCTTCGACGATTTTTGGGTCTTGAAATATACTTGAGGAGGCTTCAATTAACAGGTTCTTAATTTTTTCTTTGGTTTACTTTTTGTTTTTATGCATGAATTTCTTAATTGTTGTTCATTGTAAGGCCATGGGTGGCTAAACACCCTTATCTAGGGTTGAGGCCAAGAACATGAGGTCTTGTGATTATATTTGAGTTGGTTTATGTTATTTATCATTATTTTTATTCATGTATCCTTTTATTTACTATTTTATGGATTTTTGACTTTTATAATAAATATATATTTCTGTTGTGAGCTCGAAAGAAAGAACGATAGATTAGAATGTCGGATATATGGGGACCTAACCATTCAAGAGATTGAAGTTAAGATTTGTGTTTAGGATAGGGATATAACTAATTTTCCCTATTTGATTCATATATGAGATAAAATATAAATGTATTTAACTTAGTACTTGTATCCACGCTCAACGATGTAGTTGTGGGGCTAAGTTAGATAGACGATTAGAGGATTGGAAGACCATAGTAATGTTATCAACCTCGTGAACGAACAACCAAGATAATTAACTAAACCAACGAGATTATGTAGCTAAGTATCATTTTTTATAGTGCCTTAACCCTAGGTTTTTCCCTATTATTGTCCAATACTTTATATTATTGAATTTTTTACGATTACTTTTAGTTTTTAATTCTCAAATATTTTTGGTTACTTTCGCACTTGTTTAATCTTGTAGTAAGACTAGAATTAGATTGTTATTGAGAACAAGTACTTTCAGGATCGATACTTGGCTTTCATAGTCCACTTTACTATTTGAGTAACCACGTACACTTGCATGTGCACTTGGGCACAACAAGTTTTTGGTGCCATTGACGGGGACTTAAAAATTAGCAAATGTTTTACCTTTATTTTAGATATTTGGTTTATTAAGTGCTAACAACTTGATATTAGCTTCTGAATTTGTAGGTACAGTTTTGATGAGAGAAATAATACTTCTCTAGCAGATACCGCAGATTCAACAAGAGGAAGTTATTCCTATACCAATAATTGAAGATCCACCAGCCCCCAGGACAATACGCAAAGTGGTAATCCTACTTGCAACTAATGTTACCTCTTCCATCCACAGATCGACACCTGAAAGTAGATTTGTGCTTAAAAAATAATTGTGCAACTATTTCACAGTAGTGGGCAGTTCACTGGCTTGTCACGTAGGATCCACAGGTCTATTTGTAGAATTTATTGGAGATCAGTGACACCGTCATCCCTACTAGAGTCTCCATAGGCTATATAAGGCTTATACTCTTCCCCATCTCACTGTTGGGGAAGCGAAGAAGTGGCTAAATGCAAAATCTTCAAGCTTTATCACTAAATGGGACAATCTAGCAAGAAAGTTCCTTAGTGGTTTCTTCCCATCCGGTAAGACTGTAAGGCTATGCAGTGAAATCTTGAGTTTTGAAATTTCAAGTCATACTCCCTGGTAGACGTCCTACCTTGCCACAAATTCATAAACACCTCCATTTTCACCTCTCTCAACTCCCGAGGAAAGAAGCAATCGAGAAATGCACTAAAGAAATCCTCCCATAAAGAAAGAACTAACATCCTCTCCCCTAACTGTTCCCACTCTTCGTACCACTGGTATGCAATATTTTTCAAGTGGTAGGCAGAAAACTCAACACCTTCAACCTTTGAAGTATGCATAAATCGGAAGACCTTTTCCATCTCATCAATAAAACTTTATCCTCCTCAACCTTTGTACCAGTAAACATTGGTGGATGGAACCTCATGAACTATCTAACCCTTGTGGCCTTGAAAGATAGAGTAACAGGAACACCATGCTCATACTGAGAAGTTACCAACTGAGTCAACATGGTAATGGAGCGACGAAACTCAAAATTAGTGGCCTTCCCTTAAGGCGACTGAGTATGAGTCTCATCCTTAGGAGAAGGATCAGTGGGGATAGGTGGAACACTACGAGGACAGTCAGATACAGCGAACCTTGATCGGGTTTGGACTCCAGAAGCTGGACGTGCTCCATCCACATTATCATCAGTCGGGATAAAAGAGTTTGTATGAATATAAGATCTTCTTGGAGGCATGATCTGAAAGATGAGCAAACAGAAATCAGAAGGATCTAAGACCTCAGACTCTATAGCTCAAAGTAAGACAACAAAAAAGTGAAATTTTCCGAAATGTCTCATAGCCTCTCTCTTATAAGTGTGGTGCACTACACACCCATAAAAGCGACTGTACTTGAAATGGATTTTTGGACACTCAACTGACCACTAATCAAGCTCTGATACCAAATTGGCATGACCCGAACCAGGGCCTTGTTGTAATGGGCATCCTAAGTCCAACAAGAATCGGAGATCACCCCCGATACCCAACCCAACCAATCAAAAAACCACAAAATAATAACCAAATCCATAACCATTCCATAACATACCCAAGTCCACAGTTTGTACAGATAAAGCCTCTAAAACAAAACGAGAATATCCGATCGGGACATGCCCCTGACCATATCCAACACCAATATCCAAGTCTAAACCAGTAATGACAAAAGAAACTCAAAGCAAGAAATAGAGCCTTCTAAAGTCTGGAAGCTCTCCACTTCAAGTCAACACAAGATATCTCCATATCCAAGTTACTGAGCAGGAGATATGATAGTATGACCAGTACTTGTATCGCGTAGGGATATAATATTTGAGGACGGTTAGCGGTTGGAGTGCTAGAATATAACTCAAGTATAAGGATAAAATAATGTCGACAGTTCAAAACCAATCAACTAATGTATATAATCCAATGTAATACATACATATACATATATGTACCATGTCGAGATAGGGAACAATATTAGCTTCAAATTTGAAATCATTAACCTTGGTTGTGTAGCATAAATGTCATAGAATGAGGCACCCATGGGCTATATGGTCCCAGCTCTCTCCTAGACAGAAAGGCCCCAGTACGTATAGCCGCACGAACCAGATAATATCCATAACCGTCTATGCCTATATGGGGGAATCAAACCTCCCAGCATAATCAAGGTGAGTCAAGCACTAATACATGTATAGGGGACTTAAACCTCCCATTGATATATTTATTCGGGGGACTTGAACCACTATGTCATAAAAACACCCGCACCAGCTTGTGCAGTTTCCAGTGTTAGTTCTTCGGACTCCACTTTCACGGCTCGACTACACATCCAACTTTAAATCCTAATTTAAAACCATCATTTCACATACATAACCATTAATCCAATTACTTACCAAAAGAACTTTGTTGGTATTGTCATACCAGCAGCACTTGCAAGCGTACCACATGTCACTACCTTTATCAATCAACCAATCATTCATTTGACTTTTGGACTCAAACCCATTGTCAAATAAATACACTAATTCAATTCAAAGTTTACGTACTCAAACCCATTAACTAGTAAAGACATAAATCAATTTAATGTTTAGGGATTCAAACCCTTTTAGCCAATTGAACCACCAAGGTTACCATTTAAATCATTACATGGCCAGCAAGGTCTTCACAAAACTATTTACCAACCATTCATATCCATTAGGCCAATGCCTTAGTTCAAAAAACCATTTAACATGTGACTAGTTTATTCTCTTAGGCATTTTCACAAATACTTTAAGGGTACCATTCTTAAGACCAAAACCAAAGTAAAAACCATCAAGTTTAGGGTGAACCATTACCTAATTCTTAGAACACAATTACGAAGAACCCACATCTATAAACCATCATCAAAAATATGTATAAACATAATTTAAACCAAAAGTAAACAATACTCAACAATATGCAATAAGACCCTCAACACTGGTTTTTAAAACCACTATTTATGAATCATAATCAATGTTTAAAACACATGATATTTGATAACTAACAATGATGGAAGAGCCACATGTCTTATTTATGGAGATTTATGAAAAGAACTTGACCCTTGATCCTCTAGATGAACACCTTGTAGAAACCCTGGCCCAATCTTTAAGAGAGTGTTTAGAGAGAGTTTTAGGAGTGTTTTAATACTTCAAAGTTTGTTATGAGAGGCTACAATATGTTTTAAGATATGGGGTATTAAGGTTTTTGGAGTGAGAAATGTCTAAAATGTCCTTAGCTTAAAAACTAAAAAATATGCGCAAGAGGGTACGACACCCCTTTAATTCATACATCAATTTTACTAGTGGTACACACCACATGTACCATAGACAAAATATTGGACTCTAATTTTGTCCAACATACAAGTTCGTGGCCTAACTTATATCCAATTATACGCTTGGTACCCTAGAATCATACCCTAGGAAGAATCATTTAGGCTAGACATAAGACATCATACAATTTGGCACTATACTTCTCGTACCCTAACATACGACTAGCATGATACCTTCTCATACCTTGAACAGTAAACATCTAACACCATACTTAGTAATATATAACCAAGGACTTCAAACCATATCCACTCTATACGAGTGGTACGATGCAAGTCGTATGATGCACAAAACCTTCAAAATCAAGAAATTTTCTAAGGGTAAAAACTAGGGTGTTTCAAGTTTGGTGGTGATAAGAAGGATGCACAAGAAGTTAAAGGACCCAGGGGGTTTTACAATCCCATACAAATTAATGATAATGATGTGGTACATGCCTCGAGTAACTTGGGGGCAAAAGTAAACTTGATTTCGATATCGGTGTTCAATACTCTTGGTTTGAGGAAGCCTAGGACATGTTTTGTGGTGCTCCAAATGGTGGATAGGGCAACAATTCATCCTAAAGAAATCATTGAAGATATACTTATTAATGTTGATAAATTTATTATTCCACTAATTTTATTATTCTTGATTATCATGCTGATGATAGGGTACAAATCATTTTAGGACATCAATCTTGGTGATAAAAGGAGCATTGATTAATGTCAGAGAGGGCACTCTGAAATGAGATTGGATGATGAATAGGTGTTCTTCAAAGTTTACAAACCACTCAATCTTCCTTTGCACAATAAGGATTTATATATGATTATGACTATGGAAGTAGATGAGTGTGGGTTGGTGGAGTGTGCAACATAGAAGACCTCTTTGGCATGTATTATAGATTTGCCCAAGTCACCAATTAATCCCAAAATTATGAAGAAGAAATAAGAGCATGACAAGACTGTTGTTGAGAGAGATGAAGGCCTTGATAGTACACACTCAAGAGGTCAGAAAAGAGTAAAAAGATGGCCTCTAATTAGGAGAAAAACAATAAAGGAATATGATTGATGTAGTGATATAGGACATACTGCGACACTAAATCAAACGTTACTTTAGAGGTAACCCAAGTTAAGGTAGGCATTTTATATTCAATTTTTCATCTTTATTTCACTTTAGGTTTAGTTTTTGTTGAGTATCAAGTTGAAAAAAAATATGAGTTTCGGAGAGCCAAGATAAGAATCATGACAAAGGCTGGGTATGGTGTTTACCCAACCCCATTAATGATTAAGATGCTACTAGTTAGGCGTATAGACCCAGGGAATATTTTTATCTCTACTTTTGAGTTATACTTTGGGTACATAGTGTCATTTTAAGTGTTGGGTGATGACTCTTCCCATGGTTTAGGGTGAAGTGTTGCTATAGGATTTGTTTTAACTTATTTTGTTTGATGTTTGACTCAATTTGAAAAAAAATTACAAAAATATTTTCTCTTTATTTGGTTTTAGTTTTAATGCTTGGTATCAGTCTAGTTAAGGCACACTTCACTCACCACTTATTTTTTCTTTACGATTCTTTTCTGTGGGGCACGCTTTGAATCTAGTATCTTTTTTAATTTTTTGGAGTAAAATTTAAATTTCTTGTATTAGGAACAAGTGAGATATTCTTGTTAGTAGCTATGTATGATTACATGATGCAAGTGGTTTTGAATGTGAAATCATGTTGATTGTGTTAAATGACTATTTTTGAGATGCCTAGGCTCATTTATATGAATCTTGGGTGATGTTGGCTTTATTTTGAATTCGTGCTATTACTTGTTTTAGAGTCTATAATGATCCTACTTGATTTGAGCATATGTGATGTGTGTTGTGAGGCTTTTTTGTATTTTCCTTGCTGCATATTGATGTCTAGAAGTTGTCTGGTGTGTGTGCAAAGTGAAATAAAGAATGTGGGTTTATGAGATGATATAAGCATTTCTTTGATAGCCATGTTTTATACCCCTTTTATCTACCCTTCGACATGATCTTAATTAGCCTCATTTATCTTTTAGACTATATTCTTTCGTAGCCTCATATACAGCTTATTCCCCTTCTTTGACTAACTATAATTTGATCCAAAACTCCTAATCACTTTAATTGAAAAAATTAATATGATTAATGAGTGTGAAATTTATGAAGGAAAGAGGTGAAAGTGAAGCCTCAAAAGAGTAGCTAGTGGTATGAAAAAGTTGTTGTGCTGTAGTTGGGAGTGATTTCATGAAAAGAAATAAAATTATGCAAAATTGAATCTTGCATGATAGAGAATACTCCCTACTTCGTATATGAGAACTAGCTTGATGAGATGGGGAAAAACAAAAGAGCAATGTAAAGGTAGAGGTGGTTAAAGTTTGGTTATTTAGAGAAGAGTTCAATATTATGTGTGATGTATTAAACCTCTTAGAGAATATAATCTCTATTACTGGCTAGAATAGTTCTTACCCATACCTTAGCCTATAATACAACACTTAAGTCCTATTTGATCTTTAGCTTTAACAGTCTGATATTAGTAGAATACAACCCCAAGGGAAAGCCTATGGTTCATCTTACATGACATGTGAATTATTTGTAAGAGTGAGAGTAATTTGGTACTCGTACCTATTCTTGTATTTTTGAGGTAAATTGCATCACTATGAGTGAATATGAGTAAATCTCTTTTATGGTAAGGGAACAGGTTTGATGATAGTTAGGTGATTCATATAATATATGTGATTGGTTAATATGCATGGGTTTGCCAACTTAGTTGAATCAATTCATGAGGCTAGGATTTTTTGAAGTAGTATTCATGAGTTTTAAAATCTATATGACATGCTCAATGTAGAACTTACTATCTGTGTAGTCATTATAATGCTAGCTTGAGTGTTTTGCTTGTAGTGATAATATTGGAGTCTTACTTAGATGATGGTTGACATAAAAGAGTTGTTTGAGGATAAACAAGGCTTTAAGTGTGGGGTGATGATCTTAGCTGGATTTATGCACCTAAGTATCTTAATCTCTTTGTATTTAGCATAGTTTTGAGGACTTCTCATGTGCATAATGTGTTGATATTTATATAATTGAGCATCTAACTGCTAAAATAATTTTTTTATAATGGTTATGGTGTGTTCAAAATAAGTTGGGAATGAAAATGATTACTTAGAGTTAAGACGAGAAAACTAGTGTTTTTAGCTTGAGCTATGTGTTATTCTAGTTTATCTTGTTGAAATCTATTGTGTTGTAAACTATAATTTGTGGTTTTTGATGATATAGAAAGCTTTGTGAGATGTTAAATCAATGATGGGATGATATACAAGCTGAATCTGAAGTGGAAATGCAACCACAAAGTGAGGAACGAAAATCCAAATACATGGAGCAAGTATGAACAAACTCTGGAAAATCTGAGTACTAGGGCGTGCCACGCCCTTGGATCCATGAGTTAAGGGTGTACCACACCCTTGATCAGAAACCAAATTAGCAAATTTCAATAAGCATCTGTGATAAGGGCGTGCCACACCCCTGTTACGCTAATGTCTTGGCGTGGTATGCCCATGTGTCTAAAACTGGCTTGAGTTTCCACCTATAAATAGAACACTCTTATCTTGTTGTATACTGATGTAGCTAGAAACTACACCTCCAAGAAGTATAATGTGTTCACTGTCAAATATATAACCCAACAAAGGTTGTGTCAACCCCACAGGGAGTGGGCCGAATATCTCTTGCAAATTTGCTAAATTAGCCAATAAAATGCAAAAAAGTAAATGGTGTGATTTTTTGAGAACAATATCAATAGTAAAAAATCTTGGTCGTTTTGGTTGAAATCAATATGAGAAGAATACTAGGACTATGTTCACCCTGACTTCCGAACTCCGTAGACTTATCGTGCTCCACTGAACTATCCCAATATCTTGCATCAGAATCTGATAAGATATATATCACCATCCATTTTGTGAACGCCTTTGATGGATTTCACTCTTTACTTTGTGATCTTAGAGTTTTTCCTTACAAACCCTTATCCTGGATTCCAGATTAACTATTACCTTTTGAGTGCCAAGTTAATTAGATGAGGGTTGGTAGCCTCAAATTACTGTTGTGATCTACATTTCCTAATCTCTAGCTCTCTTGTGAAGTAAGTATCAAATACAGGCAAGTTTGCAGTTGTTAAGAAAACAATCACACCGAAGAAGATCACAATATATGCAAGAATATTAATTAAGAACGAGTTAGCACTTCCTTTACTTCGTTATACCATCAGGATTCCCATAACCATAGTAAGGTGTTTTAGCCATTTTTGTTTGCAAGAAAATCCATTGAATTTGATAAAAAAATGCATATGAATAATGTTACAATAATTTAAGGACAAAATCTAGAATCTCAATTTAATAATCAACCGTAAAACAAAGAACAAAGGATTCCAAGATCAAAAGTCGAATCTCAGAATCAATATAAAGTTTTGAATGTAAAGAGTGCATAAATGTGAATAAAAATAATAATACATCAATGGGGAATTTATAGTTACATTAGAAAACCTAAAAATCCTATCCAAAATAAACTAGGAAAACTAGGTCGCACCTACCTTCCACCGCACTTACTGGACGTAGGTAGTACATACCATTGGCAAGTGCCTAGGTAAGTAGCAGAGAAAAAAAATTAACTTTCAGAATTTCACCTAGTACTACCTCCGTTAAGTGACTAGGTAAGTAGCAGAGCAAACAAATCAACTTTAAGAATTCCACTTCTGCTACTTACCTTGGGTACCTAAGGCCAGTAGGTAGTACTTACCTCCGGTAAGAACCTAGGTAAGTAGCAGAGCAAAGAATCAAGTTTCAAAATTTCACTTCTACTGCTTACCTTGGGTACCTATGGCCAGTAGGTAGTACTTAACTTTGGTAAGTGCATAGGTAAGTAGCAAAGCAAGAAAATCAAGTTTTAGAATTGCTCTTTTGCTACTTACGAGCCCTCTTACCATGGGCGTAAGTACCACTTATGGCAAATAAATAGTTTTTTGCAAATTTTCATCATCCTTTCTCTCATACTCTACTCCAAAACACTTTTCCCAACAAAGCCACCATAAAAATATGTCACATCTAACAAAAGGACCCACATAATTTCCTTATTTTATGCATCGAAAGTTCCATGAAACCATGGGAAATCAACACTCTCAAATTAGAACGTTTGCATGTCCTCAAGCAACAAGCACAATAACAAAAGCACGATGCTTAACCAAAAGGAACCTAAGGTACCTACAATAGTCAACTTAATTTAAGCTAAAAAATATTACCCTCTCCTATTTCAAAATTTTAAATCTACTGTATGGATCTATGTAGTACAACAATGCAATACAGAGGAATCAAGCTATGGAATTACATTAGCAACAAATAATAAAACAAATACGCAATATACACTACCCGAATTGATAAGAAGCTAGCAATACAACCTATGTACCCTTACCTAAAGAAGTCCCATCTCTCACAGTATAATCATGCATGTCAATGCAGAAACGATATTGAGACACTCACACTCTTAAAAAAGTTCCAATCAATGTGCATAGGATATCATAGGCTTGCCCTTATTTTCTTTACTTGAGTATTTGGAACAGCCGGACTAAGATCACCATAGGACTTTATTCGTCTTTTAATGTAGGCTTGGGGTTGGTATGGTATATTTGGAACTTAGTGACTAACCCTCCTTAATAATACAATTACATTTGGGGTCCACATCTCAACCACTTTTTTGTCTTTCATTCCTCCCTTATTTATCCCTTATTTCTTATTGAGGTTGGGTGCGGTTTCTTTTTTTTTTACCCCACCCAACCCTATTTTTTTCTCTTATCTAAACCTTTTTTCATACCCAATTTCAACTACGCACCCCTATTATACCACCCTCAACTTAGGTGATTTGCTTGAGTTAAAGTGAAAAATATCCTAGGAAGGACCAGGTCCAAAACAAGTTCATTGTAACTAAACTGGGAAGGTGAATGGTAAAAATAAGAAAATAGGTCTATGTAGGCTCAAATCAAGGATCAAGAGATAATTTTTCATATTAGGGAGATTATTTAGGCTAAGAGTGGACTAAATCAAGAACGGCTTATGATCATGTCCTATCCAACTATCCTACATCCTAGGCAAGACTAACGAGAAAAGTTCTGGATTAAATGCACAAAGGAGACTAGGTAAGTATCTCACATACACATGGCATAGGGTTGTATTACCAACTACTATCTATCCAATTCATGTAAATGCTAAGCTATGAGTATTTTCTCCATAATCCTAATGCCATAATAAGATTCACAATAGTCACACAGATATTCACATCACACAGTTCATAAATACTTTTTGGAGGAGTATTTTTTTCTCAAAACACTTAAAAACAAAGAAAATACAACTGTCCTTAGGTTCCTTATTTTTCTCTTAATTAAAAAAAATGAAACCTAACACATACACGACATAAACACAAAATGACCTAAACATGCCAACTCTACTAAGAACAGACTCCGAGGAAAAGCGATACAACAACAAAACTCAAGAGGATATCTTGACCCACAAGTAGCCCCACCCCCATCGAATGGACAGGTATTATCCCCAATACATTAGGCATCTACAAAGAAAGAGAGTTAGGAACATAACTGTGGAACCTTAGATGCACATATTTAACATCAATCACACTAACAAGATACCTTGGATTGACTCCCAAGCAATGCTTGATTTAACGCCGCAGCAAGACGTGGGCGCCTTGATTACTCAGACTTCATCAAAGTAGCCAAAGGGTTGTCCTCTAAGGTCATCAACATAGTTTATTACCATAACCACCCACATGTCAGTTGGCTACTTCATGGTTCTACGAATATTAAACATGACTTCCTTATCATTCAGCCTGAACTTAAGCTCACCTCTTTCTATATCCACCAATGCTCTGCCCATGGCTAAAAATCTCCTTCCCAAAATTATGGGTATTTCAAAATCAAATTCACAATCTAAGACCAGAAAGTCAGCAGGAAAGATGAAGTCATCCACTTTTACCAAAATATCAAGCAATATACACACAAGTTTTTTCACCATATGATTTGCCATCAATAAATGCATCGTCGTTGGTTTGGGAGGTCTCAAACCCAATTATTTGAACAATGCCAGCGACATCAAGTTAATGTGTTCACCTAAGTCACACTAAGCTCTGCCAAATCTAGATGACCCAATCGTACAAAGAATTGAGAAGGCACCGAGGTCACCTTTTTTGCACAAAGATTGAGATTTAATCGCATTATAATGATACAAACCACCAATATCCTCATAACTGATAGTTCTCTTCTTTGTCACCAAATCCTTTATAAATTTCACGTAGCCAGGTATCTTCTCAAGAGCTTCAAGAAGAGGGATGTTCACACTCATATCCTTCATAGCAATAAACTTCTTATACTTTCCTTCTTCCTTTTTCAATTTCAACCATTGAGGAAAAAATAAAGAGTCGTTGAATAGGCTTCAACATAGGATCAACTTTCTTCCCCTTACTTTTATCCTTCTCAACTCATTTATCCTCACCCGTCTATTTCTATGATGACTCATTGCTAGTCCCCACGCTCTCAGATTCTACTTTGGGTGCCTCATCAACATCAACAACATCATCCTGAACTATATCAACTATATGAATAGGGGATCTATTGTTTCCTTCCCATTCTGAGTGGTAATGGCTAAGAAATGACTATCATTCCTTAGATTTTGTATAGTGTTACTTGAAAGAGTGCCCGGTTGACATTGATTTAAATTAGTCGATATCTAACCAAACTGCTAATCAAGCCGCTTAATCACAATGGCATGAGACTCTACCTTCTGGCTCGGTCCTAAATTACCTAGCTTAATCTTCTTAAGGAAATTCTCTTAATTTTATGAACCCTTAACCAGCTTAGCAAGCAATGCTTCCATTCTCGAATCAACATCACAGTTCCTAGGTGGAATGTATGTACCACTCTTCTCTTTATAATCATTCTTTCACCTCTAGTTGCCATCTCTCTCGGTTCCAATACCTAAATTTGTCCCCATAATAATTTCAACCTTGATTCTCTTGCCTCGAGTTTTAAAAGTCTTGATTAGAACCTTAAGCCTTGGCTTGAAAACCCGGCATCTCTCTATCAAGATACTTTGCCTATTTATCAATATCAAAATCATACGACCTAGGAGTTTTACCATATTCACCCACAACATTCACCTTTTCTGAATTCATAGTTGCAAATTTCATAATCAGTAACCTAATCTCTATCCTCAACTGTGCAACCTCTTGAGCCACTGTATCATCAATGATTCGCTATTCATTGAAAGCACCAATAGAATAAGTACCGGCTTCTCTTTCTACCTCCTAAGTAAGTCATCCTCGATTGGTATTAAAAACCCTATCTAAGATTTTTAAAGCTAACTTCCAGCGCAAGCTCATTAAACCTCCACTAGTAATAGTATCCGCAAAAACTTTGGTATTGGCATTCAGGGCTCTATAGAATATCTCAAGAAAATTCCTCCCTTAAATCTTGTGATTGGGCACCATCATCAACTTCTTCTTGAACCTCAACCATGCCTCATACAGTGGTTCAGAATGCAATTGCCTAAAATTATAAATCTCATCCTTTAGGTGCAACTTTCTAGAATGTGGGAAAAAATGATCTAAGAACTATTTTCACAACTCATTCTAGTTAGTGATGGACCGATGAGGTAATTCCCCTAACCATAATGTCCCTTTGCCTGTAAGAGAGGATGGTAACAAACAGAGTCTTAAAGTTTCCCAACTCACCCTGGGTAAATTATACGAAGTGCAAATCCCAACAAAATTCAAGATATTCATGTTTGAATCATTAATAAAGCTCAACTTACACCATTATTTCTGTGCAAGGTGGATGTCGTTAATATATACCCAACAAGAGTTAGGGTCGAATCTACACGGAGTGTAAACTAGTTTTCTATTTCTAGGTGTGTTGAGAGTTAACTAAGTATTAACCTATAATGCAAAAGCTAATCAAAACATAAAATTAAAATTGGGGGGGGGGGGTATGGATGGAAGTTTTGTTGAAAACAATAACCAAGAGCAACTCTAATACGAAGTTAGACAATTGTTGAGTAAATCAAATGAGAAAGATCTTGGGATTATGCTCTCCTAGGGGTTAGTCATGTATGGGTAATCAAGAGTTAGTCCAAGGTTTAGGTAAGAGTTTGGGTAGGCTATATTTAGGGTATTATTGTTAGTCTTTCAACAAAACACTAAATTTCATTCATGGATTCTTTCGAATACCTCATGAGCGTGACAAATTCATTAACCCAACACCTCCTTGAAGGATTATATGGGATTCAAAACAACTGGTGTTTTCACCCAACATTTTCGATTCAAAACTTGAAATAACAAAACCCATCATCCTTAATTAGTTATTTGAACGAACTATTAACACCCACACAATATTAACCTCCTAATTAAACATAACCCCAAGATAAGAATTTAGCTACTCATAAAACTAAAGAGAGAAGATATACCCAAGTGGTATTCAATGCCTCCAAAGCAAGAGTAAACCCAAACTTTAATTTCAAATTACAACTAAAAATCTCTTAGAATTAAACCGACTATTTTTTTCTTAGCTTTCTAAACTCAAAATTGGATAAAGATAAGATCAGATGATGAAAATGTGCAAGGGTTTTTCCCTTTAAATTTTTTGGATTCAGCTGCATTTACAATTATGTCTCTTGAAAAGTCCCGACCAATCGTGATCGTCATCTCCTAGCCGCGATCATATGGAATCTTGGTGAAATCGCCATATGCTGACTTTTATTGACTGACCATGATCAAGACTCTTAGGTCGCAATCATGGTACCTGATAGTCGTCTGTTCTTCAACTCCTGCTCCTTTTTTACCAATTTCCTTCTCTTCCAGCTTGATCTCAACTCATTTCCTCATATTCTCTACAAGATCACAAAAATTGGACATTAATGCATTTAAATGGAGGATTAATCTCATTTACACAATTATATCATTGTAGGGTGAATAAATTTGGATATAAATGAGTGGCAAATTTTCCACATCAATTACCCCAACATAAAACTTTTCTTGTCCTCAAGCATCACTAATCTATACTCAATGACACTAATCAACTTATAATCCCACTCTTGCAACTAAATGACCATAATGATTTTGAACTCGATTAGCACCACCAATTAGCCCTCAAGCATGGGAAAAACTATCTGGGCAACTTTCCTAAAAATTAATCACACTTTCAAGGATGCAAAAGACTTTTAAGAACAATCACACAACAACTAATAACTCTCTAGAAGTGACTATCTATCAATAGCGCCTCAATAACACTTTTTTGCCTCATTAGCAAAAGATGAAAACTTTACTCACCTTAATTAGTCTATATGTCTCCTCACAAAAGAAAGTCCCAACACACTATAGTTTCTATTGTGCAATATGGGACTAAAATGAAAGCACTCACTCTCACAAAGAATCTTCCAATGCAAACAAGTATTATGCCATATGCTTGCCCTTATTTTTAATCGCCACTAACTCAAAGAAACTTGGTTGGAGATATTAAAGGACTTTCTCAATCTTGTAATGAAAGTTAGGGGAAGGGTCATATAAACCTTTGGGATAAAAGTGACTACACCCTCCTTGAACTCCATATAAGACAGTACTAAACCAAACTTTGGGACATGGGCCACTTTATTCATTCTTAATTTACTCATATGCCTACTTTTACCACATTGACTCACCCACTAATCGAAAGCATTTTCTTTTCATTTCTTTTCTTTGCACAATTATGCTTTTCTTTCCCTTGTTGAACCTTTTCTTATTCTCAATTGTTTGTTCCCATTCTAAGCTTCTAGGAACTCTCTTACAATATCATGGCCCAAGATCACCTCTTCCAAGATTTACCACCCCCAACTTAGACTTTTAACCTTAAATTGCATTTTCAAGTTCAAGGAGGCTGGGTTCAAATGAGGGATAAAGTTCAAATGGATCAATGCTTGTAATACAGTTGCCAAAGAAAGGTCCAAATGCTCAATAGGGAAGACTAGGGATTCCATTCTAGCATGGGTAGGTTTTTTTAGGCTAAAGTGGTTTTCCTTGATTACAAAGAATGCCTAAAATCATTCCTATAACCCTATGTAATTAAAATTAGCCTTGAAAGACCAATGGAGCAAGTTCTAGATGACACAAGTAAGCATGAGAATACATCAGCTAAACTCACTACACATAGCATGCAAACTTTTCAAGGAGGATCAATTGCATTTTCTACTAGAGAAAAAAGGAGTTATTTATAACACACTACCTATTAAAGAATTTGGAGTCACAAAAAGATGGTAAAGTGTTGTTATGGAATTATTCACGTCCACGCCTTTGATTGGCACAAATATTTTTGGACGGAGGAAGATGCATTTTGTGCTTTTCGCAGCACAATATGGCTATCGTTAACACGAAATCAAGCATTTTGGTTCTCACAAGGGAAAACCATATAGCTACTTAGACTTCACCATAGGAATAATTGCAATCCAAAATCTATAATGCCACGAGTACTTAGACTTCCCCTGCATCTATAGCTCAAAACCCAAACACGATAATTTTTCCTTAAGAATATCGTCACTCAATCTATCATAGGGAAAGAGTCGCTCAATATAATCATAAAAAAATCTCAAAACAAAAAATACAAGTGACTAATTCACAAAGTTTTTACAACTCATAAGCTCGGCAGGTATTATAAATCGAATGTGAATTATGAAATGCGGACATAAACAAGGGTAACACACATATACACCCCGGACTAAAAATCCTGCAGTGTCCCCACTGCATATCACAGAAGCACAGGAAAGGTTAAAGGGTCTCCTTGAAACCGCATTAGGGTTGTTGTAAATTTTGGATGCACTATCACGATCGCGGTATCGCAATCATGATTTATAGATTGTGATCTCGGTATCTGAGGTATTTCTGCTCCCTATCTCCCAACCTGTTCAAAACACTTGCGAAGTGTCAAAATTATGTAAGCTAATCAAAAAGAAATATTACAAACTATTCTAACAATCTAAAATCAAATACTAAATGCAAATTCATAAGATCGATGAGTTGTCTCCCATCTAGCGCTTGATTAATGTCGCGGCACGATGACCTTTTAATAATCATTTATGCCTCCACTTAGATGATTTGAATCTTTAGCTCAAATTTAGAGAAATATCTCTTTGAGGTACTTGAGGCAAAGGTAGGGATACAACAATATGTTTTCTATCTCGCCACTTTAAAGACTTGAACCTTTTACCCAACTTCACATCGAACTTTCAAGTAGGCTCTTTGGGTATTGGTGAGAACATAAATAAAACACTAGTTAGATATTGGTTTTTTCACTTCTTGGCCTTCAAGTGATGGACATCATTTCTCCCTTTTGGAATGACAAACTCCAAAATATAGGGACTTTGTTCCCCGTCTCTAAAATTCTTCATTTGCTCGGGCGGTTAAAATTACATCATATCCACCAAGCATAATGTCAAGAAGTGGTTGGAATGAGGTTGTATCCCATTTTTGAAGTTGCGTTCTTCCTGATATTCTCCCTCCCAAAATGAACTAGAACTTTTACGAAGGATTTGCTTGTTTTTTTTCATGCAAATCTAGTATCATTTCCTCACTTTTGGCATCCTTCATTATTTTTTATTATATTGGTTGGAAAATCACCAAGAATTCTTCAACATCAAGCCCACTCTTATATTCATCATAAACCACTTTGACCCAACCATACATATTCATTTGACTTTGGGAAGCACATGTTTCAATTCTTGCATTTAATTCGGTTTTCAATTTTCAAGTGGCTATTTCAAATTTAATCCATACTTGACATTGCTCAACATGTAATTTGAGGGCTCCATCCACCATTCGTAACATACTATCAAGTTTATCCTTATGGACTTTAGGTTTTTAAGATTTCAACTTAGTTTTGAAGATTGGGCATATTCATGGAACTTGAAAGATCAACATCCTCACCCACTTCTTCTTCTTTTCACTTTCCTTTTCAAATGCCGCCATGGATTGATGCAAGAGATGAATGTCTTCCCCAATTGTAGTCACCCGGTCCAAGATAGTTAGAAGCATGCCTTTATTACCTTCATGTCTGGCATGTCATTCTTCCTTTGTTACATCATGAGACCTATCAAACTCATAAGAAGAACCAACATTTTCGTTAGCATAACTAGGGGAGGGGGTCATTTGGACAATCACTCCAATGTCCATCTCAACCACCACATAAAGAACAATTATACTCCTAATAGGATCAAAATGGTGCACACACCTCTTTTCGGGGAGTATATTTATAATTTTTTCAAAAATGGGATCCACTACAATATGGACATAGATCATCACGGTTAGATTTGCAACCACCAACTCATTTTGATTCCATGATGCCATAGTGATAAGTAGACAAAAAACAAAAATCTACATAACACAAGAAACAAAAAAAATCACAAATACATATTCACCTGAGAAAGTTAGAAACAATAACTAATGTAAACTAAAGCACCACGGTTACACAAGTGAAAACTATTTCCCACTCCCCGACACCGACGCCATTTTTTATAACGTACAATTTACATCATATTTTGATGCAAGGCGATCATTGTAAATATACACCTAACAAGAGTCGGGGTCGAATCCTCAAAGCGTATAAACTAGTTTTCTATTCCTAGGTGTGTTGAGAGTTAAACAAAACATAAAAGTAAAATAGAGGGTTATGGATGGAAATTATTTTGAAAATAATCAACAAAAGAAACTCTAATACAAAGTTGGACAATTGTTGAGTAAATCAAATGAGAAAGATCTTGCGGTTATGCTCTCCTAGGAGTTAGTCATGTATGGTTAATCAAGAGTTAGTCCAAGTTTTAGTTAAGGGTTTGAGTAGGCTAGATTTAGGATATTAGAGTTAGTCTTTCAACAAAACACTAAATTTCACTTATGCATTCTTTCGAATACCTCATGAGCATGACAAATTCATCAATCCAACACCTCACACTAGCACCCTTATTTCTAAGTTGATGTTTATGAATATAGCAAAGTCAATAACACCCCTGTTTCTAAGATAATGCCATGAGAGAAGCTAATTCAAATTGTAGTACACAATTACTCATCACCCATATCCCTCTTTTAAGGATGATATGAGATCTAAAACAATTGGGGTTTTCACCTATAGTTTTCAATTCAAAACTAGAGTAATAGCAAAACCCAACATCCTTAACTAGTTATTTGGACTAACAATTAACACCCATACAATATTAACCTCCTAATTAAACATAACCCCAAGAAAAAATTTAACTACTAATGAAACTAAAGAGAGGAGATATATAAATGTTGCCATTCAATACCTCCATTGAAAAGCAAAGCAAAAGTAAACCCAAACTTTACTTTCAAATTACAACCAAAAATCTCTTGGAATTAAACCCACTATGTTTTCTTAGCTCTCTCAACTCAAAATTGGATAAAGATAATATAAGACGATGAAAATATGCAAGGTTTTTGACCTTTTGAATTTTGGGGTTCAGTTGCATGAAATTACAATTCTGCCCCTTAAAAAGTCCTGGCCAATTGCGATCGCCATCTCCTAGTCGCGATTGCATGGCATCTTGGTGCGATCGTCATATGCTGACTTTTATTATCCGACCGCAATCACTACTCTCATATCATAATCGCGATACCTAAGAGTCATCTGATCTGTAGCTCCTGCTTCTTTTTGCCTACTTTCCTTCTCTTCCAGCTTGATCTCAATTCATTTTCATCATATTCTCTAAAAGATCACAAAACTGGACATTAATGCATTTAAATGGAGGATTAGTCTCATTTACACAATCAAATCATTGTAGTTTGCAAGAATTTAGATATAAATGAGTGGCAAATTTGCCACTAATCAGCCATCAGTCGGTAAACCAACAAACACACCCTTCAGATTTAGCAGCTGAATTATAGTAATTGTAATGTCAAATAATAACATAATAATAATAATGAGGAAAATAATAAGACTCGATATAAATTTGGTTTAAAATAAATCAAATTGAATTCAAAAATTGATTAAAATTGACATCAATTAGATATCAGGTTGGCTAGAATTTAAACAAAATTGAGAAGATAGTTGAATTGACTTAGACTGCTACATAAATATAATAATAATACATAGATATTGATCAACGACTGAGATCTAAAAATTAAGAATTTGGTTTAAATAATGAATGGAATTTGAAATTGAGTTCAATTGGACATAATTTGAGCTAGGGTTGTAATAAATTGGATAAAATTAGGCTAAAATTATTATAAATTAGCAAAATTGGGCTAGATAATAAATAAATTGGAAAAAATGAAATTGACTAAGGTTGCGGATTAATACAATAATAATAATAATAATAATAGTAAAATAAATAATATAATTATTCTCAAATTAGTTATGAATAAATTGTGTAAATAAAAAGACGACACATAATATATTACTTTAAAATCAATGATAACAATAATTTGAAATAGTCATCTATAAATTATGAATATAAAATTTAAAATTATTGATAATACATTTGTGGTACCATCTATGCCAATAAACTAATTTTAATTTCTTGAGCATCTTTTGTTTGATAATACGTGTCCACCAATTTAATGTTTGATTTTTTTTATTTATATTTTTTAATTCTTCAAGTTTATCATTTTCCTATTTAAATTTTTCAAGTCACAAAAATCCTACGTAAATCCCTAAGAAATAATTTCAGCTAAATTTGTAGCAACACAATCCCCCAATAATTTTTCAAGCAATAATTTCATAGGTAAATTCCCAAGATATAATTTCAGCTAAATTTGTAGCAACACAATCCCTCAATAATTTTTCAAATAATAATTTCACGGGTAAATCCCCAAGAATAAATCCCCAACAAAATTCGCAGAACAAAATTTCCAAATAATTTCTCAAGTAATAAAATTCATTGCATAAATTTCTAACAAAATATATCTACGTAAAATCCGTAGGATAAATTACCTAAGAATTTTCCTATGAATTTAATATATGTATATATTTGTCCATATACTTGTTGATTTACCTAAAGATAAAATACTCGCCGATACATTTCCCTAGGTAATGTTGCAAGTAATAATTTCCCAGGTAAATCCCCAAGAATAAATTCCCAGCAAAACTTGCAGAACAAAATCCCCAAATAATTTCTCAGGTAATAAAATCCATTATATAAATTTCCACCAAAATATCTCTAAGCAAATTTGTAGGATAAATTACTTGGAGATTTTTCTATGGATTTAAAAAACATATATTTATTCATATACATGCGGTGTTACCTAGAAATAAAATACCCGCCGATACTTTTCCCCAAGTAATGTCGCAAGTACTAATTTCGAAGGTAAATCCCCATGAATAAATCCCCAGAAAAATTCACAGCACAAAATTTCCCAAATAATTTCCTAGGTAATAAAATCCATTACATATATTTTCACTAAAATATCTCTAAGTAAATCCGTAGGATAAATTACCTGGGGATTTTTCTACAGATTTAAAATATATATATATTTGTCCATATACCTGCAGATTTACCTAGAGATAAAATACTCGCCGATATATTTCTCCAGGTAATGTCGCAAACAATAATTTCGCAGATAAATCCCCAAGGATAAATTCTCAACAAAATTCGCAGCATAAATACCCAAATAATTTTGTAGGTAATAAAATTCATTACATAAATTTCCACTAAAATATCCCTAAGTAAATCCGTAGGATAAATTACCTGAGATTTTTCTACGGATTTAAGAAATATATATATTTGTCCATATACTTGCGGATTTACCTAGAAATAAAATACCCGCTGATATATTTTCCTAGGTAATGTCACAAGTACGAAGTTTGCGCAATATGGCGCCAAAAATACCTGCGGAATTTGTTGCACATATATAGTTCGTAGTTAATATATTTTAATGTTGAGGAATTTAATATTTTCGTAGGTAAATTCGCATGTATTTTCTGCGATATTATTTCCTAGGTAAAATACCCATGTAATTTACAGTTTTCTAGTAGTAGTAACAACAACATCTCTCTCTCTCTCTCTATGTATGTATATGTGTGTGTGTGTATATATATATATATATATGAAAGCAAAACTAAAAGTAAGACAAGAAGACACGTAGCAAGCTATTGAGAAGCCACGTGGCAAATTTAGGACAAAGGTTAATATTATTATAGTAAAATTTTTGAATTAAAGGATATTAAATATTTGAATTTGAAAATGTATTATCTTTTTAAACAGAAGAAAAGTCATTAGCTTAAAAATAGAAAAGCATGATTAAAGAGTCCAAAATAAACTCTTACTATTTCAAAAATTTATTCCTTTTATAAATTATAAAATATATTTAAATACATTTAATTTAATAATAATAATAATATCAATAAAATAGTAGCAAGTAGTGAAATTGCTAGCCAAAAAAAGGTGTGTAGTAATAGTATTAGTGTGGTGATGATGATGATAATAATAATAATAATAATAATAATAATAATAATAATAATTTATATCTATATCTATATTTATGATCTATATCTATAATCTATATCTATATCTATATCTATAATCAATATCTATAATATATTAAAAGTGTGAATACCCTTAGAAAAGTGATTCGAACTTTTTGTCCTTCATTAAAAGACTTTGCAATAGACAAACTTGTCTTTACTTTTTTAAATTATTACATTATTATTTTTATAATACTAAATATTGACTAAAATTAATATATGGAAAAAATCGATAGACTCCTAAATATGTGGAAATACTCCCAAGTCTATGCAAAGTTTTGTTGGGTACGTTACATCAATTAAAAATTTTATTATTAATTTTCCTTATTTAAATTATGAAGGAAATATTAATATTTATTTGATGCCGACTTGAAGAAAAAGAATACAAAATTCGTTGGTATCCAATTCCTATAACTTTACGTGATACTCTTTCTATTCAATTCCTATAACAAATTTCATAAATCTATGTATTTTTGTTATAGAATTTGATTTAGGTGTCCTCAATTTTTTTTAATCTTTTTTCAAGTATAAGAGTTACTTTATTGGGGTTTGTCTTGATTTTCTATTATGATTTAAATTGTATTATGTTTTGTGTGTGAAAGAGTTTTGATCAGAAATATCTCTTTTCATATTTGATTAATCTTTTCTTGGAGGTTATAAATTGAGTTTTTATAAATATCTCTTTTCATATTTAAATTGTGTTTCGGTCACTGTTTTTTGAGCTTTTTGGGGGGTGGAGCTAATGGATTTCCCAATGCGGGAGTCGCCGGTGATGATTTTACTGAATTTTCCAGTGGTTAATGGAGAGATTTCTCTATTCTTCTTCCTTTTTCCTCTCGAGTGTACTCAGTGTGTCTATCTACTTTTTTTTTGTGATTAATGGAGAGATTTCTCCAATCCTTATGCCCTCTTCCCATTAATGTATGTTTGTGGATGTATCTCCCTTTGTATCCTGTATAAGTGTATGGGTATATATTATTTTTCCTTTTTTCTGTTATGGTGAGAATGGGGTACAATAAATGTGAGTGGGGGATGGGGGCACATGGAGTAGGGGATTGGGTAAGATAGGTATTAAGTTTGGTAGGGTGAGGTGTGTGGGAAATATTCGATAGGTATATTGTTAGGGGTTGTTATTTTTATCTTTTGTGGAGAAATTATTGGATAAGGTATGAGTGTGTGGTAAGGGTGTGATAAATGGGATAAAATTTGGATTGTGAAGCTTGTGAGTGTCACAATTATGTGTCTGTATCATTCCACTCTTTGACTATAAACACAAAGTGTTTGTTGATAAAAAAGTAGACAACGAGATAAAATTTGACCCGACCATTATTCAAAAGAAATAAAAAGAAAGATAGACGGAGACCGAGTTCTGGTGTTGGACATCCTACCTATCTCGAGTTATAAGCAATCAAGCTACGTGTAGTTCAAGGGGTTGGAAAGGAGAGGAATTAGACTGAAACAAAGATTTGAGTAAGGTTTTGTTGAGGTTTTGGTCCACGACTTCTATTATTATATTAGAATGAAAACTAAAAGTTAAAAAAAGAAAATTAAATTACACAATTCTATTTATGCAGCTTCTCTTGAGTCTTCAATGATTTCTCAAGTGATAAGATATCTACTTTTCTTTGGGTTGAACTTGAAAGAAAATTCTTTTTCAATGCAAAATCTTGTATTGGAGATGAACTTGAAAATTGACCATATTTTTTAGGTAGAGCTTCTGAACTTAAACTTGAAAATCTTTACCCTATTCACCAGGCGAGCTCCTGGCTTGCAATAATCTTCACTCTATTCTCTAGGCGAGCTCCTGACTTGCATTTTAAAAATCTTCACCCTATTTCCCTGGTGGGCTCCTGAACTTGTAACTGATAATCTTCACCCTATTCTCTAGGCGGGCTCTTGACTGTAATTTAATCTTTACCCTATTTTTCAAGCGGGCTCCTGAACTTGCAACTAATAATCTTTACCCTATTCTCTAAGCGGGGTCCTGACTTGCAATTTAATCTTCACCCTATTCTCTAGGCAAGTTTCTGACTTGTAATTTAATCTCTTCACCCTATTCACTAGGCGGGCTCCTACTTTGCAATTTAATTATCTCCTTATTCTCCAGGAAGGCTCCTGACTTTTAATTTAATCTCTTTACCCTATTTTTTAGGAGGGCTCCTGACATTCAATTTATAATTCTTCACTCTATTCTTCAGGAGGGCTCGTGACTTGCAATTTGAAATTCTTACCCTATTCTCCATGAGGTCTCCTGAACTTGTAATTTAAAATCTTTACCCTATTCTCCAGCGGGCTCCTGACTTATAATTCAAAATCTTCACCCTATTCTCCAGGCGGCTCCTGACTTACAATTGAAAATCTTTACCCTATTCTTCAGGCGAGCTCCTTACTTGCAATTTAAAATCTTCACCTTATTCTCCTGGCATGTTCCTGACTTGAAATTTAAAAACTTCACCCTTTTTTCCAAGAGGGCATCTAAAATTAAAGTCAAAACTAGAACAAATTTATCTTAAACAAAGATTATAATAAATAAAACACCCTTTTTTCAAAGAAGGAAAATCCAATTTTTCAGGGTCCTAAATAGAAAGTAAAGTCCCATTTTTCAGAAGGATCCTGAATAGGAAGTAAAGTCCCATTCACCACAAATAAAAATTTTGCCTCAGTTTGTTATCAAAAAAAATTTTGAGCATCAAACCAAATCATAACTACTTACAAAATGCATAATGCATTGGTAAATCGAGACTCTAACCAATAAACGCCTCTCTTAGGGGTAAAATTGATTGACCAAAACTATAAAGTGTGTCTCTTAATAACGAGAGATTCTAACTAAAAAGTGCATCTTTTAGGATTAAAGGTTCAAATTAGGAAGTGCACCTCCTAGACCGGAAATATGAAAGACCGGAATTAAAGAGCGTGTCTCTTAGGGGTACGGAATGATGAGTTTTACCACAATTGTGATTGCAAACCTGCGTATCAATATTGCCTCTTGCATTTGAAAAAACAAGGAATTGTATCTTTTGATATTTAAGATTTGAAGTCCTTGATTTGAAGGTAACATGTGTTCCTATTTCATATAAAGAAAACTTGTGAGTTTAAAAAGATGGTGGTTGGTTTGTGGCTTTAGATTTTGACATGATTGTTCTTGTACTTGTCATATTTAACTTGATTCAAAATATTGGCATTTGTTATTGACTTTCTTAACTATTGATCCAACCTCAGATTATAGAGAGCGACTCTGAAGCAAACACAATATCTCTGTCCCACGGTATCTCCAAACTTAACTCTATTGAAACTTGCTATTACCATGAGTTCATAACCTGTTGGTTGATGAAAAATCTTTGGATTATTTGCCTCACTTTGGATCATGTCTCCTTTACGTGCTGGCTTTTGTCTTTCTTTATGTAATTGAAGAAGTTGGTAGCAAGTTTTGGAATCCTTTCTCACATGTTTTGACATGTACTTCACTCAAAGACACAAGAAAAGTAATAATGATTTTCTATTGGAATAATAGACCCAATAGAACAAAATTAAAAATATAGAGAAGAAAGAAAAGACAATAAATGTCCCATTTTCGAAAACAAAGAAACGAAAAACTTATCTGAGTACAACCTTTAGTTCTAATGATTATGACATGCATTTTGGATTAAGCTGCCTGATCATTTCATTTAAACTTTTCACCTATTGTTGTTGAGTCCATGACCCAAAAGTTTCTTTCTTAATATCATTGTACTTATTGACATTATTCGGCTAGTGACGCCCTGAAAGGTTTTCACCAATAAGCATCTCTCATTTTTATTTCTCTCGACTCACCATCGTTTTACGGTGTCCGTGATGATTTTCACCAATAGGACTCTTTTATTTTATTTATCTCAGCTCACTATCGCCTTACGGTGCTCATGAGGATTTTTACCTATAAGACTTTCTTTTTTGTATTTCTCTTAGTTCACTATTTCCTTCTGGTGCCCGTGAGGATTTTCATCAATGAGACACCGCTAGTTCTAATGATTATGACAAGCATTTTGAATTAAGCTTCCTTATCTTTCCATTCAAACTTTGTACCAATTTTTGTGAGTCTATGCCCCTAAAACTGAGTTGCTTTCTTAAGCAAACTGTACTCATTGACATCACTCGGCTAGTGATTCCCTCAAAGGCTTTCACCAATAATCGTCTCTCATTTTTATTTATCTCAACTCTGCATCTCCTTATGGTGTTCGTAAGAATTTTCACCAATAAGACTCTTTAATTTTAATTCTCTCAGCTCACCATCGTCTTATGGTGCTTGTGAGGATTTGCACCAATAAGACTCTCTTATCTTTATTTCTCTCAGTTTACCATTGATGAGGAAGAAAACTAGTGCCAAAAATACAACGTTATATATCCATCTCATGTTTAGCCTCAACATTCTCAAAGATTGATCTGAAGGTCTTTCTTTAATTATAATATGGATTTTGGATGTCATGAAAAGAAAAGGATGACATGAGACTCAAACGACACTTTAAATAGGGTGTGACTTACAACTTTTGGAATCGACTAAAACAACAAAAGTTAACTCTTGTCCCAATTTCTTTTGACTGGGTAATTCTAAATTATTTATTTGGTTAGATCAAACCCCATAGTTGGGCTGCCTACATATCTTTTCATTGCAAGAATTAGGTCAAATGTTGTTCAGGAAACTTGTTCCTTTGTGGTTTTGGTTTCTTTCTTTTTCTTCGCTTTTATTTGACTTTTTTTTTCTTTAGGAGTTTTTCTGACTCTATTGTTCTTAACACTCTTATCTCTTCTCTCTCTCTTTTTTGTGACGCTATTATTTTGCTCGATACTTTTCTTTTTTTGAACTTTTATTGACTCTATTTTGATTCCAAAAGAGGGGTATAAAAGAATAGAGAAATAAAGCTAAGATACTAGAATGAAATGTCTTCGTCATATCAATCCTTAAAAATGCAAGTACAAACATGCAGTATGAAAATGGAAGATGAAGATCACGTATACCATCTTTTTCACAACACTAACTTTAACTGAGCATGTATGTCACTTCTTTTTTTATACTTGTCAAACATACAACTCCATATTTATTGTACACACCTCACATAGGATGACTCATACTTTAGTAGAAAAAATTTTCTTTTGTATTTTTTTTGTTTCTCTTGATAGAAGATCGTGCATCCACTGTTTGATCCTATTCAAAATGTTTGAGATATATCATTCTATTGATGACCAAGTTATTCTTGTGATTCTCGAAGTGATTTTCTTAATTTATTCAAGTAAGGTTTCAACTTGGTCACCAAATGTTTAACATTCTGATTCAATGTTTCATAATTAAATTGAATTTTAAGAGCTAGCTAAAAATTCCACAAACATGTCATATCATTAAAACCAACATACAATGTACTAGGTAAAGATAATAACAAACAACACATATTAAAAAAAAACAAAGGGAACTATATTTGTTGGAAAGAAAAATAGAAGGGTTTGAACACTAATGACAAAGAAACAAAACAAGATAGATCCCAAACTATAATCCTAAAATAATTCAGATAACAGAAAAAAAATAAAACAAGCTACCAAAACTCCTTCCTAATAAGGAGAAGAGTGACTTCCTAATTGTTGAGCTTGACATCATAACCATTGTTTTGCACATCAGCGTGATTAGAGCTTTCACCACGGTCAAATACATTTCTCTCATCAAATAAGTTCTGAGTCCCCATGTTAACTCATTACTTTCCACCTATTGTGCATTACCATATGATGATGAAGGATTTTGTGTGATGCTCATAGTGTCAATGTCTTGCACCACAATTAATTTTTCTTGAATCATCCTTTCTATTTATCTTTTTAAATCAAGATAATCTTCAGTACTATGACCCTGAACATCAAAATGATATACACATCATACATTAGGAGCAAAATTTCTTGAATGTGAGTTAGGAATATACTCGAGAAGAGGAGTAATCATGCCCCACTATCTCAATTTTTGAAAAAAAATTGGTATAGGATTCCCCAATTGGTGTAGAATTATTCCTTGGCTTCTTCCTCATTGCGAATTCTGACCTGGGTTGAAAATTGGATTTAGGGGTACCTTGGAAAATTTGTGAGGGTGGAAGACGATTTTGAGAGATTGGTGCATGTCACTGTGGATAAGAAGATGGATGAATATTTAGTTGTGCATTATTCAAAGGATACTAAGGAAGAAGAATGAAATATTTTGGATTTTGGAGAGAGGATCCTTGTTGCAGGTGAGTATGTAGATCTGGTGTATAGGCTCAGGGTTGAGGCTGATAATATTGGTGAGTTGGACCTCTCGAGCTCTGTTGTGGCTGTGGCACAACAATAGCTATAAATTCTTCTTCTTCTTCCATCTGATTCTCATAGATGGATTACAATAAGTGTCTCATAAAATCCTTGTACCAATTATGCTCCTCAAATTTCAACATCTTAAAATTAGGAGGGAGGTTAATACTTGAAAACATGCCCTAGTCCTTATATGAAACATCTTCATAACTCGTAAGTCTTAGAGAATTTTTCATACCCTTTTCTAAATTCTTTATTTTTCCATCTATTTTCTCTTGCTCTTCTGTCATGCTAGGCTTCTTGGTACAAAATTCTGGTAGTTCAGTTAACTTAAATGTAGGCTCAAGATATAGAGATGATCATCAAGAGTATTGAACATAGACTCAGTAGCAGATTGGGGTAGCACAACCATTACATGAATATACAAGGTGGGAGTCTCAGTAAGGGATCAAGCAACAAAAACACGAATGATAGGTTGTGTGGAAAATATGTTAGGTTTATACTGTGGATCTATAAAATGAGTGGTGGAAGCATTGAGATATTGTTGGCGTAGAGTAAATTCAGATACATGTTGGGGTGCATCAACAACAGTGCGAAACTGAGATTGCAATATTATTGGAAAACTAAAGGTATCTGTAGGGTTAATAGCGGGGATTGGAGAAGGAGGCAATCCTCTGACCCAAGCTCGGTGCATTTCTATCATTTGTTGCCTTAGTTTAAAAATCTCTTATTTTAAACTCTCATTTTTTTGACTCTTTCTCTGATCCATGATGTCACTCTCGATATCCTTGTTGGACATGACTAACTTTTCCTTGGACTTGGCATGATATGGAATATCAACCAGAATGCCACAAACCAACCACCTTAAACTAACTGAATAATTAGAAATAACAATTGCATTAGAGTTCAACACTTTTTCAAAATCTCTTCTTTTTTTCTTTGTCTTTTTTTTCCTATTTTCTTAAAAGATCACCGAACCCTAAAAGGGCACCTACGTATCTCACTCCCCAGAGAGGAGAATCACATGTGCGTAGTTCGTGAAGTTTTGACATAAATGACCAATCCAACTCTTTTTTTCTTTAAACTTTAGATAAAAAGAAAATAATAAATTTTCAAAACAAGTTGACCAAAATCTTTTTGAATATTTCAGCCTTGAATCTACTATGAAAAATAAAATCTACGACTACCAAAGAAAAATCTTTTTTGGATTTTCATATGAAGAAACGCATGGCTCAACTAATCTTTTACCAAATAAAAATCTTTTGTATTTTTCATGTGAAGAAACACGTGAAACAACAAATCAAAAAATAAGAGTAAATAAATTTTTTCTTTTTTTTTTCAAAAGATATTGACAAAATCTTTTTAAAAATTTTATTCTATATTCATATAAAAATAAAATATAAAATTATCAAAGAAAAATCATTTCATATTTTACATAAGAAGCAACACGTGTAACAACTAATCCAAAATGAAGAGTAAAGGGAATCTTCCTCTTTTAAAATTTTTATATTTTTAACAGATATTGACAAAAATCGTTTTGAATTTTTTATTTTGAATTTCATACAAAAATGAAACCTAAAATATCAAAGAAAAATCTTTTGGTGCTTTTCTTTTAAAATGAATGTGAACTGTCTAATCTAATTTAAGAGTAAAATTATATTTTTAAATAAGATCGTTGAACCCAAGAAGGGTTGCCTACGTATCTCACTTCCGAGAGAGGAGAATCAGGTGTGTGTAGTTTGTCCAAATTGAATAGTTAAAGATTAAGTAACAGACTGCATTCTGACATGAGAGACATGACCAAAACAAATGATGAAAAACGCTCATAAAATCTTTTTTGAGTTTTCGATTTGAAACTTCATAAAAAAATAAAATCAAAAACTACGAAAGAAGAATCTTTTTGTATTTTCATATGAAATTGTTCAAAAATAAATCACCAACAAAAATAAAATATTTTTGAAATTTTTGACGTAGAAAAACATGAAGACACTACAAGAAAAATCTTTTTGATATTTTTATTATATAAAATGTACAAAAACTTCTAACATATTTTTTGAGTTTTCTTCTATAAGAAAATGTATAAGGCTCCTACCAAATAAAAATCTTTTTGAAATTTCCAAGTTGTGAATGCATGCTAAAGGAAGTAAAGGGAAATTCTTTTTTCATTTTTTTTTTTGTTTTTAAGGAAAGCGTGCAAAATGTATTTAAAAAAAAATTAATGTGAAAACAAAAGTCATGGAGAACTACTATAAATTACAAAACTCTTCTCTTTCTATTTTTCTCTAATTTGGAAATTTTGCATATGCCTCCCTAAATCAGTCCGTCAAATGATTATTTTACCCTCAAAGATTCAACAATTAGAATATAGGAATGCTCAGGGATAAGTCTCCTACAAAATACTAAACGGGTCCCGCTGGTCTCAACATGATGCAAATAAGAATGACCTAAAGCCGACCTAGGTTGGGGTTCAACTAACAAGGCTGTTCAGGGGAGTGTATGGTCGATGGTGGCTGCAATTGCTTTTCACCCACTCCATACCATCTGATTGCTCCCACTCCTAAAAATAAAGGTAACTCAATGAAGGTTTGTTTACACAACATGTAGTGCGAGACTTATTTTAAAAGAAATGACTCGAGGCAATGCATATGATGACAGATATAAAATAGTAATAGATAATGAAAAATTATAAAGAAATAGCACATAGGCATCCAATAATGACAGAATGATAACACAGACAAGGAGTCTATACACCTATAGTGTCGAATGATCTGAGGTGGCTTTATACATTTCGTATCATTATTCTAGATTATTTCGCCTTGTTTTGAGAGCAATTCATGTTCTTAACATGTTCATATTGATATAAATAATCATTTAAATGTCCAAGTATGTGATTACAATGTTCAAAGTGTTTTTCAAACAAGTTTGTGCTTAATTGAGTCATTTAGAGTTCAACCCGGAAAACTAGTTTTACTAGCTTGAGCTAGGTGTGTGTCCAATTGAATTCGTTGGACTCTAATGTGTTTATTTTGTTACAAATGGTTTAAATGTGTAATTATGGGTGGAATAACTTATTTGTAATGTGCAAAGTTTAATTTGACTAAGTCTAGAGTTGGAATAATAAGTGGAAGATCATTGCGAATTAGCCTTATCTTTGCTTTTGTTTTGATTCATCGTTGAGGATATTGTGTTGTTTTTATCTTTAATTTGTAATGTGTGATTATGTATGAGGCTTTGTGAGCTGAATATAGTGATATATTAATGATTTAAAGGCCAAAAATTTGTTGGAAATACAATACAAAGGCATGAGCAAAGGATAGGGCGTTATACACTTAATCAAAATTTCAAAAGCTAATTCCAGTGAGCCGACGCGATACCTTCGCGTCGCGTCAACCATCAATGCGGCTAGCATCGCATCGTGATGGTGGGTTCATGCACAGTCAAATTGAATTCTACCAACATGACAGTGTCCCATCTTTTATGGGATAAATTACATGCTAATTAATTAAGGGGGGCGGCCGGTGGCAATCTTCAAAGTCACATGATATGTTTCAAAGTCCCACTAGAATAACAATAATAAGAAAATATACACACTCTAAGAGGACATCTGGACATAAAAATTGAATTACTTTGGACAAAAATTGAATATAGTGGACCATATAAATTCGGTCAAACTTGGAACAATTTTGGTGGAGAATTACCTGGACACGGTTTTAGCAAAATTGTGAGGCTGCTACACTTTATTTTTAGGTTTTATTATTTTTACATATTGATTTTTCATATCATGTATTCAATTAATTGAATCGTGATTATGGATATTAGTGGCTAAAAATCCTCTTTTCAGGGTTAAAGTCAAAAATATGAGTACTATTATTTTGAATTAATTTTGATTAATTTTGCTTATCATATTTGGTTGTTTGTTTATTCTTATTTTAATTATTTTATGGATTGATCACCCGTAAAATACATATATTGCCGACCCTTTGATCTCGAAAGAGGGAATAGGGAGATAGAACATGGGAATAAATAAAGTTTGGGTTTTTATTCTTTTATAAAATAAAGAATTAAACTTAGCGTCTAGGGCAGGAATGTTCTTAGATGCCTTACTTGATTCAAACATAGGAGGATAGCTTTAATTCACTTAATTAGATTATTAGATCCCCGCTCAATGATGTAGTTGTAATGTCCATATTAGGTAAAAGATTAGAGGTTGAGAAACCATGATCATGCAATTAACCCTACGAATCAACAACCAAGATAAGCAAGTTAACGAAGAAAATTCAATAACATAGTATGATTGTTTGTAATGCTTTAACCCTGGACTTTAATCCATTGATTGTTCCAAGACTTTTATTTTTACGCATTATTTATTTTATTTTTAATTTACAAAATTACAAACTCTCTTTTTGGTTACTTTATCTCAATTGTTAAACTAGAATTGGATAGTTGGCGAACGCAAATGCCTGAGAGATTGATACTTGGGCTTTCTTGAAGCCACTTTACTCTTTGGTAGATCACGTACACTTGCGTGTATGCTTGGGCGCTCTCAAGTTTTGGACGTCATTGCCGGGGACTTGGAACTAGGCAACTTTCTTATTTTTAGTTTTTCTATATTGAGTTGAAACTAGTTTTTTTTGAGTTTTTTCTTATTTTCCTTTATTTCTATTTTTCTCACACTCTTCTTGAGATGTCAGCCTTTGATAGATGGATAGATGGTTTTCGAGTAATGATGATTCTTGTTGTTTTGTGGGGGACCATATCAAGCGGCTTATTGTCTAAATTTTGATGGAAGTGCGTAGACAGGACCTTCACAATATGATGCAGATACTGTTCTATCTATAGAGCAGACTGAAACTTAGTGTTTGGTTTGTGGTCAAAGTGGTCATACTGCAGCTATGTGCGATGTCAACCCCGATTCAGAGTTATTTATGGGCTATGCTGAAAGGCAAAATTATATAAACAACTACAATCAAACGGTGTAGAGTCAAACACAAATTCAATTATGGAATAACCAGCAGTAGCTGTTTTAACAAGCCTAACAAAATCAGTCAACTAGTAACTTGGAAGAGATGCTAAAACAACTTTTAGCGTCTCAAGTACAGTTTATGGCAGACATGAATAACTATCGGGATGTTGTAGAGCAATTAAATAATAAGCTGGAGGTAGATTCGGAGTTGACTTCCCAACCTATTATAGATGAAGTTGCGGATAATTCGAGGAAGTCTGAGTACTTGATAACGCTCAAACTACAGCTCTCGTAAGAGTGTAAGCGGTCGTTGTCAAATATAGAACCCAACTGGGTTGGGTGTCGAATCCCACAGAGAATACTTGGTCACTAAGTAAGCAAAGATTATTAGACTTTTGGTGAAAGTTTCGTAAAAAGGGGGGATTGTAGCGTGAGTAACAAAATAATAACGTAAGGACAGAAAATAGAAGAGTAAAACGGATTGTTTGGTTGGTTTTGATCAATGAGAATTGAGAGTTGGGGTTATGTCCACCTTCTGAGTTGTACGTATCTATTGACTATGAGTTATGCGAAATTCAGACATGCATGTGCTTATAGAGAATTGTATTCTATGGTAAATCCAGGCGTCTTTCGACCATCAAGGATTATTTCACTTTAACTCTTTCGAGCTTAAAGCGTATCTAACGGTACAAATTCTCCAAGAGGTTAATCCAGTTACGACACTAACTTTTTAACAGGGGTTGGTGCCCTATTACCTTGACATTATCTCTTTTTCAGACATATAACTTTTCTTTCGAACAAGTTAATGCTATACTGGCGTATTCTATATGTTTGCAACCACAAGAATTTAAATTAAGATGAAGAGAATAATGATATAAGCAACATACGTGTCACGAATTCACAAACTCATAGCAATAAATAGTATCTCATAAGGCTTCCATAACCCCAACTGAGAAGTTTAGCTACTCATGGGTGCAATGGAAATCACAATAGTCATTATCAGCATACCAATATAAGGATCTCACGTGTAGTATATGTTGGTAGGGCTTGTGGCGTGAAGACCTTGCAAGTAGCGGTTCTCTTGTTGTGGAAATTTTAAGTCGAATAGATGAAGAAAAAGTAAATAAGAATTAATTGAAAGCAAATTGTTTAGAGTTGTAGATGAATGAATTAGAATGTGAATGATGAGAATAATGAGAATTGTCAAAAGCTTCAGCAAAATAGGGTATTTATAATACCCATATCCTATTCCTACTAGGCTACTGCGTACTTATCCTAATCCTAATAAATTACTGCATCATTATCCTAATCCTAATAAGTTACTGCTGATCCCCAAAGTCTTGAGAAATGTTGTTTTTGCCCGGGACAGGTTTACCATGCGTCACTTTTAGTCCTTAGGCGTCCCAACTTTTCTTTCCTCCTTTCGTGAAGCTTCCTTTGGCGTCAATTTATCCAAAAAATGCTGAAATCTTCATCATTTATACCTGAAAACTTACTAATCATGTTTGTTAGCTCACTTACAGGAAAAAGGACTAAAAGTGCATGAATTATAATTTTGTTCTCAAAACTTACCTAAAATATGGGTACATTAAGGTGCTTTAGGCGTGTAACTACGCCTAACATCAGTACTCGAAAACTAAAATTGTTGAACAGGTTAAGGAGATACCACTGCCACTATGTCTACAGATGCTAAGCAAAAAAAAATATGAGGAGGATATTAGCAAATCTGTGGAACAAACACAAGAATCTCAGTCACTCGATTGTCATCTTTCTTTTGAGATTAAAATTAAGAAGGTGAATAAAATTAAGGGTATTGAAGATAGTGTAAATTTTGAAGTGGGATTGGTTGGGCCTTATTTGAAGCACTTTTATACATTATGTTTAGATGATGTCTTATCTGTGAGATTATTTAAAGTAGTGGAAGAATGTGAAGATGAGGAGCAAGAAACCTATATTCTTAATTTTGCACAAGACAAGCAACATCAAAACACACCTCACTTTAAGACCGAGTGATTTACCATGCATCATCTATTACTCGGTTCCTTAAGCTT
The DNA here is from genome assembly GCA_030864225.1 of Capsicum baccatum var. pendulum. NCBI lineage: Eukaryota > Viridiplantae > Streptophyta > Magnoliopsida > Solanales > Solanaceae > Capsicum > Capsicum baccatum. The sequence continues at coordinate 68,832,017 of CM061558.1, read as the reverse complement.
TGTACCACAACCCTATGAGCGAGGCAAAACCATGGATGCTACGTAGGGGGTAAAATTCATATCCTCAAGGTGGAGAAAAAAGTTAATTAGGTTGTGCCGCAACACTAAATTAGGCGCTTCTTGGGAGGCAACCCAAGTTAAGTAGGTATGTTTTATTTTCAGTTTTAGTTTTTACTCTGTGTAGTTTTTTTTTTATTGAGTCACAGGTTAATGAAAAGTTTGTGTATTGAAAACTTGAGCTAAGGAGCATGACAATGACTAAGTGTGGGATTCCTTGGATCCTCTTTTATGCAAAAAGATGCTACTAGATAGACCTAGAGGCCTTAGAGAGTATTTATATATTTTACTTTAAAAGTTCACTTTGGGGATAAAGTAGATTTTTATGTGTGGAGTGGAAAAGTTCTCAAATTTTGGCTCAATTTTTTTTTTGTGTGTGTATGTAAGATATTCTTATTGGTGTTATTTTTTATTGCATGGTGCAAGTATTTTAGTGGAAAAGCATATTGATTGTGTGAATTGCTATTGTTAAGACTCCTAGGCTCATGTTTATGACTCTTGTACTTTTGGCTTAAATTGAATTTGTGCTATTGTTTGGTTGGGAGTCTATGATGATCCTATTGAGTTGAGCATGTTCCATGTGCATGTGAGAATTTTGTATATTCCTTGTTGCATGTGATGTCTAGAACTTGCTCGGTGTGTGTGTGAAGCATAATAAAGAATGTGGGTTTAGGAGATGATTTAGGCATTTCTTTGATAGCCTTGTCTTATACCTTCTATTTGACGTACCCTTTGTGCATTATCCTAGTTAAACCCCGCTGAGCCTTTAGCTTATTTTCTTTGGTATCCTCATATGTAGCCTAATCCCTTCTTTGATAGACCATAATTTGATCCAAAAAGTTTCTAAGTACTTTAATAAAAAAAAATTGAATTAGTAAGGAGTTTAAGAAATTGAAGAAGAAAAAGGTGAAATTGATGCCCCAAGGTGATAGTTTTTGGTGTTTATATGTGATGTGTGGTGGATAGGTGTGATATAATTGTGTTAGAAATATTGTCATGGTTGTAAAAAAAGAGAAAAATTGATTCATGTGGTAATAAATAATACGTCCACCAAGTATTTGTGAAAATATTTAAAAGAGATGGGGCAAAAACAAAAGATATAGGTGGATAAAAAGTGTAATTTGGTTGTTAGATATTGGTTTAAACCGCATAATGTAGTGTATTAAAGCGCTTAGAGAGGTTAGTCACTATTCTCAAATAGTTCCTACGTATCCCTTAGCTTACATTACAACTCGGAAAAGTCTTAATTGATCCTAAGTTCATCATTTCGATATTAGTAGACCATTACACTAAGGACAAGCCTACGATTCATTGTGTGTAACTTGTGAATTCTTTGTGAGAGTGAGTGTAATTTGATTCTTTTACCCATTACATTATAAATTGCTTTATTGTGAGTGATTATGGGTAACTCTCTTGTTGTGAGGGGCACATGTTTGATGAATGTGGGTGATTTGTATGATGTCCTTGATTGAATGATAAGTGTGAGTTTGTCACTTGTTGAGTCAATTCTTGATGCTAGAATATTTTGGAGTAGTGTTCATGATCCATCAATGGCATAAATAACGTGCTTTGTGTAGAAACTTGCATTCCGTATAGTCATTATAGTACTAGCTTGAGTGTCTTTCATGTCGTAGAAGTGTAGCGTCACCTCAGATTTTGATGCTTAGAGTAAAGAGTTGTTAGAGGACTAACAAGAGTTTAAGTGTGGGGTGATGATCTGAGATGGTTTTATATATTTTGGTATCATTATTCTAGCTTATTTCGCTTTCTTTTGAGAGAAATTCGTGTGCTTAACGTGTTCATATTGATATAAATAAGCATTTAAATGTCCAAGTATGTGATTACAATGTTCAAAATATTTTTCAAACAAATTTGTGCTTGATTAAGTCATTTAGAGTTCAACCCGAAAAACTAGTTTTACTAGCTTGAGCTAGGTGTGTGTCTAATTGGCTTCGTTGGATTCTAATAATTTTAATTTGTTCCAATTGGTTTAAATGTTTAATTATGAGTGGAATAACTTATTTGTAATGCGCAAAGTTTAATTTGATTAGGTCTAGAGTCGGAATAATAAGCGGAAGACTATTGTGAATTAGTCTTATCTTTGCTTTTATTTTGATTCATCGTTGAAGATATTGTGTTGTTTTGATCTTTAATTTGTAATGTGTGATTATGTAGGAGGCTTTGTGAGCTGAATATGGAGATATATTGATGATTTAAAGGCCGAAAATTCATTGAAAATACACTACAAAAGCATGGGCAAAGGATAGGACGTTCTATACTTAACCAAAATTTCAAAAGCTAATTCCAGTGAACCGATGTGATACCGTCGCGTCACGTCGACCATCAACACTACCACTATCGCGTCGCGGTGGTGGGTTCATGCACAGTCAAATTGAATTCTGCCGACATGGCAGTGTCCCATCTTTTATGGGATAAATTGCATGCTAATTAATTAAGGAGGGCGACTGGTGGCAATCTTCAAAGTCACGTGATATGTTTCAAAGTCCCACCAGGATAAGAATAATAAGAAAATATACACACTCTAAGAGGACATCTGGACATAAAAATTGAATTACTTTGGACAAAAATTGAATATAGTGGACCAGATAAATTCGGTCAAACTTAGAACAATTTTGGTGGAGAATTACCTGGACATGGTTTTAACAAAATTGTGATGCTGCTACACTTTATTTTTAGGTTTTATTATTTTATTTAGATATTAATTTTCCATATCATGTATTCAATTAATTGGATCGTGATTATGAATATTAGTGGTTAAAAATTCTCTTTTCGGGGTTAAAGCCAAAAATATGAGTACTATTATTTTGAATTAATTTTGATTAATTTTGCTTATCATATTTGATTGTTTGCTTATTCTTGTTTTAATTATTTTATGGATTGATCACCATTAAAATACATATATTGTCGACCTTTTGATCTCGGGAGAGGGAATAGGGAGATAGAACATGGGAATAAACAAAGTTTGGATTTTTATTCTTTTATAAAATAAAGAATTAAACTTAGTGTCTAGGGCAGGGATGTGCTTAGATGTCTTACTTGATTCAAACGTAGGATGATAGCTTTAATTCACTTCATTATATTATTACATCCCCACTCAATGATATAGTTGTAATGTCCATATTAGGTAAAAGATTAGAGGTTGGGAAACCATGATCATGCAATTGACCCTACGAATCAACAACCAAGATAAGCAAGTTAACGAAGGAAATTTCATAACATAGTATGATTGTTCGAAGTGCTTTAACCCTGGACTTTAATCCATTGATTGTTCCAAGACTTTTATTTTTACGAATTATTTATTTTATTTTTAATTTATAAAATTGCAAACTCTCTTTTTGGTTACTTTATCTCAATTGTTAGACTAGAATTGGATAGTCGGCGAACGCAAGTACCTGAGCGATCGATACTTGGATTTTCTTGAAGCCACTTTACTATTTGGTATACCACGTACACTTGCGTGTGCGCTTAGGCCCTGTCATCGAACTAAGCTGATACAACTGAACAATGAAGCTTGAATTCTAAAAAAATATTCAGCAGAGTCTCCAGAGTTGTCACGCCACTTTATCATCAAAAAATTATTTTTTTAAGTTCGACAGGATTTTCAAATATGAAAGTGACAAAAGAAAAATATATTTCGAAAAAGAATTTTATAATTAAAACTCAGAGTCGTCACTTGGCATTGATTTGGTGTGCCAAGTCACCTTTAAAATATTCCCTTTTCAAAATGATTTTACTGTTGAAAAATATTGATCTGCGAACAGAGATTCTGATTAAGGAATCCTGTTGATCGAGGGAAAGGTGTTAGGCATTCCTAAATCCCGTGGTTCAAGAACGGTCACTTCTTTGAATTGTATAGGCTAATTGACACTATAAGATGAATAAACTCACAAAAGACATACAATGCAAACCAACCAACAAACAAACAAAAGTACCAAATAAAAGTAAAATCCAGTCCAATTATACAGTCCAAAAATTAAAAAAAATACGGAAAGGTAAACCTATACTAATCTATCCTATTCTAGCGTTATGCTTCACCCGATATCCCAAGTGTTGTCCACGAACAACCGCAAAGTACAGAATCCCATGGGGTATTTTCTGACAAATGAATACATATGACTTCAGGACATTCCTCGATAAAATGAATACATTTGGATTAAGTGCGATAAAATAAAAACTATTCAAACAAGCGATTCAAACATTCAACAAATATAGAATCCTAAACTTGCCTACCCAACGTTCGATTCGCCTACCTATGCCTTTCTTAAACATGATGCTATCAACCAAAAGTATAATAACAGATAGTGACTTAATCAACCAAATTATATACAAATTTATTGATTTCAAAATCACTCCCCAATCACTAATCTCAACCAAGATTAACTACATGTCCAATAAATAAACATTCACCAACCACGAATAGCAATACCCAGCACACTCGAACATCAACAACGATTCACATCAACAAAATGCATAGAGAAATCTTGAAAGTAAAGGGAGAAAAGAGAGAGAGTTGGACCTTAATTTATTTCAATCCGCTCAATTATTCGGCTGAAGCTCTGCCACCGAAACTCGAACAAAAAAACCTCAACTACGACCAAACTCGGCAAAGAGAAATCCAAAAGTGACCCGCGACCCTAAACTTCTGACGAAATCAATTCAACCAAGGCAACAACAAATAGACCTGTAGGACTACAGAGTGTGGAAGCGTGATAAATTCAACCAAAGATTACGAGAAATTAATAAAACAGTAAAATTGACACCAAGGTTTTAGGTGGAAAAACCCTCTTTAAATAGAGGTAAAAAAACCACCGGCGAGAGAGCCAAAGATTCCACTAATATTGACGAGAGTACAAAATATTTTCTCGGGACTAACAAGACAAAATAGCCCCTTACAAATTCTCTACGAGTATAAAAATACTCAACCAAGAAGTAGAGAAAGAAGAAAATATAAAGGAGAGATTGGCTATTGAAATGTTGTGTTTGTCTTTTCCAAATGAAGTAGCATTGGCTTTTATAGCCAAATCTGGACCTCAAAAGTCTTGCCTTCATGTATGAATGCAGCCACCGATGTTGAAAACACAAAGTCACAAATGTCTTCATCATCCACAATTGTTGAAATATGAGCAACAATTGTTGACAAAAGGAGAGCAACAATTGTTGACCAATAAATCTCCACCTTGATCTCCTTTTGACCGGAAATACTCTCTCGCCATGAAAACCTGTTAACAATGAATAATACCAGCTAAGTCCAAGCAATGATCGAACTTAGCGGCTGGAAGTGGTTTGGTTAACATATCTGCAGGATTTTCAGTTGTATGGATTTTTTCCACAGTAATTTCTCCTGCATCAATAATATCTCGGATAAAGTGGCGTTTAATATCAATATGCTTGGTCTTTGAGTGATGTTTGCTATTCCTGGCCAAGTGGACAGCACTCTGACTGTCGCAGAACATAACAAGAATGTGTTGTTGTAAACCAAGTTCAGCAACCAAGCCTCAGAGCCAGATAGCCTCTTTCACTCCTTCAGTAGCAGCAATATATTCTGCTTCAGTGGTGGACAAAGCCGCAATGGCTTGAAGTGATGAATACCAACTGATAGCAAAGCCGCAGAGTGTAAAGATATAGGCTGAAAGTGATCTTCTCCGATCTAAATCACCACCGTAGTCGGCGTCAACATAACCAACTACGCCTCCTGGATCAGACTTTTGTCTATCAAATACCAAACCAATATCAGGAGAACCCTTCAAGTAATGAAGGATCCATTTGACAGATTCCCAATGTTGTTTTCCTGGGTTGTGCATGAATCTGCTAACAACACTAACTGCATAAGCCAAATCAGGCCTAGTACATACCATAGCGTATATAAGGCTTTCTACTGCATTAGAATACGGGACATGTGACATGCGCCTTTGTTCCTCTTCTGATTGTGGACACTGATCTGATGACAACTTGAAGTGGGCAGCAAGTGGAGTATTAACAGCTTTGCAATCTCGCATTCTAAATCTGTCAAGCATCTTCATTACATACCTTTTCTGTGATAGAAAAAGTTTTCCAGCTTGACGATCTCTGTTAATCTCCATTCCAAGAATCTTCTTGGCAGTCTGGTTCTCAATTAATAATTTCCACTCTTTAAAGGTGGAAAAAGCTTCATTCTTTTGCTTGAGAAAATATACCCAGAGTTTACGTGAAAAATCATCAATAAATGTCAGCATATAATGACATTTACCTCTGGAGGAAACTCTCGATGGACCCCAAAGATCTGAATGGATGTAGTCCAAAGTACCTTTGGTCCTGTGAATGGCTTTTGAAAAGGTAACCTTTCTCTGCTTACCAAAAATGCAATGCTCGCAGAAATCGACCTTACCGGTACAATGGTTGCCAAGATAGCCTTTCCTTTTGAGAATTTGGATTCCCTTCTTACTCATGTGGCCCAACCTCAAATGCCACAACTTCGTGTTGTCTTTGTTGGATGAGGCGACGGCTACAGAACCTATAACAGCTGAACCCTAAAGCAAATACAAACTACCAGATCGAATTGCCTTTAGTAACACAAGAGCTCCTTTGGACACTTTTAAAACTCCACCTTCAGCTGAGTATCTACACCCTTGAGATTCAAGAGTGCCTAGGGAAATGAGATTCCGTTTCAAATCAGGGACATTTCTGACACTGGTCAAAGTTCTAATGACTCCATCATGTGTCTTGATTTTGATTGTGCCTTTGCCGACAACTTTGCATTGAGCATCGTTGCCCATTAAGACAAGACCACCATTAAAAGATTCATAGGTGGTAAACCAGTCTCTATTAGGAGACATATGAAATGTACAACCAGAATCAAGAACCCACTCATTTTTTGACCTTTGATCAGTACCAGAAGCAATAAAACACTCTCCATCAGATTCGGTTTCTACAAAACTAGCTTCGGCAGATTTTTCGGGTTGCTTACCGTTATCTTCTCTGTTTTGCTTATTTTTCAATTTGTAGCACTGAGAGATTTCATGATTTCTTTTCTTGCAATAACGGCAATACTTAGAGTTTTTACCTTTGGATTTGGATTGGTTTTTACCGCTAGCACCTACTTCGTGGTTTCTCCCTCTAACTACTAGTCTCTCACCCGAACTTTCAGAATGAATTTGGGTATCAAATTTTTCTTTGGACAGTAGGTTAGACTTGACATCATCAAAGCTCAAGGTAACATTATTACCATATAGCATAATTTCTTTGAAATGTCTATATGAGGGTGGCAAAGAAACAATAAGTAGTACGGCTTTATCCTCATCATCAATTTCGACATCCAGATTTTCCAAATCAATTATGATGGAATTAAATTCACCAAGATGAGATTGGATGGGTGTACCTTCAGACATACGGAGTGTGAAAAGTCGCTCTTTTAACCGGAGTTTATTTGCAAGACTTTTGGTCATGTACAGAGACTCCAATTTACTTCATATGCCGGCTGCAGTTTTCTCATTGATGACTTCGCGTAGCACCTCACGGGACAAGCATAATTGGATTGTGGATAACGCATTTTCATCCGTCTCTTCCCACTGCTCCTCCGTTGTAGTGGCTGGCTTCGCCGATTTGCCGGACAGAACCTTCTTTAGGTCATTCTGGGTAAGAACAGCCAGCATCTGAACTCGCCAGATAGCAAAACTAATTTTACCATCAAATTTCTCAATATCGAACTTCGTCGACATTTTTAATAAAAAAATCCCGGTTGAATTATCGTGGCTCTGATACCAATTTGTAGGGCTACAGAGTGTGGAAGCGTGATAAATTCAACCAAAGATTACGAGAAATTAATAAAACAGTAAAATTGACACCAAGGTTTTAGGTGGAAAAACCCTCTTTAAATAGAGGTAAAAAAACCACCAGCGAGAGAGCCAAAGATTCCACTAATATTGACGAGAGTACAAAATATTTTCTCGGGACTAACAAGACAAAATAGCCCCTTACAAATTCTCTACGAGTATAAAAATACTCAACCAAGAAGTAGAGAAAGAAGAAAATATAAAGGAGAGATTGGCTATTGAAATGTTGTGTTTGTCTTTTGCAAATGAAGTAGCATTGGCTTTTATAGCCAAATCTGGACCTCAAAAGTCTTGCCTTCATGTATGAATGCAGCCACCGATGTTGAAAACACAAAGTCACAAATGTCTTCATCATCCACAATTGTTGAAATATGAGCAACAATTGTTGACAAAAGGAGAGCAACAATTGTTGACCAACAAGACCCAAATTTAAAATTGATAAACCAAATTTCATATCCGACTTTCAAAATCTCATGATAAAAAATTGATTCGACCCTTCTAGAAGCAGCAAGCTTCTTTTGTGCGAGAATTTGCAGAATGTTGGATGATTTTTTGAACCTGGTCACTAATTAATGGGGTTTTCCAGCAGGGTGGTTTTGGGTTGCTGGAAATTGAGGGAGAAAAGGCGATTTAGTCAGAAATAGTTGTCAAAAATAGGTGCTTTTCGATGAAATTTGACCTATGGTGAAGGGGATACGATGGAGGGAATATTCTAGCGAGCTTCACCAAATAATTTGAGTGAAAAGAGTGTTTTGTTCACCATTTTTGAATTTTTTGGAGGGGTGGAGCTGATAGATTCCCCGATGGGAGTCGACGGGACGGTTTCACCGAATTTTTTGCTGGTTATTGGAGAGATTTCTCCATTCTTTTTATTTTTTCCTCTTATCTTTGTCACTGTTTCTGAGTGTGTATCGTTGTGTCTACCTACTCTTTTCTTCTTTTTGTGATTAATGCATAGATTTCTCCATTCCTTTTGCCCTCTTTCCGTCTGTGTATGTATGTAAGTATATCTTCCTCTACGTCGCATATAAGTGTGTGGGTATTTATTGTTCTCCCTTTTTCTATTATGGAGAGAATACGGTATAAAAACGTGAGTGAGGGGTGGGGCCACGTGTGATAGGGGTTGGATAGGATGAGGTGGTAAATTTTGGTAGGGTAAGGTGTGTGGGGAATATTGGGTGAGTATATTATTTGGTGTTGTTATTATTGTCTTTAGAGGAGGAATTATTGGATAAGATAACGGTGTGTGGTAAGGGTGTCATGAATGGGATAAATTTTGAAATACGAAGCTTGGGAGGATCAAAATAACGTGTCTACAAATGTTAAAATTTTCAATAATTTGTTTGAAGCATTTTGAAAGAGAATCAGGAAAGAATTGAAGTGGAAATCGTGAAGAAGCTAAAAATTTGGTATGAGAAATATTGTTCCCTATATAACTAGAAAAAGAAGTTAGTTTACAGTGAATGGTCAAATCAGATTTTGGGCTATAAAGTGTAAAGTATATTTTTGGCTACTTAAATGTAAACTATATTTGCTAGTTGTACTTTTATATAATTTTCCCTTAAATTAGTTATATTCGAAGGGTTATAATTTACGGTGTGTCCTAAATCAATAGTGGACAAGTATTGTTGGACAAAGGGAATAAAAAATATCTTTGAGGTTCCTCAAACCTTTTTTCCACTAAATAAGATGGAGTATTTTTGTAAATAAGCAATTTCTCAAAAATTATACAATGCATATTATTTTTAATACAACAAACTAAATAGTCAATAAACAATAATATTAGGATAACCAATTTCATACCTAATCTCAAAACCCAAATGCCCCTTTAGTCCATAATTAGTTTTAGAGAAATAAGTGTTTGATTTCTATTACTATTTGTTATTTCATGTAGTTGATTATAGTGTTATTTTGTTATATTATTGTTCTGCTACTATTTTTTGTTTTTGCTAATATCTATTGTCTCTTGTATTGTACTTTTATTTACGTCTTTTTCAATTATTTTTACTGAGCTTATAGTCTATCGAAAACTGTATCTTTTACATCACCTCTGAGGCGAAGGTAAGATCTATGTATACCTCCATATCCCATTATACTAGGTATGTTATTATTGTTATTTAAGAGTAACATTTAGTAGGTCTTTGGTTTTAGAGAATCCTTAAACTGTTCTAAATAATAAACTATGTACTTCCTGCTATTTTAAGTTAAGAGTCATAATTCGAATTTCAATCTTTTTTAAAATTTTAATAGCTTAATAGAACATAAAATCTTTAAAGTTTTTGAGCAAGGCTTTCTCATAAAAAGGCATCAAAATCATCTTAAATTTGTCTTGAAAAGTTGACTTTACACTCAAACTACTTCGACGGTCTATTATACACATAACCTTGTTCAAAGTGAAATTATTTCCACCTTAGAAGGTGACATTGCAAAGAATGTGTATTCACCTTCCTTATGGTGCGTGAAAGGAAGGGAAAAAAATCATACAATGACAAAATTATACACGTTGTACTAGTTTATTTGTCCCTATATAATTAAATATTTTTATTTTTCTTCTTAATATAATATAACTTTATACATTAATTATGTTAGATTCTTCTTATTTTTTATTTTATTTGTGGGCCACCTTCTGTAAAACTTTTTTTTCCTTTTCTTTTGGTTCTTCTTCGAACTTCTTGAACAACAACAACAAACTCAGTGTATTCTTACAAAGTGAGGCCTGGGGAGGATAAAATGTACACACAGTCCATACCGCTACCTTCAAAGAAGTATAGAGGCTACTCGTTCTTTTATTATTTTCTATTTTTTTGACAAAGAATTTCAAAATAAAATTAATATCTCATCTCGTTCTTTTTTACCTATAATTGTAAAAATGGGCCTTAAACATTTATCCATGTCAAAAAAAGTCGCTACAATCTACTTTATTTTCAAAGCTAAGAATAGCTAATTTTCAGATTCATAAATTCGAAACCACAAACAAAAACCTCGAATGGTTACTTAATACTCGATAATCATCATGCTTTATCTGTGTATTTTGTTTTCCGTTATTATTGTCCATTTGTTTCTCTCTGTTTACTTTTATTTTGTATGTAGTGTCTACGGTGCAATTTTTTGTTATATGTTGTGTGATGCATTGCAGATTTGTTATGTGAGAGAGTAGTATTAAGATTTTTGTTAGGGGTAGGAGTAGTAAGTGTTTTCCAAAAGATAATTACTTATTGTATTGAATTGTCTTATTTAAAACATTTTCGAATATTTTGGTCGTTGAATTCAACGTTTGGGTACTCCTAAAACTAATGCGTTTTGGAGGTACTTTTATTTAGTTTTTGGTTAAAAGTTAAAAGAAGAGCAACTAAGTCTTATACTAATATAAAAATATTCTGTTTAGTTTAAACACGAAATTACAATTATATCCATTAGGAAGTTTTTAAATAGAGGAAATTATAACTTAAAAGGACAACAATCAACTTTTAGTGGATATTTTTGGTCACTCAATACTTTTATTCATGCTTTTATGATAACTAGTTTAATGTACGTGTGCGTTGCACGTGTACTTCAAGTCAACATAAAAAGTCGCATATAAAAATAATGAAGTACATATTATTACAATTGAAGTTATAACATATGTAATATTATATTCATTTAAATACCATTTATTCTTCTAATTTTAGTATATGCATGTCAATTAATTAGCATGAAGTACATAAAAAACAGATTATTGAATAGCAATTAGTGCTAAAAATAAATGCAATAATTGTTTAAATGATAAAAATGAGGTACGAAATTGATACGATAGATAAATAAAATTTATAAGTTTTTGATAATCGTAGTGTTTGGATCGGCTTTCACATACCTTAATAATTTCATGAGATACTTGTCACCTCTCACTCACCATAACAAATAACAAGGAACTCAATTCATCAAAACTTAAAAGAAATCATTTTTGTCTCTATTGATATTTATGATTTCCTACCTTATTCATATAATCAAAAATTTAGAATAAGGACTATTTAAATTCAAAATTCAAATTTATGAGACTATTTTTGTTATTTTTCTCTCATCTTTTAAGTTACCATTAGCAATTGATTGCTTGAAATAAAAATATGCACAAACATAAATGACTTTATTAGGGAAAAATAAATCACTTTATATATTTTCCTATATTAAGTGAAAATATGAGGAATTGACTTTACGTATTTGCTTGTCAAACCAAATACAACTAACGTATTATATATACATTAATAAGTTTTAGGTGTTATCTACAAAATATTCCTCACTGAAAGTACAGTTAATAAATTTCAACACCATAACTCTACCAAACGCTTATTGATAACTGTATAATCTAATTTGAGTCTTGAATACAATCTAAACGGATGTCCTAATACTGCACATTCTTGGATCACAACTCACTTCTTGCTTGTTTTCCAAGGTCTCAAAAACATAATAAAAGTGTAACTTCATTACTAACCTATACTCCTTCAATTTCTTTTTATTCGTCACAATTTGAATTTTATCCAATATTTTAAGATCTATTTTTTCATCATATGATATGAGAAAAATTATAATGTACAATACTTTTCACGCAGTTTTGAATATTCAATTTTTAATCTTGAAATATTAAATTATTCAAATCTAATATAACTTTAAAAATTAGTCATTTTTTATACGATAGAACCAATAAAGAAAGAGAATTTGTACTCAATTTGACACCAAATTTAATTACAAGCATGGAGAAGTTAATATGATTCATGCACATTTACAAATCCAATTGCTACATTCAACTCAGACAACGACTCCATTACCCTTACCTCTAGTGATTGCTATTATCACTATGGAATACACATAAGAAATTGAATTAGAAGGAACTTGGTTGATTTCTCCATCACAAGTTGTATATGACCTGGAACTAAATTGCTTTTCTTAAACCTCTTGAGTTGTCTTCTCAATTTTCTCAATATTAAGGAGTCAATTCCTCATATAGTCACTCAACTTAGTGAAATGTTACTTAGTCTTGCTAAAGAAACAGATACATCAGGCACAACTTGGGAACTTGTGGTGATGCCACGAAACATGACAACTAAGAACGTTGTGAGTTGTGACAGGGTCAACAACTTTCAAGATGGACATTTATGCCTTTGAAGTTGTATCGTTGCAATTAATCATTGAAAAAGGTGTTGTAATTATGGAGGAAAGTCGATAATATTTAATTCTTTTCTAGTTGTCTTACGTGTCTAAGCTGATATAGAAAACATGAACACAACACCAAGAGGTACAGAAACCCCCACATCCTTGATTTACTTCAATGGAATACTTACAAAACAAAATTGGCAAGATACAACTTTCCGTGATTAGTTTTCCATAAACAAAACAACAAAAAAGAGAAACAAAATAGGCTTAATTCATCGACAGGCCCTCAAACATTTCGAAAATTTACTTAGACCCCTCAACTAAGGTTTGTACCTATCAGGCCCCTAACCCTCCCGAATTTTGATCCAATCAAACCTTTTTTGTCTAATCAGCAACAGCCATAGAGTATGTATAATACACTCACCTAACGTGGCAAAATTAACCAATTAAAAAAAATACATGGCTGATTATTTTAATATTTGATTTTGCCCATTTTTTATTTAAATATCTATTTAATAATAATTTTTTAATTAAAAAAAAGAAAGAAAAAAAGCACCCCCACACACCCAGTCGTCTTCTTCACACCCCCTGCCCCATCGTCTTCACACACACACAGAGTCAGCAGCTCCATTAACAACAGTCAGCAACACACACACACATAGTCGCCTTCTTCACACACCCCTCCCCCGTCGTCTTCACACACACACACACAGAGTCAGCAACTTCATTAACAACAGTCAGCAACACACATACACAGAGTCAGAAACACATACACATAATTGTTGTTAAATCAACAACTCCACAACTCCATTAACAACTCCATTAATAAATAAAAAAAAATTCTTAATCAATTAACTGATTTTGTAAAAAAAGAAATAATTTTTTTCCACATCTTTGATGTTGTTGACAGTGGTGAAGAATGGTTACTTTTTTCTTTATCTTCTCAAATACTTTCATATAAAATCCAAGAAAGGATGACTAGCAGCATGCAATTGTTTATAGAATTTTCCCACTTCGCTACTAGGAACATCTTCGATATTTTCCCTAAAGTCCCCCCCCCCCCCCCCCGTGTTGCATCCCAAAAACATCGTGCACCATTTCTGTCATCCTAGTATCTTGATATTCATTATGCTCTGCAGACCTACTACTTTCTCCAACAACAAAGTTATTTTGCGCAACATCACCATGAATACCATGCAATCTTAAAAAGTCCTCGTGAAACCCCTTTCTATAAAGATGTTCCTTCACATCTTCTTTAGTTACAAGATTTATACCATCACATCTAACACAAGGACAACGAATAGCCCAAAAACGTGTCCAAACATCAAGTGTCTTAGCATTTTCAACAAATCTTTTGACACCTTCAACAAATTTCTCCCTAATACCCATTCTATTATCATTATTCCGTTGATAGATCCAGCTATAATCAGGTTCCATCTACGCAATCAATCAAATTCAACTAATTAGATCAAGTCACAACAATTCAATTATCACCAAACATAACCACATTAAAAAAAACACATTTAAAGTCCCCACACTTAATCGTTTTCAACCTACCAAGTCACCAAAGATAACCACATTCAACCTACTAAGTCACCTTTAAAGTCCCCACACCTAATCATTTTCAACCTACCAAGTCACCTTTAAAGTCCCTACACTTAACCATTTTCAAGCAACTAAGTCACCTGCCAAACCACATTAAAAAAATCTCCTTTAAAGTTCCTACACTTAACCATTTTCAAGTAACTAAGTCACCAACCAAACCACATTCAAAACAAAAAATCCCCTTTAAAGTCACTACACTTAACCATTTTCAAGTGACTAAGTCACTAACCAAACCACATTCAAAACAGAAAAAATCTCCTTTAAAGTCCCTCCACTTAACCATTTTTAAGCAACTAAGTCACCAAACAAACCACATTCAAAACAAAAAAAATCTCTTTTAAAGTCCCTACACTTAACCATTTTCAAGAAACTAAGTCACCTACCAAACCACATTCAAAACAAAAAATCCTCTTTAAAGTCCCTACACTTAACCATTTTCAAGTGACTAAGTCACCAAACAAACCACATTCAAAACAAAAAATTTCCTTTAAAGTCCCTACACTTAACCATTTTCAAGCAACTAAGTCACCAAACAAACCACATTCAAAACGAAAAAATCCTCTTTAAAGTCCCTACACTTAACCATTTTCAAGCAACTAAGTCACCTACCAAACCACATTCAAAACAAAAAATCCCCTTTAAAGTTCCTACACTTAACCATTTTCAAGTGATATACTAGGTTTTGACTACATCGTTCATCAATCGATCACTACATGATATATATATATATATATATATAAAGATATTTATATATATGAAGTCTTGAATGCGTAGTCTATATGTCATATCCACAAGTATATTGCATTATAATAGAACATGTTCATTGTATATTCTGATGAATTATCGGTTATACATTAAATTATTATGACTGGAATGGTAACATAATATCATTATCTCAACAGTATGATATATATACACACATATTCATTATACAAAGATTATGCATGTTTAATGTCATTTAACGTATATCGAAGGAAATATTTATTTTATATATTGAAACATAAGTAAAAGATAAAGATTATGTTTAACGTAATTTGTTTATTTTATTTGATATAATTTTTAGTGTAATTTTTCCACAAAATTTAAGAATGATTGATTTTTATTATTATTATACTGGTTATCGACTATGTGTGATCAGTGTAATTTTAAAAAATTATATATATAATTATTGTTAATAAAAATAATATATATATTTGATTACATATGTATAATTATTGGTTACTAAAAATTATTTACTTTTTAATTTTTTTAAGTTCAAAAACCAACCACTAGTGGTCGTTTTTTTTAAAAAAATATTTTAATTAATAAACCGATCACAAATGGTCGGTTTTTTAAAAACATTTTCTTTTTTTAAAAAATTAAAAACCGACCACTTAAAAATAAATTAAAAAAGAATTTTAAAAAATCGATCAAAAGTGGTCGGTTTTTAAAAATATTTTTTAATTATATTTATTAAAAAAAAATGACTACAAGTGGTAGGTTTTGTTATTTTTTTTAATTTTTATTTGTAAAACAAATAATAATTACTATAAAAATTATTGAGATAATTATTTTAATTTTTTAAAATAAAAAACTTAAAAAAAAAATTAAAAAAAAAATTAAAAAAAAAGTTAAAAAGCGACCACTTGTGGTCGATTTTTTTCGACCACGATGTGTGGTCAATTTTTTGTGGTCGTTTTTTCTGCTTTTTTTAGTAGTGTTATGTCCAGCAACTCCAATTTCAGTGCCCTGCCCTTTTACCCATTACAGTGCTATCAACACTTGCTACTTTCTCATAAACAGAAGCAAGATTAAATTAGTAAAGAACAATTTTAAACATCTTAATGACATAAATAGTATCACTACGAATGAGAAATAAAATTTTAAGAAATTCTTTTAAATTTGCTTGTAGTCAACACGAAGTCTCAACACATGAATCTTTCTTCCCTGCACAAGAGTATTGAAGAATCAACCAAAAATGGCTTACATAGATTCATTATGATTGAAGAAATGTTAAAAATACACAATGAAATATTTATAACTTATATCTACTATTTTGACTTTGTTATTCCTCTAAACGTTTCACTCCAACAACCCAACCTACGATGTTAGGTCTGATCTCACTATCTTCAACAATAGACCTGATGAGCTCATTGAGATACTTGAAAACTTATTACATAGAAGCAATTTTTGTATCGACTTTAAACCAATTGATGTTGGAATCGATTTACTGTGTCTTGTTCACCTTTTTCTTCTGTTTTGGTACACTATTGTTTATCTCTTTTGAATCTTAAGTAGAAGCATAACGTTGTTCACGTAAATTGAGTCATCTAGTTAGTCCAAAGTTTGGATGAGAACTCAAATTATGAATATGTTGGGATCGAAACAATAGAGCTTCATGCGAATTTGATTAATTGACCTACGTGTAACTAATTATTAACAAAAAAAAATTATTGAGAGAATAATCAAGGCAAACGAAAGGTTTACATGTATAAAAGAAAAATTAACTTCTAACAGGGACAGGATGGTTAGGAAGCACCAACTGCACATCAAAATCTCATTATCAAGCCTCTGCTTTTACTCTTTCCACTGCAGGCTGCAAACCACTTCGCCTTGACCTTAGCCTCCATAGCTGCCTTTGCTGAGGATCTCTCTGTTGTAGACCTTTGATGATTTCAACTGCAGTTTTTTCCATTGATGATAACAATTTAATTGAAACTTTTCGTAATACTATCTACGACATGATTTTAGCATAAAGAATTTTCTTATTACTATATTTTACACCATAACAATTATAAAGAGACACAAAATAAATTATACGTACCTAAATAAGATGATTGATTGGTTAAAGAGTAGGAATCGAAACCTCAATAATTTGGAGATAAATTCTTTTTCGGAGGCGTGCAACAATGTTTGTATGTAATGTTATCATATTTTCTCATGAATTTTAGATTAATTAATTAATAACTTAATATGCTAAACAAACTATTTGACTCCTAATGGGGTAACAATTTTTTTAATTCTATTTTGCAAATAATTATTATGGAGTGAAAAGATAATTTTATCTATTATGGAGATTTTTAATGAAGGATGAAAGGTTCAAATCACTTTTCCAAAGATCTTCACACTTTTAATATATTATAGATTATAAATTATAGATATAGATAAGTTAAACTTAAAAGTCATAGGTTTGATTTTAACTTATGATTTTTGACTTATTTTTGGCTTAAAATAAGTAATTGAAAGTCCTTTTTTTTAAAAAAAATTTCACTAAACACTACAAATATACTTTAAAATATTTAAAAGGGAAACTGCTCTGTTTCCACCCTGAACTATACACGAAATTGCTGAGACACACCCGAATTTTAGGAGGGTCCTATTACCCCCTGGACTAATTAAAATCGTATTTTTGACAACCTTAGGGCCTACGTGGCACATCAGTGAATCAGCACACTGAAGGTCCACGTAGGCACTAAGATTGTCAAAAATATGGTTTTAATTAGTCCAGGGGAATAGGAACCTCCTAAAATTTGGGTGTGTCTCACCAATTTCGTGTATAATTTAGGATGAAAATAGTGCATTTTCTCTATTTAAAATAAATCAATCCAATAAGGCTCTTAGCATGTTTGGCCAAGCTTTTGGAGGTTAAAAATACTTTAAAATATATATATATATATATTTAATCACATTTTTGAGAGAAAATAAGTGTTTTGAAGTGTAGCGGAAGTTTTTTTTTTTTCTTTCCAAAAGCTAAAGTGGTTTTTTCCCCATTTATTTTTTGAACAACACTTTGAGAAAAATGCACATAGAAGTACTTTTAAAAAGTTTCGTCCAATATTAATTGCTTTCCAAAAATACTTTTAAAATTTCGTGACCTAATTAACACAAACTTATTTCCATCAAAAGTGCCTTTTCTTTTTTTAAAAAAAAAGTACTTTTCAAAATATACACTCGGAGATTTAGTTTAACAAGCTATTGAATTGTTGGTTGGACGAGGGAGAACAATTACAAAATAAAATATGAAATTATTTTATTTCGTATTTGTTTATGAGTACTAATTTAATTTGAAATATAATTTGTATTAAAATGATGAGATTATTTTTCTATATAAAAAGTGAAATAGTTAATATCATAATGTTTCAGCATATTGGAGTCATGAAATATTCTTATTTATTTTCTCATTCCGATAACCCACAACTCCTTTGTGAGTGCAGGAAGAAGTGTGAGATTTTGTACACCTTTATTAGATATTTATTTGATTAAGTTAACTTTATAAATAGTTCTTCAAAAATTTAAATTTGACTACTATAATTTTATGCAGTTATAGTTATGTAAGGATCAATTGACAAAGTTTATAAGAATATTACATATTGAATTGAATATGTCATAATGTTGGAAGGAAAAATTAGAGAAACTAGCATCCTTAGGACTATAATTACAATAAATAACAATACTTTTTTAAAATTACAACTTATAACAAAAGTAGTAATATTTTATCCACTTCATAGTAATAGAAGAATATGTATTTTCCAGTTATGCATATGTATTTATGAGTAATACATATATATTTGTATATGTATTTATATAGCAACATTTTACTTAAATACAAATACAATTTGCTATTTTTCGTAATTATGAAACTGTTGCTATAAAAGTTATAATTAAGGCTAAAGAGTTGTTATTTCTGAAATTTTTCCCATGTTGGAATTAGTAATGTTGTCTTCATAAAATGTTTGGTTTATCTATATCTATACTCTGTATCTATATCTATAATTTATATTTATAATATATTAAAAGTGTGAAGATTCTTAGAAAAGTAATTTAATTTGCCCTTCATTAAAAGACTCTGCAGTAAACAAAACTGTCATTTACTATTTTTCTAATATTTAAAACTTAAAATTTATTTAAATTTAATTATTAAACATTTGAATAATATCCACAATATAGTCGTTAAAGGGTTTTGTTTAGTGCATATTATTTTCTCAATAATTTTTGTGTCTTTTTTTAATATTAGCTTTTCAACATCTACTTGATTGCCATATTAAATATTATGTATTCGTTATGATAATTTTCTTTCCAATCTAATTTATTATTGGCGATGTTTACAATTTTTAGTTTCTTACTAATGTTATGTCGATTCCAACAGTTTTAGGTTACGAATTTTCGGTGTGTGTTCGCGAAGTTATGTTATCATTATATATATCTGGCAATTCTAGCTTCGTCATAGTAATAGCTAAGGTGATCAAATCAAATATGATTTCTTCATCAGTCGTTCTGTTTCTAGTTATGATCTCTCAAAAGTTATCCCAATCAGAGATCAAAGCATAAGAGATGAAGATATGTTATTTCGTTGCTTGATTACATGTTACACAATGTAATTTTACATTCCTAGCTAGTCGAGTACAACAAGTTGAAGAACATTGATTATGGAGAAGTTTGAACTCTAGCTATGTTTTTTAAACTTATTCCACCAGACTTAGAATAAGAAAATAATCAATTTGTTGATTATAAGTAATGTTAATTAAGTGAAAATTGTACAACAACAACATATCCAGTGTATTCCCACAAAGTAGAATCTGAGAAAGGTAGGTGTATGCAGACATTACCCCTACCATGAAGGTAGAGATTGTTTTCGGTATACCCTCGATTCGATGAGTTAACTAAATTAAAATTGTATTATTCAGGTATAAATCAAGGCATGTTTGTTGATGCAAATTTACAAGTATTGAAGGAAACGATAGAAGAAATGAAGATGAAACAAAGATTGAAGAATTATTTGCTATGTGCACATTGTTGGAATTACACAGCTACGTACAAGAGCAAGTTTATATTTACTAAAGAAACACAAGAAAAAATTGGATGAATTTGTTGCACTTTTATGGATGGTTGGTGGTAGCGATCTTGCTCACTGGAAGTGTTAATGCATGCTTGTAGTTGATCATTTTGGTTAACATATCATGGTTGCAAATGTTTAGGTTTGGATGGAATTTTTATAATTTATGCCTTTAAAATGGGGTTTGATATGGTTGATTATCTGCATTCATTATGTTTAATGATCAATAGTTCCACAAAATTGTACATATATAGTTTTGACGTATCAACTTTTTAGAATTTTGTGTCCTTTTCTTTTCTTCAACCCCTTTTTTGGAGATGAATTGGTGAAACATGTAAAATTTAAACATAACCAGATTAGTTATTAGTTGTCCCTTTGGTGTTGAGTGATAAAATATGGAGAACCTGTCTATATATATGAGCCGCTGGAGAAGAGAATCAAGTATTATCTCACTAAAAGTTGAGACAGCCATTCCTATGAAAGGGGGGTGTGAGGAGGGGTTGGGAGGGTGAAACCATGTCTCCTCAATCCATAACAAGCCTTAGTTTCTTAATAATGAGGATTTTTCATAATATATATTATATTATTCTTTGTTCAAAACTACTTTATGCTTCTTTATCCATCTCAAAAATGCCGAGGGTCTTTTATAAAGAGCCTCTCTATCTCCTCGAGGTCGTGGTAAGGTAGCATGTATTTTAAAAAATTATGGAATGAGTATGCAATTTTAAATTTCACGAGAGATAAAGAACTTCAATTCTTCCTAACTATTGAATCTGGCTCAATAATGTAATGATGATGATATGCTCAGACAATAAAGCTATCATTAGAAAGCTTGGATCCATGTATTTCCTCAAGTATATGGTGCGTTTAAAGTAAGTATTTTGAACGTTTAAAACTTTTGGCTAGTAAAAATTATAAAAAAGAAAAAGAAAATCATAACATGGATAACAATATATACATTTATCCCTAAAAAAGAATATGTACAAATTATATACTAAGAATATTTGAGAGACTCTAAAAGAAGAAATGTTACACCACTTCTCAATTTTCTTATAGAATTAAGCAACAACGGTCCAGAGTTGCTTGTGGAGTTGTGGGGTTTAGTGTAGCTAAGAGGATGACACAAAAAGGTTATGGAACCAAAACCCACAACCAAAACCGATAATGGTAGATGGTTTGGTGTAACAGATGGTATCATATAAGGGAGATTAGAAATCAATAAGACTGTAAGAAGAATAAAATTGGTTGATGAAGGAAGCGTGGAAACTAAGGAAATCAAGAATCTGGAATGGAAATTTTAGTGAAAATAAGGATCTTTAAGTTGAAAAAGGGGAAGGTTGTGGAGAAGGGAAACAATGAAGAGTAGGGTGTGCAAGAATCGAACCGACCGATAAATCGAACTGATAAAAATGCTATTGGGTTATTGGGTTAACGGTTTATTATTGATTTTACAAAAAAAACTATTGGGTAAACGGTTCGGTTTCGGTTTTAGATTTATTGGGTTATTGGTTAAATTGATAACCCAATAAGGATACATTAAGTTGCTATTTTACCCCTATGCATAATACAAAGCACGGATTTTGTCGTATTGGAGAGCTTGAAGCATTTAGCAGCTTCCAACAATTAGGATTCAGTTTTTTTTTTTTTGCACTAACATTCAGTTCAAGTTTGAAGATTCTTGTAAACTAAACCGCTTTGCATACGATTTTGCCGGCAACTAAGATTTCGTTTTTTATGTTAGTTGTTACTATTTCTATTTTATGAGTATTTTCTTATTGGTTAAACCAAAAATTGAACCGTTAAGAACCAGAAACCGATAAACCAAAAATCGATAAGAAAATATCTTATTGGTTGGTTATTGGTTTTGCATATTTAAAACTAAAAAACAATAAACAAATCAATAACACATAAAATCGAATCAAACCGACCGATGCACACCCCTAGTGAAGAGCATGGAAGAAAAAGAGAGAGAAGGGGTGGAGATTGTGCAAGTGTAGCAGTTGTTGTTACTCATGCATGTACCACCTTGCTGGCGGTATAAACAACTATTACTGTGCTAATATCTATAATATATTAAAAGTGTGAAGACCCTTAGAAAAGTGATTTGATCTTTTTGTCCTTCATTAAAAGACTCTTCTTTAGATAAAATTGTCTTTTCACTATTTTTTTAAAATTTATTATTTAATTATTTTTTATTATATTAATTAAATTTTCTAAAATATATGAGACTCCTAAAATATATGCTAGGAGAATTAATTAATATTTTTCTTTCTACTGTTCAATTAAAAAAATACTCCTAAAATAGAACCCTATTAAAAAAATACTTCTTTATAAATATTGAGATGAGTAATAGGCAATTTGATTTTTCTTTTTATACGTTTGAAGATATTTGCATCATAATGATGTTTTAACTGAAACAAATCATTCAAATCTCTTTGCCTTTTAATGATGTATAAGTGTTTTCCTAAGAAGCACACTTTACTTGATCATTTGATTTTATAATTTTGAGTAACTCATGTTACACACTTTGATAATATGAGTAACATGTCAAAATATTATAGTACTAATTAATATGCGATGCACGCGCAATACACGTGTGTGAAAATTAATGTATTAGTTGAATCAAAATCGAAGCTTTGTGATCACTATTATATTTTGTTTTATAGTTTACAGGTTGTAAATGAATGTTGGTTAACTTTGAAGAATTTCTTGTGTAAAGGTTAGATTTAATAGTATTGTTTTGATATTTTTATTGTCTTATTATTTTATTTTAATTTACAAAAGCTAGATGAATATGGGTCGGCTTTGAATTTTTTTTTTAGATAAAGGTTAGGTTTAATTGTATTATCGTAATATCTTTATTAGTTTGTTATTTTGTGGTAGTTTACAGTTCGTAGATGAATCTCGATCGGTTTTGAAAAATTTTTGTGCGTAAAATTTATGTTTAATTGTATTATTTTGATATCACTTTTATCGTATTATTTTGTTGCAGTTTACAGGTGATAGATAAATGTTGATTGGCTTTGAGGAATTTTTTTATGTAAAGGTTAGGTTTAGCTGTATTATTTTGATATCTCTATTATCGTATTATTTTGTTATTATTTTACAGGTGGTAGGTGAGTCTCGGACGACTTTGAGAGAATTTTTGTGTGCAAAGATTAGATTTAATTATATTATTTTGATGTTTCTATCATTGTATTGTTTCGTTGCAATTTACAAATGATAGATGAGTGTCGATCGACTTTTTAAAATAATTTTGGTAAAAATTAGGTTTAATAAATAAATTCTCCATCTTTACATACTCAAAAGATATTAAATTTAATTATTATATTCATTTTTATTATTTAAACAAATATTCTATTTAGTGTAATGTTTGAACTCATTAAAGTGAGGAACACGCGCAAAGCGCGTACACCTAAACTAGTAATAATAATGTTATAGATGTAACTACACACCGTGTATTAAATTTAGTTACCTTGGTAATATAGTAACAACAACAACAAACTCAGTGTATTCTCACCTAGTGGGGTCTGGGGGGGGGGGGTAAGATGTACGCAGTCCATACCTCTACCTCTAAAGAGGTAGAAAGGCTGTTTTCGATAGACCCCCGGCTCAAGACACGAGATACCGCACAAATACATAGTAAAGCACAGAACAAGATTTCATAACATAAATACGGCACCCATATTTATGGCATTAACTTTACTGTTTATGTTATTATTAAACAACTGTTCTATTTATTTTGGCATTAACTTTACTGTTTACAATAATTTTTTTATATACATGTTTTATTATTAATAATATGGTACACGTACAACACATATACTAAATTAGTAATAATAATATATGTGTGTGTTTCGTTGGATTTAAGAATAAAAATATAATGATAATAATAATAATTGAATAATAATGATAGTAGAGGCACTACGTAATGTTATTAACAGTAGTAGGAGTAAGAGAAAAAAGATAATAATAATAATAATAATAATAATAATAATAATAATAATAATAATAATAATAATAAAATAATACAACAACAACATACCCAGTGTATTCCCACCTAGTGAGGTCTGGGGAGGGTAGAGTGTATACAGATCATACCACTAGCTCAGGAGATGTAGAGAGGCTGTTTTCGATAGACCCCCGGCTTAGGACCGATAACAATATAACAAACACAAAATATAAGTGCATATAAACTAGAATGGTATGCAAGACAAACTAACAGTATAACAAACACAAAAGATAAGTGCATATAACTTAGTACGGTATGCAAAATAAACTAACACCACTAGCCACGAACAAGAAATTCCAGACATAGAGGAGTGCTCCCCTACTATTACCGACGCACTCATACCCCTTAAGCCTCTACCTTATTCCGCATCCTCCATACCTTCCTATCAAGGGTCATGTCCTCCGTAAGTCGTAATTACTCCATATCATGCCTAATCACTTCCCTCTAATATTTCTTTGGTCTACCTCTACCCCACCTAAAACCATCCATAGCCAGTGTCTCACACCTATGCACTGGAGTATCAGAGCCCCTCCTCATCACGTCCCCGAACTAACGTAATCTCACTTTTCGCATCTTGTCCTCCACCGAAACAACTCCCATATTCTCCCATATAATCTCATTCCTCACCCTATTTCCTGGTTTGTCCACACATCCATCGCAACATTCTCATCTCTGCCACCTTTAACTTTTGGATGTGGGAGTTCTTAACTGGCCAATACTCCGCTCCATACAACATAGTCGACTGGACTACCACTCTGTAGAACTTACCTTTAAGCTTCGGGGACACCTTCTTATCACATAGAACTCTAGAAACGAGCCTCTATTTCAACCATCCTGCCCCAATATGATGCGTGACATCCTTGTCAATCTCACTATTTCCCTGAATCATAGACACCAGATACTTGCAACTCTCCCTCTTCTGAATGGTCTGAGAGTCCAGCTTCACAACCACTCCAGCCTCCTGCGACACATCACTGAACTTACACCACTCTGTCTTAGTTCTACTTAACCAAAATCCTTTAGACTCAAGCGTCTGTCTCCAAATCTCTAACTTATCATTAACTCCTCCCCGAACTCGTCAATCAGTATCACATAATAAAATAATAATAATAATAATAATAATAATATCATATTAGATTTATATATCTAATATTTTTTAAGGAGTACTAATGTATATATCCTTATAAACCTTATAAATATGCTTTAACGACCACGACAACGACCACCGCCACCACCGTCGTCGCCGCCACCACCACTACCTTTGATTGGTGTTTTCATTACAATTCTCACATAAAAGCTTCATAAAAAATTGGAGTACTCAATAGTCAATCAATCTGTGTCTCTCTCTCTCTCTCTATATATATAAAGGAGACATTTAGCTCATCATATGTGGCATATCTTAGAGGTCTCCAGTGCTATTTATCTTTTTTGGGGGTTTTTTTGATCATTTTTTCCTATTATTTGAATATTTTTCTTCTTTTTATATTAAATTCCTTTAGTAAAAGTAATTATTTATAACCCGCACCTCTTCAATTATACTCTTAATAATATCAATAAATCCAACCTTTTAATCTTCATAATCCCAAAAATTTAATTTATAAGTTTATGACACTTTATGGTATTCCTCCATTTTGCCTATATAAATTCATAGTTTGTTTCATCAAAATTCTCATTCAAGATTATTCTTTCTCTTCTCCATCACTATATAACTTGTGAATTAACCAAAGTGGGAAAGAAAACGACAAGATAAAGGTAAGAAAATTTCCGTTTTAAGAATCTCTCTTTGCATTTTTATGTGTTTGGTCATATTTTCTTTTAGTATACTTATATATTTATATTATGAATGACAGTAAACTTATATATAAGCGTTTAAATTTTATTCATATCCAAAGATGCAAAAAAAAAGGAGGTGCATAAGAAACAAAAGCAGGAAAAGGCTGAATAAAGAAATAGAAATAGAAGAAGAAACAAGAAGAAGAAAAAGAAGAAACAAGAAGAAGTAGAAGCATAAGAAGAAACAAGAAGAAAAAGCACAAACGAGTATTAGCTTAAATTTATCATTAACTAGTAAATATAATCGTGTTTCGCGCGATCATATAAAACATCAATAAATTCATGAAATAAATTCAATAAATTAAGAAAAAATCTCATTTATAAGTTCATCCAAGATGTAAGAGATATTTTGTATTTATGCATTCAAATTGATTACATAAATTAGTTGAATACAATTAAATTGTCAAATTCAAATCTTTGATATTATATTTTATTTCTCTATTTTTTTCTCATATTTTTTTATACATTTCTATTAATTTATAAGTTCATCCAAGATGTAAGAGAAATTTTATATTTATGCATTCAAATTGATTATATAAATTAGTTGAATACAATCAAATTGTCAAATTCAAATCTTCAGTATTATTTTTTTCTCTACTTTTTTCATGTTTTCTTTGTACCTTTCTTTTTTATATTTTTTTAATTTCATTTTACTTTAATCCTCCCACATTAATTTTGCGCATTCCTTAATTACACTCAATACAATTGACAAATTGTTATGAAATATAAAGTAAGAATAACAAGAATATAAAGTATGAATAACAAGAATAAATAAAGAGAGAAGAGAGAGACTTTTTTATTTCTCCTAAGTGATGAGAGATCACCTTAATTGAGAATACAATGAATAAGACTCCTCTATTTATAGAGAAAAATACTCCTAGTTTCTGACTAAAAGATAGATACTTCAAATCCTGATAGATATCAACTAGATCTTATTAGATCTTGATAAACATTCACTATAATGTAAATACATTTATAACACTCCCCTTGAATGTCTAGATAGATAATGTGCCTCGTTAAAACCATACTAGAAAAAACCCTATGAAAAAAAATTTAGTGAAGGAAAAAGAGTACACATCTCTAACAATACGAATATAGGTAAACTCATTAAAAATCTTACAAGGAAAATTCAGTGGGACAAAACCTCGTAAGGAAAAAAGAGTACAACACGTATCAACTCCCCCTAATGAGAACATCCTTGAACCTTTGCATCCCGATCTTATGCAAAATCTTCTTAAAGGTTGTAATTGGAGAAGATTTGGTGAATAAATCAGTCACATTGTCACTTGAACAAATCTGTTGCATGTTAATATCACCATTCTTTTGTATCTCATATATATAGAAAAGCTTTGGCAAAATGTGCTTCGTTCTATCTCTTTTTATGAATTCTCTCTTAAGATGTGCTATGTATGTTGCATTATCTCTATATATAATTGTGGGTAGATTGTCGTATTTCACACCATATTTTACTCGAATGAGATATATCATGGACGTCAACTATACACATTCTCGGCTTGCTTCATGAATAGCTATTAACTCAGCATGATTCGATGAAGTGGCTACGATGGACTGTTTTGTATATCTCCAAGATATGGCAATACCACCACATATTCACACATAGCCTATTTGAGATTGAGTTTTATACGAGTCAGATAAGTACCCAACATCAGCATGATCAATAAGATCGGGACTGCAATCTTTAGAATAAAATAGGCTCATGTGTTTTATCTCATTCTGATGTCTTCTAGTAGGAGCAAAAATATACCTTGCTAACAAATTGACTGAAAAGGCTATATCGGGCCTTATAGTATTTGCAAGATACATGAGTGCACCACTTGCACGAAGATATAGTACTTCATAACCAATCTAATTCAGTATATTTCTCATTTCAGCAAATAATCTATTGTTTTGAAAACTCTCCAAGAGTTTCAATAATTTTCAAGCTATAAGCTTATACAATATAAGGATTATCAATAAGTTTTCCAGAAACTTTTATATTTTGAATCCTTAAAGAAGTTTTCATATAAATTTTGTCAAGTGACAATATTCAACATTTTATGTGTGACATCTTCAAGTGTCTGGACTGCAAATCAAATAAGTTTTACGCTTACCAAGATGCATCCTTTCATGTTACTTGATAAATGTTTCTACGTCAGCATGCTTAAATAAACATAGAATTCATATCCTTGTAATCTTTTACAGTATTGCACCAATATTATATTAAAGATATTGATGATATATTATTTCTTATCGGTTCATAATGCAACATAACATTTTGAGATCTCATCACTTCATTATTTTCGTGTACCTAAACCTTTCATAAGGTTTCATGAAGTGTTATGTCGTAGGCTCTTCAAAAGCACATTGCCTTCTTATTGTGATTATTTGCTCCTTATTTTCCAAGGACTATTTCATTTGAAATCGATTGGTCTACCATGTTTCACACATGCATAGACTTTGTCCTTTAGAGACACAAAATAGGAGCAATTGCAACTTAAATATGAGATGCTTTTGGCATTTGACTTGAATTATCTTTTGAATGATGATAATTTCTACCACATTTCATAGGTTCTTATAATCTTCCTCTTATGTTAGGAAAACTAACATACATCCTCCATTTTATTTGAGGCATCCATCTTTGTGCATCATGGTATATTCATTAACCGTATACTGCATTAAAACTATTAGATGAAATAGTTAGTTCTTGACCTTGAACTAATTAAGAGGGAAGAAATAATCATAATTTAATTGTCTAATGCATACAAGTGTTATTGTATGCAACATATCATATTTCAGACCAACACATGAAGCTTTGATCTCTTTAGCAATGGTTTAGCTATTTATCGAAGGCATTCATGTCAAACCATCACCATCGAGATTGTCTTGATTACATAATCTGAAAGTTATGCTCTTAACTCAATTTTATTGAGCAAACAACTTTATGAATGTCAAACTACAGGTTGACAATGAATGTACATGTGATCATCTTATTGATGGATCTTTTCAAGATATCACATGATAGGTGAACGGACCCTTTTTCACCTTTTATACTTTTCATATTTTAAGGGACCCATTCCCAAAATTAGTTGGTCCAACCAACTTATCATGAGAACAAGCAACATTAAAAGTAATGAAGAATTTTTTAATTCTTCAATATATGCTCAATACTCAGTATGCACATCTTCGAGATGTCTCAATCGTTCATGGTAATTTATGAACTTTTATTTTAGAAAACTCCAAGTTTACCATGACATGTACCTTTTACTTTAGTAAATTTGAGATTTACTATTACATGAATAAAGTTCAGATTTACTTCTTTAGAAGTAGATTTCAAAATAATTCTTCTAAGTTATTCTACCTTTTTCGGATGTGTGTTGTGTGTGATACAATCATAATCAAGTGCACGTTTATATTAATAAGCTTTACTAAATATTATCACATCACCCCAGGAATGGATATGTGCTTATAATAATCAAAATTTTCATTCCCATGAATGAAATGTAATCGTGCATTGAACTTATCAAATTATGATAGCTTATAACCTCTTTAAAAATATTGCTAATTTAAGAGCAAATTGAGGTGTTCATATAATGTAGAGAACTTTTCTCCAACATATCTCTAATTATAATCACAATAAGTGTGTGAAGATATCATCACTTGTCTTCTCTCAGACATATTATGTATTGCTACCACATTCACTTCAGAGAATAAAGCATATTCAATGGTTTAGATTTCACGACTTTTCACCAAATACCCATTATTTTGTCTTAGAAATCATAATATCATCAATATAGTGCATTGAGATTTCAAACTCAACGTCTTATCTGTATAAAGACGTCTTAGGCGATAAATCGATGAGACTTGAACCCAATATCTTATTTTTATGGTGCATGCATTCATATCGTGCTTTTGGGAGGATGACCATTTTCAAGTGGTCAAATCTTTCTTTTAGGCTATTCCAAAAAACAAATGGATCCTTAGTAGTAAGGTATTCAATTTGTAGAATTTTTTCAAGATGGTGACGCAAGAAAATCATAACCTTAGCACGATTTTGAATAAATGTTGTATTTTCTTTCTTTATGGCATCTCCAAGACCCATATTTTAGCATCCAACACCTATGAAAGGCAGTTCTTGCTCGAGGCAACAAACTAAGATTTTGTAAGATTATTAGCAATATGAGAAAAAAGGAAAATAATACCTTAGTCTTCAAATTTGAGACGGCAGAGTCTCGTGCTGCTAACGTGTTATGAAATATAAAGTAAGAATAACAAGAATATAAAGTAAGAATAACAAGAATAAATAAAGAGAGAAGAGGGAGACTTCTTTATTTCTCTTGAGTGATGAGAGATCATCTTGATTGAGAATACAATGAACAAAATTCTTCTATTTGTAGGAGAAAATACTTCTAGTTTCTGACTAAAAAACATATACTTCAAATTCTAACAGATATCAACTAGATCTTATTAGATCTTGATAGATATTCACTATAATATAAATATATTTATAGCACATATAACCTTTTTAGAGAGTTTTATATGAATATACAGTCCTAAAAAATAAAGCAACCAAAGAATAGTAACATATTTAGCCAAAATTTAAACCTTGTTATAAATGTATTTACATTATATTGAATGTCTATCAAGATTTACTTTGATATCTATTAGGATTTGAAGCATTTGTCTTTTACTCAGACTAGAGTAAATTTCCCCTATAAATAGAGGGATTTTGTTCATTGTATTTACAATCTTATGATCTCTCATCCATCAAGAGAAGAAATAAGAATCACTCTCTCTATTCTCTCTACTCTTCTTCTTTATTCTTTCTTGTTTTATAACACATTATCAGCACGAGACTCTTCCAAACAAGGTGAGATTATAAATCTGAAGGATTTCAAGGTTAGTAATTCTTTATGTTATCTTTCTTTTGCTACTACTACTACTACTACAACAACAACAACAACAAACCCAGTGTACTCCCACATAGTGAGGTCTTGGGAGGGTAAGATGTACGCAGTCCATACCTCTACCTCTAAAGAAGTAGAAAGGTTGTTTCCGATAGACCCTCGGCTCGAGACACAGAATACTACACAAATACATAGTAAAGTATGAAACAAGATGGCATAACATAAATACAACACCCACAAGTAATAGAAAACAGAGAAAAGTAAACAGATTCATAATAAAGCATGAAACAAGGGTATCATAACAAGAATAATACCCCCACCAAGTAATTCCCTACACTAGCGACCCAAACTGACCCTAGCCTTCTGCCCTAATTCGCGTCCTCCAGATCTTTCTATCTAGGGTCATGTCCTCAGTGAGTTATAACTGCTCCATGTCCCGCCTAATTACCTCCCCCAGTACTTTTTCGGCCTACCCCTACCCCGCCTAAAACCATCCAAAGCTAGCCTCTCACATCTACCATATTATACTTGATAGTCCTTGTAAAAAGGGAAAGGATAGGCTTTTGCTTACTGTTGGAATATTTACATAGTTACCAGCAAAACCTTTGTGCTTGATTTTAATACAACTGTTACCTCCTCAAAAGATAAGGTACACAGAGAACTAGATAAATGCAGACTAGAATCCAATCAAATTGCAATTTTCATGTAAATTACCATATGGGACTTGCAATATACCTAGTATTTAATCCAACACCAACACGAACTAACTGAGCGACACGAGGCACTACTAACTCCACCGACTGTGAATCAATAACATCAATGTAACGATCAAGGGTTTACCACATTGGAGAGCCCTTTGCTATTGATATACGGAGGTTTTCAAGCTTTTCAGTTTGTATACCAACATTTGCAGCATGCAACTGAGATAAGGGAGAGACCAGAAGAAAAGGGGAAAACACAGAAAATAAAAAGAAAAATAAAATAATGTTCCAGATAATACGAAGTATCAAAGCAGTATCAAAGAAACAGAATTATCCAGTCCTCAACATAATTTAAACCTTAGGCTTCCAGGCTTGATAAGCTTTCAACCATGCAGCAGACTAGGTTAGGTAGATGTGGCCGAAGTGCTACTACTAATATAATTATTATTGAATTTGAGAAAAAATAATTGGTTTGAAACCATTTATATTTTAAATTTATTTCTCAAGAACAATATTATCAAAAAGGATGATAATATGTTGGGTTCAAGTCCCATCAATTCATGCCTAAGACACCTTTATATGAATCAAATATTGAGTTTGAATCTCAATACACCATATTGATGATATTGTGATGGCTAAGGTAAAATAATGGGTGTTTGCTGAAAAGTCATGAAATTCGACCCATTGAATATGCTTCATTCCATGAAGTGAATGTGGTAGCAATATATGATAAGTCTGAAATATGACAACTTACTTCATTCTTAAGGTGTATGTGGTAGCAGTGCATAATATGTCTGAAAGAAGACAAGTGATTGAAAGACAAGTGATTGACTGCACGAATATACACGTAGAAGGACAATATGATAATGATCATCAAAAGTGATGATATTTTCACACGCTTATATGATTATAAGATATGCTAGAGAAAGAAAAATTCTCTACATCATATGTATGCCTCGATTTTCTTCTGAAGTAGCAAAATCTTGAAAGGGGTTATAAGCTATCATAATTTGATAGGCTTAAGGCACGATTATATTCCATTCCTGGAGAATGAGAAACTTATTAATGCAAACGTGCACTTGATTGTGATTGTATCACAACTCATCTCCGAAAGAGGTTGAATAATTTTGAAATCTACTTCTGAAGTGGTAAATCTAAAATTTATTCATGTAATAGTAAAATCTGAAATTTACTAAAGAAAAAGTTCATGTCATGGTAAACTTGAAGTTTACTAGAATAAAAGTTCATAAATTGATATGAACGATTGTGACATCTCAAAGATGTACATGTATTAAAGAACTAGAAGATTCTTTAAGAATTGTTTATGTCGTTTATTCTCATAATAAGTTGGTTGGACCAACTAATATTGGGATTGGATCCCTTCAAATCTAAAAATTATAAAAGGCGAATAAGGGCCCGTTCACCTATCATGTGATATGTTAAAAAGATGCATCAATAAGATAATCACATGTACATTCATTATCAACCTGCAGTTTGACATTCATAAAGTTGCTTGCTCAATAAAATTGAGTTAAGAACATAATTTTTAGATTGTGCAATCAAGAAAGTTATCTATATGATGATGGTTTGACATTGAATGCCTTCGATAAATAGCTAAACCATTGCTAATGAGAACAAAGTTTCATGTATTGGTCTGAAATATGATATGTTGCATGCAATAACACTTGTATGCATTAGACCAATAAATTGTGATTATTTCTTCCCTCTCAATTGGTTTAAGATTGGGAACCAATTATTCCATCTAATAATTTTGATGTGCGCTGTACGATTAATGAATATACCATAATGCACAAAGATGGATTCCTCAAAGAAGTAGAGGATGTATGTTAGTTTTCCTAACATAAGGGGGAGATTATAAGCGCTATGAAATATGTCAGGAATTATCACCAAATCCTCATCCAAAAGATAATTCAAGTCAAATGTCGAAAGCATCTCATATTAAGCGCAAGTGCTCTTATTTTGTGTTCCTAAAGGACAGTCTATGCATGTGTGAGGCGTGGTAGACTAATCGATTCCAAATAAAATAGTGTAGACACGTAATTTTGTCCCCCTCGAAAGTTCGTTTTATTCATTTCCACCATAGCATACCGTGTACCCTCACCTACGTCATCATACCCCGCAAAAAAATAATAAAAAATAATAATAATAATAAACAAATAATAAAATAACTAACCCTATCTTATCCTAACCACCTACCCAATGAAAACATAACACCTCACCACTACCCCCTACCCCACATTACTCCACCCCCCACTCTCTTTTTCTTGTCAAGAAAGAAAACCTCAAAAATATATATACTCACATACACAAATCAAAGAAGAAGGGGTAAAGGAACAACAAGAAGAACAAAAAAAAACAAGAAAATGAGCTCTCTCTTTTTCTCTCTCTAAACTCACACTCCCTCTCTCCTCCAAAAACTTCGCCGGCGCCGGAGCAACCCACTAACCGGTCGGCTCCTTTCTTCCTTTTCCCCGTCGCCCAACAAACCAACCAACTTCGGCGACACCACCGTCAAACCCGCCTAGATCTGCGGCGGACAGTCAACTTCGGCGAAGACGCCGCCGTCGTTTCAACCATAACGACGTCGGCGCTGCCCTCTCTCTCGGTTCCGATCTCTCTTCTCCTCTGGTCAAACCCGCCAGATCTGCTGCCGCCGACCCGATCTCTCACCAGCAACAACGACAGCACCGACGTTAGTGCTAGCGTCGCTCCGCATTGGCCAGCTCCGGCCGCAGTCGTCCACCGGTGACAACACCGGTCGTCAGCCGAGAACCCGACCAGATCTCCGGCCGCCGCTTCCTCCTCCTTCCCTCCCTTCGGTGACAACAGTTACCATCGATGCCGGTGTCGCCGTCTCTCCATCACCGAAACTCCCTGGAGTCCGATCTACGTTGGGTTTTGATTTCTTGTTGTTTGTTGGTTAACCATGATTTCATTTATTTTGTGATTCGTCGTCGATAGTAGATCTCGAGTCATCTTTACTGAATTGTGTTGTCGTTCTCAGTTGCAGGTGTCGTATAGTAAAGCTTTTTTTTCATTCGCTGGTTTTGGAGTTGTTTCGGTCATCACTTTAATACCGAGTAGGGTTGGTTCGTTGTGAGGATCTCCGATCGAGTATTTTGGTCTTCGCATTTCCTTATTACCGACACAACGTGCTATCGAGGTCCATTTCTTAACTCGTCTTTTATATATATATGTGGTTGGTTGTTTTGATTGGTTGTGATTGCGAATAGTGATTATGGTTTTGTTGGATTTTTGTTATGTTGATATTATGATTGTGATGCTTGGTTGTGGATTTTGGTAGATTAAGGCATAAAATTGATCATGTTCTAATGGATGAATAGAAAGAAAGTCGGGGATGGAATCGAAAAATTGATAAAAGGATAGATTCGGTTTAATTTGATTTATTGTTGGTATGAATCAATGATGGAATTATGTCTTTAGTCGAGAACGCATAGGCAAACGTAGGCTGGGTAGGCAAATTTAGGAATAACAATTTGTTGGAGTGTTTTGAATATGTGCTTGAACGACACTTTCTACTTTATTGCACGAAAAGTTTAAATTGTACTCATTTGGCCGGGGAATGCCCCGAAGGATTTGTATAGATTTATCCGGGGAATGCCCCGAAGTACCTTGTACCCGGAGGACGTCCGCGATGAAGGCCCGAGGCGTCGGGTAAAGCATTAGTTTAGGATTAGCGTAGGTTTATTTTTAGTTCTTTTCTATTTTCGGGTTGTAATAATTGGATTGGATTTACATTTCGGTTTGTTTCGTTTTGTTTTGTTTGAGTGTTTTTTGCGTGCTTTTTTTTGTGGTTTATACCCTTCATAATGCCAAAAATAGTCGATACACTCCACCAAGCAACCGTGGTCGAACCATGGGATCGAGGGGTGCCTAACACCTTGGTTTAAGAATCAATTGGTTTCGAAAAAGGGATTTTCCAAAGGTGACTTGGCACACCGGATTATGCCAAGTAGCGACTCTGAATAAAAATACAAATAATCCTTTTTTTGGAACAAATTTTCATTTCTCGTTACTAAAAATAATAAATCCCTTTCGAACTTTAAAAATATTCCAATGTTTTGGAGTATGCGTTAAAAAAGGGGTGTGACATCTTCTGGCGACTCTGTTGGGGAATATGATAAGTTTTCAGAATTCAAGCTATTTTTGGAATCGTATCGGCTTTGTTTGGCATTACGAGTGTATAAACATTGTTTGTGGTTATTATTTGTGTTATTTTCACTTTTTATGCTTTTTCGTGCTCTTTGTTTATATTATTTATCCTATGTGTTACCGTTTTTATATCTGTCATCATGAGTCCACCCCCCGGCCTTCTTTCTGCAACAAGTCCGTAGTACACGTGTTGTACACGACCTCTAGTTGAGTCACCCTTATTCTAGGGGGGGAGCCGTCGGTGTTATGGAGTAGGTGGAAAGCAAAGCAGCCACTATCGACCATACGCTCCCCCGAACCGCTTTGTTAGTAAACCACAACGTAGGTCAGCCTTTAGGTCATGCTTATGTCCATCATGCGGAGACCTAGCAGGACCCACATGGCCCTTTGTAGGAGACTCCCCTTTAAAGCATTCCTACGTGCTAATTGTTGCATTTTTTAGGGTAAAGTGGTTATTTGACGGACTGATGTTTGAAAAAAAAAAAAGGAAGTTTTGTTTTCTTTTTCTACTAAAAAAATACCAAAAAGATTTTTCTATATAATTGGTGGTGTCAGTCTTGGTTAAAGCGTCTAGTTGAAAAAAAAAAGTTTTATTCATTTGTTTTTTATTGTGTCTCTTAAGTTAGGGTCAATTTATTAGTTAATCGTTAATTGTCCAATCTGGACGAACTACGCACCCCTGATTCTCCTCTTTCGGGATGTGAGATACGTAGGCAGCCTATTGTTGGTTCGGGGATCTTATTTAAAAAATTCAAAAAAAAAAGAAATGATTTTCTTCACTCTTTATTTAGAGTAAGTGTTTATACATATCTTGAAAAGAAAAAAAAAGAAGAAAAAAAAAGATTTTCCTCAATAGTCGTAGGGTTCATTTTTGGTTGATCTTATTTCAAAAATCCAAAAAGATTTTTTTTCACTCTTCATTTAGAGTAGGTGTTTCATTTACATCTTTAAGAGAAAACAAAAACAAAATATTTCCCTTTAATAGGTTCAGGTTTCATTTTTCGTATGAAATTCAAAAAAAAAAAATAATAATAATAATAATAAATTATTTTTTCGATAATCATAGATTTCATTTTGTACTGAAATCTGAAAATTCAAAAAGATTTTCTTCGCTCTTCACTTAGAGTAGATGTTTCATATACATCTCTAAAAGAAAACTACAAAAAGATTTTTCTTTAATAGTTTCAAGTTTCATTTTCCTATGAAATTCAAAATTAAAAAAAAAAAATCAATCAAAAAACCCAAAAAGATTTTTCTTTGTTAATCATAGTTTTCATTTTGTAAGAGGATGTTAAGCCTAAAAAAAAAAAAAAGATTTTCGTTAGTTCTTTTTGACAATTTGTTATTTTCTTTTCTTCTTAAAGTTTCAAAAAAAACAGAGAAAAGAGTTCAATTGACCATTTTGGCACGACTTCACGAACTACGCACACCTGATTCTTCCCTTTCGGGGGTGAGATACGTAGGCGCCCTTGTAGGGTTCGGTGATCTTTTCAAAAAAAAAATAATAATAAATAAATAAATAAAATAGAGAGGTTTTGAAAAACTATTGAACTCTAACCATTTGCTATCTCTTGTCCAGTTAGTTTAAGGTGGTTGGTTTGTGGCATTTTGGCTGGTCCTCCATATTGCTCCAAGTCACAGAGAAAGTTATGGCCAACAAGGATACCGAGTTAGTTGTCACTAATCAGATAGGGAGTTCGGGGAATGAGAATGTAGGAGATAATGAAGAGATTCGGAAATTAAGGCGGCAAATAATAGAAATGCATCAAGCTTGGGCTAATGGGTTGCCGCCTCCTCCGGTTCCCACTGATAATCTGGAATATCTGTCTAGCTTGCCTCCCGTGTCACATGCACAATTTCTCATTTTTGTTGATATGCCACAACATGCATCAGGATCGACTCCAGGGCAACAATATCCAACCACTTTCAATATTCATTTCCTCACTCCTCAATACAAAATTACCACATGCTCGTCTCCGCCTGCTATTCGTGCTTTTTCAGCCCCACTTCCGTCTGAAGCTCCTACTTTTAATGTTAATCCAACGGTTGTGATTCCTCACTCTCAAGCGACCCTGTATTGAATATTTTTAGTGATCAGCATTACACTCCCGAGCCCACATTTAAGTCGACGGGTCCGTATGTTTTTCCTCAACCGTCTGAATTTCCTCCTGACACTGAGAAACCTGTTATGAAAGAAGAACAAGAGGAAATAGCCAGAAAATTGAGAAGTTTGGAACTGACTATGAAAAACTTGCAAGGACTTGGGGGGTACAAAAGTGTCTCATATAAAGATCTGTGCATGTTTCCAGGTGTACATCTTCCTCTTGGTTTTAAAATGCCGAAGTTTGAGAAGTATGATGGACATGGCGATCCTATAGCACATTTGAGATGCTATTGCAACCAGCTAAGAGGCGCTGGAGGGAAGGAAGAGTTGCTCATGGCATATTTTGGTGAGAGTCTTTCAGGTCTAGCTTCAGAATGGTTTGTTGACCAAGACATCGACAAGTGGAATAGCTGGGATGACCTGGCTAATAAATTCGTGCAACAATTTCAATACAATATGGAGTTGATTCCTGACGAGAAATCCTTAACTAATATGAATAAAAAGAGTACTGAAATTTTCAGAGAGTACGCAATTAGATGGCGTGAACAAGCTGCTAGGGTGAAACCGCCAATGAAAGAAAGTAAGATAGTGGAGACGTTTATTCAAGTGCAGGATGAAACATATTATCAAAACTTGTTACCTGCATTAGGCAAGCCATTTGTTGAGGTCCTCAAAATGGGAGAGATGATAGAGGATGAAATTAAGACTGGTTGTATTATGAGTTTTGCAATATTAAAAGCGACTACTCAAGAAATTCATAAAGGTTTGGGAAGTATGGGAGGAAAGAAGAATGTGGAAGATACATCTGCCATTGCAGTTGGACAACAAGCATGGGCAAGAGGACCACACCATCGTTACCCACGGGCTCAAACCCAAGTTTATGCCCAAGCTCCACAGAATCTTTACCAAAATCCATCATATCCCATTCCCCTACCTCCATATCAAGTGTATAATGCGCAACCTCATGTTCAACCTCCATCTTACCCACACTGGCGTGCGCTAACTCTGCCGAGTCATCCTCCAACTCCACATACATACCGAAGCCCTTCTAGGCCTGGTTTTTAATTTAAGCCAAATAATGAAATGAGACAGAAGTTGAGAGATAACTTCACACCCATTAGAGAGTCGTATGCAAGTTTATTCCAGAGATTGATACAGTAGGACATGATCACTCCTCTCCTTGGGTATACTCCCAACCCATATTCAAGAAGTTTTGTTCCTAATGTACGATGTGCATATCATTCTGATGTTCAGGGTCACAGTATTGAAGATTGTCGTGCTTTGAGAAGAGAAATTGAAAAGATGATTCAAGATAAATCAATCATGATACAGAACATTGACAGTGAGGAAAGCTCTAGTCATGCTGATATGCAAACCAGTAGCTAAGATGCCGGGCTGAGCAATTGAGAAGTCACCCCTCTCCCTACTAGGAAGAGGTTTGGTAGCTTGTTTTGTTTTATTTTCTGCTGTCTGAACTATCTCAGGGTTGTAGTTCGGGATCTATCTTGTTTTGTCCTTTTGTTGTTTATGTTCAAACCCTTCTATCTTTTATTTCAACTAAATGAAGTGTCCCATTTTTCTTTGTGTTTTAAATACATGTTGTTTGTTTGTTTTCTTTATATAGTACATTTTGTGTTAACTCTAGTGATATGACATGCAGTGAAATTTTCAGCCAGATCTTAAAATCCAATTTAAGCATGAACTTTGAATCGGAGGGTTAAAGTTAAAAAAAAAAAGCATATGAGAAAATAGATAAAGTGTTGAGACATTTGGTAATAGGTTAAGGCAATTATTTTGAGAATTACAAGAATAACTTGGCTATCGATCGAAAGACAGATCCCAATTAGGTCAAATAGTGGACGTGTGATCCCTATATCAAAGTTAACAAGAAGATAATTAGCTCTACAGAAGCATGAATCACTCGATGTGAGGGATGCATAACAAAGGTAGAGTTGTATCTTTGACAAGCATATAAAAAGAAGTGAAACACATGTTCGAGGCAGGTTAGTGTTGTAAAACATGTCATAAGTGATATTGGTCGTGTACTTTCACATTGCATGCTATATGCTTGAATTCTCAAGGATTGATATGATGAAGGCATTTCATTCTGCTATCCAAACATTGTGTCATCCTTTTTTAACCCTTTTGAGCCTTAGTGTTATTTTCTTTCATACCCCTCTTTTGGAATCAAGATAGAGTAAGCAAAGTTCAAAGAATAGTGTCAAGTAAGAAGATAAAGTCAAAAGTTACAAAAAGAGACAAAAATGTTTCCAAAAAGAGTGTTAAGAAAATAGAGCTAGAAAAAAAAAAGAATTGCGAAGTGAAAAGAGCGAATAAAAGAAAAAAAAGAGAAAAATCAGATCAAACAAAAGGACAAGCTGCCAGAACTACGCATGACCTGATTCTCCTCTCACGAGGGTGAGATACGTAGGCTGCCCTACTAAGGGCTCGGTCCAACCAAATAAATAATTTAGAATCACCCAGTCAAAAGAAACTGGGGCATGAATTAATCCTCATTGTTTGAGTCGATTCCAAAAGTTGTAAGTCCTAACCCACTTCAAGTGTCGTTTGGGCCTCACGCCATCCTTTCTTTCTAACCCTATCCAAAAGCCAGGTTACAACCAATGAAAAGACCTTCAGATCAATCTTTGGGGATGTTAAGGCAAAGCATGCAAGGGATACGCTGATGTATTTGGGAACTACCTATCTTCCTCATCCCAAGGAACCAAGAGAGAAATAAAAATGAGAGAGTCTTATTGGTGAAAACCCTTACGGGCACCCTAAGGCGATAGTAAGTTGAGAGAGATAAAAAAGAGAGAGTCTTATTGGTGAAAACCCTCACGGGCACCGTGAGACGATTGTGAGTTGAGAGAAAAGAGAATAAGAGAGTCTCATTAGTAAAAACCCTCACAGACACCATAAGGCAAGGGTGAGCTGAGGGAAAGACCCTTCAAAACGTCACTAGCCGAATGACATCTGAATGCAATTGATCTAAGGAAACAACTCAATTTCAAGGTCATTAACTCAACAATAATTGGTACAGAGGCTGGATGGAAAGATCAGGTAGCTTAATCCAAAAGGCATGGCATAATCATTAGATTTGACTGTCATTTTTAGAAAATTTGTCATTTCTTTATTTCAAATAGGGACACTCATTGTCTTTTCTTTCTTCTCTTTATTTTATTTTGTTTTTCTTGAGTCAGTGGTCCAAATAAAAGTCATTGTCATTTTCCTCTTGTTTTTGAGTCAAGTCCATATCAAAACAAGTGAGAAAAGAATTCAAAACTGGCCACCAACTTCTTCAATTGCACAATGCAAGACAAAGTCAGCATATGAAAGAGACATAATTGTGAACTTATTAAACACCAAGGTTTGAAGGATTTATCTGAGAAGCATGACAAAGCAGAGATACTGTGGTTATTTTGGAGTCACTATTAATGATCTGAGTTTGGGTCAATGACACAACAAAGCAGGGGCAAATGTTAGCAATTTGAAACAAAATGAAGGGAATGAACACTAGAGCAAATGCCTGGAAAGCCAAGTGCTGCAAACTACCACTAAGTTTTTAACTGACAAATTTTCTTTATTGAAACAGGGGCAAATTCGTTTCATTTGATTCAGCTACCATTGGAAATGCACATCCATGGATTTTACTTTCTGTTCAGGACCCTCCTGGAAAATGAGATTTTACTTTTTGTTCAGGACCCTCCTGCAAAATGAGATTTTTACTTTCTGTTCAGGACCCTCCTGCAAAATAGGATTTTACTTTCTGTTCAGGACCCTCCTGCAAAATGGGATTTTACTTTCTGTTCAGGACCCTCCTGGAAACTGAGATTTTACTTTTTGTTCAGGATCCTCCTGGAAAATGGGATTTTACTTTCTGTTCAGGACCCTCCTGGAAAATGAGATTTTACTTTCTGTTCAGGACCCTCCTGGAAAATGGAATTTTATTTTCTGTTCAGGACCCTCCTGCAAAATGGGATTTTTACTTTCTGTTCAGGACCCTCCTGCAAAATGGGATTTTTACTTTCTGTTCAGGACACTCCTGGAAAATTAGATTTTACTTTTTGTTCAGGACCCTCTTGGAAAATGGGATTTTACTTTCTATTCAGGACCCTCCTGGAAAATGGGATTTTATTTTCTGCTCAGGACCCTCCTGCAAAATGGGATTTTACTTTCTGTTCAGGACCCTCCTGCAAAATGGGATTTTACTTTCTGTTCAGGACCCTCCTGCAAAATGGGATTTTACTTTCTATTCAGGACCCTCCTGCAAAATGGGATTTTACTTTCTGCTCTGGACCCTCCTGCAAAATGGGATTTTTACTTTCAGTTCAGGACCCTCCTGAAAAATGGGACTTTACTTTATGTTCAGGACCCCCCTGAAAAATGGGATTTTTATTTTCTGTTTAGGACCCTTCTGAAAAATGGGACCACGCTTTCAAAATGAAATACTGCCTTATAATAATCCTGGTGTGGGAAATCCCAGCAACATTTGTAAGGAGACGCATTTCCTTATTTGGGTAATCCCAGCAGCATTTGTAAGGAGACGCACTTCCTTGTTCGGGTAATCCCCGCAACATTTGTAAGGAAACACACTTCCTTATTTGGTGAATCCAACAACATTTGTAAGGAGACGCACTTCCTTATTTGGTAAATCCAACAACATTTGTAAGGAGACGCACTTCCTTTTTCGGGTAATCCCAGCAGCATTTGTAAGAAGACGCACTTCCTTGTTCGGGTAATCCCAGCAGTATTTGTAAGGAGATGCACTTCCTTGTTCGGCTAATCCCAGCAGCATTTGTAAGGAGACGCACTTCCTTGTTCGGGTAATTCCAGCAACATTGGTAAGGAGATACACTTCCTTGTTTGGGCAATTCAAGAATCGTTTGTAAGGAGACGCACTTTCTTATTTGGGCAATTTAAGAAACATTTGTAAGGAGACACACTTCCTTGTTTGAGCAATTCAAGAGACATTTGTGAGGAGACGCACTTCCTTGTTTGAGTAATTCAAGAGACATTTGTGAGGAGATGCACTTCCTTATTTTAGTAATTCAAGCGGCATTGGTAAGGAGACGTACTTCCTTGTTTTGGTAATTCAAGCGGCATTGGTAAGGAAACACACTTCTTTGTTCTGATAATTCCTGCAACATTGGCAAGGAGATGCACTTCCTTGATTGGGTAATTCGAATTTTGCTTTTTAGGTGATGAACTTCCTAACGTAAATCTCGATTCCTAGAAGATGCACTTTCTAGTCGAGTTATTGCACTTAATCCTTAGGAGACGCATTTCCTTGCTAGTTTTCATTTTTTAGGTGACACACTTTTAACTTAAACTTGTATCTCTAGAAGATGCACTTTCTAGTTAGAATCCCTCACTTTAATTCTTAGGAGATGCACTTCCTAGTCTTGGTTATTTAATTTTACTCTTAAGAGATGCATTTCTTAGTCAGAGTCTTGATTCATCATTGCAACATCCAAGAAGGTATGATGTGATTTTCCCAAAAGTCTTCTAATGATAAACTGGGGCAAAAAAATTCAATTTCTGTTTTTGAAATTTTACTTTTCTGGCAAATAAAATCTCTTTATAATAATATTTGTTTGGGATAATTTTCTTTTTTTTTAGTTTTGATGTGGTTTCAGGAGCCCGCCTGCAGAATAGGGTAAAGAAGTTGAAAGCATAGCAACAAAGTGATGAAATTGCAAGTCAGGAGCCCGCCTGAAGAACAGGGTGATGAAATAGCAAGTCAGGAGAGCGCCTGAAGAACAGGGTGATGAAATAGCAAGTCAGGAACCCGCCTGAAGAACAGGGTAATGAAATAACAAG
This sequence comes from Capsicum baccatum var. pendulum, assembly GCA_030864225.1. Classification (NCBI taxonomy): domain Eukaryota; kingdom Viridiplantae; phylum Streptophyta; class Magnoliopsida; order Solanales; family Solanaceae; genus Capsicum; species Capsicum baccatum. The sequence continues at coordinate 68,788,019 of CM061558.1, read as the reverse complement.
TCAGGAGCCCGCCTGGAGAATAGGGTGAAGAAACGAAAGTCAAGCAACAAGTTGGAAGAAATATCAAGTCAGGAGCCCGCCTGAAGAATAGGGTGATAAAAGTCGAGTCAAAAGCCAACAGAAGCTGTATAGATAGGATTTTTGTAATTTCCTTTATGTTTTAGCTTTTAATTTTCATTTTGATGTAATAACAGAGCTGCGGACCGAAACCTCGACGGAACCTCACTCGACTCTCCAACTCGGTATAGTCCACTCCTCTTCCAATCCTTTGAAATACCCGTGACTTGGTTCCCTTATAACTTGGGTGGGTAGGCTGTCCTAATTCAAGACCCGGTAGTCCTTCTTTCTTCTGTTTTTTCCTTTGAATAATGGTCGGGACAAAATTCTGTGTCGTTGTCTACTTCTTTGTCTGAAAACACTGCGTGTTTACATTCAAAGGGGGCATGATGTAGACACGTAATTTTGTCCCCCTCGAAAGTTTGTTTTATTCATTTCCACCATAGCATACCGTGTACCCTCACCTACGTCATCATACCCCGCAAAATAATAATAATAATAATAATAAATAAATAATAAAATAACTAACCCTATCTTATCCTAACCACCTACCCAATAAAACATAACACCTCACCACTACCCCCTACCCCACATTACTCCACCCCCCACTCTCTTTTTCTTGTCAAGAAAGAAAACCTCAAAAATATATATACTCACATACACAAATCAAAGAAGAAGGGGTAAAGGAACAACAAGAAGAACAAAAAAAAAAACAAGAAAATGAGCTCTCTTTTTCTCTCTCTAAACTCATACTCCCTCTCTCCTCCAAAAACTTTGCCGGCGCTGGAGCAACCCACTAACCGGTCGGCTCCTTTCTTTTTTTTCCCCGTCGCCCAACAAACCAACCAACTCCGGCGATACCACCGTCAAACCCGCCTAGATCTGCGGCGGACAGTCAACTCCGATGAAGACGCCGCCGTCGTTTCAACCATAACGACGTCGGCGCTGCCCTCTCTCTTGGTTCCGATCTCTCCTCTCCTCCGGTCAAACCCGCCAGATCTGCTGCCTCCAACCCAATCTCTCTCCAGCAACAACGATAGCGCCGGCATTGGTGCCAGCGCCGCTCCGCGTCGGTCAGCTCCGGCCGCAGTCGTCCACCGGTGACAACACCGGTCGCCGTCCGAGAACCCGACCAGATCTCCGGCCGCCGCTTCCTCCTCCTTCCCTCCCTTCGGTGACAACAGTCACCATCGACGCCGATGCCGCCGTATCTCCGTCACCGGAACTCCCTAGAGTCCGATCTACGTTGGGTTTTGGTTTCTTGCTGTTTACTGGTTAATCATGATTTCGTTTATTTTGTGATTCGTCGTCGATAGTAGATCTCGAGTCGTCTTTATCGAATTATGTTGTCGTTCTCGGTTGCGGGTGTCGTATAGTAAAGCTTTTTTTTCATTCGCTGGTTTTGGAGCTGTTCCGGTCATCACTTTAATACCGAGTAGGGTTGGTTCGTTGTGAGGATTTTCGATCGAGTATTTTGGTCTTCGGATTTCCTTATTACCGACACAACGTGCTATTGAGGTCCATTTCTTAACTCGTCTTTTATATATATATGTGGTTGGTTGTTTTGATTGGTTGCGATTGCGAATAGTGATTATGGTTTTGTTGGATTTTTGTTATGTTGATATTATGATTGTGATGCTTGGTTGTGGATTTTGGTAGATTAAGGCATAAACTTGATCATGTTCTAATGGATGAATACAAAGAAAGTCGGGGATGGAATCGAAAAATCGATAAAAGGATAGATTCGGTTTAATTTGATTTATTGTTGGTATGAATCAATGATGGAATTATGTCTTTAATCGAGAACGCATAGGCAAACGTAGGCCGGGTAGGCAAATTTAGGAATAACAATTTGTTGGAGTGTTTTGAATATGTGCTTGAACGACACTTTCTACTTTATTGCACGAAAAGTTTAAATTGTACTCATTTGGCCGGGGAATGCCCCGAAGGATTTGTATAAATTTATCCGGGGAATGCCCCGAAGTACCTTGTACCCGGAGGACGTCCGCGATGAAGGCCCGAGGCGTCGGGTAAAGCATTAGTTTAGGATTAGCGTAGGTTTATTTTTAGTTCTTTTCTATTTTCGGGTTGTAATAATTGGACTGGATTTACATTTCGGTTTGTTTCGTTTTGTTTTGTTTGAGTGTTTTTTGCGTGTTTTTTTTGTGGTTTATACCCTTCATAATGCCAAAAATAGTCGATACGCTCCACCAAGCAACCGTGGTCGAACCACGGGATCGAGGGGTGCCTAACACCTTCCCCTCGGTCAACAGAATTCCTTAGCCGGAATCTCTGTGCGCAAACCGGTTTAAGAGTCAATTGGTTTCGAAAAAGGGCTTTTCCAAAGGTGACTTGGAACATCGAATTATGCCAAGTGGCGACTCTGAATAAAAATACAAATAATCCTTTTTTTGGAACAAATTTTTATTTCTCGTCACTAAAAATAATAAAACTCTTTCGAACTTTAAAAATATTCCAATGTTTTGGAGTATGCGTTGAAAAAGGGGTGTGACAAATAGTCCTTGAAAAATAAGGAGCAAATAATCATAATAAGAAGGCAATAAGCTTTTAAAAATAAGGAGCAAATAATCATAATAAGAAGGCAATGAGCTTTTGAAGATCCTACGACATAAAACTTCATGAAACCTTATGAGAGGTTCATGTACCTGAAAATAATGAAGTGATGAGATCTCAAAATATTATGTCGCATTGTGAACCGATACGAAATGATATATCATCAATATATTTGACACAATATTGGAACAATATTATGAAAGATTACGAGGATCTGAATTCTACGTTTATTTAAGCATGCTGATGTAGAAACATTTATCAAGTGAAATGAAAGGATGCATTTTGGTAAACGTAAAACTTATTTGATTTGCAGTCCAGACATTTGAAGATGTCACTCATGAAATGTTGAATATTGTCACTTGACAAAACTTATGTGAAAACTTTTAAGGATTCAAACTGCTTGAAGCATATAAAAGTTTCTGGGAAACTTATTTATAATCCTTATATTGTATAAGCCTATTGCTTGAACATCATTAGAGCTCTTGGAGAGTTTTCAAAGCAATAGATTATTTGCTGAAATTTGAAATATATCGAATTGGATTGGTTATGAAGTACTATATCTTAGTGCAGTTGATGCACTCATGTACCTTACAAATACTACAAGGCCTATAGCATTTTCAGTTAATTTGTTAGCAAGATATATTTCTGCTCCTACTATGAGACATCAAAATGGGATAAAACACATGAGCTTGTTTTATTCTTAAGATTGCAGTCCCGATCTTATTGGTCATGCTGATGTTGGGTACTTATCTGACCCGCATAAAGCTCGATCTCAAATAGGCTATGTGTTCATATGTGGTAGTACTGTCATATCTTAGAGATATACAAAGCAGTCTATCGTAGCCACTTCATTGAATCATGCTGAGATAATAGCTATTCATGAAGTAAGTCGAAAATGTGTATGGTTGAGGTCCATGATACATCTCATTCGAGAAAAATGTAGTGTGAAATATGACAATCTACTTATAATTTTATACAGAGATAATTTAGCATACATAACACATCTTAAGGGAGGATTCATAAATGGATATAGAACGAAGTTCATTTTGCCAAAGCTTTCCTACATACATGAGCTACAAAAGAATGATGATATTAACGTGCAACAGATTCGTTCAACTGACAATGTGACTAATTTATTCACCAAATCTTCTCCAATTGCAACTTCCAAGAAGATGTTGCACAAGATCGAGATGCAAAGGTCAAGGATGTTCTCATTAGGGGGAGTTAATACGCGTTGTACTCTTTTTTTCTTACGAGGTTTTGTCCCACTGGTTTCCCTTGTAAGGTTTTTAATGAGACGGCCGAAATGCGTATTATTAGAGATGTGTACTCTTTTTCCTTCACTAGATTTTTTTTCCTATTGGTTTTTTTCTAGTAAGGTTTTAACAAGGCGCATTATCTACCAATTAGACATTCAAGGGGGAGTGTTATAAATGTATTTACATTATAGTGAATGTCTATCAAGATCTACTTTGATGTCTATTAGGATTTGAAGCATCTGTCTTTTACTCAGACTAGAGTAAATTTTTCCTATAAATAGAGGGGTTTTGTTCATTGTATTTACAATCTTATGATCTCTCATCCATCAAGAAAAGAAATATGAATCACTCTCTTTATTCTCTCTACTCTTCTTCTTTATTTTTTCTTGTTTTATAACAAACCTAAATAAATTTTCTTTTTTGTCTAAATTAATTAAAAAAAAAAAAAAGATGAAACGATTTCAATTTATTAGGTAATGATAAATTCCTAGTAATTTGCTGGTGCTTGCATTAATGTGGCCGACCAATTATTACTTCCCTTTTCTATAGCCTTTTCTTTTTTTATTTTTACATTGATAAAATACTTATTAATTATTTTAATTTGTTATAAATTTGGATAATGATGCTTATATTTTTTTATCAACTGTATATAAGGTAAATCTATAATAGCAGTATATATCGAATACTATATGTATGTGAATTGTATAATTAAAATAATTCTGCAAATACAATATCATATCAATATATATTAAATATTGTATGTATATATGGTATATTTTTACTAATACAACAAATATAGTAGCAATATATATTAACTATTTTATAGTAAAAAACCTATATCAATAATATAATATTTTTGTTATAATTTATTATTATTATTTTATGTCAACGAATATATATTAATAATGTACATTGTCATTATATACATTGGATATAAACACAATACATAATATAAATTATTTAGACAAGCATATTGTGAACTATATAATAACATTATATTATATGAAAAGTAATAGTATATCATATTATATTATTTAATATATGATGAATATAAATAGTGTGTATCGATTTTTGAAAAGAAAAGAAAAATTTACTATCAAAATTTACTAAAATAATGCAGTAATATTAATGGTAGGCAAGAGAAGTCGGAATAGATAAAAAAGATAATAAGTTTAAATTCAAATTTGATGGGATCTCATTTAGTTATTATCATAACAATTAAATTTTATACATATGCTAAAATTGAAATTAATTAAGCTATTTATGAAAAGATGTAAAAGTTAGGCCATTTATGTCATTAAATCATATTAATATGTTGTGCAATGTATAATTTTCTTTTTCTTATTTTATCAAAAATAAAATCTCAAAAGGCAATTCGCTGATTTTTCTGTAACATTCTAAGAACTTTTTAGGTAATATCTCTTACCTTTTAAATAATTTACCATTACCCTTCACAAATTTTGGGGGGGAAATATTGAACAAATAAAGATTATATATGAAACAAATTAAATAAATTAATTTCAGCCATATTATATGAAATAAAAAAAGGAGAATTAAAATAAATAAACATCATTCACGCAATGTAAAGTGACTAAATATCGTCATATGAGAGTACAAAACAGTTGGACACTCGATCAAATGGGTATAAGGGAGGACAATGATAGTAATAACCAATAACTTAGAATAAACGTCTGCATTGAGAAAGACTTCTTGTTCTCAAACATTACTTATCCGATGAACACCTACAAGTGACAACCATGACTCCTCCTTATGCTCATTACATACGTCTAATCTCATGTCATGATAAGTAGTTGTTCTTTAGTGCTTGGATGATTCATATTTTTTTTTTATTTCTCGCCCTTTTTAATCCCATCTCAATGATCTACGACTATAGCTTGCCTTAGTTAACACTTGATCACGTTCAAAAGAGATTGGGTGTCACAATTGATGTATCTAAATTGCTTTATAATGTTTGAATGGTGTTAATTGACATACTTTAATTTTATTTCTCTTTTTTTGATCATTACCTTAAACTGTCCATATATTCAGTAAGTTTAGCATAACCATTGTATAGGTCAATAATCGATCAATGTTTAAATCGATAATAAGTCTATAATCATAAATAGTCTTTAGAAATATTTAAACTGTACTGTTGAATCATCAACAAAGACATAAAGTTCAATATACATAAATGGAATATAAAGTAAACACAAAGTTGTACATAAATTAAACATAATGCTGAAAATAAATTAAACACAAAGTTGTACATAAAACGCAGTTTTTTCATTATAAAGTTCATTGCATTTACATATACTAATGTTGGGACAAAATTCCAACAAAAAAGATAAAAAGGAAAGCTTTCATTTACAAAATGGAGCCACTATGAAAGCTTTCGCAATGAACTATATTTTTCTAAACTACACTAGACTAGGGGGAAGTAGAGGGGGATGAGTTCATAGGGGTTCAAGTAGAGCTTCTCGTCTATGGCCCGAAGAAAATGGGCCATCCGCCGGAGCTCCATGTTCAGCCGCCACTGATCAACGGCAAGACCTTAGAAAAGAAAATCCAGGTTGCTCCTCAGTCGGAGCAAATCAAGGTTGTGGGTTGTCGTCATCCTGCGCATAAGACGAAGAGGGTACCTTCTCCTTGCCATTTTTTTCTCTACTTCTATTTGTGCTTAGTGATGCAGTAAAAATGGGTTTAGAATTGACCACTACCCTCTTTAAATAGACCAGAGGAGAACAAAATCGACCAATTAAAGCTATACACGTGTAGAGGAAAGATGAAAAGGCATGTGAGAATAGATAACGAAAAGTCGCAGTAGTCGAGTCATTTCAAAACGGCGCCTTTTTTGAAGCATCATTATTACATTGAAATGTTCAGTGTAAGAAGAAGAGGGTATCGTTAATAGACCACTTGAAAGGTGTATTATTTACTACGTATTTTAAACTTTACTCTGCAGACCACCCATAGATCTATTATATAGTATGAGTCTAGTCGATGTGTAATATGTGTAATCAATTTCATATATAATATTTAATAAATAAATTGGGATGGGTCTTTTCAAAACGACACCTTTTCTGATGCGTAATTATTATTTTGAATTCAACATTGTATGAAGAAAAGGATTTGTTCAATAGACAACTTGAAAGGTGTATTATACACTACGTATTGAATATTTACTCTGTAGAACAAACATTGTTTTATTATAAATTATGAGTCTAGTCGATGAATGTAGTGTATAATCTATTTAGTACATAGTGTTGACACCCAATTTCGGCTCGCCCTTTTTCCTCTAATCATTTTATCGATGCTCCTCGGCCCTAAATAATTTTCAAAAATTAAATAAGATTCATATTTTTTTTTTTATAAATTTTTCTATTTCTACAAATTTTTAAATAAAAAAAAAATTATTTTTCATCATATTATAAAATATTTTAATTAAATATACTTAAATATTTAAACATTAAAATCGCAAAAAATATATATCTTTTGGTAATCGCATTCACTTTCTTTCTAATCTTTTATTTTTAGGGTGATATTATGACCCCATATATGCTCTTTGTTGTATAAAATAAATATTTAATATTCTTATTTTTACATATATTTTGTTATATTCTTATTTTTCACACACGCATATATATATGTATTTATTAAATTGCAAAAGATATTAAATTGGATGCTTATACAAATTGCGTCTGTAATTTATATGCGTTAAAATAATAAATAATTTTTGGGATAGCAGGAAGTATCGATAAAATTAATATCAATAGAAAAAGAGTATTCGAGCCAATAATAATCCAACTTTAATTTTTTTTTTACTCAAATGCCGGCTTTTATTTACAAATTTCAGCTAAAAAGTCTGAAAATTAGCCAAAAACTCAGTATAATTTCTATGTCCGTTTTGTCATTCCACCTCAACAGATACGAATTAATTTGATCCACTGATTACTTTTCAATCTAAGGATCCCGAAATTTTCAGTTATCGTTATATATATACATGAGTTAAAATCGTTTACACCTCTGAACTTTACCGTAAAAATCAAACACCCCCTCTCAACTTTGAACACTAATCATTCTCCCTCATTTTTTCTATTTGATTTTTTAAAATACCTATTTTACCCTTATATTTATATCAACATTTATATCTCTTTTTTTTTTAAGAAAAAAACTTTTATATACAAATATTTTTTAATTTTAAAATCTATATAACATATTTTTCTATAAAAATTAAATATTATTTTTAAGATAAAAAATAAAAGTGAGAAATATTAATTGAGTATATAATTTAATGACAAATTATAATGAAATAAATGAGAAAAATAGTAAAAATTAATTTTATTAAAAATAAAATTCTAATATATATTTATACGTGAAAATAATAGGTAATTATAATTTTGTAATTAGATATACAAATTCTCAAGCCCACCTTTTAATATTATTAGTAAATTCTTTTATAATTAATTACAAAATTTAAAGAAACTTTTAAGATTCAAAATTTTTATATTATATGTATTAAGTATGTATGTATGTAATTATGTTTATAGATGCTTATTTAATTTTCTCTTATTCTTTAATATCTATATAGATAAACGAGTTTTGGTTGTTAATATGAATTATTTTCTAAATTATAATTTAAAATGTATCAACAACAATCATTTGATTTGTAACAAATATACATCTACAACAACATCATATCTAGTGAAATTTTGTAAGTGAGGTCTGAGGAGGATAGGGGTACAAAAACCTTACAACTACCTAAGAGAGGTAGAGAGATTGTTTCTGAAAAACTTCCGACTATTAATTATTTTGTATATCTACATTCAAATAAATTTATAAAATTATAATCACATATTATTTTCTCGTATAAATAAATATTAAAGTTTTTAATTTTAATAAAATTAATTTTTACTATTTTGCTGATTTATAATATTATAATTCGCCATTAAATTACATACTCAATTAATATTTTTTACGTTTATTTTTTTATCTTAAAAATAATTTTTAACTTTTATACAAAACATGTTAAAAATGATCCGCTGCGTCTCTACGCGGACCGCCCCATCTTGTCCCGTGAAATCCGCTGAACTCAGGAAAATTGGGCCGAAAACGATGTAACAACTCGTCATTGACGTCAAATCCGCCATAAGTGGCCTGAAAAAGGTTGAAATCGATGGATTTGCTTCAGATGAATTCAAATTCTCTGTTTTCCCCTCGTTTTTACTTATTCGTTGTCTCAAATCCTGACATTAAAGTCCGGATTTGGCTATAAATTGCCAGATTCCCACTCCCTTGAGGACAGGGTTGATCATGGGAGATTAGGGGGACAGAGGTGAAGAAACAAAAAAAAAAACAAGTTGAAAAAGGAAAAGGAGTTTTCAAAATTTCCTAGTTTTCTTTCCAATTTCGAAGTTTCGGAGCGGGTTTGTAGTCGCCGGAGAATTCCTTGACACCGGAGCCCCAGTTTTGCTGCACCAAACAAGGTGCGAATTTGCCCCTTTAATTTCTTCATTCATCTTTTATCTCGTTCGGTCGATAAAGGTTTTGCTCTATGTGGTTAATTTGTTGTTGCTCGCTTTGGATTGCCTTTACGGCTAACCTAGTTCTGTTGTTTTGGTGAATTTATCTTGGGTCTGAAATTTGTTTCATGAATATATAGCTGGACATTAGATTTGTTTTCGATTCATGTTTATATTCCCCGTTTGAGTTTAAAGACTTGATTTCGGACTGTTTTGTGGACAAATTATGCAAGATATCTGAAATATACCTTCTTACTGGACCTCTGTCTTTTCTCTCGCCTATTTTGAATATGCAAATATGTGGTGGTAATTTGTTTCATTCTAAGCTTCTATTGTTTTCAATGTGTGCGAATCTCTCCTTTATTTCCATCTCATTTTCGTTCCCGGGATATGTGATTCTGCTTTGATCCAACTCATATCCTATTGTGATGCTTAAAATTGGTGTTGTGAATGAATACCTGCGTATGTGAGCCTTTATCCTTTTTCTCAACTGTGCATTTGAGTCCCGAAAGTGAGTACGAATTTGATTTTGTTTCGAACATGTGTTTGTGGTAAGAGAAATAGCATAAGGTCCTCTTTATTCCTTCGTCCTTGGTTACCTGCTTGTTTACGTGAATCAACCAATGTGTTTTGTTTATTAAATTCCTACGTGTGATATTGTTTGGCATTTGGGCCGAATGAAGTGCATGAATTACCTCATTTTTCTTTGTTTGCCGTTCGTCCGGTCTCGTTGATTACATGTGCAGCTGTTTTGGTGTTCAAATAGGTGTGATTTACAAAATTTTACTCCTTTATACTTCGTACAATGCCAGGCCGCTATAAATTGTCGCTGCTTTCGTTTATTTACAAGTTTAAGAGTAGCTTAACCCTGCCAAGGTTGAAAAGTTTATTACTGTCCCTCCAAAATGAGTAAAATTTCATTTAAAAATGCTAATTTAAAACTTGGAAAGGGTTCAAGTTTGGCGTGGGAAAAACCTTTTGTTATGTTCATCGTTGAATTTGGAAAGTCCATTAAAGAGTTCTTTTTCATTTTTTGCTCCCCATGTACAGATGTAAAGAAAATCTTTTCTTTAAAAATGGGGCTGTTCTTAATATGTAGCAACGTGCAAGTTGAAGTTATTGATGTATATTAAACGATTGGAGCGTTTGCTTATGTATTATACCCTTTCGTAATACGGATCATAGTAGGTAGTATGTTATGGACTTCCTAGTTTCTAACAAAGTATTGTCAATCTTTGGGAGCATATGGCGTGCCTTGACAAAATAAAGTTTTTATTTCTTATCTGTTTAAGGAGATGGCTCACTCTACTAATATATTGTTTCCTCTCCTTCACCTATTTGGGAACACATGATTTTATTTCAATTTCAAGCTCCCTTCTTTGTTATTTTCCTTTAACTTTGTAGATAAAAGTGCATTTTGATTTTGGGAAAAATGATTTGGGTATGCTGTGTTGTTCGTTATTCGTGGACTGAGTTCGAGGATTCTGTTTCATCTTAAACCTCCTTTTCTATCAAAATGAATATAGTAAAGTGTGTGGTTGTTTGGTGTTCTCAATGCGAATATGTGATTTTACTTTAGTCTTAAGTTACGTTGTTTCTTTCTATTAACTTATGGATAAAAAATAAAATCCGATTTTGTGAAGTTATTCCGTGTGTGGGTATACAAGTCTGTTCATATGTGCATATGTGTATTTTAGGACTACTGGTCGTTTTGCCAATCAAGTTCATGAATAGCTGACTCGCGACTTTGGTGGGCTGTGGCAGTATTCTTGGTTTTTGTTCTTTTCTGTGGTGGTGTTGATGGTGGTGTTGTTCCTTTTCTGTGGAAGTTTGGCTATATGACTTGGTTTCGGTTTTGGTTACCCTATTTTATGTGGTTGCTTTAATATCCAAACATGTGATGTTTATTAGACTTTTTGCTCCTCTGTTTTGCTTTATTTACTAGGATATAGTGGTTGATACTGTTTGAATCCATCTCCAAGTTATTATTTGGTGTAAAAACTAACCCTAGAATTAGAAGTTTGTCTCCTCCATTGATTTGAATTTATAAATTTCCTTCCTTCGCCTCATTTTCTATTTGACTTAACATAGATGTCTAGTGTCGTTTGGTGTTAAATGTGATAAAATTATGATTTACTAATAACCAAACTTCTGGAAATTGTAGTTTGGTTCGTGTCCAACGTGTCCAGTTATAGAAGAGCCATTTTTGTCATCTCGAATTTTGTTTAGCTAAACTATTTGACATATAACTATGATCAACCACCTTTTGAAATATATAATATATTCATATCCTTGGGTTTTTTCTTAAAGTAAATTAGTTTGAAATATATAATATATTCATATCCTTGGTTCGAGGGATGACTCGAGGGGATAGAGTTAGGAATGAGACTATCAGAGAGAAGGTTGGTGTGGCTCCAGTGGAGTGCAAGATGCGGGAAGTCCGATTGAGTTGGTTTGGACACGTGAAGAGGAGGGACACGGATGCCCCGGTTCTTAGGTGTGAGAGGCTAGCGTTGGATGGTTTTAGGCGGGGTAGGGGAGGCCGAAGAAGTACTGGGGTGAGGTGATTAGGCGGGATATGGAGCAGCTACAGCTCACCGAGGACATGACCCTAGATAGGAAGGTCTGGAGGGCGCGAATTAGGGCAGAAAACTAGGGCCAGTTTGGGGCGTTAGGGTAGGGAAGTTTTTGGTGGGGGTTTTATTCCTGTTATTCTTCCTATTCTTATTTTTATTCCTATTCCTATTCCTCTTCTTGTTATGCTTTCGGTGTTCCTTGTTTTATTACGAATCTGGGTGTTTTCTGATGTTTCCGATGTTTTCTACTACTTATGGGTGCCGTATTTACGTTATGAAATCCTGTTCTGTGTGTTACTTTATATTTGTGTGGTGTCTCGCGTCTTGAGCCGGGGGTCTATCGGAAACAGCCTTTCTACTTCTTCAGAGGTAGAGGTATGGACTGCGTACATCTTACCCCCCAGACCCCACTAGGTGGGAATACACTGGGTTTGTTGTTGTTGTTGTGTAATTTGACCATAGGATGATTTATTTGGTGTGCTTTCTGTAGCCTACATCTTTGAATTATTGAATTATTTAATCGTTTTCTAATCTTTGTCTATCTCCTTTGTTTCATGTACAATTGGAAATCGGAGTTCCGCCATGGGACTCACTATTAACCCAACAATTGGGTCAATGGCCATAGGACAAGAGCTCGGGGTCCAAATCTCTAGAAGTCGGTTCCTTCGATAGGAAATCTACAGTATCGAGTTCCTTACTTTTCTCATTGCTTTTTCATATTTATTTCATTGACGTTGTATTACACTGAATATGTATTTCATGTGGCTTCGATTGGAATTGATTGACATTTTTTTGGTTAAAATTATCTAGAATTAGCTTCCTCGATTAACCTTTTATATTGGACGTTTACATATCATGAATGGACTCTTTAGAATTAAGGCAAATTTTGTTCTAAGTGCAATCTTAAAATACATTTTTCGAATTGGTTCAAATAGCTAGTAATTGCCTTAGTTTTTCAAATGCACTAATTAATGATTGACTCGACTTAATTGGAGTCTCAAAATGAATCACGGAGCGATTTTAGTTAGTCAAGACTTTCGCAAGTGACCCATCTAAAGTGCATTATCTTTTTAACTTGAGATAATCGAAATGGTCATTACATTTTATATTTTCTAACTTTACTTCAAGTTTTTCAGATTTCAAAGAGGCTTCAAAAGCACATGGTTAAAAGCCCCCAGTCTTACCTCAAATATCATCTTACACTTATATTTTGCGGGGGTTCTACGATCTCCTGAATTATTTTAAAATGAAATTATTACCTCCTTAAACTTTTTAAAGTAGAATTATTACCTTCTGAAATGAACTATTGTAAAGTGGAATTATTACCTCTCGAAAATTGACAATCAGTCATTTGGGATGTGGTGTGATGCACGCGCTGCCATGTCATTGTTACGTCATTTTTTTCTTTTTTTACTCTAAAAAAATTAATTATTTAACTTTATTATTTCCTTTCTTCTTCCCCACTTCTCATTTTGCTCCATTTTCTTCTTCAACCCAATTTCATCTTCTTCTTCAACCCATTTTGCTCCACACAAACGATCACAAAAATAAAAAATCTCAGCTACAGCAAAGCAAAAATTGCAACATAAAATGGATATAGACCAAAATAATTTAGTAAATTGCAGTGACAATGTGGTACCATAAGCATAGACATCAATATTTTTCAACCCCAAAACAACCTTTTTACGCAGCCCAATTCCAAGGAGTCGTTGAGTATCTTTCAAAATCGACGGAAATGACATTCCAGTCCTCGATTCCGTTATCAGAGCTGAATTATCAACTAAAGAAACACAACCCCATAAAGGCGACAAATGATTCTTAGCACTTTTCAAAAATGAATTTTTAGAGCTTTGAGTTATGGCATTTTGTGTTTTAACTTTTAGTAGTGTTGAAGGCAAGAATTTTATCTTCTAGGTTTTGTGTCATGATTCACAATATGATTTTGCAGTCATAAGAGTTCTAAATTCTTGTTTGGAAATTATATATGACATTGTGGGTTATGTTGGAATTATATATGACATTGTGGAAATTTAAAGTTTTGAGCTCGCCATTAATGACGGATTTTGAGCAAAAATAGAGAAAATCAGAGAAATGTGTTGAAAATTATATATGGCATTGTGGAAATTCAAAGCTTTGAGCTCGCCATTAATGCCATATCTTGAGCAAAAAGAGAGAAAATCAGAGTTCTTGAATTTTTCAAGTTTTTTGAATTGGAGTTTCTCATCTTCCTCATTCAAGAATTCATTAATCGGAGAAATGTTCTTGTTTCCTTAGTTCAAGTGTTTCTTGTTTTCGGTAATAACATTTTTCAAATTATCAAAAAATTTCATTAATGAGTCTTCGCCATTAATTAGTTCAAGAAAGATGAGAAAATGAAATTGGAGATGAGGAACTCCATTAATGAGCTCTTGAATTTTTGTTCTAAAAAGGAGAAGAAGAAGACATGAGAAAATGAATAAGAAAAAGTAATAATTAAAATTATTTTGTATAAAAAATATTAAGAATAATTTTTTAATAAAAAAATTCGTTCTCACTCTCTTGCCATGTCAGCGTTAAGGGGGGTAATAATTTCACTTTAAAATAGTTTCGGGGGGGGGGGGGGGGGGGGGGGTCATAGAACTCCCGTAAAGTATAAGTGTGTAGTTGGAATTTGGGATAAAGGTTGGAGGCGCTTTTGACCATTTTCTCTATTTTCTAACTTTACTTCAAGTTTTTCAGATTTCAAAAAGGCTTCAAAAGCACAAGGTATATATGCGTTCTTACACTCTCATATATAAAGTATATTCTTTTCTTACTACTGTATTATTATTACATTATCATTTACATGCTATATCAACTCTATTATCTATATGCATTTACTATTAAGTTTTATTTGCTATTTAGTTTTTAACTACTGAGATTTCACAAATTAATAAATTTTCACGCCCTTTTCATATACTTTCGAACACACATGTATCTATATTTACTTTTTTTATTAGTAAGTTTTCACATTTAAAAAAAAATTACTTTTTCTTTACTTCATAATAATGTTATCTATATATTACAATTTCATACATATTTTCTTACAACCCCACAAAACATTTTACTTTCTAACAAATCTTTTATTACAATGTTTCCTTTTTTTTCGCATTTAAAATACATACATTTTGCAATTTTACTTAAAATACATACATTTTACTTCCTTATATATGGCAGTGTTACGTATTATACACCTTGAGCTTCTATTCCAAAAAAGAAAAATGAAAGTTTCTTTTCTTGTCACTTTTTTTAACAAATAATGAGATAAATATTTCTCAAATATTTTTCTGAAACTAAGTTTAAGGACTATTTTCAGATAGGCTTTGAGGGATGCTTAATACCTTCCCCTTGAGTAATCAAAACCCTTACTTAGAATCTCGTTGGTTTTCGCAAACTAAAACAACGCTTTCATATTAGAAAAATGATTTTCCTTAAAAGTTAGGTGGCGACTCGAAACAAAACAAACAATTTTTTCAAAAAATTAGAAAGAGTCATCACGAACACCATTATATTGCGGACTGTTTCAACCTGTTCGAAATGGGGTGCGACACATAGTATATAATAAATGGATTGAGATCGATAATGCACAACAAAAAAGTCAATTTTGACTGCAATTCATTACCTTTGAGAATAGAATACACATTATAAATTGTCTAGTGCATTTGACAAAATAAAATAAAATAAAAAATACAATGCCAATTCTATTTTCCTATGTTAAGGCTACATGTTGTTCTCTTATGTCCCGTCCTTTTGCACTTGGAGCACTTGTTCCTTTTCTTGGGCCTTGAAGACTCCAACACACCCTTAACGTGTTTCACCATCCTCCTCTCTAGTTTAGGATTGACATCGGGTGGAAGAACTTGCATTTCTAGCTCCATTCCGACTCTAGAGGTACTGCACAAATAGGTTCCAAAGTATGCAAGGAGATATTATTCTTTTGAATATATGGGAGAAGAGTAGTTGTAAATGATACTTCCATAATCGTCCCTGTGCTTCAAACGTAATGCTGCCATTGCATGAGCGCATGACAATTTTATCAAGTTGTACTTCCTACAAGAACTTGACCTTTTTGATAGATTAACTTTGACGGAAGGACCACAACCAAACAAGGTGAATTCATTGGTGCTTCCGTTTATGTTGCTCACATACAATTTGTGGCCCTCGGTCATGTTTTTCCTTAAGATCTTTGGTTTCGAGAACAAATGGATTTCTTGAATTGCTTACCTCCGCATACCTTTTCCTGAATATTTCGCCAAACCTATGTGAAATTGAATTGAAGATGGCCGCTATTGGATACTCTCTTTCGTCTAGTAATATTGCATTAAGCGACTTGACGATGTTTGTGGTCATGGCGTTGAATCTATTTCCTAGAAAGAGAGCCCAACTTCACTTTTCAAATCCAACGTCGTGCTCGAGGCAAGCTGCTGCGTCGGGGCAATTTTCTGTAAGGACATTGAAGTAGTCATTAAATTCTTCCAATGTGTACGCCTTGGCCGCATGGTAGTACAAATGGTGATAATCTGCACAATGGTGATTCTTTTGAATATTTTCACCAAGATGCCTAATACAAACACCATGATGCGCAAGAAGATAATTCTTTACGAAGTCATTGGCTATGCTTACGTGTCTGTCTGAGATAATGTATAATTCTGGTTCGTCGACAACAACAGACTTAAAATTCTTGAAGAAGGATCCCCACGACACATCATTCTCCTTGTCCACCACGCAATATGCTAAGGGATAGATATGCTTCTGCGTATCTTGCGCGGCAGTGAACAACATCACACCCTCATACTTTTTGAACAAATGTGTGCCATCAATGACAATGACCTTTCTCATGCGTGTATATCCATGGATGGAGGCCCCAAATGCTATAAAGTAGTACATAAACTTGCCCTACTCCTCTTCGACCATGAGAGAATTTATAGACCCGGGATTGAGGTCGTTAAAAATATATGAAAAAGTGGGCAGCACTGCATATCCATGCTCGGATGTTCCTAGAACTATGTTCTTCACAATGACGCCTGCCATCCAAGACTTCCAATAGCTCGGCCTGCAATGTATCCCCTAAATATGATACTGTCGATCACTTTCAGGCTTGGACCTTTGTTGTAGACAAAAAGTTCAAACAAAGTGAGGCAATGATGTCCGCGGTGACATTCTTGTGCTTTCCCATGACATTTTCAACGTCACAGCTATGCTCTCCCACGTACTTGTGGATTTGAAACCAAACCAATGCTCCGTTAGCACATGGGCATACCATCCACCAGCAAGTAGGATCTACACACCTCACCCTAAAGTATTTCTTACAACTCTTCTCCGTTATGTAATTGAAAGACATTTTTACAGACGTCTTCTTTAAGAAAAGCTTCAACGTTTTCTTGTCCTTGAATGTTTGTCCTACACAAAGATTAGTGCCATTCGAAAAAGAGTGGCTTGCTTGTGGTCCGGACTGCTCCTCCTCACCTCCTCCATACTCCTCTTCTTGAAAATCTTCAGAATTATCCCATTTATGACCACCCATGCAATTGTATCCCATTGACCTATCATCCACTATCAGGGGTGGGGGTAGGGGTGGAAGTTTTTTTCTAGATCGTTTTAATAACTTTAACCCGCAATATAGGTCTGAAATTATAAGAATCAACGCAAAGCATATATAATTTCACGTATCTATCATTCCTTATGAACGTTGGATAGATTTTTTCCTTCCCGTTCATCAAGTAACTAATGACCATATTACTTGGATCATAACTTAATTCATCGCTCTCCATTACTCTTTTAACCAAATCGGCGTATGAACCATTATGATGGAGGGCAATGAACACTATTTCTTTAGATGCGATTTTTCAAACCCAACATTTAAGAGTCTCCTCCCATTCACCAGAAAATACACCACCAACAACCACGTATTCTATAATAGACATGATATACCTCAATGATAGTATTTAATAGATCTAAACAGTAGTTTATGAGCCTAGTCTTAATAGACTGTAGTCTTCTTATTCTTAGTTGCTTTCCGTATATCACTTGACCTCGCCTTTTTCAATGATCATCGAAATAATCCAACGAATTGCATCTTAGAAACAACCTAAGCAATGTTGGAATATTACTATTGAGCCTAGAATTGATTTCAATATGTGGGACTGATTTTTAAGCTTTTTGAATGAAAATGTATGAAAATGTGGGGCTAAAAATATGAGAAAATGACTTAAAACAATGGAGGTAATGTCACTTTTCGATGGATGCTGGAAAAATCGATGAAAAATGATCAAAAAATCGCAAAAAAATCGACAAAATAGTGGTTGGTAGTGGAGCTTGGTTGAGAAGCTTGATTTAAAAAAAAATAAAATTAAATATCCAATATTTAAATTTTTGGACATGGACTAAAGTATAGTTTCTAAAAAATAGAAAATGGAACTAAAGAACATATTTTTAAACTTGACTGCTAGGATTATCTTTTTTTTTGTGGACCCATTATGGTGTCTATTTTTCCAATTTTTAAATACTTGTATCTAAATATCAAAATAAATTCTCAATGTGTCCTTTTATCAAATTGTCCCAACTTTGTTTGACAGAAAGATACAACTTGTCAAAAATTAGAAAAAAAGACACTATTAATGACATCATCAATTAGACTTTCAAAAATGACACCTCTAGCACACAACAAAATACTCGCTCCATCCCATTGTACTTGTCCCAATTTAACTTGCCACATTGATTAAGAAAAATAATTAATAACATATTAGTTTACCATAGTACCTCTATTAAATGATGTTTACATTTTAATTTGAAGAAAAAGTAATTAATCCAAAGGGTAAAACATGAATTTTTCTTTGTCTCTTCTTGATTTCTGAAAAATGACAAGTAAAATGAGAAATCAAATTAGAAAATTTGTGATAAGTAAAATGGGACGAAGAGAATATGTTTTAGTCCTTGACTCCACCTCAGCCTCCAGCTTTTATAAGAAAACAAATTAGTTCATTCTAGAATTATCTATATTAGAAGTGTGAACTTCAACATGTCTGCTTGCAGACATTAAAATAAAAGTTGAGGGCATTTTAATCTTTTTACAAGAAGAATCTGCTTAAAGAATTTGTCCTTTATGCTATGTTAGTTGTACCTTATTAATAACTTTAAAAAATGGCCGCAATCTTTCATTTAATTACAAACCATGCCCTTAAAAAATGTCCACCTTATTCTATTTATTTATAAGATTGCCCTCTACTTTCCAAAGATTTAATTTAAATTATTTAAATTTAAGTAATTTAATAATATAATAATTTTTATCTTAATTAATTTCAACTAAATATATAAATTAAATCAATTTTACAATTTTAATTGACTTTTAAATTCAAAATTAATTGTTTTACTTATTTTAGTAAATTTAAATTTTAAAAATATTTTTATCTTATATGAAAATACTAATATTTAAACTTAACTTTAATGTTTTAAAGTACAAAATTAATAAATTTAATTTAATAAAATAAATTCTTAATGAATATTTTCTTACGATTTGTGTTGGGTCAATATGTATCAAGTAAAAAATAAATAAAGAAAAATATACAGTAAAATTTTATTATTGTGAGAGATAAACATAATGCACTATCCAATAATGTTTAATAATATCATATTTTGTATATGCAAAATATAGTATCTTAAATTACGTAATTTAATATTTTTATCTTAATTAATTGTTTCCACTAAATATTTAAATTAAATCAATTTTATTATTTTAATTGAATTTTATATTCAAAAATTATTCCTTTTACTTATTTATTTTAGTAAATTTAAATTTTAAAATTATTTTTTTTATTATATAGAAATACTAATATTTAAACTTAACTTTAAAATTTTAAAGTACAAAATTAATAAATTTAATTTAATAAAATAAATTCCTGATTAATATTTTCTTAAGATTTGTGTTGGGTCAATATGTATCGAGTATAAAAGAAATAAAGAAAAATATATAATAAAATTTTATTATTGTGAGAGATAAACATAAGGCACTATCCAATAATGCTTAATAATATCATACTTTGTAAATGCAAAATATAACATTTCATATTTAATTAATATACTATTCCGGTGAGTTATCGATGATTACTATTGGATATGATAAAATTATGTTAATTTTTGTAGGATTAACGTAAAGAATCGCTCTTAATTAATTATTATGAGTCATCTAAGTATTAAAAAAATAAATAATATTTAATAAAAATATAAAATAGACATAAAATGCGAAATTAACTCTTGATGTTTTAAATTTAATTGTCGTCCTTCAAACGATGAGTTTACTATACCACCCCTTATTATAAGTCATTTATGTATTAAAAAATTAAGAATAACAAGATGATACGTCAACATAAAAAATTTGATTGACTATTAAAATTATATTAGTGTCATATAAATTGTGACGAGACAGAGGAAGATATAAAGCAACATATATTATTTGAAAATAAAATAAAAAGTACTGTAAATAACAATAATTAAGAAAAATATTCAAAAAATTGATTGATTGTCAAAATTTTATCTTTGCCGCATAAATTGGGACGAAGAGAGCATTCATATCTTATTGAAAAATTATGTAAAAAATATTATAAATCACATAATTAATAATTTTAAAAATTTAAAAATATAAAATATTTGTCTGACTCTCGAAATTATATTATTGTAACTTAAATTGAAGTAGAAGAACAGGTACTATAAATCATAATAATTAAAAACTTAAATTATTTTAATGATTAATTAACTAAATTCTATTTACGTCACATAAGTTAAAACAAAAAAAATATAGTGCATATCTAGTTATATTATACAAGATTCTTTTCTTTTTCTTAAAAAGAAAATAGAATCCAAAAATTCCAAAACAAGCTTCACGATTAGGATATGAAAATTATGCCACCATTACTATAACCACTTCTCCACTGATTTTGTCCTATTATTGTCCATAAAGCTTTCAAATCAGTTCATTTTTTAATTTTTGCTTCCTTTCACTTTAATAGTACATTCCAACACTCTAGGTGTTCTACCAAAGTGATAATCATTTTATCATTTTGGTGGTGGTAAAAAAAGCAATCAAATTTGATCTTTTCATTCTTGTACGAAAATCTCATCAGTCCTCGACTATTATAATGTAGGCAGTATAGCCACCGTCCAGTCATAAACAACTAAGTTGGGGCTTTGAGCTAAAAGTGATAAAAGAGTTTGAAAATGAGGTGTAGGTGACTCAAGTCTTAATAATTGAGTTTAGATGACAGTTACTTTATCATGGATTAAGAAAGTTGGGTAAGTTTGAGAATAACCCACAAGTTTTTAAATTTACACTTTGATCTAAATGTTTACCTAATATAACTAAAAACGGAGGAAATAAAGGTGCGTTTCTCTCTCTTCTCATCCATTGTTGTTTTCTCTCTCTTAACGATTTTTGTTGTTCATTGTTGTTGTTGCTTTATTCATCATCTTCTGCTTCATTATCATTATCTTCTACTTCATTATCATCTTCATCTTTTTCTTGTTGACCATTGTTGTTGTTACTGCTAATGCTGCTTTTGACCAAATTCTTAGGTCAAATTCTGTTTTATACATCACTTTCAACTTTGGCATTACTTCATAGGAGACTTTGGCATAACTGTTATTGTGCTATTTTTTCAATAATAGATAGCACATGAACATGAATGCAACATAAGAGACATCTACTTAAACAAATCAATAATCTGTTGTGACAGATGAACCATCAGTTGCAACGGAAGATATATGTTGGATTCTTGTTTATAGTTCTATAGTACCGTAACATGAATTGAATAGATGAATCATCTGTTGCAACATTGACTTATCTGTTGTAACAGACTAGTTATTTGTTGCAATAGGGTAAATATCTGTTGCAACAGATTAGTAACTTATTGCAATAGAACTTGAACTCAATTTCAACAGATGTGTCATCTGTTATAATAGGATAAATATCTATTGCAACAGATTAATAACCTGTTACAACAAAACCTGAAATTAATTCCAGCAGATGCGTCATCTGTTGCAACAGATGTATAGTCTGTTGCAACATATGATTCACCTATTACAACAGATGACTCATGTATTAAAATCACCTTCAGGAGTGTAACATGAATCCCAACAGGTAAGTAATCTGTTGCGACTGATCACTTACCTGTTGCAACATATTACACATCTGTTGGGATTCATGTTATGGCACTATAAAATCACTATTAACTTTTTTTAACAAATGACTTTATTTAGGTACCACTAATGGAGGGATCAATAGCAATAGGGGTGGATTGTCATGGTCAATGGATAGAGAAGAGAAATCGATATGTATGGTGTTGGAAAAGGGGTAAAATGCTAGAGATGATAGCTATGACAGTCCAAAGTGATGTTTCAATGATGATTTTAGAAACTTAATCATCAGCTATTATGGACTGAATTGTCAATCGAAAGAACTCGTCATCAGCTACATGCACAACTCTTTTGAAAATCAGAGGGTACTACCTTTTAAGATAACCGATCAGGTTTGGTTGCGTGCTTATCTTAGTGATTTATCCAGGCAGGTGTTAAGGGTGTACGTAGTTGAAAAGACGAGAGAGAATGAGAACCAGAATATAAAAAAAGAAGAAGAAAAATAAGACATGGATGGTCTAGACATGAATATTCCAGATGATGATCAAACACGTACGCCCGTTGATGCGACCAATACGGTGGGAAGTTATTCACGGTCAACACATTCTGGCAATCGTCAAGATGATGAGACCGACTTTTACAAGGGAATGTCATTCAAGGACAAGAAATAACTATCTATTACTTTGTTTATTTCTTGCTTGAAAAAAGATTTCAGAATAATAAAGGTAATTAATTCGAGCAAAGTCTTTTGCTACATATGTGCTAATCCGAACTATAAGTAGTGGTTGAGAGCGATGAAGTACTTAAGTTCTGAAAAATTCATCGTTCATAAATATGAAAAGTATCACACATGTGGTTCGGAGCATATTTTAGGCCAAAATCCTAACGCCACGGCAAAGGTTCTCGGTGAATATTTCAAGAATAGATTCCCCAATGGCAAAGGTCCTTCTACAAGGGTTATGGCCAATCAACTCCTTATGGAATTGGGTGTCCCGGTTAGTTATTGAAAGATATATATGGACATAGAGATTGCCAAAGACTTGGTTAGGGGGACACACAAGCATGGGTATGCATTCCTCGATGCCTACTGTTATATGCTTGAGTCCACAAATCATGAATGTAAGACGGCGTTGCATGTTGATGAAAATGGAAGGTTAAAGTACTTTTTTTGTATCGTATGATTTTTGAATTCAAGGTTTTTGACATTTGAGAAAAGTCATAGACGTCGACAGTACCTTCTTGAAGAGCAGGTATAATGGAGTTCTGCTAGCGGCGGTGGCGCAGGATGCGGAGAATCACATCTTTCCTGACGCATTTTGTGTAGTGGACAAGGAATGAGATGCCTCTTATGAATATTTTTTGAACAACTGCAAAACTGCATCGAAGATACCGAAGAGTTTTGTTTTTTTTTAGATAGGCATCTAAGTATTCCAAAGATGGATCAATTTTCTTCACTTCAGCTCACTTTGATTGTTGCATCAGGCATCTTGGAGAGAACATTCGGACCAACTTTCACAATGAAAGGGTCATGACCCTTTTTTATAGAGCAGCTAAAACATATAGTAGAGAGGAGTTTTTAGACCATTTCAATTAAATAGCGGATATACATCCCAAGGATGCAAATTATCTCGTACGTATCGGTTTTGAGAGATGGAGCCGGGCATTCTGTCTGGTAAATAGGTATATTCTTATGAATTTAATGTCTTGTTTGAGTTACAAGTTTAGTATGATGTCGTACTAAGTGATTCTTTTGTATAGGTACAATATCATGACATCAAATATAGCTGAATCGGTGAATTCATTGTTTGGTAATGAAAGTGAATTTCCCATTGTGGCTATGTTTGAAATAATAAACAAGAAATATGGCCAATTTTTTCACAAAAGACGTGTGGAGTTCGAGGACGCAGGAACCCCATTTGTTCTAGAAGCGGAAAAAATAATATCAACAAACATCAATTTGGGAAAAAGGTTATTATCTCATCAAATAGCAGATTACAAGTTCAGTATCAACGGTCATGGTGATGTTGCTAGGTCGATCTTCAAATAAGATCTTGTACGTGCAGAGATTTTGACTTGGACAAAATACCCTATCCACATGCTATGGAAGCGCTTCGAGCTCAATAAGGTGCAAAATATGAAACTAAAATTTATGAGTACTCCTCTCCATATTATTTGGTGAAAAAATATACAGTGGCATATAGTGGGCATATTACTCTGGTGCCTCCCAAAGAATCTTGGGATGTTCCTGCAGAACTTTTGGGAAGATTAATACCTCCTCTATATATTGACCCAAGCACTGTCAAACCGGGAAGAAGGCTATATAAGAGGAGGCGTGGAGTCGGAGAATCGTTGCCATCAAGAAGAAATAAGTGCTCCGTATGTAAGAGTGCTGGCCACAAAAGAACTACATGGCCGGATCGTAATCCCCCATGATCGTTGTAATTGCAAAAACTTGTGTTGTTGTTTGTTGTGAAATTTTATATATTTAAATCATTGTTGTGAACGTAAATGTTATCATTCATTATATAAAATATCTTTTTTAATAACTTGTACATTAATAAAAAGAGGCAAAACATGAACTAAATACAGCAGACCACAAAATTATTTTTAACAGATTACCCATTTGTTGCAACAGATGGACATTAGCTAGAAGAACATAATACAGTTCATCAAACTGGAATGTTTTTCTCCAACAGTTGATAAAGATGTCGCAACAGATGGATAATCTGTTGACATAAACCCAACCGATGACCAATCTGTCCCAACACATGGTCTATCTGTTGAAAGAACTCAAAAGCCAAAATTGCTATTGCAACTGGATTCAAAATCTCTCTTACCTTCAATCGTCGACATGTTAACATGTTTAGAAGAAGAAATAAATAGAATGAAAATTAAATAAGAACTAAAAGGCCAAAGTCGACCAAAAATAAATTTTTCATTAAATGAAAAATAAAATACATTAGGTATAGAAAAATTAAAATACATACGCTAAAACAAAAAAACACATTCTAATTATTATTATCAACATGATCATTATTATTGCCAGCCGTCCAATCATCAACCGACAGCAGCAGAGCCCTCATCAGCCTTTTCATCTTTCTGAATATCCTTGCTCTCACGACGACCAACTCCCTCTACAGGTCGTTAACCTACCTCTAAAGTTTTCGTAGGGTGTCGCATAGAACAACAATGTACCAAGCAGGATCAACCATATCTAGAATACGCATGAATTGACAAAAAATATAAATACAAAAATAAAGAAAAGTGTTCGAATATAGTACAACGTATATTACCAACTGGTAGATTTACACAAAAAAACTTACCTCAATGGGAAAGAAATATGCTCTTTGAATAGAAGTGGTTGAAGATGTAATACGAAAAGACAAAATGCAAAAAATAAATAAAAGTGAAGTAGAATGAAGGTTAAGGAGTGACCTATTTATAGAGAATTAAATCTGAATGTATTCGGCAAAAAGACACGACTGTTCAACTCCATTGTATTAATTACATTCAAACTACTATCTTTTTATTTTCTGCAAAAAGTTGTGACTTTTTCTTTTATATTCAAACTTCTCACCTTTTTAAAATGGTTTGAGACTTAATAACAACAGTTATTATTGAGTTGTTGCAACAGATTGTCTATCTGTCACAATAGATAACCCACTGTTGCAACTGTTTTACCATCTGTTGCAACAAATGTCCCATATGTGCAATATATGAGACATCTGTTGCAACAGATGGATTATCTGTTGCGATAGATGGATTATCTGTTGTGAAAAATAGATCATCTATTGGAGAAGATATTTTTATTTCTTCTAACAGCTGATTCATCAGTTGCAACAGATAGGGAATTTGACTCATCAGCTGTTTTGAATGTGTTAGACAAAAAGTCACGACTTTTCACTTCTTTTTTAATAGTCATCACATACCTTAATTAATCTAAATTGGTGACTTATTATATAAACATATTTAAAAATAAAAAAGGTGAAAAGTCACGGCTTGTAGAACTTGTTTTTTCTTGACAGGCAAGTAGTCATCTAACATTGAAGATGGTTACCCTTTGAGCCTCTGTAGTCTTGTACACTACTTAACGATGGAAAGTGAAGAATAAACATTGTATGACATTAATGGGGTAGGAAGAATAAGGTGCAAGTAGATGAATGGATCCACTTTCATGCGTGGGAGTTATGTATTATTGATCAAGCTATCGTGACAGACACACATAAAGTACAATGATTTTGTGAATGTAATTTTTTACCGATTAGATATTGATCCTTCAAACAAGATCCTGGATTTTATAATTTAGTTTGATAGGTGCGAATTAATAAGTCCGAATGGTTTCAAGATGGTGTGTCGATACCCTGTTACAATTTAATGATGATTTTGCTCATGTTTATATGTCAAGTTTGAAGAAGAGTTTATGTTTTTTTGTAGCAGTGTAAATATCATATAGTGATTGGACCAATTTTAATGGTGCAATGGACTTTTGTAAGGAATCTGAAGCCTTGCACTGCAGCAAATAAGAATGGAAAACTAACAAAAATTCCCCTGGTCCAAATTTATATGGATGGGTTGCTCGAGGAGACTATTATACAACAGAAGGTTCTTGGGAGAATGACTGTGTGGGAAGGAGTAGGTGGCGAAGACCATATATCAGCTCAGACCTTGTTTAAGATGAAACACATGGAAGCAAGTAAGGAATTTCTAGCGAATATGGCTAATGAAATTGACTTGAGAGATGAAAAAATTGAACAAACTTCAAATGTGGAAGTGTATCCATATATTAAAATCCGTCAGTCATTCTTGAAAAAGAAAAATGCTAAAGAGGAATGGAGCTGGACACTTTGCTAGGGACTGCAACTAGCGAGCATGGCCTCAATAAAGACCCACAAAGTACATGACCAGAACTCTAAGAAAATAGCTTGTTGAGCACAAATGATTGGTAAGATTTTCAGTCAAGAATGAAACCTGAACCAACAACTCCAGAAGTAAAAATAAGGAAAGCCAAGGCATCAATTTTTGAAGTCTAACTTGTATCCCATGCCTTCTGTTTGTGGTTCTGATCAGGTTAATGGTAGTAGAAACAAAAAAGTCTGAAGTTGGGTGGAAATCCCACCTTGGCTTTCCTTATTTTTACTTGTGAAATTGCCACCTTAGCTTGATCCCTTATTTTTAGTTCAAGAGTTATTGTTTCAGGTTTCATTCCTGACCGATAATCTTACCACCATCGGTGCTCACAAAGCTGAAACCTTATAGTTCTGGTCCTGTATTTTGTGGGTCTTCATTCAAGCATTGGTAGCTAGTTGCAGTCCCCTAATAAAGTCCACAACTCCAATCCACTTCAGCATTTTTCTTTTCAAAATGGACTGAGGGATTTTTATTTTTGGATACACTTTCACATTTGTAGCTCATTCAATTTTTCATTTTTCATGTCAATTTCATCAGCCAGTTTTGCTACACTTTCTTTCCTACCTTGTGTTTCTTCTTTAATAAGGTCTAAGTTAATATATGGTCTTCTCCACCTCCCCCTTCCTGCACAGGTATTATTCCAATCATCTTCTGCTGTATAATAGTCTCCTCGAGTAACCTATACATATAATTTGGACCAGGGGAATTTCTATTGGTTTTCCATTCTTATTTGCTGTAGTACGAGGCTTTGGAGGCCTTTTAAAAGTCCATGAAACCCTTAAAATCAGTCCAATCACTATTTGAATGTTTACACTACCAACAGAAACTTGAACCCTTCTCCAAACTGGACATATAAACATTAGAAAAATCTTTATTAAAGCGTAACAGGGTATCGACACCACCTACTCGGTCCCTCAGCCTTACTATTTTGAACCCAACTATCTTAACTGTAAAATGCCATATCCTGTTTGAAAGATTAACGCCTAATAGGTAAAGAACCAATATTCATAAAATCAGTGTACTGAATGTGTGTTTTCACGATAGGTTGATCAGCAATACATACCTCTCACATATGAAGTGGTTCCATATGCAAGCATCTTTTTCCTCCAAACCCATCTTTACTCTAGCCTTTAATGCTGGTTGGGAAAAAGTTGATCCAATTTTACTTTCTTTTATCTGCAAACAAAAGAAAAACATTTGATGTCAAAAAAGAGAAGAACAAAAAAAATATTGCAAAAGGGTAACACAAAATTGAATGAATCAAAAGATGACCCATCTGACGCAAAAGATTTCCCATCTGTTCAACAAATGATTCATCAGTTGCAACAATTGAGGGAACTGTTGCAACACCACCACCAACATCAACAACAAAGAAACAACACCATATGTTCCAACACCATCAATAACAAAAATACCACATGCTTCAATAACACCAACACCCCCAACAACAACACCACTAAAGTAACAAACAAAAGACATAAAAAAATGATACTGACAACAAGACTTTTTAAGTTCTCCCAACATATGACTTTTTTTTGCATATTTTAATAAAAATAATGGTTCGTTCATTCAAGACTTAAAAGTCACCTTTCCTTCAATTTTCTCAATAAATAGGAAACTGATAATGAGTAAATCAATAGTAATAATAGATGTAAATATCTAATTTAAATAACATACAAAGAAGAAGATGAGAAGAAAAAAATAATAGTAAACCATACCTACAATGTCAAAAAAGCAAAGGGATCAGAACACCTATTTCAGTCGAGAAAAGATATTGATCGGTTGAGATCCGAAAGGATCCATATGCGAAAGAGGAGAGAAAAAAGAGGAAAAAAAGAGATAATTGTTATTACCCCAAAGAGGAGACAAAGAGAATTCTGAATAAAGAAAAGAGATGAGTTGAGTTAATTTATGACTGAGGGAGAGAGAATTCTAGATATAGGTTTTAAATATTCATTAATAACTTTGAGGGGCACGAAGAGACGGTGACATTGAAAAGACAAGATAAGACTACTCAATTAGGATATTTTTGAGTTATCCAAGTAATATTTTTTACCGCCTTAGTATTTTATCTTTTTTTATCTCGGACAGAAAATTAGAAAATTGCTTTAAAATAATAATAAAAAAAGATCTTACAACATATAAGTCATACTTTGAAACAGATGATAATTTTTGTTTGAAACTTTCCAATGGCTCAGTCATCTGTTGCAACAGATGGCAGTGCCTATTTGATAATTTACAACATATAGTTAATCTATTGCAATAGATGACTCAATCTATTTGATAAATTCCAATAGATAAGTCATCTGTTGCAACAGGTTGAACATTTGTTTTTATGTAATTTCAATTGAGTTCATATGTTCAACTATAACTTCAATTGATTAAGCTAGAACTAGGGGTGAGTTCATAGGATCAATTACAACTTCAATTGAGATTTTTGCAATTGCATGATGTTGGTATTGCGTTTCTCCCGATCTGAATCATCGATTGATCACTCTGAGTTGAAATAATTCTTATTACCTCATTGTCAATCTAATACCTAAATTGATTTAGCTAGAACTAGGGGTGAGTTCATAGGGTCAACTACAACTTTAGTTGAGTCTTTGGTAATTGTATGATGTTGGTATTACGTTCCCCCCGACCTAAGGCAGTAATATTTTTATTGCCTTAGTATTTTATCATTTTTATCTCGGACAGGAATTTAGGAAATTGTTTTAAAATAAAAAGAGATCTTAAAACATATAAGGCATACTTTACAACAGTTGATAATTTTTGTTTGAAAATTTTCAACGGCTCAGTCATCTACTTCAACAGATGACAATGCCTATTTGATAGTTTACAACAAATAATTAATCTGTTGCAATAGATGACTTAATCTATTTGATAAATTCCAATAGATAAGTTATCTGTTGCAACAGGTTGAATATTTGTTTTTATACAATTTCAATTGAGTTCATATGTTCAACTACAACTTCAATTGATTAAGCTAGAAATAGGGGTAAGTTCATAGAGTCAACTATAAATTCAATTGATTCTTTGGCAATTGCATGATGTTCGTATTGCGTTTTTCCTGACCTGAGTCATCGATCGATCACTCTGAGTTGAAATAATTCTTATTATCTCATTGTTAAGCTAATACCTGAATTGATTTAGCTAGAACTAGGGGTGAGTTCATAGGGTCAACTACAACTTCAATTGAGTCTTTAGAAATTGCATGATGTTGGTGTTGCAGTCCTCCCGACCTGAGGTATCGATGATCACTCTGAGTTAAAATGATTCTTATTACCTCATTATCAAGCTAATACCTAAATTGATTATGCTAGAACTAGGGATGAGTTCATAGGGTCAACTACAACTTTAATTGAGTCTTTGGCAATTACATGATGTTGGTATTGCATTTCTCCATACCTGAGTCATTGATCGATCACTCTGACTTGAAAAGATGCTTATTACCTCATTGTCAAGCTAATTCCTAAATTGATTTAACTAGAACTAGGGGGTGAGTTCATAGGGTAAACTATAACTTCAATTGAGTCTTTGGCAATTGCATGATGTTGTTATTTTGTTTCTTCCAACCTGAATCGTCGATCGATCCCTCTGAGTTGAAATGATTCTTATTACCTCATTGTCAAGCTACTATCTAAATTTATTTAGCTAAAACTAGGGTCAGTTCAAAGGGTCAACTACAACTTTAATTGACTCTTTGGCAATTGTATGATGTTGGTATTACGTTCCTTCCGACCTATGTCGTCAATCGATCACTTTGAGTTGAAATAATTCTTATTACCTCATTGTCAATATAATACCTAAATTGATTTAACTAGAACTAGTGGTGTGTTCAGAGGGTCAACTATAACTTCAATTGTGTCTTTGGTAATTGCATGATGTTTGTATTATGTTCCTTTCGACCTGAGGCAGTTATATTTTTTACCGTCTTAATATTTAATCTTTTTTATTTCAGATAAAAAATTAGGAAATTGCTTTAAAATAAAAAAAAATATCTTAAAACAGTTAAGTCATAATTTGCAATAGATGACAATTTCTGTTTAAAAATTTTCACCGGCTCCGTCTTCTGTCACAACAGATGGCAATGCCTATTTGATAATTTACAATAAATAACTAATCTGTTACAACAGATGACTTAATCTATTTGATAAATTCCAACAGATAAGTTATCTGTTGCAATAGGTTGAACATTTATTTTTACACAATTTCAATTAAGTTCATATGTTCAACTACAACTTCAATTGGTTAAGCTAGAACTAGGGGTGAGTTCATAGGGTCAACTACAACTTCGATTGAGTCTTTGGTAATTTCATGATGTTGGTATTGTGTTTCTCCCGATCTGAGTTGTCGATTGATCACTCTGATTTGAAACGATTCTTATTACCTCATTGTCATGCTAATACCTAAATTGATTTATCTTGAACTAGGGGTGACTTCATAGGGTCAACTACAACTTTAATTGAGTCTTTGACAATTGCATGGTATTGGTATTGTGTTTCTCCCGACCTGAGTCTTCGATCGATTACTCTGAGTTGAAACAATTCTTATTACCTCGTTGTCAAGCTAATACCTAAATTGATTTACGTGTTCCAGTTGAACTTAATATACTTTATTATGATGAGATGGTTAAAAAT
Organism: Capsicum baccatum var. pendulum; assembly: GCA_030864225.1. NCBI lineage: Eukaryota > Viridiplantae > Streptophyta > Magnoliopsida > Solanales > Solanaceae > Capsicum > Capsicum baccatum. The sequence goes on along the minus strand of CM061558.1, from coordinate 68,756,343 downwards.
TACGCATATCTTTTAAGATTTTAAAAAATAATTAAGATCAATTTGGACCAAATTAACATTTCAAAACTTGTCAATCTTTTTCAAAATACAAATCAACCCATACAAATTATTCATTTGTGAGAAAAATATTTCATCATTTCAAATCACGAGTTCTCGCTCTTTTCTCTCTCTCAATATGCAGATAAAAACTACTAAATAAATTTCTTAACCCTTCACAACAAATCAATTTTATTCCTATTTTCGACCACATAGGTGTTATTTTCGACTTCATTATTACTTGTATCCATTATTTTCTCTATCTTCATGGGTAACAAAGTTTGAGAAGCATTCTATATTTGTTAGTTTTTCTAAAAAATAGGGATTTTAAGTTAATGATGAAAAAGAAGACTTCCAGTTTTATTATCTTTGAGAATGGGTTTATAATTTTGAGTTTTGATGGTAAAATCATAGGAAGAACCAGAGAAAACTCTAGTTTTTGTTATAGTGTTTCATTGACTGCCGTGGTATTGTTGGATGGTGTTTGTGGTGTTGGTGTTGGTGGTGGTGGTGGTATTTGTTGTGGATGTTGGTGTTGGTTGGTGGTGTTTGTGGTGGCTGTTGGTGGTGTCGGTATTGTGGTGTTTGTAATGTATTTTTTAAAATTTATGCATACATCAATTATAATGTAATTTTACTTTTTCTATTGTTTGTTGGTAAAATATGTCTCTAAAAAGAAAAGAAAGTAAAAGTGGATCAACTTCTAACCACCTAACAAAAAAGGCTATAGTACAGAGAGATTTGGAGGAGCTTCCTGAACAATCTCAGTCAGGGAAAAGTGAAGCTGAGGAAAGTTATAAAAACGACGTTGAGGGAGGTGGACAATGGTCTATCGATGGTGTTGAAGAAAATGAAAGTGAGGAGGAGGAAGAAGAAGATAAACAAGAAGAGAAGGGAGAAGAAAGTGAGAAAGAGGATGATAATTCATCACTAATGGGGCATGAATTAATATCAAAATCCCAGCATGAGGCTGTCAAATCTATTAGTATTGACAGGTTTCAAGTTGCGATGCCGATAGATAAACTTGCAGAACTAACTGGTGATCTTCTAATTAAATGTTAGTTGGGGAAACCTTTTGACGAATTTACGAATATTATGAAGAATGAAAATATAGACGAACTTTTTAAGAAGAGCTTCTTTGGACACTTTCTTGAGCTGCCTAAGGACCATACTGCCCATTTCCAAATGAGTATGGTATATGGTCTTCTTAAGCGCAGGATCAAGTACGTGGAGGATGATAAATATTTGAAGGAGGAGGGAAGAAATATGGATGAAATCTAGATCAACTACCGTGGCATGCCGGTTTGTTTGGCTTGAAAGAGTTTGCCATAGTGATGGGCTTAAGATGTGATTATCCAGAAAAACCTCTCACCAAAGAAACACTATGCAAAAGGTCCAAGGCAAGTAGGATAGCCAAACCACAAACATTAAATAGTGCTAAGACATTGTTCCAGTTACCACCCACTAAAATCAGACCACCCACCAAAACTAACAAACGCAAGGAAAAAATAGATGGGTTGTTGGACATTGCTGGACGTGGGTGCAAGGACAATAAGTTAATAAAACATCTCAAGGATAAAACCATACCAAAGCAGTACATGGAGTAGTTGTGCTTAGTATGGTTTTCCCATTCCATTATATTGGCAAGAGACGTCAACAAAGTCATAGAAGATGATTTATTGAAACTTGCTGAGGATTTTGAGAAATTCAACAATTATCCCTGGAGAGATGACAACTACTACTTGACTGTCAAATATTTATTGACAAATTTATCCCCAAAGACGATCACATTATACGTATTTTCTTGGGCTTTCATTGTAAATTTAATCACTATTTGTTTACTCATCTATTAATTTATATTAAATAATTATTATGACATTTTTTTGCTTGCCTCCTATTTAAATTTTTTAGACTTGGGCATTTGAAGCATTCCTCACCTCCGAAAGTAGGTCAAGGATTACTTGAATGAGGTTTCTCATCCAAGGATCCTTAGGTGGTTGGCTGCAAAGAGCGACATAAGAATTAAGGATCTTGATCTCTTTAACCCTTCGGATGATGTAGTACGTCTTTTTTCAAGTAAAATAATTTGACTCAAAGAAAGTTATTGAAACAGATGTGTTATCTATTGCGATAAATGGGTCATCTGTTGTGACAGATAGGTTATTTGTTGCAACAGATTACCCGTCTACTGCAATTGGTGCAACAGATTGGTAATTTGTTGTGACAGACAATCCATATTTCATAACAGATTAACCATCTGTTGCTCTAGTTCTCTGAACCTGACTAAACAGATTACCCATCTACTATAAATTATGCAATAGATGGGTAATCTGATGCAACATATTATTAATCTGTTGCGACATATAGATCAGCTATTACGATCGAAAGATCATCTGTTGCATAAGTTGTCTATGTTAAGATGTAACCCAACCGACTGCAAATTATTATATGATTTAAATGTATCTATCATTTTTTATAGGTTGTGTATCCATGGATAGTGCCTACTGAGCAGGAGTTGGGGATGACTTATTTTATTACTCTAGGTCTTGTTGATACAATAACAGACCCAACAGTAGAGTTAATAAAGAAGGAATTGGCTAGAGCTACATCCATAAGAAGAGCAATTAGGTAAGGTCGGCCTATTGTTGAGGATCTTCATGACCAACCTACTGCAATAGATCTGGGTACTTCTTCTGGGGGTGTTGCTGGTGGAGTTGTTGATATTAGTGGCAGGCATACTGATGTTGCTTCCAGTCATGATGTTGAGCATGTTGATGCTCAAGAAAAAATAAATATATTTGAAAACACCCATTTCACAGGTCCCTCTCACCCTTACACAAGTCCCTCTCACCCTTACACCGATCCCTCTCACCCCTCTTCACCCTCATGTTCTCGTTGCAAAAACTACAAAAAAATAGCATTTAGTGACAGTCATTTTTGATCGCTATTCTATATAAATCCATCGCTAAACAGAAAAAGTGACGGAATAGTGACAAATGTGTGTCTGTCGCTATATTGCTCGTTGCTAACCTCTTAGTGGCGAAAAAAAGATTTCCATCCCAAAACTTATGACCAATTAGCGATGAAATTTATCGGTTGTTGATGTTACCGACGGAATATTGCGTAGCTATACCATTGCAGTTTCCAAAATTTATTTTTGTCATGGCTAAATTTATGACAGAATAATTTATCGCTGATCCGTTGCAACATAGTTTGGTCGACTGAGAAGCCGTCTTTAGCGACCAAATTTATCCATCGCTAAAGTTTTTCACTAACAACTACAGAAGTTAGTCACTAAATTTTTGTTGCTAATAGCAGCAGTCTTTATCGACTAAATTATTCTATTGCTGAAATTTTTCACTAGCAACGACAAAAGTTAGTCGCTAATAATTATGTAAGAAATTATTGAAACGCATAAATTATTGAATAATTAAAATAATCAACATTCATATAGATAGAAAAATGCACAATAACTGTATCAAAACATTCACGAGTTCAAATATTTTGTCAAAATAAACTAATGTCAAACCTACATCCATCAAAATTAGTATTTGTTATAACACAATTATTTTGTTCTTCCACACAAAATAGTCTATCAAAAAATAATGCAACGATGAAGGGATACGAATACTATGAAGCTACGAATCAACGCCATCATCATTTGTATGAGAAGGATCAAGCATGACCCCTTCTTGTGCCCTAATACCACCAATGCGCTCAATAACTGCCAGAAGAAAGTGAGTAGTAAGTGCCGGAATCAATTGCTTCACAAACTCCTCCAAATTTGTTGTCGGTAATGAAATCGAAGGTGGTACTGATGATGTGGAGACATTACAAGCACAAAGTTTTTTTTTCAAAGTAACTTTCATCTTTAAATCCAAGACCAAATAATCTTTTCTTTTGTACTCCTCCCGCAACTTTATAATATGATTTCAATTTATCAATTTCAGATTCGGTCTATCTTTTTTCTCGTATAATTTCTTCATACTTTTTCTGTAGTTAACAAGTGGAGATATTAAAATAGACTCAACTTCTTATTGCTTCTTTCATTTTCATATATAATAAGAACTTACAAAATAAAAATAAGAGAAGAGTATATCTAATGATGTAAATAATGGACTTACGTGGAGAAGTCGGGAACGCTCAACAACAAAAGATTTACCATCATGATTATGTGTGTGGACGTGCAAATGTTACTTACTTGGAGTTGGATCTCAACCTATTGTAATAGCCTATACAAACAAATAATAGTCAAAATATTAAAATGATAGCTGAGATGTATGTATGCCTACCATGAAATTTAAAGCAAGAAGACTAAATGTATACTTACAAGTTTCTTTCGGTGCTCTCAGCTGTGATAGAGCCACTTGTGTGTGTCCCAACAGCTACGTCACGAGCACCACAATGGTTCTTTGGATTTATCTCTAACTTTTTAACACATTCATCACTTTCCCAAAGTTCCATCCACCTCCCTCATATATGGTTATTTACAAAATCCGGTTGAACTGTAGCTTTGTGTTTCTTTATATTAGAAATAAAATTCTTGTAGCATAGTGCAACATTCTTCAACCATTGTTGCTTCACCATAGTTTCACTAACGGAAGCATCCCAATAGAAATTCTTCTTAAATACATTTTAAAGAAATATCATTATTTGCTTTAATTTTTATAAAAACTGCATACATAACCAGGATGTATATCCAGACACCTAGTACAGCTCATGCAATTCTTGCAAGACAAATATTATAATCAAACATAGGGTTCTTTGTGATTGGTTAATCAGTATTCAAGCTAGAAGAATCCAAGTTACACCATAGGATTCTTTCTTGACATTTAAAACCAACTGGATCAAGGAACTTTCTTGACATCCCTGCTATGCATCATTTCCCTCACAGTTCCAACACTATCCCAGTTTTGCAAACCAGCAAATGTATTGAACAATAACACATAGATTGAAGGATCAAGTTTCATCATATCTAGAACACAAAACTGCATACAAAATAGAAACTGCTTACAAAAACAAACCGCATACACAAAAACTGCATACCAGTTCAAACTACTGCAGCCCTAAATGGTGGTTTTCATAGTAGCACAAATGGTTATGGAATTTAGAATATTGAGGTCTATATGAAGTCCATCATAACCCCAATGATCAATTTTAAAGATCTTTCCGTAGAGGTTGAAAAGGAAGGAGTTCAAGAGAAGAAGGTCAACATCTTTCACAAGTAGCATGGTACAGTTGTCTATGATCAGTGACATAAATTGCTTTCAGTCTTTGATAAATAAAATGGCATGGTACTTGTTTAGAACATGACAAAATTGAAATTTCTCTATTTACCAAACACACCCTTATAGCAGGCTTCAAATATCCAACAAAGAAGTAGTCTCAACTATGGGTTTCCTTGTCAGAAAAAGAGTAAGACTTTCTTACAAAATATATTAACTAGCTTCCATGACTGTATGCATGTATTATCATTCAAAACAGTAGTACCACATCTAGTACTTGCTTTAATCATCTTAGTGGGTGAAGCACACTTTTTTGCCACACCCATACATCTATCTGTTTCATACTGAGATGAATAAATCAATTTCAAAGCAGCTACAGAGGAGGAAAAACAACTTTAGTTGCTATATTACTTATAACCTGTACTTTTATTCTTTACGTATGTAAAAATATAATCACTTTAAAATGCAAAACATATACAAGTACATGAATCGTACAGTGAATATTCTTATCAATAAAGTGTACAATATCCAATTTCTTTACCACACATATTACAGGGGCTAAAAATTATTGATTAGTGTTGGTATAGTTAGATAATAATTACATTCTGTTAGTTAGTTGTTAGGCATAATAATGTCAAATAGTTAGTTAGTACTAACAGTGTATTAGGTCGGTTAGTGTAGTCTTAGGCAATTTGTTAGAAGCTACAGTTGCATACAGTTGTCATCTTTTCTCTCCTATACTTGTACGTGTGTATCTACTGCATTACATACACAAAATGATTGGATTTCTCACAAATTCTCATCTTTTCTTCTACTGATCTTCTCAATTAGCTTGTTCTACATCAATGACGGATTTATCTTATTCAGTTCCCTTTAATTTTAATAGTTTTGTGCTTGGTGTTAAGATACCGGAGATAAAAATGGTTGATAACAATTAACTTGTGGTTGGTCATGAAAATTTCAATTGATACCATTTTGTTAATTTAAATTTTGTGTAAGAAGTGGATAATGCATACATATCTAGGAGCAACTAACCAGTTGTAAAAGGAAAAGGAATGCCTTAGAGGTAAAAATAAATGAGATCTTAGTGAGCTTTTTGGCATTTTTTTCTTTCTTCTTTTGCCTAAGAGGTGTATTAGCACATCAATGCTTCTACTTTATTTGATAAAAAGAAAAAAGAATCATATTAAATCTTCAATCAATTATAAACATGCAATTTTGACCCTTAACTGAAATAGTAGTTAAGCACTTGCATTTTAAGTTTAACTCCCCTAGGTAAAAATTCTAGTTTCACCATAGCAAAGACTAAAGCCTAACAATTGTGTAACCGGTAGCTCCATATCCATTATCAATTAAAGAGTAACATGCATAACTGTTATTGTATACAACAACCAATAAAATATACAAACATAAGTGCACTAATGTGAAAAAAAAGATGGCAGAAGAATGGGCAGAAAGCTTACCTATGAACAAAATAATACAGAGGCTACAATAGGTACAAAGAAAGGACATAACTCAGTCAACGCAAAGTTTCAAAGTTCAAAGTAGATGATGCGTGGTCACCACACTTGTGAGAAAAGTATCAGTAGAAAATAGATACTATTGTGTATAACACGAGAATCTGTCATTGCTAAATTGAATGTCTTATGCAAAGTCTACTCCAAAGTCATTAGATCAAAACAAAGGAGATTAAATTTGAGGTCTGGTATATTATTACGTCTATCTAGTGGTACTTGTCAAGTGGTATCAAATGTAGAATGATATACAATAGGAAACATAAATATTTAGTTGCTCTTTCTTTATTTTAATAAAATAAAGAAATATCAAATGATTTTAAAAATTATTTCATATATAAATTAACACACAACAACTCACTATGAAGTTTAAAAATAAACCAGAATATCAATTCTATAGTCTCATTTGAAGAATCCTTAGCACAGTAAACTAATTTATCCATAAAGCATACTAGTCGAAACATCCATCCATCATAGATTCCCTTCGCATATGGCAATGCAAAACACAATGATATACTACTACATCATCCTTCTTTCCTATCTATTCACCTCACCTTCCAAAATAACTTATCCAAAGTTCATGGTTTGATTAAAGACCCTGTAAATATTAAACAAAACTGTATTCTTAAAACATTCCTACGATAAAAGCCGTATAACCAATCCACTAAAGCTTGGTGAGTGAGATAATCCACCACACCATCTGCATACACGTAGTACTATATATAAAAGATAGTGTTGAATAAGTAACTTATTGAATAAATGCACTTGATCTTTTCTTTCAGCAGCTGCAGTTATTTAGCTGTATAAAATGGTCATTTCAACTCTCTCCCTAACATGAAAAAAAGCAGAGATGATTCAAATACAAAATTAGCACTTTAAGATGAGGTAACCAACCAACAAATTAATACGATAATCTTCAATCTACATATTTAACTGCTAGTAATGTAGGAATCGATAGTTGAATGCCTCTGGAAAAACAAGGATAGCTAAAAATCCAGAATTTAGAGTGAGAGACCACTTTTAACTTAGAAATATCAAATCATAACATATTAACCGAAACAGGTGTAACTGCATAACAAAGATCTATATTACACCATAGAAAGATCTATATTACACTTGTATTTACTTGTTCCATCTTCTAGGTGTGTAGACTAAAGTAATAGTTGTAGGATACACTTAACAACTCCTTGTTTAGCAGCTATGATAGATTCAATTGCAGAATTTACCAGGAAATAGTCCAATAATTGAATAACCATGCTAATTTGACATTCATACATAAACATAAACACATAATCATAATAACTAAAAACAGTCCAATAATCCATGCACATTTCTGGTAGTAAATGATTACATCCATACATAAACATAAACACATAATCATAATAGAGAGTAAGAAGTACTAATAGCAACAACATTAGTAATTAATTGTTCAGCTCTTCCCCCATGCCAATTCAAGTCATAGCTCAAACTCCCATCAAATCTAACCATAAAAGAACTTCCTTTCCTCACTGCACCAACAAAACAATCAAATGTATCAAAACCATAAAACCCCAAAAATTGAAGACAAATGAATTGAAATTTGAACTAAATGGAATATAAAAAAATTCTTCTAGTGGACCAAATAATACCTGATACAAATCAAAAAAACCCAAAAGACGCAAAGATTAGATAGATCAAGAATTAGAAAAAAGAATCGAAAGAACAAAAAGACATAAATTAAGATATATTAACAAAACTCAATCTCGAATAGCAACTAAATATCCATAGATTGCAACAAACCTAAAATTCCCTTATCATCACAGTTTCTGTAAGTTAGAAACCATATCAACTCAAAGTTTACTCTCAACCCTGGTAATTAAAGATTCAATAGAATTAAACTATACGCCCAAATATTTGTATGAACCCTATCCCCTAATTTTTTGCATGAACCCTAGCTCCAAATATTTGCGTGAACCCTAACTCAATCCACAGAGCCAATAAAATTAAAAATTTATTAAACTAATAGAATAAAATAAGTCCAAAAAGTCAATAAAAATTATAGATTTACAACAAAAGAGAGAAGACATACGAAATTTTTCTTCAAATAGTCCAAATTCAAGATATTTTAGAGAGATAGAGCATTTTTCTTACCTGATTCGATGTCCAAAATAGAAAAAATTGCACACTTTTGTTACTGATTTGAAGGATTTTGTAGACAGAAGCGGGAGCTGCATATTTAGATAAAGAAACAGAAGTCGATATAACGAGAAAAACCCTAGAAATATAACTAATTAAAAATTATAAAATATTGCGCCGAAATTTTTCATCGCTAATAATAAATGAAAAATTTATAATTGTTAGTGACAAGTACTTCTGTTGCTAAATTCATTACTACCAATTAATTAAAATGATGACACATATTTGTTGCTAAATCCATCACAAAATTAAGGCGCCAAAGCTTCACGCCAATATTTGGCGACGAAAAAAAAATTCATCACAGATCCATTGCTATATCATAAATTAAATAGGGACTTTCTATGTTCGCAATAAAAATAAATATTTCATTGCTGATCCATCGCTAATCAGTGACGGAAACTGTTCTGTCGTTAAATTTCATTGCTAAACGCTATTTTTTTATAGTGAAATGAGAAGAGTGCAAGAACAACCAAGATAAACTCTTTGAAAAAGTAGAGGCTATCACTAAAGCTACTGAGGAATTAAAATCCAAGAGGACTGTCATACCATTCAAGAAGGTGAGAGAGCTATACATTCCTACAGTGGCGGTTGGGAGGAAGAAAAGAGAAATTAGCCAAGTACTCTCCGATTAGAAATCCAAAAAAATTGCAACTTCTCCCTTTCCAAAAGTTGTTGAAGTTCAGGGGCTATTCAAGAAGGTGGACATATACACAAAACTTGGCGCCAAAGAGAAGAGGGATATGCGATGGTCCAATAATGCCAAGAAAGGTGCATAAGATTACCCCATCCACACCTTTTCCGCCCAAGACTTCAGAAGTATGACAGATATGCGTATGCAATACGTGGATAGGGAAACTTTACTTTTCTTGACCCAGCCTTCTAATATAATCCACGAAGAAGGAGCGACGTAACAAATGTGTCATCTGTTGCAATAAATGTGTATTCTGGTGCAACTTATGGTAGTTCTTTTGTAACATATTACCCATCTCTTGTATAAGTTGTGTTAGATGAGTAATCTGTGAATAGATTTAGAGAACCCTCTGCAACAGATGGACCATCCGTTGCATCTTTTCACTATGTTTTCCATCTTTACAATTACTAATCTATTTAAAAATTGACTTCTTATATCATAATATGTTGAAAAATTTCTCTGCCTCATGAGGAACAGAAAATTAGTGTACCCGAAAGCTTATGATATTGCCGATAGGATAATGTACCTCAACTTCTACAAGAATCTCAAGGATAGGTACGATGATCTTAGTAAGCTAATATTAACTCCCGATGGCCCAGGATTTGATTCGTTACTTTTTGTGTTCTAATGGGATGAATAAATGATAAAATATGTTAGAGGAGAGAGGCCAAATCCATAGGACAAAGGCTGGACTGAGGCAAAGAAGATTCTTGGAGTCATGAACATGGACGACATACATTATCACACTATTGAGATACTACTTGAGGAGGGAAAGATCAAGTTTTATGATTACAACTTAACTGCCTTGGATGAGACCAATTTTTGTACCCACATGCATCCACTATTATAGTTGTTCCTCATCTTGTTGAGGTAGAGTAAACTAATGTATCGTTTGCCAATAGAAGTGTTGATGAAACAACCATGGAATTTTGAAGGTCAAAACAAGGACATGGATCTTCCAAAAGATGAAACCGCTGCAGTGTGCGAGTCGCACGCTCTTGCATACATCGAATATTTGCTGACCAAAACAGAAATGGTCGAGCCAATGACCTTTTTATGCGACAACGCTAGGGAAAATATGCAAGAGATCTGGGCTTATGGGGTACTAACTGGACGCTTGGAGCTTGTGTATAAAGAAGATCCTGTGAAATATCATTTTTTTATTTCAAGTCACTTCACTTTACACAATTTACATACATGTAGTGGCAATTTTTTTTTCTGATGAAAGTTAAATTTTTTACAATGCAATAGATTGTCCATCTGTTGTATAATATATTCTATCTGTTCTGAAAGGTAGTTTATCTGTTGCAATAGGTTGGTCTTCTATTGCATTATGCTGGTGTTTTTATCTAAGTATCATCTGTTGCAACAGTAGAAAGACCTGTTTAATAATTTCCAAGTCTTATCTGTTGCAATAGTAGAAAGACCTGTTTGATAATTTTCAATAAATGACCTACATGTTGCAATATATGCCTAAATCTATTTGATATTTTCCAATAATTATGCTTGAATATTTATATGCTCAACAACACCAAACTAGTAGCAAATACAAATACACATTATGAAAATTTCATCAATTAGGCTTGAATATCCATATGTCCAACAACACCAAACTACTAGCAATAACGCCAACAACATAGTATCTTCTTGCTCGATTTTTTTCTCTTCAAAAGCCTTGACTTTTTTTAACAAACCCCAGATTACATGATTTGCCTGTGAAGGGTGTCGTTCTTCATACCAATTAAAATAATTACATCCACCCAAATTCTATAAAAACAAGACCACAATTACAAAATAATTACAAATTAATCAACTAATTAAATAAATAAATATTACCTTTAAAATCTTACAAGTAAAAAACCTACGACCTGGATTTTGTTGAGTCCAAGAAGTCTTCAATAGAGCTTCATGACCATACTTACAATATTAAAAATCTTAATCACAAAAAATTGTGGAAGATGAACTCGACATTATCAAGCTCAGTTGGAAAAAATGAAAAAAATATGCAGAAAAAACAAATACAAATAATTTGAAGAATTTGGATAGAGAAAAAAAGATGATGAAGAAGAAGATTTGGGAATTTAGGTTAAATTTTAGGAAGAAGATGAATATATAAGACAATGGAAGAAAAATAACCGTTGGGGGCCAAATCAGACGACAAGTCAGCAAAAATGAGGGTTCAGCGTGCCTTGGCTACGTGAATTACACGTGAGATGCCAATAGGACAAACAGTGCCAAACTGACACATTTGATGCCTATTTTATTTTAGTTGTTTAAAATGAACACTGTCTACTTGATGCCTATTTTATTTTAGGTGTTTAAAATGAACACTGTCGATGGGTCCCGCCTTTTTTATTTCAAGTCACTTCACTTTACATGTAGTGACAATTTTTTATGTCTAATGAAAGTTGAATTTTTATGATGCAACAGATTGTCCATCTGCTGTAACATATATTTTACCTGTTCTGACATATAGTTTATCTGTTGTAATAGGTTGGTCATCTGTTGCATTATATTGATGTTCCTATCTAAGTCTATCTATTTCAATAGTGGAAAGACTTGTTTGATAATTTTCAATAGATTACCTATCTATTGCAACATATGTCTAAATCTGTTTGATATTTTTCAATAGATATGTCGTCTGTTGCAACAGATACCTTATCTGTTGCAATATTTGAATCTAGTATTCTATTTCAATTAATAAGTTCAAATCTAAGGATAAAATAAAATTCATAGATGAAATAAAATAAATTGAAACCTTCAGAAATTACATGAAATAAATGAACAAATAAATGAAATGTAAAAAATGGGTACAGATCTCAACAAATACATCAACAATTTAAGTTTTGATGCCAAGAATTCCTAAGGAGGGATGAGGTTATTACTTTGACAGACTCAAGCTATAAAAATCTACTCAATTTGGACAAGTTGTTCTTCATTCAATGCTATGAAATTCGGATTTGGTCGTCATGGATCTTTAATGTCACTTGTGTAAGGTTTCTGCACTTTCTGTTCTCTGTATTTACATAAAAAGAGTAGCATATTGTCAATGCTATTCAACAGTAGCTTCTACAGTGACATCCACTTGGAAATCCAGAATTGGTCAATACGAATCACGGAGATACAAAAAAATTAAAAAGTATAACTCATCTATTTTAGCAAATCAAACAGTTCTTCCTCCTATTTTAAATTATCCCAAACAGATTATATTTCTGTTGCAACAGATGGATCAACTGTTGGGACAAATTATAATATGAGGAAAACCTGTATGATAATTTCCAATAGATGAACCATCTATTGCAACATATGACTCATCTATTTGGGAAAACTGAAATGGTAGAAAGTCTTGATTTAATTTATTCCAACAGATGACCCATCCGTTGCAGTAGATAGGTCATCTGTTAGTTCAAATAAAAGTGGTACGTAGATATATTTGATTTGCTAAAATAGACCAGACATATGTTGCAATAGATACTGTATCTGATGCAACAGGTTAGTCAACTATTGCAACATATGTATATATCTATTTGATAATTTTCAGTAGATGTGTAATCTATTGAAACAGATATGTGTCTATTTGTTAAATGGAACAGACGATATATATTTATCTTCTTCAACTCGTGCCACTCTCCTGTGGCGATTATACATTGCTCAATAGTGCAACACACGGACAAAGGAGTTGTAATTTCGCTTTTTTGGATGCTTGATAATGCCTTGAAATTACTTTCCTTCTCCTCTTAGCCTTAATCTCTAATGGAGTGGATGGATATAAAATCCTCTTTGATGGAATAACACCCTTCTTAGATTTTAATTCCTTTATAGAAGCAGTTAATGTATTAATAGCATTAATAACTACATCATGTTTTGCTTTGCAGTCTTGACATTTGTATGTAGAACATTCGCTAGGAGAGGTAAAATCTGTATAACCAGTATGATCATACTTATAATGGTTTATTTTTAAAACTGTAAGAGGAAGTATCATTAGAACCAACAACAACACCATTACCACCACCAATTGCTCCATCACCACTGATACCATCAACAACAACAAGCCCACCCTCCAAAATTATTTTTCTTGTGATGGTTGTTTCTCCAAACAATTCTATTTTTATTCTATTAATGACCTTAGGGTCTTATAAAGTTTGCACAGACCTTAAAGTAAGGAAAAATGACATCTTCAACTCTCGATTGGTCGGAACAAGCGATGGATGCATAATCTAACATAAATTATTACATATATTAGAATAATAATTAGATCATTCAACAAAATCATTAATTAAAATTAAATCTTAATTATAATTATACTTACTGCATCCTTCGAGGGGTTGAAGAGATCAAGAAATTTTGCATTTTTATCAGTTTTGACCGACAACCATCTCAAGATTCTTGGACAGGAAACTTCTTCCTGGTAGTTCACTTGTTATCTCAAATAAGGAATGTCTTCAAAGGCCCAAGCCTATAAAATAAAGCCAATAAATCAGAACTATTATCGAATAAAAAAATGAATCATATCATTATAAAAGAGACATTTACATGAAAGCCCATGGAAAGCCATATAAGTTGACTGTCTTTGGCGTTAACGGAGTCAACAAACATTTGACAATTATAATGAAGCTTTCATAACCCCAAGGATAGCTATTAAATTCCTCAAGATCTTCAGAGAGTTTTATTATACCAACGCTTATATTGTTGTTTACGTCTCTCGCCCAAAGAATATTATGTACAAACTAAACCAAGCACAATAATTGCTTGTGCTTATTTGAAATTCTTTTACTTGGACCAATAATAGACACCAGGTCATCATGATTACTCGACTTGCCTTTGCTTTTCTGGGTGTGCGGGTTTTTTTTTTAGTTAGAATAGGTATAACTTGAGAAGGAGAAAGAGGATAATATTTTAGTCTAGTAACTATGACAAACTCCTTCCAACCAAAACAAACAGGCATATCACAGTAATTTATCTATACCTCATTCATCTTATCTTTGTTTTCATACATAAATCTATGCTTGAGAAAATCATATACCATTTTCATTTGAAAACGAGCACTGTTGTCCTTCAGCAATCAAGATATTGCCCAAAGCAGCTGTCCCTGAAATATGCATTAAATTTTTGTTTTCAAAGTATTTTTCTAAAGGCGTCGAAAGATTTTCCCATGATCGACTTAACCACGAAATCATCCATTAAATCTGTGGCACTATCGCACTGCATTCTCACAGGATAACGATCAATGCTTAAGGTTTTGACCAACTCTTCGGTGGAAGGGCTATTAACATTTGGATCATCTCTTTTGAAATATTCCTCCTCCCAGTGTTTATCATATTCTGCTCCTGATTGATATAGTGCTTGTAAAACAAGCTCATAGAGTGGTGGATGTAGCCTAGCTGCTTTACCTGTTCCTTTACTTGGACTTGATTCAGTTTCTGTTCTTTTGGGAGCCATGTTATCAAAAATTAATAGGAACACAAAACATATTATAGTTGATTAATGCATCGTTAAAAAAGGATAACAGTAAATCAAACATGCAAAACAGTAAAATAACTATTCTAATAAATCACAAATCTGTAGTAATAACTAACCTGTTGCAATGGATGAGTAATTTATTGTAATAATACAAAACATATCACTTATCTGTTGAGACAAATGAATGGTCTGTGTAATAGATCAAACATCTGTTGCAATATATAAGTGATCTGATGGAATAGTTAACTAATCTATTGCAATGGATGGAAAATGTGTTGCAATAATACAAAATATATCACTCATCTATTGAGACAAATGAATGGTTTATGCAATAAATCACACATCTATTACAACATAGGTGTGATATATAGGAACAGTTATCAACGGTCTATGTTGTTTAGATTTTTTCCAATAGAAAGGTCGTCTATCGCGAAAAATGAATGATCAGTTGGAAAAATCAAGTCGTTGATAGAATTTTATCCAAAAGGGTTCATCTGTTGCATCAAATTTTTAATCTGATGGTTCCTCCGTTGCATCAGATTTTTAATTTGATGGTTCCTCTGTTGCATTCAATGGTCAATCTGTTGCAACATATGGTTAATCTGTTGCATCAAATGGTTAATCTGTTGCATCAGATTTTTAATTCGATGGTTCCTCTGTTGTATCAGATGGTTAATTTGTTGCATCAAATGGTTAATTTGTTGCATCAGATTTTTAATTTGATAGTTTCTCTGTTGCATCACATAGTTAATATATTGCATCATATGCTAAATCTGTTGCATTAGATGGTTAATCTGTTGCATCAAATGATTAATTTGTTGCATTAGATGATTAATCTGTTGCAGAAAAAATAGTAGCATGATTTTGTTCAATAGAACAATAACAATATCACCATTTTTACCAAGAACAAGAACAAATCAATCTAGCAACGGGTGCAACACAACAAACACCAACATTGTTGTTTTGCTTGTATAAACCCAAATAGGAAAAAGCAAACTTCAAAAAAATACAACAAACAACAAAAAATCATAATTCACTCCAAAAAGAGAAGAGAAGAAATATCAGAAATTAGGATTTTATTCATACCATATTTCAAATTAAAGCAACAAATATTGAAATTGATAACGAATACTAGAAGAGAAGTTGACTCAAGATTCTTATTTTCTTCAAAATTAAAAAGGCCATAATTTTTTACCTGTGAAAGAAGAAAAGGGAGATGAAGAATTCGAAACTTTTGTGGCCGGAGTGCAAGGCTGTCACGTCGATTGACGGTTGAAAGTCAAAAAGGAACTCGAAGCCCAACTATTTGTTTCTAGAGTTTGAAGTCGTAGGGGATTAAAAGGAGAAATTTGCAGAACTGTTGGTTGGGAGAAGCTGTCGAGAGAGAGAGAGGAGAGTCGGTTGATTTGGAGAGGAGATGGGTGTGGGTTGATTTGTATTTTTGAAAAGATTAGAAAGTTTTGAAAATATTAATAAATTCCACAATTAACTTAATCAAGTTTCCTAATTATGTTTGACCTTTTAAGTTGATCAATGTTACCAATCCTTCATTCAAGAGTTAAATGACACCTTTCCTTCAATTTTGTCAACTAAGTTAGTCTAGTCGGGATTCTCATCCTGGTCTACAATGTCTATTGTAAAATTTGTTATTGGTTGTAGTTCATTTTTTTTTTGCCAAAATTAAGAAAATAAGAAATTAACTAAGTTCAGTAGTTAGAAAAATACTAGCCCCATAAGAGGTTTGGGGTTGGAGATTTAAGGGTCGAGTATTGGATTTTTAGAAATCCCAATTTGACTCTTACTCGTTCCTAAGGAGCCAACTTAACTCATTACTCATTACTAAGGGCTAACCCGACTCTTATTCGTCCCTAGGAGAGCAATTTAAAGGACTAACAAGTTTCTCTTTTTTAAAAGACTAGTTTCTCAGCATGTGCGTTGCAAGTGTATGCCAAGTCATATAGAATATGATCATTAATAAACTAATACAAATATTTTTAAAATAAAATTTTTCGTGAGTAATTATACATGAAAAAATATAGTACAAATTTTCAGAAATGATCAATTTGGATCGACGTAGTGACATGTTTGTCGAGGTCAAGATGATTGGACATTGTCAAATACTAAGATGAACAATCAAAACTTCAGCGGATGCATTTTCTTTAATTGTTTATATTATATTAAGTATACATATGTAATGAATCATATCACACCTAATACTTTGCTATCGACGTTATTCTTCTCATAATACTCCTTCCAACTATTATGAATAAGCCATTTTGAATCATTAATCAACACTATACAATTTCAACAACAATAGATGAGATTGATTTACACATTGCTCGAGTTGTGTGGTCACATGTGACATCACCATTTATGTGATCACAAAAATACAAACCCTGTAATAATAATTTCGGAGTTGCTATACTAATACGCAATGATATTTTGATGTCAAATAATATTAATATCTTAATAAAAACATTTTATTTCTGCTAGCAATTTCTTTTTCAAGATTTCATAGACATTTCGTTGAATGGATAATCATCATTATATATCTCATATTTCATATACACCACGTGTAGCTCTTGTATAGATCAAATTAATCAAATAAGAAAATTGACACTCATAACTTAACCAGTATACAAAGGCGTGGTGAAACTCAATTGACAAATGATAAGATAAGATTTGGCTTATTTCAATTTAGTTTTATCTATGTGTAAATTTATGCTAATTTTGACCAACAACCAATACTTATTGAGTTCGTCTCATTTTGGTTCCTCACTGCATTTTGGTGGGAGTGGCATGGGCAGTGGGCAGTGGGCATAGATTTTGCTTGTTAGCTAGTCTAGAAACACATCCCATTTTGTTTTGCCTATGCCAAACCTTCTACTCCTATCCTGTCCATGTGTGTACAAATCTATAATGAAATCAAAACACAAAAAGGGACACTATACTATCTATATGCATCTAGGTTTATGAGTTGTTTGGAAAAATGTTTTCGATATAAAGAACTTGGTTTCATTATTTTTGACAATAGGATGCCAAAATAATTGAGACGTAATGGCACACAAATTGATTTTGCACTTGAGCTATCACATTTTACCTATTCAACCAATTGAAAATTAAAGGACTTTAACATGTAACTGTATATATTATCTCTTCCCAATAAGAGGCATGGAATCACCGTACGAATTGATTTTAGAAAATATAATTGTATCCTGTTAGTTGCCGTAGGGCAATGTGAGGTAAAGGTTAGGCTCACTTCATGAGTTCAAATACTACTATAGACAAACAACCAAGTCTTTAGGTGGAGATGGGTAGAGGGAAAATTCATTATCCCCGCTGAGTTTCAAATCATGACCACTGGCTCTCGAGATTTTTAGGTTATCAAAAAAAATGTGTCCTGCTATTCCGCATGTCATCAAGCAAAGAATTCAAAAAAAAAAATATTAAAAAATTGAATCCTATTAAGTTTCCTCTTGACTTGCATGTCATTACTATTGAAGTTCTTTCAACTTCTCAAAAAGGAGTTATTGGTTTCTTCATGGTGTTAATTTAATAAGAAAGCCTCTACCCGTTCTTATGATTTACTTAAGAGAAATATATTCTTACCTTCACTAATGTAATAAAATTATCCATCTACGACATTTGCAGGGGTTGCTAGATAGGATTCTAGTCGCGTTGGGCTTTATCAAATCTCACCATTTTTGGTTAGATGTGGAGCACCTTCAAGCTTTAGAAAGCAATTCAGAATGTTTTAATTTGTATGGAGATGGTTTTTTTCTAGATGTCAATTGCAAAAAGGTTGCCATTGGTTGCAACTATAATAAAATAGGAGGCATTTGTTCAATAAATTGTCTTTCTAGTTTGATCTTTTCTAATAAGAAGACAAAGAAATAGTGTTTTGAAATGGGATTACTCTAGTAAGCATTGAATCAGACTCTGAGTACAATTAAGAGAGCAAGAAAGGACTTTGAATTTTTATGGGATATGGAAGATATTTTTGCTCAAGTATGCAGATGACACAAATGCACAACAAGATGGATTCAGGAAAAGAATGCACCAGCTAAATGATTTTCTAACATAAGGGAGCAGATAAAGATCAATATCATCTTTAATGATGCTACTTTCTTATCGTCAAAAGTTTTAGCATCAACAAAGAAAGTTCAAAATTCATGGACAAACTTCCTTTTAAACTAAAAAGTGATGTTATAGCTTATTACAATTGATTTTCCTTCTGCTATAAATAAGCAGATCACTTGTAATATTTCCAATAACTTCTACTCTGAAGTTATGGAACAACTCCGTATAATTCGTCCATCTCCATCTAAGTTCCTGTCATGAAAAAGGTCCTTTGGATTTTTTTTAGTGAATTTCATCCTTTACAACTCCAAGATGGGTTATAATGAGTACAAGAGTATGGCAGATGTTTGTATTAAAGTTGACAAGAAATCGAGTTAGCAACTAAGCTACGTTTATGGAATTAACATATCTCTTGCATTAATTTATCATGTTCTCATATAAAGATGAAAAATTCATTGATGTCATTGATTTTTCTAAGCTAAGTCAAACCACAATTGCCTGTTTGGTGTCTCAATTCCATATGTTAATCTTTTGTTTTGTATGAGGAATAAAGAATAATAATTATGACATAAGATGCAGGATTGTATAATCCTGCATTCGATTAGAGGTATTAATCAGTTCGATGATTATATATCTCACCATTTATACCATAGTGATAGAATATATGGGATAACTAATCTCAAACCAATCCCCGATTTCTATTATGTTCTTGATGCTTAAGATTGTTGCCTACCTATGCATTAACATCTCTATTCATTCTACTAGATCCAAGTTTGGGCATAAATTGTTTATTCATAGATTAGGAAGATCTTATGACTTCAATGGTATAGATGAACACCAATTGACAGGGGGTTCTATCAATATTGAGATCGCTGACAACAAGTGGATGTTATGCATTCTACTGAAATCTAAGTCTTCTCTAGCATACTTTAAATTATTGGTGAAAACCCTAGTGATGCTTAAAAGTTGAACTCCACTAAAACCTTTAATAATAATTCAGATATAATAAGTGAAAATAAAAGCTTATGTAAGTTGCTTTCTGTGCAACAGTTGTGTTACCTTTAATGTTTCACCAATAAGCCGATAATAAAATAATGTTATACCATAGAATACGAAAATTCACATGGCGGAGGGTGACTTTTTCCCTTTATACCAGTTTTGACAAGCTAATGTTATGCCAATCGAATGTTTCTTTGTACTTGAAGAGAATGAGTAGTTCTCTTATCCAAAGGAATCTAGGAAAAGAAGATGTGGCTGGCATGAGAGTGAGATGTAGACCACCTGTGAGAGTTATTTGAGCTGCCAGTCATGAATACCCCATAAACAGATTTCAGCGGCACCGACCATCCATTCCTTTCATTATCTTCATCATAGCATCTGAATATATATGAAAAATACTGAGATTTTTCTTCTTTCGAACAGGTCGGGATAGGGAGGGATAAATTTTTTTTCATACAACAAAATAAAGGGGCATTCTAGGTGGAGTTTAAAATACTACGAGAATGCAATAAACACTCCGAGCATCTTTGAAGAACACTGAATTATAAAGAATATTGATGCCCTCGCAAAAGGAAAAAAAGAAGAACGAAACTAATAACTTTCATAGCTTACATTCTAACAATTCCACAATTTTAAATAATCTAAATACCAAGTCTCGATGAGGGTAGACATCAGAATTTATTCGTCAAATAAAATTGCAGAAACTTACACAGAGAATAAAACGACAAACAAGGTGCCTTGCAAAGACGCGAGGATAGACTCGTATAGCTTCTCATCGAGTACCCCATACGCTTTGAGTTTTTTGATTTTTCACATACAGACTTCAGTTCCCAAAAATGGTTGTTCATTATCCCCCCAAAAGACATGAATGCAGATAAATCTCATTTTGCACTTTCAGTAAAAATTAATCTGCAAAAGAAAATAAATTTAGAGCAACTTTTTGCAATGCATTCGAGTCATTTTTGAGAGAACCAATTGAATTACTTGTTCCTATCTGTTTAATCGGTGCATAAAATAACTTCAACAACAAGTAAATTTTTTCATTTCAAGAACAATATAAAAAGAAGTTTCCTATAGAAGACGAAGTACGAAAAAAATTCAAGTGAAAAATCCAAATGGAAAGTTTTAGAACACTTTCATATATTTGCAAAATAAATCATTGAAGAATTTAAGTGATTCACGAGTGAATTCATTGTTATTTCCTTCTACGGGTACGCAAAATCTGTATATGTAGAATAACAACTTCAACTTTAGTTCTATGTTTAAAAACAAGAACACAATGAAGTGCAGTAAATTCCCTCAACACAAGATTAAAGTGATCTTTCTAAGACATGTATTTGAATTTTAGAAATAAAGATGAAAAATAGAAATGGTCAAGTTCGCCCGAATTCACGGACTTTCCTTAAGGAAATAATTCCCTTCACTGTACCCGAGGTTGCGGAATTTTTCTCCCAAGATAAAATGGCCAAACAAACCAATTATAGAGATACCTCAAAATACTGGAATATCTTCGAACGCACAGAACGTTTTTATTGATCACACAGAGTCATTTTGAAGTCAGGAAGAATTTTGTATTCTAAATATTTTGTATCTAAACCTGTGAATGAAAGCAGGTTTATATAGCCATAACATGCCTCTTTGAAAAGGTGGCATTGGTTCAATTAAATGGTGTGACTTTTCTGGAAATTCATGTTAGTTCATCCAAAGAACATGTCTTTTCCCGAACAGGTATACCAGTTCATGAAACAGTGTACCAATTCACGAAACAAGGATGGAGGTTTGAAACACTGTAGGAAAAAGAAAATGTTTTACTGCGTTTGCGTTTTCCCTTTGGTATTTTTCAGAATTCAAATAAAGTTTGTCCAAAAATATAGATCTCATCGATTGATCATTTGACAAATCCAAATCTAAATTCAAATCCAAATCCGAAGCCGAGCCGAGCGAGCAACGACGAAGACGGCGCGAGACATCTCTATTTTCTTGCCTCACTTATCATGTGGAGTAAGTGTTCATTATTATAAACACTCCAAAGTTCCCTTCTCCCACCAATGTGGGAGACTTAGTGAACTTTCCAATTTTGGGAGTACACTTTCCAAATTGGTGTCTCCTTCCCTCCACTATTTTTCTCTCCATTTTCCATTTACACTTTCTTCACACTTTGAACCCAACAATCCTCCACATGAATGGGGAATGACTATTTTCATAAAAGTTTTATGGAAAAGTATGTGATCATCAAGCAAAGACTGATTGCATCTGGATAAGTGGGTTTCCCTTTGAACTTTCCATAGTGAACATGCATTGGATGCACTCGGTCAATTGGTAGATTTGATATCTTTGAACCGTCGAGGTTTAATGTACACCTAGATAATACATGTCACACAACCATCCTTTTAACGTTTATAGTTCTCACGGTTTTGTTTTTTTCAGCCATGAACACATCCCAGTTTCATGAGAGCTTAGAGAATAGGCCTTTACTAACATTCTCCTTGAAGCGGCTTCTACTTCGCCCTTACATAGGTGATTTCTAAACGTTCAATCCTATAGATTAAACTATTTGGTTAAATCTACCAAATTTAGATAATCATTAAAAGACTTTTCACTTTAAGTCTTATCCTTGGTTACTATACATTGTCTACATGATGAGAATGGGTTGAGTAATTGACAATATTGAACCTATCAGACACAACTTTGTTTGATCTCCTTGAACCTAGATCTTGGGATCTCCAATCTGCTAGGTAGAGTTTCCTCCATGCTGACTTGTCCTAGTCCTTAAACTCATTCTCTTAGATGTCCTTTCCACTTCTTCTCTAGATATACCTTTTGTAAGTGAATCTAACATATTATCCTAATGGTATTATGTCTCTGTCGTATGTGACGAGATTTACCGTTGTACATCATGCTCCCTGTCCTACCTATTGCCTCTTGTCTATCACAGTGTCTACATACTGGTGCCACTGGCTTGGGCCAATAAGAAATATCTTCTAAGAAATTCCGGAGCTATTCGGCTTCTTCACCGGTTTTATCCAATGCGATAAATTCAAAATATCCACTTGAGGATTTTACTTTGTTCGATCCGGTGATCCAATTTGCATCACTATATCCTTCAAGTACCGCTGGATATTTATTATAATGCAAAGCATAATCTTGAGTGTATTTAAGATACCCCAAAACTCTTTTCGTTGCCATCCAATGAGTTTTGTTAGGATTACTCGTGTACCGACTTAATTTACTAATAGCACATGCTATGTCTGGTCGTGTATAGTTCATCATATACATTAAACATTCTAATACTCTTGCGTACTCTAATTGTGAGTTACTTTCACCTTCTTTCTTTCGAAGTGCAAAGTTTACATCCAATGGAGTCTTGGCAATACCGAATTCCATATATTTGAACTTGTCACGTACCTTTTTGATATAATGAGACTGTGACAATGCTAACCCTTGTGGAGTTCGATGGATTCTTATACCTAAGATCACATCTGCAACTCCAAGGTCTTTCATATCAAACTTGCTCTCGAGCATTCGTTTGGTTGCATTTATGTCAGAAATGTCTCTACTGATGATCAACATATCATCCACATATAAACAACCAATGACTTGGCGATTTGGAGTATCTTTAATATATACACATTTATCACATTCATTTATCTTGAACCTGTTTGCCAACATGATTTGGTCAAACATCGCATGCCATTGTTTAGGTGCTTGCTTTAGTCCATACAATGACTTAATAAGTCTACACACCTTATTCTCCTTTCTTGGAACCACAAAACCCTCAGGTTGTTCCATCTAAATTTCTTCCTCCAATTCTCCATTTAGAAAAGCGATTTTCACATCCATTTGATGTATTTCAAGATCATATACCGCAGCTAAGGCAATTAATATTCGAATCAATGTTATCCTTGTTACTGGCGAGTATGTGTCGAAGTAATCAAGGCCTTCTTTTGTTTGAAGCCTTTTACTAAAGTCTTGCCTTGTATGTGTCAATAGTACCATTCGCTTTCATCTTCCATTTGAAGATTCATTTAGAACCTAAAGGTTTATTTTCGGGAGGAAGATCAACCAACTCCCATGTATGGTTGCATAAGATTGAATCAGTCTCACTATTGACTGCCTCTTTACAAAAGGATGAGTCCGAAGATGCCATCGCTTCCCTAAATATTTGAGGCTCATTTTCTAAGAGAAATATTACAAAATCCGATCCAAATGAAGTAGACGTTCTTTGATGTACTACGTCTTGGATTTTCTTTATTATGTACATTTTCACTTGGTTCATCTAGAGGTCCTTTAGATCCTCCACTAGACTGTTCATGTCTAATTTTATATGGGTAAATATTTTCAAGGAATCCAGCATTGTCTGATTCAATTACCGTATTTTCATTAATATCCGGATGTTCGGATTTATGAACCAAAAATCAACATGCTTTACTACTTTTAGCATATCATATGAACACGCAGTCCACCATCTTAGGTCATATCTTAACCCTTTTAGGAATAGGAATTTTGACCTTTGCTAGACACCCCCACACTTTGAAATATTTCAACTTGGGTTTCCTTCCTTTCTATTTTTCATAAGGAATTGATTGTGTCTTACTATGGGGAACTCTGTTGAGTATACAATTCGCTGTAAGGATAGCCTTCCCCATAAGTTTTGCGGTAAACCGCAACTTATAAGCAAGATATTCATCATTTCCTTCAAAGTTTGGTTTTTTCTTTCCGCAATTCCATTACATTGAGGTGAATACGGGGCCGTAGTTTGATGAACGATTCCATTCTCTACACATATTTTGGCGAAGGGAGATTCATATTCTCCGCCCGTATCACTTCTTATCATTTTTTATCTTTTTATCTAACTGATTTTCAACTTCAGTTTTATATTGCCTAAATGGATCTATTGCTTTATCCTTACTATTTAGCAAATAGACATAACAATATCTAGTGCAATCATCAATAAAAGTTATGAAATACTTTTTCCCACCACGTGATGGTGTTGACTTCATATCACAAATGTCAGTGTGTACTAAGTCCAAAGGATTGGAATTTCTTTCAACGGACTTATAAGGATGCTTTGCATACTTTGATTCTACACACTTTTGACACTTTGATTTATTGCACTCAAAGTTTGGCAACTTCTACGTTAATTAGTTTTCGTAACGTTTTATAATTAACATGGCCTAAACGTTTATGCCCTAAATCATAAGACTCAAGCAAATAAGAAGAATTTGAGCTTTTATTTATTTCAACAGTCATTACATTCATCTTATAAAGACCCTCGGTGAGATATCCTTTTCCTACATATATTTCTCCTTTGCTAATTACAATTTTTCCAGAAACGATTACACATTTGAATCTGTTCTTATCTAGAAGTGAAACAAAAATTAAGTTCCTATGCAATTCTGGAACATACAAGACATTGTTAAGTGTCAAGACCTTGCCCGAAGTCATTTTCAAGCATACTTTCCCTGTTCCTTCCACCTTGGCAGTAGCGGAGTTAGCCATGTAGATTATTTATTCTACTTGAGCGGAGCAAGTAATGAAAAAAACTCTTTGTTGGCACATACATGGCGGGGGGCACCAGAATCCATCCACCATTCGTGCGGATTCCCCACCAAGTTGCATTCTGAGAACATAGCACAGAAATCATCGCATTCTTTGTTGGATTCAATCATATTTGCTTGATCCTTTTTCTTGCCTTTCTTCGGTACACGACAATCTGTGGACTTATGGCCAATCTTGCCACAATTGAAGCATTTTCCCTTGAATTTCTTCTTGGGTTGATTGCTTTCTTGTTCATATTTCTTTCTTTTCTTAGAATTGTTTTGGTCATCTTCTACAATATGTGCTTCATTAATTGTAGAATTACCTTTTGACCTTCTCTCGGCAGCTTTATTTTCCTCTTCAATACGCAGTCGGACAATAAGATCTTCGATAGTCATCTCCTTGTGTTTATGCTTCAAGTAGTTTTTGAAGTCTTTCCACAAAGGTGGTAGCTTCTCAACTATCGCTGCTACTTAAAATGCATCATTCACAATCAAACCTACAAAACAGTTTATGTGAGTATTGAGAACTTTTTTAATTTGTTCAACTAAGGTATTTTTCAAAGATATACCTTCTGCTAGGAGATCATGTATGATGACTTGCAACTCCTGCACTTGAGAGACAAGCGATTTGTTATCTATCATTTTAAAGTCAGGAACTGTGCAACAAGGAATTTCTTAATTCCCGCATCCTCTGTCTTATATTTTTGTTCAAGTGCCCCCCACAATTTCTTCGATGTCTTAGTTCTACTGTAAACATTGTAGAGGTCGTCTTGGGGACCACTCAGAATATAATTCCTGCAACGAAAGTCCGAATGTTTCCAAGCTTCTACAATTACCAAACGCTCTTTGTCCGAGGTTCCCTCGGGCACCTCAGGAGTCTCTTCGCTAGTGAGCCATTGCAGACGCAAAGTGGTGAGGTAAAATAACATTTTTTGCTGCCATCTCTTAAAGTCAATGCCCGCAAATTTTTTTGGGCTTCTCCGCCGGTGCCATTGTAGGCAGAGCATTTGTGCGACTTGATGTGGCAATATTAGTTTCCCTCACAGACGTTGCCGCATCTTGCATTTGACTATGGCTTGTCATTTTTCCTGTCACCACAAGACAAAAAATACTTAGTATTTTCAGAATACTACTTATAAAGTTAAGCAACTTTAAACTTTTCTTCTTGTTTCTAGTTGACAATGAAGTTTTTATGACTTCCAATTGTCAACCAAATGATGTATAACTTGTGATGAAGTTTTTATGACTTCAAATCACTAGTTAAGTTCAGGCGGAGTAGAAAGTTAAAACTTTAATCTCTAAAAACAAGCTATACAGATTCTGAAATTTGTTTCCTCAAGATTATTATTTCCTTCTACGGGTACGCAGAATCTGTATATGTAGAACAACAACTTCAACTTTAGTTCTATGTTTAAAAACAAGAACACAATGAAGTGCAGTAAATACCCTCAATACAAGATCAAAGTGATCTTTCTAAGAGGTGTATTTGAATTTTAGAAATAAAGATGAAAAACAGAAATGACCAAGTCGCCCAAATTCACGGACTTTCCTTAAGGAAATAATTCCCTTCACAGTACCCGAAGTTGCGGAATTTTCCTCCCAGGATAAAATGGCCAAACAAATCAATTTTAGCAGTACCTCAAACAACTGGAATATCTTCGAACGCACAGAAAAATTTCGTATCTAAACCTGTGAATGAAAACAGGTTTATATAGTCATAACATGCCTCTTTGAAAAGGCGGCATTGGTTCAATTAAATGGTGTGTATTTTCTGAAAATTCATGTCCGTTCATCCAAAGAACATGTCTTTTCCCGAACAGGCATACTAGTTCACAAAACAGTGTACCAGATCACGAAACAATGACACCAGTTCACAAAACAGTTTGAATTTTGCATGCATGTATAAATGGAGGTTTGAAATATTACTGCGTTTGCATTTTCCCTTTGGTATTTTTTGAAATCCAAATAAAGTTTGTCCAAAAGATAGATCTCATCGATCGATCCAAATCCGAAGTCGAGCCGACCGAGCGACGACGACGACGGTGTGAGGCATCTATTTTCTTGCCTCACTTATCATGTGGAGTAGGTGTTCATTATTATAAACACTCCAAAGTTACCTTCTTCCATCAATGTGGGAGACTTAGTGAACTTTCCAATTTTGAAAGTACACTTTCCAAATCTGTGGCTCCTTCCCTCCATCATTTTCCATTCACACTTTCTTCACACTTTGAACCCAACATTCATCACGTTGTTATAGCGGTGCCCAAATGCACTTTTCGTTAGTTTTGTCAAATCCCTATTATTAGCAACCCAAAGGAATGATCCTTAATCTCATCAACAAAGGTGAAGGCCTGTTCTCTTTGGGAAACAGAAATCCTCAGTAAGAAACCATACGTAGTAGCACATGCATGGAACAAATTAATTGCCTCTGAAAAGGCTATATTCTAGTCAAACATAGGATTAAGATTAAGTTTCCGAAGAGAATTGAAAACGTTTCATCTTGAAAAATAGATCAATTCATCTTCGTAATTGCGTTGATATTCTCTGATATTTTCTTCTTTCACGTAATAGGTGTGAGCGTGACTATTGACAAAGAAATATGAAGCGACGTGTGGTTTTGAAGTAGGCTTTAGTTATTAGATTAGTCGTGACTGTTGCAAAAGAAAATAACGCACCTGTTTTTTTTTTTCAAAGTAGGGTTAACTTATTTAGAGGGGTATTTATGTAATTTCACTTTATCTTTTATAAGTTAGTACTTTTAAGGTAGTATATATATATATATATATATTATTTAGACACTAACCAAATAAATTTGACATCAACTTCATTGCTCTAAGGGGTCATTTGGTAGAGTGTATAAGGATAATGATAAATATAGTGTATTAGTAATGCTTGTGTTACTATTAGTTATGCTTGCATTAGTTATTCTTGTATTTTTCTTATGCAGTGGTTGGTTCGATGTATTAAAAAAAACATGAATTACATAATTTAAAAAAAAAATATTTTTTTTACATAATACCCCGATATATATGTTGGAAATGATGCAGAAAATTTTTGAGGGGTAATAGGGTCTTTAAGCATGTTAATGCATGCATTAGATTCATTGCATTACTAATGCCATGGATTTTGAGGTATTAGTAATGCACACCTCAATACACAATAGAGTGTATAACTAATGCTTGGATAAAAAAGTATACCAAACTAGGTACTACTAATACACATTAAACTACTGCATGCATTAATATTTTAATACACTCTGCCAAACGAACCCTAAGTCTTTCGGATCTTTACACTGAATGTGATAAATCAAATTAAGTAATAGAAGCAAAGCCAAATTATGGCATTGTCAAACTATTGACTTTGGACTCAAAGTTTCGACATTCTTCAGCTCTTATTTATGTTTTTGAAAATATAATATTTTCATTTAATAATTATTTTATTTGTATGTTATTTCCACATGTTTGAGATGCTTGCAGTTTTCAAAACAATACAACTAAAGGTAAGACAGAAAATTATACTCCCTCCTTTTAAAAAAGAGTGTCCTATTTTTTTTTATTCTGTTTAAAATGGAATGACTTTTTCCTTTTCTGATAATATTTTAATTTCAATTTTCAATATAACATGTTTAGGACCGCATGATTAAAAGACATTTTGGTACATTTGACACAACTTTAATTTAAAGCCACAATTTAAAAGTCTTCTTTATTTTTTTAAACTTTTTGCCAAGTCAAAGTAGGTCATTCTTTTAGAAACTGAAAAAATAGTTAATTTTGTCTTAAATTTCAAAATGACAATTTATTTAATACAGCTGTAAATATTAGAAGACGTTATATTAGGAGTAATCGAAAATGTTCTTTAAGTCAACATAACTTCAAAGTAAAAATGTCCTTAAGACAACACAACTTCAAAGTGAAAATGTTCTTAAGAAAACGAAACAGTTACAAAATGAATTTTACTTTTTTTTTTTTGGTCCAAAATAAAAAAAGTACAATTAGGAGTAACTAAATTAGGAGTAACTAATCAAGTGGCAACATAAACAAAAACTAATTCCTTAATTTATAAAAGAGCCTTTAAACTTCAAACTTCTTCTTGTTGTTCTTCTTCGGGAACGGCCCTAGGACAGGTCAAAATCATTTTCCCTTCTCAACTTTATCTTAAAAATCAAACCCCTTTAACTTTGAATAATAATTATACTCCCCTTTTATTTTAATTGACTTTTTAAAATTCCTATTTTACCGTTTATTATTAATTTTTTTATTCTTTTTTTTTTAACTTCTTTAAAATCAACATATTTTCATTTTAAAAAAATATCCATTAACAAATTTTTCATAAAAACATAAAATTTATTCATATAACAAAATTTTCATAAAAACATAAATTCTAGAAAAAAAAAAAGTAAGAAATATATAAGCTAATGATAGTCTTTATGAAGTAAATTAGCATAATAAGAAAATTAGTTTTATTAATAATAATCAAAACTATAATATTTATTTTAACAACTGAAAATAATAAGTACTACTAATTTTATAAACATATTTCAATGCAGAAAATACAAACAATAAATGAAAGAGATAAGCCTCTAGTACCATCCCGAACTATGGTCAAAGTTGTTACGACACACTCTAACTTCACAGGAGTTCTATTATCCCCTGAACTCAAATTTAGCGTATTTTTATCATTTTTTTGCTAATGCGGCACCTTTATTATATAAAATAGAGCCCATATCAAAGGTGTCACGCCATCTAAAACGATTGACAAAAGGTATCACGTTAGCTAAAAAGATTGACAAAAATACGCTAAAATTTAGTTTAAGGGGTAATAGGACCCCCGTGAAGTTGACGTGTGTCGTAGCAAATTTGGTCATAGTTCGGGGATACTAGATGTTTTTCTAGAATAAAAATAAGGTCAAATTTTAAAGATTATATTTATTTATATAAATTCTAAAATATGCAATACTCTATTAATGACAATCACATCTTATTCACTGATATAGACAATAGATAATATCATTTCTTATCACTTAATCCTCATGCTAAAAATAAATATTTTAGTTTATCTGCTCAATTTGTGAAATCAAGAGAAATATATTACGTTTTTTGTCTACCCTTTAGTGTTAAATAACTATATAAAGTAACAGTATAGACAAATTTAAAGTTTTAAATTATCATTAATAAGGTTAATTTAACAAATATACCTCTAAGTAAATTTTTCTTAAAGATTGTGTTATATCAACAGAAAGTTAAGTAATATGAAACAAATTAGTAAGAGAGTGATAAAACACGAAAATATACGCACATGCATGTACATACATATGTACATATACACACTTAGGGGTGGGTTGTTTGAAAATAAGTTATTTCGGGATTAGTTATTACAAAATAAGTTGTACTAACATGTATGTGTGATAACTTATCTCATCACTGTGGTATCAATGGTGCGACAAATAATTTTGAGACTACCGAATACATCTAATTAAACATAGAATAAATAATCATGAACTTTATCTCTGAATTATTATAATTATACCTCACACCAAATAACTCTTCAATACATATAATACTAAAACGAACTTAAAAATAATATTAAATTTTGTGATAAATTTATAAAATATATTAATTTGCGTATAAAGTTAATAAACTTAAATAAAATGCTATAAATATCCATGTTAAAAAATATTCGTTACATATAATATAAAAAGATATTAAATAAATATAGAATTAAAATTATAAGGATAAAATGAGCATTGCATGGAATAAATGGTGAGTATGATTATTATTCAATATTGTGGGGGATTTTGATTTTTTAAACAGGGTGAAATTTTCAATCCCCCCTCCAATGACATGACCTTGTATTTTTCAGAATGAAATTTGAATACCAGCAGTCTTGTTTGAGTAATGGTGTACGATAATTTGGAAACAACAAGCTTGAAGACTTCTCATTTCTCCATAAATGATTTCCATCCGCTTGAGGATTCATCACCCAAATAGAAGATGGGCCTTACGGCATATATATCATCATTCATCACATGTGACTATCAAGAATCCAACTGAGAGTCCTCTACAGGTACAGAACGTCTCAACTCGGACAACCAAACAACCTCCTCCCTCAGCTTCTCCTTTTCTCTCAATAGATCATAAATCTTCTTTCCGTACTTGCCAAAATACTTGTTAGTAATTGAGTTGATACTTAATCAATTTAACCATTTCCTCACTCTTAAGTCCTTGAAGTTCTTTCTTAAGATCATCCAGTCTCCATTGATACCTATGAAAAACAACCGTCTTAAACTTCAACATAAAGGACTTATCGGCCTCAAGGGTTATAGGAAGAACCTGCTTGAAGAAGCAGGTGCCTTCACAAATTGGAGAGCCATCCAAACTTAGACACAACTTACAATGCAAGGCATTTTTCTTTTTTCTTTGTAGCAAGGTCTTGGTTCACTTATAGCTTGTTGTCTTCTTCATTTGTTGGAGCGGGATCTGACTGCAACAGAATAGTATTTGTGGCAATGAAAGTGGACTATGATATATTGAAAATTTGAAACTTTCAATGCTCGCTTCATTTCAATTTATTTCTTGTTTTCCTTCATCTTTTCTTCTATGTAAGATTGTTCTGTGGCAAAATCGCTTCATGTAGCTTTACTATATCGGTTTTGTAATGTGTATACTCTTATTTACAGGTTTGTCATTTGAACCTTAATTTAATAAGAGCAAAATTCAGAAATAACATACTTATCCCCTTAATTATGAGTTTCATAACAACAGTTTCATAATTACATCATATAACAAGTTGTATTTTATATTTTTGCAAACTGTTGCTACAAAAATACAAATACATACAAATACATATGCTACAAAATACAATTTTATAAAAGTGTTGTTATGTTTTATAATTTAATACTTAAGTATGATACTTTATGTATTTTTTCCATTTAATAAAGCTCAATATTTTAAGCTCTTTGACCGTTGATTGGATTTATGTGACATTAAAATTGCTGAGTAGGATATGACGCGTGTGGACACGCGTGTATGAGCGAGT
This sequence comes from Capsicum baccatum var. pendulum, assembly GCA_030864225.1. Classification (NCBI taxonomy): domain Eukaryota; kingdom Viridiplantae; phylum Streptophyta; class Magnoliopsida; order Solanales; family Solanaceae; genus Capsicum; species Capsicum baccatum. Next base: position 68,723,588 of record CM061558.1, on the reverse strand, counting down.
GAAAGCAATATAATTATGTTAAAATAATATTAAAATTTTAAAAAGATTAAAAGGGGTCTTTTTTTTCCTCCATCTTTTTTAATTTAAAAATATAATTTATTTAAAAATAAATAAAAAAGGCACCCTCCCCAGCACCCCCTCACCACCCCACCCCCCGTCCAGTACCCCCCAGCCTCCTCGCCTGCGTCCAGCACCCTCCAACCTCCACCCCCGCATCCAGCACCCCCACCCTACCCCATTCTTGTCCAGCACCTCCAGTCCCCCTCCCCCGCATCCAGCACCCCCCCCTCCCCCTCCCCTGTGTCCAGCACCTCGACCCTACACCCCCAACGTACTAGCCCCCACCCACCTACAACCCTACCCAACCCCCTTCCTTCACAGCAGCCAACTCCCCACCCTCCAATGCACCAACCCCCTCCTCCCCAAACCAAAAAAAACTTGACTCACTTTTTTTTTTTTTTTTTTAATTTTTTATCTCAATTCAAATCTTTTTGTATTTTTTTTAAATTAAAATTTAAAATTTTTTCATACTTTTTTGGGATTAAAATTTAAATTTGAATTGAAAGTGAGTGATAACGGATATTGAAAAATTAGTGAATTTCATGAATAAGCTTGAAAAAACTTAAAGTTTTTGTGAATTTATTAAAGATATTCAAATTTAAAAATAAAAAATTAATTATGTTTGTATATATGAATTTGTAGTTAAAAATTTAAATTAGTTGGAGAAGAATTTTAATTATTTGGAATGAATTTGTTATTTAATTTGTGAGCAAAAAAAAATATGATTATTTAAATTTTTCTACAATTTATGATTTTTTTATTTAATTAAATTTATTTTAATATTTAATTTCTTATGTAGCATTTTAAAAATGTCATGAAATTTAATGTAATACCTGAAAATGACATGGAAGCTGATGTGGCAGCTGATGTGGGGCAAGTGCTTTACACACACACCAAAATAGTGTTTAAAATGTTGCTTTTTAATCAATTTAAGGATCTAAATGACAAACATGTAAGTAGGAGTATCCACATTACAAAATAGACATAGTACAAGGGACCATCGAGCCATTTTGCCTTATTTTTTTAGCCCCTTGATGTTACTTGATCCACTCACTATAAATAATTATTTTGATTTACTTGTTCAATTATGAAATTAGAAGAAGTTTATTACTACTTTTTTTAATACTATTTTTATTATTAAATGACTACATAAGCTACTAGTAGTAAAATTTAGATTTCTAAGCATGTAATAAGGTTAGTATGGAAAATAATCCTCTAATAAGTACTCCCTCGATCTAAAAAAGAATGATCTACTTTTCTTTTTTGTCTGTTTAAAAAAGAACGATTTCTTTCCTTTTTTACAACAATTTAATTCCAACTTTTCACTTAGCATATTTAAGACCACAAGATTAAAGGACATTTGATAAATTTGACATAACTTTAATTTAATATCATAAGATTCAAAAGTCTTCTTTATTTTCTTAAATCCGTATCAAATCAAAATAAGTCATTCTTTTTTAAACGGAGAGAGTATTGTTTTAAGAGAGTATTAAGTCAACATAGATTTAAGTAAAATGAAATGAAGCATGTAAGTATAATCTCAACTCCAATGCATATGTTATAGTTCATTATGGGTTTAACTTGGTAAAAAATGAATGTTCCAAGTCAACAATACATGCATATTTAAATATAAAATTCATTTGCATAATAGTTATTTAACATATATCTTTTGTTCATTAAATTACTTATAGAAATTCTTCTACTTCCTCCATTTCATTTTAGTTGGTTCTCTTTCTAAAAATAATTATTTCAATTTAGTTGTTTCTTTCATGAAATCAAGAGAATTTTATTATGTTTTTGCCAATACTATCCCTATCATTAAATGACAAAATAAAGTGCATATATTTAAATTTATATTTTCAAAGCATAATTAATAAGACTAATTGAGTAAAATAGTTTCCTATTAAATATTTTCTTAATGGGTGTGCCAAGTTCATAGAGACCAACTAATATGAAATAGAAAGAGTAATTGATAGATGCAAGTAAGAGCCACAAACTAAAACGATTTTGATGAACAATACTTGCAGTTGCATGAAAATAAAGTTAGTTACGTTCCTACCTCGACTTTCAGTCTCTTTTTTTTTGTGCAAAACGCATGATAATATATTTGGTACATACTTACTAGTATAAGTTATTTATATAATTACTTGAATAATATAGTTAATTTCAAAAATTAATAAATCAAAGTAAAAATTTATACTCATTCTTGTAAATTTAATACACGAATTGATGTATCAAGTTTATCAAATAGGACATTAAATAACGATAATAAAAATGACACAACGCATTGTCAAAAAAGTAATGTAATATTGATATTGGACAGATATAAAACAATTGCAAACTTATTTATAAATTACAAATAACGATTCAAATATAATTTCTAATAGAGATTACATATGAATTGAATAATTTTCTCGACAAGGTTCCATTTGACGAAATTGATGATTCTATCATATCTAATTTCTCTTTAAGTTTAGATTCTAATTAAGTTTTCTAAATCCTTAATAGATCATCCGTTCTTACTTTGTCATTACTAAAATTCGATCAAAATGGGCCTACTTTTGACCAACTTAAAAAAGGAAAAGGACATAAATGTCACCTCGCCTAAAATATTTCCACTGATACAGTCATTGATTTGACAATTTCAATAGATAGCCATTTAGGCTTTTCTGTCGCTGCTACTATCCTTTTTTTTTTTTTGGTCTTTTCCTTATTTATTGTTTAATTTTTAGGCTGTGTTTGGTATGAAGGAAAATGTTTTCCATGGTAAATGTTTTCCTAGAAAATGTTTTCTTGGAAAACAAGTTGATTTCTTACTTGTTTTTCTATGTTTGGTTGGTGGATGAAAAATATTTTTTGAAAAATATTTTTTAGTATTTGATTGGTGAATGAAAAAATAATTTTAGAAAAATACATTCTAGTGTTTAGCTAAAGCATAAAAATACATTTTAGAATTCTCTTTTAAAAAATAAATTAAAAAATTAAATCCCTTTTTGGGAAGGGGTTGGTAGACGGGTGGGTGAAGGGTGTCAGAATATGTAGTAGGGGTGAGGTAAGAAAAAATTTGAAATTTTTTTGTTAAAAAAAAAAATTTAAAAATTGGCGGGGAGGGGAGGGGGTTAGTAGGAGCTGGGGGTCAGGGTAGAGGAGTGAGAGGGAAGAAAAATATTGAAAATTTTTTAAAAATAATTTTTTTTGAGGGGGGGGGGGGAGGGATGGGAGAGGGGGCTGGTAGGGGGGAGGGAGGGTAGGGGTGTGGGGTAAGAGAAAAGTTTGATTTTTTTTTAATAAAATGTAGATATTATTTTTGGAAGGGGGGCTGGTAGGATTAGGGGTGGGGTGGGGTAGGGGGTGGACTAAGAAAAAAAATTTGAAATACTTTTTTAAACAATTGAATTTTGGGGGTGGGGTAGGGGTTGGGGTGAGGGTAGGAGTAGGGGTAGGGGTGGGGGTAGGGGTGGTATTGGGGTGATATGATATTGGGGGCGGGTAGATGATTTTGAGAATTGTATGAACATTTCAACTTTAAAGTGAGGTTGAAAGAGAGTTTTGAAAAATATTTTCTTTACTTTTTGAAGGGAAGTCATTTTCCTTAGATTTAAGGAAAATAAGTTGATTTGGAAAACATTTTCCAAAATATATAAGCCAACCAAACATAAGAAAACTGGAAAACATTTTCTGAAAAATGTTTTCCTTCATACCAAACACACCCTTAATGTCAATTATTTTACTGGTTACATTTTCTTTCTTTTTTTTTTTGTTTGTTTTTCACTATTTTTTTCTTTTTTCTTTTAATGTTGTTAAATTTTTTTTATGAGAAAAGTCCACTTTGTCCGCCTATTTATTTTTTCAGATGTGATCACGGAAATAAAAATATGAAATACAAGTCCACCCATAATTGTTCTCTCTCTTTTTATATGAGTTAACAATATAGCGACACTTAAACTTATTTTTTTTTTTGCTATCTCTCTTTTTAATAAAAAAAATTAAGGAATGTTTGGACAGTATGGGTACAGGGTTTAATAAATTTTGTATATGCTTGCACAAATTTTCATAAAATTTTAGGTGAAGTTAATAAATTCACGAATAACGAATTACTATATATGCTTGCACAAGTTTTTACTGTAAAAGGTGTACTTATGTGGTATATATACTGTATCAACGTGGTATAAAAGTGTATCAATCTAGTATAAAAGTGTATCAATGCGGTATCAAAGTTTATCAATGTAGTATAAAAGTGTATCAATATGATATAAAAGAGTATCAATTGGGTATAGGGACTGCATGTATTTGAATAGAATTTCCTTTCTCTTTTTAAAAAAGTGTATCAATATAATATAAAAATGTATTAATGTGGTATAAAAGTGTATCAATTGAGTATAGAGACTGCATGTGCCCAATTGGGCCAAATGGCTACAAAGGGGAATTAAATTGAGCCGACTGGCTAAGGTTGTCCACCGTTTCAATTATTGGCCATTTTTTAAAAAAAGGTCAGCCCATGTCCTTTCTCCCTTAAAAAATAGGGCAACTTATATAAATTTCATATGTTAAGGAGGTAGTAACACGTTTTGCCATAAATTTGCCCAATTACATAAATTTTAGAAATCACATTTTTTGATACATATTCTAAACTGTGATACATATCATTTTTTATACATTTACAACTAATCTTAGTTAAATAAGGAAGCAATGAAAGTGTATTTATTAAGACGAGTGAATCATGTGAAATTTTTTTCAAAAAGAATCTTTGAAATCTCTAAAATAGGAGAGTAAAATCAATTTTTTTCATCCGATTCATATCGATTTTAATTTTCAATTTGACTCAATTTCTTCATCTCTCTTTTAACTGGAGTGTATGCATAGAATTGAGCATCAACATCGTCTGAATCCACCTATGTAAGAGATGGTAAAGAAGGAGATCATTAAGTGGTTAGATGCGAGTATGTTTTACTCTATCGACGAAAGTAAGTGGGTGAGCCCGATTCAGTGTGTGCCTAAGAAGGATGGGATAAATATGGTCCCGAATGATAAAGAATGAGTTAGTGCACATGAGAATAGTTACGGGATGGATATTTTATATGGATTATCGAAAGCTGAACACTTGGACGTAGAAGGATTACTTTTCTATGCCACTTATAGACCGGATGTTAGACCGTCTTACAGGTAGAATATGGTATTATTTTCTTGATAGTTATTTGGGGTATAATCAAATTTATATTGCCCCCAAAAACCAAGATAAAACCACTTTCACATGTCCTAATGGTACGTTCATATTCAACAAGATGCTTTTAAGACTTTATAATGCTTCCTCTACCTTTCAACGTTGTATGATGTCCATCTTTTATGATATTGTGGAGGATTCTATAGAGGTCTTTAGGGTTAATTTCTCAATTGTGGGTGATTCCTTTAATGACTGTTTATCCCACTTAGTTTATGCACTTCAGAGATGTAAGGAGTACAACTTGGTGTTGAAATGGGAAAAGTGTCACTTTTGGTGAAAAATGGCATAGTCTTGGGCCACAAAATTTTAAAGAAGGGAATAGAGGTTGACCAGGCAAAGATTGAGGTGATTGAGAAATCGCCTCTCCTATTTTAGTCAAAGGTAATCAGAGCTTCTTGCGTCATATAGGGTCTTATAGGCGGTTTATTAAGGATTTATCTAAAATTGAAAATCTATTATGCAAATTATTGGAGAAGGAGGTAAAGTTTATGTTTGATGATGCTTGTCTCAAGGCTTTTGAGTGACCTTAAAAGAGAAGTTGATTTCTGCTCTCATCATTGTGTCTCTAGATTGGTCTCTTCTATTTGAGGTGATGTATGACGTAAATGGAGTGGCCCTAAGAGCTTTCCTAAACCAAAGATGTGAGAAAAACTCCATCCTATGTACTATGCAAGCAAAGCACTCAATCCTGCACTGAAAAATTATACAGTAACTGAGAAAGAGTTACTTACGGTAGTGTTTTCCTTTTAGAAATTTTGGTCCTATTTGATTAGGAACAAAGTCATTATGCATACTAATCATGTAGCTTTAAGGTACCTAATGACGAATAAAGATGCAAATCCTAGGTAGATTAGATGGGTACTATTGTTGCAGGAATTTGATTTTGTGGTTAAGGACTAAAAGGGTATAGAGAAACAGGTTGCAGACCATCAATCCGGCCTAGAAGAGGAGGCGATGACAAAATTAGGGGATGAGATTGAGATTAATGATACTTTTCCTGATGAGCGGGTCTTGACAACATCACAATATTTAATCCTCTGGTTTGCTGATTTTACCAACTATTTGGCAAGTGACCTTATCCCAAAAGACATATCATTTTAGCAGAGAAAGCGATTTATGCATATAGTACATATGCTTTTTTAGGATGAGCCATTCTTCTTTGGGGTTGTACGGATGGTGTGATTCAGAGGTGTATTCCCCGAAGTTGAGATGATGCATATTCTTGAGACTTGTCACTCATCTCCAGTTATGGGTCACCATAGTGGTACTCGCATGTCCCATAAGATCTTGCAGCGTGGTTACTATTGACCGACTATTTATAAAGATTCATATAGTTATGATCAATCCTGTGACCAATGCTGGCGATAAGGAAATATCTCGCGGAAACATGAGCTCCCTATGACACCTGTTCTCGAGCTTGAGTTGTTTGATTTATGGGGAATTGATTTCATGGGTTCGTTTGTGATTTTATTTGGTATTAAGTATATATTGATGGTAGTTGACTATGTTTCTAAATGGGCAGAAACGGTTGTGCTCCTCAATAATAAAGGTCGCAGTGTCACAACATTTCTGTAGAAGAATATATTCTCTCGATTTGGTACTCTGTGTGCTATTATTAGTAATGGTGGATCCCATTTTGTAATCGTTTGTTTAAGGTCCTGCCTGAGAAGTATGGTGTGAAACATAAGGTGGCAACACTTTATCATCCGCAGACTAATGGGTAGGTTAAGGTCTACAATTGTGAGATCTAGTTCATAATAACAAAGACTGTGAATGCCAATTGGACTGATTGGTCAAGGAAGATAGACGATGCACTTTGGGACTACCATACAACTTTTAAAACTCGCATAGGTGCTTTTCCATATCGGCTTGTGTACGGAAAGGCATGACCCTTATTAGTTAAACATGAACACAAGGATCTATAGGCAATGAGTTGGATGAATTCCAGCTTCGTGCTTATGAGAGTTCCGCTTTGCACAAGGAGAAGATTAAGTTATACCATGACAAAAAGATTCTAAAGAGGGTATTCCAGCCTGGTGACATGGTCTTATTGTATAATTCAAGTCTTCGGTTTTTTCCTAACAAGTTGAAGTCTAGGTGGTGTGGACCATTCACTGTGGTTAGAGTATTTTTGCATGGTGCAATTGAGCTTAAATGAGAAGGAGGATCCCCCATTCAAGGTGAATGGGCAACGCGTTAAGCATAATATAGGGAGTATGGAGGATTTAAAGGTTTTTGTTGATGTAAGCCTTAGGAAAGTATGAGTAGGCAAGGCAACTGAGTCGTGCCATGACATTAAATCAGGTTTCATCGAAGGCAACCCATGGGCTTGTTGGTGAAGTCTGAGTATCCTCCATAGCCATATTCTGCTGCGACATTAAATCAAGCGCTGCTTGAGAGACAACCAAAGTTATTAGTGTTCACTATATTTTTTGTTTTGTAGGTTAAAGCATGGAAAAAAACCTGGAAACTGGTAAGAAATTGCAAAATTCAGACAAGTCCAGGTAAGTGGACCTACGAGTAGGGTCGTAGGTCCAACCTATATAGGTAAGTGGTGTCGTAGGTGTGAGAAGAAATTTTTAGGGATTTTTGGGTCTCTAAAGTTGTACTTACGAACCTACTTACAGGGGTCGTAAGTATAACCTACGATCCCATAAGTGGGGTCATAGAAATCTGAAAAGAAATCACATTGCAAGTCATACTTATGGACTCATTTAAGGGGGTCGTAAGTGGTCCCGTAAGCTGACCAAAATTTTGGGGGGTCAAATTTGGGTCGGGCCCATATGACACCCAATTCGATCCTAACCCCCCTATTTAAACCTAAACCCGACCCCCTATTAACCACTCTCTTTCTTAAGCTATAAAAATCTAACCCATCTCCCCTGATCATCACTTGCATGCACAGACAACAAAACCTAGAGATTTTGTTAAGTTAAATCATATTCTACTTCTAACATCTGTATTTAAGGTAAAATTCTTGGCTCCTACTAGTTATGAATTATATTATTAACATAGAACTTGAGATAGTACTTAAAGTAATCCTAAAGTAGATAAAATGTCATGATTCTTGATATTTGTGGAGCCTAGACTGGTTAAACTTGAATTTGTTGCATGATTATTTTTTGGAAAACCTGTGATCGTATAATACATGGAATTAAAAGTTGAACAATAAGATGAAAACCCGAAATACATATGCAATACCTGTTGAACTTAAATTGTTGCATGTTGTAGTTTTGAACTTGGGCTAAAAAAATTGAAATTGTAATTATGTTGGGGTGAATATTTTGAGAAAATAATTGACTTACCCTCAGAGGGGTACTTATGAAAGCACTTATGGGCCTCGTAAGTAGCACTTATGAGGGTGTAAATGGCCTCATAAGTCATAGACCTGAAGCCCTGAAACTTTAGGGATTTTTATGGTAATTATGTGGGTACCTACGACCCTCATAAGTACTACCTACAACCTATAGATATAGGTCGTAGGTAGCCCCTGCCCTGGGTCATCAAATTTTTCTTTTCAAAATTTTCATTCTGTTATTATGTTTCAAGCACTAACAACTACTATTTCAGGTACAATGGCACCAAAATCTACATAAAAGAAGGGAGTCAGTCTAGGCTATATGACGAGTCTCCTTAACAAAGCGGATCAATTAATGAGTATCTCGTGAGCCAGGATAGCACACCATTGGCCCTATGATAGACTCAGGGCCGATCATATCGACAGGCTGCAGTTACAACAGTTATTGCTGAAATGGGAACTTAGCCCAAACCATCATAACCTCCATAGGCACCATAGGCCCTATCGGTACCACAGGCAGGGAAACAGCCTACACCAATGACCTTTATTTGGATTGGGCTCTAGATGAAGAACTCGAGCCGATCACCACCACACTCTTTCCAATTTGAGAAAGAAAAGAATGATTCAACTACTGGTTTAGAAGAGGAGGTAGATTCAGGATCAGGGTAAAAAAATGAGGAGGTTGAGTCAGGGTTAGTTTCTAGTTCTTGAGAGGATGAAGATGGAGTCGGCTCCCAATCTAAGGAGGGGTCGGAGGTTGTATCTGGTTTTAAGATTGAGTCAGAATTAGACCCAGCTACACTGTAGTCTAAGAAGGGTGGTGTAACTCAGGTCCCACAAGAGATATCATCATCGTTGCCATAGGGTACTCTAATGACCTAACTTTTGGCGATTTATGTGAAATATTTACTTTTGTGTGATTTAGCTATTTTACCCCTTCTCATGGTTAAATTATGGTATTTTTGGGGAGTGTGGATGAATGGTATGATTCCCAAGGAATTTTGATGCGGTTTATATGAGATTGGTTTTTGATAGTCTTAAAGGCTTACTATTTGACTTTGGTCAACATCTTTTGATCTATGCATCAGATGGAAAAATAAATTACGCCAGCAGATTTGAAACATCAATTTTAGAATGGTAAATGGTTAGTGTGGTTTTATGACATTTATATATCATTTTGACTATCCATTTAGAAAGTTGTGAAAATAGATCTCGGGAGTCAGTTTTGTAAAAATAATATTTTTTTCAAAATTCTGATATCGCCATTGAGTTTGGAGCATAGAATTTTATAAAGTAGCATAGTTTTTTTGCATTTTTGGGATTCCGAATGAATCCCAAGAGGTTCATGGTTTTTCAAGTTTCTATAGTTATTGCACCACTTAGTTGGTACAACCGTTAAAGTGCCACTTTGGTCGCTTTAGAGGTAGGTGCTAAAATGTTACTTGGCCACTTTAGCGGTTGGCTGCCAGTTACAAGGGCGCTTTAGCAGCCCTTATCCACTTTAGCGAAGGGTTCTAAAATGGCCTTTGTTCGCTTTAGCATACTGGCACGCTAAGCGGGTACCGTTAAAACGACACTTGACCACTTTATTGGTGACAGCTGTAGTAGTACCTGACCCTAGGTATAAAAAATTCTTTTCTCAGTTTTTATTCACTATTTTCGAGATTTGGAGCTTGGGGCTTGATTTTTTGGGCATTTTCTTCCATTTCTAAGCTTGGGGTAAGCTCTAAACTCCTATTCAAATTAATTTTCTTTGATTTCATCATTTAACTCTTATTTAAACTTAGAATTAAAGGTGGAATTTTGGGATTTCGGCTCTAAAGGCTTAAATTATCATTTATTCGATTCAACCCCCAATTTTACCCTATTTTCACTTGGGTATTCTCCAATGAGTTCCTTTAATCTTAGGAAAAATGTTTTTGTACAAAAATTCTTATTTTTACCCTTCTTTTTTGAATCCAATTTTGGGGATTCGTTTTGATCTCGATTCAAAAATAGGTAATATGGGTATTGTTAGATTTTTTTGACGCGTTGATTCTATATTTGTTTATTTTAGTTGATTTTTAGGTTTTTGCGTGAGGTGAAGACTCAGTAATAAAGCTTTATTTGTTTTGATTTTGGCATTCGAGGTAGGTTATGACTTAACTTTCTTTAGTCTGTGTAGGAAAGTTAATAAGAATGTAAAAAACATTCTATGGGTATGGGGTTGTATCATGAAAAATGCATTTAGGTGATTTGTGTGCCCGTATGGGGGCCTAGATGGATAATATTTAGCAGTTTTGAGATATTAATTGCTATGTGTGACCTTGTGGAGTCTTATATGTTGTTGTTAGCCTGGTATTAATTTATGTATGTTTGGTTACACTTCTTTGGTGGGAAAGATTTTAGGAATTATATGGTATCATTGACATTTTTCTTACATGTTTCACTTGATGGTTATGTATTATATTGGATCATGGATGGTTGGTGAATATGAGTGGATTTTTTGGCTCACTGGTAAATTGATTGGATATTCTTATTTTGATTGGTTGTGAGCATTGCATCATCATTATTATTACATCTTATACTTTATACACATGATATTGTTGTATGTTGTGCTTGATCTATGTCTTATGTTATATATGTGATCATGAAATATTGTACCACTGTGGAAATACTGGAAACACTGAAAATACTGAAAACACTAGAAACATTGGAAATACCCGCTTGTGACATCATTATAGACCCTCTACAAGGTATGTTCCAGAGAGGAGTCATGGATATTTGATTATATACGGGTTGACAAACTCCTATGAGTCCTATGTTTGTAGTTGAGCTAGGTAGGTATGGGTAGATGAATCTTCTATGGGTTCTATATCCATAGCTGAGCTCGGTGTATTTATACAGAGGTTGTGTGATGACCTCGTGCATCATCATTATTATCTTCATTGCATTCCATATGTTGTGCTTATTCTTTGATTGTATTTCTATTTGTGATTTGATATCTGTCCACTTGTTCTATCTTTTTTTACTTGTATTTGAAGTGTGTGTATACTTATTTTTCTTCCCCTACTTATTTTTTTTATATGTGTAAGTAGTAGAACTATTACTGAAGACGGTGTGGGATACCATTTGGGATATTTTCTGACTGCAGATGACATGCCCATAGTTTGTGTTTATATGCTTTATTTTCTACTTTACTCACTTGGCCTATGATACCTATTGATTACTAGTGGACCGTACTCATTCCTGCTACTCCCTTTTGGTGCATATCCAAATACGAGTACACCAAACGATAGGTGATTCAGGCGGTATCTAGGGTATATTCAAGGTAGAGATTGATCTAGGCTTCTGGAGTTGATCTACTACCTCTTTCTATCTATTATATGTCTTATTTTGTATTTAGGGATAGAGTTTTGATCCTTTTTAGACTATTATTGTATCTTTTGACAACTGAGATGTATTTAGTTGTTCTTATATTGTGACATTAGGTTTTGGGGTATTGTGTGGTATCTTGACTATGTATTTTCTGCTTTTACTATTTATGCATGGTTTGATTCTGTTCTAAGAGTCTTGCCTTAGTTTCAGTATTATTATTTATTTCATATCAGTTTAGGTAATAGGCTTACTTGTTAAGGCTTATTGACAAGTGCCATCATGATCCTTGATTTTTGAGTTGTGACAAATTGATACCAGTGCCAGATTTTATTAATCTTAACAGTGTAAGAATGGGGTGTCTAAAAAAGTCTTGCAGATTGATATGTAGACATTTGTATCTATCTCTTAGAGGCTATAAGATGACTTTAAGCATCTTCTCTTACTTTGTTCCTCGTCGTGTCGATCTTTTGTACGTTGTGTTCTAAATAACGTTTTACTCTTTTATGTGACTGTATCTAAGTATGGTATTTTGAGATTAAGAGTTCATTTTTCATCAGTGTTACCTCCTCATATTGGGTCTCAGTCAACCAGATTCACTATGCCTCTTATTATTGTGAGTACAATTATGTCTTTTGAGGATCAGAAGAGGTTTGAGAGATTTGCTCGGATAGGACCTCCTAGGATTAATGGTGCTATAGGCGAATATGTCTATGCGTTCTTGATTTACTGTCGAAAGAAGTTGCATGACCTTGGTTTGCTTGAGTCACATGTGGTTGATTATACTACTTCCAGTTGAGAGATATAGTCAGGGGATTGGTAGAGGTCACTAGTTAGTTGCAGACCTCTTCGGTCTCTTGAGATAACTTGGGATCAGTTTGCTGAGGCCTTTTTGGGCAGGTTTGTGTCGTACAGTTTTTATGATCAGATGAGAGATGAGTTTGTTTACCTGGAGTAGGGCTTCATGACTGTTACAGAGTCTGAGGTATGCTTTCATACCTTGTCTAGATATTCTTATGCTAGCCTTGCCACCGAGTCTGAAAAGATTCAAAATTTAATAAAGAGGTTGGAAGTTTCTCTTTAGCCAACTATCACTCATATGCTAGTGTATGGGTAATTATTTTAGATTATAGTGGATCATGCTAAGATGACTAAGTCTATTCTTTGAGTATCTCAGGAAGACTCCAAGAGAGTATGCCGTTGGGGGGAGTTTATAGGTCACACTCTTTGAGGTAGAGATTCTAGAGTCTTTTGTAGGTATCATGGTATACCAGTGCAGACAATCTTGCAGGGTTCAGGTAGTGGGTCTTCTGTTCAGCAACTTTGGGTTTTGATTCTACTTGTGAGCCTTTTGATGTGCCTATCCGTGTATCTACCCCCATAGGAAACTCTTTAGTGGTGGATCGAGTGTGTCAATATTGTGTTGTGACCTTTTTTGGGCATGAGACTTGGGTAGATCTAATTATCATTGATATGGTGGATTTTGACATCATCTTGGGTATGGATTAGTTAGCTCCTTATCATGATATTTTAGATTATTATGTTAAGACTGTGACTTTAGCTTCGTCGGGTGAGACAAGGATTTATTAGAATGGTGTGCTTTATTTGGGTCCCTAGATATTTATATATTTCCTTCAAGCTCGTCATTTTGTAAACAGGGGATAATTGTCGAATCGGCTCATATTCAAGATACTAGTGTACTTGATAACACCCAAACTACAACTCTCGTTAGAAAGTGTAAGCGGTCGCTGTCAAATATAGAACCCAACTGGGTTGGGTGTCGAATCCCACAGGGAATACTTGGTCACTAAGTATGCAACAATTAGTAGACTGTTGGTCGAAAATTCTACGAAAAGGGGGGATTTAATTGTGGCGTGAATTAAGAGTATCAAAGTAACGAATGAAATGATTTGTGTAGTAGGATTTAATAACAGAGAAAAATAAGTTAGGGTTATGTCCACCTTATGAATTCTACGTAACTATTAACTATGAGTTATGTGGAATTCAGACATGCATGCACATATAGAAATTCGTATTCTAATGGTAAATCCTAGTGTCTCTCGACCATCCAGGATTATTTCACTTTAACTCTCTCGAGCTTAAAGTGTATAACTAACGGTACAAACTCTCCAAGAAATTAATCTGGTTAAGGGATTGACGTGTAAATAGGGGTTGGTAGCCCTATTTCCTTGTCACACTCTCTTTTCCAAACATGTAACTTTTCTCTCGAACAAGCTAATGCTATATTGGCGTATTCCTATGTTTGCAACCACAAGAATTTAATTAAAACGAAGAGAGTAATGATATAAGTGGCATACGCATCAAGAATTCACAAACTCATAGTTATAGATAGTATATCACAAGGCTTCCATAACCCTAATAGAGAAGTTTAGCTACTCATGATTACAACGGAGGTCACAGTAGATATAATCATCATACCACAAAACTAGAATAATCTCACGTTGGGATGAAATTTGCGTCCAAAAGAGAGAATAACGTTTTTGGTCTCTAGCCGTAGGTTTCTCTGTAGCGTGTTTCTCTGTTGGTAACTTACAGAATTTGTAAACTGAATAATACTAAAAGTGTCGAATGAATTATGACAAGCTATGCTGAAAATTTCAGCAAATAAGTTTTTTATAACATTCTTGTCCTAGTTTTACTAGGTTACTGCTGTACCCCTAAGTATTAAGAAATACTGATTTTGCCCGGGACAGATTCTTTATGCGTCACTTTTAGTCCTCAAGCTTCCAAAAGCTGCCTTCTTTGTTACATGAAGTTTCCTTTGCTGCCCAATGGTCCACTAAGTGCTGAAACCTTCATCATTAATACCTGAAAACATGCTAATCACATGGGTTAGCTCACTTACAGGAAAAAGGACTAAAAGCGCAGGAATTATATATTTTGTCCTCCAAACTTAGCCTAAAATATGGGTAAATCATGGTGTTTAGGCGTGTAAATACGCCCAACATCAACACCCCACACTTACATCTTTGTTCGTCCTCGAACAAAATATGACGTCCATACAAACATCTACTTGGAGTTTCACAGTAACAACACAAATTGTTCAACAAGACAGGCATGGGAATCATTAACAGAGAGTAGGTTCCTTGATCGCTACTAAAAACAATTCAACCTCCAACATAGACTCATGATGATGGTTACTTCGTATCCACAAGTTAAGGCACAGAGGATCATACAACACTACCCAAAACTCATAAACCATGTGTGTCTCACATAATATATCACCCATAATCACTCACAAGTTTTGCATCTTTCGAAACATGGGTATAAAACTCTCCTTGCTCTCTCTCTCACAAAGAATTCATATGTTTGCAACTGATGACCATAGGCTTGCCCTTAGTGTAATGCTCTTCTAATATCATAATGCTAAGCTTAGGATCAAATAAGTCTTTACATGGTTGCAATGTAGGCTAAGGGACGGGTAGGACTATTTTGGCCAGAAATAGTGACTATGTTCCCTAAGCACTTTAATACACTACGTTATGTCATTAACACTCTCTTTTAAACAACCCTGCTACCTTTCTTTCATCTACCACCCCTTTTCACCTATTTATTCAAATATAAACACAACTATCTTTTAATTTTTTTATTTCTCTTTTTTTTTCGATATTTTTTTTATAACACACCACTATGATAGCCATTCTTTTTCATAACTATTTCAAGTACCAATATACTCTGAGGCATCACTCTCACCCAATTTTCTTTTATTTTGTCACATGACTCCGCAATTTGAAGCGCTTAGGAATTTGGATAAAATTATGGTCTTGAAAAAAAATGGATTAGGCTACATATGAGGCTGTCAAAGAAAATAGCTAAAGGCTCGAAGGGGTTAACTAGGATAATGTCCACGGGTAGGTAAAGAGAAGGTAAACAATTATAGGCTGCCAAAGAAATGCCTAAATCATCTTCTAAACTTTTACTCTTTATTTCGCTTTACACACACACCAGGCAAGTTCTAGCATCAGCCACAACACAGAATATACTATTACCTCACACACACAAGGCACATGGTCAACTTTGTTGGGAGCAGTATAGACTCTTGACCCAACAGATGAATGAATTAAACCACATAATTATCACACAGTGAGTCAGACTTGGAGCCTAAACGTCTCAATAGTAATGATTTTAACACAAGCTCTTGTCATAATACTATGCCGCCTATCAGAATAATTTCATGCAAACTAAAAATCTGCAAAGCTACAACTAACTAACTAACTAAAATAAACAAACATAAATAAATGCAGGCAAAGAAGTACAGCATACAAATACCAGCATCCCACACTTATACGAGACACACTGCCCTTAGTGGAAAATAGATAAGAAAAACCTGATCAGTCGGACTCCTCCTTTATGTCTGGGGTCATACCCCCTGCATCGGAATCATCATCAGAGTCGTCGTCATCAGAGTTTTCCTCCACATCTGAGTCTGGCATTCGTCGATCATTGTCGGTTGGTACGTCATCATCAAGAGGTTCCTCAAAATATACACCTACTCTACACATAGCCCTTGCATGCTCATTCATCGGGTAGTCATAATCCAATTGCTGGAGCTCTACAATAGTTGGAACACGATCCCCGATCATCATGGTGAACCTCGTCATGCCATATAAATGGCAGAAGAAGCTTTCGTCATGAGCATATCTTTTTGCAATGGTCAGGTTGACGCCATGCATAGATTCAGCATCTTTAACCTTTGTCAAATCAACCTTCTTCGGGTTGTGTGGAAGCTTATGATCTGCAGGTTCCTCTTTGATGTCCTCCTTCCTTAATATCGCATTCAACAGATTGCCAAATCTGAAGTGGGACCTCTTGTGCAGCCTAGCGTTACGCTTTAAAGATCGAATAATCGCCCCAATGTTGATGGGTATGTTCATCATCAACGCGTACACCAAGCTTACTCTATCACGTGTGATCTTTGTGTACTGCGTCCCTGGAATCAGGCAAGAGTTGACTATCCGCAACCATATCCGTGCTTTTCTATTCAAGGAAGCATAAGGGAAGTGCCGACCGGTGTCCTTGTGTCGACCCCA
The DNA here is from genome assembly GCA_030864225.1 of Capsicum baccatum var. pendulum. Lineage (NCBI taxonomy): Eukaryota > Viridiplantae > Streptophyta > Magnoliopsida > Solanales > Solanaceae > Capsicum > Capsicum baccatum. The sequence continues at coordinate 68,706,604 of CM061558.1, read as the reverse complement.
ACGTGCCATTGATCTTGTTCCACATAGTGTGTGTCTGATTTCCCTGTACGGAGGTCTTTATTGAAGTTCTTTGAGCGGTGATGGATCGACAGATGGAAGACCCAGAAAAGTGTTAAAGAACTTCGCATTCAGCTGCAAGATTTGGCCCCTAATCTTCACCTCACTTCCGGTAGTCTTTGGGGACCAATTTGCATAGAATTCTCGCGTTAGATCAAGATTGCATTCTCCCATATCCCAAAAAATGAAATCAAGATGTAACGCCATTATTTTGGCCAAAATGCGAGGTTCTTTCTTCGCTAGGCTTTCCTTTTGTATCAGCTCCACATGAACATACTTTTTCACTTTGTTGTTCTTGTACCACTCCTTTCCTTCCTCCTCTAGGACCCATTTTATCTCGAACATGCGGCGAGGTATTTGCAGCGAGGAGGATTCAGCTTGCTTTTTTCTTCCCCTTTTCTATCCCTTCTGTGAGGTGGATCTTTTCTTTTCCTGGTCGACTTTTTGGTGCCATTGTACCTGAGATTAAAATAAAATCATGTTAGCTTATCTTAGAGGATTTGATCGATACACAACAATAGTGGCACCACCCCCCACTTAATTTGTTGGTACAAACTAATTAAGTGAACGATATCGATTACTCAGACTTCATCGACATATGTATAGGTGATATGTTCCCACAATACGTTTTAGCACAGTCATACTTTCATGTTGTCTTTACTATCCTTTTCAATTCTATTTTGTGTAATCTTGAGTATGCTTTCATGTTTGGCTTAATGCATCTTTTGAACAAAACTACTACATGGATATCGCTTCAAGTTATGGCATAGAAATAATCACAACATCTCATGTTTGTAGTCAACCATGATTTTCATCTCGATGAACAATGCATTCAAATATTCAAGCTTTCGAGTTACAAGGTTATGCAAGTAACTTGACCATGTCGATTCCGCAAAAGCATGACAGTGTATCAAAATCAAATACAAATTGGAAACAAGTCAAGAACACCCACACGTATTCTTTCACTCAACTAGATGTAGCAAAATAAACCAACCATAATCAAATCACCAACATCACTGTAAGATCTAAAATACCATTATAAGCGTAGTATCGTAACACTTACGAAATAGAAAAGAAGAACTTACTTGGTGATGTACTTGGAAGATGATCTTGCAAGGTTGAATGAGCAAAAAGAAAATTTTTGAAAGATTTGGAGAGTAAAGGCGGCGCCTAGGTCTAGCAAACAATGTGATTTTGTCTTAAGGTTGGAGTTTTATTTATAGGAAAAGGCATGGGTCGGGTTTTACCCATTTAAAATCGCTTTAGGAGACCAAAAAGTAAGCATAGGCGGCGCCTAATGCTTTGCCTAGTTGAGCATAGGTGGCGCCTATGCTATGGCATTGTTGGGCATAGGCGGCGCCTATGTTATGGCATTGTAGATTCAGAGACCAAAGGCATTGATATAGGTGGCGCCTTTTGCAAAGCATTGTTGGGCATAGGAGGCGCCTATGCTATGGCATTGTCGATTCAGAGAGCTTAGGCCATAGCATAGGCCTTGCCTTGTTCGTTGCCTAGATTTACATAGGCCTTTCCTTGTTCATTGCCTAGATTTGCTTAGGCAATGCCTAACCCATAGCCTTTACTTCTTCATTCCTAACTTACCACCTTCAAGGTGAACCACTTCCAAATCAAAATTTGAGAGCAATCTCCTTCTTTATACATCTTGCACCTACACTAACTCAAAAACATCAAAAACGATTAGAACGATGGGTTGCCTCCCATCAAGCGCCTTAGTTTTGGTCGTGGCTCGACTCTTCTTTTTGGATTTTTATTTAACAAAAACAAACTCCTAGTAAAAAAAAACAATCAAAAACGATGGGTTGCCTCCCATGTAGCGCTTGATTTATTATCGCGGCACGACATAGTGACCTCGATTACGTAGACTTCATTGAGATAGATGGTGGCCATGCATTTTATCGAGTCATGAGGAATGATATATTGCTTCAATCGTTGGCCATTCACCTTAAAGACGCCACCATTATTGTCTTCTAACTCTACTACGCCAGACGAGTAGACTTGGCTAATTTTGAATGGACCAGACCATTTAGACTTCAACTTACCTGGAAATAGCTTGAGTTTGGAATTGAAAAGGAGTACCATATCACCCTTCTGAAAATTTCGGTGGATAATCCGACGATCATGATACTTTTTCATCCGTTCCTTGTAGAGGTCTGATCTTTCATACGCATGTAGACGGAATTAATCCATCTCATTCAGCTGCTCCAATCTCAGATTCATAGCATCATCCCAATTCAAATTAAGCCGCTTCAACGCCCATAATGCTTTATGTTCGAGCTCAATGGGCAAGTGACAAGCCTTCCCATAAACTAGTTGGTATGGGGACATGCCAATTGGCATTTTGAATGCAGTCCTATAAGATCATAAGGCATCGTCAAGCTTCCGAGACCAATCCTTCCTACTAGCATTTACCATTTTAGCAAGGATTAGATTGATCTCCCGATTAGAAACCTTTACCTGCCCACTAGTTTGTGGGTAGTAAGGTGTAGCTACCTTATGTTGCTTGACCCCATATTTCACCAACACGGATCTGAATAGCTTGTTGCACAAGTGTGATCCTCCATCGCTTATGATGGTACGTGGTACCCCAAAACGAGAGAAGATATTTCTCTTCAAGAATGCTACAACACGCTTTCCTTCATTATCAGCCAGCGCTACAGCTTCGACCCATTTGGATACATAATCCACAGCAACTAGGATATATTTCATCCCAAACGAGCTCACAAATGGGCCCATGAAATCAATACCTCACACATTAAATAGCTCTACTTCAAGAATCTTAGACATGGGCATCTCATGGTGCTTCGAAATTGCGCCTTGCCTCGGACACTGAATAAAAACACATCTTTTGACAAAATCATATGCATCCTTAAATAATGAAGGCCAATAATAACCGCTTTGCAATACCTTCCAGGCTGTCCGATCACCTGCATAGTGACCCCCAACTTGGGAAGCATGGCTTGCTTCCAATATGCTAGGCACTTCCACATGCAATATGCATTGCCTAATAACACCATCCGCACATCGTCGAAACAGATATGGTTCATCCCAGAAGTAGTGTTTCACATCATGCATGAACTTCCTCTTTTGATGAAAAGATAGATTTACAGGCATCACATTACTTACCACGTAGTTCGCAAAGTCTGCGTACCATGGTAACTCTTCCACCATTGTGGATAGGATCTCTTCATCGGGGAATGTATCATTAATCTCAAGATCGGGCTGTGCTATGTGCTCATTCTCAAGTCTAGATAGATGGTCAGCCACTTGGTTTTTGCAACCTTTTCTATCTTTTACCTCGAAATCAAATTCTTGCAGCAATAACACCCATCAAATTAGCCTCGGCTTAGCATCCTTCTTTGCCATTAAATATCTTAGAGCTGCATGGTCTGTATGAACCACCACTTTGGTCCCCAACAAGTAAGCACGGAACTTTTCAAACGCATAAACAACCACTAGAAGCTCTTGTTCTGTGACGGTATAGTTCTTCTAGGCTCCATTCAAAGCCTTGCTAGCATAGTAGATTGGATGAAATAACTTTTCTCTTCTCTGACCAAGTACAACACCCAACGCTATCCCACTTTCATCATACAAAACTTCAAACGGTAGAGACCAATCAGGCGATACAATGATAGGAGCTTCAACTAGCTTTCCTTTGAGGCATTCAAATGCCTTCATGCAATCTTCATCAAAGTTGAACTTAAAATCCTTTTCCAAAAGTTTGCATAACGGACTAGTAATCTTGGAAAAGTCTTTAATAAACCTTCGATAAAAACCTGCATGACCGAGGAAACTACGAACTCCCTTTATAGAAATTGGAGGTGGTAGTTTCTCGATAACTTCAATTTTAGCTCGATCAACCTCAATTCCTCTTTCAGAGATTTTATGCCGAAGAACAATACCTTCCTTAACCATAAAGTGGTATTTCTCCCAGTTTAGTACCAAGTTGAATTCAATACATCTCTGTAATGCCATACTTAGATTCGCCAAGCATGCTTCAGACGAATCACCTACAACTGAAAAATCGTCCATGAACACCTCTAAGGTATCTTCAACCATATAAAAAAAATGGACATCATACAATGCTGAAAAGTGGCAGGTGCGTTACATAGCCCAAATGGCATACGTTTGAAGGCAAACGTACCATATGGGCATGTAAACGTTGTCTTCTCTTGATCGTCGGGAGCAATACAAATCTGATTATAGCCGGAATACCCATCTAAGAAACAAAACCTCCTTTCCCTGCCAATCGATCAAGCATTTGGTCCATGAATGGCATAGGGAAGTGATCCTTAAGCGTCCATGAATTCAGCTTCTGGTAGTCCATGCATACTCTCCACCCTGTGACAGGTCTGAGTGGAATTAGCTCATTCTTTTTGTTCGCAACTACCGTCATGCCCCCTTTCTTGGGAACACACTGTACCGGACTCACGCATTTACTGTCGGAGATTGGATACACTACCCTTGCATCTAACCACTTAATAATTTCTTTCTTCACCACCTGTTGCATAGGTGGATTCAAACATCTTTGATGCTCAATAGTGGGTATGCAATTTTCTTCAAGCTTAATCTTGTGCATACATATCCCAGGTGGGATACCAATAATATCAGCAATAGTCCAATCTATGGCTCTCTTGTATCTCCTCAGAACAGAGATGAGAGCTGCAACTTGCTGCTCACCCAAATCAGCTGCCACAATAACCGGAAGTGTGTTTCCACTTCCCAAGAATGCATACTTTAGATAACTGGGCAACTCCTTCAATTCTAACATTGGTGTCTCTTCAATGGATGGTTTAGCTGGTGGTGTAGGTCAATTTTTGATATCAAGGTCCATCTTTTTGGGAGCATGAGAATACGACCCTATTCCTGTTAGAGCATAAATAGTTTCTTCATAATCTTCAACATCCTTGCGCTCACCATTCATAAGCACAGCTGTCAATGGCTCAACAATAAGCTGCTTCTCTACAGATAATTCTTTCTCGTCCTCATAGTACACATCAGCTACAGAGAACACATTCATATCTTTGGGCTGCTTCATTGATTTGCATACATCAAAATGGACCACTTCGTCATTCATCCTGAATAATAGCTCATTAGCTCTCAAATCAATAAGCACGCTCCCTGTTGCAAGGAAGGGACGCCCCAAGATTATGGGAGCTTCAGAATCTACCTCACAATCCAAAATAACAAAGTCTGCAGGAAAAATGAAGGAAGAAACCTTCACCAATACATCATATAAGATACCAACAGGTTATTTTACCGACCTATCTGCCATCACAAGCCGCATATTAGTTGGTGTAGGATCGCCCAACCCCAACTTCCTGTAGATGGATAGCGGCATCAAATTGATGCTAGCCCCCAAATCGCATAATGCCTTGGCAAAATCCAAAGATCCAACAGTGCAAGGATTAGTGAAAGCACCAGGATCTGCCTTCTTCTGTACTAGTGATCTGGTAGCGATTGCACTGCAATGATGAACATTATCTATCAACTCATAACTTGCTGCCCGCTTCTTTGTCAACAGGTCCTTCATGAATTTCGCGTACCCAGGCATCTATTCCAGCGCCTCTACCAAAGGGACATTAATAGTCAGCTGCTTCAACATAGTCATAAATTTATTGAACCTGGTATCATCAGCTTTCTTCTTCAGTTTCTGAGGAAAAGGTGGTGGTGTAAGGGGAATAGTTTTCTCCACCGCTTCCTTTGTATCTGGCTTCCGATAATCTTTAGACTATAGACGTCTAGGGGTGACATCATTAACACTCACCTCAGCTTCTTCGGCATCAACAACATCATCTGCTATATCATCAACCACCTGCTTGTCTTTGGAAAGATTCTCCAACACCTTACCACTTCTGGTAGTAATAGCCATACATGATCCGTTATTCCTTGGATTTTGCACAGTGTCACTAGGTAAAGTGCCAGCCTTCCTTTGATTAAATGCTGCTGAAAGTTGACTCAATTGTTGTTCCAGCTATTTTATTGAAGTGGAATGCGAGTCAACCAATTAATTTATTGATGACAAATCCTTCTTTACCTCATTTACTCCTGTATTGGTTGCCTCCACTACTTTTAACATCTTAGCCATCATATCTTCCATGGGCATCTTCCCAGAGCTAGACGCCACAGCCTCACGGTTTCCAAAAGAAATAGACAAACCACTCATGTCAGTCTTATTCTTCCAACTACCTTGATCACGGTCCTTGTTTCCAGATTTATCATAATAGTTCCAACCTTGGTTTCCTTGGGCATTGCCTCGGAAACCCCCCTGATTATTTAAGTAGTTTGCCTCCTCCTCAGAATCAGATCATCTCTTCCCTGTGACATGATAGCCTTGACTTTTTCGGTCTTCCCTGATAATAAGTGCTTGGTAAGAAGATCCATCTGTGTTTTCATATGCGCCATATCTTGATTACGTTCCTCCTCTCTTCGCCTTTGTTCTGTAGTCATGCCAATAGATGCAGGAGAGCTTGCTACCTCAAAATCCCTGGTATGCCAAGCTCTACTCTGCTTTGTCATATGATCTAGCATATCACTTGCCTGAATAAAAGTGAGGTCCATGAATGACCCTCCTGCAACATTATCAACCACTGGATTAGTCACCGAATTCAAAGACCTGTATAATATCTCCATCAAGTGGACATTGGTCATATGATGATTTGGGCACCGCATAAGCTTCTTCTTGAACCTCTCCCATGTTTTGTGGAGAGCTTTAGTTGGAAGCTGTCGAAAATTGCTGATCTCATCTCTCAACTGTGCTCTTTTGGATGGCGGAAAGAATCTTTCTAAGAAAGCGTCTTTCAATTGCCTCCAATTAGTAATGGAATCAGGAGTTAGCCCGTTTAACCATAGAGTTGCCTCTCCAGATAGAGACAATGGAAATAAGCGCAGCCGAATTGCATTTTGTCCAACTCCTAGATTGTTAAACGACCTGCATGTTTAGATAAAATTGATCAAGTGCATATTCGGATCATCGCCTGCAAGTCCACCAAATAATCCCTTGAGTTGCAATAGCTGAATCATGGTGCTAGTGATATTGAACTTGGCTCCAGGTGCCAAGGGCGGAGGAATAATAGCCCCTGTGGCACCAGCTCCATCCAAATCATCATCATCATCATCAAACAGAATCTGCATAGCTCGATGTTCAGGCCTTAGTCTAGCTTGACGATCTCTTCTGTGCACAGGTGCCGCCACCTCTTCAGTATGCCTAGGATTCAGTAATTCATTATCACCCAGGTCCTCATCATCAGGATTTGTTGCTGGCCCTGGGTTATCAATATTCTGTTGATGCACTTGCGCAACGGCCAATACAGCTAATCGAGCCTGTTCATGTTGAACAACCCTTCTATCAATATCTCGTTGCGCCTCCATCCTGCCAATAAATTGCGGTTCAAGGTTTATGGGTAATAATGGCTGACCCGAACTTCGAGTATTTGGCATGCACTGAACAAAACCTGAATAAAACAAAAACAACAACGAAAAGTAAAATTCAAGAATCTTTGACCAAAGGGTCTAGTAACTATCACAAACTTTGTTGACAACCGTATTCCCCGGCAATGGCACCAAAATTTGATAACGCCCAAACTACAACTCTCATTAGAAAGTGTAAGCGGTCGCTGTCAAATATAGAACCCAACTGGGTTGGGTGTCGAATCCCACAGGGAATACTTGGTCACTAAGTATGCAACTATTAGTAGACTGTTGGTCGAAATTCTACGAAAAGGGGGGATTTAATTGTGGCATGAATTAAGAGAATCAAAGTAACGAATGAAACGATTTGTGTAGTAGGATTTAATAACAGAGAAAAATAAGTTAGGGTTATGTCCACCTTATGAATACTACGTATCTATTAACTATGAGTTATGCGGAATTCAGACATGCATGCACTTATAGAAATTCGTATTCTAATGGTAAATCCTAGTATCTCTCGACCATCCAGGATTATTTCACTTTAACTCTCTCGAGCTTAAAGTGTATAACTAATGGTACAAACTCTCCAAGAGATTAATCCAGTTAAGGCATTAACGTGTAAATAGGGATTAGTAGCCTTATTTCCTTGTCACACTCTCTTTTCCAAACATGTAACTTTTCTCTCGAACAAGCTAATGGTATATTGGCGTATTCCTATGTTTGCAACCACAAGAATTTAATTAAAACGAAGAGAGTAATGATATAAGTGGCATACGCATCAAGAATTCACAAACTCATAGTTATAGATAGTATATCACAAGGCTTTCATAACCCTAACAGAGAAGTTTAGCTACTCATGATTACAACGGAGGTCACAGTAGATATAATCATCATACCACAAAACTAGAATAATCTCACATTGGGATGAAATTTGTGTCCAAAAGAGAGAATAACGTTTTTGTTCTCTAGCCGTAGGTTTTTGTGTAGCGTGTTTCTCTGTTGGTAACTTACAGAATCTGTAAACTGAATAATACTAAAAGTGTCGAATGAATTATGACAAGCTATGCTGAAAATTTCAGCAAATAAGGTTTTTATAACATTCTTGTCCTAGTTTTACTAGGTTACTGCTGTACCCCTAAGTATTAAGAAATACTGATTTTGCCCGGGACAGATTCTCCATGCGTCACTTTTAGTCCTCAAGTTTCCAAAAGCTGCCTTCTTTGTTACATGAAGTTTCCTTTGCTGTCCAATGGTCCACTAAGTGCTGAAACCTTCATCATTAATACTTGAAAACATGCTAATCACATGGGTTAGCTCACTTACAGGAAAAAGGACTAAAAGTGCAGGAATTATATATTTTGTCCTCCAAACTTAGCCTAAAATATGGGTAAATCATGGTGTTTAGGCATGTAAATACGCCCAATATCAGTACTTTACCCCTTTCTTTGGAATTTATTTATGAGTTCTAAGTGTTTGTGGATAGTTTTCCTATGGATTTGCCTGGCATGCCTCCAGATCATGATATTGACTTTGCTACTGATGTTGAGTTGGGCACCAAGCCTATTTTTATTCCTCCTTATAAGATGTCCTCAACGGAGTTGAAGAAATTGAAAGATCAGTTGTAAGAGTTACTGGATCAGGGATTTGTCTAACCTAGTCTATCATCTTGGGGTAAGCCTGTCTGGTTCATGAAGAAAAAGTATGGGCTATGCGCATGTGTATTGATTATCGGTGGTTGAACAAGGTGACAGTTATGAATAAGTATCCTCATCCTTATTTTGATGATTTGTTCAATCATCTTTAGGGTGCTTTAGTGTTCTCAAATATTGATTTGAGGTTCAAGTATCACCAGTTGAGGGTTAGAGCTTCAAATATTTCAAAGATAGCTTTCAGACTCGGAACAATCATTATGAGTTCTTGGTCATGTCCTTTGAGTTGACCAATACCCCAGCCATGCTCATGGAGTTGATGATTCGAGTTTTTTTTTATATCAACTCTTTTGTCATTATATCTATATATGATATCTTGTTTTATTCCAAGTGTGAGGACAATCATGAGAAGCATTTCCAGATTGTTCTTTAGAGATTGAGCACTAAGAAGAAGTATGCTAAGTTCTACAAGTATAAGTTTTGGTTAGATTCTATTTCTTTCTTGGGTTATGTGGTGACCAAGGATGATATTTTGATAGATTCGACCAAGATTGCAGTGGTTCGTGAGTGGGCTAGGTCTACTTTTTCTACCAATATTTGGAGTTTTGTTGGTTTAGCAAGCTACTACTGGTGTTTTATTGTAGAGGTTTTAATCTATTGCAGCAAAATTGACCAAGTTGATTCAGGAGAATTTTTTTTTAGTGGTCCGATGCTTATGAGGCAAACTTTCAAAACTCAAGAATTTTTTGATTTTAGCTCCTGTCTTGACTTTGTCTAAGGAGGGCGTGGGTTTTACTGTCCTTTGTTATACATCTGGTGTCTGGTTAGGTATTGTGTTAATGTAGAAGGGTAAGGTGATTACTTATGCTTCTCGTCAGTTGAAGCCCCATGAGAGAAATTACGTTACCCATGATTTGGAGTTGTGCGCAGTTATTTTTGTTTTAAAATTATGAAGACACTACTTGTATTGAGTTTGTTGTAATATTTTTTATAGATCTTCGTACCTTCAATATTTTTTTCACCCAATTAGATCTTAATACGAGGCAGCGCCATTGGCTTGAGTTGCTTAAGGATTATGACTTGACTATTCTCTATCATTCGGGAAAGGCTAATGTGGTTGCAGATACCTTGAGTCAGAAGTCAACTAGCATGGGTAGCTTAGCACATATTTTGACCCACCTTTTGGCCTTAGAGGTTCAATCTTTGGCAAACCAGATGATTAAGCTTGATATTTTGACACCTAGGTGTATTTGGCATTCGTGAAGGCTAGGTCTTCTTTGATGGAGCAAATTCAGGCTCATCAATTTGATTATGTTGGGTTACGAGTGATTCACGATAAGGTGTTGAGTGGTCAGGTAAAGGAATTATCACTTGATTCAAATGGTGTTTTAAAGATCGGAGTTCGAGTTTATGTGTTGAGAGTGGGTGATTAGATTAGATTAATTTTGGAGGAGGCTCATTGTTTCAGGTATTCTATTGATCTGGGAGTGACTAAAATATATCGTGATTTGAGGCAACATTATTGGTGGGGTGGTATGAGGAAGAATATTGTGTATTTTGTAGCTTGTTGCATATGTTTCCAGCAGGTGAAGGCCGGGCATTTGAGATCGGGTGGTTGCCTTAGAGATTACCCATTCCCGAGTGGAAATAGGAATGAATCACTATGGACTTTGTGATTGGGTTGCCTTGTACTTCCCGTGGTTGAGATAGTGTTTGGGTCATCATGGATTAATTGACCAAATCTGCTCATTTTATTCTTGTTCATGTTTCTTTAAGTGCTGAAAGGTTGGCCCATATATATATTCGTGAGATAGTTCATTTTTACGGTCCGCCAGTGTCTATCATGTCAAATCGAGGTTTAGTATTCATATCTCACATTGGAAGACTTTTTAGAAGGATTTGAATGCCCGGGTTGATCTTAGTACTGCTTTTCACTCCCAGACCAATGGTTTGTCTAAGCAGACTACCCAGGTTTTGAAGGATATGCTTAATGATTGTGTGATGGACTTTGATGGTCAGTGAGAGCAACATCTAGCTTTTGTAAAGTTTGTATTTAATAATAAATATCATTTTAGTATTGAGATGGCTCTTTTTGAGGCTTTGTATGGTACACATTGTCGCTCTCCAGTTGGTTGGTTTGAGTTTTCTTAGACTTAAGGTACAAACTTTCTTTGTGAGTTTTTAGATAGGGTTCGAGTCATTCAGAATAGAATTCAAGTGATTCAAAGTAGGCAGAAGTGCTATTAGGACCGTAGACTTCGTTCCTTGAGATTCAGTGTTGGTGATCATGTCTTCCTTTGTATGTTTCCCATGAAGGGTATGATGAGGTTTGGGAAGAGGTTTCTTATCCCCAGGTATATCAGAGCTTTGGAAATTCTTCGGACTATTAGGGATGTGGCTTATGAGTTAGAATTGCCCCTAAATCTATCAGTTGTTCATCTACTTTTTTATGTTTCTATGCTTCAGCATTACATTCTAGATGAGTCTGATGTAATTCATTGGTATACAGTCTAGTTAGATAAACGGTTGTCTTTTGTTGAGGAGCCTGCCTCCATTCTAACAAGTGATGTTAGACGGTTGCATTCTAGAGTTATTCCTGTGGTTAAGGTCTAGTAGAGGCATCGACCTGTAGATGAGTCTACTTGCGAGGTCAAGTCTGATATGCGTAGTAGTTATCCCCAACTTTTCACTAATTCAGATATTTCTATTATCCTTCGTTTGAGGAAGAACTAGATTCTTATTGGTGGATGATGTAATGACCTGACTTTTGGTGATTTGTGTGAAATATTTATTTTTACGTGATTTAACCATTTTACAACTATCTTTGGTTGCATTGTGGTATTTTTGGGGTGTGGGGATGATTGAAATGGTTCCAAAGTATTTCGGTGTGGTTTATGAGAGATTATGGTTTTTGAAGGTCTTAAAGGCTTATGTTGACTTTGGTCTATATTATTTGATTTGTGTGTCAGATGGAAAATCGTACTGCGTCAGTAGATCCGGAACATTGATTTTAGGTTAGTAACATAGTTGGTGTGATTTTATGGATTTTATATCCCATTTCAACCCTTTATTTAAAAAGTTATGAAAATAGGTCTCGGGTGTCAATTCTATGAAAACAATATTTTTTTCAAAATTTTGAAATCGCCATTGAGTCTAGAGTATCGAATTTTATAGGGTGACATAGTTCGTTTGCATTCTTGGGATTCCAAATAAATCTCGAGGGGTCTTTAGAGACTTGAAATTTTCCAAGACTCCACAGCTGGTGCACCACTCAGCTGGCGCAGCTGCTAAAACGTCACTTGGATGCTTTAATGGTTGGCTACAACTGGGAAAGGGCACTTTGGTGACCCTCTTCCACTTTAATGGAGGGTGATTACACTCAACTTATACGCCAATTTAATTACAAGGCAGTCAGTGTCAATATAATTGCCCAACTTTAGTTGGGGTCGAGTCCACGAGGAACAATGTGCGTGGCGATTAAATAAGTTTTAAATTAAGGTTACTTTCTAAATTCAAATATATTATACAAATCTTTTGGGGGATATTGAATGTTTTCAAATGTGTAAGACAATTCTTGGGCTTCTAAAGGACTAATTTGAGATTAAGAATAATTAGAGCGTAATCAATTAGGAATGAGTCTTAGGGCTATGCTTTACTAGAGGCAAGTAGTGTGTGGGTACATGAAAATCAACTTCAAATCTTAGCTAAGGCATGCTTGGGTAGGGTCGGTTAGGGATTACAATAGTCGTCTTTCAACAAAGCAGCAAACTATCACCTATGTTTTCTTCCGAATACCTCGTGGGTGTGATCAACTAATTATCACAAAGCATCAATTGGGCATCCTTATTTCTAGGATGACTCCCAAGATATAACAATTCTATAATTTATCCGTATTTCTAAGACAATAAAAAGGGAATAACTATTATCTATCTTATTGTTCACAAATGCTCATGTCACCTGCATCCCTCTTTGAAGGATAATATAGGATCTAAATTACCCACATCCCTCTTTCAAGGATGATGTGGGGTTTAGGGAAATTGAGGATTCCACCAACAAATTCTATTTTATAATCAAACATTTGTGAAATCCAACAACATTAACTAAGAATTAAAGCTAATAATCACAACCCATACACACTTGTACCCTATTCAAACATAGCTCAAGAGAAAGAACTAGCAGCTCATAAAGATAATAAATAAAAATATACCAAAATCTCCATCAATTTGATTCATGAAAATAAAGAGAATGGAAATCACACTTTAAATTCCAATGAATCTTCAGTGGAAATTTGCTAATCCTTCACTTAGGAGTTACTCTAATGTAATCTTAGCTCAAGGTTAGTACAAATTTTTTCTACAATCTCCCAAGAGATGAGATAAAAAGTGAAGATGAAAGATAGGATAAAGATGGTTAAAAATGAGCTAAAAACCCTCATTTGAGCCCCGATTCCACATCTTCCTAATATTATAAAAATGCTCGTGAAACTTTTCTACTCTACTGCAATCGCCACATCTTCACCACATTTGCGACTCTCGCGATTGCGGTATTCATATCGCGATCGGCCTCTGGTTGACTTGTTGACGATTTCTAGCATTTGGCTCTTTTCATTCACAATTAACCTCTTTTTGACTTGAATGACTTGCTCATATTCCCTTTTCAACTTTTCCTACACAAATGAGCATTAAGTAAGAGATTAACATAAAATTAATGGAAAAGCATGGTAATTTAGGCTTAAAAGGGTCTATAAAATCCTTAAATTGAAGACTCATCAACACCCCTAAACTTAAACAAATTCTTATCCTTAAACAACTAAGAACAATTCAATGAGATAGGATATTCAACTCAATCCACCCAAAAGAAAGCTATAATAAATGAACAAGATAACAAAGCTCTATAAAGACTTTCAAACATGTCATGGCAATAAGTGAGCCAAAACTTTTCAATATGCACCTCTTTATGAAGCAAGGATGCAAGTTTGTATCACATTAACCTTCCAAATCAACAAGGCATCTTAAGAGGAGACACAAAATCTTCAAAGTTTGCCTCAATATTCACAATGCAACTTACGTAACCCATTTACCAAAACGAAGAGTAAGATTTCACCATCTACCCTAAAGTATCGATGCTTCTTACAAGCAAGAGTTATCTTTACACACACAAAAGACATTGAAATTTCTAAAGGAGCTCAAATAATGAAAGAATTCACACTCACTCTCGCAAATAAATTCAAGTACAATAAGTAGAACCATAGGCTTTCCCTTTGTGTTTTTCTACACTAATGTAGACTTACCTAGTTTGGAATCACCAAGGTCTTGCAGGTCAATATGAAGGTTTAAGGTGCGGAAAGCAATATACATGGATCAAGTGACTAAAATACCTCATTTAATGCAATTTCCAACCCTTTCTACCCCAAAATTTTCAAACCATCAACCTTATTCTCCTTCAAATCATCTCGCATATTTCCCTACCTTTTTTATTAGCATTTACAAAATAATTTAAAGCTGCCATTTTCTTTCCTCATTTATTTGGATTTTCAAGAGACTTTCTAACTTTAAGCGCTTTTTAGCCCCCTCATTTGCCTCTTTTCTCTTCACATTCTATGGGCTAGGTTATACAACCTAACATACTTTACCATTAAGTATGTCTCTTATCTCTTAAGAACATGTTTTGACCACCTTACATACACATTTAGTGGCTCATCTTAGCACATCACATTAATCCCCTCCAAACTTGGAGTTTGAACCGCCCTTACATTGTTCTCCCAACTACACAAACCCCCCAAACTAAGGCTTTCGCCTAAATTTCATTACTTCAAATCATTCGATGTATCAAAGGAGGTTAAGTACAAAAACAAAGATTTTAAAAAAGATTAGGTGTTTTAGCAAGGTTATCATTACAAAAGAAATAAAAATTGGAAAAAAGGCTCAAAGGGGCTAACTAGGGAACGATGTTAAGGTGGGAATTTGGCTATGTGATGGATCAAAAATGGCCTCTGGTCATTCTCCAAACCAAGATTGTCTAGAATTTTGCTTTGAACACACTCGGGGAAAGCTATAGACTACACATATGTAAAATAATTATTCAAAAATCTCACCACACATGGCATCGTACTCATAGAGCAAAAAGTTAATCTCCTAACCAATTTGTGCAATTTGAGCTTAATAAGCTACTCTGAGTCAAGGACTCATACTTGTAAAGAGAGAACCAACAATTTAATTTTATGGCCCCATTCAAAAAAAATCTCAAAAACATCCTTGATCATTTTCACAAAGAAAACTATAATTTTTTGGTTTTTCTCAAAACCTTTTTATTTCTTGCCAATAACATTTTGAAAGCATTTTTGATTTTTTCCCTCTTCCTAAACAATTAAATAAAAACTTAGGGGAATGTAAGGCAACATTATCATTAAATTAGATGGGATTCTTCCCTCATAACTTCACATATCTCCCATTTAGATCATAAAACACTCAGAACACCAATAGAAACACAAACGACCCTATACCCTTAAGAATGACTTCACCCAATCTATCATAGGGCAAGGTAAGTATTCATGTCTCTTTTACCATGGGCGCAACATTCCTCAACAACTTCAATCAATGACCACCGGTTATTCCATATTCAAGACCAATCGGACTCAAAGTTATGCTTCAAAAATGATCACATAATGCCCTAAGAAAGTTCACATTAACCATTACAAGCATGTAAGGTATTTCTCTCTTATTGACATTTTAACAAACATGTGGTGTGCATGAAAAGTAGGACCTTTAATAGATAAAATAAAAACACATGTGAACAAGCCTAATGCACCAATTCATCATCAAACACACCATATGTAATCATACTAACCAAATTAAATCACCCATCACTCAATTAAGCAAACAAACCTCAAGTGGGTGTTTCACCAAACACACGGTGTACACTAGTGTATGGGAACAAGAATTTTACAATTTAGCATTTAAGACAAGTCATACATTCAAAAATCTTCATTCCATTAACCATATTCTACCAAATTAAGCTCAAATGAATTAAATTCAAACCAAAAGAATCCATGGAATGTGATCATCATTTTTATTTTAAAGATCATACCTTGTAAGCTTGCTACAAAGAGGAAACTGATGAAAAGAAAGTCCAATATACTTATCTGGGGTTTCATTCTTGAGGTACCCATACCAACTTGTGCTATCACCTACAAACACCCAAAAACAAGCTAAAAATTGAACAAAAAATATTAGAATACATCAAGAAAAATTCCTTGGGTTGCCTCCCAAGAAGCACCTTAGTTAAAGTCGTGGCACAACATCTTTTGACTATCATTTATGTCTTCATTTAGAAGATTTGAATCGATGGCCTAACTTTAGATCAATACATATTTGAGGTACTTTGGGCAAAGGTGAGGACACAATGAAATATTTTCTATCTCCCTACTTTAAATACTTGAACCTTTTACTCAACTTCACATCAAACTTCCTAATAGGTTCATTGGGTATCGATGAGAAAATCAAGAATTCACTTGTTACACATCGCATTTTGCATTTATTGTCCTTCAAGTGAGGGGCTTCATTTTGCCCTTTTGGAATGACAAACTCAAAAATGTAGGAATTTTCCTCCTCCTCTCCAAAATTCATCATTTGCTTGGGTGGTTTGACTTTCATCACATCTACCAAGAATAATGTTGAAAAGTGGTTTGAGTGAGGTCTTCTTCCTAATTTCAGGGTCGAATCCTTCTCGACATCCTTAACCCGAATTGGACTAGATCCTTCACAAACACATTTTCTTAGCTTTTGCTTTTGTCTCTAGTGCCATTTCCTCAATATTAGTATCATTAATCATGTTTGGTTCAGTTGATTGGGAAACCATTGAGGGTTCTTCACTATCAAGCTCGCCGTCCATGGCATGGATTGATATCTTTTCCTTATTCTCCTCATTTTGAAGATTGGGTGTATTCATGACCGACGCTCTCACCCACTTCTTTTTATTTTTTACTCTTCTTTCCAAATTCTGCCATGGATTGAAGCAAGTCATGCACGTCCTCCTCTAATGTAGTTGCCCGATCCAAAAGAGTTTGAAGCATTGCTTCAAAACTACTGTACCCAGCATGTTGTTCTTCCTTTATCGCATCATGAGACCTATCAAACTCATAAGAAGAACTAGCATTTGGATTAGCATAATAAGGGGAGAGGGAATTTGGATAATTACTCCAATGTCCATCCCGACCACAACACAAAGAACAATCATACTTCCAATAGGATTGAGATGGTGTACACCTCTTCCCAGGAAGCATATCTACAATCTCATCAAAAGTGGGATCCTTCACAATATGGACATGGATCATCAAGATAAGATTTCCAACCACCAAACTCACATTCATCCCAAGATGCCATAGTAACAATCAAACAAAAAAATAAAAATCTATCTAAAGCAAAAAATAAAAGAAAATCACACACAAATATTTACAAGTTTGAATCTAAGAAAGTAGGCTAAAATTTCAAACTAACTCAATACACCAAATTGTTACCCAACAACGACACCATTTTTGATAATGCTCAACTTACACGTCAACTTTAAGTGCAACATAGTCGTTGTCAATATAATTATCCAACTTTGAGTTGAGGTCAAATCCACGAGGAACAATGCGAGTAGACGTTAAATAAGTTTGGAATTAAGGTTACTTGCTAATCAAATATATTATACAAATCATTTAGGGGATTTTGAATGTTTCCAAGAGTGTAAGAAAATTCTTGGGCTTCTAAAGGACTAATTCGAGACTAAGAATAATTAGAGTGTAATCAATTAGGAACGAATCTTGGGGCTATGCTTTACTAGAAACAACTAGTGTGTGGGTACATTAAACTCAACTTTAAATCTTAGCTAAGGTATGCTTGGTTAGGGATTTTGATACCAGTCTTTCAAAAAACCATCAAACTATCACCCACTAATTCTTTTAAATACCTCGTGGGTATGATCAACCAATCATCACAAAGCCTCAATTGGGCATCCCTATTTCTAGGATGATGCCCAAGATATTTAAATTCCACAATTTATCCTTATTTCTAAGACAATAAAAAGTGAATAACTATTATCTATATTATTGTTCACAAGTAATCATATCACCTACATCCCTCTTTCACGGATGATGTAAGATCTAGACTACCTACACCCCTCTTTCAAAGAGGATGTGGGATTTAGAAAAATTGAGGCTTTCACCAACAAATTCCATTTTATAATCAAACATTTGTGAAACCCAGCAACATTAACTAAGAATTAAACCTGATAATCACAACCCATACTTACTTGCACCCTATTCAAACATACCCCCAAGAGGAAGAACTAGCAACTCATAAAGATAATTAACAAAAATATACCAAAATCTCCAATAATTTGATTCATAAAAAATTAAGAGAATGAAAACCATACTTTAAATTCTAATGAATCTTCAATGGAAATTTGCTAATCCTTCACTTAGGAGTTACTCTAATGTAATCGTAGCTCAAGGTTAGTATAAATTTTTTCTACAAGCTCCCAAGAGATGAGATAAAAAGTGAAGATGAAAGATAGGATAAAGATGGTTAAAAATGAGCTAAAACCCTTATTTGAGCCCTGATTCCATCTCTTCCAAATATTACCAAAATGCCCTTGAAAATTTTCCACTCTACCGCGATCGCCACCTCTTCACCGCATTCACAACTCTCGCGATCGCGATATTCATATCGCAATTGGCCTCCGATTGACTTGTCGATTGGTCGTGATCATGACCCTCAGGACATGATGGTGGTAATTGAGGGTCGATTCTTAGGCTTGATTTCTTGCATCTGACTTTTTTCATTCACCTTTAACCTCTTTTTGACTTGAATGACTTTCTCATCTTCCATTTTTAACTTTTCCTATACCAATGAGCATTAAGTAAGAGATTAACCTAAAATTAATGAAAAAGCATGGTAATTTAGGCTTAAAAGGTGCTAGAAAATCCTCAAATTGATAACTTATTAGATGGATCTAAAATGGCCTTTGTCCACTTTAGCAGAATAGAACGCTAAGCGGGTACCGTAAAACCGGTACTTGACAACTTTAGGGGTGACCTCTAAATCAGCCACTTGACTGCTTTAGATACACTTGAACCCTGGGTATATATAATCCATTTCTCAGTTTTTATTCACTATTTTTGAGACTTGGAGCTTGGAAATTGAGTTTTTGGGTATTTTTTTTAACTTCTATGCTTGGGTAAGCTCCAAACTCCTATTTCAACTACTTTTTTTTTATTTCATCATTTAATCTTGTTTAAACTCAGAATTAAAGGTGGAATTTGGGAATTTTGTCTAGAAAGGCCTAAATTATCATTTCTTTAATTCAAACCCTAATTTCACCCTATTTTTACTTGGGTTTTCTTCTATGAGTTCCTTTAATCTTGAAATAAATAATTTTGGGCAGAATTTCAAAATTTTACCTTTTTTTAAAACCTATTTTGGGTGTGTTTTTGATCCCAATTTGAAAGTGGGAAATATGGGCATCAATAGTTTTCTTTTGATGCATAGATTCTATATTTTTGTATTTTAGCTGATTTTAGGATCCATCATAAGGTAAAAACTCGATGATAAAGACTTATTTGTTTAAATTTTGGTATTCGAGGTAGGTTATGACTTAAATTTCTTTATAATGTATTGGGTAGTTAGTAAGAATGTAAAAGCATTTTACGGGTATGTGTTTGTATCATGAAAAATGTGTTTAGGTGATTTGTGTGACTGTGTGGGGGCCTATATGGATTATATTTTGTGGTTTTGAGACATTAATTTCTATGTATGACCATGTGGAGTCTTATATGTTGTTGTTGACCTAGTATTGATATATGTATGTTTGGTTACACTCTTTTTGATGGGAAAAAGCCTTGATTTTTGGAATTATGTGGTATCAATGACATTTTTCTTGCATGTTTCACTTGGTGGATATGGATTATATTGGATCACGGATGGTTAGTAGATTTGAGTGGATTTTTATCTCATATGGATAGTAAATTGATTGGATATTGGATATTTTTATTTTGGTTGGTTGTGAGCATTGCATCATCATTCTCATTGCATCTTATACTTTATACACCTGATATTGTTGTATGTTGTGATTGATTTGTGTCTTATGTCATATATATGAGAATGAAATATTGGTACCATTATGGAAATACTGGAAAGACTGGAATATTGGAAACACCCGCTTGTGACATCATTATAGACCCTCTCCAAGGGATGTGCAGGAGAGGAGTCACTGGTATATGTATTAGATATTGGATTGTATATGGGTTGATAAACTCCCTGTGGGTTTTATGTCCATAGATGAGCTCAGTAGGTATGGTTTGACGAACCTCCCATGGGTCCTACATCCATAACTGAGCTTGGTAGGTGTATATAGAGGTTGTGCGACGGCCTCATGCATCATCATCATCATCATCTTTATTAAATTCCATATATGTGCTTATTCAGTGATTGTATTTCTATTTGTGACGATATCTGTCCATTTGTTCTATCTTCATGTACTTATAGTCAGAGTATGTGTATACTTGATCTTCTTTCTCCTACCTATTTTTGTTATATATCTATATAGTAAAACTATTAATGAAGACAGTGTGGGCTACCATTTGGGACATTTTCTGATTGCAGATGATGTGCCCATAATTTATATTTATGTGCTTTATTTTTTACTTTATTTAGTCGGCCTATGATACCTACTGAGTACAAGTAGATCGAACTCATCTCTACTATACCCTTTTGGTGCAGATATAGGTATGAGTGCATGACACAACAACTGATGCAAGCAGTATCTAGAGTATATTTGAGGTAGCGATCGTTCCAGGCTTCTAGAGTTAATCTACTCCCTCTTCCTATCCATTACATGACTTATTTTTTATTATGAGACAGAGTTTTAATCCCTTTGGACTATTATAGTATCTTTTGACATTCGAGATGTATTTAGTAATCTTTACACTATGACACCAAATTTTGGGGTATTGTGTGGTATCTTGACTATGTATTTTCCGCTTTTACTATATATGTGTGTTTTGATTTTGTTCTATGAGTCTTGCCTTAGATTTTGGTATTATCTTTTATTTCATATCAGTTTAGGTGATAGGCTTACTTGTCAAAGCTTGTCATGACAAGTTCCATCATGAACCTTGGTTCTTAGGTCGTGACAAGTACTCAACCTGCTGTACAGGGAACTCAGCCTACAGTTTCACCACCTGCTTCCCCAAATTCTAACTATTCACGTGTCTCGGATATGCCTATAGCTTATATTCCTTCAAGATGGTGTGTGAAAGGGATGAACTATTTTTTTGAGAGAGATAACTTCATTATAGAGTAAGGGTGATCGAAATACAATATAGCAACAGAGTTCAGGATTGAGTTGACTGGGCTAGCAGGAGAACCAGACCTGCAGGCCTCTTTTGAGATATATCAGTTGGGGTGGATGACCCAGCCCTCAAGCTCACACAACCCAACTCAAGTTTGGGAATTCCATATATCATTTTTCTCTACTATATATTGGGATACCCTAGCAAAGGATAGAGCTATTGAGCAAGACCAGTTGACCCACACTTTAGTCAGGGGGTTAGAGTCAACATTTCTGAGGTGGTAGTTCGCTGAGTATTATTTATGCTGGATTATATGGGGCTGACCACACCGCTAAATTTGATATGTGAATTGTGTAGAGTAGGCATACTGTGAGGGACCTAGAGCATAGAGCATAAAGACTTTATTTGGCTAGATGGATAGCCACATAGATAACTGAGTCAGAAATTGGTGCCCTATGAGTTGAGGTTAAAAGATAGATAAAGAAGGCATCTATACACTTTGCAACAAAGTTTTAGTGGGTATTAGTACATCATAGGTTGAGTTCGACATCAGTGGACAACATCCTTACATGGGATAAAGTTGCTTTAATTTCCATCCTAAATGTTGGATATGATATTGACTTCGCTAGATAGATCCGACTGAATATCCACATTAGGGTATTCAGTGAAACCAACAGCTTTCCCTTTCCATGTTTGATACAACAGTTATGCGATGCAGCTGGAGTGTCTTCTGTTTCTGAGGTAGATCATCGAATTAAGGTAACAGGCATGACTAACATTATCTTAATTAAGAATGCAGTGAACTTGATTATTACACAAAGAATTCAACCACCTCTCACTTCTATTCATACCTATTTTGAAGGGCCTTTTATTTTAGTTGAGCCTGTTGAGAGAAAGGATACTTGTGTTGATATTGAGGTGGGTGACAAAAGAGCTGAGCTTGTGACTGCTATAGGCGGCGAGGGGGTTGCAATCACATTTCCCTAACCTAAACTTCCACTTCAGAGCCTGTCGAGGTATCTACTTTTCCCCCTCACCCTATAGCTTCTAGGATTGTTGGAGTGCCACATGAGTTTCTACAACAGATGGTAGAGAGAAAAGAGGAGGTGACTACCTTCCTCACCTATATAGAGACTCAGCTAGCCACATTATTTTCATAGATCCGACCATGGTTTCAGACTACTTTACAGACTTCTGAGGCCGAATTTGAGAGAAGGATGAGAGTTGAGATGAAGGAGTTACTAGAGAGCTGTATGCATGTATAGAAAACTTTAAGACTTAGATAAGTGTATGGATGTGTGAGGTTTATACACCATACTTATCGAGTCTCCACGTGGAGATGGCTACACTATCTTCAAAGGTCTGATCTTTATTTGAGAATAATATTACTATCCTTTTACCAGTCATTCTAGTCTTTATGCAACCATTACCTCGATCTCTGATTAGGGTTTTTGATATTTTTGCTGATGATGATATAGCCCTAATTATTGCGGCCAAGAGAAGTTGTGAGCAGGATTTATAAGATTCGACCTTAGAAAATGGGCAGGCCCTAAGAAGGTCATCTCATGATTCAATCATGTTAACTGCTATGGATAAGATGAGGCACACCAATATTTCTATAGGCGCATCCTCCAGTCACACACCATCACCACCTCCTCCAGTTGAGCCACATCATGCCCTAGATGGAGGAGAGTCTGATTTGGACGCCTAGAGAATCCCAGGTATGTCCTTTTTACCCTTATTTTACTTTCTAGTTATGCATTGGGAACAATGCATAATCTTTAGTTGGGGTGCGGGTATACCATAGCTGAGGATTTTTCTTGCTGTATTTCTTTTCACATTAACTGTGTTATCATAGTAAAATTGATATGTTTGGGTCGTATTATGTTTTATGTTTTGTGTTTTGTGTTATTTGTGTTTAATTAGTAGAAAAATAAGGAATCTAAGGGCAGTTGTTATGTTTTGTTTGTTCTGAAGTTTTTTTGAAAAAAATGACTCCTCCAAAAATTTTGTAAACTGTGTGATGTAAATATATATGTGACTATTGTAAATCTTGTTATGACATTAGGATTAGGGACAAAATAATCATAGCTTAGCATTTGCATGAACTGGATAAGTAGTAGTTGATGATATAACCTTGTATCATATGTGTGAGATACTTACCTAGTTTCTTTTATGCAATTAATCTGAAACTTTCTCAGTTAGTCTTTCCTAGGTTGTAGGAAAGGTTAGGACATGATCATCGTCCATTTTTTATTTAATCAACTTTTAGCCTAAAGAACCATCCAAAATGAATAAGTATTCCTTGATCCCTCATTTGAGCCTACATTGAAATATTTTCTTATTTTCACCTTTTCACTTCCTAATTGATTACAATGAACCTATTTTGGCCCTGATCCCTTATTGAAAATTGTGCACCTCAACTCAGAAAAATCTTTTAAGTTTAGGGTGGCTATCATAGGGGTGCTTAGTTAAAATTGGGTATGTAGAAGAGCGTGTAATGTAAAATAAAAAATCAAGTAAGGTTGGGTGTGGTAGAAAAAAAGAGAAAACAAAGTGAAAAACTTGAAAAAATAAAAGAGAATAAATAAAAAGCAAAAAGAAAACTACACCTAATCAGAAAATTCAATATAGGATAAAAATGGGAGGAATAAAAGAGGAAAGGTTAAAAAGTGGAGCTAAAGTGTAAGTGTAGTGTCAAGGAGGGTAAGTTACTAAATCCCAAATGTACTATACCTGCCCCCAAACCTACATTACAAGACGAGTAAAGTCCTATAGTGATCCTAGTCCAGCTGTCCATAAAACTAAGGTATAGAAAATAAGCGCAAGCCTATGATATTATGTGCACATTGATTGGAACTTCTTTTTTGAGAGTGAGTATCTCGACATATTCCTTGCGTTGACATGCATGGTTATGTTATAAAAGATGAGACTTCTTTCTGTGAGAGTACACGGGTTGTGTTATTAACTGCTTATCTGTTCGAATAATGTAACTTGCATATTTTCTTGATTCCTTTGTGTCATACTATTGTGCTACATAAAACCATACTATGGTTTTAAAAAGTTTAAAATAAGAGGGGGTAAGAGTTTTTGAGCTGAAATTAAGTTGACTGCCACAGGTGCCTTAGGTTTCTCTTAGTTAAGCATTATCTTGTGTTTATTATGTTTTTGTTGCCTGGGGACATGCAAATGTTCTAATTTGAGGGTGTTGATGTGCCATCATTTTATGATACTTTTTATGATTAAAACAGAAAAATTATGCAAGTACTTAGGTCCTTTTTATTAGATGTGATGTCTTTTTGTGTTTGTTTTACAGGAAAATAGGATTAGGTGAAAAAGAGGAGAAAAAGAGTGAACTGTTCTTGAGACACTCACTTATGGACCCACTTATGGGCCGTAGCAGGACTTATGCCCCTCATAAGTAGAATCGTAGGTGATAGAAGAATGTAGTGACAATTTGAAGTTTGGCTTTGAGAGTTACGAAGGTACTTACGAGGGCGTAACTGGCACTAGGGCTGCTTATCAATCGGATTAATTGGATAATTATGCTTAATGGTTTGCATTATTGGCCATCAGATCCGCTAGCCACCCAATAAGACAATGGTTGGTTCAGTTTCAGATTAACAATTGATGGATGATTATCAGGCGATGTACTGGATAAATCTAAGAGATAGTGAAATATTGAGCGATTATTAATAGTTTCCTCTGTTTCTTCAAGGACTAAGTTATTTGTATACTATGATTGATCTATTTATCAATCTTTTAGGCTTCTTTAGTTTCATTCGTATAGTTATTTAATAGGTTAAAACTTAGAATCAAATGAGAATTTTCTTCTAAATTAATATATATGTGGAAAAATTTTTAACTGTTAGGTCGACAAGAAATCAAAACTTTAATATTATTTGAATTATAATGTTTTATATCAAACTTTGTGAAGGACACATTGGGGTTGTTTTATTTATGTTGCGGTCTTTCGTGTTGTCAAGAATAATTTATATTTTGGTTTAAGAATTAATTTTAGGTTTCATTTATATTTTAGGGAGTCTGACTGCTTTATGGTTAGATGTCACAAGATATGACCTGTTATTTTCTAAGCTAAGAAGTGAATAGAACAATAAATGAAGTTTTATATGTAGGACTTACAAAAGATACTTGATATATCTAGAGGTAAAAATATAATTATAATAATTCTTAATGGGTTGACGGTTTACCTGATAAGAAAATTGAGTAATCCGCCTCCGCACCAATAAGCTATTAATTATACAATTATGACCTATTCTCCAACTATAAATTCGATAACCCATTACCAATAAGACAATAAACTAATTTTGCAGTTGGGTTGATGATTACGGTTCAATTTTGAACAACCCTAAGTGGTATGTACGACCCTCGTAGGTATCCCCGTAAGTAGAAGACCTAAAAGCTCCTGATTTCTTCTGAGACATACAACCCACTTAGGGTTCGTAGGTAGTACCCACGGCCCGTAAGTGGGTCCATAGGTAGTTACCGATCTAGTTTTTCTTTTTCATTTTATTTAGCCTTTTTAGGGTTTTGATATATTCAATAAATACCCTATTGATGTTTTGTTATTAGTTTATGCACTTTTACACACTCTTTATACTTACAACACTATATTGATTCTGAGATTCAACTTTTGATCTTGGAATCCATTGTTCTTGATTTTTATGGTTGGAGATTAATTTGAGATTTTGGTTTTTATTCTTTAATTATTATAAGATTATTCATATGCTTTCTTTTATGAATTCAATTGTTGTTCTTGCAAACATGATCCATTAAACCTCTTAACTAGGATAGTGAGAATCCAGATGGAATAACAAAGTAGAGAAAGTGCAAAGTCATTCTTGATTGATGTTCTTATATGTATTGTGCTTTTCTCTGATTTGATTGCTTAATTGAAGACTGCAGAAGTTAAGAACCTGCCTGTATTCAATACCATCTCCACAAGGGAGGCTGAGATTAGAAAAATAAGTTCTCAAAGTAATTTAAAGCTATCAACCTTCATCTAAGTAACTTAAGACCCAAAAAGAGATAGTTAATCTGGGATCCAGGACAAGGTTTAGTAAAGCGACCCTCTGAGACTCAAAAAGTGATAAGTGAAATTCACCAAAGGTGTTTAAAAGATGGTTGGTGATACATAATTTGTTAGATTGTTCATACAATGCATTGAGATAGTTTGATTAAGAACAATAAGTCTACGGAGTTAGGAAGTAAGAAGGTACACAATCCTAGTATTAATCTCATATTGATTTCAACCTAAAGTGATCAAGATGTGTTACTTTTATTACCATTCTAAAAAAATTCCCCTATTTACTTTCTGTACTTTCCGACCACTTCAAGATATATGTCTTGACACTTAGACTGATACATATACTCCACCACCACCACCCCTTCTATCGTTCATCTACACCACCATCGCCTCTTTGGCCATTCTTGTCATAAACCTAGAAATTGATTTTTTAATTTCTTCTCTTTTCCTTAATGAATGTTGACTTAAAGGTTGATTAAAGATTCAATATTGATAAAAGTAAAATTGATAAAAAGATCAAAGAAAAGACAACGAAATTGGTGAAATCAATTTGATATCAACTTGATGGATAGGTGTAGTTATTGAAGATTGAAGAGAAAGAGATAGAAACACAGAAGTGGAGAAGTAATAGTGATAGAAGTTTCAAGTGAGAGAAGTTATGGATTCTTTTGGGGTGGAAGATTGTGATAAATCAAAAATGTGATTTTTGGAGTAAATGGTGGAGTATTAATTAGTTGAGTGAATCAGAAAATATGTATCAAGAGTAAATTAGTAAAAAGGGGATTTTAAGTATTTTTTTTAAAAGGTAAGAGATTTGATGTATTAATGACTCTTAAGTATGTGGGTTTGATAATTTTACCTAAAAAATTATCTGCAGTTGGTCGACTCGATTCTAATAATTTTTTTTTAGTTTTTAAATAAAGTACAATGATCTGGGTTAATTTTACCTAATATATTGTGAAATTATGGTTAGGTCCAAGTGATCCTAACAAACACAAAATTGTTGTGTTACCTGACTAAAGGTATAGAACCATAATACAATAGTAGTGCAGATATAAACATCAAATGTGTAAAAGCTAAATGATTTAAGGTGCCATTTATCATTGGTGAGACAATTATTTGATTATGTTTCTTTGTATTTTGATCTAACCAAAGTTATTGCATTGTTTTCCTCAATGATAGCCTTTATATATCTCATTCGTATTGATAGTCTGTTAGTAGAACTACTCTCTGTGTTTATTTTAACCTGTCATATTTGAACTTGATACGCTAATTAAATAAACAATGATTTACATGATAATTTTACTATACTATCAATATTAACTAGTATTTAGTATTAGACCTTGAAAAATAATTTAAGAAATGGTAATTAATGTTAAGGATAAAATATGAAAAAAATAATCATTTTCTTTGCTTCATATATTAAAAATGAAAATATATTTTTAGAATAGTAGACAAATCAAGTGAACCGAGGGAGTAAAATTTATAACAATAGTACATGTCTAAACTCATAATATTAAATATAAAAAATTTAATGTTAAGAAACTAAAATATTAATAATAGTAATCAACCTTCAATTTCAATTATTAGAAAGAAACTATTTAAGAATTATGGCAGAAATAGTTGATTATAAGGATTTATGACAAGTGATGAGGAACGTTTGTAGATTAATTTTTATGATTTGAAAAGGAAGGAATTTGTTGGCAATTGTTGCCCTATTAGACTATATATACATGGAGAAGTCATTTTAGTCCTAAAAATATATATGAAAAAGTTATGAGTTGCTCCTTGACAAGCCCCAAAACCGGGCTATGTCGTATGGGAACCTCAAGCACACATGAACCAGAGGTCACCCCGATAAGCCATTACAATCATCACATTAATCACAACGGCCGATTTAATTCCAATCATTTAATCAGATATCGGAAAACATACTGTAAGTCATTACTTAAACATGTCTAAGAACTTCACCAGATTCATCAACTAACCAACATACCTAAGTCCACAGTCGTCCATAATATCTCTATGCAAACCGATGTTTAGAAATGTATATATCGGAACAAGCCCCCAATAATAGCAAACATAAGTCAAAATGAGACTTAGTCTAAAGATAGAAGACCAAGAATGAATGTCTTCCAAAGTAAGGAAGCTCAACACTCCAAAGTCAATGCACAAATCGCTTCGATCACCTAATCACTGCGCATGAAGAGAAGATTATGCTTTGGACCCTATGTCACGCAGGGACATAACATCTGTAAGACCCCGCAAAATCCTAGGCTTGATTCAGTCCTTTAAAGCTTGTTAAGGGGTCCCAGACTTAGAATTTTTTTTAGCTAAGTATTTATGCTTAGAGTTATTTTAGCCTGCATAGTTGGCGATATTATTTTACAACCCTTACGACCATTAAATGTAGATCTTTAAGTTGTTTCATGATCAGGGTGTCAGTAGGTATTCTCAAATGAGCTTTGGATTTTTCAAATATCATTTGAGGTACATTTGGGAGTCTAAACCAGTGTATCGACGCGATCTCAATGCACCGCATTGCCTATCGCATTGATGAATATTTTCCCCAGCTACTAGTGTAATTTCCAGTGAACCAATGTGGACTCGATACGGTGCTTCGGCCATAGTGTCGACTCCATCAATGCGACACATCGATCTGCGTATGACTAAGTCAGTTTTCAGTCATCCAGATTCTGCGTCCTCAGGGGTATTTGGATCCTTTTCCCACAAATATTCAACCCCCAAAATACGAAATTCAACTCCCCTTAAGAAAATTACACTCATTCTCTCTCAATTTACTCAAGAACAAACCCTAGGATTTTCCATTCAAGATTCGAATCTCAAGAATTTCACCATCAATCTTCAAGAATTGAAGCATTAAGGTATGTGAAGTATTCATCCAAGGGTTCCTTCCACCCTTGGAGTCCAAGCAACTCTTTTAAGACTTCAAGTAGATTGATTTGATGAATTTCATGATTGAATTTGATTGTGTTCATGACTATGATATTAGTTGGGGTTAGAATCTATAAATAACTTACAAGTTCATGAGAAATAAATGGCATGTGTGGGTTGTTGCATGGTTTCATGTTAAAAACCCCTTTGAATTGTGAGTTGGATTTATGATTATGATACTTGCATGTTATATTAAAGTCATGTGCATAAATTATGCTCTTCAAGTGATAGATGAATTGTTCATGTGGGTTGAGTAGTGTAACCATATCATGCTAGTGTGTATATAAGTTCATGTCATGCAAGGGTTTGTCAAAATACCTCAATGAATGATTTGTGATCAAGAAATTTGTTATCACATTTCAAGATTGTGCTATGTATTATAATTTATGCTATCGAGTCCTGGGGGTATTCAATACCCGACAATTTAGTTGTTTATCTAGAGCTATAGTAGTTATAGAATAGTCCCAGTAGTATCACAAATAATAGAACTCAGTGAACTCAGTGAACTCAGTCAGTTAACAGAACTCAGTAGTATTCCATCAGTTAGCGGAACTCAGTGAACTCAGTTCAGTTCAATTAGACAGTATGATCAGTAACAGTGAAATCAAGTCTAGTACAGTCTAAGAATTAGTTCAATGTCTATTTAGTTGGGAGTAGGATTCATCACCGAGCGAGAGCATTGATGGTAGCTTTCTCATCAGGTACGTAGAGTCGTTAGTAGCAATTCCTGTACTCCAGAACTGCGTAGCCAGCGTAGGATTATAAGTCACCCGTCAGACTAGGCTTGACTACCTCCCAGGGGTCACCTATTTGATTAGGCTTGGCTCTTCCCAAGTGTCACCCGTCAGTTAGGCTTGGCATCCTGGTCTTTCCAGTGTTAGTGCCCGTGGCATGGTATTAGCACCCTTCTAACTGGAGTCATAGGTTGGACCCCATCAGTTCAGATTTAGGGCATGTCGGTTAGATGATTACCTTCCACAATTTGAGTTTTAGTTTCAGTATAGAACTCAGTTCAGTTCTACAGAATCAGGACTGTCAGATACAGGCACTCAGATCAGTACAAAATTCAAATTAGTTCTACAGAATCAAGACTGTCAGATATAGTCACTCAATTATCAATTATATAGTATCAGTAACCCATATATCGGCGAATCA
Source organism: Capsicum baccatum var. pendulum (assembly GCA_030864225.1). Classification (NCBI taxonomy): domain Eukaryota; kingdom Viridiplantae; phylum Streptophyta; class Magnoliopsida; order Solanales; family Solanaceae; genus Capsicum; species Capsicum baccatum. The sequence continues at coordinate 68,675,982 of CM061558.1, read as the reverse complement.
GTAATCCAGAACTCAGTATCCAGTAGTTACATTTATGTATTTATGCATGTACTCTCTTTCAGTTATGTTTATGTACTCAACCAGTTATTATTCATGCATATGAACCCATGCATATCAGCTTACCTCACTTAGCATACCAGTACATTTAAAGTACTAATGCATACTTTTCTTTTTGCTATGATGTTTTGTACCATAGGTTCAAACGCACGGGCTCCTGTCCGCATTTAGCAGCCCAGCCTATCAGCAACAGACTTAGTGGTGAGTCCTCATAGTTTGAGGACTAATTATTCTTTCTGTATTTCAGTACAGTTTTCAGTAGTTGGAGTTAGTTAGGGGCTTGTCCCATTAATTTCATAATTTAGACAGCTAGAGGCTTTTGGACTAGAGTATTTCAGATAGTTGTTTCAGTATTGATTTTTTTTCCTGATATGAACCTCATGGCATTTTCAGCCTAACTTCCACATTTATACTAGCTATATTGTTATTATAGTGTTATTATTATTCAGTGCTCACAGCAGGTACCAATCATGGGTTAGCTGGTGGTCCTTCGGGGTTGCTAGCACCGAGTAGTATCTAAGGTACAGACTTGGGGCGTTACAACATCCAAAGATGGTTAACGGTTGGAACGCTAGTATGTAACTCAGGGATAAGGATAAGTAGCATCATCAATCAACAACAAGTCAATATATCATATTCAACTATATTCATGACCTTATTCATACATATAGGTATATAACATGCTAACAAGTAAATAAGTCATAAAACCATTCTCAAAGCACTCAATCATGAGACGTGAAGTGGAGGACTCCAACTTTTTTCACTTAGATTCAAAAAGCCTTATTAGGTATGGGACTACAACCACATTCACATATCGCTTAGATGAAGGACTTTAACCATTTATTCACTGATTAAGCATAGGACTCTAATCACATACACACCCATTAAAACAAGGGACTCTAACCATACACTCACATTTATTTAGGCAAGGGACTCTCACAACATGCCTACATATTAGAAAAGGGACTCTAAACACATGTCCACACACTAGGCGAGAGACTTTAACCACATGCCCACACATTATGCTAGGGACTCTAACCACATTCCATATTAGATAGGGGACTCTAACCCCAACCATTTCAGTTGGCAAGGAACTTCAACCTCAAGAGATCTTATTGTGCAAGGGACTTTAACTACAAGCTTTTTCATTAGGCAAGTGACTTTAACCACAAGCCTCTTCATTAGGCAAGGGACGTTAACCTCAAGACATCACGACTATCATTAGTCGACATTAGGACTCCAACCCTTTATCCATACATCATCATCTATTCAATTCATACTCAAGGATTTAAGCCCTTTTAAACAACTCAATACTATATGTGACCACATGGCCATCATGGGAGCCTTTGTTGCTCAACCATTTCAATAGGCCAATGCCTTAATTCAATTCATCATACAATTCAAGTTATGGTCATCAAGACCCTTACAAACTATTCACATTTCATTAGCAATCTTATACTACATCTATGCCACACATTAGTTCAACACACAATTCAAATTCATTTTCGTATTTAGGGACTTTAACCCATCATTAACCATCACCCAACAAGGTCATAAATTTCACCATACATGGCTTGTAATACCTTTACAACATCATTTATCAATCATTCATACTAATTAGTCCATGGCCCTAGTTCAACACATCATCATATGTGACTAGTTAATTCACTTAGACATTTTCACAAACACTTTATGTGCATACCTTTAACAAGGCCATTTTCACGGTAGAAATTATCAAGGATAGGGTTAATCAAGACCATCATGTTAAACCTCACACATCAAGAAACCATATATTCAAATCATCATCATTAACAAGTATAAACATGAGTCTAAGAAAGAATTAGCATTATTCATCATTAGGCAACAAAACCCATTTCATTTGATTTCAAAATCACTTTGTACACTTACTAATACAAGTGTAAAATACATGCTTAAAAGTTATTAACAAGGGGAATAGGTACACGCTTTAGACAACTTGATTCACCAAGAGTCTTGACTTTACTTTGCCTCTTGAAGATCACCCTTGAAACCCTAGCCACCAATTTTTCAAAGATGAGTTTGAAAGAGAGTTTAGGGTGTTTGATTCATCAAAATGGATGTTTGGGAGGAAACAAACACTTATATAGTGAGTGGAATTAGGGTTTAAGGCATGGGAAATGACCACAAGTCCCTTAGCTAAAAGTTGTAAAATGAACCCGTGCAGGGGTGTGACTCACCTTATGAACCGTACCCTAAGGTATGCGTGGTACCCTTACATGTACCCTAGGTTTCTCCTAGGTCACCCAACATTGTTAAGGGTATGATAACACATCCTTTAAGTCGTATCTAAAGGGTACGACTCATGCCCTCAATCGTATACTACACTTGTACCATAAACAATCCATTCTACACCTAGTACCATGCACCATACGACTCACCTAGGTATGACTCGTACCCTTAGGTACAACTGAGTAGGAGGGTCATTCGTATAGTGGACAGTATACTATCCTCCTAGGTTGCTCAAGGTACGAAAGGAGAGGGGAGAGTTTATACAAATAGTATCCAAGGGGTATGACTCATGCCCCTAGTCGTACTCTCCCCAGTGACATCAAATGGAGAATTTGTTTCAATGGTTCAAAGTTTAGGTGTTTTAATTCTCCTCCACTTTGATCATTCATTCGCGAATGACGGGAAGGGAAATAAATAAAGACAATTTAACCCATTATCATATATCAAACCAACCCATGAACAAGTTAAAACAAGCATACAACAAGGGTACAACACACAACATGCTCATTATCAATCAATCATTAACTTCATCGACTTTGGGACTTAAACCCATTATTTATCAAAAACACTTGTTCATTTCAAAGCTTGGGACTTAAACCCCTTACTTATCAACACTTACTAATTTCACAACTTGGGGACTTCAACCCATGGTCTATCAATACATAAGTCAAAGCAAGGAGATCAACATATACCTTCATCACCAGCCTTGAAAATCAGAAACAAATGCAGATACTTGGACTTCATGTCCTCTTTTGCTTCCCACGTAGCTTCTTCGGACTTTTGGTTCCTCCATAGAACCTTCACTAAAGCCACCTCTTTCATTCAAAACCGACATTCTTATCCAAGATCCTCACCGGGATCTCCTCATAGGACAATGAGTTTGAAATACTGACATCCCTCAAGGGAACAACCAACAAAGGATCACCCACACATTTTCTCAACATAGAGACATGGAACACCAGGTGAATGGAGTTCATTCTAGAAGGAAACTACAACTCATAGGAAACATTGTCAACCCTCTTCACAACTAAATAGCGACCAACATACCGAGGACTAAGCTTTTGTTTTTTACCAAACTGCATCACTCCCTTCATGGGAGACACTTTCAAGAATACCCAATCCCCAATGCTAAACTCTAAGTCCCTACGCCTCATATCCGTATAGGACTTTTGGAGACTTTGAGAGGTTTTCAATCTATCATGAATTACATTCACCTTCTCTAAGAATTGGTGAACTAAATCGGGGCCAAGTAACTTACCCTCGCCAACTTCGTACCACCCAATAGGAGATCGACATCTCCTACCATACATTGCCTCAAAAGGGGACATGCCAATACTAGAGTAGAAGTTATTATTATAAGTGAACTCAATGAAAGGTAAGTGGCTATAACAACTACCACCATAATCAATCATACAACCCCACAATATATCCTTCAATGTTTGGATGGTCCTCTACGCTTACCCATATATTTGCGAGTTTAAGGCGGTACTAAGGCACACTCTAGTACCCAAACCCTTTTGGAACAACTTCTAAAAGTGTGATGAAAATCGAGGACCACAATTTAAGATAATAGAAAATGGAGGATTATGCAACTTCATGATCTCTGCAAGAAATAACTTAGCGTAATTATCTGCCAAGTAATTAGTCCTCACGGGAAAGAAGTGAGCGGACTTGTTCATTCTATAAATAGTGACCCAAATAGAATCAGATTGATTTTGAGATAGAGGAAGACCGATAATGAAGTCCATATTAATTGTCTTCCACTTCTATTCGGGCAACACAATTTCATGGTACAACCCATCGGGCCTTATGTGCTCAACTTTCACTTGTTGACACACTATACACTTGGCCACATGGCTAGCCACATTACATTTTATATTGCTCTACCAATCGAATTCCTTAGGATCGTGTACATCTTAGTGGAACCGGGATGTTTAGCATACTGAGATTCATGAGCCTCGGCTATGACCCTTTCTCTCAATCCATTGACGTCGAGAACACATAGCCTACCTTGGTATCTCCAGATAACATACCACCAATCATAAAGTTCTCAACTTTGTGTTGACCCATATTACTCTTGATCTTCATCAAGTTAGGGTCCAATGCTTGCTTTTCCTTTATCTCAACAACAAGAGATAATTGAGATACCAGAAGCATAAATACACCACCATCCTTGGAGTCCGCACGTCAAACTCTAAGATTAGCCAAATGGCGAATGTCCTTCACCCATTCTCGCTTATCCTCATCTACATGGGCCAAAATCCCCATGGACAACCTACTAAGAGCATAGACGACTTCATTCGCTTTACTGTGATGGTAATAAAGACTCATATCATAGTATTTCAACAAGTTGAGCCACCTTCTTTGCTGGAGATTTAAATCCTTTTGGGTAAACACATATTGGAGAATCTTATGATCAGAAAAGATATTGACATGGACCCCATAAAAATAATACCGCCAAATTTTAATGCAAAAACCATAGCTAACAACTCTAGGTCATGAGTAGGGTAGTTCTTCTTATGAACTTTTAATTTCCTAGAAGCATAGTCCACCACCCTACTATATTGCATCAACATGCAATTGAGACCAACATGAGAAGCATCACATTATACCATGAAACCATCACTACCCTCGGTAAGGTCAAAATCAGAGCCAAAGTCAACTTATCTTTTAAATTCTCAAAACTACCCTTAAACGCATTGGACCACAAGAACTTGACCTTTTTTGAGTCAATTTGGTCAATGGGGTAGCTATAGTAGAAACACTCTCTAATAACTTTCTATAGTAATCGGCTAGACCGAAGAAGCTCTAAATATTGGTTGGAGTTGTAGGTCTTGGCCACTTTTTAACCGCCATAACCTTTTGGGGGATCTACCATGATACCTTCACTAGAGATAACATGACCAAGAAAAGCTATGAATTTCAACCAAAACTCACACTTAGAGAACTTGACATACAAATGATGATCCTTCAAAGTTTGCAACACGGCACGGAGGTGATCAACATGATACACCTCACTTTTAGAATAGACTAAGATATAATCAATGAAGATAATGATAAGCATATCCAAGAATGAATAGAAGAACCTATTCATCAAATCCATAAATGTCGCGGGGGCATTGGTCAACCCAAAAAACATTACAAAAAACTCATAATGACCATAATGAGTTCTAAAGACAGTCTTAGGGATATCCTCATCCTTAATATTAAGATGATGATAACCTTAATCTTAGAGAAACACTTCGCACCATTAAGTTGATCACCCAAATCATCGATCCTAGAAAAAGGATATTTATTCTTTATGGTCACTTTGTTCAACCGACGATAATCAATGCACATACAAAGGAAACCATCCTTCCTGTGCATGAATAACACGAGATTACCCTATGGATACACACTAGGGCAGATAAAACCTTTATATAAGAGGTCTTTTAATTGCTCCTTAAGATCTTTCAATTCTGCCGGAGCCATTCTATAAGAAGGGATAGAAATTGGATGAGTGTCCAGAACAAGATCAATCTCGAAATCAATTTCCCTATCGGAAGGAATACCGAGAAGATCATCGAAAAACACGTCAAGAAACTTATTAACCACTGGAACGGATTCTAGATAAGGCTCTTTCGAGTTAACATCTTTAACTCAGACCAAATGATACAAACACCCCTTTGAAATCAACTTTTGGGCCTTTAGATAAGAAATGAACCTTCTCTTAGGTATGAGGGAACCACCTTCCCATACAATGACTGATTCATTAGGGAATTTGAACATGACCCTACAGGTCCAACAATCTAAGAAATCATAACACGAGTGCAACCAATCTATCCCAAGAATGACATCAAAATCAACGATGTCCAACTCTATCAAGTCTACAGGAGTATCTCTACCTCTAACTAATATCACACCCCCCTTATAGACCTTTTTAACAATCACAGGGTCTCCGACCGGTGTAGAAATAGAAAAAAGATCCGACAAACTCTCGAGATCACAATCAAGATACACAACCACATAAGGAGTCACATAAGAAAGAGTAGACCCTGGATCAAGCAAGCAATACACATCATGAGAGAAAAGTCTCAACATACTCATGACAACATCAGGAGACTCCTCAGAGTTCTGGCGGGTAACAAGTGAATACAAGTGGTTTCGGCCAGAGTTGATGCCAGAAAAAAAAGTAGAGGCAGACATAACACCCTTCGATGCGAGAGTAGATGGAATAGCAATAGGGGCCCTGTTATCCAAAGAAGATACTAGTGTGGGGCACTAATGCTGCATGTGCCCAACCTGACCACAATGGAAACATCTGCTTCTCCCCTTATCACACTGACCACGATGGTTCTAACTACAAAAACTGCAAGGCGAGCGAGGTGGAGCCGACTGTCACTGCTAGCCTGGAATTAAGCACCCTATGCCCAGGACCCACCACTAAAATGAGTTCGACGATCACCCAAAAACTTTAAGTAAGGAGAGCGAACACTAGATTAGGAGAAAGAACACGAAATCCCTCACTTCTTCCGTGGCCACTTGCCACCATCACCACCACTATGCTTAGAAGGCCTAAATTTCTTTTCTTGCCTCTCACTAAGCTCAACTTACTTCATTTTCTCTTCTTTCACTTGTTAAAAATATACAATCAGCCTAGAAATATCTATGTTTTCAATTAACAGGCCTCCTTGATCTCAAGGACTAACTTACGGGACAATATTGAGACAAACTTATGCATTCTAGCCCTCATGCTAGAAATCATGTTAGGATCATACCTTGAAAATTGATGGAATTTCAAGGCATACTCTTGAAAGGACATCCTCTCTTTCTTCTAGTTCACAAAATTTTTGGCCTTTGCCTTCCTCAACTATTGAGGAAAGAAGCGGTCTAAGAAAGCCTTGGAGAAGTCCTCCCATATAGAAAGACTAGCATCAACATTCTAGACAGCTCCTATCCCTCATACCATTGGTACACATTATCCTTCAATTAGTAGGAACCAAACTTACTAGCCTCAATCTCTGAAGAAGGCATGTTTTGAAAGATCTTATCTATTTCATCAACGAAGCCTTAAGGATCTTCCTCAACCTTTGTACCAGAGAACATAGGAGGGATCAACCTCATAAATAGGCCAATTCTTATGGAATCAGAAAAAATGATAGCCAGAGCACTACGCACCAATTGAGAAGCTACCAATTAAGTCAAGAGGTTGATAGAGCGACGAAACTAAAAATTAGTAGCATCCCCTTGAGGTGATGGAATAAGAGGCTCACTATCATAGTCGGGGTTGGTGGGGACAGATAGAAACCCACAAAGATGGTCAGATGCCAAAGCCCTAGCCTGGGTTTGAATTCCAAAAGTAGGACGAGCTTCATCCATAGGCCCTCAAAAGGGTTTTCTTGAGTCTCAGATCTTCTTGAAGGTATGATCAGAAAGACAGAAAATAGAAATCAGAGGAATCCAAGACCTTAGACTCTACAGCATGAGATTGAAACAAAAGAAAAAGAAATATTTCCTAAAATGTCTCATAGCTCCTGTTGTATAAGTGTTGTGCGCTTCACACCCATAAAAAAGGATCTACTTAACACAGTATTATGGACACCCAACTAACCATAAACCAAGGCTCTGATAACAACTTGGCATACCATGAAACCAGTCCATGTCATATGGGTACCTCAAGCCCACATGAACTGGAGGTCAACTCAATAACCCATCATAATCATCACATCAATCATAAGAGTCGGGTACATCCCAACCATTTAATGAGATAACAAAAAACATACTACAAGTCATAACTTAAACATGTTTATACACTACACTAGATTCATCAACTAACCAATATACCAAGTCCACAATCATCCACAATACCTCTATACAACCGATATTTAGAAATGTGTATGTCAGGACATGCCCCCGCCAATAGCCAAAACAAGTCAAAATAAGACTAAGTCTAAAGATAGGAGACAAAGAATAAATGTCTTACAATGTAAGGAAGCTCACCACTCTAAAATTAATGCATGAACCCCTTTGATCACCTAATCACTATGCAGGAAGAGAAGATGATGCCTTAGCCCCTATGTCACATGGGGACATAGCATCCAGAGATGGTTAGTGGTTGGAATAATAGCATATAACTAAGGGATAAGGATAAAATAACATTATCAATCAACATCAAGTTAATAAATCATATTCAACCATATTCATGACCATATCCATACATATAGGTATATCACCTGCTAATAAAAAATTAAGTCATAACAATATTCTCAAAGCACTCAATCATGAGACATGAAGTAGAGGAGTGCAACCTTTCACACTTAGATTTAATGAGCCTTATTAGGTATGGGACTTCAACCACATTCATATATCACTTAGATGAAGGACTTTAACCTTGTATTTACTCATTAAGCATGGGAATCTAACCAGATACACAGCCATTCAAAGAAAGGACTCCAACCACACAATCACATTCATTTAGACGAGAGACTCTAACCACATGCCCACATATTAAGCAAGGGACTCTAACCATATGCCTACACATTAGGAAAGGGACTCTAACCACATGCCCTCACATTAGGCAAGGGAAACTAACGTCATGCCATATTAGATAAGGGATATTAACCTTAGCCATTTTAGTTAGTACGGTACTTCAACCTCAAAAGATCGCATTGTGTAAGGGAATTTAACCATAAAAAATTTTATTAGGCAAGGGACTTTAACCTCAAGCCTCTTTATTAGGAAAGTGACTTTAACCTCAAGCCATCACAACTATCATTAGTCAATATTGGGACTCCAACCGTTTGTCCATACATCATCATATATTCAATTCACCCTTAAGGACTTTAACCCTTTTAAAAAACTCAATACTATACGTTACCACATGGTCATCATGGGAGCCTTTTTTGCTCAACCATTTCAATAGGCCAATGCATTAATTGAATTCATCATACAATTTAATTTTTGGTTATCAAGACCCTCACAAACTATTCACATTTCATTATTAATCTTATACTATATCTATGCCACACTTTAGTTCAACACAAAATTCAAATTTATTTTAAAATTTAGGGACTTTAACCCCTCATTAACCATCACCCAAAAAGGTTATCAATCATTCATACTTATTGGGCCATTTCCCTAGTTTAACATATTATCACATGTGACTATACAATTAACTTAGATATTTTCACAAACACTTTATGTGCCTACCTTTAACAAGGCCATTTTTCATAGTAGAAATCATCAAGGTAAGGGTTACTCAAGACCCTCATGTTAAGCCTCACAAAACAAGCACCCACATATGCAAATAATCATCATTAAAAAGTATAAATATGAGTCTAAGCAAGAATCAACATTATTCATCATTAGGCAACAAAACCTTTTTCATTTGATTTCAAAATCACTATGTACACTTACTAATCCAAGTGTAAAATACATGGGTTTAGAGTTAGTTATCAAGGTGAAGAGGTACATGCCTTAGACAACTTAATTCACCAAGATTCTTGACTTCACTTTGCCTCTTGAAGATCACCCTTGAAACCCTAGCCTCCAATTCTTCAAAGATAAGTTTGAGAGAGAGGTTAGGGTATTTGATCCATCAAAATAGATGTTTTGGAGGATACAAGTACTTATATAGTGAGGGGACTTAGGGCTTAAGGAATGGGAAATAACCACAAGGCCCTTAGTTAAAAGCTATAAAATAAACCCGTGCACGGGTACGACTCACCTTACAAATAGTTCCCTAGGGTATGAATGGTACCCTAATTAATACCATAGGCTTCTCCAAGGTTACTAACACCTTTAAGGGTACGATCATACACCCTTGAGTCATATCCAAAGGGTATGACTCATACCCTCAACCTTATTCAACACTTGTACTAAAAATAGTCCATTCTACACCAAGTGCCACGCACCATACTACTCACCTAGGCATGACTCATACCCTTAGGTACGATTAAGGAGGAGGGTCACTCATATAGTGGATTGTATAATGTCTTCCTAGGATACTTAAGGTACGATAAGGGAGGGAAGAGTGGATACGACTCATATCCAAGGGGTACGACTTGTGCCCCTAGTCGTACCCACTATAGTGACATCAAATTGAGAATTTGTTTCAATGGTTCAAAGTCTAGGTATTTCACTCCTACTCAAAATAGAAAGTCAAAGAAAATTGTTAAATCACTTAATTGTGGTTATAAATTGGAAGAAAGTTATGACGGAATAAACTTAAATTGTTTTACTCAAACAAACATATATATTGTCAATTATTAAATCTATTTAATTGTGATTAAATCAAAAAAAAATGATGACAAAAGTAGGCGATGGAGAGGGCAGTATATCAGAGTTGCTTGTACACATAATTCACCATATATTACGTAGGGTTCATAAACTCCGGCTAAAAGAAGAAGCTTAAACATGTGTATTTTAAAAGATATGAAGCTTAAACATGCGCATTTTCAAAGATATGGAGTTCAATTTGGTGATTGAGACCACATGTGATAATCAATGAATATGGCTAAAAGAGTTTCATGAATAATTTGGACATTTTTGTTAATTTTGTCCATGATTCCTTTCGCCCCTATGCTGAGCAGAACTTCAGGATTGAAAAGCATAGCCTCAATGTCCTTGCTTATCAAGGATTGGCATCTCAAATTTATCATTGGTTGAACTAGACAATTAAGGATAATGTAAAAGCTCTAGAAATATATAGAATAATGTCTCAATTTTATAGCATACCTGATGCTCTTTATGCAGCAAAGAAGCTGACTAATTGTCACTATACGAATGCAACTTTAAAATTGATGGTAATGTTGTGTCCCAACACACATGCAAGTGTACGTGCCTATGAAATTAATAAAGTGGTGTTTAAGACCGATCTATTGATCCTATACGGACTTGCGCTTAGGAATAATGTAAGACCCCATAAAAGTTTAGCTCAATCTAGCTTACTATTGTATGTAAAAGGGGTCTAAGAGTTAGAAAATTTCACTAAGTGTTAGGACTTTGTCATTTCTAAAGCCCCTAAAATTTGATAATTTTATTTTCAACCTTCCCAACACGTGAAAGTTAATTTTTAAATTAGATCATGATCGGGGTTATCCATAGAGCATCTTGGGTAAGTTTTGACTAAGCATAAGGGCACGTTTGGAGATACGACATAGTAGACCCCTAGAATAGGCCCACGATGCGGGGCTTGGTCCGTTGCTTGGGGTGCCCGAGCTAGAGCCTGCAACGCGGGGCTTAGACCATCGGTCCAGAGCCCGCGGCCCCCGTCTCATCGCCCGCCTCGTATTATTCCAACTTCTGTTTCCATTTTTGCAAAGGCAATTGGGTCTTTTCCCTTTACCAATTTGGTCTATTACACAGGATTTAGGGTCCCAAAAGCATAATTTGCTATCCTATTTCACAAAATATTCTCAAAAGAAAGCATTCTCTCTCAAGAACAACCCTAGCCTCCTCAAAATAATCAAGGAAATTCAAGCTTAGTTTTTAAGAAAATCATCAACAACCTTCACAAATTCTCAATTAAGGTATGCGTGATGTTCATTCATGGGTTGTTTTAACCCATGGAGTCCAAGAATCCATTGTAAAGTTTACATCCATGACTTTTACATGTTATTATGAGTTATCTTCATGAAGTTATTATGAATCTTGATCATAAATTATGTTTACCATGTGCTTTTGTTGAAAATTATCTTTGACATGTTTGAATGATGATGTCCGCATGTTAAATCCTAATCCATGATATTAGTATTTAAATTAGGTTAGAATCACATGTTTTAAGTATTCTCATACTTAAGCCTATGAATTTCAAGTGTTTGATGAAATGCCTAAATGATTGAGTTTTGAACAATGACTACTTATTATGTTTTGAAAGCTTCAGTATGTTCCTATTGTTATTGTCATTGAGTCCAGGGGGTTAAGAATACCCAGAATTTAGCTATTTACCTAGTTTTCAGTATCTATAGAATGATTTCAGTTATATTATGTGCAATATTATTCAGTCAGTAAAATGGTATGTTGTGAGTCCAATTAAGCTCAGTTCAATCCTGTAATCAGTGTCTTTTACTTGGGAGTAAAACTTAGCATCGAGTGAACATAGCAATGACGTCTCCCCCATCAGTAGGCATGAGGCACTTGTCTCACTCGTTAGTAGGCATGAGACGTTAGTAGCAGTCCTTAGTTTCCAAACCCACGGTGCCACTATAGACTTTGAGGGGGCCCATATCAGTTAGGCATGACACCCTCATACTTCGAAATATAAAATTATTTGATCCGCACAGCCAATGTAGTACTCATGGCACGATATTGATGCCCTTCAAACTAGGGTTATAGGTTGGACCCTAATAGTACATTGGGCCATGCTAGTTATAACTAGATCTCACAGTCTCAGTTCAGCATTCGATACAGAGCTCAGTTTCAGGTTTACTTGACCATAGCATACAGCTATTCACTATTTCAGTTTACAAATTATATCGGAATCATATTTTATGCTTGGTCATGCATTCTCAGGTTTTTACAGTTTTTATGCACTCATGCTCATTTTGCTCATGCTATTTAGTTAGTTTTTATCTCGTACATATAACCCATATATTTCAGCCTAACCTCATCCCATATACCAGTACATTTATATTACTGATCGCATACTTCTTTCTTGTGCTATAATGTCATATATCATAGATTTAGACGCTCAGTTTCCCGACCATACTTAGGCATTCCAGTGCATCAGCAATAATATGTAAGACCCCAGCAAATCCTCTTGTAGTCTGAGCTTTAGAGCGTGTCAAGTGGAGTGTAAATCCATCCCTAAAAGATTTTGAAGTGACTTCCCAAGTGAGAAATAGTTTGAAACATGTAGAATGTCCCTAAAATCAACTTTTTGTTATGAAGAGAATTGAATAATATTTTCGTCAATACCAAATTCGTCCAAATCCGACACTAGGGCGAAGAGTTAGAACCATTTTGGTGAGACAGTGTGCCTCCTGGCACTTTAGCGAGTCGCGGAGTCAGCCAAAATAGCAATTGTCAAATTCCAGTGATCCTTCACGATGCCACCACATCGTGGTGTATTTCCAGTTCATAACCAAGGTTGAAAAGTGAGTTCCACCATGTTGCTCCATCAACCAGTTTCCCAATTGTCCACTTTCCAGTAAGCTGGCGCGATTATGGCGCATCGCGCCAGTGTGTAAAATCAGGATTTCATTTAGGTTCAATTATTTAAATTTTATGGACCCTTTGGTAATTTCCCTAAAGCCCCAATCAGTCTCTACACGGGATTTAAAACCCCAATAGCCAAAGTTACTCATCTATTCTCATTACTTTATCAAGAACAAAACACTCTCCCTCAAAGATAGAAAACCCTACCCCTCAAGTTTCAAAACCAATCTCAAGAATCCTTCCAAGAGTCTTCAAGAACTTCAAGAATCTAGAAAACTAAGGTATGCAGATGTTGATTCTTGGATTCCTTTCACCCAATAAGTTCAAGAATTCTTTTCTAAATTCAAGAGTATATATATTTATGAGATTTTCATGATTTAATTTTTTGTAAATAGAAATTGTTCATGTTGTTGATGAGTTTTAATTCATGAATTGATTTCAAAGATCCAAGCTTTGATCCTACTATGTGACGTTCATGATAAAATTCCTTCAAGTCGCATAATATTGATGTATTCATTATAATTTAAGTATAGAATCTATGGTATAACCAAAGCATGCTCCCTATATGTTTGATAGAATGCTTAAGTAAAGAGAATAGTTTTGTTTTAGTATGTTAAGAATGAAATCCCCAATTATGTGATAACTAGTGCATGCCAAGCGTTTGTTGAAATGCCTTAGTGAATGTATTATGATAAGTTGCATGCATTCTTGTCCATGAGTATTTCTTATTGAACAAGTATGAGATATTAGTATGCCAACCCTACACATTTACATGCTTATGACATTCAAATATTTGATGAGATATCATATTGATTTTGTTATGAATGATAGTCCATTGTCATGATATTCAAGTGTGGTTTTGTCTTATTAATTTATGCTATTGAGTCCTGGGGGTATTTATACCCGAAAACTTAGCTGCTTGTCTAGAGCCAAGTTAGTCTCAAGATAATCTCAGTCGTGCTATGATCCATAGAGTTCAGTCAGTGACAGAACATTTAGGAAAATTCACAAATCTTAGTACTAGTTCAATCCAGCCTCAGACATTAGTCACTTTCAGACAGAAAGTAGAATTCATAAGTATTCTGTCAGATAACAGAACTAAGTGAACTTAGTTAGATCAGTCAAGAAATATGATCAGTAACAGATTCAGCTCAGTCTAAGTTCAGTTAAGAATTAGTTTAGATTCCTTCAGTTGGGAGTAGTAACTAGCACCGAGCGGGTGCAGGGATGATGGCTTACCCGTTAGAGAGGCGGAGTCATTAGCAGCAATCCCTGTGCTCTAAAACTGCGTAGCCAGTGTAGGACCAGGAGTCGCCCATTATATTAAGACTTGACTATCATACTGCCTTAGGCTTGACTTCCTATTCAGAGTCACCCATTAGAGAGGCTTGACTATATCAGAGGTCTTTACTCATGGCATGGTATTGACATCCTTCCAGCTGGGGTTATAGGTTGAACCCCACTAGATCAGATTCAGGGTATGTCGGTTAAGTGAGAACTCCTACACTTACAGTTTTAGTATCAGTCTTCAAAGTTGAACTTAGAAATCAGGACTGTCAGATACAGTCATCAATCTCAGTAAAGAACTCAGATAGTTCCATAGATTCATAGACCACCCACTAGATAGGCTTGGTCTCACATAAAGTTATTCAGTATCAATACATGCAGAGGTCACCTTTCAGATAGGCTTGATCTCAGTCTTAGATTCAGTTGAGTTTTCTCAATATCAGTTCCAGTGATCACCCGTTAGTTAGGCCTAATCTCAAGCTCAGTCAATATTAATCGTTATTAGAAAATTTAGAGATCATCCCACTAGATAGGTTTGATCTCAGATTCATCCAGTCGGTATCAATTATTGGTAGGCTCAGTCATCCAGTTTATCAGTATTAATAAGTACGGATATCAATATCAGTAGCTTTAGATACGTATAATCTCAGTATGTTCAAAAACCTTAGATTGATGGCATATTCAGTATCAGTTATCAGATTCAGTCCCAGTATGATTAGTCACAGTATGCACATTATGTTAAGTAGTTACAGATTTTCTATGTATGTTAATCCAACTCTTGCATATCATTCAGTTAGTTATTGTTTATGCATAAGCCCTTGAATTTAGCCTTACCTCATCTACATGCTTAGTACATTCCCGTTCTGACGTGTTTGTGCTATGGTATTTTATTTGACGCCATAGGTTTAGAAGCACGAGCCCCAGAGCACCCTTAGCAGTCCAGACTCAGTCAATAGCAGTAGACATAGCAGTGGGTCCTCATCATCCGAGGATGCTTCTTATTTCAGTACTTTATTAGATTCACTTTATTAATAGTAGATGGAGTTAGTTGGGGACATGTCCCATCAAATCCACAATTCAGATAGTTAGAGGCTTTTTCAGACAAATATATTAGTATTCAGTTTTCAATTTGAGTATTTTAGACATTTTAAACCTTATGGGAAGTCTTTGCCAGCTTTTTGCATTTATTGTATTATATTATGCAGTGCTCAAGTACAGATATCAAAAAAAGGTTAGCTTATGATCCTTCGGGGTCATGGGCACTGTGTAATGACTAGGGGGTAGTCTCTGGTCATTACAAACTTGGTATCAGAGCCAGGTTTAATAGTGTCCTAGAGAGTCTGAAAAGTCGTATCTAGTAAAGTGTTATGCATAGGTGTGTTGTGCGCCATATTTATGTACAAGAGGCTATAAGATGTTTTAGGAATAGTTTCCCTTCTTTCAGTATTCATGTCATGTCAGTTTGCAAAAGCTCAAGTTGAACTCTCAGTCAAATCTTGGTTCCTCTTCTATCTGCAGAACATGTCTCCTAAGTAGAGAATAGGGAATCAGTTAGCCCTTCAGCCCGTAGATCCCGAGAATATGAATGTGTCACATGTAGAGTTTCGGGAAGCTTTTCAGGCGCTAGCCCAAGCTGTGACCACTAGTGTTCAGGGCAACCGTCACGCTGCAGTCCCACCTCAACAAAATAATGGTTCAGCCACAACCAAAATTAAAGATTTCATGAGAATGAACCCACCAAAATTCTTTGGGTCAGTAGTAGGTGAGGACCCACAAATTTATCTTAAGGAGGTGAAGAAGATCACCTAGATTATATATGTTTTTGAGGAAGAGAGTGTAGAACTAGCGTCCTATAGGCTAAAGGATATTGCTTATAATTGGGTAGTGATGTTGAAGAAGAGTAGAGGGGAGGATGCAGCTCCCATGACTTGGCAAGTATTTTAGGATGCCTTTTTAGATAAGTTTTTCTCCCTAGAGATGAGAGAAGCTAAGGTAGAAGATTTTATGAACCTGAGATAAGGCTCCGTGATAGTGAAGGAGTATTGTCTTAAGTTCAACCAATTAGCTAAGTATGCTCCTGATATGATAGCTGACCCTAGAGCGAGTATGAGTAAATTTATGATTGGTGTGTCTAGGTTGGTGTTAAAAGAGTGTAGAACTGCTATGCTTAATAGAGACATGGATCTTGCTAGGTTAATGATGCATGCCCAATAGATAGAGGCAAATAAATCTAAGGAGAGAGAGAGGTCTAATAAGAGGTTCAGAACAGGTAGTTACAGCTTTTCTCAAGCCGGGTCACAGGGTGGTAATTGTTCTCACCATAGTCAAAAAACTTTAGTCCCAGCTCCATCCTCAGCTAATGTGCCTGCACCAAATTTCGGAGGCGTCAGTCATGATGGGGTGCCAGGTTCCAAAGCCTAGAGTAGTGTTAAAAGTGAGCACACCTATCCGCTTTGTGGAGAGTGTGGCAAGAACCACCTAGGTACGTGCAGAGCTAATAGTCAGGTATGTTTTAGATGTGGCAAGCCAGGCCAAAGAGTGCTGGAGTGTAGAGTGCTAGCTCAGAAGGGTAGAGATTCACGTCAGCAGGGCACCACTCCTAGTACCACTAGTGGTCTGCGTCAGAACCGACTCTATTCACTTCAAACTCACCATGATTCGGAAGGATACCCCAACATAAATTTGGGTACATAATAAGTCCTTTATATTCATGATATGCATTGTTAGCTCCTTTACTCCCATGTGAGCTTATGTTTCAGCATAAGTCAGTTAGTAATGCCAGCAAGTCAGTTTAGCAGTCAGATAGTCAGATTCGTATAGTTTATTTTAGCATTTTTTCATCTATTCATGCTTTTAAAAATATGATAAATGTAACTATTATAGGGTAGCGAGTCCTAGTAGTTGCAAGATGAGTTTAGTTCATGAGTCATGCATTAGTTTCACCTCTCCAAGGTTCAGTTATGATCCAGTTCATAGATGCCCTGTGCATCGCCTCAGTTTTCACAAGCATGTCGGTGAAGTAAGTATTCTTAGAGGGACATAGTGTCCTAAGGGGGAGATACCCTATAACTCCCTAATGTTTCCCATTCCTTAAACACATTCAGTTTTATGCTCAGATTCTCATTATAAGCTTTGCATTAGATATCATTGCATAATCAGTCAAGTATTCATGCATTAGATATGCATGTTCAGTAGAAAAGCTCAGCTTATTAGTATATTCAGTCATGCATTCATGAGGATAACTCGGTCACAAATCCATAAATCAGATATGCATGTCCATTATGATAAATCAACTTATGAGTAGCTTCAGTTGTGCATTTCATGCATCAGATATGCATGTTCAGTATGAAATATCAGTATAACAGTAGTTCTAGTTATATAGTCATGTTTTAGATATTCTTGTCCAGTAAGTAAGTTCAGCCTGCTAGTATTTTTAGCTTAATCAGTCTCCTTCGAGGATGAATGTTCCCAAGGGGGATATATTGTAAGACCCCGCAAACTCCTCTTGTAGTCTGAGCTTTAGAGCGTGTTACGTGAAGTGTAAATCCTGCCCTAAAAGATTTTGAAATGACTTCCCAAGTGAGAAATATTTTGAAACATGTAGAATTTCCCTAATATTAAATTTTTGTTATGAAGAGAATTGAATAAGATTTTCGTCAATACCAAATTCATCCAAATCCGACACTAGGGCGAAGAGTTAGACCATTTTAGTGAGACAGTGTGCCACCTGACACTTTAACGGGTCGCGGAGTCAGACAAAATGGCAATTGTTAAATTCTAGTGATCCTTTGCAATGCCACCGCGTCGCGGTGTCTTTCCAGCTCGCAACCAAGGTGGCAACGCGAGTTCCACCACGTCACGTCATTAAACAGTTTCACAATTGTCCACTTTCCAGTAAGCTGGCGCGATTATGGCGCGTCATGCCAGCGTGTAAAATTGGGATTTCATTCAGGTTTCGTTATTTCAATTTGAGGGACCCTTTGGTAATTTCCCTAAATCCCCAATTAGTCTCTACACGAAATTTAAAACCCCAATAGCCAAAGTTGCTCATCTATTCTCATTACTTTATCAAGAACAAAACACTCTCTCTCAAAGATAGAAAACCCTATCCCTCAAGTTTCAAAACCAATCTCAGGAATCCTTCCAAGAGTCTTCAAGAACTTCAAGAATCTAGAAAACTAAGGTATGCAGATGTTGATTCTTTGGTTTCTTTCACCCAATAAGTTCAAGAATCCTTTTCTAAATTTAAGAGTATATATATTTATGAGATTTTCATGATTTAATTTTTTGTAAAGAGAAATAAAGTTCATGTTGTTGATGAGTTTTAATTCATGACTTGATTTTAATGATCCAAGCTTTGATCCTACTATATGACGTTAATGATAAAATTCCTTCAAGTCACATGATATTGATGTATTCATAATAATTTATGTATAGAATCTGTGGTATAACCAAAGCATGCTCCCCAAATGTTTGATAAAATGGTTAAATAAAGAGAATAGTGTCTTTTTAGTATGTTAAGCATGAAATCCCCAATTATGTGATAACTAGTGCATGCCAAGCGTTTGTTGAAATGCCTTAGTGAATGTATTATAATAAGTTACATGCATTTTTGTCCATGAGTATTCTTTGAACAACTATGAGATATTAGTATGCCAACCTTATACATTTACATGCTTATGACATTCAAGTGTTTGACGAGATATCATATTGATTGTGTTATGAATGATAGTCGATTGTCATGATATTCAAGTGTGGTTCTATCTTATTAATTTATGCTATCGAGTCTTGGGGGTATTTATACCCGAAAACTTAGCTGCTGGTCTAGAGCCGAGTCAGTCTCAAGATAATCTCAGTCGTGCTATGATCCATAGAGTTTAGTCAGTGACAGAACATTTAGGAAAATTCATAAATCTCAATACTAGTTCAATCCAGCCTCATACATCAGTCATTTTCAGACAGAAAGTAGAATTCGTAAGTATTCCGTCAGATAACGGAACCAAGTAAACTCACTCAGATCAGTCAAGAAATATGATCAGTAACAGATTTAGCTCAGTCTAAGTTTAGTTAAGAATCAATTCAGAGTCCTTCAGTTGGGAGCAGTAACTAGCACCGTGCGAGTGCAGGGATGATGGCTTACCCGTTAGAGAGGCGGAGTCATTAGCAGCAATCCCTGTGCTCTAAAACTGCGTAGCCAGTGTAGGACCAGGAGTGACCCATTATATTAAGACTTGACTATCATACTGCCTTAGGCTTGACTTCCTATTCAGAGTCACCCATTAGAGAGGCTTGACTATATCAGAGGTCTTTACTCATGGCATGGTATTGACATCCTTCCAGCTGGGGTTATAGGTTTAACCCCACTAGATCAGATTCAGGGTATGTCGGTTAAGTGAGAACTCCTACACTTACAGTTTTAGTATCAGTCTTCAAAGTTGAACTTAGAAATCAGGACTGTCAGATATAGTCATCAATCTCAGTAAAGAACTCAGATAGTTCCATAGATTCATAGACCACCCACTAGATAGGCTTGGTCTCACATAAAGTTATTCAGTATCAATACCTGCAGAGGTCACCTTTCAGATAGGCTTGATCTCAGTCTTAGATTTAGTTGAGTTTTCTCAATATCAGTTCCAGTGATCACCCGTTAGTTAGGGATGATCTCAAGCTTAGTCAATCTTAATCATTATTAGAAAATTTAGAGATCATCCCATTAGATAGGTTTGATCTCAGATTCATCCAGTTGGTATCAATTATTGGTAGGCTCAGTCATCCAGTTTATCAGTATTAATAAGTACGGATATCAATATCAGTAGCTTTAGATACGTATAATCTCAGTATGTTCAAAAACCTTAGATTGATGGCATATTCAGTATCAGTTATCAGATTCAGTCCCGGTATGCTCAGTCACAGTATGCACAATATGTTAAGTAGTTACAGTTTCTCTATGTATGTTAATCCAGCTCTTGCATATCATTCAGTTAGTTATTGTTCATGCATAATCCCTTGTATTTAGCCTTACCTCATCTACATACTCATTATATTCCTATACTGATGCATTTGCGCTATTGTATTTTATTTAATGCCATAGGTTCAGAAGCACGAGCCCCAGAACACCCTTAGCAGTCCAGACTCAGTCAATAGCAGTAGACATAGCAGTGCATCCTTATTATCTAAGAATGCTTCTTATTTCAGTACTTCATTAGATTTACTTTATTAACAGTAGATAGATTAGTTGGGGACATGTCCCATCAACTCCACTATTCAGACTGTTAGAGGATTTTTCAGACAGATGTATTAGTATTCAATTTTCAGTTTGATTATTTTATATATTTTGAACCTTTTAGAAAGTTTTCGCTAGTTTTTCACATTTATTATATTATATTATGCAGTGCTCAGGTACAAATATCTACAAAGGGTTAGCTTGTGGTCCTTTGGGGTCATGGGCACCGTGTAATGACAAGGGGTAGTCTTGGATCGTTACATAATAATAGTGGTGAGTCCTCATATATAGAGGGAGATTTATATTTATCTCAGTCTTTTAGATCAGTAGTTAGTTGGAATTAGTTGGGGGCTTTTCCCATCAACTCATCAGTCAGTTTAAAGTTTTTCAGACAATCAGTTAGTTTGTCGGTCCTATTAGTCGGCTTTTAGTATTTCCACATATGTTTCAGTTTTATGGATTCAGTTGTATTATTTTCAAAACTTAAAACCTTATGGAATTTTTTAGTTAATTTTTACACATGTAATTGTTATTAGTTTTATTCAGTGCTCACAATAAGTACTAACTCATGGGTTAGCTTGTTGTCAATTATGATCGTAAGCATATGTGGCATTCAGGGTAGACTCTCGGGGCATTACAAATATGGTATTAGAGCCTAAAGTTTTATAGTGTCCTAGGGAGTCTGAAATCCGCGTTAAGTAAAGTCTTATGTATGTATATGAAACATGCTACACTTATGTATAGGAGGCTATAAGACATTTTAGGAAAGGTTTCCCATTTCTCAATGTTCATGTCATGTGAAAGAGCATAAGCTCAATTTGAACTTTCTTTCTAATCCATTCTTCCCTTTTGTTTATAGAAAATGGCTCCTATAAAGAACAACATAAAAAGAAATGGGAACCAGCCCTTACCTCCGCTTGTTCAAGAAAATACCCTGAATGAGTATGTCTCTCACACTGAATTCAAAGCTGCTTTCACTACCTTAGCTCATTTAGTAGTTATTCAGAACTATTAGTAGGCTATTGTCCTATCTAGACTTATGGGTTCTGCTCAGCAGATTAAGGGGGATGAGTGTAGAGAAAAAAATAAAGAGAGTAAAAGGGCTAGGACAAATAGTTTCAACTCTACTCAGTCGAGGTCCAAGGGTGGTAACCGTTCTCAATTCCATTAGAAGTCTTTGGCCCCAACTCCATCTTCAAACAGTGCACCAGGGCATAAGTTTAGGAGTGACAATCGAGATAGAGAACCAGCCTCTAAGTCACAGGGTAGTAGAAAGAGTGTTTTTACTAATTCCCTTTATGGAGAATATGGTAGAAATCTTAAGGGTGTTTGTAGAGCCATCGGTGATGTGTGTTTTGGGTATGGTGAACCAAGCCATAAATTTAGAGATTTCCCAATGAGTGGACAGTAAGGTTAGTCCAACCATCCTTTAGTTCCATTTAGTCGCCTGACTTAGCAAGCCGCTACTTCCAATGCCACCAATGGTCAGTGCCAGAACAGATTGTATGCCCTCCAAACCTGTCATGATTAGGAAAGTTCTCCTGATGTGGTTATGAGTATGTTACAAGTCTTTCATTTACATGTTTATGCTTTGTTAGATCCTGGTGCTTCACTCTTTTTTGTAACCCCTTATATAGCTGTCAATTTCAGAGTCAGTCTCAAAACCTTAGTAAAACCCTTCTCATTGTCTACCACAGCAGGTGTCTCTATTGTAGCCAGATGGGTATACAAAAATTGCCCGATTATAGTATTCTGAAAAATCACTTCAGTTGATTTCAAAAATAGAGTCATTCATTTTCAGTTCTAAATGAACCACATATCGAATAGAGAGGTAGTACCAAAGTGCTTAGGGGTCCGATATGTTTTAAATCCCTTCTCAGAATCCTATGGTAGCATATGACCTAGAGTTAGAAGTACGAACCCAAAAGTTTAGTAGCAGTAAAGTAGGGATATCATTATCTGGATTTAGTAAATTTTGTATCCATGGGCTAGTTGTATGAAGGGGGATCAGTAGGCTTAAAACAATGTATGCAAGAATTTAAGTTATTAATTCAAAATTAAGTATGATGATGTATGTATGGTCTATAGGTGTACTCAAAGTTATTTGGGATTGTATTAGTCTAAGTTTTAACCGTGTATACACTTAGATAGTACCCTTGAATTGATAAGTATGAATGAGGCTATACGGTATATGATGTTCTTATCAATTAATTTATGGGTTATGAGTTGATGATGTTGGGTATGTTGGTGTAAGAAAAAAATTATAAGTTTAGATATGTGATATTAGTGGGCTATAAAGGAAGTTAGTATGGTTCATTAAGTGTTTGAGAATATCCATGTTAAGTATTAGAAGCTATGCTTGAATCGTTGAAAATTGAGCTAATGGAAAGTAGAGTTAAAGCACTAGATGGTATGGAATCATGGTATGGTGGTTCTCCTAGAAATTTTAAGTTAGTCAGTGTTTCAGTTATTGTATGGTGATTGTTGAGGTTATAGGAAGCTAAGAATTATGTATCAGAAGGAAGTACTAGCAGTGGGCCTTACATTATCAGGTATAGTCTTTTAAGGTAAGTATAGTATTATGTGCCTTATTATACCTCAGACTCTAGTATGAAGTGGTGATAGTTCAATTTAGAGCTTATGCCCGCAAACTTAGGATGATGGCTTTAGGCTAAGAGGGAGATGATGGGACCAGTAACTAAGTCAGGGTCCCAAGTTCTAGTAGTGATTCCAGGGTATAGTAGAACAATACTAGGGAGGGAGATTCCCGACCCATTCTGATCCCAGTACAAGGTTTTGTACTTCAGTCATCAGGATATCTACTCATGCCTTACATGTCAGCTCTATGATCATAGCTCATATTCGTGCACCTTATAGAAAATCATGTACTCTCCCAGTTCCTAGTATGAGGAGTTCCAATCCACTCAGCAGTATGAATCATGTTCCATGAATTCATGAACTCCAAATTCAGGTTACACAGCTCATGACTCATGTACTCATTCTTTACAATATGTTCAACTCCAGTACTCATGCTACACTTTTAATGATCAGTGAACTTCAGACTATGTCATGTATCTCCTTAGTTTTGATCTATATAATAAATCCATAATGTTGATACTTTATTCCTAAGGCCATGCATAGTATCCTTTCATGTTTTGGGTCCTCATGTTCTAACCTTTCAGTGACTTTTTCTTATGTTGAGCTAGTGATGATGAAAACTTGTTTAGATAGGAAAGAGTGAACGTTTCTTATTGATGAAAAATTGTTGTATGTTTGTTTTAGCTAAGGATGTAAGTGTGAAGTAAGATTTAGTCCAAGATATTTGATATATGTCATAGTTAGTTGAAATTTTATGTGTGTTTTCTTGGGGCAGTGCATGGAAGTTGTTAATGATAGAGGTTTGGAGGATATGAGAAAGATGCTTTTATGGGTGTTTGTTTAGAACGGCATATGTGGTTATAATAATAGGCTTGAATTTTATATTTGCATATATGTGGATGATTTCACTGCGCGTTAGTGGATGTCTAGTAAGAGGTTGTATAAAGTTGCTAAAGTGATAATAAGAATTATTCATGAGATGAGGAGTTGTGAAAATGCAGGGTGTGTTGAATTCATAATTCAGGACAGTATTACAGTGTTATGTGTGCACTTTGTAGATTCGAGTATGCTTGAACATAGTAGAGAATTCAGTTTAGCTCAGACTTCAGTAGATAGGGTGATTAGTGTACATGTGAATATTTTTAATTAGCCTCAAGTGAAGTGGAATGCATAGTTGAGTATGAGCTTTCAGTATAATTCAGCCTGTTTAGCCAATAGTTCAGTTAGCAGTCAGAAAAACAAGTTCTTATGATTTTTCCATCTTCTGATCTAGTCTTACTATCTGATGTGTCATGAATATGGCCATTCCAAGAGATAGTTTATCCGTATCCATGTAAATTTTGAATCCAGTTCAGTCCATACATCATTTTTCAGATTCCATATCTTCAACTATGATTCAGTTCGTAAGTACCCCATGCATCATCTGAATCTTTCCTTAGTATTTCAGCCAAGTTAATATCATTCGGGGGATGAACTATTCCAAGGGGGAGATGTTGTAATACCCCGAGTTTACATGTACTAGATCTCTTAACCTTTCTCCACGAAACAAAATCCAGCTTGAAGTAAAGGGTAATCATAAGTTGACTCTCTTGTTTTTATCTTAGCCTTATAACCATTCTCATGCCCTTGCATGTATTCACTAAATCAGTTAGCCATGTATAATGTTTTAGAATCATTCATTTAATCATGTTTCCAGTCATCCATGTTCAGTATATAATCTCAGTTCCTTCAGTAAAATGTTCTCAAGGGGGAGATATTGTAAGACCCTATAAGATCTTAGCTCAATATAGCTTACTATTGTATGTAAAAGGGGTCCAAGAGTTAGAAAATTTCATTAAATGTTAGGACTTACTCATTTCTAAAGCCCTTAATATTTGATGATTTTATGTTCGACCTTCCTGACAACGAAAAGTTAATTTTTAAATTGATTTATGATCAGAGTTGTCGATTGAAAATCTCGGGTAAGTTTCAAAATTATTGGCTAAGCGTAAGGGCATGTTTGGAGATGCGAAATAGTGGACTCCCCAATGGGCCCGCAGAGCGGGGCTTTGTTTGTTGCTAGGGGTGCCCGCGGCATAGCTCACGGCATGGGGATTAAACCACCGGTCCAGAGCCCGCAACGCTCGACTCATCGCCCGCCCCTTATTTTTCCAGATTCTGTTTCCATTTTTGCAAGGGCGATTGGGTGTTTTCCCTTCACCCATTTGGTCCATAACACGGGATATAGTGTCCCAAAAGTATAATTTGCTATCCGATTTCACAAAATCCTCTCAAAAGAAGGCATCATCTCTAAAGGACAAATCCTAGCCTCTTCAAAAGAATCAAGGAAATTCAAGCTTAGTTTTCAAGAAAATCATTAAGAGCCTTCACAAATTCATCAATTAAGGTATGCGTGATGTTCATTCATCGGTCCTTTTCACCCATGGAGTTCAACAATCCATTTTCAAGTTTAAAGCCATGATTTTTACTTGTTATTAGGAGTTATGTTTATAAAGTTATTATGAATCTTGATTATAAATTATGTTTACCATGTGTTTTCATTTGAAATTGTCCTTGACACATTTGAATGGTGATATTTGCATGTTAAATCCTAAATCCATGATATTAGAATTTCAATTATGTTAGAATTACATGTTTTAACTATCCTCATGTTTAAGCCTATGAATTTCAAGTGTTTGATGAAATGGCTAAATGATTGGGTTTTGAACAATTACTACTTAATATGTTTTCGAAGCTTCAGTATGTTCCTATTGTTATTGTCATTGAGTCCTGGGGGTTATGAATACCCAAAATTTAGTTGTTTACCTAATTTTCAGTATCTACAGAATGATTTTAGTTATACCATGAGCAATATCATTCATTCAGTAATATGGTCAGTTGTGAGTCCACTTAAGTTCAGTTCAGTCCAGTAATTAGTGTCTTTTAGTTGGGAGTAAAACTTAGCACCAAGTGAACGTAGGGATGACATCTCCTTCATTAATAGGCACGAGGAACTTGTCTCCCCCGTCAGTAGGCATGAGACGTTATTAGCAGTCCTTAGATTCCAGACCTACGACGCCACCATAGAATTTAAGGGGTTCCCCATCAGTTAGGCATGATACCTTCATCCTTCAAGATATCAGATTAGTGGATCCATACTTCCCCATGGCATGGTACTGACGCCCTTCCAACCGGGGTTATAGGTTGGACCCTGATAGTACATTGGGGTAACTTGGTTATAGCTAGCTCCCACAGTCTTAGTTTAGTATTTAGTATAGAGCTCAGTTTCAGGTTTGCTTGACTATAACATACGTATATCAATTATTCAGTATCAGTGTTTCAATATTTCAGTTTACATACTATATCAGAATCATGTTTTATGCTTGGTAATGCATTCTCATATTTTACAGCTTTTATGCACTCATACTCATTTATCTTATGCTATTCAGTTAGTTATTATATCATGCATATAACCCATACATTTCACCCTAACCTCATATCGTATACCAGTACATTTAAAGTACTGACCTCATACTCATTTCTTGTGCTATGATGCCTTATATCATAGGTTCGGATGCTCGGGTTCTCGACCATACTTAGATATTACAGTGCATTAGTAATCTTCCCGCGAGCTCGATACCCGAGGTCCTTTCGGCTGTAAGTATTCAGTTACGCTTCTTCTTCTCTCTTTTGATCATTTCAAGCTTTAATCCACTTCTTTCTATCTTTTCAACTCCATACCTGCAAGGAATGGATATTAGTGCACTTTTCAGTTAAATCAAGGCAAAGTGTATGAATGATGGATGTAAATAAGTGTAAAACCACCACTCCTCAACACCCCCAACTTAGAGAATTTGCTTATACTTAAGCAACACTATTTTTTTACCACAATACAATCATTTACGCCCAACTTTTATGTTTTAAGGGCCATAACGACTTTAACTTGAATTGCAACCACGAGTAGCTCATTGCACATATGCTAGACTAATTTCACAACACCCCTCATTATAAAATGTAATATTCTAGTATGCATCAGACTTTAAGGAACAATCAAACAACAAAAAATAATACTCTAGAAGTGGCTCACCTTTTGGCTAAAACTAGACCATACTCCACTTTCCTCATTATCTGGGAGGTCTCAAAAATCACTCACCTCAACTTATTTGCATGCCCATCTAACAAGAAAGAAAAGTATCACATACCAAACTACAAAACAAGTAACAAGGAATTTTAAGTGCAAAATTCTCCCCTCACAAAAGAAATCTCAATGTAGCAAGTGTCATACCATAGGCTTGCGCCTATATTCAATCTCCACTACAAAGAAAATAAATGGTTGGAGATCTTAAAGGACTTTGTAAGCTTGTAACATAGGTTCGGGTTAGGGTAGGATATCATTTAGGGAACTAGGTTACACTCTACCCTGAACATCTACATCATACTTTACAACACTCCTCCTTTCGAGTAAAGGCCACTCTACTTTGTTTTCTCTTTTTTCTTATGCCTACTTTTTGCTTCCTTTGTTTACCACTTTTCTTTCATTTCATTTTCTTCTAATTTTCATGCAAAACCTTCCTTTATTGGACTTCTTCCTATTTTAGTCTTTTGATTTTAAAGCTAAGGCACACTAGGCATTTCTTCATGGCCACAAACTCACTTCCATCGATCTTCACCACCCCAACTTAGGCTTTTAGCCTCACATTACCTTTTTGAATTCAAGGAGGGTATGGTTCAAAAGAGGGATAAGAAAATGGTCCACAGCTAGTAACGTGTAGTCCAAAGAAGGTTTAAAGGCTCAAAGCGGGTACTAGGGATTGCAATTATGCATGGGTAGGCTTTTTAGGCTAGAGTGGCTTCTAAAATCACAAAGAGGGCCTAAGATCATTTCTCTAACCAAATACAATCAAAATTAGCTTTGAGAGACTAAT
Organism: Capsicum baccatum var. pendulum; assembly: GCA_030864225.1. Taxonomy (NCBI): domain Eukaryota; kingdom Viridiplantae; phylum Streptophyta; class Magnoliopsida; order Solanales; family Solanaceae; genus Capsicum; species Capsicum baccatum. The sequence goes on along the minus strand of CM061558.1, from coordinate 68,647,509 downwards.
GGAGAAAGTTCTAGATAACACAAGTATACAAGAGATGAATGCAATATTTTCACCACACATGGCTTGCAAAATTCATTAAGAGATCTCAAATGTCCCTCCAAATGGAAACAATCATTGAGTGTCTATTTTTTGTCTACAAGTCAAAATCTATGAAGCCACAAAAAGAGAAAAAAAAAATTGTTGCACATTGCTCACGTCCATGCCCTTGATTTTCTAAAAATTTTAGAGATGGAGGGGGTTTCTTGATTTACAATAGCACCATGCACAATTTTGTTAACTTACAGAAACAATGAAGCCTTGGTCTCACATCCCTCAAATTTGAAACGGGCGAACTAACCATATGGCTACTCAGATTTCGCCAATGGTGCATAATGCTACAGGTACTCAGACTTTCCTTGCATTATCATAGGGAAAAGTTTATTCATAGGCTGGAGACCTCATGTTGCCTTACCAATCACACAACCATAAAACACCCCCAACTTAAAAGTCAGAGTGCCCTCATGAAAGTAAATTTAAAATAAAAATAGTTAAAAGGGGTGAGAAAGGAATCTTTGAATCAGTATGCATCGAAAGAGTCTGGTGCCGTAAATGCAGTGTCATGCCCACGATCGTAGTCTGATGACCGCAATTGTGGTAACTGAGAGGGAAATTCCCTATTTTTGCTCTATTTTTTATTTCCTGCACAGCTACTAGCTTTCCAGCTTTATTTTCCCCCTATTTTTCTGAGTACCTTATTTGTGCTAAAAGACCTACAAAAAAACAAAACAACACAAAATGAGTTAAGGATGGTTTGCCTCCCATCAAGTGCCTAATTTAACATCGCGGTACTACTCCTCGTTACTATGTAGCATCTTTGAAGTTAATGCCCTCAACTTTGGCTATCATAGGGAATTTTTCATTGTAGTGCTTCAGTCTTTGGCCATTGCCGACAAATTTCTTCTCTTCATTATCATCCAACTCGACTGCACCACTATGGTAGACTTTAGAGATCACGAATGGTCCCGACCATTTTGAGCGGAGCTTTCCCGCGAGGAATTTTAAATATAAGTTGTAAAGGAGTACATTCTCTCCAACATGGAATTCTCGCCACACTATCTAAGAATTATTACATTTTTTCATCTTCTCCTTATATAATGCCGCACTCTCATATGCCTTTAGCCAAAATTCCTACATCTTATAGAGTTGTGTCATCCGTGCCTCGGATGCTTCTCCCCATTCCATATTCAATCTCTTCAAATCCCACAAAGCCTTATGCTCAAGTTCAACGGGTAAATGTCATACCTTAACAAACACTAATTGATAGGGAGACATACCAATTGGGGTTTTGTAGGTTGTTCTATAGTACCAAAGTGCCTCATCAATTTGACATGCCTAATTAGTGCATGCTATATTTACCATCTTTTTGAGTATGGCTTTGATTTTACGATTTAATACCTCCACTTGATCACTTGTTTGGAGGTGGTATAGGGTGGAAACTTTGTGCTTGACTCCATACTTTTCAAGAAGAGTACCAAACATTCAGTTGCAAAAATGTGAGCCGCTATCACTAATGATGGACCGAGGGGTACCAAACCTTGTAAAAATGTTCTTTTTTAGGAATGAGGTGACACATTTGCTCTTATTGGTGGGGACTGTGATGGCTTCCACCTATTTTGAAATGCAATCGACCGCCACCAAGATGTATTTATTCCCGAAGGAGCTCACTAAAGGTCCCATAAAATTGATTCCCCATACATCAAAGAGTTTCACCTCAAAGTTAGTCTTGAGAGGCATCTCGTGCCTTCTTGAAACGCCACCATGAATTTGACAATTTTGACAAAATTTCACCCATTCAACGACATCCTTTTGCATGGAAGGCTAATAAAATTCACATTGGAGAATCTTAGCGGTAATTTGGCTTTCTCCAGGATGACCTCCGTAAGGTGACAAGTGACACGTCTCCAAGATGTCATTTATTTCAAAGTCCATGACGCAACACCTAATAACTCGATCGGCACATTCTCAAAATAAAAATGGCTCATCCAAAAATATCGCTTTGCATTAAGTAGAAACCATTTCTTTTGATGATTACTCAGTCCCTCAGGGAGTACACCACTTATGACATAGTTGACAAAGTCTGCATACCATGGTGTACCTTTCCCTTCGATGGCCATAATCAACTCATCGGGAAAAGAATCATCAATTTCTATCTCCCCGTGCTTTTTAATATTGCCTTCTAGATGAGAGAGATGATTGGCCACTTGATTCTTAAATCTTTTTTGATCTTTCACCTCAAAGTTGAACTCTTGTAGCAACAAAATCAACCTAATTAACCATGGTTTTGCTTCTTTCTTGGCCATGAGATACTTGAGAGAGTGATGGTCCATATGAACCACTACATTTGTGCCTAACTAATAAGCTCAAAACTTATCAAAAGCGTAAACCACCTCCAATAATTCTTGCTTGATGATAGTGTAGTTGCGTTAAGCATCATTCAAGGTTTTACTGGCGTAGTAAATAGGGTGAAAAACCTTGTCCTTATGCTGCCCCAACACCGCACCCAATACAATACCACTTGCATCACATATAACCTCAAATGGGGATGTCAAATCCAGAGCCACAATAATGGGTGCTGAAATGAGCAATTCCTTAAGACACTCAAAGGCTTTGAGACATGATTCATCAAAGTTGAACTTGAACTCTTTCTCAAGAACTTTACACATAGGATGTGCTATCTTAGAAAAATTCTTGATGAAACAACGATAGAACCCGGCATGGCCAAGAAAACTTCAAACACCTTTTACAGAGATAGGGAGGAAGTTTGGCAATTACCTCAACTTTAGCTTGATCAACTTGAATGCCCTTCCCCGAAATCTTATGGCTTAAGACAATTTCTTATTTTACTATGAAGTGACATTTCTCCAACTTCAAGAGAACGTTTGTTTCCATGTACCTATCAACGTGATCGCGGTGATCTGCCTGCGAGTGCGATACCCGAGGTCCTTTTGGCTGTGAGTATTCAGTTGCATTTTTCCTTCTCTCTTTTGATCATTTCAAGCTTTAATCCATTTCTTTTTATGTTTTCAACTCCATACCCTCAAGGGTGGATATTAGTGCACTTACTCACACTTAGGTCTCACTAAATAAGTTAAATCAAAGTAAAGTGTTTGAATCTTGGATGTAAATGGGTGGTTAAACCACCACTCATCAACCAACAACAGTAGCAGTGGTGAGTCATCATATATTGAGCGTCATTTATATTTATCTCAGTCTTTTAGATTAGTAGTCAGTTGGAGTTAGTTGGGGGCTTACCCCATCAACTCTTCGATCAGTTTTGAGGCTTTCAAACACTTCAGATAGTCAGTTAGTTTGTCAGTCCTATCAGTCAGCTTTCAATATTTCTGCATATGTTTCAATTTTGTGGGTTCCGTTGAATTTTTTTTAGAACTTAAAACCTTATGGCATTTTTTAGTTAATTTCTGCACATGTCATTGTTATCAGTTTTATTCAGTACTCATAGTAGGTACCAGCTCATGGGTTAGCTTATGGTTACTTATGACTGTAAGCACCGTGTGGCGTTCCAGGTGTACTCCAGGGGCTTTACAAATAATCTAATTCTCGCCTTACTAAGAAGATTAAACAAGTGCAAATCACAACCAAAGAGAGTTCAAGTTTTAGAATTAAGAATAACCGTAACCAATATGATAATATAAAATTTTTGAACAACAATGGGGAGAAATCCAGGGTCAAGGCATTGGGAACAATCCTAATAAACTATACAATCTTGTTGGTTCAGTTAATTATCTCGTTCTTGATTCAAGAATTTGATAGAATAATTAGTAAATGATCATCCTCTAATTGTCTATCTAGTCTAGATCCACAACTACATCATTGAGCGGGGATGTGAGAACTAACTTAAATGCCTTTGTATTTCATCCAGTATTTGAGCCAAATAGGGTGAATTAGGTATATTTCTATCCTAACCGCAAATCCTATATTCAATCTCTTGAATATATAATACCCCACTCAATATACCCCACGATTTAATCTATTGTCCCTCCTTCCGAGCTCACAATAGAAATATAGTTTTTCCCTATAAGGGTCATGAATTTGTAGAATAGTAATAACAAAGATATATGAACAACCAAAGATGATAATCAATAATAAACCAACTCAATTATAAGTTAAGTATTTATATTCTTGGCCTCAACCCTAGAACGAAGGTGTTTAACCACTCACATTCTTATAGTGAATCACAAGAATGGAATTCTTGTATAAAACAAAAATTAACCTAAAGCAAAGATTAATAACCCTAATTGTACCCTTACTTGCGTATTTTTCAACCCCAAAATTCATCCAAGGTGTTTACAACAAGAGCCAAGTGTCCTATTTATAATATGAGAGTGTTTGGCCGTTTTTGTGCCTTGGGCGTGGCACACCTATGTTGTGGTATGTTTAGGGGCGTGGAACGCCCTAAACATGGATCACTATTTCATCAATGTTACTTTGTGTCTTGGGGTGTGGTACGCCCTTATATCGGAGGCTTGAGGGAGTGGCACGTCCTAGTGCTCAAAAATTCTAGATTTTTACATCGTTAACTCCTTCCTTTTGCCTTTGATTTTCTCACTTGGTGGGTGTCTTTCCAACATCATTTGACCTTGTTATGCTCCCGAAAATTTCTCCTAGAATCCCACATGGTCTCCTATAATATCAAACAACATGAATTAATGTTCACAACACAATAGAATTCATAGAGGTGCACTAGAACAACACATGGCTCAAGCTAGTAACACTAGTTTTTTTCGTCTAAACTCTATGTGACTAATTTGATTCCAAACTTGTTTTGAACACACTATAAAAATTTACTTAACACATTGATGCTCAATTATACCATATAGATAATGCCACTTAGATGTACAACTCCACCTAAGGTCAGATAGCACCGACAAATTGAAACGATTAATAAGTAAATGATACGGCCTATAAAATCCAGTGAATTTGGAGATAAGTTTTGGATATTCCACAAAAATTCATAATTTGAGTGTTACAGGCCTAGTAAGTTTGGTGAATTTGGAGCTATGTTTGTGTGAAGGACTCGTAAAGATAGGAATTCAGGCTCCAAGTCTTCAAAATTTTATATTTGTTGGTGCACCTCTATGCAAGAGTCAAAATGTATGTGAAGTACAACCCCTCCTTTTGTGGAAAAGAAATAAAGTGAGGACTATACACTTACATTAAAATTTTTTCTTAAACGTAGTCATTTTCAAGAAACATATTATAAATAGGAGTAACTTAGTAAAAATATATCTTCTATTAGTACATGGGCCCCAAAAAAAAATCAACTAAATGACGGCATACACATATAGCGTATCAATATTATATAAATAGTTAGGTAATATATATGTAATATCGATATTGTATAAAAATAGTGTATAACCATGTATATTTGATGTATAATTATGTATCAGAGAAGTATATACAACAATATACCCTACTCATACCTTGCAATAGTTCATCTTTCTCAATGAGTTGATCTTTTTTTTTTAATATCGAAAGCTCAAATCTTATCTACATAGTTCCAAATTTTTGATATGACCCCTCTCGATATTTTAAATATTTTTATATTCAGTCAAAACAATTCTCGTTTACCATAAATCAAATTTTAAAACTTGAATTTTGAAACGCTTTGATGGTGGATTGTTATTTTTCTTTCTCATGCACTTCCTTTTTAAAGCACTCCATCAAAGCAATGAAAAAAATAAAACTAACAAATTAAAAGAAATGACTTGTTATTCATCTTGTTCTCTCTACGGTGTGAAAAAAGTTACCAACAAAAATATAAAAAGCGAAGGGAAAAGGCATCGTTTTCACCCCAAACTATACCCGAAAAGTCGAAGTCACACCTAAACTATAAAAAAATGAAACTATTTACACCCTTTCAGGCCACCACCACTTGCATGTGGTGTAGTGTTTTACACGCGCTGCCACGTCAGTAAAAAGTATCACTTTTTTATAGTTAAGGTTTGTAATAGGTCACTTATATAATTTAGGTGTGGATTCAACTTTTCGACTATAGTTTGGGGTGGAAACGATGACTTTTTCCTTAATGTTTTTAGCCGTTTACTTTTGTTATTTAATAGGCTGGACGCGCCTAAAATAAGTGTAACACACGCGCCTTAGAATGGGGGTTGCAGGAAGGTAATAATATCACTTTTTTATAGTTAAGGTGTGTAAGAGGTCACTAGTATAGTTTAGGTATGGCTTAGACTTTTCGGGTATAGTTTAGGGTGAAAACAATGCCTTTTCCCAAAAGCGAAAACAACCAAGAGCATAAATAAATTTTAGGGAAAATTACCTAAATATATCATATTTAGAAAATATTTATCATTTATAGGCATATAATTTTAATGCATGCATAAGTATAGATTTTTTTTTTTTTACCAAAACATGTATTATCCATTTAAAACAATTATAATACATCTATATTGCTCGCATAATTCACTTTTTGTACATAGTGTAATACATCAATATTGCATGCATAATTCATTTTTAATACATAGTGCATACTTTTATCAAAATAAGTATACTATATTTTAATACACTTCTAATACATCTATATCGCATACATAATACATTTTTAATGTATAGTACAATTGCTATAGATAATAAATATTTTCTAAATATTGTATATCTAGGTAATAAATAAAAAACATATTTAAAATACTTAAATAATTTATAAAAAGTACTCAAATAGATAATTTTTTGAGATTATTTGAAGAAGTTAGAGTAGTTAACAGTTTTAGTCTGTTTCATTTATTGCTACATTGCCTACTTGTACAGCTGGTTAGTTAGTTAATTGTAGCAACTTGCCAGCTAAAGAGTGACAACTAGAAAGTTTCTAGATAATTCTAGGGATTTTTTTTAAGTTTATAAATGCCTCTAAGGTTGATTAGAAGCAGTCAATTATAACTATTTTCCTTCTCATTTTGTGTCAATGAATTCCTTGTTTTCTTTCTTTTATTTATTTTGCTTTAGTTTCTGGTGTGAGATGATGTGAATGTGTGTTGTTCGTATAGTTTTTCACATGGTATCAGATCCAGGTTATCATGATTGTAAAGATTTTTTTTTATCTCTGACTGAGAGGAGTTTAGATCTTTGAATTAGTAGGTACAAGATTGATGGTTAGATTTCTGTTTGAAGCATAAATTTTGAGTAGTTGTTTTTATTGGAAATTGTGTTGATTACTTGGATCATTATGGTGTGGTCTAGATCATTGTGATATCTAGTTGATTTTGAAGATTAAGATGTCGTCTAAGATAGATTCAAGTGATCCATCATACATAAGAGCTTCAGAAATGTTTGGAACTACTTTGATTCCATCTAACTTATTGGATCAGAAAACTATAGAGTATGGAGTTGATCAATGCGAATTGCATTGTTAGGAAAGAGGTAATTTGAATTCATAACTGGATCTTGTAATAAGAAAAATTACATAGAAGAACTGCATGAGCAGTGGAAAACTTTCAATGAAATTATGATTTGAAGTATGAGAAGATCTAAAGGAAAGATTTGATAAGGTGAATTGTATGAGATTGTTTTAGTTGCATAGGAAAATCAAAACTATGTCACAAGGAAATGATTTAATGGCAACTTACTTCATAAAATTAAAGAATTTATGGATTGAATTAATCCAGTGATCCTGGCACCATCATGTACCTGTTCAAAGTTAAAGGAATATGCAGATCACCTTTATGAATTAAGTTTAACTCAATTTTTTGAGTGGGCTAAATGACTCATATGACTCAGCTAGGGGATAAATTTTGCTGAAGGAAGTTACAACTAAACTCAATTAGGCATATGCCATGATAATGTAGGATGAAATACAATAATTGATGTGTGTAATTGCTATTTTTGAGAAAACAGATCCTATTGTAATGCAAGTGAATAGAGGATCATACAAAAGGCATGGACATCAAGGATACAAAGGAAGAAAGTGTGATTACTGTCACTTTAGTTGTCATACTAGAGAAAACTATTATAAGTTGATAGTGTTGAATCGTAAGGGTTTACCATCACTACGAGACTAGGTCCCCAAGGAGTTATAAATAATAATAAAAATAAGAACCCAAATTAAATTCACTAAATAAATCAACACAGAAGATTTTTACGTAGAAACTTCCTTACTCAAGGGAGGAAAACCATGACCTATCCTCACAGGCTTTCTCATGCTCCACTATAATCAAACAAATCCGATTAGAAACTCTAATAGGATTTAAATCTAAATCCTAAGGCTTGTAATACCTTTACTACAAACCCCTCAAAATAACTCTTTTACACTTCACTTAGTCGACTAGCTCTAGCCATCTATTATTAAGCAACTCTACCTCATCAAATAATTAAAACAAAGAGAAAACCTGTACTCACAAATATTAGAGTAAATCAATTTCTAGAACATGACTCAAGATAAGAAAAACTAAAGAACAAGAGAATTTATAGATCTCGAGCACAAGAGCTTATTCTCTCTTTTGATAAAATGAAATTGCAAAAACTAGTTCTCAAAGTTGATTCCTTTTGCTTATATAGATATATGAGAAGTCTGGTTTGATTTTGATTGGATCAGGTGTCCATTATTGTACACTGTGCACTTGCACAATAATTATGCTATAGGAAAAATCTGTATAGAGCGTGACAATGTACAGATGTCCTTCAGCAAAGCATATTAAAGACCTGGTCCTTGAGTATGTTTCATAGTCATCATCAAAATATAGAGTAATAATTTCCTCTTTTTTGATGATAAATTGATTCATAAAGAGCACTCAAATTCCCTCTCACTTCAGCACATTCTCAAGAACTTAAACTAATTCTTTCTCCAGTACTCCCGCCTTTCTCCAGTACTTTCCCTTTCAACTAATCTAAAAATAAATCCCCTCAATCAACTGCACTCTATCAACATTTTATTTGAGACTAGGTCTCTAAGAAATCTACCTCAATGACTCATCTTCCCCCTTTCAACAACATAAAAAAGTAAAGACAGTAAATTAAGCTAATCAAAATGCACAATAAGTTAAATCATGGTCAATGGGGCAACATTAACATGAATGAACAATCATAGAGGAGAGACAAATAATAGAGATGATTAAAAAGTTCCATTCATTTCATAATTATTAAGGTACCATACATTGCCATTCAAAACTACATAAAGAACTAAACTGATCATCTACAAAGACAAACAAGGAAAACTAGCTTAAGAGATCACATAACAAAGAGACCGGAGGGGGGAGGGAGAATAAGAGGGTAGAGGTTTAGGGGTAAGAGATCTAAGGATCATCTCCATCTTGGCACTCTCATCAGAGTGTGTTTTCATAAATTTCTTTGCAAGGTCCTTGACTTCTGCATTTAGATCCCTAATCTCTCCAGACAAATCAGTGACTTGTGTCTTCAATGTTGTATTTACAACTATCAATTATTTTGACACACCAAGTATCTCTAATGACAGCAACTGAATCTCCAACTTGAGGTGTGTAATCTCCGCATCCTTTTGCAGCTAGTGCCAGTATCAATCCATCTACTTCCACGCTCAACTGTTCTTGGCCATCAATCAACTCTTAGGACTTGGTTTTTACTTTTCCTTCAACACACCCATTCTCTATTAGTGTATTCAAAGTGAACATCTGCTTTACAGTACTAGGTGTGCCCTTTTCACAAACAATCTTAAAATGATTAAATGCTTTATTCAAGAAATACCTAAAGAGAATTCCCTATTTTCCTTATTTAATATGCACAACCTTGTACATATACTCAATCATAAGGGAAAGCAAACTCACAAGCTCAAAATTGCTGAGATATTCTATAAAAAGGGTTAATTATTGAGGCCATAGTCTTTTTTTATGTCCTAGGAAGTAACACCTTATTGAAAAACTCATACACCAATTAAAACTTACCTTTTAAGAACTTATTTCCAACACTTGTTGTATAAGTCCCTTCCACTTTAGAGGCAGTCTGCATGAATTCCACTAAAGTTTGTTGATTTTTCACAGATTGACCCCAATAATGGGAATGTCTAGAATCTTCCCTATAACCTCTTTATCCAACTTCACCTTTTTCCCTTGCACTAAAGTAGTTTGACTAAATCCATTATCTTCAAACTTTATGGTATAAAATAACTCTCTAACCTATTTCTTAAACATAGAGGGAACTGGTTTCTCAAAGAGGTGCAACCATATTTGATATCTCACATACTTCACCAATTCAACTATCCCTGGTTGTTCAAAATTCTAGGGTCAAATACCCTTCTAGATAGAACCTTTTGAGGTTTGAGCATCTCATTTATCTCTTCTCTTAACAAGAATTGTTTTTCTTTTTGCGGTTTCCTCTTCTTAGAAGCACTTACTGACTCTTCTTCTGGTAAACTCTCTTTCAAGGTACTAGGTCCCCGAAAAACCTTTCTCTTTACTACAATATGTTTCTTGGGGGTAGTGGTTTTTGGTTTTGCTTTAGAGGACCTGCTCCACCTCTCTTCTTATGCTTCTTTCCTCATATTTTCTGTTACAGCAACAATATCAGCATCAATATCTCTTTCTTCTTCACCTACATCGACTACCTCAATATGTTCCTCATCAACTACTGCACCCCTTTTCAATATTCTCCTCTCAGTTGTAATTTCTTCTCTGTACTCTTAGTAGTATATGTCTTAACCACTTTATTAGGTTTATTAGTTTTCTCTTTTCCTTTACTTCATCTTTGCTTTTGCACTTCTATATCAGGGGAACATTATTTTCATCATCATCTTTTTCATCCTCCATAAAAGGCTACATAACTGTATCAGTTTAGTCAGTAGTTGTAGGGGTTGCGACAAAAGTGGGGAGTGAAGAATCAGTAAACACATTTTTCTCTATCTCAATAGTATTCTTCTTCTGAGCACTAGCCGAAAATATCAGGCTTTCATCCACCTCATACTCCCCTATTAAGATACTACTTGAAGGGTTTAATTTTTAATTGAAAGGTATTCTCGAACAACTGAGCAAAAATAATATTAGAATTGAAGAGGGTAGGAGAACCCATTTCTTTAGGATTTTCATAGAGTATCTATTTTTGGGTTTTCTGAGGGAATAATACTCATTGGTAATTCAGTCTCTATGGGTGACCCAAAAGCCTCACTAGTATCTATGACAATGTCTATTTTTGGGTTCGGTTCTGTGGTTTTTGAGACTTCTTCCATGGTAGGGTCTATCATGGATACATGTGATGGAGCTGGAATGAAAAAGAGATTTTCTATAGTGGGTGTAGGGGATAAGGAGTTTTAGACTCTTTTGTAGGGTTTAAGGATGTGGATTTATTAGACATTGCAATTTTAGAGAAAGAAAAAGATGAAGGTAAGAAAAAATTTAAAAGGATAAAGATGATTGTTGAGAGAAAGAGAGTTAATAAGAGTTTAAAAGCTAATGAGAGAAAAAAGGAATTTTAATATATTTTAAGGAGGGAAAGAGAGTAATGTTTAGGATTAAAGAGAAAGAAATGTGTCTAGTTCCTATTGGCACAACTTCTCCAATTTAAAAGATATGAAAGCTTTTTAAAAATACAGAAAAGGACACGTGGCTTTTTAGAACAATCACTTACGCAATTTTTAAGAAGGACAAGCATGGTACTAACCTGTGGGATGGGACCAGGTACCTCCCTTGCTTAAAAGAAATTTATTTTACTTGATGTTTGTCTCATCACTTCTCCTTCAAATACTTACCTACGATGCATGTATACTTGCAAAGGTATGGTGCTGAGTTAGACCAATTGCACAAATTAAGAACTAGGTACTTGCTTTATAATCATAGCTAAGAATTTGAGGAATCTGATTCACTAAGGTAGGTTAATTCATTTTGATTAGGTCCAGTCTTAGCCTGTTCTTCACAAATTGCTCCTTGTGAAGATATCAGCCACTTGATCTTCAGTATTGCAAAACTTTATACTGATTGCTCTTTTTCCATATTATCTCTTAAGAAGTTATATCTTACATCAATGTGTTTTGTCCTTTTGTGCTGCACAGGGTTCTTTGCCATATTTAAAGCACTTGTATTATCACACACCAATGAAATAGTGTCATCAACAATTCCAAAGTCTTTCAGCTACTGCTTAATCTAAAGTAGTTGAGCACAACATAAAGTTGCAGCTATATATTCAGCTTTTGCAGTTGGGAGATCAACTAAATTTTTCTTTTTAGAACCTCATAAGAGATGAGCCAAGAAAATGTGTCATTCTAGATGTACTTTTCCTATCTACCAGGTATCGTGCATAGTCTGCATCAACATACCCTATTAAATTAACATTGTCTCTAAATGGATAGAACAGGACCAGGTCCCCCTATTACTTTTAGACATCTGAGAATTATTTCGGCAATCTTCAAGTGAGACTCTTTTAGACAAGCCTAGAATTGGCACACATACCCACACTGAACATTATATCAGGCCTGCTAGCTGTTAGGTATAGGAGAGATCTAATAATTCCTCTATACATGGTCTCATTCACTAAGGGACTAAGTTTATTAGCACCTATTTTAGAACTTATTTCAATATGTGTATCAATGGGCTTAGCATCACCTATGTTGAACTTCTTCAGCAACTCTTTGATATATTTTTCTTGACAAATCATGGTGCCCTGAGGTGTTTTCTTAATTTTCAGTCTAAGAAAGAATCTTAATTCACGCATCATGTTCATCTCAAACTCACTTCCCATCAGTTTTATGAAATTCTTAACATAGAGATTCAGAAGTTGCACTAAAAATAATGTCATCAACATAAATTTGCACAATTAGTAGACTTTTTCCTCTAGACTTCAGAAATAGTGTGTTGTCAATTTTCCTCTCTTAAAACCATTTTCAAGAAGAATTTTTGATAATCTTTCATACCAAGCTTTAGGATTTTGCTTCAAACAATAGAGAGTTTTATCTAACTTCGGCACATGATATAGAAGATTAATATACTCAAAGCCTAGAGTTTTTTTGACATAAACTTCTTCCTTCAAATTTTCATTTAAGAGGGCACCCTTCACATCCATTTAGAGCAACTTGAAACCTATAGAGTCAACAAAGGCAATAAGAATTCTAATTTCTTTCATTCTTGCAAAAGGAGCAAAGGTCTCATCATAATTAATTCCATATTCCTAATTATAATCTTGTACAACAAGAATTGCTTTATTTCTAATGTCAATTCCATGCTCATCGTGCTTATTTATGTATACCTATTTTGTCCAAACATAATCTTATCACCATGTCTAGGGACCAGGTGTCAGATTTTACTTCTCTCAAATTGATGAAGCTCTTCTTATATAGAATTTATCTAGTCAACATCTTTGAGAGCTTTCCTCAAATTTTTAGGCTTAATTTACAATATGAAGGTTGAAAAAGCCACAAAGTTTCTTGCTTGAGACCTTATTTGCATTCTTGGATTTCAATGGAGAACTCAGATTCTCAAAAGGGTGAGATGACTTATGATTTCAAGTCGACATTTTTGAGGTTGATTGAGTCCTACTGGGACCAGGTCCCTGAGAGATTTGGTCCTAAATCCCTTATTGGAACTCATCTATGTCAGGATCCTACAATTGAGGACCTAGTTCTTCTCCTCCTTCTTATGCTACCACATCATCCTGAGCATTTTTCCTTAGAGATTCAACTTCTGCTGAATCATCTCCTTGAATAGGAATGAGTTCTTCGATATATGTGTCATCACTTCCAGCAGGGTTTTTCATATTTCCTGACTCGTCAAAGATAATATACATACTCTCTTCTACACACAAGGTTCTTTTATAGTAGACCATGTAGGCTTTACTGGTTGAGGAGTATCCAAAAAAATAGCGTCAGCACTTTTGGAATCAAATTTTCCCCACTAATCCTCATTGTTATTCAAAAAAAAAACCTGCAACCAAAAGAACTAAAGTATTCAAGTTTCGCCATTTTGTTGAATTACAATTCATAAGGAGTCTTTTTAAGAATGGATCTGATCAAACATCTGTTAGTAACATAGTATGTAGTGTTTACAGCTTCAGCCCAAAAACTTTTAGGAATACCACCATCTATCAGCATAGTTTTAGCAATATTAATCAAGGTCATGTTTTTTCTTTTAACCACTCTATTTTGTTTTGGAGTTCTTGGAGATGAAAAATGTGCCCGATTCTATTTTTAGCATAAAGTCTATGTGGAGTAATTTAAGAGGTCTAGAGGTACTTACTTGCTTCTTTTATTTGAATGAAGACTTGGTTTGTTTTTCTTTGAAACGAGCATCATAAATCTTGGTATTTGAAAATTGCAACTTTGGAACACTCCAAACTAGGTCCTTTGAGACCAGCTTGTTAAGGCAAACGAAGCTTACATGACCTAATCTTCTACGCCAAATTTCTATATTCTCACTTTGAGCACTTAAATAGGTCAATTCACATCCAGGAACTAAGTCCTAATCAGCCACATACATATTATTGCATATTTAAGCTCTGACAATGACATTTCTAGCTTCCAAACTAGTTATAGTGCACTTGACAGACAAAAATGTTACTTTATTTCCCTTATCACAAATTTGTGACACATTTAGTAACCTGTAGTTCAAACCACTCACATAATACACATCTTCAATTGAATGACTTAATAAATTTCCTAATTTTACTAACACCGAGAATGTATCCTTTTTTGTCATACCAAAAAGAGACACCTCCACCTTGAAGTGCCTTGAGTGAGCGAAAATAATTAGTTCTTCCAGTCATATGTTTAGAGCATCCACTATTCATGTACTAACTTTGACTATTTCCCCTTAATACCACTTACATTATTAAGGAGAAACCTATTAGATTATTACAGAGATCATTTATTATATTTAGAAACCTATTTGAGTCTGAGTTCCTAATAAAGAGATAGGGAGTGGTCAAAACTTTTTGGTTCAACTAGACAGTCTATACTTCTTGAATTTAGTCAAGGAGCTAGGTCCCTTTGTAAGTGACTGCATCTACTAAACATATTTAACAAAGTTTATTTTATCTCTAATCCTTTCCTGACAGTTATTTTTTATGACTATTTGTTCTATAATGAGTGCATAGAAGATTGTAAGCCACAAAAATGTGCTTGCTATGAGGATTGAAAGAAGGAATGTTCTATTGACAACCAAGACCTCTACCATTATTTACTCCTTGTTTTGTTGGATTTGCAAGAATCTGTGAGAGGGTATTCCATTTCAGAGACTTGTTAAGATCTTCTCTTATGCAGACCAGGTCCTTCTCCAACTCATTATTCTTCTCTAGAGAAGTCATGAGAAGCTATTGAAAATTCTCCAGCTTCTTCTCAAGTTTAAGTTGTAGACTACTAGCCTTCTTTATTCCTTTTCAGTCAGATTTATCTAATTTTCTTAGTTTTCCCAGCATCTTATTATTTTTAAAGAATGTTCTCCTAGCTCAAATAGCTGAATGGTTAGAGTTATTTTTTCATATTCTGGATTTTTTGCCTTTTTCAGTAAGATCATTCTCAATAGTGAGCATACATAGAGAATCAATCAAGAAATTTTTAAGTTTTCTTAACTTCTTAGGAGTATAGTCACTTAGATTCTGCTTAATGTTAAAAGGAATAACCTCAACTTCTTCTTCATTATCTGATCTAACCATTAGAAGAAAGAGAGAATCATAGTTAGTTTCACCATCTTGTACATCCATCATAGAGGAATTTTTAGTTTTTTCTGACTTATCTAATTCACTTGTCACTCTCCCCAGTAATCTAAGGTTTGCTTTACTACATAGTTTGCTGTAACTTTTCTTTTTGAGTTATTAAGGACCCGATCCATCTTCCCTGCTCTATCACCTCCAAACTTTGTGTATTATTGATTATCTATCTTTTTCAAGGGATAATACTTGATGAAATTTCTTGGTTTGCCACATTTGTGACAATTCATTTGCACCTGCAGGTCAACTAATGTTGCCCTTCTTTTGAAATCTTCCATTCCTCTTCCTAACCATGATAAATTTTTTATATAATTAGGCAATATCCTTATCATTTTTATTAGAATCAGATTTTGAAGCTTTTAAAGCCAAGGATTTTTCACTTTTTGGCTCATTGTTTTTTTGGTCCTACTACTTCTACAAATCATATGTTTTCAGGTTTCTAATTAACTCATCCATGGTGAGAGTTTTAAGATCTCTAGCTTTAGAAATTGCATTAACCTTACTCTCCCATGACTTAGACAAAACACCCAATATCTTCCTTATTTGCTTTCCAGGTGGAATAACTTCACTGAGATAGTGTAAATCAATAGTGGCATTTCCTAAATGGTTTCACTTTCATGTGCACCTTGTTTTCCTTGACTTGAATGGTATCCTCATGAGCAGTCTTTAGACAATTCCAAATTTTTTTGCACTTTAACAAATAGAAATACATTTGTACTCATCCGGTCCTATTCCACATACCAAGAGCTTTTTAGCCTTGAAATTCTTTTCAATATTTTTGCGATCCTCCTCATTATATTCCCTACATGTTTTTTCCACAAGACTAGTATTTCTCCTTTCTTAACTTCCTTCATGGGAAAATGATGTCCATCGCGAATTATGTCCCATAGTTCACTATCTTCAGCCATGATAAAATCAGTCATCCTTATCTTCCACCAACCATAATACTGTCCATTGAATTTGGGTGGTCGATTATCCTTCCTCCAAGTTTGGCGGTGCTGTCATAGCTAAGGATCCACTCTAGGTGTTATTCATTTAGAGTGCTCCTCTCTGATACCAATTGTTGAATTGTAAAGGTTCACCACCACTAAGTTACCAGGACCCTAAGGAGTTATAAATAATAATAAAAATAAGAATACAAAGTAAATATGCTAAATAAATCAACAAATAATATTTATACATGAAAACCTCCTTGCTCAATAGAGGAAAACCATGACCTATTGTCACAGGTCTTTCTCAAGATCCACTATAATCAAACAACTTTGATTAAAAAATCCAATAGGATTTAACTCTAAATACTAAGTCTTGCAATACCTCTATTACAAACCCCTCAAGACAACTCTGTATTACTCTTCACTCAATCGACTAGCTTTAGCCAACCATTCTTAGGCAACTCTACCTAAGACAATAATTTCAATAAAGAGAAAAACTTTACTCACTAATACCGGAGTAAATTAATTTCTAGAACATGACTTAAGATAAGCAAACTAAAGAACAAGAGATTTCTAGATCTTGAGTACTAGTGTTTTTGTTTCCTTTTGATAGAATAAGATTGCAAAAACTATTTCATAAAGTTGATTCCTTTTGATTATATAGACCTGTGTGAATTTTGGTTAGAATTTGATTCGACTAGGTGTCCACTATTGTACACTGTACACCTGCACAGTAATTATGCTATTGGACAAAATTATGCAGAGTGTGATAGTGTCTAACTTTCCTTTAGCAAAGCATATAACAGACTTGGTCCCTGAGTATGTTTTGTAGTCATCATCAAAACATAAAACAATAGATATATACAAGTGAGTGGAAGCAAAGAAAAAAGAACAACTATAACAATGGAGGATTAAGAGGATACAATCATTAAGGATATGGAAGAAATGATGAACATGGAAGAAACTAGTATACATGTTAAATCAATTCACATACTAATTTTACTGATGCAGGACATCATGTTTTAGCAAGTCATAAAGGAAGCAAAGAGATCAATAATGTAGTTTTGGACAAGGGTCAAGGTTTTACTATAACACCCTCAAAACTTTGATCATTTTATTTGTGGACCTCTTGTGTTCAAAAAGTTGATTTTTGATTTAAATGGTGTTTAGGAATGTGAGTGGGATGTCTCTGGAGAGTTTTAAAAATTTTTTAATGGGGTTTAGGGTGATTTCAGACCACGGAGGCAATGAGACTCCTCGATATCATCGTGTAATAGAGGATACACTCCGTGATAGTCATCGTGTCATGGAGGATTGCCTCTGTGATAGGCAACGTGGCATGGAGATTAGCATCCACTATAGGCAGTGTGCCAGCCTACTATGTAAAATTCATGTTGTTTTTGTTTTGTTTACTTGTAATGAGGGGTATTGGGTTGTTTTCACCTATGTACGACCCTTAAGCATAATATAACCTATTCCTTTGAGTTTTAAGAGATTAAAAATCCCCAATTCCACTCTCAAACTCAAAACCCCAAGAGAGCCTAAGAATTTCTTCATACATTCATCTTTTAGGTTTTAAGTTCTGAATTACTTCTTAATTATCGTATGTCTAAGGCATGTATCTCTTTCTCTATACTTGTATTTTCTTAATGGAATGAAATTGGTTTAATATTTGTATGGTTTTAATGTTGGGCTTGAACTATGGGTTGAGGGTTTTGGATATAAATTGTTTGAATATTTTTGCATAATTACTATTGAACTATTATGCATTGAATTATTCATTTGTACACTCATTGGGGTACATGGGAATGGTGGATGGACTATGGGTAAAATGGACTACCCAAATTAATAAACTATGGCAGTCGGGCTACAATGGAATCCCCAAATAATTAGTTTTTGTATGGAAATTAATAATAACCTCAAGCCACTTGCATAATAAATTTTGGAATACAAATTATCATTTGGTTTGGGTTATTCTCTTTGAAACTAATGCATGTCATAAATGGATAATTAGATAATAATAATAATAATAATAATAATAATAATGATCTTGAAAACCTGGTAGGGTACGAAGGTATCCCCCAAGTTGTTTTAATAATAGAGTATGTGAGGTATGAAGGAATCCCAAAAGGGTTGGCTAATGACATTTCTTGCAAGCTATAGTCTATATGATGATACCACTTAATAATTTCTAAATAATTGACTCTCAGAATTGGTGAATGGGTTATGTGTTAAATGTTTTAATTAGGCTTAAAGGGGGTTGTGATAGCTAGTTGTGAAGGTGTGAGTCTCGAAAGACTGATACTGGAAATTCATGTTTACTGACTTGTGGTCTTGATGACCATGTGCTTGTTGGGTAGGAAAGAATCCCCCAAGTATATATATATATAATTGTATCATAGTTGGCAAAAGATACATCAGAATTCCTGGCCTTCTATGATATCTCCAGTTCGTGCGGATAACACGCTCTAGGCCCGACCAGGGGGTTACAACTGGACCCATATAGCCTATGGATAGTTAAGATACACAACCTAGGATAAAGTTTTAAAGCTTATGATAAGACATGTTCCCTCCCCCATCATATTATATATATACAAATATGTATATGCATGGATATGTACATATGTATTAGTTTGACTTGGTTTTGTATTGATGGACTTATTTTATTCAATATCCTTGAGTTACATGCTAGATCTCCAACTTCTAACCATATTTAGATATTATATTCCCATGTGATCCAGAGATTGTCCATACTTCTACTTCTCCTGCACAGTGACTAGGTGATTGGGGGATAACTCGTGAGTCATACTAAAGTGGTGAGATTCCATCATTCGGAAGGTTCCATTTCTTGCTTTGGGTTTCCTTATGTTTTGAATCTTTTTTTGGATTTGTTTTTGGCTATGGTCGATGGCATGTCCCAACCAGACTATCTTTGGTTTTGTTACAGTCTTTGTTGGACATTAGTATGGACATGGGTATTGTGGTTGATTATTAATATTGGTTATTGGTTGGTGGTTGTTGGATATTTATCTATAATAGATTCTATAAGCTTTCCTATCCTATTTTGTTATATGTTTGGAATACATCCATTGCTAGGTATATTTGGTTCTTTTGAATTAGTCTAAGGGGTGGTCTCTGGTCTACGATAGTCTTGAGATACTCGTCATAGCCAAGCCCTAGTTTGGGATGTGACAAAGTTGGTATCAGAGCCTAGGTTCATGGTCAATAGGGTGTCCACAAAGCTGTGTCAAATAGAGTCTATTTTATGGGTAAGTAGCGCACCATACTTATAAGGAAGATGCTATGATGATTTAGGAATATTTCCCTTTCTTATTGTTTTATTTTTGGGCTATAGAGTCTACGACCTTGAATTCTTCTAACTTATGTTTGTTCTCCTTTCAGATCAGGCCTTTTGGATAATCTGAAACTCATGGAAACTCATCTATCCCACCTGAGGACAATATGGATAGATCTCATCCAACTTATAGTGTATAGACCCGGTCAAGGGTTGCTACTTCTAATTGCCTCCGTAGAGTTCCCCCTGTCTCCACTGATCTTTCTTAGGCTAGTGATACTCATACTCAGTAATCTTGGGGAGATATTACTAATTCTAAGTTTCGCCAATCCATTCATCTATTGACCCAGTTGGTTACATCTTAGTCATGCCAGTCGGGTTATGATGGTATTGCTGTAAGTTTATCTAGGGCCACTAGAGTTGTACAGTTTATGAGGTTGAGCCCTTCAACTTTCACTGGTACTAAGGTTGAAGAGTATCCTTTAGGTTTTATATATGAGATAGAGAAGATCTTTCAGGTTATGCATGTTACTGATGTAGAGAGTGTGTAGTTCACTACTTAATAATTAAATGATATAGCACACCAATAGTATGAAGAGTGGAAGCAACTTAGGGGTGATTATATTGAGTCCGCTTTATCGGATGACTTCTCTAGTTCTTTTCTTAATCACTTTTTTCCTCAGGAGTTGAGGGAGGAAAAAGCTAAGGAGTTTATGAACTTGAAGCAAAACTGGGTGACAGTGAAGGAATATTCCTTAAAGTTCCACCAATTGTCATGATATGCTCTTATGCTAGTGTCTAGCATGAGGGCTAGAATAAGTAAAGTTTCTTCCAGTTTGTATCATGATTTAGTTTTGGTGAGAAAGGCCACCTTGTTGAACAAGGATATGGATATCTCTTGACTTGTGGTATATATGCAATAAGTTGAAGAGGAAAATAGGCAACAAGAAAAGGTGGGAGAGAGGCAGTGTAAGAATTTTTAGCATTTGGATCAGGGTGGAGGTCAGCAGTAAAGTGGTAGAGATAGTGAGAAATAGTCTAAGAAGAAGTGCAGCAACTCTGGTTCCTATTTGATGACTAGTGCACCTTATCCAAAGCTATCCGAAGATCGTCGATTTTAGAGTGGTGATGGCTCTAGGAAATAGGGTTCCCAATCTTAGGCCAGTGGGGCTTAGTCAGCTCGATTATATCCTTCTTAAAGATTTTAAGGTCATTTGTATTATGGTTTCTGTGATGAGGGGAGGAAGCAATGTTTCAACTGTTGTCAGCTGGGACATATACTGAGAAATTATCCTATTGGTAAGGTCGCTTTGGGGGCTAACAAAGTTTTGGTTGCCACTTCTATTACTGGTGCTGGCCGACATTATCTGTTTGCTCTCACTACCTGTTAGGAGTTCGAGGCATCTCCTTATATTGTCACTAGTATGTTAAATCTTTTCTCTTGTGATGTATACTATTTACTTGATCTAGGGTCCACCCTTTCTTATGTGACCCCATTTGTGGGTTAAAGATTCTAACTCAGAAGGTCCTTCTTTATAATTCTTTCTCATGGTTAATGAATTTTCTGAGGTTTTCCTTGATGATCTTTCTGGTATCCCTCCAGATAGAAAAATTGATTTGGGATTGATCTTCTTTTGAATACTGATCCTATCTCTATCCCTCCCCATAGAATACCTCTAGCTGAATAGAAGTAGCCTAAGGATCAGTTGAAAGATCTTCTTAGCTAGGGTTTTATCTCCCCTAGTGTGTTTTCATGGGGTGCACCTATTTTGTTCATGCGTAAGAAGGATGGTTCCCTTATAATGTGTATAGATTACCATCAGTTGAATAAGGTGACGGTGAAGAATAAGTACCCTCTTTCTAAGATTGATGAACAATTTAACCAACTTCAAGGTGCTAAGTATTTCAATAAGATTGATCTTCGGTCGGTTATTATCAGCTAAGGATTAGAGAGGTAGATATCCCTAAGACTTCCTTATGTACTCGGCATGAACATTTTGAGTTCTTAGCCATGTCTTTCGGGTTGACCAATGCCCTAGTGACATTTATGGACCTGATGAATTGGGTGTTTTGTCAGTTTCTAGATTCGTTCATCATTATTTTTATAAGTGATATTCTAGTGTATTCTAAGACTGAGGTGGATCATGATGATCACCTCCATATTGTGTTGCAGACCCTAAAAGATCAACACTCAAATCCTAAGTTTTTGAAGTGTGAATTTTTATAAGATCCCACAAAAAAATTCTTAGCTTAACTCTATCCTTTAAGCTTGTTAAGTAGTCCCAGACTTCGAAAATTTTAGTTAACTATCAAGACTTAGAATCATTTTAGCCTTAAAAATTTAGAGGATTTTATTTCCAACCTCTCGGCTTTAGTTAGTCAATTTTTAAATTGATTCATAATCGGGTTCACTTGTACGTCATCTCAGGCGAGTTTCGGATTTTTCAGACTAACGTAAGGGAGAATTTGGATGCCCATAATAGTGAAGGGTTGTGATAACCCCGAATCCCTAGGGCCATTCAACCCAAGTAAGGGTCGTTCCACGATGGCTACTTCACCCGAGTTGGGGTCGCGTCGCGATAGCTACTTGACCCAAGCAGGGGTTGCGATGCAAGGGCATCCCCGCTCAGCATTATTTTAATATGAGTTTTGGGGGGGAAATGGGTCATTTTCCCCACCTTATTCAACCTTAACACGAAATTAATCAGCCTATAGGGAAAAATCTCATTCTTTACTCGTAAATCTCTCAAGAGAAATTCCTCATCAAGTTCAAGAATTCAACTCTCAAGAACTCATTTCAATCTTCTCAAAAGTAGTAATCAAGGTATGTGAAGTGTTCATCCAAGGGTCCCTTTCACCCTTGGAGTTCAAGAAACTATTTTTAAACTTCAAGTTTATGGATTTCATGAATCCCATGTTGGGTTTGATTATATTCATATTTATAACGATTAATTGGGTTCCTAATCTATGTTTTATGATACGTTTCATGTGAGGTTAATTGATATGTATGTAATATCATGAGGATCCATGTAAAAACCCTTGAAATTGTCAATGGGGATTTGAATTATGATGTCTACATATTTTTTAGTGTTATGTGCATATGTATGCTTACCAACTGCTTGATTTATTACTCATGTGAACTAATAAGGGAAAGAGATCATGTCATGTTAGCTTATGTGCAAGTTGTATCATGCAAGTGTTTGATAAAATGTTTCCATAAATGAGTTGTGAACAAGTACACATGATTATGCTTTTCAAGCTTATGCTATGATTTACCGTTCATGCTATCGAGTTCTGGGGGTATTGACTACCTAAAAACTTAGTTGTTTACCTAGAGCTTCGTTCAGTTATAGAACTTAGGAAAATCTCAGTAGTATTCCGTCAGTCCACGGAACTCAGTAAACTCAGTTCAGTTTAGCCAAATTGTATAATCAGTAATAGTTTAGTCAAGCTTAGTATAGTCTTGGAATCAGTTCAGTGTCTATTCGATTGGGAGTAGGACTTAGCACCGAGTGAACCCAGGGATGGGGAATCACCTGCCAGTAGAGGGTATGATCCTTAGAAGTAGTCCTTGAGTTCCAGAACTACGTAGCCAGCGTAGGTTGAGACATTAACCTACTAGTTGAGGGTTGATGAGGTAATTTAACCTGTCAGTTGAGGGTCCTACCATTCTCTTTTAGAGCACCTTCCAGATAAGGGTGACTCAACTTATCCTTACCCGTGGCACGGTATTGATACCCTTCCAACTAGGGTTATAGATTGGACCCCAAATCAATTAGAACTCAGTTTAGTTCTACAGACTTAGGACTGTCAGACACAGTCCCTCAGCTTAGTACGGGACTCAGTATGTTTCTACAGAATCAGGACTGACAGATAAATATATTTAGATAATAGTAAATCAGTATACAAACTCAATATTCAGTGTTTTCACGATCTCAGCTACAGTATGCTCATTTATGCATGTAATCTCATTTAGTTATATTCATGTCATTCAGTCAGTATTGTTTATGCATATGAACCTATGCATTTCAGCCTACCTCACTTTGCATACCATTATATTCAAAGTACTGACGCATACGTTTCTCTTGAACTATGATGTCTTATATCATAGTTTCAGATGTGCGGGCTCCCGAGCACCCCTAGTAGTTTAGACTTTCAGCAATCAGAGTTAGAAATGAGTCCTTAAAGTTCGAGGACATGATTGTTTTCTTTTAGTATTTCAGATTATTAGTACATTTTTAGTAGTTGGATTTAGTTGGGGTCTTGTCCATCAACTCCACAGTTCAAACAGTTTAGAGTCTTTTCAGATTAGAAGTATTTTAAGATAGATATTTCAGTTTTTGTATTGTTATACAGTATTCAGTTTTATCTACAGATTTGAACCTTATGGCAAGTTTCTGCCTAAATTCTGCATATTATATTTGTATTATTCACTTATTGCAGCATGTACCAGTCATGGGTTAGATTGTGGTCCTTCAGTATTATAAGCACCGTGTAGCATTCAGGGTACAGACTTGGGGCATTACAAACTTGGTATCAGAGCCTAAGGTTCAATAGAGTTCTAGAAAGTCTGAAAGCCACATCTAGTAGAGTGTTGTGCATGGGTATGTTGCTGCCGCTCTTATGGACAGGAGGCTACGAGATATTTTAGAAAAAGTTTTCCTTCTTTCAGTATTCATGTTGTGCGAGTGAGCATGAGCTCCAGTTAAACTCTCTATCTAATCTAAATTCCTCTTCTATTTATAGAATATGCCTCTAAAGAGGTCTAAGGGAAGAGGAAAGGGAAACCAGCTAAAACCCCAACCTATCCAGCCAAATCCTCTGGACAAACATGTCTCTCACGCTGAGTTCGGAGCAGCTTTCACCACCCTAGATCATTCTGTGGTAGCCCAAAATAAACATCCAGCTACTATTCCAGCCAACCCAGTGGCCAATACTGTTACTGCCAGAATTCGAGATTTCAGCCGAATGAACCCTTTATCTTTTACTGGGTCTAAGTCAGATGAGAACCCTTAGGATTTTCTTGATCAGGTGCAGAAAGTTACTAATATCATGGGGGTAACTACTGTTGAGAGCACTGAGTTGGCTGCATATCAGTTATAGAATATGCCACACTCATAGTTTAAATAGTGGAAAGTAGAGAGGACCATAGATGCAGGGCCCATAGAATGGGAGGAGTTTGTAATTGCATTTATGGATAGGTTCTTCCCACTAGAGTTGACAGAAGCAAAATTTTTGGAGTTTATAAACCTGAAGCAGGGAAATATGGCAGTACAAGAGTATTATCTCAAGTTTACTCAGTTAGTCAGATATGCCCCGTATGTCGTAGCAGATAACAGAGCAAAAATGAGTAAGTTTGTGTCTGGGGTATCTAACAGTGTGGTCAAAGAGTGTAGGACCACAATGTTGATTAAGGAGATGGACACATCTAGGCTCATGGTCCATGCTCAGCAGATAGAAGAGGTCAAGAATAAAGAGAAAGAAGGAAAGGGAGAATAAGAGAGTGAGGACAGGTAGTTTCAATATCGCTAAGCCTAAGTTAGAGGGTAAGAATCATTCTCAGTTCTGCCCAAAATCCTTAGTTCCAGCTCTGTCCTCAGCCAGTGCTCCAGTGCCAAAATTCAGAGATAACAATAGAGATAGGGGGCCCTAAACCTCAGGGTAGTGTCAGCAGTGCCCGAACTAATCCTCTTTGTCAGAAATATGGCAGAAACCACCAAGGTATCTGTAGAGCCGACAATGATACATGTTTAGGATATGGGAAACCAAGCACAAAGTCAAATATTATCCCTAGTTAGGTTCTCAGGGTCAGTATAGCCGTCCACCAGCTTAGTTCGATTACTCGAATAAGTAGAGTGTTGCATCCAGTGCCACCAGTGGGCAACGTCCAAACAGAATCTATGCACTTCAGTCTCGAAAAGATCAGGAAAGTTCTCTTAATGTGGTCATGGGTACGTTACAAGTCTATCATTCACATATTTATTCTTTAGTAAATCCAGGAGCTTCTTTGTCCTTCGTTACTCCTTATATAGCTGTTGAATTAGGAGTCAGTCCCAAAATTATTACAGAGCCCTTCTTAGTCTCTACCCTAGTGGGTAAATCTATCATAGCCCAATAGGTATACAAGAATTATTCGATTATAGTATCTCAGAAAGTCACTTCAGCAGACTTAGTCAAATTAGAGATGACTGATTTTGATGTCATTCTTGACATAGATTGGCTTCATTCCTGCTATGCCTCAGTTGACTACAGAAATAGAATTGTCCAGTTTTATTTTCCAAATGAGCCCATCCTAGAGTGAAGGGGTAGTACTTCAGCACTTAAGGTTAGCTTGTTTCCTACCTAAGGACAAGAAAAATGATATCTAAGGGATGTGTCTATCATCTTGTGCGAGTTAAAGACTAGTTCAAAAACTCCCAGTCTTGAGTCAATTCCCATAGCATATGAATTTCCAGATGTGTTTCCCAAAGATCTTCCCAGAGTACCTCCTGAAAGGAAAATTGATTTCAGAATCGATCTCCTTCTATATACTCAGCCCATATCTATTTTTCCATACAGAATAGCTCCAGTAGAACTCAAGGAGTTAAAAGAATAGTTGAAGGATCTCCTAGATAAGGGATTCATCAGACCTAGTGTGTCCCCGTGGGGCGCACCAGTTTTATTCGTGCATAAGAAAGATAGTTCTCTCAGAATGTGTATTGACTACCATCAGTTAAATAAAGTCACAGTCAATAAAAAGTATCCCTTTCTCAGAATCGATGGCTTATTTGACCAACTTCAGGGTGCCAACTATTTTTCTAAGATAGACCTCAGTTCAAGCTATCATCAGCTCAAATTCAGAGAATATGACATCCTAAAAATAGCTTTCAGAACTCGGTATGGTTAATTTGAATTCTTGGTCATGTCCTTTGGCCTTACCAATGCCCTAGCAGCTTTAATGGACTTGATGAACCGTGTTTTCAAGTAGTACTTGGACATGTTCATCATAGTCTTCATAAATGACATTCTTGTCTACTCTTGTAGTGAACAAGATCATGCAGACCATATCAGAATAGTATTGCAGACTCTCAGAAACCATCAGTTATTCGCCAAATTTAGTAAGTGCTAATTTTGGCTAAGGTAAGTAGCTTTTCTCAGCTATATAGTTTTCGATGATGGCATTAGATTTGATCCCCAAAAGACCGAAGCAGTGAGAAACTGGCCCAGACCCATCTCTCCATCATATATCAAGAGTTTCTTGGGCTTGGCCGGCTATTATAGATGATTTATTGAGAGATTCTCATCTATTGCATCCCCTATATCCAGATTAACTTAGAAGAAAGTATTTCAGGAGTTGAAGATTCGACTCACTAAAGATCAAATTTTGACCCTACCAAATGGTATAGATGGGTTTATGGTATATTATGATGCCTCCAGAGTCGAATTAGGGTATGTTTTGATGTAGAGAGGTAAAGTCATAGCCTACACCTCTAGACAGCTTAAGCCTCATGAAAAGAACTACCTCACTCATGATCTTGAGTTAGCAGCAGTAGTATTTGCCCTAAAGATTTGGAGGTACTATTTGTATAGGGTGTACGTTGATGTGTTCACAGACCATAAGAGCCTCCAGTATGTGTTCTCTTAGAAATATCTAAACCTCCGTCAGAGAAGGTGGTTGAAGTTGTTGAAAGATTATGATATGAATGTTCTGTACCATCCAGTCAAGGACAATATAGTGGCTGGTGCTCTCAGTAGAATGTCTATGGGCAGTGTTGATCATGTGGATAATGGTAAGAAGAAGTTAGTTTAGGATGTCCATCAGCTAGCCCAACTAGTTGTTCACCTAGTCGATTCAGTAGAAGGTAGTGTATGGGTGTACAATAGTTCAGAACCATCCCTGGTTTCTGAGGTGAAGGAAAAGCAGGATAGGGATCCCAGTCTAGTCAAGTTGAAGGAATCAGTCAAAGATCAGAATGTAAAGATTTTCTTCTTAGGGAGAGATGTTGTATTGTGTTGTCAGGGTTAATTGTGTGTGCCAAGTATTGAGGACTTAAGACAGTGAATTCTTGTAGAAGCGCATGGTGCGCACTACTCTATTCATCCAGGGGCCACTAAGATGTACCGTGATTTGTGGAATATCTTTTGGTCAAGTGGGATGAAAATAAACATTGCAGAGTTTGTGTCTAAGTGCTCAACATTTTAGCAGGTTAAGATTTGAGCATCAGAAGCCTAGTATGTCCATACAAGAGTTTAGCATTCCCACATGGAAGTGGGAAGAAGTGAACATGGACTTTGTGATTGGTTTGCCCCGTACTCGTCGTCAGTATGATTCAGTTTGGGTCATTGTAGACAGGATGACCAAATCAGCTCATTTCCTACTAGCCCATACCTCTTATTCAACCGAAGATTATGCCAAACTCTATATCAGAGAGTTGGTCTAATTACACGGTGTTCCGTTGTCCATTTTCTCAGATAGAGGTACCCAGTTCACCTCTCATTTCTAGAAAGCATTTCAAAAGGGTCTTGGTACCCGAGTTTACCTCAGTACAACCTTTTATCCTTATATAGATGGTCAAGTAGAAAGGACCATTCAGACTTTAAAAGATATACTGCGAGCGCGCGCGTTGACTTTAAAGGTAGTTAGGATGACCACTTACCTTTGATTGAATTTGTATATAATAATAGTTATCATTCCACCATTAAGATGGCTGTGTTTGAGGCACTTTATGAGAAGAGACATAGATCTCCCATTGGTTGATTTGAAGTGGGTGAGGCCGTAGTGGTAGGGCCTGACTTGGTATTTGATACCCTAGAAAAAGTTTGGTTGATCAGGAAAAGGCTTAAGACAGCTCAAAGCCAACAAAAATCATATGCAGATGTGCGCTTAAAGGATCTCGAGTTTGAGATTGGTGATTATATGTATTTGAAAATCTCTCTTATGAAAGGAGTGAAGAGGTTTGGCAAGAAGGGGAAACTCGGTTCCCGACATGTCGGTCCTTACCAAATTCTCAACCGTTTCAAAAAGGTAGCTTACGAGGTTTTTTCATCCAGTGTTCTATGTCTCCTTGATAAAGAAATGCATAGGTGAACCAGCAGTCGTAGTCCCTATAGAGGGCATAGACGTTTAGAACAGTCTCTCTTAAGAAGAGGTTCCAGTAGAAATACTTGACTATCAAATTCGCAGATTGAGGAACAAAAAAGTTCCTCTAGTCAAACTTCTTTGGCAGAATCAGTCCGTTGAGAGAGCTATTTGGGAAGCAGACTCACCTCTTCTCCCCAAACTTAGACTCAGCTCAAGGTAATAGTTTTCCTTAAAAACTTACTCAGTTCCATGCTTAGATGTTCCTCGCAAACTTAGTAAAAGTTACCATTACATATTCAGTTATGCATTCATGAATCATGTTCAGTCTTGTACTCATGTATCAGACATGCATTTTCAGTATATATAAACTCATCTTATCAGTAGTATCAGTTATAAAATCATGCATCAAATATGCATGTTTAGTATGAAATTACAGTATAATAGCAGTCTCAACCATGAAATCATGTTTCAGTTGTGTATGTCCAGTACGTACTTTTAGTCTATCAGTTCTCCTATCTTAGTTATTCGAGGATGAATGTTCCCAAGGGAGAGATATTGTAAGACCCCGCAAAAAAATTCTTAGCTTAACTCAGTCCTTTAAGCTTGTTAAGGGGTCCCAGACTTAGAAAATTTTAGTTAAGTATCAAGACTTAGAATCATTTTAGCCTTCCAAATTTGGAGGATTTTATTTCCGATATTCCCGGCCTTAAGTAGTCAATTTTTAAATTGATTCATGATTAGAGTCACTTGTAGGTCATCTCAGGAGAGTTTTAGATTTTTTGGACTAGCATAAGAGGGAGTTTAGATGCCCAAAATAGTGAAGGGTCGAGATAGCCCCGCGTCACGAGGGCCAGTCAACCCAAGGGTTGCGCCATAATGGCTACTTGACCCGAGTAGGGGTCACATCGTGATGGATACTTGACCCAAGCAAGGGTCGCGATGCGAGAGAAGCCCAGTTCAATATTATTTTAATACGGGTTGTGGGGGAAAATGGGCCATTTACTACAATAGCTTGGTTAGAATAGCCACTCCACCTAATCTAGAAGAAGGGCAATCTGTTACTAGACCACCAAGATTCAATGGGCAGTATTATGGGTGGTGGAAAACTAGAATGTTTTAGTTCATCATTGCTAAAGATATTAAAGTAATGGACATAATCCTGGATGGTCCTCATGTTCTTGTAAAAGAAGTCAAAGGAGGTGATGTTACATAAATGGCCATCAAAAGTAGCAGGGAGTTCAATGATGAAGATATAAGAAAAATAGGGAAAAACTACAAGGCCAAGAAACTATTATTATGCGGAATAAGGACTGACGAATATAATAGGATATCAGCTTGTGAAAATGCCAAAGAGATCTAGGATTTTTTAAGACTTGACATAAAGGTACTACTGATATGAAGGATTCAATGGTAGACATATTAACTACTCAGTATGAAACCTTCACCATGAAAGAAGAAGAAACTGTCCAAGAAATGCATATAAGATTCACTTCTATCACAAATGAACTTTATTGCTTATGAGAAGTGATTCAAGTGTATAATTAAGTAATAAAGATTCTAGGTATTCTTCCTAAGCCCTGGGAAAGCAAAGTAGATGCCATCACTGAAGCAAGAAATCTGAAGAATCTCATTATGGATGAACTCATTGAGAATCTAAAGACTCATGAACTTAAAAAGCAGCAAGGGCAAGAGAAGATGGAGGTAAAAAAGAAAAAGTCTCTGGAACTAAAAGAATATAAATCAGACTTTAATAAATAAGACATTGGGTTGCCTACTTGGAAAAAAGAATAGTTAGAGCTATGAGACAAAGTGTCCAGTTTCAAAGAAGTAGGAATAGTAGAAAAGGGAGGGGCACTATGGAAGTTTGTCATAGATGTGGAAGTCGTAAACATTTTATTAAGGTTTGTCCCTTGCAAAAAATTCATTAGGATTACCTCAGGCTTTTGGTGACAAAGAAAAGATCAAAGATCAGGTCCCTGATAATTCAAGAAGGAAGGCTGCATCTGATTTGTAGTAAAACAAGCTCTAGCAACATGAGGAGATTCTTCTGGTGATTCAAGTGATGATGAGAATACTAGAGATGTATCTATTCTAGCAATAGAATAAGGTTCAGTTATCTATAATTCCATGTTTGAATTCATGGAAAACACAAAAGATGAAAAAGAAAAGGAGGTAACTTTTTCTGACATAAAGGAGAATCTAGGTAATTATATTGCTAAAAGGATAAAAAGGCTTACTAGTGCCTTGATAGACTCTGTATGTGAACTAAGTGATGAGAGGAATCCATTAGAAGTATAAGTGGAGAATCAAGAATATGAGTTGATTGCATTAACTCTGCTTATATTTGAAACTGAATAAATGTTCACTAAATTGAAACCTGAGTATATGAGTTGTATGAGTCACCAAAAAAAAGGAAAGTGACCTAGATAACAAAGAAAAGAGAGGAGCTTCTTGGTTTCAAATTGATCTTGAAGAAAGGTTGAAGGATTCTCAAGAATATCTTATGGAAGCACTACACAGGAATGAAGAGTTGGAGAGGGACCCAATCTGCCAATGAGATGAGTTGAACAAATCTCTTAAATGGACTGTCTCTTCACAGATCCTTTCCAATCTGACCACTCAAAATGTCAATGATGGTAGATTTTTAGGCTATCAAGTAGAACTATAACCTGCTAAGTCTAAAAGAGAGGTTGCTCATTATGTTTAAAGCAAAGGGCACCAACTCTTGTGCACCCACTATAGAAGAGATGAACATTTGAAAGAGAAAAGTCAGTCCTAGATTAGAGGCCAAATTAAAGAATACTGAATATATTCAGTAGGAGATTGTGCATCCTAAGGGATTTGAGTCTCTAAAAAGGGTGAAGAGGAACTTATCACTACCTAGATGGGCTAAGAAGAATTTAATCACACCATTATCCTCCTACTGGGATCTCAAACTTAAGTGGGTTCCCAAATCTAACTTGTGATCATGTCTCTAGGGAATTGTAGTCAGGATTAACATATTGATTGAAAAGGTTCAAAGCTCAATGATGGAAGGTCTGACTACGTTCTATATCTCAAGACACCTCAGGTGAAAGTGTCTTATTGTGAAAAGATGAGTTCAGGGACCTAGTCCTAGGCCTATGAAAGCTAATATTTAATAAAGAAGCGTGTGAATCTTGTGTTAAAAAATAATCCCTTGAATGATCTTTAGAGTTGGTGAATGAAAAAACACTGGATAATGAATGGAAAAGAAATTCTGTAGGTAGATGAATGGAGTACATGTAGTTCCTGATTAGTCAAGAAAATTTGTTGATCTTTGATAAGCTGAAAATAATGAGGTAGAGGATGAAAAATAATGATAAGTCAAGATTCACATGGACCTGGTCCCTAATAAACTCATCTCATAAGGAGAAAGATTCAGCAGCTTGAATCAAGTCATGTATGGGACCCCGTCCTCAGACTTACATTAAGAATAGGTTGTGGAACAAAAATGGTGTGCAAAGGCAGAAAGACTGAAGCTGATTGATCTAATCGATCAGACCTATCTTGTGACTTAGTGTTTCCACTCAAAATTGGATATGATTAGGAAACAAGTATCCTTGATAAGGTAGGTGAATATTAGTCTAACTCAGCACTATACCATTGCAGGTATACACCCATTGGAACAACTTAGGAAGTAGACAAAAGTGACAAAAACAAACTTGAAGATTTATTAAAAGGAGAGGGATCTATTCTTATCTCTCAGTTTAGTATCACAACAGTATGCTTTAATGATCATAAAATGTATTATCTAAGAAAACCATGTATCTTTTCCTTCCCTCATAAAAGTTGTCATTTCATTTGCAAAATGAAGAATCACTCTTATCAACACCAAATATGTCATTCTATGAAAATAATAGTCACCTCTTTAAATTTCTAAAATATGATACTTTTTAGTCAGAGTCTCAACGCATCACTCATTGCCTCCACTAAACCAAACTAATCCTTTTTATTTGCCTTTCTCCAGAAAATCAAATTGAATATGCCCTCATTAAATATCTTAATCCTTCAGCAACTAAAGCCATAGAAAACTTCATCTTAAGTCCTCTAAGCCAAAGTCTGGTAACCCTGCTGGAATGAGGTAGAAGCACATAAGCTGTACAAAGGAAGAAATCCTCTGAGGTACCTGGTCCAAAGAAGAAAAAATTGCTATTGAAAAGATAGATAAAAGTAATGAGACCAAAGAATGAGATAAAAAATGTAGGTGGTTAAAAAGGGATTAAAATGTTGATGACTCGGAAATTTCTCCCAGGAAATAAATCTTGATCCCAAAATATGTGAGAAAAAGAAAGACATAAAATGACATAAGGTTACCTCCTCAACAAAGTATTTGTTCACCTTGGGCTACTTGGGAAAAGGAGATCACATGGAACAACCAAGTTGATATTTAGTTTGAACAAAACTTATAGAGAATGCAGATCAAGTATCTTAACTACTAGTTGTTCAAGAGAAGTTGGAAATAGAAGAGTTAAGAATCTAGTCAGTTGGCAAAGATGCTGGATTAAATGTATCCTCTGAAGTACTAGGTTCCACTGATAAACATGAAACTGGAAATGTAAAACTCCAGGCAAGAATGGCAAAATTAAATGTTGAAGTGAAGATCCATACCTAACAGTTGGTGGATACTCACTCTAATATAAAGAGAGTCTTTGGTAGAGTTATTAAGATGAGTTGGTAGTAGAGTTGGTGCTAGCGCAATGAGCCTAGAGTTTGGTTAAAATCTAGACTGTAATCAGGAGGTTAATTACAGTAGATTTCATTAGTGCTTGGTGAGGGTAAGCCATGATTTTTCCCATATTGGATTTCCACGTAAAAATCCTTGTGTGTTTTACTCTTTCTGCACAGTCTTTAGTTTCCCTGCACTCTATTATTTGATTATCTAGGTTTGATTCTGAGGGACCTGGTCACTTACTGTGGGTGCAACCCTAAAGGATTTCAAAAATATGACTACTTTTTATTCACCTTAAAGAAAACAAGATGACTGGTGATTATCTTGGTATATGTGGATGACTTGCTCATCACTAGAGAAAATGAGTCCATGATCACAGAAGCTAAGAAAGTATTACACCAACAGTCTTAAAGGCTTAGGTGAACCTAAATAATTTCTAGGTATTGAAATATTAAGATCAAAGCAGGGGATTATTTTGACTATGAGGAAGTATTTGTTTGAGTTGATCTCAGAGACTAGTCTTGCAGGTGCAAAACCAACACCTACACCATTGGATTCTAATATTAAACTGACTTTTGTAGAGTTTGATAAAGCTGCAGGAATAGCCAATGATGTGGCTATGAAGGAATAGTCAATGATGTGGCTCTAGGTACACAGCTAATGTTTTGGGTACAAGTACTCGCAGGACTCAATGGAAGGAAACTGACAAAGCATGACTTACTTAAATACATAATAATCATCATAATACATTTACTGAAGCATTTAATCAAACATGTGATAGGCATAAGCTTCTACATACATGGGGATTTCATGATATCATGCTAATTATACACTTTCCCTTTATCTAGGCATTCAACTAAACACATAGTAGGCATAGAATATGTAAACAACATCATATAATAATTAACGGTCGTGATTCAATTCCAATTTAATCATTCAAGGGTTTAGTCCTAGGGTTTCATGAATCTATGCCGATATAAATCAACCCATATGGAATTTAACACTCATTCATGGAATACAATTCAATTACTCATTATCAACATGAACAAAAGCACCCCAATCATAAAATTAATAAGAAAGTCCATAACTTGAATTTATAAAAGGGATTCTTAAGTTTCATCCACGAAAGGAGTCCATGAATGAATACTATGCATACCTTAGTTCATGATTTCGTGAAGATTGATGGTGAAACCTTCTTGAGATTGGATCTTATATTAAAACTCTATCTTGTTCTTGAGAGAAACTTGAGAGAAGAGAGTGTATTTTGGGTGAAAAGTGGCTGAATCACATGTTAAAGGGCTTAAATAGAGGTAGAAAATTGACCCTTTTAGCCCTGGACGCGTCTTGTAATTTCAGTAAAAATTTCCTGAATTGAACCCCTGGTGCGATGCGGCGCTATCGCACCATGTCACTAGAATTTGACAATTGAGAAACTGAGGGATGGCACTACATGGAGCCATCGCGTTGCTCCTTCCTTCTTGACCTAAAACTTTGGCACAACGTAGGAAAAATCGCGTTGAGACACTGGAAAAATGATAATTCTGAATTTGAGTGCTGGCACAATGCGCCATAATTGCGGACACCTACTGGAAATTTCCAAATGCCATTTAGTCTTGTGGCACGGCGCTCCACTAACTATTATGGCATTGTTTTACGATGAAAATTTAAAATAGTCTTAACTTCTTACCCGGTTATCGAATTTAAGTGAATCATATATCGTTGGAAATCTTATTGAATTTTCCACATAAAAAAATAAAAATATTGAAAATTCCTCATGGAATAATTATCATTTACTTTTGAAGCTAATACTGGGCATTCTTGGGAAGAAATTTTCTAGAAATCTTTGGGGTATTACAATATCTCCCTCTTGAGAACATTTATCCTCAAATGAGACTGACTGAGAGGGGAAACAATAAGCTGAACATAAACTAAACGTGAATAACTAGAACATGATCTCATGACTGACAAGCTGAACATAACATACTAAACATGCATATCTGATGCATATGTAACTGATTCATGAATGCATGACTGAATGTTCCAAGGAACTAAGTTTCTTACAATGAGAATGTATTTCTGATGCATAATTATATAACTGAGCTGATACATGAATGGATGACTGAATATGCAATGGTACTTGATACCAATTTTATATTGGGAACCTGAACATGAAACTGAATACCAAGCTCATGATAAAGTCTAATCATGAAACTGAGTAAGCTTAAGGAAAACTGTTACCTTGAGCTTGATCTGAGTTGGAGGAGAAGAGGTGAGGATACTTGTTACGCATGTCTGCTTCTACTTCCCAAGTAGCTCCCTCAACGGACTGATTTTACCAAAGAACTTTAACTAGAAGGACTTCTTTGTTCCTCAATCTATGAGCCTGATAGTCTAAGATTTTGACTGGAATCTCTTCATAAGAGAGACTGTTCTGAACATCCATGCTCTAAATAGGGACTACGACTGGTGGATCACCTATACACTTCTTGAGCAAAGAGACATGGAAGAGTGGATGAACTGAGGCTAGATATGAAGAAAATTCAAGCTCATAAGCTACCTTGCCAAAACAACTGAGAATCTTAAAGGGACCGACATATCGGGGATTGAGATTTCCCTTCTTACCGAATCACTTCACTTCCTTCATGGGAGAAATATTTAGATAGACATGATCACCAACCTCAAACTCGAGGTCTTTTCTACGAACATCTTCATAAGACTTCTATCGACTCGGAGCAGCCTGGAGTCTTTCTCTGATTAACTGGACTTTTTCTAAGGCATTGAATACTAAGTCAGGACCTATGACTGAGGCCTCACTAACTTATAACCAACCAATTGGAGATCTACATATCCTACTATAGAGAGCTTCGAATGGAGCTATATAAATTCTAGAATGATAGCTGTTGTTGTATGCAAACTCAATCAAAGGCAAGTGGTTATCCTAACTTCCCTTGAAATCAATTGCACACGCCCTTAGCATATCTTCTAAAGTCTGAATGGTCCTTTCTGCTTGACCATCTGTCTGAGGATGGAAAGTTGTACTGAGATAAACTTGGGTACCGAGACCCTTTTGGAATGCTTTACAGAAATGAGAGGTGAACTAGTTACCTCTATCTGAGATAATGGACAACAGAACACCATGCAATCTGACCAACTCATTAATATAGATTTTGGCATAATCCTCAGCTGAATAAGAGGTATGAACTGTAAGGAAATAAGATGATTTGGTCATTCTATCTACAATGACCCAGACTGAATCATGTTGATGAAGAGTTCGAGGAAAATCCATCACGAAGTCCATGTTCATAACTTCCCACTTCCAAGTAGGAATACTAAACTCCTGTATGGACCCACTAGGTTTCTGATGCTCTATCTTAACTTGCTGACATGTAGAGCACTTAGACACAAACTTTGTAATGTCTCTCTTCATCCCACTCCACTAATAGATTTCCCGTAAGTCGCAGTACATCTTTATGGCCCCTGGATAAATAGAGTAGCATGCGCTATGCGCTTCTGCAAGAATTCATTGCCTTAAGTCATCTATACCTGGAACACAGAGATGACCCTGACAACGCAAAACACCATCTCCCCCTTGGGAGAAAACCTCTACTTTCTGATCCTAAACTGACCCTTTCAACTTGACAAGTCTGGGATCTCTATCTTGATTTTCTTTTACCTCAGAGACCAGAGATGATTCTAAACTACTCTGAACACATACACCACCCTCTAAAGAATCGACTAAGCGAATGCCTAGTCTGGCAAGTTCACAGACTTATTGAGCTAACTTCTTCTTACTATCCTCTACATGAGAAACGCTATCCATAGATAGCCTACTGAGAGCGTCGGCCACTACGTTGGCCTTGCACGGATGATAGAGGACACTCATGTCATAGTCTTTCAAGAACTCTAACCACCTTCTCTGACAAAGATTGAGATCATTTTGAGAAAAGACATACTGAAGACTCTTGTGATCTGTGAAGACATCTACATGAACTCCGTAGAGATAATGCCTCCAAATCATCAATGCAAAGACTATGGCTGCTAACTCAAGATTATTAGTAGGATAATTTCTCTCATGGGGTTTAAGTTGTCTGAAGGCATAGGCTATGACCTTACCATACTGCATAAGGACACAACCCAAACCTACTCTGGATGCATCACAATACACCACAAACCCATCTGAACCATCTGGATGAGCTAAGACTGGGGATAAGGAAAGTCGATTCTTCAACTCCTGAAAATTCTTCTCGCAAGGGTCTGACCACTGAAACTTGACTTTTTTCTGAATCAATTTGGACATAGGGGATGCAATAGATGAAAATCCTTCAACAAACCGTCTGTAATAGCCAGCCAAACCCAAGAAAATCCTGATATCTAATGGAGAGATAGGTCTTGGCAATTTCTTACTGCTTTAGTCTTTTGAGGATCAACTCTAATGCTATCACCAAAAATAATGTGACCAAGAAATGCTACTAACCTTAGCCAAAATTTGCAGTTACTAAATTTGGCAAATAGCTGATGATCTCTAAGAGTCTAAAGTACTGTTCTGAGATGGTCTGCATGATCGCGCTCAGTGTGAGAATAAAACAGAATATCATCTATGAAGACTATGACGAACATGTCCAAGTACAACTTGAACATGTGGTTCATCAAGTCCATAAAAGCTTATGGGGCATTGGTAAGACCAAATGACATGACTAAGAATTCAAAGTGACCATACCGAGTACAAAAAGCTATTTTTAAAATGTCACTTTCTCTAACTCTGAGCTGATGATAGCCGGATCTGAGGTCTATCTTAGAGAAATAGATGGCACCCTAAAGTTGGTCAAACAAGTCATCAATTCTAGGAAGAGAATACTTGTTCTTGACTGTGACCTTATTGAGTTGACGGTAATCAATGCACATTCTGAGAGAACCGTCTTTCTTGCGCATGAATAAAACTGGTGCGCCCCACGGGGAAATGCTGGGTCTGATGAATCCCTTATCTAATAGATCCTTCAACTGTTATTTCAATTCTCTAAGTTCTGATGGTGTCATTCTATATGGTGGAATAGAGATAGGCCGAGTATCTAGAAGAAGATCAATGTCAAAGTCTATTTCCCTTTCGGGAGGAATTCCTAAAAGATCTTTGGGAAAGAGATCTAATTATTCATTCACTACTGGGACTGATTCAAGGCTGGGAGTTTTGGAACTAGTATCCTTAAATCAAATAAAATGATAGACACATCCTTTAGATATCATTTTCATTGCCCGAAAGTAGGAAACAAGCTGACTCTTGAAAGAGGATACACTACTCTTCCACTCAAGGACGGGTTTATTTGGAAACTAAACCTGGACTATTCTGTATCTGCAGTCGACTGTGGAATAGAAGGAATAAAGCCAATCCATGCCGAGAATGACATTAAAATCAGTCATTTCTAATTTGACTAAGTCTGCTGAAGTGTCTTTCTGAAATATCATAACCGGGCAGTTCCTATATACCCGCCGGGCTATGATGGTTTTTCCCACTAGGGTAGAGACTGAGAAGGGCTCTTCTAGAATTTTGGGACTAATTTCGAAATCAACCGCTATGTAGGGAGTAACAAAAGGCAAAGAAGCTCCTGGATCTAGCAAAGTATAAACATGCACATGAAAGATCTGTAACGTACCAGTAACTACATCAGGAGAATTTTCCTGATCTTATCAGGTCTAAAGAGCATATAGTCTATTTGGGCATTGCCCGCTAGTAGTACTGGTGGTGGTACCTTACTGATTTGGGTGATCGGACTGAGCTGAGGAGCGAAGATAACTCTGATAACCTAACTGAGGGCAGTCTTTGACTCTGTGGCCTGGCTTACCATAATCAAAATAGACATCACTGCCAGCTCTGCAAGCACCCTTGTGGTTCTTACCATAAGTCTGACAAAGGGGATTAGTTCGAGAATTGCTGACACTGCCCTAAGACTTAGAGCCTGGCACTCTATCTCTGAACTTAGGAGCTGGAGCACTGGCTGAAAAAGGAGCTAGAACTGATGACTTGGGAAAAAACTGAGGACGATTTCCTCCTTCTAATTTAGGCTGACTAAAATTGAAGCTACCTGTCCTAGCTTTTTTATTCTGTTTTTCCCTTTGCTTAATCTTCTTCTCCTCTATCTGCTGAGCATGGGTCATAAGTATGGCTAAAGTTATGTCACTATTTAGCATGGAAGATCTGCATTTATTAACCATTCTATCATTTACCCCTGAAGCAAACTTACTCATCTTGGCTCTGTTGTCTGCAACCACATAAGGGGCATATCTGGATAATTGAGTAAGCTTTAGAGAATACTCTTTCACCATCATATTTCCCTACCTGAGGTTGATGAATTATAGTACCTTAGCCTCTCTAAGCTCTTAGGGAAAGAATCTGTCTAAGAATACAGTGACAAACTCCTCTTACTCTATAGGACCTGCATCATCTGACCTTTTTAATTTCCACTATTTAAACCAAGTATGAGCCACATCCTACAACTGATATACAGCTAGCTCAACACTCTCAACCGTAGTCACTTCCATGATGTCTGTCACCTTCTGCACCTGATCTAGGAATTCCTGAGGGTCCTCATCTACTTTAGACACGTGGAAGGATAGAGGATTCATTTGGGTAAAGTCCTGAATCCTAGCTGCAGCTGAGTTGGCCAATGGGTTGGCTGGAATAATAGCTGGTCACTCATTATGGACAGCTACTGACTGAGCAAAAGTGATAAATACGGTCCTAAACTCCGCATGAGAAACATGATCTCCCAAAGGTTCTTCAGGCTGAGGGGCTGACTGATTTCTTCTCTTAGGAGGCATATTTTGAAATAAAGAGAAGAATCGAATTAGACTAAGAGATTAACTTGTGATTATGCTCACTGGCACGACATGAATACTGAATTGCCCCAAGTGATGATAATTATTTTGGCATATTGATATTATCTTGCAAGTGTAGTTGGTATGACGATACCAATAGTGTATGCCTAAATGTGTATTATGTTTCAATGAATGAAAATATGTGATAAATGATTTAATTGGTCTTTAATGAGGGTTGTGTAGCTGAGTCGTGAAGGTGAGGTCTCGAGGGACCAGTAATAGAAACCGTGATTGCCGACGTGGGGGTCTAAATAACTGGGTGGTTTGAGTCCCCCTTATTATTATTATTATTACTATTATATGATTGAGAGATTCGAGTCCCCCACATTATGCTACATGATTGAGTGCTTAAGTCACCTTGATGTGCCGGGAGGTTCAAGTCCCCCATGGTGCATATGTACGTCCTCTGGTTCGTGTAGCTATACATATTGGGGCCCTTCTAGATAGGGGAGAGCTAGACCCATATAGCTCATGGGTGCCTTCTTATATTATAACGGTTGAGCTACACAATCCAGGATAAAGTTTTAAAGTGCATACTAAGCCTTGATCCTTTCCTCGGTATGTTATTTATGTATGTATGTAACGATTTTCATATGGTTTTGAATTAAATGTGTCTTGGCTTTATTTTATCCTTTATCCCTAAGTTATATGCTAGTGTTCAGCCCACTAACTATCCCCGGGTGATGTATCTCCATGCAATGCAGGCACCGAAGATACTTCTACTTTTCTTGTGCAAAGTTAGGTAGATCAGCTCGATTCATCGGTCATTGGTGGTGAGGTGGTGAGATTTTATTTTTTGGAAGACTTGGACATTTCATCAGTTTCCATTCATAGATTAGAATTGAGAATTCACATTAACATTAACATTGTCATTGTCAGGGTGGGGGCATGTCCAGATACTTTATTGATTTTGATTTTGTTAGAAGTCTTTGTAGATTACTATGGACTTAGGTGATGTTGGTTTGTCATTTTGGTTGGTTACTGATCATCGGATTATAGACATGACTTAAATTCCTAGAGCTTATCTTATGTTATCTTGTTATATGTTCAGAATTCATTTGATGCTGGGGATATTATGTTTTGTTTGGTTAGGTGCAGGGGGTGGTCTATGGTCCTTGTTGGACTTGAGATGCCATCTCGTCCAGGCCCTGGTTTGGATCATGACAAAGTTCATATCAAAGCCTAGGTTTGGTGTCATTGGGTGTCCACAAAGTCGTGTCAAGTAGAGTCTCTTTTTTGGATGTGTAGCATGCCACACTTATAAGGGAGAGGCTACAAGGCATTTAAGAATTTTTCCCTTTCTCATTATTCTATTATGGGTTGTAGAGTCTAATATCTTAAAATCTCCTTTAATTTTTATAGGTGTACTTTTTAGATCAT
This sequence comes from Capsicum baccatum var. pendulum, assembly GCA_030864225.1. Classification (NCBI taxonomy): domain Eukaryota; kingdom Viridiplantae; phylum Streptophyta; class Magnoliopsida; order Solanales; family Solanaceae; genus Capsicum; species Capsicum baccatum. The sequence goes on along the minus strand of CM061558.1, from coordinate 68,605,624 downwards.
GCCTGCCTAAAGATCTAATGCTCGTGGAAACTCATCTACCCCGCCTGAGGATAATATGGATGGAGCTCGTCCTTCACAAGGAGTTTAGACCGATCTAGGGTCGCTGCTTCTGATTTCCCTGGTGGAGTTCTACCAGTCCCCCTAGCCCTCCTCGAATACCTCAAGCTGGTGTGTCTAATACTAAGTTTTGCCAGTTGATCCATTTGCTTACCCAGTTAGTGGCCTCTCAAATTGAGAGCATTGTTTCTATTGCTCCATCTTCTAAGGTGACTAGAGTTAGACAACTTATTAGACTGAGTCCTACGACTTTCACTGGTTCTAAAGTTGAGGAAGATCCTCAAAATTTCATTAATAGGATGGAAAAAAAATTATGTGATGCAGGCTACTGATATGGAGGGTATAGAATTCATTATTTATTAGTTGAAGGATGTGGTGTATTAATGGTATGAGGAATGTGATCATTCTAGGAGTGATGATACTAAGTTCCCTTTGTCGGATGTCTTCTCTAGTATTTTTCTTGATAGCTTCTTTTCTCAGGAGTTGAGGAAGGCGAAGGCTGAGGAATTCATGAATTTAAAGCAAGGCAGAATGACAGTAAAGGAGTATGCCTTAAAGTTTCATCAGCTGTCATGATTTTCTTCGAAATTAGTTTCTAGCATAAGGGCTAAAATGAGGAAGTTTGCTTTTGGATTATCCCATGATTTAATCTTGGAAAGCAAAGTTGCCTTGTTGAACAGGTATATGGACATCTTTAGACTTATGGTGTATATGCAACAAGTGGAAGAGGAAAACAAAAAGCAAGCAGAGATAAGTTAAAGGAAAAATAAGAAGTTTTGGTATTCGGATTAGGGTGGAGGTCAGCAGCAGGGTGGTTGAGATGATGGAAAATAGTCTAAGAAGAAGTGGCGTAATTTTGGTTCCTACTCTACGAATAGTGCTCCTTATTGAAAGTCATCAGGTGATCATAGGTTTCAAAATAGTATTGGTCCCAGGTCATAGGGTGACCAACCTCAGGCCAATGGTGTTGTCCTTTTAGGGCTACTTCTAGGGAAAATCAAATCCCTGTGTGCAGATTGATCGGATTGGTCATATGTAGAGAGACTATCCTTCTAGGGTTGCTTCTGGGGAAAATTAGATCTCTGTTTCTACTTCATCTGCTCTTACACCAAAGGGTTCTACTTTTGCTTCTAACTCTGGCACTAATCGAAACCGTCTGTACGCTTTTGCCATCCGCCAAGATTTTGAGGCATCCCCTGATGTGGCTACTGGTACGCTCAAATTTTCTCTCGTGATGTATATTGTCTACTTGATCTTGGATCTACCTTCTCTTATGTGACTCTTTATGTGGCTATTCATTTTGATTTTGATCCTCAGTGCATTTTGGATCTCTTCTCTGTGTCTACCCTGGTGGGTGACTCTATTGTGGCTAAAAGGGTTTATAGGGGTTGTGCAATGTCGTTCAGTAGTAGAGAGACCTTGGTGACTATGATAGAGTTGGACATGTTAGACTTTGATGTGATTTTAGGGGTAGATTAGTTGTATTCGTGTTATGTGTCTCTTGATTGTTGGACCCGAAGGGTCAGTTTCCACTTCCCTAATAAGTTGGGGATTGAATGGGAAGGTAGTTCCCTAGTGCCTAAGAAAAGGTTCATTTCATATCTTAAAGACCAAAAATTAATTTTCAAGGGTGCCTCTACCGTCTAGTGAATGCTGAGAATTCTCGATCCAAAGGTACTTCATTACAATCTGTCCCGGTGGTCTACAAATTTCCTGAGGTGTTCCTTAATGATCTTTTTGGTATTCCTCTTGATAGGAAAATTGATTTTGGAATTGATCTTATTTTAGACACTTGTCCTATTTCTAACCCTTCTTATAGAATGTCTTCAGTTGAGTTGAAGAAACTCAAAGAGCAGTTTAAAGATCTTTTAGATAAGGTTTTTATCTGCCCTAGCATGTCTCTATGGGGTGCTACAGTTCTCTTTATGCGTAAGAAAGATGGGTCCCTTTGAATGTGTATAGATTACTGCCAGTTGAATAAGGTAACTGTTAAGAATAAGTTTACATTTCCTAGGATTGAGGATCTCTTTGATCAGCTTTAGGGTGCTAAGTACTTTTCCAAGATTGTTCTTCGGTCAAGTTACCATTAGTTGAAGATTAGGGAAGTGGATATCCCTAAGACTGCCTTTCAAACCCGGTATGGTCATTTTGAGTTTCTAGTGATGTCTTTTGGTTTAACTAATGCCCTAGTGGCATTAATGGATCTTATGAATTGTGTACTCCATCAGTTCTTGGATTTGTTCATAATTGTATTTATTGATGATATTTTGGTGTATTCTAAGAGTGAGACAGATCATGATGATTACCTCTGCTTTGTGTTGCAAACCTTGAAAGATTAGCGGTTGTATGAGAAATTCTCTAAATGTGAGTTATGATTAAATGTTGTGACCTATCTGGGTCATATTATTTCAAGTAAAGGGATCATGGTGGATCGGCTGAAAGTTGTGGTAGTTAAGAAGTGGCCTAGACCCATGACTCCAACTGACATTCGAAACTTCTTGGGTTTAGCCGATTATTATAGGACGGTTTGTAGAAATCTTCTCTTTTATATTTGCACCATTGCCTAAGTTGACTTAGAAGAAGGTGAATTTTTTGTGGTCTGATGCTTGTGAGGGTAGTTTAAAGAAGTTGAAATATAAGTTAACTTTGGCTTCAGTTTTGACTCTACCTGATGGTACTGATGGTTTTGGTGTTTATTTTGATGTGTCTCAGGTTAGAATGGGTTGTAAGTTGATGCAACATGGTAAAGTAGTTATATATGCTTCTCGACAGTTGAAGGTGCACGAGAAGAACTATCTGACGTATAATTTGGAGTTGTTGGTTGTGGTTTTTTCTTTACAGATTTGGTGCCACTATTTGTATAGGGTCCATGTTGATATCTTCTTGGACCAAAAGAATTTGCCGTATGTGTTCACCCAGAAGGAGTTGAATCTCAGGCAAAGGAGATAGCTTGAGTTGCTCAAGGACTACAACATGAGTCTCCACTATCACCCAGATAAAGTTAACGTGGTTATTGATGCTCTAAGAAGGTTTTCTATATGAATATTATACCATGTAGATGTGAAGAAGCGACTGGTGAAAGATATTCACCATTTGTCTAATCTTGGAGTTTGTTTCTTAGACTCTAAGGGTGGTGGTGTAATTGTGCAAGAGGTAGAGAAGTCATCTCTTGGTGCTGAGGTGAAGGAGAAGCAGGTTTTGGATCCCATCTTGATGCGAATTAAGGATGATGTGGGTCACCAGAAAGTGATGGCTTTCGAGATCAGTGGTGATGGTATCTTGAGGTACCAAGGAAGGTTATGTGTTCCAGATGTTGATGGGCTACGAGAGAGGATTTTGGCGGAAGCTCATGAGTCAAGGTATATTTTTCATCCTGGTTCAACGAAGGTGTACTATGACTTAAGAGAAATTTATTGGTGGAATAACTTGAAGAGGGATATGGCCAATTTTGTGGCTAAGTATTTAGTTTGTCAGCAAGTGAAGGTAGAGCACTTAAGCCCTGGTGGTTTGTCTCAAGAGATTGAATTGCCTGTATGGAAATATGAAGCGATTAATATGGATTTCGTTATTGGTCTTCCACGGTCCCGTTAGCAGTTTAATTCCATTTGGGTCATAATGGATAGGATGACTAAGTCCGCTCACTTCTTGCCAGTGAGAATTAATTATTCGGTGAAGGATTATGCTAAGCTCTTCATTGAAGAGATCGTGAAATTGCATGGTGCTCCAGTTTCTATTATGTCTGATTGAGGTATACAATTCTCATCTCACTTTTGGCGTTCCTTTCAGAGAGGTTTGGGGACTAAGGTGAACCTTAGCACCGCTTTCCACCCGCAGATGGATGGACAGGCGAAGAGGATAATACAGACTTTGAAAGATATGTTAAGGTCTTGTGTGATCAATTTTGGTGGTATTTGGGTTGACCATTTGCCTCTCGTTGAGTCTGCATATAATAATAACTATCACTCAAGTATTGGGATGGCTCAGTTTGAGGCTTTGTATGGTAAGAGGTGTAGGTCTCCTATTGGGTGGTTCGAGGTTGGTGAGAATAGGTTATATGGTTCCAACTTGGTTCACTAAGCTATGAAGAAGATGAAGGTGATTTGGGATAGGCTTAATACCACCCAAAGTCGCCAAAAGTCCTATGTGGATATAAAGCAAAGATATTTGGAGTTTGACGTGGATAAGGCGAATGGGCAATTTGGCTTATGAGTTGGATTTGCCTTTGAGTATGAGTTCTATTGATCCTGTCTTCCAGTAATGACCCGAGACTACCCCCTAGTCATTACACGGTGCTTACGATACCTACTATGAGCACTGAATAATATAATCATGAATGTGGAAGAATAACTGAAATACCTTAAGGTTTTAATAATGAAACGACTACTGAATGATGAATCTGGCATAATACTAAAATCTGAATAGCTAACTGTAGTGTCTGAAAAGCCTCTAAACTGAATACTGTGAGTTGATGTGACAGGCCTCCAACTAACTCTACTAAATACTGAGATAAAGACATGAAGTAATATAATCTGTCCTCAGATGATGAGGACTCACCACTTCTACTGTACTATTGACAATTTGAGGGACTAAGTGCGATCCGAGAATTAAGTGTCAACACCTATGATATGATACATCATAGCATAAAAGAAAGGTATGCGATCAGTACTTTGAATGTACTGGTATGCTAAATGAGGAAGAATGATATGCATGGTTTCATGAATAGGAATAATAATAGCTAACTGATTATACATGTAAAACATAGAGTACTGAGTAGAGAACATAAAATCTGTAGGTACTGAGAATATGGAGAAATCTGTAAATACTGAGTATGCATGACAATCTATAAATACTGAAGATACATGAAAATCTGTGAACATTGGGGATGCATGATCAAGCATGTAACATGGACTACATAAAATTTGTAAACTAAAATACTGACAAAATACTGATATCTGTATGCTTTGGCCAAACAACTCTAAGACTGTATAACTGAACTGAGACCATAACTGAGACTATATTTGAGACTGTAAGAGGTATCATCTAACCGACATTCTCTAAAGGTTCCAACCTGTAACCCCAGTTGGAGAGTGTTAATACCATGTCACGGGTACTAACAATAGCTGTGTGGATTCACTAAACTGATATATTATCCAAGGGACTAAGGGTGTCAAGCCTGAACTGATGAGTGACCCCTATGAGATAGTCAAGCCTAGTCTGACGGGTGACTACTTATACCCTACGCTGGCTATGTAGTTCTAAAGTATAGGGACTGCTACTAACGACTCTTCCTATCTGATGGGGAAGTCGTCATCCCTGCACTCGCTTGATGCTAAATCCTACTCCCAACTGAAAGACACTAAGATACTGGACTGTTCTGAGTTTAATGACTGATATCTGACTATTTTAATAATAATATAGTATAATCTGAAGACTATTCTGTAATGTACTGAGACTAGACTAAATAAACAGCTATGGTTTTCGGGTATTCAATACCCCCAGGACTCAAAAACAATAAGTAAAATGACACTAAAACTTGGAGATTAGAACATGAAGGCTTTTATTAAATCAATCACTCTTGTAGGCATTTTATCAAACACTTGTATTTCATGGTTTAAAACAATCATAGGAATGTCATAAAATATATAGAAATAGCATGAATCCGACATAATAGAGTTAAATCATCGTCTTGTTCAATAAATAACAACATTAAAACATGAAGGATTAAATAATAACAATAATTTCATGGTAACATGGTATAGAATCATAGTTCATGGAGATTCATGGGTGAAATCACAATTTAAAACATAATAACTTGAATAGATCACAATTTTATAATTTAAAAGGGTTGCTTGGACTCCATGGATGAACATCTAACATACATTAATTGATGGATTTCTTGAAGTTCTTAGTGAATTCTTGAGGATTGACCTTGAATTTAAGAGCTAGGGTTCTTGATTGGGAGAGATCTTCTTTGATTTGGGGGGGAAATTATTAAAATAATGAAATAATGGGTTAATTAGGATGAATTTCATATTAAAGGATGACTAGAGTGAGGGGAAAAAGACTGTAATGCCCTCAGATTTAAAATTTGGAATTACTAAAAAATTCCCAATTTTATGAGCTAGCGCGATGCGGCGCTATCGCAGCGTGTCACTAGAATTGGGCAACTAGGAATTGAGGGCTTAGAGAGACGTGGAGGAATTGTTGTGCCCTTTTGATTCTGAAATTCACCCTTGGGGCGACGCGCCATTATCGTGATAAGACACTGGAAAAGGAAAATTGGGATTTTGGTTGACGGCATGATGTGGTGGTTTCGTGGAGCTTCACTAGAAATTGACAATCATAATTTATGCTAGCTCCGCGACGCGCTAAGGGTTAAAATGATGGTGTTCAATGACTGAAACTAAAAATCTCCATAACTTCTTACCTGGTTATCGATTTAAGCAAATTTTATATCGTTGGAAAGCTAATTCAATTCCTACACAATGGCAGGCTCTAAACTTGAAAATAATGAGTGTTTTGAAAATTCTATTTACGAATACTCATGTATAGGGACTTAGATTATGTTAGGGAAATATGGGGTATTACAATATTTCCCCTTGGGACCATTCATCCTCAAATGAGACTGGTTAAGCTGAGGGAAAACTGATAGACTAAGCTTACACACTCAACATGCATATATGATGCATAGAATGCATGACTGAACTAATTCATGAATGCACTACCGACATGAACATGATGTGCAACTGAAACTGAGCATGATAGAGAAAACTCTTAAGAATATTTGGTACCTTAAACTGAATTTGGATTCGCGGAGAAAAGATGAGGGTACTTGGTCCATATATCTGCCTCTGCTTCCCAATTGGCTCCCTCAACGGACTAATTCGGCCAAAGAACTTTGACTAGTGAAACTTCTTTGTTCCTAAGTCTATGAACTTGATGATCAAGAATTTCGATTGAAACTTCGTCAAAGGAAATACTGTTCTGAAGATCTACACTTTCTAAGGGAAAAACTACAGTTGGTTCACCAATACACTTTTTCAACAATGAGACATGGAACACTGGGTGTACTGAGGCTAAATCTGAAGGCAACTCAAGCTCTAAGCTACCTTTCCAAAATGACTGAGAATTCTAAAAGGATCGATATATCGGGAACTGAGTTTCCCTTTTTTGCCGAATCTCTTCACTTCTTTCATGAAAGAGATTTTCAAGTATATGAAATCACCGACCTCAAACTCGAGATCCTTTCTCCTCACGCCTGCATATGATTTTTGTCAACTCTGGGCAACCCTAAGCCTTTCTCTGACCAACTGAATCTTCTCTAACGCATCAAACATCAAGTCAGGCCCTACTACTGTGGCCTCACCTACTTCAAACCAACCAATTAGAGATCTACATCTTCTTCCATAGAGAGCCTCAAATGGAGCCATACGGATACTGGAATGATAGCTTTTATTGTATGACAATTCAATCAAAGGCAATTGGTCATCCCAACTACCTTTAAAATCAACTAAACATGCTCTCAGCATATCGTATAGAGTCTGAATGGTCCTTTCTGCTTGACCATCTGTCTGAGGGTGAAAAGTTGTACTGAGGTAGACTTGGGTACCAAGACCCTTTTAGAACACTTTCTAGAAATGAGAGGTAAACTGGGTACCTCTGTCTAAGATGATATATAAGGAAACATCGTGCAACCTAACCAATTCTCTGAGAAAGAGTTTGGCATAGTCCTCAGCTGAATAAGAGGTATGGACTAGAAAGAAATGGGCTAATTTGGTTATCTTATCTATGATAACCCAAAAAGAATTATGCTGATAATGGGTACGAGGCAAACCTTTCACAAAGTCCATGTTCACTTCCTTCCATTTCCACATGGGAATATTGAACTCTTGTATGGACCCATTAGGCTTTTGGTTCTCAATATTAACTTGTTGGCATGTAGAGCACTTAGCTACAAACTCTACAATATCTCTCTTCATCCCACTCCACCAATAGATCTCCCGCAAATCGTGGTATATCTTAGTGGCCCCTGGATGAATAGAGTAAGGCGCACCATGCACTTCTACAAGAATTTGTTGCCTCAAATCATCTATACCAGGCACACACAATCTACCCTGACAACGCAAAACACCATCTCCCCCTTGGGAAAAAACCTCCATTTTCTGGTCTCTAACTAAATCCTTTAACTTAACTAGACTAGGATCTCTATCCTGCTTTCCTTTAACTTAAAAAATAGAGATGATCCCTCTGTTGAGTCGACTAAGTGGACACCTAGTCAGGCGAACTGATGAACTTCCTGAGCTAACTTCTTCTTACCATCGTCAACATAAGCAACACTACCCATAGACAATCTACTGAGAGCATCAGCCACTACATTGTGCTTTTCCGGATGATATAGAACACTCATGTCATAATCCTTCAATAACTCCAACCACCTTCTCTAACGCAGATTCAAATCTTTCTAAGAGAACATATACTGAAGGCTTTTGTGATCTGTGAATACATCTACATGCACTCCATACAAGTAATGCCTCTAAATATTTAAGGCAAATACTATAGCTGCTAACTCAAGATAATGAGTAGGGTAATTCTTCTCATGGGGTTTAAGCTGTCTGGAGGCATAGGCTACGACCTTACCTCTTTGCATGAGGAAACAACCCAAACCTACTCTGGATGCATCACAGTACATAAAAAAACCATCTAAACTGTTTGGTAGAGCCAAAATTGGGGCTAAGGTGAGTCGAGTCCTTAACTCCTGAAAACTCTTCTCGCAGGAATCTGCCCACTGAAACTTAAATTTCTTTTGAGTCAAACTGGACATGGGGGGTGAAATAGAATAAAAACCTTTAACAAACCAACGGTAATAGCCAGATAAACCCAAGAAACTCCTAATATCTGATGGAGAGATGGGTTTAGGCTAGTCTCTTACCGCCTCAGTCTTTTAAGGATCGACTCTAATGCCATCACCAAAAATGATATGGAGAAGGAAAGCTACTAATCTTAGCCAAAATTTACACTTACTGAATTTAGCAAACAACTGGTGAGCTCTAAGAGTCTGCAATACTATTCTGAGATGGTCTGCATAATCATTTTCTCTACGAGAGTAAACAAGAATGTCATCAATGAAGACTATGGCAAACATGTCCAAGTACTGCTTGAAAACTCGGTTCATCAAGTCCATGAAGGTTTTTGGAGCATTCGTAAGACCAAAGGATATGACTATAATTCGAAGTGACCATACTTAGTTCGGAAAGTTATTTTTGAAATGTCACATTCCCTGATCCTAAGCAGATAATAGCCTGATCTGAGGTCAATCTTGGAAAAGCATCTAGAACCTTGAAGTTGATCAAACAAGTCATTGATTCTAGGTAGTGGATATTTATTCTTGACTGTGAATTTGTTCAACTGAAGGTAGTCTATGCACATTCTGAGTGAACTATCTTTCTTACGCACGAATAGAATAGGTGCGCCCCACGAGGAGATGCTAGGTCTGATGAATCCCTTATCTAAGAGATCCTTCAACTGTTCTTTTAGTTCTTTGAGTTCAACTGGAGCTATTATGTATGGAAAAATATATATAGGCTGAGTATCTAGGAGAAGGTCTATTCCGAAGTTGATTTCTTTTTCGGGAGAAACTCTGGGGAGATCTTCAGGAAATACATCTGAGAATTCATTTACTATTGGAACTGATTCAAGAGTTGAAGTTTCTGAGTTAGAGTCTTTGACTCGAACGAGAAGGTAAATAAATCCCTTTGATACCATCTTTCTGGCTCTAAGGTACGAGATCAACTGATCCCTAAGAGCTATAGTACTACCCCTCCATTCAAGCACTGGTTCATTTAGGAACTAAAAGTGAACTATTTTGTTTCTACAGTCAATTGAAGCATAGCATGAGTGGAGCCAATCCATGCCAAGAATGACATCAAAATCCATCATCTCTAACTCCACGAGATCAAATAAGGTAACTTTCTGAGATAATATGACTGGACAGATCCTGTATACCTATCTGGCTATAATAGAAACACCAACTGGGGTGGAAACTAAAAAGGGGTCTGCTAGTATTTTAGGGCTGACTCTGAAGTTGACGGCTATATATGAAGTTACAAAAGAAAGAGAAGCTCCAGGGTCTAGTAAAGAATAAACATGTAAGTGAAAGACCAGCAACGTACCAGTAACTACGTCAGGAGAATTTTCCTAATTTTGGTAGTACTGAAGAGCATCTAATCTATGTAGACGCTAACCACTAGTAGACTAGAAGTGGAACCCTGCTGAGTTGGACGATCGGATGGAACTGACAACTGATGGGACTGGCCCTGTTGGAGCACTTCCCTACCCTTCTGAGAAACTACCCAATACTTCCGAATCTAATAGTCTGGCTTGCCACACCCAAAGCACACATCACTACCTATTTTACACTTATTCTGATGATGTTTGCCATACCTTTGACATAAAGTATTGGTACGAGCACTACTAACACTGACCTGGGACTTAGAGCCTGGTTCCCTATCCCTATTCTGAATTTAGGTACTGGAGCACTAGCTGAAGAGGGTGCTGGGGCTAAATCCTTCTGATGAAATTGAGGACGGTTACCACCTTCTAACTTTGGCTGATTGAAATTAAAAGTACCTATCCTAGCTCTCTTGTTTCCTCTCTCCCTCTCCTTAATCTTTTGTTTTTTATCTATTGAGCAGTCTAGACAAGTCCATCTCAATAATAAGCATCGCAGTCCTGCACTTCTTGACCATACTATCAGATACGCCAGACACAAACTTACTTATCTTGGACCTATTATCAACCACCACATGAGGAGCATACCTATCTAACTGAGTAAACTTGAGGAAATAGTCCCTCATACTCATGCTACCTTGCCTCAAATTAATGAACTCTAACACTTTGGTCTCTCTCACCTCTAATGGGAAAAATCTGTCTAAGAAATCTCTGGCAAACTCTTCCCATTCTATAGGCCCTGTATCTACACCTCTATCAACTTTTCACTGCTTAAACAAAGTATGGGTTACATCATGCAATTGATATACATCCAACTCAGCACTCTGACTATACATCACCCCTATAGCATTCATTACATTTTGAACCATATCTAGGAATTCTCGTGGATCCTCTTTATACTTTGATCCAGTGAAAGAAGGAGGATTCATTCGGGTGAAATCCTGAATTCTAGTTGCAACAGTATTGGCCACTGGGTTGGCTAGAACAGTAGTTGGCCATTCATTCTATGCTGCTATGGAGTTTGCTAGAGTAGTGAACACAGCTCTAAATTCTGTGTGAGAGATATGCTCATCTAGAGGATCTGCCTGGATGGATAGAGGGGCTGGCTAAGTTCTTATTCTTCTTCCATTCTTGTGGGGAGGCATGTTCTGTAAACGAAAGGAAGAAGTGGATTAGACAGAGAATTTAACTTGAGCTCATTCTCACTCATATGACATGAACACTAAAAGAAGGGAAACCGTTTGCTAAAAGCCTTGTAGCCTCTCATCCATAAGTGTGGTGTGCTACACACCCATGCACAAGACTCTACTCAGGGTGGCTTTCAGACTTCCTAGGATACTTTATAACCTTAGGCTCTGACATTAAGTTTGTAATGACCTGAGACTACCCCCTAGTCATTACACGGTGCTTACAGTCCCAAGGGACCATAATCTAACCCATGAGCTGGTACCTACTGTGATCACTGAATAATATAATCATAAATGTGGAAGAATAACTGAAATGCCTTAAGGTTTTAATAATAAAATGACTACTAAATGATGAATATGGCATAATACTGATATCTGAATAATTTGAATAGCTAACTGTAGTGTTTGAAAAACCTCAAAACTGAATACTGCGAGTTGATGGTAAAGGCCCCCAACTAACTCTACTAAATACTGAGATAAATACATAAAGTAATATAATCTATCGTCGGATGATGAGGACTCACTGCTGCTACTGTACTGCTGATAATCTAAAGGACTAAGTGCGATCTGGGAACTGAGCGTCAACACCTATAATATGATACATCATAGCACAAAAGAAAGGTATGCGATCAGTACTTTCAATGTACTGGTATGCTAAATGAGGAAGAATGATATGCATGGTTTCATGAATAGAAATAATAATAGATAAATGATTATACATGTAAAACATAGAGTACTGAGTAGAGAACATAAAATCTGTAGGTACTAAAAATATAGAGAAATTTGTAACTATTGAGTATGCATAATAGTCTGTAGTTAATAAAGATATGTGAAAATCTGTGAACACTGGGGATGCATGACCAAGCATATAACATGGACTGAGTAAAATCTGTAAACTAAAATACTGACAAAATACTGATATTTGAATGCTTTAGTCAAATAACTCTAAGACTGTATAACTGAATTGAGACTGTAACTAAGATTATATCTGAGACTATGGGAGGTATCATCTAACCGACATTCCCCAATTTGAGCTACTAGGGGTCCAACCTATAACCCCAGCTAGAAGAGTGTTAATACCATGCCACGAGTACTAACAATGGTTGTGTGGATCCACTAAACTGATATAATGTCCAAAAGACTAAGGGTGTCAATCCTAAACTAATGGGTGACCCCTGCGAGATAGTCAAGCCTAGTCTGATGGGTGACTACTCAAATCCTATGTTGGCTACGTAGTTCTAGAGTGTAGGGACTTCTACTAACGACTCTGCCTATCTGACGAGGAAGCTTCCATCCCTGCTCTCGCTCGGTGCTAAATCTTTCTCCCAACTGGAAAACACTAAGATACTGGATTGTTCTGAGTTTAATGAATGATGTCTGACTGTTCCGATAATATTCATAGTACAATTTGAAGACTATTCTGTAATGTATTGAGACTAGACTAAATAAACAGCTATGGTTTTCGGGTATTCAATACCCCCAGGACTCAAAAACAATAATAGTAAAATGACACTAAAACATAGAGATTAGAACATGAAGGCTTTTATTAAATCAATCACTCTTGTAGGCATTTTATCAAACACTTATAGTTCATGGTTTAGAACAATCATAGGAATGTCATAAAACATATAGAAATAGCATGAATCCGACATAGTAGAGTTAAATTGTGGTCTTGTTCAATAAATAACAACATTAAAACATAGAAGATTAAATAATAACAATAATTTCATGGTAACATGGTATAGAATTATAGTTCATGGAGATTCATGGGTGAAATCATAATTTAAAATAGAATAACTTGAAAAGATCACAATTTTATAATTTAAAAGGGTTGCTTGGACTCCATGGATGAAAGGAATCCATTGATGAACATCTACCATAACTTAATTGATGGATTTCTTAAAGTTTTTGGTGAATTCTTGAGAATTAACCTTGAATTTGAGAGATAGGGTTCTTAATTGGTAGATCATCTTCTTTGATTTGGGGAAAAAGTTATTAAAATAATGAAACAATGGGTTAATTAGGGTGAATTTTATGTTAAAGGCTGACGGGGTGAGGGGAAAAAGACTGTAATGCCTTCAGCTTTGAAACTCGAAATTACTGAAAAATTCTCAATTTTGTGAGTTAGCACGATGTGGTTCTATCGTGCTGTGTCACTGGAATTAGACAACTGTAAACTGAGGCCTTGGTGCGACGCGGAGGAATCGTGGTGCTCTTTTGATTCTGAAATTCACCCTTGGCACGACGCGCCATTATCCCGAGAGGACGCTGGAAAAGGACAATTGGGATTTTTGCTGACAGCATGACATAGTGTTTTCATGGATCTTTACTGGAAATTGACAATCATCATTTATGCTTTCTCCGTGATTCTTTAAGGGTTAAAATGACGATGTTGAACGACTGAAACTTAAAATCGCTATAACTTCTTACTCGGTTATCGGATTTAGGCAAATTTTATATCATTGAAAAGATAATTCAATTTCCTACACAATGGTAGGCTCTAAACTTGAAAATAATAAGTTTTTCAAAAATGCTATATCAGAATACTCATGTATAGGGACTTAAATTATATTAGGGAAATACGGGGTATTACACTTCCATATGTCGATGTTGAGAAAATGTGTAAGTGATTCTTTCTTGTCGTTCCTTTGAAAATATGGGTGTCTCTAATTCCTTGTCCTATGAGGAAATCTCGATTAAGATTTTAGATCAGCAAGCCCGTCGGTTGCGGACTAAGGATGTGGCTTCGGTATAGGTTCTATGAAGGAACCAAAAGGTTGAAGAGTCCACTTGGGAATCTGAAGAAGACATGAAGTCCAAGTATCCATTCTTGTTTCCTATTTTGGATAATCGTGTGCATGAGGTATGTGTATTCCTTAGCATCTTTATTTTCTGACATCATTAAACAAAATTGTAAATTCCTTAATATCTTTGTTTTTGTCTTTGGTATAGGTAGGAGTGGGTGTGTCTCGGAGTTAAATCATGTTAATAAGTGTCTTGTCGTATTATTTAAGGATGAATGATCTTAAGGGAGGGAGTATGCAACACCCTGGATCCTTGGTCCTTGAAAATTTCTAAAAGTTTATACTCACTGTCCTCATTACAACTCTCCTTACGAGTTGTAGGGAGTCTTAATGAGTTGTTGGATCTAAATCGTAGCCTAATCTGAGTATGAGCGGTTCTCAATGAGTCGTATGGACTCATTATGAGTCGTAATATCGCAACAGTAGTCAAACCAGTATGAGTCATAGGATCCCCTAATGAGTCATATTATGTAGGTCTTAGGTTCAACAATATGTGTGCCTAATGACACTGTCTTGGATATGACTCATGGTAAAGAGTCATAACGTGTTGTTACGAGTCATCGTGTGACCCGTAGTCACTGGCGATAAATTTTTTAGTTTTTAAACTAAGGGAACTTTGGACTTTTTCTGCTTTACCCACATAGACCCCACGTCCATAAGGTATATTTAGGGTGTTATTTTAATACTTTAAAAAATAGAAAACCCTCTTTACTCTTTCAAATTCCTTCAAGAAAAGCAAATTGGGGTTTCTTCAAGGTTGAGCATCTAGGGGTCAATTCAAGGTTTCTTCTCCATAATTAAAAATCTTGCAGGCATGTTACTCTTCCCTAATTATTACTTTTCTAAAAGCATATGTTTTAAAGTATTATTCATTTAGTTTTGGTGTTAGGTTTGGAACATGGGTTAAGGGTTTTGAATGCTTGTGTCTGAACAATGTTTTCAAATAGTTTACATATGATTGATCATGCTTTATTATAGTTTTGAACTTGTGGGGTGCATGGGTATGGTGAATAAACTAGGTGATTGTGATTTTCCTCAATTTGTAAATATTGACAATTAAAGTGGTAATGGTCTCAATCTCATATTGTGAAATTGGTTTTGAATATGAAAAGTATGCACATTGAACTACTCTTGAACTATTGTATAATTTGAAAAGTTAATAAAGCATAATGATTTTTAATTGAACCCATGAGGTGGTGTAATTCCCTAAGATAATGTATAATTGAACCAAGGGAGTTGTGAATTCCCCCAAGTAATGATAATTAATTTGGCATGTTGATGTTACCTTGCAAATGTAGTTGGTATGACGATACCAACAATGTATGTCTATATGTATATTATGTTTCAATGAATGGGAATGTTTGAAAAATAATTTAATTGGGATTTAATGAGAGTTGTGTAGTAGAGTCGTGATTATGGATGTAATGACCCAGGACCCCCTAGTTGTTACGCGGTGCTCACGACCCCGAAGGACCATAAGCTAACCCATTGAATAATAACACTGTAATTAATATAAAAAATAGGCTAAAATTCCATAAGGTTCAAAACAAATGAAATATGATAACTAACAACATCTGATAAGAACTAAACACTATCTGAAAACTAGTCTGAAAAGCCTTTAACTAAATCTGTCTGAAAGTGGAGTTGATGGGACAATCCCCCAACTAACTCCATCTACTAAACTAATACATCTACTTAAAATATAAAATAGTATAATATCCTCGAATGATAAGGACTCACTGCTAAATCTACTACTGTTGGCTGAACCTGAATCTACTATATGTGATCGGGAACCTGAGCGCCCGAAACTATGATATGAAATAATCTACTATACATGATCGGGAACCTGAGCGTCCAAAACTATGATATGAAATATCATAGCACATAAAATTATATGTTAGTACATATTAATATACTGGTATGCTAGATTAGGTAAGGCTGAATACAAGGGTTTATATGCATGAGGATACAACTGACTAAATGAGAAGAACTAAACATGAGAGTACGTGGAGAATTTGAGAATACTGTAAATACTGAGAATGCGATCTATACATATATATATATATACAAACTATAATTGAGCTTTTATGAAGCTAAGTATTGAATTTTAATAACTGATTAACTGATACTAATTGACTCTATCTGACAGTCCTGATTCTATAAGGCTGAGTTAAGTTTTGAACTGAAGACTGAAACTGAAACTATGGGAGGTAATCATCTAACTGACATGCCCTTTTCTAAACTGATTGGGCTCCAACCTGTAACCCCAGCTGGAAGGGTGCTAATACCGTGCCACGGGTACTAACACTAGAAAACCAGGATGCCAAGCCTAACTGATGAGTGACACCTGGGTGGAGCCAAGCCTAATCTAATGGGTGACCCCTGGAAGGTAGTCAAGCCTAGTCTAATGGGTGAATCCTTATCCTACGTTGTCTATGCAGTTCTGGAGTATAAGGATTGCTATTAATGACTCTACCTATTTGACGGGAAAGCCATCATCCCTACTCTTGCTCGGTGTTGAATCCTACTCCCAACTGAAAAACATTGAACTAAATATACTGGATTGGACTAGACTGAGACTACGTTTACTGAGTTTTCCTAAGTTCTGTAATTGACTGAGTTCTACTAAGTTCTATAACAAACTGAGAGTACTGATCGTGACATGACTGATACAATTCTATATCTGATACTGGCTGTAGGTAAACAGCTAAATTGTCAGGTATTAGATACCCCCAGGACTCGATAGCATGAGAAGTAAAGCAAAGCATAATCTTGAATAATATAACAATGTTTAATTGGTCATAATTCATTCATAGAGACATTTCATCAAACACTTGTAATGCATTAACTTGTACATGAATGGGATCACATAATAACATGTCATGCTTTCACTAGTCAATTCACATAAGCATCTTATCAAACACTTGTAGGGCATAAGATTTTACATGATTAAGATCTCATAATAACATCTCATGATTTCCTTATCTAATTCACATTGGCATTTTAGCAAATACTTGGGGAGCATGAGTATTTTACATAATAATGGTCATTACATAAACATAATAAATACAATACTCAATTACAAATTCAAGGATTTAGCATGTAATTCATATAATTTCCCCCTGAATCCTTGAATTTGTAATTGAGTATTGTATTTATTATGTTTATGTAATGACCATATAATTTCCCCCTAAATACTATTCTATTTTTCATGAATCTTATCGTAATCATGGATTGAAAACTAAATCAACATCATAGATGCATTAATCACTTTATAAATTTAAGGGTCTATCAAGATAAGCACATATTTGTTATACATGATATTTAATTTCATGAAACTTGCATTTAAATCATGGATTGGAACCCAACTAATATTATGAACATGAATTCAATCTAATTAAAACATGGAAATCATAAATACATCATCTTTGTACTTTGAAAAAGGATTCTTGGACTTCATGGGTGAAAGGGACCCATGAATCAACACCTAACATACCTTGGAAGATTCTTTCTTGAAGGTTCTTAAAGGAAATCCTTAGGCTTGCTCTTGATTTCTTGAACTAGGGTTTAGCCCCTTTGAGAGAGAATTTTGTGTTTAAATTTTGTGTTTAGATTGATTAGGGCCACGGAAAAATACCAACTTACCCCTGGATGGGTTTAAAAATCATCAATAAAATATCTCGATTTTAGGCCCTGGCGCGACGCGGCACTATCGTGCCATGTCACTAGAAACTGACGATTGGGAAGTGCAGCGCGGCCCATCGTGGTGCCTCACTGGTTGTGAATTTTTCATTTGGCGCAATGCACCAGGATTGCGCTGGAACACTGGAAAAGAAAGATTTCAAAATTGAGCCTTGGTGTGATGCGCCAATATCATGGAGGCTCACCGGTTTTTAATGATTGCCTTTTTTGGCTGGCTCCGCGATGTGCTGACGTCTCAGGTGATACACTGTCTTACTAAAATGGTCATAACTCTTCGTCCGGGTGTCGAATTTGGGCGAATTTTATATCGATGGAAAGCTTATTCAATTTTCTACACAACAAAAATTCAAAACCTTGAAAATTTCACATATATAAAAGTGTATTCATATTTAAAGAAAGTCTTTGACAATTTTTGGGATGAATTTAAGATAGGTAAAAGCACGGGGTATTAAAGTGGAGGTCTTGAGAACCAATACTAAAAACCATGATTGACAATGCAAGGGTCTAAATAATTGAGTAGTCTGAGTCTCCCTTATTATTATTATTATTAGATGATTGAGAGTTTTGAGTCTTCCATATTATAATACATGATTGGGTGATTAAGTCACCTTGATATGCCAAAGAGGTTCGAGTCCCCTATGGTGCATATATACGTCCTTTGATTTGTGTGGCTACACGCACTGGCACCCTTCTAGCTAGGGGAGAGCTAGACCCAATATCCTGTGGGTGCCTTCTTATATTATGATAGTTGAGGTACACAATCCATGCTAAAGTTTTAAAGTGCATGCTAAGGCTTTTATCCTTTCCCAGGCATATTATTTATGTATGTGTGTAATGATGTTCACATGGTTTTGAATTGGATGTTTCTTGGCTTTATTTTATCCCTTATTCCTGAGTTACATGCTAGTGCTCAACCCACTAACCATCCCCGGACATTGTATCCCCACATGATGAAGGCTCCAAAGATACTTCTACTTTTCTTGCACAGAGTTAGGTGGATTGGATTGATTCATCGGTCGTTGGTGGTGAAGTGGTGAGCTTTCATTTTTCAGAAGACTTGGATATTTCATCAGTTTCCATTCATAGATTAGAATTGAGAGTTTACATTATCATTAACATTGTCATTGTCAGGGTAGGGGGAAGGTTCCGACACTTTATTGATTTTGATTTTGGTAGAAGGCTTTGTGGATAACTGTGGACTTGGTGATGTTAGTTGGTCATTTTAGTTGGTTATTGGATTATAGAAATAACTTAAATTCTTTGAGTTTATCTCATACTATCTTGTTATATGTTTAGAATTCATCTGATGCTAGAGGTATTGTGTTCTGTTTGGTTAGGTGCAGAGGGTGGTCTCCGGTCCTCGTTAGACTTGAGATGCTCATCATGGCCAAGCCCTGGTTCAGGTCGTGACATTATGAAAGTTGTCTATAATGAGGTTATCAAAATAAAGTATAACTATTTGTAGTTTAAAACTTATATGACTGTTATTTGAGGATTTTTTTTCATTATTTTTAGTGTTGATTCATCAAATGTGTGGCTTACTCGATTGTTGTATTACACCTAGTGTCCTTCAAAGTGTTCAATTTTAAAATTCCCCCATCCCCACACCACACCACCCAAAAATATGATATTGAGTTTTTCTACCCCAAAGTGTATGGTCTTGAATTTTTGTCTCCACTAATAAATTCTAACATTTGCCTATAAAACAAAATTTATGGTTGACTAAGCAAGTTAACTACCTTAAAATGTCTTGAACATCCATGTTATGGGCAAAAGTTAGAAGACCTTTTTTTTGTAGGGGGGGAGGGGTAGTAGGCAAAAGTTAGAAGACAACAACCGTAAGTACTAACTTCTTCACTTCTATCAATTGTGTAGATTCGTTATTTTGAAATGTCATGAACGTCCACCTTATGTGCAATAGTTACAATATCTACCTTATAGGCAAATTTATTAAGCCCAACAAAGTGGACGTTTGGCCATAAAAACTAAAATTTTTGAAGTAAGAGTTAGAGTTGGGGTTGAGGTTGGAGTTGAAGTTGTGTTTGTGCATAAATATAATTGGAGTTGTTTTTGAATTTTTGTGAGACAAGGAAGATGGAAAAAAGTGAAAACAACTTTTTCTTATTTTTCAGTTTTTCAAATACAACTCCAAGTTGTATTTAAAATTCTCATGGCCAAACATTAACTTGGAGTTGAATTTGACAAAAAAGTAAAAATTATTTCTGAAAAAGTGAAAAAATCTTATGGCCAAACGGGCCCAAAGTATAAAAACCCTTTTACGCAGGTTATTTTACAAAACTTTTTTGTATTGAACACAATTTACTAATATCAATACCAATTCATTTTAGCGTCATTTCTGAACTTAACACATGGCCAAGCGGTTGTGGGACGTAAAACTTACTTAAATATACCAATTTAGAAAATATTTACCATTTATAGCTATTTAATTTTAATACATGCATAGTTCACTTTTAATACATAGTGTAAATTTTTTCACCAAAACAATCATAATATATTTGAAACACTTATAATACATCTATATTGCATGCATAATTCACTTTTAATACATAGGGTAATACATCTATATTGCATGCATAATTTATTTTTAATATATAGCATTTTTTTCTTACCGTAATAAGTATAATACGTTTTGATACATTTATAATATATCTATATTGTATATATACTTTGTGGGAATACACTGGGTCTGTTGTTGTTGTATATAGTATAGGTTCCTTATAGATGGTAAATATTTTCTAAATATCGTATATTTAGGTAATAAATAGAAAATATATTTAAGAGTGATAAATAATTTATAAAAAATACTTAAATAGGTGATTTTCTTGGATAATTTACACAAATTTAAGAGGCATAAATACATAAAATTCCTTATCTTTTAAAATACTTTATAAAATTTTATATTTCACCTTTTCCGCTTGATACATATTAAATAAGGAAGTAACAGATTTGTATTTATTTACGGGAATAAATCATGAGAGAGAATCTCTTAAATATCTAAAATAAAAAAAT
This sequence comes from Capsicum baccatum var. pendulum, assembly GCA_030864225.1. Lineage (NCBI taxonomy): Eukaryota > Viridiplantae > Streptophyta > Magnoliopsida > Solanales > Solanaceae > Capsicum > Capsicum baccatum. The sequence continues at coordinate 68,584,617 of CM061558.1, read as the reverse complement.
AAATTAAAAAATTTTCATTAGATCTTATCATTAGCAATTTACAATTTGATTCAATTTTTTCATCTCTAGTCTTTTTTTCCTTAAATTTTGAAAGTTTTACTTTGTGCTTCATATTGACAAGCATTCATATTCTTTTGAAGAATCTTCATACTGTAGAAGTTAAAAAATTTCATAGTTTATGACAGAACCATTGTAATGATGATGACCACTGCAATGGCATCACCCTCCCGTCGGCTGCTTGTCAACCCTTTAAGATAATACCTATTAAGAGAAAAAGGAGAAATTGAGCAATGTTGCAAGATTTTCAATGAGAACAACGACAAAGGAAATGATGGTGGTGGAGGAGTTGTTGGTGTATTTGACTGGTTTTCAATGAAGGTTGAGAGATTTAGTGAGTAGCGGTAAAAATAGAGAAGAAGATCACTTCATTAAAATAAATTTCATGATACATACGAATGTGTCACTATTCATATGTATCATAGTAAAAAAAGAATGTATTTTTTGTTCCTGATAGATATGAAGTAATTGCATGCTAATGTATCATAGTCTACTAATTAATATATAATATGAAACTTATTAGTATTTGTTCATGAAACATACGAATGTATCTCTATGCATATGCATCATAATAAAAAAAATATAATTTTTGTTTATGATACATATGAATGGACTTGCATGTGTGCATATTCATCCTAATAGAAAGTATTGTATCTTTTTTATTCATGATACATATGAATGCATCTACACACTCATGTAACAACTTTATCAATTTTTTATGTAGGCGGCAGATTAGTACGTGTTTATGATACATATGAATCTATCACATAACTATATTGTTCCTGATATCAAAGACCATAAAATTTTATTAAATCAATTAATGTATCAATCACAAGTACCAAGTATACATCCATCAGGCATATGTAACAAATAAACGTATTTGATACATATCAAAAAACTTGTATTTACTTTCCATAATTTAAGAATGATACATTGGTTTGAAATCTAATATATCATATGTGTGTACCATACATATGTATTAGAAAAAATCAGTGATATATATATATATGATGTGCTATAGAAATATAGCACTTTCGACGCTTAAAATTATAAAAATATGCAAGTTTCTGAGGTTATTTTGTCAGATATGATGCGTTTTAAATACGTATTGCAAAAAATCATATTTTGAATGCTAAGTTCGTGAAAAGGATTTTAAAAATGTGTTTTTGTCAACTTATGAGAGCAATTATGGATGTTCGAGACACTTTTCTGATTGGTCGTGACCAAAACATGTGTGGGAATTGAAAAAGAGCTAAAAATAACTTCCAGCACATGCTAAGTCAACATGCGGTCCACATGTATCACATGTGCCCGGCCTACAGGATGTATGTACCATATGCGCCCGGCCTCCAGGCCGCATGTGGTGACAACATGTAGCCACCGACCCATTTTTATCCAATTTTGTTCTGGCTTTGGTTTTAGAGTTTTCTCATGTACTATAAATATCCCTTATGTGTTTTCTAGTAGAAGTTACGCACTCTTGATACTTATAAACAAATTTTGATTTTGAGATTCAATTTTGGTCTTGGAATTCTCTTGTATTTATTTTGGTAGATTATTTTAGTGATAGTTTTGGGTTTTTACTTGTGATTATTGTGATTTAATCTTATGCTTTCAATCATGAATTTTGTTGATTAATTCACAAGCATGAGTGGCTAAAACCCATAGCTAGGGTTGTGGAAACCCTGGCGGGACTGACGAAGTAGGAAAAGTGCTATTATTTTTTGGAACCGATACCTATGCATGTATGGTATTATCTTCACTTTAATAGTTATCTTAGTGGTTGCAAACATTAGGATCCTGCCTAGATTATTGCTACTTACTCCAAAAGAGGAGTAGTGACTAGGAAAAGATAATGACAATAGTAATTTGGAGTTTAACTGTCGATTCATGATACTAAGTATTATCTAAGTAAGATGGTTAGATTTCTTCTGATAACTAGAAACTCAAAAGGTAATAGATAACTGGGACTATGATAAGGGTTAGTAAAGCGACATCCAGAGACTTAAAAGGTAAAGGGTGAAATCATTCTGCTCGTCCAAAATACTGTAGAAGGTACATAACTTATTAATTCTACATGTAAGGTATCAGGTTAGTTCAAAAAAGCACGATAATCCTGCGGAGTTGAGAATCTAGGGGGAACACAATCCCAGTGTTCAATTACGATTGATTACAACTAAAGTTGATAGTTGCTACTAGTTTGACATTGTACTCAAAAACCCTCATTTACATTTCCAGTTCTGTAAGATTATTAGAACAGCTGAGAGCAATGCTTTCACATATTCCCGTGGGATTCAACCCCAACCTTTATTGGTTTACTATATTTGGCAACAACCATATCATCTTCAGAGTGGAGGTGTAGCTTAGACGTCATCAAATTTTGGCATCGTTGTTGGGGAGTTACGATGTTGAATTGTGAATTAGAGTTGTTGATGTTTATAGGTTTTTCTTTTTGTTTTTTCTCTTAGTTGGGTATACGTTGGTGTATGCCTAATACACAGAGTAGAGGCAATCCCTTATGCCCCATGAATCCAAACCCAAAGAGGATCCTACAAACACTTAGTAGGATGGTGGAATAGAAAAGAGATAATAATACTAAAAGGGTTCGTAATGTTGTACCTCCCACTCCTATCGAAGGAGTATAAGATACTATTGATCGACAGACAGGTGAGCTTTTAGCTCAAGCTAAAAATAAGAGGAGAGCAATAGAAGAAGCTCAACGGATAGCTAAGGAGGCAGAGTTAGCTGAGCAAAGACACAAAGCAAACCACCGAGCAGCACTCGATGGAAATCAAAATAGAGCTAGAGTTGCCCGTATTCAAGTTATCCCAGCATATCAGTATTTGCAGCCATATATAGATGATGAAGAAGATCTGGGATATGTTGAGCTAGCTGATACAGGAGCCATTATCCCTCATGTTTTGTCTCTAGATGTCAAGTTTAATATCTCTAGTGCTATGATCCAACTTCTATACTTGAAGAGTGTGTTTGCGGGGTTGCCTACAGACGACGCAAATATATAGCTTGCAAATTTTATAGGGACTTGCACTTCATATACCATACCTAGGTAGATCAGGAGGCACTAAGACTGAGGTTATTTCCCATCTCGCTTACTGGAGAAGCATCTTTATGGCTAGGGAAACTACCAAGAGAATCTATCACTACATGAAATAAGTTACGCAGACAATTCTTGAACAGGTTTTTTTCTCCATCCAGGGTATTATAGCTCAAGGATGAGATTTATAATTTCAGGCAGCTACAGTCAGAGTCTATGTATGAGGCATGGTTTTATTTCAAGAAGAAGCTTATCATGGTGCCCAACCACCAGATTTTAGGGACAAGCTTGTTGGAGATATTCTATAGAGCCCTGACTATCAGTTCCAGAGCAATGGCATATAGTATCTCCATAGAAGTCTTTATGATATTACGATACGAGATAGTTTCTAGTATTATGGATCAAATTTTATTAACTATTTGAGGGTGGAAAACTCAAGAAGTTGAGATAGGTTCTGACACTTATACCATTAGAACTTTCGATGAGCGGAGAGTAATTGAGGATGCTATAACTTAGGATATTTCATTATTAAGGACTGATATTGGTGAGTTGGCCATAAAATTCATAATAATAAATTCTTCAAAGGTAGATGCAGTAGGGGTATAGGGTACAGCTTGTAAGGTGCATGGGTCTGAGTTAGAGGATGAGGCAAAGTTTATGGATCATCAGTTAGCGGGTTTTCAATCCCAAGGGTAAGGAATCAAGTTCAAAACTATTATTATGAGAGAGAAAAATACATTCTACCTGGCAGACGAGATGTGAAATCAAGAAAAGAAGAAATATTGACTAAACTGATAAATGGTCAAAAGAGCAAAGAAACTTGCCTTAAAGAACTCAAGGTCGATATTTCAAGATTGACCCAGAAGGTTAAGTCACATTCAACTGCTATCAAGTAGTTGGATCAGCAGTATTGTCAAATCTATACCACTTTAGCCCAACGATAGACAGGTACCCTTTCTAGTGACACTGTGCAGAATCCACCGACACTTGTTCATTGTCTGGCTATTAACACTAAGACTAAATCCCCACCTGATGAGCATTTTTTACCTGCTACTAATGAGATAAATAAGGATAATATGGTTGAGGATGAGCCACCTAAAGCTGAGTTTGAGAAGCTGACTTGTAGTGATGACAATTTTGAGAGTGATGACGGCGACGACTGGGTTGTAGAAGAGCTCCAAGATATATTGCAACAGTTTAGCAAAAATTCTCATGCACCATCCGTAGAAAAGAAGGGGGACCCAGGTGCAGTCACCATCCTATGTTCTATTAGGCCTTATAATATTTATCAAGCTCTATGTGATCGGGAGGAGGAATAAATGTAATGTCGCTAGTGATATACAAGGTGTTGGGGTTAGGTGAACTCAAGCCTACATCTGCAAGGCTGTTGATAGTTGATTCATCTATGAAGAGGCCAGTAGGTATTTTATGTAACATAGAAGTAAGGGTGGCATCATTCACCTATCCGATAGATTTCATAATTTTAGATTGTGAAATAGACGCCCAAGCTCTGATTATCTTGGGTAGACCCTTCTTGTGCATTGTTCAGGTGGTGATTGATATGGACCTAGAGAGGATCACCTTCAAATGACACAATCTAAATATATATATACAGTCTAAACAGCCTAATAATATGAAAGTGGTGGTAATGATAGATGCGATGGATAATGATATGGTTATAGTGGAGGAACCTATTAAGGAGACATTAGGGGTAGAAGCATTAGCAGCAGTGATTATAAATTTTGAGAGTGATGGGATAGATAAATATGATGATCTGGTTAATGCACTACATGGCATAGGTTCTTACAATTATGCCCCTAAAAGGCTAGATCTTGACTTAAAGAATAGAACCACACCTCTTGTAAAACCATCTATCGAGGAGTCATAGGTATTCGAATTAAAGGCCCTCTCCTCTCATCTATAGTATCATTCTTGGGGGCTAACAAAATCTTACCGATGATCATTGTGGTAGATTTGTCAAAAGAATAGGTGGAAGCTTTGACATCAGTATTGAAGAAATTCAAGAGAGCTATTGGGTGGACCATTTTAGATATTATGGAAATTCCATTAGATTTATGCATACACAAAATATATCTTGAGCCGGACAACATTCATAGTATTGAGCACCAGAGGCAATTGAATCCTCCTATGTAAGAGGTGGTGAAAAAGGGATCATCAAGTGGTTAGATGCTGGAGTGGTTTTTCCCATTGCAGACAGCAAGTGGGTAAGCTTGATTCAATGCATGTCGAAAAAAAAGGAAATCACAGTGGTTCCAAATGAAAAAAATAAATTAGTACCAATGAGGCTAGTGACTGGTTGGAGAGTCTGCATAGATTATGGAAAGCCAATAAGTGGACACAAAAGGACCACTTTTCTATGTCGTTCATGGATCAGGTTCTGGAAAGACGAGCAGACAGGTTTGGTACTATTTTCTTGACGGGTATTCGGGTTACAATCAAATTATGATTGAGCCCGAAGACCAAGAAAACACTACTTTTACTTTCCCCTATGGGACCTTTGCATTCAAGAGAATGCCTTTCAGACTATGCAATGTGTATGACCTTTTTCAGAGATGTATGATGTCCATATTCTTTTATATGGTGGAAGAAACTATCAAAGTATTCATGGATGACTTTTCAGTGGTTAGGGACTCATTTGATGACTGTTTGGCTCATTTGACCAGTGCACTGCAGAGATGTGAAGAGTGCAATTTAGTGCTAAATTGGAAAAATTCCACTTCATGATAAAAGATGGTATCGTGCTAGGGCACAAGATCTCCAAAAATGGTATTGAGGTGGACAAAACAAAGATTGAGGTGATTGAGAAATTGCCACCGCCCAGTGTTAGTTAGAGGCATATGAAGCTTTTCAGGTCATACAGGCTCTTATAGAAGATTCATCAAGGACTTCTAAATAATTGAAAATGCTTTGTGCAAGCTTTTAGAGAAAATGGTGAAATTTATGTTTGATGATGCTTGTCTCAGGGCTTTAAAATGCCTAAAGGAGCAGTTGATTTCGGCGCCCATCATTGTATCTCCCAACTAGTCTGTACTTTTTAAGGTAATGTGTGATGCAAGTGGAGTGGCCTTGGGTGTCGTCCGAGGCCAAAGAAGAGAAAAGATCCTGCATCTCATCTACTATGCCAGCAAAACTTTAAACCCTACATAGAAAAATTATACAGTTACAGAGCAAGATCTACTTGCAGTGGTTTTTGCTTTCGAAAAATTTTGATCTTATTTTATTGGAACAAAGGTCATGGTTCACACTAACCATGCAGCCTTGAGATAACTGATGTCTAAGAAAGATGCCAAACCAAGATTGATTCGATAGGTTCTCTTTCTGCAAGAGTTTGACTTTAAAGTAAAGAATCGAAAAGGAAAAGAAAACCAGGTTGCAGACCACTTGTCCAGACTTGAGGATGAGAGCATACAGAAACTAGGGGATGATATTGAGATAGATGATACTTTTACTGATGAGCGAGTGTTTGCGGCATCTCAAGATCTAATTCCCTGGTTTGCTAATTTTGCCAACTATTTGGCAAGCAATCTTATCCCAAAACACCTATCCTTCCAGCAGCAAAGAATATTTATGCATGACGTGAGGAAGTTTTTTTGGGTTAGCCATATCTATTTAGGATTTGTGCTGATGGTATGATTTGAAAATGCATTCCAAAGGTGAAGATGATGAGCATTCTAGAGGCTTGTCATTCATCACCAGTTGGCGTTTACCATAGTGTCACACGCACAACCCATAAAATTTTGCAGTGTGGGTTTTACTGGCCTACAAATTTATAAGGATACTCATGATTTTGCATAAGCTTGTGACCAGTGTCAGTGTCAAGGCAATATTTCACGGCACCATGAACTTCTCATGACACATATTCTAGAGTTGGAGTTGTTTAATGTGTGGGGGATCAATTTCATGGGCCTATTTATGAGTTTCTCTGGCATGAGATACATTCTGGTAGCGGTTGACTATGTGTCAAAATAGGTGGAGATAGGTGTGCTTCCAGATAATAAAAATAAAAGGGTCACCGCCTTTTTAAAGAAAAATATCTTTTCTCAATTTGGCATTCCACGTGAATTATCAACGATGGTGGGTCTTACTTCTGCAACCTCTTATTTAAAGCTCTTCTTGATAAATATGGTGTAAGGCATAAGGTGGAAACACCTTACCATCCTCAGACTAGTAGGTAAGTGAAAGTCTCCAATAGAGAGATAAAGTCCATATTGGCGAAGACTGTGAATGCCAACAGGACTGACTGGTCTAGAAAGTTAGATGATGCATTATGGGCCAACCGGAAAGCCTATAAGACCCCATAGGTTTCTCTCCATATCATCTTGTATAGGGCAAAGCATGCCATTTACTGGTTAAGCTTGATCATAAGGCACTATGGGCATTGAAAAGGCTAAATTTTGAGTGGCGTGATGCAGCAAACTTGAGGTTGAGCAAGGTGAATAAGTTGGATAAATTTAGACTTTGTGCTTATGAGAGCTCGACCATATACAAAGAAAAAATAAAGTTGTATCATGATAGGAAAATTGAGATAAGAATATTTAAACCGGTGATTTGGTTTTGTTATATAATTCAAAACTATGCTTGTTTTCTGGCAAGTTAAAATCTAAGTGGACTGGACCATTCACTGTGATTAAGGTATTCCCACATAAGGCTATAAAAATAAAGCATGATGGTGATATCCCGTTCAAGATAAATTGTCGACGAGTGAAGCATTACATGGGAAACCTGGAGAAAGTTAGAGTCGGTGTTGACATGGACCTTGGTGAAGTCTGAGTAGCCAAGGTAATTGAGTCATGCCATGACGACAACGGCGCTGCTTGGGAGGAAACCCAAGGTACACGAATGCTTAGTGCGGCCCAGGTATGTTCTCACTTTCCTTTGTTTTGTATTATTTTCTCACATTAAAGACAGTGCACAGTTTTTTAGTTGGGGGTAGGGTATACCATAACCGCCGTAGATTTTTATTGTCATTCTTTTTTTTCTATCGGCCACGGTACGATTGTAGAACCGACATGTCTAGATTAAAATTTGTGTTGTATTCTGTTGTGTTTTTGTAAAATTAGGAGATTTTTAAGTATTTAGGGCAGGTCATGTTTTTGTTGATTCTTAAAAAGAATGATACCCTTACAAAATTATGTTTTAGAACTGTGTGAATGTACATATGTGTGAATATTGTGGATCTTGTTATGTCATTAGGATTAAGTACATAATAATCACTTGGTAACAGTTGCATGAACCGGATAAGTAGTAGTTTGTAATATTGACTTTGTGCCATGTGTGTGTGAGATGCTACTTAGTTCCCTTTGTGTATTGAATTCAGAACTTGTCTATGTAAAATAGTACCCCTTGATCCCTAAGTTTGAGAATTATAGCCTATTTTTCTGGCTACACCTTTCACCTTTCAATTTGTGTTACAATGAACCTGTTTTAACCTTGATCCTCATGGGACATTATGCACCTCAACTCAAGCAAAATTCCTAAGTTGAGGGTGGCTATCATAGGGGTTCATCGTGTAAAGTGGGTATGTAAAAGGGTAAAATAAGAGAAAAAGTTAGTAAGGCTGGGTGTATTAGCAAAAGAAAAGAAAAATTGTGAAAAAATGAAAAACAAAGAATAAAGGACTACACCCAACCTGAATGTGCAATAAAAAATAAATAGAGAGAAATAAAGGTGGAATAAAAAGAAAACTGGTTAATAAGTGAGACCTCAAGGTTAGTATAGTGCCAAAGAGGCTTAGTCGCTTAATATTTCCATAAGTACCACACCATCCCCCAAGCCTACATTACAAGACGAGAAAAGTCCTAGAGTGATCCTAACTTGACTGTCTGAATGCTAAGGTAAAGAAAATAAAGGCAGACCTATGGTATATGATGCACATTAATGGAACCTCTCTTCTGAGTATGAGTGTCTCTTGACTGTCCCTGCATTGTCATGCATTGTTTCATATGAGTGAGTGGGACATCTTTGTTATGAGGGCACATGAGTCATATTGCTAGCTGCTTACTTATTTTAGGTAGTGTAACTTGTATAGATGAATGGTTGTCTGTTGCTAATGTAATGCCATACCTTGATCGCATTGTGTCACATTGCTATGCTTCATGTTTATACACAGTTGGTTTTGAAAAGTGAGATAAGAGGGGGGTTGTGTTTTGAGCATAAAGTGTTGACTGACTGCCTCGAATAGTTTTATTCTCCTAATTAAGCATCGTGTTTAGTTTTGTTTAGTTTTGTTGTGTGTTGTTGCCTGGGGACATGCAAACGTTCTAAGTTGAGTATGTTAGTTGATGTTCTGTAGAAATATAGCACTTTCGATGCTTAAAACTATGAAAATATGCAAGTTTCTGAGGTTATCTTATTAGATATGATGCGTTTTGGTTATGTTTTGTAGGAAATCATATTTTGGATGCTAAGTTCGTGGAAATATGAAAAAAGGTGTTTTGGCTACTTATGGGGGTAATGATGTTTGGGACACTTTTCGAATTATTTCTGACCAAAACATGTGTGATAATTGAAGAAAAGCTACAAAAATAACTTCCGGCACATGCTAAGTCAACATGTTGACCGCATGTAGCACATGTGGGCAAAGCATGTGTCAGAATTCCAAAATCTCGAGAGTTAAACCTACAAGAAATTTTGTTCCGGGCACATGCGGTCACTACATGCGTCCAGCCTGCAGGCCGCATGTACCATGTGCGCCCGAGGCTTCGGGAGCATATGGTGACCACATGTAGCCACCGACCTTTTTTTTTTATTTCGTTTGGACTTTGGTTTTAGGGTTTCCTCATTTACTATAAATATTCCTTATGTGTTTTCTAGTAGAAGTTACACACTCGTGATACTTACAAACATATTTTGATTCCGATATTCAATTTTGGTCTTGAAATTCTCTTGTTTTGATTTAGGTTGATTATTTTAGTTACGGTTTTGGGTTTTTACTTGTGATTGTTGTGATTTCATCTTATGCTTTCAATCAGGAAAGTTGTTGATTACTTCACAGGCATGAGCGGCTAAAAACCCATAGCTAGGATTGTGGAAACCCTGGCGAATTGACGAAGTAGGGGAAGGCTAATGTTGTTAGGAACTTATACCCATGCATGCATTGCATTATCTTCACTTTAATAGTTATCTTAGCGGTTGCAAACATTAGGATCCCGCATAGATTATTGCTACTTACTTCTAAAGAGGAGAAGTGACTAGAAAAAGATAATGACAACAGTAATTTGAAGTTTAACAGTAGATTCATGCTACTAGGTCTTATCTAAGTAAAATGGTTAGATTTCATCTAATAACTAGAGACTTAAAAGGCAATAGTTAACAATGCGGAAAGAACTTATCCAAAACACCAATCATGCCTAAAACTAGGTGTCAATAGTGTAAGAACTACTAATACAATCCAAAAGTCAAATACATCGAAAAAATAACCATAAAGGAATAATAACTATCTCCGAATACTAATAAAGACATAACTAGTATAGAAAGATAGAGGTGAACTTCGGACGCATGAATGTCCAACCGATACCTTGGAAGCTCCAACAACCGCCCGAATCAAGTAAGATGAGGCGCACTCGAGCTAGGACCTACACCGAAAGGGCGCAATAGGCATGAGTACGGTCCACTTGTACTCAGTAGGTATCATAGGCCGACTAAGCAAAGTAGTAAATAAGGCGTACAAAATATACACTAAGGGAATGTCACCTGCAATTAGAAAATTTCCCACAACGGTAGCCCACACCACTTGCACTAACAGTTCTAATATATCTCACATATATTTCAAAAACACATCAAGATATAGAACATAAGTATAAATTATGTCACATATAAAATAGAGCAAGAGAGAACATGTAGATACAAGATCATCAAATACAGAGAAAGGTAAGACAAATACATAGATGACAAGTCGATAAGGCAATACAACACAACATAAACACAATAAAGTAAGTGCAATGTATATGATAATGATGATGATGATGATGATGATGATGATGCACGAGGTTGTCGCACAACCTCCGGGATCATCACGCAATCCCCGTATACACCTATGGAGCCAAAGCTTCCCGACGTAGGACCCATGGGGGGTTCGTCAACCCATATACAATCCACATATCTCATATTTCCTTTCCGGCACATCCCTTGGAAAGGGTTTATAAGGTGTTGCAATATTTTTAAAAAGGTGTTGCCAGTGTTTCTCAGATGTTGCCACGGTGGTACCAATGTTTCATGAATAAGTATGATATGAAGATGTAATGCTCACAACCAATCACAATAAGTATTTCCACAACCAACCACATGATATATTTCCATAATCAACCATAATGATACATTTTCACAACCTCATGAGCCAATATTCATTCGATATTTTCATTTCATCCATGAATTTCGACATGTCTCATATGTCAGTAAAGTATGAATATAATCACAATACACTCATGGTACCACATTAAACTGTACAATACAATTACTCACATATATTCAAGGCTATAAATATCACATAGGACCCCACACGGTCAAACATATCATATAATATTTCAATTTCGACAATTATTCACATATAGGCCCCCACACGAGCACAACACGTAGAAAGCCATTTTTCATGATTAGTTCCCACCCTTAACATACACTTTGTACCATCATTTACTATCCAGCCCAGTCTGAAGAGTTAAGCCATAACCTATCTCGAAAGTCGAAATCGGTCCGCTACACTTGAACCCGCGACCTTACTTTTTATGAACAATCTTTAACTCTACTAAAAACATCAAATATGAAATCTACGCGTCAAAACAAAACCAACAACACTCATATTGACTACTTTTGGTTTGGGGTCAAAACTGACCCTCAAAATAGGTTTCCGAAAAAGAAGGGCAAAATTGGAAGTTTACTTCAAAAATATGTTCCCCATATTTTTAGGAACCTACATCTGAAAACTCAAGTTAAATCGAGTGAAAAACGGGGTTCAAATTGAAGAAAAACTATTTTTGAGCTTTACCGGGTAAAATCCTTGAAATCCGGGTTAAAATCAAGAATCGGAGTTGTTTTGAAGGTTAAATTGATGAAAAACTAGTAATTATAAGATAAAAATACTATTCAAGTGAAAGGGGATGAAATTTGGATTTAAAATCATGCCCTAAGATTTTTAGAGTTTTGAGAAATTTATCAAGAAATTTCTAAGAAAAAGGTGAATTCTTACCTTAAATCTGTAATTAAAATCAAGAAATAGGTGTTAATCTAGCTTCCCAAGCTCTCATAAACTTCACTTTTAAGCTCCTAAAATATTTAGGGTTTATCTCTCAAAAACAAGATGAAAAAATGAGCAAAATGGGCCAAAAATGTGAAAAAGTTGTTGTATATATTGTAGATTTTTCTGCATAACTGAGCAGTTTTTATTCTAACTCGAAATGGACTTCGACGGGGTGCTCGGGATTCATTCGGAGTCTGATTTATGCAAACAAACTGTGCAACCATACTAAATTTGACGTTCCAAACACGATGGCGATACCATATTTTTCAGAAAAATTCGTTTTCACAAAATTGACTCCCGAGACCCGAAATCATAATTTTTCAAACCGAGGGTCGAAATGAGATTTAAAAGTCATAAAATCATACTAAACATGCTAACACACTAAAATAAATATTTCGGATCTGTTGGCTAAGTCGGATTTTTCATACGAGGTCGTTTCAACCAAAAGTGGGTCCCACACCCAACTTTTAAATTTTTTAACTTTTCGACCAATAAATGAGCTCGGGTGAACCAGGACCCGAACCAAAGGTCTACCTAGACTAAAATAGATATTATGGAGCTATTGGCGTAGTCCGTTTGGTCATCCGTTTCACGGATCAAAATATAACCACATAAGTCTAAAATAAGGCTTTCGAAGCCATCAGAAACCACAATATTGCATAAATAATACCAAAATGCATCAAAAATCATGTCGACCACTCCCACACCCCAGAAATATCATAATTCAACTACGGGGAGGGGTAAAACAGTCAAATCATACAAAATCATAAATTTTGCATATTTCATCAAATTTTTTGGTCATTACATCATCCATCACTAAAAATCTAGTTCGTCCTCGAACTAAGGCAAGGGAATACCTGAATCAATGAAAAGTTGGGGATAGGAACTATGCATATCAGACTCAATCTCCCAAGTAGTCACATCTATAGGTCAAAGTTTCCATTGGACCTGAACCACAAGGATCACTTTAGAGCGCAACTGCCTAACATCCCTAGCCAAATGGAAACTGGCTCCGTAACAAAGGACAATCTCTCATCTAACTGAACTGAATCCCAACAATGACATGAGACTTGTCAAGAATATAACAACGAAGCATAAAAACATGAAAACTGGATGAACAACATATAGATCAAGGGGCAAAGCCAACTCATAAGCCACATCACCGAAGAATCTCAAACGAATCAATATAGCTGGGGCTAAGCTTGCCCCTCTTCCCAAACCTCATTACACCCTTCATGGGTGAAACTCGAAGGAAAACATGATCACCAACACCAAAACTCAAGACACAAAGTCTACGATCAGCATAACACTTTTGCCTACTTTGGGTCACTCTAAGTCTATCCTGAATGACCCAGACCCTATCCAAAGACTCACGAAGCAAGTTCGTACCTCGAGGTCTCACCTCTGAAACATTAAAACAACCTACTGGAGAGCGGCAACGCCTACCGTACAACACCTCAAAAGGAGCCATATCAATACTGGAATGGTAGCTATTACTATGTGCAAACTATGCTGAAGCCAAATGTTGCTCCCACTGGCCACCAAAATCCATCACGCACGCGCGGAGCATACTCCAAAACCTGGATAGTCCATTCTGACTGGCCATCAGTCTGGGGTGAAACGCTGAACTAAGATCCACTCGAGTACCTAACTCTTCCTGAAAAGTCTTCTAAAAGTGAGATGTGAACACAGGACCTCGATCTGAAATAATGGACACCGGCATACCATGCAGACGCACAATCTCACGAATGTAGATACGGGCCAACCTCTCAGCACTAAATGAGACCTAAACTGAAATAAAATGAGTTGATTTGGTCGATCGATCCATGATGACCCAAACACTATCAGAACCATGAGATGTACGCGGCAAACCAATCACAAAGTCCATATTGATGCGTTCCTACTTCCACTCAGGAATGGGTAACCTCTGAAGTAAACCACCAAATCTCATATGCTCGTCCTTCACCTGCTGACAACATAGGCAACGAGACACAAAATCTGCTATATCTAGCCTCATACCACCCCACCAGTAGTGTTGTCTCAAATCACGATACATCTTAGTCACACCGGAATGGATGGAATATCTAGAACAATGGGCCTCTTTCAAGATTAACCTAATTCGACCACCACTCTCGGCATACAAACTCAGCCCTCAATCCTCAAAACTTTATTTGAATTAGATGAGGCTTCCTTAGACTCTCCACTCAACATCTTATCTCGAATCAACCTCAACCCAACATCGTCAAACTAATAAGCTCGAATCTGCTCCATCAAAGAGGGTCTAGCATCCACAAGTGCCAAAACACGCCCTGTGTTGAAATATCAAGCCTGACCATCAGATTAGCTAAAGACTGAACCTCCAAGGCCAACGACCTCTCCTGAGTCAAAATATGCACCAAGCTACCCATGCTAGCCAACATCTAGCTCAAGGTATCCACAACCACATTAGCCTTTCCCTAATGGTAGAGAATAGTCAAGTTATAATCCTTAAACAACTCAACCCAATGACGCTACCTCCTAAGAATATCTCGTTGATAAAGAAGTACAAAAGGCTATGATGATCTGAGAAGATCTCACAATGGAATCCATACAAGTAGTGCCTCCAAAACTTTAAGGCAAACACAATTGCGCACAACTCCAAATCATGGGTAGGATAATTCCTCTCATAAGGATTCAATTGATGAGATGCATAAGCAATTACCTTGCCCTCCTGCATCAACACCGCACCTAACCTAACACCTGAAGCATCAAAAAAGACAGTAAAGCCCACGCCCTCCTTAGGAAAACCTAATATAGGAGCTGAAGTCAACAAATCCTTGACCTTCAGGAAGCTCGCCTCACAAGCTTTGGACCACTGAAAAGAAATCTTCTTCTGGGTCAACTTGGCCAATGGAGCTGCAATGGATGAAAAACCCTCCACAAAACATTGATAATACTCAATCAAGCCAATAAAACTCTGAATCTTGGTGGGCGAAGTAGGTTTAGCCCAAATCATGAACTGCTACAACCTTAGCTGGATCAACCATAATACCTTTCTTAGTCACCACATGACCCAAGAAAGAAAATAGACACTAACCAAAACTCACACTTAGAGAACTTAGCATACAATTTCTCATCCCTCAATCTCTAAAGCACAATCCACAAATGCTCCTCTTGCTCAACCTCACTCTTGGAATAAACCAAGATATCATCTATAAATACCATAATAAAGGAGCCAATATATGGTCGAAACACTTATTCATCAACTTCATGAACAAGGCAGGGGAATTAGTCAACCCAAAAGACATGACCAAGAACTTATAATAACCATATCAAGTCCAAAAAGCTATTTTGGAATATCCAAAGCTCTAATCCTCAACTGGATGATAACCGAACCATAATTCAATCTTCAAAAACACCACAGCGCCCTAAAGCTGATCAAACAAATCATCAATGCGAAGAAGAGGATCCTTATTCTTAACCATCACCTTGTTCAACTGTTGATAATCAATACATATCTGCATAGACCCATCATTTCTCTTTACATACAAGACAGACGCACCCTAAGATGAAATACTAGGTTGAATAAATCCCTTATCCAACAACTCCTATAACTGATCCTTCAGTTTCTTTCAACTCTGTTAAGGCCATCCTATAAGGAAAAATAGAAATGGGCTCGGTGCCCGACTCAACATCAATAATAAAATCAATATCTCAATTCGAAGGCATACTAGGAAAGTCCATAAGGAACACCTCCATAAACTCACGGGCAACACGGACAGAATCCAAGAAAGGAGGCGAAACAACACTTGTGTCACGAATATGGTCCAAGTAAGATAAACATCCATTCTCAACTAATTTATGAGCCTGAACATAAGATATAACCCTCTTAGGACCCGAATTAAGTGTACCCTTTCCAAGCTATCGTTGTCATACCAACTAAAGCTAAAGTCACAGTCCTAGCAAAACAATCTAAGACAACATGATAAGGAGCCAAACAATTTATATCCAAAATAACATCAAAATCGACCATATCTAACACAAGCAAGTCTACCAAAGTTTCACGTCCGACAAAAGTCACAACATAAGATCGGTACACCCCATCCACGACTAAAGAATCACCTATCGAGGTAGATACACTAATAGGTATGGCAAGAGGCTCATTAACAGAATCAAAACCCAAAGAAAAATATACAGACACATAGAAAAAATTCAATCTAGGATCAAATAATAACATGTAGGTCTGAAATAAATAGAACGGTATCTGCGATCATAGCATCTAAGCGTCCGCCTCAGATCTGACTAATATAGCGTAACACTATCCATGACTACCATCTGGCTGAGTGGACCCATAACCACCAACACGAGCTCTACTATCTCTACCTCTAGCACCTTTGGTAGAACACCTACCTCTCACAGCTGAAATAAGGTTATCTCTAAACATACGACAAGAACAGTCCTTGGCCATATGGCCAATCTCATCACACACATGACAACCTCTGCGACTAGTCTCAAGAGGAGAAGGTACAACTGGGCCTGAACGGCCACTCTGAACTGCTGGACTAGAAGATCCACCACCTAAACTCTATAATGCCGCCTATACTGGCCTACCATAGTATCCACGAGAACCTCTAAAATTTTTTCCTCGAGAGGTCTGACTCCTGAACTCACAAAAATATCGCGCCTTCTTGGCGCCTCCATGAGATGCACTAAGAATATCCTTTGTCATCTTAGCATGATCCATAATACTCAACAAAAAAAAGCCTCAAACACAACTATATGAAATGTAGCCAACAGAAGGAAGACAACCCAACCCTTCACAAACTTTTGAATCTTCTCAAACTCGGTGGAAATGCTATCTTGGAAACATCAACAAAGGGTATGGAAGCATGCCTTATACTCAAAAACTGTCATGGAGCCCCGCTCTAAATTATCAAACTCGTCCCATATATGATCTCTCAAACTAAAAGGCACAAATCTCTCCAGAAAGGCATCAACAAACTGATCCCATGACAACTCAGGAGCATTAACAAGCCTACAACTAACAAATGATATCCAATAATCTCTCGCTGTATCTCTCAACTGATAAGAGGTATAAGCAACTCCATTCGCGTAGAAAAAGTGAAACACAACTCAGAATACAGGGTATGAAAAAATTTTGCATGATAAAGAATGAAACAAGGGTATTTTCCTAAAGATATCCTATAGCATCTCGAAGATAGATAGAAACGTCTACGTACTGATCTGCGAGACTCTATTAGACATCTCGTTCTTACACCGTTGATACTAATGAAACCTGGCTACTCTGATACCAATTTATCACGACCCAAAAATGAGAGTTATGATGGCACTTTTTGCGGCGTACCTTGACAAGTAAGCCTATCACCCAAACTGATACGAATAGAGAAAAGGACAAAAATATCCAAGGTATGGCTTCTAAAATAAAGCCGAACCATATAAATAACCATAAAAATGTGGAAAGAACTTATCCAAAACACCAATCATGCCCAAAACCAGGTGTCAATAGTGTAAGAACTACTAATACAATCCAAGAGTCAAATACATCAAAAAAATAACCACAAAGGAATAATAACTGTCTTCGAATACTAATAAAGACATAACTAGTATAGAAAGATAGAGGTGAACTTCGGACGCATGAATGTCCAATCGATACCTTGAAAGCTCTAACAACCTCCCGAATCAAGTAAGTTGAGGCACACTCGAGCTAGGACCTGCACCGAAAGGGCGCAGTAGGCATGAGTACGGTCCACTTGTACTCAATAGGTATTATAGGCCAACTAAGCAAAGTAGTAAATAAGGCGTACAAAATATACACTAAGGGCACGTCACCTGCAATCAGAAAATATCCCACAACGGTAGCCCACACCACTTGCACTAACAGTTCTAATATATCTCACATATATTGCAAAAATACATCAAGATATAGAATATAAGTATAGATTATGTCACATATAAAATAGAGCAAGAGAGAACATGTAGATACAAGATCATTAAATACAAGGAAAGGTAAGACAAATACATAGATGACAAGTCAATAAGGCAATACAACACAACATAAACACAATAAAGTAAGTGCAATGTATATGATAATGATGATGATGATGATGATGATGATGATACACGAGGTTGTCGTACACCCGCCGGGATCGTCGCACAATCCCCGTATACACCTATGGAGCCAAAGCTTCCCAACGTAGGACCCATGGGGGGGGTCGTCAACCCATATACAATCCACATATCTCATATTTCCTTTCCGGCACATCCCTTGAAAAGGGTTTTATAAGGTGTTGCAATATTTTTAAAAAGGTGTTGCCAGTGTTTCTCAGATGTTGCCACGGTGGTACCAATGTTTCATGAATGAGTATGATATGAAGATGTAATGCTCACAACCAATCACAATAAGTATTTCCACAACCAACCACATGATATATTTCCACAACCAACCACAATGATACATTTCCACAACCTCATGAGCCAATATTCACTCGTTATTTTCATTTCATCCATGAATTTCCACATGTCTCATATGTCAGTAAAGTATGAATATAATCATAATACACCCATGGTACCACATTAAACTGTACAATACAATTACTCACATGTATTCAAGGCTATCAATGTCACATAGGACCCCACATGGTCAAACATATCACATAATATTTTAATTTCGACAATTACATCACATATAGTCCCCCACACGGGCACAACACGTAGATAGCCATTTTTCATGATTAGTTCCCACCCTTAACATGCATTTTGTACCATCATTTACTACCCAACCCATTCTGAAGAGTTAAGTCATAACCTACCTCGAAAGTCGAAACCGGTCCGCTACACTTGAACCCGTGACCTTAATTTTCATGAACAATCTCGAATTCTACTAAAACATCAAATATTAAATATACGCGTCAAAAAAAAACCAACAACACCCATATTGACTACTTTTGGTTCGGGGTCAAAACTGACCCTCAAAATAGGTTTCCGAAAAAGAAGGGCAAAATTGGAACTTTACTTCAAAAATATGTTTCCCCATATATTTAGGAACCTACAGCTGAAAACCCAAGTTAAATCGAGTGAAAAACGGGATTCAAATCAAAGAAAAACCATTTTTGATCTTTACCGGGTAAAATCCTTGAAATCCGGGTTAAAATCAAGAATCGAAGTTGTTTTGAAGGTTAAATTGATGAAAAACTAGTAATTATAAGATAAAAATATTATTTAAGTGAAAGAAAATAAAATTTGGGTTTAAAATCATGTCCTAATATTTTGGGGGTTTTGAGAAATTTATCAAGAAATTTCTAAGAAAAAGGTGAATTCTTATCTTAAATCCGTAATTAAAATCAAGAAATAGGTGTTGATCTAGCTTCTCAAGCTCTCACAAACTTCACTTTTAAGCTCCCAAAATATTTAGGGTTTATCTCTCAAAAACAAGATGAAAGAATGGGCAAAATGGGCCCAAAATGTGAAAAGGTTGCTATATATATTGCAGATTTTTTTGCATAACTGAGTAGTTTTTATTCTAACTCGAAATGGACTTCGACGGGGTGCTCGGGATTCGTTCGGAGTTCGATTTATGCAAATAAACTGTACAACCACACTAAATTCGACGTTTCAGACGCGATGGCGATACCATATTTTTCAGAAAAATTCGTTTTCACAAAATTGACCCTAGAGACCCGAAATCATAATTTTCTAAATCGAGGGTCGAAATGAGATTTAAAAGCCATAAAATCATACCAAATATGATAACACACTAAAATAGACATTCCGGATCTGTTGGCGAAATCGAATTTTCCATACAAGGTCGTTTCAACCAAAAGTGGGTCCCACACCCAACTTTTTAATTTTTCAATTTTCCGACCAATAGGTCGAAATGAGCTCAGGTGAACCAGGACTCGAACCAAAGGTCTACCTAGACTAAAATCGATATTCCAGAGCTGATGGCGCAGTTCGTTCGGTCATCCATCGCACGGATAAAAATATAACTATATAAATCCAAAATAAGGCTTCTAAAGCCATCAAAAATCACAATATTACATAAATGATACCAAAATGCATCAAAAATCATGTCAACCACTCCTACACCCCATAAATACCATAATGCAACTACAGAGAAGGTTAAAACAGTTAAATCACACAAAATCACAAATTTCACATATTTCATCAAATTTTTTGGTCGTTACAAGAAATCATCAAAATTAATACTTTTTTCATTAATTTAAAAATTCTAAATCAACTAAATTTGATTTTAAGAAGATTTGAAAAATCAAGAAATAAATGCAAAACTGTTATAATAAGAAAAATTTAAAAAGTATCAGATTTTTAAAAGTTTTAAGTATATAATAAGTATGTAATCAATGATTTTGTAAAGATAAGACTTTAAAATAAGGAAAAAATTTAAATATAAGAAAATAATAATAATCATAACACAAATATGGTTCAAATTGATGCATCTCTCTTAACATGTGCCAACAAGGGAAAGAGGTACTATATGACAAACGCAAAAGTGATGATTCATCAACCACTTTAAATTTCTGGTGGTAAAATATATATGTTTATATATTTATGGTTACATTATTTTATTAAAGCGTGAATTTTTTTTAAAAAGAGATTTAAACTTTTACACTTTATTAAAAATCATTGCAATAGATAAAATCATTTAATTTTAAATAGTCAAACGTTACATGTGCGAGTCACGTGCGGTTAAACTAGTGTGTGTGTATATATATATATATATACACACACACACATAGAGAGAGAGAGAGTGATAAGATCTAATGGAAATTTTAAATTTTAATTTTTCTTCCTGTTTAGATATTGTAGAGATTTCTTCCCTTTATTTACTCTCCTAAATAAATGCAATTCTCTCACTTCCTTATTTAACTAACCAATTGATTTAAAATGTATCAAGGCTTAAAATATGTATCACAAAATTAAATGAAATTCATGAGATTTTATGTAACAACGCAAAATTATGATCAAAAATGTTTGTAGCTCCTTAACTTATGGATACCCATTTTTCTTTAGAAAAAATACAAGAAGTATAACAAACATAAGTCCATTATTAAGCAAAATAGCAACATTTTAAAAATACTACTTGGGATAACAACAATAACAATATTTTAGTGGCTCCTTATCCTCCCTTATTTTTCTCTCTTTCTCTCTCTTATTTCTCTAACCTTTTTTCTTTTTCTTTTTTCTTGTTAGTTTTCTTTATCTTATTTTTTTATTATTTTGATTTTTTTTTCTATTTTGATTTCTTTTTCTTTTCACTTTTTTCTCTCCCTTCTATATCTTTTTTTGGTTCCTTTTTAATTTTTTTATTTTTTATTTTTTTCTTACTCATAATTTTGTTTTCCTATTTTCGTTTTCTTCTTCTTTTTTTATTTTTTTTATTTTTTTTGTTTCTTTCTTTTTGGTTTTTTTACTATTCTATTTCTAGCTTCTATTTTCTTTTTTCTTTTTTTTCCCTTTTCCACTTCTCTTTCTTTTGGGTTTTTCTTTTTGGTTTTTTTACCCTTCTATCTCTAGCTCCTATTTTTCTTTCTATTTTTTTACTTTTTATATTTTTTTATTTCTCATTTTATTTTCTTTGAATTTTCAAAAAAAAATATAGCTATGTCGAGCATAAGTCATGAATGATAATTAAAATACCACAATCATTTATTGCATTTATATTTGCACCATTATTTATATTTTATATTCATTGATACAATTATATTCGTATCTTATAGTTCGCACTTGTATTTGTATGTATTTTATAGTTTGCACTTCTATTTGGGTTTTATAGTTTGCACTTGTATTTGTGTTTTATAGTTTGCACTTGTATTTGTATTTTATAGTTCACACTTGTATTTGTATTTTATAATTCACACTATCATTTATATTTTATATAATTTACACTTGTATTTTAAAGAATTATTTTATATTCGTATTTTATTATTGTCTGCATATTGTATTTTTATATTATAATTTTATTTTGTTTGTATTTTATTTTTATATTATT
The DNA here is from genome assembly GCA_030864225.1 of Capsicum baccatum var. pendulum. NCBI lineage: Eukaryota > Viridiplantae > Streptophyta > Magnoliopsida > Solanales > Solanaceae > Capsicum > Capsicum baccatum. The sequence continues at coordinate 68,562,246 of CM061558.1, read as the reverse complement.
TTCATAGATACAATTGTATTCTTAAAAAAATATTTTGTATTTATATTTTCAAGTTGATAGTATATTTATTTGTATTTGTAATTTCATTTATTCATATTTGAATTTGTAGTTGATTTTATCATTTGTGTTTTTAAACAAGTGAAAACGAATTGCTATATTTATTTTTATGAACACTTGTGTTTATATTCATTGATATGAATTATATTTTATTCATACAAATTGAATAATTCAAATGATATATTATACAAATATTAAATTTGTATCAAATGATACGTATTTATACAACTTGAACCATACATATACAAATGATACATGTTTATATATATACAAATACAAATGATAAATTTTGCGTACAAATATCAATACTACATTTATATTAAATGGTACATTGCATATTTGTATATTTTAGACTCGAGCAAATACAATTGATACATATACTTGTTTGTAAACAAATAAAATGATAAAATGTGCATATTCACAAGTAAACTATTCAAATACAAATAATAAATTTACCTAAAATATATAGTTTGATACAAATAAATATAAAATATATAAATATAAAATACAACAAAAAAAAGAACGAAAAAACTATAACAAAAGAAAAAAGGAAAAAAGAAAAAAAAAAGAAAAAATGAAACAATAAAGAAAAAAATAAAATACAGAAAAAAGTGCAAATAAAAAAAAATGTAAAAAAACAAAGGAGAAAATTAAAAAAGAAAAAAAATTGCAAAGTTAAAAAAAAAACAGTAAAGAAATGAAAATGAAAAATACGAAGGAAAAAAAAAAAGAAGAAAGAGAAAAATATTTATTTAATCATTCAAATGTATTTTGATTTTTGAAACTCATTAAAAAAGGCTTCCTAGTTTTAGAAATACAATCTTCGATTAATCTTGATTAATTGGGTGAATGTGATTTAAGAAAGTTGAAATTCTTTTATTTTTTTAAACTCAAGTTGTTACCTAAAAATAAGATAATTAATTGTATTTATATGTGTATTTAATGTTGTGTTGCGCATCAAATACATATACAAGTTGCTATTTCAGATAATTATGAAATTGTTTCTATAAAATGCCTAATGGGCTTAGGTTTGCTACTTGTGAATCTTTCTTGAAAAATTTACATAAATATATATCTTAACTTTTTATTATTACATAAAATCTCATCTACCAAAACTAAATAAAAATATCCCATTTTCACACTTTCTACCTCTAACCTCTGTATACGTATCCATATATATATCACACCTCCATAATTTATGCATAAAATCAAGAAACATAATCAAGGGGTTTCAAGGTTTGAATTTATAAACCTTATCTTATCGAATTGTTGAACATAATCATCTTCTTCAATTTATTTTTGAGGTTAGTTTAATTTTTTAATTTTTTCAACTTTACTAAATCAAAAATCTACAAGTTACTTGTTGCATGTGCGTAATTCTCGAAACTTAAGCATAGTAATAAAGTCTAGTCTAAGTTTTAGAGAAAAAATAGATCGAAACATCAAAACGACTCCGCCAAGATGAAGAAGCTGAGGGAAGTTGCTCGTATAAGATCTAAAAGCGCGTTGCTAAATCTTCAAGTGTGATAAAAAGTGAAGAATCATCACGATCGCGTCTTCTAAAGGTATAGTAATTTGTTGTTGAATCTGTATTTTTTGTCGATTTATGCATTTTTATATATTATTATATAAGAGCGTTTTGTTGTTATTTCAACTCCATACATAAATTAGTTATGTATAGTGTTAGGGACACCTTTTTATACATTAAATTTGTTATGTATATGGTTAGATTACTTAGTAAATCCATGTTGTTATTTTGAACTATGATGCATAGCGAGTTATGTATATATTTGTAGTTATGTCATTTGTTGGACATTTTATTTCAATCCATATAAATAAATCTGTTATGTATATGTATTGAAATAGACACTATTGAGCTGTTTAATTTCAGGTCATATTCATTACAGAGTTATGTATATGCTATGCATCAATAGTGTTATACATAGCATAGTTATGTATATGACTTTGTTGGACAAGTCGAGTTGTGTGTATTTCAGTTCATATACATTACAATGTTTTGTATATGAAAGAACGTTAGACATGCATATGATATGTTATCTTTATGTTTTCAAGTTTTGTTTCATATTGTTATGTACATGTGATGCCTGAGATGCATATTTTGCAAACCCATATGTATAAAGGTTGGAGTTCATTGTTGCCATATTCTTCAAATCATATAGGAATCCATTTTTTTTTGTTTCAAATTTTTCATACTTACGTAGTAAAAAAAAAATTGTATGTAGACTAGGTAGTAAATTTTTTCATAGACTTACGTAGTAAAAAAAGTCTTATATGAGCCTTTTTTTTTGTTTTAAAATTTTCCACGTCCCTTTATTTTATAAGGGTTTTTTTTGTGGTTTTAAGTTTTTCTAGGTGATTTATGTGGTAAATTTTCTTTTAGGGGTATATTTTTTGAAAAATTTACATAATTAAGAGATTCATTAATCATGCATTAATAAGGTACAATATTAGATAATTATTAGACTTGATTTATTTGCTTAAATATCATTTTGAATAATTATTAGACTTGATTTGTTTCCTTAAATATCGTTAAGAAAGTTAGTTGTGATACATAACATACTTATGTATATTAGCGTTCAGTTATGTATATGAGTAACTAAAATATGAGAGACAAAAAATTTATCAAAAATTTGAGAGAGAAGGTAATTAAGAAGCAAATTAGGGGGACTTATGAAAATTGCCCATTTTTCTTTGGATAAATTACATAAAAATACAAACTTAAGAAGCATAAATACATAAAATCTCTTATATTTTAAAATATTTCACAAAATCTCATATTTCTCATTTTCATCTTGATACATATTAAATAAGGAGGTAACGGATTTGCATTTATTTTAGGAGAGTAAATAATGGGAGAAAATCTCTTAAATATCTAAAAAAGCATCAAATTAAAAAAAATTCAGCAGATCTTATTATTTGCAGTTTTCAATTTGGTTCAATTTTTTTCCATCTTTGTTAATCTTTTTTTCCTTAAAATTTTAAAAGTTTTACTGTGTGCTTCATGTTGACAAGCATTAATAATCTTTTGAAGAATCTTCATGCTTAAAAACTAAAAAATCTCATAGTTTGAGGTGAAATCATGTCAATGACAATGACCACTACAATGATCCGCAGTTAGATATCAAATTCAACGTTGATACATATATTTTTGATTAATGCGCTTGATTGATATATAATGTTGTTAATTTCTCGATATATTTTCATACTATAAATGGTGATACATTTGTTGTCAGTATATTGGTGATAGATATAAGTGATACATTTGTTGTCAGAATACTAGTGATACATATGACCAATACTGATTCATATTTTTTATTCATTTATAAATGTTTGATATATTTAGCATATGTTCGACATATCTAAACTATATATTTTTGCGTGAAATTGAATTTTGAATTGGTATTGAGTAATTTTACAAATTTATCATTATAATACATATAAAATCAGATGTATTTATGCCCCAATTTGTGTGTGATTTACTCCCTGTAATAATTGAAAATCAGTTACTTCCTTATTTAACTAATCACTCAGTTACAAATGTATCACAATGCATATGTATCAAGGTTAAAGATATGTATCATAAAAATTTAAATTTGAGATATTTTGTAATTTAACAAAATTATGATAAAAACTAGGCAACTGGGTCCGCGCTTCGCGTGACAATAAATTAAACATTTCATTTTATAAACGAAACAATTCTTTGACTAATTTAACTACTTTCTTGGACTTCGATTAATCACTGTATAATTCAAATTTTTTTGTAACTTCTTACAAATATTACTAAACTTATCAAATAGCAAACTTAATTAGGAAATAAGTGAAAATAACGAATCAGGAGAAAATGTATAACTTCAAAATTATGATCTAGATGTATTTATTTTTTCATGAGGATTTTCTAATATATTTAAAAATATTCAATAGACATTGTCTTGTCCTAATTTTGAATAGATTTTAAGTGCTACAAAAATGTGCATCTAAAAGAATTATTTTAGTCATTAACATATATATTATGCTAATGACGATGACATCTCCATTCCTTTCGGCCGGCAAATTTTCATTTTTGCTTAGCATTCACCATATTCCTTGTGGAAAGACCTATTTGCTTCAACAACTTGAAGCTAAACTTTTATATCCTCCAGCCTTGAACAATGATGGTCAAGATGCACTATTTTTGAGTATCCAACACACATCCATCGAATTTGAACAACATAAGCCTTGAGAGTTATTCGACACAATAAAAAATAGATGGAATGAGGACTTACTTCATCTTTCCCTTCAATTGATAGCATATAGCCTATGGGTCATATGACCTTATCTTTACCTGCATTGGTTGCTAATTCATCTTTCTGCAACGACATAGTTTAAATAAAGTGACTGACTGCAAATATAGATATATAAATTTAGCAAATCAAGGTATTACCCCGTGACTGAAAAAATAGTGAATTCGTAACAGAATATATCTAAGTATACAGATTATATCAAGTAGAGTAAACATAGAAGAATGTTTACTTTAATCAACTTTATGCTCATCTTTAGAATGCGCAACTATATCCTGGACCTGTACAATGACCTTGTGAGGATTGGAGTGCAAGCCAGCACCACACATTTTTCCTTCAATAAATTAAATTAAAATATCCACATACATAAAGAAAACGCTATACTAATTTTCTACACTTTTCTGTTTGCTTCAATTTCGTAACCAACTTATCCTGCAATTAGACTCAAAATGGTAAATGTGCTAAAGAATAACAATAAGGTTGATTATGTTATAGAGCTCATGAAGCAGGTGAAAACGGACTTCAAGTACTGAACAACTGACTTACACAACGATAATGTGCAAAGTAAATCTCTTCGGTATCTTAATAAATTCTCATATCAGTCAGTCAACTGAATTCACTTATATGTTTGTCTTCCTTTTCTGGAAGTGTAGCAATTAATTTTTGTTCATCAAATTTGCATATAAACAAATGTACCTTGTTTCAAATTTTCAAAAGTCATGAACTCTCAGAGAAAATCTCCGATGAGAAAATTTGAAATTTGATGCAAAAAAGTAAAAAAAAAAAAAATGCATTGCAGAAAGATGAAAATTATATTCAAGAAACAAGATTGCTTACATGTTGTTCTTTAGAAATACAGCAAAAGGGACTGCTTTCAAATAAACATCAAACAAGTTACAATAAAGAACTAAACAAAAATTAAAATCTCGACAGAGTAAAAGATGTAGCGAAATCATGAAACAGTTTTTACTCGATAAGCAAAAGCAGGAATAGAAGGTACAAAAATAGATGAAAAAAAGAACATGTTAACTTTGATCAAAGTTTTCGTCTTCTATTATAATTATAAAAAAAATACATTTTGGTATATTGCATATAGTGGATATGTATGACATATTTATCAGGTATGTACATAATTGAATAAAGTTTTTCGAGACCGAGTCTCTTTGAATACCACGTTCCACATGTAGATTCTGCATAGGACCAAGTTAATCAATGATCCCAAACTTCCTGCATCAAACAAACTGAGAATTTTTATGGTTCAACAATATAAGTATTTACGCTCATGTAACATACTGTTATTTAGTAGCATGACCAAAGTAGTAACAACAGAATTATGAAAAATAGAACAACCACTTTTGGCTTTGGAAAAAACTTACATGTACTACACACCAAAATTATAAGGTATATTTAGAGTATCAAAAAAAAATTCTCTTATACATTTTAGTGAGCTGCAACACTTTTTTGTTGGAGCTTATCTAGATGTATACAAAGTAACTCTCTCTGATATGCTATTCACATTATTTCCTTCACCTATATCCACTAAGGCTGCTTGTTTTAATTCGCTCTCGGGCCATAAAAACTATTTAAAAATGAATGTGTTTTATGTTAGGGTTTTTGCCCTGATTTTCTTACTATATTTAAGTTTTATTTTTCAAGGAAAATAAAAGTTATCATAATTATTTTTACTTTTCCTGAAAGAAAAATATAATTATTTTTCATATTTGACTAACCTCTTCCTTGGAGGAAAGGTTTTGAACATCTATAAATAGAAGACCCCTTTCTCATACCATAACACAATAACATCCACAATGTAATCTTTAAAGAGTCTTTGTTTAGGGGGAGATTTTCTCTCTCATTAGTTTTTATGTTTTTAATATTAGGTTTTATATGTAGGTCAATTGACCAAAAAATATAATAATATTAAGCTTTTTAGTATTGTTTTACATGTCTTCTGAATTGTCACCACAATGGTTTGCAACTAATAGCTTCCGCATAACGCCCTCTTGATTTTGAACCCAACAAGTGGTATCAAAGCTTACGGTTCAATGGTCCAATGATGTGGTGAGACAAGATTAAACAGGTTCAAAGCGGTTTTAAAATCAAGCTACAACAATTTGGATGATAATGAAGAGTTTTGTTGAACTATATGTGGAGAACAAGTTTCAACCATATTTTCAATACGTCTGCTGCTGCATCTTTAAAAATGAAAATAAAATATTACTTTTAAACTAATTTTTAACCATGATATTTTAAATCTTATTTTTAACCATGACAAGCAGCAGCTATGAAGATTATATCAAGAATGAAGTTCATGCACGTGATATGAAGAGAAGACGGATCAAGTGAAGAAAATCAAGCCAAAAAGGGAAAATTTATTAGGGTTTTTGCCTTGATTTTCTTACTATATTTAAGTTTTATTTTTTTCTTAGAAGGAAAATAAAAGTTATCATAATTATTTTTACTTTTCCTGAAAGAAAAATATAACTCTTTTCCATATTTGGCTAATCTCTTTTTTGAGGAAAGGTTTTGGACATCTATAAATAGAAGACCCCTTTCTCATACCATAACACAATAATATCCACAATGTAGTCTTTAAAGAGTATTTGTTTAGGGGGAGATTTTCTCTCTCGTTAGCTTTTATGTTTTTAATATTAAGTTTTATATGTAGGCCAATTGGCCAAATAATATAATAATATTAAACTTTTTAGTATTGTTTTATGTGTCTTCTGAATTATCACCACAATGATTTACAACTAATAGCTTTCGCATGACGCTCTCTTGATTTCGAACCCAACACTTTAAGAATTAACAATCATGGTCTTAAAAAAAATACAAAAAAGGGCCTAAAATGCCCTTCAACTATTGAAAATGGTGCAAATATATCCCTTCCACTTTTAGGCTCTAAAATACCTTTCCATCCACCTATTTGGCCCTATTTTACCCTTCTTCTTAACAAATAAATAATTAGGATTTTAACTTAACACGTGGCAGTTTATTATTAGTTGAATTTTTATTATTCAAAGATTAAAAAAAAAAATTAACCTAAATCACTAAAATCTACCCCATCCGCCGGACCCAAATCACTAAAAAAATTCTTTCACAAGTAGCTGAAGCAAAAATGCAGTGAGGTGGGCAACACTCATCCAGATCAGCAAAGATTTGTTGCTTCAACGAGACGATGTCAGGCGCACCTATTAATCAAGAAGAAGAAAGAAATGAGAAGTCTGCATCTGAGTCGGTGCGATGATATCATTTTTTAGGGGTGGTAATTTTAGCCCATATTTATAAAAAGAGTCTATTTAATTCATATTTAGTGAATTGGATCACTCATATTTCAAATGGGTAAATATGAACTTCAACTCATTTTAAAAGTTCATACAAATATGAACAAAATGAATAAAATATGGATACCCATTTAAACACAGAGATCACCCACTTATGCTTAAAGTTTCAATTTTTTTCTTTTCTAGTTTCTTTTCTTCTTTTTTTCCTTTAATTTACTTTTTTCTTTTTCATTTTTTTATTTTTTTACTCATTCCTTACAATTTCTTTCTCATTTTTTCATCTATCTTTTTATTTTTTTATTTTTATTTCTTTTTTTCTTTGTATTCTTATTTTTTCGCTTTCCCCTTTCTCATTCTTATTTCATCATTCGTATTCGCTTGAGACCTACATGGATTAACAAATATAAACTTCTAACTATCTCATTTAGCCTATATAATTCATAACATCTCTTATCAATTAAATATAATCCATAATCTCACTCCTTTATTATTATTTTTTTATCTTTTATTTCTCTTTCTTTTTTTTTTCTTTTTTTTGTTTTTCTTTCTTTTTTCCTTTAATTTACTATTTTTTCTTTCTTTTTTCCTTTAATATACTTTTTTTTCTTTTTCATTTTTTCCCCTTATTTTTTACTCGTTTCTTACACTTTTTTTCTTTCTTCTTTTTCATCATTTTTTTCTTTTTCAATTTTATTTATTTGCATTCTTTTTTTTTTGTATTTCCGTTTCCCCCTTTTTCATTCTTGGTTCTTCATTTTTGTCATTTTTTTTATATTCTTTTTCTCATTTTTTTTTGTCATTGCATTTTATATTTTTTTTACTTTAAATTTATTTGTACCATACTATATATTTCAAATAAATTTATTATTTGTATTTGAATAGTTTAGTTGTCAATATGTGCAATTTATCATTTGTATTTATATACAAATTAGTATATGAATTAAAATCAACCTGGGTTGTGGTGCAGTGGATGAGGCTGCTCCACCCTTAACTAGAGGTCGAGGGTACGACCCTGGTTATGGAGAAAACTCTGTTGGGAGCGCTGCCACCTTAATGGGCCTTGCAATGCCCGATCAGGATTAGTCGGGGCTCTAGTGCAGGCACCGGACACCGGATGAAAAAAAAAAGTATATGAATTAATTGGATTTTCTTGAGACTAAAATATATATGGCTGAGGATTCACATAACCCTCGAATTATAAAAGTTGGGCTAATATAAATCAATATGCGCTTATGGTATTTTCGTTATCATTAAAAAAAAAAAAGGAAACCAAAAATAGAAAAAAAAAAAAAGTAGAAAGAGAGGTAGAAGTTAGAGATAGAAGAGAGAAAAAAGCGTAAAGAAAGAATTGAAGAAAAAAATATAAGAAAAAATCAAAAATAAAAAATAATGAAAAAGTAGAAAAGGAAAAAGAAAAAAATGATGGTGAAAACAAATATACTGAGTTGTTACGATATTTTAGTCATCATCCATAATTTATACTCAACTTAACCATGTTTAAAAAAAAATATATAACATAAAATACAACCAAAAAAGAATAAAATGAGAAAGAAGTAAAAACGAAAAAATAAAAATAGAAAAAAGGAGACTAAAAAGTAAAAGGAAAAAAAAAGAAAAAAAAAAGAAACAAAGGTAGAGATAGAAGAGAGGAAAAAAAAAGAAATTACAAAAAAATGGAAAAAAAAAAAAACTAGAGGCTACATATAGAAGAGAGATAAAAAAATTAAAAAGAAAGAAATGGAAAAAAAGTCAAGTTGACATGATATAGAAGTTTTTAAGTTTTGGACTTACGAGTAAAAGTGGGCTGAAACCATTTTTACCCAATCCATATTTGACCAAATTCATATTTACCCATATTTATATGAGCGGATTGCAATCCAAACCATTTTTTGCTCGATCCATATTTAACCTGTCCAAATTCAATCCAATCCGCCCATTTGCCACCCCTATCATTTCTACTGCAACAAAATTGTATGGTACTACTAATGGAAACTTGCCAATTTTTCATGACAAAGTTGACACCCAACAGGACTGGATGAAAGACTGCTTCTCAATACGACATCGGGATGCGCTAAGAACAACCGGCTAGCTGATATTTAGTTCCAAAGATAAGACAACATGTTGAAGTTTTTGTACAGTGAAGATTTTCCGTGCTGCCAATTCTAAGTGAATATTTTTCTAGGATCGAATAAATCGGCCCAAAAATTAACAGCATAGCTGCAAACTGCAAAGCAATAGTACCAAGATCCTGACGTGAAGAATATGGATCATCGCCAAATTTTAAACCAAGGAGCCCATGAACTTTTACATGGATTTTAGTCATTAAAACTTTCACATAGATATAGATATATTTTCGATCGGTTAATGATTATTAATATCTCCGAAAACCCAATTTCTGGACAGAATAATGCATTTGCTCATTATGCAGCAGCACACTAACAAAAACGGTAGCTTCAACGTAGGAAAGAAAGTTTAGTGTAGAATGTATTTGAATCGACTAAGTGATTTAGTTTAATGCATTTCAAAAATCATACAAAATAAGTCAATAACCAACCTCTATGACTAGATCCACGTCGTTGAAGGTATCATAGCTCAAAACACCCTTCAAAAGAGCGCACGCTTTTTCATACTGCTCTCGAGTCATCTTTCCTTCCTTTAAACGCCCTTCAAGATTGGCTGGAAAAGAAACAAACATTTTTCGAATTGGTGAACCTGGCGAACCAATTTACGAGTAATTATGAAAAAAATAAAGCTCAATAATTTTTTTAGTGATTTGGGTCGGGCAGATGGGATAGATTTTAGTGATTTGGGTTAATTTTTTTTTAATTTTTTTTACTTTTGATTAATAAAAATTCAATCAATAAGAAACTGTCACGTGTTAAGTTAAAATCCTAATTATTTATCTGTTAAGAAGAATGGTAAAATAGGGTCAAATAGATGGATGGGAGGGCATTTTAGAGCCTAAAGGTGGAAGGAAAGTATATTTGCACCATTTTCAATAGTTGAAGGGCATTTTAGGCCCTTTTCCGGAAAAAATATACTTTTCTTTTCCATAAATATAAGAACAGAAACAAATTCTAAAAAACTTCCAGTTATCTTCACTTTAACTAATTGTAAGGTTAAGAGCAAATAAGCAAATGTTTTCTTTTTTTACTTGTTAAAATAACTTAGTTGTAGCATCTAAAGACTATAATTTAATAGTAAACAATAACAATGTTATGGATGCTTATGAGTCCTTCAGAAATATAACATAAGGGAATGCTACAAAAAAATGAATTTTTCTGAAAAAGTAGAAACGATATGACTTATGATATCAGATGCAGGCAGAATAAAAATAATGAATATTAAACAGGCGGTTCATGGAAAATTATAACTCCAGCAGTAGCTGGTTGTCTTATCTTGGGTATTCATACACTTGTAGATGGAAAAACTGAAAGAATTCAAGTTCTTAATTTTTTTCACGTTTTTTGAATCGAAGTTCTTAGTTCAAGTGAGAACTCATTAATGGCATTTCTTCTTCTTCTTCTTCAATGGCATCCAAGAACTAGAATTATGTGAGAATGTTGAATAAAAAAAATCGAATATCATTGATTACGTGAAGCTGAATCGAATGTTGAATCAACGTGTTGATTCAAATTACGTGAAATTTATCAAAAAAAAAAAAGTCGACGGAATTTTAAATTTTCCGGCGCCGTCACTGTTCATCGGCATTTCATCATTGAAGTTGCACCATTGAAGGCATTGAAGAAGAAGAATAGCAGAAGAAGAAGAAAAAGAAGAAGAAGAAGGAGAAGAAGAAGCCATTGAAGAAGAAAAATAGAAGAAAAAGCCAATATTTATTAAGAAAAAATAATAATTATTAAAAATAATGACGCGACAATAAAAAAATAATGATTTTAAAGTGAAAAAAAGTCAACTGACACGCTTATGGGCGCGTGTAGTCACATCCAGTGACACGTCAGCAATTGGGGGATAATAAATTCGGTAAAAATAAGTTCAGGGGGGTAATAGGTCACATTAAAAGATGGAGTGTATAATTGAGATTTTGACTAAAGGTTGGGGGTAACAGACCATTTTCTCATGCTATTATACAAAAAATCAGAAGACGTGCCAATTAAATTCAAATGATTGAAACGAAATGCTTTCTTATATACTTTTCCATAACACTTCAGATAATAGTGCCATGCATATTCAGATGCATGTAGCAATATTCTTAAAATTATATTCTATTTGGTTCTGTTGTTAGAATTCTTTTTCTTCAAATGTTTTCTAAACGTGAATTTTCCCATAATTGCAGAGTTAAAAAATGTAAATATCAATAAATTTTCATCATTATATGTTTTCTCATTTGGTTTACAACATCCTCATTATCCTTTTCCTTAATTAATTATCAAAGAAAAGCCAATAAAAAGTGAAAACACATATTGAGTAGATTAATTTCTTGCAAAAATAGAAATATTAAGACGTGCAAAACCCCTCTTTTCTCATCTCGTATTCATCCTTTTACAACTTTTTTTCTTTGAATTCAACCTTAAAACTTAGGAGAAAGAAATTTAAAATTATATACCAATATAGCAGTATATATAAGAGAGGTTAAGAAGATAGAACTTTATTTCGATTTAATTATTTTTAAAATTGAAATTCAACATCAAAATAAATATTTACTTACTTGAATTCAGAGATGGATATACTTAAAAAAATTGCCTGCAATACGGTTATCACTAATCTCTATATAATAAATAAAAATGTTAACCCCCCCCCCCCCCCCAAAAAAAAAAGTGAAAAACGTTAAAGTGCAGGAAGCTAATTCAAAAGAAAAAACATATTCACACACATGAAAGCTAATTCAAATAATCTGCAGTAGCATCGAGCAGTAGCTATTAACTGAGAAAACTTTAGCAGTAGCCATTAACTGAGAAAACTTGATAAGGTGGTTATCAAAATAAAGAAAAAACAATTAACAACATCAATTGAAAAAAAATGAGGCCAATCAATAAATCAAAAGAAAAATTCATCCGAAAACCTAGATCATCATCAATTGTAAAACATATAAAACTATTTATAGTGGTGAAATAATTTTTGAATTGCAGTTGAGATAAAGATAAAGATTTGGAATAACTTAATTTTAAATTCAAATTCAAATTAGATTAGGATAAATACTAAGAGATGAGATAACATTCCATTTCAACTTTCATTCAAATTCAAATAATATTTCAATTTGTTGAAAGAAGATAATTTCTTCATTATCTTTAATTTTTTAAATATAATGCATATTTGTCTTATAATATTATATTTAAATTAAAAAATTATTTGGAATCAAATCATATTATTTACCATTTACGTACGTACTACTATTGTTATTTTTGTTTTATTATTATTATTATAATTATTATTATTGTTCTACATACTATGTATGTACTATTTCTACAATTGCCAACACTACTACGACTAATTATTATTATAGATATAGATTTCCTACTACAACTAAAAATAATTCTTTAATTTTTTAAAATATAATGCATATTTATCTTCTAATATTATATTTAAATTAAAAAATTATTTGAAATCAAATCATATTATTTACCATTTACGTATGTACTACTATTGATATTGTTGTTGTTGTTGTTGTTGTTGTTGTTGTTGTCGTCGTCGTCGTCGTCGTTATTGTTGTCGTTGTCGTTGTCGTTGTCATTGTCGTTGTCGTTGTTCTACATACTATGTACGTACTATTACTACAATTGCCAACACTACTACAACTAATTATTATTATAGATATAGATTCCCTAATATGTAAATAAATTATATTTAATATATTTTATAACATTTAAATTTTATAAGAGATAAGTTTGAAGTAGTATATATCTATTAGAACTCTTTAATTATTAGTTTCTATTTTTAAGATAATAAAAATCTTTTTTTTTTGTAAAAGGATAATTTATTGCAATTCAAATACTTAATTTTTTAATTCAATATTTTTATTACAGTATTTTTGACTTTTTCTTAAAATATTTTTTAATGTTGTCTTAAAAATTACCACATGGCTATTTTAATAGCTTGACACGTGACATCTTCTCTTGCTTATGTTCTGTTTTTATATAGAGAGAGATTATTATTATTATTATTATTATTATTATTATTATTATTATTGTTCTACATACTATGTATGTACTATTTCTACAATTGCCAACACTACTACAACTAATTATTATTATTATAGATATAGATTTCCTACTACAACTAAAAATAATTCTTTAATTTTTTAAATATAATGCATATTTATCTTCTAATATTATATTTAAATTAAAAAATTATTTGAAATCAAAACATATGTACTACTATTGCCATTGTTGTTGTTGTTGTTATTATTATTATTATTATTATTATTGTTCTACATACTATGTACGTACTATTACTATGATTGCCAACACTACTACAACTAATTATTATTATAGATATAGATTCCCTAATATGTAAATAAATTATATTTAATATATTTTATAACATTTAAATTTTATAAGAGATAAGTTTGAAATAGTATATATCTATTAGAACTCTTTAATTATTAGTTTCTATTTTTAAGATAATAAAAATCTTTTTTTTTTTTGTAAAAGGATAATTTATTGCAATTCAAATACTTAATTTTTTAATTCAATATTTTTATCACAGTATTTTTAACTTTTTCTTACAATATTTTTTAATATTATCTTAAAAATTGCAACATGGCTATTTTAATAGCTTGATACGTGACATCTTGTCTTGCTTATCTTTTGCTTTTATATATATATAGATTTTTATTCTTATTCTTATTCTTATTCTTATTCTTATTCTTATTCTTCTTCTTCTTATTATTATTATTATTATTATTATTATTATTATTATTATTATTATTATTATTATTATTATTATTATTATTATAATTATTATTATTGTTCGACATACTATGTACTACTATTACTACAATTGCCAACACTACTACAACTAATTATTATTATATATATATAGATTCCCTAATATATAAATAAATTATATTTAATATATTTTATAACATTTAAATTTTATAAGAGATAAGTTTGAAATAGTATATATCTATTAGAACTCTTTAATTATTAGTTTCTATTTTTAAGATAATAAAAAAATTATAAAAGGAAAATTTATTCAAATTGAAATAATTAATTTTTCAATTCAAAATTTTTATTACATTATTTTTAATTTTTTTCTTAAAATATTTTTTAATATTTTCTTAAAAACTGCCACATGGATATTTTAATAGTTTGACACGTGACATCTTGTCTTACTTATGTTTTTCTTTTATATATATATAGATATTGTCTTAAAAATTGCCACATAGCTATTTTAATAGCTTGACACGTGGCATCTTGTCTTGCTTATGTTTTGCTTTTATATATATATATATAGAATATAGAATATAGATATAGATGTATATTTATAATAATAATATTATTACTATGAATATATGAGAAGTCAAGAAATTAGAATTCAATTCCAATACAAATTCAATTTAAATTCAAATTTAAACATCATATCATATCATATCTT
This sequence comes from Capsicum baccatum var. pendulum, assembly GCA_030864225.1. Taxonomy (NCBI): domain Eukaryota; kingdom Viridiplantae; phylum Streptophyta; class Magnoliopsida; order Solanales; family Solanaceae; genus Capsicum; species Capsicum baccatum. The sequence goes on along the minus strand of CM061558.1, from coordinate 68,547,050 downwards.
TTTATAAGAAGATCAATTTGCTTTTTATCCTTATCCTTAGATTTTTTCAAATAAAATTCATACTTATCCTGTAATCTATAAAATTGTTATTATTATCTTATTATTGCTACAACTACTACTTACCGGAACAACATATTGTTACTGCTAAAACTACAATTAATTTATTTAGTAATTATGATTATTTCTTTAATATAAAATCAAGTTCTAATATATATATATAGAGAGAGATTATTATTATTACTATAATTGTTATTATTCCCACCACTTCAATTATCATTACTAATACTACTATTATGTTTTTCAAATATATTAAAAGTGTTGCTGCTACGTTTTTTTATAATAATATATTATTACTTTTATTAGTGTTAGTATTATTATCTTTTATTTAATATTTAAATATATTTTATGACATTGAAAAAGATAATTTTAAGTTCCTAGTTTTAAGCTAATGAAAAATCTTTTTTAAAAAAAGACTAGTATTTTCAAATTGAAATATTTCTAATCTTTTGATTAAAATATTTAATATTTTTAATTTTAAATTTTTATTACAACATTATTATGTTATGTCCTAAAAATTGCCACGTGACTTTTTAATATCTTGCCACTTGGCAGCTTGTCTTGCTTTTAGTTTTGCTTTTATATATATATAGACTAGATACCCACGACTGTGCAAGGCATAGACATTTTGACAACACTAATATGCAAAAAAGATCAAACTTTGAGGAAGATTATTCCCTACTTATTTTGATTGTTTAGTACAGGAGTAAAAGAAAAGAAATGTAGTATAATGAACCGATGTTAACATAATATATACATTCAGTGTGGAACAAAATTGAGCTTGCTATACTGGTCCAATCAATACAAACGTGATTATATAAGTGGATAAAAATCTAGTTAGATTGTTGCAACTACAGTTGGTGTCACGTTTTTTGTTTGGACATTCCTGAAAAAGTAAATGATGCACGTCTCATTTGAAAGTTTCAAATATATAAGTTAAGGAGATATACGTCGATTTTGAAATATTTATTGCATCATAAAATCACCAAAATACCCTTGGTAGTCATTTAATAAGGAACAAAAAGATATTTATAAAAAATTACTGCAATGTATAATTCAATTACAAAGGTCTAAATAAAAATATTATTAAAATAGTACATGAGAACAAAACTAATAAATATAATAAATAAATAATATACATGTGTAACTATTTTATTGCACCAAAAAAATGAGGAAAAAACTAATAAATATAAGGAAAAAGCAATATGCATGTGTAACCATTTTATTGCACCATAAAATTATCGAAATACCCTTGGGATATAAAAATCAAGTAATTTAATAAGAAACAAAAAGATATAATTACTACCATATATAATTCAATTACAACGTTCTAAATAAAAATATTATTAAAATAATACATGAGGAAAAAACTAATAAATATAAGAAAAAAATAATTTGCACGTGTAATCATTTTATTGCATCATAAAATTATCGAAATACCCTTGGTAGTCAGTTAATAAGGAATAAAAAGATATTTATACAAAAGTAGTACCATATATAATTCAATTACAAAGGTCTAAATAAAAATATTATTAAAATAATACATGAGAACAAAACTAATAAATATTAGAAAAAATAATATGCATGTGTAATTATTTTATTGCACCATAAAAATAAGGACAAACTAATAAATATAAGAAAAAAGTAATATGCGTGTGTAACCATTTTATTGCATCATAAAACTATCGAAATACCCTTGGTAGTTATTTAGTAAGAAACAAAAAGATATTTATAAAAAAATAGTATCATGTATAATTAATTTACAAAGGTCTAAATAAAAATATTATTAAAATAATACATGAGGACAAAACTAATAAATCTAAGATAAAAGCAATATGCATGTGTAACCATTTAATAGTAGTAAAGTAATAATAGTAATACTCCCTCCGTTTAAAAAAGAATGACCTACTTTTCTTTTTAGTCTGTTTAAAAGAGAATGACTCATTTCCTTTTTTGGCAATATTTTAATTTCAACTTTCCACATGGCATGTTTAGGACCACAAGATTAAAGGACATTTTGATACATTTGACATAATTTTAATTTAAGGCCACAAGATTTAAAATTCTTCTTTATTTTCTTAAACTTTGTGCCAAGTCAAAGTAAATCATTCTTTTTAAACGGAGGGAGTAATAGTAATAATAACAATAATAATAATAATAATAATATAATAATAGTAGTAGTAATAGTAATAGTAAAAAAAAATGAATATAATAATAATAACAACAACAACAACAACAACAACTACTACTACTACTAGCAGTAGTAGTTGCTAGTAGCAGTAGGAGTAGTAGTAGTAGCAGCAGCAGTAGTAGCAGCAGTAGTAATAGTAAGTAGGAACAAAAAGACAAATTAGTAGTACATCAACCTTCATTTATATATAAGAGACTAGATACCCGTGCCCGTGCAAGGCACAAACATTTTAGCAATACTAATGTACAAAAGATATTCAACTTTGGAAAAGATTATTTCCTAATTGTTTTAATTATTTAGTTTAAGAGTAAAAAAAAGAAACGTAGTACAATGAACCAATGTTAACATAATATATACATTTAGTGTGGAACAAAATTGAGCTTGCTAGACTGGTCCAACCAATACAAAAGTAATTATATAAGTCAATAAAAATCTACTTAGATTGTTGCAACTACAGTTGACGGCATGTCTTTCATTTGGACATTCCTGAAAAAGTACATGATGCACGTCTTATTTGAAAGTTTTAAATATATAAGTTGGGAGACACATGACGATTTTAAAATATTTATTGCACCATAAAATTATCGAAATACCCTTGGTAGTCATTTAATAAGGAACAAAAAGATATTTATAAAAAATTACTATCATATATAATTCAATTATAAAGGTCTAAATAAAAATATTATTAAAATAATACAGGAGGACAAAACTAATAAATATAATTAAAAAAATAAAAAGCATGTGTAACCATTTTATTGCACCATAAAAATAAGGACAAAACTAATAAATATAAGAAAAAAGCAATATGCGTGTCTAAACATTTTATTGCAATATAAAATTATCGAAAATACCCTTGGGTATAAAAAATAAGTAATTTAATAAGGGACCAAAAAATTTTATAAAAAATTACTACCATGCATAATTCAATTACAAAGGTCTAAATAAAAATTTTATTAAAATAATACATGAGGAAAAAACTAATAAATATAAGAAAAAAATAATATGCATGTGTAATCATTTTATTGCACCATAAAAATGAGGACCAAACTAATAAATATAAGGAAAACGCAATATGCATGTGTAACCATTTTATTGCACAATAAAAATAAGGACAAAAATAATAAAAATAAGAAAAAAATCATATGCATGTGTAACCATTTTATTTACTACTATATATAAGTAAAGGTTGGGTTACTAAAATTACCAAACTATTTCTAAGTGTTTGAAAATCCAAAGTTTTGTTGCAATCATACTTTCCATGAAAATTTTATGGTTTTAATTTGGCTGTTGAAATTCTTTCTTCCAATACTAAGAATGGCAAAACTTCGTGTATGACAGTTTAAGCTCCATTTTTTTTGTAACATTAGGCATTATTTCTATGTGTATAGATGGATCATATAGGATTTTTGGAGAGGAGTCTGAAAGCAGTTGGATATATCTTGTGTAGGGTAGTCCCTCCCATTTATCAATTAATAAAATATCAAATATAATTTGAAATGGTAAAGGAATGGATATTGAGCCTAACTCAACCCCAAAAGTTAGCTAGAGAAGGGAAGATTGCCAATTCAATATAAGGAGATCACTCATCCTTTTTTATCCACAATGTGGGACTCTTCAGCCCTGTCTTCCTCACACCCTGGGCTAGACATATGGTGTGTGACCATCTGTCTAAATATTAAGCTATTAAAGAGTACACTTTATTAACTTAATTATATTCGCGACACGCCGCCTCATGTGAATGCCTAATTCTTTTCTTCATGGGTCAAATGTGTGGAAATTTTTTTTTATGATAATAGGTGGTGGTGAGATTCGATCATGCGAGACCTCCCTGCTTTGATACCATGATAAAAATGGATCATGAACCTAATTCAATCACAAAAGCTTCTTGTTTTTTTATATATGATGTATGTGACTAATATTGGATGTGCAAGATGTGGTGAACTGCAAAATAACTGACTTTATGATGGCAATATAAAATTGATGACGTTAGCTTTTCTACCATGGCAGATAATCGGCAACCTATTTTGCGAAAAGATAGTGCCTCAAATGCGCTGCATCCACTGGCCAAGCTGAATCGTCTGCACTTTTGGCTTCTGGTGGCACTCAACATTATTTTCCTTCTCGTTGGTCAAGCTGCTGCTGTTATTTTGGGAAGATTTTACTATGAGAAGGGTGGAAAGAGTAAATGGATGGCCACCGTTGTCCAGACAGCTGCTTTTCCTATTCTTTTCATTCCTTACCTATTCATTTCTTCTCCTCAATCTAATTCAGAAGGCTCCAACCGACCTTCTATCATCACAGTTAGTGTTGTCTATATCGTAATTGGTGTACTTGTTGCAGGAGATAACATGCTCTATTCTATCGGTCTATTGTATCTCTCTGCTTCTACTTATTCCCTCATTTGTGCAACGCAATTGGTTTTCAGTGCAATCCTTTCTTTCTTCATAAACCATCAAAAGTTCACAGCATTGATCATGAATTCTGTCGTTGTGCTCTCCTTATCTGCCTCTCTTCTTGCTATTAATGATGATTCTGATAAGCCTGCAGGCGTAACTAAGTCAAAATATGTCATTGGATTTCTAGTTACTCTCGCTGCTTCAGCTATGTATGCTCTCTTGCTTTCCCTTATGCAGCTTTCATTCCAAAAGGTTCTAAAGAAAGAAACGTTTTCTGTGGTTTTGGAGATGCAAATTTACACAGCACTTGTAGCCACCGCGGTCTCTACAATTGGTCTCTTTGCTAGTGGAGAATGGAAGACTTTGCACGGGGAAATGGGTAGTTTTACTGCCCGAAAAATTGCGTATGTCATGACTCTGGTTTGGACAGCTATAGCTTGGCAGATTTGCTCAGTTGGGGTTGTTGGTTTGGTTTTCGTGGTGTCCTCATTGTTCTCTAATGTCATTAGTACGCTTTCCTTGGCGATCACCCCTATTGCTTCTGTGATAATCCTTCATGACAAGATGAATGGTGTGAAGATAATCGCCATGCTGATGGCTATTTGGGGCTTTGGTACTTACATATACCAGAATTACATTGACGATCTTAAGGCAAAAAAAACACCAAGCGCCATTGATGATGCTCCACACGAGTCAAGATCTTGCTGATAGGCTATAGTTTTAAGAAATTATTAAAGAGTTTCTGGAACTCATAGCTAATATTCTTTAGATACTTGCTTGTAGTTAGAAATTTTGTTCTATTAGGAATTATCATTATACAAATACCTATTAATAGCAATGACAATTTAGTTGCAAAATCTTGACTTCTCATGTCATAAATTGTGTGACCATTCAGTGGCAGAAGAGGTTTGTATAGCACTTAACTAAAGCACAAAAAAACAGTGCAATTTTTCTCAGCCATAAAGTAAGGAAAACTCAACATGATTGTTGTAGACATAAAATATATATAATACTAGTATAATACAAATATATTTCTCTTATGGGTGCCGTATTTATGTTATGAAATCTTGTTCTGTGTTTTACTATTTATTTGTGTGGCATCTCGTGTCTTGAGCCGGGGGTCTATCGGAAACAGCCTTTCTACTTCTTTAGAGGTAGAGGTATGAACTGCGTACATCTTACCCCCAAGACCCCACTAGGTGGGAATACACTGGGTTTGTTGTTGTTGTTGTTTAGCTTTTCTACATGTTTCTTATGGATATCTCGAGAGTCTGCAGGTATTTTACTCTTTAAGAAGTATGATCACGTTCCTTATTGATTGAGAGTTGTGCTCTGTTGAAGTTGAGTCACGTGATTCTTGATTGACAAATTGTTACTCCGAAATCTAATTACCATATCTCTTGCTTGAATCTTCATTACTTGTCGCCACTTGACTTAAAATATATCCTTTACTAATCAAGTAGTCTCCTTCGATATATTTTGTTTTTTCTTCTAATGCTTTTGTTTACAATTTGCCTACATCTCACAACACAGAAGTGATTTCTCAAATAACAATTTCACTGAAATTACTTGCAAATGATTAATGATAATAACACAACTATAACAGAATTCTACCCCTTTATGTGCACTCATCAGTGCGAGAAGTATAGCAGAAAGTAGATAATTTACTCAAGCGCATTATTCTCTATGGACTGCACCGGCTGTGCTAAACACACTTACTATATTTATCTTAGCAAAACCATGATATCCTCCCTAGGTTTCTATGATACATATACTGAAATTGATCCAAAGATTTTTACTTGTGGCAGGTCTAGACAAGCTTGAATCTCTTAACATCAATTGTTGCAACTGCATCATGGATTCGGATATGAAACCTCTTGCGGGTATGCCTGCCTTGTTCTGCTATATAGATAGCCTATATCTATGTGAATTAGAAGGCAGTAAATTTGGAAAAGAATTCGACAAACGGTGGGCAGCAATCAAGCCTTAATATGTGTCTGCTACTGAAAAATTGATGATTATTTGGATTTTGGAAGCTTTAGTTAACGAATTGAAAGTCTTGAGTCTCCTTTTCCATTGTCAATCACAATGAATTGTTTGTTCTTTGAAGGCTATTGATGCCTATACTTATCAAATTGGAAAAAAATGAATCTCTATCAATGCAAATACTTTATCAAAATGGAAAAAATTAACAGGTCTTTAAGTATGCGAGTTTCTTTTGGATTGGTGCTTCTATTTATATTAAGACAGGAGTGGTGAGGATTAGAAAATTCCAATATTAACAGGTTATGGGAAAGTTATCTTTTTTTTTTTTTAATGCGAAAGTTATCGTTTTAATGATGAATTTCTTATTTTTCATGTTTAAATCTACATATGAAATGTTGTAACGCCCTGAATCTGGTACACGGAACGTCACACGGTGCCCATGACCCCGAAGGACCGCAAGCTAACTCATGACTAATATCTATATCTAATCACTGCATAATATACTGTATAAATGTGGAAACATGTACTGAAAACCCATAAGGTTCAAACTAGATAAATACCTGATAAAACAATGTCTGAAAACGGTATAACAATACCAAAGCAAATCTGAAATAACTGTCTGACATGCTATAGTCTGAAAGGCTCTAAACTGAACTGAATAAGGAGTTGATGGGACATGTCCCCAACTAACTCCATCTATTGAAATATACAAAAAACTGAAATAGTAATGTAATCATCATGTCCTCGAAGGATGAGGACTCACATCTGACTCTGACTGCTGAACCGGGATGTTACTGATGCTTTGAAAATCGTGTTTCTAAACCTATGGTATAAGACACCATAACACAAATGCGTCAATACTTTGAATATACTGATATGTAAGTGAGGTAGGCTGAATGCAATGGGTTTATATGCATGAACAATACTAACTGACTGACTAACATGAACGTGAGAATACATGCATGCATACATAACTGTAATTGACATCGTGATAGGACTGAATGCTAAGTTCTGACTACTGAGTTTACTAATAACATGGAATTACTGATATTTGAGGGACTGATACTATGTTACTGATACATAAATAACTATTCTGACAGTCCTGATTATGAAGAATTGGTCTGATTGACTGTGTCTAACAGTCCTGAAGCTGAATACTGATAACATGAGTTTTGATAACTGATATAACTGATAATATGAGTGACTGTATCTGACAGTCCTGAATTTGATGAAATTAGCTGAGTTTCGTACTGTATCTGAGTAACTGAATCTGAGATCAGTCGTATCTGGCGGATGATCTCTAAATATGATGATACCTTTACTGATTGACAATAGTTGAGATCAGTCCTGTCTAATGAGTGATACCGGAGTCTATTTATAATGATAAGGACTGACTGTATCTGACAGTCCTAAATCTATACTACTGAGCTGAATTGACTGTATCTTACAGTCCTAATTCTGTAACTAAAATTGTGGGATGTATTCGTCTAACCGACATGCCTCATACTAAGCTACCTGGGGTCCAACCTGTAACCCCAACTAGAAGGGTGTCAGTACCGCGCCACTGGTAAAGACAACTCCTGTGGAGTCAGTCCTAATCTAGCAGGTGACCCCTGGGATCAGCCTTATGCATTTAAATGCACTAACGGGTGATCCCTAAGTATGTCAATCTTATTTAACGGCTGATATCTCGTACCTACGCTGGCTACGTAGTTTTGGAACTTAGGGATTGCTTCTAGAGATCTCAGTCCTATCTAGCGGGTGAGTCCTCATCCCTAGGCTTGCTCGGTGCTGAATCCTACTCCTATCTGAAAGATACTGAACTGATTAATTAAGCTGAACTAATTAACTGAACTGAACTGATACTAGTGGTATTGTTTAGCGGAGCTAAACTGAATTTACTGAGTTCCGTTGACTGACGGAATGGACTGAGTTCTAAGAACTGACTGAGAATATTGAAGTTACTAATATTGACTGGGAATATTGAGGTTACTGAGATTACTGAGTACTAAGATCACTGAGATTACTAAACTACTGAGATTACTGAGATTTTCTGAGTTACATAACTGATTGAGTTCTATGGATCATTGATAACGCTCAATCTACAGCTCTCGTAGGAGTGTAAAGCGGTCGTTAGCAAATATAGAACCCAACCTGGGTTGGGTATCGATCCCACAGGGAATAGCTTGGTCAACAAGTAAGTAAAATTAATAGACTTTTGGTGCAAGTCTCGTAAGAAGGGGAGATTGTAATAAGTAACCAAAGTAATGAAATAAAAGCTGAAAATAATAAAGTAAAAAGAGAAAGATTGTCACGTTGGTTGTAAACAATGAGAATTGAAGCGTTGGGGTTATGTCCACCTTCAGAGGTATACGTCCCTATTGGCTATGAGTGTGTAGAGTCTTGACATGCAATTGCTTATAGAGAATTGTAGTCGATGGTAAATCCAAGCGTCTCTCGACCTAAACAAGGACTATTTCACTTTAACTCTCTCGAGCTTAAAGTGTGTCTAGCGGTACAAATTCTCCAAGAGGTTAGTCCAGTTACGGCACTAGCTTTTTAATAGGAAAGGGTGTCCTACTACCTTGACATTATCTCTTTTCCAGACAAATAACCTTTCTCTCGAACAAGTTAAATGTTAGACTGGCGTTAGTCTATGCGTCTTCTTTTCTAGACAAGTAACCTTTCTCTCGAACAGGTTAGATGTTAGAATGGCGTGTTCATGTGTTTGAAACCGCAAAGATTGTAGATTTAAGATGAAGAGAATAATGATATAAGCAATATACGTGTCTTGAACTCACAAGCTCATAGCAATAGATAGTAACTCATTCGGCTTCCATAACCCCAACTAAGAGATTTAGTTACCCATGAATGCGAAGGATATCACGTTTTGCATGGTGAATGGCGTGTAAAAGAGGTGTTAGGCGTGTGGTTTTGGTGATTCCGTAGCAAGTAACGATTCTCTTGTTGTGGAATTTAAGAGTAGAAGAATGAAGAATTGAGAATGTATTGTAGGAAGATGTCTTAATTGTAAGGAGATGAATGAATTGTAAGAATGTGTTGTGGAATGCATAAAAATCTCTAACATGATAGGGTATTTATAATACTCCTATCCTACTCCTACTAAGCTAATGAAATAAATAACCAAATCCTAATAGACTAATGAAATCCTTGACCCAAATGTACTAGGGTAAGGTTACAAAATCATAATCCAAATAGAATAATAAAACACATAACCTAATTGCACTAGGTTAATGTATTATGGCAAAAATCCAGCTTTGTGTCTGTAAGTCCCCAAAGTCTTCAGAATTGCTGTTTTAGCCCGGGACAGATTTTCCATGCAGCAGATTTAGTCCTTTAGGCGTCCAGCTCCTTTCCACTTCGTTCGTGAGCTTTCTTTTGCGTCAAGTAAGCCATAAATTGCTGTATTTTGCATCATTTATACCTGAAACTTTCCTAATCATGTTCGTTAGCTCATTTACAGAAAAAAGGACTAAAAGTGCATGAAATATATAATTTGTTCTCAAAACTAGGCTAAAATATGGGCAAAATATATTGATATAGGCGCGTAAATTCGCCTATCATCAACACCCCACACTTAGAGCTTTGTTCGTCCTCGAACAACATATCATGTCCTTCTAAGCATCGACTTAAGGTTTTTACAGCAACAACACAAAACATTCTTCAAGACAAGCACAACAATTAGCAACAAAGAGTAGCTTTCCGATTATAAGTAGAAACAATTTAACCTCAAGCATAGACTCGTGATGGTGATCAACTCGCATGCAAACGTTAAGGTGCATAGAATCATGTACAACTATCCAAGACTCATCAACCATGTGTGTCTCACAATATAGTACCCATAATCACTCACAAGTATAGCATATTTTTTTTTTCAAACATGGGTATCAAAGTATCCTTGCACTCACTCTCACAAAGAATTCATATGTAGCAACTAATGACCATAAGCTTGCCTTTAATGTAGTACTCTACTAAATGTCGGTATGTTAAGATTAGGATCAAGTAGGTCTTTAGATGGTTGTAATGTAGGCTAAGGGACGGGTAGGACTATTTTGGCCAGAAATAGTGACTAAGTTCCTAAGCACTTTAATACATCACATTGTATCATTGACACTTTGTTCTTTCAACCTTTCTTTATTTTATTCTTCCACCCTTGTTCTCATCTTTAGTTTTTCAATTTTAAGCACAACTCACTTTTCAGCTTTCTTTTCCTTTTTCTTTTCACAACATACCTCTTATGATAGCACTACATTCAAGCACCATTACAATTTAAAGCCTCATACTCAACCAATTTCCTCTTATGTTGTCACATGACTTTTTCACTTTAAAGCACTTAGGAATTTGGATCAAATTACGGTCTTGAAAAAAATGGATTAGGCTTACATACAAGGTTGTCAAAGAAATAGGCTAAAGGCTCAAAAGGGTTTAACTAGGATGATGTACATGGGTAGGAAAAACTGAAGGTAAACATGTATAGGTTGCCAAAGAAATGCCTAAATCATATCCTAAACTTACATTCCTTATTTTCGCTTTGCATACATACGAGGCAAGTTCTAGCATCAGCCACATACATAGAATATACTATTACCTCACACACACAAGGCACATGGTCGACTTGATTGGTAGTAATATAGACTCTCGACCCAACAAGTGAAGGAATTGAATCACACACTATCACATAATGAGTCACAACTAGAGCCTAAATGTCTCAATAGTCACATTGTAGCACATACTCTTGTTCTATTTTCATGCTGCCTATCAAAATAATTTCATGCGTAGCTAGAAAAAATTTTACTCCTAAAAACTAAAAAAAAAACGTCAAATGAAAAAAACAGTAAAACAAGCAAACATACAAACATAGGTGCAAACAAAGAAGTATAGCATGCAGATTCTGCCACCCCACACTTAGACTAGACACTGCCCTCAGTGGAAAATAAAGTCGAAGAACCTGATTAATCGGACTCCTCCTCAATGTCGGGGGTCATACCCCCTTCGTCAGAATCATCATAAGAGTCATCGTCAGAGTTCTCCTCAGCATCAGAATCAGGCAATCGTCTATCATCATCAGTTGGCATGTCATCATCAAGAGGTTCCTCAAAATATACGCCCACTCCACACATCTCCCGGGCATGCCTATTCATTGGGTAGTCGTGGTCCAGCTGTTGGAGCTCTTCAGCAGTTGGAATACGTCCACCACTCATCATAGTGAATCTCGTCATGCCATAGAGATGACGGAAGAAACTCTCGTCACGAGCATGTCTCTCCGCAGTGGTAAGGTTGACTCCATGCGTTGTTTCAGCATCATTGACCTTGGTGAGGTCAACCTTCTTTGGGTTATGTGGGAGTTTATGGTCAGCTGGTTCCTCTTCTATATCCTCCTTCCGCAACATTGCTGTCAACAAATTGCCGAATGTGAAATGGGACCTTCGGTGGAGTCTGGCTTTTCTCATGGTAGATCGAATGATTGCCCCAAAGTTGATAGGGACATTCGTCATCAACACATAAACCAAACACACTCTATCTCTCGATATCTTGGTGTATTGCGTCCCAGGAATAAGGCATGAGTTGACAATGCGCATCCAGATTCTTGCTTCCCTATTTAGTGGAGCATAGGGGAATGTGTTGTGACGGCCTGTTTCCTTATGTCTGCCCCATCTTGCCATTGATCTGCTTCCACAAAGCATGTGTCTTATTGCTCTGTAAGGAGGCCTGCTGTACAGCTCTTTGTATGGTGCAGTGTCGACCGAAGGTAGGCCTAGAAACGAGTTGATCCAATCCGCTGTAAGCTGTAACACTTGGCCCCGAATTTTGACTTCGTTGCCTGTTGTGTTTGGCGACCAGTTGGCATAAAACTCTCTTGTCAAGTCAAGATTGCACTCTCCCATGTCACGGAAGATGAAATCCAGCTTCAAAGCCATAATTTTAGCCAACATTTGCGGCTCCTTCTTTGCTAAGGTCTCCTTGTTGATTAAGTCGACGTGCACATATTTCTTTTCCTTGTTGCTGCTGTACCATGCCTTGGCTTCTTCCTCAAGAACCCATTTGATTCCGAACATTCTGCGTGGTAGGTGTGCTGAAGATGATTCTCCTTGGTCTTTTCGGCTTCTCTTTTTATCCTTTCGGGTCGTGGTAGCCTTCTCCTTGCCTTGCTTTGCTTTGGGTGCCATTGTACCTGAGACTAAAGATAATGTTAGTTGCAGCACAATCGCACTTTATACAATCTACATGCAAGCACTAGGGGTACCACCCCGCACTTAATCTTGTTAGCACAAATTAGTGAAGTGAAAGTGGTCGAGTACTCAGACTTCGTCGACATACGTCTTAGGATTGTATTCCGACAAGAAAATCGGCATTACATCACTTATGTGCAGCCATTTGGACGACTTTCATGGTGCATATAGCAACACTACAACATAGGGGTTACCACATGGAATTGTTATTCGAACAACAAACACCACCTCCTAAGTCGATAGTCACTATAACCTTATCCCGATGGCCGGGATGGTTAATCATGCAAGCATTCAAACCACACTCTCAAGTAATATTCATAGTCACATATGTTCAGCAAGTATCATAACAATGCCATTGAAACAAAATTCAAGTCGGAAACAAGTCAAGAATTCCATACGTATACATTCAATCACACGATTTTGCAACAATTATCCAATCTCATGAACATCACCACCAATTTCTTATGATTTAGCAAATTATAATAAGCATAGCAACGTAGTACTTACGATAAATAGATGAAGAATAAGAGAGCACTTACTTGCTTTGAAGATTGTGGAGAAGTTGTTGTGGATTGGAAGAACAAAGGAAGAAAAATTTGAGAGGATTTGGGATGATATGCGGCGCCTTTAGGGTTGCTTCTAATGTGTTTGTGACATAAAAACAAGTCCCCTTTATATAGGAGGAGTATGGGTCGGGTTATGACCCATTTACAATCGGATTTGGGGACAAAATCACAGCATATGCGGCGCATATCCCTCGGCATATCACTTACATATGCGGCGCATTGTCCATGGCATAATGGGACATATGCGCCGCATATCCTATGGCATTTCTAGACATATGCGCCGCATAGTCTATGGCATTTGGTCTCAGTATCTCAAATGCCATAGCATAGGCGGCGCATAGTCAAAAGCACACCTAGGAATAGGCGGCGCATTGTGTATAGCACACTAGATTCCGAGTCTTTAGGCTATAGAATAGGTTGTGCATCGTTCGTGGCCTATTTATACCAAGGCCTAGCCTTCCTCGAAGCCTATTATGACGTGAGAAAGGCTCAATTCATAGCCTTATGCATCACCATTCCTAACTTACCGACTTTACCATACAATGCGACCAAATCGTCAATTGAAATCAATCTCCTCGTTGCATACTTCTTGCACCTATATTTGTTCAAAACACAATGAAAACGATTAGTACGATGGGTTGCCTCCCACCAAGCGCCTTAGTTTTGGTCGTGGCACGACTCTTATTTTTGGATTTTCATTTATCAAAAAGAAAAAAAACTAAAACGACGAAACGATAAAATGATAAAACAATAAAACGATAAAACGATGGGTTGCCTCCCATCTAGCGCCTTTTTTATTGTCGTGGCTCGACGTAGTAACCTCGAGTACTTAAACTTCGTCGAGATAAGTGATGGCCATGTCATTTATCGAGTCAAGAAGACCGATATATGGCTTAACACGTTGGCCATTCACTTTGAAGATAACACCCTCATTATTTTCCAATTTGACTACTCCAGACGAGTAGACTTGGGTGACTTTAAATGGACCAGACCACTTTGATTTTAACTTACCTGGGAAGAGCTTGAATCTGGAGTTAAAGAGTAGTACCATGTCACCTTTTTGGAAGTTTCGTCGAACAATCCGCTGATCATGATACTTCTTCATCCGCTCCTTGTATAAATCTGATCTTTCATATGCATGGAGACGGAATTCATCTAGTTCGTTCAGCTGCTCCAACCTCAAGTTCTTCACATCATCCAAATTCAGATTCAAGTGCTTTAATGCCCACAATGCCTTGTACTCAAGCTCGATGGGTAGATGACAAGCCTTCCCATAAACTAGCTGATAAGGTGACATGCCAATGGGTGTCTTGAATGCAGTCCTATACGCCCATAGTGCATCATCTAGCTTTCGAGACCAATCCTTCCGATTCGCATTGACCGTCTTGGCAAGGATTTTCTTGATCTCACGATTGGAAACCTCTGCTTGTCCACTAGTTTGAGGATGATAAGGCGTAGCTACCTTGTGTTGCTTGACTCCATACTTGGCCAATACAGTTTTGAATAGCTTGTTGCAAAAGTGAGATCCTCCATCACTTATGATAGTACGAGGTACTCCAAAGCGAGAGAAGATATTCTTCTTTAAAAACGCTACAACACGCTTTCCTTCGTTATCGGCCAATGCTATAGCTTCAACCCATTTTGACACATAATCCACAGCAACCAAGATGTACTTCATTCCAAACGAATTCACGAATGGTCCCATGAAATCAATACCCCACACATCAAAGAGTTCTACCTCCAGAATTTTGGACATGGGCATTTCATGGTGTTTTGAAATAGCACCTTGACGTTGGCATTGGTCACACCTTCTCACATAGTCGTGTGCATCTCTGAATATTGTAGGCCAATAATAACCACTTTGCAAGACTTTCCTTGCCGTTCGATTCCCTGCATGATGTCCTCCAACTTGCGAAGTGTGGCATGCTTCCAATATAGTAGGCACTTCTCCATGGGATATACATCGTCGAATGATACCATCCGTGCATCTTCGAAACAAATAAGGCTCATCCCAATAGTAGTGCTGAACGTCATGCATAAACTTCCTCCTCTGGTGGTAAGATAAATTGGAAGGTAACACATTACTCACCACGAAATTTGCAAAGTCGGCATACCATGGTAAGTTCTCCATTGTTGTCGCTAGTATCTCCTCGTCAGGGAATGCATCGTCAATCTGATTTTCTGGTTGCGCCATATACTCATTCTCAAGTCTAGATAGGTGATCAGCCACTTGGTTCTCGCAACCTCTTCTATCTTTGACTTCGAAATCAAACTCTTGTAGCAGCAATACCCATCTAATCAGCCTTGGTTTTGCATCCTTCTTTGTCATTAGTTATCTAAGAGCTGCATGGTCTGTATGAACGATCACCTTAGTACCCAATAGATAGGCACGAAACTTCTCGAATGCATACACAACTGCTAGGAGCTCTTGTTCAGTAACAGTGTAGTTCCTTTGGGCTTCATTAAGGACCTTACTCGCATAGTAGATAGGATGAAATAACTTCTCCTTTCTCTGTCCAAGAACAGCACCAACGGCTACACCACTAGCATCACACATGATTTCAAACGGGAGCGTCCAATCTGGTGCTACCATGATAGGGGCTTCAATGAGTTTTTCTTTAAGGCATTCGAATGCCTTCAAGCAATTATCATTAAAGTCAAACTTCGCATCTTTCTCCAATAGCTTGCACAATGGACTTGAAATTTTGGAGAAGTCTTTGATGAATCTACGATAAAACCCAGCATGGCCAAGAAAACTACGAACTCCCTTCACCGAAATTGGAGGTGGTAGCTTTTCAATTACCTCTATTTTGGCGCGATCAACCTCTATTCCTCTTTCGGAGATCTTGTGCCCAAGAACAATTCCTTCTTTTACCATGAAGTGGCACTTCTCCCAATTCAGCACAAGGTTGAACTCTACACATCTTTGTAATGCCATGCTCAAGTTCACCAAACATGCGTCAAAGGACTCACCAACAACTGAAAAGTCGTCCATAAATACCTCCAAAGTGTCTTCTACCATATCAGAGAAAATAGACATCATACAACGTTGAAAGGTGGCTGGTGCGTTACATAACCCGAATGGCATACGTTTGAAGGCAAACGTACCATATGGGCATGTAAACGTTGTCTTCTCTTGGTCTTCTGGTGTAATACAAATCTGATTATAACCTGAATAACCATCAAGAAAGCAAAACCATCCTTTCCCCGCTAATCGATCTAGCATTTGGTCCATAAATGGCATGGGGAAGTGATCCTTGAGAGTCCAAGAATTCAGCTTGCGGTAGTCCATGCATACTCTCCATCCAGTAACGGGCCTGAGTGGAATAAGCTCATTCTTTGCATTAGCAACCACCGTCATACCTCCTTTCTTGGGAACACATTGTACTGGGCTTACCCATGTACTGTCAGAAATAGGATACACGACTCCTGCGTCTAACCACTTGATAATCTCCTTCTTCACCACCTCTTGCATTGGTGGGTTTAGACGTCTTTGATGTTCAATGGTGGGTGTGCACTTTTCTTGAAGCTGAATTTTATGTGTGCAAATCCCAGGTGGAATACCAATGATATCCGCAATGGTCCATCCAATAGCTCTAATATACTTGCGTAAGATTACAATAAGAGCTGCAACTTGTTGCTCACCTAAATCGGCTGCCACTATGACTGGAAGAGTGTTTCCGCTTCCTAAGAATGCGTACTTCAAATGGCTTGGCAGCTCCTTCAATTCTAACGTGGGTGGTTCTTCAATAGATGGCTTAGCTGGTGGTGTGGGTCGATTCTTGAGATCAAGATCCAGCTTCTTAGGAGTATAGCGATATGCTCCTAATCCTGATAGAGCACAAATATCATCTTCAGAAATTTCAGCATCATCATTCTCTTCTTCCATGAGCAAAACTTCCAAAGGATCATCAAGAATTTGCTCTTCAGCAAGTAACTCATACTCATCATCAACGACAACATCAGCCACAGAAAATACACTTAGATCTTTAGGTTGCTTCATTGATTTGCAAACATCAAAGCGCACCACTTCATCATTTATTCGGAATGAAAGCTCATTAGCTCTCAAGTCTATGAGCACACTTCCCGTAGCAAGGAAAGGGCGTCCCAAGATTATGGGAACCTCTGAATCTGCTTCGCAATCCAAGATGACAAAGTCTTCTGGAAATATGAATGAAGATACCTTCACCAAGACATCGCATAGAATACCAACCGGTCGTTTTACCGACCTATCTGCCATAACAAGCCTCATATTAGTTGGTGTAGGATCTCCTAGCCCCAACTTCTTGTAGATTGATAGTGGCATCAAGTTGATGCTGGCTCCTAAGTCACACAATGCTTTAGCAAAGTCCAAAGATCCGACGGTGCAAGGAATAGTGAAAGCTCCGGGGTCGGCCTTCTTCTGAACTATGGATCGGGTAGCGATTGCACTACAATGATGCACATCATCTTTCAGCTCATAGCTTGCTGCCCTCTTCTTAGTCAAAAGATCTTTCATAAACTTCGCATACCCAGGCATTTGTTCAAGTGCCTCTACCAATGGGACATTAATAGTCAGCTGCTTCAACATGGTCATAAATTTGCTGAACTTAGTGTCATCGGCCACCTTCTTCAATCTTTGTGGAAAAGGTGGTGGTGGGTATGGAAGTGTTCTCTCCATGGCTTTCTTCTCCTCTTGCTTCCGTTTATTTTTTTCAGGCTGCACGTCACTAGGTAAAACGTCCTTGACGTTGGAAGTAGATATTGCGGCGTCTTCTCTAGTGGCGTCACTAGGTGTGGCGTCCATGTCTGCTGTTCCGTCAACTACTTGCTTGCCTGTTGCTGAAGTTTCCAGCACCTTACCACTCCTTGTGGTGATGGCCATGCAAGACCCATCATTCCTTGGGTTTTGGACTGTATCGCTCGGTAAGGTGCCAGCCTTTCTTTGATTGAATGCTGCTGAAAGTTGGCTTAATTGCTGGTCTATTTGCTTGATAGAAGTGGAATGAGAATCAACTAATTGCTTCATGGAGGCCAAATCATCAATCACCTCCTTAACTCCCGCGCTCGTTGCTTCCACTCCTTTCAATAACTTAGCCATCATGTCTTCCATAGAATTAGATGTGGTGGTATCACGTCTACCAGGGGGAACGTACAAACCACTATTTTCATTATTTTTCTTCCAACTACCTTGGTCTTTACCTCCAGGTTTATCATAATAGTTCCGACCTTTGTTTTCTTGGGCATTCCCACGGAAACCCCCCTGATTGTTCAAGTAGTTGGCCTCCTCTTCCGAATCAGATTCGTCTCTTCCCTTTGACGCAATAGCTTTCACTTTTTCAGTCTTCCCTAATAGATGCTTTGTAAGAAGATCCATTTGGGTTTTCATGTGCGCCATATCTTGATCACGTTCTTCTTCTCTTCTTCTTTGGTCTGCAGACATGCCAATAGATAAAGTGGGGCTTGCTACCTCAGAATCCCTGGTATGCCAAGCTCTACTTTGTTTCGTCATACGATCTAGCATGTTGCTTGCTTGACCAAAGGTGAGGTCCATAAAAGAACCTCCAGCTGCGTTGTCCACCACTGGTTTAGTTACTGAATTCAAGGCTCTATACAAGATCTCCATGAGGTGAACATTAGTCATGTGATGGTTTGGGCATCTCGCTAGCTTTGTCTTGAACCTCTCCCATGTTTCGTGAAGAGCTTCAGAGGGAAGCTGACGAAAGTTGCTGATTTCATCTCTCAATTGAGCCCTCTTGGATGGCGGAAAGAATCTTTCTAGGAAAGCGTCTCTCAATTGCCTCCAATTTGTAATAGAATCAGGAGTCAGCCCATTCAACCATAATGTTGCCTCCCCAGACAGAGACAATAGAAACAGACGTAACCGAATAGCATTCTGACCAACACCAGGATTGTCGAATGACTTGCATGTAGAAATAAAGTTGATCAGATGCATATTCGGATCATCACCTGCTAGTCCACCAAATAATCCCTTGAGTTGCAATAACTGAATCATGGTGCTTGTGATGTTGAACTTGGCTCCGGGCGCTAATGGTGGTGGAATTATAGCTCCAGTGGCTCCGGCACCATCAAGATCATCATCATCATCGTCGAAAGCTGGTTGCAAAGGTTGGCGATCATATCTATACCGAGCTTGTCGACCTCTTCGATTGGCAGGTGTTGCAATTTCAGCGCCATGCCTTGGGTTTATCAACTCGTCATCTCCTAAATCTTCATCGTCAGGATTTGTTGCTCGTCCAGGATTATCAATGTTTTGTTGTTGGACTTGAGCAGCGGCAAGAGCAGCTAATCTTGCTTGCTCGTGTTGAGCAGCCATCCTGTCGATTTCAGCTTGTGCTTCCATTCTTCTAATTCGTTGCGGTTCAGGATTGATTGGCAATAACGGTTGACCAGAACTTCTAGTATGGGGCATGCACTAAAAGAAAAACCTGCAATAAACAAAAACAAAAACTAAACGTAAAAGTACGAGAATCTTTGACCAAAGGGTCTAGTAATTATCACGAACTTGATTGACACTCGTATTCCCCGGCAACGGCGCCAATTTTTGATAACGCTCAATCTACAGCTCTCGTAGGAGTGTAAAGCGGTCGTTAGCAAATATAGAACCCAACCTGGGTTGGGTATCGATCCCACAGGGAATAGCTTGGTCAACAAGTAAGTAAAATTAATAGACTTTTGGTGCAAGTCTCGTAAGAAGGGGAGATTGTAATAAGTAACCAAAGTAATGAAATAAAAGCTGAAAATAATAAAGTAAAAAGAGAAAGATTGTCACGTTGGTTGTAAACAATGAGAATTGAAGCGTTGGGGTTATGTCCACCTTCAGAGGTATACGTCCCTATTGGCTATGAGTGTGTAGAGTCTTGACATGCAATTGCTTATAGAGAATTGTAGTCGATGGTAAATCCAAGCGTCTCTCGACCTAAACAAGGACTATTTCACTTTAACTCTCTCGAGCTTAAAGTGTGTCTAGCGGTACAAATTCTCCAAGAGGTTAGTCCAGTTACGGCACTAGCTTTTTAATAGGAAAGGGTGTCCTACTACCTTGACATTATCTCTTTTCCAGACAAATAACCTTTCTCTCGAACAAGTTAAATGTTAGACTGGCGTTAGTCTATGCGTCTTCTTTTCTAGACAAGTAACCTTTCTCTCGAACAGGTTAGATGTTAGAATGGCGTGTTCATGTGTTTGAAACCGCAAAGATTGTAGATTTAAGATGAAGAGAATAATGATATAAGCAATATACGTGTCTTGAACTCACAAGCTCATAGCAATAGATAGTAACTCATTCGGCTTCCATAACCCCAACTAAGAGATTTAGTTACCCATGAATGCGAAGGATATCACGTTTTGCATGGTGAATGGCGTGTAAAAGAGGTGTTAGGCGTGTGGTTTTGGTGATTCCGTAGCAAGTAACGATTCTCTTGTTGTGGAATTTAAGAGTAGAAGAATGAAGAATTGAGAATGTATTGTAGGAAGATGTCTTAATTGTAAGGAGATGAATGAATTGTAAGAATGTGTTGTGGAATGCATAAAAATCTCTAACATGATAGGGTATTTATAATACTCCTATCCTACTCCTACTAAGCTAATGAAATAAATAACCAAATCCTAATAGACTAATGAAATCCTTGACCCAAATGTACTAGGGTAAGGTTACAAAATCATAATCCAAATAGAATAATAAAACACATAACCTAATTGCACTAGGTTAATGTATTATGGCAAAAATCCAGCTTTGTGTCTGTAAGTCCCCAAAGTCTTCAGAATTGCTGTTTTAGCCCGGGACAGATTTTCCATGCAGCAGATTTAGTCCTTTAGGCGTCCAGCTCCTTTCCACTTCGTTCGTGAGCTTTCTTTTGCGTCAAGTAAGCCATAAATTGCTGTATTTTGCATCATTTATACCTGAAACTTTCCTAATCATGTTCGTTAGCTCATTTACAGAAAAAAGGACTAAAAATGCATGAAATATATAATTTGTTCTCAAAACTAGGCTAAAATATGGGCAAAATATATTGATATAGGCGCGTAAATTCGCCTATCATCAATCATAGCTTGACTGAGGAGATCGTGAAAACATGACATGGCTCTAGGCACACAGCTAAATGTGTGGGTACAAGTACCCCCAAGACTCAATGAGAAGGAACTGACATAGCATGGCTTACTTGAACACATGACCAACAACACAATTCATAATTCATATATTGAAGCACTTCACCAAACATATGATATGCATAAGCTTGTACATACACGGGGGTTCCATGATATCATACTAGTTGGGCATTGTTCCTTCATCTAGGCATTTAATCAAACACATGGTAGGCATAACACATGTAGACAACATTATACAACAATTAATCATCATGATTCATCTCTAATTTCATCATCCTACGATTTATTCATAGGTTCACATGAATATACATCTATACAAATCAATTCCACATAAAATTGATCACCCAACATTAATTTGAATTCAATTGATCATTCTCAACATAAACAAAACAAACCCAACATGAAATTCATAAAGAAATCCATAGACTTAAACTTATAAAAGAGATTCTTGGGCTTCATGGATGAAAGGAGTCCATGAATGAACACTACACATACCTTAGATTGTGATTCTATGAAGATTGACAGAGATATTCTTGAAATTTGATGGTGAATTCCCTTGGAATTAAACCTTCTATGAAAACCCTAGGGCTTGTTCTTGAGAGTTTTTGAGAGTAATTGAGTATAAGTTGCTGAATTATGGCCAAATCTCATGTTATAAGGCTTATATAGGGTGGGAAATTGACCCTTTTAACCCTAGGACATGTATTTAATTTCTGAGAAAATTTTTTGAATTTCATCCTTGGAGCAATGTGCCACTATCGCGCCAAGTCACTAGAAAGTGACAAATGAGAAATTGCACGATGGTGCGTGATGTTGGGCGTATTTACACGCCTAAACACCATAATTTACCCATGTTATAGCTAAGTTTTGAGGATAAAATAGATAATTCCTGCACTTTTAGTCCATTTTCCTTTAAGTGAGCTAACCTATGTGATTAGCATATTTTTCAGGTATTAATGATGAAGATTTCAGCACTTTGTGGACCTTTGGGCAGCAAAGGAAAACTTCACGTAAGAAGGAAGGCAGCTTTTGGAAGCTTGTGGACTGAATGTGATGTTTGGAGAATCTGTCCCGGGCAAAATCAGTATTTCTTAATACTTAGGGGTGCAGCAGTAACCTAGTAGGACTAGGACAAGGATGTTATAAAAACCTTATTTGCTGAATTTTTCAGCATTGTTTTTCATTCATTCATTCGATTCCTTTTCATTCGACTTTTGCTCCTAATTCACGTTACAGATTCTGTAGTTTTAAGATAGAGAAAACTCGGCTCTCTTGAGCAACGGCATAAGGGCAAAACGTCAACCCTTCTTGACGCTACAACCATCCTCATTGCCAAGTTTATTCTAGGTTGTGGTATGATGATTATGTCTATTGTGATCTCCGTTATAATCATGAGTTGCTAAACTTCTCTGTTAGGGTTATGGAAACCTTGTGAGATACTATCTATTACTATGAGTTTGTGAATTCTTGATGTGTATGCTACTTATATCATTACTCTCTTCGTTTTAATTGAATTCTTATGGTTGCAAACGTAGGAATATGCCAGTATAGCATTAACTTGTTCGAGAGAAAAGTTACATGTTTGGAAAAGAGAGTATGACAAGGAAATAGGGCTACCAACCCCTGTTTACACGTTAATGCCTTAACCAGATTAATTTCTTGGAGGATTTGTACCGTTAGTTATACACTTTAAGCTCGAGAGAATTAAAGTGAAATAATCCTGGATGGTTGAGAAACACTAGGATTTACCATTAGAATACGAATCTCTATAAGTGCATGCATGTGTAAATTCCGCATTACTCATAGTTAATAGATACGTAGAACTCATAAGGTGGACATAACCCTAACTTATTATTCTCTTTGATTAAATCTTACTACATTAATCGTTTCATTCTTTATTTTGTTAACATTATTTCACGCCTAAAACCAATCCCCCCTTTCCATGGAATTTTCGACCAACAGTCTGCTAGCAATTGCAACACTTAATGACCAAGTATTTCCTGTGGGATTCGACACCCAACCCAGTTGGGTTCTATATTTGACATCGCCCGCTTACACTTTCTAACGAGAGCTATAGTTTGGGCGTTATCAAATTTTGGCGCCGTTGCCGGGGAATACGGTTGTCAACTAAGTTTGTGATAGTTACTAGACCCTTTGGTCAAAGATTCTCGAATTTTACTTTTAGTTGTTGTTTTTGTTTTATTCAGGTTTTGTCCAGTGCATGCCAAATACTCGAAGTTCTGGTCAACCATTATTACCTATAAATCCTGAACCTCAACTTATTGGCAGAATGGATGCACAACGAGACATTGATAGAAGGGCTGCCCAACAGGAGCAGGCTAGATTAGCTACATTGGCCGCTGCTCAAGTGCATCAACAGAATATTGATAACCTAGGGCGAGCAACAAATCCTGAGGATGAGGACCTGGGTGATGATGAGTTACTAAACCCAAGGCATGCTGATGAGGTGGAGGCACCTGTGAACAGAAGAGATCATCAAGCTAGATTGAGACCTGAACGTCGAGCTGTACAGATTCCTTTTGACGATGATGATGACGATTTGGACGGGGCTGGTGCCACAGGGGCTATTATTCCTCCACCCTTGGCACCTAGAGCCAAGTTCAATATCACTAGCACCATGATTCAACTATTGCAACTCAAGGGGTTATTTGGTGGACTTGCAGGCGATGATCCGAATATGCATCTGATCAATTTTATCTCTACATGCAAGTCATTCGACAATCCAGGTGTTGGACAGAATGCAATTAGGCTGCGCTTATTTCCATTGTCTCTATCTGGGGAGGCAACTCTATAGTTTAACGGGCTAACTCCTGATTCTATTACCAATTGGAGGCAATTGAAAGACGCTTTCCTAGAAAGATTCTTTCCGTCATCCAAGAGAGCGCAGTTGAGAGATGAGATCAGCTATTTTCGACAGCTTCCTTGAATTCGGTGACTAAGCCAGTGGTTGATAATGCTGCAGGAGGGTCATTCATGGACCTTACTTTTATTCAGGCAAGTGATATGCTAGATCGTATGACAAAGCAGAGTAGAGCTTGGCATACCAGGGATTCTGAGGTAGCAAGCTCTACTGTATCTATTGGCATGACTGCAGAACAAAGGCAAAGAGAGGAGGAACGTGATCAAGATATGGCGCACATGAAAACGCAGATGGATCTTCTTACCAAGCATTTATTATCAGGAAAGACCAAAAAAGTCAAAGTTGTTGTGTCACAGGGAAGAGATGAATCCGATTCTGAGGAAGAAGCTAACTACTTGAATAATCAGGGGGTTTCCGAGGCAATGCCCAAGGAAACCAAGGTCGGAACTGTTATGATAACTCTGGAAACAAGGACCGTGATCAAGGTAGTTGGAAGAATAAGATTGACAGGAGTGGTTTGTATGTTTCTCCTGGAAACCGTGAGGCCGTGGCGTCTGGCTCTGGGAAGATGTCCATGGAATATATGATGGCTAAGCTGTTGAAGGGAGTGGAGGCAACCAATACGGGAGTAAATGAGGTAAAGAATGATTTGTCATCAATAAATCAATTGGTTGACTCGCATTCCACTTCAATAAAACAGCCGGAACAACAATTGAGTCAACTTTCAGCGGCATTTTATCAAAGAAAGCTTGGCACTTTACCTAGTGACACTGTGCAAAATCCAAGAAACGACGTATCTTGTATGGCTATTACTACTAGGAGTGGTAAGGTATTGGAGAATCCATTCAAGGGCAAGCAGGTGGTTGATGATATAGCAGATAATGTTATTGATGCAGAATGTGAAGATGCCGAAGAAGCTGAAAAGAGTGTTCATGATGTCACCCCTAGACATCTGCAGCCTGAAAAGATTGATAATCAGAAGCAAGATAAAAAGGAAGCGGTGGAGAAAACTATTCCTCTTCCACCACCATCTTTTCCTCAGAGATTGAAGAAGAAAGATGATGACACCAGGTTCAGTAAATTCATGACTATGTTGAAGCAGCTGACTATTAATGTTCCTTTGGTGGAGGCGCTGGAACAGATTCCTGGGTACGCTAAATTCATGAAGGACCTTTTGACAAAGAAGCGGGCAGCAAGCTATGAACTGGCAGATGATGTTCATCATTGCAGTGCGATTGCCACGAGATCTTTAGTATAGAAGAAGGCAGATCCTGGTGCTTTCACCATTCCTTGCACGGTGGGATCTATGAATTTTGCTAAGGCATTGTGCGATCTGGGTGCTAGCATCAATTTGATTCCGCTATCTATTTACAGAAAGTTGGGGTTGGGCGATCCTACACCAACCAATATGCGACCCGTGATGGCAGACAGGTCGGTAAAACGACCTGTTGGTATCTTATATGATGTATTGGTGAAGGTTTCTTCCTTCAGTTTTCCTGCAGACTTTGTTATTTTGGATTGTGAGGTGGACTCTGAAGTTTTCATAATCTTGGGGCATCCTTTCCTTGCAACAGGAAGTGTACTTATTGATTTAAGAGCCAATGAGCTTTTATTTCGAATGAATGACGAAGTGGTCTGTTTTGACGTATGCAAATCAATGAAGCAGCCCAAAGATATGAATGTGTTCTCTGTAGCTGATGTGTACTATGAAGATGAGAAAGAATTATCTGTAGAGAAGCAGCTTATTGTTGAGCCATTGGCTGCTGTGCTAATGAATTTTAAACGTGAGGATGTTGAAGATTATGAAAAAACTGTTTGTGCTCTAACAGGAATAGGGTCGTATTCTCATGCTCCTAAGAAGCTGGACCTTGATCTCAAAAATCGACCTACACCACCAGCGAAACCATCCATTGAAGAGCCACCAATGCTAGAATTGAAGGAGCTGCCCAGTCATCTAAAGTATGTGTTCTTGGGAAGTGGAAACACACTTCCGGTTATTGTTGCGGCTGATTTGGGGGAGCAGCAAGTTACAGCTCTCATCTCTGTTCTGAGGAGATACAAAAGAGCCATTGGTTGAACTATCGCTGATATTATTGGTATCCCGCCTGGGATATGTATGCACAAGATTCATCTTGAAGAAAATTGCATACCCACTATTGAGCATCAAAGATATTTGAATCCACCTATGCAAGAGGTGGTAAAGAAAGAAATTATTAAGTGGTTAGATGCAGGGGTAGTGTATCCAATCTCCGACAGTAAATGGGTGAGTCCGATAAGTGTGTGCCCAAGAAAGGGAGCATGACGGTAGTTGTAAACAAAAAGAATGAGCTAATTCCACTCAGACCTATCACAAGGTGGAGAGTATGCATGGACTACCGGAAGCTGAATTCGTGGACACTTAAGGATCACTCCCCAATGCCATTCATAGACCAAATGCTTGATCGATTGGCAGGAAAAGGATGGTTTTGTTTCTTAGATGGTTATTCCGGCTATAATCAGATCTGTATTGCTCCCGAAGATCAAGAGAAGACAACGTTTACATGCCCATATGGTACGTTTGCCTTCAAACGCATGCCATTTGGGCTATGTAACGCACCCGCCACTTTTCAGCGTTGTATGATGTCCATTTTTTTTGATATGGTTGAAGAAACCTTGGAGGTGTTCATGGATGATTTTTCAGTTGTGGGTGAGTCGTTTGAATCGTGCTTGGCAAACCTGAGTATGGCGTTGCAGAGATGTGTTGAATTCAACTTGGTGCTAAACTAGGAGAAGTGCCATTTTATGGTTAAGGAAGGCATTGTTCTGGGCATAAAGTCTCCAAAAGAGGAATTGAGGTTGATCGGTCCAAGATCGAAGTTATCGAGAAACTACCACCTCCAATTTCTATAAAGAGAGTCCGGAGTTTCCTCGGTCATGCAGGTTTTTATCGAAGGTTTATTAAAGACTTCTCCAAGATTGCTAGTCCGTTATGCAAACTTTTGGAGAAGGATGCAAAGTTCAACTTCGGTGAAGATTGCTTGAAGGCATTTGAATGCCTCAAAGGGAAGCTAGTTGAAGCTCCCATCATTGTAGCGCCTGATTGGTCTCTACCGTTTGAAGTTACATGTGATGCAAGTGGGGTAGCTTTGGGTGCTGTACTTGGTCAGGGAAGAGAAAGGTTATTCCATCCAATCTACTATGCGAGCAAGGCCTTAAATGGAGCCCAGAAGAACTATACCGTCATGGAACAAGAGCTTCTAGCGGTTGTTTATGCTTTCGAAAAGTTCCGTGCGTACTTGTTGGAAACCAAAGTGGTGGTTCATACAGATCATGCTGCTCTAAGATATTTAATGGCAAAGAAGGATGCTAAGCCAAGGCTAATTCGGTGGGTGTTATTGCTGCAAGAATTTGATTTTGAGGTAAAAGATAGAAAAGGTTGCGAAAACCAAGTAGCTGATCATCTATCTAGATTTGAGAATGAGCACATAACGTAGCCCGATGTTGAGATTGATGATGCATTCCCCGACGAAGAGATCCTAGCCACGATGGTGGAAGAGTTACTGTGGTACGCAGACTTTGCGAACTACGTGGTAAGTAAGCTGATGCCTGAGAATCTCTCTTTTCATCAAAAGAGGAAGTTCATGCATGATGTGAAACACTACTTCTGGGATGAACCATATCTTTTTTTACGATGTGCGGATGGTGTTATTAGGCGATGCATATCTCATGTGGAGGTGCCTAGCATATTGGAAGCAAGTCATGCTTCCCAAGTTGGGGGTCACCATGCAGGTGATCGGACAGCCAGGAAGGTATTGCAAAGCGGCTATTATTGGCCTTCATTATTCAAGGATGCCTATGATTTTGTGAGAAGATGTGATCAGTGTTAGAGGCAAGGCGCGATTTCAAAGCATCATGAGATGCCCATGTTTAAGGTTCTTGAAGTAGAGCTATTTGATGTGTGGGGTATTGATTTTATGGGCCCATTTGTGAGTTCGTTTGGGATGAAATATATCCTAGTTGCTGTGGATTATGTATCCAAATGGGTCGAAGCAGTAGCACTGGCTGATAATGAAGGTAAGCGTGTTGTAGCATTCTTGAAGAGAAATATCTTCTCTCGTTTTGGGGTACCACGTACCATCATAAGCGATGGAGGATCACACTTTTGCAACAAGCTGTTCAGAGCCGTGTTTGTGAAATATGGGGTCAAGAAACATAAGGTAGCCACACCTTACCACCCACAAACTAGTGGGCAGGTAGAGGTTTCTAATCGGGAGATCAAGCTGATCCTTGCTAAGACTGTAAATGCTAGTAGAAAAGATTGGTCTCGGAAGCTAGACGATGCCTTATGGGCTTATAGGACTGCGTTCAAGACACCAATTGGCATGTACCCGTACCAACTAGTTTATAGGAAGGCCTGTCACTTGCCAATTGAGCTCGAACATGAAGCAGTGTGGGCGTTGAAGCGGCTTAATTTGAATTGGGATGATACTATTAATCTGAGATTGGAGTAGCTGAATGAGATGGATGAATTCCGTCTACATGCGTATGAAAGATCAGACCTCTACAAGGAACGGATGAAAAAGTATCATGATCGTCGGATTATCCAACGAAACTTTCAGAAGGGTGATATGGTACTTCTTTTCAACTCCAGACTGAAACAATTTCCAGGTAAGTTGAAGTCTAAATGGTCTGGTCCGTTCAGAATTAGCCAAGTCTACTCGTCTGGAGTGGTAGATTTAGAAGACAATAATAGTGGTGTCTTTAAGGTGAATGGCCAAAGAGTGAAGCCATATATCGGTCCTCTTGACTCGATAAAATGCATGGCCACCATTTATCACGACGAAGTTTAAGTAATCGAGATAACTATGTCGTGCCGCGCCATCATTTATCTCGACGAAGTTTAAGTAATCGAGATAAATATGTCGTGCCGCGACAATAAATCAAGCGCTACGTGGGAGGCAACCCATCGTTTTTAATCGTTTTGTTTTACTAGGAGGTTGTTTTTGTTAAATAAAAATACACAAAGAAGAGTCGAGCCACGACCAAAACTAAGGCGCTTGGTGGGAGGCAACCCATCGTTTTAATCGTTTTTGATTAAGTGTAGGTGCAAGACGTATAAAGGAGGAGATTGGTCTCAAATTTTGATTTGAAAGGAAGCCATGTTAAAGGTGGTAAGTTAGGAATGAAGGAGCAAAGGTAATAGACAAGGCAATGCCTATGCGAATCTAGGCAACGAACAAGGCAAGGCCTATGCCATTGCCTTTGCTCTCTGAATCTACAATGCTATAGCATAGGCGCCACCTATGCTCAACTAGGCGAAGCATTAGGCGCCGCCTATGACATTGCCTTTGCTCTCTGAATCGACAATGCCATAGCATAGGCGCCGCCTATGCCCAACTAGGCCATAGCATAGGCGCCGCCTATGTCAAACTAGGCTTTGCTAAAGGCGCCGCCTATGCTAAGCATAGGCAAAGCACTAGGCGCCGCATACTTATGCAATTTTGTCTCCTAACCTGATTTTTCATGGGTCAAACCCGACCCAAGCCTTGGTCTATAAATAGAACTTTAACCTTAGAACAAAATCACATTGTTTGCTCAACCTAGGCGCCGCCTAAGCTTCCCAAATCTCTCAAAACTTTTCTTTTTGCTCATCTAACCTTGCAAGATCATCTTCCGAATCCATCACCAAGTAAGTTCTTCTTTTATATTCCGTAGTTGTTACAATACTACGCTTATAATGGTATTTTAGATTTTAAAGTGGTGTTGATGATTAGATTGTGGTTGATTTGTTATGATACATCTAGTTGAGTGAAAGAATACGTGTGGGTGTTCTTGACTTTGTTCCAACTTGTATTTGATTTTGATACACTGTCATACTTTTGCGGAATCGACATGGTAAAGTTAATTGCATAATCTTCAAAATTAAAAGCTTGAATGTTTGAATGACTCGTTCATCGAGATAAAGATCATGATTGAATACAAGCATGAGATGTTGTGCTTATTTCTCTGCAATAACTTGTTATGATCTCTATGTAGTCGTCTTGTTCAAAAAGTGCATCAATCCAAACATGAAAGTATAGTCAAGATTACATAAAATAGAGTTGGAAAGGATAGTTAAGATGACATGAAAGTAGGACTGTGATAAACATGTTGTTGGAACATATCGCCTATATGTATGTCGATGAAGTCTGAGTAATCGACATCACTTACTTAATTAGTTTGTCCCAATAAATTAAGTGTGGGGTGGTGCCACTATTGTTTATTTGTCGATTAAATCTTCCGAGATGAGCTAACATGAATCTGTTTTAATCTCAGGTAGAATGGCACCAAAAGGACGACAAGGAAAAGAAAAAGCGTCCACCGCACAGAAAGGTCAGAAAAGGGGAAGAAAAGAGCAAGCTGAATCCTCCTCTCTACAAATACCTCGACGCACTTTCGGGATAAAGTGGGTCCTCGAGGAGGAAGGAAAGGAGTGGTTCAAGAACAACAAAGTGAAAAAATATGTTCACGTGGAGTTGATACAAAAGGAAAGTCTAGCGAAGAGAGAACCTCGCATTTTGGCTAAAATCATGGCGCTAAACCTTGGTTTCATTTTCTGAGATATGGGGGAATGCAATCTTGATCTAACATGAGAGTTCTATGCCAATTGGTCCCCAAAGACTACTGGAAGTGAAGTGAAGATTCGGGGCCAAGTCTTGCAACTGAATGCGGAGTTTTTCAACACTTTTCTGGTTTTCCATCTGTAGATCCATCACCGCTCAAGGAGATTTATCACAGACCTCCGTATAGGGAAATCAGACACACACTGTGCGGAACTAGATCAATGGCACGTTGGAATCGTCACAAGGATATCGGTCGGCACAATACCTTCCCGTATGCCTCCCTAAACAGAGAAGCTCGTATATGGTTGAGGATAGTCAACTCTTGCCTCATTCCTGGGACACGGTACACAAAGATCACACATGATAGAGTATGCTTGGTGTACGCTCTGATGACTAATATTTCCATCAACATTGGTGCGGTTATACGATCATCAATGCGTAAGGCTAGGCTGCACAAGAGATCCCATTTCAGCTTTGGCAATTTGTTGACTGCGATATTGAGGAAGGAGCACATTGAAGAGGAACCTGCAGATCATAAGCTTTCGCACAACCCGAAGAAGGTTGATCTGACAAAGGTTAAAGATCCTAAAACTGGGCATGGCGTCAACCTGACCACTGCAGAAAGACATGCTCGGGATGAAAGTTTCTTTCGCCATCTATATGGCATGACTCGGTTCACCATGATGAGTGGGGGTCAAATTTCGACTGATGCAGAGCTCCAGCAGTGGGATTACGACTACCCGATGAATGAGCATGCGCGGTCTATGTACGGAGTAGGGGTACATTTTGAGGAACCTCTTGATGATGACGTGCCGACTAATGATGATCATTGAATGCCAGACTCAGACGTGGAGGAGAACTCTGATGACGACGACTCTGATGATAATTCCGATGCAGGGGGTATGACCCCAGACATAGAGGAGGAGTCCGACTAATCAGGTTTTCCTTATTTATTTTTCACTGAGGGCAGTGTGTCCCATCTAAGTGTGGGGTGCTGGTATTTGTATGTTGTACTTACTTGCCTACATTTATTTATGTTTGTTTGTTTTAATTAGTCGTATTAGTAGTATTTAAATTATTTAAATTTTTGATTTTTTTTGTGATTTTGCATGAAGTGCATGAAATTGTTCTGATAGATGGCATGGTATTATGACAAGAGTTTGTGCTAAAATCATTACTATTGAGACATTTAGGCTCTAGGTGTGACTCACTGTGTGATAATTGTGTGGTTTAATTCCTTCATCTGTTGGGTCAAGAGTCTATACTGCTCCCAATAAAGTTGACCATGTGCCTTGTGTGTGTGAGGTTATAGTATATTCTGTGTTGTGACTGATGCTA
The DNA here is from genome assembly GCA_030864225.1 of Capsicum baccatum var. pendulum. Lineage (NCBI taxonomy): Eukaryota > Viridiplantae > Streptophyta > Magnoliopsida > Solanales > Solanaceae > Capsicum > Capsicum baccatum. The sequence goes on along the minus strand of CM061558.1, from coordinate 68,514,694 downwards.
GAACTTGCCCGGTGCGTGTGTAAAGCGAAATAAAGAGTGTAAGTTTAGGAGATGATTTAGGCATTTCTTTGGCAGCCTGCAATTGTTTACCTTCTTTTTACCTACCTGGGTACATTATCCTAGTTAACCTCCTTTGAGCCTTTAGCTATTTTCTTTGACAGCCTCATATGTAGCCTAATCCATTTTTTTTCAAGACCATAATTTGATCCAAATTCCTAAGCGCTTTAAATTGTAGAGACATGTGACAAAATAAGAGAAAATTGGGTGAGAGTGATGCCTCAGAGTATATTGGTACTTGAAATTGTTGTGAAAAAGAGTGACTATCATAGAGGTGTTTTATAAAAAAAAAAAGAAAAAAAATAATAAATAAATAAATCAAATAAAAAGAAAAAAAAAAGAAAAAAAATATAAAAAGTTAGTTCTGTTTATAATTGAATAACAAGATAGGTGAAAAGGGGTGGTAGATGAAAGGAAAGTAGAGGGGTTGTTTAAAAGAGAGTGTTAATGACATAACGTAGTGTATTAAAGCGCTTAGGGAACATAGTGATGATAGGCGAATTTACACGCCTATATCAATATATTTTGCCCATATTTGTGCCACGTTTTGAGAACAAATTATATATTTCATGCACCTTTAGTCCTTTTTCCTGTAAGTGAGCTAAAGAACATGATTAGCAAAGTTTCAGGTATAAATGATGCAGAATTCAGCATTTTGTGGATAACTTGACGCCAAAGAAAGCTCACGAAGGAAGGAAAGGGAGCTTGGACGCCTAAGGACCAAAAGTGATGCATGGAAAATCTATCCCGGGCTAAAACAATATTTCTGAAGACTTTGGGGACTTGCAGTAACTTATTTGGATTAGGATAATAATACATTAACCTAGTACAATTGGGTTAAGTATTTCATTAGTTTATTTGGATTTGGATAATGTTACATTAACCTAGTACAATTGGGTTAAGTATTTCATTAGCTTAGTAGGATTTGGTTAAGTATTTCATTAGCTTAGTAGGAATAGGATATGGGTATTATAAATACCCTATCATGCTAGAGATTTTTATTCATTCCTTCCTTAGTGGAGAGATTCATTCACTTACTATTCCAACAATTCTAATTCTTCCATTAATTCTATTCTTCTATTAAATTCCACAACAAGAGAGACGTTACTTTGTAAAGGACTTCACGCCATCCTCACCCTTACACCTAACGTGCAAATCTTTATTGGGGTACAATGATCATGTTTATTGTGACTTTCTTTGCACTCATGGGTAACTAAACCTCTCTGTTGGGGTTATGGAAGCCGAATGAGATACTATCTATTGCTGTGAGTTTGTGAGTTCGTGACATGTATGCTGCTTATATCATTATTCTCTTCATCTTAATGCAAATTCTTGTGGCTGCAGACGCATAGAATAACGCCAGTATAACATTTAACTTGTTCGAAAGAAAGGTTATTTGTCTGGAAAAGAGATAGTGTCAAGGTAGTAGGGTCACATCCTAAATTCCCTATTAAAAAGTTAGTGTCGTAACTGGATTAACCTCTTGGAGAATTCGTACTGTTAGAAACGCTTTAAGCTCGAAAGAGTTAAAGTGAAATAATCCTCGAATAGGTCGAAAGACGCCTGGATTTACCATCGAATACAATTCTCTATAATCACATGCATGTCTGAATTCCGCACACTCATAGCCAATAGAGACGTATAACTCAGAAGGTGGAAATAACCCCAACTCCTCAATTCTCATTGTTTCACAACCTACAAAACATTCTTTCCTTTTTACGTTGCTATTTTTAGTTTTTACTTTATTATTTCGGTTACACATTACAATCCCTCCTTTTTTACGAGACTTGCACTAAAAGTCTAGTAATCGTTGCTTAATTGTTGGCCAAGCTATTCCCTGTGGGATCGACACCCAACCCAGGTTGGGTTCTATATTTGCTAGCGACCGCTTTACACTCCTACGAGAGCTGTAGATTGAGCGTTATCACATAGTCACTATTTCTGGCCAAAATAGTCCTACCTGTCCCTTAGCCTACATTACAACCTGTAAAGACCTATTTGATCCTAAGCTTAGCATTCTGATATTAGTAGAGCATTACACTAAGGGCAAGCCTATGGTCATCAGTTGCAACATATGAATTCTTTGTGAGAGAGAGAGCAAGGAGAGTCTTACACCCATGTTTCGAAAAATGCAAAACTTGTGAGTGATTATGGGTGATATATTATGTGAGACACACATGGTTGATGATTGTTGGCTAGTTTTGTATGATTCTTTGTGCCTTAACTTGTGGATACGAATTAACCATCATCACGAGTCTATGTTGGAGGTTGAATTATTTCTAGGAGTGATCAAGAAACCTACTCTTTGTTAATAATTGTCGTGCATGTCTTGTTGAGCATTTTGTGTTGCTGCTGTGATATTCTAAGTAGATGATTGCATGGACGTAATATTTTGTTCGAGGACGAACAAAGCTTTAAGTGTGGGGTGGTGATGTTGGGCGTATTTACACGCCTAAACACCATAATTTACCCATGTTATAGCTAAGTTTTGAGGATAAAATAGATAATTCCTGCACTTTTAGTCCATTTTCCTTTAAGTGAGCTAACCTATGTGATTAGCATGTTTTTCAGGTATTAATGATGAAGATTTCAGCACTTTGTGGACCTTTGGGCAGCAAAGGAAAACTTCACGTAAGAAGGAAGACAGCTTTTGGAAGCTTGTGGACTGAATGTGACGTATGGAGAATCTGTCCCGGGCAAAATCAGTATTTCTTAATACTTAGGGGTGCAGCAGTAACCTAGTAGGACTAGGACAAGGATGTTATAAAAACCTTATTTGCTGAATTTTTCAGCATTGTTTTTCATTCAGTCATTCGATTCCTTTTCATTCGACTTTTGTTCCTAATTCACGTTACAGATTCTGTAGTTTTAAGACAGAGAAAACTCGACTCTCTTGAGCAACGGCATAAGGGCAAAACGTCAACCCTTCTTGACGCTACAACCATCCTCATCGCCAAGTTTATTCTAGGTTGTGGTATGATGATTATGTCTATTATGATCTCCGTTATAATCATGAGTAGCTAAACTTCTCTGTTAGGGTTATGGAAACCTTGTGAGATACTATCTATTACTATGAGTTTGTGAATTCTTGATGTGTATGCTACTTATATCATTACTCTCTTCGTTTTAATTAAATTCTTATGGTTGCAAACGTAGGAATATGCCAGTATAGCATTAACTTGTTCGAGAGAAAAGTTACATGTTTGGAAAAGAGAGTATGACAAGGAAATAGGGCTACCAACCCCTGTTTACACGTTAATGCCTTAATCGGATTAATTTCTTGGAGGATTTGTACCGTTAGTTATACACTTTAAGCTCGAGAGAGTTAAAGTGAAATAATCCTGGATGGTTGAGAAACACTAGGATTTACCATTAGAATACGAATCTCTATAAGTTCATGCATGTCTAAATTCCGCATTACTCATAGTTAATAGATACGTAGAACTCATAAGGTGGACATAACCCTAACTTATTATTCTCTGTGATTAAATCTTACTACATTAATCGTTTCATTCTTTATTTTGTTAACATTATTTCACGCCTAAAACCAATCCCCCCTTTCCGTGGAATTTTCGACCAACAGTCTGCTAGCATTTGCAACACTTAGTGACCAAGTATTCCCTGTGGGATTCGACACCCAACCCAGTTGGGTTCTATATTTGACATCAACCGCTTACACTTTCTAACGAGAGCTGTAGTTTGGGCGTTATCAATGCGATGCGGAGCTATCGCGTTACCACCTTGTCTACGATCTCGAATTTTAGCGCGATGCTCCACTATCGTGGAGCAACACTGGAAATTGACAATTGCCATTTGAGCTATCTTCGCGATGCGCTGAAGGCTTATGTGATACACTGTATCACTAAAAAGGCTCTAACTCTTTGCCCGGGTGTCGAATTTGGGCGAATTTGGTATCGGTGGAAAGCTTATTGAATTTCCCACATGAAAAAATATGAAAATTTTAAAAATACCACATGTACAAAAGTAGATTCATCTTTCAAAGAAAGCTTCTAACATTCTTGGGAAAAATTTTCAAGCTAGGAAAAGTACGGGTATTACAAGTACCAAAGATGTTATTTCTTAATCCATATAATGATAGTAGCATAGTGATTTTGATATTTCACCTCAACTATTATGATTTGTTTATAAGAGTACTTATTTTTTTCAACCAGAAATGGGCCTTTTTGGATATAGCAATAATATCATATACTAAAGCTACTTTGAATAGAAGATAAAGACAAATTTGTTTGGACAAACTTCTTGATATCCCTCGAAAATGCTCCTTGTCCTATTTTTTGGGCATCAATCCTTGCGATAACACAAATTGTGCACTTAAAATATTGCACTACTGCCTCATGATTAATGAAGTAGATGCGAACCTTGGAGACCAGTGTTACTGCTCTTTAATTTACTTTCTTTGTGATGGTGAAAATTAATGATCACTTGACATAACACATCATGCACAAAAAGTAGACTTTTCATGAGATTGAGAGGAAAAGTTAGCGAGCTTTTTACTTACAAATATTTGTGCTGAATTATTTTGTATTCATATTTCCTGGTGATAAAGTTTTATGTTTATATTTCTGGCCTGAAAAATCTAAAAGGATTGCAAATTTCATCCAGTAAGGTCATGGATTATGGTGTTACATTTCTAAAAGGTACATATTCATCCATCTTGAATAATATTGGTTCTCACCTAATATCCCATGCCCTTACAAGATGGCGATGACAAAGGGATATCCTTTTCTCTCAACCTAGCAGTTGTAGACCTATAAGGCCACCTGATTATTACTCCAGTTGCGTTTGGAATTTAAGGTATCTTTTATTGGGTTCTTGGGAGTTTGCCATTGGGTGTTAAGCTACCTGTTTTTTATGCTTCATTAAGTTCTTTAATATGTTTCTATAAATGGTTATTATGTTTGACTGATAATTACCTATCCACAGTTCCTCACCACAGCCAAATTATTTCTTGATCTATTATTTATTTCTTTTATATATAATTAGTACACAATCTCGTACTAAGCAAACTACCAGCAAGTCGAGGCTCCAAGGAAGAAGCTAGCTAGCAAGGCTGTAATAAAGTCTGGCGCAGCAACAGGAGGAGTGAAGATGCCTCACCATTTCAAGCTTGGAATGAGGATTCGTGGAGGTCGGGCTTAGAAGTTTTCTATTTTATGTCTTAGAGGTTTGGATCTTTTGTTGAATGTTAGGATTTGATATGTAAATCAAATTACTTGCTTCAATCCAATTACTACCATATAGAAAGATAAGCAATGGACGACCAAGGATAATTTTTACTGCTAGCAAATAGTACACAATGTTCAACCTCTCTAGAAGCATTTGTTTCAGTCTTTCACCCCGAACAAAGAATTTTCAACAGAGTGAAAATCTGGAATAATAGTTCATTCATTCCTCTTGTTCTAATTTTCAATAGTATCAATTCAGGTATGTTCTTCATTTGCAACAAAATGCTTTCTATTTTCTTCAGACTTCTCTCTCCCAATTTTATGGCTGATATGAATGTCCTCAGATTTAGCCTCAAGAAAATAATAGTGTACAAGCTAATTTACTTGTGTTTGTTTATTATTAGGCAAATCTTAGCAATTTTTTATATCTCATTCCCTCTTTTTGACTCTATAATTCAAGATTTGCCTCTTTTTGATTCATCAGAACCAAGAAATAATCAAATTGAGGAATTGGGGAAAAATTCTAGAGGCCAAGGAATGTGTGCATAAATTTGGAATTTACCTAGAGACGAGTTCCTTTTACGCTTTCATCGGTAAGTTTTTTCTAAACTAACTACACTACTTGAACTTTCATTCGGTAACTGTACAAGTCTTATGTTCGTTGTGTGATTACATAAGTTTTCATATGATTAACGTTTCAGCTGTTGTCAAAATCAGTCCGATGAACATGTTTTGAAATATTCTACTCCAAAATTATCACATTGGTTCATCTTGAATGTAGTACATTTCAATTGGTGTTATTTTGGTATTTTTCTATGCTTAAACAAGGGGATTTGATGGAAAACAGTAGTGACAATACCCACTTTCTGTTGAGGATTTGATGAAAAGCTATCTAGTAATGAAAAAGAGACGTATCATTTGAGATTAAATTTCAATAGTGGTTATGTTTGATGTTTGCCATTGTATTTACCTATTTTGAAAGTGTTTTTCCTATTTCAGACAAATTATTGCATGCAACAGTTGCCTGCAAGGCAGTAGCATTGCCATGGGAGGGCTATTTTGCACAGAGATATTAACGAATTACTTTATTGATTGATTAAAATGAGATGATACATATTGTCAATTTTGCATTTGAAAACTACTTACAATCCTGAAAAAGAACATCCTCTTTTAAGTCGAGTTGTTACACTTTCATATGGAGCTCTAGAACTACTATTAAGTGATACAAGTTATGAAGTAAGTATTGATCATTGAATGCATAATGCCTCGTGGCTGAAATGTTTGCAGACATGTCTTTGTTTGTCTGACTAGTCGTATAGAGGTACTACCCTAACTTTGAAAAAGATTTCCATTGTTTCTTTATAGGTTAAAATTAATTAGGCAGATCATCTAGAACCTAATATCTATCTATATCTCAACAATTATCACTTAATTTTGTTTGTTCTGAAGGGTGTTTACGACAAAATAACCTCTGTACTTATTGTATGCACATTTATGTTTAGGTTGTTGCTATCTTTTTAGATCAGATTAAATCTCTTTAATTTTCTTGTTGTCTCTTCATTTTCAAAAGAACAATGAAAAGATTAATGTCATGTTTGGCTCATGTTAGTATATACGTTTTGGTTAAGTTGTATTTTGTTAATATGTATTTTTCAATGTTAATGGGTTAACATCGAGTTGTAAGAACGATATTTTGTATGCTCACGACTAATCAAGGGATAATTTAGATCACCAATGAGACTTTGGTCTTAATCGAGAAAAAAAATATGTGAGAGAATGAGCAATTAAAGACGGAACACTACTGATAATGTTAGAAAAATTTTAATTGGTGGGAGACCATATGGCTCTCAATTTGCCGCAAGTGATGCAAGACTTGATAGCTGAGCATTTATTAGGTATCTATATGTATCGAACATCTATCTGTTGGTTTTATATTACTTTTAATTGAATTGCAGTTGCTCTCATAGTTCCGTACTAATAGGGATATGTGATTTTAGACAAAGTATGTATATACATGTGTTTGTTTTTTCATTGTACCAGAAAAGATATGCCTTTGTTTTTATGCTTAAGTAAATATTGAGCTGCATCAAACAAATATTCATAGTTCTGATTCGTTTGGCGATATTGTTCCCTGTTGCATTACTTGTAAGAACTGAAAAGCCATGCTCTTTAGGTGGCATCATTGGAATTCGCCTAATGTTCTTGATAATATGGTCTGCTATTTGCTTTCATGTGTAGAGGTTTGGTTTCATTGACAGAACATGCCTTCTATTCATGCTTTTAAAGAAATGGTCCATTGTTTCGAACTATATTTGTGTTAAACTTCTGTAATCGATTCTTAGCATATAACACTATCATCACTTTTAGCTAACCGATAAAGTTTCTTTGGTTCTCCATTTTATTCGTCATTCCTCTATTTTTTGTTTAATTTTGAATTTTTTTTGTAGGTATTAACATTTTAGTATTAAACAAGTGAATTGTAATTGCATTTTTCATGGACTATAGTAACAATCAGATTATGTATTACGTATGTAGATGTTATTGACTTTGTAATTGAAAAGTTCTCCACACCACTAATAGAGTTATATTTTTTCCTAAAAACTTGACTATTTCAATGGGCAAGAATAAGTAGTAGCTTATTTTGGTACACTAAGAAAAATGATGAAATCATCTTTTACCAATTTTTGTGATGCAATTATTGTTTGATTCTAAAAAGTAAATTTTAAATAATTAATCTTCACATGTAATTTGAAGTTCACGAGTGTTGATTATGTAGAAGTTGAACTTTCAGATCTTAATTTTTTTTGTATTCTTGGATGGAGCACATTTATTAGTGCCTTGTTTTCTATATGGTCTCAACTCTATTTTTATGGTAGGAGATCTATGATGATTGCTATGCGCTTTAATTTGGTGTATACTTAGGTTTTAACTTCGAAACTTTATTTAGGCATAAAAATGAACATTTATAATCACTTTAAAATTCTTATTCCATTCATAATTTGTTGTAGCTACCTCTTTTTAGAATGTCATTCTGTCCACTTACTTTGAGATTTTTCATGAGCATTATTTTACAGTAAATTACTTTTACTAACTAACGCTGTTCTTAATGTACTAAAACCTACAGGTTATATCCACTGATTTGATTAAGATAACAAGTAGCTTTGTTGCATATACAAAAGAATGTGATCTCCGTTTGCAAGAGCACTAAACGAAATCGACGAGGACTAAATAACACATAGTGTAATGATTTTGATTGGTTCAAGGATATCACTTATATAGTTCGTTCCCATTGTGAGAATGTGAATGTGATAAGATTCTTACCCTTCTTACAGGTAAAAATTGATAACTTGTTAGATTTTAAAGATTTGCAGCGTGCATACAATGGATTCTTATGCGTGACATATGATTTGATTCTTTATGTAAATATTGTTAATGGTCATCTTTTTAATATGCTACTCTTCTTAGGTTCTTATCCACTAAAAGTGAATAATGGAAAGATCCCTTTGCTTATCTATTTAAATGGTTTACTCTCAAGTATATATGCTTCAGTATTCAAATTTGTTATGCATTATTTAAAACAAAACATTGCCTTTATTGTACTTTTCTTAGTGTTGATTCTGGGTTGCTTTCAGTGGACTTGAATACATGATGGTTTTTCATCTTCAATTTCATGCATAAGATTCATTTAGTCTATGATTCTCTTTCCATCGTATAAAATTTCTTTAGTTATTGCTTCTCTTTCCTTTGCAACTTTATGCCACCACATGTTGGGCCCGTGCTAAGCACGGACATATATTATCTAGTTTTATATAGAAGAGTCATAACTAGGACGACCAAGGGCTAATTTGTCAATTAACAAAAAGTCTAGCTTAAACTTATTGTACATCATGCAAAGAGTGGGGAATTTTTTTTAAAAAACCCATGTTCCAAAAAATTCTAATGACTATGCTTTGAAAAATTTTAAAAAAACAAGTGACATCTTAAAGATTAGGGCCCATTGTTTTTTTTCAAAAGGTTACGGAGAAGTTTTTTCTTAAAATTTTCTTTATGTAATAGCTTCAGAATTCATGATCATACACTTTTGTTTTCTTATTTATTTAAATAATATACTTGAATCAAATGAAAAGAATAATTTTAAATTTAAAGAGAATTTATATTTGAAGTTTGTTCCATTTAAATATTTTTAATTTTGATTTCAGATAAACTTTCTATGCTCTTATCCAAAACCACGGAATAAACATTGTGAAGTTTTTTCATATACCTTGAATTCGATGTCTAATCAAAGTTATATAAATTGAAATATTGGGAGACGTAGTATAACACCCCGAAATCTCCTCCCGGAACGTCACACAGTGCTTAAGGCTACAAGTAGCCCCAAGCTAACCCTTTGAGCCTGTTACTACATAAAATAACTCAATTCGAAATGAAATAAACAAAACACTGGTACTGTCATATCAAATGATAGGAAATACGAAGAAAATACTCGGTCCAAACGACCACAAAACTGGAAATCTCAACATATTAACAATCTGATAACTAGTCTGGACAAAGCCTCTACTACTCAAGTCTACTAGAGAGCTATTGGGATAGGTCCCCAACTGACTCAAACTAAATTGAAAGCAATAATATGCCAACTAACATTACTGAAATGTCTGAAGATAGGTCCTTGAATCATGAGGACTCACCATGTAGAGATGTAGACAAAGGTACTCGAAAATCACTGACGAGGCTAGTACTGAGCACCTAAACCTACATTATAAGACAATGTAGCACATAGACGTATATGTGGATTAGCACTTGGGAATATACTGAGTATATGGGGGTGTCTGCATTTACAGAAAATAATATCCATACTCTTTAATCAAATCATGCATGCAAATATGAATGACTCACATAACTTGAATACGTCTACAATATAAAGCTCATAAATCATGTAGAGTGAAGCATGTAACACAAATCTCATGAGTCATTATACTTTAGCTTTAAAATCTAAACTTTTCTCTTATTCTCATTACTCGAAGACTAAAGAAAACTTTAAACAATACTTTCAAACTCATGCATATATCTTATGGAGAGTAAAACTTCTTTAATGCTCAAGAACTTAGAACTCTTTTAACTCAAGACACTTGAAACTTGGAATTCTATACCTCTTACTAGTAGAGAAAACTACTTTCTTCTAGGAAAAATTTTACTTCAAGCAACTATTTTGAAAATCTTACTATTAGGGAAAACCACTTATCTCAAAGCTTTGGGAAAATATTCTATTTCAAGGAAAAATACGTTAGGGAGGTTCTCTTAACCGACATAAACCATGCGAGCTACATAGAGTCCAACGTCTTGTCCTCTTAAGGAAGAAACCTCGCGTTGGGGAGAGGCATCATACTCTTGCCAGGGAGTATAACCTCAACTCAGTGATTACTTATCTTGGCCTCGGGCCCATAAATCTCAATCCTACGGTGGTACATAGTTCTGGGGTATGAAACCGTAGTAACTTACCCAACTCGGTGCTAAATACTACTCCCTTTAGTTTATCTCGCTCATCTCGTTGTAAATCTACTTTAAAAATAATCTCATGGTTCAATAAGAATCCAATTGTAAAATCTGTAATCTCATGTAGTGAAATGGATTTCAAAGCTCTATGACCATTAGGTCAAAACATTTCTCAATAATCTCTGAATACTCAAATCATGGGTGCTTATTGCATAAGAGTTCATGAAATTGCAAATATCAAGTAGGGCTTAATGACCCATAATCAAATCTCAAGTTAAGACTCATCAAAATGCATATTAGATAGCATATAAATTCATAAATCATATAGAAATATGGAATTTACATCAGTTTATCTCAAAATCTCAACATACTCATATACTTCAATTGCCAAAGCATTGCAACTATTAACTTCTCAAGGAATAAAATCATAGGGTATAAACCCAGCTTTTATTTCTCAAGAAAACATGTTAAAATCATGCCATTAGACTCTCAATTCATGGGAAACATCAAAAGCTTAAAATCAATAACAATGGGTGAAAAATCCTAATTCAATTTCAGTTAAAATCTCATAAATTGTAAAAAATTATAGTTTAAATAAGCCTTTGGGCACAAGGGTGAAAGGATTACCCTTGTTCAAAACTCCACATACCTTAGATTGTGAAACTAGATGAACAAGCTTGCTTGAAACTCTTCTTCTTACTCTTTGAGAGAGGGTTCTTGAAGCCTTGGTCTTGGGGAACTCAAATATCAACTCAATTTATAGAATCTATGGTGAATTCTTGAATTTCTTGAAGAAGAATTTTGGATTTGCTCTTGAGGGAGAAACCCTAGCTCTTGAATGTTTTGAGAGATAATGAGGCTATCTTCTTTGTTTTGAATATATCAGGGTATTAAAAGGGAAAAAACCCAAAAGATCCTATTAAAAATGACTTAAAAATAATAAACGGAATTTACGACAGTTGGAGTGACGATCCGTCCCTAGTCTGATGGTCCGTCGAATCGTCTGTCGCACATTGGTCAGAAAAAGGCCACACTGCCTTAGTTACGACGGTCCAAGCGACGGTCCGTCGCTAGCTTGTCGGTCCGTCATCTTGGCCGTCGTACTTGGGACAGAAGAGGGAGTCACTGCCATGGTTGCTATGGTAGGGGCGACGGTTTGTCAACCTGTCCGTCGCACCTAGGCGGTTCCGACAACTCTCAGTAAAATGACCATAACCTCTCACCCTGATAACGGATTTGGATGAAATTGGTATCGTTGGAAATCTAATTCAATTCTCTACATGACAAAAAGTCGATATTAGGGAAATTCTATACGGTTTAAAATATTTCTCACTTGGGAAGTCAGCCCTTACTCTTCTTAAAGATGAGACTCGACTTAAAGAAAATCCAGGGTATTACACGTAGTTTATCAATGGATGTGTAAATACTCACTTATGTTCCATAAATGATAAAAAAATAAAATTAATTTTGGCCATACATTTAATTATATAAAGTAGTTATTACTATATTATAGTACAATAATTAAAAAAATACTCATAATTATTGAATAGACGTGTATCTATTATACACAATAAGCGAATCCCTTCATAATTTCAAAACTTCACTTGATACATATCATTACAAAGATTTACAATACATATAAATTATGGTAATATAATTACTTACTAATCATCTGTTAAAATTATTTTAAACAACTTATTTGAAATGCAATATTAACTACCTCTATTATATATATATATATATATATATATATATATATATATATATTATTTTTCTAATTTCTATTTCTAATATATTTATGATTATTATATAATATTTATTTATTATTGTATAGAAGAGTGAGTTGGAGGACGACCAAGGGCAATATAGTCATTTCACGCTAATACTCAACACTATTATAGAAGCCTCATCTCTTTGCTCTCTTTCACCATTTTTAGATATTTATATATATAATAGAAATAATAGTAGTAATTGTAATAGTAATAGTAAAAATAAAAGAAAGAGAATAGTACCCATAAAAGAAGACAAATTAGTAGTACCCAAACCTTTACTTATATATATTAGAAAAAACATAGATTTTTACAACCTATTAAATATTCATGATTTATATAAGTTATTTTTTTTTTCTTCAAAATTGAATGGTGTTGGGCTTCGTAAATTCTTTCAAAGTAGGAAAAATTACACAAATTAGCAAACCTAAGACATTAATTACAAGTAATAGCAATAGTTTATCAAAATTACAACTAATAGCAAAAGTAGCAATATTTTATCTTTTTTATTCAAAAGCGTGTGTCTTTAACCCATAAAGTTACTTGACCCTATTTTCATGCTACTTTACCATTTTCAATTCTCTCCAATATAACTTTTTAAGGCTATTTCTTCAAATTCTGATTTTTTTCTCTGAAATTCTTGATAAACATTATCCCCTCTATTAAGGTAAGTTGATTTTACAATTAATTCATGTTATCTTTTCCATATAAGTTCTTTTATGTAATTTATTTTCGGTATTTTTTTTGCACACTCTTCAGTGTTATTATTTTTGGGAAGTTTTTATTTATTTTTTATTTTTGTATGTTGAAATTTCTGGGGCATTCTTTTTCCACATTCTTCTGTGAAAAAACTCGGCTTTAAATCGGAACTATGAGTCAGAGAACTCAGTGTTAAACTCGTTGCTTGGGTTGTTAAATGATGATGATAAAAATGTTCTAATTGTAGTGACGCATGGGATTGTTTCGATGCTTGTGAGGTTATTGGACTCTAGCTCTTCACCAAAAATTTTCAGTAGACTTAGTCAATTCTCTTTTGACAAAGAGATTGAAAGTTTTGGATTTGAATGACCAATATTCTCAAATATTTCTGTTCTGATCAATTTGACTGACTGTAAGTTTACTTATTTATGAATAGTTTGTTTTGCTTTCTACAATGATCTTATAATTAAGCTAAGTAGAAATCAAGATGATTAATGCTCAGATAATGCATATACATAAGAATCAGTGACCTTAACAGAGGTGCTTCAGAATTTTCAGTTCTTGCAAACATGATCCCAATGGATAAATTGTGAGTACTTAAATATTTAGGAATTGCAAATGTAGTTTCCAACACATCCTTATCAAGGAAAGTCGATTTTTCTGAAATTGTGTTTTGATTGCAGGGTTTTGAGAAGCTATAATATACATGGGAATATTCATGCTTCTGTAGTTGAAATGATCAACTTACGATTTTTGATATGTATAAAATTTTATAGTTTTTGAACAACATGTTCTTATATGTATTTTATATATACATTTTATAAGGTATTTATTTTTGAGTTTTGTTGCTAATGTGTTGATATGCATCTGTTATATCAAAGATTTCTAGTTTGAATATAATTTTGTTACTGATAATAATTATATTTTGTTATGTATAATATATTTTAGATATGTATTTTGTATTTATGGTATTTGTTAGATATTTATATTTGTTACTGCTAAGGTTTGTAATTGATGTTTAGTTTTATATTTTTCTTGTAAGTTAAATTTGGACCATTCATGTATTCATGAAATACATATGTATATATTTCAATGTAAATATAATATGTATATTGTAAATACATAAGTACCACTGTTTTGACATGTAAATATTATACATGGTACAGTTTAGATATATATTTATTTTGTTTACTGATAAGATATGTATTGGACTATGATATGTTCTTCTTTTTTGTTGATGAGTATAATTGTTGGATAAATTATGTATAAATAAAATGCATATGTAATTTATTTGCTTGGAATCATATGAAATGTATTTGTTACCTGCTAGATATGTATTTTTTTATTTGTACTGCTAATATTTGTATTTTTTGCTTAGTTATATTTATTTATAAAATATAGATGACAATGTTTGTATATTGATGTTTGATAACTAAGATATGGACCAATGATGACAATGTTTGTATTTTGATTTTTGATAACTAAGATATTGAGCAGTGATGTTTCAGTTGTGAAGGATTTGCCTCAACAACCAAGTGGCAGCTTGTAAGTAATGAGTATATATATTACATGGCAAGAGTATTCCCCAAATTTGCACCACATATAGGATGTCATGCTGTCAATGACAGATTCTTACTTATATGTATTTGCAGGGATTGTGGCTTATATGTGATGACATATGTTGAGTGCCTTACTTTTGATGAAGGTGTTCCATCTGTTGATTTTGATCCAGATCTTATTTACACAAGATATGCTTCACTTTTGTGGGTTTATGGTTCGAAAAAAAAAAGCAAAGGCATAAAGTGATGATGAAACACCAATGAGACCTCATCGAAAAATTGAGATAACAGAAGACACTGAAGTGCATGATCTTTGATGTGTATTTTTATTTTGTTGAAATTTACAATAATTAACATTAGGTGGATAAATAATATGTTGAATATTTCTTAAGTTTCATATGTTACTTTAATGTTCAAAGATGATATATTAATGTTTATTTAGTGTTATATTAAGATTTTTGATGTTTAATCTTTAAAATTCAATATTTTCATTGTTAGTTTATGTAAATGTTAGCAATATGTCCTTATGAACTTATGTTCTATCCAATTTTATATATGTATTTATATCTAATGCATATGTATTTTTCAGTTTGTATTATATATACATATGTATTTTTACAGAATTGCACATATATTTTTGAACAATGTATAGTTATTGTGGATTGAAGCAAAATGTCATATAGATTTATGAGTCATATGTATTTATGAATAATACACATGTTCATTCCAGTGTATATATGTATTTTTAATAATGAAACGTATTTTTTACAAGTCTGAAAGTATAATTTTCCTGATATGCATACGTATTCATACTCTTTTGTATATGTTTTTGTCTGCAATGCATATATTAATAAGTAAGTTTCTGAATATTTATGAATAATGCATATGATTTTTTTAATTATGCATATATATCCATCAATAATACATGTGTATTTTTACAAGATGTCCATATGTATTTGTCTAGCTAATACACATACAGACATATGTATTTTTACAGATTTGCAACTGTGTTTTTGAACAATACATATTTATGATTAATATATATGTTCATTTCAGTTTGCATTTGTATTTATTTCTAATGTAAATATTTTTTTTTCAAAATACGTATGGTTCCTTGTTATTACATGCAGATGTATTTTTATGCATAGAACATATGTATTTTTTACTAACGCATATGTATTTTACTAGCATGAATATTTTTTTTCAGATACGCGTATGTATTTTACCATATATGCTAATGTATTTTTACTATAATGCATATGTATTGTACAAGGGTTAATATATATATCTTCCTGATATGCATATGCATATATATATATATATATATATATATATATATATATATATATATATATTTGTTCAGTAAAATACATACACACCATGTGTTAATATATATTTTTCTGATATGCATATACATATACATATACATATTTGTTTAGTAAAATACACACACACACACACATCATAAATTAAATTAACCAAACTCAGTAAAATAATTGTAACATTTGAACTATAACAAGTTAAATAACAAGTTCAAAATTTAGAATCACATAATTCTCAATAAAAAAATTCAGCAATTGTTTTTTTGACTAAATACATCTTCAAACTTATCATTTGTTGTATTTCCTACATGAACGCTTATTGTGACCTTTAAACACACATGAACTGCAATAATTTTTATTTTTCTTTCCAACAATTGTATAAATATATACAACAAAAAACATATGTAATTGCCAGTGAACACATAAACATACTGCGTAGGTATAATATATATACATATAGCTGGAATCATATGTAACTTTCAGTGAACACAAAAAAAAACTGCATATGTATATTATAAATACATACATCTGAAAACATATGTAACTGTTAGTGAACACATAAACATACTGCATATGTATAATATATATACATATAGCTGGAACCATATGTCACTTTCAGTGAACACCAAAAAAAGTTGCATATGCATATACATGTCATTATGTATACGTAGTTTTCCTGCAATATCAGTTAATTCATATTCAATTTGAATGCTTTTGCAGGTCACATCTACATCAATGTGTGAAGCCAATAGTGTGTAGAATTGGTTACGAAGCGTTTATGCTCAACAATATCGCATCACTGATGTAATCTTCATATTGTTGTTCATATGTCCATCTACCAGAGTGTTTAATCAGAACAGATATGATTTCCATTGTCAATCTACAAAACACTACAAAATAATAAAAATAAATCTAATTATCAAATACGTACTATATATAATAACTCATTACTATATACAAAACGGCAAAACGAATTTCAAATATAACTTCGAATTTGAGAAAAAAATTGATCAAAACAGATAAAATTCACAATACAATCTCAATTTTTGAACTTCATGACTTTTACGCAATTATGTTATTAATTTTTCAGAAATTATCGTAATTATATTTTATGAAATACAAAAATAGAATCAAGTTTGTTTATCGATACCTATGATTGTAGCTTTGCATTTTTATTTTTTTTTTAAAATTTCAGACGATGATCAATAATATTAGAAGCACTTTGTCTATCTTTGAATTTGCTTTGAGTTTCTGTTTATGAAAAATGTTTTTTGAATTTGAATTATTTTGATGTAAATTAATAAAAATAAAAGAGTCATATAAGGTAAAGGATTCTATTTAATTAAATATGGTATAAATTAAGGAACAACTTCATCCCTTATTTAACTCTAACTGATTAAAGTTAAATAAGGAATATATACTCTATTTGTATATGTATTTATATAGCAACTTTGTACTAAAATGCATATTGCTATTTTTCGTAATTTTGAAATTGTTGCTATAAAAGTTATAATTAAGGTTCTACAGTTGCTATTTCTGAAATATTTCCAATCTTAATTTACATAGAAACACTTATACAAACAGATATGCACGTACACACAGCTCACCCACACTCTCTTTCTTTCTCTCTCCCTGACCCCTCTCTCTCACTGTACAACAAATGGCAACAACCAGTACAATACCTCCGTTAAATAACTTTACAATATCCTCTCTAACCAACCCAAAACTAACTCTAAAACCCATCTAAGCTTCGTTCAATTCCCTTTGGATTCTGTTAAATCCACCTAGTCATCCTAACATTTGAATTCCTTAATTCTTGATAAAAATTTTCCGAATTCGTACTGAGGGAGTACATACTCGGTGAATTACTATTGGATAAAGTATTCCACTGTCCACCCCTCCCCCCCCCCCTCAAAAAAAATTACTTTGAATTTGATCCCTATTTTTGGTCCAAATTCATTTTAATCTACGAGCTGAAAAATCCAATTCTTATCCCCAAATTTTGAAATTTAAAAATTTCTAATTATTTACCCATTTTGCCCCTCTATTTCTCCCTAATTTTTCTATAAATACAGAGTAAAAAGTGAGGTTGAAAAAGAGAAATTTTTTTAAAAAATTAAAGATTCTGGAGACGTGTGCTTCTAATTTCACGTAACCAAAATTCTCAAAGAGAACAACTTAAAAATCTAATTTCAATGAATTCATCTTAAACTTTGGTCAGCTATGTCAAACACTCGCAGTGATAAATCTTTCGAATAAAGATCGTAGTCTTAGTTTGTTTCTCCAAAATAGATTAAAAAAACCTCAAATTTGTTCTTTTCATCCCTTTTATGTTTAATGTTGCAATATGAATCTCACAGTAACTTTGAGAATAGGTATGATCTTCTTTGAATATATGTTATATGTTGGTGTAACTTTTGGGCTTGAAAGTTGTAAATTGTTATTGTTCAGTGTTGATTGAATAGGTTTCAAGTTTTACTGGAGTTTTATGATTAATCATTGATACTAAGAATTGTTACCCTCCTAAAACCAGAACTAGGGATGAAACACATCCTCACCATGATGTGCCTTTGTCTTTGGAAGTTCTTGGCTCAAGATCTTAGATAAATGCTGACTTCTCACTTTTTATTTTTATATCAAGTATAAAGTCCTAATTTTTACAAGCTTTGGTTGTCACTTAGTTTGTATGTCGAATGGAATATGCCAAATTCGTTCAAACGCACCTAGAGGCTTTGATTGATTTCTAGTGTTGATATGGTCGTTGCACAATCCCTTTCATCTTGTGATCTTCTTTATTATGGGTTCTATTATAGGTCGTGTGACTTACTAATGAATGAGTTGGATAGTCCTATTTGCTTTTTTAAAAGTAAGTGGTTCTAATCTTATGGTCACTAAAAAACTTGTCTAGGTTTCATTATTATGCTCCATGATTGTTATCTTTCGACTAAATTTTAAATCGTTTGTTTCTTCTAAAAATGAACCAATTTTGCTTACTTCCGTAACTATGAGCTTAGTAATGAATGAACCATGATGGCATACTTCCTTATTGATATACAACTTTCTGTGGTTTCATGGTTGTCACAACCCCTTTTGATCAATTTGTTGAAAATACAATATTTTATTAGTACGTTAAGCGTCTAATGACTGTTGTATTCCTAAATCCAAGTTGCCACTTGGAAATATGGTCAAAGCCCACTCTAGATACTTAGGATAGAGATAAACCAAAATCCTCTTTAGATATAAGCCTAGGATGACCCAATACCTAAGGGAATAGTGAGCCCATTAGTAAAACTTGCTTGCGTCTATTGACCATAAGTCAATCACAAACGAATCATGTTTATGTGTTGAAGGAGTATGACATGCCAATTAATCTAATCCATTATCATTTAGAGGGGGTGGGGGGAATCATCTTGTTTATTTTTGTGTAGATATGGAACAATCAATCCCCATAAGAAGATTCAAAATAATATTCAAGTCAGATGATTACTTCAAGAATTGATAGAATTATATGAGTACGAAAGTCAGGAAAATATTTATAATGCAAAGAGGATATTTGCTTAATTGATATAGAAGTTACAATTATGCGAAAGAAACTTGATCACCAACTGATATAGCATATGCCATGAGGTGGACAAAGCCAAGAGGGCTAAGGCAGACAAGGGATCATCCAGATGCTAGTGTTTTCTATTATTATACCCTGTGTGGAAATGTTTTTCTCTCATTTTATTTCCCTTTTCCCGAAGTTTGTAGCCCCCATTTGATACTTTGTAAGCATTTATGCTATTTTTGATATTTATGAAAATAATTTTTGCAGATAATGAATTTATTTTTAAAAGCATATACTTTCTTCAAATTCGTTAGGCCAACCCTTGGCTCAAAAGGGTCCCAATCTAGAATGCACACTTATTACAATATACTTGTGTGATATAACTATTTTATGTGCTTACACATGCTATGTCAATTCAAATCAAAGGTGAATTGATCTAATCCCATATTTCATAGAGCCTGTTTAGGCAGATGTATATATCCATTACACAATAGTCCGACCAAAATACTTTGAGTCTTCCAAAGTTTCATAGGAAAATCCATAATACCGCTCAAACTATTTTCTAATGAAAAAAGTGAAAAGAAACAATCCTGCTTACAACTATTCAACTATGTTGGGCCTAATTTTTCCTTCGTGGGCTACATAGTCAACCTTTTGATTCGACCCCTGTCTTAAAAAAATTCTATTATCCCCCACTCCGGTGAAAAGACATAAGGACGGAAAAAGAAATGTCAGACCTTCCTGATAGAATCTACTTAGCCAAATCAATGAGAAAAATCCTATTTATTGAAATCCTTGAGTCATCATTAACCTATAGATCAATTCGCATACGATGAGAAATGACTTTATGCATTTTCTTCCTACTTTATTATCTTTCATTATTTATTACTAATCGGGATCTAGCACATTCTTTGAGTTGTTTTTACTTTCAAGTAATAGAAAATACTCTGTGTTGATGTAAAATGGTGGGACATCACTACTTCACTAGATCAAAAGTGAATAAAGATTTCTCTTTTGACCATTGCTTCGTTATGGAAAAAGGGAAAAATGACTGTAGTGACAATGAAGATACTCTACTCGATACTACTATCAAGGATCATATAGTACAGGCACAAAGTGAAAGAATTATAGAATTGACTAGAAAATTAGTAGAACTCACTGAAAGAGCACAACGAGCAAAAGGTACAAGCAGTTTTTCCATTACGGCTAACACTCTAATCTTGAATGATCCTGGGCCTCCAGCTCCACAAAACTAATATTTTGACTTTTATAGTCAAACCAAATAACTGATTCCTACATTAAATTACCGAACTCCACCTCCAAATTATCAAATATCTCCAACATACCAATACCGTCAACCAAGTCTTTAGATTTCTAACCCTCTCTGTCTAAATCTACACACATGCCTCCAAATAAAACCGCTAATATACAAAAGTAAAATCTCTTATAAGAGGAAGCTTCCTTGAGTGTTTACCCCTTTGGCCGAAAGTCAGATACAACTTTTTAAAAGGTTGAAAGTAGTTGGACTATTCCAAACAGGCAACCCAAAAGTTATCAACACTCGTGCAAGATATTATAAATTCGACCAACGTTGTGTTTACTATTCGGGAAGTATTGGACATACTATAGAATACTGCATCAATTTGAAGAACAAGATCCAAGACTTAATTAACAAAAACACCATCTTATTTCAAGAAGCATCATTATCATCAACCTACTCTCCGACTATTCAAAACCCTCAATCTATTTTCTACACTCGATCTAGTCCCCTATCTCCATAACCAAATTACTTAGTAAATCAACTAAATTACCAAGATCTATTACCAAATTGTCAACTCATTTATCATGATTATCCCCAAATTCCAAATTTTGTCGAAGGGCTCTAATTAATTAAAGGTTTCGTTTAGTTCCTAATCTTTTCAACTAGAATAGACATAACCGTCCTCGTCTGAATATCAAAGAGAAAGTTCCTAGGAATTTCACCATCCTGACTGAATTGTTTGAAATATTAACGGTGGTGGAACTCATCCAGCCTATTCCATTCAATCTAGGTAACACCAAATCTCGGTCCTTTAGAGTTGATCAATACTGTGCTTATCACTCTAGGTATGTCGGGCATGATACTGAAGAATGTGCCAATCTAAAGCATAAGATACAAGGCCTAATTGACCAGAAGGTCATCTCACTTCACATAGAACCACCAAATGTTACTAATAATCCACTCCCAAATCATGAGGGAGTCATTATCAAGCTAACAAAAATGGGCAGAGAGCGGTTGGCAAACACATCCACGGTGTTGATAAGTTCCAAGGAAACAAATGAAATAACAAAAGTTTTGGCTACCTCAAATATCGTCAAAAATACTCAGTTCACTATACTAATGAAACCATATCAAGCCTTGGCACTGACACCTATAGAGAATAAGTTTGTAGTAAAAATTATTGTTGCACTTAGAATAACTAGATCAAAAAGGGTTTACACTTCTGAAGAGCAAGCCAACGATACCTACAAGAAGAGTGTGCAAAAATAACTAATTACTGAAGATGAAAGTGAAGAATTCTGTTGAAAAATGCATTATAAGAAGTATTCCATTAAGTACTTAGAAAAGATCCCAACTCAGGTCCGTATGAGCTCTCAGTATCACAAATAGGCTCTAATAAAAGTTCTTAATAAAGCCTACATGCTCGTAGAGAATCGTTACATGAGCTCCAATAAAGTCGAGTTTCCATTTGAGAGAATTATGTACAATGGGGCATTACATATCAATATCATATGCATGATAAAATGATTAATAGGGCTTTGATTGATGATGGATCAGGTTTGAATGTTTTTCCATTAACTACTTGGACTCAATTAAATTATGATGTAGGCAAAATGCATAAAAGTAAAGCCAATATAGGAACTTTTGATGGCCAAAAAGACGCCACTAGAGTTGTAACTCTAGATAAAGCCTTCAAAATTCCAAGTTAAATTTCAAGCGATGGATAACATTACAAGCAATAATATGCTCTTAGAAGGACCTTGGATTCACGCAATAAGAGTCGTTCCTTCAATATTGCACCAATTGCTAAAGTTTGTATAGACAAACAAAAAAAGTCATCCACAATAAAGGGTACTACTTAAGCAAACCAAATAGATGTGGCCCTAAGATTGAAGATGCCTCAATAGGAAATGACTTCTACATAGTGAAGATTGTGAACGTCACTAAGAGAGAACCACTTCCTCACAAGCCAATGCATTCGGTCTATAAGATATTGGCCAACATTATGCTAAAGAAGTGCCTTGAACCTAGACGTGGGCTTAAGAAGAATTCAAACAGAACCATTCAACCGCTTGTGATCTTGAAAAGGCTATTCAAGTATAGGTTAGAGTATGTTCCAAGTAAAGAGTATGAAAGGAAAGCAAAGAAGAAGGATCAAGAGTTATCTCAGAGACTACCTGAACTCTACCAGTTATTTCCCAAATATATAAGTGATGGTCTCGATAATGGAATAGGTAATTGATTTGAAGAGTGTGATGCAACCATAGAAGAATTCCCCAAGAGAACTGAAATCAAAGAAACTAAACCAAAGAAAGAGTTAATGAACTGGGCTTTTATCCCACTTATTTCTCCCCGATCAATGTGGTAGATGAAAATTGGAAATTAGTTTTCTACAAAATCAGTGTTAGTACAGGTGAGCCTCGATACACACTATTTAAGTTTACTTACTTCTTTTTTACTTTTTATGTGTTTCAAAAGGTATAGACCTACACTTGTGTGGGTCATTGCTAGAGTTTGTAAATATTCTCCAAATTCAACAAAGGTCTTCCCCTATCGTGAGAATCTTCTTTTATTATTATTATTTATTAATATTATTATTATCTACTTTTTATTATCTAACTTGCCTTGTTTTTAGAAAAAATAATAAAATTCTAAAATCCGCCAATGTCATGTCATGTCAAGAGTGAAATAAATAAATCAATAAGGATAATTATAAATGGGAGAAAATGGTCCTAGAATAGGCAACAGAAGAACCCAAAGAATTCAAGAATCAAGAAAACCTAACCTAGATGAAACTGAGGTGGTTAACCATAAAGATACTGATAAAGTTAAGAAAACCAAGGTCGATGTCTATATAGATAAAACAAGAAAGAGGAATATTATAAATTCTCCCAAAGTGAAGTGGATAGTAGATACTTCCTTTCATCAATATAAACGCAATGAAAGCATCACGTTATCCACAAAGTGCAATTCAGAGAAGCCTTAATTCTATTCGAATGGGATGGATAAGAGTATCCCAGGCCAACTTACCTTGAAGAGATACCACATCCAAAGATGGTCTTTTTCTTGTAATTACATTTTTTCTTAAAGTAGTTGTTTCATGCTTTAACAAAGCTTAAAATTCCCTTCCCTATAATGTACAAACTATGTTTGACTGGGTTCTTAAAAATGAGATACGTAGGCGGCCTGTGTGGGCTTTAGTCACCCCCAGGAAAAACTCTCACTTTAATGTATGAACTATGTTTGACCTGAATTCTTAAGAATGCGATACGCAAGTAGCCCGTGTCGACTTTGATAAACCCCTTAGGAAAATCTATCTTTCTCTATTATGTACGAATTGTGTTTGGCCTAAATTCTAAAGAATAAGATATGTAGGCGTCCTATGTCGGCTTCGGTCTACCCCTTAGGATAATCTATCATTCCATTTTATATATGAACTATGTTTGACGTGAATTCTCAATAATGACATAAGTAGGTGGCATATGTCAGCTTCGGTCAATCCCGTAGGAAAATCTATGTTTGACCTAAATTCAAAAGAATGAGATACATAGGTGGCCTACATCAGCTTCGGTCAACCCCTAGAAAATTTATCTTTCCCTTTTATGTACGAACTATATTTGACCTGAATTCTTCAGGATGAGATACGTAGGGAACCTATATCGGCTTTGATCAACACCCTACGGAAACCTATTTTTTTCTTTTATGCAAGAACTATGTTTGACCTGAATTCTCAAGAATGAGACATGTAGGCCGCCTATGTCAGCTTCGGTAAGCCCCTTAGGAAAATCTATCTTTTTATTTTATGTACAAACTACATTGGACCTGAATTCTGAAGAATGAGATACATAGTTGGCCTATGTTGGCTTCAATTAACCCCTTAGGAAAATCTATCTTTTTCTTTATGTATGAACTAGGCTTGATCTGAATTCTTAAGAGTGAGATACGTAGGTGGAATATATCGTCTTTGGTCAACCCCTCAAGCAAAATATATCTTTTAATTTTATATACGAATTGTGTTTGACCTGAATTCCTAAGAATGAGATACATAGGCGGCATATGTCGGCTTCAGTCAATCCTTTATAGATTTCTATGTCTCCCTAGCATAGTATTAAACTACATTTGACTTGATTTCTGCTTCAACAGGATACGTACGCTCCCCAATAGCTCAGCCATATCACCTTGAAAAATAGAAACTGGGTAAAATTTTTGAGAAGAAATCTAAAAAATTCAAAAGAAGAAGATCATCCTTCAACAAAGATAAAGAAGACCATTAAAGACTTTTGAAGAAAGTCTCATGATGCTTGAAAGTCAAGATCATCTCAAATAGTATCAAACTAGGGTAGAAATTGTAAGGAGGTCCTCAAAATTTCCCAGCATTAGAGGTCAAACACAAACTTTTTAAATCACCAGTTGCGACAGAGTCTAGATAGCTAAATATCTAGTTATGAAAACTTTTACAAAACTATGTTATGGAACTCCCCAACAATGATAATAAGTTTCTAATAATCCCCCATTGGATGTCACACATAGTCGGGCCTCAAATAGATGACATTCATTGATCTAGAACATGACATAATTAGCAAAGATTTTTTTAAAACTTTTACACAAGTTTGTTGAATCTTAATTTTTCCAAAAACAAACTATTTTGAAAATCTATACATGCTTTCTACTAGACTAGTTTTGCCTAACATTTATTGAAATGGGGAGTCAGGCTGAAAGTCCAAACATAATGGAGCACTCGAAAGATGGCAAGAAGCAAATTCGAGATCAAAAGAGGTAAACATAAAGTAGTTTCACCCAAAACTAATAATTTTTTTGTGGATTCAGGGATCAATGCACAAAATGGGGGTCTTCCTTCGAGAATCACCTAAGAAAATCAAGAACTGCACCAAAGGTTATAATTCTGCACAATGGTACTTTTTGGTGGATCCAAAGATGGGTTAAATTAACCATTTATCAAGGACACTTTAACCTATACATCTCATTTTAAGAGAATATGGATGACAAACAAAGGTGTCTTACATTCATTATGAATATTTTATTCAAAAGTTTGGCTAAACTAGCAAAAGGGACTTTGTGTCTACTTTACCTTGAGAGCAGGAACATTCAAGGAAGCCAACATAATAATGACACAATCAAAAGGTTCACTTAATAGGAATAAGAGCAAAAAGATTCTCTTCAAATTCACCAGGAAATGAAACATACGGTATTCGAGCGGTCCCAAAAAGGGATTTCACCCATTTGTGTACATTTAGTAGACTTTTTATTTAAATATACCCTCAAAAAGAGAATATTAATAGCATACTAAGTAGTTCAAATTATGATACTTTTGTCATTTACACTTTTATTAAGTTTGATAGTGGTCTCCAGTAAGAGTGACACTGTGTCTACTAACCGTCTACCTTAAGTACAGGTACATACAGAAAGACAACATGCCATCAAATAGACTCAGGTAAAGATTCCCTTCAAATAGCAAAAGTGGTCATTTCATCCCATTATATTCCATTATATACCATTTATCCTATTGCATTCAATCACATACCATTGCATCCAATTACATTTCATTGTACACCACTACATCCAATTAGATTTCATTGCACTACATCCCATTACATTCCATTATATTATATCTCATTATATTCCATTACATACCGTTGCATCTTATTACATTTCGTTGTAAACCACTACATCCTATTACATTTCATTGTATTGCATCTCATTAGATTTTTTGTTGCATTGCACCAATGACATTCAATCACGTACTATTGTATCCTATTATATTTCATTACACACCATTTCATCTAATTACATTCAATTGTATTACATCCTATTATATTTCATTGAATTTCACCTATTACATTTCATTACATACCATCACATCACATCGTGTTTCACTGCATTCTATTGCGTACTATTTCATTCCCAGCCAAAAGGGCCAATTCATTCCATTGCCTAAAGTGTCATGTTAAGAGGGCCATTTTATCCCATTGGTAAGAACGGCCATGTCGAGAGGGTTGTTTTATTTCATTATTGAGAGGGTCATTTTATCCTATCGCTGAGAGAGCCATTTCCATGCCAAAAGGGCCATTTTGTTCCATTGTTGAGAAGGCTATGCTGAGAGGCCCATTTTATTCAATTTCTAAAATAATCATATTATTCCATTATTAAGAGGGGTTTTATTCTATTGTAAAGAGGACCATTTCATCCCATATCATGAGGGTCCTTTCATTCTACTTTTGAGAGGGCTATTTTATCCCATGTCGAGAGGGATATTTCATGCCATTACTGAGAGGGCTATTTTATTCCATTATTGAAAGATGCTGAGAAGGCCATTTTATTTTATTCCAAGAGGGCCATAATACCATTTAGATAAGTCTTTGCAACCACTCACTATGTAATACGATAAGGTATGGATTTGGAAGATACTTTAGAGAACATATATCCAGTGACCATAGTAAGATAACATAATTTAGCATCGAGGATATCTCAATATTTTATATTTGTTAACAATATAATAGATGATGTAGCCCAACATTGAGGATATTTTAGCATTCGAATGCATCAACATATCAAGCTAAAAAAGCACATGATCTAAAGGGACATATTTAATCGCTATCTGAAGGCGAATGGCATAATAGATTTCTCAGAAATTGATAATTTGAGGGTTCTCTATAAGACATAATATTTGAGATAGTATAGTATGCAAGATTACCCTCAAGTTGATGGTCTATGGTTTATCCATAAGTCATAACAACATCCTAATAGTAAGAATGTGAAATTACCTAAAAAAATTGACAGCTCAAAGGTTATTAGAATTCACAACTAAATCCTCATTGGTTGATGTACTAGATCAACATAATTGATAGTATGAGGGCTCTCTATAAGCTGCAATATATCCAAGATTGATTACACACAGGATTACCCAAATACTAGAAATTTAAGGTATATCCATCCATCAGTCACATCGCATCCAAGGTAGGATAATATGCAGGATTACCAGAAAAGCCAACGGTTCAAGGGATTTTTATAAGATATCTTTTATCCAAGGACGGATAATATAAAGGATCATCCAGAAGACCTTCAGCTCAAAGGACGTATGTAAGTCATCTCATATCTAACATCGGATAATATGCAAGTATAACACCCCAAAATTTTGGCCTTCAAAAATTTCAAGATTTGAGCTTACTACTCAAGCTACGACTCACCTAACGAGTTGTGAAGACTCTATATGAGCCGTAGTGCCCCAATCATAAGGTGACTAGTGTAGGTAGACAATTTTCTATCCTCGGTATAATTAAGACCATACGAGTCATGGTGGAACATTACAAGTCATAACATAGGACTTATAGTCTCACTAGTGCAGTGGTCCCTTATTTCTATTATGACTATGACTGGACCCTATGAATCGTGATGTGGTGCTACGAGTCATATGGTACGACTCGTAAGGTAAAAAATGGGGATGACTTGGGACACTGCCTAGACTATGAGTTTAGGGGATGACTCATAGTCAGTCGTTACGAGTCATAGGGTGACCCGTAATGACTAGGTGACAAATTTTTAGTACTTTAGTAATAGTACTTTGGACATTTCCCCTTTTACCATATTGTGACCCACAACCTTAAAACCCTTTTGGAACCTCATTATCATCCAAAAATATAATCAAACACACTCTTAAACTCTATCAAATCCCTAAGTCAAGAACAAGCTAGGGCTTCTCAACGTTGATCAGCTAGAGCTCCAAAAGGTGATTTCTCTCCATAATTGTCATACTTTCAAGCATTTTTCTCTTCCCCTAAACGCGTTTTACTTAAAGCAAGTGTTTAAATGGTTGTTCATGCAAATTTTAATATAAGTTTTGATATGACTTGAGGGTTTTTGAATGGTTGATTCTTGAATTATTTTTTCATGATGTTTATGAATTGTTCATTCTTTGAATTGATGGTTTTTGAACTAATTGGGTGCATGGGTATGGGGGTTGAGGTATTTCCCTAATTTGATGATTTTGGCTTAGAATTTAGTTTTGCAAATTGTATTCCCTCAACCCACTTGCATAATTGGATTTGAAATATGGCTAATCACTTAATTTGGCTTACTTCCCTAACTATGGAATTGCATAAATGGTTAAATGGATAAAAAGGGTTATAAAGGACTTGGTGGCCATATTATTTATTTTAAACTTAATTTAATGAACAAATGGGCTCATGGCATTCCCCCAACTTGATTTAATAAACAAAGGGGGTCATGGTATTCTTCTAAGTTGATGGAATTGGTGTGGCATAATTATAAGCTTGCAATATTAATTGGTATGACGATACCAAGGTATGTCCCTTAATGGATAATCCTTCGTTTAATGTACGGGAATGTGTAATTGTTTTAATAGGGCTTAAAGGGGGTTGTGTAGCTAAGACATGAAGGTAGAGGTACCGAGGAACTAATACTAGAAACCACATTTTCTGGTGTGGGGGTGGTTTTTATGATCGTGCTCATAGTTCACACATTACATACATGTTTACATTTGGGAATGGTTGTAGCCTTGATGGTTTTAGCCTTTCCTCGAATTTCTCTAGTTTGTGCGGCTAACATGCACTGGTCCCAACCAGTAGGGAGGGAGCTGGACCCAACTAGAAGGGTGGAGCTAGACCCATATAGCCCGTGGGTATGAATGATGGTTTGAGCTACACAATCTAGGCTAATATTTTACTTTCATGCTAAGCCTTGTTCCCTATCCCGACATGTTATATGTGTATAATTGTGGGCATTTGTTTGGAATAATTTTGAACTGACTTGATCTTGGCATTACGTTATCTCTTCCCTAAGTTACATACTAACAGTTACACTACTAACCGTCTTTAAACGTTGTATCCTCATGCAATGTAGGAATCGAAGACACTTCTGCTTTTCTTTTTAGTGTTAGGTGATCCCTGGATTGCTTATGAGTCATCTTAAAGTGGTGATCTTCCATTCTTTATAAGACCCTTATTTCATGTTTTGGTTTCACTATGTCATAAACTATCTTTTGATTTGTTTTAGGCTATTGTCGAGGACATGTACCGACTTAGATTGGTGTTGGTTTCTAAAAGCTTATGGATTATTGTGGATTGGGATAGATGTTAAATTTCTTAGATTTCTTTCTGAGTTAGTTGAGTTACCTATCTTGCTATATATTCAAAATTCATCCACTACTAGTTGTATTATATTTTGGTTGGCTAGTGTAAATAGGGTGGACTCTGATCCTTGGCAGACTTGAGATACCCGTTAAGACCAGGCCCTAGTTTAGGTCATGACAAGCTTGGTTTCAGATCCTAGGTTCATAGTAATTGGGTGTCCTAAAATCCATGTCAAATAGAGTCTCTTCTATGGATGTGTAGTGCGCCACACTTATAAGGGAGAGGCTATGATGTATTTAGGAATGTTTTGCTTTCTTGTGATCTATTTTGGGCTATAGAGTCTAGGTATTGAAATATCTTCTTATTCTTTTTGTTTGCATTTTAGATCATGCCTTCCCAAAGATCTGATGCTCGAGGAAACCCCTCTATCCTATCTGAGGACAATATGGATGAAACTTGTTCTACTTATGAAGTACAAACCTAATCTAGGTCCCCTGATCTTAACTGCCCACATGGAGTTCCACCGGCCCCTACCAGTCCTCCTTGAGCTTCTTAGGATGATGATGTTTATACCCCACTACCCCAAGAAAATATTGCTAATTCCAAATTTTGTCGATTTATTCATCTAATAACTCGATTGGTGACTTCTTAGTCTCGTTAGCCTAGCCATGTTGGTTTTGTTGCTCCATCTTCTGAGGTTGCTAGAGTTTTCTAGTTCATGAGGTTGAGTCCTTCGACCTTCATAGGCTACAAGGTTAAGGAGTATCCTCAAAGGTCTGTTGATGAGATGGAAAAGATATTTAGGATGATGCATGCTACTTACAAGGAGGGTGTAGAGTTTTCCGCATATCAGTTAAAGGATATAGCATACCAATGGTATGAAGAGTGGGAGAATTTTAGGGGTGATGATGCTAAGTAGGATATGTGAGAGAAATTTTCTAGTGCTTTCCTTGATGTTTGTTTCTTGGGAACTAAGAGAGGCTAAAACTGATGAGTTTGTGAACTTGAGGTAGAGAAAGATGATTGTGAAAGAGTATGCCTTGAAGTTCCATCAGGTGTCTCGTTAAACTTCAAAGTTGGTGTCTAGGATAAGGGCTAGGATGAGGAAGTTTACTTCAGGTTTGTTTTGGGACTTGGTACTAGAGTGTAAGACGATGATATTGAACAATGATAGGGACATCTCTAGGTTGGTGGTTTATATACAGCAAGTTCAGGATGAAAAAAAGAAGCAAGCAGAAATAGAAGAGAGGCAGAGTAAGAAATTTTGATATTCAGAGCAGGGTGGAAGCCGGCAGAGCAGTGGTAGAGATGGTAGGCAGTGGGACAAGAAGAGGCCTGGGGAATTTCTAGTTCTTATTCTACGACTAGTGCTCCATATCCTAAGTCATCTAGTAATTATTGCTTTCAGGAGGACAGTGGGTTTAAGACCCAGGGTGCCCAAAACCAAGTTAGTAAAGCTCAGTCAGCTCCATTAT
Organism: Capsicum baccatum var. pendulum; assembly: GCA_030864225.1. Taxonomy (NCBI): domain Eukaryota; kingdom Viridiplantae; phylum Streptophyta; class Magnoliopsida; order Solanales; family Solanaceae; genus Capsicum; species Capsicum baccatum. The sequence goes on along the minus strand of CM061558.1, from coordinate 68,483,222 downwards.
ATCCTCTTTGCAGATTCGGTGGACAGATGCACCGTGGTTATTGTGATGAGAAGAGGAATATATGTTTTAAATATGGCTAGCCTATTCCTTTTTAGAGGAACTGTCCATCAACAAATGTTGCTACTGGAGCTAATAAGGTTTCATCTTCTACTTCTTCATATCCTGCGCTAAAGGATGCTATTTCTAGTACCGGCATTAGTCAGAACCATTTTTATACTCTTGCTATTCATTAGGAGATATTTTCATGTGTACTATTTACTTAATCTGGGGTTTATCCATTCTTATGTGACCCCTTATGCGGCTGTTTATATTGGTTTTGGTTCTGAGAGTATTTTTGATCCCTTCTTTTTATCTACCCGATAGGTGATTTTATTATGGCTAGAAGGATATATAGGGGTCATGTGGTATCTATTGGTGATAGGGAGACATTGATATATTTAATTAAATTAGATATGGTAAATTTTGATATGATCTAGGGGATGGATTGGCTCTATTCATGCTATGCTTCCCAGATTATCGGACCTGTAGGGTCAGTTTTTGATTCCCAAATAAATCAATAATTAAGTGGGAAGGGAGTTCCCTAGTACCTAAAGAAAGGTTTATTTCTTATCTTAAAGCCTAGAAGTTGATTTCTAAGGGGTGTCTATACCATCTAGTTCGGATTAAGGATTCTAGTTCTGAAGTCCCCTCTTTACAATCCATCCCTATGGTAAATGAGTTTCCTGAAGTTTTTCCCAATGATCTTCCTAGTATCCCTCCTGATAGGGAAATAGACTTTAGGATTGAACTTCTACTGGATACCCATTCTATCTCTATCCCTTCATACAGAATAGTTCCAACTAAGTTGAAAGAACTTATGAAGCAGTTAAAAGATCTTCTTAATAAGGGTTTCATATGCCCTAGTGTTTTTTCATGGGGTGTCCTTGTGTTTTTTGTGTGTAAGAAGGATTGTTCCCTTCAGATGTGTATAGATTATCGACAACTGAATAAGGTGACGGTGAAGAATAAGTATCCTCTTCCTAGGATAGATGATTTCTTTGACCAGCTTTAAGGTACTAAGTACTTTTCTAAGATTGATCTTTAGTTGGTTTATTACCAGTTAAAGATTAGGGAGGCAGATATCCCTAAGACTTCTTTCCAAACCCGATATGGTCATTATGAGTTTTTGGTGATGTTATTCGAGTTGACTAATAATTCCGTTGCATTTATGGACTTGATGAATTGGGTATTTAGATAGTTCTTCTATTTGTTCATGAATGTATTTATTGATAACATCTTAATATATTCTAAGAGGGGGAATGGTTATGCCAATCATCTTTGAGTTGTGTTGTAGGATCTTATAGATCAATAATTGTATGCCAGTTTTCAAAGTTTGAGTTTTGGTTGAATGTTGTGACCTTTCTTGGTCATGTTGTTTCCATCATGGTAGATCCACAGAAAGTTAAAACGATTAAGAAGTGGACTAAACCCATGACTCCAACCAACATTTGGAGCTTTTTAGGTTTAGTCAGGTATTATAGAAGGTTTGTGGAGAGTTTCTCTTTGATTGCTACTCCATTGACCAAGTTGACTCAGAAAAAGGTAAAGTTTTTGTGGTTCGATGCTTGTGAGGGTAGTTTTGAGAAGTTGAAGGACAAGTTTACTTCTACTCTAATTTTGACCCTGTTCGAGGGTATACAGGGTTTTGTTGTTTATCGTGATGCATCCTATGTAGGACTGGGTTGTGTGTTGATGTGGCATGGTAAGGTTGTGGCCTATGCTTCTAGGTAGTTGAAAGTTCATAAAAGGAATTATCTAATTCGTGATTTAGAGTTGGCGGCTATTGTGTTTGCTTTGAAGATTTGACGTCATTACTTATATGGGGTTCATGTTCATATCTATTTAGATCATAAAAGCTTGCAGTATGTGTTCACCGAGAAGGAGTTGAATCTCAGGCAAATGAGATGTCTTGAGTTGCTCAAGGACTATAATATGAGTCTTTATTACCATCTAGGTAAGGGTAATGTGGTTATTGATGCTTTTAGAAGGTTTTCCATGGGTAGCTTATCGCATGTGGATGAGGAGAAGCGAGGATTGGTGAAAGACATTCACCGGTTAGCTAATCTTAGAGTTTGTATTTTAGATTTTGAGGATAGAGGTGTGATTGTGCAAGAGGTGGTAAAGCCATATCTTGGTGCAGAAGTAAAGGAGAAGTAGGTTTTGGATCCTATCTTGACGTAGATTAAGAATGTTGTAGGTTAGCAGAAGGTCATGATTTTTTAGATTGATGGAGATGTTATCTTGAGGTACCAAGGTCGGCTAAGTGTTTCTGATGTTGATGGGTTGCGGGAAAAAATCTTGACTGAGGCTCATGAGATGAGGAATACAGTTCATTTGGGCTCAACAAAGATGTATTATGACCTGAAGGACATTTTTTGGTGGAACAACATGAAGAGAGATGTGGCTAATTTCATGGCTAAGTGTATGGTGTGTCAGCAGGTAAAGGTTGAGCACCTGAGTCCTGGTGGTATGTCTCAAGAGGTTGAGTTGCTTATGTGGAAGTGGGAGGTGATCAACATGGACCATATACTGGACTTCCACGATCTCAAAATCAACATGATTTGGTTTGGTTCATCGTGAATAAGATGACTAAGTCTGCTTACTTCTTACCTGTGAGGACTACTTGCACTAGAGAGGACTATGCCAAGTTATTTATTCAAGAGATAGTTAAACTGCATGGTGATCTAGTTTCCATTATTTCATATCGAGGTACGCAGTTCTCTTTTCACTTTTGCCATTTGTTTCAACGAGGCTTGGGCACATGGGTGAGCCTTAGCACCGCATTCTATCATCAAACGGATAGACAAGCGGAAAGGACCATTAAGACTTTGGAGGATATTCTAAGGACATGTGTGATTGACTTTGGTGGTATTTGGTTGGATCATTTGCCTCTCATCGAGTTCTCTTATAATAATAGTTATCACTCTAGTATTATGATGGCTTATTTTGAGGCTCTTTATAGTAGGAGGTGAAGGTCTCCTATCAAGTGGTTTGAGGTTGGTAAGACCAGATTATTCGGTCAGAACTTGGTTCACCAAGCCATGGAGAAGGTCACAGTGATTCAGGATACACTTAATACTGCTCAGAGTCGCTAAAAGTCCTATGCAAATGTGAGGCAAATAGACTTGTTGTTTAAGGTTGGTGATTAGGTGTTCTTGAAGACATCTCTTATGAAGGGAGTGATGAGGTTTGGGAAGAAGGGGAAATTCATTCCCTAGTATGTGCCTCCATACTTAATTTTGAGGAGAGTGGGTAATGTTGCTTATGAGTTGGATTTTCCTTTGAGTTTGGGTTCCATTCATCCAATTTTTTATGTTTCGATATTGAAGAAGTGTGTGGGTGATCCTTCTTTGGTTGTGCCTATTGAGAGTGTTGGTATTTCAGATTCCTTGTCTTATGAGGAAGTCTCGGTTGAGATTTTAGATAGGCAAGTCCATCTCTTGAGGACTAAATACATGGCTTCGGTAAAGGTTCTATGGAGGGATCAAAAGGTAGAAGAAGCTACTTGGGAAGCTAAAGAGGACATGAAGTCCGGATATCCATTCTTGTTCCCCGAACTAGACAATCGTGCTTAAGTTACGTATTTTTCTTATCATCTTTGATTTCTAACTTTGTTAGATGAAATTGTGGTTGTGTTTTAATCTCAGAATCGTGTTATAGATGCCTTGACTCATTATTCAGGGATGAATGATCCTAGGGGGAGAGAATGTAACACCCCAGAATTTTGTCCTTTGAAAATTTTGAGATTTGAGCTCATTGCCCAAGCTATGACTCACCTAACGAATCATGAAGACTCTATATAAGTCGTAGTGCCCCAATCATACGGTGACCAATGTAGGTACCAAAGTTTTTGTCTTGGGTACGATTAAGACCATATGAGTCATGGTGGGATATTATGATTCATAATGTGGTACTCGTAGTCTCACCAGTGTAATGGTCCCTTGTTTTCGTTGTGACTATGATTGGACCCTATGATTCATGATGTGGGACTACGAGTCATATGGAACGACTCGTAGGGTCAATAGTAGAGATTCCTTGGGACACTTCCCAGACAACGAGTCTAGGGGATAACTCGTAGTCAGTCGTTATAAGTCGTAGGGTGACCCATAACAACAAGGCGATAAATTTTCAGTGTTTTATTAAAGGTACTTTGGACATTTTCCCTTTTCCCTAATTGTGACCCACGGCCTTAAAACCCTTATGGGACCTTATTATTATCCAAAAACATAATCAAACACACTCTTAAACTCTCTCAAATCCCTAAGTCAAGAAAATACATCTCAAGGTTGACCAGCTAGAGCTCCAAGAGGCGAATTCTCTCCATAATTATGATACTTTCAGGCATGTTACTCTTCCCCTAAACTTATTTTACTTAAAGCATGTGTTTAAATGGTTGTTCATGTGGATTTGAATATAGGTTTTGATATAGATTGAGGGTTTTTGAATAGTTGATTCTTGAATTATTTTTTCATAATTTTTATGAATTATTCATTCTTTGAATTGATGGTTTTTGAACCAGTTGGTTTCATGGGTATGGGAATTGAAATAGGGGTCAAGGTATTCCCCCAGATGATTTTGGTTTGTAATTTTGTTTTGGAAATTGTGTTCCCTCATCTCACTTGCATAATTGGATTTGAAACATGGTTAATCAATGATTTGGCTTACTTCCCTAACTGTGGCATTGCATAAATAGTTAAATGTATAGAAAGGATTTTAAAGGCCTTAGTGGCCATGTTTTTTATTTTAAACTTGATTTAATGAACAAAGGGGGTCAGGGCATTCCCCTAATTTGACTTAATGAACAAAGGGGGTCGTGGCATTCTCCCAACTTGATAGCATTGGTATGACATGATTATAAGCTTACAAGCATAATTGGTATGACGATACCAATAGTATGTGCCTTAATGAACGATCATTGGTTTAATGAACGCAAATGTGTAAATGTTTAATTTGGAATAAAAGGGGTTGTGGAGTTGAGCCATGAAGGTGGAGGTTTCAAAGGACTGATACTGGAAACTACATTTGCCGGTGTATGGGATGGTCTTTATGAACGTATGCATACTTCACACATTACATACATGTATACATTTTGGAATAGTTGTAGCCTTGATGGAATTGGTCCTTCCTCGGATTTCTCTAGTTTGTGCGGCTAACATGCATTGGGCCCAACAAGCAAGGAGAGAGCTGGACCCAACTAGCAGATGGGAGCTAGACCTATATAGCCCGTGTGTATGAATGACAGTTTGAGCTACACAGTCTAGGCTAATGTTTTACTTTCATGATAAGCCTTGTTCCCTATCCCGGCATGTTATAAATATGTATTTAATTATGTACATTAGTTTCGAATAATTTTCAACTGAATTGATCATGGAATTATTTTATCTCTTCCCTGAGTTACATACTAGCACTCACCCCGCTAAGCGTCTCCAAATGCTGTATCCTCATGCGATGCAGGAACTGGAGACACTTCTACTTAATCTTCTTAGTGTTAGGTGATCCCTGGATTGCTCGTGATTCAGCTTGAAGTGTTGAGCTTTCATTCTTCGGAAGACCCTCATTTCATGTTTTGTTTACACTATGTCATAGACTATCTTTTAGTTTCTTTTAGGCTATCATTGGGGGCATGTTCCAAATTAGATTGATTTTGGTTTCTTAGAGGCTTGTGGATTACTTTCTTAGATTTCTTTCTGAGTTAGTTGACTTACCTATCTTGTTATATGTTAGGAACTCAACTCTATCATGTTGTATGTTCAAATATCATTTGTTGCTAGTTGTATTGTGTTCTTGTTGTCAAGGGTAAAAGGGGTGGTCTCTGATCCCCAGTGTACTTGAGATACCCATCACGGTCAGGCCCTAGTTTGGGTCATGACAGCAAGATTACCCGAAGATTGAAAAATTCAAGGGATATCTATAAGTCATACTATTATGGAAGTTGTGCAATACTTAAACGACGGTCACATGTAAAAGTACTGCAGATAGCCAAGAAGGTTATCATATCAAATAGAAGATCAAATGGTTCTATAATAGTGTGGCTGTCGTACAAGAGAGCAACTCCATTTTGAAGAAAGAGGCAATTATCAAAGTTCTATCATATTCGACAACCTAGATGGCATTATGCCTATGCTATAGTAGAAATCATTGTCTTCCAAAAGCAGGGACATGAAAGAACAACACTACTAGCCATAAATGATTCACACAGGAATATGGTAAAAGACTATCTACCCCCTTGTGAATCATGTTTATTGCTAATAATTTTTGTTTGAGATGTTGTCAAGAGCATCCGACAGGAGGAAAATATCAAACCAATACCATAGGTACAGACGACTCCAAAAAGAACACAACACAATGTAGAACTTGTTCTTAGCAGTGAGCTGGGACATAGTTTGAAGAGGAACATCAAACTCTTTGGACGCGAGCGAAAGGACGACTTCACCACCATCACATCACATCCCTATCAGAAGGTGGGTATTTTGGATTTTGATTTCAGTTTCACTTTCGGAGTATTTCTAAACTCGTACCAAAAGTAACCTTCTTTTTCTTTCAAATCCAGGCAATAATACACCTCAAGCTTTTGAAATTATGTCTGGATAAAATTTTATCTATGGATATAAAGGATACCACATTTATGATTAAGAAGTTACAAGCCTCTTTTTCATATCTCACTTTATTTATTACCCATCCTGAACCAAAGGTTGGTTTTATATACAAGACTACCTTGTCTACCGATCGAGTCGAACTACAAGCAGTCTGGTTCTCTGAATTTTGAAGATTGTAGGTTGGGCTCTATGTTGAAAAATTGATTGCATTCCAACCTCCTCCCAGTTCTTTCATTCTCCAACTTTTCGATTACATTAAAAATTCAAAATTGAATTAGCTTGTGAATTTTCTGAAAATTGTGCTTGAAATCAAGCGCCTTGAACTACAAGCAGACAAAATTCTCATGAAACCTGAGATATATAGGATACCTAATACCGATATTCGGCCATAACTCCTTGAAATTCATTCAAATACCAATCGCTTTTTCAAGAGACGATTTTATTGTAAGACAAAATTAGGAACGTCAAACTCCCTTTGCCTAAAGTTACTTGCATTCAACCTATCCAAATATAGGGGGTAGTTATTGACAACTAATTATTTCCCTCCCTATTCTGAATTAGTTTTTGAGTTTCTTAATTTTAAAATATTTATTTTAAGTTTTTTGAAAATAAATACCAAACTTACCTTTCGAATTTTAGGTGCAATTAGTGTACCATTTGTTTAATTATATAAAATTACATAAATCTCACTTACATAAATATTTTAGAAGTTATTTTGAGTGAAAAGTTTGGTTAAAATTGCAAATACTGTACTTTTCTAGAAATCGATTAAAAATATAAGAAATTGATGACATAATTAGATCCTTAATTTTTTATACCAAATAATTGTGCTTTATTAAATATTTATGTTTAAAAAATTATTGAATTTGAGAAGCTCATTAAATTAATTTGGTCTCAATTTTAATCCCGATTAATTCAAGTTTGGTTATGTTAGTAACTCAATATAGCTAAAATGATTAATTGGGTTTCCCCTCTATTTTACTCATGCCCAATTCAATTTTAAGCCCAACTTCAGTCCGCCCCAACCTATTTTTTCTCCCAATACCTGGACCGACCTCTAAAGTCCTAATTAAATCCCTAATTCTCATACAAACATCTATACATAAAGATGCATACACGCACACACAGAGAGCTCACCCACTCTCTCTTTCTTTCTCTCTTCTTGACTCCTCTCTCTCACAGTACAACAAATGGCAACAACTAATAGTACAATGCCACCATTAAATAGCTTTAACCAATGCCCTCTAATCAACCCAAAGATGACTTTAAACCCCATCTAAGCTCCGTTCAATTCTCTTTAGATTTCATTAAATACACCTAGTCATCCTAACTTTTGAATTCCTCAATTCTCGACGAAATTTTTCTTAATTCACATTGAGGGAGTACATACTCAGTGAATTACTATTGGTGGATGAAGGATTCCATTATTTTCCTCTAAAATTCACTTTGAATTTGACCCTATTTTCGTCCAAATTCATTCACTTTACAAGTTGAAAAATCCAATTCTTATTCATAAATTTAAAAATTCGAAGATTTCTAATTATTTACCCATTTTACCCTTCCATTTCCCCCGCCCCTATTTTCATCTCTAGTTTTTCTATGAATAGAGATTAAAAAGTGAGGGTTGAAAAAGAGGAATTTAAAAAAAATGGAGATTCTGAAGGTGCATGCTTCTAATCTCACGTAACCAAAATTCTCGAAGAGCACAACTCAAAAAATCCAATTTCGACGAACTCGTCCTAAACTCCGATGAGCTAAGTCAAATACTCCCAGTGATAGCTCCTTCAATTAGAGGTCATAGTCTTAGTTCGTTGCTCCAAAATAGGTAAAAACCTAAACATTTTCCTTTTCATCGATTTTATGTATAACATTACAATGTGAACCACATAGTAACTTTTAGAATGGGTATGGATGATAAAGCTCAATTTACACGTCAAATTAAGTGCAAGACGGTCGTTGTAAATATATTTACCAAACTTTAGAATCGAGGTCTAATCCACGAGGAACAATGTGAGTGGCGATCAAATTAATTCAAAATGATAGACACAAGTTAAATTCAAACAAATGGTACAAAAAGATAAAATGGGAGAGATAGGTTAATACACTAATAATTCTTTTTGGATTTTTCTAGTATAAATTTGAGGCTACAAATAATTAGAGTTTAATAATTATGCACAAATCTTGGGATTATCCATTACTAAGGGAATGATATGTGGGTGTTAGCAATCAACATCAATTTAGTAAGACAAATATGAGTACGTCTGGTTATGAATTTTGATGCTAGTATTTAACCAAAACACCAAACTTTCACCCATTGATTCTTTCAAATACATAATAGGTATGTTCAATAATTTGTAACCACAACCTCAATCTATGCATCCCTATTTTCAGAATAACACCTATGGTATAGTCAACCTCACATTCACCCTTATGTCTAAGAGAGTGAAAATTTAGCAAACTACACAAATAATTATCTGTCATTGCTTTGGTTTCCACATCCATCTTTCAAGGATGATATGGGTTTCTACACTTCACCCAAAATCCTTCTTTCAAAGATGGCATTGACCTTTCTAGAGCTTAGAGCTTTTACTCATCAAACCCATGTGGGTATTTGGGGCTTTCACCCATCAAATCCCAACCAAATTAGCATAGCAATGATAAAATCCATAAACATGAATTATCAAATAGATGCTAACAATAACAACCCACACACACTTTAACCCCTATTCACACATAACCCCAAGAGGGAGATTTAGCCATACATAAGATAAATAAGCATAGATATACCCATAATCTCCATTAAAATAAATTATCAAAGAATTAAATAAATGTTACTTCAAACTTGGCTCTCACACAATATCAACAATGGTAGTGAGCAAATCTTCCACTTAGAAATTTACACAATATTATCTTCTCAAAAAACGGAGGCTATGGAGTTAAAAGCTAAAACCTTAAAATTGGAAAAGATGGAATATGATGCATGAATCAAGGGTTTGGGTCTTTTTGGCCGAAATTGGGATCAGCCACGTACACTTCCAGTTTTTCCCTTGGGCTGAACTCTTCCGCTAAGCCGCGATCGCACCCGCGGCTTCCGCGACCACGATAGGTAAATGCGACCATGATGTATTGACCCTGCTTGACTACCATAATCACGGTCAGCAGACCGCGACCGTGGTAACTGAGGCCCTTCTGTTCCAGGTCTTTAGTTGCACTTTCTTGCTCCCTTTTGACCATTTTGAGCTCAATTCCACATCATTCCATCCCTTCAACTCTATGCCTGCAAAGAGTGGATATTAGTGCATTTAATTACAAATATATCTCATTTATTCATCCAAAACTAGATAAAGTGTATGAATGTTGAGTGAGAGTGAGTGGTAAAATCACCACTCATCAACACTACCAACTTAAAGCTATTGCTTGTCCTCAAGCAACACTACCTCTTACCATAAGACACAATCATTTATGCCCAAACTTCATGCCTTAATGATCACAATGACTTTAACCTTAGTCACTACCACCAATAGATCATTGCAAATGGGCTAAGCAAATTTTATTGCACCCCTCACTATAAAATTGCTTTATTCAAGGCTACATAGGACTTCAAAGAGTGACCAAACAACAAAAAATCAATACTCTATAAGTGACTCCCATTTGACCACAACTAAACTATAGTTCATTTACCTCAGTGATGGAAGGTGACAAAATCACCCACCTCACTTATTTCATATGCCAAACTCACAAGAAAAATAATTCCTCACACTAAGCTACAAAATATGCAATAAGGAATTTTAAGTGGACAACTCTCTCCCTCACAAAATAAATCTCCATGTAACAAGTGTCATACCATAGGCTTGCCCCTATTTTCAATCATCACTACGAATAAAGTAAATGGTTGGAGATCTTAAAAGACTTTCTAAGATTGTATTGTAGGTTCGGGTTAGGTTAGGATATCATTTAGGAACAACATGGCTATACCACTCCTTAAACATCTACATCACACTTCACAATCCACTCTTCTTTATTTTCTTATTTTTCGTTTCCATAGTTCACCACTTTTCTTTTAATTCCTTTTCTTACAACTTTCGTGCAATTCAATTCTTTGATGGACTCATTCCTTTTCTATTCAATTATTTTCACGGTTTAGGGACATAATGCATTTCACTAACACTTCGTGGCTCCAAACTTTCTTCCATCAACTTTCATCACCCCAAACTTTGGCTTTAAGCCTCAGGTTGCATTTTCAATTTCAAGAAGGGTACAACTCAAAAGAGGGATAAAAAGAATGGAACACAACTTGTAATGTGTTTGCCAATGAAAGGTCCAAAGGCTCAAAGTGGGTAACTAGGGATTGTAATTATGCATGGGTAGGCTTTTTAGGCTAGAGTGGGTTCTAAAATCGCAAAAATGGCCTAAGATCATTTCTCCAACCACATACAATCAAATTTAGTTTTGAACTACTGGGGTAAGTTTTAGATAACCCAAGTACACAAGAGATGAAATGTAATATCTCACCACACATGGCATGCAAAATTCGCTAAGAGAGTTCAAATATCCCTCTCGCTAGAGACACAAGTGGAGTATTTATCATTATCACAAGCTAAAAATTTGTGGAACCACAAAAAGACAAAAATTTTTGTTACAACATTACTCAAGTCTATGCCCTTGATTTTTTTTTTCAAAAATTTTAGACGGGGAGGGTTTCTTGCTTTGCATTAGCATCTCGCACAATTTGCTAAACTATGGCACTAACCAACGCTGCAGTCTCACATTCAAGCTCCAAACGGGAAAACCCAACCATATGGCTACTTAGACTTTGCCAATGGTGTATAAAGTGACCCTAACTTTATAACATATAATGCCATAGGTACTCAGATTTTCCTTGCATTTTTGACATTTATGTTATGGGTACTCCGACTTCCCTTGCACCTATGCCTCAAAACCTAAACACAATGCTTTATCCTTATGAATGTCATCACTCAATCCATCATGGGGCAAATTTAGTCTTGTATCATCAAAATAAAAAATAAGGCTAGGGTAAAAAGATAAAAACTAGAACTAGAAGAAAAACATGATAATCCATAAAATGCGGACACTAACCGGGAGCCAAAAATATAGCATTTCAAAAACACAATTAAAACAATATCCAAGTCCTCATCCCAAAACAATTAAAAACATAAAGATAAATATCCAGCCACACATCATCAAAATAACATAAATTTGGGGGCAACCCCAACTAAAAAAATGCAGTAGGGCAAACAAGAGTAGTAAGGGTCTCCCTGAAGATGTTCAAGAGTTATTCTCTCCTGCTGACTCTGCACCATCACCCTCATCATTATCAGCAGACTAATTAGCAGGGGCCTCATCCTTACGGTCTATCCTAGGTAAAGGTAGCCGATGGTTAGGCTTGAGCACCTTAAAGATACCTTTCACACCCTTCCACAGCTTCTTAAAGAATTTATCTCGCTTTTTCTCTATATTCACCATTTTCTCATGTGATTTCCTGAGGTCCCTATGTGATGCAGCCAAGGCTGAGTAAGCTCTCTCCAAATGGGCAACAGTGGCTCCCTACTCCTCATGCTCCTCCCCGTATCTCTAATAGTTTGACTGAGCTACATACAAGTAATGAGCGATGGAAAACTCATATGGTCCCAGAGGTAGTCCGGAAAATAGCTCTCTAATAACTAGCATCTGACCCAATATGTCATCAAGGGGGTTAACTGTTGAAGGTCTACAAACAACTGTGTCCTCCTGGGGCGATTTAAGGAGTTCTCCTTCCTCTTCTTGCTCTGGCTCAAGGCGCCCTCAACTCTAAATTTAAGTAGGAAGATTCAATGGCTTGGGAGCACCCAGGTATCTATAGAATACTCTTCCACTTGTGCATTTATGTATAGCTCTATGATAATAGAAGAGAGGAGAAGATGGGTACCTTCATAATTTCTGATGTACCTTCATTTTGAATGCACAATCTTACCCACATACAGGGATATACTATAGAAAAAAAAGGTCACCATCCAAGCTCACAAGTCTGTAATAATGGTCATGTGAGTGCATGGAGATACTCGGCTATAGATAATATTCAGCCAAAGTCTGGCCTTAATTATGAAGTCATTCATCAGAATGTTTCTATTGGTAGTTGCCCAGGGAACATCTTTGCCAACACATAAAATATTTTCCATCCAGGTCCCTGGCTCACATGATTTTACATGGAACTACTCCACGTCAGCATTTGGGAGTCCATACACCCCGTTGATACGTTCTATCCCAAAGTTCACTTGCTTACCCGGAATTATCATCATTGAGTTTGTGAAAGAAAATACATCTAAGTTAGCATAGAATTCACGCACCCAATGCTTATTAGAAACACAGGGTTCCGGGACAAAGCATAGCCACCCCGTTTGAGTGATTCTAGCATGAAATCTTGGGAATCTTTCCTCTTCTTTATCCAAGATAATACCCCTTTCAGGGAGTAATTTAGTCCTGTACAAATACATATTATAGAGGTTCTGACATTTTGAGGTCATGAATCTGGTGTTGTCAAATCTCTCTATCTCTAAGGATGAGAACCAATAAACAGAGCAACTTAGGCCAACATTAGTATTATCATACCGAAAACATGCTAAATTAAACAGGTAATCTCATGTAGTAGCATTATGAAATGTTCCAGGGGCAGCTAAGGATGTGCAGAAATTTTAATATCTGCCTGAATTTGCCATCAGGTATGGAGATCGCGGAGTGTTGACCGCGAACATGGTGACACAATCGCGGTTATCAAAACCATGATCACGGTCATTGAAATTGCGATCGCGGTCATCGAGACCGCGATCACGGTACCTGAGACCAAAATTGGCAGCTTATATACAGTGCTCAAAATGAGATTATAACCCCAATTCTTTATTTCAACTAGGCATGACAACATTACAAATGCTTAACTAAAGCCTAGATTGTGTGATTGTGGCCCCTAAAATTGAAAGAATTCAAACTAAACTCATTGGGGAATTCAATCGAACACATGGAGTACATGAATATTTCAACCTTTTAATGCTTAAATTTGGGTACTCAAGACTTTCCCATTAGCGTGTACACCTACTATAACAACCAACCACAACAAAAATTTCAACTAGGAATGTATTTAGCAATTGAAAACACTAAGATAGGTTGTTTTCTACAATATGGGTTCTACGCATGTGATTATAACAAAACCAAGAAAATTGAGACAACTTACCAAATTAGAGGATGCACGGGATGAGTTGGTACTTGAAAATGCAATGCAAACCACAAATTTGAGAGTATTTTGATAGAAAATTGGAAGAAATGCATGGGGGAAATGGCATTTAAACGGTTTTTTCAACTAATTAGACCGCGATCACGGTTATAGTTCCGCGATCTTGTAGGCACAGACCGCGGTTGTGGCAACTGAGACCAGACAACTGTGGTTTCTGTCTTTTTTGCTCAGTCCAAACTGGCTAATTTCACACTTTTCTTTTACAAATTCGATGAAAATTCCTCGTAGCACCACATTTTATGGATTATGCATGTGTAAAAATAAAGTCAAAATCTACTCTAGCATGCTCAATTAAAAAGGATACGTGACACTTTTTGTAGCGTGATGGGTTGCCTCCCATCGAGTGCTTAGTTTAACATCGTAGAGTGATGTCTCTACTCCTTACTTTTATATTTCCACTTAGAAAATTTAAATCTCCTCCCCAGCTTTCGTTCAATATGTAATGAGCGGCAGAGGGACAAAAGATTCAAATTTTTCAAGATGAAACTTGAAAAATGTGAGGGCATGGCGAGCAAGCTTCAATTTTGCAATTTTGAAGACATGAACCTTTTACCCAACTTCACATCAGATTTTCAATTTGGATCCTTGGGTAAAAGTGAGTGCATCAATAGGTCATTCCTTTGACATAGGAAATTGAACTGCTTAGCCTTTGATGAATAGGGTTCTATGTGCTCCCTTCGAATGTCAAACTCCAAAATATAAGGGTCGGACTCCGTCATCCCACAATCCTCTATTTGTTCAAAGGGATGGATCCTCATCATATCCTCGAAGCATAAAATGGAAAAGTGGGTTGAACGAGGTCTAACAAGTAATTTCGGGTTAGCCACTTCCAAAGCATCTTCACCCTAAAATGAACTAGAGTCATTATAAAAGATTTGTTTTGATTCTTCTCTTGACTCTAGTATCATTTATTTTATTTTGGCTTCTTCTTCCTCATATGAGTCGGATGATTGGGAAGTCACCGAGGAGTCTTCGCTACCAAGCTTATTATTTTAGCTTGGTTTCTCTCCTTGACAAACCACCTCTCGGGAGATGGGCATGTTAAGGATGTTTTCAAGCTTTTCTTTTTTGCCTATTACCTCCTTCTTGACACTTGGTCCAATCTTGATACATGTATTTTATATTTTCCCCCGTTGTATCTACCCGATCACAAATAGACAATAACCTTAGGTCACAACTATTGGACTCGGTGTGTTGCTTTTACTTTTTCTCATCATAAAACCTATCAAGCTCATAAGAAGAACTAGCAATTTGGTTATTATAATAGGGGGAGGGGAATTTGTACAATCGTCCTAATGTCCATTGCGATGCCCATACAAAGAGAAACCATACTCTCTATAGGATTGAGATGGTGATTGCATCTCTCTTCGAGGAGCATAGTTACAATCTCTCCTGAAGTATGGTCCATCACAATATGAACATAGGTTGTCAAGATAGGACATCCAACTAAACTCACACTTGGTAGAAGATACCATAGAGAAAAGCAAAAATAAAATAAAATCTACCTACAAAGAAAATCACAAACACATATATACAAGCTTGAATTCGAGCAAGTAACTAAAATTCCAAACCAACTTATTACTCCAAATTCTTCCCCGACAACGGTGCCATTTTTGATAACGCTCAACTTACATGTCAAATTAAGTGCAAGGCAGTCGCCGTCAATATTTTTACCCAACTTTAGAGTCGGGGTCGAATCCACGAGGAACAGTGTGAGTGGAAATCAAATTAATTTGAAATTATAGATACAAGTTAAATTCAAACAAATGGTACAAAATGATAAAATGAGAGATATTGGTCCGTATGCTAACGTTTCTTTTTAGGGGTTTCTAGTACAAATTCGGAGCTACGAATAACTAGAGTTTAACAATTATGCACGGGTCTTTGGATTATGCTTTACTAAGGGAATGATATGTGGGAGCTAGCAATCAACATCAATTTAGTAAGCCAAATATGGGTAGGTTTGGTTATGAATTTTGATGCTAGTCTTTCAACAAAACACCAAACTTTCACCCATTGATTCTTTCAAATACCTAATAGGTGTGTTCAATAATTTATAACCACAACCTAAATATAGGCATCCCTATTTCTAGGATAATACCTATGGTATAGTCAACCTCATATTCACCCTTATGTCTAAGATAGTGAAAATTTAGCAAACTAACAAATAATTGTCTATCATTGCTTTGGTTTCCACATCCCTCTTTCAAGGATGATATGGATTCCTACACTTCACCCAAAACCCTTCTTTCAAAGATGGCATTGAGCTTTCTAGAGCTTGGAGATTTAACTCATAAAACCCACGTGGGTATTTGGGGCATTCGTCCATCAAATCCTAACCAAATTAGCAAGCAATGATAAAACCCACAAACATGAATTACCAAATAGATGCTAACAATAACAACCCACACACACTTTAACCCCTATTCATACATAACCCTAAGAAGGAGATTTAGCTATACATAAGATAATAAGCATAGATATACCCATAATGTCCATTGAAATGAATTGTCAAAGAATCAAATGAATGTTACTTCAAACTTGGGTCTCCCACAATATCAACAATGGTAGTAAGAAAATCTTCCACTTAGAAAGTCTCCAATGTATTCTACACCCAAAATTTACACAATATTTTCTTCTCCAAAAATGAAGGCTATGGATTCAAAAGCTAAAACCTAAAAATTGGGGAAGATGGAATATGATACATGAATAAGGGTTTGGGTCATTTTGGCCAAAATTGGGATCAACCACGTATATTTCCAATTTTGCACTTGGGCTGAACTCTTCTGCTAAGCCGAGATCGCGCCAGTATGGCCACGCCCTTGGTTTCCACGACCGCGATATGTGAATGTGATCGCGATGTATTGACCCTGCTTGACTGCCTTGATCGCGGTCAGCAGACCACGACTGAGGTAACTGAGGACCTTATCTTCCAGGTCTTCAGCTGTACTTTCTTGCTCTCTTTTTGACCATTTTCATCTCCATTCCACATCTTTTTATCCCTTCAACTCTATGCCTACAAAGAGTGGACATTAGTGCATTTAATTAAAACTTTGTCTCATTTATTCATCCAAAATAAAGTAATGTGTACGAACGTTGAGTGCGAGTGAGTGGTAAAATCATCACTCATCAACACTCTCAACTTAAAGTTATTGCTTGTTCTCAAGTAACACTACCTCTTACCATAAGACACAATCATTTATTCCCAAACTTCATGCCTTAAAGATCACAATAACTTTAATCTTAGTGACTACCACCAGTAGCTCATTGCACATGGGATAAGCAAATTTTACTATACCCCTCACCATAAAATTGTTTTATTCAAGGCTACATAGGACTTCAAAGAGTGACCAAGCAATAAAAAACCAATACTCTAGAAGTGACTCCCTTTTGACCACAACTAAGCTAATACTTCATTTGCCTTTTTCCCGGAAGGTGACAAAATCATCCACCTCACTTGTATTACATGCCAACCTTATAAGAAAAAGCATTCCTCTCTCCAAGCTATAAAATATACAATAAGAAATTTTAAGTGGACAACTCCCTCCATCACAAAAGAAATCTCCATGTAATAAGTGTCATACCATAGGCTTGTCCCTATTTTGAATCTTCACTACAAAGAAAGTAAATGGTCGGAGATCTTAAAGGACTTTATAAGATTGTAATATAGGTTTGGATTAAGGTAGAACATCATTTAGAATCAACATGGCTACACCCCTCCTTGAACATCAACATCACACTTGACAATCCTCCTTTTCAAACTAAGGGCCACTTTTTTTTTATTTTTTTACTTTTCGTATTCCTAATTTTTGCATCCATAGTTCACCACTTTTATTTTAATTCCTTTTATTGCAACTTTCATGCAATTCAATTCTTTGATGTACTCATTTATTTTCTATTCAACTATTTTCACAGTTTAGGCACATAAGGCATTTTACTAACACTCCGTGGCTCCAAACTTCCTTCCATTAACTTTCATCACCCCTAACTTAGGATTTAAGCCTCACATAGCATTTTTAAGTTCAAGGAGGGTATGATTCAAAAGAGGGATAAAAAGAATGGAACACGACTTGTAATAAGTTTGCCAATGAAAGGTCCAAAGGCACAAAGTGGGTAACTAGGGATTGTAATTATGTATGGGTAGGGTTTCTAGGCTAGAGTGGGTTCTAAAATCTCAAAGATAGCATAAGATATTTCTCTAACCACATACAATCAAAATAGTTTTTAACTACCAAGGTAATTTCTAGACAACACAAGTACACAAGAGATGAAAGCTAATGTCTCACCATACATGGCATGCAAAATTCGCTAAGGGAGTTCAAATGTCCCTCTCGATAGAGACACAAGTGGAGTATTTATCATTATTCACAAGCCAAATATTTGTGGAGCCATAAAAAAAACAAAAAGTTTTGTTACAACATTGCTCACGTCCATACCCTTGATTTTTTTTTTCAAAAATTTTGGATGGAAAGGGTTTCTTGATTTGCATTAGCATCTCACACAATTTGCTAAACTATGGCTACAACCAAAGCTGCAGTCTCACATTCAAGCTCCAAACGGGCAAACCCAACCATATGGTTACTCAAACTTTTCCAATGGTGTATAAAGTGACTCCAACATTATAACATACTATGCTATAGGTACTCAGATTTCCCTTGCATTTTTGACATTTATGCTACGGGTACTCATACTTTCCCTGAACCTATGCCTCAAAATCCAAACACAATGCTTTATCCTTAAGAATGTCATCACTCAATCCATCATAGGGAAAAGTCAGTCTTGTATCATCAAAATAAAAAACAAGGCTAGGGTCAAAAGAGAAAAACTAGAACTAGAATAATTTGCCTTAACTATAAAAAACACAATGCTTTTTTAAATGCTATATTTTGGGCACCCGATTGGTAGTGGCCCAGGGAAAATATTTTTTTTTTTGTAAATAGATTTTTCATTTCACCAAAAATGTTCATTACAATACCAGGTAATTGCTGACCAATCACCTCTCACTTCCTATTGTTATTCACGTACATACATTATACCTAGCTATCAACAATTATATCAAGGATACGAACTAAGACTCTGTAAGTACTTATGCCACTTAATTACATAATTTCCTTTTGTATGTATGTGTAATGCTATATCTCTACACATATGATCACTAGAATACGGTCTCTTCTGAAATCTGAGGTCATTCATGGCTGTCTATATGGAGTAAATTATCTTGCTGAAAGCTGCTGCAATTACTTCCCTGAATCCTGCTTTAGCCTTCAACCCTATCATCATCCATTGTACCTCTGCATTCCATCTGCCAATAGTTTTTGTCTGCAACTACTTCCCTGAATCCTACTTCAGCCTTCAACCCTGTCATCACCCACTGTACCTCTGCATTCCAACTGCCAATAGTTTTTGTCTATCCCAGCCACCTAAGCACTCTTCTCCAGATGTCCTTTGTGATATGACATTCAAAGAACAGGTGATCAAATAATTCATCTACTGTACTACAGAAGACACATGTTTTAGGAACTTAGATGCCTATCTTCCATAGCATCTCCACTGTTGCTAATTTGTATTGTAAAGCTAGCCACAAATTAAATTTGTGACTTGTTTGTATGTGAGCTTGTAAGATCAATTTCTTCCATGCCACTCTGGGATAATATAGAATCTACAGTAAGTACAGGTTCTTAATACTGAATTTCTCTTCTCTCTACAATAGCATTAACCTATCCACTAAGTGAATCTACATTTGTTGTGACTCCATTATCAATGTCCTGGGGTTCAAAATATTCTTGACTACCCAAGAAATATTCTGAGTTAGGGCCATCTATTCCAGCTACTGCTGCTTTATATAGAAAGTGTGAAGCCATTTAATCCATAAATAATCTTTTCTCATTGATACTTCCCATAGATGTTTTTCTATTGCAGCTTTGTTCCACAGGTATAGGTTGATTACATTAAGGCCCCTTACACTCTGTGGTAAGCATACTCTCTCCCACGAGACAAGTGCTTTTTTAGAGATTTCAGTCTTGCCATTCCACAAGAAGGTTCTACAAATAGTTTCAATAGCTTATAATACTTTCTTGGGGATCAAAAACACTTATGACCAGTATGCATATATCCCAAAAATCACTACCTTGACTAGTTAAAGCCTTTCTGCATAACTTAGCAATCTTGCAGACCAGCTAGTTAATTTTTAATATTATTTTCTCAACCAATGGCCAGTAAAGGGCAATAGTTAGCTTCCTAGCAGAAAGAGGTACACCCAAGTACTTTAATGGTAAGGTTCCAGCAGTATAACCTATTTTCTCTAGTATTTCATGCTTCAAATTCTCTGAGATTCTAGCCAGATACAGTGAACTCTTATCTACATTCACCTGTAAACCTGACACTTGAGAGAACTTCTTGAAAGTCTGATTAAGAAGCCTAATAAACCCTATCTCAGCTTTGTAGAACATCAGTAAGTCATCAGCAAAGCAAATATGTATAGCCCCCACCTTCTTGCATCTTAGGTAGAAGTTGAAATTCTTGTTCTTGCCAATCTATTTCAGCAACCTATTCAAGTATTCCATAGCAAGTACAAATAGGTAAGGTGATATTGGGTCACCTTGCCTTATACCCCTCTTGCCTTGGAATGATTCAGTAAGGCCACCATTAATTATTAAAGAATATGAGACAGTGGTGATACATGCCACTATCCAACTTATAAATTTACTAGGGAATCCCATCCCTATCAATAGTCTCTTCAGGAAAGACTAGTCTAGTGAATTATGTGATTTCCTAATGTCTACTTTTAAGACACATCTTGGGGATATGCCCTTCCTGTAGTAGCCTTTGAATAATTCATGAGCAAATATGACGTTGTCTATAATGTATCTACCTTCTATAAAGGTTGATTGTGCATCTCCTATCAAATCCCCTATCATAGTCTTTAATCTTCTAGTAAGAACCGTAGTGATTATCTTATAAATAGTTGTGCAACATGCAACTGGTCTATAATCTTTTACATGAGTAGGGGGTACTTTAGGGATCAAAGTTACAGATATACAGTTGACTCTTTTATCCATGACACTACTGTCAAAAAAGTGAAATATTGCATTTAAAAGATCAGTTTGTACCTCTTCCCAATATGTGGTGAAGAATTCAATTAGAAAATTATCAACTCCAAGTGCTTTCTTTTTTGGCATCTTCTTGATAACATCCTTTACCTCCTCAGCTGTTACCTGTTGGATTAAGCATATCTATTATTCCCTGGTAAGACTATATCCCTCCTAAATCATCTCAGTAGCTGGAAAAAGGTGTACATTCCCTTCTTGCCCCATCAGGTTGGAGAAAAAATTAACAAACTTAGCTTCGATGTCCTCAAGTACTGTTAAATTGACCCCTGTCTCATTATGTATTGAAGTAATAGTATTAATACTAGTTCTTATTTTCTACTGAGCATGGAAGTATTTTGAATTTGAGTCACTACTCTGAATCCATGAAGCTCTGGCTTTTTATCTCATCACCTGTTCTTCTATTCTACTCTATTTCTCCATATCTGCCAATGCTTTATTTTCCTGGTCATATAATTGATCATTGTCCTGGCTCACTACTATTCATGCTTGCACCACTTCTAATGTTTTACTGGAAGTGTCTAACTACTGCCGATATATTGCTAGGTGGGCATTTAAATCCTTTATAGCTAAATTCACTGCCTTCAAATTAATCCAAATGATATTCATTGGGTACCTAGATACTCTCTTGGACCAAGCCTCACCTTCTTTTTGAATTCAGAATGGTTCAGCACTGTAGCATATAGCTTGAAAGGTTTTAGGTGCAGGGCTTCGGGCATTTGTGTGCAGTAATTAATTACAATTAGAGAGTGACACTAAACCCCCTAGTATCAAGTAATTTACCTCAATATGACCCTTATTCTGTAACCAGCAGTAGTTCCTAAAAGCCCAATTAATCTTACTATAAACTCTGGTGTCAGCTACCTGTTTGTTACACCATGTGAAGTGGAAACCTATGCTTTTCAAAGGAGTGATTTGATTAACTTCTATCATATCCTAGAAGCCCTGCACTTCAGCTTGAGTGACTGGGGTTCTAGTTTTGTCTCCTGAGCTCAGCACATTATTGAAATCTCCATAGATTAGCCATTCAATTTGCACCTTACCTCTCAGTCCAACTAGGTTCCTCCACAAGTCCTGTCTTTCTCCCAAATCATTACTGGCATACACTATGGCCTGGAAGCTTGAGAACTGTGTGTTAGAATTAACTACCTTATAGTTCATGAATTGTTTCTCCATTTGTATAATTTGAACGTGGATATGCCTTTGCCAAATAAGCCAAATCCTTCCATTTGCTGCCTGGTTATAATTATATTGGACATTCCATTCTCTGGCTATATTATTTTTAACTTTATAGGCATTATGACTTCTCACTCTAGTTTTAATTATTCTCGCCACCTCCACTTTATTTTTTTCAGAAAGAGCTTCAACTTCTTCTGTTTAAAGGGCTTATTAAGCCCTCTAATGTTCCATGAGCATACAATCATAGGGGTTGAAATTAATTCCCTCCTCGAGCACTGGTATCAGCTTTCTCCCCTATGATTTCCTTCCCATTACTAACATTTCCACCTACGTTACTAGTCGTAATAGGACTAGGGTTTACCTTGGTAATATTCTCACAAATATTCATCTTATTTTGAGGTATTTTAGGCTGCTCAACCCCTTGACTCTTAACAGCATTTTCCTCTGGTTCTTTAGTCTGCTCTGAGTTGGCATTGTCAGTTTCTTTAGGTTCCATTTTTGAACCACTCTCCTATGTCTGTGGTTCCTCCTCTTTCTTCATTGCTGTGAGGGGGGTTTGTCCTGTTCCTCTTTCTCAGGTTCCTTCTTGAGTGGGCATTCATAAACCTTGTGTCCAAAGCAATTACAATTACTACAGAACTTTGGAATCCAATCATATGTAATAGTTTATTGTATGGTCCCCATGGGAGAGGTAAGTTCCACCTGGGTAGGTAACATCTCAGCCATATACTTATCTATGTATAGCGGTTTCCCTATTACACTCGCTAGTTTGCTCAGTGATTCCGTCGACCAAAAGCCTAGCGTCAATCTAGGGAACTTGACCCACAAAGGAACCTTATTCAGGCACTCAGGATTGAACTCAAAGTCAATTGTCTAATCCTTTAGAATCAGTGGTCTGTTCTTATAAGTGTAAAGACCTGATTGTATCACTAGGTCCCTTTCTTATTTCATAGCAAATTTAAAGATATAATAGCCATCTTCATGATATAGTACCTTTAGTTTCATCACAAAATTCCACACATAAGCTATATAATTCTCCATTGTTTTAAAAAATGGAGAATCCCCCAATACATATCCAATCAATGCAGTGCTCCAGTGGTTGTCATAAACCAGTATGTCATCTTCCTCAAGCTACATAATCAGCTTCTCCCTCTTCATTATCAATGGAATATTATTAAGTACCTTTCCTATTTGTGAACTCTGATTTGGGGTTTTCACCTGGTCCTTCTCCCCTTCTGTTTTTACCTCAGCTTGAGTTGGGGAAGATTGAGACGAGGAACCTACATAAGAAAATTGTAACCTCTAAGAAAATTATGAGTCCTCTGGCGTCCTAGTAATCTTCTTCCCAGTTGGGTCATGTTTCACCACTCTCACCTCCACTAGCTCAGTTTCCTTACGAATTAGCTGAAATGAGCCCGGGAGAAAGTTCCCAAAAGTTAATCGGCCTAGTTGTTGCATTCCACTTGCCGGTGTAACGATGATCGATGGTGGTGATGCTGTTGTTCGATAAGTCATTCTCACTACCTACGTAGGTTAGCAGCCTGCTATCGTGCGCCTATATATTTTAGCCAGCACATAAAATATTTACCATCCAGGTCCCTGGCTCGCATGATTTTGCATGGAACTTCTCCATGTCAGCATTTGGGAGTTCATACACCCCGTTGATACTCTCTGTCTCAAAGTTCACTTGTTTACCCAAATTATAATCATTGGGTTTGTGAAAGGAACTACGCTTAAATTAGCGTAGAATTCATGCACCCAATGCTCATTAACAACACAGGGTTCTGGGGCAAAGTAAAGCCACCCCGTTTAAGTGAGTCTAACATGAAAGCTTGGAAACTTTTTCTCTACTTTATTCGAGCAAATACCCCTTTCAGGGAGTAATTTAGTCCTGTGCAAATCCGCATTGTAGAGGTTTTGACATTTTGGGTCATGAATCTGGTGTTGTTAAATCTCTCTATCTCTGAGGATGAAAACCTGTAAACAATGCAACTTAGGCCAACATTAGTATTATCATACCGAAAACATGCTAAATTAAATAGGTAAGCTCGTAAGGTAGCGTTATGGAATATTTCGGGGGCAGATAAGGATGTGCAGAAATTTTGATGTTTGCCTAAACTTGCCATCATGTACGGTGATCGTAGAGTGTTGATCAAGACCACGGTGACGTGATCGTGGTCATTGGGACCGCGATCGTGGTACCTGAGACCAAAATTGACAACTTTTGCACAGTGCTCAAAATGAGATTATAACCCCAATTCTTTGTTTCAACTAGGCATGACAACATTATAAATGCTTAACTAAAGCCTAGAATGTGTGATTGTGGCCCCTAAACTTGAAAGAATTCAAACTAAACTCATTAGGGCATTTAATTGAACACATGGAGTACACACTTATTTCAACCTTTTAAAGCTTAAATTTGGGTACTCAAGACTTTCCCATTAGCGTGTACACCTACTATAACAGCCAACCACAACAAAAATTTCAACTAGGAATGTGTTTAGAAATTCAAAACACTAATATAGGTTGTTTTCTACACTACGGGTTCTAAGCATATGATTATAACAAAACCAAGAAAATTAGACATCTTACCGAATTAGAGGATGCACGGGATGAGTTGGTACTTGAAAATACAATGCAAAGCCACAAACTTGAGAGTATTTTGATAGAAAAATTGGAAGAAATGCATGGGGGAAATGACATTTGAACGGTTTTTTAAATTGATTAGACCGCAATCACAGTTTTAGTTTTGCGATCGCAGGGGCATAAACCGCGGTCGTGGTAACTGAGACCAGACAACCATGGTTCCTTTCTTTTCTTATCATTCCGAACTTGCGAATTTCACACTATTCTTTTTTAAATTCGATCAAAATTCCTCATAGCACCACATTTTATGGATTATGCATGTGCAAAAACAAAGTCCAAATCTACTCTAGCATGCTCAATTAAAAAGGATACGTGACACTTTTTGTAGCGTGATGGGTTTCCTCTCATCGAGCACTTAGTTTAACGTCATGGTACGATGCCTCTACTCCTTTATTTTATGTTTCCACTTAGAAAATTTAATCTCCATTCCAGCAGAGGGACAAAAGATTCAACTTTTCCAAGATAAAACTTGGAAAATATGAGGGCATGGCAAGCAAGCATTGATCTTGCCATTTTGAAGACTTGAACCTTTTACCCAACTTCAGATCAGATTTTTAATTTGGATCCTTTGGTAATGTGAGTACATCAATAGGTCATTCATTATACATCAAAAATTGAACTGCTTAGCCTTTGATGAATAGGGTTCTATGTGCTCCCTTGGAATGTCAAACTTCAAAATATAAGGGTAGGACTCCGTCATCCCACAATCCTCCATTTGTTCAAAGGGATGGACCCCCATTATATCCTCGAAGCATAATATTGAAAAGTGGGTTGAACAAGTTCCAACACCTAATTTTGGGTTAGGCACCTCCAAAGTATCTTCACCCCAAAATGAACTAGAGTCATTATAAGAGATTTGCTTTGATTCTTCTCTTGACTCTAGTATCATTTCTTTTATTTTGGCTTCTTCTTCCTCATATGATTCGAATGATTAGGAAGTCACCGAGGAGTCTTCTCTACCAAGCTTGTCATCTTATCTTGGTTTCTCTCCTTGACAAACCTCCTCTTGGGAGATAGGCATGTTAAGGATTGTTTCAAGCTTTTCCTCTTTGCCCATTACCTCCTTCTTGACACTTGTTCATTCTTGATGAATGTATTTTATATTCTCTTCTATTGCATCTACCCGATCCAAAATAGCCAATAACCTTGGGTCACAATTATTGAACTTGGTGTGTTGCTCTTCCTTCTTCTTATCATAAGACCTATTAAGCTAATAAGAAGAACTAACATTTCAGTTAGTATAATAGGGGGAGGGGGCATTTGGACAATCGTCCTAATGTCCATTTTGACACCCACATAAAGAGAACCCATACTCTTTATAGGATCGAGATGGTAATTCCATCTCTCTCCGAGGAGCATTGTTACAATCTCTCCTAAAGTGTGGTCCGTCACAATATGAAAATGGGTTGTCAAGATAGGACTTTTAACTATCCAAATCACACTTGGTGGAAGATTCCATAGAGAAAAGTAAAAATAAAATAAAATCTACCTACAAAGAAAATTACAAACACGTATATACAAGCTTGAATTCGAGCAAGTAACTAAAATTCTAAACTAACTTAATATGCCAAATTATTCCTCGACAACGGTGCCATTTTTGATAATGCTCAACTTACATGTCAAATTAAGTGCAAGACGGTCGTTGTCAATATATTTACCCAACTTTAGAGTTGGGGTCGAATCCACGAGGAATAATATGAGTGGCGATCAAATTAATTTGAAATGATAGATACAAGTTAAAATCAAATAAATGGTACAAAAAGATAAAATGAGGGAGATACCTTCCTACGCTAATGTATCTTTTTGGGGTTTTCTAGTATAAATTCAGAGCTACGAATAATTAGAGTTTAACAATTATGCACGAATCTTGGGACTATACATTACTAAGGGGGTGATGTGTGGGTGTTAGCAATCAACATCAATTTAGTAAGACAAATATGAGTAGGTCTGGTTATGAATTTTGATGCTAGTCTTTCACCAAAACACCAAACTTTCACCCATTGATTCTTTCAAATACATAATAGGTATGTTCAATAATTTGTAACCACAACCTCAATCTATACATCCCTATTTTCATAATAACACCTATGGTATAGTCAACCTCACATTCACCCTTATGTCTAAGATAGTAAAAATTTAGCAAACTACACACATAATTGTCTATCATTGCTTTGGCTTCCACATCCCTCTTTCAAGAATGATATGGATTCCTATTCTTACCCAAAACCCTTCTTTCAAAAATGGCATTGAGCTTTCTACAGCTTGGATATTTCACTCATCAAACCCATGTGGGTATTTGGGGCTTTCACCCATCAAATCCTAGCCAAATTAGCATAGCTATGATAAAATCAATAAACATGAATTACCAAATAGATTCTAACAATAACAATCCACGCACACTTTAACCCCTATTGACATATAACCCCAAGAGGGAGATTTAGCTACACATAAGATAATAAGCATAGATATACCCATAATCTCTATTGAAATGAATTGTCAAAGAATTAAACGAATGTTACTTCAAACTTGGCTCTCTCACAATATCAACAATGATAGCGAGCAAATCTTCCACTTAGAAAGTCTCCAATGTATTCTTCACCCAAAATTTACACAATATTTTTCTCTCCAAAAATGGAGGCTATGGAGTCAAGAGATAAAACCTTAAAATTGGAGAAGATGAAATATGATACATAAATCAAGGGTTTGGGTTTTTTGGCCAAAATGAGGATCATCCACGTACATTTCTAGTTTTTCCCTTGGGCTGAACTCTTTTGCTAAGCTGCGATCACGCCAGCATGGCCACAACCACGATGTATTGACCCTGTTTGACTTCCATGATCGTGGTTAGCAGACCACGTCCGTGGTAACTAAGGCGCTTCTATTTCAGGTCTTCAGCTATACTTTCTTCCTCCCTTTTTGACCATTTTGAGCTTCATTCCACATCTTTTTATTCCTTCAACTTTATGCCTGCAAAGAGTGGATATTAGTGCATTTATTAAATCTTATCTCATTTATTCATCCAAAATAAGATAATATGTTTGAATGTTGAGTGAGAATGAGTGGTAAAATCACTACTCATCAATGGTCTTGTTTGAATATATGTTATATGTTGGTGTAATTGTTGGGCATGAAAGTTGTAATCGGTTATTGATTTGTGTTGATTGAATATTTCAAGTTTTACTAGATTTACATGATTATTCGTCGATATTAAGATTTTGTGACCCTTTTGAAACAATAATTAGGGACGAAACATATCCTCGCCACGATATGCCTTTGTCTCTGGAAGTTCTTGGTTCACGATCTTAGTTGAATGTCGATTTCTCACTTTTTATTTTTTTATCAAGTATAAAGTCCCAATCTTGACAAGATTTTGGTTGTCTGTTAGTTTGTATAGTCTAATGGAGCATGTCAAATTCGTCCAAACACACCTAAAGGATTTGATAGATTTCATATATTAATATGAACTTTTAAAAGTTTGTTGCACAATCCCTTTTGTCTTATCACCTTCTCTATTATAGGTTATGCGACTTACTAATGAATAAGTTGGATGATCCTATTTTCTCTTTCAGAAGTAAGTGGTTCTAATCTTATGGACAATAAATAACAACAACATACCCAGTATATTTTCACCAAGTGGGGTCTAGGAGCATAAGTTTACGCAGTCTATACCACTATCTCAGAGGTTCTAATCTTATGGTCACTGCCAAATTTGTCTAGGTTTTATTATTATGCTCCATGATTGTTATCTGTCAGCAATATCTTAAATCATCCGTAACTTCTAAAACTAGACCAATTTTACTTCCTTTTGTAACTATGAGTTTAGTAATGGATGAACCATGATCCATCTGAGTCTAATGTTGATATGTGTTTAGGATAACATATTTATGAATATGTACAAACCTTAAGTAATCATATTTGTATTATCTCTTAATTTGTGTAATACGAGCTAATTCTTTAACGTTAGTGTTCGATTCTTGATACCTTTGTTTTAATAGATGATTCCCCACGAGTTAAGTCATATTCAATCTTTTCTAAAAGTTTGAACCTACTTGTTTCTTGTTGTTAAAAATTTATGAAGTTCATTTCATTCTGAATTAGGATTTGTTTCAGTTCGAGCAATCATTTGTTTCGTGTTATCTTCACATGATAGGCTATTTTAGTCTTGAGGTCTTGTAGCCACGTGTGAATCTTGGCAAAATTTATTCTTTTCCCATTTGAGTTATATTTATTTTGTCTTAGAAAAATCATATTAGTATTTTTCATGTGTTCCAAATAATTAAACACTTTCTTTAAGTAATTAAGGTTGGATAGTCATTTGGCCTAATTATTTGATAAAGTATGTGACTTTCTTCTTAGCTGACACGTGTCTTACATTACTTTTGATCTTTGTGATTATCTGCTATGTTTTTCATCCACCCTAAAAATGGTCGAATCTAGCCAAGTTGATGAATATTTCACTTTACTTTTTATTATATGATCTTGTGTGATCTTGGCTTTTCTTTTCTTCCATGACTTGACATAAGATATTATAGTATGTTTTGTTTACTTTAAACGACTGATAATTGATTGACTTAATTTTTAATTCATTGATTGAGACACATACTAATCCTTATTCTATTTCTTGCATGAATACCCGGTTTGAGTCCACCAGACTCCTCCTTTGCATCTTCTATGAGATCAAATCCCAAACTTTTAATCAAACAACCTCCGAATCCCAAAGGGGGCGGATTTAATAAATAAACATCAAGTATACACAATATACGTGTGATAGACAGTGATGGATAAAGAAATTGAAGCAAGTATGTAGGTGGAAGGGTCAGAAATGCTTGTATATAGATAGATATATGCCTAATATACACTGTATACAAAAGAAAATGCAAGAGAAAGGACTGTTGATATACCACTGATATACATAATTGAAAAAGAGCTGAAAAGTCCATAAAAATAGGCTCAAAAGGCTAGCCAGATCTGAATGGGCCAAACAGGGGACCAAATTCTAAACTTTTCTCCCTTTTATTTATGTAATTGATATTTGATTTTGTGTATTAACTCTTAAATTTGGTTAATCTAAATAATTTCCCCTTCGAGTCGTTATTTTTGTTCGGTCTTTGTTTTTTCATTAATTACGGTTTATCGCATAATCTAATATTTTGAGCTAAAAAAATGAGATCTCTATTTTTCCTTTAGAATAAGTCTTAAACAAATCAAAAAATGACATTTTCTTTTGTTCATGTGACTAGTGATTTATTTAGGTTAAAGTGATTTTTTTCCAACTTCAAAATAGTTCTCTTAAAAAATTCAAGTGTATATAATTGATTGGATACTTGTTTCAATTTGGCATTTTCTCAAAAATTCCTACCTTTAAAAATGTTGTTTTCTATTTTGACTAAAACCGACTTTTCTTTATAAAAAAATGTGTTTCTCTCAGATATCGTATATAATTTGAAATAGTTTTAAGTAGATATTCCTTTAATCTAGATAATGAACTATTTTTCACGTGAATGGAATAAATGTCATGTTCGCAAATGAATTCAAGATTTTACAAAGTTAGCCATGTTTTCAAAACTAGTCATTCTTTATAAATTAGTCAAATTTTCTTTGGTCAATCATTTTTAAACGTACGTTTCTTGAGTGCCTTAAAAACCTTGTCAAGGCTTTACCAGAATCTTTATCCAGTTTATTTATTTTTATGGGTTTGTTTCTGTTTTCAAATCTTTGAAATTCTCTTTAAGTTTTTATTGATATTTTCTATTAAAAAATCAAGTAACGACTTTGTATTTTCTTTAATTATTTTGAAGTTTTCTTTAAAAGTATTGAAATAGTTTTGAAAGTTGAAAACAATGTTTTCCAACCCATCAATCCAAAAATGGATAAAACAGTTACTACCCCAAGTATATGGTTCACATATCTATCATTTCAAAGATAAAAAATGTTATGACCACCAAAAGAACAATCTCAAAGATTAAAAAAACAAAGTGAATTAATGTATATATAGGTGGTACCCCAAGAGCCAAGGCCTAGCATGGGTTGATCCCAACTAATATATATATATATAGATCATATCCCAGGAGTGAAAGCTTAGCATTGGTCGACCGATTTGTGTATTTATAGGCTGTATCCCAAGGATTACAATACCTAACATGGATCGATCTTGATTTGTATATTTATAAGGACCATATCTTAGGGGTTAAAATGCCTAGTATGGGTCATCCTCTTCTTCCACTAATCAATTAGTCATTTTATCACATACCTTACTAAGATTATAAAGCAAGGAAGAATAAAGTAAAGAAAATAATGTAATGTACATGATTTCACAAGTATAAGCAAAGTTGGTCTCTTATCCTTCTATACATGTGTACCTGATTTTATTTGAACTTTTATTTTACATTTAGCTACTTTATGTCTTACATATTAAGCACATTCATTCATACTAATGTCCCTCACAAGAGACACTGTGTTTCATGTTGCAGGTACATGTACTTCATCAAGTAAATCTCTCTAATAAAAACACATAATACTCAACAGTGTTAGGTGAGCTCTAGGTTCATTTGGTGCTTTGCCAGGTCTTTAACATATATTTCAAAATTGTATTAAAATTAAGGGTATGGCATAGTCTTGTCCCGACCTAAGCTAAATATAACATCCTGTACTTTCGGGGTAGAATTTAGACTGTTGTTCCTACGCGTATAGACTCGAACTAAATGATTTCTTGTTAATATATGTGTGTTTATCAATCCTATAGTGTGGGAGTACCTTTGAATATAAATTGAGGTCACAAAAATCCCCTAACACCAAGATGAGTCGAAAACATTTCTATCGATTAAGTTTTAGTGAACATTTCAACTTGGGTCAAATTCCATCAACCATAACTTCTTGTATATAACGATTTAGAGTGTATATTATATATCAAATGAAAGGTCTTTGAGTCTTCTTTCCAATGCCACTGATTTCACCTCAATTCGATACCCGAGCGAAAAGTTATGAATTTGCAAAGCGAAGTGTCTCGCCTAGCAATGGCCTAAGGCTACTGGAATTGTTGTGCCACGGACAATACGACGCCCAGCCTATTTTAGGTGATGGATAATGCATGGAACTGCCTAGATTAAGCCATAGGCAGTGCGTCGCATGCCCTATGGCCAAGGGCGTAAAAACTTTATTTTTAAGTCATTTTAAGGTCAACCAAATCTTTTTACACTCCAAAACCATCCCTAATCATACTTGAATGAAATTAAGGCTATTAGTAATGTTTTAACTCTCTTAAAATCCCAAATTCATATTATAAACACAAGAGGGTAAAAAACAACTAAGGTTTGTACATTCAAGCTTAAAGGTTCAATATTTCACAAATTCTTCATCAATTAAGGTACGCGGGGTTTTCCTAAACTACATGAGATTATTGAAAAATGTTTTAAGTGAAGTTTAAAGTTATTGAATCATATGTTTTAAAGGGTTTTGAATTTACAATAGCAACAATATATTCTGAATCCTTCTAATGATATGTGTTTTCGTCTTGACGCCTTATATTGAAATTGATCTTTTACTCATTTATATATGTATGTATGCATTAGATATATTGGAATTTAAATTGAGATCATGAATTTTGATACTCCCTCTCTTGTTGTGAAGCATATTAATTACACATGTTATGAACGATATGATTTCATATTGAAACGCATGGCATAAGGCTCTTTACTATTGTTTATTGACTTGGTTTCGGTGATGACATGAAGAGAGGGTATTTTTATTAATTACATAACCTAAAAGTGATGACTTACAAAGTTGCGTTGTTTGCTACACGATACTTGACCACCATGTGTTTGTAAATTGAACTTGAGGATCAATGCCGAAGTTTTCATGAATTTTATTAAATGCATCCTCTTTTATGTTTGAATAGTTTGGTGGTCTGAATACAATGTTTTGAAATAAATGATTGTAACACGATATTGAATGGCTCAGATAGGACTTACAAATCTTGGTATGATGATACCAAACAGATAATACCATAGTAATAGAACAGAACAGAATACACAATTTCCTTCAGATTTTTAGATTTTGAAGTTTAGAATGATGCATGTTTAAAAAACATTAAAAAGGGGCTTAAAGAGATTTAGATGGTTACCCAAAGAAATTATGAGTTGAAAAACTCTATGCTAGAAATCGTGATTTGCCGACACGGGGTTATGGTACCATGCTTTTTGATCTTGTGTATCTTTATTCATGTCATCCTAATTTGGGACTATGGTTAGGATCCATGCTTTTTGATATTGTGCATTACCATGACGTGTTGATTTGATTAGGGATCATGGCACCATGTTGTGTGGTCTTTTGTGCCTCCCTTATAGATACTCCAATCCTTGCAGCAAACTTGGATTGGGGCCTAGCCGCCAAGTAAAGTGTAGATTCCATATAGCCCCTGGAATTACAGATTGTAGAATGTACCATCTAGCTCAAAAATAAGATAAAAAGAGAGTTATGATTTCAATGAATTGTTCAAAGTCTTTTAAAGTATGCCCATGTGTTTTCATATATTACATATAAAATAATTTAGGAATTGCTCTAACTTATGTTACATAGAAATACATTATTTTGGATTGCTCTATGTACCAGTACATTTATATTGACCCCCTATATTTCAGGTTCTGAGGCTCAGTCCAGGGGTCCCGTTAAGCCATAGATTTGTCATATAGAAGAGTGCAGTTAGTGAGCCTCCCTTATTTTGGAAGGCTTATTTTTAGAACATTGTTATTTCATTTTGGTTTTGGGGTCTAACCTGGGGCCTTGTCCCAGTTTATACAAGATGTTGGTTTTGATGTATTAGAGATTTCACAGACCGATGTTAAATGCCGATAGAGGTTTTCGGTTTTCACTTTGAATTATATTACCGAATGATTACATTGACCATTTTTCCGTATGATTAAATTTCTGTATTTATTTATATTGATGAACGTGTGTAAGATTGCCAAATAGAGAAGGGCGCTCGGGCCTTCATGGTTCGAGATGCTCGTCGCGGCCAGGGCCTCATCTTGGGTCATGATAAACTTGGTATAATAGCATGGTTCATGGTCCTAGGGTGTCTGCTAAATCTCATCGGGTAGAGTCCTGTTTTTGGATGTGTAGTGCTCCACACTTATAAGTAGAAGGCTACTAACGTTTAGGAATGTCTCTCTTTATTTATGATTTAGTTCGTGCCATAGAGTCTGTATGTCTTCTAATATATAATTTCCTATATTTCAGAAGTTATCATGCCTCCCCGTATCCAATGAACATAATGCGCAAGCTGAGGATGTCCACCCTACCCATAGGATGAGGACACGTAATAGGGCTTACACTTTAGAGTTTGTTGCTACTCCAGGAATCCCTCCTGTTCAAACTAGCCCACCCAGGGCACCTAGGGCTCTTTGGTTTGGGAATAACCGTACTCAACCTCTCTAGAGAGAAGTATCAAATACTGAGTTCAGACAGTCGATGCATATGATAGCTTAGTTGGTGGCTTCCCAGGCCTGAAGTCTGAAGATGTTGGGTCTGCGTCTGGTTCATCTAAGACTACATGGGTTGGTTAGTTCATGAGACTGAACCTACCTAAGTTTACGGGTACAAAGGTTGAGAAGGACCCACAAGGGTTCGTGGATGAGATGGAGAAAATTTTTTTAGTTATACATGTGAATGAAGTGGAATTGAGGCAGTCCAAGGCTGAAGATTTTATGAACTTGAAACAAAGGAAGATGAGCGTCAAGGAGTACATCCTGAAATTCAACCAGTTATCCCGTTATCCTCTGAAATTGGCAGGTAACATGAGGGCCCATATGAGAAAGTTTGCATATGGTTTCTCGGATGCTCTGGTGTTGGAATATAAAGGAGAAATGCTAAATAGGGACATGAATTTCTCCAGCTTGACAGTGCACATACAGCAGGTAGAAGGGCAAAAGAAGAGGTTGGATAAGGTAAGGGGAAGAGAAAGGGAAGCTAAGTGAGCTAGGTCCACAGATTAAAATAACAGTCAGCACCAAGGTGTAATTAGGGAAATAGTTGTTCTAAAAAGAAGTCTTGGAGCAATGTTCAATCCTCAGCAAGTGTACCTGCGCCCAGGCCTTTGGGTGAACAACGATTCCAGTCAATAAATAGGATTGAGGTCATGGCACCCAAACCCAAGAAAGTGTGACTCAGCCTTTTAGGTCACACCCTCGCTGTAGCAATTGTGGGAGGAATCATCAAGGGAAGTGTTATTATGAGATTCGGACATGTTATTTTTGTAGACAAGTGGGCCATATTCAGAGGGACTGTCCCTCAGCTAGAGGGAATATAGGGGGAGTTAAGTCCTAAGCCATGCCCACAACTCCTTCTCTTAAGGGTACAACTTCAGCTACCGGTGGTGGCCGCAACTAGTTATATGACTTATCTAACCACTAGGATGTGGAGACCTCATCGGACGTTGTTATGAGTATGTTATAGATTTTCTCCCGTGGTATGTATGTATTGGCCTGCTTCATATAATTGGTATTGTTAGACAATAAGATGTGGAGTGTAGTGGTGGAAATAGTAGCTTAAGATTGTTAATAATGCGTGACTTATGGAAAGGAATTAGTGGGCTTGATGCAATATTTGAAATAACCTAGTGTTGTAACGATGAATTATGTTTGAGTCATTAAGCGGATAAGAGCATGGTAATGGAGAATAAGTTAAACCCACAGGTAGCATGTTGTTAGATAAAGTTTTATGTGTATAAGTGTGTTTGTACCTAGTTCCTATTCTTGAATTCTGTAGTATGGGGAAGACTAAGGAGTTGTTGTGTGATGTTCTTTAGAGCTGAATTGAGGAAATATAAGTAGATAGTATGTGCCTTTGGGATAGTTTTACCAATTTTATTATGTTTTAGGTTATGTGATTAGTGGTCTAATGTTAGAATGTTAAGTAGTGGAGAGTGAATTTTTATGTGATAAAGAGTGAGGATGTGTATGCTCATGATACTGCGAGTTGTAGGTTGATGGCTATAGAGGATAGCAAAAATTAAGAGTAGGATTCTTGGAAAGCAATACCTTTAGAGTATAGTTAAAAAGGGAAAGTTTAGATTTTATGTGTATGGTGATACCCCATAGTGTTGAGTGTTGTAGTTGTAAATTTAATAAGAAGATATGTCCTTAAATTTAGGATTGTGACTTTGATCTAAGGGGGAGATGACGGATTAAAGTAGTTCCTGAATTTTTCTTGTAGTGTCAAGTTTCAAGTAAGAATCATGATAAATTAATTCCTATTCAATAAAGCTCCTCTTACTTCAATTTGCATGGACATCTATCAATGTCTTACGTATTTATGTCCTGCCTATGTCTAAGGTTTAAGCTCTCTATGTAACTCATGTCATGTCCCGACCTCCAAACTTGAAGCAATAATGTCCCTCAGTGATCCAATACTCCTAATATCCAAGCTCTATGTGATTTTCTCATGATCTATTAAAAAAATCTTTGTCTCTTATAATGCTTGGTTCTGAGAAACTATTCTTTCTATGCGTTACTGATTTATTTTATGTCAGGATTATCCAAATGATAAAGTTATCCGAACTCATGACTATTTCAGCTCTGAAAATGAGAAGCGATAGGTTCGAGTAGAAGTCCTTGTCTCAATCGTTGACTTCATGAATTCCAAACTTATGTTATACGACTCGTGATGTAAGCACCCATGTTTCTCACTGTAGTCTATCCTAAGAAATCATGTTGCGTTGTGTTTATGATAAATGACTCTTTACTTATGATCCAGACACTTGATATATGAAGCACTTTGTGTCTATTCTATCATATCTTCATTTCATATCCCTCCTTGAGTAGTGCAATAAGTATAAGTTACGGTCTAATAGTGCTAATTCCATTCATGATGTTTATGCTTGGGTCACTCAATGACCCTCCATATGTTATTATAATGGTGGTTGTGGAAGCATAGTAGTGTGTTAGGTGGGGGAGTAGATGTTTTTAAAGGTGAAAATTTTGATGTGATTCTCGAGCTAAGGTTATAAGTGAAAGTGAAAGAAACGAGATGAACTTTTGTTGTGTGAAATAGCTAAGAAGGAGAAATGTGGCAAAAATATTTTTGAGATTGGTTGAAATTGTTGGTCTTAGTGGGGAGATCCATGTAGTGGGTGTAGTAATGATTAGGCTTGAATGTTGTGATTGATGAAAACACAAACCTATGTGCCATGTGGTTAGTATTCTTTGAATTAATACTTGAGGTTGTCGGATTATAGTGATGAGGTAAGGTGATTTCTTAATGTGATGTAGAGTACAGGGTCCCATAGTTTAAATTAGCACCTCTTTCCTCCGAGTTAGCCTTCAATATAGAAGTATTATACGGCAGGACATAAATTTTTGTGGTTAGATGTGTTATGGGAGAATTATAAGTTGGAAATGATGAAGTATGTTGATTAATGTTGGGGTATAGACAAGTAGTGTATCTAAGTTTAAGTCTTTTCATTGTATCTTGTAGAATGGAGAATGCTAATATTCTTATGTCCCGCGAGAATCTTATCTCATGTCTTGTACCAATCTTAATCAGGCCGAGGACTCTTAGGAAACTTCATGTCTTACAGTGTTTTGATCATGTGCCATAAAACAAATCCCAAGATCATGTTGATGTCCAGTTTTGTTATCTCAGGTTTCGTGCTTACCCGTTTCCCTAGGGGTTATCATAAAGATCGTGTGATGCCTTTATATATTTTTGTTGAGTAAAAATGTTCAAATCAATATTACATTTTTTATTCTACACTTTTAGAGCTTCAAAAAGTCCCTACCCATCATTCTGGGATGAATGATCCTAAGGGGGAGATATTGTAAGACCCCGTACTTTCGGGATAGAATTTAGACCATTGTTCCTACGCGTATAGACCCGAACTAAATGATTTCTTTTTAATATATGTGTGGTGATCGATCCTATAGTGTGGGAATACCTTTGAATATGAATTGAGGTCATAAAAATCCCCTAACTCTAAGACTAGTCGAAAACATTTCTATTGATTAAGTTTTAGTTGACATTTCAACTTGGGTCAAATTCCATCAACCATAACTTCTTGTATATAACGAGTTATAGGGCATACTATATATCAAATGAAATGTCTTTAAGTCTTCTTTCCAATGCCACCGATTTCACCTCAATCCGATACCCGAGCAAAAATTTATGACTTTGCAAGTGGAGTACGTCGCCTAGCAATCGCCTAAGGCAACTGGAATTGTTGTGCCATGGGCAATGCGATGCCCTGCCTATTTTAGGCGATAGCCAATTCATAGCACTGCCTAGATTAGGCCATAGGCAGTGCGTCACATGCCCTATGGCCCAAGGGCGTAAAAACTTTGTTTTTAAGTCATTTTAAGGTCAACTAAGTCTTTTTACACTCCAAAACCGTCCCTAATCATCCTTAAATGAAATTAAGGCTATTAGTAACGTTTTAAATCTCTTACAAACCCTAATTCATCTTCTAAAACACAAGAGGAGAAAAACCAACTAGGGTTTGCATATTCAAGCTTAAAGGTTCAATCTTTCGCGAATTCTTCATCAATCAAGGTACGTGGGGTTTTCCTAGACTACATGAGATTATTGAAAAATGTTTTAAGTGAAGTTTAAAGTTATTGAATCATATGTTTTAAAGGGTTTTGAATTTACAATAACAACTACACATTGTGAATCATTCTAATGATATGTGTTTTGGTCTTGAGGCCTTATATTGAAATTGATCTTTTACTCGTTATATATGTATGTATGTATTAGATGTATTGGAATTTAAATTGAGAGAATGAATGTTGATACTCCCTCTCTTATTGTGAAGCATCTTAATTACACATGTTATGAACGATATGATTTCATATTGAAACGCATGATATAAGGGTCTTAACTATTGTTTATTGACTTGGTTTCGGTGATGACATGAAGAGAGGGTATTTTTATTAATTACATAACCTAAAAGTGGTGACTTACAAAGTTGCATTGTTTGCTACACGATACTTGACCACCATGTGTTTGTAAATTGAACTTGAGGATCTATGCTTAAGTTTTCATGAATTTTATTAAATGCATCCTCTTTTACTGTTTGAATAGTTTGGTGGTCTAAATACAATATTTTGAAAGAAATGACTGTAACACGATATTGAATAGCTCGGATAGGACTTGCAAGTCTTGGTATAACAATACCAAACAGATAATGCCATGATAATAGAACGGAACAAAATACAAAATTTCCTTTAGATTTTTAGATTTTGAAGTTTAGAATAATGCATGTTTAGAAAACATTTAAAAGGGGCTTAAAGAGAGTTAGATGGTTACCCGAAGAAAGTACGAGTTGAAAGACTCTATGCTAGAAATCGTGATTTGCCGACACGGGGTTATGGTACCATGCTTTGAGGTCTTGTGTACCTTGATTCATGTCATCCTAATTTGGGACTATGGTTAGGAGCCATGCTTTGTGGTCTTGTGCACTACCATGACATGTTGATTTGATTAGGGATGATGGCACCATGTTGTGTGGTCTTGCGTGCCTCCCCTTATAGATACTCTAATCCTTGCGGCAAACTTGGATTGGGGGCTTGGTCGCCTAGTCAAGGACGGATTTCATATAGACCATGAAATTACAGATTGTAGGGTGTACCATCTAGCTCAGAAGTAAGATAAAAAAAGAGTTATGAAAGAGTTATGATTTCAAAGAACTGTTCAAAGTCTTTTAAAGTATGCCCATGTGTTTTCATATATTACATATAAAATGTTTTATGAATTGCTCTAACTTATGTTACATATAAATACATTATTTTGGATTGCTCTGCGTACCAGTACATCCATATTAACCCCCTATATTTCAAGGTCTGAGGCTCAGTCCAGGGGTCTCGCTAAGCCGTAGATTTGTCAAATAGGAGAGTGCAGTTGGTGAGACTCCCTTATTTCGGAAGGCCTAGAACATTGTTATTTCATTTTGGTTTTAGGGTCCGACTGGGGGCCTTGTCCCAGTTTAGACAAGATGTTGGCTTTGATGTATTAGAGATTTCACAGACCGATGTTAAATGCTGATAGAGGTTTCCGATTTTCACTTTGGATTATATTGCCGAATGATTACATTGACCATGTTTCCGTATGATTAAATTTCTGCATTTCTTTATGTTGTATGAATGTGTGTATGATTGCCAGACAAAGAAGGGCGCTTGAGCCTTCATGGTTCGAGATGCTCAGTGCGGTCAGGGCCTCGGCTCGAATCATGACACTAAGTAGTCTATCTTTTAGAGTCATTGTAGACTAAAGTTAAAGTAAAATACAGTTGTGTCTTGCTTTTTAGTAATTAGGGCCTCAACAGCTAAGTTAGTACATCTACTTTAGGCATATATATGGTGGTCTTTTTACCAAGGTATCTTATCTAAAACTATTAAAAGCTTTATAAATATCCCTGTTATGCATATGGTAAGAATAAGTTATAAGTTGGTTCTCTCAAGCTTTTAGGACGTCCATCTCAATGGGATTTGAGGCGTACATTGGAATATTGAAATTTGTGGCTCTCCAATGTGGAAATTTCACATGAAACTTAAAAATACTTGTACGAAATTATCTGAAAGGTTCAGAAATTCTATTGGAAATACTTTTGACAAAGTCAGTGAATTGGAAAAAAATGATTGATATTAAGATGGAAATTCTCAATGACACTCAGAGATTGATAGAGTTGAGCTCAATCACACTAATGCTCTCCTTATAAGAGCCCACAAGAATGAAGAATCCTATTGGAAGTGGGAATTTGATATTAAATAATTTATGGAGGATAAAGTGAACTCCAAATTCGTCCACTCTATAGTCAAAGGTAGAAAAAAAGATTATCTATAAAAAGGATATGAGGAGAGATGAAAAATTGGATTGAGGGCAACGACAATAGTGACAGAAGGCTGTTTCTTTCTTCCAAAAATATTTTTCCAAAGATAACATTGTTGATCCTCTTCTCCTCAATTATATTCCTAAGATTATACTGATGTTGATAATGACAAGCTAAATGCCACACCTACTATGAGTGAACTGAAGATTGTGATTTTCTCCATGGCTGCCAAAATTGCATCTGGACTAGATGGCATGCCAGGGAAATTCTATCATGTATGTTGGGCTATTATTAAGAATAACTTACTACTAATGGTTCTTGACTTTTTTTTTACAAGTAATTAGATCCTAAGGACATTGTTACATACATGTCTTATTCTATTGTCGAAAGTAGATTGTCCTCAATATTTTACTAAATTACGACCTATTAGTCTTAGTAATTTGTCTTTTAAGATCAATTCCAAACTTGTCAATCAGAGACTAAGTCTGCTAATGCACAAATTGATCTCTTCTATTCAAATAGATTTTATCAAGGGTAGACCAATTACTGAAAATATCCTAATTACTCGGGATATAATTCATAATATTAATATATCTCATAATATTAATATATCTTCTCCTTTTGGTAATGTGGTTCTCAAGTTAGATATGGTTAAAGTCCATGAGAGGGTCTCTTGAGATTACCTGTGTAGAGTTCTTAGATAATTTGGCTTTAATGAATCCTAGGTTGATAGTGTTTGGAGATTTATTTATAATGTTTGGTACTCTATTAATATCAATGGTGCTAGACA
The DNA here is from genome assembly GCA_030864225.1 of Capsicum baccatum var. pendulum. Lineage (NCBI taxonomy): Eukaryota > Viridiplantae > Streptophyta > Magnoliopsida > Solanales > Solanaceae > Capsicum > Capsicum baccatum. The sequence continues at coordinate 68,441,770 of CM061558.1, read as the reverse complement.
TGATTTTTTCAATTCTACAAGGGATATCAAAAAAAGAGATCCTTTATCTCCCTCCATGTTTGTCATTGGTAATAAATTATTCTAGAATGATGAATAATCTTAATTAAATTGGCTTTATTCCTTATTTTGGGTCAGAAATAATGAACCTAGTATCTCATGTCTTTATTATGAAGATGACACCATGCTATTCTCTTCTTGTGATCCTAACTCATTGCAGCTTATGATGGCTAATCTTGAAGAATAAAAGAAAGTTTCTGGAGAACTTATGAACAAAGACAAGTCTACCTTATATGTATCTTTTGAAAATGATGATCCCAGGATTATTGACATCAAAAGGATTACATGTTTCTCTCATTATCAATATCCTATGATCTATTTTGGATGCTTTATATATTTAGGAAGGCAAAAGGTTGTTTATTTCAATATCGCGGTGGCTAAAAGACTATATGGTTGCCAGGAAAAACTTTTTTCATAAAGAGGGAGGATTTTTCTTATTAAATCTGTTTACATGCTTAACCTTTACATAATCCTTTCTGTTGTGCACCCTCATAAAACAGTGATCTATCAAATGGAAAAAATTATTACTTTCTTTGGGGACAAAGTAATAACTGGAATATGAAATATTGGATTGCTTGGGAGGATTTGTGTTTCCTAGAAAATGAAGAAGTTGATTTTAGAGACCTCAATGACATATGCAAAGCTTTCTCTACTAAATTATGGTGAAAATCTAAAACTCAAAATACTATGCTTAAGATGTTTCTTGAGGCTAAGTATTGTAAAGATTTCATAATGTAGCCAAGAGACAGGCTTATAGTTGATCTCACACTTGGAAAAGGCTCATGGAGATTAAATCTAGTGATGATCTTTTGATCTATTGGAAACTCGATAATGGTGATATCTTTATTTTGTGGGATTAATGGACTGAACTGGGGCCTTTGGCTAACTTGGTTCAAAATCAAAGGACCCCTAGTAATCTTTTGGTGAAAAAATTCTTTCGCAATGAAGGGTCGGCCCGGTTCATACCCACTCCGTGGGTGTCGGGGAAGGGATGTCTAGGCAGCCTCACCCCATCTTCGCTGAAGGGCTGATTCGAACCCAGGACCTGGCACACCACGGTAAGCAAGCTTACCGCTGAGCCAAGAAAGATTGTTCTTATTGGAACTATCTGTCAGATTATGAAGAAAAGAAATAATGTTACTTTATCCAATAACAAGACATGGCATACGAAGATTCCTCTTAAGATTTCTTTTTGTTATGATGGGAGCTTTATAATATAAAGTCCCTACTGATACTGTTGTTAAAAGAAATGGCATTAACTTGTGTTCTATATGTAACTATTGTATTAGTCACAGGAAAGAAAACAATATTCATCTTCTCAGTGATAGCAGTATTGCTAGACAAGTTTGGAATATCTTTGGGAACATTTGTGGCATCAAAAATAAAACATGGATACCTCAAGCAGAATATAATGAGATGGTGGATTTTGAAAGGCAACAATGAGGTATATGATTTCATTTTCTAATGTCTATCAAGTGTGATTTGCTGGGAGATATGGAAAAACAGATGTACAATTAGATTTGAGAACAAAGAAAATATCCTCTTGGAGAATTATCTAACAAGTGGATAAATATATTTCTACGTCTATTCGATGTCATTTCACTAATCTTCCTTCTTGTTCCACGTGGCAGGAAAAATACAAGATGATTAAAAAGTTTTGACTTATAATGTAATTTAATATTAGGCAGTCAGATAGGAGAGACCTGAAGTTGGCTGGTTCAAGTTGAATGTTGTTGGATGCAGTAAAGGAAATTTAAGGTCAGCTGGTGGTGAAGGTATTATCAGAGATCACAAAGGAGGACTGATCAAAGTTTTTACAGAATTTTATGGACAATGTTATGTAGTAATAATGTGGCAGAAACGTATGTCATTTGAAAGGAATTAAAATCTGCTCAAGACTTGGGCTCATCAATGTTGAGGTTGAATTTGATTCCCTCCTGATCATCAATATGATCAATAAACAGATGAAACCACCTTGGCAAGTAGCTCACATTATTGAGCAAATTTGGTAAAGCTCTCACAATAGGAAATTACAACTGCAAGCACATTCTCAGGGAAGGTAATTTTACTGTTGATACCTTGGCTAATATAGGAAAGGAATCGAAAGAGTACATCATCTTCAACGAAATTGTTTCTCTTTCTTCAAAATTTAGAGCTTCAATTCCAGATTCAGAACAAAAAAAGAACACATATATCTACAATGAAACTTGACAAACATGCCTTTTGGTAGTCTCATTACATGCTAGTCATAATAAATATGATACATGATAGTATGACCGATTCATAAGTCAATTTATACGTCTCTAATATATTTATATGCATCCTTAGTGCTGAGTTGTTTTTTGTCAAAAATGAATAATTTGAATTCTCACATTGTTACGGAGGCTAAGGTTTATATCCTCCTCCATGTAATTATGATTAAAAAATGTATTAGTTGGAGTGAAGCTTGAACTCCTCCATCATCTGAAAGGAATGCTATTTTATTTATTTATTTAAAAAAAAAGATTGGAAACATAATAGGACTACACTGTTAAGACCAAAAATATTTAAGTTTGGCTCATTGAAGGAGTCTACCCGTTTGGATAAGCTGAGAAAAAGTGACTTTTAAAAAGTTCTTTCAAAGTGCTTTTTAAAGTGCTGAACTTATTTTAAAAATAAGCAGTTACATGTTTGGATAAAAGTGCTGAGAAAAAAAGTTATTGATGTGTTTGGTAAACAAGAGCTTTTAAGCACTTTTTTTTGTCAAAATATCTGAAATACCTTTAAAGTTGTTAACAATATATAGAGTTGATTATTATTAATTTTTATTTCTAAAAGAGATAATACATCGAAACACTCCTGAATTTGTTAGCAAAACTTACTTTAAATCCTAAACTAACCGAACAATTATTTACCCCCTTATGAACTTTAAAATGTATTATTTTGCCCCCTTAAGAGCTGATGTAGCAAAAAAAAAATAAAGGCGCGTTTTAGTGAAAAAAAAAGTATAAAATTTTTTTAGTGGGGCCCACTTTAATATTTTTACACATTATTTTTTTTTTCCTTCTTCCTCACACCCCACCACCCCCATTTCTTCTTCTTCCTTTATTTCTTTTTTTTTTTTCACTTCTATTCATCAAAATCTTCAATCAAATATACAATAATAAAATACATAAATTATACAAAAATAAACTTTCATATAAAAATCAAGAATCAACAAATTAAACTCAAAAAATACATAAAAGTTATTGTGCAAAGCACAACACATGGCGTTAGTCTTTGTCACTCCCTTTTCTTCTACTTTCCAAACTGAAACTTTTTTTTTCCAGTTCATAGGCTTCTCTCTTCCCTATTTTCAACACAAATCGATGATCTCTACCACTTAATTTTCGATCACCGCTACCAATTTTCAACTATAAAAAGTTAATCAAACGATTCTTCATTATATATATTATTTTTATTTTTGAGTTCGTTTTTCTTGATTTGGGTATTTTTTGTTATGTATTTTTCAATTAGATTCTGAATTTGATTTGTTTTGTTGGATATTGATCTGTTTTGTTGTTTTGGGTGATCGTTGGAGTGTTCAAGATTGAATTTTGATTGATTTTCTTGATGTGGGTATGGCTTGTTTTCTTGGTTCAAGATCTGTAGATCGTCGATTTGTGTTGGAGGGGGGAGGGGGTTGTGAAGAAGAAAGAAATGGGGGGGCATATATATATATATATATATATATATATATATATATATATATATATATATATATATATATATATATATATATATATATATATATATATATATATATATATATATATATATATATATATATATATATATATATATATATATATATATATATATATATAGTATATATTTTACTTTTTTTTAAATATATATAAAAATAGTATGTGTGTGGGATTTTTTTTTTTAATTCTAATTTCTTACGTGGCAATGACATAGCACTGATGTAGAGCTGATTTGGCAATGATACGGCACGTGTGTAGTGCACTCTCCGTTGTGAGAGTGGGATTTTGATTTTGAGATTGAAATTAATTCACTTGAAAGTTGTTAAGGGGGTACGTAAATAATTATCTGATTAGTTTAGGGTCTAAAGTAAGTTTTGCTGACAAGTTCAGGGGTGTTTCGATGTATTATCTCTTTCTAAAACGATCCAAATTAAAATTAATATTATATATATATATATATATATATATATATATATTTCAAATCATATTTTCATGAATGAATATTAATTTGTGCGCTAAAAAACTTTTTTTTGGTTAAAAAATTTTTCAATAAGCAAAATATATATGTTACTAATCATTATAATTACATTAATGGATAAATAGTTGGTCACAAATGATACTATTTTTTTTATAAAAAGACTCTTAATTAGAAAATATATTATTCGTTGATTGAGTAATGACTATCACTATTAAAACATTGGCGAATATGAATGTTGCGTCGTGAAATATAGATGGATCATTCACTAATCGTCCATGAAGTTGTATATCTTCAGTGAGTATTCTCCATATATTGTGGTTGGTGAATTATTTTTTTTTATTAGAGAAATTCATATGTTGTACAATAATAATTGTTTAAATTTAAAAGAATATATTAAAGAAGGAGAATAATATATCAAAATTCATATTTCATAAATTAGAAGTTTCATACAAAAGAAGTACTAATATAGTTAAAGTTAAGTTCGTCATAATACAAAAAGTAAAAATATTTAATTAATACAAGCATTAAGCACTAAAACCTATTTGGGGCTACACAAGGATAATTTTAGAATAAGGGAGAATTTTGAGGGATAAAAATTTCTTTTAATTGGTCAAACTAAAATGACTTAAAAGCCAAAAAAAAAAATAAGTTAGGAATTTAAGCTTTTAGTTTTTAGCTTTTTTTAGGTCAAAATTAACTTTTTTTAAAGCAATTTTCAAAATTGCCAAACACTTCTAAAAACAAAAAGTGACTTTTAAGTTATTTTGATCAACTTATAAAGCTCTTTCAAACATCCTCTAACAGTCTTCCTTATAAAAACAAGAAATTATCAAAAGAACCATCGTATTTTTTTTCTCTTAGACATGTTGCTCTTCGTCCTACTATAATTTTTGTTAATTTTTTTGATAAGTTTTTTCTGTAATGATATTTTATTTGCTTGTAGGTGATTAATTATTTGGGAATCTTAAAGATCGATAAAAATGAAAACATATGACAGAATTTTGAAGAAGGGTCGTTTGGTGTAAGATACAAAAATAAATAATTTTAAAATAAAATAATAATTTCGGAATAAAATTTTTAATGCATGTTTGGTTGGCAATGTTCGGAATAACTTATTCCTCTACTAATAAATAGTACTGGAATAAGTTATCCATCCATTTGGTGGGATAACAATCTCATCGTTATTTATTTTTGAGATAAAATTAGAAAAGGATAGAATTGCCTATATATATTTGATATACTTAAAATTAACAGTGGTAAGTGTTTATATATAGTAGTGTGAAATTTTTTTATATCCCTCGAGTGCCAAAACATCATTTTAATTAAAGATTAAACTTTCTCCCCGATTTTGAATAGTAAAAATTCTTTCCTTTATATTTGTTCAAAATTTGAAGGAAAATAAGGTCTACTGTTCAATTGTTGTACTTAAAAATCACGATATATAAGTTATATGTGCATATATAACTTGTTAAAATCATACTATCATGCAAGAATTTCATACAAGTACATTTTAAACGTAAATTAATTCATAATTAATGATTAATACGGTTATAAATTAACATAGTTAACAACATCAAAGGCAGACTCAAGATATTGTAGATTTAGATTTTAGAATAAGAGTGTTTTAAAAATTTCTTTACGAATGTATGCATAATCCTAGCATAAACTGATGAGTTCAATCGAGCTAGCTCATAATTTCAATTTTATTACTTTACAAATCTTTATTCATTTTGATAAATTTTGAACAATTATATGAGCTTATTAAATGCTATAAAAGTGATGAGTCATAGAAAAATAATAGTGACATCATAAAAATTATTCATATAATCAAATTCAAAATTGATCAAAGGGTTTATTGTCTTGCTATTTTGTAGATATGTTTATTAATCTTATTTCAGTTTTTCTAACAAATTTATCATGGACATGTAATTAACGTATGTTGACATTCCCTTTCTAACTTGATAAATGCTTAATTATTAAATAAAAAATTATTTTAATATTTAGCTAAAAATCTTTGAAAATTTATTTATTTTTTTAAATCAATTTGACTCTCCAAATATTACGATACTAAATAATAAAAAATGAGAGTAATTCTTTTTCATATTTTTTGATGATGAATTTTTTTGACAAAAAATGAGATTATCAACATTTTATAGAATTTAGAACAAAATAAGTAACTTAACATAAGATATTAAAGCTTCATACATATTTAAGAAATATCAACATAAATTTCTTAACATATATTTTTAGGAAAAAGAAACTAATAAAGTTAAAAAAAATAGTAGTAACTTTTTAATTTCTTTTGTATAATTTAATATGAAGAAAAATAATTAAGCTAAATATGGTAAAAGATATTTTTATTTTCTTCACAGTTGAAGAATTTTTTAAAAGTAGAAATAAAGATATTTTTCGATCTTTATTAATAATTGAAACTCCTTACCTATGTTATATTTGTAATAAAGAATCAGGTGATTAGTGGTGTTAACCTAATTCATGGCCCTTGATTTATTTGAAGCATGTTTACATTTCAAATTGTCTATTTCGAGTGAAATTCGTGCGACACACACGTATGTAGATACTAGTTGGATAAAATATCACTTATTTAGAAATAGAAAATAAACGAAACAACTAGTTGTTTAGAAAGAGATAAAGTACTATCTTCTATTTATGTACCAAACATTAAAAAAAAAAAAAAAAAAAAAATATTTACTTTTGCAAAATATACTCTCTCCCTTTTGATATAACTGATACTTGCTAACTTGACTTGTTTTTTTAGAAAATATTTATTAAATTAGTATTATTAATTATATTTTAAATATATAAATTGAAATATATATATATAATTTATAAAATTATTTAATAATAGAGATAATATTAAAAAAATAAAATTCACTAAATTTTATAAATAAATAATTAAACTAAAATAAATATATTTAGCAAGGCTAACTAAAAGGAAAAAAAAAAAGTAATTTTGATTGGTACAAAACACATGCTCAAGTTAAACGGTCAAACCAAAGAGCATCTAATAAGCACCGAACGTCAGGATATCCTATTTGGATATTCCTTTTTATATGCCAAATCCTCCAAACCCACACGAATTCATTCTTGGGAATATTCTTAGCTTATGCTAATTTCCCCTTCTTCCCCACAGCACACCTCCAATTTATATAACCTTTATATCTTTCTTTCTATGTGTAATTAATTCCCTCCTCCTTTTTTGCAATCGTATCTTTTGTATTAGCAAAATCATTCGCTAGTTGTCAATTTTTCAAATATATATTTGATGAAGTTCTGGAAAATCTTGAAGGCACACATAGAGGAAACGTTGCCTGAATGGCAAGACAAGTTCTTGTGTTACAAGGATCTGAAGAAAGAGTTGAAGTTGATTTATCCTCAGGATGGTGATAGGCCTAAGAAAAGGCAGAGGTTGGATGATGATGATAAGGTTAGCAAGGAGATGAATGATTTTGTTAAGCTGTTAGAGGAGGAAATCCACAAGTTCAACACTTTCTTTGTGGAGAAAGAAGAGGATTACATCATTCACCTTAAGGTTTTTTCCTCTTTTCCTTTCTATATATATATATATCTGTATATAGTCAAATGTAATGACATGATTCTTTGTCAATTAATGATATTTCCTTTGGTTGATTTCAGGTTTTGAAAGAGAGAGTAGCTGAGATGAGAAAGTCAAACGAAGAGCTTATTAGAGTTGGTAGGGACGTTGTGGATCTTCATGGCGAGATGGTTTTATTAGAGAATTACAGTGCTCTTAACTATACAGGTATATTTCATGCTAGTAAATTGTATCATCAGGATGCATTCTAATAATTAGGAATTTACATGTATTTTACTTTAATGAATTTTCTGTCCACTAGGACCTCTGCTTTCTAGCTTTATCTTTTCTAATTTCGAGGCTATAAGTTGTTGGTACATTTTAATAAAAATGATTTTGGTATCCAACTGTAAATAGAATAGGTTGTACGAAAAGAGAAATATTGTATTGGAGATTCTAATGGGAATTGGAGTTGGCAGTTTTGTTTTGCATGTTTGCAGATAGTGCAAAACTTTACCCTAACCCCTGCACCCGCTTGTTTTTTATTTACAAATGTTTGAACCCGCTCCGCCCCGTGTTCATCTAAACCTGCACCGCACCCGCAGACGTTTAAACCCGCCCCACCCCATTGCCATCCCTATTGGAGCATGACCTCTAGTCTTGAATGAGTTCTTATCAAGAATTTGTGGCTAGCTAATCTGTAGCTAGAATTAACCAATCCTATATGCTAAGCTCAACTTATCAGATACTTTTGTTGAATAATATGGATTCTGATGGGTCTTTTGGGTTTTTCAATGCTCAATTTACTAGATAATTTCATATAGGCATCTGATCTGTCAGATCTTTGTGGCTCAAGTTTTTTTAACTTCATTTTATGTTCCTTAGAACTTGAGATTTTTCTGGACAAACATGCAAGTGTTACACAGCATATTTGTTGTGTTTTATTTGTATAGCAATTGGCACATGTAGAAAGTATGGATATCTTTTTTCTCTTCACGTTTGTCCTCAACTGCCTGCTCATATGATGATTGGGAATTGGGATAGCTTTTCCCATTTGGCTGTTATGAATTTATATTTATTATTTTCCTTTTGCTGTCTACAGGAGTTGTGAAGATTTTAAAGAAATATGACAAACTCAGTGGCGAGCTTATTCGATTGCCTTTCATCCAAAAGGTGCTCGAGGAGCCATTCTTCAAAACTGAGGTTATAAATAAACTAGTGAAAGAGTGTGATACCCTTCTCAGTCACCTCTTGTACCAAACTGAGCCACTTAAAGAACCAGAAGGGACAAGAGGCAGTGGGGAAAGGCCAGTCAAAGTTCCTGAAGAAATTGCTGACATAAAGAACATGGAGAACATGTACTTGAGACTTACATATTCAGCATTGAGAGTCTTGCAGGAGATTCGCAGCGGAAGTTCAACTGTAAGCATGTTCTCTTTGCCACCAATGAAGACCAGTAAGCTTGACAAAGTCTGGAAAAATGCTCCAGTGGTCGAACAAGAAGCTAAGTAGGGGGTTACTGGATGTCTGTGACATGCTCTAAATACCTTGTTTTTTTTTCCTCTTTGTCAGTTCAGGTACAGTACATCTTGAAGTAATGAGTCCAGTTGCTGTGACTACATTATGTTACAGCTCATTTATCAGCTAAGTAGAGATGTTTACTGCTAAATATATACTAGATGGCCCGTGCCGTGCTATGCATGGACTGTGCCTCACATCACTGTACTATACAAAAGAAAAGAGGACTTGAACTACGTACGTTTGTTTGCTTCAAAAAATTGTATCATTACATTTTTGAACTTGCTTTCACAGGAATGAGAAAGACCAACAGAGTCATGTACACATTGCATATCCAGTAATACAGCAAGTCCAACTCAAAACACTATTGTTTTACAGAGTCGTGTACACTCAAAACACTATTGTTTTACAGAGTCGTGTACATATTGCAGATCTACGGAAGTTGATCTGCTTTGCTTGAGCATTCCAAACCTTGCATGCCACAAAAATATATTAACCAAAGTAACATAATATATTAAGTACAAGATAAACCATTAAACCTAAAAATGATCGACATTATTCCAGAGCTACATCCACAGTTTGACAAAAGCTTTAAGATTGAGTAATCCATTTGTTAGCTCGAGATGAAATTTGCTCCTTTTTGAATATGTTTTCCTAACTTTTTTCATAAATGTAGAAGAAACAATTATTGTATGGAGTTCATATGTCGTGTACAAAGAAGTGAAGATAAGTTTGCATTTGGCATCAAGTTTTATTTTGACACCTAAAGTGGACGTTCTTCATTTTAAACATTTAATTCAGCCATTAAATATGTCATTTTAGCACTTTCCGCATCAATTTTTGAAAATATTGCCAGACTCTTAAATTTGGCATGAATTTTTATTTTGACACCTAAAATGGATGTTGTTTATTTTAAATATCTAATTCAGCCATTAAATATGTCATTTTGGCACTTTCTGCACCAATTTTTGAAAATATTGAGTGCGTGATTAACACACATTTTCTACATAGATTGATTGACGATTTAAATTGTGCCAACTCATTTTAATTTTTCATGTTATTATATAACACAAAAACATATTAGAGAAAAAAAATAAAGGCCAAAATACATGGCAAGTGATCAGTTAAGTGATGACATGTGGCATTTTTTAAAAATAATTAAAAAGAAGTTTGATCAAATCTGGTAGCTATTGATAAAAAGTGCGCCTGTTTGGCAAAAATCATTCCTCTAAACAAGAAATCCTCCCCCAAAGATAAAAGAGAGAAGGCACATATACATTGAGATAACTATACCTATCCCATTTTTTGTGTAACTATCATTTGTTATCTTCTACATATAAATAAATGACATTAAGCACTACTACGGTAGGTCATATGTTTTGTTAGGTTCGTATCTCCTCAGAAGTCCTACATCATAGACAAAAAATCTCGAGACAGAAACTGAGCTTACCATTGTCAAATGCTCGAAGGACCAAACAAAGGATGCACACCTGCAAAGACCAATGAAAATTCAAAAATAAAAAAAAAATCAACCTTAAAAATCATGAGTAATAGAAAGAAAAATACAGACGAACCAACTGAATAACTACAGTTTAGAGCAGTTCCACAAAAACATGAATGAAAAATCCCCCAACTTAATTACTGTAACAATCCTCGTAGTGAATTTCTGAAATTTCTGTGTCTTGACCATTTTTCTTTTTTTATTGTTGCTTTATCTCATTTATGAGTTGCAGAAATGGTTTGTATGGTTCCCGATGCATTCGGGAGTGATTTATATAAATTTATGATTTTGAACATCCTTAAAGGGGTTAGTTTTACTTCGATCAATTTTTGGTGATCTGAGTGTCGTATGGTGATTTGAAGAATTCCATTACATTTGGAATATTGATTTTGAGGAAGTAGCATAGTTAATGCATACCCCCGAACCTTGATTTTACATTTTGACCTCTTAAATGGAACTAGTCAAATTTTGCCTAAAGGGGTCTTTGAGGTTAATTTGTTGTAAACGATCTTTTTTCGTAAATTCGATGATTTCATTGGATCCAAAATGTATTTTTTATGAGTTTGCACCATTGGTTCATAGGGTTCTGAATGAGTTTGGAGGGTTAAAAATAAGTTTTTGAAATTGTTGGTGCTGGTGTAAAGCGGCTGGTTGACTGCTTTAGCGACCATTGAACCATTTGATCGAGCTGATAAAGTGTAATACCCCGTATTTCCCTAATTTAATTTAGCTCTAAGTATATGAGATATTCTATATAATTTTTTTTTGAAATACCCAGTATTTATCAGGTTAGAGCTTACCATTGCGTAGGAAATTTAGTCAGCTTTCCAACGATATAAAATTCACCCAAATTCGATACCCCGGCGAAGAGTTAGAGCCAATTTTGTAAAGAAGTGTGCCAACTGACACTTCAACGCGTTGCGAAGGCCAGCCAAATGGCAATTGTCAAAATCCAATAAGCCAACGCGATAAGCCCGCATCGCGGAGCAGTGCCATTTTCCAGTTGTCACTTTCCAGTATAACTCCCCGATCATGGCGCGACACGCCAAAGACCAAATTCGCATCCAATGAGGCACCGCGTCGCGCCAAGCCTCCAATTCCCAATTGTCAAATTCCAATGACACAGCGCGATAGTGCCGCGTCACACCAAGGGCCCAGGTCAGAAAATTTTGACGAAAATTAAAAGTTTCGTCCAGGGTGAAACTAGTCTTTTCTCATGATTTTAATATGCACAGATATGGGATTTAATCCCTAAAAACTTTTTAAACCCATTCTTTATTAACTCCCCCCCCCCCCCCAAAAAAAAAAAATAATCAAAAAGTCCTCTTTCAATTAGCAAACCCTAATCTTCAAGCAATCAAGAGCAATCCTCAAGAAAATCACCAAGAGCTTCAAGATTTAATATTCCCAGGTATGTTAAGTGTTCATTCATAGATCCCTTTCGCCCATGAAGCCCACATATTCAATTTAAATCTAAATTTATAATTTTTTAAGTTATTTAGGATTTGAAATTGTGATTTTAACTGTGAGATCCCATGAATCTTGTCCTATATTGTGTTTTCACGAAATTGATGTTGATTATTACACCCCCCACCCCCTCATGTTTAAATGTTGTTGTCCATGGATTTGATTTATAATTTATGATATTGGTGTTTAAATTGTGCTTTTACTACAAGTCTAAACTATTCTCATGCCTAATGTACACCATGCATATCAAATGTTTGATGAAATGCCTACAAGAGTGGATTTTAAATAAATGCTCTCATGTTATGTCCTTAAAGTTTAATACTATTTTACTCTTATTGCTATTGAGTCCTGGGGGTTTTTAATACCCAAAAACCATAGCTGTTAACTTAGTCTCGTCTCAGTATCTACAGAATAGTTCCAGAATATATATATGAGCATTATCAGATCAGTTAGTTAAACTCAGAACAGTTTAGTAATCCAGTATCATTCGGTTGGGAGTAGGATTTAGCACCGTGCAGAGACGGCGACTTTCCCGTCAGATAGGCAAAGTCATTAGTAGCAGTCCCTATACTCTAGAACTACGTAGCCAGCATAGGATATGAGAAGTCACCCATCAAATTAGGCTTGATTATCTCGCAGGGGTCACCCGTCAATTCAGGCTTGACACCCTTAGTCCTTCGGGACAATATAGTACACCAGTTTAGTAGATCCACACAGCCAGTGTTAGTACCCGTGGCATGGTACTAACACCCTTCCAACTGGGGTTACAGGTTGGACCCCAAACTTGCTCATTGGGGCATGTCATTTAGATGACTGCTCCCATAGTCCCAGTTACAGTCTCAGTTCAGTTAATCAGTTTTAGTTGCTCGACCATAGCATACAGTTACCAGTAGGTTGTCTATGGGTAGTATTGCTCATGTTGAGAATGATAAGAAGAAGTTAGTTCAGGAAGTTCATCAGCTTGCCTGACTAGGTGTTCGCTTAGTCGATTCAGTAGAGCGTAGTGCGTGGGTACAGAGTAGTTCAGAGTCATCTCTGGTTTCTGAAGTGAAGGAGAAGCAGGACAGAGATCCCAATCTAGTGAAGCTGAAAGAGTCAGTTTGAGATCAGAAAATAGAAGTTTCCTCCCAAGGGGGAGATGATATATTACATTGTCAAGTTAGATTGTGTGTTCCCTGTGTTGATGAGTTGAGACAACGAATTCTTGCAGAAGTGTATGGCGCGCATTATTCGATTCACCCAGGGGCCACTAATATGTACCACGACTTATGGAAGATCTATTAGTGGAGTGGGATGAAGAGAGATATCGCAGAGTTTGTAGCTAAGTACTTTATGTACCAGCAGGTTAAGATTGAGCATCAGAAGCCTAGTGGGTCTATACAGGAGTTTAGTATTCCCACTTGGAAATGGGAAAGAGTGAACATGGATTTTATAATAGGTTTGCCTTGAACTCGTCATCAACATGATTCGATTTGGGTTATCATAGACAGGATGACCAAATCATCTCATTTCTTGCTAGTCCATACTGCTTATTCAGTCGAGGATTATACCAAACTCTACCTCAAAGAGTTGGTTAGGTTGCACGGTGTTCCCTTATCCATCATCTCAGATAGAGGTACCCAATTTACCTCTTATTTTTTGAAAGCATTCCAAAAGGGTCTCGGTACCCAAGTCCACCTCAGTACAGTCTTCCACCCTCAAACAGATGGTCAAGCAGAAAGGACCATTCAGACTCTAGAAGATATGCTGAGAATATGCATTGTTGATTTTAAGGGTAGTTAGGATGACCATTTTCCTTTGATCAAATTTGCATATAATAACAGCTATCATTCCAGTATTCAGATAGCTCCGTTTGAAGCTCTTTACGATAGAAGATACAAATCTCCAATCAGTTGGTTCGAGGTAGGTGAGGTCGTAGTAATAGGGTCTGACTTAGTGTTTGATGCCTTAGAAAAAGGTTAATTTCATCAGAGAAAAGCTTAGGGCAGCCCAAAGCCGACAAAAATCATATGTAGATGTGAGGAGGAGGGATCTCGAGGTTGAGATAAGTGATTTTGTGTTCTTGAAAATCTCTCCCATGAAGGGAGTAAAGAGGTTCGGCAAGAAGGGAAAGCTCAATCCCCGATATGTCGGTCCTTACAAAATTTTTTGTCATTTTGGAAAGGTAGCTTATGAGCTCGAGTTACCTTCAGATCTAGCCTCAGTGCACCTAGTATTCCGCATCTCCTTGCTAAAGAAATGCATTGGTGACCCAGCAGTCGTATTTTCTTTAGAGGACGTAAATATTCAGAATGATCTTTCTTACAAAGAAGTTCTAGTCCAAATCCTCGATCATCAGATTCGTAGACTGAGGAACAAAGAAGCTCCCTTAGACAAAGTTCATTGGCGGAATAAGTCCGTTGAGGGAGCTACTTGGGAAGCAGAAGCAGATATGCGAACCAAGTATCCTCACCTCTTCTCCACAAACTCAGATTCATCTTAAGGTAATAGTCTTCCTTAGATTTACTCTATTCCATGTTCAGTTAGAGTTATAAACATGGTATTCCTTACCATTGCATATTCAGTCACGTATACATGAATCGGTTCAGTCATGTACTCATGCATCAGATATGCATGTTCAGTATGAAAACTTAGCTTACTAGTAGCTTCAGTCATGTATTTCATGCATTAGATATGCATGTTCAGTTCATAAATTTAGTCTATCAGTGTTTCTCAGCTTAATCAGTCTCATTCGAGTACGAATGTTCCCAAGGTGAAGATATTGTAATACCCTGTATTTCCCTTGCTTGATTTAAATCTAAGTACATGGGTTATCCTATATAATTTTTTTTGAATTACTCAGTATTTATTAGTTTAAAGTTTATCATCGTGTAGAAAATTCAGTCAGCTTTCCAATGATATAAAATTTGCCCAAATCTGATACCCGGGCGAAGAGTTAGAGCTACTTTTGTAAAGCAGTATGCCAACTGGCACTTCAACGCGTTGTGGAGGCCAGTCAAATGGCAATTGTCAAAATCCAGCAAGCCAACGCGATAAACCCACATCGCAGAGCAGTGCCATTTCCCAGCTGTCACTTTCTAGTGTGACTGCGCGATCAAGGCGCGACGCGCCAAAGACCAAATTTGCATCTAATGAGGCATCGCGATCCCATCGCGTCGCGCTAAGCCTCCAGTTCCCAATTGTAAAATTCCAGTGACATAGCCCGATAGTGCCGCGTCGGGCCAAGGGCTCAGGTTGAAAATTTTTGCCAAAAATTAAAAGTTTCGTCTAGGGTTAAACTAGTCCTTTTCCATGATTTTAATATACCCAGATAAGGGATTTAATCCCTAAAAATATTTTAAACCCATTCTTTATCAACTCCTCCCCCCCCCCTCCAAAAAAAGTCAACAAGCTCTCTCTCAATTATGAAACCCTAATTTTCAAGCAATCAAGAGCAATCCTCAAGAAAATCGCCAAGAGCTTCAAGATTTAATATTCCCAGGTATGTTAAATATTCATTCATGGGTCCCTTTCACCTATGAAGCCCACGTATCCAATTTAAATCCGAAGTTATGATCTTTTAAGTTATTTATGATTTGAAATTGTAATTTTAACCATGAGATCCCATGAATCTTGTCCTATACAGTGTTTTCATGAAATTGATGTTTATTATTACACTCCTCATGTTTAAATGTCGTTGTCCACAGATTTAATTCATGATTTGATATGTTGGTGTTTAAATTGTGCTTTTACTACAAACACTAAACTATACTCATACCTAATGTACACCATGCATATCAAATGTTTGATGAAATGCCTACAAGAGTGGATTTTAAATAAATGCTCTCATGTGATGTCCTTAAAGTTTAGTACTATTTTACTCTTATTGCTATTGAGTCCTGGGGGTTTTGAATACCCAAAAATCATAGTTATTTACTTAGTCTCGTCTTCGTATTTATAGAATAGTTGAAAAATATATTTATGAGCATTATTAGATCAGTCAATTAAACTCAGAACAGTTTAGACATCCAGTGTCATTTAGTTTGGAGTAAGATTCAGTGATGGCGACTTCCCCGTCAGATAGGCAGAGTCATTAGTAACAGTGACTGTACTCCAGAACTACATAGCCAGCGTAGGATATGAGAAGTCACCCATCAACTAGGCTTGACTATCTTGTAGGGGTCACCCGTCAATTTAGGCTTGACACCCTTAGTCCTTTGGGATAATCCAGTACACCAGTTTAGTGGATCCACATAGCCAGTATTACTACCCGTGGCACGGTACTAATACCTTTCCAACTAGGGTTATAGGTTGGACCCCAAACTTGCTCATTGGGGCATGTTGGTTCGATGATAGCTCTCACAGTCTCAGTTACAGTCTCAGTTCAGTTAATTCAGTTTCAATTGCTTGACCATAGCATACAGTTACCAGTAACTCAGTTATCAGATTTCAGTATTTACATATTGTATCTAGATCATGTTATATGCTTGGTCATGCATCCTTAGTATTTACAGATTTCACATATTCTCAGCGTTTATGGACTTCATCTATCCACGGTGTCTTCAGATTTCATGCACTTTGTCTAGTTTTACATGTTATATATCTACATTTACACATACATACAGTTATTATTCTATTCATGTTCACGAAACCATGCATATCAGTCTACCTTATTTAGCATACCGGTATATTCAAAGTACTGATTGCATACTCTTATCTTGCGCTATGATGTCTCGTATCATAGGTTCAGATGTCCAGTTTCTGGATCGCGCATAGACTTCTCAGATTATTAGCCATAGCAGTGGTGAGTCCTCATATTTCAAGGACAAATTATTTATTTTCATGCTTTCATTTCAGTAGTTAGTTGGAGTTAGTTGGGTCTTTTCCCATCAACTCACATTCAGTTAGTTTAGAGGCTTTCAGACACTATAGTCAGTTATTCAGCATTCAAACTTCAGTTGACTTTATCAGATTATTTCATCAGTTGATTTATATTGTATCAGCTTTTATTACTTAAAACCTTATGCCTTATTAGTTGTTCTGCCGCGTATATTATATTTTATTTAGTGCTCACAGTAGGTACCAACTCATGGGTTAGCTTATGGTCCCTCGGGACTGTAAGTATCGTGTAGCGCTTACTCTCGGGGCGTTACATAAAGTGACCACCTGACCGCTTTAGCGGTAGTTTGACCCTTCGACTAGGCCGCTTTAGCAAATAAAGTGTCTCTTTAGTGGTCATTGCTAATTTTAAGATCAAATCGAATTCATTTTGTGTATTTGACATTTTGAATGCTTGGAAGCTTCATCTTTTTACGATTCTTAATGCGTTTTTCTCATATAATCATTTTTATGTGATTGTAACTTTATATTGCTTATTTTTCAAGAATATTCATTCTGTTTTTCAAGATTTCTATCCCAGTTTAGATTTGAAAACCCCATGCCACCACTATCAAAGCTTCTAAGCTCATTTTCTAGATTTTTAATGTGGGGTTTCAAGATTTGAACTTTAGGTGAGCTTGTATAGTAGTATTTCATTATTTCTCATTGATTAATTTATATTTTAATTTTCAAATCTTTAATTTTAGACTTGATTTTGGAGTTTTTCCCCAGTAAAGTATAAAAGTAATTTTTCTTTGATTTAAAGTCTGATTTCACCTCATTTTTTCATGGGTTTTCAGATAATGACTCCAATTGGTATGAAAACTTATTTCTAATATAAAATTTTAGTTTTACCCTTGTATTTTCATAACCGATTTTCAAAGTAGATTTTGAACTCAGAACAAATATAATCGATATGAGTATCGTTGGATTTCTTTTGACTTATAGATGTCATATTGATTAGATTGATCGTATTTGGAGATGATTCGAGAGAGTAGATCTTTTGATTGATGCTTTGGATTGTATTTTGGCTTGCGAATCTTCTTTAATGGAAAGTTGAGATGTACCTTAATTTTCTCTAAAGTGTTTATGTGTTCTATGTTTATTTGCTTGTATTTTGTGAATCGCTTAGGATTGGGGATTCCACTTAGATGAAATGATGAGCATCTTTGCGAGTACCAGAGTTTTTTTATGGATTGCAGTTATATAAATGCTTACCTTAGTTTATCTTGCTATTTGTGATTGTGCTTAGGATAGATTGCGGATAGTTTGATCATTAACCTTGAATAAATTGATAGTGGATATCTATTTTAGCACTTGAATCACATTTAGTGGATCTTATTATGATGATCGAGGCTTAGTGACCTTTCGGGGATAATTATGTTATTATTATTAGTGATGGAATAATTGGGTTTTAGAGAATACTTAGCGTATAAATGAAATTGTAATAGTCAATGCAACTATCAAGGGTTTAGTCTTAAAAATGGGGATAGTTTTAGGTGTGTGTTTTACACTTAACTCGAAAAAAATGAAGATTTTGGGGGATAATGAAATGATTTTATTGTTATAAAAAACTCTTTTTAGTGAGTAATTTTCATAACTTGGATGACCATACAAGTAATTAACTGTTATAAAATGTATATTAATTAGAAGGAAAAAAATCAAAAATTGAAGCTGAAAACCAACAATATAATGAGTAACAATTGCACCTTTTATGGCATCTTTTTTATTTTATAATTTTCTATTTTCATAATATTGATTAGTAATTCATTGGGAACAAAAAGATAAAAAAAAAGAGGTGATGGGGATAGGGAAGTAGAAGTAATATGAGAAGAACAGGTGATCCTGGTTCTATTGATGAGATATTTGGCTTTATCAGCTACGAATCTCTGCATTCTAGATTTACACTACTGTGGGCGGAGAGTAAATGAGCGATTAACCTTTTTGATTCACCAACTTTTGACTAACTGGCCACGTTTTCACAGCACTAATTTTAGTACAGAATCAGTACCTCCTCTCACAAGTTTTGTTTCTCTTATTAGAGCATGTTGTTATTTAGCGTAGTTTTATTTTTATAATTTAGGTTAATGATGTCATCTTTGAAAATGATGGGCTTATTTTATGGAACAAACTAGATTTAGATAGTTTCATTATTTATTGTTATTGAAATTGTTGTTACTTTTTTGTGTTGTCGTGTGGAGGTTTATGTGAACATTATTATTGACTTGAGAAATTATTTATTTTTGTGTGTCCGAGTGGGGGCTTAAATGTATATTATTATTAATTGGAGAGAAAATATTACTATGATGCTCGAGTTGGGGCTTGAATTGATATTGTTAGCTTTATTTGTGCATTAAATTGCCATTTTTATTATTGTCATTGAGTGAGGCTTGACTTATTAGCATAGGCCTTATTTGTGCATTAGATTACTTTTTTATATTGATGATACCCGAGTGAGAGGTTTGAAATGATATTATTAATGTCTCATTTCACTATTTTTTCTAGTGATACCAAGCGAGGGCTGATATCATAAAGATATGTTGAATTGATTATGCGCTCACTTTTACATGTATTAAATGGATTATCATCTTCATACTGATTAGTTGTGAGCATTATATCCTCATTTAATACATGCATATTCATGAGACGTTGGTACCACAAAAAAATACTAATTTTAAAAGAAATTGAGACACTTTTAAAATGTCTAGATCGAGAAATATACAGATCAAATTGAATGAGATATGAAAAATACTTTATAAACCTTGATCTGTGAATATTAGCCAGAGAGTTAAATGATTATGAGAAAGTATACGGATTTTGAATCCCCTATCGTTCCTATCTTAAGAGCACTGAGGTTTGATAGATGTATACAGAAATACCTTTTAAACATTTATAATCATCCGATTATCATCACTATATTGCATGGCACGGCATGTCTTTGGTATATTTTTGTGTTTGAATATTTACTTTTGTATTGAATTATCGCCATTGAACCTTGTTTGTGATATTATGTGTTTCACATTCATTTCACTTCGTCACATCATATTACACTACCACTTAGTTGATTTGCAAGTTGAGATATTCATGAGACATGGGGTATGGCTATAGCTTGACTAGTGATACAAGTAGTGTCGCACCTATTGATAGCATGATAAGAACATAATTGTATAGTCTCACTACTTTATCCCAGATTATAGATTGAACATGATAATTAAGCTCGATATACTATGTTGGAGAGTTTTTCCTTACCATGACTACTTATTGACCATAAGAATGACTAGTGTTAACTCACTTGGATTATTTAGTATACCCTATAAGACTATTATGTTGGTGATATAATGAAGTGGATTATTGATCGATTCTAGATATATTTGAAAAAATCTTGGGTAGTTAGGGTGGTGATTCTTGCCATCACTGTAACAATTAGCTTTTTTGATGAAATATGTAAACTGTGTGTTTCTGTGTGATTTGACTATTTTACCTTACCCTATAGTTGCATTGTGCTATTTTTGAGGTGTGGAATGATTGACACAGTTCCCGATGAATTTTGATACCATTTATGCGATATTGTGATTTTTGATGGCTTTCGAGAGTCTTATTTTGGACTTATGTGAATATATTTTGATCCATGCAATGGATCGCTGAACGGACTATTCCACTAGCTCTGAAATATCAATTTTAAGCTAGACAGACCTTTAGTTCGGGTCCTAGTGCACCCGAGCCCATTTTCACCTATTGATCTGAAAGTTGAAAAATTAGAAATATGGGTATGGAACCCATATTTGATCAAAACAACCTCGGATGAAAAATTCAACTTCGTCAGTAGCTCCAGAATGTTGATTTTAGGGTGGTAACATATTTGGTGAGATTTTACGACTTTTAAATCTCATTTCGACCCTCGATTTGAAAAATTGTGATTTCAAGTTTCGTGAGTTAACTTTGTGAAAACGACAATTTTTCAAAAATATGATATCGGCATTGAGTTTGGATCATCAAATTTAGTGTGGTTACATAGTTTATTTGCGTATATCAGACTCTAAACAAATCTTGGACACCCCATTGAAGCTCGGGTTGGACTTAAAGAAAGAAAAATCTGGTGCATAACAGTTTTTTGGGTATAAAAACAGCTTTACCCCTCCTTTTTGTCTATTTTGCTTATTTTTCATCTTGTCTCTTGAGAGTTAAACCCTAAAATAGTGTGGGAGTTTAAAAGTGAAGCTTGTGAGACCTTGAAAAGCTAGATTAACATCTATTTCTTGATTTTTTTACGAATTTAAGGTAAGAATTCACTCTTTTCTTAGTAATGTTTTGATTAATTTCTCAAAATTCCAAAAATCTTAGGGCTTGATTTTAAACTAACAATTTCACTTCTTTTTACCTGAATAATGTATTTATCTTATATTACTAGTTTTTCATCAATTTAACCATCAAAACAACTCTGATTCATCATTTAAACCTGAACTTCAAATATTCTACTCGGTGAAGCTCAAAAATAAGTTTTCTTCAATTTGAACCTCATTTTTTACTCAATTTGATTGAGTTTTCAGCAGTAGGTTCTTAAAAATATGAGAAACACGTTTTAAAGTAAATTTATGATTTTGCCCTTCATTTTTAAAAATCCATTTTGTGGGTCTGTTTTAACTCCGAACTAAAAGTAGTCAATATGGATGTCGTTAGTTTTGTTTGACACGTATATTCTATATTTGATTCTCTAATGGAGTTCAGAATCATTCATGGAAAGTAAGGTTGTGGGTACAAAGTGTGGCGAACCGATTTCAGCTTTTAAAGTAAGTTATGGCTTAACTCTTTCAGACTAGGTTGGGTAGTAAATAATGGTACAAAATGCATGTTAAGGGTGGGAACTAATCATAAAAATAGTTATCTATATGTTGTGCTCGTGTGGGGCCTATATGTGATGTAATTGTCAAAATTAAGATATTATGTGATATGTGTGATCATGTGGGGTCCTATGTGATATTGATAGTCTTTAATACAGTGACTAATTGTATTGTATTGTTAAAATGCTCAATGTGGTAACATTGGTATATTATGATTACATTCATACTTTATTGGCATATGAGACATGTGAAAATTCATGGATGAAACAGAAATAATGAGTAGATATTGGCTTACGTGGTTGTATAAATGTATCATTGTGGTTGGTTGTGTAAATATATCATGTGGTTGGTTGTGATCATTACATCTTCATATCATACTCATTCAAGAAATATTTGTACCACCGTGGCAACACCTGAGTAACACTGGCAATGCCTTTTAAAAATCTTCCTTGAGGAATGTGTCAGGGAAGAAATATTTGTAACACATTATAAAACCTTTTTCAAGGGATGTGCTGGAAAGGAGATATGAGATATGTGGATTGTATACGGATTTATGAAATCTCCATGGGTTCTATATTGGGAAACTTTAGCTCCTATCTATATACAAGAATTGTACGACGATCCCCGAGGTTGTACGATGAACTCATACATCATCATAATCATATACATTGCACTTACTTTATTATGTTTATTGTGTTATATAGTCATATTGCCTTACCATCTATGTAATTGTCTTCTCTTCTTTTACTTGTATTTGATGATCTTTTATATGCGTGTGTCCCCCTTGTTTTACTTATATATGATTTAGTGCATACTTGTGTTCTATATTGGTATGATATTGCAATATATTTGATATATTAGAACTGTTAGTGCAAGAGAAGTGGGATACCATTTCAGAATATTTTCTAATTGCAAGTGACGTACCCTTAGTGTATATTTTGTATGCTTTATTTACTACTTTGTTTGGTCGGCTTATGATACCTATTGAGTATAAGTGAACCATACTCATGCCTACTGTGCCCTTTCGGTACAAGTCCTAGCTTGAGTGCGCCTCAGCTTGCTTGACTCAGACAATTGTTGGAACATCTCAATGGTTGGACATTCATGCGTTCGAAGCTAACTACTATTTTTCGATAGTAGTTATGTCTTTATTAGTATTCGAAGATAGATATTATTCCTTTGTGGTTATTTTTCTGATGTATTTGACTCCTGGATAGTATTAGTAGTTTTTACACTGTTGACACCATATTTTAGGATTTATGGATACATGTGTTGACTTTTATTCTTTCCACTTTTATTATATTTGTGTGGTTCGACTTCATTCTAAAATCGTTACATTAGGGGTATTTTTGTATTTTCCCTATTGTGTATTAGTTTGGGTGATAGGCTTACTTGCCAAGGTTTGTTGCGACTAGTGCCATCATAACCCTTGTATTTTTTGGTCGTGACAAATTGGTATCAGAGCAGTCAGGTTTCATTGGTTTCAATAGTGTAAGAATGGGATATCTAATAGACTTTCATGAATCAGTATGTAGACGCCTGTATCTATCTTCAAGAGGCTATAGGATATCTTTAAGAAACTTTCCTCATTTTATTATTTATCTTGCGAAATTCTTTCATACCTAGTGTTTTGAGTTGTGTTTCACTCTTTTTGCGCTGATAATGTTTCTTATACGACCTATTGGTTGAGAGAT
This sequence comes from Capsicum baccatum var. pendulum, assembly GCA_030864225.1. NCBI lineage: Eukaryota > Viridiplantae > Streptophyta > Magnoliopsida > Solanales > Solanaceae > Capsicum > Capsicum baccatum. The sequence goes on along the minus strand of CM061558.1, from coordinate 68,418,082 downwards.
GGTGCTAGAGATTGTGAAGGTCGTTTATGAGTTATAGACCCCGTGATTCTCCTTAAGGGACTTGGGATCAGTTTGCTAACGCCTTCTTGGAGAGATTTGTGTCTTTTAGTTTGAGAGATCACATGCGGGATGAGTTTGATCACTGAAGCAGGGCTCCATGATATTTGTTGAGTATGAGGCATACTTTTATGCCCTTTTAGATATTCCTATAGTAGTGTTTCCACCGAGTTTGAGCAGATTTGGAAGTTTGTAAAGAGTTTGGATGTCTCTCTTCAGTTGGCTATATCTTAGATGGTTTTATTTAGAGCATTTTTTAGAGCATTGTGGATCATATAAAGATGATAGAGGGAACTCTTCGGGTATTACAAGGAGGCGCTAAGAAGGTACATCGTTTTGGTGAGTTTAGTGGTTTGGTTTCTTGTGGTAGAAATTTTAAAGGTTCTCATTAATATCAAGGTCACCAGTATATATGGCCTTATAGAGTTCAGATAGTGGATCTTTGGGTTCAACAGTGTAGGGTGGACATTCGGGTGGTATGTTCTTCTGTTGATGCGAGTCATAGAACTTGTTATTTGTGTGATGAGATTCGCTATATAGCCAGGGACTATCCCCGCTAGGTGGTTTGGTCTACTCCTATTCCAGTTGTGATGGTTAGAGATTCTACCAAAAGTGCGAGGGGCAGAAGTAGTGAAGCTCGTGGGGGTGGTCGTGGGGCCACTCAGGTAGTTGGTGGTTGTGGGGCCAGCCAGGCATCTGGTGGTCGTGGTCAGTGTTATGCCATACCAGCCAGACCTGATGCAAATACTTCTGATGCTATGATTACATGTATCATCCCCATTTCAGACCTGAATCTATATTATTTGATCTTGGATTGGCTTTATCCTATGTGTCTATGTATTATGCTTCGGGTTTTGATTCTATTAGTAAGCCTCTTGCCATGCCTATTCGTGTATCTACTTGGCTCATATTCTTGACATCAGTGTTTTTTGCCTCCTTCCTTGGGTTATGTCTGTGTTATTTGTGAGTTTATGGATGTATTTCTTACGAATTTTCTCGGTATGCCTACGAATTAAGATATTAAATTTGTTATTGATATTTAGGTTATATTGGTGTAGGCACATGATGAGAAGGTGTGCTGATGCACCAGTGTGGAGGTGTGAGACACTGGCTATGGATAATTTTAGGTAGGGGAGAGATAGGCTGAAGAAATATTGGAAAAAGGTAATTAGGTATGATATGGAGTAGTAACAGCTTCAGAGTACATGACCCTTGATAGGAAGGTGTAGAGGATGGGAATTAGGGTGGAAGGTTAGGGGGTGAAAGAGTGTCGGTATCAGCAGGGAACTGTTCTGTATTTGTGTCTGAAGTTTCTTGTTCATAGGTGTTGAGTGTTGTATATGGTTTCAGATTTATAGTTTTAATATTATCTTATGGCCAGCGTTGTTAGTTTATTTTGCATACTGTACAAGTTTATATGCATTTATGTATTGTGTTTGTTATATTGTTTAATCCTAAGCCAGGGGTCTATCGAAAACAACCTCTCTACTTCACTTAAGGTAGTTGTATGGACTGTGTACACTCTACCCTCCCCAGACCCCACTAGGTGAGAATACACTGGTATGTTGTTGTTATTGCTATTGAATAAGGTGACGGTTAAGAATAAGTATCCTCTTTCTCATATTAATGATTTATTTGATCAGCTTCAGGGTGTTGTGGTGTTTTGGAAGATTTATTTGAGGTCTAATTATCACCAGTTGAGAGTTAGAGCTTCAGATATTTCAAAGATAGCTTTCGAACTTGATATGGTCATTATGAGTTCTTAGTCATATCTTTCGGGTTGACCTATGTCCCTGCCGCATTCATGGAGTTGATAAATTGGGTGTTTTGACTATAGCTTGACTCCTTTGTTATTGTATTTATAGATGATATCTTGGTTTATTCCAAGAGTGAGGTTGAGCATGAGGAACATTTATGGATTGTACTTGAGAGATTGAGGGATGAGAAGTTGTATGTAAAGTTCTCTAAGTACGAGTTTTGGTTGGAGTCTATTTCTTTCTTGGGTCATGTGGTGAGTAAAGATGGTATTATGGTTGATCCATCCAAGGTTATAGCAGTTCGTGATTGGGATAGACCTACTTCGCCCACCAAGATTTAGAGCTTTATTGGCTTAGAAGGTTATTATCAACATTTTGTTGAGGGTTTTTCATCCATTGAAGCTCCATTGACCAAGTTGATCCAAAAGAAGATTTCTTTTCAGTGGTTCGATGCTTATGAGGTGATCTTCCAAAAGATCAAGGATTTTTTTTATTTTATCTCCTATATTAGCTTTACCCAAGGAGGACATGGGCTTTACCGTGTTTTGTGATGCTTTGGGTATTAGATTGGATATTGTGTAAATGTAAAAGGACAAGGTGATTGCTTATGCATCTCGTCAGTTGAAGCCTCATGAGAGAATTACCCTACCTATGATTTAGAGTTGTACACAATTGTGTTTGCCTTGAAGTTGTGGAGGCACTACTTGTATGGAGTCTATTCTAAGATCTTTTCAAATCATCGTAGCCTTCAGTACTTCTTCACCCAACGAGATTTTAATATGGGACAGCGTCATTGGCTTGAGTTGCTTAAGGATTATAACTTAACTATTCTCTATCGTCTGGGCAAGGGTAATATGGTTGCGGATACCTTGATCCGAAAGTCAACTAGCATGGGTAGCATGACATATCTTTTGACCCAGGAGAGGCCTTTAGCCTTAGAGGTTCAGTCTTTAGATAACCAGATGGTTAGGCTTGATATTTCAACACTTGGGAGTGGTTTGGATTTTGTGAAGTCTAGATCTTCTTTGATATAGCAGATTCGAGCTCATTAGTTTGATGATATTAGATTGAGGTTGATTCGAGATAAGGCATTAAGTGGGGAGGCTAAGGAAGCCTCACTTGATTCAGATGGAATTTTGAGGATTGGGGACCGAGTTTGTATATCGTGAGTAGGTGACTAGATTTGGTTGATCTTAGAGGAGGCCCATCATTCCAGATATTTCATCCATCCAGGTATGACTAAGATGTATCATAATTTGTGGCAGCATTACCGGTGGGGTGGCATGAGGCAAAATGCTATTGTTTTTGTGTCTCGGTTCCTATGTTGTCTGCGGGTGAAGGCCGAGCATATGAAACTCGATGGTTTGCTTCAGAGGTTACCCATTCCTAAATGGAAGTGAGAACAAATCACTATTGACTTCATGCCTGGGTTGCTTTATGCATCTCATGGTTTTAATTGTGTTTAGGTCATTGTTGATCGATTGAATAAGTCATCTTATTTTATTCTGGTTCAGGTTTTATTTTGTGCTGAGAGGTTAATCCATATCTACATTCATAAGATTATGTGTATGCATGGTATGCTAGTGTCCATTATTTCAGATCAAGGTTCTATATTCACATATAACTTTTGGAAGACTTTTCAGGATGAGTTGGGTACTCGGGTTGATTTTAGCAAAGCATTTCACCCCAGACTGATGGCCAGTCAGAGCGAACTATCCAGGTTTTGGAAAATATTATCCGCGCATGCGTGATGGATTTTGGTGGCCAGTGGGAGAAGTATTTGGCTTTTACTGAGTTTGCATATAACAGCAACTATGATTCTAGTATTGACATGGCTTCTTTCAAGACATTGTATGGTAGGCTTTATAGCTCCCTAATGGGCTGGTTTAATGTTTCAAAGGTGATACCTCGAGGTACAAAATTACTTCGTGAGTTTTTTTATAGAGTCTGGGTCATTCAAGATAGACTTAGAACGGCTCAGAGTAGGCAAAGTGTTATGCTGATTATAGGTTCTGTGCCTTGAGATTGGTGTTGGTGATTGTATTTCTCTTCGAGTTTCACCCATGAAGGGTGTGATGAGGTTTAGGAAGAGGGACAAGCTTTGCCCAAGGTATATTGATCCATTTGAGATTCTTCGGACTGTTAGTAATGTGGCTTAAGAGTTAGCTTTGCCCCCTGATCTATCAACTATTCATCAAATTTTTCAGGTTTCTATGCTTTGTTGTTATATTCTGGATAAGGCTCACGTTATTCGTTGGGTGTCAATTCAGTTAGATGAGCGGTTGTCTTTTGTTGAGGAGCCGGTCAATATATTGGCTAGGGATTATAACACCCCGAGTCTGTACCCCGGATGCTACATGATGCTTACGACCCCGAAAGACCACAAGCTAACCCATGACTGATATCTGCTGTGAGCACTGAATAATAATACTGTAAAATACAGAAAATAGGCTGCAATGCCACAAGGTTCAAAATTTGGGAATACTAAATAAGTGTATCAACTAAAATAACAAATCTGTAAAACTTGAACACTTTCTGAAAAACTAGTATGAAAAGCCTTTAATCTGAACTGTCTGAAAGTGAAGTTAAAAGGACAATCCCCTAACTAACTCCATCAATCAAAATACTGAAACTACTGAAATAATAAAGTAAAAGAATCTGCTAAATCTACTGCTGGCTGAATCTGAATCTGACTATGTACGGTCAGGAACCTGAGCATCTGAACCTATGATATGAGACATCATAGCGCAAGAGAAAGTATGCGTCAGTAGGTGGAATGTACTGGTATGCTAGATGAGGTAAGGCTGAATGCAAGGGTTCATATGAATGAACAATAACTAACTGAATGATATAGAGTAACTGAACATGAGAGTACATGAATAACTGAAACTACTATCAATACTGGGTATGCAATCTATACATGTAGATATATTGTAACTGAGTTTTTCTGAAGCTAAGTACTAAGTTTTGATACTGAGTAACTGATAATCTATGATTACCGATACTGATTAACTGCATCTGATAGTCCTGACTCTGTAGTACTGAACTGAGTTCTATACTGAAGACTAAAATTGAAACTGAAACTAAGGGAGGTAATAATCTAACCGACATGGCCCAAATAAGATAAGATAACTGAGTTGGGGTCCATTCTGTAACCCCAATTGGAAGGGTGCCAATACCGTGCCACGGGTAAAGATAATGGTTGTGAGTTAACCCTACTGGTAGGAAGACATTTTTATCAACCCTCACTGATAGAAAAATTCATTAGAGATGTGTCAACCCTTATCTGGCAACAATTTATCCCAACCTATGCAAGCTACGTAGTTCTGTAACTCAGGGATTGCTACAAGGGTCAAACCCTATACTAATAGGAATTTCTCCCATCCTTGGGTTCGCTCGATGATAAATCCTACTTCTAACTGAAGACACTAAACTGATCACTAAACTGTACTAGGCTTGACTGAACTGTTACTGAGCGTGTTAACACTAAATTAGATTGATACTGAGTTTTACTGAGTTCTGTAACTAACAGAGAACTAATGATCATGACATGACTGATACTACTCTGTAACTAACATTGGCTCTAGGTATACATCTAGATTGTCAGGTATTAAATACCCCTAGGACTCGATAGCATAAAATAAAGGCATCACATGAACTTACAAAGTATAACAATGTACACATGTTCATATTTCATCTATAGAGATATTTTATCAAACACTTGTAGGGCATAAGCTTGTTCATATGCTAACATGTCATGATTTCACCACTTTTTTCACATGGACATTCTATCAAATGCTTGGGGAGCAGAACTCCATGCACATAATCATGGATAACATATAAACATGGAAACTACAATGCCCAACTTACAATTCCATGGGTTTAGCATGCAATTCATATAATTCCCCATAAAATACTAATCTAATTTCATGAATCATATAAAAATCATAGATTAAAACCCAATTAACATCATGGACACATTAATCACTTTGTAAATTCAAGAGTTAATCAAGATAATCACATATTTATCACACATGCTATTCAATTTCATGAAACTTGCACCTAAATCATGGACTGAATCCCAACTAATATCATAAACATGAATTTAATCTAATCCAGACATGAAAATCATAAATCTGAGATCTTTTATATTTAAAAAGGGATTCTTGGACTTTATGGGTGAAAGAAACCCATAGATGAACACCTAACATACCTTGGATTGTCAATTCTTGAAGACTCTTGAAGGAATTCTTAGGCTTGACCTTGATTTCTTGAACTAGGGTTTTTGCCTCTTGAGAGAGAATATTTTATTCTTGAGGAAAATAGGTCAAGTAATGAGCAATTTAGTTTATTAAGGGCATAAATCCCATGTTTAGGCTAATTAGGGATTTTAGGAATTGACCATATAGTCCCTGGAATTAATAATGGAAACTCAAATTCCCTATTTTGCATGCTGGCGAGATGCGGTGAAATCGCGCCAACTCACTGAAAAATGGACAACTGAAAACTAGACTAGTGGCGCAATGCGGTGCCATCGTGGTGCCTCACTGGATGTGATTTTGGTCCTTGGCGCGGCACGGTGGAATCGCGTTGCCTTACTGGAAATTGATAATTGTGAATTGAGTCTATGGCGCGATGTGCTAATATCGCGGAGCAACACTTGAATTTGAAGATTGCCATTTTGACATACTCCGCGACGCGCTACTGGCCTGAATGACGGTGTTTAACGACTAAAACTTAAAATTGCCATAACTATTTACCCAATTATTGTATTTAGGTAAATTTTATATCATTGGAAAGCTAATTGAATTTCATACGCAATGGAAGGCTCTAAACTAAAAAAATACTAAGCATTTCAAAAGTTTTATATAGGATAACTTATGGACTGAGAGTTAATTTAAGCTAGGGAAATACGGGGTATTATGATATCTCCCCCTAGGGAATATTCATTCTCGAATGAGACTGATTAAGCTGAGAACATGAAAGACTGAGTTTACACGCTGAACATGCAAAACTTAAACCTGACTACATGACTGAACTACGGACAAACTGAGTTCTTATACTGAATATGCATATCTGATGCATAGTACATAACGGAACTAATTTATTAATGCGTGACCGAATGTGCAAGGTAATGGAGTATCAAGATTATAACTGTAACTGAACGTGGAACTAATTAAATCTAAGGAAGACTATTACCTCAATCTAAAAATACTGATGAACCTGAGATCACTTACTGAACATGTGTGAACGGGAAAACGAGAACATTACTGAGTCTGATACGTGATACATAAACTGAATATCGTGACTGGTTATCTGGGATCTGAAAATGAGGCATTATACATGAACTGGGCTGAACTCGTAACTACTAGGATGCACTATATTAGAGCAACCACACTCATGAAACTTTGAATAGTTCGACTAGATAGAAAGATAGGAAACTATACGAACTTGTCCACCTGACTACTAAACTGAATTATTGGTTTTACAGATTAACTCATACTAAAAGCGCATACTTAACTAGAATATTTCTTTGACACTCTTCCTATAAGGTTCTAATGACTTTAGGGAGTAAGAAATCATGGCATGGTCTGAATAAGACATCTGAATAAGAAACCACAACATGGCTAAAATTCTGTAATATGGGCACTGATAACCATACCTACTGAGTCTAAGATGAACTGAATTCTCCCGCTAAGTTCAAGCCTACTCTAATATCTAAAATACATTTAGCCACTTACACATCAACATGATATTCAAGCTTATCTTCATAACTACAGCCTTGTGTAAAGAAAGCATGCAATAATCTTTCCTTAACTTGAGACATTTACTCTCTCCTATTTAAGTAACTGCTCATCACTATATTATTTCTTAAGGAGAGTTCACTGAAGGTTAAAACATGGGGACCTAAAGCATGAATGGACACTATACTGAAGTTGACACTTAACTGAGGCTTGAGGAGTAGAATATCAACATCCTAGACTTTATCAAGAGATCTAAACTGAGGATATACATGACAAAATCCAAATTTTGCTGATCATTAGGAGTATAGCATAAGTCATAGAAACTGAGCACACTATAAGGCATGAGTACATGAGTCGTGAACTGCATGACCTGAGTTTAGAGTTTTGGTATTCAGGGAACATGATTCGTTATACTGAGTGAACTGGGACTCCTTATACTAAGAACTGTAAGCGTACCTGATTTTTGATAACGTGGCCGAATATGAGCTAGGATCATAGAGCAAGCATGTAAGGCATAAATACTGACATTACTGACATTACTTACTAAAATTTGAAAGCCTGACTTGTTTAATTATTCTACCATCTCCCCCTTAGCTTAAGGCCATTATTCTAAAGTTATGAACCACTTAATCAATAATTCTAAACTGAGCTTTCACCACTTTACTCTAAAGCCCAAGATATAATAATACTCATAAACACTGAACTCATCTTGATGGGCTACACCTAATAATATAGGTACCATTGCTAATACTTTCTTCTGACACAAAATTCTTAGTTTTCTATTGCCCCAACAATCATCATATAGCATCCTCAACACTGACTAGCTTAGAATTCTCAACTCTTCTTTCTAATAGCCTAATCTTAAAAGATTCAAACTTAAATTAACTGAAACTGAGGTACTACCCCTTCATTCAAGGACTGATTCATCAAGAAACTGAAATGGGATGACTTTATTACTGAACTCAACTGAATTAAGTTTTTGACATACTATAACCGAGCAATTTCTGTATACTCATCTAGATGGAATAGATTTACCTACTAAGGTAAGTACTAAGAAAGTTCTGTAACCAAAAGAAAGAAAAAAATTAGACTGGGAGTTTTTAACTAGAGCTCATGCTCACTTGCACGACATGAATACTATAAGAAGGGAAACTTTTCCTAAAACATCTCGAGTTTGTACCTTAGACGCTACACGATGCTTACGACCCTGAAGGACCGTAAGCTAACCCGTGACTGATATATACTATGTGTGTTAAATAATAATAATGTAAAATACAGAAAATAGGTTAAAATACCATAAGGTTCAAAATCTGTAAATATTGAATAAGTGAATCAATTGAAATAACAAATCTGTAAAACTTGAACACTGTCTGAAAAACTAGTCTGAAAAGCCTCTAATCTGAACTGTCTGAAAGTGGAGTTGAAGGGGCAATCCCTCAACTAACTCCATCTATTGAAATACTGAAATTACTAAAATAATAAAGTAAAATAATATCCTCGAATGATGAGGACTCACTACTAAATCAACTGTTGGCTGAATCTGAATCTGACTATGTGCGGTTAAAAACTTAAGCGTCTGAACCTATAATATGAGACATCATAGCACAAGAGAAAGTATGCGTCAATACATAGAATGTACTAATATGCTAGATGAGGTACGGTTGAATGCAAGGGTTCATATGCATGAACAATAACTAACTGAATAATATAGAGTAACTGAATGTGATAGTACATGAATAACTGAAACTACTATCAATACTTGGTATGTAATCTGTGCATGTAGATATATTATAACTGAGATTTTTTGAAGCTAAGTACTGAGTTTTGATACTTAGTAACTGATAATTTGTGATTACTGCTACTGATTGACTGTATCTGATAGTCCTGACTCTGTAGAACTGAACTGAGTTTTATACTGAGGACTGAAACTAAAACTGTGGAAGATAATCATCTAATCGACATGCCCCAAATAAGATAGATAACTGAGTTGGAGTCCAATCTATAACCCCAATTAGAAGGGTGTCAATATCGTGCCACGGGTAAAGACAAAGGTTGTGAGTTAACCCTACAGGCAGGAAGACATTTTTGTCAACCCTCACTGACAGAAATACTCATGAGAGTTATGTCAACCCTTATCTGGCATGAATTTATCCCAACCTACGTTGGCTACGTAGTTTTGTTTCTCAGGGATCGCTACTAAAGGTCAAACCCTATACTAACAGGAACGCCCCCCATCCCTGGGTTCGCTCGATGTTGAATCCTACACCCAACTGAAGACACTGAACTGATCACTAGACTGTACTAGACTTGACTGAACTGTTACTGAGCGTGTTAACTAACTGAATTGAACTGATACTAATTTTTATTGAGTTCTATAACTAACCGAGAACTACTGATCGTGACATGACTGATACTACTCAGTAACTGATACTAGCTCTAAGTACGCAACTAGATTGTCAGGTATTAAATACCCTCAAGACTCGATAGCATAAAATAAAGGCATCACATGATCTTAGAAAGCATAACAATGTACACATGTTCATATTCATCTATAGAGATATTTTATCAAACACTTGTAGAGCATAAGCTTGTTCATATGCTAACATGTCATGATTTCACCACTTTTTTCACATGGACATTCTATCAAATGCTTGGGGAGCAGAAATCCATGCACATAATCATGGATAACATATAAACATGGCAACTACAATGCCCAACTTACAATTCCATGGGTTTAGTATGCAATTCATATAATTTTACATAAAATACTAATCTAATTTCATGAATCATATAAAAATCATGGATTAAAACCCAACTAACATCATAGACACATTAATCACTTTGTAAATTCAAGAGTTTATCAAGATAATCACATATTCATCACACATGCTATTCAATTTCATGAAACTTGCACCTAAATCATGGATTAAAACCCAACTAATATCATGAACATGAATTCAATCTAATTCAGACATGGAAATCATAAATTTAAGATCTTGTATATTTAAAAGGGGATTCTTGGACTCTATGGATGAAAGAAACCCATAGATGAACATCTAACATACCTTGGATTGACAATTCTCGGAGACTTTTGAAGGAATTCTTAGGCTTGACCTTGATTTCTTGAACTGGGGTTTTTGCCTCTTGAGAGAGAATATTTTATTCATGAGGAAAATAGGTGAAGTAATGAGCAATTTAGGTTATTAAGGGCATAAATTCTGTTTTTAGGCTGATTAGGGATTTTATGAATTGACCATATAGTCCCTAGAATTAAATAACGGAAACTCATATTCCCGATTTTGCATGCTGGCGCGATGCAGTGAAATCGCGCCAGCTTACTGGAAAATAGACAACTGGGAACTGGACTGGTGGCGCGATGCGGCGCCATCGCGGTGCCTCACTGTATGTGATTTTGGTCCTTGACGCGACGTGGTGGAATCATGTTGCCTTACTGGAAATTGACAATTATGAACTGAGTCTATGGCACGACGCACCAATATCGTAGAGAAACACTGAAATTTGACAATTTTCATTTTGACATACTCCGCGACACGCTACTGGCCTGAATGAGGGTGTTTAATGACTGAAACTTAAAATTGTCATAACTTCTTATCCGGTTATCAGATTTAGGAGAGTTTTATATCATTGAAAAGCTAATTGAATATCCTATGCAATGGCAGGCTCTAAACTGAAAAAATACTGAGCATTTCAGAAATTTTATATAGGATAACTCATGGACTAAGAGTTAATGTAAGCTAGAGAAATACGGGGTATTACAGGGATGTTAGACGGTTGTGATCTAGAGTTATCCCTGTGGTAAAGGTTCAATGGCGATATCGACCTGTAGATGAGGCTACTTGAGAGGTTGAGTCAGATATTACACAGTTTTTATTCCCAGATTTTTTGACGATTCAGGTATTTCTTTTGCCTTTAGTTCGAGGAGAACTAGATTTTAGTAGTAGATGATGTAACAACCGGTTTTTTCATGAAATATATGAAATGTTTTTTTCTGTGTGATTTGACTATTTTACCCTTTTCCATGATTTTATTACGATATTTTAGGAGTGTGGGGGTGAGTGGCACAGTTTTCAATGCATTTTGGTATCATATATGTGATATTGTAATTTTTTATGTCTTCGAGAGTCTTATTTGGGACTTTTGTGGATATCTTTTGATCCGTGAAATGGATGTCTGAACAGACTATGCCAAAAGCTCTGGAATATTAATTTTAGGATAGGTAGACCTTTGGTTTGGATCTCGGTGCACCCAAGCTCATTTCGACCTATTGGTCAGAAAGTTGAAAAATTAGAAATATGGGTGTCAGACCCACATTTGATCTAAATGACTTCCGTTGATTGTGTACGAACAAAATACGAATCCAAAGGCAGGGTAAGAAAGGGTTTAGCTAATGGAAAGATTGAAAATTTAACTTCTCCAGTAGCTCCAGAATGTCATTTTAAGGTGTTAATATGTTTGGTGCAATTTTACGACTTTTAAATCTCATTTCGACCCTCGATTTGAAAAATTATGATTTCGGACTTTGGGAGTTAACTTTGTGAAAACAATGTTTTTTCAAAAAATTGATATCTCCATTGAGTTTGGGACATCGAATTTAGTGTGGTTATATAGTTTATTTGTGTATATAAAACTCCGAATGAATATTGGGCATCCCATCGAAGTCCAGATTTGAGTTAAAGAAAGAAAAATCTGGTGCATATAATTTTTTTGGTATAAAAATAGTTTTCCCCTTCTTTTTGCCCATTTTTCATCTTGCCACTTGATAGTTAAACCCTAAAATAGTGTGGAAGCTTAAAAATGAGGCTTGTGGGAGCTTGGAAAGCTAGATTAATATCTATTTCTTGATTCTCTTATGGATTTAAGGTAAGAATTAACTCTTTTCTTAGTAAGTTCTTGATTCTCTTATGGATTTAAGTTAAGAATTCACTCTTTTCTTAGTAATTTCTTGATTAATTTCTCAAAACCTCAAAAATCTTAGCGCTTGATTTTAAACCCCAATTTCACTGCTTTTCACTTGAATAGTATTTTTATATTATAATTACTAATTTTTCATCAATTAAACCTTCAAAACAACTCTGGTTCTTGATTTTAACCCAAATTTTAAAGATTTTATCCGATAAAGCTTGAAAATAGTTTTTCTTTGATTTGAACCTCATTTTTTACTCAATTAAATTTGGGTTTGCAGTTGTAGATTTCTAAAAATATGAAGGACACATTTTTTAAGTAAAGTTATGATTTTCCCTTCTTTTTTGAAAATCTATTTTGGGGGCCGTTTTGATCCCGAACAAAAGTAGTCAATATGGGTGTTTTTGGTTTTATTTTGATGCGTAGATTTCATATTTGATATTTTTAGTGGAGTTTGGAATCGTTCGTGGAAAGTAAGGTCATGGGTACGAAGTTTAGCAGATCGATTTCGACTTTTGAGGTAGGTTATGACTTAACTCTTTCAGACTGGGTTGGGTAGTAAATGAGGGTTTAAAATGCACGTTAAGAGTAGGAACTAATCATGAAAAATGGCTATCTATATGTTGTGTCTGTGTGGGAGCTATATGTGATGTAATTATCAAAATTGAGATATTATGTGATATGTGTGACCCTGTGGGTCTTATATGATATTAATAGCCTTAAATACATGTGAATAATTTTATTGCGTTGTTAAAATGCTTAATGTGGTACCATTGGTGTATTATGATTATTTTCATACTTTATTGGCATATGAGACATATGAAAATTCATGGATGAAACAGAAATAATGAGTGGATATTGGCTCACATGGTTTTGGAAATGTATCACTGTGGTTGGTTGTGGAAATATATCATGTGGTTGGTTGTGGAAATACTCATTGTGATTGGTTGTGAGCATTAAATCCTCATATCATACTCATTCATGAAACATTGGTACCACCGTGGCAACACCTAAATTACATTGGCAACAACCTTTTAAAAACCCACATCGAAGGATGTGTCGGGGAGGAGATATTGTAACACCTTATAAAACCCTTTTTGAAGGATGTACCGAAAAAGAGATATGAGACATGTGGATTGTATACGTGTTAACGAACCCCCCATGGGTCCTACGTCGAGAAATTTTAACTCCTTAGGCGTATACGGGGATTATGTGACGGTCATGAGGTTGTCCGACGACCTTGTACATCATCATCATCATATGCATTGAACTTACTTTATTGTGTTTATATTATGTTGTATTGTCATATTGACTTGCCATCTATGTAATTGTCTTACATCTTTTTACTTGTATTTGATGATCTTGTATATGCATGTTCCCCCTTGTTTTACTTATAAGTGATATAATGCATATTTGTGTTCTATCTTGGTGTGATGTTGCAATATATGTAATATATTATAACTGTTAGTACAAGCGGTGTGGGATACCATTATGGGACATTTTCTGATTGCAAGTGACATGATCTTAGTGTATATTTTGTATGCTTTATTTACTACTTTGTTTGATCGGCCTATGATACCTTCTAAGTATAAGTAGACAACACTCATACCTACTGCGCCCTTTCAGTGCAGATCCTAGCTTGAGTACGCCTCAGTTTGCTTGACTCAGGCGTTTGTTGGAGCTTCCAAGGTAGCAGTTGGACATTTATGTATTCGGAGTTCACTTCTATCTTTCTATAGTAGTTACGTCTTTATTAGTACTCGGTGACAAATATTATTCCTTTTTGGTTATTTTTCTAATTTATTTGACTCCTAGATGATACTAATAGTTCTCTCACTGTTGACACCAGATTTTGGAAGTTATGGATACATGTGTTGATTTTATTCTTTCCGCTTTTATTATATCTATGTGGTTTGGTTTTGTTCTAGAAGCCTTACCTTGGGGGTATTTTTTTCATTTTTTCATTGTGTACCAGTTTGGGTGATAGGCTTACTTGTCAAGGTTTGCCGCAACAAGTGTTATCATAACCCTTGTATTTTTGGGTCGTGATAATTTCTTTGGATTAGGATCAACTATCGACGATACTTGCTAAGTACATTTTGTACTTACACTTGCTTTTCTTTCCTTTTTATTTATTTTTTGCACCCCATGCAGGTTTTGGTTCGAGTAGGAGAACGTAGATTGCATTTCTTTGGTGTTGGAGTTGCAGAGAAAGAGGTAATAGCTGGAAGGATCCAAAGTTTATTGAATCTTTCTTTCTTTATCTTATGCCTACCCGCATTTAAGATACTTTACGTTTATTGATATCATTATGTATTTAGAGGCTTGTACTAGTAACAACCATACCTGGGATGTATCTTTGAATTATACTTATCTTCACACATGTTTGGGATTATCCTATCATTTTTTCTTCCGCTTTTGATTTACTTTGATTATTGAGTTTGGGGTTGGGATAGACTTATTTGTATGGATGGTGTGACATTTGCCATCACGTTTTATATTTTTGGGTCATGACAATTAAAAATTAAGTAAAATGTTCAAACTTCTCAAGTGCTGTAAAATTTGGCTGTTGTTGAGTTTAAACTCAAAATATAACTAATCATATTAAAACAAATAATTGTAAAACAATTACAACAGCTTTAAGCCGAAGTAACGAAATCTACGAAAAATAATCATAAATTAATACTCAAACAAATTGAAGCACATGCACATTAGCTTTCAGCCAAACATTAATTCTTTTTTTTTTTTGCTAAGTAATTTATCGATGAAAATTAAAGATCTCACCACAACTCAACGAAATAAAACTGAGTTATGGCTACATAGACTCAATTTGAAATCTCAAAAATATCCACTTGTTGTAGTGGATTTAAGGCTTAGATTGGCACACTATTACAGACCTAAAACTTTTGGACAAATTTTTTACTAAAAAGTAACCGAAATTATCAATATTTGAGTAAGCAATCACTGGCGTATGCTCGATATTATAGTTCATAAAGAAGAATGAATAAAAAAATATAGCAATCATTCGAAAGTTACGGTATTACAAATCAAATCAATCTGCTACAATTTAATTTTTATAATAGAACGCAGATTTATACCAAAAAAAATGTTTACTTAATAAGGGAGTAGCCGCTTCCATAAATTAAAGCACAACTCACATTAAATATTTGATGAGTTTGACTATAATATGTTGATTAGCTAATGAGAATGGAATGTCTTGTACTTCTAGAAATCTTGTAGCAATATATACTAATCTCGCACAAATAATTTTTTGTTCTGTTTGAATATGACTTTAATGGGTACACCTATCAAAACCAGCACAAATAATATGTGAAATATTGTGAAATCATCTTGAAATTGAAAAATAACTTCAACCTTATAAGTGAAAAATTTGATCAGCCTTTTACTCTAACCAACAAAATTCAACATTGAAGTTAAGGCTAGATGAAATTTGTGACTTCTCCTAAATAGAAACTAAGATTATATTATTTTGATCCCTACTCCAAATTGATTTTTGAAATTTAAAAATCACCAACTTTTTGAAATTACACTATGCCTCAATTGCAAAAATAAAATAAAATAAAATTAAAAAGAAATTTTAGCTTACCTGGAATATTGACTTAACTAATTGAACATAAGAAGATATATGCTCACTCGAGTAAAAACAAAAATCAATCGAATTCTCTCTATTTTCTCGAACACCTAGTTTATTATACGGAGACATAACAATAAGTATAAAAAAGAAGTTATCTCTATGTGTATTTTTTTTCTAACATAAGATCAGGAAGCTATCAGATTTCGAAAGATGACTGCTGGCATCTATTTTTTACCCTCCATAATAGTTTAGTTTAGAGCTTCCCCGATTTTAAATAAAATTAAGATATTTATTTTATCTAAATTAAGAATTTTTTAAATGATTTTTGAATTAATTTTGTCATTTTAAAAAATGATTATGGATTTCCATATTTTAATGATAGAGACCGTATAATTTAGTTATTTAAATATATTTTTATCGTAATTGACTTTTGATCGGAGTTCGCCTTTTAAGAATTGATTTAATTAAGTATAATTTGATTTAAATCAACTTTCATCTTGAAATAAATTATTTTTAGAAAAGTAAATATTTAGATTACATTAAATCAAGAGGCTCATAGATTACCCCTTGCAGCTACCAACTAACAAATTCAACTTATGAACAAATACACAAAAGACACCAATGGCAACTTGAACGGGAAATCAGCCACCGACAATCCACTACAGCAACAACCCCCTTCCACTTTACTTTAAAATTTCAATGGGGTTCAGCCCCAACTCAATTTTATGGCAGCACGAGGAGGAGGAAAGAAAATAATTCAATTGGAACACAAGCCCTATGAACTGGTTGATGGAAGGGCAAGAGTAACTTTTTCAAGGGAGGAGGATGCGCTGCTTGCAGAAAAGTGTAGAATGGTGGTGGTGGAAAACTTTTCCCGCACACGTCCTCAAATTTATCGATTAAGAGAGGAATTCAAACAAATTTTTCCGTTGAGAGGCACAATCAAAATCGAGGCATATGACTGAAAGCATATGTTTCATGATTTTTTGGATGAAGATGACTTCAACAGATTCTATAGTCAAAGATCTATGATAATCTGTGGAATGCTTATAAGGGTACAGAGATGGACATGAAATTTTAAGGTAGATATGGAGTCAACGTTGGTCCCAGTATGGGTGATACTGCCCGACTTTCCATGGCACTACCATGATTGGGCGGCGATGGAAAGAATATTGGAACCACTAGTACCATTAATTTTGTTAGATAAGGTGACAATGGCTCGAACTAGGCCAACTACGGCCAAGGCGTGTGTAGAGATTGAACTAACTAGGCCTAGAATAAACGAAGTAAAAGTAGCGCTGATTGATTCTACAGGGGAGCTTGACACTTTCAAGCAATTGATTGAATATGAAACGTCCTTAATTTTGCTTCTATTGTAAGATGCAAGGACATTCTGATGAAATTTGCAATTGCAACAAGTAAAAAAGGAAAATCCTGAATACTCTTGTGGTGTGAAGCTAGTTAGAGTGGAAAAAGAACCAGGGGTAGATGCAGAAGGATGGATTTAAGTGAATAACTCTAAGAGCAAAAAGAAAAAGGGAGTTGCAGGGAGCAACAATAAAGGTAGGAACAATATTGAAGCACCTTCAAATTGCCACAATCAATAAAATGCTGGAATAGAGCAAGAATTGAAGGGCAGAGACACTCTAATGAAGATAACACTCAATCCACAGACGAATCAAGTAGATGACGGGACGCAGATAGTTCAACATGTTGTAAATAAAATTCCAGTGAGGACTGAAGTAAAGGAAAAAAAACAAGAGAAAAGAGACAAAGGATAAGACAAAAATCAAAATGCTGGAAAAAGAGAAGAAGGTGAAGAAAGGCAACGTGGAGGTCCCTGAACACTTAGAGGAGCAACTTTTAAGTATTGAAGAAGGGTTAGTGAATGTCCTTGACAAAATACTCAAGAAAACCCCAAAAGGAAAAAGGAAGAAGTTTGAATCTAAAATACCGAATCAGAACCTGGCAGCAATGAGTGAGTCATTGGATGGGGGAGGGAGTGCAGTGTTTCCAACTCTGGGGCTAAGCAATGTTAAAATACGAGGTGACAAGAGCAAGAAAATATTGAACACTTTAATTTCTATAGAGGTTCAGGAGATTACTCTGGAGACCTCACCATCATAAAGCCCTGTCCTGCCACATCTCAAAGTTAATCCAAAGCTCACTGATCATGGTTGAAACTCTAAAATAGTGTCGAAAGCATAGAATAAAAATATGGATTTTACCATTGAGGAAGATGAAGTAGTCAGATCAGATGATGAGAACTTGTGAAGACCAAAAAAATCTTGAGTTTTGAATAACGAGACTGAATTAACCAAAGTACAAGCTAAGGTGGCACAGTACAATAACCTCTCACCAAGAGGGACTACAAGTTCTGGGGGCGTCCAGAAAGGGATATTGCCTAGAGGTACAAGAAAGAGCACGATAATCACAAAAAAATCCTCACTTAATGTGTCCAATGTTTAACACACTTTCATGTAATATTAGGGGGATGAACTCACAAAACGCATCGGTAAAATTAAAATCTTTACAAAGTCAATTCAACATCCCACTTTTGGCTATTCAAGAACCAATGGTCAGAGCAATAAAAATTCAAAGATATAAAATGAAGTTGGGCATTCAACACTGCTTTTGCAACTGCAACAATAAGATATGGTTGTTTTGGATGGATGATCAAAATCTACAGATTCTAGAAGACACTGAGCAACAAGTTATTTGCAGAGTTCTCACTCAAGCTTGTCCAACTCCAATACACCTCACCATAGTATATGAAAAATGTTCTACGAGGCTACGAAGACTGCTTTGGGAGGACCTAAGGAGATGGACAAATATAATTCAAGGCCCTTGTGGGGTTGTTGGTGACTTTAATATCATATTAAAAGAAGATGAAAAAATTGGAGGTAGACCTATAGGATCAAAAGAAGTTTTGATTTTCAAACCTGTATGGAAGATTGTGGATTGAAAGATGCGGGCTTTTATGGAAACAAATATACTTGGAGTAATAATAGAGCTTTTCCCAAAACAATATGGAAAAGGCTAGATAGGTTGTTGATCAATGAAGAATAGGCAGATATAATGGGAGATACGTTGGTACAATATTTACCAAGAACATGCTCATACCATGTACCACTATTTATCACTGTGAAGAATAATGTAAATGTGGGTTCGAAATACTTTAAATTCTTGGATTTGTGGGTTGAACACAAAGATTTTAAAGTTGTTGTCAAAAATGCACGGGAGGAGGAAGTAAATGGTAACTCCATGTGGAGACTACATCAGAAGATGAAGAATATTTGTAAAAAATTGAGTGAGTGGTCAAGACAAGCGTTTGGCGATATATATAAAGAACCAAGGAGACTAGAGCAGGAAATCGCAAACTTAAAAAACATTCAGGCGAGAGATGACATTCCTGATATAAGAGCAGAGGTGAATGAGGAAAAAGCAAAACATATTCAGTTCCTCAAACTACAGGACTCAGTGCTTCGACAAGAAGCCATAGAAAACTGGCTGAAAGACGAGGACCAAAATACAACATATTTTCATAGCATGATAAAGGGGAGAAGAAAAAACTCAATATTCAGAAAATACAAGATGAAGAAAGGTTATGGAGAGAAGCCAATGACAAAATTACGAAGGAAACAGTTCAATATTTTCAAAAAATCTTTGGGCACAGGGAGGTATCAGGTGACCATACAGTTTAAGACTGCATTAGTCCAAAGGTTACAGAGGAAAAGAATTACATGCTCCTACAGAGGTGCCAATGCTAGAAGAGCTCAAAGAGAGTGTTTTTGGTATTAATCCAAAGAGTGCACCAGGTCTGGATGGACTAAATGCATTATTTTATCAAGTATGTTGGGATGTGATAGCTCAAGAGGTGTTTGAAGTCGTCAAAGCATTCTTTAAGGGGGCTAATATTCCAAAAATTTTCACACATACATGCCTTGTAATGTTTCCAAAGGTGGAATTTCCCAAATACTTGACAGATCGTAGGCCAATAAGCCTATGTAATGTATCCATTAAGATAATGTCAAAAATCTTAAACTCTAGGCTAGCCAAAATTCTCCCTAAGATCATCTCGGTCAGTCAATCCAGGTTCATTAAGGGAAGAATGATATCAGAGAACATCATGATTGCTCAAGATATCATTAAAGACACCCGCAAGCCCAAGAAAGGAGATAATGTATTAATGAAATTGGATTTTGCCAAGGTATACGATAAAGTAGCTTGGCCATATCTCTATAAAGTGATGAGAAGGCTGACTTTCTCAAAAAGATGGATAGACTTATTCGCAGACACATTTTAAATAATTGGTACTCTTTGATTGTTAATGGTCAGAGACACGGTTTCTTTAAATTGGAGAATGGATTGCGACAGGGAGATCTAATTTCCCGATCTTTATTTGTACTCAGTGCAGAGTTTCTCTCCATAAGGTTGAAGAACTTACAAGATCAAAGGGGATACAAAAGCTACTTTATGTCTGCCACTGGATCACAGATTAACCACTTAGCCTTTATAGTCTGCATACGATATAATAATTTTCATGAGTAGTGAAAAATGGAATGTGAAATAAATCATGAAGACCTTGGCCACATACGAAGCTACCTCAGGGCAGAAGATAAATAAAAACAAAAGTTGCTTCATGGTCGCCTCAGGAACTCTAGTTTGGGTTAAACATAAAGTAGCGAGAAACACAAATATGCAATATAAATCTTTTCCAGTAAAATATTTGGGTTGCCCGTTAATAATAGGACATCAAAGATTGACATACTACTCAGACATCATCAATAAGGTTACGAGAAGGACAAAAGGCTGGCGAAACAAATTTCCTTCACAAGGAGGAGAAACGATTTTAATTCGGCATATATTATAGTCTATTCCCACACATTTCTTAGTGACTATTAACCCTCGTAAAGGGATATTCACACACCTAGATAGAATCTTGGAAACCTTCTTTTGAAGTACATCAGATGGTCAAGAAAGATATCATTGGGTGGTATGAAACTCGTTATGTTTTTCGTACAAAGAAGGGGGAGTCCAATTTTGAAACCTGAGAGATGTTTGTAAGGCATTCAATGCAAAAGCATGGTGGAATTTGCACACAGGAAACTCACTTTGGGGAGACTATATGAAGGCAAAGTATTTCCCAGACTTGCATTCGGTTGCCATAAAATGGAAATTGGGCCAGTCCCATTTTTGAAAAACTTTGTGCAAAATTAGAGAGAAATTAGAGAAGAAAATATTGTGTTTACCTGGGGAAGGTAATATTTCCTTTTGTTATGACAATTGGACAAAACAAGGAGCACTAGCTGACATGATAGATGGATATATTATGATAAAAGATGTATTGTTGAAAGATATGAATAATGATGGAGTGTGGCGGAATCCTGTGGAGGTGGAACTAAATGCAGAAGCAGTGGAAATAAGAATCAACACCAATTGTACCTGACACAGGGGGTTAAAGATAGAGCAATTTGGACAGCTACTAGCACTGGAGCCTTCTCAGTATCTTCAGCATGGGAACAACTGAGGAAGCAAAAAAAGGTATCGATAGTAAAAGCAAAGGTTTGTCAAATATCACTACCATTCAAGAAAGTTTTCGTGACATGGAGAGCAATGTGTGACAGGTTACCAAAGAATACTAAGATTGCAAAGTTTGGGCGAAATATGGAGGTAAAATGTCATTGTTGCACACCACCGATATTGGAACTGGAATCTAATAAACATCTTTTTGCTCGGGTAGTTCTATAAATGGAATTTGGAATAAATTTGCGGGCCTATTTGGGATCCAAGTCAGGGGAGTTCATCTCAGACAAATGTTTATTCAATGGTGGGGACACAAGACATAGAATACAATCTCATCATTTATGGTGAAGAATGTTCCAAGCTTGATTATGTGGGAACTATGGAGATCAAGATGCGCAGCCAAATATGGGATCGAGAAACCATCAAAAATCATATTAGAGAAGGAAATTTTGCAAGACATAATCGACCTCTCTAAACAAAAGTTTGGAAAGGTCAAATTACCCGCCTCGTGGGAGCTTTTACACAATCTCATTGATAAGCCTATAGTGCACAAAACAACAAAAAATTGTGATTTGGTATAAGCCACGACAACAATTTCATAAAATTAACACGGGTGGAATTTGTCATAGGGGAGAATATGAAGTAGGGGGCGTCATCAGAAACAGTGAAGGTAAGGTTTTAATTGCATTCTCCACATCCCTCGAGAAAGTAGAAAGCAAGGCACTTCAATATGGAATGTACTTAGTAGATATGAAAGGTCTCCTAAAGATTATAGCAGAGGTTGATTCTAAATTACTGATAAACTGTATAACGAGAGAGATAAAAAGACCATGGAACATGCATGCAGAAGTAGAAACAATTAAGAAAGATGTCAAAAGAAGGAGAATAAGTGTGCAACACTGCTATAGGGAAGCAAACAAAGTGGCAGACAAACTTACATCCATCAGCCATGTGCACAAACAAAGTAAGATATACGCAAGCTTTCAGAGTATACCAAGATCGGTAAGAGGAATTCTACAACTAGACAGAATAGAGATCGCATCTTTCAGAATCAAACCAATGAAGGCAACAGAGATTGAGTTTAAACCGTCATGAAAGGAAAAGTCAAGTTACTTATCTCATTAATTCACACTTATGAATACAAAGTTAATAGAGCATGACATGTCAAACTCTCAATTTAGTAAGGAAATGATTCCTACTAGAGCTGGAGCCAGGATTTCAATGAGGGGGGTTTCATATTCAAAGAAAACTTTGTCGAAGGAGATTCAACACCTACTATAACCACATAAAAAATAATTTTAATCTTGTATAAATAATATATTTTTTCATCGAAGGAGGTTCGACTGAACCCCCGAATAGAAGGCTGGCTCCGCCCCTGATTCCTATAAAGTTGTATCCTGATTTTGAAGTTTCAATAAAAGGGTGCATTTAGATTAAAAAAAAAGGCTCATAGTTAAATTAGGTATCAACCTGTCATAATTCTATTTTAAATTTTAGTTGATTATTAAATAAGGCCACATTTGTAATTTAGTTTGGCTATAATTGTAAAATATTTGACTATATTTAAATTTAGTTGGGTTAAATCCTGGATGGATTTGACTAAATCCTTAACACTTTGGCTATTCCTTAAATTATCCTAATCCTTTCTTATTCCTAGAACTATCCATTCTTAATCAAATTTGACTCGTGCCCAGCCCAGCCCACCAAAGATCCAATTCAGCCTAACCTTATAACTCCTCTTCTCCTTCACCAACATACAACACATCAAATTCACCATTATCGAACAACAATAGCCTCAACAACAACTTAACCCCAACAATGACTAACAACTCAATACGGCGGAAATCCATCAAAATTCATAGTAATTCGGTCGAAATCCACATCACCACCTTATCCCTTGTTGGGAAACAATGAAAAAATAATAATAACAATATTATTTAACTGTTAATAAAATTATAATATAATAATAATATTAATAGCACAATAACATAACAATGTATAATAATATTAACTATTAAATAAATATTATAACGATATTATTTTAAATAATATATCAATTATACTTGAGTCATGCTAGGCAATATCCTAAAAAACTATTTCAACGGTATGAAATATCTTTTTAAGATTAAATAAGCACTTCTCTAATCAATATAAGAAAATTCTGAATTAAATAACTATTTTCTAATTAACTAAAAGATACCGAATCAACAAAATTATTAATATATATACCAACAAATTAAACTATAAAATTTGATTAAACGAACCCGAGCCAAAAGCTTAGACAAAGAATGAAGAGGAAAATGACGGGGGAGGGAAAAAGAAGTTGAATGAAGAGAAAGCTGCTTTGTTTTCTATGTTTCTCATTGGTTAACCCACCTGTTGAGGCTATATCAATATATATAGAAAAGTTTGGCGGTGGAACAAAGGGCAAATTAGAAATTACCAAAGATTTTTTTTTTTTTGGGATAACTTACATAAATTTTTGAATTTTTATGTGGTATTACATAAAATCTTGATTATTTTATTAATTATATTTTATTTTTATTTTTTAATATGGTGATACATATAAAAAAGTGATACATTTGAAACTAATAAATATTTATTTAAGAAAATAATAAATTCTCTTTTATTCATTATATTCTTTTATTTAAGGAAAAATATCTAATTTTTCTTTTTTTTTTTAGATTTAATTTAGGTGTTTAATTATGTTTCTCTTTTTATCGTTAATTATGAAAGATATATTTTTTTGGTCTTTTTTTGTCTTTAATTTCATCTTTAATTTTAATCTGCTTTTTTTAGATTTAATTTTAATTATGTTTCAATTCTGCTTTTAGTCTTTTTTTAAAATATTATTATTTGTATTTCTTATACTGACCAGACCATTATCTTTCATTAATACCATATGAATCACCCAATAATTGAAATAAATAATTGTATCTACCATATGAATTATCATAATACCATATATATCACCTATTAATATCATATGAATCACATAATAATTGAAATAAATAATTGTATCTACCATATGAATCACCATAATATCATATATATCCCCCATTAATATCATATGAATCACCCAGTAATTGTATCTATCGTATGAATTACCATAATACTATATGTATCACCCATTAATATCATATGTATCACCCGTTAAAATCATACAAAATGTATCTATCGTATAAATTACCATAATATCCATATACTGATATCATATTTATCAATCATATGAATCACCATTAAAAAGATAAATATGTATGCATAGCTAAATAAATTTATATATGTATCACTAGATTTATTTATTTTTTTTAAAAGGAGAGATTTTAGGAGAGGAGAAAAAAATTGCATGCATTAATGAGGAAAAAAATCAGGAAGGAAGATGATTTAAGCATTAATGGAAGAGAAAAAATTAAGAAGGAAGATGATTTAATTATTGATAATTAGGGAGAAATTTTAGGAAAGAAAATCTTGAATGAGTTAATGATGGAGTAAATATAGAATGTGCGTTTTCTTAATATGTATTAAGAATAAAGTTAAAAAATAAGATTTTATGTAAATTTTAAAAAAATAAGAAGTATTAGATAATATAATTTCTTAAGTATGAGATTTGTGTATTTTTTTATTTTTTTTGCTTTCTTTCTCTCCAACTAAAAAAAAAACTTCCAAAACACTACACTTAAAACTTCCAACTAACTAAATTCTTTTGAAATAAAATATTTCACTTACCCCTTACCTCAACATTTCATAAATTCTCAAAATGCCCCTGATTTTTTCTCTCCTGCATCGCTCAAAGTCAGAAAATTGACCCCAATCCTTGTTCTGTAAATGGGTTTTGAAGGTTAAGGGTGGATATCAAAAGTGAAAAACCCCAAAGTATGGGAGTTTCTTTAAAAAAATATCTAGGTTAAATCCTTGCAGCTTAAGATTGGCTAGGAAATTTAGTTTGAGTTTTTTTTTTGTGGTTGTGAATGATTTTGAAGAGGCTCAAAATTGTAATTTGCTGCCCCAAAAAATATACACACTTTCCCTCTTTTAATGTTTTTTCATCATAGTTATTTCTTTTATATGCGTGTAAATTTTTATTAGTGCTGTAGTGATGTTGGAATTATTTATTGTAGAAGGCCTAGAATGCTATAGGATTTTCGTGTAATAAAAATGGTGGTTGTTATGTTAAGCGAGTATTTTTTGCTTTGGTTGTTTAGTTCATTGCTTTACCTTAGTCCTGTCTTGTTTCAGGCTTTTAGACAACTGTTTAGTGGGATAATTCATTATAGTCTCAAAGTTGGTTGTTGGAAATGGGCAGCATAATTTGTCCAATTCTTCTCTATTTTAAACATTCTACTTGACGGAATAATTTTCATCTCATGGATGTATTTTCATCCCCGGCCCGTCTTCCTTGGAACACATTCAACATGATTATTATAAGGTCATCATAGTTTAAAAGAGGTTATAATAGAATATCTTGGACTCTATCTGTTTAGGCATTGTTCGTTCTGATTTGAGTTCTAGCTTTGATGCATTATTTGAACTTCTTCAAAGGAATGTCATCATATTTTCATATACTTTGGACCTTTAACTGATTCTTTGGTCTACAACATGTTGTTGGCTGAAACGTTTGGACTATTTTTTGTCACATTTTAAGTTTGGAATGTGTTTTGAAACATACTTTGTATAGTTGTTGCGCTCCAGATTTTCAAGGCTGATTTTATAATAATTTTGGGGTGGATTATGTCATTTTATTGATCAGTTACCTGATATGTTTTTTTAAAAAAACACAAATAAATTTCCTTTGAACAAATTACTCATAGCCTCTTTAAGTTTCTCCTTGAAAATTTAAAGTCTATTGCCGGTACCTCTTTCATGACTAGTTTCTTGTAATTTTGCATACTTTAGTTATGTTTAAATTTTTTATTGCAATTGTTCATTCATGAAAAGGTTGAAAGTTTAATGTCTGAAAGAACTTTGTGGTTGTTTGTTTTCAAAGACCACTGCCCAAAACTTTCATTGGCTCATGTTTAGTGACTCTTGCTGTTTTTGATTTCATGCTATAGAGTAGAATTCATGTCCAGATTTCTTGGCTAAACAGTTTGTTTCTCCCTTTATGCATATACTCTGATCTAATAGTCTTGAATTTGACTTAGAACTACTTTCTGAATGTAAATCTGTTAACTGATACGTTTTGATCATTTGAAATGGCTAGTAACACTTACTGACATCTTTAAGTTTCTTAGATGTAAATTTTCAAATAAATTAAGCGTTTAAGCATTTGGTTGCGAATCATTTGAAATATGATTCCTTGTTGTCCAGTAACCAAGTTATTGAGGATACAATTATTATTATTTTCTCAACTACTACATGGAGACATCAATGTCCTTATCATGCCCATCTTATTTCTAAGTGTTTGAATAGTTGAAAGTGTTGAGAAAGTAGAATTAGTTTCAAGTTTAAACAATTTGAGTAGATAAAAAAACTTTTCTATCATGGGTAATTGTCCCCTTTACCACCAGATTTGCTAGTTCATCAGAAATGAGAACATCCATCTGAATCTAGTCGTGTGTGAGCTAAGAAAATTTAACAAGTTACTTCATATGTTTTATCATTGTTATCTAATGTTTGATCTTAGTTAGGTGTTTATATCATGCTATGAGTCAATTCATAGTTTTTAAATATAGTATGTGCCTATGTTGAGTTCTCTGTTCAAAGTGACATTTTTGTTATCAGTTGCTAATTTATTTTTTTTTGTCTCTTGCAAGCCTGAGGCCGACATGATTATTCACATCTTTTCGAGTCAACCTTATTCCTCAAAGCAAGAAAAGGAAGAAAATATGAGGAAAAGATACAACAAGTATCTTACTTAAAACTATAATTATAATAAATAATAATATTTTTATAAAATTACAGTTTATATCAAGAGTAAAATTATTTTGCTCATTAACTCGATAAATGTCTGTTTTACTCTCACTATTTTACCTTTTTCTATTTTTACTCCATTATTTCACCCCCCACCCCACCCGCAATATAGCCATATCTTCTACCTTTTTTTTTTCTAAATTTTTGCATTTTTTTTTCTTGAAAATGTTAGATAAATATTGTGCTCCATCAATTAAGGTGTATCTCTCTCTCTCTTCTCAAAAATTACACCATCAATTGGTTATTACCTTGTCATCAACAAATTTTACTAAAAAGTGCGCCTTGGCTCATTCATAAGGATCTTCAGGGAGGATGGGATTGTGCTTTCATGTCTCTTTAATGTATTCAAGTATGACTGGTGATTCTGCAATTGGTTTTCCATTATGAATCAAAACTGGGATTCTTTTATGAATTAGATTGAACTGCAACAGCAAAGGACTTTTGTTTGGGAGATGTTCTTTTTGGTAGTCATATTCAATTCCTTTCAGTTTCAGTGCCAAATGAACCCTCAGAGCAAAAGGACTTGCCCAATATCAAAGCAATTTCACTTTCTCACCTGCCATTGCTGATTCTTGCTGTGTAAAGGCTAACTACTTAATTTCAGAGTCATATTTGTATTTTTTGTATGGTAATATACTTGTGGGTCCAACATGTATTTGTATTTGTATTTGAAATCTCAATTTCAAAGTCATATTTATATATTTTGTATGGTAAAATACATGTGGATCCAACATGTATTTGTATTTGTATATGAAATATCGTTGAAATATTATTCTCTGTATTTGAAGTTTTTGAACTCCACGTGTCATGTTCTTAGTTTAGTTTAAAGAAGTATTTATATTTGTATTTTTATTAGCCTATAGGTCATGTGCAGTATATGCATTTTTTATACACATATAGTTATGTTGATATATGTTTTAGAGGGTAACATATATATAGTAGTATTTTTTAATGTTCATGATATGTATTATGCATTTTTTGATTTAGTTATATGTATATGTATATAGTTATAGTTGTTACTGCTTAAGATATGCATTTGTATTTATTGTTTTATATGAGTCACATTTGTATTTTGTAAATACATATGAAGATATATAATAGAGTTATGTTCGTTGATGTTTAATAAGAATCTGATAATGTATTTTGTAAATACATATCAGAATCATATTTGTATTTTTTGTATGATAATATACATATGGATCAGGTATGTATTCTGTAAATACGTATACAGAGCTATATGTATTTTGTATGGTGTTGGATTTATTTTTGAACTGTTCTATGTCATTTTAGAGGGTAACATATGTACTTATTTGTATTACTATTTAAGATATGCATCATGTATCTTTTGATTACCTATATGTATATGTATTTAATTGTCCTTTTTTTATATATATAAATGCATATTCATATGTATTTTTGTACGGTGTTGGATTTGTCTTTGAATTGTTCTACGTCATTTTATAGGGTAACATATATACTTATTTCTATTTTTACTGTTTAAAAGATATATCATCTATTTTTTTATTACCTATATGTATATGTACGTAGTTGTCCTTTTTGGTACAGATTTTTTTAGCCCTATATGTCTATATATACATATGGATCAGATATGTATTTTTGTAAATATATATACAGATATATATGTATTTTTTTACGGTAAATACATATGCAGATCTGTATATCAATTTATTTTGTATATTTTTTGAATATGTATATGTGATATAGATATTTATCTTTTAAAAATAAAAGATAGATGTAACGCCCCGAGTCTAGACCCCGGACGCCACACAGTGTTTACGATCTCGAAGGACCACAAGCTAACCCATGACTGGTACCTGCCGTGAACACTGAATAATAATACTGTAATAATACGAAAATTAGGCTAAAGTTGCCATAAGGTTCATAATTAAATCAAAACTGATAAATAAATACTGAAAATTGAACATTTGTCTGAAACAATCTAGTCCAAAAGCCTTTAACTGTCTGAAGATAGAGTTGATGGGACAAGTCCTCAACTAACTCCAACTACTGAAATACTGAAATGATAACTTTGTCCTCGAACTATGAGGACTCACTACTATATCTACCTCTGATTATCTGAGCTGCTAAGTACGGTCAGGAGCCCATGCGTCTGAACCTATGATGTGAGACATTATAGCGTAAAAGAAAGAGTATGCGTTAGTACTTTGAATGTACTTGTATGCCAAGTGAAGTAGGCTGATATGCAAGGGTTCATATGCATGAACAATAACTGACTAAATAATATGAATACAACTGGATGAAAGTATATGTATAAATGAACTACTGAAAAATTGATGATGCATTACTGTACATACATCTATATACATATATACTATAACTGAGATTATGCTGAACTGAATACTGAGTATTGATAACTGGTAACTGTTCTGACAATCCTGATTCTATAGAACTAACTGAGTTCTATACTTAGCTGGGTGATTGTATCTGACAGTCCTGATCCTGAAAACTAATTTGAGATTTTATACTAAGTCTGAAACTGTAACTGTAACTGTGAGAGTGTTCATCTAACCGACCTACCCCGAATATAAACTGGGTTGGGGTCCAACCTGTAACCCCAGTTGGATGGGTGTTAGCACCTTGCCAAGGGATACTAACAATGGCTATGAGTTAACCCTACCTGGTAGGAAGAAATTTCGTCAATCCTCACTGGCAGAAAAACTCGTACGAGATATATCAACCCTTATCTGGCAGGAAGATATCTCAACCTACGCTAGCTACGTAGTTTCATAACACAGGGATTGATACTAAGGGTCAAACCCTTCATTGACAGGAATGCCCCCATCCCTGGGTTCCCTCGGTGCTGATTCCTACTCCCAACTGAATAAATACTGAATTAGTTTCTAGACTGTACTAGGTTTGACTGAACTGTTACTGATCACGCTAACCAATTTAACTGGACTGAGTTCTGTAACTGATTGAATACTACTATATGTGACATCATTGAGACTATTTTGAAGCTACTGTAATTCTAGGTAAACAGCTAGATTTCGGATATTAAATACTCTCAGGACTCGATAGCATTGAAAGTAAAACATGGCATGGTTATAATAGCACAACAATAGTAGCTTATTAATAATGCTTCCACTTAGATATTTTGTCAAACACTTGAGAGGCATGCTTTATGCTCATAAGAATAACCAATATGCAAGCATCATGATCACAATCCCAACTCACAATTTCAAGGGCTTTTGACATAAATCCACATAACCCTACACATATGTTAATTACTTCACATGAAACTTGTAATAAATAACGGATTAAAACTTAAATAACATCAAAATCATGAATACAATCAAAATCAACATGAAATTTATGAAACCAATCAACTTGTAGTTTTTAAAGAGGTTTTTGAACTCCAAGGGTGGAAGGAAACCCACGGATGAACACCTAACATAACTTGATTGTTAATTTCGTAGAGATTGTGGTGAGTTCTTGAGACTTGATTCTTGAGCTTGATGAAACTAGAGCTTGTTTTTTAAAGGATTTTGTGAAAAAGATAAGAAATTATGCTATTTGGGGCTTTAATGTTATGGACCTATTAGGTGAAGGGAAAATGACCTATTTGCCCTTAAAATGCAAAACAAAACTGTAGAAATTACCTGAACCGAACTAGCCAGGGCGCCACGGGCTCTGGAGCGCCGCTCTAGGTAGGGCACCGCGGTCTGCATTGCAGGCTCCCCCCAGCACTGGACTGGGCAAGGCATCACGGATAATCGCCTTGAGCCCCTGTTTTGGAGTTTCAAACACGTCCTTACGCTTGTCCAAAAATTCTGAAACTCACCTGAGATGTACTATTGACTTCCCCGATCATGAGTCCACTTGAAAACTAACTTTTTGAGGTTGGGAAGGTCATAAATTAACTTCTCAAAGTTTGAGGGCTTTAGAAACAACTAAGTCCTAACACTTAGCTGAAATTGTATAAGTTTGGGACCTTTTTTGGGCATGCTTTAAAGGACTCAAACATCTAGGATTCTGCAGGGTCTTATAATATTTTTTCCTTGAGAACATTCATCCTCGAATGAGACTGACTAAGTTGAGAATACTGATAGACTGAATTTATACACTGAATATGCATATTTGAAACATGATTACATGACTGAAACTACTGATATACTGAGTTATCATACTAAGCATGCATAACTGAAGCATGACTGAGTTCTAAATATGTGACGCATGACTGAGCTGTTTTATGAAGGTATGCATGATATGAGAATGTTATGCAACTAAACCGATACAGAGTTATAAAGGAAATCTGAGCGTGGAACTGAGTAAATTCAAGGAAAACTGTTACCTTAAGCTAAGTCTGAGTTTGCGAAGAAGAGGTGAGAATACTTGGTCCACATATCTGCTTTTGCTTCCCAAGTAGATCCCTCAACAGACTGATTCCGCCAAAGAACTTTGACTAGAGGAACCTCTTTTATCCTCAGTCTACGAACCTGAAAATAAAGAATTTTGACTGAAACTTCCTCATAAGAGAGACTGTTCTGAACATCTATACCCTCTATAGGGACTACAACTGTTGGGTCACCTATGCACTTCTTTAGGAAGGAGACATGAAACACGGAATGTACTAAAGCTAAGTCTGAAGGCAACTAAAGCTCGTAAGCTACCTTTCTGAAACAGCTGAGAATTTTGTAAGGACCAAAATATCGGGGACTGAGTTTCCCTTTCTTGCCAAACCTCTTCACTCCCTTCATAGGAGAGATTTTAAAATTCACATAATTACCAACCTCGAATTTGAGATCCTTTCTTCGCACATCTGCATATGATTTTTGTCGGCTCTGAACTGTCTTAAGTCTTTCCCTAATCAACTGAACTTTTTCTAAGGTATAAAATACCAAGTCAGGCCCTACCACTATGGCTTCACCTAAGATCTCCTCCCATAAAGAACCTCAAATGAAGCCATCTGAATGCTGGAATGATAACTGTTATTATATGGGAACTCAATCAGGGGCAAGTGGTCATCCCAACTACCCTTAAAGTCAATGGCATAGGTTCTTAGCGTATCTTTTAAAGTTTGAATGGTCCTTTCTGCTTGACCATCTGTCTGAGGGTGAAAGGTTGTACTGAGGTGAACTTGGGTACCAAGACCCTTTTGGAAGGTTTTTTAGAAATGAGAAGTGAACTGCGTACCTCTATATGAAATGATGGTCAACGAAACTCCGTGCAATCTGACCAACTCTCAAACATAGAGCTTGGCATAATCCTCAGTTAAATAAGAGGTATGAACTGGTGATAAATAAGCTGACTTGGTCATCCTATCCACAATGACCCAAATCGAGTCGTGCTGACGACGAGTGCGAGGCAAACCCATCACAAAATCCATATTCACCTCCTCCCACTTCCAAGTGGTACTAAACTACTGCATAGCCCCACTAGACTTCTGATACTCAATCTTAACCTGCTGATACATTGAGCACTTAGCTACGAATTCTGTAATGTCTCTCTTGATTCCACTCCACCAATAGACCTCCCACAAATTATGGTACATCTTAGTGTCCCCTGGGTGAATCGAGTAATGCACTCCATGCGCCTCTGCAAGAATCCTCTGCCTCACACCATCTACACATGGCACATAAAGTCTACCCTGATAATACAATACGCCATATCCCCCTTGGGAGAAAACCTCAACCTTCTGGTCTCTGACTAACTTTTCAGCTTAACCAAATTGGGATCTCTGTCCTACTTTTCTTTTACCTCAGAAACCAGAGATAATTCCAAACTATTCTGCACCCACACGCTACCCTCTGTTGAATCGACTAAGTGGATACCTAGTTGGGCAAGCTGATGAACTTCCTGAACTAACTTTCCCTTACCATCTTCCATGTGAGTAACACTACCCGTAGACATCCTACTGAGAGCATCAACCAGTACATTGGCCTTGCCTGGATGATACGGAACACTCATGTCGTAGTCTTTTAACAACTCTATCCACCTTCTCTGACGCAGGTTCAGGTCTTTCTGAGAAAATACATACTGTAGGATTTTATGGTCTGTGAACACATCAACATACACCCCATACAAATAGTGCCTCCAAATCTTTAAGGCAAACACTAGAGCTGCTAATTCAAGATCATGAGTAGGGTAATTCTTTTCATGGGGCTTAAGCTGTCTGGAGGCATAGGCTATGACCTTACCTCTCTGCATCAAAACACACTCCAAACCAACTTACTTATCTTAGATCTGCTGTCTACTACCACATAAGGGGAATATCTGGCTAACTGATTAAACTTGAGGAAATACACTATCATGTTGCCCTATTTCAGATTAATAAACTCCAAAACCTTAACTTTTCTCAACTCCAATGGGAATAACCTATCAAGGAAAGCAGTAGCAAACTCCTTTCATTTTACGGGCCCTACATCAACGCCTTTATACGTCATTTACTGCTTAAACCATGAGTGAGCCACATCCTGCAACTGATATGCGGCCAACTTAATACTCTCACTAGCAGTCACCCCTATAATATCTATGACTTTCTGCACCTGATCAAGGAATTCCTGTGGGTCCTCATCTGACTTAAACCTGGTAAATGATAGAGGATTCATTCAAGTGAAGTACCGAATTCTAGATGCAGCAGTATTGGCTACTGGGTTGGCCTGGACTGCAGCTGGACGTTTATTCTGGGCTATCACAAAATGATCTAGAGTGGTGAAAAATTCTCTAAATTTGCATGGGAAACATGCTCATCCAAGGGATTTGGCTGGACGGACGGAGGTGCTGACTGGTTTTCTATTCTTCTTCCGTTAGTCCTCTTTGGAGGAATATTCTATAAATAAAAGGAAATATTAGATTAGACAGAGAGTTTAATTTGAGCTCATGCTTACTCGTATGATATGAATACTGAAAGAAGGGAATTTATTCCTAAAATGCCTCATAGCCTCTTGTCTAAAAGTGTGGCGTGCTACACACCCATGCACAGGACTCTACTAGACATTGCTTTTAGACTTCCTAGGACTCTGTTGAACCTTAGGCTCTGATACCAAGTTTGTAACACCCCAATTCTGGACCCCGAATGCCACACGGTGCTTATGATCCTGAAAGACCACAAGCTAACCCATGATCGGTACCTGCTATGAACACTGAATAATAATACTGTAATAATATGGAAACTAGGCTGAAGTTGCCATAAGGTTCATAACTAAATCAAATATTGATAAAATATACTCCGACTAACTCCGACTACTGAAATATACTAAAATACTAAAATAATAACTTTGTCCTCGAACTATGATGACTCACCACTATATCTGCCTCTGATTATTCGAGCTGCTAGGTATGGTCAGGAGCCCATATGTATGCACCTATGACATGAGACATCATAGCGCAAAAGAAAGAGTATGCGTCAGTACTTTAAATGTACTGGTATGCTAAGTGAGGTAGGCTGGTATGCAAGGGTTCATATGCATAAAAAATAACTGACTGAATAATATAAATATAACTGGATGAGAGTATATGTATAAATGGGCTACTGAAAATATTGATGATGCATTACTGTACATACATCTATATACATATATACTATAACTGAGATTATGTTGAACTGAATGCTGAGTACTGATAACTAGGTGACTGTTCTAACAGTCCTGATTCTGTAGAACTAACTGAGTTCTATGCTAAGTTGGGTGATTATATCTGACAATCCTGATCCTGAAAATTGATCTGAGGTTTTATATCGAGTCTGAAACTAAAATTGTAACTGTGGTTGTGTTTACTTAATCAACATACCCAGATTATAAACTGAGTTGGGGTCCAACCTGTGAACCCAGTTGGAAGGGTGTTAGCACCTTGCCAAGGGATACTAACAATGGTAATGAGTTAACCCTATCTGGCAGGAAGACATTTCGTTAACCCTCACTGTCAGGAAAACTCGTACGAGATGCATCAATCCTTATCTGGCAGGAAGATATCTCAACCTACACTAGCTATGTAGTTCTGTAGCACAGGGATTGCTACTAAGCGTCAAACTCTTCACTGACAGGAATGCCTCCATCACTGGGTTCACTAGGTGTTGATTCCTACTCCTAATTGAATAAATACTGAATTAATTTCTAAACTGGACTAGGCTTGACTGAACTATTACTGATCGCGCTAACTGACTGAACTGGACTGAGTTCACTGAGTTCTATTAACTGACTGAATACACTGAGTTCTATAACTGACTGAATACTACTGTATGTGACATCATTGAGACTATTTTGAAGCTATTGTAATTCTAGGTAAACAGCTAGATTTCGGGTATTGGATACCCCCAGGACTCGATAGCATTAAAAATAAAACATGGCATGGTTATAATAGCACAACAATAGTAGCTTGTTAATAATGCTTCCATTTAGATATTTTGTCAAACGCTTGAGAAGCATGCTTATGCTCATAAGAATAACCAATATGCAAGCATCATGATCACAATCCGAACTCACAATTTCAAGGGCTTTTAACATAAATCCACATAACCCTACACACATGTTAATTACTTCACATAAAATTTGTAATAAATCATAGATTAAAACTCAAATAACATCAAAATCATGAATACAATCAATTTCAACATGAAATTCATGAAACCAATCAACTTGTAGTTTTTAAAGAGGTTTTTGAACTCCAATGGTGAAAGGAAACCCACGGATGAACACCTAACATACCTTGAATGTTAATTTCGTAAAGATTGTGGTGAGTTCTTGAGATTTGATTCTTGAGCTTGATGAAACTAGGGCTTATTTTTTAGTGAATTTTGTAAAAAGGATGAGAAATTATGCTATTTGGGACTTTAATCTCGTGTTATAGACCTATTAGGTGAAGGTAAAATGACTCATTTGCCCTTAAAATGTGGAACAAAACTGTAGAAATTATTCGGACAGGACCGGCCAAGGCGCTGTGAGCTCTGGAGCACCGCTCTGGGTAGGGCACCGCGGGCTCCCCCCAGCGCTGGACTGGGTAGGCATCGCGGGCTAATCGCCCTGAGCCTGTCTTTTGGAGTTTCAAACATGCCCTTACGCTTGTCCGAAAATTCTGAAACTTACCTGAGATGTACTATTGACTTCCCCAATCATGAATCAACTTAAAAACTAACTTTCTAAGGTCGGAAAGGTCGTAAATAAATTTCTCAAAGTTTGAGGACTTTAGAAATGACTAAGTCCTAACACTTAGCTGAAATTGTATAAGTTTAGGACCTCTTTTAGGCATGCTTTAAAGGACTCAAACGTCTAGGATTTTGCGGGGTCTTACAATTGAGATAGAAGAATTAAAAAACAAAAAAAAGACAAAAAATGAAAAAAAATCTGAAAAAAGAAGTGAAAAGGGGGGAAAAAAGAAAGACAAATAGAAGTGTAAAAGTAAAAGCGAAAAAATAAAAAGAAAAAAGAAGAAGAAAATGAAAATAGAAAAAAAAAATATGAGAAAGGAAAAAAGAAAAAAGAAAGAAAAAAACGAAAAAGGGAAAAAAAGAAGAGAAATAAAAGAGAGACAATAAAGTGGAAAGAAAAAAAAATAAAATAAAAAAGTAAAGCGATAAAAAAAATGATGAAAAAAGCTAACAACAAAAAAAAAGTTAGTGATATAAGAGAGTGAAAGAGAGGAAAAAACAGTAATAGTGCTTTATTTTCAATTTTTGAAGATCATAAAGATAATAATCTTTCAAATTTGAGTTTGATTTAGAAAAGGAATCTACTATTTAGAAAAGGAATCTACAAATTGAAATAAGAGTAATTTATGGAAAAATAATCTACTGCAGTAATTTATAAAAAAAGAATTTACTGCTTCCTTATTTAACTTAATTGATTTAAGTAAAAGAAGGACAATAAATATTGTTATATATGTATTTTAGTATGAACACTTTTATAAAATACAAAATACAACTTGCTATTTTCATATTTATGAAACAATTGCTATAAAAATTCTAATTATAACTATAAGTTTGTAAAAAATTCCCAGAAGATAATGGTGGATCGGCTGGAAGTGGGCCAAAACTCAAGAATTCTTAGTCCAAAATTGGACATTTAAGAGGTTTGCGCCTAAGTTATCTAAACCCCACCTCTTTCCCTCTCATTATTTGTGTATATTTCTCTTGATATTGTATTAATTCTAATATTCTTTTAAGTTTAACTTTGTTGGATTTCCTAGGAGTTGCTAATTTTTAAATATAAATTATTAGAAAAATTTCATAAATAGCAAACTTAAGCTCATAATTAGGAGTTTCGTAGCAATTGTTTCATAATTACTTGAAATAGCAACTTGCATTTTGTATTTTATAAAAGTGTTGCTACTAAAATACATATACAATAAGATTTACTGTTCTTCTTTTACTCAAATCAGTTGAGTTAAATAAGAAATAACTATGTCATGTATTTAAAGTAGTAAATTCCTTATTCATAAATTGCTCTTATTTAAAGCAGTAGATTTCTTTTTCATAAATTAATCTTATTTAAATTAATGGATATCTTTTCCAAATCAAACTCAAATCTAAAGATCATTATCTTCATGATCTTTAAAAAAAAATCTTGTTAGTTTCTTTTCATTTTTTTTATTGCTTTATTTTTTTTATTTTGATTTCTTTTTTGTTTTCATTTTTTTCATTCCATTTTATTTTCTCTTTTCTAATTCTCTTCTTTTATCGTTTTCTAATTTTTTTTCCCTTTTTCATAATTTTTTCTTTTCTTATTTTTCATTTTTTTCTTCTTTTTTCTATTTTTATTTTTTTTATTTTTTTCGTTTTTATTTTTACACTTCTATTTCTCTTTCTTTTTTTTTTTTAATTTTTCTTTTTCTTTTTTTACTTTTCTATCTCTATCTTTTATTTTTAAAAGACGACTATCTATATCACATATACATATTCAAAAATATGTACAAAATAAATAGACATACAAATCCGCACTTATATTTACAGTACAAAACATACATATATATCTGCATATGTATTTACAAAATGGAAAAGGCTCAAAAATATCCTTGAACTATCTGAAATAGCTCAAAAATGTCCCTCGTTAGATTTTTAGCTCAAAAATATCCCTCCGTTAAATATTTGGCTCAAAAATATTCCTCCCTCTAACGGAATTCGGAAAAGGATCAAAAATACCCCTGAACTATTTGAAATGGGTCAAAATAACTCTCTGTTAAATATTTGGCTCAAAAATACCCATCTCCTTAACAAAATTAAATTATTTTGATTGAATTAAATCCTAACTTTAACTTTTTAACCCTAATACTTTAATTGTTTTACATAAAAGTATTTTTTTAATTTAAAAATAAGATAATAAAAAAAAGTATTTGAATTATAATATAAATTGGTTGAATTTATTTGGAAAATAAATATACATTTATTCTAAAAAGGTATTTTCACTTTACATCTTTTTAATCTTTAAAGAAATTAACGAAATTAACGAAATATCAATTTTCACTTAAAGAAATTAACGAAATATAAATTAAATGATGAACTTTATATAAATTAACGAAATAATCGAAATAATTTAATTTCGTTAAGGGAGGGGTATTTTTGAGCTAAATATTTAATAGAGGGGTATTTTTGACCCATTTCAGATAGTTCAGGGGTATTTTTGATCCTTTTCCGAATTCCGTTAGAGGGAGGGGTATTTTTGAGTCAAATATTTAACGGAGGGGTGTTTTTGAGCCAAAAATCTAACGAAGGACATTTTGAGCTATTTCGGATAGTTCAGGGATATTTTTGAGCCTTTTTCATTTACAAAAATACATATCTGACTCGTAAGTATATATAAACATATAGGACACAAAATCTCTATAACAAAAAATACAACTATATACATATACATATAAGTAATCAAAAAATACATGATACATGTTTTAAACAGTAAAAAATAAAAATAAATACATATGTTACCCTCTAAAATAACATAGAATAGTTCAAAAACAAATTCAACACCTTACAAAAATACATATGAATATGCATTTGTATATATAAAATATAAATACGTGCACATGCCCCAAAAAAATTTATAATACATTTGTGACATAATACATCTGTCTAATTACGCTTGAACTACATATTTCTTCTTCTTCATGTAGACACCACAAATATTCTTATTACAAAAAATTCTTGTACTGCTCTTTTAATAACATCGCCTTAATACGTTCTTCAATATCATTAACTGTGTGACATTCTATATGTGGTGCAAACCTTGAAAGTACTCTTGCCATCAATATATGATCACGCGGTACCCATAGAACAAAATAATGACATAAATCTATATTACATGTACTTTTAAAAAAAAAACACGAGATACATAGTATGCATATGTTTTCTTTTACATAATACATATTACATTACAAAAAATACATATAGCTTTGTATATGTATTTATAAAATATATGTCTGATCCATATGCATACAAAATACAAATACAAGTATGACTCTGATATGTATTTACGAAATATATATCAAATTCATATCAAACATTAACGAACATAACTATAATATATATCTTCATATATATTCGTGAAATACAAATGTGAGTCATATAAAATAATAAATAAAAATGCACATCTTAAACAGTAATAACTATAACTATATACATTTACATATAACTAAACCAAAAAAATATACATAATACATATTATGAACATTAAAATATACTAAAAATAAAAAATATATGTTACCTTCTAAAAAAATATATCAACATAACCATATGTGTATAAAAAATACATATATTTTACATGACCTATAAACTAATAAAAATACAAATACGAATATCTTTAAAATTTCAAAAATAAAGCATCATTAATATTTTTTTTTCTCCATAACTGTGATTAAATTTTAAAATAAAGCATTTGAAAAACGAAATGAAAAGGGGGAGGAGGAAAAGAGAAGCAGAAGTGTAAAAATAAAAGCAAAAAAAAGAAATAAAAAATTAAAATAGAAAAAAAGAAGAAGAAAACAAAAATAGGAAAAGAAAAAAATATGAGAAAGGTAAAAAAAAAAAGAAAACGAAAAAAAAAAAAGAAAAAACGAAAAAGGAAAACAAAGAGAAAATAAAGTGGAATAAAAAATGAAAAAGAAATCAAAATAAAAAAAATAAAACGATTAAAAAAAAGAAGATGAAAAAAAAAACTAACAAGAAAAAAAGTTAGAGATATAAAAGAGAAAAAAATAATAATGATGTTTTATTTTGAAATTTTGAAGATTATGAAGATAATAATCTTCAGATTTGAGTTTAATTTGGAAAAGAAATTTACTAATTTAAATAAGAGTAATTTATGGAAAAGGAATCTACTAATCTGTGTGGAAAAAAAAAGTGATTTTTGTGAAATTTATTTTTTGGGTAAATTGGAGAGAGGTAAAATAATGAAGTGAAGATAGAAAAGAAGAGTCAAACATGCATGTGTAGAGTTAATGAACAAAAAAATGCTACTTTTACTATAAAATGTAATTTTAAAAAGGTGTTGATAGATATTGTAATTATGGTCTTAAGTTTATCACTTTCTGTAATTTTTCCTTAATTATTTCACCTACTTAATTTAAATATTTGACCAAAGCTTAAGGCTTTTCCTCTTTTAAAAATCTTGATTAAGTTTATCTCTTTTTTAGTCAATTAAAATGAGAAGTCGTCATTATTTTTAGATATGATCATACTCAATTTCCTTTACCCCATTTTTCTTGAAATTGTTTTATTATTAAAATTCATCTCTTTACTTAACAATATTAAACCTCTTTTTTCTTAAAAAAAAAATAATTTTAAAATATTTAGTTTAAACAGATGATATCTACGTGTTAGCAGACATTTTAGATGCCTTAAAAACGTTTCTAAAGTGTTAATATGAATCTTTACCTGAATTTCTTAATCTTTAAATAGTTTTTTTGTTTTAAATCTATAAAGATTTTTGTATTTGGATGCTAAATTTAGAGATAATTTTTATCTATATAAATTCAATATTTGTATTTCTATGCACAACTGAATTTCGTGGATAAATACGTTGAATGTATAAATGCATTGAAATTGTACTTTAATTTATATATTTATATATATAATCTGAATTTATATCCATTTTATACATTTTAATCTGTATCAATTCATATTTATCTTGAAGATATAGTTGTAAGTGTTTGTATTTTTATTTGGATACTAAATTCATAGCTAATTTTTACTTGTATCGATTCAATATTTGTATTTTTATTAATAGTTAATTTTTGTGGATAAATACATTGTATGTATAAATACATTAAAATTATATTTTTCGTGGATAAATACATTGTATGTATAAATAAATTAAAATTATATTTTAAATTCTGAAGTCATATGATGAAATTATAGAAAATTTAGTTTGAATTCTATTTTTGTATTTCGAAAATTAAAAGGTAAACTATATATTAAAAATCTATATACATTTAATCACTAACTCAAATCTATAAAATGTAATTATTAAAACTTAAACTAAGACGTTGGTTAAGAGGGGTCTAAATTAGCTATATGTAAAGTTTTGCCATTAAATTTTTATCCAAAAATGATATTGTGAGAGAATCGATATTAGTAGTTAACTTTGTGTGTCTAATCCATCATCAAACTCGCCATACCTTTTGATAGCATCTAGGGTGACCCACTTGCATTAAGATTGACGGGTTTCAATGTGAATCAAGAAGATGCTTATGATAAAAGAAGAACCCTAGAATGAGTCCAAGAATTATGAAGAAAAATGGGCTAAGTGCTACATATATTTGATGATTCAAGTTCAAGCCCGAAAGGAAGAAGATAGGGTCTATACGAGTTTTGAGTAAATTTGAAAACTTTTTCTTATTTTCTTAAGGGAGAATTTTTGGTATTATTTTTATATGCTTTCCTAGTCCTAGTAGGATTTTATTTATTATTTTCATAAAAATAGATCCTAATCTCATGCTATTTGAAATAACTTTTTCCTAGTCCTAGTTAGATTTGATAAAGATAAATCTCAATCTCATGCTATTTGGGATAGTATTTTTCTTTATATATAGAGATGAATTTTGTTATTTGTAATCAAACAACATTATTATTAATTGAGACTTTCTCTTATTTACACCTTTGTGTGTGACTACTTGGGATTTATCTTGCAACCTTATAAGCATGATTCTTTAGGCGGTAAGATTAATTTTTAATTTGATATCTTTGATTTCTATTAAAGTCGGTAAGATTAATTCTTAACTTGATTTCTTTGGTTTCTATTAAAGTTAATTAAAGAAGGTGATTAGTCCTATACTAATTGTTGTCTTTAATTTCTTCAAAATAAGGGTCTGGATCATTTTTTATATAAGTTCTTGAATTGAATCTATTAGTATCATAATTAGTCTTAATCCACTAATTTTAAATACTAAGATCAATTAGAATTCTTAGCACTTAATCTCAAAATTAGGTATTTATTCTCGAATTTCATCTATCTTTAATTTCTCATCTTTAATCTTAGAGGTTTTCACTTACGCATTATTTTCTTGTTTATTAAAGTAACCCGATTCTTATCACCTTTATTCCACACAAATCCTCAATTCACCCTAACTGTTTCTCATTCCTGAGCTATTTTTTCCCTTCAAATCCACTATCTATCGTAAAACATCACTCATTCGCAAGCAAAGCTTGAGACCGTTCAGTTTCTTTTTGCTTTCACATTCTTATCCGATAACAATAAGGTATACTATCAGTGACTCCTTCTAAATAGCTATTTTGCTCGGATTCTTAAAAATACCGATGAGTGTGTGTCGAATTCTTTAAAAATTGTGTATTTTTAAAGAACTTAGAGTGGGGCATTACCATTTCTTAGATCCATGAATCCAATTCAATTCAGTGGGATCCCTCATTTTTTAAGAGTCCAGGCAACATAGCTAAATAGAGCACATTGTTAGACTTAATATTTAGAAATATTTAGCTCTTTTATCTGAAATATGGCATACAGTTAAGGGAAAATAATCATGATTCAACGAATCGAAAAACAAAATCAAAACAACTATAACAAATCACATGCATCATACAATCGCAAATAATATCACGAGTTAAAGCAACGAAAAACTTTTGGTTTATTTTATTATTTCTTATTAGTGAATAAACTAAAACGACGTAGAAAAATTTCAAAGCAGAAGCAGACAACAATCAGTTGAAAATGAAATTAGAAAGATAAAAAGAAGATCAAACAAAGAAATCAAAAGACTGACACACAAACCCTATGAAATGAAAATCAAAAAAAGAAAAACTTCTCAATAGAATTTAACCAAAGCAATAATGTAAAACTGATGAACATAAGTAGAAAATAAAAATCAGATAATATGAAAGTTAAACTACCATGTACGACAAGTTGTTCCCGGGGATTCAATAACTTACTTGTCTTTGTAAATTTCTAATTCATCGTCTGCACAATCTCACACAACATTCCCTGCAAAATCGAATAATCGAATAAATAAATTCAAGAGAAAATACTATTTGCAATTCTAAATGGACATCTATGGCATAAAATATAAAAATTTGAAAAGAATAAACATAATAGTTCAAATAGCGTAATCCAACAACCACAATCATGACATTTGTGACACCCTTACAGCTAAGAATAATCTAAGGTGACCCAGCATGCACCCAACATCCATAGACTTGTCAGCAACTATAGGCGTTCATGTAAGAAACCTTTACCAAAATGACACAGACATGTACATTTCGAAGAGTGTAGAGTATTGAATCTCTTAGAAGTTCAGCTATTTGTTGCTTTATGCTTACAAAAATAAGTCTTTTTTAAAATTAAATTGCGACAATATTTCCAGTAAACAACACATAGAGATAAAACAGTTGAGAAACAAGCTGATGCAAAAGCATTTAGCTAGACACTTTAGGTTTTACGTTTCATAGCTACGAGGTAAAGAGGAGTAAATCATTTCACTGTAAGTTTTTTCATTGATAGCTTAAAGTGATTTTATCTCTTACTTTCTCCACTCCATTTACTTTATATTCCCCTTGATTGCACAAAG
Organism: Capsicum baccatum var. pendulum; assembly: GCA_030864225.1. NCBI lineage: Eukaryota > Viridiplantae > Streptophyta > Magnoliopsida > Solanales > Solanaceae > Capsicum > Capsicum baccatum. The sequence goes on along the minus strand of CM061558.1, from coordinate 68,373,590 downwards.
TAGAAAGGTAATGAGATGTTTTATTAATAAGAGTATATTATGAACATAAATCAATGTTCTAGGGTGTGTTGAAATTTCAGCACATACACAAAGTCAATGCGCAGCGGAAAAATAAATAGAAACGTACCTTCAGCCATTATTGTTCAAGTGTTGTAAAGAATCACCTTTGTCAAAATCTTAAAAAGAAAACATGCAAAGAGACACCTAAAAATGTTCTAGCCTATGCCTATCAAAGGTGTGCTAGACTGATGGAGTCACAAACGTATTTATAGGTAGGTTAGAAACTCTTAGGCAAATATCTTTAACCCTAAGGACTTTTATAGTTATTTCTTGCCATCAAAGAAATACCATATATACATAACTTGGAGGAAAAGTAATTGACTAATTTAATACTTTACTTGGGAGACAAGGTAAATTTCTTACCAAAAATATGTGAGTCATTAATACGTGATATTCTTACACTCTTCCACTTGACTCACATATCAAAATCAGATAATTCTTTATGAGTGAAAATAAATAATATGGTCATAAGCACATATTCACTCAACTTAATAGTTATGCAAAAATCACTTTTATCAAGAATATATTAATGCAAGAATCATGGCAGTCACACTCTTAATCAAACTCTTTCTTCAACGTATTACGATGTTCAATATGTTCAAAACAAAGTGTCCAATAATTTAATAAATGAGCTTAATATAAGTCATTTAGAGTCCAACTTTATTTGATCCAATGATTACTTTATAATACATGAAAATCAAAATGTACACGTTCATGTATATAAAAATGATAATGTCTAGACAAATTGTTAGAGAATATAGCAAGATTACAATGAGTTACTAAGTCCCATACGGGTCACATAAACCTTGAAAACATTAGCTGGTAAACATTTAGTCATAGGATCAGCTATCATCAAAATAGTACTAACATGTTCAAAACTCACATCTTGTTTCTTGACATGATCTCTATCAATCAAATACTTTATGTCGATATGCTTACTTCGGCTGCCACTCTTATTATTCTTTAAAAAGAATAGCGCAGTTGAATTATCACAAAATAATTTTAATGATCATGTAATAAAATCAATAACTTTAAGTCCTGAAGTAAAATTCTTCAACCATAACGCCTGTGATGTAGCTTTATAGCATGCTATAAATTCAGCTTCTATTATGGATGTTACAACAATGGTTTGCTTAACACTTCTCCATATATACCACTTTATTTGCATCCACCCAAATTGGAGTATGAATATCAGTGACTTCTAATGAGTCATAATATCTGTATGTAAGCTTAATATCCGTGGTTCCTTATAAATATCTCAAAATTCGTTTGCCAGCTTTCCAATATTCAAGACCAGGGTTACTTTGATATCTATTAAGCATTCCTACTACAAAGACAATAGCAGGGCTAGTGCAGACTTGTGCATACATAAGATTCCCAACAAGTAAAGCATATGAAATGTCTTTCATTTTCTCTTGTTCCAATGCATTTTGTGGGCATTGATTCAATGAGAATTTATTACCTTTAATGATAGGTGTTGCTATAAGTGAACAATCTTTAATTCCGTATCTTTTTAATATTCCTTCAATGTAGGCTCTTTGAGATAGTTCAAGCAATCATTGAGATTATCTCTGTGAATCTCTATGACAATGACATATGAAGCTTCACCCATATCCTTCATTTCAAAATTTTGAATGAGAAATTGTTTCGTCTCATGCAACAACCCCAAATCATGACTAGCAGTAAAATGTCATCCACATATAGGACTAGAAAAATATATTTATTCCAACTTATTGTAAGGTATATACATTGATCAATGATGTTCTCCATAAATCCGAATGAAGAAACAACATTATGAAATTTAATGTACCATTGCGGGAAGCCTGTTTTAGTTCATAAATAGATTTATTCAACTTGCAAACAAGGTGACTTTCATTCTTATCACTAAATTCTTCAGGCTGAAGCATGTATACCTCTTCTTCAAGATCTCCATTCAAGAAAGCCCTTTTCACATTCATTTGATGTAACTCAAAATCAAAATGATCTACCAATTTCATGATTATTCTTAATGAATCCTTTTTTGACACAGGGGAAAGGGTTTCAGGGTAATTAATACCTTCTTTCTGAGTGCAACCCTTGGCTATAAGTCTAGCTTTATATCCCTCAGCATTACCAGATGAGTCTCTTCTGATTTTATAAACCCATTTAGATCCTATAGTAGAGACTCTTTTTAGTAATTCAACGAGATTCCAAACTTTATTTTTAGCCATAGATTCTATCTCTTCTTTCATGGCATCATATCGAAGTGTGGAGTTTTCTCTACTCCCGACTTATGAAAATAAACATGGATCATCTTTTAGTCCAATATCATAATTAGACTCTTGAAGATATACAACATAGTCATTAAAAATTATTGATCTACGAACTCTTGAGGATCTTCTTACTTCTACTGGTTCAGGTGATCCTTCAACAATGAATTTAGGTAAAGCGGGTTGTTCTTTATGTGGCTTATCAAGTGGTGATGGCTCTTGAACTTGTTGCTCTTTAGGTAATTCATGAGAATTTAACTGATTTAAGTTTTCAGTATATAAAGGTACCATAAGTGGTTTCCTTATCTCTTTTAGTTCCATCACTTGAGCTGAACCATTCCTACTTACTTCATGTTCCTTAAGAAATTTAGCATTTCTAGCCTCAACACTTTAGGAGAATGAGAAGGACAGTAAAACCTGAATACTTTAGAGTTGACCACATAACCTATAAAGAAATCGCTTATTGTTCGTTCATCCAACTTTTTTAAATATGGATTATAAATTCTCACTTCAGTTAGACATCCCCAAACGTGTAAGTGGCTTAAACTAAGTTTTCATCCTTTAAATAATTAAAAAGGTGTCTTGGGGACAACTTTAGATGAAACTCTATTTAAAATATACACAACAGTTTTTAAGGTTTCATTCCATAAGGATAAAGATAAACTTGATCTACTAATCATGTTTTTTACCATGTCCATTAATGTGCGGTTCCTTCTTTTGGCCACATCATTTTGTTGTGGTGTTCCTGGCATGGTATATTGTGTAATTATACCTTTTTTTAAGGAACTCAACAAATGGGCCTTTAACTTGTCCCCTTTTTGCGTACCTACCATAATATTCTCTACCCCTATCAGATCTTATAATTTTGATCTGAGCTTCAATTTATTTCTCTACTTCTATTTTAAAACGTTAAAAGCATCAAGTGCTTCTGATTTATTAAATAAAAGATAGAGGTGCATATATCTTGAATAGTCATTAATAAATGAGATGAAATATCTTTCACCATTCAAGCAAGGGGTAGGAAAAGGTCCACAAATATTTGTATGTATGATCTCAAGCAATTGAGAACTCCTTTTGTAAATTTGTTGGTCTACTAACCCTTTATGCAGTCCACACGAGTTCCAAAGTCAAAAAAATCAAGAGCTCTAAAAACTCCATCATTAACTATCCTTTTGATTTTTTCAATAGAGATATGTTTCAATCGTTTGTGTCAAACACTTGATCAGTTCTCATTGATAATATATCACTTAGTGCCAATTTCTTTATCATGCGGAGTTATGACATTACATTCAGTCGTGGGGTCAGCTCAAATTTAAATAACTTTTCATACATATTTTTAAAACCAATAACTTTATTGCCTTTCAAAAATTTCATTGTAGACGATTGAAAATTGAAATCATAACCAGCTATGGATAATCTAGAAAGAGAAATTAAATTCCTAGAATACGATAAAACATAAAAGGTGTTTTCTAAATCGAATTGAAAATCATCTTTTAAAATGAGTCTATACGTCTCCACACCTTTCACATGTGATGATGTCCTATTGCCATAATAAATATTTTGTTCAATTTTCGTCGGCTTTCTTAGAGTTAGAAAACCCTGCATGATTTTGGCAATGTGAGTTGTGAAATCAAAATCGATCCACCATGTATTATCAAAAACTTCAATAAAATTAGATTCATAACATACAAAGGTAAAATTACCTTTCTTCAGCCACTTCTTGTATTTTAGGCAATCTTTCTTCCAGTGATCCTTCTTTCTACAGAAACAGCAAGTGTCATTGTCAAGACTGTCCTTCTTCTTCATAGGAATACTTTTGCCGTTTATTGTATTTTTCTTATCACGAGTCACTAAATTTGTACTTTTGGGTATCTCATGCTTCAAACTCTCCTCTTCTTCCACACACATAGTCAAGAGTTCATTGATTGATCATTTATCTTTATGTGTGTTGGAAGATATCTTGAATAGACAATATTCCGTAGGAAGAAAGTTGAAAACAAAATGCATAAGAAATGGTGCAGACATATCAACCTCAAGGAACTTGAGTTTAGCAGCAATATCTCTCATTTTCATAATATGTTCACACACTGTACGACTTTCATCAAATATTATACTTGAGAGCCTCTTCATAAGGGTGTTAGCCAACGTCTTGTCAGAACTTACAAATTTTTCATCAATTGTATTCATGTAAGATTTGACATTGTCGTTGTTAGGGATAAAACTCATAATGATATGACTTATATGATCCTTTATGAGAATTAATCTCAAGCGATTAGATCGCTCCCACCGCTCATAAAAAATCTTAGCCTCCGACGTACTTGATTTCGTAGGCTTAGATGATTCTTCCACACGAAGTGTCAGATCTAGATTCGAGCACCCTAAAGTGAGAAGGGCTTTCTCTTTTCATTCAGTAAAGTTGTCACCAGACAACATTGGAATTTGAGAATTTTCCTCAAATAAAGCAGTGGAAAAATTTGTGTTAACTGCAAAATAAGGATACACATAAATAAGCTATGAAAAATATAACCATCAAAATGAATCACGTAAATATCAATTCTTAAGTAAATTTTAAATCATCCTGTGGGTAGAGGTTGCACCAATGCATAGAATTACTTAACTTCATTAGACTAGCAAACCGAATAAAACTAAAAAATAATCCATACCTGTGGACATAGAATTAATTTTAAATAGAAAGGTTTACTATCTATTTCAATTAATCTAACCAAATTAGTTACCCCCCTATGGGGTAAGGTTACTATTTTTATAAGATAATAAAACTTTATTAGATGTCATTATTATATTTTAATCACTTAACTTTATGTGATTAAATAACTGATTTTCTTTATACCATATGCTTGGGATGTTGTGGCTAACCCAAACATATGATAAAAGAACTCAAAATGACATCTCACAATAGTTAATTTTAAAAATTAACTTAAACAAAGTTTAATTCTTAAGATGTTAAAGCGGATTGAATAGGCAGAGCCTACATCAAAGCAATCCATTGTATAAAGTATCCTTTATTAATCGGAGAAAAAGTCGTACAACAAAGAAATAGGTTGAGCCTACATGTCCTTTGTTAAAATTGTAATTTTTTAGCCATAGTGATAATAGTTTACATACGATAAGGGAATAGATTGAGCCTACATATCTCCCATTCATATTTCTTATAATTAATCATGATGTTATAAGAAGAATATGATACAATAATTGAATGTACAATTAAAATAATACTACTATTTTATCATAACTAAAGGATTTTAAGAATAATTCAAATAGCCAAATGAAAAACTTCTTAATACACCATGGACAATTAAGTAACTATATTGATTTAAGCATGATTGCACTTAGAGATAATTAATTACAAACTTAAAGGAAATATTTCAAGTAATTATAACATATTCACAAAAAAAATTAATGAGACAAGTTATATTCCATAAGTCATTATCTCAAGTGAACAGTGAGAATTCATTGAACAGATTCATCCAATTAATTATGCGTAAACATAATGAAACACTGAACAACATAGCTAAAGCTGGATCTCTGATACCACATATTGATATTTCAACACATACACAGAGCCAATGCACAACGAAAAAATAAATAGAAACGTACCTGCAACCATTATTGTTCAAGTGTTGTGAAGAATCACCTTTGTCAAAACCTTAAAAAGAAAACATGCAAAGAGACACCTAAAAATCTTCTAGCCTATGCCTATCAAAGATATGTTAGAAATTGATGGAGTCACAGGCATATTTACAGGTAGGCTAGGGACTCTTTAGGCAAATAACTTTAACCCTAGGAATTTTCATTGTTATTTCTTGTCATCAAGAAAATATCATATATACATAAATTAAAGTAAAAGTAATTGACTAATTTAATACTTTACTTGGGAAACAAGGTAAATTTTTTATCAAAAATATGTGAGTCAGTAATACATAATATTATACGTAATATTCTTACGAGATGATGATATTGAAGTATAACTACTACTGTTGATGTAACATTAACCTTCATTTTTTATCAAAAATATGTGGGTGTTATAAATGTATTTACATTATAGTGAATGTCTATCAAGATCTATTTTGATATCTATTAGAATTTGAAGCATCCGTCTTTTACTCAGACTAGGAGTAAATTTTCCCTATAAATAGAGGAGTTTTGTTCATTGTATTTACAATCATATAATCTCTCATCCTCAAGAGAAGAAATAAGAATTACTCTCTCTTCTCTCTCTACTCTTGTTCTTTATTCTTTCTTACTTTATAACACGTTATCAGCACGATACTCTGCCAAACAAGGTGAGATTATAAATCTGAAGGATTTCAAGGTTAGTAATGTTTTATGTTATCTTTCTTTTGCTACTACTAATATAATTATTATTGGATTTGAGAAAAAAAATTGGTTTGAACCATTTATATTTTAAATTTATTCCTTAAGAATAATATTATCAAAAAGGATGATAATATGTTGGGTTCAAGTCCGATCGATTCATGCCTAAGATGCCTTTATATGGATCAAATATTGAGTTTGAATCTCAATACACCATATTGATGATATTTTGATGGCAAAGGCAAAATAATGGGTGTTTGATAAAAAGTCATAAAATTCGACCCATTGAATATGCTCCATTCCGTGAAGTGAATGTGGTAGCAATATATGATAAGTCTGAAATATGACAACTTACTTCATTCTTGAGGTGTATGTGGTAGCAGTGCTAATATGTCTGAAAGAAGACAAGTGATTGAATGCACGAATATACGCGTGGAGGGACAATATAATAATGATCATCAAAAGTGATGATATTTTCACATGCTTATATGATTATAAGATATGCTAGAGAAAAAACAAAGTTTCTACATCATATGTATGCCTCGATTTGCTTCTGAAGTAGCAAAATCTTGAAAGAGGTTATAAGCTATCATAGTTTGATAGGCTTAAGGCACAATTATATTCCATTCTTGGAGAATGAGAAACTTATTAATGCAAACGTGCACTTGATTGTGATTGTATCACAACTCACCTCCGAAAGAGGTTGAATAATTTTGAAATCTACTTCTGAAGTAGTAAATCTGAAATTTATTCATGTAATAGTAAATCTGAAATTTACTAAAGAAAAAGTACATGTCATGGTAAACTTGGAGTTTACTAGAATAAAAGTTCATAAATTGATATGAACGATTGTGACATCTCGAAGATGTGCATGTATTGAAGAACTAGAAGATTGTTCAAGAATTGTTTATATCGTTTGTTCTCATGATAAGTTGGTTGGACCAACTAATGTTGGGATTGAATTTCTTAAATCTGAAAAATATAAAAGGTGAATATGGGCTCGTTCACCTATCATATGATATGTTGAAAAGATGCATCAATAAGATGATCACATGTACATTCATTGTCAACTTGCAGTTTGACATTCCTAAAGTTGCTTGCTCAATAAAATCGAGTTAAGAACATAATTTTCAGATTGTACAAACAAGAAAGTTATCTTGATGATGATGGTTTAGCATTGAATGCCTTCGATAAATAGCTAAACCATCGCTAATGAGAACAAAGCTTCATGTGTTGGTCTGAAATATGATAGTTGCATACAATAATAATTGTATGCATTAGACCAATAAATTAAGATTATTTCTTCCCCCTTAATTGGTTCAAGGTCATGAACCAACTATTTCATCTAATAGTTTTGATGTGCGGTATACGATTAATGAACATACCATGATGCACAAAGATGGATTCCTCAAAGAAGATAGAGGATGTATGTTAGTTTTTCTAACATAAGAGGGAGATTATAAGCAGTTATGAAATATGTTAGGAATTATCATCAGATCCTCATTCAAAAGATAATTCTAGTCAAATACCGAACGCATCTCATATTTAAGCTGCAAGTGCTCCTATTTTGTGTTCTTAAAGGACAAAGTCTACGCATTCATAAAGCATGGTAGAACAATCGGTGCCAAATGAAATTATTCTTGAAAAATAAGGAGCAAATAATCATAATAAGAAGGCAATGAGCTCTTGAAGAGCCTACGACATAGCACTTCATGAAACCTTATGAGAGGTTCATGTACCTGAAAATAATGAAGTGATGAGATCTCAAAATGTTATGTCGCATTGTGAACCGATACAAAATGATATATCATCAATATCTTTGACAAAATATTGACGCAATATTGTGAAAGATTACGAGGATCTGAATTCTACGTTTATTTAAGCATGCTAACGTAGAAAGATTTATCAAGTGACATGAAATGATGCATCTTGGTAAGCGTAAAACTTATTTGATTTGCAGTTCAGACACTTGAAGCTAAGATATCACACATGAAATGTTGAATATTGTCACTTAACAAAATTTATATGAAAACTTCTTTAAGGGTTCAAAATATAAAAGTTTTTGGGAAACTTATTGATAATCCTTATATTGTATAAGCTTATAGCTTGAAAATTATTGAAACTCTTGGAGAGTTTTCAAAAGCAATAAGATTATTTGCTGAAATGAGAAATATACCAATTTGAATTGGTTATGAAGTACCATATCTTAGTATAATTGGTGCACTCATGTATCGTGTAAAATACTACAAGACCCAATATAGCCTTTCGCTCAATTTGTTAGGAAGGTATATTTCTACTCCTACTATGAGGCATCGAAATGTGATAAGATACATGAGTTTTAATGATTTTCTAAAGATTTCAGTCCCGATATTACTGATCATGCTGAGTTGGGTACTCATCTAACCCGCATAAATCTCGATCTCAAACATACAATGTGTTCACATATGGGGATACTGTCATATCTTGGAGATATACAAAGCAGTCTATCTAGACACTTTATCGAACCATAATGAGATAATAGCTATTCATGAAGTAAGTCAAGAATGAGTATGGCTGAGATCATGATACATCTCATTCGAGAAAAATGTGGCGTGAAATGTGACAATGTACCCACAATTTTATATGGAAATAATGCAACATGCATAACACATCTTGATGGATTCATAAAAGGAGATAGAACGAAGCACATTTCATCAAAACTTTTCTACATACATGAGCTCCAAAAGAATGGTGATATTAACGTGCAACGGATTCGTTCAAGTGACAATGTGGCTGTTTTATTCACCAAGTCTCTTTCAATTGCAACTTTCAAGAAGATGGTGTACAAGATCGGGATGCAAAGGTTCAATGATGTTCTCATTAGGGGGAGTTAATACCCGTTGTACTCTTTTTTCCTTACGAGGTTTTGTCCCACTGGATTTTCCTTGTAAGGTTTTTAATGATGCAGCCGATATGCGTATTGTTAGAAATGTGTACTCTTTTTCCTTCACTAGAGTTTTTATCCTACTGTTTTTTTCTAGTAAGGTTTTAACGAGGCACATTATCTATCTAGACATTCAAGGTGGAGTGTTGTAAATGTATTTACATTATAGTGAATGTCTATCAAGATCTACTTTGATATCTATTAGGATTTGAAGCATCCGTCTTTTACTCAGACTAGGAGTAAATTTCCCCTATAAATAGAGGGGTTTTGTTCAGTGTATTTACAATCATATAATCTCTCATCCTCAAGAGAAGAAATAAGAATTACTTTCTCTTTTCTCTCTACTCTTGTTCTTTATTCTTTCTTGCTTTATAACAGTGGGTCATTGATATTGTAGTATAACTACTACTGTTGATGTAACATTAACCTTCATTAGTTAAGTATATCTTCTTATTTTCTTTGGGTACGATCTTTCCTCGGAATAGACGTGTAAACACGAGGAAACTTTGTGCACTGAGGTTTCCCCCCGCGCCTCTTTTTACAATAGGGTAACGGCAAGATTGACGAGGATGTCTCGCACCGTATTGGGGCGGGATGGATGAAGTGGAAGCTCGCGTCGGGGGTGTTGTGTGATAAGAAGGTGCCGCCCAAGCTTAAAGGCAAATTCTACAGGGCGGTAGTCCATCCGGCCATGCTATATGGAGCGGAGTGTTAGCCAGTTAAGAACTCCCACATCCAAAAAATGAAGGTGGCAGAAATGCGGATGTTGCGTTGGATGTGTGGGCTGACTAGAGGGGATAGAGTTCGGAATGAGATTATCAGGGAAAAGGTTGGTGTGACTCCAGTGGAGTATAAGATGCGGGAAGTCCGATTGAGATGGTTCGGACACGTGATGAGGAGGGGCATGGATGCCCCGGTTCGTAGGTGTGAGAGGCTAGCGTTGGATGGTTTTAGGCGGGGTAGGGGTAGGCCGAAGAAGTACTGGGGTGAGGTGATTAGGCGGGACATGGAGTAGTTACAGCTCACCGAGGACATGACCCTAGACAGGAAGATCTGGAGGACGCGAATTAGGGCAAAAGGCTAGGGTCAGTTTGGGTCGCTAGTGTAGGGAATTACTTGGTGGGGGTATTATTCTGGTTATGATACCTTGTTCCATGTTTTATTACGAATCTGTGTGTTTTTCTCTGTTTTTATTACTTATGGGTGCCGTATTTATGTTATGAAATCTTGCTCTGTGCTTTACTATGTATTTGTGTGGTATCTCGTGTCTTAAGCCGGGGGTCTATCGGAAACAGCCTTTCTACCTCTTTAGAGGTAGAGGTATGGACTACGTACATCTTACCCCCCAGACCCCACTAGGTGGGAATACACTGGGTTTGTTGTTGTTGTTGTTATTGTTTGTATTGGATAGTTTTGTACTTTTTTGTATATTGTTTGTATTGGACAGTTTTGTACCTTTTTGTTTTTTAATAAGAATTCCCGTTGTCACAGAGCCTCTTAACCATCTGATTAGGCATGAGAACAAATAGAATCCAGTTGAAAGCAGACCCATTGCGTCATTTACTCTGATTCCAACCACAACAATTTTGACGATGCCCATTGTGCATAAACTCTATTGGGTGCTTTCAATTCCCACTCCAGTGGGACATATATATATATATATATATATATATATATATATATATATATATATACATATTGTAGAAATAAGTTGGTTAAAGCAAGGACGGTGTTGTAATTGTATAGCTTCACAGAATTGGTTTAACATTGTTGATGACTAACTCTGTGAAGACAGTTTGTTAGTTAGTTAGGATGCTCAGTGTTAATCAAGTAGCTTAATAAATACTCAGTGTTCAGTAGTATGTATAGATAGATCAATATTTACGTTGTATGAATTGACACTTAGAGATCAATAACAAAAGAATAAGACTACTGTCTCAGTTCTCTTTTCTTTTTCTGAGTTTTACTTCTTCTTTCTCTTGTCCCTTCTTTCTTTAATCTCTACAGAGCTCAGAGCTTGAACTCTTATACAAATAACTGAAATTCTTCATATACCAACGATCTCCTCTTCGATCTCACCATTCTTATACCCCCTTGACCCCATTACATATGTTCCTCCCGTATCTAGTTTAATGTTTCCGATAATGGAAAAACAAAATTCATCTTTTGAAAATTTGATGCGAGTTCCTTGAAATGGATATGATAGTGGATTGGAATAAATGCGTGGGGAGGAAGTTTAAATTGGCATTTAAAAAAAAAAAAATCAAAATTGATTTATTTTTAAAATAAATATTCATTTGTATTACTTTTAAAATAAATATTCGATTTTTTATTTTTTTTAAAGGACACGACTGAATTCAAAATTCAAAACTAAGAAGTCCTAATAGGTGGCAAAGTGGTTTATTTTGCATAAAGAATGACACTTTGGCTTTTTATAATTATGTCACTTGGTTTAAAGTGGGAGAATCTTTCATTTCTTTTTATACTAGAAGTGCAAGGCACATGTCAGCACGGACCAAATAGTAGAATATGTGGATTGTAATTTTTAAGTTTTAAGATTTATTTTGGAGTAGAAAGTTTGGGCAGTAGAATATTTTCATTAGTATGATTGAGCTGAGGGAATCACAACTGAAACCTTTTTTAAACCTTCGTATTGAATTTTGCGATCAGAAATATAAAGAAAGAATGGGCGTAAATCTGATGAAATAGCCTAAATCAAGTATCCAGCGGATTATTGATTTTCAATATTGCAAAGATTAAGAATCATGTAAACTTATCCGATAAAGAGAATACACAACTTAGATTCGCTATTATTTTGTTTAGTTATTATTTTTAACACAGGAAAAGAGTGTTGTTTTTTAATAGAGAAGGAAGAGTTGAGATTTTCTTTTCTTTATTTTATTTTTAAAACAGAGAAATGTTAATTAATATTAAGGAGCTGTAACAAGTTGAGAAAGATGACTACACATATTTGATAGAAAATTTGCTAATGTTAAGAAAGTGCGAAGTGCTTGGTAGCAAATTTGTGATAGATACACATTTTTTGTACCTAAATTTACTTTATTTATATTTAAATTAGTTTGTAAAAATCTTTTGCAAATAATCTTTATGCTTCTTTTCTTTAATTTCTTTAAAATATAGTAATAAAATTTACTATGTTTTATTCTTCTCACACTTTACTGCATACATTTTATCATCTTTAAATCTCATTATACCATTTTACCCTTTTTAAACATCACTGTACATTAAAATCACGATTGAAGCAGCTGAAGCAGAAATCAGTCAATTTTTAATTTTTTTTGGTTAATTATTGTATTTACAGTATTTTTTATTTCATTTTCAAATAATATATGTTGTTTTATATCTTCTTCTGTCTCGTCCCAATTTATGTGACGCTAATACAATTTTGACAGTCAGTCAAATATTTTATGTTGACATATCATTTTGTTATTCTTATTTTTCTAATACATAAATGACTTAGAATAAACAGTGATATAGTAAAATCATCGTTTGAAAGAAAAAAATTTAATTTAAAACATTAAGAGTTAATTTTGCTGTCTATTTTATTTTTCATTAAATATTATTTATTTTCTTAATACCTAGATGACTCATAATAATTAATTAAGAGCGATTGATTATGTTATTACTATAAAAATTAATATAATTTTATCATATCCAATAGTAATCATTGATAATTTACCGGAATAGTATATTAATTAAATACGGGATGCTATATTTGCATATGCAAAATATGCTATTATTAAATATTATTGGATAGCGCATTATATTTATTTTTCACAATAATAAAATTTTACTATATATTTTTCTTTATTTCTTTTTAACTTGATACATATTGACCCAACACAAATTCTAAGAAAATATTCATTAGAAATTTATTTTATTTTATTAATTTTGTACTTTAAAAATTGAAAGTTAAGTTTAAATATTAGTATTTCTATATAAGAAAAAAATAATTTTAAAATTTAAATTTACTAAAATAAATAAATAGAAAGATTAATTTTTTTTATATAAAAGTCAATTAAAATAATAAAATTGATTTACTTTAAATATTTAGTTGTAATTAATTAAGATAATTTTTTATTTTGTCATGATTTATGCTGCACCAATAAAATTTTGAGAGTTGAACAAAACTTCTATCTATTTTTAAAAATGTATTTTAACTTGTTAATTATTGTGATTTATAATAATTTTTACATAATTATCCAATAATATATTTACTCCCTGTGTCCCAATTTCTGTGGCTTCGATGCAATTTTAAGAGTCAACTAAAATTTTGATATATTTTTTAAATATTTTAAGTTGTTTATTATTATGATTTGCAATACTTTTTATTTATCTCAATTTATGTGGCATTGCTAAAATAATGAGGGTCAATAGAATTTCTATATGTCTTTTAAATATTTTAAGTTATTAATTATTGTAATTTGTGGTAACAAATTAGTTTTGAACATGATAGCCAATTAAATAAATAAAATATTTTTACTTCCAATATGTAGTTATAGTTAATTAATATAAATTAATATAGTATATTAAATATTTAAACCATTATAATGAAACAATGGAATTATTATATATTGAGGTATGATATGTAATTAAGTGAAAGTAGAAGGGTTTTTTGGTAATTACATAAGAGGTGGTCGAAACCACCTCTTCTATATAATAGAAATACCTTACTTTTTTTTAGATAATTATTTCAATTGTTTAATTTTATTTAAGATAAGTTGGCTTGACACTCCCCTTATAAAAATATTTACTATAAATTTATTTTACTAAATTAATTTTATAAAAAACAGTATAAAAGTTTTTAATTATTTCTTAAGAGAGTAGATAATCAAAAACATTTGTATTATTATTATTATTAATATTATTATTATTATTGTTGTTGTTGTTGTTGTTGTGGATTGGCATTTTTTTTAATCAAAATGTTCACTTTTTTCTTTTTTTGAAATTATGCATTTTTAGTGAAAATTTACATTGAATTTTTCTAGTGCTTATACTTGGCACTCTAGGAGGCTTTTGCCCCTCTTGTTTTTTTTGTTGTACTATTATAGAAGAGTGAGTGAAGACATGTACATCAACATGTTTGCTTATATGTCATTATCTAATTTTAGATGGTATTTTAATCATTTCATTAATTGATGATTTAGGTTTTTTTTTCCTTTTTAATGAACAATTCTTTAGTTTAATCAATACTGAAGAATAATATTATGTTTTCTAATTTATGTGGTGTTTTTTAAATTTCATGAGTTAAATTTAAATTTTAATTATAAGATTTCGGTGAATTTTGGTGCACAGGGAGTAGGTATGGAGTGGTTGACTCGGTTATTTAACATAATTTTCAAGACAGCAAGGCTGCCTGAAGTTTGGAAATGGAGTACGATGATTTCGTTGTATAAGAATAAAGGCGACATTCAGGATTGGAATAATTATAGAGGTATCAAGTTGTTGAGTCACACTATGAAGGTTTGGGAGAGGGTAGTAGAGTTGAAGTTGCGGAGGATTGTTACTATTTTTGGAAATCAATTTGGATTTATGTCAGGGCGCTCGACTATAGAAGCCATCCATCTCGTCAGGAGACTGGTGGAGCAGTATAGGGAAAGGAAGAGATATTTGTACATGGTGTTTATTGACTTTGAGAAGGCTTATGATAGAGTTTTCATGGAGGTTCTTTGGAGGTATTTGGAGATTAGAGGTGTACCTATAGTGTATGTTAGGGCGATTAGGGATATGTACAACAGAGCCAAGACTCGGGTTTGGACGGGGGGAGGGGGGGGGACTTAGAGCACTTTTCTGTCTTGATGGGTTTACATCAAGGATCGACGCTTAGTCCGTTTCTTTTTGCCTTGGTGATGGAAGTTTTGACGCGACACATTTAGGATGAGGTGCCTTATTATTTGCTTTTTACGGATGATGTAGTCCTGATTGATGAGACTCGTAGTGAAGTTAATGCTAAGTTGGAGGTTCAGAGGTAAACCCTTGAGTCTAAAGGGTTTAGGTTGAGTAAGTCCAAGATGAAATATTTGGAGTGTAAGTTCAGCGAGGTGTCTCATGAGTCCGATGTAGTTGTTAAGCTTGACACTCATTCTATGAGTAAGAGAGATAGTTTCAAGTATCTGGGGTCGATGATTCAGGAGAATGGAAAGATTGACGAAGATTTCACTCATCGGATCGGGGTAGGGTGGATGAAATGGAGGCTCGCCTCCAGTATCTTATGTGACAAAAAGGTACCTCCCAAACTTAAAGGCAAGTTCTATAAAGTGGTGGTTAAACCAGTTTTATTATATGGGGCGGAGTGTTGTCCTATTAAGAAGATCCACATCCAAAACATGAAGGTATCGGAGATGAGAATACTTCGGTGGATGTGTGGGTGTACTAGAAAAGATAGGATTAGAAATGAGGTTATTCAAGATAAGGTGGGAGTGGCTTCGATGGAAGACAAGATGAGGGAAGCGAGGTTGAGATGGTTTGGTCATGTGATGTGGAGGAGTACGAATGCCTCAGTGCGGAGGTGTGAGAGGTTGGCTAGGGATGGTTTCAAGATAGATAGAGGGAGACCTAAGAAATTTTGAGGGGAGGTGATTAGATATGACATAGAGCAGCTTTAGCTTACCGAGGACATGACCCTAAATAGGAAGTTGTGGAGGAGGCGAATTAGAGTAGAAGATTAGTCTGAGTTAGGATGTTGTGTGTTTTGGTGTATACTTGAAGTATCTTGATTTGGGTATTATTGAATATGTTAATTTTTATCGTATCATGTTTTATTACTATTACTTATCTTATCTTAGATTGCTTTATTTTGAGTTGGGGGTCTATCGAAAACAACCTTTCTATCTCACATTTGAGGTAGTGGTATGGACTGCATACACTTACCTCCCCAGATCCCACTTAGTGGGAATATACTGGGTATATTGTTGTTGTTGTACTAGCGCTTAAATCAAAGATGTATTTTTCACAAAAGCGACAGGAGGAAAATTGTAATCATAGTACTTTTTGTATAGTTTTTGAATATTTAAAATTTAATTTTAAAGTATTAAAATAATCTAATTTAATTTAATTCTAAAAATTAGTCAAATTAACTTACGATAACTAAAACATGACAAGTATTTGGAATGAAGGAGTACTGAATTACCACTATATTTAAATTGTGTGACTACTTTTCAAAAACTCTTTAAATGTTATGAAATATAAAGTAAGAACAACAAGAATAGAGAGAGAAGAGAGAGTGATTAGTATTTCTATTGAGAGGTTCCTTGATGGAGTGAATTACAATGAAGGAAAAACCCTTTATTTATAGGGAAAAACTAACCTTGGGGTTTCTAACTTTTTCATAAATGGACATTTACTATATATGGTAAAGTAGACATTCACTATACATGGTAAAGTAGACATTCACTATATATAATAATATAGTTATAACACTCTACCTTGAATGTCTAATTGATAGATAATGTGCCTCGTTAAAACCTTATTAGAAAAAATTCAGTGAAAAAAAATCTAGTGAAGGAAAAAGAATACATATCTCTTACAATATGCATATAGTTTGCCTCATTAAAAACCTTACAAGAATAACTCAGTGGTACTAAATATCGTAAGGAAAAAAGTGTACAACACCTATTAACTCCCCCTAATGAGAACATCATTGAATCTTTGCATCCTAATCATGTGCACCATCTTCTTGCAAGTTACAATTGGAGGAGACTTGGTGAATAAATCAGCCACATTGTTGCTTGAATGAATGTGTTGCATGTTAATATCACCATTCTTTTGTAGCTCGTGTACATAGAAATGCTTTGGTGAAATGTACTTCATTTTCATCTCCTTGAGTCCTCCCTTAAGTTGTGTTGTGCATGTTGCATTATCCTCATAAAAAAATTATCGGTACTTTGTCACATTTCAAACCACATTTTTTGCGAATGAGATGTATCATGGAGCTCAACCACATACACTCTTGGCTTACTTCATGAATAGTTATTATCTCAGCATGGTTCGATGAAGTGGCTACGACAGACTGCCCTGCTTTGTATATCTCCAAGATATGGCAGTACCCCCACGTATGAATACATAACTTATTTGAGATCGAGCTTTGTACGGGTCAGATAAGTACTCAGCATCAGCATCACCAACAAAATCGGGACTACAATCCTTAGAATAAAATAAGCCTATATGTTTGATCTCATTTCAATGTCTCCCAGTAGGAGCAGAACTATATCTTGCTAACAATTTGATCGAAAGGCTATATCGAGTTTTGTAGTAGTTACAAGATACATTAGTACACTAATTGCACTAAGATATATAACCAATTCAATTCGGTATATCTCTCATTCCAGCAAATAATCTATTGCTTTTGAAAACTCTCTAAGAGTTTCAATAATTTTCAAGTTATAAATTTATGCAATATAAGGATTATAGATTCCTTGGTGGGGTGAATTACAATGAAGGAAAACTTCTTTATTTATAGGGGAAAATTAATCTTGAGGTTTCTAACTTTTCTCATAAATAGACATTTACTATATATGATAAAGTAGACATTCACTATATATGGTAATATATTTATAACATTAAACTAGTTTTAAAAATTTATTGGACTTAACTAGAGTACTTTTTAGTTGACTTACTTTTAATTTGTAATAAGAGACAATTTACAAATAGTTTAGGGCATTAAATTATGATAATAAGTTTGTAATTTTTTTAATTTTTTATTTTGTTAAATCCGGAGACAATGAATAAGATGAAATGCTTTTAATAGAATTGAAATCTTTTCAACCATGAAAGATAGAATTGATTCTATTTGGTTGTATTTGAAATTTAGGACTATAACAAATGATATATGAATTAATTGAATTATAATAATTTTAATTACCAATTTAACTTATTTTTTCGTGTTAGACCGTGCTTTGCACGGGTTTGCATCGTCTAGTATATAATAGATATATTGATTTTAGGATAAATTACATAAAATCCAAACTTAAAAGACTATATTATCCAATATGTCTTATCTTTTTAAAATTTACATAAGATTCCTGTTTTCAAATTTATTCTTGATACATATCAACAAAACCCCACATCTTATTTTTACTCCACTATTAACTCATCCCCACATTCTATTTTTACACCACCATTAACTCATGCAAGCTATTTTTTTTTTCAAAGATTTTCTTCCCTAAAATCTCTCTCAAATTATAATCAATTAAAACATCTTCCATCTCCAAGCCGTTTTTTTTCTTCAAATATTTACTTTCCTAAAATCTCTCTCAAATTATCATTAGTTAAAACATCTTCCATTTCCATTACTCCATCTTCTTCAAATCCTCAATGTACTATATTAAATTATAAATTTTTTATTTATTTCAAAAAGGTGAGTTAATTGTTTAAATGAATTTTAAGTTAATATTAAACAACGCAGATACATATATACAAATATTAATTTTCGTTAATCCAACGTAGATACATGTGCATGAATTTTGTTAATCCACTTGATACATATATACAAACATTAATTTTCTGAATACGTTTTCATAGTGTAACGGTGATTCATATGAATGATATTTGTGTTATTAGTATATGGGTGATACATTTGTTGACAGTGTATGAGTGATACAATTTGTTGTTAGATTATTGGTGATACATTTTACTGACAATGTATGAATGATACATTTGAGGTAAGATTATTAGTGATACATATGTCCTAAATGTTTCTATATCTATTATATATTTTGATTCATTTATAAATGGGTGATACATTTAACATATGAATAAATGAATCATCTTTTAAATTATGTTTTTCTCAGCACATTTATTTTAACTATAAAAATGTATCACTAATATAACAGATAACCTCTTAAAACTAATGCAGACAATATTAATATGAATTACAGAACTTTCATAAACATTTAATATGAATCATATAAAAATCATAGAAATACAACCAAATGTATCATACATATTTCAGATGTATCACATAGTAATCCTCTGCCGCCAAATAATAATTCAGATTTCAGATGTATCACGTATTCAAATACTAATCCCTCTTCTCCTCCTTCTCTTCTTCGTTCACTTCCCGACATCGTACTAATCTGTAACTCCGTGATTGCCCCGTTGCTACGTAACTCGAGAAGGAGCACTTACTTCTACGTCGGACTTACCTGAATCAGCGTCGACAGTCAGATGTTATCGATTCCAGCGTCGGTATTTCAGGTGGACGGAAGTGGTAACGGCGGGATAATTGTTGATTTCGATATGGCGGTGACTCGATTACAGAGCAGTGTATACAATGCTCTACGTGACACGTTCGTGAAATACACTCGGAGTTTGCCGTCTGGCGGGCAATTCGTGTCGTTCAATAGCTGCTCGATTGTTCGCTTGAAATTTGAAAGTTGATTGGAGATATTGCTGATTTTGTGAATCTCATTAATTCACTGTGTAACTGATTGTGCGTGATTTTCTCCACAAAATAAAAGAGAATTTGTTACTTAAATAAATATCTAGTCAGTTTTAAATGTATTACTTTTTATATGTATCGCCGTATAACATACGTATCACGATTTAAAAAAAAAAAGAAATAAGATGTAATTAACCAAATAGTTGGGATAAAATATAATATCACTTAAAGATTCAGAGATTTATGTAAGTTACCTATTTTATACTATCTATCTTTCCATGTTAAATAAACATGTAGTAATTAGGGGTGTGCAAAAACCAAACCGACCGATAAACCGTACCGATAAAAATGTTATTGGGTTAACGACTTTTTATTGGTTTTATACAAAAATTTATTGGGTAAACGGTTCGGTTTCGGTTTTAGCTTATTAGGTTATCGGTTAAACCGATAACCCAATAAGGATACACTAAGTTATTATTTTTTCCCTATTTATGTTATATATATAAATCTCTCTCTCTCTATATATATATAGATAGATAGATATGTGTATGCATATATATATATATATATATATATATATATATATATATATATATATATATATATATTATATGCACTACTTATTCACAATTCAGTGATTCACAAAGTAATATCTATTCAGGGCAACAAATGCATAATATAAAACTCGACTATTATCGTATTGAAAAGCTTAAAGCATTTATAGCTTTCAACAATTAGGATTTAATTTTTTTTCTAACTAACATTCAGTTCAAGTTTGAAGATTTTTGTAAACTAAAATGCATTGCGTAGGATTTTGGCGGTAACTAAGATTTTGTTCTTTTATGTTAGTTGTTACTATTTCTATTTTATAAGTATTTTCTTATTGATTAAATCGAAAACCGAACCGTTAAGGACCAAAAACCGATAAATCGAACTGATAAGAAAATATCTTATTGGTTGGTTATTGGTTTTACATATTTAAAAATCAAAAATCGATAAACCGAACCAATAACACATAAATCCGAACCGAACCGATCAATGCACACCTCCTAGTAGTAATGTAAGTTCGTATTCAGGGGCATACACCACAAACAGAAACTCCTCAGATAAACAAATAGAAACCCATCAGAAACATACACTAGTTAAAAAGGGAATCGAAATATGATTGCTGAGGCCAGGTAAACAAACTCATTATCAACGAAAAATGACGACATTAAAAGATTACTCTAAACAGAGGCCGATTTTTCAAAAATGATCAAACCTTGATTTGCCACTGGAAAGAGGGCAATGAACTTTTGGCAAGTTGACATCTTAACGAGAAGAAGCTAAAGGAAAAAAATGAGCAATACCCGCCGAAGTCTGAAATGCTGAACATACACGAACATGCAATTACCACAAAATAAAACTGAAACTTGAAACGGAGAAGAAAATGTAAATAAGAAAATCATATGATCCCAAATGGGATAATTTCAGCTGAGTAATCAGTTAAAAAATTTGCAATGGAGGAGGTAGGGGCCATTACTTTAGGCAAAATGTGGAAAAATTAAAACAACTCACAAGTCAACTAATGTTTACTACCAAATCAGGACATATTTTCTACATGATTTTTTTCGGTAGAAATAATAGTATAATATATATAACAAAAGTCTACACGAGAGTTTGTCGTGGCTGTGCCACAATATTACAACAGGTGGCTGATACAGTAAAAAGAGTATGAACTCCTAATACTAGTATACGTAGAACAGCAGTTAGTAGAAAGGCTGACTGTGGACAGGAAATCATACGATGGACATTGCTCCAATTCGATCCATACAGAATTTCAGATAGCTGATGTGCAGTGTCCCAAAAAATTCCCAAACAAGTGTCAGCAGTCCCAGAAGTAGCCACGTTGACAAAGCCAGTCTGCAAGTTGGTTTTGCTCTCTGTAGACATGCCCTATAATAGTAGGGCTATTCAACGGCTGGAGAAGGTACCTGCAGTCATCAACAACAGACGAACAATGAATATTAGAGTTACTTAGGAATTTGAACAACCTCACTGCATATATGTTTATATACAGAGGTCGAAGAGTATGCTCCAATGCAAGTGTAAGACCTGTGAGAAGTGCATACAAATCAGTACTAAAAGCATCTCAATGTGCAATTGAGCCCTCAAAAAACTAAAATCCAAGTACCTTCATGGTTCCCAAAAACTCTAAGGTTGCATGATTGACAGACCATTCCATCAGTATTTAACATATGGCAAGGCTGTCTAGGAGGATTCCAATTGACATAAAGATGTACCCTTTTGTGCCTTTGGAGAGCTTAGGCTGGTTTTATAAATAAAGGTAACCCGTTTAACCTCGAAGATTAATTTATTGTGAGCCTTCCAAATCATCCAGAGACAGTAAGGAAAATAGTTGAGGGGATTGAGTCATAATAGATCATAGGAGTGCGGTAAAAAAACTGTTTAAGCCATGCAGAATGAGAGGCAGCATCTAAAGGTGTGATGACAATTGTTTCGTTGAGAAAGTTCCATAGTGGTATAATATATGGACAGTTTAAAAAAAAAAAAAGAGATACAGTTTCCCCTCTTGAGAGGAATGACAAATTTTGCACTCATTAGAGGAGGCTATGGTAAGGTGAAGGAGATAGCTAGCAGTAGGTAACCTACCATGATTAAGGATCCACAAGAAATGTTTTATTTTAGGGAGCAGTTTGAGACTCCAAAGCAAAGCGAAGGAAATCTGTGTATTAGAAGGACTTCATCAGATGATTGTACCAGAAGGAACAAGATAGATTAGAGAGGAAAAAAGAAAAGACGGCAAATGTAGCAAGTCTTTACTGAGAAGGAGCCATTTGAGGTTAGGCCTCAGATCAAACGATCATGCGTAACGGAAAATTGGGGTAGATGCACTGCTCGTATATTTTTGGAGAAGAGCATCTGGTAGATTAAAGAAGAGAGTAAAGAAATCCCAAAGATTATTGGCACGAAACACAGCTATTGTAGTTGATAGATCCTTTCCAGTGAAGTCCATGAACGAGTGTTCTAAGAGGGGTATTTGGTCGAATCCAAGAATCATCCAGAAATTAATCCAAGCTTCCAAAGAAGTCCAATTTGGCATATTTCCATCTATGTTGAATGGTTTTCCAAGCCATTAGAGTTGTTAGAGATAAATAGTTAGAACGTGACAGAGCAGCCCAGAGTTGGTGTTGTGAGTTGAAGAATTGCCAAGCAGTCGCAGCAAGCAAAGCACGATTTTTAAATTTCAGGACTTGTATCCTAAGACCCCCCCCCCCCCCCCCCAAGTCTTCGGAGAAGCAACAACCTTCCAACTGACAACTTTTGCATTCAATAGTTCCACCTAAAGAAAGTTGTGCATACCTCTTTCAAGAGTAGTTAAAATAAAAGAGGAAATGGATATGAATTGCATAATATGGTTGGGAAGACTGTTGAGAGTGGAGCAGATTAAAGCAGTACGTCCTAACAGAGTAAGAAAATGGGCTTCCCATCCATCCAGTTATGTTTTTAAACTGTCCAAAATAAACTGAAAATCTGCCCTAGAAGATTTTTTGTCAAAAATGGGAAAATCTGAAAAGTAAGAGGACAAATTTTTTATCCAAAACTGAAGTATTCTTCGAGAAAAAGATCTTAGATTTGTCAAAATTAACTTTTTGGTCAGAGATGGCAGCGAGTTGATCGAAAATATCAATAATAGTATGACAACAAGTTTCAGTTTATTTTGAAGTACAGATAATATCATCTGCAAAGAATGTGTGTTTTTACCCATTGAGAAGAATATTGAAGTAAAAGTAATACAAGACATTATAAGTTTGACTAACTTAGGAAGCAAATTAAAATGAAATAAACCTTCTCTAATGAAGCCCCATTCTAGTTTGTCAAAAGATTTTTCCAAAATGAGTTTCAGAAGCATTATGAGACACGACTCTTAAATTTATGGAAGTAGTTCAGAATCTCTTGAACAATATTGGCATTACTACAACAACAACATACCCTGTGAAATCCCACAAGTGGGGTCTGGGGATGGTAGAGTTTACGCAAACCATACAACTACCTCGCAGAGGTAGAGAGCTTGTTTCCGAAAGACTCTCGGCTCAAGTGCAGCACATCCAAGTACAAGGAAGAAGGAAAAAGTGAAGAAAGCATAGTCATTGACAAAGAAAGAAGTACAAAGGCAAAGCCTACAAAAAGGGACAAGAACAACACCAAAACAGAGTGATAATCAAACACAACAACAACAGATGATGATAGATAGCAAAAGCGAGAACTACTATAATACGACTAGTACACGACAAATACCAAGCAAGCCTAAACACTCGAAAAGCATGACAACCCTCTATTACCTACTAACCCGTATCCTAATATGCATCCTCCACACACTCCTATCTAGGGTCATATCCTAATAATGTCAGGCAAAAAAGCATTTGAGATGATTCAAAATAACTTTGGAAATTACATCACAAATAGCATCACAATGACTAATAGGGTAATATTGAGTAATCATAGAGGCCCTACACATTTCGGAACAAGACAAAGATGAGTAGAATTAACAGACTTGGGAATAGTGAATTCTCTAAAGATTGACACAGAAAAATTAGTTACAGACCACCCTATAGTACCCCAATAATGATGAAAGAAAAAAGGGTGCAAACCATCGGGGGCAGGAGCTTTGTAAGGTTTAAAGGAATGAAAAGCAGTTATCAACTCAAATTTGGAGAGTAGTTCCTCCCAACCAGCTTTACTTGATACTGCAATAAAGTGCGGGGGAGCTTGAGAATAATGCAAATAAGAATGTGTGAAATCATTTGTGCGAAGGCATGAAAAATAATTCACGATATGATGCTCAATCTCGCTTTCCCAAAAACTCAATTGCCAACCGGATCCTCAAGCAAGTTTATCCTATTTTTCCTCCTCTTATGTACAGTGGAGAGGTGGAATTTTTTTGTATTTGCATCCCCTGCCAATGGATATGACATTTTAACCTCCATCCTACACGTTTTCACAACTTGTCTAGGGGAAATTAACATGCAGTCTTAATTTATCATTTGCCCATTACCAAAAATTAGACGCTCCATCGACAATGTTGACTAGTGAAGATTGCACTCACTCCATGTTCTTTTACATTTAAATCGAACACAAAAACATTTAGTTTGTCTTTGTCTCGCTTCTTCATTTCATCATCTTCAGCTTTTCATTATAAAAAGTATGGGATGGAAAAAATTTACTGTCGAATACCAATCAAGACGAACAATATAACAAAAACAGAGAATTACAAAAGAGTTGAAACAAAATTACTGACTCGGTTATTTGAAGTTTAATCTTCAAACCTCTTCCAGATAGTTTACCAATTGAGAAATTGTAATTAATACATTGAGACTTGAGAGGCATATAAGAAGGATATTGAGGGCCAAGGAAATAAAGGCGATAAGCCATTTGCTTCACACATTTTATTTTATTTTTTGATAACCGTGGTGTCCAGGTGCACCTTGCTTAATCACGGATACCTGCCCACCTCCTACCAGCAACAGGTATGAGGTAATGACAGAGCTAGAACAAATGGAAAGAAACCACCTAGTGTTTTGTCTCTGTTGGGAACTAAACTTGAGACCTCATGGTTTTAATTCACATATTATAATATGTGGATTGAAGAATTATTCTATGGTGAGAATAACACGACGAAT
Organism: Capsicum baccatum var. pendulum; assembly: GCA_030864225.1. Taxonomy (NCBI): domain Eukaryota; kingdom Viridiplantae; phylum Streptophyta; class Magnoliopsida; order Solanales; family Solanaceae; genus Capsicum; species Capsicum baccatum. The sequence goes on along the minus strand of CM061558.1, from coordinate 68,347,946 downwards.
GTTACTTTGACGACATTTTTATTTTTATGTTTGCTGATACATTTAATTTTAAATTTGCAATATATTTTTGTAGAACTTAAAGCATATATATTAATTAATGGGAAAAGGCAAAAGTATATTAATAAAACTGAATGTATTTTGCTTTTGTGTTTTTGGTGTGCAAAGAAATATCCTACAGAAGGAGAGGATATCCTAGGAGTTTTAGAGTCATGCTAGGATCAGGAGTTTCTTTTATTTTTGTTGTAAAGGGGTCTTTTCTAAACTATAAGTGCTGGTTTTTAATACAAATGTTACTTTCTCAAAAAGAAATTACCAGGAAAAGGCAAAAGTACCTGCATGAATGAACATATTTTCCTAGCTACACGCCTTCTCTTTTCAGTAGAGGAGGCATAAACACCGAAAAACAGAAAAGCCGGACTTGACCAAACTAATTTGGTTCTTCGGTTTCGATTTTTTCTCTCAGAATTTTGTGTTTTCGGTTTGGTGTAAGGATATCGGTTATTCAGTGCACCAAAGAACCAAACTTTCAAAATATTGTTATGCTGAAATCCTCTCAAGGAGTTTGGATGATTGTAGGAAGAGTAATTTTGCATTTAACTAAAAGATGTTTCATTGCATTCGAATTGGATTCTTTCTAAGTACACATAGTTTGGTTTCTTGCTGGAGCCTGCTACATTCCTAATTCGTGCTTAAGTTCTACCTTTTGACGCCAAAATGTTGGTGAAATGACATAAGTGGTATTGCTGATCTCTTTCGTGGATGTAATAGTTTATGCACAGTTTGGTGTTATTTCATGGAGGAGTCGGACTGGATTAACATTAGTTGACGTGAAATAGTTAATGTGCAGATTGACATTATTTTCTGGAGTCAGAATTGATTCTCAAATTAGCTAATGTCCAGTTATATTCTCGTATCATGACACATAGATGGAGCATGTTCTAAACCCGTACCATCGCCCCTATTACTTTGATTTGGTCCTGATTTTATTTCTTATTCGCACCGAAAAACCCATTTTAGCAACACCGAACCAAATCGAACCGAAGTTGGAAAAACCGAACCAAACTGAATTAGTTCGGCTCGATATCCGGGGCACACTTTTTCAAAACCGAAAACTGAAAGCCCAACCCAAAGTTTGATAAAAACGAACCAAATGCCCATCCCTACTTTTCAGGGGCCTATTACCCCCACCCCACTCCCTTTTCTATAAATAAAGGGTGCAAAAAACAGGTTTTGCTCCCCTTTACAATATGAATAAAGAAACAAGGATCGTGAACTACTGTTAAAATGGAATAAATACACCCTAAGGTGTTGAGGTGGCACAAAGAGTGTACTCACTCAGCAAGAGGAATTTGAGAGACAAAAAACAACTGAAAAACTGATTAATATGGATGCGTATCATTTTTAAATTGGAACTTCATAATTAATCAATACACATAATTAACTAACATTAAAACTTAAGCATATATATATTTTAAACCATTTTCCTTTTTTTCTTCTTTTACTAGTGCCAACTATTAAAAAGATTATGCTCTTAAATGCTATGTTGCTTGGACTCTTCAAAATTGTCAATGGGTGCGCGTCAGATTCGCCAAAACTAATGTATTTTTGAAGAAACCGACACGGGTGCGGCATCGAAATTGAAGAGTCCGCGCAACTTAGCTTAAATGAAATTACATATAATATTATAAAAGATAAATGTTTTTTGGAAACTAATTGTATTACTTACAAAATTAAGAAACTGTACGACGCATCATGAGAACTAACAACCAAGTCCAGGACATAGTCCCCGGTTTGGTCCAGTCAGCCTGAGCTGGATGAGCTAAACGTTTTAAACACGAGTTTAGGCCAGTCAGCCTTAGAAATTCTACAATGAGCCTCTCACAGAAAACAGTAAAACACTATTTGTATGAGAGGCAATTTACTTGTTTGACTAGTGGACCTTTTTGGATTCCACTTACCAAGACTCCTCCACTTTCCCTCTCTGCTCGATCACTTTCTCCCTCTTCTCTAATTTGCTTCAACGCTTTCCTCCCTTTCTCTTCTACTCTTCTGAATCTCTCCCTCCAAACTCTCTTCTGCAACTGTTTCCTTTCTTCCATCTCAATACTTTTTCCCCCAACACATGGTGACACCCTCAGATTGGAGGGAAAACATCCTCCATTATCCCCACCCCAAAAACAAACTATTTCCTTCTGAAAACAAGAAACTTCATCAGGCGCTCACTTCAAAAGGGAAAAAACACCAACGATCTCCTCGGTAGAAACAACACGAGACATTCACCAACACAAAACCATCCGCTCACTGACACAGACAACATTCCCCACTGCAGACCAGAAAAGAGAATCCTCAAGACAGAAAAACTAAAAGGCCTGACTCCCTCTTCCATAAACCCAGCACCTACTCTTTAATTTAACACTAGATTGTCATTGCTGAGGTTTTCTTTTTTCTGCTCAAGGCTCAAGCTAGCTCATTGAAGAACTGATCCCAAAGACCAGCAACACTGTGATTTGCAAAGTTGTTAAGAGTTGCAGTCGAGATAAGATAACGTTTATGCATTCAGTATTAACAACACAAGATATATGATTATTTGCTGATTTTTTCTCCAAACAACACAAAAAAGGTCCAATCTTGAATAAGACAGACGATCCTTTGCAGACTTAGCTCGTTAACTGTCATTTTCTCTATCCTTGATAGAGAAATGGCGAATAATACCAAATGTCTGGTTAAATTTAAAATGGGCAGAGAAAAGCAAGTTGACAAAATTGGGGAAAAGAATCAGGACAGCGAGAGATTAAGGGACAATAGCCAGGGTTCCCTTCAGAAGATGTGCTTGGATTTTGGCGGGTGAAATTATTTGGGCTTTATGGGCCTACAGTCCACTTATCACATAATAAGTCTCTAACACAAGTATTGCTAGTTATATCTCAGACATGAGTAAATACATAGCTCAGTCAGCCTAAAGGAAGCAACAAAATGGAAGAATCAACAATGATTGCACTAAATATGTGTACTAATCCATATTTTAATGAGGGGTAAGTGGGTAATTAGCCATTATTATTATTGTTAATTAATATAATTAAAGTGGGCAAGCCAAAAGACAAAAATCCTCTCCTCTTATATTTGTGGCTGTACATTCTAATGAGGGAGTAAAAGGTAGGGTAAACAGTTTCTTAAGTTTTCAAAAGCAGCAACTTCTTCAAAGGAGTAGAAAAGAAAAGAATTAGGGCAATTGATCTCCTTACTCTTGGAAGAGAGCGAGCCAATGGCGTAGAATAACATTAGCCAGTAACAGTGACCGGCGAAACTTCATATTTATAAGGTACGTATCTTGTTCCTAATTCTTTAGCGTGAAACCTGTGCACACAAAAAGTATTTCGGATGATTGGTCCTAATGGAGTTAACGAGATAGAGTGGAAGCTATTGATTAGTTAATGATTGTTTTTGATGATGTAATGACTGAGCAATGAGTAAAGAGAGAAAAGGGATCATATTCATGTTGTGAGACTCCTAATTTTGTATTGATATTAATTGATTTTAGATATGTTAACTTCCTGAATGTGAAAACAACAGTACTTGTTGTACAACTTTGCAAATTCTTTGCATTAGTGGAGTTTTGAATACGCATTTAAGAGTTTCTCATAATGTTTGTGGCTAATGAGATCAAATGGTTAGGTAACTAATTTGTATGAGATTATTATTGAGAAATTAGGTTAGAGATAATTTTTAATTCATCACTTAAGGTATGAGATACTAAGGCTTAGCTTTAAACTAGAAGGTTAGGAGTATTGAGACTTGACATCGGCTAGCACTATTGACATCATTAAGTAATATTTTTATTAGATTGAAATTATTCGAGGTTGTTTGGTTGGTGTACTACGCATTGCAAGGTTGAGGAACTTGTCATTCGCGAGGTAAGTGAGACTTTAAACTTTGGGTGCTTGCTTTTCAAATTTGTTTTTAAGATATATTTATATCTGCCCGGTCCATGTGTTGGGACAAGCGTGTGCTTGGCAGAATCGACGGTCTTCAAGGCCAGACACATATTTTATGCTTAAGAATACTAATACTCCTTTTATAAATTATTTCGTGATGTGATATGATTGTGTACTGTGAGACTGGGGCATTGTGTATGCTTCCTAATTTCGTTGGGGCATTGTGTATGCTTCCTTTGAGTATTATGTATGCCTTCCTTAGCATTGTGTATGCTTTTTGATCTGACATGGGACATTGTGTATGTTTCCCGAGTATTGTGTATACTCTAGATATTTGGCACATTGTGTATGTGGCCCGGAACTTCTGGTGTTGGGTAATTACTTTGATTTCAAATGGTGATAAGTACTTGGTATAAATTGTGTTGAGATATATAATTTCTGAGGAATGATTGTTGGTTTCGTTGGACATCTTATTATGATATACTTCCTGTGTGTAATAACTAGATGTTCTTGGTGTTGTTGTATTTTCTAATACTTGTCCCAGGAGTACTTAAAGTAGCGAGCCGAGGATCTTACTGGGTTGTATTTATATAGCTCACTCCTTACTTGCATACCTGCAGATACGGTTGCAGAGAGAGACTTGTGGCTTATGATCTTTACGTGTGGATTTTGTTGCGAAGGTGAACCTTCGCATTGTTCGTGGAAGTTGTCATCCAGCTTTAGTTATTTTTAGCTTATATTTCTTTTTGTTGGGTTGCATGCCCGAAAGCTGAACTAATGTAACTTTGTTTAGATGCTCCATGGTCTAGTGTGGGGTTTGGGTTAGAGATTTGTTACCTAAACTATTGTTGTTTTCGTAAATCGTTACGCGATATCTTGCTGGATCATTAATTTGCGTTTAATGATTATTTCGTGCATTTGACGTTGTACACATTTTTATCTCAGTGTTGTATACATTGTGAATGTGTGGAAAGTTGGTTCTCCCGACAAGTGTTGTTAGCGGGAGCCAGTCACGCCCATGAGGTTTTTGGGACGTGACAATATGTTACTGTAATAGAGACGTGGAATAGAGGCACGGCGATTATCAAAAGCAATATTTGTTAAATAACACAAATGCACTAGGAACAATGACTTTGGACTAGATAATAAGCCATCTAATAGAGTTCCCTCTCCGGGTGACCGACCAGAATGCTTCTTACTTGCTTAACACAGAAATCAAGTAGTTCGACTCACTATCCACTTTACTTTGAGTTAAGAATTCAGCCCATCTCAGCATGACATCTTTTAACAGTATGTTAGAGCAAAGTTGAAGATGCAATTGTTATCTACTTGTGCAGAAAAAACAAAAACAAACCATACATTTCTGTAGGAACTCTGTTAAACAAGAGATACATGAATGAAATCAACATAATAGCAGGCTGAAAGAAACGGAGCAAATACACGTCAAATCATAATCAAATCATTACTATTTATTAAGGGTAGCAATCCCAATCTTACAAATATATAGCAGAAGTTTGTAAAGAAAAATATTTAAGAAGTGGGAACATTAATATTAGCCTCTTCAGCTATAGACAAAGACGCCAAAATGCTAAAATGCTTATGCACGAGAAATCTTACCAGATAATCCCTTCTCTTCATCACTATCTCCATAGTCGTCGTGGTCGCTCTTATTATCCTGCTTAGATACAGCAGAATCCCGTTGCACTGGAGCACTGGTAACACCAGAAACAGATTGCTGATAAAGAACACCACCAGCAATAGTCAACAACAAACACATCAAACCAAATGGACTAGCATGTTTATCCCAAATAACAACATTAATCGCAACTGTCAAGAACTTATTCACAACCCCAGTAACCGTAAAAGCAGTAGCTGATATTGCCTTCCTCGCTGCAAACCCAAAGAAACTAATAAGCAATCCAAACACACACGATAAGGAAACTGCCAAAAATGCAACACGACGAAACATCCCTCCTCCTCCTCCTCCTATAGCAATAAACACATCAACATACTCCCCAGTAATAATCCAAAACAACGGCGCCATCATCAACGACAACAAATTATTATAAAACACAAATCCCCAAGTATTCAACCCTAGATTCGTTACCATATGCTTTATATAAACCATCTCAGTAGTAATCGTTACCAAATAGGCCAATGCCCACGAATACGCCCTCAACGTAAAACCCGAATCAGTTGCAACATACCCAATCGCACCCCCCAAAATAATCACCAAAGACAAAAACGTCAACTTCGACGGACACGGCTGCTTTCTGAAAGCCGTATCCGCAACCGCTACAAGCAACGGAGTACACGATCTAAACACAATAAACGTATCAACATTAGCATGACGTAACAAATTCGTATTTGTAAATATCGCCAAGTAAAATACAAATGCAGCAGGCAAAAACTTCTTCGCATTTTCAAATGTAAATGGATCATGATGTAACAAACCAAATTTGCCCAAAATCCAAACACCTAATGTTGAAGTTAGATATTGTAATGCAGTGAGTAAGCCTGGATAGTTGAAATTAGTTATAGCAAATTTGTTGATAACTGCGAGTAAGCTGGAACACAAGGCGTAGCCAATTACTACACTGCTTGTTGTATAATATTGCTTCGATGCATCTAATCTCATTGCCGACATTGTATTCACGAGAGAGGGAAAACAAGGGCGGCGTTAGGGTTAAGGTAGGTGAAGTTCGTGTATTGGGGGCCCAAATATTTAAGGCCCAACAAATATAAAGTACATTGTATTTTGTATGTAGTTGTTATTGATTAATTTGGTAAGGTCGGATTGAATGAGTTGATACTATTAAAAAAAAAAATCTTTTAGGAAATTAAATAATATATTTACATTCTCATAATTTCGAATTTTACTTTCTATATGTGTAAAAATAAAAATAAAATTATACTTCTTGTGATTTTACTTTCTAATTTCAGCTCAGATTTTTCAAATAAGCACATTTATGTCACACTAGTGACAACTGAATAGCAGTGAAAATTGACAAGAGTAAAAGTTCTGAAATTGAAATTGAGACTCGAAGCACCTAATCAATAAATTAAAAAGGACATGATTTAAATGTGGAGAGAAATATCAAAAGAAATCTCTCTTGCTCCACGTGAATGATCTGAGCAGACAGACTTTCAATGACAAGAAAAAAGGGCCCAAGAACATGAATAGAGCAGACAGACGTGAACACGGCTGGATCCAGAAAAGAAATTGCATTTAATATATCCAAATATGAATGATTTTACATATTTGATTTTTATAAAAAATATTTTAAAGAATAATTTTTCTTACTTTTTAAGTACAGTAAAAATATCACTTTACTCCTCTACACCTCAAATATATTTTTAAATTTTTCATACTTATTTGTTTCTTAAATTTTATTCTTTATTATTTTCACTTTTTTATTTTTTTCTTTAATTTTATTATTCTATTTTTTATTATTTTCACTTTTTATTTTTTTCTTTAATTTTATTTTTATGTTTTAATTCATTTGTCTCAACCTTTATTTTTTCTTTTTTCTCAAGCATTATTTTTATTTTTTTTTAATTTATTTGTCTTTAATCTTTATGTTTTATTTTTTTCAGTTCTCTTTTTGTTTCCCTCATTTTTTTTAAAGTTTATTTTTATTTTTTCCTCTCATTTTTTATTTTCTCAATTTTTTAATTCTTCGCTTTTTTCTTAATATTTATTTTTTTTTGCTTCTTTTTCTCACTCCTTTTCTTTATTTATCTATTTTGTTTGATCACTTTTTTATTTTTCAGTTCTCCTTTTTTCCCTCATTTTTTTCAAACTTTATTTTTATTTTTCTCTCAATTTTTTTAATTCTTCGCTTTTTTCTTGATATTTTTATTTCTCTATTTTGTTTGTTCGTTTTTTCTTTTTTCTCAACTTCTATTATATTTTGCTAATAAATAAAAAATTAGATAATCCGCAAAGGGATCTTTTTTTTACATCAAAGCAAATTTAAGGGCATGAATTGTTGTTACGAAATTCTTTGAAAATTCTTGAGATAAGTCATGTCTCTAAGGCGAGAGTTGTAGAATATCTCATAAATAAAAACATAATGTGGTAGTGTCAACTCTTGCCCGTGGGGCATAATTTATTATTTGAAAGTCCTTGAGCAAAGTTGTGTCTCTAAGGCAAGAGTTGTAGAACATCCCATAAATGAAGACATAACGTGGTAGTGTCAACTCTTTCCCGTGGGGCATAATTTATTATTTGAAAGTTCTTGAACTAAGTCTTGCCTCTAAGGCAAGAGTTGTAGAACATCCCATAAATGAAGACATAATGTGGTAGTGTCAACTCTTTTTCGTGGGGCATAATTTATTATTTGAAAGTTCTTGAACTAAGTTTTTCCTCTAAGACAAGAGTTGTAGAATATTTCATAAATAAAGACATCATGTGATAGTGTCAACTCTTGCCTGTGGGACATAATTTGTAGTTTAAAAGTCTTTGAGCTAAGTCTTGTCTCTAAGGCTATAGTTGTAGAATATCTCATAAATGAAAACATAACGTGAGAGTCAACTCTTGCCCGTGGGGCATAATTTGTTGTTTGAAAGTCCTTGAGCTAAGTCTTGCCTCTAAGACAATAGTTATAGAGCATCTCATAAATGAAAATATAACGTGGTAAAGTCAACTCTTGTCCATGGGTCATAATTTTTAGTGTGAAAGTCCTTGAGCTAAGTCTTGTCTCTAAGGCAATAGTTGTAGAGCATCTCATAAATGAAAATATAACGTGGTAGAGTCAACTCTTGCCCGTGGGGTATAATTTATTGTTTGAAAGTTACTAAGCTAAGTCTTGACTCTAAGGTAAGAGTTACAAAACATCTCATAAATCAAAATACAATGTGGTAGTGTTAACTCTTGCCCATGAAACATAACTTGTTATTTGAAAGTCATAAGTTTTGCCTCTACAATGTAGTAGTGTCAACTTTTACCCATGAAACGTAGCTTATTGTTCGAAAGTCGTAAGTCTTGCCTTTATAATATGATAGTGTTAACTCTTGTTCAGGAGATGTAACTTGAATGTAAGAAATCGAAGAAAAGAACAAAAATAATAATAATAAAAAAAAAAGTGAAGAAAAATATTAAAAAATAAAGAAAATGTAGAAGTTGAGAGAGAATAGGAAAAAAATAAAGGTTGATAAAAAAAGAAAGATTAAATAAAAATAAAGGTCGAGAAAAATTTATAAAGAAAAAATAAAAATCAACGAAAAATAAAAAAAAATTATAAAAGTAGACGTTGAAAGGTGTAAAGAAAAAAAGTAAGGGTTGAGAAAAACTAAAAAGAATTAAAAAAAAAAAAAAGAGGAAAGAAAAAAAATATATATATAAAAAAAAAAGAAGTTGAGAGGAAAAAACAAAAAAAGTAAGGGTTGAAAAAATTAAAAATAATAAGACAAAAGAAAAAATAAAAATCAAAGTAAAATTAAAAAGAGAAAAAAAAAAGTTGAAAGATATAAATATGGAGTTGTTATCCGTTATGAGGATTATTTATGTAATTTACTCCATTGATCAGGGGCAATTTTATCCAAAAAAATATTAGTTAATAGGTAAAGGTTATTTTAAGAAAGTTTTTTTTTATTTGGGGCTAAAATTTGAAAGTCACCCTAATTTGGGTCTATTTTTGAGATTCACCCGATCTAGAATGCAGCGACGAGCCCGTACTTTCTCAATAAAAAAATTCAGGGAAAAAGACATGCTATATCTCTTTTAAAAAAAAATAGCTCAAAGTTTTGGCCTATGAACATAAAATATCCTATCGGGTATATTAATGCCACAAAATAGTCATTTTCTATTCTTTCTCAATTTAGGTCATTTTGACCCATGTAATTTATCATATTGATACAGTCCATATACAATACTAATACAATTTTCAACTTGGGTCATTCGACCCTTTTCTAAAAATATTTTTAATTTTTTTTGGCTACAAATTTTTTAACTGAAAAATATTTTCCTTTTTTGGTTGTTTAAAAATAATAATTAAATATAATTATATAAAAAATGATATAATTGTTATATAGAATATGTATTTATATAAGATATATGCATAGAAATTGTATAGTTCTATCAAATATGTACATGTATAAAATTTAAATAAAAAATATATCAAAAGTGTATAAAAATTATATAATTGTTGTATAAAATGTGTAAAAAATGTACAGATATTGTATAAATTGTGTATCAAAACTATATAATTTTTGTATAGAATATTTATATGTATAAGATATGTATAAAAATTATATAGAATGTGTGTAGAAACTGTATAGAACAAGCCAACCAATTGAAATGGCTAGAAAGTGAAATTTAAATTTCATGGTCATTTTCATGGAATTTATTTAATCTGAAGTGTCATTTCTATCCTTTTCCCAAAAAATTATATGCTATATATAAGATATTTTTCCAATTTCTAATGTGTATACATAGATTTAGAATCATCTAAACATATGATTACAGGTTGACTTAGTATTTGAGGGACTTCAAAATTCACTTTGAGATTTAAGTTCAAATTCCTATCATAATATTTTCATTTTTCAAACTTTTTTAGTGAAAATTCTGAACCTGTCACCGTGTAAGTTTCGAAATACTGCTATATAAAATTTAAATCCATCGATGGAAGGATAAAATGACGAATATCGAACTAATATGAAAATTTTAAAATCCCATGTCAATTTAAAATTTCTGCTTATGAGGGAAACAAAGAAAAACTACAATATGTACTATTTAAGTAGCTATTTTTGTGGAAAAAATAGATGGTGTGTTTACCAAATACTCTGTTTGGATGGTGGTTTTCCATTATTTCATAATATATGGTATGGTAATATACATGATAGTATAATACAATGTTCGGATGAACTGTATCGTTTGTTGTTGTTTAATAACAGTTTTATTATTTGATTTCATGGTATTAGACAATATAGTAATAGATAAATTTATTAAAGTGCTTCTAATTATTATAAATTTTAAATTTATCAATAATTTTTAGTAAAATAATTAAAAATAATCTTCTTTTTGAAAATTTGTCACAAATTATGCCTTGTAAATATATTAAGTTGTTAAATTCATGAAAATTCTAACAAAATTATAACTTTATATTCTGTAAATTATTTTTTAAAATTTTGTTCAGTTGTTGTACAGAATTGAATATTTTCAAAGTTTTTTAATGAAAATTATGAATATCTTAAACCATGACAAAAATATCATTATGGATGCACTAATTTGAATCCGTCGATGGAAGGGTAATGAAAAATATCGGACTAATATGAAATTGTTAAAATCTCATGTCAATTTAAAATTTCTTCTTCTGAGGGAAACAAAGAAACACTACTATTGTAGGTATTATTTAAGTAGCTATTTTTGTGGAAATTAATACATAGTGTGTTTAAACACTCTTTGGATGATGATTTTCCATTGTTTCATAATATACGGTATTGTATGATATGGTATCATATTATACTGTCAAGATTCGGACTAGGGTTTAGTCGTGACAGATATCTCAAGCCCACCGTGGATCAGAGACTATCCCCATAAGCTAACCATCTAGACACAGTATCGATAAACAGGGGAAGACAACTAGTGTATAAAGATAAGATAGTTAATGTGACTCAAACGGAGCCAAGAGTTCAACACAACGACCAACCCACAAACTATCCACAAAGCCTCTAACAAACCGAATATCATACTAGGTCAAGAAATGTCCTCGACCATGTCTAAAAAGGGAATCTAAAATATAAAAGAAACCAATGGGATTTTGATACTCATAAAGAAAGTAGTGAAATGTCCGACCTTCCGAAAGATGGAGGCTCACCACTTCAACACAGACCAACCGACGAATCAGAATCACCTAACTCTGCACAAGGTAACTACAGAATCCCCTAAGACTCTACATTATGAAATGATGTAGCGTCCGGGGATGGTTAGCGGGATGAGCGCTAGCATGTAACTCAGGAAGGGGATAAAATAAAGTCATAATCAAATCAGTCCAAATACGTATATATATATATATATAAACCTCCTCGAGGAACTTTTGGCATCACTACCTCATGGCAAGCTTACTGAGTATCCACCACATCCCTTTCCAAAGATTCATTCTGATTGGTTTTTGCCATGAACTATCTTGGCAAAGTCAGGATCATCTTGCAATCCACCTTATCCGATAAGTTACCTAACAGAACTTGAAACTTTGGCTCATTTTCTTTATTCTTATATATATATATATATATATATATAAGTTTCTGGGATGGGGTACAAGGTTTAGCATGAGATTTAAAATCATTAACCTAGGTTGTGTAGCTCTAACCGTCCTAAGGGCACCCACAGGCTATATGGGTTCAGCTCCCCCTGCTGAAAGGGTCCCAGCGTGTGTTAGCTGCACGAACCAGGAAAATTCGAGGAAGGGCAAAAGTTACCAAGGCTCCAACCATTCTAATATATATATATATATATATATATATATATATATATATATGTATGTATGTATGTATATATATATATATAATGTGTGAATTGTGCACACGGTCACCAAAATAACTATCCCGGCAAATGTGGTTTCCAGTATCAGTCCCCCAGGGACCTCCACCTTCCACGATGAGCTACACAACCCCCTTTAAACCCAAATTAAAATCATTTGCACATTCTCATCCAATAACCAAGGAGTCTTTTAATTCAACATTACCATTGGTATCGCCATACCAATTAATTATGCTTGCAAGCCATTTCCATTATGTCATTCCAAACCAATTAGCCCAATAGACTCCAAAGTTCCAATTTAGAACCAATTCATAGACACTAAGGTCCTTCAAAACCATTTAAAACCAAACCATGGACCCCAAGGCCTTCCAAAACCATTTGTATCCATTTAGCCATTTATACAATAATTAGAAAAGCAAGCAAAACTATCTAATTATTCATATTCCAAAATCAATTATGCAAGTGGGTTGAAGTTAATACCAATTCCAAACCAAAAACTATAATTTTTGGGGGGATGCCATGACCCCCATCCCATCCACCTTGCCCATGCATCCAATTAGTTCAAGAACCACAAGTTAAAGCATGAATAACAATTCCAAAACCATGGAAAAACCAACCAAGTAACAACTATTTAGAGCCCTCAACCCATCATTCAAAACACACAATTTAAAATCACATAACTAATGATTAAACACATGCCTTCATGAAAAACCAAGTTTGGGGAGAGATATATGCCTGAAGACACCAAGAATTTGGAGAGAAAATCGCCAATTTGATCCCTAGGTGCTTAATCACTTGAAACACTAGCTTGCTCTTGATTAGTGAGTTAAAGATGACAGTAGTGTTTATTTTATGCTAACTGATGGAATAGGGAATCTTATGGTGTTTTAAGTAGTGAAAGATAATGGGATGGAAAGGAAAGACCATAATACCCTTAATAAAAACAGGCAGAAAATATAGCACCCAGTTGCAAGGGTTAAGTAACGACTCGTAGTAACAGGTTATGAGTTAACCCCCTAGACTCGTAGCTTGAGCAGAACCCTGGGCCTTCACAATGGTTTGGTCACGAGTCCTACCCTACGACTCGTGACCTCACTCTACGCCTTGTGGGGGTCAATTCGTGACCACCACAGAAACTCTGGACACCCTTACTAGTTGGACTACAAAAAGAAGCCCTACAACTCATGACAAGTGGGTATGACTCGTCACCTGAGTCGTTGCCTGGGCAGTGATGGAAAGAAATCAAAAAAATTTTAGAGGCCAAAACCTGGGGTATTACATTACCTCCCCCCCTCAGGATCATTCGTCCTCGAGTGATGAGTTAGGGGCACTCTTAGCACGAAACAAGAAGGAAAATAAGAAGAAATACACAAACAACCAAATAACAAAATTAAAACACCACAAGGAGGAGAACGAAACCATACCTCAAGCATCCAACCTGGGAAACAAGGACGGGTATTTGGACTTTATATCCTCTTCTGCTTACCAAGTAGCTTCTTTCACCTTTTGATTCTTCCAAAGAACCTTTACCGAAGCCACATCCTTATTTCTTAACGGATGAATTTGCTTATCCAAAATCTCAACTGAGACTTCCTCATAAGATAAGGAATTCAAAATACCTACATTCTCCACATGGACAATCAAAGAAGGATTACCCACACACATCTTCAACATCGACACATAGAAAACTGGATGAATGGAACCCAAACTGAAAGGAAAATCTAACTCAAAAGCAATATTCCCAACTCTCCATAAAATTTGATATGGACCAGCATAACAGGGACTGAGCTTCCTTTTCTTCCCAAACCTCATCACTTCTTTCATAGGAGAAACTTTCAAGAACACGTAATCACCTACTTCAAACTCCAACTCACTTTGTCTTATGTCTGCATAGAACTTTTGGCGACTTTAGTCCGTCTTAAGCCTCTCTCTAATCACTTTCACCTTCTCCATGGCCTGATGAACCAAGTCAGGACCAAACAACCTAGTCTTACTAACATCAAACCAACCAATGGGAGACCTACACCTCCTACCATATAGAGCCCCAAAAGAAGTCATCTGAATACTCGAATATGAACTATTGCTATATGTAAACTCAATAAGAGGGAAGTGATCAACCCTACTACCTCTAAAATCAATCACATAAGCCCGTAGCTTATCCTCTAAAGTTTGAATAGTCTGTTCCACTTGTCTATCCGTTTGAGGGTGGAAAGGCGATGCTAAGGTTCACCTTAGTCCCTAAACCTCTCTTAAAAGAATGCCAAAAGTGAGAAGAGAACTGCATACTTCGGTCTGAAATAATAGAAATCATGCTCCATACAACTTGATAATCTCCCAAATAAATAACTTGGCATTATCCTCTCCAGAGTAGTTAGTCCTCATGGGCAAGAAGTGAGCAGACTTAGTTATCCTATCCATAATGACCCAAATCAAATCATACTGATTGTGAGTCCGGGAAAAACTCGTAATTAAATCCATGTTGATCATTTTTCACTTCCACATAGTCAATTCTATCTCTTGAGACATGCCACCAGGCTTCAAGTGCTCAACCTTAACTTGCTGACAAACCATACACTTCGCAACAAAATTTGCTACATCCCTCTTCATATTGCTCCACCAATAAATTTTCTTCAAGTCATGGTACATCTTTATCAAACCCAGATGAACTGTATACTTAGATTAATGAGCCTCAGTTAAAATTCTTCCTTGCATCCCATCAATATCAGAAATGCACGACCTGCTTTGGTACCTCAAGATACCATCTACCCTAATCTTGAATACCATAATTTTTTATAGACCCACATCTTCCTTAATCTGCATTAGTATAAGATTCAAAACCTACTTCTCCTTAACCTCGGCACCAAGAGAAAACTTAGCCACTTCTTGAGCAATCACACCTTTATTCTCAGAGTCTAAAAGACGCACTCTTAAGTTAGCCAACTGGTGAATATCCCTCACCAATCCTTGTTTCTCATCATCCACATGAGATAAGCTCCCCATGGACAGCCTACTAAGAGCATTAACAACCACATTAGTTTTACCTAGATAGTAGTGAAGACTCATGTCATAATCCCTATGCAACTCAAGCCACCGTTTCTGCTTGAGATTCAACTCCTTCTGAGTAAACACATACTGGAAACTTTTATCGTCTGAATAGATATCTTAATGCACCCCATACAAATGACGATGCCAGATCTTCCATGCGAAAACCACAGCCGCCAACTCTAAATCATAAATTGAATAATTCCTTTTATGAACCTTAAGTTATCTAGAATTGTAGGCCACCACCTTACCATGATTCATCAACACACAATCCAGTCCCATACGAGATGCATCACAATATACAACAAAACCCTCAGTACCCTCGGGCAGGGTCAAAACCAAATTCGAGTCAAATTATTCTCTAACTTTTCAAAACAACCCTCACAATCATCGGACCACAAAAACTTCACTTTCTTCTGAGTCAACTTCGT
Organism: Capsicum baccatum var. pendulum; assembly: GCA_030864225.1. Classification (NCBI taxonomy): domain Eukaryota; kingdom Viridiplantae; phylum Streptophyta; class Magnoliopsida; order Solanales; family Solanaceae; genus Capsicum; species Capsicum baccatum. The sequence goes on along the minus strand of CM061558.1, from coordinate 68,332,059 downwards.
CAATGGATCAACAATGGAAAACAAACTCTCCACAAACCTCATATATTAACCATCCAAGTCTAAGAAGCTCCGGACATCGGTTGGAGTCGTCTAGGATATTTCTTAACCGTCTTAACTTTCTATGGATCTACCATGATCCCTTCACTAGAAACAACATAACCAAAGATAGTCACCACATTCAGCTAGAACTCACACTTAGAAAATTTAGCATACAACCTTTGATCCTTAAGGGGTTGTTTGGTAGAGTGTACAAGAATAATGCTGAATAGAGTGTATTGGTAATGCTTGCATTAGTAATGTTAGTATTAGTTGTGCTTGCACTAGTTATGCTGGCATTATTTTTTATACACTATTTGATTTGATGTATTAAAAATAATATATATTGTATAATTTTTATAAGAAAATATTTGTTGACCAAAATATCCTTTACACTTTCTTTGTCTATTTTCTTTTATTAAAGCTAGATCAACAAAATTGGAACCTTTAACATTCAATCCCTCCACTAATTCCTTAAATAAATCCAAAACCTCAAACTCAAATCCTCTTTTCTCAGATTTTTTTTCAGAGGTAAATTTTTAGATTAGTCATAACAAAAATCACAGTTTTCAGTTAAATAACAACTTCCAGTTACATGAGTTTCTCCACTAATTATTCAGGATATATTTTATGCAATTCAAAATTTGTCTTTGATAGCCATAAAAAAAGTAGTACAAAAGAAGAAAGGGTTGTCAAGGTAGACTCCATTCAGCAGAATGTTTAAGGATGACGAGATTCAATTCTTATGCCTTTGGGCAAATCGAGAGTTCTTTGCATCATCCTCAGTGGAGTAGAAGGACATCTTGGTGATGACAGTGCCAGTCATGGTAAAACCCACTAGGCTACAATGAAACCTGATGAAGCTCACAATGGGCTTTAAAATGGAGAGAATAATATGCCAAACACTGTTAAGTATGATGAAAAATGATTTGGGAAAATTTTTGTAGTAGGATTTGAGGGGTAATTTTATCTTTTAATAAGTTAATACATGTATTAAAACTCTTTGTATTAGTAATACATAGAAAATGATGGTATTAGTAATACATTGTTTAATACACAATAGAGTGTGTAACTAATGCAAGCATTAGTTATACATAAGTTAAAAAATGTACCAAACAAGGTATTGTTAATACTCAAAATAATATATGCATTAGATTTTCCAACACACCCTACCAAACGATCCCTAAGAGTCTGCAACACAATTTGGAGATGACTGGCAAAACCCTCCTCACTCTTAGAATATACCAAGATATCATCAATAAACACTATCACAAATAGATCCAAAACGGCCTAAATACTCAGTTCATAAGATCCATAAATGCAGCTGGAGCATTAGTCAACCCAAATGACATAACCAGAAATTCATAATGACCATATAGGGTTCAGAAAGTAGTCTTGGGAGTATCAATTTCTCGAATCTTCAACTGATGATAACCCGAATGAAGGTTAATTTTAGAAAAACATTTAGCACCCTGAAGCTGGTAAAAAAGATCATCAATCCTAGAAAGGGTGAACTTATTCTTCACTATGACCTTATTCATCTGTCGATAATCTATGCACATCTGAAGAGACCCATCATTCTTATACAAAAAAAATATAGGAGCACCCCATGGAGAAACACTAGGACAAATGAAGCCTTTATCATGGAGATCCTTTAACTGCTCTTTTAGCTTTTTTAATTCAGCCGAAGTTATTCTATGAGGAGGAATAAGACGGGTACCTGATAGAAGATCAATCCCAAATTCTATTTCCCTATCGGGAGGGATGCCGGGAAGATCCTTGGGAAAAACTTCAGGAAATTCATTGACAATAGGGACAGATTGAAAAGAGGGACCCTCCGAACTAGAATCTTTAACCCAAACCAGGTGATACAAACACCCCTTAGAGATCAACTTTTAGGCTCTAAAAAAAAGGACAGCCCGGTGCACTAAAGCTACCGCTATGCACGGTATTCGAAGAAGGGCCCCACCACAAGGGTGTATCGTATGCAACCTTTTTTAGGCACTAAGGAAATTCCCTCTTATTCAATTACTGGTTCATTAGGAAATTGGAAACTGACCCTTCGGATCCTGCAATCTAGAGAAGCATAACACGAATGGAGCCAATCCATCTCTAAGATTACATCAAAATCTACCATATCAAGCTCTAACAAATCCACTAATGTATCCCTATGAAAAATAGACACTACACAATCTCTATAGATTTTTCTAGCCACAATAGAATCACCCATCGGGATAGACACAAAAAAAGGGTTGAAAATACTCTCGGGACCAAAATAAAAATACATAGCCATATAAGGGGTCACATAAGAAAGGGTAGACCCTGGATCAAGAAAATAATACACATCTCGAGAGAGTTGTAACATACCGATAACAACATCAGGAGAGGCCTTGGATTCCTGATGGGTAGTAAGAGCATAGAGATAATTTCGGCTAGTGTCGATAGCATAAATAGCACCTTTGGTGCAAAAGCCAAAGAAGTGGTAACCAAAACTTTATTAGCCCAATGGCTACCTTATTCGCAGGACAGTATCACTGCATGTGACCAAGCTGCCCATAATTAAAGCACTGGTTTCTCCCCTCATCACAATAACCTCGATGAAGCTGACTGTAAAATCTATAAGGAGGATATGGTGGCGTTGACTGAGCTTCACTAGCCTAAGACTGGGCATTTTGTGCCTTAGGTCCACTATTTCCTTGGAAATGACGATCACCAAATAACTTCGGATAAGGAGCACTAGCCTAAGAATATGAACCAAAATTTTTGTAAGTCCTCTTCTTGCTCCACTGTCTACCATGTCTTCCACTAGCTTGCTGACTTCCACCCTGCTTTGACTACCTGAACTTCTTATTCTGCCTCTCTCTTATCTCTGCTTGTCTCTTCTTTTCATCTTCTACCTGCTGTATATAAACCACAAGCCTAGAGATATCCATGTCATTATTCAACATAGCAACCTTACACTCCAATACTATGTCACAGGATAACCCAAAAGCAAATTTTCTTATCTTCGTCCTCATAGAATACACCAACTCTGAAGCATAACAAAACAACTGCGGAAATTTCAGGGTGTACTCCTTTACACTCATCTTGCCCTGCTTTAATTCACAAATTCCTTGGCCCTAGCTTTCCTCAACTCTTGAGGACAGAAACAATCAAGAAAGGAACTTGAAAACTCATCTAATAAGGATGGTTCCGCATCATCACCTCTCAATTGCTCTCACTCCTTATACCAATGATAAGCTGCATCCTTTAACTCATATGCAACAAACTCTCATGCATCACCATGAATATCTTCTTCATTTCATCAACAAACCCTTTGGGATCCTTCTCAATCTTAGAGACTATAAAGGTTAGGGGATTCAACCTCATGAGCTGAAAAACCGGAGTAACCTCAAAAAATGAAGCAACAGAACCAACACGATCAGTCTAATATAACAGAGATATCATTAACTGGTGAGCAAATGAATGGACCAACATAACTTCGCATTAGAAATGCCACCCTGAGGCAGCTGATCATAAGCATCATCATCCTTGGAAGCCTAAGGAGGACTAGTGAGGACATGTGGAACTCCACGAGGGGCAGCACAATCAGGAGCAGGGACCCTAGACTAGGTTTACACTCCATAATTCATATCATCCTCAAGAAGGATAGAGGTTCTTAAAGGTTTTCTACGAGCATCAAATCTTCTGGGGGTATGATCTAAAATGCAAGTAAGTCAGTGATTAGAGGAATTTCAAGACACCAAACTTTGAAGCCTCAATACAACACAAGAAAGTATAACATTCCTAAATGCTTTGTAACCTCCCTCGTATAAGTGTGGTGCACTATACACCCATAAAAGACTCTACTTAACATGACTTTATGGATACGCAACGACCCCTGACTCTAATAAAAAGCTCGTCGCAACCCAAACCAGGGCCTAGTCATGACAGGTATCTCAGGCTCACAGTAGACCGAAGACCACCCCCATAACCTAACCATCTGGACATCATATAGATATACAACAAAAGAAAACTAATGTATAAAGATAAGACAGTTAATGTAACTCAAATGGAGCCAAGAGTTTAACACAATGACCAACTCATAATCTGTCCATTAAGCCTCTAACCAATTGAATATCATACTAGGTCGGGACATACCTCCGACCATGGCTAGAAAGGGAATCTAAAATATAAAAAAAATCAATGAAATTTTGATACTCATAAAGAAATCAGTGAAATGTCTGGCTTTACGGAAGATGGAGGCTTACCACTTCAACGCAGACCAACAGATAAACCAGAAACACCTAACTCTATGCATGGTAATCGAAGAATCACCTAGGGCTCTACATCATTTCATGATGTAGTGTCCAGGGATGATTAACAGGGTAAGTGCTAGCATGTAACTCAAGGAGGGGATAAAATAAAGCCATAATCAAATTAGTCCAAAACCATATGCACACATTCATATACATATATATAAGATATTAGGATGGGGTACAAGTTTAAGAATGAGAATTAAAATCATTAACTTGGTATGTGTAGCTCTAACCATCCTAAGGACACCCATAGGCTATATGAGTTCATCTCTCCCTACTGAAAGGGTCCCAAAGTGTGTTAGCCGCACAAACCAAGAAAATTTAAGGAAGGGAAAAAGCTATCGAGGCTCTAACCACTCCAAAATATATATAATATGTGAACTATGCACACGATCACCAAGACCACCACGCCGACAAACGTGGTTTCTAGTATCGGTCCCCCAGGTACCTCCACCTTTTACGATGAGCTACATAACCCCTTTAAGCCCAAATTAAAAATATTTACACATTTTCATCCAATAACCAAGGAGTCTTTTAATTAGGCATTCCCGTTGGTATCATCATACCAATTAATATGCTTGCAAGCCAATTCCACTATGCCATTCCAAAATAATTAGCCAAATAGACTCCAAAGTTCTAATTTAGAAACCAATCCATGGCCACTAAGGCCTTTCAAAATCATTTAAAACCAAACCATGACCACCAAGGCCTTCCAAAATTATTTTTAACCGTTTAGCCATTTATGCAATGCAATAGTTTAGAAAAGTAAGCAAAACCATGTCATTATTCATATTTCAAAACCAATTATAAAAGTGGGTTGAGATTAATATCAATTCCAAACCACAAATCATAATTTTAGGGGGAATTCCACGACCCTCATCCCATCTACTATGTCCATGCTTCCAATTAGTTTAAGAACCTCAAGTTAAAGCTTGAATAACAATTCCAAAATCATGAAAAAACCATGCAAGTAATAACTATTCAAAACCCTCAACCCATCATTCAAAACCCATAATTTAAAATCACATAAACAATGATTAAACACATGCCTTTAAGAAATACCAAGTTATGGGAGAGATACATGTTTGAAGATACCAAGAAATTTAGAGAGAAAACCACCAATTTGATCCCTAGGTACTTAATCCCTTGAAACCCTAGCTTGTTCTTGATTGGGGATTTAAAGAGGAGAAGTAGTGTTTATATTATGTTAACTGATAGAAATAAGGACCCTTAGGGTGTTTTAAGTCATGGAAAGTAATGGGATAAAAGGGAAACGCCATAATACCCATAATGAAAATGGGTAGGAAATATAGCACACAGTCGCTACAGGTCAGGTAACGACTCATAGTGACTGGTTACGAGTCGTCCTCTCAGACTCGTAGCTTGAGCACAACCCTAGGCCTTCACATTGGTTTGGTTACGAGTCCCACCCTATAACTAGTGACCTCACCCTATACCTCATGGGGGCCAAGTCGTGACCACCACGAAAACTCTAGACACCCTTATTGGTTAGACTACGAAAAAGAGAGCTACAACTCGTAAAAAGTGGGTACGACTTGTATCCTGTGTCGTTGCCTTGGCAGTGATGGGAAAAAAACAAGAAATTTTGGAAGGCCAAAACATGAGGTATTACATATATAGTATAGTACAATACAATGTTTGGATGAACTATGTCGTTTGTTATTGTTTAATAACAGTTTTATTATTTGGTTTGATGGTATGAGACTATATCGTAGCGGGTAACTTTACTAAAATATTTTTAATTATTATAAATTTTAAATTTATCAGTAATTGTTAATAAAATAATTTAAAATAATCTTATTTCTACGAATTTATCATAAATTATGCCTTGTAAATATATGAAGTTGTTAAATTCATGAAAATTCTAACAAAATTATTACTTTACATTATGCTCCTATCAATAAATTATTTTTTGAAATTTATTCAATTGTTGTACAAAATTGAATATTTTCAAAGGTTTTAATGGAAATTATGGATATTTTAAACCATGACAAAAATATCATTATAGATGCACTAATAAACCAATCATATAACATATTAAAGATGTCCTCCAGTAGTAAATCTTTGTTTTTCTCAATAAATTCATGTCTTATAAGGCTTTACAATTATAAACTTTTAAAAATGCTCACTTTAAGTCAAGCAAAGAACACTTCCATTTAACCAATCAATAGCATTTATTAGGTTCACTTGAACACTTCGAAAATGCCCCAAACCCAAAAAAGTAGACCCTGTGCATAACGTGCCTACAAAAGTTCAAACATCCTTTTTTGTCAACAATATAAGTCATAAAGTAAAAAAAATGTAGATGATAATCTTAATTGTCTTCTGGCATCATTTTTTATAAAAGATTTTGCATTGCTCCTTTGGACATCCTATCAGTATACGACATGCACTTGCATTTCAACAAAGAAATATATAAGCCTATGTATTCATACCAGATTCCAAATCCAACTCCTTCAACATATTTCATATCTCATTCTCAAAAATAGGTGAAAGGGATGAAAGTCGGTTAATAGCACCAGCCAATTGCCCATCCCACCCCTCACCATACTAGTCATGCCTTCAAGATGATCATATTTAGATTTTTTAAATTTTTGGTAGGCGTTGGTGTTTCTACTTAGACATTTAGTGTAGGTGTGTCATTAGTTGCTTGACTTTGATCTCATTATTCATGTCCCTCCATATCTTTCAACAAGCTAGTATTTATATAACTTATTTCATCTATCTCATCAATAGTCAATGAATCAACACTTGTCTTTTTCAGATTTTTATGAGCATTTCATTTTAACATATTTGAACCAGTCTCAATATGTTTTCTAATAGCTCTGTTCTTTTCATATAACATCACCTGATTTTTCATGATTTTGAAATGACGTGGTCTTCAGTTCAGCAGCTTGAGGCTTAACCTATATATTATAAGTGCAAAATATTATTGAAGAAAATAATATTGACAAAAGTAACTTATCCATGTTTATTAAAGAATTTCACCATCTCACATTAATTACATCAGATCATACATTAACGAAAATATATTTTTCAAAAGCAAAAACAAAATATTAAATGTCAAACTATTCTAACAAAATAATGATATTGGAGGCAAAGTTTATTTAATATGATGATGCATGCCAAAGTTTTCTACTTCCTCTACATTATTTTACTTGATCCTCTTACAAAATATAATTATTTCAATTTACTTGTCTAATTTATGAAATCAAGAGAAGTTTTGCTCTTCTAATATTATCTCTATCACTTAATGCCTATATAAAGTATTAATAATCAAATTTAGAGTTTTAAAGCATAATTAATAAGGTTAATATCAAGTCAACATGACTCAACTAAAATGAAATTGAGAGAGTATGTGTTACTCGCCTTAGACATAATTTTGAAACTACCAATTCAGCATCTTCACAATGTTCTGGTATTAAAAAACCATGTTGTATCTTACTAGAATCTAAACTATGAGTCCATACACAATTAGATGGCATTAGTGTATATAGAATTCCAAGAAATAACACGCCTAACCAATTCAAACTAACAATGCCACAACTATACAAATTCAATCATGACTATAAATATAACATACTTATTTGTGATGAGATGTAAATTTACCTGAATTAGTTGATTTTATACTTCAGATTCAGCATCCCACTTATGCATGATAGGATGTCATATAAATTTTCTCATTCCCGATTGATGAAATGTGTCATAATACTTGGTGAATTATTATTTGATTACTTTCATTCTATAATGAATTTTCTCCTTGTTAATAACTTTATCCAAAAATTTAGACCGTAGCTCCTTCACAATGTTATCCATTGCCGGTGTAGTAAAAGTTTCTCCAACCCAATGTCCAAGTGCATCCTCATAACAATATGCATCAACAAATGTGTCATCTATTTCATTGTCCAAATACATACAAAATTATCTTGTACATTTAGATCACTTGAGGTAAATTTCTTTGCCTTTTTCGCCATATCAACCACTACAGAATTTAGATAAATATTCATAAGATTTAAAAAAAATCGCCACACATAAATATTAATAAAAATTATAATATAAAGTAAATCAACTATGCATAATATATGTAATAAAAACAATAGCATCACACAATTACTGGTATATAATATCAAATAAAAATGTGACACAAATAATCACTTGAGATTTTTTCTAGAAAATTAATCTTGATAATTATTCCATATGGCAGTTGTTATGCCATCTCGAATCAACTTCCCCCTTCTAAATTCTTCATTACTCTCCCTAGAATTTAGAGGTTCTTCATACACAATGTTATCATTCATAAGCTCTGCATCAACTTGAGCAACTAACTCATTATTTGGATCTACACCTCTTAAATAATTGTGCAACATACAACATGCAAATATAATAAACATTTGGGTTTCAATTTCATATAATGATTCTGTTGAACTAGAATTATAGGAAATCTCTTTTTAAAATCTCAAATGTTTGTTCGATAGCATTACACAAGGAAGCATGTCGCAAATTAAAGAATTCACAAAAATTTTGGGGTAAATTTTTTGAATACTCTTACAAGTGATATCGCTCTACCCGATAAGATGTAATAAGTTCACTTCTTAACATGAGTCCAACATTAACAAGGTAGAATTTTTCTAAACATAAAAAAGCAAAAGACTTAATTAGCTATTTATCATAAATACCTAAATCTAGATAAATATATGTAATATTTTACCTCTAAAAGTTTTAGTGGATCTTGGCTATTTAATATTTTTTCATGATTCTTGAATCAGGAATTATACCTTCCCACTAAGAGAACACATATATAAATTTTAAATCAAATATACACACAGCTAGTACATTTTGAGTTGGATAATATTTTCTTCCACGATATTTTGATGCTTCACGTTGTGAAATCTTAACAAGTATATATGTTCCATCAATTACATCAATACAATCCTGATTATAATATCAATCAACAATGTAAACATTCTAGATATTAGCTTAAATTTAAATAATATTAAATTGTGTTTACTTTAAAATATGAGAAGAATCTTTGATTGCTAGCAATTTCAGAAAAAACATGGGAGCCATCAGGTTGTTTGATAAAGTTTTCATAAAACTCCCAAATAGCTCTTCGGGATATATAAATATGAGAACTAACCGACTCTCCATATCGTCAAAAGATGAAAGGTAGCTCACGATTTGTCATATTATGTGCTAACACGTAATGTGCTTTTGCAACTTGTTCTTCAACTGTAATGTGAAGTGTTGGTCTAAGACCTCCATCTTTAACTAAAATCTCACACAGATCGGTAAAAGCTGAAAAAGTCATTCTTAATATACCACGATAGAGTTCAATCGAAACTAGATGACTGAATAATTCATTTCTAACTTTCTCTCTTTCAAGTGGTATATCATGTGTGATCGTATGTCTATCATTTTCAATTTTATAAATATAAGTTTAAATTCAAATAACTACTTGATCAACAACATATGAAGATAATGAGCTCACTTGTCTCAATATGTCATTGCTATCTTGATTATTCTGATCAGCCATCTATAATAAAATTAAGGGAGATGCATCAAGCAATTAAACTACATGCATACATAAATATATTTAAATAAAAATTAGCTATGAGATTATACATTTATAATCAACATAAATGCATGAGAAGACAAATATAAACATAAGTGCAGCACATGCAGATCATCTACTACTTTAATACTGTCTTAATAATAAAAATAAAATACACACAAAATTTATCTGCAACTTTTGAGACACGTAGATTATTTCTTAAATTAGGTGATTACTAATTAGTCAGTCATTGTTTAATTGTTACATAAAACTTCATCTTCTTTAGAAAGAAGAGTACAACAACAACAACAATAACATACCAGTGTATTCCCACAAAGTAGAATTTGGAGAGCATAAAGTTTACAGAGTTCATACCACTACCTCATACGAAGTAGAGAGGATGTTTTTGATAGACCTCCGGCTTATGATATGTGTGTATATATATATATATATATATATATATATATATATATATATATATAGAGAGAGAGAGAGAGAGAGAGAGAGAGAGACAATGTTATGTTTGTTTCATATATAACAAACCTTAATCATTTTTGCGAAATCAAAAAACCAATAAAGTTGGCTCTTAGAAAGGATTTGCATCAGAAAGATACACATTCATTTATCCCTCAACTGCCTAAAAAAATGATCTATTGTCTTCAATTTTTAGTACACAAGTCAAAGAGGTACAACATGACATGGTATAATTAGACGATGTCTTTTGACGATGATAGCTTGCACTAGAGTTTAATTCCAAAAAACATCAATCTAAAAGAGAACAAATTAATCTTTTACATGAGAAACATGCTTAAATTTTTGTTGCCTATAATACGAAACTACAATACCCATTTTTTGTGATAAGTTAGTCTACTTAAAAGGATGAGAAATAATAGTTTGCAAAATTCGTAACACAAAAATATTAATATCATATAATTCAAGTTTTTCTTTAAATATATATGATTACGTATTTGAAAAAAAAACTACAACAACAACAATATACCCAGTGTACTCCCACCAAGTGAGGTCTGGAGAGGGTAAAGTGTACTCAGTCCATATCACTACCTCAGATGAAGTAGAGAGGTTGTTTCTGATAGACCTCCGACTCAAGACAAACACCAATATCATAGATAAAAATTCATAAAAACACAACAGAATGATATGTGAAACAAGACACTCATAGATTAATACTCTAAACTATCTAATGGAAATCACCAACAACACTAAACCACCATGAAAAAGAAACTACTGGACACATGCATAACATTATGACTACATGCATAATCATAGTGTAGGAAGTGTATTCTAAATTTCTTGTGATATCTGGTAACACAGTAAAGAAATCCAAAACTGAAGTATTAGAAGAAATTTTTTTCTTCTTATTGTCCTAGTTTAAATAAATTTACTCTGGATAATTCCCCCACCCCCACCCCTTACCCTCCACCCCACCCCCACAACACTATCTAAATATTAAAAAGTTTTAAAAGATCAAATGAAATCTCTCCTTTTTACTCCTTTCCTCATCTCACATCTTTATGTGCAAATAAGGGGTTGTGTTAAATATGCAGGCTAGGATTTTTAATCAATACTTAACTCATATCAATTTTTGTTCCTTTTTTTGTGAAAAGCGTGAGGCTATGAAATAATCACATGATATATTCAGGCATTAAGAATTCAGCCTGCATTGATCTATTGAAAGAACACAAGATAAAAATAATAAGAAGCTAAGTTTAAAAAAATAAACCTAAAAAGAGAGAATGAGCATAGAAGAGGAGACTGAAGGTCGAAAAATGAAGAAGAAAACTGACGCAGAGGAGAACAACTTAAGCAGAGGAGAACGATGTAGAAGAAAAATGTAAAAATAGAAATGTATTAAGGTTAAAAGTAATATGGGGTAAAGGGTAAAATAGGATTAGATAATATTAAGTAAGGGCATAATCGAAAAAAGAAACAAAAAAACCATGCGATATCACCAAATTGGTGGTTCTATTAATTGAGGGATTCCGTAGTTACCAAATGATGAAAATGAACCATACCATACCATACCTTTTAAGAAACAGTCAAAATAAATATGATTCTCTTAGTAATCATACCATATAATATCTTGGGAAACCACTATTTAAATAGTGTGTAAAGATATTTGTGATGTGGTATTAGAGTCGAATTTTTAATTTAAATTTTGATGAGTGTAATTTTTTAATCTAGTGGGTTTAGTGGAATTATTTAAAATTAAGAAACATTTTCCAACCACTAAAAATTAATTTGAGTTCAAAATAATTTCAAAACTTTTTGAAACAAACTTTAACATGCAAATAAATTAGGATAAATTACATAATATTACACCTTAACTTATCATTATTACTTAAAATCTCAACTCCTTAAATAATTATAAATATTTTAGATTTTATTTCTCTATCCAAATCTCAAGATATATCACATTTACCCCAAATTACAAATCCAATTCATCTTCATCACAAATTTTACTGCACTTCTCACACTCCTTATCACCTTTATCATGCTTATTTTTGTGCTTTGCCCTATCTCTATCTCTATCGGCTCTTTTCTTTCTTCTTTCTCCTCTGTTTCACCCTCTTTTCCTTCTTCTGCTTCTTTGTTTCCTTCGTCTCATTTTTTATTTTCTTCTCAATTTAGAAAAAAGTGGGTATGCTCACGTTGGAATTGATTAAAATTACTGGTGGATTCGATGGTTATTGTGGATGTTGTTGTTAATGGAAGGTCTCAACAGAAGGAGTAAAAAAGATTGAACTATTCTATGTATTTTGTTGGAAAAAATTTCAACTCCATTGACTCCACGATCTGTAATGGGAAGTTGGAGACCCATTTGTGTTTTCATCAGAATCTGTAGATTTTTAGCCACTTTACTGTCTCTTCGGTGCATGTTAATGACGGATGGAATGTGCAGGTGGAGGAGGTAAAATTAGAGCGGTGAAGGACATAAAAGATACATCACGTGACTAGAAATATACATCATGAGACCGACTAAAAAGTACAAATGTTATGTAACATATTGAATTTTGTGTACAAATACATAAGAATGATATATCTGATCGAAAATATGATAAAAATAAGAACAACAACATACATACCCAATGTATTTCCACAAAGTGGGGTCTGAGGAGGGTAAAGTATACGAAGTCCATACCACTATCTCATACAAAGTAGAGAGGTTGTTTTCGATAGATCCTTGGCTTAGGACATTTAACAGTATAATCAAACAAACAAACAAAAAATATAACAACACACAACAAAAATAAAAAACATAACGCTAGATAATAAAGAAAATAAGACACCCACATGATAATACTATAAATCATCTTTTCAAAATCAAAGACATTACCAAAACACCATGATAAAGCAACTATAGACATAAATACAAACAAAAGCACTTGTCCCTACTAATACGGACGAACTCCTACCACTAACCCTCTACTCTAGTCTGCGTCCTTCACACCTTCTTTTTAAGGGTCATGTCCTCCGTAAGCTATAACTGCTCATATCATGCCTAATCAGCTCCCTCTAATATTTCTTTGGCCTACCTCTGCCTCGCCTAAAACCATCCATAACCAGCCTTGCACACCTTCAAATTTGAGCATTCGTGCCCCTCCTCCTCATATGTCTGAACCATCGCAATCTCACTTCCTGCATCTTGTCCTCCATCGAAGCCACTCTTACCTTCACTCAAATAATCTCATTTCTAACCCTATCACTCTTGGTAAGTCTATATATTCATCGCAATACCCTCCTCTCCGCCACCTTTAAGTTTTTATTGGGAGTTCTTAACTAGACAACACTTTGCTCTATTCAACATAGTTAGTCAGACTACCACTCTATAGAACTTACCTTTAAGCTTAGAAGGCACTTTATTATCACACAATACCCTCGAAGCGAGCCTCTATATCAATCACTCTGCACCAATACGGTGCGTGACATTCTCATCAGACTTGCCATTTTCCCCAAATATAGACCCAAGATACTTGAAACTCTTTTTTTCTGAATGGACTGAGAATCTAGCTTCACTACCACGTCATCTTTATGCGACACATCACTAAACTTACCAAGTGCTCGATCTTGGTCCTACTTAACCTAAATTCTTTGGACTCAAGGGTCTGTCTCCAAACCTCCAACTTATCATTAAATCCTCCCCGAGTCTCATCAATCAGTACTGTCTCCAAACCTCCAACTTATCATTAAATCCTCCCCGAGTCTCATCAATCAGTACAACATCACCAACAAATAAATTACACCAAGTCACCTTCCCTTGAATACACCATATTAAAACATTCATCACTAAGGTAAATAAAAATGGGCTAAGAGTCGATCCGTGGTGCAACCCTATCAAAATAGAAAAGTGCTCTGAATCCCCTCCTACCATTCTCACACGAGTTTTTGCGTTGTCGTACATGTCCTGAATCAACCTCGTGTATGCTAAGGGCACGCCTCTAGCATTCAAGCACCTCCATAGAATCTCCTTGGGGACTTTGTCATATGCTTTTCAAGATCAATGAGCACCATGTGAAAGTCCTTCTTCCTCTTCCTAAACTGCTCCATTAATATCCTCATGAGGTGAATGACCTCAGTAGTCGAGCGACCTAGCATAAAATCAAATTGATTCTTAAAAATAGTCACGATTCTCCTCAGCCTTAACTCTACCGCCCTTTTTCAAACCTTCATAGTATGACTCAACAACGAAATATGATAAAAAATATATATCAATTTTTTTTGTGTTACTGATACATAAGACTTATGTATCAGAATGATATATGTGTTACTGATACATAAGAATTTGATTGATTAGTTATGTATCGAAAAGTGTGTATCCAGAAGGTGATGTATTGCGACCCTAAGTAATTGTATCTGATGGTTCAAAATTCATGATTTTGTGTAATTTTGAAAAGAGTACTAAACAGTTGGGATTTATGAAAATTACCCAACAAAATAAGTTTTTTTTCTTTTTTTGCAAATTGTTAAACAATGGACCCCTGAATTAAGCCGCTAAGGCCGAAGATGACATTTAATTAAAGTTTTTGTTAAGCCAAATTATGTCATAAAAAGTAGAATAGAAAGGGTATTAATAATATGAAGAAAAATAAAATTTTGAACGTCTTTGTGTTCAAATATATATGATGTTCTTCTTCTAATGCAATAATTAAACTATTTTTAATTATTATATTTAGACAATAATTCTCATACACAAGTGAGTGTCACCAGAAATAAAATTAATATATTATAATGAAACACTTATTAAATATACAAATATATTTTCTCCCAAAGAGTGAACATTAAACTTTCGTAGAAAATTAATGTTATACTTGTGGAATGTCGGACAGAAAAATGCCCTTCCTATTGAGAGATTTATCATGGTGTGCAAATCTGAAAATAATTGAAATACTCGGGTAAAATTAATAACGTTAAAAATGATGCAAAAATCAAAAATCAATTTGCTAGAAAAATTATTTTTATTGGTTAAATTAGCCTAATAAAAGTTTGTCATGCCCTGTTTTTGTCAAGGTTACTAAGCAAAACATGATCTATCTATGAACTCTATAAAAATTGAATTTTTGCGGAGAGTTTCTACCTACAATAACAACATACCCAGTGTATTCCTAGAGTCTGGGGAGGGTAGAGTATACGCAGACCATACCACTAGCTCAAGGGAAGTAGAGAGGCTGTTTTCGATAGACCCCCGGCTTAGAACCGATAACATAATAACAAACACAAAAGATAAGTGCAAAAATAAACTAGCCTCGCTAGTAACAAGATAATATTGCCACCACAAGATAAAAATAAGACCTATCTCATCTAAATCATAGACATCACATGGCACCACACATAAAAACTACTGACACAAAAGAACGCTCCCTTATTGTTACCGACGCACTCCCACCCCCTAACCCTCTACCCTAATCCGCGTCCTCCACACCTTCCTATCAAGGGTCATGTCCTCTGTAAGTTGTAACTGCTCCATATCATGTCTAATCACCTCCCTCCGATATTTCTTCGGTCTGCCTCTACCCCGCCTAAAACCATCAATAGCTAGTGTCTCACACCTCCGCACTGAAGCATCCGAGCCCCTCCCCATCACGTGCCCGAACCAACATAATCTCACTTCTCGCATCTTATCCTCCACCGATGCAACTCCCACCTTCTGCCAAATAATCTCATTCCTTACCCTATCTTTCCTGGTATGTCCACACATCCATCACAACATTCGCATCTCCGCCACCTTCAACTTTTGGATATGGGAGTTCTTGATTGGCCAACATTCTGCTCCATACAACATAGCCGACCGGACTGCTACTCTGTAGAACTTACCTTTAAGCTTCGGGGTCACCTTTTTATCACATAAGAATCCCAAAGTGAGCCTCTATTTCAACCACCCTGCCCCAATACGATGCGTGATATCCTCGTCAATCTCGCCATTTTCCTGAATTATAGACCCCAGATACTTGAAACTCTCCCTCTTCTGAATGACCTGCGAGTTCAGCTTTACCTCCACTCCATCCTCCTGCGACACCTTACTAAACTTATACTCCAGGTACTCCGTCTTGGTTCTGCTCAACCAAAATCCTTTAGACTCAAGTGTCTGTCTCCAAATCTCTAACTTATCATTAACTCCTTCTCGAGTCTCATCAATCAGCATCATATCATCCGCAAATAACATACACCAAGGCACCTGCCCTTGGATATGTTTTGTCAAAATATCCATCACCAAGGCAAATAAAAATGGGCTAAGAGTTGATCCCTGGTGCAACCCTATCAAAATAGAAAAGTGCTCTGAATCCCCACCTACCATCCTCATGCGAGTCTTCGCCCCATCAAACATGTCCTGGATCAACCTGGTGTACGCCACGGGCATCCCTCTAGCCTCCAAGCACCTCTATAGAATCTCCCTCGAGACTCTATTATACGCCATTTTAGATCAATAAACACTATGTGCAAGTCCTTCTTCCTCTCCCTAAACTGCTCCACTAATCACCTCACGAGGTGAATGGCCTTAGTGGTCGAGCAGCCTATCATTAAATAAAACTGATTCTCAGAGATACTCACGATCCTTCTCATCCTCAACTCTACCACCCTCTCCTAAACCTTTATAGTATGACTCAATAACTTAATGCCTCTATAGTTACTGCAACTCTGAATGTCACCCTTGTTCTTATATAAAGAAACCATCGTACTCTACCTTTACGCTTTCGACATCCTTGCAGTCCTAAAAATAATATTAAACAACCTTGTTAACCACTCCAAACCTGCTCTACTAGAGCCCTTACAAAACACTATTGGAATCTCATTTGGCTTCGTCGCCCTACCCCACCGTATCCTGCGAATAGCCCCTTTGACCTCCTCAGCCTCGATACGCCTACAATCCCCATAATCGTAAAACTCCTCAAATTTCTCCAAGTCCCTCAACATAAAACCTTTGTCCCCCTTGTCGTTCAAAAGTTTATGAAAGTAGTACCGCCACCTCTCCCTAATAAGGGCATCCTCAACCAACACTGAACTATCTTCTCCCTTGACGCACTTCGCTTGGTCTAGGTCATGAGCCCTCTGCTCCCTGGCCTTGGCAAGCCTATAGAGCTTTTTATCCCCTCCTTTCTCCTCTAATGCCGTATACAAGCTCTCAAAAGCTACTGTCTTAGCCATCATAACCGCTATTTTAGCCTCTTTTATAGAAATCTTATACTCCTTATTCATTTATCTTTTCTCACCATCCTTACTCTCCACCAATTTAGTATAAGCCACCTTCTTAGATTCTACCTTCCTTTTAACCTCTTCGTTCTACCACCAATCTCCTCGATAGTTGCCAGATCGACCACTCGAGACATCCAACACCTCTTTAGCAGTCTCTCTAATGCAACTAGCAGTTGTCTCCTATATACTATCCATATCCCCTTTACTCTCCCAAGCTCCCCTACTCTTCAACTTCTCCCTCATTTTCGACGCACTAGCCAAAGTCAAGCTACCACACTTAATCTCGGGCCGAGCTTTCACACTCCTCTTCTTTTTGACCTTATTGATAACCAAGTCTATCACCAACAACCTATGTTGAGTCAAAAGATTTTTGCTAGGTATGACTTTACAGTCTTTACATAGCGTTCTATCACCCTTCCTAAGGAGAAAATAGTCTATCTGAGTCTTTGTCACCAAACTATGAAACGTGATAATGTGATCCTCCTTTTTCAAAAAGCTTGAATTCTCTATCCACAATCCAAAAGCCCTAGAAAAATTCAAAAGAGAAGCTCCTCCTTCATTTTGCTCCCCAAAACCGAAACCACCATGCACATCATCATAACCTCTCGATAAAGACCCTATATGCTCATTGAAATCCCTTTCCATAATAAGCCTCTCAATGCTCAGGATGCTACTCACCACCTCATCTAAAACCTCCCAAAAGTCCTTTTTCTCCTCCTCGTCTAAACGTACTTGTGGGGCGTAGACACTAATAACGTTCACTGTAGACCCTCCAATGACCAATTTAATAGATATCAACCTATCACTAACTTTCCTAACCTCTATCACCTGCTCCCTATGTTCTTCATCTACTAAGATACCTATCCCATTTCTATGTCACACTCTACCTGAATACCACAACTTATATCCATCCACATCTCTTGCCCTAGTGTTTACCCACTTAGTTTCCTGAACACACGCTAAACTAACCCTTCTTTTTCTAAGAATCTTCAATAGCTCTATAGACTTAACCTGCAAAGTTCCTATGTTCCAAGACCCAACTTGACACCTAAATACTTTCTTATCCCACTTAGCCTTACTATCCCTTGCCCCTAACCCCAACTCGCTCCTAGCCTCGACCCAGACCCAACACCACCTAACCCTGACCTTGACCTATGACATGACCCTAGTCTTCCATCGCCAGTCACAACCACTACATATAAAAAGGGAAGAAATGTGAAAAAAAGTGGAAAGAGATAACAAATGGGGTAAAGAAAACCAATAATATATGGAATGCAACAAAATCAATACTACAACTCAAGTTTTGATAACCAACAATCAATAACGGGAACTATACTACCATAGTAAGTAGATATGAAAGTAAACCAGGTAACGATAATCAAACAAGTAGAATACAAAAGTAACAACACAACTAGTCACAACCAAATCACAAAAAATAAAAAACTATGACGAAGCTAGACTGAAAGAAGGAACTAAATATCAAAGTTTAGAGGTCACCAGGATACTCGTGTGAGCCAAGTCCTCTCTTCCTGCGTGCTACTGCTGGGCTGGGTTTCGACAATTTGATGTCAAAAGTGGTCGCCAAAATAGGATCGCCGGAATAATGCCATTGATGCATCGCCTGAATATCGCTGTGACGTCTCCTGTGTATTACCAAAATTTGGGCTCACTAATGCTATCGTCGGAGTCGAGCAGACAGAAACCCTAATCCCGCCGGTGATAGTAGTGATGAAATGGATATGGCAACAATAAGGTTTCTTTGGCGTCAGTTGTTGATGCTGCGATACAAAAGACGTCGCAACTTTTAATTTCTTGAACAAGTCGCTGTTCCTCGTCAAAATTGGGGTCGCTGGGCTTCGTCAAAATTAGTATCTTTTTCTACTGTTTCTTTATTAATCCATTGTAAAGCTGACCTGCTAGCTAGCTAGCCGTTCTTTTTTCATTATACTTCATACACATCAGAAGTATTAAAAGAAGAAGACACAATCAATTCAACAAGACGTAGAAAACAGACTAAACAACCAAAGGGGGAATTAAATTATATATTAGATAAGGAACTCATCATTTTCCTTGTGTAATTACACCATTGGATGACGATGAAATGATATAGATTGAAGAAGCAAATGAACCACAGGGCTGCAATGGTATAGTAAATGCTTATTTGGCTTGGAAGGATGTAAATTTAATGGTCACACCTAATTTTTAAAAAAATAAGGAAACATATTTAATTATTAATATGTTTGACTTATGTTTTAGTCTACGAAAAAAAACTTAGATTCTAGGTAAGGGTTCAAGTTATTTCGAAGAAAAGGGGTTAGACACCTTACATAATTCACAAAATGTGGTACCCAGCTAGACTAAATTTATCAAAGAGGGAGAAGGAAAAAAATTATTTTTGAAAATATAAATAATGTAAAAGGTGTATGTATATTAAGTATATAAATAAAAATTACTATTATATAGTATGTATATAAAAATATGTGAAAAAATATACAAAATATGTGTGAAAAAGGAAAAAACTTTATAACATATAAAAATGAAAGTATTTCCTATGTACTATAAAAAGAAAAAGCAATTTTAAAATTTTATTCTAAAGTGGACTCGGATTAAATTTTAGATACGTCATGGCTAC
Organism: Capsicum baccatum var. pendulum; assembly: GCA_030864225.1. Classification (NCBI taxonomy): domain Eukaryota; kingdom Viridiplantae; phylum Streptophyta; class Magnoliopsida; order Solanales; family Solanaceae; genus Capsicum; species Capsicum baccatum. The sequence continues at coordinate 68,311,814 of CM061558.1, read as the reverse complement.
GAAATGGTTGCTCTATTTATCGGCCGTCCTAAATCGTCTTGCCAGGATACGAATCATAAAATTCATTGTGTTGTCGTGATATTATAGAGATTTCATCATCACCCAAATTTATTTATATTCTGTTACGTATTTGTACATGTAATGTCTATCTTTTTATTTGGGAAGACCTAAAAAATCGATGAAAGTTTCTTCATTGGCCAAGTGTGTAGTATTTCGTTCATTACCAGTGTAAAAATGTAAAGCCGTAAAAGGACAAAATCAGTTCAAAACTAAAATCAAGATAGTAATCAAATGTGATGAAAGTGAATAAATGTCCAAAAATATAAAAATGTAACAACAAATATCCAATAAAATAAAAAATGTAAAAGTCCTATAAAATTTGTAATCTTAAAGGAAAATAAGTTATAATACATCAAATAAAATAAAAAAAGTTCGCCGAAATCCATGGAGTTCATTGGAGAATTTACAGCACCAAGCAAATCTGTACAAGTAAAATAAAAAACCATATTTACATATACAACAAATAAAACAGTGACTGAAGAGGTGTTGCTTCAACGACTTTCGCCGGAGCAACGCCGAATATATACAAAGATGGCTAGATCTTACCATTTTTGACATAACAGTGTCCTCCATTTATGGAGGAAAGAAGGAGAGAAAAAGAGGGGTAGCGTGGTGATGTTTTACTGGTTCGATCAATGCTCGCCGGTCACCACCTTCGGTGAAGCAAAGACGAAGTGAAGGAACAAAGAGAGAGAGACCTGTGAGAGAGGGGAAGAGAAAGGTCATGGTTATGATGGCCGGAGCTCGTTTGCCAGAACTTCGACAGTCGTCGGTGATAGTTGGCGGCGGCGCAAGAGGATGAGGGATTGGGATAGAGAGATGAGAGATGGAGAAGAGTAATTTAAAAATTTTATGTGTGTGTAAGAATGTGTGTTAAAATGTATGTAGAAAATTTCTCCCTCTCCCTTTTATTTATAATAAAAAATGGCACCCCTTATTAACCAAAGGATAAAAGTATGTCCTCCTTTTTTATTATAGAACACCCTTTGGTCTTTAAGTTATTGACCAAATAATTTTTCATCCTTTTAATCAACAAACAAAGTTATTATTCAAAGGGTAGTGTCATTGTGTAATCCTTGTCAGATGTGACAAGACATTATTGTATAGTCGTTATTAGATGCGACAAGATATTAATGTCTAGTCTTGTGTAATGACTCTCACGGTCATTTTTCTATATTTTCATATATTTTCAGTGTCTAGAGCTTTTCTATAACTGTCCTTATGACTTGCTGGGACTGATAGTTCGGTTCTCAGGCGGTTCGTTTGAGAATTTTAGTAATATCTAATATATTGTAAAATATTTAATTTAAATTGGCATTTGGTAGAAATATAATTTATTAGCCTTCTAGAATATTTTTAACTTTATAAATTTTTTTTATAGTTATGAAACTTGTATATTACTTTATAATAACTTTTTATAGTCTATTAATATTTTAAGCGAAGATAGTAAATCTAGATATGTTAAAATATTATTATTATTATATAATAGAGGTTTTATTATTAATAATTTTCTATTAATTATGATATATTTAAAATATTATATTTATTTTACCGCGAACCTATGCAATACCCAAATATATACTTAAAAGATAAAATTTTAGAGGCGGGGTATCGCCACCTCCACCTCTACGTGTAAAGGATAGAAATTGTGCAACATTAATACATGTAAAGGGAATTGACAAATGTAAAGGAAATTGATAATTGTCATGTAATGAATTTACCCTTAAATTGACATTTCACCATGCATTTATATATCATTATTGAAAGTTAAGAAAGAGTCACCCATATAAATGTGTGTTCCTCACTGTACGTAGGTGTAAAATTTCCAAGAAAAAGTTTTACCCCTTTATCTAAGTTTCAGTTCTACAACATATACATGTATATATCCAGTACAATAACAACATACCCAGTGTATTTCCACCTAGTGGGATCTGAGGAAGGTAGAGTGTACGCAGTCCATACCATTACCTTAGGTGTTGTTTTCGATAGACCCTCGGCTTAGAATATATGTATATGTCCAGTGTTAAAATAAAATTTGATTAGAAACAAATTTTAGTGTCACTATCCGGAGGCTTCGCAGAAAAACATTTTAGCTTTAGAGTTTAGGTAGGATAGGATTACAATACCTTTTAGATTGAGCTTTTTTATGGTAATTGTGTACTATTATGCTAGTTTTGAACAAGTATTCATAATTTGCGTTTCATTTAATACATATGTCATGCCTTAATTATACGGTTAGGATCATATTCTAATAAATCTTGGTATCTTATCTTTTAGTAAAATATAACATCTATCGGTTTAGGACGTGGAATTAAGTTATGAAACCTTGGATTCGTCCCTTTTTAATTAAGATATACAAATGGTTAATTAAACATATTTTAGCTCCTATTTAGGTTCAACATATACTTTATTACTGTCATTGATTGTAAATTTTAGTACCACATTGGCATTGTTATGGTATGGTATGGATTTTAATGTTAGTTCAGTATAGTTATTATGAGTTTCAGTTCGAGTCTGGCATCTGATTGTGATGGTTTGGGAGTTCTGGTACTGATTATGGTTGTTCTGGGAGTTGTGGTTCTACTGAGTTTCAATTTGAGTCTAGCATCTGATTATGAGTTGTGTTGTATATCATATATGCGACCTCTTGTTATTACTCACTATTTTCGATTCAAATTCGGCATATGGCCTCTTGTTATTATCCACTACTATCGGTTTGAGTCCGACGTCTGGCCTTTCATTACTACCCATTGGTGTCGGTTCAAGCCCAGTGCACATATGGATGACTACTATGATTTCTTGGGATCGGCTCAGTTACAGATTATTTACGTTTATTTTCTTTAATTACTTCTTATGTGTCCCACCGGCTTATGGGGGTACAGTTGAGTTAATTGTCTTCTTCAGTGTACGTAACAGGCTTATTAGAGCCCAGTTAAGTTATATTTCACTTGTCTGTTGTTACTGCATTATTTATTTTTTATATTGTTTATATTTATTCCTTGACCGCATTTGCATAGCTTGGTAGTTGTTTATCTTTTTATCCCTGTTTACTGTTGACTTAAATTACACCCTCGCATTGTAGTTATACTTTTTCTGTATTGAACTCAATCAGTCGATGATGCCTACTGAGTATCCATTACTTTGGTACTCATACTACACTTCTGCATCTTTTTCTAATTCAGTTTCGGGTACTAGCAGTCAACATTGATGTGGTTCCTACCTTTTAGTACTGATTCGGATCAGAGTGAGTTTACTGTCGCCCGAGGCTCATCCTTCTTTATCTATTCTAGTTTAGTCTTTTGTACTCAAGACTGTGTCACGAACCGAGCTAGGGCTTGACCATAACGACCATCTCCGGTCCGCCTAGTATCAAAGACTACCCCTATTTCCTAGCCAACAAAACACAACATACACTAATATGGACTGAAGTCCGAACATATAACAAGATAGAGTAACATAAGTTCAAAGATTCTAAGTTTTCTCAATAACCTCAAACAGACACCGATAACCAATACCAACTACCAACACAACACTAAGTCCACAGTATCCACAACGCCTCTAACAAGATCGAATACCAATAAAGTGGCGGGACATGTCCCCAACCATAGCCAAAAATAGGTATGAAACAAAGTCTAAAACATAAGAAACCAAAACATGAAATGAAGTCTTCTGAAGGATGGAAGTTCACCACTTCAAGTCAACTCATGAACTATCCATGAACATCTGATCACTGTACAGGAAAAGTAGAAGAGTTTTAAGCGCTACATCGTGTGGGGATACAATGCCCGGAGACGGTTAGCATTTGGAATGCTATCATGTAACTCAGGGATTAGGGATAAAATAATGTCATGAGAAATAATTCAAAATCAATTAAATTCAATGCAAATCATCATATGCAAATACATATATATATATATATATATATATATATATGTACATATCACATGCTGAGGTAGGGAATAAGGTTTAACATGAACTCTTAAAACTTTAACCTGGATTGTGTAGCATAAACATCATAATCAAGGCACCCATGGGCTATATGGGCTCAACTTTCCCTCAGCTATTAGGGCCCTAGTGCATGTAGCCACACGAACCAAAAGCTACTCATATGTTATATGCCTGATGGAGGACTCGAACCTCCCGACATAAATCAAAGGTAACTCAAGAACCAATATATATAACATGGGGGACTCAAACCTCCTAGTCATATAATAATAATAAAGGGGACTCGAACCTCCCGGTCATTTAGACCCCCACGCCAGCTAGAGCAGTTTCTGGTGTTGGTCCCTCGGGACCTCCTCTTCACGGCCCGGCTACACAATCAATTTTTAAGCCCAATTAAAACATTTAACACATATTCCTAATTTATTGAACCGATTATGCATTTAGGCATCCCGTTGGTATCGTCACACCAACCCCACTTGCAAGTCCATTATCATGCCACAATCCATTAACCATCACACAAGGGAAATTCATGACCCTTAGGTTCAATTAAAATCATACCATGGTTCAATAGCCTTTTATGCCAATGCATTAGTTTAAGTGAGCAAGTGATAGGCGAATTTACGCGCCTATATCAATATATTTTGCCCATAGTTTAGCCTAGTTTTGAGAACTAATTATCTATTTCATACACTTTTAGTCCTTTTTCCTGTAAATGAGCTAACAAATGTGATTAGGAAAGTTTCAGGTATAAATGATGCAAAATACAGCAATTTATGGCTTACTTGACGCAAAAGAAAGCTCACGAACGAAGTGGAAAGGAGCTGGACGCCTAAAGGACTAAATCTGCTGCATGGAAAATCTGTCCCGGGCTAAAACAACAATTCTGAAGACTTTGGGGACTTACAGACACAAAGCTGGATTTTTGCCATAATACATTAACCTAGTGCAATTAGGTTATGTGTTTCATTATTCTATTTGGATTATAATTTTGTAACCTTACCCTAGTACATTTGGGTCAAGGATTTCATTAGTATATTAGGATTTGGTTATTTATTTCATTAGCTTAGTAGGAGTAGGATAGGAGTATTATAAATACCCTATCATGTTAGAGATTTTTAATTAACTCTTCACTTAAGACATCTTCCTACAATACATTCTTAATTCTTCATTCTTCTACTCTTAAATTCCACAACAAGAGAATCGTTACTTGCTACGGAATCACTAAAACCACACGCCAAACACCTACTATTCACGCCATCCACCATGCAAAACGTGATATCCTACGCATTCATGGGTAACTAAACCTCTTAGTTGGGGTTATGGAAGCCGAATGAGTTACTATCTATTGCTATGAGCTTGTGAGTTCAAGACACGTATATTGCTTATATCATTATTCTCTTCATCTTAAATCTACATCCTTTGCGGTTCAAACACAAGAACACGCCATTCTAACATCTAACCTGTTCGAGAGAAAGGTTATTTGTCTAGAAAAGAAGACGCATAGACCAACTCCAGTCTAACAGTTAACTTGTTCGAGAGAAAAGTTATTTGTCTAGAAAAGAGATAATGTCAAGGTAGTAGGACACCCTTTCCTATTAAAAAGCTAGTGCCGTAACTGGACTAACCTCTTGGAGAATTTGTACCGCTAGACACACTTTAAGCTCGAGAGAGTTAAAGTGAAATAGTCCTTGTTTAGGTCGAGAGACGCTTGGATTTACCATCGACTACAATTCTCTATAAGCAATTGCATGTCAAGACTCTACACACTCATAGCCAATAGAGACGTATACCTCGGAAGGTGGACATAACCCCAACGCCTCAATTCTCATTGTTTCACAACCTACGAAATACTCTCTTTTTACTTTGCTATTTTCAGCTTTTACTTTATTGTTTTGGTTACACATTACAATCCCCCCTTTTTACGAGACTTGCACTAAAAGTCTAGTAATTTTACTTACTTGTTGGCCAAGCTATTCCCTGTGGGATCGACACCCAACCCAGGTTGGGTTCTATATTTGCTAACGACCGCTTTACACTCCTACGAGAGCTGTAGATTGAGCGTTATCAAAAATTGGCGCCGTTGCCGGGGAATACGAGTGTCAATCAAGTTCGTGATAATTACTAGACTCTTTGGTCAAAGATTCTCGTACTTTTACGTTTAGTTTTTGTTTTTGTTTATTGCAGGTTTTTCTTTTAGTGCATGCCCCATACTAGAAGTTCTGGTCAACCGTTATTACCAATCAATCCTGAACCACAACGAATTAGAAGAATGGAAGCACAAGCTGAAATCGACAGGATGGCCGCTCAACACGAGCAAGCAAGATTAGCTGCTCTTGCCGCTGCTCAAGTCCAACAACAAAACATTGATAATCCTGGATGAGCAACAAATCCTGACGATGAAGATTTAGGAGATGACGAGTTGATAAACCCAAGGCATGGCGCTGAAATGGCAACACCTGCCAATCGAAGAGGTCGACAAGCTCGGTATAGATATGATCGCCAACCTTTGCAACCAGCTTTCGACGATGATGATGATGATCTTGATGGTGCCGGAGCCACTGGAGCTATAATTCCACCACCATTAGCGCCCGGAGCCAAGTTCAACATCACTAGCACCATGATTCAGTTATTGCAACTCAAGGGATTATTTGGTGGACTAGCAGGCGATGATCCGAATATGCATCTCATCAACTTTATTTCTACATGCAAGTCTTTTGACAATCCTGGTGTTGGTCAGAATGCTATTCGATTACGTCTATTTCCATTGTCTCTGTCTGGGGAGGCAACATTATGGTTGAATGGGCTGACTCCTGATTCTATTACAAATTGGAGGCAATTGAGAGATGCTTTCCTAGAAAGATTCTTTCCGCCATCCAAGAGGGCTCAGTTAAGAGATGAAATCAGCAACTTTCGTCAGCTTCCCTCTGAAGCTCTTCACGAAACATGGGAGAGGTTCAAGACAAAGCTAGCGAGATGCCCAAACCATCACATGACTAATGTTCACCTCATGGAGATCTTGTATAGAGCCTTGAATTCAGTAACTAAACCAGTGGTGGACAACGCAGCTGGAGGTTCTTTTATGGACCTCACCTTTGGTCAAGCAAGCAACATGCTAGATCGTATGACGAAACAAAGTAGAGCTTGGCATACCAGGGATTCTGAGGTAGCAAGCCCCACTTTATCTATTGGCATGTCTGCAGACCAAAGAAGGAGAGAAGAAGAACGTGATCAAGATATGGCGCACATGAAAACCCAAATGGATCTTCTTACAAAGCATCTATTAGGGAAGACTGAAAAAGTGAAATCTATTGCGTCAAAAGGAAGAGACGAATCTGATTCGGAAGAGGAGGCTAACTACTTGATTAATCAGGGGGGTTTCCGTGGGAATGCCCAAGGAAACCAAGGTCGGAACTATTATGATAAATCTGGAGGTAAAGACCAAGGTAGTTGGAAGAAAAATAATGAAAACAGTGGTTTGTACGTTCCCCCTGGTAGACGTGATACCACCACATCTAATTCTATGGAAGACATGATGGCTAAGTTATTGAAAGGAGTAGAAGCAATGAGCGCGGGAGTTAAGGAGGTAATCGACGATTTAGCCTCCATGAAGCAATTAGTTGATTCTCATTCCACTTCTATAAGACAACTAGAGCAGCAATTCAGTCAACTTTCAGCAGCACTCAACCAAAGAAAAGCCGGCACCTTACCTAGCGATACTGTGCAAAACCCAAGGAATGATGGGTCATGCATGGCCATCACTACCAGAAGTGGTAAGGCGCTGGAAACTTCAGCAAAAGGCAAGAAAGTGATTGACGAAGTTGCGGACATAGATGACAACGCAAAAGGAGAAGATGCCCCAGCTACTACTCTTGACGTTAAGGACGCCACATCCAGCACTGTGCAGCCTGAAAAAGTGGAAAAACGAAAGCAAGAGGAGAAGAAAACCGTGGAGAGAACACTTCCAAACCCACCACCACCTTTTCCCCAAAGATTGAAGAAGGTGGCGGATGACACAAAGTTCAGCAAGTTCATGAATATGTTAAAGCAGCTCACCATTAATGTTCCATTGGTGGAGGCACTTGAACAAATGCCTGGGTATGCAAAATTTATGAAGGATCTCTTGACAAAGAAGCGGGCAGCAAGTTATGACTTGGCAGATAATGTTCATCATTGTAGTGCAATTGCTACAAGATCGCTAGTTCAAAAGAAGGCAGACCCTGGAGCTTTCACTATTCCTTGCACAATTGGGTCGTTGGATTTTGCTAAGGCATTGTGCGATTTGGGAGCTAGCATCAATTTGATGCCACTATCCATCTACAAGAAGTTGGGGCTAGGCGATCCGACACCAACCAATATGAGGCTCGTGATGGCTGATAGGTCGGTAAAACGACCTGTGGGTATCTTGAATGATGTGTTGGTGAAAGTTTCTTCGTTCATCTTTCCTGCAGACTTCGTTATTCTGGATTGTAAGGAGGATTCTGAAGTTCCCATCATCTTGGGACGTCCCTTCCTTGCAACTGGAAGTGTGCTTATTGACATGAAAGATAATGAGCTTTTGTTTCGAATTAATGACGAAGTGGTACGGTTTGATATACGCAAAACAATGAAGCAGCCCAGCGATATGAATGAGTCATCCATAGCTGATGTTCATTATGAGGATACGAAAGCATTATCTATAGAGAAACAACCTACTGTTGAGCCATTATCTGCTGCGCCACTGAATGTTGAGCATGAGAATAATGAAGATTATGAAGAACTTATGGGTGATCTAACAGAAATAGAGTCTTATACTCCTAAGCAACCGGGATGTGATCTCAAGAATCAACCAACAGCAAAGACTCCCATTGATGAGCCACCAGTGCTAGAATCGCAAGAGCTCCCCGATTATCTAAGGTATGTGTTCTTGGAAACTAGAAATATACTTCCGGAGAGCGCAGATGATTTAAGTGAACAGCACGTAGAAGCTCTTATCTCTGCTCTGAAGAGATACAAGAGAGCTATGGGTTGGACTATTGATGATATAATTGGAGACTCTCCGGGGAAACGTATGAACCATCTTGAAGAAGATTGCATGCCCACAGGTAAGCCTCATTGTCGTCTAAATCCTTTCAGAAAACGATCCACCATTTACCTCGACGAAGTCTAAGTACTCGAGGTAACTACGTCGAGCCACGACAATAAATAAGGCGCTAGATGGGAGGCAACCCATCGTTTTATCATTTTATCGTTTTATCGTTTTATCTTTCTTTCATTTTAGTACTTGTTTTTGCTTTTGATAAATGAAAATCCAAAAATAAGAGTCGTGCCACGACCAAAAATAAGGCGCTTGGTGGGAGGCAACCCATCGTACTAATCGTTTTTATTGTGTTTTGAGCAAATATAGGTGCAAGAAGTATGCAACGAGGAGATGGATTTCAATTGACGATTTGGTCGCATTGTATGGTAAAGTCGGTAAGATAGGAATGGTGGTGCATAAGGCTATGGATTGAGCCTTTCTCACGTCATAATAGGCTTCGAGAAAGGCTAGGCTTTGGTAAAAATAGGCCACGAACGACGCACAACCTATTCTATAGCCTAAGGACTCGGAATCTAGTGTGCAATACACTATGCGCCGCCTATTCCTAGGTGTGCTTTTGACTATGCGCCGCCTATGCTATGGCATTTGAGATACTGAGACCAAATGACATAGGATATGCGCCGCATATGTCTAGATATGCCATAGGATATGCGGCGCATATGTCCCATTATGCCATGGACAATGCGCCGCATATGTAAGTGATATGCCGAGGGATATGCGCCGCATATGTGGTGATTTTGTCCCCAAATCCGATTGTAAATGGGTCATAACCCGAACCATACTCCTCCTATATAAAGGGGACTTGTTTTTTTTATCACAAACACATTAGAAGTAACCCTAAAGGCGCCGCATATCATCTCAAATCCTCTCAAATTTTTCTTCCTTTGTTCTTCCAATCCACAACAAACTTCTCCACACTCTTCAAGCAAGTAAGTGCTCTCTTATTCTTCATCTATTTATCGTAAGTACTACGTTGCTATGCTGATTATAAAATGCTAAATCATAAGAAATTGGTGGTGATGTTCATGTGTGTGGATAATTGTTGCAAAATCGTGTGATTGAATATATACGTATGGAATTCTTGACTTGTTTCCGACTTGAATTTTGTTTCAATGGCATTGTTATGATACTTGCTGAACATATGTGGCTATGAATATTGCTTGAGAGTGTTGTTTGAATGCTTGCATGATTAACCATCCCGGCCATCGGGATAAGGTTATAGTGACTATCGACTTAGGAGGTGGTGTTTGTTGTTCGAATAACAATTCCATGTGGTAACCCCTATGTTGTAGTGTAGCTATATGCACCATGAAAGTCGTCCAAATGGCTGCACATAAGTGATGTAATGCTGATTTTCTTGTCGGAATACAATCCTAAGACGTATGTCGACGAAGTCTGAGTACTCGACCACTTTCACTTCACTGATTTGTGCTAACAAGATTAAGTGTGGGGTGGTACCCCTAGTGCTTGCATATAGATGGTATAAAGTGCGATTGTGCTGCAACTAACATTATTTTTAGTCTCAGGTACAATGGCACCAAAAGCAAGGCAAGGCAAGGAGAAGGCTACCACAACCCGAAAGGATAAAAAGAGAAGCCGAAAAGACCAAGGAGAATCATCTTCAGCACACCTACCACGCAGAATGTTCGGAATCAAATGGGTTCTTGAGGAAGACGCCAAGGCATGGTACAACAGCAACAAAGAAAAGAAATATGTGCACGTCGACTTAATCAACAAGGAGACCTTAGCAAAGAAGGAGCCGCAAATGTTGGCTAAGATAATGGCTCTGAAGCTGGATTTCATCTTCCGTGACATGGGAGAGTGCAATCTTGACTTGACAAGAGAGTTTTATGCCAACTGGTCGCCAAACACAACAGGCAACGAAGTCAAAATTCGGGGCCAAGTGTTACAGCTTACAGCGGATTGGATCAACTCGTTTCTAGGCCTACCTTCGGTCGACACTGCACCATACAAAGAGCTGTACAGCAGGCCTCCTTACAGAGCAATAAGACACACGCTTTGTGGAAGCAGATCAATGGCAAGATGGGGCAGACATAAGGAAACAGGCCGTCACAACACATTCCCCTATGCTCCACTAAATAGGGAAGCAAGAATCTGGATGCGCATTGTCAACTCATGCCTTATTCCTGGGACGCAATACACAAAGATATCGAGAGATAGAGTGTGTTTGGTTTATGCGTTGATGACGAATGTCCCTATCAACTTTGGGGCAATCATTCGATCTACCATGAGAAAAGCCAGACTCCACAGCAGGTCCCATTTCACATTCGGCAATTTGTTGACAGCAATGTTGCGGAAGGAGGATATAGAAGAGGAACCAGCTGACCACAAACTCCCACATACCCCAAAGAAGGTTGACCTCACCAAAGTCAAAGATGCTGAAACAACACATGGAGTCAACCTTACCACTGCGGAGAGACACGCTCGTGACGAGAGTTTCTTCCGTCATCTCTATGGCATGACACGATTCACTATGATGAGTGGTGGACGTATTCCAACTGCTGAAGAGCTCCAACAGCTGGACCACGACTACCCAATGAACAGACATGCCCGGGAGATGTGTGGAGTGGGAGTATATTTCGAAGAACCTCTTGATGATGACGTGCCAACTGATGATGATAGACGCTTGCCTGATTCTGATGCTGAGGAGAACTCTGACGATGACTCTTACGATGATTCGGACGAAGGGGGTATGACCCCCGACATTGAGGAAAAGTCCGACTAATCAGGTTCTTCGACTTTATTTTCCACTGAGGGCAGTGTCTAGTCTAAGTGTGGGGTGGCAGAATCTGCATGCTATGTTTGTATGTTTGCTTGTTTATTTTGTTTTTTCGTGTGACGTTTTTTTTTTTATTTTTTAGGAGTAAAATTTTTCTAGCTACGCATGAAATTATTTTGATAGGCAGCATGAGATTATAACAAGAGTATGTGTTACAATTAAGACTATTGAGACGTTTAGGCTCTAGTTGTGACTCATTATGTGATATTGTGTGATTCAATTCCTTCACTTGTTGGGTCAAGAGTCTATATTACTTCCAATCAAGTCGACCATGTGCCTTGTGTGTGTGAGATAATAGTATATTCTATGTATGTGGCTGATGCTAGAACTTGCCTGGTATGTATGCAAAGCGAAAATAAGGAGTGTAAGTTTAGGATATGATTTAGGCATTTCTTTGGCAACCTATATTTGTTTACCTTCAGTTTTTCCTACCCATGTAAATCATCCTAGTTAAACCCTTTTGATCCTTTAGCCTATTTCTTTGACAACCTTGTATGCAAGCCTAATCCAATTTTTTTTAAGACCGTAATTTGATCCAAATTCCTAAGTGCTTTGAAGTGAATAAGTCATGTGACAACATAAGAGGAAATTGGGTGAGTATGATGCTTTAAATTGTAAAGGTGCTTGAATATGTTATGAAAAAGAAAAGGCTATCATAAGAGGTATGTTGCGAAAAGAAAAAGGAAAAGAAAGCTGAAAAGGGAGTTATTCTTAAAATTGAAAAACAAAAAGAGGAGAACAAGGGTGGTAAAATAAAAGAAGAAAGGTTGAAAGAACAAAGTGTCAATGATACAATGTGATGTATTAAAGTGCTTAGGAACCTAGTCACTAGTTCTGGCCAAAATAGTCCTACCCGTCCCTTAGCCTACATTACAACCATCTAAAGACCTACTTGATCCTAATCTTAACATTCCGACATTTAGTAGAGTACTACATTAAAGGCAAGCTTATGGTCACTAGTTGCTACATATGAATTCTTTGTGAGAGTGAGTGCAAGGATATTTTGATACCCATGTTTGAAAATATGCTATACTTGTGAGTGATTATGGGTACTATATTGTGAGACACACATGGTTGATGAGTCTTGGATAGTTGTATATGATTCTATGCACCTTAACGTTTGCATGCGAGTTGATCACCATCACGAGTCTATGCTTGAGGTTAAATTGTTTCTACTTATAATCGGAAAGCTACTCTTCGTTGATAATTGTTGTGCTTGTCTTGAAGAATGTTTTGTGTTGTTTCTGTAAAAACCTTAAGTCGATGCTTAGAAGGACATGATATGTTGTTCAAGGACGAACAAAGCTCTAAGTGTGGGGTGTTGATGATAGGCGAATTTACGCGCCTATATCAATATATTTTGCCCATAGTTTAGCCTAGTTTTGAGAACTAATTATCTATTTCATACACTTTTAGTCCTTTTTCCTGTAAATGAGCTAACAAATGTGATTAGGAAAGTTTCAGGTATAAATGATGCAAAATACAGCAATTTATGGCTTACTTGACGCAAAAGAAAGCTCACGAACGAAGTGGAAAGGAGCTGGACGCCTAAAGGACTAAATCTGCTGCATGGAAAATCTGTCCCGGGCTAAAACAGCAATTCTGAAGACTTTGGGGACTTACAGACACAAAGCTGGATTTTTGCCATAATACATTAACCTAGTGCAATTAGGTTATGTGTTTCATTATTCTATTTGGATTATAATTTTGTAACCTTACCCTAGTACATTTGGGTCAAGGATTTCATTAGTATATTAGGATTTGGTTATTTATTTCATTAGCTTAGTAGGAGTAGGATAGGAGTATTATAAATACCCTATCATGTTAGAGATTTTTAATTAACTCTTCACTTAAGACATCTTCCTACAATACATTCTTAATTCTTCATTCTTCTACTCTTAAATTCCACAACAAGAGAATCGTTACTTGCTACGGAATCACTAAAACCACACGCCAAACACCTACTATTCACGCCATCCACCATGCAAAACGTGATATCCTACGCATTCATGGGTAACTAAACCTCTTAGTTGGGGTTATGGAAGCCGAATGAGTTACTATCTATTGCTATGAGCTTGTGAGTTCAAGACACGTATATTGCTTATATCATTATTCTCTTCATCTTAAATCTACATCCTTTGCGGTTCAAACACAAGAACACGCCATTCTAACATCTAACCTGTTCGAGAGAAAGGTTATTTGTCTAGAAAAGAAGACGCATAGACCAACGCCAGTCTAACAGTTAACTTGTTCGAGAGAAAAGTTATTTGTCTGGAAAAGAGATAATGCCAAGGTAGTAGGACACCCTTTCCTATTAAAAAGCTAGTGCCGTAACTGGACTAACCTCTTGGAGAATTTGTACCGCTAGACACACTTTAAGCTCGAGAGAGTTAAAGTGAAATAGTCCTTGTTTAGGTCGAGAGACGCTTGGATTTACCATCGACTACAATTCTCTATAAGCAATTGCATGTCAAGACTCTACACACTCATAGCCAATAGAGACGTATACCTCGGAAGGTGGACATAACCCCAACGCCTCAATTCTCATTGTTTCACAACCTACGAAATACTCTCTTTTTACTTTGCTATTTTCAGCTTTTACTTTATTGTTTTGGTTACACATTACAATCCCCCCTTTTTACGAGACTTGCACTAAAAGTCTAGTAATTTTACTTACTTGTTGGCCAAGCTATTCCCTGTGGGATCGACACCCAACCCAGGTTGGGTTCTATATTTGCTAACGACCGCTTTACACTCCTACGAGAGCTGTAGATTGAGCGTTATCAGCAAGTCAAACATGTGAAATATCCATGCACAATTATCAATTTCACATTTAGGTTTAGGGAACTCAATTTTCATAACTATATGTCAAAGCAAAATTCATCATAATTGGGGAAAATATAACCCCTTTGAATATTCACCAATCCCATGCACCCACAAGTTTAAAACCACTAACAAAGCATGAATAATGCATAATAAACCACGGGAAATCAATTTAAGAACCACTCATGTCAAAACCCTCAACTATATCAAAACTTTATTTCAAATTCACACAATTAACCATGTAAATTCATCCTTTAGATAAACGATTTTTAGGGTAGAGTCAGATGCCTGAAATACCCCAAATTATAGGGAGAATTCAACCCTTGAAGCTCTACTTGACCCACATCTTGGAAACCCTAAGTATTGATTCTTGAGAGGATTTAAGAGAGAAGAGAGTGTATTTGATATGTATTATGGATGAAAATAAGGTCCCAAGAAAGTTTATAGATTGTGGGTTATTATTGGGACAAGAGGAAACTATCTAAAATACCCTCATTAAAAGCTGAAAATAAGCCGCCAATTGTTACAGGTGACCTTATGACTCGTAGGGTCACTCTACGACTTATTTCCCCTCAGTCATAGTCTGGACAATATCCAGGACCACCAATATGGGTCTGATTACAGAAAGGACCTTACGACTCATAATGAGTCCATACTACTCGTTACATCTTAGTCGTACTCAAGACAGAATACTTTGTGCATCACACTGGTTTTCTTATGGAAAAGACTATACGAGTCGTTTAGAATCCTTACGACTCGTAACATGATATTCGTAGTCAAAATAGTGAATTAGATAAATCTCACTGGGCATGCTACGATTGGGTCCTATGACCCGCAATGACTCCCTACGACTCATGAGTAGAGTCGTAGTCAGGAAAGTAAGCTCATAACTCAAAATTTTCCAGGGACTAACACCTGGGGTGTTTCATCCCCCCTTTAGGATCTTCCATCCTCGCATGATAGGTCAAGACATCCATTAGCACAATTTAATATAGTAACACACCCACACTTACCTTTAACAAAGACAGAAAACAAAGAAGTCAAGGAATTTATAATTTCCTTTAACAAAGCCAAAAAATAAAGACGTTAAGATCACACATACCTTAAGCATGATTTTTTGGAATAGGGAATAGGAACGGATACTTGGACTTCATATCCTCCTCGGCTTCCCAAGTATCTTTCTCGAACTTTTGGTTCCTCCAAAGAACCTTTATCGAAGTCACGTTCTTCGTCTGCAACCGACGGACTTGCCGATCCAAGATCTCCATCTAAACTTCCTCATAAGACAAGGAATCCAAAATGCCCATACCTTCCAAAGGAACAACCAATGAAGGATCAGTTACGCACTTCCTCAACATCAAGACATGGAAGACCGAATGAATAGAGCCTAAGATAGAAGGCAACTCCAATTCATATGCAGCATTACCAACCCACTTCAAAACCAAATATGAACCAATATAACGGGGACTGAGTCCAAACCACATCTCTCCTTTCATGGGAAACACCTTTAAGAACACCCAGTCACTAACATTAAAATCCAACTCCCTTCATCTCACATCTGCTTAGGACTTTTGGTGACTTTGGGTGGTCTTAAGCCTATCTCGAATCACCTTCACTTTCTCCATGGCTTGGTGAACCAAATCAGGACTAAATATCTTAGCCTAACCAATTTTGAACCACCCAATAGGAGAACGACACCTCCTACCATACAAAACCTCAAATAGAGTCATACCAATGCTAGAGTGATAACTTTTGTTGTAGGAACATTCTATGGAAGGCAAGTGGTCAATACAACTACCACCATAGTCAATGACACAAGATCTGAGCATATTCTCCAATGTTGAAATGGTTCTCTCTGCTTGTCCATCCGTCTGTGGGTGGAAAACGTTACTAAGGCTCACCTTGGTCCTCAAACCTTTCTGAAATGAGTGCCAAAAATGCGATCAAAACTTAGTACCTCGATCAGAGATAGTAAAAACAGGTGCATCATGCAACTTCATGATCTATTGAATAAACAAGTTTGCATAATACTCGGTAGAGTAATTAGTTCTCATCAGTAAGAAGTGAGTAGACGTAGTCATCCTATCCGTGATGACCCAAATAAAATCAAACTGACTTCGAGAACGCGGAAGACCGATAATAATATCCATATTAATTATTTCCTGTTTCCACACCGGCAACTCAATTTAATGAAATAATCCATCGGGCCTCAAGTGCTCTACCTTTACTTGCTGACACACCATGCACTTAGGCACAAAATTGTCCACATCCTCTTTATGTTATTCCACCAATATATCTCCTTAAGATCATGATACATCTTTGTTGAACCAGGATAAACCGTCTAACATGACTCATAAGCTTCGGCTAAAATTCTTCCTCGCAACCCATCAACATAGGGAACACACAACCTCCCTTGGTACCTCAGGATACCATCACCACCAATCTAAAAAACCATCACTTTCTACTGGCCTACGTCACCCTTAATCCACATCAAGATAGGATCCAAAACATGTTTCTCTTTAACCTCAGCACAAAGAAATGACTTTACCACCTCTTGCACAATCACACCATCATCCACAAAATCTAAAAAATAAACTCCAAGATTACCCAAACGGTGAATATCCTTCACCAGGCCTCGCTTCTTGATAACGCTCAATCTACAGCTCTCGTAGGAGTGTAAAGTGGTCGTTAGCAAATATAGAACCCAACTGGGTTGGGTATCGATCCCACAGGGAATAGCTTGGTCAACAAGTAGGCGACTATTACTAGACTTTTAGTGCAAGTCTCGTAAGTAGGGGGGAGTCTTGTCTTGCAAGTAATGTAAACAAAGTATTAAAGTAAAAATTGAAAATAGCAACGTAAAAAGAAAGAATGTTTAGTATGTTGTAAAACAATGAGAATTGAAGAGTTGGGGTTATGTCCACCTTCTGAGTTATACGTCTCTATTGGCTATGAGTGTGTTGAATTCCGACATGCATGTGCTTATTGAGAATTGTATTCGATGGTAAATCAAGGCGTCTTTCGACCTATTCGAGGATTATTTCACTTTAACTCTTTCGAGCTTAAAGCGTGTCTAATGGTACGAATTCTCCAAGAGGTTAATCCAGTTACGGCACTAACTGTTTAATAGGGGATGGGACCCTACTACCTTGACACTATCTCTTTTCCAGACAAATAACCTTTCTTTCGAACAAGTTAAATGTTATACTGGCGTATTCTTGCGTTTGCAACCACAAAGATTTTAGATTAAGATGAAGAGAATAATGATATAGGCAGCATCCGTGTCATGAATTCACAAACTCACAGCAATAGATAGTATCTCATTCGGTTTCCATAACCCCAACAGAGAAGTTTAGTTACCCATGAATGTGAAGGAGCTCACGGTTGACATTGTTATTATACCACAATACTGATTAATTTCGTGTAGCACAGGTGGTAGGCGTTTAGGCGTGAATTCCTAGGCAAAGTAACGATTCTCTTGTTGCGGAAATTAAGAATAGATGAATAGAAGAAGAAAAATAGAATTAATGGAAAGATTAGAATTGTTGGAAGAGTAGAAAAGATTAATAGTTGAAGAATGTATATGGATCCCTCAAAATCTCTAGCATGATAGGGTATTTATAATACCCATATCCTAATCCTACTAAGCTAATGAAATACTTAACCAAATCCTACTAAGCTAATGAAATACTTAACCCAATTGTACTAGGTTAATGTAACATTATCCAAATCCAAATAAACTAATGAAATACTTAACCCAATTGTACTAGGTCAATGTATTATTATCCTAATCCAAATAAGTTACTGCAAGTCCCCAAAGTCTTCAGAAATGTTGTTTTAGCCCGGGACAGATTTTCCATGCATCATTTTTGGTCCTTAGGCGTCCAAGCTTCCTTTTCTCCTTCCGTGAAGCTTTCTTTGGCGTCAAGTAATCCATAAAATGCTGAATTCTGCATCATTTACACCTGAAACTTTGCTAATCATGTTCGTTAGCTCACTTACAGGAAAAAGGACTAAAAGTGCATGAAATATATAATTTGTTCTCGAAACATGGCACAAATATGGGCAAAATATATTGATATAGGCGCGTAATATCGCCTATCATCAACACCCCACACTTTAAGCTTTGTTCGTCCTCGAACAAAATATCATGTCCATCTAAACATCAACTTAGGGTTTTACAGCAACAACACAAAATATTCGTCAAGACAGGCACAACAATTATCAACAAAGAGTAGTTTTCCAATCATTAGTAGAAACAGGTTAACCTCTAGTATAGACTCGTGATGGTAGTTAATTCATATTCAAAAGTTAAGGCACAAGGAATCATATACAACTACCCAAAACTCATCAACCATGTGTGTCTCATAATATATTACCCATAATCACTCACAAGTATAGCATATTTTTTCAAACATGGGTATCAAAATATCCTTGCTCTCGCTCTCACAAAGAATTCATATGCAGCAACTAATGACCATAGGCTTGCCCTTAGTGTAATGCTCCACTAAATGTCAGAATGCTAGGCTTAGGATCAAGTAGGTCTTTTGATGGTTGTAATGTAGGCTATGGGACGGGTAGGACTATTTTGGCCAGAAATAGTGACTATGTTCCTAAGCACTTTAATACATCACATTGTATCATTAACATTTTTCTTTCAACCTTTCTTCTTTCTTTTATTCTACCACCCTTGTTCTCCTCTTTAGTTTTTCAATTTTAAGCATAACTCACTTTTCAGCTTTCTTTTCCTTTTTTTCTTTTCATAACATACCTCTTATGATAACACTTTCTTTTTCATAACGCATTCAAGCACCACTGCAATTTAAAGCATCATACTCACCCAATTTCCTCTTATTTCGTCACATGACTTTATACGTTAAAGCACTTAGGAATTTGGATCAAATTACGGTCTTGAAAAAAATGGATTAGGCTTTCATATGAGGTTTGTCAAAGAAGTAGGCTAAAGGCTCAAAAGGGTTTAACTAGGATGATGTCCACGGGTAGGTAAAATGAAGGTAAACATGTATAGGTTGCCAAAGAAATGCCTAAATCATCTCCTAAACTTACACTCCTTATTTTCGCTTTGCATACATACCAGGCAAGTTCTAGCATCAGCTACAAACATAGAATATACTATTAATCTCACACACACAAGGCACATGGTTGACTTTATTGGGCGTAATATAGACTCTTGACCCAATAAGTGAAGGAATTGAACCACACAATATCACATAATGAGTCACAATTAGAGCCTAAACGTCTCAATAGTCATGATGTTAGCACAAACTCTTGTTATAATCTCATGCTGCCTATTAGAATAATTTCATGCGAAGCTAAGTAAAAAAATTACTACTAAAAAAACTTAACTTAGACTAAAAAAACACACACAAAAACAAAACAAATAAAACAATGTAAACAAACAAAGTGAACAAACATAGATGCGGTAGAGAAGTATAGCATGCAATACCACCACCCCACACTTAAACGGGACACTGCCCTCAGTGGAAAGTAAATATGAAGAACCTGGTCAGTCGGACTCTTCCTCAATGTCGGGGGTCATACCCCCTTCGTCGGAATCATCATAAGAGTCATCATCAGAGTTCTCCTCCACGTCGGAATCTGGCAAGCGTCGATCATCATCGGTCGGCACATCATCGTCTAGAGGTTCCTCAAAGTATGTGCCTACTCCACACATCTCCCGTGCATGAATATTCATTGGATAGTCATGGTCCAGCTGTTGGAGCTCTGCAGCAGTTGGAACACGACCTCCACTCATCATTGTGAACTGTGTCATGCCATAAAGATGACGGAAGAAACTCTCATCTCGAGCATGTCTCTCCACAGTAGTAAGGTTGACACCATGTGTTGTTTCAACATCTTTGACCTTTGTGAGGTCAACCTTCTTCGGGTTATGTGGGAGTTTGTGATCAGCTGGTTCCTCTTTGATATCCTTCTTCCGCAAGATTGCTGTCAACAGATTACCAAAAGTGAAGTGGGACCTCTTGTGTAGTCTGGCCTTCCACATTGTAGAGCGAATGATTGCCCCAATGTTGATTGGGATATTCGTCATCAATACATAGACCAAACACACTCTATCTCTTGTTATTTTGGTGTATTGAGTCCCAGGAATAAGGCATGAGTTGACGATGCGCAACCAGATTCTTGCTTCCCTATTCAAAGGAGCATAGGGAAAGGTGTTATGTCGTCCGGTGTCTTGGTGTCTGCTCCACGTTTCCATGGATCTACTTTCACAAAGTGTGTGTCGAATTGCTCTATAAGGAGGTCTGCTGTACAGCTCTTTGAATGGTGCTGGATCGACCGAAGGTAAGCCAAGAAAGGAGTTGATCAAATCCGCGTTGAGCTGTAAAACTTGGCCCCGAATCTTGACTTCGCTGCCCGTGGTTTTCGGCGACCAGTTGGCGTAAAATTCTCTTGTCAAATCAAGATTACATTCTCCCATGTCGCGGAAGATGAAATCCATACTCAATGCCATGATTTTTGCCAACATACGCGGTTCCTTCTTCGCTAGGCTGTCCTTGTTGATCAAGTCGACATGAACATATTTGCTTTCCTTGTTGTTTCTATACCATTCTTTGGTTTCCTCCTCAAGAACCCATTTTATTCCAAACATTCGGCGGGGTAATTGCATTGAGGATGATTCTCCTTGGTCCTTGCGACCTCTCTTCTTGCCCTTTTAGGATGTGGTAGCCTTATGTTGTCTCGCTTTAGGTGCCATTGTTCCTAAGATTTAAACGATATTTCATGTTAGCATCAACTTCGTGGAAACAATCTATAAACAAGCCATCTGGGTAACACCCCACACTTAGGTTCGTTGATACAAATCAGTGAAGTGAAAGTGGTCGATTACTTAGACTTTGTCGACATACGTTTTAAGGAGCTATATTCCGACAAGAAAATCAGTGATGTATCACTTCTTGCAACCTTTGCAATACGTTCATGTTAGGTAAATCAAGACTACTACATAGGGGTTTCATCATGGTATAGTTTCTATCAACAATTACAACCTCCTATGTCGGTAGGCAACTATAAGTCTTATCCCGATGAACGGGATAGCCTAACATGTAGGTATACAAGTGACAAGACTATGCAATGTTCATAACCATAGCAATTCCGCAAAGAGTATGACAATGCAATTAAAACCAAATTCAAGTCGGAAACAAGTTAAGATTATCCTAACGTACATGTTCACTCACATGGTTTTGCATCAACAATTCAAACACTTAAACATCACCAATATTTCTTCAAGATGTAGCAATTCATGATAGACATAGCAACGTAGTACTTACGAGAAATAGATGAAGAATAAAAGAGTACTTACGTGATTGAAGCCTTTGGAGATGTTTCTTGTGAATTGAAAGAGCAAAAAGAAAAATTTTGAGATGATTTGGAGTGGATGTGCGGCGCCTTTAGGTCAAGTTTCAATGTGTTTATGTTTAAAGACTAAGTCCCCTTTATATAGGAAAAGAATGGGTCGGGTTTTGACCCATTTAAAATCGGTTTTGGAGACAAAAAGGGACCATAGGCGGCGCCTTTAGCTTTGCCTATGCATGGTATAGGCGGCGCCTAATGCAAAGCATAAGCTAGCATAGGCGGCGCCTAGTGTAATGCATAAAGGGACCATAGCCGGCGCCTAGTGCATGGCATATGAGATTCTGAGACCAAATGCTTTAGCATAGGCGGCGCCTATGCTATAGCATACCTGAGCATGGGCGGCGCCTATGTCTTTGCACACTAGATTCCGAGACCTTAGGCTATAGTATAGGTTTTGCATTGTTCGTGGCCTAGTTTTACCTAGGCCTAGCCTTGCTCGATGCCTATTTTGTCATGAGCAATGCTCAATCCATAGCCTTATGCATCTTTATTCCTAACTTACCACCTTTACCATGCAATACGTCCAAATCGTTATTTGAAACCAATCTCCTCGTTGAATACCTCTTGCACCTATATTTGCTCAAAACCAATGAAAACGATTAGTACGATGGGTTTCCTCCCACCAAGCGCCTTGGTTTTGGTTGTGGCACGACTCTTATTTTTGGATTTTCTTTTATCAAAAGCAAAACAAGTACTTAGAATGAAAGAAAGACAAAAACGATAAACGACAAACAATAAACGATGGGTTGCCTTCCATCTAGTGCCTTATTTATTATCGTGGCTCGACGTAGTTACCTCGAGTACTTAGACTTCATCGAGATAAGTGATGGCCAGATAATTCATCGAGTCAAGAGGACCGATATAAGGTTTAACACGTTGACCATTCACCTTGAAGACAACACCATTATTGTCTTCCAATTCAACTACTCCAGACGAGTAGACATGGATAACTTTGTATGGACCAGACCACTTAGACTTTAACTTACCTGGGAACAACTTCAATCTAGAGTTGAAGAGAAGCACCATATCATCCTTTTGAAAGTTTCGTCGAACAATCCGCTGATCATGATACTTCTTCATCCGCTCCTTGTATAGGTCTGATCTCTCATAAGCATGGAGACGGATCTCATCTAATTCGTTCAGCTGCTCCAACCTCAGATTCATCGCATCATCCCAATTCAAATTCAATTGCTTCAATGCCCACAATGCCTTATGTTCGAGCTTGATGGGTAAGTGACAAGCCTTCCCATAAACTAGTTGATAAGGAGACATGCCAATGGGTGTTTTGAACGCAGTCCTATATGCCCATAGTGCATCATCTAGCTTCCGAGACCAATCCTTCCTATTAGCATTGACTGTCTTCGCAAGGATTCGCTTGATCTCCCAATTGGAAACCTCTACTTGTCCACTAGTTTGTGGGTGATAAGGCGTGGCTACCTTATGTTGCTTGACACCATACTTGGCCAACACGGATTTGAATAGCTTATTGCAAAAGTGAGATCCTCCATCACTTGATAGTACGTGGTACTCCAAAGCGAGAGAAGATATTCCTCTTTAAGAACGCTACAACACGCTTTCCTTCGTTGTCAGCCAACGCTACAGCTTCAACCCATTTCGAGACGTAATCTACAACAACTAAGATGTACTTCATTCCAAACGAATTCACGAATGGACCCATGAAATCAATACCCCATACATCAAAGAGTTTTACCTCAAGAATTTTGGACATGGGCATCTCATGGTGTTTCGAAATAGCACCTTGACGCTGGCATTGGTCGCACCTTCTAACATAGTCATAGGCATCTCGAAATATCCAAGGCCAATAGTAACCACTTTGCAATACTTTCCTTGCCGTCCGATTGCCTGCATGATGTCCTCCAACTTGGGAAGTGTGGCATGCTTCCAAAATATTAGGCACCTCTACATGGGATATACATCGTCGAATAATACCATCCGTACATCGTCGAAACAAATATGGCTCATCCCAATAGTAATGTTGTACGTCATGCATAAACTTCCTCCTTTGGTGGTAAGATAAATTGGCAGGTATCACATTACTCACCACGAAATTTGCAAAGTCGGCATACCATGGTAATTTTTCCATTGTTGTCGCTAATATCTCCTCGTCAGGGAATGCATCATCAATCTGAATTTCAGGTTGCGCCACATGCTCATTCTCGAGTCTAGATAGGTGGTCGGCCACTTGGTTCTCGCAACCTCTTCTATCTTTGACCTCGAAATCAAACTCTTGCAGCAGCAATACCCATCGAATTAATCTTGGTTTTGGATCCTTCTTTGT
This sequence comes from Capsicum baccatum var. pendulum, assembly GCA_030864225.1. NCBI lineage: Eukaryota > Viridiplantae > Streptophyta > Magnoliopsida > Solanales > Solanaceae > Capsicum > Capsicum baccatum. The sequence continues at coordinate 68,287,418 of CM061558.1, read as the reverse complement.
CATTAGATACCTAAGAGCTGCATGGTCTGTATGAACGATCACCTTAGTACCCAATAGATAGGCACGAAACTTCTCAAACGTATACACAATCGCTAAGAGCTCTTGTTCTGTCACAGTGTAGTTCCTTTGGGCTTCATTTAGGACCTTACTCTCATAGTAGATAGGATGAAATAATTTCTCCTTTCTTTGACCAAGTACAGCTACAACGGCTACACCACTAGCATCACACATGACTTCGAACGGGAGAAACCAATCTGGTGCTACCATGATAGGGGCTTCAATGAGTTTTCCTTTGAGGCATTTGAATGCCTTTAAGCAATCTTCATTAAAGTCAAACATCGCATCTTTCTCCAAGAGTTTGCACAATAGACTAGCAATTTTGGAGAAGTCTTTGATGAACCGACGATAGAAACCTGCATGGCCGAGAGAACTACGAACTCCCTTCACCGAAATTGGAGGCGGTAGCTTCTCAATAACCTCTATTTTTGCTCGATCAACCTCAATCCCTCTTTCGGAGATCTTGTGCCCAAGAACGATACCTTCTTTTACCATAAAGTGGCATTTTTCCCAATTCAGCACTAGGTTGAATTCTACGCATCTTTGCAATGCCATGCTTAGGTTTGCCAAGCACACTTCAAAAGACTCACCAACAACTGAGAAATCATCCATGAATACCTCCAAAGTGTCTTCAACCATATCAGAAAAAATAGACATCATACAGCGTTGAAAGGTGGCTGCTGCGTTACATAACCCGAATGGCATACGTTTGAAGGCAAACGTACCATATGGGCATGTAAACGTTGTCTTCTCTTGGTCCTCGGGGGCAATACAAATCTGATTGTAGCCTGAATAACCATCCAAGAAACAAAACCATCCTTTCCCTGCTAATCGATCCAGCATTTGGTCCATGAATGACATTGGGAAGTGATCTTTGAGTGTCCAAGAATTCAGCTTTCGGTAGTCCATGCATACTCTCCATCCAGTGACAGGTCTGAGTGGAATAAGCTCATTCTTCACATTTGCGACCACCGTCATACCTCCTTTCTTGGGAACACATTGTACCGGGCTTACCCATGTACTATCAGAGATTGGATACACAACCCCCGCGTCTAACCACTTGATAATTTCTTTCTTCACCACTTCTTGCATAGGTGGGTTTAGACGTCTTTGATGCTCAATGGTGGGTCTGCAATTTTCTTCAAGCTGAATTTTATGTGTACAAATCCCAGGTGGAATACCAATAATATCCGCAATGGTCCATCCAATGGCTCTAATGTACTTCTGTAAAATAGCAATGAGAGCTGCAACTTGTTGCTCACCCAAATCTGCTGCTACAATGACTGGAAGTGTGTTTCCGCTTCCTAGGAATGCATACTTTAAATGCCTTGGCAGTTCCTTCAATTCTAATGTGGGTGGCTCTTTAATAGATGGCTTAGCTGGTGGTGTGGGTCGATTCTTGAGATCAAGGTCCAGCTTCTTGGGAGCATAGCGATATGTCTCTAATCCCGATAGAGCACAAATAGCTTCTTCACAATTTTTAGCATCCTCAGTCTCTCCATTCATGAGCACAACCGCCAAAGGGTCATCAATAATTTGCTCTTCTTCAAGTAATTCTTTCTTATCATCAAAGAAAACATCAGCCACCGAAAATACACTCAGATCTTTAGGTTGCTTCATTGATTTGCAAACATCAAAGCGAACTACCTCGTCATTTATTCGGAATGAAAGCTCATTAGCTCTCAAATCAATGAGCACACTTCCTGTAGCAAGGAAAGGGCGCCCCAAGATTATGGGAACTTCTGAGTCTGCCTCACAATCCAAAATAACAAAGTCTGCCAGAAAGATGAATGAAGAAACCTTTACCAATACATCACATAGAATACCAACAGGTCGTTTTACCGACCTATCCGCCATTACGAGCCTCATGTTGGTTGGAGTAGGATAACCCAACCCCAACTTCTTATAGATAGATAATGGCATCAAATTGATGCTGGCTCCTAAGTCACATAATGCTTTGGCAAAATTCAAAGATCCAACGGTGCAAGGAATAGTGAAAGCTCCAGGGTCGGCTTTCTTCTGAACTATTGATCGGGTAGCGATTGCACTACAATGATGCACATCTTCTTTCAACTCATAGCTTGCTGCCCGCTTCTTTGTCAAAAGATCCTTCATAAATTTCGCATACCCTGGAATTTGTTCAAGTGCCTCCACCAATGGAACATTAATGGTCAGTTGCTTTAACATAGTCATGAATTTGCTGAACTTTGTGTCATCGGCCACCTTCTTCAATCTTTGGGGAAAAGGTGGTGGTGGGTATGGAATTGTTCTCTCCACGGCTTTCTTCTCCTCTTGCTTCTGTTTTTCCACTTTTTCAGGCTGTACGTCGCTGGGTGTGACGTCCTTGACGTCTTCCCTGGACTCCTCTCCTATTGCATTGTCATCCAGGTCCGCAGCTTCTTCAACCACTTGCTTGCCTTTTGATGAAGTTTCCAGCACCTTACCACTTATTGTAGTGATGGCCATGCATGACCCATCATTCCTTGGGTTTTGCACAGTATCGCTAGGTAGAGTGTCGGCCTTTCTTTGATTGAGTGCTGCTGAAAGTTGGCTCAATTGTTGCACTATTTGCTTGATTGAAGTGGAATGTGAATCAACTAATTGTTTCATGGAGGACAAATCATTAATTACCTCCGTTACTCCCGCGCTCGTTGCTTCCACTCCTTTCAATAATTTATCCATCATGTCTTCCATACTTCCAGAATTAGATGTGGTGGTGTCACGTCTACCAGGGGGAACGTACAAACTACTCTTTTCATTCTTGTTCTTCCAACTACCTTGGTCCTTGTTTCCAGATTTATCATAATAGTTCCGACCTTGGTTTCCTTGGGTATTCCCACGGAAACCCCCCTGATTGTTCAAGTAGTTGGCCTCTTCTTCCGAATCAGATTCGTCTCTTCTTTTTGACGCAATAGCTTTCACTTTTTCGGTCTTCCCTGATATTAAATGCTTTGTAAGAAGATCCATTTGTGTTTTCATATGCGCCATATCTTGATCACGTTCTTCTTCTCTTCTTCTTTGGTCTGCACTCATGCCAATAGATAAAGTGGGGCTTGTTACCTCAGAATCCCTGGTATGCCAAGCTCTACTTTGCTTCGTCATACGATCTAGCATATTGCTTGCTTGACCAAAGGTGAGGTCCATAAAAGATCCTTCAGCTGCATTATCCACCACGGTTTTAGTTATTAAATTCAAGGCTCTATATAATATCTCTATTAGGTGAACATTAGTCATATGATGGTTTGAGCATCTCGCTAGCTTTGTCTTGAACCTCTCCCATGTTTCATGAAGAGCTTCAGTGGGAAGCTGACGAAAGTTGCTGATTTCATCTCGCAATTGTGCTCTTTTGGATGACGGAAAGAATCTTTCTAGGAAAGCGTCTCTCAATTGCCTTCAATTTGTAATAGAATCAGGAGTCAGCCCATTTAACCATAGAGTTGCCTCCCCAGACAGAGACAATGGGAATAGACGTAATCGAATTGCATTCTGACCAACACCAGGATTGTCAAACGACTTGCATGTAGAAATAAAGTTGATGAGATGCATATTTGGATCATCGCCTGCTAGTCTACCAAATAATCCCTTGAGTTGCAATAACTGAATCATGGTGCTTGTGATGTTGAACTTGGCTCCGGGCGCTAATGGTGGAGGAATTATGGCTCCAGTGGCTCCGGCTCCATCAAGATCATCATCATCGTCGTCAAAAGCTGGTTGCATGTTTTGGCGATCATACCTAAACCGCGCTTGACGACCTCTTCTGTTGGCAGGTGTTGCGATTTCAGCATCATGCCTTGGGTTTAGTAACTCGTCATCACCTAAATCCTCATCGTCAGGATTTGTTGCTCGCCCAGGGTTATCAATGTTTTGTTGTTGAACTTGGGCGGCAGCAAGAGCAGCTAATCTCGCTTGCTCCTGTTGAGCAGCCATTCTTTCGATTTCCGTTTGTGCCTCCATTCTGCCAATACGTTGTGGTTCAGGATTGATCGGTAATAACGGTTGACCAGAACTTCGAGTATGGGGCATGCACTAAATAAAAACCTGCAGTAAACAAAAACAAAAACTAAAAGTAAAAGTATGAGAATTTTTGACCAAAGGGTCTAGTAATTATCACAAACTTAATTGACACTCGTATTCCCCGGCAACGGCGCCAATTTTTGATAACGCTCAATCTACAGCTCTCGTAGGAGTGTAAAACGGTCGTTAGCAAATATAGAACCCAACTGGGTTGGGTATCGATCCCACAGGGAATAGCTTGGTCAACAAGTAGGCGACTATTACTAGACTTTTAGTGCAAGTCTCGTAAGTAGGGGGGAGTCTTGTCTTGCAAGTAATGTAAACAAAGTATTAAAGTAAAAATTGAAAATAGCAACGTAAAAAGAAAGAATGTTTAGTATGTTGTAAAACAATGAGAATTGAAGAGTTGGGGTTATGTCCACCTTCTGAGTTATACGTCTCTATTGGCTATGAGTGTGTTGAATTCCGACATGCATGTGCTTATTGAGAATTGTATTCGATGGTAAATCAAGGCGTCTTTCGACCTATTCGAGGATTATTTCACTTTAACTCTTTCGAGCTTAAAGCGTGTCTAATGGTACGAATTCTCCAAGAGGTTAATCCAGTTACGACACTAACTGTTTAATAGGGGATGGGACCCTACTACCTTGACACTATCTCTTTTCCAGACAAATAACCTTTCTTTCGAACAAGTTAAATGTTATACTGGCGTATTCTTGCGTTTGCAACCACAAAGATTTTAGATTAAGATGAAGAGAATAATGATATAGGCAGCATCCGTGTCATGAATTCACAAACTCACAGCAATAGATAGTATCTCATTCGGTTTCCATAACCCCAACAGAGAAGTTTAGTTACCCATGAATGTGAAGGAGCTCACGGTTGACATTGTTATTATACCACAATACTGATTAATTTCGTGTAGCACAGGTGGTAGGCGTTTAGGCGTGAATTCCTAGGCAAAGTAACGATTCTCTTGTTGCGGAAATTAAGAATAGATGAATAGAAGAAGAAAAATAGAATTAATGGAAAGATTAGAATTGTTGGAAGAGTAGAAAAGATTAATAGTTGAAGAATGTATATGGATCCCTCAAAATCTCTAGCATGATAGGGTATTTATAATACCCATATCCTAATCCTACTAAGCTAATGAAATACTTAACCAAATCCTACTAAGCTAATGAAATACTTAACCCAATTGTACTAGGTTAATGTAACATTATCCAAATCCAAATAAACTAATGAAATACTTAACCCAATTGTACTAGGTCAATGTATTATTATCCTAATCCAAATAAGTTACTACAAGTCCCCAAAGTCTTCAGAAATGCTGTTTTAGCCCGGGACAGATTTTCCATGCATCACTTTTGGTCCTTAGGCGTCCAAGCTTCCTTTTCTCCTTCCGTGAAGCTTTATTTGGCGTCAAGTAATCCATAAAATGCTGAATTCTGCATCATTTACACCTAAAACTTTGCTAATCATGTTCGTTAGCTCACTTACAGGAAAAAGGACTAAAAGTGCATGAAATATATAATTTGTTCTCGAAACATGGCACAAATATGGGCAAAATATATTGATATAGGCGCGTAATATCGCTTATCATCACTTCTCCTCATCAACATGAGACAAGTTCCCCGTGGACAACCTGCTAAGAGCATTAGCAACCACGTTAGCTTAACTTGGGTGATAGTGGAGACTCATGTCATAGTCTTTTAGCAACTTAAGCTAACTCCTTTGCCTGAGATTTAGCTCCTTTTGATTGAACACATATTGTAGGCTACTATGATCAAAATAAATATCAACATGGATCCCATACAAATAATGTCGCCAGATCTTCAATGCGAACACCACAACTAGCAATTCCAAATCATGAGCCGGATAATTCCCTCATAAACCTTCAACTATCTAGAAGCATATGCCACAACTCTACCATGTTACATCAAGACACAACCAAGTCCCACTCGAGACACATCACAATACACGTTGAAGCCATCAATTCCCTCTAGCAGAGTCAAAATCGGAGAAGAATTCAACCTATCTTTCAGCTATTTAAAACTTCTCTCATAAGCATCCGACCATAGAAATTTCACCTTATTTTGGGTCAACTTAGTCAACAGGGCCGCAATAGACAAGAGGCCCTCCACAAACCTTCTATAACAACCTACTAAACCCAAGAAACTCTGAATATTAGTTGGATTTATGGGTCTAGGCCACTTCTTAACCACCGCTACCTTCTGTGGATCCACCATGATCCATTCACTAGATACAACATGACCCGAAAAAGTAACAACGTTCAATTAAAATTCATACTTCAAAAACTTAGCATACAAGCATTGATCCTTTTGGGTCTAAAACACAATACAGATGTGATCAGCATAAGCCGCCTCACTCTTGAAATACACCAAAATATCATTAATAAACACAATTATGAATAAATCCCAAAACTGAATACCTGGTTCATAAGATTCATTAATGCCATCGGGGCGTTAGTCAAACCAAAATACATCACCAAGAACTTGAAATGACAATAACAGGTTTGAAAATTAATCTTAGGGGTATCCACCTCCCTAATCTTTAATTGATGATAGCCCAACCAAAGATCGATCTTAGAAAAGTACTTTGCTCCCTAAAGCTGATCAAATAAATCATCTATACTAGAAAGAGGATACTTATTGTTCACCTTCACTTATTTAACTGGTGATAATCAATGTACATCCGAAAGGGAACCATCCTTCTTACGTATAAAAATAACAGGAGAACCCCACGGAGATGCACTAGGGAGAATGAAAACTTTATCAAGGAGATCTTTCAACTGCTCCTTAAGCTCCTTCAACTCAATCGAAGCCATCCTATAGGGAGGGATAGAGATATGATGAGTGTACAAAAAATATCAATGCCAAAATCAATTTTTCAATCGGGAGGAACACCAGGAAAATTATTAGGGAAGACCTCAGGAAATTAACTAACCACGAGTATAGGCTGTACGGAAGGACGCTCCGAGCTAGAATCTTTAACCCAAACCAAATGATAAAGGCCCCCTTTGGAAATCAATTTTTCGGATCTAAGATATGATATGAACCTCCCCTTAGGAACTAAGAAACTCCCTTCCCACTCAATAACCGACTTATTTGGAAATTTAAAAATGACCTTACGGGTCCGACAGTCTAAAGAGGCATAGCACGAGTACAACCAATCCATTACCAAGATGACATCAAAATCAACCATGTCTAATTCAATCAAATCCACCAAAGTTTTCCTACCATAAACAGATACCATACAACCCCTATATACCCTTCTAACAACCACAGAGTCACCCACTGAGGTAGAAATAAAAAAGGGGTCCAAAATATACTTGGAATCAAAACCAAAATGTACAACCACAAATGGAGTTACATAGGAAAGAGTATACCCCAGATCAAGAAAGCAGTATACATCATGAGAAAAGGGTTTCAACATACCAGTGATGACATCCAGGGAAGCCGTGGAGTCCTAACGAGTAGTAAGAGCATAGAGATAGTTCTGACCAGTGCCAGAGACAGAAGTGGTACCTTTTGGTGCAAAAGTTGATGAAGTAGCATTAGGAACCTTGTTGGTTCCATAAGCAACCACTGAAGGACAATCCCACTGCATATGACCAATCTAACCACAACTAAAACATTGGTTCCCTCTTCTCATATTGACCACAAAATCTGCAAAGAGGATATGATGGTGCTGACTAGGCCCTACTAGCCTGAGATTGGGCACCCTGTTCCCTAGAATTATCACCATTCTAAGAACGTCAATCACTGAATGGCTTTGGGTAAGGAGCACTAGCCGTCGAATAGAAGTTAAGACTTTCCCAATTCTTCTTCTGAGACCATTTCCCACCATCTTTACCACTCTACTGCTAGACTCTAACCTGCTTTGAATGTCTAAATCTTTTAATTTGTCTTTCCCTATCTCAACTTGCTTTTTATTTTCCTCTTTGACTTGTTGGATATACACCACAAGTCTAGAGATATCCATATCTTTGTTCAATAAGGCAACCTTTCTTTCCAGAATCAAATCACGAGACAATCCAGAAGAAAATTTCCTCATACTAGCCCTCATACTAAACACTAACTCAGGAGCATATTGTGAAAACTGATGGAATTTCAAGGCATACTTTTTACTGTCATCCTGCTTTGCTTCAAATTTACGTACTCTTCTACTTTCTCCTCCCTTAACTCTTGAGGGAAAAAATGGTCAAGAAAATCACTCAAAAAATCATCCCATAAGGCAAGCTCAACATCATTACCCCTATGTTTCTCCCACTCTTCATACCATTACTAAGCTATATCTTTTACTTAATAGGCAGCGAATTCCATACCCTCAACATTAATAGCATGCATCACTCAAATTTTTTTTCTATTTCATCTATGAACCCTTGAGGATCCTCCTCAACCTTACCAGTGAAAATCAGTGGTTACAACCTTATAAACTAGCCAAGTCTAGTGGCCTTAGAAGAACTTACAATAATGCTAGGAGGACCCAACTGTTGTAATTAAGATATCACCAATTGGGTCGATGGATTAATGTAGTGACGGAACTCACCATTGGTAATATCTCCTTGAGATGACTGATTATGAGTGTCACCCTCAGGTGTAGGATCAATGGAGACCTGTGGAACTCCACGGGGGTAATAAGAAGCAATGATCCTAGATCGGGTTTGTACCCAGAAGTAGGACGAGCTCCGTCCACATTATTCTCAGATGATACAGAAGAGTTTCAATGAATATCATATCTTTTTGGAGGCATGATATTAAAGGCGAGAAAACAAAAATTAGAGAGATTCAAGACCTTAGACTCTGCATCCCAAAAATAAAACAAGAAAGGGAAAAATTCCTAAATACCTCGTAGCCTCTCCCTTATAAGTATGGTGTGCTACACATCCATAAAAGAGACTCTACTTGATACGGATTTGTGGACACCCAATCGACCATGAAGATAGATCTAATACCAACTTTATCACGACCCGAACCAGGTCCTGGCCATTACGGGCATCTCTGGTCCGCCTAGGACTGGAGACCACCCTCATTTCCTAGCCAATAGAACACAACACACACTAACATGGACTAAAGTCCAAATATATATAAGATAGAGTAACATAAGTTCACAGATTCTAAGTTATCTCAACAACCACCAACTGACATCGATAAACAATACCAACTACTAATACAATACCCAAGTCCACAATATCCATAAAGCCTCTAATAAGATCGAATATAAATAAAGTGTCGGGATATACCCCCGACCATAGCGAAAAATAGGTTTGAAACAAAGTCTAAAACATAAGAAACCAAAACATGAAATAAAGCCTTCCGAAGGATGAAAGCTCACCACTTCAAGTCAACTCACGAACTATCCACGAACACCTGATTACTACGCAAGAAAGGTAGAAGAGTTTTCAACGCTGCATCACATGGGGATACAACATTCGCAGATGGTTAGTGGTTGGAGCGCTAGCATCTAACTCAGGGATATGGAATAAAATAATGCCATGAGTAATAATTCAAAACCAGTCAAATCCAATGCACATCATCAAATACAAATACATATATATATATATATATATATACATATTACATGCCAGGGTAGGGAACAAGGTTTAACATGAACTCTTGAAAATTTAACCTGGATTGTGTAGCATAACCATCATAATCAAGGCACCCAAGGGCTATATGGGCCCCACTCTCCCCTAGCTGGAAGAGGCCCAGTGCATATAGCCGCACGAACCAGAGGATAGTCATATGTTATATGCCTAATGGGGGGCTCGAACCTCCCAGTTATATAGACCGCCACACTGGCTAGCACAATTTTTGGTATTGGTACCTCGGGACCTTCACTTTCACGGTCCGACCACACAATCTGCTTTTAAGCTCAATTAAAATATTTAACACACATTCCCAATTTATTGCACCACTTAGGCATTAGGCATACCGTTGGTATCGTTATACCAACCCCAGTTGCAAGTCCATTATCTTGCCATAATTCATAAACCATTACACGGGGGAAACTCATAACCCCTTAGGTTCAATTAAAATCATACCATGATTCGTTAACCATTTATGCTAATGCATTAGTTCAAGTGAGCAAGTCAAAACATTTGATATAGCCATGCACAATTATCAATTTTACATTTAGGTTAAGGGAACTCAGTTTCCAAGACCATATGTCAAAGCAAAATTCATCACAATTGGAAAAAACATAACTCCTTTGATTATTCATCAATTCCATGCACCCACAAGTTCAAAATCGTTAACAAACCATGAATAATGCATAATAAACCTAGGGAAATCAATTAAGAACCATTCATGTCAAAGCCCTCAACCATATCAAAACCCTTATTTTAAGTCCACATAATTAACCATGTAAATTTATACATTTAGATCAACAAGTTTAAGGGTAGAGTCACATACCTGAAATACCCCATATTATAGGGAGAATTCAACTCTTGAAGCTCTACTTGACCCACATCTTAAAAATACTAAGTATTGATACTTGAGAGGATTTGAGAGAGAAAAGAGTGTATTTAGTATATATTATGGGTGAAAATAGAATCCCAAGTATGTTTATAGGTCGTGGGTTATTATTGAAACAATAGAAAATGTCTAAAATACCTTATTTAAAAGCTGAAAATAAGCCGCCAGTCATTGCGGGTGACCTTACGACTCATAGAGTCACCCTACGACTCGTTTCTCCTCAGTCATAGTCTGGACAGTATCCCGGACCACCAACACTGGTCTGGTTACGAAAAGGTCATTACAGCTCCTAAAGAGTTCATATGACTCGTTACATCCTAGTTGTACTCAGGACAAAATACTCTGGGCATCACACTGGTTTCCTTGCGAAAAAGACTATACGAGTCGTTTAGAGTCCTTACGACTCGTAACATGATAATCGTAGTCAAAATAGTAACTTGGATAAATATCACTAGGCATATTACGACTGGGTCCTGTGACTCACAATGACTCCCTACGACTCGAAAGGAGAGTCGTAGTTAGGGCAGTAAACTCAAAACTCAAAGTTTTCTAGGGACCAACACCTGGGGTGTTTATTGCTTGTATATATTGTGTATATTTTGGATTTTATCTAGTACTTTGGGTATCTTTTAGTAGTGGCTCTAGTATCGACCTTACCAGATCTTGGGAGAGATTCTTTTGTTTATTTGGTTCTTTTTCTTCTCCCGTTTTGATATATTATATATGTTTCCTTTCTGTTTATCACTTGTCCGTAATACAACTATCATTATACACGATCTTTTCTGGTTTCTACCTATTAGCCCATTACATATTATTTCGGGCTATGTTTGGCTTGCCTACTAGTGGGATAGGGTAGGCGCCATCATGACTTAAGAAATCGGGTCGTGGCATCTTGTCAAATGTGATAAGACATTATTCTATAGTCTTATCAGATGTGACATGACAATGAACTATTATGTTGTGTATTGGAATAATTAATCCAACTTAGCATTTATGGGTTGTATTAAATAATGTGTAAAATATAGGTATCGTTATGTAATTACAAAAAAATATAAAGAAAATTGAAAATGTAATTAACTTGAAAATATGATGCATTGTAAATACTAAAAAATACGATGTCATGTCGTGTAAGTGTGCAGATGATTGCGAAAATATTAAAAATAATAAATAGATTAAAATCCTAATATAATGAAAATTATCAATAAATTATGAAAAGTAAAAAATATGACAATAAATTGCTAAAATCCTAAAGTGAGAATAATTATGAATAATTTATTAATAATTGTAAAAAATATGTAAAAATTATATTTCGTGCCCTTTAACACCAGGATGCCTGAAGGCATTAATTTAAGCGAACCAAAATTGAGTGTCAACAAAGTTGACTATATTTCAAAAAGAAAATAAGACAAAAATCTAAAAGATATCAACTTTACGTTTGTGTTACTTAAAATGGCATGTATGTAGTATCTATGTTAATAAGACTTTTAGGGGTTGTTTGGTTGGGAAACAAGTTATGTTTGGATTAATTATGTTGGGATTAGTTATACTGGAATTAACTGTCCTAAGATTAATTATCCCGATATTACTTTTTAGTGATTGTTTGGCTTGTGGTACTAAAAATAATATGGATTGCATTCTTTTTAAGAATAGATAGTTTGTTTACAAAAATACCCTTCACCTTATTTAGCTTAATTATTTTTCTTCATAAAAAACCATATAAAAGAAATTGAAAAGTTACTAATTTTTTTTTAACTGTAGTAGTTTCTTTTTCCTAAAAATACATGTTAATAAATTTATGTTGATATTTCTTAAACGTGTATGAAGCTTTAATATTTCATGTTAAATTACTTGTTTTGTCCTAAATTCTATAAAATGTTGATAATCTCATTTTTTGTTAAAAAAATTTATCATAAAAAAATGTGAAAAAGAATTACTCTCATTTTTTATTATTTAATATTATTAATATTTGTAGAGTTAAATTATATTTTTAAAAAAAATCAAATTTTCAAACATTTTTAGCTATATATCAAAAATAATATTTTATTAATAATTAAGCATGTACTAAGTTAGAAAGGGAATGTAAAAATACTTTAATTACTTGTCCATGATAAATTTGTTAGGAAACATGAAAATTGGAAGTAAGATTAATAAATATTTCTACAATATAGAAAGACAATAAACCCTTGCATCAATTGAATTTGATTGTATAAATAGTATATATATATATATATATATATATATGAAAAGTGATAATCAAAGGGTTTGAAAGGTAATTTTGTCATGGCTTTATCCCAAGGTAAATTGTGCTGGGATTATTTATACCACGTAAAGGATGGGATAACTTATCTCGGTACTATTTGTTAATTCCGAGATAAGTTATCCTAAACTTGACAACCAAACAAGACACCAAAAATTTTATTCCGAGACTATGTGCTTTAATACCTTACACCAAACGATCTCTTTAAGTTATTTTTAGTGGAAGTATTACTTAAGCACTTAATAATGTGTTATTTCGCGTCAAAGTAGTTAGTGATAAAAAATAGTGAAAAGAGTAATAGGACAATCAAAAAGAAAAAATGTTTACTTGAAAATACAGCCATAGTTCGAAGGTATTACACCCTTCCCCTTATTTAACTTTGACAATCAGCCTAGTCGTGCAATCAAGGTTCATTGGGCATGGTCCAAAACGAACCGCATTGAACTAATTAATTCGATCCTGACCAATAGACGTGTATGAGTATGACCTTTTCCAACCATTCAAACAACAAAACATATGTAAACTCAACCTATCAAATAGAAATGAGAAAGAGACTCATAGAAGAGAGGAACCCAATCAAATGGATGTCAGTCATCTTTGGCAAAAGTAGATGCAGTTCTTCTAACTAAGAAAACGTGCTATACAATTATCAATAAGCAGACCATCCATAACAAAAGAGGAAAAAACGAAACTACGGAAAAGAAACTACAATGATAAGCATGTAAATGACGAGATAGAATGTTTAGTATAGCTCTTCCTCTCTTTTAGCTGTCAGCAGCATCGACAAAGCTCAACAGAACAAGAAACAAATTGATAACATCAAGATACAAGGATACAGCAGCCCAGATGTACTCATCATATGTATGGCGCTTGATTAGATTGTCTGTATCGTAGATAATGTATCCACAGAATATGATCGTCGCCAGACCACTATAGATCATCACAACGATCTTACCCAAAGGGAAAAAGATCTGCCATAAACAAGGAAAGAAATGGGATTATTAGTTAAAGAGTAATAAAGATAAACCTGAAGTGCAAAGTAAGAAATAATAAATTTACAAACCTGGATCAAGGCAAACAACAGAAGAACAATAAGAGCACTGAACAAGAAAGGTCCCAGGAAGTTGAAATCTTGGCCTCTTTTAGCTGCCCAAAAGGTGTATAATGTCAGACTAATCACCACTGCTGTTGTCAGTATGACTGCCTCCAAAATTACTTTGCCTGAACAAACACCAGTAGAAATATTTAGATACCAGTATAATTTTCAAGTCCTGTTTGCAAGAATGTGTCATTTTCCATTTTCCAGGGCCACAACAGAGGGATACATTGGCACTGACAAGTGAGATAATTGTCCCCTCAAATCTGAAAGGGACCTATGCCAATTCAGTTTTGTAAATCCATTAAAATCGAGCACAGTGTTTATGTAATCAAGTACTATTATAAGTGCACACATTTTAATGATATGAGCTATCCTTTTGAATGAAGAGCGGATACAGTTCATTCACCATTGATTACAAACAGAAGTCAATAGTTTGGTTGATCATCTAGAAATTAACCTATAACATTCTTTTATGGATTACCTTAATTAGAAAAAACAATCTCACTTCTCCCAGTTTTCCTATAGTAGTATCAATTTGGTTCATTAAACAAGTCATTTGTTAAAGTAAAATAACTTCACCAAAAAAGGCCACCAAGATCCACCTAAAAGGAATATCTATATTTGAGGGGAAAAATGAAGGCAAGATAGCACGAGTAGTATTTTGATTATTTTCTGCAGATGCAACATCTTACATGACAATCATCATATACATTATTTCAGACCATCTGTTCATGTCATGATATCATATTCTTCATGAAACCAGCTTGTAGAGAGGTAAGAAGTAATATTAGGCAGCTTGTGTTATGAATCATAACTATATCTAGTTTTGTCAGTCTCATCTACAAATTTTAACCAGTTAAACACATGACGGTAAATCCAAAAGCTCAAACTGTAATTTGATCGAACTATTTGTTTGTCACATCTAATTGAAAGCCTGAATTTATCAAGGCTTGTGGGGTTGCCATGGCACCCGCAGGCTACAGTTGAAACTTCGTGTATATACAACAACAACAACAAACCCAGTGTATTCCCACTCAGTGAGTGTATTCCCACATAGTGAGGTCTGGGGAGGGTAAGATGTACGCAGTTCATACCTCTACCTCTAAAGAAGTAGAAAGGCTGTTTCTGATAGACCCCCGGCTCGAGACACGGAATACTATACAAATACATAGTAAAGCATGGAATAAGATGGCATAACATAAATACGACACCCACAAGTAATAGAAAACAGAGAAAAATAAACAGATTCGTAATAAAGCATGAAACAAGGTATCATAACAAGAATAATTCCCCACCAAATAATTTCCTACACTAGCGACCCAAACTGACCCTAGCCTTTTGCCCTAATTCGCGTTCTCCGGATCTTCCTATCTAGGAAATTCGTGTATATACATAGCTAAGAAATATTATAAATATGTTAAGTGCCACCCGAAGTGACAAATAGCTCAAGGGTGCCAGTGGCAGACGCTTGAAGTTTCTCCCAACTGGTGAAAACATTTTTGCGTTCTTTCAGTCTGATCCATAAGTTGGATCAAACTTTTGCTTTACGCCAAGTTATCATTGACCAATTCGTCTATATAAACTGGAAAACCGAATTATCAAATCAAAGATTAAAGTTGATCAAATCAACCAAATGTTTACTATTTGGGGGTTTTGGATGTTTAATATAGACGAAGCTAGCCGAAAATAGCTAATTTCCAAAGGAATCCATCAAATTTTGGCTCAGATAACGTTTCTTACGGATTTTCCATCAGAAATTCCTTATCAACAAGCCAGATTTTGATGTCTCGGAAGTTAGTAATTTTCTGATAGTGACATCTACATGCACAGCAATGCGGTACCCTAAACCTTCAAATTTTAGATCCACCCCCGGCCCCAAGCAACTAGATGATTCTTACGCTCCCTATTTATGTGTAGAAATATATTCCTGTAGTATCCTATATGCAATATCTATGAAGTTCGATTCAACCCATGGATATAATTTCTTAATGTTGGTTTTACAAATTAATTTTGACACCCCTAATTGATGAAGAAATCTTCAAATAGGTAGGTGAGAGTAGCACCATAATGCTTTAGGAGATTTCGTATCAACACATGACAACAATAAAAGAATATTTCTAAACAGATCTGCACTTGAGATATAACGCATGCAATGTCCACAAATCCCAAAGCAGAAAAACAACAAATACTTGTATTTTCAAGAATCAAACAGTTAAATTTTAACGGTAAATTCGAGCATAAAATCTTTAGATTTTTTTAAACAAAACTAATATATATTTGAAAACAACAAAAAAGTTTACTACAAGTCACCATGATTGATAATTGAACAAATATGAAAATATTATGGTCATAGACTTAGTTGAATGCCACATAAATCGTAAAGGAAAGAACAGAAAACAATCAAATTGAAGATGCTTACTTACCCCTGGTGAAGGCGCAAGTCAATCCGACAGTAAATGCAAGAGAAACGGTAAACAATCCAAGAAGCAAGTAGTTAATCGGATGTCTCTGGTGATAGAAATACAATGGGAACAACGCTGCAACAACAACACCACAATCAATTACTATACTCAAGAAGAAAAATCCCTAATACATCCACTATTAGAATATTACTCGTTCTGTCCTGATTTATGTGTAACAATTCAAATTTACAATACTTCATGATAACGTAAATTGAAACATAATAGTACTTTTACGAAGATTTACATAGTAAATTTATGATACCAACACCAGTACTTTTACTATAGTATTTAGGATACCAATACTTCATAAGAAATTTGACAGTGAATTTGGACATGAAATCTTCTTAAAAGTACTATGCACATTACAATATTTGACGATTCAAAGTATATGAAAAATTACGTAAATTGAAACGATTAGAGTAACTAATTACACTTACTGATAAATGGAGTAATGATAAGAAGTATGTAAACTGCTAAGCCTGCTCTTGTTGTGACAAAGAAGTGAGAAATGGGATGAACGGTAACGACGACGGAGGCAACAGCAACGGTGAGAAGCAATTGTATAGTAATAATGGAGTAAACTTTTCGAATAAAAGACCACCGGAGTTCAGGACTTTCCAACATCGACGGATACAACGGCGCAGTTCCGGCTTCCACGTCACTTTTCCGGTAAGGCTGGTTCCACAGTTTTCCCATTGAACTTCCACAGCGATTTTCTCTCACAGGTTTGGGTTCTCAAAGTAGGGTAAGAGAAAGAATTGCCCTTTATATAGGTTTACTAAATCCTCCGTCTCCGTCTCATGGCTCGATTAGCATTTGCATGTAAGTAATAAGGAAAAGAAAATAATTACTTACCTTTTCCACTATTTTTATAAAATATTTAATGGCTTTTAAATATACTTTTTTATTTATTACCTAGGTATATTATATTTTAAAAATATTTATAATCTATAATAATAATACTATGTACTCCCTCCGTTTAAAAAAGAATGATCTACTTTGACTTGACACAAAGTTTAAAAAAATAAAGAAACTTTTGAATCCTGTGGCCTTAAAATTAAAGTTGTGTCAAATGTACCAAAATTTTCTTTAATCTTGTGGTCCTAAACATGTCATGTGAAAAGTTAAAATTAAAGTATTGTCAAAAAAGAAAAGGGGTCATTCTTTTTTAAACAAGACTAAACAACAAAGTAAGTCATTTTTTTTTGAAACGAAGGGAGTATTAAAAATGTATTATGAATGCAATAAAAATGTATTATGTGTTATAAATGTATTAGCATATGCTATTTATGGAAAAGTTAGAAACTCAAGGTTAGTTTTTTCTACAAATAAAGGGTTTTCCTTCATTGTGATTCACTCTCACTCTCTGTTGTCTCTCTATTCTTCTTGTTCTTATTTTATATTTCATAACACATTATAAGCACGAGTCTCTAATTTTTTAATTAAATCCCGGCGACAATAGCCTCTCTGTGATCGAGATTGACGGAGCTAACGCTACTTTGAGTTCTTATGTTCAAAGTATGCTTACTCGAAACTTTTCAATATTAAATAATAAATAATATTTCACGATTTTTGTATGGAATGTTAAGAAAATTCTATATCCACTGATTTTGGATGTATATTATTTAAGGATAATACTTTGACCTATTATATCATTGATTGAGTAAGATGGTTCAAATTTCATCGCATAAGAGGGTAAGATATCGGGTTAGAGTCTCGTTGCATCACGATGATATGATATTGAGTTCAAATTTCATTGATTTATAACCTAAGATGCCTTTATATGGATAGATAATACATTGAGTTTGAATATCACCATATTGATGATATCATGATGGCTAAGGCAAAATAATGTGTATTTGATTGAAAATCACGAGACATGTCCCATTGAATATGCTCCATTCTCTTAAATGGATATGATAGTTGTGCACAATATGTCCGAAAGAAGACAAGCGATTAAATGTACGAATGTTCACGTGGAGGGACAATATGATAATATTCATCAAAAGTCATCATATTTTCACATGCTTATTATGATTATAAGATATGTTAGAGAAACATTCTCTACATAATATGTATGCCAATTTGCTCTTGAAGTAGTAGTGTCATTAAAGAGGTTATAAGCTATCAAAATTTGATAGGCTTAAGACACAATTATATTTCATTTATGGGGAATGAAAATTTTGATTGTCAGAAATATAGATCCATTCCATGGGATGAATGTGATAATATTTAGTAAAACTTATCAATACAAACGTGCACTTGATTGTGGTGGTACCACAACTCACCTTCAAAAGAGGCAAAATAATTGAGAAAAGTTTTTTTGACATTTACTTTCAAAGTAGTAAATTTGAAACCTATTCATGTCATGGTAAATCTGAAATTTACTAAATGTAATGCTCCAGGATTTTGGTCCTTGACAATTTTTTGAGTTTTGAGCTTTCTGCCCTGGCAACGACTCACCTTACAAGTCGTAGGGTGTCTTGACGGGTCAGGTAACCCTAATCGTAAGATATCCAATAAATGGTGTATGAGTTGTTGTCTTAGATACGACTTGGGGATACGAGTTGTAAAGACTCATAACTAGTCATTGGAAGGGAATCATAACCAAATAAAATATTTAGTGGCTAAGTTCTGCTCTAAGCACGAGTGGCTCACTATGAGCTGTAAGGACTTATTATGAGTCATTGAGTACAAATCGTAAGATGTCCAGTGTTTACCTAATTGGGTCTGTGTTGACTACGACTGGACCTTACAAATCGTAAGGTCTTATTACGAGTGGTACCTGTGAGTCATAGGGTCAATAGTGTGTGGGGGTCCTAGAGACTATCTTGGTTACGACTCATGGTGACGATTCATAAGGAGTGACTACGAGTCACTAATTGACCCATAGTCAAGGGCGACACTTTTTCAGCATTTAAGTGAAGGGCATTTTGGATATTTCTCCTCTTACCCAAATTAAAACTCACATCTTATAACCCCTTTAGGGTATCATTAGCACCTAGAAACAAATCAAGTAACTTCTCAAACACTCCAAAAGGCTCTTTGAATTCCCTCAAGCAAGTCAAGCTAGGGTTTCATCAAGTTGGTCATCTAAGGCTCAAAGGTCGATTTCTCTCCAAATTTCTTGGAGTTTAAAGCATGTTACTCTTCCCTTATTTTTAATTTGTTAAAAGCATGTGTTTTAAAGTATTGCTCATGAGACGTTTATGATGGTTTTGAAACAAAGGTTGGGGTTTTTGAATGTTTATGAATTGAACAATGTTTCTCATAGTTTATATATGATTTTCATGCTTTAATTATGGTTTTGTATTTGTGGGTGCATGGATATAGTGAATGAACTAGGAGATTGTGATTTTTCCAAATTTATGACTTTTGAAGTGGTTATGACCGCAACCCCATAATGTGAAATTGATTTTAATTATGAAGAATGTGGAAATTTATAAAATTGAACTATTCTTGAACTATTGCATGATATAAAAAGGTATTTGAATCAAAATGGTTTGATTTAATGAACAAAGAAAGTCGGTGCTCCCCTACCTGTATTAATGAACAATGGGAGTTGTTTTCCCTAAGTTAATAGAAATTGTTTTGGCATGTTGTTGTTACCTTGCAAGTGTAGTTGGTACGACGATACCAAAAATTTATGCCTTAATTTGGAATATGGTTCAATGAACGGAAATGTGTGATACTTGTTTTAATTGGGCTCTAATAAGTATTGTGTAGCTGAGTCGTAAAAGTGGAGGTCAGAGTGACCAATACTGGAAACCGCATTTATCAATGCGGGGATCAAAGTGAACAGGGAAGTTTGACTTCCCCTCATTATTATTACATGATTAAGGAGATTCGAGTCCCTCGTAAATCATCACATGAACGAGTGCTTAAGTCACCTTAGTATATGATTGGGAGGTTCGAGTCCCCCGTGCATATATATGAGATTATTCTTTGATTCATGTGGCTACACGCACTGGGTCCCCATCGGGGGGTGAGATCGTGATATCAAACTACAAGGACAACATGAAACACACTTCAAAATCAGTCCACAAGATTAAAGATCCGAGGACCCTTTTGAAGACCACACTCGGATTCAACAAACAACAACAAGAACACAATGTATTGATGTCTTTATCAACTAAAAATAGCTAACAACAAACTATGTTAACAACGAGATGAAGAACAACAACAATGACACAAGAACAACAAGTCATAGATTTGAATTACAAGAACACAAACAAACGATTACAACATAAACAAACTGGATAGATAGTTAGACCTTGGTTAGTATAATCTTAAGAATCCAAGAATATGGTAATCTTGGACCCTTAACACTACACACAACGGTTAACCTAACTCCTATGTTGACACAAGAGGAACTTTACCTCCTCTAAAAACCAACGTCTCAAGCCAACATTGCAACAGAAGTGATATCCACACTTGTTGCCCTCATTTCAGTGTGGTGGCTATTCCAAGCCCTACAACTAAAGGTTTTTCATGTTTCAAGTCTTACATCAATGAACAACTAATGAGAAAAAGACCTAAAATGTTCTATTTATTTTCTATTACAAGACAAGGCAAAATAACAATAATGCCCTTAAAGGGTGGGGTGGCCACAGAGTGCATTTGAACCCAATGAAGTGACCAAAATACCCTTAATGAAGATGAAAAAATCATGACCCATTAAGTGTTATCCAAAACCGTGAGTCTTCAAGTCTTCGATGCTCCAAGCAATCTTCCACACACGGCTTTGCTTGTGCTCAAAACGGGTCTTCCTTGAATATTCTTGTGCCCTCGGGGTGACCAAGTCTTGAGCCTTTAAATGATGAACTCCAATTATGTTTTCAAAAATTAAGGTGGCCATTTGACTTGTATCATCCTTCCCTTCTTGAAAAGGATTCGACCTCGAATCCAAACCTTGCAAGAACAAAAAGAAGACAAATAAACACTACATCCTCATAACATAAGGGTTAGACTTAGTACAATAAACAACATCAACATGCCAAAGAGGTCACACTTGAGATATAACCACACATCCTTTGTTATAATCACGAGGGACTTAGAAAAAAAATAACAAAGGAGTTGGTGAAAGGAATCACCATCAAGGGGTGGTGTCCTAATTGAAAGTAAAGTCCACCTAACACATATAACAATATCACTCAAACAAGTGGACCGACCAATAACTATCCATCCTTCATACCCTAAGAATTTACCGGGATCGAATGGGAGACGTAACCAAGGGCTTAGGTCTCGGCCACTCTCACTTTCCCCTAGGGTGTCATCCTCGAAATTAAGCAAGCCCTATTTATCACTATTGAAAATACCATGAACTAAAAGAAGGTTGAGAAAGGTGTTCCATAAGTCAACTTCAAATAAAGGGTTCCTATGCATACACTTACTACTAGTTTCAAAATTTTCACTAGGAATATGCCCAACATAAGAAACACATAAAGATGAAGTAGATGGCATTTCTAAGCACATATCACCTTTTCTTTCACAAGAGTTGTCCTCACATACGTACAAACCATCACGGGAAGCCAAAGGACCATAATCAAAATCATCTTCACAAAGACAATCACAACTCGGGTTTTCTAAATATTCAAGTAAATCAAGATCATCTACGCCCGGTTGTTCATTTTGCTCACCCTCACTAGTTGTTGGCAATTCACATACCAACGTAGTCTCACCTTGTTTTTCACAAGGGACAAATAGTGTGTGAATGCTCTCGTCACTTGCTAATGGAACCTTAGTCAAGTTGTAAGTGCTAGCACTAGATGGACAAAAATCTTTCTCACGAGGAGAATCAATTTTGTCATCTAAAGGATCAACTAGTGCTTGTGTACCTACAACAAGAGTTTGATCCTTATGTGACCTAACAATATCAAGAGTATCACAAAATGAAGACTCATGCACTCCTACACTAGGTAAAACCGCAACTACGTTTATATGAGTGTAGGGAATAACATTTTTACCTCGTAGCTAACATGAGCTACGGTCTTCATCTTGACGTATGTTCGGGTAGCCCACTTGCTCCCTTGGAATTCCCATATGATCCAAACTTTCATTTATCATTTCCCATTAAAGGGTAATGACTTCAAGTTTAGCCAAAATAACACTTGCAGCCGCGGTTTCCATCGTAATTGCACCTAAAAAGAAAAGAAAAGAACAAGTCTACAAAATAAAACACAAGTTAATTCGAAACAACCTCACCACACTCTCACACACTTAATCATTTTACACTTGGATTCACAAGTGTTGCAAGTCGGCTTATAGTTCGTGATGAGTTGAGGGGTGAGTCTACTCCTTGGTCAGAATGAATTCTTTGTTTGAAGACTCAAGAAAATAATGTCCGAACTTGAACCAAGAAATTCTACGATTCAAAAACAAGAAAAGCACAAATAACGCTAACACGAACAAACGGGCACAAAAACTAACTAACAAGCTAGTAGGAGATTACTAGGTCGTCAATTAGTGTTCAAACCAACAAACAAAACTAAGAAACAATAAAATGAAACTAAGAAATCTAAAAATTAAACTCAAAATATTTTGTGAATAGTAATTTAGTAATGTGGCAGTCCACTATTGGGCTCGGTTTTGTCAAAATTTTACTCTCCAATTTCAAGTCTTCACCAATCTACAATTTGGAAATGGTGGATTTGGTTAATGGAGGGAAATTTGGTCTTGGAGCTTCATTTTCAAGTTCAAAACAAGACTTGACCTTCTTGGTACTTTCTCTTTGAAACAAGGTCCTTAAATCAAGGAAAGTAGGTGAAAAGTGATTGTCAAGTCTTTTGAGTGATGTGATCAAGTCTTTCACCAACAAGTACTACAACTTGGTCTTTCACCTTTTGTGGATCTAATATTCACTTTTTGATTTAACAAAAGATGAAAAGGGTGAAGAACAACAAGAACACAATAACAACACCAAGAACAACAATATTTTCCAAGAATAACAACAAACTCCAACGCCCAACTCCAAAACAACAAGGCCTTCAGCACGGTCAAGGATTAGAATGACAACAACATCAAATCAGCCATACTTTGTTCACATTAACAATATCAACAAGTTCAAGTTCAAGCTTAGATTTGGACACTTTTTAGTGTTGGTGAGAAAGAAACCAACACTAGAAACACTCTAAACAATAAAAGACTACAAGATCTAGTCACAAATAAATATGTCTCGGCCAAGACAACAACAAGAACAACAACCTTCTTGGATAAGAACAACAAGAACGGGTAGATTACTCCTTTTCTGGAATTTTTCTTTCAGTTTTTCAACTCTTTTTTTTATATATTTTTTTTTCAACTCTCAATCCCAAGATTGATCTTGTTAGAATAAAATCAAAGATGAATCTGATACCAAATGATACCAAACTACAAGGACAACACGAAACAGACTTCAAAATCAGTCCACAAGATCAAAGATCCGAGGACCCTTTTGAAGACCACACTCGGATTCAACAAACAACAACAAGAAAATAATGTATTGATGTGTTTATCACCTAAAAATAGCTAACAACAAATTATGTTAACAACAACAAGATGAATAACAACAACATTGGAACAAGAACAACAAGTTACAAATTTGAATTACAAGAACACAAACAAACAATTACAACATAAACAAAATGGATAGATAGTTAGACCTTGGTTGGTATAATCTTAAGAATCCAAGAATATGGTAATCTTGGACCCTTAACACTACACAGAAAGGTTAACCTAACTCCTACGTTGCTACAAGAGGAACTTTACCTCCTTTAAACATCAACATCTCAAGCTAATATTGCAACACAAGTGATATCCACACTTGTTGCCCTCATTTTGGTGTGGTGGATATTACAAGCCCTACGACTAAAGGTGTTTCATGTTTCAATTCTTACATCAATGAAAAACTAATGAGAAAAAGACCTAAAATATTTTATTTATATTCTATTACTAGACAAGGCAAAATAACAACAATGCCCTTAAAAGGTGGGATGGCCATGGAGTGCATTTGGACCCAATGAAGTGACCAAAATACCCTTAATGAAGATGACCAAATCATGACCCATTAAGTATTGTCCAAAACTGTGAGTCCTCAAGTCTTCCATGCTCCAAGCAATCTTCCACACACGGTCTTGCTTGTGCTCAAAACGGGTCTTCCTTGTATATTCTTGTGCCCTCGGGGTGACCAAGTCTTGAGCCTTTAAATGATGACCTCCAATCATGTATTCAAAAATTAAGGTGGCCATTTGACTTGTATCAGACCGGGGCCCATATAGCCCGTGGGTACATGTTATAACGGTTGAGCTACATATCCAAGTTAAAGTTTTAAGTGCTTATTAAGCCTTGTTCCCTATCCCGACATATGAAGTATATATGTATATGCATTTTATTATTTGCATTGATTTTGAATGATTTTGAACTGTTGATCATGTTATTATGTTATCCTTATCCCTGTGTTTCATGCTAACGCTCCAACCACTAACCATCTTCAGACGCTGTATCCCTACGCGATGCAAAAATTAGCCATACTTTTACTCCTCCTACTAAGTGATTAGGATTTGGGATCAACTCATGAGTTGACATTGATGTAGTAGGCTTTCATATATCAAAAGACTATATTTTATGTTTAGTTCTCTTCTATCTTAGACTGTTTAGATTTGTTCTGGTATAGTCAGGGGTATGTACCAACACTTTATTGATATTCAATTTTGGTTCATTATTTAAAAAGGCTTTTTTTGGATTACTGTGGTTATTGGGAGGTGTTGGTCGGTTGGTTGGCCAGTCACTGATTATCGATTATATACATGCATTAAACTTTTTTTAAGTTATTGCACGCTATCTTTTTATATGTTTGGAATTTATCTGACCTTAGGTTATGATGTGTTTGGTTTAGTTAGGTACAGGGGGTGATCTCTGGTCCACGTGGGACTTGAGATACCCATCATGGTCAGGCCCTAGTTTGAGTCGTAACAAAGATGGTATCAGAGCCTAGGCTTTGTTTCATTGGGTTTCCAACAAATCCGTGTCAAGTAGAGTCTCATTTATGGGTATGTGGCATGCCACACTTAAACGAGAGAGGATACGAGGCATTTAGGAATATTTTTCTTTCTTGTTTTTCTATTTCAAACTGTAGAGTCTAAGGTCTTGATCTTTTCTAATTCTTGTGTGTTTACTTTTTAGATTATGCCTCCCAGAAGATCTGATTCTTGTTACAACTCTTCTATTCTGCCTGAGGACAATGTGGACAGAGCTCATCCAACCTAGGAGTTCAGACCCAGTCTAGGGTCGCTACTTCTGATTGCCCTGAGGGAGATCCACTGGTTTTCCTATCCCTCCTCAGGCACCTTGAGTTGATGTGTCTAATGTTGAGTTTTGCCAGTCGATTCATTTGCTTACCCATTTGGTGGCATTTTATACTGAGCGCGTTGCTTCTGTTGACCCATCATATGAGGCCACTAGGGTTGGCCAATTTATGAGGTTGAGTCCTCATGTTTTCATTGGCTCTAAAGTTGAGGAAGATCCTCAAGGCTTTATTGATGAAATGGAAAAAATCATTCGTCTGATGCATGCTACTAATGTGAAGGGTGTAGAGTTTGTAGATTATTAGTTGAAATACGTAGCATACCAATGGTATGAGAAGTGGGACCAGTCAGAGAAGATGATGTTGAGTTCTCTTTATGGGATGACTTCTCTAGTGCTTTTCTTTCGCTTCTTTCGTCAGGAGTTGAGGGAGTCCAAGGCAGAGGAATTTGTTAATCTGAAGAAAGGTAGGATGTCAGTAAAGGAGTATGACTTGAAGTTTCATCAGTTGTTACATTATGCTCCTAAATTGGTGTCTAGCATAAGGGCTAGAATATGGAAGTTTACTTTGGAGTTGTCTCATGAGTTAATCTTAGAAAGCAAGTATGCTTTGTTGAACAAGGATATGAACATCTTTAGACTTGTGGTGTATATGCAACAAGCAGAGAAAGAAAATAATATAAGATGATCACACGTGAGTTTATAAGATGATCACACGTGAGTTTATTGTCAATCTGCAATTTAACATTCATAAAGTTGCTTGCTCAATATAACTTGAGTTAAGAGTATAATTTTAAAATTATCTAACCACGCCAATTCATCTTGATAATGCTAGATAAGTTGAGAACAAAACCTCATGTGTTAGTCTGAAGTATGATATATAGCATAAAATAACACTTGTTTGCATTAGACCAAAAATTATAATTAATTCTTTCCTCTCAATTGGTTCAAGGTGAGGAACCAATTATTTCATCAACAGTTTTCATATGTGGTATTTGATCAATGGATATACCATAATGCACTAAGATGGACTCTCTAAAGTAAATTGAGGTGTATGTTAGTTTTTCTAACATGAGGGGGAGATAATAAATAGCTAAGTAATATATTGTGAAGTATCATCATATCCTTATTCAAAAGATAATACAAGTTGAAATAGTAGGAGCATTTGCTGATCCAATATTAATCTCATATTTAGCTGTAAATGCTCCAAAATTGAATGTCCCTAAAGGACAAAGTCTAAAACATGTATGATGCATGGTAAATAAATCCATTCTAAAAGTAAAAATTCTTGAAAAAGAAAAAGAAGCAAATGATCATAATAAGAAGACAATTTGCTCTTAAAGAACCTATGACATAACACTTCATGAAACCTTATTAGAGGTTCAGGTACCTGAAAATAATGAAGTGATGATATCTCAAAATGTTATGTCACATTGTTAGATGATACAAAATATTTATCATCGATAATATCTTTGATACAATATTGTAAAAGATTACGAGGATCTAAATTCTACGTTTATTTAAGCATGATGATACAGAAATAATTATCAAGTGACATGAAAGGATGCATATTGGTAAGCATAAAATTTTTTTGATTTTCATTCCAGACACTTGAAGATATCAAACTTAAAATGTTTAATATTGTTGTCAAAATGTATGTGAAAACTTTTTAAGGATTCAATGTTTGAAGCATATAAAAGTTTCTGGAAAACTTATCTATAATCCTTATATTGCATAAATTTATAACTTTAAAATTATTGGAACACTTGGAGAGTTTTCAAAAGCAATAGATTATTTGCTGGGATGAGAAATATATCGATTGGATTGGTTATGAAGTACCTTATCTTAGTACAATTGGTGCACTAATGTATCTTGCAAAGGTCTGATATAGCCTTTTCGGTTAATTTGTTAGCAAGGTATAGTTCTGCCCCTATTAGGAGACATTTAAATAGGATCAAACACATAACGCGGTACCTAAAAGGAACTATCTATATGAGCTTGTTTTATTCTAAATATTGTGGTATCGATCTTATGTTGATGGTTGGTATTTATTTGATCTGCATAAAGTTCAATCGTAAACAAGCTATGTGTTCATATGTGGGGGTGCTGCCATATCATGGAGATATACAAAGCAGTCTATCGTAGC
Organism: Capsicum baccatum var. pendulum; assembly: GCA_030864225.1. Taxonomy (NCBI): domain Eukaryota; kingdom Viridiplantae; phylum Streptophyta; class Magnoliopsida; order Solanales; family Solanaceae; genus Capsicum; species Capsicum baccatum. The sequence continues at coordinate 68,259,604 of CM061558.1, read as the reverse complement.
CACCTCTTCGAACCGTACTAATATTATAACAATTAATAAAGCAAGTTGAGAATGTATGTAGTTGAGGTTAATGACACATCTTATTTGAGAAAAATGTGGTTTGAAATGTGAAAAAGTACCCATGAATTTGCATGAAGATAATGCAGCATGCGTAACACAACTTAAGGGAGAATTCATAAAAGGAGATAGAATGAAGCATATTTTGCCAAAGCTTTTTTATACACACGAGCTCCAAAAAAATGATGATATTGACGTGCAACAAATTCGTTCAAGTGACAATGCGACTGCTTTATTCACCAAGTCTCTTCCAACTGCATCTTTCAAGAAGATGGTGCCCATGAGTGTGATGTAAAGGTTCAAGGATGTTCTCATTAGGGGGGTTAATACGGGTTGTACTTTTTTTTCGTGTGAGGTTTTGTCAAACTGGATTTTCTTTGTAAGTTTTTTAATGAGGCAACCTATATGCATATTATTAAGGATATGTATGCTTTTTTCTTCACAAGATTTTATCCCATTGAACTTTTTCTAGTAAATTTTTAACGAGACACATTACCTATCAATTAGACATTCAAGGGGGAGTGTTATAAATGTATTACCATATATAGTGAATAGCTATTTTACCATATAGTGAATGTCTATTTTACCATATATAGTGAATGTCTACTTTACCATATATAGTGAATGTCTATTTATGAAAAAGTTAGAAACTCCAATGCTAGTTTTTTCCTATAAATAAAGGGGTTTTTCTTCATTGTGATTCGCCCATCAAGAGAAATAATAATCATTCTCTCTCCTCTCTCTATTCTTCTTCTTTTTCTTCTTATTTACTTAAAATTTTATAACATTATGAGTGTATTAAAATGTATTCTAGTTGTTTGATGAAAAAATGCACTATATATTAAAACAAATAATGTATGTGGTATAAATATATTACACTATGTATTAAAGTGAATTATGGGTGAAATATTAATATATTATAAGTGTCGTAAATGCATTATGCTTGTTTTGGTAAAAAATCTACAATATGTATTAAAAGTGTAATGAATGCATTAAAATTACATAGCTATAAATGATAATATTTTTTAAATATTATATATTTAGGTAAGTTTTTCAGAGAAAAAGTTAGTTAGAACTAGGGGAGGACATGATATGGTAAGATATTTGAAATTTCAATGCGTAAATTCAATTTTTAAAAATATTAGTGTACTATTACCAAGTCAAATTAACTCAGTATGGTTCGATACTTTGAAGTTCGGCTTTAATATTTCGCAGTTTGATAAACTAGTAATCATAGTTTGTTCAACTTCAATAATGTATATATACTCTTATAAAAATAGAATATTATGACTTTGAGTTTTCAAAAGACTACGTTTCAATTGTATCATACTACTACATTGCACACATAAAAATATATATTAACAAGAAAGTAAAAACGTCTCTTGTTAATCAATTACATAAAAAAAAATTAAAATAGAGTAATTAAAGTTCCAACTTCGTCATATAATAATACTAGATTGAAAATTTGTTACAATATATATATATACACACCTCCACGAGGTAATGGTAAGGTTGCGTACACTCTATCCTCTCCAGATCTTACTTGTGCAATTTCACTGGGTATGTTGTTGGTTTATGTAATTATATATTTTCGTATGATATTTATTAATATCAAATACCAAAAAACTTTAAATTATATAATTATAATACCAAAATCATGGTATCAAAAATTTTAGTTCGATATGATAATTCGATATATACCATACCATGTTCACCCCTAATTAGGAATGTAATTTGAACATGCCAACTTATTAACGAGGATCATGATGACACTTCTCACGACATACCTTGAAAAGTAAGTTTATCACCAAACTGATACAAAAAGAGGAAAAGACAAAAATACCCCAAGGTAAGGCTTCTAGAATAAAGTAGAACTATAAAAGTAATCATAACAATGCGGAAAGAACTTTTTCAAAATACCAATCAAGCCCAAAACTAGGTGTCAATAGTGTAAGAACTACTAATATAATCTAGGAGTCAAATACATCAGAAAAATAACCACAAGGGAATAATATCTGTCTATGAATACTAATAAAGAACATAACTAATACAGAACATAGAGGTGAACTACGAATATATAAATGTCCAACCTCTACCTTGAATAATCTGAAGATGCCCAAAATCAATCAGTCTGAGGCGCATCCGAACCTGAAGCTGCACCGAAAGGGTGAAGTAGAAGTGAGCATGGTCCACTTGTAATCAGTAAGTATCATAGGCCGACCAAGCAAGGTAGAAAATGAATCATACAAAATACACAATAATGGCACGTCACCTGTAATCAGAAAATATCCCACAACGGTAGCGTACATCGCTTCTACTAATAGTTCTAATATATCACATATATTGCAATATCACTCCAAGATAGAACACAAGTATGCCTCATATCACATATAAGTATAACAAGGGGGAACATGCATATACAAGGGGGAACATGCATATACAAGATCATCAAATACAAGTAAAAGAAGATAAGACAATTACATAGATGGCAAGTCAATATGACAATACAATACACTCTAAACACAATAAAGTAAATCCAATGTATATGATGATGATGCATGAGGTCGTCGCACAACCTCCGGGATCGTCGCACAATCCCCGTATACACCTACGGAGGCAAGTCTCTCAACGACCCATGAGGGGTTCGTCAACCCATATACAATCCACATATCTTATATCTCTTTTTCAACACATCCCTTGGAAAGGATTTTACAAGGTGTTTCCAGTGTTACTCAGGTGTTGCCACGGTGGTACTAATGTTTCATGAATGAGTATGATATAAGGATGTAATTATCACGATCCAAATCAGGGTCTGGCCGTGATGAGTATCTCAAGGCTGCCATGGACCAATGATTACCCCAGTTACCTAATCCAACAGAACCAAATATACCTAAAAGTGGATGAATTTCAACCATATAACAAGATAGGATATAAAAGCTTAAAAGACTTTAAGGTCAATCGATAATCTAATAAAAAACAACATAAAAAACAAATACCCAAGTCAACAATAATCTACAAATCCTTTTAATCAAAACTGGAATCAATAAAGTTAGGACATGCCCTTGGCAATAGAAAAAACAACTCAGAAGCAAAGTCAATGACGTAAAGAAGCTATAACATGAAATTAAGCCTTTCGAAGTATGAAAGCTCACCACTTTATTATGATTTACAAACTATCCCATAATTAACTAATAACTATGAAGGAAAAGTAGAAGTATGCCCAATTCCTGTATTGCGTGGGGATACAACATACGTAGACGGTTAGCGGGTTGATTGCTAGCATGTAGCTCAGGAATAAGGGAACAAAAATAATGCCATGATAAATAATTTAAAACCAGTCCAAATTCAGTGTACATAACCATATTCAAATACATATATATATATATACATATATATATATATACATATATATATATATACATATATATATATATATACATATATATATATACATATATATATATATATATATATATATATTACATACTGGGTAGGGAACAAGGCTTAGCATGAACTTTAAGACCTTAACCTGGATTGTGTATCTTAACCGTCATAATAGTACCTATGGGCTATATGGCCCCCATTTCTCACCCCCTGGTCAGGCCTTAGTGCATATAGCCGCACAAATCGAAGAATAATCATATATATATATGTATGGGTGACTCAAATCTTCCAATCATATACAAAAGTGACTTAAGCACCCGATTATATAATATGATATGAGGGGCCCAAGCCTCCCAATCATATATTAGGGGGGAGTCGAACCTCCCTGGTCATAGGCAAGGGGATTCGAATCCCAGACTATTTAGACCCCTGCACCGGTAAATGCAATTTCCAGTGTTGGTCCCTTGGGACCATCACTTTCACGGCCCTACTACACAACCCTCTTTTAAGCCCAATTAAAATATTTAGCACACATTCCCGATTAAGTGAACCAATTATGCATTAAGGAATACCGTTGGTATCGTCAAACCTACATCACTTGCAAGTTCACTATCATTCCATGTCAATTACTTATTCTACTAGGACTCTAACCCCTCGATCAAAAAAACTTTAAAGTAATTAGTCATTTGGGACTCAAACCCATTTAATCAATTAGGACTCAAACCCATTTAGTCAATTGGGAATCAAACCTATTTATGTTTTAATAATCCTCTTATTCCATGAAAATAGTTTAGTATGCATACATTTTGCTTTCAAAACTAATTTCACAATATTGGGTTGAAGTTGTTACCAATTCAATTGTCAATATTCACAAAATTGGGGGAAATCACAATCCCCTAGGTTATTAGCCATACTCACACACACCCACAAGTTCAAAACCATTAATAAAACATAAATGATGCATAATATTTTATGAAAAAATAATTTAAGAACCAACCATGTCAAACCCTCAATCCATGTCGAAACCCTCACTTAATTTTATACCAATAATTATTTAAATATCATGCTTTAAGGAAAACAAGTTTGAAAGTAGAGTCACATGCCTGTAATACTCACAATTATGGAGAAGAAACCTTGAATGAACTCGTAGTTGCTCAACCTTGAGAAAACCCTAGCTTGCTTTTCTTGAGAGAATTTGCGAGAGAAGAGGATATGTTTTGATTATGTTATTGGTAAGAATAAAGTCTCAATAAGATTTAAAGGTTATGGGTTATGCTTAGGGAAAGAGGGAAATGTCTAGAATTCCCATAATAAAAAGACTGAGAAAAATGTTGCCCAGTCACTACAGGTTTCGCAATGACTCATTAAGACTCATTACGACTTGTCTCCACGATTCGTAGTCAAGACAGTGTCTCTAGGCACACATATTGTTGACCTTACAATTACCACTTTATGACTCGTATAGAGTCAGTACGACTCGTTGAGTCTATTCGTACTCAAGAGAAAGTTTTGGATATCAAGATAGCCAGGCTACAATTGGGAAATGATGACTCATCATGAGTATTTATGACTCCTTGGGATCCACTCGTAATTAACTCAGAAACTCTACCAAACACACTGGTCAGGCTATGAGTATGGTCCTATGATCCGTAATGACACCCTATGACTCGTAGGGTAAGTCGTAGTCTGTGCAGTGAGCTCAAAGCTTAAGAAATTTTCAAGGGTCAATAATCAGGGGTGTTTCAATCTCCCCCACTTGGATCATTCATCCAAGAATGATGGGTCAAGGCATTCATAAGCACTATTTAATCATAATAACACTTCCCTTTAACAAAGTCAGAAAATAAGGATGTTAAGATTAACACATACCTTAAGCATGATTTTTTTGGAAGGGGAAACAAGAATTGATATTTGGGCTTCATATCCTTTCCAGCCTCCCAAAAATTTTCCTTCATCCCAAACAAAGCATCAAGTAACCCTCACGTATAACCACGCTCCTCCACTATGATTTAGCTATGAACACAATATTATACTATTTCAATCTCCTAATTCCCCCGCAAAACACATAACTATGGTAGCCTGGGTATAACTGCATATTGTTTCATGTTAAAATCTAAATCGGAATTGAAAGTGCTAGCATAGGTTACCAGACCCTATACTTCAATCTCCTCCAATATCACCACTCCAACTTTACTTGCTATCACAAGGGTTTTACCACACCCCATTTCTTAATTATTTCAAATAACAAAAGTTTGTCTTACTCTTCCATCCCTATCTATGGACTTAGCCCGAGTAGTCACCCCCAAAATTTTCACATCAAAAATATCCACTCCCCTATCTATTACATTACTACACTCCCATAGCCACTAGGACACTACCAAAAGGAGGTTCATTACAGAACTAGAGCACAAACATCAAGAATAAGAGGGTTACTTCTTAAGTATGACCCTTATTAGTCATACTGCTCAAGGAGAGACCCGTGAGAATAGATATGGTACCACAGGCATGAAATATTTCATAGCAACCATCTATATCAGAAACAGAGGGTCGCTCTATAATAACCATAACATTGCATGAGTCCTTCTAACCGGCACTGTAAGGAACGCTAGTGCATATATTATGGGTTATATATCATAAAGTTGAGATTTGTATATTCAAGAAGTAGGACAAGTTTTGTCGCTTGGAACTATTCCCTTTCATTCTAAGGATTGAGAATGGTCGCGTGTTTGTATATATAGGGTCACTTTGGGCTTGGAAATGACATAAAATGAATCGATAGAAAATAGAATGTATAGTTCCTTAGAACCAAGCATAAATTAATACATAAGTTTGTGTACGTAATCTACTTAGAGAATTCATACTTTAGGCATAATCATAATTTGAATACGCAAGATAATGGTAAATGCCCTCCTACCCAAAATAAGAGGGAATCACTAGAATTTGAGTTGATTTACCATGATCTTCCCTGAAACTTTCAACCATGAGAAAGTTTAAGATCATCCTTAGTTCACCATATCCCCCCAATAACTGTAATATAAAAACACTACCCTCCAGAGATACTCATCTTAATCTTTGCTAACTCATATAGCTATAACCCTCTGAATCATACCCTTATGAGCATACACATCCACACTAAGATATTCACTAACATTGACTAGGTAAACCTGACATTTGCATACTTAAAATCTCATCTAACAAGATGCTAACTGGGGCTCCACATAATATTATAAAATTAGTACTCTTGCCTACCTAATGACTTAGCCCCAATTCATCACTTCAATACTAGACCTCTAGTATTTATCATAATTACCTACTCCACTATTTCATAAGTTATCGACCTAATCTATTCTACACATCCCGTCAAGCCTACTAATTTTCTCTCACAAATCTTGCATCGCTATCCTCGAGCTAACATCCCTTTCACTGCAATTAACATCTAAACTTTAAACTTACTAGATAGCAACAATCATGAACTACTAATAAAGTACCTCCCATAATATACCAGTCCACCCCACAAAGAGATCACCCTAAATTCCTTATTCAACTGGTGATAATATATACATAGCCGGAGGAAACCATCTTTTCTACGTACTAAGAGAACAAAAAAATCACTAGGGCGAATAAAACCTTTGTCAAAAAGATCTTTCAACTTCTCCTTAAGCTCTTCCATATTAGTCGAAGCCATTCTATATAGAGGGGTAGAGATAGGACGGGTATTTGGGAAAAGGTTAATCCCAAAATCTATTTCCTTATCAAAAGGAACACCTTGAAGATCATTGAGAAAATCCCTAAGAAATTCATTGACCATGAGAACGGATTGCAAGGAAGGACCCTTCAAGTTAGAATCTTCAACTTAAACTAAATAGTAAAGACATCCCTTGGAAATCAACTTTTAAGCTCTGAGATATAATATGAAACTCCCCTTAGGTGCTAAGGAACTCCCTTCCCATTCTATAACATGCTCATTAGGAAATTTGAAAACGACCTTATAGTTCCGACAGTCTAAGGAGGCATAGCACTAATACGACCAATCCATCCCCAAGATGACATCAAAATCAACTATGTCTAATTCAATAATATCCACCAATCCCTACCACTAAATGATACTACACAACCCTTATAGAACCTTCTAGCAAGCATAGAGTCATCCACCAAGGTAGCAAAAATAAAAAAAAGGGTCCGATATATACTCAAGATCAAAACCAAAATAGATAGCCATAAATTAGGTCACATATGAAAGAGTAGACCTCAGATCAAGAAGATAATATAGTAGAACTTAGATCAAGCAAATAATACACATCAAGAGAAAAGAGTTATAAAATACCAGTGATGACATCAGGAGATACATCGAACTCTTGGCGAAAAGCAAGAGTATAAAGATGGTTCCTTTCTATACTGGTACAAAAAGTAGAACCCTTTAGTATAGGAGATGATAAAGTGGTAACCAAAACCCTGATAGCCCCAAAAGCAACCCTAGAAGGACAATCCCGCTTCATATGACCAATTTAACCATTACTAAAACACCAATTCCTCTTCTTACGACAAAACCCACGATGCAACTGATTGTAGAACTGGTATGGAGGATAGGGTGGAACTAACTAGGATACATTAGGTTGATATTAGGCACCTGTGCTATAGGACCACCACCATTTTGAAAATGACGACCACGAGATGGCTTAGGGTGAGGGGCTCTAGCCAATGAATATGAATCAGAATTTTCCTAACTCTCTTCTTTGGTCCACTGTCTCCCATGTCTACTACTATTGTGATGGACCCCACCCTAGTTTGAATATCTAAACTTCTTATTCTACCTCTCCCCCATCCTTGCCTGATTCCTTTATCCACTAATAAGACTAGATTTGCGTGATAAAGAGACTACTATCTGGGTCAATAGATGAATAGAATGAGGGATCTCAACATTAGAAATATATCCTTGGGGTAGTGGGGCATAAAAATCATCATCCCAAGAAGCCCAAGGAGGATTGAATTGGTGAGACTCCACGAGGGCAGTAAAAAATAGTACCCTAGACTGGGTATGTACCATATAAGTAGAGCGAGTTCCATCCATATTGTCCTCAAGTGGGACAGAGGATTTTCTATGAGCATTAGATCTTTAAAGAAACATGATCTAAAATGTAAACAATCAAAATCAGAGAAGATTCAATACCTTAGACTCTATAGCTTAAAAATAGAACAAAAAAAAGGGAAACATTCCTAAATGAATCATAGCATTTCCCTTATAAGTATGGCGTGCTACACACCCATAAAAAAGACTCTACTTGATATGGCTTTGTGTATACCCAATGACACCGAACCTAGGATCTGATACCACTTTGTCTCGACCCAAACTAGGGCCTAGCCGTGATGGGTATCTCAAGTTCGGTGTGGATCAGAGACCACTCCATTAACTAATCCAATAAAACCAAATATACCTAGTAGCAGATAAATTTCAAACATATAACAAGATAGGATATAAGAGCTTAAAAGAATCTAAGGTAAATCAATAATCCAATAGCTAAAATTCAATATCAAAAAACAATACCTAAGTCCACAGTAATCCATGAAGACTTCTAATCAAAATCAAAATCAATAAAGCTGGGAATGCCCCTACAATAACCAAAATAACTCAGAAGCAAAGTCTATGATGTAAGGAAGCTATAATAAGAATTAAGACTTTCAAAGTATGAAAGACTACCACTTCAGTCTGATTCACAAACCATCCCATAATCAACTAATCACTGTGTAGTAGAAGCAGAAGTATGTCTAATCCCTATAGTGCATGGGGATACAACTTACGCAGACGGTTAGCGGGTTGAGTGATAGCATATAACTCGGGGATAAGGGAACAAAAATAGTCCATGATCAATAATTCAAAACCAGTCCAAATTCAGTATACATAACCATATATAAATACACACACACACACATATATATATATATATATGTATATATATATATTTATAAATCACATCCTGAGATAGGGAATAAAGGCTTAGCATGAACTTTAAAACCTTAACCTGGATTGTGTAGCTTAACCATCATAATAGTACTCATGAGCTATATGAGCCCCAGTTCTCACCTCTGTCGGGCCTTGGTGTGTGTAGTCGCATGAACAGAAGAATAATTATATATATATATATATGCATGAGGTACTCAAACCTCTCAATCATATACTAAAGTGACTTAAGCACCCGATCATGTAATATGATATGGGGGACTCGAACCTTTCTGGTCATAGGTAAGGGGATTCGAACCTAGTCCATTTTGACCCTTGTGCCGGCAAACGTGATTTCCCGTATTGGTCCCTTGGGATCGTCATTTTCATGGCTAAGCTACAACCCTTTTTTAATCCCAATTAAAATATTTAGTACACATTCCCAATTAAGTGAATCAATTATGCATTAAGGTATCTCGTTGGTATCGTTATGCCAACATCACTTGCAAGTTCATTATCATGCCATGTCAACTACGTAGCCTACTGGAAATTTACCCCCGCGGCCAAAAGGACTTCAACATAATTAGTCATTTGGGAATCAAATCTATTTAATTAATTGAGACTCAAACCCATTTAATCAATTGGAACTCAAACCTATTTGTGTTTCAATAAGCCTCTTTTGCCATATAAATAGTTTTTAAAGATAGTTTAATATGCATACATTTTGCATTCAAAACTAATTTCACAATATTGGGTTGAGGTGGTTACCAATTCAATTATCAATATTCACAAAAGTGGGGAAAATCACAATCTCCTAGTTTATTAGCCATTCTCATGCACCCCACAAGTTCATAACCATTAATAAAGCATAAACAATGCATAATAATTTATAGGAAAATAATTTAAGAACCAACCATATCAAAAACCTCATTCAATTTTACAATAATAATCATTTAAATATCATGCTTTAAGGAAAACAAGTTTGAGGGTAGATTCAGATGCCTGTAATATTCACAATTATAGAGAAGAAACTTTGAATGGATCCCTAGATGCTCAACCTTGAGGAAAACCTAGCTTGTTTGCTTGAGAGAATTTAAGAGAGAAGAAGATGTGTTTTGATTGTGTTATGGGTAAGAATAAAGTCTCAATAGGGTTTATAGGTCATGGTTTAGGTTTGGGGAAAGAGGTAAATGTGTAGAATGCCTACAATAAAAAAACTATGTAAATTATTGCTCGATCGTTATAGGTCTCACAACCACTCGTTAAAACTCATTAAGACTTATATCTACGATTCATAATGAAGATAGTGTCTCCATGCACACACATTGTTAACCTTATGATTAGCACCTTAGGACTCATATAGAATCATTACGACCCATTGATTTTAGACGTACTCAAGACAGAAAGTTTTGGGTAATAAGATGGTCAGGCTACGATTGGGACATGACGACTCTTCATAAGTCTTTACAACTCTTTGGGATCCTGATACATGTATTTTTTATGATGAGTAGCTAAAATGCGAGGTACCAAGTCCCTGGATGTTCAATGTACAATATAGTTGGCACACGTTAACTGCACAGTTTTGTCCTCTTGTGTAACAAACTTGAAGGTGCTATTTTTTACTAATTAGGACGGCTGGTCCAATGATTTTTCAAGCCCTAATCATCACTCGGATATAAAGAGGAAGAGACGCCTCTTCATCAAATAGTTTTTGCACATTCTAAAAAGTGAAAAGAGAGGCAACAAAGTCCTATTTCAACACTGCTCAAGTTCTTAGCTATTTATATAAGCTAAAATATAAATTGTTCTTGAATGAGCTTTGATTTGTAATTGAACTACTCAATCAATAAGAGTAGTATTTTTCTCTTTGAGTAGAGAGTGCTTAGGTAGAGTTTCCTAAGCTTGTTGCTGATTAGAGTTAATCAGTGGAGAGGGTCCTTGGTAGAGTTACAAAGATGAGCATGTAATAGAGTTGTTACAAGTGAAAGGAACCAAGAATTGGGTTCACAGTTGATTCTATAATCAAGAAGTTGGTTATAGTACACTATGTGGTGCTTGTGAGGGCAAGCCTTGGTTTTTCCCTTCTTAATTTTCCACGTAAAAATCTTGTGTTCTTACCTTTCTACACTGCCTTTTTCTTTCCAACACCTCATAGTTGCTTTACTATTTTATCACTTGTGACTGACTTTGAGAGACCTGGTCTCTCACTATGTGGTGCAACCCCCAAGGGTTTTAACAGTTGGTATCAAAGTCAGGTTCATACTTTGAGTGTTCTGGACAAAATGATTGCTTTAACTAAACTAGGGTGGAAAGAAAGGAAGGAAAAAGGAAAGATTCCTGACCTTGAAGGCTTTAGATTTTTACCCAGGTGAAGAAAACACCAATGTTACACTTTTGGCTACAAAAATTATTAGAGCTATAAAAAGGAGTGGTCAGCTTAGCAAAGGGAATAGTAAGATTCAAGGTTGTCATAAAGAAGGTTGCTCTGAAGTATTCCTAAAAAATTACCAAATATAAAAAAGTAATCAAAATCCTAAAAATTCAAGGAGGAAAGCAACAGTTGAGTATGCTGGAAAGCAAACTCTAGTAGTATAGGGAGACTCTTCCAAAGTTCAGATAAAGATGAAAACACTGGAGGTGGATCTATGCTAGCAGTGGAAGACAATCCGGTTATCTATGATTCCTTGTTTGCTTTCTTAGCAAACATAGAAGGTGAAAAAGAATAAGAGGTAATACTCTTTGATATCAAATAAAATCTAGATAACTATTTTTTTAAGAAGATAATGAAGCTTGCTAGTGTATTAATAAACTCTGTGTGTGAATTAACCACTGAAAAATTATTCTAGTGGAGAAAGCTGAAGATTAAGAACTGAAATTGATTGCCTTATCCCTCAAGATATTTGAAACTAAAAAAATGGCCATTAAATTGGAATCTGAAAATCTAAGTTGTATGAGCCAACTGGAGAATGTGGATGATTTGAATGACAAAGGAAAAAAAAAATCTTCACAGTTTCAAATTGATCTTTAAAAAGGTTGAAGGATTCTTAATAAAAGTTTATGTCAGCACTCTATGGGAATAAAGAGTTAGAAAGGGACCTAGTCCATTTGTAAGAAGAGTTGAACAAATCTCTTAAATGGACTACCTCCTCCCAGATCCTCTCTAATCTAATTAGTCAAGGTTTCAAGCATGGTAGAGGCTGGGGCTATCAAATAGAGCTCCAACTTGTTAAGTTTAAAAGAAAGGTTGCTCATTATGTTAGAAGCAAAGAGCATAAACTCCTATGTACTCACTGTGGAAGAAATGGACATCTGAAAGAAAAATGTCAATCCTGGATTAAGGCTAAATTGAAGAATACTTAATAGATTCAGCAGGAGAATACATATCTTAAGGGCTTTGATTTTCAGAAAAAGGTAAAGAGAAACCAATCACTTCCTAGAAAGGCTAAAAAGAATTCGATCATGCCATTATCTTCCTGCTGGGAACTCAAACTTAAGTGGGTTCCAAAATATAACTTGTGATCATGATTCCAGGCATGGGAAGGAGATTGCAGTCAGGAATAATGTGTTAATTGAAAGGCTTTAAAGCTAAATTATAAAAGGACTAACTATGTTTTCTCTCTCTAGACACTTCAAGATAGAGGTGTCTCATTGTGAAAGAGATGATTTTAAGGGACCTAGTCCTAAAGAAACTCATTTTAAAAGAAACTTGAGGCAGTATGAGGGAAGTAAAAATTTGGGACAAATTAGAACTGAGCTTGATCAAAATTCCCTTAACCAGCATCTAAGTCAATGTCACTCCTTAAAACTTGGCTATGATCAGGAGACAGGTATCCATAGTAATATAGGTACATGATTAATCTAACTCAGCTCCATACCTTTGTAGGTATACACCCATGGGGACAACTTAGAAGTAGAACAACTGAAGTTGCACTAGTACATAAGTCATTCAAACTGAGAGGTACATGGTCCTATCTCTCAAGTTAGTACATACAAGATTCCTAAGTAATCACAAAATACTATCTGAAAAGCCATGTATCTTTCTTTTTTCTAAACTGTCAAATCACTTGTAAGAGGAAGACTCACACTTATTAGATTCAGACATGTTAGTTCAAAAGAAACTTTTTTTAAAGACATTGGCCATTGTTAAAAGTGTTAAATTAGTCCTTCTTGTCAAATGCACCTCAATTAATCTTATTCATTTTCCTAAATCAACAATCAGCCCTTAACTAAAGTGGTTCATTACTCTTTCTCAAATCAAATGGATGATGTTATTATCTCCCCAAACTCCAAAAAAAATCCAAAACCTACAGTCGAGTTAGACTCCACTGATCCATCCTTAACCCTAGAAGTTCATGCTCAGGAAATCATGACAGACAAGTCAAACCAAGGGTCTAGGTCATCAATAGAACAAGAAACTTTTTCACTAAAAAACCCCCCCAATTTCCCGTGTCATCTAAAAAATCCAAAAAAGCTGAATTTTCTGAAAGAAAACAAGCACCAGATTCTCCTACATACTCAGACTCAAGCAATATTTTTCTCAATTGTTTGACGAAGATATTCCTGTTAAAAGAGTTGATCTTTTTGCTAGTAAAAACTGGGAAACCGAGAACCTACTGCTAGTTTGTGACAACTTAGAAAACTTAGTTGATGGAGTAGAACAGGATGTTTGTAATATTGATAAAGTGAATGGTATAAAAGATATGTTGTTACCTCCAAAAAAATAGAATGAAGAGATTAAGGATAAAGTACCTCTGAGGAGGACTGTGAAAAAACTCAAGAGAAATAGAAAAGGAAAAATAGAAATACTGAAGTTGTAGAGATTGATATAGGAGAGAAATTGAATTCAAGGGGTATTTTTTCTATAAAAAGGGGAAGAAAGGATGATCTTACAATTGAGAGTACCAGGTCCTCCATATCAAAGTCTGGTAGCTCCTTTGGAATGAAGCAAAAACATATAACTGTCAAGAAAAGGAAAGAATCTGAGGGACCAGGTCCCGTGAAAAGAACAACTGATGATAAAGGATAAATAAGTAGTGAGCCCAAAAGAAAGAAAAGAAGGATTAGGAACCTGAGAACACAAAAGGTGCTGTCAGGAAGAATGTTTGATCCTAAAATTTATAAGAAACCTCGGATGATTGAATTGGTATAATATGTCAGGTATCAACATTGGTTACACTAATTTGAAGAATCAAACCCCATGGTTTTTAGGAATAAGGTCAAAGAATTTTACTATACAATAGAATTCTCAGAAGATACGCTAAGCTTGTCTACACAGGTGCAAGAAAAGTCTATCTATTTGGATGAAGAATCATTGGGAAAAATCTTAGAAGTACTAGCTATTAGAGTTAGTACTTCTGTAAAGAAACAACCCACAAGTGGGTTTATGATCAATACCTCTAAGATGGGAGGAATATCTAGAGCAACTATGAAAAACAAGTTCCTGAAATGTGACTTCCTGTTGGAATTTGAATTAATCAACAAAGTCCTATTACTAAGATCAGGAAAAAATACCATTGCATCTAGGGCTAATCTATTCTTAATAGAATGCCTAAGTAATTTTAAATTGATTAGTCTGTCTGCTCTTATGATTGACCACATGAAGAAAGAAATTCTTGAGAAAGATGGGAGACATGGAATACCCTATGGGTACTTGCTGAAGATGGTCTTTGAATATTTTGGTGTGAGTGGAACTAAAGAAACTCCTAGAACAACTAAAAAAAATAATCAGCCTAACAACCCTTAAAGAGAATATATGTATTGAAGGCAAAGCTTCTTCTGTATCTCAAGTATCTGAGTTGTTAGTTGTTCAAGAAAGGTTGGGAAAGGAAATGGAGGAGTTAAGGATTATGTTAGATT
Source organism: Capsicum baccatum var. pendulum (assembly GCA_030864225.1). Lineage (NCBI taxonomy): Eukaryota > Viridiplantae > Streptophyta > Magnoliopsida > Solanales > Solanaceae > Capsicum > Capsicum baccatum. The sequence goes on along the minus strand of CM061558.1, from coordinate 68,244,372 downwards.
CAAAAGATGCTGAGATAGTGCATTTGAAGTCGCATATTCAAAAGTTATCATCTGAAGAACCAGGTGTCTTTGACAAACTTGCAACTAAAAAGGCAAAACTCCAGGGAAGGATGGCTGAATTGATTGGTAAAGTTTAAAAACTAAATACTGAAGTGAAGGATCTCACTAAATAGTTGTTAGATGCTCACAATGCTAGAAATTCAAGAATGGAGATATTGCTTCAGTACTCATGTTGTCCCCGGACTCTAACCAATCTTGTGTTAGTTTCATAACTTACTCCTTGTATTGTCTTTTGAAGACAGTTATTTGTTGTATTATTTTGGTATTATTGTACTGGTACTAGTCTCTATTTATGAATGAATGAATTTTGCTTATGAACTTCATTTATTTTCTTTACTTTAACCTATTTTTCATGTTAGTGTTGCCCCAGTGGTCATGAGTTAATTAGCTTGCACTTATTTTTACTTATAGTTTACTAATTATCATTTTTAATGATGCCAAAAGGTGGAATACAAACTTCGTATGTCAGGACCAGGTGTAAGGAGTGTGATATGTATAGACCTGGTGCGTGTGTGTGCTCACATGGTGCAGAAGTATAGTAGCACAGTGACTGGGGGAAGTGTGCAAATGCATATGAAGGTGAAAATACACCAAATAGAGGTGCATAGTGATAGAAGGAAGTTTTGCTACAAATAACAACAAGGGACCAGGTCCCTGTGTTGCATGGTGATGGAGGAAGCATGACGATAGGGGGAATATTCATCTTCAGGTGGTAATGATGAGCAGCTAAACTGCAAGGGACCGGGTCCCTAGATATGCAAGGTACAGTACAGCTGGCACGCGTTAACTGCATTGTTTTGTCCTCTTGTGTAACAAACTTCCAGGTGCTATTTTGTACTGATTAGGATAGCTAGTCCAATGATCTTTCAAGCCCTAATCATCACTCATCTATAAAGGGGAAAAGACGCCTCCTTATAAAATGGTTTTTCAAAATTCTAAAGAGTGAAAAGAGAGGTAGCAAAACCCCATTTAAACACTACTCAAGTTCTTAGATGTTTATGTGAGATTAAATAGAAATTTCTCTTGAGTGAGCTTTGATTTGAAACTGAACTACTCAATCTATAAGAGTAGTGTTTCTTCTCTTTGAGTAGAGAGTACTTTGGTAAAGTTGTCTAAGCTTGTTGCTGATTAAAGCTAATCAGTGGAGAGGGTCCTTGGTAGAGTTACCACAATGAGCTTGTAATAGAGTTGTTACAAGTGAAAGGAATCTAGAGTTAGGTTCACAGTCGACTCTATAATCAAGAGGTTAGTTATAGTGGACTGTTTGGTGCTTGGGAGGGCAAGCCGTGGTTTTTCCCTTCTTGGGTTTCCATGTAAGAATCTTATATTCTTACCTTCCTGCACTGCCTTTGTCTTTCCATCACCTCATAGTTGCTTTACTATTCTATCATTTGTGACTGACTTTAAGGGACCTAGTCCCTCATTGTGTATTGCAATCCCCAAGGGTTTCAAAATATCTACTCGTAATCAACTCAGAAACTCAGGCAAACACACTGTTCAGGCTACAGTGGGGTCTTATGACCTGTAATGAAACCCTACGATTCGTAGGATGAGTCGTAGTCTAGGCAGGGACCTCAAAGTTCAAGAAATTTTCAAGGGTCAAAATTTTAAGGTGTCACAGTAATGCTCACAACAAATCACAATAAGTATTTCCACAACCAACCACATGATATATTTCCACAACCAACCACACTGATACGTTTCCACAACCACGTGAGCCAATATCCACTCATTAGTTCTGTTTTATCCATGAATTTTCAAATGTTTCATGTGTCAATAAAGTATGAATAGAATCATAATACACCAATGGTACCATATTAAGCATTTTAACAACCCAATACAATTATTCACATGTATTCAAGGCTATCTATGTCACATAGGACCTCACATTATCACACACATCATATAATATCTCAATTTCAATAATTACATTACATATAGGCCCCCACACAGGCACAACACAAAGATAGCCATTTTTTCATAATTAGTTCTCACCCTTAACATGGATTTTGTTACCATCATTTACTACCCAACCAGTCTGAAAGAGTTAAGTCATAACCTACCTTGAAAGTCAAAATCAGCCCGCTACACTTTGAAACCATGATCTTAATTTCCACGAATGATACCTAACTTCACTAAAAATATCAAATATAAAATTTACATATCAAAACAAAACCAATGACGCCCATATTGACTACTTTTGGTTCGAGGTCAAAATGGACCCCCAAAATAGATTTTCAAAAGAAGGTCAAAATCATAACTATACTTCAAAAATGTGTTTATCATATTTTTAGAAACCTACAGATGAAAATCCAAGTAAAATTGATTAAAAATGAGGTTCAAAATGAAGAAAAATCATTTTAAGGTTTATCGGGTAAAATCTTTGAAATTCAGGTTAAAATCAAGAATCAGAGTTATTTTGAAGGTTTAATTGATGAAAAAACTAGTGATTATAAGATTAAAATATTATTCAAGTAAAAAGGAGTGAAATTGGGGTTTAAAATCAAGCCCTATGATTTTTGGAGTTTTGAGAAATTAATCAAGGAATTAGAGTAGAAAAGTATGAAATCTCACCTTAAATTCGTAATAGAATCAAGAAATAGATGTTAATCTAGCTTCTCAAGCTTCCACAAGCTTCACTTTTAATCACTCATACTATTTTAGGATTTAACTCTCAAGAGGCAATGTTGTGAACCAAGTCAACTTTGTAAGGGGATATGGGTTAGAAATAGTATATTGGGCTAATCCAGTTCAGATTATTGGGCATATTGAAATGTTGGAGTGTTTTATTTGAGATCCAGGATCAATTTTCAATTGTTTAAATAGGACTTGGGATTTGACAGAACGGTTTATGCAAATTATGATAATTACTTAGGCAATGACTATGCTTCTCATCCTCAATTTTCTCTAGTCCTCTCATCCTTTTTTACTGCTATTTCTATTTGTCATATTGTAATTTATCATTTCCATACTAATCAAAGTTTATTAGTTCGTACACTCTATGTATTGATTGTTGAGTTGAGAATTCAAGTTCGTTTCATTGGTTCTTTCATCCAGAGGTCTTCAATGGAGGACCCAAAATTTCAAACTCCCTATGATTCAATTAGCATCGGAAAGGATTCATGGTCAAAGAAGATATGTGAAATGTTTTAATTATTACATGATTTGATTGGAAACCCTACAAGGATTAAACCTACTCTGGTGGAGTTTCCATGGGAGAGAATCCTGAGTTATGGAGCTCTTAAGCTGAACGCTACTATAATTTTTATGAAATTGTAGAAAACGACAAGTTATCTCAGGCGTCATCCTATCTCAATGGGGCCACTTTGTCATGGTACCAATGCTTTTCCAGAGCAAGTAATTGGTTTATTGAGAATATTTTACTGCGAAAGTGTTGATTTGCTTTCCTAAAAGACATCTCGAATTGCTGGAAAGTCACTTGGCTAATCAGAGGCCTCCCATGAATGAGTGCTCCAGTCATTTTGAGGTTGTTTCATGGGACTTTAGTGAGCCATAAGTACTTTCTCCATGCCCTACACATGTTTATACATAGTGGAGAAGTAAAACCAACCCAACTTTGCCTCAGAAATTTAATATGCTATCTAAATGCAAAAGGGAAACGAATGCACAAAAAATGGATGCACACAAGATGTATGATGAAATGTCAAATAGATGTTGCCCCAAGTAATTCACTGTGGCACAATCAGAAATTCCAATTGAAATGGCTGTGACAAAGGGAGATAATGGGAATCTTAGTAATAAGCATATCATGGATGTTGGTGATTCAGCACATAAAATTTTAGCACTCACTTTGTCCCCTTTAACACCAATGGAGTCTATCTTAAAGGATGGAAAGTCCAAGAAAGGAAGCTAAGTGAAAGAGAAGGTTGAAGTCTCCAAGGATGTGGTTCAACAGAAGTTGATCGCTACTAAACATATCCATGAAGAGTTAGTTCCTGGGGAATTTTCTCCAATCTTCTAGGATTTGTCATTTTCAAATCCAATCTCTACTGCCATGCTTCTACCTGAATCTCTTTACTCTTCATGTATTCCCATACAGAGCTTATTCACTATTTTCAAATCTGATGTTTGCTTACATGACATTCGACCACTCCACAAAATTAAATTAATAGGGACTATTCTATTTTGTAGTTATGTTGATGATTGGTTTGACACAGGGAAATATTTTGAAGCCGATTCATGTGTGCTTCTATATGTTGACCCTGAAGAGGTAACTCAAGTTTCACATAAGGAATCATGCTGATTCCTTTTCGTGGCTATGAGTATTTACAGTTGTATAATGAGAACATAACGATGGCTAATAAGATTTCATCAGATACTAAGAACACAGTCTCTAATGAAAATTTTCTTATTGAGTTTAAAAATTCAGCTTGGGCCAGAAAGTTTGCATTTATTATCAATCAACCACTACTTTATGATTTCCAACTTGCAATTTTGAATTATATAGTACTGAATTTGGAGTTGCTTAAATCGTCAATAGTCGAGGTTGTACTCTATTCACCTAATGTTATTTGTTCACAAGTACATCATGGCAGCCTTGAATATCTTAGTAAATATCCTATGAAGAGAGTCGCAATCATTTACCTGATCGACATGCCAGAAATAGCCACTCACAATAGGGACTCGGGCTTGGCCAATGCTTGGAGAAGATGTGTATTATATCAGCTTATTGTCATGCTAAGCTTATAAGAAGAGGTATATTTGTGTGCTTTAGTACACTTAATCATACTACACTTATATTAACTTGGTGTCAATTTTTCCATACTCGATTCGTATCGAACTTTCCTTTTAATCTTGGTTCAAGCTTTTTGTTTTCCTACATTGGCACAAAGACAAGTATGGATTATTTTATCAAGCATTAGGATACCATTTTGGCAACAAAAGGGGCTAATTTTGTTGGAACACAATTTGCAGTGCAGCTTCTACCACAAAATGTACCCATAGTTCTTCAAATAGTTGTTGCAGTCTATGACTACAAGATTATTGAGAGTGTTTTAAGATATCAACTGAAGTATTTTATGGTTGTTGGAATCAAAGATATATTAAGTGTACTCAATCCTGCAATAGGAGTGGATGAAGACATAAAGTAGGAAACTCTTGTCTTTGGCGCAATGAACAATTTAATAGAAACATTGAACTTAATTGCAATTAAAGCCCCTAGAGTTATAATTCTTCTTTTCAAAGAATATCCAGTTTGCCGTAGCAAGTCTTGGGGGCATGCTACAAAGGTGGATTTTTCAAAGGAATCATCAAAGGTTGCAGGTGTTGTCTTTACATGGACTCAAATAATGGCATAGAGACAAGAATGGGTTAGAATAATATTTTTGCCACAACATTTACTCTAGCAATGACTTATTTCTCATGTCCCAAATTGATGTTTTTCTAATCGAACCTTGAGGACAAGGTTCTTTTCAAGATGGGAGTTGTTGTGAACCAAGTCAACTTTGTAAGGGGCTATGGGTTAGAAGTGGTATATTGGGCTGATCTAGTTCAGATTATTGGACCTATTGAAATGTTGGAATGTTTTATTTGGGATCCAGGACCAATTATCAATTGGTTAAATAAGACCTAGGATTTGACAAAACGGTTTATGAAAATTGTGATAATTGCTTAGGCAAAGGCTATGCTTCTCATCCTCAATTCTCTCTAGTCCCCGCATCCCTTTTTACTACGATTCCTTTTTTACATATTGTAATTTCTCATTTCCATAATAATAAAAGTTTATTAGTTCGTACACTCTGTGTATTGATTGTTGAGTTGAGAATTCTAGTTTGTTTCAGACAAGGTGAAAGAATGGAATGGGCCCAAAAAAAGGGAAGAAAAACTACAATATATTGCAGATTTTTCAACTATAGTGCAGATTTTTTTAAGTCCAAACGGACTTCGACAAGGTGCTCGAGATTCGTTCAGAGTCTGATATATGCAAATGAACTATGTGACCACACTTAATTTGACATTCCAGACTCAATGACGATATTAAATTTTGAAAAAAATGTCATTTTCACAAAATTGACCCCCAAAACCCGAATCATAATTTTCCAAATCGAGGGTCGAAATGAGATTTAAAAGGCGTAAAATCACACCAAACATGTTACCACCCTAAAATCAACTTTCTGGATGTGTTGGCGAAGTTGGATTTTTCATCCGAGATCATTTTAATCAAATGTGGGTCCCACACTAATATATCTAATTTTCCAACTTTTCAATCAATAGGTCAAAATGAGCTCGGGTGCACGGGAACCCAAACCAAAGATCTATCTAGCCTAAAATCGATATTCTGAAGCTGCTGGCATAGTGTTCAGCCATCCGTAGCATGGATCAAAAGATATCCACATAAGTCTAAAATAAGGCTCTCGAAGTCATCAAAACCCATAATATTGCACAAATGGTACCAAGATGAATCGAGAACTGTGTCAATCACCCCCACACCCCAAAAATACCATAATGCAACTACGGGGAGGTGTAAAATAGTCAAATAACATAGAAAAACATATTTCATCAAAAATTTGATTGTTATATTATCCACCACTAAAAGTCTAGTTCATCCTCGAACTAAAGGTAAAAGAAATACCTGAATCAACAAAGAGCTGGGATAAGAACTACGCATATCATACTCAATCTCCAGAGTAGCCTCATCTACAGGTCGATGTCACCACTGAACCTTAACCATAAAAATAACTTTAGAGAGCAAACGCCTAATATCCCTAGCCAAAATAGAGATTGACTCCTCAAAAAAAGACAACCGCTTATCTTACTGAACTGACTCCCAATGCATGACATGAGACTTATCAGGAATATAGCGGTGAAGCATTGAAACATGAAAAAATGGATGAACAACCGCTAGATCTAGGGGAAAAGCTAACTCATAGACCACATCACCAACACTTCGAAGAATATCAAATGGATTAATATACCTGGGGAAAATCTTGCCCCTCTTCCCAAACCTTACCATACCCTTCATGGGTGTAACTCAAAGGAAAACATGGTCACCAACACCAAATCTCAAGGTACTAAGTCTAAAATCTGTATAGCACTTCTGTCCACTTTGAGTCTCTTGAAGTCTATCCTGAATGATCCAGACTTTAACCAAAGACTCACAAAGAAAGTCCGTACCTCAAGGCCTCACCTTGGAAGCATCAAACCAACCTACTGGCAAGCGATAATGCCTACCGTACAGTGCCTCAAAAGGAGACATATCAATAATGGAAGGGTAGCGATTATTATATGTGAACTCTACTAAAGCCTAGTGCTACTACTACTGGCCACTAAAATCCATCACACAAGCGCAGAGCATATCCTTTAAAACCTAAATTGTCCACTCTGACTGATCGTTAGTTTAGGGGTAAAACAATAACTGAGATCAACCTAAGTACCCAAATCATCCTAAAAAGCCTTAAAAAGTGAGATGTGAACATAGAACCTCGATATAAAATAATGCACACCAACACACCATGCAAACGTGCAATCTCATGAATATAGATACGGGCCAAACTCTTAGCACTGAATGAGACCTGAACTGAAATAAAATAAGCTGACTTGGTCAATCGGTCCACAATGACCCAAAAAATGTCAGAACCCTGATATGTACGAGGCAAACCAGTCACAAAGTCTATGGCGATCCATTCCCACTTCCACTCGAGAATGGGTAACCTCTGAAGCAAGCCCACTAGGTATCATATGCTCGACCTTCACTTGCTGACAACATAGGCAATGATCCATAAAATCCGTAACATCTCGCCTCATACCACCCCACCAGTAATGTTGTCTCAAATCATAATACATCTAGTCACACCGTGATGTACTAAATATCTGGAATAATGGGACTCTACCTAGATCAACCTAATCTAGCCACCCAATCTCGGCATATAAACTCGTCCTCCAATCTACAAAACTCCATCTGAATCAAGTGAGGCCTTCTTAGCCTCCCTACTCAATACCTTACCTCAAATCAACCTTAATACAACATCATCAAATTAATGAGCTCAAATCTGCTTCATCAAAAAAGATCTAGGCTCCACAAATCCCAAAACACGCATGGGTGTCGAAATATCAAGCCTAACCATCTAGTTATCTAAAGACTGAACCTCTAAGGTTAAAGTCCTCTCCTAGGTTAAAAGATGAGCCAAGTTACCCATGGTAGTCAACTTCTAGCTCAAGGCATCTGCAACCACATTAGCCTTGCCCGGATGATAGAGAATAGTTAAGTCATAATCCTTAAGAAACTCAAGCCAATAGCGCTGCCTCATATTGAGATCTTGCTGGGTGAACAAGTACTGAAGGCTACGATAATCTGAGAAGATCTCACAACCAACTCCATACAAGTAGTGTCTCCATAACTTTGAAGCAAAAACAACCGCACACAACTCTAAATAATAGGTAGGATAATTCCTCTCAAGAAGCTTCAACTAACGAGATGCATAAGCAATCACCTTGCCCTCCTGCATCAGTACAACACCCAATACAACACCTGGAGCATCACAAAATATAGTAAAGCCTACATCCTTCTTGGGCAAAGCCAATTTAGGAGTTAAAATTAACAAATCCTTGAGCTTCTGGAAGCTAGCCTCACAAGTATCGGACCACTAAAAAAAATCTTCTTCTAGGTCAACTTGGTCAATGGAGCTACAATAGATGAGATACTCTCAACAAAATATCGATAATAACCTATCAAGCCAACAAAACTCTGAATCTCAGTGGGTGAAATAAGTCTAGCCCAATCATGAACCGTTGTAACCTTGGATGGATCAACCATAATATGCTCCTTAGTCACAACATGGCCCAAGAAAGAAACAGACTCTAACCAAACCACACACTTAGAGAACTTCGGATACAACTTCTCATCCCTAAATCTTTGAAGCACAATCCGCAAATGCTCCTTATGCTAAGCCTTATTCATGGAATACACCAAGATATCATCTATAAATATAATAACAAAGGATTTAAGATACGATCGAAACACCTGATTCATCAACTCCATGAACACGACAGAGGCATTGGTCAGCCCAAAGGACATGACCAAGAACTCATAATGACCATATTAAGTCCATAAAGCTATCTTTGGAATATTTAAAGTTATAATCCTCAACTGGTGATAACCGAACCTCAAATCAATCTTTGAAAACACTATAATACCTTGAAGCTGATCAAACAAATCATCAATGCGAGGAAAAGGATACATATTCTTAACTGTTCCTTTGTGCAACTGTCGATAATCAATACATTTATGCATAGACCCATCCTTCTTCTTCACAAACAAGACAGGCACACCCCAAGGCGATATACTCAGTTGGATAACTCCCTTATCTAACAACTCCTGCAATTGATCTTTTATTTTCTTCATCTCGGTTGGGGCCATCATATAAGGAGAAACGAATATAGGCTTGGTTCCTGGGTAAATATTAATAGCAAAATCAATATCTCTATCTGAAGGCAAACTAGGCAAGTCCGTAGGGAGAACATCTATAAACATAAGGACAATATAAACTGAATCTAAGAAAGGATGTGAAAAACCGCTAGTATTACGGACATCAGCCAAGTAAGATCAACATCCTTTGTCAATCAATTTATGAGCCTGAACATAAGATATTATCCTTTTAGGACCAGAATGAAGTGTACCCTTTCAAGCTATCCTTGGCACACTAGGCAAAGCTAAAGTCACAGTCTTAGCAAAATAATCTAAGACAGAATGATAAGGAGCCAACCAAATCCATACCAAAATAACATCAAAATCGACCATATCTAACAAAAAAAGTCTACCAAAGTCTCACGCTTGGTAAAAGTCATTACACAAGATCGGTGCACCCGATTCGCCACCAAAGAACATGAATAAGCATGGCAAGAGGCTCACTAACAGAATCAAAATTCAAAGAAAAATACACAGACACATAAGAGAAAGTCAATTTAGAGTCAAATAACACTGATGTAGATCTGAAACAGACGGGATGATACCTGTGATCACAACATTAGAAGTCTCTGCCTCTGGCCAGACGGGTATAGAATAACACTAACCACTACCACCAGCTGTCTGGTTAGCCCCATGAACACCAACTACCTAAGTAGCCCCATGACCACCCCTATGAGCTCCACTACCTCTGCCACTTGCACCTATGGTAGCACCCTTACCCCTTACAGTTGGAATAGGAGTAGCCCAAACCACCCGGTGGGGATAGTCCATAGCCACTGGCCAATCTCATCACACACATAGCAACCTCTACGAACAGTCTCAATAGGAAAAGGTGCGACTGGGTTCGAACAGCCACCCTAAACTATTGGACTAGAAGATCCACCACTAGAACTCTGTAAAGCCTCGTGCACTTTCCTACCGTGATACCTACGAGAACCTCTAAAATATCTACCACAAGAAACCTGACCTCTAAACTCACCAAAATGGCACCTCCCTGAGATACTCAAAGAATACCCTCAGTCATCTTAGCATAATCCATAATACTCTGAAAAGAATCACCAAACACAAACAGCTAAGATATAGTCAACTGAAGAGAAATATCCAAACTCTTCACAAACTTCTGAATCTTCTTAGACTCTGTGGAAATACTATCATAGAAATGTCTGGACAAGGCATAACAATGCGCCTCATACTCTGAAACTATCATGGAACCCTGCTCTAGACGATCAACCTCATCATGCATCCAATCTCTCAAAATGTAAGTCACAAATCTCTCTAGAAAGGCATAAAAAAACTGATCCCATATAACTTAGGAGCATCAACAACCTACAATCGACAAATTATATCTACCAATCACTCACGATATCTCTCAACTGATATGTAGTATAATCCACACCATCCATCCAGAAAGAGTGAAGCACAACTCAAAACACAAGGTATGAAAGAACTTTGCACGATAAAGAGTAAAATGAGAAAAAATTTCTAAAGACATCCTATAGCTTCTTGAAGATAGAAATAGACGTCTACGTACCAATCTGCGAGACTCTAGTAGACATCCCATTCTTACACAGTTGAGACTGATGAAACAGGCTGCTCTGATACCAAATTATCATGACTCAAAAATGAGGGTCATGATGGCACTTGTTACGACGTACCTTGACAAGTAAGCCTATCACCCAAACTTATACAAAAAAAAGAAAAAGACAGAAGTATCCCAAGGTAAGGATTCTATAATGAAGTTGAACCATACAAGTAATCATAACAATGTGGAAAGAACTTATCTAAAATACCAGTCTTACCCAAAATCAGGTGTCAATAGTGTAAGAACTACTAATACAATCTAGGAGTCAAATACATCAGAAAAATAACCACAAAGGAATAATATTTGTCTCGAATAATAATAAAGACATAACTAATACAGAAAGATAGAAGTGAACTCCAGACTTAAGAATGTCCAACTGCTACCTTGTGTAATCTAAAGGCGCCCGAATTCAATCAGTCTGAGGTGCACCCGAACCTGAAGTTGCACCAAAAGGGTGAAATAAGAGTGAGTATGATTCACTTATACTCAGTAGGTATCATAGGTCAATCGAGCAAGGTAGAAAATAAAGCATACAAAATACACTTAGGGCACATCACCTGTAATTAAAAAATGTTCCACGATGGTAGCCCATACTAGTTGCACTAACAGTTCTAATATATTATATATATCGAAACATCAAACCAAGATAGAACACAAGTATGACTCATATCATATATAAGTGGAACAAGGGGGAACATGCATATACAAAATCATCAAATACAAGTAAAAGAAGATAAGACAGTTACATAGATGGAAAGTCAATATGACAACATAGCACAATCTAAACACAATAAAGTTATTTCAATGTATATGATGACGATGATGATGATGCACAAGGTTATTGCACAACCTTTGGGATTATCGCACAATCCCCGTATACATCTATGGAGGCCAATGCAGGACCCATGGGGGTTTGTCAACCCGTATACAATCCACATATCTTATATCTTCTTTTTGGTATATCCCTCGGAAAGAGTTTTATAAGGTGTTGCCAGTGTTACTCAGGTGTTACCATGGTCGTACCAATGTTTTATGAATGAGTATGATATGAGGATGTAATGCTCATAACAATAATAATGAGTATTTTCACAACCAACCACATGATACATTTCTACAACCACGTGAGCCAATATCCACTCATTATTTCTGTGTCATCCATAAATTTCCACATGTCTCATATGCCAATAAGTATGAATATAATTACAATACACCACATTAAGCATTTTAAAAACACAATACAATTAGTCATATTTATTCAAGGTTATCAATATCACATAGCACCCCACACGGTCACACATATCATATAATATCTCAATTTTGATAATTACATCACATATAGGCCCCCCATGGGCACAATACATAGATAGCCATTTCTTTTTCATGATTACTTCTCACCCTTAACATGCATTTTGTACCATCATTTACTACCTAGCCCACTCTGAAAGAGTTAAGCCATAACTACCTCGAATATCGAAATCGATTAACTATAATTCAAACCCACGATCTTATTTTCCACGAACGATCTTGAAATTCACTAAAAATATCAAATATAAAATCTACACGTAAAAAAAAACAACAAATTAACTACCTTTCGTTTGGAGTCAAGGCGGATCTCCAAAATGGATTTTAAAAAAAGAAGGTCAAAATCGTAACTTTACTTCAAAAATGTGTTCCTCATATTTTTAGGTACCTATAGCTGAAAACCCAAGTGAAATCGAGTAAAAAATGAGTTTCAAATCAAAGAATAACTATTTTTAAGCTTTACCAGGTAAAATCTTTGAAATTCGGATTAAAATCAAGAATCGGTGTTATTTTGAAGATTAAATTGATGAAAAACTAGTAATTATAAGATTAAATTATTATTCAATTGAAAAAAAGTGAAATTGGGGTTTAAAATCAAACTCTAGGATTTTTGGGGTTTTGAGAAATTAATCAAGGAATTAGAGTAGAAAAGAATGAAATCTCACCTTAAATCTGTAATAGAATCAAGAAATAAAGGTTAATCTAGCTTTCCAAGATCCCGCAAGTTTCACTTTTAAGTTCTCACACTATTATAGGGTTTAACTCTCAAGAAGTAAGGTGAAAGAATCAACGTTATGGGCCAAACAAAATAGGAAAAATTTGTTATATATTGCACATTTTTCTACTATAGTGCAGATTTCTTTAAGTCCAAACGGACTTCGAAGGGGTGCCCGAGATTTATTCGGAGTCCGATATATCCAAACGAAGTATGTAACCATACTAAATTCAATGCTTCGGACTATATGGTAATATTTGATTTTTGAAAAAATATCATTTTCACAAACATGTTCCACTCTAAAATTGACATTCAGACACATTAGTGTAGTTGAATTTTCTATCCGAGGTCGTTTCAATCAAATATGGATCCCACACCCATATTTTTTATTTTTCAATTTTTTTATCAATAGATCAAAATGAGCTCGGGTTCACAGGACCCGAACCAAAGGTCCACCGAGCCTAAAATATATATTCTGAAGTTGCTGGCACAGTCCGTTCAGTCATCCATCGCACGAAAAAATATCCACATAAGTCCAAAATAAGGCTCTCAAGCCATCAAAAACCACAATATCGCATAAATGGTACCAAAATGCATCAAAACTGTGTCAACCACCCTCACTCCTCATAAATATGATAATGCAATAACGGGAAGGGATAAAATAGTCAAATAATACAAAAACACATTTCATCAAAAAATTGACCGTTACACAACTATTTTGAGACTGAAAATATATAAAATTTGACTGGGCCCTTGATTTAGGCACTCAAATATTTTTGATAGTAATAGATGATTTTATTTTAGTTGAAATAATAATAAAGTTCGTAAAAAGAAATACAAAAAATTGTTGAAAAAGAAAGAAAATTGTCTACTCCAACAATAAAAATATTTTTATGCTTTTAATTAAATTACTAAGATTCTTACACTAATAAATACAATTTAAAAATAGAACAAATAGACTTTTAATTAAAGCAACACAAAGAGTGTGGTCACTATTTGAAAAAAATTGTGCAGATAAAAAATAACTTAAAATCTAATTACACGTATATTATTTTTAGTTGAATACTTTATAATTAGTTGATATATGTGATTATCAAACATTTAAGCCGATATTATTTAAGTTATTTTCCTTTTTCTCCCCCCCCCCCCCCTTTAGTGGTTCCAATTACTAAAATGAATTTTATGCTCTTAAATGAAAATGAAAATCATATATAATAGAATAAAAATATCTTTTTGGATAACCAATTGTATGAAAGTAAAAAACAGTACCGTACAAGATGAAAATAAAAAAGAAATAAAGAACATAGCCCCCGTTTTAGCAAACAATAAGACGTTAGCCTAACCAAATAACTTAGTAACATCAGAAGTACTGCCACATTGTTGGTGATACCACTACGGCCTTCTACTATAAGGTGTTTGAGGAAGCCAGGATCCCAGAAGAGATCAACAAGACCCTCATATGCCTTATCCCAAAATGCCCTAATGCCTCTTCCATATAGAATTTCAGGCCCATTAGTCTTTGCAACACCTCTTACAAGCTCATCACCATGATCATTGTTAACCGAATCAAGCCCATTCTCTACTCAAGCTAGTTTCCTAGATAATAGGAGAACCTCTGATAATGCCATTATTGTCCAAGAATATGTATCCGACTTTAGAAAAATGAGAGGCATAAACCACAACATGATCCTAAACATTAACCTTGAGAAAGCTTTTGATAGGCTAGAATGGTCTTTCATTCATAACTCTCTCCACTTTTTAAATTTTCCTGCCAAGCTCATCAGGCTCATCATGTTATGTGTATCTACTAACTCCTACTCCATCCTTGTAAATGGGGGTAGCACCCCCTTTTCACCCCCACCAGGGGCATCAGACAGGGGAATCCCATATCCCCCTACCTGTTTATTATTTGCATGGAACGACCGGCAAGGGACATCTATAATCAAGTAGCTAGCAAAAATTGAATCCCTATTTCCATCACAATAGGGGCATGAAACATTTCCCACCTAGTCTTTGCAGATGACCTCACCCTGTTTGCTAGAGCTGACAGGGCCAACTACAATACTATCCTCTCAACCTTCTTCAACTTTAGTGCAGCCTCCGGTCAGAAAATTAACAAAGCCAAATCTAGGGTATTCTTCTCTAACAATACCACTAGCCAAAATATTTTGACTTACTCTAATGCACTGAGTATTGATAGGAGCACTGACTTTGGTAAATACCTTGTATTTCCCATCTTCCACAAAGCCCCCATAAACACTGATTTCCAACTCATCATTGGCAATATGACCAGTAAACTTGCTAGTTGGAAAACTAAGCTCCTCAACAAGACTGGCAGAACTGTCCTGGCTAAAGCTACCCTGAGCAGCATGCCTACCCACATAATATAGTACATTAGGATTTCCAGCAAAGTCCTTTACACTATTGATAAAATCCAAAGGGACTTCATATGGGGAGCTGAAGATGGAAAGAAAAAAATCCACCTCCTAAGTTGGGATACCCTAACAAAATGCAAGAGACATGGGGGCCTTGGACTTTAAAAAACAAACCTAAGAAATAGGGCATTTTATGCCATCTTGGTATGGAGGTTGGCCAACAATCCCTTCTCCCTATGGGGAAGAATCCTCACCATAAAATACCAAAGAGTCAGTAGAACACCCTGTACTAATAGGGTTGTGTCTAGAACTTGGAAAAACATCCAACAAGGGTGGAAGGATTTCTCTAAGGGGGTTAATTGTCACGTCAACAAGGGTAACAAAGTTAAGATCTACTCTGACAGATGGATCCCCCACATGCAGTTCATTAGAGACCTCATCCAGGGGCCTTTACCTAAAAATGGACAGAACCTTACTATTAAAACTATGCTATCTCCCACAGGATGGAATCCTTTCAGTATCCCTTTTGACCTTCCCCAACATCTTCTTCACTGTATTAGAAATGCACTTGCCCACACCAATGCTAACAAGGATAACATTATGTATTGGAGAAAGACTTCTAATAGTAAGTTCACTACTAGCAGTGCTTATAAATCCATTATTGGGGTTGAAACTAATCAACCCTCTAACTATACATGGACATGGAAGATGCCTACCCCTAACAAAATTAAGACTTTCATGTGGCTCCTATGCTATGGAAAACTTCCTACTAAGCACTGCCTGCACAGATTGGAGGTAGCCACCAACTCTAATTGTCCCCTCTGTGATCATTCCACTGAAAATATTAACCACATCTTTTTATGTTGCCCCAATGTCTCCAGTGCCTGGAACAATATCCTTGTTCACAGCCCCAATCCCCATCACTTCAACTGGAGTTACTCCACCTTAAATCAAGTAATCATGAAATGGAAGCAGGCCAAAAAATAGAGGTACAATACTCATATCACCTGGGAATACTGGTTTCCTCAAATCCTTAGGGCCATCTGGTTAAGAAGAAATGATAATCTCTTCAATGAAAAGAGAAATCCAGTTGATTGGAAGCGTGCCCTCAACATGGCAACAAAACTCTTCTTGTTTATCCTAAACCTCAGCAATACCACTAGAAGCACTACTACCATCTACCTTAAGTGGAAACCTTCGATCAAGGGTACCTTCATGTTGAATACTTATGGGTTTGTGCTCTCTAACCCGGGCAGGCAGGCTAGAAGAAGTCATCAGAGATTACAAAGGGGATTGGGTTATAGTTTTTATAGACTGTGCACCCCTTACAACCCCTCTACATGCTGAATTAAAAGCCTTGCTGCAAAGGTTGAAGGTAGCTAAGTCCCTCAATATCAAGCCACTGCATCTGTGCTCTGACTCAATGAAGCTTGTCATTGCAATGGTCCAAGGGCATGATCTTTACACTAATATCATATGTGAGTGCAGGCACCTTTTGCAGAAGCTCAGAGTAGCTGCGGTCAAACACATCTTCAGGGAGCAAAATAGGGTGGCGGATGCTTTGGAAAAGGAAGGCAGCAACTAGATACAGTTTGGTGTACCTTTTATTTTGTCATCTCCATTTGATAATACCTCTAGTAGAAGCAGACAAAAAGGGCACTATTTTTGCATGATCCGTTAAACTCTCTAATTTGAACCTATATGGTTGGATTGTGGCACATGGTTCTATTTCTCCCCCTACCCCCAGTACTTTAAATAGAGCCTTAGCTCCAATAATTGCTACCCCTTTTTGCGGCATCTAATTTTCTAATAGAATTCCCTTTTTACCAAAAAAAAAAACTTAGTAACATACCTAAAGCAATAGTAGGGAAAAACTTTTGAGTTCTGTAATGTTAGGTATGTCATATAATTCTTATACATACCTATTGTCTATACGCCTGGCACATTGGACAGAAAAATGTCTTTCCTATTTTCAAATTTATTACAGTTGGGCAAATCTGAAAATGATTCAATTGCTCAGATAAAATTAACCACATTAAAAATGATGCACAAATTAAAACTTAGTTGCCTTAAAATAATGAGAAGTGCTAAATGGCGATAAGAATTTGGCCCAAATTTGGCCATAATAATAAAAGAAAAAATTACACATTATAGATAAAATAATTTAATAATTACATGGTATGGTTAATTTTTTAAAAATTATAATTCATAGTTAATAATTTTTAATAATTACATGGTATGGTTAATATATATATCAAAGGCAAGTAAAATTTTCTCTCTCATGATTAATTTTTTGTTTTATCTCTTAGCTGATTGGAGTGTTTAGTGGCAATAGGTCATTCTTTTATTCGGCATTTTAGCGGCAATATGTATTCCTCCTAATTCAACAGATCTCAAAGTTTATTCTAACTTCTATTAAAGAATATTTTTCTTTCTATTTCTTCTTTCAAATTTTTTGATATTTTGTGTTTTCCCCTACACATTTACTGTATTTTTTCATAGAAGATTTTCTTAATTCTACTAAATTGTTATCAATTGTATATTATGTGTCAATTATGTTAGATATTTTAAAATAATTTAAATAATATTTTAATATTACTTTGGGAGAAAGTAAAAATTAAATAACAATAATTATATTGGTGCTCAATTTTAACATGTGCAAACTTAAGTACTTGGAGATCAAGTATTTTCCTTTGAGTGGAGATCAAGTATTATTTCTTTGTCCCAAAGAAAATATTGTGCATATGTTGATAATCTTGCATTATACCTCCTCACCACTTCTACAAATTGGTAAACCATTTTCAAGCAAAAATCTACCAATACATTCTCTTTTCATTACTCTTACCATTTTCTAAAGTTTCTTCTCCTCTCTTATCTTAATTCTATTTTATCCAATCTTCTTTTGATTTGGCATTTAACTTGTTGGTTTATAATTAATTTCGTTAATTCCTGTATCCTCTGATTAATTAGGAAAGACATATTTAATTCTTGAATATCCTCTAATTAATCAGGGAAGTGCTTGTTTAATTCTGGGGAAACATTTCACATTGCGGAAATAGTTTCTTAAGACAATGCCTAGCACGATTCAAGTATTTTATATATTACTTAAAATACTACAATATCATCATCGTCATTATTATTATTATTATTATTATTATTATTATTATTGTTGTTATTATCATCATCATCATCATCATTATTGTTGTTGTTATTATTATTGAACTTGTTAATACTATCATATAAGAAATACTATTATTGTTGAAATTTATTTATTTTCACAATTGAGAGTTAAATTTACTATTGTTTTCTAACAATCTAAGAAACTATGGCAAGTAATACTAGTAACTCTGAAACTAATATCGAAACTATGGCAAGTAAAAAGAACTGAAACTCAAGGCAAACTTAGTGCAAAGCTGAAATAGCAACAACAAAAGGTATGATAATAAGTCTCAAGGTTACAAGCCTGATAATTTCAACTTTAAGAAAAGAAAAGGCACTTATTTTACTTGTGAAAAACCAGGTCATTATGCCGCGCAATGTAGGCACAGAATAAGAAATAACAAAGAAAATAAAAGTCCTCCCAAAGCTAATTTAGCTAAAGGAGATGAAATAATTGCAGTTGTTATTTCTCAAGTAAATATGGTGGCACATATAAAAAAATGGGTGATAGTCTCTAGGGATACTCGACAGATTTGTGCAAATCGAGAAGCATTTGCCTCCTATACATCAATAGAGGATAATAGTGAAGTGGTCTATCTTGGAGACTCAAGAACTGCCAAAGTCTTGGGAAAAGGTAAAGTGCTCCTAAAACTCACTTCGGGAAAATTTTTAGCACTGATGGATATGCTACATGTTCCTACGATGCGAGCAAACCTAATTTCTGTGGCTTTGCTGTATAAAGCTGGGATAAAAGTGTCTATTGAATCTAATAAGATTATTTTGATAAAAAATAATGTATTTGTGGAAAAAGGCTATTGTAACCATGGACTTTATGTACTTAATATTATCAATGATAATTCATCATCTTCTGCTTATATGATTGAGTCTATTTCTTTATGGCATGCTAGATTAGTATATATTAATATTAAATATATAAATAATATGCAATTACTTGATTTAACATCTGGTTTAGATTCAAGTAACTTCGATAAATGTGAAATATGTGCTAAAGCTAAAATTACTAAAAAAAATCATGTTTTTCAGTTAATAGAGAAACTGAACTGTTATCTTTGATTCACATTGATTTGAGTGATTTAAAACAAACTATGACTAGAGGTGGTAAAAGATATTATGTGACTTTTATTGATGATTTCTCTAGATTTACTAAATTGTATTTACTTAGAAATAAAGATGATGCTTTTGTGTCTTATAAATCTGAAGTTCAAAATCAACTTAGTAGAAAAATTAAGAGAATAAGATCTGATAGAGGTGGTGAATACTTGTCCTTAAATGCTTTTTTTTAAAAAAAAAAAGAATTATTCATGAAGTAACTCCACCTTATTCTAATAGAGTAGCTAAAAGAAAAAATAGAACATTGAAAGAAATGATGGAACTCTATGTTAATTAGCTCTAATGCACCTGATAATTTGTGGGGTAAAGCTATTTTATCTACATGTCACTTGCAAAATAGAATTCCTCATAAAAGAACAGGTAGAACTCCTTATGAATTGTGGAAAAGTTATAAACCTAATTTGAAATATTTAAAAGTATGGAGGTGTCTTGCTAGAGTTCTTTTGCCTGAACCTAAAAAGAGAAAAATAGGTTCTAAAACTGCTGATTGCGTGCTTATTGGATATGCTGAACATAGTGTTGCATATAGATTTCTTGTTTTAAAAAGTGATGTGCTTGATAGTAATACTATTATTGAGACAAAGAATGTTGATTTCTTTAAAAATATT
The DNA here is from genome assembly GCA_030864225.1 of Capsicum baccatum var. pendulum. Taxonomy (NCBI): domain Eukaryota; kingdom Viridiplantae; phylum Streptophyta; class Magnoliopsida; order Solanales; family Solanaceae; genus Capsicum; species Capsicum baccatum. The sequence goes on along the minus strand of CM061558.1, from coordinate 68,224,016 downwards.
TTCCCACTTAGTGATAAAATAACTTATGGGCCTGTTGAAAAAGAAAATGAATCTACCTCTAACATTGAGAATCTAAGAAGGGGTAAAAGGCCTAGAAAAGAATATTTTTCTTATGGAAATGACTTTTAAACTTTTCTTGTCGATAATGAACCATTAAATTATTTTGAAGTTATATCTTCTTCTGATGCTAAATGTTGGAAAGAGGAAATAATAGTTGAAATTAATTTTATCATGAAAAATAATACATGAGTTTTAACTGATTAACCTCCAGGTGCAAACCTATTGGCTGTAAATAAATTTTGAAAAAGAAATTTAATCCTAATGGATCTATAGATAAAGATAAAGCTTGTTTAGTAGCTAAAGGATTTGCTCAAAAACAAAATATTGATTATTTTGATACATTTGCACCAGTGACAAGAATTTCTTCTATTCAAATATTAATTGTTTTGGCATCGATTCATAAGCTTTTTATTCATCAAATGGATGTAAAAATAGCTTTATTAAATGGTGATTTGGAAGAAGAAATTATATGATTCAACCTGAAGGTTGTGTAATTTCTGAACAAGAAAATAAAGTTTGTGAATTAATTAAATCCCTTTATGGTCTTAAACAGGCTCCAAAATAGTGGCATGAGAAATTTGATCAAGTCTTAATAAAAGAGGAATTTTCTTTGTTGAGGTGGATAAATGTGTTTATACAAAAGTAATAGATGATGATTATGTGATAATTTGTTTATATGTTGATGACATATTTATATTTGGTATATGTTTAATATTGTAGAATGTACCAAATTATTTTTGTCTACTAACTTTGATATGAAAGATCTGGGTGAAGTAAATATGATATTGGGAGTTAAAGTTATAAAGAGTGATGATGGAATAATGTTAACACAGGAACATTATGTTGAAAGGATTCTTAAGAAGGTTGAATGTTGGGAGGTAACTCATGTGGCCACTCCTTATGATGCTAACTCTAAATTGAAAAAGAATAATGATAACTCAGTTGACCAGTCTAAATATGCACAGATTATTGGGAGTCTAATGCATTTGATGAATTTTACAAGACCCGATATAGCATATGTTATGTGTAGACTGAGTAGATATACTCACAACTCCAATAAATAGCATTGGTCTGCACTAATGAGATTAATGAAATATTTAAAAAGAATCATGAATTATGGTATTCTATCTAGTGGATTTCCTTTTACTTTAGAAGGATATTGTGATGCAAACTGGATATCTGATTCAGATGAGAAAAAATCCACTAGTGGTTATGTTTTCACGTTAGGTAATGGTGCAGTATCATAGAGATCAGCTAAACAGACGATTATTGCTAGATCAACTATGGAATCAGAGTTTGTAGCTCTGGAGTTAGCTGGTACTGAGGCTGAATGGCTAAAAAACTTTTTAGCGAATATCCCTTTAAAAAGGGATGATCTATTGCCTCGTAGCCCTTTACAAAGAATGATCTGTTGTCTAATATCCCCTTTTATGATATGATGCCTCATGTATATATACATTGTGATTGTCAAGCCGCAATTGCTATTGCAAAGAATAAATCTTACAGTTATAAGAGTAGACATATGAAGTTGAGGCATGATGTTGTTAAGCAGCTGCTGAGAGATGAAATAATTTCTGTTGATTATGTGAAGTCAGAATTGAATTCGGCCGATTCACTGACTAAACTTGTGGGAAGAAAATTAATTCTTCAAACCTCAAAAGAGATGGGGTTAAGGCCAATATGTTTGCCAATAGAGATGGTAACCCTACCTATGTGATTGAAGACCCCATAAAGTAGGTTTATATAGGTAATAATAAGTCGATATTGACACTGCGACTTATTGAGAGTGCTTGAACTGCTACTAAAACTGAGGGATACGTTATTGACTCTTAATGAATTCATAGTCCTTACGGATGGTGTATTTAAAGCAGTGTACACTTGATGAAGTCACCTATATGAGAAGTGGAATAAGGTCGTTCCTATGATACTTCAACCTAGTCTCTAAAGCTCTCATGAATACCAGGAACACGCATGGTCTATTGGCGCAAAACCGCATTGAACAGCAAAATTATGATCAAAATATGATTGATAAAGTCTCTGACTTACAATAAGAGTTATTTGGTTCATAGAAATATTATATTTCACCAATAATTCTGTAAGTTAAATTTTATCGGTCTAAGTTTGGTTCATAGTCCAAAAGACACCAAACCTATTGCATTTTATCCATATAAATCCAAAAAGTTAAATTCTTTTTACTTATAAATTATTTTAAAATATATGGGGGATTGTTAGATATTTTAAAATAATTTAAATAATATTTTAATCTTACTTTGAGAGAAAGTAAAAAATTAAATAATAATTATTATTATTAGTGCTCAATTTTAATATATGCAAACTTACGTACTTGGAGACCAAATTAAGTACTTGGAGACCAAGTATTTTTCTTTGAGTGGAGATCAAGTATTATTTCTTTGTCTCAAAGAAAATATTGTGCATATGTTGATAATCTTACATTATTCCTCCTCACCACTTCTATAAATTGGTATACCATTTTCAAGAAAAAATCAACCAATACATTCCCTTTTCATTACTCTTATCATTCTCTAAAGTTTCTACTCCTCTCTTACCTTAATTCTATTTTATTTATTCATCTTTTGATTTGGTATTTGACTTGTTGGTTTATAACTAATTTTGTTGATTCATATATCTTCTGATTAATTAGGGAAGACATATTTAATTCTTGAATGTCCTCTAATTAATCAGGGAAATACTTGTATAATCCTGGGGAAACATTTCACATTACAAAAATAGATTCTTAGGACAGTATCTAGCATGACTCAAGTATTTTATATATTACTTAAAATATTATATTATTATTATTATTATTATTGTTGTTGTTGTTGTTGTTGTTGTTGTTGTTGTTGTTGTTGTTATTGAACTTGTTAATACTACTATATAAAAAATATTATTATTGTTACAATTTATTTATTTTCACAATTAGAGTGAAATTTACTATTATGTCCCAACAAATTATATATGTGTATATGTATAAGTTGTATATTAATTGTACATATGATGTAATTGTATAAGTCATATATGTATAAGTCATACATGTCAATTGTATATGTCAATTATATAAGTCATATATGTATAAGTTGTTAATTGTATATGTATATCTAATTTTTTATTTTTTTTTATCAAATTGTATATCTGAATGTTTGTATATTATCATAGTGTATATTAAATAACTAAATATCTGTAAATATACATTTTGCAGCATGTATATTGAGTGTGTACTTATACGTTTTGCATAGTGTATATACAAATATATAAATTATTTTTTTAATTCAATCGTTATTTTCTTAATACAACTAAATTGTTATCAATCGTATATTATGTGTCAATTATATATGCGTATATATAAAATTTGTATATTAATTGTATATACGATGTAATTGTATAAGTCGTATATATATAAGTCAATTGTATAAGTCATATATATATATATATACATATATATATATACATATATATATATATATACGTCATATATGTCAATTATATACGTCATACATGTATAAGTTGTTAATTGTATATGTACATCTAATTTTTTTTTTCAATTGTATATCTGAATGTTTGTATATTATCATAGTGTATATTAAATAACTATATATCTGTATGTATATTTGCAGAATGTAGATTGAGTACGTACATATACATTTTGCAAAGTGTATATATAAATATATGATTCTTGAAAGTATAAAAAATAAAATAATGAGAAAGAGGGGGAGGAGATAGAGGGATGGGAATAGAGGAAAGGGAGAGAGATAGGAGAGAAAAGAAGAAGAGAGGCGAGAAAGAGGGAGAGAAGGGGGGGGGGGGGGAATTTAAGGTATATCTATGTTTTATAATTATGCAAACTTTAACCATGCCTTGTAATTATGAACTAAAAGTTACTTATATCTGAATTTTTGCCATAGTAAAAAGACTAGAGGGTGTTCGAATGGGCTTAAAAGCTGGTCAAAATAGCTTTTAAGCCATTTTTTACTTTTTGAAGTATTTGGCAACTTTCAAAATTTGCTTTAAAAAAGTAAAAAAAATATTTTTTTAAAGCCAAAAGTACCTCAGCCCCAACTTTTAAATTTTTGGCTTATAAGTCATTCTAGTTTAACAAAATAAAAAACATCTTTGTCCCTCATAATTCTCACATATTCCAAAATTACCCTCATGTTTGTCCTAAAACATTTGTTCTCTTCTATCATTTTTGTGTTTTCTCTCTATTTTTGTGTTTCTCTCTTCAGATTTGCATTTTTCTCTTCATTTTGTGTCTTTATTTCCTTTTTAATGGGTTCCTGGCAATTTGATGCCTATGGGGTTTATGAGGAATTAAGAAGAATTATTTTTTTTGTAGTTCATTTGATTGAAACAACACAATTCAGCTTCTTTTTGGGCGGCTTTTGTTCAATTTTATTGAAGAAAAATGAAAACTCAATAAATCAATTTAGCTAAAACTAGCTAAAACAATTTGCTCCTTTTTGAGTGTTTTTTATTCAATTTTCAGAAGAAAAAAATCTCGTAAAATAAAAATGGGTTAATTAGTGTGGCAAAATTCACACACACAAAAAATGAATCCATATAGCTGAAACAAAAAATTTTGCTCCTTTTTGATTCTCTTTTGTTCAATTTCAATTTTAAGAAGAAAAATGGCGCACAAGTAACTTATTCATTTATGGAAATATTTTTTAAAAAATAAATATATTAAGTAGTTTATACTGAAATTGAATTAAAATATAAATTAATTTAAATTATTTTAAGAATAGAAATCTAATAGTAACCAACTTTATATAATGTTAACAATTATAAGGGGATTTCAAATATTTTGACTTAAAAAAGTGCTTAACAACAATTGTCTACCAAACACATCTATAATTTTTTTCAGCTTTAGCACTTTTATTCAAACATGTAACTGGTTATTTTTAAAATAAGTTTCAACACTTTCAGAAGCATTTTTAAAGTGCTTTTAAAAGCCACTTTTTTCAGTCTATCCAAACGGGCTCTATGATAGCCTTTTCTTCCAAACAAACTAATTTTTTTCTTTTTTTAAAAAAACCAAGGTAATTAAAGCTTTTTTATTCCATATATTACAATTCAATCCCAACACAAATTCTTAGACTTGGAAATGGCTCTAATGCTTCGTGATAAGTAAGAAAAATTTCAATAGTTTTTCATCTCCAGGGTCAATGAATGAATCTGCAAAAGAAACTTTTGCAGGACTATCAACTCCAAACACAACATCTCTCTTCTGTAGACGTTTGAAAGCATCCATGGCCTCTGAGTGTGACGAGAACTCCAAAAAAGCAAAGACGCGATTCATTCCGTCATTATTAGTGTCTTCAACCAATGTCAAATCATCGACATTATCAATGCCATAATGCTTCAACTTATCTTTTAACTGGAGCGAAAGTAAACATATATCAGAAAGTAGTTAAGCAACTCTTGGAACCTAAGAAGTCGATGTTTTGTGACCATGTGAATTTGCTTTAATCTACTTACAACTTCTTTTGTCCAAGATTTGCATACAGGCTTCTCATGAAACTACATGTAATTTGGCTCATCCTTGAACTAAAAATGAGGTCATTTGTTTCACTGTATATTGTTCAAAATATTTACTCACTTAGAAACCTCTTTATATGGATTTGATCTATTTATGTCAACAGAAATCGTTTCAAGATGTGATAAAAAAAGAATAAAATCATATTTTTGAAGAACAACATACCAAAGATCGAAGATCAATTTATGATCACGAGAATAGCTGCTGCTATGAAATGTAAGTTCTTTTTTTAATATACTTTTTTGTTTTAACAAATGATAAAAAATATGGAGGGGTGTAACTTCTTCTTTTCTACTCTTTTGATTTATAAAGAATGAAGAATATGCATTAAAATGATATGAGAAGTTATGTAAACAATAAATTTATGATGATTTTCTTTTAAAAGTAAAGAATATATTTAGTATGATAATTGGAGAAGAATGAGGAGGCAAATTGGAAAATAAAAGGAAGCAAATACTAAATTAAATGGAAAGATTATTTTAAAAAAAAAAGTAACAAGGGAAGGAAAAGGAAAGGAAAGTCTATAAGTATTAAATAAATAAAAATAAATAATAAAAATAAATAGATAAAATGTTAAAAAAAAAAAGATTTTTTAGGTTATGTGGCTTTTAGTTTAGTTTTAGTTTTTATTTAACCACTTTTTTAAATTATTTTTTATTTGATATATTTAAAACAAGAAATACTATAAAAAAATTTATAATTTTAACTTTTATAAAAGAAATTGTTCAAGATTTAATAAAAGTGAAATTAAAAATTAATATGGAAAGTTATTAAAGATTTATAACTTTTCATTTAAAGGTAAAGAATATTAATATGGAAAGTTATTGAAAAGAATGATCTATGATTTTTCATTTAAAGGTAAAGAATAAATTAGTGTGATAATTGGAGAAAAATGGGGAGTCAAATAAGATAAATTACAAAATAAAGGAAAGATATTGAATTAGATGATAAAAAATAAAAAGAATAGGAATGATTAGTGGTTAGCTCACTAGGTTACTTAAGCTAGTGTCGGGATTCGATTCCCGCCTTGTGCATGTAGCAACCAATTGGCTAGTGGCAAATCCTTAAATGGAGCTCAGATTCGCGGAGGATTAGTCCTTGGTCTGTCGGGCTGGAGGATACCTTGAGAAACCAAAGAAAAAAGAATGTAAGAAAAAGAAAAGAAAAAGAAAAATCTAAAAATTATTAAATAAATAATAAAATATAACAAATACAGAAAATTAAATGTAAAAATATAGTCTTTTAAGTTAGGTTGCTTTTCACTTTCCTTTTTTTTTTCCTTTTTTTGATCTTTTCTATTTCACATTTAATTGAATTATTTTTTTATAAAATCCATAATTTTAATTTTAAAAATATACACGCACTTATATGTAATAAATATTAAAGAATTTGCTTAATGAGAAACTAAAATTTTAGTTGCATAATATAAAGGTAAAATATTATAAATATGTTAGAAAGAAATTTATATGAATAATATTTTATTAATTTTTCAAATAGTGTTAATTTTTTTTTAAATAGATTATTTTATATTTGATTTTTTCCATTTTTCTCTTAACCTTTTTGTTCTTACTTTTAATTTTCCTTTGTTTGTTGTTAATATAACTGGGTAACTTTTAGAGAAGACGCAATAGAGGTACCAAGTAGTTACAATAGTTTTTTTCCTTTTTTTCTTTTGTATATTTATGTGTCAATTAAACTTTAAGTATTTATTTGCCCATTAAATTGTGAAAATTAAACTACTCATTCAACTTTCGTTATTTTTTCTGCCTCTTCTTCTTTTTTTATCTTCATTTATTTTTATTTAGATCCAGTAATGTGGCACATTTATATAGCTAGCAGTTACATTTTTCTTTTGATTCATTTGTTTTTTCATTTTTCATGATTTTTTTATTTATGTGTGATTAATGTTTGATTCTTACCATATGGAGGCAAATAAATATGACTCGTTATCTTCTCTTGCTTCATTTATCTAAGTTAATTATGTGCCGAAATTTATTATTTTTTATTAGGTATTTACTACATATTTATTTCACATTATAAAATCACCCCAGATTCATTTGTAAGAATTATAAACATTTTGTTTATATTTTTTAATTTTGTATTTATAATGTATGACAGATTTTTGAGTCTCAAAAATTTTTAGTACATACAATTTTTCTTTTTCTTTTCATTTATTTTTTTACTTAATATATTCAATGCACGAATTATTTGGATAACCTTTTTTAAATATTTATTATTGCATGTATCTTCATGGCTAGGTCTATCTTTTTATTTTTTTTAAGATTATGAGTTTTTAATTTTGGTAAAAAATAAGTTTGTAAGTATATTTATATTTGATATAATATACTTGTGAGCTTAGATTGTCCTCTTGGGGCGGAAGAATGGAGCGAGGGATTTTAAAAGCAAAAATAATTTTTACAAAAAGAAAATGTGTATTTGCATAATTTTATCAAATGCACTATTGTTTATAATCAATTTTAGCAGTTTAATTTATTCAAACATATAGTTTCTTATTTATAAAATTGATTTCAACATTTTTCTTTAACACGTAGGTGCTTATAATCACTCCATCCCAGCATAATCTTATTTTATTTTATGAAACAGACTTAAGAAGGCTTTATATTTTATAAATATATTTTATGATTACTTTCAATATTCAAGTGTAATGAAATATAAATTTATACATATGATTAGATTTTTATAACCATGCAAAGCACGGTCGAATCACTATTTAACTATAATCAAGCTCATCAACAATAATCAATGTGTTGGAAAAAGGATAGAAGAATATATTCAATTTTTAAGGGCAATGGGTAAAAATGTCCAAAAAGAAACTAGTTTATAGTGTGAATAGAATTTTTTATTATTGTGGTCAAATTTGGGTCAATTTTTTATGGTCAAAAGGAATTTTCTGATAATTAATTTTATTACTTCCATCCATTCATTTTTATTTGTTCATATTTTTTTAGTTTGAAATGTCCAATAATACTTGTTCGGTTCTAAAATCAATAGATAGTTTTTTTTAATTTTACCTATTTTACACTTTAACATTAATTATGATTTATTATCTAATACATTTTTTAAAGAATTAAATTTATTATATTAAAATGGTGATATGATTAAATTATCATTATCTTTCATTTCTTAATCACCGCGTAGGAAAATGGACAAATAAAGATAGACGAAGTGAATAGTTAAATAAGCTAATAAATTTGAATACATTCCAAAAAGAAAAAATAATAATTTAAAAGATATCAACTTATATTTTAGTGTAAGGGAAGAGGGTCAAATTTATTCCTCTACTTTGAAAAATTGGCTAAATATATTTTTTATCATACTTGGAGGTTAAATTTACCCTCGATGTCATGCTTTGGGGCCAAATTTATCCTTCTACTTTGAAAAATTGGCTAAATTTAGCTTTTATCATACTTTGGAGCTAAATTTATTCTTGAAATCATACTTTGTGGTCAAATTTAACCTCCTTGTTAAACTTTTTACATGTACCCTTTCTTTATAGAAAAATCCAAATCAATGTTAGATGACCCATTTTTTAAAAATAAAACACTCTCTAATCTAACTCGCCCGACTCGACTCGAGAAAAAAAAAATGACACAAACAAATATACTTCCCTCAATTCTGTTGATCAAATTTTTCTAACGAGATTACGTCATTGTATATTTATCAGTGTATAACTCATGAAAAATGAATTAGTATCGCTGCAAATACAAATAAATACTCCCCCAGTTCATAGATTTGTATCAGTGCAGAACTCATGAACAATGATAGTTAGCGGTCAAATGCAACAGATTAGGCCCACCGAATATTTTATAGATGATTGAGTTAAGATGTCTTCTTATGTACCAATCGTGTTATTTCTTCATTCTTATGTCTTTATATACAATTTGGATCTACACAAATTTTTAATCATGTTATCTTCTCAAAAATCTTATCCAATGATTCTAGAATCTAGATGCACATAAAATTGCATACCCAATTTTGAAGTTTAAACATAATTGAAATAGGAGTAGAGTTGTAATAAATATTTTCTCTAGTTCCATCCTTCTGTGTTATTCCATTATTTTTTATTTATTTATTTATTTATAAACAACCTATCAGTGTTTCATGTTCAAAGAGAAGTATATTTATTTATTGAAAAAATTTGACCAACAGAACTCAGGGAGAATTATATCTATTTGTATATTTTTTGTGGGTCAGATCGGGCAGGTTAGATTAGGGAGTGTTTTATTTTTAAAAAATGAGTCATTTAATGTTGATTTGAGTTTTTTCTATTAAAAGAAGGGTACATATGAAGAGTTTTTTAATAATGAGGGTAAATTTGACCTTAAGTATGACATCTCGGGTAAATTTAAATCCAAAATATGATAAAAGGTGTATTTCGGGTAAATTTAAATCCAAAATACGATAAAAGGTGTATTTCACCATTTTTTCAAAGTAGAGAGATAAATTTAACTCAAAGTATGATAACGAGGATAAATTTGATGCCAAAGTATGATAAATGGTATATTTATCCAATTTTTCAAAATAGATGGGTAAATTTAACTCTTACTAAAATGATATCATATTAATAAGATTTTGTTATTTTGATCTCCTGCATGTCTCCAATAGGGTGTTACTTGATACATAATAATGTAATTTTCATTTCAAAGTAGTTCATAAAATAATTAGGGATAACTATATGACTTAGCAAATATAGGCTCCGAACTTTCTATTTAGCCTAAATTTCAAATACATACAATCCATAGCCTATTTTGCCAATTAAATATTTATAACCCCTCATTTTATTCTCTCTTTCTCTACCTTCTATTTCTCTTTCTTCTTCTTTTTCATTTTTTCTTCTACTTTTTTTTTTCCAGTTTTTTCTTTCATTTTCTCTTTCTTTTTGTTTTTTTATCTTTTTTTTTTTCCACTTTTTCCTTTTCCTTTTTATCCTTTTTAATATTTTCTTTCTATTTTCCCCATTTTTTTATATTTTTGTTTTCAATTTTTTTCTCTGCAGTCTTTCTTTGATTTTTTTTGATTATTTTCATTTTTTTGGTTATCTTCTCCTTTTTTCCTACTTTTCTCTCTCGTTTTTCGTTGTTGTATTTTATATTTTTTTTAATCATACTATATATTTTAAATAAATTTATTATTTATAGTTGAATAATTTAGCCGTGAATATGTATAACTTATCATTTATATTTGTATACAAATAAGTGTCACAAATAAAAAACGAGAGTCATGATGACACTTATCACGGTGTACCTTGACAAGTAAGCCTATCACCCAAACTGATACAAAAAAAAGAAGTATCCTAAGTTAAGACTTCTAGAATGAAGTCGAACCATATAAGTGATCATAACAATGCGAAAAGAACTTATTCAAAATATCAATCATGCCCAAAATTAGGTGTTAATAGTGTAAGAACTACTAATACAATCCAGGATCAAATACATCAGAAAAATAACCATAAAGAAATAATATATGTCTCTGAATACTAATAAATACATAACTACTATAGAAAGATAGAGGTGAACATTGGACGCATGAATGTCCAACCGCTACCTTGAAAGCTCCAATAATCGCCCGAGTCAAGTAAGCTGAGGCGTACTCGATCTAGGACCTACACCGAAAGGTTGCAGTAGGCATGAGTACGGTCCACTTGTACTTAGTAGGTATCATAGGCCAACCAAGCAAAGTAGTAAATAAAACATACAAAATATACACTAAGGGCACGTCACCTAAAATCAGAAAATGTCCCACAACGGTAGCTCACACCGCTTGCACTAACAAGTCTAATATATCACATATATTGCAACATCACAACAAGATAGAACACAAGTATGCATTATATCACATATAAGTAGAACAAGAGGGAACATGCATATACAAGATCATCAAATACAATTTAAAAAAGATATGACAATACAACCCAATATAAACACAATAAAGTAAGTGCAATGTCTATGATAATGATGATGATGATGCACGACGTCGTCGCACAACCTCCGAAATCCTCGCATAATTCTCGTATACACCTACGGAGGCAAGCCTCCCAACGCAGGACCCATGGGGGTCATCAACCTTTATATAATCCACATATCTTCTTTCCGGCACATCCCTCAGAAAGGTGTTATCAAGTGTTGCCAATATTTCTCAGATGTTGTCACGGTAGTACCAATGTTTCATGAATGAGTATGATATGAAGATGTAATGCTCACAATCAATCACAATGAGTATCTACACAATCAACCAAAATGATATATTTCTACAACCACATGAGCCAATATTCACTCATTATTTTTATTTCATCGATGAATTTTCACAAGTCGCACATGCCAATAAAGTTTGAATATAATCACAATACACCAATGCTACCACACTAAATATTTTAACAACACAATATAATTATTCACATGTATTTAAGGCTATCCATATCACACAAGACCCCACACAGTCACACATATCACATAATATCTCAATTTCGATAATTATATTTTATATATGCCCCACACGGGCATAACACATAGATAACCATTTTCATGATTAGTTTCCACTCTTAACATGCATTTTGTATAATCATTTACTACCCAACCCAGTCTGAAAGAGTTAAGCCATAACCTACCTCAAAAGCCGGAACCGATCTGCTACACTTCGAACCCACAACCTTACTTTTAACGAACAATCTCGAACTCCATTAAAAACATCAAATATGAAATCTACGCGTTAAAAAAAACCAACGATACCCATATTGACTACTTTTAGTTTGGGATCAAAACGAACCTCGAAATGGTTTCCGAAAAAGAAGGGCAAAATCAGAACTTTACTTCAAAAATGTGTTTCCCATATTTTTAGGGACCTAGAGATGAAAACTCAAGTCAAATCGAGTAAAAAACAAGGTTCAAATTGAAAAAAATATATTTTTGAGCTTTACCGGGTAAAATCTTTGAAATTCGGGTTAAAACTAAGAATCAGGGTTATTTTAAGTGTTAAATTGATGAAAAACTAGTAATTATAAGATAAAAAATATTATTCAAGCGAAAAAAAGTGAAATTGGGGTATAAAATCAAGCCATAAGATTTTTAGGATTTTGAGAAATTTATCAAGGAATTACTAAGAAAATAGTGAATTCTTAACTTAAATCAGTAATAAAATCAAGAAATAGGTGCTAATCTAGCTTCCTGAGCTCCCACAAGCTTCACTTTTAATGTTCCACACTATTTTAGGGTTTAACTCTCAAGAGGCAAGATGAAAAATGAGTAAAATTAGCCCAAAACTGCTATATATATTGCAGAAAACTGCATAAAAAAACCTCATTTTTTTTAAAGTCCAATCCAAACTTTGACGTGGTGCCCGAAATTTGTTCGGAGTCCGATATATGCAAATAAACTATGAAACCATACTAAGTTCGATGTTCCGGAAGCTATGGTGATATTAGATTTTCAAAAAAATATTATTTTCACAAAGTTGACCCCCGAAATCCGAAATTAAAATTTTCAAATCGAGGGTCGAAATGAGATTTAAAGGCCGTAAAATCATACCAAATATGCTAACACCCTAAAATTGATATTTTGGATCTGTTGGAAAATTTAAATTTTTTATCCAAGGTCGTTTCGATTAAATGTGGGTCCCACACTCATATTTTTAATTTTTTAACTTTCCGATCAATAGGTCGAAATGAGCTCGGGTACGCCGGGATCCGAACCAAAGGTCTACCTAGCCTAAAATCTATATTCTGGAGCTGTTGGTGCAGTCCGTTTGGCCATCCATCGCACGGATCAAAATATATCCCCATAAGTCTAAAATAAGGCTCTCGAAGCCATAAAAATCACAATATTGCATAAATGGTACTAAAATGCATCGAAAACTATGCCCATCACCCCCACACCCCAAAAATACCATAATGCAACTACGGAGAGGTGTAAAACAATCAAATCACATAAAATCACGAATTTTATCAAATTTTTAGATCGTTACAGTAAGTATATTGATTAATTGTATTTGCTTGAGACTAAAATATATAAATATGCAATGTGTCAGTCGATACAAATATATTATTAATATTTATATTTCAAATTTATCATTTATATTTGTATATAAACAAGTATCATTTTGTATGAATATTATTCAAGTTGTATAAACATATATCATTTGATACCAATGTAACATTTCTATTTGTATGTTTTAACATTTGTATTTGTATAATTTATTATTTTTATTTTTATTATTCAATTTGTGTTAATAAAATACAAATTGTATCAATGAATATAAATATAAGCGTTCGTAGAAAAAAATAGCAATTCTTTTTCAATTGTTTAAAAGTACAAATGATGTTGTCAACTGCAAATTCAAATACAAACAAATGAAATCAATGAAATTACAAATACAAATGCAATATGCGATCAACTTTCAAATACAATAATTCTTTACAAATAGAAGTGCATCGATGAAAATAAAATACAAATATAAATACAAACACAATGAAATCACAAAATACAAATACAATATGCAGTCAATTGTAAAATACAAATCGAAAATAGTTCTTTCAAATCAAGTGTGAACCAAATAAAATATAAATGATGGTGCGAACTAAAAAATACATATACAAGTAAGAACTATAAAATACAAGTACAAATATAATTGCATCAACAAATACAAAAATATAAATGATGGTGTGAATACAAATACGATAAGCAATTGAGGTATTTATGTTATCATCCATGACTTCTGCTCAAGTAACTATATTTTTAAAAAATATAAAATAGAATTAAAAGAGGGATGGCCTTGGCTCAGCGGTAAGCTTGCTTACCGTGGTGTGCCAGGGTCGGGGGTTCGAAACGCCCCTCCAGCAAAGTTGGGGTGAGGGCGCGTAGGTCAGGCCCGGAGTGGTCCCCCCTCCCCGACACCTACGGAGTAGGTATGAACCGAGTCGTCCCTTTTTTTCCTTATAAAATAGAATTAAAAAACGAGAAAGAAAATAAGTACGAAAAAAAAAAAAAAGAGAAATAGAAGCTAGAGATCGAAGAGAGAAAAAAAAAACAATAGGAAAAAAAGAAGAAGAAAAAGGGGGGAAACACGAAAAAGAAAAAGAAAACTAAAAAAAAGGAAGAGAAATAGAAGTTAGAGATCAAAAGAAAAAAAAAAGAAAAGACAGAATCAAAAAGGAAAAAAATGGAAAAGCCCCACAAAGTAAAAAAATGGAAAAAGGGAGAAAAGGGAAAAGTTAAAAAAAAATGATAGTGAATACAAATACAATGCACGATTATGATATTTTCTTCATCATCCATGACTTGTATTCGATGTAGTCATATCTTTCAAAAATACAACAAAATATAAAATGTAGTTAATGTATTTAAATTTTATACAAATAAAGATGGCTTAGTAAAATTAAGGGCAAAAGATCATGGATTAGCCATTTTAAAAAGAAATGGCCTAACTTTGATGTACTGGACAGAAAGTGACACTGGGGCCATTTTATTTTCATTTAGTAGCCATTCATATATATGGCCCAAATCCAGTACCTTTTAATTAGTAGCCATTGACACCTATTTTTTTTTTCCTCCACAACTAAGTTTAATTATGAGTTTTTTCTATTTTAAATAAAATTATAAAATTTATTTTATCCGAATAAAAACTTTTCAAAGTATTTATCTAGGTAATTTTGTCATTTTAAGTAGTGATTATATATTTTCATATTCGTATATATGAAATAGTATAATTTTGTTACTTAAATAAATATTTTATGAAAAAGATGAATTTTAATCAAGGGTTATCTTGAATTCAAATGGGTAAAACCTTGATTTTAATATAATTTATTTTCAAAAAAATATAAAATAAAATAATAATAATAATAATTATTATTATTATTATTTTATTTGGAAAATATTTGTTTGATTTTCTTAAATCACGAATTTTGGAGTTAAATTGGTTATTAATTTATTTTGAATTTTGACTCAATCTAGCCAATTTATTAGATTTAACCATAATTTAAATCAAATTGATCCCAATTACAATTCACTTGACCAGTTGATTTTTTAATTTGGCTAAAATTTAATAAGATTGACGAAGTTCTAACCTAAATGGTCATTTATTAAATGGCCTAAAGCTACCCATTCACTTTTCAAATTAATAGCTGCCCCTAAGGGTGGACATGGTATGGTATATACCGAATACCATATCGAAATTGAAATTTTTTATACCGTAGTATGGATGTTATGGTATTTGATAGGAGTTTTAAATTATTTTGGTATGTGGTACATTATTTCGTGTGTATGCAATAAATATCGAAATACCGTATACTGTGCCAATTTTTTTTAATAATATATAAAACCCATATATATTATATTTAAGATTATTAAATATATTTATATATCATCAATTAGACAATTGAACATAAAAACAACTCTTATTCAGAAATAAATTTTTTGGGAAGCTTATTATTTAGGAGAATTCTGCTTAAGTTTAGGTAATGTTGTTTAGAGTTTGCATCTTGGACTGCTCAATCATGATTGAAATGTTATTTTTGTGTAATTGATTAACAAAGATAGTTGTTAGTATGATATGATTGAGACACTTGTAAAGTTTAAAGTTATAGTTTTTGTTACATGAATATATGTAAGTCGAAATCAAATAAAGTATGGTTACCGAATTACCATACCGTAAAATGCCGAAATTGAATTCAAAAAATACCGAATCATACCGAACTAACTAGGTATGGTAATGGTATTGTTCTTTTAGATACCAAAAATAAAATTTACCGTACCGAAGTTTAAAATACCATACCGGACCGTACCATGCCATCCCTACCCCTTAAATTAATTAACCAGCCCAACATCAAGGCCCAATTCAACAACATAACAACAATAACAGCAGTCCAACAACCCAACATTCTCCTGACCCGGCCCATTTCATTATCTTTTTCAACAAAAAACTATAGAAACAATAATGCGTACACAACAACAACACGTACAACTTTAACAGCGAAGACCGACACCGATCGTACAGCTCCGATCCGACCCCTATACAACCCTCAACCCAATTTTTCTTACACTTTCCGCCTAAATTCTCTTCCCCTTTTGATTTGTGCACTTCATGAACCCTCACGAGGATTCGTATTAAGGAAGGGTCTCGAACCTTCTGGAAAAGCACTGAAACGTTCAAAAATTCATTTTTCTTGGGTGGATCCGTACGAATTCATAAATATTTATGTAAATTTCATTGGTTCTTGGGGATTATTCTTTTTCCCCAATATCTATTGGTTAAACCTATTCAATTTTCTTCAAGAAATCAAAAAAGTCAGTACAAGAATGAGGTTATAATCCCATCCTCATCTCAATTTTAAAAATATCTCAGTTAAAATATTTCTAAACTACCTCCAATTTTTCCCATTCCGCATTGATTGAAACTCAAATTGAATCCCTAATTTCTTCTATATAAAACTCTCTTTGGAGCAAAATTGCCCAAGTCTCAAAAGGGTTGGAAAGGCTTTTTGAGCAAAGAATTAATTTTTTTAGTAAAAATTTTTAGAAAGGCAGTCGATTAATCAAAGTTTTTCAAAAGATTTCTTTCAGTGGTGGTAGATTTTGATGAAGCTTGAGTCCCATTTTGCTGCTCCAAAAAAGGTAAACACACCCTTTCCCTTTTAGTTTATTGCTTTTCTTCTTCATCTCTTTCTTCGTATCAATCTTTATGTAGTCGTAATTATAGTTGGTGGGATTGATGTTGTAGACAACTTTGAAAGCCATAGGTTGTTGTGAATAAATGGTGAATGACGTCTTTGAGATGATATTTTGTTGTTCTTGACCTCATGATTTTCATTCGAGTTCTTGAGATTACTATTTCAGCTTTCTTGATGATTTTCTTTTTCTTAGCTTTGGCTTGTGGCCTTATCGTTTAGTTTGTTCATGGATCGATTCATTTTTTTTCTAGCCATATACTTGCCTATTGATTAAACACATACTGATTTTAGCATATTTGTAGTCTGTTAAGTGTTGAAGTTTCTGTTTTGTTTAAATGTTTGGGATGCTACAACTTCCTCCCTATTTCAACCAGTCCCTCCATTGGGGTGTATGTTCATTGATTTTCTATGATTCATAATACTGGTAGAGTGTCAATGGCTCGAAAAGGGAAATAGTTTCTTCTCAAAAATCAAAGCTAGAGAAACGAGACGCATCCTCGCTATGATAAGTTTCCACCCGTGAAAGTTTTTTTTTTTTATCATTTGATACTTATGAATGAGTATTGATTCTTTTCCATTTCTGTGTTTTGTTTGAAGAATCAAGTATAGAAGAGATTTGTTTATCTTATCCTGAGGTGATAAACCGTTGTGTTCAAGGGTCTTTGCTACTCTATTAGTTTAGGCTCTAATTTGGTCGTAAGTTTCTTTTGTTTTCTGTACGAAATTCCCCGATTACATGAGAAAAATGGAAGTCATTTGAGTCATTTAAATCGACTATTCTTTGGCCTATACAACCGAATAAAGTTTTCTTTGATGAATTCTATTTAATGTTCAATTCATTATCTTCTAGTGGTGGTCAGTGGATATGAAGGCCAAGGACCGAGCTTTATCTTGAAGATTGTTATTTTGTCATTAGAATCGATCCATGTGTCGTTGACTTAGAGTCGACATCATCCCCTCTCTTGTTAAGATTTAAAGCATATTTGCACTTAGACATGAAGCTTTTCTTTTTTGAAATAATTGGAAACCTATCTTCCTTTGGTCTGCGGTCTGTGATAACATAAGGATATTATATAGTCTTGGTATTACCATATTTTCTTGCAAAATGTCAACTTGCAGTTTCCCATTTTTGCCTATATTGTTGAAGTCACTGTTATGTCCTTGAATATGCTTAAAAGACTCAATTTGTTGTTCTTTTTGAGATGAACATCTTGTTTGCAATCTTTCCCTTTTTCTTTTCCAAAAGACACCTTGTTCAGTGAGAAGTAATTTCTTTAGATGCAACTTTTTGATTATCAAGTTATTCAATTCTTCTGTTACGTTTATGCCTGAGTTGTCGCTGTCTCTCTTTCTTAGTCTATTTTTAAATTTTATTTTAAGATGGACGGGATCACTACCTACTTTCTTTGATAGATCTGCTTGTAGCACCTCAACATAAAATTCTTTGTTTTAAACTATGAAGATTTTTTCTTTGTTTTGTCATTTCTATCATTTTAAATTTCCTTAATCGTTATGTGTGTTAGTTCCTTATTCGCAACATTCTAAATTTCCTTTTTATAATAATAATAATAATAATAATAATTATTATTATTATTATTATTATTATTATTTAGAGTAACTGCTTTTATAAAGGTGATTAAGAACTTTTCAGAGAAGAAGTGTAGAAAGAACTTCATTATATCTGTAAACATTAATCACTTAAGCCAATATTAAGCCAATAAATTTCATTTTTAAGGAATTCGTTGTGGTTAAGGAATAAATCTTCTTCTATTAGGCTAAGAATTAGATTTTCTAAAATAAGAAAATGAATATCTTCGTTTAAAGGAATGCATTTGATAATAGTAATTATAGTTTTCTCGGGGAGGAAGTATGTGTAAAAGTTCATGTTAGATTTTCGCGAGATAGAAAATCAGGCAAAGAATTTTCACTACCCTTTTTATATTGTATTTCATAATCAAAAGGGGCTAATTGAGTTTGCCATCTTGCAAATATCAATTTAGAGGCATCATGTTTAAAGTCTTTGTTAAACATAAATTTAACGGATTGAGCATCAGTTCTAATTATAAATCTTTGATTAGACAAATCATCTTGAAATTTTAAAACACATTTTACAATAGTTAACATTTCATGGGCTACTATGACGTATTTTTTCTGACTTTCAGTGCATTTACCAGAATAAAATCGAATCAAACATTCTATTTTTGTATGAGGATTAACTTGTTTAAGTATTCCACCATAACCAATATTAGAAGCATCAGTTTCAACGATTTTTAACTAGTTAGGGTTTGCAAGGGATGTACAAGGAAGAGTTTGAACTCAGTTTTTAATTAATTTTACTAAATCAGTGTGGACTTGAATCCAAGGAGTTTTGTGATCCTTTTTTAGTGTATCATATAAAGGAGCTAAATCGCTAGACAGATTTTCATAAAAAGGGGAAATATAGTTAAGACTACCGAGGAATCTTTGAAGTTGTTTTTTATCAATAGTAATATTAGGGAATTTTTTAGCAAATACTAAAACTCGTTGTATAGGCTCAATAGAACCTTGAGAAATATTATATCCTAAAAATTTAATACTTGTCTGGAATAAACTTATCTTTGGTTTGGAGATGACTAAGCCATTTTGAATAATTATTTGTTTAAATGTATGCAAATGTTTAAAATGAGATTCAAGGGTTTTTGAGAATACTAAAATATCATCAATATAAACAATGATAAAGTCCATATAGGGATTAAAAATGTCATTCATAATTTTTTGAAATTCAGAAGGAGCATTCTTTAAACCGAATGGCATAACATTCCATTCACTGCTCAAAAGGGACATTAAAAGCAGTTCTATAAGTATGTTCTTTATCAATTTGAATTTGCCAATACCCAGATTTCAAATCAAATTTAGAGAATATATTAGCATCATATAATCTGGAAAGTAAGTTCTTTTTATTCGGTATAGGATATCGAATCCATTTTAAAACTTTATTCAGAGGTTTATAGTTTATAACTAATTGAGGATTAGTAACAAAAGGATAATAGATTTGTTTATTCTTATAAGTAGTCTTAAAACCATTTACATCAATATGTGTATAAGGATAAATAGCATTTATAAAAGGTGTTCCTAAGATAATAGGAGGATATAACTGATTTTTTACTAAAAAGAAGAAGTGTGGAATGCAGACTTTATCTTGACATATATGAGTATTTGGTAACTTATAGTTGATATCAAGAGTATGATCAGATGCAGACTTGATTATGTGAGTAGTTTTTTCAAAATATCTGGTTGGAATTAGTCCTTCTTGAATACAACTAACATCAGCACCACTATCAATCATAGCAATATTAGTGATAGAAAATTCCTTATTTATCAGAATAGTGCAATTTATATACCATTTAGGAGCAGTAACTATTTGCATCATCCCATAATCCCTTTTTAAATCTTCTGTTGGACTAAATTTATCAATTTCAGAATTTTTAGAGTATTTCAAATCCTTTTCTTTTCCTTTTGAAGTAATAGAAGTTTCAGGGATGTCAATAATCTTTTCTTCAATTTTTAAAATTCTATGATCGGAGATCATCTGATTTTGTTTTAAGGAGACAATTTCTTTTTTAATTGTCCAACTTTGATTTTTAAATCATTAAAGGTAGTATCTCTACCTGGAGTTTGACTCAACGCAAGACGCCGATTAACTTCGGCTAAGGAATATGACATGTGATAATTATTATAATAGTTATCTTTAGAAATACTAGTATTAGAAGAAGTTTTTTGAGTAGCAAAATTAATGATTTTTTCACGAAGTTTTTTATCAGTAACTTCTTTCAGTAATTCAAGGACATTATCAGCAGTAAGAGTTTGAACATTTAAAACAAGATCTTCAAATTGCGCTTGAAGTTTATATATCATTTCATCACAATTACAAATATCATTATCACAATCATTACATTTATCAACCTGATTGAGTTCACTATCAGAATTAGGTAATTCAAAATCATTTTCAGATGTAGAATCAGATTTGGAATCAGAGGTATATAATAAATTATAAACTTGGTCATGAACTTCTTCAGAAAGTCCTAAGGACTTGAGTTTTTGTAATTTTCAATTTGGAGCTATATGACCATATTGGTTGCACTAATAACACTTAATTTTGGCTAACTCTTTTTTTGATCTATTTTTTGTGAATCTGGTAGACTTACGAAAGGATTTTCTAGTTTCACGTTCTTCTTTGGTTCTATGCCTAGAACGTTTATTTCTATAGGATTTATCAGGCTTGGAATATCTTTGGGATTTTCTTGCTAAGGGTTTATCCATACCAAATTGTTCACAAAAATCTCCTAATTGGGATTTTTCTCTGAGTTTGTCGAGCTTAATCTGTCTGACTAATTTTAACTCGTTGCAAAGGGCTAAGCCTTCTTGAGTACAAGCTACAATAAGCTGACCATAAGTTTTTTCTGAATACTGGACTTTGCCATAAGATACTCTAAGCAATTTTCCAACTCTTTCAGCAAATAAAGGTGGAAGGCCATCAATGAATTTAGTTTTTCAATGGTCATACTTACTTCCGGGTGAATCCATAACCCTACCAAGAAAGGTATCTTTATACCATCTAAATTCTCCTAAGTTTTTGTATTTTAAACCATTAAGAAGAGTTTAAATATTTTCATACTGATTGGTAAATCTTTCTCCAAAATGTTCAATAATTGTAAGTATAAGGGTATAGACAACATCTGATCGTCCTGCCCAAAGTGGTCTACCTAGATTATCTTTTCTAGGTTTATCATTGGTGGCATTAAAAATAGCCTCACGTTTATCGTCATCTAGGAAATTATCCCACCAGCCTCGAAGTTGGCCAGTAAATCCCGCAACAATCATTTTACAAATTGTTGGGTCAGTACGATTGGCTTGATTCTTTGGCGAAACAACGGCTGTGGCAATAGTAGCATACATGGACATCCGATGGATAAGAATAGAGATTTGTCGATCAGATAATTCGTCAATATTTCATTCATAAATAGCTTCTCCACTATAGGAAGTATTTGTTTGATTCCAATCTCTTTCCTCTATCAGAACATCTTGAGGAGTTGGACGTGGATAATATGCAGTAGACATACGGGGAATATCAACGTATTTTTTTTTGGTTGTTTTTTAATCATACCTCTTAGCTTATTTAGCTCGAAAGAGATTACATCTCCAGTATTTTGAGTAGATTCGATATTATCAGCAAAATTAGACTCGAGATTTTGCACAAAATCATCAGAAATATTAAGAGGTTGAATGTTTAAACGAGAGAATTTTTTGTCTAAGAGTTTTTCTAATTGGTCTAACTGAGAAACTTTTTCAAAATCCTTCTATTCCAGGAGGTCTTTGGATACAAGGTTTAGATAAAATATATCCTTCTTCTTCTTCTTCTTTGTTTTTGGAAGTAGAAGGAATGTTAGAGGAATTCATCTGCGGGCTAAGTTTGTTAACTAATTCAATTAATTCGTCAAGTTTTTTATCAAGAGAGGAAATATGTTCTCCTAAAACCTTAACATAGAGAATCAAATAATTATTTTGGGCGATAAGGTTATTTATTTCAGAAACAATAATTTTTTCAACATCTTCACCGATAAATTTTTGGAAAGCAGAAAAAGTCATTCCAGTATTATTGGGTAATATAAAGGAAGACTGAGGAGGATATATTGCCTGAGTAATTGTATCATCAGAATTTTGATAAGATCTTTCAATTATTTTGATATATGACGACAAATATGCAGACATAAACCATGGTACAAAAAAATAATGTTATTATGCAAGACACACATTTCATAGAATTCTTCGAAAATAATTCATAATTCATCAGGATTATAAGTCTCGAAAAACCATGTCCTAAATGTTATCCATTTTTCAAAAAAATAATTCTTTCTGAATATATTTTCTTGCCTGAGAACCAGGACTAAAATCAATAAGTTGTGTCATCATAGTTAAACAGAATTGATATCAAAATCCATCTCAGATGGGGTAGGATTTTCATTATCAAAATCTTGAACTATATTAGTTTTGGAGTTGATTTTATCTTTTCTACACCTTTAGGTGTAACATGTGAATTTGCAGAATTAATAGTATGCAAGGATGCCGCTCGATTTCTAGCCGGACCATAATATATGATGTATAGAAGGAAGTCTTCTTGGTAATGAAAAACAATTTCTATAGACTGGGGGATTATTATCAAATTGTAGACAAATTCGTCCATCTGAATTTTGAGTTACTTGAGTTAACTCTGAATTAGTCACATCCTCCGCCAATTATTTTGGGGAAGTGACTGAGTTTAAAATTCATGTTTTGGGGAAGTCAATTTCATCCCATCGAATAGGTCTTCGGGTAGTAACCCTGGATTTTATAAAATTAGTTTCAATAAGCATAGTGCAATCAAAATTATCATCTATTAGTTTACATCGAGGATTAAAGTTGATAATAAACGATAGTATATGCGGTAAGATAATCCTATTAATTCAGATCCAGGGGCATAATCATATCCATGAGTTTTCACATTTAAGGTTAAACCATGAAGGATATTTACATCAGTTAGAGATAACTGTAAATTTGGCTGAGTATTAAAATATACAGGACCATAGGCAAGAGTAGATTCAATAGATCCCATTAAGGATTTTCTAAAATTTAAATTTCTAGCATCACGCAAAGCAGCTAAAAATGTTTCAGGGAGACCCTTTAGTGTTAAAGGTCGAAAGACAATTTGTACTATGCCAATATGCATATAATTATAATTACGTTTAAAAATATCAATATCATGCTTATTAAGAAGATGAATAGTCTATTCATCAGCATTTAAAGCAAGGGATTGCTCAGTTGTTTTAATAATTTGTTTATGTTTTATTTTATCAAAAAATCCGTATTCATATATGGTTTTTAATTCAACTTTTGGAATTGTCCATTTATTTAGTAAATTCATATCTTGAGGTAAATCTACCTCTTCTAGTTTTGTACTTTTAGTACTAACTTCTCCCATATCCATAATTATAAAAGCCTTATATCTATGCTAAAAATCTTCACCCCACTTAACATATTTACTATGAAAAATCACAAGCTCTGATACCATTAACAGGATCTCTTAGGCTGGGGTATGCCACTCAGCCTACCAGACCATATAACAATATCGGATTAAGCCATAGTCGGAAGACCGAACCAAAGCACCAATCGAAATAGAAAAGAATCTTAAATAGTTAATGACTGTATGGACTCTTTTACCCAAACATGGGGCCTGTCAGAGATTTAATAACCTTATGTTAAACCTATGTGTCTAGAAGTTCTAATTGTGCAGAATTCACCCTTTTTGTAATAGTATAATGGGCTAGGGAGGCACAACTTACTAGACGGAGTCACAAAGACAAGGTTAACATAAGTGTATTGAACTCGACTGTACCTCCATTTTGGAACCAAGTCAAAGATTCTTTTATATTTTTATAGAGTCTGGAGCTTTCATAGTTAACATGACAGCGAAGTTAGATCTTCAACATAGATATAAGAAACCTTTCAGCCGGACATAGTCACGGCTGGGTTAGGGTAGAAGTTTAATTAAATGAACACAAGTAAGAAAGAGATATGTACCTGACTAGCTGGGAACCAGACTAAAATAGTAGTAAATAGTAGCTTCTTCTTTTATTGAATTCTTAAATATGTTACAGAGAGAGAGAGAGTTTTTTGGAAAACAAAAGGAGAGAACTTCTGAACTCCTGCCTCTTCACAAGAATGAGGCGTCTATAAATAATAAAAATGGAATCTTGAATAATAATAGATGGGTCCCTGTGCACAGTGATTTTATTATTACAAAAGGAAAAATTAGAGGGGTCTTTATCAAACAGTCATATCTTGTCTTTTTCTTTCCATTTCTTGATGAATGCTTCATCCTTTTCAATTTCTTCCTCTTCTATCAGAATTTCCAGAGGTTGAGAATCGGTAATATCTTCAGTATTTGCTTTGGTGCTATTCATTGAGATATCTGAATTTTGCTCAACAGTTTGCAGTAATTTATCTCTGACTTCTGATAAATATTCTTCTATCATTTGCATTTTATTTCTGTCATGTGCAGATATCCTCCTAGAAACATAGTTAAGACTTTTTTCTTCAACCAAAATGGATTTTTTGGGAGTTTTTTCATATTCAGCAATTTTCTTGATTATTTCCTCTCTTTGATCATGACCATAGGTGAGTTTAGTCTCTGGATCTTTCCGAAGCAATTTGTCCCAGAAGTTGTAATAGAATATTTGGTATAAGGCAGGAATTTGTTGAATGTCATAGCCTATTTCTACGGACCATCGATGGATCCAAGGGATAGAGAATTCTATGTAGAAATACATCTGATCAATAGTATCGATTTTTCAAATATGATCTGAAAGATATAATTCTGTTAAGAAAGGGGAGGATTTTTTCCATGAATAGTACAGAGAAGAATATTTTGGAGGTAATATTTTGATTGTAGGTCCATGTTGAGTTCACCATTGAATAAACCAATTTGGAATAGGCTTTTCAAATACTTTAGCACAAAGTTTTATAAACCAAGTGTGTTTGTGCTTATAATTATTATAATATAATACTTGAGAAAAGGCTTTAATATAATCCCAGTAGGTGAAATTGGCAAGTGTTTGTCCCATTGGCCCCATTGGCATAGATCGTTGAGTCATTGACGAAATACCCATTCTTTAATAGGAATAAGTTTTTTAATTACCATTTTGGAGTATCCATGTACTCCAGGGGTAGTTTCTCCGGGGGGCTGTGATCAAAGGTTGTACTAAATGCTTGCACTAATATGTGTTCATAACAAGTCTAAGTTTTGTATGATTCACCAGTAAAATATACGTTGGCAGTAAGATAATTTTTTAGTATTCGCCATGCTTCTTTAGAATTTTCTTGTCCAGGAATATGCTGATTTTCAATATATAATATAAGTTCTCTAGCATCCAATTTTTCATATGAAGGCTTATCTTCAGAATTTTCTTGAACTATGGACGCAAAAGAATCTGCAGTTTTTTGTTGATCTGATAGATAATATTGCAGTTGTTTATATAACGGATGATTTTCAGGAATATCTTCTAGATGTACAGAAGAGCTAATATTCAGAGTTTTGGATGATGATGATTCATCTTGAGGAATTTTTGAATTAATTAAAGTTCTATTTCCTCGTTGTAATATAGGAAAATTAGAACTTGCAGAGCTATATGTAGAATTTCTTCGATCAAAATATGAAGGGTTTGTTCGTCCTCCTTGATATGAAGAGTTTTGACTCCTTCTACCCCATCCTCTTTCTTTGGCTATTTCCCAAGAAGGATCCATAGTGCATCAATAATCAGGAATTTGATCAGCATACCATATTCAGAGAGATCTTCATAAAGTGTGTCCTTTGTGATAAGATCATCAATGACTTTTCAAAGTATGAGCATGTGTAAATCCTATTATTTTGTGCGTGAATGTATCTTCGTAGTATTAAAGTGTTAGTTACCTATATCTAGAATATGTATTAAGTCGTTACCTTTTTTTTCTATGGCATGTGAACTTGTTTTGGAGTCCACAATGGACTCCCTCCCATTGCAGTTTCTAAATTTTCCAATGAGGCCCATCCCCTCAAAGACTAAGTCCAAAGTCGGCTATATGGCATACGAGTGCAAGAAGACGGGTCAAAACCCATTGATAAAGTTGCTAGGATTTAGAGACTTGAAAAGTCTCAATTTGATTTCTTTATTATTTTTTATTTATTTATTTATTCATTTATTTTGGGGCCTCGAAGCCAAAGTTGTAACTTAATATAGATGAAGTGCATTTTTGGGCCTTCAAGGTACGAAAACTAGTTAGGACAGATTGCGGGCCAAAGGCCCAAAAGATTGGATAAGGACAGGTGAAAGTGGCCCAAAAGCTCAAATGATTAGATTAGGACAAGTGAATATGGGTCGAAAGTCCAAATGAGTAGTTTAGGACAGGTGCAGGTGGGCCAAAAATCCAAATTAGCTTAGGACAGGTTTTATGGGTTTAGGCCCAAGAGCCTAAATCTATTAATTTTGTCCCTTACCTCTTTCTATGTTTATTTGCTATCTATTCCTTCAAACTTCGTTAAATTACATTTTAAGTCGTTAAAAAACTGGTTTTGCATAAACCACAAAATAGTTTTTTCCTTAATCAAATTCTTCTCTAAATCTAAAAAACAAATGTCTTTTCAAAGTTAGTCATGAAAGTTATTTTTAAATAGTCTGGATAACCGCAAGTTAGTGGATACTGATGTTGGGTGTATTTATGCATTTTAGTGTCACTATTCTAGTCGTTTTAGCCTTATTTTGAGGATGATCCTATTATAAATGGGTTGATAATGTGATAAATATGTATCAAAGTGTTAAATCATGTTTTTACAATGGTTACAAGTGTTTTCTAACAAGTTTTTACTTCAAAGGGTCAATTAGAGTTCAATCGGAGAAACTAGTGTTACTAGCTGGAGCTAGGTGCTTGTCTAGTTTATCTTGTTGGATTATATTGTGTTTAATGTGTTAGAATTTGTTTTAATGATGTTATTTTATGTGGAACAACTTTTTAGAAGTGTACAAAGTTCAATTGTGTCAAGGAAAGAGTCAAAACGTTGAGTGGAAGATCATGGAAAATTGCCTAGTCTAAGCTCTTGTTTTTGAGTCGCTGTGATGGATGTTGTGTTGTTTGACCCTATAAATCGTGTGGTGTGTTATTGTAGTATCCTTTGTGAGCTTAATATTATTATATATGGATGATATATAGTATGGAAAATCATTAAAAAGACACCACAATACAAGGATGAAAGGAGGAAGGACCAATACTTAACCAAAATTCGGAGGGCAACTTCCAGTGGCACCATGCGATTAGCATGCGTCCCATGCTCTATTCCTATGGAATAGAGGGCGGTTCTAATGATTCATTCCATAGGAATAGATGGTGTGACACATTCTCTACTCCACCCCTGGGCGTTTCATGCTAAATTGACTTCTACACGGACTTGACTTACCCTTATGCTATAAATATATGTTGTATCACATTTTTACATATATTTGAACATATTTTGGAGAGTAAGAGGCTTATACAACTTCATAATTAGGTTTTTATTATTTTTATTTAGTTTATTCATATTTTTAGTCGTTAATTACAATATTGTGAGTATGATTATGACTATGCGTGGCTAAACGTCCTCTTTTTGAGGTTGAAGCCAAGAACATGAGTATTATTTTTTTGAATTAAGTTCATTTGATTTGCTTACCATTATTGGTTGCTTTTTTATTCTTGTTATAGCTATTTTAAGGATTGGCGACCCTTAGAATACATCTATTATCAACCTTGTGAACTCGAAAGAGGGAATAGGAAGATAGAACATGAGAATAAACAAAGTTTGGTTTGTATTCTTTTATGAAATAAGGAATTCAAATTAGTATCTAGGATAGGGATGTACTTAGATGTCTTACTTGATTCATACGTAAGAGGATAGCTTTAAGAACTTAAGTGAACTATTACATCCTCGCTCAATGATGTAGTTGTAAGGTTCAACTTAGTTAAAGGATTAGAGGTTGGGAAACCATAATCATGTAATTAACCCTACGAATCAACAACCAAGATAAGCAAGTTAACAAATGAAGTTCAATACGTAGTATGATTGTTCAAAGTGCTTCAACCCTGAGTATTCTCATATTGATTGTCTCAAGATCTTTAATTTATGCACTGTTTCCTTTACATTCAATTTACAAACTCCAAACTCTATTGTGTTCACTCTCGCATCAATTGAATCTAAACTGTGACTGAAATAGGATAGTTGCTAAATCAAGTCTCTGTGGGATCGATACTTGGCCTTTATTAGGCCACTCTACTACTTGATAAGACCACGTATAGTTGCGTGTGCACTTGGGCGCTGTCAGATACTCCTGGTGTTTTAACAACCTTCCAAGAGTATTAATAGGAACCACTTACTCAAAATTTCTAAACGTAAAGGATTTTTCTGTTTTGAATCGTTTAAATAAATTTTGAAGGTTTCTTGATTTCCCTAAATAAATCAAGTGGCGACTCTGTTTTCAAAAATCGAGTTTGAAAACTTTTTCAAAAGTATTTGAATTAGTAAAACCGTAATAGTCATCTTTTCTTGCAAAACAGAAATGACGACTTTGCTGGAGAATATAGCTAAGTTCTAACCAAATATTTGAATTAGCTTCTTTGACTAACTATTTGGGTTTGTACTATTTAAATTAATTGTGTGCTTATGCATTTAATTTTTTTGAAGTTTAATTGTTTCATTTCATGGCACACTCTTCTATTTGAAATATATAAATTGTTTGGGGTTTCTCAGATGTTGCGGCCCCTATTGTTCAATTCTAAATCAAGTATTGGAAATACGATGATTTTTTGGCACGTTAGGCATTCGATGATTGTTTGTATTTCCGAACCCAAGTTGTCCACTTGGAAACCTGATCCAAACCCACTCCAAACACCTAGGATAGAGCGAAAATCATAACCCTCTTTTTAGGCATGAGCTTATGACGACCCAATAGCTAAGGGGGTATTGGGACCATTAGAAAACCTTCCCTGTGTCTATTATCCATGAGCCAATTATAGACGAATCATATTTATATGTCAGAGAAATATATGTTATTTAATCCAATCCATTATCCTTTGGGTTAGGGGGAAGTGTTATTTTGTTTGCTTTCATGTAGGAAGGTCTCAACCGTAACCTTGCAAAAGATTCAAGATGGTTACCAAACCTGATAACTTCCTAATAGTGTGGTGGTCCCATATGAGTGCAAAATATAAAGAGATTGTTAGTACGCATATCGGGCATCTACCTTTGCTTATAGAGATGGATGTTTGGCCTGAAATGATCCATGTGTTAATGGAATTTTAGAATGATGACAAATGGTGTTTCACTTCGGGGAAGTTGAATTAACCCCAAGTATTGAATAAGTAGTGACTTGTTATGAAAGCATCGATATGTGCAAAAAAGAAGGAGTTCACCCGACAATAACATTCTAGTCCCTATTGTATGGAACTATCAAAAAATCAAGGATGCCTTTTCGATCGATGATGATACTTGTTTGGGGGAACGTGATAGGGAAAATAACCTTTTTGTGAGTTGTATCGCCGGTTCGGAAGGTATAACATTTCATGAAATTCGGGCATAAATTTGAATCAAAGTCAAAATGGAAGGAGAAAAGAACATTTGCTTTTGCGGTGGGCTTACTTGGAACTATGGTGTTCCCACAAAGATAAAATGGTACCATTCATCCAAGTGTCATTATGGTGACACACGCCCTCTTCTACGGTGGTGATTACGGTTCCACTAAGGTATTACATACCTTATCCCTTATGATTGTCACTGAAATATGTCGAGCTTTGGAAAGATGTCAAAAGGGTCGTCGTTTCTTTAAAGGATGTAACCTTATCTTGGAATGATGGATGACGAAGAATTTGTTAAAGATCCTAGAGTGGAGCAGCCAAACCCCGAAAAAAGGTAGATCATCTATCATCATATATCATTTGGTTGTCTCTACAACCTTTTAAGATGAAAAAACTCCATAATTTTGGTTTAAGATTTTGTGGAACTAGGAGATGACAATGTCTAGTAGTCAATTAAATATCTTTGTCCAAGGAAGTATTACTCGAGGGGATGAATGACCTTCTTTTAATACTTCCAGGTCTTAGGGGCACTCGTCCTTATAATCCTAACAGAGTCCTTAGACAATTCAAAATCAAGCAAGAAACAACGCAAACTACGCCTATGGTTAGATTCATTATCGAGTATGAAGAAGGCAAAACCCCGCTCAAGGACTACATGGTAAAGGGGTGGAGGAGAAGAAAGACTGAAGAAATCTTTTTTTGTATCGGGTATGAACCCGAGAATAGTGATACCTACAAAGAGTGGTTGAAGAAGAATCTTGCCGGAATATTGTTCCCGGGTCCGAATATGCCTACACAAATCATTGATGTAGAAACAAAACATCAGATTCGACTCCATAAGCTTAAAAATGAATTCATAAAAGTGAAATTATGCACCAGCAAATTCATATGGAGGATACCTCAACCATACACCAGTTGACAGAAGAATTAAAGTAAGCCAGCCAAGAGGTGGATGGTGTTAGGCGATGTTTAATTTATTTGGATGATTGCATGGTTTCCCAGATTGATAGCATAGATAAGATAACTCATGAGAATAAAGAACAATTTGATAACGCTCAAACTACAGCTCTCGTAAGAGTGTAAGCGGTCGTTGTCAAATATAGAACCCAACTGGGTTGGGTATCGAATCCCACAGGGAATACTTGGTCACTAAGTAAGCAACAATTATTAGACTTTTGATGAAAGTTCTGCGAATAAAGGGGGATTTTGTGCGTGCAAATGATGTAAACAAAATAGTAGAGTAAAAACGAAAAATAGAAGAGTAAAACGGAGTACTTGGTAGGTTTTAATCAATGAGAATTGAGAGTTAGGGTTATGTCCACCTTATGAGTTATACGTATCTATTGACTATGAGTTTTGCGGAATTCAGACATGCATGCGCTTATAGAGATTCGTATTCTATGGTAAATCCAGGCGTCTTTCGACCATCAAAGATTATTTCACTTTAACTCTTTCGAGCTTAAAGCGTATCTAATGGTACGGAGTCTCCAAGAGGTTAATCCAGTTACGACACTAACTTTTAAACAGGGGTTGGTGCCCTATTTCCTTGATATTCTCTCTTTTCCAGACATGTAACTTTTCTTTCGAACAAGTTAATGCTATACTGGCGTATTCTATATGTTTGCAACCACAAGAATTTATATTAAGATGAAGAGAAGAATGATATAAGCAGCATACGTGTCAAGAATTCACAAACTCATAGCAATAGATAGTATCTCATAAGACTTCCATAACCCTAACCGAGAAGTTTAGCTACTCATGAGTGCAACGGAAAACACAATAGCAATTATCATCATACCAAAATAAGAATCTCACGTGATGTATGTTTTGGTAGGGCTTGTGGCGTGAATTCCTTGCAAAATAGCGTTTCTCTTGTTATGAAAATTAAAAGTCGAATGGATGAAAAGAAGGCAAGAAGAATTAATTGAAAGAGAATTGTTTTTTATTGTAATAATGCTTGCTAAAAAGTTCAGCATCATAGGGTTTTTATAACACCCATATCCTATTCCTACTAGGCTACTGCGTACTTATCCTAATCCTACTAGGATACTGCATCCTTATCCTAATCCTACTAAGTTACTGCTGATCCCCAAGTCTTTGGTAATGCTGTTTTTGCCCGGGACAAGTTTTCCATGCGTCACTTCCAGTCCATAGGCGTCCAAACGCTGCTTTCCTTCTTTCGTGAAGCTTCCTTTGGCGTCAAGTTATCCATAAAATGCTGAAATCTTCATCATTTATACCTGAAAACTTGCTAATCACGTTGGTTAGCTCACTTACAGGAAAAAGGACTAAAAGTGCAGGAATTATATATTTTGTCCTTAAAACTTAGCTAAAATATGGGTGAATTAAGGTGCTTTAGGCGTGTAAATACGCCTAACATCACAATTATGCGGGAGTTATTTGATCACCAACAAATATCACATATGGCAAGAGGTAGACAAAACTAAGAGGGAGAAATCCGATGAGAGATCATCTGGATGTTAGTTTTTTTATTTTCATCCCCTGCACGGGACCTTGTTCTTTTTCTCATGACTTTTACCGTTCCTATAGATTGTATCCATTTTTTGCAACTTTGTAGGCATTTATGCCTATTTTATATATCTATGGAGATTTTGGGGGGATAATGGATTGGTTTTAAAAGACATATATTTTCTTCAAAATTTGCTAGGCCAACCCTTGGCTCACAAGGGTCACCCTAACTAGGATGTGCGCTTATTATAATATTGTTGTGTGATATAACTGTCTTATGTGTTTATGTGCATTTGTTTGAATCAAAGGAGAATTTATCCACTATGCTCTCGTGGATCAGTTTGCCTATGATGAAACAACTCTATATGGTTACTTCTTGTCGAATATCTTGTATTGTTTATCATGTATGGGATCTAATATGTCTGCCTTTGAGTTATTTTACTTTGTAGATAATAGAATACTACTTCGTGTTGAAATAAGCTGGTTGAACATCCTTACTTCACCTGGTCAGAAGCTGGTAAAATCCTATCCCCTAGCTATAATTCAAATATGACTGGAAATGACGAGGACAATGCTTTAATCCTCAGGGACAATGTGATAGCAAAGTAGAGCGAGATGATCGCTGAGCTTGTAAGGAAGCTGGAAATGTTCCAAGAGGTAATAAAATCGTACTAGATATTTGGCTAATCCGACCATTAACGTCAACGCTCCTTTCCTAGAGGGACACAGGCCCCCCTCCAAATTTCTCCCCTCAATACCTCTATTCTTGAGAATCATCTAAGCAACATATTATCCACATCAACTTCCACTTCCCAATTACCCATAGATAATCCAATAATTCATACTTTACCTATCCAAAACACCAACCGAGACAACAATCTAGATGTTTACCTTCCACAAAATCCATCTATAACTCTAGAAAATATGTCTTTAATTCCACAAAGTAACTCTCAAACTTGTCCAAACCATTCCTAAATTCCATAAAATATCCCTAATCCCCAAAATATTCTCCCTATCTACCACCCAACCTCTTCTCATTGTCAAAATTAATCTACCATCCTAAATCCTTCTAATAATCGACCTGTACCTCCAACCCCTTTTCATGTCATTACATCCCCTGACATCTATAACCCTTTCCTGATCTCGAGGTAGATAATTATGAGGAAAAGAAATAAAGAATCGAGCATGAAAAGAAGTTGCTAGCCATGAATAAAGAGATTATGAGGATTAAGAAAGCTTATGAGATAGGGGATAATGTTCATCTCGGGTATGATGATCTGTGTGTTAACACTGGGGTAGATCTACTAGAAGGGTACAAGATCCTTAAATTCAAAGCATTTAATGACACTGGAAACCCTATGGCTTACTTAAGAAGATATTGTGATCAAATGGTCAGAGTAGGGAGAAATGAGGCATTACGAGATCAAATGGTCAGAGTAGGGAGAAATGAGGCATTACGAATGCGCCTATTTAGCCGAAGCTTAAGTGTAAAGCTTTAGATTGGTTTACGTCTCTGGAACTAAAAAGATGGTATGGCTAGAGGGCATTGGAGAAAAACATTCTCTATAGGTTTGTGTATAACATTATAATAGTTCCTGACTGACACTCACTGAACCAAATTAAGTAGAAGAATGATGAGTGTTTTTGAGACTATGCCTATCACTGGAGAAAAAATAATTCTAAGGTAAAACTTCCCATGACTAAGGAGGAAATAGTGTCGGTGTTCTCGCATTCAAGAGGGAGAATTTTATACTAGCATGGTATTAGCAGTTTGGGCAACGTTCATAGATTTAGTAAAAATCAGGGAGTCGCTAGAAGAAGGTATTCAAATGAGGATGATTATAAAAACCCCAACATCATCTGGGTCTTCTATGTCCCCGAAGAAGAAGAGAGAAGATGTGACTGTAGTCTTTTCTGATGCCATTGCTAAATTGCAGAAGAAATTCAAGCCAAGGAACATTCTTTCTTCTCCACCACCCCCAAGTCTTCAATTTGTCTTCTACGCCCAACCTCTACACTAAGATCCACATCGAAATATCAAACCTCAATACCAAGCTCCATATCTAAATATACAATCCCAATACCAATCTCTACAACCAAATATCCTCCCATAATACCAAGCTCTACAACCAAATATTTTACCCCAATATCAGATTCCACAACCAAATTATCAGCGTAATGTCCAAACCACCCTTCTAAATCATCAAAGAAATGTCCAAGTGCCTCCAAACTATCATCAAGTACCTCCTCCCACTAACTAAAACAATTATAACCTCCCTCGCTCAAACCTCGAAACCCCCCCTCAAAACTTCATGCCATTAGATGAAAGCCATACCCAACTCTTTAAAAGATTAAGAGAAGATGATTATTTGTAGTGTATCCAACCAAAACCTATCAATCCTAATTTTTTCATGCCGATCAAAGCCGTGCCTATCATTCAGGAGCGGCCGAGCACAATATCGAAGATTGTACCAACCTAAAACATAAGATCCAAGACTTGATTGATCAAAAGGTTATTACTCTTCTATCACCGATGCCAAATTTCAATAATAATCCATTGCCTAATTATGGGGGAGCCACGCTGAGCACGATCAAAATAGAAGATGAATGGGTATCTAACAAGACTATTATTAGGGTTGATTTGAAAAAGTCTAAAAAGATGAAAGGAGTAGAGAATATTGAGAGAACCATGGCTCCTTTAAGTATTAATGAAAGGATCCTATTTATAGTGATGGCATCCCCAAATCAAGCATATGCTCCACCACCGCCTAGAAAGGAATTTATTGCAGAGACTGCCACCACCCACAAAATAACATGATCCAGACGGTGCTATACTCCCAAGAATTTATACAACATAAAGTATTCATAGAAAAGGCCAATCACAGAAGGGGAGGCCAAAGAATTTTGGAGGCATATGCAGCCAAAGAAATAGTCATTTCTCAAGCATTTGGGAAAAAACTCCGGCCAAAATTTCTATTTGGGCGCTATTAATGAGTTTGCAATACCACCAATAAGCTTTATTGAAATTCCTAGATGAAATATATGTTCCCGCTGGCACGAATGTTGAAAATTTGGTTGCAATGATAGGGAATGTTATGGAAGTCACCACATATCATTTAGTGAGGAAAAGTTGCCTTTTGAAGGAGTAATGCATAACAAAGCCTTGTATATTACTTTCAATTATCATGCCTTTATGGTTAATTGGGTATTGATAGATGACAGATCTGGTTTGAAAATTTATCCTCTTTCCACATTGACTCAACTAGGTTATGACTTGGTTAAGATTCACAGAAGCCATGTTAGTGTGTGACCTTTTGATAGAGGGCAAAAAGATACTATAGGTGAAGTTGACTTGTGCATCTAGATGGGACACACTGAATTCAAGACTAAATTTTATGTTATGCATGTCTGTCTTAGTTACAACCTACTTTTGGGGAGGCTATGGATTCATGGTGAGAAAGCTGTTTCATCGCCTCTTTATCAATTGTTGAAATTCATTTGGGAAAACCACGAGGTAGTCATTCAAGGAGAAGGAAGTCATTTGAATCATCCCAATGATTATGTAATTATGATTGAAGATATTTCAAGGGGTAGCAATGTCATGACCCAAACCAGGGCCTGGCTATGACGGGTATCTCAAGTCCAATGAGGACCGAACACCACCCTCTTTGCTTAGGCAAATGGAATATAACACACTGGCAATATTTGAATTTCGAACATATAACAAGATAGAAAGTAATAAGTTCAAACACATCTAAGAGTTTCAACATCAATACCCAATCCACAAAATATCCACAAAGCCTCTATACCATAAACCAACCTACGTTGAGACATGCCTCTGACTCTGACAATGACAATAACAATGGTAATGTTAATATAAAGTATTTAATTATAATTCATGAAATAAAACCGATGTAATGATCAAGTATTTCGGAGAGTGGAAGCTCACCACTTACTACAACCGATCAACGAACCGAGCTGATCCTCCTAACACTATGCAAGAAAAGTAGGATTGCCTTTGGACCCTATATCACATAGGGATGCAATGTCTGTAGATGGTTAGTGGGTTGAGAACTATCATGTAACTTAAGTATAAGGATAAAGTAATTCCATGGTCAATAATACAAAATCAGTCCAAAAATCTAAATGCACACAAGCATATGAATATACATATATATCACGTGCCAGGGTAGGGAACAAGGCTTCGCATGAACTTTAAATCATTTACTTGGATTGTGTAGCTTGACCATCATAAAACTACCCAATCAGTGGTCGGGTCCCAGTGCATTTTAGTCGCATGAATTGGGGATATCTGTAATACCCCAAAAAATTTTTCGTTGAAATTTTGTGCGTAAACGTGTTGGGTTCTATCTTTTAGAATGAATTATAAATTTTACATGTTGAATGTCTTAGATTATGACCCACCATTGCGTAGAGTATCGAATAATCTTTCCAATGATATGTGGATCATCCAAAACAGACACCTGAGTGACGAGTTATGAACATTCCAATCGAACCGTGAATAGTAGTGAACAGTAAAATGTGCAGGAAAAAGTACTGAGGCTTGACATATTTTTTCTCCAACTTTAAACGATCATAACTCCTTGTACATAATGATCTGGGTGTTCTACTATATATAAACGAAAATATCTACGAGTCCTCTTTCCAATGAAATTAGTTTCATCCAATTCGTCTATTGGAGCAAGAAGTTATGGTCGATCTACTTTAGCCTATCAAAAGCAAATTTTTGGGTTAACTTCAAAGGATCATAACTCCTCGTACACAATGATCTGGGTGAGATACTATATATCAACGAAAAGATATGAGAGTCTTTTTTCTAAAAAAATAGATTTATTTAATTTGGATATCGGAGTAAAACATTATGGTTGATCTACTTCAGACTATCAAAATAGTCCACCAAAGGACATATTCGAGAATTATTTGATTTTTAGGGGCATTTTGGTCATTCTCCCTCACCCAAAATTCGTCCAAACCCTATATTAAAGCCTATTAGAAGTATTATATGTTATATTTCATCAAATTCTCTCAAAAAGAAAACCCTAAGCTCCTACATCCAACTTCAAGAACCTCCAAAGTTCACCATTAATTCTGCAAATTTATTTAAGATTCCAAGTTCCTAGTTCAAGAACTCCAAGAACCATCATTCAAAGGCACAATTAACATCTAAAAAATGTGTATCGATCTAAAGTTCATCATTCAAGCTATGTGGGGTTTTTCAACAAGAACTCTCTTTCGTTCTTGTGCCCAAAGGTAATTTTCTTTACAAAGGCATGATTTGTATGAATTTAAAGCATGAACCCATATCTTATGATGATTATTATGAAATATTTATATTTATGATTTTGGAAGATGAATTTACATGTGTGGAGATATAAAGCATGAATCTTGAATGATATTTATCATGATTTTGATATTTGGGTCGTGAATCCCCATTAGAAATTGTGTTTTTTTAAAAAGGTGTGTGTTATAAGCACGTTGATATTGAATATTTGATATATTTTAAATTATTTGACCTTTTGGTCTTAATGGAGTTATTTTGAACTCGAGTGTGAAAGAAATCCATAACGTGGTTGATTTTGATAGATGGGAAGCATGATGGCTCCTGATGTATATTTATATATTACTGAAATTGTTTTGTTGTGGATTATCTTTGAAATAATCTGACCTAAGTCTGGGAGAAATCTTTAGCACCGAGTGGGAGGTATAAAGAGACCTTACTTTCCTAGAACTGCGTGTCCCCGTAGGAGTGAGCCTAAGGATGATTTATATAGTGATCACTAGTTTATGTGGATTTGATATCGATAGTCCTATTCCAATGGTAAGGATAGGACGGCTCTCCCCAATGTGTGTTGTACATTGGACTCTATATAGCTCACATGGTTTATGTCGGTTATAG
Source organism: Capsicum baccatum var. pendulum (assembly GCA_030864225.1). Lineage (NCBI taxonomy): Eukaryota > Viridiplantae > Streptophyta > Magnoliopsida > Solanales > Solanaceae > Capsicum > Capsicum baccatum. The sequence continues at coordinate 68,185,196 of CM061558.1, read as the reverse complement.
GATCTTCCAGTGTGTATGAGTTTCCTTGTGTCTATAGTGAATGGTGAAGTAATTTGAAAGTGGAATTGTGAAAGTTATTCTTTCAAAAGATTTAAATGATATTTACATTATGAGAATTGATATTCTTGATGAATTGAAAGTGATTGACAAATTATATGATGACTCACATGTGTTATTGTACTTATTTCATCCTCTCATAATTATGATGATTTTCTTCGGGCTATATGAGTCTTTCATACATCCTGCATATTTCTTATAAATATTTATGATGATGATGTTTATACAACTACATACACCCCTATATACTCGGTTTCTTTCTATGGTACTGACCTACATCTTTGGATGTGGGCTGTATTTTTTTGGAATGTAGGTTCAGGTGCTCAGTTCTAGGTTCGACAGTGATTCTTCGGACAAGCTATTCTACATCCTCTGTTGTGGTGAGTCCTCATATTCTGAGGATGTGATGTCTGATGTTGGTTTCGTGGAATTGTTTAAATTTGATAACTGAGTATGAGTCAGTTGGGGCATGTCTCAATGGCTCACTGGTTTTATTGATTTTTTTAGAGGCTTGTCAGACTAGTATAGATGTTGGAAGTTGACTAATAAGTCGTATTTTGTTATCTTTCTGAAATTATTTTATTCTTGGATGATGATTACTCTGTTGATATTTGAGGGTTATTTATGGAAACCCCATTGATTTGTGTTGAACTGAATGAAAATGACTCAAAGGGTTAGCTTGGGGCTACTCATAGCCTCAAGCACCGTGTGACGCTCCAGGACCCATTTTCCGAGGCATTACAAACTTGGTATCAGAGCCAAGTTTTGAGGTATCCTAGGGAGTCTGACAAGCCGCGTTAAGTAGATTCTTGATCATCAGTGTGTAGCGCGCCACACCTATGAGCAAGAGGCTACAAAACATTTTAGGAAAAAGTGTGATTCTTTTTTTTAGAAGTCTATCGTGCTTAAAGTGTCTCTCTCTGCTATTTATTCGTGCTTTCCTCTTTCAGAAATATGCCTCCACGTTAAGTGACAAGAAATAATGATGGTCAGCAACCTCAACCCGTTGACCCATTGAATGAAAACGTGTCTCATGCTGAATTTTGGGTAGCCTTTCAGGCGCTGGCTCAAGCTGTTACTATAAATATTCAGGCCAACCCGGCCCCGACTCCACAGCAGCAGGGAGGTGATTCAGCTGTTGCTAGGATCCGTGACTTCATGTAGATGAATCTGTCGGAATTCTATGGGTCCAAGTTTGATGAGGATCCACAATTGTTTTTAGAGGAGGTCCGAAAGATTACTCAGGTGATGCATGTATTTGAGGAACATAGTGTGGAGTTGGCTACGTATATGTTGAAAGACCTTGCTTATGATTGGGTTGTTGCTTGGAGGAAAGGTAGAGGTGAGGGAGCTATCCCTACAACTTGGCAAGAGTTCCAGGATGTATTCCTGGATAAGTTTTTCCCTTTGGAGATGAGGGAGACGAAGTTAGAAGAGTTTATGAACCTGCGACAGGGCTCTATGACTGTTAGGGAGTACTGTCTAAAGTTCAATCAGTTGGCTAAGTTTGCTCCTGGCTTAGTGGCTGATAATTGGGCTAGTATGAGTAAGTTTGTGACTGGAGTGTCTAGTTATGTGGTTAAGGAGTGTAGGTCTGCTATGCTGAATAGTGAGATGAATCTTTCTAGGCTGATGACTTATGCCTAATAGATTGAGGCAGATAATATTAAGGAGAGAGATAGAATGAGATAGAGTAAGAGAGCTAGGTCCGAGCAGCACGGACAGGGTCAGACTAGATCGCAGGGAGGGATTCGCCCTCAGTATCAGGATCGTTCACCTATGCCAGCACCGTCATCTACTTATGCTCCCATGCCTAGAGGTAGGCAGGAGCAAAGTAGCAGGTCATATGCATCCAGGTCCCAGTACAGTGCTGGCAGTAAGCCAAATTATCCCTTGTGTCCTAAGTGTGGTAGGGCTCATTCGGATGAGTGTTGGGGTGAGAAGATGGGTTATTTTTGGTGTGGTGACATGGGTCACAGAGTTAGAGATTGTCCACAGGATGGACAAGGGCATTGTGACTATCACCCTTAAACCCAAACTCAAACTGTTAGTGCTCCAGTTCCAGTGACTCGCCTAACCCCAGCTTAGGGCGCCTCTTCTAGCAATGCTGGCGGGCAGCGCCAGAATAGATTCTATGCTTTACCGTCCCTCCAGGAATAGGAGAACTCTCCTGATGTTATTACTGGTATACTTCGTATATTTCTATTTAATGTGTATGCTCTGTTGGATCCTGGATCTAGTTTCTCATATGTACACCTTTGATTGCTGTGAATTTTGAAATGAGTCCTAAGATTATTCTTGAGCCTATCCTAGTTTCTACCCCAGTGGGTGATTCAATTGTTGCCCAAAAAGTGTATAAAAAGTTTCCTGTTACCGTTCTTCATAGAGTCTTGTTGGCTGATCTAATTGAGTTAGACATGGTAGATTTTGATGTGATTCTGGGTATGGACTGGCTGTATTCTTCTTATGCCTCTATTGATTGTCGGACCCGAGTGGTCAAGTTTCAGTTTTCGAGTGCATCCGTATTTGAGTGGTCTGGGAATTCTGTGTCACCCAAGAGTTATTTTATCTCTTACCTCAAAGATAGAAAGCTTATTTCCAAGGGGTGTATTTACCATTTGGTTAGAGTCAAAGACACTAAGTTTGAGACTCCAACTCTCCAGTCTGTTAACGTCATCAATGAGTTTTCTGATGTCTTTTCAGATGATCTCCCAGGGATACCTCCTGATAGAGAGATAGAGTTCGGGATTGATCTTCTTCCCTATACTCAGCCTATTTCTATTCTTCCTTACCGTATGGCCCCTGTAGAACTTAAGGAGTTGAAAGAGAAACTCAAAGATCTACTCGATAAGGGTTTCATAAGGCCGATTATTTCTCCTTAGGGTGCTCCTGTGTTGTTTGAGAGAAAAAAAGATGGCTCTTTGAGTATTTGCATTGATTACCGCCAACTGAATAAAGTCACCGTGAAAAATAAATACTCCCTTGTGAGAATAGATGATTTGTTTGACCAATTGCAAGGTGCAAGTTATTTCTCAAAGATAGACCTTCATTCCAGCTATCATCAACTCAAAGTTAGGGAGTGTGACATCCCCAAAATCGCTTTCCGAGATTGTTATGGCCATTTTGAGTTTTTTCTTATGTCTTTCGGGTTAACTAATGCCCCAGCAGCTTTCATGGACCTCATGAATCAAGTGTTCAGACCATATCTGGGTATGTTTGTCATAGTGTTCATCAATGATATACTGGTGTACTCCCGTAGTGAGGATGAACATTCTGATCATCTCCAAACTGTCTTGCAAACCCTTAAAGATCACAAGTTGTTTGCCAAGTTCATTAAGTGTGAGTTTTGGCTAAGGTCAGTTGCTTTTTTGGTTTATATCATTTTTTCCGAGGGTATTAGAGTTGATCCCTAAAAGACCAAAGCTGTTAGAAATTGGCCTAGACCTATTTCTTTGACTGATATCCAAAGTTTCTTGGGTTTAGCTGGCTATTACCGCCATTTTTTTGAGGGTTTCTCCTCTATAGCGTCACCTATGACTCGGTTGACCTAAAAGAAAGTGAAGTTCTTGTGGTCCAAATCTTATGAGAAGAGTTTTTAGGAGTTGAAGACTCGACTCACTTCAGCCCTTGTTTTGACTTTGCCTGATGGTGTTGATGGTTTTGTGGTGTACTGTGATGCTTCGAGAGTTGGGTTGGGTTGCGTATTGATGCAGAAGGGTAAGGTGGTATCTTATGCTTCTAGACAGTTGAAACCCCATGCAAAAAATTACCCCACCCATGACCTTGAGTTGGCTGCTGTTGTGTTTGCTTTGAAAATCTAAAGACACTATTTGTATGGTGTCCATGTTGATGTTTTCACTGATCATAAGAGTCTGCAGTACGTGTTTACCCAGAGAGAATTGAATCTTAGACAGAGACGATGGTTAGAATTGTTAAAGGACTATGATATGAGTGTGTTGTACCATCCGAGCAAGACCAATGTTGTGGTAGATGCCCTAAGTAGAGTGTCCATGGGTAGTGTTTCGCATCTGGTAGAAGGTAAGAAAGAGTTGGCTCATGATGTACATCGTTTGTCTAGATTGGGGGTTAGGTTGTTTGACTTTGCTGAAGGTAGTATAGGGGTTCAGAGTAGTTCTGAATCCTCCTTGGTTTCGGAAGTGAAGGAAAAACAATACTTAGATGCTAGTTTGGTCAGACTGAAGGAGTCATTCAAGGACCAAAAAGTAGAGGTTTTATCCCAAGGGGGAGATGGTGTGTTGAGATTGCAGGGTAGATTATGTGTCCCGAATGTTGATGATCTGAGATAGAGGATTATGGCTGAAGCGTACGGCGTGCGATATTCTATTCATCCTGGTGCCACCAAGATGTACCAGACTTACGGGAAATCTATTGGTGGAGTGGCATGAAGAAAGATATAGCAGCATTTGTAGCTAAGTGTGCAACATGCCAACAGGTTAAGGTTGAACACCAAAGACCTGGTGATATGATGCAAGAGTTTAGTCTTCCCACCTGGAAGTGGGAAGAGATAAATATGGACTTCGTGATTGGTTTACCTCCTTCTCGATGCCATCATGATTCCATTTGGGTTGTGGTTGATAGGTTGACTAATCCTACTCATTTCTTGTCTGTTCATACTTCATATACTGCTGAGGATTACGCTAGATTGTATATTCGAGAGCGAGTCAGACTGCATGGAGTTTTCTTGTCTATCATTTTGGATAGGGGTACTCAGTTCACTTCATAATTTTGGAAAGCTTTTTAGAAGGGTCTTGGTACCCAAGTGCTTTTGAGTTCTGATTTTCATCCACAGACTAATGGTCAGGCTGAGTGAACCATCCAGACCTTAGAGGATATGTTTCGAGCTTGTGCACTTGACTTTAAGGGAAGTTGGGATGATCACTTACCGTTGATAGAGTTTGCTTACAATAACAGTTTCCACTCTAGTATTGGCATGGCTCCGTTTGAAGCCTTATATGAGAGGAAGTGTAGATCACCCATAGGTTGGTTCAAGGTGGGTGAAGCGGCTGTGAGTGGTCCTGATTCGATATTTGAGGCTATGAAAAAAGTTAAGTTGATTAGGGAAAGGTTGAAAACTGCGCAGAGTCGTCAGAAGTCATATGCGGATGTTAGAAGGAGAGACCTTGAGTTTGAAGTTGGTGACCTAGTGTATCTGAAAATTTCACCTATGAGGGGGGTGAAGAGATTCGGAAAGAAGGGGAAGCTTAGTCCTCGTTATGTTGGTCCTTACAAAATTCTTAGCCATGTTGGTAAGGTAGCTTATGAGGTTGAGTTGCCTTCCAAGTTGTTCTCTGTTCATCCAATATTCCATGTCTCCATGCTTAGAAAGCATATTAGTGATCCTGTGGTAGTGGATTCCTCTGTGAGTGCTGACATTTAAGAAAATCTTTCTTTTGATGAGATTCCTGTTGAGATTCTTGATTTCAGTGTCCGAAGACTAAGGAACAAAGAAGTTCCCTTGGTCAAGGTGTTGTGGTGAAACCAATCTGTTGAGGGTGCAACTTGGGAAGCTGAGGCAGATATGCGACCCAAGTACCCGCACCTATTTTTTGCGAACTCCATTCAAGCTGAAGGTACCACTCTTTCCTAAATCATGCACTTTTGATAAAAGTTGCAGTAGTTTAGCTGTCATTTACTATGTGTTCAGCTGTAGTTTCTTGAATTTATGCATTCTATGTTGCATTCGGAGTGAGAAACGATGTGGTGATGAGTATAACAAATGGTTTCAGCTGTATGCTCTATTCCCTATCTAATCTTGGCATATATAGCGTCATTCGAGGATGAATTTTTCCAAGGGGGATGATCTAATACCCCGGGAAATTTTTCGTTGAAATTTTGTGCATAAACGTGTTGGGTTCTATCTTCTAGAATAAAGTATAAATTTTTCATGCGGAATGTCTTAGATTATGACCCACCATTGCTTAGATTATCGAATAATCTTTCCAACGATATGTGGATCATCCAAAATGGACACCCGAGCGACGAGTTATGAACATTCCGATCGAACCGTGAATAGTAGTGAACAGTAAAACGTGCAGGAAAAAGTACTGAGGCCTATCATATTTTTCCTCCAACTTTACATGATCATAAATCCTTGTACATAATGATCTGGGCGATCTACTATATGTCAATGGAAAGCTCTATGAGTCCTCTTTCCAATGAAATTGATTTCATCATATTTGTATATCGGAGCAAAAAGTTATGGTCGATCTACTTCAGCCTATCAAAAGCGAATTTTTGGGTCAACTTCAAACAATCATAACTGCTCGTACACAATGATCTGGGTGAGATCTACATATCAACGAAAAGATATGAGAGTCCTCTTTCTAATGAAATTAGTTTCATCCAATTTGGATATCGGAGTAAAACGTTATGGTTGATCTACTTCAGACTATCAAAACAGTCTATCAAAGGACAGATTCGAGAATTATTTGAATTTTAGGGGAGTTTTGGTCATTCCCCCTCACCCAAAATCTATCCAAACCCTATATTAAAGCCTATTAGAAGCATTATATGTTATATTTTATCAAATTCCCTCAAAAAGAAAACCCTAAGCTCCTACATCCAACTTCAAGAACCTCCAAAATTCACCATTAATTCTGCAAATTTATTCAAGATTCCAAGTTCCTAGTTCAAGAACTCCAAGAACTATCACTCAAAGGCACGATTAATATCTCAAAAATGAGTATCGATCTAAAGTTCATCATTCAAGGTATGTGGAGTTTTTCAACAAGAACTCTCTTTCGTTCTTGTGCTCAAAAGTAATTTTCTTTACAAAAGCATGATTTTTATTTGATTTTTATGAATTTGAAGCATGAACTAATATCTTATGATGATTATTATGAAATCTTGATGTTTATTATTTTGAAAGATGAATTTACATGTGTGGATATATAAAGCCTGAATCTTGAACGATATTTATCATGATTTTGATATTTGGGTCGTGAATCCCCATTGAAAATTGTGTTTTTTTGAGAAAGTGTGTGTTATAAGCACGTTGATGTTGAATATTTGAGATATTTTGAATGATTTGACCTTTTGGTCTTAATGGAGTTGTTTTGAACTCGAGTGTGAAAGAAATACACAATGTGGTTGATTTTGATAGATGGGAAGTATGATGGCTCCCGATGTATATTTATATATTACTGAAATTGTTTTGTTGTGGATTATCTTTGAAATGATCTGAGCTAAGTCCGGGAGAAATATTTAGCACCGAGTGGGAGGTATAAAGCGACCATACTTCCCTAGAACTATGTGCCCCCGTAGGAGTAAGCCTGAGGCTGATTTATATAGTGATCACTAGTTTGTGTGGATTTGATATCGATAGTCCTACTCCGATGGCAAGGATAAGACGACTCTCCCCAATGTGGGTTGTACGTTGGACTCCATGTAGCTCGCATAGTTTATGTCGGTTATAGGATCTCCCAGTGTGTGTGAGTTTCCTTGTGTCTATGGTGAATTGTGAAGTGATTTGAAAGTGGAATTGTGAAAGTTATTCTTTCGAAAGATTTAAATGATATTTACATTATGAGAATTGATATTCTTGATGAACTGAAAGTGATGGACAAATTATATGATGACTCACATGTGTTATTGTACTTATTTCATCCTCTCATGATTATGATGATTTTCTTTGGGCTATGTGAGTTTCATACATCCTGCATATTTCTTATAAATATTTATGATGATGATGTTTATACAACTGCATACACCCCTATATACTAGGTTCCTTTCCATGGTATTGACCCACATCTTCGAATGTGGGCTGCATTTTCTCAGAATGTAGGTTCAGGTGCTCAGTTCCAGGTTCGACAGTGATTCTTCGGGCATACTATTCTACATCCTCTGTTGTGGTGAGTCCTAATATTCCGAGGACGTGATGTCTAATGTTGGTTTCACGAAATTGTTTACATTTGATAACTGAGTATGAGTCAGTTGGGGCATGTCTCAATGGCGCGCTGGTTTTATTGATTTTCTTAGAGGCTTGTCAGACTAGTATAGATGTTGGGAGTTGACTAATAAGTCGTATTTTGTTATCTTTTTGAAATTCTTTTATTCTTGGATGATGATTACTCTGTTGATATTTGAGGGTTATTTATGGAAACCCCGTTGATTTGTGTTGAACTGAATGAAAATGGCTCAAAGGGTTAGCTTGGGGCTACTCGTAGCCTCAAGCACCGTGTGATGCTCCGGGACCCATTTTCCGGGGCGTTACAATATCATAGGGGGCTGGGGAATCCTCGTACCCTACTCCAACCATGATACACACACACACATATATATATATATATACAGTGTGACATAAGCACACGATTATCTAGACCGACCCTTACATAGGTAAATATGAGTTTCCAGTATCAGCCCTTCGGGACTCACACCTTCATGGTCAGCTAACATAACCCCCTTTAAGCGCAATTAAAATATTTAACACATAAAGCAACCATTACTTTAGGGATTCAATCATAAAGACATTATTAAGTGGTATCGTCATACCGACTATAGCTTGCAGGCAATGTCATTAAGCCATCACTTTGGGAAACCCTTGTACCCTAGACTCCATTATTAAAATTAACTTGGGGGATTTCTTGTACCCCACAAGGTTTTCAAAGCCATCCATAACCATGTTCCAAAACCAATTATGCAAGTGGGTTGGGGTTCTTACCAATTTCAATACCAAAATCCAATTATTTTGGGAATCTATGTACCCCTAATTACATTGTTAACGAGTTTGGGGGATCATTTTACCCTTAAATTCATTCAGTATTCCCATGCACCCTAATGAATGTACAAACCAATAATTCAATGCATAATAAATCATTAGTAATCATGGGAAAAACATTCAAGCAATTTATATCCAAAACCCTCAACTTATAATTCAAAATCCAACATCAAAACCATGTGACTAATAAACCAATTTTATGTCATTAAGAAAATACAAGTGTAGGGAGAGAGATACATGCCTTAATCACCAAGAAAATTGAGGAAGAAACCACCCTTAGAACCCTAGATGACCACTTCCCTTGAAACCTAGCCTTGAATTGAATAGGGGATTTGAGAGAGTGAGGAGAGTATTTGATATGTTAAAGTGTTGAAAATAACAGATCTTTGGTGTTTTATGTACGTGGGGTGTAAGTGGGGAATGAGGGAATTGACTATAATGCCCTTAATAAAAGAAAGAAAATTGGCCGCCCAGTCGCTATGGGTCACATCACGACTGGATATGAGTTATCCCTTAGACTCGTAGTCTAGAAAATATCATGGGGTATGCTCACTAGTCTGATTATGAGTTTGTACCCTACAACTCGTACTCAGACCTTACGAATCGTATGGTCTAGTCCTTTTCAAAGAAAAAATATTTAGGCATCACACTGGTTTGGTTACGGATGGGACTTATGACTCGTAAAGAGTCTTGATGACTCGTTGAGTGCCACTCGTAATCAGTATAGGAACTTATCCAAACATACTGGTCAAGCTAAGATTACGGTATTACAACCTGTAATGACAACCTATGAGTCGTAGGGAGTCGTATTTTGGGTAGTGAGGGTACAACTCAAGATTTCTCAGGGCCAAAAATTTGGGGTTTTACATTCTCCCCCTCTTAGGATAATTCATCCTCCAATGATGGGTCAAGGCATCCTTTAACACGATTTAACACAGAACACCCACTTTTATCTTTAACAAACACAAAAAACAAAAATGTTAAGATTAACACATACCTGAAGCACGATTATCTGGAATGGAAACAAGAACGGGTATGTGGACTTCATGTCCTCATCGGCTTCCCAAGTAGTTTCTTCAAACTTTTGGTTCCTCCATAGAACCTTCATTGAAGCCACATCCTTAGTCTGCAACCGATGAACTTGACGATCCAAAAGCTTAACTGGGACTTCCTCGTAAGACAAGGCATAAGAAATACCTATGATCTCTAAAGGAATGATCAAGGAAGGATTGCCTACACACTTCTTCAACATCAAAACATGAAATACCGGATGAATAGAACCCAAATTAGAAGGCAAATCCAATTCATAAGTCACATTACCCACTCTTTTCAAAACCAAGTACAAACCCACATAACGGGGACTGAGATTTCCCTTCTTTCCAAATCACATCATTCCGTTCATGGGAGATACCTTCAATAATACCCAATAACCAACTTTAAATTCAAACTCCCTTTGCCTAATGACTGCATAGGACTTTTGGCGACTTTGGGTAGTCTTAAGCCTATCTCAAACCACCTTTACCTTTTCCATTGCCTGATAAACTAGGTCAGGACCAAATAACGTTACCTCACAAACTTTGAACCACCCAGTAGGAGAATGACATATCCTACCATACAGAGCCTCAAAAGGGCTATTCTAATTATAGAGTGATAGCTATTATAATACGCGATCTCTATGAGAGAAAAATGATCAACCCATCTATCACTAAAGTCTATCACACAAGACCTTGGCATATCCTCCAACATCAAAATAGTTCTCTCTGCCTGTCCATCCATTTGAGAGTGGAAAATAGTGCTAAGGTTCACTTTATTCCCCAAACCTCATTGTAAAGAGCGCCAAAAGTGGGATAGGAACTGCGTACCACGATCAAATATGATAGAAATAGGTGCACCATGCAACTTGATGATTTCCTGAGCAAACAACTTTGTATAATCCTCAGTAGAATAATTAGTTCTCACAAGCAAGAAATGAGCGGCCATGGTCATACTAACCAAGATGATCCAAATCGAATCAAACTGATGGTGAGACCATAGAACATCAGTAATGAAATTCATATTAATCACTTCCCATTTCCACATGGTACATGTTATTCCACCAATAAATCTCCTTCAAGTCATGGTACATCTTTGTTGAACTAGGATGAACAATATACCTCAACTTATGGGACTCAACAAAGATCCTCTCTCTTAGCCCATCAAAATCAGGAACACACAACCTACCTTGGTACCTTAAGATACCATCACCACCAATCTCAAAAAGTCGAAAACATCCTTGATCTGTATCAAGATAGGATCCAAAACCTATTTCTCTTTTACCTAAGTACCAAGAGAGGACTTTACTACCTCTTGTACAATCACACCTCCATCCTCAAAGTCCAAGAGACGAACTCTAAGATTTGCCTAACGGTGACTTTACTACCTCTTGTACATGAGATAATCTCCCCATGGACAACTTGCTAAGAGAATCAACAACCACATTAGCTTTACCTGGATGGTAATGGAGGTTTATGTCATAATCCTTGAGCAACATAAGCCATCTCTTTTGCCTACTATTCAACTCCCTCTGGGTGAACACATACTACAAGCTCTTATGATCTGAATAGATGTCAACATAAAACCCATATAAATAATACTGCCAAATCTTTAAAACAAAAGCCACATCCAACAATTCTAAGTCGTGCGTCGGGTAATTCTTCTCATGAACTTTTAACTGTCTAGAAGCATAGGTCACAATCTTACCAGGCTGGATCAACACACAACCTAATCCCACAAGAGACGCATCAAAATACATAACAAAACCCTCGGTACCCTTGGGTAGAGTCAAAACCAGAGCCAAAGTCAACCTATCCTTAAAATTCTCAAAACTACCCTCACAAGCATCCGACCACAAGAACTTTATCTTTTTTTGAGTCAACTTAGTCAATGGGGCAGCAATTAAAGAGAATATCTCCACAAAGCTTTTATAATACCCGACCAAATCCAAGAAGCTCCAAATATCGGTTGGATTCATGGGTCTAGGCTATTTTTTAACCACCAGAACTTTCTGTGGATCCACTATAATCCCTTCATTAGAAAAAACATGACATAGAAAGTAACAACATTCAACCAAAACTCACACTTGTAAAATTTAGTATACAAATAGTGATCTTTAAGGGTCTGCAGGACTATACGAAGGTGATTGACATGATCTTCCTCACTCTTCGAATATACAAAAATATCATCAATGAACACAATAACAAATAAATTAAGAAATTGATGGAATACTTGGTTCATAAGATCTATAAATGTCGCCAACGCATTAGTCAAACCAAAGGACATGACTAAAAACTCATAATGCCTATACCGGGTATGAAAATCAGTCTTAGGGATATCCATCTCCTTAATCATTAACTGATGATATCCCGACCGAAGATCAATCTCCCTGAAGCTGGTCAAAGAGGTCATTAGATACTTATTCTTCACAGCCACCTTATTCAAATGGCGGTAATCTATATTCATCCAAAGGGAACCATCCTTCTTACACATGAAGAGTAAAGAAACACTCCACAGGGAAATACTAGGGTGGATAAAACGCTTATCAAGAAGATCTTTCAACTAATCCTTAGGTTCTTTCAACTCAGTCGAAGCTATTCTATAGGGAGGGATAAAAATAAGATGGGTATCCGATAGAAGGTCAATCTCAAAATCAATTTCCCTATTGGGAGGATTACTAAAAAGATCATCAGGGAAGACCTCAGAAAATTCATTAACCATAAGAGAAGATTGAGACACAAAACCCTCTGAGTTAGAATCTTTAACCCAGACCAAGTGATAAAGACACCCCTTAGAAATCAATTTTTGGGCTCTAAGATAAGATATGAACCTTCCCTTAGGCACTAAGGAACTCCTTTCCTACTCAATAACCGAATCATTAGAAAATTTTAAAATGACCTTACGGGTCTGACAATCTAGCGAGGCATAGCACGAACGGAGCCAATCCATCCCCAAGATCACATCAAGGTCAACCATATCCAATTCTATCAAGTCTACCAAGGTTTTTATACCATAAATATACCACACAACCCCTATAGAATTTTCCAGCCACAACAAATTCACTTACCGAGGTGGACACAGAAAAGAGGTCTAAAATACTTTTGGGACCAAAATCAAAATAAATAGCCATATAAAGGGTCACATAATATAGATTAGACCCCGTATCAAGCAGACAATACACATCATTGGAAAAAAGTTGTAACATACCAGTAACAACATCAGGAGATGCCTCAGATTCCTGGCAAATGGCAAGAGCATAAAGATGGTTCTAACCAGTGTCAGATCCAGAAGTTGCACCCTTTGGTGCAAAAGCTGATGAAGTAGCGACATGGACCTTATTAGTTCTAGAAGTAACCTTACACTTTGGATAATTTCTCTGCATATGTCTATGTTGACCATAATTGAACTACAGGTTCTTCCCCTCTATATAGAAACAACGATGCAGCTAACCATAAAATTAACATGGAGGATAAGACAAATTTGACTGGGCCTTACTGGCCTAAGATCGCACACCCTATGCCCTAGGGCCATCACCATTCTAAAAATGATAATTATTGGATGACTTTTGATAAGGATCACTAGCTGTCAAGGGAGAGTCAGAACATCCCCAATTCTTCTTAGAACACTGCTTACTACCTCTACCACTCTGCTGCTGACCCCCACCTTGGTTTGAATATCTAAACTTCTTACTTTGCCTCTATTCTAAATCTGCCTGCTTCTTTTTCTCTTTTTCTACCTGCTGCATATACACCACAAGCCTAGACATGTGTATGTCATTATTCAGTAGTGCAACCTTGCACTCCAGGATTAAGTCCTGAGATAACCAAGAAGAAAACTTCCTCATCATAGCCCTCATACTAAATACTAACTTAGGAGCATAACGAGTCTATTTATGAAACTTCAAGTCATACTCTTTTTCCATCATCTTAACTTGATTCAAATTCATGAACTCCTCAACCTTTGACTCCCTCAACTCCTGAGGAAAGAAGCGATCAAGAAAAGCACTAGAGAAATCATCCCACAATGCCAACTTTGCATCATCACTCCTAGACTGATCCCACTTCTCATACCACTGATATATCACATCCTTCAACTAGTATACAACGAACTCCATACCTTTAAAGTCAGAAGCATTCATCATATGAAAAACTTTCTCCATCTCATCTATGAACTCTTGAAGATCTTCCTTAACCTTAGAGCCAGTAAAGGTCAAAGAATTGAGACTCATTAATTGGAAAACTCTAGTGGCCTTACAAGAACTCATAGTAGCACCAACAGGAGTCGACTAACGTGACTAAGATGTCACCAATTGGGTCACTTTGGAAAATCCTTATACCCCAGACTCCATTATTAAAATCAACTTGGGGAATTCCTTGTACCCCACAAGGTTTTCAAGACCATTATTATCCCCTTGGGGGAAACCTTGTATCCCACAAGGTTTTCAAAGACATTCTTAACCATGTTGCCATTTATGTAATGCGTTAGTTTTAAATAAATAAGTCAATCTAATTGATGCATAACATTCCATAACCAATTATGCAAGTTGATTGGGGTTTTTACAAATTTCAATACCAAAATCCAATTATTTGGGGAATCCTTCTGCCCCTAATTACACTGTTCATGAGTTTGGGAAATCTTTGTACCCCTAAATTCATTCACCATTTCTATGCACCCCAATTCAATGCATAATAAGTCAATAGTAATCATGGGAAAAATATTCAAACAATTTATATCCAAAACCCTCAACCCATAATTCAAAATCCAATATCGAAACCATGTAAATAAGAAATTAATTTTATGCCATTAAGAAAATACAAGTGTACGGAGAGAGATACATGCTTTAATCATCAGGAAAATTAAGGAAGAAACCACCCTTAAAACCCTAGATGACCACTTCTCTTGAAACCCCAACCTTGACTTGAATAGGGGATTGGAAAGAGTGAAGAGAGTATTTGATAAGTTAAAGTATTGAAAATAACCCCTGTTTGGTATTTTATGTACGTTGGGTCTAAGTGGGGAATGAGGGAATTAACCATAATGCCCTTAATAAAAGACTAAAAATTATCCGCACAGTCTCTACGGGTCACATGATAACTTGTAACAACTGGTTATGAGTCATCCCTTAGACTCGTAGTATGGACAATATCATAGGGTATGATCATTGGTCTAATTACGAGTTGTACACTACAACTCATCTCAAACCTTACAACTCTTATGGTCTAGTCATTGTCAAGGCAGAAATATTTAGGCATCACACTGGTTTAGTTACAGATAGGACTATACAACTCGTATAAAGTCTTGAAGACTCATTGAGTACCACTCGCGATTAGAATATGAACTTAGACAAACACACCATTAGGCTATGATTAGGGTCCTACAACCCGTAATAACACCCTACGACTCATGGGGAGAGTCGTTGTCTGGGCAGTGAGTGTAAAAAATAAGATTTCTTAGGGGCAAAAAGCTGAGGTGTTACAAGCAATTTTTGGATGATAGAAATTATGAATTCCATGGAGAAAGTTCCAACTCCCCAAATGACAATGCCCTCTATCTATAAGATAATTGTGATTGTGATGTTAAAACGTGGGTTCGAACTTGGCCGATGCTTGGGAAAGACTTTTGAAGGAATCAGTGAGCTGATTGCAATCCCAAAAAAAATATTTAGGTATGGGTTAGGGTAAAACCCAATAAAGAAAGATGACAAAATAGAAAGGTTAACCATTGCCACTCTTGTACTAGTCATTTTCTATACGCGAGGTACCGATATATGATGGTTTAGGGGATGGGATAGGAAATATGTTTGAAGAATACAATGCTATACTAAAAGATTTGCCATAGACTAGTGGAGTGAGGAAGGTCACATCCAAAGAGACTTTGCAAAATTAGACCTCCACTCCCTTCTGACTCGTCGCCCGTTGTGGTAGTTTTAAAAATAGGTGATGATCCATAGAAGGCCTCGTGATCCACCCTTTTATGTCTCAAATTTCATTCTAGTATTTTACTATTTTCAAAAAGGCATGGGCCTATATTTGTGCGGGTCATGAGCCATAGTTAGTAAATATTCCCAAATTTCACTGAAAAGGCCTCCCTTTATCTAAGAAGTTATTTGAAAGTTTGATTATATTTTTTTTACTATTTTTAAATTATCTTGTTATCATCTAACTTGGTTTGTTTGTCAATTTCAGTGACAATAATTTAAAACCTGCTAATGTCATTGTCAAGTCAAGGGCTAAATGAACAAAGCGAGGTGAATAATGATGAATGAAATGACTATGATGAGGAGAAGTTAATGAAAGATTTGAAAGAATTTGAAAATTGGGAGAATCCCAACCTAGAGCAAACTAAATTAGTCATCTTAGGAAACCACGATGAAGTCAAGGAGACAAGGGTTAGTGTTCGCTTAAAAGAAGCATAGAAAATAGAAATCATCCACTTGCTACTAGAATACACTGATATATTTGCTTGGTCCTATGATGATATTTTGGGGTCAATCACCAATATTGTGTCGCATAAGTTCCAATCAATACTGATTTTGATCTAGTTAAGCAAAATATGCAAAAATTCAAGTTGGACTTAAGTTTGAAGATCTAGGGAGAAGTGACGAAGCAAATTCATTCTAGAGTTGTGGAGGTCACAAAATACCCAACATGGCTAGCCAATATTGTTCCAGTGCCAAAAAAATGGCAAGATTAGAATTTGTGTTGACTACAGAAATTTGAATAAAGCAGTCCTAAAGATAATTTTCTGCTACCTAATATCCACATCCTCATCGATAACAGTGCAAAGCATGAAATTCAGTCGCTCATGGATTGTTTCACTGGGTATCATTAGATATTAATGGATGAGAAAAACACAGAAAAAACGACTTTCATTATGCCCTAGGGTGTTTATCATTATAGGGTAATACCGTTTGGTTTCAAGAATGGTGTGACATACATGAGGTCTGTGACATCAATTTTTGATGATATGATTCATAGAGAAATTGAGGTGTACGTGGATGATGTAATCATCAATTCGGCAAAATTCAGATCATCTGACACACTTGGAAAAGTTCTTCAACCGACTGAGAAAGTACAACTTAAAGTTGAACCCTTTTAATTGAGCTTTTGGTGTGCAGCTGGAAAATTACGAGGGTTCATAGTCAGTAGAAGGGGCATCGAGCTCGACCCATCCAAGATCAAGACACTTCAGGATTTACCATCATCGAGGACTAAGAAAGACATTATGAGTTTCTTGGGTTGTTTGAATTACATTAGTAGGTGATAACGCTCACATTACTCTTGAATGTGTGTAAGCGATCGTTGTCAATAAAATAACCTAACTTAGGTTGGGTTCAAATCCACAAGGAGTGAAAGCACGAAATCCAATACTCAAGAGTGTTGATAGTCTACTAAAAGGTGATCCGTAATATGAATAAAATAAACATAAATGTAAAATCAGGGAATTAGTTTGAATGTGTATATAGTGAAAATTACTTCACTTTTAGAGCACTATCTTGATGTTGAAAAATGTTAAGAATGAATTCAATTGAGAATAGGTCTTGGGTTTATACAATTCTTGGAGTGGGTTCATGTATGGGTACTTGACAATTTATCCAACTTTTAGCTAAAAGTCATGGGTAGGCTAGATGTTAATGTATTAGTTCCAATATTTCAATTATAACACCAAATTTCACAAATGGGTTCTTTCGAACACCTCACAAGTGTGACAATTTTCCACATCTATTGCCTCAATCGACATCCTTATGTCTAAGATATGTCATTAAATGAAATTAATCAAGTTATTGGTTACATTTATTCCTCACCCATGTCCTCTCTTTCAAGAATGACATGGGATCAAGGATGGTTGGGGTTTGCAACCCCCAACCCTTGGTTAAATCATGGAATAAATGCAACACCCATTACAAATAACTAATTAGAAGAATAACTAGCTAACACCCATACACTACCACAACCTAAGCAAGCATAACTCCAAGCTTTAGAATTAGCTACTCATAGATAAAAAGTGGTAAAATATACCAAAGTTATCATTGACTTCATCCATGAGAAGTAGAGAGAATGTAGCTCTAAACTTGGGATTTCAATAAATCTTCAATGGAAGATCACTAACATATATTTTTCATTCAAGCTTAGTACAAAATTCTTCTAATATGAAAATATAGGTGATAATATGAAATGAGAGAAGCTAAGATGCTAAGAGAGATGCCTAGTTGGGAAAATAAAAGCTAGGTGTTGAAAAATGAGCTAAAACCCTCTTTTTAAACTCCCACTCTACATTTGATGAAAATTACAAAAATGCCACCTTGCTCTTGATCTTCTTGAGCGGATCCAAAGTGGATGGAGAGAAGATGGTTAGCAGCTCCAAAGCAGATGCAAAGAGGATGAATCTTTTCTTTTATATTTTGCCTCTTGATGACTTGCCCATATTCCCTTTTTACTTTTACCTACATAAATAAGTATTAAGTAAGAGACTACCATCAAATCAATGAAAAAGCATGATAATTTAGGCATAAACGGTGCTAACAAGTCGTCAAATTGATGACTTATCAACCCCCCAAACTTAAAATATTGCTTGTCCTCAAGTAACCAAGAATAATTTAATGAGAAAGGGTATTGAACTCAAATCCACCTAGAAGAAAGCTATACAAAAGGAATAATCCAACAAAGCTCTACAAACACTTTCCACACATGTCATGGCAACAAGTAAACCAAAACTTTTCAATAAGCACCTATTTCTGAGGCAAGGATGCAAGTTTGTAGCAAATGAACTTTCCAAATCACAAAACATCTTAATATAAGACAAAATCATCAGAGATTGTCTTAATCTTCACAATGCAACTTACTTCATTCATTTACCCAAACCAATAGTAAAATGCCACCCTTTACTCAAAAAGTACCGGTGCCGCTTACATGAAAGAGTTAGCTCCATACACCAAAGACATTTCAATTCTTAAGGAAGCTCAAACAAAGAAAGAATTCACACTCACTCTCACAAAGAAATTCAAGTACAACGAATAGAACCATAGGCTTGCCCTTTGTGTTTTTCGCCACTAATGTAGACTTACTTAGTTTGGAATCACCAAGGTCTTACAGGTCAAGATGAAGGTTTAAGGTGCGGGAAGAAATATATATGGATCAAGTGACTAAAAGACCTCCTTTGAAGCAATCGCTCAATCCTTTCTACCCCCAAAATTTCAAACTACCTACCTTATTCTTCTTCAAATCATTTCCCATATTTTTCTACTATTTTGTTTAACATTTACCAAGCAATTCAAAGACGCCATTTTCTTTCTTTCACTTATTTGACTTTTTCAAGAGATTTTCACCTATAAGCCTTTTTTAGCCCCTCACTCCTCCACTTTTTTTTTTATTTTTTTCAAGTTCTATGGGTTAGGATATTTACCTTTATCATCAAAAACATCACTCGTCTTTTAAGCACATGTGTTGACAACCTTACATACACCTTTCTTATCTTTTCTTTGATCATATTCTTCCAAATACACAACCCTCCCAAACTTAGGCTTTTGCCTATAATCCATTATTTAGAATAATGCAATGCATCAAAGGAGATTAAGTTCCAAAAGAGAGATTTTCAAAAGGGTTTAGGTGTTTTAGCATGGTTATCATTAAAATAAGAAAGAAGGGCAAAAAGGTTCAAATGGATTAACTAGGGAACAATGTTAAGGTGGAAATTTGGCTAAGTGACAGGTCAAAAAGGGACTCGGGTCATCCTACAAACCAAGCTTTCCTAGAATTTTGCTTTGACTATACTCGTGGCAAGTTCTAGACTACACATATGTACAAGAATTATTCGAAAATCTCACCACTCATGGCATCGTACTCATAGAGCAAAAAGTTAGTCTACCAACCAATTTAAGCAATTTTCATAAGTTACTCCGAGTCAACGACTCATCCTTGCAAAGAGAGAACCAAAAATTGAGTTAAATGGTCTCACTTAAAAGAAAACTCAAGACATCCTTGATCTTACAACTATATTTTTGGTTTTTCTGAAAAACATTTCATTCCATTCCAATGACATTTTGGAAGTATTTTTGAATTTTTGCTTCTTCCTAGTCAACCAAAATGACTAGATACTTCATCTAGGGATGTCGCCTCATCATCCCTCATGGGTGAATTATCACTCGGTTTAACAAAGAAGCTAAACTAAAATAAAAATAAAAGATTAAAAGAAAGAGAAAATAAAAATTTGCTCCTTAGGAAAGAACCGAATTTTGAAGAAAACCCTTGGAGTTTATTAGACAAGTATATACAAAAGGCGACAAGAGAAATGCGCACAATTAGATACCACATTTAAATTAAGCGCATGACACATTCAATCAACAAAACGACAATATTTGACATTATTATCAAAATGCCCAACAGGGGCTTATCCAAAGTAATGTCAATAATAATAATAATAAAATAAAATAAGAAAAATAAACAAGCACAAAACAAGACCTACAAGGGATAAAGTAAATAACATGACAAAATGTAGCGTGTACACAAAAACATCAAAGTAATAACATAGAGTATGTCTATACAATCTTTCCAACCAAATGCCATAAAGTGAAACAGTAAGTACCGATCATCAAAAGAAATCATGAAAATGTCCCAACCCCCACTAAAGATATTGCATTTTCTCCAATGTAAAAGTAAAAGAGAGTAGAGAAGGTAGAGACTCCCTGTGGTGCACTAGGCACTCGGATCCCTGTCGGTGAATGATCATACTGTCTCAATAGGAACCTCATCAAACTGGGCTCCTCTCTTTGAGTCTTCTATGAAGGTTGACTCATCATCATGTCGAGTGCTAGAACTAGCCCCAACTATCTATGCATACTCCTAATCCCTGGTTAATTATAAGGGGAGCTCAACCTGTCGAGCCTCAGGTAGCCCCTCTATAAGATTAACCTCGACCTCATCATCAATGTCTTTATGACCCTCTTTGTACATATCATCAAATAGATGCACTAGGCCAGAAGTCTCCAGTGGAAAAGAAATCTCTGCCTCATCAAGACCGAAGAAGGGCTGTCTGGAGTGAAATTCCATTCGAAAACTATCAAGGTCTTCTCTCACAGATGCCACCCCCTCACAATCTCCCCTCGCCTCAAGCGTGGCCACTTTCTTCTCTAACTTTGCTACGCGGGCATGTAGAGGTACTATAGCTGCCTGAATAAATTGGGGAATATCCGCACCAATCGAGTAAGAGTAGCATTGTTTGCAAAGTCATGGAAGCAACCTTAACAAACATCACCATAGAAGACCGTGCCGATTGTTTTGGCCGAGGTAGTGGTATGGAGCTTGATGATGGAGGAGTATTGGTGGAATCATGATGAGTCTCATCATCAAGTGTAGAATCTGGAGGGATCTCTATTCCCTCTGAGCTCGGCAACCTTTCCGCACCCAACACTACCAAAACTAAAGCTTTTCTCTTGATGCTCGTATGATTATACTCATCCTTGCAATGTGTGATGTCAATGAATCTGGTGCATATAACCTATCTATCAATCTTAGAGAGTGGAGAAACTTTGAATTGAAGGCAAAGCACAGATATGAGGGCCAAAAAGGGCAATAAAGTGTCCGGTTGCTTTGACTTGAACTTCATTGTCTCCACTATCAACTCTCCCAGATTGATTTCAATTTTATCCATGATGCATCTGATAATGATAGCCCTATTAATCGTGACATATAGGTATTTTCTTGAGGGGAGTAGACGATTACCCATAAATCTAAGCCAATGTTTGGCTTGAATCGAATGATCTCTCCTCTTGATTTGACCTTCACCATTAGCCCATAGAGGAAGGCCCGTAGCAATCACCTTAGTAAGCCATGAAAAACTTTGACGTCCGACAAATATTATCTTCTTGCACTTCACTATGGAATCTATGTCACAAGCAAAATAGAGAAAATTGATCTCCGAGGTCGTGCAAGGAACTTCCACCCCTCGAACTAATACACTCTCGAGACACGGTTTTTCGACAACTGGCATTTTATATATTTGTCCATTGTGACGAACAATATAGGAAGCATAGAATTCACAAACAATATCCAGCAAGTAGCATAGTAGGTGAGTGGGAGGCATCATATACATGAAGAGTTCCCATACCCGTTCTTTAACCTCGATGATTAATTCAGGAAAATGAGTGTCAACTCCCTTCATGCTAAAGACCTTCTCGGGATTGAAGCCCCGAGTAGTTACCCAATCATCATATAACTCTTTCATACCATACACACTAAATCAAATTTTATTCGCCTCCTTTCCAACCTTCCATGTACGATCAATGATAGATTGGACATTCGGGACTTTTGAACTATTTTTTGAGACCGGTTCTTTTCCCTTTACAGAAGTAGCCTTTGATTTGACTTTACCCGGGGTATTACCCTTTCTAGCTTCTCGTGGTGATTTCTTCCTTGGAGACATACCTATGATAAAGAAACGAAACAAAACCAAAAAAAAAGAGAAAAGGTAAAACATGTTTTTGGAATTTTGAATGTTAAGAAAGAAAATTAAAGATAAGAAAATAAAATGTTTGTTTGATAGATGAAAGGCAATTTCATCATTAGAGCCCATGGTATGCATATGATGTCATCCAATCTATCATTGGGTAAGGCAAGCATTCATGTTTCTCGGTTAGACATAGTGACCAACAAGAACCATGGATGCCATATTTTTCAATAAACTCCCTCAACCAATGACTACCGAATATTTCATTTTTAGGATCAATTTGACTCATAATGATGCATAAAAAAATGACCACATTATGCCCTAAGGAGAATCACTTTGATAATTACAAGCATACAAGACATTTCTCTCTTATTGTCATTTCAACAAATATATGGTGGGCACGCTAACTAAGAACTTGGAGAAAGAGAATAGAAGCACAAGAGAACAATCTCATCTCACCAAATCATCTCCAAACACACTCAAGATGATCATATTATCATTCTTGAGCCACCCACCACACAAAAAAAGAAAAAAAATGTTTAATGGATATTTTGTAAAACAAATGGTGCACTAGCTTCATTTAAGAGAGTATCATGGATCAAACTAGTGAAATAAGGCATAAATGACAACATAATTATTCCAACAAGTATTAATCATCCCAATAAACTCACAAAAACCAACTTTAAATAACCAATTATTATGAGGTATGAAGAATTATGTCCATTCTTTAAGAGAATTCAAAAATGAAACCAAGAGGAAGCATACCTTTAACTTGCTTTAAGAGAGAAAAATGAACCACAAGTCCAAAAGAATTATCTTGATTCTTGTTAGTTCAATTGTTGTTAAAGAAAGTGAGAATGTTGATTGTGAGAGAAAAGAGTCGTTGAGATGGAGTTGTAATGAAAAAAAGTTTAAGTTTGGACTTTTTGGCGCTGCTAAGTGTTGTAAAAAGATTTTAGGTTGACCGGGTCGGGTCAGCCCCATAAAATCCAACCTATACTGAAGAAACCTTCTATTTTTAAAGTGACCTACGCGCCAAGTGATTTACACCTGCGGATGGCCTGCTTAAGCAGGTCCAGCGCAGGATGTGGCAGTTTATAGCAGCCTGATGTGCGTCCAAGGTGTGATGGACCTTCACCTGGACTGCTTGAACAGTTCCAGCACAGGTTGGGGTAGTAACTAACAGTTTCTTGGCATCAATTTCGGGCCACCTACGTCCAATATGAGCCTAGCCTGTGACTAGAATGCTGCAGCAACTCTAGCGCAGGTCTAGGCAGTAAACAACTCTGAATCTGCATTCTATTTGCTCCTTATTTATGGCTGACCTGCTCAAGCAGGTGCAGCACAGGTTGTTCCAGCTTGTCACATGATTTTTCTTCACAAAGTTCATGGTTAGGATCTTCGTTTCGAGCCAATCTTCTCGCACCCAAATTTTATGATATTACTTGCATCAATAAAAACTAAGATAAAATTAGTATAAAAAACATGAAAAACATCAAAAATAAACTTGGGTTGCCTTCCAAGAAGGGCCATAGTTATAGTCGTGGAATGACATCACTTGATCATTATTTTGGATCTTTGAAGTGAAGCGACTCAACCTTAGCCGCTCTGGGTTCACCCACATGACAGTGCTTCAATCGTTGCCCATTCACCACAAATTTCTTCTTCTCATGATATTCTAACTCAATAGCTCCACTAGGATAAACATTTGATATCACGAACGGGCCTAACCACTTTGATCTAAGTTTCCCTGCCAAGAGTTTTAATCTTGAATTGAAGAGGAGGACATCATTACCCATATGAAACTCTTGCCTTAAGATTTTGGCATCATGCCGCCTCTTCATCTTCTCTTTGTACAACATGGAGTTCTTATATGCTTTGAGTTGAAAATACTCCAACTCGTGAAGTTGATTCACCCTCGATTTTGAAGCATCCTCCCAATCCATAATCAACTTCCTCAAAGCCCATAAAGCCTTATGTTCCAACTCAACAGTTAAGTGATAAGCCTTCCCAAACACCAATTGGTAGGTGGACATACCAATAGGAGTTTTATAGGCCATCCTATATTCCCAAAGAGCATCATCGAGTTATCTTTCCCAATTCGTACGGCCAACATTTATGGTTTTCTCAAGGATGGACTTGATTTCCCAATTCAAAACTTTCACTTGGCCACTAGTTTTGGGATGATAAGGAGTAAAAACCTTATGCTTCACCCTATACTTATCAAGCAAAGAACCGAAGACTCGATTACAAAAATAAGAGCTGCCATCACTAATAATTGTCCTTGGAGTTTCGAACCTTGTAAAGATGTACTTCTTCAAGAAAAAAGTGACACTTTTGCCTTTGTTGTTCAGTAACGCAATGGCTTCCACCCACTTCAAGAATTCGATGGCTACCAAGATAAATTTATTACCATATAAGCTCACAAAGGGACCCATGAAGTCGATCCCCTACACATCAAATGGTTCAAATTCGTGATTGGGCTTAAGAGGCATCTCATGCTTCCTCGAAACACTACATTGCATTTGACATTGAGGACACATTTTTACCAACTCTTAAGAATATCTATGAAGGGTAGGACAATAGTATCCACTTTGAAAAACCTTGGCGGCCGTTTGGATCCCACCATGATGACCACCGAACGGAGAGGAGTGACATGCCTCAAGAATATCTCTCATTTCTGCCTCCATGACACACCTACGGATCACACCATATGCACACTCCCTAAACAAGAAGGGTTCATCCTAAAAATACTTTTTCACATCAAATAGGAACTGTTTCTTTTGATAATGATTTAGCTCATCTGAAAGCACACCGCACATAATATAGTTAGCATAATCTGCATACCAAGGTGTAATGCTCCCCAAAAGTTACATGACTAGCTCCTCGGGAAAGGTATCATCAATATCAATGTCACCCATCTTCTTATGATTGGATTTAAGGTGGGAAAGGTGGTCGGTTACTTGATTTTCATACCTCTTTAGATCTCTCACTTCAAAATCAAACTCTTGGCCATAAGATATCTAAGAGTGGCGTGGCCCGTGTGCACAACCACTTTCGTGCCTAACAAATATACCCAAAACCTAAAAGAATACACCACGACTAGCAACTCTTGTTCCATAACCATATAATTACGTTGAGCATCATTCAACGTCTTACTTGTATAATAAATTGCGTGGAACAACTTCTCTTTTATTTAGCCCAAAACCACACCTAGAGAAACACCACTTGCCTCACACATTAATTCAAAGGGCAACGACCAATCCGGAGCTATTATGATAGGATCCAACACAAGGAGTTCCTTGAGACAATTGAAAGCCTTTAGACAATCACCATCAAATTCAAATTTTGCCTCCCTTTCAAGGAGCTTGCACAAAGGGTGAGAAATCTTTGAAAAATCCTTAATGAAACGCAGATAGAACCCAGCATGACCAAGAAAAATTCTAACACCCTTCATGAAAGTCGATGTAGGTAACTTAGTAATCACCTCAACCTTTTCTTGATCCACTTAGATGCCCTTTCCTAAAATTTTATGGCCTAGAAAAATTCCTTCCTTGACCATAAAATGACATTTTTCCCAATTCAAAACAAGATTAGTCTCCACACTTCGTTCAAGGACTTTACTTAAGTGAGCAAGGCAAAAATCAAATGAATCCGTAACCAAGGATAAGTCATCTATGAAAACCTCCATTGTATCCTCTACCATATCCGCAAAAATGGGAAATATACATCGTTGGAATGTGGCTGGTGCATTGCATAACCTAAAGGGCATGCGTTTGAAATCAAATGTGCCATAGAGACAAGTGAAGGTGGTCTTTTCTTGGTCTTTAGGGGCGATAAAAATTTGATTGTAACCCGAGTAACCATCAATGAAGAAATACCAACCTCGACCGACTAGTCTATCCAACATTTGATCCATAAAGGGCATGCGAAAGTGGTCTTTCTCAATACACGAGTTCAATTTATGATAATCTATACACACTCTCCAACCCATGATTGGATGCATAGGTACAAGATCATTATTCTAATTTGGGACCACTTTCATGCCACCTTTCTTGGGAACACATTAGACCGAACTCACCCACATGCTATTAGAAATTGGGTAGACAACTCCCACATCAAGCCACTTAATGATTTTTTTCTTGACCACCTCTTGCATTGGTTGATTGAGTTTCTTTTGGTGTTCCACACTAGGAACACGATCAACATTTACTTGATTTTATGAGAACAAATTTTGGGAGGAATGCCTATAATATCTGTGATAGTCCACCCGATAGCACGAATGAACTTTTTCACAATTGCTTTTAAGGCATCCACTTAACACGGTTCAAGATCACCTGCTATAATGATTGGATATATATTATCCTCACCCAAGAAAATATATTGGATATGCGATGTTAATGGCTTAAGTTCGAGTTGAGGTGGTTTAATAATAGATGACTTGGTAGGCAGACTCTCACAGTTTTTCAAATCAAGATCTAATTTGATCGGGTTCTTGGTGTAAAATCCAAGACTCGTCAATGAAGCTACCACCTTATCATATTCATCAACCACCTCACTCCCAAGGTTCCACAACACACCAACCAAGGGGTCATTCACAAGATTTATTTCAACAGTGTTAGCTACCTCATCATCAACCATATCAATCACCAAAATAACTTGCTAGTCTATAGGTTGCTTCATGGACTTACACACATTGAAGGATACTTCTTCATTGTTCACCAGAAATTTTATCCCCCCACATTCCACATCTACTAAGTCCCTTTCGATAGCTAAGAATGGTCTACCAAGAATGATTGGGACCTTATGATCAATCACACAATCAAGAATAATGAAGTCGACCAGAAAGATAAACTGGTCAACTTTTACCAAAACATCATACAACACACCAATGAGATTTTTAATTGAACGATTGGCCATTAAAAGTCTCATAATGGTAGTATTAGGAGCACCCAAGCCTAACTTTCAAAACACGGCAAATGGCATCAAATTAATACTTGCCCCAAGATCACACAACATTTTTATAAATTTATAGACCCCGATAGTGTAAGGAATAGTAAATGCACCCGGGTCTTCATTCTTCACCATCATTGTGCTAGACATTATAACACTATAATTGTGGGTTACCTCAATTATTTCAAAATCCATGACTCGCTTCTTTATAACCAAGTCCTTTATAAATTTAGCATAATCGAGCATTTATTTTAAGGCTTCTAGCAAAGGAATATTCACCAATAAATTGCTAAACTTTGAAAGAAACTTTTTGAACTTGGTATCATCATCCTTCTTCTTGAGCCTTTGTGGGAATGGGGGAGGAATTTTGATTTGTGGCAATGGAACAATTGGAGTTTCATCCGCTTTTGGAGTATCATCATCAACTGCCTTAGGAGCTTTCTCACTTCCAACATTTTCTTCAACTACCTCCGGCCATTCAACACTTGTCTCATTTGGCTTTGGATCATTATCATTTGGTTCTACTAGCTAATTTCTTTTTGCATTGGCTTGTTCTTTATTTGCCTTTTCATTAGGGTCTTCACCAAGATCAACAACATCTTTACCAAGGGTCCGACCACTCCTAATGACAATTTCCATGAAGTGAGCATCATTTTTAGGATTGACAACTGTGTCACTAGGTAATCCACCCTTTGGTCTTGCATTAAGTTATGCCAAGATTTGGCCCAATTGAGTTTCAAGTTGCTTGATAAAGGTCGAGTGAGATGTCACCATTTGATTTAGTTGTGAGAAGTCACCTTTTATTTCTCTCACCATCTTTTCAGTCCTCTCAACAACCATTAAAATCCGAGCAAGGATATCTTTATTTTTGAGCTTATCCAAGTCAATGAAACTTGACTCTTTACCTTTGCCTAATCATGTAGAGGTACATAGCAATCATAATCTCTCTCTTTATCTCTCCAATATCAATATCTATCACACCAATATCTATCATGATCTCTTTCTTTCTAACCTTGATTCCTACCTTGCCTTTGATAGGTAGGGTAGCAACCTCCCGATTGGTTCAACAAAAACCAAATTTCATCATCAAGCGACCTTTCTTCCTCCTCATCATAATCTTTAAAACTTTTAGAAGTAAAAATATTAACCACCTTAGAAGGATCTCCTATAACATGCTTGGTGAGAAGATCAAATTGCGTCATCACTTTAGCCATATTCGTATCTCTTTCTTTATCTTTTTTCTTTTTCTCTTGGCTCACAAAAGATGTGGAGGGAGCCCCCAAGGCCACCTCAGTAGCTCTTATGTGCCACCCTATACTTTGCTTGGTCACTTGATCTAATAAAGTTGACACAATACCATACAATAGTCTAACAAGAGAACCCCCGGCCGCATTATCGGCTACCATCTTGTTCAATTGATTCAATGCCCTATAGAAAATTTGAAGGAGCATTTTATCCAGAACCTCATGATTTGGGCATTGCATTAACTTATTGTTGAATCATTGCCAAGCCTCATATAATGGTTCGCCATTAAGTTGGCAAAAGTTGATGATTTCATCCCTTAGTTGCAATACCCAGGAAGGGGGAAAGTATTTTTCCAAGAATGCCTCCATAAGCCCAACCCATGAGGTGATAGACTCTGTGGGAAAATACTGCAACCATAAGACCGCTTCTCCCATTAAAGAGAATGGGAAAAGATGTAACCGGATTGACTCTTGAGATATGAGGGGTATGTCAAATGGGGAACATACCTCAATAAAATTCGTCAAGTGTAGATTAGCATCCTCATGTGCTTTGCGTCCAAATAACTCTTTCATTTGAAGCAAGTGAATCATCCCACTAGTAATATGAAATACTACATTTCCTTTCATTAGTGGAATACTAATAGCACTGGCTTGGCCCGTATCATCAAGGTGATCCTCTTCCTCGGGATACCCATCAATCGTCCTGGTATGACTACCGTGTTGACTCATAGTATTGTGTATACTATTATGCACACCTTAGAAAGAACAAAAACACCAAATAATGTAAAATAAAACACTATGGATAACCCAAAGTAACTAAAAACACTACAAAAGTGAAACCTATGTTTCACTCCCCAGCAACGATGCCATTTTTGATATTACAATATTGAATAGGTGTAAGCTATCATTGTCTATAAAATAACCCAACTTAGGCTGGGGTCGAATCCACAAAGAGTGAAAGCATGGAATCCAATACTTAAGAGTGTTGATAGTCTACTAAAAGGTGACCCTCAATGTGAATAAAACAAATATAAATGTAAAATCAGGGAATTAGTTTGAATGTGTTTATAGTGACAATTACTTCAATTTTATAGCACTATCTTAATGTTGAAAAATGTTAAGAATGACTTCAATTAAGAATAGATCTTGGGGTTATGCAATTCTAGGAGTGGGTTCATGCATGGTACATGATAATTTATCCAACTTTTAGCTAAAAGTCATGGGTAGGCTAGATGTCAATGTATTAGTGTCAATCTTTCAATTATAACAGCAAATTTCACAAATGGATTCTTTTGAATACCTCACAAGTGTGACAATTTTCCACATCTATTGCCTCAATCGACATCCTTATGTCTAAGAGATATCATTAAATGAAATGAATCAAGTTATTGGTTACATTTATTCCTCACCCATGTTCTCTCTTTCAAGAATGACATGGGATCAAGGATGGTCGGGGTTTGCAACCCCCAACCCTTAGTTAAATCATGGAATAAATGCAATACCCATTACAAATAACTAATTAAAAGAATAACTAGCTAACACCCATACACTACCACAACCTAGGCAAGCATAACCCCAAGCTTTAGAATTAGCTACTCATAGATAAAAAGTATAACAATATATCAATGTTATCATTGAGATCATCCATGAGAAGTAGAGAGAATATAGCTCCAAACTTGGAATTTCAATAAATCTTTAATGGAAAATCACTAACATATATTTTTCATTCAATCTTAGTACAAAATTCTTCTAAGATGAAAAGATAGGTGATAATATGAAATGAGAGAAGCTAAGATGCTAAGAGAGATTCCTAGTTGGGAAAATAAAAGCCAGGTCTTGAAAAATGAGCTAAAACCCTTTTTTTAAACTCCCACTCTACATTTGATGAAAATTACAAAACTGCCACCTTGGTTTTGATCTGCTTGAGCAGATGGAGTGCAGATAGCGAGAAAATGGCTAGCAGTTCCAAAGCAGATACAAAGTGGATGACTCTTTTCCTTCACATTTGGCCTCTTGATGACTTAAATGACTTTGTCATCTTTCTTTTCTACTTTTACCTACATAAATAAGCATTAAGTAAGAGATTACTATTAAATTAATGGGAAAACTTAATAATTTAGGCTTAAAAGGTGATAATAAGTCATCAAATTAATGACTTATTAGTAGGTTTATTGCCCAATCGATAGTCATATTCAAGCCAATTCTCAAGATATTAAAGAAAGATGCATTGAATGAGTGGACAGAAGAATGTCAAAAGGCTTTTGACAGAATCAATGACTATCTATCTGCTCTGCCAGCTTTGGTTCCACCCAGGGAAGGAAATCTGTTATTGCTTTCCTTGTCCGACTAAGAAAATACTTTTGGATGTGTGGTCGGGAAACATGATGAGACCAATAAGAAAGAGAAAGCAAGTCTACTATTTTATATAAATTTTACATCGTACAAGGCTCACTACACTCTTGTGGAAAGGACGTGTTTTTTTTTGACCTGGGAAGCACAAAAGCTAAGGCATTATCTATCCTCGTATACAAATATAATTTCCAAAATGGATTCTTTGAAGTATATATTTTAGAAAGCCATACCCATGGAAAAGTTAGCTAAGTGAAAAATGTTGCTAAATGAGTTTGACATTGTGTATGTGACTCAAAAGGACATCAAGGGGCAAGCCTTAGTTCTTCATTTAGCTAAGAATCCTATTGATAATGAATATAATCCATTCCAAACTTACTTTATAGATGAGGAGATTTTATTCGTTGGAGAGGTCAACTTCAACGGCTCAGTAATTGGAGTAGTTTTGATGTCAGAAATAGACCAACATTATCCAACAATTGCTAAATTACACTTTTGGTGCTCCAATTACATGGCTGAATATGAGGCTTACATCCTAGGACTCAAGTTAGATCTTGACATGTGTGTTCAAGAATTTTTGGTCATTGGAGACTTAGATTTTCTAATTCACTAAGTACGGGGAGAATGGGTCATGAAAAACTCCAAGATTACCCCTTAAATAGAACTGGTTCAAGATTTGTGTAGAAGATATAAAGAAGTTGATTTCAGGCATATCCCAATGATACAAAATGAATTTACTGATGCTTTTGCTAATATATCCTCCATGATTCAACACCTAAATCAATTTACACCGATTATTTGGAAATAATCTTGAAGGAACAACCCTCACATTGTGTGCATATCGATGAATAATCCAATAGAAAGCCATAGTACTTTGATATTGGAAGGTATTTAGAATTTGGAACATATCCTAAAGAGGCTAGCAACAATCATAAAAAGACAATTCGGTGTTTGGCAAAGAATTATTTTCCAAGTGAGAAAATTCATTTTAGGAGGACTCTAGACTTAGGATTTCAAAGATGCATTGATGCCGAAGAAGCCACGAAACTAATAAAAGAAGATATGTCAGAGTATGTGGGCCCCATATGAATGGGTTTGCCCTTGCTAGAAAGATTCTGAGAACTAGTTACTTTTAGATAATTATGGAAAGTATTGTAGCAAGTATGTGCAAAGTGCCCAAAATTCCAAATACATGGAGATTTGATTCGAATGCCTCCATATATACTTTATGCAATGAGTTCACCTTGGCATTTCATAGCTTAGGGTATGGATGTTATTGGACTAATAGAGAAACCAATATCAAATGGACATAGATTCATTTTATTTTATATTTATTACTTCACCAAGTAGGTGTAATCTGCCTCATATAGAGTTGTGACCAAGTAGGTAGCTGCAAATTTTGTTAAGAATAACCTCATTTCCCAATTTGGAGTAGTGGAATCAGTCCTTACTGATAATGGGCTAACTTGAATAGTTACTTGATGAATGCGACTTGTGATCAGTTCAAGATTGTTCATGACAACTCAACCGTATATTATCCATAGATGAATAAAGTTGTAGAAGCTGCTAAAAAAAATATCAAAAAGATCTTGAGAAAAATGGTTGAAAATGACAAATCATGGCAGAGATATTGCCTTACACTTTGCTAGGGCATCATACAATAGTTTAAACCTCAAATAGGGCAACTTCTTATCTACTTGTTTATGGGAATGAAGTTGTGATACCTGTCGAGGTTGAAATACCTTCCTTAAGGATTATTCAAGAAGCCAGATTAAGCAATGAAGAATGGGTTCATGCTCACTATGAACAACTCATGTTTATTGATGAAAAGAGAATGATTGTCATGTGTCATAGCCAGTTGTACCAACACAAAATGATCCACACCTTAAATAAGAAAGTAATAGTTTGAACATTTGAAGTTGGGTAGTTAGTCCTCAAGCGCATATTTTTTACCAAGAAGAGTAAAAAGGTAAGTTATCTCCAGATTGACAAGTACCATACATAGTTCACAAGGTACTATTTGGAGAAGTTTTGATCCAATCTGAGATAGATGGTCAAGAGTGGACCAAACCAATCAATTTTAATACGGTAAAGAGATACTATGTTTGAAGGATGTTATTTATTTTCTTGTTTCCTTTATTGTTTGTAATCAAACCTTTATGAAAGTATTTGTTTTTATGATGTGTAATTTACTAGAATCCTTTCCATTCTATATACGGACTATGTTTGACCAGAATTCCTAAGAACTAGCTACGTAGGCAGCCTATGTTAATTTCAGTCAACCCCTTAGGAGAATTTACCTTTTTCTTTTTATGTATGAACTACGTGATGACCTAAATTTTAAAGAATGAGATACGTAGATGGCCTATGTTAGCTTTGATCAACCCATTAGATTTTTCTATATATCTCTAGCATAGTCTTGAACTATGTTTGACTTGATTCCTACTTCAATGGGATACGTAGGTGCCTCAACGGCAAGGTCATATGACCCTAGGAAATAGAAAATGAGGCATAATTTTTGAGAAAAAACCTCAAAAATTCAAAAGAAGAAGATCATAATCTAAAGAGAATGAAGACCAGCCAAAAATTTGGGAAAAGGTCTCAAGATCCTCTCAGGCTAAGATCATCTCAAATAGTATAAAACTAGGGCAGAAATTTTGAGGAGGTCCTAAAAATTTCCACTAGTATATTGGAATATATTTTGAATTCCCCAGCACCAGAGGTCAAAGTCAAGATTTATAAACCAATAGTTTCAACAAAGTCCAGATAGACTAAATCTCTAGCTATGACCGAACTGATGTTGGGTGTATTTATGCATTCTAGAGTTACTATTCTAGCCTATTTAGCGTTATTTTGAGGATGATTCTTTTGATACATGTGTTTATAATGATATAAATGAGTATTTATGTGTCAAATCATGTGATTAAAATTTTTAATGGTGTTTTCACATGAGTTTTGATTCAATTTGAGCATTTAGAGTTCAACCGAGAAAACTAGTGTAACTAGCTTGAACTAGGTGTTTGTCTAGTCTCTTCTGTTGGGTTATAATGTGTTTAGTTGAGTTACCAAGGTTGTTATTATATATTTATATGTGAAAAAACTTGGTAATAATGTTCAATGGTCAATTGGATCAAGCCAAGGGTAAAAACAATGAGTTAAAGATCAAATTGAATTTAACCTATGCTTAGCTCGTGTTTTTGATTCACCGTCTTGGATGTTGTGTTGTTTTCATCTCTAAATTTTTGTGTTTGATGCTATAAGATACTTATTTAAAGTATTATTATGATATATGAAGGATATAAAAGCTTCAAATCAAGTGTAAACAACTCATAAAGGCTTAGAATGGATCACGAAAGCACAATACACAACTTGGACTCAAATTGGACACCTGAAATATATTGGACGAGTGAGGGCACGTGGAAAGGAATATGGGAACATACTACACACCATTAGATTCAGAAGGTTCCCAAAATGGTAACCTACCGCTCAGAGGTGATAGGTCAAGTCAAAATTGTCCAAAAATAGTAGCTCTGCGTGATTACACCGCTCAATGGTGTAATAGCGGTGAGCACACAAAATACAATAATTTTGCCTTGATGAACAAGAATAACATGGAAACCCAATCCAAGTCGATTTATGACTTGTGTACTATAAATATAACATCTTAAAACACGTTTTGGACATCTCTGAACCCCTAGATCGATTGGAACAACATTGGAGGCTACAACAACTTCTTTTTAGGTTTTTATTTCTTTAGTTTATCTTTATTTATGGTTTTAATCATTCATACAATTATTTGGATGTTGATTATGACTATGAGTGGCTAAAAGACCCTCTTTCCGGGGTTAAAGCCAAGAACATGAGTACTATTGTTTTGAATTAAGTTCGTTTGATTTTCTTATCATTTTTGGTTGTTTATTTATTTTTGTTATAACTATTTTAAGGATTCGCAACCCTTAGAATACATCAATTGTCTACCTTTTGATCTTGGGAGAGGGAATAGGGAGATAGAACATGGGAATAAACAAAGTATGATTTGTATTTCTTTATGAAATAAGGAATTCAAATTAGTGTCTAGGAAAAGGATGTACTTAGATGCCTTATTTGATTCAAACTTAGGATGATAGATTAAAGAACTTAAGTGAACCATTATATCCCCACTCAATGATGTAGTTGTAAGGTTCAACTTAGGGAAAGGATTAGAGGTTGGGAAACCATAATCATGCAATTAACCCTACGAATCAACAACTAAGATAAGCAAGTTAATAAATGTAGCTCAATAACATAGTATGATTGTTCGAAAGTGCTTTAACCCTGGGTTTTATCCTATTGTTTGTTTCAAGATCTTTACTTTACACACTATTTACTTTTCTCGAGTTACAAATTACAAACTTTCTTTCCGATTATGCTTGCATCAACTAAATCGAAATTGTGAACTAAAATAGAATTGTTGTTGAATCAAGTCTCTGTGGGATCGATACTTGGCTTCTTGAAGTCCATTTTACTACTTGATAAGACCATGTACACTTGTGTGTGCCCTGTCAAGTTTTTGGCACCGTTGCTGGGGACTTGTATTTTTCCAACCATTTATTTTAGTTTCTCTTTAGATTTATTTTGTGCTTTTATGCTTGGTCTTGTTTTTTATATGCAGAAAGCAGGTTAAAAGGTTAGTAAGCTAGCAAGGGATACAAATTTGGTGGAACCAAGTCTCGAACTCGAACAATGCTTCTATCAATATAAGAGAGACGTAATCTGTCTTTACGAATCTTGCAAATAAAAGAAGACCAAGTAATTTCTGCTCTAATGGCTGAAGAACAAGCAGCCGCAGGATAGTGAGGGAAGTGGCAATCCTACTTCCAACTAATTTAACCTCCCTATTTTAGAAGACGACAACTGGTGATAATTTCTAGCTTAAACAAAATATGGTACAACTTTTAATTAGTAGTAAATAGTTCAACAGGCTCTTACATGAGGATCCACAAGTCTATTTGCAGAATTTTCTGTAAATCAGTGACACATTCATTCCTACGGGTGTGAATATATATTATGTGAGGATAACATTGTTCCTCTTTTCACTGATTGGGGAAGCAAAAGAGTGGTTGATTGCTAAACTGGCAAACTCAATCACATCATGGGATGACATAGCCAGAAAATTCCTTATTCATTTCTTCCCATCTGGTAAGACTGTGAGACTTCGTAGTGAGATAGTGTGCTTCAAACAGAAGCCATATGAGAACTTCTATCATTCTTAGGAGAGGTTCAAAGAACTCTTACACAACTTTCCACACCATCAACAGTCCAATGAGGTACTTGCTCATACTTTTATAGAGGCTCTTGACCACAATACGAAAATATTGTTAGATTCAGCTGCAGGTGGTCAAGCTCTTGAGATGACTTATGATGAGCGGTATACCTTATTGAACTAAATTGCTCAAGGGAATCCAGAGTGGCATTCAGACTTGAGGAGTGCTACAAAAAGAATTGCAGGTGTGTTGGAGGTTGATCAATTCACTGCCATATCCACACAAATCTCAACCTTGCAAAATCAAATTACTAATCTGAAGTTGGGAGTACCACAACCTGCAACCATAGTTAATGCAATCCAACAAGATGTAGGTTGGACCGAAGTTTGTGGAAATAGTGGCCATACAACGGCTATGTGTACAGCAAATCCAGAATCAGTGATGTTTGTAGGTCATGCACAAAGACAAAACTATGGAAATACTTACAAGTGGCAGACTCATCCACAAAATCAGCCATGGGCCTACCAACAACAATAATATAAGCAACCACAAACTCAACCAAATTAGTAAACTAGCAACATAGAAGAGACGATGAAGCACATTCTAGCTAATCAGATGCAGCTGGCCGCAGATGTAAAAAATTAGCAAATAACATTGAGAAACTTAGAGCTACAGTTAAGGCAGTTAAAAAAGGAACAAAATACTAGGCCTCAAGGTAGGTTTCCAAGTGACACAGAAAATCCAACACAAGTCATGGCAATCACCTTGAGGAGTGTTAAAGATCTTCAAGGAGAACCTCAAAAGAAAACTAAACAGGTAGATGCTGATATGGTGACTAAACAGGTAAGTAAAAAAGTTACTGAAAAATCAAGGAAGTCTAAGTACTTGAAAGAAAAAGTCGTTGCAGAAGAAGTGAAAATGATGCCACCACTTCCCTTTCTCAGAGGTAAATTAAAGCGAAGGAGGATGCAATGTTTAAGAAGTTCTTTGACACCTTCAGAGGCTTCACATTAACTTACCTTTGTTAGATATTTTGTAGGGTATGCCTAAGTACGCTAAATACTTGAGGGAGGTGATTGCTAATAAGATGAAATTGTAGGATATGGGAGCGACAATACTCACTGAGGAGTGTTGTTTAGTGGTAACTCAAAAGATGCCAAAAAAGCTCAAAGACCTAGGGAGGTTCACTCTCTCCATTCAGATTGGCAATAGTGAAGTGGTCTATGCTTTGAGTGATTTAGGGGTAAGCATCAACTTGATGCTCCAATATCTGTTCAATACATTGGGTCTTAGGAAACCTAGACCGAGCTCCGTGGTTCTATAGTTGAAAAATAGAATCATAGATCATCCAGAAGGAAAATAGAGGACGTCTTCATAAAGCTTGGTAAATTCATTATCCCTACTGACTTTATTGTTCTTGATTTTAAGGCAGACGAATAGATACCAATCATCTTAGGGTATCCATTCTTAGCAACTGGAGGAGCCTTAATTGATGTTAAGAAGGCACGCTCAAAATGAGGGTAGAGGATGAAGAGGTAGTATTTGATGTTTACAAAGCACCCAATGTAATGTCCTAATATAAAAAATTATGTTTGATTAATGTTATTGGAGGGGAAAAGTGTGGGGTAGTTAATCCACTAAAGATTTTTTTAAACTACCTGATTGAGTAGCCTAAACTTCTACCACTTAAGCCCGATTAGATGCTAATTGATGAGCCTGAAAAGGCTAAAGTTAAAAAACCTATTTCTATTGAAAATTCACACCCAAGAGGGGTGAAAAGGATAAGAAGATGGAAACCAAGCATGAGAAAGAGAAGGGAAGAGAACGACTAGGTCATTATTTGGGTCGTACCACGATACTAAATTAGTCGCTGCTTGAGAGACAACTCAAGTTAAGTAAGTATGATTTATTTTTAGTTTTTAGTGTTTATTTCATGTAGTTTTTGTTTTTTATTGAGTTACAAGTTTATGGGAAGTCTGAGTACCAAATACTTGAGATAAGAAGCATGGCAAAAACTGAGTGTGGGGTCCCATGGATCCCATTAATGCAAAAAAATACTACTAGTCAGGCCTAGAGGCCTCAGGGAGTATTTCTATCTCTTACTTTTAAATTCACTTTGGGACAAAGTAGATTTTAAGTGTGAGGTGGGGAAATTCCTAAATTTTGGCTCAATTTTAAATTTTTTGGTGTAAGATATTCTTGTTGGTGCTATTTTAATTACATGGTGAAAGTGTTTTGCTAGGTGAAAGTATGTGGAATAAGTGAATTGATACTTTTGAGACTCTTTGGCTTATTTTTGTGACTCTTACACTTATTGGCTTAAATTTGAATTCATGCTATTGTGTTGTTGGGAGTTATGATGATCCTATTGAGTTAAGCATGTCCATGTGTGTGTGAGATGTTTGTATATTTCTTGTTGCATGTGATGTCTAGAACTTGCCCGGTGTGTGTGTAAAGAGAAATAAAGAGTGGGTTTAGGAGATGATTTAGGCATTTCTTTGATACCCTTGTTTTAGACCTTCTATTTTTCCTACCCTTTCTATATTATCCTAGTTAACCCCCATTGAGCCTTTAACCTTTTCTTTGGTAGCCGCATAAGTAGCCTAATCCATTCTTTGATAGGTCATATTTTGATCCAAAAAGCTCCTAAGTGCTTTAATGAAAAATTGATTTAGTAAGGAGTTTGAGAAATTGAAGAAGAAAAAGGTGAAATTGATGCCCCAAGGTAATAGTTATTGGTGTTTATATTTGATGTGTGATGGTTGGAAGTGATATAAATGGTGCTATAAATATTCCCATGATTGTAGAAAATAAGAAAATTGAGTTTTAAAGGAATAAACAATACGCCTACCATGTGTTTGTGAAAATGCTTCAAAGAAATAGGGAAAAATAAAAGAATGGGGTAGGCAAAAATGGTGCAATTTGGTTGTTTAAGATTGGTTTTAAATGCATAATGTAGTGTATCAAAGCGCTTGAAGAGTTTAGTCACTATTTCCAAATAGTTTCTACCCATCCCTTAGCCTACATTACAACCTAGAAAAGTCCTAATTGATCATAAGTTCATCATTCTGATATTAGTGGAGCATTATACTAATGACAAGCT
Source organism: Capsicum baccatum var. pendulum (assembly GCA_030864225.1). Taxonomy (NCBI): domain Eukaryota; kingdom Viridiplantae; phylum Streptophyta; class Magnoliopsida; order Solanales; family Solanaceae; genus Capsicum; species Capsicum baccatum. The sequence continues at coordinate 68,146,037 of CM061558.1, read as the reverse complement.
TATGGTTCATTGTGTGTAACTTGTGAATTCCTTGTGAGAGTGAGCGTAATTTGATTTCTATACCCATTGTGATAATTTGCATTATTGTGAGTGATTATGGGTATCTCTCTTGTTGTGAGGGAACATGTTTGATGAATATGGGTGATTCTTATGATGTCTTTAATTGAGAAATTATCATGATTTTTCCACTTGTGGATTCCATTCTTGAGGCTAGGATGTTTTGAAGTAGAATTCTTAAGCTATCAATTGTGTACATAACATGCTTAGTGTAGAAACTTGTATTCCGTGTAGTTATTATAGTACTAGCTTGAATGTCTTGCTTGTAGTAGAAGTGTTGAGTTTTTTCCAGCTCATGGTGTTTATAGTGAAGAGTTATTCGAGGACGAATAAGGCTTTAAGTGTGGGGTGGTGATGTTGGGTGTATTTATGCATTCAATCATTACTATTCTAGCCTATTTAGCATTATTTTGAGGATGATTCTTATGCTACATGTGTTTATAATGATATAAATGAGCTTTTATGTGTCCACGTACATGTTTACAATGTTTAAAACATCAATTGTCTAACTTTTGATCTCAGTAGATGGAATAAGGAGATAGAAAATGAGGATAAACAAAGTATGGTTTGTATTTCTTTATGAAATAAGGAATTCAAATTCGTATCTAGGACAGGGATGTACTTAGATGCCTTACTTGATTCAAACGTAGGATGATAGATTAAAGAACTTAAGTGAACCATTACATCCCCACTCAAAAATGTAGTTGTAAGGTTCTACTCAGGTAAAGGATTAGAGGTTGAAAAACCATAATCATGCAATTAACCCTACGTATCAACAACCAAGATAAGCAAGTTAACAAATGAAGTTCAATAACATAATATGATTGTTCAAAAGTGCTTTCACCCTGGGTTTTCTCCTATTGATTATTTCAAGATCTTTACTTTACACATTATTTACTTTTCTCGATTTTCAAATTATAAACTCTTTTTTTTGTTACACTTGCATCAACTAAATCAAAATTGTGAACTAAAATAGAATTGTTGTTGAATTAAGTCTCTGTGGAATCGATACTTGGCTTCTTGAAGGCCACTTTACTACTTGATAAGACCACGTACACTTGCATGTGCGCTTGGGAGCTGTCAAGAACCTTTGGTAGAACTCCTCAGAAATGATGATGAGTTCTTGGAAGTCCTTCATTGAAGGTCAGACATACAATTCTCAAGAGAAATACGTTTGTTGAGCTAGTACATGACATGCCTGGCAGAGATTTTCTAAAAACTTCTTTATATGTTTCTGGAACTAAGTTTTAAAAATCAAAACTATTTTCGAAAAGCTAGACACATATTCTTACTTAATTTTTGGTTGAACATCTATTGAAACAGAGAGTCAGGTTAGAAGTCCAAACATGATGGAGCACCCAAAAGATGGCAAGGAGCAGACCAAAGATCGAAGGAGGTTAATACAGAGTAGTTTCAATCAAAACTAATAATTTTTCACTGGACATAGGGACCAATGCCAAAAACTAAGGATCTTATTCAAAATAAACTCCTAAGCAATTTGGGAACCACACCAAAGCATATAATGCTTGAGAATGGTAGTTTTTGGTAGCCCCAAATCCGGGTTCAATACCCATTTATCAAAGACCATTTGAATTGTCTATATCACTTCATGAGACTAGGATGACAAACAAAGGCATCTGATCCTCTTTTTGAATAACTTTACTAAAAATATAGTTGCTAGCAAAAGTGACTCTGTGCCTACTAAATATTTACCTTGAGCGCAGGTGCGTTCAAGGGATTCGACTCTATATAGACACAATCAAAGGATTACTAAATAGAAGGAAGAGTAGAAAAGTTATCCTTAAATTTTCCATAAGGCAAAGTGGGCATTATTTGAGTGATCCCCAAAGGGGTTTTACCTATTTATTTGCATCTGATGGATCCGCTATTCAAATACTTCTTTGAAAAGAGATAGAGGGTTAAGTCATTCTATTTATGATATTGAGTATTTATCACTTAAACTTTCATAAAGCTTGACTGTGGTCTCTAGTGAGAGCGACAATGTATCTTCTAACTAACTACCTTAAGTATAGGTACATGCAAAAATCCAACACGACGACTAACGGACTTAGGTGAAGATCCTCTTCAAACCATAGAGAGGGCCATCTCATATTATTCCATGCCAAGAGGGCCATTCCATTTCATTCCATTGCTGAGAGGGCCATTCCATTTCACTCCATGGCTATGAGAGCCATTTTATATCATCTCACTACCAAGAGGATCAGTTTATTCCATTGTTGAGAGGGCCATTACATTTCATGCTGAGAGGGCCATTCCATTTCACTTCATTGTCAAGAGGCCGTCATGCCATTAAACTGTCTCTGTAATCGCTTTCTATGCAAGACAATAAGGTGTGTCCTTGGAAGATACTTCGGAGCACCAATATCCATTCACTACACAAAGATAACATGATCTGGAATCGAGGATATCTCAGCATTTAATATTTGTTTGACCACACAAAAGGCGATATAGCCTTGTGTTGAGGATATTTCAGAATTAAGCATTAGCATGCACCAAAATATCAAGTTTAAAAGCACATGACTTGAAGGGACGTCTTTAAGTCGCTAATTGAAAGTGGACGACGTATGAGATTTCCTAGAGATTGACAATGCGAGGGTCATCTATAAGTCACACTATTTGAAATAGAATAGTGTGTGAGATTACCTAGGAGTTGATAGTCCATAGGTAATTTGTAAGACACAAGAACATCCTAACTTGATAGTATGTAAGGTTACCTAAGAATCGATAGTACGAAGGCTACCCATAAGTCGCAGCTAAATCCTTACCAAATAATATACAAGATTACCAAAATGATGTGTTCAAAGGGTTTTATATAATCCATGTATATCCAAGATCGATTATGCATAGGATTACGTGAATACCATTAATTTGAGAGATATCTATAAGTTATATTGTATCCAAGGTTGGATGATGTGCAGGAATACTTGAGAGCTAGTGATTCACGGGATATCTGTAAGTCATCTATTATCCAAATTTGTATACTGTGCAAGATTACCCAAAAATCAAGAAACTCAAAGGAGATCTATAAGTCTCCTCATATCTAACATCAAATGATTCACAAGATTACCCAAATATTGACAATTTAAGGAAAATCTATAAGTCGTATCGATATGAAAGATGCACACGACTTACCCAAGGTCACATGCAAAGGATCATTGCCAATAGCCAAAGAAGTTATCATTATACATACAATAAGCATTATTGGTTACCAAGAGGGTTGCCACATTAGCATAACATTAAGTGGTTTCAGGAACCGTTCTACACAAAGTGTCATCAATGTCTAAGAGGGCCACCCCACTTTGAATACATATTAATAGAAAAAAGAGCTATTTTATTCAACAACAAAGAGGGTTGTTGTGTTTGTTATTGCAAGTTATTTCCCTCTAAATAGGTATATGTGGGGACGACTTCACTTTTTAAATAGCAACTCACATGGAGATATGGTAAAAAACTATATACCCTTTTCTTGAATTATGTTTATTACTAACAATATTTGTTTGAGATATTTTTAAGAGAATCTGAGAGGATTAAAATCTCAAATCAAAACCACAGGTGCGGACGACTCCAAAAAGGACACAACACAATGTGGAACTTTTTCTTAGTAGAAAATCGGGACATAGTCTGGAGAGGAACGTCAAAATCTTTGGACGCGAGCTAAAGCATGATTTCCACCACCATTAAACCACACCCCTATTAGAAGGCATGTGGGTATTTTAGGATATTTTAATTCTAGCTTCACTTTTAGGATATTTTTAAACTCATATCGAGGGTAACTTTCTCTTTCCTTCAAATCTGAGTGACAACACACTTAGAGTTTTGAAAATTATGTCCGGGAAGATTCTTATCCATAGATTTGAAGAGATCCACATTTATTCTTAAGAGCTTACAATCCTCCTTTTCATAACTCGAACGACTTGTTACTCATCCTAAGCCAAAAATAGTCTAAAATTAAAAACTATCTTTTATACCTATTGAGTCAAACTACAAGTAGTTTGATTCCCTAAACATTGGATATGTAGGCTGGGCTCTATGTTTAAAACTTGACCGCATTACAACCTTACCCCCCAATTAGCTTATTGCCTAGATTTTCTATTTTACCAAAATTCAAAAATCGAGATGACTTGTGAATTCTATAAAAATCGTGCTTAAAATCAAGAATTATGAACTACAAGTGGCCTAATTTCTCATGTAACCTGAGATATGTAGGAAACCCGATACTAGGGTCCGACCATAACTCTATGAAATTGTGCAAAACCCAACCACTTTCATAAATAAATTTGTGGTCGAACAAAATTACAAACGTCAAACTCTCTTTGCCCAGGGTTACTTCCATCCACCCTACCCAAAGAGAGGGGGAAGTTGTTGACACCTAATTTTTCCCTCCACAACTAAGTTTAATTCTGAGTTTTCATGGTTTTAAATAAAATTACAAAATTTATTTTATCCGGATAAATTTTTTTCAAAGTATTTATCTAGGTAATTTTGTCATTTTAAGTAGTGATTATATATTTTCATATTCGTATATGCAAAATCGTAAAATTTGTTACTTAAATAATTATTTTACAAAAAACAAAAATTTAATCAAGGGTTATCTTGAATTCAAATAGGTAAAACCTTGATTTAAATATAATTTATCTTTTTTAAAAATATAAAATAAAATAAAAATAATAATAATTTTATTTAGAAAATATTTGTTTGATTTTATTAAATTAATAAGTTTGGAGTTAAATAGGTTATTAATTTGTTTCGAAAGACTTTTTGAGCAAAGATTTGAAATTTTTTTTAGTAAAAAATTTTAGAAAGATAGTCGGTTAATTAGAGTTTTCAAAATATTTCTTGTACTAATGGTAGATTTCAATGAAGCTCGAGTATCATTTTGCTGCTCTGAAAAAGGTAAACACACCTTTCCCCTTTTAGTTAATTGGTTTTCTTCTTCATCTCTTTCTTCGTATCAATCGTTGTGTAGTCATAATCGTAGTTGGTTGGATTTTTTGATATAGATGTCTTTGAAAGCCATAGGTTTTTGTGAAGAAATAGTGAATGACATCTTTGATATGATATTTTGTTGTTCTTGACCTCATGATTTTCGTTTGAGTTCTTGAGATCACTGTTTCAGCTTTGTTGATGGCTTTCTTTTTCTTAGCTTTGGTTTGGGGCCTTCTCATTTAATTTGTTCATGGGTTGATTCATTTTTTTCTAGCCATATACTTGCCTACTGATTAAACACATACTGATTTTAGCATATTTATAGTCTGCTAAGTGTTAAAGTTTATGTTTTGTGTAATTGTTTGGATGCTACAACTTCCTCCCTATTTCAATCAGTCCCTCCGTTGGGGTGGTGTGTTCATTGATTTTCTTCAGTTCATAATAATGGTAGAGTGTAAATGGCTTGAAAACAAAAATAGTTCCTTCTCAAAAATCAAAATTAGAGAAACGAGACTCATCCTCGCTATGATAAATTTCCACATCTGAAGTGTTTTTTTAATCATTCGAGTCTTATGAATGAGTATTGATTCACTGTCATTTCTGTGTTTTGTTTGAAGAATTATGTAGAGAAGAGATTTGTTTATATCATCCCGAGGCGATAAACCATTGTGTTTTAGGGTTTTTGCTTCCCTATTTATTTTGGCTCTAATTTGGTCGCAGGTTCTCTTTGTTTTCTGTACGAATTTCCCTGATTACATGAGAAAAATGAAAGTCATTTGAGCCATTTATAACGAATATTATTTGTCATTTACCAAAGAATAAATTTTTCTTTGATAAATTTCATTTAATGTTCAATTTATTATCTTCCAGTAGTGGTTAGTGGCTATGAAGGCCAAGGCCGAGTTTTATCTTAAAGATTGTTATTTTGTCTTTAGAATCAATACGTGTGTGGTTAACTTAGAGTCGACATCATCCCCTCTCTTGTTAAGATTTAAAGCATATTTGTACTTAGGCATGAAGCTTTTCTTTTTTAAAATAATTGGAAACCTATCTTCCTTTGGCCTGTGATATGGTCTAGTCTTGGTATTACCATATTTCTTTGCAAATGTCAACTTGCAGTTTCCCTTTTTTGCCTATCTTGTTGAAGTCACTGTTATGTCCTTGAATGTGCTTAAACAACTCAATTTGCTATTTTCTTTGAGATGAACATCCTGCTTGCAATCTTTTCCTTTTTCTTTACCAAAAGACACCTTGCTCAGTGAGAAGTAATTTCCTTAGAGTGCAAATTCTTGATTATCAAGTTATTCGATTCTTCTATTACATTTGTTCCCGAGTTGTCACTGCCTCCCTTTCTTAGTCTATTTTTAAACTTTATTTTAAGATGGAGTGTACCACTACCTACTTTCTTTGATAGATCTACTTGTAGCACCTCAACATAAAATTGTTTATTTTAAACCATGAAGATTTTTGCTATGTTTTGTCATTTCTATCATTTTAAATTTCCTTAATTGTTATGTGTTTTTTTCCTTGTTCGCAGCATTCTAAATTTCTTTTATCATCATCATCATCATCATCATCATCATTATTATTATTATTATTATTATTATTATTATTATTCTGTGAGTGAATGTATCTTTGTAGTATTAATTTGTTAGTTACCCATATCTAGAATATGTATTAATTTATTACCTTTTCTTTGTATGGCATGAGAACTTATTTTGGAGTCCACAATGGACTCCCTCCTATTGCATTTTCTAATGGGCCTATGAGGCCCATCTTCTCAAAGACTAAATCCAAAGTCAGCTATATGGCGTACGAGTGCAAGAAGAAGGAAGAGGTAAAAAGGGTCAAAACCCATTGATGAAGTTGCTAGGATTTAGAGACTTGAAACACTCAATTTAATTTCTTTATTATTTTATAGTTATTTATTTATTCATTTATTTTTGGATTCTCAAAGACAAAGTTGTAACTAATTACAGATGAAATGAATTTTTGGGCCTTTAAGGTCCAAAAACTAGTTTAGGACAGATTGTGGGGCAAAAGCCCAAATGATTGGATTAGGACATGTGCAAGTGGGCCAAAAACTCAAATGATTAGATTAAGACAGGTGAATATGGGTCAAAAGCCAAAATGAGTAGCTTAAGACAGGTACAGGTGGGCCAAAAGCCCAAATTATTGCAGGACAAGTTTCATGGGTTTAGGTCCAAGAGCCTAAATCTCTTAATTTTCCCCTTACCCCTTTCTATGTTTATTTTCTATCTATTCCTTCAGACTTAGTTAAATTCCCTATTAAGTCATCAAAAAACTGGTTTTGCATAAACCTCAAAATAGTTTTTTTCTTTAATCAAATTCTTCTCTAAATCTTAAAAACAAATTCCTTTACAAAGTTAGTCAAATTTTTTTTCTTAAAATAGTCCGGATAACCGCAGGTTAGCGAATGCTCTGGTTCCTTAGCAACCTTCCAAGAGTATTAATAACAATCACTTACTCAGAATTTCTAAACTTAAAGGAATTTTCTATTTTGAATCATTTAAGTTATTTTTAAAGGTTTTCTTAATTTTTCTAAATAAATAAGTGGTGAATCTGTTTTTAAAAATCGAGTTTGAATTTATTTTTGAAAGTATTTGAATTCATAAAAATACAATAGTCATCTTTTCTCACAAAACAGTAGCTAAAAGAAATTCAACTACTTCAATGCACTTTTTGTTTTTGATTAATCATTTCGAAATAGAATTTTTTCTATTCTTCTCTACTTTCTTATTTGAATAGGATTTTTCTCTACTTTCATATCTATTCATATCTTGATCTAGTGTTAAATTTATGTCTACTTTTTCTATGCATTGTAATCATTGTGGATTAAATGTGTTGTGCTTAAGTCAAAGAGCAAAACTAAGGTTGTTTTGAAATTGTCTAGTAGAGGGATCAAATTTGATTCCAAATTTGTTGTTAATAATGACGATTTTGCTGAATTACAACTCTTGGTGTTCAATTGAATGACTCAAAAATGTTCATCCTCCTAAATTATTTTGAAAAGTTGTAGAAATACTTAGTATTCCATCTGATCGAGTGATTGTATTTTAGAGTCATTCACCATCTGCTGTGAAAAATACATATCAACGTAATACTCCTAATTGAATTACTAGGTCTCAAAGTAAAGTATTTGTTGGTCCATCAAGGCCTCACCAAAAAAATTATCTAAAGAAAAGAAAAAATTAGTCGTGAGATGAAGGAGGTCCTGTTATTCCTCACAAAAAATTTAAAAAAATTGATGACGGGATGGTGAAGATGGTGTTCAATAATCGAAAAAGAAAAATAATTTCTTTTCATTGGAAGAGAAAACATATCTAGCTTATCTGATTTTGAGGTACATTGTGTATGCCATGTATCTATATATTCAGTGCATAAATTGCATGTTGTAGTATGTTAAAGCTAAATCTAGTCATATGTTAGTTTTAATGAAAAATTTTAGCACCGACATTATTGATATAGAGAATCTGTAGCATTATTTTATATGACATGTATATGATTTGGATATATAATTAATTAATGTATGACAACTATTTCAGTATTGTATATAAATTGTACAGGGTTGAAATATGTGTGCTATTATTGTATAGGACATGCATCAGTAATATATATGAAATGTATAGGGTTGGGATGTATGTGTTATTTACTGTATAACAACTGTATAGTGTTGGGATGTATGCTGTTATTACTATACCTGTATCATCATTGTATAGAAGATGTGTATGGTTGAAATATATGTATTATTACTATTTGTAACAGTTTTGTATTGAATACTATATGAGTATTATATGAAGCTTTTTGAAATATTGAGAACTTATAGGTACACCTATTCATTTCAAGTTTGGGATTTGTTTTTTGCTCCGATTGATCATTGTAAGTTTCATCTTAGTGTGCACACAAATCGTGCTCTTGTGACTATCTTGAAAGCTAAGTTGGATAAGAAGCAACTTACTTTGTTTTAGAATAGTTACAGATATTTCTTATTCTTGCCGAGCATTTTCATTCAAAATCAACTTCTTTATGAAATATTGCTTAGCAGAATTATTTGTAAGAGAGATGATGAGATATGGACTAAAGTGAATAACACTAAGTTGTGGTTTAAATTACAAGAGTTTGCTATAATTAGAGGTTTAATCTACACTGAAAATTACAATAATGATTTTGATCTTAGTCAATCAAGGAGTTGTACTTTCCAAAAAAGTCCAAGGTCACAAAGCTTAATTTAGAAGAATGTTTCATGCAAAAAAAGATGGCGATGTGATAACGCTCAACTCACTCCCATAATTGAGGGGTCAGGTGGTCGTTGTCAAGTAACCCAATTTGAATTGGGGTTGAATCTCAAGGAGCGAATTATAAACTTCAAACCTTATTGGTGCTCAAATTACTATGAGGTTACCCAGAATGCTAACAAAAATGACATGTAAAATAAAATAGGGGAATTTATTTGGAAACTTGTTGTACAATCTTTAGCAAATTATCAAGAGATGACGCTTTCATTTTAAGTAACAATGTTGGGGGAAATCTTAGGATTATGTCTACTTAAGGGTAAAAGTATGTGTGTTAGTGATGGTTTAGTATGAAATTTAGTTTTTAACTAAAGAATAGGATAGGTCAAAGGTCATTGTGGTTAATCTTTCGATAAAACCACAACGATTTCACCCATTGGATCTTTCGAGCATCTAACAAGTATGAAATTTATAATCACCCAAAACCTCAATGAAGGATCCCTATTTCTAGGATAATGCTCTTGACATGATTTGCACTCCTAATACACTTATTTCTAAGATTGCAAAAGAGAGCAAATCATTGGCTTAATTGTCCACCATTGTCTTGTCCCCCTATAACCCTCTTTAAAGAATGTTATGCGTTACCTTATATTAACCTTCATCCCTCTTTTGAGGATGACAAAGGGTTTTTAGATTCTAGGGTTTTCACCTATCAAACCCATTTGGAGATTTGGGGCTTTCACCCATCAAATTCCAACTCATAAGCTCAAGAAATGGTAAAATCCTTACTCAACAACTAACAATCAGGCAAACACAACAATACCCACACACAAATTACACTCTAGTTTAACATAATCTCAAAACTAAATTACTTAGCTACTCATGAAGAAAGTAAGAGAGATATACCATAAGGATTATCCAAAGCATTCATTCTTCACAAAAATGCTAAGAAATCAGGCCTCCAAAATTAGTTACATACTTTCCCAGTTAGGGTTTCAATCTTTCAATTCAAAATATCTTATGAGGTAAGAAATACCCAAAGAAGAAAGGGTTTTTGATTATATATGGTTTTGGATTCTTCTAAGTACTTTTACAAATCTGCCCCTAGGCATATTCCCATTGAATCACGATCGCGGGTGACTGCCCGCGACTGTGGTTGTATGCCGCGATTGCATTATGTTGACCATCTTAACTGACCGCGACCACGGATTGAGGACAACGGTCGTGGTAACTAAGGCTGATGTAGTCCAGGTCTTTAGCTGTACTCTTCTTTGCTCCCATTTTATCAATTTTATCCCCAATCCACATCTTTCGATCTCCTCAACTCTATGCCTGCAAAGAGTGAATATTAGTGCATTTTATCACTAATATATCTCATTCATTTATTTAAAACAAGATAATGTGCACAAATATTTAGTGAGAATGAGTGAAAAAATCACCCGTCATCAACACCCCCAACTTAAGTCCTTGCTTGTCCTCAAGCAACAGTACCCCTTATTATGAGACAACTCATATGTATGCCCTCATTCTATTATGAAATGATCATGATGACTCAAACTTGATTGCTACCACCAAAATATTTTCTCACATGGGTAAATAGGCTTTTAACAACTTCCCTCATCATAAAATAAAGTAGCGAAGGATGAAATAGACTTTGGGGAGCAACCATGTAACAACCACTAACACTCTAGAAAGGACTCACATATTTACTACAATCATGCAATACTTTCAATTATCTCATTGTGCGGAAGATGATAAGATCACCCACCCCAACTAGTTCACATGCCTCTTCACAAAAAAGGAAAAATTCACACAACTAGTTACCAAGCATGCAAAAAGGAATTTTAAGTGCAAACACTCACTCTCTCAAGAAATTCTCCATGTTAAAAAGTACCATGTCATAGGCTTGCCCCTATTTTCAATCACCACTACAACGATTACACTTTGTTGGGATCACAAAGGGCTTTTTGTGCTTGTAATGTAGGTTTAGGGTTGGGATAGGATATCATTTGGGAATAACATGGCTACACCCCTCTTTGAACATTCACATCACACTTTTTCAATCCTTCTTTTTGGGTAAGGGCCACTCTTCTTTAATTGTTTTCTTTTCCTACGCCTACTAACAACTTTCTTTGTGCACCACTTTTATTTTATTTCTTTTTCTTACAACTTACGCGCACTTCATTCCCTTGATGGACTCATTCATTTTCTATTTATTTATTTTTGCGGTTCAAGCTCATGAGGCATTTCACTAACAACTTTGTGGCCTTACGCTTTCTTCTATTAACCTTTGCCGCTTTGAACTTAGGCTTTTAGCCTCAAGTTACATTTTTAAGTTCAAGGAGAGTTTGGTTTACAAGAAAGAGAAAAAGAATCGTCACGGGTTGTAATGAGTTTGCCAAAGAAAGGTCCAAAGGCTCAAAGTAGGTACAAAGGATATTTATGCATGGGTAGGATTTTTAGGATAGGGTGGGCTTCAAAAATCATAAGATGGCCTATGATTATTTTACCAACCAAGTACAATCAAAATTTAGCTTTGAAAGACTAATGAGGCAAATTCGAGGTGGTACAAGTACACATGAGATTCAAAACAATTAACCTCACACACATGGCATGCAAATATTGTCAGGGGGTTCAATTGTTCTACCTGCTCGAGAAAAAGATGGAGTATTCACTATTTTACCAAAGTCAACTTTTGGAATCATAAAAAGAGGAAAAAAATTCATCACAAAGTTGCTCACATCCAAGCCTTTGAATTTTGCAAAAATTTTAGACAGAGGGGGTTGTTTACTTTTGTATTCGTACTACACATAATTTGCTAATCATGGAAACCACCAAAGCTATCGTCTCACATTGCGAATCATAGTACGGAGACCCACCATATGGTTACTCAGATTTCACCAATGGATAACAATGCAATCCCAGATTATTAATGCTAAAGGTACTCAGACTTCCCTTGCATTCTATGGATTCGGTGCCACGGGTACTCAGACTTCCCCTACAGCCATGGTTAGAAACCCAATCACAGCGAAACTAAAATAAAATAAAAAAGATAGAATAAAATAGCCAACCCATGCAAATGTGGGCACCATCAGAGTGCCCGATTATTACAACCCAAATAAAAATAAAGATAAGAATTATCCAAAAGAGTAGAAAAGTATGTATAAATATCAATAATACAGGCCCAGATAAAATGAATAAGAATAAAGAGACACCCCCAACTGAAAAGATAGCAGTGTTCCTATTGCATAAATAATCAAGGGTAAAAGAGATAAGGGTGCTCCCTGAAACCGCATCAAGGGATGCTATCACTGTTGGACTCTACATCACCACCCTCTTTCTCAAGATCAGACTACTTGACTGGGGCCTAATCTTCACTTTCCACCCAAGAATAAGGAAGTCTATCTTGTTGCCTTAGAACTTTCCATAGGCCCTTCCATATCCTGATAAAGAATTCATCCCTCTTTTTCTCCATTGTAACCATTTTTTTCATGCGTAATTCAGAGGTTTTGATGTGAATCTACCAAAGAGGAGTAGGTCTTTTCAATCTTATCAATGGTATTTTCTTGCTTCTTTTGGTCCTCCTTGTACTTATTATTATCGGTACATGACACATAAGAATGATGAGCGGTGAAAGGCTCTCTCGATCCGTGGGGCAAATTAGACACAAGCTCTTTGGTTGTTCCAATATTTAATCTAATCTCCTCAAGAGGACCCATGATGGTTGACCTATTATACTCAGGCTCACTGCATGCCAATTTTTCCAAGTCGATCTTTCTTTTCTTGCTTTTGTCGAGTGCGCCCTCACCTCTAATCCTCAAGGGGTAAATGGGGCCATTAGGGCACACCCATGTATCACTAGCATACTTTTCCACCCCCACTCTTTTTCAAAGATTAGTAATCAAGGAGGGGAAGAATAAATGCGTACCTTCTTGGTCCTTGAAATAATCTATCTCATTAACCACGAGTTGTCCAACATCTAGAGGGATGCCGTTAGAATGCATGCAACCATCCTATAACGCAATTCGGGGACTACTATCATATGGGTGTAAGGATAAACTTAGCTATAGATAATGTGCAACCAAATACGGGCTTCGAAAGTGAAGTCGTTCATGGAAATATTGCTTTTAGTCTTGGTCCAGTAGACTTCCTTTCTGGGGCATAGTCACTGTGCTAACTAACTCCCCGATTTACACCCCTTTGATTTGAATTCACTCATGTCAGTATGCTTGATCCCATAAACATCATTGATTTGTTTAGCCCAAACTTGCATCGATTTTCCCCAAATCTTGATAGTCACATTAAGTGGGTTCAAAAAAGACACTTCACCAATGTTTGCATAAAATTCATGGACCCATTTCTCATTTACAATGCATGGATCTGGGGTGAAGCACCGCCACCCTATGGCTTTAAGTTTTTCATGAAGTACCGGTAGTTTTTTCGACACATTTTCTAAGCAAATTCCTCTTTCCGGGAGTAGCTTTGTCCTCAGAAGATCCCTGTAGTAATGAGTGTGGCACTCAAGTGACATGAATCAGATGTGATCATACTTATCCATGATTTTGTCCTGATAGCACTAAGCACATATTATATCTTTCGACGATATTTTAATCATGCAAACTGTGCTATATTGATCACTATAGTTCATTGGACTAGGTGTTTCGTGTTGCTTGAATAAAAATTGGAAATGCAGGATTTTTGGCATGGTAGGAAACTGTCCTCAGTTACCGCAATCATAAGTTAAGACTGCATTAGTGTTACTATGATCACGGTCTATGACTGCGGTTACGCTACTTGAGGCTGGTTTTATGTCAGCTCTACATGTTTAGATTTTTTTCCAAATTTAAGGTACTAGTATGTTCTACAATATGGATGTATATGAAGATCATTGGAACAATGCTAACAAGTGTGTGAATTTTCCCTTTAGAAAGCAAATATTAATATTGAAAGTTCATTTGAGCATTTTTATCAAACACTTGGTGAGCATATCTCATTTGTCTACCTATTTCATGCATCATTGGGTACTCATGATTTCCCCACTTGTGTGCACACCTTAATCAAATAACCAACATCACACCAATACCAAGTATGACAACATGGGAAGCATAACAATCAAAATTGTAGGCCCTTTCTTAATCATGCATTCTATGGCTTATTTTCAAAAGTAAAGGCATGGATTCATGTCACCTACCAGAGTTGTGATGCAAAGGAATGTTGTTTGAAAGCTCACAAACTTGGCCAGAAATTAGACCAATTAGAAAGTATAATCTTAAAAGAAAATATAAGGGAAATGAGGGAAACTCGGGGTTAAAAGATAGAAGTAGCTGCAGTCAAGGGACTGTGATCGCGAACACCTGCATGATCGTGATCGTGCTTGGGGACCGGAATCGCGGTAACTGAGAGTAATTATGCTCTCCTATTTTCCCCTGTTTAGAATTTTACTCAATTTTGACATATTTCTACCCTGTTCAGCTTATCCAATGCACTCCATAATGCCACAAATGCATGGGTTATTCATATGCAAAAGATAACATCCACCCTACAAAAACATAACAAAAAGGATACGAGCCACTCTCATGGAATTTGTGGGTTGCCATCCACCTAGCGCCTTAGTTATCATCGTGGCATGGCGTATTCCTTCCTTCATTCTCAAGGTGGGTCTTTGAACTCCTCTTCATTCATCTTTTCATTTTTAACATCCACTATGGATACTACTTGCAACTCCGCAATTTACTTCTTTGACTTAGAAATTTTAAAGAGACCTCATCCTCTTGCACTCTAAATTTCATCTCTCCCAGCTCTAATCAACAATGGCTCTTCCGGTGGCCAAGAAAGGATGACCAGGAATGATAGGCACCTCTTGGCCCATTTCACAATCCAATACCATGAAATCCATTGGGAGAATGAACTTGTCCACTTTCACAAGGACAACAGAAAATATACCCATCGACCTTTTTATAGATTGGTCCACCATCAAGAGCCGCATAGAGGTTGGCGTTGGGGCATCCAAACCAAGTTTCTTGTATATGACAAAAGGCATTAAATTGATGCTTGCACTAAGGTCACATAGAGCTTTTACAAATTCATGCATCCTAATAGTTAAAGGAATAGTGAATGCTCCAGGGTCATCTTTCTTTTTCGCAACCTTGTTATCCATGATAGTGATACACCCATGAGTGACCTCAATAGTGTCTCTTATAACAAGTTTATTCTTGGACATCAACTTTTTCATCAACTTAGCGTTTCCCAGGATCTCTTGGATTGACTTAAGCAATGAGATATTTATTGATAGGTTGCTAAGTTTGTCCATGAACTTTCTAAATTTTTTGATTTTCATTTTTTTTATGCAAACGTTAAGGAAACAGGGAAGGAACTTAGATAGTTGGTCTTGCTTCAACTTGTGGCCTTTCAACTTCAACCACTCTTCATCACTTTCTTTGATCTCTCTCTCATTATTTGATTCTTTTCTTTGAGGCTTCACTTCCTTTGTTTTAGCCTTGGGAAATTTTTTTCTCAATTCTCCGATAAAGGGTTCATCAAGTGTTTTCCCACTCCTTGTGACAATAGCTAAGACTTGCGCGTCATTCTTTGGGTTAGCAATTGTGTTACTCGGAAGTTCACCTCTAGGTCTAGCATTTAATTGCATGGATATTTGCCCCATTTGGGTATCCAATTGCTTGATAAAGGTGGAGTGAGACACCATCATTTGGGAGAGTTAGGAGAAATCACCATTCAACTCACGAACCATCTTGTCCGTGCCTTCTACTCTATTCAAGATCCTTGCTAACATATCCTTGGTCTTGAACTTTTTGGGGACAATGGCACTAGATTCCTTGGCTTTAGCTCGATCATGAGGAGGGACATAACAGTCATACTCACATTCATGATCTCTCCAATCTCAATCCCACTCATGATCCATCCAAATTTGGTTCCCACCTTTCTTTTGATAGGTGGGGCGGGAACCCCTAAGTAGTTTGCCAAGTACCGAATTTATTCATCCAACTTCTTTGCCTCTTCATTATCTTCATAAGATTTCGATGCTATGACATTTACCATATTTGTGGTGCACCCATGACATGCTTCGTTAAGAGCTCAAGTTCGGTCATCATTTTGGCCATGTTCTCCTCTTTTTCTTCTTCTTATTTTCTTTGTTAATTATCCACCACGGAGGTAGTAGAAGGGTTTTTGAAAGCTTTGGTATCTCTAGTACACCAACCCTAATTTTGTTTTGATACTTCTCCTATCAATCGGAAGGCTGCAATATGATGAAATCTCACTATAGAGATGCCCACCGCATTATCCACCGCCGTTTTATTTAATAGATCAAGATCCCTATAGAAAATCTTGAGGAGCATCTTTTGCGAGACTTCATGATTTGATCATTGGGTTAACTTTTCATTAAACCTCTCCCAAGCTTCAAACAACGGTTCTCCATTCATTTGCCGAAAGTTCACAATCTCATCCCACTTTTGAATCATTTTTTATGGTGGGAATTATCTATCAAGAAACAGTGTGGTAAGATCTTCCCATGATGTAATTGATTCGGGTGGAAGTGAGCAAATCTATAAAACTACCTCACCCATTAGTGAGAACGGGAAGAGTCAAAGCTGGATGGATTCTTATGTAATATGTGCTATGTTAAATGGCACACAAACTTCCACAAAGTTCTTCAAATGGACATTTGGGTCCTCATATGCTTGACCCCCATACAACCCTTTCATTTATAATATATAAAGTATAATTCTAGTCATATGAAACACTTCATTCCCATTGGTTGGTGGGATGCGAATTGCACTTATTTGTCTTGCTTTATTTAATTGACCTTCATCATCAAGAGGGGCATCTAAGGGCCCCATATTGCTTGAGTTATCGCTCATTTCTCCATTTACACTTTGATCACCTACAAAAGATTCAAAAATAACAAATAAAGTAAATTACACCACTCTGGGTATTTCTAAGTAAGAATGACACCACATAAGAGAAATATATATTTCACTCCCCAGAAATGATGCCATTTTGATAACGCTCAACTTACTCCCATAATTAAGGGGTGAGGCGGTCGTTGTCAAGTGACCCAATTTTAATTGGGGTCGAATCTTAAGGAGTGAATTATAGACTTCAAACCTTATGGGTGCTCAAATTACTATGAGGTTACCCAGAATACTAATAAAAATGACATGTAAAATAGAATGGGGGATTTGTTTGGAAACTTGTTGTACAATCTTTAGCAAATGATCAAGAGATGACACTTTTATTTTAAGCAACAATGTTGGGGGAAATCTTGGGATTATGTCTACCTAAAGGTAAAAGTATGTGGGTTAATAACGGTTTAGCATGAAATTTAGTTGTTAACAAAAGAATCAGCTAGGTCGAAGGTCATTATAGTTAATCTTTTAATAAAACCACAACGATTTCACCCGTTGTCTCATTCGAGCACCAAACAAGTGTGAAATTCATAATCACCCAAAACCTCAATCAAGCATCCCTATTTCTAGGATGATGCTCTGAACATGATTTACACTCCTAATACACTTATTTCTAAGATTGCAAAAGGGAGTGAACCATAGGCTTAATTATCCACCATTTCCCTGTCCCCTTATATCCCTGTTTCAAGGATGTTATGGGTTACCTCATATTAACCTTCATCCCTCTTTCGAGGATGATAAAAGGTTTCTAGAGTTTGGAGTTTTCACCCATCAAACCCATTTGGAGATTTGGGGCTTTCACCCATCAAATTCCAACTCATAAGCTCAAGCAATGGTGATATCCTTACTCAACAACTAACAATCATGCAAACACAACAATACCCACACACAAATTACACTCTAGTTCAACATAGTCTCAGTACTAAATTACTTAGCTACTGATGAAGAAAGTAAAGAGACATATATCATAAGGATTATCCAAAGCATTCATTCTTCACAAAAATTCTAAGAAATCAAGCCTCCAAAATTAGTTACACACTTGCCCAATTAGGGTTTCAAGCTTTCAATTTAAAATATCTTATGGGGTAAGCAATACCCAAAGAACAAAGGGGTTTTTCTTATATATGGTTGGGGATTCTTCTAAGTACTTTTACAGATTTTCCCTTGGGCATATTCTCATTGAGCCACGATCACGCGTGAATATCTGCAACCACATCCACCCGACTGTGGTTATGTGCCGTGATCACGTTATATTGACCGTCTTGACTTATCGCGACCGCGGTCACGGTAAATGAGGCTAATGTAGTCCAGGTCTTCAACTGCACTCTTCTTTGCTCCCCTTTTATCATTTTCAGCCCCAATCCATATCTTTCGATCTCCTAAACTCTATGCCTACAAAGAGTTTATATTAGTGCATTTTATCACCAATATGTCTCATTCATTTATTTTAAATAAGGTAAGGTGCACAAATATTTAATGAGAATGAGTCAAAAAATCACCCCTCATCATGATGCGATGAGGATGAATTAAAAATTGCTATTTTGTTCTTCATTCATACCTTTTTTTTCTATCACATATGGTGATGTTATATCAAAGAATAATTTTTTATTGAATGAGTCTGGAAATTATGAAACATTTCCTTGGGAGAAATTATATTTTCGTCTAATGTTGGAGTCAATGGAATCTAAGATTTCTAAAAAAAAAAAGTATATATTGCTGCGGTGGTTTTCCCTTATCATTTCAGTGTTAATTTTATAAATGCTGCCCATATGCGGATGACCATCTTGCTGATCGAGTTGATTATAGTACTACATATACTTAATTGGTATTAAAGCATAGACCAACCTACAAGAATGCCAAGTCTGCATTTTTTATCTATAACAAGAGCAGGTACATGATTGATTTAAAACTTAATGTATAACTGTTTGTAAAATACTTATATATTTTTTATGTAAACATGTTTTTAGAGTGTTGTTTTGTGTGTGCAGGTAATGTTGAGTAACATTACGTCATCGTGTCTTGAAAAATCGATACTTCAATTACCTAATTTTGAACCTATGGCTGAAGTCGTGAAATCTGGTGATTTGCTTGGTACTAGTAAACAAGAATGTAGTTATCTGAAATCTGGTCATGATTTCACACTTCTGAGAAGTGATGTTATTTGATGGGTGCAACATTTTATTAGTAGTTGTGTTTTTTTCTTAATTGATGTTTTAATTTTTTCTGTTTTTTTCTAGCTGACGAAAAAATTTCCTCAATTGAGAAGTTTATGAAATCCTCATTTGAATTGATTTTTCAAGCACTGCATATAAAGAATGATTCTAAGGTATTTTTTTTGGCCTTTTTCTATTTTCTTTTGTAAAACTTATATACACCATTGCAATTGTTTTTTAAAACTTTTCTGAAAAGTTTAATACACCAACTGCTGATAATAATGGTGACAATTCAAAGAAAAAATGATGATCTACCTAATGAAGATTGTATAGGTGATAATCAAGTTGATGACATGGGACGATAAAATATTGTTACATCAAAAGTGGATCATATAAATAATAATTTGAGGGATGATTGATGATAGGCGTATTTACACGCCTAAAGTGCTATAATCTACCCATATTTTAGCTAAGTTTTGAGGACAAAATACATAATTCATGCACTTTTAGTCCTTTTTCCTGTAAGTGAGCTAACAAACATGATTAGCAAGTTTCCAGGTATAAATGATGAAGATTTCAACATTTTATGGATAACTTGACGCCAAAGGAAGCTTCACGAAAGAAGGAAAGCAACGTTTGGACACCTATGGACTGAAATTGATGCATGGATAACTTGTCACGAGCAAAAATAGCATTTACAAAGACTTGGGGATCAGCAGTAACTTAGTAGGATTAGGACAAGTATGCAGTAACCCAGTAGGACTAGGACAAGGATAAAAACCCTATTTCAATAGGACTAGGATATGGATGTTATATAAACCCTATTTTGCTGAAACTTTTCAGCATTCTCTTCTTATTCCCCCTTCTATTCCTTCCTATTCTAATAAATTCTTATTCACTCAGTAATTAATTCAAGTCTTTTTCATTCAACGTTTGATCCTAATTCACGTTACACTTTCTGACAGAGAAAGCACGATCCTTGTGACCAACGTGAGATCATGATGATGTTTATTGTGATCTCCGTTGCAATCATGAGTAGCTAAACTTATCTGTTAGGGTTATGGAAGACTTATGAGATACTATCTATTGCTATGAGTTTGTGAATTCTTGACACGTATGCTGCTTATATCATTATTCTCTTCATCTTAATCTAAATTCTTGTGGTTGCAAACATATAGAATACGCCAGTATAGCATTAACTTGTTCGAAAGAAAAGTTACATGTCTGGAAAAGAGATAATGTCAAGGTAATAGGGCACCAAACCCTGTTAAAAAGTTAGTGTCGTAACTGGATTAACCTCTTGGAGAATCTGTACCATTAGATATGCTTTAAGCTCGAAAGAGTTAAAGTGAAATAATCCTTGATGGTCGAAAGACGCCTGGATTTACCATAGAATACGATTCTCTATAAGTGCATACATGTCTGAATTCCGCATAACTCATAGTCAATAGATACGTATAACTCATAAGGTGGACATAACCCTAACTCTCAATTCTCATTGATCAATACCAACCAAGCAATCCGTTTTACTCTTCTATTTTCCGTTCTTACATTACTATTTTTGATACTCTTAAATTCAGGCTACAATCCCCCCCTTTTTTACGAAACTTTCACCAAAAATCTAATAATCTTTGCTTACTTAGTGACCAAGTATTCCCTGTGGGATTCGACACCCAACCCAGTTGGGTTCTATATTTGACAACGACCGCTTACACTCTTACAAGAGCTGTAGTTTGAGCGTTATCAAAAATTGGCGCCATTGCCGGGGAATACGGTTGTCAACTAAGTTTGTGATAATTACTAAACCCTTTGGTCAAAGATTCTCGTACTTTACTTTTAGTTGTTTTTTTTCTACAGGTTTTGTTCAATGCATGCCCAATACTCGAAGTTCTGGTCAACCATTATTACCCATAAACCTTGAACCACAACGTATTGGCAGGATGGAGGCGCAACGTGACATTGAGAGAAGGGCTGCTCAACAGGAGCAGGCTAGATTAGCTGCGTTGGCCGCTGCTCAAGTGCATCAACAAAATATCGATAACCCTGGGCGAGCAGCAGATTTTGATGATGAGGAATTCGGTGATGATAAGTTACTAAACTCTAGGCGTGATGCTGAGGTGGCGACACCGGCAAACAGAAGAGATCATCAAGCAAGATTTCAGCCTGAACGCCGAGCCATGCAAATACCATTCAATGACGATGATGATAATCTTGATGGAGCTGGTGCCACAGGAGCCATTATTCCTCCGCCATTAGCGCCTGGAGCCAAGTTCAACATCACGAGCAGCATGATTCAGTTATTGCAACTCAAGGGATTATTCGGTGGACTAGCAGACGATGATCCGAATATGCATCTGATCAACTTTATTTCTACATGCAAGTCATTCGACAATCCTGGCGTTGGACAGAATGCAATTCGGTTGCGCTTATTTTCATTGTCTCTATCTGGGGAGGCAACTCTATGGTTGAATGGGCTGACTCCTGATTCTATCACTAATTGGAGGCAATTGAAAGACGCTTTCCTAGAAAGATTCTTTCTGCCATCCAAGAGAGCACAATTGAGAGATGAAATCAGCAATTTTTGTCAGCTTCCAACTGAAGCCCTCCACAAAACATGGGAGAGATTCAAGAAGAAGCTTATGAGGTGCCCAAACCATCACATGACCAATGTCCACTTGATGGAGATACTATACAGATCCATGAATTCAGTAACTAAACCAGTGGTGGATAATGCGGCTGAAGGATCATTTATGGACCTCACCTTTGTTCAGGTGAGTGATATGCTAGACCGGATGACAAAGCAAAGTAGAGCTTGGCATACCAGGGATTCTGAGGTAGCAAGCCCCACTTTGTCTATTGGCATGACTGCAGAACAAAGGAGAAGAGAAGAAGAACGTGATCAAGATATGGCGCACATGAAAACACAGATGGATCTTCTTACAAAGCATCTATTATTAGGGAAGACCGAAAAAGTCAAAGCAGTTGCGTCAAAAGGAAGAGAGGAATCCGATTCTGAAGAAGAAGCCAACTACTTGAACAATCAGGGGGGTTTTCGAGGCAATGCCCAAGGAAACCAAGGTCGAAACTATTATGATAATTTTGGAAATAAGGATCGTGATCAAGGTAGTTGGAAGAACAAGACAGACAGAAGTGGCGTGTATATTCCTCCTGAAAGACGTGACACCACTACATCTGGTTCTGGAAATATGTCCATGGAAGATATGATGGCTAAGCTGTTGAAAGGAGTGGAGGCAACCAGCACGGGAGTAACTGAGGTAATAAATGACTTGGCCTCAATGAAGCAATTGGTTGACTCACATTCCACTTCAATAAGACAGCTGGAGCAACAATTGAGTCAAATTTCAGCCACATTAAATCAAAGAAAAGCGGCACCCTACCTAGCGACACAGTGCAAAACCCAAGGAACGATGGAACATGTATGGCTATTACTACCAGGAGTGGTAAGGTGTTGGAAAATCCAGTCAAAGGTAGGCAAGTGGCCGATGATGTAGTAGATGTTGCCGAACCAGAGGACGCCGAAGAAGCTGAAGAAAGCGTCAATGACGTCACCCCCAACGTCCATAGCCCGAAAAGATCACCAATCCAAAGCAAGAGGAAAAGAAAGTCGTTGAGAAAACTATTCCCCTTCCACTACCATATTTTCCTCAAAGATTAAAGAAGAGAGCTGATGATACCAAGTTCAATAAATTCATGTCAATGTTAAAACAGCTGACCATTAATGTTCCATTGGTTGAGGTGCTGGAACAGATGCCTGGGTACGCTAAATTCATGAAGGACCTTTTAACAAAAAAGCAGGCAGTAAGCTATGAGCCGGCAGATAATATTCATCATTGCAGTGCAATCGCTACCAGGTCCTTAGTACAGAAGAAGGCAGACCCTGGTGCTTTCACTATTCCTTACACGGTTGGACCTATGAATTTTGCTAAGGCATTGTGCGATTTGGGAGCAAGCATCAATTTGATGCCACTCTCCGTCTACAGAAAATTGGGGTTGGGCGACCCTACACCAACCAATATGCGGCTCGTGATGGCAGATAGGTCGATAAAATGACCTGTTGGTATCTTAAATGATGTGTTGGTGAAGGTTTCCACCTTCATCTTTCCTGCAGACTTTGTTATTTTGGATTGCGAGGTGGATTCTGAAGTTCCCATAGTCTTGGGATGCCCTTTCCTCGCAACCGGAAGTGTGCTTATTGATATGAGAGCTAATGAGCTTTTATTTTGGTTGAATGACGAAGTGGTCTGTTTTGATGTATGCAAAGCAATGAAGCAGCCCAAAGATATGGATGTGTTCTCTGTAGCTGAAGTTAATTATAAGGATGACAAAGAATCATCTGTAGAAAAGCAGCTTACTGATGAGTCACTATCTGATGAGCTGCTGAACTTTGAGCGTGAGGAGGCTCAAGAACATGAAGAAACTATGTGTGCTCTAATAGAAATAGGGTCCTATTCTCATACTCCTAAGCAGCCGGACCTTGATCTTAAGAATCAACCGTCACCAATAGCAGAGACTTCCATTGAAGAGCCCCCAGTGCTAGAATCGAAAGAGCTCCCCAATTATCTAAGGTATGTGTTCTTGGGAAGTGGAAATACACTTCCTGTAAGTGTGGCGGATGATTTACGTGAACAGCACGTAAAGGCTCTCATCTCTGCTCTGAAGAGATACAAGAGAGCTATAGGTTGGATTATTGATGATATAATTGGTATCCCTCCTAGGATATGTATGCACAAGAGTCATATCAACGAATATTGCATGCCTACAAGTAAGCATCAGAGTCGTCTGAATCCATTCAGAAAATGATGCACCATCTATCTCGAAGAAGTCTAAGTAATCGAGATAGCTATGTCGTGCCGCGACAATAAATCAAGCGCTTGATGGGAGGCAACCCATCGTTTTTAATTGTTTTTGTTGTTTTTGTTTTCTTAGTATTTTATCGAGCCACGACCAAAACTAAGGCACTTGATGGGAGGCAACCCATCGTTCTAATCATTTTTGTTGTTTTTGAGTAAATGTAGGTGCAAGAGGTGTAAAGGAGGAGATTGGTTTCAAATTTTGATTTGGAAGTATTGCATGTTGAAGGTGGTAAGTTAGGAATGAAGAAGCAAAAGGCTATGGGTTAGGCATTGCCTATGAAAATATAGGCAAAGAACAAGGCAAGGCCTATGTAAATCTAGGCCACGAACAAGGCAAGTCCTATGCTATGGCATAAGCTCTCGGATTCTAGAGTGCCATAGCATAGGCGCCGCCTATGCTCAACAATGCCATAGCATAGGCGCCACCTATGCAAAAGCCTTCTGCTCAACTAGGCAAAGCATTAGGCATGGCCTATGCTATGGCCTTCTGCTCAACTAGGCAAAGCTAAAGGCACCGCCTATGCCATTGCCTTTGCTCTCTGAATCTACAATGCCATAGCATAGGCGCCGCCTTTGCCTCCCAAAACTCTCAAAACTTTTATTTTTGCTCTTTTAACTTTGCAAGAACATCTTCCAAGGCCATCAACCAAGTAAGTACTTCTTTGCTCTTCTTTTATATTAAATAAGTATTACAATACTACGCCTATAATAAGTTGTTAAATCGTGAAGTAGTGTTGGTGATTTGAATGTGGTTGATACAACTAAGTGAGTGAAATAATATGTATGGATGGTCTTGACTTATTTCCAACTTGTAATTGATTTTGATATACTGTCATACTTTTGCGAAATTGACTTGGTCAAGATAATTGCATAATCTTGTAACTTGAAAGATTACATGTTAAAATGACTTGTTCATTGAGATGAAAATCATGGGTGACTACAAACATGCGATGTTGTGATGCCATAAATTGATACGATATCTATGTAGTAGTTTTGTTCAAAAGATGCATTAGTCCAAACATGAAAGCATTGTTAAGATTGCATAACGTTAAGAGGACATGAAAGTATGACTGTGCTGAACATATTGTTGGAATATATCACCTAAATGTATGTCGATGAAGTCTGAGTAATCGACATCATTCACTTAATTAGTTTGTGTCAACAAATTAAGTTTGGGGTGGTGCCACTATTGTCTGTTTGTCGATTGAATCTTCCGAGATGAAGCTAACATGACTTTATTAAGATCTCAGGTAGAATGGCACAAAAAGGACGACAAGGAAAAAAAAAGCGCCCACCACACAGAAAGGTAAGAAAAGAGAAAGAAAAGAGCAAGATGAATCCTCTGTGCTGCAAATACCTCGACGCACTCTTGGAATCAAGTGGGGTACTTATGAGGAACTTCTGAGGATGATGACTCTGATGATGATTCCGACGCAGGGGGTATGACCCCAGACATAGAGGAGGAGTCCGACTAACCAGGTTCTTCTTATATATTTTCCACTGAGGGACGTGTGTCCCGTCTAAGTGTGGGGTGCTGGTATTTGTATGCTATACTTCTTTATCTGCATTTGCTTATTTATGTGTGTTTTGCTTATTTATGTTTGTTTGTTTTAATTTTTTTTAGCAAATTTTTTTGCATTTTCTTATTTATGTGTGTTTTGCTTATTTATGTTTGTTTGTTTTAAT
Source organism: Capsicum baccatum var. pendulum (assembly GCA_030864225.1). Classification (NCBI taxonomy): domain Eukaryota; kingdom Viridiplantae; phylum Streptophyta; class Magnoliopsida; order Solanales; family Solanaceae; genus Capsicum; species Capsicum baccatum. The sequence continues at coordinate 68,120,142 of CM061558.1, read as the reverse complement.
TTTTTTTAGGAATTTTTTTTTGTTACAAACTTTGCATAAAATTGTTCTGATAGACAGCATGGTATTATGACAAGAGTCTGTGATAAAATCATTACTATTGAGACGTTTGGGCTCTAAGTGTGACTCACTGTGTGATAATTGTGTGGTTTAATTCCTTTATACGTTGGGTCAAGAGTCTATACTGCTGCCAATAAAGTCAACCATGTTCCTTGTGTGTGTGAGATGATAGTATATTCTATGTTTATGGCTGATGCTAGAACTTGCTTGGTATGTATGTAAAGCGAAATAAAGAGTGTGAGTTAGGAGATGATTTAGGCATTTCTTTGGCAACCTGTGATTGTTTACCTTCGTTTTATCTACCCATGGACATCATCCTAGATTACCCCCATTGAGCCTTTAGCTTATTTTCTTTGACAGCCTCATATGTAAGCCTAATCCATTTTTTTCAAGACCATAATTTGTTCCAAATTCTAAGTACTTTAAATTGTAAAGTCATGTGACAAAATAAGAGGAAATTGGGTAAGAGTAGTGCCTTAAAGTGAATTGGTACTTGAATTCGTTATGAAAAAGAATGGTTATCATAGAGGCGTGTTATAAAAAAAAGGAAAATAAAAAGTTAATTCTGTTCAAAATTGAATAACAAAAGAGGTGAGAAAGGGTGGTAGATTAAAAGAAAGTAGAAAGGTTGTTTGAAAGAAAGTGTTAATGGCATAATGTGAAGTATTAAAGCGCTTAGGAACATAGTCACTATTTCTGGCCAAAATAGTTCTACCCGTCCCTTAGCCTACATTACAACCTGTAAAAGACCTATTTGATCCTAAGCTTAGCATTCTGATATTTAGTGGAGCATTACACTAAGGGCAAGCCGATGGTCATCAGTTGCAACATATGAATTCTTTGTGAGTGTAAGAGCAAGGAAAATCCTATACCCATGTTTTAAAAAAATGAAATACTTGTGAGTAATTATGGGTGATATATTGTGAGACACGCATGGTTGATGAGTTTTGGGTAGTTTTGTATGATTCTTTGTACCTTAACTTTTGGATATGAATTAACCATCATCACGAGTCTAGGTTGGAGGTTGAATTGTTTCTGGTAGTGATCAGAAAACTACTCTTTGTGAGTAATTGCTATGCCTGTCTTGATGAATATTTTGTGTTGTTACTGTGAAACCCTAAGTAGATGTTTAGAAGGACATGATATTTTGTTCGAGGATGAACAAAGCTTTAAGTATGGGGTGTTGATGATAGGCGTATTTACACGCCTAAAGTGCTATAATCTACCCATATTTTAACTAAGTTTTGAGGACAAAATACATAATTCATGCACTTTTAGTCCTTTTTCCTGTAAGTGAGCTAACAAACATGATTAGCAAGTTTTCAGGTATAAATGATGAAGATTTCAGCATTTTATGGATAACTTGACGCCAAAGGAAGCTTCACGAAAGAAGGAAAGCAACGTTTGGACACCTATGGACTGAAATTGATGCATGGATAACTTGTCCCGAGCAAAAACAACATTTACAAAGACTTGGGGATCAGCAGTAACTTAGTAGGATTAGGACAAGTATGCAGTAACCCAGTAGGACTAGGACAAGGATAAAAACCCTATTTCAATAGGACTAGGATATGGATGTTAGATAAACCCTATTTTGCTGAAACTTTTCAGCATTCTCTTCTTATTCCCCCTTCTATTCCTTCCCATTCTAATAAATTCTTATTCACTCATTAATTAATTCAAGTCTTTTTCATTCAACGTTTGATCCTAATTCACGTTACACTTTCTGACAGAGAAAGCACGGCCCTTGTGACCAACGTGAGATCATGATTATGTTTATTGTGATCTCCGTTGCAATCATGAGTAGCTAAACTTCTCTGTTAGGGTTATGGAAGCCTTATGAGATACTATCTATTGCTATGAGTTTGTGAATTCTTGACACGTATGCTGCTTATATCATTATTCTCTTCATCTTAATCTAAATTCTTGTGGTTGCAAACATATAGAATACGCCAGTATAGCATTAACTTGTTCAAAAGAAAAGTTACATGTCTGGAAAAGAGATAATGTCAAGGTAATAGGGCACCAAACCCTGTTAAAAAGTTAGTGCCGTAACTGGATTAACCTCTTGGAGAATCTATACCATTAGATACGCTTTAAGCTCGAAAGAGTTAAAGTGAAATAATCCTTGATGGTCGAAAGACGCCTGGATTTACCATAGAATATGATTCTCTATAAGCGCATGCATGTCTGAATTCCGCATAACTCATAGTCAATAGATACGTATAACTCGTAAGGTGGACATAACCCTAACTCTCAATTCTCATTGATCAATACCAACCAAGCAATCCATTTTACTCATCTATTTTCCGTTCTTACATTACTATTTTTGATACTCTTAAATTCACGCTACAACTCCCCTTTTTTTTACGAAACTTTCACCAAAAGTCTAATAATCTTTGCTTACTTAGTGACCAAGTATTCCCTGTGGGATTCGACACCCAACCCAGTTGGGTTCTATATTTGACAACGACCGCTTACACTCTTACAAGAGCTGTAGTTTGAGCGTTATCAATGATGTTGGACAAAAAATAGATTTTGTAGGTGATGATGTAGTTGATCATTTGGTGAATGATGTGGGAGACAAAGTTGATTTTGTAGGTGATCGGGTAGTGTGAGACCCCTGTCCCCCCCCAAAAAAATTGATCATTTTAATTTTGACCTCCTAGCATGCGTAATATCGATTTTTGACATGAATTGTGTTTAAAGATGTTAAAAGGGTATTTGGAGGAAGTTTTAGAATTTTTGAAAGGAGTTCGGGGTCATTTTGGGACCCCGAGGCGGTGAGGGTCCGTGATATCGCCGTGTCACAAAGGTTACCCTCCATGATATCGATATGGAACGAAGGATAACTTTTTCGATAACCGCATGCCATGCCAGGGTGTTAATTTCATCCAGTTTTTTTCACTTGGGCTGAGGGGATTTTGATCTTTTTATCCCTTGTACGACCTTTAAATATAAAATAAGCCTCTTTTCTTCAGTTTTCAAAGATCAAAATCATCCATTCTCTCTTAAAACTCAAAACCCAAGAATATTCAAGGGTTTCACAGTGCATTCTTTATCCGGGCTCCAAACTTCAAATTGGCTTCAATTTTTTGTGTGTTTTAGGTATGTTTCTCTTTCCTAAACTTTAACTTTACTTTCTGGCATAAATTGAATGGATTTTCATGGGATTAAATTATAGATTTTAAAATTGGGTTGAGAAGTTTTGGTTGTTACTGATTGAATTACTTATCCCATATTTTTGAATTGATTATACATGATTTAAATTAACATTTTTGGGATTGAATTGATACATTATTCAAGTGGTTGGAATGGGGGACATGGGTTTCCCTAAATTGAAAGAATTTTGTCTTGGAGTTGCATGAACCTCAATCTACTTTGTAAATTTGATTTTTATTATAGAAAATTGCATGGTTTAACTTGCTTTTGAACCCGGTGATTTGCATTAATGGATAAATGAATATAAAAATGGATTTAGATGGCCTTGGTTGCCATGGTTTGGATTTTAATGGAACTTGGGAGTCAATATAGTTATGTGGATTGGTTTGGCGTGTTTAACTTAGCTTGCAAGCATATTTGTATGAAGATACTAACTTGTAAATGCCTTAATGAATGACTCCTGGGTTAATGGTCGGAATAATGGATAAAGTGATTTTAATTTAGGCTTAAAGATGATTGTGCAGATCACCGTGAAGGTGTAAGTCTCGGAGGAACAAACACTGAAAACCACATTTGTTGGCGTTGGAGGTATATATAATCGTGTACTTGACACATACTTGAAATATATATATGAGATGACTATTGCCTATGGTGGATTTAGTTTCCCCTCAGAGCTTTCTCGGTTCATGTGGCTAACACACACTGGGGCCTTTCAGTAGGGGGAGCTGAACCCATATAGCCTATGGGTGATTTTAGGATGGATCAAGCTACACAGCCTAGGTTAATTATTTTAATCTCTTATGTTCATGACCCTTACCCTATCCCGACATCCTATATATTTATATATATATATATATACGCATGTGGTTTTGACTGATTTTGGACATGACATTATATTATCACTTTCCTTGAGTTACATGGCAGTGCTTATCTCACTGACCATTCTAGGATGCTACATCATTTCATGGTTTAGGGTTTAAGGATATATTTGTTGATCCTATGCAGTGTTAGGTGGTTGAGCATGTTTAATTAAGTAACTGTGAAGTGGTGATCCTCCATTATTTGAAGGCCTTATCATTTCATTACTCTTTTGTTATTTACTTAGTACTTTTAGATTCTTTTTGGTCATAGATGGGGGCATGTCCCGATATAGATGTTATTCTAATTTAGAGGCTTTCCTGGAAATATGTGGGTTGGTTATTCATTAACTCTTAGAGTTTACTTGAGTTATCTATTTTTCTTTCATTACTATCTTAATTAGCTTACGCTTTATCTTTATTGTTATTATTTTGCTCTTAAGGTTAGTTAAAGGGGTGGTCTTCGGTCCATGGTGGGCTTGAGATACCCGTCATGTTTAGGACCAGGGTCAGATTGTAATAAGCTTGGTATTAGAGCACTATATAAGGTCGTTGAGTATCCACAAAGCTATGTAGAGTGGGGTCCTTTTTATGGGTGCATATCATGCCATACTTATAAGAAGGAGGCTACAAGGAATTTAGGAATGTTTCCCTTTCTTGTGTTCTATTTTGGGCTGTAGAGTTTAGTGTTATGAAATTTCTCTAACTCCTGGATTCCTCGCATTTCAGATTATGCCTCCTCGAAGATATGACATTTGTAGAAACTCTGCTAGGAAATCTGTCCTACCTGAGAATGGGGACTCACCCTGTGCATAGAGTGCAGACCCGGTATAGGGTCCCTACTTCTAATTGTGCCACTCTATGTGGAGTTCCTCCTGTCCCTACTAGTCCTCCTCATACTTCTCGGGGTGGTGATTCTTATGACCAGCTGCTTCAGGGGGATAACTCTAATGTAGAGTTCTGTCAGTCTATTCATTTGTTTACTCAGTTGGTGACATTTCAGTCTCATCAGTCGAATCATTTTAGTTTCATTGCTCTTTCGTCTGAGGCCACTCGGTTTGGCTAGTTCATGAGGTGGAATCCCCTAACCTTTACAAGCTCTAAGGTTGAGCGGGATACTTATGGGTTTGTGGATGAGATAAAGAAGATTTTCAGAGTGACGCATGCTACTAATTTTGAAGGTGTAGAGTTTACTGCATATCAGCTGAAAGATATAGCTTATCAGTGGTATGAGGAGTGGGAGAAGTTGAGGGGTGATGATGTAGAGTCGGAATTATGGGATGAGGTTTTAGGTGTCTTTCTTGATCATTTCTTTCCTCAGGAGCTACGGGAAGCTAAGACAAAGGAAATTATGAATCTGATGCAGGGTAAGATGAGTGTGAAAGAGTATACCATGAAATTTTAGTAGTTGTCTTGTTATGCTCCTGAGTTGGTGTTTATCCAGAGATTTAAAATGAGGGAGTTTACTTCTGGGTTATCTCTTGACTTTATATTAGAGTGTAAGGCTGTAATGTTGAACAATGATATGGACATCTCCAAACTTATGTTTTTTATAGCAGATTGAGGATGAAAAGAAGAGATAGAAAGAGATAAGAGAAAGACAAAATAAAAAGTTTAGATATTCAGAGCAGGGTGGGGGTCAAGATAATAGTGGAAGAGATGGTACACAATGGACCAAGAAAAAGAACTAGGGGAAATTCATACTCGTCTGCCAGTGTTCCCTATCCTAATCCTTTAGGTGATCATTGCTCTAAGGCTAGCGGTGGTCCTAACACAAGGAGCCTAGTCTAAGGCCAATGGAGCTCAGTCAGCCCTATCTTATCCTCCTTATCATTTTTGTGGGCAGTTTCATCATGGATATTGTGAAGATAAGATAAACTGGTGTTATAATTATGGTTAGCTGGGACACATGCAACAAGATTATCCTTCAACCAAGGTTTCCACTGGAGCCAATAATGTTTTGATTGCCACATCTTCAGCTCCTATGCAAAAGGGCACTATTTCTGGTATTAGCACTGGCCAAAATCACCTTTATGCACTTTCTACTCGCCAGGAATCTGAGAAAGCTCCAGCTATTATTACTGGAATTTTATAACTCTTTTCTTGTGATGTTTATTATTTGCTTGATCCGGGTTCTACCCTTTCTTAAGTGACCCCTTATATGGCTGTGCATTTTGGTTTTGGTTCTGAAAGTATTTTTGACCCCTTTTATGTGTCTACCTCGGTGGGTGATTCTATAGTTTCTAAAAAAATCTATAGGGGTTGTGTAATGTCTATCTTTCATAAGGAGACACTAGTGGCTTTAATAGAGATGGATATGCTAGATTTTGGTGTTACATTAGGGATGGATTTGCTTCATTTGTGCTATGCTTCTCTGGATTGTAGGACCTGAAGGGTAAATTTTCACTTTCCTAGTGAGCCAGTATTAGAATAGGAGGGGAGTTCCTTAGTACCCAAAATAAGATTTAGCTCTTATCTTAGATCTCAGAAATTAATTTCAAAAAGGTTGTCCGTATCACCTAGTTAGGGTTAAGGATTCTAATTTTGAAAGTCCTTCTTTGCAATCTATCCCTGTGGTTAATGAATTTCCTAAAGTCTTATCCTATGACCTCTAATGAATTCCTCCCGATAGGGAAATAAACTTTGGGATTGATATTCTACCGAATACTCATCATATTTCCATTTTTCCCTATAAATGGCTCCAACTAAACTAAAAGAGCTAAAGAAGTAGTTAAAAGATCTTCTTGATAAAGGGTTAATTCATTGTAGTGTTTCTCCATGGGGTGGTCTTGTGATTTTCATGCGAAATAAAGATGGTTCCCTTCGAATTTGAATAAATAATCGTCAGCTGAATAAGGTGACAGTAAAGAATAAGTACCCTCTTCCTAGAATTGATGAGCATTAGGGTGCTAGATATTTCTCTAAGATTGATCTTCGTTTGGGCTACCATCAGTTGAAATTAGGGAGGGTAATATTCCCAAGACTACTTTTCGAACCCTGTATGGTCACTATAAGTTTTTGGTTTTGTCATTCGAGTTGACTAATGTTCCGACTGCATTCATGGATCTTATGAATTAGGTGTTTAGGTAGTTTTTAAATTTGTTTGTGATATTTCATTGATGACATCTTGGTGTATTCTAAGAGTGAGAAGGATCATACCAATTATCTTTGAATTATATTGCAAACTCTTAAGAATTAAAAGTTGTATGCTAAATTTTCTAAGAGTGAATTTTGGCCAAGTGTTGTGACTTTTCTTGGGCATGTGGTTTCTAGTGAGAGGATGAAGGTGGATCTATAGAAAGTTGCGGCAGTTAAGAAATGGCCTAGATCCATGACTCCAACTGATATTAGGAGCTTCTTGGACTTGGCTGGGTATTATAGGAGGTTAATGGAGAGTTTCTCTTCTATTGTTGCTCCTTTGACAAGGTTGACTCAAAAGAAGGTTAAGTTCTTGTAGTTTGATGATTGTAAGGGTAGTTTTGAGAAGTTGAATGATAAGTTGACTTGGGCGCCATTGTTTACCCTACCCGAGGGTACTGATGTTTTTGTTGTATTTTTGTGATGCATTCCATGTGGGATTGGGTTGTTTTTTGATGTAGCATAGTAATGTTGTGGCCTATTCTTCTAGGCAGATTAAGGTTAATGAAAGGAATTATCCGACTCATGATCTAGAGTTGGCAAATGTGGTTTTTTCTTTGAAGATTTGGCACCATTACTTGTATGGGGTACATGTGGATATCTATTCAGATCATAAGAGCATACAATATGTGTTTACTTAGAAGAAGTTGAATCTTAGGTAGAGGCAGTGTCTTGAATTGCTTAAGGATTATGACATAAGCCTTCACTACCATCCAGGTAAATCTAATATTGTCACTGATGCTCTTAGCAAGTTATTTATGAGGAGCTTATCCCATGTTGATGAGGAGAAAAAAGGGTTGGTGAAGGACATTCACAGATTGGCTAACTTGGGAGTTCTTCTTTTGGACGCTGAAGATGGGGAGTCATTGTTCAAGAAGTGGTTAAATCATCTCTTGGTGCTAAGATGAAGGAGAAACAGATTTTGGATCCTATATTTATATAGATCAAAGATAATACGGGTCAGCAAAAGGTTATGGCTTTCGATATTGGTGGAGATGGTATTTTGAGGTATTAAGGTAGACTATCTATTTCTGGTGTTTATGGGTTGCGAGAAGGGATTTTGACTGAGGCTCAAGAGTCCAGGTATACAGTTCATTCAGGCTCTACTAATATGTACCATGACTTAAAGGAGATTTATTAGTGGAACTATATGAAGAGAGATGTAGCAAATTTTGTGGCTAAGTGTATGGTTTGTCAGCAAGTTAAGGTTGAGCACTTGAGTTTTGGTGGCATATCTCAAGAGATATAGTTTCCCATATGGAAGTGGGAGATGATCAATATGGATTTCATTATGGTTCTTTCGCAGTCTAGCAATCAATATGATTCTATTTGGGCCATTGTGGATAGAATAACTAAGTTCACTCTCTTCTTGCCTGTGAGGACTAACTACTCAGGAGAGAATTATGCTAAGTTGTTCATTCAAGAGATTGTAAAGCTGCATGGTGATCCAATGTCCATTATTTCAGACTGAGTTATGCAGTTTTCATCTCACTTCTGGCGTTCATTTCAGAAGGGTTTGGGTACATAAGTGAACCTTAACACCGCTTTCCACCTCAAGCAGATGGACAAGTAGACCTTACTATTCAGACTTTGGAGTATATGCTAAAGGGTTGTATGATTGACTTTAAGAGAAGTTGGTTTGATCATTTGCCTCTTATTGAGTTCACATATAGCAATAGCTATCATTTTAGCATTTAGATGGATCCTTTCGAGTCTCTCTATGGTAGGAGATATAAGTCTTCTATTGGATGGTTTGAGTTTAGTGAGACTAGGTTGTTTGGTTCTGACTTAGTTCACCAATCCATGGATAACATAAAGGTGATTAGAGAAAGACTTACGACTGCTCAGAGTCGCCAAAAGTCTTATACGGATGTGAGGTGAAGGGAGTTGAAATTTGAAGTAAATGATTGGGTATTCTTAAAGGTGTCTCCTATGAAAGAAATCATGAGGTTTGGGAAGAGGGGGAAACTCAGTCCATGTTATGTTGGTCCATGTCAGATTTTGAGGAGAGTTGGGAACATTACTTATGAGTTGGATTTGCCTGTTAGTTTGAGTTCCATTCATCCTGTGTACTATATTTCCATGCTGAAGAAGTGTGTGGGTGATCCTTTATTTATAGTGCCCATTAAGGATGTTGGTGTTAGTAATTTCTTGTCTTATGAGGAAGTACTAATTGAAATATTGGATGGGCAAATTTGTAGGTTGAGGACCAAAGACGTAGATTCAGCGAAGGTTCTTTGGAGAAACCAAAAGGTAGAAGAGGCAACATGGGAAGCTAAGGAAGATATGAAGGCTAAATACCCATTATTGTTCCCCGAGTTGGATGAAAGTGCTTAAGGTATGAGTTACGTTTCCCTCTTGTTACATTCCGAGTTTGTAATTTGATTCTAGTGTATGTTTGCTATTCTCAGGCTAAAAGTATCCTAACTCATCATTCGGGGATGAATGATCCTAAGGGTGGATAATGTGAGACCCCCAAAAAAATTCAATCATTTTACTTTTGACCACTCCGCGTGCATAATATCAATTTTTGACTTGAATTATATTTAGGGATGTTAAAAGGGTGTTTGGGAAAAGTTTTGAAAATTTTGAAAGGGATTCGGGGTCATTTTGGGACCTTGAGGTAGTGAGGGTCCGTGATATCACCATGTCATGGAGGTTACCCTCCGTGATATCGGCGTGACACGGAGGATAACCTCTAAAATGGCATGCCATGAGAGGGTGTTAGTTTTATCCAGTTTTATTTTTTTCACTTGGTGTGTGGGGCTTTTGATCTTTTTACCCCTTGTACGACCTTTAAACATAAAATAAGCCTTTTTTCTTCAGTTTTCTAAGATCAAAATCATTCATTATCTCTTAAAATTCAAAATCCAAGAACATTCAAGGGTTTCATAGTGCATTCTTCATCCAGGCTCCAAACTTCAAATTGACTTCAATTTCTTGTATTTTTCAGACATATTTCTCTTTCCTAATCTTTAACTTTATATTATGGCATAAATTGAATGGATTTTCATGGGATTAAATTTTGGGTTTTGAAATTAAGTTGAGGGGTTTTGGTTGTTACAGATTGAATTACTTGTCCCATGTTCTGAATTAATTATACATGCTTTAAATTGATGTTTTTGGTACTTAATTTATACATTACATGGGTTTTCCCAAATAGGAAGAATTTTGGCTAGGAATTGCATGAACCTCAACCCACTTTGTAAATTTATTTTTTATTATGAAAAATCGCATGGTTTAACTTGCTTTTGAACCCAATGCATTTCATTAATGGATAAATAGATATAAAAATGGATTTGAATGGCCTTGGTGGCCATGGTTTGAATTTTAATGGAACTTGGGAGTCAATGTGGTTATGTGGATTGATTTGACGTGTTTAATTTAGCTTACAAGTATATTGGTATGACGATACCAAGTGGTAAATGCCTTAATGAATGACTCCTAGGTTAATGGTTGAAATTATGTGTAAAGTGATTTTAATTTAGGCTTAATGGGGATTGTGTAACTCATTATAAAGGTGTAAGTCCTGGGGAGACATATACTAGAAACCACGTTTGCCGACGTTGGGGTCTATATGACCATGTGCTTGACACACACTTAATATATATATATATATATATATATATATATTGGATGGCTATTGCCCATGGTGGATTTAGTTTTCCCTCAAATTTTCCTCGATTTATGCGGCTAACACGCATTGGGGCCCTTTTAGCAGAGGAAGTTGAACCCATATAGCCCATGGGTACTTTTAGGATGGATCGAGCTACAAAGTCCAAGTTAATGGTTTTAAACTCTCATTCTCATGACCCTTACCCTATCTCAGTATCTTATACACACACAAACATACAAATAAATGTGTGCATGCGATTTTGACTGATTTTGGACATGGCATTATGTTATTACTTTTCCTAAGTTACATGCCTATAGTTATCCCACTAACCGTCCTAGGACGCTACATCATTTTATAATGTAGGGTCCGAAGATATTTCTGTTGCTCCTGTACAATATAAGGTAGTTGAGCACATTCGACTGAGTTGCTATGAAGTGGTGAGCCTTCATCCTTTGGAAAGCCTTATCATTTTATTATTCTTTCACTATTTACTCAATACTTTTTGATTCTTTTTGTAATAGTCGGGGGCATGTCCCATCTTAGATGTTATTCCGGTTTAGAGGCCTTTGTGGACAAATATGGGTGGTTATTTATTGACTCTTAGAGTTTACTTGAGTTATCTATTTTTCTTTCATTACTATCTTAATTGTCTTTCACTTTATCTTTATTGTTATTGTTGTACTCTTGAGGTTAGGTTAATGGGGTGGTCTCCGATCCATGGTGGGCTTGAGATACCTGTCACGGCCAGGCCTAGGGTCGGGTCATGACATGTAGTTGGTCATGTTGATGTTGAGTCTATGGATGAAACTATTTAGGATAGTGACTGAAATAATTTTTCAAATTTTGATTTTCTTAAGTTTATATAAAGCTCAAATAAAAATAAGGTTATAAGAGAGGATAAAAATAGTCAGGCTAATAGTGATTGATCTACTTTTACTGATTCTGAAGTGTCCAAAATTACTCAATTCTTTAGTGATAAAAAAACACAAAATAAAAATAATGTGACAGTGCTTAGCCAGCATGAGCTTGACTGATTAGAAATATCATACATTAAAATATCTAAATTCACCTAATCTGATAAGAGTGTTGCAATGATGGATACAATTGTTGCAGTAGGTGATGATCTTATAAAGGTTGACACAAATGTAAGTGATAATGTTAAAAGAATTGAGAAAAATATAGTGGTCGCTTCTGTTCTTATAATGGATGAAACACTTGTCATTCCTCGTCGATCATGGAAGCCAACGACAGTACATGAATCACCATTTTTGTTAAAATTTAATTTTGATGGAAGCAATGTTGAAGGTCAACCATCTAAGTGTATAAAGAATGCTCCTCTAAGTAAACGTCTTTTATCGATAAAAAATCCTTTTGTAAAGAGTATTACAGAGAAAATTGATGATATGAAAGTGACATCATGGTTTAACAAGTTTATTACCAGATCTGTACACGTTAAACAAATGTAAATCTTCAGTTTATAGTTTTTTTTACCTTCATTTTCTTTCATCATAAATTACACCTTTTGTATCATGATTTTTCTCTAGGCTTGTTTATTCAACTTTTGTGAATGCTCTTCAAAACCAGTTTGACAATGGAGTTGATACGATTTAAATGAAAGAATGATTCTTCACATTAACATATCTAGAAATGTTCTTAATCGATTCAGTAAGTAATGATATTTTTTAGTTAAATAGGTGACAGATACATAATTTTCAGAATGTATAGTACACGTATATAATTGTTACCTTGATATTTAAAAGTGATAAATTAGTTGGCATAGTAATTTTTGTATATGATGCATATTTTATGTTTAGTTCAAAATTATTAGATTTTAGTTAGTGTCTGGTACTCATTTTTAGCATTTTAATCTATTTTTATTCTTTATATTTTCACCATATTGATGTGATCTTTTACTATTTTTGAAAGAAATCAAAATACGAACTTGTTGGTGGTTCAGTTAAATTCACAATCACCTAATGTTGATTTGAGTGCTTGATTCAGATTTTGTATAAGATGTTTTCGGAGAACAATAGAGATATGACACTTATCATCAAAGAAGCTTAAATTGTTGAGTACATACTTGGTTTTTCACGAGGTGCAACATTTCTGGCGTAGCATTGACACCATTCTTTTTTCGATAAATCTTGCTAAGGACTTTCATTGGATCTTGACGAGGTTGTATTTTAAAGGTGCATATATGAGTATGATTCAATGCATGGTGCACAACATTCTGTTCGTGTTCGAAAAGCAGTTGCAGCATATGCAGAATTAATTTCACACTTTCTTTCTTGTATTGATTTTTGAGATAGTAGGAGTGGTTGACTTTCAGTAGCTAATTTTTTTTATATTCACATTATTGATAGACTGTCAACTCAAGTGAACACGTAATATATTGAATGCCAATTCAATTGCTCATTTGTAAAAATTTTAAATCAATTATACTAACATTAAAATATGTTGCAGGAACTATGGTGTCTTTGTTGCTTCATTTGTTGAGTATTTACTTGACGGTTTTGAAATTTCTAATCGTATAAATAAAACTGATGTTGTTCGAACTAGGTATGGTGTCTTTCTGTGGAATTACAAAAAGAAGAAACAAAGAAAATGTGGAGTTAGTGATGATAAGTCTACTGATTGATTGTTGAGAAAAAATGATGGTGTGCAACAAATATGGTTTGGAATGTCTTGCAAGCGTAGATGTGAAATATATGTAAAGTGGCACATACCGTTGAAATGTTTATGTTGTTTTTGTTTTGATACACCTGTGAAGATTTTTGTGGTGAAATCATATTCTCAATCTTATATGTTTTGACACTTGATACACCTATACAAATAATTTTTCTTTGTTAAGATAAGACATTATCAGTGCAGTTGTTAGTTTATAATCACCTTCTTTGTGAAAGTTTATTTTCATATTGTATATAAGTTGATATACGTTCATACATATATATCCAAAGCATATACATGTCCTATATTAAATGACACTGGTTCTATATCAGTGCAGTATATATGTTGATATATATATATATAGACACACACACATCCAAATCATATATAAATCTTATACACCATTGACATAGATGAGATATAGTAATTTTAATTAAAAATAGTGCATAAGAAAAATTAGACAAAACAAAGACGGATCACACAAAGAAAAATTAGACAAAACTAAGATAATGCATAAGAAAAATTATGCTCTTAGTTCAAAGGAGTTGATCACTACACATCGCTGGAGAATGTGTTTGAATCTTATTCAAAAAGGCACTAAATTTAGAAACAAATGCATCATTTTTTATTTTCATTTGAAAAAATCATAATGCACAGATGCCATTTTAAGAGTACGAATGAAATCCTAATTAGTTACTAATTTTATATAATAATACTACATTCTACCGTCATTAAATTTTTGAAAGAAATACACCTGAGAAAAGCGATGAATATTATTCTATAAAGCTGAAGCATTATATTTGAATCAAAATAATATTCTTGTGGCAAAGTTTATTACATTGTTATTAAATGAATAGTTTCATTTGAAAGAAAAATGAGAAACATAAAATTATTCTTGTGGCAGCATTCTATCAAATTTTTGTTGGAGTATTTTCACATATTATTTGATTGTATTTTATTTTTTCGCACCGCCCACATGAAGCTCATTGCTTAAAAAATTAATTCATAATGTACTTGTCTTGATTGTTATTTTTGGATCTATTTGATCTTAATTTTTAGATTGATTAGAGTACTATAATAGCTGATACCTTTGGTGGAATGTGCCAAGCTGTTTCATCAGGAAACAGTATATCTGACAATTCATATGCTTTCACAAAAAATTTTTTTGGTGTAATATGAAACACAATAGTTTTGTACGTTTATATATGTGTAAGTCAACACCATAATGTCACATGGACAAGATATGTCATCTACTTAAAATTGTAGGCAGTTACATCTTTTTTTGTGCATGCACATAATGTTTCGCTTTTAAGTGTCATCAATCGCTACATGAGTATAGTGAGTAGTAGTCATCACCTTAAATGTACAAAAAATATTAGCAAATAGTGTGATAAAGCAGAATATTTAAGCTTCTATGAAATAAAAATTACAAGTTGTATCTTCATTTTATCTGATAAAATAAGATATAGCCTCATTATTATGTTGGGTTTGTTTTTTAGTTTTACAAATTTTGCTTTTGAATTCTGTCTATGTTCGTTATTTCATCTCATGATCAAATTCATTATCAATTGTAGTAATTTTTTAATTGGTAGGTCTCTTGTCTTCCTATTTGATGAATTTATGTATTCTGCTACATTTGTAGTCATTACCATGAACATGTTAATATTGGAATGAGCTGTGGATTATTTTTCATAGCCAATATTAAACAGGTAGTCTTTCGCCCTATTATCAATTTTATTTATGTCTTTCATAAATCGATCAAAATTATCTTTATGTATGTTCTGGCCATTGCACATAAGATCCCCTTTAATTATTTTTTATTCTTCTTAAACCTCTCCTTGATGTTGTTCCATAGATGATAGATGCATATACAGTGAACCACATTTTGTTATCCAATTGAAGCACCTTTTAATATGCTATCATACCGATTAGATATTATGGACATATTTTTCTTTCACCAAAAGCAATTTTAAACATACAAAAATAACATTTTCATAAAGCGTTATTTTAAGAATCAACAACAGCATATGCTAGTGGTAAATATATTTTTACAATTGTAGAAACATGCGTTCAAGTGGGGATTTACATGTGTGCTTTGTCAATTTTGACATTTTACTTATTCTATACACAATCAACTCTTCAACAATGTGTATACTTGTCCTCCTTTAGAAAACAGAAGTATACATGTCTTTATCTTCTCTTTTTCACTTATTACGCCATTTATCCTTCAGTTCGACAGTAATACAATAAGCTAGAGAGAAAGTACTTGAACCAATATCGAGAAATTCTGAAAAGAAAATCCAAAACAAAGGTAAGAAAACTTAGTTTTCTCATATGAATCAACTCAGATTAGTTGTTATCATATTATGTGTTGGGCTTTTTGAAAATTTCTTTCTTGAATTTGTATTTATAATTAAATAGGATAATTCGGTGTACTAAAGCTTTTACTATGCACGTGGTTGGGAAGGGCCCGACCATAAGGGTGTATTACTCAATCTTATCTTGCAGTTTTGTCAGAGGCTATTTTCAAGACTTGACCGGTGATCTCCTGATCACATGACAACAACTTTACCAGTTACTCCACGGCTCCCCTTTAATTGATATTTATAATATTTTTTGAAAAAACTTGATTGATTTTAGGAACAAAGATAGCTTCAATCCACTAATTGTTTAGTTACCTATCAATGTATATTAAGCTACCTTGATTATGTGCAAGATTATGGTACCCAATAATAGATCTTAGCTTAGAAAAATATTGGTGTCTAATTTTTTCTATGATCTTATGTCTTTTTTTACGCTTTTGTAGGTTATATTCATGAGTTGATATACAATAGCTGAGGATAGCAATACAAAAGGTAGTATAAATCTCAAGTTAATTATATCATCATTGCACGACAGGTGACCAAAAAAATTTATACATTGATCTTTTGAAACATACGAATGAAGTTAGCAACTTCAATTAGTATCCTGCATAAGGTATTTGTCTTCTTCTTTATTTGAACAATCTAATTTTATCCTTTAAATACTAGGCTATTGTGTTTTGTTAAATTTTTATTTTGATAAAGATAATTTATGTAACAAGAACCATATAATTTTTTACTTTTGATTTGCTCTCGCTTGGTTTATATAGACTTCATTTCATTTGTGCCTTGAGATGTAAATTTTGATCGATGATTCAAGAGGATGTTTGTATTTTGTGTTAAATGATTATTCTTAGCATCAAATTTGCATTTTTGTAGTTAAGGAGATGAATATAATATAAATATTTTACCATCAATGACAAATAGAGGACTAAGATGTTCTAAACTGCTTAATAGTTTGAGGTCTAAATATCTACTTAATTGGGGTTGAGGATTTTTTATTTATTCTTGTCTAAGATGTTCAGTTTTATGTGGTTGATATTTTTGTTTATAGACTACATATATGATCATGTGTGACAATGTGACGGCAATTCTAATTTCTTATTATATTCAATTCAATTCTTGTTCATGTTGTTTGCTTTCATTTTCCTTATTCATTGCTTTTTGGTAGATTCTGCTAACTGACAATTTTTTCCATATTCTATAATTGAAAGTCAGAATAGGATTTGTTAATCTAATGACCCTATCCACTTCTTTTTCGCATTGATACTATTTTGAAGGTGATAAAGCATCTCATATTAGAAGATCAAAAGTTCTTTTGTATTTTCAGTAACTTAAAATTCATTTCGCTAAATTTGTTTTGGGTTATTTAAGGTTGATCCTAATCAGAAGAAAGTTTCTTCTTTTTTGATTATGTAAAGAATATCGAAAATCAAGGAGGAGAGTGATAGGGTGAATCATTTTAAAACTTTCACTCAATTATTTATCTAATTTGTATTATAGAAAATAATAGAAAATTTATATATAGATCAAGAATCAAACATATGATTGTTATCTCAAATATGAATACTTGAATTAGGAGGAAAAATTTATAATTTATAAAATACTTATGAATACTGATGTCCCAAGGGATAGTTTCTTTTCCTATGCCAGTGCATCTGTTTCTCTAGCATTTGCAATTTCTAATCAACTAGGAGATAATTCTTAGTAGGATTAGTATATTTTCAGATATTTTATTTGTGCATCAAGCAATCCTTTTATTGTGAACGTAGAATTTGCATGTATTAAGAGATTTCAAGACACTTAACTCTGAAAAAACTGAATTCAGCATATGTTGACACTTATCAAGCCATAAATTTGAGTGTTCCAGTCCTACTTCTTAGAGACATTGCACTTCAGAATGTCAAGTATTGCTATGCCTAACAATGCATTTTCTTTTCAGAAAATTGGCATTATGTCGAACAAGATAGAGTAATTATTTTCGATAGATCCTCGACTCAAAATAGAAGTTTCCAAAATAGAATGATTATGTTACCTGATGATTGTTACAGGAGTATCATTTATAGTAGGGACTAAATTCTAACTTTCACTGATTGGCTTTACTGCTAACTTGTTGCGTCTTAATATTTCTTTTATCTACTATTTTATTTATACCTCTTATTAATTTTTTCAGAATGCTTGACTGTTATCTTTTTGCCCCAGCACTGTCTTTTTGAAAAGTTGAATCAAAGAGAACAAATAATATACATGACGCTCGATGATTTAAAACAGGTACACGAACAACTAACAACACTCTATTGCTACTATTCTACATCCACTATATAATACATTACTTCTTCTTCAACAGGTATTTTGTCAATCATAAATCTTACAATTACAATGATAATTAAGAAAGTCAAGTTAGCTACTACCACCATACTAACGGGTTGCGCTACTGATTCGTCTTTTACAATGTCAACTTCTGTAAATATATAAATATATGTATAACTTGCCAAGACGATGCAATCATGAATGTAATGTATAAATAATGTGTATATAATATATAAATAATATATGTATATATAAGCAATCTTCTATCATGAAACGTTCTTGACCAAGTAATTTGTGTTGATTTTTCAAAGTATACATTGGGCCCTTGCACACATGAAAAACCATCATCTAATTATGATTAAGCAAGTGAAAAAATATCAATATTTTTGACAAGTTTAATAATAGATTACAATCTTACTAGGTGACGTTCATGTAGTGAAAAGCTGAATTACTATATGTCTAGTGAATTCTTTCAAGATTTAAATTCACAGTTAAAAATTATATCACTTCATGTCTAACTGATCCTTACAAGATTGTAATTTAGATATTTAAAAGTTGTATCACTTCATGCCAACATATACATAATTTTATATAAAAGATTTATAGAACTCAGTTGCTACATCCAGCACACTACCACACAACATTGTTTTCCTGCATGCTGATTTCAGAAAAGTTTCATCAACAATAATGGTAGGCATAAAATATTTTTAGCCCCTAATTGATGCTTCAATGCAAGCATATAAAAATGATTGTCCTCTGTTCTATGTAGCATTGTGAACGATTTTGAATTTATTATAATTGCCATATACAGATAAGCTGGCAATTAGCATAAAATTCACTCAGAAAATCTTTCATTAGTTCAAGTGCCTTTTTTTTGGCTCTATATATTTTTTTATAGTTCATCCTAATTTCTAAAGTGTACGTTGACTTTAGATAGTTGTGTTTCACTAGCAATAGTTAGTGAAGTAACATGTCGCTGTGAAAACATTATGTCCATAATTAGCTATATGTGATCATCAATAAATTTTATCACCATGAAATTTTTTAAATTTTATTGACTTGAAGGTCTAAAAGTTTATTTGTATCTTTGATTTGATATACTTAAGATAGACCTGTATAGATATATTTATTTACAATAATGCTACCTTTATACAATATGAATATAATTTCTATGTAGAAATTTATATGAATATAATTTCTAATGAAGGAATATTTATACAGGTATTATACATTAATTAGATAGGTTGTGAAGATATTTCAACCATATAAAAGTCCTATATTTACTGACACAGGTCCTAATGCAGGTCTTACAAAGTAATTATACAGCATTCATTCAGGTTCTATACAGTAATTACTTAGTTTATATCAATTATTGATTCAGGTCCTATACAATAGTTATATAGTTTATATGCATTATTAATTCAGGTCCTATACATTAGTTACTCAGTTTATATTTATTATTAGTTTATATCCATTATTGATTCAGGTCCTATACAACAATTATACAGTTTATATGCATTATTGATTCAGGTCCTATACAATAGTTACTCAGTTTATATTTATTATTGATTCAGGTCCTATAATACAATAGTTACACTATTTATATTTATCATTGATTTAGTTCCTACACAGTAATTATATGATTTATATGTTGTATTGACACAAGTTCATACATATATTCCTATCATGTATAGGATTTATACATTGTTGATACAAGTTCTATTAATTAATGAAATTATATGCAATTTAGGTACAAGTTCGTACATATATTTCAGTCATAGACAAGACTTAGGTATGATTGATACATGCCCTATACAATATTTATACAATTTATATGCAATAGATGTACACATCAATAGATATATCCTAATCATATGCAGGATCTATACATGATTGATGCAAATCCTATATAGTAGTTTTACAGTTTATATGAAGATTCATATCTTGATGATGATGATCTATTCACCTTAAACTGAAATATTTCACGGATTGTATAATATTTCATGATACTTGATATTGTATTTTTATCCCAGTATAATTGTTGTTTTGCAACATTTCTATGAAGTAGATCCTTTATTATAGATTTTGGCTCTTCTACATTTCTTTCTCAGAAAAATCATCTTCAATCGTATAATAAAAATAGACATTAAATGAATCTACATAGTCGTCGAAGATATTTCGATTAAATTATTAGTTGAGGATTCTCTATTTTTAAATGTGTCTTGCATTTAGTGTATATATAATGAATATTTATTGATGCCCAAATTTTTTCATCATTTCCATATAAAGTTAAATCCTCATATCATTATATATAGAGCTAGTTCCACTCCTTACAATGTATTTTATCATCTTAAATCTGAAGTTGGCTCTACATTCAATTGTTTATACAGTTCATCAACAAAATATTCATAACTGTAATCCGAATTCAATTATGTATGTAGTTCATCAATAAAATATTCATAGTTGCAATCTGAATTCAAAAGCACCACTAATCATGAATTTTTCATATTGCACATCACTTAACCACTGTCCTCCATATTGTAGCATAATTAGAATCAAATCGAATTTGAAATCATTATTTCAAATCAATTTCAGATAATTAAGAATGAAAAACTTTATGAAACTGATTGACCGAGAATTTTTTATAGATTTATATGCAATTTAGTGAAAATATTTATGATAATGTATTGTATCAAAAAAAGAATTGAGGTTGAATCGAAAGGTAATCATGAGGTTGAACTGGCAAGAAAAATTGTCAATTTAAATCAGAAAGAAAAAAATATTAATTTTTCCATGAAATTAATTTGACGATCATATTAAGGGAATTAAAATCAGGAATTATTTTGATGAAAGTAATTTTCAACGAAGTGATATTTTTGTCCTTTTTCCAAAAATTAAATGCAGCGATATGAACTTAATACAACAATTATGAATTATATAATATTGCAAACTGTGGCTATAAATACCCAAGTTTTTTGCTAAAGCGTGACTGTCTCTAAAAGTCTCCCAAATAGTTACCTTATCCCTTGATTAACTTTGACGATCGAGGTTCTCTGGGTATCGGTGGAAAACGAACCACACCGGAGTAGTTAATCCTGATTCCAGACCAACGGACGTGTATAAACTTTTCCAACCATTCAAACAATAGAACAGTATATAAACTCAAACCTATCAAATAGAAAAGAGGAAAGAGACTCAGAAAAGGACAAACCCAGTCAATGGATATCATATTTTGCAAAATAGATGCAGTTCTCCTAGCTAAGGAACCGTGCTATACAGTTATCAATAAGCAAACCATCCATAACAAAAGAAACTAAATTTCTGTATAATATAAAATATGATAAGCCATGCACATGAGACAGAAATTAGTATCCTCCTTCCTCTCTTTAATTGTCAGCAGCCCTGAAGATGGTCAATAGAGAAAGGAACAAATTGATAACGTCGAGATACAAGGATATAGCAGCCCAGATGTACTCATCATAAGTGTAGCGCTTGATTAGATTGTCTGTATCGTAGACGATGTATCCACAGAATATGATCGACGCCAGACCGCCATAGATCATCACTGAAATCTTACCCAGAGGGAAGAAGATCTGCCATAGAGAAGGAAAGAAATGAGACTGTTAGCTAAGAGTAACAAAGATAAACCCGAAGTGCAGAAAAAGAAAAAACAATCTTACAAACCTGGATTAAGGAGAACAATAGAAGAACAACAAGAGCACCGAACAAGAAAGGTCCCAGGAAGTTGAAATCTTGGCCTCTTTTAGCTGCCCAGAAGGTGTATGCTGTCAGACTAATCACCACCGCTGTTGTCAGTATGACTGCCTCCAGAATTACTTTGCCTACAAAAACACCAGTATGATTTTCAAGGTCCTGTTTGCAGGAATATTTTCCAGGGCGACAGCATACGTTGGCACTAGCAGGTGAAAAAATCGTCCCCAAATCCGAAGGGACCTATGTCATTCAGTTTGTAAATCCATTAAGATTGAACAGTGTGTTTGCAAATCAAGTCCTATAAGTGAACTAATTTTAATGATATATCCTTCTGAGTGAAGAGCTGATACCGCTCATTTACCATTTATTACCACCAAAGTCATAGTCTGGTTGATTATCTGCAAGTTAACCTATAACAATCTTTCATGGGTACAATCTCGGTTGTCTCAATTTTCTATTATACCAACTTGGTTCATCAAAACATTCCATTTGTAAATGTAAAATAACTTCACTGAAGGAGGTCACCAAGATTCACTAAAAAGGAATACCCATCTTTGAGGATAAAAAATGCGGACAAGATAGTATAAGTAGTATTTTAGTCATTTTCTGCAGAAGCAACATGTTGACAATCACATCATACACATTACTTCAACCGATCAGTTCATGTCGTGATATGATATTCATCATGAAACCCAGCTTCTAGAGAACTAAGAAACTAATATTAGGCAGTTTGTGTTATGAATCACAACTATATCAAGTTTTATCAGTCTCATTTACATAATTTTAACTAGTAAAAAGACAAGATGGTAAACCAAAAAGCTCAAACTGTAATTTGACAGAAAATATTGTCATATCTGCTGCAGAACCAAAATTGTGAATATTTTACACCCACCCACCCTTCCGCCACGGCTAATACACCAAGGCCCGCAGCTACAGTTGGAACGCTGTGTATATATATCTAAGAAATATTATAAATATGTTGAAGTGCCACCCATAAAAATAAATAGCTCGAGGGTACCAGTGGCAGAGGTTTTATGTCCCCCCCAACCGATGGGAGTTTGATTCTGACCGGCTACATCATGGTTTTGATTCTTGAAACAAATTCTATTCATTTGGTTCATATTTCTTATCCTCTTGACTAGCTACTCTTCATTAATTTTTGTTTGAATTCTCTTTTTTTAATTAATTCTAGATTTTTGTCTCATATTTGTTTTAGGATTTTAAAAAAATAAAATTGGCTTGATGCCATTGTTCTTAATAATGAAACTGGAAACATTTGTTTGTTCTTTCACTCTGATTCATAAGTTGGGTCGAACTTTTGCTATGCGCCACGTTATAATAATTATTATATATTTATTAGCATATTTTTTCATTTGATCGATTTGTATAAGCTGAAAAGACAGAATAATCAAATCAAAGACTAGACTTCATCAAATCAACCAAATGTTTATTCTAGTTGGAAGTTTTGGATGTTTAGCATAGACAATACTACCCGAAAATTGCTAATTTCTGACAGAATCCATAAAAATTTGACTCGCTGACAGATTTTCCATCAGAAACTCCTTATATACGAGCCAAAATTTGATGCCCATAGAAGTTAGTGATTTTCGGTTTTGACATCCACATTCAAAGCAACATTTAAAGCAGTCTCCAAATTCTAGATCCAGTCCTTCACCGAGGAACCAGACAATTCCAATGCTCTCTATGTATGTGTAAAAATATATTCCAATAGTAACATATATAACAATATCCAGTAAATTTCATTAGATGTTACTATATAACAATCCGTTTTGGTTTTACAAATTAATTTTGACACCCCTAATTAACAATGACAAATAGGTAGGTAAGAGAGCAGCCGTAACCCTTGAATTCCGGGTATTTGTATTAACACATGACCACCAGAGAAGAGAGTTAATAACTTAAACGGTCACTCAACTTTAAATTTCTATCCCAGAAAGTTACTTAACTTTGAACTTTACTCAGAAAGTCACTCAACTTTAGATGTTTTACTCAGAAAGTCACCCAATCAATTTTATTATTTTTTAAATTAATTTTTACTTATGTAAAAAAAATTTTAATAACAAAATTCTGAAAAATACAAAATATCCATTTAACGACCCTTTTACCCTTTCTTTCATTCCTCTTTCTTTCATTTGAAACACAATTGTTCGCTAGGGTTTTTTAATATATAACAAAACATTATTAAAGGGATCATATCCTTTTCGTAAAGTCCAGACTTGTTCGTTATTCCCTTCTTTTTTTATATTCTCCATATGTATTTCATAAGTCAATTTAACTAAGTTTCAAAGCTATTAGATTAGATTAATTTAGTTCTTTAAAATTAAAATTTAGATATTCAAAAACTATATAAAAAAAACAATAATTTGCAATTTTTATTTTTTTTATTAGATTTAGAAATACATCTTAAAATATTGATCAAAATTTATATCATTTACCTTTAAAAAGAAAGAAAACATATAAAAAGTAATGAAGGGAGTAACATTTAAATGATAACCTTTGTACTAGTACCTTTTGACAAATAGAAGGAGCTTCTAATTACTATTTAACTGGATGCGAAATGTAAGAAATAAAATAATACTATTAAAACTTGTGGTTTTAAAATTAAGTATAGATATTTATGTGTGCTAAATAAATTGTAGTGCAAATATTTAATTTATGTGACAATAAATTATCTTTTGGAATATAAAATGGGTACTTCAATTTTTTTTCTATTTCAATTTGTTTGCTTTAATTTTATTTGCATGTAGTTTAAAAAGTAAAAGAATTTTTTTAACTTTATGATCTTAAATTCTTTTAAATGTAGTATCAAATGAAAGAAAGATGAATGAAAGAAAGGGTAAAAAGATCATTAAATGTATTTCATATCTTTTAGAATTTTATTATCAAAAAAATCCACATGAGCAAAAATTAGTTTAAAAGTTAGTGACTTTCCAAAGTTGGGTGACCATTTAAGTTATTAAAATTTCATTTGGATAGGATTAAAATCTAATCAAACCAGCTTTTAATTTCTTTTTTAGCTTTTTAAGGTGTTTGGTAAACTAAAAAGTGCTTAAAAAAGATAAAAACTGATTAAAAGAATCAAAAAGTGAGAAACTGAGTAACCCCAACTTTTTAAATTAAAATTCTCTTAGATTTGACCAAAACATTTACCTTTTTATCCCTTGTATTTTCCTTCAATTCCAACAATATCCTAAAACTTGTAGCCCTTGAATATATAATTTTTTTCTATTTCTCTTTGCCGCTTCGCTTTATCTCTTTACTCTAATTTCCTCTTCATCTTTCTTCTTTATTTTCATCGAATCCATCATTAATCGAAGGTTTGTTCAAAAATTTTATTTTAAAATTAAAAATTATAAATAATTCACCTTATTTATGGTGTTAACAACTTTAAGTACATTTAAGTCATTTAACAACAAAAAAGTGATTAACATCACTTATTTACCAAACGCATCAACTTCTTTTTTCCAGTTTCAACACTTCTATCCAAACACTTATCTACTTAATTTATAAACACTTATTTTAAGTTTTTAATCACTTAAGCTAAAAAAATTATTTTTTTAATCTTATCCAAACGGACTCTAACTCCAAGAAAAAAGACTATTCTAAAGATATTAGCACGACATAGAACGCAAGCAATGTCCACAAATCCTAAAACAGAAAACAAAGACTCCAAAACAGTTCCATTTAGACCGTGAATTTGAACATGAAATCTTCAAATTTTTTGAAACAAAATTTAGACATTTAAAAACTGTACAAATTTACTACGGGTCACGACAATTGCTACTTCAAAATATTAAAGAGCGATAAGAAAAAAATTAGGTCGAAAGGATAAACTTAATTAAATCCCGAAATCCAAAAGGTGTCACGTAAATAGAAAAAATAAGAAAACAACCAAATTGAGGACGCTTACCGCTGGTGAATGCGCAAGTCAATCCAACAGTAAAGGCAAGAGAAACCGTGAACAATCCAAGAAGCAAGTAGTTAACAGGATGTTTCTGGTGATAGTAATACAACGGGCACAACGCTGCAACAACAAAAGCACAATTAATTAATACTCAATTCCCCAAAAGATCTGGTATTAGAATATTTCTCCTTCTATCCCAATTCATCTGACATAGTCAGAATCTCGAGAGTCAAACTAAAATTTGGGCATGAAATCTTCGTATAAGTACTATAGTCACAATAATTGAAGATTCAAAATATTAAAAATATACGAAAACTTGTTTGAATCTTGAAATCCGAAAGGTGAAAACATAAATTGAGACAGAGAGTAAATTAACTACACTTACTGATAAACGGAGTGATTACGAGGACAATATAAACTCCTAATCCCGCACTTGTCGTCGCAAAGAAGTGAGAAATCGGATGAACGGTGACGACGACGGAGGCAACAGCAATGGTTAGAAGTAACTGTATAGTAATTATGGAGTAGACTTTTCGAATAAAAGACCACCGGAGTTCAGGGCTTTCCAACATCTCCGGATACAAAGGTGCAGTGCCGGCTTCCACGTCATATTTCCGATAAGGCTGGTTCCACATTTTTTCCGATATTCTTCAACAAACTTCTGAATTCGGGAGGTTTACTTTTTGCGTGTGGAAAAGGATGAGAGAGAATTGCCCCTTTATATAATTGGAAAAGTCCGACCCGCATTTGAATTGAGAAAAAAGATAAAACGGGCTTAAGTGGAAAGTTCATGATTCGTCTATCCACGCGTGTGAGTTGACACGTGAGAAGATAAAAGTATCTCAATCGTTTCTTTGACCTAATGTTCAAGACTTCTCTGGACCCGTCTTTTCTTTGTTATGAAGTAAAAGACTTGGGAGACTTCTAAATGAAATGAGAAAAATAAGTCAGAAGCTCCCGGCAAGTTTCCAATTAAAAAATGGGATGATGGGTCCCATAAATTTATTCCTAAAAAAAATTAAGTCTCTTGGATAATTGAGTTAATTATGGGACAATTACGTTAATTATTTGAACAACTTTGCACAGTTATTGAATAACTTTTCTACGCCTAGTTGTTCAACAATTAGGTGCAGTTGTAGAATAACTGTGCCTAGTTGTTGAACAACTTAAGCAGTTGTTGAACAACTTTACAAAGTTGTCGAACAACTACCAAAGTTGTTCTACAATTGGGACAAATTATTCGAACGAAAAAACTTTAAAAAAAACTCAAAAAAAAATTATTTCTCCCACCTAATTTAAAAACTTGGAAGACTCCTACTTAATTGGACAACTTACTTATCCTTTTTAATCCAAAGTTCCTTTCTAAATAGGGAGAGTATATGTGGACGAAATGAGACGTAAAATTAAGCTAAAGACCTGTTTAACGATGAGTATTATTCACTTTGTCTTTTGAGAATTCACCTTTTTTCAAAAAAAAATTATTTTACTTTATGTAAATAACGACATTTGATTATGAAAATTCCAAATATAATTTAAGTTTATATTTAAAATTTAGAAGCCGACCAAAACCTTATTTTTACTTTTTAACTTTTTTTTTGGGGGAAAAATCATAAATTTGTTACTTCTATAGGATAATCCTATGTAAATTACTTTTCATGTCCAAATCATATTTATATTTTTTAAAAAAAAATAAAAAATTCTAAACATTAACTGCATAAATTATGGCAAAAAACAACCCCAACTTTAAAATTTTCAAAGAAAGTGAATTTGATTTTGATTTTCATAGCCAAATGCCTACTGAGTATTTTTTTTAAAATTAAAATAATGTTTAAACATTTTTGTAGTTTTTGAGTGAAATAGAAAATGTTATTAATTTTAGGCTAACGTAATAAAAATAAGTCAAAAATCATAACGTTAGAAATCTAATGTATGAAAGCCAAAAGTCAATCTAAAAATGCTGTAAATAGTCATTTTAAATATTAAGCTTAGTTCACGTCAGTCAGTGTGCTCCTTGACCGGTAACGGCCAGAGGATGACCACACATGGAGAGAACAATGAAGAAGGTGACGACAAAGAACAGAGCCATTGAGAAATGGTATTGGTGGGATCGAACCGACGAAGGATGTTGGGGTGTCAAACTCCTAGCTCTGAAATATAGCCTCTGTTACCAGACTCTAAGCCCCAAATCTCGATTTCTATTGCAACAGGAGGACCTATCAACGAAGCCCAACACTAGCAAGTGCAATTTTGACTACTATGTAAGGGAAAGTGACACAAACATGATTACCTTGAAACACATTAAGAGGGGCTTCCATATATGGATGATAACTTGAAGTCTGGAGGGAGGCATGGGAAAAAAATACTTAAGATTATAAGCAATCGAGATGCCATTTGGGCAATCAAGAGGGTCTCTTGTCGATTATTTGTAAAATAGTCATTTTTGAGCTATTTTTATAATAGACTATTTTTTTAAAGACAATGACTATAAATAGTTGCCTTAGCCATTTTAATCACTCATATTTTAGATGATTGGATTATCTTGAATAGACTTGAGACTTAGTTACTCTAGGTTATGGTAGTAATTGGGTTCCATTTCAATTGTTAGCTTAGATCGAGTGATTAAGGTGGATTTCCGAATTGCTTGTGTTATCTTCTTCGCCTGATTGATCATCGAGTTATTATTTTGTGAATTCAATTTGGCTTCTTATCATATAATTGAGTTCTCTTTCTCTCTTGGATTAATTATTGTTCAATTGTGTCTTTTTTTTCTTCGCTTCTTATCTCTTATTTCTCAACTATCATTTAATTTTTTGGATTAATTTTGCGTTTTGATATCGATTTTAGTCACCTCCGACTTGGAGCATGAATCTTGAATTTGGTTTGATTTTGAGTTGGCTCAAAGATTCTATCATTGTTGGAGTTTGAAGATTATTTTTTTGAAGAAGAACAAGTGGGTTCTCAAATCTGGGTTAAATTGAAAGTTGATTTGCATTGGGTTTTTTTTTCTTATCATTTGAAATTTAGATTCAAAATTTGGGCTAAAATGAAGTAGAAATCCATTGGATTTGATTTTTGGTGTTCTTCATGTTCTTGGAGTTCGTCATAACTTGAAGAAAAGTTCAAATGGATTTCAAAATCTAAAATTATTGGCTTGAAATTGAGGCTTCAAACTTATTAGAGCTTGTTCCCCATAGCAAAAGGAGTTTGGATTTTGAATTTCGTACAATTTCAAGTTAAATCGAGGGAGTTGTGAATTTTGGATCTTTATATTTGTTCTTGGTGTTCTTGAAAGATTCCCATATCTTCAAGAAGAAGAACATTCAAAAAGATGTTTTGATCCAAAAAAAGAGAAAATGAAAGTGTTTGGAAGTAGTACAAAAGGAAATATTCCAAAAGGGAAAAAAGACAAGGAAGGAAGTATAAGGGTACACTTTCTTGGAAACTCCCCCAAGTGTCCTTTAGGGATATTTTTCAGCTTTTTCAAGGTTTTTTCTCCACCTTTTTGGAGCATTTTCCCCATGAGTTTCAATCAAATTTCTTCCTAAATATTTTTTTAAGTTCAAATCTTGGTAAATTAGTTTCATTTTATTAATTCTATCTTTCTTTTTCTTCATAACTTGATTTTAATTAGTAGATTATCCTTCTAAATATTATCAAGTTCTTTGAGTCCGATTTTTTTCTTGTGCTTTTTTGGTGTGCTTTTCTCTCTTTATTTTGTTGTTAAATTTCTTGATTCAAGTCCGTTAGTTTTTAATTGAGTCATCCTTCTTTCAAGAGTCACAAGGATCTATTCCTCCACAAGTATAGATGACCCTGAATTGATTGAGCAAGCTAGGAACACTATCAATATGAGAAAGAAGCCATAGAAGATGAGTTGAGAGTTCATATAAAGAGTGACGTGAGGCTTTTATTACTAACTTTTTTGCTAGTTTTATAGGTAGAAAAGGGATATAAGGGAGAATGTCATCTATAACTTCAGATTATTGTGGAGATGAGATTAGTGACTATACTTGTAGTAACATGAACTATAGATATAGTGATGATGAGCCACATGAGGGTTCTTTGAGTGATTGTGAGAAAAGTAATGAAACTCATGAGTATGATGGTGAATCTTATGAAGGATATGATGGCCCAAGAGATCATGATTGACTTGGTGATGAGAATTACTACACCGAAGATGAATATGAGATGCATAACGCTTATGGCTCTTATGATGAACATAGAGTAGAAGTATCTTATGATGAATTTGATAATGAAAATGAAAGGTATGGGGGTTCTCATATTACACACCATGGTGATGAGGACGATATGAGGTATGATTCTTTCTCCCATATGTTTTATGAACTCTTTGAAGAGGATTGTGATAGAAGGGAAAATCATGGAGATGAATTACCTTCCCTATCTTGTGCTACTTACTATCCTAGTCGGGTATAGATGTGTGGGTGGAACCAATTGAAAGACATTGTGCGGACCTTAGTCATAGAACATTCTCTACTTCTTATGGTGTAGGAACTTGTACTTCTTATCCTCATTCCAATGTGATTAGTTCTTCATATGGTAATGATGTTGGAGGAAGGGTGGGAGGATCAATGAGCCATAAAAGTAGAGAAAATTCATTGTTTCAAGATGTGTATAACCGGGAGAGGTGGATTCATAAAACAAAAGTTACAAATGAACCACTCCCAATTGAGGATTTTTTTAGGAAAAATGAATTGTATGCTTCCATGCTAATAATTCTTGACAAGATTTATCAAATGGTTTCCAAGGAGTCAAAAGCAAAACAAGTTACTCCTTATGGAAATATGCTTAAAGAGGATACAATGAATGAAATAAAGGTTACTCCTAGAAACCCAAAGTAGAAGTTAAAGGTGAAGGGATCTCCAAACCATTCCCAAGGAATTCTTGACACTTGTCCTAACTCCAATAAAATTGAGAGACAAAAGATTGAAAGAGTAAGGGTGTGATACTTGACAACTCTAGAGTGGAAAAAGGAAAGGTTGTGAGGAGTGATGTAAGAGGGTTGTCACAACCTTATACTAACTTTTGTAACTTCTTTTTTCTAGCTGCCTTGATTCTTGTGCAGGTATCCTTGGAAGAAAGCCTAGTAAGACGCCTCGAGCAATAAACAATTATAAGGTACTAGAAGGCTTTCCAAATGAGCAAATGTTCTCTAATGTTAAAAAGAAAGGTGAATGCAATCCTTCCTATGAGCTACAAGGTAACAAAGCTAAACCTTACACTTTGTCAAAAGTTGAAGATCCATGTGTGGGTAGTAACCAATTGAGTGTAAGTGATGGCATGTATATGCATGAGCTTAAATATTCTTTGCCTTGTGATGATTTTGATGACACCTTGTTACTAGTGATAATGTATTTGTTGAGAGTGTTCATACACTAGTTGATCTTATTGATGACCAAATTAATTCTTCTAGTAAGATCAATTTGTATCGACCTAGTGTTGGCAATTGTGCCTTGAATGATAGTACATTATCTTGTGATTCTTTACCGTGTTTTGATAATGTGCATGTTGAGGATGTGGATACACTAGTTGATCCTATTGAGGATCAAATTGATTCTTCTAGAAAGATCAATTTATATCCCCCTAGTGTTGATATATGTGCTTTGAATGATAGTTCATTAACAATTGATATTGGTGTTGATCAACTCGTGTGTAATGATGACCTACTAAATGAGGAATTTTATTATAGACATAAGTAACCTCAATTTAGTATTGGCATTGATATAGTTGGTCAGGTAGATAGTCATGTGAAGTCATTGTACCTAAATAATAAATCCATGAATTGTGATCCCATTCCTTGTTCTTCCAATAAATATTTTGAAGTGGAATATATTTGTATGGATAATCCCTTGTTTGAGATTGACATGACTAATGAAGGTGAAATTTATAATGGTGTATCTTGTCATGATAGTAGTGTAGTCCCCCTTGAAGGCTATTAAGTGATTGATAATCTTCTATGGCATGATGACACACTTTCAGAAAATGAAACTCTTTTCTTGAAAGATGATAGTACATCTATTGTAGGGGTTAGTGGTAAAAAAAAAGTGGGTGTATGTTCTCCAATGACCCCTTCATTCTTGGTGAACCTATGCTCGATCAAGGCATTAATGCTTGTGGATCAAAGGGTGATCCTATATGTGGGCACACCTTGGATGAAGTTCATTTAAGTAACACCTTTCTATACTATTTGTTTATATATGACGATACTCTTTCCTTTGAGTGGAGTATGTTGTGTGAGATTAAAAGTGCCAATTTAGCAAACTAGTGTATGCTTGACCCATGTTTATGAATTTTCTTTCCCTTTGACCCTGATAATGAGTTGAATAGTGGCATTGACAATGAAATGCTTGGTCTAAATGACAAGCACGTTATGATTGAGATTGTTGGCGTGCATGGTGATAAGCATAGTAGTAACATTTCTTTTGCTTTCTACTCCGTTTGAACTTAACTGGTGGTTTGAAGAAATAAAATATTCATCACAAGTTAAAGATCACTCAGTTGACTATTGGAAGTCATAAAAACTTTATCGTTGAACTAGAAACAAGAGGTGTTTAAAGTTGCTACAACTTTATTAATAGTATTTTGATATACTAAAGTTACTGTCTTGTTGTGACAGAAAAATGACTACCGATAGTCAAGTGCATGATGTTGGAAACACTATGGTGGAAACAAGTATTGCCACGATGAGTCATACTAATGTTGCGCAAGCTATGGCACCAACGGAGAAACTCAAAAAATTTGCGGGTATTAACTTCAAAAGATGGCAGCAGAAAATGTTATTCTACCTCACAACTCTTTGTCTTCAAAGGTTCACCTTTGAGGGAGCTCTAGAGGTGACCGAGGGAACCTCTGACCAAGAGCGATTTCTTATTGTGGAGGCTTGGAAATACTCCAATTTTCTTTGCAGGAACTATATTCTTAGTGGTCTCCAAGATAACCTTTATAATATGTATAGTGGAACAAAGACAACAAAAGAGTTATGAAGAGCACTAGAATGGAAGTACAAGACTGAGGATGCCGGATCTAAAAAGTTCTTTGTTGCAAGATTCCTGTAATATAAAATAGTATACAATAAGTCTGTTATTTCCAAAGTGTAGGAACTGCAAGTGATCATCCATGATCTCCCTGTGGAAGGTATGATTTTGATAAATACCTTTGTTGAACAGTTTCAAAATATTCTTAGTATTCACATAAACTTATTGTAGGTTTGATCGTGAATAAGGTTTGACCATGAATGAAGCATTTTAAGTAGCAGAAATAATAGAGAAGCTACCACTTATGTGGAAAGACTTTAAGAACTATTTGAAACACAAATGTAAGAAGATGTCTGTCAAAGATCTAATTGTTTAGATTGCGCATTGAAGAAGAAAATAAGGCTTCAGAAAGAAGGTCAAGAGGAATTTCTGCAACGAATAGAGCAAACATTATAGAAGATGACCACAACTCTAAAAAGTAAAAGAAAGATGGAAATGAAAACAATCAACCCAAGAAGAAATTCAAGGAAAAGTTCTTCAACTGTGGCAAGATTTTTGGGCCCCTAAGAAAGGCAAGAAAAAGGACCAAACAAATATGGCTG
The DNA here is from genome assembly GCA_030864225.1 of Capsicum baccatum var. pendulum. Taxonomy (NCBI): domain Eukaryota; kingdom Viridiplantae; phylum Streptophyta; class Magnoliopsida; order Solanales; family Solanaceae; genus Capsicum; species Capsicum baccatum. The sequence goes on along the minus strand of CM061558.1, from coordinate 68,086,742 downwards.
AGTCCAAGAAAGAAATGAATGATCTATATGCCATGCTTTTTGAATGCAACTTGGTGGGAAATCCTCGCCAATAGTGTATAGATTCCGGTGCCACCCGCCATGTTTGTGCTAATAAGGAGTTGTTTGCAATGTTCTCTCTGGCTCAAGAAGAAGAAAAAATCTACATGGCTAACTCCGCTACTGCAAAAGTAGAGGGAGCAGGAAAAGTATGCTTGAAAATGACTTCAGGCAAAGTGTTGACACTCAATAATGTCCTGTATGTACTAGAGTTAAGAAAGAATTTGATTTCTGTATCACTTCTAGACAAAAATGGATTCAAATATGTAACTATTTCCGAAAAAGTTATAATTAGCAAAAGAGAAGTGCATGTAGGAAAAGGCTATCTCACTGAGGGCCTATATAAGATAAATGTAATGATTATTGAAATCAATAAAAGTTTTGTTTCTTCTTACTTGCTTGAGTCTAATAAATTGTGGCATGAACATTTAGGACATGTCAATTATTAAACTTTACGAAAACTGATTTACTTAGAAGTTTTGCCAAACTTTGAGTGCAATAAATTGAAGTGTCAAATGTGTGTGGAATCAAAATATGTTAATCATTCGTATAAGTCCATTGAAAGGAATTCCAATCCTTTAGACTTAATACACACTAATAATTGTGATATGAAGTCAACACCATCACGTGGTGGAAAAAGTATTTCATAACTTTTATTGACGATTGCACTAGATATTGTTATGTTTACTTGCTAAATAGTAAGGATAAAGCAATAGATGCATTGAGGCAATAAAAAACTGAAGTTGAAAATTAGTTAGAGAAAAAGATCAAAACTATAAGAAGTGATAGGGGCGGAGAATATGAATCTCCCTTCACCGAAATATGTGTAGAGAATAAAATTGTCCATAAAACTACGACCCCGTATTCATCCCAATCTAATGGAATTGCGGAAAGGAAAAACTGAACTTTAAAGAAAATGATGAATGCCTTACTTATAAGTTCAAATTTATCGCAAAACTTGTGGGGGAATGCTATCCTTACAGCCAACCGAATACTTAATAGAGTTCTCCATAGTAAGATACAATCAATTCCTTATGAAAAATAGAAAGAAAGGAAACCTAACTTGAAATATTTCAAGTGTGGTGGTGTATAGCGAGGGTCCAAGTTCCTATGACTAAAAGGATAAAGATAGGACCTAAGACGGTAGACTGCATGTTCATAGGATATGATAAAAGTTGTAAAGCATATCAGTTTTTGGTTCATAAATACGAACATCCCGATATCAATAAAAATACGATAATTGAATCAGATAATGCTGAATTCTTTATAAATATTTATCCATATAAAACTAGACATGAACAGTATAGAGGGGGTCTAAATAACTTCGAGATGAACCAAGTGAGAATGTACATAATGATGAGAATCCAAGACGTAGTACGTCAAAGAACGTCAACTTTCTTTGGATCGGATTTTGTAACATTTCTCTTAGAAAATGAGCCTTAAACATTTAAGGAAGCAATGTCATCTTTGGACTCATCCTTTGGGAAAGAGGTAGTCAATAGTGAGATTGATTCAATCATAAGAAACCATATGTGGGAATTGGTTGATCTTCCTCCAAGAAATAAACTTTTAGGTTCTAAATGGATCTTCAAAAGGAAAATAAAGATGGATGGTACTATTGACAAATACAAGGCAAGACTTGTAGTAAAAGACTCCAAACAGAAAGAAGGCCTTAATTACTTTGATACATACTCGCCTGTAACAAGGATAACGTCAATTCAAATGTTAATTGCCTTGGCAGCGGTAAATGGTCTTGAAATCCATCAAATGGATGTGAAAACAACATTTCTAAATGGAGAATTGGAGGAAGAAATTTATATAGAATAACCTGAGGGTTTTGTGGTTCTAGGAAAAAAGAATAAGGTGTGTAAACTTATTAAGCCATTGTATGGACTAAAGCAAGCACCTAAACAATGACATGCGAAGTTTGACCAAATCATGTTGGCAAACGGGTTCAAGATAAATGACTGTGATAAGTGTGTTTACATTAAACACACTCCAAATCACCAAGTCATTATTTGTTTATATGTGGATGATATGTTGATCATTAGTAAAGACATTTATGACATAAATGCAATGAAATAAATGCTCGAGAGGAAGTTCGATATGAAAGACCTTGGAGTTATGGATGTGATCTTAGAAATAAGAATCCATATAACTCTACAAGGGTTGGCATTGTCACAGTCTCATTATATTGAAAAGGTACTTGACAAATTCAAGTATATGGAATTTGGAATTGCCAAGACTCCATTGGACATGAGCTTCAAACTTCGTAAGAATAAAGGTGAAAGTGATTCACAATTGGAGTACATAAGAGTATTGAGATGTTTAATGTATATAATAAATTATACACGACTAAACATAGCATGTGCTATTAGTAAGTTGAGTCGGTACACAAGTAATCCCAATAAAACTCATTGGATGACAATGAAAAGAGTTTTGGGGTATCTTAAATGCACTCACGACTATGCTTTGTACTATAATAAATATCCCGCTGTACTTGAAGGATAAACGAAGTAAAATACATAAGTGGATATCTATTTACTATCGGTGGAGGAGTGGTTTCTTGGAAATCATTCAAACAGACTTGTATTGCTCGCTGTACAATGGAATCTGAATTTATCGCATTTAATAAAGCCGGTGAAGAAGCAGAATGGCTCCGGAATTTCTTGGAAGATATTTTTTATTGGCCCAAACCAGTGGCACCAGTATGTATACACTGGGATAGCCAAACGACAATAGGTAGGGCAAGGAGCATGATGTACAACGGTAAATCTCGTCACATAAAACAGAGACATAATACCATTAGAGAACTTCTCTCTAGTGGAATTATCACTGTTGACTATGTAAAGTCAAAGAATAATATGTCGGATCCAGTTATAGAAGGCCTATCTAGAGAAGAAGTGGAAAGGACATCCAAAGGAATGGGTTTAAGGCATCGGACAAGTCAGCATGGCGGTAACTCTACCTAGCAGACTGGAGATCCCAAAATCTATGTTCAAGGAAATCAAATAAAGTTGTGTCTGGCAGGTTCAACATTATCAATATACCCAACACATTTTCATGATGTAGACAATTTTTAGTAAACAAGAATAAGACTTATGGTGTGAAGTATTTTAATAATTATCTAAATTTTGAAGATTTGAAAAAATAGTTTAAAATGTAGGATTGAACGTTTAGAAATCACCTATGTGAAGGCGAAGTGGAAGCTACTTCAAGGAGAATGTTAGTAAAGGCCTATTCTCTAAGCTCTCATAAAACCGAGACGTGTTCATGGATGAAAAGAATAAAACTGTGAGAACCATAAATAGTAAAAGGCTGGTTGTGTGACATGTGTTGTCTTGGTGTACATTAAAGCTCAATGGTTCAAAGATTTCAAATCTACCGATTGACCGAGTGCATTCGATGTATGTTCACTACGGAAAGTTCAAAGGAAAACCTACTTATCTAGATGCAATCAGTCTTTGCTAAATAATCACATGCCTATTCATAAATTCTTCAAAAGATAGCCATTCCCCATTCATGTGGGGTATTGTTGGGTTCAAGGTGTATATGTGAATGGAAAATGAAGGGAAAATAGTAGAGGGAAAGAGAGACACTAAAATGGAAAGTGTACTTTTTTAATGAAAAGTTCACTAATTCTCCCACATTGGTGGGAGAAGGTAACTTTTAAGTGTTTATAATAAGGAACACTTACTCCACATGGTAAGTGAGGTAAGAAAAAGGTGGTGCCTCATGCTGTCATCATCACTCGCTTGCTCGGCTTGGCTTCAGATTCAGATTTGTCGATAAGATCTATCTTTTTAGATGAATTTTATTTGAAATTTATTTTACAAGTGAAATTTTAATCCAAAAATCTGATAGAATTATTTTTCTCCAAGTGCGGGAGCATTTCGGACGACATGCAAACATATACACAATGAATCTCGAAGGGCCCCTTCAAGGTAAAATACACACTGTTTTGCGCTGTAGGGCGATGTGCGCGCACACTTTGATAACCTGCGAGTGTAGGTGCAACGTAGATGCTTATTGGAATTCAGGTAGTGTCACCTGCGGTCGCAATTCAGGCGCAGGTCCATACAGACTGGGCACAGATGACGCGACTGTACTGAATAAATGTCTTTTTGCTGAACCAATGCATCCTTTCTAAAAGGACACATTAAAGGATATAAATAGCTGATATATTCCTCAGGTATAGACATGATTTTTGACAACAAACACTCTTCATATCTTCAGAAAATCCTTGTGATCATTAGCTATTGAGTGAGTTTGACGAATCTAATAATTTGAGGTACCGCTATTGTTGGATTGGAAGACATTTTATCATAGGAGAAAAATTATATAACCTAGGGGACAGTGAGGGGAATTATTCCTTATGGATACTCCGTGAAGTCAGGGGACTTGGCTTTACATTTCTGTTTCATCTTATTTCTAAAAAATAACACACTTCTTAGATAAATTATTTTTAATCATGTATTGAATGTGTTAAGAAACTTCATAGGTGTTATTATTTTTAGACTTGAACTTGTGTTGAAGTTTTTGTGCCTATATACAGATTCTTGTACCCGAATACATAGAACATAGCTCCAACATCTCGATGAACTTATTCAGCTGGAGCTTTAGACGGTTGAATAAATCCTATAAACATAGAGAATTCAATATGTTTGTGGGACAAAATAACATAGATCTAATAGTTATATATGAACATAGAGTTCCGAAGAATAAAATAGCTAGAATTATATTAAAGTCGGGAAATAAATGGGATTGGTGCCATAATTATACCCGCAGTTGCAGAAACAAAATTTTGATCTTATGGGATCCCAACTATGTCAATTTTGTAGTGGGCGGTATGGCTAAGCAACATATATATAGAAGGGTTTGTGTGCATAGATCTCAAAGAACATTTGATTTTACAATAGTGTGCGTTTTGTATATAGTTTCAGACCTAAGAACACTATGTCAGGCCTCAGAGTAATCCACAACAACAGATGAGGACCTTGGTTGGTCATGGGTGATTACAATACTATTTTAAATCCTAATGATAGAGTGGGTGGTAGCCATGTACTTGAGGCAGAAATAAAGGATTTTAATATTTTTAACAGACACTAGACAAAGTTAAAGTCTTTTGGCAAATGGTTGACTTGGACTAATAATCAGATGATTAGCAAAATTGATATAGCACTAGTAAATTAAGCTAGGATGAGCATTTTTCCACAAACAAAAGTACATATCATGGACCCAAAGTTTTCTGATCACTCTCTCCTAAAATTAAGAATTATTGAGCCACACCAAGAAGGGTCAAAACTTCTTAGGTTTTTTAGTTACATTTCTAATCACAAAGAATTACTACGGATGTTGGAAAATGAATGATGTCAAATATTAGAGGATTATGCATGAAAGTAGTGTGGAAAAAGTTGAAGCTGGTCAAGCTTTGGATCAAAAGTATTAATATGAAATAATTTAGAGAGGTAGATAAGTAGATCACTAATTTGAAACGCCGACTTGAGACCATTCAATTCACCATGAGAAATCCCACCCATGATAGAGTGTTATTTACACAAGAAAGATACATTAATAAAACATTAAAAAATGGTATAACATAGGTAAAAGTATTTTAAAACAGAAGTCCAGAGTAACTTCGTTGAAGTTGGGTGATGCCAATAATTTTTTCTTCTTTGAAATTTTGAAAAATAGACTCACGCAAAGTAAAATCAGGAGCCTCTTCAATTTGGGTGGTCAATAACTTCTCAAGTAGAAAGATATTTCCCTAGAGATTGTTAGCTATAAAATTTTACTTGGAACTGCAACTTCACATCTGTCAGTCATCAATCCTAGCATTATGAAAAAAGGACCAATATTAGATATAAGCCAAAAGTTATGTCTCACCGCTATTCACATGGATGAGATATTGGTAGCCTTGAAAGGAATAGATGATTCCCAAACCCCAGAGTATGATGGTTTCAGTGCTTATTTCTTAAAAAAAGCATGACGTCTTAATGGTGAAGAATTTATAGGAGTAGCTATAAAGCTCTTCTTAACTGGATAAATGTATAAACCTATAAACTGTGCCACTATCATACTGATCCTAAAAGTTAAGAATTACTAAATATAGACCAATTAATGCAAGTACGATTGTGATTGTGGACCAATACGTAAATACTCAAGCTCGGGTTGCTTCTCAACCAATGGAACTAGATTTGAAGTGTAGTGAACAAGTCCCAACTCTCCAAAGCCATCCAATATGCACACTCCAAGGCCACACCTTTGCCATAGCTCATTAAGGGAATTTTAGTTATTTTATAATAAGTTGTATTAGGACATTTTTCTCATAACTTTAATGATATTTTGAGAGCTCTAGAGAGAGAGTCTTGCAAGGTAGGTTCCTTGTAAACAAGTGTGGATATCACTTGTGTTGGTGCTAGTTTTGAAATATTGGTTGCTTGGGAATCCCGTTCCCTTGAGGTCACCGTAGAGCTTGGTGTTACTTGTATGAATTCTTAGGTCTTTTTGTTTAATATACACTTAGGTTCACAGTGTTTGTACATTTGTATGTCACGTTACCTATCTATCTATCTATCTATCTATTTTATTGTTGTTGTTGTTTATTCTCGAGCTTGGTATCCCAAAATCGAGGCTTTGTGTTGTTCTTGATCTTGTGCTTATGTTGTTAATCAAGTTTGTTGGATCACTGATTTTAGAGGTGCTTAACACCTTAATGTCTTGTTGTTATTGTGTTTTCGTTGTTGTTGTAGTGAATCCGAGAGTGGTCACCAAAAGGGTCCTTGGTTCTTCCAACTTGTGGACTATTTTGGTGTTTGTTTTGTGTCTCCTTTGTCGATCTTGTATCACCAATTACATAGTGCACTATTCTTTACAAGATAATATCTAAAGTAATTACTAAAATAATGCAGTGAGTAATGGATGGATTGATGGATCTTAGCTAGACAACTTTTTTGCTTGGAAGGGTGATTAATGATGTAATACCCCATACTTTTTCCTAGCTTGAAATTGTCCCAAGAATGTTAGAAGCTTTTTTTAAAAGATGAATCCACTTTTGTACATGTGGTATTTTAAAGATTTTCACTTTTTTTTTCACGTGGTAAATTGAATAAGCTTTTCAACGATACCAATTTTGTCCAAATTCGGTATCAGAGTAAAAAGTTATGGATATTTTACTCAGAGCCGCCAAAATTGCCCAGGTACGACGGTCATGTTGATGGACCATCGACCTAGCGATGGACCATCGCCTTGACCATCGTAGCCAAGGCAGTGAGGAAACCTTCTGGATAAGGTACGACGGACAGGTTGACGAACCGTCGAACTTGTGACGGACCATCGCCCAAACCGTCGCTACTTAGGCAGTGAGTCCCTATCCTGGTCTACCTACGATAGTCGAAATGACGAACCGTCAATCCAAAGATGAACCATCACATGAGATGTCAAAGGTTCTGTTCAGTTATTTTTAAGTTATTTTTAAAGGGTCTTTTTGGTCTTTTACCACCCGTTTATATACCTAGTAATATCCGACCAAGGCTCATATTTTCATTATTCTTCCACAACATTTAAAAATTAGGGTTTTCTCTCTACGAGAAATCCTTATGCAACAAAATCCAAATATTCTTCAAGAACTAAGAGATTCAAATTCTTCAAGTTCAAGAAATTCAAGAAAACTCACTACCAGGTATGCATAATGTTCATTCACGGGCTTCTTTCGTTCATGAAGCCCAAGAATCTCTTTTAAAAGTTCAAGTGTATGGATTTCTTTATGAATTTCATGTTGGGTTTTCTTTTGTTCATGTTGAAAAGGACCAATTGAATTCTAATCCATGTTGGGTGATCAATTTTATATGGAATTTATCAGTATAGGTGTAGATTCATGTGAACCTATGATTAAACCCTTGGATGATGAAATTAGAGTTGAATTGCCTATGCGAAGGAAAAGTGCCCAACTAGTATGATATTATGCAATCCTCATGTATGAACAAGTTTATGCATATCACATGTTTGATGAGATTCCTTAACAAATGAATTATGGATTATGATGTTGGTCATGTATTCAAGAAAGTAATGCTTTGTCAGTTTTTTTTCATCGAGTCCTGGGGGTACTTGTACCTAACAATTAGCTGTGTGCCTAGAGCCTAGTCATGTTCTCAAGATACTATCAGTCAAGCTATGTTCAGTAGAATTCAATCAATTTCATGACTTAGAAAAACTCAGTAACTTCAGTAAATCTCAGTCAGTTATCAAACCTCATTAATAGTCCACCAATAAATGGAACTCAGTTAACTCAGTCCAGTTAGTTTAGTTAATCATGTTCAGTGTCTATTCAGATAGAAGTAGAAATTAGCACCGAGTGAACCCAAGGATGGGAAATAATCTGTTATATGAGGGTGTGATTCTTAGAAGCAGTCCTTACGTTCCAAAACTATGTAGCCAGCATAGGTTGAGATATCATAACCTGCTATATGAGGGTAGATGATATGGCTTAACCTGTTATATGAGGTTTCCCACCGTTCTCACTAGAGTTATCTGTTATATGAGGGTTACTCACATATTATTCTTACCAGTGGTGCGGTATTGACACCCTTCTAATTAGGGTTACAGATTGGACTCCCACTCAGCCGTAATAGCGTATTAGGGGCATATCGGTTAGATAACTACTTCTTATAGTTTCAGATATAGAATTCAGGACTATCAGATACAGTTAACTCTGAACAGTACGGAACTCAGCTAGTTCTATCAGATTTAGGACTGTCAAATACATTCACTCATGTTATCAGTTATATCATTCATCAGAACTCAGTTACCAGTCACGTTCATTATCAGTAAATTCATGTTATTACGATTTTAGTTATAGTTACTATGTATTCATGCTTGCATTCTCACATTCATATTAGTCAGTTAGTCAGTATTGTTTATGCATATGAACCCCATGTATTCAGCCTACCTCACATGCATACCAGTACATTCAAAATACTGAAGCATTTGCGCTATGGTCTCTTATACCATAGGTTCAGAGACACGAGCTCCAGAGCATCAGTAGCATTCTAGTCTCAGCAGTCAGAGTTAGCAGTGAGTCCTCATCTTTCGAGGACATGACCATTTTTTATTATCTCATTAATTAATTTATTAGTTGGAGTTAGTTGTGGATATGTCCCATCAACTCCTTATTCAGACCATTGTGTCTTAGAGGCTTTTCAGACTATAGTATGTGCAGATAGTTTATTTCAGTTAGTTTTAGGTATTTCATAACCACCCAGTTGTATTATTTTATCAGATATTATGTCTCAGTTTTGAAAATTATGGCCTTTCAGTTCATATTTCTACATTATATAGTATATTATGCAGTATAAAGGTATAGATATCAGTCATGGGTTAGCCTGTGGTCCTTCGGGGTCATGAGCACCGTGTAGCATTTTAGGTTCTAGATTCGGGGCATTACAAACTTTGTATCAGAGCCTAACGTTCAATAGTATCCTAGGAAGTCTGAAAGCTGCATCTAGTAGAGTCTTGTACATGGGTGTATTGCGTGCCACATTTATGTGCAGGAAGCTATAAGGTGTTTTAGGAACTATTTTCCTTCTTTCAATATTCATGTCATGCCAGCGAGCATAATCTCAAGTCAATCTCTTAGTCTAATCTGTTTCTCCCTTTCTTCTACAGAACATGCCTAAAAAAAAAATGGGAATCAGTCAGCCCCTCAGCCCGAAGTAACCTTTGTTTAAACATGTTTCTCATGCAGAGTTCAGAGCTACATTTACTACTCTTGCCCATTCAGTTGCTGCTCAGAATGAATGACCAGCTATCATTCCGACCAACCCAGTGGCCAATTTAGCTGCATCCAGGATTCTGGACTTCACCCGAATGAATCCTCCATCATTTCTCAGGTCTAAGTCAGCTGAGGACCCTTAGGAATCCATCGATCAAGTTTAAAAAGTTACTGACGTTATGGGGGTGTCAGCTGTTGTGAGTACTGAGCTACCTGTATATTAGTTGCAGGATATTGCTCACACATGGTACAAGTAGTGGAAGTCAGAAAGGCCAGATGATGCAGGGCCCATTGAGTGGGAGGAGTTTATCACCACATTCTTAGAGAGGTTCTTTCCCATAGAGTTGAGAGAAGCTAAGGTGTTAGAATTCATCAACCTCAGGCAGGGAAATATGATGGTGAAAGAATATTCTCTTAAGTTTACTCAATTAGCCAGATATGCCCCTCATATGGTTGCAGACAACAGGGCCAAGATGAGTAAGTTTTTGTCTGGGGTAAATGATAGTATGGTTAATGAGTGTAGATCTGTGATGTTGAATAGTGATATGACTTTATCCAGGATTATGACTCATGCTTAGAAGATAGAAGATGAATAGATTAAGATGAGGGAGAAGCAGAATAAAAGAGAAAGGACAGGTAGTTTCAACTTTGCTCAGCCCAAATCAGAAGGAGGAAACCATTCTCGGTTTCTTCCTAAGTCATCAGTTCCAGCTCCTTCTTTAGCTAGTGCTCCAGCTCCTAAGTTCATGGATGGTAACAAAGATAGAGTGCCAGGCTCTAAGTCTTAGGGTAGAGTTAGCAGTGCCCACACTTATCTTCTTTGCTAGACTTATGGCAAGCACCATCAGGGTATATGCAGAGCTGGTAGTGGTATTTGTTTTGGGTGTGGCAAATGAGGCCACAGAGTCAGAGACTGTCCTCAGCCAGGTCCTCAGGGTCAGCAGAACCATTCCCAGCTCAGTCCGATTGCCCAAACCATCAGGGTGCCACCTCCAGCGCTACTAATGGGCAACGTCCAAACAGAATTTATGCTCTCCAGTCCCAACAAGATCAGAAAAATTCTCTTGATATGGTTACTGGTACGTTACAGATATTTCATGTGCATGTTTACGATTTGCTAGATCCAGGAACATCTTTGTATTTTGTTACTCCCTATATAATAGTTGATTTTGGAGTTAGTCCTAGCAGAGCCTTTTTCAGTCTCTACTCCAGTGGGTAAGACCATCATAGCTTAGCGGGTATACAGGAACTGCTCGGTTATGATATCTTAGAAAGTTACTTCAGCAGACTTAGTCGAATTAGAGATAACTGATTTTGATTTCATTCTCGGTATGGATTGGCTTCATTCCTGCTATGCCACAGTCGACAGCTGAAATAGAATAGTCCAGTTCTAGTTTTCAAATAAACCTGTCCTAGAGTGGAAGGGTAGTATACCCGCTTTCAGAGGTCATCTTATTTCCTACCTTTGGGCAAGGAAAATGAGATCTAAGGGATGTGTCTATCATCTTATTTGATTTAAAGACACTAGTTTCGTAACTCCCAGTCTTGAATCAGTCCCAGTAGTGAATGAATATTTAGATATCTTTCCCGAAAGATCTTTCAGGAATTGCTCTCAAAAGGAAAATAGACTTCGACATTGATTTTCTTCTAGATATTCAACCTATATCTATTTCGCCATACAAAATGGCACCAGCAGAACTCAGAGAATTAAAAAAGCAGTTGAAGGATCTCTTAGATAAGGAATTTATCAGGCCCAGCGTGTCCCCGTGGGGTGCACCAGTTTTATTTGCTCAAGAAAAATGGTTCTCTCAGAATGTGTATTAATTACCGTTAGCTCAATAAAGTCACGAGCATGAACAAGTATCTTCTTTCCAGAATCGATGACTTGTTTGACCAATTTTAGGGTGCCAGTTATTTCTCTAAGATAGACCTCAATCCGACTATCATCAGCTTAGAGTCAGAGAATGAGACATTCCAAAAATAGCTTTTCATAATCGGTATGGTCACTTCGAGTTTCTGGGTATGTCCTTTGGTCTCACCAATGCCCCAACAGCTTTTATGGGCCTGATGAACTGTGTGTTCAATCAGTACTTGGATATGTTCGTCATAGTCTTCATAGATGATATTTTGGTGTATTTCTGCAGTGAGCGTGATCATGCAGACCATCTCAGAATCGTACTTTAGACTCTTAGAGACCATCAACTGGTCACCAAGTTCAGTAAGTGTGAGTTTTGGCTAAGGTCAGTAGCATTCCTTGGTTATATTATTTTCGATGATGGCGTTAGAGTAGATCCTCAAAAGATCGAAGCAGTAAGAAACTGGCCCAGACCTGTCTCTCCATCAGACATCAGGAGTTTTTTGGGTTTGGATGGTTATTATAGATGGTTTGTTAAGGGATTTTCTTTTACTGCATCTCCTATGTCCATATTGACTCAGAAAAAAGTCAAGTTTCAGTGGTCAGATCCTTGCGAGAAGAGTTTTTAGGAGTTAAAGACTCAACTCACCTCAGCTCCAGTTCTAGCTCTTCCAGATGGTTCAGATGGGTTCGTAGTTTATTTTGATGCATCAAGAGTAGTTTTGGGTTGTGTCCTCATACAACATGGTAACGTCATAGCCTACGCCTCCAGATAGCTTAAACCCGATAGGAAGAATTATCCTACTCATGATCTTGAGTTAGCCTCCGTAGTATTTACCTTAAAGATTTGGAGGCATTTTCTATACGGTGTTCATGTAGATATGTTCACAGATCATAAGAGTCTCTAGTATGACTTTTCTCAGAAAGATCTCAATCTTTGTCAGAGAATGTGGTTAGAGCTCTTAAAAGATTATGACATGTGTGTCCTTTATCATCTATGCCAGGCCAATGTTGTGGCCGATACTCTTAGTAGACTGTCTATGTGTAGTGTTGCTCATGTTTAGGATAGTAAGAAGAAGTTAGCCCAGGATGTCCATCAGCTTTCTAGACTAAGCATTCACATAGTCAATTCAGAGGAGGGTGATATATAGGTTTAGAGTAGTTCAGAATCATCTCTAGTTTCCAAGGTAAAAGAAAAGCAAGATAGAGATCCTAGCCTATCAACTTAAAAGAGTCAGCCATGGATTAAAATGTAGAGGTTTTCTTCCAAGGGGGAGATGGTGTTCTGCGTCATCAGGGTCGTCTATGTGTTCTAGCTCTAGATGACTTAAGGTAGCAAATCCTTGCAGAAATGCACAGTGTGTGCTACTCTATTCATCCAGGGGCCATAAAGATGTACCGAGATTTGCGGGAAATCTCTTGGTGGTATGGGATGAAGAGATACATTGCAGAGTTTGTGGATAAGTGCTCTACATGTCAGCAGGTTAAGATAGAGCATCAGAAGCCTAGTGGGTCCATGAAAGAGTTCAGTATTCCTACTTGGAAGTGGGAAGAAGTGAACATAGACTTCATGATAGGTTTGCCTCAAACTTATTGTCAACATGATTTGGTTTGGGTCATTGTAGATAGGATGACTAAATCAGTTTATTTCCTTCCATTTCATACCTCTTATTTAGCCGAGGATTATGCCAAACTCTACATTATAGAGTTGGTCAGATTGCACGGTGTCCCGTTATCTATTATCTTAAACAGAGGTACCCAGTTCACCTCTTATTTCTGGAAAGCATTCCAAAAGGGTTTTGGTACCCAAGTTTATCTCAGTACAACCTTTCATCCTCAAATAGATGGTCAAGCAGAAAAGAACATTCAAACTTTAGAAGATATGCTGCGTGTGTGTGCAATTGATGTCAAGGAAAGTTGGGATAAACACTTGCCTTTGATTGAATTTGCATATAACAATAGCTATCATTCCAGTATTAAGATGGCTCCATTCGAAGCTCTCTATGATAAAAGGTGTTGATCTCCTATTGGTTGGTTTAAAGCTAGTGAGGCTTCAGTCATAGGGCTTAACTTAGTATTCGATTCCTTAGAGAAAGTTTAGTTGATCAGAGAAAGACTCTGGGCTGCTCAGAGCCGACAAAATTCTTATGCAGATGTTTGGAGAAAGGATCTCCAATTCGAGATCAGTGATATTATTTATCTAAAGATCTCTCCCATGAAGGGAGTGAAGAGGTTAGTCAATAAGGGAAAGCTCAGTCCACGATATGTCCGTCCCTTCAAAATTCTCAGTCATTTTGGAAAGGTAGTTTATGAGCTCGAATTGCCTTCAGATCTAACTTCAGTTCATCCAGTTTTCCATGTATCCTTGCTCAAGAAGTGCATAGGTAACCCAACAGTAGTAGTCCCTATTCAGAGCATAGATGTTCAGAACAACCTCTCTTTTGAAGAGGTTCCGGTCAAAATCCTAGACTATCATACTCGTAGATTGAGGAACAAAAAAGTCACTCTAGTTAAAGTTCTTTGGCAAAATCAGTCTGTTGAGGGAGCTACTTAGGAAGAAGAAGTAGACATGCATACCAAGTATCCTCACCTCTTCTCCACCAATTCAGATCAAGGTCAAGGTAACTGTTCTCCTTAAGCTTACTCAGTTTCATGTTCAATGTTCATCACAAACTTGGTACCAAGTACCATTGCATATTCAGTCATGCATTCATGTATCAGCTCAGTTATATGATTATGTATCAGACATGCATTCTCATTGTGAGAAACTTAATTCATCAGAACACCCAATCATGCATTCATGAATCAGTTACACATGCATCAGATATGTATAGTCTATGTGATATATTCAGTTATCAGTCATATCAGTTATGAAATCATGTTCCATCCAGTCATGTTCAGTATGTACGTCAGTTTATATTCTTTCCCTCTCACTCAGTCTCATTCAAGGATGAATGTTCTCAAGGGGGAGATATTGCAATACCCCATACTTTTTCCTAGTTTGAAATTTTATCCGAAGAATGTTAGAAGCTTTATTTGAAAGATGAATCCACTTTTGTAGACGTGGTATTTTTAATATTTTCACTTGTCATATGTAAAATTAAATAAGCTTTCCAATGATACCAATTTCATCCAAATTTGATATTAGAGTAAAAAGTTATAGACGTTTTACTCAGAGCTGCCAGAATCGCCCAGGTGCGACGGCCAGGTTGATGGACCATCGACCTAGAGACAGACCGTCGCAGCTAAGGCAGTGAGGCAACCTTCTAGATAAGGTAAGATGGATAGGTTGACGGACCGTTGAACTTGTGATAGACCTTTGCCCAAGCTATTGCTACTTAGGCAGTGTGTCCATATCCTGGTTCACCTATGACGGTCAAAATGATGGACTGTCAATCTAGCGATGGACCATCGCAGGTTCCGTTCAATTATTTTAAAGTTATTTTTAAGGGGGCTTTTTGGTCTTTTACCACTCGTTTATATACCTAGTAATATCTGACCAAGGCTCATATTTTCATTATTCTTCCACAACATTTAAAAATTAGGGTTTTCTCCCTAAGAGTAATCCTTAAGTAACAAAATCCAAATATTCTTCAAGAACTAAGAAATTCAAATTCTTCAAGTTTACGAACTTCAAGAAAACTCACTACCAGGTATGCATAGTGTTCATTTATGGGCTCTTTTCGTCCATAAAGCCCAAGAATCTCTTTTCAAAATTCAAGTGTATGGATTTCTTTATGAATTTCATGTTGGATTTGCTTTTGTTCATGTTGAAAATGACCAATTGAATTCTAATCCATGTTAGGTGATCAATTTTATGTGGAATTGATTAATATAGGTTTAGATTCATGTGAACCTATGATTAAATCCTTGAATGATGAAATTGGAGTTGAATCATGGTGTTTATTTGTTGTATAATGTTGTCTACATATACTATGCTTACCATGTGTTTGATTAAATGCCTATGCGAAGGAAAAGTGCCCAACTAGTCTGATATTATGCAATCCTTATATATGTACAAGTTTATGCATATCATATGTTTGATGAAATACCTTGATAAATGAATTATGGATTGTGATATTGGTCATGTATTCAAGAAAGTCATGCTTTGTCAGTTTCTTTCCATCGAGTCCTGGAGGTACTTGTACCCGACAATTAACTGTGTGCCTAGAGCCTATGTCATGTTATCAAGATACTCTCAGTCAAGCTATGTTCAGTCGAATTTAGTCAGTTTCATGACTTAGGAAAACTAGTAAATTCAGTAAATCTTAGTCAGTTATCAGACCTCAGTAATATTCCATCAATCAATAAAACTCAGTTAACTCAGTCCAGTTAGTTCAGTTAATCATGTTCAGTGTTTATTCAGATGGGAGTAGAAATTAGCACCGATTGAACCCAAGGATGGGAACTCACCTGTTATATAAGGGTGTGATTCTTAGAAGCAATCCTTGCATTCCAGAACTATGTAGCCAGCATAGGTTGAGACATCATAGCCTGCTATATGAGGGTAAATGAGGTAACTTAACCTGTTATATGAGGGTTCCCACCATTCTCACTAGAGTTACCTGTCATATGAGGGTTACTCATAGATTTTCCTTACTAGTGATGCGGTATTGACACCCTTCCAATTAGGATTACAGACTGGACCCTAACTTAGTCATAATGGCATATTAGGGGCATGCCAGTTAGATAACTACTTCCCACAGTTTCAGCTACAGAATTCAGGACTGTCATATATAGTAAACTTAGAACAGTACGAAACTCAGCTAGTTCCATCAGATTCAGGACAATCAGATACAATCACTCATGTTATCAGTTATATCATTCATCAGAACTCAGTTACCAGTCATGTTAGTTATCATTAAATTTATGTTATCATGATCTCAGTTATAGTTACTATTTATTCATGCATGCATTCTCACGTTCTTATTAGTTAGTTAGTCAGTATTTTTAATACATATGAACCCCATGTATTCAGCCTACCTCACATGCATACCAGTACATTCAAAGTACTGATGCATTTTCGCTATGGTGTCTTATGCCATAGGTTCAGAGACAAGAGCTCCAGAGCATCAATAACATTCTAGTCTCACCAGTCAGAATTAACATTATCTCATTAATTAATTTATTAGTTGGAGTTAGTTGGGGACATGTCCCATCAACTCCTTATTTAGACAGTCATGTTTTGGAGGCTTTTCAGACTATAGTATGTGCAGATAGTTTATTTTATTGAGTTTTAGGTATTTCATACCCCACTCCGTTGTTATATTTTATCAGATATTATGTCTCAGTTTTGAACCTTATGGCCTTTTAGTTCATGTTTCTGCATTATACCGTATATTATGTAGTATACAAGTACAGATATCAGTCATGGGTTAGCCTGTGATTCTTCGGGGTCATGAGCATCGTGTAGCATTTCGGATACCAAATTCGAGGCGTTACAAGTGAGAATATCATCATGTATCATAAGATTGTTAAATAGCATGGAATAATGAATGTATCACCTCGAATTATGATAAAAACTGATATGAAGAAAGTGTATGATTCCATTGAGTGGGATTTTATACACCAAATATTGAAGGCTTTAAAATTTCCCACATAATTCATTAGTTGGATCATGCGATGTGTCTCAATAGTTTCATATTCTATCTTCATCAATGGTGCACCTACAATTCCTTTCCAAGCAAAAAAAGGTTGAGATAAGGGACCCCCTATCTTCATATATTTTTATCTTAGCCATGGAGTACCTCAAACAGACGGTTGTAAACTTAAAGAGACAACTTGATTTCAACTTCCATCCCAGGTGTGAAAAGCTATGCATCACTCACCTTGAGTTTTCTAATGACTTGCTTTTTTTTACAGGGGATATCAATTCGGTCTCTTTAATGTATATTTGCTTTAGTGATTTCTTTGTGCTAGGACTTGTTGCAAATATTGATTAAAGCTCCATTTACTTTAGGGGTGTGCTACTGGCTGAAAAAGATGCTATATTGTAGGTCTTGGGATTTAGTAAAGGTGATTTACCTTTTAAATACCTTGGTATTCCCCTAAATGCAAAGAAAATCTCTATGATGCAATACAAGCCACAATTGGATAAAATATTTGACAAGATTAAATCGTGGACCTCTTGATTCCTGTTGTATACGGGGCGAGTAAAACTGATCAAGTATGTATCTTTTCTCTGTGCAAGTATTTTGGTCCCAAGTGTTCATCTTACCAAAGAAAGTGATACAAACAGTAGAATCATTGTGTAGAAATTTTTTATGCATTGGTGTGGCTGATAAATTTGACAAGGCTCTAATTGCATGGGAATGACTATATTGTCCAAAGATTGCAGGAGGACTTTGTTTCTTTGATATGACTACCTAGAATAGAGCAACTATTAGTAAGCACTTCTGGAACTTTTTTTTGAAAAAATAGACTATGGATTAGTGGGTTCACTCTTACTATATCAAAGGAGGTTGTGCATAGAATGTGAATGATGACCAAGCATCATGGATGCTCAAAAAGATTTTTAATTGTTGGGTCACTTTAGGAGAAGTAGGTTATGAGGAACGGGATGTCCAGAGTGGTGCAAAATTTACTATCAAAATGTTGTATTTCAAACTGTGAGGTGACCATACAAAGGTGGAATGGAGGAAGTTATTATGCAATAATCATGGAGCACTGGGGTGGAAATTCATTTTGTATTTGGATGTGGAGAAGATTACTCGCTAGAGACGCACTAGTAAAATGGAACAGATTTGTCATGTCCCCTCCGCAACACAACTGATGAGAGCTTGGATAATTTATTTTTTAAATGTCCATACTCAACTACCATATGAAAAAGACTACTCTTGTGGCTGGGAGTACCAGACCAAATATAGATTAAAAGGATAAAGTGATGTGGGTTGTCAATCAAGCTAAGGACAACTGGACAAGTCAACACAAGCTACATTATATAGATTAACTATTACATATTATCTATACCTGGTGTGGCTGGAGAGAAACTTGAGAATTTTTTAGATGCAAAGTAGATCCCCTGAGGTGTTGATATAGTTAGATGCTCAGAAAATCCATGACATGAATTGCCTTTTCCCTCGACTACAACGATGACTACTTTACTGAATTACTATGCTTGGGTTATTAATACTAATTTAGTTCCTTTTACATTTTTGCCTTAGATTTGTATTGCAGTGCTTGGAACATTGAGTCCAACACCTGTGAGAATGCTATGTACTTCATGAAACTTTTGATTACCAAAAAATTATTAATCAGTGTTTTAAAAGGTACTAATTTCTAGGTAGGTGCAATACATATTCATAATGATTTGTAGATATTTAGTTGAAATATTTTACGTTCGTTGATTATTTGTATAAAGAAGGAATAATTCAAATTTAGCATAAAATCTTGAGGATGAACTTGTGAATATTTTAAATCTTGAGGTAGATTTAAAGAAAATATAAAAAATATTAAATCCAAAACCAAAAACCTCATATACGATCTAATGTGCAATTAGGAGTGGGCATTCGGTATTTGGTTTGGTAATTCGATAATCGGTAATTGAAAGTAGATACTAAATACCATATCATTAAACTTCGGTTCGGTAATTCGGTAAATTAAATTTTAGTTCGGTACGGAATTCGGTATTACCATATTAAAGTTGGACATGCTTGTAGTGATCCTATTTGGTGATCATAGTGGTGATTTCCAACCAATGTTTTTAGAAAAAATCAATTTTGTTTGGTAGTTTGACACCTCTAAATATATAGTTTTACATCAGAAAAAATCAATTTTATTTGGTCTTGTTACATGTTGATACGTGTGACTCAATTAATGAAATATCTTAAAACCTATGTTATTGCAGTTTGATCCAGCTCCAAGAAGGGGAGAACTGGATGTAGCACGAATAACATTTACATCAAACTGGATGCAACACGAACGGGATGTAACGAAATGAATGTAAATGTGATGTAAAGTCATAATATTACTTTTTATAAATGTTATGGAGAGTAATATATGTTATGTTGTCTGCCAAATGTTGAGTTTTGCTTCTATCCGCTGTTGACATATGAATACAAGGATTAAGAAAGCTTGACCAAGTACCCTTGGTTAAATCCATATTCCGACCTACGTTAGGAATATTAGAGTTGGGCAAGTGTAGCCAACAATGGTGTTATGTATCATATCATGAAGACTTCTTTTTTGTTGTTCCCTTCCACGCCCCAATTTTCAGTCTTAGCGTGATATTTTCTTCAAAATTTGTCATATGTTGGTTGCAAGGAAGTCTGCTGTGTAAAGTTAAGAGTCTACTTTATGACTATGTTTAACAGTTCAAAGTTTGCTCGAGTAATATTCACACAAGTATGTGACCTTTGGAGTGTGGACTAGGTATGTGGCCTATGAGTCACTTAACTATAATTAAAATTTCAGAAAATATCAAATACCGAACGGTAGTAATATTTTTTATCAATCCCTAACCCAAATACCTTAATTTTAAAATTTTACTCCCAAATACCATCCCAAATACCAAATTACCAAATACCAATTACCAATTCTTTTGGTTCGATTCGGTAATTTAGTTTTTAGTATTTTATGCCCACCCCTATGTGCAATACGTAAAAACCGTATATGCTAAATAAATGTCCCAAAAGTATCCAAAATTATGGGCTTAATATATATTATTGATTTTTGCTCTTTAAATACACAGATAAAGCTACGATTCATATCCAATTTTTGCTGCTAAGAAAAATTAATTTTTGCTGGTGAGATAGTGTACTGATGCTCCAGTACAGAGGTGTGAGAGGCTGGCTATGAATGGTTTTAGACGAGATATATGTAGGCCAAAGAAATATTGAAGGGAGGTGATTAGGAATGATATCAAGAAATTATAGCTTACATAGGACATAACCCTTGATAAGAAGGTGTGGAGGACTCGAATTAGGGTAGAGAGTTAGTAGATTGGAGTTCTGCCGTTATAGTAGGGAAGAATGCTTTGTTTGTATCTATTCTTGAAGTTTCTTGTTCGTGATGTTACGTGATATCTATGATTTTTGATAGATAGTTTATAGTAGTACCTTGTTGTTTGCTTTTATGCCTATTTGGTACAGTTATATGTCCTGAGATGAGGATCTATCAGAAACAACTTCTTTACTTCATCTGAGGTAGTCCAACAAACTTAGTGGTATAATAATCAACTTGTCTTTGATTACTGTAATTTTTATATCGTGTTTGGACAACACTAGTATATTCTTTGTATGTAGATCATAAAAAATGATAAGGAGTAGAGTAAGAGGAGAAAACGTAATCACTCGTTCTTCTAGTAGCAAAAGAAAAGTAAAGATGATTCACGAGATGCAAAATGAAAAAAAATCATGGAAGAAGAAAATATTGATGAAGCAAATCAAAATGGTTTTAAATAGTCTGATGCGAAGCAATCTATTTCAGAAAATGTAGATGACGATTCTCTATTTTTGCTACAATGTGAAAAGAATATTAATTTTGATAAATATGGTATTACTACTTGGTTAAATATAGTAGAAGCTTTTCCATCCAAAATTTTAGTAAGGTCGAGATTGTCATTGCTGTTGAGTTTAAATTTAAAGAAAAAGGTTTAGGAGATTCTTCTTTGGTCATTTTAGGAAGTTGTCAAAAAATTTTAAAAAATTTAATGGTTAGATGACAAACAACTTGCTACTCCATTGTGTTAAAGATAAGAAGAAGCACAAGATGTGATTTTTAGTGGATAACAAGCTTGTGTATTTGGGAATTGATGAATTTTCATTGATGATGGGTTTAAGTTGTCGATCCTTTCCCTATGGAGAAAAATTAGAAAAGATATATACAAAGGATTACTTGAGGAAAAAGATATCGATAAATAGGTTGATGTTGCTTATTAGAGGGAGTAATCTGAACAAGGACAAGAAATTAAAATGTTGACTTGTTTGGTTTTTACATACTATTCTTCTTGGTAGGGATGGATCCAAGATAGTGGACTTGAATTTTATTAAAATAGTTCATTCATTGAATTTCTTCAAGAAGTACCCATAGTGAAAGAATACGTTGACCTAACCTTGTACTACCTCAAGAACAAGATCGATATGATCAAGAAACACACTACAAATGAGGAGAGGAGGAATTCATCCTTTGCCATGTATGACTTCTTTATTACATTTATGATAAATAGTATAAATCTACGATCCAGTAGATTATAGATTTTGTGCTATTTAAATGCTTTCTTTTTTATTTTTTATGTGGTTGCAGGACTAGAAATATAAAACTTTTTCTTCACTTTAAAGGAATGCCGACAAGATAGATGAAGTTCCTTTTTCTTTCCAAGGATATTAAGATGAAATATATGTAAAAAAATCTATTTTCCAAAGATGATCCTTTCAACCAAGTGGGAGATTCAAAAATATGAATTTTGACTTAATTATTAATTTTTTTTCAAAATTTTAAACAAAACATTTATGTTTTGATTATTTCTAGGTTGTGCACCCGTATATCGTCCCTACAATTAGCGAGATGGATGAAGACTACATGAAATCTTTAGCATCTTATCTGGATTAGGTGAAGGACATATTCATAGACTTTGGGTAGCGGTGCTCAAGGAGGTGGATGAGTTGTGAATGACTCTAAGGAGATTTCAATCTCTTTCGAACACCTGGGGTTGGACTTGGAAGAAGTACAAAACATGCTGAGGAATTTGCTAGTGTCTCCCGGGAGTCTAAGTCCTGTAGTATTGTAGGCCCATATGATCTTCAAGGTGATTTTGAGTCCTTGGTCCAGGCCTATATATAACTTAGGCGGAGAAAAAAAAGAAGAGGCATACCAAAAGTTAAATGTTGGTTTTCTTGTGGATGGGTATGAAGACCCTATCCACAAAGAAAAATATTCCAAAAGTGAAAGCGATGGATCCCCAATTTTTTTTTCTTGAGCTGTTGGATAAGGACACTTCCGGTGTCTCAACACCGATAACTATGGATCATCGATCTAGGTATCGACATTGTGCATCTCCCACCTCCTATTTCCCCTCTTTACTATCAGATATTTGGTTCCCTTAGCCTTGTAGGGCTCTTGCTGGACATTTTATTTAATTTTATATTTCTGGATAATTGTGTTATTTTTATTTTACGGGTGTCGTTATTGGCTTAGGAACAATGGTCTTGTTTGTACGATGATACTTTTTATAAAAATTACTTTATTGTATAATTATGACTTTCAAAATGTCAAAAAGTGAAGTCCCAAAATAAGGGATTGGGTACAGGGAATTCTGACTTGTTGTTCGTTGTGGCGGATGACTTTCCATTACAACAAGAATGATGTGGCTTGGATTTGTTCACTACGGTAGACTTTTGGGTTTTCTGGACATATATTACAACAGTCACTTCCTCATGAAGGTGTGACCACTAGCTCGAGACCCATACCTCTATAACAATGGGTTAGTAGAAATACATCACAATCTTTTGTATTCTAATAGTCTCAAGCCCTTTTAGCTATCTTGTTAACACATAGAATAATTTCAATACTATACTAACATATCTAATGAAGTATTTGCACACTTAAATCTTACTATTGATTAAAAAAACAAAAATTAATCAAATAATTTCATCACAATTCATACAACCAACCTAAAAATCATGGCTCCTATCTTCAGATACCAATTGGAGTCGGTGAGATTCTAATTTCAATGTATCAAGATACCAATTGGAATCAACTTGATATCAATTAAACTTAAATCTGGAAAATAGTAAACTAAGAAAGCACAATAAAAAAGAAGAAAGTAAATAATTCCTAGATGCCTCATAGTTTTTTGTGTTTTTGATATGGACGCCTACATACCAATTTGCAGGACATTACTTGACATTTCTCTAATAGTTATAAGACCAGTAACCTAATGCTCTGATACCAACTGTCATATTTTAAATTACAAGACATGTGGACACCTATTCTATTCTAACTAAATAGGAGAACTTTTTACCACCTAATTATTTATTATGCTGAATTTCTTGAATAAAACATTTTTATAGTAGACCATTCAATCTACATACAAATTTATAAGCAATCATTCTAAAAAAACATTTACATATTTCAACTTAATCGATTACATCATTACCTAAGGACCTAATCTAGACATGTAGAAGAATTTCTATATGGAACAAGAAAAAGAAATAAAAGTCACAACTTCCTCTTGAGGAATAAGATATGAGGAAGTTGATACTGGAAACTCGACACTTCAACTAAGTAACTTAATTCAACTTGCAAACACACCTACACCCTTGAAAGGATGTAGCAAGAGTACTATTAGTACACTATATATGCTAGTAGGTATTATCGGTCGACTAATATTAGTTTATGCAATACCATATAAAATCAACAAAATCAATCATGACAATTTCTCATAACAGCTTAACACCAAAGTTCACACCCCTTACTGTGACCTCTTAATAATTTCTAAAGAATTTCAATTATCTTACTCAATTCAGTTCACTTTATCAAATACCATAAGCATTCTATTTTTATCTTGATAGGTTCACTAACGGCAACCATAATTACTAACATTTAACCATACTAAGGCTATGAACATCCATTTCTATATTTTTGTAGTTTAATTATTATCATATGTTACTCTCAAGTCATCTAGTAGCTATTTACGTGTCATGCCCAATAGTTGAGGTCATGATGGCACCTACCTCAACCTGATCTTAGTAGGTAAGCCGACATCCCAAGATAGAAAATAAAAATAAAAAAGAGAATGAAATAAATAGAAATACGAGAATTCTAGAACAAAGTCCAGCCATAGTTAAAACACCTTGTTTTTTAGACCTTAGAAAATTTCCTGGAATTCTATTTTGTAAACCGAATATGACTCAGGGGTATGAGTCATATGTTGTGTATGAATGTCATGGACCTATCGTATACTGATTAGTGTTGATTGGTGGGATGGATTTGGTTATTAAAATGGGTACGACTTAGGTGGTACGAGTTGAATGGTTGGTATACAGATTGTGGACAGTGTTTAATTCTTTTGGTATTCTATTCTTCCACGGGTACGAGTTGATGGTACGAATTGTATACTGTGGATATAACTTGGTTTGGATGAGTTGTATGCTAGAAAGTGTTGGGTCCAAGGGTTGAGGCACTGGATACGAGAGACAGGTGCCACTCGTATAGGTTGGGTATGACTCGTAAGGGTTAGTCGTATCCCTATGACAAGATTTTATGCAACTTAAGTGGGGATATTATGGATATTTCCCCACTTAACCTAATAGGACCGAACAACTTCTAACTTAATTGGGAGAGTATATACCCTATTATTCTAGTCATTAACACTTAGAAACTATTCCTAAACAATCCATAATTCCCTCAAGAGTTTTTGGACAAGGAAAGCTAGGGTTTCATCTTGAGGACTAATTTGGGGATCTTGTTGGTGATTTTTCTTTATATACTTTGTCAATCAAGGCATGTTATCTTCCTTAGTTGTTAGTTCCAACTAAAGACATGGTTTTACTGTTGGTTTTCATGATTTCATTATTGTATGCATTTGGTTTTCAAATATGATTTGGGAGTTTTGAATATAAATGGTTGGTCATGGATTCTCATGGCTTAATTTATGATTGATATGTATTAATGGTGGTTTTGAATGCTCGGATTGCATGGGAATGATTAAATGGTAATTGCAATTAGTTTTGGTTACATTATGCCCCCAAAGTGTTTGACAAAATGCTTATGGAAATTTTTCATTGCATTTTAATGGAACTTTTGATTGTTTTAAACTTAGTAATTAAACATAAAATGCTTATATAGTTTTGGAATGGTTTAAAAAAATGGTTTGGCTAAATGGTAATGCTTGTGGGGTACATAGTAATCCTCCAAGTGGTTTGATATGATAAATGGAAAGGCACTTGAAAGTCCTCTTTATCTATAAATGGTTGGCTCTGAAACATACTTGCAAGTAAGGGTTGGTACGATGATACCAATATTAATAGCCTTAGTTAATAAGTGGATAATTATTTGATTGGTCAGAAAATGGTTTTAATTAGGATTAAAAGAGGAGGTGTAGAAAATCTATGGAAGGTAGAGGTCCCGGGGGATCGAAACTAGAAACTCATATTTACCAATGTGAGGTTTGGTCTTGGTGACTATGTGCATGATTTCACATTTTATATTGGGGGATGTACTACCCATCCCAGGTTATATTTCCTAGTCATGCGGTTTCACATACTGGGGTCCTTTTAGCAGGGGGAGCTGGACCCATATTGCCCGTGGGTGGTTTAGGATGACAAAGCTTTATATCCCAGGTAAAGGTTTTAAATCCATGCTAAACACTGTTCCCTTTTTCGGCATGGTTATATGTATATGTATGGTTGTATGCATTATGGATGGCTTACTTAGTTTTATAAATGACATTATTTTATCCTTATCGTAAGTTCATGCTAGCGATCACTCGTTAACCCATCTAAGGGAGGGTGTATACACACACTATGCAGGAACTGGCCATTCCACTACTCATTTTTAGCGTTCAGACTCGGTATCAATACTTTGATTGAAGTGGTGAGCTTCCATCTCTCCAGAATGCTTTATTTCATGATATGGATATTCCTACGTACTTTAATTTTATTTTGGATATTGATTTTGTCCATGGTTGGGGGCATGTCCCAACAGGATTTTGTTACTCTTTTGATTAGAGGCTTTGTGGTATAGCTATACACGAGATCGGTATTGGTGTTTACCTTAGCATTAGTATTGGTGTTTGGGCTTACACCCTTGGACGATAATGTTGGTTGTTCCATCATACATTATTTTGGGATTAATAATATTATATTTTGGTATTAATTTTTTTATGGCATGGTTTATGGCCTTTGATTTTGGCATTGGTTTGGTTTGGTTGGTATGGTTGGATGGTTAAACTCGATTAGGTCGGTCACAGTCATGATCCTATCCCTGAGTCTTGACATGAACAATAACATAATCTTGTTATATGTTCAAAATTCAGCCAACTCAAGGTAGGCGGCTGGAGGTTGGGTTGGGTAATGGGGGTAGTCTCTGATCTCGGTCGTACTTGGGATACCCATTATAAAATGGACCCCTGTCGGGTCACGTCAAGTTGGTATCAAAGATTTAGGTTCTTGATCACTTGGGAGTCCACAAAGCCGTGTCTAATAGAGTCTCTTTTAGGGATGTGTAGCTTTCCACACTTATAAGGGAGAGGATATAATGCATTTAGGAATGTTTCACTTTAATGGTATTCTACTTTCAAGCTTGGAGTCTAAGTCCTAAAATCTTCTCTAATACCTTTTTGTTCATTTTTTAGATCATTCCTCGTAGATTTGGAATATGAAAAAACTCTTGTCTCTAACTCGAGGACAATGTAGATAGGGTACGTCCGACATCTAGAGTTCATCTTCACTCCGTAGGTCCTATCCTTGATAGTTCTAGAGTTTCTTTGGTTGCTACTAGTCCTTCTTAGGGTGAGTTGACTAATTCAGAATTTTGCAAATCGATTCATGCAATTTTCCAATGGTTATTGCTCTGGCTGAGCTGGATATATCTGCTGGGTTGTCTGCTAGACCACATGGGTTGACCAATTTATGAAGCTGAATCCTTCTATGTTAATTGGAGTGAAGCTGGAGGAGAATCCTCAATCTTTTTTGGATGAGATGAAAAAGATATTTCGAGTGATGTAGGCTGCTAATAAGAAAGGTATGAACTTTGCACTATATCAGCTCAAGAATTTACATACCAATAGTATGAAGAGTGGGATTGGGATAAGGGTGATGTGGAGGAATCACTTTTGTGGAAAGCCTTTTCTAATGCCTTCTTGGCTCATTTCTTTCCTTAAGAGTTGAGAAAGCCAAAAATGGAAGAGTTTGTGAACCTCAAGTAGGGGAGAATGACTGTCCAGGAATATGCCTTGAAGTTCCATCAGCTATCAAGGTATGCTCCTAATTTGGTGGCTGACATAAGAATGAGAATAAAGAAGTTTGCTTTTGGGATGAATTAGGATTTAATCTTGGAAAACAAGACTCCTTTGCTGATTAAGGATATGGATATTTCGAGGTTGACTATTCATATGCAATAATTAGAGAATAAAAAGATGAGACAAGCAGAGTTTGGAGATAGATAGGGTAAGAGGAGCAGGTTTTCTGATCATGGAGGAGGTCAGGATGGTGGAAAGTGATAGAAGAATAAGTGGTGGAATTCTGATTCCTTCTCCACTGCCAGTGCTCCTTACATGAAGTATTCGGGCAATGGGCATTTGCAAGGTGGTGATAGTATTTGGGCATAGGGTGTCCAATCTCTGGAGAGTAGGGGTTAGTCCATTTCTTTATGCCCTCGTTGTTGGTTTTATGGTCATCCTTGCCGTGGTTATTATGATAAAGGAAGGGATAAGTGTTTTAGGTGTGGCTACCTAGGCCAGTTGCTTAAGAATTTTCTAGTTAATAAGGTGGATACAGGAGCAAATAAGGTTCTGTGGATTCATCTTCTACTCCTACACCCGGTGGTGCTGCATTTACGTCTGTTATTGCTCCTGTTTCTAGTATTAGTTGGAATAGGTTGTATGCTCTTGTATCTCGGTAGAAATCTAAGGCATTGCCTATTGTCATCACTGGTACATTAAAACTCTTTTCTCGTGATGTATATTATTTTCTTAATCCAGTGTCAACTCTCTCTTATGTAACTACATATGTGGCTATGTGTATTGATTTTTATCGCAAGATTATTTTAGATCCTTTTTATATTACTACCCCAGTTGTGTCTTAGTTGTTGCTAAAAGAGTCGATAGGGTGTGTGTGGTATCTGTTGTTGACAAGCATACCTCGGTGTATCTATTTGAGCTGGATATGGTGGATTTTGATGTTATGTATCCTTAGACTATCAGACCCGAAAGGTTATCTTTAGGTTCCTTGGTGAGCCAATTATAAAATAAAATTTTGGTTCTCTAGCTCCTAGGGCAAAATTTATTTCTTATCTTAGAGCTTAGAGGTTAATATCCAAGTGGTGTCTTTGTTACTTGGTCTGGGTTAAAGATTCTAACTCCGAAGATTCTTCTTTACAGTCAGTTCCGGTTGCTAATGAGTTTCCAGAGGTCTTTCCAGATGTTCTTCCTGGTGTTTTTCCAGATAGAAAAATACAATTTGGTATTGATTTACTTTCGGACACTCATCCAATATATATTTCTCCTTATAGAATAACTTCGAAAGAGTTGAGAGAACTCAAGGAGTAACTTAAGAATCTTCTGGATAAGGGGTTTATTCATCCTAGTGCATCTCTATAGGGTGCACTAGTGTTGTTCGTTCGCAAGAAGGATGATTCCCTTCGGATATGCATCGAGTACAGGCAGTTGAATAAGGTAATGGTCAAGAACAAGTATCCTCTTTCATGGATAAATGATCTTCTTGACAAGTTGCAAGGTGCCAAGTTCTTTTCTAATATAGATCTTCAGTTCAGGTATCATCAACTTAAGATTAGGGAGGTGGATATCCCTACGATGGCTTTTCATACTTGGTATGGGCATTTTGAATTCTTGTTGATTTTGTTTGGATTGACAAATGGCCCATCAACATTTATGGATCTGATGGACAGATTTTTTAGGCTGTATTTGGATCTCTTTGTCATTTGTTTATTGATGACATTCTGGTTTGTTCAAAAAGTGAGGTGGTCTTGTGTGAGTTTTGGTTGAACGTTGTAACTTTCTTAGGTTACATTATTTCTAGTAGGGGCATACTGGTGGATCCTCAAAAGTTTGATGTGGTTAAAAGGTGGTCTTGACCCATGACTCCATCCGATATTCGGAGCTTCGTGGGCTTGGATGGATATTATAAAAGGTTTGTGAAAAGTTTCTCAAGTATAGCTGCTCCTTTTGACTAAGTTGACTTAGAAGTAGGTAAGTTCTCTTGGTCAGATGCTTGTGAAGGGAATTTGAGAAGTTAACAGATAATCTAACTTCGACTCCAATTCTAAGTTTGCCAGAAGGAATTAATGGGTTTGTGTTTTATTGTGATGCATCTCGGGTAGGCCTTGGTTGTGTGTTGATGCAGCATGGGAAGGGATAGCCTATTTTTCCAAGAGTTGAAATTGCATGAGAGAAACTATCATACTTATGACTTGGAGCTATTGGCAGTTGTGTTTACATTAAAAATATGGTGGCATTATTTGTATGATGTTCACATAGATATCTTTTCTGATCATAAGAGTCTACAATATTTGTTCACTCAAAAGGAGCTTAATCTAAGTTAAAGGAGATGACTTAAGCTTTTCAAGGACCATGATATAAGTCTTCACTATCACCCAGGTAAGGCTATTGTGATTGCTGATGCTCTTAGCAGGTTGTCCATGGAGAGTTTGGCTTATGTAGAGGAAGGAAAGTGGGAATGAGTGAAGGATACCCATCACTTGGCTAATCTTGGGGTTCGTCTCTTAGACTCCAAGGATAGTGGTGTGATGGTACAAGAAGTGGTTTGATTGACTGGCGTAGGGCGACCGAGCCAGGCCGAGTCAGAAAGGCTTTGATGACTCAAGGTTCATATTAGGGAAATGAGAGTGAGGGGAAGAGAGGGCAGCCCTCGGCCCGATCATCCAATTCGCTCCAACAGACATGCATGGTTCTGTAGTCAAAGAAACTTTGTTACTTTCGTGTACCCATCGGACTAGGCCCTTTCGGGGGTTCCTTAGGGACCGATTCACTCTGCGTAGATTGACTGAACGCAGAAAACCTTCCACTGGCAGGCGATCGTGTTTTTCACAGGATTTTTCTCTCTTAGTAAAGAGATCAAGGAGAAGCAAGTGTTAGACCCCAACTTGATAAAAATCAAGAGTGATATTGTTGATCAAAAGGTGATGGTGCTTGAGATTAGTGGTGATGGTACTTTGCGGTACCAAGGGAGGTTGTGCGTCCCTGATATCGATGGGTTGCGATAAAGTTTTGGCTGAGGTGCACGATTTGTGTTATGTTTTACATCCAGACTCAACAAAGATGTATCATGATCTCAAGGAGATCTACTGGTGGAATGGTATGAAGAGGGATATGGTTGATTTTATAGCAAAATGCGTGGTGTGTGAACAAGTTAAGGTTGAGCATATGAGACTTGGTGGGTTATATCAAGAGATTGAGTTGCCCAAATGGAAATGGGAGATGATTAATATAGATTTTATTACTGGTATTCCTCGGTCTTGGAATTATTTTAATTTGGTCTAGGTTATCATGGATATGATGAGAAAGTCTGCTCATATTCTGCTAGTGAGGACTCTCTTTTCAGCGGAGGGTTAAGTGAAGTTGTATCTTTAGGAGATTGTGAAGCTGTATAGGGTATCTATTTTGATTATTTCTGATTGTGGTATGCAGTTTACATCTCACTTCTGGCTATCATTCTAGATAATGTTGGGGACAAAGGTTAGTCTGAGTACTGCTTTTCATCCACGGTTAGATGGGCAAGCAAAGAGGACCATTCAGACTTTGGAAGATATTCTTTGGGCATGCGTGGTAGATTATTGTGGTAATTGGGTTGATCGTATACCTCTGGTAGAGGTTTCTTACAACAATAGCTATCATTCTAGTATTGGTATGGCCTATGTTGAGATATTGTATGGTAGGAGGTATAGATCTCCTATTAGTTAGTTTGAGTTTGGTGAAGCAGATATGTTTGGTTTTAATTTGGTTTATCCGGCTATGGAGAAGGTAAAGGAGATTCGGGATAGGCTTAAGGCTTCACAAAGTTGTCAAAAGTCTTATGCGGATATTAGGCATAAAGACTTTGAGTTTGAGGATGGGGACAAGGTATTCCTAAAGGTGTCTCCTATGAAGGGAGTAGTGTGGTTTGGCAAAAAGAGGAAGCTCAATCCCCGGTATATTAACCCTTATGAAGTTTTGCGAAGGGTTAGTAATATTTCTTATGAATTGAGTCTCCTGCTAGTTTGGACTTTGTTCATTCGGTTTTTCATGTTTCCACGTTAAGGAAATACATTGGTGATCCTTCTTCAGTTGTTCCTTTAGAGAGATTGGGTATCTCAGATTCTCTGTCTTATGAAGAGATCCCGGTTATGATATTGGATAGGCAGGTTCATCGAATAGGGACCCAGCATGTGGGTTCAGTTAAGGTTCTATAACAGAACCATAAGGTGGAAGAGGCTACATTGAAAGCAGAGGAGGATATGAAGTCCAAGTATCCGCTCTTGTTTTCTTCTCCCAGGATTCGTTTGGAAGGTATGTGTTCTTGAACAGATCTTTATTTTTTGAGTTTATTAAAGAAAATGTTAAATTTCTTGTATCTTTATTTTCTGTCATAAAGGTAAGGGTAGAGATATCTAAAGGTTAGATTTATGTTTGATAATGCAAATGACTCATGCGTGTGAGTACCCCTACCTTATCCTTCATTCGAGGACGAATGTTCCTAGCGGATGAGAATGAAACACCCTAGTTTTTGGATATTTGAAAATTTCTTAGAATTTCATTCTACGGACCCAATACAATTCAGGGGTATGAGTCGTATTTGGGGTACGAATGGCATGGACCTATCGTATATTGACTAGTGTTTATTGGTGGGATGGATTTGGTTGCTGAAATGGGTATGAATTTGGTGGTACAACTTGTATGGTTGGAATACAGATTGTATAGTTTGGGGTTTTCCTTTATTTGACCTTAAAATTGGTAATTGAAGTTGAGTCTGAGTACAAGTGGCTAACCTGGAATCGTAAGACAGGGTACACGTCATATCAGGGACTCGTATAGTGGACAGTGTTTAATTCTCTTGGCATTCTATTCTTCCAGTGGTATGGGTTGATGGTACGGATCATATTCTATGTATATGACTTGGTTTGGATGATTTGTATACCAGACAGTATTGAGTCCAAGGGTTGAGACTCTGGATATGAGAGGTAGGTGCCACTCGTATAGGTTGGGTACGATTCATAAGGGTCAGTAGTATCCCCGTGATAGGATTTTGTCCAACTTAAGTAGGGGTATTCTGGACATTTCCCCACTTAACCTAACAGGACCCCACAACTTCTAACCTAATTGGAAGAGTATTTACACAATTATTCTACTCATTAACACTTAGAAACTGTTCCTAAACACTCCATAATTCTTTTAATAGCTTTTGGTCTAGGGAAGCTAGGATGTTATCTTAAGGACTAATTTAGATATCATGTTGGCATTTTAAGTGAAGGAGGTCAGTGAGGCTATTCTCAAGATGTAAAGGGGTAGGGTATGACTCGTAAGGACTCGTATTTCTGTGATAGAATTTTGTGCAACTTAAGTGGGGGTATTCTGGATATTTCCCCACTTAACCTAATAGGATCCAATGACTTCTAACCTAATTGGTAGAGTATGTATCCTATTATTCTACTCATTAACGTTTAGAAACTATTCCTAAACAATCCATAATTCTCTCAAGAGCATTTAGGCAAGGAAATCTAGGGTATTTTCTTAAGGACTAATTTGGGGATCTTGTTGGTCATTTCTCTTTATTTACTTTGTCAATTAAGGCATGCTCTCTTCCCTAATTGTTAGTTCCAACTGAAGACATGATTTTACTATTGTTTTTCATGATTTCTTTATTGTATGAGTTTGGTTTTCAAATATGATTTGGGGTTTTTGTATATAAATGGTTGGTCATGGTTTCTCATGGCTTAATTTATTGTTAATATGTATTAATGGTGGTTTTGAATGCTTGGATTGCAAGGTAATGATTAAGTTGTAATTGTAATTGGTTTTGGTTATATTATGCCCCTAAGATTTTTGACAAAATGCTTATGAGAATTTTTCATTGCATTTTAATGTTTTTTAATGGAACTCTTGATTGTTTTAAACTTAGTAATTGAACATAAAAGGCTTAAATAGTTTAGGAATGGTTTAAAGGAATGGTTTGGCTAAATGGTAATGCTTGTGGGGTACAAGGTAATCCCCCAAGTATTTGATATGGTAAATAGAAAGGCACTTGAAAGTCCTCTTAATCTATAAATGATTGGCTACGAAACATACTTGCAAGTAAGGGTTGGTATGATGATACCAGTATTAATAGCCTTGGTTAATAAGTGGATAATGATTTGATTGGTCAGAAAATGGTTTTAATTAGGCTTGAAGGAGAAGGTGTAGCAAATCTATGATAGGTGGAGGTCCCGGGGAATCGAAACTGGAAACTTGTATTTACCGATGTGAGGTTTGGTCTTGGTGACCGTGGGCATTATTTCATATTTTATATTGGGGGATGTACTAGCCATCCCAGGTTATCTTCCCTAGTCATGCGATTTCACGCACTGGGGTCCTTTTAGCAGAGGGAGCTGAACCCATATTGCCCGTGGGTGGTTCAGGATGAAAAAGATTTATATCGTAGGTAAAGGTTTTAAATGCATGCTAAAATCTATTCACTTGTTCGGTATGGTTATATATATATGTATGGTTGTATGCATTATGGATGGTTTACTTGGTTTTATGAATGGCATTATTTTATCCTTATCCTAAGTTCATGCTAGCGATCACTCGTTAACCTGTCTAAGGTCTATTGTATACCTATGCTATGTAGTAACCGACTATTCCACTACTCCTGTTTAGCACTCAGACTCGGTATCAATACTTGGATTGAAGTGGCGAGCTTCTATCTCTTTAGAATGTTTCATTTCATGATATGGATATTCTTACGTACTTTGACTTTATTTTGGATATTTGTTTTGGCTATGGTTGGGGGCATGTCCCAATAAAATTTTGTCACTCTTTTGGCTAGAGGCTTTGTGGTACAGCTATAGGTGAGATCATTATTGTTGTTTACCTTAGCATTGGTATTGGTGTTAGGACTTACACCCTTGGACGATACTATTGGTTGTTCCATCATATTTTATTTTGGGATTAATCATATTATATTTTGGTATTCATTTGGTTGTGTCCTAGTTTATGGCCTTTGATTTTGGCATTTGTTTGGTTTGGTTAGTATGGTTGGATGGTTGAACTCGGTTAGGTCGGTCAAGGTCGTGATCCTATCCCTGAGTCTTGACATGAACAATAGCACAATCTTGTTATATGTTCAAAATTCATCCAACTCAGGGCAGGCGGCTGGAGGTTGGGATGGGTAATGGGGGTGGTCTCCGTTCCCAATCGAACTTGGGATACCTATTATAATAAGGACTCCGGTCGGGTCGCATATCAAATATCTATGTTCTTGGTCACTTGGGAGTCCACAAAGCCATGTCTAGTAGAGTCTCTTTTAGGGGTGTGTAGCACGCCACACTCGTAAGGGAGAGGCTATATGGCATTTAGGAATGTTTTACTTTCTTGGTATTCTACTTTCAAGTTTGGAGTCTAAGTCCTGGAATCTTCTCCAATCCCAATTTGTTCATTTTTTAGATCATGCCTCATAGATCTAGAATACGAGAAAACTCTTTTTTCCCACCCGAGGACAATGTGGATGGGGTACGTCCTACGTCTGGAGTTCATATTTACTTTATAGGTCCTATCCTTGATAGTTCTGGAGTGTTTCCGGTTGCTACTAGTCCTCTTTAGGGTGAGGTGACTAATTCAAAATTTTGTAAGTCGATTCATGCTATTGTCCAATGGTTACTACTCAGGCTGAGCTGGATGTATCTAGTGGGTTATCTACTGAGGCCATAAGGGTTGGACAATTTATGAAGCTAGATCCTCCTATATTAACTAGAGTGAAGGTGGAGGAGGATATTTATGCTTTCTTAGATGAGATGGAAAAAATATTTTGAGTGATGCAGGCTGCTAATAAGAAAGGTGTGAACTTTGTGGCGTATCAGCTTAAGAAATTGCATACCAATGGTATGAAGAGTGGGATCAGGATAGGGGTAATGTGGAGGAATCACTTTTATGGGAAACCCTTTCTAATTCCTTCTTGGACCATTTCCTTCCTTAAGTGTTGATGAAGGCAAATATGGAGGAGATTGTGAACCTCAAGTAGGGGAGAATGGCGGTCAAGGAATATGCCTTGAAGTTCCATCAGCTATCAAGGTATGCTTTTGATTTTGTGGCTTACATAAGTAGGAGAATAAAGAAGTTCACTTTTGGTCTGAATTGGGATTTAATCTTGTAAAGCAAGACTCCTTTGCTGATTAAGGATATAGATATTTTGAGGCTGACTGTTCATATACAACAAGTAGAGGATAAACAAAGGAGGCAGGCAAAGTTTGGAGATAGACAGGGTAAGAAGAGCAAGTTTTCTGATCAGGGAGGAGCTCAGCCCCAAGGTGGTCAGGATGGTGGCAAGTGGTAGAAGAATAAATGGGGGAGTTCTGGTTCCTTCTCCACTGCTAGTGATCCTTACACGAAGTAGTCGGGTAACGGGCGCCTGGAAGGTGGTGATAGTATTTGGGCGTAGGGTGTCTAATCTCTGGAGAGTAGGGGTCAGTCCATTTTTTCATGCCCTTTTAGTCAGTTTTATGGTCATCCTCATCGTGGTTATTATGATAAGGAGAGGGATAAGTGTTTTAGATATGTCCACACAGGCCAGCTGCTTAAGAATTGTCTAGTTAATAAGGTGGATACGAGAGCGAATAAGGTTCTGGTGGCTTCATCTTCTACTCCTACACCCGGTGGTACCGCATTTACGTCTGTTATTGCTCCTAGTTCTAGTATTTTTAGAATAGGTTGTATGCTCTTGTATCTCGGTAGGAATCTAAGGCATCACCTAATGTTGTCACTGGTACATTACGACTCTTTTCTCGTGATATATATTATTTACTTGATTTGGTGTCTATTCTCTCTTATGTAACTGCATATGTGTCTATGTGTATTGATTTTGGTCTTGAGGTTATTTTAAATCCTTTTTATATTTCTACCTAAGTCGGTGACTAGGTTGTTGCTAAAAGAGTTTATAGGGGCTATGTGGTATCTGTTGGTGACTAGCAGACCTCGGTGGATATGTTTGAGCTGGATATGGTGGATTTTGATGTTATTTTGGGTATGACTTGGTTACACTCCTGTTATACGTCCTTAGACTATTGGACCCGAAAGGTTATCTTTAGGTTCCTTGGTGAGCCAGTTATAGAATAAAAGGGTGGTTCTGTAGCTCCTAGGGGAAAAATTATTTCTTATCTTAGCGAGCAGAGTTTAATCTCCAAGTGGTGTCTTTATTAATTGGTCTTGGTTAAAGATTCTAACCTAGAAGATTCTTCTTTACAGTCAGTTATGATGGCTAATGAGTTTCCAGAGGTCTTTCCAAATGTTCTTCCTGGTGTTCTTCCATATAGGGAAATGGAGTTTGGTATTGATTTGCTTTCGAACACTCGTATACTATCTATTCCTCCTTATAGAATAGCTCCGGTAGAGTTGAGAGAACTCAAGCAGTAACTTAAGAATCTTCTGGATAAGGGGTTTATTCATCCTAGTGTATCTCTGTGGGGTGCACCGGTGTTGTTCGTCGCAAGAAGGATGGTTCCCTTCGGATATGCATCAACTACCGGCAGTTGAATAAGGTAATGGTCAATAACAAGTATCCTCTTTCATGTACAAATGATCTTCTTAAAAAGTTGCAAGGTGCCAAGTTCTTTTCTAATATAGATCTTTAGATCAGGTATTATCAGCTTAAGATTAAGGAGGTGGATATCCCTACGATGGCTTTTCGTACTCGGTATGGGCATATCAAATTCTTGGTGATGTCATTTGGATTGACAAATGCCCCAGTGATATTTATGGATCTAAGGAATAGAGTTTTTACGCAGTATTTTGATATCTCTGTCATTGTGTTTATTGATGACATTCTGGTTTATTCAAAAAGTTAGCTGGATCATGCTAATCATCTTTATGTAGAGTTGTGACCATAAAGTAACAATAGTTGTATGCCAAGTTCTCTAAGTGTAAGTTTTGGTTAAACGCTGTAACTTTATTAGGTCACATTATTTCTAGTAAGAGGATACTGGTGGATTCTCAAAAGTTTGATGTGGTTAAAAGGTGGCCTTGACCCACGACTCCATGTGATATTCAGAGCTTCTTAGGCTTGGATGGATATTATAGGAGGCTTGGGGAAAGTTTTTGGAGTATACCTGCTCCTTTGACTATGTTGACTTAGAAGAAGCTAAGTTCTCTTGGTCGGATGCTTGTTAAGGGACTTTTGAGAAGTTAAAAGACAAGTTAACTTTGGCTCAAATTATGCCTTTGCTAGAAAGCAGCGATGGGTTTATGGTTTATTGTGATACATCTCGGGTAGGCCTTGGTTGTATGTTGATGTAGCATGGGAAGGTGATTGCCAATTTTTCCAAGCAGTTGAAGGTGCATGAGAGGAACTATCCTACTCATGACTTAGAGCTATTAGCAGTTGTGTTTTCTTTGAAAATATGGTGGCATTATTTGTACGGTGTTTATATAGATATCTTTTTTTTTTTATCATAAGAGTCTGTAGTATGTGTTCACTCAAAATGATCTTAACCTTAGGTAAAAGAGATGACTTAAACTTCTCAAGGACAATGATATGAGTCTTCACTACCTCTCAAGTAAGGAAAATATGATTGCTGATGCTCTTAGCAGGTTCTCCATGGAGAGTTTGGCTCATGTGGAGGTAGGAAAGTGGGAATTAGTGAAGGATATCCATCGCTTGACTAATTTTGGAGTTCATCTCTTAGACTCCAAGGATGGTGGTATGATGTTACAAGAAGTTGTTTGATCGTCTCTTAGTGCAGAGATCAAGGAGAAACAAGTGTTATACCATAACTTGATGAAAATCAAGAGTGATATTGATGGTCAAAAGGTGATGGCGTTTGAGATTTGTGGTGATGGTACTTTGCGGTACCAAGGGTGGTTGTGCATTCCTAATGTCAGTGGGTTGTGACAAAGTTTTAGCTAAGGCGCACTATTCGCGTTATGTTTTACATCTAGAGTCAACAAAGAAGTATCATGATCTATAGGAGATTTACTGGTGGAATGGTATGAAGAAGGATATGGTTAATTTTGTGGCAACATGT
The DNA here is from genome assembly GCA_030864225.1 of Capsicum baccatum var. pendulum. Lineage (NCBI taxonomy): Eukaryota > Viridiplantae > Streptophyta > Magnoliopsida > Solanales > Solanaceae > Capsicum > Capsicum baccatum. The sequence goes on along the minus strand of CM061558.1, from coordinate 68,048,178 downwards.
GTGGTGTGTCAACAAGTTAAGGTTGAGCACATGAAACCTGGTGGGTTATATCAAGAGATTGAGTTGCCCAAATAGAAATAGAAGATGATCAATATAGATTTTGTTACTTTTATTCCTCGGTCTTAGAATTATTTTTACTCAGTTTGGGTCATCATGGATAGGATGACAAAGTCTGCTCATATTTTGCTAGTGAGGACTACCTTTTCGGCGGAGGATTATGTGGAGTTGTATCTTCAGGAGATTGTGAAGCTGCATAGGGTACGTATATTGATTATTTCTGATCATGGTATGCAGTTTACGTCTCACTTTTGGCTATCATTCCAGATAATGTTGGGGACTAAGGTTAGTCGGAGTACTGCTTTTCATCCACAGTCAGATGGACAAGCAGAGAGGACCATTTAGACTTTGGAAGATATGCTTCGGGCATGCGTGGTTGATTATTGTGGTAATTAGGTTGAGTATCTACCTCTGGTAGAGTTTTCTTACAATAATAGCTATCATTATAGTATTGGTATGGCCCATTGGTTGGTTTGAGCTTGGTTTACCGGATATGTTTGGTGCTAATTTGGTTTATCAGGCTATGAAAAAGGTAAAGGTGATTCAGGATAGACTTAATGCTTTCCAAAGTTGCCAAAAGTCTCATGCGGATGTTAGGCGTAGAGACTTGGAGTTTGAGCATGGGGACAAGGTATTCCTAAAGGTGTCTTCTATGAAGTGAGTAGTGCGGTTTGGCAAAAAGAGGAAGCTCAATCCCCGATATATTAGCCCTTATAAGGATTTGCGAAGGGTTAGTAATATTGCTTATGAATTGGAGTTGCTTGCTATTTTGGACTTTGCTCATCCGGTCTTTCATGTTTTGACCTTGAGGAAATACATTAGTGATCCTTCTTCAGTTGTTCCTTTTGAGGGATTGGGTATCTCGGATTCTCTGTCTTATGAAGAGATCTCGGTTAATTGGATAGGCAAGTTTGTCCGTTACGAACCAAAGATGTGGCTTCGGTTACGGTTCTATGGCAGAACACAAGGTGGAAGAGGATACATGGGAAGCAGAGGAGGACATAAAGTCCAAGTATCTGCTCTTGTTTTCTACTCCCGGGATTCGTGTAGAAGGTATATGTTATTGAACACATCTTTATTTTTTTTGAGTTTTTTAAAAGAAAGGTTGAATCTCTTGCATCTTTATTTTCTATCTTAAAGGTAAGAGTAGAGATATCTAAAGGTTAGATTTATGTTTGATAATATGAATGACTCGTGTATGTGGCTACCCCTACCTTGTCCGTTATTCAGGGATAAATGTTTCTAGCGGAGGAGAATGAAACACCCTAGTTTTTGGATATTTGAAAATTTCTTGGAATTTCATTCTACGGACCCAATATGACTCAGAGGTATGAGTCGTATATTGGGGTACGAATGGCATGGACCTATCATATGCTGACCAGTGTTTATTGGTGGGATGGATTTGGTCACTGGAATGGGTATGACATAGGTGGTACGACTCATATGGTTGGAATATGGATCATATGGTTTGGGTTTTTTCTTCATTTGACCTTAAACTTGGTAACTTAAGTTGAGTCAGATTATGAGTGGCTCACCTGGAGATGTAAGACAGGGTACGAGTCATATCAAGGTCTCATATAGTGGACAGTGTTCAATTCTTTTGGCATTCTATTCTTCCAGCTATATGGGTTGATGGCACGGATCTTATGCTATGGATATGACTTGGTTTGGATGAGTTGTATACCTGACAGTATTGGTTCCAATGGTTGAGGCTCTGGATACGAGAGGCAGGTGCCACTCGTATAGGTTAGGTACGACTCATCAGGGTCAGTAGTATCCCGGTTATAGAATTTTGTCAAACTTAAGTAGGGGTATTCTGGACATTTCCCCACTAACCTAATAGGACCCCACAGCTTCTAACCTAATTAGAAGAGTATTTAAACTATTATTCTACTCATTAACACTTAGAAACTATTCCTAAGCATTCCATAATTCTCTCAAGAGCTTTTGGGCAAGAGAAGCTAGGGTTTCATCTTAAGGACTAATTTAGGGATCTTGTTGGCATTTTAAGGTAGAGAAGGTCAGTGAGGCTATTCGCATGATACAAAGGGATAGGGCGACGGGGCCTGATGAGATTCCTATGGATTTTTGGATGTTTACTGGCGAGATTGGTTTAAGGTGGTTGACTGAATTATTTAACGACATTTCCAAGACTGTGAAAAAGCCTAAGGCTTGGAGATAGAGTGCCATAATGATTCCTTTATATAAGAACAAGGATGACATCTAGAGTTGCAACAACTATAGGGTTATTAATTTGTTGAGTCTCACTATGAAGATTTAGGAGAGAGTGGTCGAGTGGAGGTTGAGGAGGATATTATTTATTTTAAAGAATCTGTTTGGATTTATTCTTGATCGCTCGGCGAAAGAGCCAATTCACCTGGTGTAGAGACTGGTTAAACATTATAAGGAACGGAAGAAGGACCTACACATAATGTTTATTGACTTGGAGATGGCATACAACAAAGTCCCTAGAGAGGTTCTTTGGCGATGCTTGGAGGTGAGTGGGGTTTCGGTGGCATACATCAGATAAATGAAGGACATATATGATACAACAAGCACTCCGATAAGGATGGTGAATGGAGATTTATAGCATTTCCCTGTCTTGATAAGGTTGCATCAGGGATCGACTCTTAGCCCATTTTTATTTGCATTAGTGATGGATGTGTTGATGAGATGTATTCAAGGAGAGGTGCCTTGGTGTATGATTTATGCAGATGATGTAGTATTAATTAATAAGACATGGGGAGGTGTGAATGATAAATTGGAGGTTTAGACACAAACCCTTGAGTCTAAAGGGTTTAGGTTGTGTAGGAGTAAGACAGAGTATATGGAATGCAAGTTTAAAGACTTGAGGTAGGAGAACAAACTGGAAGTAAGGTTGGATTCACAGGTTGTTTGTAGAAGGGATAGTTTTAAGTATCTCGGGTCCATGATTTAGGGGAATTGAGAGATTGATGAGGATATATCCCATCGTATTAGGGCAGGATGAATGAAGTGGAGGCTCTCTTCGGGAGTGCTATATGATAAGAAGGTGCTGCCCAAACTTAAATGCATATTCTACAGAGTGGCAGTCTATCTGGCCATGCTGTATGGAGTGAAGTATTAGCCAGTCAAGAACTCCCATATTAAAAAATTGAAGGTGGAGAAAATATGGATGTTGCATAGGATATATAAGCTTACTAGGGGTGATAGGGTTAGGAATGAGACTATCTGGGAGAAGGTTTGAGTGGCTTCGGTGGAGGACAAGATGCGGGAAGTTCTGTTGAGATTGTTTGGTCATGGGAGGGGCACGAATGCCCCAATTTGTAAGACTGTGAGGCTAGCTTTGGATGGTTTCAGGTGGCTTAGGAGTAGGCTGAAAAAATATTAGAAAGAGGTGATTAGACGTGACATGGAGCAGTTACAGCTTATTGAAGACATGATCCTAGATAGGAAGGTTTGGAGGATTCAAATTAAGATAGAATTCTAGTGCATATGGGTGGGTTGTAGTTAGTTGTTAGGAGAGCTTTGGCGTGGGGGTGCCTTTGGTTCGTTAGTGTAGGGTATTACTTTGTGGGTTTCTTGTTTCTGTTATTCCATCTTGTTTCATTCTTTATTATGAATTTATTTATTATTCTTTGTCTTGAGCCGGGGGTCTATCGAAAATAACCTTTCTACTTCTACGGAGGTAGTGGTATAGACTGCGTACATTTACCCTCCCAAGACCCCACTTTGTGGGAATAAACTGGGATTGTTGTTGTTGTTGTTGTACTTTGTCAATTAAGGCATGTTCTCTTCCCTTATTGTTAGTTCCAACAAAAGACATGGTTTTACTAGTGGTTTTCATGATTTCATTATTGTATTCTTTTGGTTTTCAAATATGATTTGGGTTTTTTCAATATAAATGGTTAGTAATGGTTTCTCATGGTGTAATTTATGCTTAAGATGTGTTAGTGGTGGTTTTGAATGCCTGGATTGTATGAGAATGGTTAAATGGTAATTGGAATTGGTTTTGGTTACATTATGCCCCCAAGGTGTTTGGCGAAAATGCTTATGAGAATGGTTTTATTGCATTAATGTATTTTATTGGAACTCTTGCTAGTTTTAAACTTGATAATGGAACATAAAAGGCTTAAATGGTTTTGGAATGGTTTAAAGAAATGGTTTGGCTAAATAGTAATGCTTGTGGGGTACATGGTAATACCCCAAGTGGTTTGATATGGTAAATAGAAGGACAATTGAATGTCCCCTTAATCTATAAATAGTTGGATATGGAACATAATTGCAAGTAAGGGTTGGTATGGCAATACTAATATTAATAGCCTTGGTTAATAGATGGATAATAATTTGGTTAGTTGTAAAATGGTTTTAATTGGGCTTAAAAGGGGAGGTGTTGCAAAGCCGTGGAAGGTTGAGGTCCCGGGGGATCGAAACTGGAAATTCATATTTACTGATGTGAGGTTTGGTCTTGGTGACCATGTACATGATGTCACACTTTATATTGGGGGATGTACTAGTCATCCCAAGTTATCTTCCCTGGTCGTGCGGCTTTACGTACTGGGGCCCTTTTAGTAGGGGGAGCTGAACCCATATTGCCTGTGGGTGGTTTAGGACGGCAAAGCTACACATCACAGGTAAAGGTTTTAAATGCATGCTAAACATGGTTCCTTTTCCTGACATGGTTATATATATGTATGGTTGTGTGCATTATGGATGGTTTACTTGGTTTTACAAATGGCATTATTTTATCCTTATATTGAGTTCAATCAATCGCTATCCAATTTTAGGGCAGGCGTATACGCACGCTATGCAGGAACTGACCATTCCACTCCTCCTGTTTAGCACTCGGACTCGGTATCAGTAGTTGGATTGAAGTGATGAGATTTTATCTTTCTGGAAGGCTCCATTTCATGATATGGATATTCTTATATACTTTGACTTTATTTTGGATATTGGTTTTAGCCATGGTTGGGGGCATGTCCCAACCAAATTTTGTTACTCATTTGGTTAAAGGCTTTATGGTACTGTTATGGGCGGTATCAGTATTGATGTTTGCCTTAGCATTGGTATTGAAGTTGGGGCTTACACCCTTGGACGATACTGTTGGTTGTTCCATCGTATTTTATTTTGGGATTAATCATATTATATTTTTGTATCCATTTGGTTGTGGCCTGGTTTATGGCCTTTGTTTTTGCATTTGTTTGGTTTGGTTGGTACGGTTAAACTCGACTGGGTCGGTCACGATTGTAATCCTATCCTAGAGTACTGACATGAACCATAACACAATCTTGTTATATGTTCAAAATTCAGCCAACTCAGGGCAGACGACTGGAGGTTGGGTTGGGTAATGGGGGTGGTCTCTAGTCCCTGTCAAACTTGGGATGCCTGTTACGATAAGGCTCCTAGTCGGGTCGCGTCAATAATACTCTTAAATATCATATAAATCCAAAGAAGATGCCAAATTCTCAAAACCTGGTGTCATAAATGTAAAAAACATCTAATACAAATTGAATCTAAAAATACAATGCTTATATCTGAAAATAAGTAAAGATAGGATATAATAAGAAAGGGTCTAAAAAATGCCCCATACTCCGGAGCTCACTTGTACCTTAAAAATCAACTCAGATAGCATAAGATCAATTGCTGCGAGTCGTACTCAAACTAGGATCTACACCCAATGGGTCTTGTAGGAGTGAGTACGATTCACTTGTACTGAATAGGTATCATAGGCCGACTGAGAAAAGTAGAAAATGATCAAAGTAAAATATACTATGAGCACATCACGTGCAAGCAGAAAATTTTTTAAATGGTAGCTCACACCGTCTTCACTAGCAGTTCTAAGACATAAAACATAAAGAGAAGATACACACATACTATAACTAAGGATATTAACTACATAACAACAACACATAAGGGAATATACAATAATGTAATTAAATGCAATGCAATAGAATGATACCATGATAATAATGAATGTAAGCCATCACATGGCATTTTGTATACATTTTTCGAGCCTCAACACTTCAATAAAGGACCCATGGGGGATTCGTAACCCATATACCTTCTTATATCTCAATTTACCTCTCTGGATAATGTTCACATCTTAAAGGTTTCATAAAGTGTTTCTCAATGGTACTGTTTTCCATGAATATGAATGAATAAGATACGGATGCATGCTTATAACCAAGTCCATATGATGATAAGGAATCATCTTAATTATAATATAAATGAACTCAAATCTCCTCTATGTTAATAGTCACGATGTGAGCCCTACTCGGCACCACTAAAGTGAATAATCATGTAAACATCAATAATATCATTTCAAAAACCCCTTTCTTGGGTATTACTATCATGATGAAGGCAAACAATATTCAGAAAGGCCTATAATATCTATTCAAGCCTTGCCACAGGTAACACAACAATTTTAATGGTAACAAATGCATAAATAAGACCTACAATGTCAAATAAAGCCCCTACTCGGGCATCAACATAATTATATTCTTCCAAATCAACAATAATATGCAAATAAGGCCCTATAAGAGCACACAATAATAACAATAATTCTGAAATACTACTCCTTCGACTAAATTTCTAACCCATAAAATGCTTTAAGAGCAAGTTAACTACCTAACCCAGCATGAAGAGAGTTAAGCCATAACCTATCTCGGAAAGCTAAAAATTCAAGCCCAAACCTTCAATGTGGATCCTTTCCTTTACGAATGGTATCTACATAAGCTAAAACTATCAAAAACATAATCTACGAGTCTAAAGAAAGCTAATGATACCCATATTAGCTACATTTGACTCGGGTCTAAAATTAGTTTGAAAAAATGAGTTTGAAAATGAAACGGGTAAAACTACAATTTTATTTTAGAAAAGCATTTCCTAAGTCAAAAGGAGTCTATATTTGAAAACCCAAGCAAAAATGAGTTTACAGTATTTAAATCGATGAAAAATTATTTTAAGGGTTACCAAAAAAATCCCTAAATTATAGTTTGAAAACAAGGTTAGAAGGTGTTTTTAAAGATATAGTCCAGGGAAATTAATGGTAACAAATTTTTTTGCTTGTCCAAACTCAAATGGTGAAGAAAAGCCTACTAATCATTCGTTCTGGAAGCTTCCAAATCCAAAAATAGTGAAAATCTCAAAAATAGAGTATTTATATTATTCTGTGAAAAGTGCCATGTAATTGCAAACCCTAACTTATGATCGCGAGGGTCAACATTGACCTGGGCTAGATGTTTATTGTAATCGGGGGAGATAGACCTCATAACTGTGTTGAAGATCCCAAACCAATCAACTAGAATAACTATGGAAATCATGGTTAACCCACCATGTGATTATGATGAAAAATATCATTGAGGCCCGGGATCGTGATACATTGCCACATGATTGCAGTGAAAGCCTGATGGACCAGCTATTAGTTGTTTCACGAGCTAAAACTTTAATCACAAAGTCTTTGAATAGAACCTTAGGATTCAGTTGGGACTCCACAGAACTAAACCATATATTCTGCTAGACTATTTTTGAAAAAAACCATTTATAGTAAATTAGTCCCAGGACTCCTTTAAGGTTTATTTCACTAATTTTTGAACGAATGGTCGAAATGAATGATTAAAACTCCAAACTCAAATCAACCCCACTGCTAACCTAAAATTAACATTTAGGATCTAATGAAACCATCAAAATTACAATTTGGTACTTGAAACTCAATATGTTGACCAAAGTCAAACTAATGGCTTCTAAAGCCTCAATTCCTCTCAAACTCTCCCAAATCACTCTTGAATGCATTAGGAATCATAAAAACCATCCCCATAACTTAAACATTACATGTAGTAAATAAGGATAAGATAAAAATAGTCAAAATACATAAAAAAATCACAACTATGGTTGTTACATTATAGATCTCTCAAGAGAACATAGAACTAACTAATGATTCAACCAATCAATCAAGAAAATATTCACGTAAAATAAACAATTACAACAACACAAAGAATGCAATAATCCATAACAACATTAATATCTCACAAATTATATAAGACAATTAAACAAGTATCTCGGTACTTAATCAATAGTCACATTAGCTAGATATCTCACTCAACTTCTAGACACATAAATACAATTAACATAATGACATATAAGTCATAAATTAAACATGTCAAATTATTATGAAACCTTACAAGTATAGCAGTCACATCATAAAACATGGATTAAGTAATACTAGAATCACAATCATACAATCTTTGTATAGCATCAAAACTTAAATATTCTCTTATTTGTATACACATGCTAAGGAATTCTATTTCTATCTAACAATCATGACCTGCAGGGGATAGACTAGGGCCCATGTACCATATCAAGATGGTTTCCCATCCATCATAATAATATTGTACCAATATTGTAATGCCCCGAGTTTGCACCCCGGATGCCACACGGTGCTCATGACCCCGAAGGACCACAAGATAGCCCATGACTGGCACCTGCTATAAGTACTGAATAAAAATACTGAAATAATGCAGAAAATAGGCTGAAATGCCATAAGGTTCATAATCTAAAGACAAATACTAAATACTGATAAATAAATACTAAAAACTGAATATCTGTCTAAAATAATCTAGCCTGAAAAATCTCTAACTGTCTCAACATGGAGTTGTTGGGATAAGTCCCCAACTAACCCCAACTACTGAATATACTGAACTACTGAATTATTGAAATGATAAATCTATCCCTTTGGGAGCATGGTTAATTTATATGAGGATAGTAAAAACATGAACATAATGGATACAATAATCAATTGTAATTTCAAGGGTTTAATATGCAAATCATATAATTCACCACACATGCTAATTTAATTTCTTGAAATTTGTAGTAAGTCATGGATTAAAATACAAATAATATCATGAACATAAATACAATCAAATACAACATGAAATTCATAAAAGCAATCAAGTTGTAGTTAAAAAGAGGTTCTTGAACTCCAAGGGTGGAAGGAAACCCTTAGATGAACATCTAACATACCTTGGCAATCAATTTTGTGAAGATTGATAGTGTGTTCTTGAAGCTTGAATTTGAAATTGGATGCCCTAGGATTTTTTCTGAGAAAATTTGAGAGAGACTGAGTGATTTAACCTTTAGAAAGGCTTAATCTCATGTTTTTACGCTGATAGAAGGTGGGAAAATAACCCAATACCCCTCTCGATGCGGACTTTTTAATTACTGAAAATGTGCCCAGCGACACACAGATCGACGCGCCGCATCGATGGTATCAACGTGATGACCAATGCACTACGTCGAGTTCGAATTGGTTCATTGGAATTTACATTGAAATCTGGGGAAAAATATCCATCGACGCAATGGGTGATGCGATGCATCGAGATCGCATCGACCCACTATTTGGTCACCCAAATATAATTCAAACGAGGTTCAAAAAATTCAAAACTCACCCAAAGTGACCTATTGACACACTTGATCATGATTCAATCCAAGGATCGATATTTTAAGGTCATAAGGGTCATAAAATAAGATCTCCAAATTATAAAGGCTAAAATAATTCTAAGTATAAATATTTAACTGAAATTTCCAAGTCTGTGTGGGACCTCTTTTCATGCTCTAAAGGACTGAGTTAAGCTAGGATTCTATGGGGTCTTATAATATCTCCCCTCTGGGAATATTCATCCTCGAATGAGATTGACTAAGCTGAGAATACTGATAGACTGAGTCTACACACTGAACATGTACAACTGAAGCATAATTACATAATTGAAACTACTGTTATGCTGAGATTTATACTAGACATGCATAACTGAAGCATGACTGAATTGTGATGACATGACATATGACTTAGCTATTTCATGATGGTATGCATGATATGAGAATGTTATGCAACTAGAATTGATATAGAGTTTATAAAGGTAATCAAAGCATGGAGCTGAGTAAATTTAAGAAAAATATTACCTTGAGAGTCTGAGTTTACGAAGAAAAGGTGAGGATACTTGGTCCGCATATCTTCTCCTGTTTCCCAAGTATCTCCCTCCACGGACTGATTCCATCAAAGAACTTTGACTACAGTAACTTCTTTGTTCCTCAGTCTGCGAATCTAATTATCAAGAATTTCAACTGGAACTTTTTCATAAAAGTGACTGTTCTGAACATCAATATCCTCTATAATGGTTACAACTGATGGGTCACTAATGCATTTCTTAAGAAAGGAGATGTGAAACACTGGGTGCACTGAAGCTAAGTCTGAAGGCAACTCGAGCTCGTAAGCTTCCTTTCCAAAACGGCTGAGAATTTGGTAAGGACTGACATATCGAGGACTGGGTTTCCCTTTCTTGGAAATCCTTTTCACTCTCTTCATAGGAGAGATTTTCAAATAGCATAATCACCAATCTCAAACTCAAGATCCTTTCTTCATACATCTGCATATGATTTCTATCGTCTCTGAGCTGTCTTAAACCTTGCCCTATTAACTGAACTATTTCTAAGGTATCAAATACCAAGTTAGGCCCTACCCTGTGGCCTCACTCACTTCAAACCAACCAATGGGAGATCTGCATCTCCTCTCTTAGAGCACCTTAAATGGAGCTATCTGAATGCTGTAATTATAGCTGTCGTTAGATACGAACTCAATTAAAGGCAAGTGGTCATACCAACTACCCTTAAAGTCAATGGCACATGCTCTTAACATATATTCTAAAGTCTGAATGGTCCTTTCTACTTGACTATCTGTCTGGATATGAAAGGTTATTCTAAGCTGTGAACTGGAAAGAAATGAGCTAATTTTATCATCCTATCCACAATGACCCAAATGGAATCATGCTTATGACAAGTACGGGGTAAACCCATCACAAAATATATGTTCAACTCCTCCCACTTCTAAGTGGGAATACTGAACTCCTACATAGATCTACTAGGCTTCTGATATTAGACCTTAACCTACTGACATGTTGAGCACTTAGCTACAAACTTTGTAATGTCTCTCTTCATTTCACTCCACCAATAGACTTCTCGCAAGTCACGGTACATCTTGGTGGACCCTAGGTGAATCGAGTAGTGTGCACCATGTGCTTCTATAAGAATCCACTGTATTACGCCATCCACACTTGGCACAGATAGTCTACCTTGGCAGTGTAATACACCATCTCCCCCTTGGGAGAAAATCTCCATTTCTGATCTCTGACTGACTCTTTTAGTTTAAGTAAATTGGGATCCCTGTCCTACTTTTCTTTTAGTTCAAAAACTAAAGATGATTCTGAATTATCCTGCACCTAAACACTACCCTCTACTGAATCGACTAAGCGGACACCTAATCGGGCGCTGATGAACTTCCTAAACTAACTTCTTCTTACCATTCTCCATGTAAGTAACACTACCCATAGACATCCTACTGAGAGCATCATCCATTACATTGGCCTTTCCCGGATGATACGAAACACTCATGTCATAGTCTTTCAACAATTCTAACCACCTTCTTTGATGTAGGTTTAGGTTTTTTGAGAAAATACATACTGCAGGTTTTTATGGTCTGTGAATACATCACTATGTACCCCATACAAATAGTGCCTCTAAATTTGTAAGGCAAATACAATAGCTGCTAACTCAAGATCATGAGTGGGGTAGTTCTTTTCATGGTGCTTAAGCTGTCTAGAGGCATAGGCTATGACCTTACCTCTCTGCATACAAATACATCCCAAACCAACTCTGAAAGCATCACAATATACCACAAACCCATCTAAACTATCTGGTAAAGTCAAAATCGATGCTGTAGTGAGTCGAGTCTTCAACTCCTGAAAACACTTCTCACAAGATTTAACCACTGGAACTTGACTTTCTTCTGAGTCAATCTGGACATGAGGGATGCAATAAATGAAAATCCCTAAAAAAACCATCGATAATAGCTATCCAATCCAAGAAACTCCTGATATCTGATAGAGAGATGGGTCTAGGCTAGTTTTTTACTGCTTCGATCTTTTGGGGATCAACTCTAATACCATCACAGGAAACTATATGACCAAGGAAAGCTACTGAACTTATCAAAAATTTAAACTTACTAAATTTGGCAAATAATTAATAGGCTCTAAGAGTCTGTAACATTATTATGAGATAATCTGCATGATCATGTTCACCACGGGAGTAGACAAGAATGTCATCAATGAAGACTATGACAAATATTTCCAAGTACTTCTTGAACACATGATTCATCAAATCCTTAAAAACATCTAGGGAATTAGTAAGACCAAACGACATGACTAGGAATTTGAAGTGACCATACCAAGTTCTGAAAGCTATTTTTAGAATGTCATATTCTCTGACTTTGATCTGATGATAGCATGATTTGAGGTCTATCTTAAAAAATTAACTAACATCCTAAAGTTGGTTAAACAAGTCATCGATTTTAGGAAGTGGATACTTGTTCTTGACCGTGACTTTGTTCAGCTGACGGTAGTCAATACACATTCTGTAAGAACTGTCTTTCTTGCGCAGGAATAGAACTAGTACACCCAAAGGGGATACGCTGGGTCTGATGAATCCCTTATCTAGGAGATCCCTCAACTGTTCTTTTAGCTCTCTGTGTTCAACTGGTGTCATTCTGTATGGTGGAACAGAGATAGGCTGAGTATCGGGAAAAAGGTCTATTCCAAAGTCAATTTCCCACTTGAGAGGGACTCTAGGAAGATCTTCAAGAAACACATCTAGAAATTCACTTGCTATTGGAACTGACTCAAGACTAGGAGTCTCAGAACTAAAACCCTTAACTCGAACAAGATGGTAGTCACACCCATTAGATATCATTTTTCTCGCCCTTAGGTAAGAGACAAGTTGACCCCTAAGTACTTAAGTACTACCCCTCCATTCGAGGATAGATTAATTCCAAAACTAAATGTAGACAATTCTATTTCTGCAGTCAATTAAAGCATAGCATCAGTCGAGCCAATCCATGCCGAGAATGACATTAAAATCCTTCATCTCTAGCTCTACTAAGTCTACTGACGTAACTTTTGGAGATACCATAACCAGACAGTTTTTGTATACCCATCGGGCTATATTAGATTTACCCACTGGGGTAGAGACTAAGAAGGGATTTGCTAGGATTTTAGGACTGACTTCAAAATTAACAGATATATAAGAAGTTACAAAGAACAGAGAAGCTCCTGGATCTAGAAAAGTATAAACATGTAAATGATAAACTTGTAACGTACTAGTGACCACATCAGGACATAGAGTGTGTTTGGGCATTTCCCACTGGTGGCACCAGAAATGGCACCCTGTTGATTTGGGCGATCGGACTGAACTGGGGGACGATTATGCTGACTCTGCAAACCCACCTAAGGACACTCTTTGACCCTATGGACTGACTTGCCACATATGAAACATACATCACTGCCAGCTCTATAGACACCCTGATAGTTCCTTCCATACTTCTGGAAAAGAGGATTTATTTAGACACTGGTAACACTACCTTGGAATTTAGGGCTTGGTTCCCTATCTTTATTTCCATCTTTGAATTTTAGGACTAGGGCACTGGCTGAGGATAGAGATGAAACTGAAGATTTTAGGCAAAACTGAGAATGATTACCAACCTCTAACTTAGGCTAAATAAAGTTAAAGTAACCTGTTCTAGCTCTCTTGTTCTCCCTCTCCTTCTTTTTATTCTTAGCCTCCTCTATCTGTTGAGCAGTGACCGTGAGCCTGGATATGTCTATCTCTTTAATCAACATTCCAATCCTACACTCTTTGACCATACTATTAGACACACCATACATAAACTCACTCATCTTATATCTGCTATCTGCTACCACACGAGGAGCATATCTAGCTAACTGAGTAAACTTGAGGGAATACTCTTTCACTATCATGTTACCCTATTCTAGATTAATAAACTCCAAAACCTTGTCTTCCCTCAACTCCAGTGGGAAGAATCTACCAAGAAAAGCAGTAGCAAACTCCTCCTATTCTACGAGCCATGCATCTGTACCCTTATTTGACCTCTACTGCTTAAACCAAGTATGAGCCACATCCTATAATTGATATGCATCCAACTCGGCACTCTGAATGGAAGTCACCCCTATGATATCTGTGACTTTCTGTACCATGTCAAGGAATTCCTGTGGGTCCTTCTCAGACTTAGACCCAATAAGTGATGAAGAATTTATTTGGGTAAAGTTCCAAAATCTAGTTTCAACAATATTAGCCACTGGGTTGGCCTAAATGATAGATGGGTGTTCATTCTAGGTTGCCACAGAATGAACCAAAGTGGTGAAAGTTACCCTGAATCTGCATGGGAGACATGCTCGTCCAGGGGATCTACCTGAACGGGCGGAGGTGCTGGCTGATTTCTAGTTCTTCTTTCATTGGTTCTTTTGGGAGGTATACTCTATAAATGAAAGGGGAATATTAGATTAGACTGAGAGTTTAACTTGAGTTTATGCTCACTCGTACGACATGAATACTAAAACAAGGGAAAATTTTGCTAAAATGCCTCATAGTCTCTTGTTCGTGAGTGTGGCGCACTACAAACCCATGCACAAGACTCTACTAGATTCTTCACCTCGGATTCCACACGGTGCTCATGACCCCGAAGAACCACAAGTTAACCCATGAATGACACCTGCTGTGAGTACTGAATAATAATATTGAAATAATATAGAAAATAGGATGAAATGCCATAAGCTTCATATTATGAAGACAAATATGGAATACTGATAAATAAATACTGAAAGTTGAACATTTGTCTGAAATAATCTAGCCTAAAAAGCCTCTAATTGTTAGAACATGGAGTTGATGAGACAAGTCCCCTACTAACTCTGACTACTAAATTTACTAAACTACTAAAATACTAAAATGATAACTCTGTCCTCGAACTATGAGGACTTACCACTAAATCTGTTGCTGATAGTCTGGACTGCTAAGTATGATCAGGAGCCCGTGCGTCTAACCTATGATATAAGACATTATAGCACAAAAAAAGAGAGTATGTGTCAGTAATTTGAATATACTGGTATGCTAAGTGAGGTAAGATGATATACAATGGTTTATATGCATGAACAATAACTGACTGAGTAACATGAGTATGACTGACTGAGAGTATACATATATATCTGAAACTGCTATAAATACTGATTATACAATAATGCATGTAAATCTACTTTACTATAACTGAGATTGTTGATAACTGAATTACTGAGAACTGATAATTGGGTGGCTATTTCTGACAGTCCTGATTCTCTAAAACTAAATTGAGTTTTATACTAAGCTGGGTGACTGTGCCTAATAGTCCTGATTCTGAAAACTAATCTGAGGTTTTATATTGAGTCTAAAACTAAAAATATAAATGTGAAAGTGTTCATCTAACCGACATACTCTAATTATAAACTGAATTGGGGTCCAACCTGTGACCATAGTTGGAAGGGTGTTTGCACCTTGCCAAGGGATACTAATAATGGCTGTCAGTTAACCTTATTTGGCAAGAAGATGTTTTGTCAACCCTCACTGGTAGGAAAACTTGTACGAGATATATCAACCCTTATCTGGAAGAAAGATATCTCAACATACGCTGGATACGTAGTTATGTAACACAGGGATTGCTACTAAGGATCAAACCCTTTATTGACAGAAATGCCCCCATCCCTAGGTTCGCTCGATACTGATTCCTACTCCCAACTGAATAGACACTGAACTAATTTTTAGACTGTACTAGGCTTGATTGAACTGGACTGAGTTCACTGATTTCTGTTAACTGACTGAATACACTATTCGTGATACTTAGCTGAACTGGACTGATACTGAGTTTCACTGAGTTCTATAACTGACTGAATACTACTGTTCATGACATTACTGAGATTATTCTGTAACTACTGTAGCACTAGGGAAATAACTAGGTTTTTGGGTATTGAATACACCCTGGACTGGAAAGCATGGAAAGTAAAGCATGGCATGATCTTGAAAGCATAACAATAAATACTTGATAACAACACATTCACCTAGGCATTTTGTCAAACACTTGAGATACATGAACTTGTACATGAATGGGTCCATATGATGACATATCATGATTTCACTATTCAATTTACATAGGTATTCTATCAAACACTTGGGGAGCATGGTAATTTCATATAAGGATAGTCAGAACATGAACATCATGGATACAATAATCAATTGTAATTTCACGGGTTTAACATCCAAATCATATAATTCACCACACATGCTAATTTAATTTCATTAAATTTGTAGTAAGTCATGGTAAAACCCAAATAATATCATGAACATAAATACAATAAAATTCAACGTGAAATTCATGAATACAATCAACTTGTAGTTTAAAAGAGGTTCTTGATGTCCAAGGGTGGTAGGAAACCCTTAGATGAACACCTAACATACCTTAGTAATCAATTTCATAAAGATTGATGGCCTGTTCTTGAAGTTTGAATTTGAAATTGGATGCCCTAAAGTTTGTTCTTGAGAAAATTTAAGAGAGAATGAGTGATTTAGCCTTTAGAAAGGCTTAATCTCGTGTTTTGGGGTTGATATAAGGTGAAAGAATAACCCAAATACCTCTCTAGATGTAGACTTTTTAATTACTGAAAACATGCCCAGTGACATGCATAATAATGCGCTGCGTCGATGGTATCGATGTAATGACCAACACGCCGCATTGAGTTTGCGTTGGTTCACTAGAATTTGCATTGAAAGCTGGGGAAAAATATTCATCGATGCGACGCATTGAGATCGTATCGACCCATTGATTTGATCACCCAAATATGATTCAAACATGGTTTAAAAAATCCAAAACTCACCCGAAGTGACCTATTGAAACACCTGATCATGATTCAATCCAAGGATTGACATTTTAAGGTCATAAGGGTTGTAAAATAAGATCGCCAAATTATGAAGGCTAAAATGAATTCTACGTATAAACACTTTACTGAAATTTCTAAGTTTGGGACCTCTTTTTATGCTCTAAAGGACTGAGTTAAGTTAGGATTCCGTGGGGTCTTACAAATATGTTAGCCAATTCAAATAATACCATCATACTGATGTGGTACCCGATCCATAATAATATTGCTCGTCCGTAAAGCTCATTTCAAGTACGAGGCACTCTTTAATAAAAAGGTATTTTTATATATAAAAGACCTTGCTTAATTTAATATATCAATGAGAAAATGTATAAAGTACCCCTAAAGTTAGACCAAATTTATACATAGTTAAAGTTTGGGGGGGGGGGTCTTATTCTTCCACTCAACCAATTTGAACCAAAGGTGTTATTACCCCAATCAACTAATTCCAACTAAAACAAATACACCCTTTTGACCCATTTTTGCATCAGTAGTGGTGTCATGTTAGAAAAGCACATGAGTGAATTAAAATTTTACCCCAAACTCGTGAAGGAAAGTTATGTGGCAATTTTAGTTTAAATACCTTTAATAAAATATCCATCTTTTCTTCTTTCCAAGATCTCCATTAATATCCATCGAAGAAGATTCGCTAAAAATTTTTCTCTCATCCTCAATGAATTAGTAAAGGTTAGAAAATTCCATGTATTATCTTTACTAGCTTCTATTTCTTTTGAGCAATCACTATTGCTATAACCCCCTGCTATAACCCCCTTGTTCGCTGCCATTGCAACCACTATCAAATTACTGCAAATTATCACCAAATTAAAGTTTTAAATTTAAAATCATTGCACTTATGAAGCTTTACTAAAATAAAGGTTTGTAGTATTTCTAAATAAAAACTTCATAAAAATAATTCAAACTCAAGATAGAAGAAGTTTGAATAAACAAAGGAGAAAGAATATCTGGAAAAAAAGTGAAGCAAAGAGACTCTGGAAAAAGTGAAGGAGATAAGAGGGAAAAAGGAAATGAATAATAATTAAACTAAGTAAAGTAAAAGAATGTTGGAATCTTTGATAAAATAGGATATGGGGGAAAAATCTAGTGCAAAGAGGGTTGTTTTATCTATTATTAAGGATCTTTATATGTTGTTCGCTACTACTTATCCCTATATTTCTTGGCCGAATTGTTGGAGGGACTTTGTTATTCTTATAGAAAATTGCCAACATGAGATGAAAGTTACTCAAGTTTTTTGGACCAAACTTCATCATACCACGGTAATGCTGAACACAGATGAAAGTACAATAGTGAATCCCGAAAAAATTGGAGCAGGTAGTATTCTAAGAGATAGTGAAGACAAGCTAATATTTGCTTTTCCGACACCTCTTGGATTTGGTTCCAACAACCAAGCAAAGGTTCTGGCAGTTCTTATTGACATTACTTGGTGTATACAACATGGTTATAGTAGATTAATCTTAAAAGTTGATTCCAAACTTTTAGTTAGGTGGATTAAGAGGGATATTACACCGCTGTGGAATATTTGCAGGTGTATTAAGGATCTTCAGCATCTTATTAGTTTACTTAATTTCTTCAAATATTTTCATATATACAAGGAGGCTAACTTTTTTACAAATACTCTATCTAATCACAGACATGAGGTGAATTCTACTCAGTATTATTATAGCTTTCACCATCTTCCTCAGGAGACTAATTGATTCTACACCTTTGACAAAATGGATATGTCTACCTTTAGAAGGAGGAAGTTGAAGCACATTAAGAAACCTCCATAGATGGAGTTGGATTTTTTTATATCTTTTTCATTTGTTTAGTTCTTCTCATTATCTCCATCCATCGTTATTCTCTTTAGTTTATAGCTTTTATGAAGTGGTTTTGTTTTGTTTTGTTTTGATTTTCTTCTTACTTTGTAAAGGGAAAGTCTACCTTATTTATGATTTACTAGATTATATTATACTGTGTGGAGTCCTCTCTTTCAGGTGCTTAGATCTAGGTTTCATTTCTAGTATGAAGGATGAGTTAACCAACCTTAGTAGGCTAGTTGACTTTGAACCACCAAAGGATTGTAGGTAAGGTCTATACCTCCCTCTAGCATTTTTTTTACTTTTATTGATGATAAGGCTTGAGGTTGTGCGGCTCAATCTATGATCGCCACAGAAGGTGAGAGCCCCGAGTAAGGTTTATTTTTTTTTTAAAATAAAGTAAAAGAAAAAGAATACATAGATGCTGAAAAATAAATATAATTTTATATTAGGGATGGGTCAACATAAAGACCCATCCTTTTATTAAATTAGGGTCGGTAAAGATGAGTTAGGATAAAGTTAAATAAATTTAATATTTTAATGGGGGTGAGATACACTCACAATATTTGAAACAAGGCTGGTGTGAAACTTGTGTATTTACTTTAGTTGAAATTGGTTAAGTAAGGGTAATAGGACTGTAAACACCTAATTTTTGACCAAACTGAGCGTTTTACGGTTTTTTTAGTGTTTAATGTATATATATATATATATATATATATGTATGTATGTATACTATATTTGTTTTCTTCTTTTAATGTTTTAATAAAAATTTCAATAAATATAATAATTTCTTAATCGTATTTTAAGGACTAGCTGTTTAACTTTTCTATATTTTTATCAGATCAAAACAATCAACTAATATTTTATCATTATATTTTATTTATATTTTTTTAAAATAATATAATAATAAAAAATAAAATTTTATCATAACCTATCCAAACACCCCCACACTCCTAATTCCCCTCAACCTCTGCCCCCATTATCTGACAGCTCCCTCATATTCAGCATGCACACACCACTATATGCGAAAAAACAAAGAACACTGACTACTCAAACACTATATCAGAAAAACAAAGAGATAACTGAAGACTAAAAAAGAAAAAATCAAAGACAGCAGACACCGAGAGAGGAAAAATCAGTCAGAGAAAATCAAAGAGAAAAGAAAACATCAGTCAAAAGGAGAGAAAAAGGTATCAAATGGAATTCAAAATTTCATTTGTAATTTTCGATTACGGTGTTTGAACTGCTGTTTTAATATATCAACATGTTCTTATTTAATCTTGTGATATTTATTTTATAAACGTTATTGTCAAAAGCACGAATGAAAATGCTTAAGTGATTTCCTGAATTATTATTATGTGAGTTTTTTGTACTGTCTATATTTTTTGCATCCTGTTAATAGTAAAAAGAAAATTAATAGAATGAAGTAAAGTATCTGGTTCTTATTTTTATAACTACATATGACAAAAAAAGAATAAAAATTGTATAAACAGTAATTCATTTATTCATATTCACACTATAATATATTCATATCTCTCTTCTATCTGCATAATTTTACACACTTCAGTAGAGAATTCATATAGCAGATACCACACATATATCTATTAATCACATGGATGCACCAAGAGATAAAAGAACAGTGAGTAAAAAATAGAAAATCGAGAGAAAGGTGGAAGAGGAGAGAACCGCCAGTTGGTTTGAATTTTCTAGCAAATTCTTCGCCTGAAATTGACCGAAAACATTAAAACAATAATCGATAACCAAAATTATTCCCCAAACCACTGTTATTGTTCTGTTGATTTCACGTAGGGAACTCCCAAAACCAGTCATGCCTCATCAAAAAATCACCTGCCGCCGCTGCGTCACAACTGAACGACCAAGCCCAACACTGCCGCGTCTCTTTTTAAGTATCCCACTATCAATCCAACTCATCAAAAACCCATTAAGTCACCGCGCCTCCCTCTCTTCCCTTTTTTTTGGTGTCCAACAACCACAAACGTCGGGTTTACACTTCCAGAACTAACCAGTTCTGCCTCTTATCCCTTTTTTGTCAATGTCCAGCCACCCCCACTATATACCTTTATTGTTGCCGGCAAAATTCTGGCATACTCCCAACCCAAACTGCTGGAAAATGCCAAAACCAGCGTGTCCAGCCACCATCACAACGACCCACCGCCGAACCAATCGCCATACCTCCATCGATAGCCACTAGATTCGGCCACCAAATGCCGTTGCTGCTACTCCATTCAAATCCATTGAAAAATAATTGAAATCGTTAGTAAACCACTGCATTCAGTTTTCAAAATAATTTTTTTTCATTTTTTCTTATAAACCTGCCTTATCAGTTATTTTTTTTTGGATTTGGTTTTCATGTTTGTGTTATGTATTTTATGGTTTTAGATATTTTAGTTCGGATATAAAAAAAAGCTCAAACTTTAATGTTTAGTATTTGAATGTATTCTTAGTGTTTTGGTTTAGCATTAATTTTAATAAAAAAAATTGGGGAATAATATTAAAGATTAATATGATATGGTTAGCTTTTTGTGGATTTATATTATTTTAGTATTTTTATTTATCATCATTAATAGAATTTAATAATTATTTATTTATTTAAAATTAATTAATTACTTTAAACGAATATTGCTTTAGTTTACTATTAAGAATAAATAGAGTTTCGAATAGACAAAATCATTATGAGTTTACAAGAGATAAATCAACATGTTTAAAGTATTCATAAAAAAAAAGGGGAAAACCAACTGTAAGAGTGTGAATTCATAAAAGAATAAAGTTAGGTTCTTGATCAAAAGAAATTAAAAGTTTAACATACAAGAGAAAGTTAACGATGAAGTTGGAAAGCTCTGCAACCGACCAATCGTTATAATAAAATTTATCATACCATTTGAAGACGATTGAATCAGGTTGGGTAGATTTTAAACATGTTAGGTACGTATTTAGACTAGAAAAAATGGGGCCGATTCATAAATGTCTCATGGTAAGGATGGAAAGTACTGCTACCGGTAAGCCATACGTTTCTATAATAATATAATTTTGAGTAATAATTTTAAATAATAGAAAGCGGGAAATAAGAGTCATTTTAGGCTAACAAATATTAAATATCTAAAATATTAATTTAAGACAGACGTAAGTCATTAAAGCAACCGTGCGAGAACCAGGGGACTTGAGGGGTGCCTGACACCTTCCCGTCGATCAATAGAATTCCTTATCTGGATTTTTGATTCACAGACCAAAAAGAAAGAGTCATTTTCTTTTGATTTGGGATTCAATAAGGTAACTTGGAACACCAAACTCAATTCCAATTGGCGACTCTATAAAATAAATAATCCCTATTCAAAACGTCACTTTAATTGAAAAACCCCTTTTCTCTAAAACCAACTCCCTAGTGGGATAGGGGTGTGACTGATGGCGACTCCACTGGAGATAACTAGAATTTGAGCTTTTATATTGACTTGTTTGGTTTTATTTAATTTTGAATTTGTATATTGATAGCCTAAATGTGTTCTTTGCTTACATGTTTAACTGCTTTGATATTATTTGAATTATAATATAAATTATCTTCTCTTGCGCACCCATCTAATTCTTTTAAGATACTTTATATTTGGATATGCGGTATACACTCTCGAGCTTGAGATACCAGAGATACGAAACACTCCTGGGAAGGATTTTGTTGTTACCCATGTTTAGGACGGGAAGGACCAACAGTGAGGCCGAAAAGTCATGCTACTGGTAAAGCTGTCCCTGCCTGACTCGACTTGTCTGCTCATTTTACAGCCAGTCTAGATACCTAACTTCACCAGGTTAAACCTAGTCTACCTGAAACTTAAACATGGTTATCCTTATTAGTCTCCTCTTTATTTTGATGTCGGGTATTTTTAACTTAGTGGGGCTCGACACAGGGGTCGAGTCCGTCTAGGATAGGTGACATACTTTGAGACCATCATGTACATTTCATATGCTACTTATTGCATTTTAGGAAATGCCATATCGAATATTGACCGTCTTTAAAATGAATTAATCGATCTTCAAAAAAAAGGGGGGGGGGGGTTAAATAAAAAATTTAATGGCTTATTTCAGAGAATATATAGTGTTTTTACATAGAAATCTTCTATCAAGTTAGAGTCATTTTGATGTCATTGTGCCAATATTTTCTTTTTTTTTGTTTCAAAATTTCTTTAATGAATACCATCGGGTCTATTTTGTTAAACACAGTTAAAATTTTATCAAACAATCTAGTCCACTATTTTGTTGTAACAATTTGATCATTTCTGATGTGTCTGGTCCAAATGTCATCAAAATATTATCCCTACTCTAGGAGGTTTTAGAAGACTTTGATATTTCATGTCTTGTCAGTTACAATTTTCCGATGCTCATTTTGAAATCTAATTCTGCTTCACTCCATTAAGTTCTTTTAGAAATTATTTTTATCTTCGTTTGGGATGTTTCAAATAAAATTCTTATTTGTAATCATTATCTTATTGATAATATGAACTCATTCGAAAGGAGAGACAAGAGGCTGAGGGATGGTGAAGTACCTCAATTCATGGTGTTAGATAAAGCTCCACCGCTGTTGTAGACTTAGTATGAAAATATGATCGACAATGAAAAGGGAGAAGTGTATAAACACTTGGGATTTTTATGGAGTCTTTTGAATGTTGAACCTTAGAGAGATGTGATAGAAGCTTTGGTACATTTTTAGGATTTGTCGAATAATGTATTTCGATTCTCCGACTTTGAGCTCACTCCCACATTGGAGGAAATAGGAGAATTTATGGGAAAAGGAAAGAATCTTCACCAAGGAGAACCTATGATACCGAAGCATATCACTGGCGAAAGGTTTTTTGAGCTGTTACACATAAAGGAGAAGAACATTGGGTCTGCCTAGATAATGGATGGGTTCATCTAGAGTTATTGTATGAAAGATACGGTCAGAAAAATGGATTTGAATTGTTTGGGTCAATACTTAACAAAGAAGGATGCCACCGGACCTGGGCAAAGCATAGTTATAACGTATTCATAGTGGCTTTTTTGGGAATCATGGTATTTCCAAAGAGAGGTGGAAAAATCAGCACAAATCTGGCTGCATTTATCACCACATTTGAGAAGAATCCTAAGTCCACCCTTGTGTCCATGGTTCTGGAAGACATTTAACGGGCCCTGACGAAGTGCAAAAATAAGGTGGATTATTTTGAAGGATGTAATATTCTGTTGCAGTTATGGATGCCCGAGCATGTTCGTTATCATCTATTTGCTGTATATTTTCAAGTCGAATGGAATAATTATATCAAGGGTCATAAAGAGAGGATTAAGGACCAAAACTTTTCCGAAGGAATAGGAGCTTGGAAGGAGTATTAAGGGGTTAAATGCTGACAAGATCATGTAGAATTTTTATTGGTCCTTTCAAAAGAGGTGTTATATATGTCCACTTTCCAGCATTTCATTGTATTAATGGGTCTTTGAGGTGTTCAACCTTACATGCCACTCAGAGTTATGCGACAACTCAGTCTACATCAATACCTACCACCAGTTGAAAATATGCCAGAGTTTATATACAAATTCCTCCCTAACATCCCTTTAATGAAGTCTGAGATACTTAAGATTTGGGGAGGATAAATACTTTCAGGTTTTGAGCACATGGTGGAAGATTGCAACACTGGTGAGGTAGACTGTTGGTATCTGCCATGGTTTTATGTCCAGTCTCCTCCTAAAGACATGCGAGAAAGGTCAGCAAAAAAGGAAGTAGATCGAGAAGCAGAGATTAAGTTTAGGATTAAGAAGGCTCGATGTGATGTAGAAGAGAACAATTAATCTACTCTGCATGTCTAAAATACAAATCTGGAAAGGGATAGAGAAAAATTGATTCATTATGAGACGAGATTTGAGGCCGGAGTTAGGTCAGTTCGTAAGGAGATTGAGAAAGAGCACCGTGTTACCATGCATGCCCTATAAGAAGACCTGGAAATTGCCACTGGTGCTATGAAGCAGCAGTCAAGTGACTTCAAGAAAGAGAAGGCTTTAATGACAAGCACACAGTCAAAACTTTGGGCTCAGCTAAAGGCTTCTATGGAACGAGATAAAAAAATAACAAGGTGATTTATGACATTTTAGAAGGAAGTTAAAGCTGAGAGAAATCAGTGGATGATCGAGCAACAAGCGCTTCACTATCAGATCAATCACCTTCATGAACAAGAAGGAGACCTAAAACATATAGTCCGTACTAATCAACATTGGTTGCAGAATTTCCATGAGATTATGAATGAAGCAGGGTAGAAGTACTTCAGTTTAGTGAAAACCTGATTGATGTTTATGCTAATTATATTCACCGGGATGACAAAAGTTTAGGTCATCATGCATGAGCTCTCGCTCCATATCTGCCAAAAGTAGTGGCCAGAATCTACTCAAGTTTGAGGGAGGATTGAGTTTCAAAAGATCTTTGGAAGACGTATTGATGATAGTTTGTTAAGTCTTTTTAGGGTTTGTCTTTTAGAGTCTATTTCTGTTAGGTATTTGTTTTTCCATTTCTTTAGTATTGTTGAGTCTGTTTAGATAATTATAGTTTTATTTCACTTAAATCTTTGTTTTAAGGATGTTTTAGAAATGTATGGAAAAGATTTGTAATTGGTTCAATTTGCTCAATTATTTATTTACTTACTTATTTATTTCTGAAAAAAACAAAATTCAAAATAAAAAAATCACTTGCATTTATTATATCCATGAACTATGTGACGATCTAATTCATGTCAAACATGATACGTAGGCAACCCTCGATGGGTTCGATCAAATTTTTTTAAAGGTTTAAGTAATAATTAAAAATGCTAACATTAAATAATGAGAGTTAAAATTTATTCACCAAAAGCCAGGATGAAACAAGAGAACTTTCCTAAGTTCATTTTAGAAATGAAAATTACTTAGGTGCATGGTATGTAAGCTGTTTTAAATATATCAATACCTGTAAGACTTTAAATCCTAACACGTTTGTTTTTTTCGTCAATAAGTAGTAAGGTGGTTGGTTTGTGGTTAAACTGGCATCTCATCCGTACAACACAAGGTACAAAGGAAAAAGAAAGATGACTAAAAAAGATGGTAAGGAGTGTGACAATGAAGAAAACCGAGATAAGTTAATTCCACAAGAGTTTGCATCTTCGGAGGAGAATAGGTTACTGAAGCAACAAATAGCAGAAATGTATCAAGCCTAGATAAATGGGTAAGCCCCACCTTTCTCTATTCCCGGACTTTTGGATGCAAATTATCCCAGTTCTACTTAAGCCCAATCTGGTGATCTACATTATCCACCCGTATTTGGACCATATACTAATGTGTCTAGCGTTGCTGGCACATCTACCATACGCTCTACATATATAGCTCTCACAAACAACCTGAATTTTATTCTGGCCTTGCCAACTAATATAGATCATCCATCAATGATACAGAAGCCTGCCGGTGAGCTAAATCATGATCAATTCCATAAATCTAAATTAATGTTCAAACCAATAAATTCATATCAGCCCACTCATCAGCACAGGTCTCATATCTAATTAAGAAGGCTATTAATAAGAGCAAGAAGAGATGGCCAGAAAAGTGAGGATTCTAGAGCAGAGTATGAGAAACATACAAGGATTAGGAGGACACAAAAGTGTCTTTTTCAAGGATTTGTTCATGTTCCCTAATGTTCATTTCTCAATAGGGTTTAAAACCTAAAATTTTACAAATATAGTGGTCATGGTGACCCAGTGGACTACTTAAAAAGGTATTACAATCAACTTAGAGGAGCAGGAGGGAAAAATGAACTGTTTCTGGTTTATTTTGGAGAAATTCTGACAAGAATAGCCTCAGAATGGTTTATCAACCAAGACATCTCCCATTGGCATGTTTGGGATGATATGGCTCAAGACTTTGTCTAACAATTTCAATACAATCTTGACATTGTCCTTGACCGTACTTTTCTCGCTAACATAAAGAGGAAATCAATGGAAAGTTTCAAAGAATATGCCATAAAATAGAGAGAGCAGACAACTAGAGTCTAACCACCAATGAAAGACCAAGATTTGATTAACATTTTTCTCCAAGATTAAGAGTCCGATTACTTCCATCATTTACTTGTCGCTGTGGGTAAGTCTTTCGCTGAAGCAATAAAAATTGGAGAAATGGTGGAGAATGGAATAAAGTTAGGAAAATTCGTGAGCAAATAGCCTTTAAGGCCACTATACAAGCAATATAGAGTGGGTCAGGTGGATTGAAAAAAGAAAGAAGAAGGATCATGTTGGTCTCAGGATCGGGAAATGCCTAAATATGATGGAACTACCCTTATGTCCAGGTCTAACAGGGGCAATCCGACCCTCCTCAACATTATTATCTACCTCAATCTACTGTTTTTAATACTCAAGCATATGCCCGACCTCTTCAGCGCCCATAATGGCGGGCACCTACTCCACAAGGTTTTCATCCACAACAACAAAATTTTCAAGTCCCACATAATCTGCATGTTCGGGATGATTATACAAGAGAACAAGGGAAAATAGAAAACTTTAACCCAATTGGAGAATCGTATACGAGCCTGTTGTGGAGATTGATAAAATTAGTATGGATTGAACCTAATTTTCCCTTTAATATGAATCCAAATACAAGAGGATTCGATCCCAATGTAAGGTGTGAATATCATCCAAACACTCAAGGTCATAGTATCAAAAATTGTTGGACTCTAAAGAGAGATATTGAGAAGTTGACCAAAAGTAAGGCAATCATGACAAAAAAAGAGGAAGCGCCGAATATCACCGATAATCCACTTCCCGATCACAGTAATACACATGTTGTTGGGATGATTTGTGATCACAAAGATCACAGGCCAACAAGCCAAGCAGTGATCGAAATAGGCACCTCGAAGTAAAACTCGTGTGAAGCAATAAAATCTATGCAAAGAGAACAACTGATTGTGAAAGGAGCGAGATCCATTACAGGGCCCCAAAATTTTAAAAAGTTGGTATTGTATGTTCCTGCAAAGCCAAAGGGAATATTGCAAGATAGGCAAAAATTATATGTTCCGAGCGGTCCTATATAGTTCGATCAATAGTGCAGTAGTGTGAGAAAGTTGGAAGAGCTAGCTGTCATAAGACACACGACACAACTCCCAGTGACAAGCTTAAAAACCATCCCATGGAACTACAACAAAACCACTGTGACTTACAAAGGAAATAAGATCATTGAAGAGACAAACAAAATAGGGTGTATGACTCTATTAGGAAAATTTTAAGCTCCAGAAGAATTAAGGAGATTTAAATAGTGTAAATATAATCAAGGGCCAGTGAAAAAACCTATCACAGACGAAGAGGCTGAGGAATTCCTTAAGAAGATGAAAATTCAAGACTATTTTATTGTTGATCAATTGAGGAAAACCCCAGCTCAAATCTCATTGTTGTCCCTACTGATAAATTCTAAAGAACATTATCAAGTATTGATTAGGCTTTTGAAATAAGCATACATCCCGAAGGAAACTACGGTCTGTCAATTGTAAAGGATGGTTCATAGAATATTTGAAGCAAACAAAATCACTTTTATTAATGATGCGTTACCTACAGAAGGGTCTGGTCACAAAAAGGTTTTACATCTAATTATCAAATGTGAAGGACATTACATAAAAAGGGTAATAATCAATGAAGGTTTAGGAGCAGATATCTTCCCCCTCCCTACTTTGCAAAGATTAAAAATAAGCATAGATAGGATCTGATCTAATAATGTGTGCGTTCGAGCTTTTGATGGTGAAAAACGAGATACAAATGGTGAGATTAGTCCTGCTTTAATTATTGGACCAGTTGAGTTTGTGATCACCTTTCAAGTAATAGACATGGATACTTCCTACAACCTACTTTTAGGAAGACCATGGATCCATATGACCAGAGCCATACCTTTTACTTTGCACCAAGTGGTTTAGTTTGAACACGACAATCAGAAAATCATTGTTCATAGAGAGAATGACCTTTCCATTTATTGAGATCCTTCTTACCTTGTATCAAAGAAAAATGGGGTTGTGAATCTTTCATTTATCAGCCCTTTGAAATTATGAAAACTGATCAATTTATGGAAGGCTTGTCGATTAAGAGGCCTCATATCTCTTCTACTTCAATTATGGTAACTAACCAAATGTTATAAAATGGTTTTGAACCTGGAAAAGGACTAGGCATGTCGTTGCAAGGAATTATAAACCCTATACATCCATATGGTAGCCAGAACACCTTTGGATTCAAATTGACTGTAAAAGATAGAAAAAGGGCGAAAGAGAAGAAAAAGAAGTCTTGGAAATTGCCAGATCCAATTCCACATATTAGCCAATATTTTATGAAAGCTTAAAAAGAAGAGAATCAAGATCCATCAGCTAATAAGGATGTGGTTGAAATATGTCAAGGTCTCAAGAAAATGTTCTATGAAGTAAACATGGTTCAGATAGGTGAAGCCTTAGCCATGCATACATGCAGTTCATCGGACCGAATGTCAAGCTCACTAACTGAGAAGCCACTCCTCTCCTCATAAGGAAGGAGTCTTGGTAGTTTATTTTGTTGTTTCATTTTTCTTTCTTTTGCATTTTGGATTATTCTCAGGGTTGTAATCCACTTAGTTTAGTTTCTCTTCTTTGATGTTAACCCTCTTATCCTTTTCAATTTAATTTAATGAAATTCTGATTTCCTAGTAAAATTTATCTTTTTAGTCATTTTTTTATTTTTTATTTTTTATTTCTTTTAGTTATACCAATACTGACTTTAATAACATGGCATGCACGCAAAGATCATATCTAGATCCTAAAAAGTTGTCTAATCTCAAATCAACAAATCAAGCAGTAGATAAATACGATAAAGATGAAACTGATAAAATGGTAAAAAGAGGATTAGATCAATTTGAGGATAAGCCCAAACCCAATTTAAACGACACTGAGACAATAAATTTGAGAACTAATAAGGAAATTAGAGAACTAAAGATAAGTATTCATGTGGATTAAAATATTAGGAATGCTATTATTCAGATTTTGTTCGAGTATAAAGATATTTTTTCTTGGTATTACGATGATATGCCGGGCCTAAGCACTAATTTGGTAGTCAATAAACCCCCCACATACTCTAATTTTTCATCGATCCAACAAAAGCAAAGAAATTTTGAAACTGACGTGAGTGATAAAATCAAAGAGGAAATCATAAAGCAATTGAGTGCAACTGTGATCAAGGTTCTCAGTACACCACATGGTTGGCCAATGTAGTGCCTGTACCAAAGAAAGATGGTAAAATCAAAGTTTGTTTTAATTATAGGGACTTGAACAAAGCAAGCCCTAAAGATAATTTTCTGCTACCCAATAGTCATATCCTTGTTGATAATTATGCTAAACATGAGATTCAATCTTTTGTGGATTACTATTCCAAATATCACCAGATCTTGATGGATGAAATAGACGCAGAAAAGACTGCTTTCAACACCCCGTGGGGTACTTATTGCTACAGGGTCATGCCATTTGGTTTAAAATGTGAGAGATATGTACATAAGATCTATATTATTTTTCATGACATGATGCATAAAGAAGTAAAAGTATATATTGATGATGTCATTATTAAGTCCAAAACACAAACCGATCATATATGTGACTTGAGAAAATTCTTTGAAAGGTTGCAAAAGTATAATCTCAAGCTCAATCCATCTAAGTGTGCATTTGGAGTTCCATCTGGGAAGCTTCTGGTTTTCATAGTTAGTCGCAGAGGCATTGAATTGGACTCCTCCAAGGTAAAAGCCATTCGAGAATTGCCACCAACGAAGAATAAAGCCGAGGTCATGAGTTTTCTTGGGAGGTTGAATTATATAAGTAGGTTCATTGCTCAGCTAAGCACTATATGTGAATCGATATTTAAGTTGCTGAAAAAGGATGCTACTATCGAATGGATAGACGAATGCCATGAATTATTTGACAAGATTAAAGAATATTTGGAAAATCCTATAGTATTAGACCCACCAAAACCTAGTAGGCCTTTATTTCGGTATCTTTCAGTGATGGACAACTCATTCGGTTGTGTTTCAGGACAACATGATATCACAGGGAAAAAGGAACAAGCAATCTATTATTTGAGCAAGAAGTTCACAAGTTGTGAGGTAAAATATACTCTTTTAGAAAAGACATGTTGTGCCCTAACTTGGATTGCTCAGAAATTGAAACATTATATTTCGTCCTACACGACCTACCTCATATCTCGAATGGATCCTTTGAAGTATATTTTTCAAGAACTTATACCCACGGGCAGATTAGAAAAGTGGCAGATTTTACTTACAGAGTTTAACATTGGGTATGTCACTCGTACTGCTATGAAAGCACAAGCATTGGCTAATTATTTGGTAGAAAACCCAGTAGATAATCATTATGAACCTTTACAAACTTACTTTCCTAATGAAGAGATTAATTCAATTGAGGAAGAACTTCAAGATGATATTTATGCGTGGAAATTATATTTTGATGGAGCGGTCAATGTCAAAGGAGAAGGGATTGGGGTGATTCTGGTCTCACCAACTGGGCATCATCATCTCTCCATGGCAAAACTTTATTTCTTTTATAATAATAACATAACATAATATGAGCTTGCATCATGGGGTTAAATATGGAAATAAATATGGATGTACATGAGTTAGCGGTGTTGGGAGATTCTGACTTGCTCATTCGACAAATTCAAGTTGAATGGGAAACTAGAGATATCAAGCTCATTCCATACAAACAGTGTTTAGACGACCTTAGTAAATGGTTCAAGTCTATCAAGTTTAGATATATTCCCAGATTCCACAATGAGCTGGTAGATGCTCTGGCTACCTTAGCTCCATGCTTTTATACCTAGGAAATACATATGATGACCCATTGAAGATACAAATAAAAGATCAATATGGTCATTACAACACAATTGATGCAGAGCCAGATAATGAGTGAAGGTACTATGATATCAAGAGCTTCTTAAAAACAAAAGAGTATCCAACACCCGCCAATGCAGATCAAAAAGGACTATTAGGAGGCTTGCTAATGGTTTCTTCTTAAGTGGGGAGATTCTGTACAAACAAACTCTAGATTTAAACTTATTGATATATGTTAATATTTATAAAACTAAAATAATCATGAATGAGGTACATTTGAGGGTATGTGGTTCGCATATGAATGATTATATTTTAGCGAAAAAGATTATTCAGGCAGGATACTATCGGTTCACTATGGAGAGAGATTACTTTCGCTTTGATCGCACGTGTCACCAGTGCCAAATTCATGATGATTTAATTCATTCACAACATTTAGAATTGCATCCTATGTCTTCCCCTTGGCCCTTTGTTGCTTAGGGAATGGATGTAATCGGTCCAATAGAACCAAAAACTTCTAATGGGCCTCGATTCATACTGGTCTCTATTGACTACTTCACCAAATAGGATACTTTCAAATCAGTCACGAAGAAAGCGGTAGTGGATTTTCATTATTCCAATATCATATGTCATTTTGGTATATGATAACGCTCAATCTACAGCTCTCGTAGGAGTGTAAAGCGGTTGTTAGCAAATATAGAACCCAACCTGGGTTAGGTGTCGATCCCACAGGGAATAGCTTGGCCAACAAGTAAGCAAAATTACTAAACTTTTGGTGCAAGTCTCGTAAGAAGGGGGGATTGTAATAAGTAATGTAAACAAAAGCTGAGAATAATAAAGTAAAGAAAGAGAGATTGTTACGTAGGTTGACAACAATGAGAATTGAAGCGTTGGGGTTATGTCCACCTTTTGAGGTATACGTCTCTATTGGCTATGAGTGTGTAGAGTCTTGACATGCAATTGCTTATAGAGAATTGTAGTCGATGGTAAATCCAAGCGTCTCGCGACCTAAACAAGGACTATTTCACTTTAACTCTCGCGAGCTTAAAGCGTGTCTAACGGTACGAATTCTCCAAGAGGTTAGTCCAGTTACGGCACTAGCTTTTTAGTAGGAAAGGGTGTCCTACTACCTTGACATTATCCCTTTTCCAGACAAATAACCTTTCTCGCGAACAAGTTAAATGTTAGACTGGCGTATTCTTGCGTTTGCAACCACAAAGAATGTAGATTAAGATGAAGAGCGTAATGATATAAGCAATATACTTGTCTTGAACTCACAAACTCATATTTATAGATAGTAACTCATTCGGCTTCCATAACCCCAACTAAGAGGTTTAGTTACCCATGAATGCGAAGGATATCACGTTTTGCATGCTGGATGGCGTGAGAAGTGGGTGTTTAGGCGTGTGGTTTTGGTGATTCCCTAGCAAGTAACGATTCTCTTGTTGTGGAATAGATGAATAGAAGAATAATAGAATTAATTGAAAGATTAGAAGAGTGAATAGAAGTGTTGTAGTGGAAGATGAGAGAGATGGAAGAAAATTAATTGTTGAATTAAGTGAAGAATTAAGGGAGGAGTTGCCTCCACTAAGGGAGGACTTGATTAAAAATCTCTAGCATGATAGGGTATTTATAATACTCCTATCCTACTCCTACTATGCTAATGAAATAAATAACCAAATCCTACTAAACTAATGAAATCCTTGACCCAAATGTACTAGGGTAAGGTTACAGTATCATAATCCAAATAGAATAGTGAAATACAAAACCTAATTGTATTAGGTTAATGTATCTTTGTAAAAATCCAGCTTTGTGTCTGTAAGTCCCCAAAGTCTTCAGAAATGCTGTTTTAGCCCGGGACAGATTTTCCATGCAGCAGATTTGGTCCTTAGGCGTCCAGCTCCTTTCTACTTTGTTTGTGAGCTTTCTTTTGCGTCAAGTAAGCCGTAAAATGCTGTATTTTGCATCATTTATACCTGAAACTTTCCTAATCATGTTTGTCAGCTCATTTACAGGAAAAAGGACTAAAAGTGCATGAAATAGATAATTAGTTCTCAAAACTAAGCTAAAATATGGGCAAAATATATTGATATAGGCGTGTAAATCCGCCTATCATCAGCACCCCACACTTAGAGCTTTGTTCGTCCTCGAACAACATATCATATCCTTCTAAGCATCGACTTAAGGTTTTTACAGCAACAACACAAAACATTCTTCAAGACAGGCACAACAATTATCAACAAAGAGTAGCTTTCCGATTATAAGTAGAAACAATTTAACCTCAAGCATAGACTCATGATGGTGATCAACTCGCATGCAAATGTTAAGGTACATAGAATCATATACAACTATCCAAAACTCATCAACCATGTGTGTCTCACAATATAGTACCCATAATCACTCACAAATATAGCATATTTTTCAAACATGGGTGTCAAAATATCCTTGCACTCACTCTCACAAAGAATTCATATGTAGCAACTAATGACCATAAGCTTGCCCTTAATGTAGTACTCCACTAAATGTCAGAATGTTAAGATTAGGATCAAGTAGGTCTTTTGGTGGTTGTAATGTAGGCTAAGGGACGAGTAGGATCAACTATTTTGGCCAGAAATAGTGACTAAGTTCCTAAGCACTTTAATACATCACATTGTATCATTGACACTTTTTTCTTTCAACCTTTCTTTATTTTATTCTTCCACCCTTGTTCTCATTTTTTTTTTCAATTTTAAGCACAACTCACTTTTCAGCTTTCTTTTCCTTTTTCTTTTCACAACATACCTCTTATGATAGCACTTTCTTTTTCATAACACATTCAAGCACCATTACAATTTAAAGGATCATACTCACCCAATTCCCTCTTATGTTGTCACATGACTTTTTCACTTTAAAGCACTTAGGAATTTGGATCAAATTACGGTCTTGAAAAAAATGGATTAGGCTTACATACAAGGTTGTCAAAGAAATAGGCTAAAGGCTCAAAAGGGTTTAACTAGGATGATTTACATGGGTAGGAAAAACTGAAGGTAAATAAATATAGGTTTCCAAAGAAATGCCTAAATCATATCCTAAACTTACATTCCTTATTTTCGCTTTGCATACATATCAGGCAAGTTCTAGCATCAGCCACAAGCATAGAATATACTATTATCTCGCACACACAAGGCACATGGTTGACTTGATTGGAAGTAATATAGACTCTCGTCCCAACAATTGAAGGAATTGAATCACACAATATCACATAATAAGTCACAACTAGAGCCTAAACGTCTCAATAGTCACAATTGTAGCACATACTCTTGTTCTAATCTCATGCTGCCTATCAAAATAATTTCATGCGTAGCTAGAAAAATTTGACTCCTAAAAAATTAAAAAACGTTTGAACGAAAAAAAACAAAAAAAATGGATGGACTCAAAAAAAACAAAGTAAACAAGCAAACATAGGTGCAAACAAGGAAGTATAGCATGCGGATTCTGCCACCCCACACTTAGACGGGACACTGCCCTCAGTGGAAAATAAATGCGAAGAACCTGGTTAGTCAGACTCTTCATCAATGTCGGGGGTCATACCCCCTTCGTCTGAATCATCATAAGAGTCGTCGTCAGAGTTCTCCTCATCATCAGAATCAGGAAAGCGTCTATCATCATCAGTTGGCACGTCATCGTCCAGAGGTTCCTCAAAATATACGCCCACTCCACACATCTCCCGGGCATGCCTGTTCATTGGGTAGTCGTGGTCCAGCTGTTGGAGCTCTTCAGCAGTTGGAATACGTCCACCACTCATCATAGTGAATCGTGTCATTCCATAGAGATGACGGAAGAAACTCTCATCACGAGCATGTCTCTCCGCAGTAGTAAGGTTGACTCCATGATTTGTTTCAGCATCTTTGACCTTTGTGAGGTCAACCTTCTTTGGGTTATGTGGGAGTTTGTGGTCAGCTGGTTCCTCTTCTATATCCTCCTTCCGCAACATTGCTGTCAACAAATTGCCGAATGTGAAATGGGACCTTCGGTGGAGTCTGGCCTTCCTCATGGTAGATCGAATGATTGCCCCAAAGTTGATAGGGACATTCGTCATCAACGCATAAACCAAACACACTCTATCTCTCGATATCTTGGTGTATTGCGTCCCAGGAATAAGGCATGAGTTGACAATGCGCATCCAGATTCTTGCTTCCCTATTTAGTGGAGCATAGGGGAAGGTGTTGTGACGGCCTATTTCCTTATGTCTGCTCCATCTTGCCATCGATCTGCTTCCACAAAGCGTGTGTCTTATCGCTCTGTAAGGAGGCCTGCTGTACAGCTCTTTGTATGGTGCAGGGTCGACCGAAGGTAGGCCAAGAAAAGAGTTGATCCAATCCGCTGTAAGCTGTAACACTTGGCCCCGAATTTTGACTTCGTTGCTTGTTGTGTTTGGCGACCAGTTGGCATAAAATTCTCTTGTCAAGTCAAGATTGCACTCTCCCATGTCGCGGAAGATGAAATCTAGCTTCAAAGCCATTATTTTAGCCAACATTTGCGGCTCCTTCTTTGCTAAGGTCTCCTTGTTGATCAAGTCGACGTGCACATATTTCTTTTCTTTGTTGCTGCTGTACCATGCTTTTCCTTCTTCCTCAAGAACCCATTTTATTCCGAACATTCTGTGTGGTAGGTGCGCTGAGGATGATTCTCCTTGGTCTTTTCGACTTCTCTTTTTGCCCTTTTGGGACGTGGTAGCCATTTCCTTGCCTTGCCTTGCCTTAGGTGCCATTGTTCCTGAGACTAGAAATAACGTAAGTTTCAGCACAATCTCACTTTATACAATCTATATGCAAGCACTAGGGGTACCACCCCACACTTAATCTTGTTAGCACAAATCAGTGAAGTGAAAGTGGTCGAGTACTCAGATTTCATCGACATACGTTTTAGGATTGTATTCCTACAAGAAAATCAGCATTACATCACTTATTTGCAGCCATTGGCCTACTTTCATGGTAGATATAGCAACACTACAACATAGGGGTTACCACATGGAATCATAATTCTTACAACAAGTACAACTTCCTAAGTCGATAGGTACTATAACCTTATCCCGATGACCGGGATATTTTATCATGTAAGTATCCAAACAACCATCTTAAGCAATATTCATAGCCATATCAATTCAGCAATTATCATAACAATGCTATCGAAACAAAATTCAAGTCGGAAACAAGTCAAGAATTCCCTACGTATATATTCAATCACACGATATTGCAACAACTATCCAAACACATGAACATTACCACCAATCTCACATGATTTAGCAAAATATAATAAGCATAGCAACATAGTACTTACGATAAATAGATGAAGAATAAGAGAGTACGTACTTTCTTGAAGATTGTGGAGAAGTTGTTGTGAATTGGAAGAACAAAGGAAGAAAATTTTGAGAGGATTTGGAGTGATATGCGGCGCCTTTAGGGTTGTTTCTAATGTGGTTGTGTTATAAAACCAAGTCCCCTTTATATAGGAAGAGTATGGGTCGGGTTATGACCCATTTACAATCGGATTTGGGGACAAAATCACCACATATGCGGCGCATATCTCTCGGCATATCAATGACATATGCGGCGCATTGTCCATGGCATAATGGGACATATGCGCCGCATAGTCTATGGCATTTCTAGACATATGCGCCGCATAGTCGACGTAGTAATCTCGAGTACTTAGACTTCGTCGAGATAAGTGATGGCCATGTCATTCATCGAGTCAAGAGGACCGATATATGGCTTAACACGTTGGCCATTCACTTTGAAGACAACACCGTCATTGTCTTCCAATTCGACTACTCCAGATGAGTAGACTTGGATGACTTTAAATGGACCAGACCACTTTGATTTTAACTTACCTGGGAAGAGCTTGAGTCTGGAGTTAAAGAGCAGTACCATGTCACATTTTTGGAAGTTTTGTCGAACAATCCGCTGATCATGATACTTCTTGATCCGCTCCTTGTATAAATCTGATCTTTCATATGCATGGAGACGAAATTCATCTAGTTCGTTCAGCTGCTCCAACCTCAGGTTCTTCACATCATCCCAATTCAGATTCAAGTGCTTCAATGCCCACAATGCCTTGTATTCAATCTCGATGGGTAGATGAAAAGCCTTCCCATAAACTAGCTGATAAGGTGACATGCCAATGGGTGTCTTGAATGCAGTCCTATACGCCCATAGTGCATCATCTAGCTTCCGAGACCAGTCCTTCCTATTCGCATTAACCGTCTTGGAAAGGATTTGCTTGATCTCGCGGTTGGAAACCTCCACTTGTCCACTGGTTTGGGGATGATAAGGCGTAGCTACCTTGTGTTGCTCCACTCCATACTTGGCCAACACAGATTTGAATAGCTTGTTGCAAAAGTGAGATCCTCCATCACTTATGATAGTACGAGGTACTCCAAAGCGAGAGAAGATATTCTTCTTTAAAAATGCTACAACACGATTTCCTTTGTTGTCGGCCAATGCTACAGCTTCCACCCATTTCGATACATAATCCACAGCAACCAAGATGTACTTCATTCCAAACGAATTCACGAATGGACCCATGAAATCAATACCCCACACATCAAAGAGTTCTACCTCCAGAATTTTGGACATGGGCATTTCATGGTGTTTTAAAATAGCACCTTGACGTTGGCATTGGTCACACCTTCGCACATAGTCGTATGCATCTCTAAATATTGTAGGCCAATAATAACCGCTTTTCAAGACTTTCCTTGCCGTTCGATTCCCTGCATGATGTCCTCCAACTTACGAAGTGTGGCATGCTTCCAATATAGTAGGCACTTCTTCATGGGATATACATCGTCGAATGATACCATCCGCGCATCTTCGAAACAAATAAGGCTCATCCCAATAGTAGTGCTGAACGTCATGCATAAACTTCCTCCTCTGGTGGTAAGATAAATTGGAAGGTAACACATTACTCACCACGAAATTTGCAAAGTCGGCATACCATGGTAATTTCTCCATTGATGTCTCTAGTATCTCCTCGTCAGGGAATGCATCATCAATTTGATTTTCTGGTTGCGCCACATACTTATTCTCAAGTCTAGATAGGTGATCAGCCACTTGGTTCTTGCAACCCCTTCTATCTTTGACTTCGAAATCAAACTCTTGCAGCAGCAATACCCATCGAATCAGCCTTGGTTTTGCATCCTTCTTCGTCATTAGATACCTAAGAGCTGCATGGTCTGTATGAACAATCACCTTAGTACCCAGTAGATAGGCACGAAACTTCTCAAACGCATACACAACCGCTAGGAGCTCTTGTTCAGTAACGGTGTAGTTCCTTTGGGCTTCATTTAGGACCTTACTCGCATAATAGAGAGGATGAAACAATTTCTCCTTTATCTGCCCAAGAACAGCACCAACGGCTACACCACTAGCATCACACATGACTTCAAACGGGAGCGTCCAATCTGGTGCTACCATGATAGGGGCTTCAATGAGTTTTCCTTTAAGGCATTCGAATGCCTTTAAGCAATCATCATTAAAGTCAAACTTCACATCCTTCTCCAATAGTTTGCACAATGGACTAGAAATTTTGGAGAAGTCTTTGATGAATCTACGATAAAACCCAGCATGGCCAAGAAAACTACGAACTCCCTTCACCGAAATTGGAGGCAGTAGCTTCTCTATTACCTCGATTTTGGCGCGATCAACCTCTATTCCTCTTTCGGAGATCTTGTGCCTAAGAACGATTCCTTCTTTTACCATGAAGTGGCACTTCTCCCAATTCAGCACAAGGTTGAACTCTACACATCTTTGCAATGCCATGCTCAAGTTTGCCAAACACTCTTCAAAAGACTCACCAACAACTGAAAAGTCGTCCATAAATACCTCCAAAGTGTCTTCTACCATATCAGAGAAAATAGACATCATACAACGTTGAAAGGTGGCTGGTGCGTTACATAACCCGAATGGCATACGTTTGAAGGCAAACGTACCATATGGGCATGTGAACGTTGTCTTCTCTTGGTCTTCGGGGGTAATACAAATCTGATTGTAACCTGAATAACCATCCAAGAAGCAAAACCATCCTTTCCCCGCTAATCGATCTAGAATTTGGTCCATAAATGGCATGGGGAAGTGATCCTTGAGCGTCCAAGAATTCAGCTTGCGGTAGTCCATGCATACTCTCCATCCAGTAACGGGCCTGAGTGGAATAAGCTCATTCTTTGCATTCGCAACCACCATCATTCCTCCTTTCTTGGGAACACATTGTACTGGGCTTACCCATGTACTATCAGAAATAGGATACACGACTCCTGCGTCTAACCACTTGATAATCTCCTTCTTCACCACTTCTTGCATTGGTGGGTTTAGACGTCTTTGATGTTCAATGGTGGGTGTGCACTTTTCTTGAAGCTGAATTTTATGAGTGCAAATCCCAGGTGGAATACCAATGATATCCGCAATGGTCCATCCAATAGCTCTAATATACTTGCGTAAGATTGCAATAAGAGCTGCAACTTGTTGCTCACCCAAATCGGCTGCTACAATGACTGGAAGAGTGTTTTCGCTTCCTAAGAATGCGTACTTCAAATGGCTTGGTAGCTCCTTTAATTCTAACGTGGGTGGCTCTTCAATAGATGGCTTAGCTGGTGGTGTGGGTCAATTTTTGAGATCCAGATCCAGCTTCTTGGGAGTATAACGATATGTCCCTAATCCCGATAGAGCACAAATATCTTCATCAGAAATTTCAGCATCATCATTCTCTCCTTTCATGAGCAAAACCTCCAAAGGATCATCAAGAATTCGCTCTTCAGCAAGTAACTCTTTCTCGTCATCAAAGACAACATCAGCCACCGAAAATACACTCAGATCTTTGGGTTGCTTCATTGATTTGCAAACATCAAAGCGCACCACTTCATCATTTATTCGGAATGAAAGCTCATTAGCTCTCAAATCTATGAGCACGCTTCCCGTATCAAGGAAGGGACGTCCCAAGATGATGGGAACTTCAGAATCCTCCTTACAATCCAGAATAACGAAGTCTGCAGGAAAGATGAATGAAGAAACTTTCACCAACACATCATTCAAGATACCCACAGGTCGTTTTACCGACCTATCAGCCATCACGAGCCTCATATTGGTTGGTGTCGGATCGCCTAGCCCCAACTTCTTGTAGATGGATAGTGGCATCAAATTGATGCTAGCTCCCAAATCGCACAATGCCTTAGCAAAATCCAACGATCCAATTGTGCAAGGAATAGTGAAAGCTCCAGGATCTGCCTTCTTTTGAATTAGCGATCTTGTAGCGATTGCACTACAATGATGAACATTATCCGCCAACTCATAACTTGCTGCCCGCTTCTTTGTCAATAGGTCCTTCATAAACTTCGAATATCCAGGCATTTGTTCAAGTGCCTCCACCAATGGAATATTAATGGTCAGCTGCTTGAGCATAGTCATAAATTTGCTGAACTTAGTGTCATCCGCCACCTTCTTCAATCTTTAGGGAAAAGGTGGTGGTGGGTATGGAAGTGTTCTCTCCATGGTTTTTTTCTCCTCTTGCTTCTGTTTTTCCACTTTTTCAGGCTGCACGTCACTAGGTGAAACGTCCCTGACGTTGGGAGTAGTTGTTGCAGCTTCTTCTCCTTTTGTAACGTCACTAGGTGTAATGTCCATGTCCGCAACTTCGTCAACCACTTGCTTGCCTTTTGCTGAAGTTTCCAGCACCTTACCACTTCTGGTAGTGATGGCCATGCATGACCCATCATTCTTTGGGTTTTGCACAGTATCGCTTGGTAAGGTGCCAGCCTTTCTTTGATTGAATGCTGTTGAAAGTTGGCTCAATTGCTGCTCTATTTTCCTGATAGAAGTGGAATGAGAATCAACTAGTTGCTTCATGGAGGACAAATCATCAATCACCTCCTTAACTCCTGCGCTCGTTGCTTCCACTCCTTTCAATAACTTAGCCATCATGTCTTCCATACTCCCAGAATTAGATGTGGTGGTATCACCTCTACCAGGGGGAACGTACAAACCACTCTTTTTATTATTTTTCTTCCAACTACCTTGGTCTTTGCTTCCTGATTTATCATAATAGTTTCGACCTTGGTTTCCTTGGGCATTCCCACGGAAACCCCCCTGATTGTTCAAGTAGTCGGCCTCCTCTTCAGAATCAGATTCGTCTCTTCCTTTTAGCGCTATAGCTTTCACTTTTTCGGTATTCCCTGGTAATAAGTGCTTTGTCAGAAGATCCAATTGTGTTTTCATGTGCGCCATGTCTTGCTCACGTTCTTCTTTTCTTCTTCTTTGGTCTGTAGACATGCCAATAGATAAAGTGGGGCTTGCTACCTCAGAATCCCTGGTATGCCAAGCTCTACTTTGTTTTGTCATCCGGTCTAGCATATTGCTTGCCTGAACAAAGGTGAGGTCCATAAATGATCCTCCAGCCGCATTATCAACCACTGGCTTAGTCCCCGAATTCAAAGCTCTGTATAATATCTCCATCAAGTGGACATTGGTCATATGATGGTTTGGGCACTGCATTAGCTTCGTCTTGAACCTCTCCCATGTAACGTGGAGAGCTTCAGTTGGAAGCTGTCGAAAATTGGTGATCTCATCTCTCAACTGTGCTCTTTTGGATGGCGAAAAGAATCTTTCTAGGAAAGCGTCTTCCAATTGCCTCCAATTAGTAATCGAATCAGGAGTCAGCCCATTCAACTATAGAGTTGCCTCCCCAGACAGAGAAAATGGAAATAAGCGTAGTCGAATTGCATTCTGTCCAACGCCAGGATTGTCGAATGACTTGCATGTAGAAATAAAGTTGATCAGATGCATATTCGGATCATCGCCTGCTAGTCCACCAAATAATCCCTTGAGTTGCAAAAGCTGAATCATGGTGCTAGTGATATTGAACTTTGCTCCAGGTGCCCAGGGTGGCAGAACAATGGCTCCTGTGGCACCAGCTTCATCCAAATCGTCATCATCATCATCAAAAGGAATTTGCACAGTTCGACGATCAGGTCTCAATCGCGCTTGACGATCTCTTCTCTGCATGGGTTCCACCATCTCAGCAGTATGTCGTGGGTTTAGTAGCTCTTCATCGCCTAGATCCTCATTGTCAGGATTTGTTGCTCGCCTACGGTTATCAATATTCTGTTGATGCACTTGAGCAGCCATCCTTTCAATTTCACGTTGTGCCTCCATTGATGCACTGAATAAACCTAAATAAAACAAAAACAACAACTAAAAGTAAAAGTACGAGAATCTTTGACCAAAGGGTCTAGTAATTATCACGAACTTGATTGACACTCGTATTCCCTGGCAACGGCGCCAATTTTTGATAACGCTCAATCTACAGCTCTCGTAGGAGTGTAAAGCGGTTGTTAGCAAATATAGAACCCAACCTGGGTTGGGTGTCGATCCCACAGGGAATAGCTTGGCCAACAAGTAAGCAAAATTACTAAACTTTTGGTGCAAGTCTCGTAAGAAGGGGGGATTGTAATAAGTAATGTAAACAAAAGCTGAGAATAATAAAGTAAAGAAAGAGAGATTGTTACGTAGGTTGACAACAATGAGAATTGAAGCGTTGGGGTTATGTCCACCTTCTGAGGTATACGTCTCTATTGGCTATAAGTGTGTAGAGTCTTGACATGCAATTGCTTATAGAGAATTATAGTCGATGGTAAATCCAAGCGTCTCGCGACCTAAAGAAGGACTATTTCACTTTAACTCTCGCGAGCTTAAAGCGTGTCTAACGGTACGAATTCTCCAAGAGGTTAGTCCAGTTACGACACTAGCTTTTTAGTAGGAAAGGGTGTCCTACTACCTTGACATTATCTCTTTTCCAGACAAATAACCTTTCTCGCGAACAAGTTTAATGTTAGACTGGCGTATTCTTGCGTTTGCAACCGCAAAGAATGTAGATTAAGATGAAGAGCGTAATGATATAAGCAATATACTTGTCTTGAACTCACAAACTCATAGTTATAGATAGTAACTCATTCGGCTTCCATAACCCCAACTAAGAGGTTTAGTTACCCATGAATGCGAAGGATATCACGTTTTGCATGGTGGATGGCGTGAGAAGTGGGTGTTTAGGCGTGTGGTTTTGGTGATTCCCTAGCAAGTAACGATTCTCTTGTTGTGGAATAGATGAATAGAAGAATAATAGAATTAATTGAAAGATTAGAAGAGTGAATAGAAGTGTTGTAGTGGAAGATGAGAGAGATGGAAGAAAATTAATTGTTGAATTAAGTGAAGAATTAAGGGAGGAGTTGCCTCCACTAAGGGAGGACTTGATTAAAAATCTCTAGCATGATAGGGTATTTATAATACTCCTATCCTACTCCTACTATGCTAATGAAATAAATAACCAAATCCTACTAAACTAATGAAATCCTTGACCCAAATGTACTAGGGTAAGGTTACAATATCATAATCCAAATAGAATAGTGAAATACAAAACCTAATTGTATTAGGTTAATGTATCTTTGTAAAAATCCAGCTTTGTGTCTGTAAGTCCCCAAAGTCTTCAGAAATGTTGT
This sequence comes from Capsicum baccatum var. pendulum, assembly GCA_030864225.1. Lineage (NCBI taxonomy): Eukaryota > Viridiplantae > Streptophyta > Magnoliopsida > Solanales > Solanaceae > Capsicum > Capsicum baccatum. The sequence continues at coordinate 68,004,109 of CM061558.1, read as the reverse complement.
TTTAGCCCGGGACAGATTTTCCATGCAGCAGATTTGGTCCTTAGGCGTCCAGCTCCTTTCTACTTTGTTTGTGAGCTTTCTTTTGCGTCAAGTAAGCCGTAAAATGCAGTATTTTGCATCATTTATACCTGAAACTTTCCTAATCATGTTTGTCAGCTCATTTACAGGAAAAAGGACTAAAAGTGCATGAAATAGATAATTAGTTCTCAAAACTAAGCTAAAATATGGGCAAAATATATTGATATAGGCGTGTAAATCCGCCTATCATCAGTATACCAAAGACCATTATCAAAGACATTGCTGTCAATCTTAATAGTTATATAATAAAGGAGGTTTGCGAGCAATTCAAGATTATGCATCATCATTCTACCCCTTACCATCCCAAATTAAATGGAGTTGTTGAAGTAGCTAATAAGAACATTAAAAAGATTCTTAGGAGAATGGTCCAAGGATCTAGACTGTGGCATGAGAAATTTCCATTTGCTATTTTAGGATATCGTACAACTTTCCATACACCGATTGGCACAACTCCCTATTTATTCGTCTATGGGACTGAGGCTATGATACCTACAGAATTAGCAATTCCCTTGCTTCAAACTATTGTTGAAGCCGAGATTGACGATACAAAATGGGTCAAGTATAGGCAAGAACAATTATCATTAATAGATGAAAAGAGGTTAACAATAGTTTGATTTAGCCAATAATACCAACAAAGGATGGCCCGAGCTTACAATAAGAAGGTACGTCCAAGAAAACTTGAGGTCGGCAAATTTGTTGTGAAATGCATCCTTTTGTATCAAGAAGACGCTAAAGGAAAATTTGTTCCAAACTAGCAAGGCCCATATATACTTAAACAAATATTATCAAATAGAGCTTTGCAACTTACAGATATGTACGAAAAAATAGCAGAGATAGCTATCAATATTGATTCAGTCAAAAAATATAATATTTGACACACTTGTGCTTAACATTCTCAAGTTGAGATGACGAAAGAACATTATTCTCCTTAACTAAATGTCATTAATCCCTCATCAAGCCTTTGATCTTTATCTACATTTCTTTGCTTTCCCTCTTTGGAACAAAAAAAATAACAAAAATAACTGTGTTATATTGAACTACGTTCGGCCAGATTCCTAAAGGATACATAGGCAGCCCTATTTTGGGGTTCGGTCTAACCAAATAACAAAAACATATTTCTTGGAATTCAAAAAACTGAGACATATATCTTATTTTTACTTTTTATATGGTTCCTAAGTTGTAATTTAATCTAAAATCTTTTTCCCCTTGTCCATTTAAGACCTTTTGATCTAGTTTGAGAATGTCAAACTGTGTGTGCTATGAAAGAGAAAAAAGAGATACACGAAAAAGAGTCTTACATGTGACAACCCTTAGGGGTATCATAAGACGAAAAAAAAACAAAAAAGATAAAAAAAAGAATCTTGTAGGTGAAAACCCATGGAGGCACCATAAAATGATTAAAAAGGAAGAAGAAGGTCTTATAGGTGAAAACTATCATGGGCACCATAAAACAATGGTGAACGAGAAAAACAAAACTAGAGTGGTCAACTTCAGAAAAACCTAAAAGGACACCATTAGTCAAATAAGGTTTATCATGATAAGGAAAAGATCAAGAAAGATGACTTGGTTTTGGACCGAAAGGGGCAGCCTAATTCGAGATTAGACAACTTTGACGGATCAAATGTCTACGGTAAATAGCATGTCATATTTCATTGAAGTCAATATATACCTCCAGATAAGATTCTTTCATTTTCCTTTAGAGACACCTTCTATTTAAACATATTTTTTTTTTATTTCTACTTTTGTCTTTTCCTTATTTTCATTTTAATACACTCTTTGAGTTCTTTTAAACATAGTCGTATATCAAATATAGTGTGAAAAATTGACTATGGTTACCGATAACGCTCAAACTACACCTCTCAATGAGAATGTAAGTGATAGTTGTCAATATAAAACCCTACTAGGTTGGGGTCAAATCCCACAGGGAATATGGTGTGAACGTAAGTCGTTTGCAAATTAATCAAATGATAGTTGGATGTTTCTAGAAATGGGGGGCTTTTAGTTTAACAAAAAATTTTTGGTTACGTTAGTTTCAGTGTTTGTAATCAAGAATTTATGAAAAACCAGAATTACGTTCACTAGGGATTTTGGTACTTGACAGATGCTACTAGTGGTTCAGGATTCTCACGGTAGGTAGGAAAACAAGTTATCTTTATTGAAGTTATGCTTAAATGTCTCTGACCTACTTAAGCATATAATTACCTAATCTTCTTGAACTTAGGGAATTTATATTCACTGCCCAGATTTTACCTCAGGTTAACCAACCTTGTTACAACGCTGATTATTAAACGGAGTATATCCAAGTCCTTGTTGATAATTCACTTCCTACTATATTTGATTTCTTTCTCAAGCAAATAAAAGTAGGTTTTAGCTATTGTTTGAAACCAACATACATTAATTAAAACCTCAGAATTATCAACAAGTCCTACCATCTTTCAAATCCGAATCACTCAACACCTTTTCAAGACCTAACCCTAGATCCCATAATTCAGGTTAAAGAAATTTAGCCGCTCATGACGTAATAATTGAAACACCTAGATGAATTCATGCTTTGAAAGATAAAATTACCATAAGATGAATAGAAAATAGAGATTCTCAGATTTACTCACAAAGGAAATCCCAAAATAATGAGTATAATCTCTTCCAAGTAATTGCTTTCTCAATACAAAAGTAGAAAGAGAAAATATGAAAGTATATTGCTCTAAACTCAATGTGCCAAACTCCTAAGAAAATCCTAAACAAGCATTTAAGTAGTTCACCCTAATTATGGAAACAAAATAATAGAATTCAAAATCCCCTCGGATTAGGTGACGCCATTTATTATAGCCTATCCGAAGGTTGATGACTTATCTCAAATGTCGTCAGCTTCTTTTATGCTTTTGGTGCTTGCTGCCTATCGTTGATGACAAAAAGTGATGCCCTATCAGCTCCTTGACGACCTATCACAAAATGTCGTGAAGTTTCTTTTTTAGTTCTTATGTGCTGCCTTAGGTTGATGACATTCTTGATGGCTTATCAGATCCTTGACGACCTATCACAAAATGTCATTACAACTTTTAATCTTAGGCCAATTCCTTGTCTATGGTTGACGATGAATCTGATAGCTTATCACAAGGCTGATGACTTATTAGAAATTTCGTCAGCCATGCTTTTGCCTCTATCTACTTCTAATTTTAACTCCTTTGCTTCCATTCTTGTTGGTTCTCTATCATATTAGCTTCTACTACAAAGTCAAACATAAACCAATTAAATACGACAAAAGTTGCTTGAGACTTTGCAATTATTCTTAGTTAAAAGCCTCAAATGTGTTAACATTAGCTCACACATCAACACCCTCAACTTAAAATAATTGTTTGTCCTCAAGTAACTCAACACAACTAAGAGAATACAAGGCACAATTGGCAGTCAATCATCCACATTATCTCAATACACTTTCACCATCTTCAAGGTCACTCAATTCAAGAACAATAAAGAACACCAATGCAATACACAGGACTCAAGATACGACATCAATTTAGTTATAACAACCATGCATAGACCAGTATTACACTACCCGAAAAAGTCAGTAACTAGCAATGTAACTAGTTTGCCTTCACAGCAAAGAAATCCCTCTCTTCTCATATCAAGAATTATATATGTAACCATGGGGACAATCAAAATACTCACTTTAAAAATGAAGTTCCAATCAGTGTATGCCAAGTACCATCGTCTTTCCCTTATTTCCATTACCCAGATAGTCAGACAGGTCAGCTAGGATCACTATAGGACTTCTACTAGACTTGTAATATAGGCGAGGGGCTGGTATGATAGTGATGGTATTAAAAGTGACTAAGCCTCCTTGACACTACACTAGATTTTTGGGGTTTCACCCATTAGTCTTTTCTGCTCTTCTCTTTTCTTGATCACAATTATTTAGGATGGGTGCAGTCTTTTCTCAATTACTTAATTTTTTAATGATTTTTTTCCTTTTTGTTGCTCTTTTCCTCTTCACCTAGCTTTTTCTTCTTTTCTTTTATGATACCTTTCATTATACTCATTTTACATCACACGCCCCTATGATAGCCACCCTCAACTTAGGCCATTTGCCTAAGTCAAGGTGCACAGTGCCCAAGGAGGACCACAACCAAAGTAGGTTCATTATGATTTAAATAAGAAAGTGATAGGTGTCATAAAAAGAAATAGGCTAATTAGGCTCAAAACAAGGATCAAGGGATATGATACACATAGGGAAGGTCATTTAGGCTAAAGTGAGCTAATATTAAAAAGGCTTATGATCCTTTCCTAACCCCTACTCTTCAACGTAGTTAAGACTAATCGGGCAAGTTTTAGCTTCAGTATACAGAGGGAATTGAGCAACATCTTACACTCAAACTTGGTGCATAGGTATATCGCACTCGACTACTTATTCAGTTCTTGCAGCTATTTAGCAATGATTATTATGTTACTAGAACTAATGCATTACAAAGATGCATGTTGGTCACACTTAAATGCAAATCACTCAGTTTAAAGTAGTATAACACTTGAAGAGGTGTAAAAAAATCACAAAAACAATTCAACTACCTCAAGTACAAGTGTTTCTCCTAGTTGACTACAAAATTTTACAACAAATTTATCCTACACCCTCAAATTAAGATCAAAGAAAATCTAAACTTAGGATTAGAGTATATCTACATCTGGAGCCTCAAACTATTCTAGTGCATCTGGTCTATCAGTCTTTGAAGGCCTAGTGGAGGAGGCACCTACTGCTCTCGCTCGGATGGCTGCCTCCCATCTCTCATTGTCCGCTAAGGACTCAATCCTTGCCTTCTTCATCTCTTTTTTTCACACTTTTTTTTGCCCTCTTCTCTACTTTTCTTTCTTCATCACTGTCGGGCCTCTCTCTCTTTCCTTTTCCTTTCTTCTCACTTTTTTTTCTTTTTTTTTCACTGGATCTTTTGTGAGATCATGCATCGAGATTTCTCCCTTGGACTCCTCAGCTACTGGATTTATTGACATCATAAAGTGGTGCTGCTGTATCTTTCTAACCTCTACCTTTACTTTTTATAGGTCTGATCTAAATAATTCCATCTGTGGAGCTGACCTCTCTCTCGACTGCGCATTGAAGCGGTTCTCTAATTCATCAATCCAGCCCGGCAGAGCCTTGTAAGGCTCAAGTACATCCTTAACTCTTTTGTCAACTGTAGCTATGAATTGCTTGGCAAATACTTTAAGCTGGGCCTCGTACCACTTGTACTACTTTGCTACTCTTCTAAAATTCATAAGGTTGAAGGCAAATTTTGTTGTAGGCACTACAGCTTGAGGAATTATCTCAATTCTGGGAACTGATGATTCTGCCATTGTTGCAGATATTGGAGGTACAACTTCAAAATTAGGCACCTCTGCATTAGGTGCTGAACTAGTACCTGTAACCGGTGGATCAGTTGGAATCTCTGTGTCCCTGTCAAGCATTAGCCTTGGCTGATTTTCCTTATTTTTGTTCGGATTATGGGTCTTCCTAGCAGAGAGTTCTTCTTCTAACCCTACAATCTTTGGCACATTTGCTTCCCTACACAACCTGGTAATTAAACAAGGGAAAGGATATGCTCTATCAGACCTCAAGACTTAAATTTTTATCTCTTCAGCAATAATCTCTCCAAAATATAATTTAAGGTTAGACACAAAACTTGCGACTAATATTGCTCTGTTATCCTTGAGGATATTATCACCATCTGTGGGCATCAACCACGTACGTACAATACCCCACCAAAATCTTGTCTCTAAAGTCAGGGAGTCCTTGAAGATGCTTTCACTCAGATTTGTTAGCCATTACGATTCTCCATCTGCTATGAGTGTGGCTAACCAATTACGCTGATTTTTTCGATGCTTCAACCAGGCATAGAAAATATGTTAAGTGGCCTGAGGAGTGAAGTTTGTGCCGTGAAGGAACTTTTTGTTTTTTCCTTCAGAAACATCCACCATTACACCCCATACCTAAACTTTATCCAATAAAGGTTGGTCAGTTTTTTTCTCTCCTTCTCTATACATGTTTTCAAAGAGAGCTTGGTAGTTTGAATATAACTCCCTAACTAGTGTAGGGAAAAATGAATTTTATCCTCGTGTAGTCCATCCCAAATCATAGCCATTAAATTTTTGCTCCACTTCCGGTTACCTGTTTAACCCCTTAGTGATGATTCTCTTCTCCTCAAAGATTGGCCTCTTGACAGCTCTTTTGTTGGTTTTGCGAAGCCTTTTAAAGAAGATTTTTTAAGCTTTGGTAATGTACCATCTAGTGCCATGTCGAACTTCAGGATTCTTGCATTTGACCATAGTTCCCTGAATCAGAGAGTCTTCATCATCTTGTCGCTCAATAGAAAGGGACTCAGTTGATAGTCCCTGGGATTCAGGTTTCCCAGACTCATATTCCTTATACTCAGGCTAATTTGAATTATTCTCTTCATATAGAGTATGTTTAGACGCTTGTTGCTCAGAGGCCGAATGCTTAGATGATGTATGCTCGGATGTTGTTGGCTTAGTGTAACTTTCTTCACTCTCCTCTACCTCAATTGGTGGGGGTGGTGGAGTCTTTTTAGAGCTTTGCTTCTTCTTTTGCTTCCTGAGCAGAGGCTCTTCCTCTTCATAATCTGACTCTTCGTTGAAGAGTCTCTGAGGTACACTTACCTTGGTCACTTTCTTTATGGATTTTGAGTTCTTTCCTTTGGGTGCCATTTCAAGACCTGTAGCAATAGAAAAACCATTAGTTGAACCTCAAGAGTATAAAGACAAACACATTGATTATTAAAATTCCACACCCCTTGAAAGGGTTTAGTAATACTTTAGGTCCCAGGTGTGATGACATTTATTGACAAGCCATCACAGTTGTAATAGCTTATTACGAATGTCGTCAGCCTTAAACAGAACCCATGAGATTTTATCAAATTTTGACGACATTTTTAATAAGCCATCACAAACATGATAGCTTATCACAAATGTCGTCATCTCTACACAGAACCCACAACTTAACTTTAACTCAATTTTGGTCCCATTTTCTTTAAAATCCACTCGAGTTTCATTTTTGAGCTAACTTTTAAGCCTTAGTCTTGCACAGCAAACCCTAGTTCAAATTTTTCGCCCTTTTAACAAGTTGGAATTGGTTCAAGCTTCTTGGGAACTTGAGTTTACCTCATCTTACCACTTATTAATTGAAAAAAAAGGTCAAGTTTTGAGCATACCTGATGGAGACGTTCTTTTTGATTACACGTGCAAGAGGAAGTAAAGAGATATTTTTTTTTATTGAAAGCCCCCCCCTACTTCCCCACACAAGGAAGCTTTCTTCTTATTTTACTTGAAAAGATTTTAAAGAAGGGAAGAAAATATTCTATGTATGGAAGTAAAATAACTTATAGGAATTAAAAACTAAGCGGAAAGGTAGAAAGGCCAAGCTGTAGGCTGGGTTGGGTTTTTCTAATTTGGACCACAGTTTTAGCTAATGTTGGGCTTTTTGTGACGACATTTCTGATAAGCCATCACAATTGTGATAGCTTATCACAAATGTCGTCAACCTTGATAGACTCTTCTTCAGAGATGAGGTCTCTGACGATAAATCTGACAGCTAATCACAATCGTGACAGCCCGTCAAAAATGTCGTTAGGGGCACTTGGATGAATACATTGATTCCAGCTTCTTGGAACTATAAACTACTACAAAAATAAACAATTTACTGGAGTATAAAAATTTTGGGTTGCCTTCCAATAACACCTGATTTAATGTCGCGGTACGACTTGGTTATCTTGACTACTCAGACTCCGTCAAGACAACCTATTGGTACCCCTTTATCATCTTTATAGAATACATCCATAATTGAGAAAACACTCATCTCCTTTGCCGATGTCATGGATAAGTGTATTTTGAATTTTACTTCCTTGTCATTGAACCTGAACTTTAGCTCATTCATTTCCATATCCTCTATCACTCTCCTAGTTGTAAGGAATGGTCTACCTAAAATAATGGGAACTTTAAAGTACATCTCACAGTCCAGGACTACAAAATTAGTAGGCAGAATGAATTCGGCCACCTTTACCAATACATCATGTAATATACCCACTAGCCACTTTACAGACCTATCTGGCATCACCAATTGCATGTTCGTCGGGCCAGGATCCCCCAAACCCAATTTCTTGTACACAACGAGTGGCATTATATTTATATTGGCTCCCAAATCGCATAGTGCTTTTGTGAAATTTAGGGACCCAATAGTACACGGGATGGTAAACACTCCCAGATCTGCCTTTTTCTTCACTAAAGATCTTATAGAGATAGCATCACAATGAAGGATATTGTCCTCCGTCTCATGGCTAACCTTCCATTTCTTAGTCAAAAAGTATTTCATGAACCTCACGTATCCTATCATTTGCTCAAGTTCCTCAACCAAAGGAATATTATTATCAATTGCTAGAGTACTGCCATGAATTTGCTGAATTTTGCATCATCAGTTTTCTTCTTCAATCGTTGAGGAAAGAGAGGTGGTAGTCTTGGGATAGTTTTTAGCACTACCTCCTTCTCCTTCTCTTTACTTCATTCTGAAGCATAATCAGAATTATCCAGCTTCTCAGACTCCACTGGACCACTTTTTCCGGTTCAACATCAACTACCTCATCAGCTACAGGTTTGCCCACTAAAGGGCTAGGTAATATCTTATCACTTCTAGTGGTAATAGCCATGCATGATCCATCATTCTATGGATTCTGGACCATATCACTTGGTAACATTCTGCTCTTCCTCTGGTTGAATATTGCAGAGAGTTGGCTTATCTGCTGATCTAACAGTTTGATTACGGTGGAGTGCGAGTGCACCAATTGAGTAACGGATATTAGATCAGTCTTCATGGTGGTTACACCAGAGTTGGTTACCTCCACTCCCTTCAACAAATTAGTCATCATGTCCTCCATGGATAACTTTTCAGCACTTTTTGAAGCAGCCTCATGATTTCCATGAGAAACTTATAGCCCGCTCCTGTCATTGTTATTCCTCTAATTTCCCTGCTCCCTATCTTTATAACCAGACTTATCATAAAAGTTCCAACCTTGATTCCCTTGTCCATTGCCTCAGAAACCCCCCTAATTATGAATATAATTAGCCTCTTCATTTACATCAGCCTCAATCCTATCCTGAGATCCCACAGCATTCACCTTTTTAATATTGCTTGATAGCAAGTGCTTGGTGAGTAAGTCCATCTGTGTTTTAAGGTGACCCATGTCTTGGTCACTCTCCTATTCTCTTATGCATTGTTCTGCAGTAATACCTATGGAAATAGTGGGGCTAGCCACTACAGAGTCTCTGGTATGCCATGCCCGACTCTGTTTGGTCATTCTGTCCATAATCTTTAAAGCCTCTGGGAATGTTAGATCAATAAATGAACCACCAGTATCATTGTCCATAATTGGCTTTGTAAAAAAGTGAAAAGACCTATACAAAGTCTCCATCAAATATAGGTTCGTCATGTTGTGGTTCAAACACGGTGTCAGCTTTTTCTTAAATCTTTCCCAGGTTTGATGCAAGGCTACAGTTGGGAGCTGCCTAAAGTTGCTACTCTCGTCCATCAACAGTACCCTCCTTAAAGGCGGAAAGAACCTTTCTAGGAAATCTCATTTCAACTGCCTCCAGGTTGTTATATAATTTGGCATCAGATCATTTAGCCATAAAGTTGCCTTCCCACACAGAGACAACGGGAACAATCTCTACTGGATAGTATTTTGGCCCACTCCTGGGTTATCAAAAGATTTACAGATGGTGACAAAATTCAACAGATGCAGGTTTGGTTCACCCCCAGGAAGGCCACCAAAACAACCCATTCAGATTGAGGAGTTGGATTATAGTACTAGTAATGTTGAATTTAGCTCTAGGTGAGAACGGTGGAGGAATGATTGCACTAGTTGCACCTACTCCTTCCATTCCATCATCATCTTCATTGAGATTATACTGGACCGATTGGTACTCTTGTCCTTCTCGAGATGGATGGTTCTTCTTAACATTACGCTGTACTGGTGCGTCTATCTGCTTTGCACGCCTTGGATAACCAGGATTTAGCAACTCCTCTTCTCCCAAATCTTCATCCTCAGGATTTTGATATTGTGCTTGTTGACTGACATTCTGTACATTCACCTGAGCTTTAGCTAAGGCTACTAATCAGTTAGCCTCTTGCTGTTCTGTCATTCTTCCAATTCGTTGCAGTTTTGGCTTAGGTGGTAATAATGGTTCACTGGAACTTTTTGTTCTTGGCATACGCTATAAATATCTTGCAATAAACAAAAAAACAAATAAACGTAAAACTAGGAAACTTAACTAACAGTCAATTAGCACACCCAAACTTCAGTTTACAACCGTATTCCCCGAAAACGATGCCATTTTTTATAACGATCAATCTACTCCTCTCAATAAGAATGTAAGCAATCATTGTCAATATAAAACCCAACTAGGTTGGGGTCAAATCCCACAGAAAATCTGGTGTAAACGTAAGTCATTTGCAAATTAATAAACTGATAGTTGGATGTTTCCAGAAATGGCAGTTTTTTAGTTTAACAAGCGATTTTTGGTTATGTTAGTTTCAGTGTTCGTAATCAAGAGTTTATGAAAAACCAAAATTATGTTCACTAGGGATTTTGGTACTTGACAGATGCTACTAGTAGTTTAGGATTCTCACGGTAGGTAGGATAACAAGTTATCTTTATCGAAGTTATGCTTAAATGTATCTCGACCTACTTAAGCATTTAATTACCTAAACGTCTCAAGCTTAGGGAATTTATATTCACTGCCTAGATTTTACCTTAGGTTAACCAACCTTGTTACAACGTTGATTATTAAATGGAGTATTTCCAAGTCCCTGTTGATAATTCACTTCCTACTATATTTGATTTCTTTCTCAAGCAAATAAAATTAGGTTTTATCTATTGTTTTCAACCAACAGATGTTAATTAAAACCTCAGAGTTATCAAAAAGTCCTACCACCTTTCCAATCCTAATCACTCAGCACCTTATCAAGACCTAACCCTAGATCCAATAATTTAGGTTAAAGAAATTTAGCCGCTCATGATGTAATACTTAAAACACCTAGATGAATTTATGCTTTGAAAGATAAACTTACCACAATATGAATAGAAACTAGAGATTCTCAGGTTACTCACAAAGGAAATACTAAAATAATGAATATAATCTCTTCTAAGTAATTGTTTTCTCAAGCCCAAAGTAGAGAGAGAAAATATCAAAGTATATCACTCAAAATTCAATGTGCCAAACTCCTAAGAAAACCCTAAACAAGGCTTTAAATAGTTCACCTTAATTATGGAAACAAAATAATAGAATTCAGAAATCCCTTCGATTAGGTGACGCCATTTGTGATAGCCTATTAGGAGGCTGACGACTTATCACAAATGTCACCAGCTTCCTTTATGCTTTTGGTGCTTGCTGCCTACCGCTGACGACAAAAAGTGACGCCCTATCAGCTCCTTGATGACCTATTACAAAATGTTGTCAAGTCTCTTCTTTAATTCTCATGTGCTGCCTTAGGTTGACGGCATTCTTGACGGCTTATCAGATCCTTGATGACCTATCACAAAACATTGTCACAACTTTTAATCTTAGGCTAATTCTCTATCTATGGCTGACGATGAATCTGATAGCTTCTCAGAAGGTTGACTACTTATCAGAAATGTCGTCAGCCACACTTTTGCCTCTATCTACTTCTAATTTCAACTCTTTTGCTTCCATTCTTATTGGTTCTCTATCATATAATCTTCTACTACAAATCAAACATAAACCAATCAAAAACGACAAAAGTTGCTTAAGACTTCATAATTATTCTTAGTTAAAAGCCTAAAATATATTAGCATTAGCTCACACATCAGTTCCCAGTAAAATTAAACAAAGATTGTTGGGCGTGCACCACCTTGACAGGGATAGGAAGCCAGTTGAGATAATTTTTATGAGTGCGGTGTTTGAAAATAAAGTATAGAACCGTACTGAACAAACAAGATGCAGAAGAATTTGAAAGACAAAGGTTCAAGCTCTCCAACCATATCGTTGAGTCAACTGTATGAAGTCGGTAGATATAAAGCAAACCTCCCAAAGGATTTAAGGCCACAAACCAACCACCAATTTTAAAACTCACAAATTTTTCTTTGTTTGAACAGGGATAAAGTAATCTTGTGAAGTTCATTGGAAAAGACAAGTTTTGCAAAGTAAAGTTTTCTTAAATTTTCTCTCTTTGTTATACTCCTATAATTCTGATTTTGCATCAATATGAAAAAAATTCAAAACCTCTCACATTCAAAATTGGGGATTTTTTTTCTTTTCTACTACTACTACTAATAATAATAATAATTATATAAGTTTTCATAGGGTATGATATTCCCTAGTTGACATCTTAGGAAACACAATTTTCTAATTTTCTTCTTCGTCTTCATAGGGTATGACATCCCCTAGTTGACATCTTAGGAAACAAAATTTCCTAATTTTTTTCATCTTCATAGGGTACGACATCCCCTAGTTGACATCTTAGGAAAAAATTTCCTAATTTTCTTCTTCGGCTTCATAGGGTCAACATCCCCTAGTTGACATCTTAGGAAACACAATTTCCTAATTTTCTCCTTTGTCTTTATAGGGTACGACATCCTCTAGTTGACAACTTACGAAATAATTTCCTAATTTTCTTCTTTTTCTTCATAGGATATGACATCACCTACTTGACATCTTAGGAAACAAAATTTTCTAATTTTCTTCTTTGTCTTCATAGGGTACGACATCCCCTAGTTGACATCTCACGAAATAATTTACTAATTTTCATCTTCATCTTCATAGGGTAAGACATCCCCATCTTCATCTTCATAGGGTACGACATCCCTAGTTGACATCATACGAAAAACATTTTCCTTATTTTCTTCTTCGTCTTCATAGGATACAACATCCCCTAGTTGACATCTTAGAAAATAAATTTCTTATTTTTTTTATTTAAGTACTCATAGGGTACGACATCCCCTAGTTGACATCTTAGGAAATAAATTTCCTATTTTTCTATTTTAAGTCTTCATAAGGTACTACATTCCCTAGTTGACATCTTAGGAAATAAAATTTCCTATTTTTTTCTTCATGTCTTCATAGGGTACGAAATTCCCTAGTTGACATCTTAGGAAACAAAATTTTCAATTTTCTTCTTTATGTCTTCATAGGGTACGACATTCCCTAGTTGACATCTTAGGAAATAAAATTTCCTGTTTCCCCTATTAAATTTTCATAGGGTATGACATCCCCTAGTAGACATTTTAGAAATTAAAATCTCCTATTTTTCTTTATTAATTCTTCATAGGGTACGGCATTCCCTAATCGCATTTTAAGAAGTAAATATCCTGATTCTTTTTCATGCATTCACAAGGTATAAGATCCCTTGATTGTATTATTGAGAACAAGAACTTTGTTTTATTTTTATACCTAGTTTAGACTCCTAGTATTTCTATCATTTATTTTACTTAAGCAATTAGTTTAGAGCTTTTCTAATAACTCACAAAATTTTCCTAGTGCAAACTGGGGCAAAAAAAATTTGTTCGTCTTTCTTTGATGGCTTGCGGGTTTTTTCTGCAAAGAACAGATGGGATGTCCAAGAATGGAATCACATTTATAATTAGATTGGAGAAGAATGTTCAATATCAAATATGGTTAGAGCCATCTTAGCATATGTTGTAGCCTAGCTTCTCAAGAGTCATCTTCTTAGTTTCTGGTCAAGAGAAAAAACATTCCATTATATTCTATGAATTGTCCTTTGGAGGAGCGTCAATGACTAGAACCCAGTTTTATTTCAAGTCTCAAACCTAACTTCAAGATTAGATTTTAAGATCAAGGTACCCACCAAAAGAAGGTGAAACGATAATCGAAGATCCAAAAAGAAGATCTGAAGTAGGAGAATCAGGACAAGTAGAGTAGATGGAATCTTGTATTTTTCTTTCTAGTTTTATTTTTTTCCTTTCCCTATGATGTAATTAAAAGAGCCACGGAACGGAACTTCGACGGGATCTCACTCGACTCTCTAACTCATCCTTTCAGTCCTATACCTATTTGAACTACACGTGACCTGATTATCTTATAACTCAAGATATGTAAACTATCCAAAGCCAGGGCTCGGTCACACCTCTTTCCTACTTATTTAAGTATGACTTTTAAATAAATGGTTGGGCTAAAAATTAGTCATGTTTACTTCTTTGTTTTAAAACTCTCCATATTTTCAAGAAAAGAGAGACATTCTGTAAACACCTAATTTTGACCAAATTGAGTGTTTTACATCATTTTTAGTGTTTAATATATATATATATATATATATATATATATATATATATATACATAAACTATATTTGTTTTCTTATTTTAAAGTTTTAATAAATAATCTAATAATAATAATTTCTTAATCGTATTTTTAGGAGTAGCTATTTAACATTTTTATATTTTTATCTGGTCAAAACAATCAGCTAATATTTTGTCATTATATTTTAGTTATATTTTTAAAAAATAATATAATTGATTGATGTTTTCTTTTTTCTCTGATTTTTCTCTGACTGTTTTTTCTCTCTCTCAGTATTTGTGTCTTTGTTTTTTCTTTTTTAGTCTCTGGTTATCTCTCTATTTTCCTAATGTAGTGTCTGAGTAGTCAGTGTATGTTGCTTTTCTCATACAGTGGTGTATGTGTGCTAAATATGAGGGATGTGAGGGAGTTGTTAGATAATGGGGAAAGGAGGTTGAGGGAAATTAGGAGTATGGGGGTGTGGGGGTAGTTTATGATAAAATTTTATTTTTTATTATTAATATATTAAAAGGTCAGCCCGGTGCACTAAAGCTACCCTATGCGCGGTGTTCGGGGAATGGCCCCACCATAAGGGTGTATCGTACGCAGAATTTCCTGTAGCCTTTGGCAGAAATGCAAGGTAAGGCTGCGTACGATACACCCATGTGGTGCAGCCATTCCCCGTACACCGCGCATAGGGTAGCTTTAGTGCACCGGGCTTCCCTTTTAATATAATAATAATAAAAAATAAAATTTTATAATAAACTACCCCCACACCCCCACACTCCTAATTCCTCTCAACCTCTTTCCCCCATTATCTGACAACTCTCTCACATCACTCAAATTCAGCACACATACACCACTGTATGAGAAAAGTAACGTACATTGACTACTCAAACACTACATTAGGAAAATAGAGAGATAACCAGAGACTAAAAAAGGAAAAACAAAGACACAAACACTGAGTGAGGAAAAAAACCAGTCAGAGAAAAATCAGAGAGAAAAGAAAACATCAATCAAAAGGAGAGAAAAGGTATCAAGTGAAATTTAGAATTTCATTTGTAGTTTTCGGTTATGGTATTTGAACTGCTATTTTAATACATCAACAGGTTCTTATTTAATCTTGTAATATTTATTTTAAAGATGTTATTGTCAAAAGCACGAATGAAAATGCTTAAGTGATTTCCTAAATTATTATTATGTGAGTTAGTTGTAGTTTCTGTATTTTGTACATCCTGTTAACAATAAAAAAAAATTAATAGTATGAAGTAAAGTATCTGGTTCTTTTTTTATAACTGCATATGACAAAAATAGAGTAAAAATTGCTTACATAGTAATTCGTTTATTTACATTCACATCTGCTGTGTCTCTGTACAATTTCACACACTTCAGTGGAGAATTCACAAAGCAGATACCACACACTTATCTATTATACACATGGATGCACCAAGAGATAAAAAATAGTGAATAAAAAAATAAAAAATCAAGAGAAAGAGAGAAGAGGAGAGAGCCGCCAGTTGGTTTGAATTTTTTTGGCAAATTCTTCAGTGAAAATTGATCGAAAATGTTAAAACAATAACCAATAACAAAAATTATCCCCAAAACCATTGTTGTTATTGTTATGGTGATTTCACATTGGGAACCCTCAAAATCAGTAATGCCTCACCAGAAAATTACCTACCGCAGCTGCATCACCACTGACCGACGAAGCCCAGCATTGCCATTAAGTCGCCAAAAACCCATTAAGTAGTCGTGCTGCCCTCTCTTCCCCCTTTTAGGGTCCAACAACCATAAACGACTGGTTTTCGGCCACCGAAACTAACCAATGCTTCTCCCTCTCCCTTTTTCGTTAACGTCCAGCCACCCCACTGCATACCTTCGTTGTTGCCGGTGAAATTGCGATGAACTCCCAACCCAAACCTCCAGAAAATGCCTAAACCAGCGTGTCCAGCCACCATCATGGTGACCCACCACTGAACCAGTCGCCACACCTCTACCGGCAGCCACCAGATCTGGCCATCAAACGCCGTTGTTGCTACTTTGTTTAAATCCACCAGAAAATAATTGAAATCGGCAGTAAAGCACTTCATTCAGTTTTCTAAATAAAAATATTTTATTTTTTTAAAAAAACCTTGCATTATCGGGTTTTTTGTGGATTTGGTTTTAATGTTTGTGTTGTGTGTTTTATGGTTTTAGATATTTTAGTTCAGATATAAAAAAAAATCTGAAACTTTAATGTTTAGTATTTGAATGGATTCTTAGTGTTTTGGTTTAGCATTAATTTTAATAAAAAAAATTTGGGGAATAATATTAAAGATTAATATAATATAGTTAGCTTTCTGTGGATTTATATTATTTTATTATTTTTATTAATCATCATTAATTGAATTTAATAATTAGTTAGTTAATTAAAATTAATTAATTACTGTAAATGAATATTGCATTAGTTTACCGTGAAGAATAAATAGCGTTTTGAATAGACAAAATCATTACGAGTTTACAAGAGATAAATTGGCATGTTTAAAATATTCATCGAAAAAAGAGGGGAATAAACAATTGTAAGAGTTTGAGTTCATAAAAGAATAAAGTTAGGTTCTTGATCAAAAGAAATTAAAATTTTAACATACATGAGAAAGTTAATGATGAAGTTGAAAAGCCTTGCTACCGATCATTCGTTATAATAAAATTTATCATACCATTTGAAGCCGATTGAATCGGGTTGGGTAGGTTCCAAACATGTTAGGTACGTATTTAGACTAGAAAATTGGGGTCAATTCATAAATTCCTCAAAGGCGCGAGAAATATATCAAAACTCGTGGTACGGCAGGAAAATACTGCTACCGGTAAGCCACATGTTTATATAATAAGACAATTTTAAGCAATAATTTAAAATAATAGAAAACGGGATATAAGAGTCATTTTAGGCTAACAAATATTAAATATCTAAAAGATTAATTTAAGCTAGACGTAAGCCATTAAAGAGACCGTGCTAGAACCACGGAACTCGACGGGTGCCTCACACCTTTCCCTCAGTCAATAGAATTCCTTCTCCGAATTTCTAAATTGTAGATAAAAAAGAAAGAGTCATTTTCTTTTGATTGGAGTTTCAATATGGTGACTTGGAACACCCACACTCAATGCCAAGCGACGACTTTATAAAATAAATAATTCTTATTCAAAATGTCACTTTAATTCAAAACATCCTTTTCTCTAAAACCAACTCCCTAGTGGGGTTAGGGTGATAAAATAGGGGTGTGACAAGGACCCCTATAAATTTTAAGTGTCTACTTATAAATTTGGTCCAACTTTTGGGGGTACTTTATGTATTTCTCTATATCAATTTATATTCCCACTTTCTCTATCTCTTATTTCAATTCAAGAAAGTTCAACAATTGCATGGGTAGGGCCTTCACCTGGTCCTTTTTTTTTTTTTATGGCAGTGAGCTCACTATAGTAGAAAGAGTTCCATTACAGTAGTACTTGCCAATTCGGGCCTACTTCTTTCATTCTATTTCTTTACAATCACTAAATGAAATAAATATCTATCCTTGACTCAAATTCGAATTGATATAAAATTTTAAATTCTAGTGTTTTTATCATGGATATTTCAATAGTTATGGGACTGATTATTGCAACAGGAATTTTTGAAACTACAATAATAAAGATATACAATGATAGCTTTTGTAGAAATTTTACTTTGCAACCGATAGTACCTTCTATGGTGCTGGAAGATACAAACAAATAATAGTTTGCTTGGAAAATCTGCTCAACGGGATACATTTGGATCTTTAATTTCGTTTTTTGGCCAACAAGCTATGGTGTTATATGCGAGTGTATGATTTACAAAAATCAAATATCCATTTGATGATGTCGTATGACATTGCATAGTTTCATGTTTGGAGAATTCTCTTGATGAAAATTACGTGGATAAATAAAATAGGGTGTTATTTTACCTTGACTTTATCATACATAAATGTTGTTGGGTTGATACTGGGAGAGAGCGAGTTATTCCCAAATTCTTGCTATCTCAATCAATAAAGCATGCTATGGAGGCGTGCCTTAGGAATTTGGTGAATGTTACTTCAAAAACTCACCAGGTACTTGGATCAATAGAGTTGTTAAAATCTTGTTTGTTGTATTTGATCTAGTTCATGTTTAGTCTAATTCTGGAGGGTTTCTTGTTTATGGTGCCTTTCATTTTGATAATGTGAAAATTCATTTGGTTGTCTCTCTTTGTGTACGAATAATTCAACCTCTATTTCCATGACCACTTCCAAAACTACCTTTTTTAGTTTTACTATTGGATTTTCTCATCAAAGTTGAGGAATATGTTGAAACAACAATGGAAATTTGACTTTGATTGGCTTGATATAATTGGTAGGGTTGATTTCAATATAAATGATTGTCTTGTCGCCATAAATTTAGTATAAAAAGAAACGTGCATTAACTGCACTTGCTGCCATGTTATAGAAGTGGAATATTAAATTAAAAAGTGAATAAAAGGTGAAGCACCAAGTGTCGCACCCTACTTTTTAAATATTTTATGGTGTCATTAAGTCGGTAGATTTGTTTGTGCATAATGGATTCATCATGGCTTAAGTAATGCATTGGTGTGTATATTATTCTCTTGAACTAGTACGTAGTTGTAGGGTAGGTTAAAATTGATCTTAATTTGCTATTGCTGATGAGTTTTACTTGAATTAAAGAAATATATGATTGTAATTTTTTGATAATAGTTGCAAAGAGAGCGTTAGTGAAGAGGGGGCTTTTAAAACTATTCATGGGTACTTGAAGGTGGATATTTTTAGCTTAGATAGTCTGAGAGTGTTTTGAAGTATTGTCAATAGCATATTTTATGTGCTCTTGGAGATTCCTTTGTCTTAGTAGTACTCTTAATTATATTCTTTGAATTAGTCTATCTGATATTAGTATTAATATTCTGGCCTATTATGAGTGTATGTCTGTCACAACCTAACATTTATAAAGGTTATGATGGAACCTACCCTGTCACACCCCAATAGTGGATGAGGCGAACAATAACTAGGAACATATACTATAACAATAGCCTAGATGAGAATATGAATCACTATAAAAATGGAATCACTGATAAGAAGCTATATATACAATACCAACCCATTAGCCAAACCGATATAGCTGACATGAAAATCTATGAATACATATGATTTCTTCACAATGTCTACAAATCCACTAATGGAATCCATGACTGTAAAACCATTTAAATATATATTCTAAAGACTCGACAATACCCCAAATCAACTTGGAGCTTACCAACAGCCGTTGAGTATTCTGTACTTCTATTGGGGAGATCTACTAGATAAGAACATGTGCCTGCAACATAGAACAATGGTCCTCGATGAGGGACGTCAGTACGAAATAATGTACTGAATATGTAAGGCATGAAATAACCATAAGTGAAATAAGATATCAATGAAATCAAGGATCAATAAATAAATGTATAGATAAGGATGAATGACCACCTTTTACTTACACTTGTAGAAGCCTATACGTTACATGCTTTTCTTTACTTTACTGTTCTTTGCTTTATAATATTTGTAAGCCATGTGACATATATGACCAGCTGAGCAGTGGTAAATATAATAATTGAGATTGACCAATGCTAGGCTTTTGCCCCTGAGTTGCCACCCATCAAAGAATTGGGATTGACCCATGCTAGGCTTTCACCCCTGAGCTGCCACCCATAAGTCCAAGAATTTGGATTTGCCCATATTAGGCTTTTGACCCTGAGCTGCCACCCATAATATAAGTAGATTGGTCAGGCTATGCTAGGATTTCCCCCCTAATCTTCCACCCATAATATAATCATATATGCTTTACATTACTTCCTTAATCTTTGAGATTATTATATTGGTGGTCATAGTGTTTTTAGTTTTGGAACAATAAATCATAGTAGAGATATGTGAGTAGGGACTCAAGTTAGTAACAATGACAAAAGAATCAAATATAACACCAACGCAATATTTAGAAGCTTACAGTGATATGATAACTAGATACTTAGTAAGGATATCGATTAAAAGGGGTACATGAGTATGAGAGCTAGTAAAACACTTGGGCAAATTCAAATTGAGAAAAATAGTACATTTCAAGTAAGGACATATAATACAATAAAAAAAGTAAGGATTCTACGAGGCATAGTTATGTACTAAGACACTTAGGGTGATAACCAATGAGAGAAACATGTAATTATGTGAGCAAACAAAGTATATGATCAACTACACCAATTGGAGCAAGTTAGTAATGACTGGGCAGTTTGTCTACCCGACAAATGAACATGCTAACCATGTATAATCAAGGACATTATTGATACATCTAAGAGAAATATGTGACAAGGGTTCACTATGGAAGCAAGTATAGTAATAACCTCGCATTGAAGTACTTTTGCACACTAAGGGATGGGGAAGATCGTTAGCTACACCGGAGATTATACGCTGCTCCATCACCCCATATTCTAGGAAGAACACTTAGAACACTTACTTTGTAACACAAGTACTAGATTCATGCCAAATAATATGGAATCAAATAGCCTTACATACCTTATCTTCCTACCAATGTGACTACAACAATTCATATTTCCTTTTAAGTGTTACTCTACAATATAAGGACATAATGAAGCTAATATTAGAACCTACTCACATCATAATCCTGCAAAAATAGTAGCTAAACACTTGATAGGTAGTAAGACCATCCAAACCCCCAAACACATGATGTATCACCATACCTTCTTTTTATACTTAAATAGAAGCTCCATTCAACCATTGTATAAGGTGACTCACTTCCTCAAAATAGAAATACATATAAAACAACCCATAAATAGTCATAAAATCCTTAAACACCTAGAATAACCCCCCATGCATGCACCTTTATTTCTTTCCTATAGTAAAATTAACCAAATACTTTTTTAAGGCCAACCATGATTTCTTAACTTCTCAATACAATAATACATCTCTAACATCACAATATCATTATAAAATTTGAGCTCACGCTTTCAATTACCGTCCCATGTGTTCTAATATACAAGTACGTCTAGAATATTTAATTGAGCTAATAATTAGATGTTAGGGCGGCATCTTACCTTGGATATCTTAATCTATTATTTTTACCCAATTACTATCTTTGTGACCTTCTCTAAATCACAAAATAAGAAAGGAACATTAGCACAAGCATCGGATGGAAATAGACCAATAACCCAAGCTTATGACATGAAATTCTTACCTTAATCTTTGAAAGATAGTGGCAGCACCTTGGCTGCCCACACGTATATATTCACTTCTCTTGAATAACATTCTAATATATTCAAAACTTAGGAGGAGAAAAGGTGATCTTATGGTCTGCTTTACAAAAAATATTTTGAAGAACAGTTTGAACCCTAATGAAAAATAGGGAGGCTATTTGGAGGATAGAAGAGAGACTAAAAGATTTGAGAGAAATTGAATTCGATGAGAAAAATATGAGAGTTTATTGATGATTTTTTGGATCTTTAAAGGCCTCAATTTTCTGGCTCATTCTTCTCTTTATTTCAAGCCACCATTGGCTTTAATTTGGACAGTAAATGCTAAGTAGGTGATGCACCTACTTTGGCCATTAAAGCTGGTCAAAAGTCCAAGTAGGTGATGCACCTACTAGGACATTTTTAAGTAACCCTTTGTGGGCTTGGAAAGATTGGGCCTTGGCTGCCATTCTCCTTATATTCTTTTAGTTAATTTGGTCCTCAAATAAGTCCATCAATTTAGGCCTCAATTTGGTCAATTAGTCTAAGTAGGTGATACAGCTACTTGTCATCTAGTAGCTTAATTACGTCAAGCATGGACCTCATTTATTTAATCCTATATTTCGAACATCTTAATACCTTTACCCTAACTTAAAACTTAACTCTAGTTTTAAGCTTATATACCTCCGTAAAATCTCAAGTTTAAATCATTTATTAGTGATGAGTTGGTTGTGTACGTTGGAAATATATGGGGCATTACATACCCTGACCCCGTCATGGTAGGTAAGTGTAATAACCTAAGCCATCGTGAGTGTCACCCACATTAACTCCACAATAGGAGAACCAACTAACCCTAAAACATCAACCCAACACTCAGTCAAAATAAGGCAACTAACATTTTTTCAATAAATAGAATTGTGTCTATAATATTCTAAACGATAAGCAATGCAGAATAAATGAAATTTAACAAGTCCCCTAGAACCTGAAAGTCATTGTACCAAAACACCTATAACTATCAAAAAATGGGTTCAACTCAAAACAATTGAAAATGTCTTAGTTTAAAACGATGGACCAAAATCTTAGTAAAAAACTCGCGGCAAACTAGAAGATGTAGCTCACCCTTGAGTTTGAATACTATCCAAATCACAGCCGTAGTCTCAAAATTGTCTCCATAATATTCTCTACACTCAACAAAAAGAAGAGCACATGTAGTATCAGTACATATTAAATAGTGTTGTACTTGTATGGTCATCGGCTAACCCAAAATAAGAAATATGAACACGTAACTGTATCTTAGTAAAATAATACAACCATGAACACCTACCATGTAACCTTACCTCAAGTTCATAATACTTAACCTTATTCAATTAACATTATGGAACTTAGTTGTTATAGGTCAACATGGATAACAAGTAAAGTCCAAGTCAACCACCATGATACCAACAATTTGATCAATCATGGCTCATTTACACAAGTAAATAAACAATATAGAGTTATGCCACAACTTACTATTAGCCTAGACCACTCAAGGATCCAAAGTATAACAACAATAAAAATTATCATGCAACCTGATTTACCTAAAGAAACCGCCTATATCAAATAAGCTCATGAACATGGTTGACTCAAGAAACCAAAACAAGTCACCACTTAATCCTAGTTCATTCAAGGAACCAATATAACAACAAAATATAATCTCTGTTTCACTAAAGGAATTATCACTCTCTCCTATACCTTGTACATATATGCTATATGTATTATAGCCACCCACTTGCCATGATCTGCAGAAAATGGGCTTTTGTTTATGAACCAAATCCTAGACATCAAGTAACTGCCAACTGTCTATCAACCAATCTTGTAAAGATGTTCAAATACTATTACATCTCTCAATAATGATAGATATCACAGCAATCACAATCATAATAATAAAAGAAATAATACTTGAAAAAACCAACAAGCTTTCATATAAGTTCAGTACATGCGATAAACACTTACGATATCAAGCAGTCATTCACTTTTCTTGAACATGTATTGTACAAGAAATATGAAGGAATAGTTATCATGCATACATAAAATAAATTGGGTTTTAACTATTTTAAACCATCACCTACCTCAATATAAGCTATAAATGCTCTAACAAACTTAGCCTTCTTTTTTATTAGAACCTCAACTTAATTGTGGTAAAAAAATAGTAATATAATACAAAATCAACCAAATGACCCATAATAGTAAGGATATACTCCTCATCCTGAATCCAAAGGTCAATTTCCTACTTTCAATTAGGATTTTTCTACTATCATTCAACCTTAAACCTACCAATTGCATGGTTATAATAATGAATTATACTCATAAAAGAGTTAATTATCAAGAATTAACCAAAACCCATGGGATTTACATTCAATTTATCCTATTGCACCAGAAAAATCAGTTTGTTTAAGCTAAATCCTCCCCAAAATATGTAAAGTTGTGATTCTAAGATTTAGAAATTGATAAACTAGTTAATGGGATTAATTAACTTGCCTTTACAAAGAAATTTAGGGGAAAATAGGGTAAAATAACCAAAATCGCCCATTTCTTCTCCAAACGAGTTTAGAAATTAATAAACTATTTTAAGGTAATTTTTGCATAAATTTATACTTTCCCGCTAAGGTGGCCCTATCCCTCAATAGAGGTATCGCTAGAGCAGAATTCGCCTGCTATGTAAGGATTGACCAACTTTGATTCTCTCTATAGTGAGAATTTTCCCATTATAATAATGTTATCATAGCAGCCTGCCACCCACTATTGTAGGTGTGTAAAGGTAAAAAAGTTGGGATTGCTCCTAGTTTTGCCATTTTTTGCAATTGATGTGCTATGGATTCATAGCACTTTTGACTCTTAAAGATGAAAATATGCAAGTTTCTTAGGTTGTTTTGTAAGATATAATGTGTTTGGGTATGTTTTGTAGGAAATTAGGTTTTGAATGCTAAACGATAGAAAAAGAAGAAAATTGAAGTTTTGGGCTACTTAGTTAGGTGTTTATGGGAAGAAGTGGCATTTACGGGGCGTAAGTGACTAAAATAGGTGTTGAAACTTGAAGTCCAGAGGCTTAAAAGAAGGAAAAGAAGACTCTGTCAGTTACTAAGAGCACATATGATCCGTATGTAGTACATACGGTCCGTATGCGACCAAAGTATGTGACAGAGGTCTAAGTCCAGAGACTTGTAAAAGTTGTGAGGAGGTTTGGCACTTACTTAGGATCACATAGGTCCGAATGTTGTACATAAAATTTGTAGGTGGCCTAAGTAAGTGGCCACAAACCTCAATTTTTCTTTTTCATTCGGGTATTGATTTTTAGGGTTTTGTTGTATCCTATAATACCTTTTTGACTAAGATTCGGATTTTGATCTTAAGATTACTTTGTTCTTGATTTTGGTTGATAATTTAGTTATTGGATTTGGGTTTTACTTGTTGATCATTATGATATTGATTAATGCTTTTAATTATAAATTCCATTGATTATTTCACAAGTTTAAGCGGTTGAATCCCTTAGCTAGGGTTGTGGGAAACCTGGCATATTGACGAAGTAGAGGAAGTGCTAAGTTGTTTTAAACCATTATCTTTGTATGTATTGTATTATCTTTGGTTTGATAGATGTCTTAGAAGTTCCAAATGATTAGATCCCATGTAGATTATCAATACTTACTCCACAAGAGGAGTAGTGACTAGGAAAAGATAATCAATAATAATTTGAAGATTAACTGTCAATCTAGGTTAATCATATTATCTATGCAATATAGTTATCTATTATCTAATAACTTGAGACTCAAAAGGTAATAGTTACCTGGGATGTAGGATAAACGTTAGTAATGCGACATCTTAAGACTCAAAAGATAATGGATGAAATCCATCAATAAGTCCACAAGACAATCGATGGTGCATAACTATTTAGATTCTGTATGCAAGGTACTGGGTTGGTTTAATAAAGCACGATAAGCCTACTGAGTTGAGAAGCTAGGGAGGACACAATCCTAGAGTTTGTTACTGACTGATTATAATAAAAGTTGAGATTTTCTACTTGTTTAAGATTACAAAAACAAACCCCCCATTTACTTTTTGTTCAGCCCATTGAGTTCAACAAACTAGAGATGCAAATCCACATCTTAACTATGGGTTCGACCCCAACTATTTGGGTAGCTATACTTGATAATGACCACTTTATCCTTTAGTTGAAGGTGTTGTTTGGGCATTTATCAAAATTTTGGCACTGTTGTCGGGGAAGACGTGGTTACTGTTGATCAAAGTTTATTAGAGTTCTTGGGTATTTATTTTTCTATTCTTAGTTGGGTATATTCTGGTGCATTCCTAACATCAGGAGTTAAGGCAAATCTTACTCCCAGTGAATCCTAACCTAGAGAGATTTTTATAGCCTAATCATATGAAGATGAAAGCAGTATGTGTAGGCAATTTAAAAAGGGGTTAGGATGATCCTAATGTTGTAACTTCTCCGGGAAAGATCCATAGAATATTTTTGATAGGAAGCTGAAGCATGTGCTAGTGGATATAGCTAACTAGTGAAGGGAGACTGAGGAGGCCGAGTTAGCTCAATAGGCTGAGTTAGCGAGGCCAACACTGATAGTTTATCATCGAGCAACACTCGATGGTATCAAGATAGATTTTGAGGTTCCTAGGATCAACTGATCCTAACATTTTAGTACTTTCAACCATATGATGATGAGGAGAATATGGGATACTTTTAGATGGAAAAAATATGAGCTATTATTCCTTCTGTACTGCCTCTAATGTGAAATTTAACATAACCAATGCCATGATTCAGTTTTTGAATTTGAAAGGTGTATTTTTGGGCCTAGATACAGATGATGCAAATATGTATCTTACTAATTTTGTTGGGATTTGGACTTCGTATACTATTTTAGGGGTAGACTAGAAAACACTTAGATTGAGGTTGTCCCCCTTCTCGTTGATTGGAGAAGATTCTTTTTGGTTTGGGGAATTTTTGAGAGGATCTATTACCACTTAGAATGAGTTGCACAACACAATTCTTAAACCAATTCTTTCCTTAATCCAGGATGTTGTAGCTTAAATACAAGATATATAATTTCAGACAACTTCATTTAAAGTCGATATATGAGGCTTAGTTCTTGTTTGAGAAAAAATTAAGCATGGTACCCAATCATCATATTTCAAGGATGAATTTACCAGAGATATTATATAGAGCCCTGAACATCAATTTTTGAGCTATGGCAAACACATTTACTAGAGGAGCATTCATGAGATTACGTTAGGATAGAGTAGTGGATGATTCTGCCAAGAAAGAGATTGTTCAGTTAAGGACTGATATTGGGTTACTTTTTAAAGAATTTGTAATAGTGAATTTTGAGAAGGTAAACATAGAAGGTGCACAGGTTTTAGCCTCCAGAGCTTATAAGTCTGACTTGAGGAGAAGGCTAAGTATCTTAATCATGAATTAGTGGGTTTCCAAGCCAAAGGGAAAGGAAACCAAGGTTGGAACTATTATAGAGATATTGAATTAAGAATGAGGGCATTAATTTATTAACTGGTGAAGGATAAACAAAATTAGGATACATCCTTTAAGGAGATTAAGGCTGGTATCTCAGCACTAACACAGAAACTTGACTCTCATGCGATTGTAATCAAGTAGTTTGAGGCATAGTTTGGACAGATGTTTGCTACTTTAAATCAGAGTCAGCTGGGTACCCTTCCAAATAACATTGTTCAAAGTCCTCCAAACATCAATTATTATCTATCTATTACCACTAGGAGTGGTTCCCCTACTACTGATCTCCCTAAGCCTACTACTGAGGAGTTGGAGAATGATAGTACCACAATTGATGAGACACCTGAGACAGAGTTTAAGAAGTTAACATGTAGTAATGATGATTATGAGACTGATGATACTGGTGACTGGATCGTCGATCCCAATGATGATATGCATCATGGTAGTTCTATCATTTCTAAACTATTTGTAGAAAAGATGGAGGACACCGGGGTGGTTTCTATTCTGTGTTCTATTGGTTCTTTCAATATCAAATAGGCTTTGTGTGACTTAAGATCCAACATAAATTTGATACAACTGATTATATACAAGATATTAGGGATGGGGACACTCAAATCCACATCTATGAAGTTGTTGATGACCAACTCTTATTTGAAAATATCTATGGGTATTTTGCGTGATGTAGTGATAAGGGTATCATCCTTTATGTTCCTTGTTTATTTCATGGTTCTTTACTATGTGGTAGACTTTTAAGCCCTTATTATATTGGATATACCTTTCCTATCTATGGGTAGAGCATTGATTGATATGGACTTGGGGGAGATAACCTTCAGGATGAATAATAAGCAAGTGGTTTTTTGTGTGTATCTGTTAGTACAATAGCCAGATTATATTCGAGTGTTGTTGGTGATAAATACTATTGATGATGATGTTGATACAGGGTCATTGACCATTGAAGAGAGGCTTAGGGTCGAAGCATTAGTAGTAGTGAACATGAATTTTGAGAGTGTTGGTACTGGAGGATATGATGAGATGGTTAAAGCATTGCATGGTAGAGGTTCTTACAATTATGCTCCAAAATGCTGGATCTTAATCTCAAAAATAGAACCACGGCTGCTGCTAAACCATCTATTGAGGAGTTACTGGTTTTAGAATTAAAGGCCTCCCATCTCACTTATAGTATGTATTTTTAGGGTCTAACAATACCTTACCATTGATTAGTGCAATAAATTTACCAGAGTCATAGGTAGAATAATTGATATCTGTATTACAGAGGTTTAAAAGAGCCATTAGGTGGACCATAGTATATATTATGGGAATTTCACCAGGTATTTGTACTTTTAAAATACAGCTTAAGCTTGAATATGTTCCCAACATTGAGCATCAACGTATATTAAATGCTCTTTTACAGTAGGATATAAAGAAAGAAATTATCAAGTGGTTAAATATTGGAGTGGTTAACCCCATTACAGACAACAAGTGGGTTAGCTTGATTCAATGCATACCGAAGAAGGGTGGAATTATAATAGTTCCCAATGAGAAGAGTAAACTTATGCCCCTGAGATCGGTGGCCGATTCGAGATTTTGCCTGGATTATAAAAGACTGAATACTTGGACCGAAAAGGACCACTTCCCCTTTCATTTTATGGATCAGATGCTTGATAGACTAATAGGCTGGGTTGGTATTGTCTTCTTGATGGGTAGTCAAGTTACAATCAAATCACTATTTCTCTCAAGGACCAAGAAAATATGACATTTAGTTGCCCCTATGGGACTTTTGCATTCAAGAGAATGACATTAAGGTTATGCAGCGCTCCTACCACCTTTCAGCGATGCATGATGTGTATATTTTTTGATATGGTGGAGGACATAATTAAGGTCTTCATGTATGATTTTTCAATGGTTGGGGACTTTTTCAATGATTGTTTGGCCAATCTTGACAGTGCACTACAATGATGAGAAGAGTGAGACTTTGGTGCTAAATTGGGAAAAATGCCATTCTATAGTAAAATAAGGTATTTTTCTCAAGAACAAGATCTCCAAATAGGGTATTGAGGTGTATAAAACTAAGATTGAGGTAATTGAAAAGTTTCCACCACTAGTCTCAATTAAAGGTATATGGAGATTTTTGGGCCCTGTAGGCTTTTATTGGAGGTTCATCGAGGACTTCTCTAAAATTACAAATTCTTTTTGCATGGTTTTAGAGAAAGAGGTGAAAATTGTATTCAATGATTAATGCCTGAAAGCCTTTAAGTGCCTTAAGGAGAGATTGATTTTGGCTTTTTTCATCGTGTCCCCTGATTGGTCTACACCATTTGAGGTCATGTGTGATATGAGTGGAGTGGCCTTAGGGGCTATCCTAGGCCAAAGGAGAGAGAAGATCCTTTATCCTATATATTATGACATTAAGGTGTTAAACCCCATATAGAAGAACTATATAGTTACAAAATAAGAGTTGCTTGTGGTGGGTTTTGCCTTTGAAAACATCCAATCCTATTTAATTGGGATCGAAGTCATTATTCATACGGACTATGAAGCCTTGAGGTATCTGATATAGAAAAAAGAAGCCAAACCGAGATTGATTCATTGGGTTCTGTTGCTACAAGATTTGACTTTGAAGTGAAGGACAAAAAAAAAATTAAAAACTAAATTACAGATCACTTGTCTAGGAATGAGGAGAAGGCAATGCAGAAACTAGAGGATGAGCTTAAAATAAATGATACTTTTCCATATGAGCAGGTTTTGTTAGTATCTCAATACTTAATCTCCATTTTGCTAATTTGGCCAACTATTTGGCATGTGATCTTATCCCAAAAGATTTTTCCTCCCAGCAGCATAAGAGATTTAAGCATGAGGTGAGGAAGTTATTTTGGGATGATCCATATCTTTTAAGGGTTTGCGAAGATGGTGTTATTCGAAGGTGTATCCCTGAGGTGGAGATGATGAGCATTCTTAAAGCTTATGATTTATCATCAGTCGGGGGTCATCATAGTGGTACCCGCACAACCCACAAAATTATATAGTATAGGTATTATTAGCCTATGATTTAGGATGGTCATAATTATACATAAGCCTGCGACCAATGATGGTGCTAAGGCAATAATTCACAATGCCATGAACTCCTAATAGCACCAATCTTTATGCTGGAGTTATTTGATGTATGTGTGATTGACTTCATGGTTCTGTTCGTGAGCTCCTATGGCATGAGGTAAATTTTTGTAGCGGTTGACTATGTTTTGAAATGGGTTGAGGCAGCTGTGCTTCCAAATAATGAAAGTAGAAGTGTCACCACATGTCTGAAGAAAAATATCTTTTCTCCATTTGGCACTCTACGTGCTATTATTAGTGATGGTGGGTCTCTCTTTTGCAATTTTCTATTTTAGGACCTACTTGATAAACATGGTGTAAGTCATAAGGTAGTATCACTTTACCATCCTTAGCCAAAAGGTCAAGTTGAGATCTCCAATAGAGATATCAAGTCCATATTGGCAAAGACTGTGAATGCTAAATGGACTAACTAGTCTAGAAAGTTGGATGATGCATTGTGGGCCTATCATGTAGCTTATAAGACTCCCATATAATACTCCCCATATCATCTCATAAATGGCACGGCATGCCATTTGCAAATCGAGCTCGAGCATAAGGCACTATGGAGGTTCAAAAAGCTGAATTTTGAGTGGTGTGATGTAGTAAGGTCGAGATTGGGCAAGATAAATGAGTTGGATGAATTTTGATTATGTTTTTATAAGAGTTCTTCAATATACAAACAAAGGATGAAAATGTATCACTATAAGAAAATCAAGAAAAGAGAGTTTGAACCTGATGATTTGGTCTTGTTGTATAATTCAAGGCATCACTTATTTCCTAGCAAACTGAAGTCTAGGTGGTATGGGCCATTCACTATGGTTCGAGTGTTCCCACATGGTTTTGTAGAAATAAAGTGTGATGGTGAAGCATCGTTCAAAGTGAATAGGCAGTAGGTAAAGCACTACATGGGAAATCATGAGGAAGTGAAAGTTTGTGTTGAGGTAAACCTTGGTGAAGTCTAAGTAGCCAAGGTAACTGAGTCCTGCCACAATAATAAATCAAGCGTAAGTGACCAAAGAAGTTTCAGAACTTGAAGTCCAAAGGTTCAGAAGTAAGCAAAAAAGGCTTTGTCACTTACTAAGGTCACATATGGTCTGTATGTAGTACATACAGTCTACCTGTGACCAAAGTAAGTGATAGAGGTCCAAGTACAGAGAGTTGCAAGAGCTGTGTAGGAGGTCTATCACTTACCTAGGACCATATATGGTCCGTATATTGTTCGTACGACCCATAGGTGGCCTTAGTAAGTGTCCACTAACCTCAATTTTCCTTTTTTATTTGGGTTTTCTTTTCCATTCAAGGTAAATGGGCAGTGGGTGAAGCACTACATGTGAATGTAAGTATTAAGGTGGATCTTGGCAACATTTGAGTATCCAAGGCAAATAAGTCATGCCGGGACAACCATTACTGTGCTTGTCGTCGCGAGGTTTTATTGCCATGCTTATTTTTCTGTCGACCTCGGTATGGTTTTAGAATCGGTATGTCTAGGTTAAAATTTTTGTTGTGATGCATTTGGTTTTGTGTAATTAGGGGAGTTGTGCGTATTTAGGGCAGTTGTCATGTTTTTTGTTGATTTTAAGAAAAATAATACCCTTCTAAGATTTTATTTTTTCTGAACTATATGAATATATATATGTGTGACCATTGTGGATCTTGTTGTGGAATTATATTAGGGACATGACAATCATATCTAACTTGTATATGAATCGAATATGGAGTAGCTTGTTATGTGACTCTATGCCATGTATGAGTGAGATTCTACTTAGTTCCCTTTGTGTGTTAAATCCAGAACTTGCTCGGTTAGTCTTGCCTAGGTTGTAGGATATTTGGTTAGGAAAGGATCACATGCAATTTTTTATATTAGTCCATTTTTAGCCTAAATGACCTTCCTAATGTGAAATAGTATCCCCTGATCCCGATTTTGAGCCTTATAGCCTATTTTTCTTGTGACACCTTTCACTTTCCTATTTGTGTTACAATGAATCTATTTTGGCCTGGGTCCTCCTTGTATATTGTGAATCTCAACACTAGCAAATTGCCTAAGTTGAGGGTGGCTATCATAGGGGTGCATAATGTAAAATGGGTATGAAGAAGGGTAAAATAAGAGAAACGTGATAGTAGGGTTGAGTATGGAAGAAAAAGAAATAAAAGAAAAATATGAAAAACAAAAAGAAAAAAAGGAGAAAATGAATAAATAAGAGAAACCACACCCAACCTGAATGTGCATTAAAAAGATAAAAGAGAGAAATAAGGGTGGCATATAAGGAGATTTGTTAAATTATGGACCCAGATTAATGTAGTGCCTCAGAGGCTTAGTCTCTTGATATATCTATATGTACCATACCAGCTCCCAAGCCTATATTACAAGTCGAATAAAGTCCTATGGTGATCCTAACTTGACTATCTGAAAACCAAGGTAAAGAAGAGCAAACTTATGGTATTTGATGCACATTGGTAGAACTTCTCTTTTGAGCGTGAGTGTCTCTTGACTGTCCCCGCATTGATATGTATTATTCCATATGCGTGAGTGGGACTTCTTCATTGTGAGGGTACATGGGTTGTATTGCTAGCTGCTTACTTGTTTCGGTAGTGTAACTTGTATATATACATGTATTTCTATTGCTAATTTAATTGCCATACCTTGATTCCTTTGTGTCACACTGTAGTGCTTTATGTTTACACATAGTTGGTTTTGAATTATTTATATAGGAGGGGGTAATGTGTTTGAGCTTAAAGTGATGATTGACTACCTTAGATAACTTAGATTCTCCCAGTTAAGCATCGTGCTTTTGTTTTGTTTTGTTGTGTGTCCTAAGGATATACAAATGTTCTAAGTTGAGGGTATTGATTTGCTATGGATTTATAGTACTTTCAACACTTAAAAGGATAAAACTATACAAGTTTATTAGGTTGTTTAGTGAGATATGATGTGTTTTGGGTATGTTTTGCAGGAAATCACGTTTCTGAAGCTACACGAAAGAAACATATGAAAAATGAAGTTTTGGGCTACTTATTAGGCATTTCTAGGCGTAAGTGCCACTTACCGGGCGTAGGTGACCAAAGTAGGGGTCCGAACTTGAAGTCCAGAGGCATAAAAGCAGGAAAAAGAAGACCCTATCACTTACTAAGGGCATATACTATTTGTATATGGTACATACGGTCTGTATGCGACAAAAGTTAGTGACAGAGGTCCAATTACAGAGAGTTGCAGGAGCTGTGCAGGTGGTTAGGCACTTACTTAGGACTACATACAGTCCGTATGTTGTACATACAGTTAGTAGGTGGCCTAAGTAAGTGGCCACTAACCTCAATTTTCTTTTTTCATTTGGGTTTTGATTTTTAAGGTTTCCTTATATCCTATATATTCGCTTTTGACGTTTTGTAGTTAGGACACACTCTTAACACTTACAAACTTATAATTGATTCCAATATTCAGATTTTGATCTTGGGATTACTATGTTCTTGATTTTAGTTGATAATTCAGCTGTTGTCTTTGAGTTTTACAATCATTGTGCTATTGTTTAATTCTTTTCATTATGAATTCCGTTTGTCATTTTACAAGCATGAGCGGCTAAAGCCCTTAGCTAGGGCTATGGGAAACCAGACATATTGACAAAGTAGGGAAACTGCTAAGTTGTTCCAAACCAGTATCTTTGCATGATTGTATTATCTTTAGTTTGATAGATGTCTTAGTGGCGGAAAATGGTAAAATTCCACCTAGATTATCACTACTTACTCCACAATAGGAGTAGTGACTAGGAAAAGATAATTACAACAGTAATTTTAAGATTAACTATCGATCTAGGATAATCAGTATCATCTATGTAAGATGGTTATCTATCAACTAATAACTTGAGACTCAAAAGGTAATAGTTAATTGGGATATAGGATAAGGGTTAGTAATGCGACATCCTGAGACTCAAAAGGTAATGGATGAAATCCGTCAATGAGTCCATAAGACATTTGATGGTACATAACTTATCAGATTCTACATGCAAGGTACTAGGTTGGTTCAATAAAGAACGACAATCCTACTGAGTTGAGAATCCAGGGGGAACAAAATCCTAGTATTTTTCTTCAACTTATTACAACCAAAGTTGAGATTTTCTACTTGTTCGAGATTACAACAACAGACCCCCCATTTACTTTCTGTTCATCCCGTTGAGTTCTACAAACAAGAGAT
The DNA here is from genome assembly GCA_030864225.1 of Capsicum baccatum var. pendulum. NCBI lineage: Eukaryota > Viridiplantae > Streptophyta > Magnoliopsida > Solanales > Solanaceae > Capsicum > Capsicum baccatum. Next base: position 67,969,704 of record CM061558.1, on the reverse strand, counting down.
ACAAATATTTTTCTTCCCTATGGGTTTGAATCCAACCTAGTTTGGTTAATATACTTGAAAGAGATTGGTTTATCCTTTTTTTGGAGGTGTATTTTGGGTGTTGATCAGCTATGCACCCTCAAATCATGACATTCAAATTAACCCTTTTACATTTAGTTCTATATCGAGAGTTTTAATTGCAAAAAATCCTATAGAATCGTTATTGTCTTAGCTAATATAAAAACATGATAAACTTTATTTTATTTACCCAATCCATTCACAGATTTCCCTTGACTATACCTCACTTGAATTTATCCAAGACTAGCCTAGCCTAAAATTTCTAAATCCAATTCGGGGAAAATCTTAACCTAAACTTTTATATGTTAGACTTACCTGTAACGATGGAATGGTTATTAAAACAAATATCAATTTACCTATCGTTCATTCCCAAATGATCAGATAAGAAAAATAAGACAACTCAAGAAAAGATAAAACTACTAGCATCCTCAAACAAGTGAGGGTACTTATCCCGCATGTCCTTCTAGATTTTCTAAGTATCTTGCACCTCTATATTATTCCTTCATTATACCTGTGTGATTCAATTTTCCTTATTCCTCAACTTACAGACGTCCAGATTAATAATAGCAACTGGTTTCTCCTTATAATAAATATCTTTATCTAGAAAACCAAAATCACATTTGACAATGTTATCCCTAACCCCATGATATCTCTTGAGCATGGATTTATGGAACACCATATGGACCCTCAAAAAGTTGGGTGGTAATGACTACCTATATGTTATCCGACCCATGTCCTTAAGAATCTCAAACAAACCTATATACCAAGCCTTAGCTTGCCCCTCTTTTAAAACCTCACGATTCCCTTTATAGGATATATCTTCATTAAAACTTTTTTGCCAATATTTAATGACACGCCCTTTGCCTTACAATTTGCCTACCTTTTTTACCTTTTATAAGCTGCCAACAACTTGGTTTGAATAGACTTCACCTTCTTCTGAGCTTTCTTTACCAAGTTTGTTCCCAAAGGTTCCACCTAGCCAACTTCAAACCATCCTATGGGTGACCCATATTTTCTATCATAGAGTTCTTTGAATAGAGCCATATAAATGATAGAGTGATAGCTATTGTTTTATTAAAACTCACACAATGACAAAACCTTATCCAATGATCACCAAAGTCAATCACACATGCCCTAAATAGTTCCCTCTGATTACCTGTCAGTTTTAGGATGAAAAAGAGTGTTAAAGTCAAGCTTAGTGCCCAACTCTTCATATAGCCTATCCTAAACAAAAACATGAATTACATACCTCTATTAGAAATAATGAAAATTGGCACCATATGTAGCCTCAATATCTTCTTGACATAAATGTTGGATAACTGATTTGAGCAACTTTAATCAGGGTAAAATAAGCTGACTAGGTTAGCTTATCTGCTATGACCCAAATAGAGTCATGATGATCCCAGGTCTTGGAATGACCTTTCATGAAATCCATATTTATTCTCTCACACTTCCACTTAGGAATGGTCATCATCTGATGTAAACTCGTAGGCCTTTGATACTCGTAGTTAACCTCTTAAGAATTTGGCATTTAGACCCTACTCCATTATATCTCTTTTAATCTTGGGCCACCAATAAAGTTGTCTCAAGTCACAATACATCTTTGTTGCACCCGAATGAATAGATTATTGAGAGACATGAGCTTTAATAAGAAAACCTGGAATCAAATCACTAACTCGAGGCATGAATATGCATTCCCTCACAATCAATATCCCACGTGCATCAAGTGTGGCATCACAAGCTTCACTACATACTACCTTGTTTAGGAACATATTTAAATTCTCATCTTCAAGCTGTCTACACTTGATCTGATCAAGGAATGTTGAACTTTACTCCATACTAGCGAGTAGTCCATCTCTTTTAGAAATACCAAACTTTATAGACAAAGATTCTATATTTTGAATCTCTCTAGCCAAGGGTCACCTTGGCCCCATCAAAAAAGCAAGACTATCCATAATTATTAATTTTCGGATCAATGCGTTTACCACCATATTGGCCTTACCCGAATGGTACAAGATGGTCACATTATAGTTCTTTAAAAATTCAAGTCCATTTACATGAACACATTTTGCATTTACACCTTTTCTACCTCAAATTCAGGTCAATTTACATGAACACATTTTGCAAACTACGATGGTCTGTAAATACTTTACACGTGGCACTATAGAGATAGTGTCTCCAAATCTTAAGTGCAGAGACCACTACTGCCAACTCTAAGTCATGGGTCGATAATTCTTCTTATGAGGCTTTGATGTTGGGTGTATTTACATGCCTAAACACCATAATTTACCCATGTTATAGCTAAGTTTTGAGGATAAAATATATAATTCCTGCACTTTTAGTCCATTTTCCTGTAAGTGAGCTAACCAACGTGATTAGCATATTTTTAGGTATTAATGATGAAGATTTCAGCACTTTGTGGACCTTTGGGCAGCAAAGGAAAACTTCATGTAAGAAGGAAGGCAGCTTTTGGAAGCTTGTGGACTGAAAGTGATGCATGGAGAATCTGTCCTGGGCAAAATCAGTATTTCTTAATACTTAGGGGTGCAGCAGTAACCTAGTAGGATTAGGACAAGGATGTTATAAAAACCCTATTTGCTGAATTTTTCAGCAAGCATTATCATTCAATTCTATTTTCTTTTCATTCGACTTTAGTATTATTCACGTTACAATTTTTGTAACTTTAGACAGAGAAAAATGCTACAAGAACGGCTAGAGAGGAAATCATGTCATTGTCATAGTGACGCCAATACATACACATCGTGAGATTGTTATCGTTTTGGTATGGTGATGATGTCTTCGTTGCTTTCCTTTACATTCATGAGTAGCTAAACTTCTCTGTTAGGGTGATGGAAGCCTTTTGATATACTATCTATTACTATGAGTTTGTGAATTCTTGATGTGCATGCTACTTATATCATTACTCTCTTTGTTTTAATTAAATTCTTATGGTTGCAAACATATAGAATATGCCATTATAGCATTAACTTGTTCAAGAGAAAAGTTACATGTTTGGAAAAGAGAGTATGACAAGGAAATAGGGCTACCAACCCCTGTTTACACGTTAATGCCTTAAACGGATTAACCTCTTCGAGAGTTTGTACTGTTAGTTATACACTTTAAGCTCGAGAGAGTTAAAGTGAAATAATCCTGGATGGTCGAGAGACACTACGATTTACCATTAGAATACGAATCTCTATAAGTGCATGCATTTCTAAATTCCGTATTACTTATAGTTAATAGATACGTAGAACTCATAAGGTGGACATAACCCTAACTTATTACTCTCTGTGATTAAATCTTACCAATCAAAGCATTCATTCGTTACTTTGATACTCTTAATTCACGCCACAATTAAATCCCCCTTTTCCGCAGAATTTTTCGACCAACAGTCTACTAATAGTTGCAATACTTAGTGACCAAGTATTCCCTGTGGGATTCGACACCCAACCCAGTTGGGTTCTATATTTGACAGCGACCGCTTACACTCTTACGAGAGCTGTAGTTTGGGCGTTATCAGGCTTCAATTGCCTTGAAGCATAGGCAATCACATTCCTGTACTGTATCAAATCAAGTCATGGGTTGGTAATTCTTCTTATGAGGCTTCAATAAAATCCTTACCTTCTTCCAGCAGGGAAAGAAAAGAGGCTATAAACAAAAGGTTCTTGAGCATTTACAAACTCTTCTCACATTTATCTGACTAAGCTAATGACACTTTATGTTGAGTCAACCTTGTCAAGTGAGCAACAATAGATGCAAAATTCTTGACAAACCTCTGATAGTAACTAGAAAGACCTAAAAAACTCCTAATATTAGTCATAAAGTTAGGTCGAACCCAACTCTTAAAAACCTGAATCTTCTAGAGATCAATCATCATCCACTTTTCCAAAATAACATTTCCTGAGAAGGCAATTGAAAAAAAACCAAAACTCGCATTTTAAGAACTTAGCATATAACTGCTTCTCCTTCAAAATCCCTAATGTAATGCGAAGATGACCTACATGTTTCTCCTTAATCTTGGAGAAAACCATAATATCATCAATAAACACAATTACAAAAGAATCTAAGAAAGACATAAAGATACCATTCATTGATCTCATGAAAGGTACTGGTGCATTAGTCAACCCGAATGACATCAGTAAGAACTCATAATGCCTTATCGATTTCTAAAGGCCATCTTAGGTATATCCTCAAGATGAATCTTTAATTGGTGATAACCGAATGTCAGGTTCTATCTTGGAGAAAGTAGAATCACCTTCAAATTGATGAAAAAGATCATCTATATGGGGCAAGGGATACTTATTCCTAATGGTAATTTTATTCCACTATCTGTAATTAAAACACATCCCTAGGCTACCATCCTTCTTCTTAACGAATAACATTGGAGCACCCCAAGGGTAAAAATTAGGTTGAACAAATCCCTTATTAAGTAAATCCTAAAATTGAGTCTTGAGTTCCTTCAACTAAATCAAAGACATTTGATAAGGAGAAATAGAAATGGGGTGAGTATCTGGCTCTACACTAATATAGAACTCAATGTCCTGCACTAGAGACATACTAGGAAAATTTGTGGGAAATACCTTCTAAAATTCTAACATCACATATAATGACTCAGTTGAAGAAGATATTGTACTAACATCTTGAGGATGTGCTAGAAAAGCCGAACACCCTTTCTTAACTAACTTCTTTGCCTGCTCTGTGCGACTTCTTTGGTAACACCTTTGACTAACTAACTTACTTCACTTTTTCCTCCTCTTTTACATAATCAACAACATTATTAAAAGTATTTCCTGTACAAACCATAAAATCAGTCAAAATATGTTAAGTCAATACTCAGGCCTTTCACAAACATCAGAATCCTCTCTTTCTTTATACCAAGTAACTCAATATCATAATGGGACAAAGCATAAAAGTTTCCCTCATAGGCTGCAACAATCATATTACCTTGCTCAAGGGCCAAAAACTCATAATTATTGTGATCACAAAGAGTACGAGGTATATACTTCTCCAAAAATAGGGTATGAAGCTAGTCTATGTCAATAGAGGCAAAGATGGTGACCGGCACTCCACATACTCCCTCCACCACTTCTTGGAATAACCTTGCAATTGGAAAGTGACAAACTCAACACCATATTGCTAAACAATACCAATTTTATGAAGCCTTTCATAATAATCAACAATAAGCTCAAATGTGTCTTCCATCCCAGAGCCAACAAATGTAGGAGGCTTCATCTTCAAGGACTTGATCAACATGCCATGCTCAATCCTAGTTATAAAAGGACCTAAAATTGGGTGAGGGAAAATCTAAGTCCCTAAGGCCCCATCCATTTTAGGAGAAATTGTAGCAGTCAGCAGAAAACCTAGAAACTGATAAGAAAGTGTAGCAAGAGTGGCCCTTGTACTGACCAATTCACACATAAAAGAATGCACCTACTGAATCACCTTAGAATAAATATAGAAAGCGTTGAATCTTCGACCGGCTCTACCTCTTTCTGCTCTACAACATTTGTATTTATCTTTGCAACCCTTTTATAATAATCCTAGGGTAGGAGAAGTGTCAGCGATCTATGATGAGGCTGAATAACCATTGCTCAAGCTCTACCCCTAGCAGGTGTTGTTCTTTCTATATTCCCTTTTCCCCATTCCTTTCGCATCCTAATCTCCGAATAACGTGTGGGGGCTATATTTCTGGCTCTATTTACTCTAGTAGTAACCATATACAAACAAGAGAATAAAGAAGGTCAAATACCAATTTGTATTACCAGATACCAATTGGAATTAATTCATAGAATGTAAGAACAAAGAAATGATAGTTTCCTAAAGTTTTATAGCCTTTAGAACAAAAGTACAGATGTATTCATACCATTTAGCAAGACTATACTAGACTCATTTTGGTATAATGAGATCAACGAACCTAAGGTTCTGATATGACTTTGTCATAAACTAAACACCCTATGAGTGGGACCCATACTAACTCCCCGATGGGAGAACCAACTAACCTCAAAACATCAACCCAACACTTAGACAAAATAAGGAAACTAACTATTTTGCACTAAACAAAACAATGTCTCCAATATTCTAAATGATAAAAATTTTGGAAGAAATAAATTGTAACAAATCTTTCACAACCTAAAAGTCATTAAACCAAAACACTAATAAGTATCAATAAATGCGTTCAACCCAAAATAACTAAAATGTCTATGTCTGAAATAATGGACCAAAAATCGAATGAAGAACTCATGGCAGCCCAAAAGATATATGAGAAAAATAGGAGCTCACCACTACTTTGAGTCAAGAAAATTGTGCACAAATCAAAGGCCGAATTGACAAGTCATACTAGGATATGCATCATAAGGATATAGTAAATAGCTTGGAACATAGAAGAGTCTCAACTATTCGATATCAATAAAGAATTAAGTTTTACCTCAAAACACCAATCAATAAATAATGCAGTACAGATGATATGTTATGAAATTCAATGGTCAATACATACTGGTACACACCCTTTTCTATCACGGCCTTATTTTCTCAAGTCATGATGGCATATACAATAACCCACTAGTAGGTAAGAAAAATCATAGTACAGAATAACTAGTAATGGACTAATAAGAAAATGGATTCAAAACAAACTAAAAGAAAAGATTAGATAAGAAGTAAGTAAATACATCCCCAAAACCTAGTGAGATCAGTACAAGAGCTTCTAATACAATAAGAGTACAAAGTAGAATACATAGTAAATGTATACAAAGCCGTCTTTGATATACAAAAGTAAAGATTAGTCTAATAGTAACTGGGAGAGAAAGGACAACTATGGATTCAGGAGATCACCCTGAATCTCCGATCCATGTCTACTCCACATAATGTAAACATTAACGATGAGAAATTATACTATGATTTGCAGGCTATAGAAGTGTAGTATAAGTACCAAACATGAGGTACTTAGTAGGCAGTGGCCGACTGAGCTCTAAAGATAATGCATGTATAAATAACATGTGAAGTTGGAATATAACTACATGCAACTACTCAGAAAATGAAACATAAAAATAGTAATGGATAAGTAAAGGTAAATTTTTAGGTACTACCGGTATTCAAGGATGAAACACAGTTCTGTAACTAGTACATATGATAGTATAATAAAGAAAGGAATGTACACAATATACAATTCTAGTAGGAAGGAAGGGAATAATATACAAATAGTAGACAAAGAAGAATATATATAACTCACTATACTGATAACTAATTATGAAGACACTATACTGAGGGAGCTAGTCCAACCTTACAAGAATCATAACCAATAAAGGGTCTAACACTAGCATAAGTAGGATCTCTAACTAAAATCTACATAGACAAGAGATAGTATAACAATAATCAATTGTTACCATAGTAAAAAATATGGGAACTCAAAAGTGTACCTACAACCTCGAGTATTAATCCATAACCAAACTGCCATGATCTATACAATAGTATCCAGTAAATATATAATCTGTAAGCCCTGACAAATAATAACCTACCCAATCTTTCATAAGCCTGGAAGGCATAGACAAACACTCAACAAATAAAAACAATAACCTATACCTATACAGCTACCCATAAGTCCGATAGATACAAGTGCCAAATAATTATACTAGTAGTAGGCAATGCATAATAATGAATGAATTCAAGGATTATCCAGTATCATCAGCCAATTATTCTAAAATGAACCATGTATATGTATCTCCTTCAGCTCATAAAGACAGAACCTACAATGACCATCCTTCTTCAATATCATGACTTATTAGATGAAGAGGCCCACAGGGGACTCGAGATATCCATATACATTGACTGGTCCAAAACTAGGATTTTCAGTAACCATCATAAGCAATCTACTTTGACCAGTACCAGAAAGAAATAAGACTGTAATAATTCCTTGACTTGAACCGAGGCTAACTGAATGTAAATCTATAAACCCATTTGCTAAGTTTGAATATAGGACTAAAATGGTTTAATAATGTAAAAAGGGTTAGAAGCTCCCTCGACCATAGGGAAACAAGTAGTAGTAAAATGAGTGAATCAATAATGGACCATAATAAGCCTCAGTCAGATTTTCAAGTAGTATATTTAGTTTAAAATATCATAAACCAATAATAAGGGTGGTACGATTTCCATTTTCAAAGAATCAATTTTAGAAGTTAAAAAAATTTGGGAATAAATTCCTTTTTAGTAATAGTAGTAAAATAAAGGTTCTAACTAGAATCAGAGCACTTAATCTGTAAATGTATCTAAATATATGCATGCCATCATCAATATCCAAATAATACACTGTAAGCATTTACGCATTCATAACTATCCATGCCTGTTCAAAGGATATATTACTAATCTGGCGTCCAACTGATATCGTAACCACGGCCTTGGCCCCAACAATATATAACTCAATAAGATAGTAATGCCAAAATCAAGAAACTAGGTTAAACAGGGGTATAAAGCTACTAAAAGGGTATAATCTAGAAATATCACATAAAATACTAAGTAATATGGTAAGTCTTTTACTAAAAGACCCCTTATGAAAATCTATTGTTAATCAAGTCTATAACCAGGTGTAAGAGGATCCTACAGCCTTAACAGGTATTCTAGACTAAGGTTTAGGTTACATTTCCATTCTAAATACCTTAGTTAGGTAAAGTCATGATATATTCTAAGTATAAAAATAACCTATAATCCCCACCTAGCATGCAAAATATACAATACACAATCACATAGAGATAAGTACACCAAAGCCTACCTCGATGTCGACCAAAAACCTTGAACTGTCCATGAGCGGCTCGTCCCCTCCACTCAATCTTCAAAAACTTATGAAAAACGTCCAAGAATCAGGAAAAATCCTCCTAGATCCAAGTTTGGCAGTAAAATCTAAACTAGAATAACTAGATGTCGATAATTGATTTTCTACCGGTGGTCGAATATGGACTAAAACATATTTTTCTCCATAATTTCCATCCAAATATTAATTTATGCAATATCAATTTATATATTACACTAGGTAATGAAAAATTAAGAACCCTACAGTTCCATATCTATATATAGTCACTAACCATATTCGTTTGACAAATTAAGAAATAGTGATTCATTTAATTAATTTGATAGCAAATTAACCAACTAATGACACATGTATGCTACCTAATCTCTAATATTTTTTGGCCACTTCATCCACCTCTATGTGGAGCGGAATGGCAACTCTCAAGATCATTTCAATCCCATTACCTATGTTTTTGGGTATTGCATAGGTTCGTGGTTAAATAAATACAATTTTTTAAATATACCACGATTAATAGAAATTTATTTCGAATAAAGCCTCTATTATATAATAAGAATTTTTTAACATAATTAAACTCATTAGCTCCATTTAAAATATTAATAATATAAAATTATTGTAATATAGTATAAATATATCATAAATAAAGATTTTTCATAAATATGAAATACATTTTAAAAAGACAATAAAAATAAAAATAATAAATTTACTAAACTATACATTTAAGAATAAACGGAACATTAATGAGATTCTCAACTGAATTATCTAAAACCCGAACCACCTGTTCTGGAAGGTCATATATAATAGGTAGCAACTATCGAGAGACTTGAAATGCTGGAAATACATGAAACCTGAATAATAACCTAAAGGGACATGATATTTTCACAGTGGTATGTTGTGAGGTGGAACCTATGTGGGACTCATGAAGTCTATATACCCCTTTCAGAATCTTATCTCAAGCTCAAAATTTCATCTAGAATCTTACATAGACTAAAATTCCATCTAACAACTTACCTTGAACTAAATCAATAGAAGATGGTTAATTTTCTTTCAAAATAACTGTTTCAAATTGTACAATTCAATTTATCTATGAGATAGTGAATATTTATGATTACAAAGATAAAATAAATCATGGTAAAACATATATGTTTAAAACCTCAAGACAATGTTCAATGGATAAGCAAGCCTCAATATCAAATTATAAGTTTAAAGCTCACATTATTTAAATAGTATAAGCCCCAATTTGAGGATAACAATATTAATCCATCTCATCAAATACTTTAATTCACTAACTCATCCATCCAATAGCATAGTTTAAATGGTAAGTCCCAACACGAGCACAGATTGAAGAAAAATAAGTCATAACCACCTCGAAGACTAAGCACCATGCCACAAACCACTGCCAAAGAGTTTTTTCTTTCAAAATAACCTCGATTCACTCCCAATCTATTAAGAGCATATTCTATATGTGAGCACGAGTCAATCTATTCATAAATTGTTAAACTTTAATTCTGGGTCTAAAAAGTCAATCCCAAGACCTAAGGGTAAAATTGAAATTTTATTTGAAAATCATGTTACACATAACTTAATGAGTTTAAATATGAAATTTCATTAAAAAAAAGTTAATATCAATCTTCAAATCATCAAAATACCATTTTTGTAAATTTATCTTAACAAACCTAAATTATCAAGTTTAAAAATCAAAATTTGAAGAGTAATCCATGAATAAATCATTGGGAAATGAGCAAAAGAAGTGTAATAATCTTATGCAAAGAAGAATTATCGAGAACACCCTTTGAATCTCCCAAAATTAAGTTCCTAAGCTTTAGAAAGCGAATAATGAAGTTCTTGACCAAAAAATGGAAATTAAATATTGTCCTTTCTATTTAATTCTTTCCAAATGCAGGATCTTTGTTATGTTCGTGAAAACATCCAATCCCTCCACAATCATAAATTGCAAAGGGTCTGATCACATTTACGCAGAATGATCCAAACATGGCCTAGTACATTCCTACTAATTCTTCGCAATCACAATCCCCATCGACGTGATCATAATAAAGGAGATCATTGACTTTCACAATAAAGAATGATATTTTACCAGTAACAAAATAGATAAAACACCCATAAGATCCTAAAATAACCAAATATTACTGAAGGTCAACTATATCAACTACAAAACCTTCAAAAATATAAAACTTACTTAATACTTAATCAATCACCTTGATAACTGTGCCACCCATTCTCTTAGATCACAAATAACATAAAGTAACTGTATAGAAGGGTAAAATGTATAAGATTTACTAAAAATGAAAAATCAAAGTAAGGGTTGTTACATCATCTACCACTAATACACACGTCCTTCCTTGAATGTAATGATAAGGAAGGTACCTAAACTGTCAAAAAGTTGGGGATATCTACTCTACATGTACAACTCATTTTCCTATGTAGCCTCCTCAAATAGAGATGCTTCTATTGAGTCTTTAGTAAGGCTATCTCTTTGGACCTCAACTCCCAAATCTTTCAATCCAAAATGACTACGGGATCATTTTAAAATGTTAGATCTTGAGAAAAATCTATTAAACCCCTATGAATAATATAAGAACCATTGAAATAATACTTCTTCATCAAGTCATGGAAAATTAGATGAATAGTTAAAATACCTAAAGGTAAATACAACTCATACGTGACCTCCCCAACACGCCTAAGGATTTCATAAAGTATAATAAATATTAGGATGGGCTTTCCCTTCTTCCCAATCCTCATCACATCCTTCATCAGTAATACCTTTAACAAAACTCCTTACTAACCATAATTTCTTTGTCATGAATTATCTGATATGTAGAATTTTTTTGTTTACATTGGATGCTCAAAACCCGTCGTACATAAAATTAAGCTTATCCACCAAATCTTTGAACAATTTGGCACCATATTTCCTATCTTCAGATGAATCAAAAAAACCATCTAAAAGTCTATGCTTTCTTCTACATAGAGTGTAATGACCTAAAAATATCATTACACTGAAAACATTCTAAAAACGTTTTATGATGACTAAAATCCTCCTATTTGGTTTGATGGAATTTAATTTGTAGGGTGAAATGGGGACCAACATAATTAGGAAAACAATTTAAGAAAAATTAGACCTACCTGTTACCTATCACTGCAACGGTAAATTCAATCGCTTCAGTAGAAACCAATGGTAGCCATCAAGATCTTCTCCTTCAAATATTTTTGTTTTAACCTCCTAGGTATCCCTATCCTCTAAAAATACCTTGAGATAACCTTACCTCCACAACTATGAGATTACAAAGATCAAGTTTCATGAGGATAATTTTTTTGGAACACCCGATGGAAATTCAACATGGGTAGTGTTATAGCATATACGAGACAACTTTCTCCTCTTAATAACTATATTATTTATCTATGAGATAGGTTACAGTTTAGTTGCAATATAATTAGGCTAGATTTATGTATTACTGATAATAGTGCTGTGACTTTTCATGATTAGGCTTTCGAGCATGGTGTTTGGACAAACATGATAAAATTTAGTTCAGCTTTAATAATGTTTAAATTTTTGTGGTACTCCATTGGAGTGACATTTATGGAATAAAATGAGTTAAATATCTTGAGAATTATGACTAGTTGAATGAATGTCATAGCTTACAAGTATGGTTGGGGTATAGTATGATAAAAAAGGGGGTATAAGAAGTAAGCTAGGGTTTGGTCAAAATTCTCTTAGGAATATAGATAATTGTGACTTATATTAAGAAGGGTTATGATGCATTCGTATAAAGTAACAGTTAACAATTAAACTAACTAATTTTTAAGTGACATATGAGTGTAATTGAATGGATAGAACATCTTAAGGGATAGCATAGTGTGAAGGTACATATCAAAATGGGTAACTTGGTAAGGCTCATCAAATAGTAAGGGTAAGGATAGTAAGGCTCAGTATGAGTATCCTGACTAGGGTATTTGAAAAGAATTGAGGGTGATGTTGGAAACACCAGTATGGGTGTACATGATGGTATAGACATATATAACTATGTATAAGTATGAAAATAAGATTGATGTATTATTTTTTGTATGTGAATTAAAGAGTTGTTATCTCCTTCAGGCACTCTGTGACTATTGATTGAGTAGGAATGGATTAGTGTAAAGATATTGATGTTGAATTCATGATGTCATGATGTTATTATTTATGAGTTGTGATGATAATGGTGATAATGATATTGATCTTAATGTTTATGATACTAAAATTGATGTTGATGAGATTGAGAAGAGAAAGAGATGATGTATACATCTTATATACATACATTTATTAATAGGCACAAAATATTCGGTTATGTTTATATAATGTTGTTGGTTCCTTAAGTGGTATGAATTTATTGATTGAATGCAAGGTATCTATTGGCTTATGTATAATACTTATTCCTGTAAGTATATAGTTGTATAGGTAATATATATTGTAGTATTCCTATCACAATGTTGTTAATGCCATGAGTGTCTTAGTGGTTGTAAATCACATAGTGCATTACATTAGTTGATCACTGAGGAAATTTAGCCCAGTCGTGGGGTGCACTCATGTCTTAAATTACTAAAGTCAATAGTTTTATCTGAAATGGCTTAGGAATTGTAAAAATAGGAATAATAAGTTAGTGAAGGTTTAAAGAAGGTAAGTTAGAGTGGATTTTCAAAGGACAAAGACTTACGATAATGGTAAATAGCTGATAGGTCATAAAAATGCTTAAAATTTTGTGTTAATAATTTCACATTCAAAGAATTAGAAGATTTTAAGTTTACTCGATACTATAATCTCTCACTATTTACTATTAATGTTATTTGTTTCTATGCCTTGTCGGCCAATGATACCTACCGGTACATGTAGTTGTACTGATGCTACACTTACTATATTACAAACTGAAGATGTAGCCATAGTGTAGGTCATTTAGAGTTTCTATACAAATAAAGATGATCACTCTACCACAACTTCTATCCTCTCGATCTTACATGGATGCTAGGTTTTTGAGTGTCATGTTTCTTGCCTAGGGCTCTTGTACTAGTTTAGGCTAGTTTCTGAGAATTTACTATTGATCTTTTTTGCATTACTTTTACCTATCATATATATATATATATATATATATATATATATATATATATATATATATATAAGTTAACACGATTAATAGGTTGAATAAGTAATTAGTTAATTAGATGAATGAATTATATTGTTTAAATAGAATTATTTTAACTTTCACTCTAAATGAATGGTTGGATAGTAAGTGTTAATCTATCTAGGTTAGGGTTAGGTAGGTGCCTACATAACCTGTGGCTTTGGTCATCATAAGATCTATTAGAGCGCAAGTTTCCGGTCTTCTAGTACTAGAGAAAATGTCGTGTAAAGTTTTTCAAATTTGTGTGTTGACATCCCTATTAAATATGTATGAAGCTACAATGCATCTAGGAATCTGTCACGCTTTCTTTTCTACCAATCATGGTACATCTGTGTTGTCTCCCCGAATTAAGTCCAATTGGTATGTTGTAGACTCCAATTGGTATCATAACCATCACAATTGGTTAAATTGGTCCAAATTGGTATCTCAATAATATTTAGAAGGTTGGAATAGCGTTATTCTAACTGGTAGAGGTCAATAAGAGAGATATGATTTGTGTTCTAATATTGTGAGTTATGTTTTACGTGTTTGATAAGTGCACCTTTGGGTGGTTATGTTGTTTTATGTCATAAATATTGTATTTGTTAGTACAGTTGATAAACATAAATCTTTCATTAATTAGTCGATTATGCTTACAAGGAAAATACTTATGCTTCACCATGTGATGATTATAACCCTTTATCTACTAAAGTTTATTTTGATTTCTATGATGTGTGTCCAAGGGCCCTGAGGATCGTTGTGATTTTGGGGTGTATTTTTATTTCTGGGACTCGAGGTGTTGACACCTAATTTTTGCCCTCCACGACTAAATTTAATTTTGAGTTTCTTTGATTTTCAATAAAATTGAAATATTTATTTCTCCAGAATAAAATTTTTTCAAAGGAATTCACTTGGGTAAGTTTGTCATTTTAAGTAGTGATTATATATTATCGTATTCAATTATACGAAATTATATAATTTTGTTACTTAAATATCTTTTTTCATAAAATATCAGATTTTAATCAAGGTTTGTATTGAAATAAATTTAAAGGATTTAAATCTTCATTTAAATATAATTTCTTCTCAAAATAAATTATTTGGATAAATACATATTTGATTTTATAAATCAAGAAGCTCGGACTTAAAGGAGGTATTAAATCATCTTGAATTTTTTTATTTAATTTAGCCTATTTATTAGATTTAGCCATAATCGAGATCAAAATGGCCACAATTGCAATGCAATTGGCCAATTGATTTTCGATTTTGCTAAAATTTAAATGAATTGGCCAAATCACCAATTACATAATCCACCCAATACCCAATTAAACCAATTCTAGCCTATTTGTCCCTTTAATTTTTACCAGCCCACTCAAAAAATATCCCGACCTGGCCGACTTTAGGTTGCTTCTTCATTAGCTTTAAACAACACAAATTCTCAAACAAACCATAAATCCACCGACCAATAATTTCAACTGAACCAGATCTGATTTCAACCCACCTGCATGTTTTCTCAAAAGCAAAACCCGTCTAAATCCAAAATCAGACTGCTCCAACAGTCTCATCCGATCCCATAATCCATCCGAATGTGACCCATTGAGTTGTTATGCAAATAAAACCCTAGAATCCTCTAGAAACGAGGCTAGGTGTCCCCCTCAATGGCTAAATTCCACGAATCTCAGGATGACCAGTACGAATTCGTATGTTTTTGGCAAATTTTCATTAGTTGGAATGAAATTTCTTCCCTATTCGCTGCCTATTCCGGATTTGAGGGAGAAGAAATGAAAAAATTGGTACGTTTGTAGATGAAAACCAAGATGTAGGGAGATTTGAATTTGAAATTCCAAAATATCCTTTTTTTTCACGTCCCAAAATACCCCTATTTCAGTCTTTTATATAAGAATCCTTTGGGTCATTGTTTGAGGTTGTTGGAAACTTTGGGTGTTGAAAATTCTTGGGTCTGATATGGGGTTCGAAAATTAGGGTTGGAAATTTTGGATTCAGAAAAAACGAAGGAAGAAAAAAAAAGGTGGAACATTTTTCTGAGAGAAATTCTGGTTTGAAAAAACTGAGAGAGAAGGAAGAAAGGAAAAGAAAGAAATTTTCAAGGAAAAATTAAATCTTTGGTAGAAATACTATTCTTTTTTTGAAAGTTTGTCAGCTAAATTAGAGTCTAGAGTTGACGGTCAAGAAATTTTCAATGGTTGTGATCTCCATACTAGGTCGTTGTCTCATTTTGCTGCTCCCAAACAGGTAATATACTTTTTCATTCAATGTTTGGATCTCTTCTGCTTCATCTCATCATTCTTTATACATAACGCTATTAGCAATAATCTTTTATGCTGGGAGTAGTTGTAAAGGCCTTGTCGGCCATAGAATTTGAATGATCATTATAATGTTTACTGAATCACTGGTTATCCCATGTTGTGGTTTCTTTGAGCATATTTTTGTGATGATCTTTTGATTAGTTAAAGCATCGTTGATCAAGAATTTGCAGCCTTTAACGGTTCATTGAGTGATCCTATGTTCAAGACCCCTGTTGTAAGATGTTATATCATCGACTAGTCTCAGCTTTGTTGGACGAAAGCCAAATGTGTAATTTTTCTTTAAACCTATTCAGAACTTTGGGTCGGTTGGTTTAAATTTCATGTTTTCTTTTGTTTGTCTTCCTCTCGAATATCTTATGACATTAGAGTCCATTCATCCCGAGCATGCTATCTTTATATTGCGGAATATTACTATCCGACTAGTTGTGGTAGTGTTCGAATGTTTTTGTCCATTTGTGTCTTTCTAAGTATAGTTTAATTTTGTTTTCTTTATTGCTTGCTCCGTAAACCCGTAACCGACATATTGTTTGCTTGCTAAGAGCAGCAGTAGAAAGGCTTATGGGCCATGGGATTAGTATGCTGAAGAGTGCTTCAATAAAAAGAGACTATAATATTTCGAGTAGTGAAATCATACTTAGCCATCTTTTTTTTCTCGATGTTGTCATGCTATATTTTCTCAATAAGGCTTAGTCAAATTAACAAAGTTGTTTGAGGCTGCAATTTTTTATTCTCCATAGATGATTTGTTTTGTTATAAAATGTGTTCTTCTCAATTAATAGTCCAATTTTTGCTTCCCTCTTAGCGCAAATTGTAGATTCTTGAATTGTTTTGTTAAAAAAAAATGCTTTCTTTTCAATTAGTAGTCCACTGTTTGCATCCCAATAACACAAGTAACAAGTTCCTAAGTTGTTTTTTCTGTGAGAAATGTGCGACTTTACCTATTCCTCATGTGGTTAACCTGCAAGGCTTGTGCTGCCGATTCATTGTCTGCTGATTTGGATTATATGTTATTCAATTGAGTCTTATGGTGAATTAGCATGATACGCCTTGGAATTGAATCATGTCTGCTTCATGTTGAATCCCTTAGGTTAAAGTTAAAAAAAAATTGAGTCATGAAACCTTCCCTTCCAAAGGTTATATTGAGCATTGAATTTTCTTATGTCTTCGTTTAAATCCATGCAACTGTCTTGAGCTTATACAAGAGTTTTTTATGGTAATTGCCATTGGCGACTTGTTATAATGTATAATTCTTGTTGTGATGTATGATTACAGTAATAAACTTGCTGATTGATAAACCTGCTTATCAATTTCAAATCACGCATGTTTAGTTGTTAATTGTTTTAAATGTTTAATAATTATGTTGAATTACCAACTTTGGATTAATATTAATTCACTTCCTTTAAATTTAAAAATTTATTTATTTAGTACATGTTTCATTCCAAATTTGTTAATCATTTTATATTCTGCATGTTGGCTATAAATTCCGAATGAGTATTAATTCTTTTTTTTTTACTATTTCTGTGCATGAACCCGCGTGGGAGTCCAAACGGAATTGTTTCCCCTTGTATTTAATAATGGGACATTATGGCCCATCTCATTGAGTCAATCCCAACAGAAGGCCCTAAGTAGACAATCTCATAGTGCATGAATGCAAGGAGTTCAAGGAAGAAGCATGGATTAAAATCCCAAATTCTAAGTGGCTAAGAGACTTAAAAGTCTCATTTATTTGCTTAGTTATTTATCGTTGTCTTTATGTATTCATTTCTTTGTTGTCTTATTTATTTTATTTATTTGGGCCTCAAAGACAAACTTGTAAACTAATACAAAAGGAGGAAGATTCGAGCCAAAGGCTCGAAAATTAGATTAGGATAGGTGAAATGGGTCGAAAGCCCAATAAGACTAGGACAGGTCTAATTGATTTGCGCCCAAGAGCCTAAATCCATCACTTTCCCCTCTTCCCCTTTTTCTTTACGCTTGTTTGCCTTATGTGTTTGGTGAACGTAGTTAATTCTTTGTCAAGTCGCTAAAAGCTGGTTTTGCATAAACACCAAAATATTCCTAAAATCACTTTTCTTTTCAAAAATCAACTTTTTTCAAGGTTAATCAAATACGATTTTTAAACAGTCCAGATAACTGCAAGTTAGTGGACGTTTTAGGTGCCTAACACCTTCCTAAAATATTAATAGGAACCACTTATCTAGAATCTCAAACATAAAACCATTTTCCTGTTTTGAATCGTTTCAAGTAACTCTCTAAAGGTTTCTTAATTCCTTTCCAAAATTAAGTGGCGACTTTTCTAAAAAGTTAAAATCTCCACAAAATAGAAATGGCGACTCTGTTAGGGATCTTTAACTAGGTTCTAACCAAATGTTTGATTTCACCTTTTGATTAACTATTCATGTATTTATATGTTTGAATTATGTAAAGTTTAACTATCTCATCTTATGGCATATTCCTGCATTATTTAAACTGTTTTGGGGTTTCCTGGATGTCCAGATCCCTGTTGTTCAATTCCAAAAATGTCTTGGAAATACGAGCAACTAATTAGCACGTGAGTCGTCTGATGGCTATTCATATTTTCAAACTCAAGTTGTCTGCTTAAGAACCAGTGTTCAAACCCACTCTAGACACCTAGGATAGAACGAAACCAAAACCCTATTTTAGGCATGAGCCTAGGATGACCCAATACCCGAGTGAGGTATTGGGCCCAATAGGAAACCAACCCTGTGTCTATTGATCCCGAGTCAATTATAGACAAATCATATTTATGTGTTGAAGAAAATGTATGCCTTTCTAATTCAATCCATTATCCTTTGGGGGTCGGGAAAAAACTTGATTTTCTTCCTTTCATAAGAAGAATTGAACCAATTTAAGCAGAAAATTGATCGATTTGGGAGTTTGTATCTAAGGCACATTTTGAACGTCAATGGATGTCATCAGTATAAGAAATGGATGAAACTGAGAGCGGAAAGGCCGATAGAAGAAGCATTCAGTAATTAGCTGTAACACCCCATACTTAATTATGTGCATTAGCCATGGTTATATGTGTTGGAGTATATGTATTGATCCTAAGTTAGGTATATATGAGTTTAAGTATGAGTATTGATTATTTTGAGATGGTTTTAAGTGTATAGTTTAATTATATGTGTATGGGAATCGACTTTATTTATACCGGAATTTGCCTGTCGATAGTTCCA
Organism: Capsicum baccatum var. pendulum; assembly: GCA_030864225.1. NCBI lineage: Eukaryota > Viridiplantae > Streptophyta > Magnoliopsida > Solanales > Solanaceae > Capsicum > Capsicum baccatum. The sequence continues at coordinate 67,950,188 of CM061558.1, read as the reverse complement.
TCGAAGGTTATTGAATAATCTTTCCAACGATATAAAGGTTTCTAAAAACGGATAAGTTTCGGATATAATCGAGCACGTTCAAAACTATAAAACGGCGGCCGGGATAATTGTGAACAGTAAATGTGCAGGAAATTCAAACTACTGGAGCCTGCCAGTTTTTTTGGGTCGACTTTGAATGATCATAACTCCCTTAATATAAAGAACTGGGAGAGCTAAAACCTACAAAAAGAAAGATCTTTGAGTCTTCTTTCCAATGAAATTGGTTTCATCCAAATCCAACATCTGAGTAAGGAGTTATATTCGTTTTACTTCAGCCTCTCAAAACAGATTTTTAGGGTCAACTTCAAACGATCATAAATCCTTGTACAGGACGAACTGGATGACCTACTTTATATGAAATGAAATGCCTTTGAATTATCTATCCAACGATAACAATTTCACCCAAATCCAATATCGGAGCAAAGAGTTATGGCTGATTTACTTTAGCTTGTCAAAACAGTCCACCATGGACAGATTCGGATTTACTTAAATTTTTAAGGGCAATATGGTCATTTTCCATCACCTCTTGGACGAAAATTGGTCATTATATAGATATAATTGGTCTTATATCCATCAATTATCATCATATTATTGGAAATAAGATACCCTAGCCTAATTTCAACACCAATTATCTTGTTATTCAACCGTAGAAAATCTAAATTGATTCCATAGTTGTGTTCACCGTCTCGAGGGCTTCGAGAAGCACCCCTTATTTGTGCCAACAGGACTTCGAAATCAAAAGGGCCATTTTATGGTAAGGATGTAAATTATGTTGGTGTTATTTATATGGATATGTTATATATATATATATATGCATGTGAGCATAAGAAGTATGTTATTTGATTGTTGTTGAAAGATGATTGGAAATGATGTTGGATTATTCTTGTGCATGGTTGGATTATGTTGAATTGTGAAGGAATTTGGTGTGATGATGTCATATTGAAATGATTATATATATATATATACACACATAAACCTATTGATCAAGTTGGTTTTTGGAATGTTTTACAAATATTGGTTGTATGGAATTATGGAAGAGAATTGTGGTGTTGGGTTGCTAATACTAGATGCCAAATATTTCATTGTAGATAAGTGATTTGTAAAGGCGGGAAGTTGTGTCGAATTGGTGTCCGAATCTACAACGAGGTATGTAAAGCATACTCTAACGATGTTCTTTGGCATGAAAACACCAATGTTCCATCAAGTAAGATTCCAAGGTTGTCCAAACACATGTATTGTTCTACATTACCAACGAAGTTGTTTCCATTCTATAAAGTGTCAAAATGTTTCATTGATATACCAAAAGGCTCCTATTTCATTGTTGTGATATTGATGATTCTGAAACACATTGTTGATGTACTAATGAGTCTTTATTACATCGTTATTGTATAGAAGGTCTATTACTTAATTCCTATTGATGTATCATTGTTCCAAAGGTACTATATCGGCATGAACACTAATGTAATAATCTCAAAAGCTTTAGAACTAAGTTATTGGAAAGATTTCTTATGTGTGTTACTTGATATAGGTGTGGGTGGTATCCCTGGGGCATAAGCCTAGCATGGGTCGATCCCTATTTATGTGTTTATGGGTGGTATCCCAGGGGCATAAGACTAGCATGGGTCGATCCCAATTGATATGTACTGGAGGAAGCCTAATGGTCACAGTACGGTACAGTATTGATTATCGTTAGGTGGTTGGAGGTTCGGGAGGAGGAGGTAATGGCGAATGATAATTCTAAAGAATGAAATGAACGAATATATACCGTTCCATAAATGTTTTTGAATACAAGAACCCAGTTCAGATTAATGATAATGTACATGATCCTAAAAGCGTTTATGAAGTGTGGTTCACTTCTATTATGATTTATTCACATGTGTATGATTTTCTTGATCCCCCATATCACATATGATTATTTACAGCTTTACATACTCAGTACATATTTCGTACTGACGTCCCTCACGAGGGACCTGCATTTCATGCTGCAGGCATAGGTACTTCAGCTCATTCACAACATAGATAGGAGCAGGGTCGTACAACTACTGTTGGTGAGCTCCAGTTTGCTTCGGAGCTTTCCGAGTTGGTTCCTTATGTTTTGTTATTGTACAGGAGTTATGTGTGGGTGAGGGTTTGTCCCGACCTTAGTTATGTCATGTATATATGTCCTAGAGGCTTTGTAGACATAAGGAAGGGTCAAGTCATGGGATTTTATATAGTGATGTTATATTTGTATATGTGGTGACCCCGACGACCAAGTATAATATATATATATATATATATTTGTGCATGTTGTGCTGATACAGGGAATTAGACCCTTCTATATGTAATGAAGTGCTGCCCAAATTTTTGGTGAATGTAAGTGAAGGTATAGGTATTTGAACGGGTTCTCCCGGGCCTTCTCGGCTTCGGGTGCCAGTCCGGCCCGATGGGATTTTGGGCCGTGACAAAAGTGGTATCAGAGTGGTTCGTCCTAGTGAGTCTACAAAGCCGTGTCTATGTAGAGTCTTGTTTATCGGTGTGTTGTGCACCACATCTATAAACAGGAGGCTATGGACATTTAGGAATTGTTTCTTTTCTTCATGTCTTAGATCGTGCGATAGAGCATATATTGTATATGAAGTCATAGTTGACCACTGAATCAGTTTGTTTCTCTTATTTTAGTAATGATGCCGGTTACCAGAAGCAAGAATACCGGTAAGCAAGTAGATGTGGCTGCCGGAGAGGGGACTAGTAAGTCACTCACTATACCAGCTAATCAAAGTGAGGCTCCAGCTGAGAATGCATCAGAAACTTCCGTCAGTCTAGAAGAAATAAGGGGGAGGAGAACTATATCCCCAGAGCCACCTATTAATGTTGTTGATCAAGATCTTAGAAATGCAGTGCAACTTTTGACTTGTATAGTTGTTGGGCAAGTCCAAGGGCAAGCTATTCCTGCCGCGGGTTCTAGCGGTACTGATAGGGCGGCTAGTCTTCGGACGCAAGATTTTCTTAAGATGGATCCGCCTACTTTTATCGGATCTGATCTTAATGAAGATCCGCAGGACTTTATTGATCAGATCCAAAGGGCCCTAGAGGTGATGCATATATCGGGCAGAGAGACAGTGGAGTTAGCCTCGTATAAATTCAAAGGTGAGGCTATATATTGGTATGAAGACTGGAAACGGTCAAGGTGCATTGATGCACCCCCAGCTACTTAGAAAGAGTTCAAAGAGGCATTTATTGATCATTATCTTCCATATGAGTCTCGTTAGGCTCGTGCGGATCAGTTCTTAAATCTTCGGCAGGGTAATACAAGTGTGAGTGAGTATAGTCTTCGATTTAATTCCTTGTCCAGATATGCTCCTAATGTTATAGCTACTATGGATGACAGAGTTCATCGGTATGTGAATGGATTGGATCCGTATTTGGTTAGGGATTGTACTATTGCTGCACTGAATACAAATATGGATATAGCTAGGATCCAAGCATTTGCACAGAAAATGGAAGATCAGAGGCAAAGAAGAAGAACACAGGAATTTGAAAGCGGATCTTCTAAGAGGGCCAGATCTACAGGGCAGTTTATGGCACCACAGGGAGGTTTTAGACCTCAATTTTCTGTTAGACCACCTAGACCATTATTTTCTTATTTTGCAGCTAGTGCTCCACCACAGCATCAGGGGTTCATAGGCAGTCAATTTGGGCAAAGAAGTGAGGGTCATAGTTCGCGATCAGTTGGTTATCATGGGCAAGGAAACATGAGCCAATCGAGACCTTCTCGAGAGCTATGTAATCAATGCGGAAAGCATCATATGGGCGTATGTTGAATGGGAACAAATGTTTGTTATTGCTGCGGTATGATGGGGCATATGATGAGAGAATGCCCACGAAGGGGCGCAGGTGGCGTAGCACGACCTTCGGGATCAGCTGTTGCATCATCATCACCGATATCTTATTCTGGTAGGGGTGCACGACCTGCGGGTCATGCTAGAAATAAAAAAAGAGTCGCCAGTTCCAGCGGGACTCAGAATCGCACTTATGCTTTAGCGGATCGACAGAATCTAGAGGCTTCCCCATATGTGGTTACGGGTACGTTGTCCATATTTTCATTTGATGTATATGCTCTAATTGATCCCGGTTCTACATTATCATATGTTACTCCTTTGGTTGCTGGAAAGTTCAAAAGAACCCCCGAATTGTTAGAAAAGTCGTTGGAAGTGTCTACCCCAGTTGGGGAATCTATTATTACTAGATGAGTTTATAAAGATTGTGTAGTAACTGTGTGTGGTCGAGACACGATGGCCAATCTTGTGGAACTAGAAATGGTAGATTTTGATGTTATAATGGGTATGGATTGGTTGGCGTCTTGTTATGCCAAAATTGACTGTTGTACGAAAAAGATGTATTTACATTTTCCTGATGAAGCAGTTATTGAATGGCAAGGTAAGATTGGCGCACCACGAGGTAGATTTATTTCTTATTTCAAAGCAAGAAAAATGATTTCCAAGGGCTACATATGTCATTTAGTTAGAGTAAAGAATACGGAATCGAAATCACTGGATCTTCACATTGTACCAGTGGTAAATGAATTTCCTGATGTATTCCCTGAAGATCTTCCAGGTTTTCCTCCTGAACGAGAAGTAGAGTTTGGTATTGATGTAATACCAGGCACCCAACCAATCTCCATTCCTCCATATAGAATGGCCCCAGCAGAATTGCGAGAATTGAAAGAGCAATTGAAAGATTTGTTAGAGAAGGGATTCATAAGGCCTAGTATGTCCCCCTGGGGAGCACCAGTGTTATTTGTGCGCAAAAAGGATGGCTCGCTGAGGATGTGTATTGATTATCGGCAATTGAATAAGGTGACTATTAAGAATAAATATCCACTCCCAAGAATTGATGATTTATTTGATCAGTTACAGGGCGCCAAGTACTTTTCTAAGATTGATTTGAGGTTAGGTTACCACCAAGTGAGGGTCAAAGAGAAGGATATACCCAAGACAGCTTTCCGAACACGGTATGGTCATTACGAGTTCCTAGTTATGTCATTTGGGCTAACAAATTCACCCGCAACTTTTATGGATTTGATGAATAGGGTGTTTAATCCATTCCTGGATGTATTTGTGATAGTTTTTATAGATGATATTGTAGTTTATTCTAGATTAGAAGAGGACCATGCCAATCACTTACGACAGACATTGCAGACTCTTCGTGATTGTAAGCTTTATGCAAAGTTCTCTAAATGTGAGTTTTGGTTAAAGTCGGTGGCATTTTTGGGTCATATTGTATCTAGTGAAGGGATAAAGGTTAATGCTCAAAAGATAGAAGCTGTGAAGAACTGGCCAAGGCCCACAACGCCTACAGAGATTCGTAGTTTTCTCGGGTTGGCCGGTTATTATAGAAGGTTTGTTAAAGACTTTTCTTCCATTTCAGCACCCTTAACCAAGCTAACGCATAAAGCATCCAAGTTCCAATGGAATGATGCGTGTGAGGAGAGTTTCCAAGAATTGAAGAACAAGTTGATTTCTACACCCATGTTGGTACTTCCAGAAGGCACCGAAGGGTATACAGTGTATTGTGATGCTTCCAAAATTGGTTTAGGATGTGTATTGATGCAGCATGGTAAGGTAATATCATATGCTTCTAGACAATTGCGGCCACATGAGAAAAATTATCCTACACACGATCTTGAGCTGGCAGCAGATATTTTTGCTTTAAAGATATGGCGCCACTACTTATATGGGGTTCATGTTGATATATATACTGACCATAAGAGCTTGCAATATATTTTTAATCAGAAGGATCTAAATTTAAGGCAGCGGAGATGGCTTGAACTATTAAAGGACTACGATATTGATATCTTGTACCATCCAGGAAAAGCAAATGTGGTAGCTGATGCTTTAAGTCGTAAGGCTATGTTGGCACCAATAGAAAGGCAAGGGATGATTAAAGATCTTCACCAGTTAGCTAGTTTGGGAGTTCGCCTTCTTGAAACTCCGAACGAGGAGCTTATTGTGCATAATGCCGCGGAATCCTCATTAGTAGCTAAGGTGAAAGAGAAGCAAGATGCAGATCCTATTTTGTTACAGCTTAAGGAGAACGTTCAGAGTGGTGCGACCAAGGCATTTGAGCTTACGCAAGAAGGAGTACTTCAGTGCCAAAACTGATTGTGTGTGCGGGATGTAGACGGACTAAGAAAGAAGATTATGACAGAGGCACATTTTTCAAGGTATTCCATTCATCCAAGATCAACCAAAATGTATAAAGATTTGAAAGATATGTATTGGTGGAATGACATGAAGAAGAGCATTGCAAAATTTGTAGCTGAATGTCCAATTTGTCAAAGAGTGAAAGTTGAGCACCAAAAACCCGGAGGCTATATGCAATGCATAGATCTTCCAATTTGGAAGTGGGACATGATCAACATGGATTTTGTTACAGGTTTGCCTCGTACAGCTCGAAAATTTGATTCTATATAGGTGATTGTGGATAGGCTTACTAAATTCACACATTTCTTATCCTTTAAGACCACTTACACAGTTGAAGAATATTCAAAGCTGTATGTTAAAGAAATAGTCCGATTGCATGGAGTGCCAACTTCTATTATATCAGATCGGGGAACTCAATTTACTGCAAACTTTTGGAAGTCTTTCCAACGGAGTTTGGGAACACAAGTGAATCTGAGTACAACTTTTCACCCTCAGACGGATGGACAAGCAGAGCGCACCATTCAAACACTTGAAGATATGCTACGAGCATGTGTTATAGATTTTAAAGGCAGCTGGGATGATCATTTACCTCTTATTGAGTTTGCCTACAATAATAGCTATCATTCAAGTATCAAAATGGCACCATATGAAGCTTTATATGGGAGGAAGTGTAGATCACCAATAGGATGGTTGGAAGCGGGTGAAACTCTTATGTTCGGACCGGATCTTGTGTATCAAGCCATAGAAAAATCCAAGGTGATTCAGCAACGGTTGAAAATAGCCCAAAGTCGACACAAGTCATATGCGGATAGTAGAAGAAAAGGGCTAGAGTTTTCGTTAGGCAATTGGGTATTTTTGAAGGTATCGCCAATGAAAGGGGTGATGAGATTTGGCAAGAAAGGAAAGTTGAGTCCATGATATATAGGCCCATATAAGATTATTCGAAGATGTGGGCAAGTTGCGTATGAATTAGAGCTACCCCAGGAACTCTCATCAGTGCATCCAGTATTTCATGTATCGATGCTTCGAAAGTGCATCGGAGATCCGTCCCTTATTACTTCTACTGAAGATGTGCAAGTAACAGAAGATCTTACCTATGAGGAGATGCCTATTTCTATATTAGATCGTCAAGTTAAGAAGATGAGAAATAAAGAAGTAGTATCGGTGAAAGTACTTTGGAGAAATCAACAAAGGGAAGAGATTACATGGGAAACAGAGGAAGCAATGAAATCAAAATACCCTTATTTGTTCAAAGGTGAAAAAGAAGTGCAAGGAGTGTAACTGGGACACAAACAAGTAAGTTTTTACATATGCATAATATCTATATGATGATGTGAATATCAATTATGAATTCGAACTTTTTTCGGCGAAATAACTACATTTACATTCGAGGATGAATGCCCTTAAGGGGGGAAGGATGTAACACCCCATACTTAATTATGTGCATTAGCCATGGTTATATGTGTTGGAGTATATGTATTGATCCTAATTTAGGTATATATGAGTTTAAGTATGAGTATTGATTATTTTGAGATGGTTTCAAGTGTATAGTTTGATTATATGTGTATGAGAATCGACTTTATTTATATCAGAATTTGCCCGTCGATGGTTCCATACGAAGGTTATTGAATAAGCTTTCCAACGATATAAAGATTTCTAAAAAATGGGTAAGTTTTGGATATAATCGAGCACATTCGAAACTATAAAACGGCGGCCGGGATAATTGTGAACAGTAAATGTGCAGGAAATTCAAACTACTGAGGCCTGCCAGTTTTTTGGGTCGACTTTGAATGATCATAAATCCCTCAATATAATGAACTGGGAGAGATACCACCTATCAAAAGAAATATCATTGAGTCTTATTTCCAATGCAATTGGTTTCATCCAAATCCAACATCTGAGTAAGGAGTTATACTCGTTTTAGTTCAGCCTCTCAAAACAGATTTTTAGGGTCAACTTCAAACGATCATAACTCCTTGTATAGGACGAACTGGGTGGCCTACTTTATATGAAATGAAATTCCTTTGCATTATATATCCAACGATACCAATTTCACCCAAATCTGATATCGGAGCAAAGAGTTATGACTGATTTACTTTAGCCTGTCAAAACAGTCCACCATGGACAGATTCGGATTTACTTAAATTTTTAAGGGAAATATGGTCATTTTCCATCACCTCTTGGACGAAAATTGGTCATTATATAGATATAATTGGTCTTATATCCATCAATTATCATCATATTATTGGAAATAAGAAACCCTAGCCTAATTTCAACACCAATTATCTTGTGATTCAACCGTAGAAAATCCAAATTGATTCCGTAGTTGTGTTCACCATCTCGAGGGCTTCGAGAAGCACCCTTTATTTGTGCCAACAGGACTTCGAAATCAAAAGGGCCATTTTATGGTAAGGATGTAAATTATGTTGGTGTTATTTATATGGATATGTTATATATATATATATATACATGTGAGCATAAGATGTATGTTATTTGATTGTTGTTGAAAGATGATTGGAAATGATGTTGGATTATTCTTGTGCATGGTTGGATTATGTTGAATTGTGAAGGGATTTGGTGTGATGATGTGGTATTGAAATGATGATTATATATATATACACATAAACCTATTGATCAAGTTGGTTTTTAGAATGTTTTACAAATATTGGTTGTATGGAATTATGGAAGAGAATTGTGGTGTTGGGTTGCTAATACTAGATGCCAAATATTTCATTGTAGATAAGTGATTTGTAAAGGTGGGAAGTTGTGTCTAATTGGTGTCCGAATCTACAACGAGGTATGTAAAGCATACTCTAACGATGTTCTTTGGCATGAAAACACCAATGTTCCGTCAAGTAAGATTCCAAGGTTGTCCAAACACATGTATTGTTCTACATTACCAACGAAGTTGTTTCCATTCTATAAAGTGTCAAAATATTTCATTGATATACCAAAAGGCTCCTATTTCATTGTTGTGATATTGATGATTCTGAAACACATTGTTGATGTACTAATGAGTCTTTATTACATCGTTATTGTATAGAAGGTCTATTACTTAATTCCTATTGATGTATCATTGTTCCAAAGGTACTATATTGGCATGAACACTATTGTAATAATCTCAAAAGCTTTTGAACTAAGTTATTGGAAAGATTTCTTATGTGTGTTACTTAATATACGTGTGGGTGGTATCCCAGGGGCATAAGCCTAGCATGGGTCGATCCCTATTTATGTGTTTATGGGTGGTATCCCAGGGGCATAAGCCTAGCATGGGTCGATCCCAATTGATATGAAATGGAGGCAGCCTAATGGTCACAGTACGGTACAGTATTGATTATTGTTAGGTGGTTGGAGGTTCGGGAGGAGGAGGTAATGGGAAATGATAATTGTAAAGAATGAAATGAACGTATATATACCGTTCCACAAATGTGTTTGAATCCAAGAGCCCAGTTCAGATTAATGATAATGTACATGATCCTAAAAGTGTTTATGAAGTATGGTTCACTTCTATTATGATTTATTCACATGTGTATGATTTTCTTGATCCCCCATATCACATATGATTATTTACAGCTTTACATACTCAGTACATATTTCGTACTGGCGTCCCTCACGGGGGACCTGCATTTCATGCTACAGGCATAGGTACTTCAGCTCATTCACAGCATAGATAGGAGCCGGGTCGTACAGCTACTGTTGGTGAGCTCCAGTTTGCTTCGAAGCTTTCCGAGTCGGTTCCTTATGTTTTGTTATTGTACAGGAGTCATGTGTGGGCGGAGGTTTCTCCCGACCCTAGTTATGTCATGTATATATGTCCTAGAGGCTTTGTAGACATAAGTAAGGGTCAAGTCATGGGAGTTTATATAGTGATGTTATATTTGTATATGTGGTGGCCCCGACGACCAAGTATAATATATATATATATATATATATATATATATATATTTGTGCGTGTTGTGCTGATACAGGGAATAAGACCCTTCTATATGTAACGAAGTGCTGCCTAAATTTTTGGTGAATGTAAGTGAAGGTATAGGTATTTGAACGGGTTCTCCCGGGCCTTCTCAGCTTCGGGTGCCAGTCCGGCCCGATGGGATTTTGGGCCATGACATTAGTATCCCCTTCGTGGGACATTATTCCCTTTCCCTAAAGATTGTATCCCTTTTGAGAAATCTTTGTTGACATTTATGTCATTTATGTATACCTATGAGGGTTTTAGGGGAATAATGGATTAGCTTTTAAAAGATGTATATTTTCTTCAAAATTTGTTAGGCCTAAACCCTTGGCTCAAAAGGGTCACCAAATTAGGATGCATGTTTATTACAATATACTTGTGTAATATAACTGTTTATGTGATTATATGTGTTATGTTGATTGGAATCAAAGGCGAATTGATCCAATCCCATTTTCCATAGAACATCTCTAGGTAGAAATATACTCCACTATACAAAAGTCCGACCAAATGTACTCCAAGTTTCCCAAGTTTCTCAAAAAAGTTAGTCATTATTAAAACTTCCAAAATTATCGCTTCCATTTTAGGAAAGTTGACTTTAGAATCAGAAAAAGCCATTATAGTTTTGAATTACATAGGGCCTGATTTCTCCTTCGTGAGATACGTAGGAAGCCTTTTGGCCCGGCCTCTGTCTTCAATATCTCTGTTGTCCTCCACTTTCTTGAAGGAAGAAGAAGAGTTGAACCATCCCGACAAATTCCACCTATCCATATCATTGAGCAAAATCCTATTCATTGAAATCCTTGAGTCATCATTACTTCATGGATCAATTCTCATGAGATGAGAAACAACTCTATGTGTTTACTTTCTACCTTATCATCTTGCTTTACTTATTACTAACGAAATCTAAAACTTCAACGTTTAAGTTGTTTTTACTTTTCAGGTAATAGAAACTACTTTGTGTTGGCACAAAATGACCCTACTTCATTAGATCAAAATGAATAAGAGATCCCCTGCTTAACTATAGCTTTGTTACAGGAAAAGAAAAATGACTAGTAGTAAAATTGGACTCTACCAATCATTTTTCAACCCTGTAAGCTATAATCTTGAGGATGGAATAAGGGAAAATGTAAGGGAAGAATTTTCCAAGACAAATGGGATCATAGAAGATTAATTGGACGAAACATTATTGAATTGGACCTCCACTCAACTCGTGACTCATTGCCCGTCGTATAACGGTAACTTAAAACCTGCCATTGTCATGTCATGTCAAGAAGCAAAAAATGGTGGCCCTACAATAGTCAACAGAAGAGTCAAAGAGTTAGAGAATCAAAGAAGCCTAATCTAGAGAAAACCGAGGTAGTTAACTAGGAAGGCTATGATTCCATTGGACGTTTGATCCTTTGTTCTATAAAGACAAATGCAATGCAAATGTCATGTAATCCATAAAAGTACTTATGTATATCCTAATAAGATGGATAAGAGTATTTTAAGGGTTATTATAAGTTTATGTACGAACTATATTTGACATTAATTCCCAAGAAAGGGATACGTAGGCGGCCTATATCGGCTTCGGTCAACCCCTTAAGGAAAATTTATCCTTTCTTTTATGTATGAACTATGTGATGGCCTGAGTTCCCACCAAAAGAGATACGTAGGTGTCCTATGTCAGCCTCAGTCAAACTATTAAATTTTTCTATATATCCTTAGCGTAGTCTTGAACTACATTTGACCTGATTTCTGTTTCAAAGGGATACGTAGGCACCCCAATGGCTCGGTCATATAACCCCAAGAAATGGAAACTGGGAAAGAATTTTCGAGAACTAATCTCAAAAATTTATAAGAGAAGATCAACATCCAATAAAGAGAATGAAGATCAACAAAGACTTCATATCCACTCGAGATGATATCATCTCATGCTACTTTAAACTGGAGCAGAAATTTTGAGGAGGTCCTCCAAATTTCCACTAATATATTTTAAATTCCCCAGCACTAGAGGTCGAAGTTGAGATTTTAGAATCACCACTTGTGATAAAGTCTAGGAAGACTGAATCTCCATCTTTGATAAAACTTCTGGTAGAGAGCCTCGACAATGCTGAATACCTAGAAATCCTTCATCAAATGTTAGATGTTGTCAGAGAAAGATGGTCGTTGAGCTAGCACATGACATGACTGGCAGAGATTTTCTAAAGTTTTGTAGGAGTTTTTGAAACTATTTTCTAAATAATTAAGACTACTTTCAAAAATCTATATAAATCATTTACTTAGTGATTGCCTAGATATCAATTAAGACGAGGAGTCAAGGGTGGAAGTCCCAACATGACGAAGTACCTAAAAGATGACGTGGAGCAAACGAAGAATGGAAGAAGGTCAACACGGAATAGTTTCACTCAAACTAATCATTTTTCTGTGGATGCAGGGACTAATACAAAAAAAATAAGAGTCACTTTCAAAAATCCCTGATACAAATTAGGAGCCACACCAGAGCACTAATGCTCAAGAACGGTGTTTTTGGGTAGCCCTAAAAATGGGCTTAATACCTATTTATTGAGGACCTTTTGAATTGTCCATCTCATTTCTTCAGATTATGAAGGCAAACAAAAGTGTCTTGTCTTCTTTAGAAATATTGTATTTAGAATTTTTATAAAAAATAGTAGCTAGCAAAAGTGTCTTTGTGTCTACTAATCATATACCTTGAGTACAGGTACATGTAGGAAGCAAGACGCCGATAAATTAATTCTGGTGAAACTATTTATAATTTTTTGGAAGAACCATTGCATATCATTGCCAAGATCGCCATTTATATCATTGCCAAGAGGGCCATTTCATATCATTGCCAAGAGGGTCATTCATACCATTGCCAAGAGGAACATTTCATATCATTGCCAAGAGGGCCATTACATATCAATGCCAAGAGGTCCATTCATATCATTTCTAAGAGGGCCATTTCATATCATTGCCAATAGGGCCATAAATATCATTGCTGAGAGGGCCATTTTGTATTATTGCTAAGAGGGCCATTCATATCATTTCCAATAGGGCTATTTCATATCATTACCAAGAGGGCCATTCGTATTATTTGCCGAGAGGGCCATTTCATATCTATTGACATGCAAGACATAAACACTGGCATTGAGGATATCATCATATTTCATATCTGTTGACACGCAAGACATAAATGCTGGCGTCCAGGATATCATCAGTATTCTATATTTGTTGACACACAAGACATAAGAATCGAGGATATCGTCTGCATTTAATATCTATTGACATGCGAGACATAAACGCTGGCGTCAAGAATATCATCAACAATTTATATCTTTTGACACGCGAGATATAAATGCTATAGTCAAGGATATCATCAGCATTTAATATCTGTTGACACACGAGACATAAATGCTGGTGTCAAAAATATCTTAGCATTTTATGAATCATCATCTGAATCCATCAAGAGCGCACGATTTCAAGGGACGCCTTTAAGTCAGTGTCTAAAGACGGATGATATATGACATTTCCTAGAAATTGATAATTTGAGGGTCATCTATAAGCCATATTATTTGAAATAGGATAGTGTGTAAGATCACCTATGAATTTATAGCCTATAGGTCATTCGTAAGTCTCAACAACATCCTAACCGGATAGTGTGCAAGATCATCCAAAAATCAATAGTCTGAAGTTTATCCATAAGTTGCAACTAAATCCTTACTAGAGAATATGCGAGATTATCAAATTGATACGTCTAAGGGATTTCTATAAGCCGCGTCATATCCAAGATCGATTATGTGTAGGATTACCCAAGGACTAATAATTTGACAGATATGTATCAGTCATAATGTATCCAAGGTTGGATGATGTGCAGGAACACCTAAAAGCTAGTGCTCGGAGGTATATTTGTAAGCCATATCTTATGCAAGGTTAGATAATGTGTAGGATTACCTAAAATCTAGAAATTCAAAGGATATTGATAAGTCGCCTCGTATCCAACACCATATAATACGCAAGATTATCCAAAGATTGTTAATTTAAGGGAAATTTATTAATCGATCATTGGGTATTACCAGATAGGTCATCATTCCATATACAACAAGTCATATAGGTAACCAAAAGGGTTGCCACACTAGCACAAGATTATACGGTTGTAGGGACCGTTTCGCATAAAGTGTCGTCGATGTCCAAAAAGGCCACCCCATTTTGAAAACATATTCATTCAACAAATGAGCTAATTATGCAATAACCAATAAGGTTGTTGTGTCCATTATTGCGAGTTATTTTATTCCAAACAGGTATATGAAGAGATGACTCCTCTTTTTAGGCCACAACTCACGTGGAGATATGGTAAAAGACCACATACCTCTTTCATGAATTATGTTTAGCACTAACACTTTTTGCTTGAAGCATTGTCAAGAGCATCTGAGAGAATGAAAATCTCAAATCAAAACCATAAGTGCGGACGACTCCAAAAAGAATGCACCACAATGTGGAACTTTTTCATAGCAACAAAATGTGATATAGTCTAAAGAAGAACGTCAAACTCTTTTGATGCTAGCTAAAGCATGATCACCACCACCATCCAACCACACCCTTGTTAGAAGGCATGTGGGAATTCTATGATATTTTGGTTTTAGCTTCACCTTCAGGATATTCCTAAACTCATACCGAGGGTAAACTTTGCTTTCTTTCAAATCAGAATGACAACACACCTAGTGTTTTGGAAATTATGTCCAGATAAATTCTTGTCTATGGGTGTGAAGGATTCCATATTAATGTTTAAGAGGTTACAAGCCTCTTTTCCACAACTAAATCATTAAATTTTCACTCATCCCGAGCCAAAGATCATCTAAAATAGAAGACTATCTTTTCTATTGATCGAGTTAAACTACAAGCAGTCTAATTCCTGAAATCTTGAGGCTATGTAGGTTGGGCTCTATGTAGAAAACTCAACTACATTCCAACCTCCCTCCAAATTCCTCCATTTTCCAGCCTTTCAATTTTATAAAAAATTGTAAAATCGAGATAGTTGGTGGATCTTTTGAAAATCGTGCTTTAAATCAAGCTTTTTGAACTACAAGTGGCCTAAATTCTCATGTAACTTGAGATATGCAGGAAACCTGATACCGAGGTTCGGCCATAACTCCACGAAACTAGTGCAAAAACTAACCTCTTTTATATTCGAATTTATGGTCGGACAAAAATTAAGAACTTCAAGCCCCCTCTGCCCATGATTACTTGCATCCACCCTTCCCAAAGGGAGGGGGCAGTTGTTGATACCTAATTTTTTCCCTCCATGACTAAATTTAATTCTGAGTTTCTTTGATTTTCAATATCACCAGAATAAAAATTTTTCGAAGGTATTCACCTGGGTAAGTTTGTCATTTTAAGTAGCAATTATATATTATCGTATTCAATTATAAAAAATTACATAGTTTTGTTACTTAAATATTTATTTTTCATAAAATACCAAATTTTAATCAAGGTTTGTCTTGAAATAAATTTAAAGGATTAAAATCTAAATTTAAATATAATTTCTTCTCAAAATAATTTCTTTGGATAAATACATGTTTGATTTTATTAAATCAAGAAGATCGGAATTAAATGAAGTATTAATTCATCTTGAATTTTTTATTTAATTTAGCCAATTTATTAGATTTGGCCATAATCAAAATCAAAATGGCCATAATTGCGATGCAATTGGCCAATTGATTTTTGATTTGGCTAAAATTTAAACGAATTGGCCAAATCTCCAATTATATAATCCCCCTAATACTCCAATTAAACTAATTCCAGCCCATTTGTCCCTTTAAATCTTACTAGCCCACTCCCAAAATATCCCAACCGGACCTACTTTAGGTTGCTTCTTCATTAGCTTTACACAACACAAATGCTCAAACAAACTAGAAATCCATCGACCAATAATTTCAACCGAATCAGACCCGATTTCAACCCACTGTGATGTTTCCTCAATAGCAAAACCCGTCCAAATCCAAAATCAGACTGCTCCGACAGTCTCACCTGATCTCGTAATTGACCCAACTTCAACCCGTTGATTTGGCACACGAAGAAAACCCTCGAATCTTTTAGAAACAAGGATAGGTGTCCCCCTCAATTGCTAAATTCTGCAAATCTCGGGTTGACCAGTACAAATTCACACGTTTTTGGAAAATTTTAATTGGTTGGAATGAAATTTCTTCCCTATTGGCTGCCTATTCCGGATTTGAGGGAGAAAAATTGAAAAAATTGATACGTTTGTAGATGAAAACCAAGTTGTAGTGAGATTTGAATTTAAAATTCCAAAATATCCTTTTTTTCAAGTCCCAAAATGCCCCTAATTCAGTCTTCTATATAAGAATCCTTGGGGTCATTGTTTGAGGTGATTTAAAACTTTGTGCGTTGGAAATTTTTGGGTCTGATAAGGGGTTCGAAAATTAGGGTTGGAAATTTTGGGTTCAGAAAAAATGAAGGAAGAAACAAAAAGAGGGAACATTTTTCTGAGAAAAATTCTGGTTCGGAAAAATTAAGAGAGAAGGAAGAAAGGAAAAGAAAAAACTAGTGCTTTCTTTTCAATTAGTAGTCCACTGTTTGCATCCCAATAATGCAAGTAACAAGTTCCTAAGTTATTTTTTCTGTGAGAAATGTTTTCTTTTCAATTGGTGATTCACTGTTTTATAAGTACTAGGTGATAAACACGTTGATATTTTCTTAGTTAAAACTCGAAAATCATCTTGTGCATTCTATGAAGCACATATAACAAATGTCCGACTTTACCTATTCCTCATGTGGTTAACCTGCAAGGCTTGTGCTGTCGATTTATTGTCTGCTTATATAGATTATATGTTATTCAATTGAATCTTATGGTGAATTATCATGAAACGCCTTAGAACTGAATCATGTCTGCTTCATGTTGAATCCTGTAGGGTAAACTTAAAAAAAATTGAGTCATGAAATCTTCCCTTCTAAAGGTAATATTGAGCGTTGAATTTTCTTATGTTTTCGGTTAAATCCATGCAACTGTCATGATCTTATACACGGGTTTTTCCTGGTAATTGCCATTTACGTCTTGTTATAATGTATGATTCTTGTTGTGATGTATGATTACAGTAATAAACCTGCTGATTGATAAACTTATCAATTTCAAATCACGCATGTTTTGTTGTTAATTATTTTAAATGTTTAATAGTTAAGTTGAATTACCAACTTTGGAATAATATTAATTCACTTCCTTTTAATTTAAAAATTTATTTAGTCAATACATGTTTCATTCCAAATTTGTTAATCATTTTACATTCTGCTTGTTGGCTATAAATTCCGAATGAGTATTAATTCTTTGTTTTTACTATTTCTGTGCATGAACCCGCGTGGGAGTCCAAACAAAATTGTTTCCCCTTATATTTAATAATGGGCCATTGAGGACCGTCTCATTGAGTCAATCCCGAAAGAATTCCCAAAGTAGACAATCTCATAGTGCACGGATGCAAGGAGTTAAAAGAAGAAGCACAAATTAAAATCCCGTATTCGAAGTGGCTAAGAGACTTAAAAGTCTCATTTATTTGCTTAGTTATTTATCATTTTCTTTATGTATTCATTTCTTTGTTGTCATATTTCTTTATTTTATTTATTTGGACCTCGAAGCCAAACTTATAAAACTAATATAGGTGGAGCAAGATTCAAGCCAAAGGCTCGAAAATTAGATTAGGACAGGTGAAATGGGTCGAAAGCCCAATTATACTAGGACAGGTCTCATTGATTTGGGCCCAAGGGCCTAAATCCCTTACTTTCCCCCTTCCCCTTTTTATTTACGCTTGTTTGCCTTATGTGTTTTGTGAACCTAGTTAAATCCTTAGTCAAGTATCGAAAAGCTGGTTTTGCATAAACACTAAAATATTCCTAAAATCGCTTTTCCTTTCAAAAATCAAATTTTTCAAGGTTAATCAAATACGATTTTCAAACAGTCCGTATAACCGCAAGTTAGCAGACGTTTTAGGTCCCTAACACCTTCCTAAAATGTTAATAGGAATCGCTTATCTAGAATCTCTAACTTAAAATGATTTTTCCTGTTTTGAATCATTTGAAGTAACTATCTAAAAGTTTCTTAATTCCTTTTCAAAATTAAGTGGCGACTCTTCTCAAAAGTCAGAATCTCCGCAAAATATGAGGTATGCCTCATCTCTTTGTGATTTCAAGTATTCCTTAATTTCTATTCGAATCCTAATGAACTACCTAGGTGCCTTCTTGTTCAATGAGAAATATTGTGTAGAATACATACTTGAGATGAAAAGTAGGTAAAAATGTTTTATAGTTAATCAAGTTGAGGAGTTATTTGCATTCATGATAAAATTGGCCACAATTTAATAACTCCGGACTGAAAAACTATGGGTTGTGAGAGTTAGAAGCTGTAACAATGTTCAGGGGAGAGTGTCATGTAAGAAAAGATCTGGAAACAAATAGCAAAAATAGAAAAAAAGTGAAACCACTAGAGGGTAGTTTTGCAATGAAGTTTTACCACTGTAGTGGTACCACTACTGTGGTAAATTAACCATTGCAGCAGTTCTAAGTAGTAAGATTCTAGGAAAATCTTCCCCTATTTTACAATGCTTCAATCTTTCATGAATGACCTTGTACTTGCATTATTTAAAAATAGAATCATTCTTGACACGCATAGTAAGCTAAAGTGATTTTTATTAAAGGTGTGAAAATGGTAAATGTCCTAAAACTAAAAAGAAACTGAAAAATAAAAAGAGTAATTGTTTGTTACAAGCCCCAAATAGGGTCAACCCAAATTCAAGTAATAAAATATAAGAACCGAGGGTGGGGGTATCTATATGGTGGCGCTATCTCCAATGCTCGAGTCATCCAAACCCTTCTCCTCTATCCCATTGAGAAATATGAACTCATCATCATCATTATTGGTCACCTTCGAGAGTTTCTTGGTAGGGGAGTGTCATGGCCCAAAAATAAGGGTCATGATAACACTTGTTGCAATGAACCTTGGCAAGTAAGCCTATCACACAATACTGATATAAAAGAAGAGAAAGACAGAAATAACCCCAAGGCAATACTTCTAGAATGAAGCCGAACCATACAAATATAATATAAAAGTGAAAAATACAACTAAAATATCATACCAAACTCCCAAAAGATGGAGTCAATAGTACAAGAACAACTACTAATACAATCCATGAGTCAAATACATCAGAATATCCAATAGGAACAATATCTGTGTCTGAATATTAGTAAAGACATAATCTAATACAAAATGAGAGATGTGGACCCAAACACATGAAAGTCTAACTGCTACCTTGAAAAACTATGAAGACGCTTAAAATAAAGCCACGTGAGACACATCCACACTAGAATGTACACCGAAACGGAACAATAGGGATGAGTATGGTCTACTTGCACTCAATAAATATCATAGGCCGATGAGAAAAGTAGAAAAATACACCATAACCACGTCACCTACAATAAAAAAATGTTCTACAACAGTAGTCGACACCGCTTGCACTAACAATTCTATATTATCCATATATAATACAATAAAGCACCAGAAAAGTATACAAGTATACATTTATAACACATATATGACAAGAAAAGGGTAACAATATATATGATAACATGAAGTACAAGTAAGGAAAGATAGAACAATGGATAGGTAACAAGCCAAACAGAATATACAATCATATCACAAACATAATAGGGTAAACACAATAGAATGATGATGATGCTGAAGTAATGCACGCGGTTGTCGTACAACCTCGAGGCCATCGCAAAACTGCTGAAACTATCTCACAGATTTTATATACATGTACGGATCTAAAGCTTCCTAACATAGAACCCATAAGGGGTTTGTCAACCCATTTACAATCAATATATCATCTATTCTCCTCGGCACATCCCTTTGGGAGTGTTTTATAAGATGTCACATTTTTACTCATAAAAAAGTGTTGCCAGTGTTTCTCATTATTTCCACAGTGGTACCATTATTTTATGAATGAGTATAAGGATGCAATGATCATAACCAGCCACAATGTGTAATTCTACAACCAACCACAATGAGTATTTCCAAAACCAACCAATATACCATCATGTGAGCCAAATATCCACTCATTATTTCCCACCATTCATGAAATACAACATGATTCATATGCCAATAGAGTATGAATACATCACAATACACACTTGGTACCACATTGTGCATTTCGTTAAATAGAACACAATTATTCTCGTGTAAACAGGTTATCAACATCACATAGGACCCCACACGGTCACACATAGCATATAATATACCAAATCCACCAATTACATCATATATAGGCCTATCCCTTTTGCATGATTATTTCCAACACCCTTAATATCCTTTTGTATAAAAATTAACTACCCAACCCAGTCTGAAAGAGTTAATATATAACCCACCTCAAAGGCAAAAAATGGAACAAAACATCTAATCCTAAAGAATTATGCCTCACAAATGGTCCCGAAATCAACAAAAACATCAAAATATGGAATCTATGCATCAAAAGGAAGCCAACAATACCCATATTTCCTAGTTTCAAAGCGGTGTCAAAATGAACCCTTGAAATAGGTTTTTGAAAAAGAAAGGTAAACTCGTAACTTTGTTTCAAAAATATGTTCCCCATATTTTTAGGAGTCTAAAGCTTAAAACTAAGCAAAAATAAGTTAAAAACAAGGTTCAAATCGAAGTAAAACCTTTTGAAAACTTTATCGGGTAAAATCATCAAAATCCATTTAAAATTAAGAATCAAAGTTTTTTTGAAGATTAAATCAAGGGGAAATTGATAATTATAGGATTAGAAACCCATTCAAGTAAAAAAAGAGTGAACTTGGGGTTTAAGTTGGAGAAATACCTTTTTAAGGTCTTACGGGAAAAAGTCTCCAAATTCCATAATTTAATCCAAGTTTAACACAAGAATTTGATGTTAAAGATGGAAGAAATTAGTAGAAATGAGTGAAATGGAGCTTACCCAAGTTTAAAAGCAAAAGTAGCTCAAAACCACAAAACCCTAAGCTCCAAGTCTTAAAAGTGATAAAAATGGTGAAAATCAGGTATATATATATCCAGTACTCACAATCACAGACCATGTTTGTGATCCCGATACCTTGCCTGAAAGAGGTATCACAATCGTGGACAAGGGTTACAATAGTGATAGTTTCTCTGCTGGCCCCATAGCGACCGTGAACCAAGGCTCCCGATTACGGTTGCACTAGAAAATGTGTGCACTAGCTGCGGACTTGGTAATTTTCCCAAGTCTCTATTTCCCCTCAAAATTCATCTGAAATCCCGTGAATGAAAATGAACAATGATACCCTCTCAAATTTACTCTTTGGACTCAATGGCTATATAAGATTTTCAAAAAAATGTCATTTTCATAGAGGTGACCCCCAAATCCCAAAATCACAACTTTCTAAATTGAGGGTCGAAATGAGATTTAAAAACCATGAAACCAAGCTATCCATGTTACCACCCTAAAATCAACGTTTTGGATCTACTGACGTAGTCCATTCTGCCATCTGTCACATAGATCAAAACATATCAATTGAAATCACTTATAAGGCTCTCAAAGCTGCCATAGACCATAAAATCACATAAATGGTACAAAAGTTCATTAGGAACCAATCCCACCATCCTTATAACCCAGAAATACCACAACACAACCACGGGGAGGGGTAAAATAGTTAAATCATACAAAAATATATTTTTCACATATTTCATCAAAATTCAGGTCGTTACATCATTTACCACTAAAAATATTATTTTTCCTCGAACTAAAGGCAAGACAAATACCTAAATCAACAAATAGTTGTAGATTAGTACCACGCATATTAGACTCGACCTCCCAAGTAGCCTTATCTACAGGTCGATGTCATCTCTGGACCTTAACTATAGGGATAGATCTAGAATGCAACCGTCTAACATTCCTATCAAAAATGATGACTAGATCCTTAACAAAAAATAACCTCTCAACTAATTGAACGAACTCACAAAAAATGACATAAATCATCTAAAATATAACAACGAAGTATGGAAACATGAAAAATTTGATGAATAGCTGATAAATCTAGGGGTAAAGTTAACTCATAAGACATATCACTAATAGTCTGAAGAATCATAAATAGACCAATATACTTGGGGCTAAGCTTTTGATACAACCCGATCTAGGGCCGTGTTGTAATGGGCATCCCCAGTCCAACCAGGACCAAGGACCATCCTTAATACCCAACCCTACTATCCAAATGTATATCTTAAGTCAGATGAATTTCAAACATATAACAAGATAGCGTAACTTTCTAATTACAACTTTAGAATAGGTATATAACTAAGACCGACCCAACCGGGTCAAACTGTCCCAACCCACCCGATAACTAAACTAAACTATGAACCAATAACCAATTAATAACAAACTAAGTTCCATAACATACCATACAAGAAAGAAACAATGAGAAATTTAGTCCAACGGTATCAAACCCAATACCAATTCCAATACTAAGGCTAACACCAATACTGATTCCGTCCATACCAATCCATAGTAGTTCCACAAAAGCCTCTAACAAAGAGAAAACCAATATCCGATTGGGACATGCCCCCAACCATAGCCAAAACCAATATCCACAAATAAACAAAAGTATGTGAAAATATCCATGAAATGGAGCCTTTTGAAAGATGGAAGCTTACCACTTCAATTAAATAGTGGATCCCAAATGTCCGATAGCTAAGCAGAAGGAGTAGAATGGCCGATTCTGTATCGCATGGGGATACAGTCACTCGAAGATAGGTTAGCGGGTGAACTCTAGCTTGAACTTAGGATAAGGGTAAAATAATGCAATACAGTAAAACCTAGTAAACCAACCATATGCAAACAAACCATACATGTATATATAACCATGTCTGGAAAGGGAATAAGGTTTAGCATGCATTAAAATCATTAACCTAGGTATGCGAAGCTTAACTATCCTTAACCACAAATGAGCTATATGGGTCTAGTGTAACTCCCTAAATGAGCCCCGAGATGTTTAGCCGCACAAACTAGAGATACCATAAGAGTAGGGGATTCTCGAGTACCCTTTGCTCTCTATGATACATATGTATAGTGTACTTAGAGGATTCCTGTGTACCTCATAAGTATCATATATGGTCGCCATGACCAACCCCTTATGTCGGCAAATATGAGTTTCCATTATTAATCCGTTGAACTTACATCTTCATTGTTATTTATCACACCTCTTCATTCTTGCCCAATTAAAACCATTTTCTATCCAACCGATTTTTTATTAACCAAGGCTATGATTTGTGGTATCGTCATACCGACTATAACTTTCAAGTATTGTCCTTAGCCAAACCTTAAGAGATCAAAGGAGTTCCATGTACCCATAGATCACATTACTAAGTTAACTTAGGAGAGTCCCATGAACCCCACAAGTGTTCCATTATTATGATTACTTAGGGGATTCCATTATACCCCACCAGTGTGTTTATTTAACCAAACCATTTCATTTAACCATTCCAAACCATTTAAACCATTAAGGGTTCTATTACAAAACCATACCATGTAATAGTTTCCATTATAAATCCAGCAATATAGTGAAAGCATTCTCATAGGCATTCTATCAATCATATTGGGGGCATGATATTTCAAAAACCAATTCTAATTACCAATTAACCATTCCCATGCAACCAAGTATCCAAACCTCCACTAAAATGTTATAAATACATAATTAAAACATGGGAAAACCATTACTAAGCATTTATAACCAAAAACCCCAATAGATATATGAAAATCAAAACCATACAGTAATCATGCCATGGAAATAATGTATAAAAACCATGCCTTTAGTTGGAACTAACAATGAGGGAAGAGAAGATGCCTTATACAATGAAGATGATAAGACAAAACCACCAACACAAGCCCAAAATTGATCCTCTAGACGAAACCCTAGCCTTCCTTTACCTAAAAGCCTTAGAGAGAATTATAGAGTGTTTAAGAGAAGTTTCTAAGTGTTACATAATAGAATAATAGGGTAAATAACCTCCCAGTAATAATATAATTCATGGGGCCATATTAGGTTAAGTGGGGAAATATCTAGTTTTCCTTTACTTAAACTCCCAAAAATCCCATCAGGTGGGTACGACTATCCATACCAGTCGTACCCTCCTATATCTTCGGTACCCGTCACTTGTACCCAAGGCTATCTCCCTTGGACCCAACACTGTACAAGGTACGACTTACACCAAACCATGTCGTATCCAAGTATATGACTAGTGCCCTTATTCCGTACCCTTGGCAGAATTGAATCTCAAAAGGATTGAACACTGTCCACCATACGATTCCATGGCATAACTCGTACCACCCAAGTCTTACCCATTCCAAAATCCAATCCAACCCATAAATCTACACTAGTCAGTATACTACCAAGGCTTACCACTCTTACCCTAGGGTACGATCGGTACCCACAAGTCATACCGAGTCTAGAAACCATAAATCCAGGAAATTTTCTAAGGTTCAGGAACCCAGGGTATATTAGTCTCCCCCACTACGAACATTCATCCCTAAATAACGAATCAGGTAGGTTAGACACAAACATGAGTCATTTGTATTATCAAATATTAATCAAACCTTTAGATATCTTTACTCTTACCGTTAAGATAGAAAACAAAGATGCAAGCCAATTACCTTCTTTATTTAAACCAAAACCAAAAAATAAAGATACGTTTAGAAACACATATCTTCCGTACAAATATCCAAACCATAAAACAAATATGGATATTTAGACGTCATGTTCGCTTCCGCTTCTCATGTAGCCTCTTCCACCTTATAGTTCTACCATAGAACCTAAATCGAGGCCACATCCTTGGTTCACAACCAATGAACCTACCGACTTAGAATCTCAATCTGGACCTCTTCATAAGACAGAGAATCCGAGATCTCCAAGCCTTCCAAATGAACCCTCGAAGAAGGATCACCATGAAACTTTCTCGCATGGCGACATGAAATACCAGATGAATGAAGCTCAAACTAGAAGGCAAATCCAACTCATACACCACATTACCAACCCTTCATAAAACTACATTAGAAGCAATATACCAGGGACTGAGCTTCCCTTCTTGCCAAACCGCATTACACCCTTCATGGGAGATACCTTTAGGAACACCTTATCTCCAACCTCAAACTCCAAGTCTATACACCTCATATCTATAAAGAACTTTTGGAGAATTCATCCAGCCTTAAGCCTATCACAAATCACCTTTATCTTTTCCATAGCTTGATAATCCAAATTTGGACCAAACATATCTGCCTACCCAACCTCAAACCGCCCAATAGGATATCTACACATCCTACCATATAATTCCTCAAAAAGGGCCATACAAATACTAGAATTATAGCTATTATTGTAAGCAAACTCTACCAAAGGTAGATGCTCAACCCAATTGCCACTATAATCAATCACACATGCGTGAAACATATCCTCTGATGTTTGAATAGTCCTCTCTAGTTTCCTATCTATCTGTAGATGAAAAGCAGTACTCAGACTAATCTTTGTACCTATTCCCCTCTAAAAAGACCAACAAAAGTGAGATAAAAACTATGTACCATGATCAGAGATAATCAAAATAAGCACCCCATGCAGCTTTATAATTTTATAAAGATACAAACACACATAATCCTTTATCTAAAAGGTAGTCCTTAAGTCAAACCAAATGACATAACCAAGAATTCAAAGTGCCCATACCGAGTATGAAAAACCATCTTAGGGATATCTACCTTCCCAATTTTAACCGTATGATACCTAGATTGAAGGTCTATCTTAGAAATGAACTTGGCACCTTGCAACTGATCAAATAAGTCTTTAATCTTTGGAAGAGGATACTTGTTCTTAACCGTTACCATATTCGACTATTGATAGTCAATGCACATCCAAAGGGAATCATCCTTCTTATGTATGAACACTGATACACCCCACGAGAATACACTAGGGCGAATAAACCCCTTATTTAGAAGATCCTTAAATTGCTTCTTGAGTTCCCTCAACTCAGCTGGAGCCATTCTATAAGGAGTAATAAATATTGGAAAAGTGTTTGAAATCAAATCAATAGCAAACTGAATCTCCCTATTCGAAAGAACACCAGGAAGATCATTTTGGAAAGACCTTAGGAAACCCTTTTACCATCAAAATCGAATGAAAAGAAGGACCTTCTGAGTTAGAATCTTTAACCTAGACCAAATAATAATGACACCTTCTGGAGATCAATCTTTAATCTCTAAGATAGGAAATAAACCTTTCTATGAGCTAGGGAACCACTCTGCCACCATAAAATTGGTTCACTAGGGCACCTAAAGACAACCTTACGGGTACGACAATCCAAGGACACAAAACAAGAGTGTAACTAATCCATCCCCAGGATTATATCAAAATCTACCATATCTAGTTCAAACAGATCCACCAAGGTCTGTTTTCCACCAACAACTACAGCACAACCGCTATAGACTCTTTTAGCAATAACTAAGTTACCTACCAAGGTAGAAACAAAAAAAGGATCTGAAATAATATCTGGATTAAAATCAATACACATAGCCACAAATGGAGTCACATAAGAAAGAGTGGACCCCAAATCAAGCAAATAATACATGTCACGAGAAAAGAGTTGTAACGTACTAGTCATGATATCAAGAGATGCCTCAGACTTCTATTAGGATAAAAAAGTGTATAACCTATTCTGACCTATGTCGGTACCAGAAGTTGGATCAGTTGCAGAAGTAGCAACACTATGTAAAGGAGCATAAGATGAAGAAATTAGAGCTTTGACTGCTCCCAAAGCACCCTTATAAACTGGATAATTTTTGAGCACATGGCCTGGCTGAACACATTTAAAACACCTGTTCCTCCCTTCATCATAGAAACCCCTATGCAACCTACCACAGGACTATCAAGGAGGGCATAATGAAGTCGATTGAGCCCCACTCGCCTAAGATTGGGCACCCTGTGCCTAAAAAGTATTACCACCCTACTGAAATCTGTCACACGACTATTTTTAGTATGGAGAACTAGTGGTGGAGGAGTAACCAAATTATTCCCCCCTCCCGCCTACTTTTTTTATTATTTACTGCTATCCCAACCACCTTGCTCAGAGAACTTGCTCCTCTTACCCTATTTTTCCTAAACTCTATCTATTTTTTCTTTTTTTCCTCCACTTAGTCTAGCCTTCATATTTGACACCAACTTCGGAGCATACTTGGACATGTGATGAAATATCAAGGTGTATTCCTTGACAAATATTTTTCCTTGCTTAAGATTCAAAAACTCTTTCACCGTTCCTTTCATCAACTCTTGAGGAAAGAAGCAATCCGAAAAGGCATTAAAAAAGGCCTCCCACAATGATAACTCCACCACATCACCCCTATCCCTATCCCACTCCTCATACCACTGGTACGTAATATCATTAAGCTGATAACTACAAACTTCACCCCTTCCATATTAGTGGAATGCATCACTCTAAATATTTTCTCCATTTCATCCAAAAGCCCTAAGGATCATTTTTCACCTTCACAGCAGTAAAAGTAGGAGGTTTTATCTTTATGACCTAGCCAACCCTTATGGCCTTAGCAGATAGAATACCAGATGTATCCTGGTTAGTCAGAGAAGAAACTAACTGAGCAATAACATGGATTGATTGACAAATTCTATATTAGTTATCTCACCCTGAGAAGGACTAGTACCAACTATTGGAACTCCAAAAACATCAGGGATAGGACCCCTGAATCGAGTATGAACTCCATATGTAGGGCATACTCTATCAACATCATTCCCAGATGTAATACCCCATAAGATCCTAAGCTCAATTCATCTCTTAGTTTCATGCTTAAGGGGTCCAAGGTTTGAAAATTTCACTAAGTTTTGAGGACTTAGTCATTTTCAAGACCCCTAAACTTTGTGGATTTTTAGTTTGGCCTTCCTAATACTAAAATATTAGGTTTTAAGTTGATTCATGTTAAGGGAGGTTAAAAGTATGTCTTAGGTGAGTTTTGAGATTTTTGGATGAGGATTAAGGCATGATTAGATGGCTAAAATAGTGCAGCAATGCGATAGAGCCACAACACATTTCTCTCTCCCGTGGTGAGGAGCTTTGTAATACATTACTTTCTCCCCTAGAGTAAGTGGTATGACATATTGCTTTCTCCCATGGAGAGAGAGGCTTGACAAATGGCTCTGTCCTATACAATTTTATTATTTTACAACCCAAAGGGCATTTGAGTCTTTTCCCTCTCCCTATTTCATTTTTAACACTATTTAGGCCTTCTAAAAGGGAATTATTTGCCTCTTTTACTCCAAATTTCTCTCAAGAAACCCTTCTTATTCCCCATGAACAAACCCAAGCTTCATTCTTAAGGATTCAAGCTTCTATGTTCAATCAATCTTCAGGATTATAGTTATTAAGGTATGCGGGCTGTTTATCCATGGGTCCCTTTTATCCATGGAGCCCAAAAACCTTCTTTTCAACTAAAGAGTGGATTTTTATCTTATTATGGAGTTTAATACGTTAAATCTGTATTAAATTTATGTTTTTCCTTAGTAGTTTGACTCAATTCATGTCTAAGTATGATCCTATGGAAAGTTGGGTAACCTCATGCTTCAAGATTCAATATCCTATGTTATATTCAAGTGAATTTCAAGTTATATTATCAAGTTATGATCTTAGTCACACAATCATGTTGTTTTCCCATATTTTAAGACATTCCCTTGTCCAAGTTCATGATTCTCACATATTTTATAAAATGTCTATGTTTTAAGTGTTGAACCATGACTTCCAACTATAGTATTAACCTTTAATATTGTTTTTAATGGTTATTCAGTGCTAGCGGGTTATGAACATCCAATACCTATACGTTCACTTATATTTCAGATCTTTTAAGTAATGATTTCAGTTAAATCATGAATAATATCATTTATTCAATTTTTATGATCATGATGAGCAATGTCAGTTGTTATGTTCAGTGAATTCAGTTCAGTTCAGGACCAGTGTCATTGCAGTTGGGAGTAGGATTTAGTACTGAGCGAAAGCAGGGAGGGCATGTTCCTCATCACTTTAGGCAGAGTCGTAAGTAGCAGTCCTTATGTTCCAGAACTACATAGCCAGCATAGGATGTGCGGTTCACCAATTAGTTTAGGCTTGACTTCCTCTCAGGGGTCACCCGTCAATTTAGGCTTGACTTCCTCTCAGCGGTCACCCGTTGGCATAGTATTGACACCCTGGTCCTTTGGGACATCAATTTAGTGGATCCACACAGCCAACTTTAGTACCCATGGCATAATATTGACACTCTTCTAACTAGGGTTATAGGTTGGACCTCAAATAGCTCAGATTGGGGCATGCCAATTATATGATACCTTCCACAGTCTTAGTTTAGTACTCAGTGTATTTTAGTTTAGGTTTTCTTGACCAAGTGTACAGATTTTTAGTTATTCAGTTATGCAGATTTTAGTCTATCAGTTTACAGCTTATTGCAGTATCATGTTTAGGCTTGGTCTTACATTCTCAGATATTACATGTTTATGTATTCATGTTGAGTTATCTTATGCATTTCAGCTAGCCCTCATCTCATAGAGCAGTACATTCAAAGTACTGACCGCATATATTTCTTTGTGCTATGTTGTCTTATAACATAGGTTCAGATGCTCAGTTTTTGGGCCTCTCTTAGACAACTCAGTGGTACTTAGTATAAGAAGTGGTGAGTCCTTATCTATCGAGGACACAACTTATTTATCTTAGTTATTTTAGTATTTCCTTATGTTCAATCAGTCGGAGATAGTTGGGGGCTTGTCCCACTAAATCCATCATGATGTTTAGAGGCTTTCAGACAATCAGTTAGACAGTCAATCATTTTTATAGTATTATCAGTTATTCAGACAGATAGCCTAATTTCTAGTGTTTTATCAGATACCTAAGACATGTTTTGATACATATTTTAGTATTCAGTTTTACCGTATCTTATCAGTTGACCTTTCGTACATGTGTTGTATTGCTATTTTATTCAGTGCTCACAGTAGGTACCAGCTCATGGGTTAGCTTGTGGTTACTTATGGTCATTTGTGGCCGTAAGCACCGCTGTCGTGACTAGGGGGTATCCTCGGGTCATTACACCAGATAAGACATAAGAATTTCCTTATATTCCAGAACGATGAGGCATGATCTGAAAAGCAAACAAACAAGGATTAGAGAAGATTCCAGGATTTAGACTCAAAGCTTAAAAATAGAATACTAAGAAAGTAAAACATTCCCAAATGCAGTGTAGCCTCTCTCTTATGAGTATGGCATGCTACATACCCCTAAAAAGTCTCTACTAGACATGGTATTGTGGACTCCCAATTGACCATTAACCTAAAGCTCTAATAAAAATTTTACACAACCCAAACTAGGGCCCTGTCGTAATGACATCCCAAGTCCAACCAGGACCGAGTGCTACCCCTGATATCAACCCAACCATCGAAATGCATACCTTGAGTCGGATGAATTCTAAAGACGTACCATGATAATATAACTTTCAAATTATAGAATCTGGGATGGGTCTTTATCGAGACTGAACTAATCGAGTCTAACCATCCAAACCCACCCGATAACTAAACCAAACCATGAACCAATAACTAATTTATAACCAAACCAAGTTCCATAACATATCATACAAGGATGGAATAGTGGGAAATTTAGTCCAACGATATTAGTTATAATACCAATGCCAATACTAAGGATGACATGAATACTGATACCGCCCATAACAACCGATAGTAGTTCCACAAAAGCCTCTAATACAAAAAACCAATATTCAGTTGGGACATGCCCCCAGCCATAGACAAAACTAATATCCATCAATAAACCAAAGTGTATGATGGAAGCTCACCACTTTAATCCAATAGCTGATCTCAAATGTCTGATAGCTAAGAAGAAAGAGTAAAACGATCAGTTCCTGGATCGCATAGGGATAAAGATGCCCAAAGATGGGTTAGTGGGTGAAGGATAGCGTGAACTTAGGATAACGATAATATAATACAATCCAGTAGAGCCAAGTAAACCAACCATATACATACAAAATGTACATTTATATAACCATGCTGGGAAAGAAAACTAGGTTTAGCATGCATTAAAACCATTAACCTAGGTATATGAAGCTTAACCATACTTAACGACCCATGGTCTATATGGGTCCAGTGTAATCCCTTTAACGGTCCCCGATATGTGTAGCCACACGAACTAGAGATACCATAAGAGTAGGAGATTCTCGAGTACCCTTCGCTCTCTATGATATATATGTACAATGTACTTAGAGGATTCCCGTGTACCTCATAAGTATCTTATATGGTCACCATGACCAACCCCTTATGTAGGCAAACATGAGTATCCAATTTTTGTTTGTTGGACTTACACCTTCACGATCAGCTATTACACCCCGCCATCCCTGCCCAATTAAAACTATTTTCAATCCAACCGATTTGTTATCAACCAAGTCTATGATTAGTGGTATCGTCATACCGACTATAACTTGAAATTATTGTCCTTATCTAAGACTTAAGAGATCAAGGGAGTCCTATGTACCCATAGATCACATTACCAAGTTAATTTTGGGGAGTCCCATATATCCCATAAGTGTCCCATTATTACGATTACTTGGGGGATTCCAATGTACCACACAAGTGTGTTTATTTAACTAAACCATTCCAAACTATTTAAACCATTTAGGTTCCATTACCAAACCATACCATGCAATAGTTTTCATTAAAAAATCAACAATATAGTGAAAGCATTTTCGTAGGCATTTTATCAAACACACTGGGGGCATAACATTTTCAAAACCAATTCCAATTACCAATTAACCATTCCCATGCAACAAAGTATCCAAACCACCATTAAAACATTGTAAATACATAATTAAAACATGGGAATACCATGACCAAGAATTTATAACCAAAACCCCCAATAGATATTTGAAAACCAAAACCATACATTAATCATGCCATGAAAACAATGTATAAAAACCATGCCTTTAGTTGGAACTAACAATAAGGGAAGCGAACATGCCGTATACAAAGAAAATAAAGCCCCAAGTTAATCCTCTAGATAAAACCCTAGCCTTTCTTTACCCAAAAGCCTTAGAGAGAATTATAGAGTATTTAAGAGAAGTTTCTAAGTGTTAAATGATAGAATAATAGGGAAAATAACCTCCCAATAAGAAAATAAGTAATGAGGCCTTATTAGGTTAAGTTGGGGAAATGTCTAGATTTCCCTCTGTTAAACTCTCAAAAATCCCGTTAGGTGGGTGTGACTATCCACACCAGTCGTACCCTACAGTACGAGTGGTACCCACAACGCGTACTCAAGGACATATGCCTTAGACCAAACATTGTCCAAGGTATAACTCACTCCAAACCATGTCGTATCCATGTATACGCTTAGTACCCTCAATCTATACCTTTGGCAGAATAGAATCACAAGAGGATTGAACACTGTCCACCATACGAGTTCATTGCATTACTCGTACCATTACATACGACTCTTAACACCCAAGTTGTACCCATTCTAGAAACCAATACAACCCACTTGGCTACACTGGTCAGCAGAAGACAATGGCATACCACTTTTACCCCAAGGTACATTGGTACCCATAAGTCATACCTGATCCAGAAACCATAAATCCAAAAAATTTTCTAGGTTTCAAGATCCGAGGTTTTTTTAGTTTGCCCATCTTTTTGAACCTTATCAGACACTTCTGATGTGTGAGCAAAAGCTAACATATTTAATGTTTTTTAGCTCAAAATAATTGTGAATTCTAAAGCAACTCATGTTGTTTGAATATGTTTACTCATAATATTGCATAAAAAGGCTGAAAAAATGAGAATAAACAATAATAGAGCAAAAGAGTTTAAAATATGAGTAAAATAAAAGAATACATGGATGACGACCTCCATGATAAGTCATCAGCCTTGTGATAGCCTATCAGCATTGGTATCAACCTTAACTAGGGATTTGTAGTTTTAGGAGTAATTCTGACGACGTCGGTGATGTGGCATCAAAGTCGTCATAAGGGGTCAAGAATGGCATCAACCTTAAGAAAAAAGTTAGCATGGGAAGAAGATATCTGATGATGTTGGTGATAAACCGTCATATCCCTGACGCGGCGTCAACCACATTGTCACCCTAAGACAGAACCTGAAGGCGACTGAAGCCTCTCTGATGCCATCCGCAATAGAGAGTCAACTTCTTGATGCGGCGTCAGCCTGGTCATCACCTATTCTGGAAATTTTATTAATCTTGTTATTTTTTTCCTTAATTAGGTTTTAGTATTAATAGCATCTTTTAGGATTTTTAATGGAGAATGCATATATCAAGCATCAACTCTAAGAAGAGAGACACACATTGTTTTGCTCTCTATCATAAAATATTCTTGTGTTTTTGTATCAACTATTTTTGGGGTTTTTACCTTGTGATTAAATCGGAGAAACTACTTGTTGTTTTCTATCCATTCATAAGTTTATCATTATAATCATAAATTCAACTTTTTATTTTGTTCATCAAATCATGAGCGGCTAATTTCATTAGCCAGAGTTATGGGATCTATGGATTATGGTTTGATATGATACTAGGTGTTTAATGGATTCAAAGAGTAGCAGAACATCTTGAAATTCTGTTGTTTTAACTAAAATCTAGTGGTTGAAAATATTAGGTTATGACTTAGGTTTTATTTGCTTCTAACGGAGAAATAGACTAGAGGACGTAAATCATCAATAGGGACTCAGAAGCTACCAACCTTCTGTTTAATGATTAATGCCATAACTGGACTAATCTACCTGAGATAACATCCTATTGGAAATATATAAGTTATCTAAGTTCGAGAGAATTAGATAATAAATTGTCTGGTGAGGTTGAAAGATAAGTCAGATAGTATAATCGTCAGGGATGTTTTACTGTTCTACTCATTCCGAGAATCTCTAGCATTACCTAGTATCTGTCAATTCCCAAAATCCTTGGTGAACATAGCTCTGGTTTCCCATTTAACTTGATTACAAACACTGAAGTATTGAAAGTGATATTTAACACACCGTGAACTTAAACCCCTATCTTTTAGAAACAGTAAACTACTAGTAAAACCTTTCGTAAACAAATCAAAGTTCACACCCTATTCCCTGTGGTATTCGACCCCAACCTAGTTGGGTTTTATATTGAAAACAATCGCTTACAACCGTTCAAGATTGTAATTTGAGCATTTTCAAAAATGGCGCCGTTGCCGGGGAATACGGTTGTAGACTGAAAATTTTTTGTGCAAAAATTTGCTGATAGTTAAGTTTTCGTGATTTATGTTTATTTGTTATTTTGGTTTATTATAGGTACTGCATTTTTTATGCCAAGCACGAGAAGTTCTAGAGAACCTCTATTACCAATCAATTCAGAACCTCAACTAATTAAGAGAATGGATGAACAATAGGAAACAGAAAGACTAGATGCATTAGCCAGGGCTCATGTGAATGTACAAAAGTTAGGTCAACCAACATGCGACCAAAACCCTGATGATGAAAAATTGGGTGATGAGGAATTTCAGAATCCTCAAAACTCAAGAAGATTTGAGTAAGTTGCTGTACCAGTGCAGTAAAACATCAATAGAAATCGTCCAGTCCGAGGAAGGTATGGTCAACAGCCTATGAAATATGAGGCTAATGAAGATGATGAAGGAATGGACAAAGCAGGGGTAATGGGTGCTATCATTCCACCACCATTGGCACCAGGTGAAAAGTTCAATAAAATAAGTACCATGATCCCACTCCTGAATTTGAAAGGGTTATTAGGAGGATTGCCTAGTGATGATTCAAACATGCATTTGGTGAACTTCATCACCATCTGCAAATCCTTTCACAATCCGGGTGTGAGCCAGAATGCAATCAGGTTGAGGTTATTTCCATTGTCCCTATCTGGATAGGAAATAATGTGGTTGAATGAGTTAGAGCCCGACTCTATAACTAACTGGAGAAAGTTGAAAGACATATTCCTAGAATGGTTCTTTCTATCCTCCAGAAGGGTACAGTTGAGGGACGAGATTAGCAACTTCAGACAACTTTCGATTGAAGAACTGCATGAGACTTGGGAAAGGTTTAAGAAGAAACTTGCATAATGTCTAAACCACAATATAACAAACTTACACTTGATTGAGACTTTGTACAGAGCTTTTAACTCTATGACAAAGACAATTGTCGACAATGCTGCAGGTGGTTCGTTCATTGACCTCTCTTTTCTGGATTCTTCTAATATGCTAAATAGAATGACCAAGAAGAGTCGGTCTTGGCACACTAGGGATTCTATAGTGGCTAGCCCTACTATTTCTGGTGGTATTATTGTAGAGCAGCATAGAAGGGATAAGGAGAGAGATCAGGACTTATCCCATTTGAAGATGCAGATGGACTTGCTAGCTAAGCACTTGCTATCCGGCAAGACTAAAATGGTAAAGGATGTGGACTATCAGGGTACTGTATCTACACGTGCTGATCCTGAGGCAAACTATATGAGTAATTAGGGGGGTTTCTGAGGCAATAGCCAGGGGAGCCAAGGTCAGACTTTCTATGATAAGTCTAATTATTAGGATAGTGAGCATGGACATTGGACAAACAATAATGTCAGGAGTGGTTTGTATATTTCTCCTGGAAGTTGGGAGGCTGCAACAATTAGTTCTGGCAAGATGTCCATGGAGGACATGATGGAAAAACTGTTGAAGGGAGTGGAGGCAACCAACTCGGGGGTAACTAATATGAAAAGTGAGTTTTCTACCCTCAGTTAGTTGGTTAGCTCACACTCATCTTCTATTAAGCAGTTGGAGCAGCAGATGAGCCAAGTTTCAGCTACTCTGAATTAGAGAAAAGCCAGCACTTTACCTAGTGATACAGTTCAGAACCTGCAGACTGATGGCTCTGGTATGGCGATTACCTCTCATAGTGGTAAGATATTATCTGTACCTTCTGTGAGCAAAGCTATAGAGAAGGAGGTAAGTGTTGATAAATCAGAAGGAAACAATCCAGTGGAGTTTGATAAACTGGATGGCTCTGTTGACATATCAAAGAAAGAAGATGACAAGAAAGAGGAAGTGGTATTGAAACAAATGCCAAAACCACCACCTCCATTTCCTCAGAGGTTGAAAAAAAAAGATAATGAGAAATTTAGCAAGTTCATGCCAATAATGAAACAACTGATTGTGAATGTGCCATTGATGGAGACACTTGAGCAAATGCCGAACTATGCTAAATTTATAAAGGAGTTGATAACAAAGAAACGGAAGGTAAGTTGTGATCCGCTGGACAACATCCATCACTGTGGTGTTGTGTCTTCACAATCCTTAGTGCAGAAAAAGCCTGATCCTGGATCATTTACCATACAGTTCATAGTTGGGTCCATACAGTTTACCAAAGCTTTATGTGACTTAGGAGCAAGTATAAATATGATGCCGATTGATATCTACAAGAAGATTAGATTGGGGGAGCCTACCCCCACAATGATGCATCTGGTTATGGCAGATAGATCGGTTAAACGACCAGTTGGTATATTGTAGGATGTGCCGGTAAAGGTGGATGATTTTATTCTACCTGTAGACTTTGTGATACTGGATTGTGATGTTGATTTTGAGGTACCCATCATCTTGGGTAGACCATTATTAGCCATGGGGAGAGTATTAGTTGATATGGAGCACAATGAGCTTAAGTTCAGATATGGGAAAAAGGAGGCCAGATTTAAAATGCAACCTCCTATGAAGCAGTTGGAGGAGATGAACATCTTCTCGGTTGTGGATGTATTCCAAGAATGTGGTAATGAGGTAGTGATACAGAATCTTGACGAAGTCTGAGTAGTTGAGATAACCAAGTCATGTTGTGACACTAAATCAAGCGCTATTGGGAGGCAACCCAAAATTTTATTTTCATGCATTTTGTTTT
Organism: Capsicum baccatum var. pendulum; assembly: GCA_030864225.1. Lineage (NCBI taxonomy): Eukaryota > Viridiplantae > Streptophyta > Magnoliopsida > Solanales > Solanaceae > Capsicum > Capsicum baccatum. The sequence continues at coordinate 67,913,051 of CM061558.1, read as the reverse complement.
CATTCAATTAGGTAGTAATAGGAAAGAACTAAAGAGGTACAAAAAGGTCAAGGTAAAAATTGAAGAATGCAAGTCAAGTGGTCTTAACTACATTTGTGATAGGCTATCACAACTATGACGTCTTATCACTAACATCGTCTGAAAGATCAGAGGGTGAGACCTTCCCTGTTAACGTTGACAACCTCTGTGATAAGCTATCACATTTCTGACGGCTTATTACGAGTTGGCGTTAGCCATTGTGCTATTTTGAAAAATTTGGGCCCAATTCAAACCAAATCCGACCCATCCCAGGTATGTAAAACCCTTTAGGATCCCATTTTATTTTATTTCATTCTTTAAGGATTATTTTATTTCCTTAGTAGGATATTTACTTCCTTTTAAAACACTCCCAAGTATACAAGGAAACCTCCTTCCTAATAGTTATGGGATTGCAAGGAAAATTAGAGTCTATCTCTCATATTTTCTTCTCTCTCGCATAATCAAGTGTAGTCAAATCATCAGGTATGCTCATAACGTTGTTTTCCTATCATTTTAGTGGTAAAGTTGTTGAAAACATGATGCTCTAAAGGAAGAAAATTGAGTTCAAGTTGTAATATCATGGAAATAAAAATTAGGGTTAAGTTGTGCCTAAATTGCAAAAATTTGAAAACCCTAAGAACAAAAATAAAAATACCATGTGATTATACGACGTTGCTGATAAGCTATCACAAGTGTGATGCCTTATTAGCTACATCTTCAGAAACTTTGAAAAAGGGAGCATTCACTATTTAAGGATGAGGACATAGCTGATAGGTTATTACAAATATGATGCCTTATCAGTCACGTCGTCACAAGTTAGATGATGATGCTAAGTGAACTTGTATAGCATGTTTAGACTAGTATACCTTGATCATTAACTTGTGTTTGTATTATGGTCCAGGAACATTCTAATGGCACCTAAAAGAAAGAATCCTAACACTCCAAAGAAAGCTACCAAGCCTAATTTGGTTCGAAATCTTATTGATGAAGTCTCTGATTATGAAAATGAAGAACCACTGCTCAGGTGGAGGAGAAAGGAACCTATTCCAAAGGCACCTCCTACACCTAAACCCATTATGGTGGAGAATAGTGATGATACTAAGACTACCACCCCAGTTGAGAGAGAATCTTCTAAGCAAGAAGGTTCTAAGAAAAATGAGTCCGAGAAACCTAAGTCTGAGAAGGATGATTCTAAGGAAACATTCTTTGAAACTCCCGCAACTAAAAATCAAGCTGAGAAGAAACCTCCAGTTTGGGGAACTTTGATAAAATGCAAGAATCCAGAGGTTAGAGAGAGTGCTAGATAGTAGAAACCTAAAGAAGAGGACATCTTCCTCAAAGGGTTGGTTAGAACAAAAAGAAGATCTACTTGATGGCCGGTGTATCAAGAGAAGAGAGTCATCAACAAAGAATTTCCTTGGTATCCTGTAGTTGATAAGAAATTCAGAGATTATGGGCTGGGATGGACTGCTAAGGGAGGTAAACCATTTTTCCTTACAGTAGTCTAGGAGTTCTATGCAAACTACCAGGCTAGATTAGAGAGCATCTGCAAGAGTGGACAGACCACAGAAAACCAGCCTTTGCTGACCAGAGTTCCAGTTCATGGGGTAAATGTCGATATTTTTTATACGACTATCAACAGGTTTCTACATGGACCAAACTTCAATCCTAAGGTCACAAATCCTGTATTCTATGATCGTCTGAAGAGTAAGGATGACCAACATCCTTGGTTAGCTACACTTATAGCTGAGAGAGACCCTTTATGGCTGACCCGACCCAGTGAGCATATTTATAAGGCTTCTTTGACTCAAGAGTCAAAATTCTGGTAGGGTGTTGTGTGTACCCATTTGATGCCGACCGACAGAGATAATATTCTGGGTGATGATTGAGCAATATTGGTCGCATGTCTTATGGCCAACCTTAAGCTGAATTTTGGGGAGATTATTGCTGAAGAGATCAAGATTCAGGTAATGAGGTATAACATATCTTATCCATTCCTTTTTTTGATTACCAGGCTATGCACAGAGGTAGGGGTACCACAGATTGCTTGAATTGATGAGACTTTGTATGCCACCAAGACCCACAACCCTATTCGCTATGAGGAAAATCAGCCAAGGCTAAAACTTGATAGAGGGGTAAGAGGTGAGGGGTGAGGTGATCAGTTGCAGGCCATAGTTCAGTACGTGAAGTTGAGGTGTAAGATTCTAAGGATTCCCAGGCAGGCTGAATTCCTGATGATAAGCCAGGTCTATTAGTTCCTACAGCGCCAATGAAAGTTGCATCCCAGCTTATTGATATCAAAAAAGTGGCCAAATATTTCAGATGGTGTGAGACGCAGCTACGTGCCTTTGCTGAGCAGTTTGTTGCTGCTGTAGATAAAAGAATCAGGGGTGCTCTTGAGCCCTTAGCTAATTTTCCTGCACGAGTTGTAGATCTGGAGAACTGTTTTGATACCAAGGAACAGATGTTGACTGGAGCAGAGCTTGCTGAATTTAGAGTAGCCCTAGAAAAGGTAAAGGCTAAGATGGTGGTAGTACAACAACACCAGTTTATGATACCTGCAGGGCAGACAACTGAGGAATCTAATGATGAACCTCCAATCCTTGATCACACTGTGGAGCCAGTGAAAAAGAAAAAGAAGAAAGACAAAGAAGCTGAAAGAGATAAAAATATGATGAAAATGAGAGCAAGGCCGAGAAAAAGGTAAAGAATAAGAAGAAGGCAGAGAAGACACTGCAGGCAGATGATGAGTTGACAAAACAGGAGAAAACGGATCTAAAAAGGGCAGTGCAAGCAACCTGAGAGGATAATTGGAAATAGAAAGAAGCACTGCGATCGAGAGATATAGGAGCCTCATCTAGTAGAACATCTAAACAGGAGAAAAGAGAAGCTCCTGATGAAGATAATACTGATGTAGGGTTGAGGACCCATGATCCTTGAGAATAACCCACTCCACGTATATCCTAACCCTTAGTTTCATTTTGTTTTGATTAGCATGTTGTTGTATCACATTCTGTAAATAACAAGGAGTAGTGCAAGTTCTGTAGGCAGTTAACTGAATTTGTGATTTTGAACACCTCGCCAAAGGTTTGTTTTGCATGATTGTATGAATTGTACCTTAGTATGAACACTTGTATCTCGTAATGGAATTAGTTTAGTTACCTGATTATCACTGCTAAACAATTGCATGAACCAGATAGGCAGTAGCCAGCGATATTTCTTGTGTTCAATGTGTGTGTGAGACTATACTGAGTTCTCTTTGTAGTGTCAAATCCAAAACATGCCCGATTCATCTTACCATAGTTGAAAGATAGGGGTTAGGAAAGGATTATAGGCCTTTTTTAAATTGAAGTCACTATTACCCTAAATGACCTTCCTCTAATGCATAATATCCCTTGATCTCGGTTTGAGCCTAAATTGACCATTTTTGTTTATATGATACCTATCACCTTCCCTTTTTAAATCATAATAAACCTATTTTGGCCCTGGTCCTCCTTGAACACTGTACACATTAGCGTATGCAAATAGCCTAAGTTAAGGGTGGCTATCATAGGGGTGCGTGATATAAGTTGGGTTTGAAGAAGGGTAGAGTAGAAGAGAAAGAATCAAAGGAAAAGAATAAAAGGTTGGGTGTTGGTGAAAAAGAGAAAGAAAAGAAACTCTGCTTGAATAAAAAGAAGTGCACCCATCTTGAAAGTATGATCAAGAAAATAGAAAAAGAAAAAAAAAAGAAAAAAAGAAAAAGAACAGAAAAGAAAAAGTGAGAAAAAGAGGTTAATAAGTGGCCCCGTAAGTTAAGGTAATGCCAAGGAGGTTAGTCACTCTAAATGTCGTATAATATCGTACCATCCCTAGCCTATGGTACAATCCAAAGAAGACCTATAGTGATCCTAGTGTACCTATCCGAAGACCTTGGTAATGACTATAAAGGAAAGCATATGGTATTTGGCATACACTGGTTTGAACTTCATTCTTAGAGTGCGTGTTTTTGTGATGATCCTCGTGTTTATATTTTTGATGTTATACACGAGAAAAAGAGGGGAATTTCTTTGTTGTGAGGGCACACTAGTATCTTGCTAAGTTACATACTTGTTTGGGTAGTGTACATTGATACATGCATAATTGGTGGTACTTAGTTGATGCCATGGGTAGAAGCCTTCGTGATACATTATTGGTTTTAAATAAATAGCACAGTAATTTTGAGTTGGTTGACCTTGGAGATGGTAAACTGAGTTTTGAGCTAAATTGGTTGTTGACTGCTGAATGTTCGTTGTATTCTCTTAGTTAGTGGTTGCTTGAGGACAAGCAAATTTTTTAAGTTGAGGGTGTTGATACGTGAGCAAAAGTTAACACATTTAATGCTTTTTAGCTCAAAATAATTGTGAATTCTGAAGCAACTCTTGTTGTTTTGATGTATTTGCTCATGATATTACAGAAAAAGGCTGAAGAAAAGAAATAAACAATAATGGATCAAAAGAGTGGAAAATCTGAGCAAAATAGAAGAAAACATGGCTGACGACCTCTGTGAGAAGTCGTTAACCTCGTGATAGCCTATCAGCATTGGCGTAGCCTTAGCAAGGGAGTTGTAGTTTTAGGACCAGTTTTGACGACGCCGGTGATGTGGCATCAAAGTAGTGATAAGGCGTCAAGAATGGCATCAGCCTTAAGCAGAAAGTTAGCAGGGGAAGAAGCTATCTGGAGACATTGGTGATACACCGTCAGATACCTGACGCAGCGTCAGCCACATCGTCAGCCTAAGACATAACCTAAAGGCAACTGAAGCCTCTCTGACGCCATCCATGATAGGGCGTCAACTTCTTGACGCGACGTCAGCCTGGGAGTCACCTATTCTGAAAAATTTATTAATTATGTTATTTTTTTTCCTTAATTAGGCTTTAGTATAAATAACATCTTTTAGGGGTTTTCATCGAGAAAGAATCTAACAGACATCAACAATAAGAAGAGAGACATATATTTTTTTGCTCTCTATCATAAAATATTCTTGTGTTTTCATATCAACTATTTTTGGGGTTTCTACCTTGTGATTAAATCAGAGGAACTACTTATTGTTTTCTATCCATTTGGAAGTTTATCATTATAATCATGAATTCAAATTGTTATTTCGTTCAACAAATCATGAGCGGTTAATTTTATTAGCCCGAGTTATGGGATCCATGGATTAGGGTTTGATGTGATACTATGTGTTTAACGGATTCAAAGAGTAGTAGAACATCTTGAAATTCTGTTGTTTTAACTAAAATCTAGTGTTTGCAAACATTAGATTATGCCTTAGGTTTTATTTGTTTCTAACGGAGAAATAGACTAGAGGATGTGAATTATCAACAGGGACTCGGAAGCTACCAACATTCTGCTTAATGATTAATGTCGTACTTGGATTAATCTAGCTGAGATAATATCCTGTTAGAAATAGATAAGTTATCTAAGTTTGAGAGAATTAGATAATAAATTGTCTGGTGAGGTCGAGAGATAAGTCAGATAGTATAATCGTCTGGGAATTCTGTTGTTCTACTCATTTCGAGAATCTCTGGCATTACCTAGTATCTGTCAATTCCTGAAACCCTTGGTGAACATAGCTCTGGTTTCCCATTTATGTTGATTACAAACACTGTAGTATTGAAAGTGATATTTAACACACCATGAACTTAAGCCCCATCTTTCGGAAATAGTAAACTACCAGTAAAACCTTTCGTAAACAAATCAAAGTTCACACCCTATTCCCTGTGGGATTCGACCCCAACCTAGTTTGGTTTTATATTAAGAATGATCGCATACACCCATTCAAGAGTGTAATTTGAGCGTTATCAACATCATGGCTGAGACTCAAAGGAAAACATGATCAGCAACACCAAATCTCAAGGCATAAAGTCTATGATCCGCATAGCACTTTTATCTACTCTGAAATGCAAGAAGCCTATGCTGAATAATCTGGACACTATACAAGGACTCACAAAGCAAGTCCATACCTTGAGGTCTAACCTCATAAACTTCAAACCAACCTACTGGAGAGCGACAACACCTACCATACCAATCCTCAAAAAGAGACATATCCGTACTGGAACGGTAGTTATTATTATAGGCAAACTCTGCTAAAGCCAAATACTGCTCCCTTCGGCCACCAAAATCTATCACTCACGCATGGAGCATATCCTTTAAAACCTGAATAGTCCATTCTGAATAACCATCTATTTGGTGGTAAAATGTTGTACTATGATCAACTCGAGTACCCAACTCATCCTAAAAAGTCTTCCAAAAGTGTGAAGTGAACACAAAACCTCGACCTGAAATGATAGACACCGGCATACCATGTATTCGCATAATCTCATGAATATAGATATGGGCTAGACTCTCAGAAATGAAAGGGACCTGGACAGGAATGAAATAGATAGACTTGGTAAATCAATCCATAATGACCCAAACACTATCAGATCCATGGGAAGTATGAGGCAACCCGATCATGAAGTCTATAGTGATTCGTTCCCACTTTAACTCAGGAATGGGTGATCTCCAAAGTAATCCACCGGGTCTCAAATGCTCGACCTTCACCTTCTATCAACACAGGAAATGAGCTATAAAATCTGTTGCATCCTTCCTCATACCAGCCCACCAATAAAGGTTTCTCAAGTCACAATACATGTTAGTCACTCCTAGATGGATGAAATATCTGGAACAATGAGCCTCCTGCAAAATCATTTTAATCAAATCACCTACTCTCGACATAAAAACTAAGCCCCCAATCCTTAATATACCTTCAGAATCAAGTGAGGCTTCCTTAGCCTCACCACTTAGCACCTTACCTTGAATCAATCTCAACCCAACATCATCAAACTGATAAGCTTGAATGTGCTCCATCAAAAAAGAAAGCCTCCCAAAATTCCAAAAGATATCCTGGTGTTGAAATATCAAGCCTAACTATATTGTTAGTTAAAGACTGAACCTCTAAGGCCAAAGGACTCTGCTGGGTCAAAAGATGTGCCAAGATACCCATGTTAGTCAACTTCTGACTCAAGGCACATAAAACCACATTAGCCTTGTTCAGATGATAGAGAATAATCAACTCATAATCCTTAAGCAACTCAAACCAACAACACTGCCTCATATTAAGATCTCACTGGGTAAAGAAGTAATAAAGGCTATCATGATCCAAGAAAATCTCACAACGAACTCCATACAAGTAGTGCCTCCAGAACTTCAAAGAATAAACCACCCCACATAACTCTAAATCATGGGTAAGGTAATTCATCTCATGGAGTTTCAATTGACGAGACACCTAAACAATCACCTTACCCTTCTGCATAAACACAACACCTAACCTAATACTTGAAGTACCTCAAAAGACAGTAAAACCCATGACCTCATTGGGCAAAGCCAAGATAGGAGCTAAAGTCAAAGAATCCTTGAGCTTTTGAATACTTACCTCACAAGCATCAAACCATTTAAAGGAAATCGTCTTCTGAGTCAATTGGTCAATAAAGTTGCAATGGATGAAAAACTCTCAACAAAATGCCAATAATAACCTACTAATCCAATAAAATTCTGAATCTCAGTGGGAAAAGTAGGCCTAGACCAATTAGGAACTGCTGAAATCTTGGCTAGATTGACCATAATACCCTCTTTAGTCACCACGTGACCTAAGAAAAAAAAACTCCAATCAAAACTCATACTTAGAGAACTTGGCATACAACTTCTAATCCCTCAGTCAATGCTCCTCATGCTCATCCTCACTCTTAGAATAAACCAAGATATCATCTATAAATACAATGACAAAGTAGTTGAGATAGAAAAGAAACACCTGATTCATCAACTCCATGAATGCGGCTGGGGCATTGGTCAACCAAAAAACATAACCAAGAAGTAATAATAACCATATCGAGTCCAAATGTTATATTCAGAATAGACAAAGCTCTAATCCTACACTAGTGATAACCTAATCTCAAATCAATCTTTGAAAATATTATAGTACCCTGAAGCTGATCAAACAAATCATCAATATGAGAAATAAGATACTTATTCTTAACTATCACGTTGTTATACTGTCGATAATCAATACACATACGCATAGACCCATCCTTCTTCTTCACAAACAAGACAGGCACACCCTAAGGTGATACACTACATTAGATAAATCCCTTATCCTAAAAGTCCTGTAACTAACTCTTTAGTTATTTCAACTCGGCTGGGGCCATCCTCTAAGGAGGAATAGAAATAGGCTTGGTGCCTAGCTCAACATCAATAGAAAAATCAATATCACAATCTGGAGGCATACCAAAAAAATTTGTTGAGAACAAACCCATGAACTTATACACAACACGAACAAAATCCAAAGAAGGAGGCGAAACAACGCTAGTATCACAAATATGAGCCAAATAAGATAAACATCCCCTCTCGACCAATCTACGAGGTTGAAGATAAGATATAAACCTCTTAGGATCTGAATGATGCATACCTTTCCAAGCTATCGTTGGCACAATCGATGAAGCTTAAGTCAAGGTCTTAGCATAAGAATATTGGAAAGTATGATAAGGAGCCAACCAATCCATTCCCAAAATAACATCAAAATAAACCATATCTAACACAAGCAAATCTACCCAAATCTCACGCCTAGCAATAGTAATAACACATGATCTGTACACTCAATCTAACACAAAAGAATCTCCTGCAGGGGTAGATACATAACTAGACATGGCAAGAGGCTCACTAGTAGAATCAAAACCCTAAGAAAAATATTTAGACACATAGGAGAATGTCAATCTAGGATAAAATAACATTGATGTAGATCTGAAATAAATAGGGATAATACTTCCGATAACAACATCAGAAGCCTCTACCTCTGGTATGGCTGGTATAATATAGGACTATCCATGACCACCAACCAGCTGAGTGTTCCTATGACCATCACTACGGGCTCTACTACCTCTACCCCTTGCAGCTTTAGTAGAACTCCCACCTCTGATAACTAAAATAAAAGTATCCCTAATTATACAGTAGGGATAGTCCTTTGACAAATGGCTAATATAATCGAACACAAAGCAACCTTTATGGCTTGACTAATAAGAGAAAGAACCACTAGGCCCGAATGACCAACTTGAACTTCTAGGCTAGAAGACCCACGATCAGAACTCTGCAAGGCTGCCTACACTAGCCTACCATAACACCCACGAGAACTTCTAAAATCTCTGACTTAAAAAGCCTGACCTCTAAACTCACCAAAATAGTGCACCTTCTTGGCGCCTCCCTGAGATGCTCACAAAATATCCTTAGTCATTTTAGCATGGTCCACAATACTCTGAAAAGACGCTCTAAATTCAACTATCTAAAATCTAGTAAACTAGAGAGAGACACCCAAACCCTTCACAAACTCCACATCGTCTTAAACTCAGGGAAATACTACCATAAGAATATATGGAAAAGGCATAAAAGTGTGCCTCATACTTTTAGCATGTCATAGATCCCTACTCTAGGTGATCAAACGTATCTCTCATCTGATCCCTTATTCTATAAAGCATAAATATCTTTAAAAAAGCATCGACAAATTGATCCCATATTATCTCAGGAGAATCAAAAGTTCTACAACTAACAAGAAATCTCCACCAATCTTTAGTAGTATCTCTCAGCTGATAAGTAGTATAAGAAATCCCATGCATCTCAAGCAAAGCCAAATTATGCAACTTTTCTCGATAGTCAATCAAGAACTCATTGGCATCCTCACCTATAGACCCACTAAATCTAGGAGGATACAAATAAGTAAATCTCTCAAAACCTCTTCTGATCCTAAAAAGACATCATAAAACACACAATAAGAAGAGTCATAGTAAATCTAGCGATCTAAGATCCCATCTAAGAAGGTAAGGTAGATGAAGGCTGAACCCCTAATCTTAGAATATCATACTCAAATATTGGCAATGATAGAGGAATAGTACTCAGGGTCTAAGAAGTACCCAAAATAGAAGCATGTACAACTAAAGGATCCATACTTGGAATTAGAGAAACACCCAACATAACCAAAGAAGAACCCTCTAAACAGGGAAGCAAATGCACTAATAACCCCTCTAAGATTGTGGGAAACAAACTCTAAAGAATTGGAACTGAACATACATCCCTAACATACTCAACACGAGGCTTAGGGAAGAGTTATCTAACACTCTTCCTAGAGGGGGCTGATCTACAGGCCCATCTATTCCCTCGAACCTATCCACGACTCGAGCCTCACCCTCTATACTAGGCTCTCTATAAAGATGCAGGCTCTATATCTCTGACCTTGTGGGATCTAAACAACACCATATGTTTAAAAAAGAGTGTAATATGACTTAAAACAAAATGTATGAAAGAAATTTGCATGACAAAGAACAAATTAAGGGAAATTTCCTAAGGACATCCTATAGCCATTTGAAGATAGATACAGACGTCTATGTACCGATCCGTGAGACTCTATCCAACATCCCAATCTTAAACTATTCAGACTAATGAACTTGGCTACTTTGATATCTATTTGTCATGACCCAAAAAAAGGGTCGTGATGGCACTTGTCACAATCAACCTTGACAAGTAAGCCTATCACACAAACTGATACAAAAGGGGAAAAGAAAGAAATAACCCCAAGGCATGACTTCTAGAACAAAGCCAAGCCATAGAAATATAATATGAAAGTTGAACATTTAACTAAAATATTATACCAAACTCCAAAAATCTAGTGTTAATTGTGTATGAACTACTAATACAATACATGAGTCAAATACATCAGAATATCTATTAAGAACAATATTTGTCTTTGAATACTAGTAAAGACATAATATAATGTAGAAATATAAAAGTGGATCCCAGATGCATAAAAGTCCAACCGCTACCTTGAACAACTCTGAAGATTCTCGAAATCAAGCCATGTGAGATGCACCCGCACTGTACTAAAAGGGCAAAGTAGGGTTGAGTACACTCTACTTGTACTTAGTAGCTATCATAGGCCGACTGAGAAAAGTTTAAAATAAAGCATATAAAATACATACTTAGAGAATGTCACCTGATATCATAAAATACCCCACAACGGTAGCCCACACCGCCTTGCACTAATTATATTATTCATATATAATACAACAAATCACCATAAGAGCATCCAAGTATACATTTATACCTTATATAAGCATATAAAAGAGGGGCAACATACACGATAACATCAAGTACTAGTAAGGAAAGATAAGACAATGGATATGTAACAAGTCAAACAGAATATACAATCAAATCACAACATAATAGGGTAAACACAATATATGATATAATGCATGAGGTTGTCGCACAACCTGTGAGACAGTTACACAGTCTCTATATATATCTATGGAGCTAAAGATTCATGACATAGGATCCATGGAAGATTCGTTAACCCATATATAATCCATATAGCATATATTCGCCTTGGCATATCCCTCGAGGAGGGTTTTATGCAATGTCATATTTTCAATCATAAAATGGTATTGCCAGTGTTTCTCAGTATTTCCATGATGGTACAATTATTTCATGAATAAATATGAGGATGCCTTGCTTACAACTAGCAATGATAAGAATTTTCACAACTAGCCACAATGATTATTTCCACAACCACCCATAATGAGTATTTCCATAACCAACCAATATACCATTACATGAGCAAAATATCCACTCATTATTTCAGAATATTCATGAAATTCAACATAATTCATATGCTAATATAGTATGAATACATCACAATACACACTTGGTACCAGAATATGCTTTTCATCAAACAAAACACAATTATTTCATGTATACATGCTATCAACATCACATAGAACCCCACACGGTCACATATAGCACATAATATACCAAATAAACTAATTATATCACATATAGCCCCCACACGGGCACAATACAATAAGATAACCATTTTTATTAATAGTTCCCTGACCCTTAACATGCTTTTATATACAAATTAACTATCTAACTCTTTCTGAAAGAGTTATGCCATAACCTACCTTAAAGGCTAAAAACCTAAATAAAACCTTCAATACTAAAGGCTATGCCTCACAAATGGTCTCAAAATAAACTAAAACATAAAATTATAGAATCTATGCATAAAAAAGAAGCCAACGATACCCATATTACCTAGTTTTAAGTTAGGGTCAAAACGAATCCCTGAAATGGGTTTTTGAAAAAGAAGGGCAAAATTATAACTATATTTCAAAAACACATTTCCCATATTTTTAGGAGTCTAAATCTAAAAAGTCAAGAAAAAATGGATTAAAAATGAGCTCCAAAATAAAGAAAAAACATTTCAAAACTTTATTGGGTAAAATATTTGAAATTCATTTAAAATGAAGAATCAAAGTTGTTTTGAAGATAAAATTGAGAAAAACTGATAATTATAGGATTAGAAACTCAGTCAAGTGAAAAAGGAGTGAACTTGGGGTTTAAATTGGATAAATACCATTTGTTGGCCTTGTAGGCCAAAATTTCTACATTCCATACTTTGATCCAAGTTTAAAATAAGAATATAATGTTAAAGATGGAAGAAATTAGTATAAATGAGTGTAATGGGGCTTACCAAAGATTAGAAATGGAGAAAGTATCTCAAAACAGTGAAATCCTAATCTTCAAGTCTAAAAAATGGTTAAAAATAGCATAAACCAGGTATATAAATACCCAGTACTCGTGATCGCGAACTAGGATCGTAATAGCAAAACCTTTTCTGATAGAGGTATCAAAATCATAGACAAGGGTTGGGATAACGATAGTTGGGCTACTGGCCCAATCATGATCATGGCCCATGGTTTGCGATTGCATGTGCACCAGTTGGTGACTTAGTAATTTTTCCAAGTCTCCACGAGCCCCTCAGGATTCATTCAGAATCCCATGAATGTAAACGAACTATGCTATCCTATGAAATTCAATGCTCCAAACTCAATGGATATATCAAATTTTTGATAAAAATACCATTTTTATATAGTTGACCCTCAGAACCCAAAATCACAACTTTCCAAAGCAATGGTAAAAATGAGATTCAAGAGCCATGAAACCATACCAACTATATCACCACCATTAAATTGATATTTCAAAATAGTTGGTACAGTCCATTTTTTCATCCATCACACAGATCAAAAGATACCAACAGAAAGCACTTATAAGGCTCTCAAAGCTGCCAAAAACATAAAATCACATTAATGGCACCAAAGTTCATCGAGAATAATATCAATCATCCCCACACTACAAAAATACCTCAACACAACCGTAGGGAGAGGTAAACTAGTCAAATCACACAAAAATACGTATTTAACATATTTCATCAAAATTTGGGTCATTATAGGTAGACACATTTGAACGTTATCTTTTTGGAGCTTAGTAAAGGATCGGAATGGGTCCACTAGGGTTGTAAGCTTGAAGGAGTCAATTTAGGTAGAGGTAACTGAGTCTATTCCAAACAACCCTCACAAAATAAAGGTCATCTTCCCAACACCTAAGAGATACAGAAGCTTGAGTAGAAGAGGTGCCAGACTTCTCACCCCGACTAGCACGACTACTCTTACCTTTCCCTTTTTGTTGTTGCCTCTTTAAGTGCCTATACTTATTATATAATTAAATTTCATGTCACACACCTTATAGGTTTTAGGATCCCTGATGGTAAACCTTACTTTCTCGCAAAACTCTGTGATCAAGAAAGGTAAGAAAAGACCCTCATCAATCTCTTCCAAGCATAAAGTTTTGCCACTCATCTATAATCTGCGCCCTTACATTCATCTTAATCCCTAAAAAGGGAAATTTCACCACCACAACCAAAGTGAAAGGCCACGTTAGTCATATTTCTCAAGGGATGAATCCTCTGGGACACCAGCTGCAACCACACCCTAGCCTCTGCCACGAAATAGGTACTCTTGGTCTTTTCAAGATTGGACCACTTCATATTCATCTCCTAACCCTCCAATGCTAAGATCCTAGGCACCTACTTCAAGTTTGACTACTACAACTTGTCCTCCAAATAAGCATTGAAGGGATTTAGGACCCCTAAGGAATTATCAATGGTGGTAGTATCCATTGGAACCTTCTAACTCTAAATGTGATTGGTGGGGTGGGGCACAAACCAATCCACGATTAGGAGAATAACATAAAACTTCCAAAATAACTCCAGGTTTCACTTAGGACAACCTCAGTAAGCATGACCCACCTAAATTCCCTCAGTAGATCATGGAACTTGGGTTCCTCTTCATCCATATCCCTTATTATAAAGCCCCACTCATAGAGAAAACCCCTTATTCTCAGGATCTTCTTATATTGGTTGTGGATGGTTGTATTAGGGAATCTTTGATATTACGGTTGGTGATCTATGATAATTTTGAAAATATAAAAATTACAGGGCAAAAATCCATATTGAGGTGCTATGGAAGAGAAAAAAATTCTAAAACTACAATAAAATAAAAATTTAGAGAGCTACTAGCAAGTATTGCCACAATGGTTGATTAATCATTGTAGCAGTATTGCTACAATGTAACTTACTACTGTAGTGAAAAATTAACCACTACAGTTGTCCCATCATCCCTAACCATTAACCTCTTATTCTATTACAGATTTCTAACTTTTCTATGTATTTTGAGATTTTTAGGGTAGATTAGTCTTGATGAAGTTCATATAAGTCTTTTTACACAAAAATAGGAGTGTATAGCACTCAAATTCATACTCAAATCTCCAAATTTTTTGATGAAAATAAACCCTAACCTCCCAGCTCATTCACGGCTAAAATTCTCTATAAAATACATCAATCTTATGCCCAGGAAGCTATAGGAGCATTGCAGAGGTAGAAACCAACATGCTCATTATTTTAAAGAAAAAATCCACCAAAATTCAACTCAAAAATATTACCTCCAACCAATTTGAAAATTTTGATTTCAATAAATTTCTACAGATTTACAATAGTAAGAACTCAAGTAAATTAGTAGGGATGAGAAATTACCTCACAAATTGATGCAGGAGGAAGATTTCATAGAGATAATTGATAGAGTTTTGAGTAAGGGGAGTGAAAATGGGGGAAATATTCATTTCCCCCATTATCACTGTAGTAGTATCACTACAACGATATTTTTTTCCTATCTTGAGTTTTAGTTTTCTTCCAAAATTACTTTGTATTATGTTTTTTTTTGAAATATTTGGATATTTTCATGATAACCTATTATGTAAGAATTATAGTGGAGTTTTACCCACAACTGATTGAAACTTGGGGTAATAATTCAAATAATATGGGATTTTACTAATGATATGTGGATTGGTTGCATTAGCTTGAGGATTAATTAACAAAGCATCAAGTAGGAGTATTATAATAAAATTATGAGGTCCCCATCTTTAAACACATTGTAGGTCTGAATAATTGAATCATACCTAAAACTCTTAATTCTTACCTCATGGCTATTCAAGGATGAAAGATAGATAAATTGGTATCTAATGTAGCTATTCAAAAATTTTGTTATGCTGAGAAACATTCTGGAAAAAAATTAGGGTGACTAAATCCTCCTATTGGGATGGTGTATCGCCAACCATTGTAGCAGTAAACTAACTGTAGCAGCAGTAATTCAACCACTATAGTAGAACCCAACAATAGCTAGCTCGACTTTTCCCTTAAACCCTTTTTATTTTAACTCTCTGAGGTCATATATTTCCTTTTGAAAACACCCTGAGTACACCACACATTCACAACTATAATATTCCAAAGGCTAAGCTTTATGATGGCAATTTGAGGCACACCTAATAAAAACCTAACATGGGAAGATGTTAAGCACATATGGGACAACTCTCTCTTCTGAATAGCCATATGTTTTATCTATGAGAGAGGTTATAGTTAATTTGCAATACATTTGGGTTATATTCATGTAATATTGATTTTAATGTTAGGAGTTTTAAAGCATTTGGCCTTTAGGCATGGTGTATGGTATAAATCTAGTTAGGCTTTAATAATATTTTAAATTATTATGGTACTCCATTGGTGAGACATTAGTGGAATGAAATGAGTTGAATCTTTTGAGAATTATAACAAGTTGTATTTATAGCACGGTTTACAAATATGGTAGGGCTTAAGTACAGTAAAATGGGAGAGTAAGAAGCAACCTAGGGTTTGTTTGAAAGTTATAGTAGTAATCTAGTTAATTATGACTTGTATTAAAGAGGGTTAATAAAGCATTTGTGTAGATTAAGGGTTAACAATTAAACTATTAAAGTTTTAAGTGCCATACTAGTGTAGTTGAATAAATACGATCAGTTAAGGGACAACTTAAAGATGAGGTATGTAGCAGAGTAGGTAGCTTATTAAGGGTCGTAGAATAACAAGGGTATGATTAGTAAGGCCGAATATAAGTAAGAAATAATTGAGGGCAATGTTAGAAACACTAGGGTGGGTGTACACAATGATATATACATATGTACCTATTTATATATAGGGAAAAAAGATTTATTTCTTTGTTTTTGTATGTTAATTAAAGAGTTTTATTTGTCTTTAGGAATTTTGTGTAATTATTGTTTTCATATGCATATTCATACATATTAATTATGATGGATTGTTGACTATGATACTGATGTTGAATTCATGATATCATGATACTGTTGATGAGGTGGTCATGACCCCGAAGGACCACAAGCTAACCCATGACTGATATATGTACTTGTACACTGTATAATATAACATAAAAATATGAAAATATATACTGAAAGGCCATAAGGTTCAATATTGAACATAATCTGAATATTAACAATGTCTGATTAAAGTGGTATCACAATACAAAAACAAAATTGAAATACTGAATTTTGGTTGTAATTTAGTCTGCATCTAGTCTAAAAGCATCTATTGTTGGGGTAATTTGAATAAGGAGCTGATGGGACATATCCCCAACTAACTCCATCTAATAAACTGACTAATGGGATAATAAAGAAATAATCATGTCCTCAAAAGATGAGGACTCACTTCTAACTGTGACTGCTGAAATCTATAATGCTACTACTACTTTGGAACTCATACCTATAAACCTATGGTGTAACATAAGAGAAATCACCATAGTGTAAATGTGTCAGTATGATTGAAGGTACCGAGTATACGAGTGAGGTAGGCTAAATGCAAAGGGTTTATATGCATGAATAATGCCGACTGATATAAACATGAGAATACATACATGCATAAGTAACTTTAACTGAACTGGTGGTGATACTGACTATTGAGTCTTAATACTGACAACATCAGTTTACTAATACTGAGGTACTGAATAGGTGAACAACTATTTCTGACAGTTTAAATTATGAAGAACTAGTCTGATTAACTATGATAACGTGAGTTATGATAATTGATATAATTGATATAACTGTGATGATCGACCCAACCAATGTAACTGATACTAATTGACTATATCTGACAGTCTAAGTTCTGATTGAACAATATGAGTTTTGCTCTATATGGAGTAACTGAATCTAAGATCATTCCTATCTAATGGGTGACCTTTTAGTATATTATTAATAAAGATGAATTTACTTATTCTATGATCAGTCCTACCTAGCGAGTGATCTCTAAATATGATAATACTGATACTGCTTGACCATAGTTTAGATCAGTCCTATCTAGAGGGTAGTCTTGAAGTATATTTATAATGATAAGGATTGACCATATCTAACATCCCTAAAACTGTATTATTGAGATGAATTGACTCTATCTGATAGTCCTGATTTTGTAACTGAAACTGTGGGATGTATTCACCTAACCAACATTCCCCATGCTAAATTAACTAGGGTTTTGATATGACTGATAAAATGAGTGATTGTATCTGATAGTATTGAGTATGATGGAACTATCTGTGTTTCTTATCGTAACTGAGTTGAATGTATCTGACAGTCCTGAAAATCTAAAGAACTATCTGAGTTCCTTTACTAAGACTAATACTGAAATTATGGGAGGTAGTTGTTTAAACAATATGCCCCATATGTGCTAATATAGCTAAACGGAGGTCCAATAACTGCCCTAACTGAAAGGGTGTCAATACCGCACCACTGATAAAGAAAGGTTGTGAGAACCCTCTACTGGCAGGTACTCAAATGGAGAATGGTGGGAACTCTCTACAGGTAGGTAAGGCCACCTCATCTACCCTTAACTAGAAGGTATGATATCTCAACCTACGCTGGCTACGTAGTTCTGGAATGCAAGGATTGCTTCAAGGAATCACACCCTTTACTGGCAGGTAAGTTCCTATCCTTGGGTTTAATTGGTGCTAACTTCTACTCCCAACTAAAGAGACTAAACTCATTAATTGGGATGAACTAATTAACTGAACTAAACTTATTAGCTGAACTAAATTAATAAGAAAAACTTATAATAGTGGTATTGTATATCAGATCTAAACTAAGTTTACTAAGTTTTGTTGACTGATGGAAGGTACTGATGTCTGCGGACTGACTAAGAGCACTATAGTTACTGAGATTTTACTTGGAATACTGAAATCACTGAGATTACTAAACTACTAAGATTTCTGAGATTTTTTGAGTCATATGGTTCACTGAGTTCTATGGATCATGGCTTGACTAAGAGTATCGTGAAACATGACATGGCTCTAGTCACACAACTAAATTGTCAGGTACAATTACTCCCAGGACTCAATGGAATGAAATGGACTCACATGACACTTCTTGATCATAGGAATAACATCCACAATTCATAATACAATAAGTAGGGGATTTCATACTACACATGTTTCTCAAAACCATATACATGAAAGGGAATGCGTATAACATGTAAATACTTGCATAACTTCAATTTCATGAGCATTCCATATCACAACACCAATACACAACAATTAGAATGTAATTCATGTTGAGTAGTAAGGAATAGAGCATGGTCTTGTCATTTAAGTTCTATTTAGCTATAATACATGATTTCTATTCTCTTAGGTCTTTTATCAAACACCTTGCATTTAGACCTTATGGCATAGGCATATTCATCACCTTAATGATTTAAACCACCCAAAATTCATATATTTCAATTTTCATGTCATCCTAGTTTCATAAAATTGTATAAATATTCTAATTTGGGAGTTGTATAACAATCAATCACACAAACATAATAGACCCACAACATTACTTCATTATTCATAGTTTAAAGGAGGGTTCTTGAACTCCGCAGATGAAAGGAATCCATGGATGAATACTATGCATACCTTAAAGTTTGATCTTGAAAGAGATCTAATATTTCTTGAAGGTTCTTGAAGAAATCCTTAGGCTTGTTCTTGATTTTTCTTGACTAGGGCTTAACCCCTTTGGGAGAAAATGTTCTTGTAGAGAATGAGAAAATAAGGCAAAAATAGCCTTCTCAGGGCTTTAATACCATGTTTAGAGTGAGTAAAAAAGGTCAAAACACCCCCACGAAATTACCTCCCAATTGCTGAAATTATCAGCTGATGACATGGGCTGATAAGCCATTAGATCTGTGATAGCCCGTCAACCTAAGTCATCACCTGGGGGATGGAATTTTTGACATTATGCCTAAGTATGATGACATTGCTGATAAGTCATTAAAAATGTCATAAAAAATGTGATAGGTTATCAGAAATGTCATCAAAATTGTAATAAGTCATCAGAAATGTCGTTGCTCAGTTTTCAGGCAAATATTCTGGAGTAAAATAGGCATAACTTTTTGCTCCAATATCAAATTTTGAAAAAATTGGTATCGTTGGAAATATAATTAAATTATCTATATTTTTGTCAGTCATGAGGTCAATAATTCATAGAATAACTAGAGATATGCTCATTTAAAGTTGACTGTAGCAGTATCCTTCCCAAAAATTCAATCGGTAAGAAATTTTTTGATTCGTATGATAGCTGGGAGTTATTTGAAGACTTAATATACATATAAATTGCTCATAAAACTATAAATGACCATAATGTAAAATCCATGAGCTTGAAACATGACGCTAATATTGGTTTGGATTTTTTGGGGTATTACAATATCTCACCCTTGGGAACATTCGTCCTTGAATGAGAATAATTGAGATAGAAGAAAAGTTCAAATGAAGTACATACAAGACATACAATAATGAAAAATGGTTTTGGGACAAACATGATTGATAAGATGAATACATCATACTGATCATGCATATCTAATGCATAAGTAACTGATTCATGAATGAATGAATGAGCGTTCTGACGAACTAAGTTTCTTATAATAAGAATGCATATCAAATGCCTTATTTTATGAATGACAAATACGTGAATGCATGACTGAAACAGTTGGTAAGCTGATCATATATATTTGATGTGTGAATACATAACTGAACTGACTCATGAACATGCGACTGAACATGTAATGGTAAAGATACCAAGTTTGAACTAAAAATACTGATGAGTCTAAGACTAATTACTCAATATGCATGAGCAAAAATATAAAAACATAACTGAGTCTGGAGCGTGATACATAAATTGAACTGAGTCTGTAATACATGGAATGCAACTGTGGTTGGAGCTCAACTGTCAACTTATGTGTATCCCCTACTGTATACTGGATTCATTACATAAAGAGAGAATGGAATGCTTATGTTATGAAAGTTTGGGGAATCATAGTGTATCTCCCCCTTGGGACAGTAGGTCCCTCACAGAATACTGACTTGGCTTAGCTAATAAGGGAAACTGAGGCGATGTGCCAGGCACCTGGAAACTGAATCACGACTGATTACATGAGATCTAAGACTAAGGCATGACATATGAACTAAGCTGATTACTGAACTAAAGCATACACTATAACTAAGACTGTATAACTCAGAAGGCAACTGAGTTATGATAGTCGCATAATAAAGGTAGTCATAAGTCAAGGATCTGAATGTACACTCACACTCTGAACTTTTTTTTCTTGATTTCTAAGTTCAACCTCTCTCTAGTCATTTATTTGCATATTAGCATTACATTCAAGCATATCTCCATAGCTACACCCTTGTGTAAAATAGGCATGCAACTATCTTCTCTTAATATGTATCATTTACTCTCTCACTTATCTAAGCAATTGCTTATCATTACACTATTCTCACAAAAAGAGAGCTCACTGAAGGGGTTGAATCAAGAGGACCTGAAACATGAATGCACACTAGCTGAACTTGACACATAGCTGAGGCCTGAGGAATAGGATATCAATAATATGGATGTACCTAAAAGGTTTGAGCTGAGGATATACATGATATATCCTAGATTAACTGATTAATAGGAGTGTAACATGAGTCATGGGATATGAGCAATATGTAAAAGTGACATTTTTACATGAGTCATGAGCTGCACGACCTAAGGTTGGAGTTTCTATGCTCATGTGACATGATTCGTAATACTGAGTGAGCTGGAACTTCTTATGCGGGGAACTAGAAGTGCACAAGATTTTATGAAAAGGGTGTGAATATGAGCTGTGTTCATGGAACTGAGTTATAAAACATGTGTAGGCATCATACTGACTGGAGTACAAAAAATTACATTGAGATAAAGATGGGTCGGGAATCGTCTTCCCTAACTACTTTTCTATACATACAGGCACTACTACTGAAATCTGAGAGCCTGACTTGGGTACTTGATCTACCATCTCCCCCTAACTTTAAGACATCATCTTAAGTCTATGAACACTTTACTAAGCTCTGGACTGAACTGCAATCATCATCACATACTTACACTCTAATTGTCGCTAGCTCACCTTACTAAACTTATCATCTGACTCTATTTCCTCATATACTACTAATATCACATTCACACCTTCATGCTTAATTTTAAGTCAATAAAAATAAATTTCTAACTCACACTGTTCAAGCCTACTAATTCATTATGGCTTAACTATCCCCATGAATACATAATCTGATCAATCCAAATAACATTATCCCAACTCTATTACTGGTAAACCCTTAGATTGATGCTTCTAACTCTAGTCATATGCTCTCATTGGATTCTGAGAAGGGATCTGGTGGAATATCTAAATTTGGGTTCGAGAACGAGTTCTCATGATCAAGAATGAGATTCGTACAACTTTGGAACATAACAGAACTGAGGGATACTATCAAAGCATGTGGAAAATCTCATAACTATCTGTAGGAACTGTCTGAGAAATCCCTATCTCTAGGACTTGAGCTTCACTATTTTTGATACCTTGAAAGTAAGGTGAAGTTGACATGAGTGGATCCTAATGAGAATCTACAGGAGTTTCTTAGGAAACCTTTATATATCATGATCTAAAACATGAAAAAATGAAAATTATACCTAAAACATCTCATATCCTCCGACACGTAAGGGTGGTGTATAACACACCCATGTACAAGACTCTACTAGATGCGACTTTCAGACTTCCGAGGACTCTATTGAAACTTAGGCTCGGATACCAAGTTTGTAATTCCTCAATTATCTGAACCGGAATACTACATGGTGCTTATGACCCTGAAGGACCACAAGCTAACCCATGACTGATATCTATACCTGTACACTGTATAATATAACATACAAATATGGAAACATATGCTGAAAGGCCATAAGGTTCAATATTAAACATAATCTAAATATTAAAAATATCTGAATAAAGTGGTATCATAATACCAAAAAAAATCTAAAATACTAAAGTCTGAATCTAGTCTGTAATCTAGTTTACATCTAGTCTTAAAGCCTCTATTGTCTGAGTAATCTGAATAATGAGCTAATGGGATATGTCCCCAACTAACTTTATCTAATAAACTGACAAATGGGATAATGAAGAAATAATCACGTCCTCGAAGGATGAGGACTCACTTCTAACTCTGACTGCTGAAATTTGTAAAGCTACTGCTGCTCTAGAACTCATGCCTCTAAACCTATGGTGTAAAATAAGAGAAGGCACCATAGTGAGAATGCATTATTACAACTGAAGGTACTTAGTATACGAGTGAGGTAGGCTAAATGCAAATGGTTTATATGCATGAACAATGCCGACTGATATGAACGTTAGAATACATACATACATAAGTAACTATAACTAAACTCATGGGGATACTGACTAATGAGTCTTAATACTGACAACATGAGTTTATTGATACTGAGGTACTGAATAGATGAACAAATATTTTTGATAGTTTGAATTATGAAGAACTAGTCTTATTAACTGTGTCAAACAGTCCTAAAACTGATTACTGATAACGTGAGTTATGATAACTGATATAACTGATATAATTGTGATGATCAGCCTGACCAATGTAATTGATACGAAGAGACTATATCTGACAGTCTATGTTCTGATGGAACTATCTGAGTTCCATTCTGTATAGAGTAACTTAATCTGAGATCAGTCCTATGTAGTGGGTGATCTTTGAGTATATTATTAATAAAGATGAATTGATTTATTCTGAGATCAGTCCTACCTAGTGGGTGATCTCTAAATCTGATGATACTGATACTGATTGACTATAGTTTAGATCAGTCCTGTCTAGCGGGTTATCCCAAAGTCTATTTATAATAATAAGGATTGATCGTATCTAATAGTCCAGAATCTATATTATTGAGCTGAATTGACTGTATCTGACAGTCCTGATTCTGTAACTAAAACTGTGGGATATATTCACCTAACTGACATGCCCCATGCTAAACTAACTAGGGTTATGAGATGAATGATAACATGAGCGATTGTATCTGACATTCCTGATTCTAATGGAACTATCTATGTTCCTTACTATAACTAAGTTGACTGTATCTAAAAGTCCTAAAAATCTGAAGAACTATCTGAGTTCCTTTACTGATACTGATACTGAAACTGTGGAAGGTAGCCATTTAACTGACATACCCCGTATGTGCCAATATAGGTAAACTGGGTTCCAATGTCTACCCTAACAGGAAGGATGTCAATAGCGCGCCACTGATAAAGAAAGGCTGTGAGAACCCTCTACTGGCAGGTACTCAAAATGAGAACGGTAGGAACCCTTTACTGGAAGGTTAGGCCACCTCATCTACCCTCAACTTGAAGGCATGATGTCTCAACCTATGTTGGCTACATAGTTTTGGAATGCAAAGATTTGTTCTACAAATCACATTCTCTAGTGGCAGGTGAATTCCCATCCTTAGGTTCACTCGATGCTAACTTCTACTACCAACTGAAGATACTGAACTGATTAATTGAGCTGAACTGATTATCTCAACTGAACTAATTAGCTGAAATAATACTAGTGGTATTGTTTAGCAGAGTTAAACTTATTTTACTGTGTTCCATTGACATACGCAAGGTACTGATGTCTGAGGACTGACTAAGAGTATTGTAGTTACTGAGATTTTACTTGGAATACTAAAATCACTAAGATTACTGAACTACTGAGATATATGAGATTTGCTGAGTCACATGGTTAACTGAGTTCTATGGATCATTGCTTGACTAAGAGTATCGTGAAACATGACATGGCTAAAGGCACACGACTAAATTGTCGGGTACAACTACCCCCAGGACTCTATAGAAAGAAACTAACACACATGACACTTCTTGAGCATAGGAATAATATCCATAATTCATAATACCATAAGTAGGGGATTTCATACTACACATGTTTCTGAACACCATATAAATGAAAAGGAATACGTATAACATGAAAATACTTGTATAACTTCAATTTCACGAGCATTCCATATCACAACAACAATCCACAACAATTAGTATGGAATTCATGTTGAGTCGTAAAGAATAGAGCATGGTCTTGTCATTTAAGTTCTATTTAGCTATAATACATGATTTCTAGTCTATTAGGTCATTTATCAAACACCTTGCATGCACACCTCATGGCATAGGCATATTCATCACCTTAATGATTTAAACCACTCAAAATTCATATATTTCAATTTATATGTCATCCTAGTTTCATAAAATCATATAAAGATTCTAATTTGGGAGTTGTATAACAATCAATCACACAAACATAAATCCTTAGGCTTGTTGTTGATTTTTCTTGACTAGGGTTTAACCCCTTTGGGAGAGAATGTTCTTGTTCTTGAGGAGAATGAGAAAATAATGGGATAATAGCCTTCTCAAGGATTTAATACCGTGTTTAGAGTGAGGAAAAAGACCGAAATACCCCCACAAAATTTCCTCCCAGTTGCTCAAATTATCAGCTGACGACATTGGCTGATAAGCTGTTAGATTTGTGATAGCCTATCAGCCCAGGTCGTCACCTGGGAGCTGGAATGTTTGACATTCTGCCTAAGTCTGATGACATTACTAATAAGTCATCTCAAATTTCATCACAAATGTGATAGGTTATCAGAAGTGTCATCAAAATCGTGATAAGTCGTCAGAACTGTTGGCACTCAGTTTTCAGGATAACATGCTGGAGTAAAATAGGCATAACGTTTTGGTCCGATATCGGATTTAGGAGAAGTTAATATCATTGGAAATAACATTAAATTATCTATATGTTTGTGGGTCATGATATAAATAATTCATAGTATAATCAGAAATATTCTCATTTTAAATTGACTATAGAAGTATCCTTCCCAAGGATTTAATCGATAAGAAATGTTTTGATTTGTCTGATAGCTAGGAGTTATTTAAAGACTTAATATACATCTAACTTGATCATAAAACTATAAAGGACCATGATTTACTATGAATGATCCTAAAATATAGTGCTAATATTGGTTTGGATTTTTTGGGGTATTACACATACGAAGAAGTAGTGAGGTACTCTCAGAGGTTGCTCAGACAAGAGCTTCTCATGATCATACCTTGATCATACAATCATACCATCTGATCATGGGAAGGACTTCCTATAGACATGATTGTAGAAGCTAAGTTTATGGAGGCTCATACGATAGCATCCTACAATAGTACTTTGAAGTGACGATCGTATGATGAGTTCATGGAAAGTAACTCTATCTAAGTTTTAGAAGTTGAAGTGTAGGATAATCAGATGACCAAATTATACAAATGTATGTGAATACAACAAATTTGTACTAATATTCGTAGCATCAGATACCTAAAGATGATAAAGTACCTGATGAAACCAGAAGAACCAATGGATGATCATGGTATCTAACCATGTTTGTACCTTCCACTCGTTGAGACAACCAACTCAAATTTCTTGTTTATACAAGGATAGGTTTTAAATTTTTTGTACATGTTTACACTATTATATTCTTACAACATAATACTATGAGATTCTAAGGAATATTCTTGGACTTTACTAACATCATTTTTAGGGTTTCATTTCGAGTTGAGATTTTAGAGTTTTCTTAATATTTTATGTTCATAATTATGTTTTCATCTATGAATTCTTCTCGTAAGCTTCCAATCATAAGTAGCTAAAAAGCACAATTAGGTTTGTGAAACCCACGACAAATTAGCATAGTAGTGTTCGACATACAAGGTTATTTTCTAAGGGTATTTAGGTAAGTACTGTTGTTTCTTTAGATTTGGTTTCCTTTTAATGAGTGCATGTGTTGGAACTCGTCCTATCTTTTCTCTAGTATTCAGCAAGAATAATCAGATAGGAATAGTGAATCAACAACAATATTTAGATTTATCTTTATTTAATTAACCTTGAGCTGGTAAATAGGAAATACTATATTAGGACAGATAAAGAAGGAGTTCATGATCCTACACCTTTATTGTAAGGTGTGCCTAGTGGTGGTAAACATCATGATCAATCACTGAAATAGGATAATGGGCATAATACAGTAGAACAATTCACTACTTGATTGATAGAAAAAAAATTCTAGCCAAGAAGCTATTAGGCAAGCAACAAGGGAAGAGAGGGCTTGACAAGATGATACAAATTATCTAGTTGCAGTTGCTGATAGTGACAAACAAAGAAGGAATATAGTAAACACCATCTATAATAGTATCTTTCTCAGTTTGAATATCTTAGGATGACTTGGATTATCTAGAGGCAATTAAAATGGGTACAATTATTCCACTAAAATTTCCTCATAGTACTAAATTTGACATCACAAGTGCAATGATCCAATGACTAAACTTAAAAAAGGTATTTGTTGGCCTTCCTACTAATGATGCAAACATTCATATTATAAACTTTTTTGGAATCTACAATCATATAATCTACTTGGAGTAAGTTAGGAGGATAATTAGTCGAGGTTATTTTCATTATCTCCTATGGGAGAGGCTACTCTATTATTGGGCAAACTACCAAGTAGATTTATTACTACCTGGAATGAGTTGAAGACTCTGTTCTTGGATCAATTTTTCATATCTTCTAGTATGTTGCAATTAATAGATAAGATATATAACTTCAGACAGTTGCATTTAGAGCCACTTTAAGAGACTTGGTTATGGTTCAATAAGAAGCTATATAGTGGTCCAAACCATAGGATGACTGTTCAAAACTTGTAAGAGATCTTTTAAAGAGCCTTGAATATTAACACTAAGGTAGTAGTAGACATTATTATGGGTGGTCATTCGTGAGTCTATGATGGGAACATATTTTGAGATTTTAAATTGGATCACAAAAATAAACCATGGTTGGCATAATCAAGAGGGGTAATTTAGGTGACATCAAATTTTGGCATTATTATTGGAGATCAAACTTGGGTCACCCATATGACAAGTAGGAGATAGATAGAGCATAGGTAATTATGCAATTAGAGCATCTGTAAAACAAAAAACACTATATAATACAGTTTCTCAATATGTAGCATAACTGTAAACTAAGATTTGGTTTCTTACAAAGCAATTAATGGCAGCTAGAGTACAAAAGGTCAATGTGTTGGGTACAAGTACAAAGGCATCTAGGCATGAATATTTAGACTCAGATAAGAAAGTAAAGTATCTTGATAGAGAGGTGGTGGGTTTTTGAGACAAGGGTCAAGGGTCTAATCAAGACAATTAGAACAGTAAGGGAATCAAGGTCAAAACTACTATAGAGACAACTACATAGGTATAGATGTAGAGATAGAAAGTGGGACAAAGATGGTGATTAGAATTAGAAAGATGATACAAAGACAAGAGCAACCTTTATGTTCTACCAGGGAACTACGATGCTAATTTTTGAAATTTGAGGATGGAGGCTTTACTTGTGAACTTGTCAAGAGGTAAAAGAGCCAAAAAAAATTATCTTAAGGAGATTTTATTAGATATTTTATGGACCACCATTATATAGATTGAGCAATAGCTTAGGCAGATGTCTACTGTATTCAATTAGCATCAGCCAGGCACACTTAGAGATCACATCTAGATCCTAAAAAGTTATCTAATCTCAAACCAACAAATAAAACAATAGATGAATATGATAAAGATGAAACTGATAAAGAGGTAAAAATAGGATTAGATCAATTTGAGGATAAGCCCAAACCCAATTTAAACGACACTGACACAATAAATTTGGGAACTAATAAGGAAATTAGAGAAATAAAGATAAGTATTCATATGGATCAAAATATTAGGAATTCTATTATTCATATTTTGTTCAAGTATAAAGATGTTTTTTCTTGGTACTATGATGATATGCCGGGCCTAAGGACTGATTTAGTAGTCTATAAACTCCCTATATACCCTAATTTTCCGTCGATCCAACAAAAGCAAAGAAATTTTAAAACTAATGTGAGTGATAAAATTAAAGAGAAAATCATGAAGTAATTGAGTGCAACTGTGATCAAGGTTGCTCAGAACACCATATGGTTGGCCAATGTGGTGCCTGTACCAAAGAAAAATGGTAAAATCATATTTTGTTTTAATTATAGGGACTTGAACAAAGAAATCCCAAAAGATAATTTTCTACTACCCAATATTCATATCCTTGTTAATAATTATGCTAAACATGAGATTCAATCTTTTGTAGATTGCTATGCCAGATATCACCAGATCTTGATGGATGAAACAGACGCAGAAAGGACTACTTTCAATACACCGTGGGGTATTTATTTATTCAGGGTCATCTCATTTGGTTTAAATAATGCGGGAGATACGTACATAAGATCTATGACTACTATTTTTCATAAGATGATGCATAAAGAAGTAGAAGTATATATTGATGATGTCATTATTAATTCCAAAACACAAGTCAATCATGTATGCGACTTGAGAAAATTATTTGAAAGGTTGTGAAAGTATAATCTTAAGATCAATCCATCCAAGTGTGCGTTTGGAGTTCCACATGGAAAACTTTTGGGTTGCATAGTTAGTCGCAGAGGCATTGAATTGGACTCCTCCAAGGTAAAAGCCATTCGAGAATTGGCACCAATGAAGAATAAAGCCAAGGTCATGAGTTTTCTTGGGAGGTTGAATTATATAAGTAGGTACATCGCTCAACTCAACACTACATGTGAATCGGTATTTAAGTTGCTGAAAAAGGATACTGCTATTGAATGGACAGACGAATGCCATAAATCATTTGACAAGATTAAAGAATATTTAGAAAATCCTACAGTATTAGTCCCACCAGAACCTAGTAGGCCTATATTTCTGTATCTTTCAATGATGGACAACTCATTTGGTTTTGTTTCAGGACAACATGATATCACAGGGAAAAAGGAACAAACAATCTATTATTTGAGCAAGAAGTTCACAAGTTATGAGGTAAAATATACTCTTTTAGAAAAGACATATGCCCTAACTTAGATTGCTCAGAAATTGAAATATTATCTTTCATCCTACACAACCTACCTCATATCTCCAATGGATCCTTTGAAGTATATTTTTCAAAAACCTATACCCACGGGCAGATTGAAAAAGTGGCAAATTTTACTTACAGAGTTTAACATTATGAATATCACTCATACTGCTATGAAAGCACAAGCATTGGCTGATCATTTGGTAGAAAACCTAGTTGATGATGATTATAAGCCTTTACAAACTTCCTTTCCTGATGAAGAGATTAATTCAATTAAGGAAGAAGTTCAAGATGATATTTATGGGTGGAAATTATATTTTGATGGAGCGGTTAATGTCAAAGAGTAAGGATTGGGGAAGTTCTGGTCTAACCAAATGGGCATCATCATCTCACCATGGCATAAATTTATTTCTTTAATAATAATAACACAACACAATATGAGCATGCATCATAGGGTTAAATATGGAAATAAATCTGGATGTACATGAGTTAGTGGTGTTAGGAGATTCTGACTTGCTTATTCGACAAATCAAGGTGAATGGGAAACTAGAGATATTAAGCTCATTCCATACAAACAGTGTTTTGACGACCTTAAAAAATGGTTCAAGTCTATCAAGTTTAGATATATTCCCAGATTCCTCAATGAGCTGGCAAATGCTCTGGCTATCTTAGCTTCCAAGCTTCTATACTTAGGAAATACATATATCGACCCATTGAAGATACAGATAAAAGATCAACATGGTTATTACAACACAATTGATATAGACCCAGATAATAAGCGATGCTACTATGATATCAAGAACTTCTTAAAAACAAAAGATTATCTAACACACGCCAGTGCAGATAAAAAAGGACCATTAGTTGGCTTATTGATATGTGTTAATATTTATAAAGCTGAAAGAATCATAAATGAGCTACATTTGGGGGTATTAACACATATCATTAATACATATCATTAATCCCTGATCAACCCTTTTAGCTTTATCTACATTTCTTTGCTTTTCCTCTTTAGAACAAAAAATAAAAGAAAACAAAAAAATTGTGTTATATTGAACTACATTCGGCCTGATTCCTAAACGATTCATAGGCAGCCCTATTTTGGGGTTCGGTGTGACCAAATAAAAAAACGTATTTCTTGGTATTTAAAGAAACCGAGACATATATCTTGTTGCCACTTTTTATATGGTTCCTAAGTTGTAATTTAATATAAAATCTTTTTCCCCTTGTCCATTTAAGACCTTTTGATCAAGTTTGAGAATGTCAAACCATGTGTGCTATGAAAGAGAAAAAATAGATACACGATAAAGAGTCTTATAAGTGAAAACCCTTCGGGGCACCATAAGACAAAAAAAAAAAGAAAAAAGAAAAAAAAAGGATCTTGTAGGTGAAAACCCATGGAGGCACCATAAAATGATTAAAAAAAAAAGAACAAGGTCTTATATGTGAAAACCATCATGGATGCCATAATACAATGGTGAACAAAAAAAACAAAACTAAAGTGGTCAACTACGGAAAAACCTAAAAGGACACCATTAGTCAAACAAGGTTTATCATGATAAGGAAAAGATCAAAAAAAATGACTTGGTTTTGAACCGAAAGGGGCAGCCTAATTCGAGATTAGACAGCTTTGACGGATCAAATGTCTACTCTAAAAAGAATTTCATGTTTCATTCAAATCAATAGACACCTCCAAATAAGCTTCTTTCCTTTTCCATTAGAGACACCTTCTATTTAAACATAATTTTTTTATTTCTTCTTTTGTCTTTTCCTTTTTGTCATTTTAATACACTCTTTGAGTCCTTTTAGACCTAGTTGTATATCAAATGTAGAATAAAGAAAGATGTGCAAAATTGACTATGCTTCCTGATAACGCTCAAACTATACCTCTCATTGAGAATGTAAGCAATCATTGTCAATATAAAGCCCAACTAGGTT
Source organism: Capsicum baccatum var. pendulum (assembly GCA_030864225.1). Taxonomy (NCBI): domain Eukaryota; kingdom Viridiplantae; phylum Streptophyta; class Magnoliopsida; order Solanales; family Solanaceae; genus Capsicum; species Capsicum baccatum. The sequence goes on along the minus strand of CM061558.1, from coordinate 67,881,546 downwards.
GGGGTCGAATCCCACAGGGAATATGGTGTGAATGTAAGTCGTTTGCAAATTAATCAACTAATAGTTGGATGTTTCTAGAAATGGGGGATTTTTAATTTAGCAAGAAATTTTTGGTTACGTTAGTTTCAGTCTTCGTAATTGATAACGCTCAATCTACAGCTCTCGTAGGAGTGTAAAACGGTCGTTAGCAAATATAGAACCCAACTGGGTTGGGTATTGATCCCACAGGGAATAGCTTTGTCAACAAGTAAGCAACGATTACTAGACTTTTAGTGCAAGTCTCGTAAAAAGGGGGGATTGTAATGTGTAACCAAAATATTAAAGTAAAAACTGAAAATAGCAACGTAAAAAGAAAGAATGTTTAGTAGGTTGTAAAACAATGAGAATTGAGGCGTTGGGGTTATGTCCACCTTCTGAGTTATACGTCTCTATCGGCTATGAGTGTGTAGAATTCAAACATGTATGTGCTTATAGAGAATTGTATTCGATGGTAAATCCAGGCGTCTTTTGACCTATTCGAGGATTATTTCACTTTAACTCTTTCGAGCTTAAAGCGTGTCTATCGGTACGAATTCTCCAAGAGGTTAATCCAGTTACGGCACTAACTTTTTAATAGGGGATGGGACCCTACTACCTTGACATTATCTCTTTTCCAGACAGATAACCTTTCTTTCGAACAAGTTAAATGTTATACTGGTGTATTCTTGCACTTGCAAACACAAAGAATTTAGATTAAGATGAAGAAAATAATGATATAAGCAGTATACGTGTCACGAACTCACAAGCTCATAGTAATAGATAGTACCTCATTCGGCTTCCATAACCCCAACAGAGAAGTTTAGTTACCCATGAATGCGAAGGAGTTCATGGTTGACATTGTTATTATACCACAATACTGATTAATTTCGTGTAGCACAGGTGGTAGGCGTTTAGGCGTGAATTCCTGGGCAAAGTAACGATTCTCTTGTTGCGGAAATTAAGAATAGATGAATAGAAGAAGAAAGATAGAATTAATGGAAAGTTTAGAATTGTTGGAAGAGTAGAAAAGATTAATAGTTGAAGAATGTATATGGATTAATAAAAATCTCTAGCATGAAAGGGTATTTATAATACCCATATCCTAATCCTACTAAGCTAATGAAATACTTAACCAAATCCTACTAAGCTAATGAAATACTTAACCCAATTGTACTAGGTTAATGTAACATTATCCAAATCCAAATAGACTAATGAAATACTTAACCCAATTGTACTAGGTTAATGTATTATTATCCTAATCCAAATAAATTACTGCTAGTCCCCAAAGTCTTCAGAAATGTTGTTTTAGCCCGGGACAGATTTTCCATGCATCACTTTTGGTCCTTAGGCGTCCAAGCTTCCTTTTGTCCTTCCGTGAAGCTTTCTTTGGCGTCAAGTAATCCATAAAATGCTGAATTCTGCATTATTTATACCTGAAACTTTGCTAATCATGTTCGTTAGCTCACTTACAGGAAAAAGGACTAAAAGTGCATGAAATATATAATTTGTTCTCAAAACTAGGCTAAAGTATGGGCAAAATCTAGTGCTATAGGCGTGTAAATTCGCCTATCATCAGTAATAAAGAATTTATGAAAAACCAGAATTATGTTCACCAGAGATTTTGGTTCTTGACAGATGCTACTAGTGGTTCAGGATTCTCACGGTAGGTAGGACAACAAGTTATCTTTATCGAAGTTATGCTTAAATGTCTCTTGACCTACTTAAGTATTTAATTACCTAATCTTCTCGGACATAGGGAATTTATATTCACTACCCAGATTTTACCTCAGGTTAACCAACCCTGTTACAACGCTAATTATTAAATAGAGTATTTGCATGTCCCTGTTGATAATTCACGTCCTACTAGATTTGACTTTTTTCTCAAGCGAATCAAAGTAGGTTGTATCTATTGTCTGCAACCAACATACATTAATTAAAACCTTAGAATTATCCAGAAGTCCTACCATCTTTCGAATCCTGATCACTCATCACCTTATCAAGACCCAACCGTAGATCCCATAATTCAGGTTAAAGGAATTTAGCCGCTCATGACGTAATAATAGAAACACCTAGATGAATTCATTCTTTGAAAGATAAACTTACAACAACATAAATAGAAACTAGTCATTCTCAGATTTACTCACAAAGGAAATCCCAAAATAATGAATATAATCTCTTCCAAGTAATTGCTTTCTCAAGCCAAAAGTAGAGAGATAAAATATCAAAGTATATTTCTCAAAACTCAATGTGCCAAATTCCTAAGAAAACCCTAAACAAGGCTTTACATAGTTCACCCTAATTATGAAAACAAAATAATAGAATTCAAAAATCCCTGGGATTAGGTGATGCTATTTGTGATAGCCTATCCGAAGGTTGACGACTTATCACAAATGTCATCATCTTCCTTTATGCTTTTGGAGCTTACTGCCTTTCGCTGACGACAAAAAGTGATGCCCTATCAGCTCCTTGACGACCTATCACAAAATATCATCAAGTCTCTTTTTTAGTTCTCTTGTGCTACCTTAGGTTGACGACATTCTTGATGGCTTATCAGATCCTTGACGATCTATCACAAAATATCATTATAGCGTTTAATCTTAGGCCAATTCTCTGTCTATGGCTGACGATGAATCTGATAGCTTATCATAAGGCTAACGACTTATAAGAAATGTTGTCAGCCATACTTTTGCCTCTATCTACTTTTTATTTTAACTCCTTTGCTTCCATTCTTATTGGTTCTCTATCATATTATCTTCTACTGCAAAATTAAACATAAACCAATCACAAATGACAAAAGTTGCTAAAGATTTTGCAATTATTCTTAGTTAAAAGCCTCAAATGTATTAGCATTATCTCACACATTAACACCCTCAACTTAAAACAATTTTTTGTCCTCAAGTAACTCAACACAACTAAAAGAATACAAGGAATAATTAGCAGTCAATCATCCCCATTATCTCAAAACACTTTTACCATCTCAAAGGTCACTCAATTAAAGAACAATGAAGAACACCAATGCAACACACTAGACTCAAGACCAATATTAGCACTACCCAAACAAGTTAGTAACTAGCAATGTAACTGGTGTGCCCTCACAGCAAAGAAATCCCCATCTTCTCATATCAAGAATTATATATGTAACCATGGGGAAAATCAAAAAACTCACTCTCAGAACAAAGTTCCAATCAATGTAGGCCAAGTACCATAGGCTTTCCCTTATTTTCATTACCCAAATCGTCAGACAGGTAAGCTAGGATCAATATAGGACTTTTACTAGGCTTGTAATATAGGCTAGGGGATGGTACAATACTCGATGGTATTAAAAGTGACTATTCCTCCTTAACACTACACTAGATTTTTGGGGTTTTACTCATTAGCCTTTTCCTCTCTTCTCTTTTCTTGATCACAATTATTTATGATGGGTGTAGTCTTTTCTCAATTACATATTTTTTTAATAATTTTTTTCCTTTTTCTTGTTCTTTTCCTCTTTACCTAGCTTTTTCCTCTTTTCTTTTATGCTACCTTTCTTCATACTCATTTTACATCATACACCTCTATGATAGCCACATTCAACTTAGGCTATTTGCCTAAGTCAAGGTGCACAGTGTCCAAGGAGGACTACAGCCAAAATAGGTTCATTATGATCTAAATGAGAAGTTGATAGGTTTCATAAAAAGAAATAGGTTAATTAGGCTCAAAACAGGGATCAAGGGATATGATACACATAGGGAAGATCATTTAGGCTAAAGTGAGCTAATATTAAAATGACCTATGATCCTTTCCTAACCCCTACCCTTCAACGTAGGTAAGACTAATCGGGCATGTTTTGGCTTCAATATATAAAGGGAACTGAGTAATATCTCACACACACACTTGGTGCATAGGTATATCGCACTCGACTACCCATTCAGTTTGTGCAACTATATAGCAATAATTATTATGTTACTAGAACTAATGCCATACAAAGATGCACAGTGGTTACACTTAAATGCAAATCACTTAGTTTAAAGTAGTAAACCACTTGAAGAGGTGTAAAAAATCACAAAAACAATTCAACTACCTCAAGTACAAGTATTTCTCCTAGTTGACTACCAAATTGTACAACAAATTTACCCTACACCCTTTACTTAAGATCAAAGAAAATCTAAACTTAGGATTAGAGTATACCTAGAATGGATCAATCCCGGGGGTCATGGGTTCCTGACCCTTCTTTTGCATCTCCATCAGGAGCCGAGAATTGTTTTGTTGCAGCTAATCTATCAGTCTCTGAAGGCCTACTAGTAGAGGCACCTACTGCTCTCACTCGGATGGTTGCCTCCTATATCTCATTATCCGCAAAGGACTCAATTATTGCCATCTTTATGTCCTTCTTTTCATACTTCTTTCTTGCCCTCTTCTCTGATTTTCTTTCTTTATCACTATTGGTTCTCTCTCTCTTTCCTTTGCCTTTTTTCTAACCTTTCTTTTTCTTTTTCTTCACTGGCTCCTTCGTGAGATCAACCATCAGGGTTTCTCTTCGAAACTCCTCAGCTAGTAGATCTATTAACACCATAAAGTGGTGCTGTTGTATCTTTCCACCCTCTGCTTTTACTTTGTCTAAGTCTGATCTGAATAATTCTATCTCTAGAGCTGACATCTCTCCCGACTGTACATTGAAGCAATTCTCTAATTCATCAATTTGGCCCGACAGAACCTTGTATGGCTCAAGTGCATCCTTAACTCTTTTGTCAATTGCAGCTACAAATTTCTTGGAAAATACTTTAAGCTAAGCCTCGCACCACTTGGATTGCTTTGTTACTCTTCTAAAATTCATAGATTTAAGGGCAAATTTTTTTGTAGGCACTATAACTGGAGGAATTATCTCAATTCTGGGCACTGATAATTCTACCATTGTTGCAGATGTTGGAGGTATAGCTTAAGAATTAGGCACCTCTGCATTAGGTGCTAAACTAGTACCTGTAACCGGTGGATCTGTTGGAATCTCTGTGTCCCTGTCAAGTATTAGCCTTGGCTGATTTTTCTTATTTTGGATCGGATTATGGGTGTTCTTGGCAGAGAGTTCTTCTTCTAACCCTACAATATTTGGCATATTTGCTTCCCTACACAACCTTGTAATTAAACAAAGGAAGGGATATTCTATATCAGACCTCGAGACCTGAATTTTTATCTCTTCGGCAATAATCTCTCCAAAATTAAATTCAATTTTAGCCATAAAACTTGCAACTAATATTTCTCTGTCATCCCCAAGGATATTATCACCATATGTGGGCATCAACCACGTATGTACAATACCCCACCAAAATCTTGCCTCTGAAGTCAGGGAGGCCTTGAAGATCCTTTCACTCGGATTTATTAGCCATTCCGATTCTCTATCGGCTATGAGTGTGGCTAACCAATTTCACTGATTTTCTCGATGCTTCAATCGGGCATAGAAAGTATGTGAAGTGTCCTGAGGAGTGATGTTCGAGCCATGAAGGAACCTATCTATTGTTGCTTCAGATACATCCACCATTACACCTCGTACCTAAACTTTATCCAACAAAGGTTGGTCAGCTTCTTTCTCTCCTTCTCTACACATGTTTTCCAAGCGATCTTGGTAGTTTGTATAGAAATCCCTAACTAGTGTAGGGAAAAATGAATTTCCTCCTTGTGTAGTCCATCCCAAATCATAGCCATTAAATTTCTGCTCCACTTTTGGGTACCTGCTTAACCCATTAGTGATGATTCTCTTCTCCTCAAAGATTAGCCTCTTGATAGCTCTTCTGTTGGTTCTACGAAGACCTTCAAAGAAGATTTTTTGAGCTTTGCGAATGTACCATCTAGTTCTATCTCGGACTTTAAGATTCTTTTATTTGACCATTATTCCTCGAATCAAAGAGTCTTCATCTTCTTATGGCTCAGCAAAAGGGACTCAGTTGATGGTCCTTGGGATTCAAGTTGCCCAGACTCATGTTCCTCAGACTCAGGCTGATCTGAATTATGCTCTTCAGATACAACATGTTCAGACTCTTGTCGCTCGGAGGTCGATTGCTCAGAAGCTGTATGCTCGGATGTTGTTGGCTCGGTGTCAATTTCTTCACTCTCCTCTATCTCAATAGGTGGGGGTGGTGGAGTTTTTTTAGAGATTTGCTTCTTATTTTGCTTCTTGAGCAGAGACTCTTGCTCTTCATAATCAGACTCTTCATTGAAGAGTCTCCGAGGTAGACTTCCTTTGGTCACTTTCTTTGTGGATTTTGAGTTCTTTACTTTGGGTGCCTTTTCAAGACCTTTAGCAAAAGAAAAACCATTAGTTGATCCTCAAGAGTATAAACACAAACACATTGATCATTGAAATTCCAAACCCTTTGAAAGGGTTTAGTAATACTTCAGGTCCCAAGTGTGACGACATTTCTTGATAAGTCATCACAGTTGTAATAGCTTATCACAAATGTCGTCATCCTTAAACAGAACCCATGTGATTTTATGAACTTCTGACGACATTTCGAGTAAGCCGTCACAAACATGATAGCTTATCACAAATATCGTCAGCTCTAAAATGAACCAACAACTTAACTTTAACTTAATTTTTGGTCCTATTTTTTTTAAAATCCACTCGAGTTTCATTTTTTAGCCAACTTTTAAGCCTTAGGCTTGCACAGCAAACCCTAGTTCCAATTTTTAGCCTATTTTACAAGTTGGACTTGGTTCAAGCTTCTTGGTAACTTGCGTTTACCTCAGCTTACCACTTACTAATTGAAAAAAAGGCCAGGTTTCGAGCATACCTGATAGAGACCTTGTCTTTGATTACATGTGCAAGTGGAAGTAAAGAGAGGCTTATTTTTATTTTGATTGCAAGACCCCCCCCCCCCACAAGGAATCTTTCTTCTTGTTTAACTTGGAAAGAGTTTAAAGAAGGGAATAAAATATTCTAAGTATGGAAGGAAAATAACTTAAAGGAATTAAAAACTAAGAGGAAAGGTTGAAAGGCCAAGCTATTGGCTAGGTTGGGTCCTTTTAATTGGGCCCACAGTTTCAGATAATATTGGGCTTTTTGTTATGAGATTTCTGATAGCCATAAGAATTGTGATAGCTTATCATAAATATCGTCAGCCTTGACAGACTCTTCTTAAGAGCTGAGGTCTCTGACGACAAATCTGACAGCTAATCATAATCGTGATAGCCCATAAAAAATGTTGTCAGGGGCACTTGGCTGAATACATTGATTCCACCTTCTTTGAACTATAACCTACTACAAAAATAAATAATTTACTGGTGTATAAACATTTTGGGTTGCCTCCTAATAGCACTTGATTTAATGTCGTGGCACAACTTGGTTATCTTAACTACTCAGACTCCATCAAGACAACCTATTTATTCCCCTTTATCATCTTTATAGAATACGTCCACAATTAAGAAAACACTTATCTCCTTTGTCAGTGTCATGGATAAGTGTATTTTGAATTTTGCTTTATTGTTATTGAACCTGAACTTCAGCTTATTCATTTCAATATCCACTATCACTCTCCCATTTGCAAGGAATGGTCTACCTAAAATGATGGGAACTTCGAAGTCCAACTTATAGTCCAGGACTACAAAATCAGCAGGCAGAATGAAGTCGGCCACCTTTACCAATACATCATGTAATATACCCAGTGGCCGCTTTACAGACCTATCTGCCATCACCAATCATATGTTCATCGGGGTAGGATCTCCTAAACCCAATTTATTATACACAATGAGTGGCATTAGATTTATATTGGCCCCCAAATTGCATCGTAATTTTGTGAAATTTAGGGACCTAATAGTACACGGGATGGTAAACGCTCCCGGATCTACCTTTTTCTGCATTAAAGATCTTGTAGAGATAGCACCACAATGAAGGAGATTGTCCTCCGGCTCATGGCTAACCTTCCATTTCTTAGTCATAAAATCTTTCATTAACTTCACGTATCCTAGCATTTGCTTAAGTGCCTCAACCTAAGGCATATTTATTGTCAATTCCTAGAGTACTGCCATGAATTTACTAAATTTTGCATCATCAATTTTTTTCTTCAATTGTTGAGGAAAGGGAGGTGGTTGTATTGGGATAGTTTTTAGTACTACCTTCTTCTCCTTCTATTTACTTCTTGCCGGAGCATCATCAGAATTATCCAGCTTCTCAGACTCTACTAGACCACTTTTTTTTAGTTTAACATCAACTACCTTATCAACTACAAGTTTGCCCACAGAAGGACCAGGTAATATCTTACCACTTCTAGTAGTAATAGCCATGCATGAGCCATCATTCTATTGATTTTGGATGGTATCACTTGGTAACATTCTGCTCTACCTCTGGATGAATGCTGTGGAGAGTTGTCTCATCTGCTGCTCCAACTGTTTGATTGCGGTAGAGTGTGAGTGTACCAACTGACTGATGGATGTTAGATCAGTCTTCACGGTGGTTACACCAGAGTTGGTCGCCTCCACTCCCTTCAATAAATTAGCCATCATGTCCTCCATGGAAAACTTTTCAAAACTTGTTGAAGCAGCTTCATGATTTCCATGAGGAACATATAGCCCGCTCTTATTATTATTATTCCTCAAATTTCCCTTCTCCCTATCTTTAAAACCAAACTTGTCATAAAATTTTTGATCTTGATTCCCTTGGCCATTGCCTCGGAAACCCTCCTGATTATTATCATAGTTAGCCTCTTCATCTGCATCAGCCTCAACCCTCTCCTGAGATCCCACAGCTTTCATCTTTTCAATCTTTCTTGATAGAAAGTCCATCGGTGTTTTAAGGTGATCCATGTATTATTCACGCTCCTCTTCTCTTCTATGTTGTTCCAAAATAATAACCATAGAAGCAGTGGGGCTAGCCACCATAAAGTCTCTGGTATGCCATTCCCAACTCTGTTTGGTCATTCTATCTAGAATATCTAAAGCCTCTGGAAGTGTCAGATCAACAAACGAACCACTAGCAGCATTGTCCACAATTACCTTTGTAACAGAGTTAAAAGCCTTATAGAAAGTCTCCATCAAATATATGTCTTTCATGTTGTGGTACGAACACTGTGTCAGCTTCATCTTAAATCTTTCCCAGGTTTCGTGCAAGGCTATAGTTGCGAGCTTCCTAAAGTTGCTGATCTCGTCCCTCAACTTTACCCTCCTAGATGGCAGAAAGAACCTTTCTAGGAAAGCTTATTTCAACTGCCTCTAGTTAGTTATAGAATCGAGCACCAACTCATTTAGCCACAAAGTTTCCTCCCCACATAGAGACAACGAGAAAAATCTCTACCAGATAGCATTTTTTCCCACTCCTGGGTTATCAAAAGATTTATAGATGGTGACAAAATTCACTAGATGCAGGTTTCGGTCATCCCCAGGAAGGCCACCAAACAACCCCTTCTGATTGAGGAGTTGGATTATAGTACTAGTAATGTTGAATTTACCACCAGGTGACAACGGTGGAGGAATGATTGCACCCGTTGCACCTTCTCCATCCATTATATCATCATCACCACTGATAAAATACTAGACTGACTGGTACTCTTGTCTTTCTCGGAATGGACGATTCCTGTTAACATTACACTGTACTATTGCGTCTATCTGCTCTGCACGCTTTGGGTAACCAGTGTTTAGCAAATCCTTGTTTCCCTAATCTTTGTCCTCAAGATTTTTATGTCGTGCTTATTAACCGACATTTTTGCACATTCACCTGAGCTCTAGCAAAGGCTACTAATCTGTCAGCCTTTTGCTATACTGTCATTCTTCTAATTCATTGTAGTTTCAGATTAGGAGGTAATAATGGTTCACTAGAACATCTGGTTCTTGGCATACAGTATAAAAATCCTGTAATAAACAAAAACAATAGATAAACATAAAATTAGGAAACTTAACTAACAGTCAATTTGCGCACATAAACTTCAGTTTACAATCATATTCCCTGACAATGGTCCAACTTTTTATAACGCTCAAACTACACCTCCCAATAATAATATAAGAGATCGTTGTCAATATAAACCCAAATAGGTTGGCATTGAATCCCACAGGGAATATGGTGTGAATGTAAGTCATTTGTAAATTAATCAACTTATAGTTGGATGTTTCCAGAAATAGCAGTTTTTTAGTTCAACAAGCAATTTTTGGTTATGTTAGTTTCAGTGTTCGTAATCAAGAGTTCGTGAAAAAGCAGAATTATGTGCACTAAGGATTTTGGTACTTGATAGATGCTACTAGTGGTTCAGGATTCTCACGGTTGGTAGGACAACAATTTATCTTTATCAAAGTAATGCTTAAATGTCTCTTGACATACTTAAGCATTTAATTACCTAATCCTCTCGGACTTAGGGAATTTATATTCACTGCCCAGATTTTACCTTAGGTTAACCAACCTTGTTACAACGTTGATTATTAAACGGAGTATTTCCAAGTCACTATTGATAATTCACTTCCTACTATATTTGATTTCTTTCTCAAACAAATTAAAGTAGGTTTTATCTATTGTTTGCAACCGACAGACGTTAATTAAAACCTCAGAATTATCAGGAAGTCCTACCACCTTTTGAATCCTGATCACTCAGCACCTTATTAATACCTAACCCTAGACCCAATAATTCAGGTTAAAGAAATTTAGATGCTCATGATGTAACAATCAAAACACCTAGATGATTTCATGCTTTGAAAGATAAACTTACCAAAAGATGAATAGAAACTAGAGATTCTCAGATTACTCACAAAGTAAATCCCAAAATAATGAATATAATCTTTTCCAAGTAATTGCTTTCTCAAGCCAAAAGTAGAAAGAGAAAATATCAAAGTATATTGCTCAAAACTCAATGTACCAAACTCCTAAGAAAACCCTAAACAAGGCTTTAAATATTTTACAATAATTATGGAAAAAAAATAATAGAATTCAGAAATCCCTCGGATTAGGTAACGCTATTTGTGATAGCCTATCAGGAGGCTGACACCTTATCACATATGTTGTCATCTTCCTTTATGCTTTTGGTGCTTGCTGCCCATCGCTGATGACAAAAAGTGATGCCCTATCAGCTCTTTGACGACCTATCAGAAAATATTGTCAAGTCTCTTCTTTAGTTCTCATGTGCCGCCTTAGGTTGACAACATTCTTGACGGCTTATTAGATCCTTGACGACCTATCACAAAACGTCGTCCCAACTTTCAATCTTTGGCCAATTCTCTATCTGTGGCTGACGATGAATCTAATAGCTTCTCACAAGGCTCACGACTTATTAGAATTGTTGTCAGCCACACTTTTATTGCATTCTTGTTGGTTCTCTATCATATTATCTTCTACTGCAAAATCAAACATAAACCAATCAAAAACAATAAAAGTTACTTAAGACTACACAATTATTCTTAGTTAAAAGCCTCATATGTATTAGCATTAGCTCACACATCAGTTTCTAGTAAAATTGAACAAAGATTGTTGGGCGTACACCACCTTGACATGGATAGGAAGTCAGTTGAGATAATTTTTATGAGTGCGATGTTTGAAAATGAATTATAGAACTGTATTGAACAAACATAGATGCAACAGAATTTGAAAGATGAAGGTTCAAGCTCTCCAACCATGCCGTTGAGTCAACTATATGAAGTCGGTAGAGATAAAGCAAACCTCCCAAAGGATTTAAGGACACAAACCAACCACCAATTTTAAAACTCACAAATTTTTCTTTGTTTGTACAGGGACAAAGTAATCTTGTGAAGTTCATTGGAAAAGACAAGTTTTGCAAAGTGAAGTTTCCTTAAATTTTCTATCTTTTCTATACTCCTATAATTCTGATTTTGCATCAATATGAAAAAATCAAAACCCCTCACATTCAAAATTGGGGCATTTTTTTATTTTCTAATAATAGTAATAATAATAATAATAATAATAATAATAATAATAATAATAATATAAGTCTTCATAGGGTTCGATATTCCTTAGTTGACATCTTAGGAAACACAATTTTCTAATTTTCTTCTTCGTCTTCATAGGGTACGACATCCCCTAGTTGACATCTTAGGAAACAAAATTTCCTAATTTTCTTCTTCATCTTCATAAGTTATGCCATCTTCTTGTTGATATCTTAGGAAAAAATTTCCTAATTTTCTTCTTCATCTTCATAGGGTACAACATCCCCTAGTTGACATCTTAGGAAACAATTTCCTAATTTTCTTCTTCGCTTCATAGGGTCAACATCCCCTAGTTGAAATCTTATGAAACACAATTTCCTAATTTTCTTCTTCATCTTCATAGGGTACGACATCCTATAGTTTAAAACTTAGGAAATAATTTCCTAATTTTCTTCTTTGTCTTCATAGGATATGACATCACCTAGTCGACATCTTAGGAAACACAATTTTCTAATTTTCTTCTTCATCTACAAAGGGTACGACATCCCTTAGTTGACATCTTAGGAAATAATTTCCTAATTTTCATCTTCATCTTCATAGAGTACGACATCCCCTAGTTGACATCTTAGGAAATAATTTCCTAATTTTCTTCTTCGTCTTTATAGGGTATGACACCCCCTAGTTGACATCTTAGGAAAAAAAAATTTCTAATTTTCTTCTTCGTCTTCAGAGGGTACGACATCCCCTATTTGTCATCTTAGGAAATAATTTCCTATTTTTTTTCCGTCTTCAGAGGGTACGACATCCCCTAGTTGACATCTTACGAAAAAAAATTCCCTTAGTTTCTTCTTCATCTTCATAGGGTACGACATCCCCTAGTTGACATCTTAGAAAACAAAATTTCCTATTTTTTTATTTAAGTCATTATAGGGTACGACATCCCCTAGTTGACATCTTAGGAAATAAATGTTCTATTTTTCTATTTTTAGTCTTCACAGGGTACTACATTCCCTAGTTGACATCTTAGGAAATAAAATTTCCTATTTTCTTCTTTATGTCTTCATAGGGTACGACATTCCCTTGTTGACATCTTAGGAAACAAAATTTCCTATTTTTTTCTTTATGTCTTCATAGGGTACGACATTCCTTAGTTGATATCTAAGAAAATAAAATTTCTTGTTTCCCCCATTAAATTTTCATAGGGCATGACATCCCTAGTAGACATTTTAGAAATTAAAATCTCCTATTTTTCTTCATTAAGTCTTCATAGGGCAAGACATTCCCTAGTCGCATTTTAAGAAGTAAATATCCTGATTCTTTTTTCATGTATTCACAAGGTATAACATCCCTTCGTTGCATTATTGAGAACAAGAACTTTGTTTTATTTTTCTACCTAGTTTAGATTCCTAGAATTTCTATCTTTTTTTTACTTAAGCAATTAGTTTAGAGCTTTTCTAATAACTTACAAAATTTTCCTAGTGCGAACTGGGGCAGAAAAATTTTGTTCGCCTTTTTTTGTCTTTCTTTGATGGCTTGCGGGTTTTTCTGCAAAGAACAGATGGGATGTCCAAGAATGGAATCACATTTCTGATTAGATTAGAGAAGAATGTTCAATATCGAAGATGGTTAGAGACAGCTTAGCATATGTAGCATCCTATCTTCTCAAGAGTCATCTTCTTAGCTTCTGGTTAAGAGAATAGGTATCAATAATATTCTATGAATTGTCCTTTGGAGGAGCGTCAACAACTAGATCCAAGTTTTAATTTCAAGTCTCAAACCTAACTTCAAGATCTGATTTTGATATCAAGGTACCTACCAGAAGAAGGTGAAATGATAACCGAAGATCCAAAAAGAAGATTTGAAGCAGGAGAATCAAGACAAGTAAAATAGATGGAATCTTGTATTTGTCTTTCTAGTTTCATTTTTTTCCTTTCTCTCTGATGTAATAAAAAGAGCCACAGAATAGAACTTCGACGGGACCTCACTCGAACTTCTAACGCATCCTTTCATTCCTACACCTTTTTGAACTACACGTGACCTGATTATCTTATAACTCGAGATATGTAGACTGCCCAAAGACAGGGCTTGGTCACACCTCTTTCCTACTTATTTACGTATGACTTTTAAATAAATGGTTGGGCCAAAAATTAGTCATGTTTACTTCTTTTTTTTTTAAAACTCTCCATATTTTCAAGAAAAGAGACACATTCTGTAAACACCTCATTTTGACCAAACTGAGTGTTTTACATCATTTTTAGTGTTTAATGTATATATATATACATAAACTATATTTGTTTTCTTATTTTAAAGTTTTAATAAATAATCTAATAATAGTAATAATAATTTCTTAATCGTATTTTTAGGACTAGATATTTAACATTTCTATATTTTTATCAAATCAAAATAATTAGCTAATATTTTGTCATTATATTTTATTTATATTTTTAAAAAATAATATAATTGACTCTTCTCTCTGATTTTTCTAACTGGTTTTTTTCCTCTCTCAGTGTTTGTGTCTTGTTTTTCCTTTTTTAGTCTCTGGTTATCTCTCTATTTACCTAATGTAGTGTCTGAGTAGTCAATGTACGTTGCTTTTCTCATATAGTGGTGTATATGTGCTGAATATGAGGGATGCGAGGGAGTTGTCAGATAATGGAGGGAAGAGGTTGAGGGGAATTAAGAGTATAGGGGTAGTTTATGATAAAATTTTATTTTTTTATTATTATTATTATATTAAAAGGCAGCCCGGTGCACTAAAGCTACCGCTATGTGCGGTGTTCGGGGAAAGGCTCCACCACAAAGGTGTATCGTATGCAACCTTACCTTGCATTTCTGTTAGAGGCTATTTTCAAGCCTTAGAAGCAGCCTCTGGCAGAAATGCAAGGTAAGGATGCATACAATACACCCTTGTGGTGGGGCCCTTTCCCGAACACCGTACCGAGTGGTAGCTTTAGTGCACCGGGCTGCCCTTTTAATATAATAATAATAAAAAATAAAATTTTATCATAAGCTACCCCCACACCCCCACACTCCTAATTCCCCTCAACCTCTTTCCCCCATTATCTGACAACTCCCTTACATCCCTCATATTCAGCACACATACACCACTATATGATAAAAGCAACGTACATTGACTACTCAGACACTACATTAGGAAAATAGAGAGATAACCAGAGACTAAAAAGAGAAAAACAAAGACACAAACACTGAGAGAGAAAAAAACCAGTCAAAGAAAAATCAGAGTTTAAAGAAAACATCAATCAAAAGGAGAGAAAAAGGTATCAAGTGAAATTCAGAATTTCATTGTAGTTTTCGGTTACAGTAGTTGAACTGCTATTTTAATACATCAACATGTTCTTATTTAATCTTGTAATATTTATTTTAAAGACGTTATTGTAAAAAGCACGATTGAAAATACTTAAGTGATTTCCTGAATTATTATTATGTTAGTTAGTTGTAGTTTCTGTATTTTGTACATCCTTTTAATAGTAAAAAGAAAATTAATAGTATGAAGTAAAGTATCTAGTTCTTTTTTTTTTATAATTGCACATGATAAAAATAGAGTAAAAATTGCTTACATAGTAATTCTTTTATTTACATTCACATCTCTTGTCTCTCTGTACAATTTCACACACTTCAGTGGAGAATTCACAAAGCAGATACCACACACTTATCTATTACACATACGGATGTACCAAGAGATAAACAAATATTGAATAAAAAAAATAGAAAATCAAGAGAAAGAGGGAAGAGGAGAGAACCGCCGGTTGGTTTGAATTTTTCGGCAAATTCTTCGCCAAGAATTGACCAAAAATGTTAAAACAATAACCAATAACCAAAATTATCCCCAAAACCGTTGTTATTGTTCCAGTGATTTCACGTCGGGAACCCCAAAACTAGTCATGCCTCACTGGATAATTACCTACCACAGCTGCTTCACCACTGACCGATGAAGCCCAGCACTGCCACGTCCCTTTTTCGACATCCCACCGGTGAGCCAACTCACTGAAAAACCATTAAGTCACTGAGTTGCCCTTTTTTGGGGGTCCAACAACCATAAACAACCGGTTTCCGCCACCGGAACTAACCAACGCTGCCCCCTGTTCCTTTTTTGCTAACGTCCAGCCACCCCCACTGCATACCTTCATTGTTGCCGGTGAAATTTCGATGAAATCCCAACCCAAACCGCCAGAAAATGCCGAAACAATCCATTCAGAAACCATCATGGTTCCCCACTGCTGAACTAGTTGCTATACCTCCACCGGCAGCTACTAGATTAGGCCACCAAAAGCCGTTGTTGCTACTCCATTTAAATCCACCAGAAAATAATTGAAATTGGCAGTAAAGCACTGCATTAAGTTTTCTAAATAAATACATTTCATTTAAAAAAAAAACTTGCATTATCAGTGTTTTTTTTTAGATATGGTTTTAATGTTTGTGTTGTGTATTTTATGATTTTAGATATTTTAGTTCGGATATAAAAAAATCTGAAACTTTAATGTTTAGTATTTGAATGGATTCTTAGTGTTTTGGTTTAGCATTAATTTTAATAAAAAAAATTGGGGAATAATATTAAAGATTAATATAATATAGTTATCTTTTTGTGGATTTATATTATTTTATTACTTTTATTTATCATCATTAATAGAATTTAATAATTAGTTATTTAATTAAAATTAATTAATTACTTTAAACGAATATTGCATTAGTTTACCATTAAGAATAAATAGCGTTTTGAATAGACAAAATGATTACGAGTTTACAAGAGATAAATCAGCATGTTTAAAATATTCATCGAAAGAAAAAGGGGAATAACCAATTGTAAGAGTTTGAGTTCATAAAAGAATAAAGTTATGTTCTTGATCAAAAGAAATTAAAATTATAACATACAAGAGAAAGTTATTGATGAATTTGGAAAGTTCTGCTACCGACCATTCGTTAAAATAAAATTATCATACCATTTGAAGCCAATTGAATCGGGTTGGGTAGATTATAAACATGTTAGGTACGTATTTAGACTAGAAAAATGGGGTCAATTCATAAATACCTTAAAGGCACAAGAAATATATCAAAACTTGTGGAACGGATGGAAATGGAAAGTACTGCTACAGGTAAGCCACAAGTTTATATAATAAGACAATTTTAAGTAATAATTTAAAATAATAGAAAGCGAGATATAAGAGTCATTTTAGGCTAACAAATATTAAGTATTTAAAAGATTAATTTAAGCCAGACGTAAGTCATTAAAGAGATTGTTCTAGAACCACGGAACTCAAGGGGTGCCTCATACCTTTTTCTCGATCAATAGAATTCCTTATCCGAATTTCTAATTCCCAGACAAAAAAGAAAGTCATTTTCTTTTGATTGTAGATTCAATATGGTGACTTGGAACACCCACACTCAATTCCAAGCGGCGACTCTATAAAATAAATAATCCTTATTCAAAACGTCACTTTAATTGGAAAAATCCTTTTCTCTAAAACGAACTCCCTAGCGGGGTTGGGGTGATAAAATAGGGGTGTGACAAGGACCCCCATAAATTTTAAATGTCTACTTATAAATTTGGTCCAACTTTTGGGGGTACTTTATGCATTTCTCTATATGAATTTATATTCTCACTTTCTCTATCTCTTATTTCAATTCAAGAAAATTCAATAATTACATGGCTAGGGCCTTCACCCATGGGTGTAGTGGTCCATTTTTTACCACAGTGAGCTCACTACAGTAGAAAGAGTTCCATTATAGTAGTACTTGCCAAGTTGGGCCTACTATCTTTCATTCTATTTCTTTACAATCACTAAATGAAATAAATATCTATCCTTGACTCAAATTTGAATTGATATAAAATTTTAAATTCTAGTGTTTTTATCATGGATATTTCAATAGTGATGGGACTGATTATTGCAATAGGAATTTTAGAAATTACAATAATAAAGATATACAATGATAGCTTTTGTAGAAATTTTACTTTCCAACTCATATTACCTACTATGGTGCTGAAAGATACAAACAAATAACGATTTGCTTGGAAAATCTCCTCAACGGGATACATTTGGATCTTTAATTTATTTTATTGGCCAACAAGCTATGGTGTTAGATGTGAGTGTATGATTTTCAAAAATCAAATATCCATTTGATGATGTCGTATGACATTGTATAGTTTCATGTTTGGAGAATTCTCTCGATGGAAATTACGTGGATAAATAAAATAGGGTGTTATTTTACCTTGACTTTATCATACATAAAAGTTGTTGGGTTGATTCTGTGAGGGAGAGAGCTATTCCCAAATTCTTGCTATCTCAATCGATAAAGCATGCTATGGAGGAGTGCCTTAGGAATTTGGTGAATGCTACTTCAAGAACTCACTAGGCACTTGGATCAATAGAGTTGTTAAAATCTTGTTTGTTGTATTTGATCTAGTTCATGTTTACTCTAATTCTGGACGGTTTCTTGATTGTGGTGCCTTTCATTTTGATAATGTGCAAATTAATTTGGTTGTCTCTCTTTGTGTACGAATAATTCAACCTCTATTGCCATGACCACTTCCAAAACTACTTTTTTTAGTTTTACTATTGGATTTTCTCATCAAAGTTGAGGAATATGTTGAAACAACAATGAAAATTTGACTTTGATAGGCTTGATATAATTGGTAGGGTTGATTTTAATATAAATGCTTGTCTTGTCACCATAAATTTCAGTATAAAGAGAAACGTGCATCAACTGCACTTGCTGCCATGTTATAGAAGTGGAATATTAAATTAAAAAGTGAATAAGAGGTGAAGCACCAAGTTGTGCACCCTAATTTTTAAATATTTTATGGTGTCATTAAGTCAGTAGATTCGTTTGCGCGTCATAGATTCATCATGGCTTAAGTAATGCATTAGTGTGTATATTATCTTCTTGAACTAGTGCGTAGTTGTAGGGTAGGTTAAAATTGATCTTAATTTGTTATTGCTGATGAGTTTTACTGGAAATAAAGAAATATATGATTGTAATTTTTCGATAATAGGTGCAAAGAGAGCGTTGGTGAAGAGGGAGCTTTTAAAACTGTTCACGGGTACTTAAAGATGGATAATTTTAGCTTAGATAGTCTGAGAGTGTTTTGAAGTATTGTCAATAGCATATTTTATGTGCTCTTGGAGATTCCTTTTGTCTTAGTAGTACTCTTAATTATATTCTTTGAATCAGTCTGTCTAATATTAGTATTTATATTCTGGCCTATTATAAGAGTATGTTTGTCACAGCCTAACATTTACAAAGGTTATGATGGAACCTACCCTGTCACACCCCAATAGTGGATGAGGCAATCAATAACTAGGAACATATACTATAACAATAACCTAGATTAGAAATTGAATCGCTATAAAAATGGAATCACTGATAAGAAGCTATATATACAATACAAACCTATTAGCCAAACTTATATAGATGACATGAAAATCTATGAATACATATGATTTATTCACAATGTTTACAAAGCTACTAATGGAATCCTTGACTGTAAAACCATTAAAATATATATGCTAAAGACTCGACAATGGCCCGAATCAACTTAGAGCTTACCAACAGCTGTTGAGTATCCTGTACTTCAATTGGGGAGATCTACTAGATAAGAACATATGCCTGCAACATAGAAAGCTGGTCCTAGATGAGGGATGTCAGTACAAAGTAATGTACTGAATATTTAAGGCATGAAATAACCATAAGTGAAATAAGCTATCAATGAAGTCAAGGATCAATATATTAATGTATAGATAAGGATGAATGGCCACCTTTTACTTACACTTGTGGAAGCCTGTACATTACATGCTTTTCTTTACTTTACTGTTCTTTGGTTTATAATATTTGTAATCCATGTGATATATATGACCAGATGATCAGTAGTAAATATAATAATCGGGATTGACCAATGCTAGTCTTTTACCCTTGAGTTTCCACCCATCAAAGAATTGGGATTGGCCCATGCTAGGCTTTCACCCCTGAGCTGCGACCAATAAATCCAAGAATTAGGATTTGCCCATGTTAGGCTTTTACCCTTGAGCTGCCACCCATAATATAAGTAGATTGGGATCGGCCTATGCTAGAATTTCCCCCCTAAGCTTCCACCAATAATATAATCATATTTGCTTTACATTACTTCCTTAATCTTTGAGATTATTATTTTGGTGGTCATAGTGTTTTTAGTTTTGGAATAATAAATCATAGTAGAGACATATGAGTAGGGACTCAAGTTAGTAACAATGAAAAAATAATCAAATATAACACCAACGCAATATTTAGAAGCCTACAATGATATGACAACTAGATACTTAGTAATTATATTGATTAAAATGGGTACATGAGTACGAGAGCCAGTGAAACACTTAGGCGAATTCAAATTGAGAAAAATAGTACATTTCAAGTAAGGACATATAATACAATAAACAAAGTAAGGATTCTATGAGCCACAGTTATATACTAAGATACTTAGGGTGATAACCAAAGATAAGAACATGTATATGTGAGCAAACAAAGTACATGATCAACTAAACCAATTTGAGCAAGTTAGTGATGACTAGGCAGTTTGTCTTCCCGACAAATGAACATGATTACCGTATATAATCAAGGACATTATTGATACATTTAAGAGAAATATGTGACAAGGGTTCACTATGGAAGAAAGTATAGTAATAACCTCACATTGAAGTACTTTTACATACTAAGGGGTGGGGAAGATCGTTAGCTACAACGGAGATTATATGCTTCTCCTTCAATCCATATTCTAGGAAGAACACTTAGAACACTTACTTTGTAACACAAGTACTAGATTCATGCCAAATAATATGGAATCAAATAGCCTTACATACCTTGTCTTCTTACCAATGTGACTACAACAATTCACCTATCCTTTAGGTGTTACTCTACAATATAAGGACATAATGAAGCTAATATTAGAACCTACTCACATCATAATCCTGATAAAATAGTAGCTAAGCACTTGATAGGCAGTAAGACCATCCAAACCCCCAAACACATGATGTATCATCATACCATCCTTTTATACTTAAATAGAAGCCCATTCAACCATTGTATAAGGTGACTCACTTCCTCACAATAGAAATACATATAAAAAAAATCCATAAATAGTCACAAAATCCTTAAACAACTAGAATAACCCCCCATGTACGCACCTTTATTTCTTCCCTACAATAAAATTAACTAAATATTTTTTTGAGGCTAGCCATGATTTCTTAAATTCCCAAGACAATAATACACCTATAACACCACAGTATCATTAGAAAAGTTGAGCTCAAACTTTCAATTACCATCCCATGTGTTCTAATATACAAGTACATCTAGAATGTTTAAATGAGCTAATAATTAGAAGTTAGGGCAGCATCTTACCTTGGATATCTTAATCTGTTATTTTTACCCAATTAATATCTTTGTGACCTTCTCTAAATCAAAAAATAGGAAATGAACATTAGCAAAAGCATAAAATGAAAATAGACCAACAACCCAAGCTTATGACATGAAATTCTTACCTTAATCTTTGAAAGATTGTGGCAGTACCTTGGCTGCCAACACCTATATATTCACTTCTCTTGAATAACATTCTAATATATATAAAACTAAGAAGGAGAGAAGGTGGTATTATGGTCTGATTTACAAAAAATATTTTGAAGAACACTTAGAACCCTAATGAAAAATAGGGAGGCTATTTCGAGGATAGAAGAGAGATTAAAAGATTTGAGAGAAATTGAATTCATTGAGAAAAATATGAGAGTTTATTGATGATTTTTTGGACCTTTAAAGGCCTTAATTTTCTGGCTCATTCTCCTCTTTATTTCCAACCACCATTGGCTCTAATTTGGACCATAAATTCTAAGTAGGTGATGCACCTACTTTGGCCATTTAATCTCGTCAAAAGTCCAAGTAGGCGATTCACCTACTAGGAAATTTTTAAGTAACCCTTTGTGGGATTGGAAAGATTGGGCCTTGGCTTCCATTCTCCTTATATTCTTTTAGTTAATTTGGCCTCAAATAAGTCCATCAATTTAGGCCTCAATTTGGTCAATTAGTCTAAGTAGGTGATACACCTAATTGTCATCTACTAGCTTAATTATGTAAAGCAAGCACCTAATTTATTTTATCCTATATTTCAAACATCTTAATACCTCTACCCTAACTTAACACTAAACTCTATTTTTAAGCTTATATACCTCCGTACAATCTCAAGTTTAAATCTTTTATTAGTGATGAGTTGGTTGTGTACGTTGGAAATATACGGGGCACTACATACCCTGACCCCATCATGGTAGGTAAGTGTAATAACCTAACCATCATGAGTGGCACCAACATTAACTCCACAATGGGAGAAAAAACTAACC
The DNA here is from genome assembly GCA_030864225.1 of Capsicum baccatum var. pendulum. Classification (NCBI taxonomy): domain Eukaryota; kingdom Viridiplantae; phylum Streptophyta; class Magnoliopsida; order Solanales; family Solanaceae; genus Capsicum; species Capsicum baccatum. The sequence goes on along the minus strand of CM061558.1, from coordinate 67,859,335 downwards.
CTAAAACATCAACCCAACACTCAGCCAAAATAAGGCAACTAACATTTTTTCAATAAATAGAACAATGTATCTAATATTCTAAACGATAAGCAATGTGGAATAAATGAAATTTAACGAATCCCCTTAAATCTGAAAGTCATTGTACCAAAACACGTATAACTATCAACAAATGGGTTCAACTAAAAACAATTGAAAATGTCTTAGTTTAAAATAATGGACCAAAATCTTAATAAAAAACTCGAGGCAAACTAGAAAATGTAGATCACCCTTGAGTTTGAACACTATCCAAAGCACAGCCGCAGGCTCAAAATAGTCTCCATAATATGCTCTACACATAACCAAAAGAAGAGCACGTGTAGTATCAGTAAATAAAAAACAGTGGTGTACTAGGAGGGTCATCGGCCAACCCAAAATAAGAAACATGAACACGTAACTGTATCTTAGTAAAATAACACAACCATGAACACCTACTATGTAACCTTATCTCAAGTTCATAACACTTAACCTTATTCAAATAACATTATGGAACTTAGTCATTATAGGTCAACATGGATAATAAATAAAGTCAAAGTCAACCACCATGATACAAACAATTTGATCAATCATGGCTCATTTACACAAGTAAATAAACAATATAGAGTTATGCCACAACTTACTATTATCCTAGACCATTCAAGGATACAAATTATAACAACAATAACAATTATCATGCAACTTCATTTACCTAAAGAAACCGCCTTTAGCAAATAAGCTCATGAACATGGTTGACTCAAGAAACCAAAACAAGTCACCACTTAATCCTGGTTCATCCAAGGAACCAATATAACAACAAACATATAATCTATGTTTCACTAAAGGAATTATCACTCTCACCTATACCTTGTACATACATACTACGAGTCTTATAGCCACCCACTTGCCATGACCTGCAGAGATTTCGCTCTTGTCCATGAACCAAATCCTAGACATCAAGTGTCTTCCAACCTTTTATCAACCAATCTTGTGAAGATGTCCAAATACCATTACATCTCTAAATAATGATAGATATTACAACAATCACAATCATAATAATAATAGAAACAATACTTGAAAAAGCAACAAGCTTTCATATAAGTTCAATACATGCGATAAACACTTAAGATATCAAGCAGTCATTCACTTTTCTTGAACATGTATTGTACAAGAAATATGAAGGAATAGTTATCATGCATACATAAAATAAATTGGGTTTCAACTATTTTAAACCATCACCTACCTCAATATAAGCTATAAATGCTCTAACAAACATAGCCTTCTCTTTTCTTGCAACCTCAACTTAATTATGGTAAAAAATAATAGGAATATAATACAAAATCAACCAAATAACCCATAATATTGAGGATATACTCCTAATCCTGAATCCTAAGGACAATCTCCTACCTTTAATTAGGATTTTTCTACTATCATTCAACCATAAACCTACCAATTGCATGGCTACATTAGTGAATTATAGTCATACAAGAGTTAATAATCAAGAATTAACCAAAACCCATGGGATTTACATTCAATTTATCCTATTTCACCTGCAAAATCAGTTTGTTTAAGCTAAATCCTCCGTAAAATATGTAAAATTATGATTTTAAGATTTTGAAATTGATAAATTAGTTAATGGGAGTGAGTAACTTGCCTTTACAAAGAAATTTAGGGGAAAATCACCAAAATCGCCTATGTTTTTCTCCAAACGAGTTTAGAAATTAATAAACTATTTTAAAGTAATTTCTGCATAAATTTATACTATCCCGCTATGGTGGCCCTATCCCTCTATAGCAGTAACGCTAGAGCAGAATTCGCTTGCTATGTCAGGATTGACCAACTTTGATTCTCTCTATAGTGAGAATTTTCCCGCTATAACAACGTTATCATAGAAGCCCTCCACCCACTATAGTAGGTGTGTAAAGGTAAAAAAGTTGGGATTGCTCCTAGTTTTGCCATTTTTTGCAATTGATGTGCTATGGATTTATAGTATTTTTGATGTTTAAAGATGAAAATATGCAAGTTTCTTAGGTTGTTTTGTGATATATAATGTGTTTGGGTATGTTTTGTAGAAAATTAGGTTTTGGTTGCTAAAGGAAAGAAAAAGATGAAAATTGAAGTTTTGGGCTACTTACTTAGGTATTTCTTGGAAGAAGTGCTATTTACCGAGCGTAGGTGACTAAAATAGGTGTCAGAACCTGAAGTCCAGAGGCTTAAAATAAGGAGAAGAAGATTCTGTCAGTTACTAAGAGCATATATGATTTGTATGTAGTACATACGGTCCGTATGCGACCAAAGTAAGTGACAGAGGTCTACGTCCAGAGAGTTGTAAAAGCTGTGTAGGAGGTTTGTCACTTACTTAGGATCACATAGGTCCGAATATTGTACATACAATTTGTTGATGGCCTAACTAAGTGGCCACAAACCTCAATTTTTCTTTTTCATTCGAGTTTTGATTTTTAGGGTTTTCTTGTATCCTATAAATAAATTTTTCACATTTTGTAGTTAGGACGCTGATAACGCCCAAACTACAGCTCTCGTAAGAGTGTAAGTGGTCGCTGTCAAATATAGAACCTAACTGGGTTGGGTGTCGAATCCCACAGGGAATACTTGGTCACTAAGTGTTGTAATTGTTATCAGACTGTTGATCAAAAATTCCACGGAATGGGGGGGGTTTAATGAAGGCGTGAATTACTAATATTAAAGTAAAAATAGAATGCTTAAAGTAACAACAGAATGCTTATGTCCACCTTATGAGTTCTACATATCTATTAACTATGAGTAATGCGGAATTTAGACATGCATGGACTTATAGAGATTCGTATTCTAATGGTAAATCCTAGTGTTTCTCAACCATCAAGGATTATTTCACTTTAACTCTATCGAGCTTAAAGTGTATAACTAACGGTACAAACTCTCCAAGAGGTTAATCTGGTTAAGGCATTAACGGGTAAACAGGGGTTGGTAGCCCTATTTCCTTGTCACACTCTCTTTTCCAAACATGTAACTTTTCTCTCGAACAAGTTAATGCTATACTGGCGTATTCTACGTTTGCAACCATAAGAATTCAATTAAAAAGAAGAGAGTAATGATATAAGTAGCATACACATCAAGAATTCACAAACCCATAGTAATAGATAGTATATCACAAGGCTTCCATAACCCTAACAGAGAAGTTTAGCTACTCATGAGTATAACGGAAATCAACAAAGATATCAGCATCATACCAAAACTGTAGCAATCTCACGATGGATGAGAATTGGCATCCAAAAGGGAGAAGAACGTTGATCTTTCCGTTACTCAAGAAAGCTGTGTTTTTCTCTGTCTTAAAACTATAGAACTTGTAACATGATTTTTGAAAAAGTGTCGAATGAGAAGAAATAGAATTGAATGATAACGCTTGCTGAAAAATTCAGCAAATAAGGTTTTTATAACATCCTTGTCCTAGTCCTACTAGGTTACTGCTGCACCCCTAAGTATTAAGAAATACTGATTTTGCCTGGGACAGATTTTTCATGCATCACATTCAGTCCACAAGCTTCCAAAAGTTGCCTTCCTTCTTACGTGAAGTTTTCCTTTGTTGCCCAAAGGTCCACAAAGTGCTGAAATCTTCATCATTAATACCTGAAAACATGCTAATCACGTTGGTTAGCTCACTTACAGGAAAATGGACTAAAAGTGCAGGAATTATATATTTTATCCTCAAAACTTAGCTATAACATGGGTGAATTATGGTGTTTAGGCGTGTAAATACGCCCAATATCACCACCCCACACTTAAAGCTTTGTTCGTCCTCGAACAAAATATTACGTCCATGCAAACATCTACTTAGAATTTCACAGTAACAACACGAAATGTTCAACAAGACATGTACGACAATCATTAACAAAGAGTAGTTTTCTTGATCACTACTAGAAACAATTCAACCTCCAACATAGACTCGTGATGATGGTTAATTCGTATACACAAGTTAAGGCACAAAGAATCATACAAAACTACCCAACAATCATCAACCATTGTGTCTCACATAATATATTACCCCTAATCGCTCACAGTTTTGCATTTTTCGAAACATGGTTATAAGACTCTCCTTGCTCTCTCTCTCACAAAGAATTCATATGTTGTAACTGATGACCATAGGCTTGCCCTTAGTGTAATGCTCTACTAATATCAGAATGCTAAGCTTAGGATCAAATAGGTCTTTACAGGTTGTAATGTAGGCTAAGGGACAGGTAGGACTATTTTGGCCAGAAATAGTGACTAAGTTCCCTAAGCGCTTTAATACACTACGTTATGTCATTAACACTCTCTTTTAAATAACCCCTCTACTTTCTTTTCATCTACTACCCCTTTTCACCTATTTTGTTATTCAATTATAAACACAACTATATTATTTTTTTTTCTCGATTTATTTATTTATTTATATTTTTTTTCTCTTTTTTTTTATAAAACACCTCTATGATAACCATTCTTTTTCACAACTATTTCAAGTACCAATACACTTTGAAGTATCACTCGCACCCAATTTCCTCGTATTTTATCACATAACTCTACAATTTAAAGCACTTAGGAATTTGGATCAAATTATGGTCTTGAACAAAAATGGATTAGGCTACATATGAGGCTGTCAAAGAAAATGACTAAAGGCTCAAAAGGGGGTTAACTAGGATAATGTACACAGGTAGGTAAAAAGAAGGTAAACAATCATAGGCTGCCAAAGAAATGCCTAAATCATCTCCTAAACTCACACTCTTTATTTTTTTTTACACACACACTAGGCAAGTTCTAGCATCAGTCACAACACAGAATATACTATAACCTCACACACACAAGGCACATGGTTAACTTTATTGGGAGCAGTATAGACTCTTGACCCAACAGCTGAATGAATTAAACCACACAATTATCACACAGTGAGTCACACTTGGATCCTGAATATCTCAATAGTAATTTTAGCACAAACTCTTGTCATAATACCATGCCGCCTATTAGAACAATTTCATGCACTTCATGCAAAACTTAAAAAAAATCAAAAATTTAACTACTAATAACTACTAACTACGACTAACTCAAACGAACAAACATGAATAAATGTAGGAAAAGAAGTACAGCATACACTACAGCATACAAATACCAACACCCCACACTTAGACAGGACAAACTATCCTCAGTGGAAAATAAATAAGGAAAACCTGATTAGTCGGACTCCTCCTCTATGTCTGGGGTCATACCCCCTGCATCGGAATCATCATCAAAGTCGTCGTCATCAGAGTTCTCCTCCACGTCTGAGTCTGGCATTCGGCGATCATCATCAGTTGACATGTCATCATCAAGAGGTTCCTCAAAATGTACCCCTACTACGCACATAGCCCGCGCATACTTATTCATAGTGTAGTCATAATCCAACTGCTGGAGGTTTCCATCAGTTGGAACATGACCCCCACTCATCATGGTAAACCTCGTCATTCCATATAAATGGTGGAAGAAGCTTTCGTAGCGAGCATGTCTTTCTGCAGTGGTCAGGTTGACGCCATGCATAGTTTCAGAATCTTTAACCTTCGTCAGGTCAACCTTTTTTGGGTTGTGCGAAAGCTTATGATCTACAGGTTCCTCTTCAATATGTTCCTTCCTTAATATCGCAGTCAACAAATTGCCAAAGCTGAAATGGGACCTCTTGTGCAGCCTAGCCTTATGCATTGATGATCGTATAATCGCACCAATGTTGATGGGAATATTAGTCATCAGGGCGTTTACCAAACATACTCTATCACGTGTGATCTTTGTGTACTGTGTCCTAGGAATGAGGCAAGAGTTGACTATCCTCAACCATATACGAGTTTTTCTATTTAGGGAAGCATACGGGAAGGTATTGTACTGACCGGTATCCTTGTGACGATTCCAACGTACCATTGATCTAGTTCCACACAGTGTGTGTCTGATTGCCCTGTACGGAGGTCTTTGTTGAAGCTCCTTGAGTGGTGATGGATCGACAGATGGAAGACCCAGAAAAGTGTTGAAAAACTCCGTATTTAGTTGCAAGACTTGGCCCCGAATTTTCACTTCACTTCCGGTAGTCTTTGGGGACCAATTTGCATAACACTCTCGCGTTAGATCAAGATTGCACTCTCCCATATCTCGGAAAATGAAATCAAGATTTAGCGCCATGATTTTAGCCAAAATGCAAGCTTCTCTCTTCGCTAGACTCTCCTTTTGTATTATCTCCACGTGGACATATTTCTTCACTTTGTTGTTCTTGTACCACTCCTTTCCTTCCTCCTCTAGGACCCACTTTATCCTGAAAGTGCGTCGAGGTATTTGCAGCGAGGAGGATTCAGCTTGCTCTCTTCCTACCCTTTTCTGACCTTTCTGTAAGGTGGATACTTTTTCTTTTCCTTGTCGTCCTTTTGGTGCCATTCTTCCTGAGATTAAAATAGATTCATGTTAGCTCATCTCGGAAGATTTAATCAACAAACAACCAACAGTGGCACTACCCCACACTTAATTTGTTGGTACAAACTAATTAAGTGAGCGATGTCAATTACTCAGACTTCATCGACATTCAATTAGGTAGTATGTTCCAACAACATGTACAACACAGTCATACTTTCATGTCATCTTAACTATCCTTTCCAACTCTATTTCATGTAATCTTGTCTATACTTTCATGTTTGGATTAATGCACCTTTTGAACAAGACTACTTTGTAGAGATCATATCAAGTTATGGCATAGAAATAATCATAACATCTCATGCTTGTATTCAATCATGATTTTTATCTCAATGAACGAGTCATTCAAACATTCAATCTTTCAGTTTTGAAGACTATGCAATTAACTTCATCATGTCGATTCCACAAAAGTATGACAGTGTATCAAAATCCAATACAAGTTGGAAACAAGTCAAGAACACCCACACGTATTCTTTCACTCAACTAGATGTATCATAACAAATCAACCACATTCCAATCATCAACACCACTTTAAAAGCTAAAATACCATTATAAGCGTAGTATTGTAACAACTTGCGAATATAAAAAAGGAACTTACTTGGTGATGGACTCGGAAGATGATCTTGCATGGTTAGATGAGCAAAAATAAAAGTTTTGAGTGATTTGGAAAGGGTAGGCGGCGCTTAGGTTGTGCAAACAATGAGATTTTGTTCTAAGATTAAGGTTCTATTTATAGACCAAGGCTTGGGTCGGTTTTGACCCATGTGAAATCGGGTTAGGAGACCAAAAAGTAAGGTTAGGCGGCGCCTAATGCTTTGCCTATGCTTGGCATAGGCAGCGCCTAATGCTTTGCCTAGTTGGGCATAGGCGGCGCCTATGCTATGGCATTGTAGATTCAGAGAGCTTAGGCAATGGCATAGGCGGCGCCTTTAGCTTTGCCTAGTTGAGCATAGGCGGCGCCTATGCTATGGCATTGTCGATTCAGAGAGCTTAGGCCATAGCTTAGGCCTTGCCTTGTCCGTTGCCTAGATTTACATAGGCCTTGCCTTGTTCGTTGCCTAGATTCATATAGGCATTGCCTTGTCTATTGCCTTTGATCTTCATTCCTAACTTACCACCTTTAACATGGCACATGTTCAAATAAAAATTTGGCACCAATCTCCTCCTTTATACATCTTTCACCTACACTTACTCAAAAACAACAAAAACGATTAGAAAGATGGGTTGCCTCCCACCAAATGCCTTAGTTTTGGTCATGGCTCGACTCTTCTTTTTGGATTTTTATTTAACAAAACAAACTTCTAGTAAAACAAAATGATTAAAAATGATGGGTTGCCTCCCATGTAGCGCTTGATTTATTGTCTTAGCACGATATAGTTATCTTGATTACTTAGACTTCATCAAGATAAATGGTGGCCATGCATTTTATCGAGTCAAGAGGACCGATATATGGCTTCACTCGTTGGCCATTAACCTTAAAGACACCACCATTATTGTCTTCTAACTCTACTACTCTAGACGAGTAGACTTTGCTAATTCTGAACGGACCAGACCATTTAGAATTCAACTTACCTGGAAATAGCTTCAGTCTGGAGTTGAAAAGAAGTACCATATCACCCTTTTCAAAATTTCGTTAGATAATCTGATGATCATGATACTTTTTCATCCGTTCTTTGTAGAGGTCTGCTCTTTCATACGCATGTAGACGGAATTCGTCCATCTCATTCAGCTGCTCCAATCTCAGATTAGTAGCATCATCCCAATTCAAATTAAGCCGCTTCAACGCCCACCATGCTTTATGTTTGAGCTCAATTAACAAGTAACAGGACTTCCCATAAACTAGTTGGTACGGGGACATGCCAATTGGTGTCTTGAACGCAGTCCTATAAGCCCATAAGGCATCGTCTAGCTTCCGAGACCAATCTTTCCTACTAGAATTTATAGTCTTAGCAAGGATCAGCTTGATCTCCCGATTAGAAACCTCTACCTTCCCACTAGTTTATGGGTGGTAAGGTGTGTCTACCTTATGCTGCTTGACCCCATATTTCACCAACACGACTCTGAACAGCTTATTGCAAAAGTGTGATCCTCCATCGCTTATGATGGTACGTGGTACCCCAAAACGAGAGAAGATATTTCTTTTCAAGAATGCTACAACACGCTTACCTTCATTATCAGCCAGCGCTACTGCTTCGACCCATTTGGATACATAATCCACAGCAACTAGGATATATTTCATCCCAAACGAACTCACAAATGGGGCCATGAAATTAATACCCCACACATCAAATAGCTCTACTTCAAGAACCTTAGACATGGGCATCTCATGGTGCTTTGAAATCGCGCCTTGCCTCTGACACTGATCACATATTCTCACAAAATCATAGGCATCCTTGAATAATAAAGGCCAATAATATCCGCTTTGCAATACCTTCCTGGCTGTTCGATCACCTGCATGGTGACCCCCAACTTAGGAAGCATGACTTGCTTCCAATATGCTAGGCACCTCCACATGAGATATGCATCGCCTAATAACACCATCCACACATCGTCGAAAAAGATATGGTTCATCCCAGAAGTAGTGTTTCAGATCATGCATGAACTTTCTCTTTTTATGAAAAGAGAGATTCTCAGGCATCATATTACTTACCACATAGTGTGCAAAGTCTGCGTACCACGGTAAATCTTCCACCATCGTGGCTAGGATCTCTTCGTCAGGAAATGCATCATCAATCTCAAGATCGGGCTGCGCTATGTGCTCATTCTCAAGTATAGATAAATGATCAGCTACTTGGTTTTTGCAACCTTTTCTATCTTTTACCTCGAAATCAAATTCTTGCAGCAGTAACACCCATCAAATTAGTCTTGGCTTCGCATCCTTCTTTGCCATTAAATATCTCAGAGCTGCATGATCTTTATGAACCACCACTTTGGTTCCCAACAAGTAAGCACGAAACTTTTCAAAATCATACACAACTGCTAGAAGCTCTTGTTCCATGACGGTATAGTTTTTCTGGGCTCCATTCAAGGCCTTGCTCGCATATTTGATTGGATGAAATAGCCTTTCTCTTCTCTGGCCAAGTACAACACCCAAATCTACCCTGCTTGCATCACACATAACTTCAAACGGTAGAGACCAATCAGGCAATACAATGATAGGAGCTTCAACTAGCTTCCCTTTGAGGCATTCAAATGCCTTCAAGAAATGTTCACCAAAATCGAACTTCGCATCCTTCTCCAAAAGTTTGCATAACAGACTAGCAATCTTGGAGAAGTCTTTAATAAAGCTTCGATAAAAACCTGCATGACCGAGGAAACTACAAACTCCTTTTACAGAAATTAGAGGTGGTAGTTTCTTGATAACTTCAATCTTAGCTCGATCAACCTCAATGCCTTTTTTAGAAACTTTGTGCCCAAGAACAATACCTTCCTTAACCATAAAGTGGCACTTCTCCCAATTTAGCACCAAGTTGAATTCAACACATCTCTGCAACGCCATACTTAGGTTCGCCAAGCACGATTCAAACGACTCACCCACAACTGAAAAATCATCCATGAGCACCTCCAAGGTGTCTTCAACCATATCAGAAAAATGGACATCATACAATGCTGAAATGTGGCGGGTGCGTTACATAGCCCAGATGGCATACATTTGAAGGCAAACGTACCATATGGGCATGTAAACGTTGTCTTCCCTTGATCTTTGGGAGCAATACAAATCTGATTATAGCCATCTAAGAAACAAAACCATCCTTTCCCTGCCAATCGATCAGGCATTTGGTCCATGAATGGCATTGGGAAGTGATCCTTAAGTGTCCACGAATTCAGCTTCTGGTAGTCCATGCATACTCTCCACCCTGTGACAGGTCTGAGTGGAATTAGCTCATTCTTTTCATTTGCAACTACCGCCATTCCCCCTTTCTTGGGCACACACTGTACTAGACTCACCAATTTATTGTCAGAGATTGGATACACTACCCCTGCATCTAACCACTTAATAATTTCTTTCTTCACCACTTCTTGCATAGGTGGATTCAAACGTATTTGATGCTCAATAGTGGGTATGCAATTTTCTTTGAGCTGAATCTTGTGCATACATATCCCAGGCGGGATGCCAATAATATCAGCGATAGTCCAACCGATGGATCTCTTGTATCTCCTCAGAACAGAGATGAGAGCTGCAATTTTCTGCTAACCCAAATCAGCCGCAACAATAACCGGAAGTGTGTTTCCACTTCCCAAGAATGCATACTTTAGATGACTGGGCAGCTCCTTCAATTCTAGCATTAGTGGCTCTTCAATGGATGGTTTCGCTGGTGGTGTAGGTCGATTTTTGAGATCAAGGTCCATCTTCTTAGGAGCATGAGAATACGACCCAATTCCTGTTAGAGCACAAACAGTTTTTTGATAATCTTCAATATCCTCACGCTCAAAATTCATTAGCACAGCAGCCAATGGCTCAACAATAAGCTGCTTCTCTACAAATAATTCTTTCTCATCTTCATAGTACACATCAGCTACAGAGAACACATTCATATCTTTGGGCTGCTTCATTGATTTGCATACATCAAAATGCACCACTTCGTCATTCATTCGAAATAAAAGCTCAATGGCTCTTAAATCAATAAGCGCACTTCCTTTTGCAAGGAAAGGACGCCCCAAGATTATAGGAACCTCAGAATCCACCTCACAATCCAAAATAACAAAGTCTGCAGGAAAAATGAAGGAAGAAACCTTCACCAATACATCATATAAGATACCAACAGGTCGTTTTACCGACCTGTCTGCCATCACGAGCCGCATATTGGTTGGTGTAGGATCGCCCAACCCCAACTTTCTATAAATCGATAGTGGCATCAAATTGATGCTAGCTCCCAAATCGCATAATGCCTTAGCGAAATCCAAAGATCAAACAGTACAAGGAATAGTGAAAGCACCAGGATCTGCCTTTTTCTGAACTAACGATCTTGTAGCAATTGCACTGCAATGATGAACATTATCTGCCAGCTCATAACTTGCTGCCCGCTTTTTTGTCAAAAGATCTTTCATGAATTTTGCGTACCCAGGCATCTGTTCCAGCGCCTCAACCAAAGAAACATTAATAGTCAGCTGCTTCAACATAGTCATAAATTTATTAAACCTGGTATCATCAGCTTTCTTCTTCAGTCTCTGAGGAAAATGTGGTGGTGGAAGCGGAATAGTTTTCTCCACCACTTCCTTTTTATCTTGCTTCCGATTATTGATCTTTTCAGGTTGCAGACATCTAGGGGTGACATCATGCACACTCTCCTCAGCTTCTACGGCCTCTTCACATTCTGCATCAACAATATTATCTGCTAATCGTCAACCACCTGCTTGCCCTTGGATGGATTTTCCAATACCTTACCACTCCTGGTAGTAATAGCCATGCATGATCCGTCGCTCCTAGGATTTTGCACAGTGTCACTAGGTAAAGTGCCATCCTTTCTTTGATTAAATGCCGCTGAAAGTTGACTCAATTGTTGTTCCAACTGTTTGATTAAAGTGGAATTTGAGTCAACCAATTGATTTATTAATGACAAATCATTCTTTACCTCATTTACTCCCGTATTGGTTGGCTCCACTCCTTTCAACAACTTAGCCATCATATCTTCCATGGACATCTTCCTAGAGCCAGATGCCACGGCCTCACGGTTTCCAGTAGGAACATACAAACCACTCCTATCAGTCTTATTCTTCCAACTACCTTGATCACGGTCCTTGTTTCCAGATTTATCATAATAGTTCCGACCTTGGTTTCCTTGGACATTGCCTCAGAAACCCCTCTGATTATTCAAGTAGTTAGCTTCTTCCTTAGAATCGGATTTACCTCTTCCCTGTGATACACCAACTTTGACTTTTTTGGTCTTCCCAGATAATAAATGTTTGGTAAGAAGATCCATCTGCGTTTTCATGTGCGCCATATCTTGATTACGTTCTTCCTCTCTTCGCCTTTGTTCTGCAGTCATGCCAATAGATACTGTAGACTTGCTACCTCAGAATCCCTGGTATGCCAAGCTCTACTCTGCTTTGTCATACGATCTAGCATATCACTTGCCTGAATAAAAGTAAGGTCCATGAATGACCCTCCTACAGCATTATCAACCACTGGCTTAGTCACCAAATTCAAAGACCTGTATAATATCTCCATCAAGTGGACATTGGTCATATAATGATTTGGGCACCGCATAAGCTTCTTCTTGAACCTCTACCATGTTTCGTGGAGAGCTTCAGTTGGAAGCTGTCGAAAATTGTTGATCTCATCTCTCAACTGTGCTCTCTTGGATGGCGGAAAGAATCTTTCTAGGAAAGCGTCTTTCAATTGCCTCAAATTAGTAATAGAATCAGGAGTTAGCCCGTTCAACCATAGAGTTGCCTCTCCAGATAGAGACAATGGAAATAAGCGTAGTCGATGCATTCTGTCCAACTCCTGGATTGTTAAACGATTTGCATGTTGAGATAAAATTGATCAGATGCATATTCAGATCATCGCCTGCAAGTACACCAAATAACCCCTTGAGCTGAAATAGTTGAATCATGGTGCTAGTGATATTGAACTTGGCTCCGGGAGCCAAGGGTGGAGGAATAATAGCTCCTGTGGCACCAACCCCATCCAGATCATCATTATCATCATCAAAAGTAATCTGCACAGCTCGGCGTTCAGGTCTCAATCTAGATTGCTGATCTCTTCTGTTCATAGGTGCCACCACCTCATCAGCATACTTTGGGTTTAGTAACTCATCATCACCCAGGTCCTCATCATCACAATTTGTTGCTCACCCTGGGTTATCAATATTCTGTTGATGCACTTGAGCATCAGCCAATGAAGTGAATCTAGCCTGCTCCTGTTGAGCAGCCCTTCTTTCAATGTCTCGTTGCGCCTTCATCCTGCCAATAAGATGCGGTTCAGGGTTTATGGGTAATAATGGATGACCCGAACTTTGAGTATTTGGCATACACTGAACAAAACCTGAATAAAACAAAAACAACAGAAGAAAAGTAAAATTCGAGAATCTTTGACCAAAGGGTCTAGTACCTATCACAAACTTAGTTGACAACCGTATTCCCCGGCAACGGCGCCAAAATTTGATAATGCCCAAACTACAGCTCTCGTAAGAGTGTAAGCGGTCGCTGTCAAATATAGAACCCAACTGGGTTGGGTGTTGAATCCCACAGGGAATACTTGGTCACTAAGTGTTGTAATTGTTTGCAGACTATTGATCGAAAATTCCACGAAAAGGGGGGGTTTAATGGAGGCGTGAATTACTAATATCAAAGTAACAACAGAATGCTTTATTTAGTAAGATTTAATCACAGAGAATAATAAGTTAGGGTTATGTCCACCTTATGAGTTCTACGTATCTATTAACTATGAGTAATTTGGAATTTAGACATGCATGCACTTATAGAGATTCGTATTCATATGGTAAATCCTAGTGTTTCTCAACCATCAAGGATTACTTCACTTTAACTCTCTCAAGCTTAAAGTGTATAACTAACGGTACAAACTCTCCAAGAGGTTAATCCGGTTAAGGCATTAACGTGTAAACAGGGGTTGGTAGCCCTATTTTCTTGTCACACTCTCTTTTCCAAACATGTAACTTTTCTCTCGAACAAGTTAATGCTATACTGGCATATTCCTACGTTTGCAACCATAAGAATTCAATTAAAAAGAAGATAGTAATGATATAAGTAGCATACACATCAAGAATTCTCAAATCCATAGAAATAGATAGTATATCACAAGGCTTCCATAACCCTAACAGAGAAGTTTAGCTACTCATGAGTATAACGGAAATCAACGAAGATATCATCATCATACCAAAACTGTAGCAATCTCACGATGGATAAGAATTAGCGTCCAAAAGGGAGAAGAACATTGTTCTTTTCGTTACTCAAGAAAGGCGTGTTTTTCTCTGTCTTAAAACTATAGAACTTGTAACATGATTTTTGAAAAAGTGTCGAATGAGAAGAAATAGAATTGAATGATAACGCTTGCTGAAAAATTCAGCAAATAAGGTTTTTATAACATCCTTGTCCTAGTCCTACTAGGTTACTGCTGCACCCCTAAGTATTAAGAAATACTGATTTTGCCCGGGACAGATTTTCCATGCATCAAATTCAATCCACAAGCTTCCGAAAGTTGCCTTCCTTCTTACGTGAAGTTTTCCTTTGTTGCCCAAAGGTCCACAAAGTGCTGAAATCTTCATCATTAATACCTAAAAACATGCTAATCACGTTGGTTAGCTCACTTACAGGAAAATGGACTAAAAGAGCAGGAATTATATATTTTATCCTCAAAACTTAGCTATGACATGGGTGAATTATGGTGTTTAGGCCTGTAAATACGCCCAACATCAAACGCACTCTTAACACTTATAAACTTATATTTTATTCTAAGATTTGGATTTTGATGTTGGGATTACTTCATTCTTGATTTTGGTTGATAATTAGTTATTGGATTTGGGTTTTACTTGTTGATCATTGTGATATTGTTTAATTCTTTTTATTATAAATTCCACTGATTATTTTACAAGCACGAGCGGCTAAAGTCCTTATTTAGGGTTGTGGGAACAACCCTGGCATATTGACAAAGTAGGGGAAGTGCTAAGTTGTTTTGAACCATTATATTTGTATGTATTGTATTATCTTTAGTTTGATAGATTTCTTAGCAGTTGCAAATGATTAGATCCCATGTAGATTATCACTACTTACTCGATAAGAGGATTAGTGACTAGGAAAAGATAATCAATAATAATTATTGTCAATCTAGGCTAACCAGTATTATCTATGTAAGATAGTTATCTATTATCTAATAACTTGAGACTCCAAAGGTAATAGTTACCTCGGATCTAGGATAAGCATTAGTAATGTGACATCCTAAGACTCAAAAGTTAATAGATGAAATCCATTAATGAGTCTACAAGACAATCGATGGTGTATAACTCTTTAGATTCTGCATGCATGGTACTGGGTTGGTTTACTAAAGCACGGTATGCCTACTGAGTTGAGAAGCCTGGGAGGACACAATCCTAGAGTTTGTCACTGACTGATTACAACAAAAGTTGAGATTTTCTACTTGTTTGAGATTATAAAAACAGACCCCCCATTTATATTTTGTTTAGCCCATTGAGTTCAACAAACTAGAGATGCAAATCCACGTCTTACTTGTGGGTTTGACCCTAACTAGTTGGGTAACTATATTTGATAGTGACCACTTTATCCTTTAGTTGTAGATGTAGTTTGGGCATTTATCAAAATTTTGTCACTGTTGTCAGGGAAGACGCGGTTACTATTGATCAAAGTTTATTAGAGTTCTTGGGTCTTTATTTTTCTATTCTTAGTTGGGTATATTCCGGTGCATTCCTAACACTAGGAGTTAAGGAAATTCCTTACTCCCACTGAATCCTAACTTAGAGTGATTTTTATAGCCTAATCATATGATGACGAAACTAGTATAAGTACGCAATTTAAAAAGGGGTTGGGATGATTCTAATGTTATACCTTCTCCTGTTCTAGGTGATCCATAGAATATTGTTGATAGGAAGATAAAGCATATATTAGTGGATGTTGCTAACTAGAGAAGGGAGGCTAAGAAGGACGGGTTAGCTCAATAGGCTGAGTTAGCCCGGACAACACTGATAGTTGATCATCGAGCAACACTCGATGGTATCAAGATAGAGTTTCAGGTGCCCAGTATCAACTGATCCTAACATTCTAGTACTTTAAACCATATGATGATGAGGAGAATATGGGATACTTTTATACGATGGAAACATGAGCTATCATTCCTTCTGTACTGCCTCTAATGTGAAATTTAACATAACCAAGCCATGATCCAGTTTTTGAATTTGAAAGGTGTATTTTTGGGCTTGGATACAAATGATGCAAATATGTATCTTGCTAATGCTTTTTTGTATCTGCACTTCTTATACTAGTTTGCGGGTAGACTGGAGGCACTTAGATTGAGGTTGTTCCCCTTCTCGTTGATTGGAGAAGATTCTTTGTGGTTTAAGGAACTTTTGAGAGGATTTATTACCACTTGGAATGAGTTGCACAACACAATTCTTAAACCAATTCTTTCCTTAATCCAGGATGTTGCAGCTTAAATACATGATATGTAATTTCAGTCAACTTCATTTAAAGTTGATATACGAGGCTTGGTTTAGTTTTGAGAAAAAATTAATTATGGCACCCAATCATCATATTTCAAGGATGAGTTCACCGGAGATATTATATAGAGCCCTGAACATCAATTCTTGAGCTATGACAAACATAATCACTAAAGGAGCATTCATGAGATTACGCTAAGATACAGTAGCGGATGATTCTATCACGAAAGAGATTATTTAGTTGAGGACTTATATTGAGTTACTTTTTAAATAATTTTTAATAGTGAATTTCAAGAAGGTAAACACAGTAGTTGCACAGGGTTTAGCCTCCAGAGCTTATAAGTGTAACTTGAGAAGAAGGCTAAGTATCTTGATCATAAATTAGTTGTTTTCCAAGACAAAAGGAAAGGAAACCAAGGTTGGAACTATTATAGAGATAAATATAGAGATCATAGTAGGAGGCATGATGGTGATTGGAGATGGAAAGATGACTATAAGGAGAAGGGATACAGATATGTTCCACTAGGCAGTAGAGATACTAAATCAAAAATGGAGGCATTATTTTACAAATTGGTGAAGTATCAAGAAAATTAGGATACATCTTTTAAGGAGATCAAGTCTGGTATCTCAGCATTAACACAAAAACTTGACTCTCATGCTATTGTAATCAAGTAGTTTGAGGCATTGTTTGGACAAATGTTTGATACTTTAAATCAGAGTCATCTGGGTACCCTTCAAATTAACATCGTTCAAAGTCCTACAACCATCAATCATTATCTATCTATTACCACTAGGAGTGGTGCCCCTACTACTGATCCCTTCGAGCCTACTACTGAGGAGTTAGAGAATGATAGTACCACAATTGATGAGACACCTTATGTAGAATTTAAGAAGCTAACATTTATTAATGATGATTATGAGACTGATGATAGTGGTGACTTGGTCGCTGAGCTCAATGATGATATGAAACATGGTAGTTCTATCCTTTCCAAACTATTTGTAGAAAAGAATGAGGACCCTGGGGTCGTTTCTATTCTGTGTTTTATTGTTTCTTTCAATATCAAATAGGCTTTGTGTGACTTGGGACCCAGCATAAATTTGATGCCACTGATTATATACAAGCTATTGGTGATGGGGACACTCAAACCCACATCTATGAAGTTGTTGATGGCCAAATCTTCTTTGAAAAAATCTATGGGTATTTTGCGTTATGTAGTGGTAAAGGTATCATCCTTTATGTTCCTTGTTTATTTCATGTTTCTTGAATATGAGGTAGACTTTCAAGACCTTATTATATTGGA
This sequence comes from Capsicum baccatum var. pendulum, assembly GCA_030864225.1. Classification (NCBI taxonomy): domain Eukaryota; kingdom Viridiplantae; phylum Streptophyta; class Magnoliopsida; order Solanales; family Solanaceae; genus Capsicum; species Capsicum baccatum. The sequence goes on along the minus strand of CM061558.1, from coordinate 67,841,445 downwards.
TAGACCTTTCCTACCCATGGGTAGGGCATTGATTGATATGGACTTAGGGGAGATAACATTCAGGATGAATAATAAGCAAGTGGTTTTTTGTGTGTGTCTGTCAGTACAATAGCCAGATTATATTTGAGTGGTATCGGTGATAGATACTATTGATAATGATGTTGATACAGGGTCTTTGACCATTGAAGAGAGGCTTAGGATCAAAGCATTAGTAATAGTGATCATGAATTTCGAGAGTGATGGTACCGGAGAATATAATGCGATGGTTAAAGCATTGCATGGTAGAGGTTCTTACAATTATGCTCCAAAAAACTGGATCTTGATCTCATAAATAGAACCATGCCTCCTGCTAAACCATCCATTAAGGAGCTACTAGTTTTGGAATAGAAGGCCCTCCCATCTCACATACAGTATGTATTCTTGTGGGCTAACAATACCTTACCATTGATTATTGCAACAAATTTACCAGAGTCACAGGTGAAAGAATTGATATCCATATTACAGAGGTTTAAAAGAGCCATTCGATGGACTATAGTAGATATTATGGGAATTTTACCAGGTATTTGTACTTACAAAATACAGCTTGAGATAGAATATGTTCCAAGCATTGAGCATCAACATATATTAAATGCTTTTTTGTAATAGGGTGTAAAGAAAGAACATATCAAGTGGTTAAATGTTGGAGTGATTAACTCCATAACAGAAAACAAGTGGGTTAGCCTAATTTAATGCATACCGAAGAAGGGTGGAATTACAATAATTCCCAATGAGAAGAGTAAACTTATGCCTATGAGATCGGTGACCGATTGGAGAGTTTGCATGGATTATAAAAAGTTGAATACATGGACCCAAAATGACAACTTCCCTATCCCTTTTATGGATCTGATACTTAATAGACTATCAGGCTAGGTTTGTATTTTCTTCTTGATGGGTACTCAAGTTACAATCAAATCATTATTTCTCCCAAGGACCAAGAAAATATGACATTTACTTGCCCCTATAGGACGTTCGCATTCAAGAGAATGCCATTAAGGTTATACAGCGCTCCTGCCACCTTTCAGTGATGCATGATGTCTATATTTTATGATATGGTGGAGGACATGATTGAGGTCTTCATGGATGATTTTTCAGTAGTTGGGACTTTCTCGATGATTGTTTGGACCATCTAGACAGTGCACTACAATGATGTAAAGAGTGTAACTTTGGTGTTGAATTGAGAAAAATGCCATTTTATAGTAAAATAAGGTATTGTTCTTAAGAACAAGATCTCCAAATAGGGTATTGAGGTGTACAAAATAGAGATTGAGGTAATTGTGGTTTTTATTGGAGGTTCATCACGGACTTCTCTAAAATTACAAATCCTTTCTGCATGATTTTAGAGAAAGAGGTGAAAATTGTATTCAATAATGCATGCCTGAAAGCCTTTAAGAGCCTTAAGGAGCGATTGATTTTGACTCCTATCATTGTGTCCCCTAGTTAGTCTGCACCACTTGAGGTCATATGTGATGTGAGTAGAGTGTCCTTAGGGGTTATCCTAGGACAAAGGAGAGAGAATATCTTTCATCCTATATATTATGTCATCAAGGTGTTAAACCCCACATAGAAGAACTATACAGTTACAAAAAAAGAGTTGCTTGTGGTGGGTTTTTCCTTTGAAAACTTCCAATCCTATTTAATTGGGACCAAAGTGATTACTCATACAGACCATAAAGCCTTGAGGTATCTGATGTTAGAAAAAAGATGACAAACCGATATTGATTCATTGGGTTCTGTTGCTGTAAGAATTGACTTTAAGGTGAAGGACCAAAAAAATTGAAAACTATGTTGTAGATTACTTATCTAGGATTGAGGAGAAGGCAATGCAGAAACTAGGGGATAAGCTTAAAATAAATGATACTTTTCTATATGAGCGGGTCTTGTTAGTATCTTAAGACTTAATCCCCTAGTTTGCTAATTTTGCAAACTATTTGGCAAGTGATCTTGTCCCAAAAAATCTTTCCTCCCAGCAACACAAGAGATTTATGCATGAGGTAAGGAAGTTCTTTTAGGATGAGCCATATCTTTTAAGGGTTTGTGCAGATGGTGTTTTTCAAAGATATATCCCTGAGGTAGCGATGATGAGCATTCTTAAAGATTATCATTCATCACCAGTTGGGGGTCATCATAGTGATACCCGCAAAACACATAAAATTATACAGTATATGTATTAGTAGCCTATGAGTTATAAGGATGGTCATAATTATACAAAAGCCTATGACCAATGATGGTGATAAGGCAATATTTCACAATGCCATGAACTCCCAATAACACCTATCTTTGTGCTGGAGTTGTTTGATGTATGTGGGATTGACTTCATGGTTCTGTTCATGAGTTACTATGGCATAACGTAAATTTTTGTAGCGGTTGACTACGTTTTGAAGTGGGTGGAGGCAGTTGTGCTTCCAAATAATGAAAGTAGAAGTGTCACCACATGTCTGAAAAAAAATATCTTTTCTCAATTTGGCACTCCATGTTCTATTATTAGTGATGGTGGGTCTTTTTTTTTTGCAATTGTCTATTTAAGGCCGTACTTGATAAACATTGTGTAAGTCATAAGGTAGTAACACTTCACCATCCTTAGACAAAAGGGCAAGTTGAGATCTTCAATAGAGAGATCAAGTCCATATTAGCAAAGACTGTGAATGCTAAATGGACTAACTGGTCTAGAAAGTTGGATAATCAATTGTGGGCCTATCAGATAGCTTATAAGACTCCCATAGAAGCCTCCCCATATTATCTCATAAATGTCAAGGCATGCCATTTCCTAATCAAGCTCGAGCATAAGGCTCTATGGACATTAAAAAGGCTAAATTTTTAGTGATGTTATGTAGTAAGGTCGAGATTGGGCAAGATAAATGAGTTGGATGAATTTTAATTATGTTCTTATAATAGTTCTGCCATATACAAACAAAGAATGAAGATGTATCATATTAAGAAAATCAATAAAAGAGAGTTTGAACCCGACGATTTGGTCTTGTTGTATAATTCAAGGCATCACTTATTTCCTAGCAAACTGAAGTCTAGGTGGTATGTGCCATTCACTATGGTTCGGATGTTCCCACATGGTTCTATATAAATAAAGTGTGATGGTGAAGTCTCATTCAAAGAGAATAGGCAGTGGGTAAAGCACTACATGGGAAACCATGAGAAAGTGAATGTTTGTGTTGAGGCAAACCTTGGCAAAGTCTAAGTAGCCAAGGTAACTTAGTCCTTCCATGATAATAAATCAGGCGTAAGTGACCAAAGAGGTTTCAGAACATGAAGTCCAAAGGCTCAGAAGTAAGAGAAAAAGTCTTTGTCACTTACTAAGGGCACATATGGTATGTATGTAGTACATACAGTCTGTATGTGACCAAAGTAAGTGACAGACGTCCAAGTCCAGAGAGCTACAGGATCTATGTAGGAGGTCTAGCACTTACTTAAGACTACATACGGTCCTTATATTGTTCATACGACCCATATGCGGCCTAAGTAAGTGTCCACTAACCTCAATTTTCCTTTTTTATTTGGGTTTCCTTTTTCATTCAAGGTGAATGGGCAGTGGGTGAAGCACTACATACGAAACCTTGAGCAAATGAATGTATCTGTTGAGGGGACCTTAGCAACATCTAAGTATGTAAGGCAAATAAGTCATGCCACGATAAGCATTACCGTGCTTGTCGTCACGGGTTTTTGTTGCCATGCTTATTTTTCTGTTGACCTTAGTATGGTTGTAGAATCGGTATGTCTAGGTTAAAATATTTGTCATGACGTGTTTGGTTTTGTGTAATTAGGAGATTTATGAGTATTTAGGGCAGTTATAATGTTTTTTGTTGATTTTGAGAAAAATAATACCCCTCTAAGATTTTGTTTTTTCTGAACTATGTGAATATATATATGTATGACAATTGTGGATCTATTTATGGAATTATATTAGGGATATGACTGTCACAACTAACTTGTAAATGAATCGAATATGGAGTAGTTTGTTATGTGACTCTATGCCATGTATGAGTGAGATGCTACTTAGTTCCCTTTGTGTGTTAAATCCAAAACTTGCTTGTTAGTCTTGCCTAGGTTGTAGGATAGTTGGTTAGGAAAGGATCATATGTCATTTTTTATATTAGTCCAATTTTAGCCTAAATGACCTTCCTAATGTGAAATAGTGTCCCCTGATCCCGATTTTGTGCCTTATAGCCTATTTTTTGTGACAACTTTCACTTTCCTATTTGTATTACAATGAATCTATTTTGGCCTTGGTCCTCCTTGGATATTGTACATCTCAACACTAGAAAATTTCCTAAGTTGAGGGTGGCTATCATAGGGTTGCATAATGTAAAATGGGTATGAAGAAGGGTAAAATAAGAGAAACGTGATAGTATGGTTGGGTATGGAAGAAATAGAAAAAAAATGTGAAAAAGAAAAAGAAAAAAATTAGAAAATGAATAAATAAGAGAAACCACACCCAACCTGAATGTTCATTAAAATTATAAAAAGGAGAAATAAGGGTGGTATATATGGAGATTTGTTAAAGTATGGACCTAGAGTTGATGTAGTACCAAGGAGGTTTAGTCTCTTGATATATCCATATGTATCATACCAGCTCCCAAGCGTATATTACAAGTAAAATAAAGTCCTACAGTGATCCTAACTTGACTATCTGAAAACCAAGGAAAAGAAAATAAGGGAAAACTTATGGTATTTGATGCACATTTGTGGAACTTCTCTTTAGAGCGTGAGTGTCTCTTGACTATCCCTGCATTGATATATATTATTCAATATGCGTGAGTGGGACTTCTTCATTGTGAGGGTACGTGGGTTGTATTGCTAGCTGCTTACTTGTTTGGGTATTGTAACTTGTATATATACATGTATTTCTATTGGTAACATAATTGTCATACCTTGATTCCTTTGTGACACACTATTGGGCTTTATGTTTACACATAGTTGGTTTTCAACTATTTATATAGGATAGGGTAATGTGTTAGAGCTTAAAGTGATGATTGACTGTCTTAGATAACTTAAATTCTCCAAGTTAAGTATCGTGTTTTTGTTTTGTTTTGTTGTGTTTCCTAAGGATATACAAATGTTCTAAGTTGAGGGTGTTGATTTGCTATGGATTTATAGTACTTTAAACACTTAAAATGATAAAAATATACAAATTTATTAGGTTGTTTAGTGAGATATGATGTGTTTTGGGTATGTTTTGCAAGAAATCATATTTCTAACACTACACGAAAGAAACATATGAAAATTGAAGTTTTGGGCTACTTACTTAGGCATTTATAGGTGTAAGTGCCACTTACCGGGCGTAGGTGACCAAAGTAGGTGTCCAAACTTGAAGTCCAGAGGCTTAGAAGCAGGAAAAAGAAGACCCTATCACTTACTAAGGGCATATACTATTCGTATATAGTACATACAGTCCGTATGCGACCAAAGTTAGTGACAGAGGTCCAAGTCCAGAGAGTTGCAGGAGCAGTGCAGGTGGTTAGGCACTTACTAAGGACTACATACAGTCTGTATGTTGTACATACAGTTAGTAGGTGGCCTAAGTAAGTGGCCACTGACCTTAATTTTCTTTTTTCATTTGGGTTTTGATTTTTAAGGTTCCTTATTTCCTATAAATTCCCTTTTGACGTTTTGTAGTTAGGATGCACTCTTAACACTCACAAACTTACAATTGATTCCAATATTCATATTTTGATCTTGGGATTACTATGTTCTTGATTTTGGTTGATAATTCAGCTGTTGGCTTTGAGTTTTACAATCATTGTGATATTGTTTAATTTTTTTCATTATGAATTCCGTTTCTTATTTTACAAGCAGGAGCAGCTAAAGCCCTTAGCTAGGGCTGTGGGAACCCAGACATATTGACAAAGTAGGGAAAGTGCTAAGTTGTTCTAAACCAGTATCTTTGTAAGTACTGTATTATATTTAGTTTGATAGATGTCTTAGCGGCTACAAATGGTAAAATTCCGTCTAGATTATCACTACTTACTCCACTATAGGAGTAGTGACTAGGAAAAGATAACTACAACAGTAATTTGAATATTAACTATCGATCTAGGCTAATCAGTATCATCTATGTAAGATGGTTATCTATCAACTAATAACTTGAGACTCAATAGATAATAGTTAATTGGGATATAGGATAAGGGTTAGTAATGCGATATCCTGAGACTCAAAAGGTAATGGATGAAATCTGTCAATGAGTCCATAAGACATTTGATGGTACATAACTTATCAGATTCTACATGCAAGGTAATAGGTTGGTTCAAACAATTCTAATGAGTTGAGAATCCAGGGGGAACAAAATCCTAGTATTTGTCTTCGACTTATTACAACAAAAGTTGAGATTTTCTACTTGTTCGAGATTACAACAACAGACCCCCCATTTACTCTTTTTTTAGCCCGTTGAGTTTAGCAAATAAGAGATACAAATCTTCTTCTTCCCTATGGGTTCCACTCCAACCTAGTTTGGTTACTATACTTGAAAGTGATTTCTTTATCCTTTTGTTGGAGGTGTATTTTGGGTGTTGATCAGCTATGCACCCTCAAATCATGACATTCCAATTAACCCTTTTACGTGAAGTTCAATATGGACAGTTTTACTTCCAAAAATTACAATAGAATCCTTATTGTCTTAGATAATATAAAAATATGATAAACTTTATTTTATTTACCCAATCCATTCACAGATTTCCCTTGACTATACCTCGCTTGAATTCATCCAAGACTAGCCTAGCCTAAAATTTCTAAATCTAATTCGGGGAAAATCTTAACCTAAATTTTTATATGTTAGACTTACCTATAACGATGGAAAGGGTTATTATAAAAAATATCAATTTACCCATCGTTCATACCCAAATGTTTAGATAAGAAAAACAAGACAAGTCAAGAAAAGAAAAAACTACCAGCATCCTCAAACAAGTGAGGGTACTTATCCCGCATGTCCTTTTAGATTTTCTAAGTAGCTTCCACCCTTAGATGATGCTTTTATTGTACCCTTATGATTCAAGTTTCCTTATTCCTCAACTTACAGACGTCCAGATGAAGAATAGCGACTGGTTTCTCCTAATAATAAATATTTTTATCTAGAAAAACAAAATCCCATTTGACAATGTGTAATACCCTATATGTTTATAAGCTAGGAGACGAACTATTTTTCCTATTATGAAACATCCTATCCTGTGAGTAGCATTTTAGTGAAAGACTTATAATGAGTATCCAAGCGATAAGATAGCTTATGATACATTAAGCATGTTCATATGAGTCACTTAAGGTAATACAAGCTAAGAGTTTTTGAATCCATCAAGTTTTAGTGTTCAATTTTGAAAGGGTCATATTTTAACGAGTATAAATCGATGTTAATTTGGTATTTTGGATGATTTATACCCACCAATTTTAGAGAATCAAATTATCTTTCCAACAATACCAATTTTGCCTTAATCTAATACCCGAGCAAAAATTTATGCCCTTTTTCGTGAGAGACAATAAGGATAGGCGATTGGTTAGGCGCCGCCCAACCCAAACATAGGCGATTGATTAGGATCCGCCCAACCTAGCTTAGGAAATCACTTGTGTGCCGCCTAAGTCAGTTCCAGGTGTCAAAAACACACCGTTTTGAGTTATTTTAAGGGTAATTAAGTCTTTTAACACTCCTTACACATCCCTAAACTTAACCCTACGAAATATATAGCTTCTAAACACATTAAAACCCTATTAACATCTACAAGATCATCATCCAAGGGAACTAAAAGAGAAAAACAACTAAGGTTGCCTAATTAAGCTTGAAGATCTAATTTCAAGGAAATTTCACCATCAATCATGAAGAACCTCCCTTCCAAGGTATGCGTAGTGTTCATCCACGGATTACTTCCGTCCGTGGAGTTCAAGAATCAATCTTTAAAATACAAAATCTTGGTTGATTGTGGTGGTATGATCATACCCATGTTGATGCTTGTTTGTTTTGCTATATAATAGTATTGTGACTGTATATCTTATGAAAGTTATGTTGTTAGTTGAAAAACATGATCTTCAGATGGATTGATAGAATGCAAGTATGAAATCTAACTTTGCCTTAAAGAATGCATGCAAGGTTTTTGATAAAATTCCTAGTATGTTAGAACTTCATATTTACATGATTTCATGATATCTAAATAACAAGTTCATGTTAGCCATACACTCCAATATGAATTTTCATGAAAATTATGTGTTGTTATTGTTGTGGTATAAAGCATGTATGATAATGGAGATATAAATTATGTACACAAAATATATCCATGTTTTCCCTACCATGTTTGAGATGTTGAATAAATACATGAAGTATAATATCCCCAAATCATTACAATATGAACTAAACGTTACATGTTGTCGTTCCCTTACGCTTGAATGGTTTCCATGCGATTGCTATGAATAGTATATGTTGTCGGAATGCCAATGATATTAGAATATGAGATTTAGGACTTTATTATAAGCATTCCTATTCATGATAGATATTATGATGACCATGTACTTCATGAAATCCCCCACTCATGTATTATGGATTTTTGTTGATGGTCGTGTACTTAAGAAATTCAAGTTGTGTCAGTTTCCTTCCATAGAGTCTTGGGGGTACTTGTACCCAAAAAATATAGTTGTGTGCCTAGAGCCATGTCATGTTTTCATGATACTCTCAGTCAAGCCATGATCTATTGAATTCAGTCAGTCATGTGATTCAGGAAAACTCAGAAATCTCAATAGTCCAGTAGTGTCAGTAATCTCAATGCTCAGTAACCTCAGCAACCTCAGTATTCACAGTCAATCTCAGTAACTTTTGTACTCTCGACCAGTTCTTAGAACTCAGTACATTCTGTCAGTCATTGGAATCCGTTAAACTTAGTTTAGCTCTGCTAAATAATACCACTAGTATCAGTCCAGTTAATCAGTATCAGTTCAACTAATCAGTTCAGTTCAGTTATTTATTTTAGCTTAGTTATTCAGTTTAGTGTCCTTCAGATGGGAGTAGAAGTTAGCACCGAGTGAACCCAAGGATGGGAACTCACCCACCAGTTCAGGGTGTGATTCTTAGTAGTCATCCTTGTGTTCCAGAACTATGTAGCCATCGTAGGTTGAGACATCTTAACCCGTTAGATTAGGGATGATGATGTGGCTTAACCCTTAAGTTTAGGGTTCCCACCATTCTCATTGAGTACCTGCCAGTATAGGGTTCTCATAGCTGTCCTTACCAGTGGCGCGGTATTGACACTCCTCCAGTCAGGGTAGAGATTGGACCCCAACTTAGCTATTATAGTGTATTTAGGGCATGTCAGTTAGATAACTACTTCCCACAGTTTCAGTTACAGATTTTAGGACTATCAGCTATAGCTACCCAGTATCAGTAAAGAACTCAGATAGCTCTTCAGATTTAGTATATCAGGGCTGTCAGATACAGTCAACTCAGAAATAGAATGGAACTCAGATAGTTTCCTTCAGATTTATGGACTGTGATATATATTCACTTATTCTATCAATCAAAATAGTTATAAGAACTCATGCTATCAGTATTCAGCTTCAGAACAGTCAGATACATCCAATCAGACCAGTTCTTCATAATTCAAACTGTCAGAAACAATCATTCATTTATCAGTAATGAAATATCAGTCTTTTAGTATATCAGTAATACAGTGTCAGATCCATCACTTATTAGTGATTTACATATCAATATCAGTAAACTCAGTCTTTCATAATCTCATTATCAGTATATTCATATTGTTAATATTCAGACTCAGTAGTTCGTATCTCCACGATTTTTGTTATAGTTACGTATGCATGTATGTACTCTCACGTTTATATCAGTTAGTATTGTCCATACATATAACCCTTTGCATTTAGCCTACCTCACTCGTATACTCAGTACATTCAGACGTACTGATGTATTTGCGTTATGGTGCTTTCTCTTATGTTACACCATAGGTTCAGAGGCATGAGCTCCAAATCAGCAGTAGATTCCAGGATCAACAGTCAGAGTTAGACGTGAGTCCTCATCCTTCGAGGACATGATGATTTCTTATCTATTTTAGTTTTCACTTTATTTCAGTAGTTAGAGTTAGTTGGGTACATGTCCCATCGACTCCTTATTCAGTTTAGTTAAAGGCTTTCGGACTAGATATCAGATTAGATGTTCATACTTTAGTATTTATGTTCCTTTTTGGTATTGATATACCATATTTTTCAAATATGTATTAGTATTAAACCTTATGACCTTACAGTTCATGTTTTGGCATATTTTATGAGATATTATGTAGTTTACAGGTACAAATATCAGTCATGGGTTAGTTTGTGGTCCTCCTGGGTCATGAGCACCATGTAGCATTTCGATTCAGAAAATTGGGGTGTTACACAATGTTATCCCTATCCTCATGATATCTCCTGAGCATGGATATATGGAACACCAGATGGACCCTCAAAAAGTTTGGTGGTAATGAATTCCTATATGTTATTGGACCCATGTCCTTAAGAATCTCAAACAAACCTATATACTAAGCCTTAGCTTTCCCCTCTTTTAAAACCTCATGATTCCCTTTATAGGATGTACCTTCACTAAAACTTGTTTGCCAACCTTTAATGAAACGCCCTCTGCCTTACAATCTGCCTACTTTTTTAACCTTCTATAAGATGCCAAAAACTTGGTTTGAATAAACCTCACCTTCTCCTGAGCTTTCTTTAGCAAGTTTGTTCCCAAAGGTTCCAAATAGCCAACTTCAAACCATCCTATGGGTGACCTACATTTTCTATTATAGAGTTCTCTGAATGGAGCCATATAAATGAAAGAGTGATAGCTATTGTTTTATGAAAACTCACACAACTACAAAACCTTATCCAATGACCACCAAAGTCAATCACACATGCCCTAAATAGTTCTCTCTGACTACCTTCCAGTTTTAAGATGAAAAATAGTGTTAAAGTCAATCTTAGTGCCCAACTCTTCATATAGCCTGTCCTAAACATAAACGTGATTTACATACATCTATTAGAAAATAATGAAAATTGGCACCATATGTAGCCTTAATATCTTCTTGACATAGATCTTGGCTGACTGATTTGAGCAACTTTAATTAGGGTAAAATAAGCTGAATAGGTTAGCTTATTTATTATGACCCAAATAGAGTCATAATGATCTCCGGTCTTGGAATGACCTACCATGAAGTCCATATCTATTCGCTCACACTTCCACTTAGGAATGGGCATCATCTGATGCAAACTCGTAGGCCTTTGATGCTTGTACTTAACCTCTTAAGAATTTTTGCATTTAGACCCTACTCCATTATATATCTTTTCATCTTGGGCGACCAATAAAGTTATCTCAAGTCACAATACATCTTGGTTGCACTCGAATGAATAGAGTATTGAGAGACATGAGATTTAATAAGAAAATCTAGAATCAAATCACTAAATCGGGGCATGAATATGCATTCCCTCACCATCAATATCCCACGTGCATCAAGTGTCGCATCAGACGCTTCATTATATACTACCTTGTCTAGAAACATACTTAACTTCTCATCTTCAAGCTGTCTGAACTGGAGCTGATCAAGGAATGTTTAACTTAACTCCATACTAGCCAGTAGTCCATCTCTTTTAGAAATACCAGACTTTATAGACAAAGATTCTATAGTTTGAATCTCTCTAGCCAAGGGTTACCTTGGCCCCCTCAAACAAGCAAGACTATCCATACTTATTAATTTCTGGATCAATGCGTTTACCTCCATATTGGCCTTACCTGAATGGTACTAAATGGTCACATCATAGTTCTTTACAAATTATATCCACCTTTTCTACCTCAAATTCAAGTCTATTTGCATGAACACATGTAGCAAACTACGATAGTCTATAAATACTTCACACTTGACACCATAGAGATAGTGTCTCCAAATCTTGAGTACAAAGACCACTACTGCCAACTCCAAGTCATGGGTTGGTAATTCTTCTTTTGAGGCTTCAATTGGCTTGAAGCATAGGCAATCACATTCCTATACTGTATCAAGTCAAGTCATGGGTTGGTAATTCTTTTTATGAGGCTTTAATAAAACCCTTACCTTCTACCTGCAGGGAAAGAAGAGAGGCTATAAACAAAAGGTTCTTGAGCATTTGGAAACTCTTCTCAGATTTATCTGACCAAGCAAATGATACCTTATTCTGGGTCAACCTTGTCAAGTGAGCAACAATAGATGCAAAATTCTTGACAAACCTCTGATAGTAACTAAAAAGACCTACAAAAATCCTAATATTAGTTATAAAGTTAGGTCAAACCCAACTCTTAAAAACCTCAATCTTCTAGATATCAATCATCACCCACTTTTCAAAAATAATGTTTCCTGAAAAACAAATTGAAAATAACCAAAACTCGCATTTTAAGAACTTAGCATATAACTGCTTCTCCTTTAAAATTCCTAATGTAATGCGAAGATGACCTATATGTTCCTCCTTAATCTTCAAGCAAACCATAATATCATCAATAAAAACAATTATAAAAGAATATAAGAAAGATATAAAGATACCATTCATTGATCTCATGAAAGGTGCTAGTGCATTAGTCAACCCTAATGACATCAGTAAGAACTAATAATGACTTATCGAGTGCTGAAGGACATCTAAGGTATATCCTCAAGATGAATCTTGAATTGGTGATAACCGAATGTCAGGTTCTATCTTGGAGAAAATAAAGAACCTTCCAATTGGTGAAAAAGATCATCTACATGGGGTAAGGGATACTTATTCCTGATAGTAATTTTATTCAACTATCTTTAATCAATACACATCCCTAGGCTACCATCCTTCTTCTTAATGAATAACATTAAAGAACCCCAAGGATAAAAATTAGGTTGAACAAATCTGTTATTAAATAACTCCTGCAATTGAGTCTTAGGTTTCTTCAACTAAGTCGAAGACATTTGATAAGGAGAAATAGAAATGGGGTGAGTATCTAGATCTAAACTAATATAGAACTCAATGTCTTGCTCTAGAGACATACCAGGAAAACTTGTGGGAAATACCTTCTAAAATTGTAACATCACATATACTAACTCAATTGAAGAAGATTTTGTACTAACATCTTGAGGATGTGCTAGATAAGCCGAACACCCTTTCCTAACTAACTTCTTTGCCTGCTTTGTGGAACTTATTTGGTAACACCTTTGCCTAACTAACTTATTTTACTTTTTCCACCTCTTTTACATAATCAACAACATCATTAAAATTATTTCCTGTAGAAATAATAAAATCAGTCAAAACATGTAAAGTCAATACTCAGGCCTTTCACAAACATCAAAATCCTCTCTTTCTATATACCAAGTAACTAAGTATCATAATGGAACAAACCATACAATTTTCCCTCATAGGCTGCAACAATCATATTACCCTACTCAAGGGCTAAAAACTCATAATTATTGTGATCACGAAGAGTACGAGGTATATATTTCTCCAAAAAATAGGGTATAAAGCTAAGCCTATGTCAATAGAAGCAAAGATAGTGACCGACACTCCACAAACTCCCTCCACCACTTCTTGGAATCACCTCCCAATTAGAAAGTAACATACTCAACACTATGTTGCTAAACAATACAAATTTTGTGAATCCTTTCTTAATAATCAACAATGAGCTCAAATGTATCCTCCATACCAGAGCCAACAAATGTTGGAGGCTTCATCTTTAAGAACTTGATCAATATGTCATGCTCAGTCCTAGTTATAAAAAGACCTAATACTAGGTGAGGGAAAATCTCAGTCCCTGAGGCCCCATCCATTTTAGGAGAAATTGTAGCAGTCGACAGAACACCTAGAAACTGATAAGACAGTCTAGCAAGAGTGACCCTAGTACTGGCCAATCTACACAAAAAAGAATGCACCTACTGAATAACCTTAGAAGAAATAAAGGAAGCGTTGCATCTTCGATCGACTCTACCTCTTTCTGCTCCACAACATTTGTATTTATCTTTGCAACCCTTTTATAATAATCCTAGGGTAGGAGAAGTGTCAGTGATCTATGATGAGGCTGATCAACCATTGCTCAAGATCCATCCCTAGCAGATGTTGTTATTTCTATATTCCCTTTCCCCCCACCCCTTTTGCATCCTCATCCCTAGATAACCAATTTTATAGCTTGAGATATTGGTGTAGGGGCTATATTACTGGCTCTATTTACTCTAGTAGTATCCATATACAAACAAGAGAATAAAGAAGGTCAAATACCAATTTATATTACCAGATACCAATTAGAATTAATTCATAGAATGTAAGAAGAAAGAAATGATAGTTTCCTAAAGTTTATAGCCTCAAGAATAAAAGTAAAGATGTATTCATACCGTTCAGCAAGACTATGCTAGACTCATTTTGGTATAATGAGATCAATGAACCTAAGGTTCTGATACAACTTTTTCATAACCTAAACACCCTATGAGTGGCACCCATACTAACTCCCTGATGGGAGAACCAACTAACCTCAAAACATCAACCCAACACTTAGACAAAATAAGGCAACTAACTATTTTTTACTAAACAAAACAATGTCTCCAATATTCCAAATGATAAAAATTTTGGAATAAATAAATTATAACAAATCTTTCAGAACCTAAAAGTCATTAGACCAAAACACTAATAAGTATCAACAAATGCGTTCAACCCAAAATAACTAAAATGTCTATGTTTGAAATAATGGATCAAAAATAGAATGAAGAACTCATGGCAGCCCAAAAGATATATGAGAAAAATAGAAGCTCACCACTACTTTGAGTCAAGAAAATTGTGCACAAATCAAATGCCGAATTGACAAGTCATACTAGGATATGTATTATAAGGATACAATAAATAGGGTGAGTACAACTACTAGTACTCTGTAGGCATCATTGACCTTAACCAGATACTATATGAAATAAAGCATACTATATCTAGCTTGGAACATAGAAGAGTCTCAATTACTTGATATCAATAAAGCATTAAGTTTTAACTCAAAACACCATAATAATCAATAAATAATGCAATACAGATGATATGTTATGAAATACAATGGTCAATACCTATTGGTACACACCCTTTTCTATCACGGCCTAATTTTCTCCATTATATAATAAGAATTTTTTAACATAATTAAACTCATTATCTCCATTTAAAATATTAATAAATTATAAAATTATTGTAATATAGTATAAATATATCATAAATAAAGATTTTTCATAAATATGAAATATATTTTAAAAAGACAATAAAAATAAAAATTATAAATTTACGAAACCCTAATTTAAACTACACATTTAAGAATAAACGCAATATTAATGAGATTCTCAACTGAATTATCTAAAACCCGAACCACCTGTTCTGAAAGGTCATATATAATAGGTAGCAACTATCGAGAAACTTGAAATGCTGGTAACAAATGAAACCTGAATAATAACCTAGAGGGACACAACATTTTCACAATGGTATGTTGTGAGGTGGAACCTATGTGGGACTCATGAAGTCTATATAACCCTTTCAGAATCTTATCTCAAACTCAAAATTTCATCTAGAATCTTACCATAGACTAAAATTTCATCCAATAACTTACCTTGAACTAAATCAATAGAAGATGGTTCATTTTCTTTCAAAATAAGTGTTTCAAATTATACAATTCAGTTTATCTATGAGATAGTGAATATTTATGATTACAAAGATAAAATAAATCATGGTAAAACATCTATGTTTAAACCTCAAGACAATGTTCAATGGCTAAGCAAACCTCAATATCAAATTATAAGTTTAAAGCTCACATTATTTAAATAGTATAAGCCCCAATTTGAGCATAACAATATTAATCCACCACATCAACTACTTTAATTCACTAAATAATCCATCCAATAACATAGTTTAAATGATAAGTCCCAACACGAGCAAAGATTGAAGAAAGATAAGTCATAACCACCTCGAAGACAAACCACCATGCCACAAACCACCGACAAAGATTTTTTTCTTCGAAACAACATATATTCACTTCCAATATATTAAGAGCATATTCTACACGTGAGCACGAGTCAATCTATTCCTAAATTGTTATACTTTAATTCTGGGTCTAAAAAGTCAATCCTAAGACCTAAGGTTAAAATTGAAATTTTATTTGAAAATAATGTTACACATAACTTAATGAGTTTAAATATGAAATTTCATTAAAAAAGTTAATATCAATCTTCAAATCAACAAAATACCATTTTCGTAAATTTATCTAAACAAACCTAAATTATCAAGTTTAAAAATCAAAATTTGAAGAGTAATCCATGAATAAATCTTTGGGGAATGAGCAAAAGAAGTATAATAATCTTATCCTAAGAAGAATTATTGAGAACACCTTTTGAATCTCCCAAAATTAAGTTGCCAAGCTTTAGAAATGACTATGGGATCATTTTAAAATGTTAGATCTTGATACAAATCCATTAAATCCCTATGAATAATATGAGAACCATTGGAATAATACTTCTTCTCCATCAAGTCATGGAAAATTAGATGAATAGCTAAAATACCTAAACATAAATACAACTCATACGTGACCTCCCCAACACGCCTAAGGATATCAAAAGGTATAATAAATATTAGGATGAGCTTTCCCTTCTTCCCAAACCTCATCACATCATTCATCAGTAATACCTTTAACAAATCTCCTCACTAACCATAATCTCTTTGTCAAGAATTATCTGATATGTAGAATTTTTCTGTTTACATTGGATGTCAAAAACCTGTCCTACATAAACTTAACCTTATCCACCAAATCTTTGAAAAATTTGGCACCCCATGTCCTAATGTCAGATGAATCAAAAAAACTATCCAAAAGTCTATGTTTTATTCCACATAGAGTGTAATGACTCAAAAATATCATGACACTAAAAACATTCTGAAAAAGTTTTATGATGACTAAAATACTCCTATTGGGTTTGATGGAATTTAATTTGTAGGGAGAAATGGGGACCAACATAATTAGGACAATAATTTAAGAAAAATTAGACCTACCTGCTACCTATCACTGCAATGGTAAATTCAATCGCTGCAACAGAAACCAATGGTAGCCATCAAGATCTGCTCCTTTAAATATTTTTGTTTTAATCTCCTAGGTCATCCCTATCCTCTAAAAATACCTTAAGATAACCTTACTTCCACAACTATGAGATTACAAAGATCAAGTTTTATGATGATAATTTTTTAGGAACACCCGATGAGAATTCAACATGGGAAGACATTAAAGAATATACGAGACAACTTTCTCCACTTAATAACTACAGTATTTATCTATGAGATAGGTTATAGTTTATTTGAAATATAATTAGGCTAGATTTATGTAATACTGATAGTAGTGCTGTGAGTTTTGATGATTAGGCCTTCGAGCATGGTGTTTAGATGGACAAAAATGATAAAATCTAGTTCATCTTTAATAATGTTGTAAATTGTTGTGGTACTCCATTGGAGTGACATTTATGAAATAAAATGAGTTAAATATCTTGAGAATTATGACTAGTTGAATGAACATCATAGCTTACAAGTATGTTGGATGTATAGTATTATAAAAAGGGGGAGTAAGAAGTAAGCTAGGGTATGATCAAAATGCTCTTTAGAATCTAGATAATTGTGACTTACATTAAGAAGGGTTATGACACATTCGTATGGAGTAACAGTTAAGAATTAAACTAACTAACTTGTAAGTGACCTATGAGTGTAATTGAATGGATAGAACCCCTTAGGGGATATCATGGTGGGAAGGTACTATCAAAATGGGTAACTTGGTAAGGCTCATTAAATAGTAAGGGTAAGGATAGTAAGGCTTAGTATAAGTATCCCAACTAGGGTATTTGAAAAAAATTGAGGGTGATGTTGGAAACACGAGTATGCGTGTACATGATGGTATAGACATATATACCTATGTATAAGTACGAAAATCAGATTGATGTATTATTTTTTGTATGTGAATGAAAGAGTTGTTATCTTCTTCAGGCACTATGTGACTATTGATTGAGTATGAATGGGTTAGTGTAAAGATATTGATGTTGAATTCATGATGTCTTGATATTATTATGTATGAGTTGTGATGATAATGGTGATAATTATATTGCTCTTAATGTTCATGATACTGAAATTGACATTGTTGAGATTGAGAAGAGAAAGAGATGATGTATACATCTTGTATACATAAATTTATTCATAGGCACAGAATATTCGATTATGTTTATATAATGTCGTTGGTTCCTTAAGTGGTACAAATTTATTGATTTAATACAAGGTATGTCTTGGCTTATGTAAAATACTTATTCCTGTAAGTATACAGTTGTATAGGTGATATATATTGTAGTGTTCCTATCACAAGGTTGTTAATGCCATGAGCGTATTGGTGATTGTAAATCACATAGTGCATTACATTAGTTGACCACTGAGGAAATTTGGCCCAGTCGTGGGGTGCACTCATGTCCAAAATTACTTAAGCCAATAGTTTTGTCTAGAATGGGTTAGAAATTGTAAAACAAAAAATAATAAGTTAGGAAAGGTTTCAAGAAGGTAAGTTAGAGTGGATTGTCAAAGGACAAAGATTTACGATAATGTTAAATTACTAATAGGTCATAAAAATGCTTAAAATTTTGTGTTGATAATTTCACATTCAAAGAATTAGAAGCTTAAAGTTTAGTCGATGCTATAATTTCTCACTATTTACTATTAATGTTATTTGTTTCTATGCCTTGTCGGCTAATGAGACCTATCGGTACATGTAGTTGTACTGATGCTACACTTACTATATTTCAAACCGAAGATGTAGCCATAGTGTAGGTCAGTTAGAGTTTTTGTATAAATTAAGATGACCACTCTATCACGACTTCTATCCTCTCGATCTTACATGGATGCTAGGTTTTTGAGTCTCATGTTTCTTGCCTAGTGCTCTTGTACCAGTTTAGGATAGTTTTTAGGAATTTACTATTGATTTTTTTGCATTACTTCTACTTAACATATATATATATATATATACATGAATTAACACGATTAATAGGTAGAATAAAGGATTATTTAATTAGATGACTGGATTATATTGTTTAAATACAATTATTTTAACTTCCACTATAAATGAATGGTTGGATAGTAAGAGTTAATCTATCTAGGGTGGGGTTAGGTAGGTGACTACATAACCTGTGGCTTTGGTCATCATAAGATCTATTAGAGCGTAGGTTGTCGGTCTTCTAGTATTAGAGCAAATGCCATGTAAAGTTTTGCAAATTTGTGTGTTGACAACCCTATTAAATATGTATGAAGCTACAAGGCATCTAGAAATCTGTCGCACTTTCTTTTCTCCCAATCATGGTATATCTGTGTTGTCTCCCCGAGTTAAGTCCAATTGGTATGTTGTAGACTCCAATTGTTATCATAACTATCACAATTGGTTAAATTGGTCCAAATTGGTATCTTAATAATATTTAAAAGGTTGGAATAGCGTTATTCTAACTGGTAGAGATCAATAAGAGAGATATAATTTGTGTTCTAATATTGTGAGTTATGTTTTACATGATTGATACGTGCACCTTTGGGTGGTTACGTTGTTTGATGTAGTAAATATTATAGCTGTTAGTACAGTTGATAAACATAAATCTTTCATTAATTAGTCGATTATGATTACAAGGAAAATACTCATGCTTCACTATGTGATGATTATACCCCTTTAACTACAAAAGTTTATTTTGATTTCTATGATGTGTGGCCATGGGCCCTAAGGATCGTTGTGATTTTAGGGTGTATTTTTATTTTTGGGACTCGAGATGTTGACACCTAATTTTTGCCCTCCACGACTAAATTTAATTCTAAGTTTCTTCAATTTTCAATAAAATTGAAAGATTTATTTCACCAGAATAAAAAATTTTCAAAGGTAGTCACTTAGGTAAGTTTGTCATTTTAAGTAGCGATTCTATATTATCATATTCAATTATACGAAATTATATAATTTTGTTACTTAAATATCTATTTTTCATAAATACCAGATTTTAATCAAGGTTTGTGTGGAAATAAATTTAAAGGATTAAAATCTTGATTTAAATATAATTACTTCTCAAATTAATTTATTTGGATAAATACGTGTTTGATTTTATTAAATCAAGAAGCTCGGAATTAAAGGAGGTATTAAATCATCTCAAATTTTTTATTTAATTTAGCAAATTTATTAGATTTGGCCATTATCAAAATCAAAATGACCATAATTGCGATACAATTTGCCAATTGATTTTCGATTTGGATAAAATTTAAAAGAATTGGCCAAATCTCCAATTACATAATCCACCCAATACCCAATTAAACCAATTCTAGCCCATTTGTCCCTTTAAATTTTACCAGTCCACTCCAAAAATATCCTGACCCGGCCCACTTTAGGTTGCTTCTTCATTAGCATTACACAACGCAAATGCTCAACCAAACAAGAAATCCATCGACCAATAATTTCAACCAAACCAGACCCGATTTCAACCTACCTGCATATTTCCTCAATAGCGAAACTCCCCCTCAATGGATAAATTCCATGAATCTCGGGATGACCAGTACGAATTTGTAGTTTTTTGGAAAATTTTCATTGGTTGGAATGAAATTTCTTCCCTATTGACTACCTATTACGGATTCGAGGAAGAAAAACTAAAAAAATTGGTATGTTTGTAGATAAAAACCAAGCTGTAGGGAGATTTGAATTTGAAATTCCAAAATATCCTCTTTTTTCAAGTTTCAAAATACCCCTAATTAAGTCTTCTATATAAGAATGCTTTGGGACATTGTTTAAGGGGGTTCAAAACTTTGGGTGTTGGAAATTTTTGGGTCTGATAAAGGGTTCAAAAATTGGGGTTGGAAATTTTGGATTAAGAAAAAATGAAGGAAGAAAGAAAAGGGGGAACATTTTTCTAAGAGAAATTTTGGTTCGGAAAAACAGAGAGAGAAGAAAAAGAGGAAAAGAAAGAAATTTTTGAAGAAAAATTAAGTCTTTAGTAGAAATACTATTCTTGTTTTTAAAGTTCTTCATCTAAATTTGAGTCTCGAGTTGACGATGAAGGAGTTTTTGGTGGTCGTGATCTTCGTACTAGGTCGTTGTCTCGTTTTGCTGCTCCCGAATAGGTAATGTCCCTTTTCATTCAATGTTTCAATCTCTTCTGCTTCATCTCATCATTCTGTATACATAACACTATTCGCGATAATTTTTATGCTGGGAGTAGCTGCAGAGGCCTTGTCGGCCATAGGATTTGATTGATCATTATAATGTTTGCTGAATCACTGGTTAGCCCATGTTGTGGTTTCTTTGAACATATTTTTGTGATGATGTGTTGATTAGTTAAAGCATCGCTGATCACGAATTGCTTCCTTTCTCTGTTCATTGAGTTATCTTGAGTTAAAGACCCTTGTTGTGAGATGTTATATCATCAACTAGTCTCACCTTTGTTGGACAAAAGCCAAATGTGTAATTTTTCTTTAACCTATTCAGAACTTTGGGTCGGTTGGTTTAAATTTCATGTTTTCTTTTGTTTGGCTTGCTCTCGAATCTCTTATAACATTAGAGACCATTCATCCTGAGCAAGCAATCTTTATATTGCGGAATATTATGATCCGACTAGTTGTTGTAGTGTTTGAATGTTTTGGTCAATTTGTATCATTGTAAGTATAGTTTAATTTTGTTTTCTTCATTGATTGCTCTGTAAACCCGTAATTGACATGTTGTTTGCTTGCTAAGAGCAACAGTAGAAAGGCTTATGGGCCATCGGATTAGTATGCTGAAGAGTGCTTCAATAAAAAGAGACTATAAGCTTTTGAGTTGTAAAAGCCCTCTTAGCCGTCTTTTTTTTCTCGATGTCGTCATGCTATATTTGCTCAATAAGGCATAGTCAAATTAACAAAGTTGTTTGAGGCTGTAATTTTTGATTCACCATAGATGGTCTGTTTTGTTAAAAAAAGTGTTCTTCTCAATTAATAGTCCAATTTTTTCTTCCCTCTTAGCGCAAATAGAAGATTCTTGAATTATTTTTTTAAAGAAATGCTTTATTTTCAATCAGTAGTCCGTTGTTTGCATCCCAATAATGCAAGTAATAAGTTCCTAAGTTGTTTTTTTTTGTGAGAAATGTTTTCTTTTCAATCGGTGTTTCACTGTTGTATAAGCACTAGGTGATAAACACGTTGATCTTTTCTTAGTTAAAACTCGATAATCATCTTGTGCATTCTATGAAGAACAAATAACAGATTTGTGACTTTACCTATTCCTCATGTGGTTAACCTATAAGGCATGTGCTGCCGATTCATTGTCTGCTGATTTGGATTATGTGTTATTCAATTGAATCTTATGGTGAATTAGCATGATACACCTTGGAATTGAATTATGTCTTCTTCATGTTAAATCCCGTAGGGTAAACTTAAAAAAAAATTGAGTCTTGAAACCTTCCCTTCCGAAGGTTATACTGAGCGTTGAATTTTCTTATGTCTTTGCTTGAATCCATGCAACTGTACACGAGTTTTTTCTGGTAATTTCCATTGGCGACTTGTTATAATGTATGATTCTTATCGTGATGTATGATTACAGTAATAAACTTGTTGATTGATAAACCTGCTTATCAATTTCAAATTACGCATGTTTTGTTGTTAATTTTTTAAAATGTTTAATAATTAAGTTGAATTACCAACTTTGGATTAATATTAATTCACTTCCTTTTAATTTAAAATTTATTTAGTTAGTACATGTTTCATTCCAAATTTGTTAATCATTTTACATTCTGCATGTTGGCTATCAATTTCGGATGAGTATTAATTCTTTTTTTTTACTATTTCTGTGCATGAACCAGCATGGGAGTCCAAACGGAATTATTTCCCCTTGTATTTCATAATGGGCCATTGAGGCCCGTATCATAGAGTCAATCCCGAAAGAAGGCCCTAAGTAGACAATCTCATTGTGCACGGATGCAAGGAGTTCAAGGAAGAAGAACAAATTAAAATGTTGTATTGGAAGTGGCTAAGAAACTTAAATGTCTCATTTATTTGCTTAACTATTTATCGTTGTCTTTATGTATTCATCTTTTTGTTGACTTATTTCTATATTTTATTTATTTGGACTCGAAGCCAAACTTGTAAAACTAATACAGGTGGAGCAAGATTCGAGCCAAAGGCTCGAAAATTAGATTAGGACTAGTGAAATGGGTCGAAAGCCCAATTAGTCTAGGACAGGTTTCATTGATTTGGGCCCTAGGGCCTAGATCCTTTACTTTCCCCCCTTCCCCTTTTTATTTACGCTTGTTTGCCTTATTTGTTTTGTGAACCTAGTTAAATCCTTAATCAAGTCTCTAAAAGCTAGTTTTCCATAAACACCAAAATATTCCTAAAATCACTTTTATTTTCAAAAATCAACTTTTTTCAAGGTTAATCAAATACAATTTTCAAACAGTTCGGATAACCGCAATTTAGCAGACGTTTTAGGTACCTAAAACCTTTCTAAAACATTAATAGGAAATGCTTATCTAGAATCTCTAACTTAAAATGATTTTCTGTTTTTGAATCGTTTGAAGTAACTCTCTAAAGGTTTCTTAATTTCTTTTCAAAATTAAGTGGCGACTCTTCTCAAAAGTCAAAATCTCTGCAAAACAGAAATGTCGACTCTGCTGGGGATCTGTAACTAGGTTCTAGCAAAATATTTGATTTCATCCTGTTTATGTGTTTATATGTTTCAATTCTGTAAAGTTTAACTATCTCATATAATGGCATATTCCTGCATTATTTAAACTATTTTGGGGTTTCGTGGATGTCCCGACCCCTATTGTTCAATTCCAAAAAGATGTTGGAAATACGAGTGGCTTATTAGCACGTGAGTCGTCTGATGGCTATTCGTAGTTTCAAACTTAAATTTTCCTCTTGAGAACCAGTGTTCAAACCCACTCTAGACAGCTAAGATATAGCGAAACCAAAATCCTATTTTAGGCATGAGCCTAAGACGACCCAGTACCCGAGCGGGGTATTGGTCCTATTAGGAAACCTGCCCTGCGTCTATTTACCCCAAGTCAATTATAGACGAATCATATTTATGTTTTGAAGAAAATATATGTCTGTCTAATTCAATCCATTATCCTTTGGGGGTCGGGAAAAAGATTGATTTTCTTACTTTCATAGGAAGAATTAAAGCAAATTAAGCAAGAAATTGATCAATTTGGGAGGTTGCATCTAAGGCATAGTTTAAACATCAATGGATGTTACCAATATAAGAAATGGACGAAGCTGAGAGCGCGAAGGCCGATAGAAGAAGCATTCAGTAATTAGTATCCCCTGCGTGGGACATTATTCCCTTTCCATAAAGATTGTATCCCTTTTGTCCAAATTTTATAGACATTTATGTCATTTATGTATACCTATGAAGGTTTTAGGGGGATAATGGATTTTTTTTAAAAGACGTACATTTTCTTCAAAATTTGTTAGGCCTAATCCCTTGGATCAAAAGGGTCACCTAATTAGGATGCATATTTATTAAAATATACTTGTGTAATACATCCTTTTTCGTGAATTGTGTTTAGCACTAACAATTTTTGCTTGAAGCATTGTCGAGAGCATCCAAGAGGATGAAAATCTCAAATCAAAACCATAGGTGCAGACGACTCAAAAAAGGACGCAGCACAATGTGGAACTTTTTCTTAGCAGCAAAATGGTACATAGTCTAAAGAGGGACGTCAAACTCTTTGGACGCGAGATAAAGGGTGATTGCCACCTCCATCTAACCAGACCCCTGTTAGAAGGCATGTGGGAATTCTGGAATATTTTTTTTTAGCTTTACCTTCGGGATATTCCTAAACTCATACCAAGGGTAAACTTCGCTTTCTTTCAAATCCGAGTGACAACACACCTAGAGTTTTGGAAATTATTTCTAGGTAAACTCTTGAATATGGGTGTGAAGGATACCAAATTCATGTTTAAGAGGTTACAAGCCTCTTTTCCACAACTCAATCATTAACTTGTCACTCATCCTGAGCCAAAGATCGTCTGAAATAAAAGACTATCGTTTCTACCGATTAAGTCAAACTACAAGCAGTCTGATTCCCTAAAATCTTGACGATAGGTAGGTTGGGCTCTATGTAGAAAACCGGATTGCATTCCAACCTCCCTCCAAATTCCTCTATTTCCCAGCCTTTTAGTTTTATTATAAATTTTAAAACTAAGATAGTTGGTGGATATTTTGAAAATCGTGCTTTAAATCAAGCATTATGAACTACAAGTGGCCTGAATTCTCATTTAACCTGAGATATGTAGGAAATCTAATACCAAGGTTTGGCCATAACTCTACGAACCTCATGCAAAAACTAATGTCTTTCATCTTCAAATTTATGGTCGGACAAAAATTAGGAATGTCAACCCCCCATTTGCCAAGATTACTTGCATCTACCCTGCCCAAAGAGAGGGGGCGGTTGTTGACACCTAATTGTTTCCCTTCACGACTAAATTTAATTCTGAGTTTCTTCAATTTTCAATAAAATTAAAATATTTATTTTGCTAGAATAAAATTTTTTCAAAGGTATTCACCCGGGTAAGTTTGTCATTTTAAGTAGCGATTATATATTATCGTATTCAATTATACAAAATTATATAATTTTGTTACTTAAATATCCATTTTTCATGAAATATCATATTTTAATCATGGTTTGTCTTGAAATAAATTTAAAGGATTAAAATATTGATTGAAATATAATTTTTTCTAAAAATAATTTATTTGGATAAATGTGTGATTGATTTTATTAAATCCAGAAGCTCAGAATTAAAGGAGGTATTAATTCATCTCGAACTTTTTTATTTAATTTAGCCAATTTATTAGATTTGGCCATAATCGAAATCAAAATGGCCATAATTGCGATGCAATTGGCCAATTGATTTTTGATTTTGCTTAAATTTAAATGAATTGTCCAAATCTTCAATTACATAATCAATCAGTACCCAATTAAACCAATTCCAGCCCATTTCTCCCTCTAAATTTTACCATCCCACTCAAAAATATCCCGACCCAGCCCACTTTAGGTTGTTTCTTCATTATCTTTACATAACAAAAATGCTCAAATAAATCAGAAATCCATAAACCAATAATTTCAATTGAACCAGACCCGATTTCAACCCACCTGCATGTTTTCTCAACAGTGATACCCGTCCAAATAAAAAATAGGACTGCTCCGACATTCTCACTTGATCCCGTAATCGACTCGGCATCGACCCGTTGAGTTGGCACGCAAAGAAAACCATCAAATCTTCTACAAAAAAGGCTAAGAGTCCCCCTCAACGGCTAAATTCCATAAATATCGGGATGAACAGTACGAATTCGTATATTTTTGGCGAATTTTCATTGGTTGGAATGAAATTTCTTCTCTATTGGTTGGATATTCCAGATTCGAGGGAGAAAAATTGAAAAGATTGGTATGTTTGTAGATGAAAACCAAGCTGTAGGGAGATTGGAATTTGAAATTCCAAAATATCCTCTTTTTTTAAGTCCCAAAATACCCCTAATTTAGTCTTCTGTATAAGAATCCTTTGGGTCAATGTTTGAGGGGGTTTGAAACCTTGGGTTTTGGAAATTTTTGGGTCTGATAAGGAGTTCGAAAATTGGGGTTGGAAATTATGGATTCAGAAAAAATGAAAGAAGAAAGAAAAAAATAAAACATTTTTCTAAGAGAAATTTTGATTTGGAAAAACTGAGAGATAAGGAAGAAAGGAAAAGAAAGAAATTTTCGAAGAAAAATTAAGTCTTTAGTATAAATACTGTTCTTGTTTTGAGTCTCGAGTTGACGGTAAAGAAGTTTTTGATGGTCATGATCTCCATACCAGGTCGTTGTCTCGTTTGCTGCTCCTGAATAGATAATATACCTTTTTATTCAATGTTTTGATCTCTTCTGCTTCATCTCATCATTCTGTATACATAATATTTTTTGCGATAATTTTTTATGCTGGTAGTAGCTGTAGAGGCCTTGTCGGCTGTAGGATTTGATTGATCATTATAATGTTTGTTGAATCACTTGTTATCCCATGTTGTGGTTTCTTTGAACATATTTTTGTGATGATGTGTTGATTAGTTAAAGCATCGTTGATCATGAATTGCTGCCTTTCTCGGTTCATTGATTTATCCTGAGTTAAAGACCCCTGTTGTGAGATGTTATATCATCGACTAGTCTCATCTTTATTGGACGAAAGCCAAATGTGTAATTTTTCTTTAAACCTATTCAGAACTTTGGGTCGGTAGGTTTAAATTTCATGTTTTCTTTTGTTTGGCTTACTCTCGAATCTCTTATAACATTAGAGTCCATTCATCCTGAGCAAGATATCTTTATATTATGGAATATTATGATCCGACTAGTTGTTGTAGTGTTCGAATATTTTGGTCCATTTGTATCTTTCTAAGTATAATTTTATTTTCTTCATTGATTTCTCTGTAAAACAGTAATTGACATGTTGTTTGCTTGCTACGAGCAATAGTAGAAAGGATTATGGGCCATAGGATTAGTATGCTGAAGAGTTGTTCAATAAAAAGAGACTATAAGCTTTCGAGTAGTGAAAGCCCTCTTAGCCGTCTTTTTTTTTTCTCGATGTCGTCATGCTATATTTGCTCAATAAGGCTTAGTCAAATTAACAAAGTTGTTTGAGGCTGCATTTTTTATTCACCATATATAGTCTATTTTGTTAAAAAATGTGTTCTTCTCAATTAATAGTCCAATTTTTTATTCCCTCTTAGAGCAAATAGCAGATTCTTGAATTATTTTATTTTTAAAAATGCTTTCTTTTTAATTAGAAGTCTACTGTTTGCATCCCAATAATGCAAGTAATAAGTTCCTAAGTTGTTGTTTTTGTGAGAAATGTTTTCTTTTCAATCGGTGATTCACTGTTCTATATGTACTAGGTGATAAACACGTTGATCTTTTCTTAGTAAAAACTCAAAAATCATCTTGTGCATTCTATGAAGAACAAATAACAGATGTGAGACTTTACCTATTCCTCATGTGGTTAACCTGCAAGGCTTGTGCTGCCGATTCATTGTCTGCTAATTTAGATTATATGTTATTCAATTGAATTTTATGATGAATTAGCATGATATGCCTTGGAATTGAATCATGTCTTCTTCATGTTGAATCCCATAGGGTAAACTTAAAAAAAAAAATTTCTTAAAACCTTCCCTTAGGAAGGTTATATTGAGCGTTGAATTTTCTATGTTTTCAATTGAATCCATGCAGCTGTCTTGAGCTTATACACAAGTTTTTTGTGGTAATTGCCATTGGCGACTTGTTATAATGTATGATTCTTGTCTTGATGTATGATTACAGTAATAAACCTGCCTATCAATTTCAAATCATTCATGTTTTTTTTTTAATTGTTTTAAATGTTTAATAATTAAGTTGAATTACCAACTTTGGATTAATATTAATTCACTACCTTTTAATTTAAAAATTTATTTAGTTAGTAAATGTTTCATTCCAAATTTTTGAATCATTTTACATTCTGCATGTTGGCTATAAATTCCGAATGAGTATTAATTCTTTTTTTAACTATTTATGTGCATGAACCCGTGTGGGAGTTCAAACGGAATTGTTTCCTCTAGTATTTCATAATGGGCCATTGAGGCCCGTCTCATTGAGTCAATCCCAAAATAAGGCCCTAAGTAGACAATCTCATAGTGCGCGGATGGAAGGAGTTCAAGGAAAAATCTCGAATTAAAATCCCGTATTCGAAGTGGCTAAGAAACTTAAAAGTCTCATTTATTTGCTTAGTTATTTATCTTTGTCTTTATGTATTCATTTCTTTATTGTCTTATTTCTTTATATTATTTATTTGGGCCTCGAAGCCAAAATTATAAAACTAATACAGGTGGAGCAAAATTCGAGCCAAAGGCTAGGAAATTAGATTAGGACAAGTGAAATAGGTCGAAATCCCAATTAGACTAGGACAAGTCACATTGATTTGGGCCCAAGGGCCTAAATCCCTTACTTTCCCCCCTCCTCTTTTTCTTGACGCTTGTTTGCCTTATGTGTTTTATGAACCTAGTTAAATCCTTAGTCAAGTCGCTAAAAGCTGGTTTTGCATAAACACAAAATATTCCTAAAATCGCTTTTCTTTTCAAAAATCAACTTTTTTCATGGTTAATCAAATACGATTTTCAAAAAGTTTGGATAACCACAAGTTATCGGACGTTTTAGGTGACTAACACCTTCCTAAAACATTAATAGGAACCTCTTATCTAAAATCTCTAACTTAAAACGATTTTCTTATTTTGAATCATTTGAAGTAACTCTCAAAAGATTTCTTAATTCCTTTTCAAAATTAAGTGGCGACTCTTCTCAAAAGTCAAAATCTCCGCAAAACACGAGGTATGCCTCTTCTCTTTCTGATTTGAAGTATTCTTTAATTTCTATTTGAATCCTAATGAACTACCTAGGTTTCTTCCTGTTCAATGAGACATATTGTGTAGAATACATATTTGAGATAAAAAGTAGGTAAAAATGTTTTATAGTAAATCAAGTTGAGTTAGTTGCATTCATGATAATTTGGGCCACAATTTAATCACTCTAGACCTTAAAAATTATGGGTTGTGAGAGTTAGAATCTGTAACAAAGTTCAAGGGATAGTGTTGTGTAAGAAATGATCTGAAAAAAATTGCAAAAATGGAAAAAAATCCAAACCACTAGAGGGTAGTGTTGCAATGAAGGTTTTACCACTGCAGTGGTACCACAATTGTGGTAAATTAACCACTGCAGCAGTTCTAAGTAGTAAGCTTCCAGGAAACTCTTCCTCAGTTTTACAATGTTTCAATCTTTTATGAATGACCCTGTATTTGGATTATTTTAAAATAGAATCATTCTTGACACACATAGTAAGCTGAAGTAATTTTTATTAAAGGTGTGAAAATGGTAAATGCCCTAAAAATAAAAAGAAACTGAAAAATAAAAAGAGTAATTGTTTGTTACAAGCCCCAAATAGGGGCAACCCAAATTCAAGTAATAAAATATAAGAACCGAGGGTGGGGGGTATCTATATGGTGTCGCTATCTCCAGTACTTGAGTCATCCAAACCCTTCTCCTCCATCCCATTCAGAAATATGAACTCTTCATCATCATTATTGGTCACCTTCGAGAGTTTCTTGGTAGGGGAGTGTCACGGCCCAAAAATAAGTGTCATGATAACACTTGTTGCAGTGAACCTTGACAAGTAAGCCTATCACACAATACTGATACAAAAGGAGAAAAATAAAGAAATAACCCCAAGGCAATACTTCTAGAATGAAGCCGAACCATACAAATATAACATAAAAGTGGAAAATACAACTAAAATATTATACCAAACTCCCAAAACCTGGTGTCAGTAGTACAAGAACTACTAATAATACAATCCATGAGTCAAATACATCAGAATATCCAACAGGAACAATATTTGTCTCTGAATATTAGTAAAGACATAATCTAATATAGAATGAGAGATGTGGACCCAAACACATGAAAGTCTAACTGCTACCTTGAAAAACTCTGAAGACGCTTAAAATAAATCCACGTGAGACACATCCACACTAGAATGTACATCGAAAGGGAACAATAAGGATGAGTATGGTCTACTTGCACTCAGTACATATCATAGGCCGATGGGAAAAGTAGAAAAATACACAATAAGCGCATCACCTACAATAAAGAAATTTCCTACAATAGTAGCCGACACCGCTTGCACTAACAGTTCTATATTATCCATATATAATACAATAAAGCACCAAAAAAGTATACAAGTATACATTTATACCACATATATGACAAGAAAAAGGGAACAATATATACAATAACATGAAGTACAAGTAAGGAAAGATAGAACAATGGATCGATAACAAGCAAAACAGAATATACAATCACATCACAAACATAATAGGGTAAACACAACCGCTGATACCATCACACAGTTATTGTATACATGTACGGATCTAAAGGTTCCTAACATAGGACCCATAAGGGGTTTGTCAATCCATTTACAATCAATATATCACCTATCCTCCTCGGCACATCCCTTTGGGAGTGTTTTATAAAATGTCACATTTTTACTCATAAAAAAGTGTTGCTATTTTTTCTTAATATTTCCATGATGGTAACATTATTTCATGAATGAGTATGAGGATGCAATGATCATAACTATCTACAATGAGTATTTCCACAACCAACCAATATACCATCATGTGACCCAAATATCAACTCATTATTTCCCACCATTCATGAAATCCAACATGATTCATATGCTAATAGAGTATAAATATATCACAATAAACACTTGGTACCACAATATGCTTTTCATTAAACAGAACACAATTATTCTCGTGTATACAGGTTATCAACACACATAGGACCCCACACAGTCACACATAGCATATAATATACCAAATCCTCCAATTACATCATATATAGGCCAAGCCCTTCATCATGATTAGTTCCAACACCCTTAACATACTTTGTATCAAAATTAACTACCCAACCCAGTCTGAAAGAGTTGATCTATAACCAACCTCAAAGGCAAAAACTGGAACAAAACATCCAATCTTAAAGCCTTATGCCTCACAAATGGTCTCGAAATCAACTAAAACATCAAAATATGGAATCTGCATTTCAAAAAGAAGCCAACAATACCCATATTGCCTAGTTTCAAAGCGATGTCAAAACGAACCCTCGAAATAGTTTTTTCAAAAAGAAGGATAAAATCATAACTTTATTTCAAAAATATGTTTCCCATATTTTTAGGAGTCTAAAGATGAAAACTAAGCAAAAATAAGTTAAAAACGAGGTCCAAATCGAAGTAAAACCATTTAAAAACTTTATCAGGTAAACTCATCAAAATCCATTTAAAATTACCAATCAAAGTCTTTTTGAAGATGAAATAAAGGGGAAATTGATAATTATAGGATTAGAAACACATTCAAGTCAAAAAAGAGTGAACTTGGGGTTTAAATTGGAGAAATAACGTTTTAAGGTCTTACGGGCAAAAGTCTCCAAATTCCATACTTTAATCCAAGTTTAACAAAAGAGTTTAATGTTAAAGATGGAAGAAATTTGTAGAAATGAGTGAAATGGACCTTACCAAAGCTTAAAAATGGCGAAAGTAGCTCAAAACCACAAAACCCTATGCTCCAAGTCTTAAAAATGATAAAAATGGTGAAAATTAGGTATAAATATATATCCAATACTCGCAATCACAGACCATGTTCGTGATCCCGGTACCTTGCCTAATAGAGGTATCACAATTGTGGACAATGGTTGCAATTGTGATTGTTCCTCTGTTGGCCCGATCGCGACTGCGACCCAAGGCTCGCGATCTCGGGTGCACTAGAAATGTGTGCTCCAGCTGCGGACTTGGTAACTTTCCCAAGTCTTTGTTTCCCCTTGAAATTTATTTGAAATCCCGTGAATGCAAATGAACAATGATACCCTATCAAATTTGACTCTTTCGACTCAATGGCTATATAAGATTTCTAAAAAAATGTCATTTTCACAGAGGTGACCCCCGAATCCCATAATCACAACTTTCTAAATGGAGGGTCAAAATGAGATTTAAAATCCATGAAACCACACCATCCATGTTACCACCCTAAAATCGATGTTTTGGATCTGCTGACGTAGTCTATTCTGCCATCTGTCACACGGATCAAAAGATATCAACTGAAATCACTTATAAGGCTCTCAAAGCCGCCATAGACCATAAAATAACATAAATGGTACAAAAGTTCATTATGAACCAAGCCAATCATCCCTATACCCCAGAAATACCACAACACAACCACGAGGAGGGGTAAAATAGTTAAATCATACAAAAATATATATATTTCAAATATTTCATCAAAATTCAGGTTGTTACATCATTCAACATTAAAAATTTAGTTCATCCTCGAACTAAAGGCAAGAGAAATACCTAAATCAATAAATTACTGGATATCAGTACCACGCATATTAGACTCGACCTCCCAAGTAGCCTCATCTATAGGTGGATGTCATCTCTGGACCTTAACCATAGGCATCGCTCTAGAATGCAACTATCTAACATCCCTAGAAGAAATGATGACTAGATCTTCAACAAAAAATAACCTTTCAACTAAGTAAACGAACTCACAACAAATGACATAACTCATCCAAAATATAATAACGAAGCATGTAAACATGAAAAATCGGATGAATAGATGATAAATCTAGGGGCAAAGCTAACTTATAAGACACTTCACTAATAGTCTGAAGAATCTTAAATAGACCAATATACTTGGGGCTAAGCTTGTGACACAACCCAAATTAGGGCCTTGTCGTAATGGGCATCCTAAGTCCAACCAGGACCAAGGGCCATCCCTGATACCCAACCCAACTATCTAAATGCATACCTTGAGTCAGATGAATTTCGAACATATAACAAGATAGCATAACTTTCTAATTACAAACTCTACGATAGGTCTATAACTAAGAACGACCCAACCGGGTCCAACTGTCCCAACCCACCTAATAACTAAACTAAACCATGAACAAATAACTAATTAATAATAAAACTAAGTTCCATAACATACCATAAAAGGATGGAACAGCGAGAAATTTAGTCCAACGGTATCAACCGTAATACCAATTACAATACTAAGGCTAACAACATTACTGATTCCGTCTATACCAACCCTTAGTAGATCCATAAAAGCCTCTAATAAAAAGAAAACCAATATCTGATTGGGACGTGCCCCCAACCATAGACAAAACCAATATCCACAAATAAACCAAAGTATGAGAAAATATCCATGAAATAAAGCCTTTAGAAAGATGAAAGCTCACCACTTCAATCAAATAATTGATCCCGAACATCCGATAGCTAAGCAGGAGGAGTAAAATGGCCAATTCCTATATTACGTGGGGATATAGTCACTCGAAGATAGGTTAGAGGGTGAACGGTAGCATGAACTTAGGATAAGGATAAAATAATGCAATCCAATAAAACCAAGTAAACCAACCATATGCAAACAAACCATACATGTATATATAACCATGTCAGGAAAGGGAATAAGGTTTAGCATGCATTAAAATCATTAACCTAGGTGTGCAAAGCTTAACTATCCTAAACCATCAATGAGCTATATGGGTATAGTGTAACCCCTTGAACAAGCCCCGATACGTTTAGCTGCACAAACTGGAGATACCATAAGAGTAGGGGATTCTCGAGTACCCTTTGCTCTCTATGATACATGTGTATAGTGTACTTAGAGGATTCCTGTGTACCTCATAAGTATCATATATGGTCGCCATGACAAACCCCTCATGTCGGGAAATATGAGTTTCCATTATTCATCCGTTTGACTTACACCGTCACTATTATTTATCATACCTCACCATTCTTCCCCAATTAAAACTATTTTCCATCCAACCGATTTGTTATTAATCAAGGCTATGATTTGTGGTATTGTCATACCGACTATAACTTGCAAGTATTGTCCTTAGCCGAACCTTAAGAGTTGAATGGAGTTCCATGTACCCATAGATCACATTACAAAGTTAACTTAGGAGAGTCCCATGTACCCTACACGTGTTCCATTATTATGATTACTTGGGGGATTCCATTATACCCCACAAGTGTGTTTATTTAACCAAACAATTTCATTTAACCATTCCAAACCATTTAAACCATTAAGGGTTCCATTACCAAACCATACCATGTAATAGTTTTCATTATAAATCCAATATAGTGAAAGCATTCTCATAGGCACTCTATCAAACACAGTGGGGGTATAGTATTCCCAAAACCAATTCTAATTACCAATTAACCATTCCCATGCAACCAAGTATCCAAACCTCCATTAAAATATTATAAATACATAATTAAAACATGGGAAAACCATTACTAAGCATTTATAACCAAAACCCCCAATAGATATATGAAAACCAAAACCATACATAATCATTCCATGAAAACAATGTATAAAAATCATGCCTTTAGTTAGAACTAAAAATGAAGGAAGAGAACAGACCTTATACAATGACGATGATAAGAGAAATCACCAACACAAGCCCAAAATTGATCCTCTAGATGAAACCCTAGCCTTCATTTACCCAAAAGCCTTAGAGAGAATTATAGAGTGTTTAAGAGAAGTTTCTAAGTGTTACATAATAATATAATAGGGTAAATAACTTACCAATAGAATATAAGTCATGGGGCCTTATTAGGTTAAGTGGGGAAATATCCAGATTTCTTTTACTTAAACTCCCAAAAATCCCAGCAGGTGGGTACGACTATCCATACCAGTCGTACTCTCCTATACGTGTGGTACCCACCACTTGTACCCTAGGCTATCTCCCTTGGACCTAACACTATACAAGATATGAATTACACCAAACCATGTCATATCCAAGTATACGACTAGTACCCTTAATCCGTACCCTTGGCAGAATTGAATCACAAGAGGATTGAATACTGTCCACCATACGAGTCCATGGTATGACTCGTACTACCCAAGTCGTACCCATTCCAAAAACCAATCCAACCCACCAACCTACACTGGTCAGTATACGACCAAGGCATACCACTCTTACCCCAAGGTACAATTGGTACCCCCCAAGTAATACCTGGTCTAGAAACAATAAATCTAGGAAATTTTCTAAGGTTTAGGAAACCAGGGTGTTCCAGTCTCCCCCACTAGAAACATTCATCCCCGAATGACGAATAAGGTAGGTTAGATACAAACATGAGTCATTTGCATTATCAAATATTAATCCAAACTTTAGATGTCTCTACTCTTACCATTAAGACAGAAAATAAAGATGTAAGCCAATTACCTTCTTTATTTAAACCAAAACCAAAAAATAAAGATATGTTCAAAAATATATACCTTTCGCACGAATATCCAAAGCATAAAACAAATACGAATATTTAGATGTCATGTACGCTTCAGCTTCTCATGTAGCCTCTTCCACCTTATAGTTCCACCATAGAACCTAAATCAAGGACATATCCTTGGTCCCCGACTGACGAACCTGCCAACTTAGAATCTTAATCTGGACCTCTTCATAAGATAGAGAATTCAAGATCTCCAAACTATCCAAAGGGACCCCCAAAAAAGGATCACCATGACACTTCCTCAGCATGGAGACATGAAATACCAGATGAATGGAGCTCAAACTAGAAGGAAAATCCAACTCATACACCATATTACCAACCCTTCTCAAAGCTATATTAGGACCAATATACAAGGGACTGAGCTTCCTCTTCATGCCAAACTGCATTACTCCATTCATGGGAGATGCTTTTAGGAAAACCTTATCTCCAACCTTAAACTCCAAGTCTATACTCATTACATCTATAAAGAACTTTTGGTGACTTTGGACAGCCTTAAGCCTATCCCAAATCACCTTCACCTTTTCCATAGCTTGCTAAACCAAATTTGGACCAAACATATCCGCCTCCCCAACCTCTAACCACCCAATAGGATATCTACACCTCCTACCATATAATTACTCAAAAGGGTCATACAAATTCTAGAATAATAGCTATTATTGTAAGAAAACTCTACCAAAGGTAGATGCTCAACCCAATTGCCACTATAATCAATCACACATACTCGAAACATATCCTCCAATGTCTGAATAGTCATCTTTACTTTTCTATCAGTCTGTAGATAAAAAGTAGTACTCAAACCAATCTTAGTCCCTATTCCCTTCTAAAAACACCAATAGAAGTGAGATGAAAACTATATACCATGAATAGAGATAATAAAAATAAGCACCCCATGCAGCTTTACAATCATATGAAGATACAACCCCACATAATCCTCCACCAAAAAGGTAGTCCTTAAGTCAAACTGAATGACATAACCAAGAATTCAAAGTGCTCATACCGAGTATGAAAAACCATCTTAGGGATATCTACCTCCCTAATTTTAATCCTGTGATACCCAGACTAAAGGTCTATCTTAGAAAAGAACTTGGCACCTTACAACTGATCAAATAAGTTATTAATTCTTAGAAGAGGATACTTGTTCTTAATCGTTACCATATTCAATTGTTGATATTTAATGCACATCTGAAGGGAATCATACTTCTTGTGCATGAAAACCACCAATACACCCCAAGGGGATACAGCAGGGTGAATAAACCCATTATTTAGAAGATCCTTTGATTGCTCCTTAAGTTCCCTCAACTCAGCTAGAGCCATTCTATAAAGAGGAATAAAAATTAAAAACGTGTTTGAAATCAAATCAATAGGAAACTCAATCTCCCTATCTGAATGAACACCAGGAAGATCATTTTCGAAAAACCTTAGGAAACCCTTTTAGCACCTAAACCAAATGAAAAGAAGGACTTTCTAAGTCAGAATCTTTAACCTAGACCAAATAATAAAGACACCCTTTAGAGATCAATCTCTAAGCTCTAAGATAGGAAATAAACCTCCTCCTAGGAGGTAGGGAACCACTCTCCCACCCTATAATCGGTTCACTAGGGAACCTAAAAATAACCTTATGGGTCCATCGATCCAAGGACATCTAACAAGAGTGTAACCAATCCATCCTTAGGATTATATTAAAATCTACCATATCCAGTTCAAATAGATCCACCAAGGTCTGGTTGCCACCAACAACTACAACACAACCCCTATAGACTCTTTTAGCAATAACTAAGTCACCTACAGAGGTAGAAACAAAAAAATGATCTAAAATAATGTCAGGATTAAAATAAATACACATAGCCATAAATAGAGTCACATAAGAAAGAGTAGACCCAACATCAAGCAAACAATACATGTTGCGAGAAAAGAGTTGTAACGTACCAGTCATGATATTAAGAGATGCCTTAGACTTTTATCAGGATGCAAGAGTATATAACCTATTCCGACCTGTGATAATACTAGAAGCTGGAGCAGATGCAGAAGTAGCACCACTATTTATAAGAGCAGAAGATGAAGCAACCAGATCTTTGACTGCTCTCGAAGCACCCTTACAAACCAGATAATTTTTAAGCATATGGCCTGGCTGGACACATTTAAAACACCTGTCCCTCCCTTCATTATAGAAACCCCTATGCAACCTACCACAGAACTATCAAAAAGAGCATGATAAAGTCGATTAAGCTTCACTCGCCTGGGATTGGGCACCCTTTGACTAAAAACTATCACCACCCTACTAACATTTGTCACACGACTATTTTGGGTAGGGAGAACTAGTGTTAGAGGAGGAACCAGAACCCCTCCCCCTCCCCTATTTTTTTACTATTTACCACCATCCCAACCACCCTACTTAGAGAACTTGCTCCCCTAACCTTGTTTTTCCTAAGCTCTGCCTATTTTTTAATCTTTTTCTCCACTTGCTGCATATGAATGACTAACCTCGATATATCCATATCGTTAATCAAAAAAGAATTATTGCTTTCAAGGATCAAATCCTGAGATAGCCCAAAAATTTCTTAATCTAGCCCTTATATCTGACACCAACTCCGGAGCATACCTGGACATGTGATGAAATATCAAGGCATATTCCTTGACAGATATTTTTCATTGCTTAAGATTCAAAAACTCTTTCACCTTTGCTTCTATCAACTCCCGAGGAAAGAAGCAATCTAAAAAGGCGTTAAAAAAGGCCTCTCACAATGATAGCTCCACCACATCACCCCTATCCCTATCCCACTCCTCATACCACTGGCACGCAATATTATTAAGCTGATAAATACAAACTTCACCACTTCCACATTAGTGGTATGCATCACTCTAAATATTTTATCCATCTCATCCAAAAGCCCCAAGGATCCTTTTCCACCTTCACACCAGTAAAAGTAGGAGGATTCATCTTCATAACCTAGCCAACCTTTGTGGCCTCAGTAGATAGAATACTAGATATATCCTTCGTAGTCAGAGAAGAAACTAACTGAGCAATAACATGGATTGATTGACAAAATTCTGCATTAGTCACCTCACCTTGAGGAGGACTAGTAGCAACTTTTGGAACTCTAGAAACATCAGGGATAGGACCCCTGAACTGAGTATGAACTCCAGATGTAGGGCGTACTCCATCAACATCGTTCCCAGATGTAATACCCCATAAGATCCTAAGCTCGATTAGTCTCTTAGTTGCATGCTTAAGGGGTCTAAGGTTTGAAAATTTCACTAAGTTTTGAGAACTTAGTCATTTTCAAGACCTCTAAACTTTGTGGATTTTTAGTTTTGCCTTCCCAACCCTGGAATATTGAATTTTAAGTTGCTTCATGTTAAGGGAGGTTAAAAGTATCTCTCAGGTGAGTTTTGAGATTTTTGGATGAGGATTAGGGAGTGTTTAAATGGATAAAATAGTGCAGCAACGCGATAGGGCCACAACGCATTTCTCTCTCCCGTGGTGAGGAGCTTCATAATGCATTGCGTTCTCCCCCGGAGTAAGTGGCATGTCATGTTTATTTCTCCTATGGGGAGAGAGGCGTGACACATGGGTCTGTCTCACATAATTTTATTATTTAACTACCCAAAGAGTATTTGAGTCTTTTCCCTCTCCCTATTTAATCTTTAACACTATTTGGGCCTTTCAAAAGGGAATTATTTGCCTCTTTTACTCTAAATTTCTCTCAAGAAACGCTCCTTCTTCCCCAAGAACAAACCCAAGCTTCATTTAAGGATTCAAACTTCTAAGTTTAATCAATCTTCTTGATTATATCTATTAAGGAATGTTGGTTGTTCATCCATGGGTCCCTTTCACTCATGGATCCCAAAAACCTTCTTTTCAACTA
Organism: Capsicum baccatum var. pendulum; assembly: GCA_030864225.1. Classification (NCBI taxonomy): domain Eukaryota; kingdom Viridiplantae; phylum Streptophyta; class Magnoliopsida; order Solanales; family Solanaceae; genus Capsicum; species Capsicum baccatum. Next base: position 67,801,702 of record CM061558.1, on the reverse strand, counting down.
AAGTGTAGATTTTTATCTTATTATGGAGTTTCATATGTTAAAGTTGTATTAAATTCATGTTTTTCCTTAGTAGTTTGACTCAATTCATATCTAAGTATGATCCCATGGAAAGTTAGGTTACCTCATGCTTTCAGATTCAATATGCTATGTTATATTCAAGTGAATTTCATGTTATATTATAAAGTTATGATCTTAGTCACACAATCATGTTGTTTTTCCCATGTTTTATGATATTCCCATGTTTTAGTTCATGATTCTCACATGTTTGATAAAATGTCTATGTTTTCGGTTTTGAACCATGACTTCCAACTATAGTTTTAACCTTTAATATTGTTTTTAATGGTTATTTAGTGCTAGTGGGTTATGAACACACGATACTTATGCATTTACTTATATTTCATATATTTTAAGTAATGATTTTAGTTAAACCATGAATATTATCATTTACTCAATTTTTATGATCATGATGAGCAATGTCAGTTGTTATGTTCAGTGAATTCAGTTCAATTAAGTACTAGTGTCATTTCAGTTGGGAGTAGAATTTAGCACTAAGCGTATGACGGGATGGCAGCTTCCCCATCAGTTTAGGCAGAGTCGTAAGTAGCAGTCCCTATGTTCCTGAACTTCTTAGCCAGTGTAGGATACGCGGGTCACCCATGAGTTTAGGCTTGACTTCTTCTCAAGGGTCACCCATTAGTTTAGGCTTGACTTCCTCAACGGTCACCCATCGGTATAGTATTGAAACCTTGTTCCATTGGGACATTAATTTAGTGGATCCATACAACCAACGTTTGTACCCGTGGCATGGTATTGACACTCTTCTAACTGGGGTTATAGGTTGGACCTCGATTAGCTCAGATTGGGGCATGCCGGTTATATGATACCTTCCACAGTCTTAGTTTAGTACTCAGTGTATTTTAGTTTAGGTTTTATTAACCAAGTGTACAGATTTTTAGTTATTCAGTTATGCAGATTTTAGTCTATCAGTTTACAGCTTATTGCAGTATCACGTTTAGGCTTGGTCTTGCATTCTCAGATATTACATATTTGTGCATTCATGTTGAGATATCTTATGCATTTCAGCCAACCCTTATCTTATATACCAGTATATTCAAAATACTGATTGCATACTCTTCTTTGTGCTATGTTGTCTTATAACAAAGGTTCAGATGCTCAGTTTTTGGGCCTCTCTTATACAACTCAGTGTTACTCAGCAACAGTAGTGGTGAGTCCTTATCTATCGAGGACATAATTTATTTATCTCAGTTATTTTAGTATTTCCTTATGTTCAGTCAGTTGGAGATAGTTGGGGGCTAGTCCCACCAACTCCATCATGATGTTTAGAGGTTTTCAGACAATCAGTTAGATAGTCAATCATTTTTTTCAGTATTATTAGTTGTTCAGACAGATAGCTTGATTTCTAGTGTTTTATCAGATACCTCAGACATTTTTTGATACATATTTTAGTATTCAGTTTTACCATATCTTATCAGTTTACCTTCCGTACATGTGTTGTATTATTATTTTATTCAGTGCTTACAGTAGGTAACAACTCATGGGTTAGGTTGTGGTCATTTGTGGTCGTAAGCACCGCTATCGCGACTAGGGGGTATCCTCGGGTCATTACACCAGGTATGACTTAAGAATTTCCTCATGTTCCAGATCGACGAGGCATGATCTGAAAAGCAAACAAACAAGGATTAGAGAAGATTCTAGGACTTAGACTCAAAGCTTGAAAATAGAATACTAAGAAAGTGAAACATTCCCAAATGCCTTGTAGCCTCTCTCTTATGAGTATGGCATGCTACATAACCCTAAAATAGACTCTACTAGACACGGCTTTGTGGACTCCCAATTGACCATGAACCTAAAGCTCTAATACCAAATTTACACAACTCGATCAAGGGTCTTATCGTAATGGACATCCCAAGTCTAACCAGGACCGAGCGCCACCCCTAATATCAACCCAACCATCCAAATGCATACCTTGAGTCGGATGAATTCTGAACATATACCATGATAATGTAACTATCAAATTACAGAATCTGGGATAGGTCTTTAACCGAGACCGACCCAACCGAGTCCAACCATCCAAACCCACCCGATAACTAAACCAAACCACGAACCAATAACCAATTAATAACAAAACCAAGTTCCATAACAGAACATAAAAGGATGGAATAGTGGGAAATTTAGTCCAACGATATTATCTATAATACTAATGGCAGTACTAAGGATTACTCTAATACTGATCCCTCCCATAATAACCTATAGTAGTTCCACAAAATCCTCTAACAAAGGAAACCAATATTCAGTTGGGACATGCCCCCAACCATAGCCAAAACTAATATCCATAACTAAACCAAAGTGTATGATGCAAGCTCACCACTTTAATCCAATAGCTGATCTCAAATGTATGATAGCTAAGAAAAAAGAGTAAAACGACTGGTTCCTGCATCGCATGGGGATAAAGATGCCCAAAGATGGGTTAGTGGGTGAAGGCTAGCGTGAACTCAGGATAAGGATAAAATAATGCAATCCAGTAAAACCAAGTAAACCAAGCATATGCTTAAAAACCGTACATATATATAACCATACTGGGAAAGGGAACCGGGTTTAGCAAGCATTAAAACCATTAACCTAGGTATGTGAACATTAAACGTATTTAACCACCCACGGTCGATATGGGTCCTGTTTAATCACCTGAACGGTCCCCGATATGTGTAGCCACATGAACTAGAGATACCATAAGAGTAGGAGATTCTCGAGTACCCTTCACTCTCCATGACATATATGTATAGTGTACTTAAGGGATTCTCGTGTACCTCATGATTATTTTATATTGTCACCATGACCAACCCCTTATGTAAGAAAACATGAGTTTCCAATGTTCGTCCATTGGACTTACACCTTCACGATCAGCTATCACACCCCGCCATCTCTGCCCAATTAAAACTATTTTCCATACAACCGATTTGTTATTAACAAGGCTATGATTAGTGATATCGTTATACCGACTATAACTTACAATATTGTCCTTATCTAAGACTTAAGAGATCAAAGGAGTCCTATGTACCCATAGATCACATTACCAAGTTAACTTTGAGGAGTCCCATCTACCCCACAAGTGTCCCATTATTATGATTACTTGGGGGATTCCATTGTACCTCACAAGTGTGTTTATTTAACAAAAACATTCCAAAAGATTTAAACCATCTAGGGTTCCATTACAAAACCATACCATGCAATAGTTTTCATAAAAAATTCAACAATATATTGAAAGCATTCTCGTAGGCATTTTATCAAACACATTGGGGGCATAATATTTCCTAAACCAATTCCAATTACCAATTAACCATTCCCATACAACCAAGTATCCAAACCACCACTAAAACATTGTAAATACATAATTAAAACATGGGAAAACCATGACAAAGAATTTATAACCAAAACCCCTAATAGATATTTGAAAACCAAAACCATACATTAATCATGCAATGAAAACAATGTATAAAAACCATGCCTTTAGTTGGAACTAACAATTAGGGAAGAGAACATGCCTTATACAAAGAAGATGATGAAGATAAATCACCAACACAAGCCCCAAATTAATCCTCTAGATGAAACCTTAACCTTTCTTTACCCAAAAGCGTTAGAGAGAATTATAGAGTACTGAAGAGAAGTGTCTAAGTGTTAAATGATAGAATAATAGGGTAAATAACCTCCCAATAGGAAAATAAGTCATGGGACCTTATTAGGTTAAGTGGGGAAATGTCTAGATTTCACTCACATAAACTCTCGAAAATCCCGTCAGGTGGGTGTGACTATCCATACCAGTCGTACCCTACAATACGAGTGGTACCCACAACGCGTACCCAAGGCCATATCCCTTAGAACAAACATTGTCAAAGGTACAACTCACACCAAACCATGTCGTATCCACGTATATGCTTAGTTCCCTCAATCTTTACCTTCGGCAGAATAGAATCATAAGAGGATTGAACATTATCCACCAAATGTGTTTATTGCATTACTCGTACCCTTCTATACGACTCGTACAACCCAAGTTGTACCCATTCTAGAAACCAATCCAACCCACCAGCCTACACTGGTCAGCAGAAGACAAAGGCATACCACTTGTACCCTAATGTACATTGGTACCCACAAGTCGTACCTGGTCCAGAAACCATAAATCCAGGAAATTTTCTCGGGTTCAAGAACCCAGGGTGTTTCAGCTTGCCTATCTTTTTGAACCTTATCACACACTTCATGGCTAAAACTCAATGGAAAACATGATTACCAACACCAAATCTCAAGGAATAAAGTGTACGATCTGCATAGCCTGCATAATCCGGACTCTATCCAAGGACTCACAAAGCAAGTCCATACCTTGAGGTCTAACCTCAGAAACATCAAACCAACCCACTGGAGAGCGACAACGCCTACCATACCAAGCCTCAAAAAGAGACATATCGATACCAGAACGGTAGCTATTATTATAAGCAAACTCTGCTTAACCCAAATACTGCTCCCTTCGGCCACTAAAATCTATCACTCACGCGTGGAGCATATCCATTAAAACTTGAATAGTCCATTTTGACTAACCATCTATTTGGTGGTAAAATGTTGTACTATGATCAACTCAAGTACCTAACTCATCCTAAAAATTCTTCCAAAAGTGTAAAGTGAACACCAAACCTTGACCTGAAATGATAGACACCGGCACACCATGTAGTCGCACAATCTCATAAATATAGATACGGGCTAGCCTCTTAGAACTGAAAAGGACCTGCACAGGAATGATATAGATAGACTTGGTAAATCAATCCATAATGACCCAAACACTATCAGATCCATGGGAGGTGTAAGGCAACCCAGTCATAAAGTCTATAGTGATTCATTCCAACTTTAACTCGAGAATAGGTGATTTCTGAAGTAATCCACCGGGTCTTAGATGCTCGACCTTCACCTTCTGTCAACACAGGAAACGAGCTACAAAATCTATGCATCCTTCCTCATACCACCCCACCAGTAAAGCTATCTTAAGTCACAATATATCTTAGTCACTCCTAGATAGATAAAATATCTGGAATAATGAGACTCCTCTAAAATCAATTTAATCCAATCACCTACTCTCGACATACAATCTCAGCCCCCAATCCTTAGAATACCTTTGAAATCAAGTGAGGATTCCTTAGCCTCACCACTCAGTACCTTACCTTGAATCAATCTGAACCCAACATCATCAAACTGATAATCTTGAATCTGCTCCATCAAAGAAGACAGCCTCCCCAAATGCCAAAATATACCCAAGTGTTTAAATATCAATCCTAACTATATTATAGTTAAAGATTTAACCTCTAAGGCCAAAGGCCTCTCTTGGGTCAAAAGATATGTAAGCCAAGCTACCCATGTTAGTCAACTTTCGACTCAAGGCATATAAAACCACATTAGCCTTGTTCGGATGATAGAAAATAATTAACTCATAATCCTTAGGCAAATCAAACCAACGACACTGCCTCATATTAAGATCTCACTATGTGAAGAAGTAATAAAGGCTATGATAATCCGAGAAAATTTCACAATGGACTCCATACAAGTAGTTCCTCCACAGCTTCAAAGCAAAAACCACCTCACACAACTCCAAATCATGGGTGAGGTAATTCATCTCATGGAGTTTCAATAGATGAGACACCTAAGCAATTACCTTACCCTCCTGCATAAACACAATACCTAATCCAATGCTTGAAGCATCTCAAAAGATAGTAAAACCCATGACCTCCTTAGGCAAAGCAAAGATAGGAGCTAAAGTCAAAGAATCCTTAAGCTTTTGAAAACTTGCCTCACATGAATCAAACTATTTAAAGGAAATCATCTTCTGAGTCAACTGGTCAACAAAGCTACAATGGATGAAAAAATCTCAATAAAACGCCAAGTATAACCTACCAATCCAACAAAACTCTAAATCTCAGTGGGCAAAGTAGGCCTAGACCAATTAGGAACTGCTGAAATCTTGGCTGGATTAACCATAATACCCTCTTTAGTCACCACGTGACCTAAGAAAAAAACAAACTCCAATCAAAACTCATACTTAGAGAACTTGGCATACAACATCTAATCCCTCAGTCAATGCTCCTCATTCTCATCCTCACTCTTAGAATAAACCAAGATATCGTCTATAAATATAATGACAAAGGAGTCGAGATACAATAGAAACACTTGATTCATCAACTCCATAAATGCAGCTAGGGCATTGATCAACCAAAGAACATGACCAAGAACTAATAATAACTATATCGAGTCCAAATGTTATCTTCAGAATAGACAAAGCTCTAATCCTACACCATTGATAACCTAATCTCTAATCAATCTTTGAAAATATTACAGTACCTTGAAGTTGATCAAATAAATCATCAACACGAGAAATAGGATACTTATTCTTAACCATCACATTGTTAAACTGTTGATAATCAATACACATACGCATAGACCCATCCTTCTTCTTCACAAACAAGACAGACACACCTTAAGGTGACATACTAGATTAGATAAATCCCTTATCCAAAAAATCCTATAACTAATTCTTTAATTATTTCAACTCAGTTGGGGCCATGCTCTGAGGAGGAATAGAAATAGGCTTGGTGCCTAGTTCAATATGAATAGAAAAATCAGTATCACAATTTGAAGGCATACTAAAAAGATTTTTTCAGAACAAATCCATGAACTCATAGACAACATGAACAAAATCCAAAGAAGGGGGCAAAAAACACTAGTATCACAAATATGATCCAAATAAGATAAACATCCCCTCTCAACTAATCTACGAGGTTGAAGATAAGATATAAACCTCTTAGGATCTGAATGAAGCATACCCTTCCAAGATAATATTGGCACACTCGGCCAAGCTAAAGTCACGCTCTTAGCATAACAATCTTGGAAAGTATGATAAGGATCCAACCAATCCATACCCAAAATAACATCGATATAAACCATATCTAACACAAGCAAATCTACCCAAGTCTCACGCCTAGCAATAGTAATAATACATGATCTATACACCCGATCTACCACTAAAGAATCTCCTGCAGGGGTAGATATAAAAGTAGACATGTCAATAGGCTCAGTAATAGAATCAAAACCCTATGAAAAATATTCAGACACATAGTAGAATGTTAATCCAGGATAAAATAACATAGATGTAGATTTAAAATAAATAGGGATGATACTTGCGATCACAACATCAAAAGCCTCTGCCTATGGTATGGCTGGTATAATATAGGAATATCCACGACCACCAACTGGCTGAGTGGCCCCATGACTACCACTATGGGCTCCACTACCTCTACCCCTCGCACCTTTAGTAGAACTCCCACCTATGATTGCTAAAATAAGAGTAGCCCTAATTATGTAGTAGGGACAGTTCTTTGACAAATGGTACACAAAGTAACCTTTATGGCTCGACTAATAAGATAAGGAACCACTTGGTTTGGACGACCACCTTGAACTTCTAGGCTAGAAGACCCACGAAAAAAACTCTACAAGGCTGCCTATACTATCCTACCATGATACCCACGAGAACCTCTAATATCTCTACCTCAAGAAGCCTTACCTCTAAACTCACCAAAATGGTGCACCTTCTTGGCGCCTCCTTGAGATGCTTATAAAATATCCTTAGTCATTTTAGTATTGTCCACTATACTATGAAAAGATGCTTTAAATACAACCATCTAAAATCTAATAAACTAGAGAGAGAAACCCAAACCCTTTACAAACTTCTAAATCTTCTTAAACTCAGGGAAATACTAGAATAAGAATATATGGAAAAGGCATAGAAGCGTGCCTCATACTTTTAACATGTCATAGAGCCCTACTCTAGGTGATCAAACTTATCTCTCCTCTAATCCCTTACTTTATAAAGCATAAATATCTCTAAAATGGCATTGAAAAATTGATCCCATATTATCTTAGGAGAATTAAAAGGTCCACAACCAACAAGTAATCTCCACCAATCTCTAGTAGCATCTCTCAGATGATAAGTAGTATAAGAAATCCCATGCGGCTCAAGCAAAGCAAAATTATGCAACTTTTCCCAATAGTCAATCAAGAACTCATTGGAATCCTCACCTATAGACCCACTAAATCTAGGAGGATGCAAATGAGTAATTCTCTCAAACCTCCTTTGAACCTTAAAAGACATCACAATACTCACAATAAGAAGAGGCATGGTAAATGTAGTGGTCTGAGATCCCATCTAGGAAGGTAAGATAGATGAAGGCTAAACCCCTAATCTTAGAACATCATACTCAAATATTGGAGATGATGGAAGAATACTACTCGGGGTCTGAGGAGTACCTAAAATAAAAGCAGGTACAACTGAAGGATCCATACTCGGAATTAGAAAAATACCTAACATAACCAAAGGAGAACCCTCTAAACAGGTTAGCAAATGCACTAATAACTCCTCTAAGATTAAGGTAAACAAACTCTGATGAACTGGAAGTGAACATACGCCCCTAACATACTCAACACAAGGCTTAGGGAGAGTCCTCTAGCATACTTCCTAGAGGGGGCTGATCTACAGACCCATCTATTCGCTCGAGCTTATCCATGGCCTTACCCTCTATACTAGGCTTTCTCTTAAGATGTAGTCTCCATATCTCTGACCTTGCGGGATATAAACAACACCATATGTGCAATAAAGAGTAAAATATGACTTACAACAAAAGGTATAAAAGCAATTTGTATGACAAAGAAAAAATTAAGGGAAATTTCCTAAGGACATCCTATAGCCTTTCAAAGATAGATACAGACGTCTATGTACTGATCCGTGAGACTCAATCAGACATCCCGTTCTTAAACTCTTCAGACCAATGAACTTGGTTACTCTGATATCAATTTGTCATGACACAAAAAAAGGGTCGTGATGGCACTTGTCACAATGAACCTTGACAAGTAAGCCTATCATACAAACTTATACAAAAGGGGAAAAACAGAAATAACCCCAAGACATAGCTTCTAGAACAAATCCAAGACATACAAATATAATATGAAAGTTGAACATTTAACTAAAATATTATACCAAACTCCCAAAATCTAGTGTTAATAGTGTAAGAACTACTAATACAATACATGAGTCAAATACATCAGAATATCCAATAAGAACAATATTTATCTTGAATAGTAGTAAAGACATAATCTAATATAGAAAGATAGAAGTGGATTCCAGATGCATGAAAGTGTAACCGCTACCTTAAATAACTCTGAAGATTCTTGAAATCAAGCCATACGAGATGCACCCGAACCAAAATCTGTACTAAAAAGGCAAAGTAGGGATTAGTATGGTTCACTTGTACTTAGTAGCTATCGTAGGCTGATCGAGAAAAGTTAAAAATAAAGCATATAAAATACATACTAAGAGAATGTCACCTTCAATTATAAAATACCCCACAACGGTAGCCCACACCACCTTGTACTAATAATATTATCCACATATAATACAACAAAGCGCCATAAGAGCATACAAGTATACATTTATACCACATATAAGCAAAATAAAAGAGGAACAACATATATGATAACATCAAGTACAAGTAAGGAAAGATAAGACAATGGATAGGTAGCAAGTCAAACAGAATATACAATCAGATCACAAGATAATAGGGTAAACACAATAGATGATGTAATGCTTGAGGTTGTTGCACAAACTCTAAGTCATCGCATAGCCTATGAGACCGTTACACAATCTCTATATATATCTATGGAGCTAAACCTTCGTGACATAGGATCCATGAATGGTTCATTAACCCATATATAATCCATATATCATATCTTATCCTTGGCTCATCCCTCGAGAAGGGTTATATAAGATGTCATATTTTCTATCATAAAATGGTGTTGCTAGTGTTTCTTAGTATTTCCATTATTGTACCATTGTTTCATGAATAAGTATGAGGATGCCTTGCTCACAACTAGCCATAATAAGTATTTTCACAACTAACCACTATGATTATTTCCACAACCACCCATAATGAGTATTTCCACAACCAACCAATATACCATTATGTGAGCAAAATATCCACTCATTATTTCCCATTATTCATAAAATCCAACATGATTCATATGCCAATATAGTATGAATACATCACAATATACACTTGGTACCACAATATGCTTTTCATTAAATGAAACATAATTATTTCATGTATACATGCTATCAACATCACAAAGAACCCCACACGGTCACACATAGCACATGATATACCAAATCAACTAATTATATCACATATAGCCCTCACACGGGCACAACACAATAAGATAACCATTTTTATTAATAGTTCCCTGACCCTTAACATGCTTTTATATACGAATTAACTATCTAACTCTGTCTTAAAGAGTTATGCCATAACCTACCTTGAAGTCCAAAAACCAAAACAAAATCTCTAATACTAAAGGCTTATGCCTCACAAATGGTCTCAAAATAAACTAAAACATAAAATTATAGAATCTACGTATCAAAAAGAAGCCAACGATACAAATATTACATTGTTTTAAGTTAGGGTCAAATCGAACCCCCGAAATGGGTTTTTGAAAAAGAAGGGAAAAATCATAAATATATATTTCAAAAACACATTTCCCATATTTTTAGGAGTCTACATCTGAAAAACCAAGCAAAAATAAATTAAAAATGAGCTCCAAAATAAAGAAAAAAATGTTTTAAAACTTTATTGGGTAAAATATTTGAAATCCATTTAAAATAAAGAATCAAAGTTGTTTTGAAGATAACATCGAGGGAAAACTAATAATTATAGGATTAGAAACTCATTCAAGTTAAAAAAATGTGAACTTGGGGTTTAAATTGGAGAAATACCATTTTTAGGCCTTGTAGGCCAAAATTTCCACATTCCATACTTTGATCCAATTTTAAAATAAGAATTTAATGTTAAAGATGCAAGAAATTAGTATAAATGAGTGTAATGGGGCTTACCGAAGATTAGAAATGGAGAAAGTATCTCAAAACCGTGAAATCCTAAGCTTCAAGTATAAAAAATGGTGAAAAATAGCATAAACCAGGTATATAAATACCCATTACTTGCGATCGAGAACTAGGATCATAATAGCGATACCTTTTTTGATAGAGGTATCACAATCACAGACAAGGGTTGGGATCACAATAGTTCCCCTACTGGCCCTATCATGATTTCGGCCTATGGCTCGCGATTGCGTGTGCACCAGTTGGTGACTTGGTAAATTTTCCAAGTCTCTGTGACCACCTCAAGATTCATTCAGAATCCCATGAATGTAAATGAAATATGCTAGCCTATCAAATTCGATGCTCCAAACTCAATGGATATATAAAATTTTTGATAAAAATACCGTTTTCATAGAGTTGACCCCCAAAACCCAAAATCTCAACTTTCTAAAGCGATTGTCAAAATGAGATTCAAATTAGCTGGTGTAGTCCATTTTGCCATCCATCACACAGATCAAAAGATACCAATAGAAAGCACTTATAAGGATCTCAAAGCTGCCAAACGCACAAAATCACATAAATAGCACCAAAGATCATTGAGAATAATATTAATCATCCCCATACTACAAAAATACCTCAACACAACCGTGGGAAGAAGTAAAATAGTCAAATCACACAAAAATGCATATTTAACATATTTCATCAAAATTTAGGTCATTATAGGGAGACACATTTGAACATCACCTGTACCACCTTCCACATCCTCACTAACTTACTATCCCGAGAGAAATTATTTTTTTCTATGTCTAAATCTTTTTGGAGCTTAGTAAAGGCTCGAAATGGGTCCACTAGGGTTGTAATATTGAAGGAGCCAATTTAGGTAAAGGTAATTGAGTCCACTCCAAAGAAACCTCACAAAAGAAAGGTTAGCTTCCCAACACCCAAGAGATACAGAAGCTTGAGTAGAAGAGGTTCTAGACTCCTCACCCCTACTAGCCTGACTACTCTCACCTTTCTCTTCTTTTTGTTACCTCTTCAAGTGCCTATACCCATTAAATAATTAAATACCATGTCACACTTCTTATAGGTTTCGTGATCCTCGATGGGAACCCTCACTTTTTACCAAAACTCTGTGATCAAGAAAGGTAAGAAAAGACCCTCGTCGACCTCTTCCAAGCATAAAGTTTTGCCACTCATCTATAATATGCACCCTTACATTCATCTTAATCCCTGAAAAAGGAAAAGTCACCACCACAGCCAAAGTGAAAGGTCACGTTAGTTATATTTCTCAAAGGATGAATCCTCTGGGATAGAATCTACAACCACACCCTAGCCTCTGCCAAGAAATAGGTACTCTTTGTCTTTTTAAGATTGGACCACTTCATATTCATCTCCTAACCCTACAATGCTAAGATCCTAGGCACCTACTTCATGTTTGACTACTATAACTTGGCCTCAAAACAAGCATTGGAGGGGTTTAGGAACCCTAAGGCATTAGCGATGGTGGTAGTATCCATTGGAACCTTCTAACTCTAAATATGAATGGTGGGGTGGGGCACAAACCAATCAATGATTAGGAGAATAACGTAAAACACCCAAACTAACTCCAGGTTTCACCTTGGGACAACCTCAGTAAGCATGATCCACCTAAATTCCCTCAGTAGATCATGGAACTTGGGTTCCTCTTCATCCATATACCTCATTATAAAGCCCTACTCAGAGAGGAAACACTTTTTTCTCAGGATTTTATTATATTGGTTGTGGATGGTAGTATTAGGGAACCTTTAGTATTAGGGTTAATGTTCTATAATAATTTTGAAAATATCAAAATTATAGGGCAAAAATCCATATTGAGGTTCTATGGAAAATAAAAAACATTCTAAAACTACAATAAAATAAAAATTTAGGGAGCTACTACCAAGTATTGCCGCAATGGTTGATTAACCACTGTAGAAGTATCGCTATAATGTAACTTACTACTATAGTGAAAAAGTTACCAATACAGTTGTCCCATCACCCCTAACCATCAACCTCTTATTTTATGATAGATTTCCAGTTTTTCTATGTATTTTGAGATTTTAGGGTAGATTAGTCTTGGTAAGTTCATATAAGTCTTTTTACAAAAAAATAGGAGTGTATAACACTCAAATTCATACTCAAATCTCCAAATTTGTTGATGAAGATAAACCCTAACCTCCTAGCTCATTCACGGCTAAAATTTTCCCTATACTACATCAATCTTTCGCCCAGGATGCTATAGGAGCATTGCAGATGTAGAAACCAACATGCTCATTATTTTATAGAAAAACTCCACCAAAATTCAACTCAAAAATATTATCTCCAACCAATTTGAAAATTTTGATTTCAATAAATTTCTACAGACTTAAAATAGTAAGAACTCAAGTAAATTAGTAGGAATGATAAATTACCTCACAAATTAATGTAAGAGGAAGATTTAATAGAGATGATTGATAGAGTTTTGAGTAAGGGGAGTGAAAATGGGGGAAATATTCATTTCCCCCATTATAACTGTAGTCGTATCACTACAACGATATATTTTCCCTATCCTAAGTTTCAGTTTTCTTCCAAAATTATTGTGTATTATGTTTTCTTTGAAATATTGGGATATTATCAAGATAACCTATTATGTAAGCATTATAGTGGAGTTTTACCCACAACTGATAGAAACTTGGGGTAATAATTCAAATAATGTGTGGATTTACTAATGATATATGGATTTGTTGCATTAGCTTCAAGATTAATTAACAAAGCATAAAGTAGGAGTGTTATAATAAAATTATGAGGTCAACCATCTTTTAACAAATTGTAGGTCTGCATAATTGAATCATACCTAAAACTCTCAATTCCTACCCCATGGCTATCAAGGATAAACGATAGAGAAATTGGTACCTAATGTAGGTATTAAAAAGTTTTGTTATGCTGAGAAACATTTTGGAAAAGAATTAGGGTGACCAAATCCTCCTATTGGGCTGGTATATTGCCAACCACTGTAGCAGTAAACTAACTATAGCAACAGTAATTCAACCACAGTAGTAGAACCCAACAATAGCCACAAGAGGGTAATGTATGTTTCTTGTGGAAGGATCATGCATAAAAGATAGTGTAGAACTGGACTCAACATTGAACCCAAAAAAGGATTGGACAACCATGGAAAGAACCCACCATTGTCGGTTCAAGCATCTACTCATATTTCACTAAAGTCCTAAAGGATGAAATCTAGGAGCTAACTTATGATTGGTTTCCATGATTGCACCTATATGTGATGATCGTGATTCCAATTATCTGATCACTCTCTTGAAACCTTCCAATCAAGTCAAGAACCTATGATCTTAACGAGTGGTTGTGGTTACATTACACAATTGTCCTTAAGGACCATAGGTTCCTCGATAAGCTTCTCTAAACTCTCATACTAGGATACAGTATCACAATCATAGTTTGACACCATGATCGTTTTAGGCTCCCATCTGAGGAATCCACTTAAACATGAAGAACCCAATCCATCCTGGAACTATTAAGGTTTAAACATTTAAACCCTTAGTAATGACCCAATTAAGTCAAACAAAATCCTTTCCAATCATTTTAATCATTGTAACAAAGAACACTTTAATCTCAATCGATCAAAGAAAAACATAATCAAGTTCAAAATTGTTACCTATATATCACATACTTTTGGCAACTCCCTATCTATATTTTTTGACTTTAAAAAGGAAAATTTGTAAGTGTACATGTTCATACTCTATGAAACTAAATTCCTTTATAAGAATATAGGGTCAAGAGATTAGCATACAACTAATGTTATACAAAATTAGTAGGGTGAAGTTTGAGTACTTGTTTGTGAATGAATGTTTAATCAATGATTGGTCTAAAATGGGTCTTAAAGTAGTCAAACATATTTGGGGTGAAATATGTTAAGTGTCAATGGGCTCCACAACACAACCTATGATTGTAGTATTAACAATAGTCATAGTTTGGTTCGTTATGAGATGCCAATGTCCAAAGTATAAAAGCTCATCATATGAGAACATCACATGATTATGATATCTCGGTACTATCATATTGCGTGGTCATCGTATATGACATACTCTCTAAAATTTGAGACTGTTACTATAATCAGAAGTTATGATCACACCTTTATTTCACAATTATAAGAACAACTCATCTAGCATAATGTTTCCCTAGTACTTTTGGGAACCCTTCCTACGATAGTAAGGTACGACCATACCTTTATTGCACAATCATAGAAACGGTCATTTGAGTAGTTTACTATAGTAACTTCTGAACTTTAAAATGGATGATAAGTTATTTTAATATGGGTACAATGGCAACAAAGACATAAAGTAAATTCAAATAGAAAATCTTAAGAAGCAGGAACTGAAGAACACACCTTCAACCATAAAAAGTGAGTCAGACAGCTCAAGTGGGACTGAGGTGGAGTTTTCCACTAATGCATCTAATGAACAACACTTCCCTCAAGCCATAACATCAAAACCTAAGGAGATGGAATAGGCCAAAGCTACCATATCAATAGCCTTTGTAGAAGTGGCAACCCTGTCAACCTTCCTTAGTCTTAGAAAGTAAGGCAAGTCACCTAACAGGATAAGGGTGAGAAAGATAGAGATATATGTTCCTTAAAGAAGGAGGAAGAATCCAATCTTGAATCCTCTGAAGGTGTTATTACTGCCCCATATCAAAGGGATGTGGATCTAAGATGATAGATTACTGGAGTAACCTTAGAAGACCGAGGCAAAAAGAAGAGGAACAATCAATAAGAGCCTCAAATATTACCATAGTCATTCTAGAAGATCCTGGATTAAGTCTAGGGTTTTTAGAGATATGAGTTGGGGTGGATGAACGTACCCCTTAGACCTATGGGCTAGAGTTGATGAGAGAATATTATGCCAACTATGAGGCTATGCTAAAAAATATGACCCCCTAGATCAAAGACACAAATATCAAGAATCATCCATGGCTTGACAATATTAGAGTCAGAGACACTGAGGTGGAATTCTCTGTCAAGGCAATCTCTAAGGACTTGTTTGGAGGCACATTTGAGCCGGTTAAGGATACTTCAAATTATAATTTCTGGATGAATGACTTAAATAGAGCAAAATGTTGAGTGTCGATGATAAGTTGATACACTAT
Organism: Capsicum baccatum var. pendulum; assembly: GCA_030864225.1. NCBI lineage: Eukaryota > Viridiplantae > Streptophyta > Magnoliopsida > Solanales > Solanaceae > Capsicum > Capsicum baccatum. The sequence goes on along the minus strand of CM061558.1, from coordinate 67,785,570 downwards.
AGGTAGTTGGCGAGCCGCATTGCTAAAAATCGTGAAAATGGTCCATGGGTAAACAAGCACCATGTTATAAGAAAACATTGAAGTTTTCCGCCAAGGCTTGATGATTGATGATGAGATAATGCATTTGACCTAAAGCTAATGATAACAGCTTAAGAATGATCAATAAAGGTTTACTTATTACATTGAATTATAATTGGAGCTGAATATCACGTAGATCATACAAAGCAAATTAGATATAGGGTGCTACAATTCTGCACCAGTTTGCCATTCCCTTTTCTCATCAAATAGTTGTTATTGAACTCAAATGTTTTAAACATTAATGTAGTAGATATATTTATTCGCCTAATACGGATTACATATGTGACACTTATAAAAGATTTTCAAAATTTTATGGCTCAAGCATAGGGTGTTGAGATATCTGAGGTAGCTGAGGGTACACTGGCTAGTGAGATCCTAGTACCTAAAGTTAGTGCTCGTTCATCCCCAACACAAAAGGCTATAACACCATTGGGTATATACATACATGTTCCTACTGGATATATATTGATATCGCATGCATAGTTAGAGTAGATATTGCATACGTAGGCATAGCATAATGCAAGAATTAGAAAGTCAAAAGTAGGGGTCAGACCCTATGTGAATGGTTATATAAACAATTTTGTACAGGTAGTTCATATCCATTTTGATCAATGAGAGAGTTAGATGACAGCCAAGATAGAGACAATGCAGGTTCTTAAAGTGACAGAGATTCAAACTGATATGGATGAGCTTTAGAAAGCGGTCGAAGTTTTGATGGAGCATACAATCTAGGTTGCATCTCCTCCACCACCACTTACGACTTCATTAGTAAATATTACTGGGGATATGGACTCTATGGTCCTTAATTTGTACACTATGACATCAAGGGTTTAGTCAATGATATGGACATAGAGGAGATGAGTGAGGATTTGTAGCAATGTAAGAGGAGGAAAAGAGAAAAGAAAATAAGATGAGAAATAAGAAGGTGACTAAGAAGACCTTTGATGTAAGGATAGTGGAAAGAGTAGAGATAAGACCCACATGAGTGGTAGTTGAGTAGATATTAGAGGTTACATAGATTTCCCTAAAAGCTATCACCTTGAGTTCACCAGCCGCCATCGGTGTCCATCTAGTCAAGAGTGCCCCGACCATAGTTGAGGCTATGAGAATAGCAGATGATAGAGGGGTCCCATTATGGACTCCTATAAATGAAAGTTTGATAGGTGTGTAAAGTTTCCCAGGTATGTACTTTGTCCCAATTTTTATGTTCAATCATTTCCTACAATGGGGACATCGCATGATTTCTAAGTTAAAAGTGGTGGTGTACCACAATCGAGAGTTTTTATTGGTATATTTCTTTTCCCTCAGTTATGCTACCATATTTAACACTGGCATGTTTAAGTATTTTATTTGTTTTTTTTTGTTTTGTTATTTTATGTGTACCATAAAATAAATTTAGAGAAAATGGTGCAGTCAGAATAAATAAAGCATGTGAACTTGTTTTGGAATGAAAGTGATTCCCCTCAAAAACAAAAATTTTTTGTTTTTTTTTTCATTTTACAGTGTTGTATGCTTGCATGTGTTGTTAGCATTAGAATTGCTAGTTATATAACCTAGCCTAGCTTTTTAGAAATAGAATAGGTAGTAAATAAGATGATATTCTCGAGCCAAGAGTGAGCGAGGTTTTACCTAGTCAGCGTGTGTAAGTGTGATCTAGAATTACCTAGTTAGTGCTAAAGTCATATGATAGGAGGATAGGAGAGGATCATAGGCCATTTTTTAAATGGCCCACTATAACTTAAAATCCTACCAAATGAACATATAACCCTTGAACCCACTTTAAGCCTGAATAGATTTTTAATTTGACCTACCCTATTCACCTTTCTAATTTTTACAATGAACCTATTTTGGCCCTGGTCCCTCCTTAGACACTATGTACCTCAACTCAGACAAATTTCCTAAGTTAAGGGTGACTACTATAGGAGTTTGTAGAAAGTTGGATATGAAAAATGTATAGCAAAAATAAAAAGGATTCGGGTGTGGTATAAGAAAAAAATTGGAAAATAAAAAGAAAATGTCGGAAAAAATGAGAATAAAACCACACCTGGTGTCCAAAAGAAAGAGAAAGTTTGAAAAAAAATAAGGGAACAATAATTAAAAAAAATAGGAAAGTCGAGCCAAAAAAGGTGTAGTACCAAGGAGGAATGATTCACTTTATCCAAATATATCATACCCGTCCCAAGACTGCTTACAAGACTATAAAAGACGTATTGTGATCCTAACCCAACTATTTGAATGCTAAGGCGTAGAAAATAAGAAGCATATGATATCAAATGAACGTGACCGGACTTCATTGTGAGAGTTAGAAATTTGATTTAGTACCAGTCTAATAATAAATTTATGACATATATTGAGTGTTGGGGACTTCTTTGATATGGGGGCATAGGAGTTGTAGTCTAGTTGTTTCTTATTTGAGTAGTGTATTAGCCTAAGTGTTAGGTTGTTTATTTATAATATGATGACATTTCTTGATCCCATAGTGTTAGGGTACTTCTTTTGCATATACCCTATATTGGTTGATTTTCCTAATCGAGGGGTGTTGAATAATACTTGTTTTAGTTGTATGCTAAAAATGAAGTTTTGCAAAAGTGAATGCCATAGTGATCTCGATTTTCTAAAATTTAAGAGACATGTTTACTTTAGTTTTCTTTATTTCTTGAGGACATGCATTCATCCTAAGATGAGGGTGTTGATGTTCCTTGAAATTACAACATTTGAGATGCTTAAAAGGGTGAATAGTTGTAAGTATAAAAGTAATTTTATGTGGATATTAAAAATTCTTTGATGTTTGCAGGTCAAATAGGTCTAAATGAGTGGAGTGCTAGATTTTAGATTAAATAGGCATCAGAAAAGCATTGTCATGGCCATGGGATTTGAGCACGGTCATACTTTGGTATCGTAAGAAGTAGAGAAGTACTCTCAGAGGTTACTTAGATGAGAGCTTTCCATAAGCATAACTTGATCATATGATTGTACCATCTGATCATGGGAAGGACATCCTAGAAACATATTTGCAGAAGCTAAGTGTAAAAAGGATTAGATGATACCATCCCATGACCGTACTTTTAAGTTACGGTTATATCATAAAGTATGGGAAGGAACTCTAGATGTGTAAGTTACAAAAGTTAAAGTGTAGGATGATCAGATGACAATATTATATGATCATATGTTGATACAAATGAACTATACTGAAAGTTGTACCATCAAAGACCTGAATATGATAAGTCCCTAATGAAACCACAAGCGCCATAATACGATCATGGTATCTAACCACGATCACCCTTTTTACTCATATGAGACGACCAACTCAAATTTCTTATTTGTGCAAAGATAGGTTTTAGTTTGTCTATAAATAATCATATGGGATTTTTAAAATGAGTATATACTCTTTCATAATTTACAACATTATACAATGATATTCTAAGGCATATTCTTGGGATTTCATGAACATCATTTTACGGTTTCACTTCAAGTTGATATTTTGGACTTTTCATACTATTGTAAGTTCATAATTATCTTTTCGTCAATGAATGCTTTTTGTATGCTTTCAATAATGAGTAGCTAAAAACTACAACTAGGGTTACTGAAACCATGAAGGATTATCAAAGTAGTGGTCAAAGTACAAGGTGAATCTCAAGCGGTATTTAGGCATGAATTGTTGTTTATTTAGATTTGATTTCCTTCAAATGAGTGCATGCATTAAAACTCATCCTATCTCTACTCAGGAATTTAGCAGGGGTAATCGAATAGGTAGTGTTATCTTCATTAATTATCCTTGAGAGGGTAAATGGGAATAATATATTCGGATCATAGATAGGGGTTAGTAATGCAAAACCCATGACACATAAACCTTCGTGCTTTGGGATAGTCATCTACAAAAGGCATATTATAATTGGTTAGATGATACATAACATATCAATTATGTAGGCTAAATAGTAAAAGAGAACACTAAAGTAAAGAGAACCTATGGAGTAATGAACCTACTAGGGAGCACAGTTCTAATACCTTTCTCATCAAACAATCAATACTTGTTACTATTGCACTTTTGTTTAACTAAAAACCCCATCTTTTACTCTATTTCCAACTACTCAGACAAATAATTTATAGAATTTTGACCTATTCCCTGTGGTATCGACCCCAACCTTGTTAGGTTCTATATTTGATTCAACAACTGCTTTATACTTTTTGGGAGGTGTAATTTAGGAAACATCACTAGGGGACAAGTGACAGTGCCAAAGCGCACACACAAGTGTACGTGGTCTTATCATTTAGTAAAGTGGATTCAAGGAAGTCCAAGTATCGATCTCTTAGGGACTTGCATTCGCTGCCTATCCAATTCAATATTAACCAATTGAGGAGAGTAGCAAATAGAGTTTTAAAGTTGTAAATTAAAACTAAACTAAACTAATGCCAAAAAGTAATGACGTAGGACAATCTATCGATAGTACCCCAGGTTTAAGGATTATGAACATCATATTATGTTGTTGAACTTCATTCATTAACTTTCTTATCTTGGTTGTTGATTCGTAGGATTAATTTCATAATAATGGTTTCCCAACCTCTAATCTTTTACCTAAGTTGAACCTTACAACTACATCATTGTGCAGGGATATAATAGTTCACTTAAGTTCTTTAAAAATATCTTCCTATATATGAATCAAGTAACGTATCTAAGTACATCCCTGTCCTAGATACTAATTTGAATTCCTCATTTCATAAAGAAATACAAACCATTCTTTGCTTATTCTGATGTTCTATCTCCCTATTCCCTCTCCCGAGTTCGCAAGGTTGACAATAGATGTATTCTAAGGGTCGTAAATCCTTAAAATAGTTATAACAAGAATAATAAAACAACCAATAATGATGAGAAACCAAAAAACTTAATTCAAAACAAAAGTAATCATGAACATGGCCTTAACCCCGAAAAAGGAGTTTTAGCCTTTAATGGATATATTCATCATCCAATCCCTTGGATTGATGATAAAAAACATAAAATAAACTAAGTTAAAGAGATATAAACCCTTAAAAAAATTTGTGGTATCCTCCTCAATTTTCCAAGATGTCAAAAAGTGTGTAAAAATGTGATACAATATGTATTTATAGCATAAGGGTAAGCCAAATCTCGATAGAAGTTAAATTAGCTTGAAATGCCTAGGTGTGGAGTGGATCATGCGTTGAATTCACCATTGCTATGGAATAGACCGTGCGTCACATGCTAATTGCATGCACTCTCTGGAAGTTGTCTTCAAAAAATTTTCTAAGGCAAGGGAGCACCGAAATAAGCCCGCATCATAGGCTAATCACCTTTAGAACTACCACGCACCTATTAGTTACTATTTTAAGCCTATTCTAAATACATTGGTGGTTTGAACACGTATATCATCCACTCCTATAGATTACACGCTCTCAAGACATTACAGGGGTCCAAAAGTCCATCAATCTGCATATTGTGCCTTCGTTGAGCCATTCTGAGCCTTTTTGAGTTTTTCCCATTTGATTTGAAGCTTTTATATCCTTAATATATCATCATAGTACTGAAAAAAAGCATCATATATCATTAAACACAACAATTTAAAGCTCAAAACAACATAACATCCAACACGACGAACTAGAAACACGAGCTAAGCTTAGGGTAATTTCACTTTGATCTTTAACTCATTGTTTTGACCCTTGGCTTGATCGAATTGAACCTTGAGAATTATAAACAAGTTAATTCACATAGAATTACACATAAAAGCCATTTGGAACACTTTAAACACAATAGAATCCACTGAAATCAACTAGGCAAGCACCTAGCTCAAGCTAGTAACACTAGTTTTCCTGGTTGAACTCTAAATGAATCATTTAGGTACAAACCTGTTTGAAACTTACTCTTAACATCATAAACACATGATTTAACACTTTTATACACATTTATGTCATTATCCACTAGTATAACATAGAATCATCCTCAAAATAATGCTAAAAAGGGTAGAATAGGGACACTAGAATGCATAAATAAACCCAACATCACCTCCCTACACTTTAAGCCTTGTTCATTCTCGAAAAACTCTTAACTATAATCCTCATCATCTAAGAATACTCTAAACTTCTACTAAATGCAAGAAATTCAAGCTATTACTATCATGACTACACGAAATACAAGTATGCTAATCATGTTATTTACACAACTGAAAGCTCATGAACACCACTTTTAAAACATCTTAGCATCAAGAATTCACTCACCTAGTGGAAAAATCATGCATATTTCTCAATCAAAGACATCATACAAATCACTCATATTCATCAAATATGTGCCCCTCACAACAATAGAGTTACCCATAATCACTTACAATTGAATAATTTATAACATGATGGGTACACGAATCAAATTATGATCACTCTCGCAAAGAATTCACAAGTTACCTACAATAAACCATAGTATTTCCCTTAGTGTGATGCTCCACTAATAGTTGAATGTAAAGTTTAGGATCAATCAGGACTTTTTTGAGTTGTAATATAGGCTAAGGGATGGATAGGAACTATTTGGGAATAGTGACTAACCTCTCTAAGAGCTTTAATACACTACAGTAAACATTTAGAAACATTCTCCAAAAAACATATTACACTTTTTCATCCACCCATATCTTTTATTTTGCCCCATTTCTTTTAAGCATTTTCACAAACACATGGAGGGCGTATTGCTTATTCCTTCAAGATTTTTTTTTTCATTCTCTACAATCATGAGAATATTTTCAACAATATTTTATCAATCCCAACCATCACCCATCAATATAAATACCAATAACAATTATCTTGGGGCATCGATTTTTCTTTTTTCTTCTTCAATTTCTCAAATTCCTTTCTCAATTATCATAACTTTTTTTAAAGCACTTAGGAGCATTTTGGATAAAATTATGGTCTATCAAAGAAGGAAATTAGGCTATATATGAAGCTACCAAAGAAAAATCTAAAGTCTCAATGGGGGTTAACTAAGATAATGCACAAGGGTAAGACAAATAGAAGAGGTAAAAATAAGGATATCAAAGAAATGCCAATATCATCTTCTAATCCCACACTCTTTATTACGCTTTACACGCACACCGGGCAAGTTCTAGATATCACATGAAACATGGAATATACAAAATTCTCACACTCACATGGCACATGCTTAACTCATATAGGATCATCATAAACTCCCACCCAAACAATAACATGAATTCAAAATTAACCCAACAAGTGCAAGATTCATTAAAATGAGCCTAAGAGTCTTAAAAAGTAGCAATTCTCACAACTCTCATGCTTTTATCAAACAAACCCACTTGTATCATGTAATAAAAATATCACCAACTCAAATATCTAACTTATTCCTAACCTAAATGTTTTTAAAAAATTGAACCAAAATTTGGGAATTTCCCCACCCCACACTAAAAATCTACTTTATCCCCAAAGTGAATTCAAAGATAAGAGATAGAAATACTCCCTGAGGCTTTTAGTCCAAGCTAGTAGAATCTTCACGCATAAAAGAGATCCATGGGATCCCAGACTCATTCTTTACCATGCTTCAAGCTTAAGTTTATGGTACTCAGACTTCCCATTAACCTATGACTCAACAAAAATAAAAAACTATGTGAAATAAAAACTAAAAACTAAAAGAAAACATACCTTAGCTTGGATTACCTCCCAAACTAAAACAAAACATACCTTAACTTTTTCCTCCACCTTAAGGATATGAATTTCACACCCAACATCGCATCAATCTTTTTTTGCCTTGATCATAGAGAGGTGGTATAAATTAAGGAATGGGTAATGGAATGTGCATGGTAAACCACTCGGCCTTGAAGTGAGGTGTATTTTTATATTACTTAACCAGTGCAAAATCAAGATTATAGGATTCTTGTTCCTCATCTTCACACTCTTCTACTATTTTAAGTGATTCCACACATTAGATATCATCTAAACATAATGTAGAAAATTTCTTCCAGTGAGGCCCAACCAATCCTACTTCAAAATTTACACTATCTACTACACACTTACTTTTATTGACCTTCTCAATTTCAGTCTCAAGATAAAGATGACAATCGAGTGGCTGTGATTCTTGTGTTTTCTCCATAATTTGACTAATATCCTCCTCATATTTTTCTTTGCTTAGCCACTATAGAAATGGTGGCAATGGTATCTCCTCAACCTGTTTAACAATTTTAGTTTTCGAATACTCAGACTTCCTCGAATTATTTATAACTTCATCTACAACAGGTTAGAAAGTTAACTCTACATCTATCTCCAGATTGTTATCTAATTGCTCTACAGTCTCTCGATAGTGCTTCATGTTTGCGAAGAACTGTACATGAGATGCTAAAATTTTCTTCAACATCTCTTCCATATTACTCATTTGAGTTGTGGCCTTTATGTTTAGTTGTTGTTGGTGAAACTATTGTTGGTTTGTCCATGATTGAATTTATGACTGATTCAGCGCCATTCAATTGTAGTGGTTTATATAAGTTTTCCTTTCAGTATAGCCCACAAATAATTTTGAATCAGGATTGGCAACACACATAGCTGCAGTATGACCACTTTGACCACAAACCAAACACAAAGATGTAGTCTGCTCTACAGATAGAACAGTATCCGCATCACATTATGAAGGTCCTGTCAATGAACTTTCATTAAAATCTAGACAATAAGCCGCTTGATGTGGTCTCCCACAAAAACAACAAGAATCGTCATCACTTGATGAAATTTCCATATCATGTTTATGAAATTCAAAATAAATCCTCAAATTATAGTTTTTGTCATGTAATCATGCTATATCATCATATTTTAATAGCATTCCATGTTAATTTCTTAATCTCCACGTGTTTGATAAAATGCCAAAGAGAGTGATTTTGTAGAAGATTTCCCTATTATGGTTGTCGAAGCTTTTACATGCCTTTATTGCTATTTCTATTCAGTGTTGGAGGGTTATGAATACCCAATAATTGGTTGTTTACATAATTTCAGTAGTTTTAGAATGATTCTAGATATACCATGAGAATTATCATCTAGTTTATTCAGTTAAATATAGTTCAGACCAATAATCAGTGTCATTCAGTTACGAGTAGGATTCAGCACCAAGTGTACCTAGGGATGGGGTCTCACCCATAAATTAGGATTGTGATAATGCTCAAATTACACTCTTGAATGGGTGTAAGATATTGTTGTCAATATAAAACCCAACTAGGTGGGGTCGAATCCTACAGGTAATATGGTGTGAACTCAACTTGTTAGCAATTTAATCCACTGATAGTTTAATGTTTCCTGAAATTGGGGTTTAGGTTGACAAGTTGTTGTTTGTCAGTTTACTTTCGGTGTTTGTAAATCAACAGTTAATGAAACAACCAGAATTATGTTCACTAGGGAATCCGGTACATTACAAGTGCTAAAAGTGATTTAAGATTCTCACGGTGGGTAGGATAACAAGCTATATTTATCAATGTTATGCTTAAAAGTCTCTCGACCTACTTAAGCATTTAATTCTCTAATCCTCTCAGACTTAGGGAATTTTTATTTACTACCCAGATTTTACCTCAGGTTAACCAACCTTGTTACAACACTGATTATTAAATAAAGTATTTTCAAGTCTCTATTGATAATTCACTTCCTACTATATTTGATTTCTTTCTATAACACAGCAAAGAAGGTGTGTCTACTGTGTGCAACCAACAGACGTTAATTAAAACTTCAGAATTATCAAGAAATCATACCACCTTTTGAATATTAAATACTTAGTTGTTTGCGATTTAATCCACTGATAGTTTAATGTTTCCTGAAATGGGGGTAGTTTTTGTTTGTAACTTTACTTTTGGTGTTAGTAAATCAAGAGTTTATGAAATAACCAGAATTATGTTCACTAGGGCATCCGGTTCATTACAGATGGTAAAAGTGATTCAAGATTCTCATGGTGTGTAGGATAACAAGCTATCTTTATCAATGTTATGCTTAAATGTCTCTTGACCTACTTAACCATTTAATTCCCTAATCCTCTCAGAATTAGGAAATTTCTATTTCCTATCCAAATTTTACCTCTGGTTAACCAACCTTGTTACAACACTGATTATTAAATGAAGTATTTCCGAGTACCTATTGATAATTCATTTCCTACTATATTTGATTTCTTTCTCAAGCAAATCAAAGCAGGTATTTCTACTATTTGCAACCAACAGACGTTAATTAAAACTTCAGAATTATCAAGAAATCCTACCACCTTTTGAATCTTGAATACTTAGAAACTCATCAAGACCTAACTCTAGATCCCATAACCCTAGATTCATAATAACTAGCGAATCGAAGATTAGATTACAAAGGAAAAATCCCAAAATACTGATAATAATCTCTCAAAAATAATTGTATTGTTAAAGTCAAGAAGTAAAGAGAGAAATATCAAAATATGTTGTCCAAAACTCAAGGTGTCGACCTTGTGCAGAATAATTATGATAATTACAATAATGATAATGATAATGTCTAGAAAACCCTAAAACAAAGCTTTAAATAGTTTACCCTAAATAAGGAAACAAAATCAAGGTTCCAGCTTTTTCTTAAAATAGATGATGACTATTGGTGATGCCTTATCAGGATCCTGATGACTTATCAAGAATGTCGTCAGGTCTTCTTCAAATTTGCACTAGTCCTATCTTAGGTTAACGGCAACTTCGTCACACTTTTTCTCCAATTCCTATGTCCTGCCTAAGTCTAATGGTATTCCTGATAACTTATCACCATTATGACGGCCTATCACAAAATGTCGTCGATTCAACCAGCTGGAACTCATTCTCTGTTTAAGACTGGCGACAAACTTGATAACTTATTAGACCCTTGACGGCTATTCACAAAATGTCATCACAACTTCCACTTTAGGCTAATTCACTGTCTATTGATGACGACTAACCTGATAGCTTATCACAGGGATGACGACTTATCACAAATATCATCAGCCACACTTGTCTTCAGATTTCTTCAAATTTCTACTTATTTGCTTCATTTAATGTTGGTTCTCTATCATATCTGCTTAAACTGTAAAATCAAACATAAACTAATGAAAAATAACTAAAGTTTCTCAAGAACTTGCAATTATTTTGAGTTAAAAGCTTCAAACGTGTTAGCATATGCTCACACATCAACACCCTCAACTTAAAATAGTTGCTTGTCTTCAAGCAAACAAAACATAACAAAGAGAATACAAAGTATAATTTGGCAGCTAACTACTCATATTAGTTCATTATAATTTCACCATCTCCATGGTTAGTCAATTTACAACTCACTGTTGATGTTTTGAAAAACAACCATGCAACTCATAAGTATCAAGATATGAAAAAAATTCAGCAATAACAGTCATGCCATACCAAGATCACACTATCTGAACAAGTCTGTGACTTAGCAACATACCCAATGTGCCCTCACAAAAAAGAAATCCCTTTTTCACCCTTATCAGAATTCACATACATAAACATAGGGATAATCACAAGTCTCACTCTCATAATTAAGTTCTAAAAACTGCATGTCAAATGCCATAAGCTTTCCCTTATAGTCAGTACCCAAATTTTTAGGTAGGTCAGTTAAGATCACTTTAGGGATTTCTTAGGCTTGTAATGTAGGCTAGGAGCTGGTATGATATTCATGGATATTTTAGAGTGACTAAGCCTCCTTAACACTACACTAAACTCTTAGGGTTTAACTTCTCAACCTTCTTTTCTTCCTCTTCTTTTATTGATCACACATGCTCAATATGGATGTAGTCTTTTCAATCATCATAATATCTTTTTATCATCTGTAACATAGGTTTCTCTTTTCTTATTCCTTTTTCACCATATCAAACTTTTTATTCTTTTCTCTTATTCTATCTCTCTTCCTGCTTATTTTGCATCACACATCCCTATTATAGCCATCCTCGACTTAGGATGTTTGCCTAAGTTAAAGTCCACAGTGTCCAAGGAGGACTAGGGCCAAAACAAGTTCATTGTGAGGTAAACGAGAAGGTGAGAGGTTTCACATAAAGAAACAGGCATATAGGCTCAAATTAGGGATCAAGGGATATTATTCACATTGGGAAGGTCATTTAGGCTGAAAGTGGGTTACAATAAAAATGGCCTATGATCCTTTCCTAACCCCTATCTTACAACCTGGGCAGGACTAACAGGACAAGTTCTAGATTCGGCACACAGCAGGAGATGAGTAAGACCTCACCTACACATGGAACACAAGTACATCACATATAACTACTTATCCAATTCATGCAATTTGTTCAGCAAAAATCATTAAGTTACCGGACTAATGCCACAAAAAGATATACCGCAGTCATAGATGAATGCAATTGACACAGTTATAAACTCAGATAAATGAAGAGGTGCTCAAAAGTCACAAAACAAGCTAACTACCTCAAGTACCTGTATTACTCCTAATTATCTACTAAAAATTGTTACAACAACATCCTACCCTACACTCTCAACTTAAAATTGAAAATAAAGCTAAACTAAGGGTTAGAGTATACCTAGAATAGATCAATCTCGGGGTTAATGGGTTGCCTCCCATGAAACGCCTGATTAACATCCCAGCATGACTTAGGTATCTCAATTACTTCAGAATTCATCGAGACAGATAATGGTGATACTTTTCATTGATTCTTTCAGAACAATGTAAATGAAGGTACTGCCGTCATTGTTTTCAAGTTCTATTACTCCAGATGAGTAGACTCGGCTTACTTTAAAAGGGCTCGACCACTTAGATTTTAGCTTACTTGGGAACAATTTGAGTCTGGAATTGAACAGAAGCACCATGTCATCCTTTTAGTAGTCTCATTTCTCTATCCTTCAATTGTGGTATTTTTTCATCTTTTGTTTATATAGATCATTTTGATCATATGCCCTAAGATGAAATTTATCTATCTCATTTACTTGCCCCAGTCTTATCTCTGTTGCCTCCTTCCAATTCAAATTTAGCCTTTAGAGTATCCATAAGGCTTTGTGCTCCAGCTCTATTATTAGGTGGCAAGCTTTTCCATAGACCAACTGAAATGGTGACATGCCAATGGGTGTCTTAAATGTAGTCCGATATTCCCACAGGGCATCATCGAGCTTCTAAGACCAATCATTCCTGTTAGCGTTCACCATTTTGGCTAGGATGGCTTTCATTTCTCAATTTGACACCTCTCCTTGCCCACTGGTTTGTAGGTGGTATAAAGTATCTACTCGGTATTGTTTTACCCCATATTTTGCTAAAGCTGCTCAAAATAATTTGTTGTAAAAATGAGATCCTCTATCGCTTATAATAGTACGTGGTACTCCAAAGCGAGAGAAGATGTTCTTCTTGAGAAAAGCAACAACCCACTTCCCTTAATTATCAGACAATGTTATGTCTTTAACCCATTTTGAGACGTATTCAATAGCAACAAAAATATATTTCATCCCATACAAGCTTACAAAAGGACCTATAAAATCAATGCCCCAGACATCAAACAATTCCACTTAAAGCATCTTAGTAAAGGGAATCTCGTATCTTTTGGAGATTAACCCCCGCCTCTGACATTGGTCAAATTTCAACAAAAACTCATGGGTATCCTTGAAAAATGTTGACCAGTAATATCCACTCTACAATACCTTCTTTGCCATTCGGTTGCGTGCATGGTGACCCCCAACTGGGGAAGCATGACATGCTTCTAATATGCATAATACATCCACTTCCGGTATGTATCTCTTTATAATATAGTCCGAAAATCACTACAAAAGATACGGTTCATCGCAGAAGTAATGAGTCACATCATGCAATAATTTCTTCCTTTGTTAGAAAGAAAGGTTTTCTGGGATGACGTCATTCACAACATAATTTGCATAATCTGCATACCAAGGCAATTTTTTCACAGTTTTTGCTAGGGTCTCCTCATCAGGGAGTGCATCATTTATCTTCATTTCATCACTAATTTCCTATTCACCTTTCATTTTAGATAGATGATATGCAACCTGGTTATCACAACCTTTCCTATCTTTGACCTCAAAGTCAAATTCTTGCAGCAGCAATACCTGTCTAATTAGCCTTGGTTTTGCATCCTTCTTAGCCCTCAGATACTTCAAGGAAGCATGGTCAGTATGGACCACCACTTTGGTCCCAAGTAGATAAGCTTTGGACTTCTTAAAATCATACACTACGGCCAGAAGTTCCTGTTCAGTGATGGTATAATTCTTTGATACTCCATTCAGTGCTTTGCTGGCGTAATATATCGGATGAAATAGTGTGTCCCTCTTTTGTCCCAATATTGATCCAAGGGCTATACCACTGGCATCACATATGATCTTAAATGGTTTTTACCAGTTAGGTGCAACAACAATAAGGGCCTCAACCAGCTTCTTTTTAAGGCATTCAAATGCCTTCAAGCACTCATCATCAAAGGAAAACTTCACTTCTTTCTCCAAAATTTTGCAAAGTAGATTTGCAAACTTTGAGAAGTCTTTTATAAATCTCCAATAAAATCTAGCATGTCTAAGAAAACTATGCACCCCCTTCACTAAAATGGCAGGTTGTAGTTTCTCAATAACTTCCACTTTTGCTCAATCATCTTCTATCCTTTTTTCAGAAATTTTGTGGCCGAGAACGATGCCCTTCTTTACAATATGGGCATGTGAATGTCGTCTTCTCCTAATCTTCAGGAGCAATGCAGATTTGGTTTTATTCAAAATAACTATCCAAAAAGCAATACCACCCCTTTCTAGCATATCGATCAAGTATTTGGTCCATAAATGGCATCAGGAAGTGTTCTTTCAGTGTCTAAGAATTCATCTTATGGTTGTCCATGCAAACTCTCGACCCAATTATAGGCCTGAATGGAATCAACTCATTTCTTTCATTAGCAACCACCGTCATGCCCCCTTTTTAGCCACACATTAAACTAGGCTCACCCACTTGCTATCAGAAATAGGGTAAAACACTCCTGCATCTAACCACTTAATAATCTCCTTCTTAACCACCTCTTTCATTATGGGTTAAGACAGTACTGATGCTCTATGGTTGGAATACAATCTTTCTCAAGCTGAATTTTATGCATATAGATGCCTGAGGGAATGCCAATAATATCTGTGATGGTCCAACCTATATCTCTCTTGTGCCTCTGAAGTACTGAAATAAGTGTGTTTAAATGTTGCTCATCCAAATTAGCCGCAATAATAACAGGTAGCATGTTCTGTTGCCTAAAAACATATACCGTAAGTATCTAGGCAGTTCTTTCAATTCTAACTCTAGAGGCTCCTCAATAGATGGCTTGGCTGGTGGTGTTTGTCGATTAGCAAGGTCAAGGTCTAGCATTTTAGGAGCATAAGGATATGAACCCATTAATGTCAAAGAACAAATGGTCTCTTCATACTCCACAATGCCTTCACTATCATAATTTATTATAATTCCGGCCAAAGATTTGATAACAAGTTGCTAAGCTATGGACACTTCTTGTTCATCCTCATAATACACATCAATTATTAAGAACACACTTATTTCTTCATGTTACTTCATTGACTTACCGACATCAAATCGGACCACTTTATCATTCATCCTGAATAAGAGCTCATTTTCTCTCAAATCAATCAACACACTTTTGGTTGTGAGGAAATGTCGACCCAAAATTATGGGTACCTCAAAGTCTACCTCGCAATCCAGAATGATGAAGTCTACAGGGAATATAAAGTTGGACACCTTCACCAACACATCATACAGAATGCCAATAGGCTACTTTACTGACCTATCTGCCATCACGACTTGCATGTTAGTGGGTATGGGATTTCATAGACCCAACTTTCTATAAATAGTCAGTGGCATCAACTTAATGTTTGCTCCTAGATCACATAATGCCTTAGAAAATTCCATAGTCCCAATTGTACAGGGAATAGTGAATGCGCCCGAGTCTGGCTTCTTCTATACCAAGGTCCTTCTAGAAATAGCACTACAATGGTAGAGATTTTCCTCCAACTCATTGATAACCTTTCGTTTCTTGGTCACAAGGTCTTTCATGAAATTTTTGTATCCTGGCATTTGCTTAAGTGCCTCAACCAAAGGCATATTTATTGCCAATTGTTTGATCATTGCCAGGAATTTGCTGAATTTTGCATCCTCAGCCTTTTTCTTCAATCATTGAGGAAAGGGAGGTGGCGGTCATGGGGCATTTATCAATACCACTTCCTCTTCCTTCTCTCTTTCCTTATCCGAAGCATTAATAAAACTATCCAGCTTCTCAGACTCCACTGGATTGCTTTCTTTAGATTCATCAACAACTACCTCACCATTTACATATTTGCCTACAGAAGGGCCAGGTAATATCTTACTACTCCTAGTGGTAATCTCCATACATGAGCCATTATTTTGTGGATTCTTAACTATAATGCTTGGTAACGTTCTGCTTTTTCTCTAGTTAAATGCAGTGGAAAGTTGGCTCATCTGCTGCTCCAACTATTTAATAGCAGTAGAGTGTGAGTTCACCAACTAACTGATGGATTTCACATTGGTATTTATGGAGGTAACACCAGAGTTGGTGGCCTCAACTCCCTTTAACAATTTCTCCATCATTTCCTCCATGGACATCTTTCTAGAGCTAGTTGTAGCAGTTTCTCGATTTCCAGGAGGAATATATAAACCATTCCCATTATTATTACTTCTCTAGTTTCCTTGCTCCCTATCTTAGTAACTAGGCTTGTCATGCACACTTCGGCCTTGATTCCCTTGGCTATTTTCTCAGAAAACCCCCTAATTATTTACATAATTCACCTCTTCTTCGGGCTCTACATTTACTCGGTCATAATATGTTACAACTTTCACTTTGTCAGTCTTCCCTAATAATAAGTGCTTGGTTAGCAAGTCCATCTGAGTCTTTAGATAGGCCATGTCTTGATCTTGCTCCCCATCTCTCCTTTGTTCAGCAGATATACCAATAGAAAAAATAGGGCTTGCTACTACACACTCCCTAGAATGCCAATCTCGACTCTATTTGGTCATCCTATTTAGCATATCTGAGGCATCTTAAAAAGACAGATCAACAAATGAACCACCAGCAGCATAATCTAAAATATGCTTTGTTACCGAGTTGAGGGCCCTATATAAAGTTTTCATCAAGTGTAGTTCTGTTATATTGTGGTTCAGACACTACGTTAGCTTCTTCTTGAATCTCTCCCAAGTCTCATGCAAAGCTTCAGTAGAAAGCTATCTAAAATTGCTGATCCCATCCCTCAATTGTACCCTCCTAGAGAGTGGAACCATTTTAGGAATGCTTCTTTCAATTGCCTCTAATAGGTGAGTGAATCAGGCATAAGCTCATTCAGCCATAATGTTGCCTCACCAGATAGAGACAATGGGAACAACCTCAACTGAATAGTGTTCTGGCCCATTCCTGGGTTATTAAAAGGTTTACAAATGGTGATAAAATTCACTAGATGCAGGTTTAGATCACACCCAGGAAGGACACCAAACAACCCCTTCAGATTGAGAAGTTGGATCATAGTACTCTTAAGGTTGAACTTGGCTCTAGGTGCCAACGGTGGAGGAATAATTTCACCCGTTTCACCTACCCCATCCATTCCATCATCATCATTATTCAGATCATATTAGATTAGCCGATACTCTTGACTTCTTTGGAATTGATGGTTCCGGTTAATATTATGTGGCACTTGTGTAGGTATCTGTGCTACACGCCTTGGGTTACCAGGTTTTAATAACTCATCATCCCCCAAATCTTCATCCTCAAGTTTTGGATGTCATGCATATTGCCGAACATTTTGCACATTTACCTGAGCTCTAGCTATGGCTTCCAGTCTGTTACCTCTTGCTGTTCTGCCATTCTTCCTATTCATTGCGGTTCCATATTTAGTGATAATAATATTTCTCCAAAACTTCTGGTGCTTGGAATACACTATAAAATCCTGCAAATAAACAAAAACAACAAATAAACATAAATCTAGGAAACATAACTAACAGTTATTTAGCGTATACAAACTTCAGCTTACAACTGTATTCCCCGACAACGGCACTATTTTTGATAAGACTCAAATTACACTCTTGAATGGGTTTAAGCGATCGTTGTCAATATAAAACCCAACTAGGTTGGGGTAGAATCCCACAGGGAATATGGTGTGAACTCTAGTTGTTTACGATTTAATCCACTGATAGTTTAATGTTTCCTAAAATGTGTGTTTAGGTTTAACAAGTTGTTGTTTGTCACTTTACTTTCGGTGTTTATAAATTAAGAGTGTATGAAATAACTAGAATTATGTTCACTAGGGATTTCGGTACATTACAGATCTAAAAGTGATTCAAGATTCTCACGGTGGATAGGATAACAAGCTATCTTTATCAATGTTATGCTTAAATGTCTCTAGACCTACTTAGGAATTTAATTCCCTAATCCTCTCGGACTTAGGGAATTTTTATTTTCTGCCTAAATTTTATCTCAAGTTAACCAACCTTGTTATAGCATGATTATTAAATCAAGTATTTCTGAGTCCCTATTGATAATTCACTTCCTACTATATTTGATTTCTTTGTCAAGGAAATAAAATCAAGTGTGTCTATTGTTTGCAACCAACAGACATTAATTAAAACTTTAGAATTATCAAGAAATCCTACCACCTTTTAAATCTTCAATACTTAGGACCTCATCAAGTCCTAATTTTAGATCCCATAACTCAGGTTAATGGAGTTTAGCCACTCGTGATGTAACAAAAGAAACACATAATTGAATTCATTATTTGAAAGATAAACTTATAGAGATGAATAATAACTAGTAAATCAAAGATTAGATAACAAAGGAAAATCCCAAAATACTGATAATAATCTCTCAAAAATAGTTGTGTTGTTAAAGTCAAGAAGTAAAGAGAGATAATATCAAAATATGCTATCCAAAACTCAAGGTGTCGACCTTTTGCCGAATAATTGCTATATTTACAATAATGATAATGATAATGTCTATAAAACCCTAAAACAAAGCTTTAAATTGTTTACCCTAAATAAGGAAACAAAATCAAGGTTACAACTTTTTCTTGGAATAGACAGCGACTATTGGTGATGCCTTATCAGGATCCTGACGACTTATCAAGAATTTCGTTAGGTCTTCTTCAAATTTGCACTAGTCCTATCTTAGGTTGATGGCAACTTCTGATGGATTATCAGGACTGTGATGACTTATCAGAAATGTCGTCATACTTTTGCTCCAACTCTTATGGCTTGCCTAAGTCTGACGGCATTACTGCCGACTTATAGCAATTATGATGGCCTATCACAAAATGTCATCAATTCTACCGGCTAGAACTCATTCCCTGTTTAAGTCTGACGACAAACTTGATAACTTATCAGACCTTTGATGGCTTATCACAAAATGTCATCACAACTTCCATTTTTGGCCAATTCATTATCTACTGATGATGAATTACCTGATAGCTTATCACAGGGATAATGACTTATCACAAATGTTTTCATCTATACTTGTCTTCAGATTTCTTCAAATTTCAACTTCCTTGCTTCATTTTATGTTTGTTCTCTATCATATCAGCTTAAACTGCATAATCATACATAAACTAATAAAAAATAACTAATGTCGCTCAAGACCTTGCAATTATTTAGAGTCAAAAGCCTCAAATATGTTAGCATATGGTCACACATCAGACTGGGTCCTTAGAAGTAGTCCCTAAGTTCCAGAACTATGTAGCCAGTATAGGGTATAAGATGTCACCCGCCAGTTTAGGAATGACATTCTTTGAGATATCCCCACCAGTTTAGGACTGATATTTTCTTAGGGGTCACCCGCCAGTTTAGGATTGACTCCACATATCCATTGTTAGTGCCCATGGTATGGTACTAACGCCCTTTCAACTGGGGTTACAGGTTGGACACCACTTATATTAGATTGGGGCATGTCGGCTAGATGATACCTCCTACAGTTTTAGTTCAGTATTCGGTATAGAATTCAGCTCAGGCTTTCTTTACCATAGCATGCAGACTTTCAGTGATTTAATTAGCAGGTTTTAGTAATTCAGTTTACAGATTATTTTAGAAATATTATATGAATGGTCTTGCATTCTCAATATTTCAATTATCATGCATACATACTCAGTTATCTCATGCTATTTCTTTAGTTCTTATATTCATGGATAGTTAACCCATGCATTATAGCCTAACCTCATCTCTTATACCAATATTTTTAAAGTAATGACCATACACTATTTTGTTGCACTATGATGTCTTATATCATAAATTCGGACACTCAGTTTCCTAACCATGCTTAGATAGTTCAATATTAAAGTAGCGGCAGCAGTGGTAAGTCTTTATCTTTTGAGTATAAGTTTATCTATATTTAGTTATTTTAGTTTTCCTCTATTTCAGTCAGTTAGAGTTAATTGGCGTTTGTCCTATCAACTCTACAGTAAGTTGCATAGAGGCTTTTCAGACAGTCAGTTAGCTTGTCGGTGTAACACCCTAAATCTATTACCCAAAATGCTACACGATGCTCATGACCCCGAAGGACCAAAAACTAACCCATGACTGATATCTGTACCTATATACTGCATAATATACCATAAAATGTGGAAATATGAACTAAATTCCCATAAGGTTCAAAACTGAATGAACATCTGATAAACAATGTCTGGAAATGGTATAACAATACCAAAGCAAATCTAAAATAATTTTCTAACATACTATAGTCTAGAAGCCTCTAAACTCTCTAAATAAGGAGAAGATAGGACATGTCCCCAACTAACTCCGACTACTAAAATAAATTAAAAACTTAATTAGTAATGAAATCATCACGTCCTCAAAGGATGAAGACTCATTGCGAACTTTGATCGCTGAACTGGGATGCTACTAATTCTCTAGAGCTCGTGCTTCTAAACTTATGGTATAAGACACCATAGCACAAATGCGTAAATGCTTTGAATGTACTAGTATACAAGTGAGGTAGGCCAAATACAATAGGTTCATATTCATGAACAATACTAACTGACTGACTAACATGAACATGAGAATACATGCATGTATACATAATTTTAACTCATAACGTGATAAGACTGAATACTGAGTTCTAACTACTGAGTTTTACTAATAACGTAGAATTACTAATATCTGAAGGACTGATACTATGTTACTAATACATAAGTAACTGTGTTTAACAGTTCTAATTACAAAGAACTGGTCTAGTTGACTGTATCTGATAGTCTTGAAGATGAATACAGATTACATAAGTTTTGATGACTGATATAACTGATAACATGAATGAAGGTATCTGACAGTCCTGAATCTGATGGAACTATCTGAGTTCTATTCTATATTTGAGTTAATTGTATCTGATAGTCCGAAAATTTGAAGAACTATCTGAGTTCTTTTATTGAGGCTGAGACTAAGGCTGAAACTGTAACTATAGGAAGTGACATCTAATCGACATACCCCCAAAATTAACTGGTAGGTTCCAACTTGTAACCCCAACTAGAAGGGTGTTAGTACCACACCACTGGTAAAGACCTACTGTGAGGATACCTTCTCTAACAGGGAGCTCTTCCGTCAACCCCTCCTAGTAGGTAACCCAAATAAGATGTATATATGTCCCTAAATATGTAGGGTGCATCTTAACCTACGCTGGATATGTAGATTTGGAACTTAGAGATTGCTTCTAGGGATCTCAATCTTATTTAGTGGGTAAGTCCCCATCCCCAGGCTCGCTCAGTGCTAAAACCTACTCCTATCTGAAAGACACTGAACTGATTAACTGAGCAGAACTGATACTAGTGGTATTGTTTAGCAGAGCTAAACTAAACTGAATTTACTGAGTTGCACTGACAAACATAATGTACTGAGTTCTGAGGACTGACTGATAATACTGAAGTTACTAAGATTGACTAGGAATACTGAGGTCATTAAGATTACTGAGTACTGAGATCACTGAGATTACTGAACTACTAAGATTAGTAAGATTTCTAATATTTCTAGGTTTCCCTGAGTCATATGACTGACTGAGTTCTATGGATTATAGCTTGACTGAGAGTATCATGAAAACATGACATGTCTGTAGGTACACAACTAAATTGTTGGGTACAAGTACCTGATGATAGGCGATATTACGCGCCTATATCAATATATTTTGCCCATATTTGTGCCATGTTTTGAGGACAAAGTATATATTTCATGCACTTTTAGTCCTTTTTCCTGTAAGTGAGCTAACGAACATGATTAGCAAAGTTTCAGGCATAAATGATGTAGAATTCAGTATTTTATGGATTACTTGATGCCAAAGAAAGCTTCACGGAAGGAGAAAAGGAAGCTTGGACGCCTAAGGACCAAAAGTGATGCATGGAAAATATGTCCCGGGATAAAAAAGCATTTCTGAAGACTTTGGGGACTAGCAGTAACTTAGTTGGATTTGGACAATTATACATTAACCTAGTACAATTGGGCTAAGTATTTCATTAGTTTAGTAGAATTGGGTTAAGTATTTCATTAGCTTAGTAGGATTTGGTTAAGTATTTCATTATCTTAGTAGGATTAGGATATGGGTATTATAAATACCCTATCATGCTAGAGATTTTTATACATTCAGATTCTTACAATCATCTTTCCATCCTTCTATTCTACAAATAATTCTACAACTCTTCTAATCTTTCCATTAATTCTATTCATCTATTCTTAATCTCCGCAACAAGAGAATCGTTACTTTGCCTAGGAATTCACGCCTAAACACCTACCACTTGAGCTACACGAAATAAATCATTATTGTGGTATAATAACAATGTCAATTGTGATCTCCTTCGCATTCATGGGTAACTAAACTTCTCTGTTGGGGTTATGGAAGCCGAATGAGGTACTATCTATTACTATGAGTTTGTGAATTCGTGACACGTATGCTGCTTATATCATTATTCTCTTCATCTTAATCTAAATTCTTTGTGGTTGCAAACACAAGAATACGCCAGTATAACATTTAACTTGTTCAAAAGAAAGGTTATTTGTCTTGAAAAGAGATAGTATCAAGGTAGTAGGGTCCCATCCCCTATTAAACAGTTAGTTCCATAACTGGATTAACCTCTTGGAGAATTCGTACCGTTAGATACGCTTTAAGCTCGAAAGAGTTAAAGTGAAATAATCCTCGAATAGGTCGAAAGACGCCTGGATTTACCATCGAATACAATTCTCTATAAGCACATGCATGTTGGAATTCAACACACTCATAGCCAATAGAGACGTATAACTCAGAAGGTGGACATAACCCCAACACTTCAATTCTCATTGTTTTACAACATACTAAACATTCTTCCTGTTTACTTTGCTATTTTCAGTTTTTACTTTAATATTTTGATTACACATTACAATCCCCCCTTCTTACGAGACTGCACTAAAAGTCTAGTAATCGTTGCCTACTTGTTGACAAGCTATTCTCTGTGGGATCGATACCCAACCCTGTTGGGTTCTATATTTGCTAATGACCGCTTTACACTCCTACGAGAACTGTAGATTAAGAGTTATAAAAAAGTGGCGCCGTTTCCGGGGAATACAAGTGCCAACTAAGTTCGTGATAATTACTAGACCCTTTGGTCAAATATTCTCGTACTTTTACTTTTAGTTGTTGTTTTTGTTTACTGCAGGTTTTTATTTAGTGCAAGCCCTATACTCGAAGTTCTGGTCAACCATTATTACCTATCAATCCTGAACCACAACGTATTGGCAAAATGGAAGCACAAGCAGAAATCGAAAGGATGGCTGCTCAACAGGAGCAAGCGAGATTAGCTGCTCTTGCTGCCGCTCAAGTACACCAACAAAACATTGATAACCCTGGGCGAGCTGAAATCCTGACGAAGAGGATTTAGGTGATGACGAGTTACTAAACCCAAGGCGTGATGTTGAAATCATAACACCTGCCAACAAAAGAGGTCGACAAGCTCGGTTTAGGTATGATCGCCAACCCATGCAACCAGCTTTTGACGACGATGATGATGATCTTGATGGAGCCGGAGCCACAGGAGCCATTATTCCGCCACCAATAGCGCCCGGAGCCAAGTTCAACATCACAAGCACCATGATTCAGTTATTGTAACTCAAGGGATTATTTGGTGGACTAGCAGGCGATGATCCGAATATGCATCTCATCAACTTTATTTCTACTTGCAAGTCGTTTGACAATCCTGGTGTTGTTCAGAATGCAATTCGATTACGTCTATTTCCATTGTCTCTGTCTGGGGAGGTAACACTATGGTTGAATGGGCTGACTCCTGATTCAATTACAAATTGGAGGCAATTGAGAGACGCTTTCCTAGAAAGATTTTTTCCGCCATCCAAAAGAGCACAATTGAGAGATGAAATCAGCAACTTTCGTCAGCTTCCCACTGAAGCTCTTCACGAAACATGGGAGAGGTTCAAGACAAAGCTAGCGAGATGCCCAAACCATCATATGACTAATGTTCACCTAATGGAGATATTATACAGAGCCTTGAATTCAATAACTAAACTAGTGGTGGATAATGCAGTTGGAGGATCTTTTATGGACCTCACCTTTGGTCAAGCAAGCAATATGCTAGATCGTATGATGAAACAAAGTAGATCTTGGCATACCAGAGATTCCGAGGTAGCAAGCCCCACTTAATCTATTGGCATGACTGCCGACCAAAGAAGAAGAGAAGAAGAACGTGATCAAGATATGGCGCATTTGAAAACACAAATGGATCTTCTTACAAAGCATTTATTATCAGGGAAGACCGAAAAAGTGAAAGCTATTGTGTCAAAAGGAAGAGACGAATCTGATTCGGAAGAGGAGGCCAACTACTTCAACAATCAGGGGGGTTTCCGTGGGAATACCCAAGGAAACCAAGGTCGGAACTATTATGATAAAACTGGAAACAAGGACCAAGGTAGTTGGCGGAACAAGAATGAAAAGAGTTGTTTGTACGTTCCCCCTGGTAGACGTGACACCACCACATCTAATTCTGGAAGTATGGAAGACATAATGGCTAAATAATTGAAAGGAGTGGAAGCAACGAGCGCGGGAGTAACGGAGGTAATTTATGATTTGTCCTCCATGAAACAATTAGTTGATTCATATTCCACTTCAATCAAGCAAATAGAGCAGCAATTGAGCCAACTTTCAGCAGCACTCAATCAAAAAAAGGCCGGCACTCTACCTAGCGATACTATGCAAAACCCAAGGAATGATGGGTCATGCATGGCCATCACTACCAGAAGTGGTAAGGTGCTGGAAACTTCAGCAAAAGGCAAGCAAGTGGTTGACGAAGCTGCGGACTTGGATGACAACGCAATAGGAGAGGAGTCCGTGAAAGACGTCAAGGACGTCACACCTAGCGACGTGCAGCCTGAAAAAGTAGAAAAACAGAAGCAAGAGGAGAAGAAAGCCGTGGAGGGAACAATTCCATACCCACCACCACCTTTTCCCCAAAGATTGAAGAAGGTGGCGGATGACACAAAGTTCAGCAAATTCATGACTATGTTAAAGCACCTGACCATTAATGTTCCATTGGTGGAGGCACTTGAAAAAATGCCTGGGTATGCGAAATTTATGAAGGATCTTTTGACAAAGAAGCGGGCAGCAAGCTATGAGCTTAAAGAAGATGTGCATGATTGTAGAGCAATCGCTACCCGAACGATAGTTCAGAAGAAAGCCGAACCCGCAGCTTTCACTATTCCTTGCACCGTTGGATCTTTGAATTTTGCCAAAGCATTATGTGATTTAGGAGCCAGCATCAATTTGATGCCATTATCAATCTATAAGAAGTTGGGGTTGGGTGATCCTACTCCAACCAACATGAGGCTTGTCATGGCGGATAGGTCGGTAAAATGACCTATTGGTATTCTATGTGATGTATTGGTAAAGGTTTCTTCATTCATCTTTCCAGCAGACTTTGTTATTTTGGATTGTGAGGTAGACTCAGAAGTTCCCATAATCTTGGGGTGCCCTTTCCTTGCTACAGGAAGTGTGCTCATTGATTTGAGAGCTAATGAGCTTTCATTTTGAATAAATGACGAAGTGGTTCGCTTTGATGTGTGCAAATCAATGAAGCAACCCAAAGATCTGAGTGTATTTTTGGTGGCTGATGTTTTCTTTGATGATGAGAAAGAATTACTTGAAGAAGAGCAAATTATTGATGACCCTTTAGCGGTTGTGCTCATGAATGGAGAGAAAGAGGATGCTGAAAATTGTGAAGAAGCTATTTGTGCTCTATCAGGATTAGGGACATATCGCTATGCTCCCAAGAAGCTGGACCTTGATCTCAAGAATCGACCCACACCACCAGCTAAGCCATCTATTGAAGAGCCACCCACGTTAGAATTGAAGGAGCTGCCAAGTAATCTAAAGTACGCATTCTTAGGAAGAGGAAACACACTTCCAGTCATTGTGGCAGCCGATTTGGGTGAGCAACAAGTTGCAACTCTCATTGCTATTCTACGGAAGTATATTAGAGCCATTGGATGGACCATTGCGGATATTATTGGTATTTCACCTGGGATTTGTACACACAAGATTCAGATCGAAGAAAATTGCACACCCACCATTAAGCATCAAAGGCATCTAAACCCACCTATGCAAGAAGTGGTGAAGAAAGAAATCATCAAGTGGTTAGACGCAGGAGTTGTATATCCAATCTCTGATAGTACATGGGTAAGCCCGGTACAATGTGTTCCCAAGAAAGGAGGCATGACGGTGGTCGCGAATGCGAAGAATGAGCTTATTCCACTCAGACCCATCACTGGATGGAGAGTATGCATGGACTACCAAAAGCTGAATTCTTGGACACTTAAAGATCACTTCCCAATGCCATTCATGGACCAAATGCTAGATCGATTAGCGGGGAAAGGATGGTTTTGTTTCTTGGACGGTTATTCAGGCTACAATTAGATTTGTATTGCACCCGAAGACCAAGAGAAGACAATGTTTACATGCCCATATGTTACTTTTGCCTTCAAACGTATGCCATTCGGGTTATGTAACGCACCAACCACCTTTCAACGCTGTATGATGTCTATTTTTTCTGATATTGTTGAAGACACTTTGGAGGTATTTATGGACGATTTTTCAGTTGTTGGTGAATCTTTTGAAACATGCTTGGCAAACCTAAGCATAGCATTGCAAAGATGTGTAGAATTCAACCTAGTGCTGAATTGGGAGAAGTGCCACTTCATGGTAAAAGAAGGTATCGTTCTTGGGCACAAGATCTCCAAAAGAGGGATTGAGGTTGATCAAGCAAAAATAGAGGTTATTGAGAAGCAACCGTCTCCAATTTCGGTGAAGGGAGTTTGTAGTTTTCTCGTTCATGCAGGTTTCTATCGTCGGTTCATCAAAGACTTCTCCAAAATTGCTAGTCCATTGTGCAAACTCTTGGAGAAAGATGTGAAGTTTGACTTCAATGAAGATTGCTTAAAGGCATTTGAATGCCTCAAAGGAAAACTCATTGAATCCCCTATCATGGTAGCACCAGATTGGTCTCTCCCGTTCGAAGTCATGTGTGATGCTAGTGGTGTAGCCGTTGGAGCTGTGCTTGGTCAGAGAAAGGAGAAGTTATTTCATCCTATCTACTATGCGAGTAAGGTCCTAAATTAAGCCCAAAGGAACTACACTATGACAGAACAAGAGCTCCTAGCAGTTGTGTATGCGTTTCAGAAGTTTCGTGCCTATCTATTGGGTACTAAGGTGATCGTTCATACAGACCATGCAGCTCTTAGGTATCTAATGACAAACAAGGATGCAAAACCAAGATTAATTCGATGGGTATTGGTGTTGCAAGAGTTCAATTTCGAGGTCAAAGATAGAAGAGGTTGCGAGAACCAAGTGGCCGACCACCTATCTAGACTCGAGAATGAGCATGTGGCGCAACCTAAAATTCAGTTTTATGATGCATTCCCTGACGAGGAGATATTAGCAACAACAATGGAAAAATTACCATGGTATGCCGACTTTGCAAATTTTGTGGTGAGTAATGTGATACCTGCCAATTTATCTCACCACCAAAGGAGGGAGTTTATGCATGACGTACAACACTACTATTGGGATGAGCCATATTTGTTTCGACGATGTGCGGATGGTATTATTCGACGATGTATATCCCATGTAGAGGTTCCTAATATTTTGGAAGCATGCCACACTTCCGAAGTTGGAGGACATCATGCAGGCAATCGGACGGCAAGAAAAGTATTGCAAAGTGGTTACTATTGGCCTTTGATATTTAGAGATGCCTATGACTATGTTAGAAGGTGCAACCAATGTCAGCGTCAAGGTGCTATTTCGAAACACCATGAGATGCCCATGTCTAAAATTCTTGAGGTAGAACTCTTTGATGTATGGGGTATCGATTTCATGGGTCCATTCATGAATTCGTTTGGAATGAAGTACATCTTAGTTGCTGTAGATTATGTCTTGAAATGGGTTGAAGCTGTAGTGTTGGCTGACAATGAAGGAAAGCGTGTTGTAGCGTTCTTAAAGAAGAATATCTTCTCTCGCTTTGGAGTACCACGTACTATCATAAGTGATGGAGGATCTCAGTTCTGCAACAAGCTATTCAAATCCGTATTGGCCAAGTATGGTGTCAAGCAACATAAGGTAGCCACGCCTTATCACCCACAAACTAGTGGACAAGTAGAGGTTTCCAACCGGGAGATCAAGCAAATCCTTGCGAAGACGGTCAATGCTAATAGGAAGGATTGGTCTCGGAATCTAGATGATGCACTATGGGCGTATAGGACTGCATTCAAAACACCCATCGCCATATCCCCTTATCAACTAGTTTATGGGAAGGCTTGTCATTTACCCATCGAGCTCGAGCATAAGGCATTGTGGGCATTGAAGCAATTGAACTTGAATTGGGATGATGCAATGAATCTGAGGTTGGAGCAGCTGAACGAATTAGATGAGTTCCGTCTCCATGCATATGAAAGGTCAGACCTATACAAGGAGCGGATGAAAAAGTATCATGATCAGTGGATTGTTGGACGAAACTTCCAAAATAATGATATGGTACTTCTTTTCAACTCAAGATTGAAGCTCTTCCCAGGTAAGTTAAAGTCTAAGTGGTCTGGTCCATACAAAGTTATCCAAGTCTACTCGTCTGGAGTAGTTGAATTGGAAGATAATGGTGATGTCTTCAAGGTGAATGGCCAACGTGTTAAACCTTATATCGTTCCTCTTGACTCGATGAATTATCTGGCCATCACTTATCTCGACGAAGTCTAAGTACTCGAGGTAACTATGTCGAGCCACGACAATAAATAAGGTGCTAGATGGGAGGCAACCCATCGTTTATCGTTTATCGTTTATCGTCTTTCATTTTTTTAGTATGTGTTTTGCTTTTAATTAATGAAAATCCAAAAATACGAGTCGTGCCACGACCAAAACTAAGGCTCTTGGTGGGAGGCAACCCATCATACTAATCGTTTTCATTGGTTTTGAGCAAATATAGGTGCAAGAGGTATTCAACGAAGAGATTGGTTTCCAACGACGATTTGGACGTATTGTATGGTAAAGGTGGTAAGTTAGGAATAGTGATGCATAAGTCTATGGATTGAGCATTGCTCATGCCAAAATAGGCATCGACGAAGGCTAGGCCTAGGTAAAACTAGGCCACGAACAATGCAAAACCTATCCTATAGCCCAAGGTCTCGGAATCTAGTGTGCAAAGACATAGGCGCCGCCCATGCCTAAGTATGCTATAGCATAGGCGCCGCCTATGCTGTAGCATTTGGCCTCAGTATCTCATATGCTATACACTATGTGCCGCATATGTCCCCTAAATGCATTACACTATGCGCCGCCTATGCTAGCTTATGCTTTGCATTAGGCGCCGCATATACCATGCTTATGCAAAGCACTATGCGCCGCATATGGACCCTTTTTGTCTCCAAAACCGTTTTTAAATGGGTCAAAACCCGACCCATTCTTTTTCTATATAAAGGGGACTTGGTCTTGAAACATAACCACATTGAAACCTGACCTAAAGGCGCCGCACATCAACCCAAATCATCTCAAAATTCTTCTTTTTTGCTCTTCCAATTCACAAGAACATCTCCAAAGGCTTCAATCACGTAAGTACTCTTTTATTCTTCATCTATTTCTCGTAAGTACTACGTTTATATGTCTATTATGAATTTCTACATCTTGAAAAATTATTGGTGATGTTAATGTGTTTGGATTGTGGATACAAAACCATGTGAGTGAACATATACGTTAGGATAATCTTGACTTGTTTCCGACTTGAATGTGGTTTCAATAGCACTGTTATACTATTTGCGGAATTGCTATGGTTATGAACATTTCTTAAGCTTGTTACTTGGATACTTACATGTTAGACTATCCCGTTCATCGGGATAAGACTTATAGTTGCCTACCGACATAGAAGGTTGTGCTTGTTGATAGAAACTATACCATGATGAAACCCCTATGTAGTAGTCTTGTTTTACCTAACATGAACGTATTACAAAAGTTGCAAGAAGTGATACATCACTACTTTTCTTGTCGGAATATAGCTCCTTAAACGTATGTCGACGAAGTCTTAGTAATCGACCACTTTCACTTCACTGATTTGTATCAACGAACCTAAGTGTGGGGTGGTACCCCGATGGCTTGTTTATAGATTGTTTCCATTGAGTTGATTCTAACATGAAATATCGTTTAAATCTCAGGAACAATGGCACCTAAAGTGAGACAAAATAAGGCTACCACATCCCAAAAGGGCAAGAAGAGAGGTCGCAAGGACCAAGGAGAATCATCCTCAATGCAATTACCCCGCCGAATGTTTGGAATAAAATGGGTTCTTGAGGAGGAAGCCAAAGAATAGTATAGGAACAACAAGGAAAGCAAATATGTTCATGTCGACTTGATCAACAAGGACACCCTAGCGAAGAAGAAGCCGCGTATGTTGGCAAAAATCATGGCATTGAATCTGGATTTTATCTTCCGCGACATGGGAGAATGTAATCTTGATTTGACAAGAGAATTTTACACCAAATGTTCGCCGAAAACCAAGGGCAGCGAAGTCAAGATTCAGGGCCAAGTTTTACAGCTCAACGTAGAATGGATCAACTCCTTTCTTGGCTTACCTTTGGTCGATCCAGCACCATTCAAAGAGCTGTACAGCAGACCTCCTTATAGAGCAATACAACACACACTTTGTGGAAGTAGATCCATGGCAAGGTGGAGCAGATAAAAAGACACCGGACGACACAACACCTTCCCCTATGCTCCATTGAATAGGGAAGCAAGAATCTGGTTGCGTATTGTCAACTCATGCCTTATTCCTGGGACTCAGTACACCAAAATATCAAGAGATAGAGTGTGTTTGGTCTATGCATTGATGACGAATGTCCCTATCAACATTGGGGCAATCATTCGCTCTACAATGCGGAAGGCCAGACTACACAAGAAGTCCCACTTCACATTTGGTAATCTGTTGACAGCAATCTTGCGGAAGGAGGATATCGAAGAGGAACCAGCTGATCACAAACTACCACATAACCCAAAGAAGGTTGACCTCACAAAGGTCAAAGATGCTGAATCAACACATGGTGTCAACCTTAATACTGCGGAGAGACATGCTCGTGATGAGAGTTTCTTCCGTCATCTTTATGGCATGACACGATTCACAGTGATGAGTAGAGGTCGTGTTCCAACTGCTGCAGAGTTCCAACAGCTGGACCATGACTATCCAATGAATATGCATGCACGGGAGATGTGTAGAGTAGGCACATACTTTGAGGAACCTCTAGACGATGATGTGCCGACCGATGATGATCAACGCTTGCCAGATTCCGACGTAGAGGAGAACTCTGATGATGACTCTTATGATGATTCCGACGAAGGGGGTATGACCCCCGACATTGAGGAAGAGTCCGACTGACCAGGTTCTTCGTATTTATTTTCCACTGAGGGCAGTGTCCCGTTTAAGTGTGGGGTGGCGGTATTGCATTTTATACTTCTCTATTCGCATCTATGTTTGTTTACTTTGTTTTATTTCTGTTTCATTTTTTAGTTTAAGTTAAGTTTTTTTAGTAGTACTTTTTTTACTTAGCTTCGCATGAAATTATTCTAATAGGCAGCATGAGATTATAACAAGAGTTTGTGCTAACATCATGACTACTGAGACGTTTAGGCTCTAATTGTGACTCATTATATGATATTGTGTGGTTCAATTCCTTCACTTGTTGGGTCGAGAGTCTATAATACTTCCAATAAAGTCGACCATGTGCCTTGTGTGTGTGAGATTAATAGTATATTCTATGTTTGTAGCTGATGCTAGAACTTGCCTGGTATGTATGCAAAGCAAAAATAAGGAGTGTAAGTTTAGGAGATGATTTAGGCATTTCTTTGGCAACCTATACATGTTTACCTTCATTTTACCTACCCATGGACATCATCCTAGTTAAACCCTTTTTAGCCTTTAACCTACTTCTTTGACAACCTCATATGTAAGACTAATCTATTTTTTTCAAGACCATAATTTGATCCAAATTCCTAAGTACTTTAACGTATAAAGTCATGTGACGAAATAAGAGGAAATTGGGTGAGTATGATGCTTTAGAAGGCATTGGTGCTTGAAATTGCTATGAAAAAAAAACGCTATCATAAGAAGTATGTTATGAAAAGAAAAAAGAAAAGAAAGATGAAAAGTGAGTTATGCTTAAAATTGAAAAACAAAAGAGGAGAACAAGGGTGGTAGAATAAAAGAAAGAAGAAAGGTTGAAAGAAAAATGCTAATGATACAATGTGATGTATTAAAGTGCTTAGGAACTTAGTCACTATTTCTGGCCAAAATAGTCCTACCCGTCCCTTAGCCTACATTACAACCATCAAAAGACCTACTTGATCCTAAGCTTAGCATTCTGACATTTAGTGGAGTATTACACTAAGGGCAAGCCTATGGTCATCAGTTGCTGCATATGAATTCTTTGTGAGAGCGAGAGCAAGGATATTTTTATACCCATGTTTGAAAAAGATGCTATACTTGTGAGTGATTATGGGTAATATATTGTGAGACACACATGGTTGATGATTTTTGGGTAGTTGTGTATGATTCTTTGTACCTTAACTTTTTAATATGAGTTGACCACCATCACGAGTCTATACTAGAGGTTAACCTGTTTCTACTAATGATCGGAAAACTACTCTTTGTTGGTAATTGTTGTGCTTGTCTTGACGAATATTTTATGATTGATACTGTGAAACCCTAAGTTGATGTTTAGACGGACATGATATTTTGTTCGAGGATGAACAAAGCGTTAAGTGTGGGGTGTTGATGATAGGCGATATTACGCGCCTAGATCAATATATTTTGCCCATATTTGTGCCATGTTTTGAGGACAAAGTATATATTTCATGCACTTTTAGTCCTTTTTCCTGTAAGTGAGCTAACGAACATGATTAGCTAAGTTTCAGGCATAAATGATGTAGAATTCAGCATTTTATGGATTACTTGATGCCAAAGAAAGCTTCACGGAAGCAGAAAAGGAAGCTTGGACACCTAAGGACCAAAAGTGATGCATGGAAAATTTGTCCCAGGCTAAAACAGCATTTTTGAAGACTTTGGGGACTAGCAGTAACTTAGTTGGATTTGGACAATGATACATTAACCTAGTACAATTGGGCTAAGTATTTCATTAGTTTAGTAGAATTGGGTTAAGTATTTCATTAGCTTAGTAGGATTTGGTTAAGTATTTCATTAGCTTAGTAGGATTAGGATATGGGTATTATAAATACCCTATCATGCTAGAGATTTTTATACATTCAGATTCTTACAATCATCTTTCCATCCTTCTATTCTACAAACAATTCTACAACTCTTCTAATCTTTCCATTAATTCTCTTCATCTATTCTTAATCTCCGCAACAAGAGAATCGTTACTTTGCCTAGGAATTCACGCCTAAACGCCTACCACTTGAGCTACACGAAATTAATCATTATTGTGGTATAATAACAATGTCAATCGTGATCTCCTTCGCATTCATGGGTAACTAAACTTCTCTGTTGGGGTTATGGAAGCCGAATGAGGTACTATCTATTACTATGAGTTTGTGAATTCATGACACGTATGCTGCTTATATCATTATTCTCTTCATCTTAATCTAAATTGTTTGTGGTTGCAAACACAAGAATACGCCAGTATAACATTTAACTTGTTCGAAAGAAAGGTTATTTGTCTGGAAAAGAGATAGTGTCAAGGTAGTAGGGTCCCATCAACTATTAAACAGTTAGTGCCGTAACTGGATTAACCTCTTGGAGAATTCATACCGTTAGATACTCTTTAAGCTCAAAAGAGTTAAAGTGAAATAATCCTCGAATAGGTCGAAAGACGCCTGGATTTACCATCGAATACAATTCTCTATAAGCACATGCATGTTGGAATTCAACACACTCATAGCCAATAGAGACGTATAACTCAGAAGGTGGACATAACCCCAATGCTTCAATTCTCATTGTTTTACAACATACTAAACATTCTTTCTGTTTACTTTGCTATTTTCAGTTTTTACTTTAATATTTTGATTACACATTACAATCCCCCCTTCTTACGAGACTTGCACTAAAAGTCTAGTAATCGTTGCCTACTTGTTGACCAAGCTATTCTCTGTGGGATCGATACCCAACCCTGTTGGGTTCTATATTTGCTAACGACCGGTTTACACTCCTACAAGAGCTGTAGATTGAGCGTTATCAATACCCCCAGGACACGATGGAAAGAAACTGACATAGCATGACTTACATGAACACATGACCAATACACAATTCATAATTCATATATTGAAGTACTTCATCAAATATGTGATATACATAAACTTGTACAGACATGGGGATTTCATAATATCATTCTAGTTGGACACTTTTCCTTCTTATTGGAATTTAATCAAACACATGATAGGCAGAATATATGTAGACACCATTATTCAATAATTAGACATCATGATTCAATATCTAATTTCATCATCCTAGGATTTAATCATAGGTTCACATAAATTTATATCTATACAAACCAATTCCACATAACATTAATCACCCAACATGGATTTGAATTCAATTGATCATTCTCAACATAAACAAAATAAACCCAACATGAAGTTCATAAAGAAAATGTAAAATCTTTACTTTAGAAAAGAGAGTCTTGGGCTTCATGGATGAAAGGAGTCCATGAATGAACACTATGCATACCTTAGTTCATGATTTTGTGAATATTAATGGTGAAACCTTCTTGAATTTGAATCTCCAAAAGAAATCCTAGCTAGTTCTTAAGAGAAACTTTAGAGAAACTATTATATTTTGGGTGAAGAATGAATAAATCACGTGTTATTGGGTATATATTGGAGTTGGAAATTCTCCCTTTTAACACTATACGCATCTTTAATTTCTAAGAAAATTTCCTGGTTTTCATCCTTGGCGCGACGCGCCACTATCGCGCCAAGTCACTAGAATGTGACAAATGGAAAATTGCACGGTGGCGCGATGCGGAGCTATCCCGTTTCCACCTTGTCTGCGACCTGGACATTTGGCGTGATATGACACTATTGCAGAGCAACACAGGAAATTGACAATTGTCATTTAAGTTGTCTCCACGACATGCTGGAGGCTCAGGTAATACACTGTCTCACTAAAAGGGCTCTAACTCTTCACCCGGGAGTTGGATTTTGGAGAATTTGGTATCGATGGAAATATTATTCAATTACCGACATGATGAAAAGTTAAAATCTTAAAAATACCACATGTACAAAAGTGGATTCATCTTTCAAAGAAAGCTTCTAACATTTTTTAGAAACTTTTCAAGCTAGGAAAAGTACGGAGTATTATAGTCAGTTTTATTCAGTTGGATTTCAGTATTCTCGCAAATGTTTTAGTTTGAATACCTAGTTATATTTTTAGTATTTAAAACTTTATAGCATTATCAGTTGGTTTTTCAACATATATCTTTTATTATCAGTTTTACACAGTGCTTATAGTAGGTACCAGCTCATATGTTAGCTTGTTGTCACTTGTCATAGTAAGCACTATTGTTGTGATCATGGGGTAGCTTCGGGTTGTGACAAGACTTGGAATTTTAGACTAAGGTATCAAAGAGTCCTAGGGAGTTTGAAAAGCAGCATTGAGTAGAGTCTTGTGCATGGGTGTGAAGCATGCCACACTTATGGATAAGAGGCTACAAGACATTTTAGGAAAAGGTTCCATTTTTTTAGTATTCATGTCATGTGGATGATCATAATATCTATTTAAACTCTTTTCCTAATCCATACTTTATTCCATTACAGAAAATACCTCCCAAAAGAAACAACGTAAGATGAAATAGAAATTAATCTACACATTTGCCTGTTCAGAAAGATCCCCTGAATGAGTATGTATCTCATGAAAAATTTAGAGCTACCTTTACTACCTTATCTCATTTAGTATTTATTCAGAATGATTAACAGATTATTATCCTATCTAGGCTTTTGGTTCTTACTCAGTCGAGTGAGAAAAAAAAGCATAGGGAGAAAGGAAGAGAGAATAAAAGGGCCAGAATAGGTAGTTTTAAGTCAAGGTCAAAGAGTGGTAACCGTTCTTATATTCATTAGAAATTTTTATCCCCAGCGCCTTCTTCAGCTAGCACGCCAGTTCCAAAGTTCAGGAATGATAGTTGGGATAAGGCGCCAAGCTCCAAGTCTTGGGGTAGGGTGAATATTGGTTGTACTAATCCGCTCTGTAGGAAGTATGGTAGGAATCATCAGGGTATGTTTAAGGATGGTAGTTGTTTATGTTTAAGATATAGCGACCAGGCCACTATGTCAAGAAATTCCTATAGGTGGGTCAGCATAGTCTGCACGGTCATTCCTAAGTTTCAATTGGTCACCCAACACAGCAGGGTGCTACTTCCAGTGCCACCAGTGGGAAGCACCAGAATAGGCTGTATATATCTCAGTCCTGTCAGAATTAGGAAAGTTCTTCTAATGTTGTTACGACTATATTGTAGGTCTTTCAGCTTTATATTTATTCCTTGCTAGACCCGAATCCTCACTTTCTTTTGTAATCCCCTATATAACAGTCAATTTCGGTATCTGTACTAAATCTTTAGTAGAACCCTTTTAAGTTTTTACTCCAGTACGTGTCTCTATTATACCTTGGTAAGTATACAGGAACTATCTGGTAACATTATCCTAGAAATTCACTTCAGTTGATTATAGGAATAGAGTTATTTAGTTTTAGTTTCCTAATGAACTAGTCATTGAATAAAAGGGTGGTACCTCAGTGCTTAAGGGCCAGCTATGTTTTCAGATCCTTTCTCAGAATATTATGACGACATATAATCTAAAGTTAGAAGAATGAACCCAGAAGTTTAGCAGTAGTCAAGTGGGGATAGTGTTACCTGAATCTAGTAGATTTTGTATCATGGGGTTTGTTGCTAGATAGGTGAATCAGAAGTCTTGAAATAGTGTATGCAAGAATTTGTGATTATTGATTCAAAATTAGGTATGATGATGTGGGTGTGAATTAGGGATGTGATATTTGTAGGCTATGATGGAAGTTAGTGTGGCACATTAAAATTTTTAGAATTTCCATGTTATGTGTTAGGATCTAAGTTTGAATCCAGGATGGTTGATCTAGTAGTAAGAAAAATTGAAATTTTAAATGGCTTATAGATAAGAGGGAGTTGATAGGACCAGTAACCAAGTTAGGCTCTCAGATTCCAGTAGTGATATCAGTGTGTAGTAGAATAGTAGTAAAGGAGGATGCTTCCCAACCCATTTTTGTATCAGTGCAAAGTTTTGTACTTCAGTCATCACGATGCCTACTCATGCCTTACATGTTAGTTCCATGACTACAACTCATATTCTCGCATTTTCCATAGAATTATATATGCTTCTAGTCCCTAATATGAAGAGTTCTATTTCACTCAGTAGTACGAGTCAAATTTCACAAAATTGATGGACTCCAAACTCAGGTCATGTAGCTCATGACTTATTGTATGTTCAGTTCCAAGTACTTATGCTACACTCTTAATGACTAGTGAAATTCAGATTATGTTATGTATATCGTCAGTTGTGATCTTTGTAATTAATCTATGTCGTGTATATTCTATTCCTCAGGCCTTAGTTAAGTGTAAAAATTATGCATAGTATCCTTTCATATTTCAAATCCGCTTGACCTAACCTCTTAGAGACCTTTCCTTAGGTCCTGATAGTGATGATGAAAAATTGTTTAGATGGGAGTGAGTAAATATTTCATGTTAAGGAAAGATTATTACCTGTTTGTTGTATCTCAGGTTCTAAGTGTGGAGGATGGTTGAGGTAGAGCTTTTGATATATGTCATGGTTAGTTGAAATTTGGTGTGTGATTTTCTTATAAATAGCACATGGTAGTTGTTAATGATAGAAGTGGTATAGAATATCAGAAAGATACTTTTGGGGTTGTTGCCTAGAAGATCATGTAAGGTTATCATGATAGGCTTGAATGTATTTGTGAAGAAGCAGCGAGGATTATTCTTGAGATGAGAATTTATGAAAATATAGGGTGTGTTGAATTCATGACTCATATTAGTATAACAGTGTTATGTGTGTTCCTTGTAGATTCGAGTAAGCTTGAACATAGTAAGAGAATTGAGTTCTTCTCAGACATCAATAGATAGAGTTATCAGTTCCCATGTGAATATTTTAAGTAGCCTCAAGTGATGTGTAGTATTGAAGTGGAATGTATAGATGAGCATAAGCTTTCAGTATGAGTTAGTCTATATAGCCAGGAATTTAGTTTAGTAGTCAGACAGACAAGTTCCCATATATATATATATGTATGTTTTCCACCTTCCGATCTAGTCTTACTATCATAAGTCTCATGAATATTGCCATTCCAAGAGATAGTTTACTCACATCCATGTAAGTTGTGAATTTAGTTCAGTTCAGGCATCATGAATCAGACTCAGATATTCAGTCATGATTTAGTTCATAATTTCTCGTGCATTATCTCAGTCTTTCCTTAGTATTTTAGCCAAGTCAGTATCAGTCGGGGGATGAACTATCCCAAGGGGGAGATGATGTAATACCCCAAAGTTTTCATGTCTTAAACCTTCCACTCTTTCTATATAAAACTAGATCCAGCCTGAGGCAATGGTTACTCATAAGTTGACTCTTGTTTCTAATTCATTCTTATAACAATTCACAAGTTATTGCATGTATTCACGAATTCAGTTCAGTCATGTATCATGTTTTAGGCCCAATTATGTAATCATATTTTTAGTTATACATGTTCAGTATATAATCTTAGTTCCTTATGTACTCTCAGCTTAATTAGTCTCATTCGAGGATGAATGTTTCCAAGGGGGAGATATTATAATACCTCATACTTTTCTTAGCTTAGTTCATCTCCTAGTATCACACATAAGAGGCTTAAAGCATAAAAATCCCACTAGGTGTTAGAGAATTGGTCTTATTTTTTGCCTCTTAACTTTGAGGATTTTTAAATAAGTCTTCCCAACCCCAACACATTGGTTTTAGAGTTAATTCATATTCAGGGATGTAAGGAGCATGTCTCGTGGATGTTTCAGATTTTTCAGATAAGGATTAGGTGGTGTTTGGATTTTGATTCCAGCAGCTCACTGTGATAATAGCGATGAGTCACCCATTGCTTTGAGTGGAACAAAGTGATGAGTCACCCATCGCTTTGTGCCACTCCTTTAATTGGCGTTCCAGTTACGAATTTAAATATCTACGGGGCAATTAAGTCATTTCCCCTCAATCCAATTCGTAAAAACACAAAAATTAGCTTCATTTAGGGCATTATTTGCCCACTTTTCTCCAATTTCCTCTTAAGAAACAAAACCTAATCATCCCTAAGATCATCAAATTCTATTCCTTTTTTTCCAAGGAAACCAAAAAATCAACCAAGATTTGTTTTCTTCTTTCAAGCTCAAGGATTTAAGGTATGTGAGATGTTCACCCATGGTTTCCTTTCACCCTGGAGTCAAAGAATCCTCTTTTGATGTTAAATTATGAGTTTTTCCATGCTTTAAATGAATTATCTCCATGAATTACTTGTTATTTTGATTTCAAGATAAGATTACAATGGTTTTCAAGTGGAATGGATTATAGTGTTTTTTGGATGTTGAAGTTCCCATGTCATATTTATTAAATTCAGGATAAATCCTCAATTTATGGTTTTTGTCATGTAATCATGTTATATCAGCATGTTTTAAAAGCATTCCCATGTTAATGTCTTCATCTCCACGTGTTTGATAAAATGCCAAAGAGAGTGATTTTGAAGAAGATTTCCCAATTACGGTTTTGGAAGCTTTTACATGCCTTTATTCCTATTTCCATTCAGTTTTGGAGGGTTATGAGCAGCCGATACTTAGTTGTTTACATAATTTCAATAGTTTTAGAATGATTCCAGATATACCATGAGCATCATCATTCAGCTAATTATTATGATCAGTTATTTGTTCAGTTAAACATAGTTCAGACTATTAATCGGTGTCATTCAGTTAGGAGTAGGATTTAACACTGAGAGAGTCTAGGGATGGGCCTCACCCGTCAGATAGGACTAGGTCCTTAGAAGCAGTCCCTCAGTTATAAAACTACATAGCCAGCGTAGGGTACGAGATATCACCCGATAATTTAGGACTGATATTCTCTGAGATGTCACCAGCCAGTTTAGGACTACCATTCTCTTAGGGGTCACCCGCTAGTTAAAGACTGATGTCACACAACCATTGTTAGTGCCCGTGGAAAGGTACTAATACCCTTCCAATTGGGGTTGCAGGTTGGACCCTACTTAGCTCAGATTGGGCTATTTCGGTTAGATGATACCTCTCACAGATTTAGTTTAGTATTTAATATAGAATTAAGTTCAGGTTTGCTTGACCATAGCATACAAACTTCCAGTAATTCGGTTAATTCAGTTATCAGGTTTCTGTAATTCAATTTATAGATTATTTCAGAAATATTATATGTTTGGTCTTGCATTCTCAGTATTTTAGTTTTCATACATGCATACTCAGTTATCTCATAATATTCCATCAGTTATTATATTCATACACAGTTAAACCATGCATTACAGCCTAGCCTTATCTTATATACCTGTATATGCAAAGTACTTACAACATACTCTTTCTTTGCGCTATGATATCTTATATCATATGTTCGGACACTCAGTTTCCTGACCGCTCTTAGATAGTTCAACATTATAGCAGCAGTAGTGGTAAGTACTTAGCTTTTGAGTACATGTTTATCTTTATTCAGTTATTTTAGTATTTCTGTATTTCAGTTAGTTAGAGTTAGTTAGGGATTTTTCCTATCAACTCCACAATCAGCCAATTAGAGGCTTTTCAGATAGCCAGTTAGTTTGTCAGCTTTATTTAGTTGGATTTTAGTTTTCTCGTAGATATTTTCAGTTTGCAGACTCAGTTGTATCTTAAGTATTTAAAACATTATGACATTATCAGTTTCTTGTTCTGCATATGTCTTTTATTATCAATTTTACTCAACGCTCACAATGGGTACCAGCTCATGGCTTAGGTTGTGGTCACTTGTGACCATAAGCACCGCTGTTACAACTATAGGGTAGTCTCAGGTCATGACAATTAATTTCAAGTCTTATTTTGACTCCTTCATGTTAGTTTTAATCAATGATATTTTTAATATTTGGGGAGTGGGAAGAAGCACAGGTAGCATCTAAGGACTGTACTCTACACTTTGAGGGATCATAGGCTTTTTTACAAATTCTCAAAGCGTGAATTATTTCAAGAGTCAGTGACATTCTTAGGGCATGTGGTGTCTAAAGATGGGATTATGATATATTCAGCAAAATTGCGGTTATTCGTGATTGGGCCTGACCGATATCTCCGACTGAGATTTGCAGTTTTAATAGTTTGGTGGGTTACTAAAGGCGATTTATCAAGGGATTTTCTGCTATTACAGCACCTATGACTAGATTGACTAGGAAGGAGGTTCTATTTTAGTAGTCTAAGGAGTGTTATTCGAGCTTTCTGAAGCTTAGGGGCTTGCTCACTTCAACTCATACATTGACTCTTTTAATTGAGGATAAGGGGTTTACTATAATTATAATGCTTCAAGTAATTATTTGGGTTGTGTTCTAATTTAGTAGGGTCGATTCATTACATATACATTGAGTTAGATAAAATTGGGTGATCGCAACTACCCTACTCATGACTTAGAGTTAGCGACAGTATTTTCACACTTAAGATTTGGAGGTATTACTTGCATGACTAAGAACTATATACATTTAAACCACCATTTGAGACTTCTGAGAATATCCCTTATAGTACCGACTTACTTTGATAGTAGATAACTGTCAACTTACATGTCAATTTAGTGCAAGGCGGTCGTCGTTAATATATTTACCCAACTTTGGAGTCGGGGTTGAATCCAAGAGGAACAATGTGAGTGGCGATTAAAGTAATTTGAAACTATAGGTATAAGTTGAATTCAAACAAATGATACGAAAAGGTAAAATAGGGGTTTCTGATGATCAAACAATAATTAAAGTTTTAACTTGCTTCAGAGCTCAAAACTAAAATTTTAATAGTTCAAATCAGTGATAGAGAGGAACTAGGAATATGATCACTATGGGGAATAATCCATGGGGGAATAATCATAGATCCCACAACCCTAGTTGTGGGTTTTAGTTCCACATAACAAAGAAAGAGATAGAAATAATTATAATCATCATTCAAAGTAATTAAACTTACAAAAGATGAAGTTTTAAGTTGATTCTCTTCTAAGTTCAAGAGAAAA
The DNA here is from genome assembly GCA_030864225.1 of Capsicum baccatum var. pendulum. Taxonomy (NCBI): domain Eukaryota; kingdom Viridiplantae; phylum Streptophyta; class Magnoliopsida; order Solanales; family Solanaceae; genus Capsicum; species Capsicum baccatum. Next base: position 67,742,783 of record CM061558.1, on the reverse strand, counting down.
TTCCTACAACCAAATCAAAGAGTTGAAAATTGAATTCTAAGTTTAGAGAGCCAAAAATAAAAGTGAACTCCCTTGGAATAATTTCCAGATGTTCCAACCCTCTCAATGAAACCCTAAAAGCTACTATTTATATCTGTAAATTAAGAAAAATTCAAAATTCAAAATTCAGATTTTTTTCCTTAGCTGACGACATGTCTGATGGCTTATCAGAGATCTAATAGCTTATCGGACCATGTCGTCAAACATGATTCCCATTTCATGCCTTCTGCTTATGTGTGACGACATACCTAATGGCTTATCAGACACCAGATGGTTTATCAGGGGATGTCGCCAGCTCCTCCTCCAAGTTTGATGATTTTTTCCTTGGGCTGACCACAACTCCTGACAACATATCAGGGCTTTGACGACATATCAAATAATGTCATCACTTTTTCACTTCAAATCTCATGTATTGCCTTAGGCTGGCGGCGTTCTCGGTGGCTTATCAGAATTATGATGACTTATCATAGATGTTGTCACACTTCTGCTCCAACTTTCTCACACTGTCTATAACTGATGATGACTCTAATAGCTTATCACAAGGTTTACGACTTATCAAAAAAGTTGTTAGCTATACTTTCCTCTCTACTTGCTCAGAAATCAACTCTTTTACTTCCATTGTTGCTGGTTCTCTTACATCTTGACTTTTACTGCAATATTAAAGAGAAAAAAATAAAAAATGACAAAAGTTGCTTAACACTTTGCAATTAATCTCAGTTAAAAGCCTCAAATATGTTAGCATCTGCTTAAACATCAATACCTTCAACTTAAAACAATTGCTTATCCTCAAGCAAATTAAACACAACCAAGAGGATACAAAGTTTATTCGGCAGTCAACCATTCATATTTTCTTAAAACATCTTCACCATATTCAAGGTCAATTAATTTAAAAAAACAACTTTGCATATTATTGAAGAACAACAATGCAACACACAGGAATCAAGATATGGCATCAATTCAGCAACAGTAACCATGCATATACCAAGATTACACTATCCAAACAAGTTAGCAACTAGCAACGTAACCAGTGTGCCCTTATTACAAAGTAGTCCCACTTCACTTTTATCAAACATCACATATGTAACCATGGGGACAATCAAAAGATGTTCACTCTAAGAATGAAGTTCCAATCAATATATTCCAAATACCATAGCCTTGCCCTTATTGTCTTTACTAAGATTTTCAGACAGGTCAGCTAGGATCACTATAGGTCTTCTCTTTGGTTTTTAATGTAGGCTAGGGGATAGTATGATACTCGATGATATTTAAAGTGACTAAGCCTTCTTTAGACAACACTATCTTCAGGGGTCTCACTTATTAACCTTATTATTCTTCTCTTTTCTTGATCATACATATTCAGGATGGGTGCAGTCTTTTCTACAATCACTTTTTTTTTTCACAACTTTTCTTTTCTTGTTCTTTTCCACCGCACACATCTTTTTATTTTTTTCTTTTATTCTGCCTTTCTCCATACTCATTTTACATCACACACCCCTATGATAGACACCCTCAACTTAGGCCATTTGTCTAAGTCATGGTGCATAGTATCCAAGGAGGACCAGGGCCAAAACAAGTTTATTATGATATGAATGGAATGGTGAAAGGTATCTTAAAAAGAAATAAACTATTCAGGCTGAAAATAGGGATCAAGGGATATTATGTATATAGGGAAGGTCATTTAGGCTAAAAGTGGGCTAATATCAAAATGGCCTATGATCTTTTCCTAACCCGTATCCTTCAACCTAGGTAAGACTGACCGGGCAAGTTCTGGAATCAACATACAATGGGAACTAAGTAAGATCTCATCGCACATGGCACACATGTATATCACAAGTTACTACTTATCTAATTTATTCAACTGTTTAGCAATGATTATCAAGTCACTAATACCAATTCCATAAAAAGATTCATAGTAGTCACATATAGATGCACATCACACAGTTACAAAGTAGACAATTGGAGAGGTATTTATCATTCCCAAAAAAAATCAACAAAAATATGTCAACTACTGTAGACACTTATTTTTCTCCTAGTTAACCACAACACATCACAAAATAAAACACAATACTCCTAAATATGCTGGATCTACTAGGAACAAGACTCCAGGGAAAAGAGGCACGACAACAACACTCTAAAAGGACATCAACACCCACATGTAGCCCCACCCTCAACTTAAAATCATGCAATGTCCCCAATACGTCAAACTAAAACAAGGGAATTAGAAACATACCTGTGGCACCATGGGTATGAAGATCTAATGTCAATGACATAATACGAATACAAATAAGAAAATACCTTGGGTTGCCTCCCAAGCGGTGCCTAATTTAGTATTGCGGCACGACCCAACTCAGCTTTTTTCTCCACCTTGAGGATATGTATTTCACCCCCAAATTAGAGTCCATTTTCTTGCCTCACTCATAGAGAGGTGGTACAAAAAATAAGAAGTCGAGTAATGGATTGAGCGTGGTAAACCACTCGGCCTTAAAGTGAGGTATGTTTTTATATTGCTTGTCTAATGTAAAATCAAGAATATAGGATTCTTGTTCCTTATCTTCACACTCTTCTACTATTTTAAATGATTACACAGATAATATATCATCAAAACATAATATAGAAAAGTGCTTTGAATGGGGCCCATCAATCCTACTTCAAAATTTACACTATGTACTACACACTCACTTTTATTCACCTTCTCGACATCTTCACTTTGAATTAGGCTAGAGTCTTTATTAGAGATTTTCTTTTTTTCTTCTTTTGCCTCTAGCACCATGTCCTCAATCTTGTAATAATCTCTCATGGTTGGTTTGGTTAGTTAGGAAATCACTAAGGGTTGCTCAACATCAATATAGGGTTCGTTCTCCTCATCTTCACACTCTTTCATTATTTTAAATGATTCCACAGACAAGATATCATCTAAACATAATATAGAAGAATGCTTTGAATGATTGACCTCTGTATCTATCTCCTTATGAATGATTGGCTTCATGTCTTGACACATATCACATATGATATCATATGCTTATTTCTGGAGATCCAACATTCATTGAAATATAGCTTCAATTCCACTCTTCTCAGTGCTTCATTCTTCCTTTTCTTAACCATAAGAACTATCAAACTCATAAGAAAAACTAGAATTTGGATTAGCGCAGTAGGGGGAAGGGGAATTTGGGCAATCACTTAAATTTCCATCTTGACCATCACATAAAGAACAATTATACTCTTGGTAGGATAGAGATGGTGCACACATCGATCTTCAAGGAGCATATCTATAATCTTTCAAAAAGTGAGGTCCATCACAATATGGACATGGTTCATCAAGATAAGATTTTCAACCACCAAGCACATGTTTATTCCACGATGCCATAGTAATAAGTAAACTAAAATAAAAATCTACATAACATAAGAAATAAAAGAAAACTAAAAAAATATTTACAAATTTAAATTCAAGCAAGTAGTCAAAAATTCAAAACCAACTCAATACGCCAAATTGTTCCCCAGCAATGGCGCTATTTTTTTATAACGCTCAACTTACACGTCAATTTAGTGCAAGGCAATCATCGTCAATATATTTACCCAACTTTGGAGATGGGGTCAAATACACGAGGAACAATGTGAGTGGAGATTAGACAAATTTAAAAGTATACCTATAAGTTGAATTCAAAGAAATGACACAAAAAGGTAAAATGGAGGTTTTTGATGATCAAACAATAACTAAAGTTTTAACTTGCTTCAGAGCTCAAAACTAAAATTTCAGTAGTTGAAATCAGTGATAGAGAGGAACTAGGATTGTGATAACTATGATTATTAATCCCCACTAAATAATAACTATAGTATGGGATTCTCATGACTTATGGGAAACACCAAATTATCAGTTTCAACAGTCCATCTAAGTGTTTCTCAACCTACTTAGATGTTGAACTCCCTAATTCTCTCAAACTTAGGAAATCATTCTATTCATACTGCTTTTATCTCAAGTTGATCAATCTTGTTACAATATTAATCATTAGATGGGAGCTTAACCTTCCTAAATCCTTGTTGATAATTCACTACCTTTAGTTATATTTCTCAGTTCGAGCAAATCAATATAAGGCAGGATGTATTATTTACAACCAATAAATAACAATCATAACAAAGAAATTATCAAGATGTCCCTACAATCACTCAAACTCTAACCAACTATTAAATCCATGGGGTAATAATCATAGATCCCATAACCCTAGTCATGGGTTTTATTTTCACATGAGAAAGAAAGAGATCGAAACAATTATAATCATCATTCAATGTAATTAAACTTACAAAAGATGAAGTCTGAAGTTGATTCTCTCCTAAATTCCAGAGAAAATTTCCAGAACCAAATCAAAGAGTTAAAAATTAAATTCTAAGTTTAGAGAGCCAAAATGAAAAGTAAACTCACTTGGAATAAGTTCTATATGTTCTACCTCTCTCTATAAAACCCTAAAAGCTGCTATTTATATTTGTAACTTAAGAAAAATTCAAAATTAAAAATACACATTTTTCTTCTTAGCTGATGACATGTCTAACGGCTTATCAGAGATCTGATAGCTTATCAGACCTTTTCATCAAACATGATTCCCATTTCTTTCCTTTTGCTTATATGTGACGACATGCTTGATAGCTTATCAGAGGATGTTGTCACCTTCTCCTCTAAGTGTGATGATTTTGGTCATAGGCTGACGACAACTCCTGGCAGTTTATCAAGGCTTTAATGACATATCAAAAAATTTTGTCAGTTCTTCACTTTAAATCTAATGTATTGCCTTATGGTAATGGAATTCTTGATTGCGTATAAGAATTCTGACAACGTATAAGAGATGTCGTCATACTTTTTCTCCAACTTCCTCACATTATCTATAGATGAAGATGACTCTAATAGCTTATCACAAGTATGATGACTTATCAGACAAGTCATTAGCTATACTTCCCTCTCTACTTGCTCAAAAATCAACTCTTTTACTTTCATTAGTGTTGGTTCTCTTGCATCTTGACTTTTACTGCAATATCAAAGAGAAAACAATCAAAAATGACAAAATTTGCTTAAGACTTTGTAATTATTCTCAGTTAAAATCTTCAAATATGTTAGCATCTACTCATACATCATTATTAATTGGACAAAGTTTAGGTGATTCAAGATAGGCTATGGATATATCAGAGTAGGCAAAAGAGTTAAGTTGATTGTCATCTTTACACTTTGAAGTTTTGAGTTGGTGTTACAGGTTTTCTCTAAGTATCACCTATGAAGGGCGTGATGAGATTCAGGAAGAAGGATAAGCTCGAACATAGGTATATCAATCCATTTGAGATACTTTAGAGTATAGGAGAGATAGTTTATGAGTTAGCCTTGCCCCTAAATTTTTTAGTCGCTCATCTAATTGAAACACCCCATATTTAAAACTAGAATAAAAATCCATATTCATCAGAGTAGATGTTCCAAAAGCCTAGAATTCTATTTAAATTTAGAGTGTTAATCAATTATTTAGCGTGGGAATCTATTTGAGGATGAATTTAGATCATAGAGGTAACCTAACTCACGGACAAGTTGAAAGCTTTCCTATCGTTCAAGTTTTAGTGAGTGTCAAAACTTAGATCAACTTCAATCGACCATAAATCCTTTTATGTATATAATTAGAGAACCTACTATATGTCAAATCAAAGCTCTTTGAATTAGCTTTACAATGATACCAATTTCACCCAAATCGGATACCAGAGCAAAAATTTTTACGCATTTTACTCCAGCTTGTTAGCTTGGAAAAATTTGTGACGACATTCGTGATAACTTATAACAAGTGTGACGACTTATGACAAACTTCGTCAACCTTAGGCAGAATCCAAGCCCCAGTGACGACATTTCTGGTAAGTTATCACAAGTTTGATAACTTATCACGAATGTCGTCAGCCTTAGGCAGAAATCCATTAATTCCGGTCCCCCAATTACAACATTTGTGATGACTTATCATAAGTCTGGTGGCCTATCACAAATGTCGTCAGCCTTGGATTTTCAGCAACTGGGAAGCGGTTTATTAAGGGTATTTTTGTATTTTTCCTTCAATTCACATGACTTAAAACCCTCAAGGGATGTAACTTTCTCCTATTTTTCTTCAGTTAAATATCCCAAAAAAATTCTCTAATACACTCTCAACCACAAGATTAGGGCTTACTCTCAAGATCATCTCCTCAAAAATAAGAACATTCTCTCCCAAAGGGGTTAAACCCTAGTAAATAAAAATCAAGAACCTTAAAAAAACATTAGATCTCTTTCAAGATTCAAGCTGATTTCACCACTATTTTCACGTATCTTCAATCTAAGGTTTTCGTAGTGTTCATCAATGGATTCCTTTAATCTGTGGAGTTCAAGAACCCTCTTTTAAACTTTGAATCATGAAGTTATGTTGTGGTTTATTAAATTTGTGTGATTGATTGTTATGCAACTCCCAAGTTTGAATATTTATGTGATTTTATGAAATTAGGATGACATACAAATTGAAATATATAAATTTTGGGTGGTTTGAATCATTAAGATGATGAATATGCCTATGCCACAACGTGTGCATGCAAGGTGTTTGATAAAATACCTAAGAGATTAGAAATCATGTATTATATCTAAATATAACTTAAATGACAAGTCATTGCTCTATTTCTTATGAATCATCATGAATTCCATACTAATTGTTGTGTATTGTTGTTGTGATATGGAATGCTTATGAAATTAGAATAATGCAAGTATTTACATGTTATATGCATTCCCTTTCATGTATAAGATATTGAGAACCATGTGTAGTATAAAATCCTTTATTTATGGTATTATGAATTATGGATTCTATTTGTATGATCAAAAAGTATCCTGTGTGTCAGTTTCCTTCCATCGAGTCCATAGGGTACTTGTACCCAAAAAATATAGTTGTGTGCCTAGAGCCTAGCCAATCTCAAGATAATCTCATTCGTGCTATGATCAGTAGAACTCAGTCAGTTACATAATTCAAAACTCTCAGACAGTTATAGAACTTAAGAAATCTCAGTAATCTAAGTATCATTATCATTCCAGCTTCAGTTCAATACTCAACAATGATCTCAATAGTATTCTAAAAATCAATTCAAAACTTGTTATCATTCATTTAGATAATACATTCATTAGTATTCTGTCAGATAACGGAACCAAGTAAACTCAGTTAGCTCAGTCAAGTAAGAAACTCAGTAACAACTTCAGTTTAGTTCAAGTACAAGTTATAAGAATCAGTTCAAAGTCTTTCAGTTGTGAGTAGGAGCTAGCACCGAGTGAGTGCAGGGATGGAGGATCTTCATTAGAGAGGCAGAGTCATTAGAAGCAATCCCTGAACTCCAAAATTGCATAGCCAGCATAAGATATAGGATTCACCCATCAGAAAAAGGCTTGTCATCCGTCAGAGAGGCTTGACTATTATACTTCCTTAGGCTTGACTTCATACAAGGGTCACCCATCAGATAAGCTTGAACAGAGAGGTCTTTACGCATGGCATGGTATTGATACCCTTCAAGCTAGGGTTACAGGTTGGACCCTACTAGTTCAGACACTGGTCATGTCGATTAAGTGAGAACTCCCACAGTTATAGTTTTAGTATAAGTCTTTACAGTAGAACTCAGGAATCAAGACTATCAGATATAGTCATTAATAAATAAGGAAATCAGATAGTTCCACATATTTATAGACCACCCATTAGATAAGCTTGGTCTCAGATAAAGTAATTCAGTATCATTACTTACAGAGGTCACCCATCAGATAGGCTTGATCTCAGTCTCAGATTCAATTGAGTATTCTTAATAGTAGTTTCATAGATCACCTGTTAGTTAGGCCTGATCTCAAGCTTAGTCACTCTTAATCATTATTAGAAGATTTAGACTATTAAATACAGTTGCTCAGTATCAGTTACATCGGTTAGGCTGATACATAGTTAAATCAGTTAGATCAATCGTCATAGCTTACGTTATCAGTATTTTGTTTCAAGATTGTTAGACATAGTCAATCAGACCAGTTCTTCATAATTTGAACTATCAAAAATAGTCATTCATCTATTCAGTATCTCAGTATCAGTAAACTCATGTTGTCAGCATTCAGACTCAACACTCAGTATCACTACAAGTTTAGTTATAGTTACTTATGCATGTATGTATTCTCACGTTTATATCAGTCAGCAATGCTCATGCATATAAACCCTTTGTATTTAGCCTACCTCACTTTTATACTCAGTACCTTCAGACGTACTGACGCATTCGTGCTATGGTGTTTTAGTTTACGCCATAGATTCAGAGGCACGAGTTCCAGAGCAGCAGTAGCATTGCAGATTTTAGTAGTTGGAGTTAGTAGTGAGACCTCATCCTTTGAGAAAATGATTATTTATCTATCTTCTCATTGATTAGTTCATTAGTCGAAGTTAGTTAGGGACATGTCCCATTAGCTCCTTATTCAAATAATTCATACAGTAAAGGCTTTAGACTAGACGCAGACTAGATTACAAACTAGATTCAAACTTTAGTATTTCAGTTCTATTTTGGTATTATGATATCTCTTTATTCAGATATTTTTATTACTCATATTATGTTCAGTATTGAACCTTATGTCCTTCAGTTCATGTTTCTGCATTTATATTTATATATTATGCAGTGTACAAGTACAAATATCAATCATGTGTTAGCTTGTGATCCTTCATGGTCATGAGCACCGTGTAGCATTTTGATTCAGATAATTAGAACAACTCTAGTGAAAAACTCTGTTTGTCAGTAATATCCATCATATAGTCATGTTTTAGATATTCACATCCCTTAAGTAAGTTCAGTTGATCAGTAATCATAACTTATTAATCTACATTCGAGGGTGAATGATTCCAAGGGGGAGATAATATAACACCCCACATTTTGAACTAGAATAAAAATCCATTATTCATATGCGTAGATGTTCCAAAACCCTCGAATCCTATGTAAATTTAGTGTGTTAATCAATTATGTAGTTTAGGAATATATTTGAGCATGAATTTATATCATAGACCTAACTAAATTATAAGTTGAAAGCTTTCCTATCGTTCAAGTTTTAGTGAGAATCATAACTTAGGTCAACTTTAATCAACCATAACTCCTTGTATATATAGAATTAGATAACCTAATATATTTCAAATAAAATCTCTTTTAATTAGCTTTTGAACGATATTAATTTCTCCTAAATCCAATACCGGAGCAAAAAGTTATACCTATTTTACTTCAGCATGTCAGCGTGGAAAATAGAGTGACGACATTCGTGATAACTTATCACAAGTGTGATATCTTATCATAAACGTTGTCAGCCTTAGGTAGAATCCAGACCCTAGTGAAGATATTTCTGATAAGTTATCACAAGTGTGATGACTAATCACGAATGCAGTCAGCCTTAGGCAAAAATACATCAATTCTAGTCCCTCAGTGATGACATTTATGACGACTTATCACAAGTCTAACGGCCTCTCACAAATGTCTTCAGCATTTGATTTTCAGCAACTGGGAAGTGATTTAGTAAGGATATTTTGTTCTTTTTCCTTCACTTCCCACGACTTAAAACCCTCAAGGGACATAACTTTCTCCTATTTTTCTTCATTTACACATCTCAAAAAAATTCTTTCATACACTCTCAACCACAAGATTAGGGTTTCCTCTTAATCTAATCTCCTCAAGAACAAGAACATTCTCTCCCAAAGGAGTTTAACCCTAGTCAAGAAAAATCAAGAACCTTAAAGAAACATTAGATCTCTTTCAAGATTCAAGCCGATTTCACCGCTAGTTTTCACAGATCTTCAATCTAAGGTATGTTTAGTGTTCATCAATGGATTCCTTTCATCCGTGGAGTTCCAGAACCCTCTTTTAATCTATGAATATGGAAGTTATGTTGTGGGTTGATTAAGTTTGTGTGATTGATTGTTATGCAACTCCCAAGTTTGAATCTTTATGTGATTTTATGAAATTAGGATGACATATAAATTCAAATATATAAATTTTGGGTAGTTTGAATTATTAATATGATGAATATGCCTATGCCACAATGTGTGCATGCAAGGTGTTTGATAAAATACCTAAGAGATTAGAAATCATGTATTATATCTAAATAGAACTACATGGGGTTATAGGTTGGACCCCACTAGTTCAGAATGGGGGTATGTCGGTTAAGTGAGAAATCCCATAGTTATAGTTTTAGTATGAGTTTTCAAAATAGAACTCAAAAATCAAGACTATTAGATGCAGTCATTAATCAGTAAAGAACTTAGCTAGTTCCACAGATTTATAGAACACCCGCTAGATAGGCTTGGTCTAACATAAAGTTATTCAGTATCAGTACTTACAGAGGTCCCCATCAAATAGGCTTGATCTCAGTCTCGAATTCAGTTGAGTATTCTCAACATTAGTTACAGAGATCACCCGTTAGTTAGGCCTGATATCAAGCTGAGTCACTCTTAATTATTATTAGAAGATTTAGACTATCAAATATAGTTGCTCAGTATTAGGTATATCGGTTAGGATGATCATCACAGCTATATCAGTTAGATCAGTCGTCATAGCTTACGTTATCAGTATTCAGTTTTAGGACTATTAAACACAATCAATCAGACTATTTTTTCATAATTTGAACTATCAGAAATAGTCATTCATCTATTCAGTATCTCAATATTAGTAAACTCAGGTTGTCAGCATTCAGACTCAGTAGTCAGTATCACCATGAGTTCATTTATAGTGACTTATGCATTTATGTATTCTCACGTTCATATCAGTCAGCATTGTTCATGCATATAAACCCTTCACATTTATCCTACCTTATTCGTATACTCAATACATTCAGATATACTGACGCATTCACGCTATGGTTTTTTACGCCATAGGTTTAGAGGCACGAGTTCCAGAGTAGCAGTAGCATTGCATATTTTAGAAGTCAAAGTTAGAAGTGAGTCCTCATTCTTTGAGGATATGATTATTTCTCTATCTTTTCATTGATTAATTTATTAGTTAGAGTTAGATGGGGACATATCCCATCAACTCCTTATATAGATTATTCAGACAGTAGAGGCTTTCAGACTAGATGCAAACTAGATTACAGACTAGATTTAAACTTAAGTATTTTAGTTCTCTTTTGGTATTGTGATACCTTTTTATTCAGACATTTTTATTACTCAGATTATGTTTAGTATTGAACCTTATGACCTTTAGTTTCTATTACCGTATTTATATTTATATATTATGCATTGTATAGGTACAGATATCAGTCATGGGTTAGTTTATGGTCCTTCAGGGTGATGAACACCTTGTAGAATTCTGGTTCAGATAATCGAGGCATTACACTAATCTTTCATGTGTTTATGTTGTGGTGCTAAATTTTGGATGAGTTTTATGTTCTTTATAAGGACTCAATTTAGTTAGATGTGCTAATCTTTATGGAGGAGACAGTCTCTATATTAACCAAAGATGTTAGATGGTTACACTCAAGAGAGATTCTAGTAGTTAAGGTTTAGTAAAGGTATAGTCTAGTTGAGAAGGATATTTGGGAGATTGAGAGTGAGAAGATGGTTGTATCCTCACCTATTTGAGCCTTTTAATATATCTTGATTTGTCAATTTTAACAGATAAAAGTCCGTTTAGTAATGGATATTCTAATGACCTACAAGGTCATTACATGTGTTTTATGCATTTTCAATGTTTAGAGCATTTCCATAGATGCCCTAAGTTATTTATGACTTACTGGGACTAGCAGTTCGATAACTGGGTGGTTTGTTTGGTTTTTAAAGCCAATTCTCTATTTTGGAGCTTGCACTATTAAGAATTGGGTATTGACCTAAACTTTAGTCAAATAGTCTGAGATTCAAATTCTGACAATTTCATTAGCTTTGGAATGTCGATCTTAGTCTAGGGGGACCCTTGGTTTCGGTTTAAAGACTTTTGAACTCATTTTAGGGTATTGGGTAGAATTTAGTTAAAACAACCCTTTAGGTGTGAGACACACATTGTATTAAAATGACCTCAAATGGAAATTTTGATAGCATCATTAACACTAAAATGTTAAATTTATTAAGGTAATATAGTTTACTTGCATTCACTAGATTCTAAATAAATTCGAAGTATCCGATCGAAAACTTGGCAAATTTCTAAGTATGCTGGTGCGGGCCAAAAATGGAAATCACATTCATGAGGCCTTAGTCGTGTTTGCAAAGTCCAAGGTCGTTCTTTATTATATTTGTGAGTCCTTGGTTTGCGGTCATGGAAACCAAAGTAATTAGTCATCTCTTTCATGAGTCAGCCTTTGTATTTGCGATGAGTTAGCCATAGTAAATATTACATTCACGATGGAGTCCACATGATCGCAATGAAGGGACCCCTGGTAGCATTTTATGTGGTGAAACCTGACTCCTCTTTAATTTGTTAAGTCCCAAACTCATTGAACTCTAAAATTCTTAGAAACATGATGGAGAATAATCATTGGGTATTGAGAGTTATTTGGAAACATCATTTTGGTTATTTTCTCACCATTATTTCTATATGTTTTCATTTGTTTTCTTATTAATCCTCAGATTAAATTTAAACCCCTACTTTATGTTAGGTTTGATTTGGGGGTTCATTTGTGCTTAGATTTCATTCATTTTTAGGGGTATGAGATTTTTTAACTTAGAGGAACGTGTAGATGGTTTAAAATTTATTATTTCACAAGCGAGCCCATATGGGATTTTTGGCTTGAATTTTGTCCCAAAGCATTTATACGAAAAATGGGTATCATTATTTTTATAAAGTCTTATTTTTATAGCATGGCAGCATTCGGAGGCTTCTCGAATGGGAAAAATCCCCGATATAGTGGACTTTCTCAAGCTTTCGATAGCATCAGCGTAGACTAAGCTTACTTTCCTCTTATATTAAGCTTAATTATAATATTAGTGTGGTATTATTTAGATTTGGTTGGGTATTTATGGCTTGGTTGATGATTTAGCAGTTATGGGATTAATTAGCTTATTAGAAAGCTTTTTGGTCAGAACTCAACTCGTCCTTCCCTATATTGAATTACGTTGACATATATTGGCTAGTTTAGGCTGGCGTAGTATTTTATGATGGAACTATATATCCTTATTCTAGGTTTGGGTAGATGGTTGCTTTATCATAGATATTCAAGACAAGTAGCGAGCCTAATCAACTCTTCTTTAGGTAGTGTTCTTAATGTAGTTCCTTGTAGACTTTAGAAGCCTTTAAGTTGTGAACTTCGATTAAACATTGGACCTAATAATGAATAAGACAATTTAATGACTTCGATTAGTTTTATAATGTTGGTTAAAGTAACCTTTTGGATTTTTGAACCAAGTACCTAGACTTGGTGGTTAACAACGTTTCTCTTATTTCCTTGATTGTATTATCTTGTAGGCATATTAAATGGAGTAGAAGGAAATTCATGATCTTAGAACTTTATAATACTTGGCCTATTTATTTAGCTTCTCTTTGAGTTTGGCGATTGGTAGCTTTTATGTTATTGATTATATTAGGTTCCTTTATGGCATATTTACTTCATGGCACTTGATTACTAGTTTTGGTTCAAGTCTAGAATTCTTGATCTTTATGCAGCACTTTATTATGATGATTCTATTCTTATTTCCAATTCAAGTTCGGCATTTACAGTTTGAAAAGGTTTCAAGTATATTATCACTTTTGAGATCACTTTAATATTACTATTGTTCTATTCCCTCCTAGTTTCCATCCCTAAGGCTTATGGAGGCTCGGTATGGTTAATTTTCTCCCATTTATGCCTTTTGGGCTTATGGGGGCTTAGTTAGTGGATAGTTATATGGTATTTAATTTAAGTTACTTATTCTATCTATATACAGTTATCCTAATTTAGACTATTATTTTTGGTTTGTCCTTATCCTTGACTTGATTTTATATTCTTGTATTTTACTATACTTTTATTATAATTTAGATTAGTCGGTCGATGATGCCTACAGAGTATTATTGTTTTTGGTACCCATAGTAAACGTCTGGATCTTTTTCTGATACAGATCTGAGTACAAGCTATCAGTACCCATTATTTTTGGTACTTATACTACACTTCTACATCTTTTTCTAATATAGTTTTGAGTATGATCTCTCACCATCGATACTTCATTCAGGCTTGTTTTGGGGGATTCAGAGATAGGGTGAACTTGCAGAGTCAGAGTTGATCCTCTCTCCTTCTACTCTTTTTGGACAGTCTTTACTTTTTTTAGACTACTTGTATATTTAATTCTATTTAATACTTTACTCTTTTTTAACTTTGTGGCTCTTGTACCAATCATACCAGGTCATAGGATACTCTTTTGTAAATTTCCCATTTTTCCCTATTTCTAGTACTTTTATTGCTATATGTTTTTATTTAGTTTTCTACTTGCATGTTAAATTCTGTATTCCTTCATCTTCTGCTATTTAGCCTGTTACTGGTCATTCTAGACTATGGTTCTTACTGGTGGGTTAATGTCAAGTCATGATACAACTCAAAAGATAATTATTTTAATATAGCATTATTATCAAGAAACTAACTGTGCCATCAATTTCTCATGTTTAAATCAAACAGAGTATTTTCAATTTAAACATGATTCATACTGAAAATAATTTCTAAAATGTTTTCTTGAGTGAAATTTATATAATTCTACATATTTAAATATAGAATATATTTATTTCCCCTACATATCACAAATTTAGCTTGAAATTATTTTGAAATCAATTTAAGATAATTATTTCAAAATTGTTTAAAACGAAGTTCAAAAATTAATTTGAAATATGAGGTAAAAAACTAGGTGTCAACATAGAGATCATTATAGAGTGTTCACTAATCATCGTAGCCTTCAATACATATTCAACAAAAAGGATCTGAATTTAAGATAATACATTGGACTATGACATAAATATTCTTTATCATCCAAGCAAGGCCAATGAGTGGCAGATGCCTTGAGTTTGAGAGAGAGTATAGGTATCCTTGCCTAGTTGAAATTGGAGGAATGACATCTGACTATGGATGCTTTGAGTTCATCCAATAGCTTCATGAGATTTGATATCAGAGCTTAATAGAGTTTTCACATGTGTAAAAGCATGGTCTTTTTCGATAGAGCATTTTAAATTTATATATATTAAGGATGGCAATTTGTGCATCATTTAGGATAAAGTGTTGAAGTTTAAGCTAAGGAAGCTATTCTTGACCAAGAGGATGTTTTGAGGATCAAGGGTTAGTTTTATGTTCCAAGGATCAGTGACTTGACAATATTTATCAAGGAGAAGGCTAATAGTTTGAGGTAATCAATTCATCCCAGTACAGACAAGATATATCAGGATCTAAATAAGCATTATTGGTAGTTTAGGCGTAAAGGGACATCATGAATTTCGTGGATAAGTATTTGAATTATTAGCAACTAAAGTTAGAGCATTAGAGACCGGTTGATGTGACTCGTAAGATAGCTATACCTAAGTGCAAGTGGGAGTGTATCATTATGGACTTTGTGGTTGGTTTGCCTCAGACTTTGGGAAATCTTAACTCTATTGGGGTGATTGTTAACTGATTGAACAACACAACTCATTTTGTACCAATGAATGTTAACTACAATGCGTAGAATTTGGCTAAGATATACACTAGACATATTTGGTTGCATGGTGTGCCCATTTTTGTCATTTAAGATAGAGGTACTCAGTTCACATCATAGGTACTCAGTTTACATCATACTTTTACAGTTATTTCCAATGAGAGTTTGGCACTTAGTTGGAGCTGACAACAAATTTTCACCCAGAAATAGATAGTCAATCAGAGCAAAGTATTAAGGTTTTAGAGGATATTCCTCGACTATGTGTGATTGATTTTGGCGATCAATGGGATCAATTCTTGCTTTTGGTGGGGTTTTCCTACAATAATAGTTTCCATTCACCATTCAAATGGAACTATTCAAGGTTTTGTGTCATGACCCAAGCCACAGATCATATGGGAACCTACGTGACCCCACCCTATATAGAAGAACACTTACCATTCAACAACTTATTTATTGCAGAATTTAAAACAATTCTACTTCAATAATATAATCCAGTCATCTAATTAACTAATCCTTCATTAAACCTATTACCAATGTATGTATATATATTATAATACATTTGACATATAAAAAATGTCAAAAATAACCAATAATGAATCCCCAAAAACTAGCCTAAACTGGTACAAGAGAACTAAATAAGAAATAGGAAACTCGAATTCCCAGCATCCATGTAAAATTGAGAGGATAGGAGCTACAGAAGAGCTATCACCTTTACTGTTATAGAAACTCTAACTGATCTATACCATGGCTATATCCCGGATTGGAGATATAGTAGGTGTAGCATTAGTACAACTACACGTACGAGTAGGCATAATCAACAGCCTAGGGTTAGAAACAAATGGTATTAATATTAAATAGGAATAAGTAATAGCATTAAGTAAAGTTACAATTTCTAATTCCAAAATTATGAAATTATTAAACAACACTTTTAGCATCTCTGCGACCTACTTGCCATTTAACATTTCTGTATATCATTTTCCTATGATAATTCACTCTAATATACCTCTTTTAAACTTTTGTTAACTCATTATTTAAGTTTTTACAGTTTCTAAGCCACTCTAGACAAACCTAGTGACTTCACTAATTTAGGACATGAGGGCACCCTACTATTAGATTAAATTTCCTCTAATCTCAACTAATGTAATGCACTAAGGTATTTACAACCAGTAAAATGCTTATGTTGCCTATAAAATCATATACCTTAAGGGAATACATATTATACATAATCCAAGATATACCTTGCATTGAATCAATAAAGTTGGTCCACTGATATGTGAGCAAATGCTAACACATTTAAGGCTTTTAACTAAGAATAATTGCAAAATTTTAAGCAACTTTTGTCATTTTTGATTGTTTTCTTTTTTATAGTACAATAAAAGTCATGATGTAAGAGAACCAATAATAATGGAAGTAAAAGAGTTGATTTCTGAGAAAGTGGAGAGAAAAGTATAGCTGATAAATTACCTGATAAGTCGTCAGCCTTCTGATAAGCTATCAGAGTTGTTATCAGCCTTAGACAAAGAATGAGCTTTAACTGGAATTTGTGACGACATTTGTGATAGGCCGTCAGAAGTGTGATAAGACGTCAAGCTCGTCGTTTTTCTTAGACAGAGAATGGGCTTTAGCTACAATTCATGACGACATCTATGATAGGCTGTCATAAGTGTGATAAGTCGTCAAGCTCGTCGTTTGGCTTTGGCATGGAATGGAATTTAAAGTGAAGAAGCAATGACAATTTTGATAATTTATCACATGTCTAATAAGCAGTCACATCTCATCGTCAACCTAAGGTAGAGATTGTCAAAAGTGAAGAGGAACTAACGATATTCCTGATAAGTCGTCAGACTCCTAATAAGCTGTCACACACGTCGTCGCCTGTCCGAGAAAATACTATGATCTATAATTTTGTTTCTATATTTAGGCAGAAGTATTTAAAGCATATGTTAGGGTTTTCTAATAGATAAAAAGAGGACTAAACATCTAGAACTAATTGCAAGGGATTTTACTCTTCTTTTTGGGGCTCTCTTAACTTAGATTCAATTTTCAAATCTTTGATTTAGTTGTGGGAATTTTCTCTTAAATTTAGAAGAGAATCAACTTTACACATTATCTTTTGTAAGTTTAATTACTTTGAATGATGATTATAATTGTTGTTATCTCTTTCTTTCTCATGTGGAACTAAAACCCACAACTAGGGTTGTGGGATCTATGATTATTCCCCCATGGATTTAATAGTTGGTTAGGGTTTGAGTGATTATGGGGACATCTTTATAATTCCTATGTTATGATTGTTATTTATTGGTTGCAAACAATAAATCCCGCCTGATGTTCATTTGCTCGAACTTAGAAATAAACTAAAGGTAGCAAATTATCAACAAGGATTTGAGAAGGTTAAGCTCTCATATAATGATTAATGTTGTAACAAGATTTATCAACTTGAGATAAAATTAGTATGATGAAGTGTGAACTATTCACAGACCACTGTACTTTGCAATGTGTACTCACCCAAAGAGCCTTGAACTTGAGGTAGAGACTATAGATGGAATCGATTAAATAGTAAGATATCATAATTTTATATCATCTCAGTAAGGCCAATATAGTGGTAGATACATTAAGCTAGAAGCCAACAAGCATAGAAAGTTGGCATAGTTGGAGTTGATTGAGTACCCATTGGCTAGAGTTGTACAATCTTTGGGTAGTGATTTTCTTAGACTACAGGTGACTAGTAAGGGAGATGTTCAAGATATTAGAGGATAGCATCACATTTTTTGACTAGATCAAAAACAAACAGTTTGAGGGCAAGAAGTTGAGAAACCCTAAAGATAAATTATTGCAATGTGAGATTAGAGAGGCCATTCTTGATGATGAAAGAGTGCCAGGGATTTGGAGGCTCTGATATGTGCATCTTAATTTCCACTATTATTTTAGGCTTATAATTCTAATTATTCTATACATCCGAGTAACACCATGATGTATAGAGACTTGAGACAACATTATTGGTGTACATGAATGGAACCTGATATTACAGATGTTTTTATCAAGTGTCAAAATTCTCAACAGGTTAAGTATGAGCATATAAAATATAGTGGCATATTTCAAAGGATACCCATTCCATAGTAGAAGTAGGAAAAGACTTTACGGTGGATCTTTCTAAGACCTAGAGAAAGTGTGACTCTATATGGGTTATCATCGATCGTTTGACCAAGATGACTTATTTTATTCCGATAAGGGTGGATTATAATGCAAATAAATTAGCCAACATTTATATGAAGGAGGTTGTAAAGCTTCATAGGGCACCTATTTCTATTATGTCAGGCAAAGGTACTTAGGTTACCTCCGATTTCTTAGGAGAAGTTTCAGTTAGAGTTAGGTTTGAGATTGGACCTAAGTAAAACCTTCCATCCATAAACTGAGGATAGTTAAGTCAAACAATTAAAGTTATTGAGGATGTGATTTGGCTTGTGTAACGTATTTCAATGGTCTATGGGACCAACACTTACCCTTGTGTAAGTTTGCTATAATGATAGCTATAACTCTAATATTGACATGACTTCTTTTAAAGCCTTGCATAGTAGGAGATATAGATCAGTGATTGAATGGTTTGATGCATTTAAAGTGAGACCTTGTAGAAATTATATGCTCAAGGATTTGATAGAAAAGGTATGGTTTGTACGAGAAAAGATAATAGCATCTTAGAGCCAATAGAAAGATTATGTGGATAACAAGGTAGGCGATATGAAATTTGAGATAGGTGAGAAAATGATTTGGAAATTGTCTCCCATGAAGGAGTTAATGTGTTTTTGAAAGAAAGATAAGTTGAGCCCGAGGTACATCAAACCCTTGGAGGTTTTGAAGGGGGTTGGGTTCAGTAGCCTATAAGCTGGCCTTGCCTTCTAGCATGTCTGGGTTTTATTTGGTATACCACATATCTATGCTTAATAAGTACTAAAGAGATGGGGATTACATCATTATTTGGGACTCTGAATTATTAGAAAAAAATATTTCTTATGACAATGAAATCCTTACCTTTCACAGAAAAGTTGAGAATTGTGGCTAAAGTTAACAAAGTTTTGAGAGTTGTAAAGATCTGCTCACATGTGTCATCCTACCTACATAGAACCTCCTTTTGATTCAAGCTATTCATAGGTGAATCAATAGCATCAAACCCTTTTAAAAATTAATGATAGTAATTACCCAACCCCATAAAACAATGAATCTCGGTGACATTTGTCGGTCTAGCCAAATTCTTAATAACTTCAACTTTCTTTGGGTCCTCCATAACCCCACCATACATAACATGTTCCATAGAAGGATATTGAAGACAAACAAAACTCACACTCAGAATATGTAACATATAATTGCTTCTCTTTAAGCAACCCTAATACTATATGCAAATGAGCTTCCTGCTTATTTTCACTCTTGGAGTAATCTATAATGTCATTGTAACACCTCGATTTTCTGAACCAAAATTTTACATGGTGCTCATGACCCCGAGGGACCACAAGCTAACCCATGACTGATATTTGTACCTGTATACTGCATAAAATACTTTATAATGCGGAAACATGAACTGAAAGGCCATAAGGTTCAATACTGAACATGATCTGAATGATATAACATTTGTGTGGGGTAATAAAATACCCAAAATAGAACTGAACATACTGAAGTCTGAAATATGATAGTCTAGAAAGCCTCTTAATGACTGAACTATCTGAGTAAGGAGTTGATGGGAGATGTCCCCAGCTAACTTCAACTAATAAACTAATTAATGAGATAATAGAGACATAATTATGTCCTCAAATAATGAGGACTCACTTCTAACTTTGACTGCTGGAATTGGAATCTATTGCTGATCTGGAGCTCGTGTCTCTAAACCTATGGTATAATACAGTATAGCGCAAATGCATCAGTACTTTGAATGTACTGGTATACATGTGGGGCAGGTTTAATGCATGGGGTTCATATGCATGAACAATACTGGCTAACTGACTAATATGAATGTGAGAATACATGCATGCATACATAGTAACTATATCTAAAATCATGATAATATGAGTACTGAATCTGAATACTGATAACATGATATACTGATAACTGATATACCTAATAACATGAGTGACTATATCTGATAGTCCTGAATCTAGTGGAACTATCTGAGTTTCATACTGTGTCTGAGTTGATTGTATCTAACAACCCTGAATCTTGAAGAACTATCTGAGTTCTTTTACTGAGACTGATACTAAGACTGTGGGAGGTAGTCATCTAACTGACATGCCCCAAATGATAAATTATAGCTGAATTGGTGTTCAATCTATGCCCTGATTGGAAGGGTGTCAATACCGTACCACTGATAAGAACATGTGAGTGACCCTAATATAACAGGTAACTCTAGTGAGAACGGTGGGAACCCTTATATAGCAGGTTAAACCACCTCATCTACCATCATATAGCATGCTATGATGTCTTAACCTATGTTGGCTATATAGTTCTGGAATGCAAGGATTGCTTCTAAGAATCTAAGGATTGCTTCTGGAATGCAAGGATTGCTAATTTCTAATCCCATCAAAATAGATACTAAACATAATTCATTGAACTGAACATGGACTGAGTTACTGACTTCCGTTGACTGATGGAATACTACTAACATCTGAAAACTGACTGAGGTCATGAGATCATGGAGATTTCTTGAGTCATAAGACTGTCTGAAGTCTAAGGATCATGGCTTGACTGAGAGTATCATGGAAACATGAAATGGTTCTAGCCACACAGCTAATATTTCAGCTACACGTACCCCCAGGACTCGATGGAAGGAAAACTGACCAATCATGACTTACTTGAACATATAACTAACATCATAGTCCATAATACATTTATAGAAGCATTCCTTCAAGACATGTGATAGGCATTACTTGCCCATACATGGGGATTTCATGATATCATACTAGTTGGGCATTGTTCCTTCATCTAGGCCTTTAATCAAACACATGGTAGGCATAGTACATATAGACAACATTATACAACAATTAATCATCATGATTCATCTCTAATTTCATCATCTAGGGTTTATTCATAGGTTCACATGAGTATACATTTATACAAATCAATTCCACATAAAATTGATCATCCAACATGGATTTGAATTCAATTGATCATTCTCGACATAAAAAAAACAAACCAAACATGAAATTCATAAATAAACCCATAAACTTAAACATAGAAAAGAGATTCTTGGGCTTCATGGACGAAAGGAGTTCATGAATGAAGACTACGCATACCTTAGTTCGTCATTTTTTGAAGATTGACGGAGAAACTTTCTTGGAATTGGATCTTCTATGAATACCCTAGCTTGTTGTTGAGAGGTTTTTTAGAGAAGAGAGTGTATTTTGGGTAAAGAGTGGCTGAATCACATGTTGAAGGGCTTAAATAGGGGTGGGAAGTTGACCATTTTAACCTTGGATGCGTCACTTAATTTTCGTAAAATTTTCCTGAACTCGGCCCCTAGTGTGACGCGGCGTTATCGCGCTATGTCACTGGAAATTGACAATTGGGAAATTGAGGGATGGCACGATGAGGAGCTATCGCATTGCCCCTTCCTTCGTGACCTGGAAATTTGGCGCGACGCAGGGGAAATTGCGCTGAGACACTGGGAAAAAGGATAATTCTGAATTTGAGTGCTGGCATGATGCACCATAATCTCGAACACCTAATGGAATTTTCCAAATTCCATTTTCTCTTGTGGTGCGGCGCGCCACTGACTAATGTGGTACTGTTTTATGATGGGAACTTAAAATAATCGTAACTTTTGATTCGATTATCAGATTTGGGCAAATCATATATCAATGGAAAGCTTATTGAATTTCCCACCTGAGAAAAAGTGAAAATCTTGAAGATTCCTCATGGAATAACCATCATTGAATTTAGAATCTAATACTAGACATTCTTGAGATGAAATTAGCTAGGAAAAAGTATGGGGTATTACAGTTATCAATGAAAATAATGATGAAAGAATCCAGGAATGACTTAAAAATCCTTTTTATCAAACTCATAAACATAGCTAGGGCATTAGTCAAACTGAAAAACATCACTAGAAACTCATAATGTCAAAAATGAGTTTGGAAAGAAGTTTTTAGGATGTCCTCCACCCTAGTCTTAAGTTGATGAAAACCCGACCTCAAATTAATTTTGGAGAACACTACTACTCCTTGTAACTTTCCAAACATAACATCTATCCTAAGAAAATATACTTGTTGCAAATGGTCACCTTGTACAACTAACGGAAATTTATGGACATAAACATACTTCTATCCTTTCTTTTTTCATAAAAAAAGCACCCCTAGTTGAATCACTTAGGCGAATAACCCTCTTCTCTAATAGTTCTTACAACTGGGACTTCAAGTACCTTAACTCAATAGGTGCATATGATACATAGGGATAGATATAGGGAAATTTCCCAACTCTATGTCTACACAAAAGTCAAATTCTTGGGCCTGAGGCATATCAGGAAGGTTATAATAGAATACATCTAAGAAATCTCACATAACTTGAATTGAAACTATAGGAGAAACTACAGAACATTCTTCCCCAATATGGGCTAAAAAATCTTTAGACTCCCACTTAACTAACTTCTGGGCATAAATAGCTGACATAATTCTCAGAGGAGTAGGCTTAAAAAGTACCCTCCCACTCTAATTTTTCCATCCCAAGCATTTCTACATAGTCTTAGCATTACAATAAAAAATTGTACGATAAGAAGACAACCAACTTATTCCTAAGATAATATCAAACTTCTTCATATCTAAAATTTGAAATTCTACCAAAGTCTTGTACCTCATAAACATCATAACATGTTCAATAAACCTGATCAACATATACCATCATCCCAGATATTGTAGACATATACATAAGGGTATCAAGCAATTCACAATCTAAGTTCTAACTTAGAGAAAATAATATAGACAAGATAGGAAAAAGTGGACCTAGGATCAAATAATATAGAAGCGATACAATCACAGATAAGAATAGTACTTGTGATTACAACAACATAAGATTTTTCTATGGAATAAGCTGGAAAAGTATAAAGTTGGGCTCTATCACAAACCCTGAATACTTCCTCTACCAGCTTGAACTCCACATTTACCAACTTGTTCTCTACCTCAGTTGCCTTGATAGCTATCCCTCCCTGCAGCCTGGACACTATTTCCACCTTGGGGATGACCTCTACTATTTTCTCTACCACCACGACCTACTAAAACAAGATCACTCAAAGTTTGTTGTTGAGTCAACTAACCTAAAGATAAAAAATTAGGATAATAGCTCCTTATGTGGTCTAAACCTCTACACTCATAGAACCTGACTCCCAATACAGGTATCTAAACTAAAAAGAACAAAGGTGTATAGCAACCTATACGTGATGGTTGGAAACTAACCTAGATGGGCCCTCTACTGACACAAACTTGGCAGAATAATAAGGTCAAGAAAAATAACCCTGAAAACCATAACCTCTAGAATAAGTACCATTGAACTATGCCAATGTACGACCTTCTTTTCATCCACCTTTACCTCTCCTTACTTCCTAATAACTTTAGCCTTTTTTGCAAACTCAACAACCTCATGGAAAGTCTTACTTAAAGTTGCCACTAATAAGGTAGCCATCTAAATCCCTGAATTCAATCCCTTTACAAAGTACCTGATCCACTCATCTTTTGTAGTAATAAATTGTAGTGCGTAAAGGGATAATGCATGAAACTTGACCTCATAGGTTGCCACAGTCATATTATCCTACTCTAACCTCAAGATCTCATTCTTATTTTAATTGCAATAAGTGTTGGGAATATATTTCTCAAGAAATACATTCTGAAACTATGCCTAAGTAAGTGTAGGTAAGGCGACCTGACACTCTAAAAAAGACCTCCACTATTTTTTGGCTTCAACCAATAACTAAAAAGAGCTAAACTATACTAAATACCTTTAAAAAAATACCCATCTTATGTAGGTTTTCATGATAATCTATCAAAAACTCAAAAGAATCCTCTAACTATGTACCCTAAAACATTGGGGGTTCTATGTTCATAAACATACAAATTGTCCATGTTTATTCTTAGTCATCATATACCCCAATAGCTATCCAGCAAATACTCTTCTCTCAAATCCATCATCCATCTCTAACTCCACAACAACTAGATGCTGGAAAACTAGAGACGTAAATATAGAAATAGTTGGAGTAGCACTAGTGCCAACCAAGCTTCTCAAAACCCCCAACATTTGTTGAATAAATTTGGAAAACATAGGAACTTAGGCCACACCATTTGTACATGCGCTATATTTTATAAGACCACCGTTACTTCTTTATCAACCACTATATCCTCACTCTGAGCTAACTCTCGATTATCCTGCTAAGGGGAAGGGAACGATGTTCTCCATATAGCCAATCATCTAGTTTCCCAGGATCCATTCCTTATAGGTGTTGCCCCTATCTTGAATATCCTTATCTATCCCATCACTTAAGGCATACTTTGAAATACAGCCTCAAATACCAATAGAGGTGCCGCTGCAGGTATTGATATTGTTGCTCTAGTAGAATTAGTACTCACTATCTATAAGTCAAGACTAAATGATTTTGGTACCAATTTTAATCACTAGATACCAATTATAATTAAGTAATAAATCAAAAGGAATAAAGAAAGGAATTTTGTTTCCTACAACCCTGTAGCCTCTCAAAGAAAAATGTAGATGTCTTTGCACTATTTTATAATACTTTACTAGACCTATTCTGTTACGACCAAATATATGAACCAAATTCTCTTATACCATATTTATCATGACCCAAATGACCATGATTAGCACCCTCCCTAACACTATAGCTTGAAAACCATCTAACCCAACCCATACCAAGTTAGTTTAATGCTTCACAAGTTGTTTTCATAAAGTTCTTAGTTTCAAAGTTACTAAATGCATTAATAGTCAACCAAATTGAATTTGACCTTAATCAAAAATCATAAACTTAGGACATAGTGAAAAATCTCTCTATTTATTACAACATCAGGACCTAAAGTCACCATAGAAGAAAAACTAAGAATATCCAATAGTTGTAGCTAAAAAAGTATCTAAATATATCAAAAAAGTATGATACTTTCTTAGTCCCAAAATAAAAGACATGAAAAAAAGTAAGATGATATAGTAGTTGTCTGGTCATGATACTCACCCTTGAATCAAAGTCTGGAACTGCTAGCTAAAGTCGAAGTATTATTTTAAATTTTGAAACATGTTGTACACTCAACAAAAAGAAGAGCACATGTACCATCAATCATCAATAAGTACTTATAGGCATCAAAGGCCAACTCAACTCGGCACTACAAAAATAGGTAAGTCAAACACAAGCAATAACTAACAAAAAAAACTTACAATTAAAGACAACCAACCGTAGATATGACACTTTATTTCAACACGAATACAAGTACAAGATTACACCTTCAACACTTAATAAAATTCTTCAACAAGGTTCACCTCAAAATAAATGTATAAATGTATAATCAAATGCATATGATTAATGTTTGTATCCAAGATGTACATATCACTTCTTCTCATCACAATGTCATCAACATCTCTTCATTATCATAATCAGCAGCAGCAGCATCAATATCAATCTAAAAGTTATCATCATCTTTATCTCAATATAATCAATTTTCATTATCAATATCATCATCATCATGATCTAACTACCTCTATCAATATTATTAACACATATTCACAATACCGAATCAAATCATCATCAACAAGTATGAATATGCAAATGTAGTCAGTAATTATAATAATGCCTAAAAAAAATTATGGTTGATCAATTTATATATAAGAATAGAGTAAAGAAAGCCTAGTTGCTATAAATAAAGTGTAACCTAGCTCAATGCCTGCTTGAATCACTTTAAGGCCACAAGTTTGTCTTTCCTTTTTTTTTGCCCTTTCTTGATCTATGATGATAAATTTACACACCTATTTAAATTATTTCATCTATTATAACCATTAAAAACAAATAATTATCAATTTGAAACCATAATATTTTCCTAGTTCATCACCTTAGGACTTTCTATACTTTAAACACTATGAATTCTACTGTATTTAGCATACAACCATAATTCTACTCTAAATAGTAATTTCTAACACCCTAGGATCATTAACAACCGATTCTACAACAAATTTGATCAACTTTTATTCTGTTCATAATTTAGGGATAAACCTTAATTTCTACCATGAACAAATTCTAGCAATTTCAAAGGATTATAAGAGTAATTCAAGATTAGAGTGTTAAGGTATCTTACCTCCGAAGATGAAAACTCTACAAAATCTTCATAAAATAACCTTCCTTCGAGGTCTTATGTAATATTTTAGAAAAATAGGAATGAAAATGTATTTTTGATATTTTAAAAGCTGGAAACTGCCTTTTACCATTGTGACAATAAAGTTATCACTGCAGTGGTTCGTTGTGTAATTAAGGCCACCTGTGCAGTGGTACCTTTTACTACTACAGTTGTTATTTTATCTCTATAGTGGTACCAAGGCAAAATATTGGAGATTCTTTTCAAATTAGTCCATTTTACAACACATTCCTCAAAATATGACATAACATACCAACCCTTCATGTTAAACTCTATAATCGAAGTTCTATTGACCTAAATTATGTATCAAAGATTATTACCATTTTCAAAACACATCCTCTATCTAAAAATCAAGTCAAGTACCTCGTCCAATGATCACATTAGTACTAAATTTCATCAAACTAACACACTCTCATAATTCACCTAATACAAAGCCGACCTTGAATTTCTGAAAAATTATCTATGGGACATATTAGAGGATGTCTTGATTCTTATTTCAGCGTAACAATGAATTGGATCATTATAACTGTACATAATTATTATTTATGCATTTCCCCTTAAGCATCAACTTAATTTTCTTCCTTCTATGCATGAAAATTTAATTAGAGTCTAAATGGACTCTTCCTCTTTTGCATTTCCTAAATAGGCTAAGGATCTTATCATTTTTTATCCAAAAGCCTCAACCAAGGTCCAATAGAGAGACTGATATATATAAATAAACTGGTATACATAAAGTATATAGGTGATATATAACAAAAATTAAGAAAAGGAAAGATAATATATAGGTGGAAAAAATATTTGATAAATATATAGTCGTACATACATTAAAATACAGGATTATCAAAAGTTGTATACAACAGTATTGTAACACCCTTCAAAATCCTACACAAGTTTTTAGCTATCCTACATATGTTTGGAGGTCCCAAAGTCATTAATTTACACTAAGTACAAGTGACATAGCCATTTTAACACCCCAATATTTTGAAAATTTTAATTTTTTTCCTTCCCAAGTTTGAAACATTGATATATGAGTTATAATATGTTGGAGATATTAAAAGGGTCATTCGAGGGAGTTTTAGAATTTTTTGAAAAAGGTTCGAGGTGTTTTTGAAGCACAGAGGTAGTAAGCCTTTGCAATTTTAGCGTGTCACGGAGGATAGTCTCCATGATACACATCTTGGCATAGAGGTTAGCTTCCATGATACACAATGTGTCATAGAGGCTAGTCTCCGAGATAGCCTCCATGCCATAGAGGTTGTGTAAATCCTAAAGTTTCACTAAAGGGGTGTGGGACATTTTGGTCTTTTCCCCCTCCTGATAACGCTCAAACTACAGCTCTCGTAAGGGTGTAAGCGGTCGTCGTCAAATATATAACCCAACTGGGTTGGGTGTCGAATCCCACAGGGAATACTCGATCACTAAGTATGCAACGATTAGTAGACTTTTGGTGAAAGTTCTGCGTAAAAAGGGGGGATTTTATGCGTGAAGTAAAATTACTAAAATAACAAGGGTAAAAACGGAATGTTTAGTAAGATTTTAATCAATGATAATTGTAAATTAGGGTTATGTCCACCTTATGAGTTTTACGCATCTATTGGCTATGAGTTATGCGGAATTCAAACATGCATGCGCTTATAGAGTTTTGTATTATATGATAAATCCTAGTGTCTTTCGACCATCAAGGATTATTTCACTTTAACTCTTTCGAGCTTAAAGCATATAACAAATGGTACGAATTCTCCAAGAGGTTAATCCAGTTACGGCACTAACTTTTAAACAGGGGTTGGTAGCCCTATTTCCTTGTCACTCTCTCTTTTCCAGACATGTAACTTTTCTTTCGAACAAGTTAATGCTATACTGGCGTATTCTATATATTTGCAACCACAAGAATTCAATTAAGATAAAGAGAGTAATGATATAAGCAGCATACGTATCAAGAATTCACAAACTCATAGTAATAGATAGTATCTCAAAAGGCTTCCATAACCCTAACAGAGAAGTTTAGCTACTCATGAGTGCAACGGAGATCGCAATAAACATCATCATCGTACCAAAGCTTGAACGATCTCACATTGGTCACAAGAGTCGTGATCTCTCTGTCAAAAAGTAACGTGAATAGTACTAAATGTCGAATAGAATTGAATAGAAAAAAAGGATGAATAGAAAAATAGAATGAATTGAATTGAATTGAATGCTGAAAAATTCAGCAAATAAGGATTTTATAACACCCTTGTCCTAGTCCTACTGAAATAGGGTTTTTATCCTTGTCCTACTGAAATAGGGTTTTTATCCTTGTCCCAGTCCTACTAGGTTACTGCTGATCCCCAACTATTAAGAAATACTGATTTTGCCCGGGACAGGTTTTCTATGCATCACATTTAGTCTATAGGCTTCCAAAAGTTGCCTTCCTTCTTACGTGAAGCTTCCTTTGGCTTCAACCAGTCCATAAAATGCTGAAATCTTCATCATTTATACCTAAAAACTTGCTAATCACATTGGTTAGCTCACTTACAGGAAAAAGGACTAAAAGTGCAGGAATTATATATTTTGTCCTCAAAACTTAGCTAAAATATGGGTAAATTAAGGTGCTTTAGGCGTGTAAATACGTCTACCCTTAAAGGTTTGTTCGTCCTCGAACAAAATATTATGTCCATATAAACATCTACTTAGGGTTTCACAGTAACAGCACAAAATATTCATCAAGACAGCCACGACAATTATTAACAAAGAGTAGTTTTCTGATCGTTACTAGAAACAATTCAACCTCCAACCCAGACACGTGATGATGGTTAATTCGTATCCACAAGTTAAGGCACAACGAATCATACAAAACTACCCAATAATCATTAACCATGTGTGTCTCACACAAGATATCACCCATAATCACTCACAAGTTTTGCATTTTTCGAAACATGGGTACAATATTCTCCTTGCTCTCACTCTCACAAAGAATTCATATGTTGCAACTCATGACCATAAGATTGCCCTTAGTGTAATGCTCCACTAAATATCAGAATGCTAAGCTTAGGATCAACTAGGTATTTATAGGTTGTAATGTAGGCTAAAGGACAGGTAGGACTATTTTGGCCAGAAATAGTGACTAAGTTCCCTAAGTGCTTTAATACACTACGTCATGTCATTAATTTCTCTCTTTTAAAAAATCTTCTACCTTTATTTCATCTACCGCCCCTTTTTACCTTATTTTGACATTCAAACATAACTATCTTTTTATTTGATCATAAACACAATTTATCTTTTTGTTTTTCTATTTCTGTTTCTTTTCTTCTCTTTTTTTTTATAACACACGTCTATGATAGCCACCCTTTTTCATAACAAATTCAAGTACCAATACACTCTAAGGCATTACTCTTACCAAATTTCCTCTTATTTTGTCACATGACTTTACAATTTAAAGCACCTAGGAATTAGGATCAAATTATGGTCTTGAAAAAAAATTGGATTAGGCTACATATGAGGCTGTCAAAGAATATAGCTAAAGGCTCAAAGGGGTTTAACTAGGGTAAATGTACACAAGTAGGTCAAAAGAAGTAAACGATTATAGGATCCCAAAGAAACGCCTAAATCATCTCCTAAACTTACACTCTTTATTTCGCTTTACATACACACTAGGAAAGTTCTAGCATCAGCCACAAACACAGAATATACTATAATCTCACACACATAAGGCACATGGTCAACTTTATTGGGAGCAGTATAGACTCTTGACCCAACAGATGAATGAACTAAACTATACACTTATCACATAGTGAGTCACACTTAGAGCCTAAACATCTCAATAGTAATGATTTTATCACAAACTCTTGTCATAATACCATGCCGCCTATCAGAACAATTTTATGCAAAATCTAAAAAAAAAATTTGAAAACTACTAACTACGCGACAAAATCAAACAAACACACATAACTAAATATAGGCAAATAAGTACAAAATACAAATATCAGCACCCCACACTTAGACGGGACACACTGCCCTCAGTGGAAAGTAAATAAGGAAAACCTGATTAGTCGGACTCCTCTTCTATGTCTGGGGTCATACCCCTATGTCGGAATCATTACCAGAGTCGTCATCCTTAGAAGTTCCTCAAAATGTACCCTACTTGATTCCAAGAGTACGTCGAGGTATTTGCAGCTCGGGGGATTCAGCTTGCTCTTTTCTTCCTCTAGTCTTACCTTTCTATGAGGTGGACGCTTTTTCTTTTCCTTGTCATCCTTTTGGTTCCATTCTACCTGAGATTCATGTTAGCTTATCTCGGAAGATATAATCTACAAACAAACTATAGTGGAACCACCCCACACTTAATTTGTTTGTACAAACTAATTAAGTGAGTGATGTCGATTACTCAGACTTCATCGACTTACGTATAGGCAATATGTTCCAACTATATGTTCATCACAGTCATACTTTCATGTCATCTTAACTATCCTATACAACTCTATTTCATGTAATCTTGATTATACTTTTATGTTTGGATTAATGCACCTTTTGAACAAGACTACTACGTAGAGATTATATCAAGTTATGACATAGAAATAATCACAGCATCTCATTCTTGTATTCAATCATGATTTTTATCTCGATGAACGAGTCATTCAAACATTCAAACTTTCAATTTTGAAGATTATGCCATTAACTTTGATAATGCTCAATCTACAGCTCACGTAGGAGTGTATAGCGGTCGTTAGCAAATATAGAACCCAACCTGGGTTGGGTATCGATCCCACAGAGAATAGCTTGGCCAACAAGTAAGCAACGGTTACTAGACTTTTAGTGCAAGTCTTGTAAAAAGGGGGGATTGTAATGTGTAACCAAAACAATAAAGTAAAAGCTGAAAATAGCAAAGTAAAAAGAGAAAGATTGTTACGTAAGTTGTAAACAATGAGAATTGAAGCGTTGGGGTTAAGTCCACCTCCTGAGTTATACGTCTCTATTGGCTATGAGTGTGTAGAATTGTGACATGCATGTGCTTATAGAGAATTGTATTCAATGGTAAATCCAGGCGTCTTTCGACCTATTCGAGGATTATTTCACTTTAACTCTTTCGATCTTAAAGAGTGTCTAACTGTACGAATTCTCCAAGAGGTTAGTCCAGTTACGGCACTAGCTTTTTAATAGGAAAGGGTGTCCTACTACCTTGACACTATCTCTTTTCCAGACAAATAACCTTTCTTTCGAACAAGTTAAATGTTATACTGGCGAATTCTTGCGTTTGCAACCACAAAGAATGTAGATTAAGATGAAGAGAATAATGATATAAGCAGTATACGTGTCACGAACTCACAAACTCACAGCAATAGATAGTATCTCAGTTGGCTTCCATAACCCCAAAAGAGAAGTTTAGTTACCCATGAATGCGAAGGAGATCACGATTGACATTGTTATTATATCACACTATTGTTTAATTGCGTGTAGCTCAAGTGATAGGCGTGAGGCATGATTCCTCAGCAAAGTAACGGTTCTCTTATTGCGGGTTTTAAGAATAGAAGAAAATAAGATTAATGGAAAGATTAGAAGAGTTGTAGAATTGTTGTGGTGGAAGAAGAGAGGGATGGAAGAAGATTAATTGTTGAATAGAAGATTGTTAAAAATCTCTGGCATGATAGGGTATTTATAATACCCATATCCTAATCCTACTAGGTAAATAAATATCTAACCAAATCCTACTGGGCTAATGGAATACTTAACCCAAATGTACTAGGTTAATGTAACATTATCATAATCCAAATAAACTAATGAAATACATAACCCAATTGTACTAGGTTAATACATCATTGTCCAAATCCAACTAAGTTACTGCAAGTCCCCAAAGTCTTCAGAAATGTTGTTTTAGCCCAGGACAGATTTTCCATGCAGCGTTTTTGGTCCTTAGGCGTGTAGACTCTCTTTCCTTCCTTCGTGAGCTTTCTTTTGCGTCAAGTAAGCCATAAAATGCTGAATTCCGCATCATTTATACCTGAAACTTTGCTAATCATGTTCGTTAGCTCACTTACAGGAAAAAGGACTAAAAGTGCATGAAATATATAATTTGTTCTCAAAACTAGGCTAAAATATGGGCAAAATATATTGATATAGGCGTGTAAATTCGCCTATCATCAACACCCCACACTTGAAGCTTTGTTCGTCCTCGAACAAAATATCATGTCCTTCTACACATCAACTTAGGGTTTTACAGCAACAACACAAAACATTCTTCAAGACAAGCACAACAGTTATCAACAAAGAGTAGCTTTCCGATTATTAGTAGAAACAGTTTAGCCTCTAGCATAGACTCGTGATGGTGGTCAACTCATATTCAAAAGTTAAGGCACAAGGAATCATATAAAACTACCCAAAACTCATCAACCATGTGTGTCTCACAATATATTACCCATAATCACTCACAAGTATAGCATATTTTTCAAACATGGGTACCAACATATCCTTGCTCTCACTCTCACAAAGAATTCATATGCAGCAACTGATGACCATAAGCTTTCCCTTAGTGTAATACTCCACTAAATGTCAGAATGTTAAGATTAGGATCAAGTAGGTCTTTTGATGGTTGTAATGTAGGCTAAGGACGGGTAGGACTATTTTGGCCAGAAATAGTGACTAAGTTCCTAAGCACTTTAATACATCACATTGTATCATTGACATTTTTTTCTTTCAACCTTTCTTCTTTCTTTTATTCCTTCACCCTTGTTCTCCTCTTTTGTTTTTCAATTTTTAAGCATGACTCACTTTTCAACTTTCTTTTCACAACATACCTCTTATGATAGCACTTTCTTATCTATAACACATTCAAGCACCATTACAATTTAAAGCATCATACTCACCCAACTTTCCTCTTATTTCGTCACATGACTTTTTCACTTTTAAAGCACTTAGGAATTTGGATCACATTACGGTCTTGAAAAAAATGGATTAGGCTTACATATGAGGTTCGTCAAAGAAAATAGGCTAAAGGCTCAAAAGGGTTTAACTAGGATGATGTCCATGGGTAGGTAAAATGAAGGTAAACAAGTATAGGTTGCCAAAGAAATGCCTAAATCATCTCCTAAACTTACACTCCTTATTTTCGCTTTGCATACATACCGGGCAAGTTCTAGCATCAGCCACAAACATAGAATATACTATTATCTCACACACATAAGGCACATGGTCGACTTTATTGGAAGCAATATAGACTTTCAACCCAACAAGTGAAGGAATGAACCACAAAATATCACATACTGAGTCACAACTAGAGCCTAAACGTCTCAACAGTCATAATTGTAGCACATACTCTTGTTATAATCTCATGCTGCCTATTAGAATAATTTCATGCGAAGCTAAAAAAGAAATTTACTACTAAAAAAACTTAAAAACGAAACACAAAAAAAACACAGTAAAACACAGTAAACAAACATAGATGCAAATAAAGAAGTATAGCATGCGATACCGCCACCCCACACTTAAACGGGACACTGCCCTCAGTGGAAAATATATACGAAGAACCTGGTCAGTCGGACTCTTCCTCAATGTCGGGGGTCATACCCCCTTCGTCGGAGTCATCATAAGAGTCGTCGTCAAAGTTCTCCTCCTCATCGGAGTCTGGCAAGCGTCGATCGTCATCGGTCGGCACATCATTGTCTAGAGGTTCCTCAAAGTATACACCCACTCCATACATCTCCCGTGCATGCATGCTCATTGGATAATCATGGTCCAGCTGTTGGAGCTCTTCAGCAGTTGGAACATGACTTCCACTCATCATTGTGAAGCGTGTCATGCCATAAAGATGACGGAAGAAACTCTCATCACGAGCATGTCTCTCCGCAGTAGTAAGGTTGACACCATGAGTTGTTTCAGCATCTTTGACCTTGGTGAGGTAAACCTTCTTCGGGTTATGTGGGAGTTTGTGATCAGCTGGTTCCTCTTCGATATCCTCCTTCCACAAGAGTGCTATCAACAGATTACCAAAAGTGAAGTGGGACCTTTTGTGGAGTCTGGCTTTCCGCATTGTAGAGCGAATGATTGCCCCAAAGTTGATAAGGACATTCGTCATCAAAGCGTAGACCAAACACACTCTATCTCTTGATATCTTGGTGTATTGAGTCCCAGTAATAAGGCATGAGTTGACAATACGCATCCAGATTCTTGCTTCCCTATTCAGTGGTGCATAGGGGAAGGTGTTGTGTCGTCCGGTGTCTTTATGTCTGCCCCACCTTGCCATCGATCTACTTCCACAAAGTGTGTGTCGTATTGCTCTATAAGGAGGCCTGCTGTACAGCTCTTTGAATGGTGCTATGTCGACCGAAGGTAAGCCAAGAAAGGAGTTGATCAAATCCGCGTTGAGCTGTATTACTTGGCCCCGAATTTTGACTTCGTTGCCCGTTGTGTTAGGCGACCAGTTGGCATAAAACTCTCTTGTTATTCTCCCATATCGCGGAAGATGAAATCAAGCTTCAATGCCATTATTTGCGCCAACATACGCGGCTCCTTCTTCGCTAAGGTGTCCTTGTTGATCCAGTCGACGTGAACATATTTTCTCTCTTTGTTGTTCCTGTACCATTCTTTGGCTTCCTCCTCAAGAACCCATTTGATTCCAAACATTCGGCGTGGTAGTTGCTTTGAGGATGATTCTCATTGGTCCTTGCGACCTCTCTTCTTGCCCGTTTGGGAAGTGGTAGCCTTCTCCTTGCCTTGCCTCGCTTTAGGTGCCATTGTACCTGAGACTAGAAATAGTGTTAATTGCAGCACAATCTCAATTGATACAATCTATCAACAAGCAGTAGGGGTACCACCCCACACTTAGTTTTGTTAACACAAATCAGTGAAGCAAAAGTGGTCGATTACTTAGATTTCATTGATATACGTTTTAGGATTATACTCCGACAAGAAAATCAGCACTGCATCGCTTACTTGCAGCCATTGCACTACTTTCATGTTAGATAAAACAACACTACTACATAGGGGTTGTATCATGGTATGGACATTTTCAACAATTGCAACCTCCTAAGTCGGTAGGCAACTATAAGGCTTATCCCGATGAACGGGATAGTCTAACATGTAAGCATCCAAGTAACAAGATCATAACATGATAGTAGATGTTCATAACCCTAGCAATTCCGTAAATAGTATAACAACGCTATTAAGACCAAATTCAATTCGGGAACAAGTCAAGATGATTCTAACGTATATATTCACTCATATGATTTTGCATTAACAATCCAATCACATGAACATCACCAAAAATCTTATACGATGTAGCACTTCATAATATACATAGCAACGTAGTACTTACGAGAAATAAATGAATAATAAGAGAGTACTTACTTGCTTGAAGCTTTTGGAGATGGTTTTGTGAATTGGAAGAGCAAAGAAGAGAATTTTGAGAGGTTTTGGATGAATATGCGGCGCCTTTAGGTTACTTTGCAATGTGATTTGTGTTTCAAGACCAAGTCCCCTTTATATAGGAGGAGAATGGGTCGGGTTTTGACCCATTTCCAAACGGTTTCGGAGACAAAAATACCACATATGCGGCGCATAATGCTCGGCATAGTCATGACATATGCGGCGCATAGTCTATGGCATTTAGGTACATATGCGCCGCATAGTCTATGGCATTTTGAGACATATGCGCCGCATAGTCTATGGCATATGAGATCCTGAGACCTAATGCCATAGCATAGGCGGCGCATAGTCAAAAGCACACTTAAGAATGGGCGGCGCATAGTGTATAACACACTAGATTTCGAGACCTTAGGCTATAGGATAGGTTTTGCGTTGTTTGTGGCCTAGTTTTACCTAGGCCTAGCCTTCCTCGATGCCTATTTAAGCATGAGTAATGCTCAATCCATAGCCTTATGCATCCTTATAACTAACTTACCACCTTTGCCATCCAATACGTCAAAATTGTCATTTGAGACCAATCTCCTCGTTGAATACTTCTCGCACCTATATTTGCTCAAAACCAATGAAAACAATTAGTACGATGGGTTGCCTCCCACCAAGAGCCTTAGTTTTTGTCGTGGCACGACTCTTATTTTTGGATTTTCTCTTATCAAAAGCAAAACAAGTAATAGAACAAAAGAAAGACAAAATGATAAACGAAAAACGATAAAACAATAAAACGATGGGTTGCCTCCCATCTAGCACCTTAGTTATTGTCGTGGCTCGATATAGTTACCTCGAGTACTTAGACTTCGTCGAGATAAGTGATGGCCATATAATTCATCGAGTTGAGAGAACCGATATAAGGTTTAACACGTTGGCCATTCACTTTGAAGACAACACCATTATTGTCTTCCAATTCGACTACTCCAGACGAGTAGACTTGGATAACTTTGTATGGACCAGACCACTTAGATTTTAACTTACCTGGGAAGAGCTTCAATCTGGAGTTGAAGAGAAGTACCATATCACCCTTTTGGAAGTTTCGTCAAACAATCCGCTGATCATGATACTTTTTCATCCGCTCCTTGTATAGGTCTGATCTTTCATATGCATGGAGACGGAACTCATCTAATTCGTTCAGCTGCTCCAACCTCAGATTCTTAGCATCATCCCAATTCAAATTCAATTTCTTCAATGCCCATAATGCCTTATTCTCAAGCTCGATGGGTAAGTGACAAGCCTTCCCATAAACTAGTTGATAAGGAGACATGCCAATGGGTGTTTTGAATGCAGTCCTGTACGCCCATAGTGCACCATCAAGCTTCCTGGACCAATCCTTCCTATTAGCATTGACCGTCTTCGCAAGGATTTGCTTGAACTCGCGATTGGAAACTTCTACTTGTCCACTAGTTTGGGGATGATAAGGCGTAGCTACCTTATGTTGCTTGACACCATACTTGGCCAAAACTGATTTGAATAGCTTTTTGCAAAAGTGAGATCCTCCATCACTTATGATAGTACGTGGTACTCCAAAGCGGGAGAAGATATTCTTCTTTAAGAACGCTACAACACGCTTCCCTTCATTGTCGTCCAAAGCTACAGCTTCTACCCATTTTGAAACATAATCTACAGCAACCAAGATGTACTTCATTCCAAACGAATTCACGAATGGACCCATGAAATCAATACCCCACACATCAAAGAGTTCTACCTCAAGAATTTTGGACATGGGTATTTCATGGTGTTTTGAAATAGCACCTTGACGTTGGCATTGGTCACACCTTCTAACATAGTCATAGGCATCTCTAAATATCGAAGGCCAATAATAACCACTTTGCAAAACTTTTCTTGCCGTCCGATTGCTTGCGTGATGTCCTCCAACTTGGGAAGTGTGGCATGCTTCCAATATAGTAGGCACTTCTTTATGAGATATACATCATCGAATGATACCATCCGCGCATCGTCGAAACAAATAAGGTTCATCCCAATAGTAGTGCTTGACGCCATGCATAAACTTCCTCCTTTGGTGGTAAGATAAATTGGCAGGTATCACATTACTCGCCACGAAATTTGCAAAGTCGGCATACCATGGTAGTTTCTCCATTGTTGTCGCTAATATCTCTTCATCCGGGAATGCATCATCAATTTGATTTTCAGGGTGCGCCACATGTTCATTCTCAAGTCGAGATAGGTGATCGGCCACTTGGTTCTCGCAACCTCGTCTATCTTTGACCTCAAAATCGAACTCTTGTAGCAGCAACACCCATCGAATTAACCTTGTTTTTGCAACCTTCTTTGTCATGAGATACCTAAGAGCTGCATGGTCTGTATGAATGATCAGCTTAGTACCCAATAGATAGGCACGAAACTTCTCAAATGCATACACCACCGCTAGGAGCTCTTGTTCAGTAACAGTGTAGTTCCTTTGGGCTTCATTTAGAACCTTACTCACATAGTAGATAGGATGAAATAGTTTCTCCTTTCTCTGACCGAGAACAACACCAACGGCTACACCACTAGCATCACACATGACTTCGAACGGGAGAGACCAATCTGGTGCTACCATGATAGGGGCTTCAATGAGTTTTCCTTTAAGGCATTCGAATGCCTTTAGGCAATCTTCATTGAAGTCGAACTTCGCATATTTCTCCAAGAGTTTGCACAATGGACTAGCAATTTTGGAGAAGTCTTTGATGAACAGACGATAGAAACCTGCATGGCCGAGAAAACTACGAACTCCCTTCACCGAAATTAGAGGTGGTAGCTTCTTAATAACCTCTATTTTTGCTTGATCAACCTCTATTCCTCTTGCGGAGATCTTGTGCCCAAGAACGATTCCTTCTTTTACCATGAAGTGGCACTTTTCCCAATTCAGCACAAGGTTGAATTCTACACATCTTTGCAATGCCATGCTCAAGTTTTCCAAGCACGACTCAAAAGATTCACCAACAACTGAAAAATTGTCCATGAATACCTCCAAAGTGTCCTCAACCATATCAGAGAAAATGGACATCATACAGCGTTGAAAGGTGGTTGGTGCGTTACATAACCCGAATGGCATACGTTTGAAGGCAAACGTACCATATGGGCATGTAAACGTTGTCTTGTCTTGGTCTTCGGGTGCAATACAAATCTGATTGTAGCCTGAATAACCGTCCAAGAAGCAAAACCATCCTTTCCCCGCTAATCGATCTATCATTTAGTCCATGAAGGGCATTGGGAAGTGATCTTTGAGTGTCCAAGAATTCAGCTTTCGGTAGTCCATGCATACTCTCCATCCAGTGACGGGTCTGAGTGGAATAAGCTCATTCTTTGCATTCGCGACCACCGTCATGCCTCCTTTCTTGGGAACACATTGTACCAGGCTTACCCATGTACTATCAAAGATAGGATACACAAACCCAGCGTCTAACCACTTGATAATTTCTTTCTTCACCACTTCTTGCATAGGTGGGTTTAGACGTCTTTGATGTTCAATGGTGGGCGTGCAATTTTCTTGAAGCTGAATTTTATGTGTGCAAATCCCAGGTGGAATACCAATAATATACGCAATGGTCCATCCAATGGCTCTAATATACTTGCGTAGAATAGCAATAAGAGCAGCAACTTGTTGCTCACCCAAATCGGCTGCTACAATAACTGGAAGTGTGTTTGTGCTTCCTAAGAATGCGTACTTCAAATGACTTGGCAGCTCCTTCAATTCTAACGTGGGTGGCACTTCAATAGATGGCTTAGCTGGTGGTGTGGGTCGATTCTTAAGATCAAGATCCAGCTTCTTGGGAGCATAGCGATATGTCCCTAATCCCGATAGAGCACAAGTAGCTTCTTCAGAATTTTTAGCATCCTCATTCTCTCCATTCATGAGCACAACCGCCAAAGGGTCATCAATAATTTTCTCTTCTTCACGTAATTCTTGCACATCATCAAAGAAAACATCAGCCACCAAAAATACACTTAGATCTTTGGGTTGCTTCATTTATTTGCAAACATCAAAGCGAACCACTTCGTCATTTATTCGGAATGAAAGCTCATTGGCTCTCAAATCAATGAGCACGCTTCCTGTAGCAAGGAAAGGGCACCCCAAGATTATGGGAACTTCTGAGTCTGCTTCACAATCCAAAATAACAAAGTCTGCCAGAAAGATGAATGAAGAAACCTTTACCAATACGTCACATAGAATACCAACAGGTCATTTTACCGACCTATCCGCCATGACAAGCCTCATATTGGTTAGAGTAGGGTAACCCAACCCCAACTTCTTGTAGATCGATAATGGCACTAAATTGATGCTGGCTCCCAAGTCACATAATGCTTTGGCAAAATTCAAAGATCCAACGGTGCAAGGAATAGTGAAAGCTCCGGGTTCGGCCTTCTTCTGAACTATCGATCGGGTAGCAATTGCACTATAATGATGCACATCTTCTCTCAACTCATAACTTGCTGCCCGCTTCTTAGTCAGAAGATCCTTCATAAATTTCGCATACCCAGGCATTTGTTCAAGTGCCTCCACTAATGGAACATTAATGGTCAGCTGTTTTAACATAGTCATGAATTTGCTGAACTTCGTGTCATCCTCCACCTTCTTCAATCATTGGGGAAAAGGTGGTGGTGGGTATGTAAGTGTTCTCTCCACGGTTTTCTTCTCCTCTTGCTTCCGTTTTTCCACTTTTTCAGGCTGCACCGTGCTGGAGGTGGCGTCCTTGACGTCAGGAGTAGTTGCTGCGGTATCCTCTCCTTTTGCGTTGTCATCCATGTCCGCAACTTCGTCAACCACTTGCTTGCCTTTTTCTGAAGTTTCCAGCACCTTACCACTTCTGGTATTGATGGCCATGCATGACCCCTCATTCCTTGGGTTTTGCACAGTATCACTAGGTAAAGTGCCGGCCTTTCTTTGATTGAGTGCTGCTGAAAGTTGGCTCAATTGCTGCTCTATTTGCTTGATTGAAGTGGAATGAGAATCAGCTAATTGTTTCATGGAGGACAAATCATTAACTACCTCCGTTACTCTTGCGCTTGTTGCTTCCACTCCTTTCAAGATTTAAGCCATCATGTCTTCCATGCTTCCAGAATTAGATGTGGTGGTGTCACGTCTACCAGGGGGAACGTACAAACCACTCTTTTCATTCTTGTTTTTCCAACTACCTTGGTCTTTGTTTCCAGATTTATCATAATAGTTCCGACCTTGGTTCCCTTGGGCATTCCCGCAGAAACCCCCCTGATTGTTCAAGTAGTTGGCCTCCTCTTCCGAATCAGATTCGTCTCTTCCTTTTGACGCAATAGCTTTCACTTTTTCGATTTTCCCTGACAATAAATGCTTTGTAAGAAGATCCATTTGTGTTTTCAAGTGTGCCATATCCTGATCACGTTCTTCTTCTCTTCTTTTTTGGTCTGTGGTCATGCCAATAGATAAAGTGGGGCTTGCTACCTCAGAATCCCTGGTATGCCAAGATCTACTTTGTTTCGTCATACGATCTAGCATATTGCTTTCCTTACCAAAGGTGAGGTCCATGAAAGATCCTCCAGCTGCATTATCCACCACTGGTTTAGTTATTGAATTCAAGGCTCTATACAAGACCTCCATTAGGTGAACATTGGTCATGTGATGGTTTGGGCACCTCGCTAGCTTTGTCTTGAACCGCTCCCATGTTTCATGAAGAGCTTCAGTGGGAAGCTGACGAAAGTTGCTAATTTCATCTCTCAATTGCGCCCTCTTGGATGGTGGAAAGAA
The DNA here is from genome assembly GCA_030864225.1 of Capsicum baccatum var. pendulum. NCBI lineage: Eukaryota > Viridiplantae > Streptophyta > Magnoliopsida > Solanales > Solanaceae > Capsicum > Capsicum baccatum. The sequence goes on along the minus strand of CM061558.1, from coordinate 67,700,694 downwards.
TCTTTCTAGGAAAGCGTCTCTCAATTGCCTCCAATTTGTAATAGAATCAGGAGTCAGCCCATTCAACCATAGTGTTGCCTCCCCAGACAGAGACAATGGAAATAGACGTAATCGAATTGCATTCTGACCAACACCAGGATTGTCAAACAACTTGCATGTAGAAATAAAGTTGATGAGATGAATATTCGGATCATCGCCTGCTAGTCCACCAAATAATCCCTTGAGTTGCAATAACTGAATCATGGTGCTTGTGATGTTGAACTTGGCTTCGGGCGCTAATGGTGGTGGAATTATGGCTCCAGTGGCTCCGGCACCATCAAGATCATCATCATCATCGTCGAAAGCTGGCTGCATAGGTTGGCGATCATACCTAAACCGAGCTTGTCGACCTCTTCGGTTGGCAGGAGTTATGATTTCAGAATCACGCCTTGGGTTTAGTAACTCGTCATCTCCTAAATCCTCATCGTCGGGATTTGCTGCTCGTGCAGGGTTATCAATGTTCTGTTGTTGAACCTGGGCTGCGGCAAGGGCAGCCAGTCTTGCTTGATCCTGTTGAGCAGCCATCCTTTTGATTTCTGCTTGTGCTACCATTCTTCCAATCCGTTGTGGTTCAGGATTGATAGGTAATAACGGTTGACCAGAACTTCTAGTATGGGGCATGCACTGAATAAAAACCTGCAGTAAACAAAAACAAAAACTGAAAGTAAAAGTACGAGAATCTTTGACCAAAGGGTATAGTAATTATCACAAACTTAATTGACACTTGTATTCCCCGGAAACGGCGCCAATTTTTGATAACGCTCAATCTACAGCTCACGTAGGAGTGTAAAGCGGTCGTTAGCAAATATAGAACCCAACCTGGGTTGGGTATCGATCCCACAGAGAATAGCTTGTCCAATAAGTAAGCAACGGTTACTAGACTTTTAGTGCAAGTCTCGTAAAAAGGGAGGATTGTAATGTGTAACCAAAACAATAAAGTAAAACCTGAAAATAGCAAAGTAAAAAGAGAAAGATTGTTACGTAAGTTGTAAACAATGAGAATTGAAGCGTTGGGGTTAAGTCCACCTCCTGAGTTATACATCTCTATTGGCTATGAGTGTGTAGAATTGTGACATGCATGTGCTTATAGAGAATTGTATTCGATGGTAAATCCAGGCGTCTTTCGACCTATTCGAGGATTATTTCACTTTAAATCTTTCGAGCTTAAAGAGTGTCTAACGGTACGAATTCTCCAAGAGGTTAGTCCAGTTACGACACTAGCTTTTTAATAGGAAAGGGTGTCCTACTACCTTCACACTATCTCTTTTCCAGAAAAATAACCTTTCTTTCGAACAAGTTAAATGTTATACTAGCGTATTCTTGCGTTTGCAACCACAAAGAATGTAGATTAAGATGAAGAGAATAATGATATAAGCAGTATACGTGTCACGAACTCACAAACTCACAGCAATAGATAGTATCTCAGTTGGCTTCCATAACCCCAACAGAGAAGTTTAGTTACCCATGAATGCGAAGGAGATCACGATTGACATTGTTATTATATCACACTATTGGTTAATTTCGTGTAGCTCAAGTGATAGGCGTGAGGCGTGATTCCTCAGCAAAGTAACGGTTCTCTTATTGTGGGTTTTAAGAATAGAAGAAAATAAGATTAATGGAAAGATTAGAAGAGTTGTAGAATTGTTGTGGTGGAAGAAGAGAGGGATGGAAGAAGATTAATTGTTGAATAGAAGATTGTTAAAAATCTCTAGCATGATAGGGTATTTATAATATCCATATCCTAATCCTACTAGGTAAATAAATATCTAACCAAATCCTACTAGGCTAATGGAATACTTAACCCAAATGTACTAGGTTAATGTAACATTATCATAATCCAAATAAACTAATGAAATACATAACCCAATTGTACTAGGTTAATGCATCATTGTCCAAATCCAACTAAGTTACTGCAAGTCCCCAAAGTCTTCAGAAATGTTGTTTTAGCCCGGGACAGATTTTCCATGCAGCGTTTTTGGTCCTTAGGCGTGTAGACTCCCTTTCCTTCCTTCGTGAGCTTTCTTTTGCATCAAGTAAGCCATAAAATGCTGAATTCCGCGTCATTTATACCTGAAACTTTGCTAATCATGTTCGTTAGCTCACTTACAGGAAAAAGGACTAAAAGTGCATGAAATATATAATTTATTCTCAAAACTAGGCTAAAATATGGGCAAAATATATTGATATAGGCGTGTAAATTCACCTATCATCAAACTTCACCATGTCGATTCCGCAAAAGTATGATAGTGTATCAAAATCAAATACAAGTTGGAACAAAGTTAAGAACCCCCACACGTATTCATTCACTCAACTAGATGTATCATAACAAACCAACCACATTCAAATTACCAACACCATATCAAGATCTAAAAATCATTATAAGCATAGTATTGTAACAGTTACGGAATATAAAAGAAGAACTTACTTGGTGATGGTCTTGGAAGATGGTCTTGCAAGGTTAGATGAGTAAAAAGAAAAGTTTGAGAGATTTTGGAAGGGTAGGCGGCGCTTAGATTGAGTAAACAATGTGATTTTGTCTTAGGGATGAAGTTCTATTTATAGTACAAGGCTTGGGTCGGGTTTTGACCCATTTGTAATCGGATTAGGAGACCAAAAAGTGAGCATAGGCGACACCTAATGCTTTGTCTATGCTTGGCATAGGCGGTGCCTTTTGCAAAGCCTAGTTGGACATAGGGTTTGGCATAGGCGGCGCCTATGCTATGGCATTCTAGATTCAAAGACAAAAGGCTTTGGCATAGGCAGCGCCTATTCTATGGCATTGTTGGGCATAGGCGGCGCCTATGCTATGGCACTGTAGATTCAGAGAGATTAGGCCATAGCATAGGCCTTGCCTTGTTCGTTGCCTAGATTTACATAGGCCTTGCCTTGTTCATTGCCTAGATTTGCATAGGCAATGCCTAACCCATAGCCTTTGTTTCTTTATTCCTAACTTACCACCTTCAACATGAACCACTTTCAACTCGAAATTTATGACCAATCTCCTCCTTTGTACATCTTGCACCTACACTTACTCAAAAACAACAAAAACGATTAGAACGATGGGTTGCCTCCCACCAAGCGCCTTAGTTTTGGTCGTGGCTCGACTACAAAAACAAACTCCTAGTAAAACAAAACAATTAAAAATGATGGGTTGCCTCCCATCTAGCGCTTGATTTATTGTCGCGGCACGACATAGTTACCTCGATTACTTAGACTTCATCGAGATAGATGGTGCATCATTTTCTGAATGGATTCAAACGACGTTGATGCTTACTTGTGGGCATACCATCTTCTTTGAGATGACTCTTGTACATACATATCCCAGGTGGGATACCAATTATATCATCAGTAGACCAACCAATGGCTCTCTTGTACCTCTTTAGAGCAGAGATGAGAGCCTCTACTTGTTGTTCACCTAAATCGGCCACAATACTAATCGGAAATGTATTTACACTTCCCAAGAACGCGTAGCTTAGGTGACTGGGGAGCTCTGTCGATTCTAGCACTGGTGCTTCTGCAATGAAAGTCTTCGCTATTGGTGAAGATCGATTCTTAGGATCAAGGTCCAGCTTCTTGGGAGCATGAGAATAGGACCTTATTCCTGTTAGAGCACAAATGGTTTCTTAATGTTCTTCAGCCCCCTCACACTCAAAATTCAACAGCACATCAGATAGTGACTCAACAGTAAGCTGCTTCTCTACAGATAATTCTTTCTCATCTTCATAATAAACATCATCTACATAGAACGCATTCATATCGCTGGAATGCTTCATTGCTTTGCATACATCAAAACGGACCACTTCGTCATTCAACCGAAATAAAAGCTCATTAGCTCTCAAATCAATCAGCACACTTCTGGTTGCGAGAAAAGGACGACCCAAGATTATGGGAGCTTCAGAATCCACCTCACAATCCAGAATAACAAACTCTGCAGGAAAAATAAAGCAAGAAACCTTCACCAACACATCATTCAAGATACCCACAGGTCATTTTACTAACCTATCTGCCATACGAGCTGCATATTGGTTGGTGTAGGGTCACCCAACCCCAACTTTCTGTACACGGATAGCGGCATCAAATTGATACTAGCTCCCAAATCGCATAATGCCTTGGCAAAATCCAAAGATCCAATCGTGCAAGGAATAGTGAAAGCACCAGGATCTGCCTTCTTCTGTACTAGCAATCTCGTTGCAATTGCACTGCAATGATGAACATTATTTGCCAACTCATAACTTGCGGCCCGCTTCTTTGTCAAAAGGTCCTTCATGAATTTCGCGTACCCAAGCATCTGTTCTAGCGCCTCCACCAAAGGAACATTAATAGTCAGCTGCTTCAACATAGTCATAAATTTACCGAACCTGGTGTCATCATCTTTCTTCTTCAGTCTCTGCGGAAAATGTGGTGGTGGAAGGGGAATAGTTTTCTCCACCACGTCCTTTTTATCTTGCTTCCGATCTCCAACCTTTTCAGGAGTATCATCGGCCTTTTTCTTTAGTCTCTGCGGAAAAGGTGGCGGTGGAAGGGGAATAGTTTTCTTATGAACGCTCTCATTCAGATTTTCAGCTTCTACAGAATCATCACAATCTGCATCAATAACATCATCCGCTATATCATCAACCACCTGCTTGCTTTTGGATGGATTTTCCAACAATTTACCACTTCGGGTAGTAATAGCCATATATGTTCCATCATTCCTTGGATTTTGCATGGTGTTGCTAGGTAAGGTGCCGGCCTATCGTTGGTTGAATGCTGCTGAAAGTTGACTCAATTGCTGCTCTAGTTGTTTTATTGCAGTAGAATGAGAGTCAACCAATTGATTCATTGAAGACAAATCGTTCTTCACCTCATTCACTCCCGTATTAGTTGCCTCCACTCCTTTCAGCAGCTTTGCCATCATATCTTCTATAGACATCTTCCCCGAACCAGATGTCGCGGCGTCACGATTTCCAGGGGGAATATACAAACCGCTCCTGTCAGTCTTGTTCTTCCAACTACCTTGATCACGGTCCTTGTTTCCAGATTTATCATAATAGTTACGACCTTGGATTTCTTGGGCATTGCCTCGGAAACCCCCCTGATTATTTAAGTAGTTAGCTTCTTTCTCAGAATCATACTCATCTCTTCCTTTTAACGCAACTGCTTTGACTTTTTTGGTCTTCCCTGATAATAAGTGCTTGGTAAGAAGATCCATCTGTGTTTTCATATGCGCCATATCTTGATCGCGTTCCTCCTCTCTTCGCCTCTGTTCTGCAGTCATGCCAATAGATATAGTAGAGCTTGCTACCTCAGAATCCCTGGTATGCCAAGCCCTACTCTGCTTTGTCATACGATCAAGCATATCACTTTCCTGAATAAAAGTAAGGTCCATGAATGACCCTCCTGCAGCATTATCAACCACTGGCTTAGTCACCGAATTCAAAGATCTGTATAATATCTCCATCAAGTGGACATTGGTCATATGATGATTTGGGCACCTCATAAGCTTCTTCTTAAACCTCTCCTATGTTTCATGGAGAGCTTCAGTTGGAAGCTGTCGAAAATTGCTGATCTCATCACTCAACTGTGCTCTCTTGGATAGCGGAAAGAATCTTTCTAGGAAAGCATCTTTCAATTGCCTCCAATTTGTAATAAAATCAGGAGTCAGCCCGTTCAACCATAGAGTTGCCTCCCCAGATAGAGATAATGGAAATAAGCACAGCCGAATAGCATTCTGTCCAATGCCTGGATTGTCGAATGACTTGCATGTAGAGATAAAATTGACCAGATGCATATTCGGATCATCACCTGCAAGTCCACCAAATAATCCTTTGAGATGCAATAGTTGAATCATGGTGCTAGTGATGTTGAACTTGGCTCTGGGTGCCAAGGGCGGAGGAATAATAGCTCCTATGGCACCAGCTCTGTCCAGATCATCATCATCATCATCAAAAGGCATCTGCATAGCTCGGCATTCAAGCCTAAATCTTCTGTGATGATCTCTTCTGTTTGCAGGTGTCGCCACCTCAGCATCATGCCTAGGGTTTAGTAACTCGTCATCACCTGTCATCAGGATTTGTTGCCCGCCCAGGGTTATCAATATTCTGTTGATGTACTTGGGCAGCGGCTAATGCAGCTAGTCTAGCCTGCTCCTATTGAGCAGCCCTTCTTTCAATGTCACGTTGCGCCTTCATCTTGCCAATAAGTTGTGGTTCAGGGTTTATGGGTAATAATGGTTGTCCCGAACTTTGAGTATTTGGCATGCACTGAACAAAAACCTGCAGAAATCAAAATCAACAACTAAAAGTAAAGTACGAGAATCTTTGACCAAAGGGTCTAGTAATTATCACAAACTTAGTTGACAACCGTATTCCCCGACAACGGCACCAAAATTTGATAACGCTCAAACTACAGCTCTCGTAAGAGTGTAAGCGGTCGTCGTCAAATATAGAACCCAACTGGGTTGGGTGTCGAATCCCACAAAGAATACTCGGTCACTAAGTATGCAACTATTAGTAGACTTTTGGTGAAAGTTCTGTGGAAAAGGGGGGGATTTTATGCGTGAAGTAAAATTATTAAAATAGCAAGGGTAAAAATGGAATGTTTAGTAAGATTTTAATCAATGATAATTGTAAGTTAGGGTTATGTCCACCTTATGAGTTTTACGTATCTATTGGCTATGGGTTATGCGGAATTCAGACATGCATGCGCTTATAGAGTTTCGTATTATATGGTAAATCCTAGTGTCTTTCGACCATCAAGGATTATTTCACTTTAACTCTTTCGAGCTTAAAGCGTATAACTAATGGTACGAATTCTCCAAGAGGTTAATCCAATTATGGCACTAACTTTTAAACAGGGGTTGGTAGCCCTATTTCCTTGTCACTCTCTCTTTTCTAGACATGTAACTTTTCTTTCGAACAAGTTAATGCTATACTGGCGTATTCTATATGTTTGCAACCACCAGAATTCAATTAAGATGAAGAGAGTAATGATATAAGCAGCATACGTATCAAGAATTCACAAACTTATAGTAATAGATAGTATCTCAAAAGGCTTCCATAACCCTAACAGATAAGTTTAGCTACTCATGAGTGCAACGGAGATTGCAATAAACATCATCATCATACCAAAGCTTGAACGATCTCACGTTGGTCACAAGAGTCGTTCTCTCTCTGTCAGAAAGTAACGTGAATAGTACTAAATGTCGAATAGAATTGAATAATAAAAAACGATGAATAGAAAAATAGAATGAATTGAATTGAATTGAATGGTGAAAAATTCAGCAAATAAGGGTTTTTATAACACCCTTGTCATAGTCCTACTGAAATAGGGTTTTATCCTTGTCCTACTGAAATAGGATTTTTATCCTTGTCCCAGTCCTACTAGGTTACTGATGATCCCCAAGTATTAAGAAATACTGATTTTGCCCAGGACAGGTTTTCCATGCATCACATTTAGTCCATAGGCTTCCAAAAGCTGCCTTCCTTCTTACGTGAAGCTTCCTTTGGCGTCAACCAGTCCATAAAATGCCAAAATCTTCATCATTTATACCTGAAAACTTGCTAATCACATTGGTTAGCTCACTTACAGGAAAAAGGACTAAAAGTGCAGGAATTATATATTTTGTCCTCAAAACTTAGCTAAAATATGGGTAAATTATGGTGCTTTAGGCGTGTAAATACGCCTACCATCACCTCCCCCTAAATTCTTAACTCACAAATTAAAGATATAAGAGTGGTATTATTTACCCCATTCATTATTAGTTAACAATGTATAAATATCTCCCATCCCTAAGAACACAAAATTGAAAGCTTTTTCCAAGAATTCAACCATACAAAGTCCTAATTCCAATTTTTCTTCAAGAATTCAAGCAACTCAGGTATGTGGGGTGTTCATCAATGGATTCCTTCCACCCATTGAGTCCTAAGAATCCTTTTTTTTTCAAGTAAAACCCTTTTTTTCTATTTTCATGAAATTTCATTATTAATCGTGAATTTACTTGATTTTCTTATAATAGTTTTGAATACAAACCATGAAATTGTCTTTCCCTATGAAAATTATACCTTTACATGCTTTATAATCTCAGTAATCCACATCATGTTTAGTTGAAACCACATTAATTTAACAATCTATGAATTAAATGATGGGAGCATGTTGTGCTTATAAGTTTAACATATTCTCATACCAATAATCATACTTTTCATCAGTTATTAAAGTACTATATGTTTTGTCTCTCTAATCATGAATTCCTTGACAGTGTTTTTAAATGATTCTATTGTAAGTAAAGAATTATTTAGCACTGGAGTGTTTTGAACGCTTGATACCTAGATAGCCATGCATATTTTAGATCTGTAAGTTACCAGTTATTCAAGCCATATTTGTATTATTATATTCTGATTTACCATATTTATGTTGAGTATTTATCAATACTAAATCATGTTAAACAAATAATAATACCAGTTTCATTTAGTGGGAGTAGTACTTAGCACAGAGTAAACACAAGTGTGACACCTCCCTTGTCAGTTAGGCATGAATCATTAGTAGCAGTCCCTAAGTTCCAGACCTACGGTGAAACCGTAGATTGTGAGAGGTACCTGAAATACCCTAAGTTTTGGTCCTTAGAAAATTTCCTGACTCTTGGACTTTCTGGACAAGGTACAACTTATCTTGTGAGTCGTATTGTGTAGGTACGATTTATATGACCCAATCGTATGTTGTCCAGTGTTGGTTGGTGGGTTTGATCGGTTTTTGGAATGGGTATGACTTGTGTGGTACAATTCATATAGTAAGCTATGAGTCATGTAATTAACTCATATGGTAGACAGTGTTCAAACTTCCTTTGATTATATTCTACTAGGGATACGGTTTAGGGGTATAGATCATATGTTATGGGTATGACTTGGTTAGGGTAAGTCATATGGTGGATAGTTTTGGGTCCATTGGCAGGCACAGGGTATAAGTGGTGGGTACCATTCGTAAAGAAGGGTATGGCTGGTATGGTGAGTTGTACACATATGCGGGATTTTTATTTAGTTTAAGTACGGGTAATCTGGACATTTCCCCACTCAACCTATTAAGGCCCCACAACTTTTAACTCATTTGGAAGGTTATTTATCCAATTATTCTATCATTAAACACTTAGATACTCTCTTGAACACTCTTTAATTCTCTCTAAGGATTTTGGGTAAGGGAAAGCTAGGGCTTCATCTAGAGGAGAAATTTGGGTCTTATTTTGGTGATTTCTCTACATCATCTTCTAATATAAGACAAGTTAATCCTCCCCCATTGTTAGTTTCTATCAGAATATGAGTAGGAATAAGAATTGTATATAAAATCCTACTTAGAAAAGGATTATAATGTAGTGTCTATAAATTGGGGAGGGATATAATTATGTAAAAACACCATTCAATAGTATTTTTATCCATTAATTCTCACATGGTATCAGAGCGTTGGTGAGAAACATTAGAAAAAAATTAGTCACGTTGATTTTGGTGATTGATTTGTGTCATATTTAATTTTGTGGGTCGTATGAAAAATACAACACCTCCAAGAGGATCGGAAAGATCAGGCGAAAAAAACTAACAAAACTCATTGAAAAAGTACTAGCCATGTACCCTCACACACCAACCAGAATCTTATAATTCCAGTGAGATCAAATTCACGCGCCGATGCACAACAACATCTCCGCTAGAATTTTTGAGTTTTTCTTTTTCCTGTTGGGGTTTTCGATCTATTTTGACTCCGACCATATTTTCTTTTCTATATTCTGCCAACTATTTGGAGATTTAGATCGTCAGAACCTAAATTTTGGCGACTTATTAATTTTTGGTAACTGTTTTTGATTTCCAACAACTATTTCTTGGGGTTTTCAAGTCAAATTCCCAATGTCTTTTGGGAATGATATTTTTGACTCCAAAAATACTAGAATCAAAAGTTTAAGTCCTATGATCATTTCCAAATCTTTAATGGGAAGTTCAAATTACTTAGCCCAGGCTTCCTCGATTAAGATGTGGTGCAAAGATCTAGGTGTCCAAGATCACTCAACGGAAGATTCAAAAGCTAAATAACAATAGGAGAAAGTTGACACTCAATTATGGAATCTCTTATGATGATCTATTTAGTCTAAGTTGATACCCTTGTTTCATCTATTCTAGACGTGTTATTAAGTTTGGGAAAAGTCTCGTGCTTTGGACACTAATGATATATCTCATTTTTATGATGTGATATCTCATATTACCATCTTGAAGAAACAAGAATCCGATATGTCTACTTATTTGAGGCAAGTAGAAGCAGTCATAGAAGAATTTGGTACATTGATGCCCGTCACTGTGGATATGGAAAAACAAAAAGAGCACAGATAGATATGTTTTTTAGTTCTTACACTTTCTGGACTTTTTACTGACCATGATGTTGTACGTTATAAGATTTTTGCTAGTCCTACAGTTCCTATAATTGATGAGTTATTCTTTCATCTACTTCATCTTGTCTCGCCTTCCAGTCATAGAATAGTTTCATCACCCACTGTTGACTCATCTATTCTTGTATCTCAAACCATAGAAAAGTAAACATATCAACCTATGGATAATCAGTGAGGAGGAGGTCATTCTGAAAAATCTCGATCAAAGTGTAGGTATTGTTATAAAGTTGGGAATACTCAAGACAGAATTCATAGTTTGCATGGTCCACGACCAAGTTATGATCTTATTATTTTAAAGGAATTTAATGAGTTTCTTAAAAATCAAGGAAGTAAGCAGATATCTCCATAGCCTAATTGATCATCCAATAATGCTCATATTGCCTAAACAGAATATGATTAGTTCCTTCAGTGTCGAGTAAGTAAGAAGACATCTCCACAAGTAACCTCATTTTTCTAGCCGAAAGCTTCCATTACTGGTAATCCATTTGCTTATGTTTCACAGTTTAGTACTCTTGGATCATGGGTTATGGACTCTGGTACTTCAGATCACATATATAGTAACGATTCACTTTTGTCTGATATTATTTATTCATAATATCTTCCTGCTATTACTTTATCCAATGGGATCTAAACAAAACCAAACGGAGTTGTACAAGACAAACCACTATCCTCTATCACTCTAGACTCTATTCTTTCTATCTGTGGTTGTCATTTTAATCTTACATCTATTAGTCATTTGACACGTGTCTTTCATTATAGCATAACCATTTTTTGATGATTATTTCTAATGTAGGATCATAGTACGGGATAGATGATTGGCACAGGACATGAATCAGAAATCCTCATCAAATTCCTTCACAACATGCTCCATTACAGATTCTCCAGACCTAATTCACAAATGTTTAGGATATCTGAGTCTAGCCAAGCTATAAAAGATGGTGCCTAGTTTGTCTAATTTATCCACATTAGATTGTGAATCATGTCAATAAGGTAAACACACTCGTGCTACCTTTTAATATAGTATTGAGTGTCGTTCAGAGTCTATTTTCTCATTAGTTCATTTGATAAATGGGGTTTTAGTAAAGTCAGTTCACCCTTAGGTTTTTGTTATTTTGTTAGTTTCATTGACGACTTTTCAAAATGTACTTGGATTTTCTTAATGAAAGATCGTTCTGAGCTATTTTATACATTCAAAAAATTTTGTACTAAAATAAAAACTCAATTTGGTGTTTTCATTCATACTTTTTGTAGTGATAATACCCTAGAATACTTATCCTCCTAGTTTCAGGAGTTTATGCTCTATCAAGGAATTATTCACCAAATATCTTATTTGTAACCCTTCAATAGAATGGTATAGTTGAAAGGAAGAATAGGCATCTTCTTGAGACTGCTCATACTCTTCTCATTGAATCCCACGCACCGCTGCAATTTTTGGGCAATGTAGTCCTTGCATCTTGCTATCTAATTAATATAATGTCATCATCTTCCATTCACAATTAGGTTTCCTATTCCATATTGTTTCAACAGTCACCTCTCTACTCTATCCCCCTTCGTGTCTTTGAGAGCACATGCTTTGTTCATAACTTAGCCCCAGGGAAAGATAAATTAGACCCTCATGCTCTCAAGTATGTGTTTCTTGGTTACTCTCGAGTTCCAAAAGGGTATCATTGTTATTCACCTAATCTTCGTTGCTACCTTATGTCTGCTGATGTCACCTCTTTTGAATATCAACCCTATTATACATCTTCTGATCATCCTGATATTTCTGTGATCTTGCCCGTATCTCCAAATTTACCTAACCTAACCTTTGAGGAATCGATGATTATTTCTATATCTCCAGATGCAGCTCCACAACTTACTTCTACTTCTCCAGCTACAGTTCCACCACTTGACTTATCATCATTATCCGCATTAAAGATTAGTCCCAGATAATTTATGTCATACGCTAAACACTGCTTCTATTGTGGACTTTCTACCTCCTAGATAATCAGTGACATTTTAAAAAGGTAAGCATTCCACTTGTAATGCTAATCTGCATTATCTTTCTTAAGTAATCATCATCTATCACTACCCCATTATGCTTTTATATCATCTTTGTTTTCTATTTTTATCCCTAAGACTATAGGTAAAGCACTTTCTTATTCAGGATGGAAGCCGGCTATGGTAGAAGAGATGTTTGCTTTTCATACGAGTGGTACTAGGGAGTTTATTTCCATCCTTGCAGGTAAATATATTGTTGGATGTCATGGATTTATGTAGTCAAAGTTGGTCCAGAAGGTCAAGTTGATCAGCTTAAGGATCGCCTTGTTACAAAAGGATATGCATAAGTATTTGGTCTTGATTATAGTGATACTTTCTCTCTCATGGATAAAATATAATTTATCCATCTTTTCTTATCTATTGTTGTTGTTCATCACTGGCTTTTTTGTTAGTTGGTTATTAAGAATGCTTTTCTGCACGGTGATATTGAGAATGGACTCTATATGGAGCAACCACCTAGTTTTTTTGCTCAGGCAGAGTCTAGTAGCCTTGTATGTTGATTGCGCAGGTCACTCGATTGTCTAAAATAGTCTCCTCTATCCTGGTTTGGAAAGTTTAGCATAGTAATTTAGCATATAGCATAATTCATAGTGGATCTGATCACTCTATGTTCTATCATCATTCTAAACCAAATATGTGTATTTATTTGGTGTTTTATGTTATGATATCGTTATCACCGTCAATGATCAAGATGGTATCACTAAGTTGAAGCAACATCTCTTTCAGCATTTTCACACTAAAGACCTTGACAGACCAAATTAGGTATTGTTATTTCTCAACGTAAGTATGCCTTTGACATTCTTGAAGAGACATGAAAGATGGGATGTAGACTCATTAACACTCCTATGGATCCAAATGCTAAAATATTTCTAGGACAGAGGGATCCACTAAGTGATCCTAAAAGGTATCGGCAGTTAGTTGGAAAACTAAATTATCTCATAGTGACTAGACCTGACATATCATTTCTATAAGTGTTGTAAGTCTATTTATGACTTCCCCCTATGATAGTCATTGGGATACAGTTATTCGTATTCTGTGATATATAAAGTCCACTCTAGGTAAAGGACTTTTTTTTAGGATTGAGGTCATAAGCTTATCACTGGATATAAATATGCTGATTGGGCAGGATCACCCTCTGATAGACACTCTACATTTGGATATTGTGTGTTAGTAAGTTGTAATTTGGTGTCCTGGAAGAGGAAAAAAAGAGTGTGATATCTCGATCTAGTGCAGAAGTAGATTATCAAGCAATAGCTGTAGCAACCTGTGAGCTAGTTTGGATCAAACAACTATTGAGAGAACTAAATTTGCAAAAATTGGTAAGATGGAACTTGTGTGTGACAATCAAGCAAACCTTCATATCACATCAAATCTGGTGTTTTATGATAGGACTAAACACATAGAAATTGATTGTCCCTCTGTCAGAAAAACTCTTAGGAGATATTGTTACAAATTTTTTAAAGTTGAGTGATCAACTTGTTGATATCTTTATAAAGTGTCTCGCCAGTCCTCATATTAATTACATTTGTAACAATCTAGGTACATATGATTTGTATGCATTAGCTTGAGGAGGAGTGTTTAAATATGAGTAGGAATAGGAATTGTATATAAAATCGTACTTAGAAAAGGATTATAATGTAGTGTCTATTAATAGGGACTAGATGGAATTATGTAAACACACCACTCAATAATATTTTTCTCCATTAATTCTCTTAGTTCCAACTAAAGGCATGTTTAAAATAATGTTTTCATGGCATGATTATTGTATGGTTTTCGGGTTTTCAAATATATGTTGGCATTTTTGTATTCAATGCTTGGTTATAGTTTCCCATGTCTTAATTATGTTTTTACTTTCTTTAATGGTGGTTTGAATAATTGGATACATTGGACTCAGTGGGCCGGTCTCAGTTATTGACCTACCTTAGAGTCTGTGATTAGACAATTATGCTATCTTGTTATACATGTTAGAATTCATCCGACTCAAAGTATGTATTTGGATGGTTGGGTTGGGTATCGGGGGTGGTCCTCGATCCTAGTTGGACTTGGGATGCCCATTATGACAAGGCCCTAGTTTGGGTCATGTAAAGTGGGTATCAGAGCTTTAGGTTCATGGTCAATTGAGAGTCCACAAAGTCGTGTGTACTAGAGTGTCTTTTAGGGGTGTATACCAATCCATACTCATAACGGAGAGGCTACAAGGTATTTAAGAATGTTTCTCTTTCTTGGTATTCTCTTTCAAGATATAAGGTCAAATGTCTTTTCTTATTTTTATTTGTTTGTCTTTTAGATCATACCTTGACGATCAAAGATGTGAGGTAACTCTTCTATCCTAACTAAGGGTAATGTTTATGGGACCTACTCTACTTAGGGGATCCATACTTGGTATAGACGTCTAGTCCCTAATATTTTTGGAGTCCCATCAATTGCTACTAGTTCTCTTAAAGGTGAGGTGACTAATGCAGAATTTTGTCAATTGATTCATGCTATTGCTAAGTTAGTTGCTTCTTAGGCTGGGTGGGATGAATTTGGTCTGTCATCTGATGAGGCCACAAGAGTTGGAAAGTTTGTGAAAATGAATCCTCCTATTTTTATTAGTATAAAAGTGGAGGAGGATCCTCAAGGTTTCTTAGATGAGATGGAAAAAATATTTAGGGTGATGTAGGCCATGAATGTTGAAGGGGGAAATTTTGTGTCATATCAGCTAAAAGATATAGCATACCAATGGTAAAAGAAATGACATCAGGTAAGGGGTGATGATATTAAGGAGTCATGATTATGGGAGACTTTCTCTAATGATTTTCTGGACCACCTTTATCCCCATGAGTGCAGGGAAGCGAAAGTAGAGGAATTTATTAATCTGAAATAAGAAAAGATGTCTTCAAGGAATATGCCTTGAAATTTCACCAGCTATCTAGTTATGCTCTAAAATTAGTGTCTGATATGAGGACAAGAATAAAAAGGTTCACTTCAAGACTGTCTTGGGATTTGATCCTTGAAAGTAAGACTACACTGCTGATTAAAGATATAAATATTTCTAGGTTGGTGGTTCATATACAGTAGGTGGAGAAAGAAAATTATAAGCAGGCTAAGTTTAGGGAAATGTAGGGTAAAAAGTCCAGGTCCTCTTAATAGGGTGGTGCTCAATAGCAAAGTGGTTGGAATGGCAGTAAGTGGCCAAAGAAGAAGTGGTAGAGTTCTGGTTCCTTCTCTATAGCTAGTTCTCCTTATCCAAAATAGTTGGGTGATAAGCGTCAGCAAGGTGGCAGTAATTTGTAGGTACAAGTTTCCCAATCTTAGGGGAGTGAGGCTTAGTTGACCTCATCATGCCCTTCTTGTCTATTCTATGGTAGGCTGCATAGGTTTTTTATGATGAAGGAAGGGATGTGTATTTTAAATATGATCAGCAAGGCCATATGCTTAGAAACTGTCTGGTTGGTAAGGGTGCTTCAAGAGCGAGTAAGGCTTCGATTGCTTCATCTTATTCTCTTGCACCCAAGGGTGCTGCTTTTACATCCATTTTTTCTCCTAGTACCAGCACAGTTCAGAATAGATTATATAATCTTGCTACTCGACAAGAATCTGAGGCATCATCTGATGTCGTTACTGGTATGTTACAACTTTTTTTTTGTGATGTATATTGTATGCTTGATTTGGGGTCCTCTCTTTCTTCTGTGACCCCATATATGGCTGTTTATTTTGGCTTTGATCTTGATGTTATTTCAAATACTTTTTCCATTTTTACCCAGTACGTGACTCTATGATTATTGAAAAGGTCTATAGGGGGTTTATGGTCTTTTTTTGTTGTAAGCAGACCATGGTAGATCTATTTGAACTTGATAAGGTGGTTTTTGATGTTATCCTAGGGATGAATTACTTATACTCTGGTTGTGCGTCCTTAGAATGTTTGACCCAAAAGGTTGTCTTTAGGTTCACTGGTAAACCAATTATTGAGTGGAAGGATGGTTCCTTAGTCCGAGGGAGAGGTTTATTTCATATCTTAGAGCTCAAAGATTAAACTCTAAGGGATGTCTCTATTACTTGGTCCAGGTTAAAGATTCAAACTCAGAAGGTCTTTCTTTTCATTCAATTCCGGTGGTAAATGAGTTTCTTAAGGTCTTTTCAGATGATCTTCCCGATGTTCCTCGGGATAGGTAGATTGAGTTTTGTATTGATTTAGTTCTAGACACTCGTTCAATATTTATTTCTCTTTATATAATGACTCCGACAGAGTTGAGAGTACTCAAGGAGCAACTTAAGGATCTTCTGGATAAAGGTTTCATCCGTCCTAGTATTTCCCCATGGGGTGCACCAGTTTTATTTGTTTGCAAGAAGGATGGTTCCCTTCGGAAATGCATTGACTATCGACAGTTGAATGAGGTAATGTTTAAGAACAAGTATCCTCTTCTAAGGATAGTAGACTTGTTTGATCAGTTGCAAGGTGCTAAATTCTTTTCAAAGATAGACTTTCAGCCTAGGTATCATTATTTTAAGATTAGGGAGGTTAATGTCCCTATGAGAATTTTTTGCACTCGATATGGGCACTTGGAGGTTTTGGTTATGTCATTTGGATTGACTAATGCTCCAGCAACATTTATAAATCTGATGAACAGGCTTTTTTAGACAGTTTTCAAATCATTTTGTTATTGTGTTTATTGATGAAATTTTTGTGTATTATAAGAGTGAGGTGGATCATGTCAATCACCTTTGGGTTATGTTTCAGACATTGAAGGAATAACAGTTGTATGCCAAATTTTTTATGTGTGAGTTTTGGTTAAATACTGTGACTTTTCTTGGTCATATTATTTCCAATAAGGGGATCATGGTGGATCAAAAAAATGTTATGGTGGTGAAAGGGAAACCTAGACCTATGATTCCAACAAATATTTGGAGCTTTTTAGGTTTGGCTGGGTATTATAGGCTGTCTGTAGAGAGATTTTCGATGAAAACTTCCCGATTAACTAAGTTGACTCAGAGAAATGTAAAGTTTTCTTAGTCGGATGCTTGTGAGGGGCGTTTCTAAAAGCATAAGGATAAGCTAACTTTGGCTTCCATTTTGACTTTTCCTTAAGTTAATGAGGGGTTTTTGGTTTATTATGGTCCATTTCAGGTTAGACTTGGTTGCGTTTCGATGGAACATGGAAAGGTGATTACTTTGCTTCCAGGCTATTGATGGTGCATGAGAGAAATTATCCTACTCTTGATTTGGATGTTTTAGCAGTCATTTTTTCTTTGAAAATATGGTATCATTATTTGTATAGAGTGAATTTGGATATCTTTTCTAATCATAAGAGTCTACAGTATGTGTTCACTTAGAAGGAACTAAATCTTAGGTAAAGAAGATGGTTGGAGCTTCTCAAGGATTATAACATGAGTTTTCACTATCATCTAGGTAAGGCTAATGTTATTGGTGATGCTCTTAGCAGGTTATCCATGGGGGGTTTAGCTCATGTGGATAAGAAAATGAGGGAATGGGTATAGGATATTCACCGATTGGCTAATCTTGGGTTCTGTCTTCTAGACTTTGAGGATGGTGATATATTGGTACTGGAAGTGGTTCGGTCTTCTCTCAATGCTGAGATCAAAGAGAAGCAAATTCTAGACCCCATCCTAATAAAGATCAAGGGTGAGGTAGGCAGGTAGAAGGTGATGGTATTTGAGATCAGTGGTGATGGTACCTTGAGGTACCAAGGGAGGCTATGTGTTCCTAATGTCAATAGTTTACAACAATATATTTTGGTAGAGGTGCATAAATCGCGCTATGTTGTACATCCTGGTTCAACCAAGATGTATCATGATCTCAAGGAGATGTATTGGTGGAATGGTATAAAAAGGGATATGGCTGATTTTTTGGCCAAATGCATGGTGTGGAAATAGGTAAAAATTAAGCAAATAAGGCCTGGTGGGTTGTATCAGGAAATTGATTTACCCAAATAAAAGTGGGAGGTGGTCAATATGGATTTCATTACTGGTCTTCCTCGGTCTCGAAATCAATTTTATTGAACTTAAGTCCGCATTGATAGGATGAAAAAGTCTGCTCATTTCTTGCCAGTGAGGACTATATGAGATTGTACCTTCATGAGTTTGTGAAGTTGCATGGAGTGCCTGTTTCGATTATCTCTGATCATGGTACAAAATTTTTATCTCACTTCTAGCAGTCTTTTTAGTAGGGATTAGGGAATAAGGTTAGTCTGAGTACTGTTTTCATATGTAGGATATGCTTCACACATATGTGATTGATTATGGTGGCAATTGGGTTGAGCATTAACCCTTGGTAGAGTTTTCTTACAATAATAGCTATTATTTTAGTATTGGAATGGCCCCTTTTAAGGCATTATATGGTAGGAGGTATAGATCTTCTATTGGGTGGTTCAAGGTTGGTGAGGTTGGTATGTTTGGTACAGATTTGGTTTATCAAGTTATTGAAAAGGTAAAGGTAATTCAGGATTGGCATAATACTTCTCGAAGTCACCAAAAGCCCTATGATTAATAAGGAATAGATACCTAGAGTTTATGGTTTGGGATAACGTATTCCAAAAGATATCTCCTATGAAGCCAGTGATGCGGTTTGGTAAAAAGAGGAAGTTCAGTCCCTAGCATATTTGTCCTTAAGTGTTTTCATGGAGAGTTGGTAATATGGCGTATGAATTGAAGTTTTTTTCTACTTTGAGCTTCATTCATCTGGTATTTCATATCTCTATATTGAGGAAGTGTCTTGGTGATCCTTCATTGGTTTTACCCTTGGAAGGATTGGGTATCTCGAATTCTCTATCTTGTGAAGAGATCAAGATTGAGATTCTAGATCAGCAGGTTCGTTTGTTACGGACCAAAGATGTGGCCTCGGTTAAGGCTCTATGGCAGAACCACAAGATGGAAGAGGCTACATAGAAGAGGAAGTGGATATAAAGTCTAAATATCCGTATTTTTTTTGCTCCAAATATTTATGCAGAATGTATATGTTCTTCATGACATTCTCATTTTTCGATTTTGATTTAAATAAAGATGGTGATCGTCCTGCATCTTTGTTTTTTGTCTTAAAGGTAAGAATAGAGGCATCTAAAGATTGGGTAAATGTTTGATAATGCAAATGACTCGTGCTTGTGTCTAACCTACCTTGATTGTTATTTGGGTATGAATTATCGACTGGGGGAGACTGAAACACCCTGGATTTTGTTCCTGAGAAAATTTCTTGAGTTTTGGACTTTCTTGATAAGGTACAACTTATCATGCGAGTTGTATTGTGTGGGTAGAGGTCGTATGTACCAATTGTATGTTGTCTAGTATTGGTTGGTGGGTTGGATTGGTTTCTAGAATAGGTCCAACTTGAGTGGTATGAGTCGTATGGTAGGGCACGAGTCATGTCACTGACTTGTATGGTAGACAGTAATCTCTCTCATGGCTAAAATAAGATTTGTCTTTCTTTTCTTATCTATTGTTGTTGTTCGCCACTACCCTCTTTGTTAGTTGGACATTAAGAATGCTTTTTTGCATGGTGATCTTGAGGAAAAAGTCTATATGGAGCTACCATCTGGTTTTTTTTCTTAGGGGAGTCTAGTAGCCTTGTATGTCGATTGCGTAGGTCACTCTATGGTCTGAAATAGTTTTCTCGAGCCTGGTTTGGAAAGTTCAGCATAGTAATTTTGCATTTGGTATGATGCGTAGTGGATCTGATCACCCAGTGTTCTATCGTCATTCTAAACCAAATATGTGTATTTATTTGGTGGTTTATGTTGATGATATCGTTATCACTATCAATGATCAAGATGGTATCACTAAATTGAAGCAACATCTCTTTCAGCATTTTCAGACTAAATACCTCGGTAGACTGATATATTTTCTAGATATTGAAGTTGCTTAGTCCAGAGTAGGTATTGTTATTTCTCAACGTAAGTACGCCTTTGACATTCTTGAGGATACATGCATGATGGGATGTATACTCATTGACACTCCTATGGAGTCAAATGCTAAACTTCTACCAGGACAGGGGGAGCCACTTAGTGATCCTAAGAGGTATAGGCAGTTGGTTGGAAAGTCGAATTGTCTCACAGTGACTAGACCAGACATATCATTTTCTATAAGTTTTGTAATTCTGTTTATGAATTCCCCCATGAGATTCATTGGGATACTATTATTTGTATTCTGCGATATATAAAGTCAGTTGAAGGTAAAGGACTACTCTTTGGGGATTAAGGGCATGAGCATAGCACTGGATATTAAGATGTTGATTGGGTAGGATCACCCTCTGATAGGCACTCTACATTTGGATATTGTGTGTTAGTAGGAGGTAATTTGGTGTCCTGGAAGAGTAAATAAAGAGTGTAGTAGTTCGATCTAGTGCAGAAGCAGAATATCAAGCAATGACTATAGAAACCTGTAAGCTAGTTTGGATCAAACAACTTTTGAGAGAACTAAATTTGCAGAAACTAGTAAGATGGAAATTGTGTGTGATAATCAAGCAAACCTTCATATCACATCAAATCCGATGTTTCATGATAGGGCTAAACACATAGAAATTGATTGTCACTTTGTCAGAAAAAAATACTCACAGGAGATTCTATTACAAAGTTTGTGAAGTTGAGTGATCAACTTGTTGATATCTTCACGAAGTCTCTCGCCATTCCTCGTATTAATTACATTTGTAACAAGCTAGGTACATATGATTTGTATGCACTAGCTTGAGGGGGAGTGTTAAAATATGAGTAAGAATAGGAATTGTATATAAAATTCTACTTAGAAAGGATTATAATATAGTATCTTTTAATAGGAACTGGATGGAATTATGTAAACACACTACTCAATAATATTTTTCTCCATTAATTTTCATAGTTCCAACTAAAGGCATGTTTTAAACAATGTTTTCATTGCATGATTATTGTATGATTTTGGGGTTTTCAAATATATGTTTGTTTTTTTGTATTCATTGCTTGGTTATAGTTTTCCCATTTTTTAATTATGTTTTTACTTTCTTTAATGGTGGTTTGGACAATTGGTTGCATGGGAATGGTTGAATTATTATTGGAATTGGTTTTGGAAACCCTATGTCCCCAACATATTTGATAAAATTTCTATGAGAATGCTTTTACTACATTATTGAACTTTTAATAGAACCATTGCATGGTATGGTTTTGTAATGGAACCCTAAATGGTATTAATGGTTTGGAATGGTTAAAATGGTAATGTTTGGTGGTCTTGGTTGGTCTACTTGAAAGCCTTGTGGGGTACAAAGGAATCCCCCAAGTAAACATGCTAATGAACATCTTATGGGGTACATGGAAGTCACCCAAGCAAACTTAATAATGAAACACTTGGAGGGTACATGGGATTCCCCCAAGAAAACTTTATAATGAAACACTTGTGGGGTACATGGGATACCCCCAAGAAACCTCTATAATGAAACACCTATGGGGTACATCGGATTCCCCTAAATCAAGTTGATTATGTAACCTATTGGTATATGGGAATCCCTTAAGGTTTGGCTAAGGAAATTACTTGCAAGTTATAGTCAGTATGAAGATACCACTACTTATAGCCTTGGTTAATAATAATGGTCTAATTGTTTGGTTGGATGGAAATTATTTTAATTAAGCAATAATGGCGGGGTGTGATAGCTAATCGTGAATGTGCGAGTCTAATGGATGGACACTGGAAACTCATGTTGGCTGACATAAAGGAAGGTCATAACGACCATATATGATACTAGGATGTACATGGAAATCCTCTAAGTACCCTGTACGTATGTACCATGGAGAAAGAGTGGTACTTGGGAATACCCTACTCTTATGGTATCTCCGGTTATTGCGGCGACACAAATCAGGGTCCCTATTCAGGGGGTTACACTGGACCCATATAGCCGTGGGTGGTTTTAGGATAGTTAAGCTACACATACCCAGGCTAATGGTTTTAAGTTCATGCTAAAACCAATTCCTTTTCCTGGTATGGGTATATATATGTGTGTGTTTTGTATGCATATGGTTTGTTTACTTGGTTTTTTGGATGACATTATTTTATCCTTATCCTTAGTTTCTTTCTAGTGTTTAACCACTAACCCATCTTTGGGTGGTTGTTTCCCCACGTGATATAAGAATTGACCATTCTACTCCCCTTTCTTAGTGTTCGGCTTCAGGATCAGCTATTGGATTCAAGTGGTGAGCTTCCATATTTTGGAAGGCTCTATTTTTTTCATGGATGTGTATACTTACTTTGGTTTCTTTATGGATATTGGTTTTGGATGGTTGGGGAATGTCCCAATCGGATATTGGTTTTCTTTTCATTAGAGACTTTTGTGGAATTACTATAGGTTGGTATGGGCAGAATAGATATAGGTGTCAGCCTTAGTATTGGCATTGGTATTGGGGATGATAGCGATTGGTTACATTACTCACTATTCCATCCTTTTATGTAATGGAATGGAACTTGGATTGGTTATTATTTGGTTGTTGGTTTATGGTTTTGGTTTGGTAATTGGTTATTGAATGGTTTGGGATAGTTGGACTCGGTTGGGCCAGTCTCAGTTATTGACCTATCCTAGAGTCTGTGATTGGGCGATTATGCTATCTTACTATACATGTTAGAATTCATCCGACTCAGAGTATGCATTTGGATAGTTAGGTTCGGTATCGGGGGTGGTCCTTGACCTTTGTTGAACTTGGGATGCCCACTATGACAAGGCCCTAGTTCGGGTCGTGTCAAGTTGGTATCAGATCTTTAGGTTCACGATAAATTGAGAGGCCAAAAATCCATGTATAGTTGAGTGTCTTTTAGGGGTGTGTAACATGCCACACTCATATCGGAGCGGCTACAAGGCATTTAAGAATATTTTTCTTTCTTGGTATTCTATTTCAAGATATAAGGTCTAAGGTCTTTTCTTATTTATGTTTGTTCACCTTTCTGATCATACCTCGACGATCTAAGATACAAGGTAACTCTTCTATCCTAACTAGGGGTAATGTTGATGGGACACACTGTACTCAGGGGGTCCATACTTGGTCTAAGGGTCTAGTGCCTAATATTTTTGGAGTCCCATCAATTGCTACTAGTTCTCTTCAAGGTAAGGTGACTAATGCTGAATTTTGTGAATCGATTCATACTATTGCTCAGTTGGTTGTGTTCAAGCTGAGTGGGGTATATTTGGTGTGTCACCTGATGAGGCCACATAGGTTGGCCAGTTTATTAAAATGAATCCTCCTTCTTTTATTGGTGTGAAAGTGGAGGAGGATCCTCAGGGTTTCTTAGATGAGATGGAGAAAATCTTCAGGGTGATGTAGGCCACGAATGTTGAAGGGTTAAATTTTGTGGCTTATCAGCTAAACGATATGGCATACCAATGGTGTGAGGAATGGGATCAGGTAAGGGATAATGATATTGAGAAGTCATCATTATGGGAGACTTTCTCCAATGCTTTTCTGGTCCGTTTTTTCCATAAGAGTATAAGGAAGCAAAAGTAGAAGAATTTGTTAATCTGAAATAGGAGAAGATGTCTGTCAGGGAATATGCCTTGAAATTTTACCAGCTGTCTAGCTATGCTCTGAAATTAGTGTCTAGTGTGAGGACTAGGATTAGGAAGTTCACTTCAAGACTGCCTGAGGATTTGATCCTTGAAAGTAAGACTGCACTGCTGATTAAAGATATAGATATTTCTAGGTTGGTAGTTCATATGCTGTAGGTGGAGGAAGAAAAGAGAAAGAAGGCTAAGTTTAGGGAAAGGCAGGGTAAAAAGTCCAGGTCCTCTTAATAGGGTGGTGCTCAATAGCAAAGTGGTTGGAATGGTGGTAAGTGGTAAAAGAAGAAGTGATGGAGTTCTGGTTCCTTCTCTATAGCTAGTGCTCCTTACATAAAATAGTCGGTTGATAGGCTTCAGCAAGGTGGCAATAATTTTTGGGAACAGGGTTCCCAATCTCAGGCGAGTGGGGCTCAGTTGACGTCATTATGCCCTTCTTGTCAAATTTGTGGTAGGTTGTATAGGGGTTTGTGTAATGAAGGGACGGATAGGTTTTTCAAATATGATCAATGAGGCAATATGCTTAGAAACTATCTGGTTGATAAGGGTTCTTCGGGAGTGAGTAAGGCTCCGATTGCTTCATCTTATGCTCTTGCACCTAATGGTGCTGCTTCTGCATCAGTTTCTACTTCTGGTAACGGCACGGTCCAGAATAAGTTATATGCTCTTGCTACTCAGCAGGAATTTGAGGCATCACCTGATATCGTGACTGGTACATTACAACTTTTTTCTCATGACGTATATTGCTTGCTTGATCTGGGATACTCTCTTTCTTATGTAACCGCATATGTGGCTATGTGTTTTGGCTTTGATCTCGATGTTATTTGAAATCCTTTTTTTATTTTTACGTAGTAGGTAAATCTATGATTGCTAAAAAGGTCTATAGAGGGTTTGTGGTATTTTTTGGCAGTAGGCAGACCTTGGTAGATCTATTTGAACTTGATATAGTGGATTTTGATGTTATCCTAAGGATGGATTAATTATACACTTGTTACACAACCTTGGATTATCAGACCCGTAAGGTTGTCTTTAGGTTGATTGGTAAACCAATTATTGAGTGAAAGGGTGGTTCCCTAGCTCTTAGGGGAGGTTTATTTCATATCTTAGAGCTCAGAGATTAAACTCTAAGAGATGTCTCTATTATTTGGTCCAAGTTAAAGATTCAAACTCAGAAGGTCTTTCTTTTTATTCGATTCTGGTGGTAAATGAGTTTCTTAAGTTCTTTTCAAATGATCTTCCCGATGTTCCTCGGGATAGGTAGATTGAGTTTTGTATTGATTTAGTTCTAGACACTCGTTCAATATTTATTTCTCCTTATATAATGACTCCGAAAGAGTTGAGAGTACTCAAGGAGCAACTTAAGGATCTTCTGGATAAAGGTTTCATCCGTCCTAGTATTTCCCCATGGGGTGCACCAGTTTTATTTGTTTGCAAGAAGGATAGTTCCCTTCGGATATGCATTGACTATCAACATTTGAATAAGGTAATGTTTAAGAACAAGTATCCTCTTCTAAGAATAGTAGACTTGTTTGATCAGATTCAGGGTGCTAAATTCTTTTCAAAGATAGACTTTCTGCCTAGGTATCATTATTTTAAGATTAGGGAGGTTAATATCCCTATGAGAATTTTTTGCACTCGATACGGGCACTTGGAGGTTTTGGTTATGTCATTTGGATTGACTAATGCTCCAACAACATTTATAGATTTGATGAACAGGCTTTTTCAGACAGTTTTCAAATCATTTTGTTATTATGTTTATTGATGAAATTCTTGTGTATTATAAGAGTGAGGTGGATCATGTTAATCACCTTTGGGTTATGTTGCAGACATTGAAGGAATAACAGTTGTATGCCAAATTTTCTAAGTGTGAGTTTTGGTTAAATACTGTGACTTTTCTTGGTCACATTATTTCCAGTGAGAGGATCATGGTGTATCAAAAAATGTTATGGTGGTGAAAGGTCCTTCTTTTCAGTCGATTCCAGTTGTAAACGAGTTTCTTAAGGTCTTTTCAGATGATCTTCCTGATGTTCCTCGGGATAGGTAGATTGCGTTTTGTATTGATTGAGTTTTGGACAGTCATCCAATATCTATTCCTCCTTATAGAATGACTCCGACTGAGTTGAGGCTACTCAAGGAGTAACTTAAGGATCTTCTGGATAAAGGTTTCATCCATCCTAGTATTTCCCTGTGTGGTGAACCATGTTTTATTTGTTTGTAAGAAGGATGGTTCCCTTCAAATATGCATTGACTATCGGTAGTTAAATAAGGTAATGTTTAAGAACAAGTATCCTCTTCGAAGGATAACTGACGAGTTTGATCAGTTGCAGGGTGCCAAAATTTTTTTGAAGATAGACTTCAGCTTTGGTATCATCATCTAAAGACTAGGGAGGTGGATATCCCTAAGAGAATTTTTTGCGCTCGATATGGGTACTTTGAGTTTTTGGTTATGTCATTTGGATAGATTAATGTTGCAGCAATATTCATGGATTTGATGAACAGGGTTTTCAGATAGTTTTCAAATCATTTTGTTATTGTGTTTATTAATGACATTCTGGTGTATTCTAAAGATAGTTTTCAAATCATTTTGTTATTGTGTTTATTAATGACATTCTGGTGTATTCTAAGAGTAAGATGGATCATGCTAATCACCTTTGGGTTATGTTGCAGACATTGAAGGAACAACAGTTGTATGCCAAATTCTCCAAGTGTGAGTTTTGGTTAAATGCTGCGACTTTTCTAGGTCATATTATTTCTAGTAAGGTGATTATGGTGGATCTACAAAAGGTTATAATGGTGAAAAAGTGACCAGATCCATGATTTCAAATAATATTTAGAGTTTCTCAGGTTTGGCTGGGTATTATAGGTTGTTTATGGAGAGGTTTTCGATGAAAGCTTCCCCATTGACTATGTTGACTCGTGGGAAGGTAAAGTTTTCTTAGTCAGATGCTTGTGAGGAGAGTTTCTAGAAGCTTAAGGATAAGCTAACTTCGGCTCCAATTTTGACTTTGCCTTAAGGTAATGAGGGGTTTGTGGTTTATTATAATGTGTCCCGGGTGGGACTTGGTTGCATTTTGATGCAACATGGAAAGGTGATTGCCTATGACTCTAGGCTGTTGAAGGTGCATGAGAGGAATTATCCTACTCATGATTTGGATGTTTTAGCGGTTATTTTTTCTTTGAAAATCTGGCAGCATTATTTGTTTAGAGTGGATGTGGACATTTTTCTGATCATAAGAGTCTACAGTATGTATTCACTCAAAAAGTGCTAAATCTCAGGTAGAGGAGATGGTTAGAGCTTCTCAAGGATTATGAAATGAGTTTTCACTATCATCTAGGTAAGTTCTGATGCCCTTAGAAGGTTATCCAAGGGGAGTTTAGATCATGTAGATAAGAAGAAGAAGGAATTGGAAAAAGATAATTACCACTTGGCTAATCTTAGGGGTTGTCTTCTAGACTTTGAGAATAGTAGCATGTTGGTACAGGAAGTGGTTTGTTCATCTCTCAATGCAAAGATCAAGGAGAACAAAATGCTAGACCCCATCCTAATGAAGATCAAGGATGACGTAGGCAGGCAGAAGGTTATGGTATTTGAGATCTGTGGTGATGGTACCTTGATGTACCATAAGAGGCTATGTGTTCTTGATGTCGATGGTTTACAACAAAGGATTTTGGTAGAGGCGCATGAATTTCACTATGTTTTACATCCTGGTTTAACAAAGATGTATCATGATCTCAATGTATTGGTGGAATGGTATGAAAAGGGATGTGGCTGATTTTGTGGCCAAATGCATGGTATGGCAACAAGTAAAAGTTAAGCAAATAAGGCCTGGTGGGTTGTATCAAGAAACTGATTTACCTAAATAGAAGTGGGAGATAGTCAATATATATTTCATTACTAGTCTTCCTCGGTCTCGAAATCAATTTTATTCAACTTGGGTCATCATTGATAGGATGAAAAGTTGGCTCACTTCTTGCCAGTGAGGACTAACTATTTAACTAAGGACTATGCGAGATTGTACCTTCATGAGTTTGTGAAGCTGGATGGAGTGCCTGTTTCGATTATCTTTGATCATGTTATACAATTTTTATCTCACTTCTGGAGGTCTTTATAGAAAGAATTCGGGACTAAGGTTAGTTTGAGTACTGCTTTTCATCCGTAGACGGATGGTCAATCAGAGAGGGCTATTCAAATATTGGAGGATATGTTTTGTGTAGATGTTATTGATTATGGTGACAATTGGGTTGAGCATTAACCCTTGGTAGAGTTTGCTTATAATAATAGCAATTATTTTTTATTGGAATGGCCCATTTTAAGGCATTATATGGTAGGAGGTGTAGATCTTCTATTGGGTGGTTAGAGGTTGGTGAGGCAGGTATATTTGGTGCAGATTTTGTTTATCACGCTTTGGCAAAGGTAAAGGTAATTTAGGATAGGCTTAAGGCTTCTCAAAGTCGCCAAATGCCTTATTCTTATATAAGGCATAAAGACCTGGAGTTCAAGTTTGGGCATAAGGTGTTCTTAAAGATATATCCCATGAAGGCAGTGATGCGGTTTGGTAAAAAGAGAAAGCTTAGTCCCTGACATATTTTTGTTTATGTGTTTTCATGGAGGGTTGGTAATGTGGCATATGAATTGGAGTTGCTTTCTAGTTTGAGCTCCATTCATTTGGTATTTCGCGTCTCTATGTTGAGGAAGTATCTTTGTGATCCTTCTTCAGTCTTACCCTTGGAAGGATTGGGTATCTCGGATTCTCTGTCTTGTGAAGAGGTCTTGGTTGATATTCTAGATCAGCAGGGTCATCGGTTATGGACCAAGGATGTGCCCTCGATTAAGGCTCTATGGCAGAACCACAAGGTAGAAGAGGCTACATAGAAGTGAAAGTGGATATGAATTCCAAAAATCTACATTTCTTTTCCGCTCCGAATATTTTTGCGGAAGGTATATATTCTTCATGACATTCTTATTTTCTAGTTTTGATTTAAATAAAGAAGGTGATCGTCTTGCATTTTTTTTGTCTTAAAGGTAAGAATAAAGACATCTAAAGATTGGGTTGATGTTTGATAATGCAAATGGCTCGTGCTTGTTTTTAAGATACCTTGTTTGTCATTTGGGTATGAATTATCCGAGTGGGAGAGACTGAAACACCCTGGGTTTTGGTCCTTAGAAAATTTCATAGGTTCTTGACTTTCTGGATCAGGTATGACTTATTGTGAGTCATATTGTGTGGGTATATGTAGTATGAACTAATCATATATTGTCTAGTGTTGGTTGATGGGTTGGATTAGTTTCTAGAATAGGTCCAACTTGGGTGGTATGAGTCGTATGGTAGGGCACGAGTCTTGTCATTGACTCGTATGGTAAACAGTGTTCAAACTTTCTTTGATACTATTCTGCCAGGGATACATTTTAGGGGTACAAATCATATGGTTTGGGTATGACTTGGTTTAGATAAGTTTTATGGTGGACATTTTTGGGTCCACCTAAAGGCATGTTTTAAACAATGTTTTCATGGCATGATTACTATATTGTTTTGGGGTTTTCAAATATATGATGGGTTTTTTTGTATTAAATGCTTGGTTATGGTTTTCCCATGTTTTAATTATGTTTTTACTTACTTTAATGGTGGTTTGGACAATTGGTTGCATGAGAATGGTTGAATGGTTATTGGAATTGGTTTTGGAAACACTATGCCCACAACATGTTTGATAAATTGCTTATGAGAATGCTTTTACTACATTATTGGACTTTTAATAGAACTATTGCATAGTATGGTTTAGTAATGGAACCCTAAATGGTAAAAATGGTTTGGAATGGTCAAAATGGTAATTTTTGTTTGTCATGGTTGGTCTAATTGAAAGCCTTGTGGAGTACTAAGAAATCCCCCAAGTAAACATGCTAATGAACAACTTGTGGGGTACATGGGATTCCCCAAAGCAAACTTTATAATGAAACACTTGTGGGTTACATGGGATTCCCCCAAGCAAACTTAATAATCAAATACTTGTGGGGTACATGAGATTCCCCTAAGTCGACTTGATAATGTATCCTATGGGTACATGCGAATCACTTAAGATTTGGCTATTGACATTACTTGCAAGTTTTAATCAGTATGATGATACCACTACTTATATTCTTTGTTAATTATAATGGTCTAATAGTTTGGTTTGATGGAAATGGTTTTAATTGGGAAATTATGGCGGGGAGTGATAGCTAACCGTGAAGGTGCAAGTCCAATGGACAGACATAAAAAACTCATGTTTGCCGACATAAGGGGAGGTCCTAGCAACCATAAATGATATGAGGTATATGAATATCCTTTAAGTACATTGTACATATGTATCATGGAGAGTGAATGGTGCTTAGGAATCCCCTACTCTTATGGTATCTCCTATTCGTGCAGTTGTACACATCGAGGCACGTTAAGGGGGTTACACTGGACCCATATAGCCTATGGGTAGTTTTAGGATGGTTAAGCTACACAATCCCAAGTTAATGGTTTTAAGTGCACGCTAAACCCGATTCCCTTTCTCGGCTTAGTTATATATATATGTATGGTTTGTATGCATATTGTTGGTTTACTTGGTTTTTTCGTTGACATTATTTTATCCTTATCCTTAGTTTCTCGGTAGTGTTTACCTTCCAACCCATCTTCAGGCGGCTATTTCCCTATACGATGCAAGAATTGACCATTCTACTCCTCCTTCTTAGTGTTCAGCTTTGGGATCAGCTATTGGATTCAAATAGTGAGCTTCCATATTCCAAAATGCTCTATTTCTTTCATTGATGTTTATACTTTTTTTGTTTCTTTATGGATATTGTTTTTGTCTATGTTAGGGTGATGTCTCAATCAAATATTGATTTTCTTTTGATTAAGATTTTTGCGGAACTACAATGAATTGGTATAAGTGGGATCGGTATTGGTGTCAGCCTTAGTATTGGCAATGGTATTAGTGCTGATACAGATTGGCTAAATTTATCACTATTCTATCCTTTTATGTTATCTTATGGAACTGGGTTTGGTTATTAATTGGTTGTTGGTTTATGGTTTTGGTTTGGTAATTGGTTATCATATGGGTTGGGATGGTTGGACATAGTTTGGCCGGTCTCGGTTATAGACCTATCCCAAAGCCTGTAATTGGATAATTACACTATCTTGTTATATATTTCAATGTTCATCCGACTCAAGGTATGAATTTGGATGATTGGGTTGGGTATCAGGGGGGATCCCCAGCCCTTGTTGGACTTGAGATGCCCATTACGACATGGCCCTTGTTTAGGTCGTGTCACTCCCCTATCAGTAGAGGCCTTACACCCTCACCCTTTGGGACATCAACTTTGTAGATCTACATCGTCAACCATATGTTGGTACCCCAGGCAAGGTACCAACAACCTACTATTTGGGGTTACAAATTGAACAAGAATTAGATTAGATTGGGGGATGTCGGTTGTAGTTAGCTCCCACAGTTTTAGTTCAGTATTCAGATCATATGGGAATAGGTTTCTATGACCAAGTGTTCAATTTATCAGTCATTCAGTTATTCTATTTTACAGATTATTGAATTACATGTTTTACTTAGTCTTGCACTGATTTCACATGTTCATGCATTTAAGCTTTGTACTTATATGTATATTAGTTGTCCCTACCTCACGTATCAATACATGCAAAGTACTTATCGCTTACTCTCTTTTGCGCTATGTTTTCTTATAACATAGGTTTGGACACTTAGTCCCTCATCGACCTTAGTTGGCTCAGTGGCACTCAATAGTAGTTATGTGAGTCTTTATTATTCGAGGACAAGTTAGTGCAGTTATTTTCAGTACTTCCTTTATCACATTCAATCAGAGTTAGTTGGGTTTAGTCTCATTAACTCCCCAAGTTTTAGAGGCTTTCAGATATTCAGACTTGTTTTAAGTTTTATCATCCGTTTTAGACACTAAGGGTATTGTTTTAGTATTGCATCGTGATAGAGTTTTTATCACTTTAGTTTTTGCATATGATGCTTGTATTATTATTTTATCTAGTGCTCATAGTACGTACCCAATCATGGGTTAGCTTAGGGTCACTTGTGGCATTATGCACCATGTTATGACTAGGGGGTAGCCTCGGGTCATAAAAAACTTGTTATTAGAGCCTAAGGTTTTAAAGTGTCCTAGGGTGTCTTGATGTCGCATTAAGTAGAGTCTTGTGCATGGGTGAGAAGCTCGCTACACTTATGGACAGGAGGCTACGAGATATTTTAGGAAAGCTTCCCTTGTTTCATTGTTCATGTCTTGGGATAGAGTGTAAGATCTGTTAATCTTCTCCTTTCTAACTCGTTCTCTACAAAATGCTTCCCAGAAGGGCTAACGAAAGAAGGAATGGGAATCATCCCGCACCACCTTTAATCCTTGAAAACCCTTTGAACGAATAGGTCTTCCATGCATAATTTAGTGCTACTTTCAAAGCCTTAGCCCAATCCATGGCAGCCCAGAATAATGTAAGACCCCATAAAGTCCTAGCCCATTTCAGTCCTATAGCATGCCAAAAGAGGTCTGAGACTTAGAAACTTTTAGCTAAGTGTTGAGACATAGTCTCATTTTCGGCCTCTATATTTCAATGGTCTTATTTTCGATCTTTTCAGCCTTAGATTGTCAATTTTTAAATTGATTCATGATCAGGGTTATCAATAGGTCATCTTGGGTGAGTTTTGAAATTTTTGGACATCGCTTGAGACACGTTTGGATGACCTAAATAGACAAACCAATGCGATCAGGACGCATCACAATGGCTATCGCACCATCACCATTGATGCAGTACATCGGTAATCACCAACAATTCTCACGAACTCAACAATCAAGGTATGTTTAGGTGTTCATCCTTGGGTCCTTTCCACCCTTGGAGTTCAAGAATCTTTTTTCTTTTAAACTTAGATTAAGATTTGCATTCTTGAATGGAATTTTGTTCATGTATATGTTGTTGTGTAGGTTTCAAGCCAAGAAAATTTTGAGTTTCATGTAAATTAACTAGAATGTGTGTTGATTTATGTAACCCTCATTTTAAAGCCTTGAATTGTTATGTTGAATATGGTAGTCACAACATTCATATATTGCTCATTCTCATGTACAAGATTTACGTATCCTAGGTGTTTGACAAAATATCCATGTGGAGTAATTGTGCATGATAACCTATGTGTGATGTTTTTAAAGTTGATATATGGTTCCATTATCTATACTATCAAGTCCTGGGTGTATTGAATACCCGAAATGTAGCTGTTTATCTAGTCTCCAATCGAAATAGAATTATTCTGTAGTATCTCAAACAGTAGCATTTGGTTAGTTAACAGTGGCAGTGTGAGTTCAGTCAAGTCTAGTATAGTCTAGTAATCAATTTAGTGTTGATTCAGTTGCGAGTAGGATTCATCTCCAAGAGAACCCAGGGATGGGGGCATTCCTTCCAACAGAGGGTTTGACCTTTAGTGCTAGTCCTTGAGTTACAGAACTACTTAGCCAACGTAGGGTAAATCCTCTTCCTGCCAAACTAGTGTTGATGTAACCATATACATCTCATGAGACTTCTTTCAAGATTAGGGTTGACTTATCTAATGTTAGTAACCCATGGCACAGTGCTAACACCCTTTCAACTGGGGTTACAGGTTGGACCCCAAATCAGTCTATAATTAGGGTATGTCGGTTAGATGATAACTCTCACAGCTATAGTTTCAATATTTTGTATTTAGTAATCAGTATTCAGTATTCAGTACATGACTCAGTTCAGTTCTACATGATCATGACTCACAGTTGTAATTCATTCATTTATCGAAAACTCAGTACTTCAGCTTCAAACTATTTAGAAAGACGATATATTCTTGGTATTTCATGTTCAGTACTTACAATCCCAGTCTTGCATATACTCTCATCCAATTATTTCATGATATTTAGCTATTATTCTTATTCACGTGAACCCATGCATATAAGCCTAACCTCACCTAGCATATCAGTACATTCAAAGTACTAACGCATACTCTTTCTTTGCGCCATGATGTCTCATATCATAGGTTCAGATGGTCGAGTTCTTGATCGTACCTAATCAGATCAGTCGATCAGCCGCAGTTACAGTAATGAGTCCTCATCTATCAAGGATGTGACACTCATTTAGTTATTTTATTATTTTTAGTATTTTAAATTTTCAGTTACTTTTAGACAGCAGTTGGAGTTAGTTGGGGCCTGTCCCATCAATTTATTTATTTGAAATGTTAAAGGCCTTCAAACACTTTCAGTTACCAGTTATTCTCGGATGTACTCAGTATTGATTCAGTTTTATGAACCTTATGGCATTTCTTAGTTTTTACTTTTGCACATATTTCATGATTATTATTCAGTGCTCATAGCAGGTATCAGTCAAGGATTAGATTGTGGTCCTTCGAGGTCGTAAGCACCATGTCATGCCTAGGGTGTCATCTCGGGGCGTCACAAACTTAGTATCATATCCTAAGGTTCTAAAGTGTCCTAGGGAGTCTAAAAGTTGGCGTCAAGTAGAGTCTTGTGTATGGGTGTGTAGCTTGCCATAATTATGGATAAGAGGCTACGAGGTATTTTTAGGAAAAGTTCCCTTATTTTAGTGTTCATATTGTATGAGTGAGCATGTGCTCAAGTTAAACTCTCTGTCCAATCCAACTTTTCCTTCCATTTACAGATCATGCCTCCCAGAAAGACTAATGGAAGAATAGTTGGGAACTAGCCAACACCTCTGCCTGTTCATGAAGAACCCCTGAATGAGCATATTTCTCACTTAGAATTCATAGTATCATTCACCACACTAGCCCATTCCATGGAATCTCAGAATGTTTGATAAACTACTGTTCCGGCCAACTCAGTGGCTAATACTGCAGCAGCTAGAATTTAGGACTTTACCCAAATGAATCCTCCTTCATTTTTAGGGCCTAAGTCTGAGGAGGATCCACAGGAATTCCTTGACATTATAAAGAAGGTAACAGACATTATAGGGATAAGTGCTATTGAGAGTGCTGAGTTAGTTGTATATCAGCTGAAAGATGTAGCTCATACATAGTTTAAGTAGTGAAAGGTAGATAGAGGTGCAGATGCAGGGCCTATAGATTGGGAAGAGTTTGCTATTGCCTTCTTAGATAGGTTCTTTTCATTGGAGTTAAGAGAGGCTAAGGTGTAAGAGTTTATCAACCTGAAGCAGGGAAATATGAGTGTGAAAGAGTATTCCATCAGGTTTACCCAGTTGGCCAAGTATGCTCTTCATGTGTTGGCTAATAGAAGGTCTAAGATGAGCAAGTTCGTATTGGGTGTATTTGACAGTATGGTCAAGGAGTGTAGTACCACAATGCTGATTAAGATGATGGACTTATCTAGGTTGATGGTCCATGCTCAATAGATTAAGGAACAAAAGACTAAGGAGAAAGAAAGGGAGAACAAGAGGGCTAGAACAGGTAGCTTTTTCTTTCCTTAGCCAAAGTCAGAAGGTGGTAACCGTCCTTAGTTTCACCTAAAATCTTCAGTACCAGCTCCATCTTCGGCTAGTGCGCCGATTCCCAAATTCAAGAATGATAATAAAGATAGGATGAAAGGCTCTAAATCTTAGGGTAGTGTGAACAGTGCTCGAACAAATCCTTTTTGCTAGAAATGGGGTAGAAACCATCAGGGTGTCTGCAGGGATGGCAGCAACGTGTGTTTTGGGTATGGTAAGCTAGGCCATAGGATTTGAGAATGTCCTCAGCCGGATTCATAGAGTCAGTACAACAGTCCCCTATATCAATCTGGTCGTATATCTCAGCAGGGTGCCGCTTCAAGTGCCACTAGTGGGAAGCGCCCAAACAGGCTCTATGCACTTCGGTCCTGACTAGATCAGGAAAATTCTTCTGATGTGGTTACTGGTACGTTGCAAGTATTTCACTTACATGTTTATGATTTGTTACATCTTGGAGTTTCTCTATCTTTTGTAACTCCAAACATAGCCATCAACTTCAGAGTCGGTCTCAAAATCCTAATAGAGCCTTTCTCAGTATCAACCCCCGTGGGTAAGGCTATCATAGCCCAGTGGTTATAGAGGAACTGTCCAGTTATGGTGTCTCATAAAGTTATTTTAGCAGACCTTGTCAAGCTAGAGATGATGGATTTTGATGTCATTCTCACCATGGATTGGCTCCATTCATACTATGCTTCAAATGATTGTAGGAGAAAAATTATCTATTTTCAGTTCCCGAATGAACTAGTCCTTGAATAGAGGGGTGGTACCACATCACTTAAGGATTAACTTATTTTATACCTTAGAGAGAGAAAAATGATATCTAATGGGTTTATTTATCATCTCGTACGAGTCAAAGACTCTAGTTTAAAAACTCTTAGTCTTAAGTTAGTTCCAGTGGGAAGTGACTCTCTTGATGTGTTTCCCAAAGATCTCCCTGGGGTTCTTCTCCGTAGGGAAATTGACTTCAGAATAGACCTTCTTCCAGATACTCAGTCTATCTTTATTCCTCCATACAGAATGGCTCCAGCTAAACTTAAAGAGTTGAAAGAACAGTTGAAAGACCTCTTAGACAAATGGTTCACCAGGCCCAGTATATCTCCTGGGGGTACACCAGTTTTATTTGTACGAAAGAAAGACAGTTCTCTTAGAATGTGTATAGACTATTGTTAGTTGAACAAAGTCACCATTAAGAATAAATACCTATTTCCTAGAACCGATGACTTGTTCAACAAACTTCAGGGTGCCAGTTGCTTCTCTAAGATAGACCTTACATTTTTCTATCATCAACTCAGGGTCAGATAATGTGACATTCCAAAAAGAGCTTTCAGAACCCGGTATGGTTACTTTAACTTTCTAGTCATGTCTGTTGGTCTCGCCAATTCCCCAACATCCTTTATGGACTTGATGAATCGAGTGTTCAAGCTGTACTTGCACATGTTCATCATAGTCTTCATTGATGATATTCTTGTTTACTCCCACAATGAAAATGATCATGTAGACCATCTCAAAATAGTATTACAGACTCTCAGAGCCCATCAGTTCTTCACTAAATATTGTAAGTGCAAATAGTATCTAAGATTAGTAGCTTTCCTTGTCCATATTATTTCCGGTGATGGCATTAGAGTTGATCCTCAAAAGACTAAAGCAATGAGAAACTAGCCCAGACCCATCTCTCCATCAGATATCAAGAGTTTCTTGGGTTTAGTTGGCTATTACCAATGGATTGCTGAAGGATTTTTGTATATTGTATCCCTAATGTCCATATTGACTCAGAAGAAATTCAAGATCCAGTGGTCAAATTCTTATGAGAAGAGTTTTTAGAGTTGAAGACTTTACTCACTACAACCCCAGTTTTGACTTTGCCTGACAGTTCAGATAGATTTGATATATACTGTGATGCTTTAAGAGTTTTTTGGGGGTGTGATTTGATGCAGAGAGGTAAGGTTATATCCTACGCCTCTAGACAACTTAAGCCTCATGAAAAGAATTATCCCACTCATGATCTTAAGTTGGCAGCTATTGTGTTTACCTTAAAAATTTGAGGCACTATTAATATGGGGCCCATGTTGATGTGTTCATAGACCACAAAAGCTTGCAATATGTATATTAAAAGAAAGACCTGAAATTACATCAGAGAAGGTAGTTAGAGTTGTTAAAAGATGATGACATGAGTGTTTTGTATCATCCGAGCAAGGCCAATATAGTGGCAGATGCCCTGAGTAAGTTGTCCATGGGTAGTGTTGCTTATGTTGAGGATGGTAAAAAGTTAGTTCAGAAAGTTCATCATCTTACCAGGCTAGGTGTCCGTTTGGTTGATTCATCTGAGGGTAGTGTTTTGGTGCAGAGTAGCTTGGAATCTTTTTTAGTTTCCATGGAGAAAGAAAATAAAGATAGGGATCCCAGTTTAGCTAAGTTGAAAGATTCAGCCAAAGACCAGAAAGTAGAGGTTTTCTTCTAAGTTAGAGATGGTTTTTTGCGTTCCCAATGTAGGCTATGTGTGATATGTGTAGATCACATGAGATAGCGAATTCTTGATAAAACGCATGGTGTGCGTTAATCTATTCATTCAGCGGCCACTAAGATGCACTGCAATTTGCGGGAAGTCTATTGATGGAGTGGGAAAATGACAGACATTACAGAGTTTGTGGCTAAGTTCTCTACTTGTCAGTAGGTGAAGATTGAGCACCAAAAGCATAGTGGTACCATACAGGAGTTCAGTATTCCCACATGCAAGTGGGAAGAAATGAACATGGACTTTGTGATGGTTTTTCCTCCTACTTTTCGTCAACACAATTCGATTTAGGTCTTTGTAGACAGGATAACCAAGTCCATTCCCTTTTTGCCAGCCCATACCACCTATTTAGACAAGGACTATGCCAGCCTCTTTTAGAGAGAGAGTTAGTTAGGTTACATGGTATCCCATTGTCTATCATTTAAGATAAAGGTATGAAGTTCACCTCTCACTTTTGGAAAGCCTTCCAAAAGGGTCTTGGTACCCAAGTCCATCTCAGTACAGCCTTCCACCCTCAGACAGATTGTCAAGCAAAAAGGACCATTTAGACTCTAGAGGATAAGTTAAGAGCATGTGTCTTTGACTTTAAGGGTAGTTAAGATGACCACTTACCTTTGATTAAGTTCGTGTATAATAACAGCTATCATTCCATTATTCAAATGGCTCTATTTAAGGCCCTTTATGGGAAAAGGTGTAGATCTCCTATTAGTTGGTTCAAGGTAGGGGAGACTACACCCATAGGGACCAATTTAGTATTCGATGCCATAGAGAAGGTTCAGTTGATCAGGGAAAGGCTTAAAGCAGCCCAAAGCCGACA
Organism: Capsicum baccatum var. pendulum; assembly: GCA_030864225.1. Lineage (NCBI taxonomy): Eukaryota > Viridiplantae > Streptophyta > Magnoliopsida > Solanales > Solanaceae > Capsicum > Capsicum baccatum. The sequence goes on along the minus strand of CM061558.1, from coordinate 67,661,922 downwards.
GAAATCTTATGTGGATGTAAGGAGAAAAGATCTCAAGTTTTAGATTGGTGACTTTGTGTATTTAAAAATCTCTCCCATGAAGAGAGTGAAGAGGTTTGGTAAGAAAGGGAAACTTAGTACCTGATATATTGGTCCTTATAGGATTCTGAGTTATTTTAGAAAGGTAGCCTACGATTTTGAGTTGCCTGCTGACTTAGCATCAATACACCTAGTGTTTAGTGTCTCCTTGCTAAAGAAGTGCATAGGTGACCCAACAGCTGTAGTTCCCATAGAGAGTGTAGATGTTCAGAATAGTCTCTCTCACGAAGAAGTTCCAGTTGAAATCCTCGATCTTCAAACTTGCAGACTAAGGAACAAAGAATTTCCCTTGGTCAACGTTCTTTGGCGAAACCAGTTCGTTAAGCGAACCACTTGGGAAGCAAAAGCAGACATGCAAACCAAGTACCCTTATCTCTTCTTCAGAAACTCAAACTCGGCCTAAGGTAACAATCTTTCTTAGATTTACTCAATTATATACTTAGTTTTAGCTGCATATCATTCTCATATCATTCATGAATACATGAATCAATTCAGTCATGATTCATGTCTCAAGATTCTGTCATGTTTTAGCTATGCATGTCAGTATAATCACAGTACCTCAGTGCCTCTCAGTTCAATCGGTCTTATTCGAGGACAAATGTTCTCAAGGGGGAGATATTGTAAAACATCATAAAGTCCTAGCCTATTTAATTCCTATAGCATACCAAAAGAGATCCCAGACATAGAAAGTTTCAGCTACGTGTTGAGGCTTAGTATCATTTTTGGCCTCAATATTTCAATGGTCTCATTTTCTATCTTTCTGGCCTTAGATTATTGATTTTTAGATTGATTCATGATCAGGGTTATCTATAAGTCATCTCGGGTGGGTATCAAAATTTTTAGACAACATTTGAGACTCATTTTGAAAACCTAAATAACAAGACAATGCGATTAGGATGCATTGCGTTGGCTATTGCGTCAATACCATCAATGTGGTGCGTTGCCTGTTGCATCACTAGGAATTTTTTTCTTACTAAATTATAGGTTTTTAGGGGGGGGGAAAAGTCATTTTACACCCATCTTAACCCACCATAACATGAAATTAAGCCTCTCAAAGGAAAACATTCACACCTTATTTCACAAATTCTCTCAAGAGCAAAACCCTAGTTCATCAAGTCTAAGATCAAGTTCCAAGAAATCATCAACAATTCTCACGATTCCACAATCAAGGTATGTTTAGGTGTTCATCCTTGGGTTCCTTCCACCCTTGGAGTTCAAGAATTTTTTTTTAGAAACTTACATTATGATTTACATTATTGAATGGAATTGTGTTCATGTATGTGTTGTTATGTGTGTTTCAAGCCAAGAATATTTTGAGTTTCATGTAAATAAACTAGAATGTGTGTTGATTTATGTAATCTCAAGTCAAATTCTTTAATTGTGATGTTTAATATGGTAGTCATGAAATTCATATATTTCTCATTCTCATGTACAATATTTATGCATCCTAGGTGTTTGACAAAATGTCTATATGGAGGAATTGTGCATGATAGCCTATGTGTGATGCTTCTAAAGTTAAGATATGGTTCCATTATCTATACTATCGAGTCCTGAGGGTATTGAATACCCTAAATTTAGCTATTTATCTAGACTCAAGTCGAAATAGAATAATTTCATAGTATACTAAACAGTAGCATTCAGTCAGTCAACAGAATCAGAATCAGTGTGAGTTCAGTCAAGCCTAGTTAGTCTAGTGAAAAGTTCAGTGTTGATTTATCTGAGAGTAGGATTCAGCACCGAGTGAACCCAGGGATAGGGGCGTTCCTGCCAATAAAGGGTTTGACCCTTAATAGCAGTCCCTGAGTTACAGAACTACGTAGCCAGCTTAGGATAAATCGTCTTATTATCAAACTATGGTTGACGTAGCCATATACATCTCATGAGTCTTTCTACCAATTAGGGTTGACCTAGCTAATATTAGCAACCCGTGGCATGGTGCTAACACCCTTCCAACTGCGATTACAGGTTTAACCCTAAATTAGTATATAGTCAGGGTATGTCGGTTAGATGATAATTCTCACAGTTATAGATTCAGTATTCAGTAATTAGTATCCATTATTTAGTAGTTAGTACAAAACTCATTTCAGTTCTATATGATGATGACTCTCAGTTATCCAGTTATCAAAAACTTAGTACTTTAGCTTCAGACTAATTCAGGCATACGATATATGTTTGGTATTGCATGTTTAGTACTTACAGTAGTCCCTGTCTTGCATATACTGTCAGTCAGTTATTTCATGATATATAGTTATTATTATCTTGCACGTGAACCCATGCATAGCAGTTTGACCTCACCTAGCATACCAGTACATTCAATCTACAAATGTATACTCTTTCTTTGTGCTCTGATATCTCATATCATAGGTTCGAATACTCGAGTTCCAGATTGTACCTAGTCAGATCAGTTGATCAGTTGTAGCTATAGTAGAGAGTCCTCATCCATTGAGGATGTGACACTTATTTAGTTATTTTATTATTTACAGTATTTTATTTTTCAGTTACTCTCAGACAGTAGTTGGAGTAAGTTTAGTTCTATCCCATCAACTCATTTATTTCAGATATTAGAGGCTTTTATACACTTTTAGTTAGAAACTATTTTATGGATGTACTCAGTATTGATTCAGTTTTATGAACCTTATGGAATTTTTCAGGTTTTACTTCCACATATATTTCATGATTATTATTCAGTGCTCACGGCAGGAACAGTCATGGGTTAACTTAGGGTTATTTAGGGTCATAAGCACCGTGTGATGACCAGGGTGTAGTATCTGGGTGTTATAAATAATCAGCAGGCTATTGACCCAGTCAACCCAATAGTAAATACGGCTGCAGCTAGGATCTGAGACTTCACTCGAATGAATCCTCTATTGTGTTTTGGATCCAAGTTTGAGGAGAATCTGCAAGAGTTTTTGGATGGTCTGTAGAAAGTGAAAGACATTTGGGTTTCACTGCTTGTCAATTGCAAAGATTAACTCATATTAGGTTTAAGTAGTAGAAGGAGGATGGAGATGTTAAGTTAGGGCCTATAAAGTAGGATGAGTTTTTTATGGATTTCTTTGACAGATTCTTCCTACTTGAGTTGAGGGAGGATAAGGATCAGGAGTTCATCAGTTTAAAGAAGGTCAATATAAGTTTGAAATAGTACTTACTCAAGTTCACCCCTTTGAAAAGCTATGCTCCAACTATGGTGGCCAATTCTAGGTCTAGGATGAGTAAGTTCGTGTTGGCAGTTTCTGAAGATGCAGTCAAGGAGTCTAGGAGAAGGAGAGGAAAAATAAAAGCATTAGAACTGGTAGCTTCAAATTTTCTTAGGAAATGTCAGAAGGTGGTAATCTTTCTCAGTTCCACCAAAGATCTTTTGCTCAATCCCCATCTACATCCATTTCTATAGAGCCTAAGTTCAGACAGGAAAATCAAGATAGAGCTCCATGCTCCAAATCCTAAGGTAGTGTGAATAATTCTACATAAATCTAGTCTGTAAGAAATATGGTAAGAATCATCAGGGTGAGAGCAGAGCAGGCAGTGATGCATGCTCTAGATGTGAAAAGCTAGGCTACAAGATTAGGAATTGCCTATTGGGTATGAAAAAGGGTAAAAATTATCATTAGTAGGGCTAGACTAATCCTTTTACAGCACCAGCAGGTCAACCTACTCAGTAAGACGCCACCTCCAATTCCACTTGTGGGCAGCATCAGAACTAACTTTATCATCTCCAACCTCGATAGGATCAGGAAAGTTCTCATGGGTGTGGTTATGGGTATGTTACAAGTCTTCTATCTTAATTTTTATGCATTGTTAAACCTTGGAAATTCTCTTTATTTTATGACTCCCTATATAGCAGTAAACTTTTGCGTTAGCCCTAAAAATTTAGCTGAACCCTTCTCTGTGTCTACTCCAGTTAATAGTTCTATTATAACAAGATAGGTATATAGTAACTGACCCACATAGTGTCTCAGAAAGTCACTTTAGTTGACCTTATAAAGTTAGAGATGACTGATTTTGATGTCATTCTCGACATGGATTGGCTCCGCTTGTTCTATGCCTAAGTTGACTACAGAAACAAAATTGTACAGTTCCAATTTCCTAATGTGCCTATTATTAAATGGATAGGTATTAATTTAGTGCCTCTAGGTTATTTGTCTCCTATCTTAAGGAAAGAAATATTATTTACAAGGGATGTATCTATCATCTCGTTCAAGTTAAGGATTCAAATTCTAAAACTCTGAGTCATGAGTCAGTTTCAGTAGTGAGTGAGTTTTCAGAAGTGTTCTATGAATATCTTCCCAGAGTTCATCCCGAGAGGGAAATTGACTTCTGAATAGATATCTTCCCAGATACCCAACCTATCTCAATTCCACTCTATAGAATGGCTATAGCTGAGCTTAAGGAATAGAATAAATAGTTGAAAAATCCATTAGATAAGGGTTTTATTAGGATTAGTGTTTCTCTATAGGGTGCTCTAGTTCTCTACATGTGCAAGAAAGATCGTTCCCTCAGAATGTGCATCGACTATCTTCAGTTGAATAAAGTCACAATTAAGAATAAGTATCCTCTCCCCAGAATTAGTGACTTGTTTGACCAACTTTAGGGTGCAAACAATTTCTTTAAGATAGACCACAAATTTGTCTATCATCAGCTTAGAGTTAGGGAATGTGGCATACCAAATACAACCTTTAAAACTCAGTATGGTCACTTCAAATTTTTAGTTATGTCTTTTGGACTAATGAATTCTCCTGCAGCTTTTATGGACATGATGAATAGGGTTTTTAAGCAATACGTGGATATGTTCATCATAGTATTTATAGATGACATCATCATCTATTTATGCAGTGAAAGTGATCATACAAATCATTTAAAAATTATATTACAGACCATTAAGGATTGCCAGTTATTTTTTAAGTTCAATAAGTGCAGATTCTGGTTGAGATTAATAGTTTTCTTTGTCACATCATTTCCTATGATAGTATTCGACTTGATCCTTAGAAGACAGAAGCAGTGAGAAACTGGCCAAGACCCATCTCTCTATCATACTCAGTATCTTCTTGGGTTTAGCTGGTTACTACAGACAGTTTGTTGAAGGTTTTTCTTATATTACTTATTTCATGTCCCGGCTAACCTAAAAGAAAGTAAAATTTTAGTGGTCAGATTCCTGCAAGAAGAATTTTTCAAAGTTGAAGACTCAACTCACTTCCGCCCCTTATTGACTCTACCAAAGGGTTCAAATGGGTTTGTAGTTTATCGTGACACTTCTAAAGTTGGTCTTGGTTGTGCATTGATATAGTGAGGTAAGGCCATAGCCTATGCCTCTAGGAAACTTAAACCCCATGAGAAGAACTACCCGACCCGTGATCTTGAGTTTGCAGCAATTATTTTTTCCTTAAAGATTTAGAGGCATTACCTTTATGGGGTCTATGTTGGTATGTTCATAAATCATAAGAGTTTACAATATGTATTCACTTAGAAGGATCTAAATCTCCCTCAGAGAAGGTGGCTTGAATTATTTAAAGACTATGATATAAGTGTGTTGTATCACCTGAGTAAGTCTAATATAACGGCTGATGGCCTTAGTAGACTGTCTATAGGAAATGTTGTTCCTATTGAGGAGGGTAAAAAAGAGTTAATCCATGAGTTTCATCAATTTTCTAGATTAGGTGTTCGGTTGTTTAATTCAGACAAAGGTAGTATATGGGTTTAGAATGGTTTGAAATCCTTATTAGTTGCTTAAGTGAAAGAAAACCAAGACAAGGATCCTATTTTGGTCAAGTTGAAGGAGGAAGTTTGGGAAGAAGGTTGATGTTTTCTCCCAAGAGGGAGATGGTGTGCTCCATTATCAGGGCAGTTATATGTTTCTAGTATAGATGGTTTGAGAGAGAAATTATTAGCAGAGACACATGATGTGTGATATACTATTCACCCAAGGTCCACTAAGATGTACCGTCATATACGGGAAATCTATTGGTGGAATGGTATGAAGAAAGATATTACAGAAGTTTCGGCTAAGTGTTAGAATTGTCAGCAAGTTAAGGTTGAGAACCAAAGTCCTAGTGGTATATTTCAGGAGTTTAGCATCCCCACTTGGAAGTGGGCAGTGGTGAACATGGATTTTGTGATGGGGTTATCTCGTACGCGTCATCAACAAGATTTGATTTGGGTCATTGTAGATAGAATTACAAAGTCATCCCATTTTTTGCTAGTCATACATCATATTCAGCTGAGGATTATGGTAGACTCTATCTCAAGGACTTTGTAAAGTTAAATGGTGTTCCATTGACCATGATTTCAGATAGAGCTACTCAGTTTACCTAGTATTTTTGGTAGGTTTTTCAGAAGGGGCTTGGCTCCCAAGTTTATCTCAATACAAATTTTCATCCTCAGACAAACAATCAAGTAGAGAGGACTATTCAGACCTTAGAGGATATGTTGAGGACTTTTGTTATCGACTTCAAGGGTAGTTTGGGTGACCACTTACCTTTAATTGAGTTTACCTATAACAACAACTACCATTCTAGTATTAAGATGGCTCCATTTGAGGCTCTATATGAAAGGAGGTATAGATCTCTTATTGGCTAGTATGAAGTAGGTGAGTCTTCTTTGATATGGCCAGTGTAGTGTATGAGGCGATGGACAAAGTTTAGTTGATTCAAGAAAGGTTGAAGATAACCTAGAACCGATAGAAATCCTATGCTAATGTGAGAAGAAAAGATCTAGAATTTGGTGTTGGTGACATGGTTTATTTGAAAATTTCATCTATGAAAGGGGTGAATATATTTGGCAAGAAAGGGAACCTCAGTCCCCGCTATGTTATCCCATACAGAATTTTGAGCTATTTTGGAAAAGTAGCTTATGGGTTGGAGTTGCCTAAAGAGTTAGCATCAGTGCATCCCATATTCCATGTCTCTTTACTAAAGAAATGTTTTGGCAACCCAGCTTTAGTCATGCCCTTAGAATGTACGAATATGAAAGATAGACTTTCCTACAAAGAATTCCGCGTTGAGATCCTTGACCGTCAGATCCGTAGGTTGAGGAATAAAAAAGTTTCTTTTGTTAAGGTTCTATGGAGAAATCAGTCCCTTGAGGGAGCTATTGGGAAACAGAGCAGATATGAAAACCAAGTATCCCAATCTTTTCTTTACAAATTTAGATTCATCTTGAGGTAATGGTTTCTCTTAAATTGATCCTCTCATTTTCTATCTCATCTATCAAACAATCCTCATGTTATAGAATGCATTCATGAATTTAGTTCAGCCCATGCGTCATGATTAAGATTCAGTTACTTAATCATGATTCAGCTAATAAGTGTTCAAAACATAATTTCAGTCTTCGGAGTATCTTAGCTTAGATAGTTTTGTTTTAGGGAGGAATGATCCTTAGGGGGAGATATGGTAATAGTTTTCAGTTATCCAATACACATTTAGAGGTCCCAAAGTCATTAATTTACACTAAGTACAAGTGACATATCCACTTTGACACTCCAATATTTTGAACATTTAATTTTTGGCCTTCTTGATTTTGAAATGTTGATATATGAGTTAAAATATGTTTAGGTATGTTAAAAGGGTCATCCAGGAGAGTTTTTGAATTTTTAGAAGAGGTTCGAGGTATTTTTAGACCACAGAGGCAGTAATCCTCTATGATTATAGCATGTCATAGAGGATAGTCTCAGTGATATGTAGCATTTCATAGAGGTTAGCCTCCGCGATACACAACGTGTCATGATGGCTAGTCTCCGTGATAGCCTTTATGCCACATAGGCTGTGTAAATCCTGTTGTTTCACTAAAGGGGTGAGGGATATTTTTTTCTTTTCCCCCTCTTCCTAAATGCCTAATTCACATCTTAAACACCTAAGAGGGGAATTATTTGCCCCATTCATCATCAGTTAATGACATATAAACATCTCTCATCCTCAAGAACACAAAATTGAAAGCTCTTTCCAAGAATTCAACCATTCAAAGTCTCAATTCCAACTTTTCTTCAAGAATTCAAGATCATATTTTTGTATCAAAGCCTTGTTATTTAAAAAATACGGAAGTCGCATATATATGGATTTACTTGATTAATATATTGATTATGATTTATTTGATTAAATGTAGATATTCCCCAAAATATTATTTAAATGAATAACTTGCAAAAATATAAAGAATTAAAGAAAATAATATTTGAAAAACGTAAAGAATTAAATTAAGGATAGAAAGACTACAATATAACATAATTATCGGAGGTAATAAAAACTAAATAAATGCACAAAAAGAAGAAATATCAAATTTAGAATCAACAATAGATAGTCTAGATTATACATACCAACATAATCTATTAATAATTAAATAAAAAATGAACAAAGAAGAATTTATAATAGATGAAAAAACGTATGAAAATCATGAACGGTTAAAAATAAAAATAGTTTTTTCTAATCTAGGGAGAAGGTATAAGAAAATAGGTGAACATTTATATTTAATGTTAGAGAAAGAAAAATTAAAATTAGAAGATAAATTGACAGCTATGGTGAGAATAGAAAAAGAAAATGAAGGAATAGATAGAAAAAAGAAAATACAAAAAATAAAACAACAAACTACAGAAGAAATACGAAAATTAGATGAAACTAAAAATAGTAGGATTGCTGAATTAGAAAAAAAAACTACAAATGCTAAAGGATCTGTATGAAAAAAAAACAGAAAGAAAAAGAAGAAAAAGATAAAGAACAAAAATTATTAAATGAGATAAATCAATTTAAAGAAAAATTAAAAATAGACAATAAAGAAATAGAAACCAAGGAATTAGAAATTAATACAATAGATGTTGAAAAACAGATAATTATGATTCGAAAGATAGTGAAACATATACAGAAATATTAACAAATACAAAAAATTTAGGAATCAATGAAAAACTAGAAGTAATTAATAAACAAAACTTAGAAAATATAAACACGACAATAAACACTCTTGATAAAAAAAAAATGAAAATATAATACCTAAAACATCAGAAATAAGAAAACCTACATATTATAAGAATAAGTTTAAAAAATATAATCTAAAGAATGAATTTGACAAATGGACACCAAAATAAATAGTTAATAAAAATTATAACTTTTTAGACTTAGATTGTCTAATAGATACAGAAAAAATAATACAATTATGGATAGGATATATGACAAAATAATTATTAGATAATAATATAAATGTAATAGATGCACCAGAATATATAGAAAGAACACTAATAGGAACAGTGAAATTATGGTTTTTAAATCTAACTGAAAATAGTAAAAGAGTATTAAGAACAGACAAACCTACAGAAGGAACATCATCAACAACTACAACTAAATTAACAGCTATAGAATTATTAAAAAAATATGAAACTGATATAAAAGACGAATTTAGTAGCATGACAACAACAGAAGAAGAATAAAATGAAGAGAAGGATACAAATAGGAATTTAATGTTAAAATTAGCAATATGTAATATATGCTACATAGATGAATATACTTGCGCATTTAAAGAATATTAATATAAAGGAGCATATAATACAGAAGAAAGTAAAGAAATAAGGAAATTATATTTTAGTAAATTACCTGAACCATTTAGTTCAAAAATAATAAAAAGTTTGGATGAAGCAAAAATAGTAGATACTCTAGGAGCAAAGAATAAAATTTTTACAACAATGGTATAAAAACCTATGTGAAAAATATAGAGAAGAAATAAAAATGGAAAAAACATTAATTAAAAATTTAGCATGTTGCAAAGATAAAATAGCACCTCAATTTGGATGTGCAGAAAGATATTATAAGAAAAGAAAAAGGCATAAGAAATATAAGAAATACAAGAAATCAAAATATAAGTATAAGAAACCAAGAAAAAAATATTATGTAAAAAAACTATAAACATAAAAGACCAAATAGGACAAAGAAATCTATAAAGGAATGTACTTGTTATAATTGTGGAAAATTAGGACATTTAGCTAGAGATTGTAAATTACCTAAAAACCCAAAAAATAAACAAATATCAGAAATAAAAATAGAAAATACAGAATATATGCAGATAGATTATATAGATTACGAATTAGAAAGTGAAGACAGTATATATGAAATTTCAGAGAATGAAACAGATAATGAAATAGAAGATAATGAAATAGATAGTGAATTAGACGAATTAAATGACTGAAGAATATATACAAATAAACCAAATAACTAAAGAAGATATAAAAATAATAACAAAAGAAGAATATTTAAATGACGAAGGAACAGATCAAAAAATAATATTTGATAGTAATATATTTGATGAAATAAAAGAAAAAGAGTTAGACTTAAGGGTAGAAAAATATTTAAAATAACAACAATAAAAAATATATATTTACTAGGAAAAAGGAAGAATATTACGTAGTAAGTCAAAAGGAACATGTAATAGACTGTAGCTATGCAAAAGGTAAAGCTAGTATACCACTAGTAACAAAAAGGTTAATTAATAAAGAAATAAATGATATAAAAAATAGAGACCCAATAAAATATGTATACCTTGGAGATACAGAGATATTAATAAAAGCATGCTTTAGAGAAGGAATAGATACACCAATAGAATTATATTTAGCAGATGATAGAATTATAAAATCTATAGAAAAAATTATAATAACTGCCATAAAAGGAAATTTAATATACCAAAAATTTAAATTTATAATAAGTGCAAACTATTCAGTAGCAATAACTGATAAAAATATAGATAAATCATTAGTATATATTGGAAAATATCAGGAATAGAACTAACCCCAGGAAGTAAAATATTTACAGCAAGATGTAAAAATCTATATGTGTTAACAACAAAACATAAAATAACGGAAAAAAATAAAATTAATAAAATACAAATAGAAAGTCCTTCTGAACAATTCATAAAAACAATTGATAATAATGATTATAGTTACAGAAATATAGACATAGAAGAAGATTTAGAAATAATAAATGATAGAATAAGTACAACAAAAAGAATAGCTTATGAAAAATCAGAATCATCAAATTCATCAGAAAGAACAAGTTATGAGACAAGTTCAATAGTTAATTTAAACCAATATTACATAACAGGAACAATAAATGAAAAAAATTATTTGATACTCTTAAATACAGGACCAAGATTGTGGATGTTAGAATATATTAGAAAAAATAGAGAAAACCAAGATAATCTAAATAACGAAGTTAATTATAGAAACCATATTAGAAAAATAATGGAAGATCTAAAAGAAAAGTTAATATGGATAGAAAAAACCTTAGAAAATTTAGAAAAAAGTACATGTAACAGTTTATATAATATAAAAAACTCACTACGAGAAGAACAACACAAAATAATAAATGACATAGAAAATCTAGAATTAGATATACACTACAGTACAGAAAGAATAAGTTATTACACAGGAATTTGTAACTCAGCAGTTACTACAGGATAAAATAATAAACTAAAAATTAATGAATACATCTCACAAAAAGAATAACTTATTAAAACAAAATCTAAGAAATAACCACGCACAAAAAAGAATAGATTCATCAGCTATAATAAATCTATTTATAAATCTATTATCAGCTTAGTTATCCGCACCCCCCTACAAATTGTATCAGAGCCACAGTAATTTAAAAGATATGGAAGTGATATACGTGTTGGAATTAGTTAGATTAGTTAAGTTAAATTTAAATTTAGTTAAGTTAGATTTAGTTATTTATTAAATTAATTATGAGAAGACCATTTAAAAATAGAGAAGCTTTTAGAAAAATTAAAGAATCGTTAGTTAGTAATTATTCAGAATATATAAGTCTAAATAAAACAAAAGAAAATCCACAAAGATTAGCCTATTTAATTACATTAATATCTAGTATTGAAGCAAAATTAATAATCCATTTAAAATCTAGAAGAATGAGACATATACCACCTAATTATGATAAAATTAGATTTAGATATCCACCAAAATATTATAAATATAATTTAAATGAATATAGAACAAAAATACAAAGAATTAAAACAATTTATCTCTGAAAAACGTAAAGAATTAAAAATAAGAAAAGAAAGATTACATTATAATATATTTGCCGGAGTTAGTAAAAATTCAATAAATATACAAAAAGATGAAATATCCAAATTAGAATCACAAATAGATAGTTTAGAATATATATATCAACATGAACTATTCACAATAAAATGAATAAAGAAGAATTTATAATAGATGAAAAAATATATGAAAATCACGAAGGATCAAAAATAAAAATAGTATTTTCCAATTTAGGAAGAAGATACAAGAAAATAGGAGAACATTTATATTTAATGTTAGAAAAAGAACAATTAAAATTAGAAGATAAATTAACAGCAATGGTAAGAATAGAAAAAGAAAATGAAGAAATAGATAGAAAAAAGGAAATAGAAAAAATTAAACAACAAACTACGGAAGAAATACGAAAAATAGAAGAAACTAAAAATAGTAGAATTGCTGAATTAGAAAAAGAATTACAAATGTTAAAAGATTTATACGAACAAAGACAAAAAGAAAAAGAAGAAAAAGATAAAGAACAAAAATTAATAAACGAAATAAATCAATTTAAAGAAAAATTAGAAATAAATAATATAGAGGTAGAAGAAACAGATAATTATGATTCAGAAGATAGTGAAACATATACGGAAATATTAACAAATATAAAAGATTTAGAAATTAACGAAAAACAAGAAAGAATTAATCAAGAAAACTTAGAAAATAATAATACAGAAATAAATACTCTTGACAAAAAAGAAGATGAAAATCTAATACCCAAAACAACAGAAATAAGAAAACCTATATATTACAAAAATAAATTTAAAAGATATAATGAATATGACAAATGGACACCAAAACAAATAGTTAATAAAAATTATAACTTTTTAGATCTAGACTGTGTAATAGATACAGAAAAAACAATACAATTATGGATAGGATATATGACAAAACAATTATTAGATAATAATATAAACATAACAGATGCACCAGAATACATAGAAAAAACACTAATAGGATCAGTAAAATTATGGTTTACAAATTTAACTGAAAATAGTAAGAAAGTATTAAGAGCTAATAAACCTATGGAAGGAGCAGCATCAACAACAACTAAATTAACACCTATAGAATTATTGAAAAAATATGAAACAGCTATAAAAGATGAATTTGGTAGTATGACAACATTAGAAGAAGAACAAGATGAAGAAAAAGATACAAATAGGAATTTAATGATAAAATTAACAATATGTAATATGTGTTATATAGATGAATATACTTGCGCATTTAAAGAATATTATTATAAAGGAGCATATAGTATAGAAGAAAGTAAAGAAATAAGAAAATTATATTTTAATAAATTACCCGAACCATTTAGTTCAAAAATAATAAAAAGTTGGGAAGAAGCAAAAATAGTAGATACATTAGGAGCTAGAATAAAATTTTTACAACAATGGTATAGAAAGTTATGTGAAAAATATAGAGAAGAATTAAAAATGGAAAAAACATTAATAAAAATTTAGCATGTTGCAAAAATAAAATAGCACCCCAATTTGGATGCGAAGAAAGATATTATAAGAAAAGAAAAAGACATAAGAAATATAAGAAATATAAAAAATCAAAATATAAATATAAGAAACCAAGAAAAAGATATTATGTAAAAAATTATAAAAACAAAAGACCATATAGAAAGAAAAAATCTATAAAAGAATGTACATGTTATAATTGTGGAAAGTTAGGACATTTAGCTAGAGATTGTAAATTACCTAAAAATCCAAAAAATAAACAAATATCCAAAATAAAAATAGAAAATACAGAATATATGCAAATAGATTATATAGATTATGAACTAGAAAGTGAAGATAGTATATATGAAATTTCAGAAAACGACACAGATACTGAAATAGATAGTGAGATAGAGGAATCAAATGACTGAAGAAGATATAAAAATAATAACAAAGGAAGAATATTTAAATGACGAAGGAACAGAACAAAAGATAATATTTGACAGTAATATATTTGATGAAATAAAAGGAAAAGAGTTAGATTTAAGTGTAGAAAAAATATTTAAAATACCAACAATAAAAAATATTTTTAGTAGGAAAAAAGATGAATATTATGTAGTATGCCAAAAAGAACATGTAATAGACTGTAGATATGCAAAAGGAAAAGCTAGTATACCACTAGTAACAAAAAAGATAATTAATAAAGAAATAAATGATATAAAAAGTAAAGGAGATCCAATAAAATACGTACACCTTGGAGGTACAGAAATATTAATAAAAGCATGTTTTAGAGAAGGAATAGATACACCAATAGAATTATATTTAGCAGATGATAGAGTTATAAAACCTATAGAAAAAAAGCATAATAACTGCAGTAAAAGGAAATTTAATATACCAAAAATTTAAATTTATAATAAGTGCAAATTATTCAGTAACAGTAACAGATAGAAATATAGATAAATCATTAGTATTATATTGGAAGATATCAGGAATAGAATTAACCCCAGGAAGTAAAATATTTACAGCAAGATGTAAAAATTTATATGTATTAACAACAAAACATAAAATAACAGGGAAAAATAAGATTAATAAAATACAAATAGATAGCCCATTTGAGCAAATTGTAAAAACAATAGATTATAATGACTATAGCTATAGAGACATAGATATAAAAGAAAATTTAGAAATAGTAAATGATAGAATAAGTACAACGAAAAGAATAGCTAATGAAAAACCAGAGTCATCGAGCTCATAAAAAAGAATGAGTTATGAAACAAATTCAATAAGTAATTTAAACCAATATTACATAACAGGAAAAATAAATGAAAAAGAACATTTAATACTATTAAACACAGGACAAGAAGAAAATCATATAGCAAAATATCTAGTAAAAAATGAAGAAATAAAAACTAATAATGATATATGCCCAGATCTACCGAGAAGTTTAATAAATAGTAAAGATATAGTAGAAAAAGAAATAATAATAGGAGGAATTAGAAAAATAAAAATAGAATTTGAGGTAAAAGAAGAAATACAAAAAGCAGATATAATATTAGGAATAAAATGGTTAGAACAAGTAAAACCATATAATATAGAACATACACAATTAGCCATAACATATAATAGGGAAAGATTATTCTTAAGAAGAGCCTTAACATAAAATGAAAATATATGTATTAATGAAGATAGTAATGGAAGGATATTACAGTAGATATTATACGCCTATGATAGATACAGGAGCAGAAACTAATTTATGTAGATATAATTGCTTACCAGAAAGTAAATGGGATAAATTAAAAATACCAATAGTAGTTAAAGGATTTAATAATGAAGGAAGCTTAATTACTTATAAAGCTAGGAATGTAAAAGCACAAATATGGGATAAGATATTGACAATAGAAGAAATTTATAATTATGAACTAACATCAAAAGATATACTTTTAGGAATGCCATTTTTAGATAAACTATACCCACATATAATAACTAGAAACGATTGGTGGTTCACAACACCATGTAAACAAAAAGTAAGAGCAAAAAGAGTTAATAATAAAATAAGAAAGAAAACTGATTGGATAAAAGGAAGTGAAAAAATTACACAAAAGTTAGAAAATATAAAAAACGCTGAAGATACAATAGAATTAGTAGTATTTTCGATAAATAAAACAGAAATAACTATATTTTCAATAAATAAAATAGAAATAGTTAAGAAAAAATTAGAACAATTATATAGCGAAGATCCGTTAAAAGGATGGGAAAAACATAAAACTACCATAAAAATTGAATTAATAGATAAAAACAATATAATAACCCAAAAACCATTAACATATAATTTTGACGATTTAAAAGAATTTAAAATGCATATAGATGAATTATTAGAAAAACAATATATACAAAAAAGTAATAGTAAACATAATAGTCCAGCATTTATAGTAAATAAACATAGTGAACAAAAAAGAGGAAAAAGTAGAATGGTTATTGATTATAGAAATTTAAATGCAAAAACTATAACATATAATTATCCAATACCAAATAAGATAATAAAAATAAGACAAATCCAAGGATATAATTATTTTAGTAAATTCGATTGTAAATCAGGATTTTACCATCTAAAGTTAGAAGAAGAATCTAAAGAATTAACCGCATTTACGGTACCACAAGGATTTTACGAATGGAATGTACTACCATTTGGATATAAAAATGCACCAGGTAGATATCAACATTTTATGGATAATTATTTTAAACAATTACCTAATTGCATAGTATACATAGATGATATATTATTATATACAAAGATTAAAGAAGAACATATAAAATTATTAGAACAATTTACAGATATAATAGAAAATTCAGGAATAAGTCTAAGTGAAAAGAAAGCCGAAATTATGAAGAACCAGATAGAATTTTTAGGAATACAAATAGATAAAAGTGGAGTAAAAATGCAACAACATGTAGTACAAAAAATAATAAATTCGAAAGAAGAATTAGATACAAAAAAGAAATTACAATCATTTTTAGGATTAGTAAACCAAGTAAGAGAATATATTCCAAAATTAGCAGAAAACCTAAAACCACTACAGAAAAAATTAAAAAAGGATATAGAATATAATTATAATGAAGAAGATAAAAAACAAGTTCAAAAAATAAAATTACTTTGCAAGGAATTACCAAAAAATTACAATTTCCGGATGAAAATAGAAAATTTACATACATAGTAGAAGCAGATGCCAGTGAATATAGTTACGGAGGAGTACTTAAATATAGATATGAAGCAGAAAAAATAGAACATCATTGTAGATATTACTCAGGTACATTCAATGAGACAGAAATAAAATGGGAAATAAATAGAAAAGAATTATGTTCATTATATAAATGTTTGTTAGCATTTGAGCCATATATTGTATATAACAAATTTATTGTGCGAACAGATAATACACAGGTACGCTGGTGGCTAACAAAGAAAATACAAAATTCAGTTACAACAAAAGAGATTCGGAGACTAGTTTTAAATATATTAAATTTTACATTTATAATAGAAGTAATCAGTACTAACAAAAATGTTATTGCAGATTACATATCAAGACAAAGCTACACAAACTGAAATGATAGAAGAAAATATACATGAAAAGATACTCAACGCCCTGACTACTCTTTCATTGAAAGTGGACAGTATGGGTACTGAGATAGTAAAGATGGGGACTGAGATAGAAACACTAAAGCTAAAGACTAGTGAAGATAAACTGAAGTCTATAGCTATGAATCAGCTAACTCAGCAATGTGCAGAGCTATGTCGATCGGAAGACAGTAAAATTCCAGAGCTAGAAGGAGATGTTGGGATACTCCATAAAACCCATAACGTTTATCAATCTACTTCTGCAGGTACAAGCAAAGGAGTTAGAAAAAATATGAACCTAAACAAACTATTTGACAAGCCATATACACCAAATATACCAAAAGACCCCATGTTTACACCCCCACAAGTTACCACATATCGAGATAGCCTAAATCAAGACAAAAAGACATACAACTACAGAACCCGCACATATATAGAAAATATCTACAACGTACAAACTTTCTTAAATAGCAACCCCAAAGCTACAAATATCCAAGAACCAGATACGAACTATATAACCCAGAAATTAACCGGATACAACAAGCTAATTGCCTTACCAAAAACTAAACCAAACCTAGTTAAAACTTGCTACGAATATGGATTACTTAGTACCGTATATACCACGGACGGAACTGAGATATCCACTATACCCGAGATATATGGAGCATTTACCACATTTAAAAGAATAACCAAAGGTACTTTATTTTTTATAAAAATCTACACGGCACCAGCAGAAATATTATTTGACGAAGTTAAGAAACCTATACAAGTTGTAAAAATAGGAATGACACGAGATATGATTATACCACAAGATATTGGTACACAGCCAGAGATACCCAGAATCGAGATACCAAAATTTTATGCGACCAAAAGAGTTATCGGACTATCTACGATTTTACAAGAACTAGCAAATACATATTGTAATCAAAATCCTATATGGAGTTATTATTCAAGAAACCATGTATTGATATATTCAAATTCAAAAGAGCTACGGGAAACAGATATGGAGACTATTAGGCAATAGATTATGACGTTGCTTAAACCAGAGACAGAACCTATCGCCAGAGCTATTTAAAAGATATGGAAGTGATACCATTTGTAGGGGGTGCGGATAACTAAGCTGATAAATAGATTTATAAATAGATTTATTATAGCTGATGAATCTATTCTTTTTTGTGCGTGGTTATTTCTTAGATTTTGTTTTAATAAGTTATTCTTTTTGTGAGATGTATTCATTAATTTTTAGTTTATTATTTTATCCTGTAGTAACTGCTGAGTTACAAATTCCTGTGTAATAACTTATTCTTTCTGTACTGTAGTGTATATCTAATTCTAGATTTTCTATGTCATTTATTATTTTGTGTTGTTCTTCTCGTAGTGAGTTTTTTATATTATATAAACTGTTACATGTACTTTTTTCTAAATTTTCTAAGGTTTTTTCTATCCATATTAACTTTTCTTTTAGATCTTCTATTATTTTTCTAATATGGTTTCTATAATTAACTTCGTTATTTAGATTATCTTGGTTTTCTCTATTTTTTCTAATATATTCTAACATCCACAATCTTGGTCCTGTATTTAAGAGTATCAAATAATTTTTTTCATTTATTGTTCCTGTTATGTAATATTGGTTTAAATTAACTATTGAACTTGTCTCATAACTTGTTCTTTCTGATGAATTTGATGATTCTGATTTTTCATAAGCTATTCTTTTTGTTGTACTTATTCTATCATTTATTATTTCTAAATCTTCTTCTATGTCTATATTTCTGTAACTATAATCATTATTATCAATTGTTTTTATGAATTGTTCAGAAGGACTTTCTATTTGTATTTTATTAATTTTATTTTTTTCCGTTATTTTATGTTTTGTTGTTAACACATATAGATTTTTACATCTTGCTGTAAATATTTTACTTCCTGGGGTTAGTTCTATTCCTGATATTTTCCAATATATACTAATGATTTATCTATATTTTTATCAGTTATTGCTACTGAATAGTTTGCACTTATTATAAATTTAAATTTTTGGTATATTAAATTTCCTTTTATGGCAGTTATTATAATTTTTTCTATAGATTTTATAATTCTATCATCTGCTAAATATAATTCTATTGGTGTATCTATTCCTTCTCTAAAGCATGCTTTTATTAATATCTCTGTATCTCCAAGGTATACATATTTTATTGGGTCTCTATTTTTTATATCATTTATTTCTTTATTAATTAACCTTTTTGTTACTAGTGGTATACTAGCTTTACCTTTTGCATAGCTACAGTCTATTACATGTTCCTTTTGACTTACTACGTAATATTCTTCCTTTTTCCTAGTAAATATATATTTTTTATTGTTGTTATTTTAAATATTTTTCTACCCTTAAGTCTAACTCTTTTTCTTTTATTTCATCAAATATATTACTATCAAATATTATTTTTTGATCTGTTCCTTCGTCATTTAAATATTCTTCTTTTGTTATTATTTTTATATTTTCTTTAGTTATTTGGTTTATTTGTATATATTCTTCAGTCATTTAATTCGTCTAATTCACTATCTATTTCATTATCTTCTATTTCATTATCTGTTTCATTCTCTGAAATTTCATATATACTATCTTCACTAATAAGAAAAGAAGAGTAAAAAGATTTACTAATAAAATAAGAAAGAAAACTGATTGGATAGAAGGAAGTGAAAAATTACACAAAAATTAAAAAATATAAAAAATACTGAAGATACAATAGAACTGGTCGTATTTTCAATAAATAAAAAGGAAATAATTATATTTTCAATTAATAAGATAGAAATAATTAAGAAAAAATTAGAATAATTATATAGTAAAGATCTATTAAAAGGATGGAAAAAACATAGAACCACCATAAAAATTGAATTAATAGATAAAAATAGCATAATAACCCAGAAACCATTAACATATAATTTTGATGATCTAAAAGAATTTAAAATGCATATTGAAGAATTATTAGAAAAACAATATATACAAAAAAGTAATAGTAAACATAATAGCCCAACATTTATGGTAAATAAACATAGTGAACAAAAAAGAGAAAAAAGTTGGATAGTTATTGATTATAATAATTTAAATGTAAAAACAATGACTTATAATTACTCAATACCAAACATGATTTAAAAATAAGGCAAATACAAGGATATAATTATTTTAGTAAATTTGATTGCAAATCAGGATTTTGCCATTTAAGGTTAGAAGAAGAATCTAAGGAATTAACTGCATTTACGGTGCCACAATGATTTTATGAATGGAATGTACTATCGTTCGGATATAAAAATGTACTAGGCAGATATCAACATTTTATGGATAGTTAGTTTAAACAATTACCTAATTGTATAGTATACATAGATGATAAACTATTATATACAAAATCTAAAGAAGAACATTTAAAATTATTAGAATAATTTACAGATATAATAGAAAAATCTGGAATAAGTTTAAGTGAGAAGAAAGCAGAAATTAAGAAAAATCAGATTGAATTTTTAGGAATACAAATAGATAAAAGTGGAGTCAAAATGCAACAACATATAGTCCAAAAAATAATAAATTCAAAAGAAGAATTAGATACAAAAAAGAAATTACAATCATTTTTAGGATTAGTAAACCAAGTAAGAGAATATATTTCAAAATTAATAGAAAACTTAAAACTATCACAAAAAAAAATTAAAAAAGGATGTAGAATATAGATATAATGAAGAAGACAAAAAACAAGTACAGAAAATAAAATTACTTTGTAAATAATTACCAAAATTACAATTTTCAGATGAAAATAAAAAATTTACATATATATTAGAAGATGATGCAAGTGAATATAGTTATGGAGGAGTACTCAAATATAGTTATGAAGAAGAAAAATTAGAACATCATTGTAGATATTATTCAGGAACGTTTAATGAAACAGAAACAAAATGAGAAATAAATAGAAAAGAATTATGTTCTTTATATAAATGTTTAATAGCATTTGAACCATATATCATGTATAACAAGATTATTGTCAGAACAGATAATACATGGGTATGATGGTGGCTAACAAGAAAAATACAAAACTCCGTTACGACAAAGAAAATTCGGAAACTAGTATTAAATATACTGAATTTTACATTTACAATTGAAGTAATCAATACTAACAAAAATATCATTGCAAATTACTTATCAAGACAAAGCTAATCAAACTGATTTACCAATAGAAGAAGCTGATGCCAAAGATACCCAGACTGATTTATTGCTCCAACTGTTTAAATAAATGGAGTAATTACAAGAACGAGTTATTACACTAACTACTGAAGTTACAAATGTAAAAGTGCAAGTCAAGTACTATAAAAAATAAGATACTGTGCAGGAATAGCACATTAAAAAACTAGACCTAGAAGGTGATGATGAGAAACACCTT
This sequence comes from Capsicum baccatum var. pendulum, assembly GCA_030864225.1. NCBI lineage: Eukaryota > Viridiplantae > Streptophyta > Magnoliopsida > Solanales > Solanaceae > Capsicum > Capsicum baccatum. The sequence continues at coordinate 67,640,334 of CM061558.1, read as the reverse complement.
GAAACTCAAATTACTGTCGAAACTTCCATTACAGCTGCAGGCACATCTAAAGGAAAAAATATAGTCACTCAAAATAGACCTGAAATACCAATGAAAAAGAATTATAACCTCAGCCAAATATTTTCAAAACCATATACACCAAATATACAAAATTTAGAAGCATTTGCACCTCCCCAGATACATACATAATCTGAATCACTTAACCAAGAAAAACATACAATTATTCTTCTCGTAAATACATTGACAACATACACACCTTACAAACCTTATTAAATACAAAACCTATTCGAAGTGAAGAGCTAGCCGCACAACAAAAAGGATACATTACCCAGAAATGTCAAAATTACAATAAACTTATTGCCTTACCAGGTACAAGCCCAAATTTTATTAAATCATGTTACTATTATGCACTATTATCTACGATTTACACAACCGATGGAGAAGAGTTAACAGGAATCCCAAAAGTTCACAAAGAAGAGAATTACCAACGGACAATTATTCTATGTTTGATTTTATTCCGCACTGGCAGAAATATTATTTGTTGAAATTAAACAGACTATTAGTGTGGTCAAAATGGGTATGACCAGAGATTATATTATTCCGGAAGAAATATGTAAACAAACAAAATACCAAAAACGTAGATACTAGCATTTTACCGCAACAAAAGAGTTATTGAAATAAGCAATATATTATCAGAATTACTTAATAATTATTCAAATAAAAAGCCAGTTTGGATATATAATTCAAGAAATCAAGCATTGATTTATTCAACTTGCAAAGAAGTTGGACACCATGACATGGAAGAACTTAGAAAATGAAAATTAACACTCCTCAGACCAGAAAAACAATCATTAACGAGATCTATCAATAAGGGAATTATTTTAGAAGAAGCTATGAACCAATTTTGAGAAAAAGTTGGTCAAAAATACAAAGATCACATGTGCAGCGGATGTAGTGGCAAGTGCAACTTTATTCCAGATGTGATGTTACACTGACAAAAAATAGGGAAGATAACCAAAGCAGATACGGAAAAAAGAGATAAAAACAAAAGACATGTGAATAAAATAGCATAACTTTACTTTACGTAAAGTTTATTGTATAAAGTTTGTAAAATCTTTAGATAGAAGCTTTCTTGACTTTTCAAGCCAAAAGCATTTATAAATTTTTGTCTTATAGTTAGATATTAAAGTCTTTATAAAGACTTTCATGTAAAATATGTCAGAACTTTAATTAGGTTAGGTAGAAAAAGACTTTTCAAGTCTTTAAATTTTTTAGAAACGTGTAAAATTATGTAAAGTTTCTCATTATAAATAGAAGGAATCAGAGGCATGAGAAAGACAAACCTTCATGCGTTGAAGCAAAAAATTCTCTCTTGTCTACAACAAATATTTTGTTTATTTATTTAAAAATAGGTATATTTCAATGAAAAAATCTATGGAGGAACAAAACTTAGGATTATCAAACTTACCAAAACAGGTATATTTATTCAGTATTATGAATAGCTAAATTCATAATTCCTAACAATCATGATATGATAAGATAAATTCATGTTAGTTACTTTATAGTAGAATTATTCGAAGAATAGCATTTTAAGAAGTTTATTAGCAAAGTGAAAACAGAGAAAAATTCCTAAGAACTATGTCATCCTAAAGGTGAAACCAATAAGGCAAGAAGCCATGGTGGGGAGTAGCCAGAGTTGAGGCGTTGTTTAAGGGAAAAGTATCCGGATTACCATGCTAATAGTGACCAACGAACATGTTATTTAAGAATAATCTAGTCTATAGTAATCTAATATGATCATATTTTGTCATGTGTATGATTGAAGGAAATATTTTGAAAATAGCAATTTTATGAAAAATGAATAATTATTTATCTGAAAAAATGGTAGATAAATTTAAAATACTTATTTTATATGCACTTGAGCATATAGTAGTAGATATAAAAAAATTCATATTAGAAAAAGCATTTGGTAATATTATATGACTAGAATAAATTACATACCACAAATACCTAATTACACTTACAAACACATATATACCAAACCTACATGTCAATCATGATAAATTACGTATATTTAGAATTTTGGGAAAAAGATATAAGAAACATACAATTAGTAGAAAAACAAATGAAAACAAATTTAGACAAATACATGAAAACTAAAGATATAAAATATATAGAATTCCTTAATGAAAATATGTAAGAATTACTTAGACTAAAACAAACAACTGAAAAATATTATGAAAAAATATTTAATCAAGCCTAAATGACAGATGATATTAAAATACTTGTTTTATATATGCTTAGAGATATAGAAATTCTAGACATAAAGAAAATAATATGGAAAAAATTACCAGATTATGAAAAGGAGAAATTATTAAACAGTATAGAAAACTTACGCTTATATTATGAACATCAATATTATTTAGATTCAGATGGATATTATACAGACTAAAAATGTCAGGATATATTAAGAAAATTAGAGCAAACCAAGAAAACCTACATAAAGAAATTAATTATAGAAAACAAATTAGAGAAATAATGAAAAAGTTAATAGAAAAATTAAAATGGATAGACGAAACCTTGAAAAATTTAGAAAAAAACAAAGATAAAAGTTTAGATAGTTTAAAAAATTCATTAAAAAAAGAACAAGAAAAAATAGTTAGTAGTATTAATAACCTCAAACAAGATATTAAATATAGTACAAGTAGAATAGATTATTATACATTTACTTTAGAAGAATAAAATGATAAACTACGAATATCTAAAATACTGCGAACGAGAAATGGAAGAAATAAAATTAACAAAAAACCTTATAAAAACGACTTTAATTGAATATTTTAAAACAAAAGATATAGAATATTTAGAATATCTTAAAAATAATATAGAAGACTTACAAAAACTAAGAGAAAAAGCTAAAGAATATTATAGCAAAGCATTTAATCAACTACCATTTAATCACCCCCAAAAATATGAATATCAGTAAAATTGAACATATTAATAAAATGTATGAAAATAAAAAATACAAGAATGAAGAAAAATAGTTAATAAATATTACTACAAAGCATTTAACAGTTACATAAATTAATGGATACATCTTACGAAAAGAATAAATCATTAAAAGAAGTTGAAACCCAACTATATAGTTTATACCAAGAATACAAAAGATTACATAGTACTAACGAGGATCCTAGAACACTAGATAATTTAATTACAATAATATCTAATTTAGAATATGAATTAATAAAACATCTTAAGTCAAGAAGATAATAATGAAAAATATTTCAACCGATAATATTCACAAAATACATTATATAAAAGTAAATACTTATGTACCTTTTAGTAAGAGATATACAAGTTCCGCACTGTTAATACTTAGAATCTTATTTTGATTTCAACATCATCTTTGATCTTAGAATTTCATTGTATTCTTTGATTGATTATTCAATTTACGGTTGTGAGTTTTCCTTCATCTTATCATTGTGATTTCATCTTTACTTTCAAATATGAATGTTATTGATTTCTTCACATTCATGAGCCACTAAAACCCAGAGCTAGGGTTGCACAAACCCCAAGTGATTGACTATGTAGGGAAAGTGTGATTATTGATATGAACCAATTCCTATGGAATGCATTTCTTTATCTTTGATATGATTGATTTCTTAATGGGTGCACAAATTAGGATCTCACCTAGATATTGCTACTTACTCCAAAAGAGGAGTAGTGACTAGGAAAAGATAAGGACAACAGTAATTTGGGAGTTAATTTTCGATCCACTGCAGTACAACAGAATATAGTGAATGGTCGTTAGCTTCCATCTAATAACTTGAGACTCAAATGGTGATAGTTAAATGGGATCAGCGTAAGGGTTAGTAAAGCGGCATCCTATGACTCAAAAGGTAAAAGGAGAAATCCTCATACTCATCCAAAAGACTGTAGGAGCTACATAACTTATCGGTTCTGCATGCAAGTTATTGGGTTGGTTCAACAATGCATTTAAACCTAAAAAGTTAAGATTCCAGGGGGAATACAATCCTAGTGTTCACTTATGATTGACTTTCAACCAAGTTAATATTATTCATTGCTCGAGACAACTACAAATAAATTCCCCCATCTACTTTCTTGTTTTGCCCATAGACTGTAACCACCGAGATTTGTCAAAGCATGTGTTACTTTGGGATTCGACCATAACCTTAGTTGGGTTACTAAATCTTGATAGTGACCGTACCATCATCTAAAATGAGGTATTTCTTTAACGTCATAAAGAAATTGGCACTGTTGCTGGGGAAAATGGTGTTGATTTATAGTTTGAGGTTACTGCAATTTTTGGGCTTTTAGTTTTTCTTTTTTGTTCTTAGTTGGGAATACTCCATTGTATGCCTAATACATAGAGTAGAGGCAATCCCTTACTCCTAGTGAATTGAAATCTATAGAAAATCCTACAAACACCTGATAGGATGTCTGAGCCAAAAAGAGTTGACAATCCTGAAGGGGTTCGTGAAATTTTACCTCCTGTCGAAGAAGTACAAAATATTATTGATCGTTATACTGGTGAGATTTTAGCTCAAATTGAAGTAGAGAAGAGAGTAGCAAGAGAAGCTTAGAGGGTGACTAGGGTTGTGGATCTAGCTGAACAAAGATAAGTAGCAGACCACCTGAGCAACACTCGATGGAAATCAAAATAGAGCTAGAGGTTAAGGTGTTCATGTTATTCTAGAATATCAGTACGTGCATCCATACATAGATGATGAAGAAAAAATGGGATATTTTAAACCAATAGAGACTGGAGCAATAGTACCTCCTTTTTTGCCTCTAGGCATCAAATTGGACATTATGAGTGTCATGATCCAATTTCTAAATTTGAAGGGTGTGTTTGCAGGATTTCCTATCGATGATGCAAACTTGCACCTTGTGAATTTCCTTAGGATCTGTAACTCATACACCAATCCAGGGGTAAATTAGGAAGCACGTAGATAGAAGCTTTTACCTTTCTCACTTATAAGAGAAGCATTTTTATGGTTAGGGGAATTGTCAAGAGGCTCTATCACAAATTGGAATGAGTTGCACAAGAAATTCTTAAGAAGGTTCTTCTCTCTATCAAGAACGTTGCAACTAACGGATAAGATCTACAATTTCAGGCAGTTGCATTTAGAATCCATGTATGAGGCTTAGTTTGAGTTTAAAAAGAAGGTGAGCTTGGTGCCAAATCATTAGTTATAAGGGATAATATTATCAAAGATATTCTACAGAACCCTAACCATCAGCTCCAGAGTCGTGGAAGACACTATATATGGAGGAGATTCTATGAGTCTATGTTGGGAGTCAGCTTTAAAGATGTTAGATGGGATCTTACTCACTAAACGATGGTGACAAACTCGGAAGGCTGAGAGGTAATAGAGAACTCATACCATAGGTGCTTCCTGCAACCAGAGAGTAGTTGATGATATAGTAGCACAATAAATTACATTACTAAGGACTGATTTAGGGGTGCTAGCAAAGCATTTTGCAGTGGTCAATTCTGAGAAAATGAATGCAGTATTAGCATAGGTGACAACTTCCAAAGCGTACGAGTCAGAATTAGAAGAGGAAGCTAACTATCTATATCGTCATATGGCAGGTTTCTGAGCCTAAAGGTAAGAGAACTAAGGTTAGAACTATTATGATAGATACAAAGACTATAGCAGAGAGAGATGGTAACTAGAGAAAGAAGGATAACTACAGAGAGAAGGGAGATAGATATATTCCACCTGGTAAACGCGATGCAGAATCTAGAATGGAGGAGATGCTAGCTAAGTTGGTGAAGTGTTAGGAAAATCAGGAGACCAAACTTAAGCAAAATAAGGCTGATATTTCAGGGTTGACCTAGAAGGTCGAGTCATATGCCATTTCTATCAAGCAGTTGGAGCACTAGTTTGGGCAGATGTCAGCAACTCTGAAACAGAAACAACCATGTACCCTTCTGAGCAACACAGTGCAAAATTTAACAAACGATGGTCACGTACTTGCTATTACTATGAGGAGTTGTATCACTATTATAGAAGTCACACTACCTGCTATAGAAGTTGTTGATGATGAGATACCTGTTGTTGAGTCTTAAAAGGTAGCAGGTGATAGAGGTATAGTTGCTAAAGATAAAGATAAGGGCACGATCATTAAGTTAGAAGACAAAGAATTCCGATACAACCCCCACCATTTACTCAATGACTAATACAGAAGAAAAGGAACGTAAGTTCAAGAGGTTTATTGTGATGCTGAGAGCAGATACTTGGATACACTAGGTTCATAAAATAGTTGTCATAAGGATAAAAGGTGCAACTTTTGGGGATGTTGATGGTGTGCACCACTGCAGTGCAGTCACGACTAGGATTTTGGCATAGAGAAAGGGTGACCTCAGAGAATTCACTATACCATGTAATATTGGATCATCCAGATTTTTTTCAAGCCTTGTGTGATTTAGGGGCCAACATTAATTTGATGTTGTTGGCTGTCTTCACATAACTAGGCTTGAACCCTCAGAAATCTACTTCAATGCTGCTATTGATGGTTGACCGCACAGTGAAGAAGCCTATGACAATCTCTTTTAATGTGTTTCTTAGGGTGGACAAATTCATTTTTCCAACTGATTTTGTCATCTTAGACTGTTAGGTTGACACTGAGATGCCCATTATTTATGAAATACCATTCATGGCCACAAGAAAAACTATGGTTGGCATGGAATTCCGAGACAATAGTGAGGTGGCAACATTCAACATCCGAAAGTTCATAAAACAGCCAACCGACATAAAGGTAGTATTGGTGATTGATTGTACTGATGACCCTGGAGGATATTCTTATAGGTATCTTGATGAATTATGAGTAATTAAGATACCCACATCGTGATGTGACCTTAAATCAAGCGTTGTATGGGAGGCAACCTATTGACTTATTGGTGAAGTATGAGTACCCAACAAAGTCGCGCCATGCCATGACGTTAAATCAAGTGCTGAGTGGGAGGCAACCCACCATAATTTAGTGTTTACAAATTTGTTGTTTTTTTTGTAGGTTTTTAGCTTTTAGACCTTACACAAAATATGATAAACATTGCTACATTCATCGATTTCAAAGTAAGGCGACTGTGTGATCAGCCCATCATGGTCACAAGTTCCACACAGTAAGTTAAGTAACAAGTTGAAAAGTTGACATTTTGAAGATGAAAAATGCTAAGTTATGGACTTTGGCACCTAATTTTACTTTTGGGACCTAAAATATAGATTGCGGGGCCATAAGTATCTAGAAAAATGTCAACACACCAATTCCGGGTTGTGAAAAAGCGGGCCAAAAATTTTGGCCAATCACCCGCAAGCAGAAGGTGCTACCTACGCCCAGGACTCGACTGAGGGTACAGGGTGCGGGAACATTCCGCGGGTAGGTTAATATTTGGGTCCACTTTTTATATAAAATTTTGGGCCCACCAACATTTAAATATGACCCATATATCCCTCCACCTATACAAAATATTCTTACCCTTATTCTAACTCATTCTAATCCTCAAAACTTTAATTTTCTCTTCAAATTCAAACTTCCCACTTACAACACAAACCAACCCCACACTTAAGAAAAGGTGAAATTGACACTTGTTTGATATACCAATTTTTTCCAACATGCTAAGAATAAGTTTCAACCTTGGTTTTTCTTGAGTTCATCATTATTTTCTTATGGATTTTCATATAAGAGGTAACTTTCTTGGCTCCTAATGGTTACATATTTGTTTGTTTATTATTGAAACAAGTTGATATGTGTCTTTCATTGCTAAATTTATAGACACTATCATGCTTGTATGAGGGAGCCTTGAAGTATCCTAAAATCATAATGTAGGTCCTTGTTTCGAATTAAAGTTCTAAGTTTAGGCCCTAACCGGAAGTTGAACATGAAAGAATGAAAGTACTAGCACAAGTTGAACATGTTGTTTTGCTTTTTAGGTCATGATTCTTTATTAGTGTGTATACATAGGACTTGTTGGCATTTCAAATAAGTTATAGGGGTGTGAAAATTAAGGAAAAATTCAAACTTTTCAAAGTTAGAGTTTTTCTTCTACTTTTGTCATCCCTCACTTTTGTTGGAGACTAAAATCTAGTTTTTCAGGTTTACATAGCGCCTAAAGCGGTAAGGAAGAAGGCCTGTATATTAAGGAGATGGGTAGAGTCTCCTGAGCTTAGCAGTTTGGTGGAGGAGTATATGAGACAGCATTGTGTTGATACTGCAGTTGCGGTGACACCCAAAGTCATGAGAAGGCAGACTCATAAGGTTGCTCAGTCAGCCGCAACCCGGTCGAGGATGAAGTCTGGAAAGATATCACTACCACATACTCTTCCACCCAATAATAATTATGATGATGAGGTAGAGGGGTCTCAAGATTCTTCTAAGGAGGTTAAGCAGGAGCAGTCATCAGTGCTACCCCAGTATGAGGAGGGTACCACAACTCATACATAGAATACAAATGTACCATAGTCTTAAAAGGGTACACCATAGACTTCCCAAAATGCACAGCCAGAGTAGACACCCGCACCTGCTGCAGATGCACCTCCCGAAGAGGGATATCTAAGGTGATGTATGGCTGAGATGTGGGAGATATACGATATTGAAAGTCATGTTTGGGGGCTAGGTAGGCCTACAAGAGGTATTTATGGGGATCTCTAGATCAACTTATTGGGACTAGAGCAGTTACCACAGCTTCAGACAATATTTGACAAGTATCAGCTATAGTGGATGACTAGGCCACTCGGTATCAATATTTGACAAGTATAAACATTTGAAAAGTATTAGTTTTGGACAACATTTGAAAAGTATCAACTGTATCGACTTATGCATCTTCTAAAGCCATCATAGTTCTTCCCATACACCACCATTTAGTCCTGATTAGATTTGCACGATAGCCACAACTTGATCACACACTAGTCAAAGAGGTCAGAGTTAATATTAGAAAGGAGACTATCCATAGAGTCATATTTGGCCTAAATTATATTACACCTGCATCTATATCAAAGAGCGACCATAGATTGAGGATCACACGGGGTCGTTATATTATGCGGGATGTTGAGCATAGAGTTGAGAGGGTTGAGATGGCTACATGGATAGCCGGGTACATTTTACCACTAGGTGATGTGGCTCCATCATTGAGAAGCCAACTGTGATCAATAAGGGCATGTTGATACCGGAGGCCAAATTTTGGTGGTTACTGATTAGATATTGCTTGCTACCCATTACTTCAGATAACACATTGACGTGAGAGGGAGCTGCACTAGATGCTTTCTTTATGCCTTGATTTTTCTTCCATCCTCAAGTATAAGGTACACGATAAAGCCTTTGGTGAGCTGACTAACCTACTATTTCCTTGTATGAACTAGAGGTTATAGGATGATATAGGGGTAACTGATTTACCAGGTATTGATAAGGGGGTAACATCCATCGCAACTTTGCAGATGAGGACCATGAAGGGTTTAACATATCCAGAAATATTTAGGAGATCTAGACAGTGGGTAAAAGTACCATAGGACCAGTCTGAGGGGTAGATATGGAGATAGAGGTGCATCGAGATGCTCCAGATTTGAGTAAATAGGGTGAGGGAATGAACTGTAAAAAATAATTATTCATTGTATCATTAATATAGTTTCAGTCCTTCAGTATTTAGCAATATAGTATCAGTTTCTCACTTATCAGTGACTCAGATATCAGGATCAGTAAACTATGTTAATAAGTGTCCTAATATTCACATAATCATATATCTATAAATCTATGTTATTAGTAACCTCAGTCAAAAATTCTAGACTCAGGTCATGTAGCTCAAAACTCATGTACACATATCATGCTCCCTAGTATACTCAATTTCCATGACTCATGCTATGCCCCCACTGATCAGATAAATCTAGACTATGTTATGTATATCCTCAGTTCAGACCTTTTTCGTAAATCCATATTATTAACATTTTATTCCTTAGGTTTCAGTCATGTGTCAAATTCAGTTAGTATCCATTCATGTTTCAGATACTCCTTATTTAACCCCTTCAGCGAGCTCTCTTTATGAGAATAGTGTAGTGTTGAGAAATTGATTAGATGGGAGAGAGTTAATGTTTCATGTTAAGAGCAGATTATTTCATGCATGTTATTTGAGGGTGTAGATATGAAGATAGGCTTGAATATCCTGTTAGTATGCAAGCAAAGGGCTAGCAAGAGGTAGTACTTAGAAATTGGAAAAAAATTCAGTGTGTTGTCCAATTCTAATCCTTGACTTATACCAGTCTTCATTATGCGACTATCATAACTCAATTTCAATCTCAGTTACAGTTTCAGTTCTCAACACTCACTAATTAGTGCTCAGTCTCAGAATTAAGCATTTCAGTATCAGTCAAAACCTCAATTTCAGTATTCAGTTATCGGGACCCAGCATTTAGTTCCAGTATGGATCCTAGTTACAGTCTTAGTTCATGAACATTTTTCCTCTACAAATCTGCAAAATTGTTAAGTACCTAAGGAGCAAGCAAAAATAAACATATCTCCCTTTCAATATTGGACAACAAAAACAATTGTATAAACGTGTAATATTTAAAATACTAAGCATCTTCACCTGAATTATCAATGTAGCCAGATGGAAATCTTTATAAAATAAGGGTTGCACCTTGGAAATAGATGTATACATAGTGCTTTAAAAACCCAACAATATTGTGAAGTATAAGAGTGAAAATACAAAAAGCACAGAAGGGAATTGTATAACATTAGCTAAAAGTCTAAAACATTCAGTTGAGTAAACCTCCTCTATAAGTATTATGTAATTCCTGGATTATCAATATTACAACATTTTAATGATCAAAAGTTTTGTTGGCTAATTGCTTCTTTTATTTTAATGTCATTTCTTTCTTCTTCTTTCAAAATCTATCTTGGTTTGGATTAATTGATAGCGTTAGCAAAGATTCAAGTTATCTTTTTCTTGTTTTTGTGTTGACCCTAGTTCATAACGGCCAAGGATTCCTTATCTTTTTATGTTTACATTATATATTTTCATGGGTTGCTCTTAAGGGCTGTTGGTTTTTCCATCAATGTGCTTGAATCTCCTCGGAATCACTAGCCGACCTCAACTAGCTTGGGATTGAGATATATATGATGTCTTTGTACCTATCTAATTTAGAAAACAACTTTTAACATTTGTATATCAGCGAGTAATTCAGCTTAAAAAAGTTATATCATCAAGTAGCAAGAGTCAAGATGCACTAGAGGACGTGATTAACATTTTGAGAAATTATTTATGAAAGATGCAAGAGGAAAACCTAACAAATACAGGATATGATGAGAAGATCCAAAAAATTCCTTTTACGTTTGTTAGAAACATTTTTTGTCAATGTACATCTATAAACAAGGTAGAAAAAATATGTTTAACTAAAATAGATGATATCATAAATCAAGAGTCAAAATTTGAAATTACTATATCTATGCAAGGGCTCTATGAAGGACAATTAACTCACCACTGCTACTAAGAATGCTGCTTTGAGATTTCCACAAGGCTCACAACAAGCTCTATTTGTCAAAAAAGGAAACCATTTGTCCAGATACAATTTTTTGTCAAAGGCTACCTTAAGCATGTAATGTTTGAACCAAATCTTAATTAAGACGGCATTTTTACTAGTTAACCTTCTCCAAAAAAGGACATTTTTACTACAAAAAATGTAACAAATTTAAAAGGCACGACACTTACTAATAACGCTGCACAAGTGTTATTGTTCAAGCAGGACGTGGACTATATTTTTACATAAGCACATACACATAACATCACCATGTCACCTCAGTACGGAATATACAACTAACCTGTGCCAACCTCTACTGGCTCCAGCAGAAAATCCAAGAATGTTTCCAATAGCCATCCAGGAGTAGAACACAGTATTTGCAGTATTTCTTTGATCAAGATCTACAATCAAGTCACCAAAATATCTCAATAAATCACAACAAAAGGTGAACTGTATCAACTAATTGAAAAAACTATTCTTCTCTCCATCTAAAAGAACTTTTACCTGACAAATCTGCCGAAAGAACTCGAGCCGAACCCTGTCAAGATAAATCAATTATAGTAACATATTCTAGAACTACATACACCCCTCTAGAAATAGTAGTAAACTTTCAGAAGCTAACCTGCACAGTATTATTAGCAAGATCAAGCCTCCAAAACCAAATGACGAAGATGATGGCTGCTCGTGCCTTTGAAAGTGTTGTATTTTCACACATTAATCAAAGACTTCATAGCCTATTCAGATTTGCCAAATTACAGGAACAAAAGGAAGAAAAAATGTGCAATGCTCTTTAGTGTCACCCAATAGGTATCCTAAGTCTGCAGAAAACTTGATAATTATCACTTAAATGACAAGATTTAGTTCAGCCAATTTAATTGGAACTAAATAACTCAATATAGGATAAACATAACTGCTAAATGTTCACAATAATAAACAGCTCCAATAAAAATGAAAGGCCTCATTCTGCCATACTTTGAATAATATTTATCACTCCATATATCTACACAAGGTTGTACCTCAAAGAATATCCAAGAATACAAGCTTGTAAGTTGAATAATCAATGGAGCTCCTACACATTTTGTACTACTAGTATTACAACATAAAAATCAACAACAACAACTACATATCCAGTGTAATCCCACAGGTAGATTTATGCAAACCTTATCCCTATGGTTCCGATTGAAGAACTGGTACCACATACCTATGAAATTCTTAGTTGCAACTTTCCATTTGAAAGTAGCTTCTGTTTCCTCTAATTTTGACCAAAATAAAGGCTACTAATCAGTCCCCACATACAATTAAGCTGACTCTTCTCCATCTGTGGTGTATTTCTTGTTGATCTCTTCTTCTCCATCACAAATGATGTCACTTTTCTAGTCTGAAATCTGGCACCAAGAATCAAGAGACCATAAATCTTCTAACGTTCTTCACAAACATGAAACATTATATGAGAACTACAATACAATTCTTGATTTGTAGAGTTGCTCAGTACCTATGCTAGCGCGACAGATCAAGAATTACCTCTTAAGGTAACAAGTTGCAAAAATATTGTTAGAAGCTAGAAATTAGGGCATTGAAATCCTATGGTTCAAGAATTTACATGTATTCCTGCAAATCGGAGAAGGTGCAAGAAGCATGAATACCTGTTTCAACAGACGGCTAGGGTTCAATTTAAAGCGATCGGAGCACTGATGGTCGGAGCATTGGTAGTTGGAGCAATCATCGATCGGAGCATTTTTGGTCAGAGCGGTAGTTGGAGAAGTTGATTGGAACACTGATTTGAGATGCAGTCGATCAGAGCGGTATCCTTTTGAAGATCGGAGCAGTGATTTAAGAAACAAGTTTTTGTTAACCTAATTTTTTTTGTTAAGACGCCGCTTTGATTTTCCTTAATTTTTGTTATTTATATTTCTTTAATGTTCTTTAATTTTTGTTATTTATTTCATTAAAATTTCATGGACTTTGTGAAAAATTGGGAGGGAAAAAATTTAAAGTGATGCAATAGCTTTGTTATTCAAATAAAGTATTGCAATAGGTGATTTTATGGGAATGGTTCATGCAACCGTTGCTATAAGACACCCTATTACAATGGTTATATATCAATAGCAACGATTATAGCATCTACTAAAATAATTTTTTTTGCAGTGGTTGGAACCATTGCAATAGCCCCTCTATAGAAATGCTTTTGGAACCGTTGTCAAAAGGTTCATTGGAATAGGGCTAATTTCTAGTAGTGATCCTTAAAAAAAATTGAATTGGGAACTTGGATGGATGAAATCATGGAAGAAGCTTTGAGTTTTGAGTTCTTGAGTATGGGAGATGTTTATACATCATAAACTTATGATGAATGGGGCAAATAATGCCCCTCTTGGGTTTTAATTCATGAATTGGGTGATTCAGGAGAGGGAAAAAAGACCAAAATGCCCTCGTTAACTTTAATAAAATTGTCCAAAATTACATTGTCTCTATTCTACGAAGGCTATTGCGGAGGCCTGCCTCCGTGACACGCTGTGTATTGTAAAGGCTAAACTCACTGACATGTTGCATATTACGAAGACTATCCTCCGTGAAACATTGAAATTGTGGAGGCTTACTACCTCCGTGGTTCAAAAATACCCCGAACCTATTCCAAAAATTTGGGAACTCTCCTAGATGACACTTTTAACATTCCTAAACATATTTTAACTCATAATTTAACGTCTCGAACTCGGGAAGGACAAAAATAATATGTTCAAAATCTTGGGGTGTTAAAATTTTCATGATACTTTTACTTAGAGAAAATTAATGCCTTTCTGACCTCTAAACATATGATAAACAGCTAGAAACTCATCTAGAATCTTCCAGGGTATTACAATATCTCCACCTTGGGATCATTCGTCCCCAAATAAAATTATTTGAGCTGAGATACTAGGAAGACTAAGATCATGTACCGAATAGTTATGAGCTGAATTATGATTAAATAACTAAATCTGAATCACGACACATAAACTGGACTGAATTTATAAATGCATGATATGACATGAGGATGGTTGAATAGCTGAGACAAAAAATGAGAGAATTATTTTAAGGGAAACCATTACCTCAATCTGAATCTGAATTCATACAAAAAAGATAGGGATACTTTGCTCGCATATCGGCTTCTGCTTCCCATGTAGCTCCCTTAACAGACTAAATCCTCTAGAAGATCTTTACCAAGGAAACTTCTTTATTCCTCATCCTACAAATCTGACAGTCAAGGACCGCAACGGGGACTTTTTCATAGGAAAGAATATCTTTCACGTCCATACTTTCTAAAGGAATGATAGAAGTTGAGTCACCAATACATTTCTTTCAGTGAAGCACATGAACACCAGATGCACTAATGTTAATTCGGTAGGCAACACTAATTCATAAGCTACCTCCCAAAAATGACTCAAAATCCTATATGGGCAAACATAATGGGTACTGAGCTTCCCTTTCTTACCAAATCTTTTTACCCCTTTCATAGGTGAAATTCGTAAATTAACAAAGTCAAAAACATCAAACTCAGGATCTCTTCTCCTCACATCAGCATAGGTTTTCTGTCGACTCTAGGCTGCCTTCAGCCTTTCTTAAATTAACTTTCTCCATCGCCTCATACTCTAAATCTGGGACTATCAAAGAAGCCTCACCTACTTCAAACCAACTAATAAAATATCAATACCTTCTTCTATAGAGAACCTCAAACAGAGTCATCTGAATACTAGAGTGATTGCTGTTGTTGTAGGCAAACTCAGTTAAAGGTAAGTGGTCATCCCAACTACCCTTAAATTCAATAACATAAGCCCTTAATGTGTCCTCTAATTTAAGAATGGTCCATTCCGCCTTACAATTTTTCTGAGTATGAAAATCTGTACTGATATGGATTTGGCTACCAATACCCTTCTACAAAGCCTTCCAAAAATGGTAGGTAAACTAAGTATTTCTATCTAAAATGATGGTCAACGAAACCCCATGCAACTTTAACAACTCTTTAAGATAGAGTCTAGCTTAATCCTCGACTGAATATAAAGTATGGACTGGTAATAAATGAGCTAACTTGGTTATTCTATCCATAATGACCCAAATCGAGTCATCCTAACGACACGTATGAGGTAAGCTTGTAACAAAATCCATGTTCACTACCTTTCACTTCCAAGTGGGGATGCTGAACTCTTGAAGTGTACCACTAGGTCTTTAGTGTTCAACCTTAACCTGCTGACAATTCAAAAACTTAGCCACAAATTCCACAATATCTTTCTTCATACCATTCCAGCAATAGATTTTTCGTAAATCGTGGTATATCTTAGTGGCTCCTGGGTGAATAGAATATCATGTACCATGCACGTTTGCTAATATTCACTGTCTCAGACCATCCACACTTAGAACGTATAATCTTCCCTGACAACAAAACATGCCATCTCCCCCTTGGGAGAAAACCTCTACCTTCTGATCCTAAACTTTCTCCTTAAACTTGACCAAGTTAGGATCCTTGTCTTGCTTTTCTTTCACTTCAGCCACTAATGAAGATTTAAAACAATTCTAAATCCATATGCTACCTTTGGCTGAATTAACTAACCCAATACCTAATCTAGAAAGTAGATGAACTTCATGGACTAACTCCTTATTATCATCCTCAACATGTGCAACACTTCCCATAGATAATCTACTAAGGGAATTAGCCACTACATTAGCCATACTTGGGTGATACAACACACTCATATCATAGTCTTTCTATAATTCAAGCCACCTTCTCTGACAAAGATTTTGATCCTTATGAGTGAACACATAATGTAAACTTTTATGACCCACAAACACACCAACATGGACCCAATAAAGATAATGCCTCCAAATTTGTAAGGCAAAGACAACTGCTGCTAATTCAAGATCATGGGTTGGGCAATTCTTTACATAGGGTTTAAGCTATCTAGAGGCATAGGCTATGACCTTACCTCGTTGCATCAACACACAACCAAGGCCAACTCTCGAAGCATCATAATAAACCATAAACCCATCTAACCCTCTAGTATAGTTAATACTGGAGCAAAAGTGAGTTGAGTTTTCAACTCTTTAAAACTCTTCTTGCAGGAATCTTACTACTAAAATTTAACTTTCTTTTGGTTTATTTGAGACATGGGAGAAGAAATAGAAGAAAATCCTTCAACATACCATCTTTAGTAACCAACTAAACCTAAGAAACTCCTGATATCTAATAGAGAGATGGGTATAGGACAGTTTCTCACTACTTTGGTATTTTGAGGATCAACTCGAATGCCAACACCAGAAATATTGTGACCTAGGAAAGATACTGATCTCAAACAGAATTTGCACTTGCTGAACATAGTGAATAACTTGTGATCCTTAAGGTTTTGCAATACAATCCTCAAATGGCCTGCATGATCACCTTCACTTCGAGAATAGACGAGGATATGATCTATGAAGACTATGAAGAACATGTCCAACTACTTCTTGAGTACCCTATTCATCAAGTCCATAAAAGCTACAGGAGCATCCGTTAGTCCAAAAGACATAACTAAAAATTCTAAGTGACCATACTGAGTTCTAAAGGTTGTCTTCGGAATGTCACATTCTCTGAATTTAAATTGATGATATCTAGATTTGAGGTCTATCTTATAAAAATAGATTGCACCCTAAAGTTCGTAGAACAAGTCATCAATCTTGGGAAGAGGATACTTATTCTTGATTGGACTTTTTTCAGATGATGGTAGTCGATGCACATTCTTAGGGAACCATATTTCTTGCGCACGAAGAGAATTGAATCACCCTACGGAGAGATACTAAGACTGATAAAACCCTTATTTAAGAGATCTTTTAACTGTTACTTCAATTCTATAATCTTAGTTGGAGCCATTATGTAAGGTGTAATTGAGATAGGCTGGGTATCTGAGAGGAGATCTATTCTGAGGTTGATTCCTTCTCGGGAGGAACTCTGGGAAGATCATTACGGAACACTTCTAGAAGCTCATTTACTACTGGAACTAACTTAAGACTCAGAGTTTTAGAATTTGAGTCCTTAACTCGGAAGGGATGGTAAACACATCCCTTAGATACCATCATTCTTTCCTTAAGATAGGAGACGAATCGACCTATAGGCACTGGAGTACTACCCCTTTATTATACAATGGGTTCATCAAGAAACTAAAACTGGACTATTTTTTTCTGTAGTCAACTAAGGCATAGAACGAATGGAGCCAATCCATGTCGAGAATTACATCAAAGTCAGTTATCTATAACTTCACTAGGTCAACAAAAGTAAATTCTGAGACATTGTGATTGGGAAATTTTTGTATACCCATCTTTCTATAATAGAAATACCCTCTAGTATATACATTGAGAAGGGCTCTGCTAATATGTCGGGACTAAAACCAAAATCTATAGCTATATACAGAGTCCAAAAATAAAGTGAAGCTCCAGGGTCTAACAATCCATAAACATCAAGGTGAAGACTTGTAACGTACTCATAACCACATCAGGGGGGCTTTCTTGATATTTCCGAGTATGTAGATCATAAATTTAGTTCTGATGCTACCCACTAGTGTCACTGAAGGTAGTGCTCTACTGAGTCAGGCGACCTGCTAGAGCTGATGAAAAGTTGGATTAACCCTGCTGACAAAAATCCTTTCCCTTCTAGGTAACCCCTAGGCATTCCTTGATCTTGTGGCCTAGCTTGCCATATCCAAAACATACATGATTGCCTTTCCTACAATTTCCCTGATAATTTTTAAAACATTTCCTACAAAACATGTTAGTATTACCACTATTGACGCTACCCTGGGACTTAGAGCCAAACGTTTTATCCCTATTATCCTGTCTAAACTTAGGAACTGGCGCACTGGCTGAAGATAGGGATGGAGCTAAAAGTTTCTTAGAAAACTAAGAATGATTCCCATCATCAGACCTTTGCTAGGAGAAATTAAAGCTACTGGTCCTAACCTTCTTCTTCTCTCTTTCTTTCTCCTTAAGCTTCTCATCCTCAATTTGTTGAGCATGAACCATCAACCTAGAAAGGTCCATCTCCTTAATCAACATAGCTGATCTACACTCCTTGACTACATCATCTAACACACTAGACACAAACTTACTCATTCGTGCATTAAAATCAGCCACCATAGTCGGAGCATACCTCGCCAATTCGGTAAACTTGAGTGAATACTCCTTCACACCCATGTTAACCAACTTTAGATTTATAAGCTCTTATACTTTGGACTTCCTTAGATCAAGTGGGAAAAACCTGTCTAAGAAGGTCGTAACAAACTCCTCCCACACTATAGGTCCAATCTCAATACCTCTGTCCTCCTTCTACTACATTCACCAAGTATGAGCCACTCATTACAACTGGTAAGTGACTAAGTCAGTATTCTCACTAGTAGTAACACCAATGATATCTATCACTTTCTATGAACTATCCAGAAAATATTGTGGATCCTTCTCAAACTTGGATCTAGAAACTAGTAGAGGATTCATCCGAGTGAAGTCTCGAATCCTAGCAGTTGTTGTGCTCACTACTGGTTTGGCTAAGGAAACATCCTGCTAGTTATTTTGAGTAGCCACAGTCTAGGATAAAATGGTGAAAGCAGTCTAAAATTCAGTACAGAAAACAATTTCGTTCAGAGGGTTTTCCTGAACAAGTAATGGTGTTAGATGATCCCCATTCTTTCTTTTGTTATTTCTTCTGGGAAGTATTTTCTATAAATAGGTAAAGGTCAAGTTAGAATAGAGAACTCTATAGATCTCACACTATTTTGCATGACATGAATACTGAAAGAAAGTAAACTTTCTTAAAATATCATGTAGCCTCTTTTTCATAAGTGTGGCGCACTTCACACCCATGCAAAAGACTCTACTCAATGCGGTTCAAACACCCTAGGACACTTCAAAACCTTAGGCTCTGATACCAAGTTTGTCACGACTCGAGACTACCCCCAAGTCATAAAACGGTGCTTAAGGCCATAAGTGACACCAAGCCAACCCATGATCTGGTATCTTCTATGAGCACTAAATAAAGTAATAATAAAACATCATATGCAGAAGCTAAACTAATAAAAATTAAGTCAAGGTGTAATACTGAAACAATACCTAACATGTCT
The DNA here is from genome assembly GCA_030864225.1 of Capsicum baccatum var. pendulum. Lineage (NCBI taxonomy): Eukaryota > Viridiplantae > Streptophyta > Magnoliopsida > Solanales > Solanaceae > Capsicum > Capsicum baccatum. The sequence goes on along the minus strand of CM061558.1, from coordinate 67,620,701 downwards.
GAACATCTGACAGAAAAAACTAAGAACAAGTCTGATTATCTGAAAGCCTCTAGAACATGAGGATTTGATGGGACAAACCCCTAACTATCTCTAACTAACTAAAGTAAATGAAGTACTAAAAAAATTACAAATAATTTGTCCTCGATTGATGAGGACTCACCACAACTGCGGCTGATTTGCACTAAACTGACTAAGGGCGATTAGAGAACTAAGCATCCGAACCTATGTTATAAGACAACATAGCTCAAAGGAGAGTATGTGATCAGTACTTTGAATATACTTGTAACACCCCGTACTTAATTACGTGCATTAGCCATTGTTATATGTGTTGGAGTATCTGTATTGATCCTAAGTTAGGTATATATGAGTTTAAGTATGAGTATTGATTATTTTGAGATGGTTTCAAGTGTATAGTTTGATTATATGGGTATAGGAATCGACCTTATTTATATCGGAATTTGCCCGTCGATGTTTCCATACGAAGGTTATTGAATAATCTTTCCGACGATATAAAGATTTTCAAAAACGGATAAGTTTCGGATATAAGAGAGCACGCTCGAAACTATAAAACGGTGGCCGGGATGTGAACAGTAAAATTGTAGGAAAATTTCCAATTTTTGGGCCAACTTTGAACGATCATAACTCCCTCAATATAATGAACTGGGATAGCTACCACATATCGAAAGAAACATATTTGAGTATTGTTTCTAATGAAATTGGTTTCATCCAAATCCAACATCTGAGTAAGGAGTTATACTCGTTCTACTTCAGCCTCTCAAAACAGATTTTTGTGAACAGTAAATTAGCAGGAAAATACTGAGGCCTGCCAGTTCTTGGGTCCACTTTGAACGATCTTAAATCCCTCAATATAATGAACTGGGAGAGATACCACATATCAAAAGAAAGATCTTTGAGTATTCTTTCCAATGAAATTAGTTTCATCCAAATACAACATCTGTGTAAGGAGTTATACGCGTTTTACTTTAGCCTCTCAAAACAGATTTTTAGGGTCAACTTCAAACGATCATAACTCCTTGTACAGGACGAACTGGGTGGCCTAATTTATATAAACGGAAAGAACTTTGAATTATCTTTACAGTGATACCAATTTCACCCAAATCCGATATCGGAGAAAAGAGTTATGGTCTATCTACTTTAGCTTGTCAAAACAGTCCACCGGAGGACATATTTGACATTATTTAAATTTTAAGGGCACTTTGGTCATTTTCTATGGTATTATGGACGGGAATATGTGTATATATACATGTATATGAGTTCAAAAACTTATATTCATCGTCAATTATAGGAAAGAACAAACCCTAGCCTAATTTTCAACTCTAATTATCTTGTGATTCAACCGTGGAAAGTCCAAATTGATTACGTAGTTGTGTTCATCGTCTCAAGGGCTTCGAGAAGCACCCTTTATTTGTGCCAACAGGACTTCAAAACCCAAAGGGCCATTCTATGGTAAGGATGCAAATTATGTTGGTGTTATTTATATGGATATGTATATATATATATATATATATATATATGCATGTGAGCATAAGAAGTATGTTATTTGATTGTTGTTGAAAGATGATTGGAAATGATGTTGGATCATTCTTGTGCATGGTTGGATTGTGTTGAATTGTGAAGGGATGATGTGGTATTGAAATGATGATTATATATATATATATAGACACATAAACCTATTGTTCAAGTTGGTTTTTGGAATGCTTTGCAAATATTGGTTGTATGGAATTATGGAAGAGAATTGTGGTGTTGGGTTGCTAATACTAGATGCCAAATATTTCATTGTAGATAAGTGATTTGTAAAGGCGGGAAGTTGTGTTGAATTGGTATCCGAATCTACAACGAGGTATGTAAAACATACTCTAACGATGTTCTTTGGCATGAAAACACCAATGTTCCATCAAGTAAGATTTCGATGGTTATCCAAACACATGTATTGTTCTACATTACTAATGAAGTTGTTTCCATTCTATAAAGTGTCAAAATGTTTCATTGATATACCAAGAGGCTCCTATTTCATTGTTGTGATATTGATGATTCTGAAACATATTGTTGATGTACCAAAGAGTCCTTATTACATCGTTATTGTATAGAAGGTCTATTACTTGATTCCTATTGATGTATCATTGTTCCAAAGGTGCTATATTGGCAGAACACTAATGTAATAATCTCAAAGCTTTTGAACTAAGTTATTGGTAAAATCTTTTATGTGTTTATGGGTGGTATCCCAGGGGCATAAGCCTAGCATGGGTCGATCCCAATTGATATGTACTGGGGGCAGCCTAATGGTCACAGTACAGTACAGTATTGATTATTGTTAGGTGGTTGGAGGTTCGGGAGGAGGAGGTAAAGGCGAATAATAATTATAAAGAATGAAATGAACGAATGTATACCGTTCCACAAATGTGTTTGAATTCAAGAACCCAATTCAGATTAATAATAATGTACATGATCCTAAAAGTGTTTATGAAGTGTTGTTCACTTCTATTATGATTTATTCACATGCGTATGATTTTCTTGATCCCCCATATCACATATGATTATTTACAGCTTTACATACTCAGTACATATTTCGTACTGACGTCCCTCACGGGGGACCTGCATTTCATGTTGTAGGATCAGGTACTTCAGCTCATTCATAGCATAGATAGGAGCCAGGTCATACAGCTGTTGTTGGTGAGCTCTAGTTTGCTTCGGAGCTTTCCGAGTCGGTTTCTTATATTTTGTTATTGTACAGGAGTCATGTGTGGGCGGGGGTTGGTCCCGACCCTAGTTATGTCATGTATATCCTAGAGGCTTTGTAGACATAAAGAAGGGTAAAGTCATGGAAGTTTATATAGTGATGTTATATTCGTATATGGGGTGGCCCCGACGGCCAAGTATTATATATATGTATATATATTTGTGCGTGTTTTGCTGATACAGGTAATTAGACCCTTTTATATGCAGCGAAGTGCTGCCCAAATTATTGTTGACATGTAAGTGAAAGTACAGGTATTTAAACGGGTTCTCCCGGGCCTTCTCGGCTTCGGGTGCCAGTCCGGCCCGATGGGATTTTGGGCCGTGACAAAAGTGGTATCAGAGAGGTTCGTCCTAGTGAGTCTACAAAGCCGTGTCTACGTAGAGTCTTGTTTATCGGTGTGTTGTGCACCACATCTATAAACAGGAGGCTATGGATATTTAGGAATTGTTTCTTTTCTTCATGTCTTAGATCGTGCGATAGAGCTTATATTGTATATGAAGTCATAGTTGACCACTGAATCAGTTTGTTTCTCTTATTATAGTAATGATGCCGGTTACCAGAAGCAAGAATACCGGTAAGCAAGTAGATGTGGCTGCCGGAGAGGGGACTAGTAAGTCACCCACTATACTAGCTAATCAAAGTGAGGCTCCAGCTGAGCATGCATCAGAAACTTCCCCCAGTCCAGAAGAAATAAGGGGGAAGAGAACTATATCCCCAGAGCCACCTATTAATGTTGTTGATCAAGATCTTAGAAATGCAGTGCAACTTTTGACTCGTATAGTTGCTGGGCAAGTCCAAGGGCAAGCCATTCCTGTCGCGGGTTCTAGCAGTACTGATAGGGCGGCTAGTCTTCGGACGCAAGATTTTCTTAAGATGGATCCGCCTACTTTTACCGGATCCGATCTTAATGAAGATCCGCAGGACTTTATTGATCAGATCCAAAGGGCCCTAGAGGTGATGCATGTATCGGGCAGAGAGACAGTGGAGTTAGCCGCGTATAGATTCAAAGGTGAGGCTATATATTGGTATGAAGACTGGAAACGATCGAGGGGAATTGATGCACCCCCAGTTACTTGGAAAGAGTTCAAAGAGGCATTTATTGATCATTATCTTCCATATGAGACTCGTCAGGCCCGTGCAGATCAGTTCTTAAATCTTCGGCAGGGTAATACAAATGTGAGGGAGTATAGTCTTCGATTTAATTCCTTGTCCAGATATGCTCCTAATGTTATAGCTACTATGGATGACAGAGTTCATCGGTATGCGAACGGATTGGATCTGTATTTGGTTAGGGATTGTACTATTGCTGCACTGAATAAAGATATGGATATAGCTAGGATCCAAGCATTTGCACAGAAAATGGAAGATCAGAGGCAAAGAAGAAGAATATAGGAATTTGAAAGCGGATCTTCTAAGAGGTCCAGATCTACAGGGCAGTTTATGGCTCCACAGGGAGGTTTTAGACCTCAATTTTCTGCTAGACCACCTAGGCCATTATTTTCTTATTCTGCAGCTAGTTCTCCACCACAGCATCAGGGGTTCAGAGGCAGTCAAATTGGGCAAAGAAGTGAGGGTCATAGTTCGCGATCAGCGGGTTATCATGGGCAAAGGAATATGATCAAACTGAGACCTCCTCGAGAGCCATGCAATAAATATGGAAGGCATCATATGGGCGCATGTCGAATGGGAACAAATGTTTGTTATTGGTGCGGTATGACGGGGCATATGATGAGAGAATGCCCACGAAGGGGCGCAGGTGATGTAGCACGACCTTTGGGATCAGCTGTTGCATCATCGTCACCGGTATCTTATTCTGGTAGAGGCGCACGACCCGTGGGTCACGCTAGAAACGAAACAAGAGTCGCCAGTTCCAGTGGGACTCAGAATCGCACTTATGCTTTAGCGGATCGACAGAATCTAGAGGCTTCCCCAGATGTGGTTACGGGTACGTTGTCCATATTTTCATTTGATGTATATGCTCTAATTGATCCCGGTTCTACATTATCATATGTTACTCCTTTGGTTGCTGGAAAGTTCAAAAGAACCCCCGAATTGTTAGATAAGCCGTTGGAAGTGTCTACCCTGGTTGGGGAATCTATTATTGCTAGAAGAGTTTATAAAGATTGTGTAGTAATTGTGTGTGGTCGAGACACGATGGCCAATCTCGTGGAACTAGAAATGGTATATTTTGATGTTATAATGGGTATGGATTGGTTGGCGTCTTGTTATGCCAAAATTGACTGTTGTACAAAAAAGATGTATTTACATTTTCCGAATGAAGCAGTTATTGAATGGCAAGGTAAGATCGGCGCACCAAGAGGTAGATTTATTTCTTATTTCAAAGCAAGAAAAATGATTTCCAAGGGATACCTATATCATTTAGTTAGAGTAAGGGATACAGAAACAGAGCCACCAACTCTTCACGTTGTTCCAGTGGTAAATGAATTTCCTGATGTATTTCCTGAAGATCTTCTAGGTCTGCCTCCTGAACGAGAAGTAGAGTTTGGTATTGATGTAATACCAGGCACCCGACCAATCTCCATTCCTCCATATAGAATGGCCCCAGCAGAATTGCGAGAATTGAAAGAGCAATTGAAAGATTTGCTTGAGAAGGGATTCATAAGGCCTAGTATGTCCCCCTGGGGAGCACCAGGGTTATTTGTGCGCAAAAAGGATGGCTCGCTGAGGATGTGTATTGATTATCGGCAATTGAATAAGGTGACTATTAAGAATAAATATCCTCTCCCAAGAATTGATGATTTATTTGATCAGTTACAGGGCGCCAAGTGCTTTTCTAAGATTGATTTGAGGTCAGGTTACCACCAAGTGAGGGTCAAAGAAAAAGATATACCCAAAACAGCTTTCCGAACAAGGTGTGGTCATTATGAGTTTCTAGTTATGTCATTTGGGCTAACAAATGCACCTGCAGCTTTTATGGATTTGATGAATAGGGTGTTTAAGCCATTCCTGGATGTATTTGTGATAGTTTTTATAGATGATATTCTAGTTTATTCTAGATCAGAAAAGGACCATGCCAATCACTTACGATAGACATTGCAGACTCTTCGTGATTGTAAGCTTTATGCAAAGTTCTCTAAATGTGAGTTTTGGTTAAAGTCGGTGGCATTTTTGAGTCATATTGTATATAGTGAAGGGATAAAGGTTGATGCTCAAAAGATAGAAGCTGTGAAAAACTGGCCAAGGCCCACAACGCCGACGGAGATTCGTAGTTTTCTCGGGTTGGCCAGTTATTATAGGAGGTTTGTTAAAGACTTTTCTTCCATTTCAGCACCTTTAACCAAGCTAACGCATAAAGCATCCAAGTTCCAATGGAATGATACGTGTGAGGAGAGTTTCCAAGAATTGAAAAATAAGTTGACTTCTACACCTGTGTTGGTACTTCCAGAAGGTACAGAAGAGTATACAGTGTATTGTGATGCTTCTAGAATTGGTTTAGGATGTGTATTGATGCAGCATGGTAAGGTAATAGCATATGCTTCTAGGCAATTGCGGCCACATGAGAAAAATTATCCTACACACGATCTTGAGCTGGCAGCGGTTATCTTTGCTTTAAAAATATGGCGCCACCATTTATATGGGGTTCATGTTGATATATATACTGATCACAAGATCTTACAATATATTTTCAGTCAGAAGGATCTAAATCTGAGGCAGCGAAGGTGGATGGAACTATTAAAAGATTATGATGTCGATATTTTGTATCATCCAGGGAAAGCGAATATAGTAGCTGATGCGTTAAGTCGTAAGGCTATGATGATGCCTATAGAAAGGCAAGGGATGGTTAAAGATCTTCACCAGTTAGCTAGTTTGGGAGTTCGCCTTCTTGAAACTCCGGACAAAGAGCTTATTGTACATAATGCTGCGGAATCTTCATTAGTAGCTGAAGTGAAAGAGAAGCAATATGCAGATCCTATTTTATTACAGCTTAAGGAGAATGTTCAGAGTGGTGCAACCAAGGCATTTGAGCTTACGCGAGAAGGAGTACTTCAGTGCCAAAACCGATTGTGTGTACCGAATATAGACGGGCTAAGAAAGAAGATTATGACAGAGGCACATTTTTCAAGGTATTCCATTCATCCAGGATCAACCAAAATGTATCAAGATTTGAAAGATATGTATTGGTGGAATGACATGAAAAGGAACATCGCAGAATTTGTAGCTGGATGTCCAAATTGCCAATGAGTTAAAGTGGAACATCAAAAGTCCGGAGGCTATATGCAATGCATAGATCTTTCAACTTGGAAGTGGGACATGATCAACATGGATTTTGTTACAGGTTTGCCTCGTACAGCTCGGAAATTTGATTCTATATGGGTGATTGTGGATAGGCTTACTAAATCCGCACATTTCTTACCCGTTAAGACCATTTACACAGTTGAAGAATATTCGAAGCTGTATGTTAAAGAAATAGTCCGATTACATGGAGTGCCAACTTCTATTATATCAGATCGGGGAACTCAATTTACTGCAAACTTTTGGAAGTCTTTCTAACGGAGTTTGGGAACACAAGTGAATCTGAGTACAGCTTTTCACCCTTAGACGGATGGACAAGCAGAGCGCACCATTCAAACACTTGAAGATATGCTACGAGCATGTGTTATAGATTTTAAAGGCAGCTGGGATGATCATTTACCTCTTATTGAGTTTGCCTACAATAATAGCTATCATTCAAGTATCAAAATGGCACCATATGAAGCTTTATATGGGAGGAAGTGTAGATCACCAATAGGATGGTTCGAAGCGGGTGAAACTCTTATGTTCGGACCGGATCTTGTGTATCAAGCCATAGAAAAAGTCAAGGTGATTCAGCAAAGGTTGAAAACAGCCCAAAGTCGACACAAGTCATATGCGGATAGTAGAAGAAGAGGGCTAGAGTTTTCGTTAGGCGATTGGGTATTTTTGAAGGTATCGCCAATGAAAGGGGTGATGAGATTTGGTAAGAAAGGAAAGTTGAGTCCACGATATATAGGCCCGTATAAGGTTATTCGAATATGTGGGCAAGTTGCTTATGAATTAGAGCTACCCCAGGAACTCTCATCAGTGCATCCAGTATTTCATGTATCGATGCTTCAAAAGTGCATCGGAGATCCGTCCCTTATTACTTCTACTGAAGATGTGCAAGTAACAGAATATCTTACCTATGAGGAGATGCCTATTGCTATATTAGATCGTCAAGTTAAGAAGTTGAGAAATAAAGAAGTAGCATCGGTGAAAGTACTTTGGAGAAATCAACAAAGGGAAGAGATTACATGGGAAGCGAAGGAAGCAATGAAATCGAAATACCCTTATTTGTTCAAAGGTGAAAAAGAAGTGCAAGGAGTGGAACTGGAACACTAACAAGTAAGTTTTTACATATGCATAACATCTATATGATGACGTGAATATCAATTATGAATTCGAACTTGTTTCGGCTAAATAACTACATTCACATTCGAGGACGAATGTCCTTAAGGGGGGAAGGATGTAACACCCCGTACTTAATTACGTGCATTAGCCATTGTTATATGTGTTGGAGTATCTGTATTGATCCTAAGTTAGGTATATATGAGTTTAAGTATGAGTATTGATTATTTTGAGATGATTTCAAGTGTATAGATTGATTATATGGGTATAGGAATCGACCTTATTTATATCGGAATTTACCCGTCGATGTTTCCATACGAAGGTTATTGAATAAGCTTTCCGACGATATAAAGATTTTCAAAAACGGATAAGTTTCGGATATAAGCGAGCACGCTCGAAACTATAAAACGGTGGCCGGGATGTGAACAGTAAAATTGCAGGAAAATTTCCAATTTTTGGGCCAACTTTGAACGATCATAACTCCCTCAATATAATGAACTGGGAGAGCTACCACATATCAAAAGAAATATATTTGAGTATTCGTTCTAATGAAATTGGTTTTATCCAAATCCAACATCTGAGTAAGGAGTTATACTCGTTCTACTTCAGCCTCTCAAAACAGATTTTTGTGAACAGTAAATTAGCAGGAAAATACTGAGGCCTGCCAGTTTTTGGGTCCACTTTGAATGATCTTAAATCCCTCAATATAATGAACTGGGAGAGCTAACACATATCAAAAGAAATATATTTGAGTATTCTTTCCAATGAAATTAGTTTCATCCAAATACAACGTCTGTGTAAGGAGTTATACGCGTTTTACTTTAGCCTCTCAAAACAGATTTTTAGGGTCAACTTCAAACGATCATAACTCCTTGTACAGGACGAACTGGGTGGCCTAATTTATATGAACTGAAAGCACTTTGAATTATCTTTACAGTGATACCAATTTCACCCAAATCCGATATCGGAGCAAAGAGTTATGGTCTATCTACTTCAGCTTGTCAAAACAGTCCACCGGAGGACATATTTGACATTATTTAAATTTTAAGGGCACTTTGGTCATTTTCTATGGTATTATGGACGGGAATATGTGTATATACATGTATATGAGTTCAAAAACTCATATTCATCATCAATTATAGGAAAGAACAAACCCTAGCCTAATTTTCAACTCTAATTATCTTGTGATTCAACCGTGGAAAGTCCAAATTGATTCCGTAGTTGTGTTCATCGTCTCAAGGGCTTCGAGAAGCACCCCTTATTTGTGCCAACAGGACTTCAAAACCCAAAGGGCCATTCTATGGTAAGGATGTAAATTATGTTGGTGTTATTTATATGGATATGTATATATATATATATATGCATGTGAGCATAAGAAGTATGTTATTTGATTGTTGTTGAAAGATGATTGGAAATGATGTTGGATCATTCTTGTGCATGGTTGGATTGTGTTGAATTATGAAGGGATGATGTAGTATTGAAATGATGATTATATATATATATATATACACATAAACCTATTGTTCAAGTTGGTTTTTGGAATGCTTTGCAAATAATGGTTGTATGGAATTATGGAAGAGAATTGTGGTGTTGGGTTGCTAATACTAGATGAGAAATATTTCATTGTAGATAAGTGATTTGTAAAGGCGGGAAGTTGTGTTGAATTGGTATCCGAATCTACAACGAGGTATGTAAAGCATACTCTAACGATGTTCTTTGGCATGAAAACACCAATGTTCCATCAAGTAAGATTCCGATGGTTATCCAAACACATGTATTGTTCTACATTACCAATGAAGTTGTTTCCATTCTATAAAGTGTCAAAATGTTTCATTGATATACCAAGAGGCTCCTATTTCATTGTTGTGATATTGATGATTCTGAAACATATTGTTGATGTACCAAAGAGTCCTTATTACATCGTTATTGTATAGAAGGTCTATTACTTGATTCCTATTGATGTATCATTGTTCCAAAGGTGCTATATTGGCATGAACACTAATGTAATAATCTCAAAGCTTTTGAACTAAGTTATTGGAAAAATCTTTTATGTGTTTATGGGTGGTATCCCAGGGGCATAAGCCTAGCATGGGTCGATCCCAATTGATATGTACTGGGGGCAGCCTAATGGTCATAGTACGGTACAGTATTGATTATTGTTAGGTGGTTGGAGGTTCGGGAGGAGGAGGTAATGGCGAATAATAATTGTAAAGAATGAAATGAACGAATGTATACCGTTCCAAAAATGTGTTTGAATTCAAGAACCCAATTCAGATTAATAATAATGTACATGATCCTAAAAGTGTTTATGAAGTGTGGTTCACTTCTATTATGATTTATTCACATGCGTATGATTTTCTTGATCCCCCATATCACATATGATTATTTACAGCTTTACATACTCAGTACATATTTCGTACTGACGTCCCTCACGGGGGACCTGCATTTCATGTTGTAGGATCAGGTACTTCAGCTTATTCACAGCATAGATAGGAGCCAGGTCATACAACTGTTGTTGGTGAGCTCCAGTTTGCTTCGGAGCTTTCCGAGTCGGTTTCTTATATTTTGTTATTGTACAGGAGTTATGTGTGGGCGGGGGTTGGTCCCGACCCTAGTTATGTCATGTATATCCTAGAGGCTTTGTAGACATAAAGAAGGGTAAAGTCATGGAAGTTTATATAGTGATGTTATATTCATATATGGGGTGGCCCCAACGGCCAAGTATTATATATATGTATATATATTTGTGCGTGTTTTGCTGATACAGGTAATTAGACCCTTTTATATGCAGCGAAGTGCTGCCCAAAGTTTTGGTGACATGTAAGTGAAAGTACAGGTATTTGAACGGGTTCTCCCGGGCCTTCTCGGCTTCGGGTGCCAGTCCGGCCCGATGGGATTTTGGGCCGTGACAATACTAGTGCATGAGGTAAGTACTAACTAAAGTGCAAAAAAATACTGAGAATGACTGCATGAACATGTAAAATAAAAGAAAGACCACGTAAGATATGTACTGAAATGATCTTTAAAACTGAATGATCAAATAGCTAATAACTGCAACACTTGGTCATGCAAACCTGAACTGATATGATCTGAATACAGAACTAAAACTGTAGGAGCTATTATTTAACTAACATACCCCAATCTGATCTGATTAGGGTCCAACCTATAACACCAATTAAAAGGGTGCTTGCACCGTACCATGGGTATCAATACATCACTAACGATGTGGATCCAACAAAGCTGATGTCCCGTAGGACTAGAGTGTCACCCTCGACTGGTAGGTTCCCCTAAGAGAGTTCTAACCCTCAAGTGGTAGGGAGACCTATCAATACCTATGCTGGCTATATTTTTCTAGAACTCAGGAACTGCTACTAAAGGTCTCTTCCTCGTGTGATAGGAAAGCCTTCATCACTAAATTCACTTGGTGTTAAATCGTACTCATAACTAAACCGATACTGTTACTGATTAAAGTTAACAGAACTCATAATTGATAATTGCTCAATATTCATATGGTGGTAAAATCATGATTTAACTTGCTTGTTGCTTGAAATCGAGAACATGCATAGACACATGGCTATCAGTTTTTCATTATCCTCTAATAATGAATAGTACTTTAAATGCAATAACATCATTTAAAAACTAAAGGAAATTCATCATTCTGAGACCAAAATAATAGAATATATCACTAAGTTAATGAAATCCATGATTATGAGTATGGGAATATGTTAAACTTTGTAGGACAACATGCTCATATGGTTCAATTCATAATTTGATTAATTAACATGGTTTCAACAGAACATGATATGGGTGACTGAATTTAATAAGTATGTAAGAACATAATTCACATAGGGAAACACATTGTGATGGTTTGAATTTAATAATATTACTCTATCCATCAAATTTTATGTGCCGCTATTTCCTTTTGGGTCCGTCCAAAAAAGAATGTCACCTTTCCTTATTTAGTAACTATTTAATGGATTCATTCCCATTTTATCCTTACTAGGTTCCACTTAATAAAAACGATAACTAAAAAGTAAACATTAAAGTAACTTTAAGAGGTGCAATTTTGTAAACTTCACAAAGTCATCACTTATTTCTTAAACTCTGTGCCTAATCAAATGGTGACACATAAAATGGGATGGAGAGAGTAAGAGAAAAGTGAGTAAATTCACACTTGACGTTGAATTTCATAAAAAGGGGAAAAGTAGTTTATACTTTAAAATAAGGGATTCTTTGTACTCAATGGGTGGAAGGAACCTATTGATGAATATCCCATATACCTGAGTTGCTTGAATCCTTGAAGAAAACTTGGAATTGGGACCTTGGATGGATGAATTCTATTAAAAGGCTTTGATTTTTGAATTATTGAGGATGGGAGATATTTATACGTCGTTAAGTAATGATGAATGTTGAAAATAATGCCTTTCTTGGATTTTAAATCATGAATTAGGTGTTTAGGGAGAGGGGAAAAGGATAAAAATTCCCCTGTTAACTTTAAAAAACTACTCGAAATTACACTGTCTCTGTGCCACAGAGGCTATTGAGGAGTCCAGCCTCTGTGACAGGCTGCGGATTGCGGAGGCTAACCTCTTTGACACGCTGCATATCATGGAGACCATCCTCCATGACATGCTAAAATCGCAAAGGATTACTATCTCTGTGGTCCAAAAGCACCCCGAACCTCTTCCAAAAATTCTAACACTCTCTCATATTACCCTTTTAACATTGCAAAACATATTTCAACTCATAATTCAACGTTTCAAACTCAGAAAGGCCCAAAATGGAGTATTCAAAATCTTGGGCTGTTAAACTGGCTTTGTGACCTCTAAACATATGACGAATAGTTGAAAACTTGTCTAGAATCTTTCGGGGTATTACAATATTTCCTTATTGGGATCATTCGTCCTAGAATGAAACTGTCTGAGCTAATATCCTAGGAAGACTGAGATCTTGTACTGAATACTTATGAGCTGAATCATGAGTAAATAACTAAATCTAAAACATGGCGCATGAACGTTACTAAGTTTATGAATACATGCTATGACATGAGGATGGTTAAATAGCTGAGATAGAAAATAAAAGAATCAATTTAAAGAAAACCATTACCTTGAGATGAATCTGAATTCGTAGAAAAAAGATAGGGATACTTGGCTCACATATCAGCTTCTTCTTCCCAAGTAGCTCCCTTAATGAAATGATTCCTCCATAAGACCTTTACCAAGGCAACTTCTTTATTACTCAACCTACGAATCTGACGGTTAAGGACCTTAACTGGGACTTCTTCATAGGAAAGGATATTTTGCATATCCACACTCTCTTAAGGAATGATAGAAGCTTAGTCACGAATGCATTTCTTTAGCAAAGAGACATAAAACACCAGATAAACTGATGTCAATTCTCTAGGCAACTCTAACTCATAAGTTACCTTCCAAAATGGCTCAAAATCCAACATAACGACAACTGAGCTTCCCTTTCTTACCAAATATTTTCACCCCTTTCATAGGTGAAATTACTAAATAAACCAATTCACCAACATCAAGATTAAGATCTCTTTTCCTAACATCAGTATTGGTTTTCTATTGACTCTAGGCTATTTTCTACCTTCTCAAATCAACTAATCTTTTTCCATCACCTCATACACTGAATCTGGCCCTATCAAAGTAGCCTCACCTACTTTAAACTATCCAATAGAAAAACTACATCTCCTTTGATAGAGATCCCCAAACGAAGCCATCTAAATATTAGAGTGATAGCTGTTGTTATAGGAAAACTCAATTAGAGGTAAATGGTCATCCCAATTACCTTTAAAGTAAATAATACAATCCCTCAACATATTCTCTAATGTCTGAATACTCTGCTCTGCCTGACTATCTTTCTAAGGATAAATAGTTGTACTAAGATAAACTTGGGTACCAATACCCTTCTGAAGAGCCTTCCAAAATGAGAGGTAAACTGAGTGCCTCTATTTGAAATGATGGTCAATAAGAACCCATGCAACTTTACTAACTCCCTGAGATAGAGTCCAATATAATCCTCAATTGAATATGATGTATGGACTGGTAAGAAATAAGCTGACTTGGTCACTACCTCCCACTTCCAAGTGGGGATGATGAACTCCTGAAGCTTACCACTAGGTCTTTGGTGTTAAACCTTAACTTGTTGACAATTCAAACACTTAGCTATAAATTATGCAATATCTATCTTCATACCATTCCATAAATAGATTCCCCTCAAATCGTGGTACATATTAGTGCCTCTTGGGTGAATAGAATATCGCATAGTGCTTCTTCTAATATTCACTATCTTAGACTTCCACACTTAGAACACATAATCTGCCCTGATAATGAAGCACACCATCTCCCTCTTAGGAGAAAACCTCTAGCTTCTCATCCCGAGCTGCCTCCATAAACTTAACCAAGATAGGACTCTTTCTTGCTTTTATACTATTTTTTGAACTATACTTCATGAAAACAATCACCTATGCATTCATGGGGATAAACATTAACTATAACAGTTAGCCTTCACATTCACAGTTAGAGATTCACATTTGTGAAGGTTCATGACCAAGACAATCACATTTGTGATAGCCCTGTCATATTTACAAAGAAGAAAAAAATACCGACATGAAATAGTACCCTTCGCGATCGTGTATAAATTATAGTGTTCACATTGAAGGATTAATTATATCTCTGTGTTCGTAACTATTGGCCCATGTGTGCAAATAAGGAAACACGCCTTCACCAAATTCAGCAAACAAGCTGAAAAACAAGTTGAAAATGTCTCCAAATGGAGACTTGATATTATTTTGGGACCCCACAGAACTAAACCATATATGGTACTATGCTATTTTAAACATTCTAGACTAAATGGCAATGTTGAATTTTCAAAAAAAGGATAGTTTTAGACAAGTTATCCCCAGAACCTCTTTTAGGAAAATTTTTCTAGTTTTTAAATAGAGGGACACAATACAAAATAAAGGTTTCAAACCCAATACAAACAATAATTCAATATCTCAGAACTAAAGGAATTATCAAATCTCTGTCCATTACTTAAGATATGAAATGTTAACCAAGGTCAAACTGATGGCTTTTAAAGCCTCTAAAAGTCTCAAATTCTCTTGAGTCAGTCCCAAATACATTTGGGACCATGCTAACTATCCCCACATCTTATAATAAAAATGTAAAAACTATGTGGAAGAGCAAAACGGTCAAAAAAATGTGAAAGGTTTCACAAATTAGGTCATTACAGTCTGACCCTTCTAAATCCTATGATTGGGACTTTTGTAAATAGTGGGGTGGTCAATCGAAAGATTGTTCTAAGTTTTATAAACCCTCTTCGATCCCTAATTGTGATGATTCTAATAATACTTGTGCTTTTGAAAGTATGGATCCTTGAAGAAAATTATTAGAGGAGTATGAGGGTATTCTTAAGACAATTGTAAATGGGATGACACACTTCATGAAATAAAGAGTTTGATCTTATACAAGAGGAAGACAAGTTTGGCTTAGATATAAACAACTTAAAAGTTGAGTTGAGTGTAAAGGATGATTCATTTAATGCTCAACAAATTAGTGATGAGGTGTGTGACGATGAAAACATACTTGACCATATTTTCATTGATGTTGTTATTGTTGAGAAGAGTACATATAAGGATGCAAAAGTAAAATAATTATTGAGTTAGGGCATATTGGACCCCATTCCTATCATTTTTCCGCATTGAGCTTAGATAATGAGATATTGATCGAACTATCTGAGCCTATGGGAAAGTGTACGATAGAGGAATAATATGTCTATATTATTGAATTTGTTGTGCCAAACCTAGACAATTGTATTCCTCAATTAATGTCCAAGAATTATGAAATGTGACATCTATTATTTAGTCCGTTTATATTTATACCACCACCCCTTGAGTAGAGAAAAACAATTGATGCAAAATCAAGGTTGTGATTCATTAGTTCAAAGTGGAAGAAAAAGTGGTGAACTTAATGGTGTCGTGTTACGACATTAAATCAGATGCTTATTGGGAGGCAAATCAATTTATAGGAGTGTAGCTTCTTACTTTTTTTTATTGTAGTGCTACTATCACTTTTTGTGTTGTTTTTTTATTTGCAAATTTGGGGAAAGTCTGAGTATCCAAAATTTGAAGCCGAGAAGACGTTTGAGCTTAAGTATGGATGCGTACGACCCTTGATGCAAATTGAGAAAACATGCTTCTATCTAAGACCTAGATGGTCTTAGAGGGTATCTTTAACCCTTGTTTTACTATATCTATTACTCTGGGGACAAAACATAATTTTAAGTGTGGGGTGGGATGTCTTCCAATATATATGTAGGGTGAAGAATGACATAGGTTGTGTAATTTTTTTTAGTTTCTTACTTAGAATTTAAAAATATTGCAAAGGTGTAAAAACACAATAAGATTTTTATTTTACTCTTTAGATTAGATTAATATTTTGGTTTTTAACTTTCTAGTCTTCAATAGAGCATACTTCCTCCACCCCTTGGTTTTTATTTTTGATTTTTTTAAGGGGGTTCCTTTGTATCAAGTATCTTTTTGTATTTTATGAGAAGAAAATTTTTATTTTATTTTTTTGGAGAGAAAAGAAAGACTTATTTGACTTGTGTGATACTTGAAATTTAGACTTGAGCTTGTTACGAACCAATTCGGACGAGAGTGGCACCTACCCCAATCTCCGTTGGGAAAACCAATTATCCTAAAACATGACACAATACATAGATAAAAATAAAGGAACTATCACATTAATTTTTTGGAAGAATATTCAATTGTTAAAACAAAACTAAATGAAATGCATAATATTGCAATTAGTAATCAATAATCCATTGGATCCAAAAGACAATGTACAATAACTACTAAAGATTGTCAATATGGGAATGCACCCCAAAACTAAAAGAAAGTGCACAACTCTAATGGAAGGGCCATAACATCAAGAAGGATCTATGGTATCCCAAAAGATGCCGCTCACCCTTGAATCTGAATCACACGCTAGAGTCACCATTGAGGTCTTGCAAGAGCCATTGAAATATGTCCTTCATAGAAAAAAGTAAGAGCAGGTGTAGTATCAGTACATAAAAAAATAAAGGTGTACGGGTAGGGTTATTTGAATAACCAAAAATGAGATATATGAACGCTTAACCATAATGCAGTACAACAAGTTAATACATGATTACCTCTACTACACCTTAATGCAATAAATAACACTTAGAGCAGTTTAGAAACCTTAGCAATAAGTAAAGATGTCTACAAGATATGTCAATCAAGTCAAGTCAAACCACTAAGATACAAAACATATATATATATACAATCCCAAATTCACTCATGGAACTGTCAAACTCAGTTGTACCTTCTACATATTTGCTAAGGATCATATGGTCTTTCACCAGTCATGACCTGCAGGGGACAATTTTTTCATATGTACTAAATCCCAGACACAAGTTCCTGCCAGCCTTATTCCACCATGTACTAAATCCCAAACATAAGTTCCTACCAACCTTATTCCACTTATATACTATGAGAATGTCCAAATACTAGAATATGCCGCAATCAACAATGGAATATAACAGCATTACATAACACAATTATAACACTAACACTTGTAATATCCATAAGATTTCATATAATTTCACTAAAATGTGATCATACATATCAACATGCATCAACAAGAAATACTAAGAAACATTTATATGCACATATCATACAAATTGGACTAAACTACATAATGATCATCTACCTCAATCCAAGCTTACACAACTTAACTTAGTTGAAGTTTTGCCTTTCCATGCAACCTTCGCTTGATTTTGGTATAAAAATAAATAAAAAACATATAATCAATGTAATGACCTACCACGTTGGGTATTATAACTCCTTCCCAATCATTAAGGAAAAGTTCATGATTATTCCTATCCTATTCTAGGGCTTTTCTATCATAATTTATCTAAAACTACTAATTTCATGGATAATTTAGTGATTAACAACATTCAAGGGTAATTTAATGATCATTAAACAAACCTCAATGGTTTTTCACCTAAATTACTCCTTTGCACTAGAAAACCAACTAAAACTAGCCTTTAGCCCTCCTCAAAATACGTAAACTAGCAATTCTAAGGCTATTATCAATTTACTAGTTAATAGGGATAAAATCCTTACCTAAATAAAGAAAGATGATAAAAATAAGTTAATTCACCCAAATATCCAATTTCGAAGCCCCAAAATGCTTTTTAGAAAAATAAAGCATTTTAGGGGTTTTTTTGGACAAAATAATGATTTATAGCGACATAGTCACTATAGTGGCCCTTGACCGCATTGATCGTGTGGTATACCAGAAATTATTTTGATTTTTAGTATGTCGTTATAGTGACACAAATGAGGCAAAAAGTCTTATTTTCTTCAAAATCTCCCTTTTTCACAACACACCTTAAATCTAAGACGTCACAAATAATTCTTTTATGTCAAGATTAATTTCTGGAGTTCTACTTACCCAAATTCAATTTTGAAAAATCATATGGATTTATTATTGTCTTATCTAACTTAAAAAAGAACCATCACATTTACCCAATCTATTTTCGAATCGCCCATGACCACATCTTGCTCAGATTTAATCCGAGACTAGCCTAGCCTAAAAATTATAACTTTATATCTAGTGGAAAATCATAACCTAAATTTTTAAGTAAGGGACTTACCCATAGCACTGAAAAGGGTCGTTACAACAAATACCAATGTACCCATTATTTGTCCCCAAATGATCAAATAAGAAATTTGGCTAAAACAAGGAAGAAAACAGTAATTGCATAATCTAACAAATGAGGGTACTTCTCTCACATATCCTTTTTAGTTTTCCAAAAGGCTTTTTCAGTCAGAAAATGTTTTTATTGAACCTTGCCTGGACAAATTTCCTTTTTCATTAACTTTGTAATATCTCAATCTAGAATCACATTGATTCCTCCTCATATCTCCTCATAAGTCAAATTCTTTTCTAAAAATACCGAGTCCCACTTAATAATGCAGTCTTCATCTCCACAATATCTTTTAACCATGGACACACAAAACACTAAATGAACTTCCAATAACCTCAACAACAACACTAGCATGTATGTAACCAAACCCACATCCTCAAAAACCTCAAAGGGTCCAATATAATGAGGGTTGATCTTGCCCTTCTAACCAAATATCATGACTCACTTAGTAGGGGACACTTTGAAAAAATATGTTCTCCAACCTTGAAAGCCATGTCTCATACCTTACGATCCATATACTCCTTCTACTTACATTGGGAAGTCGATAAATTATTTTGAACAAACCTTACCTTTTCTCGATCCTTATTCACTAAGTCAGTGTCCAAAGCTTTCACATCTCCATTCTCAAACTATCAAATAAGTGACCTATACCTCCTTCCATAAAGTGCCTCAAATAGTTCCATATCAATGTTGGCGTGATAACTGTTGTTGTATGAAAACTCACACAACGAAAGGAATCGGACCCAATGATACTAAAATCCATCATACAAGATCTTAACATATCCTTTAGCACCTGTATTGTCCTATTCGACTGCCTGTCAGTTTGGGGATGAAAGGTTGCGCTAAAGATGAGCATGATGCCCAAATCTTCATGCAACCTATCCCAAAACATAGAAGTGTAAGTTGTGTCTCTATAAAAAATAATGGTAACGTCTACCCCATGAAGCCTCATAATCTCCCTGATTTAGAATTTAGCTAGTTTCTTGAAGTTGTAGTACACTCAAACCAGCAACAAACGAGCTAATTTCATCAATTGATCCATTTTAACCCAAATAGAATCATATATCCCCAAGTTATTAGGGATACCTACCACAAAATACATAGCACCGTTCTCCCATTTCCATTTTAATATAGGCATTCTGTTAAGTAACCCCACGAGCATTTGATGCTCATACTTCACCTCCTAATAATTCAAACACTTAAACACATACTTTACTACGTCTCTCTTCATCATAGGCCACCTATAGAGCTGCCTTAAGTTATGATAGATCATATTTGCGCTCGTATGAATAGAGTAAAGTGAGCCATGAGCTTCTAAAAGCATATCATAAATTAAGTCACTGACTTGAGAACCATATATCCTTCTCTTGAGCCATAATATCCCAATGACATCAAGAGCGGAATCCACCACCTCTCCACGCACCACCTTGTATGAGTGTATTAAACATTTTCTGTTCAAACTATTAGGCCTTAATCTAATCTAAAGATGTTGACACCATCTAGACACTAGCCAACACCCCACCCCTATTTGAAACACCAAACTCCATGCACTGTGATGCTAGAGTTTAAAACTCTTTACCCAGAGGTTGCTTGGACACCATCAAAAAGTTCATACTACCCATACTTATAACCTTCTAGCTTAAAGCTTCTGCCACTAAATTGGCCTTTCTCAGATAATAGAAAATGGTCACATCATAATCTTTTTACAATTCCATCTATATTCATTAACTTAGAGTCAAATATCTTTTGGTAAACATGTGCTCCAAACTATTGTATTTTGTGAAGACCTCATACTTGAAACCATAACGATTGTTCCTCCAAATCTTTAGTGCAAACACCACCACTTCCAGCTCTAAATCATGGGTTAGGTAGTTATTTCCATGAGGATTTAATTGCCTTGAAGAATAAGAAATGATATTCCTTTTCTACATTAAAGCAATACCTAATCAAGAACTTGAAGCATCATAAAACACTATAATACCTTTAATCAGTAGAGAAAGAATATGAGTTGTGACAAATAGTTTATTGAGCCTTTGAAATCTCTCCTCGTGCTTATTTAACCAAATAAAAGGTACTTATTTCTGAGTTAACTTTATCAAGCATGTTTCTATGATTGCAAAGTTCTTGACAAACCTACAATAGTAGATGGAAAGACCTACAAAACTCCTTACCTTATTCACCGAGCTAGGCCTAACCCAATTCTTAATTTCCTCGACCTTTTGAGGATCCACCATCACACCCTTTCTAAAACAACATTCCCCAAAAAAGCAACTAAAGATAACCAAAATTCATACTTTAAAAACTGAGCATACAACTACTTCACTTTTAGAATACCCAATAAAATGCAAAGATGATTTGTATGATCCTCTTACTCTTAAAATAAACTAAATTGTCATTGATAAACACAATAACAAAAGAATCCAAAAATGACCTAAATATACCATTCATCAAGCTTATAAAAGTTACCAGCATATTGGTCAACCCAAAAGATATCAACAAAAACTAGTAATGACCTATGGTATATCATTCGGCCTAATTTTTAGCTGATGATAAACTGACTGTAAGTGAATGTTGGAGAATACTATTGCACCCTGTTGCTAGTCAAACAAATCATCTATATGAGGCAAAGGATAATTATTCCTAATGGTAACTTTAATAAACTATCTATAATCAATACACATCAGTATACTACCATCAGTCTTCTTAACAAGCATGACCAAAGTACCCCAAGGTAAAGTGTTAGAACATGGGGAGTTTGAACCATACTGTGAGGGACCATGTCGCTTACAGTCAGTCATAGAAAATCAAATAGTAAAGCTATGGCAAGCTAAAGACTTTGCAGGAATTTAGAAAACACAAAGATTTAACGTGGAAACCTCCTTGCTCAAGGGTGGAAAAACAATGCCTTGTTGTCAAAAAAACCCAAAAATTCATTATAATCAAACTCTTGATTACAGACTCTAATAAACTAACTCTAGATTCCACTTGCTTGTAATAACTCTACTACAATCCTACCTTGACAAATCTGCCAAGAACTCACCTTGATTTTGATAAACTCTAACCAATATAAAACTCAGGTAACTCCACCTAAGCTCACTCAAGAAAGAAAAGAAAGCATTACTCATATAACATTAGTAATTTAATTACAGACCATAACTTGACTTAAGAACACTCACTCTTTCAGTATATAAGGAAATATGAACTTGAACAATATTGAGTTTTCACCTATTGCACTCTTGGATCATCAGATTGTGAAACTCACTAATTAAGAAGCATTTTTTTCCTTTTATAGTCGAATGATGATTAGGGTAGAAATTTGATTGGGCTAAGTGTTTTAAAAGGAATAGGCACACCAACGCAATTTGTTAAACTAGAAGACAGAGTTACACTGACCTTGTGACAACTGTATTTTTCACAAAGACCCAGTGACCTGATCCCTTGTTATTACCTGATCATCATCAAAACAAGATATAACATGAAGCAATTAGGTGAATAAACCTGTAGTTAAGCTGTTACAGTAGTTGAGTTTTGAGTTTCCTCACCTCTACTAGAGCCATTTGATAGGGAGGAATAGTAATAGGGATAGTTCCCAGCTCTAACTCAATGCAAAAATCAATATCCCTATCTGGAGGCATACCCAATAAATCTGAAGGAAACACTTCCTGATATTTAGTAACTACCAAAATTGACTCTATCATAGGAGACCCAACACTCGTATCCCAGAGTTGAGCTAAAAATGTTGAACACCTCTTTCTTACTAGCTTCATAGCCCAAAAAAATGATATAATTTTCACCAGTTTGTCCTTATACACCCCCTCTCTCTCTAGTGTATCCACTTCAGGCATAGCTAGAGTCATTGTTTTGCATTACAATTTAAGATAGTATGATATAGAGATAACTAGAGCATTCCTAAAATTAAATCAAACTTTAACATATCTAGAATAATCAAGTCTACCCAAGTCTGAAAACCTATAAACATAGAGAATAAGAATGATAAACATGGGATACTACTATAGACTCTATAACTGGAGTATGCACATATACAAGACTATCAAGTATATCACAATCCTCATACCCAATCAAACCTGACAAATACGTAAGAATAGGTAGAATCTAGATCAAATAAAATAGAAGCCATCCAACCATAAACTAAAATGGCACCTGTGATAATCACATCAGAAGCCTCGACATCATTCTTTTTGAGAAAGGTATAATAGTGAACCCAGTCATAAATCTGGGCTAACTTCATAGCAAGCTATGCTCCTCTCCATATGCCATAATTTACATAACCACCCTAACCATCTATTTGATTTTCCCATCTATCCTACAGATGACCCTTATTATTACCTTTTACCCATCTACCTGCTAGAACTATGGGTCAAGTTTGTTGTTTTATTTGACCTCTTGCCTATCTCAAATGACACTTTTTTTGAATGATCAACAATACCATAATAATAAAAATTCCCACTCAAGGGAAGGCCGACTGATAAAAGAATAGAAAGCCCCTTATCTCCTTATAACTTAAGGCTAAGAGGAGGCCTTAGTTGGATACATAATAGAAGATGGAAATAATGACTAAATAGGGTTGACTAGGTTGCCCTGTTGACTGTGGACTCTAGAGTAAGACCCACCAAAATTCCTAACATTATGGTACTTTTTAGCTAACATCTAAGCTTGAATAGCTTACACAAACCTTGATGTGGTGTGGAAACACGACACTTTTGATGCTTAAAACCATGAATTTATGTGTAAACTCAAGATATTTTGCTGCATATGATGTACTTTGGTGTGAATTTAAGGTGAAGTAAGTTTATAATAGTATTTGAATGAAAAGAGAAGAAAAAGACCTAAAAAAGACCAACTCTGATCAGTATATGAGTAAGCCTTGTTAGTCATAACCACTCGATACGACTCATACACTAAATCATAAAAGTAATAGAACCAAAATCCAATTTGATAAGACAAGTATGAGAAAGATACACCCCAAGTATCCTAGTCGTAAGCTAGGGTATGAGTCATATGCAAAAGTCGTGAGCATAACAAAACCTGAGCTACCATCCATAAGTTAAAATATCAAAACTATATGAGTTAAAAGTTTGAGTACGACTTGTATAGTAGTGTCATATACAAACCAATGTTCAAGACCTGAAAAGAAAGAAGTCCCAGGTGAATACGAAAGAAAGACATAAGTCATACACTCAAGCACAACTCATAAAGAGGAAGTCATATGTTGAATGCAAAGTTAAAGCCTTGGGAAGATCAAATACAGGAACGGTTATGACAAGGCAGCGTACGACTCTTAAGCTGAGGAAATTGAAGATCGAGTTGTACCGACTGCCGACTTAATATTACCTTTCCCATTTTAATAGTATTTTTGTGTTATATTAAGATACTATAAATACCCTAGGGTTAATCTCTGAATAGGTTACACTTGTGACATTCTTTACACATAATTATTTACTAATACATTATTTCTTGATATTTTAGGGTTTATATAATACAGGACTTTGGAGTTTATTCATGTTATCCTTGTGCAATTGTTTTTATGTTTTCTTAATTAATAATTATGGTCTTTTGCACAAACATAAGCAGCTAATATCCTTAGATAGGGGTGTAGGAACCCTAGATGATTAGCTATGTAGAAGTGTGAAACTCAATTATTCTATGGTTTTTGCATGTATCTTAATTCTTATTCATAATAATTAGCCTCAAGTAGACGCAGACACTTGATATTGCATGTACTTGTATCGATTTGATAACCAAAAAACTTGCAATTAGGAAAATAAGATTAAGACAAAGATACGATAACTACATATAACTGGGGCCGTAACAAGGGACGACAAAGCAATACCCTGATATGATAACCAAGTAAAAGGAGTGAAATTTATCTTCTAAGTAGTGGATAATACCTATCTTGTAGGCTTTGCATATAGAATAATAGAAATTATTGGGTTGATCATGAGAAATTTGCATAGTTGAGAAACCAGGGAGAACACAGACCTAGTGTTCATCTCCTATTGATTTCATCTCAAAGGGTTCAAGAACTGGTTACTATTTGTAATTGATAATAACCCCCCAATTTACTTTCCTATACTGCTTATGAATTTTATCAAGGCAAGAAATTGTTCACATTTTCCCTATGTGATCAACCCCAACCTTGTTGGGTTACTATATTTGCAACCGACCATATTATACTTCTAGTTGAGGTGTAGTTTTGAGCGACGTCAAATTTTGGTACCACTTTTAGAGAAAATAGTTTGAATAGTGAATTGAATTAGTGAAAGTCATAGGTTTTTAATTTTTCTATTTTGATTTTGGCATACACCAATGTATGCCAAGACCTAGGAGTAGAGTCAACCTCTTACTCTTTTTTGATCCAGAACCAGATAGAATCCTTCAAACTCTAAGAAGGATGGCAGCATAAGTCTATGATGGGGTTCAAGAACCCTCGCCTATGGATCCAAATGTGGCACTCCTGTATGCTCTAATTGATCCATAATATATTGTTGACTTACAAATGGAGCAACTGTTGGAGCAAGTGTGAAGAGAAGCTAAAAAGGCTAAAGGTTGTTCAGAGGCAGGGGTAGCTCAATACCCCAAGCTAGTCAGGACTAGACAGGTTGCTGATCGACGAGTTCAGAGAGACAGAGCTCCATTTATTCTGGCATATCGGCCCTTAGAACTATACAAGGAGGAAGATAATTATAATGAAGATCTGGGTTATATTAATCCTACGGAATTGGGGGCAATAGTTGTTCCATCATTAGCTCCAAATGTTATGTTTGATACTACTAGTGCTATGATCCAATTACTGAATCTGAAGGGTGTATTTGCTGGAGCAGCAAAGGATGACACAAATATGCATCTATATAATTTTTTGAGGATCTGCATAAACTATAACATTATAGGGGTTGAACAGAAAGCATTGAGACTGAGGTTATTCCCATTTTTATTAACTGAAGAAGCATCTCTATGGTTAGGAGAACTACTTAGAGGGTCTATCACTACTTGGAATGAGTTGAAGAAGTAGTTTTTGAGCAGATTCTTTCCTCCTACACGGATACTACAGTTGAAAGATGAGATTTATAATTGCAGATAATTACCTACAAAGTCTATATATGATGTATGGTTTTAATTCAAAAAGAAGTTGAGCTTGGTACCAAATCACAGAGTCAGAGGATCTAACTTGTTAAAAATGTTTTATAGATCACTGAACGATAGTTCTAGAGCAATGATTAATATAATTTTGGGAGGAGAATTTAAGCACCTTTATTGGGATGCTTCTCAGGAGAGTTGGATGACATTGCAGTGACCAATAGAGTAAGGAGGTTGCACAACTTTGTACAGATATTGGGTTACTGACAAAGTAGTTTGCTTCAATGAATGTTGAGAAAGTGAAGGTAGTTGTGACACAGGAGTCAACATCCAAACTATTTGAAATTGAATATGAAGTTGAGAGGAATTTCCTTGATCATAGGGTGGTAGATTTTTATGCCAAAGAACAAAGAAATCAAAGTTGGAACTATTATAATAACAGATATAGAGATAGAGATAATGATTGATGGTGTAAGGATGACTACAAGGAGAAGAGTGACAAGTATATACCATTGGGTAGTCGAGATCTAGAGTTGAGAATGGAGGAACTATTGTCCAAGCTGGTCAAAGGGAAAGAAAATCAAGAAAACCACTTACAGGATATTAAAGTTGATCTATCGAGATTGAATCAAAAAGTTGAGTGACATGTTACCATAATCAAGCAGTTGGAGTAGCAATTTAGTCAGATGTCAGCCACAGTGGATCAGAGACAACCTGGTACTCTTCCAAGTAGTACATTATTAAATCCTAAAAATTATAATCAATGCCATACCATTACCACTCAGAGCGATAAGGCTACTATCGATCCCTATGTCTAAAACTAATAAGCAGAAAAGTGAGGATGAGCTAGTTGATATTGGAAATAGAAACAAGAAAGAAATAGAAGAAGATACAATTACAGAGACTGTGTTGAATCCAATTCTAAGACGTCGTCCTCCTTATCGACAAAAGATGAAAAAGTAACAAGAAGAAGGTAGGTATCAAAATTTTTTGTCTATGTTAAGATAATTAATTATCAACATATTGCTTGTGAAATTATTAGAACAGATTCCAGGGTATGCAAAATTCATGAAATATTTGATCACCAAGAATAGGAAAGTCAACTATGAAACAATTGATAATGTCCATCATTGCAGCGCTGAAATTACTAGAACCTTGGTAGAAAAGAAGGAGGATCCTGGTGAATTCACCATACCTTACACTATTGGATCTTTTAACTTCAATCGAGCATTATGTAACTTGGGTGCTAGCATTAACCTCATTCCCTTTATTGTATTCAAGAAGTTGGGGTTGGTAGCTCCCAAACTAACTATCATGAGGCTAGTGATAGTAGACAGAACAATGAAGACACCTTTTGGTATCCTTTATAATGTGTTGGTAAAAGTGTTTTCTTTTATATTTTATGATGACTTTGTTATATTATACTGTGAGGTGGTATTTCAATTCCCCATTATTTTAAACAGATTATTTTTTGGCTATAGGTAGGACATTGATTGATCTAGAGAAAGAATATTTGATGTTGAGGCTAAATGATGAATGGGTGACATTTAATGCACGTAAATCGATGAAGAAGCCTAACAAATTGAGTGTGATATTAGTGATTGATATATGTGATAAAGAAATAGATTAGTTCCATGATGCTAATACAGTAACTTTGTGGGATGATGGTTCTGATGCAGTTGTTCCTGTTGAAGAAAGGTTAGATGTTGAAGCACTTGCAGTTGTGATCATAAATTTTGATATTGATGGTATCGAGGAGTATAAGGAGTTAGTGGGTGGGTTTTATGGTGATGGCTATAAATTTGCACCAAAGAAGCATGATTTAGACTTGAAGAATCAAACTACTCCACCTGCTTACCCATCCATTGAGGAACCACAGATATTAAAGTTAAAGGACCCCCATCTCACTTGCAATATGCATTTTTAGGGGCCAATAAAACTATGCTGGTTATCATTGCAGGTGACCCAAGACAGTCAGAGGTAGAAGCATTATTGTCCGTATTGAATAATTTTAAAAGGTCCATCAGATGGTCCATTTCATATTATGTTCCATCTATTGAACATCAGTGTCAACTTAATCCCCTAATGTAGGATGTGGTAAAGAAGGACATCATTTAGTGGTTAGATGCTGGTGTAGTATTTACCATTGCTAATAGCAAGTGTGTTAATCCGGTTTAGTGCATACCTAAAAAAGAAGGAATAATTGTTGTGCCTAATGAGAAGAATGAGCTAATGCCTATGAGTTCAATAATCGTATCGAGAGTGTGCATGGATTATAGGAAGCTAAATACATGGACTCAGAAAGACCATTTTCCTATGCCATTCATTGATCAAATGCTAGACAGATTAGCAGTTAGAGGATGGTATTACTCAGGTTATAATCAAATTACTATTGTGCTTGAGGACCAAGAGATGACCATCTTTACATGTCCTTTTGGGACCTTTACATTAAATTAATGTCATTTGGTCTATAAAATTCTCCAACCATATTTCAGAGATGTATGATGTCCATTTTCTCTGATATGGTCAAAGACACTATTGAAGTTTTTATGGATGATTTTTTGGTTGTTGGTGATGCATTATGGGCTTACGTACATCTTACAAAACCCCCATAGGTGCTTTACCCTATCAACTTGTGTATATCAAGGCTTGCCATTTACTAATTGAGATTGAGCATAAGGCACTATGGGCATTAAAGAAGCTAAATTTAGAGTGGAAGGATGCAACTAAATCTAGGGTGAATGGCATAAAGGAGTTGGATGAATTCCGGCTTCGGGCATATGAAATTTCACCACTTTACAAGGAAGAGATGAAGTTTTACAATGATCGAAAGATTGAGAAAAGGGTATTTGAAATGGGTGACCAAGTGCTACTATACAATTCTAGGCTTCATTTGTTTCTAGGAAAGCTAAAGTCAAGATGACATGGTCCATTCACAATTTCAAAATTCTATCCTTATGGTTCTTTAGAACTACCGAAGGAGGGGATGCACACATTCAAGGTGAACAGGCAAAGAGTGAAGCACTATATGGGAACTTTAGAAGAGGTAAAAGAGTTAGCTGATATTGACCTTCGTGAAGCCTGAGTAATCAAGGCAATTGCTTTATGTTGTAACGTTAAATCAAGTGTTGCATGGGAGTCAACCCATGTTGCTCTTTGGTGATGTCAAAGTATCTAACTTAGCCACATCGTGCTGCAATGTTAAATCAAGCATTGTGTGGGAGGCAATTCATCTTTTTTGAAATTATTCCAATTATAGGATAATGTAGTCATTTAATGCGTAGGTCTAAAGAATGCAGAAAAAATCCAGAGAAGTTTAAAGGGTATCATATGGACTCTTTACAAATTGTATCTATATGGTACAATGCGTAAGTAGGAGTCATAATGACATGTGAGATAAATTAAAATCAGAAATTATGTTCTAGAATGAATATGACTCTTGGTATAAGTCGTAGTCCATGGTTATGGATCATTACTAGGAGTCAAACCCACTCGAGAACCCAGGTAAGTTTTTAGGCCATACGAGTTAATGAAATAACTCGTAACCCTGGGTAAGAGTCATATTAACAACTCGTACCTGATGTGTGAGCTAATGCTAACACATTTGAGGCTTTTAACTAAGAATAATTGGAAAGTCTTACGCAACTTTTATCATTTTTGATTGTTTTATGTTTGCTTTGTAGTAGAAGCTATGATGCAAGAGAACCAACAAGGATGGAAGCAAAGGAGTTGAAATCTAAATTAATTCGAAGAGAAGTGTGGCTAAGGACATTTCTGATAAGTCGTCAACCTTATGATAAGTTATCAGCTTTATCGTCAGCCTTAGACACAGAATGCACCAGTGTTAAGAATTGTGACGATATTTTATGATAAGCGGTCAAGGAGCTGATAGGTTGTCAATATTGCCGTCAGCCTAAGGCAGAACATGAGAGCTGAGGTAGAGACTTGACGACATTCATGATAAGTCATCAAAAATTTGATAAAACATCATAGTTTGTCGTCAGCCTAAAGCAGTAAGTATCAAAAGCAAATAGGAGCTGACGACATTTATGATAAGTCATCAGCCTCCTGATTGATTATCACAAATGGCATCACCTGATTTAAGGAATTTCTAAACTTAATTATTTTGTTTTCATAATTAGGGTGAACTATTTAAAGCATTGTTTAGTTTTTTCTAGTAGTGTTTGGAACATCTTTTGGGGAGACACGTATTTTGATATTTTCTCTCTCTAGTTTCTTGAATTGAGCAAACAATTAACTTTGAAGAGATTATCATTATAATTTTAGGATTACTATTGTGATCTAATCTGAGAATCTCTAGTTTCTATTCATCTTGTGGTAAGTTTATCTTTCAAATCGTGAATATAACTAATTGTTTCGATTATTACATCATGAGCAGCTAATGTCTTTTAACCTGAATTATGGGATCTGGGGTTAAGTCTTGATAAGGTGCTGAATGTTTAAGATTCATAAGGTGGTAGGACTCCTTGATAATTCTGAGGTTTTAATTATCGTCTATTGGTTGCAAATGATAGATAACACCTGCTTTGATTTGCTTGAGAAAGAAACAAATATAGTGGGAAGTGAATTATTAACAG
Organism: Capsicum baccatum var. pendulum; assembly: GCA_030864225.1. Lineage (NCBI taxonomy): Eukaryota > Viridiplantae > Streptophyta > Magnoliopsida > Solanales > Solanaceae > Capsicum > Capsicum baccatum. The sequence goes on along the minus strand of CM061558.1, from coordinate 67,590,134 downwards.
GGACTTGGAAGCACTAAAAACTTCCATTTAATAATTGACACTATAACAAGGTTGATTAAGCTTAGGTAAAATCTAGTCATGAATATAAATTTCGTAAGTCCGAGAGGATTAGTTAATTAAATACTTAAGTAGGTCGAGATACGTTTAGGCATAACTTTGATAAAGATTACTTTTTTTCCTACTTGCTGTGAGAATCTTGAACCACCATTAGCTTCTGTCAAGTACCAAAACCCCTAGTGAACATAATTCTGCTTTTTCCATAAACTTTTAATTACAAACACCAAAGCTAAAGTGACCAACATTCATTGGCTAATCTCCGAAACCCCCACATTATTATTTCGTACCATCTGCTTGAATTCAAGTTGTAGCTATAGTTTCACATTAGTTCAATCATCACTCACATTGTTCCCTTTGGATTCGACCCTAACTCCAAAAGTTGGGTAAATATATTTACGACGACCGCCTTGCACTAAATTAACGTGTAAGTTGAGCGTTATCAACAATAGTACCGTTTCTAGGGATTGAACCCGGGTCACTTGTGTGACAGGCAGGAATACTCACCCGCGTGAGTTGGTTTGGAATTTTAGCCTACTTTCTTGAATTCAAACTTTTAAATATTTGGTTTTAGTTTACTTTTATTTCTTGTGTTAGGTAGATTTTTATTTTAGTTTACTTATTACTATGTCATCATGGAATCAATATGATATTGGTGGTTGAAAATCTTATCTTGATGATCCATGTCCATATTGTGATGGACCTTACTTTTGGCAAGACTATAGATATGCTCCTTGGAGAGAGATATATCACCATCTCCATTCTATCTAGAGTATGATTGTTCTATATGTGGTGGTCAAGATGGACATTGGAGTGATTGCTCAAATGCCCCCTCCCCCCATTGTGCTAACCCATATTCTAGTTCTTCTTATGATTTTTATAGATCTTTTGGTAAGGAAAAAAAGAACGAAGCACCGAAAAGAGTGGCATTGAAGCTATGCTTCAACTAATGTTGGATCGTATCAAAACAATGAATGATATCATATGTGATATACGTCAAGACATTAGGGCATTTAACAAGGAAAGAGAAAGGATAGGGGAGATGGATATCGAGGTCAATCATCCTAAGCACTCTTCTACATTATGTTTAGATGATATCTTATTTGTGGAATAATTTAGACTAATCGAAGAGTGTGAATATAAGGAGCAAGAATCCTATACTGATGATGATCTTGATGTTGATCAACCCTTGGAGATTTCCCAACCAACCGAACCAACCATGAGTGATGATGCCAAGATTAGGGAAATGGTGCTAGAGGCAAAAGAAAAAATCAAGCACAATCCTTGTGAAAACTCTTGTTCATTTCGGGGGTAAAGATACTAATAGGGATGCTACTCCGGAAGTAAGAGTTAGTCCTCATTTGAACCACTTTTCAACATTATGCATGGTGGATATGATGAAAGTCGAATCACCCAAGCAAATAATGAATTTTGAAAATGAGGAGAAAAATTCTTACATTTTTGAGTTTATCTTTCAAAAAGGGTATACCAAAACCCCAATCGTAAAAATCAAGAAGCCTAAAGATAGAAGTTCATTTAGTGGATTTTTAAGATCCTCACTGCTTCACAATAAGCCCACATAAAAGTTTGATGCAAAATTGGGTAAGCGGTTCAAGTCTTCAAAGTGGCGTGATAGAACATTCCTTATCATGCCCTCACCTTTACACAACAGACCTAAAAGAAGTAAAGATTAAAAGATGGGCCGAAAAATCAAATCGTCTAAGTGGAGGGATAAAGGATGACTGAATGATGACGTTCCACGACACTAAATTAGGCGCTGCTTGGGAGGCAACCCAAGGTATTTTGTTATTTGTATTCGTATTATGTGATTGACATTAGATCTTTGCACCCTTGGTGCCATAGGTATGTTTCTAACTCTCTTGTTTTGGTTTGACGCATTGGGGACCTTGCATGATTTAAAGTTGAGGGTGGGGATACTTGTGGGTTGTTGATGTCCTCTTGGGGTTTTTGTTGCCGCTCCTCTTTTCCCCTGAATCTTTTTCCTAGTAGAGCTGACATGTTTAGGCGTATTGTGATTTGCTGTAAAATATAGTAGTTGACTAGGAGAAATACAAGTACCTTAGGAAGTTAACATGTTTTTGTTGATTTTTGAGCACCTCTCCAATGGTCTGAAGGTTTAAATATGTGATTTATATCTAAGTGTTACCATTGTGCATCTTTGTACGACATTAGTTCTAGTGACACAATAATTATTGCTAAACTGCTGCATGAACTAGATAAGTAGTAACTGGTGATATACTAGTGTGCCATGTGTATGTGAGATTTTATTTAGTTCCCTCTATATGTTGGATTCAGAACTTGTTCGGTTAGTTTTACCTTGGTTGAAGGACAGGTGTTAAGAAAGGATCATAGGCCGTTTTGATATGAGCTTACTTTAGCCTAAATGAACTTCCCTGTATGTAGAATATCCCTTGATCCCTGCTTTTAGCCTGCTTATCCTATTTCTTTTTATGATACCTGTCATCTTCCCCTTTATATCACAATCAACCTTTTTTAGCACTGGTCCTCCTTGGACATTGTGCACCTTGAATTAGGCAAATGGCCTAAGTTAAGAGTGGCTATCATAGGGGTGCGTGATACAGAATGAGTATGAAGAAAGGTATAATAAAAGAAAAGAATAAAAATTGGGGTGCGTGGAAAAGAGCAAGAAAAATAAAAGTTGTAAAAAAAAATAAGTGATTGTGGAAAAGACCGTACCCATCCTAAATAAGTGTGATCAAGAAAAGAGAAGAATAGAAAAAGGTTAATAGGTGAGACACCAGAAGCTAGTGTAGTGTCAAGGAGGATTAGTCACTTTAAATATCATAGATCATCATACCATCCCCTATCCTACATTACAAGCCTAAGAGAAGACCTATAGTGATCCTAGCTGACCTATCTGAAAATCTTGGTAATGAAAATAAGGGCAAGCCTATGGTATTTGGCATACATTGATTGGAACTTCATTTTGAGAGTGGGTGTTTTTTTACTATCCCAATAGTTACATATATGATTACTGATATGAGAAAAGGGGGATTTCTTTGCTGTAAGGGAACACCAGATATGTTGCTAGTTGCTAACTTGTTTAGAGAGTGTAATACTAGTATCCGCATGGTTAATATACCTGAATTAATGTCGTATATTGATTTTTGTGTGTTGAATTGGTGTTCTTCATTGTTCTTGAATTGACTGACCTTAGAGAGGGTGAAAGTGTTTTGAGATGATATGGATGATTGACTGCAAAATGTACTTTGTATTCTCTTAGTTGTGTGGAGTTGCTTGAGGACAAGAAATTATTTTAAGTTGAGGGTTTTGATGTGTGAGCTAATGCTAACACATTTGAGGCTTTTAACTAAGAATAATTGCAAAGTCTTAAGCAGCTTTTGTTGTTTTTGATTATTTTATGTTTGATTTTACAGTAGAAGCTATGATGCAAGAGAACCAACAAGGATGGAAGCAAATGAGTTGAAATATAAAGTAATTCAAAGAGAAGTGTGGATGACGACATTTCTGATAAGCCGTCAGCCCTGTGATAAGTTATCATCTTTATCATCAGCCTCAGATAGAGAATGCACCTGAGTTGGGAGTTGTGGCGACATTTTGTGATAACCTATCAAGGAGATGATAGGTCATCAAAATTGCAGTCAGACTAAGGCAGACCATGAGAGCTAAGATAGAGAATTGATGACATTCATGATAAGTCATCAAGAAGTTGATAGGACATCACAGTTTTTTGTCAGCCTAAAGCAGTGAGTATCAAAAGGAAAGAGGAGCTGATGATATTTGTGATAAGACGTCAGCCTCCTATTGTTGTCACGAAAGGCGTCACCTAATTTGAGGAATTTATGAACTTTATTATTTTATTTCCATAATTAGGGTGAACTATTTAAAGCATTATTTATGGTTTTCTAGGAGAGTTCGAAACATCTATTGGGGAGACACGTATTTTGATATTTTCTCGCTCTATTTCTTGACTTGAACAAGCAATTAACTTTCAAGAGATCATCATCATTATTTTGGGATTACTATTTTGATCTAATCTGAGAATCCTTAGTTTCAATTGATCTTGTGGTAAGTTTATCTTTCAAATCATGAATATAAATAGTTGTTACGATTATTACATCATGAGCGGCTAAATTCCTTTAACCTGAATTATGGGATCTAGGGTTAAGTCTTGATAAGGTGCTGATGTTCAAGATTCAAAAGGTGTTAGGACTTTTTGATAATTCTATAGTTTTAATTATCGTCTATTGGTTGCAAATGATAGATATACCTGCTTTGATTTGCTTGAGAAAGAAATCAAATATAGTAGGAAGTGAATTATTAATAGCGACTTGGAAGCACTAAAAACTTCCATTTAATAATTGACGTTGTAACAAGGTTGATTAACCTGAGGTAAAATCTGGTCATGAATATAAGTTCCCTAAGTCCGAGAGGATTAGGTTTAAGTAGGTCGAGAGACATTTAGGCATAACTTCGATAAAGATAACTTATTGTCCTACCTATATTAGTCAGATAAAGACTCTAACCAAAATCAAAGAATATTTGGTCTGGACACGCCCCCGACCATAGCCAAAAACAAAATCCAAGAAACAAAAGTAATGTAAAGAAGTCCATAGTATTAAACAGTCTTCTAGAGTATGGAAGCTCACCACTTCAGTATGACACAAAGTTATCCCCAAAGTTCAAGTCACTAACAAGCAGGAATGGTAGTATGGTCAGTTCCTGCATTGCATGGGGATACAACACCAGATGATGGTTATCGGAGTGAATGCTAGTATGTACTCAGAAATTAGGATAAAGTAATTCCATCATTCAAAACCAAGTCAAATAACCATATGCAATCACAGATATACATATATATTATGCTGGGAATAGGAATTGAGTTTAGTATGAATTTAGAACCTTAACCTGGGTTGTGTAGCTTGGTCATCCTAAAACCACCCATGGGCTAATGGGTTTAGCTCTCCTGCTAAAAGGGCCCAGTGTATGTTAGTTGCATGACCAGAGAATAGTACCTTGGATAACTAGTACATCCCTCAAAATATAAAGTGTGACATAATGCATACGATCACCAAGACAACTCTTACATCAGCAAACATGAGTTTCCAATGGTGATCCCCCTGTAACCCCCACCTTCCATGGCATTGCTACTCAAGCCCCTTTAAGACCAATCAAACCTTTTTCACATAACCAAACCATTCACGTAGAAGTCTTTTAATTAGGAATTAACCATTGGTATCGTCATACTAAATTTAGAGCTTACAAGTCTATCCTTTTATGCCATACCAAAGTTATTAAACTAAGTTGACTCCAAAGTTTCCAATTAAACCAAGACCATAGCCATCATGGCCTTTGTAAACTATTTAAAACCAACCAAGCCAATTTAAGTTCCATTACCTTTTATGCAATGTAATGATTTCAATAATAGTCAAACTATGTGACAAAATCATTGTAATCGGCATTTTAACAAACAAGTTGAGGGAGCATATGTTTCAAAACCATAACCAAGTAATTTGGGAGATTACAAAGTACCCCAAAATCCATTTACCATTACCATGCATTCCACATTATAAAAATCTTATTAAAATCATGAATGAAACATCATTATGCCATTAGAAACATTGTTCAGCCATGAACATCTAAAACCCCTAACCATTAAGTTAAAATCATAACAATATAACAAAAATCAATCATTAAAACACATCCTTTTTTATGAAATAATAATGAGGGAGGAGTAACATGACTTAAAAACCAAGGAAAATGGACAGAATCACTTTTGAAAGCCCCTAATTTATTGCCTTGAAGAAACCTGATGTTGGGTGTATTTATGCATTCTAGTGTCATTATTCTAGTCTTTTTAGCCTTGTTTTGAGGATGATTTATATGCTATATGGGTTGATTATGAGATAAATGTGAATCTAAGTGTTAAATTCTGTGTTTGAAATGTTCAAAGTTAATTTAAAACAATTTTGTACTTAAATGTGTCACTTAGAGTTCAATTGTGGAAACTAGTTTTACTAGTGTGAGCTAGGTTCTTGTCTCGTTGATCCATTTGGATTATATTTTTTTTAGAGTGTTACAAATGGTTTTAATATGTAATTATATGTGTAATAACATTTTGGCAATGTGCAAGGTTCAATTTGAATAAGTAAATAGTCGGAACATAAAGTTAAATATCAATGTGAATTAGCCTAGTCTTAGCTCTTGTTTTGATTCTTTGGCATGGATATTGTGGTGCTATGATCCCTAATTTGTGGTCTGTTATTGTGTAGGAATCTTTGTGAGCTGAATATAATTATGTTTTTATGTTGAAAAGTCTAGAAATTCATGGAAAATACACCACAAGAAAAGGGATGGGAGAAAGGACGACCAATATGTAACAAAAATTCGGATGGCAACTTCCAGTGTGTCAAGATAATAAGACCGCGGAACCCTAACTAGAGAAGGGATATACCTAGGGTGGAGCCTTGGCTGGAGAATTGCTCTACCCAAGGCTCAGTATCCCTGAAGTGGGGCTCAGTAGGTCAGCGCCCCCTCTACTTCCTTGCTCATAAATTGTTGGAATTCTTGTCCTACATGCCTTTGGCTTACTCTTGTGCTATAAATACATCATTGTGCCTGTCTTTTCAAACATTTTTGGATGTCCTTGGATGCTTTGGGAGGCTTCTATACACATAATTAGGGTTCATAATACTTTGGGGTTAAGGCAAAGATCATGAATACATTCATCTCAAAACTTGACAGCGCCCAAGCGTATACACAAGTGTATGTGGTCTATCAAGTATTAAAGTGGCCTTAAGAAATCCAAGTATCAATCCCACAGAGACTTTCTTCAACAATAATTCTATTCTAGTTCACAATTTAGATTCAATTGATGTAAGCATAACCAAAAAGAGTTTGGAGATTATATTGCAAGAAAAGAAAATAATACGTAAACTAAAGATCTTGAAACAATCAATAGGATAAAACTCAGGGTTAAAGTACTCTTGAACAATCATACAATGCTATTGAACTTCATTCATTAACTTGCTTATCTTGGTTGTTGATTCGTATGGTTAATTGTATGATCATGGTCTCCCGACCTCTAATCCTTTACCTAAGTTGAACCTTACAACTACATCGTTGAGCGGGGATGTAATAATCCAGTTAAGTATTTTAAAGCTATCATCCTATGTATGAATCTAGTAAGGTATCTAAATACATCCCTATCCTAGACACTAATTTGAATTCCTTATTTCATAAAGGAACACAAACCATACTTTATTTATTTCTATGTTCTATCCCTTATTCTCTCTCCCGAGTTCAAAAGATAGACAATTGATATATTTTCTGGGTGATCAATCCATCAAATAGTTAAATCAAAGATGAACACATAACCAATAATGATAAGCAAAGTTAAATGAACTTAATTCCAAACAATAGTACTCAGGTCCATGCATAGTCATAATCGTAATCACAAGGTTGTAATTAACAATTAAGAACATGAGTGAACTAAATTAAAATAATAAAAACCTAAAATTTGAAGTTTTAGAATACCCTTAATCCTCTAAGACATCCAAAGATGGTTAAAAACGTGCACAATGATGTATTTATAGCACAAGAGTAAGCCAAAGCCGTGTAGGACAAGAATTCCAACAATTTTATGAGCAAGGAAGTAAAGGGGGAGACGCCCTGGGTTGATTTTCACTCCATTAAATTCTCCACCATAGGTATATCCCCACTCACTCTAGGGCACCGTGGTCTTATATCCTTGACACACTTGAAGTTGCCATTTGAATTTTGGTTGAGTATTAGTCGTCCTTCCTACCATTCCTTGTCTTGTGGTATATTTATGATGAATTTCAAACTTTTCAACATCAAAAAATCCTTATATTGAGCTCAAAAATCTTCCTACAAAATCACACACCACTAATTAGATATCATAACACCACAATATCCATGCCGATGAATCAAAACAAGAGCTAAGACTAGGCTAATTCGCATTGATCTTTAACTTTATATTTCGACTCTTAACTCAATCAAATTGAACCTTGCACATTACCAGCAAGTTATTCCACTCATAATTACCCACTAAAACTATTTGTAACACTTTAAACACAATAGAATCCAACAGTATCAACTAGACTATCACCTAGCTCAAGCTAGTAAAGCTAATTTCCACGATTAAACTCTTAATGACACATTTAAGTACAAACTTGTTTGGAATTCACTTTGAACATTGTAAACACATACTTTAACACTTCAATGAAAATTTATCTCATTATCAACCAATATATCACACGAATCATCCTTAAAATAAGGCTAAACAGACTAGAATAGTGACACTAGAATGCATAAATACACCTAACATCAAAACCCTAGTCTCTTACTTGAATATAGAATTTGAGATATTTTTAAGAGTGTTTGACTGAGAATAATAGGTTAATGAAGCCCTAAATGTATTTTTATGTCATGTTATCAAAAGGAGTTATAAGAGGGAAATGTCTATAATACCCTGACTTAAAATTATTAAAACAACACAGGTGGGTACGAGTTGGCCCTCCAACTCATTACCACAACATACGACTGGTACTATCTAGTCGTTACAAGAATAGAACATTGGACATCACACACTATCTACCATACGACTCTCTTACCCCAACTTGTGACCAGACTATATGACTAGTATGGTCCAGTCGTACCTAAGATAGATTCCAAAATGGTTTACACTAGAAAACATACAAAGACACCTTACCACTTGTACCCTATACTCATGGCTCTTAGTGATCCACTCATACTCAGATCTAAGTTAAGTTACTAAGTTACTGATTTGATTAAGAGACCGACCAAATGAAGAGTGCATTAGATCCTCATTCGGGGATGAATAAGTGGTTTTGTGGTAGCTTTCTGTCTTTTAATCATGTTAAAGAGTCCATTAGCTCGTCATTCAGGGACGAATAATCTTAGAAAGGATTAATGTAATACCATAGGTTTTGAACTATAAATTTTTCTCAGTGATTTTGCTTACTGCTCAGGTTAAGACTGAGGTAATGAGTCATGAAGACTCCTCGCGAGTCGTATAGAGAAATCATGGTCTAATCAGTAGGATATCCCTAAGTTTCTGTCCTGGTCATGACTGGGACCATACAAGTTGTAAGGTAATGTCACGAGTCATGGTGAGGAAATCATGTACAAACCAGTAAGGTGGCCCTGATATCACTTCCCAAACTATGAGTCATGGTGACGACTCGTGACTAGTAACTACGAGTTGTTAACCGACCCATAGAGACTGGGAATTATTTTCCTGCATGTTTTTCATTAAAGGTAATTAAGGCTTTTCCCTTTATTTACACTAATCCCATGACATAAAACATTCCCTTAGCCCTATTTCTACCTATTAAACATAACATAGACATTCTTTGTTCTCTTAAATTCCCAAATCAAGAACAAAGTTTGGGTTTCTTGGGGTTGGTTATCTAGGTCTTAAAGTGTGGTTTCTTTTCTAAATTTGTTGTGTTTTCAGGCATGTATATCTTCCCTAAACTTGTATTTTATCACATAATGTAATGGTTTGATATTCATGTGGTTTTGATATTCATGTGGTTTTAATATTTGGTTTTGGAATTTGGATTGAGGATTTTGGATAATTGTTGATTAAATGGTATTCTTATGGTTTACATGTATTTTTGTATTATTTGTGTATGGATTTTGGAACCCACCAGGTGCATAGGCATGGTGAATGGAATGGGGGTCGTGGATTCCCTTAAATGTTTGGTTGATAATTTGGAATCAGTATTAACCTCAACCCACTTACATAATTGATTTTGAAATATTGACAATTACATGGTTTTGCACACTTTACTAAACTATTGCATTGCATTAATGGCTAAATAGATAAAAATAGTTTTGAAAGTCCTTGGTGGCAATGGATTTATTTTAAATTTGAACTTTGGAGTATTATGGATAATTTTTTTAGTTTGGCATAATGGAATTGGCTTGAAAACATAATTAATTAGTATGATGATACCATTAGGTAAATTCCTAAATCGATGACTTCTTGGTTAAATGGATGTGTTATGTGTAAAAGTTTTAACTTAGGCTTAAAGGAGGTTGTGTATCTCACCGTGGAAGATGAAGCTCCTGGGGGGACCAATACTAAAAATCACATTTTCCGGCACGGGTATTTGGTGGTCGTGTGCATAGTCTACACTTTATATATATATTGTGGAATAGTTGGGGTTGTCTATTCTCTGACCCTTCCTTAGATTTATCTAATTCATACAACAAACATACATTGTAGCCCTTCTGATGGGGGAAGTTGGACCATATAGCCTTTAGGTATTTCTAGGATGGTTAGAGCTACACAGTCCAGGTTAATGATTTTAAATCTCATGCTAAAACTTGTTCCCTATTCCAGCATACTGTATATATGTATTTATGTATGTAAGTGAACATTTACATTGAGTTTTAACGTGATTTTGAAATGGCATTATTTTAACCCTACATTGAGTTACATGCTAGTGCTCACCCCGCTAATCGTTATTAGATGCTACACTCTTTTATGATGTAGGTTCCTAGGGTTTTTTTTGTTGCTTTGTTCATTTTTAAGTAGTGTGTTCTTCTATCTAATTTTTAGTAAAGTATTGAGCCTCCATCCTTCGGAGATCTTAAACATTCCATTAGTTTCTTAAATATTTTAGAATTAACGGGTTCACATTAACATTATCATTGGCATTGTTACTGTCATGGTCTGGGCATGTCCCAACCTAGTTTGATTTCAAATTAGTTTAGGGTTTTTTTTGACATATATGTGTTGGATGGTGTTGTTGACACCTAGATCTTGTTTTTGAGTTACATTAACTTTTTTATCTTTATTCTCTAGTCACTTTGTTATTATTTGGGTTATGCTTAGAGTGGAAAGGCTCTGGGGGTGGTCTCCAGCCCTCGATGGGCTTGAGATACCTATCATGACTAAGCCTGAAGTCGGGTTGTGATAAGATATGATGTGTTTTTGTGTCTTGTTTTGAAGGAAATTGGGTTTTAGGAGATAAACAAAAGAAAAGGAGTTGAAAGTTGTAAGATGGACACTTATGATGGCACCTACTTGGCGTAGCCAATAGGGAGTAGGGGCTTGAAGACCAAAGTTCAGCAAAACTAAAGTTGTGGAACTTATTTACTGTCTACATTGGGGTACCTACGTGAGGTAGGTGCCACCTATGGCCCGTAAGTGGCACCGTAGGTAGCCATCGACCAAAAGTTCTTGGTTTGATGTGTTTCAGATTTTTAGGATTTTTAGGTAACGTATAAATACGTTTCTGATGTTTTTAGTCATTTTATAAATTTTTATACACTTATACCATTCACAAACATATATTCGATCCTAAGATTAACTTTTAATCTTGGAATCCCTTTGTTTTCAGTTTTTGGTTGATTAATTGACTTGAGACTTTGAGTTTTACTCTTCATTATTGTGAGCTTACTTCTATGCATCCTTTATTGATTTCCATGGATTGTTTTACAACTATGGGTGGTTAATTCCCTTAGATAGGGTTATGGTAACCCTCGCAAATTAATGAAGTAGGGGGAATGTGAGATTCTTTCTTAATTATTGTTGTTGCATGTATTGTGATTTTCTTTGCTTTTATTGCATTCTTAATAGCCGCAAATGTTAGGAACCCGCCTATATTCAATTCAAACTTGAGAAAAAGGTAGAGACTGGGAAAAGAAGATCACAACATTATTCTAGGCTATCACCCTTATCTAATTAACCTGAGATTGAGAAAGGCTAGTAAATCTGGGATTCAAGATAAGGAATAGAAATGTGACACTCTGAGACCAAGAGAAGATGAGTTTGATTCACCAAAGGGTATTGCTAGACGATTGGTGATACATAACTTGTCAGATCATATATGTGTAGCAATAATAAAACTGGATTAAGCATTATAATTTGAGGAGTTAGAAACCAGGGGGTATAATAGCCTAGTGTTGTCTCAAATTGTTTACAACCAAAAGCATTCACAACTTGTTATTGTTTACTTATTATTATAAATCCCCCTATTTACTTTCTTGCACTTCCGGTTACTTCAGCAACTTTGAGAAACAGATTCGACCTATTCTTTGTGGGATCAGCCCCAACCTAGTTGGGTTACTGTAATTTGATAGCAACTGCATTGTATCTTCATGTACAGTATAGTTTAGGCCATATCAAATTTTAGTGTCGTTGCTAAGGAATATAATTATGGATTGGCTAATTGGATTTGTTGAGATTTTCATTTTTAACTTTATTGTTCTACTTAGGGTTTATGTCGGTGTATACCCAGTACAAGGATTCAAGGCAATTCCTTAATCCCATTTGATCCAAAGCCAAAAACAATCCTATAGCAGAATCATAGGATATTATAGCACAGTTAAGATGCTCATCATAAGCAACCTCATGATAATCCACAGGATTTGCCTCTCCCATTTTCTCAAGAGACAGTAAAGTAAACCACTACACAGTTACTAGTGAAGAAATAATAGAGGAAGGATAATTAGGTTTCCTAGCATGTAGATTAAGAGGCAGAGAAAGTGAGACAGAGACCAGTAGTTTATCATTGAGTAGAACTCAACAAAGTTAGAAGGGGTAGAGCTTAAGTACTCCCAGCCTATTAGTACTTGCCACCATATGATGAGCCAGAGGAGGATGTGGGATATGTTGAGCCTATCAAGACAAGAGCTATCATTCCTCTTGCATTACCAACAGGCGTGAAGTTCGATATTACTAGATCAATGACCTAGTTTTTAAATTTTAAAGGTGTGTTTGCTGGCTTGCCGACTGATGATGAAAACAGATACTTTAATAAATTTATTAGAATTTTCACTTCATACACTCTACTTGGGGTGGATCAAGAAGCTCTCAAACTCAGTTTATTCCTATTCTTTTATCTCATGAAGCGATGTTATAGTTAGGGGAACTACCTCATAGGTCTATTACTACTTGGAATGAGTTGTAGAAGTAGTTCTTAGACCATTTCTTCCCTCCATTCACAATACTAGAGTTGAAGGATGAGATCTTTAATTTCAAGCAATTACATTCTAAGTCAATGTATGAGGCATGCTTTTTTTAAGAAAAATTTAATGAGTACCTTATCATCGAATTACGGGAAGCAACTTACCTAAAATACTCTATTGATCCTTGAATGCCAGTTCCAAATATATGGTGGATACTATTACTAGGGAGCATTCATTCACCTGAGTTAGGGGATAACATTGAAAATAGTAGATTAGATCTCTCTTACCAATCGAGGGTGGCATACTTGGGAGACAGAGAGAGGCACTGGCACATGTGCTATTGGGGTTTACAGTGAGCCTAGAGTGATAAATGATTTAGTATCTTGATAGGTTGCACAGAAAAGGATAGATATTGGGTTACTAATGAAGAAATTTGCAATGATGAATTCTGAGAAGGTGAATGCCATGGGTGCATAAGATAGAGCTTCTAGGTCATATGATTTTGATGTGGATAAAGTGGCAAAATATCTAGATAGAGAGTTGGCAGTTTTTTTAGCCAAGGGATAATAATTTGCCCAACATAATTGGAAAATGAAGGTCGGAAATGCAATAGGAATAAATATAGGGATCAGAGTAGAGAGGGAGATGGTGACTAAAGGCGTAAGGATGACTACAAAGAGAAGAGAGGTGTTTACATTCCGCCAGGGAAAAAAGATGCTGACTTTAGAATTGAAGCAATATTGTCAAAGTTGGTCAAGGGTCAGAAAATTCAAGGGAGTAGCCTTAAGGAGATTAAGGTAGTTATTTCAAGTTTGACCCAAAAAGTGGAATTGCATGGTACTGTGAACAAACATCTTAAGCAATAGTTTGGGCAAATTTCAGCCATGTTGAATCAGTGTCAACAGTCATTCTTCTAAGTAACACTGTGCAAGATCTTAAAAATAATAGTCATTGTCTAGCCATCACCACTCACAGTGGTAAGGAAACCATTGATCCTCTTATGCCTGTAGTTGATGAAGTTAGGGATGATGTTGTTGATTTTAATGAGGCACCTAAAGTGCAATTTACAAAGTTGGTAGTTGGTGCTAAGTCATCACAAAAATTAATAGGTATTGATAAAGGTAAGAGGAAGGTAGATGACCCGGTAGTGAAGACCTTTCTATGACCTCCCCCACCTTTTCCTCAGAGGTTAAATAAGGAAAAAGAAGAAGAAAAGTTTAAAAAGTTCATTTCTATGCTAAAAGAGTTGAGTTTGAATATCCCTCTTCTTGAAACTCTCAAACAAATTCTTGGGTACGCAAAATTTATAAAGGATTTTATAATAAGACAATTGTTAGTTCAGAGGATGGTGGTGGGTTGCATTATTACAGTGAAATTACATCCAGATTTCTAGCATAAAAGAAAGGTAGTCCCTGAGTTTTCACGATTCCTTGCACCATTGGGACATCTAGATTCGTCAGAGCTTTGTGTCGCTTGGGTGCCAGGTGTGGGAGTATAAATGTCCTAGGGTTTGAGTCCCCTTTCTAATGAACGGATGGTTCGAGTCCACCTTATTATATGATTGGAAGGTTTGAGTCCCCCATAATATATTATATAATAGGGTGCTTATGTCACCTTAGTATATGGTTGGGAGGTTTGAGTCCTCCGTGAATATATATAAGACTATTCTACAGTTCATATGGCCACACGCACTAGGCCCAATCAAAGGGTGAGAGCTAGGGACCATATAGCCCGTGGGTACTGATATATTATGGTTAAGCTACACAATCTTGGCTAAAGTTTTAAAGTGCATGCTAAACCTTGTTCCTTATTCCAGCATTTTATATAAGTATATATGTATGCACACATGTATGTGAACATGTACATAGAGTTGAACTAGATTTTTAAGTTGTCATTACTTTATCCTAATCCATGAGTTACATATTAGTTCTCAATCCACTAACTGCCTTCGAATGTTGTATCCCTACATGATACATAGTCCAAAGGCAATCCCATTTTTCCTATGTAGTGCTAGGTGGATCAGCTCAGTTCATCGGTCATTTATTGTAAAGTGGTGAGCTTTCATTCTCTGGAAGACTTGATCATTCCATAGGCTTCCTTTCATAAACTAGAATTAAAGATTTTACCTTAACATTATCATTTTCATTGTCAGAGTTGGAGGTATGTCCCGACTTAGATTATTTTTAGATTAGTAAAGGTTTTGTGGATATTACAGTTTATTAGGTATAGATGTTGACATTCTTAGATGTCTTTGAGTTTATTACCTTTCTATCTTTTTATATATTTTGATTTCAGCCGCTGCTATGAGTGTTATATCCCATTTGGCTAGGCAAAGATGGTGGTCTCCGATCCTTGGTGAACTTAAGATACTCGTCATAGCCAGGCCCTGGTTTGGGTCATGAAAGGTTGAGACTTCTGAGGTTATACCCCCATCATGAGGATGTTCTTCAGGAGTTATTAGATAGAGTCAGGGTGATTCAAAATAGATAGAGAGCGTCTCATAGTAGGCAAAGGGCCTACGCAGATTATCGACTCCATGCCTTGAGATTTAGAATTGATGATTGTGTATTACTTTGTGTATCACCCATGAAGGGTGTAATGAGGTTCTAAAGTAAGGGTAAGCTCAGTTCAAGGTATGTTGGACCCTTTGTGATTCTCCACTTAGTTTGTGAGGTAGCTTACGAGTTAGCTTTACCTCCAAATTTAATTGTTGGTCATTCATTTTTCTATGTATCTATGTCGTATTTATTTATTCCTGATCCTTCTTATGTGCTTAGATGGGACTCAGTCTAGTTGGTTGAGCGTTTGACCTTTGTTGAGGAGCCTGTGCCCAGTTGGGCTAGTAATGTGAGATGATTGCGCCCCAAAGAAATTTTAGTTGTTAGGGTTCAGTGGAAACACCACCTAGTGGAGGAGTTTACTTGGGAGATCGAGAGTGATATGCAAGACCAGTATCCTCACTTGTTTGAGACTTTGGGTACATCCTAGTTCTTAACTTTTGGGGACAAAAGTGCCATAGTAGTAGATATTGTAATGACCCACCGGGTCATTTTCCATGTTCCCGCTTATTTTCACCATTAGAACCTTTCCATAGTGGCCCCAAATCATTTATTACTTACTGGAATAGATAGTTTGGTTACCAAGTAGCTTATTTGGGTTTTTAGAGTCAATTCCTTATTTGAAAGTCTTCTTTGGTTCCAAATGGCCACCAGACAAAATCTTCAGCAAAAAGATCTTGGATTTGAATTATGAATGCTCCAGCGGCTTTGGAATATCAATTTTAGGATAGGTAGACCTTCATTTTCGGTCCCAGCACACTCGAGCTCATTTTGACCTATTGGTCTGAAAGTTGAAAAATTTAAAGATTGGGTGTGGGATCCATATTTGGTCTAAACGACCTCGGATAGAAAATCCAACTTCTCCATCACGTCTAAAATATCAGAATTAGTATTGTTACATAGTTCAATTATTTATATTGGATTCTGAATGAATTTCGCAGTGCTATTGGAAAACTTAGGAAATTTCCAAGTTTCTGGTGCTAAGGTGTCGTGATTTCCATGCAAGTGGTAGTGATGTCCCTTGCACGATCGCCATGGAAGTGTTTGTGATCTCCATACAGCGATATGCATCCATAGACTGCGATCTCCATAGCTAAGGGCCTGGTGAGGGTATTTAATAATCCTTAAGGCCGCATTTTGGGAATTTCTCCCTCATTCTTGAGACCTAGAAGCTCTATTATGGTGTGCTAAACTCAAATTGTCTTGGGAGTGTCTTGGAAGCTTTATTTACCTATATTTTCATGATTAACATCGGATTAAAGGCATGAATCCTTCCATTTCAAGTTTAAATTTGTTGAAGTCATTACCAAAACCCCAAATATCTTGATTTTAGCCCAATTAAGCTTAGATTTCACCTATTTCTTGAAGGCTATGATTCCCTAATGATGTATGGACATTGGGTTGGCCTTGGAAATGTGTTTTCCATACGTGGGACCCACTTGGGATTTTTGGTATTATTTTTGGACTCGAAGCACAATGGTGCATATCGGTATCGATGTTCTCGTAATGATGTGTAAATTATGTTTTTGATATCTTTGCATCATGAAGAAGCTTCTTGGAAGAAAAAAGTGAAGGTTTAGCAGATTGTTGAGCATTCGTCGGATTTGAGGTAGGTTAGGCTTACTCCTTGTTAGATTGATCTATGTTATAGTATAATTATCATATTTTGTTAGATTGGAATGGATTTTAAGGATTGGATTGATGAGGTGAAAGGCTTGGGTTAGTTGGACCATTTAGGCTATGTGAATCTTAGAATTGAAAAGGTTGACTTGTTTCTCTTTGACTTAAGTGTAATAGACTTCATTACTCATGATTATCATAAGAATGGCTTAGACTTCTCAATAACAGGTGAAATGCTCTAGTTGTTCATACTTAGAGTAAGTTGACCTTAGTTTCTAATAGTAGTAAAGGTTGCCTTAGTTCCATGGGGCTTAGTAAAGGTGCTTGTGTAGAATATCAACCTTAGGGCTTATGGAGGCTTGTTATACATCGAAGAGTTAATTTACATACCTTAGCCTAGTCCAGGGTAGAAATTGACTTAGAATGGATTTTGGTGATTTAAAAGAGGGTTAGTTGACCTACCTTAACGCACGATAGAGGATTAGTTCCCTTGAACCCTTACACTTAGTAATTGACTAGAAAGTTCCCTTTGAGGCAATATTGATAATTTCTATTATTTGTTGGTTATGTGGAATGGTATTGAGAATGATGCCCAAGTGATTATGCCATTGTATGACTTATTGGGTAAAGCTTATGTCAAGTTATTAATGATGATATTGTGATTAACCATCATTTAGGCCAATGGAAGTGCTATTAAATAAGCCCTTGACTATAATATGTCCTAATCCATAAATGATGTTAATGACCATGCTATGGAGAAGATATAGATTATGTCATGCTTTAGCCATATCTCATACCAGCAATAAATTATCTTTAGGCCACCGGTATGCCAATGAATATACTTATAATAGGTCATTATTCATGAAATTTCTTAGGGTTATGCTCATGGTCTAAAAAACTAGATTATAGATTATTTAAGGATAAGTTCTTGATTGTACTCTTGAATAATCCATTAATTAGGCTAGTGTTTTGTTCGTTCACTATGTTGTTGCTCTTTTTATGATCATGCTTAATAACTGCGCTAATAATCATGTTAGAAATCCTCCATATTATTGATATTGGAGACGATGTTGTTAATGGTGATAGAAGGCACGCTTATTAACTGTATGTAAAGATATTCTATAGATTATGTTTGGACTCATGATACTTCCTTATATGATTACTTATGCCAATGTTTTTGCCACTTCTTACACATATCTATATATCCGTCTCTCTTGTATGGGATGAAAGGAAGATGTTGGTACTAAATATATAAGTCTCGGAGGAAAAACCCATGATAGTTTATATTATTCATGTTACATACACATATATCTACTGATAAAGTGATATTGATGATGAACGTTGGATAATTGATGTATGAGGATAATTGATGTATGATCTTCTTTGCTTATCCCTTATATCTATTTACTTTAGCCCTCATAGGGCTTGTCATTTAGTTTAGCCCTCGTGGGGCTTGTCTTTTACTTTTGCCCTCATGGGGCTTGTTCCTTATTAATGATATAAGTTTACGTATTGTGATGTTATTACGATACCTATCAAGGCCAGAGGATGTGATAATGTTATGATCATATCTGGCAAGGCCGAAGGATGTGATGATATTATGATGATACCCAACAAGGTCGGAGGATATGATGATATATATTGATACCCGATAAGGCCGGAGGGTATTTTGATGACGTGATCATACCCAGTGTGGCCAGAGGATATTGTGATGATATGATGCACTTCGTGTGATTGGAAGATATTACAATGTTATATTAATACCCGGTAAGGCCAGAGCATATTATGATGATATGATGATACCCGATGCTGTCGGATGATATTGTAATGTTATATTGATATTCGTAAAGGTCAAAGGATATTATAATGATATGATGATACCTAGTGCAGCCAGATGATACTGTGATGTTATATTGATACCCTACAAGGCCGAGTGATATTATAATGATATGATGATACCCATTGCGATTGGATGATGTTGTGATGTTATGCTGATATTCAACAAGGCAGGGGGATATTATGATGTTGTGATGATGCCCGATAAGGTTGGAGAATGATTATTGATGTGCCTATCTGCGCATCTACCGATTTGAGTTCGACTAGACCTATGCATCGTAATTATATGTTTATTTCTGCTTTTGTGTAGTTGGGTATTATATTGATATTAGCGATGTCAGTTATAGTCTTCTAATGAGATAAGGTATAAAGTCGTATAGTTTTTGATTTAAGGATGAAAGATGCTCAATGGTGGATATTGCTTAAGTGGCTAATAGTGACTAGTGGATTAGTGAGCCTTAGTGATAAAGAGAACTAGTGTCATTAATGGCTAATAGTAGTGATAATTATTTTATTATAGATACTAGTGATAATGGGATTACTGATGGTGATGATTAGTATTGATGTCTAAGTTTATGATGTTGGTTAGTTGTTAAATGAGGATTTATAGATTAATGATGCTAGTTAATAGAGGATGTTAGTTAATAGATGGATATTGAATAAATGGTAAATAGTGGACTCTTGTTAGATGGCGTCTAGTAGGATTTTGACGGCTAGAGATAAATATTGATTAATTAGCGAATATGGTCTAGTGGTGAATCTTGACTAGATGCTAGATATTGGCTAGTTAGTGAATAATGGTTAGAAACTAAACCATGAATAGTGATTATGTGATGAATAGTGGATAGATAATAATTAGAGGTTATAAGATGACTAGTGAGTAATTGGTTTGGTATTAAATGTTGGCTAGCTAAAAATGTGTGAATAAGGTGTATTAATGAGATAGATACCCATACGATGGTATGGTTACAGTTATGAGTATATTGGTATATGTTATTCATTATGATTATTTATATTGATTACGAATGTTGGGAAATGTTCGTTTGATGAAAATTGAGGAAGACTATGGATAATGAGAAAGTTTGGATATATTATTGATTTGATTCCTTTATATTTCTCTTGGGTGTACTCTCTGGTGGTATGGTACACCGTGATGAGTTTTCTATTTTATGTACTGGTTGGTGCATGGGCGCCAACTCTATACTTGTGTTTGCTTGAGATTGAACTTGTGTTACTTTATGATTCTGAATTATTTATTTCTTATGCACAATGATATTGTCATATGTTTTTTGATGCCTTATGTTACACTGTTATTCCAGTTTGTTTACTTATTATATACAGTGATGATGGAGATGATTCAGGTTCGATTTTGTACCTTGACTTAGTTATAATTATCTTGAACTTTATCATTTTTATGTCATGATTTAGCCCAGTCGGCCGATGATGCCTACTGAGTACCAGTTTTTTTGCTACTCATACTAAACTTCTATACCTTTTTGGTGCATATTCGAGTATTAGTTGTCGTCATTGATCGTGTTTAGTGTGGAGATAGATTTTTAAAAATAGGGTGAGCTCTTGGAGTTTGAGTCACCCAATTTTCTTCTATCTCATATATTCAGTCATTAGTATTCTAGACAGATGTTTTGACTATTTTAGACTTAGTTGTATTGATACTATTAGTTGCTTTTATAATAACAAACAACATTTACCTTCGATGAAAGAAACTACTCCAATCATACTCCGGCTGACTGACGATGATAGCAATAACCACTCTGACTAGAGTTTGTATCTCTCCCTCATCTCCTCTTCGTATCTCTCTATTGTTCCAACCAACAATGATAGCAGCATCAATAATGATAGCAGCAGCAGCCGGTCATCAACAAGGTATTTATACTTTCACTTTTCTATCATATCTCTCAATTTTTCATTTTGTAATAATTTTTTCACTAGTCATTTAGTAACCTTAACCATAATGTAAAAAGTAAAGTGAACAGGGAGCATATAACTTCTAAAAAAGGGTAGAATTCTTTCTTCCTTAGAAATTGCAGAGAACAAAAATGACAACACAATGTGTGAAGCAACTCTATTTTTGCTAATGGATCCTTTTGCACCTTATTGATTGTAGTATACATAATACATATATAGTATATAGTTTCTATTACATTGTTTTATCCTATTAGTTGTATTTATAAATTTTCTTGTATATGTACTTTGATATAAGAATTTCTTTTTGCAATATCGTGTAGCCTCTTGTTTACTCGTGATCCCCAACTTAATGAGAGTTACAAAGATGAAAGCAACAAAATCTGAAAATTATTTTAAATCTTTAATAAAGTGTGTATATTTTTTGCTCTTAAGCATAGTGCATTACCTAATTTTTACAGTACTCAATTTTTAAGAAGTTGAAATTTGGAATCTTGATCATAGTAAATCTCCCACATCACTTCATTGCTTTTTTCAAAGAGGCATATCATAAGGAAGAAACAATTTCTATGAAAACAATTTTGGAGCATTAGTTTACTTGAATGTAAGTTGATTTCTCTCTATTTTCTTATATTGAAGTTTTTAAATCTAGTGTTATGGTAGAATTATTTATCATAGAAGTTTTTAAAAGCCATAGGTTTATGATGATTATATAATGTGAGAGGGACATGTGACGCCTCTACTTATTTGGTTTACTACATTTATTGAATTGTTTGGCTTATATTAGAATTGAAAATGTGAACTACTGACTTGAAATTGTTAACTTGTGATTTGAAATTGTGACTTGAAAATGGTTAAGTATAATAACATGAAATTATGAACTTGTGACTTAAAAATAGTTAAACGTAGAGACTTGAAATTGTGAACTTGTGACTTGAAAATGGTTAAGTGTAGTCATTTGAAATAATGAACTAACGACTTTAAAATGGTTAATTATAGTGACTTGAAAGTGTGAACTAGGAACTTGAAAATGGTTAAGTGTAGTCCCTTGAAAGTATGAACTAGGAACTTGAAAATGGTTAAGTGTAGTCACTTGAAAATATGAACTTGTATTTTGAAAATGGTCTAGTCACTTAAAAATGTGAACTAGTAACTTGAAAATGGTTAAGTGTAGTCATTTAAAATAGTGAACTAATGACTTGAAAATGGCTAAGTTTAGCCACTTGAAATAGTGAACTAATAACTTGAAAATGGTGTAGTCACTTGGGATAGTGAATAGTAACTTGGAAAAAGTTAAGTTCAGTGACTTGAAAATGTGAACTTGTATTTTGAAAATGATTTAGTGTTGTCACTTGAAATAGTAAACTAATGACTTGAAAATGGTTAAGTATAGTGAATTGAAATCTAGTGACTTGGAAATGGTTCAGTGTAGTCACTTGAAGATGTAAACTAATGACTTGAAAATGGCTAAGTGTAGTAATGTGAAATTGTGAATGTGTAACTTGAAAATGGTTGAACTTAGTGACTTGAAATTGTAAGCTTGTTTCATGAAAATGGTCGAGTGTAGTCATTTGAAATAGTGAACTAATGACTTTTAAATGGTTAAGTGTAGTGACTTAAAAATGTGAACTAGAAACTTGAAAATTGTGTGGTCACTTGAAAATGTGAACTAGAAACTTGAAAATGGTTAAGTGTAGTCACTTGAAAATGTTAGCTTGTGTTTTCAAAATGATTAAATGTATTCACTTGAAAATGGTTAAGTGTAGTCACTTGAAAATGTAAATTAATGACTTGAAAATGATTGAGTGACTTGAAGATGTGAATTTTTGTCTTGAAAATGGTTAAGTGTAGTGACTTCAAAATGTGAATTAAAGACTTGAAAATGGTTGCGTAGTTACTTAAAATGTGTACTAATGACTTAAAATTGGTTAAGTATAGTGACTTGAAAATGTGTACTAATGACTTGAAAATTGTTAAGGTAGTGACTAGAAAATGTAAACTAATGATTTAAAAATGGTAAAATGTAGTTACATGAAATGTGTTCTAATAACTTGAAAATGATTAAGTCTAGTTACTTCAAATGTTGATTAGTGACTTGAAAATGGTTAAGTGTAGTTAATTGAAATATAAATTAGTTACTTGAAAATGATGAAGGGTAGTGACTTCAAAATGTTAATTAGTGACTTGAAAATGATTAATTGTAGTCACTAAAAGTGTGTACTAATGACATAAAAATAATTAAGTGTAGTGATTTGAAAATGTGTATAATGACTTGAAAATGGTTAAGATAGTGACTTGAAAATATTAACTAATGACTTAAAAAATTGTTAACTGTAGTTTCTTAAAATGTGTACTAATGACTTCAAAATGATAAAGTCTAGCTACTTGAAATGTGACTTATTGACTTTAAAATGGTTGTGTAACAACTTGAAAGGTGAATTAATGACTTGAAAATGGTTATGTGTAGTGACTTGAAATGTGAATTAGTGAGTTGAAAGTGGTTGAATGTAGTTACTTAAAATGTGTATTAATGACTTGAAAATTTTTATGTGTAATGCCTTGAAATGCGAATTAGTGACTTGAAAATGATTAAGTATAGTTACTTGAAATGTGAATTAGTGAATTAAAAATAGTTAAGTGTAGTTAATTAAAATGCGTACTAGTGAGTTGAAAATGGCCAAGTGTAGTGGCTTGAAATGCGAATTAGTGACTTGAAAAGGGTTCAGTGTAGTTACTTGAAATGTGTATTAGTGAGTTGAAAACGGTTAAGTGCAGTGACTTGAAATTTGAATTAGTTACTTGAAAATGATTAAGTGTGGTTACTTGAAATGGGAATTAGTTACTTAAAATGGTTAAGGGTAGTGACTTAAAATGTCAATTAATGACTTAAAAATGGTTGTGTAGTTACTTAAAATATATACTAATGACTTGAAAATGACCAAGTGTAGTTACTTGAAATGTGAATAAGTGACTTAAAAATAGTTAAGTGATGTTACTTAAAATGTGTACTAATAACTTGAAAATGATTAAGTGTAGTTATTTGAAATGTGTACCAATGACTTGATAATGATTAAGGTAGTGACTTGAAATATGAATTGGTGACTTGAAAATGGCTTAAGTGTAGTCAGTTGAAATGTGTACTAATGACTTGTCAATGGTGAAATTAGTGACTTGAAAATGATTAAGGGTGGTGACTAGAAATATGAATTAGTGACTTGAAAATAGTTAAGTGTAGTTACTTGAATGTGAATTAGTGACTTGAAAATGGTTTAGTGTAGTTACTTGAAATGTGAATTAGTTATTTGAAAATGGTTAAAGGTAGTGACTTGAAATGTGAACTGGATAATTAAAAATGGTTAAGATCGTGACTTGAAATGTGAAGTAGTGACTTGAAAATGGTTGAGTGTAGTTACTTAAAATGTGTACTAATGATTTAAAAATAGTTAAGTGCAATTACTTGAAATGTGAACTAAGACTGCAAAATTGTTAAATGTAGTGATTTAAAAATGATTAAGTGTAGTAACTTGAAATGCAAATTAGTGACTTGAAAATGGTTAAGTGTAGTTACCTGAAATGTATGATAGTGACTTAAACTAATGGAGATTGTGATTGCTTGTGCAGATGGAGTCTAATTATAGTTGGATATATCAACAAAATAATGATAATAAAGTGGGTATGAGGGAGTAATATATGGAAGGTGTCAATCAAATTATTGAACATGACAAGACACTTGATGATTGGTCAATTTTTAGATTAATTTGCTGAGAGGGCGAGGAAGAAAATAGAGGAAACTGTTTCGCGAATGAAAATCATGCGGGAGCAAATTAATAGTTTTCTTCATTCTCTATGAATTCTTCTTTGTGCCCCGATAATGCAGCTCGGGCTGCGAGGGGCCTAATCCCACTTGACGATTATAATACAGAGGAAGATAAAGAGGATGGGGATGAGGATGAGGATGAGGATGAGGATGGGGATGAGTTTTAGCTTACTCTTTTATATATTTTGGTGGTTTGTAGTTTATTTTTTATTTTTAAACTTTGATGTTTGAGTCTTTTGATTTTAATGTTTAAATGTTTGGATTTTGATGGTTTAATTGTTGATTTTGATGTTTCAATGTTTTGATTTTGATGTTTGAATGGTTTATATCTCAATTGTTGGGCTTTAATATTTGTATATACCATGTTCATTTTGAAAATGCAGCATATAAGCTACAATTTTTTTTACAAGATCACCAAAAAAAAACTTCTACATGTGGTCGATTTTTTTTAAAATAATGAGAAATACTGACCACTTGTCGTTGGTTTCTATAACATTTACCATACAATCGACAACTAATGGTTGGTTTCTAGAAACTTATCAAAAAATTGACTACTTGTGGTCGGTAAACTGTAAGCTTTTTGCAAAAATTAATAAACCGACCACTTGTGGTTGATTTTATTAAAAAAATTATTAGATGATTAAAAAAAGTCCACATGTGGTCGATTTTTACTAAAAAAAAAAATTAAAATATTAAATAAAAATGACCACAAGTGGTTGGTTTCTAAAAAAATTAATTAAATAAATAAGTAAAAGCGACAGTATTTTTTTTTTACCAAAAATTAAATAACGTGGCTAGTTTTAATTAAAAAAAACTAGACAATTAAGAAGAAACGACCACAAATGATCAATTTAAAAAAAAAAAAAAGAAGAAGCAATCACACGTGGTCGGTATCTGCAATAACAAATATAAATAAAAATATAAAAACGACGATACTTATGGTCAGAAATCTTAATGTTATTCTTTTAATATAAAGAAAATTACTATACAAATTTAGTTTTTAATAACTAATATCAATTTATATATAAATATTTTTTCTTATAAACCAACCTAAAAAATTATTTGTAATAACTTGTGCACGGTTTTTCAAAAGCTACCACTATATTATAGCTTGTGGTCGATTTTTCAAAAGCTACCACTATAGTATATCTTGTGGTAAGTTTTGTGGTAGGTAAATGGGAAAAACTGACCACCTGTGGTAGCTTTTTGTGGTCGATTTTTTTGTTTTTTTGGTAATGTATGTTTTAACGTACAAATTGCGTTCATTGATATAAATTGAATCATTCAAATACAAATGATATATTTGCATCAAACGATATATGTGTATTTGTATATGAAAGACTCAAGCACATACAAATGATGCATATACTTGTTAATATACAAAACAAATGAAAAGTTTGATAGATAAAAAAATAAAATACAAAGAAAGAGAAAAAGAGGAGTGAAAATACAAAATGCTAAAATGGGAAAAAGATTTGTATTTGTTGATATAAAAGCAGTGATACCGTGGGTATGGATTGTAATTTCTGAAATGTTGTTGTGCGCGCCCCCTTTTGCTTATCTTGTGGCTATTTTGTGTAAGTTTCTCATTATTAATTGTGCATTTTTCCATTTAGTATCTGCTAATTTTTACTTTTTCTATACATGTGAAATTTAATCCGGGTTCAAATGGACTCTGTCTTTTGCATTTCCTCAATGGGCCAAGAAGGCACATATCATCTTTAAGTCAAAAGCTTCAACCAAGATCCAATAAAAGGACTGATATACAGAAACGGGACTCGTATACATGAAATATACATGTTATATATAGCAACAAAGGAGGAAAGGAAAACTATTATACAGGTGGACGAAAAAATATGCGATGGATAAAAAGTCGTGCACATGCTGATATACAAAAATATCGAAAGTTGTATACAAGAGTATACATTGTAGAAATGGCCAAAATAAGATCATAAAAAGAAATAAAACTTACGTAAATCCCGACTAGTTTACCCATAATTACACTCTATACCAACTTTTTTAAAAATTTCATACAATCCTGATTTTTAGTTTTTCAAATACGTATTATTAAAAGAGATACATGATTGATGATACATCTTAAGAAACAACTAATTGCTATAATTATAAAAAAACAACGGTAATTAAGGCTTTAAGGAGTAATTTACTCTGCAGTCTTCTAATTAATAGCTAAATACCCCCCAAAAAATATTATTTCATTAATAATGCAATTTTTTGAAATATTCTTCTCCATATTCAACTTCCGGATTCATTCTTTTTCTGTTTTTCTCTTTTTTTGTTGGTGCTATTTTTCTTTTTTCAACTATATGCAATGAATATATCACTTTTATCAAGAGATATATATCATTATGAAAGATACATGTATCTATAACAAGAGATATATTTTTTAAAAGCCCGTAAGAGATACATACTACATTATAACAATCTTATATGTATCTCTTACTGTACTAATATGAATGCCTCTTATTTATGTTATAATGAAGTTATCTAATGAGAGATACATAAAGTAGCTAATATAATGTACACAGAGATAGAAGATGATAAAACGTATATGATGTATTTGACATCTTTGGACTTGGCATTTAATAATCTTATAACAAGAGATACATTTTTAAAAATATGTAAGAGATACATACAACATTATAACAATCTTATATGTATCTCTTGTTGTACTAATATGCATGACTCGTATACATGTTACTCTGAAGTTATCTAAGAGAGATACATAAAGTAGATATGCAATGTATACAGAGATGCAAGATGACAAAATGTATCTGATGTAATAAAATATGTATTTGACACATGTAATAATCACTAATTAACAATTGCAAATAAGAGATGTAATAATCATCATGTTTCGATCATCAAATAATCTCAACGATGATTCAATAAGATATCTCCAAAACATTAGAAATTAAGAATAGTTTATCTATATATAATGAAAACTAGCTATCTTGGTAAATTTCAAAATCAAATACAACTCTAGCCATTCTAAAATCAATTATCGATGCTCTAACGCAGTTTTTTGTTAGGTCATGGAAGAGAGAGACAGCGCAAAAATGAGGAGGAGAAGGTTTTCTGAAAAATATTTTGAAGGAGGAAGAGGTTAAATATTAATGATATTAAATTGGTGAAGAGAAGATATTAAGATAAGTTTTTAGGGGACAATAAATATATCCTAATTTTTAGAATAGACATTATGTATCTAAAAATTTAAAGAAAGAGAATGTAAATAAGAAATATTTATAAATTTTAGTAAGTGAAGTGTTTTTTAGTAATTTAGATATCTTAAGTTATGGTTTTATGAAATTTTTCTAAAAAGAAGCCTAAATTTGAACAAACTTCCTTGGGCCATAATAGGGGCAATACTTAAATTCCTTCTTTTGCAATAATTTATTTGTTATCATATGTTTGTAATTAACACTAATTATTTGTCTTAACTTAGATGAATCCTCATTTTATTTGTTAATATTCGGTTATAATGTGACATTATTTATCCAAATAATTGTCAAATGAATTTGTAGGCAAGCTTAAGCTTTAAAGACTAATTTGGGAATTATCTATATTCTTTCATAGTTAGTAATTAGCTCGATATCGACGATAAGGAAGTTGGGTTGACAATTTAATTCAAAGTCTGATTTTTAATAAATTGATAAAGTTAGAATTATTTTAAAACTTTGATATTTAGTTTATTTTATTATTTGGAATAAATTAATTTTACAAGTCACAATACATTTTATTCTTTTCAAATAATTTCAAGATTTTTACAAGTAACTCAAAAAAAATTTCAAAATTAGCCAAATAGATTTTGAATTCGTCAGGAACTACACTTTGTCATTACTAGAAAGAACAGAAACATCAATCACAGAAATCCTACCAGTGTCGATCAAAAAATCAACCACCAAGTTTGATGGGTAAATCCCTGGTAGGTTTATCAAAATAGAATATATATATATATATATATATATATATATATATATATATATATATATATATATATATATATTTGTGTGTGTGTGTGTGTGTGTGTGTGTGTGTGTGTGTGTGCGTGTGTGTATGTGTGTATATGTATATATGTATGTATACATATATATATGTACATGTATATGTATATATGTATGTATATATGTATGTATACATATATATATGTACATGTATATGTATATATGTATGTATATATATATTTATATATATATATATATGTATGTATATGTATGTATGTATGTATATGTATGTATGTATGTATATGTATATGTATATGTATATGTATATGTATATGTATATGTATATGTATATGTATATGTATATGTATATGTATATATGTATGTATGTATGCATGTATGTATATGTATATTTATAAGAAAAATACATCGTTTTCACCCCAAACTATATAAGAAGAGTCTAAGCCACACCTAAATAATCTAAGTGACCTATTGCACACCTAAACTATATAAAAGTGATATTGTTACCTCCCAGCAACACTAATTTTATGGCGCGTTTCTTACACTCATTTTAGGCGCGTCCAGCCTTTTAAATAACAAAAGTAAATGTCTAAAAACATTAAAATTACATCACTTTTAATTCCCAACGGATCTATTCTTATTTAAGCCAATTTGGGGCTCAAAACTAAGAACCCTAATTCCCAAATTTGTGTTTTAAAATTGAAATTGAAGATCATTTGTATGAAGAATTGGTAACTAAATCTTTTTAATCCTTCGATTTCTTGCTATATTGATGATTATTTTGTCTTAATTTTGTTGCCATTTTGATAATTTTTTTCTTTCCTCAAGTGTTTGTTCACCCTCTCTTGAAACTTGTTTTCTTAATCAAGGTACTTTAATGGCTAAGATAAATTTGAGTAGACTTTGTAAGCAAGAAGAAGATAATGAGTTGGACGAGGTTTGATGCAAACATGGACATCTTTTGCCTTTAATGACTTCATGGACTTCATGAAATTCGGGTAGACGATTTGGACTTGTCCTTACTATGGGTTAAGTGAGTTTTTCCTTCAAACATTAATCTTGAATAGTGTATATGAATCTAATTGCTTTCATCTTAGAATATTAGATCATGCGATTTTTGGCTTTGGAAGGATGATTCTATTGATGAGCGATCCAAATTTGTTAGTCCTAAATTGTTGGAAAGAATTGAGGAGCTTGAGAAAAAAGTTAAATCTTCGACAAATTGTGCATTTTATGAACATAAAATAGTTGATGACAAGACTACTAGGAAAACCAAATATGCGGAGAGAAAAATAGGCATGAACAAAATAGAGTTGCAAATGGACAATTTTCAAGATGATTTGAAGATGATGAAGGCAAATGAGAAGAAACGAAAGATCAAGTTGGCTAAGTCCAAGAAAAGGAAAAAACAACTTTGGAATACTCTTATTTGTGTATATATTTTAGGCGTTAGTTTTCTATTTCAATTCATGTTCTTGAAAGGAGTTCCAACAAGGTTGCCTTAAACTAAAATACATTGTTTTTGTTATGTTTTAAGGGGTTGAAATTTGAATCAATTATTAGGTGTTACCTTCGATAAAACTGCCAGGTTGTGTAATTAAATTGTTGTGTAATGAAATTGTAAGGTTAAAATTGACAGTTTTAGCTTTGTTTTCTATAGTTCTTTGTGTTGCAATTTGTATACAATATAACTGGTTTAGGAAAACATCTCTAACAACACACATTTAAGGTTGTATACAAATTGTAATATTGTATACACAAACATTACATTTCTCACAACACAAATTTAGTATTAATAAATGCAGTCACAGCTGCTGCACAAATATAAACGCAAATTGTAATACTACTTACACAACCTAAAACCAGTAAACTACATCTCTCACAACACAAATTTAACATTAATAAATGCAGTCATAGCTACTGCACAAGCACAAACACAAATTTCAGCAATAATAAACTTACAACTGCACAATCATTAACAAAAAATGAGTGGAATTAAATCTTATTGACAAATATATTTATAAAAAAAATTAGTACTATTAAACTAATTACAGTTACAAAATGCAGTCAAAGTTGCCACCAATAAATTATTGTTAAAGCAGCCACAACTGCCAACATCAGTGAACTATCAAAAAACAGTCTTAAATGCAGTAACAGTTGCCAACCCAGTGATAACGCTCAATCTACAGCTCTCGTAAGAGTGTAAAGCGATCGCTAGCAAATATAGAACCCAACTGGGTTGGGTATCGATCCCACAGGGAATAGCTTGGTCAACAAGTAAGCAACGATTACTAGACTTTTAGTGCAAGTCTCGTAAGAAGGGGGGATTGTAATGTGTAACCAAAATATTAAAGTAAAAACTGAAATAGCAAAGTAAACAGAAAGAATAGTTATTAAGTTGTAAACAATGAGAATTGAAGAGTTGGGGTTATGTCCACCTTCTGAGTTATACGTTTCTATTGGCTATGAGTGTGTTGAATTCCGACATGCATGTGCTTATAGAGAATTGTATTCAATGGTAAATCCAGGCGTCTTTCGACCTATTCGAGGATTATTTCACTTTAACTCTTTCGAGCTTAAAGCGTGTCTAACGGTACGAATTCTCCAAGAGGTTAATCCAGTTACGGCACTAACTTTTTAATAGGGGATGAGACCCTACTACCTTGACATTATCTGTTTTCCAGACAGATAACCTTTCTTTCGAACAAGTTAAATGTTATACTGGCGTATTCTTGCGTTTGCAACCACAAAGAATTTAGATTAAGATGAAGAGAATAATGATATAAGCAGCATACGTGTCACGAACTCACAAGCTCATAGTAATAGATAGTATCTCATTCGGCTTTCATAACCCCAACAGAGAAGTTTAGTTACCCATGAGTGCGAAGGAAAACACAATTGACATTGTTATTATACCACAATAAGAATTTCGTGTAGCACAAGTGTGGTAGGCGTTAGGTGTGATTTCTTGCAAGTAACGTTTCTCTTGTTGCGAAAATTAAGAATAGATGAATAGAAGAAGAATAAAAAGTAGAATTAATGGAAGGGTTAGAAGAAGAGTTATAGAGTAATAGAATTAATGAGGAATGAATTAGAAGTAGTATGTATTAAAAGTAGAATATGTATATAAAAATCTCTAGCAAAATAGGGTATTTATAATACCCATATCCTATTCCTACTAAGCTAATGAAATACTTAACCAAATCCTAATAAGCTAATGAAATACTTAACCAAATTGTACTAGGTTAATGTATCATTATCCTAATCATAATAAATTACTGCTAGTCCCCAAAGTCTTCAGAATTGCTATTTTAGCCAGGGACAGGTTTCCCATGCATCACTTTTGGTCCTTAGGCGTCCAAGCTTCCTTTTCTCCTTTCGTGAAGCTTTATTTGGCGTCAAGTAATCCATAAAATGCTGAATTCTGCATAATTTATACCTGAAACTTTGCTAATCATGTTCGTTATCTCACTTACAGGAAAAAGGACTAAAAGTGCATGAAATATATAATTTGTTCTCAAAACTAGGCTAAAATATGGGTAAAATATAGCACTATAGGCGTGTGAATTCGCCTATCATTAACACCCCACACTTGAAGCTTTGTTCGTCCTCGAACAAACTATCATGTCCATCTAAACATCAACTTAGGGTTTCACAGTAGCAACACAAAATATTCTTCAAGACAAGCACAACAATTATCAACAAAGAGTAGTTCTCCGATCATTAGTAGAAACAATTTAACCTCTAGCATAGACTCGTGATGGTAGTTAATTCGTATCCAAAAGTTAAGGTACAAAGAATCATACACAACTATCCAAAACTCATCAACCATGTGTGTCTCACAATATGTTACCCATAATCACTCACAAGTATAGCATCTTTTTCAAACATGGGTATAAAAATATCCTTGCTCTCGCTCTCTCAAAGAATTCATATGCAGCAACTGATGACCATAGGCTTGCCCTTAGTGTAATGCTCCACTAAATGTCAGAATGCTAGGCTTAGGATCAAGTAGTTCTTTTGATGGTTGTAATGTAGGCTAAGGGACAGGTAGGACTATTTTGGCCAGAAATAGTGACTATGTTCATAAGCGCTTTAATACATCACAATATATCATTAACACGTCTCTTTCAAACAACCTTTCTACTTTCTTTTATTCTACCACCCCTTTTCTCCTCTTTTGTTTTTCAATTT
Source organism: Capsicum baccatum var. pendulum (assembly GCA_030864225.1). Classification (NCBI taxonomy): domain Eukaryota; kingdom Viridiplantae; phylum Streptophyta; class Magnoliopsida; order Solanales; family Solanaceae; genus Capsicum; species Capsicum baccatum. Next base: position 67,557,180 of record CM061558.1, on the reverse strand, counting down.
TAAGCAACTTTTCATCTTTCCTTTCCTTTTTCTTTTCATAACATACCTCTTATGATAGCAATTCTTTTTCATAACACATTCAAGCACCAATACATTCTAAAGCATCATACTCACCCAATTTCCTCTTATTTCGTCACATGACTTTACACTTTAAAGCACTTAGGAATTTGGATCAAATTATGGTCTTAAAAAAATAGATTAGGCTACATATGAGGTTGTCAAAGAAAATAGGCTAAAGGCTCAAAAGGGTTAACTAGGATAATGTCCATGGGTAGGTAAAAATGAATGTAAATAATCATAGGTTGCCAAAGAAATGCCTAAATCATCTCCTAAACTTGCACTCTTTATTTTCGCTTTACATACATATCAGGCAAGTTCTAGCATCAGCCACAAACACAGAATATACTATATCCTCACACACACAAGGCACATGGTCGACTTTATTGGTGTAGTATAGACTCTTGACCCAATAACTGAAGGAATTATACCACACAATATCACGTAGTGAGTCACACTTAGAGCCTAAACATCTCAATAGTCATGATTTTAGCACAAACTCTTGTTATAATCTCATGCTGCCTATTAGAATAATTTTATGCGAAGCTAAGTAAAAAAAATTTAATCTACAAAAAACTCAAACAAACAAACATAAATAAATGCAAATGCGGATAGAGAAGTAAAGCATGCAAATACCACCACCCCACACTTAAGCGGGACACTGCCCTCAGTGGAAAATAAATATGAACAACCTGGTCAGTCGGACTTCTCCTCTATGTCGGGGGTCATAACCCCTTCGTCGGAATCATCATAGGAGTCGTCGTCATCAGAATTCTCCTCCACGTCGGAGTCTGGCATTTGTCGATCATCATCGGTCGGCACATCGTCATCAAGAGGTTCCTCAAAGTATGTACCTACTCCACACATCTCCCTTGCATGCACATTCATTGGATAGTCATGATCCAGCTGTTGGAGCTCTGCAGCAGTTGGAACACGACCTCCGCTCATCATTGTAAATTGAGTCATGCCATAAAGATGGCGAAAGAAACTCTCATCCCGAGCATGTCTCTTTGCCGTAGTAAGGTTGACGCCATGTGTTGATTCAACATCTTTGACCTTTGTGAGGTCAACCTTCTTCGGATTGTGTGGGAGTTTATGATCAGCTGGCTCCTCTTTGATGTCCTCCTTCCTCAAGATTGCAGTCAACAGATTGCCGAAGCTGAAATGGGACAGCTTGTGTAGCCTAGCCTTCCGCATTATAGATCGAATGATTGCCCCAATGTTGATAGGGACATTCGTCATCAATGTATATACCAAGAACACTCTATCTCTTGTTATTTTGGTGTATTGCATCCCTGGAATAATGCAAGAGTTGACTATACGCAACCATATCCTTGATTCCCTATTCAAAGGAGCATATGGGAAGGTGTTGTGTCGTCTGGTGTCTTTATGTCTGCTCCACCTTGCCATGGATCTAGTTCCACAAAGTGTGTGTTGAATTGATCTATATGGAGATCTACTGTACAGCTCTTTGAATGGTGATGGATCAACAGCAGGCAAGCCAAGAAAGGAGTTGAAGAACTCCGCATGTAGTTGCAGAACTTAGCCCCGAATCTTGACTTCGCTGCCTGTGGTTTTTGGCGACTAGTTGGAATAAAATTCCCTTGTTAAATCAAGATTACATGCTCCCATGTCGCGGAAGATGAAATCCAGATTGAGTGCCATGATTTTTGCCAACATGCGCGGCTCCTTCTTCGCTAGGCAGTCCTTGTTGATCAAGTTGACATGAACGTATTTTCCTTCCCTGTTGTTCCTATACCATTCCTTGGCTTCCTCCTCAAGAACCCATTTTATTCCAAACATGCGGCGTGGTAATTGCATTGAGGATGATTCTCCTTGGTCCTTGCGACCTCTTTTCTTGCCCTTTTGGGAAGTGGTAGCCTTGTCTTGTCTTGCTTTAGGAGACATTGTACCTGAGACTTAAACACATTCATGTTGATACAATCTATAAACAAGCCATAGGGGTACCACCCCACACTTAAATTTGTTGATACAAATTAGTGAAGTGAAAGTAGTCGATTACTTAGACTTCGTCAACATACGCTGTAGGAGCTATATTCCGATAAGAAAATCAGAGAGGTATCACTTCTTGCAACCTTTGCAATACTTTCATGTTATGTATAACAATACTACTACATAGGGATGACATCATGGTATAGTTTCTATTAATAATCACAACCTCCTATGTCGGTAGGCAACTATAAGTCTTATTCCGATGAATGGGATCTTCTAACATGTAGGTCTTCAAGTGACAAGGTTATGCAATGTTCATGACTGTAGCAATTCCACAATTAGTATAACAATGCATCAAAATCAAATTCAAGTCGGAAATAGTTTAAGATTATCTTAACGTATATGTTCACTCACATGGTTTTGTATCAATAATTCAAACACATTAACATCTCCAATATTTCTTCAAGATGTAGCAATTCATAATAGACATAGCAACGTAGCATTTACGAGAAATAGATGAAGAACAAGAGAGTACTTAAGTGATTGAAGCCTTTGGAGATGTTCTTGTGAAGTGGGAGAGCAAAAAGAAAAGTTTTGGGAGGATTTGGATGCTATGTGCGGCGCCTAGGTCAAGATTTCAATGTGTTTATGTTTCAAGACTAAGTACCCTTTATATAGTAAAAGAATGGGTCGGGTTTTGACCCATTTAAAATCGGTTTTGGAGACAAAAAGTGACCATAGGCGGCGCCTTTAGCTTTGCCTATGCATCGTATAGGCGGCGCCTAATGCAAAGCATTTGTTAGCATAGACGGCGCCTAGTGCAATGCCTTTAGTGACCATAGGCGGCGCCTATAGCATGGCATATGAGATTCCGAGACCAAATGCTTTAGCATAGGCGGCGCCTATGCTATTGCATACTTGAGCATGGGCGGCGCCTATGCCTTTGCACACTAGATTCCGAGACCTTAGGCTATAGTATAGACGTTGCCTTGTTCGTGGCCTAGTTTTGCCTAGGCCTAGCCTTGCTCGATGCCTATTTTGTTATGAGCAATGCTCAATCCATAGCCTTATGCATCTTAATTCCAAACTTACCACCTTTACCATGCACTACATCCAAATCGTCATTTGAAACCAATCTCCTCGTTGAATACCTCTTGCACCTACATTTGCTCAAAACCAATGAAAACGATTAGTACGATGGGTTGCCTACCATCTAGCGCCTCAGTTTTGGTCGTGGCACGACTCTTATTTTTGGATTTTCATTAATCAAAAGCGAAACACATACTAAAAAAATGAAAAACGATAAACGATGGGTTGCCTCCCATCTAGCGTCGTATTTATTGTCGTGGCTCGACATAGTTACCTTGAGTACTTAGACTTCGTCGAGATAAGTGATGGCCATATAATTCATCGAGTCAAGAGGATCGATATAAGGTTTAACACGTTGACCATTCACCTTGAAGACAACACCATTATTGTCTTCCAATTCAACTACTCCAGACGAGTAGACTTGGATAACTTTGTATGGACTAGACCACCTAGACTTTAAATTACCTGGGATCAGCTTCAATATAGAGTTGAATAGAAGTACCATATCATCCTTTTGAAAGTTTCATCGAACAATCCGTTGATCATGATACTTCTTCATCCGCTCCTTGTATAGGTCTGACCTTTCATAAGCATGGAGATGGAACTCATCTAATTCGTTCAGCTGCTCCAACCTCAGATTCATCGCATCATCACAATTCAAATTCAATTACTTCAACGCCTACAATGCCTTATGTTCGAGCTCAATGGGTAAATGACAAGCCTTCCCATAAACTAGTTGATAAGGGGACATGCCGATGGGTGTTTTGAATGCAGTCCTATACGCCCATAGTGCATCATCTAGCTTCCGAGACCAATCCTTTCTATTAGCATTTACCATCTTCGCAAGGATTTGCTTGATCTCCCGATTGGAAACCTCTACTTGGCCACTCGTTTATGGGTGATAAGGCGTGGCTACCTTATGTTGCTTGACACCATACTTGGCCAACACGGATTTTAATAGCTTGTTGCAAAAGTGAGATCCTCCACCACTTATGATAGTACGTGGTACTCCAAAGCGAGAGAAGATATTCCTCTTCAAAAATGCTACAACACGTTTTCCCTCGTTGTCGTCCAATGCTACAACTTCAACCCATTTCGAGACATAATCTACAGCAACTAAGATGTACTTCATTCCAAACGAGTTCACGAATGGACCCATGAAATCAATGCCCCAAACATCAAAGAGTTCTACCTCAAGAATTTTCGACATAGGCATCTCATGGTGTTTCGAAATAGCACCTTGTATTTGGCATTGGTCGCATCTTCTAACAAAGTCATAGGCATCTCTAAATATCGAAGGCCAATAATATCTACTCTGCAATACTTTTCTTGCCGTCCGATTGCCTACGTGATGTCCTCCAACTTGGGAAGTGTGGCATGCTTCCAATATAGCAGGAACCTCTATATGGGATATACATCGTCGAATAATACCATCCGCACATCGTCGAAACAAATATGGCTCATCCCAATAGTAGTGCTGTACGTCATTCATAAACTTTCTCTTTTGATGGTATGATAAATTGGCAGGTATTACATTACTCACCACAAAATTTGCAAAGTCGGCATACCATGGTAACTTTTCTGTTATTGTCGCTAGGATCTCCTCGTCAGGGAATGCATCATCAATCTCCATATCAGGCTGCGCCACATTCTCTTTCTCGAGTCTAGATAGATGGTTGGCCACTTGGTTCTCACAACCTCTTCTATCTTTAACTTCGAAATCAAACTCTTCCAGCAGCAATACCCATCGAATTAGTCTTGGTTTTGCATCCTTCTTTGTCATTAGATACCTAAGAGCTGCATGGTCTGTATGAACGATCACCTTAGTACCCAATAGATAGGCACGAAACTTCTCAAACGCATACACACCCGCTAGGAGCTCTTGTTCTGTCACAGTGTAGTTGTTTTGGGATTTATTTAGGACCTTACTCGCATAGTAGATAGGATGAAATAATTTCTCCTTTCTCTGACCAAGCACGGCTCCAACGGCTACACCACTAGCATCACACATGACTTCGAACGGGAGAGACCAATCTGGTGTTACCATGATAGGGGCTTCAATGAGTTTTCCTTTGAGGCATCCAAATGCCTTTAAGCAATCTTTATTGAAGTCAAACTTCGCATCTTTCTCCAAGAGCTTGCACAATGGACTAGCAATTTTGGAGAAGTCTTTGATGAACCGACGATAGATACCTGCATGGCCGAGAAAACTACGAACTCCCTTCATCGAAATTGGAGGCGGTAGCTTCTCAATGACTTTGATTTTCGCTCGATCAACCTTAATTCCTCTTTCGGAGATTTTGTGCCCAAGAACGATTCCTTCTTTTACCATGAAGTGGCACTTCTCCCAATTCAGCACTAGGTTGAATTCTACGCATCTTTGTAATGCCATACTTAGGTTTGCCAAGCACACTTCAAAAGACTCACCAACAACTGAAAAGTCATCCATAAATACCTCCAAAGTGTCTTCAACCATATCAGAAAAAATTGACATCATACAAAGTTGAAAGGTGGCTGGTGCGTTACATAACCCGAATGGCATACGTTTGAAGGCAAATGTACCATATGGGCATGTAAACGTTGTCTTCTCTTGGTCTTCGGGTGCAATACAAATCTGATTATAGCCTGAATAACCGTCTAAGAAGCAAAACCATCCTTTCCCCGCTAATCGATCTAGCATTTGGTCCATAAATGGCATTGGAAAGTGATCTTTGTGTGTCCAAGAATTCAACTTTTGGTAGTCCATGCATACTCTCCATCCAGTGACGGGTCTGAGTGGAATAAGCTCATTCTTCGCATTCGCGACCACCGTCATGCCTCCTTTCTTAGGAATACATTGTACCGGGCTTACCCATGTACTATCAGAGATTGGATACACAACCCCTGCATCTAACCACTTGATAATTTCTTTCTTCACCACTTCTTGCATAGGTGGGTTTAGACGTCTTTGATGCTCAATGGTGGGTGTGCAATTCTCTTCAAGCTAAATTTTATGTGTACAAATCCCAGGTGGAATACCAATAATATCCGCAATGGTCCATCCAATAGCTCTAATATACTTCCGCAGAATAGCAATAAGAGCTGCAACTTGTTGCTCACCCAAATCTGCTGCAACAATGACTGGAAGTGTGTTTCCGCTTCCTAGGAATGCATACTTTAAATGTCTTGGCAGCTCCTTTAATTCTAATGTGGGTGGTTCTTCAATAGATGGCTTAGCTGGTGGTGTGGGTCGATTCTTGAGATCAAGGTCCAGCTTCTTGGGAGCATAGAGACATGTCCCTAATCCTGATAGAGCACCAATAACTTCTTCACAATTTTCAGCATCCTAATTTTCTCCATTCATGATCACAACCGCCAAAGAGTCATCAATAATTTGCTCTTCTTCAAGTAATTCTTTCTCGTCATCAAAGAAAACATCAGCCACCAAAAATACACTCAGATCTTTGGGTTGCTTCTTTGATTTGCAGACATCGAAGCGAACAACTTCGTCATTTATTCGGAACGAAAGCTCATTAGCTCTCAAATCAATAAGCACGCTTCCCGTAGCAAGGAAAGGATGCCCCAAGATTATAGGAACTTCTGAGCCTACCTCACAATCCAAAATAACAAAGTCTGCCGAAAAGATAAATGAAGAAACCTTTACCAAGACATCACATAGAATACCAACAGGTCGTTTTACCGACCTATCCGCCATTACGAGCCTCATGTTGGTTGGAGTAGGATCACCCAATCCCAACTTCTTATAGATAGATAATGGAATCAAATTGATGCTGGCTCCTAGGTCGCATAATGCTTTGGCAAAATTCAAAGATCCAACGGTGCAAGGAATAGTGAAAGCACCGGGGTCAGCCTTCTTCTGAACTATTGATTGGGTAGCGATTGAGCTGCAGTGATGAACATCATCTTTCAACTCATAACTTGCTGCCCGCTTTTTTGTCAAAAGATCCTTCATAAATTTCGTATACCCAGGCATTTGTTCGAGTGCCTCCACCAATGGAACATTAATGGTCAGCTGCTTTAACATAGTCATGAATTTGCTGAACTTCGTGTCATCTGCCACCTTCTTCAATCTTTGAGGGAAAGGTGGTGGTGGGTATGGAATTGTTCTCTCCACGGCTTTCTTCTCCTCTTGCTTCCATTTTTCAGATTTTTCAGGTTGCAATCCATTGGGATTGACGTCATGGACGTTGTGCCCTTTTTCTGCGGATTCATCTCCTTTCGCCTTATCATCAATGTCCACTACTTCGTCATCCTCTTTCTTGCTTTTTGCTGAAGTTTCCAGCACCTTACCTCTCCGGGTAGTAATGGCCATGCATGACCCATCATTCCTTGGGTTTTGCACAGTATCGCTAGGTAAGGTGCCAGCCTTTCTTTGATTGAGTGCTGCTGAAAGTTGGCTCAATTGCTGCTCTATTTGCTTGATTGAAGTGGAATGAGAATCAACTATTTGTTTCATAGAGGACAAATCATTAACTACCTCAGTTACTGCAGCGCTTGTTGCTTCCACTCCTTTCAATATTTTAGCCAGCATGTCATCCATACTTCCAGAACTAGATGTGGTGGCGTCACGTCTTACAGAGGGAACGTACAAACCACTCTTTTCATTCTTGTTCTTCCAACTACCTTGGTCCTTGTTTCCAGATTTATCATAATAGTTCCGACCTTGGTTTCCTTGGGTATTACCTCGGAAACCCCCCTGATTGTTCAAGTAGTTGGCCTCTTCTTCCGAATCAGATTTGTCTCTTCCTTTTGACGCAATAGCTTTCACTTTTTCGGTCTTCCCTGATAATAAATGCTGTGTAAGAAGATCTACTTGTGTTTTCATGTGCGCCATATCTTGATCACGTTCTTCTTCTCTTCTTCTTTGGTCTGCGGTCATGCCAATAGATAAAGTGGGGCTTGCTACCTCAGAATCCCTGGTATGTCAAGCTCTACTTTGCTTCATCATACGATCTAGCATATTGCTTGCTTGACCAAAGGTGAGGTCCATAAAAGATCCTCTAGCCGCATTATCCACCACTGGTTTAGTTATTGAATTCAAGGCTCTGTATAATATCTCCATTAGGTGAACATTAGTCATATGATGGTTTGGGCATCTCGTTAGCTTTGTCTTGAACCTCTCCCATGTTTCATGAAGGGCTTCAGTTGGAAGCTGACGAAAGTAGCTGATTTCATCTCTCAATTGTGCTCTTTTGGATGGCGGAAAGAATCTTTCTAGGAAAACGTCTCTCAATTGCCTCCAATTTTTAATAGAATCAGGAGTCAGCCCATTCAACCATAGAGTTGCCTCTCCAGACAGAGACAATGGAAATAGACGTAATCGAATTGCATTCTGACCAACACCAGGATTGTCAAACGACTTGCATGTAGAAATAAAGTTGATGAGATGCATATTTGGATCATCGCCTGCTAGTCCACCAAATAATCCCTTGAGTTGCAATAACTGGATCATGGTGCTTGTGATATTGAACTTGGCTTCGGGCGCTAATGGTGGAGGAATAATGGCTCCAGTGGCTCCGGCTCCATCAAGATCATCATCATCATCGTCGAAAGATGGTTGCATGGGTTGGCGATCATACTTAAACCGAGCTTGATGACCTTTTCTGTTGGTAGGTGTTGCGATTTCAGCATCATGCCTTGGGTTTAGTAACTCGTCATCACCTAAATCCTCATCGTCAGGATTTGTTGCTCGCCCAGGATTATTAATGTTTTGTTGTTGAACTTGAGCGGTGGCAAGAGCAGCTAATCTCGCCTATTCCTGTTGAGCAACCATTCTTTCGATTTCGTGTTGTACCTCCATTCTGCCAATACGTTGTGGTTCAGGATTGATAGGTAATAACGGTTGACCAGAACTTCGAGTATGGGGCATGCACTGAATAAAAGCCTGCAGTAAACAAAAACAAAAACTGAAAGTAAAAGTACGAGAGTCTTTGACCAAAGGGTCTAGTAATTATCACAAACTTAATTGACACTCGTATTCCCCGGCAACGGCGCCAATTTTTGATAACGCTCAATCTATAGCTCTCGTAGGAGTGTAAAGCGGTCGCTAGCAAATATAGAACCCAACTGGGTTGGGTATCGATCCCACAGGGAATAGCTTGGTCAACAAGTCAGCAACGATTACTAGACTTTTAGTGCAAGTCTCGTAAGAAGGGGGGATTGTAATGTGTAACCAAAATATTAAAGTAAAAACTGAAATAGCAAAGTAAACAGAAAGAATAGTTATTAAGTTGTAAACAATGAGAATTGAAGAGTTGGAGTTATGTCTACCTTCTGAGTTATACGTCTCTATTGGCTATGAGTGTGTTGAATTCCGACATGCATGTGCTTATAGAGAATTGTATTCGATGGTAAATCCAGGCGTCTTTTGACCTATTCGAGGATTATTTCACTTTAACTCTTTCGAGCTTAAAGCGTGTCTAACGGTACGAATTCTCCAAGAGGTTAATCCAGTTACGGCACTAACTTTTTAATAGGGGATGGGACCCTACTACCTTGACATTATCTCTTTTCCAGACAGATAACCTTTCTTTCGAACAAGTTAAATGTTATACTGGCGTATTCTTGCGTTTGCAAACACAAAGAATTTAGATTAAGATGAAAAGAATAATGATATAAGCAGCATACGTGTCACGAACTCACAAGCTCATAGTAATAGATAGTATCTCATTCGGCTTTCATAACCCCAACAGAGAAGTTTAGTTACCCATGAGTGCGAAGGAAATCACAATTGACATTGTTATTATACCACAATAAGAATTTAGTGTAGCACAAGTGTGGTAGGCGTTAGGCGTGATTTCTTGCAAGTAACGTTTCTCTTGTTGCGGAAATTAAGAATAGATGAATAGAAGAAGAATAAAAAGTAGAATTAATGGAAGGGTTAGAAGAAGAGTTATAGAGTAATAGAATTAATGAGGAATGAATTAGAAGTAGTATGTATTAAAAGTAGAATATGTATATAAAAATCTCTAGCAAAATAGGGTATTTATAATACCCATATCCTATTCCTACTAAGCTAATGAAATACTTAACCAAATCCTAATAAGCTAATGAAATACTTAACCAAATTGTACTAGGTTAATGTATCATTATCCTAATCATAATAAATTACTGCTAGTCCCCAAAGTCTTCAGAATTGTTGTTTTAGCCCGGGACAGGTTTCCCATGCATCACTTTTGGTCCTTAGGCATCCAAGCTTCCTTTTATCCTTTCGTGAAGCTTTATTTGGCGTCAAGTAATCCATAAAATGCTGAATTCTGCATAATTTATACCTGAAACTTTGCTAATCATGTTCGTTAGCTCACTTACAGGAAAAAGGACTAAAAGTGCATGAAATATATAATTTGTTCTCAAAACTAGGCTAAAATATGGGTAAAATATAGCACTATAGGCGTGTGAATTCGCCTATCATCACCCAGCTACCAACATTAATGAATTATCAAAAACATAGTCTAAATGCAGTCACAACTGTCAACATTTGCACAAGGGAAACTGTCAGTCTACACCAACTACTTATAGAGATTGAACATTGGAGTTTTCTTGACTCAAGTGTGCATCCTTGGACCTTGTTTCCATTTATTTTTTGCCTCTCATTTCTTTTCATTGCCTGGAGGTCATAGCTTTTTTTTCTTTTCATTTTACACCAGTTTTGGGTGTATATCCGAGATTTTCAATCATAATTGCTGAAAATTTGGCAGTTTGAATCTCTCACTAGGCATTCCCGGCTGCTCAAATGAAAGAAGTGTTAACATTTATATAAATTATAGTAAATAAAATTTAGATAGTAAAGGGACTAATAACACACTTACTAGCTACTACAATTCGTCAAATTACAGGAATATTGTATTCACCATTCAGCTATAGCTAACTGATTGACATAATTAACAGTAATGTGGCCTTGAATATACAAGCAAATTCACTTGCACGAACAAAGAAAATCAAATCCTAGAACAAAAATCAGTAACAAATCCTAAAACTAATGTAAATTTTTAGGATCAGAATTAAAGCCTACTGACCAGATTCTTGTTGAGGGAAAAGGAACTGTTGTCATCAAAATAAGTTCAGGTAATAAAGAAATTTCAGATGTTCTTTATGTACCTGATATTGGTCAAAACTTGTTGAGTATTTGTCAGTTGGTAGAAAAAGAAGACGAAGTATCCTTTGAGGATAAACATTGCTTCATCAATGATGGTGCTGGAAAAGAAGTTTTAAACATTAAGATGAAAAGTAAACATTTCTTGTTTGATCCAACAGAAGAAGTTTCTATAGAACCTGAAAAAGATCATAGGCTGGAAAAATAAAAGATAATTCTCTAATTGAAAAAGCACAAGCAATATGTGAACCTGCAGGGTTTAAAGGAGCTTTCAATGTCCCTAAAAGAATTGAAGCTAAGGAGAAGTTATATATGTTTCAGAAAAATATAAAGGGTAAGTTTAAATTCAAGATGCAACCAAAACAAGAAGGCACACAAAAGGATTTAATAGTCAAGGGTTGCATTCAAGATGACAAGTGAATTTAGTTCACTACAAGCCAAAAGATAGATTGCCGATTTATTCCCAAGGTCACTTTAGGTTATCAAGTACGGAGATCCCAAGATAGAAGATCAAAATTTTGCAGTTACTAAAGCAAGGAGGAGTGTTAAAAGTTTCTGTAAGGAATAATCCACGCGATTTATGTTTTGATTTTCTCCCTTTTTTCATACAAATCCTAGTCAAATTAAGATTCCTATTTGTTATAGGAGACTGATTAGTTATTATTTTTGGTAGCAAATAGGATCTCTTTTATGGAAAGTTTAATTTATTTTTGGTTGTAATAGCACTATTTAAGAAGGATTTGATGATCAATAATATGTAGCTTTTATCATAAAATAAAGATAAACTTCTCTGTGCCTCTCTCTTCTAATTCATCTCGATTTTCGGTTTTTAACTGTATTAAAACCAATGCCAATTTTAACTTCTATACTATTTCTACTCTTCGTTTATCTGAACATACTTATGTTGCCACAATTACACCTCCTAAAAAGTATAATGCAGTCATTATCAAATAAAGAACCCAACAAATGATTGGGTCAAACTATAATACCCTGACTTTTACTTAAGCCTAAATCTGTCTTTTGAGTAGATATGTATGACTTCCAAAGTGATTGATTTTTAAAACATTTATTATTTCTCTAATTTATACTTTTTTTCATGTAGATCATTGAATAATCTTTTCATCGATACCAATTTCATTGAAATCCGACTTCGAACGAGGGAGTTATAGCCGTTTTACTCAGCGATATCGGATTGCCCAGGTCTGACTGTCGACCTGGCGGACCATCAGGTCCTTGGTGGACCGTTAAGTGTCCCTTCAAGCCAAGGCAATGAACCCTCTTCCTGGTCACCGTGTGACGGTCAAGATGGTGGACCGTCAAAAATTTGATGGACCGTCAAGGGCTCTGTCAAGTCGAGACAAAATGTCTCATTTCTGGCCCTCGAGTGACGGATGACTTGGTGGTCCATCAGTTTCCTGAAGGACCGTCACTTTGACCATTACGTTGAGGTATAATGGCCCAAATTTGGCACTCGAGTGACGGACGACTTGGTGGACAGTCAGTTTCCTGATGGACCGTCACTTTGACTGTCCCGTCGAGGCAGAACATTCCAGTTTTGGCACTCGAGTGACAGACGATTTGGTGGACAATCAGGAGACTTGACAGATCTTCAGATCGACCATCACAATCCTCGATCAGTGAATTTTAGCTTTTTTAAAAGGGAATTTTGGACATTTCCGCTCCTTATTGCTTTATATATACATCAAAGTAGTAAAGAGAAGATCATTTTCTCCTATTTCTCTCCAATTTCTCCAAGAATTTTCTAGAAAACTAGGGTTTACTCTCAACCCAAAAATCAAAACTCCTTCCAATAAATTCAAGGATCTTCCATAGATTTCTCTAAGTTGTCTAAGAATTAAGATCCCCTAGTCAAAGGCATCAATGATCTTAGCTCAAAAATATAAGGAAGAAGTTCCAAACAAGTTTCTACATCTCCAAATTTATAATCCAAGGTATGTGGGGCTTGAACAAGAACACTCCTTTCGTTCTTCTGCCTAAAGATTTACTTTCGATTATTGATTTACATGATTTTGCAAGTGGGTTTAAACCCAAGTTTATTTATTTATGATTTATGAGATTTGAGTTGAATAAGTTTGATATTTATGATCATTTCACCATCATGTTTCTTAAATTGAGAATTTATTCCATGAGTTGCATATTGTCATTATGTATTGATGATTTCTAAGCGATTTAAGACAAGTGTCATGAGTTATGCCTTTTCATGAGAAATTTGACTATTGAATATATATCGATATTTGAGATTGAAAGTCAAGAATGAGTCCTATGATTTTTCCTTGAAGCTTTTGATATTTGAAAATGATTCAAAAAGCAAATGTACTTGATGTTGAGAAAGATTGTGTTGAGTTGAGTCGAGTTAGGAATCCACAAGATGTTTATAATTTACAGATAAGATATATATTTATGTTTTGGTGTTTATAATAGACCTATGAGTTGATATTGATTAAGGTGGATTTCCTAATGTATTCTAAGCTGAGTCTGGGAGGAGTATTTAGCAACGAGCGGGAAATGTGGTATTTCCCCAAAACTACGTGCCACCATAGGATTGATGTTGATAATTGTGGGCTAGAGGCCGAGTATGGGATTGTGATAACGAGATTGAGGTTGTACTCCCCGTCAAGAGTACGACACCCCCGCCAGTGTAGGGTTCTCTTCTTAGGAGGGCAAAACATTGGACTCCATGCGGCCACATGGTGTAGTTATGTCGGTTATAAGAAACTCCCACGTCCATAATTATCTAAGTACCATGAGTTACCGAGTCACTCTAAGTCATGAGTCAAAGAGTTTGAGTTGAGTTAAATGATTTATGAGATTTATGAAGCATATGTTATTACTGATGACTTACGGAAATGATGTTTTAGATAATTCAAGCGAAGAGAGTTATTATTGTCAGCATGCATGATTTTCTTATACATTTATGATATTATTTAATATGTTGCATCCAACCTTACATACTCAGTACATTCCTAATTACTGATTCCCATACTCTTTTGTATTCTATATTTTGTCATGTTATAGGTTTAGGTACTCAGTCTCAACAACGATAGTGATCTTTGAGTACCTTCAACTACATTTCTGCGGTTGGTGAGTTCTCATGGTTCGAGGACCTGTGTCTTCGATTTTTGTCTTGTTAATAGATGGTTGTTTACTTTTAATCAGCACGAGTCAGCTGATGGCTCCTCAGTCCTATGTAGTAGAGGCTTTGTCAAACTAGTGTACCAGCGTGTATAGATATTTCAGTATTTTGTTTGTACAGGGCAGTATTACTTCGTATTTCAGTATGTTCATGACATGGTTATTCCTCTTTATCTTAGCATAATTTGCGCTATAATGAGTTCTGAAAGTGATGATAGGCTTAGAGGGTTACCTTGAGTCCACGGGTGGCCTTGAGCACCATGTGACATCTCGGAATAGGTTCTTGGGGTGTTACACGAACCCACAAGGAATAGGATGTATCTCTGTCAAGAATGTACTAATGTAGTCAAAAAGTGAAGAAAGTAAATGGGGGGATTTTGTAATGACAGTAGCAGTAGTAGTAACAAATCTTGAACACTTTAGGTTGAAATCAGTATGAGACACTAGAATTGTGTTCCCCCTGACTTTCTAACTCCGAAAACTTATCATGCTAGTCAGATTATCTCAGTGGATTACAAGCAGAATCTAACAAGTTATGTTTCACAAATCGTCTCACAACACATTTTGGTGAATCTCACTTAACTCCTCTCGGTCTCAGAGTGTCGCATTACTAACCCTTGTCTTAGATCCTAGATTCACTATCTCCTTTCGGTCTCAAGTTAATTAGATGAAGATTAGTAGCTTAAATTACTATTGCAATCTTCTTTTCTAATATCAAACTCTCTCTCAAGTTAGTATCAAATACATGTGGATTCGTAGAGTCTGCAATCACTAAGAAAGCAATCAATTTAAAGAAAACCATAATACTTGCATAAACACCGATCAAGAAAGACTTTGCACTTCCTCTACTATGTTATTCCATAAAGGTTCCCATAACCCTAGTTAAGAGGTTTATCTGCTCAGGTTTTAAAGAACACCTATCGAATTCATAATCGAAATCATATGAATAGTATCATAATAAATTAAGAATGAAAATTAGAATCTCAAATTAATCTCAAACCGTAAAAGTTAAGAACAAGAATTTAAAAATCAAAAGTGTACCTTAGAACTCAATGTAATGTTTTAAGTATGCAAAGTGAGTAAAATAATAACAAAAAATCAATGGATTTTTTTTAGGATACCTCAAAAAATCTAAAAACTCTAACAAATAAAATAGGAAACAAAGTCGGCACCTTCTTAACACCCCACTTATAGGCCATAGATACTACCTACGGGCCCTAGGTGAGTTCGTAGGTCTTAGAGAAAAATCTAGGCTTTAGATACCTACTTACTAGGGGTACCTATGGGGGATGTAGGTACCATTTACGCCTCGTAAGAAGGCCTTCGTAATTCTCAGAACCAAAATCAACTTTTAGAATCAACTTTCTACAACCTACTGACCTACTTACGATAGGCGTAAGTACAACTTATGGCCTGTGGGTGGGGTCCGTAAGTGTCTCCCAACTGCACTTCATCATACTTTTCTCTTTTTCTACTCTAAAACCTATTTTCCTGTAAAACAAACAAAAAAACACATCACATCTAACAAAAAGGACCTAAGTACTTGCATAGTTTTTGATTTTAAGCATTGAAAGTGTCATGAAATTATGGTACATCAACGCCCTTAACTTGGAACGTTTGCGTGTCCTTAGGAAACTAATACATAACAAAGAACACATGATTCTTCATTAAATGAAATCTAAGGCACCTACAATAGTCAACTCAATTTCAGCTAAAAACCTCTTAACCCCTCCTATATCCACTTTTCAAAACCACTGTGTGAATACATATAGCACAAGTGTATGACATCAAGGATTCAAGTAATGGCATTACATTAGAAACATAAAATCAAGTGTATATGCAATCTACACTACCCGAATAGATAAACAGTTTACAACATAACCCATATAACCTCATAGAAAAGAAGTCCCAGCTCTCACAGTATGTAATGCCCCAAAATTGGATCCTGAGACATCACACGGTGTTTAGGAGAAAAAGTAACCCCAAGCTAACCCTCCTACTGACATAGCTCATAAGCAACTGAATAAAATGATTAAATCTATAGAAATCAGCAAAAACATAGCCTTTCCTGAACTTGATCAATACAAATATGAACTCTACACGATTACAACTCTACCTTTACAAAATAAAACTGAAACTAAATACATCAACTTTTTCTAACTGTCTATGAAGCCTCTACTGGTACTGACATTAGATAGCCGGTTCATGACTCCCAACTATCCAAGCTCAACGACTAAAATAAGAAAATACAATACTTCTCGAACTGTATAACTAATTCAAGCCCTTGAATCAAAAGGACTCACCACCTGCTGACTGGAAGTTGCACACTGAGTGAATATGGTAGGCGCACTACCACTTGTACCTACATTATGAGACAATGTCGCACATAGACATATATATATGGGTCAGTACTTTGGGAATGTACTGAGTATGCGGGGTGTATGCAACATTTTTAAATAATATCATGTGTAAAATAAAATCATGCAGGCTGACAATAATGGCTCTCTTCACTTGAAGTAAACTGTAATATAGTTTCTCATAAATCATCAATAGTAACACATGCTTCATAAATCTCATAAATCATTGGACTCAACTCGAAACTCTTTGACTCAAGACTTAGAGTGATTTCGTGACTCAAGAAACTTAGACTATTATGGACTTGGGAGTTTCTTATAACTGACATAAACCATGTGATCTTACATGAAGTCCAACGTCTTGCCCACGTTGGAGAGAGCTGTTCTATCCTTGCCATCGGACTAGAACCTTAACTTTAGTGATCACTGTCTTGGCCTTTGGCCCTTAATCTTTATCCTACGGTAGTACGTAGTTCTGGGGAGGTAGGATGCGCTGAACCCACACTTCCCACTCGGTGCTAAATACTACTCCCAGACTCAATATTAGAACGCGTTAGGAAATCTACATTAATTAACTCAAGGGTCTACCATAGAGACCAAAATCATAAATATATCTCATCGGTAAATCATAAATAATTTGTGGATTCCTAACTTGACTCAACTCAAAACAATCTTTCTTAACATCAAGTGGACTTGCTTATTAACTCATATCAAATGTCAAAACTTCAAGAAAGCATCACAAGATTCATTCTTGACTCTTAAACTCAAACGTCAATATATATATTCAATAATCAACTTCTCATGGAAAAGTTTAAAATCATGACTCTTATCATTTATCACTTGGAAATCATCAATCCTAATTCATAGTAGCAATATACAATTCATAGCATAAGTTCTCAATTTAGGAAATAAAACAATGAAATAGTCATGTATATCAATCTTGAATAACTCAATTCTAATAACTCAATCATAAAGTAATTTGGGTATAAACCCACTTTTCACAATCATGAAATTCCAATAGTAAAAATCATTTCTTTGGGCACAAGAATGAAAGGATATTCTTGTTCAAGCCCCACATACCTTGATTATGATTTTTGATATGAAGAAACTTGATTGGAACTTCTTTCTCTCACTTATGATCTAAGTTTCTTGATGCCTTGACTTAGATATCTTAAATCTTGAACCACTTGAAGGTATTTATAGAAGGTTCTTGAATTTTCTTGGAGAAGATTGGATTTTCGGGTTGAGAGAAAACCCTAGATTCTTGAATGTTCTTGGAAAGAAATTAGAGAGAAATGAATTTCTCTTCTCTACTTGGATATATATATAGGGTAAGAACGGGTGGGAAAAACTAAAATACCCTTGAGCTAATTCTAGAACTGGAGCCCGATTTTTAGCCCTGGCGCGACGTGCCAGGATTGCGGTCCTTCATTGGATTTGGACAATTTGGAAACTGCTCAGTGGCATGATCCGGTGAAATTGCATTGTCACCTTGGTTGTGACCTGGAAGGGCACGACGATAGGGTGGAATCACATTGGTGCACTGGAATTTGACGATCCTAATATTGAGCCTTGACACGATGCGTCAATATCGCGGAGGCTTACTGGAAAATGACAATTGCCATTTT
Organism: Capsicum baccatum var. pendulum; assembly: GCA_030864225.1. Taxonomy (NCBI): domain Eukaryota; kingdom Viridiplantae; phylum Streptophyta; class Magnoliopsida; order Solanales; family Solanaceae; genus Capsicum; species Capsicum baccatum. Next base: position 67,538,854 of record CM061558.1, on the reverse strand, counting down.
GGCTGGCTTCGCGATGCGCTAAAGTGCTAGGTGTCACACCGTCTCACTAAAATGACTCTAACTCTTCACCCGAGTGTCAGATTTGGGCAAATTTTGTATCGATGGAAAGCTTATTCAATGCTATAAGATAAAAAGTCGAAATTAGGGAAATTCTACACTGTTCAATCATCATTTACTTTGGAAGTAATTTCCATATACTCAAAAGATGGATATAGACTTAAGGAACGATCAGGGTATTACAATATCTCCCCCTTGGAAACATTCATCCTCGAATGTTGCTAGTTTGGCCAAGAATACAGAGAAAACTGGAGATACACAGCTGAAACAACTTGCTAATCTGAATCTATATCTTTTTAAACTTTGGAGTACTTCATTGAATATATAAACTCGAGATGAGAATAGCTATACCGCTGTGTCCAAGACTGGAAAAAAATAGAATAGAGGACAACAGTAATTCTCGACTGAGTCTGAGCTGATTTGCCTTCTGCTTATAATAAAAAGTGGGCTCATACTGAGAGTTTAGGATTCACTTGATGTGATCAGGGTACAATCGTACTCATAGACTACGAAGTGATAATTTATGCAGACATAAGTCATGAGAAACAAGTCTATGATATTACAACGGGTATTACATTGTCTGGGCTAGAATACTTCAAAAATAAGGATCGTTCAATGAATGCTTACAGACTAAATCATAATTAGATATCTGAATCTGAAGTTGATGCCTAATACATATACTTGAACTGAATTCGTAGATCTTGGGTGTGAGCAACTACTTACCGGATTGACCGTACTTATGAAACTTCGAGTAGTAAGACCAGGCTAGTTCGAAAAATGGAAAACCATAGAAACCTATGTGCCAAATTTTAAAACTGGGATGCTGACTATGCAAACTGAATCGCACTAGATACTTATACTTAAGTGGAGGATTTATTCAATACCCTTCTAAGGAATTCTAATGGTATGAAGGAGCAAGGAACTTTAGGCAAGATCTAAACAAGACATCTGAATCAGAGATCATAGAATTGCCATAATCCCATAGCTTGGAACATGAACCTATAAATCATAAGTTGGGATAGAAATACTAGGCCTCAAGCAATGCAACTCCTTACACTCAAACTTAGCTACACTTCTCAAACACTCTCTCGACTATTCTACACCCTTCTGATACTATACTTGATCGATACGACTGATAATCCTCACATGGCACTGATATTTCTATCTACTCATATCTCCTCGAACCAAACCCTCTCATCATATTCATGCCTAACTTAGAACCACAAGATTCACCACATGACACCATTCTGGATCATGGACTTCCACACATCTACATTTTTACAACTTCTCACTTCAAGAGTAATTCTCATTACCACTTCGACAACTCTAACCCGCCTAGTACTAGCCATTTACAAATGTGTAATGCATTCATCCGCACATACACAAAAACGACCTTTGATCCTATCTTCATAACCACATATGCATTCCTAATCAAATACTTGTAAGGCGTCTTCTTCATATCCCACACAAATGCTTCACTTCAATATTCCTTCAGACTCATGGAATTACACAAAGAGAACATACAACAATCTCCCCAATCATAACACATTAAACTTCAACTAACCATGACATGTATCCAAAAACATAGCATCAATCTCATTTCACATTACCGCCTAGCCAAAGTAAGCATGCCACCCTCTATCGTTGATAAGGAAATATCTTCTCTCTCCCATCTAGAAAACTATTCACCATCACTATCTTGATTAAGGAAAGATAACTGAAAGATTAGATCATGAGGATTTGACACATGAATAGATTCTATAAATAACTTGACACTTAACTGAGTCTTGAGGAATAGAGGATTTAACATCATAAACTTATCAAAGAAATACGGCCCGAGGACATGCATGATATAAATCTGAATCTTTTTTATTGATCATTAGAACCATACTTGAGTACTTGAACTGAACATACCACAAGGATTGAGTACATGAGTCATGAGCCACATAGCCTAAATTTGGAACTCGCAACTTACGGAATGTAATTCCAACTGCTGAATCTGAAGCTCTGCATTTTTTTGGGAACTAAGAGAGGGCATGATTTTTTACGATATGTACGAGTTATGATCATGAAACTGAAACGTAAAGCATGAGTAGTTATTGGGATAACTAAAAAATACCAAAATAAAAATGGGTTGAGCATTATTATTTCTCACTGCTACCTTACAACTTTTTGGTACATCTCTTAAAATCTAAAAGCTAAGCTTGGTTACTCATCCTATCATCTCTACCTTAGACTTATGCCATCACTCTGTGTAGGTAAACCACTATATGAACACTAGTCTAAACTGAAATTATTTTAATCTAGAGTCCAGGATATAATCAATACAGAAGAACAATAGAATTTAATCTGAATAACAACACCTGAAAACACACAACCACTTCCTCACACCACCATCTGAGTTACGTCCTATCCCTCTATACCTCCAGTAGTCATCATATGATACTTGCACGGTCACTAACTTCAAATTTGCAAAAGCATCCCCATAGTAAGAGTATACACCATCTAACGCTTCAATCCGTATTTTTATTAACTCAACTTCAGAATTTCAAATCTTAGATTCTAATGCTCAACTTGAATACTTCCCAACCTTTGACGGACCATACTACTACTATCATAGCCTACTAATGTCATACTTCTAAACTTATATTTCTAAATAATGAGAATCAAAATCACACAAAAAGGCTTAACATTTTCAATCTAAACTCCTTAACTTAGCCATCAAGAAGATCGTTCATTACCTGACTAGTCTTTTCTTCACTTAGTAGCTCCACGGTGCCACTATCTACACCACATGCAATGATCCTCGAAAATAATGCAGCCCCATAGCACCTTGGGCAAACTTCCTTATCATAGATACAATCTCTAACTTGACTACAAATCAACCAAACTTAAGTTCTTGCATACACTGTTTAAGCTTATTAGGTCACTTCTCTATAACTGGTGCCATTAACCAAGAAATTGTCACATCCACCTTCATAGCCACCAATCATTCAAGCTTAATGCGTAGCGCTCAACATAACTTACAACTCTACCTCACACACAAAATTTTTCACTTGGAAACTATAAAACAAAACATCAATAAACACTAGCTTACTTAAACCTCAGAACAATAATAATTGGTCATAATCATATGGCCTATCTCATTTACAATCCATCAACACGTCCTTCTTCTACCCATCATTACTATCTATCCTGCATACACAGCTTAACTTAGTTCATAACTCTCTAAGCCTCAACTTAACGTCCTCTTGCAATCTCAAGAGAACCTAAGTTAACAACACTCATCCACTAAGTATCTTCATCCATAACCTATACTTGTCTTCTGCAACACAAACTGTCAATAACTCTTTTCATAATTCAAGCAAACTATTATTTACCTTAATCAGTAACTCTTTCTCTTTCTTTCATGAGCTGACGCACAAGGACATATCACTTCATCACTAACTTGATCATATGCAAAAAGGCTCGGTTATACATAATTTTAATAAATCACACTTACCACCCTTTTTGCGACTATACCTCTAAAATTAGTTCCAACCAGCAGAGGAAACAAGATGAACAACGAGTAGCTAGTGAATCAAAATAGACCTCACTTGGCTTCACTAGTCTTTGATTTTGCATTTTGAAAAAGAATTTGAGGTGGATAACAAAGCAATTATGCTTGCCTTTATTTTTATATGTTAGTTCTTTAGACAGTTGGACTAGGATCACTATAAAACTTTGCTTGGCTTGTAATGTAGGCTTGAGGGCTGGTATGTGTAACACCCCGAGTCTATACCCTGGACGCTACACGGTGCTCATAATCCCAAAGGATGATAAGCTGACCCATGATTGATACCTATTAAAATCACTAAATAGTAATACTATAATAATGCATAAATTAGGCAAAAATTGCCATAAGGTTTAAAATCGAAATCAAAACACTGAATATTGCAAATCAATACTGAAATCTAAATATCTGCTTGTAAATACTCTAGTCTGAAAGCCTCTAACTGTCTGAAGGTGGATTTGATGGGACAAGTCCCCAACTAACTCCAACTGTTGAAGTATATATAACTAAAAATAATGAAATAAAAATTCTATCCTTGAACTATGAGGACTCACCACTAAATTTGTTGTTGATAATTTGGGCTGCTAAGTGTGGTCAAAAGGCCATGTGTATAAACCTATGATATAATACATCACAGGGCAAAAGAAAGGTATACATCAGTACTTTAAATGTACTGATATGCTAAGTGAGATAAGGCTGAATGCATAGGTTCATATGCATGAATAATAAATGAATGAGTGGAATGAATATAACTGAATGAGAGTATATGTATATATAAAACTACTGTAAATGTTGATTATGCAATGATATGTACATAACTACGCAGACTATAATTAAGATTATGTTAACACTAGGTACTGAATTCTGAAAACTGAATGACTAATATCTGAGTTTAATGATACTAAATTACTGTATACTGAGTGACTATTTCTGATAGCTCTAATTCTGTAAAACTAAACTGAGTTCTGTACTGAGTTGGGTGACTATATTTGACAGTCCTAATTCTGAAATTGAACTGAGATTTTATACTAATTTTGAAACTGAAACTGTGGAAGTGTTCATCTAAACTACATACCCCGAGTATGAGTGAGTTGGGGTCTAACCCATGCCCACAGTTGGAAGGGTGTTTGCACCTTGCCAAGGGATACTAATAATGGTTATGAGTTAACTCTCTCTGACAGGAAGCTCCTTTGTCAACCCTCGCTAGCAGGAAAATTTGTACAAAATATATCAACCCTATTCTGGCAAGAAGAAATCTCAACCTATGCTGTCTAGGTAGTTCTATAATGCAGAGATTGCTAATAATGGTTAAACCCTTTACTGAAAGGAATGCCCCAATCCCTGGGTTCGCTCTGTGCTGATTCCTACTCTCAATTGAATAGACGCTGAAATGATTTCTAGACTGTACTAGGCTTGACTGAACTGTTACTGATCATACTATCTAATAAAATTAAACTGAGTTCACTGAATTCTATTGACTAACTGAGTATGCTAAATTCTACTAATTGACTAAATACACTAAGTTCTGCACTATCTTAGTACTATTGGACATAACATTGCTGAGACTATTCTAAAACTACTGTAAATCTAGGTAAACAACTAGATTATCGGGTATTAAATATCCCCAAGACTAGATAGCATTAATTGTAAAACATAACACAATCTTGAAAACATAATAACTAGTTATTTTGCCACCATTCATTCATTGAGGCATTTTAACAAACATTTTCATGGCATAAACTTGTATACATGCTAACATGATACGATTTCATTACTCATATCACATGAACAATTCATCAAAAACTTGGAGAGTACAATCTATGCACATAATAATGAACAACATGTAGGCATCATGATTACCAGTCTCAACTTACAAATTCATGGAGTTATTAACATAAATCCACATACCATTACATGCGTAATTTAATTTACATGAAACTTAAATTAAATCATGGATTATAAACCCTAGAAAACATTATAATCATGAATACAATAAATTAAACATGAAACTCATGGAATAAATCAACTTGTAATTTAAAAGGATTCATGAACTCCAAGGGTGGAAGGAAACCCTTGGATGAACACCTAACCTACCTGATTGTTAATTCTCTGAAATTTGTGGAGAATTTCTTGAATTTTGAATCTTGAATTAGTAGCCCTAGGGTTTTGTGCTTGAGTAATTTTGAGAATAGAGAATGGATTTTGCATCTAAAGTGGCTTAATCTCGTGTTTTGGGGATGAAGTAAGATGGGAAAAGACCTAATTACCCCTTTGGACATGGGTTTTTATTGACTAAAAATATGTCTAGTGACATGCAGACCGATGTACCGCATCAATGGCATCAACGCGATGACCAACGTGCCACATTGAGTGTATATTGGTTCACTGGAATTGCACTAAAAGCTTGGGAAAAATTATCTGACGACGCAATGGGCGACGCAATGCATCGAGATCGCATCAACCCACTATTTTGGTCACCCAAACATGGTCTAAAGGAGGTCTAAAAAATCCGAAACTCAGCTGAAGTGACCTAATGACATTTCTGATCATGAATTAACCTACAAATTGATATTTTAAGGTCATAAAGGTTGTAGAATAGGATCGCCAACTTGTGAAGGCTAAAATAGTTCTAAGTACAAATACTTAGCTGAAATTTCTAAGTTTGGGACCTCTTTTCAAGGTTTAACAGACTGAGTTAAGATTATAATTTTATGGGGTCTTATAATATCTCCCCCTTAGGAACATTCATCCTTGAATGAGACTGACTAATATGAGAATATTGATAGACTAAATTTATATATACTAAACATGCACAACTGAATCATGATTACATGACTGAAAGTACTGATATACTGAGTTATCATACTGACATACATAACTGTAGCATGATTAAGTTCTGAAAACATGGTACATGACTGAGCAATTTTATGAAGGTATACATGATATGAGAATGCTATGCAACTGAACCAATACAGAGTTGTAAAGGTAATCTGAGCAAGGAACTACATGAATTTAAGAAAAACTGTTACCTTGAGCTGAGTCTGATTTTGAGGAGAAGAGGTAAGGATACTTGGTCTATATATCTACTTCTTCTTACCAAGTATCCCCCTTAATGAACTGATTTCGCCAAAGAACTTTGACTAAAGGAACTTCTTTGTTCCTCAGTCTACAAATCTGATGGTCGAGAATTAGTACTGGGATCTCTTCATAAGAGAGGCTATTCTAGAAATCAATGCCCTCTATCGGGACTACCACTGCTAGGTCACCTATGTACTTCTTGAACAAAGAGACGTAAAACATTGGGTGCACTAAAGCTATGTCTAAAGGCAACTCAAGCTCGTAAGCTACCTTTCCGAAATGGCTGAGAATTTGGTAAGGACCGACATATCAGGGACTGAGCTTCCCCTTCTTGCTAAGACTCTTCACTCCTTTCATAGGAGAGATTTTTAAATACACATAATCCCCTATCTCAAACTTGAGATCCTTTCTTCGCGTACCTGTATACGATTTCTGTCAGCTCTAAGCTTTCTTAAGCCTTTTCTTAATCAACTGGACTTTTCTAAGATATCAAAACCAAGTCAGGCCCTACCACTGTGGCCTCACCCTCTTCAAAACAACCAATGAGAGATCTACATCTTCTCCTATAGAGTGTCTCAAATGGAGCCATCTGAATGCTGGAATGATAATTGTTATTATATCCAAACATAATCAAAGGTAAGTGGTCATCCCAACTACCTTTAAAGTCATGGCACATGCTCTTAACATATCTTTTAGAGTCTGAATGGTCCTTTCTGTTTGACCATCTATCTGATGGTGAAAGGCTATACTGAGGTTAACTTGGGTACCATAACCCTTTTGGAAGGTTTTCAAGAAATGAGAGGTAAACTGGGAATCTCTATATGAGATAATAGACAATGGGACTTTGTGCAATCTGACCAACTCTCTAACATAGAGTTTGGCATAATCCTCAGCTGAATAAGAGGTATGAACTGGTAAGAAGTCAGCTAATTTTGTCATCCTGTCTATAGTGATCAAAATAGAATCGTGCTGACGACGAGTATGAGGCAAAACCATCACAAAGTCCATATTCACTTCCTCCCACTTCCACATGGGAATACTGAACTCCTGCATAGAACCACTAGGTTTTTGGTGCTCAATATTGACCTACTGACATGTAGAGCACTTAGCTACAAACTCTAAAATGTCCCTCTTCATCCCACTCTACCAATAGAACTCCCACAAATCGCGTTATATCTTAGTGGCCCCTGGATGAATAGAGTAACGCACACCATGCACTTCTGTAAGAATTTGTTGCCTCAATTTATCTACACCTAGCACGCATAGCCGACCGCGGTAATGCAATATACCATTTCCCCTTTGGGATAAAACCTCTACTTTCTGATCTCTGACTAACTCTTTCAACTTGACTAGACTGGGATATTTGTCCTACTTTTCATTCACTTCGGAAACCAGAGATGATTCTAAACTATTTTGCACCTACACACTTCCCTCTGCTAAATCGACTAAGTAGACACCTAGTCGAGTAAGCTGATGAAATTCCTGAACTAACTTCCTCTTACCATCATCCACGTGAGAAACACTACCTATAGACATCCTATTGAGAGCATCAGCCACTACATTGTCCTTTCCCGATGATACAGAACATTCATGTCATAATCTTTCAACAACTCTAACCACCTTCTCTAGCCCAGGTTCAAATCTTTCTGAGAAAATACATACTACGGGATTTTATGGTGTGTGAACACATCTAAATGTACCCCATACAAATAATTCCTTGAAATCTTTAACGCAAATACAATAGCTACTAACTTAAGATCATGAGTTGGATAATTCTTTTCATGAGGCTTAAGCTATCTAGAGGCATAGGCTATGACCTTACCTCTCTACATCAAAACACACCCCAAACCAACTCTGGAAGCATTGAAATATACACAAAACCCATTTGAACCATCAGGTAAAGTCAAAACTGGGGTTGTAGTAAGGCGATTCTTTAACTCCTGAAAACTCTTCTCGCAGGAATCTGACCATTGGAACATGACTTTCTTCTGAATCAGTATAGATATGGGGGATGCAATAGATGAGAATCCCTTGACAAACCGTCAGTAATAGCTATCCAAACCCAAGAAACTCCTTATATCTAACAGAGAGATGGGTTTGGGCCAGTTTCTCACTACTTTGGTCTTTTAAGGATCTGCTCTAATACCATCACCGAAAACTATATAGCCAAGGAAAGCTATTGATCTTAGCCAAAATTCATACTTATTGAATTTGGCAAATAATTAATGGGCTCTGAGAGTTTGTAACACTATTTTGAGATGGTCTGCATGATCATGTTCACTGCTGGAGTAGACAAGAATGTCATTAATGAAGACTGTGACGATCATGTCCAAGTACTGCTTAAACACATGATTCATCAAGTACATTAAGGATGTTGGAGCATTTGTAAGACCAAATAACACAACTAAGAATTCAAAGTGACCATACCAAGTTCTGTAAGCTATTTTTAGAATGTCACATTCTCTTACTCTGAGCTGATGATAGCCCGATCTGATGTCTATCTTAGAAAAGTAACTGGCACCCTGAAGTTGGTCAAATAAATCATCGATTCTGGGAAGTGGATACTTGTTCTTGACCGTGACTTTATTTAACTGACAGTAGTCAATACATATTCTAAGAGAACCGTTTTTCTTAAACACGAATAAAACTGGTGCACCCCAAGAGGATACGCTAGGTCTGATGAATCCCTTATCTAAGATATCCTTCAACTATTTTTTTAACTCTTTGAGTTCTGCTGGGGATATTCTGTATGGTAGAATAGAGATAGACTGAGTATCTGAAAGAATGTCTATTCTAAAGTTAATTTCCCACTCAGGAGGGACTCCTGGAAGATCTTCGAGAAATATACCTGGGAATTCACATGCTACTGGAATTGACTCAAGATTAGGGGTTTCTAAAATAGAGTCTTGAACTCGAACTAGATGATAGACACATCCCTTAAATATCATTTTTCTTGCCCTAAGGTAAAAAATAAGCTGACCCCTAAGTGCTGAAGTACTACCCCTCTATTCAAGGATAAGTTCATTCGAAAACTAAAAATGGACAATTCTGTTTCTATAGTCAACTGAAGCATAGTATGAATGAAGCCAATCTGTGCTGAGAATGATATCAAAATCGACCATCTCTAATTCTCCTAGGTCTACTAAAGTGGCTTTTTGAGATACTATAACTGGACAGTTCCAGTATACCCATCGGGCTATGATAGATTTACCCACTGGGTAAAGACTGAGAATGGATCTGCTAGGATTTCAGAACTAACTCTAAAATCAACAGCTATATAAGGAGTTACAATATAAAAAGAAGCTCCTAGATATAGCAAAGCATAAACGTGTAAATGATAAACTTGGAATGTACCAGTGAGTATATCAGGAGAACTTTCCTAATCCTATCACGACTGAAGTGTATAAATCTTGTTTGGTCGTTGCCCACTGGTGGCATTAGAAGCGGCACCCTATTAATTCGAGCGACCGGACTGAGCTGAAGGGCGATTATGCTAACTCTGCAAACCAACCCAAGGACACTCTTTGACCCTATGGCCTGACTTTCTACATCCAAAACATACATCAATGCCAACCCTACAAACACCCAGGAGGTTTCTGCCACAATTCTGGAAAAGAGGATTTATTCTGGAACTACTAACACAACCCTGGGGTTTAGGGCCTGGTGCCCTATCTTTATTGCCGTCTCTGAATTTTGACACTAGAGAACTGGCTAAGGATGGAGCTGGAATAGAAGATTTTAGGCAAAATTGAGAACAACTCCCACCCACTGACTTAGGCTGAGTGAAGTTGAAGCTACCTATTGTAGCTATCTTTTTCTCCTTCTCTATCTCCTTATTCTTAGCCTTCTCTATCTACTGAGCATGGACCATAAGACTGTATATGTCTATCTCCTTAATCAGTATTGTGTTCCTACACTTCTTGACCATACTATTAGACAGACCAGACACAAACTTACTCATCTTAGATCTACTATCTGCTACCACATAAAGAGCGTATCTGGCAAACTAAGTAAACTTGAGAGAATACTCTTTCACTATCATGCTTCCGTATTTCAAATTAATAAACTCCAAAACCTTTGATTCTCTCAACTCCAGTGGAGAGAACCTATGTAAAAAAGCAGTGGCAAACTCCTCCCATTCTATGGGCCCTACATCTGTGGCCCTCTTTGCCTTTCACTACTTGAACCATGAGTGAGCCACATCCTACAACCAATATAAGGCCAACTCAGCACTCTTACTAGCTGTCACCCCCATAATATCTGTGACTTTCTACACCTAATCAGGGAATTCCTGTGGGTCCTCCTTTGACTTAGACCCAGTAAAGGCTGGAGGAGTCCTCTTTTGACTTAGACTCGGTAAAGGCTGGAGGGTTCATTCGGGTAAAGTCCCAAATCCTAGCTGCAGTAGTATTGGCCTCTAGGTTGGCCAGAACAGAAGATGGGCATTCAGTCTAGGCTACCATAGAACGAGCTAGAGTGGTAAAAGTGGCTCTAAATTCTGCATGGGAAACATGATCGTCCAAGAGATCTGGCTGGATAGGCGGAGGTGTTGGCTGATTACTTATTCTGTTTCTATTTTTTTGGGAGGCATGTTTTGTAAAAGAAAGTAAGAAAAGGATTAGACTGAGAGTGTAACTGGATCTCATACTCACTCGTACGATATGAATGCTGAAAGAAGGGAAAGTTTTCCTAAAACACCTCATAGCTCCTTGTTCATAAGTATGGGGTGCTATACACCCTTGCACAAGACTATACTAGATACGACTTTCAAAATTACTAGGACTTTGTTGAACCTTTGGCTCTGATATCAAGTTTTAATGCCCCGAGTCTGTACCCAGGACACTACACGGTGCTTATAATCCTGAAGGACCACAACCTAACCCATGACTGGTACCTGTTGAAATCATTGAATATTAATACTGTAATAACTCAAAAATTAGGTGGAAATTTCCTTAAGGTTCAAAATTGAAATCAAAATACTGTATACTAAAAAATTAATACTAAAATCTAAACATCTGCCTGTAAATACTCTAGTCTGAAAGCCTCTAACTGTCTGAAGGTAGATTTGATGGGACAAGTCCCCAGCAAACTCCAACTACTAAAATACTGATAACTGAAAATAATGAAATAACAACTCTATCCTTAAACTATGAGGACTTACCACTAAATCTGTTGTTGATAATTTAGGATGCTAAGTACGGTCAGGAGCCCGTGCACCTGAACCAATAATATAATACATCATATCATAAAAAAAAGGTATACATTAGTACTTAAAATGTACTGGTATTCTAAGTGAGGTAAGGCTGAATACATGGGTTCATAAGCATGAACAATAACTGACTGAGTGGTAGGTATATTACTGAATGAGAGTACATGTATATCTAAAACTACTGTAAGTGCTGATTATGCAATGATATACAAATAACTACATAGATTGTAATTGAGATCATGTTAACACCAGGTACTAAATTCTGATAACTAAATAACTGATATCTAAGTTTAATGATACTGAATTACTGTATACTGAGTGACTGTTTCTAACAGTCCTAATTTTATAGAATTGAACTAAGTTCTGTACTGAGCTGGGTGACTGTATCTGACAGTCCTGATTCTAAAACTAAACTGAGATTTTATATTGAGTCTAAAACTAAAATTATGGGAATGTTCATCTAACCGACATACCTCGAGTATGACTGATTTAGGGTCCAACCTGTGACCCTAGTTGGAAGGGTGTTAACACCTTGTCAATGGATACTAACAATGGCTGTGAGTTAACTTTCCCTAATAGAAAGCTCTTTCGTTCACCCTCGTTGGTAGGAAAATGCATATGAGATATATCAACCCTAGTCTGGAAGGAAGGCATCTCAACCTACGTTGTTTACATAGTTCAGTAACGCAGGAATTACTACCAAGGGTCAAACCTTCTACTGACAGGAATTCCCCCATCCCTGGGTTCGCTTGGTGCTAATTCCTACTCCCAACTGAATAAACACTTAACTGATTTCTAGATTGTACTAGGCTTTACTGAACTATTACTAATCATACTGTATAACTGAACTGAACTAAGTTCACTAAGTTCTATTGACTGACTAAGTACGCTGAATTCTGTTAACTGACTGAATACACTGAGTTTTGTAATTTTCTGAGTACTACTGGATGTAACATTACTGAGACTATTTTGAAACTACTATAAATCTAGGTAAACAACTAGATTTTTGGGTATTAAATACCCCCAGGACTAGATAGAATAAGTTGTAAAACATAACACAATCTTGAAAGAATGATAACTAGTTATTTTTCCATCATTCATTCATTGAGGCATTTTAACAAACACTTGCACGACATGAACTTGTATACATACTAAAATGAAATGATTTCATTACTTATCTCACATTAATAATTCATAAAACACTTGGAGAGCACAATCTATGCACATAATAATGAACAACATATAGGCATCATGATTATCAGTCTCAACTTACAAATTCATAGTTTTTTAACATAAATCCATATACCATTACATGCGTAAATTAATTTACATGAAACTTGAATTAAATCATGGATTAGAAACCCTAAAGAACATTATAATAATGATACAATCAATTCAACATGAAAATCATGGAAGAACTCAACCTATAATTTAAAAGGATTCATGAACTCCAAGGGTGGAAGGAAACCCTTGGATGAACACCTAACCTACCTGATTATTAATTCTATGAAAGTTGTGGAGAATTTTTTAAACCTTGAATCTAGAATTAGAAGCCCTATGGTTTTGATCTTGAGTAATTTTGAGAATAAAGAATGGGTTTTGCCTCCATAATGGCTTAATCTCATGTTTTGGGGCTGAAATAAATTGGGAAAAAACCCAATTACCCCTATGGACGTAGTCTTTTAATGACTAAAAACGTGCCCAGTAACACGCCGCATTAATGGCATCAACGCGATGGCCAATGCACCATGTCGAGTTCACGTTGTTTCACTTGAATTGCACTGAAAGCTGGGAAAAAATTATCTATTGACGTTAAGGGTGATGCGATGCATCGAGATCACGTTGAGCCACTGGTTTGGTTAACCAAAAATGGTTCAAACAAAATTTAAAAAATCCAAAACTCACTCGAAGTGACCTACTGACATTCCTGATCATGAATTAACCTAAAAATTGATATTTTAAGGTTATAAGGGTTATAAAATAGGATCGCAAACTTGTGAAGGCTAAAATAATTCTAAGTACAAACACTTAGCTGAAATTTCAAAGTGTGGGACCTCTTTTCAAGCTTTAACGGACTGAGTTAAGCTTAGGATTTTGTGGGGTCTTATAGTATGGTATATTTGGGTTATAGTGACTCACCCTCTTTGACATCACAATTACATTTTGGCTCCACTTCTCAACCATTTTCTTATATTCCTCCGTTTTCCTCCTTTATTATTTTCTTGGATTGGGTGTGGTTTTCTTTTTTCTTTTATTTTAATTTATTCTCTTTTCTTTTCAAGTTTTTTTTATTTTTTTCTCTCTTTTTTTCTACCACACTCAACCTTACTTTCTTTTTCATTTACATTACCCTTCAGAAAACTAATTTTAACTGTGCGTCTTATGATAGTCACCCATGCGTGTATTACCCCATACTTTTTCCTAGCTTTAAATCATCCCAAAAATGTTAAAAACTAACTTTGAAATATGAATCCATTTTTGTACACGTGGAGTTTTAAAGATTTTTACATTTTATCATGTGATAAATTGAATTAGCTTTCCAACGATACCAATTTCGTCTAAATCCGATAGCAGAGTGAAAAGTTATGGATGTTTTACTCAGAGTTGATAGAATCGCCCAGGTGCGATGGCCTAGTTGACAAACCATCGACCCAGTGATGGACCATCGCCTTGACCGTCGCAGCTAAGCCAGTGCAGTAACCTTCAGGATAAAGTACGATGGATAGGTTGACGGACTATCAAACTTGCAATGGACCGTTACCCAAGCCATCGCTACTTAGGAACTAAGTCCCTATCCAAGTGCACTTACGATGGTCAAAATGACGGATCATCAATCTAGCAACGGACTGTCGCAGGTTTCGTTCAGCAAATTTTTAAGCTATTTATAAAGGGACTTTTTGGTCTTTTACCACCCGTTTATATACCTAGTAATATACAACCAAGATTCATAATTTCATTATTCTTCCACAGTATTAAAAATTAGGATTTTCTCTCTAAGAGCAATCCTCAAGAAAACAAATTCCAAATCTTCTTCAAGAACTAAGAGATTCAAATTCTTCAAGTTCAAGAACTTTAAGAAACTCACTACTAGGTATGCATAGTGTCCATTCATGGACTCCTTTCATCCATGAAGCCCAAGAATCTCTTTCCAAAGTTCAAGTGTATGGATATCTTTATGAATTTTATGTTGGGTTTGCTTTTATTCATGTTGATAATGACCAATTGAATTCTAATCCATGTTGGATGATCAATTTTATGTGGAATTGATTAGTATAGGTGGAGATTCATGTGAATCTATGACTAAACCCTTGGATGATGAAATTAGAGTTAAATCATGATGTTTATTTATTGTATAATATTGTCTACATATACTATGCTTACCATGTGTTTGATTAAATGCCTATGTGAAGGAAAAGTTCCCAACTAGTATGGTACTATGCAATCCTCATGTATTTAAAAGTTTATGAATATCACATGTTTGATGAAATGCCTCCATAAATGAATTATGGATTGTGATGTTGGTCATGTATTCAAGAACGTCATGCTTTGTCAGTTTCTTTCCATCGAGTCCTGGGGGTACTTGTACCCGACAATTTAGTTATGTGCCTAGAGCCAGTGTCATGTTTTCATGATATCCTTAGTCAAGCCATGCTCAGTAGAATTTAGTTAGTTATGTGACTCAGTAAAACTCAGAAATCCCAGTAATCTCAGAAAGCTCAGTAAAACAGAAATCTCAGTAATATTTTGTCAGTCAACGAAACTCAGTTAATTCAGTTTAGTTTGGTTTAGTAATTCATGTACAATGTCTATTTATATGGGAATAGAAATTATCACCAAGTGAACCCAAGGATGGGAACACATACTTTCAGATGAGGGTGTGATTCTTAGAAGTTATCCTTGCATTCAAAAACTATGTAGCCAGCATAGGTTGAGACATTAACACTATCAGATGAGGGTTGATGAGGTGGATAAGCACTATCAGATGAGGGCCCTATTATTCTCTTTTGGGGACACTGTTAGATGAGGGTCACTCACAGCTTATCCTTACCGATGGCATGGTATTGACACCCTTCTAATTAGGGTTGCATATTCGACCCCTACTCAGCTATAATGCATTATTTGGGGCATGTCGGTTAGATAACTACTTATTACAATTTCAGCTAAAGAAATTAGGACTATCAAATATAGTTATTCAATCTCAGTAATAGAACTCAGATAGTTCTTCAGAATTTAGAACTATCAGAAACAGTCAACTCAGAACAGTTTGAAAATTGGCTAGTTCCATCAAATTCAGGACTTTCTGATATAGTCACTCATGTTATCAGTTATATCAGTCATCAGAACTCAGTTACCAGTCATGTTAGTTATTAGTAAATTTATGTTATCACAATCTTAGTTATAGTTACTATGTATTCATGCATGCATTCTCACATTGATATTAGTCAGTTAGTCAGTATTGTTCATGCATATGAACCCCATGCATTCATCCTGCCTCACATGTATACCAGTACATTCAAAGTACTAACGCATTTGTGCTATGGTGTCTTATACCATAGCTTCAGAGACACGAGCTCCAGAGTATCATAGCATTCCAGTCTCCGTAACCAGAGTTAGAAGTGAGTCCTCATCCTTCGAGGACATGATCATTACTATATTATCTCATTAATTAATTTATTAGTTCGAGGTAGTTGGGGACATGTCCTATCAACTCCTTATTCAGATAGTTCAATCAGTTAGAGGCTTTTCAGACTATCATGTTCAGATAGTTATTTCAATTGTTTTGGGTATTTGATACCCCATCCAGATGTTATATTTTTATTAGTTATGTTACAGTTTTGAACCTTATGGACTTTTATCCTTTATTTCTACAATTATTCAGTATATTATGCAGTGTTTAGGTATATATACCAGTCATGGGTTAGCTTGTGATCTGTCGGGGTCTTGAGCACCATGTAGTATTCTAGGTACCTGATTTGGGGAGTTATAATGCTTTCTATGATAGTCACCCTCAACTAAGGTAATTTACCTATGATAATCAATTGGGAAGGTGAAAATAAGAAAATAGGTCAATGTATGCTCAAATCAGAGATCAAGGGACACTGATTCACATTTTTATGATTATTTGGGCTAAGAGTGGACTAAGTCAAAAATGGCCTATGATCATGTCCTAACCATCTATACTATAACCTAGGTAAGACTAACTGGGCAAATTCTGGATTAAATGCATAAAGGAAATCTATGTAGATTCCTCACTCGCACATGGTACATGGTTATATCATCAACTACTATCTATCCAGTTCATGCAATATGAATCTATGATTATTTTTTCCCTAATCCTAATGCCATGACAAGATTCACATAATGGTCACATGGATATTTACATCACACAATTCACATAAATTTTGGAAGGATATCAATTTTTTTCAAAAAACTTAGGAACAAATAAAATAAGTCAACTGCTCTTAGATTCTTTATTTTTCTCCTAATTAAACACAAATAAAATATAACACATGTTACGACACAAACACAACCTAAATATGTCAGTTTTACTAGTATAACGCAACTAACAAAAAAAACATGGCAAGAAAAATCCTCAATTGTGGTTCAGCCCCATCCCCACTAATGACTATGCACTGAACCTAGTGTATAACTATAATATAGAAATAAGGGATGAAAACATACCTAGGATGCTCTAGGCATCCAAATCTAACTCAACCCTATCTGAGGCATCACGCGGCTCAACTAGAGGAGGTGACGGTAGGGCATGTCTATAGGAGGATTTTTCTTTCACCTCAACACACCTTTGCTCATTAATCGAGCACTAAACAACCAAAACATCAAGGGACTTTTTCAAGGTCTGTTGATAATGCAATGTCAAATCTTGTAACTCCTCCTCATAACCTCTCTTGGCCCAAAAAATTAGAGCTATATCATTATCTATAAATAGATCAAATACCATAGTAGGAGGTCAGGGTAATAGATGATAAAATATGGTATGACTAGAGGGACAATTGAAATATAGCTCTAAGCTAATGATCGTACCTCTAAGTGCAATGTAGCCATCTCCTCGTGTAGGCCCGACAAGTCTAATGCCTGGACCTTATGCAATTAGGCACTCATCTAAGTCTTAAAATTGTCTATACGGGCATGCAGATCTCTAGTGAACTTCTCCATGGATACCATTATCCTCCTTCCGAATCTATCCTTAAAATCCTCTAAAGGGGTTCAGACCCATAACCGAATCTATTTGAATAACATAGCTAACTAAGTCTCTATCTGAGTGAGATGGTTAGTCACCTTCTGCTACTATTCAACTATTTTCCATAAAAACTCACATGACATACTAAACCAACCCAATAGCTGTTGGGTGTGGGGGAAAATTAGTAGCCCCAAATGGTTTAGAAGTAGACATAAAGGCTAGTGCAAATGTGCTCGTGGCCTCCTCAACGGGTGTTGTAGTAGTAGGATCAACTCTCTTACTATACATGTATATATAATATCTCACACTTAATGTGTAAGGATTGAGTTAGTTGCATCCTTAATCATACTAACATTTGTTATACAGATCACCTCGATTCGCTGATCCACCCCTAGAATTTGTAGAACTCAGGTTGCATCACACAATTGTTGTATCAATCAAGGGAAGAAAAAGTTGGTGAACTCACTAAAATCTATCTCATGGATCTTAAATTGAATCCATCTAGCGAAATCAATATCATACCTAATGATTAAGATGGCAATCAACGCTGCTCTATCCTAGGTGAGAATATTGTCCATAGATGTCAAACTTAATCTAGTCACACCACTACCCACCAAAACTTTGCTGCAAAGTGCATAGATGTCTTCTTGATCTCACTCTTTCCCTCAACCCATCAGGCATCAATTCCCAACTCTGTTATCTATATGGCTATCTATCTTGACAAATCGGCTCTCAGAGCTCTGTACTCAACGTCCATTATAGTGTTCCTACTTTATGCTATCCTTATACGATAATCAAACTTAGGAATCATGGCCGACCCAAATAACACATATCAAACTATCACCTCAGAAATATTAGCTCTAAAGCCCCTGACAAATGTGGTTTAGTTCGGGATTATCAACTCCTCTACCATAAACTGGGGTAACCTAGTATATCGATGATGAATAGGAGGAATAAAACTATTAAATAAGAGCTGAGTTGTGTGAACTGGAAGGATGGGTCATCCACCCAAGCCTGTATCTCTAAAAAAATTCTACAGGTCTGGAGCTCCTGCTAACCCAGTCAACTCTATCTTAACCCCCATAATACGACATCGTTGTTGACCTTGCTCTATAATAAAACTATCTCTATCATAAAGTTATTGCATCCCCTCTACACACCATTTTAGAGGAATCTTAGCTGTAGGTACTGTCGACATATATGTGAAGTTGGACACCTATGCAGTAGGTGGTGAAGTTGTAGGTTGACTACCCTGGGTTGATGATGATGAGATCTCCTATGGAACCAGAGTTACATCGATACCCTTATCAGACTAGGGTACAACTAAGCCTAATACAAACTCACTTTCAGCTAATCCATATATAGACTCTGACCTCTTCTAAGACTGGGATCCATTTGTATCCTCTTTCTCTCTATAATCTAAAATTAATCCTAAATCAACCTGCTCTACTAAACTAGCATCTGAATCTTCCTCTCCCTTATTAGATTGGGAGGAGTGTGGTAGCGATTTAGTAACTGACTTTATCTGTACCTATACCAGATGAAGCATTCTGGTGCTGGTTGTGGCCTTGCCTGTGGTGCATGTAGGGCCTGTGGTGGTTGTGGTGGTGCATGCTAAGATTCCAACTCATCAACAACTACTGAAGTTGTAGCCTACTGATGATAGGCAAATTTACGCGCCTATATCAATATATTTTGCCCATATTTTAGCCTAGTTTTGAGAACAAAGTATATATTTCATGCACTTTTAGTCCTTTTTCCTATAAATGAGCTAACAAACATGATTAGTAAAGTTTCAGGTATAAATGATGCAAAATTCAGCATTTTATGGCTTACTTGATGCAAAAGAAAGCTCACGAATGAAGGAAAGGGAGTTTACACGCCTAAGGACCAAAACTGTTGCATGGAAAATCTGTCCCGGGCTAAAACAACATTACTAAAGACTTTGGGGACTTACAGACACAAAGCTGGATTTGGACAATGATACATTAACCTAGTACAATTGGGTTATGTATTTCATTAGTTTATTTGGATTATGATAATGTTACATTAACCTAGTACATTTGGGTTAAGTATTCCATTAGCCTAGTAGGATTTGGTTATTTATTTTATTAGCTTAGTAGGAGTAGGATATGGGTATTATAAATACCCTATCATGCTAGAGATTTTTAATTAACTCCTCCCTTAGTGGAGAGATACATTCATCCCTCACCACAATACATTCTTCCATCCCTCTCTTCTTCCACTACAACAATTCTACAACTCTTCTAATCTTCCCATTAATTCTATTTTTCTTCTTCTATTCATCTATTCAATTCTTAATTTCCGCAACAAGAGAAACGTTACTTTGCTAAGGAATTCACGCCTAACGCCTATCACTTGATCTACACGCCATTACTCAATATTGTGATATAATAACAATGTCAATCGTGATCTCCTTCGCATTCATGGGTAACTAAACCTCTCTGTTGGGGTTATGGAAGCCGAATGAGATACTATATATTGCTGTGAGTTTGTGAGTTCATGACACGTATATTGCTTATATCATTATTCTCTTCATCTTAATCCACATTATTTGCAGTTGCAAACGCAAGAATACGCCAGTCTAACATTTAACTTGTTCGAGAGAAATGTTATTTGTCTGGAAAAGAGATAATGTCAAGCTAGTAGGACACCCTTTCCTATTAAAAAGCTAGTTCCGTAACTGGACTAACCTCTTGGAGAATTCGTACCGTTATACATGCTTTAAGCTTGAGAGAGTTAAAGTTAAATAGTCCTTGTTTAGGTCGAGAGACGCTTGGATTTACCATAGAATACAATTCTCTATAAGCACATGCATGTCACAATTCTACACACTCATAGCCAATAGAGACGTATACCTCAGAAGGTGGACATAACCCCAACGCTTCAATTCTCATTGTTTACAACTCACGTAACAATCTCTCTCTTTTTACTTTATTATTTTCAGCTTTTGTTTACATTACTTGCAAGACAAGAATCCCCCCTTTTTACGAGACTTGCACCAAAAGTTTAGTAATTTTACTTACTTGTTGGCCAAGCTATTCCCTGTGGGATCGACACCCAACCCAGGTTGGGTTCTATATTTGCTAACGACCGCTTTACACTCACGAGAGCTGTAGATTGAGCGTTATCAAAAATTGGCGCCGTTGCCGGGGAATACGAGTGTCAATCAAGTTCGTGATAATTACTAGACCCTTTGGTCAAAGATTCTCGTACTTTTACTTTTAGTTTTTGTTTTTGTTTTCTTCAGGTTTGTTCAGTGCATCAATGGATGCACAACGTAAAATTGAAAGGACGGCTGCTCAAGTGCATCAACAGAATATTGATAACCCAGGCCGTGCAACAAATCCTGATGATGAGGACCTAGGCAATGAGGAGCTACTAAACCCATGGCGTACTACTTAGATGGCGGCACCCATACAGAGAAGAGATTGTCAAGCTAGGTTTAGGCCTGAACGCCGAGCTATGAAAATACCATTCGATGATGATGATGATGATCTGGACGAAGTTGGTGCCACAGGAGCCATTATTCTTCCGCCATTAGCGCCCGGAGCCAAGTTCAACATCACTAGCACCATGATTCAGCTTTTGCAACTCAAGGGATTATTTGGTGGACTAGCAGGCGATGATCCGAATATGCATCTCATCAACTTTATTTCTACATGCAAGTCGTTTGACAATCCTGGTGTTGGTCAGAATGCAATTCGATTATGTCTATTTCCATTGTCTCTGTCTGGGGAGGCAACACTATGGTTGAATGGGCTGACTCCTGATTCAATTACAAATTGGAGGCAATTGAGAGACGCTTTCCTAGAAAGATTCTTTCCGCCATCCAAAAGGGCTCAATTGAGAGATGAAATCAGCAACTTTTGTCAGCTTCCCTCTGAAGCTCTTCATGAAACATGGGAGCGGTTCAAGACAAAGCTAGCGAGATGCTCAAACCATCACATGACTAATGTTCACCTCATGGAGATCTTGTATAGAGCCTTGAATTCAATAAGTAAACCAGTGGTGGACAACGCAGCTGGAGGTTCTTTCATGGACCTCACCTTTGGTCAAGCAAGCAATATGCTAGACCGTATGACGAAACAAAGTAGAGCTTGGCATACCAGGTATTCTGAGGTAGCAAGCCCCACTTTATCTATTGGCATGACTACAGACCAACGAAGAAGAGAAGAAAAACGTGATCAAGATATGGCGCACATGAAAACCCAAATGGATCTTCTTACAAAGCATCTATTAGGGAAGACTGAAAAAGTGAAAGCGATTGCGTCAAAAGGAAGAGACGAATCTGATTCGGAAGAGGAGGCCAACTACTTGAACAATCAGGGGGGTTTCTGAGGGAATACCCAAAGAAACCAAGGTCGGAACTATTATGATAAATCTGGAAACAAAGACCAAGGTAGTTGGAAGAACAAGAATGAAAAGAGTGGTTTGTACGTTCCCCCTGGCAGACGTGATACCACCATATCTAATTCTGGAAGTATGGAAGACATGATGGCTAAATTATTGAAAGGAGTGGAAGCAACGAGCGCGGGAGTTACCGAGGTAATTAATGATTTGTCCGCCATGAAACAATTAGTAGATTCACATTCCACTTCAATTAGACAACTAGAGCAGCAATTCAGTCAACTTTCAGCAACACTCAACCAAAGAAAGGCCGGCACTTTACCTAGCGATACTGTGCAAAACCCAAGGAATGATGGGTCATGCATGGCCATCACTACCAGAAGTGGTAAGGTGCTGGAAACTCCATAAAAAGGAAAGCAAGTGATTGACGAAGTTGCGGACATGGATGACAACGCAAAAGGAGAAGATGTCGCAGCTACTACCCCTGACATCAACAACGTCACTCCCAATGACGTGCAAACTGAAAAAGTGGAAAAACGGAAGCAAGAGGAGAAGAAAGCCACGGAGAGAACACTTTCTTACCCACCACCACCTTTTCCCCAAAGATTGAAGAAGCTGGCGGATGACACTAAGTTCAGCAAATTTATGACTATGTTGAAGCAGCTGACCATTATTGTTCCATTAGTGGAGGCACTTGAACAAATTCCTGGGTATGCGAAGTTTATGAAAGATCTTTTGACAAAGAAGCGGGCAGCAAGTTATGAGTTGGCGGATAATGTTCATCATTGTAGTGCAATCGCTACAAGGTCATTAGTTCAAAAGAAGGCCGACCCCGGTACTTTCACTATTCCTTCAACTGTTGGATCTATGAATTTTGCCAAGGCATTGTGCGATCTAGGTGCTAGCATCAATTTGATGCCACTATCTATCTACAAGAAGTTGGGGCTAGGCGATCCGACACCAACCAATATGAGGCTCGTGATGGCTGATAGGTCGGTAAAACGACCTGTGGGTATCTTGAATGATGTGTTGATGAAAGTTTCTTCATTCATATTTCCTGCCGACTTCATTATTCTAGATTGTAAGGAGGATTCTGAAGTTCCCATAATCTTGGGACGTCCTTTCCTTGCAACTGGAAGTGTGCTTATTGACATGAAAGATAATGAGCTTTTGTTTCGAATTAATGACGAAGTGGTACAATTTGATATATGCAAAGCAATGAAGCAGTCCAGCGATATGAATGAGTTATCTGTAGCTGATGTTCATCATGAGGATATGAAAGCATTATCTATAGAGAAACAGCCTACTGTTGAGCCATTATCTGCTGCGCCACTGAATATTGAGCATGAGGACAATGAAAAACTTATGGGTGATCTAACAGAAATAGAGTCTTATACTCCTAAGCAACCAGATTGTGATCTCAAGAAACAACCAAAAGCGAAGACTCCCTTTGATGAGCCACCAATGCTAGAATCGCAAGAGCTCCCCGATTATCTAAGGTATATGTTCTTGGAAAGTAGAAATATACTTCCGGAGAGAGCAGATGATTTAAGTGAACAGCACGTATAAGATCTCATCTCTGCTCTGAAGAGATACAAAAGAGCTATGGGTTGGACTATTGATGATATAATTGGTGACTCCCCGGAGAAACGTATGAGCCATCTCGAAAAAGATTGCATGCCCACAGGTAAGCCTCATTGTCGTCTAAATCCTTTCAGAAAACGATCCACCATTTACCTCAACGAAGTCTGAGTACTCGAGGTAACTATGTCATGCCACGACAACAAATAAGGCGCTAGATGGGAGGCAACCCATCGTTTATCATTTTTCATTTATTGTTTATCGTTTTGTATTTCTTTCATTCTAGTACTTGTTTTGTTTTTGATAAATGAAAATCCAAAAATAAGAGTCGTGCCACGACCAAAACTAAGGCGCTTGGTGGGAGGCAACCCATCGTACTAATCGTTTTCGTTTGGTTTTGAGCAAAAATAGGTGCAAGAAGTATTCAACGAGGATATTGATTTCAATAGACGATTTGGACGCATTGTATGGTAAAGTTGGTAAGTTAGGAATGGTGATGCATAAGGCTATGGATTGAGCATTTCTCACGCCAAAATAGGCATCGAGAAAGGCTAGGCCTTGATAAAACTAGGCCACGAACGATGCACAACCTATCCTATAGCCTAAGGTCTCGGAATCTAGTGTGCTATACACTATGCGCCGCCTATTCCTAGGTATGCTTTTGACTATGCGCCGCCTATGCTATGGCATTTGGTCTCAGTATCTCATATGCCATAGACTATGCGGCGCATATGTCTACAAATGCCATAGACTATGCGGCGCATATGTCCCATTATGCCATAGACAATGCGCCGCATATGTCATGTCTATGCTAAGCATTATGCGCTGCATATGTGGGAATTTTGTCTCCAAAACCGATTGTAAATGGGTCCTAACCCGACCCATACTCTTCCTATATAAAGGGGACTTAGTTTTATAACACAACCACATTAGAAAATACCCTAAAGGCACCGCACATCCATCCAAATCATCTCAAAATTTCTCTTTTTGCTCTTCCAATTCACAAGAACATCTCCAAAGGCTTCAATCATGTAAGTACTCTTTTATTCTTCATCTATTTCTAGTAAGTACTACGTTCCTATGCCTATTATGAATTGCTACATCTTCAAAGATCATTGGTGATGTTAATGTGTTTGGATTGTTGATACACAACCATGTGAGTGAACATATACGTAGGAAAATCTTGACTTGTTTCCGACTTGAATTTTGTTTCAATAGCATTGTTATGATATTTACGGAATTACTTTGGATATGAACATTGCTTAAGATTGTTGTTTGGATACTTACATGTTAGACTATCCCGGCAATCGGGATAAGACTTATAGTGCCTACCGACATAAGAGGTTGTGATTGTTGTAAGAATAACTATTCCATGTGGTAACCCCTATGTAGTAGTGTTGCTATATCTACCATGAAAGTAGTCCAATGGCTGCAATTAAGTGATGCATTGCTGATTTTCTTGTCGGAATACAATCCTAAAACGTATGTCGACGAAATTTGAGTAATCGACCACTTTCGCTTCACTGATTTGTGTTAACAAAACTAAGTGTGGGGTGGTACCCCTACTGCTTATGTATAGATTGTATCCATTGAGATTGTTCTACCATTAACACTATTTCAAGTCTCAGGTACAATGGCACCTAAAGAGAGACAAGGCAAGGAGAAGGCTACCACTTTCCAAAAGGGCAAGAAAAGAGGCCGCAAGGAGCAAGGAGAACCCTCCCCGCTGCAAACACCTTGACTCACGCTTGGAATTAAGTGGGATACTTATGAGGAACTTCTAAGGATGACGACTCTGATGATGATTCCAATGCAAGGGGTATGACCCCAGACATAGAGGATAAGTCCGACCAACCAGGTTCCTCGTATTTATTTTCCACTGAGGACAGTGTCCGGACTAAGTGTGGGGTGGTGGTATTGCATGCTATACTTCTCTATTCACATCTATGTTTGTTTGCTTTTGTTTCATTTTTGTTTTGTTTTGTTTTTTTTAGTAGTTAAAATTTTTTTAGCTTCGCATGAAATTATTTTGATAGGCAGCATGAGATTATAACAAGAGTATGTGCTACAATTGTGACTATTGAGACGTTTAGGC
This sequence comes from Capsicum baccatum var. pendulum, assembly GCA_030864225.1. NCBI lineage: Eukaryota > Viridiplantae > Streptophyta > Magnoliopsida > Solanales > Solanaceae > Capsicum > Capsicum baccatum. The sequence continues at coordinate 67,512,711 of CM061558.1, read as the reverse complement.
TCTAGTTGTGACTCATTATGTGATATTGTGTGGTTCAATTCCTTCACTTGTTGGGTCGAGAGTCTATATTACTTCCAATCAAGTCGACCATGTGCCTTGTGTGTGTGAGATTAATAGTATCTTCTATGTTTGTGGCTGATGCTAGAACTTGCCTGGTATGTATGCAAAGCGAAAATAAGGAGTGTAAGTTAGGATATGATTTAGGCATTTCTTTGGCAACCTATATTTGTTTACCTTCAGTTTTACCTACCCATGGACATCATCCTAGTCAAACCCTTTTGAGCCTTTAGCCTATTTCTTTGACAACCTTGTATGTAAGCCTAATCTATTTTTTTCAAGACCGTAATTTGATCCAAATTCCTAAGTGCTTTAAATTAAAAAAGTCATGTGACAACATAAGAGGAAATTGGGTAAGTATGATGCTTTAAATTGTAAATGGTGCTTGAATGTGTTATGGAAAAGAAAGTGCTATCATAAGAGGTATGTTGTGAAAAGAAAAAGGAAAAGAAAGCTGAAAAGTGAGTTGTTCTTAAAATTGAAAAACAAAAGAGGAGAACAAGGGTGATAGAATAAAAGAAAGAAGAAAGGTTGAAAGAAAAAAGTGTCAATGATACAATGTGATGTATTAAAGCGCTTAGGAGCTTAGTCACTATTCTTGGCCAAAATAGTCCTACCCGTCCCTTAGCCTACATTACAACCATCAAAATACCTACTTGATCCTAATCTTAACATTCTGACATTTAGTGTAGTACTACACTAAGAGAAAGCCTATGGTCATCAGTTTCTACATATGAATTCTTTGTGAGAGCGAGAGCAAGGATATTGTTGATGCCCATGTTTGAAAAATATGCTATACTTGTGAGTGATTATGGGTACTATATGGTGAGACACACATGGTTGATGAGTTTTTGATAGTTGTATATGATTCTATGCACTTTAACGTTTGCATGCGAGTTGATCACCATCACGAGTCTATACTTGAGGTTAAATTGTTTCTACTTATAATCGAAAAGCTACTCTTGGTTGATAATCGTTGTGCTTGTCTTGATAAATGTTTTGTGTTGTTGCTGTAAAAACCTTAAGTCGACGCTTAGAAGCACATGATATTTCGTTCGAGGACGAACAAAGCTTCAAGTGTGGGGTGTTGATAATAGGAGAATTTACGCACCTATATCAATATATTTTGCCCATATTTTAGCCTAGTTTTGAGAACAAAGTATATATTTCATGCACTTTTAGTCCTTTTTCCTATAAATGAGCTAACGAACATGATTAGTAAAGTTTCAGGTATAAATGATGCAAAATTCAGCATTTTATGGCTTACTTGACTCAAAAGAAAGCTCACGAAGGAAGGAAAGGGAGTTTACACGCCTAAGGACCAAAATGCTGCGTGGAAAATCTGTCCCGGGCTAAAACAGCATTACTGAAGACTTTGGGGACTTACAGACACAAAGCTGGATTTGGACAATGATACATTAACCTTGTACAATTGGGTTATGTATTTCATTAGTTTATTTGGATTATGATAATGTTACATTAACCTAGTACATTTGGGTTAAGTATTCCATTAGCCTAGTAGGATTTGGTTATTTATTTTATTAGCTTAGTAGGAGTAGGATATGGGTATTATAAATACCCTATCATGCTAGAGATTTTTAATTAACTCCTCCCTTAGTGGAGAGATACATTCATCCCTCACCACAATACATTCTTCCATCCCTCTCTTCTTCCACCACAACAATTCTACAACTCTTCTAATCTTCCTATTAATTCTATTTTTCTTCTTCTATTCATCTATTCAATTCTTAATTTCCGCAACAAGAGAAACGTTACTTTGCTAAGGAATTCACGCCTAACGCCTATCACTTGATCTACACGCCATTACTCAATATTGTGATATAATAACAATGTCAATCGTGATCTCCTTCGCATTCATGGGTAACTAAACCTCTCTGTTGGGGTTATGGAAGCCGAATGAGATACTATCTATTGCTGTGAGTTTGTGAGTTCATGACACGTATATTGCTTATATCATTATTCTCTTCATCTTAATCCACATTCTTTGCGGTTGCAAACGCAAGAATACTCCAGTCTAACATTTAACTTGTTCGAGAGAAAGGTTATTTGTCTGGAAAAGAGATAATGTCAAGGTAGTAGGACACCCTTTCCTATTAAAAAGCTAGTGCCGTAACTGGACTAACCTCTTGGAGAATTCGTACCGTTAGACACACTTTAAGCTCGAGAGAGTTAAAGTGAAATAGTCCTTGTTTAGGTCGAGAGACGCTTGGATTTACCATAGAATACAATTCTCTATAAGCACATGCATGTCACAATTCTACACACTCATAGCCAATAGAGACGTATACCTCAGAAGGTGGACATAACCCCAACGCTTCAATTCTCATTGTTTACAACTCACGTAACAATCTCTCTCTTTTTACTTTATTATTTTCAGCTTTTGTTTACATTACTTGCAAGACAAGAATCCCCCCTTTTTACGAGACTTGCACCAAAAGTTTAGTAATTTTACTTACTTGTTGGCCAAGCTATTCCCTGTGGGATCGACACCCAACCCAGGTTGGGTTCTATATTTGCTAACGACCGCTTTACACTCACGAGAGTTGTAGATTGAGCGTTATCACCTACCTCTGAGAGTGGCCCTGTGTCTATTATAGGACCAATGGTGCGCTATTTGAGTTCACGGGATACTCCTCAATAGAACCATTCTACTCAAGTGACTTATCACTTATCCTAGATTGAAGTCCCTTCTTCTAAGCAGTTTTTGGTGTCATAGTACCTAAACAAGAAGTTGTTAGTGATTGAAACATAATATCAAAACAAAAAATTTGATGATCCAAGGAAGGGGCTACCTATGATCCTTATCAATGAGCCGTGGGTAGTACTTACAGGGGTTTTCAGTACCACACAAAGCCCTGAAGCATCATATATTAAACTCTGATACCTACAAGGCCACCCATGGGCTCGTAAGTAGCTGTGTAGGTGTAATGACCCTTCAGGTTATTTTTTGTACTATCTGCTAATTTTGGTCATTAGATCTTTTCCATAGCTTCCTCAAGTCATTTATCACTTTATAGAATAGATAGTTTGGTTACTAGGAAGTACATTTGGTTTTAAGACCAATTCCCCGTTTAAAAGTCTTTGCTAGTTCTGAATGACCGTCGAGTAAAAACTTTAGTTAAACAACCTTGGATGCAAATTCCGACCATGCCAACATCTCCAAAATATTGTTTTTAGGCTATAAATACCCTTGTTTTGGGTCCCAACTCACCTATGTTCATTTCGACCAATTAGTCGGAAAGTGAGCAAGTCGATAGACATGGATGTGGGGCCCATAATTGGTCTAACGACCTTGGATAGAAAATCCAACTTCTCCAATTCGTTCGGAATGTCAAATTTAGTAGGTCTACATAGTTTTTTCGTGAAAAATATAGTTTTAATGAGTATAGTTTGACCATTTTCACTCCTCTTTGAGCCCTAGAAGCCCTAGAATGATATATTAACTTCAAATTAATTCTTGGGGTTAGTTTAAAGCTTGAGTAACGTATATTTTTGTGATTAACAATGGATCAAAGTTATGAATCCTTCCTTTTTCAAGCTTTAATTACTTTAATTTTGACCAAAACCCCAAATTGCTTGAGGGCTTAATTTTTGCCCAAATATTCTTGGTTTTCACCTAATTATTGAGGTTTATGATTTCCTAGTGGTGTATGAACGGTGGGTTGGTCTTGAAAACATATTTTTCATATGTGGGACTCACTTGTGTTGTTTGGTGTCATTTTTGGACCCGGAGCACAATGGTGCAATATGGGTATCAAATTTCATATAATGATGTATAGATTATGTTTTTTTATAGCTTGGCACCTTGAAGTAGCTTCTCGAGAAGGAAAAGCAAAGGTTTAGCGATTCGTATGATTTCTTGGTATTTGAGGTAGGTTAGTCTTACTCCTTGTTAGATTGAGCTATGTTTTGATATAATTGTGATATCTTGTTAGATTGGGATGTGTTTTAAGTATTAGATTGATGAATGCAAGACTTGGGTTAGTTGGACCAATTAAGCTATATGAATTTTTGAAGTTGGAAAGTTTGACTTGTTTCCCATTATATTAGGTGGAATAGACTTCATTAATCATGTGTAGCATGAGATTGCCTTAGAATACTCAACATTAGATATAATTTTGTAGTTTCTCATACTTAGAGTAAATTGGTCTTAGTTTCTTATACTTGGGAAGGTTGCCTCGATTCCATTGAACTTGTTAAAGGTGCTTGTGTAGAATATTTACCTTAGGTATTATGGTGGATTGTTATACATCTAAGATTTGATTTAGATGCCTTAGCCTAGTCTGGGGTAAAAATTGACTTAGAATGCATTTTTGGGATTCATATATGGGATTGTTGACCCACCTTAAGACAAGACTTATGATTAGTTCCCTTGAACCCTTACGCCTAATAATTGACTAAAAAGTTCCCTTTTGAGGCAATATTGATGATTCTTGGTACTTGTTGGTTATGTTGAATGACATTGAAAATGATGCCCAATAATTATGCCTTTGTATGACCTGTTGGATAAAGTTTATGTCAAGCTATTAATTAGGCTAATAAACATGCTATTAAATGAGCCCCTGTCTATAATATGGCCTAAATCATAAATAATATTATTGACCATGCTATGAATAAATTATGGATCATGTAATGTTTTAGTCACTATTAAGACTAATGATGAAATATCTTTATGCCAATAGTAGGCTAATAAATATGCTACTAACGGTCCATTGTTCATGATATTGCTTATGGTTATGCCCAAGGTCAAAATGACTAAATTATGAATTTTGTAATGATGAGACCTTGACTATACTCTTGATTAAGCCATCATTTCGGCTAGTGTTCAGGCCGTTAACTATACTATTGCCCATGTTATGATCATTATTAATAATTATGCTAATAAATTGTATTGGAAATCTTTTTTATTATTTATATTGGAAATGATAACTTTAATGGTGTTAGAAGGCATGCTTATTGACTATGTATAAAGATACTCTATAGATTATGTTAGACACATGTTATGCTTTGTATAGTTACCCAACTAGTGATTATGTTAGAAAGCCTTCTTGTTGCTAATATTATGAGTCATGATACTAAGGGCTCTAAAAGGTATATTTATTGACTACATGAGAAGCTATGTTGCTGACCATGTTGAATCCATTAATTCTTTGTAATATTCATGATATATATATTTAAATATTTATAAATAATTTTTTCTCGATGATGAATGATCAGATATAAAGGTATGATCCTACTTACTTCTCTTTTACTTTGGCCATCGTAGGGCTTGCACTTTTCTTTAGCCTTCGTGGGGCTTGTGATTTATGATGTGTTAGTAGATACTAAAATATTGGAGGTTTTTAGGTGATAATAATTGCAAAGTCTTAAGCAATTTTTGTTATTTTTGATTGTTTTCTCTTTTATATTACAATAAAAGTCAATATGCATGAAAATACATGAAAGCTCCAACAAGAAGGATAATTTTTGGTGAAATATGCAAGACATTAAGTTCTGAAGATTACTTCTGATGACTTGGTCTGATAAGCTATCAGATATATGAAAAGCTATCAGATAGGCAAAGAATAAGAAAATTAAAGATTTTCTGACGACATATCTTGATAAGCTATTAGATCTCTGATAAGCGGTCAGGCATGTCATCACTCAGAAGCAGAAGGCAGAAATTTAAAGCAAGGTCTAACGACAAGTCTGATAACTTATCAGACTTGTGATAAGTCGTCACACAGGTTGTAAGATAGATGAAGAGGACCTGATGACATTTTCTGATAACTTATCAGATTTGTGATAAGTTATCAGACATGTAGTCACCTAAAAGAAAAATTCTTAATTCTTAATTTCATATTTTTCTTAAGTCACAGTATAAATAGTAGCTTTTAGGGTTCATTAAGGGGACGCATCATCTTGGACATCTTGAAATGGTTGGAACTCATTCCAAAGGCCAATTTACCTCTATTTGGTTTCTTAACTCAGAATTCAATTTTCAATTCTTTGATTTAGTTGTGGGATACTGTTCTTAAATTTGGGAAGAGAATTAATTTCTTACTACATCTTTTATAAGTTTAATCACTTTGAATTATGAATTCAGTTATTGCTATCACTTTCTCTTTCATATGGAACTAAAACCCACAACTAGGGTTGTGGGATCTATGATTATTCCTCTATGGATTTAATAGTTGGCTAGGGTTTGATGGGAATATCTTGATAATTCCTTTATTATGATTGTTATTTATTGGTTGCAAACAATAGATCCCATATTTTGATTTGATCGAATTGAAAAATAAACTAAAGGTACCGAATTATCAACAAGGATTTAGGAAGGTTAAGCTCTCATCTAATGATTAATGTTGTAACAAGATTGATTAACTCGAGATAAAATCAGTATGAATAGAATGCTTTCCTAAGTTTGAGAGAATTAGGGAGTTCAATATCTACGTAGGTTGAGAAACACTTAGATGGACAATCAAAACTGATAATTTGGTGTTTCCCATAAGTCACGAGAATCCAATACTACAACTATTATTCAATGGAGGATTACTAATCATAGTGATCACAACCCTAGTTCCTCTCTATTATTGATTTGAACAGTTGAAATTTTATTTTTGAGCTCTGAAGCAAATTAAAACTTTAACTTTGTTTGATCATTGAAAACCCCCATTTTATCTTTTCGTATCATTTGTTTGAATTTAACTTGTACCTTTAGTTTCAAACTAGTTTAATCGCCACTCACATTATTCTCTGTGGATTCGACCTCGACTCCAAAGTTGGGTAAATATATTGATGACGACCGTCTTGCACTAAATTAACGTGTAAGTTGAGCGTTATCTAAAATGGCGTCATTGCCGGGGAACGATTTGGCATATTGAGTTGGTTTGGAATTTTAGTTTACTTGTTTGAATTCAGACTTGCAAATATTTGTTTAGTTTTTTTTTTTTTATTTTCTTTTATTTTTATTTTTCTCACACTTTTCTTAAGATGTTAGTCTAGATAGATGGTTTTTTGAGTGATGACGATTCTTGTTATTATTGTGGGGGACCATATTTTGAGGCTTGCTGTCTAGATTTACTTAGAAGTACATGGATGGGACCTTCACAATATGATGCGGATACTGTCCTACTTACTGTAACTTGATGTTTGGCTTGTGGTAAAAGTGATCATACTGAAGATATGTGTGCTGTCATGATTCAAGCTAACAAATTGATTAAATGAATTTTAGAGAATCAAGAACAACTGTGGGCATAGCTAAAAGAGTTACCACTCCCACCATGTTTATAGTGGCTAAACAAAGAAGAATATGAGAGGGGCATTAGCCAATTTGAGGAGAAAACCAAAGAATTGCAACCACTCGATTGTCATCTTGATCTTGACACTGACATTGAGAAGGTGAATAAAAGTGATTATGTAGTAGATAGTATAAATTTTGAAGTAGAGTTAGTTGGGCCTCACTCGAAGAATTTTTCCACATTATGTTTAGAAGATATCTTGTCTGTGGAATCATCTAAAATAGTGGAAGAGTGCGAAAATAGGAACAAAAATCCTATATTCTTTATTTTACACTTGATAAGAAACATAAAAACACACCTCACTTTAAGGCCGAGTGGTTTACCACGCTCAATCCATTAGTCAACTTCTTAATTTTTGTACCACCCCCTATGATCGAGGCAAAAAGATGGACTCTAAGTTGGGGGTGAAATTCATATCCTCAACGTGGAGGAAAAAACTGAGTTGGGTCATGCCGCAATATTAAATCAGGCACTTCTTGGGAGGCAACCCAGGGTATTTTGTTTTTGTATTCGTATTATGTGATTGACATCAGATCTTCGCATCCATGGTGCCACAGGTATGTTACTAACTCTCCTATTTTGGTTTGACACATTGGGGACATTGCATAATTTAAGTTGAGGGTGGGGCTACTTGTGGGTGTTGATGTCCTCCTGGGATTTTTGTTGTCGTGTCTCTTTACCCCAGAGTTTTGTTCCTAGTAGAGCCAGCACATTTAGGCATATTGTGTTTGTTTTATGATGTGTTGTGGTTAACTGGGAAAAAAATAAGTATTTAGGATAATTGACATATTTTTGTTGATTTTTCTTTGAATGATAAATACCTCTCCAATTGTCTATCTGGTAACTCTGTGATGTGCATCTATATGTGACTACTGTGAATCTTTTTATGGCATTAGTACTAGGGACACGATAATCACTGCTAACAATTGCATGAACCGAATAGGTAGTTGCTTGTGATATACCTTTATGCCATGTGTGTGTGAGTTACTACCTAGTTCTCGTTGTGTGTTAAATCCAAAACTTGCTCGGTTGGTCTTGCCTTTGCTGTAGGATAGCAGTTAGGAAAGGATCATAGGTCGTTGTTGATATTAGTTCACTTTTAGCCTAAATGACCTTCCATGTGTGAAAGATATCCCTTGATCCTGATTTTGAGCCTGATTGCCTACTTTTTTATTATACCTATCACCTTCCCATTTGTATCACAATGAACCTGTTTTGGCCCTGGTCCTCCTTGGATATTGTGCACTTTGACTTAGGCAAATAGCCTAAGTTGAGGGTGGATATCATAGGGGTGCGTGATGTAAAGTGAGTATGAAGAAGGGTAATAAAAAAATATATGCAAGACTGGGTATGGTAGAAAAAAATGTGAAAAGAAAAGTTGTGAAAAAGAGAAAATGAATGAATAAAAAACTACACCCAGCTTAAATGTGCTTTAATCAAGAAAGGGAGAAATATGGTAAAGTTTGATAAGTGAGACCCCAAAAATAGTGTAGTGCCAAGGAGGCTTAGTTACCTTAAATATCCTTGTGTATCATATCAGCCCCAAGACTATATTACAAGATGAAGAAAAGTCCTATAGTGATCCTAACTTAATTGTCTGAAAGCTTTGGTAATGAAAATAAGGGCAAGTTTATGGTATTTGGCATACATTGACTGGAACTTCTTTCTGAGAGCGAGTGTCTCTTGACCGTCCCCTCATTGACATAATTGATTTCATATATGAGTGAAGAGGGGCTTCTTTGTTGTAAGGCCACATTGATTGCATTGCTAGCTGCTTACATATTTGGGTAGTGTAATTTGTATATATGCATGGCTATTATAACTATTTGATGTCATAACCTGATTCCCTTGTGTCATATTATTGATCTTCATTGATACACACAGTTGGGTTTAAAGTGATTGAAAATAAAGAGGGTAATGAGTTTTAAGCTAAACTTGATAATCAACTATCATATGTATCTTATGTGTCTCTTGGTAAAACATCGTGGTATGGTGTTTTAGTTGCTTGAGGATAAGCAATTGTTTTAAGTTGAGGGTGTTGATGTGTGAACAGATGCTAACACATTTGAGGATTTTAACTGAGAATAATTGCAAAGTCTTAAGAAACTTTTGTCATTTTTGATTGTTTTCTCTTTGATATTGTAGTAAAAGTCAAGATGCATGAAAATACATGAAAGCTCCATCAAGAAGGATGATTTTTGGTGAAAGATGCAAGAAATTAACTACTAAAGATTTCTTCTGAGGACTTGGTCTGATAAGCTATCAGATCTATGATAAGTTATCAGACCATGTCGTCAGACATAGGTAGAGAACAAGAAAATTGAAGATTTTCTGACGACATATCCTGATAAGCTATCAAATCTCTGATAAGCCTTCAAACAAGTCATCACTTAGAAGCAGAAGGCAAAAATTGGAAGCAAGGTCTAACGACAAGTCTGATAACTTATCAGACTTGTGATAAGTTGTCACATAGGTCGTAAGACAGATGAAGAGGACCTGGCGGCATTCTCTGATAACTTATTATATTTGTGATAAGTTATCAGACATGTCGTCACCTAAAATAAAAATTCTGAAATCTTAATTTTGGATTTTACTTAAGTCATGGATATAAATAGTAGCTTTTAGGGTTCATTGAGGGGCCGCATCATCTTGGACATCTTGAAACATCTGGAACTCATTCCAAAGGCTAGTTTACCTCTTTTTGGTCTCTTAACTTAGAATTTAATTTTCAATTCTTTGATTTAGTTGTGGGATATTCTTCTTGAATTTGGGAAGAGAATCAATTTCTGACTACATCTTTTGTAAGTTTAATCACTTTGAACTATAAATTCAGTTATTGCTTTCGCTTTATCTTTCATGTGGAACTAAAATCCACAACTAGGGTTGTGGTATCTATGATTATTCCTCCATGGATTTATTAGTTGGATAGGGTTTGAGTGATTGTGGGGACATATTGATAATTCTTTTGTTATGATTGTTATTTATTGGTTGCAAACACTAGATCCCGCCTTATATTGATTTGCTCAAACTGAGAAATAAACTAAAGGTAGTGAATTATCAACAAGGATTTGGGAAGGTTAAGCTCTCATCTAATGAATAATGCTATAACAAGATTGATCAACTTAAGATAAAATTAGTATAAATAGAATTCTTTTCTAAATTTGAGAGAATTAGGGAGTTCACCATCTAGGTAGGTTGAGAAACACTTAGATGGACTGTCAAAACTAATAATTTGGTGTTTTCCATAAGTCAAGAGGATCCAATACTACAAATATTATTCAATGGAGGATTACTAATCATAGTGATCACAATCGTAGTTCCTCTCTATTATTGATTTGAATCATTGAAATTTTATTTTTGAGCTTTGAAGCAAATTAAAACTCTAACATTTGTTTGATCATTGAAAACCCCCATTTTATCTTTTCGTATCATTTGTTTGAATTTAACTTATACCTTTATTTTTAAACTAGTTTAATCGCCACTCACATTGTTCCCTGTTTATTCGATCCTGACTCCAAAGTTGGGTAAATATATTGACGACGACCGCCATGCACTAAATTGACGTGTAAGTTGAGCGGTATCAATTTACTTTATCCCTTGTGGGTCTTGCACTTTACTTTAGCCCTTGTGGGGCTTGTCATTTACTTTAGCCCTTGTGGGGCTTGTTCTTTATTATTGATATTGACATTCTATTATGACGATATAATGATAAACGATAAGGCCGGAGGATATGTTGATGATATTGATACCCGATTTGAATCCAGATAATATTTTGATGATATTGATACCTGGTTCGTTTCCGGAGGATATGTTGATTATATTGATACTCGGTTTGAGTTTAGAGTATATAATGATGATAGATTGATGTCCGGAAAGGTCGGAGGATATTATGATGATATATTGATGTCCAAAAAGGCCGAAGGATATATTAATGCCCGACAAAGTCGGAGTATATTATGATGATATATAGATACCTGGAAAGTATGAAGGATATTATGATGATATATTGATACCCAGTTCGAGTCCGTCGGATATTATGATGACATGATGATGCCCAAAAAGGTCGGAGGATATGATTATTGATGTTCCTATGTGTGAACCTTCCGGTTGAATCCAGCTAGCCCTATGTATGGTAATTATATGTTTATTTATGTTTTTGTGTAGTTGGCTATAATAATGATATTAAAGGTGTCGATTATAGTCTTATAATAGGTTGAGGTATAAAGTGGTATAGTTATTAATTTAAGGTTGAAAGATGCTTAGTGGTGGATATTACTTAAGTGGCTCAAAGTGACTAGTGGATTTGTGAACCTAATGACATCCAAACAACACCTCCTATCAGATGATGACATAGGTGCTGTCAAAATATAGTAAGCCAACAAAGGTTGGGGTTGAATCCTAAGGGAACACGTGGCTTTGCAGATCTCGACAGTTTTAGACAATGGGTAGAATAATAAAAGTAAATAGGGGGTTTTATGTAGTAATCGCGAGCAAGTAACTATATTGACTTTGGCTGTAATTAGTGTAGGTGAACTTTAGGATTGAGTTCCCCTAGCTTCTCAACTCTGTAGGCTTATCGTGTGTTATTGAACCAACCCAATACCTTGCATGCAGAATCAATAAGTGATGTACCTTCTACAGTGTTTTGGACGGGTAGAAGGATTTTACCCTTTACCTTTTGAGTCTCTGTATGTCGCCTTACTAACCTTTATCTTGATCCTAGTTAACTATTACCTTTTGAGTCTGTAGTTATTAGATGAAAGATAATGGTCATTCACTATATTCCATTGTAAGCAATGGATTGGCAATTAACCATTAATTACTATTTCCTTTAATTTTTCCTAGTCACTGCTCCTCTTTTGGAGTAAGCAACAATATCTAGGGGGATCTTAATATGTGCACCCATTAAGAAAACTATAATAATGGAGATAAAGCAATGTATGTCATGGGTATTGATTCAGATCAACAATCGCACTACCCCCTAATTCGTCAATCTACCAGGGTTTCCACAACTCTAGCTATGGGTTTTAGCCGCTCATGCTTGTGAAACAATCAATAATATTCGTATTCAAAACAATAGATGAAATCACAATAATAAGAAGTGTAAAAATCAACAATCGTAACTAGATTAATGAACCAAAGTCAATACAAAAAAATCTTAAGATCAAAATCGAATCTTGAAATCAAAATATGTTTGTGAGTATTAAAAGAGCACAACTCCTACCAAAATGTAAATATGGGGTATTTATAGTGTAAGAGGAAACCCTATAAACAAAGCCGGAATGGAATATAAGAAATATGGGTCGTTGGCCACATACTCTCTATACCTGCATTCTAGCACCAGGAGCAGGTAGTCCCTGCGGTCCTGACACTGGGCGTAGGTGTAGACAGCAGGTGTAATTCCTGGATCCTAGCTCTTAGGATTTCAACGTCTGGGACCTGCTTTGTCCACCTGCAGTCTGTAGGTCCTATATACAGTCAGTAGGTTGCTTTGGTAGGTGCCGGGAGTCATCTTTTCAACTTTTTTTTTCACTTCTCGAACATGCTTTGATCATGAACAAGCTGAAAAACATCCCGAATATCCATAATTGCTCCAAAAAGTAGCCAAAACACCTTTTTAACCCTTTTCATGAACTTAGCATCCAAAACATGATTTCCTGCAAAACATACTCTAAAGGGATCATATCTAACAAAATAACCTCATGAACTTGCATCTTTTTCTCATTTTAAGCAATGAAAGTGCTACATTTCTATAACACAGCAATACCCTCAACCTAGAATGTTTAGTATATGAGTATTCGAAAGTCAATAAAGCAGTTAACCAAAATAAGGGAAGTGTCGTTGATTGATTGTATTGGTGACCCAGTAGGATATTCTTATGGGTATTTTGATGAATTCTGAGTAGTCAATATACCAGCGTCGTGCTGCGACATTAAATCAAGAGCTGCATGGGAGGAAACCCATGAGCTTTTTGGTGAAGTCTGAGTAACCAACATAATCGTATCGTGCCGTGACGTTAAATCAAGTGTTAAGAGGGAGGCAACCCACTATATTAGTATTCACGTTTTGGTTGTTTTGTCCTTTTGTAGGTTTTTTTTAGTATTTGGACCTTATCAGAAATATGATAAAAATTGCTACATTATTCAATTTTTAGGTAGGGGGAATGTGTGATCAACCTATCATGATCACAAGTCCCACATGGTAAGTTGAGTAATAAGTTGAAAAGTTGAAATTTTTAGGCTGAAAATTGGTAAGTTATGGACTTTGGCGTCTAATTTTACTTTTGGGACCTATAACTTAGGTTGCAGGACCATAAGTATCTGGAAAAATATGAAAAAGCCCAGTCCAAGGTGCAGAAAAGTGACTCAAATTTTTGGTCCAGCATCTGCGTCCATCACCTGTTAGCCATGGGAGGTACCTATGCCCAGAGCCAAACCGTGGGTGGTGGACGCAGGTACAAGCCGCGGCTAGGTCAGTTTATGGGCCCAATTTTTATTTAAATTTTGGGCCCACCAATACTTAAATATAATATAAAATAGCCCCCACCTATATAAAACAATTCTTACCATCATTCTAATCCTCAAAGCTTCACTTTTTTCTTTGAATTCAAACTTCCCTATTAAAACACAAACTAACCCCACACTTAAGTAAAGGCTAAATTGTCACTTGTTTAAGATACAAAATTGTTCCAATACACTAAAAACATGCTCCAACTTTGGTTTTCTTGATTTCTTCATTATTATCTTTCGGTTCATCATAAAAAAGGTATCTTTCTTGGCCCCTAATGGTTATGTATTAATCTATCTATTATTTAAACAAGTTTATATGTGTATTCCATTGAAAAATACATAGAAAATGTCATGTTTGTATATAGGACCCTTGAAGTAGCCTAAAAGCATAATGTAGGGCCTTGTTTTGAAGAAAAATCTAAAGTTAAGACTCAATCGGATGTTGAACTTAATTGAATGAAAGTAATACCAATTGTTGACCATGTTTGTTTGCTTTGAAAGTTGTGATTTATGATATGCGAGTTTACATTGGACTTGTTGGGATCTCAAATAGGTCATAGGGGTGTGAAAATTGAGGAAATATTTGAACTTTTCAATTTTTGAGTTTTTCTTCAACTTTTGCCATCCCTCACTTTTGTTGTTGACTAACAACTGGTTATTAGGTACATATGGAACCTAAAGTAGTAAAGAAGACTAAGGATGGTACTTTGAGAAGATGGGAATAGTCTCCCAAGCCTAGCAATTTAGTGCAAGAGTACCCAAGGCAGCATCATAGAGATGCTGTAATTGAGGTGATACGCAGAGTCACAAGAGGACAGACACGCTAGGCTGCTCAGTCAGCTATATCCCACCCCAGGATAAAGTCAACTAGGATGTAACCACCATACACTCCTTTACCTAATGATGATGATGAGGAGGAGGAGAAAGAGTCAGAGTCTACTCCATAGGTTGCTGCTCTAGATCGAGGAGGGGTCCCAGGATTTATCCAATAAGGTAAAGCAGGAGGAGCCATCTGTGGTGCCTTATTCTAATGAGGGTATCTCTACTTATGTATAAAAGATAAGTGCTTCCCAGTATGAGGAGGGTACAGAGCATCCCTACCATGATGAGTCAGTATAGTAGAGTCCCACTCCTACACCTGCCTCAGATGCACCTCTCGAGGAGGGACATAAGCAGGTGGTGTGTGGAAGGGATGGAAGAGATTTATGATATCAACAGTCGTGTTTGGGAGGCAGGTAGGCCTATGAGATAGATTTATAAAGAGCATCAAATTGACCTATCGGGTCTAGATTAAGTACCATAGTTACTGGTATTATTTGATAGATATCGGCTAAAATGGATAAATAGGCCACTCGGTTCCTACAGTCCAACTATAGTACAAGAATTTAATGCATCCTCCAGAGCTATGGTGGTCATTACTATACGAAGACATCTAGGTCTGGTTAGATTTGTGAGGCAGACACAGCTTGATCATACACTGGTTAGAGGGGTCATAGTTGACATATTAGTTGAGACTATCCACAGAGTTATCTTTGGCACAGATTATATCACTCATGCATCTACAATTGAGTGAGACCAGAGATTGAGGATCGTATATGATTGTCATATTATGCGGAAGGCTCTGCACCGATATGAGAGGGTCGGGATGGCTAGGTGGCTAGGTAGTTATATTTCACATTTGAGTGATACAACCCCATAGATTGAGGGGCATGATATTATTAAGAAGGGCCTATTAAAATTTGATGCCAAATTCGAGTGGTTGCTGATTAGATATAGACTGATACCTACTTCTTTGAATAATATGTTGATGTGGGAGTGAGTTGTACTGGTTGGTCGTATGAAGGCTAGTTATGCCATTAATTTTGTTGTTATCCTCAATTATAAGTTACATGATAGAGCTTTTGGGGAGTTGGCTAATCTGCTATTTCCCTACATGATTTAAAGGCTATTTTCGGAGTCTATGTGAAGAAGTAGCCTGTGTCCCCAAAAGCATGAATCACATAGCATGTGTCCTCATGCAAAGTAGTTGCCTACGAAGAAGTATCCTGTGTCCTCATTACCTAGCCTCTAAATCATGCAAGGAAAGAGTAGATTAGCCAACTCCCTAAAGGCTCTATCATGTAACTCATGCCTGAGGATAGCAATAAAATCAATAGAATAACTAGCCATCATACAAGCCACCAGTATAGCTCACTTCTATATCAATGTATTATTTGAAGTAATGGGTATCAGTCTGTGTCTAATCAACAACCACCAGAATTTAGCCTTAGATGTCAGTAGGACCTTCTTAATAACATCATGCTCCTCAATCCATGGGTTCACATCATCCAAATGTGAAATATAACTAGCTATCCACCTAGCCATATCGACCCACTCACATTGGTGCTCAACATTCCACATAATATGACAATCATGTGTGATCCTCATATATGGTCACACTTAGCTGTAGATGTAGGAGTAATATATTCTGGGCTGAAGTTAACTCTGTGGATAGTCTCTATTGATATGTCAACTTTGACCCCTCTAACTAGTGGATGATCAAGCTGTGTCTGCCTAAAAAATCTAACCAAACCTAGATATCTTCACATAGGAATGACTACCATAGCTCCGGAGGATGCATTAAATTCTTGTACCATAGCTGGACTATAGGAACCAAGTGGCCTAGTCATCCATTTTAGCTGATATCTATCAAATAATGCCCATAGCTGTGCTACTTGATCTAGGCCCAATAGGTCAATCCGATGCTCCGTATAAATGTATATTTTAGGCTTTCCTACCTCCCAAACACGATTGTTGATATCATAAATCATGCATATCCCTTCCACACACCAACTCTGATGTCCCTCCTTGGGAGGTGCATTTGAGCCAAGTATAGGAGCGGGAATCTACTATACTAACTCATCATAGGAAGATGCTCTATACTCTCCTCAGATTGGAAAGCACTTTTATGCTGTACATGAGTAGTAGTAACCTCATTAGAATAAGGCACCATAAATGGCTCCTTCTACTCTACCTCATTGGGTAAATCCTAGGACCCCTCCTCAGATTGAGGGTCCTGAGCAGCAACCTATGGAGTAGACTCAAACTCTGTCTCCTCCTCCTTATCATCATTATCAGGTGGAGGAGTGTGTGGTAGTGATATTCTAGATGACTTTATCCTGGAATGAGATACAGCTGACTAAGCATCCTGGCGAGTCTGTCCTCTTGTGACTCTATGTATAACCTCAACTGCAGTGTTTCTACGATGTTTCATCGGGTACTCCTTCACTGAACCGCTAGGCTAGAGAGACTCTTACCGTCTATTTGAAGTATCAACCTCCATCTACTTTACTGCTTGGGGTTCCATATATACGTAATAACCAGTTGTTAGTCTCTAACAAAAGTGAGGGATGGCAAAAGTTGAAGAAAAACTCAAAGTTTAAAAAGTTCAATTTTTTCCTCAATTTTCACACCCTTATGACCCATTTGAGATCCCAACAAGTCCAATGTACACTCAAATATCATAAATCATAGCTTTCAAAGCAAACAAACATTCTCAACTAGTGGTATTACTTTCATTTAATCAAGTTCAACTTCCGATTGGGGCCTAACTTTAGATTTTTCTTCAAAATAAAGCCCTAAATTATGCTTTTAGGCTATTTCAAGGCTCTTACATACAAGCATGATAGTTTCTATTTATTTTGCAATATAATACACATATCAACTTGTTTAAATAATAGAGGGATCAATACATAACCATTAGGGGTGGAGAAAGTTACCTTTTATATTATTAACCGAAAGAGAATAATGAAGAAGTCAAGTAAACCAAAGTTGGAATGTGTTTTAGTGTATTGGAACAAGTTTGTATCTCAAACAAGTGTCAATTTAGCCTTTACTTAAGTGTGGGGTTAGTTTGTGTTTTAACAGGGAAGTTTAAATTCAAAGAAAAAAGTGAAGTTTTAAGGATTAGAATGAGTTAGAATGAGGGTAAGAATTTTTTTATAGAATGAGGGTAAGAATGTTTTTATAGTTTGAATTCATAGACCCTGACTGTCACTGCTTGAAATTATATTTCTCATCCTTAAGCTGCAACATCCCAAATGGAGAAAAGAACCACTTCAAGTATTTCTTGCACAACTTGTTCCATAAAGTGATAGAGCCTCTTGGCAGTTCCCCTAACCATAAAGATGCTTCTCTTATAAGTAAGAAGGGGAAAAAACCTCAGTGTAAGTACTTCCTAATTTACCACTAGATTTGTAAATAAACTACAGATCCCGAGGAAATTGGCAAGGTGCAAATTTGCACCATCAGTAGGCAGACAAACAAATACACCCTTCATATTTGGAAGTTGGATCATTGCGCTCATGATATCAAACTTGATGCCTGGGGAAAAATAGAAGGAATTATGGCTCTAGTCTCTGCCGACTCAACATATCCCAAGTCTTCTTCATCATTTATAAATGGCTATACATACTGATATACTAGGATTACTTGAACATGGGTACCTCTAGCTCTATTTTGATTCCTACTAAGTTCTTCTTGGGAATCTATTTCTTGTCTCTTCTTAGATAGCTCTACCTCCTTAGCTACACACTAAGCTTATTTTGTGGCCCACATCTCATTCTCAGCTTGAGCTAATAGTTGATCGGTTTGTCGATCAACTATATCCTGCACTCATTCAAGAGAAGGTGAAGGTACAACATCACAAACCCCTTCAGGGTTATCATCTCTTTTCTGCTCAAACATTAAACTAGGTGTTTGTAGGATCCTTTTTAGATTCAAATTTGGTGGGAGTAAAGGATGGCCTTTACTCCGTGTGCAAGGCATACACCGACGCATACCCAACTAAGAACAAACATTAAAAAAAACTCAAAAATTGTAACAACTTCAAATCACAAATCAACACCGTATTTTCTTGCAACGACACTAAAATTTTGATGACATACAAACAATACCTTCTATCAAATAATGATACAGTCGCTGTAAAAATATAGTAACCCAAACAAGGTTGGGATCGAACCCCAAGGGAACATGTGGCTTTGCAGATCTCAGCAGTTGTAGTTAATGGGCAGAAAAATAAAAGTAAATAGGGGGTTTTGTGCAATAATCATGAGAAAGTAACTATATTGACTTCGATTGTAATCAGTGTAGTGAAGACTATGATTGCATTCCCCCTAGCTTCTCAACTCCATAGGCTTATCGTGCATTATTGAACCAACCCAATACCATGCATATAGAATCGATATTTATTCACCTTCTAAAGTCTTTTGTATAAGTACAAGGATTTCAGCATTTACCTTTTAAGTCTCAGGATGTCGCCTTACTAATCCTTATCTTTATCCCAGTTAACTATTACCTTTTGAGTTCTATTTACTAGATAAAATCTAACAGTTGTTCATTACATTTCATTTTGAGCAATGGATCGATAATTAACCTCAAATTAATGTTGCCTTTATCTTTTTTCTAGTCACTACTCCTCTATTGGAGTAAGAAACAATATCTAGGCGGTATCCCAATGTGTGCACCCATTAACAAAAACTATCATAACAAAGATAAAGCAATGCATAACATGGGTATTGGTTCAGATCAACAATCGTACTTTCCCTACTTTATCAATCTGCGTGGTTTCCACAACCCTAGCCATGAGTTTTAGCCGCTTATGCTTGTGAAGAAATCAATAACATTCATATTCAATAGCATAGATGAAATCACACTTATAAGAAGTGTAAAAACTCACAGCTGTAGCTAGATTAATGAACCAAATTTAATACAAGAAAATCCCAAGATCAAAATCGGATCTTGGAATCAAAATATATTTGTGAGTATCAATCATGCATAACGCCTACTAAAAAGTACATAAGGGGTATTTATTGTACAAGCGATAATCATAATACAAAGCCCAAATGAAATAGGAAAAAAAAGGTTCGGTGGTCACCTATTTTCTATACCTGAAATCTAGAACTAGGCACAGGTAGTACCTTCGGTCCTGACATTGGGCACAGGTGTAGACCGTAGGTACAATTCCTACAGCCTAGCTCTCAGAATTTTGAACTTTGGCACCTGCTTTGTCTACCTGCGGTTCATATTTCTTATATGCAGTTCGTAGGTTGCCTTGGTAGGTGCCAGGAGTAATCTTTTGAGCTCTTGTTCATTTTTTGAACATGCTTTGATCACAAACAAGCTGGAAAACATCACAAATATCCATAATTGCTCAAAAAAGTATCCAAAATAACTTTTTTCACCTTTTCATGAACTTAGCATCTAAAATATGATTTTCTACAAAACATACACAAAAGGGATGATATCTAACAAAATAACCTCAGAAATTTGCACTTTTTCCTCATTTTAAGCATCAAAAGTGCTATATTTCTATAGCACATCAAAACCTTAGTGGTAAAGAGGACTAGTGGCATTGATGGATATTAATAGGGATGATTATTTCATCATGGTGGTTAATAATAATGGGTTTAGCAATTGTAATACCCCAATCATTCCTTAAGTCTAAATCCATCTTTTGAGTATATGGAAATAACTTCTAAAGTGAATGATGATTGAACAGTGTAGAATTTCCCTAATTTCAACTTTCTGTCCTATAAATCATTGAATAAGCTTTCCATCGATACCAAACTCACCCAAATCTAACACTCGGGTGAAGAGTTAGAGTCATTTTAGTGAGACAGTGTGCCACCTAGCACTTTAGCGCGTCGCGAAGTCAGCCAAAATGGAAATTGTCATTTTCTAGTAAGCCTCCGTGATATTAATGCGTCGCGTCAATGCTCAAAATTAGGATTGTCAAATTTTAGTGCACCAACGCGATTCCATCGCGTAGTGGTGCCCTTCCAGGTCACAACCAAGGTGACAACGTGATTTCACCATATCACGCCACAGAGCAGTTTACCAATTGTCCAAATCTATTGAACGACTGGGATCCTGGCGCGTCGCACCAAGTCCGAAAATTGGGCTCTAGTTCTAGAATTTACTCAAGGGTATTTTAGTCTTTTCCACCCGTTCATACCCTCTCTCTATATGTATCCAAGTAGAGAAGAGAAATTCATTTATCTCCAATTTCTTTCCAAGAACATTCAAGAAGCTAGGATTTTCTCTCAACCCAAAAATTCAATCTTCCCCAAGAAAATTCAAGAACCTTTCATAAATACCTTCAAGTGGTTCAAGATTTAAGATATCTAAGTCAAGCCATCCAGAAATTTATCTTAAAAGTGCGAGAAAGAAGTTCCAATCAAGTTTCTTCATCTCAAAAATCATAATCAAGGTATGTCGGGCTTGAACAAGAATATCCTTTCATTCTTGTGCCTAAAGATTTGATTTTTACTAATGGAATTTCATGATCTTTGCAAATGGGTTTACACCCAAATTTCTTTATTGATGATTTATGAGATTTGAGATGAATAAGTTTGATATTAATGATTATTTTACCATCACGTTCCTTAAATTGAGAATTTATTCCATGAGTTGTATATTGTCATTATGTATTGATGATTTCTAGGCGATTTAAGACCAGTTTCATGATTTATGCTTTTATATGAGGAGTTTGATTATTGAATATATATTGATATTTGAGCTTAAGAGTCAAAAATGAGTTCTATGATGTTTTCTTAAAGTTTTTGATATTTGATATGATTTAATGAGCAAGTCCACTTGATGTTGAAAAAGATTATTTTGAGTTGAGTCGAGTTAGGAATCCACAAATTATTTATGATTTACAGATGAGATATATTTATGATTTTGGTCTCTATGATAGACCTTTGAGTTGATTGAGGTGGATTTCCTAACGCGTTCTGAGCAAAGTTTGGAAGGAGTATTTAGCACCGAGCGGGAAGTATGGGTTCAGCGCATCCTACTTCCTCAGAACTACGTGCCACCATAGGACAAAGATTAAGGGCTAAAGGCTAAGACAGTGATCACTAAAGTTAAGTTTCTACTGCGATGGCAAGGATAGAATAGCTCTCCCCAATATGGGAAAGAAGTTGGACTCCATGTAGGCTCACATGGTTTATGTCAATTATAAGAAACTCCCAAGTCCATAATAGTCTAAGTTTCTTGAGTTATCGAGTCACTCCAAGTCATGAGTCAAAGAGTTTGAGTTGAGTCCAATGATTTATGAGATTTATGAAGAATGTGTTACTATCGATGATTTATGAAACTATATTACAGTTTAATTCAAGAAAAGAGAGTCATTATTGTCAGCATGCATGATTTTACTTTACACTTATGATATTATTTAAAAATGTTGCATACACCCCCACATACCCAGTATATTCCCAAAGTACTGACCCATATATATATATGTCTATGTGCTACATTGTCTCATAATATAGGTACAAGTTGTAGCGCACATACCATATTCAATCAGCTTACAGCTTCCAGTAAGCATATGATGAGTCCTTTTGATTCAAGGGCTTGAGTTAGTTATACAGTTCAAGAAGTATTTTATTTTCTTATTTTAGTCGTATTGAGCTTGGATAGTTGGGAGTCATGACCCGACTATCTAAAGTTAGTACCAGTAGAGGCTTCATAGACAATCAGTAGAAGTTGATATATTCAGTTTTAGCTTTATTTTGTAAAGGTAGAGTTGTAATCTTGTAAATTTCATAATTGTATTGATCAAGTTCATAAAAGTGCTATGTTTTTGCTGATTTTATATAGATTTAAGCATTTTATTCAGTTGCTTATGAGTTATGCTAACAGGAGGGTTAGCTTGGGGTCACTTGTGCCCCTAAGCACCATGTAATGTATCAGGACCTAATTTTGGGGCGTTACAGCAATGGTGATGATTAGTTGCTATTGAGGACTAAGTTTATGATGTTGAATAATTGTTTAATGAGGATTTGTGGATTAATGAAGCTAGTTAATAAGAGATGTTAGTTGAGAGTTGAATAAGTGTACTCATGTTGATTAGTGGTCTTTTATTAAATGGTGACTAGTGGGATTATGTTGGCTAGAAATGAATATTGGTTAATTGGAGAATACGGTCTATTGGTGAATCTTGACTAGATACTACTTTTGGCTAGTGAATAAATAATGGTTAGTCATTGATCCATGAATAGTGACAAAGTGATGAATAGTGGATGGATAATAATTAGAGTTTAAATGATGACTAGTAAGTAATTGGTTTAGTAATATGTGTTGGCTAACTAATAATGAGTGAATAGG
Organism: Capsicum baccatum var. pendulum; assembly: GCA_030864225.1. Lineage (NCBI taxonomy): Eukaryota > Viridiplantae > Streptophyta > Magnoliopsida > Solanales > Solanaceae > Capsicum > Capsicum baccatum. The sequence goes on along the minus strand of CM061558.1, from coordinate 67,489,694 downwards.
GTGTAATGATGAGATAGGTGCCTATATGATCTTCTGGTCATAGTTACAAATATATTGGTATATGCTATTAAATTATAATTGTTGGTGATGATTATGAATATTGGCAAATGGCCGTTTGATAGAAATTGTGGAAAACTATAGATACTGAGAAAGTTGGTATATATATATATATACATACCAATAATAAGAGGCAGTTAAAATAAATGATTTTTCAATAAATTATGAGTTAAAATAAATGATTTTTCAATAAATTATAAGTAGAAATTATGAGGAGATTTGTTGGCTTAAATATGTTGTAAATCCTACTCAGTAAATCCTACTCAGTACTCCCCCTCTCTTGTAGTTTTATCATGTTTAGTCTGTTCCCCCCCTTTTTATCTTACCCCGTTCATCTCTCTCTCTTAACCTAGTGCTTAATAACTTCTTTCTTTAACCACACCGGGACATTCATCTGGCAACCAACATTCGTCCTTCAATTTTTTATTTTGGCGAACTATTAAGGTCATGATTCCTAGGAATTTACAGGTTAATCCATCTTTGTTATTAAGAAGTTAAGAGGTTAAACATATACTAAGGGTATCATTTTTAAAGAAACAAGATTATTTACATGAAATCATAAGCATATTCAAATAAATACAAACATATTTTTGGTGGGGAAAATAAAGTATAAAATAAAGACTTACATGATATAACTAAGAGAGAGGTTTCTCTTTCGGGACCCCCCTAAGAACTTTGTGAAAACTTGAAAAACACCTTTATTAAATCACACTTAATATTATACAAACTTGGTTTCATACATAGGGTGGATTGGTTTAAGTGAAAGGGTTTTAAACATGAAGGGAAGAGGAATATGTTATGGGTTGGTTCAAGGTTTTTCTTCATTCTCTCTTCTACTAACTACTTAAGTCTTATATAGACATAGGTAAAAGAAATGAATGGACTCCAACATACTACGTGGCCTAAGAACAAATTTCCGACACTTAAAAGATGAGATTCGTTAATAATGCAGGTCGAGTACACTTTGGGCCCCATCATCACATGTATTATTATTTCATTTTATAGAAATGTGCTTCAATAGCTTTTCCCTTTTTGGAGGGTAGTGATAAAGGAAGCACTCTGACATATTACAAGACTAATGTGGGCATACCCACATGGCATACTTTATCTTTATATTATATCATACTGCCTGAAGTTTATTCTTCCACATATCTGTATTTTCTACCATTTACTTGTCTTTGTCTGACTAGGTGTCCAAGTTCTGAAGAGCGACAGAATCAAGACTCATGCCTAAGTCATCATCTTCGTTGGGATCTTGAGGATCTTGGAGATAAGTAAAGTTTTCATTAAATTCATCTCCTTCTTCTTCTGAACTTGGCCTGTTATCTGGATTGTTCTGAATATCTATTTTTGGAACTACTCTATCCATACTTGTGCTTGGGTTATCTTTGTTAATTATATGTTTATCTGATTCTTGACTATTGAAAAATCTTTCTAAAGTCTGTTTTATTATAGTCTCAATTTTTTCATTTTTCTTTTTCAAAATCAAAGTCTTTTTCAAAGTAATATTACAAATTTTGGGTAATTTTTGTTTGGATGAAGAGCAACCTTCATCTTCACTTTTTGGCAAAGTGACAGCCATTAACGAATTTAATGCGTCTTTATCGGCTACTGTTGGAACCTGATTAGCTGTACCTCTATCCGGTACAGTGGATTTCTTAGCATTCAGTGGGGAATGCACACCCTTCTCATCCATTTTGTGTTGAGATGGAGAACTTGGAGTCTGAGTACATGTATTTGTTTGAGAAACATTAATCTTGTCTTTCAAAGTTTGCACTTGTTCCTTAAGTCTAGTATTTTCTAGAACAAGGGCCTCTTTATGGTCATTAAGTCACTTAAAGGCTTCTGTCATCGTGAAACAGTGGTCACAAAAAATTATTTTTATTGTGTCTTTTTGGATATTGTATTGGGGTATTTGATTTGAGTTTTTTCTGAGGGCTAGAGTTATATAGTAATTTGGCCCTAGGTATCCTCAAGCATAATCCATTGCTTCAAAAAAATCATTAAAACCTTTAAAAAGTGGGTGTTTAACCTCATTTATAGATTCTACTATTTCTATCAAAGATTGAAAAACACCATTTGTTTTACCATGTATGACTAAGTAATATTTAAATCTATTTTCTCTACATTTATCTAAAAAGTATTGGCATAGAGCATTAGCTACGGCTACGACATATTTAGTGTCTCTTTTACTATGTGTTATCCATAAATTATCAACTAAACATCTCTGGGGTTTATCTAGAACACAGTCTGGTTTAACTCTAAATGATAAATTACATGATGGATACGAGATTAAATTTATTTATCCAAAATAAATTCTCTCCATCATTTCTATAGAGTTTTGTGGTCTAAAATTGATGTTACCTAGTAACGTTTGAGCATAAGAGTCTTGAGCTGGGGCTTTGCCCTTGTCTGGTGGCGGTTGGCTTATTGGTCTCATGCTGAAATAAATGTTAATTAACCCATTTAGTATTAATTTGTAATCTACTCGATTGGTATGCTAATTCGTTATCCTTTCCTTTTATGCATTCAAACACAATATTTTTATATATCGATATTGTATCCATGAAATTAAGCCATTGTCTTCTAATGCTAGCTTTATCATTTATTTTTTGATGAAATTTAACTATTGTCTCACAGTCAGTTCTTACTAACACTTCTTTTTTATTTAAGATGTATAATTTAAAACTATTTAAACTATATATTATTGCTAGTGCTTCTAAGTCTATGCTACTCATGTTTCCTTTTTCTTTGTATAAACCTCTTTGATATGCACAAATCTTTTCTTCATTTTAACTACTGTATTTATTGGGTTGGCTTTTAGGATAGCTTTCCATCCTAATTTACTTCCGTCTGTTTGAATAATTAAATAATCTGATTCTAAAGGGATATTTAAGTGTGGAATATTTCTTTAATATCTAATACCTTTTTTTATGCAATGTGAGGTTGAAGTTTTATTCTTCCATCCCTTAAAGTTACTCCTAAGAAATTAATATGAGTTTTGTATAGTTTCATTTTCTTTTTTACTAATTATTATTCCATATTTAACAAATAATCTTAAAACTATTTGTATATGTCCAAAATGTTCTTGTATGTTTTCGCTAAATACTAAGATGTCATCTACATATACTAATACAAAATTCTTGTTTTCTCCGAACATATTATCCATTTTTCTTTAAAAGATGGGCGAAGCTGTTTTTAATACAAATGGCATAGCTAACCATTCAAAATGCCCTCCGGGACAAGTGAATGTTGTCAATTCTGTGCTATCTGGGTGCATTTTTACTTGCCAGTATCCCGATTTACAGTCAAATTTACTGAATATCTGTTTACCTTGTATGCTATTGATTAATTCACTTTTTTCTGGTACTTTATAAGCATATGTTCTAATATTATCATTTGACCTTTTGTAATTTATCACCATGCGAGCCTTACCTGTTATTTGTTCTCTATGGTTTCTTACTATGGAGGCAACTGATTTATGTCTAGAAGTTGATCTTCTTATAACTTCTAATTTCAATAATTCTTTTATTTGTTTATCGAATTCTTCAGTGTCTTCATTATTTGTTTTTGTTGTTGTTGTCTTTATTATATATCCAGGGTTAATAATGTCTAGTTTACACATTAGTTTATTAGCACCCCAGTGTACTAATGGTTTTTCTCCAATTATTTTCATTTCATCTAAGATTGCTACTATGTTATCTAAATCTTTTGGACTATTTATCATTCCTATTCTATTTAATCCTTTCTTAAAATTATAAAATTGTGTTTCAATGTTTATTGAAGTGTAATTCTTTTCTATATTTTCTAAATATTCGCATTCTTCAATATTAATTAGAGTATAATCTTCTAAGTATTCCTCTTCTAATTCTTCCTTTTCTTCACATTGGTTTTTATAGGAACATTGGTCCCCATCACTACAATTATCACAACAAGGTTGAGATTTTAAAATTAAATCTTGTTTAGATGTTCTATATTTTCTCTCTATTGTTGGCTAATTAATAGTTTGTACTGGAGTATAAGTAGAGTTTCTAAATAATATTATACCATATCTAGTTATTAGACATCCCCCTTTATTCTTCATTACATATTATCTTCATTACATATTAAAGTAGTATTTTCTTATATATTCAAAAGTTCTATTTCTATTTGTTCTAAATGTATTGTTCTTTGTGTTTCTAATTCATCTTCATTTATTGTAGCTTTTCCTTTTTCTAATGCTACTAGTCTTTGTTCTAAATCATTTACTCTGGCTTCTAAAGTTGCGATTCCTGAGTTTGTAGTCTGGTTATTTACTTGTTTTTGTTCATTAATTATTTTTGGTTCTATTTTTATTTTTAGCTTATTTTCTATGCAATTTTTACATGCTTCCATATAACATTTTGTACATTTAGCTCTATTGTCTTTACTCGGGTACAAGTTACATATGCGACATTGATTACTGTCTATTCCTTTTTGTCTTTGTAAATCATGTATTCAGCTTTGTACAACATTCATTAGATTGCTAATTAATAAGTCATTAAAATTTAACTCGTCTGCTTCTTGTCCTATTTCATTTATTAAATTATCTTCTTCTGAGTCTGAGGAATCAGATTTAGGTCTATCATCTAACTCAAAACTTATTATAGAATATATACTCTCTGTATCTAACATATATTCGTCTACATTTAATAGGGTTTCTTGAAAATCTTCTATTAGTTGAGAATTTCTAGTTCTACTATTGTTTCTTTTGGTACATAGGTTTGCCAAGTGATCTATGCTTCCTCATGTATAACACTCTAGTTTGTTTTTATAATTTCTATCATTTTTATATTTCCTGACATGACTATATCTATTTAGATATGGCTTCTTGGCTTTTGATTTGCGCAAGAAATATCCCTTACGATAATATGGTTTCTGTTTGTATTTCTTTTTATACTCTTTATGTTTTTGGTTATCATCATAATTTTGGGTTGTATATATAATAGATCTACAGAAGTTCGTTTCATTTTTCTTTAATTATTTTTGTATTTGTATATTTGTATATTTTTCTGGTAAGATATCCATAACATGTTGTATTTTATGTCCTATAGTCCATTTAGCATTTGGATTTTGAATTACACCGTCTCTTTTGTACCATCTATCTTCTATTTCTCTTCCTAAAGCTCCTAGTAATTTATCAAATAGTTTTTTTGTCGAATTCGTCGTCAAACGTATTTCCACTAATTGTACAATAATAAAAGTAGTCTTTTAAGAAACTCTTTATATATAACCAATTTAAAATGCTTAGTTTTTCTAATTTAATTAAGGCATTTCTTTGTAATGCTCATAAACCACTATTCAGATCCTCCCCTATTAGTAAACTGTGTATTTTATTTGTGAAATTATAAGGGTTTGGTCCTAATGATACTAATGCCTGAAAATTATGTGGAGAGTTTATCTTGAAAGCTTCCCATACGGCTTTTTCCGATTCTTCTAAGAAGGTTTTTATATATTTCTACATTGTTTCTATATCTGTTTCTGTATAATATGTCTTAAATAATCTACTACTACTATTCCTTTCCATAAGTCTATTATTGTATTCTACATTTGTGGATCATGTGCTGCTATATTTAGTATTTTTTCTTTATTATCTCCTTCATGTAATCTAGTAGGTTCTTCTATTGGCTTTCTTCTTTTTGCCGGTCTTATATTTTCCTTAATTTTTGTATCTGGGTTTATTCTAACCACTCTTCTTCTTGGTACATTACCTACACTATAATCTATTTGTTGGGTATGTGGATTAGTTTGTTGGAATGGACTAGCACTTGTTGAGCAAGCTGTTTTTATTTCTGCTAATTCTTTATAACTGATCGTGGATATTGTGTCTTCATATTGTCTTTCAAAGATTTTAGAGATAGTATCCACCTTTTTGGTTCAATATTCTAGATTATCATCCCTTTCTGAACAAGTTTTAAAATGTTTTATACATTCTGTTATGTTCATATTTCTTTTCTTACACCCTTTACATTTAAATGTTATATATCTATGTTCTTCAACTAATCGTTGTGCTTCTTCTATTACTTTATCTACTTCATATCCTTCTTATAGTATTTCTACATTCATGAATTCTTGTTCTACGGTACTTTCAGTTTCATTATCTTCTAATTCCTTTTGACTTGTGTAATTATAGTCTGTAAATCTACCGATGTTTCTCCTTTACTAGTAGTATACATTAAATGAGTTTCGGATTTAAATACCTTTGTCTTATTGAATTTTTCTAGATTCCATTCTAACCCTGCATATTCTTCTGGATTTATCTTTATTGGTTTTATTAATTTTATACCTTTATTACCCATTACTTCAACTACATCATTTACTTTTATTTTAAACTTAGTATTACTATTTAAAGTTATTTTTCCTATAAAACCTATACATATTAATAAATTATTTTCATTAATCATTTCTTCATACCCTTTAGTCTGAATTCCTATTTTAATATTTTTCCAAATTCTTTTAAATTCATTAAAAAGTCGGAGCTAATATAAAATATTCCTCCATTATTTGTCATAACTACTTCGGTTAATCCTATTATTGATTGTTTTTATATTAGACCATCTATCATCATATATTACTATTAATACTTTCGATCCTAGATTTTTTCTAGTTAATCCTTTTATTCCTATGACTATTAATCTCATATGCATTAATAACATTTTATTATTACTTATTTGTTTTAATGATTCGGTATTTACCAAATTTAAAGTTGTAAAATTTTCTCCTATAGTGGATATTTGCTCTTCTCTATAATTTTTGTATAGCTGATTATCTGTGGAGAAATACTTAGCATTATATAATGTCTTAGGATTTAATAATTGTAATTGATTTTGCTAGAAAATTTGTAGATCTTTGTCCACATCTATTATTTCATTTAATTTCTGGTCTTGTTCTATGTCTGGGTGTCTTCTAGATAGTATTCTAAAAATAAGATTATTTCCTACTCTATTATTAGAAAAAGTTACTCTTCGTCTTTCCCCTTCGATGGCACTTCTTGGTCTAGCTGAAAGAAAGTCCATTTTTGTGATTTTTTAATTATATTTTGCTTTTCTTGTTTAGGAGTTATTTCAATCTCTTTTCATTGAGTAATTAATTTGTCTATTTCTGTATTTTTGGAAACTTGAACTTCTTTTCCTTTAATTATACTATCTATTTTTATATGTAGTTCTAACAACAATGCTATTATAGTATTGTTCTGTTTTAATATAGTTTTATCTGCCTGACTTTAGAAAAGATACCTAGAAAATTCTTCTGGCTCGTCATGATAACTTTTCGGTTTTTCTAATGCGTTATTGTAATTTATATCTTCTTTACTCATAAAAGTGATATTTCTTCTACTCTTTGAATTATTATATTTAGCACACTTATTTCTTTATTTATGGATTCTACTTGTTTTACAATCTTTGTTACTAATTGAGTAGTTTTAATCTCTAGGTCTTTAGGTTTTTCTGTTATAGTCTTTATTAGTTTTTCTATTTCTACTTTTGTAGGTATTTTTCCTAAATTAAATTTAGTATTTAAGTATTAAAGTTTTCTATCTATTTCTAATTCTTGTGATTTTAGGTCGTCAAAATTTTGTTTAGTTTTTCTAATGTCTTTTTCTGTTTAATTTGAATAACTTCTATTTCTTCTAATAGTCTTATTATAATTTTATATATATATTTTTTTAATAATAATAAGACTATTAGAAGAAATAGAAGTTACTCAAAATACACAGAAAAAGACATTAGAAAAACTATAACAAAATTTTAACTACTTAAAATCAGAAGAATTAGAAATAGATAGAAAACTTCAATACTTAAATACTAAATTTAATGTAGAAAAAATACCTACAAAAGTAGAAATAGAAAAACTAATAAAGACTATAACAGAAAAACCTAAAGACCAAAAGATTAAAACCACTCAATTAGTTACAAAGATTGTAGAACAAGTAGAATCCATAAATAAAGAAATAAGTGAACTAAAAATAATAATACAAATATTAGAAGAAATCTCACTTTCATGAGTGAAGAAGATATAAATTACAATAGGGAATTAAAAAAATTGAAAAGCTATCATGATGAACCAGAAGAATTTTTTAGGTATCTTCCTTCAAGGTTAGGCAGATAAAACTATATTAAAACAAAACAATACTATAATAGCATTATTGTTAGAACTACATATAAAAATAGATAGTATAATTAAAGGCAAAGAAGTTCAAGTTTCCAAAAATACAGAAATAGACGAATTAATAACTCAATTTAAAAAGGTTGAAATAACTCCTAGACAATAAAAGCAAAATATAATTAAAAAATCACAAAAATGGACTTTCTTTCAGCAAGACCAAAAAGAGCCATCGAAAGGGAAAGGCAAAGAGTAAAATTTTCCAATAATAGAGTAGGAAATAATCTTATTTTTAGAATACTATCTAGAAGACACCCAGACATAAGACCAGGAATGAAATGAAATAATAGATGTGGACAAAGATCTACAAATTTTCCAGCAAAATCAATTAAAATTATTAAATCTTAAGACATTATATAATGCTAAGTATTTATTCACTGATAATCAGCTATACAGACATTATAGAGAAGAGCAAATATCCGCTATAGGATAAAATTTTACAACTTTAAATTTGGTAAATACCGAATCATTAAAAAAAATAAGAAATAATAAAATGTTGTTAATGCATATAGAATTAATAGTCATAGGAATAAAAGAATTAACTATAAAAAATCTAGGATCAAAAGTATTGATAGTAATATATGATGATAGATGGACAAATATAAAAAAAATCAATAATAGGATTGACCGAAGTAGATATGACAAATAATGGAGGAATATTTTATATTAGCCCAGACTTTTTAACGAATTTAAAAGAATTTGAAAAAAATATTAAAATAGGAATTCAGACTAAAGGGTATGAAGAAATGATTAATGAAAATAATTTATTAATATGTATAGGTTTTATAGGAAAAATGACTTTAAGTAGTAGTACTAAGTTAAAAATAAATGTAAATGATGCAGTTGAAGTAATGGGTAATAAAGGTATAAAATTAATAAAACCAATAAAGATAAATCCAGAAGAATATACATGGTTCGAATGGAATCTTTAAAAATTCAATTAGCCAAAGGTATTTAAACCCAAAACTCATTTAATGTATACTACTAGTAAAGGAGAAACATCAGTAAGATTTACAGACTATAATTACACAAATCAAAAGAAATTAGAAGATAACCAAACTGAAAGTACCATAGAACAAGAATTCATGAATGTAGAAATACTTTAAGAAGGATATGAAGTGGATAAAGCAATAAAAGAAGCACAAAGATTAGCTGAAGAATATAGATATATAACATTTAAATGTAAAGAGTGTGTGAAAAGAAATATGGACATAACACAATATATAAAACATTTTAAAGCCTGTTCAAAAAGTCATGATAATCTAGGATATTGTAACACTGTGATGCCCCGGAAAATTTTTTCGTTAAGATCTCGGACGAAAATGTGTTGAATTCTATTCTTTATCGTGATTATTAATTTTTTTGTGTGGAATTTCTGGATATGCAATCCGTCATTGCGTAGAGAATCGAATAAGCTTTCCAATGATATGTGGATCATCCAAAACGGACACTCGAATAATGAGTTATGATCTTTCTGATCTAACCGTGAATAGTGGTGAACAGTAAATGTGCCGGAAAAAAATACTGAGGCCAAGCGAATTTTAGGGTCAACTTCAAATGATCATAACTCCTTGTACATAATGATTTGGGTGAGCTACTATATATCAACAGAAAGCTCTGAAAGTCCTCTTTCCAATGAAATTGTTTTCATCTAATTTGACCATTGGAGAAAAAGGTTATGGTCGATCTACTTCAACTTATCAAAACAGTCCACCAAAGGACAGATTTGACATTATTTGATTTTAAGGGTATTTTGGTCTTTCCCACTCCAATCCATTCGGGTAAACCATGGATTTGAGTCCATTAAGTGTATTCAATAGCTTATTTTTCTCCAAAATTTCCTAAGGCTCAAACCCCAACCCTACTACTACAAATTTCATCCTTCTATGTCTCTTGATTGAACCGTAGAAATTTCAAATTGATTTGAGATTCGAGTTGATCATGTTAAGGTCTTCGAGAAGTACCCTTTATTTTCGTGAATAAAGTTCCGGAGTTGGAAGTTCATATTCATCTTCCATTTTTAGGTATCTGGGGCTTTGAACAAGATTATCCTTTCGATCTTGTGCCCGGTATTTTTGTTGAATTACATTGACATGAGATTTTACATATTTTACCATGAATTGAAATATGGTTTTATATCTTTTATTATTGTCCATGAGCTATGGGATTATGTCATTGATATGTGTATGATGTTAAGATGAAATTATGTCCAAAAAGTATTTGATTATGAGAGTATGATGATTTAATTTGTTAATCCTTCATTTACACTATCATTCCAGTATTTCCTTATTATGAATTTATAATTGATATTGAAAATTCTATATCCCTACTATGGGTTGATGTCTTAAGTACCTTTAAATGAGAGTTGAATGGCAAATTGAGAAATATTGATATTGATGTTGCAATGAGTCTTGATATTTTCCAGATGGTTTTGATGAGTTAAATTGTTGAAAATATTATGTATTGAGTCTTCATATCCTTGTCCAAATGTTGATTTGGTTATGGTTCAATGCATTGATACCTTGTTGATGTTAAGGAAGATTAAAATATTTTGAGCTAAAATATGTTGACTTAGGAATCCACAAATTGACATGATTTGATAAATGAGAAAGAGATATGATTTGGTCTTTATGATAGACCCTTATGATATTGTGGTGGATTTCCTAATGTGTTCTGAGCTTGTCAGGGAGTAGTACTTAGCATCGAGAGAGAAATATGGTATTTCCCCAAACCTATGTGCCACCATAGGGTTGTTTGATGATGATATTATTGGCCAGTGAGCTTGATTGTGATTATTGCAGTTTTAAGGTCATACTCCCTAGCAAAGAGTATGACGCTCCCACCAACGGGGGTTTCAAACCTTGGTATTCCACGTAGCTCATGTGGGGTTGTCTGTTATAGGAAACTCCCCTGTCCATAAGAGTCATGTTTATTGAAATACCGAGTCACTCCGAGTTTTGATGCGGTAAGTCAAGTTGCCTATGATGATCTATAATGATTTATGAGGTTTTTCTCCTATATTTCCTATCTAAGATGTTATGAGTTACATGATTCAATGTCACTTAAGCCAGGTGTTTCATTATGGTCCGTATATATGTTTTTACAAAATTTATGATATTATTTATACTTTGCATGCGCCCCCACATACTCAGTACGTATCTTATGCAGACCCATATATTTCTCTATGGGCTACATTCTTACCATGATGTAGGTTCAGGTACTCAGCCGCAGTTGCGACAGTGATATCAGAGTGCCGCATCTACGTTCCTTCAGTGGTGAGTCCTCATGGTTCGAGGACCAAGTTGCTAGTTTTAGTTCTGTTGTTTTGTGATCCCTTTGGTCTATTGAGTCAGTTGGGGGTTTGTCCCAATGGCTCATTGATTTTGCTGTATAGAGGCTATGACAGACTAGTGTATTGTTGGGTTGGTTTGTGTATAGATATTTTATTTATGCATAGTGTAACGATATTCCGTGCCATGTGCGATGTGATATGATATGTATATATATATATATATCCTTAGTGTAGCGTGTATGTTGTTGTGTTGGAACTTAAGGATAGTGTTTTGGCTTAAAGGGTTAGCTTGAGGTTACGTGTAGCCTTGGGCATCGTGTGGTGTCTCAGGATGATATTTTGGGGCGTTACAAACACCCTACATTTTGGGCTAGAATAAAAACCGTCGTTTCTATGCATAGATAATCAAAAGCCATAAATTCTAAACAAATTTGGCATGTTAATCAATTATGTAGTGTGTCAACCTATTTAAGCATGAATTTAGATCATAGAGGTCTCCTAACTCAAGAACGAGTTGAAAGCTTTCCTATCATTCAAGTTTGAGTGAGCGTCGAAACTTGGGTCAACTTCCATCGACCATAACTCTTTATATATAATTAATTAGAGGGCCTACTATATATCAAATGAAAGCTCTTTGAACTATCTTTCCAACGATACAAATTTTGCCTAAATCCGATACCCGAGAAAAAAGTTATGGACATTTTAGAGATTGAGACAGTAGCATCATGAGATAAGCATGCAACACACGCCCTCTCACACGTACCAAAATATCAGGTTCTGTTTCCACATTTTTAAGGTCAAAATAGGTATTTTCCATCCCTTATCCAGCTATAACATGGGATTAAACTCCCAAAACACCAAAATACGATTCTTTTCTCTCAAATTCACCAAGAACTCACCCTAGGGTTTCAAACTAAAAACCAAAATATCTCAAGATTTAACTGTGGGTTTTCCTTAATTCTTCAAGATTCGAAATCCCCATCGCGAGGGCTACAAGAGGCGCCCATCAATCGTACGTATAGCATCCCAAAAGCTAGACTTCATTTAAAAGCTTCTAATTTAAGGTACTTGGGGTTTTCCTAAAATCTCATAGGTATGGAAATATTTATTTTAAGAAAGGGTTTTTCAGATTATGTATATATTCATACTTTAGAACCATTGATGATATTATTTTGGCCTTTAGGCTTTCCCCAAAATTTATTTAAAATTATATATGTATTGTAAGCATGTGTTTTATGGTTGATGATTGAACTGAGAGAATAATTCATGAAAAATCCCTCTCTTATGATAATTTTCATTTACTTATGATATACTATGAAATCATTTGAATGCATCTTTAAAAGCATGTTATGAAATGTCTTGAATAATGTTATATTTGGAGTATGATTTTGATTTCAAAAGAGAGAGGGTTGTTTATGTTGATGAATGTTGAACATAATTATATAATGAGAAGGTTTTCATGGTTTTTTAAAGATTACATGACCACCACTTGTTTATTGAAAGGATGGAAATTTTGCATAGTTTTAACTTATGTTTTCGGAACGTGAATTCCCATTGTTAAATTGCATGTTTGGGTGGTCTGAACTATGTTTTAATGAAAGAATCATGCATGATGCATTATGGCTCAGAAATAGGACTTGCAAGTCTTGGTGTGACGACACTAATCCAGATAATACCATGGTAATTTAGAACAGAATAGAATGCATGTTTGAAGTCAGATTTTTCAGATATTGAATCTAAAATAAAGAATGATTCAGAACGAGATAAAATTAGGCATAAAGAGAGCTTAGGTCGTTCCCCGAAGAAGGCACGAGTTCAGACAACTCATTGCCCAAAACCATGATTTGCCGATCTAGGTATATTATTATACGCTGGCCTAGTGCCCTATGGCGTATCAGACTCAGACACTCTAACCCTTGCAGCACACTTAGGTTGGGGTCTTCCCCGTCGAGTCAATGGAGGATTCTATATAGCCCGTGGAATATCAGAATTGTAGGGGAGTGCCACCTAACTCCGAAGTAATACAAAGATTAAAAACTGCTTTTGACAGAAAGGTTTTTTATGTTTTTTCAAGAATGCCCATGTGTTTTGAAAATTATATCTTTCATGTTGTTTATGACTAGATCTTAACTATTTTATTTATATAAAAGCTTTATTTTGGATTTCTCTACGTACCAGTACATCTGTATTGACCCCCTCTCTCCAGGTTCTGAGGCACAGTCTAGGGGTCCTGATAAGCAGTAGATTTCATCAGACAGGATTGAAAAGTACCAGTTGGTGAGCCTTTTGTATTTCAGAAGGCCTAGTTTTAATTAGATAGTTATTATTTATTATAGTTTTGGTCTACTGGGGGCTTTGTCCTAGTTTTCAGACAGTTGTTATTTGATCATGTAGTAGAGATTTCGCGGATGATTTTCAAACTATGTTTAGTTGATATTGGATTTTATTCCTTATTTTTAAGCTATATTTAGATTCTGACCATGTTTTCATAGCAGATTTTGTTTTTGGATTTCCTATTTATATATGAATGATGTATACGATTACAAGTTAGAAGGGCTCTTGGGCCTTCATGGTTCGGGATATCCGTCATGGCCAGGGTCTTGGTTTGGGTCGTTACAAACTTGGTATCAGAGCATGGTTTATGGTCCCAGAGTGTCTACGAAATTACATCAGGTAGTCTTATTTATGGGTGTGTAGCGCCACCCTTATAAGTAGGAGGCTACTAGGCATTTAGAAATATTTCCCTTTCTTCATGTTCTAGTCCGTGCTATTGAGCCAGAATATTCGTCTTCCATACTCTAATTCGTGCTATGGTGTCGCCCATACAAAAGTAAAGTTATCCTAATTCTTTCTTTACTTTGATGCGCCTAGATATGTCTCGTTATTGGGGTGATTCAAGAGCAAAAGTTTAGAGTCTAAATGGTATAGTCCTTTCTGATTGAGCCATATAAGAGTTTAAAACTTTTTGAAGGACTTGAAAAGAGTCTTCTAGTGCTTTAAAGTGTATTGACTTTTGTGTGAACTTTGATTCTGATGAAATCGTGCTTTTTGGCCTGCGGTATTAAGAGTATTCCATCTCTTTTCAAAAATTTATGTTGCAGATGTGATGCTTCAGGGGGGATGATGTGTAGTAAAATATCAGAACTGTATTTTCACCTGATTAGTAGTATAAGTTAAAGTGTTGGTGTCATGACCTATTGGTAGTGAGAATAGATCAAGAGGTTGGTGATATAAAGTCACAAAGTTAGAAGTCAGAGTGAGGGTGACTTTTGTGTAAATAAATATTTTAGTTGAATAATCGATGTTTGAGGATGATTTACCACTTTATAGTGATAGATTAATGTGGTAGCTAGTAGCATGTATGGATTGTATGGTAGTCTGTGGGGGAAGTGTTTGACTCAGATTTTTATTTATACAGAGTAAGATGTGTATCCTTAGATCATTGAATATTGTGTGTCAATTTTTTATCTCTTGTAATATGTAATCTTGTTATCATGATGTTTTTGAAAAAAACAAAAATCAAAGTCTAGAAAAGCCGTGTGGGGATCTTTTGATTCACTAGCATAGTTGCTTTGTTATTCATTTCATTTTCTTGTTTGAAACACAAAAATCAAAGTCTAGTGAAGCCATGTGAGGCCTATTTCGATTCACTAGCAACTTATTATTCAACTTGTTATTCTTGTGTTGGTTGAATATATGTATAGTCAAATCTTTTCGCATGAGATTGAGTTGGTAATGAAGTGATACATCCTTGTGTGTTAGTTTAATAGAAGGTAGAGAAGGAGTTATTAGTTAAGGTAAATTGTTGTCTGCTTGAAGTATGAAAATGGATAGATGAGCCAGTAAGTTATAATTATAGACTCATGGTTGTTTGTGGAATTTGAAGGTAGTCTAAATTCACGCTTGGGTAAGTAAGTGTGATATGAGTAAGCCATATAAGTAGATACGATTGTATAGGGTTATAATATAAGATTAAGGTTGACCATGTCTATTATGTGAATTTGCCCCTCTTGACCTTCTTTTCGTTGGTAGTTGTAAACTAGTACTACTTGTGAGAAGGTATGTAGTAGAGTTTTGAGGTATTTGGATAGAATGTCCCAATTTAATGGACTAGTATATTATGTTGCCTTCTTCACTGGTGGTAGAGGATTGATTCTAGACTATTGGCTATAATTTAATGTAGGATGTGGATGTAAGAATAGTGGCTTACGATTAATGATGAATGTTTTATGAGAATTATGTGTCAGGTTGGGTTGTAAATCATGCTTAGCACTAGACATTAAGTTTGAATAGTTGATGTCCATAAGGTGGATGTGATGATTTCTTGGTTAATGATACTAGTTATATAGAAGTGATCTAATAGGCTTAAATGGTGTATGCAATAGATTGGGTTTATTTGATTAGTAACAAAGTATAATATTGTATGTATGAGGTAGAAGTATTCCCAAGGTGATATGGAGTTGCGGTATTTTCTAAGACTATTGCATGCTGCGTGTGGCTAGTGGACATAGTAGTACCATTGAGTTTCTAGGTGGAGAAAGACTAGTAGTATGATTCATCAAAGGCTTGGTGATATCCATGATTAAGTGTTATAATCTAAGTTTGAATTTTTGAAGGTTTAACTAACAGAAATAAGAGTTGAAGCGTTATATGGTGTGTACTCCGGCTATGGGAATACTCATGAGGATTCGAAGTTAGTAAGTGTTCAAGTATTATGTTATTGACTATTGGGGCTATAGGAAGATAGAGTGTTCAGAAGGTAGGATTAGCAGTGGGTTTTCCCCTTCCAGGTGTAGCCATTCGGGTTAAGTTCTATTAATTACGTGTATTGTCGTATTCCAGAGCTCAGAGTGCAGTGAGTATAGTTCAGTTTAGAGTCTAGTAACGTATCTCTCGAACTTAAGATGATAACTTAAAGCTAAGGGGGAGATGATAGAACAAGTAACTAAGTCAAGCTCTCAAATTCTAGTAGTGATGTCAGTATGATATAGAACATCAGAAAGTGAGGGCGAGACTTAACCCATTCTTATCTCAGCATTTTTTAGTGATCCCAATACCTACTCATTCCTTACGTTTCAGTTCCATGATCATAGTTCATGTTCATGTATATGATAGAGAATCACGTGCTTTTCCAGTTCTAAAATGAGGAGTTCTAGTTCATCCAGTAGTCAGAATCACATTCCATATGTTATGAACTTCAAATTGAGGTCATGCAGCTCATGACTCATGTACTCACGCTTTATAGTGTGCTCAGTTCCCATAATTCATGCTATACTCTTTATGATTGACGAAATGCATCTTATAGTCATGTATGCCCAAATTCAGATCACTTGGATGAATCCCTGATGTTGATTTGCTATTCCTTCGGCCTCAGTTAAGTGTCAAGTCACGTATAATATCCTTCCATACTTCAAGGTCTTATGTTTTAACCTTTTAGTGACTCCTCCTTATGTGATGATAGTGGTGATGAGTAAATGTTTCTTATTAATAGAAGATCATAGTATGATTGTTTTACATAAGACCATAAGTGTGAAGTAAGATCTGGGGCCAACTCTTTGATATATATGATGGTTAGTGCAAATTTGTGTGTGTATGTTTTTGGCATAGCGTATGGGAGTCATATTGATAGTGGATTAGAGAATATATGAAGTATGTCCTTATGGGTATTTGCCTTGGAGTTCATATGTGGTTATAAAGATAGGCTTGAATGACATGTTGAGATTTAAGTGGAGGAAAGCAATATGCGCTAGTGAATCCATAAAAATAGATCAGAGTTAGTCATTGAAGTGGTAAGGCATGATATGCTTAATAACTATATATAAATATATATATATATATATATATAGAGAGAGAGAGAGAGAGAAGATTGAATCATATGGTTTAGACTAGTATCGTGGTGTGGCATATTGTATTTTGTGATTTGAAGTTAGGCTTGATCATGGTGAGAGGACTTATGTTACTTTAGGCATTAGTAGAAAGATTTATCAATGCCCATATAAGAATTCTAAGTTGAATCAAATGAGTATGGGATTTAAAGGGAATAATATAGTTAAGGGAGTATTCGAGAAGTGCGCTAAGCTTGAAAGTAAGAAGTTGCATTACCTAAGGCCTGGTAATTCTATCCTAGTTTATGAGTTATATGTCTATATTCCATGCTATAAAGTAGTGTCACTGTTATGATTCCTTAGTTGGGTGTCTTGTATAACTCATGCCCAAGATTCTTTGCTCTTGAATGCTGCTATAACTTCTTTAGAAAGTGTGTTGAAGAGATACTCCAGTTGAGTAAAAATTCCCAGTATAATTCAGCCAGTATAACCAGCATTTCAGTTTAACAATCAGGCAGACAAGTTACTGTGGTTTTCCACCTTTAAACCCAGTCCTGCTATCCGAAGTCCAATGTATATGACCATACCAAGAGATAATCTATTCCATCCATGTAAATTGCGAATTCAGTTCAATCCGAACATTATGTTTCTGATTCAGCTATTTAGTCATGACAGTTCATAAGAGTTCAGTGCAAAGTCTCAAATCTCTCTAGGCGTTTTATCTTAGACAATGTAATACCTTTGTACGATCTAAATCTTGTTGTCTCAAGATTAGTACTTACGTATGTTATCATTTCTCAATTCAATACGTATGATTGGATCATGAACACCTCAAGGGAATCCTAAATTCCCAGCATGAATTAGCTCCTTAAAGCAAGTAAGGGCAAGTTAGCTCAGAATTCAGTTTTATGATGGAAATTTAAATGTTTCAGATCAGTATATTCTTTCTTAGAAGACATATCATGTCCATATTATTCCATACCTTTAAGACTTCAACATTCCTACCTATCATTCGAGGATGAATGATCCCAAGGGGGGAGATAATATAACACCCCACATTTTGGGCAAGAATAATAACTGTCGTTTCTATGCATAGATGATCCAAAATCCATAAATACTATGTAAATTTGGCATGTTAATCAATTATGTAGAGTGTGAACCAATTTAATCATGAATTGAGGTCATAGAGGTCTCCTAACTCAAGGACGAGTTGAAATCTTTCCTATCATTTGAGTTTGAGTGAGCGTCAAAACTTGGGGAAACTTCAATCAACCATAACTCTTTGTATATAATGAATTAGAAGGTTTAATATATATCAAATGAAATATCTCTGAATTATCTTTCAAACAATACCAATTTCTCCTAAATTTGATACCTGAGCGAAAAGTTATGGAAATTTCAGTGGCTGAGATAGTAGCATCATACGATAAGCGTGCGATGCATGCCCTATCACACGCACCAAAATTTCAGGTTTTGTTTCCGCATTTTTAAGGGCAAAATGGGTATCTTCCATCCCTTATCCATCTATAACACAGGATTAAACTCCCAAAAAACCAAAATATGATTCTTTTCTCTCAAATTCATCAAGAACTCACCCTAGGGTTTCAAACTAAAAACCCAAATATCTCAAGATTTAACCGTGGGTTTTCCTTAATTCTTCAAGATTCGGAATCTCCATTGCAAGGTCTGCAAGAGACACCCATCAAACGTACGTATAGAATCCCAAAAGATAGATTTCATTCAAAAGATTCCAATTTAAGGTACGCGGTGTTTTCCAAAATTCTCATGGGTATGGAAATCTTGATTTTAAGAAAGGGTTTTTCAGATTTATGAATATATTCATGCTTTAGAAGCATTGATGATATTGCTTTATCCTTCCCCCAAATTGATTTGAAATTATATATATATATATATATATATATATATATATATATATATATATTTTGTAAGCATGTGTTTTAAGTTTGGTGATTGAATTGAGAGTATGATTCATGAAAAGTCCCTCTCTTGTGATGATTTTCATTTACTTATGATATACTATGAAATCGTTTGAATACATCTTGAAAAGCATATTATGAAATGTCTTGAATAATGTTATATTTTGATTATGATTTTGATTTCAAAATAGAGAGGGTTATTTATGTTGATGAATGTTGAACATAATTATATAATGAGAAGGGTTGCATGGTTTGTTAAAGATTACATGACCACCACTTGTTTATTGAAAGGACGGAAATTTTGCATAGTTTTGACTTATGTTTTTAGAACATGAATTACCTTTGTTAAATTGCATGTTTGGGTGGTCTGAACTATGTTTTAATGAAAGAATCATGCATGATGTATTATGGCTCAGAAATAGGACTTGCAATTCTTGGTGCGACTATACCAATCCAGATAATGCCATGGTAATTCATAACAGAATAGAATGCATGCTTGAAATCAGATTTTTCAGATGTTGAAACTAGAATAATACATGATTCATAACAGGATAAAATTGGACAGAAAGAGAGCTTAGGTGGTTCCCCATAGAAGGCATGAGCTCAAACAACTTATTGTCCAAAATTGTGATTTGCCGATTTGGGTATATTATTATACGCTGGCCTAGTGTCCTGTGGCGTATAAGACTCAGACACTCCAACCCTTGCAGCACACTTAGGTTGGGGGATTCCCCGTTGAGTCAATGGAGGATTCCATATAGCCCGTGGAATATCAGAATTGTAGGGGAGTGCCACCTAACTCCAAAGTAATACAAAGATCAAAAACTGCTTTTGACAGAAAGGTTTTTTATGTTTTTTCAAGAATGCCTATGTGTTTTGAAAATTATATCTTTTATGATATTTATGACTAGCTCTCAACTATTTTATTTATATAAAAGCGTTATTTGGATTGCTCTACGTACCAGTACATCTGTATAGATCCCCCTCCCTCCAAGTTCTGAGGCATAGTTTAGGGGTCCTGAAAAGTAGTAGATTTTGTCAGACATGAGTGAAGAGTACCAGTTGGTGAGCCTTCTATATTTCATAAGGCCAAGTTTCTTTCAAACAGTTATTATTTATTATAGTTTTGGTCTACTGGGGGACTTGTCCCAGTTTTCAAACAGTTGTTATTTGATCATGTAGTAGAGATTTCATAGACGGTTTTCAGATGGTGTTTAGTTTATATTGGATTTTATTCCTCATTGTTAAATTAAATTTAGATTATGACCATGTTTCCATAGCATATTTTATTTCCACATTTCTTATTTATATATGAATGGTGTATATGATTACAAGTTACAAAGGCTCTCGGGCCTTCATGGTTCGGGATGTCCGTCACGGCCAGGGCCCTGATTCGGGTCGTGAAAGATGTAGAACCAAAAAGGTGGATACTATTTCTACAACCTTCGAAAGAAAAGATAAAGATATAATATCCATGATAAGTTATAAAGAATTAGCAGAAATGGAAGCAGCTAGCTCAATAAGTGCTAGTCCATTCCAACAAACTAATCCATATACCCAACAAATAGATTATAGTACAGGTAATGTACCAAAAAGAAGAGCAGTTAGAATAAACCCAGATATAGAAATCAAAGAAAATATAAGACCAGCAGGAGGAAGAATGCCAATAGAAGAACTTATTAGATTACAGGAAGGAGGTAATAAAGGAAAAATACTAAATATAGCAGCACATGATCCACAAATGTGAAATATAGTAATAAGCCAATGGAAGGGAATAGTAGTAGCAGATTATTTAAGACATTATACAGAAACAGATATGGAAACAATGTACAAATATGTGGAAACCTTCTTAGGAGAATCGGCAAAAGCTGTATCGGAAGCTTTCAAGATAAATTCTCCACATGATTTTCAAGTATTAGTATCACTAGGACCAAACCCTTATAATTTTACAAATAAAATACATAGTTTACTAACAGGGGAGGATCCGAATAGTGCTTTATTCTCATTAAAAAGAAATGCCCTAATTAAATTAGAACAACTAAGTATTTCAAATGGGTTATATATTAAGAGTTTCTCAAAAAACTACTTTTATTATTGTACTATTAGTGAAAATATGTTTGACGATGAATTAGGTAAAAAACTATT
Source organism: Capsicum baccatum var. pendulum (assembly GCA_030864225.1). Classification (NCBI taxonomy): domain Eukaryota; kingdom Viridiplantae; phylum Streptophyta; class Magnoliopsida; order Solanales; family Solanaceae; genus Capsicum; species Capsicum baccatum. The sequence continues at coordinate 67,468,260 of CM061558.1, read as the reverse complement.
TCATAAATTACCAGGAATTTTAGGAAAGAAATAGAAGATAGATGGTACAAAAGAGACAGTGTAATTCAAAATCCAAAGGTTACATGGACTACAGGACATAAAATACAACATGTTATGGATATCTTTACAGAAAAATGTACAAATATACAAATACAAAAATAATTAAAGAAAAATGAATTGAACTTCTGTAGATCTATTATATATACAACCCAAAATTATAATGATAACCAAAAGCATAAAAAATATACAAAGAAATACAAATAGAAACTATATTATCATAAGGGATATTTCTTGCGAAAATCAAAAGCCAAGAAGCGATATCTAAACAGAGATAGACATGTCAGAAAATATAGAAATGATAGAAATAATCAAAACAAACTAGAATGTTATACATGTGGAAGCATAGTTCACTTAGCAAACCTATGTCCCAAAAGAAACAATAGTAGAACTAGAAATTCTAAACTAATAGAAGATTTTCAAGAAACCCTATTAAATGTAGACTAATATATGTTAGATACAGAGAGTATATATTCTATAATAATTTTGGAGTTAGATGATAGACCTAAATCTGATTCCTCAGATTCAGAAGAATATTATATAATAAATGAAATAGGACAAGAAGCAGATGAGTTAAATTTAAATGACTTATAAATTAGCAATCTAATGAATATTGTACAAATTTGTATACACGATTTCCAAAGACAAAAAGGAATAAATAGCAATCAATGCCGCATATGTAACTGGTGCCCGAGTAAAGACAATAGAACTAAATGTACAAAATATTATATGGAAGCATGTGTAAATTGCATAGAAAATAAGCTAAAAATAAAAATAGAACCAGAAATAACTAATGAACAAAAACAAGTAAATAACCATATTACAAAGTCAAGAATCGTAATTTAGAAGCTAGAGTAAACGATTTAGAACAAAGACTAGTAGAATTACAAAAAGGAAAACCTATAATAAATGAAGATGAATTTGAAACCCAAAGAACAGTACATTTAGAACAAATAGAAATAGAACTTTTGAATATAGAAGAAAAACCTTGAACCAACCCAGAACATATTCCTCTTCCCTTTATGTTTAAAACCCCTCCACTTAAACCAATCCACCATATGTATGAAACCAAGTTTGTATAATATTAAGTGTGATTTAATAAAGGTATTTTTCAAGTTTTCACAAATTTCTTAAGGGGTTCCCGAAAGGGAAACCTCTCTCTCAGTTATATCCTGTAAGTCTTTATTATATGCTTTATTTTTCCCACCAAAAATAAGTCTGTATTTATTTTAATATGCTTATGATTTCATGCAAATAATCTTGTTTCTTTAAAAATGATAACCTTAGTATATGGTTAACCTCTTAACTTCTTAATAACAATGATGGATTAACCTGTAAATTCCTAGGAATCCTAGCCTTAATAGTCCGCCAAAAATAAAGATTAAAGGACGAATGTTGGTTGCCAGATTAATGTTCCAGGATGTGGTTAAAGAAAGAAGTTAATAAGAACTAGGTTTAGAGAGAGAGATGAACGGGGTAAGATAAATAAAAGCATACTAAACATGATAAAACTACAAGAGAGGGAGAGTACTGAGTTGGATTTACAACATATTTAAGCCAAGAAGCCATATCTAAACAGAGATAGACATGTCAGAAAATATAGAAATGATAGAAATAATAAAAACAAACTAGAATGTTATACATGTGGAAGCATAGTTCACTTAGCAAACCAATGTCCCAAAAGAAACAATAGTAGAACTAGAAATACTCAACTAATAGAAGATTTTCAAGAAACCCTATTAAATGTAGACTAATATATGTTTGATACAGAACGTATATATTCTATTATAATTTTTGACCTAGATGATTGACCTAAAGCTGATTCCTCCGATTCAGAAGAATATTATATAATAAATGAAATAGGATAGGAAGCAGACGAGTGTAAATGACTTATAAATTAGTAATCTAATAAATGTTGTACAAATTTGTATACACGATTTCGAAAGACAAAAAGAAATAAATAGCAATCAATGTCGCATATGTAACTGGTACCCGAGTAAAGACAATAGAGCTAAATGTACAAAATATTATATGAAAGCATGTGTAAATTGCATAGAAAATAAGCTAAAAATAAAAAGAGAACCAAAAATAATTAATGAACGAAAACAAGTAAATAACCAGATTACAATGTCAAGAATCGCGACTTTAGAAGCTAGAGTAAATGATTTAGAACAAAGACTAGTAGAATTAGCAAAAGGAAAAGCTATAGTAAAAGAAGATGAATTTGAAACCCAAAGAACAGTACCTTTAGGACAAATAGAAACAGAACTTTTGAATATAGAAAAAAAACCTTGAACCAACCCAGAATATATTCCTCTTCCCTTCATGTTTAAAACCCCTCCACTTAATCCAATCCACCCTATGTATGACACCAAGTTTGTATAATATTAAGTTTGATTTAATAAAGGTGTTTTTCAAGTTTTCACAAATGTCTTAGGGGGTTCCCAAAAAGGAAACCTCTCTCTCAGTTATATCATGTAAGTCTTTATTATCTGCTTTATTTTTCCCACCAAAAATAAGTTTGTATTTATTTTAATATGCTTATGATTTCATGTAAATAATCTTGTTTCTTTAAAAATGATAACCTTAGTATATGATAACCTCTTAACTTCTTAATAACAATGATGGATTAACCTGTAAATTCCTAAGAATCCTAGCCTTAATATTCCGCCAAAAATAAAGATTGAAGAACGAATGTTGGTTGCCAGATTAATGTTCCAAGGCGTGGTTAAAGAAAGAAGTTATTAAGAACTAGGTTTAGAGAGAGAGATGAACGGGGTAAGATAAATAAAAAAAGACTAAACATGATAAAACTACAAGAGAGGGAGAGTACTGAGAAGGATTTACAACAAATTTAGGCCAAGAAGCCATATCTAAACAGAGATAGACATGTCAGAAAATATAGAAATGATAGAAATAATCAAAACAAACTAGAATGTTATACATGTGGAAGGATAGTTCACTTAGCAAATCTATGTCCCAAAAGAAACAATAGTAGAACTAGAAATTCTCGACTAATAAAAGATTTTCAAGAAACCCTAATAAATGTAGACTAATATATGTTAGATACAAAAAGTATATATTCTATAATAATTTTTGAGTTAGATGATAGACCTAAATCTGATTCCTCAGATTCAGAAGAATATTATATACTAAATGAAATAGGACAAGAAGCTGACGAGTTAAATTTAAATGACTTATTAATTAGCAATCTAATGAATGTTGTACAAATTTGTATACACGAATTCCAAAGACAAAAAGGAATAAATAGCAATCAATGCCGCATATGTAACTGGTACCCTTGTAAAGACAATAGAGCTAAATTTATAAAATATTATATGGAAGCATGTGTAAATTGCATAGAAAATATGCTAAAAATAAAAATAGAACCAAAAATAATTAATGAACTAAAACAAGTAAATAACCATATTACAAAGTCAAGAATCGCAACTGTACAAGATAGAATAAATGATTTAGAACAAAGACTAGTAGAATTAGAAAAAGGAAAACCTATAATAAATGAAGATGAATTTGAAACACAAAGAAAAGTACATTTAGAACAAATAGAAATAGAACTTTTGAATATAGAAGAAAAACCTTGAACCAACCCAGAACAAATTCCTCTTCCTTTCATGTTTAAAACCCCTCCACTTAAACCAATCCACCCTAAGTATGAAACCAAGTTTGTATAATATTAAGTGTGATTTAATAAAGGTGTTTTTCAAGTTTTCACAAATTTCTTAGGGGGTCCCGAAAAGGAAACCTCTCTCTCAGTTGTATCATGTAAATCTTTATTATATGCTTTATTTTTCCCACCAAAAATAAGTTTGTATTTATTTTAATATGCTTATGATTTCATGTAAATAATCTTGTTTCTTTAAAAATGATAACCTTAGTATATGGTTAACCTCTTAACTTCTTAATAACAATGATGGATTAACTTGTAAATTCCTAGGAATCCCAGCCTTAGTAGTCCTCCAAAAATAAAGATTGAAGGATGAATGTGGGTTGCCAGATTAATGTTCCAGGGTGTGGTTAAAGAAAGATGTTATTAAGAACTAGGTTTAGAGAGAGAGATGAACGGGGTAAGATAAATAAAAGCAGACTAAACATGATAAAAGTACAAGAGAGGTAGAGTACTGAGTTGGATTTACAACATATTTAAGCCAAGAAGCCATATCTAAACAGAGATAGACATGTCAGAAAATATAGAAATGATAGAAATAATAAAAACAAACTAGAATGTTATATATGTGGAAGCATAGTTCAGTTACCAAACCTATGTCCCAAAAGAAACAATAGTAGAACTAGAAATTCTCAACTAATAGAAGATTTTGAAGAAACCCTATTAAATGTAGACTAATATATTTTAGATACAAAAAGTATATATTCTATAATACTTTTGAGTTAGATGATAGACCTAAATCTGATTTCTCATATTCAGAAGAATATTATATAATAAATAAAATATGACAAGAAGAAGACGAGTTAAATTTAAATGACTTATTAATTAGCAATCTAATGAATGTTGTACAAAACTGTATACACGATTTTCAAAGAGAAAAAGGAATAGACACTAATCAATACCGCATATGTAACTAGTACCCGAGTAAAGACAATAGAGCTAAATGTACAAAATGTCAAATCGAAGCATGTGTAAATTGCATAGAAATAAGCTAAAAATAAAAATAGAACCAGAAATATTTAATGAACGAAAGCAAGTAAATAACCAGATTACAAAGTCAAGAATCGCAATTTTAGAAGCTAGAGTTAATGATTTAGAACAAAGACTAGTAGAATTAGAAAAAGGAAAACCTATAATAAATGAAGATGAATTTGAAACCCAAAGAACAGTACATTTAGAACAAATAGAAATAGAACTTTTGAATATAGAAGAAAAACCATGAACCAACCCAAAATATATTCTCTTCCCTTCATGTTTAAAACCCCTCCACTTAAACCAATCCACCCTATGTATGAAACCAAGTTTGTCTAATAGTAAGTACGATTTAATAAAGGTGTTTTTCAAGTTTTCACAAATTTCTTAGAGGGTCCCAAAAGGGAAACCTCTCTCTCAGTTATATCATGTAAGTCTTTATTATATGCTTTTTTTCCCACCAAAAATAAGTTTGTATTTATTTTAATATGCTTATGATTTCATGTAAATAATCTTGTTTCTTTAAAAATGATAACCTTAGTATATGGTTAACCTCTAAACTTCTTAATAACAACGATGGATTAACCTGTAAATTCCTAGGAATCCTAGCCTTAATAGTCCGCCAAAAATAAAGATTGAAGGACGAATGTTGGTTCTCAGATTAATGTTCCAGGGTGTGGTTAAACAAAGAAGACATTAAGAACTAGGTTTACTGAGAGAGATGAACAGGGTAAGATAAATAAAAGCAGACTTAATATGATAAAACTACAAGAGAGGGAGAGTACTGAGTAGGATTTCCAACATATTTAAGCCAAGAAGCCATATCTAAACAGAGATAGATATGTTAGAAAATATAGAAATGATAGAAATAATCAAAACAAACTAGAATGTTATACATGTGGAAGCATAGTTCACTTAACAAACCTATGTCCCAAAACAAACAATAGTAGAACTAGAAATTATCAACTAATAGAAGATTTTAAACAAACCCTATTAAATGTTGACTAATATATGTTAGATACAAAAAGTATATATTCTATAATACTTTTTGAGTTAGATGATAGACCTAAATCTGATTAATTGGATTGAGAAGAATATTATATAATAAATGAAATAGGACAAGAAGCAGACGAGTTAAATTTAAATGACTTATTAATTAGAAATCTAGTGAATGTTGTACATTTTATATACACGATTTTCAAAGACAAAAAGGAATAACTAGCAATCAATGTCGCATATGTAACTAGTACCCGAGTAAAGACAATAGAGCTAGATGTACAAAATATTATATGGAAGCATGTGTAAATAGCATAGAAAATAAGCTAAAAACATAAATAGAACCAGAAATAATTAATGAAAGAAAACGAGTAAATAACCAGATTACAAATTAAAGAATCGCAACTTTAAAAGCTAGAGTAAATTATTTAGAACAAAGACTAGTAGAATTAAAAAAAGGAAAAGATATAATAAATGAAGATAAATTTGAAACCCAAAGAAAAGTTCATTTAGAAAAAATAGAAATAGAACTTTTGAATATAGAAGAAAAACCTTGAACCAACCCAGAACATATTTCTCTTCCCTTCATGTTTAAAACCCCTCCACTTAAACCGATCCACCCTATGTATGAAAACAACTTTGTATAATATTAAGAGTGGTTTAATAAAGGTGTTTTTCAAGTTTTCACAAATTTCTTAGGGGGGGGGGTCCCGAAAGGGAAACCTCTCTCTCAGTTATATCCTGTAAGTCTTTATTATATGCTTTATTTTTCCCACCAAAAATAAGTTTGTATTTATTTTAATATGCTTATGATTTTACGTAAATAATCTTGTTTCTTTAAAAATGATAACCTTAGTATATGGGTAACCTCTTAACATCTTAATAACAATGATGGATTAACCTATAAATTCCTAGGAATCCTAGCCTTAATAGTCCGCCAAAAATAAAGATTGAAGGATGAATGTTGGTTGCCAGATTAATGTTCCAGGGTGTGGTTAAAGAAAGAAGTTATTAAGAACTAGGTTTAGAGAGAGAGATGAATGGGGTAAGATAAATAAAAGCAGACTAAACATGATAAAACTACAAGAGAGGGAGAGTACTGAGTAGGATTTACAACATATTTAAGCCAAGAAGCCATATCTAAACAGAGATAGACATAAATGATAGAAATAATAAAAACAAACTAGAATGTTATACATGTGGAAGCATAGTTCACTTAGCAAACCTATATTCCAAGAGAAACAATGGTAGAACTAGAAATCCTCAACTAATAGAAGATTTTCAAGAAACCCTATTAAATGTAGACTAATATATGTTAGATACAGAAAGTATATATTCTATAATAATTTTTGAGTTATATGATAGAACTAAATCTGATTCCTCAGATTCAGAAGAATATTATATACTAAATGAAATAGGACAAGAAGCTAACGAGTTAAATTTAAATGACTTATTAATTAGCAATCTAATGAATGTTGTACAAATTTGTATAAATGAATTCCGAAGACAAAAAAGAATAAATAGCAATCAATGCCGCATATTTAATTGGTACCCGAGTAAGGACAATAAAGCTAATGTACAAAATATTATATGAAAGCATGTGTAAATTGCATAGAAAATATGCAAAAAATAAAAATAGAACCAGAAATAATTAATGAACGAAAACAAGTAAATAACAGGATTACAAAGTCAAGAATCGCAACTTTAGAAGCTAGAGTAAATGATTTAGAACAAAGACTAGTAGATTTCGAAAAAGGAAAAGCTATAATAAATGAAGATGAATTTGAAACCCAAAGAACAGTACATTTAGAACAAATAGAAACAGAACTTTTGAATATAGAAGAAAAACCTTGAACCAACACAGAACATATTCCTCTTCCCATCATGTTTAAAACCCCTCCACTTAAACCAATCCACCCTATGTATGAAACCAAGTTTGCATAATATTTAGTGTGATTTAATAAAGGTATTTTTCGAGTTTTCACAAATTTCTTAAGGGGTTCCCGAAAGGGAAACCTCTCTCTCAGTTATATCATGTAAGTCTTTATTATATGCTTTATTTTTCCCACCAAAAATAAGTTTTTGTTTATTTTAATATGCTTATGATTTCATGTAAATAATCTTGTTTCTTTAAAAATGATAACCTTAGTATCTGGTTAACCTCTTAACTTCTTAATTACAATGATGGATTAACCTGTAAATTCCTAGGATCCTAGCCTTAATAGTCCGCCAAAAATATTGATTGAAGGACGAATGTTGGTTGCCAGATTAATGTTCCAGGGTGTGGTTAAAGAAAGAAGTTATTAAGAACTAGGTTTAGAGAGAGAGATGAACGGGGTAAGATAAATAAAAAAAGACTAAACATGATAAAACTACAAGAGAGGGAGAGTACTGAGTTGGATTTACAACATATTTAAGCCAAGAAGCCATATGTAAACAGAGATTGACATGTTAGAAAATATAGAAAAGATAGAAATAATAAAAACAAACTAGAATGTTATACATGTGGAAGCATAGTTCACTTAACAAACCTATATCCCAAAAGAAACAATAGTAGAACTAGAAATTCTAAACTAATAGAAGATTTTCAAGAAACCCTATTAAATGTAGACTAATATACGATAGATACAGAATGTATATATTCTATAATAAGTTTTGAGTTAGATGATAGACCTAATCCTGATTCCTCAGATTCAGAAGAATATTATATAATAAATGAAATAGGACAAGAAGCAGACGAGTTAAATTTAAATGACTTACTAATTAGCAATCTAATGAATGTTGTACAAATTTGTATACACGATTCCCAAAGACAAGAAGGAATAAATAGCAGCCAATGCCGCATATGTAACTGGTACCCGTGTAAAGACAATAGAGATAAATGTACAAAATATTGTATGGAAGCATGTGTAAATTGCATAGAAAATAAGCTAAAAATAAAAATAGAACAAGAAATAATTAATGAACGAAGACAAGTAAATAACCAGAATATAAACTCAAGAATCGCAACTTTAGAAGCAAGCGTAAATGATTGAGAACAAAGACTAGTAGCATTAGAAAAAGGAAAAGCTATAATAAATGAAGATAAATTCGAAACACAAAGAACAGTACATTTAGAACAAATGGAAATAGAACTTTTGAATATAGAAGATAATACTACTTTAATATGTAATGAAGATAAGGATTTCACGACAATGAAAGTACGTGCTAAAATAAGAATTCAAGATATACAAATAGAAACTTTAGGATTTATCGACACAGGATGTACGAGCTATATAGCAAACAAAAGAATAATACCACAACATGTACTTTAAACTCCGGAAAAACCAATAACGGTTGTACAAATGGATGGATCATATAATATTTATAATTATTATATCGAGAAAGCACAAGTAAATTTTATAAATACGTGCAACGAATTCTATAAACCCACTTATAATGCTCAATACTAGTAAGAGACTTAAATATAATAGCTGATTTTGTAATTGGACTACAATTCCTAATACTGAATAGAGAGGGATGTCTAATAACTAAAGATGGTATATTGTTATTTAGAAACTCTACTTATACTACAGTACAATCTATTAATTATCCAACAATAGAGAGAAAATATAGAACATCTAAAAAAGATTTAATTTTAAAATCATAGCCTTGTTGTGATAATTGTAAGGATAGAGACCAATATTCCTCTAACACCCAATGTGAAGAGAAGGAAGAATTAGAAGAGGAATACTTTGAAGATTATACTCTAATTAATATTGAAGAATACGAATATTTAGAAAATATGGAAAAGAATTACACTCTATTAAACATTGAAACACAATTTTATAATTTTCAGAAAGGAATAAATAGAATAGGAATGATAAACAGTCCAAAAGATTTAGATAAATAGTAGCAATCTAGATGAAATGGAAATAATTGGAGAAAAACCATTAGTGCACTAGGGTGCTAATAAAATAATGTGTAAACTAGACATTATTAACCCTGAATATATAATAAAGACAACATCAATAGAAATAAATGATGAAGACATTGAAGAATTCGACAAATAAATAAAAGAATTATTGAAATTAGAAGTTATAAGAAGATAAACTTCTAAACATAGATCAACTGCCTTCATGGTAAGAAACCATAGCGAACAAATAAGAGGTAAGGCTCGCATGGTGATAAATTACAAAAGATTAAATGATAATAATAGAACAGATGCTTATAAATTATCAGAAAAAAAGTAAATTAATCAATAGGATACAGGGTAAAAAGATATTTAGTAAATTTGACTGTAAATTAGGATACTGGCAAGTAAAAATGCACCCAGATAGTATAGAATGGACAACATTCACTTGTCCTGGAGGGCATTTTGAATGGTTAGTTATGACATTTGCATTAAAAACAGCTTCGCCCGTCTTTCAAAGAAAAATGGATAGTATGTTTGGTGAATACAAGAATTTTGTATTAGTATATGTAGATGACAGCTTAGTATTTAGACAAAACATACAAGAACATTTAGGACATCTACAAAAAATCTTAAGATTATTTGTTAAATCCGGAATAATAATTAGTAAAAATAAAATAGAACTATGCAAAACTCATATTAATTTCTTAGGAGTAACTTTAGGGGATAGAAGAATAAAACTTCAACCTCACATAGCAAAGAAGGTATTAGATATGCCAGATAGATTAGATAACACTAAAGATGTACAAAAAATTTTAGGATTAGTAAATTACGCAAGAAATTTCATATAAGATTTAGGAAAAATAGCAGGACCACTATATGCAAAAACAGGTAGTAAAGAACAAAAAAATTTTAATATAGAGGACATTAAATTAGTACAACAAATTAAAGAAAAGGTCAAAAATATTCCAGACTTAAAGATCCCTTTAGAATTAGATTATTTAATTGTTTAGACAGACGGAAGTAAATTAGGAAGGGGAGCTATCCTAAAATCCAAACCCAATAAATACAATATTAAAAATGAAGAAAAGATTTGTGCATATCAAAATGGTTTATACAAAGAAAAAGGAAACATGAGTAGCATAGACTTAGAAGTACTAGCAATAATATATGGTTTAAATATTTCAAATTATACATCTTAAATAAAGAAGAAGTGTTAGTAAGAACTGACTATGTGGCAATAGTTAAATTTCATCAAAAAATAAATGATAAAGCTAGCAGTAGAAGATGATGGCTTAATTTCATGGATACAATATCGGAATATAAAAATATTGTGTTTGAATACGTAAAAGGAAAGGATAACGAATTAGTAGATCAGTTGAATAGATTTTAAATTAAGACTAAATGGATTAATTAACATTTATTTCAGTATGAGACCAACAAGCCAACCGCCACCAGACAAGGGCAAAGCCCCAGCTAAAGACTCTTATGCTTAGACGCTACTAGGTAACATCAATTTTACACCACAGATGGAGATAATATATTTTGGGCAAATTAGTTTAATCTCGTATCCATCATGTAATTTATCATTTAGAGTTAAACCAAACTATGTTCTAGATAAACCGTAGAGATGTTTAGTTGAAAATTTATGGATAGCACATAGTAAAAGAGACACTAAATATTTTGAAGCCGCAGCTAATGCTCTATGCCAATACTTTTTAGATAAAAGTAGAAAAAATAGATTTAAATATTACGTAGTCATACTTGGTGAAACCAATGGTGTTCTTCAAACATGGATAGAAGTAGTAGAATCTATAAATGGGGTTAAACACACACTTTTTAAAGGTTCTAATGATTTTTTTAAGCCATAGATTATGCTAGAGGATACCTTGGGCCAAATTACTATATAACTCCAGCTCTCAGACAAAACCCGAATCAAATACGCCAATACAATATCCAGAAAGACACAGGCAAAAAAAAATTTTATGGCCACTGTTCCACGATGACAGAAGCATTCAAGAGACTTAATGCCCATATAGAGGCCCTTTTTCTTGAAAATACTAGACTTAAGGAACAAGTGCAAACTTTGAAAGACAAGATTAGCGTTTCGCAGAAAAATGGAAGTACTCAGACTCCGAGTTCTCCATCTCAACACAAAATGGATGAAAAGGGTGTACATTCCCCACTGAATACTAAGAAATCCACTGTATCAGATAGAGGTACAGCTAGTTTGGTTCAAATGATAGCTGGTAAAGACGTATCAAATCCGTTAATGGTTGTCACTTTGCCAAAAAGTGAAGATAAAGGTTGTTATTCCTCAAAACAAAAATTGCCCAGAACTTGTAATAATACTTTGAAAAAGACTTTGATTTTGAAAAGAAAAATGAAAACAATTGAGACTATAATAAAACAGACTTTAGAAAGTTTTTTCAATAGTCAAGAATCAGATAAACATATAATTAGCAAAGACAACCCAAGTACAAGTATGGACAGAGAAGTTCAAAACAAAGATAGTCAGAACAATCCAGATTACAGGCCAAGTTCAGAAGAAGAACGATATGAATTTAATGGCAGCTTTGCTTACCTCCAAGATGATCAGGATCCCAATGAAGATGATACTCAGGCATGAGTTTTGATTCTATCGCACATAATAATTTGGTCACCTAGTCAGACATAGACAAGTAAATGGTAGAAATGACAGATACGTGGAAAAATAAGCATCAGGAAGTATGATATGATATAAAGATAGAGTGTGCCTTGTAGGTATGCCCACATTAGTCTTGTAATGTGTCAGAGTGCTTCCTTTATCACTACCATCTGAAAAAAGGAAAAAACTGTTGAAGCACGCGTCTGTAAAAAAACAATAATGCATGTGATGATGGGGCCCAAAGTGTACCCGACCTGCATTATTGACGAACTTATCTTTTAAGTGTTGGCCGTTTGTTCTTAGGCCACGTAGTATATTGGAGTCCATTTGTTTCTTTTACTTATGTCTATATAAGACTTAAGTAGTTAGTAGAAGAGACAACGAAGAAAAACATTGAACCAACCCACAACATAATCCTCTTCCCTTCATGTTTAAAACCCTTCCACTTAAACCAATCCACCCTATGTATGAAACCAAGTTTATATTATATTATGTGTGATTTAATAAAGGTGTTTTTCAAGTTTTCTCAAAGTTCTTAGGGGGTTTCCGAAAGGGAAACCTCTCTCTCAGTTATATCACATAATTATTTATTATATACTTTATTTTCCCCACCAAAAATTTGTTTGTATTTATTTGAATATGCTTATGATTTCATGTAAATAATCTTGTTTCTTTAAAAATGATACCCTTAGTATATGGTTAACCTCTTAACTTCTTAATAACAATGATGATTAACCTGCAAATTTCTAGGAATCCTGGCCTTAATAGTCTGCTAAAATCAAAGATTGAAGGACGAATGTTGGTTGCCAGATGAATGTTCTGGGGTGTGCTTAAAGAAAGAAGTTATTAAGAGCTAGGTTAAGAGAGAGAGATGAACGGGATAAGATAAAAAAGGGGGGGAAAGCATACTAAACATGGTAAAACTATACGAGAGGGAGAGTACTAGTAGGATTTAAAACATATTTAAGCCAATAAATCTACTCATAATTTCTAATCATAATTTATTGAAAAATCATTTATTTTAACTCATAATTTATTGAAAAATCATTTATTTTAACTTCCTCTTATTATTGGTATTAGAGCAAGAAGTTTTTGGGAACCTTAGTTAATGGAAGACCATTACAAAATATTTGCATACATCAACAAACTATAGATAAATTACAAGACTTATATTTAGAATCTACTAGATTAAATCAAACCAAAGAAAATATTGATATACTTGACTATTCAATCACTATAATAGGACAACTAGAATATAAACTTATTACTCAACTTAAAACTAGACAAGTTTATGAAAAAACATCCTTCTTTCCAATATATAAGATCTAGATATTGGTATTTATATAGAGAATAGAGTCTAAAAACTGATATTCTTAAAATACTAAAGAAATTAGAAGAGTGTAGAGAACGAATAACAAAAGTAAATAGGTTATATAAATTATACAATAGCTCTAGAGTAGTAAGCCCAGAATTAGTAAGTGCCTTAAATTAGGAGTTAAGTACTTGCGAGAGAGAGATAGAAAATAGCAATACTAGAATACGCTAGATTAAAGAACGTATTAAGAATAAGGCATATCAATTGGGATAGTCAAATACAAAATTTGCCCATGTTTTAAAGAATCAGAGAACTATATAAGTGGATAGAAGAAGAAACATATAATAGATTAGAGTTAAGAAAAAACGAATTAAGGTTAATAGAAACTATAGAAAGTATACAGGACAAATTAAACAAAAATCAAGACACTTTGAATAAGATAGAATCAAGAAATCTTAAAGAGCAATTAAAAGACATTAAAAAAGACTTGGAATATAAATCCAAACGAATAAAAAATTCCTATTACAGAACATACTATTATCAAAGACAGACAAATAAAGTTCCTCCAGGGTAATATATGCCTCTTGAATACATAAAACGAATTTGACTAAGACGAAGTTGGCTATACGACGAAATTAACTACAGAAGATAACTTAAAGAAATATTAAAGCAACTAAAAGAAAGACGAGTCCGAATAGAAACCATCTTAACAAAAGATAACAATTGGTTCATAAATAGTAGACTCATAGAAGAACAGGGAAAGTTAATAAAAGATATCAACAACTTAGAATAAGATATTAAATACAACACTAGTAGACTAATTTATTATACAAAAATTTGTAAAATTACAAGCACTTTAGGGTAACATAACAAAATAGCTTATTGAAAACATCTTGAATATCTAGATCTCCAACATCAACCTGAAAAGAAATATAGAGTATTAAAAGATAATACTATTATAAAGTGTAACTTTAGTCAAGGAAAGCACATATTACACTCTGAACAAAAACAATATAATACTTTAAAAGAATTAATAATAAACTTTAGGAAAAAATTCATGAAACAGATAAAATTATAATAAGACAATTAGAAGAAATAAAAGTTACTCGAAATAAATAGAAAAAGACATTAGAAACACTAGAACAAAATTTTAAATACTTAAAATTACAAGAATTAGAAATAGATAGAAAACTTCAATACTTAAATACTAAATTTAATTTAGAAAAAATACCTACAAAAGAAGAAATAGAAAAACTAATAAAGACTATAACACAAAAAGCTAAAAACCTAGAGATTAAAACCACTCAATTAGTAACAAAGATTGTAGAATAAGTACAATCCATAAATAAAGAAATAAATGAGCTAAAAATAATAATATAAAGATTAGAAGAAATTTCACTTTCATGAGTGAAGAAGATATAAATTACTATAGGGCATTTGAAAAATCAAAAAGCTATCACACGAACTAGAAGGATTTTCTAGGAATGTTCCCACAAGTATGGAAGATAAAACTATATTAAAACAAAACCATACTATAATAACATTATTGTTAGAACTACATATAAAAATAGATAGTATAGTTAAAGGAAAAGAAATTCAAGTTTCCAAAAATACAGAACCACACGAACTAATTACTCAATTAAAAAAGGTTGAAATAACTCCTAGACAAGAAAAGCAAAATATAATTAAAAAATCACAAAAATGGACTTTCTTTCAGCTGGACCAAGAAGAGCCATCAAAGGGGAAAGACAAAGAGTAAGTTTTTTCGATAATAGAGTGGGAAATAATCTAATTTCCAGAATACTATCTAGAAGACACCCAGACATAGAACAAGACCAAGAATTAAATGAAATAATAGATGTGGACAAAGATCTACAAATTTTCAAGCAAAATCAATTACAATTATTAAATCCTAAGACATTATATAGTGCTAAGTATTTCTCCACAGATAATCAGCTATACAGACATTATAGAGAAGAGAAAAGATCCGCCATAGGAGAAAATTTTACAACCTTAAATTTGGTAAATACCGAATCATTAAAACAAATAAGAAATAATAAAATTTTGTTAATGCACATGGGATTAATAGTCATAGGAATAAAAGGATTAACTAGAAAAAATCTAGGATCGAAAGTATTAATAGTAATATATGATGATAGATGGTCAGATGTTAAAAAATCAATAATAGGATTAACCGAAGTAGATATGACAAATAATGAAGGAATATTTTATATTAGCCCAGACTTAGTAACGAATTTAAAAGAATTTGGAAAGAATATTAATATAGGAATTCAGACTAAAGAATATGAAGAAATGATTAATGGAAATAATTTATTAATATTTATAGGTTTTATAGGAAAAATGACTTTAAGTAGTAATACTAAGTTCAAAATAAAAGCAAATGATGTTATTGAAGTAATGGGTAATAAAGGTATAAAATTAATAAAACCAATAAAGATAAATACAGAAGAATATGCAGGGTTAGAATGGAATCTAGAAAAATTCAATAAGCCAAAGGTATTTAAATGCAAAACTCATTTAATGTATACTACTAGTAAAGGAGAAACATCAGTAAGACTTACAGACTATAATTACACAAGTCAAAAGGAATTAGAAGATAACGAAACTTGAAATACCATAGAAGAAGAATTCATGAATGTAGAACTACTACAAGAATGATATGGAGTGGATAAAGCACTAGAAAAAGCACAAAGATTAGCTGAAGAACATAGATATATAACATTTAAATGTAAAGGGTGTAAGAAAAGAAATATGAAAATAACATAATGTATAAAATATTTTAAAACTTGTTCAGAAAGGAATGATAATCTAGGATATAGAACCGAAAAGGTGGATACTTGTAACGCCCCGAAAATGGGTTCCGAGGCGTCACACGGTGCTTAAGGCTACAAGAAACCTCAAGCTAACCCTTTGAGCCGTATTCACATTATTCATCACTTATCAACCGGATTACAACAAACAAACCCCAAAATATTCGCCATGATATCATAAATCAAGACGAAAGTAGTGCGGAAAGTAACAAAATACTATGTCTCATGACAACTCCAAACATCTAGTCTAGTCTAACAAGCCTCTAAAAGTCAACAACATCAGAGAGCCATTAGGACATACCCTAACTGACTCATACTCAGAATCAAAAGTACTTCATTCAACGAAACATAAATCTGGATGTCACGTCCTCGGATCATGAGGACTCACCATAATAGAGGATGTAGAACAGTGTGCCCGAAAAATCACTGTCGAGCCTAGCACTGAGCACCTAAACCTACATTCCGAGAAAATGTAGCCCATATCCGGAGATGTAGGTCAGTACCATAGAAATGGATCGAGCATATAGGGGTGCATGCAAATCTAAAAAGCAATATCATAAGCATTTATAGAAGCCATGCATGATGTAATGAAAGAATCACATCGCTCGAATAAGATCACTGTAATCATCAGAGAGTAATACAACATGTGAGTCATCATATAAATTCTCAATCACTTTCCAATTCATTAAATGATCAAACTTCGTAATGAAATCCCCCTTGGATAATATAAAATCATTAAAGCTTTTCAAAAATGATAACTTTCACAACTCAACTTTCAAATCATTGCACTTTTCATCTCAGACATAAGAATACACACACATACTAGGAGCCTCTTACAACAGACATAAACCATGTGAGCTACATGGAGTCCAACGTTCAACTCATATTGGGGAGAGCTATCCTATCCTTGCCATCAGAGTAGGACCTTCACCTTTGGTTCACTAGTGATCACTATATCAAGCAGCCTTAGGCTCACATCCTATGGGGGCACGGAGTTCTAGGGAAGTAACAATCACAGTTATACCTCCCACTCGATGCTAAATACTAATCTCGGACGTAGCTTAAATCATTTCAAAAGAAAACTCACAACAACACAATTCAGCAATTCATATCGGGAGCCGTTATCTACCCCTTTTTCATAATAAAATCAACATGTGGAACTCTTTTTTCATTCGAGTTCAAACTAACTCTTTCAACACCAAAAGGTCAAATCATTTAAATATCAAGGTGTGTATAACACATTACTTCACCAAAGATCATAATCTCAAAGAGGGTTTAAATCCCATATATCAACACTTGAGTAAAATACTTCAAGATTCATACTTTATGTAGCAACCATATATAACCCATACAAAATCTGAAATTTTAACTTTAAACGTGATATTATCATCAAAGTTCATGGAATTCAACTTCAAGGCATCAAAATATCATAGTTTCTTGAACAAAATATAATATATATATATATATATATATATATATATATATATAAGTTTCCATCTCAAATTCATAGTAAAACATATAAATTCATGTATATTTGTAAACCTAAACATCAATTTGGGCACTAGAACGAAAGAAGGCTCTTGTTGAAAACCCCACATACCTTTATGGTAACGAATTCGTTTAAAGATTGGACCCTCAACATTGATTGTGCAACCTTAGTTGTGTTTCTCCTTTAGTGCTCTTGGATGATGAACTTAGACTGACAATAGGGTTATGATGTGATTAGGAGCAGTTAAATTCATAGGGTTATGTTTAGGGACATGTAAGGAATGTTAAAAGGTTTATTTATCCTTGAAATAATGCAAAACGGAGTGTTTAAGTAACTTGAAACCAATACATAGGCGCCGCATATGCTATCGCCTATGTTTACATAAGCGCCACACATGCTATCGCCTATGTTTACATAGGCGCCACATATGCTATCGCATATGTTTTCCAGTGGCCATATGAGATTGGTTAGGCTACGCACTCTACTTTGCAAAGCTATAACTCCTAGCTCGGGTGTTGGATTTTGATGAAATTGGTATCGTTGGAAAGCTAATTCAATTCTTTATAATTTTGTGGGTAGAAACATGAAAAAATACCACACATTTATCAAGTTATACTCATTCAAAGATGACCCTTGAGAATTCAAACTCTAAAACTTGATGGATTTCAAAATGCTTAGCTTGTACTACCTTAAGTGACTCATATAACCACACTTAACATATCATAAGCTCTTTTATAAATTGGGCACTCTTGGTGATTTAGGTGCCTAAATATAGTTTACAAAAATTAGGTTTTTCACATAAACGAACAACGGTTCATTTTCTAGCTTAGGAAAGTATGGGGCATTACAATATCTCCCCTTTAGGGACATTTATCCTTGAATGACACTGGGTATATTAAGAGTAAAGAGAAAATAAAGTGTATACAGCTGACTCAACTTGCTAACCTAGCCTCTACTTCATTATACATTTCAAACACAACAAGAAGTGCATAACTCATGAAATAACAAGTGAATAGCATACAAAAACTGCTGAACTACTGCAATTCGGCATAGAAAAGGAATGATTTAGAGCAGAATGGTACCTTCAGCTTGATCAAAGCTTATGGAAAATAGGTGCGGGTACTTGGATCATATATCCTCCTCAGCTTCCCAAGTTTCACCCGCAACGGATTGGTTTCACCACAACACCTTGACCAAGGGAACTTCTTTGTTCCTTAGTCTTCGGACTTGGTGATCTAAAATCTCAACAGAAACTTCCTCATAAGAAAGACTATCTTGTACATCAGGGTTTTCTAAAGGATCTACAATAACACAATCACCAACGTGCTTCCTAAGCATGGAGACATGGAAGACAGAGTGAATGGAAGATAACTCTGAACGCAACTCAACCTCATACGCTACCTTACCAACACGACTAAGAACTCTGTAGGGGACAACATAACGGGGACTAAGTTTCCCCTTCTTCCTGAATCTCTTCACTCCCTTTATGGGTGAAATCTTCAAATACACCAAGTCATCAACTTCAAATTCAAGGTCTCTTCTCCTCACATCAGTATATGACTTCTGACGACTTTGTGTGGTTTCTAATCTTTCTCTAATCACTTTGACTTTTTCCATAGCTTCAAAGACCAAATCAGGACCACTCACAGCTGCTTCACCCACTTCAAACCAACCTATGGGTGACCTACATTTCCTCTCATACAAAGCCTCAAATGGAGCCATGCCAATGCTAGAGTAAAAACTGTTATTGTAAGCAAACTCTATCAACGGTAAGTGTTTATCCCAACTCCCCTTAAAGTCAAAAGCACACG
Source organism: Capsicum baccatum var. pendulum (assembly GCA_030864225.1). Classification (NCBI taxonomy): domain Eukaryota; kingdom Viridiplantae; phylum Streptophyta; class Magnoliopsida; order Solanales; family Solanaceae; genus Capsicum; species Capsicum baccatum. Next base: position 67,448,565 of record CM061558.1, on the reverse strand, counting down.
CTCTCAACATATCCTCTAAGGTCTGGATGCTCCTCTCAGCCGGACCGTATGTCTGTGGACGGAAAGTAGAACTCAAATGCACTTGGGTACCAAGACCCTTATGAAAAGCTCTCCAAAACTACGAAGTGAACTGAGTACCCCTATCTGAAATAATGGACAAGGGAACTCCATGCAATCTGACTAATTCCCAGATGTGCAATCTAGCATAATCCTCAGCAGTATAAGAAGTATGCACAGGCAAGAAGTGCGCAGACTTAGGCAACCTATCCACAACAACCCAAATGGAATCATGATGGCATCGAGAAGGAGGTAAACCGGTCAAAAAATCCATGTTTATCTCTTCCCACTTCCAAGTGGGAATGCTGAACTCCTACATCATACAACCAGGTCTTTGGTGTTCTACATTAACCTGTTGGCACGTCGCACACTTAGCCACAAATGCTTCTATATCCTTCTTCATGCCACTCCACGAATAGATTTCTCGCAAGTCACGGTACATCTTGGTGGCACCAGGATGAATAGAATATCGCGCACCGTGCGCTTCAGTCATAATTCTCTATCTTAGATCCTCGACATCCGGTACACATAATCTATCCTGCAATCTCAACACACCATCTCCCCCTTGGAAGAAAACCTCCACCTTTTGGTCCTTGACTGATTCCTTCAGTCTGACCAAGCTAACATCTAAGTCTTGCTTCTCCTTTACTTCTGAAACCAAGGAGGATTCGAAACTACTCTGAACCCCTATACTACCTTCAGCAGAGTCAAACAACCTAACCCCCAGTCTAGCCAGATGATGCACTTCACGAGATAACTCTTTCTTACCTTCTCCAACATGAAACACACTACACATAGACACCTTACTAAGGGCATCTGCCACTACATTGGCCTTGCCTGGATGATACAATACACTCATATCATAGTCTTTTAACAACTCTAACCATCTTCTCTGCCTAAGGTACAACTCTCTCTAGGTAAATACATATTGCAAACTCTTATGATCATTGAAAACATCAACGTGAACACCATACAAGTAGTGTCTCTAGATCTTTAGAGCAAACACAATGGCAGCTAACTCAAGATCATGGGTGGGGTAATTCTTCTCATAGGGTTTCAACTGTCTAGAAGCATAAGCTATCACCTTACACTTCTGCATCAATACACAACCCAAACCAACTCTAGAAGCATCACAATATATCACAAAACCATCAACCCCATTAGGCAGAGTCAAAATAGGGGCTGTAGTGAGTCGAGTCTTCAACTCCTGAAAACTCTTCTCACCAAAATTGAACCATAAGAATTTAACTTTCTTTTAGGTCAACCTTGTCATAGGGGACGCTATAGAGGAGAAACCTTCAACAAAACAAAGGTAATAGCCAGCTAGACCCAAGAAACTTCAAATGTCAGTCGGAGAGATAGGTCTAGGCAAGTTTCTAATAGCTTCGGTCTTTTGGGGATCCACTCTAATACCCTCGAAAGAAATAATATGACCCAGAAAAGCAACTGATCTTAACCAGAACTCACACTTGCTGAATTTAGCAAGCAATTGATGATTTTTAAGGGTTTTCAAGACAATTTGGAGGTGATCCGTATGCTCATTCTCACTATGAGAGTACACCAGAATATCATCTATGAATACGATAACAAATATATCAAGGTGTAACACCCCGATTCGCTGAACCAGAATGCTACATGGTGCTCATGACCCTGAGGAACCACAAGCTAACCCATGATTGATATCTATACCTGTATACTGCAAATCATGATATAATAATGCGAAATACATAGAACTATAAGGCCATAAGGTTCAACTGAATACAATCATGTGGGTGAAAATACCCAAACCAACTCCATCTGAGCATAAATCTGAACATAAATCTGAAAGCCTCTAAACTATCTGAATAAGGAGTTAAAGAAACATGTCTCCAACTAACTCCATAAAACTGAACTGAAGAAATAAATAAATGAATTAAATTATATTATCCCCAAATCAATGAGGACTCACTGTGCCTCTGCGACTGGAATGCTACTACTACTGTTGGGATGGATCTTGTGTCTCAAAACCTATAGTGTAACATGAAAAGAAAGCACCATAGCGCAAATGCGTCAATACAATTGGTGTACTGAGTATACGAGGAAGGTAGGCTGAACATAAAGGGTTTCATGCATGAACAACACTGACTGACTAATATGAACGTGGGAGTGCAAACACATAAATATAGAAACTGGGACCGTGAATATATGATAGCATGACCTATAAGCTAATACATGGTTTATTGATAACTGTCATGACTGATACTGAAACTGATAACATGGATGACTGTATCTGACAGTCCTATATATACAGAAATCTAAAGAACGCCCTGAGTTCTTTTACTGAGACTGATACTGAAATTGTGGGAAGTAGTGTTTAACCGACATGCCCCATGTATGCCGTTATGGCTAAGCTGGGGTCCAATATCTGCCCTGACTGGAGGGGTGTCAATACCGTACCACAGGTAAGGACAACCTGTGAGTGACCCTTATCTGGCGGGTACTCAATGAGAATGGTGGGAACCCTAAAATAACGGGTTAAGCCACCTCATCAACCCTAATATGATGGGTTAAGATGTCTCAACCTACGCTGGCTACGTAGTTCTGGAACACAAGGATGACTACTAAGAATCACACCCTAAACTGGCGGGTGAGTTCCCATCCTTGGGTTCACTTGGTGCTAACCTCTACTCCCATCTAGAGGGATTGGACATGAGTAACTGACAGTGCATGACTTAATCTTACTGAGTTCTATTGACTGGTGGAATGTTACTGATATCTGACAACTGACTAAGATCATAAGGTTGTCCTGAGTCACATGACTAATTGAAGTCTATGGAATCATAGCTTGATTTTGGATATTGTGAAACATGACATGGCTCTAGGCACACAGTTTTAGTTTTTGGGTACGAATACCCCAGGACTCGATAGGAGGAAACTGAAACACATGACATGACTTGATCACAAGATTTGAGTCCACAATTTACAATATCATAAGTAAGGATTTCATAATAAAAATGATTCTCAACAAACTATTACATGAACGGGAATGCACACAACATGCATATACTTGCATGGCTTTAATAACATGGTCGTTCCATATCAAGACAATATCATGAGCATCTTATATAATATCTTCAATTTAAGACAATAGTCATTGAATAGTCATTTAGGGCTTATTATGTCATAAAAGCATGATTTCTATTCCCTTAGGTATTTCCACAAACACCTTACATGCACATCTTAGGCATAGGTGGATTCATCAAGATTTCAAACATTCAACCACCAATTTAACATGTTTATACGTTAAATACCACCATGTCCTAACACAAAACATACAAATATCCCATCTTAGGTATCATCAAACTCCAACCACATGAAAATCAACCACCACCAACACAAACATCATAATACATAATTTAGAAGATGGTTCTTGAGCTTTATGGATGAAAGGAGTCCATGAATCAACTCATGCATACCTTAGAAGGAAGATTCTTGATGATTGACGGAGAAATTTCCTTGAAATCGGATCTTCAAGCTTAGTTACATAACCCTAGTTGTTTTTCTCCCTTAGTGTTTTTGGATGATGAGATTTGAGATGATAATAGGGTTGTAATATGTTTAGAAGCTATATATTTCGTAGGGTTAAGTTTAGGGATGTGTAAGGAGTGTTAAAAGACTTAATTACCTTTAAAATAACTCAAAACGGATTGTTTTTGGCACCTGGAACTGACTTAGGCAGCGCCCAAGTGATTGCCTAAGCTAGGTTGGGCGGCGCCTAACCAATCGCCTATGTTTGGGTTGGGCGGCGCCTAACCAATCGCCTATCCTTACTGTCTTTCATGAAAATAGGCATAACTTTTCGCTCAGGTATTGGATTAAGGAGAAATTGGTATCATTGGAAAGCTAATTCGATTCTCTACAATTTGGTGGGTCTAAATCAGCCAAAATACCACATTAACATCGAGTTATACTCGTTCAAAGATGACCCTTGCAAAATCAAACACTAATACTTGATGGACTCAAAAACTCTTAGCTTGTATTACCTTAAGTGACTCATATAAACATGCTTAATGCATCATAATCTATCCTATCACTAGGATACTCATTATAAGTCATGTACTCAAGTATGAATCACAGGTTAGGAGATTTCATACGTAGGAATACTTATTCACTTCCTAGATTAGAAATATGTGGGATGTTATACAAGGTATGGTCTGAACACTCGATTCATGAGGTCTATGAAAGCTGTCGGGGCATTAGTTAACCAGAAGGACATAACAGGAAACTCAAAATGACCATAGCAAGTTCGGAAGGCTATTTTTGGGATGTCACACTCCTTAACTTTGAGCTGATGATAGCTGGAACGAAGGTCTATCCTTGAGAAGTAACTTGCACCTTGCAACTGGTCAAACAAATTGCCTATTCTAGGAAGGGGATACTTATTTTTGATAGTGACTTTATTCAACTGGCGATAGTCAATGCACATACGCAAAGAACCATCTTTCTTCCTCATAAATAGCACATGAGCAACCCAAGGAGAAATATTGGGCCTTATGAAACTCTTATCTAACAGATCTTTGAGTTGCTCTTTCAACTCCTTAAGTTCTGTAGGTTCCATACAGTAAGAAGGAATAGAAATGGGCTGAGTATCGGGAAGAAGATCGATCCTGAACTCTATCTCTTTATCAGGAGGTATCCCTAAGAGATCTTTCAAAAAGACATCAGAAAACTCATTGACAATCCTAACTAACTGGAGAGTTGGAGTCTCAGACTTAGTGTCCTTGACTCTAACCAAATGATAGATGCACCCCTTGGAAATAAGTTTTCTAGCTTTAATATATGAGATAAAATAACTCTTGGGAGATACAGAACTCCCAGACCAGCAGTGCTAGAAGAGGCGCCCTGAGCTGGGGCTGGGCAAGTCACCTGAACTAGAGCACTAGCAGTCTGAGTCTGAGGGTGATTATCACGACGCCTTTGTCTGGCATGTGGTCACTCCCTAAGTTTGTGACCCAAGTCACCAGACCCGAAACAACCTTTCTTCTCACCCCAACACTCACCCTGGTGGGTCCTACCACACTTAGGACATGGAGGATAATTTGGCTTACTGCCAACACTGTACTGATACCTGGACACATATAACTGATTACCTTGCTCCTGCCTACCCCTAGGCATGGGAGCACTAATTGACGACGGTGCTAGCGCAGATTGACGGTCCTAAAATTGAGGGCGACTCCCTCTCTGTGACCTAATTTGACCCTGTCCGTGCTGCTCAGACCTAGCTCTCTTATTCCCTCTCATTCTATCTCTCTCCCTGATCTTATTTGCTTCAATTTGCTAGGCATGAGTTATCAGCCTGGAAAGATTCATATCACTTTTTAGCATAGCATACCTGTACTCCTTCACTACATAACTAGACACTCCTGTCACAAACTTACTCATACTGGCCCAATTATCAGATACTAAGTTAGGGGCATATTTGGCCAACTAATTGAACTTTAGACAGTACTCTCTAACAGTCATAGCACCGTGTCGCAAGTTCATGAACTCTTCTACCTTTGCCTCTCTCATCTCTAAAGGAAAAAACTTATCCAGGAATGCATCCTGGAACTCCTGCCAAGTTGTAGGGGCGGCACCCTCACCTCTACCTTTTCTCCAAGGAACCACCCAATCATAAGCAAGGTCTTTTAACCGATACGCTGCCAACTCCACACTATGCTCCTCGGATATATGCATCACCTGAGTAATCTTTTGCACCTCCTTTAAAAATAACTATGCATCCTCATCTGACTTGGACCCATAAAATTCTGGTGGACTCATCCACACAAAGTCACAAATCCTCGCAGTAGCTGAATCACCTCTCTACTGCTGTGGAGCCGGGGACGGATTGGCCTAAACATTCGTGGCAACAGCTTGGGCTAGCGCCTGAAATGCTGCTCGAAATTCAGCATGGGACACGTTCTCATTTAATGGGTCAGAAGGTTGGGATTGTTGACCATCATTATTTCTTCTAGCTCGACATGGAAGCATATTTCTAAAAGAGAAGAGAATGAATTAATAGTAGAGAGAGAGAAACTTTAAGCACGATAGACTTCCGAAAGAAAGAATAACACTTTTTCCTTAAATGTCTCATATCCTCTTGCTCATAGATGTGGAGCACTACACACCGATGATCAAGACTTTACTTAACACGGCTTATCAGACTCCCTACGACTCATATAACCTTAGGCTCTAATACCAAGTTTGTAACGCCCCGAAAATTGGTCCTGAGGCATCATACGGTGCTTAAGGCTACAAGTAACCTCAAGCTAACCCTTTGAGTTGTATTCACATCATTCATCACTTATCAACCGGATTACAACAAACAAACCCTAAAATATTCTCCATGATATCATAAATCAAGATGAAAGTAGTGCGGAAAGTAACAAAATACTATGTCTCATGACAACTCCAAACATCTAGTCTAGTTTAACAAGCCTCTAAAAGTCAACAACATCAGAGAGCCATTGGGAAGTACTTCATTCAACGAAACAGAAATCTGGATGTCACGTCCTCGAAACATGAGGACTCGCCACAACAGAGGATGTAGAATATCGTGCCCAAAAAATCACTGTCAAGCCTGTACTGAGCACCTGAACATACATTCCAAGAAAATGTAGCCCACATCCAGAGATGTGGGCCAGTACCATAGAAATGGACCGAGCATATGGGGGTGCATGCAAATTTAAAAATCAATATCATAAGCATTTATAGAAGCCATGCATGATGTAATGAAAGGCTTACATCGCTCGAATAAGATCACTTTAATCATCAGAGAGTGTAATAAAACATGTGAGTCATCATATAAATTCTCAATCACTTTCCAATTCATTAGATAATCAAACTTCGTAATGAAATCCCCCTTGGATAATATAAAATCATTAAAACTTTTCAAAAATGATAACTTTCACAACTCAACTTTCAAATCATTTCACTTTTTGTCTCAGACATAAGAATACACACACACACTGGGAGCCTCTTACAACTGTCATAAACCATGTAAGCTACATGGAGTTCAACGTCCAACCCACGTTGGGGAGAGCTATCCTATACTTGCCATCGGATTAGGACCTTAACCTTTGGTTCACTAGTGATCACTATATGAAGAAGCCTTAGGATCACATCCTACGGGGGCACGTAGTTCTAGGGAAGTACCGATCACAGCTATACCTCCCACTCGGTGCTAAAAACTACTCCCGAACTTAGCTCAGATTATTTCAAAAGAAAACACATAACAACACAATTCAGCAATTCATATCAGGAGTCGTCATGCTATCTCTTTTTCATAATAAAATCAACATGTGGATCTCTTTTCTCATTCGAGTTCAAAATAACTCTTTCAAGACCAAAAGGTCAAATCATTCAAATATCAAGGTGTGTATAACACATTACTTCACCAAAGATCATATTCTGTAAGAGGGTTTAAATCTCATATATCAACACTTGAGAAAAATACTTCAAGATTCATACTTTATGTAGCAACCATATATAATTCATACAAAATCTGAAATTTTAACTTTAAACATGATATTATCATCAAAGTTCATGGAATTCAACTTCAAGGCATCAAAATATCATAATTTCTTGAACAAATTATAATATATAAGTTTCCTTCTCAAATTCATAGTAAAGCATATAAATTCATGTATATTTGTAAATGTAAACATCAATTTGGGCACAAGAACGAAAGAAGGCTCTTGTTGAAAAGCCCACATACCTTTATGGTAATGGATTTGTTTAAAGATTGGACCCTCAACATTGATTGTGCAACCCTAGTTGTTTTTCTCCTTTAGTTCTCTTGGATGATGAACTTAGACTGACAATAGGGTTATGATATATTTAGGAGCAGTTAAATTCATAGGGTTATGTTTAGGGACGTGTAAGGAATGTTAAAAGTTTTATTTATCCTTGAAAGAACGCAAAACGGAGTGTTTAAGTCACTTGAAATCAATACATAGGCGCCGCATATGCTATCGCCTATGTTTACATAGGCACCACATATTCTATCGCATATGCTTTCCAGTGGACATATGCGATTGGTTAGGCTACGCACTCTACTTCGTAAAGCTATAACTCCTAGCTCGGGTGTCGGATTTTGATGAAATTGGTATCGTTGGAAAGCTAATTCAATTCTCTATAATTTTGTGGGTAGAAATATGCAAAAATACCACACATTTATCAATTTATGCTCATTCAAAGGTGACCCTTGCAAATTCAAACACTAAAACTTGATGGATTTCAAAACTCTTAGCTTGTAGTACCTTAAGTGACTCATATAACTACACTCAACACATCATAAAATTTCTTATAAATAGGCACTCTTGGTGATTTAGGTGCCCAAATATGGTTTACAAAAATTGGGTGTTTTCACATATACAAACAACAGTTAGTTTTTCAGCTTAGGAAAGTACGGTGCATTACAATACTATCTCTACAACCTTCGAAAGACAAGATAGAGACATATTATCCACGATAAGTTATAAAGAATTAGTAGAAATGAAAGTTGCTATCTTAACAAGTGCTAGTCCATTCCAACAAACTAATCCACGTACCCAACCAATAGATTATTGTACAAGTAATGTACCAAGAAGAAGTGCAGTTAGAGTAAACCCAGATATAGAAATCAAAGAAAATATAAGACCAACAGGAAGAAGAATGCCAATAGAAGAACCTATTAGATTACAGGAAGGAGGTAATAAAGGAAAAATACTAAATATAGCAGCGCATGATCCACAAATGTGGAATACAGTAATAGATTTATGGAAAAGAATAGTAGTAGCACATTATTTCTGACATTATACAGAAACAGATATGGAAACAATGTACAAATATATGGAAACCTTCTTAGGAGAATCAGCAAAAGCCGTATGGGAAACTTTCAAGAAAAATTCTCCACATGATTTTCAGGCAGGGGAAGATCCGATAAGTAGTTTATTAGAGTTACAAAGTTATGCCTTAATTAAATTAGAAAAACTATCCATTTCAAATTGGTTATATATAAAGAGTTTCTTAAAAGACTACTTTTATTATTGTACAATTAGTGGAAATACGTTTGACTATGAATTAGGTAAAAAAACTATTTGACAAATAAGCAGGAGTTTTAGGAAGAGAAATAGAAGATATATGGTACAAAAGAGACGGTTTAATTAAAAATCCAAATGCTAAATGGACTATAGGACATAAGATACAACATGTTATGGATATCTTAACAGAAAAATGTACAAATATATAAATACAAAAAAAATTAAAGAAAAATGAATTGAACTTCTGTAGATCTATTATGTATACAACCTAAAATTATGACGATAACCAAAAACATAAAAAGTATAAAATAAATACAAACAGAAAGCATATTATCGTAAAGGATATTTCTTTTGCAAATCAAAAGCCAAGAAGTCATATCTATATAGAGATAGACATGTCAGGAAATATAGAAATGATAGAAATTATAAAAACAAACTAGAATGCATGTGGAAGCATAGATCACTTAGAAAACCTATGTCCCAAAAGAAATAATAGTAGAACTAGAAATTCTCAACTAATAGAAGATTTTCAAGAAACCCTATTAAATATAGACGAATATATGTCAGATACAGAAAGTATATATTCTATAATAAGTTTTGAGTTTGATTATAGACCTAAATCTGATTCCCCAGACTCAGAAGAAGATAATTTAATAAATTAAATAGGACAAGAAGGAGACGAGTTAAATTTAAATGACTTATTAATTAGCAATCTAATAAATATTGTACAAAGTTGTATATGCGATTTCCAAAGACAAAATGAATAGACAGTAATCAATGTCGCATATGTAACTGGTACCCGAGTAAAGACAATAGAGCTAAATGTACAAAATGTTATATGGAAGAATGTGTAAATTGAAAAGAAAATAAGCTAAAAATAAAATAGAACCATAAATAATTCATGAAAGAAAATAAGTAAATAACCAGATTACAAACTCAAGAATCACAACTTTAGAAGGCAGAGTAAATGATTTAGAACAAAGATTAGTAGCATTAGAAAAAGGAAAAGCTATAATAAATGAAGATGAATTAGAAACACAAAGAACAGTACATTTAGAACAAATAGAAACAAAACTTTTGAATATAGAAGAAAATACTACTTAATATGTAATGAAGATAAGGATTTCACGACAATGAAATTACGTGCTAAAATAAGAATTCAAGGTATAGAAATAGAAACTTTAGCATTGATAGACACAGGATGTATGAGCTGTATAGAAAACAAAAGAATAATACCACAACATGTACTTAAAACCCTGAAAAAACCAATAACAACTGTACAAATAGATGGATCATATAATATTTATAATTATTATATCAAGAAAGCACAAGTAAGTTTTAAAAATACGTGCAACGAATTCTATACACCAACTTATAATGCTTATAGAATACTAGTAAAAGACTTAAATATAAAAGAAGATTTTGTAATTGGACTACAATTCCTAATACAGAATAGAGGGGGATGTCCAATAACTAGAGATGGTATAATGTTACTAGAAGCTCTTCTTATACTCCAGTACAAACTATTAATTATCCAATAATAGAGAGAAAATATAGAACATCTAAACAATATTTAATTTTAAAATCTCAACCTTGTTGTGATAATTGTAAGGTTGGAGACCAATGTTTCTCTAAAACCAATGTGAAGAGAAGGAAGAATTAGAAGAGGAATACTTAGAAGATTATACTCTAATTAATATTGAAGAATGCGAATATTTAGAAAATATGGAGAAGAATTGCACTCTAATAAACATTGAAACACAATTTTATAATTTTTAGAAAGGAATAAATAGCATAGGAATGATAAATAGTCCAAAAGATTTAGATAACATAGTAGCAAACTTAGATGAAACAAAAATAATTTGCGAAAAGTACACTGGAGTGAAAATAAAATAATGTGTAAACTAGACATTATTAACGTTGAATATATAATAAAGACAACAGCAATAGAAATAAATAATGAAGACACTGAAGAATTCGATAAACAAATAAAAGAATTATTGAAATTAGAAGTTATAAGAAGATCAACTTCTAGACATAGATCAGTTGCCTTCATGGTAAGAAACCATAGCGAACAAATAAGAGGTAAGGCTCGCATGGTGATAAATTACAAAAGGTTAAATGATAATACTAGAACATATGTTTATAAATTACCAGACAAAAGTGAATTAATCAATAGGATACAAGGTAAAAAGATATTCAGTAAATTTGACTATAAATCAGGATACTTTCAAGTAAAAATGCACCCAGATAGCATAGAATGGACAACATTCACTTGTCCTGGAGGGCATTTTGTATGGTTAGCTATGCCATTTGGATTAAAAATAGCTTCGCCTATCTTTCAAAGAAAAATGGATAATATGTTCGGAGAATACAAGAATTTTGTATTAGTATATGTAGATGACATCTTAGTATTTAGCCAAGACATACAATAACATTTACGACATCTACAAACAGTTTTTAGATTATTTTTTAAATATGGAATAATATTAGTAAAAGAAAATAAAACTATGCGAAACTCATATTAATTTCTTCGGAGTAACTTTAGGGGATGGAAGAATACAATTTCAACCTTACATAACAAAGAAGGTACTAGATATGCCAAATACATTAGATAACACTAGAGGTTTATAAAAAAAATTAGGATTAGTAAATTACGCAAGAAATTTCATTCAGGATTTATGAAAAATAGCAGGACCGCTATACACAAAAACAGGTAGTAAAGGACAAAAATATTTTAATATAGAGGACATTACATTTGTACAACAAATTAAAGAAAAGGTCAAAAATATTCATGACTTAAAGATCGCTTTAGAATCAGATTATTTAATTGTTCAGACAGACGGAAGTAAATTAGGATGGGGAGCTATCCTAAAAGCCAAACCCAATAAATACAGTAGTAAAAATGAAGAAAATATTTGTGCATATCAAAGCAGTTTAAACAAATAAAAAGGAAACATGAGTAGCATAGACTTAAAAGTACTAGCAATAATATATAGTTTAAAAAGTTTCAAATTATACATCTTAAATAAAGAAGAAGTGTTTGTAAGAACTGACTGAGGCAATAGTTAAATTTCATCAAAAAATAAATGATAAAGCTAGCAGTAGAAGATGATGGCTTAATTTCATAGATACAATATCGGTATATAAAAATATTGTGTTTGAATATGTAAGAGGAAAGGACAACGAATTAGCAGATCAGTTGAGTAGATTACAAATTAGGTCTAAATGGGTTAATTAACATTTATTTTAGCGTGAGACCAACAACCAAACCGCCACCAGACAAGGGAAAATCCCCAGTTCAAGAATCTTATGCTCATATGCTGCTAGGTAACATCAATTTTAGACCACAAAACTCTGTAGAAAAGATGGAGAGAATTTATTTTGGATAAATTAATTCAATCTCGCATCCATCATGTAATTTATCATTTAGAGTTAAACCAGATTGTGTTCTAGATAAACTGCAGAGATGTTTAGTTGATAATTTATGGATAGCACATAGTAAAAGAGACACTAAACATTTCGTAGCTGCAACTAACGCGCTATGCCAATACTTTTCAGATAAAAGTAGAGAAAATAGATTTAAATATTACGTAGTCATACATGGTAAAACCAATGGCGTTCTTCAAACATGGATAGAAGTAGTAGAACCTATAAATGGGGTTAAACACCCACTTTTTAAAGGTTTTAATGATTTTTCTGAAGTAATGAATTATACTAGAGGATACCTTGGGCCAAATTACTATATAACTCCAGCCCTCAGACAAAACCTGAATCAAATACCCCAATACAATATCCAAAAAGACACAGGCAAAATAATTTTTTGTGACTACTATTCCACGATGATAGAGGTATAGCTAGTCCAGTTATTAGATTCAGGTAAACAAACCTCATGTAAACAAATGCAAGGAACTCATCTTTGTCAAGCATTTCAGTAGTACAGTATAAGGTGGTCATGTCAAAGTTCTCAATTCATATGCAATTCTTTCTCTTAAACACAAGAACACATTTATATCAAGAAACATCCTCTCAACAATTTCAAATAATGCTCAAATGCTATAATATTGTGAAAACATCTTTCAATTCACAAAACCATAATCTTTAATTAAATACACGAGAGGGAGTTCATAATTTATGCTCTCAACGATCATAAATCTCAAATTCCATACATATATGTATACATGTAAATCAATTTAGGGGATAGGACCACAAGGTCAAAACAATAGTAACATTAAAACATTCAGAGTACGTAATTTAGAACATAGATTCCAAAACCTATTTGAAATTCACGCATAAAAATCTAAAAATCATGCTATAATGGTTTTAAGCCCATTTAATTTTTTTAGGATAAACTCCACGTACCTATATCTAGAAATTTAAAGGATGCTTCTTGATGCCCATGACTTGGGGATTCCAAATCTTCAATTTGTTTAGAAAACCCATTGAATCTTGATTTATTTGGATTATCAATATAAAACCCTAGAGAGTATTCTTGAAGATTTTTGGTGAACGTATGAGTAATATGCTCAATTGGGATTGAAATATAGTGTTTGAAATGATAAGGGTGTGGAAAAATACCCAATATACCCTTAATTAGACCGGTATTAAAATATAACTGGGAGTCCAATTTCATGGGCCACCACGATGTGCCACTATCGCGGTGGCTCACTGGAAATTGACGAATGGGAATTTGGCCCACTCCGCGATGCGCCACTATCACAGAGCCCCACTGGAAATTGACCATCATCATTTACACCCTCTCCGCGACACGCCAAGGACAGGAATAATGGGGTTTTACGACTAGAACTTAAACTAACCATACATCCTTCACCGAGTGTCCGTTTTGGATGCATCTTATGTCGACGGAAAACTTATTCAATCATCTACAAAATGAAAAGTTGAAATCTAAGGGAATCCGCCAGGAAAAAAAGTATAAATCATTCTAGAAGCCAATGTTTGATATTTTAGGGATAAAATTTAGCTAAGAAGAACTTTGGGGCATAACAAAAAAAAATTAAACATGATAAAACTGCAAGAGATGGAGAGTGCTGAGTAGGATTTACAACATATTTAAGCCAACAAATCTACTCATAATTTCTACTCATAATTTATCGAAAAATCATTTATTTTAACTCATAATTTATTGAAAAATCATGTATTTTAACTACCTCTTATTATTGGTATCAGAGCGAGAATTTTTTAGGAACGTTAGTTCATGAGAAAACCATTGCAAAATACTCGCATACATCAATAATCCAAAGATAAATTACAATACTTATATCTAGAATATACTAGATTAAATCAAACCAATAATAAGAAGCAGTTAAAATAAATGATTTTTCAATAAATTATGAATTAAAATAAATAATTTTTTTCAATAAATTATGAGTAGATTTTTTGTCTTAAATATATTGTAAATCCTACTCAGTACTACTTCTCTCTTGTAGTTTTATCATGTTTAGTCTACTTTTTTTCCTTTTTTTGTTTAATTATCTTACCCCGTTCATCTCTTTCTCTTAACTTGATTCTTAATAACGTCTTTCTTTAACCATATCCCAGAACATTCATCTGGCAACCAACATTCGTCCTTCAATCTTTGATTTTGGCGGACTATTAAGGCCAGGATTCCTAGGAATTTACAGGTTAATCCATCATTGTTACTAAGAAGTTAAGAGGTTAATCATATACAAAGGGTATTATTTTTAAAAAAATAAGATTATTTACATGGAATCATATGTATATTCAAATACAAACATATTTTTGGTGGGAAAATAAAGTATATAATAAAGACTTGCATGATATAACTAAGAGAGAGGTTTCCCTTTCGAGAACCCCCTTAGAACTTTGTGAAAACTTGAAAAACACCTTTGTTAAATCACACTTAATATTATACAAACTTGATTTCATACATACGGTGGATTGGTTTAAGTGGAATGGTTTTAAACATGAAGGGAAAATGAATATGTTGTAGGTTGGTCAAGGTTTTTCTTTGTTGGGTCCTGAGCATCTTGGAGATAAGCAAAGCTACCATTAAATTCACTCCTTCTTCTTCTGAACTTGGCATGTTATCTGGATTATTCTGACTATCTATGTTTGGAACTACTCTATCCATACTTGTGCTTGGGTTGTCTTTGCTAATTATATGTTTATTTGATTCTTGACTATTGAAAAATCTTTCTAAAGTATATTTTATTATAGTCTCAATTTTTTCATTTTTCTTTTTTCAAAATCAAAGTTTTTTTCAAAGTATTATTACAAGTTTGGGGTAATTTTTGTTTTGATGAAGAACAACCTTCATCTTTACTTTTTGGCAAAGTGACAGCCATTAACGAATTTGATGCATCTTTACTGGCTACCATTTGAACCGGACTAGCTGTACCTCTATCTGATATAGTGGATTTTTTAGCATTCAGTAGGGAATATACACCCTTCTCATCCATTTTGTGTTGAGATGGAGAACTCAGAGTCTGAGTACTTGCATTTGTCTGAGAAACATTAATCTTGTTTTTCAAAGTTTGCACTTGTTCCTTAAGTCTAGTATTTTAAATAAGAAGGGCTTGTTTATGGGCATTAAATCTCTTAAAGGCTTTTGTCATCGTGGAACAGTGGTCACAAAAAATTATTAGCCTGTGTCTTTTTGGATATTATATTGGGGTATTTGATTCGGGTTTTGTCTGAGGGCTGTAGTTGTATAATAATATGGCCCAAGGTATCCTCTATCATAATCCATTGCTTCAAAAATATCGTTAAATCCTTTAAAAAGTGTGTTTAACCCCATTTATAGATTCTACTACTTCTATCCAAGTTTGAAAAACACCCTTGGTTTTACCATCTATGACTACGTAATATTTAAATCTATTTTCTCTACTTTTATCTGAAAAGTATTAGCATAGAGCATTATCTGCGGCTACAAAATGTTTATTGTCTCTTTTACTATGTGCTATCCATAAATTATCAACTATACATCTTTGCGGTTTATCTAGAATACAGTTTGATTTAACTCTAAATGATAAATTACATGATGGATACGAGATTAAATTAATTTTTCCAAAATAAATTCTCTCAATCATTTTTATAGAGTTTTGTGGTCTAAAATTGATGTTACCTAGTAGCGTCTGAGAATAAGAGTCTTGAGCTGGGGCTTTGCCCTTGTCTAGTGGTGGTTGGATTGTTGGTCTCATGCTGAAATAAATGTTAATTAACCTATTTAGTCTAAATTTATAATCTACTCAACTGATCAGCTAATTCGTTATACTTTTCCTTTACGTATTATAACATAATTTTTTTATATATCAATATTGTATCCATGAAATTAAGCCATCATCTTCTACTGCTAGCTTTATCATTTATTTTTTGATGAAATTTAACTATTTCCTCATAGTTAGTTCTCACTAACATTTCTTCTTTATTTAAGATGTATAGTTTGAAGCTATTTAAACCATATATTATTGCTAGTACTTCTAATTCTATGCTACTCATATTTTCTTTTTCTTTGTATAAACCGCTTTGATATGCACAAATCGTTTCTTCATTTTTACTACTGTATTTATTGGTTTGACTTTTAGGATAGATCCCCATCCTAATTTACTTCTGTCTGCCTGAACAATTAAATAATCTAATTCTATAGGGATCTTTAAGTCTCGAATATTTTTGACCTTTTCTTTAATTTGTTGTACTAATTTAATGTCCTCTATATTAAAATTTTTTTTTCCTTTACTACCTGTTTTTGCATATAGCTGTCCTGCTATTTTTCCTTAATCTTGAATCAAATTTCTTGCGTAATTTACTAATCCTAAAAATCTTTGTATATCTTTAGTGTTATCTAATCTATCTGACATATCTAATACCTTCTTTGCTATGTGAGGTTGAAGTTGTATTCTTCCATCCTCTAAAGTTACTCCTAAGAAATTAAAATGAGTTTTGCATAGTTTCATTTTCTTTTTACTAATTATTATTTCGTATTTAACAAATAATCTAAAAAAAATTTGTAGATGTCGTAAAAGTTCTTGTATGTTTTGGCTAAATACTAAGATGTCATCTACATATACTAATACAAAATTCTTGTATTCTCCGAACATATTATCTATTTTTCTTTGAAAGATGGACGGAGCTGTTTTTAATCCAAATGGCATAGTTAACCATTCAAAATGCCCTCCGGGACAAGTAAATGCTATCCATTCTATGCTATCTGTTCTAGTAGTGCCTTTTAACTTTTTGTAATTTATCACCATGCGAGCCTTACCTCTTATTTGTTCACTATAGTTTCTTACCATGACGACAGCTGATCTATGTCTAGAAGTTGATCTTCTTATAACTTTTAATTTCAATAATTCTTTTATTTCCTTATCGAATTCTTCAGTGTCTTCATTAGTTGTTTCTATTGCTGCTTTCTTTATTATATATTCAGGGTTAATAATGTCTAGTTTACACATTATTTTATTAGCACCAAAGTGTACTAATGGTTTTCCTCCAATTATTTTCATTTCATCTAAGATTGCTAGTATGTTATCTAAATCTTTTGAACTATTTATCATTCCTATTCTATTTATTCCTTTTTGAAAATTATAAAATTGTGTTTCAATGTTTATTAGAGTGTAATTCTTTTTCATATTTTCTAAATATTCGCATTCTTCAATATTAATTAGAGTATAATCTTCTAAGTATTTCTTTTCTAATTCTTCCTTCTCTTCACATTAGTTTTTAGAGGAACATTGGTCTCCATCCTTACAATTATCACAACAAGGTTGAGATTTTAAAATTAAATCTTGTTTAGATGTTTTTATATTCTCTCTAATGTTGGGTAATTAATAGTTTGTACTAGAGTATAAGTAGAGTTTCTAAATAACATTATGCCATCTCTAGTTATTAGACATCCCCCTCTATTCTGTATTAGGAATTGTAGTCCAATTACAAAATCTGCTTTTATATTTAAGTCTCTTACTAGTATTCTAAAAGCATTATAAGTTGGTTTATAGCATTCGTTGCAAGTATTTATAAAAATTACTTGTTCTTTCTCGATATAATAATTATAAATAATATATGATCCATCCATTTGTATAGCCGTTATTGGTTTTTTCAGGGTTTTAAGTACATATTGTGGTATTATTTTTTTATTTGCTATACAGCTCGTACATCCTGTGTCTATCAATCCTAAAGTTTCTATTTCTATATCTTGAATTTTTATTTTAGCACGTACTTTCATTGTCGTGAAATCCTTATGTTCATTACATATTAGGGTAGTATTTTATTCTATATTCAAAAGTTTTGTTTCTATTTGTTCTAAATGCACTATTCTTTGTGTTTCTAATTCATCTTCATTTATTATAGCTTTTCCTTTTTCTAATACTACTACTCTTTGTTCTAAATCATTTACTCTGGCTTCTAAAGTTGCGATTCTTGAGTTTTTAATATGGTTATTTACTTGTTTTCGTTCATTAATTATTTCTGGTTCGATTTTTATTTTTAACTTATTTTCTATGCAATTTACACATGCTTTCATATAATGTTTTATACATTTAGCTCTATTGTCTTTACTTGGGTACCAGTTACTTATGCGGCATTGATTACCGTCTATTCCTTTTTGTCTTTGAAAATCGTGCATATAGGTTTGTACAGCATTCATTAGATTACTAATTAATAAGTCATTTAAATTTAACTCGTCTGCTTCTTGTCCTATTTCATTTATTAAATTATCTTCTTCTTAGTCTAAAGAATCAGATTTAGGTCTATCATCTAACTCAAAATTTATTATAGAATATATACTTTCTGTATCTGACATATATTTGTCTACATTTAATAGGGTTTCTTGAAAATATTCTATTAGTTGAGAATTTCTAGTTCTACTATTGTTTCTTTTGGAACATAGGTTTGCTAAGTGATCTATGCTTCCACATGTATAACATTCTAGTTTGTTTTTATAATTTCAATCATTTCTATTTAGATATGGCTTCTTGGCTTTTGATTTGCTCAATAAATATCCCTTACGATAATATGGTTTCTATTTGTATTTCTTTTTATACTTTTTACGTTTCTGGTTATCGTCATAATTTTGGGTTGTATATATAATAGATCTACAGAAGTTTATTTCATTTTTCTTTAATTGTTTTTGTATTTGTATAATTGTACATTTTTCTGTTAAGATATCCGTAACATGTAGTATTTTATGTCCTATAATCCATTTAGCATTTGGATTTTGAATTACACCGTCTTTTTTGTACCATCTATCTTCTATTTCTCTTCATAAAGCTCCTGATAATTTATGAAATAGTTTTTTACCTAATTCATCGTCAAACATATTTCCACTAATTGTACAATAATAAAAGTAGTCTTTTAAGAAACTCTTTATATATAACCAGTTTGAAATGCTTAGTTGTTCTAATTTAATTAAGGCATTTCTTTGTAATGCCAATAAACCACTATCCGGATCCTCCCCTGTTAGTAAACTGTGTATTTTAATCAACAACATATTTAAGTACAACAAATCTACTTTATATATATATATAAAACTCAATATAGTGTTTCATGAAAATATCCAAGCAATCCAGTAAAAGTAATCGGAAGTAATTGTTTTGTGAAAATGAGACAATCGTGACTTTTTATTCCATGTAAAATTTTATGCTCCATATCAATTTTCTTTCCTAAATTGAAGGCATATCCATCTGGCATCCTCAAACTTTTAACTCACTCACATAGTTTTTGCTTGTGTTCTAATGTGAATGTATAATTGGTCTTGGGCTTGAACAATTTTTCATTAGTTGAATCCAGCAAATATAAATTCTCTCCACATATTATTTTGGTAAGTCATACATATCCTTTACATTATCCATTGTCTTACTAGTCACATCTATCACTATGTTGAACAGCTTATCAAAATAATTCTTTTTAGTATGCATGACATCAATACACTGGGTTTGTTGTTGTTGTTGTTGTTTCTATAGTATGCATGATATCAATATTATACCTAAGTAGACTATCCTTCTAATAATTTAACTCCCATAATCTGCTCTACTTGGTCCAATTATATGAAACACAATACTCATTCAGCCTATACAGGTATTCCTTGGTAACCATTGAAAAATTTTGAACTCTCTTCCAACTGTCATGACCACTTAGTATTAGAGGTGGACAATCTAGTTCAATAGTGTTGTTTCTAAAGACATGTTTCAGATTCCTAAACTCATGACCATGTGAAAAAATCGATAGTGATAATCAAACCACGAATTATTTCAATCTTGTTTTAATATGAAAGATTTTGTGTTTTTCATGCAGTAGGGACAAACTAACTTTCTAGCTGTCATCCAACTAGAAAATATTTCATAAGCAGGAAAATCTTTAATAGTCTACATTAAAGTAACACGAAAATTTAAATTTTGTTTAAGTGAGATAACCCAGGTTTGAACTCCCCCATGCCATCACAGTTGCAGTTCATCAATCAAAGGTTTCAAATACGTATCAATCTAAACTTTTATATATATTTATATATATGTACTAATCATCAATATTTCAGATAGAAGATTATACGATGTAATAAACACATGCCATATGAATACGATGCAGCACTAATAGAAAAAGGTGAGAAATCATCTGCACACAAAATCTATATAATATTTCATGATTCAACTGCGAAATCTGGGTAAGTTCTGTCAAAGTACTTTCAAGCCTCTCCATTAGATGGATGACACATGACTCCAGGTGACCTTCTATTTTTATAGTGCCATCTCATATGGAGAGTTGAGCTATTTGATCTATACAACATCTTCAACTTTGGTATAAGGGGTAAATAATGTGCCGCCTTGATGAAAATTTTATTTCCACCTCAACTATTCTTATAGAGAGGGTATTCATAGAAATTAGTTGACTATAGATGGGCAATCTCCTTAAAATACAGCATGCAATTATTTTCATAACAATCAATTCTAATCAAAGGGAGACCTAACTTACACACTAGTCTCTTTGCATTATAGTAAGAATCTAAAATCTCTAAAGCAAGATCAACTAACTCTTTAATAATATCTAACATAAAGTTCATTACTCCTTGAGCAATATTCCAATCAGATTTGTTACTTAATAATTTTACAACATCAAATAATTGAGAGTGTGGACTCTCATCAAACAAAGGACAACTAGCATCACACAATTCTTCGTAAAATAGTATGCTTCTACACTGAGAATATCTTCTACATTTTCCCTGAATTCAAAATCAAAATGCATTTCAAAAGCATTATGTACCATTTTCATCATCCTAGTATCTTTGAAGTTATTATGCCCCAAAGACATATTTCACCAACAACAAAGTTATTAAACCTATTGTTCCCCACAACTTCACCATAACTAGTTCAAACATTATCTCATGGAGTAAACCCCACCCTAAAAAGATGACCCTTCACAACCTCTAAGTTTTCAAATGTTGTGTTATCGAATCTTTCTCAAGGACATAGAATCACTTGAAATTTAACAAATCATCACATATCATGGATCACATATCATGGACTGGTTAATAAATTGCTTGACAACATATCAAAATTCTTTCCTTATACCCGCTCTATTAATATTATTTCATTCATACATTCAAATACGATCAGGTTCCATCTACGCAAGCAACAAGCATAATTATAGTAAGTTGTTGAGTACTTCACATTTTCAAATCACTAGTTCACATATTCAACTCACTACTTAACTATTTCAAATTACTACATAACTATTTCAAGTCACTTTTTACAATTTGTAGTCACTACTTAACATTTTTCAAATCACTACTTAATATTTTAAATTCAGTAAACACTTAATATTTTTCAAGTTACTACATCATAAACTTACTATTGAACGCATCAAATCACTATTTAATATTTTCAATATAATGTGCTACTTAACTATTAAAAACTAATCACTACTTAAAATTTTTAATTCAAAAAATACTTAAGATTTTTCAAGTTGCTACTTCACATTTTTAATCACTACTACTTCACATTTTCAAGTCACTACTTCACATTTGCAGTTCACTACTTAACTATTTCAAGTAGTTATTTAACACTTCAGATTATTTTTTTCAAGTCACTATTTCACATGTCACTACTTCATATTTGCAATTCACTACTTAACATTTTTCAAATCACTACTTCACATTTTTTCAAGTTACTAATTCACAAACTTAAACCACTACTTTAACATTTTTCAAATCACTACTTTGCATTTTTCAAGTTACTACTTCACAAATTTAAGTCACTACTTAAGATTTTTCAAATCAGTACTAACATTTTTAATGTACAACTTAACTATGTTAAATTAATCACTACTTGACGTTTTCAATTCAATAAACACTTAGCATTTTTCAAGTTAATACTTCAGAAACTCTAGTCACTAATTACTAGTTAATGTTTTTCAACTACTAATTAACTTCACAATTTTAAGCCACTATTTAACTACTTCACAAATTCCAAGTTAATGCATAGTCACTTCTTCACTAATATAAGTCACTAATTTACTAATCAAATAAATAGAGAAATCGCATGTCCCTCTCACATCATATAATTCAAACAAGATCATACCAAGTGAGATTCACACCATTTCAATACTATAATACAAACTTATAATCCCATAATGAAATATAACAAACTGGAGGGAAATAAACTTATCTTTACTTAGCTAAGTTGAAGATAAAGAGGCAAGTAACGGCCGAAAAGTTGCAAAGCAATTGGAGACGTGACCGGCGGCTGCATGAGAAATGGAGAAGAGGATTGTTAGTTTTGTTAAGTGATAAATCATAGGCCAAACACATGTCTTTTAGGGACAAGCTAATCCTCAAGTCCATCATATTTGAACACCAATAATATCACTTTTCTAAAACATGAAGAATGAAATATGATTCATCAACTTTAAAGATGGCATCTTATACATATGCTCCTGCAAAGTGAATATGTACGGAGACTAAAACAACAAGATGTGTGTATGCTTGAGGACGTGAATAAATTAAAGATGCAAATGGGTTCATATTTTGTTAAAAGAAATCCATAGTCATGGTCAGCATAATACTTCTAATTAAGCAAAAAAAAAACATCATCTCCATAAAAAAATTTCTACATAGAAAAGAATTAGCAACAAATTTCTTATCCGCAATGAACATCATGCTAATAATGAAATTTATTTGATACGGATATTTAATATAATCCCAAAACAAATATATTCTTTCAGTTCATAATATCTAGAACACGAAAGAAAGCATAACATGGATTTTTACAGGCCTCGAACTAAACAGAAATATATTTTTTAAACATCACTACCATGATAGCTAAACTAAGAAAAATTACTCTTTCATATAAATTTCCTAGAATAGGCATAGCATTTCAATCCGACAGACAAAACAGAGGGAAAAGGGGGCTCGACGTACCAGTTAGGGATAGTGAATGTACGACTATTTGCTGATGCAATCCCGCCCAAATAGCTCAATCCTAACCCTAGATTGTGTGGGAGAGTGAACGTATGGCTTTTTGAGATAAATTAGGAAGAGCCACCCAAAAAGGAAGAGAGTGAAGAAGGATGGAAGAGAGTCAGAGGATTTGTTGTCGGGGTTGAGAATGAAGCGAGGGTTTTTAAATTTGAGAATATAGGTCTAGTATATTGAGTTCTAAGTTGGACTTTATGGGCATCATACAACTCACCATACCAGTCATATGGTATGGGTATGGGTCAGGTGACCCAGTCATATGTTGTCCAGTATTGGTGGTATTGGGTGGTAGAATTTCTGTAATGGGTACAACTAGGTGGGTACGAGTCGTATGGTTGGTGATGGGTCGTTGAGATGGGTTTTCCTTCACTTAATCTGAAACTTAGTAACTTAACTTTGATCTGAGTGTGAGTGGCTCACCATGAGTCGTGACGATAGCGTACAAGTGGTATAGTCCAACTTGTATGTTGGACAGTGTCCAACCTTCCTTGATTCTGGTATGGGTATGGGTTGATGGTACTAGTCATACGCTTGGGTACGGTTTAGACTTGGTGGTCGTATGTTGGATAGTGTTGGGGTCTAAAGTGAGGTCTAGGGTACGAATTAGCGGTACCACTCATACCCTAGGGTACGGTTGGGTGGAGTTGTCGTACCATCCTACAGGAATTTTAAGCAATTTAAGTTGAGGGTAATATGGACATTTCTCCTCTAACCTCTTAAGGACCCATGAATTATATCACTCTTGGGACATTATTTAACCTATTTGGAATCACTCAAACTCTCTTAAACACTAACTAATCCTCTTAAGGCACTTTGGTCAAGAAAGGCTAGGGTTTCATTAATAGGATCAATTTGAGGGATTATAAGGGTGATTTCTCTTCGTCATCTTCTTAATCTAAGGCAAGTTACTCCTTCCTCATTATTAGTTCCAACTAAAGGCATATTTTATGAATTATTTTCATGGCATAATTAGTGTATGATTTTGGGTTTTCAAATATATGTTGGGGTTTTTGGTTATAATGGTTGGTTATGGTTTTCCTATAGTTTTTTATAATTTTTGTGGTTTGAACACTTGATTTCATGGAAATAGTTAATTGGTATTTGTTTTTGGCTTTGGAAACATTATGCCCCTAATATGTTTGATAAAATGCCTATAAGAATGTTTGGGTTTAATTGTTGGACTTCCATTGAACTATTGCATCGTATAACTTAGTAATAGAATCCTAAATGGTTTAAATGGTTTGGAATGGTTAAACGGTAAGGTCTTGGTGGTTATGGTAGGTCTAATTAAAAGCCTTATAGGGTATAAGGGGATCCCCCAAGCAAACTTAAGAATGGACAACTTGTGGGGTATATGGGATTCTCCCAAGTCAACTTAATAATGAAATCTATGGGTACATGGGAATCCCTATTGTTAAAATAGATAGCTAAGGACATTTATTTTTAGCTATAGTTGGTATGACGATACCAATTTTTATAGCCTTGGTTAATAATAAGTAGAATTGTGGTTTGGTTATGTGGTAATGATTTTAATTGGGCAATAATGGTGAGGTGTGATAGCAAACGGGGAATGTGTGAGTCCAATGGACAGACAAACTCATGTTTGCCAATATAAGGATTGATCATGACGACCATATATGATACTTACAAGGTACATTGAAATCCCCTAAGTACACTTGTACATATGTATCATGGAGGGAGAAGGGTACTCGAGAATCCCCTACTCCTATGGTATCTCCGATTCATATGGCTACACGCATCGAGGCCCGTTCAAGGGGTTACACTGGACCCATATAGCCTATGGGTGATTCTAGGATGGTTAAGATATGCATACCTATATATATGGTTGTGAATGCATATGGTTGATTTACTTAGTTTTAAAGGTTGGCATTATTTTATCCTTATCCTGAGTACTTGCTAGAGTTCACCTGCTAACCCATCTTTGGACGGCTATATCCCCATGCGATATAGGAACCTTGATTTTATTTCTCTTTCTAAGTGATTGGATTCAGAATCAACTCAGTTAGATTGAAGTGGTGAGCTTTCATATTTCAGAAGCCTCCATTTCATATCATAGATGTCTTTACATACTTTGGTTATTTCATAGACATTGGGTTTTGCTATGGTCAACTCAGTTGGATTGAAGTGGTGAAATTTCATATTCTTCCATTTTATATCATAGATGTCTTTACATACTTTGGTTATTTCATGGACATTAGTTTTGGCTATGGTTGGGGGTATATCCCTACCGAATATTATTTTACTTTCAGTTAGAGGCTTTATGGGACTTCTATGGGTTGGTATGGGCGGTGTTGGTATTGGTGTCAGTCTTAGTATTGGCATTGGTATTAAGGCTGATATCGGTGAATTAAATTTGATTTATGATTATTCTATTTTGTTTTGGATTATATATATATATATGGAACTCATTTAGTATGGGATGTATGGATTGGCTATGGTATGGTTATTGGTTGGAATTATTTGGTTTGGTCATGGTTATGACCTATCCTAGAGTCTAGAATTGTACAAAATGCTATCTTGTTAGATGTTTGAAATTCATCTGACTTACGGTATGCATATAGATGGTTGGGTTGGGTATCATGGGTGGTCTCCGATCCTAGTTGGACTTGGGATGCCCATTATGATAAGGCCCCGATTCAGGTCATGTCAAATTAGTATCAGAGCTTTAGGTTCATGGTCAATTAGAAGTCCACAAAATGTTACAAATAAACTACAAGGCATTTAGGAAATGTTTCTCTTCTTTGAGTTCTATTTTCAAGCTTGGAGTCTAACTCCTGAAATCTTCTCTAATTTTCATTTTTTTCCTTTCAGATCATGCCTCGACGATCTGAGATGTAAGGAAATTCCTCTGTCCTAATCGGGGATAATATTTATGGGACACACACTACTCATGAGATCCATACTCGGTCTAGGAGTCCAGTCCCTAATATTTTTGGAGTTCAACTAGTTCCTTCTAGTCTTCCTTATGGTGATGTGACAAATACGGAGTTTCGTCAGTTGATTCATATGATTGCTCAGTTTGTACCTTCTTTGGATGAGCATGGTGCATTCGGTATCCCATTTTTTTAGGCCACAAGGGTTGGCCAGTTTATGAGGTTGAGTCCTTCAACTTTTATTGTTGTTAAGGTGGAGGAAGATACTCAGGGTTTTCTTATGAGATGGAAAATATTTTAAGGATTATGCATGCCAAAAATATGGAAGGGGTGGAGTTTTCTTCCTACCAACTGAAAGATGTGGCGTACCAATGGTATAAGAAATGGGATCAAGTAAGGGGTAAGGTTGATGAGTCATCTATATAGGAGACTTTCTCTAATACTTTTATGGACTACTTCTTTCCTTAGGAGTTGAGTGAAGCAAAATGGAGGAATTTGTTAATCTGAAATAGGAGAAGATGTCGGTCAAGGAGTATGCCTTCAAATTTCTTCAGCTATCTAGGTATGCTCCAAAAATAGTATCTGATATAAGGGCCAGGATGTGAAATTTTACTTCAGGACTATCTCGAGAATCAATCCTTAAAAGCAAGACTGTATTTTTTATCAAGGACATGGATATTTCTAGATTGGTTATTCATATGCAACAGGTGGAAGAGGAAAAGAAGAAATAGGCTAAGATAGGAGAAACGCAGGATAAGAAGTTTTAGTTCTTTAAGCAGGGTGGTCAACAGCAAAGTGGTCGGGATGGTGGTAAGTGGCCAAAGAAAAAGTAGAGGAGTTTTGGTTCTTTCTATACATCTAGTACTTTCGACCTAAAGTAGTTGGGTAATAGGCGTCAACAGGGTGGCTATAACTTCAGGGCTTAGGGTGCCCAATCTCAAGCTAGTAGGGCTCAGTCGGCCTCATCATGTCCTTTTTTTAGGTTCTGCGGTTGGTTGTATTGGGGTTTCTTCGATGAGGAGAGGGATAGGTGTTTCAAATATGCTCAGCCAGGTGATATGCTTAGAAACTATTCAATTGGTAAGGTTGCTTCAGGGGCGAACAAGTTTTTAGTTGCCTCTTCATCTGCCTCTACACCAAAGGGTGCTACTTCTGCATTTGTTCCTGCTTCTGGTATCGGCACAGGTCGGAATCTATAATATGCTCTTGCATACCAACACGAGTCTCAGGCATCACCTGATGTCGTGACTGTTATGTTACAACTCTTTTCTCGGGAGGTTTGTTGTTTGCTTGATCTTGGGTCTTCTCTCTCTGATGTGACTTTATTTATGGCTGTGTATTTTGGTTTTGATCCAGAGGTTATTTTGGATCTTTTTTCTATTTCTACCTTATTAGGTAAGTCTATGGTTGCTAAAAGAGTCTATAGGGGGTGTGTGGTATCTGTTGGTAGTAAAAAGACCTTGGTGAATTTTTTTGAATTAGATATTATGGATTTTGAAATTATTTTGGGGATAGATTGGCTACAATCTATAACGCCCTGAGTTTCGAGACCGTAGAAAATTTCTTGGAATTCTGTTCTTTAACCCAATATGAATCATGGGTTTGATTCATATGTTAGGGTACAAATGGTTGGGTCCTATCATACACTGACCAGGGTTGGTTGGTGAGATTGGTTGGGTTACTGAAATGGATACAACTTGGGGTGGTATGAGTCATATGGTAAGATACAGATTGTTAGGGTTGGGTTTTTTCTTCTCTTAACCTTAGACTTGGTAACTTAAGTTGGGTCTGATTACGAGTGGCTCACTATGAGCCATAAATCAAGGTACAAATCATACCAGGGATTCATATAGTAGATAGTGTTTAAGCCTCTTGGTATTATATTCTGCTAGGTGTACGGTTTGAGGGTACGGATCATATGTTGTGATATGACACGTGTTTTGGTGAGTCATACCTTAGACAGGTTTGGGTCTAAGAGGGAGACACAGAGTACGAGAGGCTGGTACCACTTGTATAGGTTGGGTACAACTCATAAAGGCAAGTCGTACCCTATTAGGAGATTTTTGGTACAGTTAAGTGAGGGTAATCTGGACATTTCCCTACTTAACCTAATAAGGCCCCATGACTTTTAACTCTCTTAAAAAGATATTTGTCCTATTATTCTATTCATTAACACTTAGAAACTCTTACAAAACACTCCATAATTCTCTCAAGAGCTTTGGGGGCAAGGAAGCTAGGGTTTTAACTAGATGAATAATTTAGGGATCTGGTTGGTAATTTCTCTTTATCTACTTTGTCAATTAAGGCATATTCCCTTCCCTCATTGTTCGTTCTAACTAAAGGCATGGTTTTATGTGATGTTTTCATGGTTTTATCATTGCATGATTTTGGTTTTCAAATATCATTTGGGGGTTTTGCCCATAAATGATTAGTTATGGTTTTCTCATGCTTTAATTATGTTTTTATATGAATTAATGGGGGTTTTGGATACTTCGTTTCATGGGAAAATTTTAATGGTAATTGGAA
Organism: Capsicum baccatum var. pendulum; assembly: GCA_030864225.1. Lineage (NCBI taxonomy): Eukaryota > Viridiplantae > Streptophyta > Magnoliopsida > Solanales > Solanaceae > Capsicum > Capsicum baccatum. The sequence continues at coordinate 67,419,607 of CM061558.1, read as the reverse complement.
TTGGTTTTTGTTATGTTATGCCCCCAAGGTTTTTAACAAAATGCTTATGAGAATGCTTTCATTGCATTAATGTATTTTTAATGGAACTCTTGCTTATTTTAACTTGGTAAAGGAACTCAAATGGTTTAAAGGTTAAAGGCTTAACGGTAATGCTTGTAGGATACATGGGAATCCCCCAAGTGGTTTAATATGGTAAACAAAAGGGTTCATGGGAATCCCTTTATCTATACATGAGTGGCTATGGTCAATACTTGCAAGTTTTAGTCAGTATGATGATACCACTACTAATGGCCTTGATTAATAAATGGATAATTATTTGGTTGGTTGAAAATGGTTTTAATTGGGCTTAAAGCGGGTGTAGAAAAGTCATGGAAGGTAGAGGTCCCGGGGGGACCAAAATTGGAAACCCATATTTGTCGATTTGAGGTTTGGTCTTAATGATCATGTGCATGATTTCACACTGTATATTGGGGGATGTACTAGTCACCCCAAGTTATTTTCTCCGATCTTGTGGCTACACGCACTAGGGCCCTTTCAGTAAGGAGAGCCGAACCCATATAGCCCATGGGTGGTTTAGGATGGCAAAGTTACATAGCCAGGTAAAGGTTTTAAAGTTCATGATAAACCCGGTTCCCTTTCCCAGCATGATTTTATATATATATATATATATATATATATATATATATATATATATATATATATATATATATATATATATATATATATATATATATATATATATATATATATATATATATATATATATATATTTGTGTGTATATGTGTGTGTGTGTGTATATGGGTGTTTGATATTGATAGCTTTACTTGTCTTTCATAAATGGCATTACTTTATCCTTATCCTAAGTTCATGCTAGCGATTTTTCGCTAACCTATCTTCGGGCCACTGTATACCCATGCTATGCAGAAACCGATCGTTCTACTCATCATTTAGTATTCGTACTTTGGTATCAGTATTTGGATTGAAGTGGTGAGCTTCCATCTTTCTGGAAGGCTCTATTTCATATAGTGGATGTTCCTACACACTTTGACTATATTTTGGATATTGGTTTTGGCTATGGTTGGATGTATGTACCGACCAAATATTCTTACTCTTTGGGTTTGAGACTTTATGGTACTGCTATGGTTGGTATAGGCGGGATTGATATGGGTGTCAGCTTTAGTATTGGCATTGATATTAGGACTTACATCATTGGACATAATTTCTCACTGTTCCATCATATTTTATTGTGATATAAATTGTATTACATCTCGGTACTTATTTGGTTATGGCCTGGTTTATGGCCCTTGGTTTTGGTTTTGTTCTGTATGGTTAGACGATTGGACTCGGTTGGATCGGTCATGATCGTGATCCTATCCTAGCGTCTTGACTTGGAAAATAAATCTATCTTGTTATATATACCGAATTTAGCCGACTCAAGGTATGCATAGGTTATGTAACAAGGGGCGGTCTCCAGTCCTGGCTGTACTTGGGATGCCCATTACAATAGGGCCCTAGTTTGGGTCGTGTCAAATTGATATCAAACCATTAGGTTCATGGCCAACTGAGTAGTCCACAAAGTTGTGTCTAGTATAGTCTCTTTTAGGGGTGTGTAGCGCTCCACACTCATATGAGAGAGGCTACAAGGCATTTAGGAATATTTCACTTTCTTGGAATTCTACTTTTAAGTTGTGTGTCTAAAGTCCTAAAATCTTCTCTAATCCTTGTTTGTTCGTCTTTTAGATCATGCCTCGTAGATCTGGAACATAAGAAAACTCTTTTGTCCCATTCGAGGACAATGTGGATGGGGTACGTCCTATGACTGGAGTGTATCTTCGCTCTATGGGTCCTATTCCTAATTGTGCTGGAGATCCTCTAGCTGCTACTAGTCATCCTCAGGGCGAGGTGACTAATTCAAAGTTTTATCATTCTATACATGTTATTGCTTAGTTAGTTGTTGTTCAGGTTGAGCGGGATATATCTGGTAGGTTTTCTGTTGAGACCACATGGGTTGGCCAATTCATAAAAGTAAGTCCTCTTATTTTCACTGGCATGAAGGTGGAGGAGGATCCTTGGGCTTTCTTGGATGAAATGAAAAATATGTTTCAGGTAATACAGGCTACTAATATGGAAGGTGTGAACTTTGCAACTTATCATCTCAAAGATATTGCATACCAATGGTATGAAGAGTGGGCCAGGGATAGAGTTGATATAGAGGAAACAGTTTTATGGAAGGCCTTTTTTAGTGCCTTCATCGATTATTTCTTTTCTCACGAGCTGAGGAAAGCAAATATGGAGGAGTTTGTGAATCTCAAGCAAGGGAGAATGATTGGAAAGGAATATGCCTTAAAATTCCATCAACTATCAAGGTATGCTCCTAACTTGGTGGCTAACATGAGGATGAGAACAAGGAAGCTCGCTTATGGGTTGAATCAGGATTTAACTTTGGAAAGCAAGACAACTTTGTTGATTAAGGATATGGACATTTTGAGGTTGACTATTTATATACAGCAAGTGGAGGATGAGAAAATAAGATAGGAAGAGTTTATAAATAGGCAGGGTAAGAGGAGTAGGTTTTCAGATCAGGGAGGTGCTCAGTCGCAAGGTGGTCGATATGGCGGCAAATGGCAGAAAAAGAAGTGGGCAAGTTCTAGTTCCTTCTCTAATGCTAGTACCCTTTACCCGAAGCAGTTGAGTGACAGGCATTTGCAAGGTGGTTATAGTTTCCAAGTACAGGGTGCCCAATCTAAGGCGAGTGAAGGTTAGTCTATTTCTTCATGCCATCTTTATCGATTCTATGGTCATCTTCACTAGGGTTATTATGATGAATAAAGGGACAAATATTTTATGTATGGCTAGCCAGGCCGTCTGCTCAAGAATTATCCAGCTAATAAGGTTGTTATAGGAGCAAACAAGGTTCCTACGGCTTCATCTTCTACTTCTGCACCTGGTGGTGCTGCATCTGTATCTGTTACTGCTCTCGGTTCTAGTATTGTCCAGAATAAATTGTATGCTCTTGCATTTCAATAGGAATCTGAGACATCACCTGATGTCATTACTGGTACATTATAACTCTTTTCTCATGACGTGTACTATTTACTTAAACTTGGCTCTACTCTCTCTTATGTGACCTCATATATGGCTATGTGTATTGATTTTGATCCTAAGGTTGCTTCGGATCCTTTTTGTTCCTACCCTGGTAGGTAACTCGACATTGCTAAGAGAGTCTATAGGGGTGTGGTAGCTTTTGGTAGTAAGTGGACTATGGTGGATCTATTTGAGCTGGATATGGTGGAATTTAATGTTATTATAGGGATGGATTGGTTACACTCCTACTATGCATCCATGGATTGTTGGACCCATAAGTTATCTTTAGGTTTCTAGATGGACCAGTTATAGAATGGGAGGGTGGTTCCATAGCTCATAGAAGGAGTTTTATTTCCTATATTATAGCTCGTAGATTGATCTCTAAAGGTTGTCTCTATCATTTGGTCCAGGTTAAAGGTTTTAACTCAAAAGGTCTTTTTTATAGTCAATTTTGGTGGTTAATGAGTTTGCCAAGGTCTTTCCAGATAATCTTCTTGGTGTTCCTCCGGAAAGGGAAATCGAGTTTGGTATTGATTTGCTTCCGAACACTCATCCAATATCTATTCCACCATATAAAATGGCTTCGGCTGAGTTGAGAAAACTCAAGGAGCAACTTAAGGATCTTCTGGATAAGGGGTTTATTCATCCTAGTTTATCTCTGTGGGTACACTGGTGTTGTTTGTGTGCAAGAAGGATGGTTCCCTTCCGATGTACAATGACTATAGGTAGTTGAATAATATAACGATCAAGAATAAGTACCCTCTTTTAAGGATTAATGATTTGTTTGATCAGTTGCAATGTGCCAAATTCTTTTCTAAGTATATCTTCGTTCTGGGTATCATTAACTTAAGATAAGGGAGGTGGATATCCTTAAGACTTCTTTTCATACTCGGTATGAGCATTTTAAATTCTTAGTGATGTCATTTGGATTGACTAATACCCTGACGGTATTTATCGATCTAATAAATAGGGTTTTCAATCAATTTTTGGATCTATTTGTCATTGTGTTTATTAATGACATCCTGGTTTATTCAAAGAGTGAGGTGGATCATGCTAATAATCTTTGTGTGGTGTTGCTGACCTTGAAGGAACAATAGTTGTATGCCAAGTTCTCTAAGTGTAAGTTTTGGTTGAACGTTGTGACTTTTCTTGGTCATATTATTTCTAATAAGGGGATAATAGTGGATCCTCAAAAGGTGGTGGTGGTTAAAAAGTGACCTAGACTTATGACTCCATTCGATATCCGATGCTTCTTAGACTTGGCTAGGTATTATAGGTGGTTTGTGGAAAGCTTTTCGTTGCTAGATGCTCCTTTGACTAAGTTGACTCAGAAAAAGGTTAAGTTTTCTCGGATGCTTGTGAGGGGAGTTTTGAGAAGTTGAAAGACAAACTAACTTTGGCTCTAATTCTGACTTTGACAGACGGCAATGATGGGTTTGTGGTTTATTGTGATGTGTCTCAGGTCGGACTTAGTTGTGTTTTAATGTAGCATGGAAAGGTGATTGCATATGCTTCCAGGCAATTGAAGGTGCATGAGAGAAATTATCTTACTCATGATTTAGATATATCGACAGTTATGTTTGCTTTGAAAATATGGTGCCTTTATCTATATGGTGTGAATGTGGACACCTTTTTTTATTATAAGAGTCTACAGTATATGTTCACTCAAAAAGAGCTTAATCTTAGGCAGAGAAGATGGCTTGAGCTTATCAAGAACTATGATATGAGTCTTCACTAGCACCCAGGTAAGGCTAACGTGTTTGCTGATGCTCTTTGTAGATTATCCCAGGGGAGTTTGGCTTATGTAGAGAAATGAAAGCGGGAATTAGTGAAGGATATTCATCGTTTGCTAACCTTAGAATTTACCTCTTGGACTATGCAAATGGTAGTGTAACGCTGCAAGAAGTGGTTCAATCATCTCTTGGTCCAGAGATTAAGGAGAGGCAAGTGTTTAACCACATCTTGGAGAAAACCAAGAGTGGTGTTGGTGTACAAAAGATAATGGTGTTTGAGATTAGAGGTGATGGTACTTTGTGGTACCAAGGGAGGCTGTGTGTCTTTGATGTCGATGGGTTGCGATAAAGAATTTTGGCTGAGGTACATGATTCATGTTATGTTGTACATCCCATCTTGACAAAGTTGTATCATGATATCAAGGATATCTACTGGTGGAATGGTATGAAAAAGGATATGGTTAGTTTTGTGGCCAAGTGTATGGTGTGCCAATAGGTTAAGATTGAGCACATGAGGCCTGGTGGGTTGTATCAAGAAATTGATTTGACCGAATGGAAATAGGAGGTGATTAATATAGATTTCGTTACCAGTCTTCCTTGATCTCGGAACCAATTTGATTTGATTTGGTTCGTCGTGGATAGGATGACAAAGTTCGATCATTTTTTGCTAGTAAGGACTACCTTTTCGGTGGAGGATTATACGAAGTTGTATCTTCAGGATATTGTGAAGATGCATAGGGTATCTGTTTTAATTATTTTTTATCATGGTATGCAGTTTACATCTCACTTCTGGCAGTCTTTCTAGAAAGGGTTCAGGACTAAGGTTAGTCTGAGTCGTGCTTTTCACCCATAGATGGATGGTCAAGCAGAGAGGACTATTTATAATTTAGAAGTTATGCTTTGGGTGTGTGTGATTGATTATGGTGGCAATTGGGTTAAGCATCTACCTCTGGTAGAGTTTGCTTACAATAATAATAATCATTCTAGTATTGGTATGGCCCCTTTTGAGGCATTGTATGGTAGGAGGTGTAGATCTCCTATTGGGCGATTTGAGCTAGGTGAGGCAGATAAGTTTGGTCCGAATTTGGTTTATCAGGTTATGGAGAAGGTAAAGGTGATAAAGGATAGGCTTAAGGATGCCTTAAGTCGCCAAAAGTCCTATATGAATATGAGGCATAGAGACTAAGAGTTTGAGGTTGGTGATAAGGTATTTCTTAAGGTATCTCCTATGAAGGGAGTGATGCAGTTTGGAAAAAAGGGGAAGCTCAGTCTTTGGTACATTCGTCCTTATGAGGTCTTGAGGAGGATAGGTAATATTGCTTACGAATTAGAGTTGCCTGCTAGTTTGGGATTGGTTTATCCAGTCTTTCATGTTTCTATGTTAAGGAAGTACATTGGAGATCCTTCTTTGATTGTTCCTTTAGAGGGATTGGGAATCTCAGACTCTCTATCTTATGAAGAGGTCCTGATTGAGATATTGGATAGGCAGGTTGGTCGATTGTGGACCAAGGATATAGCTTCGATTAAGGTTCTGTCGGAGAACCATAAGGCAAAAGAGGCTACATGGCATGCAGAGGAGGAGATGAATTCTAAGTATCTACTCTTGTTTTCTACTCCTACGATTCGTGCGGAAGGTATGTGTTCTTGAACACATCTTAATTTTCAGAGTTTGTTAAAGGAAAGGTTAAATCTCTTGTATCTTTTTTCTGTCTTAAAGGTAAGAGTAAAGACATCAAAAGGTTAGATTGATGTTAGATAATGCAAATGATTCGTGTTTTTGTCTAACCTACATTGTCTATCATTTGGGGATGAATGTTCCTAGTAAGGGAAGACTATAACACCCTGGGTTTCTTGACCTCAGAAAATTTCTTGGAATTCTGTTCTCTAGAACCAATATGACTCATAGGTATAGGTCGTATGTTGGGGTATGGATGGTATGGTTTTTTCGTACACTGTCCAGTGTTGGTTGGTGGGATTGGATGGGTTAATGGAATGGATACGACTTAGGATGGTATGAGTCGTATGGTTGGATATGGATCATTTAGGTTGGGTTTTCCTTCTTTTAACCTTAGACTTGGTAACTTAAGTAGGGTCTGAGTACGAGTATCTCACCATGAGCAGTAAATTAGGTTATGAATCGTACCAGGGATTCATATAGTGGATAGTGTTTAAGTCTCTTGGTATTCTATTCTACTAGGGGTACAGGTTGAGGGTATGGATCGTATACTATGATATGACTTGTGTTTAGGTGAGTCGTACCTTGGGCAATGATGGGTCCAAGGAGGAGGCATAGGGTACGAGAGGCAAGTACCACTCGTATAGGTTGGGTACGACTCATAAGGGCCAGTCGTACCCTACAATGGGATTTTTGGTACAGTTAAGTGAGGGTAATCTAGACATTTCCCCACTTAACCTAACAAGGCTCCATGACTTTTAAATCTTTTAAAAGGCTATTTATCCTATTATTCTATTCATTAACACTTAGAAACTCTTTCAAAACACTCTGTAATTCTCTCAAGAGCTTTTGTGGCAAGGAAGCTAGGGTTTCAACTAGTGGAATAATTTGGGGATCTTGTTGGTGAATTCTTCCCATATACTTTGTCAATTAAGGCATGTTCTCTTCCTTCATTTTTAGTTCTAACTAAAGGCATGATTTTATCTAATATTTTCATGGTATCATCATTGAATGATTTTGGTTTTCAATTATCATTTGCGGGTTTTATTCATAAATGATTGGTTATTGTTTTCTCATGCTTTAATTATGTCTTTATATGCATTAATGGTGGTTTTTGATAGTTTGTAGCATGGGAAAGGTTTAATGGTAATTGGAATTGGTTTTGATTATGTTAAGCCCCCAAGGTGTTTGACAAAATGCTTATGAGAATGTTTTCATTGCATTAATATATTTTTAATGGAACTCTTACTTGTTTTACATTAGTAAAGGAACTCAAATGGTTTAAAGGTCTTTGAAAGGTTAAATGGTAATGTTTGTCGGGTACATGGGAATCCCCCAGGTAGTTTATTATGGTAAATAGAAGGGTACATGGAAATCCCTTAATCTATCATGGTTGGCTATGGACAATACTTTTAAGTTATAGTTGGTATGCCGATAACACTACTATTGGTTTTGTTTAATAAATGGATGATGGTTTGGTTGGTTGAAAATGGCTTTAATTAGGATTAAATAGGGAGGTGTAGCAAAGTCGTTAAAGGTGGAGGTCACGAGGAGACCAAAATTAGAAAATCATATTTGCTGATGTGAGGTTTTGGTCTTAATGACCATGTTCATGATGTCACACTCTATATTAGGGGATGTATTAGTCATCCCAGGTTATTTTCTCTAGTCGTGTGGCTTCCTGTGCTGGAGCCCTTTCAGCAGAGGGAGTTGAACCCATATTGACCATAGGTGGTATAGGACGGCAAAGCTACGCAACTTAGGTAAAGTCATAAAGGTTTTTAAAGTTCATGCTAAACCAGGTTCCCTTTCCCGGCATGGTTATATATATATATATGTATGGATTTGTGCATTATTGATGGTTTACTTGGATTTTATAAATCGCATTATTTTATCCTTATACTGAGTTCATAATAGCGATCACTCGCTAACCCATCTTCGGGTGGGTGTATACCCACGCTATGCAGGAATCAGTCGTTCTACTCATCCTATTTAGCATTTGAAATTCGATATCAGCATTTGGATTTATGTGTTGAGCATCCATCTTTCCAAAAGGCTCCATTTCATGTTATGTATGTCTCTACAAACTTAGACTATAATTTAGATATGGTTGGGGTATGTCCCAACAAAATATTCTTACTCTTTTGGCTAAAACCTTTGTGGTACTGCTATGGGTTGGTTTGGGCAGGATCGGTATGGGTGCCAGCCATTGAATTGGCATTGGTATTAGGGATGATATCATTGGACAAAAATTTCTCACTGTTCCATCGTATTTTATTTTGGGATTAATTATATTACATCTCAGTACTCATTTGGTTATGGCCTGGTTTATGGCTCATGGTTTTGGTTTGGTTTGGTATGGTTGGATGGTTGGTATGGGTTGGTTGGACTCGGTCATTTTGGTCATGGTTGTAATCCTATCCCAGAGTCTTGACTTGGAAAATAACTCTATCTTGTTAAATGTTCAAAAGTCAACCGACTCAAGGTATGCGTAGGTTGGTTGGGTTGGGTGACAGGGGGCAGTCTCCGATCCTAGCTGGACTTGGGATGCCCATTATGGCAGGGCCCTGGTTCGGGTTGTGTGACACTCATTCTATGTATTCCTAGATTATCAGCCCCGTAAGGTTATCTTTATGTTCCCTAGTAAACCGATTATTGAATGGAAGAGTGGTTCCCTAGCTCCAAGGGGAAGGTTTATATCATATCTTAGATCTCGAAGATTAATTTCCAAGGGGTGTCTCTATCATCTAGTTTGGATTCAATATTCTTACTCAGAAGGTCCTTCTTTGTACTCCATTTTGGTGGTGAATGAATTTCCTGAGATCTTTCTAGATGATCTTCCTGGTGTTCCTCCGGATAGGGAGATTTATTTTGGGATTAATTTGGTTCCAAACACTCATTCAATATATATTCCTCCTTATAGAATTGCTTTGCCTAAGTTGAGGGATCTCAAGGAGAAACTTAAGGATCTTTTGGATAAGGGTTTCATCCGTCCTAGTGTATCCCCGTGGGGTGCACCAGTGTTATTCATGCATAAAAAGAATGGTTCCTTCAAATGTACATTGACTATTGGAAGTTGAATAAGGTGATGGTTAAGAACAAGTATCTTCCAAGGAAAGATGATTTGTTTGATTAGTTGTAAGGTGCCAAATTCTTTTCGAAGATAGATCTTCAGTCTGGGTGTCATCAGCTTAAGATTAGGTAGATGGATATCCCTAAGATGGCTTTTCGTACTTAGTATGGGCACTTTGAGTTCTTGGTTATATCATTTGGGTTGACTAATGCCTTGGCAGCATTCATGGATTTGATGAACAGGGTTTTCCAACAGTTTCTAGAATTTTTTGTCATTGTGTTCATTGATGATATTCTGGTGTACTCTAAGAGTGAGGTGGATCATGCCAATCTTCTCAGTATGGTGTTGTAGACCTTGAGAGAGCAGCAGTTGTATGCCAAGTTTTCAGAATGTGAATTCTGGTTGAACCCTGTCACTTTTATGGGTCATTTTATTTTTAGTAAGGGGATTATGGTGGATCCTCAGAAGGTAGTGGTGGTTAGGAAGTGTCCTAGAACCATGACACCAATCGATATTTCGAGTTTCTTGGGTTTGGTTGGGTATCATAGGAGGTTTGTGGAATTTTTTTTACTATAGCTGCCCCAATAACTCAGTTGACTCAGAAGAAGGTAAAGTTCTCTTTGTTGGATTCTTGTTATGGTAGTTTCGAGAAGCTGAAGGATAGGATAACTTTGACTTTTTTCTGATTGGATGACAAAGTCGACACACTTTTTGCCAGTGAGGACTAACTTTTTGGCTGACGATTATGCGGGGTTGTATCTTCATAAGATTGTGAAGTTGTATGGGTATCTATTTTGATTATCTTTGATTGTGGTATGCAGTTTTTATCTCATTTCTGGTAGTTATTTCAAAAAGGGTTGGGGACTAAGGTTAGTCTTAACACTACTTTCCATCCGTAGATAAATGGGCAAGCAGAGAGGACTATTCAGACATTATAGGATATGCTTCGTGCATTTGTGATTGATTATGGTGGTAATTGGGTTGAGCATCTACCTCTTGTAGAGTTTGCTTTCAATATTAGTTACCATTCTAGCATTAGGATGGCTTCTTTTGAGGCATTGTATGGTAGGAGGCATTGTATGGTTTGAGCTTAGTGTGGCGAATATGTCTGGTTCAAATTTGGTTTATCAGGCTATGGAAAATTTAAAGGTGATTCGCGATACGCTTAAGGCTACCCAAAGTCGCAAAAAGTCCTATGTGGATATAAGGCATATGGACTTGGAGTTTAAGGTTAGTAATAGGGTATTCCCAAGGGTGTCTCCCATGAAGGGAGTAATGTGGTTTGGGAAAAAGGAGAAGCTCAGTCCCCGATATGTTGGTCCTTATGTGGTTTTGTGGAGGGTTTGTAACATTGCATATGAATTGGAGTTTTCTTCTTGTTTGTGTTCCATTCATTCGGTATTCCATGTCTCCTTGAGGAAGTGTATAAGTGATCATTCATTGGTTGTTCCTTTGGAAGGATTGGGTATCTCAAATTCTCTGTCTTATGAAGAGATCCCGGTTAAAATCTTAGAACGGCAAGTTCATTGGTTGTGGACCAAGGATGTGGTCTCGGTTAAAGTTATATGGAGGAACCACAAGGTGGAATAGGCTACTTGGAAAGCAAAAAGGACATGAAATCCAAGAATCCGTATTTGTTTTCAGTTTTGGTTAATCATGCAGAAGGTATGTGTTCTTAATCACATCTATGTTTTCTAACTTGAATAAAGAAAAAGCCGATTTCCTTGCATCCTTATTTTCTGTCTTTCTAAAAGTAAGAGTAAAGGCATCTATGGGTGTAAATCGTTCTTGTAATGCCTTTTTCTCCATTCGGGGATGAATGATCCTAGTGGGGGAGACTGAAACACTTGGGTTTTTACCCTTAGAAATTTTGTAGGGTTTTGGGATTTCTGGGTATCATACGACTCACCATACTAGTCGTATGGTGTGGGTACAGGTAAGGTGACCCAGTCGTAAGTTGTCCAGTGTTGGTGTTATTGGGTGGTATAGTTTTTGGTGTAGGTATGAGTCATATGGTTGGTCACGGGTCATTGCGATGGGTTTTCCTTTACTTAATCTAAAACTTTGTAACTTAACTTAGATCTGAGTATGAGTGGCTCACCATAAGTCATGAGGATGGGTACGAAGTGTATATTCCAACTCGTATGTTGCACAGTGTCCAAACCCTCTTGATTCTGTGATGGGTACCGGTTAAGGGTAATGTTTGTATTTTTGGATACAATTAGGCCTTGGTGGTCATATGTTGTATAGTGTTGGGGTCCAAGGTAAGGTCTAGGGTATGAGTTGGGGGTACCACTCATACCCTAAGGTACGGTTGGGTGGGGTGGTCATACCATCTTGCGGGGATTTTAAGCAGTTTAAGTTGGGGGTAATCAAGACATTTCCCCTCTCCTCTTAAGGCTCCACAACTTATATAACTCTTGGGACATCATTTAACCTATTAGGAATCACTCAAACTCTCTTAAGCACTCTCTTATCCTCTTAAGGCTCGTGGGTCAAGGAAGTCTAGCATTTCATCAATAGGATTAATTTGGAGGCTTATAAGAATGATTTCTCTCAGTCATCTTCTTAATCTAAGGCAACTTAATCCTTTCTCATTGTTAATTCACACTAAAGTCATGTTTTATAAATTATTTTCATGGCATAATTATTGTATAGTTTTGGGTATTCAAATATATGTTGGGTTTTTTTTTATAATGGTTGGTTATGGTTTTCCCACCATTTTTTTCGTGTGGTTTGAACACTTGGTTGCATGGAAATGGTTAATTGGTACTTGGTTTTGGATTTGGAAACACTATGCCCCAACATGTTTGATAAAATGCCAATGAGAATGTTTTGTTTAAATTGTTGGACTTTCATTGAACTATTACCTGGTATAACTTGATAATGGAACCCTAATTGGTGTAAATAGTTTAAATAGTTTGGAATGGTTAAATTGTAAGGTCTTGTTGGTTATGGTTGGTCTAGTTGAAAGCCTTGTGGGGTACAAGGGAATCCCCCAAACAAACTTAACAATGGACAACTTGTGGGGTACATGTGATTCCCCCAAGTCAACTTGATAATGTAATCTATGGGTATATGGGAATCCCTTTACTTAAAAAGGATGGCTAAGAACATTGCTTGTAAGCTATAATTATGTCACGACCTAAAAGGCCATAAATGGAACCCACCCTAATCTTCCTGTGGGAGAACCATTTTAACCGAACCTTTACCCAATTACTTAGTCAATATTAAGCTGATGATACCAAAAAATTAACATAATAATAATAGTTCAGAATTAATCGATATTAATACGGAAATCAAATAAAATACTTATTGAAATACCCAAGATCTGAAAGTCATCGTACAAGAACTACTAACAAAAACATGTCTAAAGAGGTTTCCAAATAAAATATATTGGGAGTGTTTCATTGCCCGAAAGATGGAAAATAACAACTAAGATGACCCGTAGCAGCCTGAAGACGGAATGCTCACCCTTTGGATCAAGATATGCTATCAACTCTAGAGGTGAGGTCGTGTCTGAGCCTCTGGAACACTTTCTGCACTCAACAAAAGAAGAGTACAGGGTAGTATTAGCACAAACCACTATGTACGTGTAGGCATCATAGGCCAACTCCACTTAATAGGATGTACACAACATAATTAGAAAAACAAGTAGACAGGCATCTTTAATAACAAATTCTCATTGGACCAACAATACAGCAATAACAGGTCAACCGTACTTACAAACAAATCACATAACTATCAAGAGTATCAATCATACGGTAAACATCCACAGAATCAACACAAGTATGTACATACATACTATGGGACTTATTTTTGCCCAGATAGTCATGACCTGCAGGGAATAGTCTATGTTCATGTACCGTACCGGCGTGGTACCCGATCCAACATAAATATAAACGTACCGGCGTGGCACCCAATCCAACATAAATATAAATGTACCGGCGTGGTACCCGATCCAACATAAATATAAATGTATCGGCGTGGAACCCGATCCAACATAAATATAAACGTACCGGTGTGGTACCCAATCCAACATAAACATTAACAGGAATTATCAATATCAATTTACACAACCTCACTGCATACCACACAATGTATCAAGTTTACAAGTACACTTAAAGTCATAAGACAATTCCATCAAGTCAATTTTCAATAAACTTTTATACATGAATCAACAATCCCAACTTTAACAACTTCAATTACGTACACCAATCCACAAGTATCCAATTTAAGAGCATACATACAATATAGAGTCTAAACTCCAATTAAACCGTAACCTACCTCAATCAAAAAGCCCGAATATCACTAGTCCACAAGTGCCTTGCCCTTCCTCAAAATTTTGGAACGTTCAAATCTGTTCAGGTATGTAATCCTACGAGAAATAGTAGTAACATACCACTTAATAACTTAGAAAAACCTTAACAACTATCGTTCCAGGTTTGACTTAATGATTAATGTCATTATTATGTAACCATTACTTCAATATTTAATTTCCATAACTTACTGTTCAGGTACTGATTCATATTCATGCACTATAACAACTAAAATCCGTTCGTTCCTTATCTTTATGGCCAAGTAATAAAAATTCAACACTAATTCTCAATTATTAATTCATGATAGCCTCATCATTACCTTGTCTGCTATATCAATATGACCAAAAAAAATTGCTAAAGTCGTACAACTGACTTTTGATAGGATTATCAGTATTCCTAGTAGGCAAACTAAAGTAGTGCTCATACCGAAAATCAACGGGAAATCGTTGCTGCCTCAAAACTGTATTCCAAGTTTCTCAAAGAATTCCTCGTAGTTCAGTTGTTATTGTTAAACAAAGAAGTTAAACCTACCCTTAATTAACTTAAACGTGGGTTATCTGATATAATGGGTTTTGAGCTTTGACTTATTAAATTACTAAATATCAAAACTACCTAAAAAATTTAATAAATCCTAAAAGTTTGTTCGGAACCTCATAGAAACAAACCAAATATGTACATTAACTAGAAAGTATATTCCGACCCTATTAAAAATACTACAATACTAACCCGAGATCGTCTCGATCAAAGATTGACCATGATTGGGTTTAACTTTATTAAAACTTAATAATTCATCTAATTACTCAATAACTTCTAAACACCTAAAAAATGGATGATACCCATCTCGTGAGTCATAATCCACGAATACAGACTACGGAGAGAGCTAAAATAGGGAAGATGAGAACATTCCACAAACGACCGGGAGGGTCGCTACATCAGATACCAATTAAAGAACTTTTCATCCCCGAACGGGCAAACACAAGACAAGAAAGAAAAATAAGACATTACCTAAATCCGCAAAAAAATGTGAATACTTGCTATGCATTTCTGCTTAGGTCTCCCAAGTGGCCTCCTCAATAGGCCAGTTCTTTCACGGGACCTACACAGACGCAATCTCCTTAGTCCTCAACTTACGAACAACTCTATCAAGAATAGAAATAGGTTCCTCTTCATAAGAGAGGTTTTCATCTAACAAGACTGACTCCTAACGAATTATGTAGTTACCATCACCATGAAACTTCTTTAGCATCGATACATGAAACACAAGGTGCACTCCCAATAAACTCGGAGGCAATGCCAATCTATAGGCCACCGTCCCCACATACTAAAGAATCTCGAACGGTCCAATATATCTAGGACTGAGCTTACCTCACTTCCCAAAATGCATAACACCCTTTATAGGTGACACCTTGAGCAATACCTTCTCACCCTTCATAAAGTGCATATCTCTAACTTTCTGATCTGTATACTCTTTTTGTCTGCTTTGAGCCGCTATAAGTTTCTCCTAAATGAACCTGACCTTCTCTAACAATTCCTTCAATAGATCAGTACCCCATGGTCTCACCTCAAATGCATCAAACCACCCAATAAGAGATCTACACCTCATCCCATACAAAGCCTCAAACAGTGCTATATCAATACTCGAATGATAACTGTTATATATGCAAACTCAGCCAAAGGTAGGAACGGATCCCAGTGACCTCCAAAATCTATCACACACGTACAGAGCATATCCTCCAACACCTGGATCGTCCGCTCGGACTGCCCATCGGTCTGAGGGTGAAAAGCTATACTAAGGTCTAACCTTGTGCCCAACTCCCCATGCAGTTTCTTCCAAAAGGTAGAGGTAAATTGAGTACCCCTATCCGAGATAATAGAAACGGGGACCCCATGCAATCGAACAATCTCCTTAAGATATATCTTGGCCAACTTTTCCATATTATACATCACCTGAACTGGAATGAAATATGCAGACTTCATCAACCAATCCAAAATAACCCATATAGAATCATACTTTCCCAAAGTCTTGGGAAGACGAACAACAAAATCCATAGTTATCCTCTACCATTTCCATTTAAGAATGGCCATCCTCTAAAGAGCACCACCAGGCTTCTGATGCTCATACTTTATCTGCTGGTAACTCTAGCATTTATCAATAAAATCAACTATGTTATACTTCATCCAGCCCCACCAGTAATGCTGCCTTAAATCATGGTACATCTTGGTTGCACCAGGATGTATAGAATACTTTAAGCAATGAGCCTCAGCTAGAATAGTAGGAATCAAGTCATCAACACGAGGTATGAAAATTCGCCCCTTAATCGGCAACACACCATCACTATAAAGAATGGTGTCTTTGTCCTTACCCTGCAAAACCCTATCACGAATTTTGCTCAACCTAGAATCCTCAAATTCTGTAGCCTTGATTTGATCAAGAAATGTAGACCTTGCCTCAATGCTAGCTAGAATTCCTCCTTTCTCAGTCACCTCAAGTTGAACAAACTTGTTAGCTAGAGTCTAAATCTCTCTATCCAATGGACGCCTACTAGCATTCAAATAAGCCAAACTACCTATACTTTCTGACTTCCTGCTCAAAGCATCAGCGACCACATTAGCCTTTCCTGGAAGGTAAAGAATGGTGACATCATAATCTTTAAGAAACTCTATCCATGTATGCTGTCTCAAATTCAAATCCCTCTATGTGAACATGTACTGCAAACTGCGGTAATCAGTAAACACTTCACAACAAACCCCTTATAGGTAATGTCTCCATATCTTAAGAGCAAAAACTACCATAGCTAACTCCAAATCATGAGTGGGATAATTCTTCTCATTGGGCTTCAATTGCCTCGAAGCATAAGAAATAACATTCTTTTTCTGCATCAACACAACACCTAAACCAGAACGTGAGGCATCATAATAAATAATAAAATCCTTACCTTCTATCGGCAAGGCAAGAATAGGAGCGATAGTCAACAAGGTCTTGAGATTTTGAAAGCTCTTCTCACACTCGTTAGACCAAATAAATGGTACATCCTTCTGAGTCAACCTCGTCATATGTGTAGTAATAGAAGCAAACCCCTTCACAAACATACAGTAATAACTTGCTAAGCCAACAAAGCTGCGAACTTCTGTCACTAAAGTAGGCCTAGCCTAATTCTTAACTGCTTCGATCTTCTGAGGGTCTACCATGACACCATCTTTCAAAATCACATGACCTAAAATGGATACAGAAGCCAACCAGAACTCACACTTAGAGAATTTTGCATAAAGTTTTTTCTCTTTTAACAAACCCAAAACAATCCTTAAGTGATTTTCATGCTCCTCTTTACTCTTAGAGTAAATAAGAATATCATCAATAAATACATTCATGAAAGAATCCAAGTAGGGTTTAAATATCCTATTAATCAAACTCATAAAAGCAGCTGGGACATTAGTTAGCCCAAAAGAAATCACAAAAACTCATAGTGGCCATACCTAGTTCAAAAAGCAGTCTTAGGAATATCGTCAGGCCAAATTTTGAGTTGATGATACCTGGACCTCAAATAAATCTTAGAAAATATGGATACACCCTGCAATTGGTCAAATAAATCATCTATACAGGGCAAAGGATACTTATTACAGATCGTAACTTTGTTCAACTGCCTATAGTCAATACATATACGAAGACTTCCATCCTTCTTCTTTACAAACAAGACAGGAGCACCCCATGGAGAGGCACTCGGATGAATAAAAACCTTACTCAACAAGTCCTGCAACTGAGCCTTTAGCTCCTTCAACTCAGCTGGAGCCATCCTGTAGGGAGGAATAAAAATAGGACGAGTACCTGGCTCTAGATCAATACAGAGGTCAATGTCACGGTCTGGTGGTATCCTAGTCAAATCTGTAGGAAAAACCTCTTAGAACTCACACACCATAGGAACTGACTCAATAGAGGGGACATCTACGAAAGTATCCCAAAGATGTGCTAGGAAGGCCAAACAACCTTTCCCGATTAACCTCTTTGCACGCAGAAAAGAAACAAGTTTCAATGGAGCAAGACTATAATCACCTTCCCACGTAAGTCTATCCATTCCTGGCATAGCCACAGTCACTTTTTTAGCATGACAACCTAATATCACATGATACGGGGACAACCAACTCATACCAAAGTTGTATCAAAATCTACCATGTCTAGAATCACTAAATATTCCCAAGTTTGATACCCCATAAACATAGCAAAACAAGAATGATAAACTCTATCAATAATAATAGAATCACCAACAGGAGTAGACACGTGAATCGAAAAGTCAAGCAAATCACACACCATGTCCAATCCCACAGCAAAAGTAGCAGACACATATAAAAAAGTAGAGCCAGGATCAAATAATATGGTGGCCATGTGGTCACATACTAGAATAGTACCTATAATAACAGCATCTAATGCCTATGCCTTGGTCCTACCTGGAAAGGCATAGATATGGGCCCTACCACCAATCTGAATGTTGTCTCTACCAAGCTGAGAACCACTTCGATGAGGCTGACTACCACCCCTACCTGCCTAATGACCCCCATGACCACCTTGTGGACGACCTCTACCATTACCACCACCTTTCCTACCTACAGGAACGAGATCTCCAGGAGCCTACTACTGGCTAAACTGACCAAACTACCTTGCGTTAGAACAAAACCTCCTAACATGACCCACTCCGCTATACTCGTAACATGTACGGTCCAAGGTAGGCCGCTGAGCTGACGAAGATGAAGCAAGGTAACCACCAGGGTATGAAAATGGATGGCTAGTGCGTGACGGACCACCCGTAGACACCGACATCACTGACTGAATGGGGTGGGCAAGGTATCCCTAAGAACTCTGACCCCTAGAATAAGAACCACTAAAATTGCCTCTTCTTTAGGCCTTCTTTTCTTATGCCCTAACATAACCCTCTTGTCTTACGCCCTCCACCTTCTAGACAAAATCAACCATCTCCTAAAAAGACCTATCCAAAGATATTATCTGAAGAGCAGAAATCTAGAGACTGGTGTTCAACCCCTTCTAAAAAATTTTGATCCTATCCTCCTCTATTTTTAACAAATAAGATGCATACCGAGATAGAGAATAAAATTTGGCCTCATAGGCCGCAACAAACATGTTTCCCTGCTTAAGATTAGTAAACTCATCTCTCTTCCTATCTCTTAAAATATGAGGCACATACTTTTCTAAAAACATTGAGTAAAATTATGTCAAAGTCAAGAGAGGCAAAGTTGGATCCCTACACTCAACATAGGCCCTCCACCACATCTTCACATTCTTTTGAAACTGAAAAGTAACCAGTTCTACACCATACCTCTCAACCACCCCCATCTTATGTAGCCTCTCATGACAGTTGATGATAAACTCATAGGCATCCTCTGACTTAGTTTCGTGAAAGACAGAGGGTTTTATCTTTATAAACTTACAGAACAACTCATGCTAGTCTTCGATCATTACCAGACCCACCACCTACCTTGGAAAAATATCTTCTCCTAATACTTCTTTCATCTAAGGGACTACAGCAGCTGTATATTATATCCTATGCTAGATTGTAGGTATTGCAGGCATAGTCCCTGATCCTGCTAAATAACTCAAAAAACTCAAAACCTACTGAATCACAGTATGAGACATCTGAATCGGAGCTGCAACTCCATGAGCTAGTGCAACCCTATCATGAATTTGCACTCGTTCATCCTGTATTGGCATAGCTCCATTATCTGCAATATCAGGCAAATTCTTATGTGGAGAAGGAGATACTGGCCTTTCTCTAGCTGGCCCCATAGCTTGAGCTCTGACCCTAGCGAGTGTTTCTCTCCTTATTCCACCACGTCCTCCTTTTGCACCATTCTTCCGTATTCTTATGATCTGCGAGAATAAAAGTGAAAGAGGTCTGATATGAATTGGAATCATCAGATACCAATTGAAATCAAGTAATAGCACGTAAGAAAGAAGAATCTAAATTTTCCTATTGTCCTATAGTCTCTCAAAGAAAAGTACAGATGTCTCTGTACCGTTCTACAAGAGTATACTAGACATGTTCTTGTACGACAAGATCACGAACCTAGGCACTCTAATACCAACTTTGTCGCGACCTAAAAGTCCATAAATGGAACCCACCCTAATCTTCCTGTGGGAGAACCATCTAAACTAAACATTTACCCAATAACTTAGTTAATATTAACCTGATGATATCATAAAATTAACATAATAATAATATTTCAAAATTAATCGATATTAATATGGAAATCAAATAAAATACTTATTGAAATACCCAAGATTTGAAAGTCATCGTACAAGAACTACTGACAAAACATGTCTAAATAAGTTTCCAAATAAAATAGATTAGGAGTGTTTCATTGCCCGAAAGATGGAAAATAACAACTAAGATGACCCGTGGTAGCCTGAAAATGGAGTGCTCACCCTTCGGATCAAGATTTGCTATCAACTCTAGAGGTGAGGTCATGTCTGAGCCTCTGGAATACTTTTTACACTCAACAAAAGAAGAGTACAGGGTAGTGTCAGTACTAACCACTATGTACTGGTAGGCATCATAGGCCAACTCAACTTAATAAGATGTACACAACATAATTAGAAAAATAAGTAGACAGGAATCATCAATAATAAATTCTCATTTGACCAACAATACAGCAATAACAGGTCAACCATACTTACAAACAAATCACATAACTATCAAGAGTATCAATCATATGGTAAACATCCACAGACTCAACATAAGTATGTACACACATTCTATGAGACTTATTTTTACCCAGATAGTCATGACCTGCAGGGAACAGTCTATGTTCATGTACCATACCGGAGTAGAAACCGATCCAACATAAATATAAATGTACCGGCATAGCACTCGATCAAACATAAATATAAATATACCGGCGTGGTACCCAATCCAACATAAATGTAAACGTACCAGCGTGGTACCCGATCCAACATAAACATAAATAGGTATTATCAATATCACTTTACACAACCTCACTACATACCACACAATGTATCAAGTTTACAAGTACACTTAAAGTCATAGGACAATCCCATCAAGTCAATTTTCAATAAACTTTTATACATGAATCAACAATCCAAACTTCAACAACTTCAATCATGTACACCGATCCAAAAGTATCTAATTTAAGAGTATACATACAATTAGATCGAGTCTAAACTCTAATTAAACCATAACCTACCTAAATAACAAAACCCGAATATCACTAGTTTAAAAGTGCCTCGCCCTTTCTTGAAATTTTGGAATGTTCAAATCTGTTTAGGTATGTACTCCTGTGAGAAACAGTAGCAACATACCACTTAATAACCTAGAAAAACCTTAACAACTACCGCTCCAATTTTGACTTAATGATTAATGTCATTATTATGTAATCATTACTCCAATCTTTAATTTCCATAACTTACTATTTCGGTACTGATTCCTATTCATGCACTATAACAACCAAAATCTGTTCGTTCCTTATCTTTATGGCCAAGTAATAAAAATTCAGCACTAATTCTCAATTATTAATTCATGATAGCCTCATCATTACCTTGTATGCTATATCAATATGACTAAACATAATTGCTAAAGTAGTACAACTGACTTTTGAGAGGATTATCAGTATTCCTAGTATGCAAACTAAAGTAGTGCTCTTACCAAAAATCAACGTGAAATCATTGCTTCCTTAAAATGCAGTCCAAGTTTCTCAAAGAATTCCTCGTAGTTTAGTTGTTGTTGTTAAACAGAGAAGTTAAACCTACCCTTAATTAACTTGAACATGGGTTATCTGATATAATGGTTTTTGAGTTTTGATTTATTAAATTATTAAATGTCGAAACTACCCAAAACTTTTAATAAATCCTAAAAGTTTGTTCGGAACCCCATAGAAACAAATCAAATGTGTACAATGACTAAAAAGTATATTCTGACCCTATTAAAAATACTATGATACTAACCTGAGATTGTCTCGATCAAAGATTGACCATGATTGGGTTTAAATTTATTAAAATTTAATAATTCAACTAATGACTCAATAACTTCTAAACACCTAAAAAATTGATGATACCCATCCCGTGAGTCATAATCCACATGTACAGACTATGGAGAGCGCTAAAATAGGGAAGATGAGAATATTCCACAAATGACCAGGAGGGTCATTACATCGTATGATGATACCTCTTTTTATAGAATTGGTTAATAACAAATGGAATTGTGGTTTGGTTTTATGGTAATGGTTTTTATTGGGCAATAATGGTGTGGTATGATATCTAGCCATGAAAGAGTGGGTCCAATGGACAAACATTGGAAACTCATATTTTTCGACATGAGGATTGGTCAAGACGACCATATATGATAATTATAGGGTACACGGGAATCCCTAAGTACACTTGTACATATGTTTCATGAAGGGGGAAGGGTACTTGGGAATCCCCTACTCCTATGGTATCTCCAGTTCATGCGGCTACATGCATCGGGGCCGTACAGAGGGTTACACTAGACGTATATAGCCCATAGGTATTTCTAGGATGATTAAGCTACACATCCTAGGTTGATGGTTTTAAAGGAATGCTAAACCCGATTCTCTTTTCCGACATGGATATATGTGTGTGTGTGTGTAAGGTTGTGTATGCACATGGTTGGTTTACTTGGTTCTAAAGGTCAGAATTATTTTATCCTTATCCTGAGTACTTGCTAGCATTCATCTACTAACCCATCTTCAGGCGGTTGTATCCCTGCATAATGCAGGAACCGACCGTTTTACTCCTGCTTAGTGATCGAATTTGGGACCAGCTTGTTTGGATTGAAGTGGTGAGATTCAATATTTTGGAAGGCTCTATTTCATATCATGGATGTCTTTTCAGACTATGGTTATTTCATGGACATTGGTTTTGTCCATGGTTGGGGTATGTCCCAATAAGATATGCTTTTACTTTTGGTTAGGGGCTTTGTGGGACTCCTATGGGTTGGTATGGGCAGTGTCTATATTGGTGGCATCCTTAGTATTGGAATTGGTATTAAGGTTGATACCAGTGAACTAATTTTGATTTATTATTATTCTATTTTGTTTTGGATTATATATGTATTTTTATGTTTGGAACTCATTTGGTGTGGGATGTATGGATGGGATATGGTATGGTTATTAGTTGAACATGTTTGGGTTGGTCATAGTTATGGAACTATCCCAGACTCTGGAATTGTACAATGCACTATCTTGTTATATGTTCCGAATTTATCTGACTCAGGGTATGTGTTTGGACGATTGGGTTGGATATCGGGGGTGGACCCCAGTCCTAATTTGACTTGGGATGCCCATTACAACAAGGCCCCGATTCGGGTTGTATTTACTACCTAGTTCCATTTGTGTGTTTATTTCAGAACTTTTCAGGTTACTCTTGCCTTGGTTAAAGGATAGTTAGTTAGGAAAGGATCATAGGCCATTTTTTATTTTAGTCCACTTTTAGCCTAAATAACCTTCCATGTGTAAATTATCTCCCTTGATCCCTATTTTATGCCTTGTACCCTATTTTTCTTGTTTCACCATTCACCTTTTCATTTATATTACAATGAACCAATTTTTGCCCTGGTCCTCTTTGGACATTGTGCACCTCAACTCAGGAAAAAAGCCTAAGTTTAGGGTGGCTATCATAGGGGTGTGTAATGTAAAATAGGTATGAACAAGGGTAAAATACAAGAAAAAGTTAGTGGGGCTGGGTGTGGTAGATAAAAAAAAGAAAAAAAAAGTAAAAGAAAAGAAAAATTGTAAAAAGGAGAAAAAGAAAGAATAAAAGACCACACCCAACCTAAATGTGCAATAAAGAATAAAAGGGGAGAAATAACGGTGGAAAAAAAAGAAAATTATCTAGTAAGTGAGACCCCAAGGTTAGTGTAGTGCCAAGGAGGCTTTTCACTTGATATCTCCATATGTATCATACCATCCCCCAAGCCTACATTACAAGTCGAGAAAAATCCTATAGTGATCCTAGCTTGACTATCTGAATGCTAGGGTAAAGAAAATAAGGGCAGGCCTATGGTACATGACATACATTGTTTGAAACTTCTTTTTTGAGTGTGAGTGTCTCTTGACTATCCCTGCATTGACATTCATTATTTTATATGAGTGTGCGGGAGATCTTTGTTATGAAGGAACTTGAGTCATATTGCTAGCTATTTGCTTGTTCGTCTAGTGTAACTGGTATATATGAGTGGTTGTCTGTTTGAAATTTAATTGTCATACCTTGATCCCATTGTGTCACATTGTTGTTCTTCATGTACATACACAGTTGGTTTTAAAAAATAATATTAGAGGGGGTGTTGTGTTCTGAGCTTTAAATGTTGACTAACTGCCTTCAATAGTTTAGATTCTCCTAGTTAAGCGTCATTTTTATTTTTATTGTGTTTTGTTGCCTGAGTACATGCAAATGTTTTAAGTTGAGGGTGTTGATGTACTATAGAAACATAGGCCTTTCGATGCTTAAAATGAGAAAAAGATGTAGGTTTCGGAGGTTATTTTGATAGATTGATGTGTTTTGGTTATGTTTTGCAAGAAAACATGTTTTGGATGCTAAGTTTGTAAAAAGGTGAAAAAGGGTATTTTTGGCTACTTTTTGGAGCAATTACGGATGTTCACGACAATTTCTAGCTTGCTCGTGATCAAAGCATGTTCGAGAGTAGAAAAAGAGCTGAAAAGATGACTCCCATCATCTACTAATTCAACTAGCGGACTGAATGCAGGACCTACGGACTGTTGGTGGACAAAGTAGGTGACAGATGTCAAAATATCGAGAGCTAGCCTACATGATTTGTACTTGCATTCTGCACCTGCGCCCAGTTTCAGGACTGCAGGTACTACCTGCGCCTAAGGGTCTGAGCAGGTACAGAGAGCAGGTGGCCACAGACCCGGTTTTCTCCTATTTCATTAGGGATTTGGTTTTAGGGTTTCCTCGTGTACTATAAATACCATTTATGTGTTTTTTAAGTAGGAGTTATGGACTTTTGATATCTACAAACACTTTTTGATTCCAAGATCCTATTTTAATCTTGGGATTCTCTTATATTGATTTTAGTTGATTAATTCAATTTCAGTTATGGGTTTTTACACTTCATATCATTATAATTTCATATATGTTTTCTATTATGAATGTTATTGATTTCTTTGCAAGCATGATCGGCTAAAACCCATAGCTAGGGTAGTGTAAGCCCTAGCGGATTGACAAAGTTGGGGAAGTGCGATTGTTGATTTGAACCAATACCCATGGCATGTATTGCCTTATCTTTATTCTAAAAGATTTATTAATTGGTTCACATATTAGGATCCGGCCTAGATATTGTTGCTTACTCCGAAAGAGGAGTAGTGACTAGGAAAAGATAAAGACGACAGTAATTTGGAGTTTAACTGTTGATCCACACTTCTAGGTTCTATCTTATTAAGATGGTTAGGTTTCATCTAATAACTAGAGACTCAAAAGGTAGTAGTTAACTGGGATCAAGATAAGTATTAGTAAGGCGACATCTTGTGACTCAAAAGGTAAAGGGTGAAATCCATATACTCGTCCAAAAGACTATAGAAGGTACATAACTTATCGATTCTGCATGCAAGGTATTTGGTTGGTTCAACCATACCCAATAAACCTATAGAGTTGAGAAGCCAGGAGGAACGCAATCCTACTGATCACCTACACTGATTACAAATGAAGTTAATATAGCTACTTGCTTGAGATTACTACATAAAACCCTTCATTTGCTTTTCATGTTCTGCCAGTTGACTACAACTACTGAGATTTGCAAAGCCATATGTTCCCTTAGGATTCGACCCCAACCATTGTTGGGTTACTATATTTTGACAGGGACCGTATCATCATCTGATAGGAGGTATTGTTATGGCGTCATCATCGTAACAATAGATACCAAATTACCCATTGTTCATCTCTAAATAATCAAAGAAGGAACGTCTAATTTAGGATTTGGATTTAACACTCACCCCGCAATGTCATATAAAATTAATTGTTAAAACATCGAACTTAATCCAGAATTTGTAACACCAGCAAATTCATAGAAAAAGAACCACACAAGCATCGATTACTAATCACTACTTGTGAAACCTTATCTCTGATCTAACCAAAAGAGGTCTCTCTATGAATACACGGTCATGATATGAACCAAAAATTTGTCCCCCAAAAGTTTAAGGTACCCTAGAAATCATTAACCTTGAACATAAGGCGGGGTGTTTAAAAATTTAAAGCTTCACAGAATTTAAAGTGGACCCTAATATAATAGTTTGTATCCCTCTATAGCGATACCACAATTGCGGTGCATATCGCTATAGCAGCGCAAGATAGAATGTAGAAAGAGAAACAGGTTCATTTCCATTTTCCCTTCTCTATTCAAAAACTTTCACTCCCCCTCTCTTGATCACTCTTCTCTCATCGTCAAAAAGATAACATTTGTCTATTTTACTCCTTATTACTTTTTTGTCACAAAATTGCATGCACTAGGCTAGAATATTACATTAAAATAAAGGGTTAGAGAAAATTTTTGAGCTTTTAATCCTTGGGGCCTTATAGTGTCAAATATTTCAAGCATGATTGCTTTTCTTACATTTATAACACTTCTATTTCATTTTGAACGCAAGATACTCAATGTGTACAACCTAAACGAGCCTGAAATAGAAGTGAATTTGCAGGTTTCTTTTTGGGATCGGAATGGCAATTTGAGCATCATTCAGTATTTATCATTCATGAATTTTTGAAGGAACTAGTTTTTGGACATTCTTGTAACACTATTCTGAGTTCAAAATTGGAACCATGAAGTTTTGAATCAAGGGGTGCCATTTTTTCACCCCTTGACGGTTGGGGATGATAAACACTGCTATATTAGCTGTTGCTGCTATACTGGAGAAATTTTTATTATAGCGGAAAGCATGCCACAATAGTGGGAGGCACCAGATAGCAGTCTCTCAATTAAAGGACATAATTTTTAAACTTTTTAACACACTTCTTACTTGACTCTAGGTGATCCCTAACACGTTCTTGTGTAGAATTTGTAGGTTGAACATCTATAATAGAAAGAAACCAAGTTAATGCTCTCGCATATGATAGATTCCCTAATGAAGCTAGTGATGTTCCATGGTTTCATGGAACTTTCGATACATAAAAATGGAAAATATACAAGTACTTTGGTTTGTTTTGGTAGATATGATGTGGTATTTCTTGCTAGTATGAGAGGTTAAATCACTTAGCTAGGGTTGTGGGAAACCTGGCAGAATAATGAATTAGGGGAAGTGTGAGGTCTTTCTATATCATTAGTTACACTTGTATTGTCATATTCTTTAGCTTAATTATTTTCTTAACAGTGGCCCACGTTATGAACTCGCCTATATTCGAGATCATCATCACAATAGAGTTTGAGATTAGGAAAAGAATATTACAACAGTGATTCAAGGCTATCAACCCTCGTCCAATAACTTGATACCCAAGAGGTATGATAGTTAGGTTGGGATAAAAGTCAAGGTTAGTAAGGCAACACCCAGAGACTCACAAGGTAAAAGGTGAGATTTATAAAAGCATTAACAAGATAGTTGCTAATACCTAGCTTGTTAGACTCAGCATGTGTGGATAGTGAGATATTTGGATTAAGCACGAGAAACCTATGGAGTTAGAAATCTAGGGGAACATAGTCCTAGTGCTCAACTCAGATTGATTACAACCAAAAGTAATCTAGACTTTCTACTTTTTACTATTTACTTCAAATTCACCCATTTACTTTTTTACACTTCCAGTTACTTCAACAAATTTAAGAGACAGATTCGACCAATTCTGCATCGTCTCGACCCCAACCTAATTGGGTTACTGTAATTTAATAGTAATTGCATTGTATCTTCTTAGAGAGTATATTTTGGGTGACATCAAATTTTGGCATCATTGCCGAGGAATACGGTTGCAAATTTATTGATTGAAGTTGTTGAGGTTTTTGGCTTATACTTTTCTGCACTTCTTGGGGCATATGCTGGTGTGTGCTTAGTACCAGGAATCAAGGAAATCCTTAATCCCATTTGATCCAGATCCAGAAAGAATCCTATAATAGAACTGTAGGATGTCACAACATGAGTGTGAAGCTTATCATGAGTTGCCTCAAAATGATCCACAGGACTTGCCTCCCCTACCTCCTTGAGAAATAGCTATAAAATCTACTACATCGTTATTAGCAAAGGAAAATGTGATGAGGGATAATTATTATCCCAACATATAGCTCAAGAGGAATAGAGAGTGAGACAGAGGTAAGAAGTTGATCTTTGAGCAGCACCCGATAGAGGTAGAAGAGATAGAGCTCCATTACCCTTAACTTTTCAGTATTTGCCAGAATATGAAGATGTAGATAAAGACATGGGGTATAAAGAGCCTATAAAAATAGGACCTATCATTCTTCTTGAGTTTCCCTAAGGGGTAAAGTTTGACATTACTAGTGTTATGATCCAGTTATTGAATCTGAAAGGTATGTATGTTGGCCTACCAACTGATGACGTAAATATGTACCTTATAAATTTTGTTGGAATTTGCACTTCTTATAATATACCTGGGGTAGATCAGGAAGCATTCAGACCTAGTTTATTCCCATTCTCTCTAACTAGTAAAGCAATATTATGGTTAAGGGAACTGCCTCATGGGTCCATTACTACTTGGAACGAGTTGCAAAAGAAATTTTTAGAACAGTTCTTCCCTTCTGCCAGAATGCTATAATTGAAAGATGAGATCTATAACTTCATGCAAAGGCATTCTGAACTAATGTAAGAGGCATGGTTTTGGTTTAAGAAGAAATTGATAATGGAGCCTAATCACTGAAATTTCCTGGAGAAATTTGCTGGAGATTGTCTATCATTCCCTGAATACTAGTTCCAAAGTGATGGCAAATACTATTATTTGCGGAGCATTCATAAACCTACATTGGGAAGCAGAATCTAATATCTTAGATCAAATCTCTCTTACCAACTGAGGGTGGAATACTCAGGAGGCATAGAGAGGTGTCGGCAATTATGCCATTAGGGCTTCTGGTGAGTCTAGAGTTATTGATAATTTGGTGGCTCAGGTGGTTGCATAATTAAGGATAGAGAGTGGGTCACTAATGAAATAATTTGCAACTATGAATTCTGAGAAATTTAATATCATGGGTTCACATTTTAAGGCCTCTAAGTCTATGATTTTAATACAGATAAAGAGGTGAAGTACCTAGATAGAGAATTGGCAAATTTTTTAGCCAAGGGCTAATCATCTGCTTAATAAAATTATAACTCGAGGTAAGGGAACCAAGGTTGGAACTTCTATGGAATATATATAGGGATTAAAGTAGAGAGAGAGATGGTGACTGAAGGCGTAAGGATGACTACAAGGAGAAAAGTGGTGTTTACATTTTGCCAGGGAAAAGAGACACTGAGTCAAGGATAGAGGCTATGTTCTCAAAGATAGTAAAAGCTCAAGAAAGTCAAAAAAAGTTATCTTAAGGAGATTAAGGCAAATATTTCAAGTTTGACCCAGAAAGTGGAATCGCATGCTACTGCGATCAACCAACTTGAACAGATATTTGGCCAGATGTCAGTAACTTTGAATCAATGTAAACTAGGTACTCTTCCAAGTAATACTATATAGAATTTTAAGAATGACAATCATTGTTTGGCCATCACCACTCACAGTAGTAAGGAAATCAGTGGTCCTCCTATGTCTATAGTTAATGAAGCTAGGAATGATGTTGATGATATTAATGAGGCACCTAAATTGGAATCTAAAAAGATGGTGACTTGTGGTGAGTCATCATAAAAATTGACTGGCGTTGATAAACAAGTGAGGAAGGATAAAGGAAATGGGAAGAAAGTCAAACTTATGTTGAAGACCATTCCATGAACTCCCCCTGCATTTCCTTAGAGATTGAAGAAGAAATAAGAGGGAAAAAAAGTATTAGAAGTTCTTATCGATGTTGAAGAAACTTTCTGTTAATATTCCTCATGTAGAAGCATTGGAGTAGATCTCAGGATATGAAAAGTTTATGAAAGATTTGGTCACTAAAAAATGGATGGTGAGTTTTGAGCCCACTGATAATGTTCTCCATTATAGTGTTGTTGATTCTCGATCGTTAGTTGAGAAGAAGAAGGACCCCAGAGCATTTACTAGTCTATGTACCATTGAGTCCTTCAACTTCTATTGAGATTTATGTGATTTTGAAGCTAGTATCAATCTGATGCCATTGGTAGTGTTCAAGAATTTGGGTTGGGGGCACCCAAACCTACATCCATGAGATTATTGATGGCTGACCAGAATGTGAAAAACTCATAGGTATATTGTGTGGTGTTGGTGAAGGTTGAAACCTTCATATTTATAGTTGACTTCATAATCCTTGATTTCAAGGTTGACTTTAAAGTCCCTAATATCTTGGGTAGGCCTTTTCTAGCTATGGGTCAGGACTTGGTTGACATGGAGATGGAGATGGAGATGATAAAGTTCAGACTTAATGATGAGAAAGTTACTTTTAATGTGTGTCAGTCTATGCAACAACCAATGGACATTAGAGTGGTGTTGATGATTGATACTATTAATAATGATGTAGTGATTGTGCCCATTGAAAAGAGACTTAGGGTTGAGGCTTTAACAGCGATTATCATGAACTTTGACAATGATAGAATTAATGAGTGTGATGATATGGTGAGTGATCATATAGTAGAGGTTCTTATAATTATGCTTTGAAGAAGCTAGATCTTGATCTAAAGAATAAAACCACTACTCCAATTCGACCATCTATCGAGGAGTCATCAGTCTTGGAATTGAAGGCCCTACTATCTCACTTGTATTATGAATTTGTGGGAGCTGACAATACCTAGTCAATCATTATTGTTGTTGACCTATTGGAGACACAGGTTGAAGCATTGATTTCAGTGTAGCAGAGATCCAAGAGGGCTATCAGAAGGACTATTACAAATATTGTGTGGATTCTACCCAATATTTTCACTCATAAAATATAGCTTAAATTGGAATGTATACCCAGCACTAAGTACCAACATTGGTTAAATCCTTCTATGCATGGGGTAGTGAAGAAAGAGATCACCAGTGGAAAGATACTGGAGTGATTTACCCTATTGTGGATCCTAAGTAGGTCAGCCCCTCTCAATGTGTATATAAGAAGGGTGGGATCATTTTGATCCCAAATGATAACAATGAATTGGTGCTTATGAAATTGATTACTGGATGGAGAGTATGCATGGATTACAGGAAGTTGAATGCTTGGACTCAAAAGGACAATTTTCCAATATCGTTCATAGATTAGATTCTTGATAGACTAGTAGGCAGGGGTTGGTACTATTCTATTTATAGGTACTCGGGATACAATCAGATTTCGATTGGTCCCAAAAACTAGAAAAAGCTGACTTTGACTTTCTCTTATTAGACTTTTGCATTCAAGAGGATGTCATTCAGACTATGCAATACTTCTGCAACCTTTAGCAATGCATGATATCAATATTTTCTTACATGGTGGAGGACACTATAGAGGTTTTCATGGATGCCTTTTTGGTAGTTAAGGACTCCTTTGATGATTGTTTGTCCCATTTGGCCAATGCACACTAAAGATGTGAGGAGTGCAATCTGCTGCTAAATTAGGAGAAGTGCTATTTTATGGTGAAAGGAGATATTATTCTCAACCAAAAAATTACAAATAAGGGTATTGAGGTGGATAGAGAAAGGATAGAGGTTAATGATAAATTGCCTTCTCCGATCTCAGTTAAAGGTATCTGAAGCTTTTTACATCATGTTGGCTTTTATAGGATGTTCATCAAGGACTTCTCTAAAATTTCTAATCCTCTAAGCAAGGTTTTAAAGACGAAGGTAAAATTTGTGTTTGATGATGTATGTCTAAAGTCCTTTAAGTACTCAATTCCTTTGAGTGCATTAAGGAGAGGTTGATTTTAGTTCCCATTATTATGTCCCCAAATCGGTTTTACCATTTGAGGTTATGTTCGATGATAGCGGAGTAGTTGTGGGTGTTGTCCTAGTCTAAAAATGTTAAAAAGTCCTTCACCCTATCTATTATACCAGTAAGGCATTAAACCATACACAAATGAACTATACAGTCACTGAGCAGAAGTTACTTGTGGTAAGTTTTGCCTTTAAGAAATTTTGATCCTACTTGATAGGGACCAAGGTCATAGTTCACACAGATAATACAGCGTTGAGGTATCTAATGTCAAAGAAAGATGCAAAACTGAGTTTGATACATTGATTCTTCTTGTTACAAGAATTTGAAAGAGGTGAAAGACCGAAAAGGCACTGAGAATAAGGTTGTTGATCACTTATATCGACTCGAGAAGAAGGCAATGCAGATTTTAGGGGATGGGATTTACATAGATGATACTTTTCCAGATAAGTGGGTATTGGCAGCATCTCAAGACTTAATCCCTGATTTGCTGATTTTACCAATTTTTTGGGAAGTGATCTTGTTTTGGAAGATTTGTCATTCTAGCAGCGAAAACAATTCATGCATGAGGTGAATTTTTTTTAATGAGCCTTATCTCTTTCAAATTTATGCAGATGGTGTTATTTGTAGATGTATCCCTGAGGTGGATATATGAGTATC
Organism: Capsicum baccatum var. pendulum; assembly: GCA_030864225.1. Taxonomy (NCBI): domain Eukaryota; kingdom Viridiplantae; phylum Streptophyta; class Magnoliopsida; order Solanales; family Solanaceae; genus Capsicum; species Capsicum baccatum. The sequence goes on along the minus strand of CM061558.1, from coordinate 67,387,105 downwards.
CCTGAGGCTTGTCATTCATCACCAGTTGGGGGTCATCATATAGGTACCCGCACAGCCTACAAGATTCTTTAGTGTTGGTATTATTTTCCAATGATCTACAAGGATGCTCATGACTATGCTCAAGCCTATGACCAATATCAACGACAAGGGAATATCTCGCGAAAACATGAATTCCCCATAACACCTATCTTGAAGTTAGAGTTATTTGATGTTTGGGGAATTGATTTCATAGGCCCGCTCATGATATCCTATGGATGAAGAACATTCTAGTGGAAGTCAATTATGTTTCAAAGTGGGTGCAGAAGATTGTTATTCTAAATAATAAGGGTCAAACTGTCACTACATTCTTGAAAAAGAACATTTTTTCTCAGTTTGGCACTCCATGTGCGATTATCAATAATGGTGGGTCTCACTTCTAAAATCGTCTATTTAAGACCCTTCTTGATATATATGATATGAAGTATAAGGCGGCAACACCTTACCATCTGCAAATAAGTGGGTAGGTAGAGGTCTCTGATAGAGAGAATAAGTCCATATTGGTGAAGATTATGGATGCCAACAGGACTAACTTATTAAGGATGTTAGATGATACTTTGTGGGCCTACCGGATAGCTTTTAATACCCCCATAGGTGCCTCTCTATATCAGCTTGTGTACGTAAGGCGTGCCACTTGCCAGCCGAACTTGAGAACAAGGCACTATACACATTAAAAAAGCTCAGTTTGGAGTGGAACGATGCAACTAAGTTGAGAATGCGCAAGGTGAATAAGTTGTATGAATTCTGGCTCTGTGCTTATGAGAGTTCTTCTTTGTACAAAGAAAAGATGAAGCTTTATCATGATAAAAATACCGAGAAGAGAGTGTTTGATCTCGGTGATATGGTCTTGTTATATAATTTAAAACTTTATTTTTTTTCCTAGCAAGTTGAAGTCTAGGTGGTATGGACCACTCACCATACTTAGGGTGTTTCCACATGGTGCTATTAAGCTGGGTAAAGCCTATTGAAGGTGAACGGGTAGCGTGTCAAGAACTATTTAGGTAATGCTAATGAGGTGAAAGTGGTTATTGATGTAAGCCTTGGCAAAGTCAGAGTAGCCAAGGTAATTGAGTCATGCTGCAACGTTAAATTAGGTGCTTCATAAGAGGCAACCCATGGGCTTGTTGTGAAGTCTGAGAAACCAACATAGTCATGTCGTGCCACAATGTTAAATTAAGAACTGGGTTGGATGCATACCTACTATTTTAGTGTTCACACTAATTTATCTTTTTGTAGGTGTAAAACATGAGGAACTACTTATAATATAGCAAAACAGTTCAAAATTCAGAAAATTCCAGGTAAGGGGACATATTGACCCACTTATGGGGGTCCTAAGTCCCACTTAAGCTAGGTAAGTGATTCAGTAGATGCCTAATAGAAAATCAAAGAATTTTTGACCTCTAAACTTTCAACTACAAACCCATTTACGAGGGTCATAAGTACCACTTACGACCTCGTATGTGATTAGTATGTGATTCACAAGTATGACAACAAAAAGTTTGGAAGGGCAAAAAATTTTCTACCACTTACGACCTGCCACTAACGATTCGTAAGTGGCGCCGTAAGTGATAAAAAAAATTTGCGTCCAAATTTTAAGAATATGGGTCGGTCTCGAGTGGATGTAACACAGATCGACCAGCCAACGCCCTTAAAAACTCAAACTCAATCCTATTCCCACACTATTCTCAAATTTTATAACTTCCACTTGATTTTAAACTTTCCAACTCCCTTTAGAATCAATACAAGGAAAGAACTTTTTCCATTCTAAGTACCAACTAGTCTATTTGCACACACAAGGCGTTCAGGCTAGGGTTTCATCAATATTTTTCATTCTTCTGCTTCATTGAGATTAAGGTAAACTATCTTGACTCCTACTAGGATTATTGTACTTTAACAAAGAAAAGTGAGTTGGTGCTTGAATATGCTTGCAACTTGTGTAAAACTCAATAATCTTTCTTGTAGGAGCCTAGAATAATCTAAAGGTTCAAACTGGTTAATTGTTCTTGAATAAATACTTTGTGATCATTCCCTAAATGGAAGTAAAAGTTGAAAAGGTTGATGTAAATCCATAATGTTACATGAAATACATGTGCTTATAAACTTGATAAATGTTGTTGTGGGAAAATTGGGACTTGAATAGGCTAAATACACTGTAAGGGGATGTAAAAGTTGAAAAAACTAGTAGTTTCCTCAAAAGGGTACCTAAGATGGCACCTACGAGTCACGTAATTAGCAGTTATGGGCCATAAGTGCCTTCGTAGGTGTCAAATTTAAAGCCTTAAAAGTATAGGGCTTTGTCTGGAACCTACAAAAGCCACTTATGGGCCATAGCTGGCACCTACAACCCATAGGTAGTTGTCATAAGTTCCCCACCCTAAAGGTTTTGATTTTAAAAAAAAAATTTATTCGTCTCTTTTATTTCAAGCACTAACAACTGATTTTCCAGGTACTATGGCACCTAAGGCAACTTAGAGGAAGGGCATGAAGTTAAGGCTTTGGGATGAATTCCCTGAGCATAGTGGATCAGTGGAGAAGTACCTGATTGCCTAGGATAGAGCAGAGGCTCCATAGACTAGGAGGCAGCGATAAGCTGCAACCATCGTTGCAGCCACTTTAGGTATCCAGGGCACTCAGCCTACCCCTTCACAGACTCAATCGGGCACTCAGTCTGCATCTATACAGGATGGGGCTCAGAAAGCCATATCAAGACTAGTTCTATAGTCGAGGATAAAGTCGGTCAGGACTTTACTACCACACTCTCCCCAAATGAAAGAGGGAGAGAAAGTTTTTAAGGATGGGTCTGTGAAGAAGGAGTTAGATATAAAATAAGAGGTTAAGTCTAGATTAGTATCTGGTTTGGGTGATCAGGAGAGAACATAGGACCCCCTGTCTGAGGAGAGGTTAGAGGATGAGTTGGCCTCAGTAAGTGAGTTAGCATCAGCAGTACCCTAGTCTGACGAGGGTACATCTTAGGTGCCATTTTAGGTCTATTCTTCCTCAGTAATGGAGATAGATCCCCCTACATAGGATCCTCAGCCACCCATTCTACCACCGGCTGACCTTATTTAACTCGACACATATCGGGAGATACCCATTACTAAGATAAACCCAAAGTGGTACGTAGGGGATACTGACTATTTATGAGTGGGATAGCTTTATTATTGAGGTGTGTCATCCTAAGAGGACTATTTAGGTTGATTAGAGATTTGAGTTATTAGGGCTAGCAGGGTAACCATACCTACGGGCCTCGTTTGAGTGATACTAGTTGGGATGGATGATTCAACCCTACGGATCCTACAGCCAAACCTTGGTTAGGGAGTTCTATATTTCCTATGCCACCACAATCGCTTTGACCAATCTAGAGGCATAGAGTAACCCCAGTTAGAGAATACATTGGTGAGGGTATTTTAGGTTGATATTTTAGAGCCAGCCATCTGCCGAGTTCTTTTTAGTCCTGACTATGTAGCTCCGGTGTCTACAGTAGAGTGTGACTTTTAATTGAGATTAGCGTAAGATAGATTCTCCATGAGAGATGTAGATTCTAGAAATACAATGTTAGGGTTGGAGAGATAGATCACCAACCATATTTCAGACTTAGGTGATGATGTATCTTGGATTGAGGGAAAGAGGGAAATTAAGAAGACAGTACTTTATTTCACCACCAAGTTTCAGTGGATAGTGGTGCACTTTGATTTGTGTCCGACTATATCAAATAACCTATTGACGTAGGATAAAGATTCAGTAGTTGCGCGCTTGCTGGAAAGATATGAGGTTGAATTTATAATGCTGATCTGATATGAGATGCATGAGTGGGCCTTCAGGGACATGACTATTCTTTCCTTCCCTTGCCTGATATAGAGGTTATGTAATGAGGCAAGTGTGCCTAAGATTCTATATGTGGAAAGCATACCTTAGGTGACAAGCATCGTACATACTAGCATGACTAAGGATCCGGTGAACCCAATCCTTGCCCATAGAGATCGGGCACCTTAGATTATGATTTTGGCCCACTTTGAGGGGTCTTTAGCTCCAGCAGATCATGTTGATAGGCCAGAAATAGATGTTGATGTGGTTGTTGATATTGTTACAAACGATTATCGAGATGCGTTTGAGGTTTTATTAGAAAGGGAGGGCCCCCCAGCTACTTTTACTTCAGCCCTAACCTTCACTTCTGAGCTAGTTGGGGGCATTTTATGTGCCCCCTTATCCTATTCCCACTGCCACTGCCACTGCTATAGCTAAAGGATTCATTATAGTACTTCATGAGTTCTTGTAAGGCCTAGTAGAGAGGCAGAATAAGACTATTTCCCACCTGATGGATGTAGAGGTTGAGCTTGCCTCTTTGTATGTGAAAATTTGACCTTAGATATGAACAACGTTAGAGAGTGCTGAGACTCAGATTTGAGCTGCACTTTAGGATGAGATATTAAAGTTTACTAGTGAGTTGCACGCAGATTGATGCTTTTGAGGGTTGTATTAGTGTGCAATTTTAAGTTGTATTAGCTCCTGATCTATCTGGATTAGGAAGGAGGTAGCCACGCTAAGGACTGAGGTAAACTCTCTTACTGAGAGTTGCATTCCGTTCATTCCTTCTATTATTCTTTTATTCACTCAACCCATGCCTTCATGTCGCCCTAGATGATTTAATTTTTTTGCTGAGGAGGAGTCGGTCCCGGTGGTTGGGACCAATAAATCTAGAGAGAAAGAGTTGCAGGACCCTTTCATTCCATTTAATCTAGCCTTTAAAAAGGCCACTATTAATCTTAGGGATTCTACAGCAGTAGATGTGCTCATACATGCTTAGATTACAGTGGGTGTATCTTCTAGTAGTGCCCCCTACCGCCACCACCTCCGCCAGTTGAGATACCCTCAGATGGGGACGAGCATAAAACAGATGCCTAAGGTGTCCCAGGTATTGCCTTTACTCCCTTGTTTTATATTGTAGTCACACACTACGAATAATGCATAGTCTTTTAGTTGGGGTGGGGGTATACCACAGCCGCCATGGGTTTTTGTTATCATACTTTTTTTTCGTCGATTGTGGTACAATAGTAGAACCGACATGTTTAGGTTATATTTTTATTTTTATTTGTGTTGTTTTTGTTTAACTAGGAGGAAAATAAGTACATAAAGGGCAGTTGATGCATTTTGTTTTTATTATGTTTAAATACGTTAGAAAATTAATACCTCTCCAAGAAAATTATTTTTGAATTGTGCGATATGTATATATAAGTAACCATTGTGAATCTCGTTATGGCATTAGGATTGGAGACATAATAATCATAGCTAGCATTTGCATGAACTGGATAGGTAGTAGTTTGTGATACAACCATGTGTTATATGTGTGTGAGATACTTACTTAGTTATCTTTGTTTGTTAAATCCAGAGCTTGTCTAGTTAGTCTTGCCAAGGTTTTAGGATAGTCGGTTAGGAGAGGTTCATATGTCGTTCTTGAATTAGTCCACTTTTAGCCTAAATAACCTTCCTAATGCGAATAAGTATTCCTTGATCGCTATTTTGAGCCTATATAGACTATTTTTATTGTTTTCACCTTTCACCTTCCCATTTTAGTTACAATGAACCTGTTTTGGCCCTGGTCCTCCTTGCACAATCTCAACTTAGCCAAAATCTCCTAAGTTGAGGGTGGCTATCATAAGGGTACATGATTAGAGGGTATGAAGAGGGGTGTAAATAAGATAAAAGTAAGTAGGGCTAGGTATGGCAGAAAGAGAAAAGATAAAAATAGGAAAAGCAAACAAAAAGGGAAAGAATAAAAGAAACTGCACCCATCCTGAATAAGCAATAAAAAGAAAAAATGGAGAAATAAAGACACAATAAAAATAGTTAGTTGATAAGTTGACCCCTAATGTAATTGTAGTGCCAAGAAGGCTTAGTCACTAATTTCCTAAATGTGTCATACCAGCCCCCAAGCCTACGTTACAAGCCAAGTAAAGTCCTATAGTGATCCTAATCTGATTGTTTAAAAACTAAGGTAAAGAAAATAAGGGCAAGCCTATGGTACTCTATTCACATTTTTGAAATTCTTTGTGAGTGTAAGTGTCTCATGATTTTCCCCTCATTAACATGCATGATTCTACCGAGTATGTGGGACTTCTTTGTTGTGAGAGTGCATGGGTTGTGTTGCTAGCTGCTTATCTGTTTGGGTAGTGTGACTTGTACACATGCTTGATTATGTGTTGCTAATGCAATGTCGTAGCCTGATTCCCTTATGTGACATTGTTGTGCTATATATATCCCTACAGTTGGTTTTAAAAGGTTAAAAGTAGAAGGGGGTGATGTTTGTTTAGCTGAATTTGAGATTGACTGCCATAGGTATCTTAGGTTTCTCTTAGTTAAGCATCATTTTGTATTTTTGTTGTGTTTTTGTTACCTGAGGACATGCAAATGTTCTAAGATGAGGGTGTTGATGTGTCATGATTTCATGGCAATTTTGATGCTTAAAACCAGAAAAATATGCAAATACTTAGTTTTGTTTTGGTAGATATGATGTGTTTTTATGTCTATTTTGTAGGGAACTAGGTTTTGGAGCTTAACAGGAAGAAGTGGAGTCCAGATTGAAGAAAATCCTACTTAGGAGGCTACTTATGTGTCATAGCTAGAACTTACATAGCGTAGGTAGTTATCGTAGGTCTCAAAAGAACTAAATTCAGAGAACCTGAAAGTGAAGTCTTGATTTGACACTGACAAAGGAGCACATATGGCACGTAAGTGCCACTTACGACAGAGCACCTATGTCACGTAAGTTGTAGGACATTGAAGTTCAAGGAACTTGTAGGATTGAGAATTCTCTAGTTCTTATGAGCACGAAACCTACTAGACATTGGTATCACCTATTCCCCATAGGTACCAACACATGAGAAATTACTGAAGATTTTAGGAGCCTATCACCTACGTAGCGTAGGTTCCACTTACAGCCCATAAGCGGCACCATAAGTGGTCACCGACTTAATTTTCCCTATACATTTTGATGTGGATTTCCAGAGTTTTTATGTAACCTATATACTCTTTTGATGTTTTTAGTTAGTTTGCGCACTTATACTATTCACAAACATATATTTGATTCTAAGATTGGCTTTTGATCTTGGAATCTCTTTGTTCTTAGTTTTTTGTTGATTAATTGATTTGAGACTTTGTGTTTTATTCTTCTATTATTGTGAGATTTCTTCTATGATTTCTTTTATAAATTCCATGGTATTTCTTTCAATTATGAGAGGCTAAATAACTTAGCTAGGGTTGTGGAAACCCTGGCAAAATAACAAAGTAGGGGAAGTGTGAGGTTCTTCTAGATCATTATTTACACTTGTATTTTGATCTTCTTCAGCTTAATTGTTTTCTTAGCAGTGTCCAACAGTGAGACCCCACCTGTATTCGAGATCGCCTTCACAAAAAAAGATTGAGATTGAGAAAAAAGATTACAATAGTGATTCGATGCTATCAACCCTTATCTAATAACTTGATACCTAAAAGGTGATAGTTAAGTCGGGATCAAAGACAAGGGTTAGTAAGGTGACACCCTGAAACTCAAAAGGTTAAAGGTGAGATTTATCAAAGTGTTCACAAGACGGTTGATAGTACCTAGCTTTTCGATTCAGCATGTGTGGATATAGTGAGATAGTTGGATTGAGCACGAAAAACCTACGGATTTAGGAGCCAGGGGAACACAATCCTAATGTTCATCTCAAATTAATTACAACTGAAAGAAATAAGACTTGCTACGTTTTACCGTTTACTACAAATTCCCTTCATTTACTTTTCTACACTTTCGGCTTCTTTAGCAAGTTCGAGAGATATATTCGACCTACTATCCTCATTCAAGGAGTGGATATCCCCGTTGATTCTTGCAGCATTAATGAGGTGCTCGGGGTACCCCACATCTCCAGTTCTGACTACATAGCCAAGGTCTGAGAAATAGACATAGCGTGGCTCAGGGATTCTCTAATTGCAGAGAAGTCTAGGGATCCAATAGTTTCGACCTCGACTGAGGGTGTCAACAATTCCTATTTTTTAGGCGATACTAGAAGGTGGCTGAACCTGGTGGCCAGAAAGATTCGACCGTTGAACAACACTACTAACGTGACCTATCTTTGGGCCTTGGAGGTGAATTGTGCTATTAGGGGTATTTGGTTGGACGTAGGAGAGAAGATAATGATGGAGTGGAACGACATCTACCGCGGCCCTAGGAAGGGTCCCTTCCTTTCTCGGGCTGGTGTCGAAGTTGTGCAGACGAACGGGAGTGCTAGAGGAGCCCATTATTGTGATAGAAGAGATGGGCATTCCCTTCCACCCTTCTTTGTGAGATAACCCTCATCCCAGAAGAGGAAGAAGAGAAGGGCAGATAGGGCAAAGAGCTGAATAAGAGGAACTCAAATTAGAATATTATAAGATTTTTAGATTCTCATGTAAATAAGAACTTAAAATTAGATTAAACAGTAAGCATCAGCACAATTACTGTATAAAAAGTAAATAAAAATTAAAGTAAATAATGTGTATATATGTAGAAGCTGCAAAAAGTAAAAGCAAGCGTAGGTATTATATAGCTTCAGTTAAAACTGAAGGAGAAGAGTTATATAAATGTAGGTAACTTCCTCTATGAAGATAGAATACATTCTAAAAAATACAGCTATTTTAACATTTAGATGTATAAATATTTTTAAATTTAAAAAAAAAAAACTAATAATTAATTCATAACTAATTAACTAATTTGTCTTAAAAATTAACACGTGTCATTTTATAATGCTGTCACTTGATAACTTTTTAGACAAGATTTTCTTGCTATATAGTATAAATAGATGAATAGGATCAACCTATTCCATAATTTGATTCATTATTGGTTAATTTACGATTGGATAACTTCACTACGATCATACATATACTATATAACCTCCAAATATAAACGTATTCCATTCATGGATAAATTATATTAAAATTTGACTTTGACTACTACGATATCACTACACAATATCATATATTCACCTTAAGTTAAGACGGCATAAGTAATAAAAATATATTATTGCAATGTACAACAAAATCAACCTTTAGTATAATATATTATAGCAATATAACTAAAATAAATTACCTTCATTTTTTTATATTTATTTTTACAGAAATTGACCAACTGTGGTCGTTTTTATTTATACTAAATATTTTTCCTTTTTTTAACTAAACCGAGCATGCGTGATCCGCAACATTTAATAATAAATATTTTTTAACGTAACCGATCAAATATTGTCGGTAATAATTTAAAAAAAGAAAATATATAATTTATTTTACATAAAACATAGAAAATGAATAAAATATTTTAAATTAATTTTTTAAGTTTTATATAAAATATATTAAATATTTATCCTTTTTAATTTATTACCGACCACTTGCGGTCGGTTTCAATCAATTATTTTTTCATGGGTTAATTTAATTATTTTTGTACAATTCTTTTACTAGGAAATTTCTTTTAAAAAATATTTTTTTCCTAAAATCGACCACTTGTGGTTGAGAATTTCTGACCAACTAGCTGTGATCGATTTTTCCTTTTTTTTTAGTAGTGTGTGGATTTTTAAAAATGCACCTTCTTTCGAATTTAACTTGAGCGCTTACTTAAACTCTAGTTTTAATAAATGGTTTTCAAAATTATCTATTTAAATGATTTCTTAATTATTCTAAAATTAAGTGGTGGATCTTAATTATTTTTCAAATAAAATCAAATAGATTTTTCTGCCACGAAATTATGAAATTTTTTACTATTTAAAAATGATTGTAACACTCCATACAAGCATTGCCGCCACAACGTTAAAATAAAAACTACTACCGCCATCTCCAAGTCATGAGTGGAGTAGTTCTCTAAAAGATTTTCAACTGCCTTAAGCCACAGCCTACTACCTTCCCCCTCTGTATTGATGTGTCGTGATTTTACGGCACTTTTGATGCTCAAAACATGAGAAATAAGCTAGTGCCAAGGCCTATTTATGTGGATATGACGTGGTTATGCTAGTTTTGCAGGAAAATAAATTTTGAAAGCAAGAAATATGAAAGGAATAAAAAATACACGTAGTGCTTGCACTTGATGCTTGGCCACGACCCATTGGGTCATACGAGCTATGGCTTAATTGTAGTGTTAATAGTGAGCAAGGTCTTAAAGAGTGAAGATTAAGTGTTGGCCAACGACTACATGCTACGAGCCATTGGGTCAAACAACGAGTTTTCACCTGATTCGTCATGGAGAAAAGTTCCAAAAGACCCAAAGGTGAAAATTCATGACAGTGGCTATAGTGATCCCTAGGAGCCGTTAGGATTAGAGATGAGTCATTGTATGACTCATCCTGATCTAGAAGAGAACAAAGTCCTGAAACTTTACAAATAGGATTTAGGGAAAATAGATCACCCAACGAATCATCTGGTATCCTTACAAGTCACAAACCATCATCACCGACTAGCAAAAAAACAAGAAAACAGGCTATAGGTGTATGCGATGAGGCGTATCCAGGCCATATGACCTATCACTAGAATCGTTCCCACTGTCGACTCAATTTTTCCTATTATGTTTAGGACAGGATTTTTTTTGTATCTATTAATACTCATATTATGTTTAATGTTTTAATTTATGATCTATAATTATTCTTTTGTCCATATACTTCTTTTGAGAGTTTAAGTCATAGTTGAGATTTGTGATTTTAATTTTTGTTCTTGTAAGTTCATAATATGTTCTCTTTCTATGATTACTATTGTGTTCTTGCAATTATGAGTAGCTAAACCTACAACAACTAGGATTGTGAGAACTATGACGGATTAAAAAAAGTAGGGTTTGAAGTACATAATGATTGATTGGTGTTTATACATGTATTATTGTTTTCTTTTGCTTTATTGCTTCTAACGTTTACAAATGTTAGAACTTGCCTTACTCTTACTTGCTTTAGATTAAGGGGTAACAAATGGAAAAAAGGAACAAACAATGGAGACTTGAAGCTATCAACCTTCACTTAATAGCTTAAGTCGTGGATGGGAGAAAGCTAACTTGGGATCCATGATTAGGGTTAGATTACAAAACTCATGAGACGTGGATGCATGATTGAGGATAGTTATCTAATATGGTTTGGATGGTTATTTAGATGAACTTAACTTATCAATTCTGAATGCTAAGCATAGAAAGAAATCATTAGTACAAAGAACCTCTATAGTTTTGAAGTTATGGGGAACACAATCCTAGTGCCTCTTCTCTATTGATTACAAACTTGAAGAAATTCATAACAGTTACTTCTTAAAAAGACAACTTACAAAACCTCCATGTATAGAAATATTTTACTAATAGCTTAGATAACCACATCGACTGAGACTCTAGCATATTCCCTGGGGGATCGACCCTAACATAATTGAGTTCTACATTTGATTCATCGACTACTCTATAGCTCATAGTGAGGGTAATTGTGGCAACATAATGTATCAAAACACAATCAAGACTAATTGTTTAAGTATCACAATACACTGTAAAACCTTTACCCTCCGCAAGTAAGGTCAAGATAGATGTTGAAGTCAATAAAGCCTAGAGCTTTAGAAAGCTCTCATAATATTCATCGAACTACTGAAAAATAATATTTTACCAAGCCAATCTAGCTAAAGAAGTTGTAATACAAGAGAAACCTTGCATGAACCATACATAATATCCAACCAAACCAATGAAACTACGAATCCCGTTAGGTGAAGTAGTCCTAGACCAATCTCCAATAGCATCAACCTTAGTTGGGTAGACCATAATACCCTTCTTGGACATATGTAAGACCCCACAAAATTCTATGCTTAATTCAGTCCTGTAGAGCATGAAAAGAGGTCCTAGACTAAGAAATTTCAGCTAAGTATTTATACTTAGAATTATTTTTAGCCTTCATAATTTGGAAATCTTATTTTACGACCCTTATGACCTTAAAATATTGATCCTTGGATTGAATCATGATTAGTTGTGTCAATAGGTCACCTCGGATGAGTTTTAGATTTTTCGGACCTTGTTTGAATCATATTTGGGTGACCAAAATAGTAGGTCGATACGATCTCAACGTGTTGCGTTGCGCATCGTGTCGATGAATATTTTTTCTGAGCTTTTAGTGCAAATTCCAATGAACCAACGCAAAATCAATGCGGCACGTTGGTCATTGCGTTGATACCATTGATGCGGCACATCGATTGCACATCGTTGGGCATGTTTTTAGTAATTAAAAGTCCGCTTCTAGATGGGTATTTGTATCATTTTTTCCCACCTTATATCAGTCCCAAAATATGAGATTAAGCCTTTTTAAAGGCAATATTCACTTATTATTAACAAATCCTCTCAAGAACAAATCCTAACCCATCAAATTCAAGATTTAAGTCCTAAGAAATCCACCACAACTTTCAGAGAATTAACAATCAAGGTATGTTAGGTATTTATCCTTGGGTTTCCTTTCACCCATGGAGCCCAAGAACCCTATTTAAATATACAAGTTTATAGATTTATGATTTCCATGTTTGAAATTGATTGTATTCATGTTCATGATAGTAATTGGGTTTCAATCCATGATTAAATTACAAGTTTCATGAAACTAAATAGCATGTATGATGAATACGTGATTATCATGATAAACCCTTAAATTTACAATTGATTATTACATCCATGATTTTCATGTGTTTACTATTAATATGTGAAATAATCATGCTCCCCAAGTGTTTGCTAAAATGCCTATGTGGATTGGATAGTAAAACCATGACATGTCATTATGTGATCCCATTCATATACATGTTCATGTATATCAAGTGTTTGAAAAAATATCCAAATGAGTGTATTGTTAATGAGCAAGTATTGTTACGCTTTTATGATCATGCCATGCTTTATTTTCAATGCTATCGAGTCCTGGGGTATTCAATACCCAAAAATTTAGTTAATTACCTAGAGCTATAGTAGTTATAGAATAGTCTCAGTAATGTCATGAACAGTAGTACTCAGTCAGTTAACACGATCAGTAACAGTTAGTCTAACATAGTACAATTTAGTGATCAATTCAGTGTCTATTCTGTTGGGAGTAGGATTTAGCACCGAGTGAACTCAAGGATGGGGGGTCACCTGCTAGTAAAGGGTATGATCCTTAGAAGCAGTCTTTGTATTCCAGAACTATGTAGCCAGCATAGGTTAAAACATCAATATGCCAGTTGAGGGTTGATGAGGTGTTTTAACCTACCAGTTGAGGGTACCACCATTCTCATTTAGGGTACCTACCAGAAGAGGGTGACTCTTCAGCTTGTCTTTACCCGTGGCATGGTACTGACACCTCTTTAACTGGGGTTACAGGTTGGACCCCAGTTATCTTATTTGGGGTATGTCGGTTAGATGATTACCTCCCATAGTTTTAGTTTTACTCTCAATATAGAACTCAGTTCAGTTCTACAGAATCAGGATTGTCAGACACAGTCACTCAGTATCAATAATTCAGTTATCAGTAATCTCAAATATCAGTTACTCAATATCAGAAATCAGTACTCAGCTTTAGTAAAATTTCATATATAGCATACATATATATGTACAGTATTCTATACTCAGTATTTTATACTAGTTTCAGTTATCCATGTATTTTTATTCAGTTTATATATATCATTCAGTCAGTTACTTTTCATGCATATGAACCCCTGCATTCAGTTCTACCTCATCTACAATACCAGTACATTCCACGTACTAACGCATACTTTCTCTTTGCACTATGATGTCTCATATCATTGGTTCGGACGCTCAGGCTCCTGACCGCGCATAGACAGATTCAGATAGCAGCAGTAAATTCAGTAGTAAGTCCTCATCTATCAAGGATATGCTTTTATTTCAGTATTTTCATTAGCTTCAGTATTCAGAATGCGAATTTAGTTGGGGGCTTTTCCCATCAACTCCACTTTCAGATAGTTCATCCTTATTTAGAATATAAACCTTATGGCATTCCAGCCTAATTTCCATATTATTTTAGTATTATTATATAGTGCTCAAAGCAGGTACCAGTCATGGGTTAGTTTGTGGTCCTTCAGGGTCGTAAGCACCATGTGGCGTTTAGGGTACAGACTTAGGGCGTTACAACATAATACACCCCAATAATTTCATAGAGCTCAATCAAAACTCAAACTTTAAGAACTTAATATACAAATTCACATTTCTAAATCTCTGAAGCACAATCCTCAAATATTGTGCATGCTCTGCCTCACTCTTGGAGTACACCAAGATATCATAAATGAACAATTATGAAAGAATCCATATAAGGCCAAAATACTCCATTCATTAACTCCACAAATTTCATCAGAGGATTGGTTAATCCAAAAGACATTACAAGGAACTCATAATAATCGTACCAAGTTCTAAACACTATGACACCCTAAAACTGATCAAATAAATCATCAATCCATGAGAGAGGATACTTCTTATTTATGGCCACCTTATTATACTATCAATAGTTGATACACATATTCAATGACCAATCATTCTTCTTCACAAATAATATTAGAGCACCCCAAGGTGAAACACTAAACTAATGAATCCCTTGCTCAACAAATCTTGCTACTATTTTCTTAACTCATTTAACTCTACAGGAGACATTAAGAAGTAATAAAAATAGGCTTGGTTCCTGGAATAGCATGAACTTACTGCACTTTAGATGCTTAAGACAAGGAATATTTGCAAGTACAAGGACATTTTTGTTGATTTTATGTGTTTCTTTTGAAGATTGTGGGCTTTTTAGATTTAGAGAAGAAAAATGCTTAAGATTGGACAAAGTTGGCATTAGGCAAGCCTTACCACATTTGTGGGATCAAACCATGGTCTTACCTAGGATCTCATACCATTGAATCAGAGAGGCTACAAATTAGAGGCCTCTTATACGAAAGGAACTGCAATCATAAGTTGATGTCATGATTGTACCATATGATCATGAGTGCGCAGGTAAATTCACATCTTCACGATCTAAGTACAAGAGGATTAGATGATATCTTTCTATAACCGTGCCTTGGAAGAGTGATCATGCCAAATGGTTGTGGAAAGAAACTCTAGTTGTTGCAAAGTCTTATAACTTTAATATTATAATAATCAGACAACAATATTCTGTGGTCGAACATTAAAACTATGGGTTTGTACTGAGCATCGTACCTTGGAAGACTTGAAAATGATCAAGTCCAAGTACAAACCACAATAGACAAAGGATGATCGTGGGTCCTAACCACGATCGTACCTTCTTCTCGTCTAAGGCAACTGACACAGTTTTTCTTTTTTTTAGAGTAAGACTTATTTTGTATATAAATACTCTTGTAGGGTTATTCTTATAAGGTTACACAATTATTACGTATATTACTTTATCTTTTACAATTCTAAGGCACTTTTTTAGGATTTTATGAACATTATTCCAAGGTTTTAATCAAAGCTAAGTTTTTAGAGTTTATTTCCTATTGTAAGTTCATAATTATATCTTCATGTATGAATTCTCATTATGTGCTGACGAGTGTGAGTACGTAAACACCATAACTAGAATTGGGGGAATCATGATGAATTAGAAAAATGGATTAAGTGCAAAATCAGTCTAGAATGGTCTGCTGGCATGCATTGGTGTTTTCTTTTGTATGATTTTTTTCTAAAGAATGCATAAATTATGCACTCATTATATTCTAAACTTTCTCGGAAGAGAGGTATAAATTTGGAAAAGGGAATAACAAAAATATTTAAAGCTATCAACCTTCATATAATATCTAGATCTATAACAAGAATAGTTAATCTAAATAAAAAAACAAGGGATAATAATGTGTCACGATGCGAGACCACCCCTAGTCCTAACACGATGCTTGGAACCACATGTGATCCCAAACTAACCCATATATTGGCATACGATTGAGAAACTAATTTATAATATATTACATAGTTGGTTTTGCTGTGCAAAATTATAATTATGACAAAATTTGGGGAAAATATAATACTAATACAATTTACAATATGATAAAACTAAAGAGAGAACTGAAATTACATAACTGACTCTGACTGACATCAATGAAGCCTCTACTATACTGACTATAGATAGCTGGGACATGCCTCTAACTACCACTAATCAATACTTATGGAAAGTCAAAATACAACATAGTACATGAATTAAAACTGATTGGAGTCCCCAAAATAAGAGAACTCATCACATGCTGGCTAGAAGCTGCAACTGTCTGATTATGATATGTAGGCTATAACTGGTACCTATATTATGAGACAATGTAGCACATAGACATATATATTGATTAGTACTTCTGGAATGTACTGAGTAAGTGGGGGTGAATGGAATAAGTAAAACTGAGTTCATGTGAAATCTTAGACATGCATGTCAAGTGTAAGTAGACTCACCAAGAAACTGAAATAAGTTGAAAGGTGATATATCTTAAAACATGATTAACAAACAAAATATGATAATCTGGTGAATCACTGCACTTAGTTTCTTAAAAACTATACTTTTGTAATATAAGTAGAACTGAAGCTGGAAAATAGTAAAACATAGATACTGATTGAATACTTGGTCTGAAATTACATGATAGAAACTGACATAACTCGAGGATTTAAATATACAAACATAATAAGCACGAATGCATAAACATATAAAACCAACATAAAATATACTAAGCTAATCTGATTAACTAATTTACTAATAGCTGAATACTGATCATGTAAACCTAAACTGTACTTAGTTTGAATGACTGGACTGGAACTGTGGGGTACTGTGCATATGAGATAAGGAATAACTGAACAGCATGAGATAAATAAGCATGAATGCATAAAAATTGTGATATCTGAGAATGCAAGACCAAGCATAAATCTATAATCTAAAATAAGTCTATAATCTGAAAGACTAAAATCTGTATTATTAAATAATTATAAATCTGTATGCTTTGGTCAAGCAAACCTGAACTGAATATATACTTAATACTATACTGAGACTGTAGGATCTAGCTATAACTAACAAGCTGATCCAACTAGTAACCCCAGTTGGAAGGGTGTCGATACCTTGCCAAGGGTATAATTACTGACTGACAATGTAGATTCCATAAGGCTGAGCTGATGTCCGAAAGGATGAGGGTGTCATACCCAACTGATGGGGGACCCCTCAGAATCTATGATGGCACCATAAGTTTGGAACTTAGGGACTGCTACTAGTGCCTTATGGCTAACTGACGGGGGAGACACCATCCCTATATTCGTTCGATGCTAAGTATTACTCCCAACTGAATGACTTTGGCATTATTGGTTGTTTAACATGACATGGTACTATACTTGCAATTGCTGATCATGAACATAATATTCTAAAGATGATAATAAAACCATGGTCTGACTGATTCATTACTTGAAAACAGAAATCATGTAAACACACAAAGACATCAGGTGTTCATAACTCACCAACACTGAATGGAAATAGCAATGATGACATATAAAGCTTTAAGAAAAAAACCATAATAAGGTATCATTATTCAAATCCAACATTTATACATTTCATCAAACACATGGGATTCATGAATTTAAAATATGAGAATGTTGCTAAAATCATGAGTTTAAGATATATACTAGAATTCACTTGAATAAAGCATGGGAAACTCAAATTCATAACATAAGGATTTCAAAATCTTGCATGGAATCACACATGGGCTGATTTAAATTAAAATCACCATAAAAAATGAAATTCAATCTTTCTTGAACATATAAGATATCATAATTATAGAAAATTCACTCTTCATTTAAAAGAAAAAGGCTTTTTTGGGCTCCATGGGTGAAAGGGACCCATTAATGAATACCCCAAATACCTTAAACCCTTAAATTGAAAGAGGAACACCAATCTTGATGATTTGTTGAAGTTTATTAAACTTGGGGAAACTTGGAGTCTTGATTTCTTGGGGAAAAAGAATTAAATTTGTTCTTGAGGAAAGGGAATGATTTTCTTGGGAGAAAAATTAGAGAAGAAGGGCAATTTATGCCCTAACTGATGCCCCAAGTTATGATATGAACGATTGGGTTGAGGTGAAAAAAAACCCAATTGCCCTCAATCATTTAAATAAAAAAAATGGATATGACTATGTCGCCGTAACACGATCTTATCATGGTGGTTTATTGGTTCTGACAAAAATGATTATAATTTTTCGCTCAGAAATCGAATTATGGAGAAATTGATATCATTGGAAAGATAATTCAATTATATACAATTTGGTGGGTCTTGAGCTGAAAAATTCTACAAATATTAAAACTTATACATGTTCAAAGTTGACCCTTGTAGGATCGAACACCAAACATTGGACGAACCAAAGGCGCTTAACTCAACTTTGTTCTAGGTGATTTCTATGAACATTTTTCATCTCATAAGACTTCACATACTAGTATAAAGATTATGAGACATATATTTAATTTATATATCAAGAATTAGACACAACTCTCTACCACGATGCGGTATATGCGCCAATGGGAATAGCACCGCGACGTAGCACTATCGCGGTCATTTGCTGGATTTGTGATCCAAACATAATACAATCCTCGTCCAAAAAATTTGAAATATTTTTGAGATATACTTCTTAAATCCCTAAACATGAATTAACTTTAAAACTCATGTCTTGGGGTCGGAAAGGCCAAAATAAAAATCGTTGACGTTTAGAGGTATTGAAAGTAACTAAGTTCCCAACACTTAGTGAACATTTTAGGCCTTAATCCCATTTTATATGCAACTAAGAAATGAACTGAGCTATGAATAGCATGGGGCATTACATAATGCAACACTTGGAGTCTGCAAAGAAATGAGTTAGATTCATTTATAACAAGGTCAGAATATGTTTAGGTTATTCAACCTTTTCAGATTTTACATGCAATGCATCAGGATAATCGATTAGCACGAATAACCTATGGAGTGATTAAGTCATAGAGATCACAATCCTAGTAGTCATCTTATATTAATTACAAATCCAACAAAAAAATGCTTGTTACTAGTGATATTTTGTTTCGCAAAACCCCCATTTTTACTTACTAGCCAATCACTTTAACAAATACTTAATCAGCTTTAGTCCTATTCCCTGTGGGATCTATCGCAACCTGGTTGGTTTTATATTTGATCAATAACCGCTTTAAACTTTTGGGAGGTGTAACTTGGGTAACATCAGTGCTCGACTCAAAGTCAATGCCAAAATCAATATCTCTATCTAGAGAAAAACCTAGAAGATTCATAGAAAACACATTCTAAAACTCTTTCACCACTTCTCTAGCTCCAAAGAAGGTGTCTCTCTGCGACTATCATGAACATAAGATAAATAAGAAAGACAGCCCTTATCAACCATTTAATAAGTCTAAAGAAAGATATCACCTTCTTAGGAAATGAACACTAGTTACTTTTCCACTCCAACCTCAACATAGTCGACATAACAAAGGTAACTTTCTTGACATGACAATCCAAGAAATTATGATACAAAGAGAGCCAATCCAAGCCTAAAATCACTTTAAAATCTACCATATCTAGAATGATCAAGCCCATCCAAGTATCATACCCTAAAAGAATCAAAATATAGGATCAAAACACCAGATCCACCTTTGAAAAACCACCTACTAAGGAAGCAATATGACTAGGCATAGTAAGAGACTCACACATTGTATCAAAACCCAATGTGAAACATGTAAGAAAGTAGAACTAGGATCAAATAATATTGAAGCATGTCAATGTCAAATTAGAACAATACCGTTGATTGTTGCATTAGAATCCTTCACCTCGAGCCTACCTGAAAAAGTACAATAATTACCATGCCCACCTCCGAACATAGTACCTCTATAACTAAAATCACTAATTACCAAGCTCTAACCGTATTAACCTAAGAATACCTCAACCATTTTATGCATCCCCTTTAGTTTAAGGCATTGGTACACAGTAAGCCTGTATTTAAGAACTCTAAAGTGCACTTCCCTGTCTATGCTTGGGGTAATCTCTCATAAAATATCCTAATTCACTATAATTAAAACACCTTGTCCTATAAAAATACATTGTAGTGGTTCAAAAGAACTAAAGTTCCCACAGCAACCTAAATACCCAAAATGAGATCCTCTAGAATTCTATCATAAACTTTAGTAGCCCTAACTATTATACCCAAAAATCTATAATTGTGCATGAACTGTCCTGTTGTGCTCATAATGTTGCCCCCTACTTGAGAATCTATCCAAAGATAATGAACCATTGAACCCACCATATCTGTGAACCCGCTTGTCATTTCCTTTATAGGCATGACTATAAACACCTTCAATACTCCTACCATGGTCCACTATCTTCTAAAAAGTACCCCAGTAGTCACTAACTACTCAATAGCCAAATGAAGAGGGTTAATTAATCCTCTCATAAAATTATCTATTTATTTCTTCTTTGAAGTTATACTCATTAATGCATTCTAGAAAGGGCATAAAACTTGGTTTCATACTCAATAACGTCAATGCATTCTAGAAAGGGCATAAATCTTGGCTTCATACTCAAGGGCTATCATGATAGCTTTCTTGAGATCATCAAACTAGATGCTTAAATTCTTTCTCATGATGAGAGGCCTGTACTACCCAAGGAAGGCCTTAAAGAATTATGGCAATGTCATAGGGGTGACCCTCCTAGCCTATAATCAATAAAAGACCTCCACTACTACTTTGTTTCCCCTACCATATGACAAGTAGTGTAGTCCATACCATGATACACAACCAAACTAAGATTATTCAACCTTTGCTAAAAAACAAACAAAAAACTCATAATTATCCTTTAGGTAAACAATGATATTTGGGAAGACCCATCCTAACAAATTTGTCAAACATCTACTGCTCCTCATCTAACATCATCTGTAATGACCTAATTTGTGGTGATTTGTGTGAGATATTTATTTCTATGTGATTTAACTATTTTTGCCCCTTTCTATGGTTACATTGTGGTATTTCTAGGGTATAGGGATGATTTTCATGGTTCCTAATGCATTTCAATATCATTTCTGCGAGATTTTGTTTTGATGGTCTTAAAGGCTTATTAGTTGACTTCGATCAACATCTTTTGATCTATTCATCAAATGCAAAATAGACTACACCAAAAGATTCAAAATGTCAATTTTAGATTGGTAACATGGTAAGTGTAATTTTACAATTTTGTATCTCATTTATTTCCTCTATTTTGAAAGTTATAAAAATAGGTCTCAAGTGTCAATTCTGTAAAAATAATATTTTTTTGAAAATATAATATCGCCATTGAGTCTGGAGCATTGAATTTGATAGGGTAGCATAGTTTATTTGCTTTTTTGAGATTTCGGATGAATCTCGAAGGGCCTTAAAGACATGAAATTTTCCAAGTCTCTACAGCTGGTGCACCATTTAGCTAAGGCAGCCGCTAAAGCGACACTTTGGCTGCTTTAGTGGTAGGATCTAAATCACCACGTGGCCACTTTAGTGGCTGGCTACCTACTGGGTAAGAGAATTTTAGCGGCCCTCGTTTTCTTTAGTGGAGGGTGCTAAAGTAGCCTTTGTCTACTTTAGCAGACTAGTACGCTTTGGCGGGTACCGCTAATGCAGTAAATATCCACTTTAGTGTGACCACTAAATCAGCTATTAGATCGCTTTAGTATCACCTGGAACCTAGGTATATAAATGCTTGGCACCTGGGTATATAAATGTTTTTCTCATTTTCTTCTCCATTTTTTAGACTTAGAGCATGGGGTTTTGAGTTCTTGAGCTACTTCTTCCTTTTTTAAGCTTGGTTAAGCTCCAAATACCTCTGTTAGTCATTTTCCTTTGATTTTTATCATTAAAACCATATTAAAACATGAATTCAAAGATGAAAACTAGGGATTTTCATCCGAAAGTCCTAAATTAATGATTCATCAATTTAAACCATAATTCTAAACCATTTTCTTCTATGAGTTCCTTTAATTATGAAAAATATATCTTTGGGCAAAAATTCCAATTTTGCCCTTCTTTTTTGTGAACCCTTTAGAAGATCTATTCTGACCACGACCCAAAAATTGGCAATATGGGTATCATTGGTTTTTTTAGATGTGTAGATTCTATATTTATATGTTTTAGATGATTGCGGATTTGTTCATGAGGCATAAGCTATAATTGAAGGCTTATTTGTGTTGACTTTTGGCATTTGAGGTAGGTTATGGCTTAACTTCCTTCAAACTAAGATGGATAGCAAATATTGGTATAAAATCATGTTATGGGTATGGGGACTAATCATGAAGATTATGTTATTACTGTGTTATGCCCGTGTGAGGGCTATATTGTTGATTATTTTGTGGCTTTTAAGATATTATCTGTTATGTGTGACCGTGTGGGGTTTTATTTAATGATAAAGGCGTGATATTTGAATAATTGGGTGTTATCTTTGGTGGAAAATTGTCTAAATTTGTAATTTTGTGGTATCAAATATGGTATATCTTACTCTATTAGTATGTGGATTATGTTGGACCATGAATGACTTGTTTATTGAGTGGATTTATGGCTCACACACTTGGTATATTAGGTGAATTAGAAATTCTCATTTGGTTGGTTGTGAGTATTGTATCCCCATATCATATTCATTCATAAAATATTGGTACCACTATGGAAATATTAGAAACACTGGTTTGTGATATCATTATAGACCCTCTCCAAGAGATGTGCCAAAGAGGAGTCAGGGATATGGTTATTGTCTATTGGATTGTATATGGGTTGATGAACCCCTATTGGTTCTACCTAGGATCATAGTTTGGTAGGTTTATACAGAGGTTATATGACAACCTCATACATCATATTACATCATCATTTTCATAATCATCATTATTTTTATTATATTTCATATGTATATTGTGTTCATTCTGTGTGGTATGATTGTCTTTGATGTGATACCTTTCTATATGTACGTCTTTCCATATCTATAGGTGCTATATTTGTATTCTTGTATTTTCTTTCTTATATTTGTGTATGGTATATTTGAATATGGTAAAAATTTTAGTGAAGATTATGTGGGCTACCATTTGGGGCATTATCTAATTTGCAGGTGACATGCCCTTAGAGTGTATTTTGTATGCTTTATTTTATACTTTGCTAAGTCGGCCTATAATACCTACTGAGTACAAGTTGGCCTTACTCATCCCTATTTTTCCCTTTAAGTGTAGATCCAAGTATGAGTGTACCATATGATAGTTGATTCCAGAAGTACTAGAAGTCTATTCGAGGTAGCAATTGATCTATGCATCCAAAGTTGACTACTACCTTTTCCTTCTCTAAACTATGTCTTTTTTGTATTCAGAGATAGAGTTGCTTCTTTTTGGATATTTTGTGTATGTTTTGACCTTGATTTGTAATAGTTAGTTCTTATATTGTGACCGCGGGTTTTAGGGATTTGGTTTGGTATCTTGATTATTTTTTTTGCTATTATCATGTTTTCATGGTTCGACTTTATTTTGGGAGTCTTGCGTTAGGTTTTGGTATTATCTTTCATTTTATATTAGTTTGTGTGATACGCTTACTTGTCAAGGCTTACCGTGACATATACCATCATGACTTTTGGTTTTTAGGTCGTGATAAATTGGTATCAAAGCCAAGTTTATTGGTCTCAATAATGTAAGAATAGGGTGTCTAATAGAGTCTCACAGATTGGTACATAGAAGTCTATATTTATCATTGAGAGGATATAAGATATATTTAGAAAACTTTCCTTATTTTTGTTCCTCATCATGAAGATCTTTCATACTTTGTGTTCTAAATTGAGTTTCATTTTTTTCTCTGTAGATGGTGATAAATAGATCTCGTGAGAGATGTGGAGCCTTTATCTAAGGAGAGAGCCTAGTTTAAAGAGTGAGTTGCGAGTCATAGATGGGCTCGAGATAGTAAGTAGACATAAGGATCTACCCCATCTAGAGATAGCACTAAGGGTATCTCCCATGAGCCTCAGGTTGAGCATGTCAGAGTTATAGGGCCTACCCTAGTCCCACCGAGTTCTTCTACCCCAGTCTGAAAGGGGTTACTGGTTCTTTTATTGACCTGATTAGAGGGTGCTCCTTTGAGTGAACTTGGTGTTCCTCCATCCCCTAGCATTATACCTTTGTCTGTGCCAGAGTTTGCTTATGGTGTTCCTCTGGTCCATAGTATGGATCCTTTGGTGGCATCAACATCAGTGTATGGTTTTCCACAGAATCCAAATTTTATTCCCCCTTTAACGCCTATATTTGAGTATGGTATTTTAAGATTAGGAGTTTAGCCTTCGTCTATGTTCTCTTCTTAGGTGAGATCTCATCCATCCAGATTCACTATGCCTCTTATTATTATAAATACAGTTATTTCTTTTGAGAATTAGAAGAGGTTTGAAATAATTACTCATTTGGTTCCTCCTAGGCTTAGTTATTATAAGAACGCCTATAAGTTCTTGATTGATTGTCATGAGAAATTGCACAACCTTGGATCGCTTAAGTCCCATAGGATTGATTATACTACTTATCAATTGACAGATGCCACTAGGGATTGGCAGAGGTAACTTATTAGTTACAGACCTCTCGATTCTCTTGAGATGACTTAGGATCAATTTGTTGAGGCCTTTTTGGAGAGGTTTGTTCCTTACAATATGAGCGATCGAATAAGAAATAATTCTAATCACTTGGAGCAGGGGTCTATGAGTGTTATGGAATATGAGGCACATGTTTATGTCTTGTATAGATATTCTTATGCCAGTATTACCATTGAGTTTGAGAAGATTCAGATGTTTGTGAAGGGGTTGGATGTTTCTCTTCAGCTAGCTACGACTCAGATAGTAGTGTATAGAGTATTATTTTTTAGCTTAGTGGATCATGCTAGGAGGACTAATTTTATTCTTTAAGGATTTTAGGGAGGCACCAAGAAGGTGCACCATTAGGGTGATTTCATAGGCCATACTTCTTGAGGCAGAGATTCTAGAGGTTTCTATGGGTATCATGGTAAACCTATATAGGCAGCATCTCAAGTATTAGGTCTTTTAGTTTAGCAGTGTTGGATGGCCGTTCTAGCTCAATCGTACCTTTTATTATTCAGTCTGGCTATAGAGTTTCTTTGTGTGTGATAAGGTTATCCATGTGGCCAAGGACTGTCTCTGACGTATTTTTAAAGCTACTCTTATTTTAACTGTGAGGGGAGAGGTTCTACTAGAAGTGCATGGGGCAGAGGTAGTGGTGGTCGTGGGGGTGTCCATGGATCTACTCAATTAGGTGGAAGTCATGGATAGTGCTATGCTATACTCGCTACAGAAAGGCATAGGATTTTGACACTGCTATCATAAGTATTGTTAATGTTTGCATCAGATGTACAACTATTTTATTTGATCCGAGATTGACTTTCTTATATATGACTACATATTTTGCTTTGCATTTTGACTATGCTTGTAAGCCTCTTGATGTTCCTATTCATGTATCTACCCTCGTAGGATACTCTTTAGTAGTGGATCGGGTGCACTGATCCTGTGTTGTGACCTTTGTTGTTCATGAGACTTGGGTAGATTTAATTGTCCTTGATATGGTGGATGTTTATATCATCTTGGGTAGGGATTGGTTAGCTTCTTATTATGTCATCCTAGATTGTTATGCTAAATCATCAATTTAGCTCTGATAGGAGTACCAAGGATAGCTTGGAAGGGTATGCTTTACTCGGGTCCAAAGAGAGTTATATCTTTCCTTTAGGCTCATCGTTTGGTAGAGAGGGATAGTTTGTCTTATTTGGCACATATTCATGATACTAGTGTTCTTTCCCTTTCTTTCTTTAATTTTATTTATGTTGTCTGTGACATTATAAATATTTTCCCTACAGATTTGTTTGGTATGCCTCTGTATTGTGATATTGACTTTGTTATTGATGTTGATTCGGGCACTAAACCCATTTCTATTTCTCCTAACAGGATAGCCCCAAAGTGTTAAAAGATCAATTGAAGGAGTTGTTAGATAAGGGATTTATCTAACCTAGTGTATCATCTTGGGGTGTGCCTGTCTTATTTGTGAAGAAAAATGATGGGTCTATATATATGTGTATTGATTATCGATAGTTGAGTAAGATAATGGTAGAATAAGTATCCTCTTCCTCGTATTGATGATTTGTTCGATCATCTTCAGGATGTTTCAGTGTTTTTAAAGATTTATTTGATGTCTTGGTATCTCCAGTTGAGGATTAGAGCTTTAGATATCCTAAGATAGCTTTTTGGACTCAGTACAATCATTATGAGTTCTTGGTCATGTCCTTTGGGTTGACCAAAGCCCTAATCGCATTTATAGAGTTGATGAACCGAGTTTTTCGACTGTATCTCGACTCTTTTGTCATTGTATTTATAGATGATATCTTGGTTTATTCCAAAATTAAGGCCAGTCATGAGGAGCATTTATGGATTTTACTTCAGAGATTGAGGGATGAGAAATTGTATGATGAGTTCTCTAAGTGTGAGTTTTAGTTAGAGTCTATTTCTTTCTTAGGTCATATGGTAACTAAGGATAGTATTATGGTCGATCTGTCCAAGATTGTTACGGTTCGTGATTGGTCCAGGCCTAATTTTCCTACCGATATTTAGAGTTTTGTTGGTTTAGCAGGTTACTATTGGTGTTTTATTAAGGGTTTTTCATCCATTGCATCTCCATTGACCAAGTTGAATCAGATAGAAGATTTTCTTTCAGTGGTCCGATGCTTGTGAGGTGAGCTTTTAAAAGCTCAAGGACTTGTTAACATCAACTCATATCTTGACTTTTCCCCTTAAGGGTATAGGTTTTACCATCTTCTATAATACTTCTGGTGTTGGATTAGGTCTTGTGTTGATACAGAGAGGTAAGGAAATTATGTATGTTTCTCAACTATTGAAGCCCCATGAGAGGAATTACCCTTACCCATGATTTAGAGTTGTGCATGATTTTATTTGCTTTGAAGTTAAAGAGGCATTACTAGTGTGGAGTTTATTGTGAGATTTTATCAGATCATCACAGCCTTTGTGAGATTTTATTAGATCATCACATCCTTCAGTATTTCTTCACCCAGCGAGATCTTAATATAAGGCAGTGTCATTAGTTTAAGTTGCTTAAAGACTATGGTCGTACTATTCTCTATCATTCAGGAAAGGGTAATATCATTATGGATGCCTTGAGTTAGAAGTGGACTAGCATGGGTAGTTTGGTGCATCTTTTGACCTAGAAGAGGCCTTTGGCCTTAGAGGTTCAGTATTTGGCTAACCAGATACTTAGGTTTGATATTTTAATGCCTGGGTGTGTTTGGGAATTCGTTAAGGCTAGGTCTTCCTTGTTGGAGCAGATTCGAGCTCATCAATTTGATGATATTGGGTTGAGAGTGATTTAGGATAAGGTGTTGAGTGGTAAGGCTAAGGAAGTCTTGTTGGATGTGGATGGTGTTTTAAGTATTGGAGGCCAAGTTTGTGTATCGCAAGTGGGTGATTGGATTAGATTGATTTTGGAGGAAGCTTATTGTTCCAGGTATTCCATCTATTCAGGAGTACTAAGATATATCGTAATTTGAGATAGCATTATTGGTGGGCGGTATAAATAAAGATGTAGTGAACTTTGTTGCTTGTTTCCTATATCGCCAGTAGGTGAAGGCCAAGCATTTGAGGCCTGGTGGTTTGCTTCAAAGGTTACCCATTCCCAAGTAGAAATAGGAACCAATCACTATGGACTTGTTTTTAGGGTTTGCCTCATATTTTTTGTGGTTTTGATAGTTCTTGGATCATCGTAGATTAATGGACCAAAATCTTCCAATTTTATTCCCATTTTGGTTTGTTTTAGTGCTGAGAGACTGGACCATATCTATATTCATAAGATTTTTCATCTTTATTGTATGCCAGTGTCTATCATCTCAGATTAAGGTTCAGTATTCACATCTCTCTTTTGGAAGACTTTTTATAAGGATTTAGGTACCCGAGTTGATCTTAGTACAATATTTCACACCCAGACCGATGGTCAGTCAGAGCAGACTATTCAGGTTTTGGAGGATATGCTCTATACTTGTGTTATGGATTTTGGGGGTCAATAGGAGTAGCATCTAGCTTTGGCAGAATTTGCGTATAATAATAACTACCATTCTAGTATTGAGATGGCTCCTTTCGAGGCTTGATATGGTAGGCGTTGTCTCTCTCTAATCGGTTAGTTTGAGGTTTTACAAATTAGACATAGAGGTACAGACTTGCTTTTTAAGTCCATGGATAGAGTTTGGGTCATTCAGGATAGACTTCAAGTGGCTCAGAGTAGGCAAAAGTGCTATGTTGATCGTAGACTCCATGACTTGAAATTTAGTATTGGTGATTGTATCTTCCTTTGTGTGTCACCCATGAAGGGTGTGATGAGGTGTAACACCCTTCAAATTTCAAGTATTTTATTGGCCCTCTCATGATAAAAATGCTGATTTTTGACTTAAATTGTGTTTAGGCATATGAATAGGGTGTCTCGGGAAGGTATCAAAATTTTTTGATGGGTTTGGGGTGATTTTAGACCCCGAAAGCATTGATCCTCCACGATATCCCCATGTCACGGAGGCTACACTCTACTATACCAGCATGGCATGGAGGATAGTCTCCACATTTAGCAGTGTGGCACAAATGTTAGCCTCCGCAATAAGGTCTGTACCACGCTGATATGTAAATGGCGTGCTGTTTTTGTTTTGTTTATTTGGGATGAGGAGTATTGGGGTCTTTTCGCATATGAAAGACCTTTAAACACTATATGAACCTATTTCCATCAGTTTTCACAACAAAAAAGTTGTTATTTTACTTTCAAACTCAAAACTCTAATAGAGCATAAGGGTTTCACCATACGTTCATCTTTCAGGTTTCAAGCTATGGTTTACCTTCCAATTCTCGTGTGTCTAAGGCACGTACTTTTTTCCCTATACTTGTATTTTCTTAATGGCATGAAAATTGGCTTATTATTCATGGTTTACATATTGGGTTGTGAACTATGGGTTGAGCGTATTGGATATAATTATTTAAATGTTTTTCCATGGTTTGCATTAATTCATTATAAATGAATTGTTGGTTTATATACTCATTGGGGTACATGGGAATGATGAATGAGTTTAGGGGTATAATGGATTTCCCAAATAATTGGTTTTGGTATGGAAATTGATAATAACCTTGACCCACTTGCATAATTGGTTTTGGAATCTGAATTATCATTTGGTTTGACTATTATCTTTGAAAATAATGCATTGCATAAATGGAAAAATGGTTAAGGATGGTTTTGAAAACCTTCTGGGGTATAATTGAATCCCCTAAGTTGACTTTAATAATGGAGTCTGGGGTACAAGGATTCCTCAAGGTAATGGCTTAATGACATTTGCTTGCAAGCTATAGGTGGTATGATGATACCACTTAATAGTGCCTTAATGATTGACTCATAATTATAATGTTTGGGTTATGTGTTAAAGGTTTTAATTGGGCTTGAAGGGGGTTGTGTAGCTAGTTGTGGAAGGTGGAGGTCCCGGGAGGATCGACACTATAAACTCACATTTGACAATGTTAGGGTTAGTCTTAATGATCATTTGCTTATGTCACACTATATATATATTTGTATCATGGATGGTGAAGGGTAAATATTCCTCAGTCTTTTATGGTACCTCCAGTTGGTGCAGTTAATATGCACTGGGTCCCTTTCAGTAAGGGGAGCTGAACCCATATAGCCCGTGGGTGCGGGTTTTGGACGGTCAAGCTACACAGTCCAAGTTAAGTTTTTTAAAGATCATGCTAAGCCCTGTTCCCTTTTTTTATATGTGATATATATATAGATGTACTGCATATGATATTATGCATTGGTTTTAATTGTGTCTATATTATGGTTCTTGGCATTATTTTATCCTTTATCATAGAGTTACATATTAGCGCTCTGACCGCTAACCATCTTAAGATGTTGTATCCCTACACGTTGCAGGAACTGGCCATACTTTTATTCCTCCTGCAGAGTGACTAGGTGATCATGGGATAGCTCATGAGTCAGACTGAAGTAGTGAGCTTTCATCCTTCAAAAGAACCCATTTCATGCTTTGGGTTTTTGTTTGTATTGACTCTTTCTTTTGGATTTATTTTTTGTTAAGGTTGAGGTCATGTCCTGACCAGACTATCTTTGGTTTTATTAGAGGCTTTGTTGTACATTGCTGTGGACATGGGTATTATGGTTTGTTATCAATATTGGTCATTGGGTGGTGCTTGTTGGATATTGATCTATCATAAATTCTTTGAGTTTTCTTATCATATGTTACTTTATGGTAAAATTTATCCACTGCTACGTGTTCTTGGTTCTGTTGGACTAGGATAAGGTGGTGGTCTTCGATCCTCTGTATACTTCAGATGCCCATCACGGCCAAGCCTACAAAGTTGGTACCAGAGCCTAGGTTTATGGTCAATGGGTGTCCACAAAGCCATGTCATGTAGAGTCGCTTTTATGGGTGTGTAGCATGCCATACTTATAAGGGAGAGGCTACGAGGCATTTAGGAATTTTTCTCTATCTTGTTGTCTTATTTTAAGTTATAGAGTCTAAGGTCTTAGATTCCTCAAACTCTCATTTATTCGTCCTTCATATCATGCCTCCCAAATGATCTGAAGCTCATGGAAACTCATTTGTCCTGCCTGAGGGAAATGTGGGTGGATCTCATCCAACTTATGGAGTACAGACCTGGTCAAATGTTGCTTCTATTGATTGGCCCCGTGTAGTTCTAACTGTCTTCACTGATCCTTCTCTAGCTAGTGTCACTTATACTAAGTCACTTTATGGAGATATTACCAATGCTGAGTTTTGCCAATCCATTTCTCTGTTGACCCAATTGGTGATATGTCAGTCACATCAGATGAGTTCTACTGGTATTACTAGGAGTTCATCTTAGGCCACTAGAGTTGGAAAGTTTATGAGGTTGAGCCCTCCAACTTTCACTGGTACTAAGGTTAAGGAGGATCCTTAAGCTTTTATAGACAAGATGGAGAAAATCTTCTAAGTTATGCATGCTACTAACGTAGAGGGTGTGTAATTTGCTACTTACCAGTTGAAAGATGTAGCATACCAATGGTATAAAGAGTGAGAGCAGCTTAGGGATGATGTTGATTCCTATCTGTGAGATGATTTCTCTAGTGCCTTTCTTGACCCCTTCTTCCCTAAGGAGTTGAGAAAGAAAAAACCTGAGGAATTAGTCAACTTAAATCAAGGCAGGATGACAGTGAAGGAATATGCCTTGAACTTCAATCAGTTGTTGCGATATTCTCCTGAGCTAGTATCTAGCATGAGGGCTAAAATGAGGCAATTTGCTTCTGATTTATCTTGTAAATTGATTTTGGAGAGAAAGACTGCCTTGTTGTACAAGGATATGGATATCTCTCGACTGGTGGTGTATATGCAATAGGTTGAAGAGGAAAAGATAAAGCAAGCAGAGGTGGGGAAGAGGCAGGGCAAGAAGGTTAGGTATTCGGATTAGGGTGAAGTTCAGCAGCAGAGTGGAAGAGATGGTGGGAAATGGTCTACGAAGAAGTGGGGCAACTCTGGTTCCTATTCAATAGCTAGTGCATCTTATCTGAAGTCATCCAGAGATCATCATTTTCAGAGTGGTGATGGTTATAGGTCACAGAGTGCCCAATCTCAAGCTAGAGAGGCCCAATCAACTCTATTATATTCTCCTTACAGACTTTGTGGTAGGTGGCATTGTGGTTTCTGTAATGATGGAAGGAATCAATATTTCAAGTGTGGCCAGTCAGGATATATATTGAAGCATTTCCCCATGGGCAAGGTCGATATGGGGGTTAATAAGATTCTGATTGTTATGTCATCAACTCCTGCACCAAGATGTGCCTCTTATAGTACCAGCACTAGTCAAAATTACCTGTACACTCTTGCTACCCATCAAGAGTCTGAGTCATCTCCTAATATCATTACTAGAATGTTAAAATTCTTCTCTCGTGATGCATACTATTTACTTGATCCAGGGTATACCCTTTCTTATGTGACCCTATTTGCGGCTGTGTATTTTGGTTTCGATCCCAATTATATTTCAGACCCCTATTCTATTTCTACCCTACTAGGTGACTTAGTGGTTATTAAAAGGGTCTGTAGGGGTTGTGTGGTATCTGTTGGACGTAGGGAAACTTTAGTGGATTTGATTAAATTAGACATGCTAGATTTTGAGGTTATCTTGGGGATGGATTGGATGCATTCATGCTATGCCTCTTTAGATTGTCGGACCCGTAAGGTCATCTTCAAATTCTGTAATGAGCCAGTTATTGAGTGGGAAGGGTATTCCCTAGTGCCTAAGGGAAGGTTTATATCATATCTTAGAGCCCGGAAATTAATTTCCAAGGTGTGTCTTTATCATTTAATCCGAGTTAAAGATTCTAACTCGAAGGGTCCTTCTCTACAATTCATTCCCGTAGTGAGTGAATTTCTTAAGGTTTTCCCTGATGATATTTTGGGCATCTCTCCCAATAAGGAAATTGAGTTTGGTATCAATCTTCTTCCAAACACTCGTCTTATCTCTATCCCTCCTTATAGAATGGCTCCAGCTGAATTATAGGAACTTAAAAAGTAGTTGAAAGATCTTCTTAACAAGGGTTTTATCCACTCTACTGTGTTTTTATGGGTTGCTTCATTCTTTTTGTACATAAGGATGATGGTTCTCTTTGGATGTGTATTTATTATCATCATTTGAATAAGGTGACGGTTAAGAATAAGTACCCTCTTCTTAGAATTGATGACCTATTGTACCAAATTCAGGGTGCTAAGTATTTCTCTAAGATTGACCTTTGGTCAGGGTATCATTAATAAGACTGTTTTTCATACCCGATATGGACATTTTGAGTTCTTGGTCATGTCTTTTGGGTTGACAAATGTCCCAGTGGCATTTATGAATCTCATAAACTAGGTATTCCGCCAGTTTTTGGACTTGTTCGTGATTATTTTCATAGATGATATTTTGGTATATTCGAAGAACGAGGTAGATCATGCCAATCGCCTATGTATTATGTTGCAAACCCTAAAAGATCAGAGTTTGTACGCTAAGTTTTTAAAGTGTGAATTTTGGATGAATGATATTACTTTTCTGGTCATGTTGTTTCTAGTGAAGGGTTTATAGTGGATCCATACAAAGTTGCGGTGGTTAAGAAGTGGCTTAGACCCACTACTCCAATCAATATTCAGAGCTTCTTAGATTTAGCTGGTTAGTATAGGAGGTTTGTGGAGAGCTTCTCATCGATTTTCTCACCTTTGACTAAGTTGATTAGAAAAAAGTGAAGTTTCTGTGGTACGATGCTTGCGAGGGAAGTTTTGAGAAGCTGAAAGATAAATTGACTTATGCTCTAGTTTTGAACCTGCCCGAGGGTACTGATGGCTTCATGGTTTATTATGATGCATACCATGTGGAACTTAGTTGTGTGTTAATGCAGCATGGCAAGGTGGTAGCATATGTTTCAAGGCAATTGAAAGTTCATGAGAGAAATTATCTGAATCATGATTTGGAGTTGTTGGTTGTGGTGTTTGCATTGAAAATTTGGCGATATTATCTATATGTCATCCATGTTGACATTTATTTAGATCATAAGAGCCTGCAATATGTATTCACCCAGAAGGAGTTGAATCTCAGGCAAAGGAGATGGTTGTTGTTGCTCAAGGACTATGACATGAGTCTCCACTATACCCAAGTAAGGCTAACGTGGTTATTGATTCTCTTAGCAGGTTATCTATAGGGATTTTATCCCATATGGATGAGGAGAAGAAGGACTTGGTAAAGGATATTCACCATTTGGATAATCTTAGAGTTCGTCTCTTAGATTCTGAGGATGGTAGTGTGTTTGTGCAAGAGATGGCAAGCTCATATCTTGGCGTTGAGGTGAAGGATAAAAATGTGTTGGATCCTATCTTGATACAAATCAAGGATGATGTGGGTAAGCATAAGGTGATGACTTTTGATATTAGTGGTGATGGTATCTTAAGGTACCGAGGGAGGTTGTGTGTTCCCGGTGTAGATGGGCTGTGAGGTAGAATTTTGGTCGAAGCTCATGAGTCACGTTATTCGATTCATCCTGGTTCAACAAAGATGTATCATGACCTTAAGGAGATTTATTGGTAGAATAACATGAAGGGGGATGTGGCTAATTTTATGGCTAAGTGCATGGTGTGTCAACAAGTAAATATGAAGCACTTAAGGCCCGATGGGTTGTCTCAAGAGATTAAGTTGCCTGTGTGGAGGTGGGAAGTGATTAATAAGGATTTTGTTACCTCTTTCGCGGTCTTGGAACTAGTTTGACTCTATTTGGGTCATTATAGATAGGATGACTAAGTCTGCTTGCTTCTTGTTATTGAGGAATAATTATTCTACCGAGGACTATGCAAGGTTATTTATTCAAAAGATTGTAAAGTTACATGGTGCTCTAGTTTTCATCACTTTAGATTGTGGTATTCAGTTCTTATCTCCTTTTAGTGGTCATTCCAGTGAGGTTTGGGGACTAAGGTGAACCTTAGCACCGTTTTCCACCCGCAGATAGATGGACAAGTGGAAAGGACCATCCAAACTTTGGAAGATATATTTTGTTCTAGTGTAATTGACTTTGGTGGTAATTGGGTAGAACATTTTCCTCTGGTAGAGTTTACATATAATAATAGCTATCACTCTAGCATTGGTATGGCTCTATTTGACGCGTTGTATGGCAAGAGGCATAGATCTTCTATTGGGTGGTTTAAATTTGGTGAGGCAAGGTTGTTCGGTCCTGATTTAGTTCATCAAGTTATGGAGAAGGTGAAGGTGATTTGGGATAGTCTTAAGACCGTCAAAAGTCGTTAACAGTCCTATGTGGATATAAGAAGAAGAGAGTTAAAGTTCAATGTAGGTGATTGGGTATTCTTGAAGGTGTCTCCCGTGTGGGGAGTGATGCAATTTAGAAATAAAGGGAAACTCAGTCCCTATTACGTTGACCCCTTTTTTATTTTGAAGAGAGTGGGGAATGTTGCCTATGAGGTAGCATTGCTTGCAAGTTTGGGTTCTATGCACCTTGTATTTCATGTGTCTATATTGAAGAAATACGTGGGTGATCCTTCCTTGTTGGTGCCTATTAGGAGTGTTGGTATTTTGAATTCCCTGTTATACGTAGAGGTCTCGATGGAGATTTTGGATAGACAAGTTCGTAGGTTGAGGACTAAATATATAGCTTCAGTAAAGGCCTTTTGGAGAAACCATAAGGTGGAAAAGCCACTTGGGAAATGGAGGAAGATATAAAGGCTAAGTACCCATTCTTGTTCCATGGGTCGGGCGAAGGAGCTTAAGGTATGAATTTTGTTCTTCCCTTGTTATTATCCGATTTTATCATTTGATTCTAGTGTAATATTGCTATTCTCGTTTGAAAATACCCTAGCTCATCATTCAGGGATGAATGATCCTAAGGGGGAATAATGTAACACCCTCTAAATTTCAAGCATTTTATTTCTGGACCTCATATGTTTGAGATATGATTTCTGACTTAAATTGTGTTTAGACATATAATGGAGTGTCCCGGGAGAGTTTTAGAATTTTTTAATGGGGTTTGGGTTAATTTTAGACCCCGGGGGAAGTAAGCCTCCACGATATCCCCATGTCACGAAGGTTACACTCTACGATAGCCAGCGTGGCATGGAGGATAGTCTCCGCGTTTAGCAGCGTAGCACGGAGGTTAGCCTCCGCGATAAGGTCTGTGCCACACCGCTATGTAAAAGTCATGTTGTTTTTATTTTGTTTATTTGGGATGAGGAGTATTGGGATATTTTCATCTATGAACGACCTTTAAGTACTATATGAACCTATTTCCATTAGTTTTCACAATACAAAAGTTGTTATTTCATTTTCAAACTCAAAACCCCAAGAAAGCATAAGGGTTTCATCATACATTCATCTTTTGGATTTCAAGCTACGAATTACTTTCCAATTCTCTTTTGTCTAAGGCATATACCTCTTTCCTTGTATTTTCTTAATGGCATGAAAATTAGTTTATTATTCATGGTTTTTATGTTAGATTTTGAACTATAGGTTGAGGGTTTTAGATATAAATTGTT
The DNA here is from genome assembly GCA_030864225.1 of Capsicum baccatum var. pendulum. Lineage (NCBI taxonomy): Eukaryota > Viridiplantae > Streptophyta > Magnoliopsida > Solanales > Solanaceae > Capsicum > Capsicum baccatum. The sequence goes on along the minus strand of CM061558.1, from coordinate 67,351,029 downwards.
TGAATATTTTTCCATGGTTTCTATTGATTCATTATGCATGAATTGTTGGTTTGTATACTTATTGTGGTACATGGGAATGGTGAATGAGTTTAGGGGTATAATGGATTCCCCAAATAATTGGTTTTGTTATGGAAATTGATAGTAACCTTGACCCACTTGCATAATTAGGACAGCTCATGAGTTAGACTGAAGTGGTGAGCTTTCATTCTTCGGAAGACCTCATTTCATGCTATGGATTTGCTTATGTATTGAATCTTTATTTTGATTTCATTTTTGGCTATGGTCGGAAGCATGTCCCGACCAAACTATCTTTAGTTTTGTTAGAGGCTTTATTGGACATTAATGTAGACGTGGGCATTATGGTTGGCTATCGATAATGGTCATTGGTTGATGGTTGTTAAATATTGATCTACCATAAATTCTTTGAGTTTTCTTATCATATCTTAATTTATGTTAAAATTCATCCACTGCTAGGTGATCTTGGTTCTGTTGGATAAGGCTAAGGGGTTGGTATCCGATCCTCAGTGGACTTGATATGCCCGTTATGACCAGGCCCTGGTTTGGGTCGTGACATGAGGTTTGGGAAGAGGGGCAATCTTAGCCCTAGGTATATTGGACCTTTTGAAATCCTTTGGGCTATTGGGGATGTGGCTTATGATGAGTTAGCATTATCTCTAGATTTATCTACTATTCATCTAGTTTTTTATGTTTCTATGTTTTGGCATTAAATTCTTCATAAGTCTCATGTCATTCGATAGGATTCAATTCAGTTAAATAAGCGGTTATCTTTTGTTGAGGAGCCTATCTCCATTCTAGCCATGAATGTTAGACGATTGTAGTCTAGAGTTTTTCTTATGGTTAAGGTCCATTTGAGGTGTCGACCGGTAGATGAGTCTACTTGAGAGGTTGAGTATGATATGCGTAGTTTCCCCTAGCTTTTTGTTGATTCAGGTATTTCTATTGCCTTGAGTTTAAGGACGAACTAGATTCTTAGTGGTGGATAATATAGTGACCTAATTTATGGTGATTTAATAATTATTTCTATGTGATTTGACTATTTTACCCCCTCTTGTGGTTGCATTGTGGTATTTCTAGGGTGTGGGGATAATTGGCACAGTCCAATACATTTTGATGTGATTTGTGTGAGATTGTAGTTTTGATAGTCTTAAAGGCTTATTAGTTAACTTCAGTTAATATATTTTGATCGATGCGTTGGATGGCAAAATGAACTGCGCTAGTAGATCCAAAATGTCGATTTTAGGTTTGTAACATTGTTGGTATGGTTTTATGGCTTTTGTATCACATTTTGACCCTCCACTTGAATAGTTGTGAAAATAAGTCTCGGGGGTCAATTTTGTGAAAATAATATATTTTTTAGAAAAATCTGATATCGCCACTGAGTTCGAAGCATTTAATTTGATAAGGTAGTATAGTTCATTTGCATTCTCGGGATACCAGATGAATCTCAAAAGGTCCGCAGAGACTTGGAATTTTTTAAGTCTCCATAGCTGGTGTGTCACTCAGCTAGTGCAGCTACTAAAGCGCCACTTTGGCCACTTTACCGTCCGTCTACAAGCTGGACTAGGGCATTTTAGCGGCCCTCGTCTGCTTTAGCGAAGGGAACCGCTAAAGCGGCCATTTGACCGCTTTAGCGGCACCTAGCGCACCTGGGTTTGTAATTTTTTTCTTGTTTTCTTAGAAATTTTAGAGGCTTGGAGCTTGGGATTTTGAGTTTTTTGAGCCACTTCTTCCATTTTTATTCTTGGGTAAGCTTCAAATCCCTATTTTAATCATTTTCCTTCTATTTGTACCATTAAAACCTTGTTAAAACATGAATTCAAATATGTAAATTGGGGATTTTGGCCTGAAAGGCCTAAATTAATGATTTTTAGATTTAAATCCCAATTTCAAACTATTTTTGCTTGGATTTTCTCTCATGTGTTAATCATGGAAAATATATCTTTGGGCAAAAATTCCAATTTTGCCCTTCTTTTTCGTGAACCTATTTTGGGGGTCCATTTTAATCCCGACCCAAAATAGGTAATATGGGTATCATTGGCTTTTTTTTAATGCGTAGATTCTATATCTATATCTTTTAGTTGATTGTGGGTCTGTTTTTGAGGTGTAAGTTTGGATTAAAGTCTTGCTTGTATCAGTTTTTGGCATTTTAGTTAGGTTATGGCTCAACTTCCTTCAGACTAGGATGGGTAGCAAATATTGGTATAAAATTATCTTATAGGTACGGGGACCAGTCATGAAGATGATGTTGTTACTATGTTGTACTTATGTGGGGGCCTATAATTTTTATTATTTGGTGGTTTTTTAGACATTATATATTATGTGTGACTCTGTGGGGTCTTATATGATGATATTGGCCTGATATTTGAATAATTGGGTGTTATCCTTGGTGGAAAATTGTCTAAATTGGTAATTTTGTGGTTTCAAATATGATATTCTTAATCTGTTGGTATGTGGATTATGTGGGACCATGAATTACTTATTTATTGAGTAGATTTACGGCTCACACACTTGGTATACTTGTTAGAATTGGAAATTCTCATTTGGTTGGTTGTGAGTGTCGCATCCCCATATTATATTCATTCATGAAACATATTACCACTGTGGAAATACTGGAAATACTAGAAACTCTGGAAATATTGGAAACACTATTTGTGACATCATTATAGACCCTCTCCGAGGGATAGCCGGAGAGGAGTCGTGGATATTATTATTGGCCATTTGATTGTATATGGATTGAAGAACCCCCCATGGGTCATACCTATGAGCATAGCTCAGTAGGTGTATACGGAGATTGTACGATAACCTCGTGCATCATATTATATCTTCATCATCATATTCATTGTATTTCATATGTATATTACGCTCATTCTATGTGGTATGATTGTCTTTAATGTGATATCTGTCAATGTGTAAATCATCCCATATTTGTAGTTATTATATCTGTATACTTATATTTCCTTTCTCATATTTGTATATGGTATATGTGAATATGGTAGAACTGTTAGTGGAGACGATGTGGGCTACCATTTGAGACATTTTCTTATTTCCAGGCGACATGCCCCAAGAATGTATTTTTTATGCTTTATTTTTGACTTTGCTCAGTCAGCCTATGATACCTACTAAGTACAATTGGACCATACTCACCCCTACTACATCCTTTCAGTGTAGATCCAGCTACGAGTGTACCGCACGATAGTTTATTTAGGCAGTATTTGGAGTTTATTCGAGGTAGCAGCTGATGTATGCATCTGGAGTTGACTACTACCTTTTCTTTATCTAGATTATGTCATTCATGTATTCAAATACATAGTCGTTCCTTTTTAGATATGTTAGGTATATTTTGACCTCGAGTTGTATTAGTTGGTTCTTATATTGTGACACCAGGTTTTGTGGGTTTTTTTGTATCTTGATTGTATCTTTCTGCTATTATCATGTTTGCATGGTTTGACTCTGTTTAAGAGTCTTGCCTTGCATTTTAGTATTATCTTTCATTTCATATCAGTTTGGGTGATAGGCTTACTTGTCAAAGCTTGTTACGATAAGTGTCATCATGACCCATGATTTTTGGATCATGACATCATCATCCAAGCCATAATTGGTGGAGCAACAAGTCAAACTAGCAAAACATCAATACATGGAGCCACAACAGCAGCTAGTTATGCCCTAAGAGTTTGAAAACCCTAAACTAGTACCTGCCCTAGTGATTGAACTCCATATCTAGTCTGTGATCTGTCAAGCATGATAGTAGAGCTCCTATCTCAACTACACCCTTCAAGTAACTTAAAATCTAAACCATGGTAGCTTGCAATATTGGTATGGCTATGAAGCATTGAGGAAACTAGGTTGTCCCTACTCTTTGGGGCTGATAAGACACATCCACTACATTAACCTCGATCTCAAGAGATACCACTCTACATGATCCCTAACTAGTGTTGCACGTCATGCCTTGCTTCTTCCACAACCTTTACCCCTTCTTCAATCCCTAGCTAGGGCCCTAGAAGTAGGTGCAAGCACATCAACTTCGGTAGTAGTTGATCTTGTCCTTGCCATATGCTGAAAAAATAAACCACAAGGCTTAAAAATTCAAGAGATAGACTATTTCACAAGATAAAGATTCAAAGAATAAAATTCTTTCCTAATAGTGTCTTGTATCCATTTGAATATAAATATAGATGTCATCGTACTAATCCACGAGACTACTAAATATTTTCTCTTGTATTCGTGAGATGGGTGAACCTAGCGCTCTAATATCAACTTATCATGCTCAAAATAACAAGCGTTGTAATGGCACATATACCTACCCAACCGTGGTAGGTAATCCAAACTCAACAAATACAATTAACTCAAAATAAAGATAAATTAGTAAAACATCGATACAAATACATCATAGTAACCCCAACCTCAAATAAAAATAAACAGTACATAAAAAATTTCAAGACTCATATGTCAAAAGTACAAGAGCAACCTATAAAATAGAATGTCAAAGATTGAAATACAAATTGTCCAAGAAGTAAATAAGATAGAAGAAACTAAGACAATCTCCCAATATAGGATCTCACCACAACTTCGATTTAGAAAAACTCTGCATGAATCAAGGTTTGTGCAGGCAAGTCGTTCTAGGATCTGCTTCAGAAGATGCAAGGATGCCGAAAAGCAGGGATTAGTATACATTAGTACTCAGCAGGCATCATAAATCAATCGAGCTTAAGCAGATATTATATTTAGGGTGGTCATGGTATATTATAATCGAATCGAAATTTTTGATACTATGATTTGATATTACGGTGTTTGATATGGTATATGATATGATTTTAAATTTTTGGGATATTCGATATAGTATTTTGTATTTATAAATAACATATCAAAATATTGAATAGTATACTAAGTGTACAGTTACATAAATAATTTGTATATATTATTAAAATACTAACAAATGTACAACCCTATTTTAGTATAAAACCAAATATTTAGAAGTTGGAACTTTGCCTATTCTTTCTTGATTGAAATGTCTTATTTTATGTTTAATTGATTAGCAAAAGAAGTTGTATGTACTTTATTTTGAATATATTTTCTTACATGTGTTAGTATGATACAATTGTGATTTTTTTGAAAAATCAAATTCGTAATACTCTATCATAGTAGTATATATTATCAACATTAAATAAACTATGATTACCAATATATCAAATCACAAAATACCAAAACCAAACTTCAAAATATCAAACCACACCAAATTAATTTGATATGGTAATAGAAAAGTATTACTAAAAGCTGAAAATCGAAATTATCATACCAAAGTTTTAAATATTGTACCATATCATATCATGCTCGCCTCTAACTATATTGAATAAAGCATACTACATCGAGCCCTACACGTAGAAAAGTCACAGCAGCTCAATATAAAAAAATAAGGATTACCTCAAAATACCACAATAATCAAGGAGTGATACAACACAATGACATATAATGAAATACAATGGCCAATGCCTATTGATACACACCCCTCCATAATGCTATGCTTCAAGGTAAGACCCATGAAGGACTAGCAAGGTCTATATACCCCATTCTGAATATTATCTCAAACTCACAATCACATCCAACATCTTATCTAGGACTAACAATCATGTTCGGCATCTTATCTTGGACTAAATCAATAGAAGCTAGTTCATTTTTTTTTTCAAAATTAGTGTTTCTAATGGTACAATCCGCTGATACATGTGATGAATGAACATGCATGATCACAAAGATAAAAATAAAATGTAGACACAACAGATATGTATATAATCTCAAGAAATATTCAACTCATAATCATAGGCTACAAGCCTCAATATCAAGTCAAAAATCTAAATCTCACATTACTTAAATGATATAAGCCCTAACTCGATCATCATAATATCAATCCATCTCATCAACTATTTTAATTTACTAATTATCCCATTCAATAGCATGCTTTACACGATAAGTCTCAATTCAAGCAAAGTCTGAAGAAAACTAAGTCATAACCTACCTCAAAGTCAAACAACCACGTCACGAACCACCATTAAAGGACTTTTTTCATGAAATAATCTCTATGCACTCCTAATATATCAATAAATGACTATTGTGAATGTGAATCCATAATGCCCATATTGCTAAATTTTTATTGCGTATCCAAAAAGTCACCAAAGCCCATAAGGGAAAAAAATTATTTAAAAATTATATTACCCACAATTTAAGGAGTCCAAATATGAAGTTTTGTTAAAATGGATTTAAAATTAATCTTGAAATAATCAAAACACCATTTCTTAACTTTACACAAAAAATCTCAAATTTACAAGTTGCAAAACTCATGAATAAATCATTGGGAAATGTATTCAAATAGTGTTAAAATATTTTCCAAAGAACTATTGAAAAGCACCTTTTGGCTCTTCAAAAAATAAATTTTCAAGATTTAAAAATTGAGTCTTGGTGTTTGAAACCGAAAATAGAGGTCAAATATTGTCCCTGTGATTTCCTTTTTCATAAACACGGGATCCTCGTCACATTCGCAAAGAAACCCAACTCAAATCCTTCATGATCGCGAGATTCTAGTGATATTCACATCAGGCCCGAACCGTCCCTCTCCCGCTTACTCTTCGCGAACGCAATCTTTACCTCCGCAATTGCTATTAAGGATTGCCCTACGTGAACGCGATGGAGTGGTCGCAAATGAGAATGCCAAATAGGCCCTGTACCAGCCCAGCAACATGGGAAATAAAAATCTCTCGAGCACACCCTCGAAATTCTTTCATAACAAGTGAACACAAACAACTACAATACTAATCTAAAAACAGCATTCTGAACTCAATGAAATCATCAGATTTTAGAACAAAGGTTGTTATCGATGAATATTGACCGACATCTTAAACTTTCAACTTTCCAACCAACTACTCAAAATTCATCTGAATATCTCGGGACTCGAACCAAAGGTCCTATTGATCCGAAAGTTACATTTCAAAGCTGATAAAACTTATGAAATTCTCATATGACCTGAAAAATACTAAATGTTAATTGAAGTCAATCATGTCAACTTCAAAATCTTACAAAATTAAAAACTCATATAATACTCAACCAACCATCTTGAAACTCGTCCACCCACTACCACAGACCATGACCAGTGGCGGAGCCACATTAAGATGAGGGGTTCATCCGAACCCCCTTCGTCGGAAAATTATACTATTTTTATATGGTCAAAAATATTTTTATGTATATATAGTAGATGTTGAACCTCCTTCGACTAGTCTGTATATTTACTATTGAACTCCCTTACTGAAAATTCTGGCGCCGCCACTAACCATGACTAACATAAAACAACTATGAATAGGGATAAAATGACCAAAATAAAACAAAAATGAAAAATTAACATGAGGATTATTACAATGTTGTTTGATAGTGAAGGAATTGAGGTTGAGCAAGAATGCGACGAGAAGGGAATTACATATTTTATTAGTCATATTTATGAGTTGTTGTTTCAAAGTAGGAAAAATATCCTTCAGGTTGCTGCCAGTACTAATGCCTCTAAGATCAAAGCCATGATATATGAAAGTTGGAGTGACATCATTATTAGGTACTCTTCTGCCCACATGTCAACTTATTGCACATCTTTGTCAAGTGATCGTGTACAAGGTGATTATTGTTCAGAAATATTCCGAGCTGCCAACCAGATTATGATATTGTCCCTAAATATTTTATAGCCAGAGTTTAAAATATTTTTAGTTATTAGATCAAGTGTCCAGACATGAATCGTGAGGACAAGATTCTTTTTGAATTTGAGAGTACTATGATGAACCAAGCCAACTCTATTGGACTGATTATCAGAGGGCTTTATTTGAGATCTAGACTAAATTAGCATTTGAATAGATTTTTAAAAAATAGTATTGGAGTTAGGCAAAAGAGTTAATGCATATTATTGTTATTCTTAGGCAAAGAACATGTTTCTCATCCCCTATTCTGTATGCTCTGCTTTCCCATCTCCCCTTCTAGTTTTCCGTTCCTTGTACTTCAAATTTTCAGTTAATGATTGATTTAATATCTGTATTCCACTGTAATTCTATTCAGTTATTATAATATACATCAATATTTTTGTGTTGAAAATTGAGTTTGTTATAATATGTGTAGTTTACTGACATGTATTATAAAGAGCATGTTCATTTCTTCAAAGAACTTTTTTTAGAAAAAAAAGAGTAGTTTAAGCTTTATTTATGTAATTTATCATGGTAAGTATTTGTAAGAATAGTTAGGCAGGTATGGTATATAATTTACTCTAGTCATATAATATTTGCCAAATACTTTTTCTAATACGATTTTTCTTATATCTACTACTTTTATATCTTTAAGTGCATACAAAATAAGTATTTTAAATTTATCTACCATCACATCAGATAAATAATTATTCATTTTCATAAAATTGCTATTTTTAAAATATTCCCTTCAACCATGTACATAACAAAATATGGTCATCTTAGATTACTATATACTAGATTATTCTTAAATAACATGTTCTTCGGTCACTATTAGCATGGTAATTTGGATAATTTTTCCCTTAAACAGCGCCTCTACTCTGGTTACTCCCCGCCACGGCTTCTTGCCTTATTGGTTTCACCTTTAGGATGGCATAGTTCTTAGGGATTTTTCTCCGTTTCCACTTTGCTAATAAACTTCTTAATATATTATTCTTCGAATAATTCTACTATAAAGTAACTAATATGAATTTATTTTATCATATCATGATTGTTGGGAATTATGAATTTAGCTATTCATAATCATAAATAAATATACCTATTCAGGTAGTTTTGATATTTCTGAAGTTTGTTCTTCCATAGCTTTTTCCATTGAAATATGTCTGTTTTTTAATTAACTGAGCAAAATATTTGTTGTGGACAGGAGAGAGTATTGCTTCAACACATGAAGGCTTGCTTTGCAATGCCTTCGGTTTCTTCCATTTATAGAATGAAAATTTTTACAAAGTCTTTACACGTTTTCTAAAAAAATCCTAAAAGTCTCCTTAAGAGACAAAAATAAGTGTTATAGCCTTAAAGTCTAAAAGGCTAAAAAGTTAGTCTATAGCCTTTAAAAAAGTCAAAAAGGCTAAAAAGAAAAGACTAAAGTCTATACAATAATTCTAACAATTTTACATAAAATATTTAATATCTTGCCTTCTATTATTACTCCATTGATATCTTCTCGTTGTCGTATGTGCTGTTTTTCCATATCTCCATTATTGCTTCTTATCTTATCTTTCCAGCTGGCATGCTCATTTTCTTGATTCTTTTATTCTAGGTGGACTTCTGGAATAATATTATCTTTTCCGTTACACTTGAACATTGATGATCTGGATATTTGTGTCCAATTATCTTACAATATCTTGTCAATAATCCATCTGAAATAAATCCTTTCTTAATTGCTCTTGCAGTAGATTGCTTTTCTGGGTTAAGTAATGTCATTATCCATTGCCTAACATCTTTCATATCTGCTTGTCGAAGCTCTTTTGAATTTGAATAAATCATCTGATGGTCTCGCGAATAATAGCTCCATATTGGGTTGCCATTAGTATAATTATTTGCTAATTCTTGAATAATTGTAGCTAGTCCAATGAGTCATTTATTTGCGTAGAAATCAGGTATCTCAATTCTGGGTATCTCTGGCTACTGCGTAATATCTTTTGGTATGATCATATCTCTGGTTAGTCCTATTTTTACAACTTGTATAACTGGTTTTATTTCATCGTATAATATCTCTGCTGGTGCAGTATAACACTTTATATAAAATAGATTTCCTTTTGTTATCCTTTTGTAGGTGGTGAATATTTTATGTAATTCTTCCATAGCTGTTAGTTCTTCTCCGTCTTGGGTGTATATGGTATTTAATAATCCATAGTCAAAACATGTTTTCACTAGGCTTGGGTTGGTTTTGAGTAGTGCAATTAGCGTGTTATATCCTTGTAATTTTTGGGTTATATAGTTTGTGTTTGGTTCTTTGATATTTGTAGCTCTGGGGTTAAGGTTTAGGAAAGTTTGTACTCTATAGATATTTTCTATATATTTTTGGGTTGTATAGTTGTAAACTTTTTTATCTTGGTTTAGACTATCTCGGTATGTGGTAATTTGTGGAGGTATGAACAAGGGGTCTTTTTGTGTTTTTGGTATAAATGGTTTCTCAAATATCTTATTCATATTCATGTTCTGATATCTTTGTCTACTAACTCCTTTGCTTGTACCTGCAGAAGTAGATTGATAAACGTTATGGGTTTTATGGAGTGTCCCATCGTCTCCTTCTAGCTCTGGAACTTTAATGTCTTCCGATCGACATAGCTCTGCACATTGTTGAGTTAGCTGATTTGTAGCTATAGTATTCAGTTTATCTTCATTAGTCTTTAGCTTTTCTATCTCATTACTCATACTGTCCACTTTCATTGAAAGCGTTGTTAAGGTGTTGAGTATTTTTTCTAGAGTATCTTCTTTTATTATATCAGTCTGTGTAGCTTTGTCTTGATATGTAATCTGCAATAACATTTTTGTTAGTACTGATTACTTCAATTATAAATGTGAAATTTAATATATTCAAGACTAGTCTCCGAATCTCTTTTGTTGTAACTGAATTTTGTATTTTCTTTGTTAACCACTAGCGTACCTGTGTATTATCTGTTCGTACAATAAATTTGTTATATACAATATATGGCTCAAATGCTAACAAACATTTATATAATTAACATAATTCTTTCCTATTTATTTTTCATTTTATTTCTGTTTCATTGAACGTACCTGAGTAGTATCTACAATGATGTTCTAATTTTTCTGCTTCATATCGGTATTTAAGTACTCCTCCATAACTATATTCACTAGCATTTGCTTCTACTATATATATAAACTTTCTATTTTCATCTGAAAATTGTAATTTTGGTAATTCTTTACAAAGTAATTATATTTTTTGAACTTGTTTTTTATCTTCTTCATTATAGTTATATTCTACATCCTTTTTTAATTTTTTCTACAGTGGTTTTAAAGTTTCTGCTAATTTTGGAATATATTCTCTTACTTGGTTTACTAATCCTAAAAATAATTTTAATTTCTTCTTTGTATCTAATTCTTCTTTCGAATTTATTATTTTTTGTACTATATGTTGTTGCATTTTTACTCCATTCTTATCTATTTGTATTCCTAAAAATTCTATCTGATTTTTCATAATTTCAGCTTTCTTTTCGCTTAGACTTATTCCCGATTTTTCTACTATATCTGTAAACTGTCCTAATAATTTTAAATGTTCTTCTTTAGTTTTTGTATATAATAATATATCATCTATGTATACTATACAATTAAATAATTGTTTAAAATAACTATCCATAAAATGTTGATATCTACCTGGTGCATTTTTATATCCAAATGGTAATAGGTTCCATTCATAAAATCCTTGTGGTACCGTAAATGCGGTTAATTCTTTAGATTCTTCTTCTAACTTTAAATGGTAAAATCCTGATTTACAATCGAATTTGCTAAAATAATTATATCCTTGTATTTGCCTTATTTTTAATATCTTATTTGGTATTGGATAATTATATGTTATATTTTTTGCATTTAAATTTCTATAGTCAATAACCATTCTACTTTTTCCTCTTTTTTGTTCACTATGTTTATTTACTATAAATGTTGGACTATTATGTTTACTATTACTTTTTTGTATATATTGTTTTTCTAATAATTCATCTATATGCATTTTAAATTCTTTTAAATCGTCAAAATTATATGTTAATGGTTTCTGGGTTATTATACTATTTTTATCTATTAATTCAATTTTTATAGTAGTTTTATGTTTTTCCCATCTTTTTAATGGATCTTCACTATATAATTGTTCTAATTTTTTCTTAATTATTTTTATCTTATTTATTGAAAATATAGTTATTTCTGTTTTATTTATTGAAAATACTACTAGTTCTATTGTATCTTCAGTATTTTTTATATTTTCTAACTTTTGTGTAATTTTTTCACTTCTTTTTATCCAATCAGTTTTCTTTCTTATTTTATTATTAACTCTTTTTGCTCTTACTTTCTGTTTACATGGTGTTGTAAACCACCAGTCTGTTCTAGTTATTATATGTGGGTATAATTTATCTAAAAATGGCATTCCTAAAAGTATATCTTTTGATGTTAGTTCATAATTATAAATTTCTTCTATTGTTAATAGCTTATCTCATACTTGTATTTTTACATTTCTAGCTTTATAAGTAATTAAGCTTCCTTCATTATTAAATCCTTTAACTACTATTGGCGTTTTTAATTTATCCCATTTACTTTCTGGTAAGCAATTATATCTACATAAATTAACTTCTGCTCCTGTATCTATCATAGGCGTATAATATCTACTGTAATATCCTTCTACTACTATTTTCATTAATACATATATTTTCATTTTATGTTAAGGCTCTTCTTAAGAATAATTTCTCTCTGTTATATGTTAAGGTTAATTGTGTATGTTCTATATTATATGGTTTTACCTGTTCTAGCCATTTTATTCCTAATATTATATCTGTTTTTTGCATTTCTTCCTTTACTTCAAATTCTATTTTTATTTTTCTAATTCCTATTATTATTTCTTTTTCTGCTATATTTTTATTATTTATTAAACTTCTTGGTAGATCTGGGCACGTATCATTATCAGTTTTTATTTCTTCATTTTTTACTAGATATTTTGCTATATAATTTTCTTCTTGTCCGGTATTTAAGAGTATTAAATATTCTTTTTCATTTATTTTTCCTGTTATGTAATATTGGTTTAAATTACTAGTTGAATTTATTTCATAACTTGTTCTTTTTGATGAACTTGATGATTCTGGTTTTCATCAGCTATTCTTTTCGTTGTACTTATTCTATCATTTACTATTTCTAAATTTTCTTCTATATCTATGTCTCTATAGCTATAATCATTATAATCTATTGTTTTTACAATTTGTTCGAATGGACTTTCTATTCGTATTTTGTTAATCTTATTTTTTCCTGTTATTTTATGTTTTGTTGTTAATACATATAAATTTTTGCATCTTGTTGTAAATATTTTACTTCCTGGGGTTAATTCTATTCCTGATATTTTCCAATATAATACTAGTGATTTATCTATATTTTTATCTGTTACCGCTACTGAATAATTTGCACTTATTATAAATTTAAATTTTTGATATATTAGATTTCCTTTTACGACAGTTATTATGTTTTTTTTATAGGTTTTATAATTCTATCATCTGCTAAATATAATTCTATTGGTGTATCCATTCCTTCTCTAAAACATGCTTTTATTAATATCTCTGTACCTCCAAGGTGTACATATTTTATTGGATCTCCTTTACTTTTTATATCATTTATCTCTTTATTAATTATTCTTTTCGTTACTAGTGGTATACTAGCTTTGCCTTTTGCATATCTACAGTCTATTACATGTTCCTTTTGGCATACTACATAATATTCGTCCTTTTTCCTAGTAAAAATATTTTTTATTGTTGGTATTTTAAATATTTTTTCTACACTTAAATCTAATTCTTTTCCTTTTATTTTATCAAATATGTTACTGTCAAATATTATTTTTTGTTCTGTTCCTTCATCATTTAAATATTCTTCCTTTGTTATTATTTTTATATCTTCTTCAGTCATTTGATTCATCTATTTCACTATCTACTTCATTATCTGTTTCGTTTTCTGAAATTTCATATATACTATCCTCACTTTCTAATTCATAATCTATATAATCTATTTGCATATATTCTGTATTATCTATTTTTATTTTTGATATTTGTTTATTTTTTGGATTTTTGGGTAATTTACAATCTCTAGCTAAATGGCCTAACTTTCCACAATTATAACAAGTACATTCTTTTATAGATTTCTTCTTTCTATATGGTCTTTTGTATTTATAATTGTTTACATAATATCTTTTTCTTAGTTTCTTGTATTTATATTTTGATTTCTTATATTTCTTATATTTCTTATGTCTTTTTCTTTTCTTATAATATGTTCCTTCACATCCAAATTGGAGTGCTATTTTATTTTTGCAACATGCTAAATTTCTTATCAATGTTTTTTCCATTTTTAATTCTTCTCTATATTTTTCACATAAGTTTCTATACCATTGTTGTAAAAAATTTATTCTTGCTCCTAACGTATCTACTATTTTTGCTTCTTCCCAACTTTTTATTATCTTTGAACTAAATGGTTCGGGTAATTTATTAAAATATAATTTTCTTATTTCTTTACTTTCTTCTATACTATATGCTCCTTTATAGTAATACTCTTTAAATGCGCAAGTATATTCATCTATATAACACATATTACATATTGCTAATTTTAACATTAAATTCCTATTTGTATCTTTTTCTTCATCTTGTTCTTCTTCTATTGTTGTCATACTACCAAATTCATCTTTTATAACTGTTTCATATTTTTTTAATAATTCTATAGTTGTTGTTGATGATGTTCCTTCTATAGGTTTATTAGTTCTTAATACCTTCTTGCTATTTTCAGTCAAATTTGAAAATCATAATTTCACTGATCCTATTAGCGTTCTTTCTATATATTCTGGTGCATCTGTTATGTTTATATTATTATCTAATAATTGTTTTGTCATATATCCTATCCATAATTGTATTGTTTTTTCTGTATCTATTACACAGTCTAGGTCTAAAAAGTTAAAATTTTTATTAACTATTTGTTTTGGTGTCCATTTGTCATATTCATTATGTTTTTTAAACTTACTCTTATAATAGATAGGTTATCTTATTTCTGCTATTTTAGGTATTATATTTTCATCTTCTTTTTTATCAAGAGTATTTATTTCTGTGTTAGTATTTTCTAAGTTTTCTTCATTAATTAATTCTTGCTTTTCATTGATTTCTAAATTTTTTGTATTTGTTAATATTTCTGTATATGTTTCACTATCTTCTGAATCATAATTATCTGTCTCTTCAACATCTATATTATTTATTTCTAATTCTTTGTGTTTTATTTCTAATTTTTCCTTAAATTGATTTATCTCGTTTAGTAATTTTTGTTCTCTATCTTTTTCTTCTTTTTCCTTTTGTCTTTGTTCATACAGATCTTTTAGCATTTGTAGTTCTTTTTCTAATTCAGCAATCCTACTATTTTTAGTTTCTTCTATTTTTTGTATTTCTTCTGTAGTTTGTTGTTTTATTTTTTTATTTCCTTTTTCCTATCTATTTCTTCATTTTCTCTTTCTATTCTTACCATTGCTGTCAATTTATCTTCTAATTTTAATTCTCCTTTTTCTAACATTAGATATAAATGTTCACCTATTTTCTTATATCTTCTTCCTAGATTAGAAAATACTATTTTTATTTTTAATCCTTCGTGATTTTCATATATTTTTTCATCTATTATAAATTCTTCTTTGTTCATTTTATTGTTAATAGTTCATGTTGATATATATATTCTAAACTCTCTATTTGTGATTCTAATTTTGATATTTCATCTTTTTGTGTATTTATTGAAGTTTCACTAACTCCGGCAAATATATTATAATGTAGTCTTTCTATTCTTATTTTTAATTCTTTACGTTTTTCAGAAATAATTTGTTTTAATTCTTTGTATTTTTGCAGTTTATTCATTTAAAGCATATTTATAATATCTTGGTGGATATCTAAATCTAATTTTATCATAATTAAGTGGTATGTGTCTCATCCTTCTAGATTTTAAATGAATTATTAATTTTGCTTCAATACTAGATATTAAGGTAATTAGGTAGACTAATCTTTGTGGGTTTTTTTTTGTTTTATTTAGACTTATATATTTTGAATAATTACTAATTAAAGATTCTTTAATTTTTCTAAAAGCTTCTCTGTTTCTATATGGTCTTCTCATAATTAATTTTATCTAATTTAATAAATAAACTAGTGACGTTAGTGTCTACTTAATTACTTTTTGTTATAGTCTAATTATTTAATTATATTATATTTTTATTATTCTAAAATTAATTAGCTAATACTTTTATTTTATATTTTTTTATCTTTAAAATATAAAAGGACAAAAAAAAAAGATAAACTAACAAAACCAATTTTGAGAAGAAAAGGACAAAAAGAAAAGGGAAACTAAAAAAACGAGGTCGAAATGAAAATGGACAAAAGACAGCTAACACAAAACCACAAAATTCATTAAGTCTTGCTAAGATACGGAAATCTCTAAAAGAAAAAGAAATCACTAAAAGTTTTTGTTTAACATAAAATTATTTTCTTACTTTTTAAAAATATATAACACTTAAAATTCATTGAAAATTGTTTATCAAATCTTTTCTTATTTGAATAATATAACATAAATTTAGATTTTTAAAATCAATTAAAATTTTACTTTACTTAAATCTTTTTAAAAAATATTAATTGAAAGTTTGAAAAGTTAGTACTTAGTAACCTACGATGATACTCCTATTGTATTCTTCATAGACAACTTAATTTAAAAAAGAAAAAAAAAAAGATACTTTAAACTTATTTATTTTTATTAAATAACAAGGAAACTTATTAGTGAGTTTAGTTTATTTGCTATTAATGTTATTTTAATATTAGTAATAAATTATGGAAGAAAAATAAAAACATTCTATATTTAGGTAAGCTTTCTTGAAGGAAAAAGTTTTGGACTAGAGCTTTTTATACTACTAGTCAAACATACGTGCTTTGCACGTGTATCTTGCGTTAATCAATAATATTTTTTTATAAAAAAATAAATTTTGTGTGTATGTTAGAGCATTATGTAAACAACTTTTAAAGAATAACATAAAACTTTTAAGATAAAAACTATACTTCGAGGAAAATATAATAACTCATCACCACATCTTTTCTCATTCATTATTCTTCAAAAAGTAATTTGTCAAAATCACTTTAACCTATTTTGTTTATGATTCTCAATTTATAAAAATTCAAATTCAAAAAATTTTCTTCAAAGAAAATCACCAAACTATAAAAAAATTTATTTTTCTTTCATAAATTATTTAACATATTTATTTCAAATAAACCTAAACACTTAATTCTAAACTATTGACGTGACTAAATATTTTAAAGTAACTATAATACTACTTTTTTTTTGGTAACTAAACATTGTATTTAAGACTTTACTATTTCAGACTTTCTCTATATTACTTTTTTTTATTTGTGTGTTCTACTATAATTTATTTTACAATATGCATTATGGAATTAGTAATACCTTTTTTTCGTGAAGAAACAAATTATTAAAATAATAATTTTATCTTATTGAGCTAAAGTTATTAATTTTCTACTATCATATATTTTAGAATTCTTTAATTATTAACTATAGAGAAAATCACAAATTCATAGTCTAACATACAAAATTTATAGAAAATATAATTGAAAAAAATATTTGGATATAAACCTTGTCATTCCACTATGATCCGTTTTTGAAAAGTCAAAAACATTCCATAACTTTGTGGAAAAAATGATAAAAGAAGTCTTATTTAATTTTATTTGAAAACTAATTTAGAGTCGCCACTTAATTTTAGGAAAATTAAGAAACCATTTGAAAGGTAATTTTGAAAGAAAAATCTTTTAAAAATAACCAGAGTCTAGGTAAGGGTTCAAGTAAATTTTAAAGAAGGTGTTAGGCACTTTCGAAAATCCACACGGTGTGGTTCCCAATGGATTTAACTTATATGGCTAATTTTTGAAAATTTCTTAAACATAGATTTAAGCTACTTAATAACTATGAAGGGATATGAAAAAATTCTCAAGTTATTCTACGAGCTTAAGTTTGCCTAATAGAGAGAAGTAAAAATTTAAAATATTAAATAACCAACATAAATGAATTATTTCAATATAATTTGCTCCCCAAGGATTCATGTAGATTAAATTAAGTATACAAATAAATAATTGAATTAATATAAGGAAATAAAGGGAAAAAGGATGAGATTCGGGCTCCTTTTTAGTCCATTTTCAATTCTGGCCAGCTCTTTTGGCCTATTTTAAGGCTTTTTCAGTCCCTTTCAACTGTGTATATCAGTTATATATCACAGCCTAATTTGTTAACGTTTTTCTGTATAATTGGCTGGGACACTCCATAAAACTCATAACATTTATCAATCTACTTCTGCAGATACAAGCAAAGTAGTTAGGAAAAACACAAATATGAACCTAAACAAGCTATTTGATAAACCATATATACCAAATACATCAAAAGATCCCATGTTTATACCCCCACAAATTACCACATACCAAGATAGTCTAAACCAAGACAAAAAGACTTACAACTACACAGCCCGGACATATATAGAAAATATCTACAATGTACAAACCTTTTTAAATACTAACCCGAGAGCTATAAACATCCAAGAATCAAATACAAACTATATAACCCAGAGATTGACCGGATATAATAAGCTAATTGCTTTACCTAAAACCAAACCAAGTCTAGTTAAAACTTGCTATGAATATGGACTACTCAATACTGTATATACCTCTGACGGAAATGAGATATCCACTATACCGGAAATATATGAAGCATTTATCATTTTTAAAAGAATAACCAAAGGTACCCTATTTTTTATAAAAATTTACACGGCACCAGCAGAGATATTATATGATGAAATTAAAAAAACCCATACAAGTTGTAAAGATAGGAATGACACGAGACATGATTATACCACAAGATATTATTCCACAACCAGAAATACCTAGAATTGAGATACCAAAATTTTATGCGAATAAGAGGATTATCGGACTATCTACAATTTTGCAACAACTAGAGAACACATACTGCAACCAAAATCCCATATATTCAAATTCAAAGGAATTACGAGAAATAGATATGGAAACTATTAGGCAATGGATTCTGACGTTACTCAAACCAGAGACAGAATCTATCGCCAAAGCTATCAGAGAAAAATTTATTTCAGAAGAATTATTAACCAGATATTGCAAGACAATTGGACATAAATATCCAGATCATAAATGTTCAAAATGTAATGAAGGAGATAATGATATCCCAGAAGTTCAACTAGAATAGAAGAAAAATCAACCAAGTAGATATGAACGCCAGCTGGAAGATACAAGATAAGAAGCAATAATGGAGATATGGAAAAGAAACAGATACGATAACGAGAAGATATCAACGGAGTAATAATAGAAGACAAGCTATTAAATTGTGAAAGCAACATGTAAACTTTCACAATTTATTTTACGTAAAGTATTGAAAATTTTTGTATAGGCTAAACTTTTAGGTTTTAGACTTTTTAGACTTTTTAACTATTATTAGTTTAGGCATTAATAATTTTTGTCTTATTAGGAAACTTTTTGTAAAGTAGACTAATTTTAAAAACGTGAATACTCTTGTAAAGATTCATTTAGTCTATAAATAAGATGAACCGAAGGCATTACAGAGCAAGCCTTCATGTGTTGAAGCAAAAACTCTCTCCTGTCTACAACAAATATTTTGCTTAGTTATTAAAAAACAGATTTATTTCAACGGAAAAAGCTATGGAGGAACAAACTTTAGAAATATCAAACCGACCCGAACAGGTATATTTATTTATGATTATGAATAGCTAAATTCATAATTCCCAACAATCATGGTATGATAAAATAAATTCATGTTAGTTACTTTATAGTAGAATTATTCGAAGAATAATATGTTAAGAAGTTTATTAGCAAAGTGAAAAAGGAGAAAAATCCCTAAGAACTATGTCATCCTAAAGGTGAAACCAGTGAGGCAAGAAGCCATAGTGGGGAGTAACCAGAGTAGAGGCGTTGTTTAAGGGAAAACATTCAGATTACCATGCTAATAGTGACCGAAGAACATGTTATTTAAGAATAATCTAGTATATAGTAATCTAAGATGACCATATTTTGTTATATACATTATTGAAGGGAATATTTTGAAAATAGCAATTTTATGAAAATGAATAATTATTTATCTGATGTAATGGTAGATAAATTTAAAATACTTATTTTGTATGCACTTAAGGATATAAAAGTAGTAGATATAAGAAAAATCATATTAGAAAAAGCATTTGGTAAATATTATATGACTAGAATAAATTACATATCATACCTACCTAACTACTCTTACAAATACTTACCATGATAAATTACATATATCTAGAATTTTTGGGAAAAGATATGAGAAACATACAGTTAATAGAAAAACAAATGAAAGTAAATTTAGACAAATACATGGAAACTAAAGATATAAAATATATAGAATTTCTTAATGAAAATATGCAAGAACTACTAAGACTAAAACAAACAACTACAAAATATTATAATAAAATATTTAGTCAATTTTAAATGATAGATAATCTTAAAGTCTTAATCTTTTATATACTTAGAGATATAGAAATTATAGATATTAAGAAAATAATATTAGAAAAAGTATTAGACTATGAAATTGAAACTATAAATTGAATAGCACAGTTATACCTGGATAATTACCCAGATGGATATTATTCAGATTAAGAGATGTTAGAATATATTAGAAAAAACAAGAGAAAATCAAGATAATCTAAATAAAGAAATTAATTATAGAAACCGAATTAGAAAAATAATGGAGAATCTAAAAGAAAAATTAATATGGATAGAAAAAAACTTACAAAATTTAGGAAAAAGTACATGTGATAGTTTATATAATTTAAAAAACCTTTCTACGAGAAGAACAACACAAAATAATAAATAACATTGAAAATCTAGAATTATATATACATTACAGTAAAATTAGGATAAATTATTATACAGAAATTTGTAACTTTGCAATTACTACAGGATAAAATGATAGATTACAAATATTTAAAATATTGGAGAGAAAATATGGATGAAATAATATCACAAAGAAAAATAGATCCATTATATATAATAGATCTATTTCACAAGTTATCTTCACAAGTTAGTATCCGCACCCCCTACTAATGGTATCAAAGCTCAGTTATTTAAAAAATACAGCAATAGCATATATGTTTGAATTTAGATTGAATTAAATGAACAAAGAACAAAAATACAAAGAACTAAAACAGATTATTTCAGAAAAGCGTAAAGAATTAAAAATAAGAATAAAAAGACTACATTATAATATATTTATCGGAGTGAGTGAAAACTCAATAAATACACAAAAAGATGAAATATCAAAATTAGAATCACAAATAGATAGTTTAGAATATATATATATCAACATGAACTATTCACAATAAAATGAACAAAGAGGAATTTATAATAGATGAAAAAATATATGAAAATCATGAAGGATTAAAAATAAAAATAGTATTTTCTAATCTAGGAAGAAGATATGAGAAAATAGGTGAACATTTATATTTAATGCTAGAAAAAGAAGAATTAAAATTTGAAGATAAATTGACAGCAATGGTAAGAATAGAAAGAGAAAATGAAGAAATAGATAGGAAAAAGGAAATAAAAAAATAAAACAACAAACTACAGAAGAAATACAAAAAATAGAAGAAACTAAAAATAGTAGGATTGTTGAATTAGAAAAAGAACTACAAATGTTAAAAGATTTGTATGAAGAAAGACAAAAGGAAAAGGAAGAAAAAGATAAAGAACAAAAATTACTAAACGAGATAAATCAATTTAAAGAAAATTTAGAAATAAACAATAAAGAAATAAAAAACAAGGAATTAGAAATAAATGATATAGATGTTGAAGAGACAGATAATTATGATTCAGAAGATAGTAAAACATATATAGAAATATTAACAAATACAAAAAATTTATAAATCAATGAAAAACAAGAAGTAATTAATGAAGAAAACTTAGAAAATATCAACACAGAAATAAATACTCTTGATAAAAAAGAAGAAGAAAAAATAATACCTAGAACATCAGAAATAAGAAAACCTACATATTATAAGAATAAGTTTAAAAGATATAATCTAAAGAATGAATATGACAAATGGACACCAAAATAAATAGTTAATAAAAATTATAACTTTTTAGACTTAGACTGTGTAATAGATACAGAAAAAACAATACAATTATGGATAGAATATATGACAAAATAATTATTAGATAATAATATAAACATAATAGATGCACCAGACTATATAGAAAGAACACTAATATGAATAGTAAAATTATGGTTTTCAAATTTAACTGAAAATAGCAAGAAGGTATTAAGAACTAACAAGCCTACAGAAGGAACATCATCAACAACAACTAAACTAACACCTATAGAATTATTAAAAAAATATGAAACATCTATAAAAGATGAATTTGGTAGTATGACAACAATAGAAGAAGAACAAAATGAAGAAAAAGATACAAATAGGAATTTAATGTTAAAATTAGCAATATGTAATATGTGTTATATAGATGAATATACTTGTGCATTTAAAGAATATTATTATAAAGGAGCATATAATATAGAAGGAAGTAAAGAAATAAGAAAATTATATTTTAATAAATTACCCGAACTATTTAGTTCAAAGATAATAGAGTTGGGAAGAAACAAAAATAGTAGATACTCTAGGAGCAAGAATAAAATTTTTACAACAATGGTATAGAAACTTATGTGAAAAATATAGAGAATAATTAAAAATGGAAAAAATATTGATAAACAATTTAGCATGTTGCAAAAATAAAATAGCACCCCAATTCGGATGTGAAGAAAGATATTATAAGAAAAGAAAAAGACATAAAAAATATAAGAAATATAAAAAATCAAAATATAAATACAAGAAACCAAGAAAAAGATATTATGTAAAAAATTATAAATACAAAAGACCATATAGAAAAAGAAATATATAAAAAATGTACTTGTTATAATTGTGGAAAATTAGGACATTTATCTAGAGATTGTAAATTACCTAAAAATCCAAATAAATAAATAAATATCATAAATAAAAATAGAAAATACAGAATATATGCAAATAGATTATATAGATTATGAATTAGAAAGTGAGGATAGTATATATGAAATTTCAGAAAATGAAACAGATAATGAAATAGATAGTGAAATAGATGAATCAAATGACTGAAGAAGATATAAAAATAATAACAAAGGAAGAATATTTTAATGATGAAGGAACAAAACAAAAAATAATATTTGACAGTAATTTTTGACAGCTATAAAAATTGAATTAATAGATACAATAGAACTAGTTTTATGTTTTTCCCATCCTTTTAATGGATCTTTACTATATAATTGTTCAAATTTTTTCTTAATTATTTCTATCTTATTTATTGAAAATATAGTTATTTCTGTTTTATTTATCGAAAATACAACTAGTTCTATTATATCTTCAATATTTTTTATATTTTTTAACTTTTGTGTAATTTTTTCGCTTCCTTTTATCCAATCAGTTTTCTTTCTTATTTTATTATTAACTCTTTTTGCTCTTACTTTCTGTTTACATGGTGTTGTAAACCACCAATCTGTTCTAGTTATTATATGTGGGTATAATTTATCTAAAAACGACATTCCTAAAAGTATATCTTTTGATGCTAGTTCATAATTATAAATTTCTTCTATTGTTAATAGCTTATCCCATACTTGTATTTTTAGATTTCTAGCTTTATAAGTGATGATAGGCGAATTTACACGCCTATAGTGCTATATTTTACCCATATTTTAGCTAAGTTTTGAGGACAAATTATATATTTCATGCACTTTTAGTCCTTTTTCCTGTAAGTGAGCTAACGAACATGATTAGCAAAGTTTCAGGTATAAATGATGCAGAATTCAGCATTTTATGGATTACTTGACGCCAAAGAAAGCTTCACGAAAGAAGAAAAGGAAGCTTGGACGCCTAAGGACCAAAAGTGACGCATGGAAAATATGTCCCGGGCAAAAACAACAATTCTGAAGACTTTGGGGACTAGCAGTAAGTTAGTAGGATTAGGATAATGATACATTAACCTAGTACAATTGGGTTAAGTATTTCATTAGCTTATTAGGATTAGGATAATGATACTTTAACCTAGTAGGATTGGGTTAAGTATTTTATTAGCTTAGTAGGAATAGGATATGGGTATTATAAATACCCTATTCTGCTAGAGATTTTTATCAATTCACCCATTCATCCACCCATTCCATCAATTCCCATCCATCCACCATCCATCCATCCATCAAAACAATTCTCTTTATTAATTCATTGTTGACATTATTTTTTATCTATTCGACTTTTAATTTTACAACAAGAGAATCGCTATTTTGCAAGGAATTCACGCCTAACACCACACCATACTACACGTGAGATCTTTTATTGTGGTATAATGATAATGTCTATTATGATTTTCATCGCACTCATGAATAGCTAAACTTCTCTGTTGGGGTTATGGAAGCCTTATGAGATACTATCTAAGGCTATGAGTTTGTGAATTCGTGACACGTGTGTTGCTTATATCATTATTCTCTTCATCTTAATGCAAATTCTTGTGGCTGCAGACGCATAGAATAACGCCAGTATAGCATTAACTTGTTCGAAAGAAAAGTTATATGTCTGGAAAAGAGATAATGTCAAGGTAATAGGGTCCCATCCCCTATTAAAAAGTTAGTGTTGTAACTGGATTAACCTCTTAGAGAATTTGTACCGTTAGATACGCTTTAAGCTCGAAAGAGTTAAAGTGAAATAGTCCTTGTTGAGGTCGAAAGACGCTTGGATTTACCATCGAATACAATTCTCTATAAGCACATGCATGTATGAATTCCGCACAACTCATAGCCAATAGAGACGTACAACTCAGAAGGTGGACATAACCCCAACTTCTAAATTCTCATTGTTTACATCTTACTAAAACATTCTTTCTTTTCTGTTTTTACTTTACTATTTTGATTACATTATTTGCACGTTACAATCCCCCCTTTTTTACGAGACTTGCACCAAAAGTCTAGTAATCTTTGCTTACTTGTTGACCAAGCTATTCCCTGTGGGATCGATACCCAACCCAGTTGGGTTCTATATTTGCTAACGACCGCTTTACACTCCTATGAGAGCTGTAGATTGAGCATTATCAAAAATTGGCGCCGTTGCCGGGGAATACGAGTGTCAACTAAGTTTGTGATAGTTACTAGACCCTTTGGTCAAAGATTCTTGTACTTTTACTTTTAGTTGTTGTTTTTGTTTTATTCAGGTTTGTTCAGTGCATCAATGTATGCACAACGTGAAATTGAAAGGATGGCTGCTCAAGTGCATCAACAGAATATTGATAATCCAGGTCGGGCAACAAATCCTGATGATGAGGACCTGGGCGATGAGGAGCTACTAAACACACGGCATACTGCTGAGATGGCGGCACCCATGCAGAGAAGTGATCGTCAAGCTAGGTTTAGGACTGAACGTCGAGCTATGCAAATACCGTTCGATGATGATGATGATGATCTTGATGAAGCTGGTGCCACAGGAGCCATTATTCTGCCACCCTTGGCACCTGGAGCAAAGTTCAATATCACTAGCACAATGATTCAACTATTGCAGCTTAAGGGATTATTCGGTGGACTTGTGGGGGATGATCCGAATATGCATCTAGTCAACTTTATTTCTACATGCAAGTCATTCGACAATCCTGGCATTGGACAGAATGCAATTCGACTGCGCTTATTTCCATTGTCTCTGTCTGGGGAGGCAACTCTATGGTTGAATGGGCTGACTCCTGATTCTATTACTAATTGGAGGCAATTGAAAGACGCTTCCTAGAAAGATTCTTTCCGCCATCCAAAAGAGCACAGTTGAGAGATGAGATCACAAATTTTTGGCAGCTTCCAACTGAAGCCCTCCACGAAACATGGGAAATGTTCAAGACGAAGCTTATGCGGTGCCCAAATCACCATATGACCAATGTCCACTTGATGGAGATATTATACAGATCTTTGAATTCGGTGACTAAGCCAGTGGTAGATAATGCAGCAGATGGATCATTTATGGACCTCACCTTTGTGCAGGCAAGCAATATGCTAGATTGTATGACGAAGAAAAGTAGAGCTTGGCATACCAGGGATTCTGAGGTAGCAAGCTCTACTGTATCTTTTGGCATGACTGCAGAGCAGAGGCGAAGACAAGAGGATCGTGACCAAGACATGGCTCACATGAAAATGCAGATGGATCTTCTTACAAAGCATCTATTATTAGGGAAGACCGAAAAAGTTAAATTTGTTGCATCAAAAGGAAGAGAGGAATCCAATTTCAAGGAAGAAGCCAACTACTTGAACAATCAGGGGGGTTTCCAAGGCAATGCCCAAGGAAACCAAGGTCGGAACTATTATGATAATTCAGGATATAAGGACCGTGATCAAGGTAGTTGGAAGGATAAAACTGTCAGGAGTGGTTTGTATGTTCCTCCTGGAAGACATGACGCCGCTGCATCTGGTTCTGGAAATATGTCAATGGAAGATATGATGGCTAAACTATTGAAAGGAGTAGAGGCAACTAATACGGGAGTGAATGAGGTGAAGAACGACTTGTCCTCAATGAAGCAATTGGTTGACTCGCATTCCACTTCAATAAAACAGCTGGAGCAACAATTGAGTCAATTATCTGCGGCATTCAATCAAAGAAAGGCTGGCACTTTACCTAGCAACACTGTGCAAAATCCAAGGAACGATGGATCATGCATGGCTATTACTACCAGGAGTGGTAAGGTGTTGGAAAATTCATCCCAAAGCAAGCAAGTGGCCAAAAATAAAGAAGATGAGGATGCCATAGACAATGACCAAGACGTCCATGACGTCACCCCTAGTGGTTTGCAGCCTGAAAAGACCAAAATTCGAAAGCAAGAGGAGAAGAAAGCCGTGGAGAAAACAATTCCATATCCACCACCACCTTTTCCTCAAAGATTGAAGAAGATTGCGGATGATACAAATTTCAGCAAATTCATGACGATGTTAAAGCAGCTGACCATTAATGTTCCGTTGGTAGAGGCACTAGAGCAAATGCCTGGGTACGCAAAATTCATGAAGGACCTTTTAACAAAGAAGCGGGCGGTAAGCTATGAACCGGCAGATAATGTTCACCATTGCAGTGCAATCGCTACAAGATCGCTAGTTCAGAAAAAGGCCGACCCTGGTGCCTTCACTATTCCTTGCACTGTTGGCTCTTTGAACTTTGCCAAGGCATTGTGCGATCTGAGTGCTAGCATCAATTTGATGCCACTATCCATCTATAAGAAGTTGGGGTTAGGCGATCCGACACCAACCAATATGAGGCTCGTGATGGCTGATAGGTCGGTAAAACGACCTGTGGGTATCTTGAATGATGTGTTGGTGAAGGTTTCTTTATTCATCTTTCCTACAGACTTCGTTATTCTAGATTGTGAGGTGGATTCTGAAGTTCCCATAATCTTGGGACGTCCTTTCCTTGCAACTGGAAGTGTGCTTATTGACATGAGAGCTAATGAGTTTTTGTTTCGGTTGAATGACGAAGTGGTCCGTTTTGATATATGCAAAGCAATGAAGCAGCCCAGCGATATGAATGTGTTCTTTGTAGCTGATGTTCATTATGAGGATAAGAAAGCATTATCTGAAACAAAACAGCTGACTGTTGAGCCATTGTCTGATGTGCTACTGAATGTTGAGCATGAGGATGATGAAGATTATGAAGAAACTACGTGTGCTCTAACAGAAATAGGGTCCTATTCTCATACTCCTAAACAGCCGGACCTTGATCTTAAGAATCAACCGTCACCAACAGCGAAGACTTCCATGGAAGAGCCACCAATGCTAGAATCGAAAGAGCTCCCCGATTATCTAAGGTATGTGTTCTTGGGATATGGAAATACACTTCCGGAAAGTGTTACGGATAATTTAAGTGAACAGCACGTAGAGGCTCTCATCTCTGCTCTGATGAGATACAAGAGAGCTATGGGTAGAAAGATTGATGATATAATTGGTATCTCTCCTGAGGTATGTATGCACAAGAGTGATATCAAAGAAGATTGCATGCCTACAAGTAAGTATCAGCGTCGTCTGAATCCATTTAGAAAATGATGCCCCATCTATCTCGATGAAGACTAAATAATCGAGATAGCTATGTCGTGCCGCGACAATAAATCAAGCGCTTGGTGGGAGGCAACCCATCGTTTTTAAATGTTTTTAATTGTTTTTGTTTTCTTAGGATTTTGTCGAGCCACGACCAAAACTAAGGCGCTTGATGGGAGGCAACCCATCGTTCTAATCGTTTTTGTTGTTTTTGAGCAAATGTAGGTGCAAGAGGTACTCAACGAGGAGATTGGTTTCAAACGACGATTTGGACGTATTGCATGGTAAAGGTGGTAAGTTAGGAATTAAGATACATAAGGCTATGGATTGAGCATTGCTCATGACAAAATAGGCATCGAGCAAGGCTAGGCCTAGGTAAAACTAGGCCACGAACAAGGCAACGCCTATACTATAGCCTAAGGTCTCGAAATCTAGTGTGCAAAGCCATAGGCGCCGCCCATGCTCAAGTATGCTATAGCATAGGCGCCGCCTATGCTAAAGCATTTGGTCTTAGAATCTCATATGCCATGCTAAAGGCGCCGCCTATGGTCACTAAAGGCATTGCACTAGGCGCCGCCTATGCTAGCAAATGCTTTGCATTAGGTGCCGCCTATGGTCACTTTTTGTCTCCAAAACCGATTTTAAATGGGTCAAAACCCGACCCATTCTTTTTCTATATAAAGGGGACTTAGTCTTGAAACATAAACACATTGGAAACTTGACCTAGGCGCCGCACATACTCTCCAAAACATCTCAAAATTTTTCTTTTTGCTCTCCCACTTCACAAGAACATCTCCAAAGGCTTCAATCACGTAAGTACTCTTTTATTCTTCATCTATTTTTCATAAGTACTACGTTTCTATGTCTATTATGAATTGCTACATCTTGAAGAAATATTGGTGATGTTAATGTGTTTGAATTGTTGATACAAAACTATGTGAGTGAACATATACGTTAGGATGATCTTAAACTATTTCCGACTTGAATTTGATTTTGATGCATTGTTATACTAATTGCGGAATCTCTATAGTCATGAACATTGCATAACCTTGTCACTTGAATACCTACATGTTAGAAGATCCCGTTCATCGGGATAAGACTTATAGTTGCCTACCGACATAGGAGGTTGTGATTATTGATAGAAACTATACCAGAATGTAATCCCTATGTAGTAGTCTTGATATATCAAACATGAAAGTATTGCTAAGAATACAAAAAGCATGACTGCACTGATTTTATTGTTGGAATAGAGCACCTAAAACGTATATTGATGAAGTCTGAGTAATCGACCACTTTCACTTCACTAGTCTGTACCAACAAACTAAGTGTGTGGTGGTGCCCCTACTGCTTGTTTATAGATTGTATCCATAGAGATGATGCTAACATGAACATTGTTTTAGTCTCAGGTACAATGGCACCCAAAGCAAAACAAGGCAAAGATAAGGCAACCACTTCCCAAAAAGGCAAGAAAAGAGGATGAAAAGAGCAAACTGAATCCTCCTTGCTACAAATACCTCAAACACACTTTTGGATCAAGTGGGGTACAATTTGAGGAAACTTTAAGGATAACGACTCTGATGATGATTCCAATGCAGGGGGTATGACCCCAGACATAGAGGGGGAGTCCTACTAACCAGGTTCTTCTTATTTATTTTCCACTGAGGGCAGTGTGTCCCGTCTAAGTGTGGGGTGCTGGTATTTGCACGCTATACTTCTCTATCTGCATTTGCATTTATGTTTGTTTTGTTTTTCTTTTTAGTAGTTATTTGTTTTTCTTTTTTTTAGTAGTAAATTTTTTTTATTAAGCTTGACTTCGCATGAAATTATTCTACTAGGCAGCATGAGATTATGACAAGAGTTTGCGCTAAAATCATGACTATTGAGACGTTTAGGCTCTAATTGTGACTCACTATGTGATATTGTGTGGTTCAATTCCTTCATCTGTTGGGTCAAGAGTCTATGCTACTCCCTATAAAGTCGACCATGTGCTTTGTGTGTGTGAGGATATAGTATATTCTGTGTTTGTGGCTGATGCTAGAACTTGCCTGGTATGTATGTAAAGCGAAATAAAGAGTGTGAGTTAGGAGATGATTTAGGCATTTCTTTGGCAACCTGTAATTGTTTACCCTCATTCTAACCTACCCATGGACATCATCCTAGTTAAACCCTTTTGAGCCTTTAGCCTATGTTCTTTGACAACCTCATATGTAAGCCTAATCCATTTTTTTCAAGACCATAATTTGATCCAAATTCCTAAGTGCTTTAAAGTGCAAAAGTCATATGACAAAATAAAAGGAAATTGGGTGAGTATGATGATTTAAGAATGTATTGGTGCTTGAATGTGTCATGAAAAAAAAAGTGCTATCATAAGAGGTATGTTATGAAAAGAAAAAGGAAAGGAAAACTAAAAAGTTAGTTATGTTCAAAATTGGAATAAACAAAAGAGGAGAAAAAGGGTGGTAGAATAAAAGAACGTAGAAAGGTTGTTTGAAAGAAAAAGTGTTAATGATATAATGTGATGTATTAAAGCGCTTAGGAACATAGTCACTATTTCTGGCTAAAATAGTCCTACCCGTCCCTTAGCCTACATTACAACCTGTAGAAGACCTATTTGATCCTAAGCTAGCATTCTGACATTTAGTGGAGCATTACACTAAGGGCAAGCCTATGGTCATCAGTTACAGCATATGAATTCTTTGTGAGAGCGAGAGCAAGGATACTCTTATACCCATGTTCGAAATATATACTATACTTGTGAGTGATTATGGGTAATATATTGCGAGACACACATGGTTGATGAGTTTTGGGTAGTGGTGTATGATTCTTTGTACCTTAACTTTTGGATACGAATTAACTACCATCACGAGTCTATGTTGGAGGTTGAATTGTTTCTACTAATGAGCAGAAAACTACTCTTTGTTAATGATTGCTATGCTTGTCTTGACGAATATTTTGTGTCGTTACTGTGAAACCCTAAGTTGATGTTTAGATGGGCATGATAGTTTGTTCGAGGACGAACAAAGCTTTAAGTGTGGGGTGTTGATGATAGGCGAATTTACACGCCTATAGTGCTATATTTTACCCATATTTTAGCTAAGTTTTGAGGACAAATTATATATTTCATGCACTTTTAGTCCTTTTTCCTGTAAGTGAGCTAACGAACATGATTAGCAAAGTTTCAGGTATAAATGATGCAGAATTCAGCATTTTATGGATTACTTGACGCCAAAGAAAGCTTCACGAAAGAAGAAAAGGAAGCTTGGACGCCTAAGGACCAAAAGTGACGCATGGAAAATATGTCCCGGGCAAAAACAACAATTCTGAAGACTTTGGGGACTAGCAGTAAGTTAGTAGGATTAGGATAATGATACATTAACCTAGTACAATTGGGTTAAGTATTTCATTAGCTTATTAGGATTAGGATAATGATACTTTAACCTAGTAGGATTGGGTTAAGTATTTTATTAGCTTAGTAGGAATAGGATATGGGTATTATAAATACCCTATTCTGCTAGAGATTTTTATCAATTCACCCATTCATCCACCCATTCCATCAATTCCCATCCATCCACCATCCATCCATCCATCAAAACAATTCTCTTTATTAATTCATTGTTGACATTATTTTTTATCTATTCGACTTTTAATTTTACAACAAGAGAATCGCTATTTTGCAAGGAATTCACGCCTAACACCACACCATACTACACGTGAGATCTTTTATTGTGGTATAATGATAATGTCTATTATGATTTTCATCGCACTCATGAATAGCTAAACTTCTCTGTTGGGGTTATGGAAGCCTTATGAGATACTATCTAAGGCTATGAGTTTGTGAATTCGTGACACGTGTGTTGCTTATATCATTATTCTCTTCATCTTAATGCAAATTCTTGTGGCTGCAGACGCATAGAATAACGCCAGTATAGCATTAACTTGTTCGAAAGAAAAGTTATATGTCTGGAAAAGAGATAATGTCAAGGTAATAGGGTCCCATCCCCTATTAAAAAGTTAGTGTTGTAACTGGATTAACCTCTTAGAGAATTTGTACCGTTAGATACGCTTTAAGCTCGAAAGAGTTAAAGTGAAATAGTCCTTGTTGAGGTCGAAAGACGCTTGGATTTACCATCGAATACAATTCTCTATAAGCACATGCATGTATGAATTCCGCACAACTCATAGCCAATAGAGACGTACAACTCAGAAGGTGGACATAACCCCAACTTCTAAATTCTCATTGTTTACATCTTACTAAAACATTCTTTCTTTTCTGTTTTTACTTTACTATTTTGATTACATTATTTGCACGTTACAATCCCCCCTTTTTTACGAGACTTGCACCAAAAGTCTAGTAATCTTTGCTTACTTGTTGACCAAGCTATTCCCTGTGGGATCGATACCCAACCCAGTTGGGTTCTATATTTGCTAACGACCGCTTTACACTCCTACGAGAGCTGTAGATTGAGCGTTATCAATAAGTAATTAAGCTTCCTTCATTATTAAATCCTTTAACTATTATTGGTGTTTTTAATTTATCCCATTTGCTTTCTGGTAAGCAATTATATCTACATAAATTAGCTTCTGCTCCTGTATCTATCATAGGCGTATAATATCTACTGTAATATCCTTCTACTACTATCTTCATTAATACATATATTTTCATTTTATGTTAAGGCTCTTCTTAAGGATAATTTTCTCTGTTATATGTTAAGGTTAATTGTGTATGCTCTATATTATATGGTTTTTATTTGTTCTAGCCATTTTATTCCTAATATTATGTCTGCTTTTTGAATTTCTTCCTTTACTTCAAATTCTATTTTTATTTTTCTATTTCCTATTATTATTTCTTTTTCTGCTATATTTTTATTATTTATTAAACTTCTTGGTAGCTCTGGGCATATATCATTATCAGTTATTATTTCTTCATTTTTATTAGATATTTTGCTATATAATTTTCTTCTTGTCCTGTATTTAAGAGTATTAAATATTCTTTTTCATTTACCTTTCCTGTTATGTAATATTGGTTTAAATTAGTAGTTGAATTTATTTCATAACTTGTTCTTTTTTATGAGCTTGATGATTCTAGTTTTTCATCAGCTATTCTTTTCATTGTACTTATTCTATAATTTACTATTTCTAAATTTTCTTCTATATCTATGTCTCTATAGCTATAATCATTATAATCTATTGTTTTTGCAATTTGTTCGAATGGACTTTCTATTCGTATTTTGTTAATCTTATTTTTTCCTGTTATTTTACGTTTTGTTGTTAATACATATAAATTTTTCCATCTTGCTGTAAATATTTTACTTCCTGGGGTTAATTCTATTCTTGATATTTTCCAATATAATACTAATGATTTATCTATATTTTTATCTGTTACCGCTACTGAATAATTTGCACTTATTATAAATTTAAATTTTTGGTATATTAAATTTCCTTTTATGACAGTTATTATGCTTTTTTTCTACAGGTTTTATAATTCTATCATCTGCTAAATATAATTCTATTGGTGTATCTATTCCTTCTCTAAAACATGCTTTTATTAATATCTCTGTACCTCCAAGGTGTACATATTTTATTGGGTCTCTGCTTTTTATATCATTTATCTCATTATTAATTATTCTTTTTGTTACTACTGGTATACTAGCTTTACCTTTTGCATATCTACAGTCTATTACATGTTCCTTTTGGCATACTACATAATATTCTTCTTTTTTCTTGGTAAATAGATTTTTTATTGTTGGTATTTTAAATATTTTTTCTACACTTAAGTCTAATTCTTTTCCTTTTATTTCATCAAATATGTTACTGTCAAATATTATTTTTTCGTCTGTTCCTTCATCATTTAAATATTCTTCCTTTGTTATTATTTTTATATATTCTTCAGTCATTTGATTCATCTATTTCACTATCTATTTCATTATCTGTTTCATTTTCTGAAATTTCATATATACTATCCTCACTTTCTAATTCATAATCTATATAATCTATCTGCATATACTCTGTATTTTATATTTTTATTTCTGATATTTGTTTATTTTTTGGATTTTTAGGTAATTTACAATCTCTAGCTAAATGTCCTAATTTTTCACAATTATAACAAGTATATTCTTTTATAGATTTCTTTTTTCTATATGGTCTTTTGTATTTATAATTTTTTACATAATATCTTTTTCTTGGTTTCTTGTATTTATATTTTGATTTTTTATATTTCTTATATTTCTTATGTCTTTTTCTTTTCTTATAATATCTTTCTTCACATCCGAATTGGGGTGCTATTTTATTTTTGCAACATGCTAAATTGTTTATCAATGTTTTTTTCATTTTTAATTCTTCTCTATATTTTTCACATAAGTTTCTATACCATTGTTGTAAAAATTTTATTCTTGCTCCTAGAGTATCTACTATTTTTGTTTCTTCCCAACTCTTTATTATCTTTGAACTAAATGGTTCGGGTAATTTATTAAAATATAATTTTCTTATTTCTTTACTTTCTTCTATATTATATGCTCCTTTATAATAATATTCTTTAAATGCACAAGTATATTCATCTATATAACTCATATTACATATTGCTAATTTTAACATTAAATTCCAATTTGTATCTTTTTCTTCATTTTGTTCTTCTTCTATTGTTGTCATACTACCAAATTCATCTTTTATAGCTGTTTCATATTTTTTTAATAATTCTATAGGTGTTAGTTTAGTTGTTGTTGATGATGTTCCTTCTGTAAGCTTGTTAGTTCTTAATACCTTCTTGCTATTTTCAATTAAATTTGAAAACCATAATTTCACTATTCCTATTAGTGTTCTTTCTATATATTCTAGTGCATCTATTATGTTTATATTATTATCTAATAATTGTTTTGTCATATATTCTATCCATAATTGTATTGTTTTTTCTGTATCTATTACACACTTATTAACTATTTATTTTGGTGTCCATTTGTCATATTCATTGTTTAGATTATATCTTTTAAACTTATTCTTATAATATGTAGGTTTTCTTATTTCTGATGTTCTAGGTATTATATTTTCATCTTTTTTTTTATCAAGAGTATTTATTTCTGTTTTGATATTTTC
This sequence comes from Capsicum baccatum var. pendulum, assembly GCA_030864225.1. Lineage (NCBI taxonomy): Eukaryota > Viridiplantae > Streptophyta > Magnoliopsida > Solanales > Solanaceae > Capsicum > Capsicum baccatum. The sequence continues at coordinate 67,316,002 of CM061558.1, read as the reverse complement.
TATGTTTTCTTCATTAATTACTTCTTGTTTTTCATTGATTTCTAAATTTTTTGTATTTGTTAATATTTTTGTATATGTTTCACTATCTTCTGAATCATACTTATCTGTCTCTTCAACATCTATATCATTTATTTCTAATTCCTTATTTTTTTATTTCTTTTTTGTTTATTTCTAATTTTTCTTTAAATTGATTTATCTCGTTTAGTAATTTTTTTCTTCCTTTTTCCCTTTTGTCTTTCTTCATACAAATCTTTTAACATTTGTAGTTTTTTCTAATTCAGCAATCCTACTATTTTAGTTTCTTTTATTTTTCGTATTTCTTCTGTAGTTTGTTGTTTTATTTTTTCTATTTCCTTTTTCCTATCTATTTCTTCATTTTCACTTTCTATTCTTACCATAGCTGTCAATTTATCTTCTAATTTTAATTCTTCTTTTTCTAACATTAAATATAAATGTTCACCTATTTTCTTATATCTTCTTCCTAGATTAGAAAATACTATTTTTATTTTTAATCCTTCATGATTTTCATATATTTTTTCATCTATTATAAATTCCTCTTTGTTTATTGTATTGTGAATAGTTCATGTTGATATATATATATTCTAAACTATCTATTTGTGATTCTAATTTTGATATTTTATCTTTTTGTGTATTTATTGAGTTCTCACTCACTCCGGTAAATATATTATCATGTAGTCTTTTTATTCTTATTTTTAATTCTTTACGCTTTTCTTAAATAATTTATTTTAGTTCTTTGTATTTTTGTTCTTTGTTCATTTAATTCAATCTAAATTCAAACATATATTCTACTGCTGTATTTTTTAAATAACTGAGCTCTGATACCATTAGTAGGGGGTGCGGATAACTAACTTGTGAAGATAACTTGTGAAATAGATCTATTATATATAATGGATCTATTTTTCTTTGTGATATTATTTCATCCATATTTTCTCTCCAATATTTTAAATATTTGTAGTCTATCATTTTATCCTGTAGTAATTGCAGAGTTACAGATTTTTGTATAATAATTTATCCTAATTGTACTGTAATGTATATATAATTCTAGATTTTCAATGTTATTTATTATTTTGTGTTTTTCTTCTCGTAGAAATTTTTTTTAAATTATATAAACTATCACATGTACTTTTTCCTAAATTTTGTAAGGTTTTTTCTATCCATATTAATTTTTCTTTTAGATTCTCCATTATTTTTCTAATTCGGTTTCTATAATTAATTTCTTTATTTAGATTATCTTGATTTTCTCTAGTTTTTCTAATATATTCTAACATCTCTTAATCTGAATAATATCCATCTGGGTAATTATCCAGGTATAACTGTGCTATCCAATTTATAGTTTCAATTTCATAGTCTAATACTTTTTCTAATATTATTTTCTTAATATCTATAATTTCTATATCTCTAAGTATATATAAGATTAAGACTTTAAGATTATCTATCATTTAAAATTGACTAAAGATTTTATTATAATATTTTGTAGTTGTTTATTTTAGTCTTAGTAGTTCTTGCATATCTTCATTAAGAAATTCTATATATTTTATATCTTTAGTTTCCATGTATTTGTCTAAATTTACTTTCATTTTTTTTTCTATTAACTGTATGTTTCTCATATCTTTTTTCAAAAATTCTAGATATATGTAATTTATCATGGTAAGTATTTGTGAGAGTAGTTAGGTAGGTATGGTATGTAATTTATTCTAGTCATATAATATTTACCAAATGCTTTTTCTAATATGATTTTTCTTATATCTACTACTTTTATATCCTTAAGTGCATACAAAATAAGTATTTTAAATTTATCTACCATTACATCAGATAAATAATTATTTATTTTCATAAAATTGTTATTTTCAAAATATTTCCTTCAATCATGTACATAACAAAATATGGTCATCTTAGATTACTATATACTAGATTATTCTTAAATAACATGTTCTTGAGAATCTTGTGGCCTTAAATTAAAGTTGTATCAAATGTAACAAAATGTCCTTTAATCTTGTGGTCTTAGACATTTCATATGGAAAGTTGAAATTAAAGTAATGCCAAAAAAGGAAAGGGGTCATTCCTTTTGAAACAGACTAAAAAGAAAAGTAGGTCATTCTTTTTGAAACGGAGAGAGTATATTTTGATTAATATTTTACTCGTTTGAATTAACTTTATAGATAACCTTTGATTAAAATTAATTTTCAATAAAATAATTATTTAAGTAACAAAATTTTACGATCTCGTATATACAAATATGAGAATACATAATCGCTACTTAAAATGACAGAATTACCATGAAAATTTTTTATTTGAATAAAATTAATGTTGTAATTTTATTTAAAACCAAAGAAACTCAAAATCAAACTCAATCATGGGGGGAGGGGAGGGGGGGAATTAGGTGTCAACAACTTCCCCCTTCCTTTTATAGGGTGAATATAAGTAAACTTAGGAAAAGAGAGGTTGACATTCCTAATTTTTGTTCGACTACAAATTTATTTCTTGAAGGGATTAGTTTTCACATGAGTTTTTAAGGTGTTATGGCCGGACCTTGGTATCGGGTTTCCTACATATTTCAGGTTGCATGAGAATTCAGGCCACTTGTAGTTCATAAAGCTTGATTTGAAAGCACGATTTTCAAAGAATTCATAAGTTATTTTGATTTTCGAATTTTGGTGAAATCAAAAAGTTATGGATAAGAGGATTGAGGAAAGGTTGGAATGTAGTAGAGTTTTCTGTATAGAACACAGCCTACATATCCCAATGTTAAGGGAATCAGATTACTTGTAATTCGGATTGATCGGTGGAAAAGATAGTCTTTTATTTTATACGATCTTTGGCTTAGGATGAGTGACAAGTCAATTAAGTTAATAAAAAGAGGCTAGTAATCTATTTGAAGTGCTATAGAAATATAGCACTTACGATACTTAAAACTATCTGAATATGCTTGTACTTAAGGCTTCTTTGTTAGATTTGATGTGTTTTTGGAGTGTTTTGCAAGAAATTAGGTTTTGGATGCTAAATTTGAGAAAAAAATGAAAAATGATGTTTTTGGCCACTTACTTGATCCTTTTGGGTATTCTTGACACTTTCTGGATTATACGTGACCAAAGCATATGATTGAAGTTGAAGATTTGAAGCTTGGTTGCAAGTGCCAAAGTTGAAGATCCTGAAAGTTGACAATGCTTCAGTAATTTAGCAAAAACTTTTACCACAATATCGAATTAAGGCGAAATTTGTATCGTTGGAAATCTAATTCAATTATATATCTGATGGTGGGGACTTTTACACTTGCTAAGTGAACTTGTGGAAAGAAAGTAGCACATATAGTCCACACGTATGCAAAACAATTGTTGAAATCCAAAATCCCGAGGGCTAGGTTGCAGGACTTATACCTGCGGTCTGTAAATTCACCCACCCTACTGAACGGGTACTACCTGTGCCCAGGGTCAGGGAGCAAGTTCCCATTTACTCAGCTTTTCTGGATCATCCCAAGGTCATTTCCTAGGGTCTTTATGTATCCCAATTACAGTCTATGATGTTTTTAAGTCCTATTATGTATGGGTAATAAAGTTTTCCTAATTTATTTAGGATTTGAATTTTGGGGTTTCTTATAATCTATAAAGACCCCTTAGTCTTTGTATTCATTTGGCAATTCATACATTCACATATTGATTGGTTGAGAAGGAGGCCCCTTTGGGGCCAAGTTCTCAAACATCTTATTGTTCTTAGTTTGTTATTCAATTTAATACTTTGGGATTTATTGTTTCATTCTTGTGATATTGATTTTGTAATTTTTTCTGTGGATTCCATGATTGATGTCATAACTATGATCAGCTAATTTTATTAGCTAGGGATGTGGGAACCCTGGTGGATTTACGAAGTAGAGGAAGTGACAAGTCATTCTAGATAAAGATACTTGTATGTATTGGGTTTTCTTCATTCTTATTTATTTCTTAGAGATGGACAACGTTAAGATCTCGCCTAGATTATTGTTGCTTACTCCAAAGAGGAGTAGTGACTAGGAAAAAAAGATCATAATAGTAATTTGATGATTAACGATTGATCCACACGACTAGGTATTATCTAAGTAAGATCATTAACCATCATCTAATACCTAGAGACCTAGAAAGTAATAGTTAACTGGGATCCATTGTAAGGGTTAGTAAGGCAACATCCTAGGACTTAAAAGGTAAAGGGTAAAATCCATCTGCTTGTCTAAAAGACTGGTGATGGTACACAACTTATTAGATTCTACATGAAAGGTATTGGAATAGTTTGATAGTGCACGATAAGTCTACTGAGTTGAGAAGCCAGGGGAAACATAAGCCTAGTGTTCATTTTAGATTGTTTTTGCAACTAACAGCAACCAATTCTTTTTCTTTTTCTATATCAGCAAATCCCCTTTTTACTTTCTCACACTGCCTGGTGATTGTAATAAGTTTGAGAAGGATTTTTGGCCTATTCCCAGTGGGATCGACCACAACCAAGTTGGGTTACTATATTTTACAGCAACCATTTCATCCTTCAATTGAAGGTGTGTTTTAGGCGATCTCACTCTTAACTATAAATGTAGGGTCCTTAACATCCATAGGGAAGAATTTACCTAGATATAAATTTTTAAAACTTTGAGTGTGTTATGACCCGGATTTGAAGAAAAGAGAAGATTACTTTCAGTATGAGTTTAGAAATATCCTGAAAGTGAAACTGAAACCAAAATATCCTGAAATACTCCACATTGCCTTCTAAAAAGGGTGTGGTTTTATGGTGGTGAAAGTCATCCTTCAGCTCGCATCCAAAGAGTTTGATATTTCTCTTCGGACTATGTCCCAATTTGCTGCTAAGAAAATATTACACGTTGTACTGCATTTTTTTTGGAGTCGTCCATACCTGTGGTTTTGATTTGAGAATTTTATCCTTTTGGATGCTCTCAACAACAACTCAAACAAATAATTAGTTGTAAATGTAGCATGACACAAACCTAATTTGGTGTAAACCTGTATGAACATGCTATGCTGAGATAGTTGATCAACCAATTTGCACAACCTATTCTAAAACTATTATGCCACTTTAAATGGGTTGACAACCCAACATGTACCAGTAAAAGACGAATGAATTTTTTTGAATTTAATATCCCACTTTGTATGGAGTGACGGTCCAATATGTCTCTTGAAAGGAGAATGACCCATTTAAAATGCAGCATGCAACTTTGAACAGAGTGATGTTTTAACGTGTCTCATTGAAAGAAAGATGACCTATTTTAAATGTAACCTGCCACTTTGAACAGAGTGATGATCCAACACGTCTCATTGAAAGGTAGACTACCTATTTTAAATGTAACATTCCACTTTGAACGGAGTGATGATCCAATGTGTCTCATTGAAATACAGACGACCTATTTTAAATGTTACATTCCACATCAAATGGAGTGACAGTCCAACGTGTTTTAGTAAAGAGTAGATGGCCCATTTTAACTGTAGCATGCCACTTTAAATAGAGTGATGATCCAACGTGTCTCATTCAAAGACGGACGACCCATTTAAAATGTAAAACTCCACTTTGAATGGAGTGATGGTCCAATGTGTCTCATTGAAAGGCGGACGACCCATTTAAAATTTAACATACCACATTGAACGGGGTAACGACCCAACATGTCCATTAATCACCTACGCAATACTTATTAGCAACAAATGCAATGTAAAGACAATCGTGCAAACCTTGTTTTAATATTCCACGATGAAGAAGGTGATAATCCATAATATAGTACCATATTACGTTGAAGGAGGTGATGATCCATAACATTACAATATGCCACTCTAAAGGAGGTGACGGTCTATAACATAACAACATGTCACTCTGGAGGTGGTGATGGTCCATAAAATAATAATAGGTTACTCTGGAGGAGGTGACGCTTCATAAAATAATAATATATCACGCTGAAGGAGGTGGAAATTCATAACATAATAACATGTCACTCTGAAGGAGGTTATGATCCATAACATAATAACGTGTCACTCTGAAGGAGGTGACGATACATAACATAATAATATGTCACGCTAAAGGACGTGACGATCCATAACTTAATAATGTGTCATTCTAAAGGTTGTGGCGATCCATAACATAATAATATGTCACGTTAAAAGAGGCAATGACCCATAACATAATAACTTATCACACTGAAGGATATGACGGTCTATAACTTAATAATGTTTCACTCTGAAGGAGGTGACGATCCATAACATAATAATATAACACGCTAAAGTAGGTGATGGTCTATAATATAATAATGTGTCACCCTGAAGGAGGTGACGATCCATAACATAATAACATGATGCCTCAAATAATGTATTGGTCTAAAGCATCCTCTTAAAGAATGAAAAATTTGAATATAATAATATGTGTCATTCTGAAAGGGTGTATGACACAAATATAATTAGATGTGTCACCTCAAATGAATTAAAGATTAGGTATGTCCTCTTGAAAGAGTTGATGATAAAAATATAATGAGATGTGTGACCTCGAATGGGCTGACAATCTAGTAATTTTCTTGAAGAGTATAAAACCCTAACATATAAGAAAAGATAGAAGTTGATTTATTGAACTTCACCCTTTAAATAAGAAATCCTTAAAAGGACTTGTGCATGTCCTGAGCTTTTGGATTGAATCCTCAAACTTTGAGAGGATTGTCTTGTGTTGGTTCTTAGAGGAGGTCTTGTATAACGTCACCTGCATAAATCAAACAACACTCATTAATAACATAACCCTTTTTTTGTAATTAAGACAAGAGTTTATCAAATGATAAAGTTTAAAGATAAAGTTTTTTGACTCATGATGATTTAGAGATAGTGTTTCAAATAAAATCTTCATATCTCAATCGTTATGCCAGATCATTTTCCTACAAAATTAGAGAAAGTGTTAGAGATTATAACAAAGTAATAGAAACATGAATCAAGAGTAAAATAGAGAAGAAAAGTTGTATGGATTATTATGGCAAGGCCATAGTGGATATCGTGATGCCCTTTATCAAACTTAACATTGTCAATGTTGTGACTTTACTGTTCCTGTATTCAAAGAATTTTTTTTAATTTTGATAGACTGCCTATGTTAATATTGCCTTGCTCTTTTTATTCTCCTTGTTGATCATCGATTTGCAGTCTTGAAGTGCAGTCTTGGTGGAATTTTTTAGGATCTCCTGTAAAAATTCTATTCCAATTTAGAAACTCTCGAACTTCTTTGTAACTTATGACATCATTTAGTATGGAATTTTTTGAGACCTTCTCATAAAATCTGCCCTAGTCTAGAATGCAAAATACTTGAAATCTTCTGACGTAGCGTAACATGAAATTTTGAGAATTTTCTCAATGATTATGCCCCGGTTTAGATTCAGCGACGTCTAATGTTTAAATTTTAACAAATATCAAGTTTTGTGAACTTTTTAGACTTTCTCAAAAATTTCTTCCTCAGTTGCATGCTTCAACGTCATCTCCATGTAACTTGTAAAGAAGATCCTTTTAAGAATTTTTGGGATCCTCTCTAAAAATTTGTCCTAGTTTCTATTAAAATCTTACGGGGAATTTGATCAAGTCATTGTGATGCCTACAAATTTCATTGAGGTCGGAATCATATCAAATGTAGTTTTACCATAAGATGAAAAAATAATCTTTTTAAAAGGTTGAACGAAACGACATAGACCACCTACGTATTCTTTGACATTCAGGTCAAATGTAGTTCATATAACTAAAAGAAATCTTTAATATTTTTGATAACGTGGCCAAAGCCAATACAAGCCACCTACGTATTCCACAAGAGAAATCAGGTCGAATCTAGTTTATTACAACTAGAAATACGATTACAAGGAAATCACAAAGTACGATTACAAGGAAATCAAACCATAAAATACGATTACAAGGAAATCAAAATGAGAAAGTTCTATTAAAAGAAAATAAAACAATAATTTTGAGATGCAAGATAGAAGAACGCCAAAAGTTCACCCTTAAGGAGACTTCATTCTTCGTTGCGACTAATGATTCCAATGACTACTTCTTGTGATTGTGCAATGGATTGTTGTTGACATTATCCGAAGCTTCTGCAAGTGTTATCACCTTTTTGTCAATCAATTCCTGAATTTTGTGCTTAAGATTCATACAATTCTTGGTATTATATCCAACAACTCCAAAGTGGTAAGAAAATCGCTCATTTAGATCATACTAATTAGCAGGAGTGTTCATAGGCTTTGCTTCCACTAGATGAAGTACTTTTGCTTCTTTTAACCTTTCAGAAAGATGAGTAAGAGCTTCTGTGAATGACGTAAAAATTTTGGGAGGCTTCCTATCATGATTGGCATGAGGAGCATTATTTTGATAGGTTTGAGGTAGAGGTTAAGCATGATATATCGCTTGTGCATTAAATACCAGATAGTGAACATATCGAGCATTGGTTTGGTATTGTGGGGATCTCTTATTGTTGGATAAACCTCCTTGAATCATTACTCTGATCACTTTTTTCTTTTTTTTCTTTCACTTCCAAAAGATCCAGTCTGGTAACACTTAAGAGTGGATTGCAGTTCTGTGAAATTTAATATCCTTCCTGTCTTGAGGCCATCCTCAATCATTTCTCCAGTCTTGACAATTTTAGTAAATGTCTTTCCAACCATCATCACCATGCATTCCAAATACTCGAGACTTAGTGCATGAACAAAGTAACTGATCATTTTAGCTTTCTCCATAGGAGAATGGACCCTAGTTACCTCTTCTTTCCATCGTATGACATATTCACGAAAGCCCTCATTTATTTTCTTCAATAGATTCTTTCAGGAATTGTATCAATATGAAACTTGTAATGATTCACAAAATAATTTTCCAAGTCATCCCAAATGCATCAATTAGCCACATCTTGCTTACCATACCATTCTAGAGCCTTTCCACTCAAACTTTGACTAAATAGATTGACTCATATTCCTTCATTTATGCCTATACCAATCAACTTTTCACAATAAGTTTTCAACTGGAATAATGGATTTCCAGACCCGTCAAACTTTTTAAATTTTGGAATCTCATAACCAGGAGGCAGCTCAATCTTAAAAAATGCACACAACTCTTCATACTTCATACTTTGATTACTTCCAAGCCCTCTAATGCTTCTCATTGATTCTTCTAAATACTTGATCTTTCTATTTATTGTATCATCAGTGCACACCTTTGGCTTATTCTCAATTTCAACATAATGATCAGCATCTAGGCAGTATAACCCCTGAGTTTGTGTCACCGGTGGAGCGATAACATAGGTGTACACTGGCGGAGTGTGATGCGATAGTGTCATGTTTTGGACCTTTAAAGGATCAAACACATACATAAAAGGAGAATTTTAAGAAGCATGAACATTTTGAGAAGTGATAAAGTGACTCCCTGATCAACTCCTTCTGATATTGGAAACATAGGCCCTTTTTATTGAGCATTATGAGGCAGAGTCATGTTTGGAGAAGTCTGAGAAGGCATTCTTCTCTACATCAGCATGAACTTTAGTTTAGCAATTTGCTGTTCCAAACTAGCAAAGACCTCTGAGGTTCTCTCTCTTACCATTGAGGGACTAGGGTCCATTGCCATAGACAAAGTGGGAACTAATTCGGATGAAGTGTTTGTTCTAATCAAACTAGGATCCATAGTTGAATGAGCCTTTCAGTTAGCCCAAGTAAGAACCGATAAGTCTATTGTTGCTTTCTTAAGCTTACATTGTTTGAAATATTGATGTTCTTCCAGCGATATTTTTTCTTTTAGTCTTTGCAAAACAAGCAAGTTTGATTACCAACACAAATAAGCCTCTCTTTAAAAGAAAAGGAAAAACACTCAAAAGGTAAATTATTAGTTCATGATAATAATAATTGACCAAAATAATATACGAAACAAATGATTTATATTTAGTTTGAAACAGATTAGTCTGAAATTCGAAGAATATAATGCTTTTGAAAAAAGTAACTGAATGATCAAGACTTTGATCATTTGAAGAATTTTGAATTCTATGAGGAAAACAACATTTCGAATAGAATGAACTAAGTGATTTATAGAAATTGAGTGTTTACGATCAAATATTATAAAAGGCTTATCTAGAAAGCTATTTTAAAGACAACATAATCTTTTCCATTAATAGGATATTTGGATAACTTTAACTATAATTAAATTCGAGAAAAAGTGATTTCTAAAATCAACATGGTCACTGTGAATTGGAAAATGACCTAGTGAAATTTTTGAACAAAACTTTGGTAAATTGGTAAGGATTTGATCGATGGAATTTTAAGAGCTTTTTAAGAGGATTCAAATTTTGAGTCTTATATACCTAACAATGCTCTAAGACTTCGAGATAGAATAATAGACTAGTCTTGTTTAAATCCAAACGTATGCCATTTAAACACACAAATCAAGAAAATATAGATAAAGCAAAATAATGGATCACTTTAGTACATAATTCATTTTAAACACATGGGACCTTCAAGTCAAAGATAAGCCAAACGTTTGAAGGCTATACATGTTATTTGTAAGATATTCCATTGCCTCTGTTTTGTTGACATTTTGACTTTTTAAGAGTCGCTTAATTTTGAAAAGGAATTAAGAAACCTGTATAAAATACTTAGACGATTAAAACAAGAAAATAATTTAAGTTAGAGATTCTGAATAAGCGGTTCCTATTAACGTTTTAGGAAGGTGTTAGGCACCTAAAACGTCTGTTAACTTGTGGTTATCCGGATTGTTTGAAAATTGTTTTTTGACTAACTTCAAAAAGATTAATTTGTTGAAAAGTAGTTGATTAGAAGAAAGTTTTTGCAAAATCAATTTTTTAGCGACTTTGGTTAGGTGTTTAACTAGGTTCGCAAAGAAGCACGTAAACAAGTAAACGAAAAGAAAAGAGGAAAAAGCGGGGAAGTAGTGATTTAGGATTTTAAGCCCAAACCATTGACCCTATCCAAATCTAGTTGGGTTTTCAACCTCTTTCCACCTGTCCTAATTCTATGTTTTCGAGCCTTTTTTGGCTCGAGTTTCCACTTCACCTATATTAAATACAATTTTGTCTTCGAGGCCCAAATGAATAACTAAACAAATATGAAAATAAATACGACAACAATAAATAAATAACAACAACAAATACAGAAATAGAAATGAGGTTCGGGGCTCATCGTCGCTTTAAGAATGGGACTTTAACCCGTTCTTCTTCTTTCGACTCCTTGTATACGGTATGCCATAAGATTGACTTCAAACTTTCCTTTGGGCTTGATCCAACAAGGTAAGCCTCACGGGCCAATAAATGTGCAAGAGGGAAGGAGTCCGTGGAGGACTCAAGAGATTTCCATGCAGAGAGAAAAAGAAATAAAGAACATTAGTACATGATCGAACAAAGGAAGGGGGAGGAAAATAAAGTGAAGGGAGCTAACACATGGTCAATCAGAGATAGGGAAAACTAAAGGAGACAAATGCAAATTTAACTAAAACCTAGCGACAATGGAATGGGTTTTACATAATCAAAAGCCAGTTAAAAATAGTAGGAACTTATTCATGTTATTTTAAACAAGTTTAATCGAAATGGGCGAATTAGCAACAATTAGCGCATAATTAATTAAAGAATAAAATACTAATGGAACTAGAACATGATTAAATAAAGGACAACCCAATATCTATAAAGAATAAAAATGCAATCTTGAGCGATAACGCGAAAATAAGAAGTACAATCACGGAATAGTAATAAACTAAAAAGGGATTACACAGAATTGTTTTGAATTTGAAAAAGGTTGCCCAAAATAAATTAACAAATTCCTCTCCGGGATGCCAATGGATATTAACAATTATGTCCTTCTTCTATAATCCAGCAAAGCAGAGTAATCATACAATCTCAAGAAAGCAGGCTTTTCAAATGAGATTCTAAATTTTCCAGGTGAGATAGTGAAAACAAACCATTGATGAAACGATCAGTAAATGAAACGTTCTTCGACAAGACGAAAGCAAATAAATAAATATGATTTTCTTCAAATGAACAATCAAGCATCCAGCATCCATAAAACACAACTAGACCTATCCTTCTAATATGATTTCGTTACTGAAAATGAACTTAAAGGAAAATGGAAAACAAACTTTCAGGTCTTGATACCCCCCCAAAAAAATCATTCTACAAAAGAGAATTGACAGGACATACCAAAATAATTTCTCTTAACATGGAACAAAACCCGCGCAAACTTAGTATAAGATTCATCAAGGTACAATTTTACCATGAGTAATCAATCAGATTACTATTTTTTGAACCTAGTCGTACCAATTTCATCAATGGAATAAAGCATAATCAAAACAGACGAGAATAACATTTTCAGCAGCTTACAAACAACATAAAGTGAGATTCTGAGACCCATGCAACAAGAATATAATCGCAACCAACCTACAACCTACGAAGCCCCCACAACAAGTAAATCCCAACATACAAAAGGGAAAAATAAAACAATTTGAGTGAAGATGCACTCAGGCAAAGTATCATTAAAACATAAAGCTTTTGCTTTTGCTTTTGCTCTTCTTAGAAATAAATATAGAATCAATTTTGATGTAGCTGGGCAAACAGTTAAGGCAACAATATCATAAATAAATCCTAAGGCCAGTATATCCATCTGCAGTAAAAATACTAGCCTCATTCGTGGTTACGACTAACAACTATGGCTACTAAGAAAGAGATGAAGGTAGAAGACGATAAACTAAAGGAGAGTGGAGTGTATTTACCTCCTTGAGGGCAGCAAACAGGACAACAAGCTATCAACAGAACCGTTACCGCCGGGAGTTGGGGGCTATCGACTTGGGAATTTCCGATTAATCAACCAGCTTCCCAAAAACAAGAACGAAAGATAAATTTTTCACAAAAATAAACTATTTTGCCTGCTGAACTCTCTTCCTCTCTCCTCTTTTCTCCTATAGTTTTGAACCCACATTTTGAACTAGCCCCTCAGTAAAATTTCTTATTCAGTTTTTCCAAGAACCCTAGAACTTCTAACCCTCAATTTTTCCCTTCTATCAAATTTTCCAAAGAGACCCAAAAGAAAAAAGAAAAGCCCACCCCTATTTCTGCTCTCAAGAGAGCTATTTATAGAGGATCCAAGAATAGATCCCTTGAAGCTCAATTCCTCAGTAACTGTTGAAAATAGAGGGGTATATTCGGAAATCACCCTAGAGATATTTTTTAAAAATTTTCTGATAGTAGCGATTCTCCTCTATTCATGCCTTCAGATTGGAATTCTAGAAGCAATTTTGAATTTGAGAACCTTGAGAAGAAACAAAATTCCTTTTCCCCAATCAGAAATTAGCACATATGTACCTTCATAGTACCAAATCCAACCAATTCCCAACGGATTCAAGCAAATTTTTGTGAAATAATCCCTTAAAACACACCCTAGCTGCCACGTTGATGTTTTTCTAGAAGATTCGCGTCCCTTTCGTACAAACCCATATGAGATACATGTGATGGGTACAAAAAAGAGGGAGAACGATTGGGTTGAGGTGATTATTGTCGGGTCAGTTTCGGTTTATATGGGATTTGGAGATTTCGCGATGTAGGGTTCGCATAGTTGGTGTTTGATTACTGATTGATGTTGTTTTTTCTGTGTTTATACGCTATTTGTAAAGAAGAAAAGAGGATATGGGAATAGGCTGGGTCGTACAGCTTTGGGCCTGGTGGGGTGAGATATTGTTTTATGTTGGGCTGTTCTTTGGGCCTAGGTCGGCTGAAATTGAGTTAGAATTGGAAGTTATTAAAAATAACTTCCAATTAAATTAGGGTATGGATAGGTTAGGCTATTTTATCTATTTATCGAATAGCTAAGGAGGGAAAATTTAGACAATTGCATTTAAAATTTAGCCTATTTAAAACTCAATTGACCAATTGCATGGCAATTATGGCCGAATCGATTTCAATTAAGGTCCAAATTTAATGAATCGACTAAATTGAATCAATATTCAATATGAATTAACGCCTTGTTTAATCTTGAGCTTCTTGATTCGATAAAATTAAAAAAATATTTATCCAAATAAATTATTTTTGAGGAAAAATATATTTAAATCAAGATTTTAATCATTTGAATTTATTTTCAAGATAAGCCTTGACTAAAATTCGATATTTTGTAAAATAAATTTTTAAGTAACAAAATTATAAAAATTTTTATAATTGAACACGATAATATATAATTGCTACTTAAACTGAACAATTTACCCAAATAAATACTTTGAAAATCCTTTATTCAGATAAAATAAAGGTTGTAATTTTATTTGGAAATCGAAGAAACTCCAAACTAAACTTAGTTATAGAGGGCAAAAATTAGGTGTCAACAACTTCCCCCTCCCTTTGGGTAGGGTGGATGCAAGTAACCCTGGACAAAGGGAGGTTGACGTTTCTAATTTTGGTCTGACCACAAATTCATTTCTGAAAAAACTTGATTTTCGCATGAGTTTTGGAGTTATGGACAAACCTCTGTATTAGGTTTCCTACATATCTTAGGTTTCATGAGAATTCAGGCCACTTGTTAAAGCTTGATTTAAAGCATGATTTTTTAGAAAATTCACCAGCTATCTCGATTTTTTATGAAATCGAAAAGTCAGAGAATAAAGGAATTTGGGAGGGAGGTTGGACTGTAGTCGAGTTTTCTACATAGAGCCCAGCCTATATATCCCCAGGACTTAGGGAATTAGACTGCTTGTAGTTCGACTCAATCGGTAGAAAAGATAGTTTTTTATTTCAGACGATCTTTGGCTCAATATGAGTGACAAGTTGATCGAGTTGCGGAAAAGAGGCTTGTAACCTCTTATCCATGAATGTGGGATCCTTCACATCCATAGGCAAGAACTTACCTGGACATAATTTCCAAAACTCTAAGTGTGTTGCCACCCGAATTTGAAAGAATAAGAAGGTTACCCTCGACATGAGTTTAGAAATATCCTGAAAGTATAGCTGAAACCAGAATATACTAAAATACCCACATTCCTTCTAACATAGGTGTGGTTAGATGGTGGTGGTGATCATCCTTTAGCTTGCGTCCAAAGAGTTTGATGCCCCTCTTTAGACTATGTCCCATTTTCCTACTAAGAAAGAGTTCCACGTTATGCTGCGTCCTATCTGAAGTCGTCCGCACCTGTGGTTTTGATTTGAGATTTTCATCCTCTCGGATGCTCTCGACAATGCTTCAAGCAAAAAGTACTAGTGTTAAACATAATTCATGAAAGAGGTATATAGTCTTTTACCATATCTCCACGTGAGTTGTGGCCTGAAAAGCGGAATTATATCTTCATATACCTGTTTGAAATAAAATAACTGGCAACAACAAACATAACAAACCTCTTTGTTGTTGTATAATTATAACATTTATTGATTGAATATGTCTTCAAAGTGGGGTGACCCTTTTGGACACCGGTGATACTTTATGCAGAACGACCCCTACAATCATGCAATCTTGTGTCGGTGTGGCAACCTTTTTGGTTACCTATATCACTTATTGTATGTGGAATGATAACCTCTATGGTTATAGCCGATGATCAATTTATAAATTTTCCTTAAATTGTCAATCTTTGGATAATCTTGTGCATTTTTTATGTTGGATATGAGGCGAATTACCAATATCCTTTGAATTTATAGCTTTTAGGTAATCCTGCACATTATTTGACTTTGGATAAGAGGTGGCTTATAGATATACCTCCAATCGCTAGATTTCAGGGGTTCCTGCACATCATCCGACCTTGGATACAATATGACTTATAGATAATCTCTCACATTGGTAGTCTTTGGGTAATCCTGCACATAATCGATCTTGGATATGACACGACTTATAGGGAACCCTTGGATGTGTCAATTTGATAATCTTGCATATTCTCGGGTAAGGATTTAGTTGCGACTTCTGGATAACCTTTGAAATATTGATTTTTGGGCGATCTTGCGCACTATCCGGTTAGGATGTTATTGTGGCTTACGGACGACCTACAGGCTATCAAATCATAGGTGATCTTGCACACTATCCTATTTCAAATAATATAACTTATAGATGACCCTCAAATTGTTAATTTCTAAGAAAGCTTATATATCATTCATCCTTAGATAGCGACTTAAAGGCGTCCCTTTAAATTGTGTGCTCTCGATGTATTAAGATGCTGATTCATAAAATGATGATATATCCTCAACGCCAGCATTTATGTCTTGTGTGTCAACAAATATAAAATGATGATGATATCCTCGACGCCAGCGTTGTGTCTTGCGTGTTAATAGATATATTGAATGCTAATGATATCCTCGACGCCAGCGTTGTGTCTAGTGCATTAACAAATATTGAATGATGATGATATACTCGACGCCAGTGTTGTTTCTTGCGTGTTAACAGATATATTGAATGCTGATGATATCCTTGATGCCAGCGTTGTGTCTAGTACATCAACAGATATTGAATGATGATGATATCCTCAATACCAGCGTTGTCTTACGTGTCAACAAATATATTGAATGCTAATGTTATCCTTGACGCCAGTATTATGTCTAGCGTGTCAATAGATATATTGAATATTGATGATATCCTCGACGCCAGCGTTGTGTCTAGCGCGTCAACAGATATTAAATAGCCTTCTTGGGCAATGGTATGAAATGGCCCTCTCGGCAATGATATGCAATGGCCCTCTTTGCAATGATATGCAATGACCCTCTTGGCAATGACATGCAATGGTTCTTCCGGTAAATTAAAAATAGTTTCACCTGAAATCATTTGTTAGGGTCTTACTTTCTGCATGTACCTGTACTCAAGGTAGACGATTAGTAGAAACAAAGTCGCTTTTGCTAGCGACTGTTTTTTAGAAAACTTCTAAATACAATATTTGTAAACAAAACAAGATATTTTTGTCTGTCCTCCATGATCTCAAGAAATGAGATGGACACTTCAAAAGGTCTTCAATATATGGGTACTAAACCCATTTTTAGGACTACCCAAAAATACCATTCTTGAGCATTAGTGCTATGTCATGGCTCCCCACTTATTTGGGGATTTTTCGAAAGAAACGCTCATTTTGTGTATTGATCCCTGCATTCACAAAAATGATTAGTTTGAATGAAACTACTCTGTGTTGACCTCCTTCGATCCTTGATTTGCCCCTCGCCATCTTTCAGGTATTTCGTCATGTTAGGACTTCCACCCTTGACTCCCCATCCTAATTGATGTCTGGGCGATCACTAAGTAAAAGATATATATAGCTTTTTGAAAGTACTTTTAATTTTTAGAAGATAGTTTTGAAAGCTTATATAAAAATTTAGAAGATCTCTGCCAGTCATGTCATGTAATAGCTCAATGAACATCTGCCTCTTGATTTTGACTATATCTGATGGAGGATTTTCAAAACTCATCATCATTGTTGAAGGGTTCTTTAAATAGTTCTGTCATAGACAGAAACTGAGTTTACCTAGACTTTGTCACAATTGGTGGCTTCAAAAGCTTGGCTTTAATCTCTGGTGCTAGGGAATTTGGAATATATTCCAGTATTTGGTTGAAATTTTGAGGCCTCCCTCAAAATTTCTGCCCCAGTTTAGAGTAGTTTAAGATGATATCATCTCGAGTGGATTTGAAGTCTTTGCGGATCTTCATTCTCTTTGTTGGATGTTGATCTTCTCTTGTGAATTTTTGAGATTCCTTCTAAAAAATTCTGCCCCAGTTTCCATTTTCTGGGGTTATATGACTGAGCCGTTGGGGCACCAATGTATCCCGTTGAAGCAGGAATCAGGTCAAAGGTAGTTCAGGACTACGCTAAGGATATATAGAAAAATCTAATGGGTTGACCAAGGCTGACATAGGCTGCCTACGTATCCCTTTTGTTGGGAATTCAGGTCATCACATAGTTCATACATAAAAGAAAGGATAAATTTTCCTAAGGGGTTGACCGAAGCCGATATAGGCCGCCTACGTATGCCTTTCTTAGGAATTCAGGTCAAACGTAGTTCGTACATAAACTCATAATGGCCCTAAAAATACTCTTATCCATCTTACTAGGATATAAATAAGTACTTCTATGGATGACATGATGTTTGCATTGCCTTTGTCTTGATAGAACAAAGGATCAGATGTCCAATTCCCTTAGTCACCGCCTTCCTAGTTAACCACCTCATTTTTCTCTAGATTAGGCTTTTTTAATTCTTAAACTCTTTTACTCTTCTGTTGACTGTTCTAGGGCTATCATTATCTTGCTTCTTGACATAACATGACAATGGTAGGTTTTAAGTTACTATTATATGACGGGCAATGAGACATGAGTGGAGTGGAGGTCCAATTCAATAATGTTTCCTCCAATTAATCTTCTATGATCCCGTTTGTATTGGAAAATTCTTCCGTCACATTTTCCTTTATTCCATCCTCGAGACTATCGCTTATAGGGTTGAAAAATAATTGGTAGAGTCCAGTTTTACTACTAATCATTTTTCTTTTCCTATAACAAAGCTATAGTCAAGAAGGGGATCTCTTATTCATTTTGATCTGGTGAAGTAGGGTCATTTTGTGCCAACACAGAGTAGTTTCTATTACCTGCAAAGCAAAAATAACTCAAACGTCGACGTGTTAGATTTCGTTAGTAATAAGTAAAACAAGATGATAAGGTAGGAAGTAAACACATAGAGTTGTTTCTCATCTTATGCGAATTGATCCATGAAGTAATGATGACTCGAGGATTTTAATGAACAGGGTTTTTCTCAATGATATCGATAGGTGGAATTAGTCAGGAAGGTTCTACTCTTCTTCTTCTTTCAAGAAAGTGGAGGACAATGGAGTTTTTTAAGATAGGGGCCGGGCCGAAAGGTTGCCTACGTATCTCATGGGGAGAGAAATCAGGCCCTACGTAGTTCGAAACTATAATCGCATTTTCTGATTCTAAAGATAGCTTTCCTAAAATGGTAACGATCATTTTGGAGGTTTTAAGAATGACAACAGACTTTTCTGAGAAACTTGGGAGACTTGGAGTACTTTTGGTCGGACTTTTGTATAGTGGGGTATATTTCTGCCTAGAGATATTCTATGGAAAATGGGATTGGATCAGTTCACATTTGCTTCAAATCAACATAACATGTACAAGCACAAAAACAGTTATATTACACAAGCATATTGTAATAAACGTGCATCCTAATTAGGTGACCCATTTGAGCAAAGGGTTTAGGCCTAACGAATTTTGAAGAAAATATACTCCTTTTAAAAGCCAATCCATTATCTCCAAAAATCCTTCATAGGTATACATAAATGACATAAATGTCTATAAAAGTTGCACAAAAGGGATACAATCTTTAGGGAAAGGGAATAATGTCCCACGCAGGGGATACTAATTACTGAATGTTTCTTCTATCAGCCTTCGCTCTTTCAGCTTCGTCCATTTCTTATATTGGTGACATCCATTGACGTTCAAACTATGCCTTAGATGCAACCTCTCAAATCGATCAATTTCTTGCTTAACTTGCTTCAGTTCTTACGAAAGTAAGAAAATCAAGCTTTTTCCCGACCCCCAAAGAATAATGGATTGAATTAGACAGACATACATTTTCTTTAACACATAAATATGGTTCATCTATAATTGACTCGGGGTCAATAGACGCAGGTCAGGTTTTCTAATAGGCCCAATACCCTACTTGGGTATTGGGTCGTCCTAGGTTCATGCCTAAAATAGGGTTTTGATTTCGTTCTATTCTAGGTGTCTAGAGTGGGTTTGAACACCGGTTCTCAAGTGGACAACTAGAGTTTGAAAATACGAACAGCCATCAGATGACTCACCTGCTAATAATCCGTTCATATTTCCAACACATTATTGGAATTGAATAATAGGGGTCGGGAATCCATGAAACCCCAAAATAGTTTAAATAATGCAGGAATATGCCAATGAGATGCGATAGTTAAACTTTACAGAATCGAAACATATAAACACATAAACAGTTAATCAAAAGACGAAATCAAACATTTGGTTAGAACCTAGTTACAAAATCCCCAGCAGAGTCGCCATTTCTGTTTTGCGAAAATTTTGACTTTTTGTGAGTCGCCACTTAATTTTGAAAAGGAATTAAGAAACCTTTATAAAATACTTCGACGATTAAAACAAGAAAATCGTTTAAGTTAGACATTCTGAGTAAGGGGTTCCTATTAACATTTTAGGAAGGTGTTAGGTACCTAAAACATCCGCTAACTTGCGGTTATCCGGACTGTTTGAAAATCGTCCTTTGACTAACTTCAAAAAGATTAATTTGTTGAAAAGTAGTTGATTAGAAAAAAGTTTTTGCAAAATCAATTTTTTAGAGACTTTGGTTAGGTCTTTAACTAGGTTCTCAAAGAAGCACATAAACAAGTAAACGAAAAGAAAAGAGGAAAAAGCGGGGAAGTAGTGATTTAGGCTTTTAAGCCAAACCATTGACCCTGTCCTAATCTAGTTGGGTTTTCAACCCATTTCCACCTGTCCTAATTCTATATTTTCGATCCCTTTTTGGCTCGAGTTTCCACTTCACCTGTATTAAATACAATTTTTTCTTCGAGGTCCAAATGAATAACTAAACAAATAAGGAAATAAATACGACAACAATAAGTAAATAACGACAACAAATAAATAAATAAAAATGAGGCTCGGGGCTCGTCGTCGATTCAAGAATGGGACTTTAACCTATTCTTCTTCTTTCAACTCCTTGTATATGGTATGCCATAAGATTGACTTCAAACTTTCCTTTGGGCTTGATCCAACAAGGTAAGCCTTACGGGCCAAAGAATGTGCAAGAGGGAAGGAGTCCGTGGAGGACTCAAGAGATTTCCATGAAGAGAGAAAAAGAAATAAAGAACATTAGTACATGATCGAACAAAGGAAGGGGGAGGAAAATAAAGTGAAGGGAGCTAACACATGGTCAATCAGAGATAGGGAAAACTAAAGGAGACAAATGCTAATTTAACTAAAATCTAGCGACAATGGAATGGGTTTTACATAATCAAAAGCCGGTTGAAAATAGTAGGAACTTATTCTTGTTATTTCAAACAAGTTCAATCGAAATGGGCAAATTAACAATAATTAGCCCATAATTAATTAAAGAAGAAAATACTAATGGAACTAGCATATGATTAACTAAAGGACAACCCAATATCCACAGAGAATAAAAATGCAATCTTGAGCGATAACGCAAAAATCAGAAGTATAATCATGGAATAGTAATAAACTAAAAAGGGATTACACAGAATTGTTTTGAATTTGAACAAGGTTTCCCAAAAGAAATTAACAAATTCCTCTCCGGGATGCCAATGGATATTAACAATTATGTCCTTCTTCTATAATCCAGCAAAGCAGAGTAATCATACAATATCAAGAGAGCAGGCTTTTCAAATGAGAATCTAAATTTTCCAGGTGAGATAGTGAAAACAAACCATTTACGAAACGATCAGTAAATGAAACGTTCTTCGACAAGACAAAAGCAAATGAATAAGTATGATTTTCTTCAAATGAACAATCAAGAATCCAGCATCCACAAAACACAACTAGACCTATCCTTCTAATATGATTTCGTTACTGAAAATAAACTTAAAGGAAAATGGAAAATAAACTTTCAGGTCTTGATACCCCCCCCCCCCCAAAAAAAAAATCATTCTACAAAAGAGAATTGACAGGACATACCAAAATAATTTCTCTTAACATGGAACAAAACCCGCGCAAACTTAGTATAAGATTCATCAAGGCACAATTTTACCATGAGTAATCAGATTACTATTTTTTGAACCTAATCGTATCAGTTTCATCAATAGAATAAAGCATAATCTAACCACATGAGAAGAATATTTTCAGCAGCTTACAAACAACATAAAGTGAGATTCTGAGACCCATGAGACAAGAATATAATATTAACCAACCTACAACCTCTGAATCCCCTACAACAAATAAATCCTAACATAAAAAAGTGAAAAATAAAACTATTTGGGTGAAGGTGCACTCAGGCAAAGTAACATTCAAACATAAAGCTTTTGCTTTTTCTCTTCTTAGAAATAAATATAGAATCAATTTTAAGGTAGCTGGGCAAACAGTTAAGGCAACAATATCACATATAAATCCTAAGGCTAGTATAGCCATTTACAGTAAAAATATCAGCCTCATTCGTGGTTACGACTAATGACTATGGCTACTAAGAAAGAGATGAAGGTAGAAGACGATAAACTAAAGGAGAGTGGAGTGTATTTACCTCCTTGAGGGCAACAAATGGGACGACGAGCTATCAGCCGAAGCGTTACCACCGGGAGTTGAGGCTATCAACTCGGGAATTTTTGATTAATCGACCAGCTTATCAAAAAGAAGAATGAAAGAGAAATTTTTCACAAAAATAAACTATTTTGCCTGCCGAACTCTCTTTCTCTCTCATTTTTTCTCCTATAGTTTTGAATCCACTTTTTGAACCAGCCCCTCAATAAAATTTCTTATTCAGTTTTTCCAAGAACCCTCGAACTTCTAACCCTCAATTTTTCCCTTCTATCAAATTTTCCAAAGAGACCCAAAAGTAAAAAGAAAAGCCCACCCCTGTTTCTGCCCTCAAGAGAGCTATTTATAGAGGATCCAAGAATAGATCCCTTGAAGCTCAACTTCTTAGTAAATGTTGAAAATAGAGGGGTATATTCGGAAATCTCCCTAGAGATATTTTTTAAAAATTTTCTGATAGTAGCGATTCTCTTCTATTCATGACTTCAGATTGGAATTCTAGAAGTAATTTTGAATTTGAGAACCTTGAGAAGAAATAAAATTCCTTTTCCCCTATCAGAAATTAGCACATATGTACCTTCATAGTACCAAATCCAACCAATTCGCAATGGATTCAAGCAAATTTTTTTGAAATAATCCCTTGAAACACGCCCTAGCTGCCACCTTGATGTTTTTCTAGAAGTTTTGCAGCCCTTTTGTACAAACCCACGTGAGAGACATGTGATGGGTATGATAAAAAGGGAGAACGATCGTGTTGAGGTGATTATCGGGTCAGGTTCAGTTTGTATGGGATTTGGAGATTTCGCGATGTAGGGTTCGGGTCGTTGGTGTTTGATTACTAATTGATGTTGTTTTTGCTGTGTTTATACGCTGTTTGTGAAAAAGAATAGGGGATATAGGAATGGGCTGAGTCGGACAGCTTTGGACCTAGTGGGATGAGATGTTGTTTTGTGTTGGGCTTCTCTTTGGGCCTGGGTCGGCTGAAATTGAGTTGGAATTGAGAGTTATTAAAAATAACTCCCAATTAAATTAAGGTATGGATAGTTGGGCTGTTTAATCTATTTTTCGAATAGACAAGGAGGGAAAATTTAGAAAATTGCATTTAAAATTTAGCCTAACTAAAACTCAATTGACCAATTGCATTGCAATTATGGCCGAATCGATTTCAATTAAGGTCCAAATTTAATGAATCGATTAAATTGAATTAAAATTCGATATGAATTAACGCCTTGTTTAATCTTGAGCTTCTTGATTCTATAAAATTAAACAAATATTTATCCAAATAAATTATTTTTGAGAAAAAATATATTTAAATTAAGATTTTAATCATTTGAATTTATTTTCAAGATAAGCCTTGATTAAAATCCGATATTTTGTAAAATAAATTTTTAAGTAACAAAATTATAAAATTTCGTATAATTGAACACGATAATATATAATCGCTACATAAACTGACCAATTTACCAAAATAAATACTTTGAAAATCCTTTATTCAGATAAAATAAACGTTGTAATTTTATTTGAAAATCAAAGAAACTCCGAACTAAACTTAGTTGTAGAGGGCAAAAATTAGGTGTCAACAGCCCCCAAAAAATTATACAAACTACATAAATAAATCAAATGGGCAAACAAAATGAGGAAAAGGGAAAATACATGATATCAGTCCCATGCAGGGGAGCAAATCCAAACTAAGCCTCCTTGGAAGTCCTTCAATCTTGAACTTCTTGAAACATCTGAATATCCTTTTGATGAAGATCTTTCTTTGATTAAAAGAAACTATATAAATAAAATCCTCAAACCCAAGGGACAATATTCCACACAATCCGACATTATTTCCTTCAATTTAACACATAAAAGATGATTGTCTGTTATGACTCATGGTCAAATAGACGTAAGGCAGGTTTTCTAATAGGCCTAATACTCCCTCAGGTATTGGGTCGTTCTAGGCTCATGTCAAAATAAAGTTTTGGTTTTGCTCTATCCTAGGTGTCTAGAATGAGCTTCGACTAGGTTCCCAAGTGGACAACTAGGGTTTGGAAATAAAAACAACCATTGAACACCAAACATGTCAATAAATCATTGTATTTTCAACACTTTATATAAAATTGAACAATAGGTGCCGGGACATCCACGAAATCCCAAAATAGTTTAATAATTAAAATGTGGAAGTATGCCATGAAATGCAATAGTTAATAATTTCAAAAATTTAAACACATAATGACAAAAGTAACAATTAATACAAAAATTAACCAAACACGTATAATCCTTATGGCTAGAGCCTAGATGAATCCCCGACAAAGTCGCCATTCTGTTACGATCAACTTTTGAACAGTCAAAAACGTTCCATAACTTCGTGGCAAAAATGATAGAAGAAGTCTTATTTAATTTTATTTGAAAAATTAATTTTGAGTCGCCACTTAGTTTTAGGAAAATTAAGAAACTATTTAAAAAGGTAATTTTGAAAGAAAACCTTTTAAAAATAATTAGGGTCGTAAGGATTCAACTAAATTATAAAGAAGGTGCTAACCACTTTTGAAAATCAATAAAGTGTGGTTCCCGACGGATTTAATTTATTTGACTAATTTTTGAAAAATTTTATTAAGTTATCAAAATCTTAACCTTATTTTAGAAAATTTTTGAATTTATTTGATAATAATCTATTTAATAAGCTAGACATCAAAGTTTCAAAATAACTTTAACTTTAATAAATTTATCTTGATTAAGACTTTGAATTAAATAATTAATCAATTTTCTAAACATAGATTTAAAATACTTAATAACTATGAAAGGACATGAAAAAAATCCCCCAGTTATTCTACAAGCTTAAGTATACCTAATAGAGCGAATTAAAAATTAAAAATATTAAATAACCATCATAAATGAATAATTTTAATATAATTTGCTCCTTAAGTATTCATCTAGATTAAATTAAATATACTAACAAATAATTGAATTAATACAAGGAAATAAAGGGAGAAAAGATGAGATTTGGGCCCCTTTTTAGCCCATTTTCAATACTTGCAAGCTCTTTGGGCTAATTTTTTAGGCCTTTTCAGCCCCTTTCAACTATTTATATTAGTTGTATATCACAACCCAATTTCTTCATGTTTTTCTTTATAATTGGAGTATACGTGACTGAAAATCAGTCATATACACCCCCTTTTATCCTCCAGATGAATAATAGCACTTCTTTCTTTGTATATCACCTGTATGCCACATATATTTGCTGTATATCTTTGTATACAACCTTGTTTCTTCATATGTTTAGCCTATTTTGGACTTGATTGGGGCTTGACTCAACATCTTGGGGGCCTTAGTACCAAAGAAATGCAAGGGAGTCAATTTGGACTCTCATAGAGGAAGGTCATGCATAAGAATAAATAAATAAGGATTAATTATCAACTTAAAAGGGAACCAAAAGAAAAACTATAAATTCAATTTATTATAAAATAGACATTTAAATACTACCATAATGGCTTCTAAAATAGACCCAATTAGTTAATTATGAAACTCTACTAGTTGGATGTCTATTTTAGACATAGGATTCAAACATGAATTCGACTACAAAACCACTAGAATATGTTGCAATCAAAATTGGGCTAGCAATAATTGTAAAGGAAAACATATCAGCACTTGCAAACTACGCATTCATGTAAAATATTGAGTTGAATCAAACATCCTGCTTTTTATCTTATTTGATTATCTAAGCTAAGGAAAGCAACAATATACATATAATATGTTAGGATCTAAGCAATTAAAAATCAAGTTTTTTCATTTAGCCTAATTTTAACTTTAGGCTAATTACAACTAAATTAAAGGAACAACAAATATAATGAATGCACATACGTGAATATATAATTTAAAAGAACAATGGACACATGTTCTAGTAGTCATGCTTGAGTTCAGGAGAAGTTTGGGAGTAGTTTATCATTTTATAGAAACCAGACCAAAAAGCAAACACCACAAAAAAAAATGAAATGAGCATAGTATTCTCAACACATATGAAATTAATATCCATACAATATTTTAACTCAGAAAGAAACCAATTAAACCATGGTCTACACCTGTTTTCTTTTCATACTTAAACAAATTATACGAGCAACTTTGACATAATTATATGCGAATTCAAGGGGGGAAAATTTTAAAGAAGAAGACTTTACTTAAATCAATGATTCAATAACAAATTCCACAACCAAGTACACACAATTTGCAATCAAATCACAACAACATCCTGCCAACACATTATTTTCAACATAAATGACCTAAGCAGCTAACCAAACGAGTAAGAAATAAGCGTAAAGATTCAAACACGGCCTCTAAGACCTTACTAATGCACCAATAACATTCTCAATCATAGTGGAAGTTTAGATTGTCAAAACAATAAGAAACACACAATAAAATCCTAAGTTTCTAAAATAATCAGTCCCAACGATTATGATTACGAGAGAAATCTATAAAGAAGACGATGAAGAACAATCAACTAAAAGAAAAAAGAAAGATGTATTCACCTTTTTTTTGTGAAGCGAACCAAAATAACAAGTGGACGACGACTTCACCTCTTTTCTTGACTCGAGAATAATAAGAAAAACACAAAATTTGAACCAAAATTCTCACAACTCCAGGTTGGGGACTGAAGACCAAATCCTTACCAAGTAGAGAATTTTTAGCCCCTTTTTAGATCCACAAAAACTTCTCCTCAATGAAGGACGAGAAGTCATTTATATAGAGTTTCAAATCTTGAATCGGGTATTCCCAACCGATGTGGGACTAGAATTCTCGAGGATATTTTGGGAATTTTCTTAGGGATAAACTGTGAGTTTGAAATTGCCATTTGTATGGATTTTGAATTCAAATATTGGGTGAGGTATCGGGTTGGAGCTGAACGTGTTGCTGGCCTGCGGGTACGGTTTGGGTCACTAGTTCTAGTGCAGGTTTCGCCAAGTTGACCCGCTGTTGGTTGCGATTATTGACTGATGTACGGTGAAGTTGTTCATCGTTGGTGTTCTATTGTTTGTTGATATGTTGGGTCGTTGGAGCTTTTGATGATATTATTGATATTTCGCTATTTGGGAATGGGTTTTAAAGAAATTTGGTCGGAGTAGTTAGGTGGGCTGGGGGGTGTTAGAGTGGGCTGAGGTAAGTGGGATAGTTATTTAGGAATAGAGGTTTTAAGACTAAGTTATTTAATCAATAGTCAAAATTTATAGTTTCAGTCAACTTTTATTAAATTTAAACCATATTGAAAATCAATTGGCCAATTGCACTACATTTATGATCAAATTAATTTCAATTATGATCAAATTTAACAAATTGGCTAAAATTAAATTAAAATTCGAAATGAATTATCAACTGGTTTAATCCGAAGATTCTTGGTTTAGCAAAATTAATCAAAATATTTTTTAAATAAATTATTTTAAAGAACAAATTATATTTAGATTAATATTTTACCCATTTAAATTAACTTTAGAGACAACCTTTGCTTAAAATCAATTTTTTAATTAAATAATTATTTAAGTAACCAAATTATAATATCTTATATATAGAAATACGAGAATATATAATCGCTCTTAAAATTATAGAATTACCTTGAAATATTTTTATTTGAATAAAATAAATGTTGTAATTTTATTTAAAATCAAAGAAACTCAAAATCAAACTCAATCGTGGAGTACAAAAACAAGGTGTCAACAAGTACAACACTCCACACCATGGGGTACCACCGTATACATCAACCCCAACTCCCCTCGACAGCTACAATATAAGCCACTAGCCTTCATAGATACTAATCTAATCTTTCTTTAGACTCTGTAGCTATCACCCCATAAGTCATACTATCATGAGCATACATAGTCACACTTCTTAAACCATAACAAAACCTCTAATCGCATAACATCACAACTTAGAAAAATCCTTAAGACTACACCAAGGGCTTACATCGTCTATCTATATTCCCCTCAATTCAGATTTAAGGAACACCATATAAAATCTCCCTAGACTTCTCCACACTAAGACATTGAATAACTCGAACTAGTTACGCATGACAGTTACATACTTAAAACCTTATCTAAGAAGAGGCTACCTGGGGTTCAACATATTCTTATAAGCTTAATACTCTTATCCACTTAATGACTTAGTCCCAATTAATCACCTCAAAACTAGACCTCTGATATATATATCATAATTACCCACTCCACTATCTCATAAGTTATCAACCTAATCTCTTTCACACATCACATCAACCTTATTCGATTATGAGTAGTCTATACATATCCGAAGAGACCCATCTATCTCACGCATGAAAAGTACTAGAGCATTCCACGAATACACACTAGGGCGGATGGAACCTTTATCAAGAATATCCTTTAACTACTCCTTTAACTCAGTCGAAACCATTCTATAAGAAGGGATTAAAGTAGCATGAGTATCCAATAGAAGATCAATCTCAAAGTCTATTTCCCTGTAGGGAGGAACACCAGAAAAATCATTGAGAAACACTTTAAGGAACTCATTAACCATAGGGATGGATCACAAATAAGGACTCTTAGAACTAAAATCCTTGACCCAAACCAGATGATATAAACACCCTTTGGAAATCAACTTCCAGGCTCTAAGATAAGAAATGAACCTTCCATTAGGTACAATAACACTACCTTCTCACTTAATTAGTGGTTCACTCAGGAATTGGAAACTGACCCTTCAGGTCCTACAGTCCAAAGAAGCATAGGACGAGTGAAGCCAATCCATCCTCAAGAGTACATTAAAATCTATCATATCCAACTCTCTCTTAGGTACATTAAGGTTTCCCTATGAAAGATAGGCACCACATAACCCTTATAAAATTTTCTATCCATAATAAAGCCACCCACCAGAGTAGACACAAAAAAAGGGTCAAAAATACTTTCGGGACCAAAACCAAAATGAACAGCCACATAAAAAGTCACATAGGAAAGGGTATAAACCAAATAAAAAATACCATTCACATCATACATGAAAGGATATAACGTACCTGTAATAATATCAGGAGGTACATCAGTTTCCTAATGGGTTGCAAGAGTATAAAAATGATTTTCGGCCATACTGGTACCAAAGGTAGCACCTTTGGTGCAGAAGCCAAAGAAGTAGCAACCAAAACCTTATTAGCTCCAATAGAAACATTGACTGAAGGACAGTTCCTCAGAATATAACCAGGCTGGCCATAATTGAAGCATAAGTTTCTCTCCTTATTGAAATAACCACGATAAGGCAATCCACAGAGTCTATAAGGAGGATAGAGTAGTGACTGAGCTCCACTAGCCTTAGTCTAGGCACCTTGTGTCTTAAACCCACTGTTAGCCTAAAAGCGACGATCACCTGAAGACTTAGGGTAAGGAGCTCTAATAATCACATGGGAACTCCCCCAATTCATCTAGTCTACTGTTTCCCATTTCTACCATTATTTTATTGACCCCCTTCTTGCTCTGAATATATGAACTTCTTATTCTGCTTGTCTTTTATCATTGCCTATTTCTTTCTCCCATTAAAATAACTATATTGGAATGACAGAGAGGCCACTATATGAGTCTATAGATGACTAGAATAATAGAACTTAGCATTAGACACATCACTATGAGGCATCAAGGCATCAGTATTATTACCCCGAGAAACCCAAAGAGGACTAGTAAGAACTAGTGGAACTCTATGATGGGCAGTACACACAGGAGCACGAACCCTATACCTGGTCGATACTCTTGATGACTAGATATAAATCATTTCCTAGACTCATAGTCTGAAAGTGACTCAAGGAAACCTTATTGAGTATGACTCGTGACCTCACCTTATGACTCCTAAGGTCCTAATTATTATTATAAAAGAAATAATAGACCATCATACTGGTGGGACCACGAGTCTTACCTGATGACTCGTGTGGTCCTTGTCCTACTCAGGATAGAAAATTGGGTCTTTCACCCTAGTTTTCCTATGACTTTAGTCTTAAGACTTGTAATGAGTCTTCACTATTTGTTAGGTGAGTCTTTACCCGGGCAGTGAGCATAAAAGTCAAGAATTTTTCAAAGGCTAAAAATTTGTGGTGTTATATTTACAGACTCAAGATAGTCATTATGAGGTTCTAGTCAAGTTCTTTGGGTTGACCAATTCCTTAGCTACATTCATGGATTTGATGAATCGAGTGTTTTGATCGTATGTCAACTCATTTGTCATTATATTTATATATGATATATTGGTTTACTCTAAGAGGGAGGCCGATTATAAAAAGTAGTTACGAATTATACTTTAGAGGCTTAGAGATGAGAAGTTGTATGCTCAGTTCTCTAAGTGCGAGTTTTGGTTGGAGTCTGTCTCTTTCTCGAGTTATATGGTGACCAAGTCATGGTCCATTTGACCAAAATTGTAGTGGTTCATGACTGGGCTAGACCAATTTCTCTTGTCGAGATTTAGAGTTTTATGGGTTTATCATGCTACTATGGGTATTTTGAATATGTTTTTTATGTTTTGCAGCTTAGTTAATCAAGTTGACTCAGAAAAGAATTTCCTTTTAGTTGTTTGGTGATTTTGATGTGATCTTTCAAAAGCTCAATGACTTTTTAACATCAACTCCTATCAGGACTTTGCCCAAGAAAGGTGTAGTATTTACTATCTTTTGTGATGCTTTTGGTTTTGGGTTAGGTGTCATATTGATATAGTAGGGCAAGGTGATTATTTATTCTTCTCACTCTTTAATACCCCATGAGAAGAATCACCCTACCTATGATTTAGAGTTGTTCATGATTGTATTTGCTTTGAAGTTGTGTAGGCACTACTTGTGGAGTTCGTTGTGAGATCTTCTCAGATTATCGTAGCCTTTAGTATTTATTCACTCAATAAGATCTTAATATAAGGAATGTTGTTAACTTGAATTAATTAAGGATTATGACCTTACAATTCTCTATCATCCGCATAAGGCTAATATGGTTATGAATGCCTTGAGCCAAAGGTTGCTTAGTATGGAAAGTTTGGCATATCTTTTGACCTAGGAGAATCTTTTAGACTTAGAGGTTTAATCTCTGGATAAATAGATGATTAGGCTTAATGTTTCGACACTTGGTTATATCTTGGCATTTATGGAGGCTAGATCTATTATGATGGAGCATATTTAGGCTCATTAGTTTGATAATGCTAGTTTTAAAGTGATTTAAGATAAGGTGCTGAGTGGAGAGTCTAATAAAGCCTTACTTGACTCTGATGGTGTGTTGAGGATTGCAGGCTGAGCTTGTGTGTCGGATAGGTGATTGGGTGAGATTTATTTTGGAGAAGGCTTACTGATCTAAGTATTCTATTCATCTAAAAGTAGTTAAGATGTATTATAATTTTAGAAAAAACTATGGGTGGGGTGGTATAAGGAAGGATATAATGCACTTTATAGCTCATTACCGATGTTGCCAGCAGGTGAAGGTCGAGCATTTGAGGCCTAGTGGTTTGGTTCAGAGGTTACCTATTCTTGAGTAAAAGTAGGAATAGATCACTATTGACTTCATCACTGGGCTACCTCTTACTTCTCATGGTTGTAACAATGTTTTGGTCATCGTGGATTGATTGACCAAATGTGATTATCTCACCCATATTTAGGTTTTTGTAGAGCTGAGAGGTTGTCCTATATCTATATTTGTGAGATAGTTTGTATCCATGGTGAACTAGTGTCTATTATCTTATATCAGGTTTCATTCTTCACTTCTCACTTATGAAAGACATTTCAGGAGGAGTTGGTTACCTGAGTTGATATTAGCGTAACTTTTTACCCTATACTGATGGTCAATCGGAGAAGACAATTCAATCTTTGGAGGACATGCTTTGTGCGTGTGTTAAGGACTTTAGAGGTTAATGAGAGCACATTTAGGCTTAGCAGAGTTTTTATAAAATAGATACCATCGTATTGAGATGTCATCCTTCGAGGCTTTATATGGTAGGCATTATCGCTCTTTAGTTAGTTGGTTTAAGATTTTTGAGATCAAACCTCGGGGTATGGACTTGCTTTATGAGTCTCTAAACATACTTTGAGTGGCTCAGAGTAGGTAGAAGTGCTATAAGAATCATAGACTTCATTCCTTGAGATTTAGTGTTGGTGATTGAGTCTTTCTTCGTATTTCACCCATGAAGGGTGTGATGAAGTTTGGGAAGAGAGAAAAGCTTATCCCCAAATATATTGGGCTATTTGATATTCTTCGGACTATTGGGGATGTAGCTTAAGAGATAGCATTGCCCCCAGATTTATCAGTTGTTCATCAAGTTTATCATCTATCTATTCTATGATGTTATATTTCATAGATTCTCATGTCATTCATTGGGACATAGGGCAGTTAGATGAGAGGTTATCCTTTGTTGGGGAGCTAGTCTCTATTTTAGCCCAGGATGTTAGGCGACTGCATTCTAGGGATATTCCCATAGTTAAGGTCCAGTAAAGACACCTTCCTAAGATGAAGCTACTTGGGAGGTCAAGTCTGATATGCATAGTAGTTATTCCCATCTTTTCGCTAATTCAGGTATTTCCCTTATCTTTAGTTTGAGGATGAACTAGATTCTTAGTGATGGATATAGTAAGGACTTTATTTTGTGAATTATTCCTTTTTATTTTTTTTTTGACTATTTTATCCCTTCTTGTGGTTACTACGTGATATTTCTTGGGTGTGGAGATAGTTTGCATGGTTTCCAATGCAATTTGAAACAACTTGTGAGAGTTTGTGTTTTTTAGAGGTTATAAAGGCCTTACAGTTGACTTTGGTCAATATTTGTTGTTATGTGCGCCAAATATTAAAACTGGTTGCGCCAACAAACCTGGAATATTGATTTTGGGTTAGTGGTATGGTTGGTTTGATTTTATGGCTCTTGGTTTCATTTTGAACCTCGATTTGGAAAATTGTGAAATTGGGGTTTGGGGGTATATTTGGTGAAAATAATCTCTTTTCAAAAATTTGATATCACCATTGAGTCCAGAACGTCGAATTTACTTTAGTAGCATATTTTATTTTCCTTCACGATATTCCTAATGAATCCCAAGGTCTCGATCCACAACTTCGCATTTTTTGTAAAGTTGCTAGTGCTGCTATATCTGGTGTGGCAGTATAAGCGAACCCTGCCATACCCTAGAGGGCACCGCTAAAGTAGAGGGTTGGCTTCTTTAGAGGTAATGAAACCACTTTAGAGGTCAATCCCTAGTGGGATGGACCACTTTAGTGGTTGACCCGCGCTAAAGCGGTGACTGTTTAAACGATCATTTAATCGCTTAAGCAGTCAACACTGGGTCCATATAAAAATTTTCTTTCTTGATTTTTATTCTCTTTATGGGACTTTGATCTTTGGATTAGGAGGATTTTGCATGATTTCTTTTATTTTCGAACATGGATAAGCTCTAAATCACTATTTCAATTATTTTACTTTGATTCTCGTCATTTAAAACTCGTTAATATGTGTTTTGAAAAGTGGAATTTGAGATTTTGACCCAAAAGGTCTAAAATGGATTTCTTCAATATAAACCTCATTTTCACTTGGGTTTTATTATATCTCTTCCTTTAATCATGGGTAAGTTTTTTATAAATTAAAATTCCAATTTTACTCTTTCTTTTTGAAAATTCGTTTCGGGTGTTCATTTTTTTACCCCGATTAAAAACTATGCAATATGGGTATCGTTGGCTTTCTTTTGATGTGTAGATTCTATATTTGTATGTTTTAGCTGATTCTAAGTCTGTTCAAGAGGGGAAAAGATCTACGTGAAGGGTTTTAGGCTTGGAATTTGCCATCACGAGGTAGGTTATGGCTTAACTTTATTCAGACTGGACTGTTAATGTTTATGTAAAAGAATGTTAAGTGTATGGGTAATAGTCATGAAATAATATTATAAATATTATGTCTCTGTGTGGGGACTTATATTTTTGTTGGTGGTGATTTGGGATGATATTT
The DNA here is from genome assembly GCA_030864225.1 of Capsicum baccatum var. pendulum. Classification (NCBI taxonomy): domain Eukaryota; kingdom Viridiplantae; phylum Streptophyta; class Magnoliopsida; order Solanales; family Solanaceae; genus Capsicum; species Capsicum baccatum. The sequence goes on along the minus strand of CM061558.1, from coordinate 67,281,860 downwards.
ATTGCATGGGGGACGTATGGGGGCCTTATCTGATATTATTGGCCTTGTGTATGCATTTGGTTGCTCTTTTCAAGATAGAAATAACTAAGTTGGGGTTAATGTGATATTATTGATATTTTACTCAATTTTTTCACTCTAATGGTACATTACTTATACGTAGTCATGATTGGTTGATATATTGAGAAGATTCTGGACTCACGTGGACATTATTGAATGGATTTTGAGAGATCTTAATGTTGGTTTGGTTGTGAGCATTACGTACTTATATCATACGTACATTCATGAAGACATTGGTACAATTGTGGAAGCACTAATTTTTGATAGAAATAAGACACCTTTACAAATCCTTTACTGTAGCGCACGAGTCGGAGAGGAGATATGGGTATTGAGATTGGGATTGAGTATTGAGAAAGTATAGGGTGTTTAATCCCCCCATGAGTCCTACCTGGAAGCCCTGAGGCTCGATAAAAGTATACGAAGGTTATGCGATAACCTCGATTATATCACATCATCATCATTATCATCCTTATTACATTTCATTCATTTATGCATCCTTTAATATTGTGTTTCTATGTTTCAGTGGATTCATGTCTATTCTATTTCTTTTTTGTACCTATTTTTTTATGTACCTATTTCCTACTTATGTTCTATAGTTAGAATTGTTAGTAGAGACGGTGTGAGCTATTGTTTAGGACATTTGTATTTGCAGGTGATGTGCTCATAGTGTGTATTTATATACCTTATTTTCTATATTTCTCAGTCGACCTAAATACCTACTGAGTACAAGTGATCGTACTTATCCCTAAAGTGATCTTTTGTTGCAGATATAGGTATGAGTGCGGCTATATGAGTGCACCGCACAACATCAGAGTTCGGGCCGTGATTTGATACATTCAAGGTAGTGGCCGCCCTATGCTTTAGGAGTCAACTTCTAACCTCATCCTATCTAGTTATGTCTTATTTTATATTCAGAGACTGACTTGTGATTTTTTTTGGATTTTTAGTTGTATTTCAGACTTCCAGTTGTATGTAGATTGCTCTTACACTGTGACACCAGGTTATGGGATGGTTTATGATATTGTTATGATTTAGACTGCCGCTATCATAATACAAAACATTATATAAACCTCATTTTTGCAGATTTCACCATTTTGGACCTGGAAGCTTTGGGAAGAGGATAGGGTATTCTCACCATTCTTTCTTGGGAAAACTCCTAAATTATATTTCTAATAATTAACCATTGATTACATCTTTGAAAACACATTTTAATTATGATTTTGGGATGGGATTTTGAGGATTTTACCGGGAAAGCTTAAAAATAGTTTTCTTCGATTTGAACCTTTTTTTTTACCCAATTTCATGTGGATTTTCAAATATAGGCTCTTATAAACAAAATTTTGGCCTTACCCCTTTCATTTTCAAACTCATTTATCAAATCCATTTTGGATCCGGCTCAAATATAGTCAATATATGTATCATTAGCTTTTTTTTAATGCGTAGATGCTATTTTGATTATTGTAGTTGATTTCAAGGCCATTCATAAGGGAAAAACTCCGTATTGAAGAACTTTAGGCTTGGATTTCATTGTTTTCAAGTAGGTTATGACTTAACTTCTTTCAGATTGAGTTGGGTAGTTAATAAATAAGTAAAACATGCTTTGGGTTGGGAAAAATAACATGGGATTTATATTTTGAGAATTATTACTACTGTTGTGTGCTCGAGTAAAGGCTTAGTTTTTGTTCTTGTTAACTTGTGATAACTGATATTGTGGTTGCCCTTGTGGGGGCTTTATTTGACATCATTTACCTATACTATGTATGTAAATATCTTTATTCTAGATATAATGCTCGTGTGGCTGCTTAAATTGACATTATAGGCCATATTGAGCATTGGTTACCTTTAGTTTGATAGAAATGCCCGAGTTAGGGGTTGATATGATATTAATGATGTCTTACATGCATATTCATTCCGATGGTGCCTAGTAAGAGTTGATAATCATAAATTGTGGACATATTGAGTTGATCTCCAGACTCATTTATATATACATGTTAGATGGATCAAATATCTTCTTATTGATTTGATTGTTAGCATTACATTCTCATCCTATACATATACATTCATGAGATACCGAAACAACTGAGAAACACTGTTTATGAAAGAAAATAAGACATTTTTAAAACCCTCTCTGTGAACACAAGATAAAAGGTGGGTTGAGATTTGAGATATGAGATATAGTATTTTGGGCTGCGAACTCCCCATGGGTCCTATCATAGGAGCTGCAAGCTCGGTAGGTGTATACAAAAAGTCATGCGATGACTTTTGCCATTCATTGCGTTGCATTACATTACATATGCATCTTTCATGATTTCTTTAGTTTTTTGTTGGCTTATTTTTAATTTTAGCATATTCTTTATGTTCATTTGTATTGTTTTAATTTGTGTATAAATATTAGGACTGTTAGCGCAGACTGTGTGAGATACTGTTTAGGACTTCTCTACTTGTAGGTGACGTGCTCATAGTATTCTTTATCTATATTATTTTCTGTTTTTCTCAGTCGTCCTATAAAATATCTACTGATTAAGTACTCACCCCTTCTGTGCCCTTTTGATTCAGATCCGAGTACGAACACAGGACACAACAGCTAATTTCATGCTTATCTAAGTGGTGATCGAGATACTAGCGTCCTCTAGGACTTCAGAACTGACTTTGAACTTCCTCTTACCTATTTTTGCTATCTTTACTTGTTTTGAGAGACAAATATTCATATTTTAGTATTTCTAAGTTGTATTTAGATGCTCTATACTTATGACACTAGATGTTGGATTTTATGACATTTATTTCAGTTTTCTGCTATGTTTTGTGCATGTGTTGACATGACTTTGTTCTAGAAGTCTCATTTTATCTTTTGTTAGTTGATTTTAGTCTTTCTTATCAGTTTGGGTGATTGGCTTACTTATCAAGGTTGGACCATGATCAGTGCCATTATGACCTTAATTTTTCATAGTTACAGAATAAGAGAAAAAGAGAAAAAAATGAGGTGGAGGAGGAAGAGAAGAATAAAAAATAAGAATCTGACTGGAAATTGATTTATGGGGGATATATCCCTTGTTTCACGGAGATATAACTATATTTAGTCAGGTCTCTTTGTTCTTACTGATTTGTCAATATATACTTGGTCAACAATAAAAATCAGATTTGTCCATTTATGTCACGGCCCAATTTACGAGTCATGATGGCACCTACCAATTCCCACCGGTAGGTAAGCCAATATGATAACCTGGCGCTAACGTAATGGGTTAATCCGGTAAAAAAGGCCCAACATAGGCAAAATTCAAGTACATCAAATGTAAACATAAGGGGTTCTAGATAGAATAAATAGTCAAACAAGATACCAATCCCAAAACGTGATAGAGTTTGTATAAGAGCATCTAATAGTATCAATATATATGTCTCGAATACTAAAGACTGATACAATAGGTAGAATAAAAATGGGCAACTCGATCTCCATGAGATCACCCTATCCCTGAAAATCAATCACGGCAGGAGCAATGAGCAATGATGACAGGTAATACTCGAATCTGCACCAAAAAGGTATAGAAGTGTAGTATGAATACCAAAACAATGGGTACTCAGTAGGCATCATCGATCGATTGAGATAAATCATAATATAATAATAATAAAGTGCAAGATAAACATAACTAAGTCAAGGTACAAAATAAAACTTGAATCATCTCTAACATTGTATATAATAATTGATCATATCAAACTAATAGTATACATAAGGCATCGACACATTCCAATATCATTGTACGTAGCAAGCAATAGATAACGGAATAACAATGTATCATAAGGCATCAACCATACCAATATCGTCGTACATAAGAATTTGACAATTCAAAATCATAACACGTCATAACATTTACACAATCATTTACAAGTACAAAGTTGGCACCGATATGCCAACTAGTGCATAAAGTAAAGAACTCATCACGATGTCCCATACCACCAGAGAGCACACCCAAAAGAATCATAAAGGAATCAAGCCAACAATATACCAAAACTTTTTTATTATTCCATAGTTTTCCACAATTTCCATCAATCGGCCATTTGCCAACATTCATAATGATGATCCATGTTCATAATTAAACAACATGTACCAAAGACTCGTAACCATAGTAATAATAATATCATCCAACAACCATACCATCGATAAACACTAATAGCTTTTTCTTAGCTAGCCAACGCTTATAACTAATCTAATTACTCATTAGTCATCATATAACCTCTAACTATTATCTATCCACTATTTATCACATAATCACTATTCATGGGTTAACTAATAGCCATTATTAACTAACTAACCAATATCTGACATCTAGCTAAGATTCACCACAAGATTATATTCGTCAATTAACCAATACTTATTTCTAGCCATCATGATTCCACTAGTCCCTATTTATCAAATGGCCGCCAAGCACTATTTATTCTTTATTCATCAATCAACTAACATCTTTTACTAACCAATATATAACATCTAGCTAAGATTCACCATAGAACCATATTCGTCAATTAACCAATACTTATTTCTATCCATCATGATTCCATTAGCCCTCATTTATCAAATGGTCGATAATAATCATTTATTCATTATTCATCTATCAACTAACATCTTTTATTAACTAGCATCATTAATCCCTAAATCCCCATTTAACAATCAACATCATAGACTTTGTCATCAATAGTAACTAATCATCACCTTTGCTAAACCCATTATTACTAGCCTCCATAACGAAATAATTATCACTACTAATAACCATCGGTGCCACTAATCCTCTTCATTATAAAGGTTTGCTAATCCATTAGTCACGATTAGCCATTTAAGCAATATCCACCACTAATCATCTTTTAAACTATAAGTTAACACCTATACCACTTCATACCTTAACTCATTTTAGAATTTAACCGACATCTATAATGTCAACATTATACCTAACTACGCAAAAGCTTAAATAAACACATAATTGCCATACATAGGGATACCGAGACCGAACCGGTATATGTACACATAGGCACATCAATAATAATCCTCCAGTCTTGTTGGGCATAATCATATCATCATAGTATCCTCCGACCTTGCCGGGTATCATCATATCATCATAGCATCATCCAGCCTTACCGAGTATAATCATACTATCATAGTATCCTTCGTCCTTGTCGGGTATTATCATAGTATCCTCCGACCTTTCTAGGTATCATCATAGTATCATAGTATCCTCCAACCATGCCGAGTTTTATTATATCATCATAGTGCCTTTTAGCCTTGCTGGGTACCAATACATCATCACAATATACAAATTAATATTATTAATAAAGGACAGGCCGCACTAGGGCTAAAGTAAATGGATATAAAGGAGAAACGAAGAAGAGCATATCTCAATAATTCAACGCTCATCATCAATGCCACTTTATCGATAGATATATGTATATGTAACATGAACAATGTAAATTATCACTGGGTTCTCCCTTAAAACTTATATCTTCAACTCCAATATCTTTCTCCATCCTATACCGGAGATATGGGTATGTAGATATGTATAATAAGTGGCAAAAACATTAACATAATTAGTCATATAATGAGGTATCATGATTCCAAGCATAATCTATAGAATAACTCTACATATAATCAACAAGCATTCCTTCAAGCACCATTAATATTATCATTTTCAGTATCGACAATAGAGAAGATTGCCAAGGTGATTATTAGCATAATTACTAAGTGTTATTATAACATGAGCAATAGCATAGTTAACATCCCAAACACTATCCTAATCAATGGCTTAATCAATAATGTAGACATGGCTTAAACAAGAGTATAATCAAGGGCTTATCATTGGATAATCTATAACCAAATCATTTAGATCATGAGCATAACCATAAGCGATATCATAAACGCTGGCCCATTAGTAGAATATTCATTAGCCTATCATTGGCATAAAGATAATTTATCAATAGTGTGAGTGATAGGTAAACCATGAAATAATCTATATGTTAGTCATAGCGGTGTCAATAACACCATCTATGGCTTAGGCCATATTATAGTCAGGGGTTCATTCAATAGCATATTCGTTAGCCCAAAAAATAGTTAATCACAATAACATAATTAATAGCTCAATATAAGCTTTAGCCAATAAGACATACAAAGAAATAATCACTTGGGAGTTAATCTCAATGTCATTCCTCATAACCAACAAGTACCAAGAGTCATCAGTATTACCTAAAAAGGGCACTCTCTAGTCAATTACTAAGTGTAAGAGTTAAAAATAATCCTTGAAATGCATTCTAAGTCAATTTCAACCCCAAACTAGGATAAGGTATCTAAATCAACTCTTACATATAAAGCAAGCAACCACAATCCTTGAGTTAGATATTCCACTTAAGCACTTTTACTAAGTTCAATGGAACTAAGGAAACCTTCCCTAGTATAAGCAACTAAGGCCAATTTACTGTTAAGTATGAGAAACTAGAGCACTTCACCTAAGGTTGAGTATCCTAAGTCATTCTTATGCTAAACATGAGTAATGAAGTCTATTCCACCTAAAAGAATAGGAAACAAGTCAACCTTCTCTACTCTAACATTCGCATAGCCTAAATGGTCCAACAAACCCAAGTCTTGCATCTCATCAATTCAATACTTAGAAGCCATCCCAATCTAACAAGATATCACAGTTATACTATAACATAACTCAATATAATAAGGAATAAGCCTAGCCGACCTTAAAATCGATGAATGCTAAAAAATCTACTAAGTCTCAGCTATCAAATTCAAGGTAACAAGCTATCAAAACACATTCGACATATCATTATGAGAATATCGATACCCATATTGCATCATTGTACTTTGGGTCTAAAAACGACACCAAAACCCCCGAGTAGGTCCCACTTATGAAAAATATATTTATGAGGTCAACCCAATGTTCATAGATCATTAAGGAATCATAAACCTCAAGAAATAGGTTAAATCTAAGATTATTTAGTCTAAAATCAAGCCCTCAAGCTATTTGGGGTTTTGGTCAAGAATTCAAGACATTCAAGCATAAAATGGAAGGATTCTTACCTTAAATCCAATGTTATTCACGAAAATATATTATAATCAAGCTTCTAAGTTGCACCTAAGACTCAATTTAAGGTTGGTACATGATTTTAGGGTTCCTTGGTCTTAAAGATGAGTAGAAATGTCCCAAAATTTGACCTAAAAGGTTATTAAATACCTATCCTAGGTCCTCAGGTGTGGCAATCACCATGCAGGAATAGATATCATGCAAGGGAGATTGCCACCCCTTATGGAAATCGCCATAGGGTGATCACAATGCCCTTTGCGCGACCGCACACACCTCAGTACCAGCAAACTTGGGAAATTTTTTAATGTTTTCCAATAACGTCTCGAGATTCATTCAAAATTCAAATTAGGCAAATGAACTATGTAATCATACTAAATTGTCCATTCTGGATGCATTGACGAAGTTAGATTTTCCATCCGAGGTCATTTTGACCAAACATGGGTCCCACTCCTAAACTTTTAATTTTTCAACTTTTTGACCAACAGGTTGAAATAAGTTCGAGCATATTGGGGCCCAAACCAAAGGTCTACCCAACTTAAAATTGATATTTTTGAGCTACTGGAATAGTCAGAATTCACATTCAAGATCATTTTACTAAAGTTTTTCCCTGGTGGCCATTTGGAACCAACGAAGACTTTTAAATGAGGAATTGACTCTAAAAACAAAACAAACTACCTAGTAACTGAGTTATCAGTTCCAGAAAGTCATATATGACTTGGGGTAGCTATGGAAAAGGTCTAATGATGAAAATAGGCAGAAATATGAAAAATGATATGAAGGGTCATTACAATATCTATTACTAAAGAAACTTTTGTCCTCAAAAGTTAAAAAGAAGAAAATACCTGACTTCTCAAATAGGTAAGGATACTAGGCTCACATCTCTCTCAATCTCCAAAGTGTCCTCCTCCACTAGGCGGTGCCTTCGATGAACCTCAATAATCAAAATCTCTCTGGTGCATAATCATCTCACATCACTAGCCAAAATGAGCACAAACTCCTCAACAAAGGTCAAATGCTCATCCAACTGAAGCATATGATATGGATCAGGAATATACCTCCACAATATAGAGACATGGAAAACTGAATGAACAATAACAAATTTGATTGGTAAATCTAAATCTTAAGCCATCTCACTAATGTGCTATAGAAATATAGCACTTTCGATGCTTAAAATGAGAAAAATATACAAGTTTCCAAGGTTGTTTTGTTAGATATGATGCGTTTTGTGTATGTTTTGCAGGAAATCATGTTTTGGATGCTAAGTTCATGAAAAATATGAAAAAGACATTTTTGGCTACTTATGGGAGCAATTATGGATGTTTGAGATGCTTTCTGGATTGATAGTGAGTAAAGAATGTGTAGGAATTAAAGAAAAGCTAAAAAATTAAATTCTTGCACATGTTAAGTCAACATGCAAACCGCATGTGGCATATTGGACCGCGTGTAGGCAAAACATCTGTCAGAGGTCCAAAATCTCAAGGGCTGATCTGTAGGATTTTTTGGTTTGATCATAGGCGGTCACTACATATACTTACCTTGTAGGCTATTGTAAGACCCCGCAAAGTTCTAATCTTAAGTCAGTCCTTTAGAGCAAGAAAAGAGGTCCCAAACTTAGAAATTTCAGCTAAGTATTGATACTTATAATTTATTTTAGCCTTCATAAGTTGGAGATCTTATTTCACGATCCTTATGAACTTAAAATGCTGATCCTTGGATTAAATCATGATCAGGTGTGTCAATAGGTTACTTTGGGAGAGTTTTGAATTTTTTGGACCTCGTTTGAATTATTCAAGTGGACAAAACAGTGAGTCGATACAATCTCAACGCGTTGTGTGGCCCATCGCATTAAAAGATAATTTTTCCCCAGCTTTCAGTGCAATTCTAGTGAACTAAAATGAACTCAACGAGGTGTGTTGGTCATCCCGTTAATGCCATCGATGTGATGCGTCACTCACCGCGTCACTGGGCACATTTTTAGTCATTAAAACTCTGCGTCTAGAGAGGTATTTGGGTCATTTTTCCACCCTTAATTATCCACAAAAACATGAAATTAACCTACTCTAAAGACAAAATCTCTTATTCTCTCTCAAATTTACTCAAGAACAAACCCTAGGGCATTAAAATTTCAAGACCAATCTTCAAGAACACACCATCAATCTTCATGAATTTACTTACCAAGGTATGTTAGGTGTTCATCCAAGTGTTTTCTTACACCCTTGGAGTTCAAGAACCTCTTTTAAAATTTCAAGATAATGGCTTTTATGGATTCCATATTGAGTTAAATTGTATTCATGATTATGATTTTATTTATGGTCTAATCCATGATTAGTAACAAAATTTATGTGAATTAAATTGAATGTGTGTAGTTTTATGTAGTTTCATGTCGGAAACCCTTGAAGTTGTGAGTTTGGAATTGTGATCATGATGTTTGCATGTTGAGTAATATTATGTGTATAAACTATGCCCCAAGTGTTTGATATAATGTTTGTGAGAGTTGAATAGTGAATTGTGACATGATAGTATGTGTAGAAGTTCATGCCATGCAAGTGTTTTCTAAAATGACTCAATGAATGAATTGTGACAAGGTGACTAGTTATCATGTTTTCAAGATTGTGCTATGTTTTTACTATTTATTCTATCAAGTCCTGGGGGGTATCTAATACCCTAAAATCTAGCTACTACCTAGATTTTTAGTAGTTTTAGGATAGTCTCAGTGATGTCACATACAGTATATTCAGTCATTTAATAGAACTCAGTGAACTCAGTCTAGTTCATTTAGACAACACGATCAGTAATAGTTAAGTCAAGCCTAGCACAGTCTAGAAATTAGTTCAGTGTCTACTCAGTTAGGAGAAAAAATCTGGACAGAGTGAACCTAGGGATGGGGGCATTCCTGTTAGTAAAAAGGGTTTGACTCTTAGTAGCAGTTCCGGCATTGCAGAACTATGTAGCCAGTGTAGGTTGAGATATCTTTCTGCCAGTCTAAGGTTAATATATCTCGTGCAAGTTTTCCTACCTGTGAGGGTTGACAAAAAGGCTTCCTGCCATAGAGGGTTAACTCATAGCCATTGTTAGTATCCCTTGGCAAGGTGCTAACTCCATATTCAGATAGTTGTTTGGTTTTCAGTATCTATTTATTTTTATTCAATGTTTGATTTTAGTTTTGAACCTTATGGCAAATTCAACCTAATTTCTACATTATTACAGAGTTATTATTATTTAGTGATTGTAGTACGTACCAGTCATGGGTTAGCTTATGGTCCTTCTAGATTATGAGCACCATATGACATTTGGGGTGAAGACTCGGGGAATTACAAACTTGGTATCAGAGTTTAGAGTCTTGTGCGTAGGTGTGTAGCACGCCATACTTATGAACAAAAGGTTATAATGCATTTTAGAAAAAGTTTCCCTTCTTTCAGTATTCGTATCGTGCGAGTGAGCATGATTTCAAGTTAAACTCCTAGTATAATTCTTTTCCTTTCCATTTACAGAATATGCCTCCTAAAAGGAACTACGAAAAGAGAACAAAAAACCAATTAGCACCTCCGTTTGTTCAGGTAGGTCCCCTAGATGAGTATGTCTCCCATGCAGAATTCAGAGCAACTTTCACCACTCTAGCTCATTCTGTGGAATCCTAGAATGAACGCCCAGTTTCCATTCCAGCCAACCCAGTAGTCAATAGACTATACCTGAATGAACTCTCCAGCCTTTACCGGGTCTAAGTCAGATAAGGACCCACAGAAATTCCTTGATCAGGTACAGAAAGTCATAGATATTATGGGGGTAACTACGAATTAGAGTGCTGAGTTGTCCTCATATCAGTTGTAGGATGTGTCTCACTCATGGTTCAAGTAGTGGAAGGCATAGAGGGCCACAGATACAGGGCCCGTAGAATGGGAATAGTTTGCCACTATTTTTCTTGATAGGTTATTCCTACTGGAGTTAAGGGAAACAAAGGTTTTAGAGTTCATTAATATGAAGTATGGCAACATAAAAGTGAAAGAGTATTCTCTCAAGTTTATTCAGTTAGCCAGATATGCCCCTCATGTAGTAGCAGATAGAAGATCTAAGATGAGTAAGTTTGTGTCTGGGGTATCTAATAGTGTGGTGAAGGATTTTAGGACCACATTGCAAATTAAGAAGAAGGGCTTATCCTAGCTCGTGGTCCATGCTCAACAGATAAAGAAAGCTAAGAATAAGGAGAAAGAAAGGGAAACTAAGATAGCTAGAACAGGTAGATTCAACGTCACTCAACCTAAGTCACAAGGTGAAAATCGTTCTCAGTTTCACCCAAAATCTTCAGTTCCAGCTCCATCCTCATCCAGTGCTCCAGTGTCAAAATTTAGAAACGGCAATAAATATAGGGCACCAGGCCCTAAACGTCAGGGTAGTATTAGTAGTGCCCAAACAAATCCCCTTTGTCATAAGTGTGGTAGAAACCACCAAGGTGTTTACATAGATGACAGTGATGTATGTTTTGGATGTGGCAAGCCAGGCCACAGAGTTAGAGAGTGTCCTCAGGTGGGTTCACAAAGTCAGCATAATCATCCTTTAGCCCAGTTCGGTGGCCCAAACTAGCAGGGTGCCACTTCCAATGCCACTAATGAGAAACAACCAAATAGGATTTATGCACTTCAGTCCCAACAGGATCAGGAAAGTTCTCCTAATGTGGTCACTGTTACATTACAAGTTTATCATTTGGATGTTTATACCTTGCTAGATCCAGGAGCTTTTTTGTCCTTTGTAACTCCTTATATATCTGTTAACTTTAAAGTCAGTCCCAAAATCCTAGTAGAGCCTTTCTTAATCTCTACCCCAGTAGGTAAATCAATCATAGCTCGAAGGGTATAAAGAAACTATCCGATTATGGTATTTCAGAAAGTCACACCAGCAGACTTAATAGAATTAAAGATGATAGATTTTGATGTCATTCTTGGCATGGACTAGATTTATTCATGCTATACTTCAGTTGACTGTAGAAATAGAGTTGTCCATTTTCAATTTCTGAATGAACTTGTCCTTGAGTGGAAGGGTAGTACTTCAGTACTTAGAGGTCATCTTGTTTCCTACCTAAGGGAGAGAAAAATAATATTTAAGGTGTGTTTCTATCATCTTGTTTGAGTTAAAGACTTTAGTTCAGAGACCCCTAATCTTGAGTCAATTCTTGTAGTATATGAATTCCCAGATGTATTTCCCGAAGATCTTCCCTGAGTCCCTTCTGAGTGGGAAATTAACTTTAGAATAGACCTTCTTCTCGATATTTAGCCTATCTCTATCCTTCCATATAGAATAGCCCCAGAAGAACTTAAAGATTTAAAAAAACAATTGAAGGATCTCCTAGATAAGGTATTCATCAGACCTAGTGTATCTTCTTGGGGTGCATCTGTTCTATTTGTGCATAAGAAAGACAGTTTTCTTAGAATGTGTATAGACTACCGTTATCTAAATAAAGTCATGGTCAAGAACAAGTATCAACTTCCTAGAATCGATGACTTGTTTGACTAACTTCAGGGTGCCAACTACTTTTCTAAGATAGACCTCAGATTAGGTAATCATCAGCTCAGAGTCAGAGAATGTGACATTTCAAAAATAGATTGAAGAACTTGGTATGGTCACTTTGAATTCCCAGTCATGTCATTTGGTCTTTCCAATGCTCCAACAACCTTCATGGACTTGATGAACTATGTGTTCAAGCAGTACTTGGACATGTTCATCATAGTCTTCATTGATAACATTCTTGTCTACTCCTACAGTGAACATGATCATGCAGACCATCCCAAAATAGTATTAAAAATTCTTAGAGCCCATTAGTGGTTCGCCAAATTCAGTAAGTGCAAATTTTAGCTAAGTTTAGTAGATTTCCTTAGTCATATAGTTTCTGGTGATGGCATTAGAGTTGATCCTCAAAAGACTAAAGCAGCGAGAAACTGGCCCAGACCCATCTCTCCATTAGATATCAGGAGTTTCTTTGGTTTGAATGGCTATTACTGATGGTTTGTTGAAGGATTTTTGTCCATTGCATCCCCCATGTCTAGATTGACTCAGAAGAAAGTCAAGTTTTAGTGGTCAGATTCTTGTGAGAAGAGTTTTCAGGAGTTAAAGACTTGACTCACTACAACCCCTATTTTGACCTTACCAGATGGTTTAGATGGATTTGTTATGTATTGTGATGCTTCTCGAGTTGGTTTGGGGTATGTTTTGATGCAGAGAGGTAAGGTCATAGCCTACGCCTCTAGAAAGCTTAAGCCTTATAAAAAGAATTACCCCACTCATGATCCTGAGTTAGCAGCTATCATGTTTGGCTTAAAGATTTAGAGGCATTATTTGTATGGGGTATATATGGATGTGTTTACAGACCATAAAAGCCTTCAAGTATGTTTTTTCTTAGAAATACCTGAATCTGAGAAAGTGGTTAGAGTTATTGAAAGACTATGACATGAGCGTTCTTTATCATTCGAGCAAGGCTAATATAGTGGCTGACGCTCTCAGTATGATGTCTATAGGTAGTGTTGCTCATGTGAAGGATGGTAAGAAGAAGTTAGTTCAGGAAGTTCATCAGCTTGACCGACTAGGTTTCCACTTAGTCGATTCAGTAGAGGGTAGTATATGGGTACAAAATAGTTCAGAATCATATCTAGTTTCCAAAGTGAAAGAAAAGCACGACAAAGATTCTAGTTTAGTTAAACTAAATGAGCTAGTCAGAAATCATGAAGTAGAGGTTTTCTCTCAAGGGGGAGATGTTGTGTTGCGTTTCTGGGGTCAGCTATATGTGCCATATGTAGATGGCGTAAGACGGAGGATTTTAGTAGAGACGCATAGAGCACGTTACTTAATTCACCTAAGGGACACTAAGATGTACCACGATTTATAGTAGGCCTATTGGTGGAGTGGGATGAAGAGAGACATTGCAGAGTTTGTGCCTAAGTTCTTTACATGTCAGCAAGACAAGATTAAGCATCAAAATTCTAGTTGGTCAATGCAAGAGTTTAGTATTCCCATATAGAAGTGAGAGAAAGTGAACATGGATTTTATGATGGGTTTGCCCCATACTCACCGCCAACATGATTCGATTTGGGTCATAGTAGATAGGATGACCAAATCAACTCATTTCTTACCGGTTCATACCTCTTATTTAGCCTAGGATTATTCCAAGCTCTATGTTAGAGAGTTGGTCAGATTGCATGAAGTTTTGTTGTCCACTATTTTAGATAGAGGTACACAGTTTACCTTTTATTTTCGAAAAGCCTTCCAAAAGGGTCTTGGTACCCAAGTTTACCTCAGTACAACCTTTTACCCTCAGACAACTGGTCAAGTAGAAAGGATCGTTCAGAATCTAGAAAATATGTTAAGAGCGTGTGCCATTGACTTTAAGGGTAGTTGGGATGACTTCTTGCCTTTGATTGAGTTTGTATATAATAACATTTATCATTCTAGTATTTAGATGGCTCCATTTGAGGCACTCTATGAGAGGAGATGTAAATCCCTTATTAGTTAGTTTGAAGTGGGTTAGGCTACAGTGGTAGGGCCTGGCTTGGTAATTGATGCCTTGAAAAAAGTTCAGTTGATCAGGGAAAGGCTCAAGACAGCTTAAAGCTGACAAAAATCGTATGCCAATGTGCGAATAAAGGATCTCGAGTTTAAGATTTATGACTTTGTGTATTTGAAAATCTCTCTTATGAAGGGAGTGAAGAGGTTTGACAAGAAGGGGAACTCAGTCCCCGATATGTCGATCCTTACCAAATTCTTAGTTGTTTCATAAAGGTAGCTTAGGAGCTCGAGTTTCCAGCAGACTTAGGTTCAGTGCACCCAGTGTTTTATATCTCCTTGCTAAAGAAGTGCATAGGTGAACTAATAGTTTTAGTTCCGATAGAGGGCATTGATGTCCAAAACAACCTCTTTTATGAGGAAATCCCTATTAAAATTCTCGAATTTTAGTTTTGCAGACTAAGGAAAAAAATAGGTTCCTCTAGTCAAAGTTCTTTGGTGGAATCAGTCCGTTGAGGGAGATACTTAGGAAGCAGAAGCAGAGATGTGGACCAAGTATCCTCACCTCTTCTCTGCAAACATAGACTCAACTCAAGGTAATAGTTTTGCTTGAATTTACTCAGTTTCATGCTCAAATTACCTTTACAACTCTGTATCGGTTTATTTTCATAGCATTCTCATATTATGCATACTTTCATGAAATAGCTCAATCATGTGTCATGTCTTCAAAAATCAGTCATGCTTCAGATATGCATGTTAGTATAATAGTTCAGTATATTAGTAGATTCAGTCATGAAATCATTCTTTGGTTATGCATGATCAGTATGTAAATTTAGTGTATCAGTATTCTCAGCTTAGTCAGTCTCATTCAAGGATGAATATTCCCAAGGGAGAGATATTGTAAGACCCCGTAAAGTTCTAAGCTTAACTTAGTCCTTTAGAGAAGGGAAAGAGGTACCAAACTTAGAAATTTCAGCGAAGTGTTGATACTTAGAATTTATTTTAGCCTTCATAAGTTGGAGATCGTAATTTACGACCCTTATGACCTTAAAATATCGATCCTTGGATTGAATCATTATAAGGTGTGTCAATAGGTTACTTTAGGTGAGTTTTAGATTTTTCAGACCTCGTTTAAATCATATTCAAATGAAACATCGCGTCACCCATTGCATCGATGGATAATTTTTCCTTAGCTTTAGTGTAATTCCAGTGAATCAATGTGAACTCGATGCGGTGTGTTGGTCATCACGTTGATGCCATCGATGCGACGCTCACCACGTCATGATGATAGGCGAATTTACACGCCTATAGTGCTATATTTTACCCATATTTTAGCTAAGTTTTGAGGATAAATTATATAATTCATGCACTTTTAGTCCTTTTTCTTGTAAGTGAGCTGACGAACATGATTAGCAAGTTTTTAGGTATAAATGACGCAGAATTCAGCATTTTATGGATAACTTGACGCCAAAGAAAGCTTCACGAAGGAAGGAAGAGGAATCTTGGACGCCAAGGACCAAAAGTGGCGCATGGAAAATCTGTCCCGGGCAAAAACAGCAATTCTGAAGACTTTGGGGACTAGCAGTAATTTATTAGGATTAGGATAATGATACATTAACCTAGTAGGATTGGGTTAAGTAATTCATTAGCTTAGTAGGAATAGGATATGAGTATTATAAATACCCTATTTTGCTAGAGATTTTGATACATTCCGCCATTCCTCACAATTCCTCCATTCCATCAATTCCCATCCATCCACCATCCATCCATCCATCAAAATAATTTTCTTTATTAATTCATTGTTGACATTATTTTTCATCTATTCAATTCCTATTTTCCACAACAAGAGAAACGTTACTGTGCAAGGGAGTTCACGCCTAAACGCCTACCACACTTTACTACACAAGATCTTTATTGTGGTATAATAACAATGTCGATTGTGATTTCCTTCGCACTCATGGGTAACTAAACTTCTCTGTTGGGGTTATGGAAGCCTTATGAGATACTATCTAAGGCTATGAGTTTGTGAATTCGTGACACGTGTGATGCTTATATCATTATTCTCTTCATCTTAATGCAAATTCTTGTGGCTGCAGACGCATAGAATAACGCCAGTATAGAATTAACTTGTTCGAAAGAAAAGTTATATGTCTGGAAAAGAGATAATGTCAAGGTAATAGGGTCCCATCCCCTATTAAAAAGTTAGTGCCGTAACTAGATTAACCTCTTGGAGAATTTGTACCATTAGATACGCTTTAAGCTCGAAAGAGTTAAAGTGAAATAGTCCTTGTTGAGGTCGAAAGACGCTTGGATTTACCATCAAATACAATTCTCTATAAGCACATGCATGTCTGAATTCCGCATAACTCATAGCCAATAGAGACGTACAACTCATAATGTGGACATAACCCCAACTTCTCAATTCTCATTGATCAACAACCTACCAAGCAAACCGTTTTTACTCTTCTATTTTCTGCTTTTACTTTATTATTTTGTTTACATTACTTGCATGACAAAACTCCCCCTTTTTATGAGACTTGCACTAAAAGTGTAGTAATCTTTGCTTACTTGTTGACCAAGCTATTCCCTGTGGGATCGATACCCAACCCAGTTGGGTTCTATATTTGACTAAGACCGCTTTACACTCCTACGAGAGCTGTAGATTGAGCGTTATCAAAAATTGGCGCCATTGCTGGGGAATACGAGTGTCAATTAAGTTTGTGATAGTTACTAGACCCTTTGGTCAAAGATTCTCGTACTTTTACTTTTAGTTGTTGTTTTTGTTTTATTCAGGTTTGTTCAGTGCATCAATGGATGCACAACGTGAAATTAAAAGGATAGCTGCTCAAGTACATCAACAGAATATTGATAACCTAGGTCGTGCAACAAATCCTGATGATGAGGACCTGGGCGATGAGGAGCTACTAAACCCACGGCATACTACTGAGGTGGCGGCACCCATTCAGAGGAGAGATCATCAAGCGCGATTGAGGCCTGATCGCCGAGCTGTGCAGATTCCTTGTGATGACGATTTGGATGAAACTGGTGCCACAGGAGCCATTATTCTGCCACCCTTGGCACCTGGAGCCAAGTTCAATATCACTAGCACCATGATTCATCTTTTGCAACTCAAGGGATTATTTGGTGGACTAGCAGGCGATGATCCGAATATGCATCTCATCAACTTTATTTCTACATGCAAGTCATTTGACAATCCTGGCGTTGGTCAGAATGCAATTCGATTACGTCTATTTCCATTGTCTCTGTCTGGGGAGGCAGCTCTATGGTTGAATGGGATGACTCCTGATTTATTACAAATTGGAGGCAATTGAGAGACGCTTTCCTAGAAAGATTCTTTCCGCCATCCAAAAGAGCACAATTAAGAGATGAAATCAGCAACTTTCGGCAGCTTCCAATCGAAGCTCTTCATGAAACATGGGAGAGGTTCAAGACGAAGCTTATGAGGCGCCCAAACCATCACATGACCAATGTCCACCTAATGGAGATACTATACAGAGCCTTGAATTCAATAACTAAACCAGTGGTGGATAATGCGGCTGGAGGATCATTTATGGACCTCACCTTTGGGCAGGCAAGCAATATGCTAGATCGGATGACGAAGCAAAGTAGAGCTTGGCATACCAGGGATTCTGAGGTAGCAAGCCCTACTATATCTATTGGCATGACTGCTGAACAAAGGAGAAGAGAAGAAGAACGTGATCAAGATATGGCGCACATGAAAACACAAGTGGATCTTCTTACAAAGCATCTCTTATTAGGGAAGACCAAAAAAGTCAAAGCTGTTGTGTCAAAAGGAAGAGACGAATCTGATTCGGAAGAAGAAGCTAACTACTTGAACAATCAGGGGGGTTTCCGAGGTAATACCCAAGGAAACCAAGGTCGGAACTACTATGATAAATCTGGAAACAAGGACCAAGGTAGTTGGAAGAACAAGAATGAAAAGAGTGGTTTATATGTTCCCCCAGGAAGACGTGACACCACCACATCTGGTTCTGGAAATATGGAAGATATGATGGCTAAACTATTGAAAGGAGTGGAAGCAACCAGCGCTGGAGTAATGGAGGTAATAAATGATTTGTCCTCAATAAAGCAATTGGTTGACTCACATTCCACTTCAATCAAGCAAATAGAGCAGCAATTGAGCCAACTTTCAGCAGCACTCAATCAAAGAAAGGCTGGCACCTTACCTAGCGACACTGTGTAAAATCCAAGGAATGATAGATCATGCATGGATATTACTACCCGAAGTGGTAAGGTGCTGGAAACTTCATCCAAAGGCAAGCAAGTGGTTGATGAGGCAGCAGACATCGATGATAAGGCAAAAGGAGAAGCTGCCCACGACGTCCATGACGTCATCCCCAGCGGTTTGCAGCCTGAAACTACCAAAATTCGAAAGCAAGAGGAGAAGAAAGCCGCGGAGAAAACAATTCCATACCCACCACCACCTTTTCCTCAAAGATTGAAGAAAGTGGTGGATGATACGAAGTTCAGCAAATTCATGACTATGTTAAAGCAGCTGACCATTAATGTTCCGTTGGTAGAGGCACTATAACAAATGCCTGGGTATGCGAAATTTATGAAGGATCTTTTGACAAAGAAGCGAGCAGCAAGCTATGAGTTGAAGGATACTGTTCATCACTGCAGCGCAATCGCTACCCGATCACTAGTTCAGAAGAAGGCTGACCCCGGTGCTTTCACTATTCCTTGCACTGTTGGATCTTTGAACTTTTCCAAGGCATTGTGCGATTTGGGAGAAAGCATCAATTTGATACCACTATCCATCTACAAGAAGTTGGGGTTAGGCAATCCGACACCAACCAATATGAGGCTCGTGATGGCTGATAGGTCGGTAAAACGACCTGTGGGTATCTTGAATGATGTGTTGGTGAAGGTTTCTTCATTCATATTTCCTGCAGACTTCGTTATTCTGGATGTGAGGTGGATTCTGAAGTTCCTATAATCTTGGGACGTCCTTTCCTTGCAACAGGAAGTGTGCTTATTGACATGAGAGCTAATGAGCTTTTATTTCGGTTGAATGACAAAGTGGTCCGTTTTGATATATGCAAAGTAATGAAGCAGACCAGCGATATGAATGTGTTCTCTATAACTGATGTTCATTATGAGGATAATAAAGCATTATCTGAAACAAAACAGCTTACTGTTGAGCCATTGTCTGCTGCGCTACTGAATGTTGAGCATAAGGATGATGAAGATTATGAAGAAACTACGTGTGCTCTAACAGAAATAGGGTCCTATTCTCATACTCCTGAACAACCAGACCTTGATCTTAAGAATCAACCGTCACCAACAGCGAAGACTTCCATTGAAGAGCCACCAATGCTAGAATCAAAAGAGCTCCCCGATTATCTAAGGTATATGTTCTTGGGATATGGAAATACACTTCCAGAAAGTGTTGTGGATGATTTAAGCGAACAACACGTAGAGGCTCTCATCTCTGCTCTGATGAGGTACAAGAGAGCTGTGGGTAGAAAGATTGATGATATAATTGGTATCCCTCTTGGGATATATATGCACAAGAGTTATCTCGAAGAAGATTGCATGCCTTCAAGTAAGTATCAACGCCGTCTGAATCCATTCAAAAGAAGATGCCCCATCTATCTCGATGAAGACTAAGTAATCGAGATAGCTATGTCGTGCCGCGACAATAAATCAAGCGCTTGGTGGGAGGCAACCCATCGTTTTTAAATGTTCTTGTTGTTTCTGTTTTCTTAGAATTTTGTCGAGCCACGACCAAAACTAAGGCGCTTGATGGGAGGCAACCCATCGTTCTAATCGTTTTTGTTATTTTTGAGTGAATATAGGTACAAGAGGTGTAAAACGAGGAGGTCAGTTTTAAATTTTTATTTGGAAGTATTGCATGTTAAAGGTGGTAAGTTAGGAATGAAGAAGCAAAAGGCTATGGATTGAGCATTGCTCATGAAAATATAGGCATCAAACGAGGCTTGGCCTTGGTAAAACTAGGCCACGAACAAGGCAAGGCCCATACTATGGCCTAAGGTCTCGGAATCTAGTGTGCCATAGCATAGGCGCCGCCCATGCTCAAGTATGCCATAGCATAGGCGCCGCCTATGCTAAAGCCTTTTGTCTCTGAATCCCATATGCCATGCTAAAGGCGCCGTCTATGGTCACTAAAGGATTTGCAATAGGCGCCGCCTATGGTCACTAAAGGCTTTGCAATAGGCGCCGCCTATGCCAAGCTTAGACAAAGCTAAAGGTGCCGCCTATAGCCACTTTTTGTCTCCAAAACCAATTTTAAATGGGTCAAAACCCGACCCAAACTTTTTCTATAAATAGGAGACTTAGTCTTGAATCAAGAATACATTGAAAACCTACCTTAGGCGCCGCCCTTAGTCTCCAAATCCTCTCAAAAATTTTCCTTTTGCTCTTTTACCTTGCTAGAATATCATCCAAGGTCATCAACCAAGTAAGTACTTCTTTGTTCTTCATTTATTTTTCGTAAGAACTACACTACTACGCCTATTATGAATTGCTAAATCTTGAAGTAGTATTGGTGATTTGAATGTGGTTGATGTGTTGTGATACAACTAAGTGAGTGAAAGAATACGTAAGGATGATCTTAACTTGTTTCCAACTTGAATTTGATTTTGATGCACTGTCATACTTTTGCGGAATTGACATGGTCACACAAATTGCATAATCTTGTAACTTGCATACTTACATGTTGGAATGACTTGTTCATCGGAATAAGACTTATAGTTGCCTACCAACATAGGAGGTTGTGATTATTTCTAGATGCTATACCTTGATTCAATCCCTATGTAGTAGTCTTGATATATCAAACATGAAAGTATTGCTAAGAATACAAGAAGCATGACTGCACTGATTTTATTGTTGGAATAGAGCACCTAAAACGTATATCGATGAAGTCTGAGTAATCGACCACTTTCACTTCACTAGTCTGTACCAACAAACTAAGTGTGGGGTGGTGCCCCTACTGCTTGTTTATAGATTATATCCATCGAGATGATGCTAACATGAACATTGTTTTAGTCGCAGGTACAATGGCACCCAAAGCAAGACAAGGCAAAGATAAGGCAACCATTTCCCAAAAAGGCAAGAAAAGAGGACGAAAAGAGCAAACTGAATCCTCCTTGCTACAAATAACTCAAACGCACTTTTGGATCAAGTGGGGTACAATTTGAGGAAACTCTAAGGATGAAAACTCCTATGATGATTCCAACGAAGGGGGTATGACCCCCGACATAGAGGAGGAGTTCGACTGACCAGGTTCTTCTTATTTATTTTCCACTGAGGGCAGTGTGTCCCGTCTAAGTGTGGGGTGGTGGTATTTGCATGCTACACTTCTCTATCTGCATTTGCATTTATGTTTGTTTTGTTTTTCTTTTTAGTAGTTAATTTTTTTTTCTTTTTTTAACTTCGCATGAAATTATTCTAATAGGCCGCATGAGATTATAACAAGAGTTTGTGCTAAAATCATGACTATTGAGACGTTTAGGCTCTAATTGTGACTCACTATGTGATATTGTGTGGTTCAATTCCTTCATCTGTTGGGTCAAGAGTCTATGCTACTCCTAATAAAGTCGACCATGTGCCTTGTGTGTGTGAGGATATAGTATATTCTATGCTTGTGGCTGATGCTAGAACTTGCCTGGTATGTATGTAAAGCGAAATAAAGAGTGTGAGTTTAGGAGATGATTTAGGCATTTCTTTGGCAACCTATGATTGTTTACCTTCATTTTATCTACCCATGGACATCATCCTAGATAACCCCTTTTGAGCCTTTAGCCTATTTGCTTTGACAACCTCATATGTAAGCCTAATCCATTTTTTCAAGACCATAATTTGATCCAAATTCCTAAGTGCTTAAAAGTGTAAAGTCATGTGACAAAATAAGAGGAAATTGGATGAGTATGATTCTTTAAAATGTAATGGTGGTTGAAATCGTTATGAAAAAGAATTGCTATCATAAGAGGTGTGTTATGAAAAGAAAAAGGAAAGGAAAACTAAAAAGTTAGTTATGTTCAAAATTGAAAAAAAACAAAAGAGGAGAAAAAGGGTGGTAGAATAAAAGAACGTAGAAAGGTTGTTTGAAAGAAAAAGTGTTAATGATACAATGTGATGTATTAAAGCGCTTAGGAACATAGTCACTATTTCTGGCCAAAATAGTCCTACCCGTCCCTTAGCCTACATTACAACCATCAAAAGACCTATTTGATCCTAAGCTTAGTACTCTGACATTTAGTGGAGCATTACACTAAGGGCAAGCCTATGGTCGTCAGTTGCTGCATATGAATTCTTTTTGAGAGCGAGAGCAAGGATATTTCTATACCCATGTTTGATAAGTATACTATGCTTGAGAGTGAATATGGGTAATATATTGTGAGACACACATGGTTGATGAGTTTTGGGTAGTGGTGTATGATTCTTTGTACCTTAACTTTTGGATACGAATTAACTACCATCACGAGTCTATGTTAGAGGTTGAATCGTTTCTACTAATGATCAGAAAACTACTCTTTGTTGATAATTGTTGTGCTTGTCTTGGCGAATATTTTGTGTTGTTACTGTGAAACCCTAAGTTGATGTTTAGATGGACATGATAGTTTGTTTGAGGACGAACAAAGCTTTAAGTGTGGGGTGTTGATGATAGGCGAATTTACACGCCTATAGTGCTATATTTTACCCATATTTTAGCTAAGTTTTGAGGATAAATTATATAATTCATGCACTTTTAGTCCTTTTTCCTGTAAGTGAGCTAACGAACATGATTAGCAAGTTTTTAGGTATAAATGATGCAGAGTTCAGCATTTTATGGATAACTTGACGCCAAAGAAAGCTTCACGAAGGAAGAGGAATTTTGGACGCCAAGGACCAAAAGTGGCGCATGGAAAATCTGTCCCGGGCAAAAACAGCAATTCTGAAGACTTTGGGGACTAGCAGTAATTTATTAGGATTAGGATAATGATACATTAACCTAGTAGGATTGGGTTAAGTAATTCATTAGCTTAGTAGGAATAGGATATGGGTATTATAAATACCCTATTTTGCTAGAGATTTTGATACATTCCGCCATTCCTCACAATTCCCCTATTCCATCAATTCCCATCCATCCACCATCCATCCATCCATCAAAACAATTTTCTTTATTAATTCATTGTTGACATTATTTTTCATCTATTCAATTCCTATTTTCCACAACAAGAGAAACGTTACTGTGCAAGGGAGTTCACGCCTAAACGCCTACCACACTTTACTACACGAGATCTTTATTGTGGTATAATAACAATGTCGATTGTGATTTCCTTCGCACTCATGGGTAACTAAACTTCTCTGTTGGGGTTATGGAAGCCTTATGAGATACTATCTAAGGCTATGAGTTTGTGAATTCGTGACACGTGTGATGCTTATATCATTATTCTCTTCATCTTAATGCAAATTCTTGTGGCTGCAGACGCATAGAATAACGCTAGTATAGCATTAACTTGTTCGAAAGAAAAGTTATAGGTCTGGAAAAGAGATAATGTCAAGGTAATAGGGTCCCATCCCCTATTAAAAAGTTAGTGCCGTAACTGGATTAACCTCTTGGAGAATTTGTACCGTTAGATACGCTTTAAGCTCGAAAGAGTTAAAGTGAAATAGTCCTTGTTGAGGTCGAAAGACGCTTGGATTTACCATCGAATACAATTCTCTATAAGCACATGCATGTCTGAATTCTGCATAACTCATAGCCAATAGAGACGTACAACTCATAAGGTGGACATAACCCCAACTTCTCAATTCTCATTGATCAACAACCTACCAAGCAAACCATTTTTACTCTTCTATTTTCTGCTTTTACTTTATTATTTTGTTTACATTACTTGCACGACAAAACTCCCCCCTTTTTACGAGACTTGCACTAAAAGTGTAGTAATCTTTGCTTACTTGTTGACCAAGCTATTCCCTGTGGGATCGATACCCAACCCAGTTGGGTTCTATATTTGACTACGACCGCTTTACACTCCTACGAGAACTGTAGATTAAGCGTTATCACGTCACTCGACACTTTTTCAGTCATTAAAACTCCATGTCTAGAGGGGTTTTTGGGTCATTTTTCACCCTTAATCAGCCCCCAAAACACGAGATTAACCTACTATAACGACCCGAGACTACCCCCTAGTCGTCACACGGTGCTTATAATCCCGAAGGACTATAAACTAACCCTTATCTGGTACCTACTGCATTAAGTATATAAAAATACTGAATAATACAGAAAACTGGCAGAAAACTTGCCATAAGGTTCAAAACATCTAAAATAGTCAATAATAAAAATTGAATGCTAATACATCTATTCGAAAAGCCTCTAACTGTCTAAACTATGGAGCTGATGGGACATGTCCTCAACTAACTTTGTCTACTAAAAATAAACTGAATCTAATGCCATAATAAAATAAGGATCATACAAATGAAGAAGACTCACTTCTACGTCTACTACTGCTGAATGAGTCTGGACTGCTAAGGGTGATCTGGATCTCGCTCTTCGGAACCTATTGTATAAGACACCATAGAGCAAGAGAAAAGTATGTGTCAGTACTTTAAATGTACTGGCATGCTAGATAAGGTAAGGCTAAATACAAGGTCTTATGCATGAACGTAGCTCAACTGAATAATCATGAGAGTACTGCATGAGGACACATGCATGAATGCACAATCATAACTAAAATTATCATAATACTGAGACTCGGTACTAATTTACTAACTTCTAAACTCACTACTAATACTAAGAAACTAAATAACTGAATCTTCTGATATTGATAACTGAGTATTGAAGTTGAGATCAGTCCTATCTAGCGAGTGATCTCTAAATCTGATGATACTGAAGCTGATTAACTGAATCAACTTATATCAATGACTAAGTTCTAAGATTTCTACTATCGACCGACTAAATCTATGATCAAACCTTTCTAACGGATGATCTCTAAATCTACTAATAATGATAAAGAATGATTGTATATGAGATCAGACCTATCTAGTGGAAGATCTCTGATTCTGTTAATAATAAAAATGATGGACTAAGTTTGAGATCATCTCTGGATCTATTAGTACTGATTCTGATTAAATTTACGTGAGACCAAGCCTATCTAGTGGGTGGTTTATGAATATATGGAACTATCTAAGTTTCTAACTGAGATGGGTGACTGTATCTGACAATCCTGAGTTTTGATTTCTACTCTAAAGACTAATACTGAAACTGTCACTGTAAGAGTTCTTACTTAACCGACATGCCCTGAATCTGATCTAGTGGGCTCTAACCTATAACCCCAGATGGAAGGGTGTCAATACCGTACCACGGGTAAAGACCTCTGCTATGGTCAAGCCTCTCTAACGGGTGACCTTGAATAGGAAGTCAAGCCTAAGGCAATATGATAGTCAAGCCTTAATCTAACGGGTGACTCATGGGCCTGTGCTAGCTACGCAGTTATGGAATTCAGGGAATATTAGTAATGACTCTGCCTCTCTAATGGGGAATTCATCATCCCTGAACTCGCTCGGTGCTAGTTACTACTCCCAACTGAAGGACTCTAAACTAATTCTTATACTGAACTAAACTGAACTGAATCATTTACTGATTTGATTATCTTACTTGACTGATTTGACTGAGTTTTCTTGATTCCATTATCTGACAGAATACTTCTGAATTCTACTTTCTGTCAGAATACGATTGAGTTCTGTAACTTACTGAGCTTTATTGAAATCTGAAGTGAGTATTGAGCTTGATCAGACTGAATACTGAGATTTATTGAGTTTCCTTAACTTTTGTCACTAATTGAAATATACTGATCATAGCATGACTGAGATTATCTTGAGACTGACTCAGCTCTAGACAAGCAACTAAGTTGTTGAGTATTAAATATTACCAGGACTCGATAACATAAATAAACAAGACATGACAACTCTTGCCTAATAATCATAACAATAGACTATCATTCGCAATATAACCAATGAAGCATCATCTTAAGCAATTGGGAATCTTAAACATGTTTTTGTAAAGGGAAGCATGCTATTGCCTCATAACTCATCTAACAAGGAATTCACATGAATAGGAAGACATGCAGCATATCATAATTCATTCATTTAGTCCTTTCAACAAACACTTAGCATGGACTAGTTGACACATACTTGGGGATATTATACTTCATGTTACAATAACACTATTTTCTTCACATAAGCAATTTATCAAGCATGTGAGAGACACCCTCTTGGTCATACAACTTTCAACACACTAAATAAACATAATTACATATTTCAACATGCTTCTTGAAGGGGCTTTATCATGAATATCACATAATCAACACATACTAAGGTCAAAGCTTGAATCTTTATAATCAAAACATGAATCAAAACTTATCAACAATATGAACTTTAATTTCTACTTACATAAATTATGAAAACTCATAAAACATAAACTTTATAATTTTTAAAAGGATTCTTGAACTTCTTGGGTGGAAGGAACCCAAGAATCAACATCCAACATACCTTGCTATGCAATTCTTGAAAGTTTCATGGTGAAATATTGATAATTTGGATCTTGGATTAGAAACCCTAGGTCAGGTTTTCGAAGAAAATTGAGAGAAAATAATGATATTTAGGTTTTAATGTGCTGAATCTTGTGTTAAAGAGTATATATAAGGGTTGGGAAAAGATCCTTTTTGCCTTTGGAATTAAAATCTGGAACTGGAAAAAAATCCCAATTTTACATTCTGGTGCGATGCGCCATAATCGTGCTATCTTACCGAAAATTAGACAATTGGGAAACTAAACCTTGACGCGATGCGGTGGAAATCACGTTTCCACCTTGGTTGCAATATAAAAATACACCGCGACATGGTGGAATCATGAAGGCTCACTGGAATTTGATAATTGCCATTTTGGCTTGCTCCGTGATGCGCTAAAGTTCCAGGTGGCACACTGTCTTACTACAATGGCTCTAACTCTTTGCCAGAGTGTCGGGTTTGGGCGAATTTGGTATCGACGGAAATCTTATTCAATTCTCTACTTGACAAAAAGCTGATATTAAGGAAATTCTACAAGGTCTAAAATATTTCTCACTTTGGAAGTCACTTCTCGATCTTTTATGGCCAAAATTATACTTCCCTTGACACGTTCTAAGTGTCAGACTATGAGCGAACTTTGTAGGGTCTTACACCTTCTATAAAGGAAAAATCTCTCATTCTCTCTCAAATTTACTCAAGAACAAATCTTAGGGAATTCAAATATCAAGACCAATCTTCAAGAACACACAATCAATCTTAAAATTTTAAGATGATAGCTTTCATGAATTCTATGTTGAGTTAAATTGTATTCATGATTATAATTTTATTTGGGTTCTAATCCATCATTAATTACAAAATTCATGTGAATTAAATAACATGTGTTAGTTTCACGTTGGAAACCCTTGAAGTTGTGAGTTTGGAATTGTGATCATGATGATTGCATATTGACTAGAATTATGCGCATAAACTATGCCCCAAGTGTTTGATGTAATGTTCATGAGAGTTGACTAGTGAATCATGAAAGAATAATATGTGTACAAGTTTATGCCATGCAAGTGCTTGCTAAAATGCCTCAATGAATGAATTGTGACAAAGTGACTAGTTATTATGTTTTAAAGATTGTGCTATATTCTTGCTATCTGTGCTATTGAGTCTTGGGGGCATCTAATACCAGATAATCTAGCTACTATCTAATTTATAGTAGTTTCAGGATAGTCTTAGTGATGTCACATACAGTATATTAAGTCAATTAACAGAACTCAGTGAACTCAGTCCAGTTTAGTTAGACAGCACGATCAGTAATAGTTCAGTGAAGCCTAGTACAGTCTAGAAATCAGTTTAGTTTTTATTCATTTTGGAGTCAGAATTAACACCGAGCAAACCTAGGAATGGGGGCATTCCTACTAGTAAAACGGGTTTGACTCTTAGTAGCAGTCCCTGTGTTATAAAACTATGTAGCCAGCATAGGTTGAGATATCTTCCTGCCAGTCTAGGGTTGATAAATCTCGTACGATTTTTCTTAATAGCGAGGGTTGATGAAAGGGTTTCCTGCTAGAGAGGGTTAACTCATAGCCATTTTTAGTATCTATTGGCAAGGTGCTAAAACCCTTCCAAGTAGAGTCACAGGTTGGACCCCAACTCAGTTTATAATCAGGGTATGTCAGTTAGATAAACACTCCCACAATTTTAGTTTTAGTTTTAGACTTAGTATAAAACCTCAGTTCAGTATCAAAATCAGGACTGTCAGATACAGTCACCCAACTCAGTTTATAACTCAGTTCAGTTCTACAAAATTAGGACTGTCAGAAATAATCACTCAGTTAACAGTAATACAATATCAGTAAACTCAGATATCAATCATTCAGTTTTCAGAACTTATTATCCAATATTAAATGTGATCTCAGTTATAGTATACTTAGTTATGTGCAAAGCATTACATAATCGGCATTTTATAACAGTTTCAGAAATATATATACTTGTACTCAGTTATATTCATAATTTCTCAGACAGTTACTTTTCATGCATATGAATCCCTGCATTCATCCTTACCTCACCTAGCATACCAGTACATACAATGTACGAACACATACCTTTCTTTAGGGCTATGATGTCTTATATCATAGGTTTAGACGTACGAGCTCTTGATTGTCCCTAGCGGCCCAGATTATCAATAATATATTTAGTGGTGAGTCCTCATATTTCAAGGATAGAGTATTATTTCAGTTATCAGTACTTTAGTAGTCGGAGTTAGTTGGGGGTATGTCCCATCAACTCCATATTTAGATAGTTCAGTTAGAGGCTTTTCAGACTAGATTATTTTGAATAGTTGTTTGGTTTTCAGTATCTATTTATTAGTATTCAGTGTTTGATTTCAGTTATTAACCTGATGGCAGATTCAACCTAATTTCCACATTATTACAAGGTTATTATTATTCAGTGATTGTAGCAGGTATCAGTCATGGATTAGCTTGTGGTCCTTTCAGATTATGAGCATCGTGTGACGTCCTGGGTGAAGACTCAGGGCATTACAACCATATATACACATGTGCCTGGGAAAAGGGCGCATGTATGGACCAAAAGTTACCACCGATCATTTTTCTCCTATTTCATTCGAGCTTTGGTTTACGGTTTCCTCATGTGCTATAAATACCCTAATATTTTTTAGTAAAAGTTACGCATTCTTGTTACTCAAATATATTTTGATTCTGAGATTTGATTTTGGTCTTGAATTTCTCTTGTATTAATTTCAGTTAATTAATTATGTTATGATTTTAGGTTTTTACTTGTGATTATTATGATTTCATCTTATGGTTTCAATCATGAATGTTTTTGATTACTTTATAAGAATAAGAGTCTAAAAACCCTTAGCTAGGGTTGTAAGAACCCTGGCAAATTAACGCAGTATGAGAAGTGCTATTGTTGTTCTAAATTGATACCCTTACACGTATTGTATTATCTTTACTTTAATAGTTTTCTTAATAGGTGCACACATTAGGATCCTGCCTAGATTATTGATACTTACTCTAAAAGAGGAGTAGTGACTAGGAAAAGATAATGACCATAATGATTTGGAGTTTAACTCTCGATCCATGCTACTAGGTTTTATCAATATAAAATGGTTAGTTTCATCTAACAACTAGAGACTGAAAAGGTAGAAATTAACTGGGATTAAGACAAGGGTTAGTAAGGTGACATCCAGATACTCAAAAGGTAAAGGGTAAAATCTTTCTTCTCGTCTAAAAGACTGTAGAAGGTATATACCTTATCAATTCTTCATGCAAGATATCAGGTTGGTACAACAAAGCATTATAAGCTTACGGGGTTGAGAAGACAGGGTGAACACAATCCTAGTGTTCACCTAAGACTGATTAAAACTGAAGTTGATATTTTCCACTTGTTTGATATTGCTACTCAAAACCCCCCATATACTTTTCCAGTTCCTACCATTGATTACAATAACTTAGAACCACAATTCCATGTATTCCCTTGGTATTTGACCCCAACCTTTTTTGGGTTATAATATTTGGCAGTGACCATATCATCTTTAAAGTGGAGGTGTATCTTGGACGTCACCAAATTTTGGTGCCATTGTTAGGAAATACAGTGTTGATTTATATTTAAAGTTGTTACAGTTTTTGGGTTTTCTTTTTATTTTTGTTCTTAGTTGGGTATAACCGGTGTATTCCTAACACATGGAGTCGAGTTAATCCTTTACTCCAGTGAATCCAAATCTATAGAGGATCCTTCAAACACCTTGTAGGATGGTGGAACAGAAAAGAGATGATAATCCTAAAGGGGTTCATGATGTTGTACCCCATTCTCCCAAAGGAGTTTAGGATATTATTGATTAACAAACTAGTAAGGTTTTAGATCAAGCTGAAATGAAGAGAAGGGCGATGAAAAAATCTTAACAAGTAGCTAGGGAGGCAGAGCTGGTCGAGTAGAGATAAGAAGTAGACTGCCGGGCAGCGTTCGGTGAAAATCAGAACAATGCTAGAGGTGTCCGTGTGCAAGTGATCCCAGCATATTAGTATGTGCAGCCATATATAAATAATGAATAAGATCTGGGATACATTGAGCTGGCTGAGACTGGAACCATAATTCCTCCTATTTTCCCCCAGGCATCAAGTTCGACATCATGAGAGCAATAACCTAACTCTTAAATTTGAAGGGTGTATTTGCAGGTTTGCTTGCAGATAATGCAAATATGGACCTTGCAGATTTTGTTGAGATTTTTGGTTTGTATACTATTCTATAGGTGAATTAGAAAGCTCTTAGACTGAGGTTGTTCCCCTTCTTAGGAGAAGCATATTTATAGTTAGGGGAACTATAAAGATGCTTTATCACTACATGGAATGAGTTGCGTAGGAAATTCTTGAATCGATTCTTTCCTCCATCCAGGATGTTGCAACTTAAGGATGAGATCTATAATTTCAGGCAACTACTGTCAGAATCTATGTACGAGGCATGGTTTAAGTTCAATAAGAAGCTAAGTATAGTGCCCAACCATCGGATGTCAAGGATGAGCTTATTGAAGATATTCTATAGATCCTTAACTATCAGCTCTAGAGCTATGACAGACATCATATCTGTAAGATCTTTTATGAGACTATGCTGAGAGGTAGATTTGAAGATGTAGATAAGATCTTGCTCACTAACCGAGGTGGTAAACTTGGGAGGCTGAGAAGGGATCTAGTACATATTCTATTGAAGCCTCATGTGAATAGAAAGTAGCTAATGATTTAGTGTTGCAGGAGATTTTGCTACTAATAACTGATATTGGGTTACTGGCAAAACTATTTGTAGTAGAAAGTTCTGATAAATTGATTGCAGTAGCAGTATAGGGTTCATCTTCCAAAGCTTATAAGTTAGAATAGGAGGAGGAAGCAAATTATCTGGATTGTAAGTTGGAGGGTTTTTGAGCCCAAGGGCAAAGAAACCAAGGACGGAACTACTGTGATAGATACAGAGACCATACTAGGAAGCAAGATGGTGACTGGAGAAAGATGGATAACTATGGAGAGAAGGGAGATCAGAATGTTCCACCTTGAAGATGCGATGCAAAATTAAGAATGAAAGAGATGCTGACTAAGCTAGTAAAGGGTAGAGAAAAGTAGGAGATCATCCTTAAAGAGATTAAGGCTGACATTTTAGGTTTGACCCAAAAGGTCAAATCTCATGCAACTGCTGTTATTAAGCAGTTGGAGCATCAGTTCGGTAGATATTAGCAACTCGTACCCTTCTGAGAAACATTGTGCAAAATCTTAAAAATGATGGTCATGTTCTTTCTATTACCACGAGGAGTGGTATGACTACAATGGATCCCCAAACTACTTGCTACAGAAGATGTTGTTGTTGAGATATCTATTATGTAGGTAGAAAAGAAAATATGTGTTGATGATGTAGTTAGTAAGGAAAAAGGTAAGGGTCTGGTTATTGAGCAGGAAATAAGACAAATTTTAAGACCACCCCCATCGTTTTCTCAGTGACTGAGGCAGAAAAAAAGGAAGGAAAATTCAAGAGATTCACTGAGATTCTGAAAATGTCAAGCTTGAATATTCCTCTTATCGAGGCATTAGAGCAGATGCCTGGATATGCCAGGTTTATGAAGAAATTGGTCACAAAGAAAAAAGGAGTAACGATTGAGGATGTTGATGGTTTTCACTACTGTAGTGATGTCACTATGAGGTCTTTGGCTCAGAAAAAGGGTGATCCCATAGTATTCATTATACTATGTACTATTGGGTCTTCCCAATTTTCCATAGCCTTATGTGACTTAAGAGCCAACATAAATTTGATGTCACTATCTGTATTCAAGCAATTGGGTTTGAACCCTCCAGATCTTACTTTAATGTAGTTATTGATGGTTGATCGTACAGTGAAGAAACCTATGGGAATTTTATTTGATGTAATCATAAGAGTTGATAACTTTATCTTTCTGGTGACTTTGTCATTCTGGACTGTGAGGTTGACACTGTGATGCCCATCATATTAGAGAGACTGTTTATGGCCACAGGTAGAGCGATAGTTGACATAGAGAAAGGAAAGTTAAAGTTCATAGTCAACTGTAAGGAGGCCATATTCAACATCAAAAAATTAATAAAGCAACCAACTAACATGTGGGTGGTGTCGGTGATCGATTGTATTGATGATCATGGAGGGTACTCCTATAGGTATATTGATGAATTCGGAGTAATCAAAATTCTCACATCGTGCTATGATATTAAATCAAGCACTGTGTGGGAGGTAACCCACAGGCTTGTTGGTAAAGTATGAGCAACCAACACAGCCATGTCACGTTGCGATGTTAAATCACGTACTCTGTGGGAGGAAACCCACTATTTAGTGTTCACTTTTTGTTATTTTTCTTTTGTAGGTTTTTTAGCTCTTGGACTTTCCCAGAATATGGTAAAATTGCTACATTCATTGATTCCTAGGCAAGGGGACTGTCTGATCAACCCATCATGGTCATAGGTCCCACACGGGCTAGGTAACTTGATAAATAATTGATAAGATAAATTTTTGAGGATCAGAATGGAGAGTTGTGGACTTTGGTACATATTTATACTTTTGGGACCATAAACTTAAGTTTTGGGACCATGAATAGCTGGGTAAATATAAAAATACTAAGTCTGGATGGAAGGAAGGTGGGCCAAAATTTTGGCCCTAAACATGCTGACCGCATGTGGCACATGCGCCTTATGCCTGGCTACATGTGGTAGGCACATGTACCTACCGCGGATAGGTCAGCTGTGGGCCTAAATTTTAATTAAAATTTTGGGTCCACTAATACTAATATAAGACCTAAAAGAGTCCCCACCTATATTTAAACATACATAGCCTCATTCCAACTCATTCAAATTATCAAAACTTCACTTTTCTCTTTAAATTCAAACTTCCCTCTTAAAATAAAAACTAACCCCACACTTAAGTAAAGGCTAAATTGAAACTTTTTTGAGATACTAAATTTTCCCAACACACTAAAATCAAGTTCCAACATTGGTTTTGCTTGATTTCTTCATTTTTCACTTCGGGATTCCCATAAAAAAGGTAACATTCTAGGCTCCTAGTAGTTATGTATTGATTTATTTATTGTATAAAAAAGTTGATATGTGTATTCTCATGCAAAATAAATAGAATCTATCATGATTGTATGTAGGATCCTCGAAGTATCCTATAGTCTTAATGTAGGGCCTTGTTTTGAATTAAATTCTAATGTTCGGCCCCAATCAAAAGTTGAACTTGAATGAGTAGAGTAATACCACAGGGTAAGGATGTTTAGTTTTCTTTTAAAATAATAATTCTTGATAGGTTTGTGCACATAGTGCTTGTTGGAATTTTAAATAAATTTTAGGGGTGTGAAAATTGAGAAAAATTCAAACGTTTTGAATTTTGAGTTTTTATTCAACCTTTATAATCCCTCACTTTTATTGGGAAGTAACAATAGGATTTTTAGGTACTCATTGCACCAAAAGTGTCTAAGAAGAATAAGGGAGAGAAATTTAGGAGATGGGCTGAGTATCTTGAGCCTAGTGGTTCGATGGAGGAGTACCCAATTAAGTGACGTAGAGATATTGTAATTTGGGTGACACACAAAGTGACCAAAGAGTAGATACGCCAGGAAGTCCAGGCTATTACATCCTGGAAAAGAGTGAATTAAACTTGGCTATCAGCCCCACACACTCCACCAGTAGATGTGATGATGAAGAGGAGGAGGAAGATTTTGAGACTACTCCATAAGTTGTAGTTGAGGACCCTTAGTCTAAGGAGGGGTCCCAGGATTCATCTGAGGATGCACAAAAGGAGGAGTCATCAGCGGTACCCCAGTCAGAGAAGTGTACCTCCACTTATGAACAATAGTTAGAGATACCCCAATCTGAAGAGGGTACAGAGCAGGCTACCCATGAGGCACCAGTACAGTAGGGGCAGAGTTTTGCACCCATACTTGCCTCGGAGGCATATCCGAGGTGGTGTGTAGAGGATGTGTAGGAAATTTATGATATAGATAGTCATATATCATATACCATCAGGCCTAAGAGTCTTATTTATGAGGATCATCAGACGAATCTATCAGGGCTGAGTAGAGTAACAAAGTTGCGAGCTTCCTTTGATCGCTATAAGTTAGAGTATATGATTAAACCACTCAATTCTTATAGCCTGTTTATGGTATGCAAGTTTTATGCATCATATCGTGCCACAGTATTTCTTCCCATGCAGATTACTAGGACCAATGAGGAAAATAAAGAAGCCATAACTTGATCACACACTTGTGAGAGGGAGAAGAGTTGATTTTTCAACTGAGACTATTAGTCTGGTCATTTTTGGTCTAAATTATATCACTCCACAGCAATAGCTGAGTGTAACTACAGACTGAGAGTCGCATGGATAGACATATCATATGAGAGGCTGAGCATAGATGAGAGAGAGTTGAGATGGCTAAGTTGATAGACAGTTATATTTCACCTTTGGGTGATGCGACCCCATGGATCGAGGGTCATGGTGTGATAAAAAAGGATCCATTGACTTTTGAGGACATGTATTGGTGGTTTCTCATCCGATATTGACTATTCCCCATATCTTTAGATAATATATTGACTTGGGGGGAGCAGCCCTGGTTTCTATTATGATGGCCAGATATGCTATTGATTTGGCAGCCATTCTTTGACATAAGATCCATGATAGAGCATTTGGGAAGATGACTAATCTGCCATTCCCTTGTATAATTCAGAGACTATGTGATGAGGCTGCTGTACCTGAGATACTGGGAGTAGATGAGAGGGTACTAGTGACAGCTACTATTTAGATAAAAATTATGAAAGATTTGACACGTCCAGGCTTTTATAGGAGATCTAGAGAGCCTACTGCAGTACCTCAGGCCAAGGTTGAGGGACCATCAGTTTCCACAAAGCCTGATAATGCACATGGTGGCGATGTGGAAGTTAGTATTGTTATGGAGATAGAGGAGTAGAGAGAGGCCCTAGATATGAGTACTCAGGGTAAGGGGACACCAACCACTTCTTCATCAGCCCTAACTTTAACCTCAGATCCGGTTGGCATATCTTCAGAGCCTACTCGCCCATACACTATAGCTCCTTTAATAGGTATGATTACTATGTCTCAAGAATTCTTACAAAGTTTAGGAAAGCTAGAGGGTTACTAATGCTCGGTTGTGAATTGATGAGACCAAGATAATAGCTTATATGACCAGATGTGTTTAGGGGTTTGAACTAGATTCGAGAGGGAAGAGGCCAGATGAGAGGCCACATAGAGAGATGCCTTATCTGAGCTACGTTTTGACTTACAGGCATATCTTGATAATTTTTAGAGATGATTTACAACCCAATTTACATAGACAAAGGTGTCGGATCTAGCCATGATGAGGAAGGAGTTGGACATATTACAAGTAGAGGTTCGTTTCCTCACAGAGAGCCATATAGCAGCCACTCCTTCAGTCATACCCCCAGTAGTCTATATATCACCTCCACATATACCTAGATATTTTGATTTCTTTGTAATTAATAATGATAAGGTATCGATAGTTGGGACTAAGAAAGTTCACATAGGAGACTTGCGGGATCCTAATATGCCATACGATTAGGCCATTAAAAAGGCCAGATATGATTCGATGGATTTCACAATCATTGTGAGGCTGAGGCATGATATGATAGCAGCAGGTGTATCTTATAGTAGTGAACCATCACCACTATTGGCTTTGCAGGTGATATGACCCCCTCTGGGGATGCTCATGACACATACTCTTAGAACATCCCATATATGTTCACATATCCCTTTGTTTTGTATTATTTACGTGCATTAAGGACAATGTACATTTTTTTAGTTAGAGGTAGGGCATACTATATCCACTGTGGGTTTTTGTTGTCATACTTTATTTTTTGTTGGTCGTGGTATAGTTGTAGAATAGACATGTCTAGGATAATTTGTGTCGTATTGTGTTGTATTTTTTTTGTAATTAGGAGATATTTAATTATGTAGGGCAATTGTCATGTTCATATTGATATTTGAGAAAAATGGTACCTCTTCAAAAATTGTGTTTTAGAACTGTGTGAATGTATATATGTGTGAACATTATGGATCTTGTTATGACATTAGGATTAGGGATATGATAATACCTTTCTAGTAATTACATGAACCTAATTAGTAGTATCTTGTGATATTAACTCTATGCCATGTGTGTGTGAGATGCTTATTAGTTCCCTTTGTATGTTGAATTTAGAACTTGCCTGGTTAGTCTTGCCTAGGATTAAAGATAGTCGGTTAGGAAAGGATCATAAACCCTTTTTGATTTTAGTCCACTTTTAGCCGAAATGACTTCCCCTATGTGTAATAGTATCCCTTGATCCTTGTTTTGAGCCTTGTAGCCTGTTTCTTTGTTTTAACCTTTCACATTTCCTTTTGTGTTACAATGAACCTATTCTGGCCCTAGTCCTCCTTGGACATTAAGCACCTCAACTCAAGTAAAATGCCTAAGTTAAGTGTGGCTATCATAGGGGTTCGTAGTGTAAAATGGATATGTAGAAGGGTAAAATAAAAGTAAAATAAAGTAGGGCAGGGTGTGGTAGTAAAAGAAAAGAAAAGAGAAATTTGTGAAAAAATAAAAAAGAAGGAATAAAAGACCACAACCAACCTGAATGTGCAATAAAATAGTAAAAAGGGAGAAACACGAGTGGAATAAAAAGGAAATTGGCTAATAAGTGAGACCCCAAGGTTAGTGTAGTTCCAAGGAGGCTTAGACACTTAATATGTCCATATGTACCATACCTGCCCCAAAGCCTACATTACAAGCCAAGAAAAGTCCTAGAGTGATCCTAACTTGACTGTTTGAATGCTAAGGTAAAGAAAATAAAAGAAAGCCTATGGTATTTGATGCACATTGATTGGAACTTCTCTTATAAGTGTGAGTGTCTCTTGATTATCCCTGTATTGACATATATTATTTCATATGAGTGAGTGGCAAATCTTTGTTGTGAGGCACATGAGCCAAATGCTAACTGCTGGCTTGTTTTGGATAGTGTAACTTGAACATATGCATGGTTTTCTATCACTAATGTAATGCCATACCTTGATCCCATTGTGTCACATTGTTGTCCTTCATATTATTACATAGTTGGCTTTGAAAAGTGAGGAGGGGGTGTTGTGTTCTGAGCTTAAAGTGTTGACTGACTGCCTTGAATATCTTAGATTCTCCTAGTTAAGCGTCATGTTCAGTTTAGTTTTTTTTGTTGTCTGAGTACATGCAAATATTCCAAGTTGAGGATGTTGATGTGCTATAGAAATATAGCACTATCGATGCTTAAAACGAGAAAAGTATGCAAGTTTCTGAGGTTGTGTTATTAGATATGATGCGTTTTGGGTATGTTTTGCAGGAAATTATGTTTTGGATGCGAAGTTCGTGAAAAAGATAAAAAGGGTTTTTTTTGGCTACTTATGGGAGCAATTATGGATGTTCGGGATGCTTTTTAGATTGATTGTGATCAAAGCATGTGCGAGAATTGAAGAAGAGCTAAAAAATAACTTCTGGCACATACTAAGTCAACATATGGACCGCATGTAGCACATGTGGACCGCGTGTAGGCAAAGCATGCATCAGAAGTCCAAAATCCTGAGAGCTGACCTACAGGATTGTTTTTTTGGGCACATGCGGTCACTACATATGCCCACCCTATAGGACAGATATACCACATGCGCCCGGGGATAGGGTGCATACAGGGACCATAAGTATCCATCGACCTATTTTACTCCTATTTCATTTGGGCTTTGGTTTTAGGGTTTTCTCATGTACTATAAATGCACCTTATGTGTTTGTAGTAGAAGTTACGCACTCTTGATACTTACAAATATATTTTGATTTTGAAATTCTCTTGTATTGATTTCAGTTGATTAATTGAGTTACGATTTTTGGGTTTTTACTTGTGATTATTGTGATTTCATCTTTTGCATTCAATCATAAATGTTGTTGATTACTTCAAAAGCATGAGAGGATAAAAAACCTTAGCTAGGGTTGTGGGAACCTTGGCAGATTGATGAAGTAGGAAAAGTTCTATTGTTGTTCTGAATCGATACCCATGTATACATTGTATTGTCTTTGCTTTAATAATATTCTTAACGAGTGCACACATTAGGATCCCGCCTAGATTATTGCTACTTACTCAAAAAGAAGAGTAGTGACTAGAAAAATATAATGACAACAGTAATTTGAAGTTTAACTGTCGATCCACGCTATTAGGTTTTATCTACGTAAGATGGTTAGATTTCATCTAATAACTAGAGACCTAAGAAGATAATAGTTAACTGGGATCAAGATAAGGGTTAGTAAGGCGACATCCTAATACTCAAAAGGTAAAGGGTGAAATCCTTCTGCTCGTCCAAAAGACTATAGAAGGTACATAACTTATTAATTCTGCATGCAAGGTATCAGGTTGGTTCAACAAAGCACGATAAGCCTACGGATTTGAGAAGTTAGGGAAACACAATCCTAGTATTCACCTACGACTGATTACAATCAAACTTGATATTCGTCACTTGTTTGATATTGATACTTAAGACCCCTTATTTATTTTTCCAGTTTTGTCCGTTGATTACAATAGCTGAGAACCACGATTCCACATATTCCCTTGGGATTCGACCCCAACCTTTATCGGGGTGCTATATTTTGCAGCTACCATATCATCTTTAAAGTGGAGGTATACCTTGGACATCACCACTCACCAACTACGCAGAGAATCTCTAAGGGACCTATATATTGAGGTCTGAGCTTACCCTTCCTCTAGAACCTCATCACACCCTTCATGAGAGATACACAGAGGAATACTGATCACTAACTCCAAATATCAAGGCATAAATCCGATGATCTACATAGGCCTTCGTCTACTCTAAGCTGCTCTTAGCCTATCCTTAATCACCCTAACTCTATCCAATCACTTCTAAAGCATAACTGTTCACGGGGTCGAACCTCTGAAGTTTCAAACCATCCAACTGAAGAACGACATCTCCTACCATACAAAGCCTCAAATCAATCTTAGAAAACACTGTTTCACCCTGAAGCTGGGTA
Organism: Capsicum baccatum var. pendulum; assembly: GCA_030864225.1. NCBI lineage: Eukaryota > Viridiplantae > Streptophyta > Magnoliopsida > Solanales > Solanaceae > Capsicum > Capsicum baccatum. The sequence goes on along the minus strand of CM061558.1, from coordinate 67,241,631 downwards.
AGCAAATCATTATTACGAGGCATGTGATAACGGTTCTCCACCATAACCTTCTTAAGCTGCCTAAGATCGATGCACATACACATACAACTATCTTTCTTCTTCATAAATAGTATAATAGTACACCAAGGGGACACACTTGGTTCAATAAAACCCTTACAAAAAAATCCTGAAGCTGAGAATTCAGCTCCTCAAGCTCGGCAGGAGCCATATGGTTAGGTGCCATAAATATAAATCGGGTTCCAGTATCGGGGTCAATAGAAAACACAACTTACGAATAGGGGGAATACCAAGCAGATCAGTAAAGAATACATCAAGAAGCTCACATAAAATAAGAACAGAGTTAAGTAATGGACTCTCAACACTAGCATTACAAATATAAGAAAGATAAGACTAGCAACCCACCGAGATAAATCTCCTAGCACGAATATAAGTTATAATCCACGTTGTTTTGTTGCTAACTTCTCTCTATTATACAGCTGGGGGTAGGGGTACACCAGCATAGATAAGGTAACGGTCTTTGCAAAATAATCTAATGTTGCATGATAATGATATAATTAGTCTATACCCAGAATCACATCAAAATCCAGCATATCCAGAATAATAAGATCAACACAAGTATCAACATCACTAATTATCTTAACACATGATCTAAATACTCAATCCACTACTAAAGAATCACCCACGATAGTATATACACACAATGACAAAAATAAGAAATCACTAGTTAACTCTAACAGTGGTGCATAATAAGCAGACGTAAATAAAAATAAGTGGACTCCAAAGTAAACAAAGAAATGGATGACTGGCAGCATACCAACAGATCTGGCAGACCTGGAATAACAACCACAGCTAGACAGACTAAAAAATAAACCCCTCTAAGACTGAATACTTCCCTTACTAAGGTGATCTCTAGCACTAGAGTTAAATCCATTAGTAATCTGAAGGGCTGCCCTGTAATACCCCATATGTTTCTAAGCTAGGAGACAAACCATTTTTCCTACGTATGAAACCTCCTACCGTGTGAGTAGCATTTTAGTGCATGACTTATAATAAATATCCTAGCGATAGGATAGCGTATGATATATTAAGCATGTTCATATGAGTTACTTAAGGTAATACAAGCTAAGAGTTTTTGAATCCATCAAGTTTTAGTGTTCGATTTTGCAAAGGTCATCTTTGAATGAGTATAACACGATGTTAATGTGGTATTTGTACATATTTATACCCACCAAATTGTACATAATTGAATTATCTTTACAGCAATACCAATTTCACCTTAATCCAATGCCCGAGCGAAAAGTTATGCCCATTTTTGTGAGAGATAGTAAGGATAGGCGATGGGTTAGGCGCCGCCCAACCAAACTTAGGCGATTGGTTAGGCGCCGCCTAAGTCAGTTCCAATGCCAAAAACACTCCGTTTTGAGTTATTTTGAGGGTAATTAAGTCTTTTAACACTCCTTACACGTCCCTAAACTTAACCCTATGAAATATATAACTTCTAAACACATTACAACTCTATTAACATCTCAAAGCTCATCATCCAAGAGCACCATAGGAGAAAAACAACTAGGGTTGCACAATTAAGCTTGAAGATCAAATTTCAAGGAAATTCCTCCATCAATCATCAAGAACCTCCCTTTCAAGGTATGCGTAGTGTTCATCCATGGATTTCTTTCGTCTGTGGAATTCAAGAATCAATCTTTAAAATACAAAAGCTTGGTTGATTGTGGTGATATGATCATACCCATGTTGATATTTGTTTGTTTTGCTATATAATAGTATTGTGACTGTATATCTCATAAAAGTTATGTTGTTAGTTGAAAAACATGATTTTTAGATGGATTGATAGAATACAAGTATGAAATCCACCTATGCCTTAAAGAGTGCATGCAAGGTGTTCGATAAAATGCCTAGTATGTTAGAACTTCATATTTACATGATTTCGTGATATCTAAATAACAAGTTCATGTTAGTTATACACTCCAATATGGATTTCCATGCAAATTATGTGTTGTTATTGTTGTGGTATAAAACATGTATGATAATGGAGATACAAATGATGTACACAAAAATATATCCATGCTTTCCCTACCATGTTTGAGATGTTGAATAAATACATGAAGTATAATATCCCCAAATCATTACAATATGAACTAAACGTTACATGTTTCCGTTCCCTTACGCTTGAATGGTTTCCATACGATTGCTATGAATAGTATATATTGTCGGAATGCCCATGATATTAGAATATGAGATTTATGACTTGATTATAAGCATTCCTATTCATGATAGATATTATGATGACCATGTACTTCATGAAATCCCCCACTCATGTATTATGGATTTTTATTGATGGTCGTGTACTTAAGAAATTCAAGTTGTGTTAGTTTCCTTCCATTGAGTCCTGGGGTACTTGTACCCAAAAAATATAGCTGTTTGCCTAGAGCCATGTCATGTTTTCACGATACTCTCAGTCAAGCCATGATCTATAGAATTCAGTCAGTCATGTGACTCAAAAAAACTCAGAAATCTCAGTAATCTCAGTAGTCCAGTAATCTCAGAAATCTCAGTTCTCAGTAACCTCAGCAACCTCAGTATTCACAGTCAATCTCAGTAACTTCATTACTCTCAACCAGTCCTCAGAACTCAGTACATTCCATCAGTCATTGGAAACCAGTACACTTAGTTTAGCTCTGCTAAACAATACCACTAGTATCAGTCCAGTTAATCAGTGTCAGTTCAGCTAATCAGTTATTCAGTTCAGCTTAGTTATTCAGTTCAGTGTCCTTTAGATGGGAGTAGAAGTTAGCACTGAGTGAACCCAAGGATGGGAACTCATCTGCCAGTTCAGGGTGTGATTCTTAGCAGTCATCCTTGTGTTCCAGAACTACGTAGCTAGCGTAGGTTGAGACATCTTAACCATTCAGACTAGGGTTGATGAGGTGGCTTAACCCATCAGTTTAGGGTTCCCACCATTCTCATTTGAGTACCTGCCAGTATAGGGTTCTCACAGCTGTCCTTACCAGTGGTGCAATATTGACACCCCTCCAGTCGGGGCAGAGATTGGACCCCAACTTAGCTATTATAGCGTATTTGGGGCATGTCGGTTAGATAAATACTTCCCATACTTTTAGTTACATATTTCAGGACTGTCAGCTATAGCTACCCAGTCTTAGTAAAGAACTCAGATAGCTCTTCAGATTTTAGTATATCAGGGCTATCAGATACAGTCAACTCAGAAATAGAATGGAACTCAGATAGTTTCCTTCAGATTTATAGACTGTGAGTTACAGTCACTTATGCTATCAATCACAACAATTATCAGAACTTATGCTATCAGTACTCCGCTTCAAGACTGTCAGATACAGTCAATCAGACCAGTTCTTCATAATTCAAACTGTCAGAAACAATCATTCATTTATCAGTAATACAATATCAGTCTCTTAGTATTTAGTAATACAGTATCAGACCCATCACTTATTAGTGATTTACATATCAATATCAGTAAACTCAGTCTTTCAGAATCTCATTATTAGTACACTCATGTTGTCAATATTCAGACTCAGTAGTCTGTATCACCACGAGTTCAGTTACAGTTACGTATGCATGTATGTACTCTCACGTTCATATCAGTCAGTATTGTCCATGCATATAACCCTTTGCATTTAGCCTACCTCACTCGTATACTCAGTATATTCAAACGTACTGACGCATTTGCGCTATGGTGCTTTCTCTTATGTTACACCATAGGTTCAGAGGCATGAGCTCCAAATCAGTAGTAGATTCCAGGATCAGCAGTCAGAGTTAGACGTGGGTCCTCATCCTTCGAGGACATGATGATTTCACTTCTATTTCAGTTTTCAGTTTATTTTAGTAGTTGGAGTTAGTTGGGGACATATCCCATCAACTCCTTATTCAGTTCAGTTAGAGGCTTTCGGACTAGATGTCAGATTAGATGTTCAGACTTCAGTATTTATGTTCCTTTTTTGGTATTGTTATACCATATTTTTCAAATATGCATTAGTATTGAACCTTATGGCCTTACAGTTCATGTTTTTACATATTTTATGAGATATTATGAATCTTAAAGGTACAGATATCAGTCATGGGTTAGCTTGTGGTCCTTCGGGGTCATGAGCACCATGTAGTATTTTGGTTCAGAAAATTGGGGCGTTACATGCCTGAATAGGTCGATTCGGCTGACTCTGAAGCTGAAAAGATGGATGCAGAGGATACCTAATCTAGGTAGGCATACGAATAGAAAGCCTCACCCCTTTTGAAAAGAAACACTCTCTCTCATATTTAGCAACCATCATGGATCCCTACTCCAATCTGGAAAGCTGACCTATCAATCGATCTCTAAATTAGAGAATCGAGTCCATGACAAAGGGAGAAAATCAAGTAGGTCTAGAATCTATATAATCTCTCATCCAATGAATAGAAGGCAAGTCTAATAGAAATATAGTTTAATACACTCCACAAGTCTCAACAAAGGCCCAATCACGAAGCCTATCCTCATAAGCAGTCAGGAACTCATATGCATTCTTTCAAGAAGCACCAGAAAATCTTTGCAGAGCTAACCTTAGGTATTTTCACACATATTATCCTCCCTAGTAGACATAGAGGCTAGGCAACCATTAGCTGGGCGACTAACAACTAAGCAACCATCGGTGTAGGAGGAATCTCAACTCTAAGAGCTGTAGCTATAGGTTGCGCCCCCGCCTTAGTAATACTTTATTCTGTAAGTTGTGCACTATCATACAACACACCACCAACTATATTCAACAAATAAACTAAAGAATCTCAGAGAACCTCTAAAGATATAACCTCTAATGTAGCCTAGACTAGTTACTGGCCCACTGTTGGTTATGTTGGAAGAATCTCTGCTCACGTATAGGAATAGGGCCTTAGGGAGACGGCCTATTATGGACCCTAGTTGGGGACACATCTCTAGGATGTCTATAATCTCTAGGTCATTCGCTTTCAAAAATTAAGAGTAGGATCCCTGGGTTCAGTCGTGGGACCCTTATCTCGTATAGCACTAGCACGTATCCTAGACTTCTGTAGAAGAGTAAAATCAAGGCAATGTTCTACAAACCAACTCAGGATCTTAGCAAAAAATAAGTGAAAGAAGTACAAAACTCTTAGGAATGTCCCATAACCTCTTGAAGATAGGAAATAAACGTTAACATTCTAATCCACATGACTCTACTAGACACTTGCTCTTGTACCAACAATACAGGTGAAACCTAGGCTCTAATACCAATTTGTCATAACCCAATTTATGAGTGAGGATAGCACCTATCAATTCCCAACTGTAGGGAAGCCAATACCATAACTCGGAGCTAAGGCAATGTATTAATTCGGTAAGAAAGGCCCAACATAGGCAAAATTCACAAACATCAAATGTAAACATAAGGGGTTCTAGATAGAATAAATAGTCAAACAAAATACCAATCCCAAAACCTATTAGAGTTAGTACCAAAACATCTAATAGTATCAATACAACTCTATGTCTAGAATAGTCAAAACATCTGCCTCAAATACTAAAGACTAAATATAGAGGTAGAAGAAAAATGGGCAACTCAAAATCTATAAGCTCACCTTATCTATGGAAATCAATCACCGCAAAAGCAACGATCAATGGGGATGGTTAATACTCAAATCTAAACCAAAAAGGTACAGAAGTGTAGTATGAGTACCAAAACAATGGGTACTCTGTATGCATCACCGACAGACTAAACTAAATCATGATATAAGAATGATAAAGTGCAAGATAATCATAACTAAGTCAAGGTACAGAATCAAACCTAAATTATCTCCATCATCACTGTATATAGTAATTGATCATATCAAACTAATAGCATAATATAAGGCATCGACATATGCCAATATAACTGTACATAGCAAGTAATAAATACTGGAATAACAATGTATCATAAGGCATCAATACATTTCAATATCAACATACATTAGAATTTGGCAGTTCAAAATCATAACACATCATAACATTAACACAAGCATTCATAAGTACAAAGTTGGCAACCATGCACCAATTGGTGCACAAAGTAAAGAACTTATCACGACATCCAATACCAATCAAGATCACACCCAAGAGAATCATAAAGGAATCAAGCCAACACTTTTTTTCAACTTATTCATTATACCATAGTTTTGAATAATTTCCATCAATCTGCCATTTACCAACATTCAAAATGATCATCCATGTTCGTAATTAAACAATATGTACCAAAGAATCGTAACCATAATAATAATAATATCATCCAACAACCATATCATCAATATACACTAACAACTCCATCTTAGCTAGCCAACGTTTGTAACTAATCCAATTACTCATTTAGTCATCATATAAACTCTAACTACTCTCTATCCATTATTCATCACATAATCATGATTCATAGGTCAACGACTAGCCATTATTTACTAACTAACCAATATCTAGCATCTAGCTAAGATTCACCACTAAACCATATTCGTTAATTAACTAATATTTATTTGTAGTCATCATGATTGCACTAGTCCCAATTTATCAAATGGATGCTAATCATCATTTATTCACCATTCATATATCAACTAACATCTTTTATTAACTAGCATTATTAATCTACAAATCTCCGTTTAACCACTAATCAACATCATAGACTTAGTCATCAATAGGAACTAACCATCACCTTCCCTAAATCTATTATCACTAACCTTCATAATGAAATAATCATCACTATTAATAGCCATTGGTACCACTAGTCCTCTTTATCACTAACGTTGACTAATCCATTAATCACTATTAGCCACTTAAGTAATATTCACCACTAATCATCTTTTAAATATTAATTCAACATCTATACAACTTCATACCCTAACTCATTTAAAGACTATAATCGACATCTCTAAAGTCAACATTATATCCAACTACATAAGAGCATAAATAAACACATAATTACCATACATAGGGCTAGTTAGGATCAAATTAGTATATTTATACATATTCACATCTATAATAATCCTCCAATCATCTCGAGTTTCACCATACATCATAGTATCTTCTGGCCTTGTCGGGTATCATTATATCATCATAATACCCTTCAACCATGTAATACCCTGAGAATCCCAACCGATAGTAGAACCATGCTTAAAGCTTATGAGAAATAAATATTAGTGATTTTTTAGTTTTATGATCAAGTTTTATGTATATTAAGGCCTTAAATACATCCTAGATATTAGATGAATCAAAACATCCCTTTTCGATTGAATTCTTGAGAAGGATATTGTCATAGTCAACTTCAAATGAGGTTATCTCCCATTGTAAAGAGTATTTTTAAGCTTATGATCCATCAAAATATAGATAATTGAATTATCTTTCTAAATATACCAATTTCTCTAAAATCCAATATCGTAGTAAAAAGTTATGGCCATTTTATAGCAAGCTATCCGAACTGTCAAAGTATGATGGGAAGGCCGATGAACTATCACCCAAACCATCGTAACAAAGGTAGTAACCCTATTTAATGGCCAAAAAGTATTAAAGGGACGGTACATCCCCATTGCGATGGTTGGTGACCCAAACCATTGCGGACCTTCGTTTAGTGATTTTAAGCCATTTTAAAAAGGATTTTTGAGTCATTTTCCACCCTTTTTAACATCTAAATACATCAGATCAAAGCACAAATGCCGTATTCTCCTCTAGCATCAAAAGTTAGGGTTTTTTAAAAGATTAACCCTCAAGAGCAAGATCCAAATCCTTTTTCGAGAAACTCAAGGATCAAATTATCCCTATTCTAGAACCTTTAAGAAAAGCCTCCAAGAACACTCTCAAGGCTTCAAAAGTCATTTTGTTCCATAAAATTGAGCCAAATAAGGTATGTGGAGCTCGAACATGGACATTTTTTTGTCCTTGTGCCCAAAACTTGTTTTAACTTACAAAGATACATGATTTTACATGTTTTCTTATGAAATTGAAGTACGAATTTATACCCTATATTACTTCTTGAGATTGTGATGTTTTCAATGATTTAGAAATTAAAGTACATGAGTCTGTTGAGATAATAATGCATATTGTAAAAAATTTTCAGATTTCTATATGATTTATGAATCTTTATGATATCATGTATGTTTGATATGTCTTAACATGAGATTGATATATGGATCATTAAGCCCTATTTGAGATTGTAGTTTTATGTACTTTTGTACTATAAGCACCCATGATTTGGGTATTTTGAGATTATTGAGAAAGTTTTGACCTTGACGGTCATAGTAGCATTGAAATCCACTTCACTAAATGAGATTATAGATTTTGTAGTTGGTTTCATTATAAACCATGAGATTATTAAATGTGGATTTCCATGAGATGAGTGTATCTAATTAAAAAGGGAGTAGTATTTAGCACCGAGTTGGGTAAGTTAGTATGGTTTTATACCCCAGAACTACGTGCCACCGTAGGATTAAGATTTATGGACCCAAGGCTGAGATAGTGATCACTAAGTTAAGGTAATAGTCCCTGGAAAGAGTATGATTCCTCTCCCTAACGTGAGGTTTCTTCTTTATGAGGACAAATTATTGGACTCTATGTAACTCACATGGTGTATATCGGTTAAGAGAACCTCCCTGCTAGTAAAAGTAAATAAACAACTTTTGAGTATTTTCCCTACTAGTTAAGAAAGGCTTTTGAAAGTATCCCCTTAAGATCAAAGTATTTTCCCTTACAGATAAGCTATTTCTTTTCTACCAGTAAAGAAAAGTTTAAAAGGTAATTTCCCTAAAGATTTTAGATACTAAGTGTAAAGGATCACAAGCTTATTCAGATATTGTTTTACCTGAGATTTCAGTTTAAATGTTACAGTCTTAGCTTTCAGATACAGAGGTCAGCTCTTTACTACTTAGTCTATATGATTTGAGAAGGGGATAGGACTATAGATTTCAGAACTAAGTGTGATAACTCACGAGTTTTCTATTTTATGCTTTACTCTTCATGACTTATGATATTCAGATTTCATATTACTCCAGCTATATGAGTCATTTACATTTTGCATGCATTGTTTTGTAAATGATGACCACGAGATATGTTTTACTTATGTACTGCACCCCCATATACTCAGTACATCCTAAAAGTACTAATCTACAAATATGTTTATGTGCTACATTGTCTTATAATGTAGGTACAAAACTTAGTATGCATATTTAAATTCAGGCAGTTGCAGATTCCAGCCGGCAAGATGATGAGTCCTCATACTTTTGGGACTTCAGTTAGATTCATTTATGTTGTTTACTTTCTTATTAATAAGTACTAATTAGCGATAGTTGAAGTAGCTTCCCAACTATTTATAGTCAGTATAGTAAAGGCTTCATAGACAGTCAGTGAAGTTGTGTATTTTATCTTAATTTTCTTGTAAAAGAAGAGGCGTACTTGTCTGAATTTAGTTTTGCATTGGTCAAATTCAGAAAAGAGTCATCTCCCACTTATTTTATTGAGAATTATGCATCTTAATCAGTTGCTGATGAGTTACGTTAGTATAAGGATTAGCTTGGGACCACTTGTGGTTCTAAGCATTGTGTAATGTCTCGAGATAAATTTTTGGGGTATTACAAACTTGGTATTAGAGTGCAGAGTTCAAGCATCCTATGGTTTCTGTGAATCCGTGTCTAGTAGAGTCTTGTAGAATGGTACGAAGACGTCTATACTTTTCTTCAAGAGGATACAGGGCATTTCAAAAAAATTTCCTTTCTTTTCTACTCTAGATCGTGCAGTAAAGTTGTTCTCTCAAAATCTCTTTTCTATTCGTGGGTCACTGAAAAAATTCCTCATCTATGTATTATTATTGAGATAACGTAATTAGCAAGTTCCAATTCCTCCCCAAATAATAAACTTAGATTTACTGACAGAAATTTTAGAAGTTACACAAAGGGCTGAGAGGAGCTCTTTAGTGTACCATAAGTCCCTCGAGTTGAAAGTTATGTCCTCATTTCTATAAGTCATTCAGTTAGGAAAGAGTAAGGTATGTATTCAGATCTCTCAATAGATTTTCGATATGGATAGTACTCATTAGTGGAGATAGTGTGAACCTAGAGTGTTGAATAGAGTTTGCATTGAGGGATATTGCAACCTAGAGTGTTATGATTCATAAGTAGTAGAACCTTCTTATAGTTAGAAGTATGGCTATAGAAGTGTAGTGATAAGAAGGGTGGATAGGGAGATTTAATGAGACTATACATAGCTGAATTTTTGCATATGATTGAGTTAGTAATAAAGTGATATGTCCTTGTGTGTTAGTTTAGTGGAAGGTAGAGAAGGATTTATTAATATGGAGAATTGTTGTTTGTTTTATGTATTAAAAGAATTATTGATGATATTTGTTGTGTTAGAAAAGTATAGGTTATTGATGAAAGTACTTGGTGGTTGAGTGTTGTTAATTTAGGGTTCCTTGAGGTTACGAAGTTATAGATCTATGAAAAAAGTTAGGTGTATAGATGGGTGATTAGTAATGATGTGTAGAAGGAGGATTTGTTAATGAATTGTAAATAATATAGTCCATATGATTATGTGTTTAGAGATGTAGGTATATTGGCAAATGAGGGTGTAAGTCTTGATGATGACTATTGAAACTAGAAAGTTAAGGATGGTATATGAAAGGGTTGTTCAAGAAAGATGTCAGTAAGTTTGAAATATAGTTTATTTTGGTGAGTTTAGCATTTATGTGTGGACCTTAGAATGATAAATTATGGCTTAGTCTCAAGGATATGGAGTAGACCATAAGCTTAGAATATCAGCTTTGACTTAAGAAGGAGATGGTAGAGTGATGAACCAAATTAGGTTTTGAGAATTAGATTGTGATACATGTCAATAAGAGTTATGATTAGATAGTGATCCCTTCCTACTCTAGAGTATTCTTTGGATTTTAGTCATTATAATGTCAAATCCATGTCTTGCACTATATATCCATGATAATGCTTATACACATCATGCATGCTCAAGTCTATTCTCAGTTTCTAGCAAACAAGTAACATCTTCACTCTGTGATTCGAGTTATCCCTCATGAATCTATGAACTCCAATCTTATGTTGAATAGATCATGATAAGTATGAACTCATGTTTCAAAGTATGGTCAGTTTTTAGAAACTAATGATCCTAGTGCAATCCAGTTTATATCATGTATGTCCTCAATTTAGATCTCTTGATGAATCCATGATATTGATATTCTATTTTTCACACCTGAATTAAGTGTCAAAGATATCTTTCCAAGTTTTAGGTCCTCATGTTTTAACCTTTTAGTGACCTTTTCTTAAATAATAATAGTGTTGATGAGTAATTATGTTAGTGGGATAGAGTAAGTGTTTCTTATTGATGAAAGATCATTGTATGTTTGTTTTAGTTGAGGCCATAATTGTGAAGTAAGATTGAGGACAAGTCTTTGATACATGTTGAGGCTAGTTATATGAAAGGTGAGTCAGTAGGCTTGAAATCGTATATGTAAGAAAAAAATTTAAGTTAGTTGATTGGAAAGTGGTATGGTTCATTGAATGTTTGGGGTGTATCCATGTTATGTGTTAGAATCTAAGGTTGAATCTTTGAAGGCTGAGCTAATAGAAAGAGGAGTTGAAAATTTTAAGTTAGGAAGTTCTTAAGTTGTTACACGATGAATTTGGGGCTATAAAACGTTAAGAGTTCTATGTTAGAAAAAAGTATCGGCAATAGTGCTTTACACTTTCAGATGCAGTCTTTTGGGGTTAGTTTAGTGTTTATGAGTATTGTTATATCTTGGACTCTAGAGTAAATGTTTCATGTTAAGGAAAGATTATTGCATATTTGTTTTACAAGAGGCTTTAGTCATGAAGATAGGCTTAAATGTCATGTTGCTGTGTAATCAGCTAGATATAGCTTGGAGATTTGAGTAGGCTTGAACAGTGCATGTAAGAATTTAAGTCTGTTGATTTGAAACTAAGTGTAAAGGTGTGGATGTGAATTAAGAGATGTGATCTTATTAGTCTATGAATAAAATAGTAGAAAATAAGGTGTTTAGTGGGGTAAGCATGTGTTGAAAAGAATGTGAGTATATGATGATGATTGAAGGAACTAAAGGAAGTTAAGGGTTGCATCCCAGGAGATAGTATTAGCAGTGGGTTTTGTACTTTTAGGTGTAGTCTTTCAGGATGAGTTTATCATTATGTGTATTATTATACCCCAGGATCTAGAGTAAATTGATTATAGTTTAGTTCTGAGTTTAGTAATGTGATAACAGACTTATGACGATGGCTTAAAACTAAAGTGGAGAGTATAGTTGATAGAGTGCCGAAGAAGAACTTCAATTAAGTATAAGTTTTCACTAAGAGTTAGTTTGAACAGTTAGCAATTCAGTTAGCAGTCAAGCAGTCAAATTCGTATGGTTTGTTTCCCCATCTTTTCACCCAGTCGTTCTATATGAAGTCTCATGAATATGACCATTCCAAGATAGAACACCCTAGTATTTGCGAGTTCAGTTCAGTTCATAAGTCATGCATTAGTTCAGATCTCAGATATTCAGTCACGATTCAATTCGTACGTGCCTTGTGTAACGCATCAGTATCTTAGTGAAGTAAGCATTCTTAGGGGGGAATAGAGTCCTAAGGGGGAGATACCCTATGACTCCCCTATACCTTCATGTCCTTAAACCCATTAAGTTTCATGCTTAGATATTCTATACAACTCGATATCAATTATCATTGCATATTCAGTCATGCATTCATTAGTCAGTTCAGTTAGTTATTCATGCATCATATGTGCATATTCAATATGAAATCTCAGTATATCAGTGGTTCCAGTCATATAGTCATGTTTTAGATGCTCATGTCTAGTAAGTAAGTTTAGCCTGCTAGTATTCTCAGCCTAACCAACCTCATTCGAGGACGAATGTTCCCAAGGAGGAGATATTGTAATACCCTGAGAATCTTAACCGATAGTAGAACCATGCTTCAAGCTCATGAGAAATAAATATTAGTGATTTGGTAGTTTTATGATCAAGTTTTATGTATATTTAGGCCTCAAATACGTCCTAGCTATTAGACGAATCAAAACATCCCTTATCGATTGAATTCTTGAGAAGGATATTGCCATAGCCAACTTCGAATGAGCATATCTCGCATTATACAAAGAATTTTTGATCTCATGACCCACCAACAAATATATAATTGAATTATCTTTCCTATGATACCAATTTTACAAAAATCTGATATCGGAGTAAAAAGTTATGGCCGTTTTACAGCAAGCTATTCGAATTGTCAAAGGGCGACGGGAAGACCGACGGACCGTCGCCCAAACCATTGTAACTGAGGTAATAAGCCTGTTTTGTGGCAAAAAGTGATGGGTTGAAGGGACGATACATCCCCAGTGCGACGGTTCGTCGCCCAAACCATCGCGGGCCTCCATTTAGTGATTTTAAGCCATTTTTAAAAGGATTTTTGGGTCTTTTTCCACCCCTTTTAACATCTAAATACATCAGATCAAAGCACAAACGTCATATTCTCGTCTAGCATCAAAAGTTAGGGTTTCTTGCAAGATTATCCCTCAAGAGAAAGATCCAAATCCTTCTTCAATAAACTCAAGGATCGAATTATCCCCATTCAAGAACCTTCAAGAAATGCCTCCAAGAACACTCTCAAGGCTTCAAAAGTCATTTTGTTCCATTAAATTGAGCCAAATAAGGTATGTGGGGCTCGAACACGGACATTTCTTTCATCCTTGTGTCCAAAATTTATTTTAAATTACAAAGATATATGATTTTACATGTTTTCTTATGGAATTGAAGTACGAGTTTATACCCTATATTACTATTCTTGAGATTATGATATTTTTAGTGATTTAGAAATTGAAGTTCATGAGTATGTTGAGATAATAATGTGTATTGCTGAAAATTTTTAGATTTCTATATGATTTATGAATCTTTATGATATCACGTATGAATTTTGATACGTCTTAACATGAGATTGATATATGGATCATTAAGCCCTATTTTAGATTGTGATTTTATGAACTTTTTTGCTATAAGCACCCATGATTTGAGTATTTTGAGATTATTGAGAAAGTTTTGACCTTGACGGTCATAGTAGCTTTGAAATCCACTTCACTGAATGAGATTACAGATTTTGTAGTTAGTTTCATTATAAACCATGAGATTATTAAATGTGGATTTCCATGAGATGAGTATATCTAATTAAAAAAGGAGTAGTATTTAGCACGGAGTTGGGTAAGTTAGTATGGTTTTATACCCCAGAACTACGTGCCACCGTAGGATTGAGATTTATGGGCCCGAGGCCGAGATAGTGATCACTAAGTTGAGGTAATACTCCCTGGCAAGATTATGATGCCTCTCCCCAACGTGAGGTTTCTTACTTAGGAGGACAAAATGTTGGACTCCATGTAGCTCGCATGGTGTATGTCGGTTAAGAGAACCTACCTGCTAGTAAAAGTAAATAAACAACTTTTGAGTATCTTCCCTACTAGTTAAGAAAAGCTTTTGTAAATATCCCCTTAAGATCAAAGTATTTTCCCTTACAGATAAGCTATTTCTTTTCTACCAGTAAAGAAAAGTTTAAAAAGTGATTTCCCTAAAGATTTTAGATACTAAGTGTAAAGGCTCACAAGCTTATTCAGATATTGTTTTACTTGAGATTTCAGTTTCAAAGTTATATTCTTAGCTTTCATATACAGAGGTGAGCTCTTTACCATTTAGTCTAATGATTTGAGAAGGGGATAGGATTAGTCTAATGATTTGAGAAGGGGATAGGACTATAGATTTCAGAACTAAGTGTGATGACTCACGAGTTTTCTATTATATGCTTTACTCTTCATGACTTATGATATTCAGATTTCATATTACTCGAGTTATGTGAGTCATTTAAATTTAGAATGCATTATTTTATAAATGATGATCATGATATATGTTTTATTTATGCAATGCACCCCCATATACTCAGTACATCCTCAAAGTATTGATCCACATATATGTCTATGTGCTACATTGTCTCATAATATAGGTACAAGATTTAGTATGCATTTTCAGATTCAGGTAGTTGCTGATTCAATCCAGCAAGATGATGAGTCCTCCTACTTCGGGGACTTCAGTTAGATTTATTTATGTTGTTTACTTTCTTATTTGTATGTACTTATTAGCGATAGTTAGAGTAGCTTCCCAACCATTTATAGTCAGTATAGTAGAGGCTTCATAGACAGTCAGTGAAGTTATGTATTTTATTTCAGTTTTGTTGTAAAAACAGAGTTGTAATTGTCTGAATTCATTTTTACATTGGTCAAATTCAGAAAAGAGTCATCTTCTACTTATTTTATTAAGAATAATGCATCTTAATCAGTTGCTTATGAGTTAAGTCAGTATAAGGGTTAGCTTGGGACCATCATATCATCATAGTATCCTCCAGCCTAGCCGGGTGTCACCATAGTATCCTCCAACCTTTTCGTGTATCATAATATCATAATAGTATCTTCTGGCCTTGCCGAGTTTCATCATATCATCATAGTACCCTTCTGCCTTTTAAAGTTCCAATACATCACTACAATATGTAAATTAATATCATTAATAAAGGACATGCCCCACAAGGTCTAAAGTAAATAGCAAGCCCCACGAGGGATAAAGTTGTAATACCCAATAGATTCCTAGATAAGTTTCCAACTATCCATCACATGTTAAAAGTCCCAAAAGTGATTATGTCAATCCGTATTTAAGTTTCATAACCATTCACCTTGTGTATAAAGTATGTTTGATGCGAATCATGCTCATATGAAGCAGTTAGATCAAGGTCAAGTTCAGAGCATTTGTACAGATTGAGTTTTAGTATCCGATGCTACTATGTTCAACTTTAAACTAGTGTAATTCCTAGATTTTAACAACTCAGTTGTCCAACTATATATCAAATGAAATATCTTCAAGTCTTTTATCAAAATCATCCAATTTCACCTTAATCTGATATCGGAGTATAAAGTTATGCTCATTTTACTTCAGAGTGTTCATCTATTAACAAGGTGATGACTTAAGTGATAAGTTGTCAACTAAGTGATGAGATAACAACATCGTCGTCATCCTTAACCAGAGAATTCCTAAATTTATTAAGAGAAGGTGATGACTAAGTTGATAAGCCATCAACTAGCTAATAAGCTATCAACTAAGTCATCAACCTTAACCATCAAGTGTCCAAGTCTAGCTAGAGATTGATGACTAAGTTGATAAGCCATCAACTAGTTGATAAGCTATCACATAAGTCATCAACTAAAATTTTTTATAATTTTTATTTAGTTTTTCTAGGTGTAATTTGTTTTTTTCCTCATATCAAAATCCTCTTCTACGAATTAAAACCTCCAATACATGCTATTTTGCCCCATTCTCCATCAGTTATCATATTTAAAAACCCATCCACTTTTCCACAAGAACAAAAATTCAAGTTTCTTCTCAAGAATACAAGCATCCAAGGTCCTAATTCCAAGCTTCTTTTCAAGGATTCAAGTAATTAAGGTATGTGAGGTATTCATCAATGGGTTTCTTCCACCCATTGAGTCCAAAATCTCCTTTTTGGTTTAAGTATGTATTTTAACATCTTTTGTGAAATTATCCATGCTAAATATGAATTTAATCCATATTTTTCTAAGTAATTTGAATTCTAGACATGTTAACTAGTTTTTCTATGTAAATTAGGTTATTTCATGCTTTGAATTTCAGTTACCTATGTCATATTCAATTTCTCCCAAGTAAAATCATCAAGTAATGAACTAAACCACATAAAATTGTTATCTTCCCAAGTTTAACACATCCTTATGTTCAAATTCATGTATCTCATTCATTTATTAAAATGTATTATGTTTTTGGGTCTTTGAATTATGTCTCCCTACCAATGTTTTAAGTGTTGTTATCATATTTTAGTATTATACAGTATTGAAGGGTTATGAACACCCGATACCTATGTGTTTTTACATGTTATTGTTTTCAAGTAACAAGTCTGTCATACTATGATTTTATTATCAGATTCAGATTATCATATTCATGTTGAGCACTTATCAGTACATTACCATGTAATGTTACACAAATAATAATACCAGTGTTATTTAATTAGGAATAACACTTAGTGCTGAGTGAATGCAGGGATGACGGCTACCCCATCTGTTAGGCATTAGTCATTAGTAGGAGTCCCTAAATTCCAGACCTACGGCACTACTGTAGATTATGAGAGGTCCCCTATCAGTTTGGCATAACATCGTTGTCCTTCGGGATATCAGCCTTATGGATCCATATCGTCAATAATGTGTTGGTACCCCTGGCAAGGTACCAACATCCTTTCAACTGGGGTTAAAGGTTGGACCCCAATACCTTAAATTAGGGCATGTCGTTTATAGATAACTCCAACAGTCTTTATTTAGCATTTAGAGTGTGTCAGTTTAGGTTTGTATGACCAAGTATACAGATATCAGTTATTCAGTTATTCAGATATCAATTATTTAGATATTCAGATCATTTCAGTACATATTTTTGCTTGGTTTTGCATTTATTTTACATGTTCATGTTTTTATGCTCAATATCCATACATATTCGTTAGTTTAGTCTTACAGAATGTTCAACTTTATATGAGATTTACACACAATATTCATGTTTCTACAGCTTCCCAGTTTACAGAATTATTTTCAACTCATAATTTATAAATCTCACTATGTCTTATAATTTTCATGTATTGCCATGTTTTAAATGTATGTTTCAGCAAATAACTTATATATTCAGTTTTAGAGTATATTTTAAATATTTCCATGAATTAGTATATGTTATATATACTCAGTACATTCCAAAGTACTGACCACATATATGAATTTGTGGCTAAATTCCTTCATGATTTAGGTACCAGATATATTCCATATACCAGGGTCAAATAACTCTCAGCATTTGCCCAATAGGTTATGAGTTCTCTTATTTTGGGAACTCTAGTCAGTTGTAGTTTATGTACTGTATTATTATTATTCTTATGTATTGATTTGTGGTAGTTAGAGGCATATCCCAGCCACTTACAATTAGTATAGTAGAGGTTTCAGAGATAGTCAGTCATAGTCATAATATGTAATTTGAGTGCTTTCTTCAGATTTGTCACATTGTAAACTTTATCAATATTACATTCACTTAGATTTTCTCATGATTATGTTTCTGCTCTACAAATTTAGCTTGTATATACATTTTAAATTAGTTGCTTAAGTATCATGCTTGTCCATAGGTTAGCTTGGGATCAGTTGTGATTTTAAGCATCGTGTTACAACTAAGAGGTAGTCTCGGGTTGTGACAAACTTGGTATCAGAGCACAGGGTTAAAGTATCCTAGAGTGTCTATGAAGTCATGTCTAGTAGAGTCTAGCAAAATGTTGTGGAGATGTCTGTACTTTTCTTTGAGAGGCTACATGGCATTTAAGAAATATTTCCCCTCTTTCATGTCTCATATCATGCAGTAGAGATGTTCTCTAAGGAACTTATGCAGATTTTTACGTTACTTCATTTATGTCAACTCTGCCCTCTTTTTGGGGTAATGGAAATAATCAAACTTAAATTTCTACTGATAGATATTTCCTAGACGATCTCCACAGACAACTATGAGATTGCATGCAGGTTTAAAAGGATCCCATCTTTCCCTTTATGTTACAAAGTTTGAAATATTTCATTCATGCTCATGAAAATCGTGCACTAGGCCATAGTCAGATTTTCCCTCAGATTCCTCCTCAGAATCCTATGATAACATGTGACCTAGAGTTAGAAGCATGAACCTAGAATTTTAACCACAATAAAGTGGGGATATTATTTATCTATATTTAGTAGATTATATATCCAGGGGGCTAGTTATGTGAAAGGTGAGCTAGTAGACTTGAAATAGTGTATACAAGAATTTAAGTTTATTGATTTGAAATTAAGTATGTGATATAGGTTTGATCTAGAGGTATACCCAAGGTGATATGGGATTGTGTTATTTCTAAGTTTTTAAAGTATGTGTGTGATTAGATAGTACCCTTGATTTTTTAAGTGCAAATGAGGCAAGTTATGTAGTATATGATGTTCTTACCAGCTATGTTATGGGCTATAGGTTATTGATGTCGGATATTTTGGTGTAATGGTAATTATCATGGTTTAGAAAAAAAATAAGTTTAGAGATGAGATATTAGTAGGCTATGAAGGAAAAGAAATAGATTGTTATTCACTCTCTTGCTATTACCCGTAGGGAGCATAGCAGTCAAGATGCATATTATCATATAGAAAGAGGCAAATCATAGCGATTCATAGTACCACAAAAGTTTTGCTAATCAGCAGGCAATAGAACCATCCTATAGGTGCAGGAAAGTGTAGTAGATCACATAAATAAGCTTATTTATTTAGTGAGAAGAGTATATTGTCGAGAAGGGTGTAAGTATGTGATGATGATTGCTGAAGCTAAAGAAAGTTAATGATAGTATACATTAAGGACGTGTTCAAGAATGAAGTTAGTATAGTTCATTACAAGTTTGGGAATATTTATGTTAAGTGTTAAAATCTAATTTTGAATTTTTGATGATTGAGTAAATAGAAAGAATAGATTGAAATTCTAGATGGTGTGAACTCACAATATGGTGATACTCCTAAATATTCTAAGTTAGTAAGTGTTTAAGTTTCCATATGATGACTTTTGGGGCTACAGAAAGTTAAGAGTTCTATCTTAGAAAAAGTACTAGCAGTGGATTTTACATTTTCAAGTATAGTCTTTCAGGGTAACTTTCTTATTTATATGTACTGTTATATCTCAAACCCCAGAGTAAAGTAGTTGTAATTCAGTTTAGAATTTATTAAAAGGTCCCACAGACTTAGAATAATGACTTTAAGCTGAGGGGGAGATGATAGAACAAGGAACCAAGTAAGGCTCTCAGATTCTGGTAGTGAAGTCATTGTATTATAGAACAGAAGTAGGGGAGGAAGATACTCGACCCATTCTTATGGTAGTGAAATTTTTGTACTTCAGTCATTATGATATTTACTCATGCCTTACAAGTCAGATCTGTGATCATAGATCATGTCCATGCATTTATATAGAATTATGTACGCTCTGAGTTTCTAGTATGAGGAGTTCTAGTTCACTCAGCAGTACGAATCATATTCCATGAATTTATGAAATCCAAACTATGGATATGTAGCTCATGACTCATGTACTCATGCTTTACAGTATGCTCAGTTCCCATAACTTAGAGTGTACCCTGAAAATTTGCATTTTGTCATGTATGTCCTTTGTTTAGATCTCTTTAATGAATTTATGTCGTTGACACTCTATTCCTCAAGCCTCAGTTAAGTGTCAAAGTTATCTATAGTATTCTTTCACACTTCAGATCCTCATGTTCTAACCTTTCAGTGACCTCCTATTATGTTATGGTAGTGGTAATGAAAAAAATTAATGAACAGTGGTTTAGGTGGGAGAGAGTAAATGTCCATTATTAGGGAAATATTATTATATGCTTGTTTATATAATGCTATAAATGTTAAGAAATATTAGGGTAAAGATGTTGGTATATGTCATGGTTAGTTGACAATTATATCTGTGTCTTCATAGTGATAGTGCATGGAAGCTATTGTTGATAGAGGTATTAGAGAGTGAAAAAATTTCATAGGAGGATTGGTTGACTAAAAGTTCAAATGCGGTTATAATGATAGGCCTGAATGTCATGTTGGTATAGAAGTGGATGGATGCATTGTGAGTTTGTGAATTCCTAGTAAGAGGTTAAAGTTAGTCATTGAAGTGGTAAAGAGTAATATTCTTGAGATAAGATGTAACGCCCCGAATCTGGTACCCAAAACGCTACACGGTGCTCCTGACCTCAAAGGACCACAAGCTAACCCATAAATGATATCTGTACCTGTATACTGCATAATATACTAAATAATGTGGAATCATGAACTGAAAGGCCATAAGGTTCACATAACTGAAGTAAAATATAACATCTAAATGGGGTATGAAATACCTAAAACAACTAAAATAACTATCTGAACATAATAGTCTGGAAAGCCTCTAACTGACGGAACTGTCTGAGTAAGGAGTTGATGGGACATGTCCCTAACTAACTCTAACTAATAAACTAATTACTGAGATAATTAAATGATGATCATATCCTCGAAAGATGAGGACTCACTGCTAACTCTGACAGCTGAGACTGGAATCTACTGATTCTCTGGAGCTCGTGTTTCTGAACATATGGTATAAGACACCATAGTGCAAATACGTCAGTACTTTAAATGTACTGGTATGCATGTGAGGTAGGCTGAATTCATGGGGTTCATATGCATGAAAAATACTGGCTAACTGACTAATATGGACATGAGAATACATGCTTGCATACATAGTAACTATATCTGAAATCGTGATAACATGAGTAAGCTGATGACTAACATGACTAATGACTGAATTCTAATAACTGATAACATAAGTGACTATATCTGACAGTCCTGAATCTAATGGAACTGGCTAAGTTTTGTACTGTATCTGAGTTGATTGTATCTGTTAGTCCTGAATTTTGAAGAATTATCTAAGTTCTTTTACAAAAACTGATACTAAGACTGTGGGAGGTAGTCATCTAACTAACATGCCCCAAATGATGAATTATAGCTGGATTGGGGTCCAATCTGTGCCCTAATTGGAAGGGTGTCAATACCTCACCACTGATAAGGACAACATATGAGTGACCCTAATATAATAGGTCACTCTAGTGAGAACGGTGGGAAACCTCATATAGCAGGCTAATCCACCTCATCTACCCTCATATAGCAGGCTATGATGTGTCAACCTATGCTGGCTACATAGTTTTGGAACGTAAGGTTTGCTTCTAAGAATCACACCCTCATATAACAGGTGAGTTTCCATTCTTGGGTTTGCTCGGTGCTAATTTCTACTCCCATCTAAATAGACACTGAACATGATTTACTGAACTGAACATGGAATGAGTTACGGAATTCTGTTGACTGACAGAATCCTACTGATATCTGACAACTGATTGAGTTTATGATATCATGGAGATTTCCTGAGTCATAAAACTTTCTAAAGTCTAAGGATCATAGCTTGACTGAGAGTATCGTGAAAGCATGACATGGCTCTAAGTACACAGCTAATGCTTCGGGTACAAGTACCCCAGGACTCGATAGAAGGAAACTGACGAAGCATGACTTTATCAAGTACAAGACCCATACCAACAATACATAATTTAATAAGTTATGGATTTCACGAAGTACAGGGTTATCATACTATCTAACATGGATAAGAATGTTGATAATCATATCATAATCTCAAATTCTAATATCAGGTCCATTCCGACAACATACATATTTCACAATGATAGCATGGAAACCATTTAAACATAGTAGGATGAGAAACATATCACATTTAGCTTATGTCTTGAGCTATAAAGCATGATTTCTACTTTTTCAAGAATTTTATCAACCACCCTGCATGCAAAACTTAGGGCATAAGTGAATTCATCAAATTACACATCATAAGCAACTAAATTCATGAATTTTTATCTTGGATGGTAACATAATATCATGATAAACACACAAAGATTCCAACTTTAAAATCAATAAACATCAACAACATGATTACAACTAACCCACAACATAAATACCATGATTTATAGATAAAACAAGGTTCTTGAGATTTATTGATTGAAGGAATCCATGAATGAACACAACACATACCTTAGTACGTGATTTCGTAAAGATTGACAGTGAAACTTTCTTGAAATTGGATCTTCTATGAAAATCCTATCTTGTTCTTGAGAGAAACTTTAGAGAAAATAGTATATTTTTGGTGAAAAGTGGTTGAATTACGTGTTAAAGGGCTTAAATATGGGTGGAAAGTCAACTCTTTTAACCCTGGATGTGTCATTTAATTTTAGTAAAAATTTCCCAAATTGGACCCTTGGCGTGACGCGACGCTATAGCCATCACATTGCCCCTTCTTTTATGACCTAGAACTTTGGCGCGACGCAGAGACAATCGTGCTGAGACACTGGAAAAGGACAATTGTCATTTTATCTTGTGGCACGGGACACCACTGACCAATATGACGCTGTTTTATGACAGGAACTTGAAATAGTCATAACTTCTTACCTGGTTATCGAATTTAGGAAAATTTTATATCGATGGAAAGCTTATTGAATTTCTCATATGACAAAAAGTGAAAATCTTAAAAATACCACGTGTACAAAAGTGGATTTATCTTTCAAAGAAAGCTCCTAACATTTTTTAAGAGGATTTCAAGCTAGAAAAAGGTATGGGGTATTACATAAGATCTCTAAAAACACATAGGATATTGAATCCATGGTTTACACTAGTATTATAGGGTTATGTGTGGTACCTTGTGACTTTGAGTAGGCTTGGACATGGTGAGAGAATTTAGTTCAGCTCATACATTAGTAGATGGAGTTATCAACGCCCATGTGAGAAATACAAGTTAAATCAATGAGCATAGTATTTAAAAGGATAAGTATAGTTGAGGGAGTATTTGAGAAGTGTGGCTCAGCTTGAAGTTTGCAGTTGTATTGCCTAAGGCAAAGCGATTCTATCCTAGCTTAAGTTTTATAGGGTTGTAGTCCATGATTATAGAGTTATAGCTATATTGCAATTCCTTATGTAGATATCTTATTCAGATCATACCCAAAATTCTTTGTTCTATAATGTTATTAGAGCTTCTTACTAAGAGTGTTGAAGAAATACTCCAATTACGTATAAGCTTTCAGTATAATTCAGTTCATATAGCCAGCAATTCAGTTTGGCAATCAGACAGATAAACTTCTATAGTTTTACATCTTTCCATCTAGTCTTACTATCTGAAGTTTCATGAATATGGCTATTCCAAGAAATAATTTGTCTGCATCTATGTAAATTACGAATTCGGTTCATTCCATGCATCATGTCTCCAATTCAAATATTTAGTCATGATTCAGTTCATAAGTGTTCAGTTCATAATCTCAATTTTCCAAGTATTCCAATGGAAACATTGTAATACCCTTTGTACGACCTTAGTCTCGTTATCTCATGATTCGTGCTTACATAATGTACTTGGCGATGCCATGAAGCCCTTTTTCCTTTGATTTTTATACATACTTTGTTCAGGGATAATTCCTAATGATAAGTTACATACTTTATTCCATCCTTATTAACCCTTGAAATATTTATTGCACTAGTTATCAGTTCGCAGTTCTATATATATGATCTTATCATGAACATTTCAAGTGCGTTCTAAACTCCCAACATGAATCAGCTCCTTAGACTCAATAAAGTCAAGTCAACTCAAAAATTAGTTTCATGATAGAAGTTTTAATGTTTCAGTTCAGCTATATACTTCTTGAGCAGACATATCATGTCAACATCATTCCATACGATTCCTAAATATATGTTCCTATTCCTTATGTATCAACTGAGTCAGTACCTTGTCAAGAGGTGATTCCAGTTATAAGGCATAATAAAGTTTAGAAATTTTGTTTCAAGATAGTAACTACATTCTTTTTGTACAAATTTTAGTCTTCATTCGAGGATGAATAATCCCAAGTTGGAGATATTGTAATACCCCATAAGTTCCTAGATAGGTTTCCAACTATCCGTCATATGTTAAAAATCCCTAAAGTGATTATGTCAAGCTATAATTAAGTTTCATGGCCATTAACCTTGTGTATAAAGTGTTTTCGATGTGAATCATGGTCATATGAAACACTTAGATCAAAGTCGAGTTGAGAGAATTTGTATCAACTGAGTTTTGGTATCCAATCCTATAATGATTATATTTAGATAAGTGTAGGTCCTAGAATATAACAATTTAGATGTCCTACTATATATCAAATGAAATATCTTTGAGTTTCCAATGCATTCAATTTCACCTTAATGTGATATCGAAATAGAAAGTTATGCTCATTTTACTTCAGAGTATCTGTCTGTCAAAAAGGTGACTACTTGAGTGATAAGTTGTCAACTAAGTGACGAGCTATTAAACTCTTTGACAACCATAAACAAAGAATACTTGAATTCATTAAGATAAGATGATGACTAAGTTGATAAGCCATCAACTAGTTGATAAGATATCAACTAAGTCATCAACCTTAACCAACAAGTGTCCAAGTCCAGCTAGAGATTAATGACTAAGTTGATAACCCATCAAATTGTTGTTAAGCTATCACCTAAGTCATCAGCTAAAAATTTCAACAATTTTTATTCAGTTTTTCTAGGGGTAATTTGGTCTTTTCCTTTCATCAAACTTCTCTTCCAAGAATTAAAACCTCTAATACACGTTATTTTTTCCCATTCTCCATCAGTAATCATACGTAAAAACCCTTCACCTTCCCCCCAGGAATAAAATTTCAAGTTTCTTATCAAGAATTCAAGAATCCAAGGTCCCAATTCCAAGCTTCTTCTTCAAGTATTTAGGCAATTAAGGTATGTGGGGTATTCATCTATGGGTTCTTACTATCCTTTCAGTCCAAAAATCCCCTTTTTGGTTCAAGTATGAATTTTAACCTCTTTTATGAAATTATCCATGCTAAATATAAATTTAATCTATGTTTTTCTTAGTAATTTGAATTCAAGCCATGTCAATATGTTTTCCTATGTAAATTAGGTTATTTCATGGCTTGATTTTCAATTACCCATGTCATATTCAATTGCTCTCATGTCAAATCATTAAGTTATGAACTAAACAATGTGGAATTTTTATCCTCCAAAGTTTAACACATCCCCATATTCAAATTCATGCATCTTATTTGTTTATTGAAATATATTATGTTTTTGGGTCTGTAAATGATGACTTCCTACCAATGTTTTAAGTGTTGTTATCATAGTTTTGTATTGTTCAGATTATCATGTTCATGCTAAGAGCTTATCATTACATTACCATGTCATGTTAAACAAATAATAATACCAGTGTCATTTAATTGGGAGTAACACTTAGCACTAAGTAAATGTAGAGATGGTGACTCCCCCATCAGTTAGGCATGAGTCACTAGTAGAAGTCCCTAAGTTCTAAACCTATGGCACTATCGTGGATTATAAGGGGTCCTCTATTAATTAGGTGTGGCACCCTCATCCTTTGGGACGTCAGCCTTGTAGATCCACATCGTCACTTATGTGTTTGTAGCCCTGGCAAGGTACCAACACCCTTCTAACTGGGGTTACAGGTTAGATCCTGATAGCCAGATTAGCTCCTTGTCTCTATTCAGTATTCAGAGTATGTCAATTCAGGTTTGTATAGCCAAGTATACATATATTAGTTATTCAGTTATCTAGATGTCAGTCATTCAGATCATTTCAGTACATGTTTTTGCTTGGTCTTGCATTCATTTTACATGCTTATGTTTTCATGCTCAGTATCCATACATGATCCTTAGTTCAGTTTTACAGCATGCTCAGCTTTACATAAGATTTACACACAATATTCATGTTTCTACCCCTTCCAGCTTACAAAATTATTTTCGGCTCATGATTTATAAATCTCAGTATGACTTATAGTTTTCACGTATAGCCATATTTTAAAACTATGTTTCAGCAAATAACTTATATCCTCAATTTTAAAGAATGTTTTAAAAATATTTCCATGATTTAGTGTATGTCCTATATCCTCAGTACATTCCAAAGTACTGACCACATATATACATTTGTGGCTACATTTCTTCATGATGTAGGAACCAGATGTAGTTCATATACCAGGGTCAAACAATTATCAGCATTCAGTCAACAGATGATGAGTTCTCTTAATTTGGAAAGTTTAGTCAGTTGTAATTCATGTACTACATTCTTATTATTCTTACGTATTGATTTGTGGTAGTTGGAGGCATGTCCCATCCGCTTACAGTCAGTATTGTAGAGTTTTCATAGATAGTTAGTCAGAATCATGATATGTAATTCAAGTTCTTTCTTTATATTTATTACGTTGTAAATTTTATCAGTGTTACATTCTTTCAGATTTTCGCACGATTATGCTTCCGCTCAACAAATTTAGCTTGTATATACATTTTAAATCAGTTGCTCAAGTATCATGCCCATACATGGGTTAGCTTGGGATCAATTATGGTTCTAAGCACCATGTTACAACTAAAAGGTAGTCTCGAGTCGTGATAAAACTAAATGGATATAAAGGAGAAATGAAGAAGAGCATACCTCCATAATCCAATGCTTATCATAAACGTCACTAATCAATAGATATATGTATATGTAATATGAACAATATAAATTATCACCGGGTTTTCTCCCGATGGTTGAGTATATATTCACTTATCAATGAAGTGTATATAAATTATTCATTGAGTATATATTGATTATAAGTTTGTTAGAAACAAATTATACAAAAAAAATAAGCATGAAGAATTACAGTGCATTCACTTGTGGTTCGTAACCTTGGGTTATATACTTTTTCTTAAGGCAGAGGTTTTTCCCACTTCAAAATATGTACTTCGTTGAAGGCAAAGAGGTTTTCAGCAACCTTAGAGCTAGTTCAACTTGAAGACTCACTTTTCTCTATACGAAATGTGTGTGTGTGGGTGATTAGTATGTTTTTCTTATAGACTTCATATTCACTTTTTATACAATATATATAGATATCCTATACATATACATTTTTATACAACAACAATATTTCTCTATACATATACAATTGTGATAGATATATTTTTATATATCAATGATAGATTTTATATACACATTTTATGCAAATACATATTCTATAGAATTATTATATAGTTTTCATAGGATTTTATACGGATACATATTTTATACAATTATTATATAATTCTTTTATATATCTAAAAAGAAATAGAGGACAAAGTAATATTTAGCTAAATTTGTCTTTACTTTGAGCTTTATGACTATTTCAGGTCATATACGTAAAAGTGGACTACTTTAAGCCTTTTTATCTTGCTGATTATCACATCGTATCCTTTTTTTGAAGGAAAATTACAACTTGGGCCTAAATTTTACATTTTTGGTCCATGGTTAAAAGAAGAAAAATTTACATATTAAATTTTTTATATAAAAATAGCACCCTTTATTTTTTCTCAAAATAGTTGTGCGGTCAGTGGTTTTTCCCAAAATAGCCGCTCGGCCTATATTGTTACCCAAAATAGTCGGCTTCTGTTCTTCTTCAAGTCGACTTCTTCTTTTTCTTGATGATTTCTTGCCGAATGATTATTCTTCTTGTTGTTATTGACTTCTTTTTATTAAAAATTTGATGTGTCGAGTGAATTAAATATCATAAAAATCAAAACGTTTAGAGGAACTTATATTTAGAATTTAAAATTATTTAGAGGAGATTTTGAGTTGGTCAGATCGAAAGCACTTACAAATAAGGTTCTTTTATGGGTTTTGCGCTTGAATTTAAACCAAAGAAAGGGGAATTACAACTTAGCTATGGCTGATCTCCTTTGCTTTTGTTTGCATAGGAAAATTGATTGTAATATCACCCATTAGCTTCTTCGCAAGCAGTTGTGGAACAACTCTCTATATTTTTTTCAAAGATAGTTGAACATAAAATTGTAGTTTCTTTTTTAATTTTTTTTTCTAGAATTTGGTTTCCATGAAACAAGGTATGATAGATGAAATCTTTCATCTTTTTATATAAAGTAAATCAGAATCTCTGATGCATTTTTTTTAATGTTTTTATTTTACCTTTTCAATTGTTTTTTATGTCCTATTTTGTGCCTCTACCCTGGTAGCTTAACATTTTACTGGAATTGGTGTTTTTATAAATTCAGTTTGTATGATGTTTCGCTAGTGATGTTACTAAAAGACTTGTGATTCTTCATGATTATGTCAGCAAATCATTGCGACTAAGGCCATGTAAAGGTTTTTTGTTCTTGTGTTGAGATTTTGGTGTGCTCCTTTTGTTGATTTCAATTGCTCAACCTATATTGCTTGGCTCTTCAAAAATGTCACGGCTGTGTGTTAGATTCTTCCAAATTAGTTTATTTTTGAAGGATATGAAATTTTTGCGACAATATTTTTGGAGAGTCCAAGAAACATATTATTCAACTACTTTTTGATTTCCTTTGGAAATATTTTCCCTATTTGCCAATGATGTATTCATATTTGAAGAAGATGAAAATTTTGTACCTAAATAGGAACCGAATTGCTTCACGTTTGCACTTGGTACCTTTACTCATGTTATTAAATCTTAGTCATGAGCCTAATCTTAAACCAAACCCCAATTATAGCCTTCTACGCCCACATGGCTAATTGGCCTTTACAAAGGACATCCTGCATAAGTGTCAAGATTAGACTCATAACTGTAGCATCTTGACATAGAGACTTCTGCAACAATGGAGGTTTACAATTCTTGTTTTCATAACAAAATACCATTTCATACCTGTAACATATTCTGCTATAGTTCAACACTAGAAATTTAGCCCATCATATGCTAGCAATAGTTAAAAGTAAAAATAAAAATTAAGATACAAAAAATTAAAATAACCTTAGGGCGGATGGATTGTGCTCGAAAGAAATAGGCTTTTATGAACACTCAAAATATTTATACAAGAGAGTAAGAGAGTATGCTAGAGAGAGAGGGGTTCTAAAAACCAGCTCCCACTAAATAAGAAATGATCTCCTTATAAAATGGATGCTCTTTGCAAAAGACAAAATAATAAATGGCCCATACAATTCATTTTGGCCTCTACTATTCACAAACGACTCTTGCTTTTTCAGAAAGCTAAGTGTCCTTTACTGTTTGCATTGGACTTCCATTTTCTTATGTCATTTTCCCGTTTACTTTTTGCAGTGCCGGAAGATTCATCCATGGTTGATTGGAATTTTCGTAAATATTCATCCAGATCTATTTCTTCATCACTCTAGATATCCTGCGACTCACTAGCCAAGCAATCCCCTGCAGAAGAGATGGACATATCTGAAGTGCGCTCCCGATCAACATTTTTCAATAAATCTTTTTTAACTTCCTCCATATAGGATGCCAAAATCTCAGATTTGGTCATCGTATCAGCTTTCTAGTGATGTTCATGAAAGGGCTGAGATCCTCCTGTTTATAAAGAGACTCCATTTCTTTTTGTTGTTTATATTTTGCAACAGTCATCTCTATTGTTTCAATTAATTCATGGCCATGGACATTACCATCACCTATTTGCTGGTTTAATTTACTCCAAAATTTGGTATAATAAACCCTCATCAAACATGGTAAATTATCAATATTTGACTTTACCTCAATGGACCATTTCAAGATCCACGGAATTGAAAATTCAACGAAAAAATACATCATAGATATTCCTTCAAAATAGACATTATCTCTTTGCATTTTTAGAAGTATCCTTGTATAGACTTTTAAATGGCTCAGGCAATATTTTTGGTGAAGGACCATGCAAGATCCACCATTTAGCAAATCAATTTGATATGCTTTATTTGTGCACATTTACACATATTTTTACAAATCATGAGTGAGATCTCTCAGAATTCTCACACAAGAAAACCTTATCAAAGCTTTTCATATATTCCCAATAATTATATTTTACAGCAATATTTTGTTGTTCGGGATGTATATATATATTTTTTAGGGTACTCAAGCCCCATTCTTCATAAGTTAGGATCTGTTTGATTATAATTTTAGAATAACTATAATCTTTTCTGATGGCTGCATTAGCATATAAATGTTGGATTTCTGCAGATCCCATTATAGATAATATGGTCTCATAATATTTGCGGTATTTGTACCATCCCGTAGCATAAAACTTATGATCCAAATACCTTTGCATTAACTGCCATTGATTATCCTTCCATCGAAGGTCATGATTTTCTAGGAGAATGATTATCTCCTCTATTTTGTTTTGTTCATACAACTCAGTATTCCCATTACCATCTTTGAGAATACTTGAATATGAGGGGACTTCATTATCCTCCTGCTTTTTGGACTTGGATTTCATGAATTCCAAAAAGTCCTGATACATTTGTTCATCTGTATTCAGACCAGAAGAACTTGAGCTTGCAATGCTCGAGGATATCAGGCTCTGGATTCCAATTTGGGAGAGGACATTACCTCTGCCTTTTGTTGAAGAATTTCTTCTACCTCTTCCTCTAAACGAAGAAGTAGATCCTCGTGATACCATCCTAAAATCCATAAGGAAAAACATCAGATTAAAAACTCACGGGTTAAAAAATCAGGTAAACTATTATCTAACCCTTTTAAGTATTGAATTTCAAAATCAAATGGGGCTAACAGAGCCTGCCATCTTGCAAACATTTGCTTAGAAACATCATGTTTGAAATCTTTATCAAAGATAAATTTTGCAGCTTGGCAATCAGTTCTTATAAAAAACTTTTGATTGTAAAGCTCGCCTTGGAATTTTAGAACACATTTAACTATAGAAAGAACTTCTTTTGCTATAGTTGCATAATTTTTTTGACTGGCATTCTATTTTCCAGAATAGAATTGAACAATATAAACACACTTTTCTTCTAGGGAATATTGCTTAAGAATTCCTCCATAACCAATATCTAAAGCATCAGTATCAATTATATTTGCCCAATTGAGATTTGAAAATGGAAGGCAAGGTAAATTATTGATCTTAGCTTTAATATTTCTGACTGCAATAGTATGGCTCTATGACTATGCGTTAGTATTTTTCTTCAGTCTATCATACAAGATAACTGTATTCTTTTTCAAATCCTCCACAAAAGGAGATATATAATTTAGACAACCTATAAATCTTTGCAACAGGATTTTATCTGTTATTTCATCAGCAAATTTAGAAGCAAGTTCAATACTTTTATGTATGGGAATAATCTTTCCTCGGTCAATATTATGTCCTAAAAATCTAAAATTTTTCTAGAATAAAAACATCTTTGGCCTCGAAATTACTAGGTCATTTTGTATAATGATCTCTCTAAAAAGATCTAGATGTTTAAAGTGTATCTCTATATTTTTTGAAAACACCAGAATTTCATCAATATAGACAGTAATAAAATTATTGTACAACATAAAAATATCATTCATAATTTCTGAAATTGCGAACGAGCATTCTTCAAACCAAAAGGCATGACATTCTATTTAAATTGTCCCATAGGAACATTAAATGCAGTTTTATATTTATCATCTTCCAAAATTTGGATTTGCCACTAACCTGATCTTAAATCAAATTTTGTAAATATTAGAGCGTCATACAAATGATCTTTTCAATCTTTCTTATTGGGACTTGGATATCTAATCCATTTGAATTCTTTATTCAAAGGTTTGTAATTAATAACTAACCTTGGAACTCCTCGTTCTTGTTTTGCATGCTTATTCACATAAAAAGCAGTACATGATCATGGAGATTTAGAAGGTCGAATAAGGCCTTTATGCAAAAGTAATTCAATCTTTTTTTTCATAATTCTAAATAATCAAAATTAATTTGGCAAAGTCTGGCCTTAGTAGGTATATTGCCTTCTTCAAAATCAGTTTCATATGGAAGACTAACAACATGTTTTTTCCTTTGCCAAAAAGCATTAGGATGGTCTCCACAAATTTGAAGTGACAATTGTCTTTTCAGAAGCTAAATTTTTCCAATTTGTTTTGGATTTTGAAGGGTTTCATTAATAGTTAAACTGAAAATTTCATTCTTTAAAAAATCCATTTGCTTATGTTTTGAAAGAATTTTTTTCGTTAATCAAATTTAAATATCTGGTATAAGGTGGATCAGACCATTCAAATTGAATATGTTTATTTTCAAAAGTACCCATGATTCCTTTTTCATCCCAACGGACTAAAGGATAAAAATGTAGAAACCATAGTTTTCCTAAGATAATTTCATCAGAAATGTCTTTAACCAAAATAAAGGTTTTAGGCATACAGACTTTGTCTTTACAAATATAAGCTTTAGGGATTTTATATTCTATCCCTATTTTTTTTACCACTTGCATTTCTCACGGTATTAGTGGTTTTTACAAAATACCTGGAAGGTATCATACCTTCTTGAATGCAGTTACAACTTTATAAGTTTACTATAGGTGTAAGCCTCATAGTTAATACTCACATTAAGACCTATAAGGGTTTTCCTAATTCTTTCTGCAAATAACATAGGAAGACCATCAACAAATTTAGATTTATAATGAGAGCTATTACTGTCAGGTAATTCCATTACTCTAGAAAGGAATACATTTTTATACCATGTAATACCCCGATCATTCCTTAAGCCTAAATCTATATTTTCGAATCGATATGTATGACTTCCAAAGTGATTGATGTTTAAAACATTTTGTATTTATCTAATTTCCACTTTTTTCATGTAGAGCATTGAATAAGCTTTCCATCGATACCAATTTCATCAAAATCCAACATCAGATGAGTGAGTTATGGCCATTTTACTGAATGCTATCGGATCACCCAGGTTTGACGGGCGACCTGGTGGACCGTCAAGTGTCCCGTCAAGCCAAGTCAGTGGCTCCCTTTTTGGAATTTCGTGTGACGGTCAAAGTGGTGAACCGTCATGAAGTTGACGGACCGTCAAGATGTCCGTTAGACCGAGGCAGAATGTCCCATTTCTGAGCCCCGAGTGACAGACAATATGGTGGACCGTCAGTCCCTCTGAAGGACCGTCACTTCGACCATCACTCTGAGGCAGAACATTCTAGTTTTGACACTTGAGTGATGAACGACCTGGTTGACCGTCAGCTAATCTGACGGACCGTCAGATCGACCGTCACAGGCCCCGATCAACAAATTTCAGCATTTTTCAAAAGGGCATCTTGGTCATTTCCGCTTCTTGTGGCCTTATAAATATATCTATGTAGAGAAGAAAAGATCATTTTCTCTCTATTTCTCTTCAATTTTCTTTGAAAAATTCTCTAGAAACCTAGGGTTTCTTCCAAACCCAAAAATGAAATCATCTCCAAGAAATTCAGGCAATCTCCCATAAATTTCTTCAAGTTGTTCAAGAACAAAGTCCCTCAAATCAAAGGCAACATGGTATTGATATAAAAGTGTGAGAAAGAAGTTTCAAGCAAGTTTCTATATCTTCAAAAATCACAATCTAAGGTATGTGGGGTTTGAACAAGAACACTCCTTTCGTTCTTGTGCCTAAAGATTTACTTTCTATTATTAATTTACATGATATTGTAAGTGGGTTTACACCCAAATTTCTCTATTAATGATTTATGAGATTTGAGTTGAATAAGTTTGACATTTATGATTATTTCACCATCATGTTTCTTAAATTGAGAATTTATTCCATGAGCCGTATATTATCATTATGTATTGATGATTTCTAAGCAATTTAAGTCAAGTTCCATGAGTTGAATATTTTTATTACGAATTGATGATTTTTGAATGATTTGAGACAAGTGTCATGAGTTATGACCTTCCATGAGAAATTTGACTATTGAATGTATATTGATATGTGAAATTGAGAGGCAAGAATGAGTCTTATGATGTTTCCATGAAGTTTTTGATATTTGAAATGATTTGATAAACAAATGTACTTGATATTTAGAAAGCTTGTGTTGAGTTGAGAAGAGTTAGGAATCCACAAGATTTTTATGATTTTCAGATGAGATATATATTTATGTTTTGGTCTTTATAATAGAACCATGAGTTGATATTGATTGAGGTGGATTTCCTAACGCGTTCTGAGCTGAGTCTGGGAGGAGTATTTAGCACTGAGCGGGAAATTTGGTATTTCCCCAAAACTACGTGCCACCGTAGGATTGATGTTGATAATTGTGGGATAAAGGCCGAGTATGACATTGTGAAGATGAGATTATGGTTGTACTCCCTGGAAAGAGTACAACACCCCTGCCAATGTGGGGTTCTCTCCTTAGGGGGACAAAACGTTGGACTCCATGTGGCTCACATGGTATAGTCATGTCAGTTATAATAAACTCCCACGTCCATAATGATTTAAGTCTCTTGAGTTACCAAGTTACTCTAAGTTATGAGTTAAAGAGTTCGAGCTGTGATAAATGATTTACGAGATTTATGAAGCATGTATTACCACTGATAATTTATGAGAAAAATGTTTCTGATAATTTAAGCAAAGAGAAATATTATGATCATCATGCATGATTTTCCTATACATTTATGATATTATCTAAATGTTGCATCCACCCCCGCATACTCAGTACATTTCCAAGTACTGACTCCCATACTCTTTTGTATTCTATATTTCATCGTGCTATAGGCTCAGGTGCTTAGTCTCAGCAGCGATAGTGATATTCGAGTACCTTCTTCTACATCTCTGTAGTTGGTTAGTCCTCATAGTTCGAGGACCTGTATCTCTCATTTTTTCTTGCTGATAGATGGTCGGTTATTTTCAGTTCAGTACGAGTCAGTTGGGGATCTGTCCCAATGGCTCCTCAGTCTTATATAATAGAGGCTTTGTCAGATTGGTGTGCCAGTATATACAGGATATCAGTATTTTGGTTGTACAAAATAGTATCATTTTGTATCTAAGTATGTTCATGACATGGTTATTCCTCTTTATCTTAGCATGATTTGCGCTATAATGAGTTCTGAAAGTGATGGCATGTTTAGAGGGTTAGCTTGAGGCCACGTGTGGCCTTGAGCACCATGTGACATCTCGGGATCGGTTCTTAGGGCGTTATAACCATCTCCAAGATGTCAAAGTCTTACATCTAAGACTTTGGAGTAGAGTCCTAATACTTTCACAATTATCGGACCATGTTCCAGAGAAGTGCTCAATGATATTAATAATTAAAGTATAGACAATGTTCATGAACTTTTGACCATCTTCTATCTTTACCACAGACTGAATGATTTTGATTTTTTGGTCTGTGGTAAGATAATTATCCCCCCAGCCTTTAAGCTGACCAGTAAATCCTATCGTAATCATTTCAGAAATACCCCTATCATTTTCCTTGGGATGAGCTATACAAATAGTTCTGTACATTAGCATTCTATGTACCATTGTAGATATCTTCCTATCAGATAGGCCATCCACATTCCACTCATAGATTTCATCTCATGTGAAACTATTAGGGATATACAATCCTTGTTCTTCAAATAGAACATCTTGAGGAGTTAGTCTAGGATAATAAAACACTATTTTGGTATTAGAGCCATGGAATACTTGTATACATAACTGTTATATGTTCAACACATCATTCCTAATGAATATCATCAGGAAGAAAAATACTATAGAAAACAGTAAAGAAGAGGAGTATAATATTCCTCAACACTTGGATTTGCTTAATAAGTAGACGATCCCAAAAGTGCAACCTAGAAAGTTGTACCAAATGGTAACTTTCGAGACTTTAGGTCTCAATCAAGTTGTTAAAACAACTGAAGAGACACTTATAGTGGATAGTGATCATGCTACTTTCAAATTATTATCTGAATATGATTTTGAGCCTTATTGCGAAACATGTAAGTTCATGCATATTGGTTTAATTCAAGTTGCATTTAAACCACTAACCCTGAGAGGTTTTCTTGAAAGCTTTATTATATCTTTAAGAGATGATAGAAATAAAAATTAGAAGAAGTCTCTTATCGGGATAGTCCAAACAAGCTTGGCCTATAGCCTAGTGTATTTTAATGCATATCGTAATTTGCAGATAGCTCTCATTAATGAGAATTCTTTAGATGTATTAATTTGGAGTATTAAACTGCATGGATATGATACATTCCTGGCACTAAGGTTATATGTATTTGTTATAGAATATATTATAAACCTCTTTATACTTTAAATCCAATGTGTAAAATGATGAATTTCAAGAATGAAACTATTTTAATGGAAATAAATTTTTGTAGGTCCAAAGTTGTTACTAGACGACCTATTAAATTGGATTAAATTGATTTCCCAAAAGAATGGATCCTTGAGGATACATATCCTCCTCAAATTGATCTCATTGAAGAGGTTTTAGAGGTAGAACAATCTGAGAGATTTCATAAGTAGAACAATCCGTTGATGGTACTGTTGGAATCAAATTTTTTGATTCATTACCTTTATTAAATAGAGCTGATGATTTGTGTGTTGCAACATCATCTAGATTAACAAGATCAACATCTTCATACATATCTTCTATTGATTATATTGTTAGATCTCCCTCTAAAGCTTCTACATCTCAGATTAGTGAAAGCACTAGAATGAATAGAATCAAGATTGATAGTTATAATATTGTTACTATAATCCCTAATATGATCCAACTGAGTTCAAAATAGAATTTCCAACTGGTTTAAAATGAATCACAACCAAATTAATTTTAATCCAGGATATCTGGCAAGGAAAAAGAGTTTTGAAGAATTCTATAAACCTAGATGGGAACTGGTCCGAACATGGTTTTTTCAAAATTTTAGTAAAGAAGAAAAAACTGCTTTCTAGGAAGAATTCTATGCAGATCTTTCTGTGTATAGTAAAATAATTGCTTTTGTGCCCTGGTTATGGCCAGATATATGGATAGTTACATTTCCATATTAGCTCAGGACTTTAAATTACCTACTGGAGAAATTACTACTTCAGCATTACTTTCCCAGCAACCCTTTCAAATCGAAAGAGATAACAAGGTGGTTTATTTTACAGTTTTTGCTAAGCAAATTGAGAATGATATACTCTAATAACTACTCGAAATATTGATACGATGCTTAAATAGCATAATTATGCTAATTATTATATAAGCATCTTAGGAGAGCAAGTTATTGCTCTACATAAAAAATATAGATAAAGTCCTATCTGAATTAAGAAAGATAGAGATAAGTCATACTAAGTAAGTAGACCCTATTTTGGAATTAAAGCCATTGAATACTTGTATACATAACTATTATATGTTCAACACATCATTCCTAATGAGTATCATTAGGAAGAAAAAGATGACCGAGGGATGATTATTCCCATAAATAGAAGTATTGAATTAGCTTCTAAATTTCTCGATGAAATAACAAACAAAACCTAGTTGCAAAGATTTCTGGATAGTCAACCGACTAGGACCTGAGAGTTCTTCAAAAAGAAGACTATATGCCCTCTGATGATGAGTGTATACATTGCCAAGAAGGGCAAACTTGTGAAAACAAAGAGGAGAAGGATGTTTTGTATAACATCATATCCCAATTTCAAGATATAGAAATTAATGTCTTGAAAGATGACAAATTAGCAGCTCTACTATAAATGCTTAAAGAACTAAGTAAGGAAGATGAAAAGCTAATACTTGTATACATAACTGTTATATGTTCAACATATCATTCCTAATGCATATCATCAGAAAGAAAAATACTGTAAAAAGTAGTCTAAAAAAGGAGTATGATATTCCTCTGCACTTGGATCTGCTTAATAAGTGGACGATCCCAAAAGTGCCACCTAGAAAGTTGTACCAAATGGGAACTTTTGAGACTTTAGGTCTCAAACAAGTTGTTAAAACAACTGAAGAGACACTCATAGTGGATAGTGATCATGCTATTTTCAAATTATTATCTGAAAGTGATTTTGAGCCTTATCACGAAACATGTAAGTTCATGCATATTATTAGCTTAATTCAAGTTGGATTTAAACCACTAACCCTAAGAGGTTTGTCTGTAAGCTTTATTACAGCTTGAAGAGATAGAAGAAATAAAAATTGGAAGAAGTCTCTTATCGGGACATTCCAAACAAGCTTGGCATATGGACCAGTGTATTTTAATGCATATCCTAATTTGTAGATATCTCTCTCTGACGAGAATTCTTTAGATGCATTAATTTAGATATCTCTCTCTGATGAGAATTCTTTAGATGCATTAATTTTAAGTATTAAACTGATATGATTACATGCCAGGTATTGAGGTTATAAGTATCTGTTAAATAATATATTATAAACCTCTTCATACTTTAAATCCAATGTGTAAAATGATGGTTTTCATGAATGAAACTATTTTAATGGAAATAAATTTTTGTAGGTCCAAAGTTGTTACTAGACACCTATAAAATGGGATGAAATTGATTTCCCAAAAGAATAGATCCTTGAGGATGCAGCTCCTCCTCAAACTAATCTCAATGAAGAGATTTCAGAGGTAGAACAATCCGTTGATGGTACTGTTCAAATCAGATTTTTTGATTCATTAACTCTATTAAACAGAGCTGATGATTTGTGTGTTACAACATCATCAAGATTAACAAGATCAACATCTTCATACATATCTCCTATTGATTATATTATTAGATCTCACTCTAGAACTTCTACCTCTCAAATTAGAAAAAACAATAGAATGAATAGCATCAGGATTGATAGTGATAATATTGTTACTGCAATCCTTGATATGGATCCAACTGAGTCCGAAATAGAATTTCCAACTGGTTTAAAATGAATCAAAGCCAAATTTATTTTAGTCCAGGATCTCTGGAAAGAAAATTAATTTTTAAAGAATTCTATAAATGTAGATAGGAACTATTCCGAACATGGTTTTTTCAAAATTTTAGCAAAGAACAAAAAACTACTTTCCGTGAAGAATTCTATGCAGATCTTTCTGTGCATAATAAAATAATTGCTTTTGTGCCTTGGTTTATGACGAGATATGTGGATAGTTATATTTCTATATTAGCTCGGGACTTTAAATTACCTATTGGAGAAATTATTACTTTTGTATTACCTCCCCAACAATCTTTTCAAATCAAAATATAAAATAGGGTGGTTCATTTTACAGCTTTTGCTAAGCTGATTGAGAATGATACTGCTCTAATAACTGCTCAAAATATTGATACGATGCTTAAACAACATAATTATGCTAATTATTATATGAGCATCTTAGGAGAGCAAGTTATTTCTCTACATGAAAAAATAGATAAGGTCCTATCTGAATTAAGAAAGATAAAGCTTAGTCATACTAAGAAATTAGACCTTAAACAAAAGGACCCTGAAGTCCTAGCTACTCCTATGATCCAGCCTCCCCCTGAAATCAATGATTTCAAGTTAACTAGTGACTTGGATAGTATCGAAAAAGTTGCTAGAAGAAAAATTTCATGGATTAAAAATAAATCCTATCCACGATGAAAATTTTGCAGGAGATAATAGTGGGCATGATACTCCTATTGAGATAAATAAAATCTCAGATAAATTTGCTAGGAAGCCTACCCAAAAGATATTTTATTATCCTAGACCAACTCCTCAAGATGTTCTATTTGAATAACAACGATTGTATATCCCTAATAGTTTTAGAGAAGATAAAATCTATGAGTGGAATGTGGATGGCCTACCTGATAGGCAGATATCTACAACAGTACATAGAATGATGATGTACAGTACCATTTGCAAAGCCCATCCCAAGACAATTGATAGGGGTATTGCTAAAATAATTACGACAGTATTTACTGGTCAGCTTAAAGGCTGGTGGGATAATTATCTTACCACAGACTCAAAAACCAAAATTATTCAGTCTATAGTAAAGACAGAAGATGGACAAGAGGTCATAAACACTACCTATACTTTAATTATTAATACCATTGAGCACTTCTCTGGAAGATGATCCGATAATAGTGAAAGTATTAGGACTCTGCTCCAAAATCTTAAATGTAACACTTTGACATCTTGGATATGGTATAAATATGTATTCCTTTCTAGAGTAATGGAATTGCCCGAGAGTAATATCTCTCATTCAAAATCCAAGTTTATAGATAATCTTCCCATGTTATTTCCGAAAAGAATTAGGAAAACCCTTAGAGGTCCTAATGTGAGTAATAACTATGAGGCTTACACCTATGGCAACCTTATAAAGGTTGTTACTCAAGAAGGCTTAGCTTTATGTAATGAGATTAAGTTAAACCACAAAGTTAAGAAGTATCATCTTACTGAGAGATAACAACTAGGAGAATTTTATGAGCAATTTTCCATAGATATCCCCAAAACCTCACGAGAATATCATAAAAATAAGAAGAGAAAGTAATATAAGGTAATAAAGTCCAAGAAAATTTAGAAAAAAGGTAAATAAAAAGATGATTACAAATATAAGAAGGCTTATAGAAAAGCCACAAAGAGCTATGCTTGTTACCGATATGGTTGAGTTGGCCATTTTACAAAATATTTCAAAGTAAAGAGCAAGATCAAGAGTCTCACTATAGATGATACGATTAAAGACTCTTTATGTAAGATTTTATAAATTTCTCTCTAGAAAATTCTAGTCTGGACCATAGTGATAATGAGGAACAAAATGATTTAACCGACGAGGACCTGAGAGTTCTTCAAAAAGAAGACTATATGCCCTCTGATGATGAGTGTATACCTTGCTAAGAAGTGAAAACTTGTGAAAAAAAAGAGGAGGATGTTTTGTATAACATCATATCCTAATTTCAAGATATAGAAATTAATGTCTTGAAAGATGATAAATTAGAAGCCCTACTAGAAATGCTTAAAGAGCTAAGTAAGGAAGATGAAAAGCCATCCACTAGTTCTTCACCAATTCAGGAGCAACTGCACATTATTCCCTCCCAGAAAGGTCCTTATACCATCACTGAAGTTAATCGACTTCTAAAAGAAAGGCAAAAGGTTGAAGCTTTCTAGCAACAACCCAGGACCTAAAAACGAGATTGATAATCTTAAAAAAGAAATATCCTTCCATAAGAGTTATAATTTGGCATTAGACCAAAGGGTTTATATTTTAGAAAATCCAAAGTTATTACCCACTGAGAATAGTCAAACTCTCCCTAAAGGAGATTTTCTTCAAACATTAGAAGAAGTTGCCTATCAACACTTCTGTGCTAAAGTAACCCTTCTAATTAATTACAATCTTAAGAGGAATTTACACATCTCATTGACAATGGGACAGGCTATAACTGCATTAATGAAGGCATCATACCTTCCAGGTATTTTGTAAAAATCACTAATACCATGAGAAATGCAAGTGGTCAAAAAATGAGGGTAGAATATAAAATCCCTAAAGTTTATATTTGTAAAGATAAAGTTTGTATGCCTGAATTCTTTATTTTGGTTAAAGACATATCTGATGAAATTATCTTAGGGAAACCATGATTTTTAAATTTGTATCCTTTAGTCTGTTGGGATGAAAAAGGAATCATTGGTACTTTTGAAAATAAACATATTAAATTTGAATGGTGTGATCCACTTTATACCAGATATTTAAATCTGATTAAAGAAAAAATTCTTTCAAAACATAAGCAAATGGATTTTTTAAAGAATGAAATTTGCAGTTTAACTATTAATGAAACCCTTCAAAATCCAAAACTAATTGGAAAACTTGAGCTTTTGAAAAGCCAATTGTCACTTTAAATTTGTGGAGACCATCCTAATGCTTTTTGGCAAATGAAAAAAATGGTTGTTAGTCTTCCATATGAAACTGATTTTGAAGAAGGCAATATACCTACTAAGGCCGGACCTTGCCAAATGAATTTTGAATATTTAGAATTATGTAAAAAAAAAGATTGAATCTCTTTTGCATAAAGGCCTTATTCGACCTTTTAAATCTCCATATTCATGTACTACTTTTTATGTGAATAAGCATGCATAACGAGAATGAGGAGTTTCAAGGTTAGTTATTAATTACAAACCTTTGAACAAAGTCCTCAAATGGATTAGATATCCAATTTACAATAAGAAAGATTTATTAGATCGTTTGTATGACGCTCTAATATTTTTAAAATTTGATTTAAGATCAGGTTACTGACAAATCCAAATTTTGGAAGATGATAAATATAAAACAACATTTAATGTTCCAATGGGACAATATGAATTGAATGTCATGCCTTTTGGTTTGAAGAATGCTCCTTCAGAATTCCAGAATATCATGAATGATATTTTTATGCCGTACAACAATTTTATTATTGTCTATATTGATGACATTCTAGTGTTCTCAAAAAATATAAAGACACACTTTAAACATCTAGATCTTCTTAGAGAGATCATTATACAAAAGAACTTAGTAATTTTAAGGCCAAAGATATTTTTATTCCAGACAAATATCAGATTTTTTGGATATAATATTAACCGAGGGAAGATTATTTCCATAAATAGAAGTATTGAATTTGCTTCTAAATTTCCTGATGAAATAACAGACAAAACCAGTTGCAAAAAATTGTGGGTAGTCTAAATTATATATCTACTTTTGTGGAGGATTTGAAAAAGGATACAACTATTTTGTATGATAGATTGAAGAAAAATCCTAAAGCATGGTCTGAGAGCCATACTATTACAGTCAGAAATATTAAGGCTAAGGTTAATAATTTACCTTACCTTAAACATGCAAATCCCAATTGGGCAAAAATAATTGATACTGATGCTTCAGATATTGATTATAGAGGAATTCTTAAGAAATATTCCCCAAAAGAAAAGTGTGTTTATATTGTTTAATTCTATTCTGGAAAATGGAATGCCAGTCAGGAAAATTATGCGATTGTAGCAAAAGAAATTCTTGCTATAGTTAAAGGTGTTCTAAAATTCCAAGGCAAGCTTTACAATCAAAAATTTATGATAAGAACTGATTGCCAAGCTGCAAAATTCATCTTTAATAAAGATTTCAAACATGATGTTTCTAAGCAAATGTTTGCAAAATGGCAGGATCTGTTATCCCCATTTGATTTTGAAATCCAATACTTAAAAGGGCCAGATAATAGTCTACCCGATTTTTTAACCAGCGAGTTTTTAAGTTAATGTTTTCCCTTATGGATTTCAGTGTGGCATCAAGAGGATCTAATTCTTTGTTTAGAGGAAGAGATGGAAGAAATTCTTCAACAAGAGGCAGAGGTAATGTCCTTGCCCAAATTTGAAATCAGAGGCTGATATCCTCTAGCATTGCAAGCTTAAGTTCTTTTGGTCCGAATACAGATGAAAAAATGTATCAGGACTTTTTGGAATTCATGAAATCCAAGTCCAAAAAGCATGAGGATAATGAAGTCCCTACATATTCAAGTATTCTCAAAGATTATAATGGGAATACCGAGTTGTATGAACGCAACAAAATAGAGAAAATTATCATTCTTCTAGAAAATCATGATGTTCGATAGAAGGATAATCCCTGACAATTAATGCAAAGGTATTTGGATAATACATTTTATGCTACAAGATCATACAAATACCGCAAATACTATGAGACCATATCATCTATAATGGGATCTATAGAAATCCAAAATTTATATATTAATGAAGCCGCCAGAAAAGATTATAGTTATTCTAAAATTATAATCAAACAGATTGTGACTCATGAAGAATGGGGCTTGAGTACCCTAAAAGAAAAAGAATATATATATCCCGAACAACAGAAAATTTCTGTAAAATATAATTATTGGGATTATATGGAAAATTTTGATAAGGTTTTCTTGTGTGAGAATCCTAAGAGATCTCACTCATGGTTTGTAAAAATATGTGCAAATGTGCAT
This sequence comes from Capsicum baccatum var. pendulum, assembly GCA_030864225.1. NCBI lineage: Eukaryota > Viridiplantae > Streptophyta > Magnoliopsida > Solanales > Solanaceae > Capsicum > Capsicum baccatum. The sequence goes on along the minus strand of CM061558.1, from coordinate 67,197,348 downwards.
AAACAAAGCATACCAAATTAGTTTGCTAAATGGTGGATCTTGCATGGTCCTTCACTAAAAATATTGCCCGATCCATTTAAAAGTCTATACAAGGACTGGATAGAAGTATCACCAATACTTCTAAAAATGCAAAGAGATAATGTCTATTTTGAAGGAATATCTATGATGTATTTGTTTATTGAATTTTTAATTCTGTGGATCTTGAAATGGTCCATTGAGGTAAAGTCAAATATTGATAATTTATCATGTTTGATGACGGTTTATTATACCAAATTTTAGAGTAAATTAAACCAGCAAACAGGTGATGGTAATTTCCATGGCCATCAGTTAATTGAAACAATAAACATGACTGTTGCAAAATATAAACAACAAAAAGAAATGGAGTCTTTTTTTTAACAGGAGGATCCTAGCCCTTTCAAGAACATCACTAGAAAGGGTACAATGACCAAAGATGAGATTTGGTATCCTATATAGAGGAAGTTAAAAAAGATTTATTGAAAAATCTTGATCAGGAGTGATGAAGAAATAGATCTGGTAAGTCACAGGATTTCCAGAGTGAAGAAATAGAGATGTCCATTTCTTCAGTAGAGGATTGCTTGCCTGGTGAGTCACAGGATTTCCAGAGTGATGAAGAAATAGATATGGATGAATATTTGCAAAAATTCCAATCAACCATGGAAAAATCTTACAGCACTGCAAAAAACAAAGGGGAAAAATAGCATAAGAAAATTGAGGTCCCCACAGGTTGAAATTGATACAACAGTCATGATGGCAAACAACGTAAAAAGCAACTTTCTGAAAAAGCATACAGTAAAGGGCACTTAGCTTTCTGAAAAACAAGAGGCGTTTGTGAATAGTAGTGGCCAAAATGAATAGTAAGGGCCATTTATTATTTTGTCTTTGGTAAATTATACATTATATAAGGAGCTCATTTCTTATTTAGTGGGAGCAGGTTTTCAGAACCCCTCTCTCTTTCTAGTATACTCTCTTACTCTCTTGTACAGATATTCTGAGTGTTAATAAAAGCCTATTGCTTCTAAGCACAATCCATCTGCCTTAAGGTTATTTTAATTTTCTATATCTTAATTTTTATTTTTACTTTTTACTATTGTTAGCCTATAGTGGGCTAAATTTCTAGTGTTGAACTATAACAAAATATGTTATATGTATGAAAGGGTATGTTGTTATGAAAACAAGAATTGTAAACCTCCATTATTGCATAGGTCTCTATATTAAGATGCTATAGTTATGAGTCGAATCTTGGCATTTATGCCGGATGTCCCTGTAAAAGACAATTAGCTAGGTGAGCGTGGAAGGCCGTAATTGGGGCTTGGTTTAAGATTAGGCTCTTGCCTAAGGTTTAATAACATGAGTAAAGGTACCAAGTGCAATAGTGAAGCGATCTAATTCCTATTGCTATACAACATAAAAATATGATTCATGATATTCTGGAATTCCGAAGGAGCATTCTTCAAACCAAAAGGCATGACATTCCATTCAAATTGTCCCATAGGAACATTAAATGCAGTTTAATATTTATTATCTTCCAAAATCTGGATTTGCTAGTAACCTAATTTTAAATCAAATTTTGAAAATATTAGAGCGTCATACAAATGATCTAATAAAACTTTCTTATTGGGAATTAGATATCTAATCCATTTGAGGACTTTATTCAAAGGTTTGTAATTAATAACTAACCTTGGAACTCCTCGTTCTTGTTCTGCATGCTTATTCATATAAAAAGTAGTACATGACCATGGAGATTTAGAAGGTCGAATAAGGCCTTTATGCAAAAGATATTCAATCCCTTTTTTACATAACTCTAAATATTAAGAATTCATTTGGCAAGGTCTGGCCTTAGTAGGTAATTGCCTTCTTAGAAATCATTTTCATATGGAAGACTAACAACATGTTTTTTCCTTTGCCAAAAAGAATTAGGATGGTCTCCACAAATTTAAAGTGACAATTGGCTTTTCAAAAGCTCAATTTTTCCAATTAGTTTTGGATTTTGAAGGGTTTCATTAATAGTTAAACTGTAAATTTCATTCTTTAAAAAATCCTTTTGCTTATGTTTTGAAAGAATTTTTTATTTAATCTTATTTAAATATCTAGTATAAGGTGGATCACACCATTCAAATTGATTATGTTTATTTTCAAAAGTACCAATGATTCCTTTTTCATCCTAACAGACGAAATGATACAAATATAGAATCCATGGTTTCCCTAAGATAATTTCATCAGAAATGTCTTTAACCAAAACAAAGGTTTCAAGCACACAAACTCTGTCTTTACAAATATAAGCTTTAGGAAAAATAATAAATGTCCCTTACTATTCATTTTGGCCTCTACTATTAACAAACTGCTCTTGCCTTTTCAGAAAGCTAAGTGCCCTTTACTGTTTGCTTTTTCAGAAAGCTGCTTATCACATTGTTTGCCATCCTAACTGTTGTATCAATTTAAACCTATAGGGACCTCCATTTTCTTATGTCATTTCCCCCTTTTTTTGCAGTGCTGGAAGATTCTTTCATGGTTGATTGGAATTTTTGCAAATATTTATCCAGATCTATTGCTTCATCACTATGGATATCTTGCGACTCACCAGCCAAGCAATCCCCTGTAGAAGAGATGGACATATCTGAAGTGCACTCCTGATCAATATTTTTCACTAAATCTTTTTTAACTTCGTCCATATAGGATACCAAAATCTCAGCTTTGGTCATTGTGCCCTTCTTAATTTGAAGCTTTCTAGTGATGTTCTTGAAAGGGCTGAGGTCCTCATGTTCATAAAGAGACTCCATTTGTTTTTTCTATTTATATTTTGTAACAGTCATCTTTATTGTTTCAATTAATTGATGGCCATGGACATTACCATCACCTGTTTGCTGGTTTAATTTACTCCAAAATTTGGTATAATAGACCATCATCAAATATGGTAAATTATCAATATTTGTCTTTACCTCAATGGACCATTTCAAGATTCATGGAATTGAAAATTCAATGAAGAAATACATCATAGATATTGCTTCAAAATAGACATTATCTGTTTGCATTTTTAGAAGTATTGGTGATACTTCTATCCTATTCTTGTATAGACTTTTAAATGGCTCAGGCAATATTTTTGGTGAAGGACCATGCAAGATCCATAATTTTGCAAACCAATTTGGTATGCTTTATTTGTGCACATTTGCACATATTTTTTCAAACCATGAGTGAGATCTCTCAGGATTATCACACAAGAAAACCTTATCAAAGCTTTCCATATAATCCCAATAATTATATTTTACATCAATTTTCTATTGTTCGAGATGTATATATTCTTTTTCTTTTACGGTATTCAAGCCCCATTCTTCACGAGTTAATCTGTTAGATTATAATTTTAGAATAACTATAATCTTTTTTTATGGATGCATTAGCATATAAATGTTGGATTTCTGCAGATCCCATTATAGATAATATGGTCTCATAATGTTGTTGTATTTGTACAATCCCGTAGAATAAAACGTATTATCCAAATACCTTTGCAATAACTTCCAGAGATTATCCTTCCATTGAAGGTAATGATTTTCTAGGAGAATGAGTATGTCCTCTGTTTTGTTGTGTTCATACCACTCGGCATTCCCATTATCATCTTTGAGAATACTTGAATATGAGTGGACTTTATTATCCTCCAGCTTTTTGGACTCAAAGATAGTCAAACACAAAACTTTGATTCTAGAGAAAACCATGTATTACAAGTCATACGATGTAGCATTTTATAACATAAAATCTTAATAATGTAGTACAATTTCAAGGTTTTTTCTTTAATAGCGGAAAGAAAAGGATGCTGAGAGCTTTGCAGATCCTTAGGTTTTTTTTCTAAGGAATCTGATCGTTATGGCTTGTAAATTGAGAATCGATTGATTTCGATTGTTGATCAATGGAGTAAGAGATGTAGTTGTCATTATTTAGGTCATTCATGATTAGATCCTCAAGGTTATTCATGACTAATTCATTCGAGAGTAGAGATTCTTTATAGGTTAATATAGGATTTTGTAAGATTAGATTGGGAATCTGATGGCTTTGGTAAGATCTTGACACGACCCGAACAAGGGCCTTGTTGTAATGGAAATATCAAGCCCAACAAGGACCAAAGATCTCCCCCAATGCAACTAACTAACATATTTCCTTAGTTGGATGAATTTCGAACATATAACAAGATAGAGTGATTCACAACACAAAGACTTTAGGATAGGTCAATGACTATGGCCAACCCAAACAAGTCTAAAAATGCAATCCCAACCAACAACCATAACCAAAACCAAAATGATAACCAAGTCCATATCCATACCATAATAAAATGAAACAATCACAAATAAAATAAAGTCATACGACATTATCCCTAACACTAATATCAATGCCAAGGTTGACACCACTGCCGACACCGCCCATACCAACCCATAGTCGTCCCATAAAGCCTCTATTCAAAATCAAGACAACATCCAGTTGGGAAATGCCCCATAACTAAAACCAATGAATAAGACTGACCAATGAAAACATAAGGAACTTAAACTAGAAATGGAGCCTTCCAAAGTATGGAAGCTCACCACTTCAAGTCAACACAAGTTGATCCCAAGTCTAATTATTTAGTAGGAGGTGTAGTATGACCAACACCTCTATCACATGGGGAAAAAACATCGAAGACGGTTATTGGTTGGAGCACTAGCATGTAACTCAAGTATAAGGATAAAATAATTCCAACAGTTCAAAACCAATCAATCAATGCATATACTAATGCAATACATACATATACATATATATATATATATATTTATTTATACCATGCTCAGATAGGGAACAAGATTAACATGAAATTGAATTCATTAACCTGGCCTGTATAGCACGACCATCAGAGAATAAGGCACCCACGGGATATATGAGCCCAGCTCTCCCCTTGCTGGAAGGGACCCAGCCCGTGTAGCTGCACAAACCAGAGAATATATAAATTTGTATATGCCTATATGGGGGACTCTAAACTCCCGACATAATCAAGGTGACTTAAAAAATAATATATGTAGTAAGGGGGACTCGAATCTCCCTTTTATATATTTATTTGGGGGACTCAAACCACCCGATCATAAGACACCCACACCAGCTTGTGCAGTTTCTAGTATTAGTCCTTCAGACTCTATTTTCATGGCTCGACTACACATCCTGATATTAAGCCCAATTTAAAACCTTCATAGAACATACACATCCATTAAACTAATTACTTACCATAGGGATTTCGTTGGTATCGTCATACCAACACTACTTGAAAGTATACGACATGCCATTATGATTATCAATCAACCATGCATTCATTTGACTTTAGTACTCGAACCCATTGTCTAACAAAGACACTTGTTTAATCCAAAGATTAGGTACTCGAACCCATTGACTAAAAAAAGACATAAATTAAGTTAATATTTAGGAACTCAAACCCATTTATCAATTTAAACCACCAAGGGTAACGTTTAGATCATTACATGTCCAACAAGGCTTTCACAAAACCATTTACTAACCATTAATATTCATTAAGCCAATGCCTTAGTTCAAAATATCATTAACATAGACTAGTTTATTCTTTTAAGCATTTTCACAAACACTTTGAGGGCATAATATTATCAAGGCCAAAATCAAGGTAAAAACCATTAAGTTTGGGGTAACCCATGACCCATTTATTAAACAATAATTACCAAGAACCCACATGTGTGAATCATCATCAAAAGCATGTCTAACCATAAGTTAAACCAAGAGTAAATAATACTCAACCATATGCAACAAAATGCTCAATTTTTAATTTCAAAATCACCATTTAAGCATCATAATCACGCTTTAAAACACATGATGTTTGAGATCTAACAATGACGGAAGAGTCACATACCTTATTCAAGAAGATTCACGGAAGAAACATGAATCTTAAGCCTCAAGATGATCAACTTTGAAGAACCCTAGCCCCAATATTTAAGAGAGATTTTAAAGAGTATTTTTGGAGTGTTTGATCTTTCAATAGTGGGTTATGAGAGGCCACAACATGTTTTCAGATGTGGGGACTTAAGAATTTTAGGGTGGGAAATGTTCGAAATACCCCTTTCTTAAAATCTCAAAACATACACAGAGGACGGTACGACCTATCCCCCTAAATTTTACTCTAGGGTATGAGTGGTACCCTTATCTTGTACCCTAGTATTATCTTGGACCCCCCTACTGACCAACATATGAACACACATGACTAACTTATATCCTAAAATATGAGAAGTACCCTATAACCTATACCCTAGATAGATTACTTTGGATAAGACATAGGGCGCCATACGACTTAGCAACATACCATTCATACCCCAACAAACGACTAGTAAGGTGTTCAAACATACCTTGGACAAAAACTAACCCAACCACTCTGATTTACATACGAATGAATGGAACCCAAACTACACAATATCATTCGACTTGTACCTCAAGTCGTATCACCCACATATTTTCTCAACATAGAGACATGAAAAACTGGATAAATAGAGCTCCAACTAGGATGCAACTCTTATTCATAGGCAACATTGCCAACCCTCTTTAAAATCAAGTAGGGACAAACATATCGAGGACTTAACTTCCCATTATTACTAAACCACATCACTCCCTTCATAGGAGATACCTTCAAGAATACCCAATCGCCAACTTACCCTCACCAACTTCATACCACCCAGTAGAAGAATGACACCTCCTACTATACAATGCCTCAAACGGAGCCATACTAATACTAGAGTGCTAACTATTACTATAACCATATTAAATCAAAGGATAATGGTCGAACCAACTACCACCATAGTCGATCACGCAAGCACAAGGCATGTCTTCCAATGTTTGAATGGTCCTCTTCGCTTATACATCCGACTGTGGGTGGAAAGCGATACTAAGACACATTTTAGTTCCCAAACCTTTCTGAAATGACTTCCAAAAGTGAGATAAGAACGGAGTGCCACAATCTAAAATAATAGAAATTGGAGAACTATGCAACTTCACAATCTCCGCAAGATACAACTTAGCATAATCCTCTGCCAAATAACTAGTCCTCACCGGCAAGAAGTGAGAAGACTTAGTCATCCTATCCACAATGGCCCAAATAGAATGACATTGATTCTGAGACCGAGGAAGACCAGTTACAAACCACTGGGTCTCATGTACACAACTTTCACTTGTTGACACACCATACACTTAGCGACATAGCTAGCCACATCCCGTTTCATATTGTTCCACCAATAGAACTCCCTAAGATCATGATACATCTTTGTAGAACCAAGATGAATAACATACCAAGATTTATGAGCTTCGACTAAAATTTTTTTCTTAATCTATTAACATCGGAAACACATAACCTACCTTAGTACCTCAGGATACCTTTATCACCACCAATCACAAAGTCAATAACCTCTTTTTGACCAACATTACTCTTAATCTTCATCAAATCTGGATCCAACATTTATTTTTTCTATATCTCAACAACAAGAGATTACTACAATACCGGATGCACAAATACACAACCATATCCAGAGTCCATGAGACAAACTCTAAGACTAGACAAACGGTGAATGTCTTTCACCAACTCCCGTTTATCCCCATCCAAATGAGCCAAACTCTCTATGTATAACCTGATAAGAGCATTAACAACAACTTTATCCTTACCTAGATGGTAGTGATGACTCATGTCGTAGTCCTTAAGCAACTCAAGCCACTTTTTTTGCCTGATATTTAGCACTTTCTGAGTAAACACATACTGCAAGCTCTTATGATCAGAAAAGATGTCAATATAAACCCCATAGAGATAGTGACATCAAATATTCAATGCAACAACCACCACTAATAACTCCAAGTCATGAGTAGGGTAATTATTCTCATAAAATTTTAAATTCCTAAAATCATAAGCCACCACCCTACCATGCTGCATCAATACACAACCCATCCCAACACAAGAAACATCATAATACACTACGAACCCATCATTACTCTCAGATAGAGTCAAAATTAGAGATGAAGTCAACTTACCCTTAAACTTCTCAAAAATACCCTCACATGCATCCATCCACAAGAACTTGACCTTTTTCTAGGTCAACTTAGGCAATGGGGTAGCTATAGTCGAAAAACTTTCCATAAATATCCTATAGTAACTGGCTAAACCCAAGAAGCTCTGAATATCCATTGGAGTTATAGGTCTAGGCTACTTTTTAACCATTGCAACCTTTTGTAGATCTACCATAATCCCATCACTAGAAATAACATGATCCAAAAAAGTCATAACCTTCAACCAAAACTCACACTTGGAGAACATAGTATACAAATGTTGATCCTTCACAGTCTACGATACAGTGAAGAGGTGATCGGCATAAACTGCCTCACTCTTAGAATAGACAAAGATGTCATCAATAAAGAAAATGACAAACAAATCTAGATACTAATGTGCTAGCATTTTGTTAGCATATTTAAGACTTTTAACTCAGAAGAATTGTAAGTTCTTAAGTAACTATTGTTGTTTTTTATGATATTTTTTTGATATTGCAGTGAAAGGCAAGATGCAAGAGAACCTAAGATAATAAGGACAAAAAGAGGTGAATATGGAACAAATAGCCAAGAAATTACAGAAGAGTAGTTGATGAATTTTGTGATAAGTCTTCAACTTGGTGATAAGTTATCAGGTCCATCATCAGATAGAGGCAGTGTGATAAATTGGAGTAGAAGTATGACGACATCCCCTGATATATCATCACAAATTTGATAAGCTATCAAGAGCGTCATCATCCTTAGACAGAGAATGGACTTTAGTTGGAATTTGTGACGACATTAGTGATAAGTCGATAAAGTTCTGATAATCCGCCAGGTTTCTTCGTCAGCCTAAAGTAGAGAATGTCAAAATTGAAGAGGATCTGATGACATTTTTGATAAGTCGTTAGAAACCTGATAAGGCATCATGCATGTCATCGTTTATTCCAGGAAAAAGCTATAATCTATGATTTTGATTCCATAATTAGCCTAAGTATTTAAGGACAAGTCTAGGTTTTCCTTAAGAGTTTGAGTCATCCAAAGAACGAATTTTGGAAATTTTAATTCTGAATTTTCTTTAAGTTACAGCTATAAATAACAACTTTTAGGGTTTCATTCAAGAAGTGTGGAGAAATCTTAGACATATGAAACTTCATGAACTTTAGTATTTCTCTCTCTAGTTTTGGATACACTGTCACCATTTACTTGTGAGAGATTACTATTGCTTTTTGCGGAGTTATCTAGTGATTGAATTGAAGAAATAATTATTGCTTTTCATTACTCTATAAGTTTATATTTCAAATCATGAATTCAATTATGTGTTTCGTTCGTTACATCATGAGTGGGTAAATTCCATTAACCTGAATTGATCTTGATAAGGTGCTAAGTGTCAAGATTCAAAAGGTAGTAGGATTTCTTGATAATTCTGATGTTTTAATTAAGGTCTGTTGGTTGCAAATAATAGATAACGCCTGCTTTGATTTTCTTGAGAAAGAAATCAAATATAGTAGGAAGTAAATTATCAATAGGGAATCAAAAATACTTTGTTTAATAATTAGCATTGTAATAAGGTTGGCTAACCTGAGATAAAATTTGGGCAGTAAATAGAAATTCCCTAAGTCCGAGAGGATTAGGGAATTAAACGCTTAAGTAGGTCAAGAGACATTTAAGCATAACATCGATAAAGATAGAATATTATCCTACCCACCGTGAGAATCTTGAATCACTTTTAGCATCTGTCATGTACCGGAAGCTCTAATGAACATAAACTCTTGATTTACAAGCACTGAAACTAGAGTGACCAACAAGTATTTACTAATCATTAAAACCCCCCCACTTTATCTTCTTGTATCATTCATTTGAATTCAACTTGTAGCTATAGTTTCAAACTAGTTTAATCGCCACTCACATTGTTCCCTATGGATTTGACCCCGACTCCAAAGTTGGGTAAATATATTATCGACGATCGCCTTGCACTAAATTGATGTGTAAGTTGAGTGTTATAAAAAATGGAGTCGTTGCCGAGGAACAATTGGCGTATTGAGTTGGTTAGGAATTTTAGCCTACTTACTTGAATTTAAACTTGTAAATATTTATTTTTAGTTTTCTTTTATTTTTGGTGTTAGGTAGATTGTCATGTTAGTTTACTTATTACTATGGTGTCTTGGAATGAACATGAGATTTGTGGTTGGAAATCATATCTTGATGATTCATGTCCTTATTGTGATGGACCTCACTTTTGGCAAGATTTTACATATGGTTCCCAGAGAGAGATGTGTGCACCATGTCCATCCTACTGGGAGTATAATTGTTCTTTATGTGGAGGTCAAAATGGACATTGCAGTGATTGCCAAAATGCCCCCTCATTTCGGTATGCTAATCCAAATTCTAGTTCTTCTTATGATTTTGATAGGTCTTATGGTCACAAACAGGAAGAATGAAGAACCAAAAAATGTAGTGGCATTGAATCTATGCTTCAACTAATGTTGGATTGTGTGGACACAACGAATGATATCATGCATGATATACATTAAGACATAAGGGAAAATAATGAGGAAATAAGAATGATAGACTATATAGATATAGAGGTCAAGCATTCAAAGCACTTTTCCACATTATGTTTAGATGATATCTTGTCGGTGGAATCATTTAACATAATGGACGAGTGTGAAGATGAGGAACAAGAATCCTATATCGATGTTGTGTTTGATGTTGAGCAACTCTCGATAATTTTCCAATCAACCGAACCAACCATGAGGGATGATGCCAAGATTGAGGAAACGGTGCTAGATGCAAAAGAACAAACCAAGTAAATCTCTTCTAAAGACTCTAGCCCAATTTGGGGTGTGGATGCCCAGAAGGATGCAACTCCAAAATTAAGGAGAAGACCTCATTCGAATTATTTTTCAACATTATGCTTGGTGGATGGAATGGAAGTCCACCTACCTAAGAAACTGAGGTATTTTGAGGATAAGGAACATAACTCTTATATTTTGGAGTTTGGTATTCAAAAAGAGTAAAATGAAACCCCCCACTCGAAGGTCAGTAAAGGAAAAATTCAATGTGCATAAAGTGTATTATTGATAATCTCATCAATACCCAATGAGCCTATCCAGAAATTTTATATGAAGTTGGGTAATAGATTCACGTCATCAAAGTGGCAAGATAAAGGAAATGTCATCGTATCTGTACATTTTCCCAATGCGCCTCGAAGATGTATTGATCAAAAGTTGGGTCGACATTTCAAATCCTCCAAGTGGAGACATAAATAGTTATCAATAAGGTATCTTATTAAAGTCTGAGTAGTCAAGATAACTGAGTCGTGCCGCGACACTGAATTAGGTGCTTCTTGGGAGGCAACCCAAGGTATTTTTTTGTTTGTATTCATATTATGTGATTGACATTAGATCTTCACACCCATGGTGCCACATGTATGTTTCAACTCTCTTGTTTTGGTTTGATACATTAGGGACATTGCATGTTTTAAGTTGAGGGTATGGGGTTACTTATGGGTGTTGATGTTCTTCATGGGTTTTCTTTGCCATGCCTCTTTTCCCTGGAGTCTTATTCCTAGTAGAGCCGCCATGTTTAGGCATATTATGTTTTATTTTGTGATGTGTTGTGGTTAACTAGGAAAAATACAAGTAATGAAGCAGTTAATATGTTTTGTGCTTTTTGAGTACCTCTCCAAGTGTCTATTTGTAATACTGTTAAACTGTATCTAATTATGACCACAGTGCATCTTTTGGTGGCATTAGTTTTGGCAATTTGATAATCAGTGCTAAAAAATTATACGAACTGGATAAGTAGTGATGTGTGATATATTTGTGTGTCATGTGTGTGTGAGGTCTTACTCAGTTCCCTTTGTGTGTAAATCCAGAACTTGCCCGGTTAGTCTTGCCTTAGTTGTAGGATAGGGGTTAGGAGAGGATCATAGGCCGTTTTGATATTAGCCCACTTTTAGCCTAAATGACCTTTCCTGTATACATAATATCCCTTGATCCCTATTTTGAGCCTGAATAGCCTATTTCTTTCATGACACCTATCACCTTCCTATTTGTATCACAATGAACTTGTTTTGGCCCTGGTCCTCCTCGGACACTTTGCACCTTGACTTAGGCAAATAGGCTAAGTTAAGGGTGGCTATCATAGGGGTACGTGATGCAAAATAAGTATGAAGAGAGGTAGAATAAGAGAAAAGAATAAAAATCCAAGTGTGGTGCAAAACGAATAAGAAAAAAATGTTGTATAAAAGATTAGAAAAAGATAATTTGGTTTTTGAAAAGATAGCACCCACCTTGAGCATGTGTGATCAATAAAAGAGAGGAAGAGAAAAAAGTTAAGAAGTGAAACCCCAAGAGGTTAGCATGGTGTCAAGGAGGCATAGTCACTTTAAATACCCTTGAGTATCATACTAGCCCCTAGCTTACATTACAAGCTAATAAAAAGACCTATAGTGATCTTAGCTGATCTGTCTGAAAACCTTGGTATTGACTATAAGGGCAAGCCTATGGCATTTGACGTACATTGAGTAGAACTTCATTCTGAGAGTGAGTCTCGTAACTATCCTTATGTGTATATATGTGATTTCTGATGTGATAGAAAAAAATATTTCTTTACTGTGAGGGTACACAGGTTATGTTGCTAATTAGTAACTTGTTCGGATAGTGTGATCTTGGTACATGCATGGTTGCTATTGCTGAATTTATGCCATATCTTGATTCCTGTGTGTTGCATTGTTGTTTTTCAATAGTATACACATTTGAGTTTGAATTGATTGACTTGGGAGAAGGTAAAGTTGTGTTGAGATGATATAGAAAATTGACCACCGAATGTACTTTGTATTCTCTTAGTTATATTTTGGTTGCTTGAGGATAAGCAATTGTTTTAAGTTGAGGGTGTTGATGTGCTAGTATTTTGTTAGCATATTTAAGACTTTTAACTCGTAAGAATTGTAAGTTCTTAAATAACTATCGTTGTTTTTTATGATATTTTTTTGATATTGCAGTGAAAGGCAAGATGCAAGAGAACCTAAGACAATAAGGACAAAAAGAGGTGAATATGGAACAAATAGCCAAGAAAATGCAGAAGAGAAGTTGATGACTTTTGTGATAAGTCGTCAACTTGGTGATAAGTTATCAGGTCCATCGTCAGCTGGAGGCAGTGTGATGAAGTTGGAGCAGAAGTGTGACGACATCTCCTGATATGTCGTCACAAATTTGATAAGCCATCAAGAGCGTCGTCAGCCTTAGACAGAGAATGGACTTTAGCTGGAATCTATGATGACATTGGTGATAAGTCATCAATGTTCTGATAAGCCATAAGGATTTTTCGTCAGCCTAAAGTAGAGAATGTCAAAATTGAAGAGGATCTGACGACATTTTTGATAAGTCGTCAGAACCGTGATAATGCATCACGCATGTCGTCGTCTTTTCCGAGAAAAAAATGTAACCTGTGATTTTTTTCCATAATTATCCTATGTATTTAAGGACAAGTCTAGGTTTTCCTTAAGTGTTTGAGTCATCTAAGGGACGAATTTCAAAAATTTTGATTTCGAATTTCCTTTAAGTTACAGCTATAAATAGTAGCTTTTAGGGTTTTATTCAAGAAGTTTGGAGAAATCTTAGGCATTTGGAACTTCACGACCTTTAGTATTTCTCTCTCTAGTTTTGGATACACTATCACCATTAAGTTGTGAGAGATTACTATTGCTTTTTGCGGAGTTATCTAGTGATTTAATCGAAGAAACAATTATTGCTTTTCATTGCTCTGTAAGGTTATCTTTCAAATCATGAATTCAATTATGTGTTTTGTTTGTTACATCATGAGTGGCTAAACTCCATTACCATTGAATTATGGGATATAGAGTTAGGTCTTGATAAGGGGCTAAGTGTTCAAGATTCAAAATGTGGTATGATTTTTTGATAATTCTGTGGTTTTAATTAATGTCTGTTGGTTGCAAATAATAGATAACACATGCTTTAGAAAGAAATCAAATATAGTAGGAAGTGAATTATCAACAGGGACTCGAAAATACTTCGTTTAATAATCAGCGTTGTAACAAGGTTGGTTAACCTGAGGTAAAATCTGGGCAGTAAATAGAAATTCCCTAAGTCCGAGAGGATTAGGGAATTAAATGCTTAAGTTGTACGAGAGACATTTAAGCATAACATCGATAAAGATAGCTTGTTATCCTACCCACCGTGAGAATCTTGAACCACTTTTAGCATCTGTCATGTACCGGAAGCCCTAGTGAACATAATTCTAGTTAATTCATAAACTCTTGATTTACAAACACTAAAACTAGAGTGACCAACAATTATTTGCTAATCATTAAAAAACCCCACTTTATCTTTTCGCATCATTCGTTTGAATTCAACTTGTAGCTATAGTTTCAAACTAGTTTAATCGCCACTCACATTGTTCCCTATGGATTTGACCCCGACTTCAAAGTTGGGTAAATATATTGACGACGACCGCCTTGCACTAAATTGACGTGTAAGTTGAGTGTTATCAGATACTGATGAAAAACCCTATTCATCAAATCAATAAATGCTTCCGGATCATTGGTCAACCGAAAAGACATAACTAGGAAATCATAGTGATATACCGAGCCCTGAAGGCAGTCTTAGGGATATCCACTTCCCTAATCTTAAGATGATGATAACCTGACCTAAGATCAATCTTAGAAAAACACTTTGTACCTTGAAGTTGATCAAATAAGTCATCGATCCTAGGAAGAGGATACTTATTCTTTTTTGTCACCTTATTCAATAGACGATAGTCAATGCACATCCGAAGAAAATCTTCCTTCTTGTGCATAAATAACACAAGAGCACCCCAAGGAGACACACTAGGACGGATGAAACCTTTATCTAAGAGATACTTCAACTGATCCTTAAGCTCTTTCAACTCAACTAGAGCCATTTTATAAGGAGGGATAGAAATTGGATGAGTTTCCGGAACAAGATCAATCCCAAAATCAATTTCCCTATCGGGAGGTATACTAGGAAGATCATCAGGGAAGACCTCGGGAAAACCATTAACCACAGGAACAGATTCTAGAGAAGGACCTTCCAAGTTAGAATCTCTAACCTGGATGACATGATACAAACACCCTTTGGAAATCAACTTTCGGGCTCTAAGATATGAGACAAACCTCTCCTTAAGCCTTAAAGAACCCCCTTCCCATAAAATGAACAGGATCATTATGGAATTTAAACATGACCTTACGGGTTCGACAATCTAAGAAAGCATAACACGAATGCAACCAATCCATGCCCATTATGATATCAAAGTCAACTATATCTAACTCTATAAAATCCATAAGAGTTTTTCTATTGCTAACTGATACCACACACCCCCTATAGAATTTTTTAGCAATCACAGAGTCACTAATTGGGGTAAATAGAGAAAAAGGATCAGAAATAAATTCAGGATCAAAATGAGAATGCATAGTCACAAGAAGGGTCACATAAGAAAGAGTGGACCCTAGATTAAGTACACAATACACATCATGGGAGATAGGTTTCAATATACCCGTGAAAACATAAGGATATGCCTTAGAGTCCAGGCTAGACACAAGAATATATAACTGATCTCAGCTAGTGCTTGTAACAGAAGCAAAAATAGATGCAGAAATAGCATTCTTTAGTGCAGGAGCATATGAAATGGTAGCTGAAACTTTATTAACCCAAGAAGCCATTCTAGCACAACAATCACACTGTATGTAACCAATCTGGCCATAATAAAAAAACCTACACTTTTTTTCCTCACAAAACCCACGGTGCGATCAATCACAAAATCTACAAGGAGGGTAAGATGGAGCCGACTAAGCCCCACTAGCCTGAGATTAGGTACCATGTGCTCGAGACCCACCATCATGCTGAGACCGATGATCACCCAACAACTTTGGGTAAGGATCACTAGCTATGGAGAAAGAACTAGAATTCCCCTACTTATCCCTTTGCCAGTTACCATCATCTCTACCACTCTTCTCAGAAGGCTGAAACTTCTTCCTCTGCCTCTCACTAAACTCAGACTATTTCCTTTTTTCGTCCTCTACTTGATGCATATAAACAACCAACCTAGATATATCCATGTCCTTGATTAGTAATGCATCCTTACTTTCAAGGATCAACTTATGATACAGTCCCAAGTCAAACTTCCTCATTTGTGCCATCATGTTAGACACCATCCATGCCCTTATATCAGACACCATCTATGGAGTATACCAAGACAATTAGTGAAATTTCAAGGCATACTCCTTGATTGACATCCTCTTTTGTTTTATATTAACAAAATCTTCCACTTTCTCTTCCATTAACTCTTGAGGAAATCAGCAGTCTAGATATGCTTTAGAGAAATCCTCCCATGGATATGACTCATCAATGTCACCCCTTGCCTGATCCCAATCCTCATACCATTGGTACACCACATCCTTCAGCTAGTAGGCAGTAAACTCTACCCCTTCCACATGTATGGCATACATCACTCGAATATCTTTTACATCTCATTAAGAAAACCCTGAGGATCGTCCTTCACCTTAACACCTTTAAAATTTAGTAGACTCAACCTCATGAATTGGCCAACCCTTGGGGCCTTAGAATATGGAGTAGCAGATGCACCACTATAAGACCCCATAAATTGTCCTAGTTGTTAGAGCTTTTAATGCATACCAAGAGAGGCTTAACACTTAGAAAATTTGGTGAAGTGTTGGAATTTATTCATTTCATAAGTGTAATACACCGTATATTTCTAAGCTAGAAAATAAATCATTGTTCCTACATATGAAACCTCCTATCCTGTGATTCATATTTGAGTACATGACTTATAATGAGTATCTTAGTGAGAAGAGAGCTTATGATGTATTAAGCGTATTTATAAGAGTCACTTTAGTGTTTGATTTCACAAGGGTCATGTTTGAATAAGCATAAATTAATGTATATATGGCATTTTGGCAGATTTAGACCCGTTAAATTATTGAGAATTGAATTATCTTTCCAACGATACTAATTTTGCCAAAATCCAACACTCGAGCAAGAAGTTTTGTCCTTACAAAGTGAAGTGTGTTACCTAACAAATCGCCTAAGGCTACTGGTTTGGGTATGCTATAAGGTGTACGACGTACAACCTAACTTATGACATAAGGTGTGTGATGCAAAAACTAATTTTGGCGATAAGGTGTGTGCAACACAACCTAGCTTATGCGATGAGGTGTGCGCTGCATACCTTATCGTCCAAGTGACGTAAACACTCTGGTTTGACCTAGATCAAGGGTGTTGAAGTCATTTCACACCCCTAAACCATCCCTAATCACTTCAACACATTTTGTGAGATATTAAATACACAAACTCCTCTCTATAAACCCTAAGTAATCAGTAAGTAACTCTAAATTTCTCCTCCATTCTCAAGAACAAGCCTAAGGCTTTCTATAAGAACCTTCAAGAAAGAGTATTCTAATGTATGCAGATGTTGATTCTTGGGTTTCTTCCACCCAACGAGTTCAAGAATCCCTTTTTAAATTCAAAGATTACGATTTTTATGAGTTCTAATGATTTATGTGAATTGAATTTCATGTTCATGTTATTGTTGAGATATAATTCATGCTTTAAAATACAAGTTGCAAGTTTTGATCTTGATTCGAGTTGAACTGCATTATGTCCATGTTAAATCCCTAAAGGTGCATGTTAATTGATGTATTTATGATAATTAGGTATAGAAATTATTGAATAGCCAAAGAATTCTCCCCATATGTTTGATAAAATTCTTATGTGAAGGAATTAGAACCATTATAGCATCTTGGCTAGAAATCCCCAATTGTGTGTAAGTTCATGCATGCCAAGTGTTTGTTGAAAAGCCTTAGTGAATGAATTGTGACATGTTAGCATGGAATTCTCCAATTATGTGCTCTTTAATACATGTTAAGTGTTTTTTTGTAATGATTATAATGGTGAATGAAAGTCCATGGTCATGATTAGTTAAGATGGTTATGTTTTACTTTTATGTTATCGAGTCCTGAGGGTATTTATACCCGACAATCTAGCTATAAGTCTAGAGCCCGTATCAGTTTTCACGATAATCTCAGTCAAGCCATGATTCTTAGAACTTGGTCAGTTATAGAATTTAGTACTCTCATACAGTTATAGAACTTAAGAAATCTCAGTAATCTAAGTATCAATAGTATTCTAGCTTCAGTTCAGTACTTAGCTCAGATCTTAGTAGCATTTAAGTATCCATTTCTGACCTCAGTAGCATTCAAGTAATCAATTCAGAACTTAACAGTATTCAGTCAGATAACAAACTTTAATAGTATTCTATCAGTCTTCGGAACCAAGTGAACTCAGATAGATTAGTCAAGTAACATGATCAGTAATAGATTCAGCTCAGTTAAGTACAGTTTAAGAAAAAATTAGTTCAGTGTCTTTCAGTTGGGAGTAGGATTTAGCATCGAGCGAACCTAGGGATGGGGGCTCACCCATTAGAGAGGACTGAGATCCCTAGGAGCAATCCCTAAGTTCAAGAACTATGTAGCCAGTGTAGGTACAAGAGTCCACCCATTAGATAGGACTGGCATAATCAGGGATCACCCGTTAGATAAGATTGATCTCAGGGGTCACCCATTAGATAGGACTGACTCTACAAAAGTAAAGTTATCTTTACCCGTGGCACGATACTGACACCATTCCAGCTGGGGTTACAGGTTGGACCCCACAAGTTAAGATTCAAGGTATGTCGGTTAGATGACTACTTCCCACAGTCTCAGTTTTAGAATCAGTCTCAGTAAAAGAACTTAGCTCGGTAGTACAAATTCAGGACTGTTAGATACAGTCGATCATTCTTAATATCAGCAGATTCAGAGATCACCTGCTAGATAGGACTGATCTCTGATTTAGTCAAACAATATTAGTATCATCAGATTTATAGATCACCCACTAAATAAGACTGATCTCAGACTAAGTCAAATCATATTCATTATCAGTATATTCAGAGATCACCCACTAGATAAGACTGATCTCAAATTTAGTTAAGCATTCTCATTATAATACAATTCAGAGATCACCCGCTAGATAGGACTGATCTCAACCTCAGTATTCAGTTATTAATATTAGTAGATTCAGTTATTTAGTATCTCAATATTAGTAGTAAGTTCAGACCTCATTAAAGCAGTATCTGAGTCTCAGTATTCAGTGCCACGATGATTTCAGTTATGGTTTGTGCATTCATGTATATGTCCTCATTTGGTATTCTCGTGATTATTCAGTTAAGTAATTGTTCATGCATAAGCCACTGCATTTAGTCTTACCTCATTTTGCATACTTATTACATTCCCACGTACTGATGTATTTACACTATTGTGTTTTACTGTACACCATACATTCAGAAGCATGAGATCCAGAGCACCCTTAGCAGCTTAGTTTCAGTTAGCAGCAGTAGACCTAACAGTGAGTCCTCATCATTCGAGGATGGGTCTTATTTTATTTTATTACCAGTTTAAGTATTTTAGTAGTTGGAGTTAGTTGGGGATATGTCCCATCAACTCCACAGTTTAGAATTTTATAGGCTTTCAAACTACAGAGTTTTCAGACTAGTTGTTCAGAAAAATATTTAGTTTTGATATTGTTAAACTTTATTCAGCTGTATTTTATATATTTGAACCTTATGGCAAGTTTTCTCCAGATTTTTGCATTTATTTTAGTATATTATTCAGTGCTCAATTATAGATATCAGAAAAGGTTAGCTTGTGGTCCCTCGGGATCATGAGCACCATATAGCATCCGAGGTTCAGAATCCAGGGCGTTACAACCACGCTTAACCTCAGAAGCTACCGACTGAGTAATTATATGAATCTACTGACAAAACTCAATATTTAACACTTTAGCCTGAGGAAGACTTGAGGGAATCGGTGGAACTCCAAAACAATTAGGGACTTGACTCCTGGATTGAGTATGGAGCCCATGAGTAGAGCGTGTTCCATCAAAATTGTCCTCGGTAGGGACAAAGGAGTTTTCATGAGCTTCAGATCGTCGAGGCATGATCTGAAAGACAAGCAAAAGAAAATCAGAGGAATCCAAGACCTTAGACTCTATAGCTCGAAATAAAACAACGAGAAAGTGAAACATTCCTAAATGACTTGTAGCCTCTTCCTTATGAGTGTGGAGCGTTACATACCCTTAAAAGAGACTCTACTCGACACATCTTTGTGTACTCTCAATTGAACATGAACCTAAATCTCTGATACCAACTTGACATGACCCAAACCAAGGCCTTGTCGTATTGGGCATCTCAAGCTCAACAAGGAATGGAGATCGCCCCACTACCCAATATAACCAACCAACATATACCTTGATTTGGATAAATTTCAAACATGTAACAAGATAGGGTGATTAACAACACAAAGACTTTGGGATAGGTCTAAGACCATGACCAACCCAAACAACTCTAACCACCTAATGCTAACCAACAACAATAGCCAAAACCAAAATGATAACCAAATCCATATCCATACCATAATAAAATGGAACAATTACAAATAAAATAAAGTCATATGGTATCAGACCTAATACCATACCAATTCCAAGGATGACATTATTCCGACACTACCCGTACAAACCCATAGTAGAACCTCAAAGCCTTCATCCAAAATCAAAAGTCGGGACATGCCCCAGACTATAGCTAAAACAATGTCCAAGACTAACCAATGAAAATATAAGAAACTAAAACTAGAAATATAGACTTTCAAAGTATGGAAGCTCACCACTTCAAGTTAACACACGCTGATCCTGAGTTCAATCACTGAGTAGGAGGTGTAGTATGACCAACATCTGGATCGCATTGGGATACAACATCGAGGATGGTTAGCGGTTAGAGTGCTAGCATGTAACTCAAGGATAAGGATAAAAGCCAACAAGTCAAAACCAATCAATCAATGCATATACCAATACAATATAATACAATACATACATATACATATATATTTATACCACACCGGGATAGGGAACACGATTAACATGATCTTTGAAATCATTAACCTAGGTTGTCTAGCATGATCGTCATAAAACAAGGCACGCAGGGCTATATGGGCCCAACTCTCCCCTAACTGGAAGGATTCCAGTGCACATAGCCATACAAACCAGAGAATATCCAAATCCATATATGCCTATATGAGGGACTCGAACCACTCGGCATAATCAAGGTGACTTAAGCACCAATACATGTAGTAAGAGGGACTAAAACCTCTCTTTCATAGATTCTTTTGGGGGACTCAAACCACCCTATCATTAAGACACCCGCACAAGCTAGTGAGGTTTCCAGTTTTAGTCCTTCGGATTCTACTTTTACGGCCCAGATACATATCCAGCTATTAAGCCCAATTTAAAATCATCATTCCACTTACACAACCATTATGCGAATTACATGCCAAAGGTATTTCATTGGTATCGTCATACCAACACTACTTGCAAGTATACCACATGCCATTATCATTATCAATCAACCATGAATTCATTTGACTTTAGAACTCGAACCCATCATCTAACAAAGACACTTGTTTAATCCAAAGTATAGGGACTCGAACCCATTGTCTAACAAAGACATAAATAAAGTTAGTATTTAGGGACTCAATCCCATTTAACAATTTAAACCACCAAGGTTACTATGTAGATCATTACATGGCCAACAAGGCTTTCACAAAACCATTTACCAACCATTCATATTCATTAGGCTAATGCATTAGTCCAAAACATCATTAAGATGTGATAATTTATTCTTTTAGACATTTTCACAAACACTTTGAGGGCATACTATTATCAAGGCCAAAATCAAGGTAAAATCCATCAAGTTTAGGGTAACCCATGACCCATTTGTTAAACTACTATTACCAAGTACCCATAGGTGAAAATCATCATCAAAATCATTTATAATCATAAGTTAAACCAAGAGTCAACAATACTCAACCATATGCAACAAAATCCTCAATTTTGGTTTTTAAACCCACCATTTAAGAATCATGATCACACTTTAAAACACATGATATTTGAGAAATAACAATGAGGGAAGATTCATATGCCTTATTCAAGAAGATTCATGGAAGAAACTTGACTCTTAAACCTCAAAATGATCACCTCTGAAGAACCTTAGCCCCAATCTTCAAGAGAGTGTTTTTAGAGTGTATTTAGAGTGGTTGATCTTTCAATAGTGGGATATAAGAGGCCACGACATGTTTTAAGATGTGGGAACTTAAGGATTTTGTGGTGGGAAATATTCGGAATACCCCTAGCTTAAAAGCTCGAAACATGCACGCAGAAGGGTACGACCTATCCCCCTAAACCGTACCCTTATCTCATACCCTAGCATTATCTTGGACCCCCATACTGACCAGCATACGACCACACATGACTAACTCGTATCCTAACATAGGAGAAGTGCTTTATAACCCGTACCCTAGATACATTACTTTTGACATGACTTAGGGCACTATACGACATAGCAACATACCATTTGTATCCCAAAAACTGACTAGTAAGGTGTTCAATCGTACCTTGGACAGAACCAACCCAACCACACCGATTTACATACATTAGCAGGGCCCCCAAACTGTACAACATCATACGAGTAGTACCTCAAGTCGTATGATGTCCAGAAGCTCGATGTTCAAGAATTTTCTAAAGGTCAAAACAAATGTGATTCAGATCTCCTGATGAAGCTTCATTTCAAGATTATTTGAGTCCATGAACTGGGTTTTAAAAAGAGAAGTAGGAGTGTTTATTGCAGATATCATTCAATACACATTTGACTATTCTTTTTGTAAATATAAATATGGCTATATTTATTGCAAATTAAATATTTTTTTGTATATAGATGTAATTGTTCCTTTTATCTTTTCCATCCTATTTTTGTTCTTTTTTACATTTGGATATGATTTTCAACTTTAAATAGGCCATTCATGCAAATACCTCGATTTTGGGGTTGTATTTAACTTTTACCATTTAAATTTGTAGTTTTTAGTTTTTATCTTTCAACATTTTAAGTAACAAAAAATGGTTAAAAACAAGTCTAACTTTTAAACAAAATCGCAAGTCATAAGTTTGTATTTTCATATCATGATATAACATAAATTATCTCTTACAAGACCGTTAGAGACATAAGTTAAAGTTCAAAACTCATAAAGTTATGTTGTAAGAGGCATCATTTATTCCTATAGAACTTATGCTGGACAAGGTAAAAGTTCGCTAAACTTATGTCGAGCAAATTAGATACTACACAACTAACAATAAAATAATTTAATTCCAATAGATTTATGCCGGACACAACAAAAGTTCTCTGCACTTCTGCTTTGTGAATTTCGATCATAGCTAGGGTAATTTGGCTCCGAAATTTTTACCATATGAATATTAAAGACAAAAATAAGATCATTGTATTTGCGAACAAAAATTAAAATCACCTCAGAATAAAAACAACAAAAAACAGTGCAAAAACTTGATTTTAAATCGGTGGAGGTGTAGAGTGGGTCTGTTTGGGCCCATATGCAGCTGAAACCACAGAGCCATGTCTACTGATTAGGTGACACACAAGAAAAAGTATGGAAAGCATTAGTGAGTGGTGGGATCCATTTGAACAAGTTAACAGTAGTTGATCCAACATCAAATTTACATTTGCATGATAAGCGGCCTTAAAGTATAGCAACCAAACTTGCAAACAAACTAGAATATGCATATCCAATTTAATGTAATTTAAAACAATTGCATATCTTGTGGGAAAAAATAATAATTTAAAGATTAACAATTGTTTAGTATGAAGATAGAGTTATGAATGAATTAAATAACAAAATAGGGACACGTGGCAGATTAGGGAGCCATATTTGATTTAGTCCCACATTCTTTCATTGTGAGCCGAAGCCCGATCGAGAAAGGTCATTTCCATGATCCCGACCGACACTTTTTCAGACAACACTTTATTTAAAGTTGTAAACCTTGGCTTTTCCCCATATTAGGATTTTAGGGATCATTTCGTGTGAAATATAAGAAATAAATAGTTTTAGTATAAAATAAGAGACTAGTTTATTTCATGTTTAGTGTGAGGTATTAGTTAGTATCGAGATTATTTAGCCCACCATTTATACGATAGTGATAAAATAAGTTATCTCATATATATGATGGAATACCTAATGCCGAAATTACTCTTTCCCAACCAAACAACCCCTAGTGTTATTGAGTGGGTATCTGGATAGATTTATAGTTTTTGGTGTATTTTTTTAGCTTAAACAAGTGCTTAAAAACACTTCTTTGATTTAGTTGAAATACCATAAAAGTATTTAAATGTTATTTTCACTTAAAAGAACTTAAATAAGTCAATTCAAACAGGCTCTAAAATTTAAAAACACAATTTTTAAGGATGTCTTCGATACTAAGGAAATTTGTTATAGAATTTTTTTTTTAAGTAATAAATAAGTTTTTAAATTATTTTTTCATGTTCGGAACGTAAGTAAAAACAAGATTATTATAAAAGTATTTGTATAATGATCTAAGTACATATTATGGAAGGTGGGAATGAGGTTAGAAGTGTGGGGTGGTGAGGATAAGAGCTACTAGGTCAAGGATGAAGACAAGGCGTATTGGAAAATGGGGAGAACACAATCAATGAAGAAGCCGATTGTGGAACTTGTTTTTTCATCTTCAACTAGAAAAAATATTTTTCTTTATCTTTAAGGAATTTAATTTCCCAGAGGAAACATTTCTAATGATTTTGACTTCCCGATCATGGAAAAATTAGAAAACATCTTCTGAAAAATATTTTCCTACCTGCTAAACACACCCTAAAATGAGTGAAAACTATTTTTATCCTCCACTAAAAATCAAACACCAGAGATAAAATTTTAAGTATCTTGGGTTTATTTATTCAAGGGATAAAGAGATTGATGAAGATGCCACTCACCGCATTGGTGCAACATGGATGAGATGAAGGTTCACATCTGGATTTTGTGTGATTAGAAGTAACTATCAAAACTTAGGCAAGTTCTACAGAATGGTAGTGTGACCGTCTATTTATAAGGGGCGGATCATTGACCAGTCAAAAACTCTCATGTTAAAAGTTGCAGAAATAAGAATGTTGTGTATGTGTAACATACCAGGAGAGATAAAAATAGAAATGAGGATATCCAGGATCAAGTAGAAATACTTTGATAGAGGACAAGATGAGGAAATGAGACTAAAATGGTTCAAGTATATGAAAATGAGATGGTCGAATGTTCTAGTGAGGATGTATGAATGCATGGTTTGAGGTGAGGTAGGAGTAAACCAAAGAAGTAATATAAAGAGGTTATTATACGAGACATGAAGCAGTCTCAACTTATTTAAAATACAATCCTAAACAGGAGTTTTTGGAGGACAAAGATTATGGTAGTAAGTTAGTAGTAGAATTGTGTTGTGTTGTTTTTTGTCCGTACTAATAGTTGTAATATTTTTCTTGTAGTTTTTGATCCTTCGATACCATATATTGCTCCTTTAATGTATGATCCTTAGATTTTTGTTATTATTTGTTTTCATGTGTTTCATCTATCATAATTATTTGAAAAAATGCATAGTTGCCCCTTAGAAGGAAACTATTTACAGCTAAATACCCTTTTATAAAAAATATCCCTAACTAATTACAAAAAGGGTCCTATTGTATTTCACAATTCTGCCTGTCCAAACACTCAATTTACACATTGGCTACAATTACAAGGTAAACTAATCACAGTGAATCGGTTAGTCGAGTGGGCATCCTGTGATCCCCAACATATATTATGTAAACTATAAGGAAATTAGAAATAACATCTATCACTCAATATGATTATGCAATTTATGTATAGGCCAAACAACTTTAATGGATAAAAAGGTAACATCTTGTCAATAATGACTAAAATCATCACATGTAGTGGGTCATTAAGAATTCAAAAGAGAAGTCGCCAGTAAGTCAATTCTCTAAGCTAACATATATTGAAGTTCTCTATGCCATATGGATACAACAAAATTCAAGGTTGTTTGAAAGGAAGAGTCAAGAATGATACAACACTGCATGAGCATTTCTTATATGTGTAATATGAGAGCATCTCATGACTTTGGGGTAATGTTCTCCAATTCATGTTTCTGTAAAAATGAGTAAAGAAAAAAATATAATATGTGAAAGAATCACTTTGTGTATTCTTGAATGAATAATAATTGTACAAATACCTCTATTTATTCAAGTGATTAAACCTTAAACTTTAACAGTTAATACACCCAAAAAAGGAAAATATTCTCTAGAGTACTAAGAAAATATATTTTGTACACTAAAAAAATATTTTGTATATTTAAGAGAATATTTACCAAAATTAGAAAATTCCAACACCCCCCTCAAGTTGTAGGTGGGAAAGAAACACCCAACTTGCTAAGGAGTTGGTGATGAACAAGTTTCGTCAATGATTTGGTGAAGATATCGACCAGTTGCAAAGATGAATTCACAAATGACAAGGAAATTAACCCCGCAAAATACTGTTGAAGGACAAAGTAATAATCAATTTTGATATGCTTCGTTTATTCGTGAAGAACGGGATTCTTTACGATATGAATTACGGCTAGACTATCAGAATGAAAAGATACCGACAAGGATATTGGAACAGAAAGATCTTTGAATAAATGTACCAACCAGATGAGTTCAGCTACTACTCGTCTCATCAATCTATATTCAGCTTCAACTAAATTGAGTGAGATCGAAGCTTGTTTCTTTGATTTTCACGAGAAAGGAGAAGATCCAAGAGAGATATAAAATCTACTGATTGATTTTTGAGAATCCAAACAAGTACCCCAATTAAAATCGCAAAAATCAAGTAGTTGAAATGACGGAGAACTGGACATAAAAAGACCAATACCACGATCCTTCAATAAATAGTAAAGAACTCACAAAGCCGCATTAAAATGGGAAACTCATGGATCCTGTATGTATTGACATGAATATTGGATGGTGAATGAAAGATCTGACCTTATATGAGTTAGGTAATTTAGTTTTTCAAGTAAATATCTGTACAATGTTTGGTCTTTGATTAAAATTCCCTTATCTGCCTTAAATTTAATAGAAAGGTCCAATGATGTAGAAACAAAAAAAAAGATGTATAAAATCAAATTCTTTCAATAAATTCATAATAAACTTACGCTGAGATAGAATAAATCCATGTGATTGTCTGATGACTTTCAAAACCAGAAAAAATTACAAATTTTTAAGATCTTTAATCTTGAACTCGGCATCTACAAAGATTTTCAAAGCCTGTATTCTGCTTTATCATTTCTTGTTGATATTATGTCTCCGACATAAACTGCAACAATAGAAATTGAATTATTTGATTTCTTAAAAAATAAAAAGCAGTCATTTAAAGAATGACTAAACTTTAAATGACTAAATCGTTTGAAGTTGAGTGTTGCAGTAAACCTTGAGCACCAATGTATAATGCTTGTTTGAGTCCATAAATAGACTTTTTCAACAAACAAATATGGCTAGGTGAAGATGGAGTAATTCCAGCAAGGAATTTCATAAAAAGGTTTTATTGACATCCAACTGAAGGAGGCCCCATCCTTTCTTCACAGCAATTAGCAAGTATGCATCTAACAATAGTTATTTTTATTACTAATGAAAATATTTCATTGTAATCCACTCTCTCTTTTTATATATCACCTCTAATAACCAGTAGGGACTTATACCTTTCAATACTCTCATCTGAATGTTGATTTATCTTATAAATCCTTTTACAGGGCAATGTTTTTTTTTTCTTTAGGTAAAACAACAACATTCTAAGTCTTATTCAATTCCAGAGTTGCTATTTGCTTATCCATAGCATCTTGCCATGTTGGAATATGCATTGCTTGCTTATAGTTAACCGGTTCATCAATACTAGAAACAGAGTTGAGCATGACTTGATTAGAAGAAGTAATTCATTAAAAAGAAAAGAAATAGGGGTCACAGAACTAAGCAAACATGTAGAAATCACATATGTGAATTGAAGAGCATTACAAACATAATCCTAAAGATAAGATAGTACCCTAGTTATCCTAGAAGACTTCCTAAGCATGGTATCCAAGATTTGATTTGGACAAGGAAAAATGTAATCTTCAGTAAAAGTAGGAGAAGAGGATGAAATAGAGACTTGAGAATGAGGAACTAACTTAGTGGAATCAGAGGCTGGCACAATAGGATCAGTAATTGAAAAAGTAAAAGGTGAAGTAAGATAATCAGATTCTAGTTTTGATAGATATAAAGGAAAATTAAAGTTTGTAGGCGCATCAGGAATATCAAAATTTGATGATGAAGAAGAAAATGATAAAAAATAATTTTGAGAAATATTTGACTTATCAAAAGAAAAAAAATACTCTTCATGAAAAATCACATCTCTAGCAATAAAAATATTCTTTATTTGGAGATTCATTACCTTATATCCTTTTTTTCCATAAAGATATCCTAAGAATACACAAGGCAAACCCTTGGATCAAACTTTGTTCTATGATTAGATAAGGTGAAAATAAAATATAGACAACCAAAACATTTGAGATTTGAATAAATGAGCTTAAATTTGAAAAAAACTTTAAAAGGTGACTTATGTTGTAAGATTGAGGAAGGAAATCATCTTACAAGGTAAGTTGCTGTTAACAATCATTCTCCCCCATAAATAATAGGTAAATGGGATTGATATAGTAAAGTCCCTGATATTTCTAGTAAGTGTTTGTGTTTTCTCTCTACTATTCCATTTTGTTGTGGAGTGTAAACACAAGTAATTTGGTGAATGATTCCTTTTTTAAGAAAAAATCAAATTGTATTTTACCACTTCCTAATTTAAAATTATTGTATGTTCTATTTATTTTAACCTTCGTATTGAATTGTCTCTCTACCATGAAAAAAATATTGTAAAATGAAAAAAGCATTTGATTTTGTGCCAAGAAGATGAGTCCAAGTAGATCTA
Organism: Capsicum baccatum var. pendulum; assembly: GCA_030864225.1. Classification (NCBI taxonomy): domain Eukaryota; kingdom Viridiplantae; phylum Streptophyta; class Magnoliopsida; order Solanales; family Solanaceae; genus Capsicum; species Capsicum baccatum. Next base: position 67,168,340 of record CM061558.1, on the reverse strand, counting down.
CTAAAATCATTAATAATTATTTAAAAAATACCTAAAACCATCATGTGTGGCAGTTTTATAAATTCCCCAGGTATCCACATGTATTAGATTGAAAATTGCTTTTGTGGAAATAACACTTTTAGAAAAAGGTAACTTTGATTGTCTATCCATTGGACAAATAACACAAGGAGAAGAGAATTTTGAACAAGATAAAGAAACTGAAACAATCTTCTTCATATTACTCAATGACATATGACCTAACCTATAATGTCATATTCTTTCTTTTACGTTGGAATAAAAAAAACTCGAATAAGAAGTAAAGACATTAGTTATTGAATTTGACAAGGACAAACTATTAAAGATAAAACTAGATAAACTTTATGTAGACTCTTTGTGAAAACTGTTAATTGAGTTGACTTGAACACATATAGACCTCCTTGTTCTCTACCAAGCACTAGAAGGCTCTTCAGTGAAGGGCCCTGCAACATGAAACAAGTATTAGGAGTTAAAATTATGAATTTTTAAAATTGTTTGTACAAGTTGTGAATGGAAAGAAGATTGAATTTGTAAGAAGAAATGTAAAGGACAATATGTAGTAGTAGATTACTTAAAAGATATACAGATCCAAAATGAGTAACTTTCACTATATGGAAATAAGGAACAGTAACCATGATAGGGTTGGACATGGGACTTAAATTAGAAAAGATACTTTTATTGAAAGTCATGTGCTCAGAGGCTCCACTGTCCATTATCTAAGAATCATTGTCAATATTTAAACAAGAAAGCAAATGAATTGAAAAGCTTTTTCATACTTGAGAAAGTGAGATTAGCAGATGCATCAGTTATTCCTATATTCTTCTGATCAATTTTTTTCAAACACTGCATGAGTTGTGCAATAGTTTCTTGTCTGAATGATATATTATCTACAAAATTATTTAATTTCTTCGGATTTTCTTCACCTGTTACAAAAACATTATTAATCATAGCTCATTTTTGGTACCTTTTATTCTCGGTGAACTTGAAATCTGCAGAAAATCCATGAATTTTGTAACAATGATCAATAGTGTGCCCTAATTTCTTGCAATAATTACATGTCAAGTTAATTTTCTTAATAAGATTTCCTTGTTGAGTCTTACTCTCATCAAATTTTCTTCCACTTTCATTACAAAAAAGAAAAGATATTTTTCCTAGGTAAGAATGAGTAGCATGAATTTCTCTTCATTTTTCATCTTGAATCTCAAAAGAATATGCCTGACCAATATTAGAGAAAGGAGAAGACAGTAAAATATTACTTCTAACCCCTATGAAGGAGTCATTTAGACCCATGAGAAATTGGAGCAATCTTTCATCTCGATGATCTTTTTTGCCCTTTTCTTTTTCACCATATTCACACTTACAACTACAAGCAGAAAATGTGTTTAGAGCATCTAAATCATCCTATAAACTTTTCATTTTTTTTTAAATAAGTAGAAATACTTGAATTTCCTTGAACTACAATATTTAAATTCTTTTGTAGTTGAAATAACCTGACCAAATTTATCTTCTAGATCAGACCATAAGACTTTAGCACTTTTTCCTTGATAAGGAATTCAAGAATCAAGAGAAGAGCATGTTATTACATCTTGCACAGGCTGTTTGAAGATTTGTATTAGTAGGAACAACTAGAGATCCATCAATGAATCCTAGTTTGTTCTTGGCTTAAAGTGTAATCATAACTATCCTTCTCCAGCCATCGTAACTCCGTCCATCAAAGATGGCAAAGATAAGATTTATGCCGGGATGATTAGAAGGATGTATGTAGTAAGTATGTGATGAATCAACTGCATCAATTGTAGGTATTGTATAACTTTTTTCAGTAGTTTGAATTGGAAGATTTTGAACATCACCCATTTTAGTAGATAAGAGAAAGAAAAAGATGAATACTAAACGAAAGAGGAAAAAATAATACAGGAATATGAATACTAAATGAAAGAGAGAGAAAATACAGGAATAGTTAGATGAAAAAATAACACTGCTCTTGATACCATGTTCAAATAAGTAAAGGAAAAATATAATATGTGAAAGAATCACTTTGTGTATTCTTGAATGAATAATAACTATACAAACACCTCTATTTATACAAGTGGTTAAACCCTAAACCTTAATAATTAAATGAAACAAAATATTACATACATCCAAAAAAGAAAAATAATCTCTAGAGTACAAAGAAAGTATATTTTGTACACTAAAAAAATATTTTATATACTTAAGGGAATACTCACCTAAATTAGAAAATCCCAACACTTTTATAGTTCTACCTTACTTTTCAATGTTGGTTAGGTCTGTAAAAAAAAATTTCGTGTTGAGTTAGTTAGCTAGTTGAGTTGTTTGCCTACGATTTTGTAATATTTCACTTTGGTATTTAATAAAACTATTAATTACCCAAAAAAAGCTTCATTATAGCTTTTGTACCTATTATATCATTTTTCACTCTTTTCGTTTATTTCTCTACTTCTTTTTTCCCTTCTTTTATCCCTTTGTCTTTATATTTTTTTCTTTTCAACTTTATGCTTTTTTATTTATTTATTTTTTTCTCAAATTATGTTATTCTTTATTTTTTTACACCATAATCTGCCTCATACTTGATTTTTGGCTCTTTTTTTCTCTCCTATCATGTTTATTTATTTTGTATTTCTCCACTTTTTGTTCATTTTTTCAACTTATTCTTTTCCTTTTACTCCTTTATTGTTCATTTATTTGTTCATAGATCATGCTATTTTTTTTTATATTTCATCATGATTAATTTAGGTTCCTTTATTTTTGTGTTTTCTATTTTTTTTATTTTCTCTTTGTTTATCAGTTGTTTTATTACTTGTTCCTCTACTAATATTTACCCCCCCCCCCCAATAATTTATTTATTTTTTTGGATTGTTTGCTCCTTTTTATCCCTTTTTCTACATAATAATAAAGATAATTGATATAGTAAATATTCGTTATTTTTAAAAAAATTTCTTCCCCTTCTCTCTTTTTTCCACCTTTTCTTTTCTCTTTTATTTTTTTCTTTATTCTTTTCTTTTTCTTGTTTTTTCATTATTTTTTTCTCAAATCATATTATTATTCATTTTTTTCACGTAATGTAATTTCATATTCAATTTTGAATTCTTTCTTTTTTAATTTATTTATTTCTTATTCAATTTAATTTAATTTTTTTTTCTTTTATTTTGTTCTCCATAATCTAATGTTATTCATTTTTGTCTCTTTGTCATTGAGTATTCTTTAGTCCTTTAATCTAACAGTCTCCACTTCTACATGATACCATCGCAATATAACTAAATATCCGCACAATATTAAAGAAGTCAACTTCAATATTTCAATCAGACACTCCTTAATATACCATCACAGTGTATTTGTATACTTATATAGTATCATAGAGCGTATAGTAAATTTTCTCCAGACCCTATTTTGTTGGAATACATTAGGTATGTTATTGTATCATGGAGGACTTCTCCAGTCCTTTAATAAGACACTCCTTAGTCCTCTGTGATACCATTACAATATATCTATATACAAGCATAGTATTATCCTTCAATGAGATGCTCCTAATCCTCCATAATACTATTATAATATATAAATATACTATGATGATATTATGGAGAACTACTTCAGTCCTTCAACGAGACTCCTCTCAGTGTACCACCATACTATATCTATATATTATCATGGTATCATCCTTTAAAGAGACACTCCTTGATTCTTAATGATATTATCATACTATATCTATATATAAATATAGTACCATGAAGGACTACTTCAATCCTTCAATGAGACACTTCTCAATCCTTTATGAAATCATCACAATATATATTTATATAAGAGCATGGTGTCATTGATGTGCCATAGGAATATAGCACATTCGACTTTTAAGACTTTAGAAATATGCAAGTTTCTTAGGTTGTTTTGTTAGATATAATTTGTTTTGGGTATGTTTTGCAGGAAACTAAGTTTTGGATCTAAGTTCATAAAAAGATGAAAAATGGTGTTTTTAACTACTTATTTGATTAATTTTAGGTATTCGTGACACTTTTCAAATGTTCAGGACCAAAACATGTGAAGAAAGTTGAAGATTTGAAGCTTGGTTGCAAGTATTGAAAGGCCCGACACTTACCTATGTCTACAAGTGGACCACATGTAGCATATGTGGACTACATGCAACACATGTGGTTTGTATAAGTCTAAGGTTAGTACCGAAAGTGAAGATACAAAGAGTAAAAGAGCTGAAAAATAACTTCTGGCACTTACCTATATCAATATGTGGACCGCATGTAGCACATGTGGACCTACATATGAGTAAGGTAAGTCCCAGAAGTCCAAAATCCCAAGAGCAGTAGTTTTACAAAATTTTTCTAGCATATGTAGGTGTCTACATATGCCTAGACTCAGGCCACATGTGGCACATACACCCAGGCCGTATATGGACACCACATGTGACCACCGACCCCTTTTTGTCCTTTTTTGGATGGGCTTTGATTTTAGAATTTTCTCATGTACTATAAATACCCCTTATGTATTTTTTAGTAGAAGTTATGCATTCTTGATACTTATAAACATATTTTGATTTTGAGATTCAATTTTGGTCTTGGAATTCTCTTGTATTGATTTTGATTGATTAATTCTATTAAAGTTTTGGGTTTTTACTTGTGATTATTATGATTTCATTTTATGCTTACAATCATGATTGTTTTGATTACTTTAAAAGAATGAGCGACTAAAAAACCTTAGCTAGGTTGTGAAAACCTTTGAGGATTTACGAAGTAAGGGATATGCTATTGTTGTCCAAAACCAATACCCATGCATGCATTGTATTATCTTTACATTAATAGATATCTTAGTGGCTGCAAACCTTAGAATCCTGCCTAGATTATTGGTACTTACTCCAAAAGAGAAGTAGTGACTAGGAGAAGATAACTGCAACAATAATTTAAAGTTTAGCTATCAATCCACACTACTAGGTATTTTCTAAGGATAATGGTTAGATGTCATATAATAACTAGAGACTAAAAAGGTAATAGTTAATTGAGATAAAGATAAGGGTTAGTAGGGTGACATCAAAAGGTAAAGGGTGAAATTCATCTGCTCGTCCAAAAGACTATAAATAGTATATAACTTATCAGATTCTTCATGCAAGGTATTGGGTTGGTTTACTATAGCACGATAATCCTGCGTGTTGATAAGCCAGGGTAAACACAATCCTAGTGTTCACCTATGACTGATTACAACCAAAGTTGATATTCACCACTTGTTCGATATTGCTACTGAAAACTCCCATTTACTTTTCCAGTTCTGCTCGTTGATTACAACACCTGACATGATTCCACATATTCCCTTAGGATTTAACCCCAACCTTTGTTGGGTTATTATATTAGACAGCGACTGTTTAATCTTCAGAGTGAAGGTGTATCTTAGGAGTTACAAAAATTTTTGTGCTGTTGCTGGCGAAAATAGTGTTGATTTATAAATTCAAGTTGTTGTAGTTTTTGGGTTGGGTATATGCTAGTGTATCCCTAACTCATCGAGTAGAGGCAATACCTTACTCCAAGTTAATCTGAATCTATAGAGGATCCTACAATCGCTTAGTAGGATAATGGAACAGAAAAAGAAATAACATTCTTAAAGGGTTCGTGATGATGTGCCTGCTTCTTATCCGAAAGGAGTACAGGATATTGGTGACCAGCATACATGGGTACTTTTAGCATAAGTCACTAGTGAGAGAAGGGTAACGAAGGAAGCTTAGTGGATAGGTAGAGAAGCAGACCTTGCTGAGCAGAGAGAAGAAGGAAATCATCGAGCAACACTTAGTAGAAATCAGAACAGAGTGAGAGGAGGTCGTCCTTAATTAATCCCAGAATATCAGTATGTGCATCCATACAAGGATGATGAAGAAGATCTGGGGTACATTGACCCGACAGAGACTGGAGCCATTATTCATCCTATTTTAACTCCAGGCATCAAGTTTGATATAATGAGCGCAATGATCTAACTCTTAAATCATAGAGGTGTATTTGCAGGTTTGCCTATAGATGATGCAAACATGACCCTTGTAAATTTCATTAGGACCTTCATTTTGTATACAAATATAGGGGTGAATCAGGAAGTACTTAGACTGAGGTTTTTCCCCTTCTCGCTTACTGGAGAGGCATCTTTATGGCTAGGGAAACTTCCACGAGGATCTATCATTATATGGAATAAGTCACACAAACAATTCTTAAATCGATTCTTTCCTCCATCCATGATGTTCCAGCATAAGGATGAGATCTATGATTTCAGGAAACTGCAGTCAGAATTCATATACAAGCCATGGATCAATTTCAAAAGAAAGAATTTCAAATTTACACGATATAATCTATCTGGATCTAAAGTGTCAATTCCAATAAATATTGAACTAAAAACATTTTTTTATCAAGACAAAAATGGTAGACAAGAAACTGAGTATGATGCCCAACCATTGGATGTTAGGAATGAGCCTATTCGAGATATTCTACAAAGCTATAACCATCAGTTCTAGAGCCATGGCATACACCATCTTTGGAGGAACTTTTATGACACTGCATTGGGAGGCAACTTTAGAGATGCTAGATTAGATCTGGCTGATTAATCGAGGGTGGAAAACTTGAGAGGCTAAGAAGGGATCTGGCATATATACTATTGGTACCTACTGCGACCAAAAAGTAGACGATGATTTAGTAGAGCAAGAGATTGTACTACTAAGAACTGATCTAGGATTACTGGTAAGTAGTTTGCAGCAGTGAGTTCTGAGAAAGTAACTTCAGTAAAATAACAGGGTTCAGATTCAAAGCTTGTGATTCAGAATTAGAGAAGGAAGCAAACTATATAGATCATAAGTTGGTGGGTTTACGAGCCCAAGGGTAAGTAATCCAAGGTTGGAACTATTATGACGGATACAGAGACTGTAGTAGGAAGTGAAATAGTAACTAGAGGAAGAAGGATGACTATAGAAAGAAAGGAGATCAGTATATTCCACCTGGTAGAAGAAATCCAGAATCAAGAATAGAAGAGATGCTGACTAAGCTGGCAAAGGGTTAAGAAAATTAGAAGATCAACCATAAGAAAATTAAGGCTGACATTTCAAGGTTGACCCAGAAGGTTGAATCCCATGCAACTACTATTAAGAAGTTGGAGCACTAGTTTGGGAAATTGTTAGCAATGCTGAACCAAAGAAAGCTAGGTACCCCCCCTCGAGCAACACTGTGTAAGATCCAAAAAATGATGGTCATGTTTTTGCCATTACCACAAGGAGTGGTATGACAATTACAAATCCCCCATTACCTATTATGGAAGTGCCAATACATGATGAGGTTTCTATTAATGAGACACCTGTTATAGAGTCAGAAAATGCAATAGGTAGTAATGATATAGTTGGTAAGAAAGAGGTAAGGGTTCAATTGTTGAACAGGAAATAAGAAAAATTCCAATACCACCCCCACCTTTTCATCAGTGATTTAAGTATAAAATAGAGGAAGAAAAATTTAAGTGATTTATTAAGATACTGAAAGAGTTGAGCTTGAATATTTATTTCTTAAGGCAATAGAGTAAATGCCTGGATATGTCAGGTTTGTGAAGCAATTAGTTAATGAAAAAAGAAAGGAGCCACGATTGAGGCTGCTGATGGCTTGCACCATTGTTGTGTAGTCACTACCAGGTCTCTAGCGGGTGACCCCGGTGCATTCACTATACCATGCACTATTGGTTCATCTCAGTTTCCCAGAGCTTTTATAAGACATTGGAGCCAGTATAAATTTGATGTCATTGACTGTAGTCTTGTAATTAGGCTTGATCCCTCCTAAACCAATTGCAATGCGGCTATTAATAGATGACCGCATGGTGAAGAAACCTATGTACATTTTGTTTAATGTGCTTTGTGAGAGTTGATAACCTTATCTTTTTGGCTGACTTGCCATTCTAGACTGTGAGGTTGACACCAAGATACCCATCATATTGGGGAGACTATTTATGTCCACAGGTAGAGCGATGGTTGACATGGAAAAGGGAGAGCTGAAGTTCCGAGTCAATAGTGAGAAGGCCATATTAAACATATAAAACACAATGAAGCATCCAACCAACATAAGGTAAGTGTTAATGATAGATTGTATTGATGACCCTGGAGGTTACTCTTATGTGTATCTTGATTAATTCTGAGTAATCAAGGTACCCATATTATGTTGCGACATTAAATCAAGAGCTGCATGGAAGGAAACCTATGGGCTTGTTGGTGAATTCTAAGTAACCAACATATCTACATCGTGCCGGAGTGTTAAATTAAGTGTTGGGTGGTAGGCAACTCACTATTTTAGTGTTCACTTTTTGTTTGTTTTTCTTTTATAGGTTTATAGATTATGGACTTACCCAAAATACAACAAGATTGTTACATGTATAAACTTGCAGGTAAGGGGACTGTGTGACAAAACCATCATGGTCACAAGTCCCACACGGGATGGTAAAGTGAGTAAAAATTGAAAAGATGAATTTTTGAGGATGAGAATAGAAAGTTGTGGACTTTGGCACATAATCATACTTTTGGGACCGTAAAATAACATTTTAGGACCATAATTAAATGGGAACTCATCAAAATACAAAGTCCAAAATGTAGAAAAGTAGGCCAAAAATGTAGGTCCACATATGCCCTGCATATGTGCGCTGCATGTGACACATACACGACATGGTAGGCCACATGTGGCAACCGCATGTGTGTGCTGCAAGTGCTTAATTTGTGGGCCTAAATTTTAATTAAAATTTTAGGTCCACTAATGCATATTTAAGACCTAAATTTGCCCCCTCTATATTTAAACACTTTTAGCTTCATTCTAACTCATTCAAATCCTCAAAACCACACTTTTCTCTTTATATCCAAACTCCTCTCTTAAATCATAAACTAGTCCGCACTTAAATAAAGGCTAAATAATACTTGTTTGAGGTACTAACTTGTCCCAACATACTAAAAACAAGTTTCAACTTGGTTTTTTCTTAATTTCTTCATTGATCACTTCCGGATTATCATAAAAGAGATAACTTTCTTGCCTCCTAATGGTTATGTATTGATTTAATTATTAAATAAACAAGTTGATATGTGTATTACCATGCAAAATACATAAAATCTATCATGCTTGTATGTAGGACCCTTGAAGCAGCCTAAAATCTTGATGTGGGGCCTTGTTTTGAATTAAATTCTAAGGTTAGGCCCTAAATTAAAGTTGAACTTGAATAAGTAGAGTAATACCAAAAGGTTGGACATGTAGTTTTCATTGAAAGTCATGATTCTTGATATATGTGTGCATATTGGACTTGTTGGGACTTCAAATAAGTTAAGGGGTGTGAAAATTGAGGAAAATTTCAAACTTTTTGAACTTTGAGTTTTTTGCAACTTTTATAATACCTCATTTTTGTTGGAAACTAATGACTAGTTTCTTAGGTACATATGACACCAAAAACTATTAATAAGAATAACGTTGATACCTTGAGGAGATGGGATGTGTCCCTCGATCCTAGTGGTTCAGTGAAGAAGTACCTAGTTGCACGACTTAGAGATGCTGCAGAGAGGGTAACACATAGAGTTAGTAGAGTATTGAAGCATTAGGTAGCTGAGACTATTCTAATAGGCACTATAGGAAATCTGCTACCAAAGTAGTAACAGTGGGGGAGACGGCCAACTTTCACTAGACCCAGGTCTCAGACCAAGGCCATACAGGCTATCCAGGCTATTCAAGCAAATCTATCCCGACAAAGGATAAAGTCACGAAGGAGTTCACCTCCATATTATCCTCCACTAGATGATGATTCTTAGGATAAGGTAGATTTTAATCCACATACACAAAGAGTAGCTCAGGACCCCCATTGTCTAAGGAAGGGTCCCAGGATTCATCTAAGGCACATAGCAGGAGGAGTCATCAGCAGTACCCTAGTTTGAGGAGGGCAGCGCAATCCATGTAGAATAATTAGATATGCCCTAGTCTAAAAAGGGGTCCGAGGATTCATCCAAGGCTGTAGAACATAAGGAGTCATCAGCGTTGTCCTAGTCAAAGGAGGGCACCGTAGTTTATGTACAACAGTCAGATAAACCACAATCTAAAGAGGGTACAAAGTAGGTTTCCCATGAGATGCCCATTCAAGATGAGGACATATTAGTACTGCAGGGGAAGAGTTCCACACCCAAACATACCTAGGAGGTACCTCTTGAGGAGAAAAATCTGAGGTGGTATGTAGAGGGGATGCAGAAGAAATTTATATAGATAGTCCTATTTTGAAGGTCGGAAGGCCTAAGAGGTTATTTTTGTGGAGCACAGGATTGATATATTTGGGTTGAGTCGAGTACCACAGTTGTGGGATTTCTTTGATTGTTATTAGTTCGAGTGGATAACTAGACCACTCGATTCTTATAACCCGACTATGGTGCAAAAGTTTTATGCATCATGTTATGCCATAGTAATTCTTGTGATGAGCAAATCTCCAGGCTTGATGAGACACATAGAATAGCCACAGCTTGATCAGACCATTGTGAGAGGGGTCAGGGTTGATCTTTTAGAAAAGACTATCTATCAGGTCATTTTTAGTACAAACAATATCACCCCTATATCCATAAAAGAGTGTGAGTACAGACTGAGAGTCACATGTTATAAATATATTATATGGAGGCTAAGCATAGATGAGAGAGAGTTGAGATATCTAGGTGGATAACCAACTATATTTCACTTTTGGGTGATGAGACCCCATGGATCGAGGGACATGGTGTGATAAAGAAGGGTTCTATGACTTTTGATGCCAAATTTTTGTAGTTGCTCATTTGATATCGACTATTCCCTACTGCTTCAGATAATATGCTGACTTGGAAAGGAAAAACCCTGATTGATAGTTTGATGGTCGGATATGCTACTGATTTTATAGCCATCCTTCAACATGAGATTCATGATAGAGCTTTTGGAGAGGCAACGAATCTACCATTCCCTCCCTAGTTTAGAGGTTATGTGATTAGGATGCTGTACCTAAGATACAAAGAGTAAATGAGAGTATACTTCTAATAGCCACAACATAGACAAAAAGTATGAAAGATCTGGCATATCTAGCCCTTCCTATGAGATCTAGTGAGCCTACCATTATACCTCAGGCCTAGACTGAGAGTCTACCAGTTCCAAGGAGCGTGGTTATATACATGGAGGTTATGTAGGAGTTAGTGCTGATCTTGAGATAGGGGATCAGAGAGAGGCCCTAGATTTGAGTACTCAAGTTAAGGGGAAACTAGCAACTTCTTCATTAGCCCCATCTTTGACCTCAGAGCCAGTTGAAGTATCTTCAGAGCCCGCTCACCCATCCGCTACAGCTCCTACTAAAAGTATGATTATGATATCTCGATATTTCTTGCAGAGCTTAATGGATAGTTTAAGGGCCACTGATGATCGATTATGGGTTGTTGAGAATGAGATGACTACATTATATAGGCATATAAGATCAGGGGTCCTAACTAGATTCGAGATGGTAGAGGCTAGATTGGAGGCTGTATAGTGAGTCGCCTTGGTTGAGCTATGTGTTTATAAACAAGTGATGATAGGTGGATTTACACGCCTATATCAATATATTTTGCCCATATTTTAGCCTAGTTTTGAGAACAAATTATATATTTCATGCACTTTTAGTCCTTTTTCCTATAAATGAGCTAACGAACATGATTAGTAAAGTTTCAGGTATAAATGATGCAAAATACAGCATTTTATGGCTTACTTAACGCAAAAGAAAGCTCACAAAGGAAGGGAAGAAAGTCTACACGCCTAAGGACCAAAACTGTTACATGGAACATCTGTCCCAGGCTAAAACAACATTTCTGAAGACTTTGGGGACTTAGAGACACAAAGCTGGATTTTGACAATGATACATTAACCTAGCACAATTGGGTTATGTATTTCACTAGTTTATTTGGATTAGGAGAATGTTACATTAACCTAGTACAAATGGGTTAAGTATTTCCTTAGTTTAGTAGGATTTGGTTATTTATTTCATTAGCATAGTAGGAGTAGGATAGGAGTATTATAAATACCCTATCATGCTAGAGATTTTTAATTAAGTCCTCCCTTAGTGGAGAGACACATTCTACTTCTCAATTACAACTCTTCTAATCTTTCTATTAATTCTATTTTTCTTCTTCTACTCTTCTATTCTTAAATTCCACAACAAGAGAATCGTTACCAAGCCAAGGAAACACGCCTAACGCCTATCACTTGATCTACACTCCATTACTCAATATTGTGATATAATAACAATGTCAATCGTGATCTCCTTCGAATTCATGGGTAACTAAACTTCTCTGTTGGGGTTATGGAAGACGAATGAGTTACTAAACCCTAGGCGTGATGCTGAAATTATAACACCTACCAACCGAAGAGGTCGACAAGCTCGGTATAGGTATGATCGCCAACCTTTGCAACCAGCTTTCGACGATGATGATGATGATCTTGATGGTGCCGGAGCCAATGGAGCTATAATTCCACCACCATTAGCACCCGGAGCCAAGTTCAACATCACAAGCACCATGATTCAATTATTGCAACTCAAGGGATTATTTGGTGGACTAGCAGGCGACGATCCGAATATGCATCTCATTAACTTTATTTCTACATGCAAGTCTTTTGACAATCCTGGTGTTGGTCAGAATGCTATTTGATTACGTCTATTTCCATTGTCTCTGTCTGGGGAGGCAACACTATGGTTGAATGGGCTGACTCCTGATTCAATTACAAATTAGAGGCAATTGAGAGACGCCTTCCTAGAAAGATTCTTTCCGCCATCCAAAAGAGCACAATTGAGAGATGAAATCAGCAACTTCCGCCAGCTTCCCACTGAAGCTCTTCATGAAACATGGGAGAGGTTCAAGACAAAGCTAGCGAGATGCCCAAACCATCATATGAATAATGTTCACCTCATGGAGATATTGTATAGAGCCTTGAATTCAATAACTAAACCAGTGATGGATAATGCAGCTGGAGGTTCTTTTATGGACCTCACCTTTGGTCAAGCAAGCAATATGCTAGATCGCATGACGAAACAAAGTAGAGCTTGGCATACCAGGGATTCTGAGGTAGCAAGCCCCACTTTATCTATTGGCATGACTGCAGACCAAAGAAGAAGAGAAGAAGAACGTGATCAAGACATGGCGCACATGAAAACACAAATGGATCTTCTGACAAAGCATTTATTATCAGGGAAGACCGAAAAAGTAAAAGCTGTGACGCTAAAAGGAAGAGACGAATCTGATTCTGAAGAGGAGGCCAACTACTTGAACAATCAGGGGGTTTTTGCGGAACTATTATGATAAATCTGGAAGCAAAGACCAAGGTAGTTGGAAGAAAAACAATGAAAAGAGTGGTTTGTACGTTCCCCCTGGTAGACGTGACACCACCACATCTAATTCTGGAAGTATGGAAGACATGATGGCTAAGTTATTGAAAGGAGTGGAAGCAACGAGCGCGGGAGTTACGGAGGTGATTAATGATTTGTCCTCCATGAAGCAATTAGTTGATTCTCATTCCACTTCTATCAAGCAAATAGAGCAGCAATTGAGCCAACTTTCAGCAGCATTCAATCAAAGAAAGGCTGGCACCTTACCGAGCGATACTGTGCAAAACCAAAGGAATGATGGGTCATGCATGGCCATCACTACCAGAAGTGGTAAGGTATTGGAAACTTCAGCAAAAGGCAAGCAAGTGGTTGACGAAATTTCGGACATGGACGTTACACCTAGTGACGTGCAGCCTGAAAAAATGGAAAAACGGAAGCAAGAGGAGAAGAAAGCCACAGAGAGAACACTTCCATACCCACCACCACCTTTTCCCCAAAGATTGAAGAAGGTGGCGGATGACACTAAGTTCAGCAAATTTATGACTATGTTGAAGCAACTGACCATTAATGTTCAATTGGTAGAGGCACTTGAACAAATGCCTGGGTATGCGAAGTTTATGAAAGATCTTTTGACTAAGAAGAGGGCAGCAAGTTATGAGCTGAAGGATGATGTGCATCATTGTAGTGCAATTGCTACCCGATCGATAGCTCAGAAGAAGGCCGACCCCGGAGCTTTCACTATTCCTTGCACCGTCGGATCTTTGAACTTTGCCAAAGCATTATGTGACTTAGGAGCCAGCATCAACTTGATGCCATTATCGATCTACAAGAAGTTGGGGTTAGGAGATCCTACACCAACCAATATGAGGTTTGTCATGGCGGATAGGTCGGTAAAACAACCTGTTGGTATCTTATGCGATGTCTTGGTAAAGGTTTCTTCATTTATCTTCCCAGCAGACTTTGTCATCTTGGATTGTGAAGCAGATTCTGAGGTTCCCATAATCTTGGGGCGCCCTTTCCTTGCTACAGGAAGTGTGTTCATTGATTTGAGAGCTAATGAGCTTTCATTCCGAATAAATGACGAAGTGGTTCATTTTGATGTTTGCAAATCAATGAAGCAACCCAAAGATCTGAGTGTATTTTCTGTGGCTGATGTTGTCCTTGATGATGAGAAAGAACGACTTGAAGAAAAGTAAATTCTTGATGATCCTTTGGAGGTTTTGCTCATGAAAGGAGAGATTGAGGATGCTGAAATTTTTGAAGAAGCTATTTGTGCTCTATCGGGATTAGGGACCTATCGCTATACTCCCAAGAAGCTGGATCTTGATCTCAAGAATCGACCCACACCACCAGCTAAGCCATCTATTGAAGAACCACCCACGTTAGAATTGAAGGAGCTGCCAAGTCATTTAAAGTACGCATTCCTAGGAAGCAAAAAAACTCTTCCAGTCATAGTGGCAGCCGATTTGGGTGAGCAACAAGTTGCAGCTCTTATTGCAATCTTACGCAAGCATATTAGAGCCATTGGATGGACCATTGCGGATATTATTGGTATTCCACCTGGGATTTGCACACATAAAATTCAGCTTCAAGAAAAGTGCACACCCACCATTGAACATCAAAGGAATTTCAACCCACCTATGCAAGAAGTGGTGAAGAAGGAGATTATCAAGTGGTTAGACGCAGGAGTTGTATATCCTATCTCTGATAGCACATGGGTAAGTCCTGTACAATGTGTTCCCAAGAAAGGAGGTATGACGGTGGTCGCAAATGCGAAGAATGAGCTTATTCCACTCAGGCCCGTTACTGGATGGAGAGTATGCATGGACTACCGCAAGCTGAATTCTTGGACACTCAAGGATCACTTCCCCATGACATTTATGGACCAAATGCTAGATCGATTAGCGGGGAAAGGATGGTTTTGCTTCTTGGATGGTTATTCAAGTTATAATCAGATTTGTATTGCTCCCTAGGACCAAGAGAAGACAACGTTTACATGCCCATATGGTACGTTTGCCTTCAAACGTATGCCATTCGGGTTATGTAACGCACCACCCACCTTTCAATGTTGTATGATGTCTATTTTCTCTGATATGGTTGAAGACACTTTGGAGGTATTTATGGACGACTTTTCAGTTATTGGTGAGTCTTTTGAAGCGTGTTTGGCAAACTTGAGCATGGCATTGCAAAGATGTGTAGAGTTCAACCTTGTGCTGAATTGGGAGAAGTGCCACTTCATGGTAAAAGAAGGAATCGTTCTTGGGCACAAGATCTCCGAAAGAGGAATAGAGGTTGATCGAGCAAAAATTGAGGTTATTGAGAAGCTACCGCCTCCAATTTCGGTGAAGGGAGTTCGTAGTTTTCTTGGCCATGCTGGGTTCTATCGTAGATTTATCAAAGACTTTTCCAAAATTCCTAGTCCATTGTGCAAACTACTGGAGAAAGATGCGAAGTTTGACTTTAATGAAGATTGCTTAAAGGCATTCGAATGCCTTAAAGGAAAACTCATTGAAGCCCCTATCATGGTAGCACCAGATTGGACGCTCCCGTTCGAAGTCATGTGTGATGCTGGTGGTGTAGCCGTTGGTGTTGTTCTTTGACAGAGAAAGGAGAAACTATTTCATCCTATCTACTATGCGAGTAAGGTCCTAAATGAAGCCCAAAGGAACTACACTGTTACTGAACAAGAGCTCCTAGCGCTCGTGTATGCGTTTGAGAAGTTTCGTGCCTACCTATTGGGTACTAAGGTGATCGTCCATACAGACCATGCAGCTCTTAGGTATCTAATAACGAAGAAGGATGCAAAACCGAGGTTGATTCGATGGGTGTTGCTGCTGCAAGAGTTCGATTTTGAGGTCAAAGATAGAAGAGGTTGCGAGAACCAAGTGGCCGATCATCTATCTCGACTTAAGAATAAACATGTGGCGCAACCTGAAATTCAGATTGATGATGCATTCCCTGACGAGGAGATATTAGCAATAACAATGGAGAAATTACCATGGTATGCTGATTTTGCAAATTTCGTGGTGAGTAATATGCTACCTGCCAATTTATCCTACCATCAAAGAAGGAAGTTTATGCATGACGTTCAGCACTACTATTGGGATAAGCCTTATTTGTTTCGAAGATGCGCGGATGGTATCATTCGACGATGTATATCCTATGAAGAAGTACCCACTATATTAAAAGCATGCCACACTTCGCAAGTTGGAGGACATCATGCAGGCAATCGAACAGCAAGAAAAGTTTTCCAAAGTGGTTATTATTGGCCTTCGATATTCAGAGATGCATACGACTATGTTAGAAGGTGTGACCAATGCCAACGTCAAGGTGCTATTTCAACACACCATGAAATGCCCCTGTCCAAAATTCTGGAGGTAGAACTCTTTGATGTGTGGGGTATTGATTTCATGGGTCCATTCGTGAATTCGTTTGGAATGAAATACATCTTGGTTGCGGTGGATTATGTTTCGAAATGGGTTGAAGCTGTAGCATTGGCCGACAATGAAGGAAAGAGTGTTGTAGCATTCTTAAAGAAGAATATCTTCTCTCGCTTTGGAGTACCTCGTACTATCATAAGTGATAGAGGATCTCACTTTTGCAACAAGCTATTTAAATCTGTATTGGCTAAGTATGGTGTCAAGCAACATAAGGTGGCTACGCCTTATCATCCCCAAACTAGTGGACAAGTAGAGGTTTCCAATCGTGAGATCAAGCAAATCCTTGCAAAGACAGTTAATGCTAATAGGAAGGATTGGTCTAGGAAGCTAGATGATGCACTATGGGTATATAGGACTGCATTCAAGACACCCATTGGTATGTCACCTTATCATCTAGTTTATGGGAAGGCTTGTCATCTACCCATTGAGCTCGAGCACAAGGCATTGTGGGCATTGAAGCAATTGAACTTGAATTGGGATGATGCAAAGAATCTGAGGTTGGAGCAGCTGAACGAACTAGATGAATTCCGTCTCCATGCATATGAACGATCGGATTTATATAAGGAGAGGATGAAGAAGTATCATGATCAACGGATTGTTCGACGAAACTTCCAAAAAGGTGACATGGTACTACTCTTTAACTCTAGATTTAAACTCTTCCCAGGTAAGTTAAAATCGAAGTGGTCTGGTCCATTTAAAGTCATCCAAGTCTACTCGTCTGGAGTAGTCGAATTGGAAGGCAATAAGGGTGTTGTTTTCAAAGTGATTGGCCAACGTGTTAAGCCTTATATCGGTCCTCTTGACTCGATGAATGACATGGCCATCACTTATCTCGATGAAGTCTAAGTAATTGATATTATTACGTCGAGCCACGACAATAAATAAGGCGCTAGATGGGAGGCAACCCATCGTTTTATCATTTTATCATTTTATCGTTTTGTCGTTTTGGTACTTGTTTCTTTTTTGATAAATGAAAATCCAAAAATAAGAGTCGTTCCACGACCAAAACTAAGGCGCTAGATGGGAGGCAACCCATCGTACTAATCGTTTTCATTTGTTTTGAGCAAAAATAGGTGCAAGAAGTATTCAACGGGGAGATTGATTTCAATTGACGATTTGGACGCATTGTATGGTAAAGTTGGTAAGTTAGGAACGGTGATGCATAAGGCTATGGATTGAGCATTTCTCACGCCAAAATAGGCATCGAGAAAGTCTAGGCCTTGGTAAAACTAGGCCACGAACGATGCACAACCTATCCTATAGCCTAAGGTCTCGGAATCTAGTGTGCTATACACTATGCGCCGCCTATTCCTAGGTATGCTTTTGACTATGCGCCGCCTATGCTATGGCATTTGGTCTCAGTATCTCATATGCCATAGACTATGCGGCGCATATGTCTACAAATGCCATAGACTATGCGGCGCATATGTCCCATTATGCTATAGACAATGCGCCGCATATGTCATTGATATGCAGAGCATTATGCGCCGCATATGTGGTATTTTTGTCTCCAAAACCGATTGTAAATGGGTCAAAACCCGACCCATTCTCTTCCTATATAAAGGAGACTTAGTTTTACAACACAACCACACTAAAAATTGACCTAAGGGCGCCGCATATACATCCAAATCCTCTCAAAATTTTCTTCTTTTGCTCTTCCAATTCACAAAACCATCTCCACAAGTTTCAAGCAAGTAAGTACTCTCTTATTCTTCATTTATTTATCGTAAGTACTACGTTGCTATGTTTATTATGAATTGCTAAATCGTATAAGATTGTTGGTGATGTTTATGTGTTTGGATAGTTGATACAAAATCATGTGAGTGAACAAATACGTAGGAAAATCTTGACTTATTTCTGACTTGAATTTGGTTTCAATAGCATTGTTATGATATTTACGGAATTACTATGGATATGAACATTGCTTAAGATTGTTGTTTGAATACTTACATGTTAGACTATCCCGTCCGTCGGGATAAGACTTATAGGGCCTACCGACTTAGGAGGTTGTGATTGTTGTATGAATAACGATTCCATGTGGTAACCCCTATGTAGTAGTGTTGCTATATCTACCGTGAAAGTACTCCAATAGCTGCAAGTAAGTGATGCATTGCTGATTTTCTTGTCGGTATACAATCCTAAAACGTATGTCGACGAAATCTGAGTAGCTCGACTACTTTCACCTCACTGATTTGTGTTAACAAAACTAAGTGTGGGGTGGTACCCCTATTGCTTGATTATAGATTGTATTAAGTGAGATTGTGATGCAACTAACACTAATTCTAGTCTCAGGTAGAATGGCACCTAAAGCAAGGCAAGGCAAGGAGAAGGCTACCACGTCCCAAAAGGGCAGGAAGAGAGGTCGAAAGGACCAAGGAGAATCATCCTCAGCACAACTACCCCGCATAATGTTTGGAATAAAATGGGTTCTTGAGGAAGAAGCCAAAGCATGGTACAGCAACAACAAAGAAAGAAAATATGTGCACGTCGACTTGATCAACAAGGAGACCTTATCAAAGAAGGAGCCGCGTATGTTGGCGAAAATAATGGCATTGAAGCTGGATTTCATCTTCCGCGACATGGGAGAATGCAACCTTGATTTAACAAGAGAATTTTATGCCAACTGGTCGCCGAACACAACAGGCAATGAAGTTAAAATTCGGGGCCAAGTGTTACAGCTCACCGCGGATTGGATCAACTCTTTTCTTGGCTTACCTTCGGTCGACACAGCACCATTCAAAGAGCTGTACAACAGGCCTCCTTATAGAGCAATACGACACACACTTTGTGGAAGCAGATCGATGGCAAGGTGGGGCAGACATAAAGAAATAGGCCGACACAACACCTTCCCCTATGCTCCACTAAATAGGGAAGCAAGAATCTGGATGCGTATTGTCAACTCATGCCTTATTCCTGGGACTCAATACACCAAGATATCAAGAGATAGAGTGTGTTTGGTATATGCTTTAATGACGAATGTCCCTATCAACTTTGGGGCAATAATTCGATCTACCATGAGGAAAGCCAGACTCCATAAAAGGTCCCACTTCACATTTGGAAATTTGTTGACAGCAATCTTGCGGAAGGAGGATATCAAAGAGGAACCATCCAACCACAAACTCCCACATAACCCAAAGAAGGTTGACCTCACCAAGGTCAAAGATGCTGAAACAACTCATGGTGTCAACCTTACTACTGCGGAGACACATGCTCGTGATGAGAGTTTCTTCCGTTATCTCTATGGCATGACACGATTTACTATGATGAGTGGTGGACGTATTCCAACTGCTGAAGAGCTCCAACAGCTGGACCACGACTACCCAATGAACATGCATGCACGGGAGATGTGTGGAGTGGGCGTATACTTTGAGGAACCTCTAGATGATGATGTGCCGACTGATGACGATCGACGCTTGCCTGATTCTGATGAGGAGGAGAACTCTGACGATGACTCTTATGATGATTCAGACGAAGGGGGTATAACCCCCGACATTGAGGAAGAGTCCGACTAACTAGGTTCTTCGTATTTATTTTCCACTGAGGGCATTGTCCCGTTTAAGTGTGGGGTGGCAGTATCGCATGCTATACTTCTCTATTTGCATCTATGTTTGTTTACTTTTTTTTTTGTGTGTGTGTTTTTGATTTTTTTTAGTTAAGTTAAGTTTTTTTAAGAGTCAAATTTTTTCTAGCTTCGCATGAAATTATTTTGATAGGCAGCATGAGATTATAACAAGAGTATGTGCTACAATTGTGACTATTGAGACGTTTAGGCTCCAGTTCTGACTCATTATGTGATATTGTGTGGTTTAATTCCTTCACTTGTTGGGTCAAGAGTCTATGTTACCTCCATTAAAGTCGACCATGTGCCTTGTGTGTGTGAGATTAATAGTATCTTCTATGTTTGTGGCTGATGGTAGAACTTGCCTGGTATGTATGCAAAGCGAAAATAAGGAGTGTAAGTTAGGATATGATTTAGGCATTTCTTTGGCAACCTATATTTGTTTACTTTCAGTTTTACCTACCCATGGACATCATCCCTAGTTAAACCCTTGTGAGCCTTTAGCCTATTCCTTTGACAACCTTGTATGTAAGCCTAATCCATTTTTTTCAAGACCGTAATTTGATCCAAATTCCTAAGTGCTTTAAATTAAAAAATTCATGTGACAACATAAGAGGAAATTGGGTAAGTATGATGCTTTAAATTGTAAATGGTGCTTGAATGTGTTATGAAAAAGAAAGTGCTATCATAAGAGGTATGTTGAGAAAAGAAAAAGGAAAAGAAAGCTGAAAAGTAAGTTGTGCTTAAAATTGAAAAACAAAAGAGGAGAACAAGGGTGGTAGAACAAAAGAAAGAAGAAAGGTTGAAAGAAAAAAAGTGTCAATGATACAATGTGATGTATTAAAGTGCTTAGGAACTTAGTCACTATTTCTGGCCAAAATAGTCCTACCCGTCCCTTAGCCTACATTACAACCATCAGAAGACCTATTTGATCCTAATCTTAGCATTCTGACATTTAGTAGAGTATTACACTAAGGGCAAGCCTATGGTCATCAGTTTCTACATATGAATTCTTTGTGAGAGTGAGAGCAAGGATATGTTGATACCCATGTTTGAAAAATATGATATATTTGTGAGTGATTATGGGTAATATATTGTGAGACACACATGGTTGATGAGTTTTGGGTAGTTATATATGATTCCTTGTACCTTAACATTTGCATGAGAGTTGATCACCATCACGAGTCTATGCTAGAGGTTAAATTGTTTCTACTTATAATCGAAAAGCTACTCTTTGTTGATAATTGTTGTGCTTGTCTTGATAAATGTTTTGTGTTGTTGTTGTAAAAACCCTAAGTTGATGTTTAGAAGGACATGATATTTTGTTCGAGGACGAACAAAGCTCTAAGTGTGGGGTGTTGATGATAGGCGGATTTACACGCCTATATCAATATATTTTGCCCATATTTTAGCCTAGTTTTGAGAACAAATTATATATTTCATGCACTTTTAGTCCTTTTTCCTATAAATGAGCTAACGAACATGATTAGTAAAGTTTCAGGTATAAATGATGCAAAATACAGCATTTTATGGCTTACTTGACGCAAAAGAAAGCTCACAAAGGAAGGGAAGAAAGTCTAAATGCCTAAGGACCAAAACTGCTGCATGGAAAATCTGTCCCGGGCTAAAACAGCATTTCTGAAGACTTTGGGGACTTACAAACACAAAGCTGGATTTTGACAATGATACATTAACCTAGCACAATTGGGTTATGTATTTCATTAGTTTATTTGGATTAGGAGAATGTTACATTAACCTAGTACAAATGGGTTAAGTATTTCCTTAGTTTAGTAGGATTTGGTTATTTATTTCATTAGCATAGTAGGAGTAGGATAGGAGTATTATAAATACCCTATTATGCTAGAGATTTTTAATTAAGTCCTCCCTTAGTGGAGAGACACATTCAACTTCTCAATTACAACTCTTCTAATCTTTCTATTAATTCTATTTTTCTTCTTCTACTCTTCTATTCTTAAATTCCACAACAAGAGAATCGTTACCAAGCCAAGGAAACATGTCTAACGCCTATCACTTGATCTACACACCATTACTCAATATTGTGATATAATAACAATGTCAATCATGATCTCCTTCGCATTCATGGGTAACTAAACTTCTCTGTTGGGGTTATGGAAGCCGAATGAGTTACTATCTATTGCTGTGAGTTTGTGAGTTCGAGACACGTATATTGCTTATATCATTATTCTCTTCATCTTAATCTACATTCTTTACGGTTGCAAACGCAAGAATACGCCAGTCTAACATTTAACTTGTTCGAGAGAAAGGTTATTTGTCTGGAAAAGAGATAATGTCAAGGTAGTAGGACACCCTTTCCTATTAAAAAGCTAGTGCCGTAACTGGACTAACCTCTTGGAGAATTCGTACCGCTAGACACGCTTTAAGCTCGAGAGAGTTAAAGTGAAATAGTCCTTGTTTAGGTCGAGAGACGCTTGGATTTACCATCGAATACAATTCTCTATAAGCAGTTGCATGTCAGAATTCTACACACTCATAGCCAATAGAGACGTATACCTCAGAAGGTGGACATAACCCCAATGCTTCAATTCTCATTGTTTACAACTCACGTAACAATCTCTCTCTTTTTACTTTATTATTTTCAGCCTTTGTTTACATTACTTGCAAGACAAGAATCCCCCCTTTTTTACGAGACTTGCACCAAAAGTTTAGTAATTTTACTTACTTGTTGTCCAAGCTATTCCCTGTGGGATCGATACCCAACCCAGGTTGGGTTCTATATTTGACAAACGACCGCTTTACACTCCCACGAGAGTTGTAGATTGAGCGTTATCAACAAGCACGTCTTAATGCTTTTTAGAAATGTGTTACAACTAGATTTACAAAGATAGAGATATTGAGGCTAGCCTAAATGGGGGAGAAAATGGATATATTGTGAGCAGAGGTACACTATCTCACAAAGAGTCATGTGGCAGCCACTCTTTCACTCATACCCAGTGGTCCAAATATCACCTTCATACTTACCCAAATATTTTAATTTTTTCATGAAGGATGAGGAGGAGGTTCCAGAATTTGAGTCCAAGAAAGGTCATATGGAGGACTTGCAGGATCTAGATATGCCATATGACTAGATCTTTAAAAAGGCCATACATAATATGATGGATTCTTTATTTGTTAAGTGGCAGAAGCGTGTAGAGATAGTAGTGGGTGCATCTTGTAGTAGTGTACTACCACTATCACCGCCTCTGCTAGTTAATAAGCCCCTATCTGGGGATGCTCATGACACGGACGCTTAGTGCATCCTAGGTATGTTCTTACTCCTTTTGTTTTATCTTATTTTAGATCATTAAGGACATAAAGTTTTTAGTTAGGGGTGGGGTATATCATAGCCGCCCTGGATTTTTGTTGCCTTACTTCTTTTCTTGTCGGCTACGATATGATTGTAGAACCAGTATGTCTAGATTAAAATGTGTTGTATTGTGTTTTGTTTTGTATTATGTTTTGTTTTTATATAATTAGGTGATTTTTAAGTATTTAGGGCAGTTTTCAAGCTTTTGATAGATTTTTGAGAAAACATAATACACTTTTAAAATCATGTTTTAGAACTGTGTGAATGTGTGAAACATTGTGGATCATGTTATGACATTCGGATTAGGGACATGATAATCACTTGCTAGAAATTTCATGAACCAGAAAAGTAGTAGCTTTTAATATTGGCTCTGTGCCATGAGTGTGTGAAATGCTACTTAGTTTTCTTTGTGTGTTGAATTCAAAACTTGCTTGGTTAGTCTTGCCTAGGTTTTAGGATAGTTTCTTAGGAAAGGATCATAGGCCATTTTTTATTTTAGTCCATTTGTAGCCTAAATGACCTTCCCAGAGTGAAATAATATTCCTTGATCTCTATCTTGAGCCTTATAGCCTGTTTTTCTTATTTCACATATCACTTTCCCATTTGTGTTACAACTACCTATTTTGGCCCCGTCCTCCTTGTATATTATGCTCCTCAACTCAGGCAAATCTCCTAAGTTGAGGGCGAATATCATAGGGGTGTATATGTAAAGTAGGTATATAGAGGGTAAAATAAGAGAAAAAAAATTAATAGGGATGGGTGTGGTAGAAAAGAAAAAAAAAATCATGAAAAAGTGAAAAATAAATAATAGAAGACCACACCAACCTGAATGTGTAATAAGGAATAAAAAGGGAGAAATAAGGGTGGAATAAAAAGAAAGTTGTCTAATAAGTAAGACCCCAAGGTTAGTGTAGTGCTAAGGAGGCGTAATTACTTAGTGTGTCCATATTTACCATACCAATCCCCCAATCCTACATTACTAGTGGAGAAAAGTCCTATTGTGATCCTAACTCGACTGTCTAGATGCTAAGGTAAAGAAAAAAATAGCAAGCCTATGGTATTTGATGCACATTGATTTGAACTTCTCTTCTGAGTATGAGTGTCTCTTGACTATCCCTGCATTAAAATGCATTATTTCATATGAGTGACTGGGACATCTTTATTGTGTGTCACATGAGTCATATTGCTAGTTGCTTACGTGTTTGGGTAGTGTAACTTGTACATATGCATGTTTGTCTATTGCTAATGTAATGCCATACCTTGATCCCATTGTGTCGCATTATTGTGCTTCATTTTTATACATAATTAGTTTTTAAAAGTGAGATAAGAGGGGGCGTTGTGATTTGAGCTTAAAGTATTGATTGATTGCCTTGAATAACTTAGAAACTCCTAATTAAGTGTCATGTTTTTTTGTGTTGTGTTGCCTAAGGACATGCAAACATTCTAAGTTGAGGGTGTTGATGTTCTATAGAAATATAGAACTTTTGACTCTTAAAACTATAGAAATATGCAAGTTTCTTAGATTGTTTTGTTAGATATCATGTGTTTTGGGTATGTTTTGAAGGAAACTAGGTTTTAACGCTAAGTTCGTGAAAAAGATGAAAAATAGTGTTTTTAGCTACTTATTTGATCAATTTTGGGTATTTATGACACTTTCCAAATTTTCGTGACCAAAGCATGTGATGAAAGTTGAAGATTTAAAGCTTGGTTACAAGTATTGGCAGGCTCGACACTTAACTATGTCTATATGTGGACCACATGTAGCACATGTCGTCTATATAAGACTAAGGTAGTACCAAAAGTGAAGATCTCGGGAGTAAAAGATATGAAAAATAACTTTTGGTACTTACCTATGTCAACATCTGGACCGTATGTAGCATATGCGGACCACAATGGGTAAGGTAAAGGCCAAAAGTCCAAATTCTGGAGAGCAGAAGCTATTGGATATTTTTATAGCACATGCAGGTGTCTACATGAGCCCAGCCCCAGGCTGCATATGGCACATGCGCGCAAGGATAGGCCACATGTGTACACCACATATGGCCACCGATTCTTTTTTTGTCCTTTTTTGTCTGGGCTTTGATTTTAGGGTTTCATCATGTACTATAAATACCCCTTATCTGTTTTTAGTAGAAGTTATGCACTCTTGATACTTACAAGCCTATTTTGATTCATTCAATTTTGGTCTTGGAATGCTCTTGTATTGATTTCGGTTGATTAATTCAGTTATAGTTTTGGATGTTTACCTGTGATTATTGTGATTTCGTCTTATTCTTTCAATCATGAATGTTGTTGATTACTTCACAAGCATGAGAGGCTATAAAACCTTAGCTAGGTTTGTCGAAACCTATGGGGATTGATGATGTAGGAAAAGTGCTATTGTTGTTTAGAACCGATACCCATGCATGCGTCATGTTATCTTCACTTTAATAGATATCTTAGCGGTTGCAAATTAGTATCTCGCCTAGATTATTGCTATTTACTCCAAAAATTGAGTAGTGACTAGGAAAATATAACTACAACAATAATTTGAAGTTTAGCTGTCGATTGAGGCTACTAGGTATTATCTAAGTAAAAAGGTTAGCTATTATCTAATATCTAGAGACTCAAATAGTAGTAGTTAACTGGGATCAAGATAAGGGTTAGTAAGGCGACATCTTGAGACTCTAAAGGTAATGGGTAAAATCCATCTGCTCATCCAAAAGACTGTAGATGGAACGTAACTTGTCAGATTCTTCATGCACGGTATCATATTGGTTCAATAAAGCATGATAATCCTATGGAGTTGAGAAGCTAGGGGACACACAATCCTAGTGTTCACTTATGACTGATTACAACTAAAGTTGATATTCGCCACTTGTTCAATATTGCTACTCAAAACCCATCATTTACTTTTCCAATTTTTCCTGTTGATTACAACATCTTAGAGTCACGATTCCATATTTTCCCTTAAGATTTGGCCCCAATATTTGTTGGGTTACTATATTTGACAGTGACTGCATAATCTTCAGAGTGGAGGTGTAGCTTGGGCGTTACCAGTCATGGAGGTATACTTCATTAATCAATGAACCACTTCCCAGTCCTTCATGATACCATTACAATATATCTATTTACCAACATGGTATCATTTAGGTCTACTTCAGTCTTTTAGCAAGATACTTCTTACTCTTCTGTGATACCCATATGCATATATTATACTAAAACTTACACCAAACTTTGATATTTAATTTTTTATATCAATTTAACAAGTTTTTCATAAAAAATAATTACAAATATAAGTATTGTATTCATTTGTAAAAGTAAAATAAAAAAATATACGAAAAA
Organism: Capsicum baccatum var. pendulum; assembly: GCA_030864225.1. NCBI lineage: Eukaryota > Viridiplantae > Streptophyta > Magnoliopsida > Solanales > Solanaceae > Capsicum > Capsicum baccatum. The sequence goes on along the minus strand of CM061558.1, from coordinate 67,141,339 downwards.
GGGCTTAAAATGCCCTTCTACTATGTGAAATGGTGCATAAATGCCTTTCATCTATATATTGAGAAATCCCCCTTCGTCTACCTATTGGGGATATTATCCCTTTCACTTAACAGATCAAATTGACCCCACTTCATTAATGAAGTGTATTTTTTAATTGGACAATTGATTATTAATTAAAATAATTAATTTTTATGCAAACCCCCAACCCACCCAAATCTAATAACCCGATCCACGATCCACCCCACCTATTAAGCCCGATTTCTAGTTCAGTTTTTTGTATGCAGAATGCAGAATATAGTTGTTCTTTGCTTATTTTTCTAATGCCTTGTTATATAGAGTGCAAATTTTTTTTATTAGTTTTCTTTAGATTTCTGTGTGCATTATAGTGTTTCCAATAATGATATACCTTTGAAAATTTTGAAACTTGATGAAATTATATGCCTTGTGTAATACCCTGGTAGAGCTGGAATTTAGTGTAGTGTTTTGATTATGAGTTTATGATGTTTTTAGTGTAATACCCTAATGGATCTCTGACTCCTACTTCTATGTAATTATTCATTGTGGCTCTAAAATTTGGATAATGGCAAAAACTTGGCTATGGAAACTTTACTTATGCAAAATATTAAAGTTGTATCTGTAGATCCATAAGTACAAAGTTTTGTTTATCCTTGCAGGTCATCCTCTAAGCCTATGCCTCTTATCAGGTTCTTAATATAATCTGAAATATCTAAAATTATATTTGTTGATCTATGAGATAACCTATTTACCTCAAAGGTAAGGGAAATATTTCTGTACATTTATCCATACTAAACCCTCTTTTGTATGATTACACTATGTATATTGTTGTTGTTCTGTTACTTTATTCTTACTTCTTACAAGTTAATGATTTTATCAGTGAAACAAAAAATAGTTCTTTGTGATTTTCCATCTAGAATATTGTAAGTTCTTGCGATATGACAATTTACTAATGTATTTGGTAAAGTATAACTGGTGCTTATATTACGTTGTTGTTGCAGATCAAAAGAACCAAGTGGCTCTTTCAAATTGGTGAAGTTTAGAGGTTCATGATTACTGGCTTAAAATGTTGTACTATCTTATTCCACTACCAAGTTCCATTCCTTAATGAGAATTATAATAAGAAAACTTACAATCTATGTGTTCGATTGAGAAATAGTGGAGGAAAAAAAAAGAAGAGTGGATGATCGATGATAAATGAGGTTAATTTATTTAGATTAACAGATTGGGGCTTATTAAGTGGAGCGGGTATGGATCAGGTTATTAGGTTTGGACGGGTTCGGGATTTGCATGAAAAATAAATTATTTCAATTAATAATTAGTTGATCAATAAAAAAGTGACATGTCATTAATAAAGTGTAGTCAAGTTGATCTGTTAAATAAAAGGGCAAAACAACCCCAATAGGTAGATGGGTAGGCATTTCAAGTACAATAGGTGAATGAAGGGCATTTTTGCATCATTTCACATAGTTGAAGGGTGTTTTATGCCTTTTTCGATAAAATGTATTCTCATTACTTTAGATTTTAATGAATAAACTAGTGATTTAGGTACTTTTCTTGATAATTTATTATTGGAGTCTAATTATTTAATGTTTATAGTTTTTAATTTTAAAATAGTTTATCCCCAACAATAAAAGAAACTAATCTTCTTAATTATGTTTTTATGTAATGTTGATGTCATGACCCAACCTACGGATTATGCGGGCACCTACCTAACACCTTCTCTAGATAGGTGAACTCTTACAATTCTACATTTGATTTATGCAAAAGTTAAAAATCATTCATTTTCAAAATCATAATCCAGTTAACATCATATGTATAAATCAAGATTAATACATTTGATATGTAAAAGCAATGCAAAAAAAAATAAAAAATGGCTCTCCCGAAACTAGCCTAAACCGGCACAAGGAAACTAAATGAAGAATAGGAGAATCTATGACACAACATACATGCAAATACAGAAGGAGAGAGTTGTTTCTGAGTGATCGCCATCGCTGCTGTTGAAATCCCAACTAACCTATACCATGGATAATATTCCTGATTGGAGATATAGTAAGTGTAGCATCAGTACAACCATATATAGTGATAGGCAACATCAGCCGACCAAGGTTAGAAACAAGTAACATTAATAATAAATAAGGAGAAATCATAGCATCAAGTAAGGTTCTACTTCTTAAATCCCAAGTTATGAATTAATTAACACCACATCCTTATCATCTCTATGGCCTACCATCATTTAATATTTTCATATATGTTTTTCCTTTGATCATGAACTCTAACTTAAATATTTTAACCTTCACTAATTCATTATCTCAAATTCTATAACTCCTAATTCACACTAGACCAAATCTTTTCGATACTCACTATCACAATGCACTATGGGTTTTAACATCATAATGACTTAGAATTATAACGACCCTGTGGGATGACATTGTAATACCATATGCTCTCATAATATACACTTTAAACAGTTACTAATTAGACTTGAATTGAAATGTACCATGGATTCATGATATGCTACTATATTCCATCAATACTACCAACGGAAAAACCCTCTCAAGAATCAATAATAATACATAAAAATTAAAACATAACAGGATGTCAAGGCATACAATGAATGCATGTATGCAAGATATGCGTAGCTTCTCTTTCTCTTCTCAACCTCATTAACATCATTTCCCTATTATGAACATCATAATACAAAATAATATCATCACCACCATCATCAACAACATCATGAATATTATGATTTCAATAACAACATCAACATCATCAACAACAACATCATAAATATCATGATTTCAGAAATAGCATCAACATCATTATCACCTTGAAGTGTCATGGACTTATAACATTATAGATACCCCATGCTATAAATATTTGCACATATAAAGCTATTTATATATGAATATGATAGTTTCTTGTATGATTGCAGGGTAAATAGGCTCAAGAAAGGAAGGTAGTAAATATTAGACAAAAAGGGCATCAAGTAATCAAATATACAACCATGGGATTTGACCACATTCATGCCAATGCTGCCATAATATGATTTAGAGGATGAGTTTCAGGTGTTGCTCAGAAGAGAAACTCCCATGATCATACATCGATCATATGATCATACTATCTGATTATGGAAAGGGTGAATGAAAATAGGCTTACAGGATTTAAGTGTAAAGAGGATCAGATGATAGCATCCCACAATTGTACCTTGATGTCATGATCGCAATATGAGTTCATGGGAAGGAGTTCTAGATTTGCATATTTCAGAAAAGTGTTGGATGATCAAATGACAATATCATACAATAATAGGTTGATATAACTCATCCATACTAAGAGCCATATAAGTGAAAATATAAAGATGATAAAAGTTATGAACAAACTAAAAGTACCATGGGATGATCGTGGGTTTTAACCATGATCATACCTTTCTGTCGACTGAGTCCACCGATCAAGATTTCCTATTTTTTTTAGAATAGGACTATTTTTTTCTATAAATAATCTTATAGGGTTATTTTTATAAGGTTACACTACTCTACATATTACAACATTTTATTTTGAGATTCTAGGGCACATTCTTGGAATATTACAGACATCATTTCTAGGGTTATTAATTCAAGTTAAGATTTTGGTGTTTTATTCTTATTCTAAGTTCATAATAATATTTTCATCTTTGAATTATTCTTATTTAAATGAAATTATGAGTAGCTAAATACTGCAACTAGGGTTGTGGGAACTATGATGAATTAATGAATGGAGTGAGTGCGAAGCAATTCTAGATTGGTGTGTTTGCATGTATTGGTATTTCCTTCATTATGATTGCTTTTGTAATAATTGAAAACATTAGGAACTCACCTGTATTCTAAACTTGATCCAGAAAAAGGTAGATATTAGTAAAATAAAATAACAATAGAGATTTGAAGCTATAAACCTCCATCTAATAACTTGACCCATAACAGGGATTGTTAATTTGAGATCAAGAACAAGGTTTAGATATGAAATACGTAAAATCATAGAGAATAATAGTGAAAGTCATTTAAACAATGCCGAGAGATATTTAGATAAACCTATCCTGTTAGATTTTACATGCTATATGTAGAATAGTTTGCTAGCATGAGAAACCTGTACAGTTATGAAATCATGGGATCACAATCCTAGTTCTTTCTCATCTTGATTACAAATTCAACAACCAACAACTATTATTGTTTCTTTTTTATTCTACAAAATCCCTCCTCGTTTAGTTATTTTCTAGTTACCTAGGCAAACACTTTATAGAATTTTGACCTATTCCCTGTGGGATCTACTCCAACCTAGTTAGGTTTTATATTTGATTCAGTGATCACTTTATACTTTATGAGAGGTATAATTTGGGAAACTTCAAATTTTGGCACCACCTCTGGGTTAATATGGAGTTGATTGATTATATATGCCAGCCTGCTAAACAAAAAAGATAGATTGTCTAGATGCACTTGATGTGAGAGATTAATTGATAAGAAATAGGGGAAATTAGCATCTATATCAATATATTTCTATTTATGATGACCTTAAGAAAGTCTTGGGTTATGTAGAGCCAACTGAAATAGGTACAATCATTCCACCAAAACTACTTCAAGGTACTAAGTTTGACATCACGAGTGTGATGATCCAGCTATTATATTTTAAAGGGGTGTTTGTTGGCCTACCTACTAATGATGAAAACATATATATCATGAACTTTGTAGGGATCTGCACTTTATATAAACTACCTAAAGTGATTCAAGCGGCTATTCAACTTAGGCTATTTCTATTCTCTATAATGGGATATGCTACTTTATGGTTAGGTGAATTTCCTTGTGGATCTATTATGACTTGGGATAAGTTAAGATCTCTATTCTTGGATAGTTTTTTCCACCCTCCTAAATACTGCAATTAAAAGATGAGATATATAACTTTTGACATTTGTATTTAGAGGCACTATACAAGATATGGTTGAGGTTTAACAAGAAGCTGTAGAATGTGTGAAATCACAAGATAAAAAATTGCTAGAGATCATCTACAGATCCTTGAATGCTAACACTAAGGTTGTAGCATATACTATCATTGGTGGGGCCTTAATGAGTTATAATTAGAGCATGTTTCTAAGATCTTAGATCATATTATGAAAACTAACCAAGCGTGACACACTCTGGAGGCAGACAAATTAACTGGTAGTTATACAATCGGAGCCTTTAATGAGTAATGAATGCTAATGAGATAGTGACCTAAGAGTTGGAATAGCTGAGGACTAAGATTGGATTTCTTATGAAATAATTTATGGCAGTTGAAATAGAGAAGGTCAATCAATGGATGCACGAGGTAAGACTACTAGATATGAATATTTAAATTTTTAGAAAGAGGACTAAGATTGTGATTGGAAGTAGAAAGATGATTATAAAGACAAGAATGTACCTTATGTTCTATTAGGGAACTATGATGTTGAGTCTAGAAATTCAAGAATGGAAGCTTTGGTTGCAAAACTTGTTAAGGGGCAAGAGATCTAAGAAAATTGTCTTAAGGAGATCAGCTCAGACATTTTATAGATGCGCTAAAAATTTGAATCTCATGTGACCACCATTAAAAAGCTTGAGAAGTAGCTTGGGAAGATGTCTACCGAATTGAACCAACATTAATCGAGCATACTTTTGAGAAACACAATTCAAAATCCTAATAATAATAGCATTACCTAGCCATTACTACCTGAAGTGTTAAGGATGATATTGATCCACCTATACCTATAGTTGATGACAAGAGGGGAGAACCCATTACCATTGATGATATAGATGAGAATGAAATAGAGAATTTGGTGGTAAATGAGGATGCATCTCAAAAGCCTCTAGTTGTTGGAAATGAGGCTAAGTCTAATAAAGGGAAAGGTAAAAAGGTCACACCAGTATATAAGCCCATTCTATGACCTCCTTCTCCTCCTCCTTTTCCCATAGATTGAAAAAGTAATCCAAAATGGAAAAATATCAAATCTTATTTTGATACTGAAGAAGTTGTTAGTAAAGATCCTTTTTGCGAAGGCTTTAAAACAAATGCCAGGCTATGCAAAATATATGAGGGACTTGATGACAAAGAAGAGGACTATGATTTTTGAGCCAGTTGACAATGTGAACTATTGTAGTGTAATTGATTCTCACTCCTTAGTTGGGAAATAAAATCCAAAAGCTTTCACGATTTCTTGTATTATCGGGTCATTGAATTTTGCAAGGGTTTTATAACGTATGTGCTAGCATTAACCTGATGCCTCTAGTAGCGATAAGAAATTATGGTTGGGGTTTTCTTAAGCGACTTTTTGGGGATTTTGATAGCATATTGCACCGTGATAAAGCCGATGGGATTCTTGTGTGACATGTTGGTGAAGTTATCATCTTTGGGATTCTTGACTGTGAGGTTGATTTTATGGTTCAAATTATTTTGGAAAGGCCTTTTATCATGAATGGATGGGCACTAGTTGATATACAAACTAGATAAATAAAGTTTTGATTAAACAATAAGCAGTTTACTTTTAAGGTATGCTAAACCAAAAGGTAGCAAAAAGGCATGAATGTAATCTTTGTGATAGATACAATAAATAAGGATGATTTGGTAGCTTATTTTGAAGTGAGACTCGGTGTTGAGGAACTTGTAGCTGTAATAATAAATTTTAACAGTGATAGTATAGATGAGTATGATGAGATAGTGAGCACAGTTGTTGTAGGGGTTCACACAATTCTGCACCAAACAAGTTGGATCTTTTTCTGAAGAATAGTGTGACCCTACCAGCTAAATCATCTATTAAAGAGCCTCCTAATTTGGAGCTTAAGTGTAACGACCCAATTTGCTGAACCAGAATGCTACACAGTGCTCATAACCCCAAAGGACCACAAACTAACCCATGACTAATATCCATACCTGTATACTTCATAAGTGTAATGCCCTGCAAAATCATCTTCTAATCTGAGCCTTAGAGCGTATTCAGTAAAGCGGGAATCTGAGTCTAAAAGTTTCAGAAATATCCTCCCAAGTATGAAATACTTTGAATCATGTGTAATGTCCCTAATTTCAATTCTTTTTCATGTAGATCATTGAATAAGCTTTTCATAAATACCAAATTCGCCCAAATCTTACACTCGGGTGAATAGTTAGAGCTATTTTAGTGTGACAGTGTGCCACCTGGCACTTTAGCGCATCGCTGCGCTAGCCAAAATGGCAATTTTCAAATTCCAGGGAGCCTTTGCAATCCCACCGTATCATTGGATAGTTTCAGTTTGCAACCAAAATGGCAACGCAGTTTCTACCGCGTCGCGTTATGCAGTTTCCCAATTGTCCAATTTCTAATGAACTAGCGCGATTATGGTGCGTCACGCCAGCATATAAAATTAGGAATTTTTTAGTTTAATTCCAAGGGATTTTTGGTCTTTTCCCAATTTCCCCAGCCTCTATAAATACCCAGCCAAGGGATCTCAACCTCAGTTCTCTCCTTTCACTCCAAAAACTAGGGTTTCTAAAATCAAAACCCTCTCTTTTTCATCAACAAAAATCCAGAAAGATTTAGATAAATCAAGAAACCTCTCCAAGGCTTTCAAGAAAAGAGTTTATCCAGGTATGTAGATGTTGATTCTTAGGTCCCTTTCATCCAAGAAGCTCAAGTACCCTCTTCTAAAACTCAAAAATTTTATGATTGTAAGATGTTAATGATTAATGTGAGTTGAAATTGATGTTCCATGTGTTGTTGAGTTTTGATTCATTCTTGTCTACAAGATTTAAGAACTTGAACCCTAGTATGTGGAATTCTTGTATTGGTGGTGATAAACCCTAGTATGTGGAATTCTTGTAAGGGTGGTGATGAACTAACTTAATGATGCTTCCTTTATGAAGTGTTCATGTTAAATAGGAGTAGAAATTGTTGAATAAGTTAAGCATGTCCCCCATAAGTTTGATAAAGAGCTTAGGTGAAACATAAGGGCCATTATAGTATCTTGAACAGGAAACCCCCAAATTGGGAGCCAGTCCATGCATGCCTAGTGTTTGATAAAATTCCTTAGTGAATGAAATGTGCCATGATAGTATGAAATCCTCAAGTAGGTGTAGACCCGTACTTGCTTAGTGTTGTTGAAAGAACTTAGAGAACAAGTCAAGATATGATGACTGTAAATTCCACATAAATTCCCCAATTATGTGCTCTTTGATATATGCTAAGCTTTTAATACATGTGAAGTGGTTAGAAAGTAAGTTGAGACTGGATAGTATGAAGTTTTCCCCAAATCATGTGATGTCTAAATACACGTCAAGACTGATTTAGGTGTGAAGTACTTGACGTAAGACCTTATTGAAGGAAGTTTAATCTTGTAGAATGTTTCCCTACGCTAATAAATGTTGATGTTTCCTAAATGCTTGATGCGATGCCTTAATTATTGTAAATGTGAAGTTATGTTATGTTTCCTAAATACTTGAAGAGATGATTTAATGATAATAATGATGAATGAAAGACTGTGATGATGAATGAATGATTGTGATGGTGATGATGATGATGAATGAATGGTTGTGATGATGGAGAAATGATTATGCTTTATTTTATGTTATCGAGTCCTTGGGGTCTTTATACCCAATAATTTAGCTGTCGTCTAGAGCCCGTGCCAGTTTCACGATAGTTCCAGTCGAGCCATGATTCTCAGAACTCAGTGAATTATAGAACGCTATATCCTCAGACAGTTATAGAACTTAAGAAATCTGAGTAACCTCAGTTATCTCTGTAATCTCCATATTGCTAGTAATCTAGCCTCAGTCCTGTAATCAACTCAGATCCAATAGTATTCAAGTATTTAATTCTAATCTCAAAAGCAATTTAAATAATCTATTCAAGCTCTGTATCGTCAGTCAGACACCATGATTCAGTACCATTTCCATCAGATACAGAACTAAGTGATCTCAGTGAAACTCAGTCAGATATTTTGAGAAACATGATCAGTATCAAATTCAGTTAAGTTGTGTTCAGTTAAGAATTCAGTCAGAGTCTTTCAGTTGGAAGTAGAAACTAGCACCAAGTGAGGGAATGGCGGCTCCTTCCATTAGCGAGAGAGAGATCAGAGTCGTTAGTAGAAATCCTTAATCTCCTAAACTGCATAGCCAACGTAGGATACAGGCGTCACTATCTATAAATGGTTGTCACCTCCAGAGAGAGAGTATTTGACTATTATATTGCCCTAGGTCAACATTTTTGTAACGGTTATCCTTCAGAGAGGGTTGACCAAAGAGAGGTCTTTACCCGTTGAACGGTATTGACACCCTTCCAACTGGGGTTATAGGTTCGACCCCACTAGTGGTGGTTGGGGAATGTCGGTTAAGTAACTACTTCCCACAGTTTCAGTTTCAATTTCAGATTCTGTCTCAGTCTCAGTATCAATCTTCAGAAATCAGGACAGTTAGATACAATCATCTATCTCTACGAGGAACTCAGATTGTTCCATTGATTTATGGACCATCTGTTAGATAGTCTTGGTCTCATATACATTTATTTCATATCATATCCAGAGATATGCCGCCAAACAGGCTTGATCATAATCTCAGATTCTATTGAGTATTCTTGTTGTAAGATTTAGATATGATTATTTACTTACCATTGATAATAGCTTCCTTAATAATCCGTTAGAGATGTTGATCTTTAATCTTGTCAGTCGAGAGTAGTAATCTCAGAATTTAGTCATCGATGTAAGTATATCTAATTTCTCAGTCATTAGTATCAGATAAGTCAGTGTCTCAGTATCTCAGTGTCAATAGTGAGTTTAGTCTGCAGTAAGGCAGTATCCGAGTTTCAGTCTCTAGAGTTGTGATGATTGTGACTATGGTCTATGCATTCACATATTTGTATGTATTCTCGTGCGTCTTTTTCATGATTATTCAGTTTAGATATTATGCATGCATGAGCCCTTACATTTAGCCTACCTCGTCTACATACTCGGTACATTCCTGTACTGACGTATTTTGCGCTGTGGTGTTCTATTTGCCACCATAGGTTCAGATGCACAGGATCTAGAGTTTCCTCAGTAGTTCAGTCCCAGCCAGCAACAATAGCCATAGTCGCGAGTCCTCTTCTTTTGTGCATGAATCTCGATTTACTATTATTGCATCATATTTTGTTTACTTTCAGTTAACGGAGTTAGTTAGGGACCTGTCCTATCAACTCCACAGTTCAGATAGTTTAGAGGCTTTTTAGATGGATGTATTAGTATTCAATTTTCAGTTTTGTTTATTCATAGATGTGTTGAACCTTATGGCTAGTTTTTGTATTTATTTAAGATATTATACAATGCACATGTACAGATATCAGTAAAAGGGTTAGCTTATGGTCCTTCGAATCATAAGGACCATGTGACATCTCGGGATAGGATCTCGGGGCATTGCAAACTTGGTATCAGAGCCTAAGGTTCAAGAGTGTTCTAGGGAGTCTGAAAAGCCTCATCTAGTAGAATCTTGTGAATAGGTGTGTTGTGCGCCATATTTATGTACAAGAGGCTATGAGATATTTTAGAGCAGTGTCCCTTCTTTCAGTATTTAAATCGTGCGAGTGAGCATGAGCTCAAGTCAATTCTCAGTCTAATCCACTTCTTCCTTTCATTTACAGAGTATGCCTCCTCCCAGAGATTTTGTCCATAGGGTTGATGACCATCCCCCACAGCCAGTAGATCCTGAGAGTAAGAGTGTGTCACATGTAGTGTTTTGGGCAGCTTTATAGGTGCTAGCCTATGTTGTGACTAATGTTTGATGCAATTGTCAGGATGCAGCCCCACATCAGTAAGATGGGAATTCTGCCACAACCAGGGTTAGAAATTTCATGAAAATGAACCCACCAGAATTCTTTGGGTTAGTGGTAGGTGATGACCCACAACTATATCTAGAGGAGGTGAAGAAGATCACCCAGATTATGCAGGTTTCTGAGGAGGAGAGTGTTGAGTTAGCATCTTATAGGTTGAAGGATGTTGCTCATGATTGGGTAGTGATGTGGGAGAAGAGTAGAGGGGAGAATAAAGCTCCCATGACTTGGCTAGAGTTTTAGAGTGCCTTTCTAGATAGATTCTTTCTGATAGAGACGAGAGAGGCTAAGGTAGAAGAGTTCATGAACCTTAGGCAAGGTTCCATGACCGTGAAAGAGTATTGTATTAAGTTTAACCAATTAGCTAAGTATGCTCCCGACCTAGTAGCTGACCCTAGATAGTGTATGAGTAAGTTTTTATCTAGGGTATCGAGTTATGTGTTGAAAGAGTATAGAGATGCTACACTCGATAGAGATATGGGTATTTTTAGGCTAATGATGCATGCGCAATAGATTGAGGCAGATAAGATAAAAGAGAGAGAGAGAGAGAGAGCAAGAGAGCCAAGACAAGTAGTCGTGATTTCTCTCAAGAAGGGTCCAAGAGTGGTAGTCATTCTCAGCATGCTCGAAGATTTATACTCCCAACTTTATCTTCAGCTAGAGTGCTCGCACCTGTGTTTGAGGGTGTCAGATCTGAGAGAGTGTCAGACTTCAAAGACCATAGTAGCGCTAGTGGTATTCGTACCTATCCGCGTTGTGGAGAGTGTGGAAAGCACCACAAAGGAGTGTGTAAAGCCGATAGCAATGTGTGCTTCGAGTGTGGTGATCCAGGCCATAGAATGCGAGAATATAGAGTGCTGGCTCAAAGGGGTAGACTTTATACGCTTCAGGCTTGCCTTGATTGGGAAGGATTCCCTAGATAGACCCGGGTATGTTATGAGCCCTTCATCTTTATAATATGCATTGTTAGATACTTTGCTTTCATTTTGAGATTATATGCTAGCATGAGTCATGCATGACTTTCATATCTTAGTTGGTTAATTATGACCTAGTCTGTAGGTTCCCCACGTACTGCCCTAGTATTTTAGCGAAGTGCATTTAGAGGGACATAAAGTCTCAAAGGGGAGATACCCCATAGTATTATGATGTTTTCATTTCATTAGATTCATCCAGGTACATGTTCCAATTTTCTTTCTGAAGTTAGCATCAGTTGTTATTGCATTGTCAGTCATGTATTCATGAGATCAACCCAGTTATGAGTCCATGCATCAGATATGCATGTGTGTTATGAGAATTTATCTATGAGTAGATTCACTCAAGTATTCCATGCATCAGATATGCATGCCCAGTATGAGAACTCTGTATGTCAGTTGTTCCAGTAACATAGACATGCCTTGAGATGTTTCCGTTTCTTGAGTAAGTTCTGTTGATTCGTGTTCTCAGTTTATCAAGCGACATTCGAGGATGAATGTTCCCAAGGGGGAGATAATGTAATGCCCCATAAAATCCTCTTCCAGTCTGAGCCTTAGAGCTTATTCAGTAAAATGGAAATCCGAGTCTAAAGGTTTCAAAAATATCATCCCAAGTATTAAATACTTTGTATCATGTGGAATTTACCTAATTTCAATTCTTTGTCATGTAGAGCATTGAATAAGATTTCCATCGATACTAAATTTGCCCAAATACGACATTCGGGTGAAGAGTAAAAGCCATTTTTGTGTGATAGTGTGCCACCTGGAACTTTAGCGCATCGCGGAGCCAGCCAAAATGGCAATTGTCAAATTCCAGGAAGCCTTCGTGATCCCATCGCATTGCAGTATAGTTCAAGTTTGCAACCAAGATGGCAATGCGATTTCCACTGTGTCTCACCGTCATGCAGTTTCCCAATTGTCCAATTTCCAGTGAACTAGCATGATTATGGCGCGTCGTGCTACCATTTAAGATCATGGATTTTTAAGTTTAATTCCAAGGGATTTTTGGTCTTTTTCCCTTTCTCCAGCCTCTATAAATACCCGGCCAAGGGATCTCAGCCTCAGTTCTCTCCTTTCACTCCAAAAACTAGGGTTTCCACAATCAAAATCCTCTTTTTTTTCATCAACTACAATCAAGAAAGATCTAGATAAATCAAGAAACCTCTCCAAGGATTTCAAGAAAAGAGTTTCTCCAAGTGTGTAGATGTTGATTCTTGGGCCCCTTTCATCCAAGAATCTCAAGTACCCTCTTCTAAAACTCAAAGATTTTATGTTTATAAGATGTTAATGATTCATGTGAGTTGAAATTGATGGTCCATGTGTTGTTGAGTTTTGATTCATGTTTGTCTACAAGATTTATGAACTTGAACCCTAGTATGTGGAATTCTTGTGTTGGTGGTGATAAACCCCAGTATGTGGAATTCTTGTGAGGGTGGTGATGAACTTTATTAATGATGCTTTCTATATAAAGTGTTCATGTTAAATAGGAGTAGAAATTATCGAATAAGAGATGCATGTCCCCCATAAGTTTGATAAAGAGCTTAGGTGAAGCATAAGGGCTATTATATTATCTAGACTAGGAAACCCCCAAATTGGGAGTGATTCCATGCATGCCTAGTGTTTGATAAAATTCCTTAGTGAGTGAATTGTTCCATGATAGTATGAAATCCCCAAGCAGGTGTAAACCCGTACTTTCTTAATGTTGTTGAAAGACCTTAGAGAACAAGTCGAGATATGATGGTTGTAAATTCCCCAATTATGTGCTCTCTGATATATGCTAAGCTTTTAATACATGGCAAGTGGTTAGCAAGTAAGTAGCGACAGGATAGTATGAAGTTTTCCCCAAATCATGTGATGTCCAAATATATGTCAAGACTTATTTAGGTGTGAAGTACTTGAGGTAAGACCTTGTTGAAGAAAGTATAATCTAGTATCATGTTTCCCTATGCTAGTATATGTTGATGTTTCCTAAATACTTGAAGCGATGCCTTAATGATTGTAAAGGTGAACGTATGTTATATTTCTTAAATACTTGAAGGGATGCTTTAATGATAATAATGATGAATGAAAGACTGTGATGATGAATGAATGATTGTGATGGTGATGATGATGATGAATGAATGGTTGTGATGATGGAGGAATGATTATGCTTTATTTTATGTTATCGAGTCCTGGGGGTATTTATACCCGATAATTTAGCTACTGTCTAGAGCCCGTGTTAGTTTCACGATAATTCTTGTTGAGTCATGAATCTCAAAACTCAGTGAATTATTGAACGCTGTATCCTCAGACAGTTATAGAACTTAAGAAATCTCAGTAATCTCAGTTACCTCTGTAATCTCCGTATTGCTAGTAATCTAGCCTCAGTCCTCTAATCAGCTCAGATCCAATAGTACTCAAGTGTTTAATTCTGATCTCAGAAGTGATTCGAATAATCTATTTAAGCTCTGTATCGTTAGTCAAACACCATGATTCAGTACCATTTCAGTCAGATACAGAACTAAGTGATCTCAGCGTAACTCAGTCAGATTTTAAGAAATATGATCAGTGTCAGATTCAGTTTGTTTTGTTCAGTTAAGAATTCAGTCTTAGTCTTTCAGTTGGGAGTAGAAACTACCACCGAGCGATGGAAGGGATGACGACTCCTCCTGTCAGTTAGAGAGAGGCCAGAGTCGTTAGTAGAAATCCCTGATATCCTAAATTGCATAGCCAGCGTAGGGTGCAAGAATTACCATTAGGAAAAGGCTGTCACCTCTAGACAGAGAGTATTTGAATATTATATTGCCTTAGGTGGACATCCTGGTAAGGGTCATCCGTCAGAGAGGGTTGACCAAAGAGAGGTCTTTACCCCTGGCACGGTATTGAAACCCTTCCAACTGGGGTTATAGGTTAGACCCCACCTGTGGTAGGTTGGGGCATGTCAGTTAAGTAACTACTTCCCACTGTTCTAGTTTTAGTTTTAGATTTAGTCTCAGTTTTAGTTTAAATCTTCAGAAATCTGGGCTATCAGATACAGTCATTTATCTCTATAAGGAACTCAGATAGTTCCATTGATTTATGGACCATATGTCTGATAGTCTTGGTCTTATATACTGTTATTTGATATCATATTTATAGATATGCCTCCAAACAGGCTTGATCACAGTCTCATATTCTACTGAGTATTCTTGTTGTCAGATTCAGATATGATCATTTCCTTACCATTGATAATAGCCTCCTTAATCATCCATTAGAGAGGTTGATCTTTAATATTGTGAGTTGAGAGCAGTAAGCTCAGAATTCAGTCATCGATGTAAGTACATCCAGTTTCTTAGTCATTAGTATCAGACGAGTCAGTGTCTTAGTATCTCAGTATCAGTAGTGAGTTTAGTCTACAGTAAGGCAGTATCTAAGTTTTAGTCTCTAGAGTTGTGATGAATGTGACTATGTTCTATGCATTCATGTATGTGTATGTGTTCTCATGCGGCATTTTCAGGATTATTCAGTTTAGATATGATGCATGCATGATCCCTTGCATTTAACCTACCTCGTCTACATACTCGGTACATTTCTATGCTGGGGCATTTTACGCTATGGTGTTCTATTTGACACAATAGGTTCAGAGGCTCAAGATCTAGAGTTTCCTCAGCAGTTTAGTCCCAGCCAGCAGCAGTAACCATAGTCGTGAGTCCTCTTCTTTCGAGGACGAATCTCAGTTCACTATAATTGTATCAGATTTTGTTTACTTTTAGTTGACGGAGTAAGTTGGGAACATTTCCCATCAACTCCACAGTTCAAACAGCTTAGTGGCTTTTCAGACGGATGTATCTGTATTCAGTTTTCAGTTTTGTGTATTCATATTTGTGTTGAACCTTATGGCTAGTTTTTACATTTATTTTAGATATTATACAGTGCAGAGGTACAGATATCAGTAAAAGGGTTAGCTTATGGTCCTTTGGGTCATAGCACTATGTGACGTCTCGGGTTGGGATCTCGAGGTCTTACAATAAGATAACATAATAATGCAAAAATATGCAAAGAAAGGCCATAAGGTTCGATCATGAACATAACTGAATAACGTAACATCTGTGTGGGGTAATAGAATACCCAAAACAAATCTGAAGTCTAAAACACTATAGAGTGTATCTAGTCTGCATCTAGTCTGAAAGCCTCTACTGTCTGAAGAATCTAAATAAGGAGTTGATCGGACATGTCCCCAACTAAATCCAACTAATAAGCTAATCAATGAGATAATTGAATATCATTATATCCTCGAAGGATGAGGACTCACTTCTACTCTGACTACTAAATCTGGAATTTACTGTTGTTTTAGAACTCGTTTCTCTGAACCTATGGTGTAACATAAAAAGAAAGCACCATAGCGCGAATGTGTTAGTACATATGTACCGAGTATACATATGAGGTAGCTATATACAAGGGTTTGCATGCATGATCAGTACTAATTGACTGTCTAACATGAATGTGAGAATGCATACATATATATACAACTATAACTGACAACGTGATAACATGATGCTGATACCATGGTAGCATGACAACTGAGTCAGCATACTGATAACATAACATAACTGATAACATGAATGACTGTATCTGAATATAACTAATAACATAAGTTATTGTATCTGAATATAACTAATAACGTGGGTGATTTTAACTGACAATCCTAAATATGATGGAACTATCTGATTTCTGTACGGTATCTGAGTTGATTGTATCTGACAGTTCTAAAATCTTAAGAACTATCTGAGTTCTATTACTGAGACTGATTGACTGTATCTGATAATCCTGATTCTGTAACATAAAATTATGGGAAGTAGTATCTAACTGACATGCCCCAAAGGTGCTATAATAGCTGAGCTGCGGTTTAATCTATACCCTGATTAGAAGGGTGTCAATATTGCACCACTGGTAAGGACAATATATGAGTAAATCTCATATAACAGGTAACTCTAGTGAGAACGGTAGGAACCCTTACATAATAGGTTAAGCCACCTCATCTACCCTCATATAACAGGCTACGATGTCTCAACCTATTCTAGCTGCATAGTTCTGGAATGCAAGGATTGCTTCTAAGAATCATACCCTCGAATAATAGGTGAGTCCCAATACTTGGGTTCACTCGGTGCTAATTCCTACTCCCATCTGAATGGACACTGATCTTGATTTACAGAACTGAACTGAGCATGGACTGAGTTACTAAATTTACGTGGATGATGGAATACTACTGATATCTAACAACTGACTGAGTCATGAGATCATCGAGATTTTTCCTGAGTCATAAGACTATCTAAAGTCTAAGAGTTCATAGCTTAACTGAGAGTATCATGAAAACATTACATGGCTCTAGGCACACAGCTAAATGTTCGGGCACAAGTACCCCCAAGACTCGATGAGAAGAAACTGACATAACATAGCTTACTTAAACACATGACCAACAACACAATTCATAATTCTTATATTGACGCACTTCATCAAACATGTGATATTCATAAGCTTGTACATACATAAGAATTTCATGATATCATACTTGTTATGCATTGTTCCTTCATCTAGGCATTTAATCATACACATAATAGTCTTATAATGTGTAAACAACATTATACAACAATCAAACATCATGATTCATCTCTAATTTCATCATTCAAGGGTTTAAATCTTAGGGTTGCATGAATGTATGGCTATAATAATTAAAACAACATAGAAACTATCAACAATCATGGAGTAGAATCCAATTTCACATTTATCAACATGAAAGAAAACATACAAAGAATGAAAACATAAAGAAAATCCATAACTTGTAGTTCTATAACTAAGACTGATTGACTGTATCTGATAGTCCTAATTCTGTAACATAAAACTGTGGGAAGTGGTATCTAACTGATATTCCCCAAAGGTTCTATAATAGCTGAGATGGGGTCCAATATATGCCCTGATTAGAAGGGTGTCAATACCGCAACACTGGTAAAGACAACATGCGAGTAACCCTCATATAATAGATAACTCTAGAGAGAACGGTGGGAACCCTCACATAACAGGTTAAGCCAGCTCATCTACCCTCATATAACAGTCTACGATGTCTCAACCTATGCTGGCTATATAGTTCTAGAAGGCAAGGATTGCTTCTACGAATCACACCCTCGTATAATAGGTGATTATCCATTCTTGGGTTCACTTGGTACTAATTCCTACTCTCATCTAAATGGACACTGAACATGATTTACTGAACTGAACTGAGCATGGACTGAGTTACTAAATTTCTATGGCTGATGGAATACTACTGATATCTAAAACCTGACTGAGTCATGAGATCATGGAGATTTTCCCTGAGTCAATAGACTATCTGAAGTCTAAGAGTTCATAGCTTGACTGAGAGTATCGTGAAAACATGACATGGCTCTAGGCACATTGCTAAATGTTCGAGCATAAGTAACCCCAGGACTCGATGAGAAGAAACTGACATAGCATGGCTTACTTGAACACATGACCAACAAAACAATTCATAATTCTTATATTGAAGCACTTCATTAAACATGTGATATGCATAAGCTTGTACATACATGGGGATTTCATAATATCATACTTGTTGGGTTTTTTTCCTTCATCTAGGCATTTAATCATACACATAATAGGCATAGAATGTGTAAACAATATTATACAACAATCAAACATCATGATTCATCTCTAATTTCATCATTCAAGGGTTTAAATCTTAGGGTTGCATGAATCTATGTCTATAGTAATTAAAACCACATAAAAACAATCAACAATCATGGAGTAAAATCCAGTTTCACATTTATCAACATGTAAGAGAACATACAAAGCATGAAAACATGAAGAAAATCCATAGCTTGTAGTTAAAAAGGATTCTTAAACTTGATGGACAAAAGGAATCCATGAATGAGCACTATGCATACCTTAGTTTGTGATTTCTTGAAGATTGATGGTGAAACCTTCTTGAAATTGGACCTTCTATGAAAACCCCAACTTGAGTTCTTAAGAGTATTTGAGAAAAACATTAATATTTTTTATGAATAAGGGCTAAATCCCGTGTTTGGAAGCTTATATGGGGGGGGGGGGGGGGGGAATTAACCCTTTTGACCCTGGGTACGTAATTTAATTTTCAGTAAAATTTCTCAAATTGGGCCTTTGGCGCGATGTGCTGTTATCGCGTCGTGTCACTGGAAATTGATAATTGGGAAACTGCATAGTGGCGCGACGCGGAGCTATCGTGTTGCCACCTTATCTACGACCTGGATGTTTAGAGCGACGCGCCAGTATCGTGGAGCAACACTGGAATTTGACAATTTCCATTTGAGCTATCGCTGCGATGCACTGGAGGCTTAAGTCAAACACTGTCTCACTAAAAAGACTCTAACTCTTCGCTTGAGTTTCGGATTTAGGTGAAGTATATATCGATGGAAAACTTATTCAATTTCCCACATGATAGAAAGTGAAAATTATGGAAATACCACATGTATAAGAATGAATTCTTATTTTAAAGCAAGTTCTAACATCCTTGAGATGATTTTCGAGCTAAGAAAAAGCACGAGTATTACATCAAGGACCTTCTTTATCTATTAAGTATTTTTGGGGACCAATAATACCTTTCTAGTCATCATTGCAGCTGATTTATTAGAGTGATAGGTTGAGGCATCAGTGTCTGTTTCACAGAAGTTCAAAAGGTCCAATATATGGTCCATTGTAGATATTATTAGAATTGCACCTATAATTTATACTCACTAAATCCAAGTTAAGATGAATTGTATATGTAGAATTGAGAACTAACATAGATTGAATATACCCATACAAGAGGTCACGGAGAAAGAGATCATTAAGTGATTGGATCCAGGTGTGGTTTACCCGATTGCTAACAGCAAATGGGTAAGCCCCATCTAATGTATGCCCAAGAAGGGTGGAATCACTATGGTTCTCAATGAGAAGAATGAGTTAATTTCTATAAGTCCAATCAACAAATGTCTAGTTTACATGGACTTTGGAAAGTCGAATTCATAGATCGAGAAGGATCACTTTTCTATGACTTTCATGAACTAGATGTTAGACTGTCTTATCGGTAGAGGATGGTATTATTTCTTAGATAGTTGTTTAGGGTATAATCATAATTATATCAACCTTGAAGGATAAAAGAAGAACATCTTTAACTTTTCCATATAGGATGTTTCCATTTAAATAAATGGTGTTTGGTCTATGTAATGCTCTCGCCACTTTTCAGTATAGGATGATATCTATCTTTTCTAACATATTGGAGGACACTATTGAGTTTTTCTTGGATGACATTTTATTGAAGGTTACTCATTTGATGATTGTATGATAAATATCGCTAATGTTTAGAAGGGATGTGCGGAATGTAACTTGGTGCTAAAGTGGGAGAAGTGTCATTTCATGGTTAAATAAGAAATAGTTCTGGATCATAAGACATCAACGAAGGGGATTGAGGTTTCCAAGGTGAAGATTGAGGTGATAGAAAAATTGACTCCACCAATTTTTGTAAAGGGCATTCGAAGCTTTGTGAGATTCATCAAGGACTTCTTGAAGATTGCCAATCCGTTGTGTAAGCCATTGGAGAAATATATAAAATTTGTGTTTGATGAAACATGTCTAAAGGTGTATGAGATTCTCAAAGAGAGGTTGATTTCATCCCCCATCATTATGTCTCCAAATTAGTCTTTGCCATTTTAGGTTATATGTGATGCTAGAGGCAGGGCATTAGGTATAGTCTTAGGATGAAGGAGATAAAAGATCTTACATCACATCTACTATGCTATCAAATCCATTAACCCTACTTGAAAGTATTATGCTGTGATTGTCACGACACAAGAAGGTCTTAGCTGTGACGGGTATCTCAAGTCCAACGAGGATTGCAGACCACCCCCGTTGCCTAGTGAAATAGAATATAACACACCTAGCAGCGAATGAATTCTGAACATATATCAAGATAAAGTGATCAATAATAAAAATACACTTAGAATCCTTATTCCAAATCCCAATCCATACTAATCCACAAAGCCTCAAAATATACCAAAACCAATCTAAGTCGGGACATACCCCTACCCTGATAATGACAATGACAATGATAATGTTAATATTAACTCTTTAATTCTAGCTTATTAAAGGAACCGATGGAATGATCAAGTCTTTCGAAAAATGAAAGCTCATCACTTCATCGCAAACTGCCAATAAACCAAGCAATCCACCTAGCACTACACAAAAAAAGTAGGATTGCCTTCAGACCCTGTAACATATGGGGATACAACGTCTAGATATGGTTAGCGGGTTGAGTAGTAGTATGTAATTCCAGGATAAGGATAAAGTAATGACAATTCAAAAATACAGTTCAACTCAATGTACATGTTCACATGTATGTGCATATATATATACTTATAAAAAATACTAGGATAGGGGTCAATTCTTAGCATGCACTTTACAACTTTATCCTGGATTACGTAGCTTAACCGTCATATAATAGTACCCATGGGATATATGGTCCCCAACTCTCACACCCTTTTCGAAACCCAGTTCATGCAACAAGAACATAAGAATAATCTTATATATATGCACGGGGGACTCGAACCTCCTAATCATATCCTAAATTTACTTAAGTACCCAATCATATAATGTAATATGAGGTACTCGAACCTCCCAATCATATATTAAGATGGACTCAAACCACCTATTCTTAGGCAAGGGGATTCAAAACCCAGGCCATTTAGTGATACGCCTTGAACTAGGGCCTTGTCATAATAGGCATCTCAGGACCAAAAAGGAACAGAGATCACCCCACTACCCAATCCAACTAACCAATATATACCCTGAGCTGGATGAATTTCAAACATATATAACAAGATAGAGCTATTAACTAAAAAAAAGACTATGGGATAGGTCCAAGACCATGATCAACCTAAACAAGTCTAACCATAAAATGCTCAACCAATAACCGTACCAACGCCAAAATAATAACCAAATCCATATCCATACCATAACAAAAAGTAACAATCATAAATGAAATATAGTCATACAGTATCGCCCCAATACCAATACCAATGCCAAGGCTGATACTATTGGCGGCACCACCCATACCAATCTATAGTAGTCTCACAAAGCCTCTATCCAAAATCCAAACAACATCCAGTTGGGATATGCCACTGCTTATAGCCAAAACTAATGTTCAAGACTAAACAATTAAAAACATAAGAAACCAAAAACAAGAAATGGAGCCTTTCGACGTACGGAATCTCACCACTTTAAGTTAACAAAAGTTATTCCGGAGTCCAGTCACTGAGTTTGAGGTGCAGTATGACCAACACCTGCATCATATGGGGATACAACGTCGAAGATGGTTTGTGGTTGGAGTGCTAGCATTTAACTCAAGTATAAGGATAAAATAATGCCAATAGTTTAAATCCAATCCACCAATGCATGTAGACAATGCAATATATATATATACATATATTTATCTATATATATATATACACTATGTCGGGGTACGGAACAAGACTAGCATAAACTTTGAAAACATTAACCTGGGTTGTGTAATATTGCAGTCATAAAACAAGGCACCCAAGGGATATATTGACCCAACTCTCCCCTAGATAGAAGGGCCCCAGTGCGTAAAAATGCATGAACCAGAGAATATCCATAACCATATATGCCTAAATGGGGGACTTGACCCTTCCAGCATAATAAATGTGACTTAAGAACCTATACATATAGTGAGGGGGACTCGAACCTCCCTTTCATATGTTCATTCGGGGGACTCAAACCACCCGGTCATAAGACAACCACATCGTCTAGCGCAGTTTATAGTGTAGTCCTTAGAACTTCACTTTCACGTACTGGCAACACATCCTACTTTAAATCTAAATTTAAAACCATCATTCCATGTACACAACCATTAAGTCAATTACTTACCAAAGGCACTTCGTTGGTATTGTATTACCAACACCACTTGCAAGCGTATTACATACCATTACCATTATCAATTGACCAATCATTCATTTGACTTTAGGACTCAAACCCATTTTCTAAAAAAGAGTCTAATTCAATTCAAAGTTTAGGGACTCGAACCCATTGTCTAACAAAGACATAAATCAAGATAGTGTTTTGGGACTCAAACCCATTTATCCAATTAAACTACCAAGGTTACCATTTAAATCATTACATAGCCAACAAGGTCTTTAGAAAACTATATACCAACCATTCATATTCATTAGGGAAATGCCTTACTCAAAATACCATTTAACATGTGACTAGTTCATTCTCTTAGGCATTTACACAAACACTTTGAGGGAATACCATTACCAAGACCAAAACCAAAGTAAAAACCATCATGTTTAGGATTAGTCATGAACCATTTGTTAAACCACAATTACCAAGAACCTACATGTGCAACCATCACCAAGAACATGTATAAACACAATTTAAACCAAGAGTAAACAATACTCAACAATATATGTCAAAACCCTCAACAGTGGTTTTCAAAACCACCATTTATGAATCATAATCAATGTTTCAAACACATGATATTTTAGAACTACCAATAAGGGAAGAGTCACATGCCTTATTCAAGAAGATTCATAGAAAAAACTTGTCTCTTGAGTCTCTAGATGGACACCTTTGAAGAACCCTAAAGACATCATATTATTGAGTAACATACTACTCATACCTTAACATATGAATAATATGATGCCTAATCGTACCTTGGATAGAATACATTCAAACCATACTGATTATTATGCAAGTGAAGGGAATGAAAAATGTACCACATCATACAACTAGTATGCACAAGTCCTACAATATCCACAAAGATCAACTTAGGTAATTTTCAAAGGGTCCAAAGCTAAGGTGTTTCAATTCTCCCCCACTAAGATCATTCTTCCTCGAATGACGAATAAGGGAAACACACACATAAGTTAACACATTATTACATATAAAACTAACCTTTAAACAAGTTAGAAAATAAAGATGGAAGGAAATCAATCTTTCTTTTGACTAAGTTAGAAAACAAAGCCATGATGAAGGACACATACCTTCCGCATGAATTTCTGTAACGGGGAACAAATACAGATACTTGGACTTTATGTCCTCTTATGCTTCCCAAGTAGCTTCTTCAACCTTATGATTCCTCCTAAGGACCTTTACCAAATCCACACCCTTTGTCCACAACTGACAAACTTGATGATCCAAGCTCTCAATCAGAATAACCTCATAAGATAAGAAATCTGAGATACCCAACCCTTCTAAGGAAACGATCGATGAATGATCACCTACACACTTTCTTAATATACAGACACGAAAAACTGGATAAATTGAGCTCAAACTAGGAGGCAACTCCAACTCATAAGAAACGTTTCAAATCCTCTTCAAGACAAAGTACGGGCCAATATACCATGGATATAACTTTTCTTTCTTACCAAACCGTTTTACTCCCTTCATGGAAGATACTTGTACGAACATCCAATCACTATCATTGTACTCCAACTCCCTATTCCTCATGTCCACATAGGACTTTTGGTGACTTTGAGCAACTTTCAACCTATCATGAATCACCTTCACCTTCTCCAAGGCTTAGTGAACAAAATCAGGGCCAAACAACTTACCCTCACCAACTTCGTACCAACCAATAGATGAACGACATCTCCTACCATACAATGCCTCAAAAGGAGCCATACCAATTCTAGAGTGGTAGCTACTATTATAAGCAATCTCAATCAAAGAAAAATAGTCAAACCAACTACTACCATAGACAATCATGAAAGCACAAAGCATATCTTCTGATGTCTGCATGGTCCTCTCCGCTTGCCCATCCGACTGTGGGTAGAAAGCGATACCAAGGTACATTTTAGTTCCCAAACATTTTTGAAATGACTTCCAAAAGTGAGATGAGAACGGAGTACCATGATCTAAAATGTTAGAAACAGGAGCATTATGCAACTTTACCACCTCCGCAAGACATAACTTAGCATAATCCTTTGTTGGATAACTAATCCTAACCGGTAAGAAATGTGTAGACTTGGTCAATCTATACATTATGGCCCAAATCAAATCACATTGATTCTGAGATTGAGAAAGACTGCTAACAAAATCCATATTGATCACTTCCCACTTCCATTCGAGAAATTTAATCTCTCAGTACCAAACATTGAGTCACATGTGCTCAACTTTCACTTGTTGACACATCATACACTTATCCACATAGTTAGAAACCTATCGATTTGAATTATTCCACCAATAGAACTCTTCAAAGTCATGATACATCTTTGTCGAATCGGGATGAATAGTATAACGAGATCCATGAGCTTCGTCCTAAATCTTCTCTCTCAAACTATCAATGTCAAGAATACATAATCTGCCTTGGTACCTCAAGCTACTATCTCCACCAATCATAAAGTCAACAACCTTCTACTGACCTATATTTTCTTTAATTTTCATTAAGTTAAAGTCTAACATTTGTTTTTCCTTTATCTCAAAAACCAGAGATGACTGCAATACCTAATGCATAAACACACCACCATCCTTAGAGTTTATGAGACAAATTCCAGGATTAGTCAAACATAGAATATCCTTCACCAAATCTCACTTATCCTTACCCACATGAGCTAGACTCCCCATGGATAACCTTCTAAGAGCGTTAGCAACTACATTAGCTTTACCTAGATGGTAGTGAAGACTCATAATATAGTCCTTCAGTAACTCAAGCTACCTCCTTTTCTTGAGCTTTAACTCTTTCTGATAAACACCTCTTGTAGGCTCATATGATAAAAAAAATGTCAACATAAACCCCATAGAGATAGTAATGTCAAATCTTTAGCGTAATTACCACACGTAACAAATCAAAGTCATGAGTAGGGTAGTTCTTCTCATGAACTTTCAACTTTCTAGAAGCATAGGCCACCACCCTACCATAGCAGAAATTGTCAAAATTGAAAAGGAGCTGACGACATCTGTGATAAGTCGTCAGCCTCCTAATAAGGCATCACGCATGTCGTTACCTAATCCGAAGAGAACACCAAACTCTGTGATTTTGTTTCCATAATTAGGCTAAAGTATTTAAAGCATAGTTTAGGCTTTTCTAAAGAGAATTCTGAACCTATTTTGGAATGAACATATTTTGTTATTTTCTCTCTAGTTTCTTGGCTTGAACAAAACAATTAACTTTGAGTAGATTATCATCAATATTTTGGGATTTCTACTTTGATATAATTTGAGAAAGACTTATTTCTATTTATATTACTATAAGTTTATCTTTCAAATCATGAATTCAACTTGTTGTATCAATTATTACATTATGAATGGATAGATCCCTTTATCTCAAATTATGGAATCTATGGGTTAGGTCTTGGTAAGTTGCTAAGTGTTCAAGATTCTAAAGGTAATAGGACTCCTTAATAATTTTGAGATTTAAATTATTGTATATTGTTTGCAAACAATAGATATCACCTGATTTGATTTGATTGAGATAAGAAATCAACTATAGTAGGAAGTGAATTATTGATAGGGCCTTGGAAGCTACCATCCTTCCGTTTAATAATTGACACTGTAACAAGGTTAATTTACGTGAAATGAAGTCTTGTCAGTGAATATAAATTCCCTAAGTTCGAGAGGATTAGGTAATTAAATGCTTAAGTAGGTAGAGAGACATTTAGGCATAACTTCGATAAATACAATTTGTTGTTCCTACCTATCGTGAGAATCTTGAATCACTATTAGCATCTGTCAAGTACCAAAACCCATAGTGAACATAATTCTGGTTTTTCATAAACTCTTGATTACAAACACAAAAACTAAAGTGACCAACAATTATCTGCTAAAATCTCATAACTCCTAATTTATCGAAAACTGCTAAATATCAGTTGACTAACTCGCATACAACTCAGATTCACACCATATTCCCTGTGGAATCTGACCCCAACCAAGTTGGCTTATATATTGACAATGATCGTTTACATTCTCACATGAGAGGTGTAGTTTGAGTATTATAAAATATGACACCATTTTTGGGGAATACAGTTGTAAATTAAAGTTTGTGTGCTCTAATTGACTGTTAGTCAAGTTTCCTAGTTTTACATTTATTTGTTGTTTTTGTTTATTGCAGGATCTTTGTAGTGTATGCCAAGAACTAAAAGTTCTGGAGAACTATTATTACCATTTAATCTAGAACCTCAATGAATTAGAATAATGGTAGACCAGCAGGAGGCTGACATGTTAGCAGCCTTAGCCAGAGCTCAGATAACTATGCAAAATGTTGGTCAACAAGTACGACATTCAAATCCTAAAGATGAAGATTTAGGAGATGAGGAGTTTCTAAACCCTGGTAACCCAAGGTGTGCAGAGCAAGTAGCTTCACCAGTACAACATAATGCTAACAGGAACCATCCATTCTGAGGAAAAAAAGATTACCAGCCGGCCCAGTATGACCTCAACGATGATGATGATGGAATGGATAGAGCAGGTGCAACAGGTGCAATTATTCCTCTACCATTAGCACCTGGGAAAAAATTAAACATTATGAGTACTATGATTCAACTCCTCAATCTGAAGGGGTTGTTTGGTGGCCTTTATAGGGATGAACCAAACTTGCATCTGGTGAACTTTTTCACCATCTGTAAATCTTTTAATAACCCAGGAGTGGGTCAGAATGCTATCTACTTGAGATTGTTTCCATTGCATCTATTTGGGGAGGCAACATTATAGCTTAACAAGCTGACACTCGATTCTATAACCAACTGAAGGCAATTGAAAGGAGTTTTTATAGAAAGGTTCTTTCCATCTTCCAGGAGGGTAAAGTTAAGGGATAAGATCAACAACTTTAGATAGCTCCCAACTGAACCTTGCATGAAACCTGGGAGAGATTCAAAAAGTCGCTGGCGTAGTATCTGTACCACAATATGACAGACATACACTTGATGGAGACTTTGTACAGGGCTATTAACTCTGTAACAAAATCAATTGTAGATAATACTACTAGTGGTTCATTTGTTGATCTTACTAAATAGAGTCGGGCATGGCATACCAGAGACTCTATGGTAGTAAGCCCCACTATTTCTGTGGGTATGAATACAGAATAATATAGGATAGACAGGAAGTGTAATCAAGACATGGCGCACCCAAAAACATAGATGGACTTGCTAACCAAGGACTTGCTATCAGGTAAGACTGAGAAGGTGAAAGTTGTGGGATCTCAAGATAGAGTTGATGTTGATCCAAAAGAATAGGCAAACTATATTAATAATTAGGGGGTTTTTGAGAAAATAGCCAAAGGAATCATGTTTGGAATTATTATGATAAGCCTGGTTATAAAGATAGGAAGTAGGGAAATTGGAGAAGCAATAATGATAGAAGAAGGCTATATATCCCTCCTAGAAATCATAAGGCTGCTACAAGTTCTGAAAAGATATCCATGGAGGACATGATGGCTAAATTTTTAAAGGGAGTGGAGGCTACCAACTCAAGAGTGACTACCATGGAAACCGATCTATTATCTATTAGTCAGTTAGTAAACTCACACTCTACTTTGATCAAGCAACTGGAACGACAAATAAGACAACTCTCTATAGCACTTAATCAGAGAAAGAGTGGAACATTACCTAGTGATACAGTCCAAAATTTATGGAATGATGGCTCATATAAGGCGATTACCACTAGAAGTGGTAAGATATTACCCGGCCCTTCTGTGGGCAAGAATATAGTTAATGAGATAGTTGATGATGAATCGGTAGAAGGTGTTCCAGTGGAGTCTGAGAAGCTGGATAGTTCTGATGATGCTCCAGAAAAAAGGAAAAATAAGGAGAAGGAGGTAGTGGTAAAAACTCTTCCAATACCACCACCTTCCTCCTCAACGATTGTAGAAAAAAGTTGATGATACAAAGTTTAGCAAGTTCATGACGATATTAAAGTAGTTAACAATGAATGTGCCTTTGGTGGAGACACTTGAGCAAATGCCAAGGTAAGCTAAATTCATGAAGCACCTTGTGACTAAGAAAAGAGTGGTGAGATACAAATTGGTGGATAATCTCCATCATTATAGCGCTATTTTTATGAGGAACTTAGTGAAAAAAAAGCCATACCCAGGAGCATTCACTATTCCTTGTACAATTGGATCTTTGGAATTTGCTAAGGCATTATGTAATCTGGGAGCGTGCATTAATATGATTCCGCTGGCTATATATAGAAATCTGGGTTTGGGAAATCCCACATCCACTAACATAAAACTCGTGATGGTGGATAGGTCAGTAAAATGACCTATTGGTATTTTGTATGATGTGTTGGTGAAGGTAGCTAGCTTTATATTCCCTACAGATTTTGTCATTCTGGATTATGAGGTGGACTTTGAGGTGCCCATAATCTTGGGTTGACCTTTCCTCACAATCGGAAGTGTGTTGATTGATTTGAGAGCTAATAAGCTCTTATTCAGGATGAATAATAAAGTGGTGCAATTTGATATGTGCTAATCAATGAAGCGGCATGAAAAAATAAGTATGTTCTCAGTTGTTGATGTGTATTATGAGGATGAACAGGAGGTGTCAATAGAGGAGCAGTTTGTTGTCGAGCCTTTAGCCACAGTTCTGATAAATTTTGATCGTGAATGCATTGAGGAGTACGAAGAGACTGTTTGTGCTTTGTCAGGATTGGGTTCATACTCTTATTCTCCTAAGAAGCTATAACTTGATCTTTCGAATCGACCAATACCATCGGCTAAGCCATCCATTAAAGCACCACCAATGTTGGAATTAAAAGAACTGCATTGGCATTTAAAGTATCTATTTTTAGGTAACAGAAACACGCCACCGATTATTATTGCAGTTGATTTGGGTGAACAGAAGGTAGAAACACTTATTTTAGTACTTTAGAGGTATAAAAGAGCAATAGGATGGACTATCACAGATATTATTGGCATTTCCCCTGGCATCTGCATGCATAAAATACAACTTGAGGAAGATTGTGTTCCAATCATCAAGCACCAGCGCTATCTTATCCCACCAATGAAAGAGGTGGTTAAGAAGGAAATTATTAAGTTGTTCGATGCAAGAGTGGTTTACCCTATTTCTGACAGCAAATGGGCGAGACAAGTTCAATGTGTGCCAAAAAAAGAGGGGCATGACTATGGTTGAAAATGAAAGGATTGAGTTGATTCCACTCAGGCCTATGACTGGATGAAGAGTTTGCATGGACTACCACAAACTAAACTCATGGACTATAAAAGACCACTTTTCGATGCCTTTTTTGGACCAAATGCTTAATAGATTGGCCGAAAGGGGATGGTATTACTTCTTGGATGGTTATTATAGATATAACCAGATCTGTATTGATCCTGAAGATTAGGAGAAGAAAACATTCACATACCTATATGGAACCTTTGCATTTAAGAGAATACTATTTGGGCTATGCAATGCACCCGCTACTTTTCAACAGTACATGTGTCTATCTTGTCAGATATGGTGGAAGAAACCATAGAGGTATTTATGGATGATTTCTCTATGCTGGGAGATTATTTTGAGTTTTGTTTGGAAAACCTGAGTATGGCCTTGAAACTATGTGTTGAATTTAATTTGGTGCTTAATTAGGAGAAATGCCACTTTATGGTAAAGGAAGGCATCGTTCTCGGGCACAAAATTTCAGCAAAAGGGATAGAGGTTGATCGAGCCAAGGTTGAAGTTATTAAGAAACTACCACCTCCCATTTTAGTGAAGGGAGTGCGTAGTTTTCTTAGACATGTTAGTTTTTACCGAAGGTTTATAAGAGACTTCTCGAAGGTTGCAAATCTACTTTTCAAACTTTTGGAGAAATAAGTGAAGTTTTCCTTCGATAATGATTTCTTGAAGGAATTTGAATGCCTTAAAAAGAAGATGGTTGAGGCCCCTATCATTGTTGCTTTGGAATGGTCAAAATCGTTTGAGATCATGTGTGATGCAAGCGATGTTGCTCTTTGAACTGTATTGGGACAAAAGAAGGACAAACTATTTCATCCAATATATTATGCTAGCAAAGTAATGAATGGAACACAAAAAAACTATACCATCACTAAGCAGGAACTCCTGGCAGTAGTGTAAGCTTTTGATAAATTCAAGGCTTATCTGCTTGGGACCAAGGTGGTGTCCATAGTGACCATGTATCCTTAAGGTATTTAATGGCTAAGAAGGATGCAAAATGAAGGCTGATTAGATGGGTGTTGCTGCTATAAGAATTTGACTTTGAAGTCAAAGATAGGAAGTGTTGTGAAAACCAGGTTGTGGATCATCTGTCTAGAATGGAAGGTGAGTAGGCAATTAGTGATTAAATGGAGATTAAATAATGCATTTCCTGATGAGGAAATCTTGGCTACTGCTGTGGAGAAATTGCCTTGGTACGCTAATTTTGCAAATTATGTTTTAGTGAGGTTATTCATGAAAATATTTCTTTCCATCAAAGAAAAAAATTCCTTCATGATGTGACACATTACTTTTAGGACGTGTCGTATCTTTTTCGGAGATGTACTTAAAATATTTTAAGGAGGTGTGTGCTAGAAGTAGATGTACTATGTATATTGGAAGCATGTCATGCTTCCCCAGTTGGAGGTCACCATGTAGGAGACCGAACGGCTAGGAAAGTGTTGTAGAGGGACTACTATTGGCTAATATTGTCTAAGGATGCTCATGAGTTTTTGTTGAAATGGGACCAATGTAAGAGGCAGGGGTCGATCTCCAAAAGACATGAGATGCCTTTGACTAAGATGCTTGAATTGGAATTGTTTAACTTCTAGGGCATTAATTTCATGGGTTCTTTTGTAAGCTTGTATGGGATGAAGTATATTTTAGTTGCTTTTGACTATGTCTCAAAATGGGTCAAAGATGTTACCTTGGATGATAATGAAGGAAAGAGGGTTGTTGCTTTTCTCAAGAAGAACATATTCTCTCGCTTTGGAGTACCACATACTATTATAAGCGATAGAGGATCTCATTTTTGCAACAAGGTGTTTCGAGCTGCCTTAGCAAAATATGGGGTGAAACAGCATAGAGTAGCCACTCCATATCACCCACAAACTAGTGGGCAAGTAGAAGTGTCAAATTGAGAGATTAAATCCATCCTAGCCAAAATGGTGAACGCTAGTTGGAAAGACTAGTTTTGAAAGCTCGATGATGCCTTGTGGGCATACCTGACTGCTTTCAAGACACCCATTAGCATGTCACCATTCGAGTTGGTCTATGGCAAAGCATGCCACTTATGAATCGAGATGGAGCACAAGGCTTTATAGGCACTCAAAAGGTTAAATTTGAGTTGGAAGAAGGCAGCAGAGCTAAGACTAGGACAATTGAATAAGATGGATGAATTCCATCCCAGGGCATATGAAATAGCAGACCTATATAAAGAAAAGATGAAGAAGTATCATGATTGGAGGATTGAGAAATGAGAATTCTAAAATGGTGACTTGGTGCTTCTGTCCAATTTCTGACTCAAACTGTTCCCAGGTAAGCTTAAATCCATGTGGTCAGGCCCATTTAGAGTTAGTCAAGTCTACTCATCTGGAGTAGTAGAAATTGAAAATGAAGACGGCAAAGGTAAATAGGCAACGAGTCAAACTTTATATTAGTCCAAAAGACTCAATGAAAAGTACTGCTACTATCTGTCTCGATGAATTCTAAAGTAATCGAGACATTTGAGTTTTCCCGCGACATTAAATCAGGTTCTATGTTGGAGGCAACCCATGATCCCTGTTCTTGATCTACTCCAGGTATACCCGAACCCTTAGTTCAATTTTTCTTTGATTTTAAGTTGAGGGTGTAGGGTGATTTGTTATTGTAACATATTTTAGTTGACTAGGAGAAATACAAGTACCTGAGGCAGTTATCACGGTTTTGTTATTTTGTGAACACCTCTCAAGTGGTCTAATTCTTTAACTGTGTGATTTGCATCTAATTGTGACCATTGTGCATCTTTGTATGGTATTAGTTCTAGTGACTTGATAACTATTGCTAAACAATTGCATGAATCAGATAAGTAGTAACTTGTGATATAGTTGTGTGCCATATGCGTGTGAGATTCTACTTAGTTCCCTTTGTATATTGAATTCAAAACTTGCCCGGTTAGTCTTACCTAAATTGAAGGATAGGGGTTAGGAAATGATCATAGGCCGTTTTAATATTAGCTCACTTTAGCCTAAATGACCTTTCCTATATGCATAATATCCCTTGATCCCTATTTTAATCCTGAATAGCCTATTTCATTTTATAATACCTACCACCATCCCATTTTTATATCATAATGAACCTATTTTTACCTTGGTCCTCCTTGGACACTGTGCACCTTGACTTAGGCAAATGGTCTAAGTTGAGGGTGGCTATAATAGGGGTGCGTGATTTAAAATGAATATGAAGAAAGGTAGAGCAAAAAAAAGAATAAGAAGATGGGTTTGTGGAAAAGAGCAAGAAAAGAAAAGTTGTGAAAAAGAAAAAGTGATTATAGAAAAGAACCGCACCCATCCTTAATAAGTGTGACTAAGAAAAAAGAAGAGTAGAAAAAAGTAAATAAGTAAGACCCTAAAAGCTAGTGTAGTATCAAGGAGGTTTAGTCACTTTAAATATTATCGAGTATCATACAAGCCCCTAGCCTACATTACAAGCCAAAGAGAAGACTTATAGTGATCCTAGTTGACCTATCTGAAGATCTTGGTATTGAAAATAAGGGCAAGCCTATGGTATTCGGCATACATTGATTGGAATTTTATTCTTAGAGTGAGTGTCTTGTGATTGTCCCCATGGTTCCATATGTGATGTCTAATATAAGTGCAATGGGACTTCTTTGTAGTGAGTGCACACTGGTTACGTTTCTAGTTGCTAACTTGTTTGTACAGTGTAAGCTTGAAACATGCATAGTTGTTGTTGCTGATTTGATGTCATATCTTGATTCCTGTGTGTCACGTTTTTTCTCTTCAATAACATATGCAATTGTTTGTAAATTGATTGACCTTGGAGATGGTGAAGATATTTTGAGATAATACGGATGATTGACTGCCAAATGTACTTTGTATCCTCTTGGTTGTGTTTTAGTTGCTTGAGGACAAGCAATTGTTTTAAGTTGAGGGTGTTGATGTGTGAGCAGATGCTAACACTTTTAAGGCTTTTAACTGAGAATAATTGCAAAGTCTTAAGCAACTTTTGTCATTTTTGATTGTTTTATCTTTGATTTTGCAGTGGAAGTTAAGATACAAGAGAACCAACAATGATGGAAGTAAAAGAGATGAAATCTGAAGCAAAAAAAAGAGAAGTATGGCTGACGACATTCCTGATAAGTCTTCAGCACTCTGATAGGTTATCAACTTCATCTTCAGCCTTAAACAGAGAATGGGATTTAGTTGGAAGAAGTGAAGACGACATGTGATAAGCCGTCAGCCTTATGATAAGCCGTCAGCCTTTGACAAAACATGGGAGACGAGGTGGAAAAGTGACGAATCTAATATGTCATCACAGTTTTGATAAGCCGCCAGTATTCACCATCAACATTAAGCAGAAATTGTCAAAATTAAAGAGGAGCTGACGACATCCGTGATAATTCGTCAACCTCCTGATAAGGCATTATGCATGTCGTCACCTAATCCGAAGAGAATACTGAACTCTGTGATTTTGTTTCCATAGTTAAGCTGAAGTATTTAAAGCATAGTTTAGGGTTTTCTAAAGAGAATTCTGAACCTATTTTTGAATGCGCATATTTTGTTATTTTCTCTCTAGTTTCTTGGCTTGAACAAAACAATTAACTTTGAGGAGATTATCATCAATATTTTGGGATTTCTACGTTGATCTAATCTGAGAAACACTAGTTGCTATTCATCTTGCTGTAAGTTCATCTTTCAAATTATGTATTTAACTTGTTGTATCGATTATTACATTATGAGTGGCTAAATCCCTTTAACCCGAATTATGGGATCTATGGATTATGTCTTGGTAAGTTGCAAGGTATTCAAGATTCTAAAGGTAATAGGACTCTTGATAATTCTGAGGTTTAAATTATTGTGTATTAGTTGCAAACGATAGATAGCACCTGCTTTGATTTGCTTGAGATAAGAAATCAACTATAGTAGGAAGCGAATTACTGATAGGGACTTGGAATCTACCAACCTTCCGTTTAATAATTGACGTTGTAACAAGATTAATTAACCTGAGGTGAAGTCTGGTCAGTGAATATAAATTCCCTAAGTCTGAGAGGATTAGGTAATTAAATGCTTAAGTAGGTCAAGAGACATTTAGGCATCACTTCAATAAAAACAATCTGTTGTTCCTACCTATCGTGAGAATCTTGAATCACTATTAGCATCTGTCAAGTACCAAAACCCATAGTGAACATATATCTAGTTTTCCATAAACTCTTGATTACAAACACTGAAACTAAAGTGACCAACAATTATTTACTAAATTCTCATAACCCTCAATTTACCAAAAATTACTAACTATCAGTTGATTAACTCGCATACAACTCAGATTCACACCATATTCCCTATGGGATTTGACCCCCACCTAGTTGGGTTATATATTGACAACGATTGCTTACATTCTCACATGAGAGGTTTAGTTTGAGCGTTATCATGGATCTACCATGATCCCCTCACTATATATAACGTGACCAATGAAATTGTACCCTTCAACCAAAACTTGCACTTTGAGAACTTGGTAAACAAACGCTGATCCTTCATGGTCTTCAATACAATACGGAGGTGATCAACATGATTCGCCTCACTAGTAGTGTAGACTAAGATGTCATTAATGAAGATAATGACGAACCAATCTAGAAACTGATGGAAGACCATATTCATCAAATCCATAAAAGCTGGAGGAGTAATGGTCAACCCAAAAACCATAACTAGGAGACCAAAATTTCTTTGGCCACTTACCACCCCCTATACTACTCTGCTTAGAAGGAAAAAATTTCTTCCCCTACCCCTCACTAAACTTAGCTTGCTTACTTTTCTCTTTCTCCATTTAATATATGTATATAACCAACCTAGACATATCTATGTACTTGATCAACAAAGTAGCCTTACTCTCAAGCATTAACTCACGAGACAATCCTGAAGCAAAATTACCCATTCTAGCCCTCATGCTAGAAATCAACTGCTGAGCATACTTAGACAACTGATGAAATTTCAAGGAATACTCCTTGAAAGACATCCTACCTTGCCTCAAATTCACATACTTTTCTGCTTTTGTCTCTCTTAACTCCTGAGGAAAGAAGCAATCCAAGAAGCCACTAGAAAAGTCATGGAGAGTCAACACAATCTCCCCTACACTTTTCCCATTCCTTATACCATCTGTATACCACATCCTTCCTCTAGTAGGAGGCGAATTCCATGCCCTCACATAGGTAGCACGCATAATACTATAAATCTTCTCCATCTCATCAATAAAGGCTTGAGGATCCTCCTCAACCTTAGTACCAGTAAATATAGCGGGTTGTAATCTCATGAACTGGTCAAGCCTTGTGGCCTTAGAAGTTAGAGTAAATAGAACACAATGCTCAGTTTGTGAATCTACCAACTACGTCAACAAACTAATAGAGTGACGAAACTCAGCATTAGTAGCATCCCCTTGAGGTGACTAAGTATAAGTGTCATCCTTTGGAGTAGGATCAGTGGGGAAAGGCGGAACCCCACGAGAACCGTCAGATGCGGCGACCCTTGACAAGGTCTAAACTCCAGAAGTAGAGTGTGTCCCATCAACATTGTCCCAGTCGAGAAAAAAGAGTTTGCATAAACATCAAATTTTTTCGGAGGCATGATCTTAAATATAAGCAAACAAAAATGAGAAGAATCCAAGACCTTAGACTCTATAGCTCAAAGTAAGACAACAAGAAAGTGAAACATTCCTAAATGCTTCATGGTGTCTTCTTTATAAGTTTGGCGTGCCACATACCCTTAAAAGAGACTCTACTTAACATAATTTATGGACTCCCAACTGACCATGAACCTAGGCCCCGATATCAACTTGACACGACCAGAACCAGGACTTTGTCGTAATGGGTATCTCAATCCCAACAAGGACTAGAGATCACCCTACTACCCAATCCAACCAACCAACATATACATTGAGTCAGAGGAATTCCAAACATATATAACATGATAGAGCAATCAACCAACACAAAGACTTTGGGATAGGTCTAAGACCATAACCAACCCAATCAAGTCTAACCATCCAATGGTCTACCAACAACCATACCAAAACCAAAAGAATAACAAAGTCCATAGACATACCATAACTAAAAGGAACAATCACAAATAAAAATCAGCCCCAATACTAATACCAATGCCAAGGCTGACACCAATGCCTATACCACCTATACCAACCCATAAACATCTCAAAAATCCTCTATCCAGATTCCAAACAACATCCAGTCAGGACATGCCCCCTATCATAGCCAAAACCGATGTCCAAGACTAAAGCAATGATAACATAAGAAATAAAAAATAAGAAATGGAGCCTTCCAACATATGGAATCTCACCTTTTCAGGTCAACACCAGCTATTCCCGAGTCCAATCTCTACGTCGGAGGCGTAGTATGACCAACACCTACATCGCATAGGGATACAACATTGAAGATAGTTACCAATTGGAACACCAACATATAACTCAAGGATAAGGATAAAATAATGTCAATAGTTCAAATCCAATCCACCAATGCATATAACGAATGTAATACATATATACAGATATATATATATATATACCATGCCAGGGTAGGGAACAAGATTAACATGAACTTTGAAAACATTAACTTGGGTTGTGTAGCATAGCCGACATAAAAAAATGCACCCACAAACTATATAGGCCCAACTCTCCCCTAGCTTGAAGGGCCTCAGTGCGTGTAGCTGCACAAACCATAGAATTTCCATAACCATATATGCCTATATGGGGAGCTCAAACCTTCCTGCATAATCAATGTGACTTAACAACCAATTCATGTTGTAAGAGGGACTCAAACCTCCTTTCATAAGTTTATTTGGGGGACTCGAACCACCCGAACATAAGACACCCACACCGGCTAGCATGGTTTCTAGTGTTAGTCCATTGATCTTCACATTCAGAGATCGACTACACAGTCCTCTTTAAAGCCCAATTTAAATCCATCATTCAAAATACACAACAATTAAGTCAATTACTTACCAAAGGCACTTCGTTGGTATCGTCATACAAACACCGCTTGCAAGCGTACCACACGTCATTACCATTATTTATTAATCAATCGTTTATTTGACTTTAGGACTCAACCCATTGTCTAACAAAGACAATAATTCAATTCAAAGTTTAGGGACTCGAACCCATTGTCTAACAAAGACATAAAGAAGTTAGTACTTAGGGACTCAAACCCATTTACCCAATTAAACCTCCAAGGTTTCCATTTAAATCATTACATGGCCAACAAGGCCTTTACAAAACCATTGACCAACCATTCATATGTACTAGGCCAATTTCTTAGTTCAAAACACCATTTAACATGTTACTAGTTTATTCTTTTAGGCATTTTCACAAACTCTTTGAGGGCGTATCATTGCCAAGAGCAAAACCAAAGTAAAAACCATCATGTTGTGGGTTACACATGACCCATTCGCTAAACCACACTTACAAAGAACCCACGCGTGAAACCATCACCAAAAACATGTATAAACATAATTTAAACCAAGAGTAAACAATACTCAACAATATATATCAAAACCCTCAACATTGATTTTCAAAACCACCATTTATGAACCATAATAAATGCTTAAAACACAAGATATTTGAGAACTAACAACGAAGGAAGAGTCGCATGTCTTATTCAAGAAGATTCATAGAAGAAAGTTGTCCCTTGAGCCTCTACATCAACACCTATGAATAAACCTAGCCCCAATTTTCTTGAGAGAGTTTAGAGAGGATTTTGAATTTTTTTTATCGTGTCAAAGTATGTTATGAGAGGCCAATATGTTTTAAGACATGGGTACATAAGGGTTTCGGGGTAGGAAATGTCCAAAATATTCTCCAATTAAAAGCTAAAACATGTGCGTAGGGGGGTACAACTACCCTACCTAAACTGTACCCTATCATATGAGTGGTATCCATTACTCATACGCTAGGCATCAGCTTGGATTCCAGCACAATCCAACGTACGAGTTCTTAGACTAACTCATATCCAATCATACGATTGGTACCCTCTAACCAGTAACCTAGGTAGAATTCACTAGACTAAACTTAAGGCATCATACGATTTAGTAGCATACTACTCGTACCTTAATATACGGCTAATAAGATGCCTAATCGTACCTTGGACAGAATGCAGTTAAACCATACTGATTATTGTACGAGTGGAGGGATCCTAAACTATACCACATCATACGGCTAGTATGCACAAGTCATACGATGTCCACAAAGATCAACTTAGGAAATTTTTTAAGGTTCTAAAGCCAAGATGTTTCAATTCTCCCCTACTAGGATCATTCATCCTCGAATGACAGGTAAGGCAAGAAAATGCATGAGTTAACACATTATTACACATCAAACAAACCTTTAACTAAGTTAGAAAACAAAGATACAAGGAAATCAATCTTTATTTAACTAAGTTAGAAAACATAGACATGATGAATGACGCATACCTTTCATACAAATTTCCGTAATGGGGAACAAATGCAAATACTTAGACGTCATGTCCTCTTCCGCTTCCAAAGTAGCTTCTTTAACCTTACGATTCCTCTAAGGAGCCTTTACCGAAGCCACATCCTTTGTCCTCAACTAATGAAATTAATGATCCAAGATCTTAATCGAAACTACCTTATAAGATAAGGAATCCGAGATACCCAACCCTTCCAAGGGAACAACCGATGAATGATTACCGACGCACTTTCCCAACATAGAGACATGGAAAACAATATAAATGGAGCTTAAACTAGGAGGCAACTCCAACTCATAAGCAACATCGCAAACCCTCTTCAAGATCAAGTGTGAGCCAATAAACCACGAACTTAACTTTTCCTTCTTACCAAACTGGATTACTCCTTTCATGGGAGATACCATTAAGAACACCCAATCACCAACATTGAACTCCAAATCCCTACGCCTCACGTACGTATATGACTTTTTGTCAATTTGAGTGACTCTTAACCTATCATGAATCACCTTCACCTTCTCCAAGGCTTGGTGAACCAAATCAGGGCCAAATAACTTACCCTTACAAACTTCATACCAACCAAAAGAAGAACGAGATCTCCTACCATACAATGCCTCAAAAGGAGCCATACCAATTCTAGAGTTGTAGCTATTATTATAAGCAAACTCAATCAAAGGAAAATAGTTAAACCAACTACAACCATAGTCAATCACGCAAGCACGAAGCATATCTTCCAATGCCTAAATAGTACTCTCCTCTTGCCCATCCGACTGTGTGTGGAGAGTAGTACTAAGGTACACCTTAGTTCCCAAACCTTTCTAAAATAATTTCCAAAAGTAAGATGAGAATGGAGTACCATGATATGAAATATTAGGAATAGGAGCACCATGCAACTTTACTATCCTCGCAAGGCATAACATAGCATAATCCTCAGCTAAATAACTAGTCCTCATCAGTAAGAAGTGAGCGGACTTGGTCATCCTATTCACTATGACCCAAATTGAATCACACTGATTCTGAGATCGAGGAAGACCGATAACAAAATCCATATTGATCACTTCCCATATCTATTCAGGAAATTCAATTTTTTGGTACAAACCACCGGGTCGAATATGCTTAACTTTCACTTATTGACACACCATACACTTAGCCATATAGTTATCAACATCTCGCTTCATATTATTCCACAAATAGAACTCCTTAAGGTAATAATACATCTTTATTGAACTGCAATGAATAGCATAGAGAGATCCATGAGCTTCTGCTAAAATTCTTTCCCTCAAACCATCAATATCGGGAACACATAATCTGCCTTGGTACCTTTAGACACCATCTTCACCAATCACAAAGTCAACAACCTTCTGCTGGCCTATATTTTATCTAATATTCATCAAGTCAAAGTCTAATATTTTCTTTTTCTTTAGCTCAACAACGAAATATGACTGCGATACCGGATGCAAAAACACACCACTATCCTCAGAGTGCGTAAGAAGAACTCCAAGATTATCTAAATAGTGAATATCCTTCACCAACTCCCACTTATCCTCACCCACATGAGTTAGACTCCCTATGGATAAGCTGCTAAGAGAATTAGCAACTACATTATCTTTACTTGGATTGTAATTAAGACTCATATAGTAGTGCTTCAGCAACTCAAGCCACCTTCTTTGCCTGAGATTTAACTCTTTCAGAGTAAATACATATTGTAGGCTCTTATGAATAGAAAAGATGTCAACATGAATCCCATAGAGATAGTGGCACCAAAAATTTGGTGCAAATACCATAGCTAACAATACTAAGTCATGATTAGGGTAGTTCTTCTCATGAACTTTCAACTGCCTAGAAGCATAGGACACCACCCTACCATGTTGCATCAACACACAACCAAGCCCAATACGTGAAGCATCATTATACACTGTAAAGCAATCATTACCCTTAGGTAGGGTCAAAATCAGAGCTAAAGTAAACTGATCCTTTAAGTTCTCAAAACTACCTTCACACATATTCGATCATAAGAATTTGACCTTATTCTGGGTCAACATAGTCAATGGGGAAACTATAGTTAAAAAATTTTCAACAAATCTCCTATAGTAACGGGTTAAACCAAGAAGCTCTGAATATTGGTTTGAGTCTCAGGTCTAGCGAACTTCCTAACCACCACAACCTTTTATGGGTACACTATGATCCCCTCACTAGAGATAACATGGCCAATGAAAGTATAGCCATCAACCAAAACTCACACTTTGTGAACTTAGCATACAAATACTGATCCTTCAAGGTATACAATACAACACAGAGGTGATCGACGTGATCTTCCTTACTATTAGAATAGACCAAGATGTCATCAATAAAGAAAATGATGAACAAATCCAGAAACTGATGAAAAACCCTATTCATCAAATCCATAAATGCTTCTAGAGCATTGGTCAACCCAAAAGACATAACTAGGAACTCATAGTTACCATATTCGGTCAAGAAGGAAGACTTAGTGATATCCACTTCCCTAATATTAAGATGATGATAACCCAACCTAAGATCAATCTTAGAGAAGTACTTCGCACCTTGAAGCTAATCAAATAAGTCGTCGATCCTAGGAAGAGGTTACATATTATTTATGGTCACCTTATTCAACTGATGATAATTAATGCATATCCGAAGGGAACCATACTTCTTTCTCATGAAAAACATTGGAGAAGTCTAAGGAGACATACTAGGATGGATAAAACCTTTATTTAAGGATCTTTCAATTGAACCGTATGCTCTTTCAACTCAACCAAAGTCATTCTATAAGGAGGGATAAAAATAAGACGAGTGTCTGGAACAAGATAAATCATAAAATCAATTTTCCTATTAGGAGGAATACCAGGAAGATCATCAAGGAAAACCTCATGAAATCATTAACCACAAGAACGAATTCTAGAGAAAGACCTTCTGAGTTAAAATCTTTAATTTGAACCAAGTGATAGAGACACTCCTTGGAGATTAATATCCATGATCTAAGATATGAGATGAACCTCCTCTTAGGGACTAAAGAATCCCTTTCCCATACAATGACTGGCTCATTAGGGAATTTAAACATGACTATGCGGTTTCGATAATCTAAGGAAGCATAACACGAATGCAATCAATCCATCCCCAAGATGACATCAAAGTCAACCATATCTAACTCTATCAAATCCACAAGAGTTTCTCTATCACTAATAGATACCACACCCCCCTATAGACTCTTAGCAATCAGAGTCACCAACCGGGTTAGTTATAGATTAAGGATTAGAAATAAACTCATGACCAAAACCAAAATACTGGGGTCACATAAGAGAGAATAGACCCTGGATCAAGTAAATAATATACATCATAGGAGAAAGGTTTCAATATACTAGATATGACATCGAGAGATGCATCAAAATCCTAGCGGGATGCAAGAGTCTATAAATGATTCTGGCTAGTGCTAGTGCCAAAAGTAAAAATAGATTCAGAAGCAACACCCTTTGGTGCAGAAGTAGATGAAGAGTCAACCAAAACCTTATTAGCCCAAAAGACATTTTAGCACAATAGTCATGCTTCTTGTCCTGGCGATAATAAAAACATCTATTCTTACTTTCCTCACAGAACCACGGTGCGACCGCCTGCAAAATGTACAAGAAGTGTGGGATGGAGCACCCTGTGACCAGAAATCACCATCATTCTAAGACCAATAATCATGTGACAACTTGGGGGAAAGAGCAATATCAGTGGATAAAGAACTAGAACTCCCCACTTCTTCTTTGGCCACTTACCACCATCTCTACTACTTTGCTTAGAAGGCCTAAATTTATTCCACTACCTCTCACTAAACTAAGCCTGCTTACTTTTATCTTCCCTCACTTACTATATGTACATAACCAACCTAGAAATATCCATGTCCTTGATTAACAAAGTAGCCTTACTCTTAAGGATCAACTCATTAGACAATCCCAAAACAAACTTATACATTCTAGTCCTCATGCTAGAAACCAACTCCAGAGCATACCTAGACAACCGATGAAATTTCAAGGCATACTCTTTGACCGACATCCTACGTTGCCTCAAATTCCCAAAATCTTCTACTTTTGCCTCTCTCAACTCCTGAGGAAAGAAGTGGTCCAAGGAGGCACTACAAAAGATATCCCATAATGCAGAGTCAACACTATCTCCCCTATACTATTCCCATTACTCATACCATCTGTATTCCACATCCTTCATCTAGTAAGCAGCGAACTCCACTCTCTCGACATCGGTAGCATGCATAGTAAAAAAAATCTTTTCCATGTCATCAATAAAAGCTTGATGATCCTCCTCAACCTTAGTACCAGTAAACGTAGGGGGATGCAACCTCTTGAACTGGCCAACCCTTATGGCCTCAGAAAATGGAGTAATAGGAACACCAAGCTTAGTCTGTGAAGATACCAACTAAGTAAATAGAGTACTGGAGTGATAAAATTGAGCATTAGTATCATCCCCTTGAGGTGAATAAGTATGAGTGTCACCCTTCCGAGTAGGATCAGTGGGGACAGGTGGAACCCCATGAGGACCATTAGATGTGGTGACCTTTGATCGATCTGAACTCTAAAAGTAAAACGTGTCCTATCTATATTGTCCCTAGTCACGACAGAAGAGTTTGCATGAACATTAGCTCTTCTCGGAGGCGTGATCTTAAAGACAAGCAAACAAAAATAAGAAAAATCCAAGACCTTAGACTCTTTAGCTCAATGTAAGACAAAAAAAATGAAACATTCCTAAATTCCTCGTAGTCTCTCCATCATGAGTGTGGCGTGCTACACACCTTTAAATTATATTCTACTCGACACGGCTTTGTAGACTCCCAACTAACCATGAACCTAGTTTCTGATACCAACTTGACATGACCCAAACAGGGCCTTATCGTAATAGGAATCTCAAGCCCAACAAGGATCAAAGATCACCGCACTACCCAATCCAACCAACCAATATATACCCTGAGTCAGACGAATTCCAAGCATATATAACAAGATAAAGCGATCGACCAACATAAAGACTTTGGGATAGTTCTAAGACGATGACCAAACCAAATAAGTCTAACCATCCAATGCTCAACCAACAACCATACCAAAACTAAAATAATAATGAAGTCCATATCTATACCATAAAAAAAAAGGAACAATCACAAATGAAAATTATCTCCAATACTA
Organism: Capsicum baccatum var. pendulum; assembly: GCA_030864225.1. NCBI lineage: Eukaryota > Viridiplantae > Streptophyta > Magnoliopsida > Solanales > Solanaceae > Capsicum > Capsicum baccatum. The sequence goes on along the minus strand of CM061558.1, from coordinate 67,096,748 downwards.
ATACAAATAACAAGGCTGACACCACTGTCGGCACCACCTATACCAACCCATTGTAGTCTCACAAACCATCTATCCGAAATCCAAACAACGTTTGGTTTGGACATGCCCCCAACTATAGCCAAAACTGATGTCCAATACTAAACTAATAAAAACAAAAGAAGGTGACTTAAGCACCAATACATGTAGTAAGGGGGACTCAAACCTCCCTTTCATATGTTCATTCGAGGCACTTGAACCACCCGATCATAAGACACTTACACCGACTAGTACGGTTTGTAGTATTAGTCTGTCGAACTTCAGTTTTACAGCCTGGCTACACAGGTCTCTTTAAAACCAAATTTAAAAACATCATTCTACGTACACAATCATTAAGTCAATTACTTACCAAAGACACTTCATTGGTATCATCAAACCAATACCACTTGCAAGCGTACAACATGCCATTATCATTATCAATCAACCAATAATTCATTTGGCTTTGGGACTTAAACCCATTATCTATCAAATACACTAATTCAATTCAATGTTTAGGGACTTGAACTCATTGTCTAACAAAGACATAAATCAAGTTAGTATTTAGGGACTCAAACTTTTTTAACCAATTAAACCACCAAGGTTTACATTTAAATCATTACATGGCCAACAAGGCCTTTACAAAACCATTTACCAATAATTCAAATTCACTAGCCAAATGCCTTTGTTCAAAACACCATTTAACATGTGACTAGTTTATTCTCTTAGGCATTTTCACAAACACTTTGAGGGCATACCATAACCAAGACTAATACCAAAGTAAAAACCTTTGAGTTGAGGTTGCCCATGACCCATTTATTAAACCACAATTACCAAGCACCCAGATGTGCAAACCATCACAAAAAATATGTATAAATAGAATTTAAACTAAGAACAACAATATGTATCAACCCTTCAACATTGGTTATCAAAACCATCATTTATGAATCATAATCAATGTTTAAAATACATGATATTTGAGAACTAACTTTGAGGGAAGAGTCACATTCCTTATTCAAGAAGATTCACAAATAAAGGTGACTCTTGAGCCTTTAGATAATTACCTTTGAAGAATCCTAGCCCCAATTTTCTTGAGAGAATTTACAGAGGATTTTAATGTGTTTTAATATTTTCAAAGTATGTTATGAGAGGGCATATGATGTTTTAAGACTTTGGTACTTAAGAATTTGGGGTGGAAAATGTCAGAAATATCCTCAGCTTAAAAGCTGAAAACATATGTGCAGGGGGGTACATCCACTCTACCCAAACCATACCCTACCATACGAGTGGTACCCACCACTCATACCCTAAGCATCAGCTTGGACCCCAACACTATCCAACATATGATTTCTTAGACCAACTCATATCCAATCATATGATTGGTACCCATTAACCCGTAACCTCAGTAGAATCCTCTAGACTAAACTTAGGGCCTCATACAATTTAGTAAAATACTACTCATATCCTAACATACGACTAATAAGATCCCTAATCGTACCATGGATAGAATGCAATCAAATAATACTATTATCATATGAGTAGAGGGACCCTAAACAGTACCACATAATATGACTAGTATGCACAAGTTGTATAATTTCCAAAATGCTCAACTCAAGAAATTTTCTAAGGGTCTAAAGAGAAGGTGTTTCACTTTGACCCCGCGCCGGTAAATGAGGTTTCCAGTATTGGTCCCTCGGGAACACTAGTTTGACATTCCAGCTACACAAGCCTCTTTTAAGACCATTAAAACGATTATCACTTATTCCCGTTCCTTGAGCCATAATATCTTTTAGGCATACGCTGTTGGTATCGTCATACCAACTACACCTGTAAGGTAACATCAGCATACCATCATAATTCTATTAACTTGGGAAAATAACTCCCTTTGTTCATTAAATAAAACCATCATGTTTCAATAACCTTTTTATATCATGCGATTGTTTGAAAAATAGTTCAATGCAATTTTACTCATACTCAAAACTATTTTCACAAAATTAGGTAGAGGTTGTTACCAATTCTGTTGTCAATATTCATAAAATTTAGAGAAATCACAATACCCTAGTTTATTCACCATACTGATGCATCAAATGATTTAAAAAGCACCATTTACTACATAAATATTGCATATGTAAATATGAAACATCACATACACAACAAACATTCATAACCCTCAACCTATGTTCCAAAACCAACATCAAAACCACATGGAGAACTATTTAAAAAACATGCTTTAACAAATTAATAGTTGGGGAAGAATAACATGCCTGAAGGATTCTCGACTATGGAGAAGAAACGTTGAATTGACCTGTAAATGCTCAACCTTGAGAAAATCCTAGCTTGCTTTGTGTGAGAGAATTTGAGAGAGTAAAGAGGGTTTTTGATTTATTAAAATGTTAAAATAAAGACCAAAGGTGTTTTATGGACGTGGGGTCTAAGTGGGTAGAAGGGAAATATCCAAAGCTCGCCTAAAATAAAAGATGGAAAATTTGTTGCCCAGCAACTTGTAGGGTCACCTTATGACTCGAGGCACTTAGTCGCAGGCTGGACATTGTCCAGATCCATCAACACTAGTCTGGTTATGGAAGAACCATACGACTCATAAATATTCCATACGACTTGTTACATTTTAGTTGTACTCAAGAAAGAACACCTTTGGCATCACACTTGTTAGGCTATGGAAGGACCATAGAACTCATTTAGAGTCTTTACAACTCATTAGAAGCTACTCATAATCAGTAACATAACTTAGGCTTTCTTTATTGGACACCCTATGATTGGGGTCCTATGACTCGCAATGACATGTTACGACTTATAGGGTGAGTTATAATCAGGACAGTGAGTTTAAAACTCAGAATTTTCAATGGCCAACACTCGAGGAATCATATTTTCTCTCTCTTAGGATCATCCATCCTTAAATGATGGGTCAATGCATTTATGAGCATGATTTAAAGAAGAAACACACCCAAACTTACCTTTAACATAGACAAAAAACAACAATATCGAGGAAATCTCAATTTCCTTTAACAAAGTCAGAAAATAAGGATGGTAAGATTAGAATATACCTTAAGCATGAGTTTCCAGATGGGGAACAAGAATAGGTATTTGGACCACACGTCCTCTCCAATTTCCAAAGAAGTTTCCTCCACCCAAATAAAGCATATAGTAACCCGTAAATATAACTGCATATTTTTCCATGTTAAAATCTAACTAGGAGTTAAAGGTTCTAGCGTAGGCTATGGGACCCTATACTTTACGCTCCTCCAATAATACTACCCCAATTTTTATTACTATCACAAGGGTTTCACCATATCTCCCTTTCTTAACTATTTTGCCATAACGAAAATCCATCTTCTTTATCCATCTTCATCTATGGCCTTAGCCCGAGTAGCCACCCCTAATTTTTTCGCGTCAAAAAATGCCCACTCCCCTATATATAACACTTTTACACTTTCATAGCAACTAATATACTACAAATATAGGGTCACAACAGAACTAGAGTACAAGCCTCAAGAATGGGAGGGTTACTTCTTAATTATCACTCCCATCTGTCATTCTACTTACAGTTAACTTATGAAATCAGATACGGGACATTAGGCAATAAACAATTAATATAATTCACCTAGATCATAAGTAGAGGGTTGTCTGACATCATCATAACCTATCCTGAGTTCTTCAGACAAGTCACACGAGTGCATACATCATGGGTCATATAGCATATAACTAAGATTTGTATATTTAAGAATTAGGACAAGTTTTACTTCTTAAAACTATTCCCTCTCGTTCTAATGACTAAGAATGGTCGTGAGTTGGAATATTTAGGGTCACTTTAGGTTGGGACATAACATAAAATGAATCGGTAGAAAATAGAACGTATAGTTACTTAGAACCAAGCATAAAGTGAAACATGAGTTTATCAGCGTAAGCCGCTTAGGGAACTCAGACTTTAGGAATAGGCACAATTTGAATACTCAAGACATTGGTAGAATGCCTTCCTAACCCAAACATGAGGGAATCACTAAAATAGGAGTAGATTTATTATGATTCTTCCCTGAAACTCTCCACATTTAGAAAATTTTAAGCTCAACCTTAGTTCACCATCTCCCTTTGATAACGGTAATATGAAAAGACTACCCTTCATTGTTACTTATCTTAACCTTTGCTAGCCCCTATAGTTATCACCCTGTGTCACACCCTCATGAGCATACACATCCACACTAAGATATTGAATAACATGAACTAGGTACATTTGCACACTTAAAATCTTATCTAATAAGATGCGAACTGGGGATCAACATAATCTTATAAAATTTACACTTTTACCCACCTAATGACTTATCCCCAATTAATCACATCAACTCTAGACCTCTAGTATATATCACAATTACCTACTCCACTATTTTCTGCATCAATAACTAATTCTTTTCAACACATCCCTTCAAGCCTATAAATTAACTCCTACAAATCCCACATAACTATCCTAGAGCCAATATTCTTTTCCCCACAATCAACATCTAAAGTTCAAACTTAATATCTAGCAATAATTATGCACCACTAAAAAGTATCTCACATAATATCCTAGTACACCCTGCAAAGACATTGCATTCCTTATTCAAATGCTGATAATGTATACAAAACCAAAGGTAACTATCTTTCTTATGCACTAAGAAAATAGGAGCACCCCACAGAGAAATTCTAGGGTGGACAAGAACCTTATCAAGAAGATCTTTAAGATTCTTCTTAAGTTCTTTAAACTCAGTTGGAGACATTTTATAGAGAGGAATAGATATAAGTCGGGTATCTAGAAGAAGGTTGTAACACCCCATAGTTTTCCTAGCTTAAATTTGTTTCTAGAATGTTAAGAAATAGCTTCTAAAATGAAGAATATTTATTTTGTGTGAAATTTTCCCATATTTAGAAATCCCATTTTGTGAAAAATTTAATAAGTTTTCCATCGATACCAAATTCATCCAAATCCGATACTTGGTTGAGGAGTTAGAACATTTTTAAGTTGACAGTGTCCCACCTGAGCAACCACCGCATCGCGGTGAAAGAAAATTTCATATTTGTCAGTTCCAGTGGACCTCTGCAATGTTGGTGCATCGTGGAGAGGTACAAATTACCAATTGTAAATTTTCAGTGGAGCAACGTGATTGCACCGCATTGGGCCAGAGTGCAAATTCACACTCATCCTTTTCCAGTAGCTTAACGCAATTTCACCACATCGCGGTGAAGGTGTAATCACCATAGTACTGATCCATAATTTAAATACTTGTGTCATAACATTAATACTAAGTATGTGAAATTCTTATTAGGTGAATAATGTTCATAGAAGTCACTTAGAGCCAAATGGATCTAAGAACATTAGATTCGTTCAAAGTTTGGTGTTAAATTCTACAATGGTCAACTTTGAAAGTGTATAATATTTTATTTATGTAGAATCTTCGAGATCAAGACCCATAAAATGGTATATAATTGAATTAGATTTCCAACGATACTAATTTCGCCTAAAACCAACACCCAAGCAAAAAGTTATAACTATTTTTATGTGAGGCAATAAGCTACTTCGATGGTACCACATTGCGGCTAAGAGCAAAATCGGGATACGGGTTCCAAATTTCTTCTTTTAATTAATGAGGGGCAATGGGGTATTTTCCCCTCTCAGCCCAGGTCGTAATATAGCAATGTATAGCCTCTATTGGGGCATTATTTTGCCCCTATTATCCTTCTTTACTCCCAAGAACATACCCTAATCAATTCTCTTCAAGATTCATCCATCCCATCATCTTATATTCAAGAAAACAACCAAGAATTAAGTTTTATATTCCAAGAAATTCAAGAACATTCCCAAGAATGTTAATTTGGGTTCTCTTCTTCAAGACCACAAATAGGAATTCAAGTCAAACTTATTAAGCAATTCTCTCTCATAAGAAAACCCTAAATTTCAAAATTACTCTCCAAGAAAACCCAAATTTCTCATCAATTCTCCAAGATAGTTCAACTTTAAGAATTTCCAATTCAAGAACTCCAAGAACTCATCTTCAAAAAAGCATCATAGGAATCCAAGATTCAAGCTTTATCATCTAAGATCATCAGTTAAGGTATGTGGGGTTTATGAACAAGGATACTCCTTTCATCCTTTAACCCAAAACTTATTTTAAATTACAAAGTTACTTGATTTTATATGATTTTCCATGAAATTGAAATTAGGGTTCATACCCAATGTTGCCATTTACAAGATTATGATATTTCAAGTGAATTATAAGTTGACTTGCATATTTATTTTCCTATTTTCATGCTTATTGCAGAAATTTCCAGATTTTGAGATGAATTGTCATTGTTTTTATTATCGAGAATAACTATTATGATATTTTGACATGAGTTTGATGCATGGGTTTTTAAGCCCCAAGTTTACATGTTGAGATTTTGAGAAAGATGTCTTATTAGTTGATTATATTAGATTTACAATAAAGTTTTGATCTTTTGATCCTCAGATGTGTTTTGGATTCAACTTTATAGAATCTTTACAGATCACAGAAAGCAAAATAGCTTCATTTATAGATTTATTCAGATAAATGCATAACTAATTTCATAATGAACCCTTATGCAAGTTTTAAAGTGGATTTTCATGAGTTGAACGTAATAATTAAAGAGAGTAGTATTTAGCACTGAGTTGGGTATGATTCAAAAGTCTCATGCCCCAGAACTACGTGCCACCGTAGGATTGAGATTAATTGCCCATAATGGGCAGAGTTGTGATCACTTTAGCTGAAGTTATACTACCTGGCAAGAGTATGACTCCTCTCCCCAACGTGAAGTTTCTTACTTAGGAGGACGAGACATTGGACTCCATGTAGCTCGCATGGTTTATGTCGATTAAGAGAACCTCCCTTCAGATAAAATGTTTTCCCTAATAGAAAAGATTTTAGAAAAAAGAATAACAGAGAAGATTTTAGAAAAATAAGTGTGAGGGCTTACAAATTTATTCAGATTATGCTTTACAGAAAGATATTAGCTACAGTTTTCAGCTTTCAGATTCTAGATTTAAAGAGTAAGTCCTTTCTACACTTAGACAGTATGACTTAAAGAGAGAATACAAGTACAACTTTTACAAATAAATGTTATGACTCACTATATTTATAAAGTATGATTTGCTTCCTACTGCTATATATTTCAGTATTTCAGATATTCCAGCTTATGTGAGTCATTTACATTTAGCATGCATTATTTTATAAATTATGATGATGAGTTAATGTTTTACTTATGCATTTCACCCCTATGTACTCAGTACATCCTTAAAGTACTGATCCACATATATGTCTATGTGCTACATTGTCTCACAATGTAGGTACGAGTTGTAGCACGCATACCATATTCAGACAGTTTGTGGATTCCAGCCAGCAGATGATGAGTCCTCCTACTTCGGGGACTTTAGTTAGATATTATTTATGTTCCTTACTTTCTTACTCCTATGTACTGATGAATGGTAGTTGGAGTCGTGCCCTAGCTATCTATTGTCAGTATAGTAGAGGCTTCACAGATGTCAGTTAGAGTTAGTAATGTAATTTTAGTCCCTTTTTTCAGACTTCATCAAAATGTAAAATTGTATCAGTATTATATTTTCATAGATTCCATCATTATTATGTTTCTGCTCAGTAAACTCAGTCATTTTATACATATTTAATTAGTTGCTTAATAGTATGCCAGATCATAAGTTAGCTTGGGATAACTTGTAGTCCTAAGCACCGTGTGACATCTCGGGATAGATTTTAGGGGACTTACAAAGGTCAATTCCAAAATTAATTTCCCTATTGGGAGGAATACCAAAAAGATCATCACAAAAGATCTCATGAAATCTACTTACCCTTGGGACGGACTGTAAGGAGGGACCTTAAGAACTAGAATCCTTAACCCAAACTAGATGGTATAGACACCCATTAGAAACCAATTTCTAGGGTCTACGATATGAAATAAACCATACCTTATTCATTAGGGAACTACCTTCCCACTCAGTGACTGGTTTGTTTAGGAAATAGAAACTAACCCTTGGGTTCCTACGATAAAGAGAGGCATAGCACGAGTGAATCCAATCCATCCACAATATCATATAGAAATCCAATGTATCCAACTCTATCAAATCCACAAAAGTCTCCCAATCATGAATAAACATCACATAACCCCTATAGACTCTTCTAGACATAATTGAGTTACCCACTGAGGTAGACATAGAAGAAGGGTACGAAGGCACTCAGGACCAAAATCAAAATGAATAGACACATAAGGGGTCACACAAGAAAGGGTAGACCCCAAATCAAACAGATAATATACATCATCAGAAAAGAGCGGTAATGTACTAGTAATAGCATCAGGAGATGCATCAGGTTCCTGACAGGTAGAAAGAGTATAAAGAAAATTTTGGCTAATGTTGGTACCAAAAGTAGCACCCTTTGGTGAAAAAACAAAAAACTATCAACCAAAATCTTATTAGCTTCAGTAGAAATACTAGCGGAAGGACAATATAACTGTATATTATTAGGTTGATCACAATTAAAGTACAAGTTCCTCCCCTTATTGCAATAACCATGATGTAGCCATCCATAGAGTCTTCAAGGAGGCTAGGATAGGGTTGACTGAGCTCCACTGGCCCGATGATAGTCTCTATGTGCCTTAAACCCACTATTGGTCTGAATGCAATGATAACCAGAAGACCTACGACATGGAGCACTAACAGTTGCATGAGAAATCCTCTAATCCCTCTTCTTTGACCTCTATTTTCCATGCCTACAATTATATTTCTATCCCCTACCCTGCTCTGGATATCTAAATATCTTATCCTGTCTCTCTTCCAACTTTTCTAGACTACTTCTCCCATTTATAGGACCAGTTCGGTAAGACAGAGCGACCACTATCTATGTTAACAAACGAATAGACTAGCAAAACTCCACATTAGACACCTCACCCTGACGCATCCAGATAGAAGTATTATCAACTGGAGGATATGAAGGAAGACTAGAGAAAACCGATAGAACTTCATGGGGAAAATCAGAAGCAGGGATCCTAGATTAGGTTTGTACCCTATAAGTAGGATGAGATTCATCCGTGTTGTCCTCATGTGGGATAGAGGAGTTTGCACGAGCATCATATCTTTGGGGTGGCATAATCTAATAATGCGAACAACAAAATTAGAGAAGATTTCAACACCCTAGACTCTATAGCCTGAAAGTAGAATAAAAAGAAAGGAAAACATTCCTAAATGTCTCATAGCCTCTCCCTTATAATTTTGGAGCGCTACACACCCATAAAAGAGACTACACTTAACACAGCTTTATGGACACCCAATGAAACCAAACTTGGTTCTTATAAAATCTTGTCATAACCCAAACTAGGGCCTGGTTGTGATGGGTATCTCAAATTCATCGAGGAACGGAGACCACCCCCATTGCCTAGTCAAATAGAACACAACACATTTAGCAGAAGATAAATTTCAAACATATACTAAGATAGAGTGATCAATAATAAAAATTAACTAAGAATCCATAAACCAAATCCCAATCCATAATAACCCACAAAGCCTTTAAATAGAAAAAAATCAATCTAGGTCGGGACATGCCTCCTACCCTGATAATAACAATGACAATGATAATCTTAATATGAACTCTTTAATTCTAGCATATGAAATGACACAGATTTAACGATCAAGTCTTCCAGAAATTAGAAGCTCGCCAATTTACCATATAAGACCAACGAACTGAGCTAATCCATATTAACATTATCATTGTCAATCTTACTGAGCTAGGTTGAGAACTAGCTTTTAACTCTAGGATGAGGATAAAGTCATGACAATTCAAAAATCTAGTTTAACTCAAAGTACAAATTCACACACATGTATGCATACATATATAATTATATAAAATGCTAGGATAGGGGACAAGGCTTTGCATGCACTTTAAAACTTTAGATTGGACTATGTAGCTTAACCATCATATAATAGTACCCACGACATATATGATTCCTATCTCTTACATCCTGGTTGGGCCCTAGTGTGTGTAGGTGCACGAACCAGAGAATGATATTATATATATGCACGGGGGACTCAAACCTCCCAATCATATACTAAGGTGACTTAAGAACCCGATCATTTAATGTAATATGGGGGAATCAAACCTCCTAATCTTATTATAAGGTGGACTTAAAGCACTCGATCTTAGGAAAAGGGACTCGAACCCCAGGACATTTAAACCCACGTGCTGGCAAACATGATTTCCAATATTGGTTCCTCAGGATAGCCACTTTCAAGGCCAGATACAAAGCCCTTTTTAAGACTCATTGAAACATTTATCATATGTTCCAATTCATTGAACCATAATACACATTAGGTATACAATTTTGGTATCGTCATATCAACTACACTTGAAAGGTAACATCAATATGCCAACACAATTCCATAAACTTGGGAAAATGGCTCCCTTTGTTCATTAAATCAAACCATTATGTTTCAATAACCTCTTTATATTATGTGATTGTTCAAAAAATAGTTCAATGCAATTTTACTCGTACTTAAACCCATTTTCACAAAATTGGGTTGGGGTTATTACTAATTCAATTGTCAATATTCACAAAATTTGGGTAAATCACAATCCCCTAGTTTATTTACCATACTCATGCATCAAATTGATTTCAAAACCACCATTTATAACATAAACAATGCATATGTAAACATGAAACATCATATAAATAACAAACATTCAAAATCCACAATCTATGTTCCAAAACAAACATCAAAACCACATAGAGAAATATTTAAAACACATGCTTTCTCAAAGTAATAGTTGGGGAAAAGTAACACGCCTGAAGGATTCTCAACTATGGAGATGAAAACTTGAATTGAACCCTAGATGCTCAACCTTAAGGAAACCCTAAACTGCTTTACTTTAGAGAATTTGAGAGAGTAAAGAGGGCTTTTGATTTGTTAAAGTGTTAAAATAATTCCAAAAAGGTGTTTTATGGAGGTGGGGTCTAAGTGGGTAAAAAGGAAAATGTCCTAAGTGCCCCTAAAATAAAAGACTAAAAATTTGTGGCCCAATGACTCAAAGAGTCACTATATAACTCATGGCCCTTAGTCATAGAATGTAGAGTGTTCGGGTCCATCAACACTGGTCTAGGTATAGAAGGATTGTTTGACTCATAAAGAGTCCATACGAATTGTTACATTCTAGTCGTACTCAAGAAAGAACACCTTGGGCATCAAATTGGTTTGGCTATGAAGGGACCATACAACTCATTTAGAGTCTTTAAAACTCATTAGAATCCACTCATAATCAAAACAGTAACTTAGGCTATCTTTATTGGACACTCTATGATTTGGGCCCTATGACCCACAATGACACATTACGACTCGTAGGGTGAGTCATAGTTAGGACAGTGAGTTTAAAACTCAGAGTTTGTAGTAGTCAACATCTTTGGTGTCATAGTGACTAAACAAGAGTTGCTTTCTTTTGTGTTTGCATTTGATAATTTTTGGTCTTACTTGCTTTGCACAAAAGAAATTAGCATACTGATCATGCAAATCATAGGTACCTTATGAAAAATAAAGATACACAGTCAAGATATATTATATGGGTGCTTCTTTTTGAGTAATTAAACTTTGGGGTCAAGGATCGAAAGGGTAATAAGAATCAAGTGGCTGGCCATTTATCACACCTTGAGAAGAAGGAAATGCTAAAACTAGAGGATGAGCTTGAAATTAATAATACTTTTCCAATTGAGTAGATGTTGGCAGTATCACAAGACATAATTCCTTAGTTTGCTTACTATGCTAATTATTTTGCAAGTGTCTAAATCCAAAAGATATGTTGTTTCACTAATAAAAGAGGTACATGCACCAAGTAAGAAAATTCCTTTGGGATGAGCCATACTTTTTTGGGGTTTGCGCAGATGGTGTAATTAGGAGATTTGTTCTTGAGGTTGAGATAATGAGTATGTTAGATAAATGCCACTCATCACTAGTTAGCGATCATCATGGAGGTATGCGGACTATGCAAAAGATTTTACAATACGGTTACTACTAGCCAATTATTTATAGTGATTATCATGACTGTGCTAGGGCTTGTAACCAATTTAAAAGTCAAGGGAACATCTCGCCTAGAGATAAACTTCCAATAATGACTATTCTTAAGCTCGAGTTATTTGATGTTTGGGTATTGACTTTATGGTCCCCTTTGTGATATCAGTTGGAATAAAATACATCTTGGTGTATTTTCACTATGTTTCCATATTTATGGATTCAGTTTCACTTCTAAATAATGAAGGTATGAGTGTTACAATCTTTTTGAAAAAGAAAATCTTCTCTAGGTTCGGTACACCACGAGCTACATTAGTTATAGAGGCTCACACTTCTGCAATCATCTATTCAAAACCTTTCTTGATAAATATGGTGTTAAACACAAGGTACCAACACCTTACCATCCTCAGATGAGTGTCTAGGTTGAGGTATCCAATTGAAAGATTAAGTATATCTTGGAAATGATTATTTATGCTATTAGGAATGACTGGACGAGAAAGTTAGATGACGCATTGTGGGCCTACCAGATAGTATCACAGACCCTTATAGGTGTGTCCTCATATCAACTTGAGTATCATAATGCATGCCTCTTTATTTTTAAACTTGAACATAAGGCATCGAGGGCATTGAAGAGGCTAAATATAGAATAGAGTGATGCGGTGAAACTTATATAAGAACAAATTAATGAGATGGATGAATTTTGTCTCTGCACTTATGAGATATCGTCATTACACAAGGAAAAAATAAATTTGTATCATTACCAAAATATTTAACACAGAGACTTTATCTTGCTATATAATTTGAGACTTTTCTTGTTTCTTAGAAAGCTGAGGTCTAAATGGTCTATATGATTTTGTTGTTCTAGAATTTTTGCGTGGTGTAATTGAGCTAAAAGGATATGAAGCTATACTATTAAAAGTAAATGGTCAATATGTGAATAACTATGTGGGAACTACATAGGAGATAAGGTCATCTGAGAAATTAGACCATGATGAAGTCGGAGTAGTTAAGGGAAATTGGTCGTGCTGCGATGTTAAATCAGACGCTTCATTGGAGAAAACCCAGGTGCTAGTTAGTGAACTCCAAGTAACCAACTTAGCCACATCGTGCCATGTTGTTAAATCAAATGCTTCTTATGAGGCAACCCATCTTTTGTTCTTTATTTTTATAGGGATATGTTATTTATTGGTCTAGGGATTGTGCAGGAAAAAGAAGTTGCTGAACTAGACTCAGGGTTGAACCTATGAGAAGACTGTACAATCATAGGAGAATCCCACAATCCTTGGTTCAATCATCTAAGTACATTTTCTCAAAGTCCCTTAGGATGTAAAAAATTAGGAGTTATTCTAATATGGGTCACAATGATCGTACCTAGATGACACAATCATGGTGCTTATTTTCTAATCAAACTCCTGGAGATGATCAAAATAGGCATTGAACCTATGAGTCTAAGGAATTATTATGGTTAAATATCATGATTATACTTAATCTTTGTAGGTTCTTAGGTAAGTTTTCTTCAACCATCTTTGTACGAGAGTAAGATACAAGTATATTTAAGTTATTTAATTTCGGTCAATCTGTTTTATGAAATCTAATCTGACCCGGCCCAACTCGATTTAGACCCTAAACCCTATATCTAAGAGCCGATATCACCCTTTAACCATTCAAACTCATTTTCCCCTAATTACGATGTATTAATTAAGTACAAAAACATAAATTTATATCTATGATTTGTGTGTACACTGCTACTCCCCAATCAATTCATACATGCTTCTAATTTGACATACAAAGAAGAAAAAGTGTAAGTATATTTGTAATTTTCATTATCCTTCTAAGTATTGCATATGATTATAAATTAAAAGAGTAGCAAACAATGACATTTATAACTATGTTTGGGTTGAGTTTTGAGCATACATAAACAATAGGGAAGTCTTGAGTACCCACAATTTTGGCAATTGAATGGTCAGTAAGGGTTAACCTATTGAGTTTTAAATCTATCAAGTATTAGTGTATTCTATGACTTAACCTACAATCTTGCTATCTACCAACAATCATAGGTCGGGTCGTTATAGGGTACTTGTATCAAGTACCTAAGATCTTATCAAACGAGAACATCTCACGAGCATAATCAAAAGGTATGACAATATCTTCATTTCACAATCATACAAACACCCCATTTGATGAATTGTTTCCCCAATACTTTTAGGGAACCCTTTTTATGATAGAAAGGCACAATTGTTCCTTCATTGCGTGATCATAGGAAGGATAATTTTATACCTTTACTAAAACTTTTAAGTTTTTCAAAATTTGATTCTAACTTTTTCTGGTACATGTGCAATGGCACAAAAGGCATAAACAAAGAGCAGAAGGACATTGCTAGAACAAGGGCACCCAAGGGAAAACCTTCATCCTCAGAGCGGGAGTTTGGTAGCTTCAGTGAGACCGAGGTAGAGTTTATTATTAGTTCATCTAATTCATAACAACACTCGCCTTTAACCACAAAAGGAAAGGCCAAGGAACTTGTGAAGGATAAGGCCAAGGCAACCACATCTACGACTTTGGTAGAAGCATCTACCCTTATCAACCTTCCTAGTCTGAAGAAGGGAAGGAAAGACTCACATAAACATAGGGATGAGGATGATTCTGAAGATATTAGCTCCTTAGAGAAATAGGGGCATCTAACACCAAATCCTCTAAGGGTGCTCCTATAGCTGCCCTACTTTTAAGGAGTGTAGACCCTAGACGTTGGGTGGTCCTAAACTATTAGAACTATAATAGTGATGGAGTTATACTATGACCAGAGTGATAAAAAAAAAGGAGCATCTAGGAGGAGCCCTAAATCTTGGCAGAATCTCTTCGAAGAGTCTCAGAGTTGGTGTGGGGATTTGAGAGGTATGAGTCGGGGTAGATGACCAGACCCCATAGGAAATATGAGCCAGAGTTTATCAGATAATTTTATGCAAACTATGTGGTGTTTGAGATGACCCGAACCAGGGCGTTATCGTAATGGGTATCCCAAGTCAAACAAGAATCAAAGATCGCCTCTAATACCCAGCACAACCAATCAACAAACCATAAAACAATAACCAAATCCATAACCATTCCATGACATACCCAAGTCCACAGTTTGTCCATAGAAAGCCTCTAAAACAAAAGAAGAATATCTGGTCGTGGTATGCCCCCGATCATAGCCAAAACCAATATCTAAGTCTAAACCAATAAAGATAAAATATACTCAAGAAAGAAATGGAGCCATTTGAAGTATGAAAGCTCACAACTTTAAGTCAACACAAGTTGTCCCAGAATCCAAGTCACTGAGAAGAAGGTGTGACAGTATGACCAACACCTACATCACGTGGGGATACAACATCGAAAATGATTATTGATTCGAGCGTTAGCATGTAACTCAAGGATAGGGATAAAATAATGCCAACAGTTCAAAACCAATCATTCAATGCACAAAATCAATGCAATACATATATATATATATATATATATATTCATATATACCATGTCGGGATAGGGAACAAGAATTGAATGAGCTTTGAAAACATTAACCTGGGCACTGCAGCATAATCGTCATATATCAAGGCACCATGAGTTATAGGGTACTAATTCTCCCCTATCTAGAAGGGCCCAGTGCATCTAGCCATACGAACCAGAGAATATCCATAGCCATATATGCCTGTAAGGGAAACTCAAACCTCTTGGCATAATCAAGGTGACTTAATCACCAATACATATTTTATGGTTGACTCGACACTCCCATTTATATATTTATTTAGGGGACTCGAACCACCCAGTCACAAAGACACCCACACCGACGAAGCATGGTTACTAGTGTTAGTCTTTCGAACTTCAACTTTCACGGCCCAGCTATACATCCCGCTTAAAAGTTCTATCTAAAATCATCATTCGTCATACACAACCATTAAGCCAATTACTTAACAAAGGCACTTTGTTGGTATGTCATACAAACACCATTTCCAAGCGTACCACATGCCATTACCATTATCAATCAACCAATCATTCATTTGAATTTGGGACCAGAACCCATTGTCTAACAAAGAAACTAATTCAAATCAAAGTTTAGGGACTCGAACCCATTATCTAGCAAAGACATAAAACAATTTAATGTTTAGGGACTCAGACCCTTATTGCTAATTAAACCACCAAGGTTACCATTTAAATCACTACATGGCCAACAAGGACTTCACAAAACCATTAACCAAACATTCATATAGATTAGGCCAATACCTTAGTTTAAAAAACCATTTAACATGTGACTAGTTTATTATATTAGGAATTTTCACATACACTTTGAGGAAATACCATTACCAATACCTAAACCCAAGTAAAAACCAACAAGTTTAGGGTTAACCATTACCTAATTGTTAAACCACAATTACCAAGAACCCGCACATGCAAAACCATGATTAAAACATGTATAAATACAATTTAAACAAGAGTAAACCATACTCAACAATTTGCAACAAAACCCTCAACATTGATTTTCAAAAGCACCATTAATGAATCATAAACAAATCTTTAAAAACGTTATTTTCATGAACTAAAAAAGAGGGTAGAGTCACATGCCTTATTCACGAAGATTCGTGAAATAAACTTGACCCATGAGCCTCTAGATGAACACCTTGTAGAAACCCTAGCCCAATCTTCAAGAGAGTGTTTAGAGAGAGTTTTAGGAGTGTTTAGATCCTTCAAAGTATGTTATGAGCGACTATAATGTGTTTTAAGATGTGGGGTTTTAAGGGTTTTTGGGTGGGAAATGTCTAAAATGTCCTCATCTTAAAAGTTGAAAATGTGCGCAGTAGGGTATGACTTCCCCCAACTCGTATATCCAACGTACGAGTAATACCCACTACTGGTACCCTCGACAAACTTTTGGATCCAACACTGTCCAATATATGACCCCAAGGACTAATTCGTATCTATAACATTTGATTGGTACCCATAAACCATACCTTAGGTATAATCATTTAGGATAGACATTGGAGATCATATCGTTTGGAACTATGTTTCTCGTACGCTAACATGCGACTAAGATGATGACTTCTCGTACCTTGGATAGTAACCAACCAATATTACATTGAGTAAAATGAGACCAAGTACTTCAAACCATATCCTCTCCACATGAGTGGTATGATGTAATTCGTATGATGCACAGAGAGTTTAAAATCAAGAATTTTTCCAAGGGTCAAAACTTTGGTGTTTTAATTCTCCCCTATTAAGATCATTCATCCTCGAATGATAGGTTAAGGCAAGCACAAGAACAAGTTAAAACATTATTACTCATCAAACCTCCCTTTAACAAAGTTAGAGTGCAAAGACATAAAACAAAGATATTAAGATCAACACATACCTCAAGCAGGAATTTTTGGAATGGGGAACAAATACAGATACTTGGACTTCATGTCCTCTTCTGCCTCCCAAGTAGCTTTTTCAACCTTATGCTTCCTCAAAAGAACTTTTACCAAAGTCATATCCTTCGTCTATAACCGATGGACTAGATAATCAAATATCTCAATTGGGATTGCCTCATACTATAAGGTATCCGAGGTACCCAATCTTTCTAAAGGAATAATCGATGAAGGATCACCCACACTCTTTCTCAATATACAGACATAGAAAACCAGATGAATATAGCTCAATCTAGAAGGCAGCTCCACCTCATATGCAATATTACAAACCCTTTTTAAGACCAAATATGGACCAATATACCAGGGACTGAGCTTCTCTATCTTACCAAACTGCATCACTTTATTCATGGGAGATACCTGTAGGAACACCCAATCGTCGACCTTAAACTCCAACTACCTATGCCTCACATCCATATAGGCCTTTTGGTGTCTTTGAAAGGATTTTAACCATTCATGAGTTACCTTTACCTATTCCAAGGCTTGGTGAACCAAATTAGGTCCAAACAACTTACCCTCACCAACCTTATACCACCCAATAGGAGAATGATATCTCCTACCACACAATGCCTCAAAAGGAGCCATACCAATGCTAGAGTTATAAATATTATTATAAGAAAACTCTAAAAGAGGAAAATGGTCAACCCAACTACCACCATAGCCAATCACTCAAGCACGAAGTATATCTTCCAATGTCTGAATGGTCCTCTCCGCTTATCCATCTGACTGCGGGTGGAAAGCGGTACTAAGGCACACCTTAGTTCCTAAACCTTTTTGAAATAACCACCAAAATAAGATGAGAACAGAGTACCACAATCTGATATGATAGAAATTAAAGAACTATACAACTTCATGATCTTTGCAAGATATAACTCAACATAATCTCCGCCAAATAACTAGTCCTCACAGGCAAGTAGTGAGTGGAATTGGTCATACTATCCATAATGACCCAAATTGAATCACACTTATTTTGATACTGTGGAAGACCGATAGTGAAATCCATATTAATTACCTCTGACTTCTATTAGGGCAATGCAATCTCTTGGTACAAACCTTCGGGTCTTATGTGCTCAACTTTCACTTATTGACACACCATGCACTTAGCCACTTCTCGCTTCATATTATTCCACCAATAAAACTCCTTAAGATCATGATATATCTTCATCGAACCGGGATGAATATCATAAAGAGATCCATGTACTTTGGCCAAAAAATTTTCCCTCAAACTATACACATAGCCTAGCTTTTTACTACAAGATACCGTCTCCACCAATCATAAAGTTAACAACTTTTTGTTGACTTGCATTTCCTCTAATCTTCATCAAATAAGGATCCAACATTTGTTTTTCCTTTATTTTAATAACAAGAGACAACTGCCATACCTGATTCACAAACACACCACCATTCCTAAAGTTTGTGAGATGAATTCTAAGATTAGACAAATGGTGAATGTCCTTCACCAACTCCCGCTTATCCTCATCCACATGAGCTAGACTCAGCATGGATAACCTGCTAAGAACATCAGCAACTATGTTAACTTTACCTAGATAGTAATGAAGACTCATATCGTAGTCCTTTAGCAACTCAAGCCACCTCTTTTTCCTGAGATTTAACTCTTTCTGAGTGAATACATACTGGAGGCTCTTATGATCAGAAAAGATGTTAACTTGAACCCCATAGAGATAGTGATGCCAAATGTTCAATGCAAATACCACAACCAGCAATTCTAAGTCATAAGTAGGGTAGTTCTTCTTATAAACTTTCAACTACCTAGAAGAATAGGCCACCACCCTACTATGCTACATCAACACATAACCAAGCTCAACACGAGAAGCATCACAATATACCACAAAACCCTTGGTACCCTCAGGTAGAGTCAAGACCAAAGCCAAAGTCAACTTATCCTTCAACTTCTTAAAACTACCCTCACACAGATCCGACTAAAAGAACTTCACCTTTTTATAGGTCAATCTAGTCAATGGGGAAACTAAAGTAAAAATACTCTCCACAGACCTCCTATAGTAGGTAGCTAAACCCAATAAGCTCTGAATATCAATTGGAGTCACGGGTCTAGGCTTCTTCTTAACCACTAGAACCTATTGTGGATTCACCATGATCCCTTCCCTAGAGATAACATGAATAAGAAAAGTCATAGCCTTCAACCAAAACTTACACTTTGAGAGCTTAGCATACAAATATTGATCTTTCTAGGTCCGCAACAGAACACGGAGGTGATCGGCATGATCCGCCTCACTCTTAGAGTACACCAAAATATCATCTATGTAGACAATGACAAATAGATTCAAAAACTGATGGAAGACCCTATTTATAAAATCCATAAACCTTGACGGGGCATTGGTCAACCCAAAAGACATAACTAGGAACTATAGTGACCATACCGAGTATTTAAGGCAGTTTTAGGTATAACCACTTCCCTAATCTTAAGTTGATGATAACCCTACCTAAGATCAATCTTAGACAAATACTTTGCACCTTTAAGATGATCAAATAAGTCATCGATCCTAGGAAAAGTATATTTATTCTTTATGTTCACTTTATTTAGCTGACAATAATTAATACACATCCGAAGGCAACCATCCTTCTTACGCATGAATAACATAGGAGCGCCCCAAACAGACACACTAGGACAGATAAAACTCTTATGTAAGAGATTCTTCAATTAATTCTTAAGCTCCTTCACCTCATCCAGAGCAATTCTATAAGGAGGGATAAAGATAAGACAAGTGTCCAAAACAAGATCAATACCAAAATCAATTTGCTTATCAGGGAAAATACCAGGAAGATAATCAGGGAAAACCTCAGGAAACTCATTAACCACATGAACAAATTCTAGAGAAGGACCATCCGAGTTTTAATATGTAACTCAGACCAAATGACACAAACACACTTTGGTAATCAACTTTTAGGCTCTAAGATATGAGATGAGTCTCCCCTTAGGCACTAAAAAAATCCCTTCCCAAACAATAATCGGCTTATTAGGGATATTTAACATGACCTTGTGGGTCCAACAATCTAGAGAAACATAGCATGAATACAACCAATCCATTCCAAATATGACCTCAATGTAAACCATAACTAACTCTATCAAATACACAAGAGTTTATCTACAACTAATAGATACTACACACCCTATATAGACTATTTTAACAATCAGAGAGTCGCCAATCGAGGTAGATACAGAAAAAGGACCAGAAATAAACTCAGGACCAAAACCAAAATGCACAACTAAGAATGGGGTCACATAATAAAGAGTGAAACCTGGATCAAGCAAATAATACACATCATGAGACAATAGTCTCAAAATACTAGTAA
The DNA here is from genome assembly GCA_030864225.1 of Capsicum baccatum var. pendulum. Classification (NCBI taxonomy): domain Eukaryota; kingdom Viridiplantae; phylum Streptophyta; class Magnoliopsida; order Solanales; family Solanaceae; genus Capsicum; species Capsicum baccatum. Next base: position 67,075,910 of record CM061558.1, on the reverse strand, counting down.
CGACATTAGTGGATGACTCAGAATCCTGACGAGATACAATAGCATATAACTAATTTTGGCCAATGCCGATACCAAAAGTAGAAATAGATGTAGAAGCAGAACCCTTTAGTACAGGAGCAGATAAAGAGCCAATAGGAATTTTGTTTACCCCAGAAGCCATTCTAGCATGGTATTTATGCTGCATTTAACTAATCTAGCGATAATAAAAACATTTGTTCTTCCTTTCCTCACAGATGCTATGATGTGACCACCCCTAAAATCTACATGGAGGGTGGGATGGAGATGACTGAGCCTCACTAGCCTGATAATACGCACCCTGTGTCTGGACTCCACCATCATGCTAAGACCAATGATCACCCAAAACTCTAGGTAAGGAGCACTAGTCGTAGAGAAAGAAACAGAACTCCCCAACTTCTTTTTTATCACTTACCACCATCTTTACCACTTTTCTTAGAAGGCTTAAATTTTTTCCCTCACCTCTCACTAAACTCAGTATGCTTCCTCTTCTTTTTCTACAGCTGCTATTTATACACAACCAACCTAAAGATATCCATGTCCTTGATCAACAAGGTAGCCTAACTCTCATGGATTAACTTATGGGAAAATCATAAAAAGAACTTGTGCATGCTAGACCTTATGGTAGAAACCAACTAGGAGCATACCTGGACAACTGATAAAAATTTCAAAGCTTACTCCTTGACAAACATCCTACTTTGCTTCAAATTCAAAAACCCTTCTACTTTTACCTCCCTCAACTTTTGAGTAAAGAAGCATCCCATAAATATACTAGAGAAATCCTTCTACTAGCCAAAACCAACATCCTCTCCCCTTGACTATTCCCACTCTTCATACCACTGGAACACCATATTTTGCAATTAATAGGCAATAAACTCAACACCTTTAACCTTTGAAGCATGTATAACCTAAAAGATCATCTCTATTTCATCAATAAAACTTTGAGAATGCCCCTTAACCTTTGTACTAATAAATATAGGAGGATGCAACCTCATGAACTGGCCAACCCTTGTGGCCTCAAAAGATGGAGTAATAGAAACACCATGCTTAGATAGAGAAGCTACCAACTAAGTCAATAGGGTAATAAAGTGACAAAACTCTGCATTGGTAGCCTCCCTTTTAGGTGACTGAGTATGAGTATCTCCCTTAGGAGTAGGACTAATGGGGATAAGTAGAACCCCACGAGGATAGTCAGATGCAACAACCCTTGATGAGGTATGGTCTCTAAAAGTAGAGTGCGTCCCATAAGAATTATCCCCAGTTGGGACAAAAGAGTTTGCATAAACATCAAATCTTCTTGGAGGCATGATCTAAAAGAGGAGCAAACGGAAATTAGAAGAACCCAAGGCCTTATACTCTATAACTTGAAGTAAGAAAATAAGAAAGTGAAATATTCCTAAACTTTCATAGCGTTTCTCATATAAGTTTGGTGTGCTACACACCCATAAAAGAGAATCTACTAGAAATGGCTTTGTGGATACCTAACTGACAATAAAACTAGGCTCTAATACCAACTTGACATGACCCAAAATAGGGCCTTATCGTAATATGGATCCCAAGTCCAACAAGAACCAAATATTACCCCAGATACCCAACCCAACCAATCAATAAACCATAAAAAAATAACCAAATCCATAACCGTTCGAAGACATACCCAAGTCCATAATTTGTCCACACAAAGCCTCTAAAACAAAACAAGAATATTTAGTTGGGACATACCCCCAACCATAGCCAAAACCAATAGCCAAATCTAAACCAATAAACACAAAAAAAATTCAAAGCAAGAAATAGAGCCTTCCAAAGTATGGAATCTCACCACTTTAAGTCAACATAAGTTGTCCTCGAATCTAAGCCACTGAGAAGAAGGTGTGATATTATGACCATTACCTACATCGTGTGGGGATACAACGTTGAAGATGATTAGTGATTGAAGCTCTAGCATGTAAATCAAGGATAAGGCTAAAATAATGCCAATAGTTCAAAATCAATCATCCAATGGACATAACTAATGCAATACATATATATGTATATATTCATATATACTATGCTGGGATAGCGAACAAGATTAGTATAAGCTTTGAAACCGTTAACCTGAGCTGTGTAGCAAAATCACATTATATCAACGCACCCATGATCTATATGGGCCCAACTTTTCCCTAGATAGAAGGGCCCCATTACGTGCAGCCGTACAAACTAAAGAATATCCACAACCATATATGCCTATATGGGGGAGTCAAACCTCCCAACATAACCAAGGTGACTTAAGCACTAATACATATATTATGGGGAACTCGAACCTCATATTTATATATTTATTCAGGGGAATCAAACCACCCAATAACAAAGACACCCGCACCGGCTAACATGGGTTCCAATGTTAGTTTTTTAGACTTCCACTTTTATAGCCAGGCTACACATAATACTTTAAAGCCTAATTTAAAACCATTATTTCATATACACAACCACTAAGCCAATTACTTACCAAAGGCACGTTGTTGGTATCATCATACCAACACCACTTGCATGTGTACCACACACCAGTACCATTATCAATCAACCAATCATTATGTTGACTTTGGGACTCAAACCTATTGTCTAACAATGACACTAATTTAATTCAATGTTTAGGGACTCTAACCCATTATTTAGTAAAGACATAAATCAATTTAATGTTTAGGAAGTCAAATCCTTTTAGCCAATTAAACCTCCAAGGTTACCATTTAAATTATTAAATGGCCAACAAGCTTTCACAAAACCATTTTCCAACCATTCATATTCAATAGGCCAATGCCTTAGTTCAAAAAACCATTTAAAATGTGACTAGTTTATTCTCTTATGTATTTTCACGCACACATTGAGGGCATACCATTACAAAGACCAAACCCAAAGTAAAAACCATCAAGTTTAGAGTTAACCATTATCCAATTGTTAAACTGAAATTACCAAGCACCCATATGTGCAAAACCATCATTAAAACATGTATAATCATAATATAAACAAAGAGTAAACCATACACAATAATTTTCAATAAAACCCTCAACATTAGATTTCAAAACCATCTTTAATGAATCATAAACAAAGCTTTAAAGACATGATTTTCATGAAATAACAATAAGGGAAGAGTCACATGACTTATTCATGAAAATTCACAAAAATAACTTGACCCTTGAGCCTTTAGATGAGCACCTAATCAAAATTGTAGCCTAATCTTCAAGAGAGTATTTAGAGAGTTTTATGAGTGTTTAGACCCTTCAAAGTGTGTTATGAGAGGATACAATGTGTTTTAAGACATGAGGTCTTAAGGGTATTAGGGTAGGAAATGTCTAAAATGTCCAAAGCTTAAAAGCTAAAAATATGTACAGGAGGGAACGACTCCCCCCTAACTCGTACACCAAACATATGAGTGGAAATCACCACTCATACCCTAGATAGAATTTTAGACTCCAACACTATCCAATATACGACCCAAAGGACCAACTCATATCTATAGTATATAATTGGTACCCATAAATTGTACCCTAGGAAAAATTATCTAGGTTGGACATAGGACATGATACGGTTTGGCACTATACTTCTCATACCCTAACATATGACTAGTATGATACCTTATCATACCTTGGACAGTAACCAACCAATACTATACTTGGTAATATATGACCAAGGTGTTCAAACATTATCTACTCCATGCGAGTTGTATGATGCAATTTGTATGATACATAGAGAGTTCAAAATCAAGAAATTTTCTAAGGGTCAAAACTAGGTTATTTAAGTGTTGTTGAAGAATGTGACTCTTTTAGGGATGGAGAAAGGTATCAAAAAGCATCCTAGAATTAATACCATCCGAGTCTGGGATACTGAGGTTTATATCTCCATAAAGTCTATCTCAAGAGACTTGTTTGGAGAAAATTTTGAGCCTATTGAAGAGACTCTGAAGTATGATTTCCTAATGAATTATTTAAAAAGGGTGAGGAAATTAAGTGTGGATAACAAGTGATGGATTACTATGGCTAGCAGGATATATTACTAAAGATGGTAAGAATGTTTTATGGGTCAACAAAGAATCAGTTACTAAGCACATACTAAAGTTCGTAACTATAGCTTTGTGGTCAGTGGTGAGACATTGCATTGCACTTATAGCTAATGACAACACCTTAGGGTGAACAATGCGGGGTTAGTCATTTCACTAATATCAGCTGGCATAGAATTAAGTATCCTATGGATCATCACAACAAAGATACAAGATAGGGTGCTATAGTTTAGTACCATTTTGTATTATCTTGTCATAAAGTTGTTACAAAACACAGTTGTTCCAACTATAGAGTCATGGACAAGTTCATACAACCCATAAAGCTTGCAAATATGGCTTTGATTAAGGATTTGAGAAACCCAGTTTCACAAGCTCAGGCTGTGTACATTCTTTATATAGTTGAGGGTGTCTAGTAATTGAGATCTCATTTTCTGAATGTGGTTCTACTTTTTGCTCATCACAGTCTGCCATAGCACCACTAGGTGTATATCCGTAGGTTCCATCTAGTTACATACTAATATTGACTTCTTAGCTAGAGAAAACTTTGAGGACATAAGTATTTCATGATGAACATATTTAAAAATTAGAGGTAGGGTTCAAACCCTAAGTGGCTAATGAGATCAAGGATGTAGTATAGATTATGTAGACCTACTTTGATTGATATGAGAGCGCGTTCTTGGTTAAAGTTGATGTTATCTACTCTCCAGATATGGGAGCCCTAACTAATAATACAACCACCTTAAAATAAGCAATTTGGATTCTTACTAAGAGGACCACGCTAGTTGTACATCCTCAACCTCCACTCATGCCTTCTCTAGCAGATCTTAGGATGGATGTTGACTCTATGGTCCCAAACTTCTATACTAGACCCTTTTAAGTAGACAGAGATGATACACAACCATAATAGTCTGGTGAGGACTTACAACATTAGAGAAAAAGGTCCCAAAAAGAAGGAATAGTAAAGAGAAAGGAAAATAGTAGAAACAAGAAGTGAAGTAGAGTGAAGGATGATGCATAAACCTTTGAGTCAGGGTTACCGGAGGGAATTTATACACCACCAATAGTTGAGGAGGTAGATTATGTTTTGGTGGTTACACAAACTACCTATATTATTGAGATATTTAGTGCACCAACCACCACTAGTACTAACTTATTTAAGAGTGTCATGGTCATAGTTAAGGCCACTAGAGTAGAGTAGACAGTCAGTGACCCACCCACGACCCCACATGATTAAAGTTTGGCCAGCTTCTAGAGTGTCATTGGTGTGTCCCTTACCCTAGTTTTATGTTTTCATGATTTTTTAAAATTGGTACATTGCATAATTTCCAAGTTGGGCGTGGGAGTGTACCGAAGTTGAGGGTTTTTGTCATCGTATTTCTTTTTCCTTGAATGTGCTATCATAGCTAGAACCATTATGTTTAGGTGTTTTTCTCTTATTTATGTGTTTTTTTCTTTTTTGTGAAACTTGGATTAGAATAAGAAAGTCAAAATCAATAACGATGCAAATTTGTTTTAATATTTTAAAAGGATACCCCTCTGAAATATTTGTGTGTGGTTTTTTGTGCTTGAATATAATGTGATGTAGCTAATGTTAAGATATTGATATAGCATCAGGATTATTAGCGTCATAACCTATCCTGACTTTGCATGAACCGAGTAGGTTGTAACTTAGACAAAATCCCAGAGCCATGAGTATGTGAGTTGTCTATCTAGTCGATGTGTATGTGAAATCTAGAACTTACCTAGTTAGTCTCACTAAAGTTGTAGGATGGTAGTTATGGAAAGTATTATAGGCCACTATTGAAAAAGTCCTCTATAGCCTAAATAACCTACTATATGATCATCTATACCATGAACCCAAAATTTGAGCCTAAATAGACCCTTTCTTTGAACTACCCAAATTCACTTTCCTAGTTTTTACAATAAACCTTCTTTGCCCCTGGTCCCCTCTTGGTCACTGTGTACCTCAATTCGGGCAAATCACCTAAGTTGAGAGTGACTATTGTGTAGGGGTACAAATAAATTGGGTTTGAAGAATTAGTAGAAAAAGGAAAAAATATTTGGTTGCGGTATGAATAGAGAAAGAAAAAATATAGTAAAATTAAAAAGATGCTATGAAAATAAAATTGCACTTGGGGTCCAAAATGAAATCAAAATGTGAAAAATGGAGAAAATAAGGAAAAGTAAGAAAGTGGAGCGAAATGCATTGTAGTGTCAAGGTGGATTTAGTACCTGTACCCAAATGTACCATACCTTTCCCTAATCTTACATTAAAAACCAATAAAAGTCATATAGTGTTCCTAATTTGACTATTCGAAAACTGAAGCATAAACGATAAGGGCAACTCTACGGTATGAAATGAACATGACCTGACTTTATTGTGAGAGTGAGAGATTTGATTCAATACCGATTTGATAAATTCATTGCATATACAGAGTGATTGGGGACTTCTTTGATGTAAGAGCATAGGGGGTGTAGTTTAGTTGTTACTTGTTTGGGCAGAGTGTTAGTCTAATTCTTAGGTTATCCACTCACAATGCAATGTCATGCCCTAATCCCATTGTATTAGGGTACTTATCTAGCATACTCACTGTATTGGTTAATTTTGAAATTTGGAGGGTGCTAAAAAATACTTAAGTTGGTTGCATGTGCAAAAATTGGTTTTACAAAAAAAAAATGACTGTCGTACTGATCTTGATTTTTCTCTAAGTTAAGCGTCTTAGTGAGTCTAGTCTATTTTATTTTCCCAAGGAAATGCAAAACTTCTAAGTTGAGGGTGTTGATGTGTCATGGACTTACGATACTTAAGAAACTTACAACTGTAAATATTTTCATGTGAAATGATATTTCTATATGGATATGATAGTTTTTTGCATGATTACAGGATAAAGAGACTAGGAGAAGAAAGATGTTGAATATTGGACAAAAAAGGCATCAGATTGTCAAAGATACAACCATGGAATCTGACCACAGTCATGCTAAGACTGTCGTAATATAATCTAGAGGATGAGCTTTAGGTGTTTCTAGAAGAGAAGCTCCCACGATCATACATCAATAATTTGCCCATATGATCATTGAAAGATTAACTAAAATAGGCTTGCAAAAGTTAAGTGAAAAGAGGATTAGGCGATAGAATCCAACAACCATACCTTGAAGTCACAATCATAGTATGAGGTCACGGGAAAGAGTTCCATATTTGAATGTTTTAGAAGTTGAAGTATAGGATGATCAAGCGATAATATTATATGGTCATAAGCTAATACAATGGAGCCGTATTGATAGTATTATTAGTGAAATTTTGAAGATGATAAAATTTATGAGTAAACAATGAGCACTAAAGGACCATCATGGGTTCTAACCACAATCGTACCTTTCTGTTGTCCGAGAACAACGGCCTAGATTTTTTAATTTAGGATAGGATTTATTTTGTATATAATTACATTTATAGGGTTATTTTTATGAGGTTACATTATGTTATATTTTTAACAATATTTGTGAGAATCTAAGGGCATATTCTTTGAGTTTTGTAGAGGATTTTAATTCAAGTTGAGATTTTAGGGTTTTTTCTTGTTGTAAGTTCATAATAATTGTTCATCTATAAGTTCTTCTTGTGTTCTTGAAATCATGAGTAGATAAACACCATATCTAGGGTTGTGCTAACTATGATGAATTAACAAAATGGGTAAGTGTGAAGCAATTCTAGATTGGTGTGCATGCATGTATTTGTTTTTCCTTTGTTATGATTGCTTTCTAATGGTTGCAAACATTAGGAACTCATCTATATTCTAAACTTACTCAAGAGAGATGTAGAGATTAGGAAAGGAAATAACAGTAGAGATTTGAAGCTGTCAACCTTCATCTAATAACTTGAGCCATAATAGGGATAGTTAATCAGAGATCAAGAACAAGGGTTAGTAGTGCGACACTCGGATCCTACAGATGAACCTATCTTCTTAGATGAACCTATCTTCTTAGATTTTGCATGAAACACATTGGAATAGTAGAAACTCATGAAATTATCAAATCATAGGGATCACAATCCTAGTGCTTTCTCATTTTGATTACAAATCCAGCAACCAACAACTATTACTATTGTTCTTTTGTTTCACAAAATACCCTCCGATTTTACTTATTTTTCAATTACCTAAACAAACACTTGATAGAATTTCAATGTACTCTCTGTGGGATTGACCCAATCTAGTTGGGTTCTATATTTGATTCAACAACTACTTTATACTTTTTGGAAGGTGTAATTTGTGTGACATTACACCTCGCCTTCTGACAAAGATTCTAGTTAGAAACTAGAATCAAAAATGCAAAAATTGAAATAAGAAAAGGATATGAGCAACAAAGGACTTTATACATTTACCTCTCAATTGAACCCAATCTAACAACAAGAATTCCAACTCAATCAACGATAATAAAATCAAATTAAATCCATAAAGAGGGAAACTCAATGATTGATTAAGCTAGAAGAAGTCAACACGAGCAATTTAGAGAATCCACCTTAAACACTAAATCTTTGATTATCAGCTAATTGATCAAACTAATGCTAGGCTTCAGCTAGAAACTACATCCTTAAAAACTCCCAATTTATCATAAAATCATCATAAACTAAGAATGAAAATGGATAAGGCAAATATATATAGTTATTTGATCATCCTCTACTAAAAAATCATACTTTTCATCCCAGGTATGTGTGTTATCAGCTATATCTATTTATGCAAACTTTATTTTTGTTGTACCACATGTATTGTGAATGTAAGAATAACTCCTTAAAATTTTGTTACATAGATGAAACCATCTTTTTCTCTGTTAAAAAGAGATGACGGATCCTCAACATTCAAAAAATCCTCTATGATTGGGTTAAAAGATGGAGGTTGTCTGATGGGAAAAATTTCTATAAGAAGAACTACAAAAGAATAATAACATAGAATTTCTTCATTTTTCATTATTAATTTGTCTTCACTTTAAAAATCAGTGTGTTAAGTGATATAACAACTTGTGCAAATATAACAGCTTGCGCAAAAGAGAAGAAACATTTCATAGAAGTATTTGAACAAATAACTAAGTGCATGTACTAGATCAATCAATAAAACATGAACAAAGATAAAAATTGAGATGTGAATAAATTAAACTACCCAAAACACTAACTGAAATAAACAATAAAATCAATAGACAAAGAGGAAATTCTAGAGCCTCACCATAGAACTTTTATGTTCATCGATTTTCGATTAGATTCAATAGTCCATCATCTCCTCATTACCAAGTTAGGAGAATCAATTGCTTTATCAAACGAAACTTTTGAAGGTGGCAAAGAATGTGCAGAGTTCAACCACCAGAATGAATCTACAAAAGCATAAAGACAATAGAATCACTCAACTAAGAGAAAAGATTTATGAAACTTAGCAGAGAGGAGAAAGAAATTTGAAGGAATTATAAAGGACATGAGAATAGTGGTGATATTGCAAAAGTGGTGCATCAACTAAACCAAAAATTAAACATGTGTTCATGTACCAATAAAACAATGCCAAATACAATGTACAACTTATACTACTTTTAGTGCAAGTAGGAGATCTGTGTTGGTTCTCAACTTGTTCACTTATACATAAGGGTAATATATATATATATATATATATATATATATATGGTTTCTTCCTTTATTAAATCATCTAATTGGGTCAACATTCATCATTTTTAGGAGTTCATATTTTCTTTGAATCTTGCCAACATAGTTTTAAGTAATAGTTTTATGATTCTCAAGTTGTATACTCGTTGATAGGGGTACACATACGAAGTGAGTGTTGAATCATATATAAATAGTTGGTTTGACTTTTTATGGCGTCTACTCCGTGTGGAAGAAAACTCCATGTGCCAATTTACTTAACTAGAAAGTAAACTTTGAGAGAAAGCTTTTGTCGTCTATAAAGGGATAACCATTCTTCATTGTAAAACCATCCTAAATTTTATAGTTGATAATCAAGATGGGGGGATATTGAAATTTAAAGACTTCCAATTGATTAAAACTACTGGTAGTCGACTTTATTGCACAAAGATATTAGTTTAAAAATTGTTGATAATAAATATAAAATTAGAAATTAAAGTAAAAGACACGGTAGTATTTATCCTGGTTTAGAACACCTCTGTTGTATCTACTTTTATTTCCCTTGGGTTACAAGAGGTTCCTTCTAGAGCAATTTGAATGATTACAGAATGTTCCTTCGTGAGCTTTATAGATTAGCTTCTCCGAGAAAGGTAGCTGTAACACGTCAGGGAGGATGTTGAGTCCATAAAAAGGGGTATATGTAATACCACAGATTAGGATTAAAAGTTTTATTTTGATATAAAACAGGAGAGATGCTAGGTATATAAGTAAGTATGTCTTACTTCCTAGTGACTCTTTGTTTCTTGCAGATCCAGGCCACAACGAACAATATCACTAGTGGGTTGATCATAAACCCTAGAATTTGAAAATCCCCCTTATCCAAACTATGTTTTCAAACATTTAAAGGCATGTTATGGTCTCAAGAAAATTTCAAAAGATTGATATGAAAGAATGAGTACTTTTTTATTAAACAATAATTTTTAAAGAGAAAAAATTGACACCACCCTTTTGATTTAAAAATTAGATTCTAGCATCCTGATTGGGAAAATTGATGTGGGTGATATTATTTTTGAAAGTCCTAACACCGTTTTGTGTGAGAATTTTGCGAATTTTATGAAAGGAGAATTTTAGATGAGCCTTATGGGAGAGTTAAATTTCTTCTTAGGACTTCAAATTAAGTAGTTGGCTTTACAAACCTTCATAACCGTAAGTAAATATACAAGAGAGATGATCAAAATATTTGGCATGGACAAGGAAAAGGTATTTGGAACACCAATGAGTTTTCAACTTATCTTGAAATTAATGCTCAAGGAAAAAGTATGGATGAAAAGATTTATTGAGGCATAATTGGTTCACTTCTATTCCTAATTGAAGTTGTCTAGATATTATGTATAGTGTGTGGAAATGCACGAGGTTTAAGTCAACTCCTACAAAATCCTACCCCACAGTTGTGAAAAGCATGATTTGATACCCTATTAGAACTTAAGATCTTGAATAATGGTATCCTCATAGCTCAAGCTTTAATTTAATTAGTTATTTAAATGTTGACTTTGCAAGTGACATAAATGTTAAAAAAAAGTACAAATTGGACATGTCAACTACTTGGTGATACACTAGTAACTTGGCCTCATAAAAAATAAACTTCCACTACATTATCCACCACGGACTTCGAATATATGGTTGTTGGTAGTTGCGATATTCAACTCTTATTGATTATGCATCAACTACTTGACTATGATCTTTTGTATGAATTAGTTTCTATTATATGTGATAATACTAGTATTATTAGTATTTCTATGTATACTGTTCACCATTCTAAAGCTAAGCATATTAATATCAAGCATCATTTTATTAGAGATCATGTTGAAAATAGAGAATTTTTCTAAATTTGTTTATTCTGAAAATAAGATTGATCACATTTTTACAAAACCTTAGACGGAAGGTTTTATTTTTACAAACAAGTTTGGGTATTAGAAATATTTGTTTTCTATTTGCCATGTTTTTAAAATCAAAACAAATAAATTTTTAATACTTATTTTTGGTTAGCTTTCAGATTTTCTTGCTTTCTTAGTTTTCCTACTTATTAATCTATGGTCATTTATTATTTAGTGTGTCCCTTCTAATCAAATCCTTTGTTTCCCGCAAACTCTCATAAATGTTTTTTCCTTTTTCATAAATAAACTGCTTTACTTCTCATCATTCTTTCCTGTAAGACCCCTTAAAATTTTGATCATTTTATTTTTGACCTTTCTATATGTATAATGTCATTTTTTAACTTGAATTATGTTTAGGGATGTTAAAAGTGATTTTTGGGAGAGTTTTAAATTTTTTTGAAGGGGTTCGACGTCATTATGAAACTTTGAGGTAGTGAGCCTCCAAAATAAGGCTGTGTCACGAATGTTAAACTCTGCGATATTGGCGTGGTACGGAGGCTAACCTCCACGATATGGGCGTACCACACTATTATTTTAATTTCATTCGGTTTTTGACTTCAAACTTGTGGCTAATCATGCATGAGGAAATATCTTTTTTCAACCCAACCTTAAAGTGTATGATGTCGTGGTTCACATCTTCTCCTCGATGATCAAGCTTTAGGATCAATTATTGGAATTCATCATAGTAAGCCATGACACTCTTGCTACCTTACCTCAAGCTGTAGAGCTTGGCAAAAAGTTCATGTCTATATCTCTCTTATAAGTACCATTGACGCATAATCTCTTTCAATACATCCCATGGAAGAGTTGACCCTCATTTAACACATTTCTGAACCTTTTGGCATAATCCCAATATGCATTGGCATAACCTTCAAAATAGGCTATAGAATATCTACTCTTCTTCTCTTTGGTGAGATCATTGACTTGGAAGATCCTTTCACAAGTGGACTCCCATAAAAGATAAGCTTTGGGATCACTCTCACCTTTGAAAGTTGGAATACTAACCTTGAGGGAATTGATTCTTATGTCTCGATCTCGATTACCTTGTTGATTCCATTGATCATGAACTTAGGGACGGTTTCCTAAGTTTCTTCTACCATAGTTCATCGGGCCAATTCTTCCTCCTCAAACCCAAAATCCCTTTTGATCCATTAGTCTACCTCTCATATCTCCTACCATCATGTCATCTTCTTCAAATTCTCCATATTCATCTTATTGTTCCTCCCTCTCTTCTTTCTCTATGTGGATGGGTGGGTTTTGGTGAAGTGGTGCTTGGAATGGGGGAACTTAGTTTGGTAGAGGTTGGGGTATTTTCTTCGTGGTTCTTCTTGTTGGACTTGATTGAAGTGGGGTTGGAGTGGATGAACGGGGTTTCAATTTTAGGGGTAGGTGGTAATTTTGATAGTGGGATCTTGTGGAGGTCTCGGTAGGTTAAACATTTGGTGAAAGGTTCCTGAGGAAATAGTAGTGGATGTATTTTGAGCATGTCTGCTTGAAGAGGCATGGTAAGGGTAAGGGTGGAGAGGTTAGAATTCTCTCAACCTTCCAAATGGTCTACTCTTTCGCCCATAGTACTTATACTTCTTTTCATCAAGGCCATACGATGTTCTAGGAAATTAAGATTCTCTATCACGGTCATTATCATAGCACCAAGAACATTAGTATCCAAGGTTTGGGGTGCTTCGACTTCCATTTTCATGGTACCTAAGAAAAGACACTAATGAAAACAATAAACAAGTTAGCGTTAAGGAAAGAACCTCACAACTCTACACTCCTTTGGTTACATCACACGTGGTTCACAAGTATTGAATGTTGGTTTATACTTCAGTGTGAATTGAGGTGTGATATCTACTCTTGTCCGAAATAGATTCTTGTTTGAATGACTCAATGAGATCTCGTACAGACTTGAGACAAGAAGTTACGATGATGTAAAATGAGAAAAACACTCAAAGAAGTGGGACAAGAAAAAAAGTGAACTCAAGAACTAATTCACAACTAAGTAGATGGATTACTAGTTGTTAATTAGTGTTAGAATCAAGTAAAAGATGTTTAATAATCAAGGAAATGAAACTAGGAATCTAAAATGAGCTTACGGAACTTTTATCGAGGTGACTGACTCAACGATTGACCGTTACTTGGGTGATGGACCATCGGGTTGGCCGTCAGCCCTTATCCAGAAAGTGGGGAAATAGACTTGGGCTTGATAGAGTGGTTGGCGGACCGTCGGGTCACTGACAGACCGTTAGTTTGTCCGTCAGTCTCTCCAGCTAAGCAATTTCATAGGCCCTTAAATTTTGAGGAATATTCCTTGAGGATAAACAGGTATAACTCCATTTTCTTTACTTCTTTTGGATCAAACTCTTGTTTTATAGCTCTTCTTCAAAAAGTCATGAAAAACTTGAAGAACATTCAAATATTTGACCCTCAATCAAATGAACTCAGAATTTGATAAAATTCAAATTCCAAGCTCCCAAACAAACCTCAATAGTTTTTATAGTTTGAATCTCACCCAACATTTTTAGATTTTCAAACCCACTTGAATTTTCTTCAACTTCATGCTTCAACAATGGTGGGTTACTCAAAGCTTGTTGGATTAAGATCAAATTTTAGATAATGACTCAAATAGTACTAGAGAACACTATTCTAGCAATAGAAACACAAAAAGACACAAAAATCAAAAAATCAAAATTTCAACACAATGTGATTAGGACCTTTTCTATGATTTTTGAGATAACGAACCCAAGAATAGAACCATAGGAACAATTATAAGCTCAGCTCTGGTACCAAATGGTACCAATCGAGATACGCAAATAAAAAATAGACTACAGAAGCTATGGATAATAGATTCAAGTTAAGGGATAGAAGATTGACACAAGAAACTATTAAGAAATTAAGAACAATTGAGTGTTTCAAACCCTTAATCCAATAGAATCCAACACCAAATCTCTACATGGTCCAAGAGGAATTCAATGCCCTCAAAACCCATATTTCTAAAACCCCTATTTTAGGTTCATGAATGTGTAGTGCACGAGCCTAACCCCTGCAAAGAATATTAGTCGCAACATGCACTGAATGTGACACTTTAATTATACTATTGGATGTGGTACTATATGGTCTAGAGGAAACCTATCCATTGGTTGAAGCCCGTCTGTTGTAGCTTATAAATTGTCACTCTTCATTGTTTGTAAATTATTTGTATTTAAATACCAGTAATACAATACTCTTTACTTGCTCATCAAAAAACTATTTCCATTTTACTTTACTTGTCTTGTCTAGCTCATCTATCTCTCCATAGAGGAACCGTCAGTCCTTAAAACGCTTTATCAGGAGCATGATTTATACTTGTTCATCTTTATTATTTTCTTTTATTACATTTTCACTACTTTATATAGTAAAAAGATAATCAACCTAGTAGTGAACAGACTTAAAATAGAATTCAATTTAACATGTGTGCTGACATCAAAATTTTATGAGATTCTACAAGATGAATCCAATTTCAGTTAGGGTTTTTTGGAAGCTTTTCTACCCTAAACCCTATCTTGAAGGCTACTCTACTCTAAATCCTATCTTGAAGGCTTCTCTTCAGTAAATTCTAGCTCGGAGGTTACTCTACCCCAAATCTTACTTTGGAGGCTACTCTACCCTAAACCCTAAATCATGTCTATTTGAAGGATAATATATTACCTTGACTAAGAATCTCAAAAATCCTATAAACTCATGTGATTTATTCACAAAGAGATCAAGGCACCAAATACTGTCTTTATCAATGTCATCGTCTGATGTTCTTAGCAATAAAAATACATCTAAAGAAAGAAATAGCTGGGACATACCTCCAACTATGAAGCCTCTACTATACTGACTATAAATAACTGGGACATGCCTCCAACTACCACAAATCAATACATATGAATAATCAAATAAAAGTACATAAACTACTACTGACTGGAGTCCCTAAAATAAAAGAACTCATCGTTTACTGGTTGAAAGTTGCAAACTGTCTGATTATGTCGTGTAGGTTACAACTAGTACCTATATTATGAGGAAATGTAGCACATAGACATATATGTGGATCAGTACTTCTGGAGTGTACTGAGTAAGTGGGGGTGAATGCAATAAGTAAAACTGATTTCATTTATAATCTTAAAACATGCATGCTAAGTGCAAGGAAACTCACTAAGAGACTGAAATAAACTGAAAGTTGAGGTATCTTAAAGAATGAATAACAAATATAATCTGATAAGTTGGTGAATCACTACACTTAGTTTCTTAAAATCTTACTTTTGTAAAATAAGTAGAACTGAACTTGGGAAGCGGTAAAACATAAATATTATATATAAATCTCATGTAAAGCAAAACATGCTGTAAAACTTGACTGAAGATCATGTATGGATACTGAGTATGAAAAACATGAACATGTAAAACTAAGAATTCAAGACCAAGTATAAACATGTTTCTAAGATAATCTATAATCTAAAAGACTAAGATCTGCATAACTAAATAACTAACAATCTGTATGTTTGGTCAAGCAAACCTAGCTGAGACATACTGAATACTGACAGAAATTGTGGGAGGTGTTATGTAATCGAAATGCCCCAATCTGAGCTAATTGGGGTCCAACCTGTAACCACGATTGGAAGGGAGTCAGTACTATGCCACGGGAGTAACAATTACAGTATGGATCCACTAATCAGATGTCCTGAAGGACCAGGGTATCAAACCTAAACTGATGGGTGACCCTGAGAGGAAGTCAAGCCTAAACTGATGAGTGACCCCCATATCCTATACTGGCTACATAGTTTTGGAATGCAGGGACAGCTATTAACGACTCTGCCTAACTGATGGGGAAATTGTCATCCCTGCATTCGCTCGGTGCTAAATTTTACTCCCAACTAAACTGACACTGGTACTGAACTGAACAAAGGTTAACTGAACATTATTTCTGATAGTGCTCCTCATGATCATATCAACTGAATAACTAGGAATATTCATGGTTTAACTAAATCATTACTTGAAAATCTAAAATTATGTAGAACACGTAGGTATCGGGTGTTCATAACCCACCAACACTAAATGGTCATAAAATATGACATTTAAGATTAAAACTATAATATAGAATCATGGTTCAACCCAAGACATAAATATTTTACCAAACATATGGAGAGCATGCACTTGAATATGAGGATGTTCTAAACATGAAAAATCGACAACATGAAATTCACTTGAATAAGACATGGGAAACTGAGTATAAAGCATGAGTAGTCAATTATTTCATAGGATCATACATGGGCTGAATTGAATTTAAATTACCAAGGAAAATATGAATTAAACTCATCTTGAACATGCAAAATGCCATAATAATAGAAAATTCATAGTTTGGTTTAAAAAAGGTTTTTGGGCTCCATGGGTGAAAGGGACCCATGGATGAATACCCCACATACCTTAATTGAATGAATTCTTGAAAAAACTTGAAATTGGGACTTGAACCCTTGAATTCTTGAGGAAGGAAGCTTGAATCTTGGGACTTGAATAATGAACTTGTGAAAGAAACCCTATTCTTCATGTTTTCTCGAAGATTCTTGAACTTGGAAGCTTAAACTCTTGATTTCTTGGGGAAAAAGTTTGGATTTTGTTTTTGAGGAGGAGGAGGGTTTACATAAGGGTTTGACAATGAAAAATGGGCAAATAATGCCCTTTTGATGTTTTAGTTCGTCACTTGGCAAGGAGAAATGACTAAAACGCCCTTTGGCTTGTATTTACAGATGCAGGAAAACATTACTCCACATCACGGAGCTAGACACGGTAACTTAGTCCCACATCGCGGCGCTATTGTGGCAACTTATGAGTTCTAACAAAAATGACAATAACTTTTCGCTCGAGTATCGAATTAAGGCAAAATTGGTATCGTTGGAAAGCTAATTCAATCATCTATAATTTGGTGGGTCTTGAGCTAAAAAATTCCTCATATGTAAAATGTTATACACGTTCAAAGTTGACCCTCGTTGAATCGAATATAATAGTTTGGCTGAATCAAAGGCTCTTAGCTCAACCTTGCTCTAAGTGATTCCTATGAATATTTTTCACCTCATAAGTACTTCACACACTAGGATAAAGATCATTACATATGTATTCAAAGATAAATTGTGGGATTAGATTTTACACACGTAGAAACGACGGTTTAATTTTTAGCTCAGGAATGTGGGGTGTTATATTATCTCCCTCTTGGAATCATTCGTCCTCGAATGAGATTGGTTAGACTAAGAATAATAAGGTAACTGAGACCATATATAGAACATACATGACTTGGAACATGATTGCATAACTAAATCATAGCATGATACATGAACTAAATTGATTTCATGAATACATGCAATGACATGAGATTTATTATAAGGCAGAGATAAAAATTAGAGAGTCAACTTATGAGTAACTATTACCTCAGGCAAGATCCGATTTTGTAAAGAAAAGTTGAGAGGTTTAGGACATGAAAACTCAAAGTATTATAATATCTCCCCCTTGGGATCATTCATCCCCCGAATGATACTGACTTGGCTGAAATACTAAGGAAAGATTGAGATGATGCATGGGATACTTACGAACTGAATCATGACTGAATATCTGAATCTGAAATATGATGCATGACTGAACTAAATTCACAATTTACATGGATACAAACAAATTACCTCTTGGAATGGTCGTACTCATAGAACTTCAGATAGTAATACTAGATCGAAAGATGGAAAAACCATAGAAACTTGTTTGTCTAACTGCTAAACTAAATTGTTGGCCATACGGACTGAATTATACTGAAATCTTATACTCAATTGGAGTATTTCTTCAACACTCTTTCTAAGAAGTTCTAATAACTATAGAGAGCAAAGAACTTGGGCATGATCTAAATAAGATATATGAGTAAGGAATCTTAATATGGCTTTAACTCTGTAACATGGAACATAGGCCTATGAAACACAAGATGGGATATAATTACTAGGCCTTAGGCAATGCAACTACTACTTTAAGGCTTAGACATACTTCTAAAATACTCCCTCAACTGTACGTTTCTCCTTCAATACTGCACATAACACCATAATACTAGTTTGAACCATGAATTCAATACCCCATACATTTTCACAACTTCTCATCTCAAGAATAACTCTTCTTACCACTTCAACAACTAAATTCAGCCTTTACTAGGAATTCACTAGCGCGCAATGCACCCATCCACTTATATACCAACATGACATTCAAGCCTATCATTATAACCACATAGAACTTCTAGGCAAACACCCATAAATGCATCTTTCTCATATTCTCTAAACCTCTTTCAATAATAACTTTGTTGCATTATTCTTAAGAAGACATACCTAGAATTCTTAACTAACCATAACATATACCAAAATTTTTGCCTCAATATTTTTTCAACCTTATAGTCTTACATAAAACAAACTTACAATAATATTTCCTCTACAAGAAACATTTATTCTCTCTCATCTATAGAATTGTCCATCACCAGTATCTTTACATAAAGAGAGGTAACTAAAAGTTAGAACATGAGTACCTGAAGCATGAAAGGATAACTTTGACACTTAACTGAGGCCTGAGGAATAGAATATCAAGAACATGAATTCATTACAGAGATCAAAACGGAGGACATACATAACATAATTTGAATTTCACTGGTCATTAAGGGTGTACCATAAGTACTTGGAACTGAATATTCTGTAAAGCATGAGTACATGAGTCATAAGCTACATGACCTAAGTTTGGAGATCATAATTTCAAGGAATATGAGTTGTACAGCTGAGTGAACTGGAACTCCTCATGCTAGGAACTAAGAGCGTACATAATTCTATGAAAAGTGCATGAATATGAGCTATGATCATGGAGCTGACATGTAAGGCATAAGTAGATGTAGTGATGATTGAAATATAACACTTTGCACTAAGAAAAGAATAGGTTGGGCATCTTCATCCCCTACTGATATTCTACAATACACTAACATCACTACTAGAATCTGAGAGCCTAACTTGGTTCCTCGTTCTTTTATCTCCCCCTTAGCTTTAAGCCATATTTCTAAGTCTGTATGCCCCTTTAATAAACTCTAGACTAAACTTCAACCACTTTACTCTAGGGCCCGAGATATAACAATACACATAATAATAAACTCAACTTGAAAGACTACACCTGAAAGTGTAAAACCTGATGCTAGTACTTCCTTCTGAGATACAACTCTTATCTTTCTATAGCCTCAATAGTCATTATATAATAACTCAAACACTGACTAACTTAGAATCTTCATGAGTATCACCATACCCTAAGTTCACACTATCTAGAATTTTAACTCTTCTTTCTATTAGCTCAACCGTCCATAATTCAAACTTAGATTCTAACACTTAACATGGATATACCCAAACCTTTAATGAACCATACTAACTTCCTTCATAGACTACTAATATTATATCTCTAAGCTTATATTTTTCCCTAAACCATGAGAATTATCATTACACCAACATACCCAACATCATCAACTTATAACCCATAAATTAGCTGATAAGAACATATGCTGCATAGCCTCATTCACACTTAACGACTCAAGGGTACTATCTAAGAACACACACTATTAAAACTTAGAAATAATACAATCACATATCACCTTGGGTATACCTCTAGATCATATACACATCATCATACTTAACTTTAAATCAACAACTTAAATTATTGCATACACTGATCAAGCCTACTGATTCACCTTTTATACAACTAGCCCCATGGATACATAATCTACTAAATCCAAATAAACATCATCCCCTCTTTACTGCTACTAAACTTCTCGTTTCATGCTTCTAACTCTAGATCATATGCTTTCATAGGATTCTGAGAAGGGATCTGAGGGCACATATGACTTTATCTTAGTTCACAATTATCATGAAAATGAATAAAATCTTTCAAACTATGGGACTTAAAAGAACTTATAGGATACTTTTAAGCCTATGTGCAATCCCATAACTATCCGTAGGGATTGTTTGAGAAAACTCTATCTGTAAGAATTTAAGTTGTTTATTTTTGTTGCCTAAAGAATAAGGTAGAGATGGCACAAACGGATTAATGTAAGACTCTGCATAAGTTCCTTAGAGAAAACTTCTACTACAGGATCTGAGACATGAAAGAAGGGAAATATTTCATAAATGCCCTGTAGCCTCTCAAATAAAAGTACAGACGTCTCCATACCATTCCGAAAGACTTTACTAGAACGGCTTTATAGACACCCTAGGATACTTGAACTTTGGGCTCTAATACCAAGTTTGTCACGACCCGAGACTACCCCTAGTCATAACATGGTTCTTAGAACCATAAGTGCTCCCAAGCTAATCCATGAATTGGCATACTTTTGAGCAACTGATTTAATATATATATATATATATATATATATAACAAAACATAATATGCTGAGTGAAAGCACCATTATGAGAAAATCTGATTGAATGTAATAGGAATAAGTTTACAACATGATACATCTGAAGAAAGGACTTGATTTACAATATCATGACTCTGACTAACTATCTATAAAGCCTCTACTATACTAATTGTAAATAGTTGGGACATATATCCAACTACCACAAATTAATACATATAATCAAAGAAAATTACATGAACTACTACTAACTGGAGTCTCTGAAATAAGAAAACTCAACACCTACTGGCTGGAAGCTGCAAACTGCAAACTATCTGATTATATCGTGTAGGCTACAACTGGTACCTACATTATGAGACAATGTAGCACATAGACATATATGTTGATCAGTACTTCAAAAATATACTGAGTAAGTGGGGGTGAATGCAATAGGTAAAACTAATTTCATATATAATCTTAAAACATATATGCTACGTACAAGTAGACTCATCAAGAGATTGAAATAAACTGAATTTTGAAGTATCTTAAAGCATGAGTAACAGACATAATCTAATAAGCTGGTAAATCAGTACACTTAGTTTCTTAAATTCTTTACTTTTGTAAAATAAGTAGAACTGAAGCTGGGATAGCGTAAAACATAAGTATTGTATATAAATCTCATGTAAAGATGGACATGCTATAAAACTGGACCGAAGATCATGTATGTATACTGAGCATGAAAAACATGAACATGTAAAACTAAGAATGCAAAACTAAGCATAAATATATTTCTAAGATAATTTGTAATCTGAAAAACTGGGATCTGTATAAATGAATAACTAAAAATTTGTATGTGTTGGTCAAGCAAACCTAAGCTGAGATATACTAAAAATTGGATGAAATTTTGGGAGGTATTATGTAACTAACATGTCCCAATCTAAGTGAATTGGGGTCCAACCTGTAACCCCGGTTGGAAGGGTGTTAGTACTGTGCCACACGTACTAATACTGACTGTGTGGATCAACTAATCTGATGTCTCGAAGGACCAGGTTGTCAAGCCTAAACTGATGGGTGACCCCTGAGAGAAAGTCAAGCCTAGGTGACCCCTTATATCTTACGCTGGCTATGTAGTTTTGGAATATAGGGACCGCTAATGAGCAATGATTTTAACTCATTCGCACTATTCATTCATGCATATTACTCTATTCTGAATGAATAAAATGATACATAATTGTAATTAAATGCACTAATATCCCCTATTTGCAGGCATAGAGTTGATGAAATCAAAAGATGTGGAAAGGATCTTAAAATAATTAAAAAGAAGCAAGAAAATACAGATGAAGACTTGGAGCAAAGGTCCTCAGGTACCATGGTCGTAGTCTGCTAACCTTGAATGCAGTAGTCAAGCAAAAGTTAGTAAATTACGGTTGCATAGCCACGATCGCGGTCAAATCGGTGGGATCACGGTTCAGCGGGATTATGCCCATGGGCAGATTTGTAAAATTACAGAGACGAATTCCAAACCATATATAGGAAAAAACCCTTTAATCTTGGAACATTGCTTACCTTATAAGATATTTTGAATTGAAAGCTTGAAACCCTAGTTGGGAAAGTGTGTAACTAATTTTGGAGGCATGATTTCTTAGCATTTTTATGAAGAATGAATTCTTTGGATAATCCTTATGGTATATCTCTCTTTACTTTCTTCATAAATAGCTAAGTAATTTAGTCGTGGGATTATGTTGAACTAGAGTGTAATTTATGGGTGGGTATTGTTATGTTTGCATGATTGTTAGTTGTCGAGTAAGGATTTCACTATTACTTGAGCTTATGAGTTGGAATTTGATGGGTAAAAGCTCCAAATGTCCAAATGGGTTTGATGGGTGAAAACCCCAAACTCTAGAAAACCTTCATCATCCTCAAAAGAGGGATGAAGGTAAATATAAGGTAACCCATAATATCCTTGAAAGAGGGTTATAAGGGAACAAAGCAATGGTGAACAATTAAGCCTATGGTTTTCTCCCTTTTACAATCTTAGAAATAAGTGTATTAGGAATGTAAATCATGTCAAGAGCATCATCCTAGAAATAGGGATTCTTGATTGAGGTTTTGGATGATTACGAATTTCACACTTGTTAGGTGCTCAAAAGAGCCAATGGGTGAAATCATTGTGGTTTTATCAAAAGATTAACCACAATGACTTTTGACCTAGCCTATCCTTTAGTTAACAACTAAATTTCATGCTAAACCATCATTAACCCACAAAATTTTACCTTTAGGTAGACATAATCCCAAGATTTCCCCTAACATTGTTGCTTAAAATGAAAGTGTCATCTCTTGATCATTTGCTAAAGATTGTACAACAAGTTTCCAAACAAATCCACCCATTTTAATTTACATGGCATTTTTGTTAGCATTTTGGGTAACCTCATAGTAATTTGAGCACCCATAGGGTTTGAAGTCTATAATTCTCTCCTTGAGATTCGACCCCAATTCAAATTGGGTTACTTGAAAATGACTGACTCACCCCTCAATTATGAAAGTGAGTTGAGAATTATCAAAATGGCATCATTTCTGGGGAGTGAAATATAGATTTCGCTTGTGTGGTGTTATTCTTATTTGGAAATACTCAGAGTAGCGTACTTTATTCTAGTTGTTGTTTTTGGATATTTTATAGGTAATCCTAGCATGAACGAAATTATGAGTAAAGGCACTCTTTATGCAGAGTCATTTAATGTTCCCCTTTATAAGGAGAGCCAACTAAATGGAAGGGGTCATACGAGTAAAACCGTATCCCACCTTACTATGGGAATGGGACATTCCATATGACTAGTATCATCCTTCATATGTTACAAGTAAAGGGTCTATATGGGGGTCAAGCTCATGAGGACCATTCAATATTTCTCATATCACTCAAGAGTCTATTCGACTCTGTCTCTTTCCATTCTCACTAATGGGCAAAGTATTGTTGTGGTTCTGTACACTCCTTACGGCTTCACTCACTTCATGGAACAAGATCACAAAGGTGTTTTTAGATCAATATTCCCCTTCATCCAAGGTGTGTCACCCGAGAGATAAAATCATAAACTTTAGACAAAGGAACGGGGAGCTGCTTCATGAAGCATGGGAGAGATTTCATAGAAAGTTGGCCAAATGACCAAACCATGAGATTCTGGGGAAGGCACTTCGCCAAATATTCTACCAAGCACTAGATCATTTGAACCAAATGGTGGTAAATAATGCGTCGGAAGGTACTCTCTTAAACTTGCTCATCCATGCGGCTACAAAATTATTGAGAGAGGTAACTAAAAACAATCGGGAACGTCATACCCAAGACATCAATATTTATAATAGCTCTTTACCCAAGCCCATGGTTAGTAGAGAACAAAGAAAGCGGGATGAGGTTCAAGAGCAAACGATGAAAAAGATCTTGATCCAACTTGAGCTCCTAACAAAGTATGTCATGGGTGCACCCATGAAAATAGCAAACCCCGTGACACCAAGATCCTATTATGAAGATAAAGAAGCTAGGAGAATAAAGGAAGAAATTTGGTACCTAGCTAACCACTCGGGAGGTTCTCATCCGGCCTATCATAGGAACATGAGTATTGCCATATTTTGCCTCACCACGATCAAGATTCTAATAAAGAGTCAAGCTCCATTGATGTCGACAGAGGTAGAACGGGGGATATCCTTGCAAGAATTTTGAACAGAGTTGAAGAAACGGACAAAATGGTCCTTGAATTAAAAGAGGACTTTATTTCACACTCTAAAACTATGGTCTCCCATTCGGCTTCTATCAAAGAATTGGAGATCCAAATGGGACAAATCTTCACACGACTGAATGTTATACCGAGGGAAAATCCCACTAGTGACAACATTGCTAACCCCCAAACAAAGATTAAATCTTCGCAATACATACTGTGAGTGAAAAAGAAAAGAAAGAGCACTTGACAGAGGACTTGGGAGGAAAAATACCCAACACTTAGTCGAAAGAGAGGTTATCCCAAAGTCTAATTGATAAAGAAAAGAAAGAGGTGAAAAGCATTGTTGAAAGGTTAATTGATAAAGAGGAGTTTGATAAGTGGGGACCTGTGGACCTTCCTTGACAAATTGATGCATGCCAACGTCGTGCCACGACAATAACTAAGGCATTGTGTGGGAGGCAACCCACAAATACCACAAGGATGGCTCATATTCTTTTTATTATATTTTTATAGTATTGGTGTTAGTTTTTGCATTTGAATAACTCATTCATGTGTGACACTATGGAATGCTTTGCATAAGCTTAGAAAGGGAGAAGTGTACAAATTTGAGTCAAAACTGATCAAAGGATAAATAGGCACCAAGTAAGTATAAAATCTAGACATGGGAAAATAGGGGAGCAAAAATGCCCTCAGTTAACGTGACCGCGGTCCCCAAGCGTAATCACGGTTACTTATCTGTCCGCAATCGCGGTCAGTCAGTCGCGATCGCGGACACAAAATCTAGTTGATTCACTGGCTACCTCCCTAATTTCCTCACACTCTCGCTCAAGTTTTTACATGCAGGAATGGCCTGATCTCAAGGTAAATGGTGATGGTGCAAAGTATGAAAATGATAGCAGACTTTGATGGAGTTTCAAAAAGCATCCTTATCTCTTTGTTATCCTTGACTATTTACCCATTTAGGACACTGCTACCTTTTTAGTTGGGGGTGTTTTCTTATTCATTCTATTTGGGCTTGTATTATTGATATTTCTGCATACTCTTTTTCTCTTTTAGATGATCCTTATTTTTATTCGGGTTGTAATATTCGAACACTCTTATGGTGCCCACACTTGCATGAATTAAGTACCTTGTTCTTAAGTTGTTACTTTATTTTAATTCTAATGGGAGAATCATGATTGGGTTTTAACCATGGATGTAAGGGAAGTCTGAGTACCTGTGGCATCAAGGCCATAAGATGCAGGGGAAGTCTGAGTACATGTGGGATTAAAAATTTAGGATCACACTTATTCCCATTGGTGAAGCCTAAGTAACCATATGGGTGGTTCGCTCGTACTAAATCTCATAATGTGAGACTACAGCTTGGGTTGTTTCCATGATTAGCAAATTATTCATGGTATGGATACTAAAGCAAACAACCCCCTCCGTCCAAAAATTTTCCAAAATTCAAAGGCATGGACATGAGCAACCTTGTGAAAAATCTTTCTCTCTTTTTAGGACTCCAGAAATTGACTTCAAGAAATTAGTGAGCACTCCATTTTTTTCTCTAGCGGGTAGAACAATTGAATCCCCTTCACAACATTTGCATGCCATGTGTGTGAGTTTGATTATCTACATCTCATGTGCACTTGTATCATCTAGAACTTGCCCCATTAGTCTTTCAAAGATAAATTTTGATTATGCTTGGTTGGTAAAATAATCATAGGCCATCCTATGATTTTGGAAGCCCTTTTTAGCCAAATAAGCCTACCAATACATAGGAGTTACCCCTAGTTACTCTCTTTGAGCCTTTGGACTTTTCTTTGGAAAACACTTTATAAGTCGTGACCCTTCTATTCATCCTCCCTTGAACCCTATCTTTCTTGAACTTAAAAATATAAATTAAGGTTAAAAGCCTAAGTTGGGGGTGGTGGAAAGAGAAAGAAAGTGTAATTGAGCCACGAAGTCATAAGAAAGTGCCTACGAGCTTAAACAAGTAAGCTTTTTATTTCGAAGAAAGAGAAGGTCCACCAAAAGAAACAAATGCATAACAATTAAATGCTCACATCAAAAGTAAAAAAAAGGTGAAAAAAATATGGGTAAAGTAAAAAGGGAAAACGCAGGCTAATTTGTAAAAGAAATAAGTGACCCAATAGCAATGCATGAAAAGATTTTGTGTAGAAGTTCAACGAGGGTTTACCCTTATCATCCTAAGATAATATCCTACCCTGCCCTAAAACTCGTTTTACAAGCTTAAAAAGTACATTGTGATTCCCAACCAAGTGTGGTCATATAGTAGTAATAGAAAATAGGGGAAAGCATATGGAATGGTACTTGTTAACACAAAGAATCTGTTGAGAGAGTGAGTGTTTGCACTTAAAATTCCTCTGTGCATGATTGGTAACTAGGTGTGTGAATTTCTTCTTTTTTTTGTGAGGAGGTATGTGAACTAGTGGAGGTGGATAATTTTGGCATCTTGCGCACAATGAGACAAACGGAGGTAAAATATAATTGTAGTAAATACGTGAGCCATTTCTAGAGTGTTAGTAGGTGCTACTTGGTTTCTCCTCAAAGTCCATTGCATTTTTTGTTATTCTAGTTTATGATGAAGGATGTTGTGGAAATCCTCTGGTCCATGTGTGAAAAGCTTTTTATGGTAGCAATTAAGTTGGAGTCTTCTTGATCATTGGGAGCTAAATTGGGGCATATATAGAGAATGTATCATGGTAAAGGGTGGTGGCGTTTGAGGACAAGCAAGGTCTTAAGTTGGGGGTGTTGATGAGCAGTGATGTTATCACTCATTCTCACTAATCATTCGGGCACATTACCCTGTTCTGAATGAATAAAATGAGACATAATTGTAATTAAATGCACTAATATCCCCTATTTGCAGGCATAGAGTTGATGAAATCAAAAGATATGGAAAGGAGCTTAAAATGATCAAAAAAAGCAAGAAAATGCAGATGAAGACTTGGAGCAAAGGGCCTCAAGTACCTCGATCGCGGTCTGCTGGCCGTGATCGCGGCAATCAAGCAAAAGTCAATAAATTATGGTCGCATAGCCGCGATCATAGTTCAGCGGGATTATGCCCAGGGCAGATTTGTAAAATTACAGAGACGAATTCCAAACCATATATAGGCAAAAGCCCTTTATTCTTGGAATATTTCTTACCTCGTAAGATATTTTGAATTGAAAACTTGAAACCCTAATTGGGCAAGTGTGTAACAAATTTTGGAGGCTTGATTTCTTAGTATTTTTATGAAGAATGAATGCTTTGGATAATCCTTATAGTATATCTGTCTTTACTTTCTTTATGAGTAGCTAAGTAATTTAGTCTTGCGATTATGTTGAACTAGAGTGTAATTTGTGGGTGGGTATTGTTGTGTTTGCATAATTGTCAGTTGTCGAGTAAGGATTTCACCATTGCTTGAGCTTATGAGTTAGAATTTGATGAGTAAAAGTCCCAAATCTCCAAATGGGTTTGATGGGTGTAAACCCCAAACTCTAGAAACCCTTTATCATCCTCGAAAGAGGGATGAAGGTGAATATGAGGTAACCCATAACATCCTTGAAAGAGGGCTATAGGGGGACAAGGCAACAGTAGAAAATTAAGCCCGTGGTTTTCTCCCTTTTGCAATCTTAGAAATAAGTGTATTAGGAGTGTACATCATGTCAAGAGCATCATCCTAGAAATAGGGATGCTTAATTGAGGTTTTGGGTGATTACGAATTTCACACTTGTTAAGTGCTCGAAAGAGCCAATGGGTGAAATCGTTGTGGTTTTATCGAAAGATTAACCACAATGACCTTCGACCTAGACTATCCTTTAGTTAACAACTAAATTTCATGCTAAACCATCATTAACCCACATATTTTTACCTTTAGGTAGGCATAATCCCAGGATTTCCCCCAACATTATTGCTTAAAACTAAAGTGTCATTTCTTGATCATTTGCTAAAGATTGTACAAAAAGTTTCAAACAAGTCCCCTCATTTTATTTTACATGTTGTTTTTGTTAGCATTTCAGGTAACCTCGTAGTAATTTGTGTACCCATATGGTTTGAAGTCTATAATTCGCTCCTTGAGATTCGACCCCAATTCAAATTGGGTTACTTGACAACGATCGCGCCTCACCCCTCAATTATGAGAGTGATTTAAGCGCTATCAACCACCACTAATGACTCTGCCTAACTAACGGGGAAGACGCCATCCCTACATTCGCTCGGTGCTAAATCCTACTCCCAATTGAAATGGCACTGGTACTGAACTGAACTAAGGTTAATTGAACGTTATTTATGATAGTACTCATCATGATCATATCAATTGAATAAATAGGAATATTCATGGCTTAACTGAATCATTACATGAAAATCTAAAATCATGTAGAACACGTACGTATCGGGTGTTCATAACCCACTAGCACTAAATGATCATAAAATATGACATTTAAGCTTAAAATTGTAGTATGGAATCATAGTTCAACCCAAGACATATACATTTCACTAAACATGTGGAGAGCATGGACTTGAACATGAAGATATTCTAAACATGAGAAATCGACAACATGAAATTCACTTTAATAAGACATGGGAAACTATGATTTAAAGCATGAGTAAGTCAATTATTTCATGGGAACATACATGGGCTGAATTAAATTTAAATAACGAAGGAAAACATGAATTAAACTCATCTTGAACATGTAAAATACCGTAATAATAATAGAAAAATCCATACTTTAGTTTTTTAAAAAAAGAAGGTTTTTTGGGCTCCATGGGTGAAAGAGACCCACGGATGAGCACCCCACATACCTTAATTGAATGAGTTCTTAAAGAGACTTGAAATTAGAACTTGAACCCTTGAATTCTTGAGGAATAAAGCTTGAATCTTGGGGCTTGGATGATGAACTTGTAAAAGAAACCCTATTCTTGATGTTTACTCGAAGATTCTTGAACTTGGAAGCTTAAACTCTTGATTTCTTAGGGAAAAAGTTTGAATTTTATTCTTGGGGAGGAAGAGGGTTTTAAGGGTTTGATGATGAAAAGTGGGCAAATAATGCCCTTTTGGTGTTTTAATCAATCACTTGGGTGCTTAAGGGTAAAGAAAAATGACTAAAACGCCCTTTGGGCTTGTATCTACGGATGCAGGAAAACATTACACCGCATCACAGAGCTAGATGAGGTAACTTAGTCCCGCGTTGTGGTGTAATCGCGGCAGCTTACTCGTTCTGACAAAAATGATCATAACTTTTTACTCGAGTATCGGATTAAGGCAAAATTGGTATCGTTGGAAAGCTAATTCAATTATCTATAATTTGGTGGGTCTTGAGCTAAAAAATTCCTCATATAAAAAAGTTATACACATTCAAATTTGACCCTTGTAGAATCAAATACTATATTTCGGCTGAATCAAAGTCTCTTAGCTCAACCTTGCTTTGAGTGATGCCTATGAAGATCTTTCA
This sequence comes from Capsicum baccatum var. pendulum, assembly GCA_030864225.1. Taxonomy (NCBI): domain Eukaryota; kingdom Viridiplantae; phylum Streptophyta; class Magnoliopsida; order Solanales; family Solanaceae; genus Capsicum; species Capsicum baccatum. Next base: position 67,045,798 of record CM061558.1, on the reverse strand, counting down.
CCTCATAAGCACTTCACACACTAGGATAAAGATAATGAAATATGTATTCAAATATAAATCAAAGGATCAGAGTTTACACATGTAAAAATGACAGTTCGATTTCTAGCTCAGGAATGTGAGGTGTTACATTATCCTAGAACAAAGTGAAAGTAACTTTTTTTTGTTTTTTTTTTGTTTCCCAAGGTATCCCCCATCCCGACAGGCCAAGGACTAATCCTCCGCGGATCTGAGCTCCATTTAAGGGTTTGTCGTTGACCAATTGATTACTGCATGCACAAGGCGGGAATCGAACCCCCGACACTTAAGCGACCTAGTGAGCTAACCACTAGGTCAACCAAGCTTGGTTAAAGTGAAAGTAACTTTGATAAAACTTATCCATGAGTTAAATAACTATCTTTGACCCCAAAAGAAAAAGTTAACCATATAAAAAATAATAGTTTAAGTTCTATGCACCATTAGTGTAAAAAAAATAAATTTCCCACTTGGTGGGAATTCACTGGGTTTGTTGTTGTTGTTGTTGTTGAGTATAAATTTTTTTATAATATCAGGTAAATTAAAGGATTCTCACAATAACTTCAATATTAAATTTAGGAATCAAAGATATCAAAAATCGGTAGAGTCCTAATTGTACTCTAATCAAATTTGTTATTTCCTTTTTCGACCTAAATTAACTTTATTTCATTTTTTAATGTTAGAATTAAATTCTTTTATTTTCATAATTCTATCTCAAACAAGATTGGCAATATCATTTAATTATCGGAAATGGGCCCAAAATACCCTTCAAGTATTGAGATTGGTTCAAAAATACCGTCAGTTAACCTATTCGGCCAGAAATACCCTTCAAGTATTGAAATTTATTTAGAAATACCTCTCCATCCACCTTTATGGCTCAAAAATACATTTACAACTAACAATTTTTTTAAATCATAATTAAAAATTTGGAAAAAGTCAAAAATACCCTTAAAATATTGAAATTGGTTCAAAAATACCCCTCCATCCACCTTTATGGCTCAAAAATACCTTTGCAACTAATAATTTTTTTAAATCATAATTAAAATTTTGGAAAAGAGTCAAAAATACCCTTCAAATATTGAAATTGGTTCAAAGATACCCTTCCATCTACCTTTGGCTAAAAAATACCCTTACAACTAACGATTTTTTAAAAATCATAATTAAAAATTTTATTAAATGCATGACACTTTTCTATTTGTCGAAACTAACTAATTAAAATGTTAATCGCAATCCGGACTCAACTAAAACTACCTGATCCAAATCCTATAAAATTAATCATAATTTTGATCGGTGAATGGTGTGAAGTGTGTGGCGTGAAGTGATCTCGACAGGGAATGCACATGCCAGCGGTGGCAAAACAATTTGATGTATATAAATAAAATAGTGACAACTATTTATGAAAGAATGTAGTATTTTTTTCGTAAAATAAAATGGAGGAAGTAACAAGATAGTGTTGCCTAAGACGTGCCAGAACCAAGACAGCTCAATTAGTTTTGCTAGATAACACAGAAAAATATACATTACAAAGAAATATCAAACTAACATTATAATTAGGGAATAAAATTCTTCACAACATTACATTGGATTGACAGATTCTAAGTAAACAAAGTTCCTGCATTTGATAGAAAAAATTAATCATACTATTGAAAAGTTTTAGTTTGGGCAAATTTTATACGGTTTGAGTCAGGTAGTTTGAGTTGAGTTCGGATTGGATTTAACATTTTAATAGTTTAGTTTCAACAAATAGAAAGTTGTCACGTATTTAATGAAATTTTTAATCTTGATTTTTTTAAAAAAAAATCATTAGTTGAAAAGGTATTTTTGAGTCATAAAGGTAGATGGAGGGTATTTTTTAACCAATTTCTATACTTAAAGGATATTTCTAACCCCTTTTTTGAATTTTTCATTATGATTTTAAAAAATCGTTAGTTGCAAAGGTATTTTTGAGTCATAAAGATGGATGAAGGGATATTTTTGAATCAATTTCAATACTTAAAGAGTATTCGTGGAGGGTATTTTTTGAATCAATTTCTATACTTAAGGGTATTTCTGACCATTTTCCGTTTTCTTTTCCGTTTAATTATCTATCTATATCAAATATTTTGAACCTTGCGAGAAGATAATAATTCCTCAATGACCCTACAATTATTGAGAGTGTTTTTAGCTTAATTAAGAATTAGCACAACTATGTAACTTTTATTTTTATAAACTACTCTATAAACAAACTTCAGGATTTTTTTCTTTTAATTTGAAAAGCATCTAAAATCACAAATATCATATAAAAATTTACGTCAAAATCTTAAACTATATTAAGTGTTACAATTACATTAAAGTGATGAGAAACATATGAGGCTCGAAACAAAGCCAAGTAAATAAACATGAAAGGAGGGTTTAGACTTTGGAGGAGAGACAGGGACGAATTCAGAATTTTCAGTGAGGGGGTTCAATAGTACATATACGGATTAGTTGAAGAGGGTTCAACCTCTATTATTTATACATAAAAAAAATTATCATGTAAAAATAATATAATTTTCCAATGAAAAGGGTTCGGATGAACCCCTGGATCCTATGTAGATCCACCACTAAGGAGAGATCTGAGTTAGAAGATTTAGAGGGATATGGTGCAGTAGTGCTTTTTCTTTTAATAAACTTTTTAGAAAAAGAAAAAAAAACAGTTAAAAAAATGATAATTTGCAAGAGTAGATAAATTTATATGATGATGTAAATTTTTTTATGTGCATACAATTTAAGCTCAAAAATTAAGGTATAATATATAAACTTATCCTTTAACTTAGTCTTAATTCATATATATAATCTTCAACTTTGAATGTCCACAAATAAGTACTTAAACTTGAATAAATAAGACATGTATTCTATGTGACATAATACATATAAAACACAAACTGATCATGTAAAAAATTGAAACTACATATAACATATATATCTACTTATTTAATTTTATATAAACTTAAATATCTACTTATATATAACTAAAATTAAAGAACATAAATATAAGTTCGAAGGCTCATTTATATATGCCTCTAAACTCCTCAAGATTAGTACGTTTTTAAGAAGCGAAATATGTGATGGGAAAAAGTTAGGCCGGGAAGTACAGTATAGAGCGGTAGCGGTGGTAAGGAGAGGGACCCCCGCGACCTCTAAGGGCATCACGAATTCGAAAGATGAGATGTGGGGGCTATCTTTTTCAATAATGACATCGCTGATTACGTGGCAACCTGGGGTTGCAGGCTTTGCTTCTCCTGAATTGGTTACTGCCAAAAACCAAAAAACCAACTCACTCACTGCCAAACAGGGGCGGCGCCGCGGCCATTTTTTCCCAATTCTCCGCAACCACTTTCGCCACCACTCACTCACTCACTAACTCAGCCAAACAGCTTTCTTCTGTTGTCAATTTTATCCAAACGAAACGAAGTTGTACCGATTTATACCTGAATTTTGCAACATGCCGCCGGAAGAAACTGTTTCTAAGTCGCCTCTTGACAAACCGCTGCACCAACTTACGGACGACGACATTTCTCAGCTCACTCGTGAAGATTGCCGCCGTTATCTTAAAGATAAAGGTTCATCTCTCTCTCACACACACAGAGAGACTTTTTCTCTCTCTCTCTCTTTGTATATGCTTGAACATTAAAAAAATCCGGAGCTGCGAAAATCGAGAATAGAATATTTATCTTTTTGAAGATTATTATGCATAAAACTAGCACACACGTGAGGACGATTATGCGTGCGTCTTCTAAAGATGTGTCCGTGCAGGGATGAGAAGGCCGTCATGGAATAAATCACAGGCGATTCAGCAGGTGATTTCACTGAAGGCGCTACTTGAGACGCCGCCGGATACCGACACCGGCCAGCGGAAAAGGCTTCACATTCCTCGCCCAGACACTAGTCTACAGCGTGTGCGTTTCGATTTCATCTACTGACATTTTCTCTTGTCATGGTTATTTGATGAATATGATACATCTATCGCTTAATTTCATAGTGTGAATGTAACTTTCCATGTTTAAGCGCTTAATTATTGAATAAAATGAACTAATGTAGGTCCAGAAAGGAACAAATACTGATGCAGGATTTTCTGAATCGGTTGAAGAAATTGTACCGTATGGAAGAAAGCATCCAAATAAACCTGATCTTTCTGGTGATAAAGCTGCAGGTTCTGTTGCAGTTGTCAATAACTTAGCTCCTTCTAGGTGAATAATCGTGTCCTCCACTGGTTTATGCAATTTATTAAACCTTTTATATGCTGAACTGATGGCTGCTCTTTTTTTTTAAATTTAATCTTTAACCTCTCGCTACAAGCTAACCTTTTTGCTCCCACTTGAACCCACAACCTTAGGGTTGGAGGTGGCCGATTCTTTACTTTATGTTACAAATAAATAAGGTGCTCGTCTTTGACACACTTTGTTCCCATTGAATAATAGTTTGACTCTGCTGCTCCATGAAGTACCGGCCGGCTCTTCCCTTCAAAAGTACATTAAAAAGATTCTAATATTAATTAAGTGGTTAATATGGAGTTTTCGCTTATTTGTGTGTCCTTGAATTGGTTGGGTGAAGGATGTGCAAGAATTGTGGTTAATGTTTTGACAAGCAAGTAAATGTTAATGCTTTTTACATTTAGTCTCATTTGAGAGCTTCGGTCTTTCATTTCACTTTGAAGAGTTGTTCCTATTTTGTTGGTGATGTCCCAAATTCCACTACCACTTGCTAGATCCCATAGGAGCACTGCACTTGTTGCTCCTATAGAGCTTGTTGTATTGAGTACATTATATACAATTGGAAAATGTTGATGAGCATGGACTGAGTGCTACAAGTATTTTAAGAACAAATGTTTTATCATCAGCAGTTATGCTTTATCAATTGCCGTAGAAAAACCGTTAGGCTTCTCGAATCAGCTTAAAATATGACTTAAATGGTTTCACTAGCTATCATGTGAGAACTTAGAAGACGGCATCCTAAGGGAAGTTGTGATTCTGTGCAGTGATTTGGACGGCGAAAGGTGAGAAGAGGCGACAAGGCCCCGCCTTGCCACGCGGCGAGGCGGTCGCTTTTTGAAAGTGCGGCGACAATTAATACAAAAAAATTAAAATATGCTTATATAAATGATCAAAATTTCAATAGCACTAATATATTAGGAAATATTCAACAACAACAATAACATAGCCAGTATATTCCCACCAAGTGGGGTCTGGGGAGGGTAAGTGTATGCAGTCCATGCCACAACCTCAACTGTGAGATAAAGAGGTTTTCGATAGACCCCTGGCTCAAAATAAAGCAATCTAAGATAAGATAAGGAATAGTAATAGAACAAGATACAATTGAAATTAACATATTCAATAATACTAAAAGCAAGATACTCCAAGTATACACTAAAACATACAATATCCTAACTCAGACGAACCTTCTACCCTAATTCGCCTCCTCACAACTTTCTATCCAGGGTCATGTCCTCGGTAAGCTGAAGCTGCTCCATGTCATGTTTAATCACCTCCCTCCAATATTTCGTCGGTCTACCTCTACCTCGCTTGAAATCATCCCTAGCCAACCTCTCACACCTCCGCACTGAGGCATCCGTGCTCCTCTGCATCACATGACCGAACCATCTCAACCTCGCTTCCCTCATCTTGGCTTCCACCGAAGCCACTCCCACCTTATCTCAAATAACCTCATTTCTAATCCTATCTTTTCTAGTACACCCACACATCCACCGAAGCATTCTCATCTCCGCCACCTTCATCTTCTGGATGTGGGTCTTCTTAATAGGCCAACACTGCGCCCCATACAACAAAGCCGTTCTAACCACCACTCAGTAGAACTTGCCTTTTAAGTTTGGGAGGTACCTTTTTGTCACACAAGATACCGGAGACGAGCCTCCATTTCATTCACCCTGCTGATAGAATGAGTGTCAATCTCTCCGTTCTCCTGAATCATCGATGCCAGATATTTGAAACTATCTCGTACTGATAGAATGAGTGTCAAACTTAACAACCACATCGGACTCATCAGAAATATTAGGAAATATTTCAAGTCAAAAATTAAAAATAGATAGTAGATGGATGCTAAAATTTACAGTAATAGTGTAATACAATGTGCAGAAAAGGAAAGAAGAGAAAAAGAGGAAGAAATAGAAGAAGAAAAACAGAGGAAGAAGAGGAAAAAAATAAGAAATCAGTACCAGACTAAATAAGAAATCAGTACCAGACTACCAGTTGAGTTGCTGGAGTAAGAAGAAGAAGAAAGAAGAAGAAAAATAAGAGAAACTGCCGGAGTACTTACCAGTTGCCGGAGTAGCTGCCGCCAGTCGCCGAAATCACAGTCGCAGTTGTGACTTGCCTTAGGTCGCAATCGCAGTCGCCAAGCAAGTAAGACAGTTGAACAAAAATAGGACAATAAGCCCTAAAATTACTTTTTTTATCCCTAAAACCCTAATTCTTTAAAAAAAAAAAAAAAAAGAGGCGGCGCCATTGTCGCCTTGCGTCGCCATGTCGCCAACCTCGCCTAGGCATCGCCTTTTGTAGGTCGCAGCGCCACAAAGGCTGGTGGGGACTATGCCTCGCCTCGCCATTCGCCATTGATAACACCGTTTCTGCGAGTGCGTGAGCCTTTACGGACTGAGATTTCCAGAAATTCCATTATAGTTAGTTCAAGTGCTAATTGTTTTTTCTTGGGGAGTCCAGAACCAGAGACTCAGGAAACACACCAGCAGGTCAATTGACAATCTTCTATTGTGGAAAGGTGAATGTGTACGATGATGTTCCTGCTGGAAAGGTACCTTAAGCTTGATCTACATCAGAAGTACGACAATTTCAGTATTGACAACTGACTAAATTTGTTCTTGGTGTGGCCACTGGTGTTTTGTTTAGGCACAAGCAATCATGCATCTTGCTGCAAGCCCACTCTTTGTGCCTTCAGAAACTCCGTTGGATGCTACCAGAGCAGCTCGACATTCCGAATGCGATTTGCAGGCTGCAAATGTTAAGCTGGGTCCAGATTCTCGTATGGTGCTCATGCCGACCATGCAAACAGGTTCATTCTTGTTTCTTTGCTGGCTTACCCCGGAGATTGAAGAATGTGAACACATTAGTCCATGATCTGGGGTATTTGATGGTATGTGCATAAAGTTGAATAGAAAAAATAGGCGTAACCTGTAATGTGCTTGATGAAAATGCTGATAAAGTTGACTAGCCCCACCCTCCCCCTCTTGCCAAATCCATATGTGAGTTTGATTCTGTCTAGGTTATGGCTTTCCATGAAAAGTAACTTTCCATGAATCTCGATGAGGTGTGTCCTTGTGTTACAGAACATACTAATTTGAATATTTTACAGGGAAAATGAGTGAAGTGACTCGCCTGCATTTGGAGGAAAGCAACACCTTCTATGAAGACAATTCGGGCAAGTTCTTTTGTTTCCTTTTGTTGTTTCTGATTCTCTTCTCCCCAACCCCAAGAACTCCCAAAAATGTGAGGAAAATTTCTCGGTGTACCTTGCTGAAACTGGGGGAATATTAGGCTCCTCTGTTTAGTTTAATTGAGCAATGTGATGGATGCTTTTATTTACCCAGGGTTGTGTGAGGCCATGACTTTCTTTCTCCATGTTAGCTGACCTCTAGCTGTCATCAAAACTTTATCGTTTACAGTATGTTACCTGAAAACTTGGAGGGAAAGATAAGACAGTCATTCCTTAACTTATTAAAAAATTACTAGCCGTTGTCATTCAGGAGTCAAGACTTCCCATCCTGACCATATTTTACAGCTATATGAAAGAGATTTTAAAATTCCAAATCCAAGTACCCACATATTGAAATGATGGTGCTTGAAAACCAGAGGAACACCTAAAGGTGTGAGTTAGCAGTCAGTGAAATGGGTAAAAACTTTGAATACTGGGGTTCAAATCCAGCCGAGTAAAAAAAGAAGTGCTAGATGATTTCTTTTCATCTACATAAGCTTTGGTGGGCACTGGATGGAATGGTCGAGGTGTGTGCAAGCTGGCCCGAAGACTTTCATTATCAAAAAATAAAAGATAAAGAGGAAAAGATAAGAAGTTGGTGCGTTGATATTATCCCACTAATGTGTTGAAGTTCTTCCATAAACCAGGTTTTGCAAACAATAATTAGATTTCCTAATTTTTTAAAGTTAGTTGTGGCAACGTAAGTAGGTTATAACTTTATGTTTAATTTAATAGAAATAGAAATAGAAAAGACAATTTACTGACAAGTGTAATGTCCACTATTACTTCTTATCATGTTTATCTAAAAATATTGATAATTAATTTATTTTTGAAGAATAAAATTGAACACCTAAAAATATAATTCATGACTGTAATTTGGGCCCGTTAACAGGCCTTTTCATATCTAGTCAAAAAAATAAGTTTAGCTGGTGCTTAGATATTATACCACTAAAGGGTTGAAGTACTTCCATAAACCAGGTTTTGCCACTAAATTGAATGGCATTCCAGAGTCTGCAGACAGGTAAATTTAATAGTCCTTTCTCCCTATTGTAGCTCGAACACTCCAAAAATGATGCGGCACTCGTATCTAATTCTCCAAAAAAAAGTACTTTTGGAGAATTTGATACACGCACCCGTTGACATTATTTAAAAATATGAGCAACATAGATTTCTCCTGCTAACCACCTGTTTCAGGCCTTCAATTAATGCTACTCTTTAATTTCTTCATCAATGCATTATAATAGATAAATGCCTTTAACCTTATCCAAAAAAAAATGATAAATGCCTTTAATAAATGCAAAACTTGAAGTAGGTAATGCTTATATGATGATTAAAAGAACTTGTTGAAGTCAAAGCAATCAGGCATCTTATTCTACTTCTCCATGAATTTCATTCTTATCCATCTCTTCCCCTCATTCCTCCAAAATCAATCATGCAGCAGCAGTGGAAGGCAACACAAGCAGGAAAGCATCAGTGCAAAGATATATTGAGAAACGGAAAGACAGGTACTGCAATAACTAAACTGCTCAATATCAAATTGGTAATAAGAAACAAGAACAGTTGTACTCCTTTTTATTTCTTTTCAGTATCTCACGTCTCTGTTAGGTGAAGGTTGAAGAGCAAGAGAAAGATGGGAATGTCTTCATCTGCTAGCTTGGAGATCTATTTGAACCATCGAACCGGAAATCATACCTCAAATGAGCTGTCAAGTAGGAGCAACACTTGTTCCCCGCCCACAATTAGATTATCTGCTGCACCTACTCCTAGTGGTTCAGTGGATAAGATTCACCAAATGGATGCCAATTCTTCTGCTTTTCCCAATGACAAAGGTGAATTTTTTCTTTCACCATATTATATATAGTAATTCTCTAATTTCAACTTTCAAGGAACATTCTTGTTTTTGCCTCCCTAATTAGTTCATTTGAGATTTTGCCTCTCTAATATTAGTCCAGTCGAGTTTTAATCTATCAAAACTGTGGACTTTCCAAGGTTGGTCAATAGGTTAATCATTAATGTTTTAAACCCTGAAATACTTCTTCTTCTTGTTTTTATTGTGCAATCTGGTTGCTAACATAAACTGTGTCACAACCTCTAATCTGCTCTTTCTAAGTTTGTACGTCCATCTTGACAATGTTAGTCGCAAAATTGGATGAGATTCCTTCATTGAAAAAATGAAATTGCATGAGATTCCTCTGAATGAATGTGATGAAAAAATGAAATTGCATGAGATTCCTCTGAATGAATGCGATGTTGAGTGAAAGCTATTGCTGTTTGAGCAAACCAACCTCAGATGGAAGTCTTGGGGACCTTGCAATATGCCAAGTGCTTGTAAAATTGGCAATTAGTTATAAATATAGATATAGACCGATCACCCAAATAACGTAACTGAACAGATAGTTATCAATGGCCCTAATGAGTATATTTTATCATTGTTTGTGTAGAAATCCTATCATTCTTATCAATTAAATTTGTTCTTTGACATCACTATCATTCTTATCAATTAAATTTGTTCTTTGCCAGATGTCGTACATCACTAGTATTAGTATTTTTGTCACTACTATATTTTTTGTTTTTTGCTTATTTTCCTTTTTTATTGTTGCTTCTAACCTTCTCATAGTTTACGAATTTCGAGCTCTATCCAACCTCATAATCTAATATATAAGGAAAAAAGAAATACGTTGCTAGCTCTGGAAAGTGGTGTCTTGCACTATATGATATTTTTAAAGTGGTCAAAGTTTATAACACATTCTTTTTGCTGTTCAGATGGTAAAGAGTGAAAACTGGATGGCAAGGAACACTCATGCTTTCTAATTGGTTTTCATGCTCCAGAAAGTCTAGGAGGTGACATCTGTTCCAGCCTCTGCATGGTTGAATGACGAAGAAACAGGTAGGTTGTTCCTTGTGAATTTGTGTCCAGAGGCACTTTGTATTTAGGCTGTCGTCATTCCTTTGTTAAATTAAGAGAGTTAGTCAGGAATAGTCCTCTTCTTGCCATGTAACGTTTTTCGCTTTCAGAATCTTTTTGAAAGCCAATCCTAAGAGTCCCACTTTAGTGTAGAATTTTAGGCAGTTGCATTTTTACTTTTGCTGGAACTGGTTCCAAGGAGCTAATGTGGAACACTATTGTAATTAGTCTCGGCTTTCCGCTCTAACAAGACATGATTTTGGCTGAACAGTGGAAGTACATGGTTACCAAGACAAATTCTTGTTTTATGTGGACTGATTCTTGGGAAAAATTTAAATTTGAGACTTGGTAAAAAGGTTTAAGTTTGGTTAGTATTAGGTTTGTCAAAAGATGCCACACTATCAATGCATGATTTCAATTATTCATGTTGCAGTAAGCCTAAATTGTTAAGACAAATGTATTAACGCCCATGAGGAATACTTGGGTCCATCCTGGACGTGTTTCACTGCAGGAGGAAAATGTTGGTATACTTCGAGACCGCAATTCCTGTAGGCATGTGGAAGAACGTTTAGTTTGTCTGATCTTCACCTTATTGATATAAGATATACTCTATATATAATGAACTGCCTATCTTTTCTGTTCTTATCGTAGCTAACTTTCTCATTTTACTCGGATCCGGTTGGTTGAGGTTTCACCAACTATTGAATCCTCTTCGTTGAGGAGTGGGGGCAACTAAGAAGTATCTCTTTGCCACATAAAAAGAATGCAAAAAAGAGAACATGTTTGTGTACAAGTACAGTACATTCTGCAGCCGTTGGAAATTCTTTATATTTCAATTTATATAAGTTGAATCCTCTCTTTATACATCCATCCGTGTTAATTCTGGAATTGTAGCTTAATACAAGGAGATTTGTACTTCTTTTACTCAAATTAGTTGAGTTAAATAAGAAATAATTACTCAGTAGGTTTCTTTTGGATAACTACATTATCTTAGCAAATATATGCTCCTAATTACTCTATTTAGCTTAAGTTTCAATCAATCATAATTCATAGCTCCTTCTTGCCTATTAATTATTCCTAATTACAATTTATAGTCTCTAATGTATTTTCTCTCTTTTTCTATTTTTTTTTTCCTTTTTTAATTTTTTTTCTTTATTTTTTTTCCCTTTTTTGGTTGTTTTCTCTTTCTTTTTTCACTTTTTTTTTTGTTTTTTTCATTTTCTTTCTTTCTTTTTTTTTTTCCTTTTCTTCTTTCTCCTCTTTTTTTTTTTTTGTATTTTTCCTCTATTTTCTGTTACGCTCATTTTTTTGTATTTTTTTCTCCTTTTTTTTTCTTTTCATTTGTGCAAACTAGCAAACACAAATACAAATGCGAATTATAAATACAATTACAAATGCGAACTATAATATACAAATACAAGTGCAAACTATAAAATATAAATATAAATGCGAACTATAACATACAAATACAAGTGCGAACTATAAAATAAAAATTCAAATGCGAACTATAACATGCAAATACAAGTGCGAATTATCATTTGTATTTTTTAATTATTGAAAATGAACGATTAATTTTCTTTCTATAAATACTTGTTTGTATTTATTAATACGAGTTGTATTTATTGATACAAATAAATACAATTTAAATTTCTATACAAATACATATTGTATTTTTATTTGTAAAATCATTTGTTTGTAATTGTATTTGCATCAAGTGATATTTGTTTATTTACTAATATGAATGATAATTTTGATATACAAATACAAAATGGTACATTTGTTTCAAATGATACATTACATATTTATATATTTAGAATCAAGAAAATACAATTAATGCATTTACTTGTTTGTATACAAATACAAATGATAAATTGTACATAGTCACGACTAAATACAATATGCAATCAACTTACAAATACAAAATAATTTTTTAAAAATAAAAAGGTATCAATGAAAATAGAATACAAATACAAGTATAATCCAAATATAATCTAAATATACAAATATAATAAAATCATAATATAAACATAATCCAATATAATATGCAGTCAATTATAAAATACAAATACAAAATAATTCTTTAAAATACAAGTGCGAATTATATAAAATATAAATGATGGGGCAAACTAACAAATACAAGTGCGAACTATAAAATACAAATATAAATGCGAACTATAAAATATAAATACAAGCGCGAACTTTAAAATATAAATACAAATACAAATACAATTGTATTAATAAATATAAAAATATAAATGACGGTGTGACTATAAATACGATACACAATTGTGGTATTTACGTTATTATTCATGACTTGTGCTCGACTAAAAATATTTTTTAAAAATACATAAAATATAATATAAAATAAAATAAAATAAATGATAAAAAAAATAAGTACAAAAAAGAAAACAAAAAAAATCAAAGAAGGAAAAAAAAGAAAAAAGAGAAATAGAAGTTAAAGATTAAAAAGATAGAAAAAGAAAAAAAAAATAGGAAAAAAAAGGAGGAAGGGAAAAACAGGAAACCACGAGAATGCAAAAAAATGAGAAAAAATAAAAAAATAATGATTGTGTTTTTGGCGAGACTAAATATGTAGTGTATTTATGTTTTTATGAATACAGACTATTAGATAAAAGTGAATACATCGTCTGAAAATTGAATACAGCGGTTATAAATGATAATTATGTAAAATACGGCTATGGAAGAGAGGTTTTATAGCAAAGTTTCACTATTTCTGAAAGATCCCCATTTCTTTTTTATAAATTACAACAGATTTTTTTTTATAAATTAATATTATTTAAAGCAGTAGATTCTTTTTTCATGAATTAATATTATTTAAAGCAGTAGATTCATTTTTCATAAATTAATAATATTTAAAACAGTAGATTCTTTCTCCAAATCAAACTCAAGTCAACTGAAAATTATTATCTTCATGGTTTTAAGAATTTCAAAATAAAACATTATTTTTTTTCTTTCTCTCTTATCTTTACCCTTTTTTCTTCTTCTTTTTCTAATTAATTTGTTTCATCTTCTTTTTTTTTTTTATCATTTTTTTTTTCTATTTTGATTCTTTTTCTCTTCTTTTTACTTTTTTCTCTCTTTTGTTTTTTCCTTTTTTGATTTTTTTTCTTTTTTCTTTTCTTATTTTTTTTCTTTTTTCGTATTTTTCTTTTTCTTTTCCAATTTTTATTTTTTATCTTTATCTTTTCTATTTTTTTTATTTCTTTTTTTTTCACTTTTATTTTTACTCTTCTATTTCTAACTTCTATTTCTCTTTCTTTTTTTTTTCTTTTTCACTTCTTTTTTTTTTGTATTTTTCTTTTTTCGTTTTTTCTTGTTCTATTTTTTTTTTTCACTCTTTTGTCTCTAACTTGTATTTTTTTTCTCATTTTCTTTTGGTTTCTATTTTATATTTTTTTTGAATTTTTAAAAAATATGGCTACGTCGAGCACAAGTTATGGATGATAATGAAAACATCACAATCATTTATTGTATTTGTATTTGCATCATTATGTATATTTTATATTCGTTGATTCAATTGTATTCATATTTTATAGTTCACACTTGTATTTTATAGTTTGCTCTTGTATTTATATTTTATAGTTCGCACTATCATTTATATTTTATATAATTCACACTTGTATTTGAAGGGATTGTTTTATATTTGTATTTTATTGTTGGTTGCATATGTATTTTTATTTTGTGATTTTATTTTATTTGTATTTTTAGTTTAATTTTATTTTCATCGATACACTTGTATTTTTAAAAATTATATTTTAAAATGCTATTTTGTATTTATACAAAAAATTAGGAAGAGATATGTTCGGAAAGAAAATCATCAATTCATGCAGTGCTTGTGGATTTAAGGATCACAATAGGCGTTCATGTAGGAAATATCGTAAATGATATATTTCAAAATATTTGTTGTGATGTGATTAATTCTTCAATGACAATTATGTTTCATGTATTAAAATACGTTACAATTACATTTTCAGTATTTGCAACTTTAAGAGTACAGTTATATATATACTAGTTTAACCGCACGTGCCTCACACATGTAACGTTTGACTATTTAAAATTAAATAACTTTGCGTATTGCGATGATTTTTAATAAAGTGTAAAAAGTTCAAATCACTTTTCAAAAATCTTTCACGCTTTAATATAATAATATAAACATATATATTTTACCACCATAAGTTTCAAGTGGTTGATGAATCATTACTTTTTCATTTGCCATATGGTACCTCTTTCCCTTGTTGCCATATGTTAAGGAGACACGTCAATTTGAACCATATTTGTGTTATGATTATTATTATTTTTCTTATATTTAAAATCATTCCTTATTTTTAAAGTCTTATCTTTACAAAATAATTGATTACATTCTTATTACGTACTTAAAACTTTTAAAAATTTTGTACTTTTTAAATTTTTCTTATTCTAACGATTTTGCAATTATTTCTAGATTTTTCAAATCTTCTTAAAATTAAATTTAGAATTTTTAAACTAATGAAAAAAGTATTAGTTTTCATTAATTTTGATGATTTCTAATAAGGAAAGGTTTTACCATAAATATATTTAATTTATTTTCAACTCTTAAATTAAGAAAAAATAGTGAAATTCTGATGACTTCTAATAAGGAAATGTATTATCATAAATATATTTAATTAATTTTTAACTCTCAAATATTAGGAAAAATAGTGAAAATACGATTTTGTCTAAAGCAAAGATTTTTAATGAAAGACAAAAAGTTCAAACAACATTTCTAAGGCCCTTCACACTTTTAATATATTATAGATTATAGATATAGATACATGTACAATTACAAATACATATAAATAAAAATATAAAATAATGTCCAACTATAAAAAATAAATTTGTATTTATATATACAACTATATAAACATGTCCTCAATTATTAATACATATATAATTAAATTACATGTATAAAAATATGTACAGTTACCTGAATGTATTTGTTATTGTTTTTTTGAAATACATATAAATATAAATATATAATTGTTCAACCAAATAATATATATGCAGGACCTGAATATAAAACTGCATAATCACATATTAATACACATGTAATTACATATACAACTATTGGAAACAGGATAAATACTCAACATAATACTAAAATGAAAATCTTTCATTCAATTTGATTGAGTATCAATCTTCAAATTACAATAAAATAACTGTCAAATTCAATTTACTTTTGACATGAAACATGAAAGTAAGATGTGAAACTTAACAACTACTCAACTACATCATTGTCAACCTACAGTTAAATGTTATCATACACAAACTAGAAAAAAAAATCATCAAACTTCAAGGAGTTCTGCATTGTCTGTTATTCTGATTTTCCTAACAGGCCTCATTGGTGCTTCTTGCCATGAATATATACAAAAAATATCTATACAATAAAAAAATATAAATATCTATACCACATATACATATTTAAAAATATACAAAATGCATAGACATACAGATCTGCATATATATTTCCAGTACAAAAAATACATAGATATCTGTATATGTATTTACAGAAACACATATCTGACCCATATGTATATAAACACACATATGACATAAATCTCTATAGCAAAAAGGACAACTACATACATATACATATAGATAATCAAAAAATACATAATACATACCTTAAACAGTAAAAAGTACAAATAAATACATATGTTACCTCTAGAATGACATAGAATAGTTTAAAGATAAATCTAACACTGTACAAAAATACATATGGATATGCATTTGTATATATAAAATACAAATACATACACATGCCCCAAAAAAATTACATACAATTAGATTTTTGTGTATATTTATATATATATATATATATATACACACACACACACACAAATGAGTACCCATTATTTAATAAATGCATATACAAATACTTCTTCGTCTTTATATTCTTCAAAATCATATTCAAAAGAGTTTCAACATCAGGACTTGAAATTTTTCTTGATTCTTTGATTTTTTTAAAAGAAATTTCTTAGATCTTTATATTTTTGGACTTTTGATTTCTTCAATCCTTTTTGTTTTATTATTTCGGCCATCTTCTCTGGATCATTACGGTGCATCGACCCTCGTTGATTTCTTCAACTGTTCTGCCATTAGAGCAAACCTCCACAATTATACAACAAAAAAAATAAAAAAAATTACAAGAAAAATGATGAACTAAAAAATACAAAATATATAGAATTTGGGGAAGAAATAAAATACAATAACTGTAAAATTAATAGTTAACTTATTTTGTGGAGCACGTTCTTTATCCATTAAGGTGAAAAAATGTGGGGAAAAAAACATAAATTAAAATAAAAATATGAAGAATAAGCGCTATTTGAGAAAAAATAAAAAGGTACAGTAAAATAGGAAAGAGAACAAGTGTTAGAGTGAAAATAAGAGAAGTTACTCTTTGGTAGCATGTAAACATGCATGTATTGAGTGGTCCCATAAAAAAATATTATTTTTCCTATAAAATATAATTCTATGAAAGTGTTGCTATTTATCATAAGTATGATCTTAAGTTTGTCACTTTTTGTAATTTTTTTAATTTTAATTTATTAAGGGCTATTACATTCTCTCTATGTTCCTGTGCCATAGTTTCAAACTTCGAAAGTCATACCATCTAATTTTGATTGATAATTTGGATATGGTTTCTTTAAATTTTTTAAAATAAAATTTATATATTTGAAAATTACGTAAAAATTACTATATGTCCTACGAATTGATAATTCAAAATATTTATAAGATATATCAAAATTAAGGTTAAAGATAGACTTGTTTGAATCTCAAAATCCGAAAACTGCAACATAATTTTGTTGAGCTTCGGCTAAAAGGGCCATTTTAAAATTGAACTACTACTATTTTTTGTTTTGGCAAACAAAAATAACCTTTTTTATTTTCCAGGGCAGTTATAAGTGGTACCTTGTTTATTTTGATGTCATACTATTGTTTTACATAGGCTTATTTGAATCTTTAAATTTGAAAATTGCCACATAATTTTGTTGAGCTTCGGCTAAAAGGACCATTTTAAAATTGAACTACTACCATTTTTCATTTTGGCAAACAAAAATATTACCTTTTTTATTTTCCAGGGCAGTTATAAATGGTACCTTGTTTACTTTGATGTCATACTATTGTTTTACATATGCTTTAAAGGTGCTAGTGAGAGGGTTCCATTCCTTCACTTTTAATTAAAAATCTGTCTTTAAAGTTTGAAAATAGAAAACTTGGCTATATCCCTGTTATTAATTGGGGCAGAAGGAATCAAACGGATTAAATTTATTTATATATAGATATATACTAAATGATTAAATAAAAAAGTGAAATTCCATATATTTTCAAAACAATTAGTCGTCATTTTTCATTAGATAGATTATAGAGAAGATTGCCTTCTTTGAGCATGCGAATGATTATCAGCCTGCATTCATCAATTAAAGGATTATAGAGGAGATTGCCTTATTTAAGCATGCAAATGATTTTCAAGGAGTCAATGTTAATTTCAATTGAAACAAAGTTGTCAAGTTCCAACATTTTGAGTCCTTCAATTAGAGCAAGTAGCTCCATGTGATTGTTGGTGGTGAGATGGTAGATTTTGTAAAATTCTATAACCTGTTCACCCTTATTATTTTCAACTACTCCATCAATACTACCCCTTTGGGGTTTACCAAGGCAAGCTCCAACGATGTTGAGTTTGAAGGAGCCTAAGGGTGGTGAGATCCATTTTAAGGTTTAGGGTGGTCTTTGAAATCCTATCATGATAAGGACTTAGGATACTGAACTCAATGTCCTCGGAGTAGGCTTGTTTGAAGCTAGGGTAATCCCTTTTTATTATTGAACGAGTTATTATTTTTGTTCTTCCAAATAGTCCAAAGGAAACAAATAAAAAAGAGTTTTTCGAGAGATAATGGTATCAAAGGATTTGTCCTTAAGGAATTTCCAAGTGATGCTCTAATTAGTAAGATGGAGCATGTTGTGTGTGATAGTGGTGTTCCCTTTGTGATGCTGAAGGATATATGTATAGAATTGAAGGTTGCTAGGGCATTCATGAAAAATATGGTTGATGTCTTCACAGGAATAATTAGAAAAAGGCACATACTTTTAAGATATTTATGCCTCTGTTGGCAAGGTTAGAGTTTGGTAGGGAGGCTGTTATGTTGGATAAGCCAAATGAAAAACTTAATCTTGTTTGGGGTAGGGTTTTTCGAAATCCAACTAAAGGAGTTTGGATGGTCGTTGGTTAAGCTGTTGGAGATGTGGGAGCAGGAACTTTTATAGCTAAAAAGTTCATTGCGATTGAGGTTCCAAATGAGAGTATCCTGGTGGGGGCTTTGTCTATGAAGAAATGTGTTGTTCATGGTCTGGATGATGGAGTTTGGAATTTCAAAGGGAAGATTTGTGAAATCCCAAGAATTATTGGTTCGAAACTGGGAAAATTTTAGTCTTTCCATCTCAACAATGAGGGACCATGAATGATCTGACTTAGAGGAAGGAGTGGGCAAGCCATTTGTCTCTCCAAAAATTTACTATATCTCCTTTATGGACTATCCATTGGTAAGCATCTTTACAAACTTATCTTCTTCTTAAAATTGCTTTCGAAGTTCTAAAGGAAAGGTTATGGATATTGGAGGCTTTTTTACCATATTTAGAGTGGAGCACATTAGCCTAAAGGGAGTATAGATTTGAGTGAAATTTTTATGTAAGATAGCATGCAAAGTAATGTTGTTGAGGCTGACTTTTTGCATGTTGAGGCCCCATTCCTTTTTAGGATTAGTGATGGTGTCCCAGCTTAGTAGGTATATTTTTTTCCCAATATCAGTGGTACCCCAAATGAAATTCCTTTGAATTCTATCAATGAGCTTGAGAGTTTTGCTGCAAAGAAGGTGTATAACATAACATGGTTTGGCATACTACTCAAGGAAGATTTAGTCAAAGAGCATCTGCCAATCATGTTGGGGAATTTTGTCTTCCAATTAGGTAACTTGAAATTTAATATTATCAAGGATAAATTGAAAATTGTTGTTAACAAGTTTTTGGTGAAATATAGGAAAACCCAAGTATTTTCTAACGTTAGATTTTGCAGGGATGGAGAGAAGATTGGCAAAAGTGTTCTTATTCTCTTTATTACAGTTTTGGGAGAAGATAACTTTGGATTTTTTGGTGTTAATTTTTTTTTACTAGAGTGGAGGCTAAAGCTGGCAAGGTTACCCGCCCCGACCGGGGCCTTGTCGTAATGGGCATCCCAAGTCTAACCAAGACCGAGGACCACCCCCAATACCCAACCCAACCGTCCAGCGGATACCCTGATTCGGACGAATTCTGAACATATAACAAGATAGAGTATAACTATCCAAATCCAGACTCTAGGATAGGTCTATAACCGTGACCGATCCAAACGAGTCTAACCATCCCCAAACCAACCGATAGCCATAACCAAACCATAAACCAAAACCAAAAACAATAATCAAACCAAGTTTCATTACATAACATAAAAGGATTGGACAATAAGAAATTTAGTCCAATGATGTCATCCCTAATGCCAATGCCACTACTAAGGCTGACACCACTACCGATCCTGCCCATACCAACCCATAGAAATTCCAACAAAGCCTTTAACCAAAAGAAAACCAATATCCGGTTGGGACATGCCCCCAACCATAGCAAAAAAACAATATCCATAAATAAACCAAAGTGTGTAAGGACATCCATGAACATGAAATGGAGCCTTCTAAAAAGATGGAAGCTCACCACTTCAATCCTAAGAGTTGATCTCGAAATCCGATCACTATGTAGGAGGAGTAGAATGATCGATTCCTAAATTACATGGGAATACAGCCACCCAAAGATGGGTTAGCGGGTGAACTCTAGCATGAACTCAGGATAAGGATAAAATAATGCTAGTAAAACCAAGTAAACCAACCATATACATACAAACCATACATATATATATATAAATAACCATACCGAGAAAGGGAACCAGGTTTAATATGCATTAAAAATAATTAACCTGGGTATGTGTAGCTTAACCTTCTAAAACCATCCATGGGCGATATGGGTCCAGTTTAACCCCCTGAACGAGCCCCGATGCGTGTAGCCTCACGAACTGGAGATACCATAAGAGTAGGGGATTCCCAAGTACCCTCACCCTCCATGATACATATGTACAGTGTATATAGAGGATTCCCGTATACCTTATAGTATCATATATGGTCGCCATGACCAACCCCTCATGTCGGCAAACATGAGTTTCTAGTGTTTGTTCATTGAACTCCCACCTTCATGGTTAGCTATCACACCCCGTCATTATTTCCCAATTAAAACTATTTTCAACCATCCAATCCATTATTCCATTTATTATTAACCAAGGCTATTAATAGTGGTATCGTCATACCGACTATAACTTGCAAGTATTGTCCTTAGACAAACCTTAAGAGGTTAAGAGGTTCCCGTGTACCCATTTACCAAGTTAACTTGGGGGAGTCCCATGTACCCCATAAGTGTTCCATTATTATGTTTGGTTAGGGGATCCTTTGTACCCTGCAAGTATTCATTATTATGTTTGCTTGGGGGATTCCATTGTACCCCACAAGGATGTTTATTGAACCAAACCATCCCATTTAACCATTTAAACCATTTAGGGTTCTATTACCAAGTTCAAACCATGCAATAGTTCCATTAAAAATCCAATAATATAGTAAAAGCATTATTATAGGCATTTTATCAAACATGTTGGGGGCATAGTATTTCCAAAACTAAATACCATGTAACCATTCCCATGCAACCAATTATCCAAAACCACCATTAAAGCATACAAAAGCATAATTAAAACATGGTAAAACCATAACCAAGCCATTATAACCAAAACCCCAACACATATTTGAAAACCCCAAAATCATACAATAATCAAACCATGAAAACATTGTATAAAACCATGCCTTTAGTTGGGACTAACAACGAGGGAAGAGTACATGCCTTAAATTGAGTAGATGATGGACAGAAATCACCAACACAAGTCCCAAATTAATCCTTAAGATAAAGCCATAGATTTCTTTGCCCAAGAACTTTAGAGAAGATTAACGAGTGTTTTCTAAGTGTTAATGAATAGAATAATAGGGAAAATAACCTCCCATGTGTGTTAAAAGTCATGGGGCCTTATTAGGTTAAGTGGAGAAATATACAGATTGCCCTCACTTAAATTGAATAAAATTCCCGTTAGAGGGATACGACTAACCATACCAGTCGTACCCTCTAATACAAGTGGTACCCATCACTCGTACTCTAGGCCTCCCTCTTGGACCCAACACTATCCAACGTATGACTTATCCAAACCAAGTCGTACCTAAAGCATATGACCCGTACCTCTGGCAGAATAAAATCACTAGAGGTTTAAACATTTTCCACCATACGAGTCCATGGTATGACTCATACCCTAACTTACGGCTCATGGTGAGCCACTCGTACTTGGATATAAGTTAGTCTACCAAGTTTAAGATTAAGTGAAGGAAAGACCCAAACCAAATGACCCATATCCAACCATACGACTCATACCAACCCAAATCGTACCCACTCCCGAACCCAATCCAACCTACCAACTAACACTGGTCAACATACGACCAAGGTATACCACTCGTACCCTAGTATACGACTGGTACCCACCAATTGTATGTTATCCAGAACCTAGACATCTAAAAAATTTTCTAAGGGTACCAAACCCAGGGTGTTTCAGTCTCCCCTACTAGGAACATTTGTCCCCGAATGATGAACAAGGTAGGTACGAGCATGATTTACACCACCTTAGATGCCTCTACTCTTATCTTTAACAAATATGCAAAGAAATCCAGTAGAGTCATTTGCATTATCAAATATCAATCCAACCTTTAACCAAGTTAGAAAATAAAGATGCAAAGATATTAATCTTTCTTTTAACAAAGTTTGAAAAATAAAGTATGTTGAATAAAACATACCTTTCGTACGAATACCAGGAGCAAAAAGCAAAGCGGATATTTGGACTTCATGTCCTCCTCCACTTCCCATGTAGCCTCTTCTACCTTATGGTTACGCTGTAGAACCTTAATCGAGGCTACATATTTGGTCTGTAATCGATGAACCTGCCTATCTAAGATCTTAATTGGGACCTCTTCATAAGACAGAGAATCTAAGATACCCAATCCCTCTAAGGAAACAATCAAAGAAGGATCACCAATGTACTTCTTCAACATGGAAACATGGAATACCAGATGAATAGAGATCAAACCAGAAGGCAACTCCAATTCATAAGCCACATTACCAACCCTCCAAAAAATCGCATGGGGATCAATAAACTAGGGACTGAGCTTCCCCTTTTTACCAAACCGCATTGCTCCCTTCATAGGAGATACCTTTAGGAACACCTTATCCCCAGCCTCAAACTCCAAGTCTTTATGCCTTACATCCGCATAGGACTTTTGGCAACTTTAGACAGCCTTAATCCTATCTTGAATCACCTTCACTTTTTCCATAGCCTGGTAAACCAAATCTGGACCAAACATATTCGACTCTCTAAGCTCAAACCAACCAATAGGAGATCTATACCTCCTACCATACAACACCTCAAAAGGGGTCATCCCAATACTAGAATGGTAACTATTATTATAAGCAAACTCTACAAGAGGTAGATCCTCAACCCAATTACCACCATAGTCAATCAGACATGTCCGAAGCATATCCTCTAATGTCTAAATAGTCCTTTTTGCTTGCCCATTCGTCCGCAAATGAAAAGCAGTACTCAGACTCACCTTAGTACCCAATTTCTTCTAAAAAGACCGCCAGAAGTGAGATAAAAATCATGTACCACAATCAAAGATAATTGAAACAGGTACCTCATGCAGCTTTACTATCTTATGAAGATACAACTTTACATAGTCCTCTGTTGAAAAGTTAGTCCACACTGGCAAGAAATGAGCGGACTTTGTCATCCTATCCACGATGACCCAAATTGAATAAATTGATTCCGAGACCGAAGAAGACCAGTAATGAAATCTATATTGATCCTTTCTTATTTCCATTTGGGTAACTCAAATTCTTGTTACAACCCACCAAGCCTCATTTTCTCAACTTTGACTTGTTGGCACACCTGGCTATAAAGTTAGACACATCCCTCTTCATACCATTCCACATATGCACTCTTCTTGAGATCAAGATACATTTTAGTAAAATCGGGATGAAAAATATAGCACAATTCATGTGCCTCATTCAATACCCTTTCACGTAACCTATCTATGTTGGGAACACATAACCTTCTTTGGTACCTCAAGGTACCATCACCACTGATCTCAAAGACCATCACCTTTTGCCCACCAACATCACTCTTGATTTTCATCAAGATAAGATCTAGTATTTATTTCTCCTTGATTTCCGCCCTAAGAGATGATCGAACCACTTTCTGTACCAATATACCACCATCTTCAAAGTCTAGAAGAAGGATTCCAAGATTAGCCAATCAGTGAATATCCTTCACCAATTCCTGCTTCTCATTTTCCACATGAGCCAAACTCCCTAAGGATAAACTGCTAAGAGTATCAGCAACCACGTTAATTTTACCTGGGTGGTAGTGAATACACATATCATAGTCCTTGAGAAGCTTCAACCATTTTCTCTGCCTGAGATTTAGATCTTTTTGAGTGAACACATACTATAGACTCTTATGGTCAGAAAAGATTTCTACATGCACTCCATATAAATAATGCTACCAGATTTCCAAAGCAAAAACCATCGCTAAAAGTTCCAAATCATGAGTAGGATAATTCCTATCATACTCTTTCAACTGCTTGGAAGCATAGGCAATCACATTCCTATGCTACATCAAAATACAGCCAAGTCCTACTCGGGATGCATCACAATAAACCACAAACCCCTTATTACCTTCAGGCAATGTCAAAACCAGAGACGAAGTTAGCTTATCCTTAAGTTTCTTAAAACTCTCTTCACACTCTTCTGGCCAAGAAAAATTTGCCTTCTTCTGAGTCAACTTAGTCAATGAGGAAGTAGAAGAAAACCCCTCCACAAACCTTCTATAATACCCAGCCAAACCCAAGAAGCTCTGAATATCGATTCGAGTCATGGGTCTAGGCCACCTTTTAACCATAACCACCTTTTGAGGATCCACCATGATCCCCTCACTAGAAATAATATGACCCAGAAAAGTTACATCGTTCAACCAAAACTTACACTTGGAGAACTTGGAATACAATTGTTGTTCCTTCAAGGTTTGCAACACCACACGGAGATGATTAGCATAATCTACCTCACTCTTAGAATACACTAGGATGTCATCAATGAACACAATAACAGAAAGATCTAGAAACTACCTGAAAACCCTATTCATCAAATCCATAAATATTGTCAAGGCATTAGTCAACCCAAATGATATCACTAAGAACTCAAAGTGCCCATACGGAGTTTGGAAAGCTATCTTAGGGATATACTCCTCCCTAATCTTAAGCCGATGATACCTAGACCAAAGATCTATCTTAGAAAAGAACTTGGCACTTTGCAATTGATCAAACAAGTCATCTATCCTTGGAAGAGGATACTTGTTCTTAATCATTACCTTATTCAACTACCTATAGTCAATGGACATCCAAAGGGAACCATTCTTCTTGCGTACAAATAATACCAATGCACCACACGGGGATACAATAGGATGAATAAACAACTTATCTAGAAGATCCTTAAGTTGCTCTTTGAGTGCCCTTAACTCAGTAGGAGCCATTATATAAGGAAAAATATATATTGGACAAGTGTCCGGAACCAAATCAATACCAAACTCAATCTCCCTATTCGTAGGAACACTAGGAAAATCATCTGAAAAAGACCTCAGGAAACTATTTACCTCCAAAACTGAGTGTAAAGAAGAACCTTTTGAGTTGGAATCTTTAACCTGGATCAAATAATAGAGACACCTTTTGGAGATTAATCTCTGAGCTCTAAGATAAGAAATAAACTTTCCCCAAGGAGCTAGGGAACCACCCGCCCACTCAATAGTTGGTTCACCAGGGAACCTAAAGACAACCTTACATGTCCGACAATCTAAGGACACATAACAAGAATGTAATCAATCCATCTCTCGAATAACATCAAAATCCATCATATCCAGCTCAAACAAATACACCAAAGTCTGTCTACTGCCAACAGATACCACACACCTCTTATAGACCCTTTTTAGCAATAATAGAGTCACCTATTGGGTTGAAATAGAAAAAAGATCTAAAATAACCTCGAAATCAAAACCAAAACATATAGCCACATATGGGGTCACATAAAAGAGTATGGACTCTATATCAATCCAAAAATACACGTCATGATAAAAGAGCTATAACGTACCATTCACGACATTAGAAGATTCTTCAGACTTCTGTCGAGATGCAAAAGCATATAATCTATTCTAACCTGCACCGGCACCAGAAGCAGGAGCAGATGTTGAAGAAGCACCACTAGGTGTAAGAACAGAAGATGAAGCAACCAGAGCTTTGACCACTCCTGAAGCACCCTTACCAACCAGACAGTTTTGGAGCATATGGCCTGGATGAACATATTTAAAACATTTGTCCTTCCTTTCATCATAAAATCTTCAATAAATACGACCACAAAACCAAAAAAAGGGCATGAAGAAGCTGAATATGCCCTGCTCACCTGAGATTGGGCACCCTATGCCCAAAAATTATCACCAACCTACTGACGCCTATCACCTGAAGGCTTTGGGTAAGGGGCTCTAGCAGAAGAGAAGGAACCAAAACTCCCCTACTTCTTCTTTGGCCACTACCACCATCCTGACTACCTTGTTGTTGCCCACCACCTTATTCAGAAAACCTAAGCTTCTTACTCTGCCTTTTCCCAAACTCCGCCAGTTTCCTCTTTTCTTTTTATACCTATTGCATATGAACCACCAATATCGACATATCCATATCCTTGATCAGCAACACAATCTTGCTTTCAAGGATCAAATCCCAAAATAGCCCAGAAGTAAACTTTCTCATCCTTGCTCTTATGTCAGCCACTATATCCGGAGCATACCTTGATAGCTGATGAAACTTTAAGGAATATTCCTTAACATACATTCTTCCCTACTTAAGATTCAAAAACTCCTTCATCTTTGCATCCCTCAGCTCCTTAGGAAAGAAGCAATCCAGAAAAGCATTAGAAAAGGCCTTCCATAAGGACAACTCCTCAACATCATCTCTATCCCTATTCTACTCCGTGTACCATTGGTACGCAATATCCTTGAGCTTATAAGATGCAAAATTTACCCCTTCCATATTTATAGCCTGCATCACCCTAAAGATTTTCTCTATTTCATCCAAAAAAGCTTGTGGATCCACCTCTACTTTCACACCAGTAAAATTAGGAGAATTCATATTCATAAATTAGTCAACCCTTATGGCCTCAATAGATGAAACACCAGATGCATCCCGCTCAACCTGAGCAGCAACCAAATAAACAATAGTATGAATCGATTGATGAAATTCTGCATTTATTACCTCACCCTGAAGGGGACTAGCAGTAACTAAGGGAACTCCAGAACAATCAGGGCGTACCCCATCAACATCATTCCAAGTTGGGATATAAGAATTTCTTTGTATCCTAGATCATCGAGGAATGTTCTGTAAAGCGAATAAACAAGGATTAGAGGAAATTCCAGGACTTAGACTCCAAGCTAGAAAATAGAATACCAAGAAAGTTAAGCATTCCTAAATGTGTTGTAGACTTTCTCTTATGAGTGTGGCGTGCTACACACTCCTAAAACAGACTCTACTAGACATGACTTTGTGGACTCTTAATTGATCATGAACATAAATATCTGATACCAACTTGACATGATCTGATCAGGGGGCCTTGTCGTAGTGGGCATCCTAAGTCCAACCAAGAGCGGGGACCACTCTCAATACCCAACCCAACCGTTCAGTGCATACCTTTATTTGGATGAATTTCGAACATAAAACAAGAGAGTGTATAACTATCTAAATCCAGACTCTAGGATAGTTCTATAATCGTGACCGACCCAAACGAGTCCAACCATCCCCAAACCAACCGATAGCCATAACTAAACCATAAACCAAAACCAAAAACACTAGCCAAACCAATTTCTATTACATAACATAAAAGGATTGAACAGTGAGAAATTTAGTCCAATGATGCCAGCCCCAATGTCAATGCCAATACTAAGGCTGGCACCACTACTGATCCCACCCATACTAACCCATAGAATTTCCAAAAAGCCTCTAAACAAAAGAAATCCAACATCCAGTTAGGATATGCCCCCAACCATAGCCAATACCAATATTCATAGATCAACCAAAGTGTGTAAGAATATCTATAAACATGAAATGAAGCCTTCTGGAAAGATGAAAGTTCACCACTTTAATCCTAAGAGTTGATCCTAAAATCCAATAACTATGTAGGATGAGTAAAACGATCGGTTCCTGCATTGCGTAGGGATACAGCCTCCCGAAGATGGGTTAGCAAGTGAACGCTAGCATGAACTCGGGATAAGGATAAATTAATGCAAACCAGTAAAACCAAGTAAACCAAATATATACGTACAAACCATACATATATATAACCATATCGGGAAAGAGAATAACCTGGGTATATATAGCTTAACCATCTAAAACCACCCACAAGTTATATGGGTATAGTGTAACCCCCTTAACGAGCCTAGATATATGTAGCCGCATGTACTGGAGATGCCATAAGAGTAGGGGATTCCTTAGTACCCTCACCCTTCATGATACATATTTACAGTGTACTTAGAGGATTATTGTGTACTTCATAGTATCATATATGGTCGCCATGACCAACCCCTCATGTCGGTAAACATGAGTTTCCAGTGTTCGTTCATTGAACTCCTACCTTCACGATTAGCTATCATACCCCATCATTATTTCCCAATTAAAACCATTTTTAACCAACCAATCCATTATTCTATTTATTATTAACTAAGGCTATTAATAGTGGTATCGTCATACCGACTATAACTTGCAAGTATTATCCTTAGCCAAACCTTAAGAGGTTAAGGGATTCCCATGTACCCATTTACTAAGTTAACTTGGGAGAGTCCCATGTACCTAACAAGTGTTCCATAATTATGTTTGATGTTTATTAAACCAAACCATTCTATTTAACCATTCCAAACCATAAAACCCATTTAGGGCTCCATTACCAAGTTCAAACCATACAATAGTTCCATTAAAAATCAAATAACATAGTAAAAGCATAATCATAGGCATTTTTATCAAACATATTGGGGGCATAGTATTTCTAAAACCAAAAACCATGTAACCATTCTGATGCAACTAATTATCCAAAACCACCATTAAAGCTTACAAAAGCATAATTAAAATATGGGAAAACCATAACCAGTCCATTATAACTAAAATCCCAAAACATATTTGAAAACCCCAAAATTATACAGTAATTAAAGCATGAAAATATTGTATAAAACCATGACTTTAGTTGAAACTAACAATGATGGAAGAGTACATGCCTTAAATTGAGTAGCTGATGGAGAGAAATCACCAACACAAGCCCCAAATTAATTCTTAAGATGAAACCCTAGTTTCTTTTGCCCAAGAACTTTAGTAAAGTTAGAGAGTGTTTTCTAAGTATTAATGAATAGAATAATAGGGAAAATAACCTCCTAAGTATGTTAAAATCCAGGGTGCTATGGAAAAATATCCAGATTATCTCACTTAAACTGCATAAAATTCCCATCAGGGGGTACGACTAACCATACCAGTCGTACCCTTTAATACGAGTGGTACCCACCATTCGTACCCTAGGAATCTCTTTTGTACCCAACACTGTCCAAGGTATTACTTATCCAAATCAAGTCATACCCAAAGCATACAACCCGTACCTCTGGCAAAATAAAATCACAAGAGGTTTGAATGTTGTCCACTATACGAGTCCATGGTATGACTCGTACCCTAGCTTATAGATCATGGTGATCCACTCGTACTCAGATCTAAGTTAGTCTACTAATTCTAATATTAAGTAAAGAAAAGACCTAAACCAAACAACCCGTATCCAACCATATAACTCATACCAACCTAAATCGTACCCACTCTAGAACCCAATCCAACCCAAAACCAACACTGGTCTATATACGAACAAGGAATACCAGTCATACCCTAGTATATGACTTGTACCCATCGGTATTATATTTTATAAAACCCATAAATCCAAAAACTTTTCTAAGGGTCCCAAACCCAGGGTGTTTCACAAGGGTGTTCATGATGGTATTGTTGTTTTCCCTATTATCTTTGGCAAATTAATTAAGGCCATCGACAAAGAATAGATGGAAATGTTAGGTCCTTTTCCAGAGATGGACATTAGAGACTAGTGAAGGATGTCAACCTCATAGTTAATTCTTCTGGAGAGAAGTTTAATATAGAGGATAAATAATGATATAGAGAGATATGGGATCCTCTTGTCTTATGCATATCAAAGGTTATAAGAAATTGGTCTTACTACCATTGACAAGAACATAAATGGTAGAAGAGTATATGCAAGATATGCTGAGGTTGGTTAAGACAGCTGGGAAATTGAAAAAATACAGGGTTTGCCTAATAAAAAACCATTCCAGCATATCAAAGTTTTTTTCAAAGTCAATATTAATGATTATGCTATCTTTTTTCCTTTTCATTTTGGAAAGGTTACTAATGAATGCTGGATAATGCTGGATAATGCTGTAGGGAATAATCTTTTTGATGATCTTGTATTGGGTGTTGCAGAGCCTTATGAGTCAAAAGTTCCTAAAATTACAAGCATTTTTGCATTTTAAAGTGAGACATAAATAGTTAGAGTTGACTCTACTATCCATTGTGTAGTTGGAGAAAGTGTTAGTGTTGAATTTGATGAAAGTAGAGCTAAAATCCTAATTTTTTAGAACATAATAGGCATGAAGGCCTGGGGATTTTATGGATTGAAAAGAAAAAACAACTCTTTTGACTTCATCCACGATCGAGATGACATTAATAACAGTGTGGTCATTACTGTTTATGGAACTATGAGCAAAGGGATTCAACTGGTACTTGATGGGGGATTAAGTGTGCTTAGCGGTTAAGAGGTTATTATAGAAAAAGTGAATGGATTCCTTGATATCTTTTTGGTCATAGACTCAATCTTCATGATTATTGAGGGTATTGATTCTGTTTCTTCTCCTTCTATTGATAATAGAGGTGTGAAAAAACTAAGTACTATAATCCCCATTTATTTTCTAGTTTATTCTGAATTTTAGCTTCCAAAAGTCCTACTCTTGTTTAAGTATAGCATTGTAACCTATGAAGAGGGCTCTCTCAAGATTTTGAAGAAAGGTGCTAGTGGTGTAAATGGTTGATTTTGAATACCAATTAGCCTAACAACGATGTAATTTTTTTATGAAAGACATTGGAAAAAACCTTCTTGTTCCAGATAGTGATAATATCTTCAAAAGTATCGATAGAATCATGAAGGTTATTTCTCCCATTAAAAGAGTTGTTGTCTATGTTAGAGAACTCAGGGTGGGAGAACCACATGGTTTACACCCTGAATGGTTTTTTGATAGTAGGGAGTCTTCTCGTCATGATAATACAGAGTGGGTAATGGTAAAATTGAGTTCCATAGAGATGGGTAATAGTAGCCTCAGGGGAAAGGTATATCCAATGGTCATTAGTTAGATATCTATCAATTCTTTCCAGAATAGGGCTTTGTACCTTTTATTAGTCTAGGTATATTTACTCTTTTTAAACCCAAGATTAATAAGCTTGCAATGATTAATAAAATTCCAAAAAAAAAAGCTTTATTGTTTTAATGTTATTACCACCAAATTGTTTAGAGGCTCTAAGAATCTCATTAAAGTTTCCTCCTACTATCCATCTACTATTATCAGGATTAATAAGAGTATCCGTTATAGAAGTGAGTTGGTCCTACAAAAGTATTCTATTATTTAGATTTGTGTTAGCATAGATAGCACTAAATTCTAGAAGGAGAAGGTGTTACTAACCTTAATAGAGACATAGATAGCTTGTTGAGAGATGGAGATGTCAGAGATCTTGATAGAGTTATCATTTCACTTGATGATAATTTATTTAGAGTTACCAGTTGCATTAGTTTGGATTTTATTATAGAAACCCAACTTATCAATAAGTGAATTATGGTCACTCATTCTAATTTCAAGTAAGTCAAGAAGAACAGGCTGGTAGATGCCTATTATAGACTTACAATGCCTTCTAATTTCAATGTTATTAGCCCTTATATCATTCCATATTAAGTAATTCAGCATCAGGGGTTTCTTGATTCTTAGGGGTTCTCTTATAACTTTCTTTCCATTTCTCTGTGGGGTAGTTGTCTCTGTTGATTTTTTTGGGGGAGGGGGGGGGGGGTTCTCCTTGAGAGAGGTTTTATCTTTTCTACAAAGAAATTCTCTATCATAGCGTTTGGGATATTGATGGATAATTCTTATTTTTGGAGATCTATGTATAAAATAACTATTACCATTTCTTGAATGATTTTTGTGAATTGTAGTGTCAAAACCTTGTCCAAGGTTGTTGTATTTGTCTTGGGAATCCTTAGGTTTGTAAGTATATCTTCCATTTCCTTCTTATTTTCTCTTAAAAACTGCATTATATTTTCTCATTCTATCATTTTCAGGGCGAGAGAAAGTTGGGGAGTTATAAGAGGAATTTTTTAGAGTGGAGGTGTAAGGTTTTCCCCACTGATCTTCGTAAAAATTAGGCCTTTTAGAAGGAGTTCCTGGTTTGAAGGTAAGAAGAAGGGGAGGGACAGAGTCACCTGGTTCAAGGTCTCAATGAGCCTTTGAGGTGTTAAATTTTTCTGGTTTTGTTTGTTGAAGAGTTGCATGAGAGTTATAAGGCTTGTGTTCTAACCAAACTTTTCTAGGCCTTGGTTGACAATCTCCATGGCTACTAAATCTAGGTAAGAAAGATTTTGGATTTGAACTCTGTGTCGGCAGCCCTCTATCTTGAAGTGCAGTGGTATTGTTAGACTCATCAGTCCCATTTTCAGACATGATGATAAGATATGATTGGGTGGTAGTGGTTTTGATCTCAGAGTCAGTACAACAAGGTTTGAGATTGAGGGTAAAGTTGCCACTTATTTTGAGTTCTTTAAGAATACAAAAAATAAAATGGTGGACAATTTGAAGTGGAGTTTAGACTAGTTTCACTAGTTAATCTCCTTCCTGAGATGGTGCCATTTAATGTTGATTTGATATGAGTGACTACTTCTATCCTATCAGTTGTGTCAGAAGTGTATTTCCAGCAGATATTTCTTTGAGAAAAGTTAGAGACGTTTGGATGCTAGAGGGACTGTTTCTTGGGAGCTGAGAAGCATCTAAATTCTTTTTGCTTCCTCCTTATATGGAATTAGGAGTGGGGTCAGAAATATTCTCTTTAGTGTAGAACTGACTCTGGTGTTGGATTGGAGAGGAGATTTGAGCTTGTCTACAAATTTAAATGATTGGCCTAATGTTTCTTAGTTGTAATTAAATAAAGGGCCAAGTCTAACTTTATTATTGTCATAGGATTTAGGTCTTTTTCTTTTTGTTTTTTTTATATCGGCCCATCAAATAGGCTGATTTTTCACTATCTTACCATGGGGTTCATTGAACGATTGTAAGAGAAGTGATGGGTTTCCAAGAACTTTTCTGAGTTTGCATAAAAAAATTTTAAATTGATGATCAATTAGCCTTACTTATTTTAGGAGGCATGTCATTTTCTTCCTCCGAGTGAAAGAAACTGTTTAGATTTTCTTCTTCTTCTTCTTCTTCTTCTTCTTCTTTTATTGGTACCTTTTCCTGTGTAGGATTTGTGATTGGAGGTGTGTTGTGCATTTATGGTATGACCTAATCTACTATAGTTTGTGCATAATATCCCTTTCCCTTTATAGCAGATAGGTTGTGTATGACTACCGATTGTAATGGACGCTCTTAATGGACTTTTAAAAGGTACTTGAACACATATTTTGGCATACCTTACTCGTAGAGAGGAGGAGGTATAAGAGTTAATTTTGATTAATTTTCTTGATCTTTCCTAGGATAGTATGTGGAGGAAATACTGTCTTCTGTAGGTACGAAGTTAGGTTCCCAATTTTGGACTGGTAGAGAGATGTCAGTAATGAACCAGGTGTCCCATACCGTATAGAAATTGAGTCCTGGATTTATGAGATGGAAAGTTTATTTCATTTTTCATATATCTATCTAGTTGATCTTGAGGTATTGATGGTTCAGGTTTTTTCCAAAGACCTTGACAATCACAGAGAATTTCCAGAGTTCATGGAGCCTTTGTTTGTCCTCTAAGGATAGTAAAATTAAATATGATTTGAGGTTCGATTCAAAATTAGTTTTCTCCTATGAATAATCGTGATTGAAGAAAAAGAACATTTGGGTTGTGTCGCTTATGACTTTCTTGTAAAAGAATTTTAAAGAAGGGTTGTCTGTCATTAAACATGTGTTTGGATCGGGTTGTTCAGGTGGAATCAAATGGGATTGGGTTGTGTTAGGTAGGGAAGGTGGGTCATACCTCCGATAGGTGGGTAGTAGGTTTGAGTATTTCAGAGAGAGGTTGGTCTTTCTCTATCCATTCAATTCTTATTTCATGTCCTTCAAATTTGGTTGTACACAGTATACACTTAAACTATCATAAAGTTGAACAAGCAGACAAATATATCTTACGTGATAATACTATCACGAGATTTGTCACGTAGGACACATGTGTCTGCTTGTTCAATTTTATGCTACTTTAAGTGTCAATTTGTGCATATCCAAAGTTAAAAGGTATAGATAATGTCAGTTGAGGTGAAATTTAAAAGCACATTTATGTATTATACCAAGTAAAAATAAAACAAGCAGGGTCGGCTCAACCATAAAGACACTAAAGCAATGGCTTGATGTCTCGATCCGATTTACGAGTCATATTGGCACCTACTAAATCTCACTAGTAGGTAAGCCAAAACCATAATTTGAAGCTAATGCAATGGGTTAATTCAGTGGAAAATGCCCAGTATAGGTGAATTTCGAGAACATAATATGTATGTATATATATATATATATATATATATATATATATATAAACTAAGTGTTATAAATAGATGAAAATAGTCATTACAAGATACCATTTCACGACCTAGTAGAACCAGTACAAGAGCATCTAATGGTAATAATACAACTCCAAATGTTTAGAATAGTCAACAACATCTGTCTCAAAACAAAAGACTGAATATAAAGATAGAGGATAATGGGAGACTCAAACTCCAAGAGCTCACCCTGTCTCCAAAAATCAATCACCTTGTGAACGTCGATCAATAGCGATAATTAATACTCAGATTTGCATAAAAAAGGTACAGAAGTATAGTATAAGTACCAAAATAATGGGTACTCAGTAGGCATCATCACCGACTAAGTTAAATCATGATATAAGTATGATAAAATGCAAGATAACATAACTAAGTCAAGGTACAAAAATGAACCTGAACCATCTCCATTACCACTTCACATAATGAGTAATTAACCAGAATAATAACAAAAATAACATAATATCACATGAGCAATCACAAACTACAAAATTGGCTCTCATATGCCAATTGGTGTAGAAAAGTAAAAAAAACTCATCACAGACTCTCATACGCCTGGAGAGCACACTCAAGGATAAAATAAAGCACTCAACCAACATTATAACTACCCTTTATTGTCACTTAACCATCATTCCACAATTTACCAATACTTCACAATATACCCTCTTTCCATAATGTTATCATCATTTAACAACTATTCACCAATTATCTGCTAATCTCTCTTTATTAGATAACCACCATTTATCAACTAGTCATTTTACCATTAGAGTCCATTTATGTCATGCCATATTATAATCATTTCCTTATTTTCCAACTTAGCCAAATTACTACTTTCAATCCCATACCCCGATATCGTTAATCATAAGAATTATATTATCATAGCATAATATGCATACCCGAACTTGAACTTGTAAATAATCAATAGCCGAACTTGAACCGATAAATAATTAATAGTCAGACTCAAACGGGTAAATACATCATTAGCCAGACTTGAACTATTAAATAATCTATAGTATCATAATCATCCTCTGGACTCGAACCGGGTATATATATTAATAGTCAACATCATAATCATCTTCCAAACTTGAACCAGATATATATATCATGGGTAGTATCATCAATGGCATAAATAATAGCAAAATCAATAAGCGTCAACCCTCACTTAACCAATATAACCATTATGCATCAAAATTTCTTAATATTACCACAATACCCATTTCCAAGGGTGTAATAAGCATAAATGGTTTTATCAAAGCTAGCATGTATCATAGCCTAAAGCAGGTTAAGAGTCTACTTCAAATTATCAAGTTCCATTTTAGGAAAATTTCTACCATAACTAGGTTTAAGGTATTTAATATCCACTTTTAGATGTCAACAAGCCCCAATTAGCCCTAAGATAGGAAATTCACCTAAATATAAGCAATTGGGTCAATTATGCGTAATTTGAGTAATCTAAGGCATTCTCATGCTAAATATGAGGAATGAAGTCCAATTCACATAAGGCATAAGGAGACAAGCTAAGTGTTTAACTCTACGGTTTCAATATGACCTAAACGGTCCAACTATCCCAAGTCTTACATTTCATCAATCCAACGCCTGAAATCCATCTCAAATCTAACACAATATCATAAGAATACTATGAAATATCTCAATATAACAAGGGATAAACCTAGCCTACCTCGATACTGAAGAAAGCTCAACGAACCGCTAAACCACCATTTTTCCCTTTGGAGAAGCCGCCTCAAGATGTCAACCTATCAAAAACACATTCTACTCATCAATATAAGAATATCGATACTCATATTTCACCATTGTGCTTCGGGTCTAAAATTCACCTCAAGTACTCCATGTGGGTCCCTCTTATGAAAATCGTGTTTCCAAAACCAACCCATATTCATACGAGCTTAAGAAATCATTACCCCAAACATGGGTGAAAACCAATCTAATTTGGGGCTAAAATCAATCCCTAAAGCTTTTGAAATTTTGAGCAATAAATCAAAAAACTTCACCAAGAAAAGGGTGACCTCAAATTGAAAGATAATAGCAACAATAGATATTACTAGATCTTCCCAATCACCAGTAAGCTTTAATTTTAAACTCTCACATTATTTAGGGTTCTTAGCTCTCAAAAGAGTGATGAAGAATGGCCAAAATCGTGGAAAATGGGTAATTTTATACCTAGTCAAGGTCCTCAACAATCGCTATCGCGCTGCCTCACAATTCTACTATTTTGGGGATGCACAGGTAAGTTGAGATCGTGACCTATGCCATGTGATTGCACCACCGCAATCGCGGCCTTTCCTCATGATAGCAGCTGCACTAGAAGACAACTTCTTCCAAGTTTTTATCAAGCCATCGATATTTATTTAAAATCTCGTATACATAAATAAACTATGTAACCCCACTAAATTTGATGTTTCAGACTCAATAGCTCACTCGAAATTCCCATTTGAGGTCATTTTGCCCAAATATGGGTCCCACACCCATATTATATTTTCTCGACTTTCCGATCAATAGGTCAAAATGAGTCTGGGTGCCTCGATACTCGAACCAAAAGTCTACCTAACCTAAAATCAATATTCCAAAATTGTTAGTGAAGTTAGAATTTGCATACGAGATCGTTTTACTGAAGTTTTTTCCCGGTGGCCATTTGGAACCAACAAAGACTTCTAAACAGGAAATTGGCTCTAAAAACCAAACTACTACCTGGTAACCGAACTGTTAGACCCCACAAGTCATAAATTACTTGAGACATCTATAGAAAAGCTCTAACGACGAAAATAAGCAAAAATATGAAAAATGACCTGAAGGGTCATTACACTTGAGGCCCATTTTTTCTAAAAATATATTCTATATTATTATTATTATTTGAGGCCCATTTTTTCTAAAAATATATTCTATATTATTATTATTATTATTATTATTATAGTTGTTGATATTATTATTATTATTATTATTATTATTATTAAATTTCAAGAGAAATTTTGAAAAAAAAATAGCTTTTGAGGGCCCATTTTCAATAGTTACTAAAAAGTAAAGTTAGTTGTTTAGATTTTTCTTTTCTTCAAAACTATTAAATCATGCTAAAAGACAACTCACAACGGTAGTGTACTCACACACATATTTAACGATAATATCTATATGATTCTAATTTTTTTATTAATTGACAACGGAATGCGCATATGTCGCACGAAATACACATAAAATGCATGTACGTCGCACATGATGTATGTGTAGCCCACGAGATACATATGTGATACATAAAAAAGCTAATTTATTGAATATATATATTGATGTTGTTTTTAGCATTTTAATATTATTATTATTATTTAATATTATTATGCATATCTTTTGGACGTTAAGTAGCATAATGGTGCATTTCATGCAAATTGTTACTTCTGTTACATATTTTGTTGTAAAGCCATCAGTTGAAAATGTTAGGCAGCATATATGTTGCTGGTCCACATTCTTCACTAATGGCATTATATGCCAGTTGATGTTATGGGTCATTTAAGTTACATTTTTTATTCTTTGCCTTAAAGTAGAGATCGTGCATGGTAGTTACTTGAGGTGTTTTGACCATTGAAAAGTAGTGGCTGAATTTGGCCACTATTTTTCTTAAAATTCATGTAACCTCTAAGTATTTATTTCTTCATTATCCTACATTTTATGACTTGTAACTCTTGTAATTTTTGTAACTCTTGTAACTTCTATATCATTTATCTACGACATTTATCTTCCTATTCATTATATAAAATATTTCTTCACCTATAAATAGAGGTGGTGTTCATAGTTTTGGGAAATACAAGATAATATAGAGTTCACAAAAATTAGTAAAAAAGAGAGTTTATTAGTTGAAGAGAGGTCTTCTTCTTGTGAAGCTTTGAATGTAACTCTTGTCCAGAGTTGTTGAGTTGTTCTTTGTAAGAAGGCTATTGTATCCTGGAGCGGAAAAGTCAAAAAGATTACTTCTGGACCGATAAAACAATTTGTTGCAGTGGCCTTGAATCTCTTTAAAGAGAGCGAGATATCCGCGCTTCAGCCGAAGACGAAGAAGAAGATAATTTTTATTTTCTTCATTTATAATTTTCAATTGTAATGTTATTGTAATTTAACCAACAATTTTAAGGAGATTCAATAACAACGACTGAAAAAATCACGAAAGTCAAGATGGGAGATCTCAACAAGTCATTTCGGTTCAACGATACTCACTTTAAGAGGTGGAAGGGTAAAATGCTTTTCTACTTAAATCTTCTTAACGTTTCTTATGTGTTAACTGAGAAGAATCTAAACAAAGTAGATAACTCTTCCATGATCGACGATGAACTTATATCTCTTCAAGAGAAAGTTGAAAATTATGATGGTGACTCCTACAAGTGTCAGTATTTTTTACTTAATTGTCTATCTGATAATTTTTATGATTATTATGATAGAACTTACTCTAGTGCAAAGAAAATTTGGAAAGCCTTGCAGAGTAAGTATGACACTAAGGAGGCGGGAGAGAAAAAATATGCGGCTAGCAAATTTTTTCATTATCAAATAGTGGACAACAAGTCAATGGTAGACCAAGCTCAGGACTTTATAATGATTGTTGGAGAGCTGAGGTCTGAGGAAGTCATAATTGGAGATAATATTATTATTTGTGGCATAATTGATTAACTTCCACCTTTGTGGAAGAAATTTCAAAAAACTATGTGCCACAAGCAAAAGAATACTTCTCTTAAGACTTTGATAATGAGAATCTGCATGGAAGAAGAAACAAGTGGCCAAGATGCACTTTTACAAACAGAAGAGAACAACATCACACCGAAGGTAAATTTAACTTCTTCAAATAATGTTTCCCCTGAAACTAGTATAAAGCCTAAGAAGAAAACATTCAAGAAAAATGATAGTAGATATCCCAAGGATAATAATGGTGGAAATAATCATGCAAAAAATCAACGCATACAAGAAAAAGAACCGTGTTTTGTCTGTGGCAAGAGTGGGCATATTGCCTGATTTTATAAATTTTGGAAACATGGGCCTACACCTCAGGCAAATATTATCGAAGAATTATTTTTGGCTATGACAACAAACATAAATATGGTGGAGAATGTTTATGGATTGTGGGAAGACGTTGTTGCAAACCGTCATGTTTGTTATAACAAAGACTGGTTTAAAAATTATACTAATTTTTAGGAGCCAAAAATCATCATGCTTGAATATTCACATACGACTCAAGTTCTTGGAATGGGAGATGTCGAGTGGAGGTTCACTTCTGAAAGGATACTAATTTTAAAAGGTGTACTTTATACTTCTTCAATGAGAAAAAAATTGATGTCTAGTTTTCTTCTTAATAAAGTAGGTTTCAAACAGATTATTGAATCTGACCAATATGTAATTGTGAAAAATAATGTTTTTGTGGGAAAGGGGTATGCTTGTGATGGTATTTTCAAGTTGAATGTTGAAATGAATAAAACATCTGCTTCTATTTACATGCTTTCTTCTACTAATTTCTGGCATGTTCGGTTGTGTCATATAAATGATCGTTATGTGGGAATCATGAGTAGTTTAAGATTAATTTCAATGGTCAAAAAGAATTTTAAAAAATGTGAAGCTTGTAGTTAAGCTAAAATCACAAAAATGCCTCATTTTCAAGTTGAAAGAAAAACTGATTTATTAGAATTAGTTCATGCTGATATTTGTGAACTTAGAGGAACTTTAACTTGTGCAGAAAATAGATATTTTATCACTTTCATTGATGATTTTTCTAAGTTTACATATGTTCACTTAATGAAAAATAAAGTGATTCTTTTGAGAACTTTAAACTTTTCTCCATGAAGTTGAAAATCAGTTTGGTAGAAAAATAAAAAGAATAAGAAGTTATAGAGGCCGTGAATATGAGTCACATGAGTTTAGTTCTTTTGTTAGATCATTGGATATAATTCATGAAACTACTCTTTATTCGCCCGCATCTAACTGTGTAGCGGAAAGAAAAAATAGAATGTTGGTTGACTTGACTAATGCCATGTTAATTGAGTCTTGTGGACCTTTAAGTTTTTGGGGTAAAACTTTTTTGACTCCTTGTTATGTGTTAAATTGTGTGCCTCATAAAAATAACAAACTAACACCTTTTGAGATTTGGAAAGGTCATAAGCCAAATTTAGGATATCTAAGAATTTGGGATTGCTTAGCCTATGTAAGGTTAATGGCTCCTAAAATCTCTAAGTTGGGAAAAAAAATTACTACTTGTGCTTTTCTTGGTTATGCTTCAAATAGTACAACCTATATATTTTTTAATCATCAAGATAGTGTGATAATAGAATCTGGTGTTGCTATTTTTCATGAAAATAATTTTTTTTTATTCTAAAAATAGTGGGAGTGTAAGGACTAAAGAAAATATCTTTTCACTACCTAGTTCTTCTACTTATACTTTAAAAAAAAATAATGATTTTGATTTAAAGAAGAAGTAAACGAGGTAGAGTAGAAAAAAATCTTGATCCTGATTATTATATTTTTAACGTTAGAGATGACCCTCTTACTTTAAAAGAAGCTTTGTTTTCACATGATTATTTTCTGAAAAGAGACTGTAAATGATGAAATGAAATCACTAATTTTCAATAAAACATGGAAGCTAGTTGATTTACCTTCGGGTTGTAAAGCAATTGAATGTAAATGGGTCTTACATAAAGAGTTAAAACTGGATGGATCTGTTGATAATTACAAAGCTAGGCTAGTGGCTAAAGGTTTTAAACAACTAGAAGGCTTAGAATTTTTTGATACTTTTTCTCCGATAACTAGAATTACATCCATGAGACTTTTAGTTTCTATTGTAGTAATTTTTTATTTACAAATTCATCAAATAGATGTAAAAACTATTTTTTTTAAACAGAGACCTAAATGAAAAAATGTACATGGAATAACCCGAGTGTTTTGTTGAGGCTGTCCAATAAAGCAAAGTGTATAAACTTAATAAATCTCTGTATGGCTTGAAACAGGCACCAAAGCAGTGACATGAAAATTTTGATTCCTGCGTAATAGATAATGGATTTAAAACAAATGAGTGTGATAAGTGTATATATCATAAGTCTTAAAATAATTAACATGTTATTATTTTTCTATATGATGCTGATTTATTGATCTTTGTCTCTAACATGAATGTTATTGGAGAAACTAAAAATATTCTTAGAAGTCATTTTGATATGAAAGAACTTGGTGAGGCAAATTTTATTATAGGAATAAAAATTACTTGAACATATGATGGAATTTTTCTTGACCAATCACATTATATTGAGAAAATATTGAAAAAATATAATTTCCTTGATTCCAAGTATGTTGTAACTCCATTTGATTCTAGTGTTCACTTGTTTTCTGTTGAAAGTGAAAATGATGTTGTAAATCAAAAGGAATATGCTAGCATAATAGGAAGTTTGAGATATTTGACTGATTACACTAAGCCTGATATTGCATATGCAGTAAGAGTACTTTATAGGTTTACTAGCAAGCCAGGTAATGAACATTGGCATGCTATAACGAGAGTAATGAGATATTTAATTGGAACAAAAAATTATGGTTTGTTCTATAAAAAATATCCTGTTGTACTTGAAAGTTTTTGTCATGCAGATTGAAACACTTTGTCAAGTAATTCCTTATCTACTACTGGTTACACTTTTACTTTGGGTGGTGGTGCTATTTGTTGGAAGTCTAAAAAACAAACAATAACTGCTAACTCTATCATGGGGGCTGAACTAATTGCTTTAGCTTCAACTAGTGAGGAAGCGATTTGGTTGAGATACTTGCTATTTCAAATACCTTATTTTGAAAAACTAATTCCTCCTATTTTAATTCATTGTGATAGCACCGCTGCAATTGGTTGAGTTCAAAATCGTTATTACAATGGTAAATCCATACCTATAAGGAGAAACTACAGTAATGTGAGATCATATTTGACAAATGGTACCATTAATGTTGATTATGTCAAATCTTGTGATAATCTTACAGATCTATTGACTAAGGTCGTAGCAAGAGAAAAGGTCCAGAGCATATCGAGGGGGATGGGATTGAAGCTTATTGAATCTTGAGTCATATGTGAGAAAACCTAACCTGAGGACTAGAGATCCTATGACCAGGTTCAATGGAAAAAATGAATCACATGATGACTTCTTGTGAAAAATGCACTATTTTTTATCCCTCCTTATGGTGTGAGTGCATTTACGTGTAATGATTTGTGAGGATGAGTTTAAAAAACTCTTAACGAAAATATGTAGCTCATATGAGTGGGGAGCTAAAATTACTGGAGCAGTCTCGACGGATTTCACCTATGTGAATGTAGAGGCAGGCCGTTTCTTATGAGAATTAGGTTCATTCTCAAAGACACTCATGAAATAGGGATGGCACAAGGTCATAACATGTCAGCTATAAAGTTCATGTCAACACCTTGACTATTATGTACAAGCAGTTTTTATTTCCCCTAAACAGTTATAGTTCAAGTTTGAGACCATTATGACTCAAGAGTAAAAATTATTGTTGAGATTCAATAAAGAGTACACTTTCATTATGTATGTTAGTCTTCCTTTAACTAGTAAACTCTCTTATATTAATATTAAAATGAGTGGAGGATTGATGTTGTTTCTCGCATTTTAATATTATTACCATTTAATATTATTATGTATGTCTTTTGGACGTTAACTAGCATAATGGTGCATTTCATGCAAGTTATTGCTTCTGTTACATATTTTGTGGTAAAGTCATCAGTTGAAAACGTTAGGCAGCATATATGTTAGCTGCTCCACATTCTTCACTAATGGCATTATATGCCAATTGTTGTTATGGGTCATTTAAGATACATTTTTTATTCTTTGCCTTAAAGTGGAGATCGTGCATGGTTGTTACTTGAGGTGTTTTGACCATTGAAAGTAGTTGCTGAATTTGGCCACTATTTTTTTTAAAATTTATGTAACCTCTAAGTCTTTATTCCCCCATTATTCTACACTTTATGACTTGTAACGCTTGTAATCTTTGTAACTCTTGTAACTTCTATACCATTCATCTACCACATTTATCTTTCTATTCATTGCATGAAATATTTCTTTACCTATAAATAGAGGTGGTCTTGCATGATTTTGGGAAATACAAGATAATATAGAGTTCACAAAAGTTAGTAAAAAAGAAAGTTTATTAGTTGAAGGGAGGTCTTCTTTTTGTGGGGCTTTGAATGCAACTCTTGTCCAGAGTTACGTTGTAGAATGTTGTTGTATCCTGAAGGGGATAAGTCAACAAGATTACTGTTGGACTGATAAAACAATTTGCTGCAGTGGACTTGAATCTCCTTAAAGAGATCGAGATATCCGCGCTTCAGCCGAAGACGAAGAAGAAGATAATTTTTATT
The DNA here is from genome assembly GCA_030864225.1 of Capsicum baccatum var. pendulum. Classification (NCBI taxonomy): domain Eukaryota; kingdom Viridiplantae; phylum Streptophyta; class Magnoliopsida; order Solanales; family Solanaceae; genus Capsicum; species Capsicum baccatum. Next base: position 67,001,924 of record CM061558.1, on the reverse strand, counting down.
TTCTTCATTTGTAATTTTCAATTGTAATATTATTGTAATTTCACCAACATATACTTAAAACATCTTATTAAAAATTGGTTTTAGGCCATCAAATTCGTTGAGCCGCCTCCAGGGGTGGGCTCACCTTGTAGCAAGGTGTGTCGTCCAACACTGCTTCATCGAGAATATTAATCGATACATACATAAAATCTGGAAAAAAGAAAATAAATTTGTATATATAAATATATAATGACACGACCTTAGCACAAAACCTTCTGTGGTCTATTGGTTGGGCACCTCTCCCAGGAGGCTCACAACTGGAGATTGAACTTCATTGTGAGCGAAGCTTTGTTTTTGTTTTTTTGTTTTCTTGTTTTTTGTTGGTTTTTGTAAGCATTAATTGGTAAAACATAGCATGCCATTAATAGGATTGAACTCCCCAAAACTCACTCATCAAGCTAAATTAAAATCGCCATGCTAGAAAAGTTAACTATTCTTCTCTCTAGTTCGTTCATCGATTTTCTATGTTAAATGTCGACATTACTTATAAAAATTTCTGCATACATTACTGGCCGCCCCGGAAAACAAGATGCATGGCTCTTTTTCTTTGAGGAAGTAAGGTGTGTTTCCACAAATCCAAACAGCGGTTTTGGTTCACAAAGAAAAAAGTAGAGTTGTTATAAAACAATGCTGATATTATTATTATTTTCATGAAGGGGATTTGGTCACAAATCACAATCAGAGCAAATAAATGGTGTAAAAATTACATACATTCAAGTATTGCAGGTGGCAGCAAGTGCCTGTCGTTGTTGTCTTTTTCCTACAATTATTGCATTTCATTTCCATGTTGCAAGTCAAATGACAGATCATTATCTCGTCTTAATACTTATCCTTAGCTACCCATAAAACCTAAGTTTGCTTAAGAATATTTATATAATCTTAGGCATTTCGACAATATTTGGTAAAAAAGTTTAAGCTGAGAAAAAAGTACTAGTTTTAGTTGTATTTAATATGAATTTCACTTGATTTTTTAAAAAAAATTGTCAAATAATTTGTTTATTTCATTTGAGATATATTTCAAATGAGTTTTAAAATAATTGGTCAGTATTTCAAATACATGTATACAGTATTATTAATGGACAGATTATGTTACCGATAAGCAGAGGCTGATCTAACATGTAATATATGAGTTCACGTGAGTTTAGTAGTTTTTTTTTAGATCTTGTACCTATATTTAAAAAATTTATTAGAATAACAACAACAACATACCCACCAAGTATTCTCACATAATGAGGTCTGAGGATGGTAGAGTGTACACAATTCGTAATACTACAACAGAGAAGGGGTAGAGAAGTTGTTCCAATAAAGCCCTTAGCTCAAGAAAAAGCAGAATCTAGGAAAAAGATGTAAAAGGGTACAAAAGACAATAAGGAGTAACACAACACCATAATAACTGAACAATACTATCACATAATAATATTACAAGAAAACTACTTGAAGAAACATATATCAATAAGAATTTAAGAGCAAAAAATATAAGTGTAGTATTACGACTACTAATAAGGAATTTATTAAATATTTATAAATATTTAATTTTAAGCCCAATTATTATTATTATTATTAATAATAATAATATGAGATCAAGAATAGTTTAATGCATAAATTTTAAATTATGAGTCCGCCTCTCCCATAATAAGAATACCGTCATGTCCAATTTTACAAGTTTAGCCAATTGGCAAGATCATCCCATGGATTCGCTATACCAAACCTGGTTTCCTTTTGAAACCAAATCCAAATTAAGCTCCACACAAGAAAGAGAGAGATAAATTAGAATCGATCTTTGTTGTTTAAATAATATAAAATATTTTAACTATCATTTATTCGAAAAATAAAGAAATAGGATATTTTCATGTGGCTGGTGGGTGGTAGATATGTTAATTGCAATGACATATACAAGAGTAACGTTTTTACCAAACAATAATATTCTCACTATTTTGAAAACAAAATTAGGATAAGGAATAAAAAGTGGAAAAACAGATATTTAAATATCAATAGGTTTTTACCTAGTGACCACTATGATATTAGTCCATAATATGCTTAAATCCACATATATCAAACTCACAAAATTGTAAATAACTTAAAAGCCCAGTATAATTATTTCTATCAAATTTTGCAATGCTTCTATTTATAAGACTATAATATGAAATATCAAATAATATCATGAGTGTGACTATTAACTATTTTGAGGATTATTGTAACAAACAATTATGAAAATAATGAAAATAAAGACCATTAAATTTTACATAAAAAAAATAATTAATTGACATATTTATTCTTGTACAACTAAAAAGGGGGAGAGAAGTCAGAAAATTGTAAGATAAAAAAAGTCATAATCAAAAATTATAATAAAGATAGAAAATCCAAAATACTCAAGATACTTATGTGTAGATTTTAGTGTTATTTAATGGGAAAAGGGTCAAAAATATCTCTTTATTTTATAAAATTAGTTAAATTTATCCTTTGTCTTACTATGTAGCCATATATACCCTTGCTATTAACAAAGTTGTCATCTTTACCCCTAAAATGAATGGAAAATCCCAAATCAAACTAAAGTTACCCTTTTTAAAAAACAAAATCATCACCCTTGATCTAACCCGCCTCAACCCGATCTACCAAACTAAAAAGGACCCTGCTTTTGTTGGTCTTCTTCATCTAGCCGTGGCATTGAACTAACTGAATATATTTGTGGTAGAGAAATCATTGATGGCAAATTCGAGCGTAACAAATTTCATCCACAAATTCTCAATCCAATTATACTGCCATAATTAGTGGTCTAATTGGCTTGAGCAGGGAATAAACTCGAAGATTGTGATGAACCATGTTAAGTCCTTAGTTTTGATGATTGAAAAATTATCCGTTGGGACCTGGTTCTTGAAGATATTATGATTACGAAACTGCAACTATGTAGGGACCTAATTGATCGCACTTACGTCATTTTCAGTGACCAACTGTACAACTGGACGAAAATACAGAAAGTTGGTGGAAAGGTTGTGCACTTTCTGTCTCGATCAATGAGATTCATCCAAGTTTTTCTTATCTCACAACAAAAATACATTTGAATCTCTTGGAACCAAAGCCTCATTCGCAACAAGAGACCTCCTTGCTCATAAGTTGTGTTTCATGTTCTTGTTGTAATTGAGTCTTTGTCTTGTGGTTGTAAATATTGCCTACTGCTATTGTTAATTATTAGTAGGAGCTTTGTTCTAGTTCATGTGGTCAATGGTGTCATCTAGAGTTAGGTGACATTTAAGCTAAAGTTAGCTTGTTGATTTAGTTAACGATAGTTGGACCTTAATGCAGTAAAGTTATTGCATATTTCTCATTATAATAGAGTTATTACTAGGAGAAGAAGGATTAGGAGTCTTAATCCTTGAGTTCATGGAGTCTGTATTCAAGGTTGGTTGAATATTAGAGGAGCTTTGAAAATCCTAGAGGTAGGTCATGGTTTTCTTCCTTGAGCAAGGAGTTTCCACGTAAAAATTATTGTGTTTCTTGTTTATTTACTTTGTGTGTTGTATCGTTAAGTTTCTTAATGCATACGTCTGTTTGGGACCAAGTCCTAAAGTAAGAGGGCAACTCATCTATATTTTTATTTGATATCAGTGCAAGGTCTTCCTAAAAGGTTAACAAGTAGGAAGGATCTTTAACATAGCTGCCCTTCCAAATCTTGAAGAAGGCCAATCTACCACTCAACCACCCAGATTCAATAGGCAATACTATAGGTGGTGGAAAACTCGAATGCATGATTTTATCATGGCAGATGATTATGAGTTGTTGGATTTGATTGAAGATGGTCCTTTTATTCCTACAAAGCCAGTAAAAGTTAGTAAAGTTACTTCAAATATTCTTAAGACTAGAAAAGAATATGATGATGCTAACCTGAAGATTGAAAAAATTATAAAGATAAGAAGCTATTGGTTTGCAGTATTAGCCCTAATGAATACAACATGATTTCTACCTGTGAGACTGCTAAAGAAATTTGGGGCACATAAGGGAACTAGTCAGATCTAGGAATCTAAGGTGGATATGCTGACAACATAATATGAAGCCTTCAGTGTGAAAGAAGGTGAGATAGTCCAAGAAATGCACACCAGATTTACTGCAATAATCAATGAACTTAACTATTTGGATGAGGACATACGACCATCAAAACAGGTTCGTAAGATTCTGAGTATTTTACCAAAGTCACGGGAAAGCAAAGTTGATGCCATTACTGATGCCAGGGATCTAAAAACCATGACTATGGATGAGTTGATAGGAAATATCAAGACCTATGAGGTAAAGAAACAACAAGACAAGTCTAAAAACAAACATAAAAAGGAGAAGAAGTACTAAAGGCTACAAAGGAGGATACCAGTGTTCAGGATGAGGAAACAACTTACATCACCAAATGGTTCCTCAATCATGAGAAGAACAGGGGCACTTCCTAGAAGAGGAGCATCCAGCAGATACAAAAAAGATGGAAAAGCAAATGACACCTGCCACAAGTGTAGGAAGCTGGGTTATATATCAAAGACTGTCATTTACATAAGGCAGAACAAAGAAATTATTAAGTGGGCTGGTAAAAGAGAGAAAAAGAAGGTTCGGTCCCAGATAAATACAGTAGAAGGACTGAAGCTAGTAGAGTGGTGAAATAGGTTCTTGCTATGTGGGGTCACTCTTCTAATGATTCAGATAAATCTGAGAAACAAGAAGATGTCTCCATGATGGTGGTAGAAGATGATGTCCAAGTCTATGACTCCCTCTTTGCCTTGATGGCTAAGTCAGACGATGATGAAGATGACAGACTAACTCTCCTGGATATCAAAGAGAACCTAAAAAATTATTCTCTTAAAGAATTAAAGTCTCTTGCTACTGTGCTTATAGATATTATTTATGAACTCACTAAAATAAGGAGTGTTTGAATAAAAATCTTGATAAAGTTGAAGAAAAAATGGTTGAATTAACCGTACAAATGTTTGAACTTCATAAAATTGGCAAGTCAGTCTCCCTTGAAAATAATATTTTAAATGAAAAACTTAGTGAAATGTCTAAGTTTAACTCAAAAGAGAAGAGTGAAGGAAGCAAAATTCAATTTGAGTTAGAAGAAAAATTGGCAAAGGTAAACGCAGATCTGACTGCCTCACTTGAGATGAGTTCAGAACTTTAGAAGGACCTGGTTCGGGTCAAGGTTGTGCTTGAAAAGGCTCTTAAATGGACTACATCATCTTAAGTTCTAACAAACCTCACCAGTCAAGGATCAAACAGCAAAAGAGGCTTCGGTTACCACAGTGCTAATACAGCCTACAATTCATATAACAAATATGTCTCTGTCAAAGTGTTATGACCCAAAAACAAAGGGTCATGATGTCACTTGTCACCACAAGCCTTGACAAGTAAGCCTGTCACACAAACTGATACAACAAGGAAAATAATAACAATAAACCAAAGTAAGGCTTCTAGAACAAAGCCTAACCACACACTATAACAAAAGCGAAATAACATAACCAAAGATATCATACCATAATCCCAAAACCTGGTGTCACAGTGTAACAACATCACTAGTGCAACTCGAGATCAAAATACATAAGATATCCAAAATAGGAAAAACTCTGTCTCGGAATGCAAAAATAAATACATGATCTAAATAAAGAAAAGTAGTAGTGAACTTCAGAAGCAAGAATCCAACAGTTACCTCAAATAGCTTCAAAGTATCGCTCAAAGTTAACCACCGTAAAGTGCACTCAAACCTGAATATGCACTGAAAAGGCACAGTAGGGGTGAGTACGGTCCACTTATACTCAGTAGATAGCATAGGCCGACTGAGCAAAGCAGAAAATAAAGCATTAGAATACATACTCAGGGCACATCACCTACAATAAAAAAATATCCCAAACGGTGGCTCACACTATCTCCAATAACAGTTCTATAACATTCACATACACCATAAAAATACGAAAGAGAAGTACAAGTATATAGGTCTCACACATACAAATACAAAGAAATAAAAACACTTAGACAGATATCACATCAATAAAAATAATACATCATAGAAATGTACAAAGTAAATACATATGCAATGGAGATGATGATGATATTACTAATGATGATGATGATGATAATGCCCGAGGTTGTCGCTTAACCTCCGTATACATCTACAGAGCTAAAGTTTTTTTATATAGGACCCATGCGGGGTTCGTCAACCCACATATAACTAACATCCAATACCAATATTGATAACTCCTCTCCAAAACATCCTTCGATTGAAGATTTTAAGATTTCACATTTTCTGTTAAAAAAATCCAGTGTGTCCAATATTTCAATGCTAGTACAAATGTTTTATGAATGCATATGATATGAGGATGTAATGCTCACAAACAACCAGAATGAGAGTTTCTATATTCAATCAATACCAACCAAGTGAGCCAATAATCCACTCAATATTTTCAACCATCCATGGAATCCAACATGAACCATATGCCAAAAGGATGAAAATACACTAAAATATACCATTGATACCACATTAGAATTTTTTATTAGACAAGATACAACTAATTTTATATACAGATGGCCAACAATATCATATACGATCCCACATGGTCACCCATAGTAATTAATATTCCAAAACTACCAAATATCATCAATATATAGGCCCCACACGGGCCCAACACAATAACATATACATTTTCATAATTAGTTCTCACAACCTTAACATGATTTTGTACCAATACTACTCAACTCAGTCTAAAGAAAGTTAAGTCATAACCTACCTCAAATGTCCAAAAACCAGTCTAGAAGCCTTCAATCCAAAGCTTTACTCCTCACGAACGGACTCAGAATCAACAAAAATATAGAAATATAAAATCTATGCATCAAAAGAAAACCAACAATACTCATATTGCCTATTTTAGAGTTTGGGTCAAAATGTACCCTCAAAATGGATTTTCAAAAAAGAATGGTAAAATCATAATTTTATTTTAATATGTTCCCCATATTCTTAGGAGTCTGCAATCGAAAATCCAAGTAAAAATGTGTTAAAAATGAGGTCCATATTGAAGAAAAACCATGTTCAAGTTTTACCAATAAAATTCCCTAAAATTTATTTTAAAGATCCAGAATTGATGTTATCTTGAAGGTGAAATCAAAAGAAAAGTGATAATTATGAGATTAGAAACTCACCCAAGTAAAAATGAATTGAAATCGGGGTTTAAATTGAAGAATTATAATTTTTAGGATTTACGAGCCAAAATTCTCAATTTCTACCTTTTAATCCGTGTTTAAACAAGAATTACATGATAAAGTTTGGAGAAAGTACTTGAAATAGGTATTTTGGATCTTACCCAAGCTTAAAAGTGGAAGAAATTGCTCAAAATTATGAAATCCTAAACTCCAAGTCTCAAAAATGGTGAAAATGGTAAATACGTGGTAAATATATGGTCCAGGCATCATATTCGCGGCCAGATATCGCGTATGCAGTACCTGGACTGATGGAAAGTATTGCGGTCGTAATTCTGTCACCATTTATGCAAGGGTCGCGAACGCGATGCTGATGTCGCGTATGTGACATTTTGGGATGCATTGACGACTCGCGAAAGCGATATTTGGATCGCGTAAGAGAGTGCACCAACTAAGACTTAGAAAAATTCCAAGTTTTCGTGGATCCCTCGGGATTCATCCTAAATCTTGTGAATGCAAACAAAATATGCTTCCCTATCAAATTCAACATTCCAAACTCAGTGGCGATATTAGATTTTCAAAAAAATATCATTTTCACAAAGTTGACCCCCAAAATCCAATTTCACAACTTTCCGAACTGGGGGTCAAAATGAGATTTAAAAGTCATAAAACCAAACCAACCATGTTACCATCCTAAAATTGAAGTTCCAAATCTACTAGCGTAGTCCATTTTGCCATCCGACGCACAAATCAATGAATGTTGACCAAAGTCAACTATAATGTTTTTCAACCCACCAAAAACCACAATATCACATAAATCACACCAAAATACACTAGTAACCATGCCAATTATCTTCACACCTCGGTAATATCACAAAGCAACCACAGGGAGGGTAAAATGGTCAAATCACACAAAAATAAATATTTCATATAAATCATTAAAACTCAAGTCGTTACATCTTCCACCACTAAAAACCTAGTTCGTCCTCGAATTAAAAGCATTGGAAAAGACCTAAATCATCACAAAATTAGGATAAAAACTACGTATATCATACTCGAACTCCTAAGTAGCCTCATCTACAGGTCGATGCTTCCATTAGACCTTAACCACCAGAATAACTCTAGAATACAACTGCTTGACATCTCTAGATAAGATGGAGACAGGATCCTCAATCAAAGACAACCTTTCGTCTAACTAAAATGAATCCCAATGAATGATATGAGGCTCATTCAGAATATAATGACGAAGCATGGAAACGTGAAAAAATGGATAAACAGTTGATAAAGATGGGGGTAAATCCAACTCATAAGCCACATCACCAATGGTCTGAACAACCTCAAATAGCTAATATACCTAGGGCTAAGCTTTATCCTCTTCCCAAACCTCATCACCCTTTATGGGCAAAACTCAAAGGAAAACACGATCACCAATACTAAATCTCAAGGCACGAAGTCTACGATATGTATAGCACTGCTGCCTACTCTGAGCTACTCGAAATCTATCATGAATGATCCAAACTTTATCTAAAGACTCATGAAGCAAGTTTGTACCTCGAGGCCTAACCTAAAAAACTTTTAACCAACCAATTAGAGATCGACAATGCCTACCATACAAGGACTTAAAAGAAGCCATATCAATACTGGAATGGTAGTTGTTATTATACGCAAACTCTGCCAAAGATAGATTTATAATGCCTAAGATACACCTTCAATCTGAAGATTATACAATCATTGTCAAATAGATTAACCTAATAATTATTGGGGAAAATCCCAAGGAAATACGTGGAATTGTGGGTCTTAACTGTTGTAATCAATGGTCAAAACTGGAAAAGTAAATGAGGGATTTGAGTAGCAATATCTAACTAGTAGCTAATATCAATTTTGGATGTAATCAATCATCGGTGAACACTAGGATTGTGTTCCCTCTTGCTTTTCAACTTCATAGGCTTATCGTGCTTTGTTGAACCAACTCGATACCTTGTACATAGAATTTGATAAGTTATGTACGATTAACCATCTTTTGGACTAACTAACAGATTTCACCTTTTATCTTTTGAGTCTCAGGATGTCGCCTTACTAACCCTTATCCTAGATCCCGATTAAATATTACCTTTTGAGTCTCTAGTTATTAGATGACAGCTAACCATCTTATGAAGATAATACCTAATAGCGTGGATCGACAGTTAAACTTCAATTTACTATTGTAATTATCTTTTCCTAGTCAATACTCCTCTTTTGGAGTAAGTAGAAATAATCTAGGTGGGATCCTAATGTTTGCAACCACTAAGATAACTATTAAAGTGAAGATAATACAATGCATGCATGGGTATCAGTTCAGAATAACAATAGCACTTCCCCTACTTCGTCAATCTATCAGTGTTTCCACAACCCTAGCTAAGGTTTTTTAACTGCCCATGCTTGTGAAATAATCAATAACATTCATGATTGAAAGAATAACATGAAATCACAATAATCACAACTGAAACCCCCAAAACTTTAACTGAATTAATCAACCGAAATTAATACAAGAGAATTTCAAGACTAAAATTAAATCTCGAAATCAAAATATGTTTGTAAGTATCAAGAGTGAGTAACTGCTACTAAAAATACATAAAGGATATTTATAGTAAATGAGGAAAACCAAAAATCAAAGCCCGGATGAAAAAGGACAAAAAAGGGTCGATTGCCACTTACCTGTGTCTACATGCGGCCTGTCCTTGGGCGAATGTGCCACATGTAGCCTGACCCTGGGCACATGTAGACACATATAAGTGCCAAAAAAAATTCTGCATCTTTTGCTCTCGTGATTTTGGACTTCTAACACTTACCCTACCCACATGCGGTCCATTGTGCTACATGCGGTCCGCATGTTGACATGGGTAAATGCCGGAAGTTCTTTTTCAGCTTTTTCACTCTCTGGGTCTTCAATTCTGGTACTTACCTTAGTCTCATACACACCACATGCGCTACATGTGGTCCATATGTAGACATAGGTAAGTGTCAAGCCTTCCAATACTTGCAACCAAACTTTAAATCTTCAACTTTCATCACATGCCTTGGTTACGTACATCCAGAAAGTGTCATGAATACCCAAAATTGATCAAGTAAGTTTCCAAAAACTCCATTTTTCATCTTTTTTTATGAACTTATCATCCAAAACCTAGTTTCCTGCAAAAAATACCCAAAATACATCAAATCTAACAAAACAACCTAAGAAACTAGCATATTTTCATCGTTGTAAGCATCAGAAGGGCTATATTTCTATAGCACATCAACAACCTCAATTTAGAATGTTTGCATGTCCTCAGGAAATATCACACAGCAAAATAAAACACGACGCTTAACTAGGAGAATCTAGGCTATCGAAGGCAGTCAATCAACGCTTTAAGCTCAAACCACAATACCCCCTCTTATCTCAAATTTTTAAAACCAACTATGTATAAACATAAAACACAACAATATGACACAATGGGATCAAGGCATGGTATTACAGTAGCAACAGACGACTATGCATATCTATATGTTACATTACCCAAACACGTAAACAGCTAGCAATATGACTCATGTGCCCTCACAACAAAGAAATTCCACTCACTCATATGAAATAATGCATGTCAATGCAGGGATAGTTAAGAGACACACACACACAGAAGAGAAGTTTCAATCAATGTGCATCAAATACCATAGGCTTGCCCTTATTTTCTTTACCTTAGCATTCAAACAATTAAGTTATGATCACTATAGGACTTTTCTATTTTTGTAATGTAGGCTTGGGGGGCTGGTATGGTACATATGAACATATCAAGTGACTAGCCCGCTTGGCACTACACTACTTGTGGGGCCCACTCATTAATCATCTTTCTTTTTATTTCACTCTTATTTCTCCCTTTTTTATTCTTTATTGCACATTTAGGTTGGGTGTGGTCTTTTGTTCTTTCTTTTTTACTTATTCACAATATTTTTTTTCTTTTCTTTTATTTTCTTTTGCTGCCATACCCAGCCTTACTAACTTTCTCTTTTATTTTACCCCTCTACATACCTACTTTACATCACACGCTCTTATGATAGCCACCCTCCACTTAGGTGATTTTCCTGAGTTGAGATGTGTAATGTCCAAGGAGGAACGGGCCAAAATAGGTTATTTTAACACAAATGGAAAGGTGATAGATGAAATAACAAAAATAGGATATACGACCCAAACAGGGATCAAGGGATACTGTTTCACATGGGAACGGTCATTTAGACTAAAATAAAAAAAAGGGCCTATGATCCTTTCCTAACCAACTATCTTACAACCTAGGCAAGACTAATTGGGCAAGTTCTGAATTCATCACACAAAGGGAACTAGGTAGCATCTTACAGACACATGGCATAGAGATAATATTACAAGCTACTACTTATTCAGTTCATGCAATTGTTAGCAAGTGATTATCATGTACCTAATCCTAATGCCATAACAAGATCCATAATGTTCACACATATATATATTCACATAGTTTTAAAACAAAATTTTTGGAGAGGTATCATTTTTCTCAAAAATATGACAACTGCCCTAAATACTTAAAAATCTCCTAATTACACAAAAATACAACACAATATGAAACAAAACATAATACGACATAAATTTTAATCTAGATATGCCAGTTCTGCAGCCACATCGCGGCCAATAGGAAAAAAAGCATGACAACAAAATCCTGCGACAACTATGGTATACCTTATCCCTAACTAAAAATTGCATACTATCCTCAATGCGCTAAAGTAATATAAAACAAAGAGAATGAGGACATACCTGGGATGCACTATTTGTCTGTGTCATGAGCATCCCATGATGGGGGCATATTAGCTGGTGAGAGTGGTGGTCGTGGCGGTGCACTGCTAGAAAATACACCTACTACTATCTCAGCACGCCTTTGTATCTCAACAACTGCAGACTCCATCAATGCACATTTGGCCCTTTTCAGGACCAGGACATATGGAATATCTGGGTCCTATAGGTATTTTATGTGCCTTCTCTTAGTCCTTACTACTCGGACCTCCTCATCATACTCTGCAAAGAAATCAAACCTTCTGGGTATGCGTGAAGGTGATATTTAGACCACTAGGCAAGACTGAAGAAGTGGCTACCATATGGCTCTTATGAAAGGGCGTACCTCTGCTCGCAATATATCCATATCCTCTCTTATATATCCTAGATATAGCATTTTGATCTCTACAAATTTGGCTGCAACATAACTCTCAAAAGCATCAAGACGTGCCTATAAATCAGTATGTAGCTCTGACATAGGATTTATCTATCCAGCCACCCATCTAGCATCTGCCGTCTCAAATCTAGCTCAGATCCATGGTCGAATCTGCCCATATAGAGTAGCTATCTCAGTCTCAACAACCCGTAACCGAGCATTGGTGGCATTCAGACAGTCCACTAAGCTCTGCAAGAACTCTTGACATACTGTAATCATTTCTGTAGCAGCAACTATAATAGATGGGTGAGTGGCATTTAAAGGTATGCCAACTGACTCTAAGCTGTAATTCGAGGTTGATAAAGAAGTGGTTAGTGTCTTCTCACCCTAAGTACTCAAATTTAGGTCCTCTCTGTGCTCCCTATCTCAGTATTAATGCTAACTTCCACATTATCTCTACGTACATTACTCGGCTTTGTGAAAATTAAAAAACCCTCAGTCTGGGCTTGAGGTACTATGGTAGGATCACTAGGTATCCTGGGAAGGGTTGGACGTGTCGGATCCTTCATAGTCTTCATCTATGCAGTAGCTATCATAAGTACTCTCTCATTGACTCCCGGTATCTCTGGTACACGAGCCTCGTTGCACAACCTCTGGATAAGGTAAGAGAATGGCAAATTTTTCAACTCTCTAAAATATCTATCATGTATCTTATGCCAGAGGATAGCTGCAAAGTTAAAATCATACCCGGCCATCTTACTAGCAATCAGAGAGGCTCCCTCCCAAATCAACACATTATCTGACGCAGTAGAAAATAGTCAATATGAATTAGTAACCATCAAAACTTATCATCAAAAACCAGTGAACCATTTTTTATCACACCATGTCCCTCGATCCATAGGGTCTCATCACCCAAGGGTGAAATGTAGTCGGCTATCCACCTATCTATCTCAACTCTCTCTCGTCTATGCTCAGTCTCTCTCATAATATGCTTATCATGTACTAATATCAATCTGTGGTCACACTCTACTTGGATACAGGAGTGATATAGTCTAGACCAAAATTAACTTAATGGATAGTCTCTTCTAAAAGATCAACCCTGACCCCTCTAACAAGGGTCTACTCAAGTTGTGTTAACTCTATAAGTCTCATCAGGCCTGTAAGTCTGCGCATCAGAAGAACTACTATGGCACGATATGATGCATAAAACTCTCCTACCAAATCTAGGTTGTAAGAACCGAGTAGTCTAGTCATCTATTACAACTAATAACGATCAAAAAAAGCCTCTAACTGCGGTACTCTATTTATCCTGGATAGATCAATCCTTCGCTCCTAAAAAATAAGCCTCTTAGGCCTATCGATCTCTGAGATACGACTTTCTACATAACAAATCATCTGTAATCCCTCCACACACCACCTCAGGTTATCCTCATTAAGAGGTATCAATAAGGCATGTGTAGGGCCAGCAAAACTCTGCCCCTGCTGTGCTGGTGACTCCTCATCTGGAATGGGAACCTTATGGAAAGCCTTCTCTATACTATCCTTAGACCGGGGTACACCGAATGGTTGTACATGAGTTGCAGTACCCTCATCAGATTGGGGTACCATTGATGACTCCTCCTGCTCTGCAGCCTTAGATGAATACTAGGACACCTTCTCAGACTAGGGGTCCTGAGCTACACCCTGTAAAGCTGGCTTAGAATATTCCTACTCATCATTATCATCGCTAAATAGAGGATAATGTAGAGGTGATCTTCGTGCTGAATTTATCCTCAGTTCAGCTATAACTGCCTGGGAAGCCTGGACAATCTGAACAACCTAAGCCAATAACCGAGGTTGAGTAAAGGCTAGACTTTTTCCCCACTGTGCATGCCTAGGTAGCAGTTGGCCCATCATTCCTAAATAATAGTCTCAGATACCTAGCGCACCTGTCCTCAATTAACTCTACGTGTCACCCTCTCTATAGCTTCTCTAAGTCGTACAATCGGGTACTCCTCCACCAAACCACTTAGCTCGGGGGACTGATCCTGTCTTCTTCATGTACCAACCTTCTTCTTAACGGCCTTTGGTTCCATGTGTACCTAAAAAATTAGTCATTAATTTTCACAAAAAATGAAGGATTGCAAAAGTTGAAGAAAAACTCAAAATTTGAAACGTTTGAATTTTTCCTCAATTTTCGCACCCCTATACTTATTTGAAGTCCCAACAAGTCCAATGTGAACACATATATAAAGAATCATGATTTTAAATGCAAACTAACATGCCCAACTTTTGGTATTACTCTACTTGCTCAAGTTCAACTTTCGTTTAAGGCCTAACCGTAGAATTTAATTCAAACCAAAGCCCTACATCAAGATAATTAGGCTACTTCAAGGCTCCTACATACAATCATGATTGTTTCTATCTATTTTGCATGGAAATACATATATCAACTTGTTTGTTCAATAATTAAATCAAGATAAAGCTATTAGGAGCCAAGAAAGTTACCCTTTTTATAATAATCCAAAAGTGAACAATGAAGAACTTGAGAAAAAAACCAGTTTGAACTTATTTTTAGTGTGTTAGGACAAGTTGGTATCCACAATAAGTTTCAATTTCTCCTTTATCTAAGTGTAAGATTAGTTTATATTTTGAGAGGGGAGTTTGGATGTAAAGAGAAAAATGAGATTTTTAGGATTAAAATGGGTTAGAATGAGGCAAAATATGTTTAAATAGTGAGGGGTCAAATTAGGTATTAAATAAGCATTGGTGGACCCAAAATTTTAATTAAAATTTGGAACCACACGCGAGCCACTTGTTGCAGCCACATCCGTCTTGTCAGTGGCCGCATGTCCCACAAGTGGTCTGCATGTTCTGGATACATGTTGGCTTGATTTTTTGGCCCAACTTCCTGCTTCTTGGACTTTGTGTTTTAATGTTTTTCCAACTACTTATGGCTCTATAACTTGAATTTACGATTCCAAAAGTATGATTATGCACCAAGTCCAGAACTTGCCATTATTATCCTCAAAAGTTCATATTTTCTTTAACTATTGCTTAACATTACCTAGCTCGAGTGATACTTGTGACCTTGATGGATAGGTCAGACAGTCCTTTTACCTGGAAATTAATGCATGTAGCAATCCTTCTATATTCTAGATAAGTCCATAAGTTATAAACCTACAAAAGGAAAACAAACAAAAGTGAACACTAAAATAGTGGTTTGCCTCCCACTCAACACTTGATTAACGTCGCGGCACGACGTGACTGGGTTGGTTACTCATATTTCACCAATAAACCCATGGGTTGCCTCTCATGCAACTCTTAATTTAATGTCGCAGCAAGATATGGGTACCTTGATTACTCAAAATTCATCAAGATACCTATAAGAGTACCCTCCTGGGTCATCAATAAAATATATCACTTATGCCACCCTTATGTCAGTTGGCTGCTTTATCGATTTTTAGATAATAAATATTACCTCATCACCATTGACTCTAAACTTTAGCTCTTCCTTCTTTATGTCAACCATCACTCTACCTGTGATCATAAATAGTCTCTCCAATATGATGGGCATATCTATGTCAACCTCACAGTCCAGAATGACAAAGTCAATTAGGAAGATGAAGTTATCCACTCTTACAATCACATTAAAAGAAATGCACACAGGTTTTTCCACTATACGGTCATCCATCAACATCTACATTGCAATTGGTTCAGAAGGGTTCAAGCCCAATTGCTTGAATACATCCAGCGGCATTAAATTTAAACAGGCTTCCAAATCACATAAGGCTCTAGCGAACCGAGATAACCTAATAGTGCATGGTTTAAGGAATGCTTCAGGATCACCCTTTTTTGGGCCAGAGACCTAGTGGTGATTGCACTAGTGGTCCAAGCCATTAACATCCTTAATCATATCACCTTTCTTCTTTGTAACTAATTGCTTCATAAACCAGCATATCCAAGCGTATGCTCCAACGCATCAAGAAGAGGTATATTCAAGCTCAGCTTTTTCACCATCTCAATGAATTGCTTGAACTTTTCTTTCTCTCTCTTCTGCGTCAATATCTCAAGGAAAGGTAGGGTGGTCTTAGAATTTTTCTTATTTCCTGATCAACGACCGAACCCTTACCTTTGTCCTTACCAGCTTTACCATTACCACTTGTTGTCTTTTCTAACTCCACAACAGGTGTCTCATCAAAAGTAGGTTCACCATGTCTTGGCGCTTCCTCAGTAGGTAGTGGGGGATCCATTGTAGTCATACCACTTCTTATGGTAATGGCAAAAATATGACCTTCGTTTTTCATATTTTTTATAGTATTTCTCGGAAGGGTACTATGAAATTAGGATATGAAATCGTGGGTTGGAGTCGAATCCCAAGGGAATACATGGAATCGTGGCTCTCAAATATTATAAGAAATGGTCAAAACTAAAAAAGTAAATGGGGGATTTAAGTAGCAATGTCGAACTAGTAGTTATTATCACTTTTGAATGTAATCAGTCGTCTAATGAACACTAGGATTGTGTTCCGCCTGGCTTCTAAAATCCGTAGGCTTATCATGCTTTGTTGAACCAACCTGATACCTTGCATACAGAATCTGATAAGTTATGTATCATTAATCGTCTTTTGGACTAGTTAACAAATTTCACCCTTTACCTTTTGAGCCTGAGGATGTCACCTTATTAACCATTATCCTAAATCCCAGTTAGCTATTACCTTTTGAGTCTCTAGTTATTAGATGATAGCTAACCATCTTATGTAGATAATACCTAGTAGCGTCGATCGACAGTTAAACTTCAAATTACTGTTGTAATTATCTTTTACTAGTCACTACTACTCTTTTGGAGTAAGTAGAAATAATCTAGGCGGGATTCTAACGTTTGCAATCGCTAAGATAACTATTAAAGTGAATATAGTATAATACATGTATGGGTATCGATTCAGAACAACAATAGCACTCCCCCTACTTTGACAATCCGCCAGGGTTTCCATAACCTTAGCTAAGGTTTTTTAGCCGCTCATTCTTCAACAACATTCATGATTGAAAGCATAAGATGAAATCACAATAATTACAACTGAAAACCCAAAACTTTAACTGAATTAATCAACCAAATTTAATATAAGAGAATTTCAAGACTAAAATCGAATCTCCAAATCAAAATATATTTGTAAGTATCAAAAGTGTGTAACTACTACAAAAAAATACATAAAGGTTATTTATAGTACATGAGGAAATCCTAAAATCAGAGCCCTAACAAAAAAAGGTCGATGGCCACTTACTTGTGTTTGCATGCGGCCTGGACTTGGGCGCATGTGCCACATGCGGCCTAACCCAGGTCATATGTAGACACATATAAGTGCCAAAAATATTTCCTACACCTTCTTCTCTTGGGATTTTGGACTTCTTATACTTACCCTACCTACATGTGGTCCATATGTGCTATATGCGGTCCGCATATTGGCATAGGTAAGTGTTGGAAGTTCTTTCTCAGCTCTTTTACTCTCTAGATCTTCAATTCAGGTACTTACCTTAGTGTCATAGACATAGGTAAGTGTCAGGCCTTCCAATACTTGCAACCAAACTTCAAATCTTTAACTTTTATCACATGCGTTGGTCACGTTTATCTAGAAAGTGTCGTGAATACCTGATGTTAGGCGTATTTACACGCCTAAAGCACCTTAATGTACCCATATTTTAGCTAAGTTTTGAGGACAAAATATATAATTCATGCACTTGTAGTCCTTTTTCCTGTAAGTGAGCTAACAAACGTGATTAGTAAGTTTTTAGGTATAAATGATGAAGATTTCAGCATTTTTTTGATAACTTGACGCCAAAGGAAGCTTCACAAAAGAAGGAAAGCAGAGCTTGGACACCTAGGGACTAAAAGTGATGCATGGAAAACCTGTCCCGAGCAAAAACAGCATTTCTCAAGACTTTGGGGATCAGCAGTAACCTATTAGGATTAGGATAATGATGCAGTAATTTATTAGGATTAGGATAAGTACACAGTAGCCTAGTAGGAATAGGATATGGGTATTATAAATACCCTATTTTGCTGAAGCTTTTGATAATTCTGATTATTTTCATCATTCATATTCTAATTCATTCACAACTCTAAACAATTTGCTTTCAATTAATTCTTATTTACTTTCTCTTCATCTATTCGACTTAAAATTTCCACAACAAGAGTACCGCTACTTGCAAGGTCTTCATGCCACAAAGCCCTACCAACATATACTACACGTGAGATCCTTATATTGGTATGATGATAATAACTATTGTGATTTCCATTGCACCCATGAGTAGCTAAACTTCTCGGTTGGGGTTATGGAAGCCTTATGAGCTACTATCTATTGCTATGAGTTTGTGACTTCGTAACACCTATGCTTCTTATATCATTATTCTCTTCATCTTAATTTAAATTCTTGTGGTTGCAAACATATAGAATACGCCAGTATAGCATTAACTTGTTCGAAAGAAAAGTTATATGTCTGGAAAAGAGATAATGTCAAGGTAATAGGGCACCAACCCCTGTTAAAAAGTTAGTGTCGTAACTGGATTAACCTCTTGGAGAATTTGTACCATTAGATACGCTTTAAGCTCGAAAGAGTTAAAGTGAAATAATCCTTGATGGTCGAAAGACGCCTGGATTTACCATAGAATACTATTCTCTATAAGCACATGCATGTCTGAATTCCGCATAACTCATAGTCAATAGATACGTACAACTCAGAAGGTGGACATAACCCCAACTTCCAATTCTCATTGATTAAAAATCTTACTAAACATTCTTTCTTTTTACTTTGCTATTTGCCGTTTTTACTTTGTTATTTTGTTACATTATTGCACGCTACAAAATCCACCCTTTATACGGAACTTTCACCAAAAGTCTAATAATTTTTGCTTACTTAGTGACCAAGTATTCTCTGTGGGATTCGACACCTAACCCAGTTGGGTTCTATATTTGACAACGACCGCTTACACTCTTACGAGAGTTGTAGTTTGAGCGTTATCAAAAATTGGCACCGTTGCCGGGGAATACGGTTGTCAACTAAGTTTGTGATAATTACTAGACCCTTTGGTCAAAGATTCTCCTACTTTACTTTTAGTTGTTGTTTTTGTTTTCTGCAGGTTTTTACCAGTGCATGCCCCATACTCGAAGTTTTGGTCAACCATTATTACCTTTCAATCCTGAACCACATCGTATTGGCAGAATGGAGGCTCAACAGGAAATTGAAAGAAGGGCTGCTCAACAGAAACAGGCTAGACTAGTTGCTCTGGCCGCCGCTCAAGTGCATCAACAAAATATCGATAACCCTGGGCGAGCAGCAGATCCTGATGAGGAGGACTTGGGTGATGATAAGTTACTAAACCCGAGGCGTGATGCTGAAGTAGCGACACCAGCCAACAGAAGAGATCGTCAAGCAAGATTTCGGCCTGAACGTCGAGCCGTGCAAATACCGTTTGATGATGATGATGATGATCTCGATGGAGCTGGTGCCATAGGAGCCATTATTCCTCCACCATTGGCACCAGAGCCAAGTTCAACATCACGAGCACCATGATTCAGTTATTGCAACTCAAGGGATTATTCGGTGGACTAGCAGGCGATGATCCGAATATGCATCTGATCAACTTTATTTCTACATGCAAGTCATTCGACAATCCTGGCATTGGACAGAATACAATTCGATTGCGCTTATTTCCATTGTCTCTATCTGGGGAGGCAACTCTATGGTTGAATGGGCTGACTCCTGATTCTATTATAAATTGGAGGCAATTGAAAGACGCTTTCCTAGAAAGATTCTTTCCGCCATCCAAGAGAGCACAATTGAGAGATGAAATCAGCAATTTTCGACAGCTTCCAACTGAAGCCCTCCACGAAACATGGGAGAGATTCAAGAAGAAGCTTATGAGGTGCCCAAACCATCACATGACCAATGTTCACCTGATGGAGATACTATTAAGATCCTTGAATTCAGTAACTAAACCTGTGGTGGATAATGCGGCTGGAGGATCATTTATGGACCTCACCTTTGTTCAGGCAAGTGATATGCTAGACCGGATGACGAAGCAAAGTAGGGCGTGGCATACCAGAGATTCTGAGGTAGCAAGCCCCATTTTTTCTATAAGCATGACTGCAGAACAAAGGAGAAGAGAAGAAGAACGTGATCAAGACTTGGCGCACATGAAAACACAAGTGGATCTTCTTACAAAGCATCTACTATCAGGGAAAACCAAAAACGTCAAAGCAGTTGCATCAAAAGGAAAAGAGGAATCCGATTCTGAGGAAGAAGCCAACTACGTGAACAATCAGGGGGGTTTTCGAGGCAATGCCCAAGGAAACCAAGGTCGAAACTATTATGATAATTCTGGAAACAAGGACCGGGATCAAGGTAGTTGGAAGAACAAGACTGACAAGAGTGGTGAGTATATTCCTCCTGGACGATGAGAGGCCACTACATCTGGTTCGGGAAATATGTCAATGGAAGATATGATGGCTAAGTTGTTGAAAGGAGTGGAAGCAACCAGCACGGGAGTAACTGAGTTAATAAATGACTTGGCCTCAATGAAGCAATTGGTTGACTCACATTCCACTTCAATAAGACAGCTGGAATAACAATTGAGTCAAATTTCAGCCACATTAAATCAAAGAAAAGCTGGCACCCTACCGAGCGACACAGTGCAAAACCCAAGAAAAGATGGAACATGCATGGCCATTACTACCAGGAGTGGTAAGGTACGGGAAAATTCATCCCAAAGCAAGAAAGTAGCCGATGATATCATAGATGATGCAGAAGCCGCCGAAGAAGCTGAAGAAGGCATCAATGACGTCACCCCTCAACGTCCACAGCCTGAAATGAGTGCCAGTCTGAAGCAAGAGGAAAAGAAAGTCGTGGATAAAACTATTCCACTTCCACCACCACCTTTTCCTCAAAGATTAAAGAAGAGAACTGATGATACCAAGTTCAATAAATTCATGTCAATGTTAAAACAGCTGACCATTAATGTTCCATTGGTTGAGGTGCTGGAACAGATGCCTGGGTACGCGAAATTCATGAAGGACCTGTTGACAAAGAAGAGGGCAGCAAGCTATGAGCCGACAGATAATGTTCACCATTGCAGTGCAATCGCTACAAGATCGCTAGTTCAGAAGAAGGCAGATCCTGGGGCTTTCACTATTCCTTGCACGGTTGGATCTATGAATTTTACTAAGGCATTGTGTGATTTGGGAGCTAGCATCAATTTGATGCCACTATCTGTCTACAGAAAGTTAGGGTTGGGCGACCCTACACCAACCAATATGTGTCTCGTGATGGCAGATAGGTTGGTAAAATGACCTGTGGGTATCTTGAATGATGTGTTGGTGAAGGTTTCTATCTTCATATTTCCTGCAGACTTTGTTATTTTGGATTGCGAGGTGGATTCTGAAGTTCTCATAATCTTGGGATGCCCTTTCCTCGCAATTGGAAGTGTGCTTATTGACATGAGAGCTAATGAGCTTTTATTTCGATTAAATGACGAAGTGATCCATTTTGATGTATGCAAAGCAATGAAGCAGCCCGAAGATATGGATGTGTTCTCTGTAGCTGAAGTTAATTATAAGGATAACAAAGAATTATCGGTAGAAAAGCAGCTTACTGATGAGTCACTATCTGATGAGCTGCTGAATTTTGGGTGTGAGGAGGCTCAAGAACATGAAGAAACTATGTGTGCTCTAATATAAATAGGGTCCTATTCTCATACTCCTAAGCAGCCGGACCTTGATCTTAAGAATCAACCGTCACCAACAGCAAAGACTTCCATTGAAGAGCCCCCAGTGCTAGAATCAAAAGAGCTCCCCAATTATCTAAGGTATGTGTTCTTGGGAAGTGGAAATACACTTCTTGTGAGTGTGACGGATGATTTAAGTGAACATCACGTAGAGGCTCTCATCTCTGCTCTGAAGAGATACAAGAGAGCTATGGGTTGGACTATTGATGATATAATTGGTATCCCGCCTGGGATATGTATGCACAAGGGTCATCTCGAAGAAGATTGCATGCCTACAAGTAAGCCTCATTGTCGTCTGAATCCATTCAGAAAACGATCCACCATCTATCTCGATGAAGTCTAAGTAATCGAGATAGCTATGTCGTGCCGCGACAATAAATCAAGCGCTTGATGGGAGGCAATCCATCGTTTTTAATTGTTTTTGTTGTTTTTGTTTACCTAGGATTTTGTCGAGCCACGACCAAAAATAAGGCGCTTGATGGGAGGCAACCCATCGTTCTAATCGTTTTTGTCGTTTTTGAGTGAATGCAGGTGCAAGAGGTGTAAAGGAGGAGATTGGTTTCAAATTTTGATTTGGAAGTATTGCATGTTGAAGGTGGTAAGTTAGGAATGAAGAAGCAAAAGGCTATGGGTTAGGCATTGCTTATGAAAATATAGGCAAAGAACAAGGCAAGGCCTATGTAAATCTAGGCCACAAACAAGGCAAGGCCTATGCTATGGCCTAAGCTCTCGGATTCTAGAGTGCCATAGCATAGGCACCGCCTATGCTCAACAATGCCATAGCATAGGCGCCGCCTATGCAAAAGCCTTTTGTCTCTGAATCTCATATGCCATGGCATAGGCGTCGCCTATGCCTAACAATGCCATAGCATAGGCGCCGCCTATGCTCAACAATGCTTTGCAAAAGGCGCCGCCTATGGTCACTTTTGGTCTCCAAATCCAATTCCAAATGGGTCAAAACCCGACCCAAGCTTGTCCTATAAATAGAACCTTAGTCTTAAATCAAAAAAACATTGCAATTCCACCCTAAAGCGCCGCCTACCTCTCCAAATCCTCTCAAAAATTTTCCTTTTGCTCTTTTATTTTGCAAGAACATCTTCCAAGGCCATCAACCAAGTAAGTACTTGTTTGTTCTTCTTTTATATTCCGTAAGTACTACACTACTACGCCTATAATAAATTGTTAAATCTTGAAGTAGTATTGGTGATTTGAATGTGGTTGATTTGTTGTGATACAACTAAGTGAGTAAAAGAATACGTAAGGATGGTCTTGACTTGTTTCCAACTTGAATTTGATTTTGATACACTGTCATACTTTTGCGGAATTGTAACTTAAAAGCTTTCATGTTCGAATTACTGGTTCATTGAGATGAAAAATCATGGTTAACTACAAACATGAAATGTTGATTATTTCTATGACATAACTTGATACAATCTCTATGTAGTAGTCTTGTTCAAAAGGGTACATCAATCCAAATATGAAAAGTATTGTCACTATTACTTGAGATAGCATCAAAAAGTATAGTTAAGATAACAAGAAAAGTATGACTGCACTGATGATATTGTTGGAACGTACCACCTAAACGTATATCGATGAAGTCTGAGTAATCGACAACGTTCACTTAGCTAGTTTGTGCCAACAAACTAAGTGTGGGGTGGTGCCACTACTGATTGCTTGTCGATTGTCTCTACCAAGATGAAGCTAACATGACTATCATTTTAATCTCAGGTACAAATGGCACCAAAAGCACGACAAGGAAAGGATAAAGCAACCACTTCACAAAAAGGCCAGAAAAGGGGACGAAAAGAGCAAGGAGAATCCTCCTCGCTACAAATACCTCGCCGCATGTTTGGAATCAAATGGGTCCTAGAAGATCAAGGAAAGGACTGGTATAGGAACAATAAGGAGAAAAAATATGTTCATGTGGAGTTGATACACAAGGAAGGCCTAGCAAAGAAAGAACCTCGCATGTTGGCCAAGATCATGGAGTTACATCTTGATTTCATCTTCCGAGATATGGGAGAATGAAATCTCGATCTAACATGAGAATTCTATGCCAACTGGTCACAGAAAACTACAAGGAGTGAAGTAAAGATTCGGGGCAAAGTCCTACAACTAAATGCGGAGTTCTTCAACTCCTTTCTGGGTTTGCCATCTGTTGATCCATCACCACTCAAAGAGCTGTATAACAGACCTCCGTACAGGCAATTTAGACATACATTGTGTGGAACAAGATCTATGGCACGATGGAGAAGACACAAGGACACTGGTCGGCACAACACCTTCCCATATGCTTCCTTAAATAGGGAAGCTAGGATATGGATGCGAATAGTCAACTCTTGCCTGATTCCAGGGACACAGTACACAAATATAACATGAGATAGAGTGTTCTTGGTGTACACGTTGATGACAAATGTTCCTCTCAACATTGGGGCAATTATTCAATCTACAATGCGTAAGGCTAGGCTGCACAAGAGGTCCCACTTCAGCTTTGGCAATCTGTTGACTGCAATATTGAGGAAGGAGGACATCGAAGAGGAATCGGCTAATCATAAGCTTCCACACAACCCAAAGAAGGTTGACCTCACAAAGGTTAAAGATGCTGAATCCACACATGGCGTCAATCTTACCACTGCAGAACGTCATGCTCGGGATGAGAGTTTCTTTCGCCATCTTTATGGCATGACTCGGTTTACCATGATGAGCGGAGGTCGTGTTCCAACTGCTGCAGAGCTCCAACAGTTGGATTATGACTACCCAATGAACGAGCATGCGAGGGCGATGTGTGGAGTAGGTATATTTTTTGAGGAACCTCTTGATGACGATGTGCCAACCGATGATGATCGTCGAATGCCAGACTCCGACGTGGAGGAAAATTCTGATGACGACAACTCTGATGATGATTCCGATGAAGGGGGTATGACCCCAGACATAGAGGGCAGTGTGTCCCGTCTAAGTGTGGGGTGCTGGTATTTGTATGCTATACTTCCTTATCTGCATTTGCATTCATTTATGTTTGTTTTGTTTTTTTTTAGTAGTTAAATTTTTTTAAAATTTTTTAACTTTGCATGAAATTGTTCTGATAGGCAGCATGGTATTACGACAAGAGTCTGTGATAAAATCATTACTATTGAGACGTTTAGGCTCTAATAGTGACTCATTATGTGATAATTGTGTGGTTCAATTCCTTCATCTGTTGGGTAAAGAGTCTATACTGCTTCCAATAAAGTCGACCATGTGCCTTGTGTGTGTGAGATGATAGTATATTTTATGTTTGTGGATGATGCTAGAACTTGCCTGGTATGTATGTAAAGAGAAATAAAGAGTGTGAGTTTAGGAGATGATTTAGGCATTTCTTTAGCAACCTATGATTGTTTACCTTCGTTTTATCTACCCATGGACATCATCCTAGATAACCCTCTTTGAGCTGTTAGCCTATTTTTCTTTGACAACCTCATATGTAAGCCTAATCCATTTTTTTTCAAGACCATAATTTGATCCAAATTCCTAAGTTCTTTAAATTGTAAAGTAATGTGACAAAATAAGAGGAAATTGGGTGAGAATAGTGCCTTAGAATGTATTGGTACTTGAAGTTGTTATGAAAAATAATTGCTATCATAAGAGGTGTGTTATGAAAAGAAAAAGGAAAAGTCAATTCTGTTCAAAATTAAAAAACAAAAGAGGTGAGAAAGGGTGGTAGATTAAAAGAAAGTAGAAAGGTTGTTTGAAAGAAAGCATAAATGGCATAATGTGATGTATTAAAGCGCTTAGGAACATAGTCACTATTTCTGGCCAAAATAGTCCTACCCGTCCCTTAGCCTACATTACAACCTGTAAAGACCTATTTGATCCTAAGCTTAGCATTCTGATATTTAGTGGAGCATTACACTAAGGGCAAGCCTATGGTCATCAGTTGTAACATATGAATTCTTTGTGAGAGTGAGAGCAAGGATAATCTTATACCCATGTTCGAAATATATACAATACTTGTGAGTGATTATGGGTGACATATTGTGAGACACACATGGTTGATGAGATTTGGATAGTCGTATATGAATCTTTGTGCCTTAACTTTTGAATACGAATTAACCATCATCACGAGTCTATATTAGAGGTTAAATTGTTTCTAGTAAGTGATCAGAAAACTACTCTTTGTTGATAACTGTTGTGCCTGTCTTGATGAATATTTTGTGTTGTTACTGTGAAACCCTAAGTAGATGTTTATATGGACATAATATTTTGTTCGAGGATGAACAAAGCTGTAAGTGTGGGGTGTTGATGTTAGGCGTATTTACACGCCTAAAGCACCTTAATGTACCCATATTTTAGCTAAGTTTTGAGGACAAAATATATAATTCATGCACTTTTAGTCCTTTTTCCTGTAAGTGAGCTAACAAACGTGATTAGTAAGTTTTCAGGTATAAATGATGAAGATTTCAGCATTTTTTGGATAACTTGACGCCAAAGGAAGCTTCACGAAAGAAGGAAAGCAGAGCTTGGATGCCTAGGGACTAAAAGTGACGTATGGAAAACCTGTCCCGGGCAAAAACAGCATTTCTCAAGACTTTGGGGATCAGCAGTAACTTATTAGGATTAGGATAATGATGCAGTAATTTATTAGGATTAGGATAAGTACACAGTAGCCTAGTAGGAATAGGATATGGGTATTATAAATACCCTATTTTGCTGAAGCTTTTGATAATTCTGATTATTCTCATCATTCACATTCTAATTCATTCACAACTCTAAACAATTTGCTTTCAATTAATTCTTATTTACTTTCTCTTCATCTATTCGACTTAAAATTTCCACAACAAGAGAACCGCTACTTGCAAGGTCTTCACGCCACAAAGCCCTACCAACATATACTACACGTGAGATCCTTATATTGGTATGATGATAATAACTATTGTGATTTCCATTGCACCCATGAGTAGCTAAACTTCTCGGTTGGGGTTATGGAAGCCTTATGAGCTACTATCTATTGCTATGAGTTTGTGAATTCATGACACCTATGCTGCTTATATCATTATTCTCTTCATCTTAATTTAAATTCTTGTGGTTGCAAACATATAGAATACGCCAGTATAGCATTAACTTGTTCGAAAGAAAAGTTATATGTCTGGAAAAGAGATAATGTCAAGGTAATAGGGCACCAACCCCTGTTAAAAAGTTAGTGTCGTAACTGGATTAACCTCTTGGAGAATTTGTACCATTAGATACGCTTTAAGCTCGAAAGATTTAAAGTGAAATAATCCTTAATGGTCGAAAGATGCCTGGATTTACCATAGAATACTATTCTCTATAAGCACATGCATGTCTGAATTCCGCATAACTCATAGTCAATAGATACGTACAACTCAGAAGGTGGACATAACCTCAACTTCCAATTCTCATTGATTAAAAAACTTACTAAACATTCTTTCTTTTTACTTTGCTATTTGCCGTTTTTACTTTGTTCTTTTGTTACATTATTGCACGCTACAAAATCCACCCTTTTTACGGAACTTTCACCAAAAGTCTAATAATTTTTGCTTACTTAGTGACCAAGTATTCTCTGTGGGATTCGACACCCAACCCAGTTGGGTTCTATATTTGACAACGCCCGCTTACACTCTTACGAAAGCTGTAGTTTGAGCGTTATCAATACCTAAAATTGATCGAGTAAGAAGCTACAGACTCCATTTTTTAACTTAATTATGAACTTAGCATCCAAAACCTAGTTTCCTGCAAAACATACCCAAATCATATCATAGCTGAAACAACCGAAGAAACTTGCATATTTTCATTATTTTAAGCGTTAAAAGTGCTATATTTCTATAGCACATCATATATGCACTCCCACTGACCACCAAAATCCATCACACAAGTGCGGGGCATATCCTACAAAACCTAAATGGTCTGCTCTGAATGCCTGTCGGTCTGGGGGGTGAAATGTTGTACTAAGATCAACCCGAGAGCCCAACTCGTCCTTAAAAGTCTTTTAAAAATGAGATGTGAACACTGAACCTCGATCTGAGATAATAGATATTGGAAGACCATGAAGACGCACAATATCACGAATATAGATACAGGCCAACCTCTTAGTACTAAAAGATATTTGAATTGAAATAAAATAAGTATATTTGGTCAATCGATCCATGATGACCCAAAAAATCTCAAAACTATGAGAAGTTCGAGGCAATCTAGTCACAAAGTCTATAGTGATCTGTTCCTATTTCCACATAAGAATGGGTAACCTCTGAAACAACTCACCTAGTCTTATTTGCTTGGCCTTCACCTATTGGTGACATAGGCAACGAGCTACAAAAGCTGCTAAATCTCTCTTCATACCACCCTACTAACAATACTGCCTCAAATCACGATACATCTTAGTCACTCCCAGATGGATGGACTACTTGTAACAATGAGCCTCCTCCAAAATCAATATATACCAATCACCCAATCTCGGTACACAAACCCGGCCTCTAATCCTCAAAACACCATCTGAATCGAGTGCAACTTCTTTAGCCTCACCACTCAACACCTTATCCAAGATTAATCTCAATCTAATATCATTAAACTAATGAGCTCGAATTTGCTCCATCAAAAAATACCTAGGATCCATGAATGCCAAACACAGCCAGGTATGAAAATATCAAGCCTAACTATCTGGTTAGCCAAAGACTGAACCTCTAAGGCCAAAAGACTCTTTTGGATCAAAAGATGCACCAAGCTACCCATGCTAGTCGATTTTTATCTCAAGGCATCCGCAATCATATTAGCCTTGCCTGGATGATAGAGAATAGTCAAGTCATAATCCTTAAGCAACTTAAGTCAATGCCGTTGCCTTATATTAAGATCTCGCTGGGTGAAAAAAATACTGCATGCTACGGCAATCCAAGAAAATCTCACAATAGACTCCATACAAGTAGTGTCTCCACAACTTTAAAGCAAAAACAACCGCATACAACTCCAAATCATGGGTAGGGTAATTTTTCTTAGTCACTACATGACCCAATAGTCCTGGCCCAATCATGAACTATTGCAACATTGGTTGAATCAACCATAATGTCTTCCTTAGTCACTACATGACCCAAAAAAAAGATAAACTCTAACCAAAACACATACTTGGATAACTTAGAATACAATTTCTCATCCCTCAATCTTTGAAGTATAATTCACAAATGCTCCTCATGATCGGACTTACTCTTGGAATAAAACAAGATATCATCAATAAATAACATAACAAAGGAGTCAATATACGATCGAAATACCCAGTTCATCAACTCCATGAATACGGATGAGGCATTGGTAAACCCAAAGAACATGACCAAGATCTCATAATGACCATACCCAGTTTGAAAAGCTATCTTTGGAATATCAGAAGTTTTGATCCTCAACTAGTGATACCCGGACCTCAAGTCAATCTTCAAAAACATTGAAGGATCCTAAAGCTGGTTGAACAAATCATCAATACGAGGAAGAGGATACTTATTCTTGACCATCATCTTGTTTAATTATCGATAATCAATACGCATATGCATAGAACTATCTTTTTTTCTTCACAAACATGATAGGCGCACCCCAAGGTGATACACTAGGTCGGATAAATCCCATATCCAGCAACTCCTACAACTAATTCTTCAATTCCTTCAACTCAACTAGGGCCATTCTATAAGAAGGAATAGAAATAAGACTGGTGCCTAGACAATATTAATAGCAAAGTCAATATCACGATCCAGAGGCATACCAGGTAAATCCATGGGAAAGAGATCCACAAACTTACGGACCACACGAACAAAATAAAAAAAAGAGATAAAACAACACTACTATCACAAATAAGACAAACATCCCCTCTCAACCAAGAAACAAGACTGAATATATGATATGACTCTTTTGAGACCCCAATGAAGCACATCCATCCAAGAGATCCTTGCACACCCGGTGAAGCTAAAGTCACGGTCTTAACATAAAAATCTAGGACAATATGGTAAGGCGCCAACCAATCCATACCCAAGATGACATTGAAGTCTACCATATCCAATACAACTAGATTTAATCAGGTCTCACACCCAGCAAAAGTCACCACACAAGATCCGTACACCCAATCAACCACTAAAGAGTCTCCTACTGGGGTAGATACATGAATAGGCATATCAAGAGGCTCACAAACTGAATGAAATCCCAAAGCAAAGTATGCAGACACATAGAAAAAAGTTTATCCTAGATCAAATAATACAGATCAGGTCTGAAACAAATGGGAACGATACCTGTGATAACAACATCGGAACCCTCTGCCTCTTGTCTAGCGAGTATAGAATAGCACTGTCCATGACCACCTACTGCTTGAAAGGCCCAGCAACCACACCACAGGCACCACTACCTCTACCTCATGCACCTTTAGTAGAACCTCTACCTCTTATAGTTGAAATAAGAGTAACTTTGAACACACGGAGGGACAGTTCTAGGTCAAATGGTCAATCTCATCACACACATAGCAACCTTTATAACCTGACTCAATAGGAGGAGATACGACTAGACCAGAACAACTACCCAAAACTATTGAACTAAAAGACCCACTACCTAAACTCTATAAGGCTGCCTATATAGGTCTACCATGATACCCATGAAAATCCCTAGAATCTCTACCTCAAGAAATGCGACCTCAGAACTTACCCAGATGGATCACCCTCTTGGTGCCTCCTTGAGATGCATAAAGAATAACCTCAGTTATCTTACTATGGTCCACTATACTCTGAAATGATGCTCCAAACACTACCATCTGAGATGCAGTTAGCTAAAGAGAAACATCCAACCTTTTCACGAGCATCTAAAACTTCTTAGATTCAATGGTAATATTAGCATAGAAATATCTAAATAAGGCATGGAAGCATGCCTCATACTCTACAACACATATGGAGCCTTGCTCCAAGTGATCAAACTCATCCCTCACCCAATACCTTAGATTGTTAGGAATGTACCTCTAAAAAGGCCTTAGCAAACTGATCATAAGTCATCTCAGGAGAATAAAGAGGTTTGCAACCAACAAGTGACCTTCACCAATCCCTAGCAGCACCCCTCATCTAGTACATAGTATACACAATACCATGTGACTCAAGTGAACCCAGGTTATACAACTTCTCATGATAGTCAATCAAGAACTCATAGTCATCCTCGCCTACAGCACCATTGAAGTTAGGACAGCCTAAATGAGTGAACCTCTCAAACCTCTTTTGATTCTCAAAAGACATAATTATACTCATAATAAGAGGAGGCATAGTGAATCTGGTAAGCTGAGATCCCACCTAAGTAGGTAACATAGATGAAGGTTGAACTCTTAATCTTAGAATTCTATACTCAGACGCAGCTGTTATAGGGGGAGTAACTCTCGGAGTCTGTAGAGTACCAAAAGAAGAAGTAGGTACTATTGGATAATCCTTACACAAGGTTGGAGGAATACCATAAGTAGACTTAAGCACGGACGAAGGTACAATACTTAGAGCTGGGAAAACACCAGGCACACTCGAAGGAGCACACTCCAAATGGGTTAACAAACAAATCAACAACCCCTCTAAGATTAGAGTAGAAGAACTGGGTGGAACCAAAGTATGACCTACATCTCCAACAAGATCAACACGAGGCTCAGGAGAGAGTCCTCTATCACTACTCTTAGATAAAGCATAGCTATGTGCCCTTTCACTACCTCAAGCCCGTCCACAACTTACAACCCACCCTCTAAACTAGCTTTCCCCTCGGATGAAAGATATACATCTCTAATCTCATGAGATCTAGTCATTTACCATCTGTGCATAAAAGAAAGAAGTATGACTTAGAACACAAGGTACAAAGAAAATTCACACAGTAAGGAACAAAAAAAAAATTCCTAAACTCATCTTATAGCCTCTCAAAGATAGATACGAACATCTACGTATTGATCCATGAGACTCTATTAAACACCTTGTTCTTACACTATTGAGACCAATAAAAACCTGGCTATAATATTAATTTGTCACGACCCGAACACTAAGGGTCATGATGGCACTTATCGCGACAAGCCTGGACAATAGAGATGATAATGATAATACTAATGATGATGATACTCAAGGTTGTTGCACAACCTCCGTATACACCTACGGAGCTAAATCTTCTTGATGTAGGACTCATGGAGGGGGGTCATCAATCTGTATACAACCAATATCCATAACTCCTCTCCTATACTTCTTTTGGTTGAGGTTTTAAGTTTCATATTTTTTGTGAGAAAAAGCCAATATTTCAAATATTTCCACAGTGATGCAAATATTTCATGAATGTATATGATATAAGGATGTAATACTCACAACTAACCTGAATGAGAGTTTCCATATCCAACAAATATACCAACAAAGTGAGTCAATACTCGACTCAATATTTCTAACTATCCATGAAATCCAACATGAAGTATACGCCAAAAGGGTAAAAATACATCAAAATGTACCATTGATACCACACTAGGATTTTTCATTAGACAATATACAACTAATTTCACATATACAATGCCAATAATATCATATACGATCCCACACGGTTACACATAGCAATTAATATTTTAAAATTTGTAAATATCATCAATATAAATGGCCCACACGGGAACAACACAATAACATATCCATTTTCGTGATTATTTCCTACAACCTTAGACTGATTTTGTATCAATATTAACTACCCAGCCCATTCTGAAGATAGTAAGTCATAACCTACCTCAAATGCCAAAACACTAGTTCGGAAGCCTTCAATTAGAAGCCTTACTCCT
Organism: Capsicum baccatum var. pendulum; assembly: GCA_030864225.1. Lineage (NCBI taxonomy): Eukaryota > Viridiplantae > Streptophyta > Magnoliopsida > Solanales > Solanaceae > Capsicum > Capsicum baccatum. The sequence continues at coordinate 66,969,024 of CM061558.1, read as the reverse complement.
CATGAACGGACTCAAAATTAACTAAAACATAGAGATATAGAATATACGTGGAAAAAAAAGCCAATAATACCCACGTTGCCTATTTTAGAGTTGGGTCAAAATGGACCCCAAGATGGGTTTACAAAAAAAAAAGGTAAAATCAAAATTCTATTATGAAATATGTTCTCCATACTTTTAGGAGTCTACAACAGAAAACCCAAGAAAAATAAGCTAAAAAGTAGGTTCAGATTGAAGAAAAACCATGTTCAATCTTTACCAATAAAATTTTTCAAAATTCATTTTAAAGATCGAGAGTTGATGTTGTTTTGAAGGTGAAATCAAAATAGTAAAAATTATGAGATTAGAAACTCACCCAAGTGAAAATGGGTTGAAATTGGAGTTTAAATAGGGAATTACAACTTTTAGGCATTACTAGCCAAAATCCCCAATCACTACTTTTTAATCCGTGTTTAGACAAGAATACATGATAAAGTTTAGAGATAGTAGTTGAAATAGGTGTTTAGGATATTACCTAAGCTTCAAAGTGAAAAAATTGCACAAAATTATAAAACACTAAGATCGAAGTCTCAAAAATGATGAAAATGGTGAAACATGGTATATATATAGTCAAGGCATTGCATACGCGACCAGGTGTCGCGTACGTTGTAGTCGCGATCCTATAACTGCTTACGCGAGTGTCGCATATACAATGCTGATGTCGCATATGTGATATTTTGGGTTTCACTGTCGAGTTGTGAAAGCAACATTGGGCTCGCGTAAGAGAGTGCACTCCAAGTCTCCGTCTACCCCTCAAGATTCATCCGGAATATCATGAATTCAAACAAAATATACTATCCTATCAAATTCGACACTCCAAACTCAATGGAGATATCAGATTTTAAAAAAAATATTGTTTTAATAAAGTTGACCTCTGAAACCCAAAATCATAACTCCCAACTCGAGGGTCAAAATAAGATTTAAAAGCCATAAAACTAAACTAACCAAGTTACCATCCTAAAATTGATGTTATGGATCTGCTAGCGCAGTCAATTTTTCCATCCGATGCACAGATTAATGAATATTTACCGAAGTCAATTAAATCTTTTTCAAGTCACCAAAAATCACAATATCACATAAATCTCACTAAAATGCATAAAAAATCGTGTTGATCTCTTATGATCCAAGAGTACCCCTAGTCATAATATGGTGCTTATAGTCACAAGTGACCCTAATCTAACCCATGGTTTGGCATGAACTATAAAAATAGAGAGAAAAGTTATGAGCACTAGGTGAAATCTAGCTGAAATAAACTTATAATGAACAATGATAAAATAAATGTTATCATGTCCTGAAATACTCAATGAGACTGAAAAGTCTAAACAGTTGTCTAACTGTCTAAAATCCTCTAACTAGAATAAGTTGTTGGGACAAACCCCAACTAACCCTACTGAACTAAAATAGTGAAATACTAACGATAAATAACTGATAACTAGTCTCTGACTAATGAGGACTCACCAAGACTACAGCTGAGTGACATTAAAGTAAACTACACATGGTTTGGGTACTGAGCGTCCTAACCTAAATTATGAGACAATAAAGCTTAAAGAGAGTATACAATCAGTACTTTGAATGTATTGAGTATGCGAGATGGGAAACTAATCAACATGCAAGAATGGAACACGAATGCATCAACATATAAACTGAATACAAGACCAAGAATAATCATATACTGAATAAACTTAATAACTGAATACAAGGTCATGCATGTCTGGACTAAAACATAAAATAGGTACATAAATCAAAACTTAACTAGAGACTGTGGGAGCTAACTACAACTGACATACCCCATTCTGAGTAAAACCAGGGTCTAACCTGTAACCCCAGTTGGAAGGGTGCTAGTACCTTGCCAAGGGTACCAATATTGGATATTATTGATCTACTAAACTAATGTCCCAAAGGACAAGGGTATCATGGCTCTAATAATGAGGGACCCTTTATGACCTATGGCGGTGCCATAGTTTTGGAACTTAGGGACTGCTACTAACGATCTCATGCCTAAATGACAAAAGAGTCATCATTTCTTCATTCACTCAGTTCTAAGTATTACTCCCAACTAAAAGACACTGAAGTATAAATCGAAATATGAACTAATAACTAATATGCTCAAGTCATGATATTCTAAAAATAGCAATCCATGTACAATATGAATTGCTCAATAACATGTAAGCTGAAATATGCAGGAGTTCCTAGGTGTTAGGTGTTCATAACCTACCAGTTCTGTCTAATGCGACCAATCATGATAATATTTAAGACTGATCATGATAGGGAAAGTCATGAATAATACTCAATATTTTAATAATTGATCATACTAAGGACACTCATAATTATCAAACATATGTAGATACAATTTTATTGGGGAAATATATTATCATGGTTTGTAAACAAAACATATAGAGAGGGAGTTGATAAAACTCATATTTGACCTGAAACCTAATGAAAAGAAGAGAGAGGGGTTTATACTTACAAATTTTATAAGTTCTTGGGACTCAATGAATGGAAAGGACCCATTGATAAAATCCCACATACCTAAAGAAAAATTACTTGGAGAATTTCTTGGAATTGATCCTAAGTTGAAAAACCCTAGTTACCTTATAGAGAAGATAAAAATCATCCCTTTTGGTTTCTCTGGGTAGAATTACGACTTAATCATGAATTTAGGGATTTTGGGTCTTTTATACCACTCTTTGAGTAAACCAAACGACGTGGGTTTGACTTTTATAAGTGTTGGAAAAGACTTAAAAGTCCTTAAGAAATCATGCAAGAAATTTTGCTCCCAGTTGTTATGACTCACCTCATGACTCGCTACAATAATCACGAGTCGTGATCTGAGTCATAACCTAAAATCCTGAGGTCTTAGGTCTTTTTTATTATGGCTATGACTTCCCTACTAACGACTCATTGTCACTATGGTGATGAGTCGTTAGGTAAATTCATAGTCTGATACTTGGTTTTTGGCTATACACTGTTGTGATAATGAGTCCCTCCTAATGACTCATTGTTACTGGTGACGAGTCTAGAGTGAGGTCGTTATCACTGGGCTAAAACTGAGGATCCTTACTATTGTGATGACGACTCCACATAACAACTCCTTACATCTGGTAATGGATCATCACGTGGGTCATAGCCACTAGCGGCTGACTGATACTTAAGGAAAAATTTGCATAACTTTTTACCAATATATTGGATTAAGGCAAGACTTGTGGCATTGGAAAACTAAATTAATGGCCTATCTTTTGAGGGGTCTAGAGCTTGAAAACTTGAGGTTATTATAATATCTCCTCCTTGGGATCATTCATACCCGAATGAAACTAACTAAGCTAAAGCATGTGAGCGAAGATAGATATTTTGCACTAAACACTTATAAGCTGAAACATGAGTTAATATATGAATTTGATACATGATCATGGACCAAATTGAATTCATGAATGCATGCTGTGACATAAGGATTTATCATTATGGAATGAGATACAAATAAGAGAAATAATTAATTAATTAAAAAAACTACTACCTTAAGCTGAAACTGAGTTCGAAGAAAAAAGATAGGGGTACTTGGCTCAAATAACTTTCCTGACAGCGAAGTACATCATCTCCTCGTTGGAATAAAACCTCAACTTTCTAATCTTGAAAGACCTCCTTCAAATTAAGCAAAGTTGGGTCACCATATTTCTTCTCCTTTACTTCAGCAACCAAAGAAGATTCTGAACCAGTTTGAACTCACACACTACCTTCAATCAAATCAACCAACTTAACTGCCAACCTAGAAAGATGATGAACCTCACAAACTAACTCTTTATTTTCATCCTCAACATGAGCAACACTTATCATATACAATCTACTAACAGTTTTGGTCACAATATTGGCCTTACCCGGATGGTACAAAACACTCATATCATAATCTTTCAACAACTCTAACCACCTTATCTTACAAGGATTTAGAACTTAATGGGTAAACATATACTGAAGACTCTTATGATTAGTGAACACATCAACATGGACCCCATAAAAATAATGCCTCCAAATCTTTAAGGCAAAAACAACCACAGTTAACTTAGGATTATGAGTCGGGTAGTTTTTATTATGGTGAGCTATCTAGAGGTATATGTTATAACCTTGCCCATTGCATCAACACAAAACCAAGACCAACCCTGGAAGCACCACTATAAACCACGAAACCATCTGAACCCTCTGGTAGAGTTAAAACTGGAGTGAAAGTGAGTTGAGTCTTCAACTTCTTAAAACTCTTCTCGCGAGAACCGAACCACTGAAACTTGATATTCTTCTAAGTCAGTTGGGACATAGGAGAGGCAATATAAGAGAATCATTCAAAAAACCATCTATAGTAACTGTCTAAACCCAAGAAACTCCTGATATTCGATGGAGAGATAGGTCTAGGACAGTTCCTTACTACTTTGATCTTTTGAGGATCAACCTAAATGGCTTCACTTATAATATAACCAAGAAAAGATACTGATTTCAAATAGAATTCACACTTATTGAACTTTGTGAACAATTGGTGATCTTTAAGGCTCTGCAAAACAAACCTCAAATGGTTTGCATACTCCCCTTCACTATGAGAATAGACGAAAATATCATCTATGAAAACTATGATAAACATGTCCAAATACTTTTTGAACTCTCTATTCATAAGGTCTATAAAAGATACAAGAGTATTCATTAGTCCAAAAGACATAACTATAAGTTCAAAAGGACCATACCGAGTTCTAAAGGATGTTTTTGGAATGTTGTAATTTCTGACTCTGTGATGATGATAGCCGAATCTGAAGTCTATTTTGTAAAAATAGTTTGCACCCTAAATTTGGTAAAAGAATTCATCAATCTAGGGTATGGGATAATTATTCTTGATCGTTACTTTGTTAACTGACGGTAGTCTATGCACATTCTGAGAGAACTATCTTTCTTGTGTAAGAAAAGAACTAGAGCACCCTATATATAGACGCTAGGCCTGATGATATCTAGGAGGTCCTTCAACTATTCTTTCAATTCATTAATCTTGGTTGGAGCTATTCTATAAGATGGAATAAGAATGGGTTGGGTATCTGGAAAGAGATCTATTTTGAAGTCTATTTCTCGCTCGAGAGAAACTCCGGGAAGATCTTCAAGACACACCTTTGGAAATTCATTCACAATTGGAACAGAATTGAGACTTGGGATTTCAGAACTTGATTCATTGAATTAAATGAGATGATGAATGCACCCCTTAGAAATTATTTTTCTCGCCTTAAGAAAAGAGACAAATCGACCTACAGGTACTGAGATACTACCCTTCTATTCTAAGACTGGCTCATTCAAAAAGTGAAACTAGACTACTCCATTTCTACAATTAACTGAGGCATAGCAAGAGTGGAGCCAATCCATACCAAGGATGACATCAAAATCAATCATCTCTAATTCCGCAAGATCAACTGAGGTAACTGTTTGGGATATTATGATCGGGCGATTTTTGTATACCTGTCTGGCTATTATGGAACTACCGACTATAGTAGACACTAAAAAGGGTTCTACAAGAATTTCTGGACTAACGCCAAAATCTACTACTATATAGGGAGTCACAAAGCAAAGTGTGGCTTTAGGATCTAATAATGCATACACGTGAAAGTGAAAGACTTTTAACATACCAGTAACCACATCAGGAGAACCCTCCTGATAAACATGAGTCTGAAAGCCATAGAGTCGATTTTGACACTATCTACTAGTTGCACTAAAGGAAGCGCCTTGCTGAGTTGGATAGCCTACTGGACCTGATAAGGAGTTGTCTACCTTGTTGATGATCATTCCTTGACTTACACACACCTATTGGGCAATCTCTTGTCCTATGGTATGACTTGCCACACCCAAAACATGTATCACTACTATCCATGCACTCACCCTTGTGGTTCTTACCTCACCTCTTGTAGATTGGGTTGGTGTGACCACTATTCATACTACATTTAGAGATAGATACTGGCGCTCTATCATGAGTATCCTTCCTGAACTTAGGAACTTAAGAACTAGAAGAAGATGGGGCTTGAATAAAGACTTGTGGCGACGCTGAGAATGATTCCTACCACCTGATCTCGACTGAGAAAAATTGAAACTACCAGTCCTAGCCCTTTTATCGTCCCTTTCCTTCTCCTTAACCTTCTCTTACTCAATTTTTTTAGCATGAACCATCAATATAGAGAGTTTTATATCTTTAATCAACATAATCGTTCTATACTCCTTGACTACATACTTCAAAACACCAGATACTAACTTACTCATTTGGGCCAAGAATCAGCCACCATATTTAGAGCATACCTCACCAACTGAGTAAATTTAAGTGAATTCTACTTAACACTTATATTGCCCTACTTCAAGTTGATAAACTCTTACACCTTAGCATACTTCAACTCCAGCGAGAAAAACCTATCTAAAAAAGCAGTTGCAAACTAATCCCACTCTACCGGCCCGAAATCAATACCTTTTTATTTCTTTTACTATTTAAACCAAGCATGATCCACTCCTTGCAATTGGTAAGTATTTGAATCAATACTTTCACTCGAAGTGACAACCATAATATCAGTCACTTTCTGAACACTGTATACGAATACTTATGGATCCTCCTCAGACTTAGACTCGAAGAACGCTAGAGGATTTATTCGAGCAAAATCTTTAATTCTAATTATCATCGTATTCACTATTGCGTTGTCTAGTGCAATATTTTACTGGTTATTCTGGGCAGCCATAGATTGGGCTAATGCTGTGAAAGAAGCCCTGAATTTAACATGAGAGACCTGCTTATTTAGAGGGTTTTCCTAAACTGGTAGGGGTGCTGGATGATCCTCATTCCTCCTTCTGTTTGCCTTTCTGGGAGGTATTTTCTATAAACAAATAGAAGACGAGTAAGAAGAAGACATTTAATGGATCTTATACTCCATCGCATGACATGAATAATGAAAAAAGTGAAACATTATGTCACACCTCAAATCCTGTTGGGATGGACTGGCACCCGTAACCGAGGAGGTCTGGGAGAACCATCTCATAACCTTATACTTCCCATGCATACCTCTATGACAACCTGAAATTCGGATAGCATCATGTCACATATAAAATAAAATAATCACTTGTATAAGCTCGAGCACACATATATATGTATATACAATACTTGGCCATTGGAGCCATCACGTCTATTAACAAAATACAACCTTGACTGTACATAAGGTCTACAAAGCCTATAGATAATACACAGAGTTTAACTAAGGTCGGGACACACCCCGCCATATAACTAACTTCTATACAATACCAAAAGTAACTGGATATGACACGGAAAGCCCCGAAGCAAATTGGAGCTCACCAAAAGCAGCTGGGTATCCTGGCTCCTACTTGTGCGGTGTATGAGCTGAGGTACCTGTGCCTGCAGCATGAAATGCAGGTCCCCGTGGGGGACGTCAGTACAAAATATGTACTGAGTATGTAAAGCTGTAGATAATGACATATGATATAGGAGCTCAATAGAAATCCGAAACAAGTGAATAAATTGTAATAGGAGTGGACCACACTTACTAGAACTTGTGACAACCTGTACATTATATTTATTCAATCACTTTACCTTCGTTCTTATCATCGTTGTAATCATTACTGTACTGTACTATGACCATTAGGCTGCCTCCAATACATATCAACTGGGATCGACCCATGCTAGGATTATGCCCCTGGGATACCACCCATAAACACATAAATAGGGATCGACCCATGATAGGCTTATGCCCCTGGGATACCACCCGATAAGAGAGAACTTCCATCACTTAGTTCAATTAATCTTTGAGATTGTTATTTCGGTCGCCACCACATTTTTGATACTTTGAAACAATGATACATCAATAAGAGACATATGGATAGACCATCAATGCAATAACAATGAAGTAAGAACTCATTGGTATATCAATGAAACGTTTTGGAGTCATTAATAGCACATGGATCTTGTTCGAGTAACCGGATCCCTTATGACATTCATTAGTGCAATAAATATGTAAAATTTGGAAAACAAGTAAGTATTGGAGTGTCTTGACATCTTGTAGGGTGGAAACAAGTTCATTGGTAATGTAGGACATCATACAAAATCATTATGGATCACATGTTACTGAATAACTTTGGAAACTTTCTTAATAGAACAATTGTTCACTTTCATGACAAAGATATGGTATAGAGTATGTTTAACATACTTGACTGTCAACCTTCAATACTAGTCCCAAATGGACTTCTCGTCTTTTTGGATTACTTATCTACAATGAACATATATAGCAATCTAGTATTAGCGACCAAACGTCACAATTCAATTACTTGAATTCACCAAACTAGTGGTTAAGTAGTAAGCCTTAATTACACCATAAAGGGTGTCACTTTAACCTTCTTATACTCCAATTACATTCACATGCCATGCATATTCAAACAACATCCTCCAATATCAAGTTTGGATTCATTTATCCTTCCAACCAATCCATTAAACCAAATTGAGCCATAGACATAAACAATCATCAATTCAATAGTATATCACCATATCCACCTTCCATAACTAAATTACCATATGAACCTTCCATAACCCAATTAACAAATCCACCTTCCATAATTCAATACAACCAAACCATGCAAAATAGTCCATAACCCTATTTCCATCACCTTTCAATAACAACCAATACATATAATCCTCTATCACACATATACATATGGAAGAGAACAAAGGCAAACAACATTCATACCTTAGAATTCACCTCTTGATTATGCAATCCTGTTTGCACAAATAATAGGTGCCTTTCGAAGCTATCGAGATGACAAACGCAGTTATCGGATTACTTTGGAATTCCTACGGTTGAATCAAAAGTAATTTAAAGGTCAAATTTGGCTAGGGTTTGTTCTTCCTCAATGATTGATGATGAAAATGAGTTTATGAACTCATATACATGTATACGTACACATATTCCCGTCCATAATATCATAGGGAATGACCAAAGTGCCTTTAAAATTTAAATAATGTCAAATCTGTCCTTTGGTGGACTGTTTTGATAAGCTAAAGTAGATCGACCATAACTCTTTTCTACGATATCGGATTTTGGTGAAATTGGTATAGTTGGAAAGATAATTCAAAGGTATTTCATTTCATATAAAGTAGACCACCCAGTTCGTCCTGTACAAGGAGTTATGATCGTTTGAAGTTGACCCTAAAAATTTGTTTTGAGAGGCTAAAGTAAAATGCGTATAACTCCTTACTCAGATGTTGGATTTGGATGAAACCAATTGCATTGGAAAGAATACTCAAAGATCTTTCTTTTAATAGGTTGCAGCTCTCCCAGTTCATTATATTAAGGGAGTTATGATCGTTCAAAGTTGACCCAAAAAAATGGTTGGCCTCAGTAGTTTGTGTCCAGAAAATTTTCCTGCACATTTACTATTCACAATATCCCGGCCACCGTTTTATAGTTTCGAACGTGCTCGATTATATCCAAAACCTATCCGTTTTTGGAAATCTTTATATCGTTGGAAAGCTTATTCAATAACCTTCGTATGGAACCATCGACGGGCAAATTCCGGTATAAATAAAAAAAAATTAATTCCATATAAATAAGACCAATACACGTACTTGAATACGCCAATACATGTACTTGAATATGGGGTGTTACACATTACTAAAATATTTCATAGTCTCTCGCCCATAAGTGTGACACGCTTCACACCCATGAACAAGACTCTACTTAACGCGGCTTTTAGACACACTAGGACACTTTAAACCTTGTGCTCTGATACCAAGTTTGTCATGACCCGAGACTCTCCCTAGTCATAACAGGGTGTTAAGAGTCACAAGTGACCCCGAGCCAATCCATGATCTTGCATGAACTATAAATATTGAGAGAAAAGTAACAAGCACTGGGCGAAAGCTAGCTGAAATAAACTAATAATAAACAATGATAAAATAAATGTTATCATGGCCTAAAATACTCAATAAGACTAAAAACTCTAAATATCTGTCTAACTTTCTGAAAGCCTCTAACTAGAATGATTTGTTGGTACAAACCCCCAACTAACTCCACAAAATTCAAATACTAAAATACTAAAGATAAATAACTGATAACTAGTCCCCAACTGATGAGGACTCACCAAGACTGCAGCTAAGTGATATTGAAGTGAACTACACACGGCTCGGGTACTAAGTGTCTGAACCTATATTATGATATAATATAGCACAAAGAGAGTATGTGGTCAGTACTTTGAATGTACTAAGTATGCGAGATGGGAAACTAATTGTGTCAGAAGAAAACATGAATGCATAAACATTTAAACTAAATGCAAGACCAAGTATAAGTATATACTAAATAAACTGAATAAATGAATACAAAGTCCTGCATATCTGGACTGAAGCATAAACTGGGTATATAAGTTGAAAGTGAACTAGAGACTGTAGGAGATAACTACAACCGACATACCCCAATCTGAGAAAAACTAGGGTCCAACATATAACCCTAGTTGGAAGGGTGCTAGTACCTTGCCAAGGATATAAACACTGGCTAGCGTGGATCCACTAAACTAATATCTTGAAGGACTAGGGTGTCATTCCTCTACTAACGGGGGACCCCTTATGACCTACGGTGGCACCATAGCTTTGGAACTTAGGTACTGCTACTAAAGGTCTCATGCCTAATTGATGGAGGAGTCGTCATCCCTGCGTTCACTTGGTGTTAAGTATTACTCCCAACTGAAAAACACTGAAGTATAAACTGAAACATGAACTGATAACTTATATGCTCAAGTTATGGTATTTTGAAAATAACAACTCATGTACAATATGAACTGCTCAATAACAAAAAAACTGACATATGCATCAGTTCCTAGGTATTAGATATTCATAACCCACCAGCTCTAACTAGTGTGACAGATCATGATAACATTTAAGACAAAACATAGTAGGGAAAGTCATGAATAATACTCAAACTTTCAATAATAGATCATGATATGGACACTCACAATAATCAAACATATGGAGACACAACTTTATAGGGAAAATATATTATCATGGTTCATAAACAAAACAAATAGAAAGAGTTCATTAAACTCAATTTGACCTGGAACCTAATAAAAAGAAGAGAGAAGGGTTTGTACTTATAAATTTTGAAATTTCTTGGGACTTAAGTGATGGAAAGGACCCATTGATGAAACTCCACATACCTAAAAGAAAACTACTTGGAGAATTTCTTAGAATTTATCTTGAACTTAAAAAACCTTGGCTGCCTTAGAGAGAAGAGAAAAATCCCCTCTTTTGGTTTCTCTGGGTGGAATTATGACTTAATCATGAATTTGAAGATTTTAGGTCTTTTATACCACTCTTTGGGTAGCTAAAAAACATGAGATTGTCTTTTAAAAGAGTGGGAAAAGTCTTAAAATTTCTTGAGAAATTATGCAGGAAACTCTGCTCCCAGTCGTTACGACTCACTTCACGACTCGTTACAATGGATCACAAATCGTGGTCTGAGTCGTAATCAAAAATCCTGAGGTCTTGGGTCCTTTTTATTATTACTATGACATCCCTCCTAATGACTCATTATCACTGGTAATAAGTCATTAGGTAAATTCATTGTCTGATTGGGTTTTAGGCTATACATTATTGTGACAACGAGTTCCTCATAACCACTCATTGTCACTGGTGACGAGTCATAGGGTGGGGTCATTATCACTAGGCTAAAACTGAGGATCCTTACTTTTGTGATGATGACTCCTTGTAATAAATCGTTACATCTGGTTTTGTGTCATCACGTAGGTTGTAGCTACTAGCAGTTGACTGATACTTATGGAAAAAATTATATAACTTATTTCCACTATATTGGATTAAGGCGAGACTTGTGGTGCTGGAAAACTAGATTAATTGCCTATCTTTTGAGAGGTCTAGAGCTTGAAATCTTTAGGGTATTTCACGTTCATCCCCATACCCCAATAATACCATAAAGCAACCACGAAGAGGGATAAAATGATCACATCACACAGAAATAAATATTTCACATAAATCATCAAAAATTAGGTCGTTACACAAAGACAATCTCTTGTGTACTCATTTTGGAAAAAAAGACCGTACAAGAGATTTATGCCCCTAGAGGATCACAACTGTAAGGATGATGAAAAAAATTCTTTATATCAAAAGAAAGTGGTGATAGTGTACCTAGATGGTCTAAGAAAAAATTGATCTTTCTTTTGTCTCCATTTTGGGAACTCAAACTGAAATAGGTTCCCAAAGCTAACAACTAATTATTAATGCAAATAAAATCAAGAGAAAGTACCCACCACTAGATCATAGATAGTGGGTGTTGGAAGTATATAACTGGAAGAATTAAAGACTTCCTCTTGCTTAAGGCACATGAAAGAGCCAGTGTCTCCTTTGGTGATGGAAATAAATAGTACATTATTGGAATTGGAAAGGTTGAGAACAATTTGAGTCAAGCCATTGATGATGTTATTTTATTGATGGACTCAAATTCAGTGTGCTGAGTATTGCTTGGATTTGTGATAAATAAAATAAAGTAAAGTTAAAGTTAGATAAGTGTACTCTCACAAGTCCTAAAAATAGTGAAGTGATACTAACTGTATGGAGGAACAAAAATATGTATGTTGCTGATCTGGTGTCTTGCAAGGCTAAGAATATGACATGCCTGAGTGTGAAAGAAAATGCTGCTAAATTGTGGCACAAAAGATTAGGCCGTGTTAGTTACTCCCTATTGAACAAGTTGGTCAGTAAGGACCTGGTTCAAGGCTTGCCTAAGTTCAAGTTTATCAGCTCTAAGGTGTGTGATGCATGTGTTAAGGGAAATCAAACCAGGTCCTTCTACAAGCCAAAAAAAGAAGTGAGCACCTCCAAACTTCTGCAACTTCTCCACATAGATCTATGTGGACCTGTAAATATTGTTAGTAGGGGAGAAATAAAGTATATATTGGTCATTATTAATGACTACTCTAGGTTCTCATTAATTTTATCGCATACATGGAGTTTAAATTTTTTCAGATGGATGTGAAGAGTGCATTTCTGAATAGTCGTCTCAAGGAAAAGGTGTATGTAAAGCAGCCTCCAGGATTTAAAGATGTTGATTTTCCACACTATGTGTTCAAATTGGACAAAGCTTTGTATGGATTGAAGCAGGACCCCAGAGCTTGGTATGATAAGCTTTCAAAGTTCTTGCTTGAAAATGGATTTAAAAGGGGAAAGATTGACAACACGTTATTTCTAAAGGCTAGAAGAAGAAACCTACTCATTGTTCAAGTTTATATTGATGACATCATATTTAGAGTTACAACCAGTTCCCTATGTGATAAGTTTGCTAAGTTAATGAGTAGTGAATTTGAGATGAGCATGATGGGAGAACTCAATTTCTTCCTTGGGTTGCAAATTAAGCAAAGTGGAACTGGGACTACAGTATGTTAGCAAAAGTATATTCATGAGCTACTCAAAAGGCTCCACATAAAGGATGCAAAGACTATTGATACTCTTATTGGAACATCCTCGAAACTGGACTTGGATAAACCTGGTCCCTATGTCAATGAAACTATGTACAGAGGAATCATTGATTCATTGCAGTATCTAAAAGCTTGCAGACCTAAAATTATGTTTAGTATTGGGATGTGTACTAGATTCCAAGCAAGTCTAAAGGACTCTCATCTGAAAAATTGTTAAAAGAATTTTGATATATCATAAAGGAACCCTCGATCTGATCCTATTCTATCCTGGTGGAGATAATTTTGACTTATTTGGGTATGTTAATGTTGATTATGTTGGGCACCTGGTTGATAAGAAGAGTACCTCAGAAATGGCTCATTTTCTTAGATCATCCTTAATCTCTTTGACTACTAAGAAACAGAACTCATTGGCCTTTTCAAGTTTTAAAGTTGAATATATTGCAGCTGCTTCATGTTGTGCTCAATTATTGTGGATCAAGCAACGGCTTAAAGATTTTGGTATTCTCTTAGATTGTGTGACTCTATTCTATGACAACACATGTTTTGTCAACATGTCCAAGAATATAGTTCATCATAAAAGAACCAAACGCAATAACATCAGGCATCATTTTCTCAAAGATAATATGGAAAAGGGGTTGATCAAGATGTTGTTTTATAGTATTGAAGATTACATTACTGACATATTTACTAAGTCACTTGGTAGGGACAGTTTGAAAGGAATAAGACACAGCTGGGGAGACTAAGTTGAATGTATGTTATTCCTCTTAATCCTCTAAAAATGGTGATGATTTGATGCGCAGGTATCCATGTAAGATAATATAGAACATATCTAATCCAGTTTCATATCTTCTACAGATATACACCCATGGAAAGAAAGAGAAGATAAGTAGAAAGGTGAGACAGCTCAAAGTTTATTATGTTTAGAAAATCATGTAGGGACTAGTTCCCTTATCAGGTTAGTATCACTCCATATTCTCAAATGGTAGCTTTTTAAATTTAATCATAGGTTTCCACATCACTCTCTTGCCTATTCTTAAAAGTTCAACCCCTACTTCAAGTTCTATGGATTCGTCCATCTAACCAGACATATCACATCTCTCACACCTCTTCTTTAAATCTAAATTATTCCCTTCCCTTTATTTAAGCCAAATTTGATCCTCTATCATCCTAAATTGCCCTCTTTCTTATTCTTTTTAAAACCATTTTTCACTCAAATCAACCAAAATTTTGAACTCTCATTCATTTTCTCTACCTCGTGAAAACTTAATACCTTTGGAAGTTGTTTATCCTCCATCTTATTCCCTTGATTCCACCCCTCAAAATGAATCTACCATTATAAAATATTCTTCACTCCTTCTTTCTAAAATTTTTAAATAATCTAGTGCTAAAAAGTAGAAGGATTCATTTGTTGCGTCTTTCTCTAAGAAGACTGGCCAAGATGCACCTTCTATCCTTGACCCTAAAATCGACCCTTCTAAAGACAAAGTTTTTGAAGAAATTCCTCCAGTCCCAATCAACTTGCTCCCTCTGAGTTAGTTTTAGATTTCTCTTCCAAAACTTTGTCCCCTAATAAGGTTGAGTCACCTAGTAAGACTGGGAGTGCCTCTATTGATAAAGATATATTTGATGGTGATTTGCCAACTTCAAAAGGTACTTCTTTGAATATCCTTTTCGTGAGTGAGTAATATGAGATTCAAGGTCTTACTGTCGTTAACGGAGAGTCTCTTAGAGACTCTAATACTCATGATTCACCAAAGTGGAATATAACTCCTGCTACATTGTCCATAAAGAGGCAAAATAATCTTTTTGAGAATGGTGAGGATGACAACTTGTTGTTGGCCCCTATTCTCGACCTCTTTGGTGGAAGTGTAGATGAAAAAAAGATATTGATAGTGAGGACAACTGACCTTATTATGAAAAATATCTAAAAGGGGATCTTCTTTCTCTACCAAAGCTCTACGCAAACCTATTAAACCTCCAAGGACCAAGTTAAGTTCAAGGAACTTGATGAAATAAGTATTGGTACCAAACAAAAGTAACACTAAGAAAATAAGGACATTGAAAAAGCAAGGAGTGGCTATAGTTGAACCGCCAGTGGAAAGGGTTATGACAGTCGAAGAATTTGATGAGAAGACTGAAAGTGATTTTGATAATAGTAGTGATACTGACTTTAAAAGTCTCTTTTGGAGTATGTTTGAGGATGATAATATGTCTGAGGATGTTGATTCTGATATTGATAGAAGTATGGCTACCACACGAGCCAAGGCTAAAGGAAAGGTTGTTATTTTCTCCAAAAAAGGAAAATTAAAAGAAGTATTGATCAAAAAGCATGTTCCCCCAGAATAGGTAAGAGAAAAAAAAATAAGAAGGCTAGTACTAAGGGACCAAGTCCCAGTTCAAAATCTGCTAAGACGTTAGGAGATCCTGGGGTTTTAGCAAAAAAAGTTGGTCCCTCTAGAAAAGCTTCAACCTCTAAAGAGAAGGGAAAAAGGCTGACAAGAGAGTAAGTAAAGAGGTTCTAAAATCTCAAAAAGTCTAAGGGGTCGAGTATTTGACATGATGTTATTGCTTTGCTAGAATAAGTTGATTTGGTTGAGTGGGTAAAGTTCCAGAGTTAGGAACATTTATTTGAACCCCCTCTTCCCACCTTATGTGAGAAAGAAGTTAGAATATTCTATCACAACTTAGTCTTTTTTAGGATGCTTTGTATTTCACTAGTCAAGTTAATTGGTGTGAACATTGCCTTCGATGAGTAGGTTTTGTTTGAGGTTTTGGTGTGCCTAATCAGGCCTGAGAAGTGAAAAAGTTTCAAAAAAAATTGGAAATCTATGTCAAGCTTGATGATATGAATATAAAAAATGTGAGCAAGAAGGCACTAAAGAGAGAATACCAACTTCTCTTTGAGTTGGTTAACAAGGAACTCCTCCTTCGTACTGAGAAGATAACTACTATGACAGGGCCCGACCTGTTGCTTATAAAGGCCTTGTCCAAGTTTCAGAAGGTAAATATTTCTGCTATTATGATTGAGCACTTAAATAGAGTGATGACAGCTAAAGATGGAAAGCATGGATTGGCTTATGGTTTTTGGCTGAACAGGATATTTTCTCAGTTCAATGCTGAATGTGGCCCTGAAAAGGCAGGTTCTGTAAAACAAGTGTTTAATGTGATAATCTTTGAAGATAATGAAGGCATCCTTAGGAGATCAGGTGGAGCAAAATCCAAATCCATGGTTGCTGAGCTTATTGATGTCAAAATTAGGTTGAGGGAACAATTAGATTAGATGGAAATTGTTATGGCATGAAATAATATAGAAATTACAGCTCTGGAGGAAACATCAGTAAAAAAGAGTGATGAGGGATCAGGTTCAATGGAGAACCTGGGGGCTAAAATATGGAATTATGTGATAAGGTAAAGAAATTAAAGGAAAAAGTTGAGGATTTAACTCAACAACTTCTGAAGAATCATGTTGCAGAAAATGAGAGGATGACCATACTTTTCTGTCATTTGTCCAATACTCCTTCTGATCCATCCTCCTACGTGTCTCCCCAACCTGATCCTTAATCTGTTTTCCCATCCTAAGCCCCATCAAGCATAGTCTCCTTAAGGTATTTTTTATTCCTGTTGTGTTGGCATTGTTGTTTTTTGTTCTTAATGTTACTGGTTTTTGAATATTGTATGATATTATCTCTTACTCTGTCTAATATTTTTTGCTCATGACAGTGTAGCCTCAATGGCCATGTGTTAACATGTCTGACTATCTCTGCTTGGTTTACTGTTTTATTACTTTGATGATGCCAAAAGGAAGAAGGTGAGGCATAATATGTGTCGTATGTCTCGTGTATGAAGAACCAGGTTCTCATTCTCAGGGTAAATCTTAGGTGCTAACAGACAGGGGGAATATATAGAGATGGTATTAGTGATAGGGGGAACAAGTTATGAATGGTTGAAGTAACGTATGGGTTTGTCATCATCAAAAAGGATTTTGGGAAAACTGTTAAGTCCTTAGTTTTGATGATTGAC
This sequence comes from Capsicum baccatum var. pendulum, assembly GCA_030864225.1. Lineage (NCBI taxonomy): Eukaryota > Viridiplantae > Streptophyta > Magnoliopsida > Solanales > Solanaceae > Capsicum > Capsicum baccatum. Next base: position 66,951,501 of record CM061558.1, on the reverse strand, counting down.
AAATTATTCCTTGGGACCTGGTTCCTGAAGATCTTGTTAGGACAAGACTACAACTATGCAGGGACCTGGTTGATTGCACTCACGTTATTTTCAGTATCCAGTTGTACAACTGGACGAAAGTACAGAAAGTTGGTGGAAAAGTTGTGCACTTTCTGTCTCAACCAATAAGATTCATCCTAGATTTTCTTGTCTCATATATATGTTCATTCCAGCAATAAGAAAACCCAAGCTTCCATACTCTCACAACAAAAATACATTTGAAGCTCTTGGAATCAAAGCATCACTCGCGACAAGGGACCTGTTTGCTCATAAGTTATGTTTCATGTTCTTGTTATAATAGAGTCTTTGTCTGGTTGTTATAAATATTGTCCACTATCATTGTCAATTATTAGTAGCAGTTTTATTCTAGTTTTTGTGGTCAGTGGTGTCATCTAGATTTAGGTGACATTGAAGCTAGAGTTAGCTTGTTGATTCAGTTAGAGATAGTTGGGCCTTGATGCAGTAGAGTTATTGCATCCTTCTCATTGTAATAGAGTTATTACTAGGAGAAAGAGGATTAGAAGTCTTAATACTTGAGGTCATGGAGTCTATATTTAAGGTTGTTTGAATATTAGTGGAGCTTTAGAAATGCTAGAGGTAAGTCGTGGTTTTTCTCCCTTGAGCAAGGAGTTTTCACGTAAAAATTATGGTGTTTCTTATTTATTTACTTTACGTGTTGTATTGTTCAGTTTCTTGTTGCATACATCTGATTGGGACTAGGTCCCAAAGTAGGAGGGCAACCGTCTATCTCTTCAAAACCAATTACAATCTGAATCTCGTTCTTTTGGTTTATCAGCTGAAGGCAACGCACATATTTTTTCTGAACCGCTTGTTCATGTAAGTCTCATCTAGGTTCTACCCAAAATTGGTGTTGGGTCGCTAGTAGTCGAAACCTAATGGAGGTGGAGTGCCTCTGTGGATGAAAAGAGGTGCAGATTTTGATGACGGAGTTAAAATTGTGTAACACTAGCACGCATAAAAACGTTGAGAGTTGAGAAATTAGCCGAAATTGCACTAATTCCCGTGGCAGCTATAATTGTTGGTTCAGCTTGTTGCAAGAGCCACGGGATGGTTAAGCTATTTAGATTTTTTTTTAGTTAGATGGGTTGGGTCAGAGCATATTAGATTAGGAATGGTGGGTTTTTAAAAAAAAAAAAAAATGGGCAACCTTAGTTGATTTGGGTTTTTTCATCCATTTTAGGGATATAGATGACAACTTTGTTAACAGATCGAGGATAAAGTTAGCCAATTTTTTGAAGTAGAGAGATATTTTTTATCCTTTTCCCTTGTTTAATAAATCTTAGTGTGGATGATTTGCAATTAAAAATTAACGGAAACTTATTTTTAACCATTTATAATAGACATAAAAGCCAAAAAAGGAGGAGAAAATTATATTTCTTAATCATATTGAAGATCACCTTTTGCTATATCTAACTTACGTTAGAGGCAAGATATTTGAAGTGGTTACTATGATCAATATATCGTGTCTAAAATACATTTTCAAGCTCACCTTATTAGTACATCTTTTGTAGATCATACATCTTATGAGCCCCACATTTATTGACCAAATTTCAGCTATCATCATGAAATCCAAAACCTCATCTAGAATACTGATTTTTATTTTTTATTACTTACTTTTATTACCTCACTTCTATGTAACATAATGCATCATCACAACACAAAACAGATGATATTATAAATCATATTACTCTCTTTTGGGTGTGATGGAGACCCTAAAAGGCAATTGACAATAGTTAAATATTTTTCACTCAAATTTAACTCATTTATCCAAATTAATGACCTCCTTGAAATAGCACGAGCTTTAACTCTTTTTGTTTTTGGTTATGTATTTGCGGTAATTTGGTCATAGCTTTTTTTCTTGTTACAGAATCAAACTAATATATTAAAGAATGTAAGATGCTTAAATCGAAATAAGTTGTCGATGTGTTTAACAGAAAAAGATATTGATAAACTCTTTGGAAAAATGATTTGAATTCTCTTTTTGAAGTTGTCAACACTAAAATCAGTTTTACTGTCGTATTTTTAATTTCAAATTGTGTTTCAATAAACTTTAATTTATAAATTAATTAAAAATAAGATTTTTATAATTAAACATACATTATTTATTTAATACATACAGTATAAGAATTTTATTATACTAAAGCTTGTGGAGTAAACATACACTTAAATGATGCAAAAAATTCAATTACAGGTGTTTAACATTGCAAATATATATCATTAATAACCATATCACTCGCCCATCAGCACAAAGGACCCATTTGGCTATAAAAGTTTGTTTTTCTTTTGCAACAAAATTTTTCAATTTATTTGAAAAACAATAGTTGATCATGAATATTTCAGATCCAATTTGAATCCAAATTTCAAATTTGAAAAATAACTTATAACTTGTTTTTCAAGTTCAAGTCTGCATTTTCAATTTGAAGCTGGTTATAACCTATTTTTCAATTTCAAGTATTCATTTTCATAATTTCTAATAAAATATTCTCTTACTGAAAAAAAAACTTGTTCTCTCTTTTGTAAAAAGTGTAACCAATCATAATTCCATCTTTGACTCAAGCTTAAAAAAAATTCAAATAAGATAAAAAAATATTGATTTTTATGGCCACACGCCCACTAAGAATATGTTTGGACATGTAATTTTTTTCTTTTTTTTTTTACATTGGAATGATTTTTTGGTTAATTTTTGAGGATTTGTTTTTTTAAAACCGGTTTTGTACGTGAAGCTTTTTTTCACTCACCAAATTTATTTATTTGTTTATTTAAGTGAACTAGATGCCCTAACACAAGTTCAAGTTTCAAGTAACATTTTTAACTTCTACTTTAAATAATTTTGTAAAAATCACTTCATGTTTATAAAATTGCGTACGAAGATAACAAAGTATAATGGAAATAACAAGTAATGAGTGTAAATTTGGGGAGTGCAAAATCTCATAGCTTCTTTAATTGATCATTAGCTATATATATAGCCAAAATAAAGATGAAATTTCACCAAAATAAGAAGAGGTGAATGGTGACTAATTTCTATAAGAATGGCACATGTCCTTTAATATGGACATATGGCATTCAACTCACAACACTCCCCCTTGGATGCTTAAGTAAAGAAAAAATATCTGAATATGCATTTGAGTGTTGCTTCATTAAAAACCTTATCAGAAAAATTCAGTGGGATAAAATCTTGGTCAAGGAAAAAGAGTACAGCGCATATTCTTACTCCCCCAAATGAAGACCTCGTTTTAACTGGTTCGGTCTTTTCATTTCAATCTTATGTACCACCTTCTTGAAAGTTGAAGTTGGTAACGATTTAGCGAACAAATCTATTGGATTGTCTTTGAAACGTATTTGTTGTACATCAATATCACCATTCTTTTGAAGATCGTGTGCGAAGAATAACTTCGGCGAGATGTGCTTCGTTCTATCTCCTTTTATAAAGTCTTCTTTTAATTTAGCTATGCATATTGCATTGTCTTCAAATATGACTGTGGGAACCTTAATATCGAGCTTCGGGCCACATCTTTCTTTGATGGAATGTACCACTGATCTCATCCATATGCATTCTCTACTTGTTTCATAGATCGTTATTATCTCAGCATGATTAGAAGAAGTAGCAACGATGGACTGCTTTGTCGATTGCAGTACCTCCGCATGTAAACACATAACCTGTTTGAGATCGTGCTTTATGTGGGTCAGATAAATAACCTACATTTGCATGACCAACAAGATCTGGACTAGCTTTGTTAGTATAAAATAGACCCATATCAATAGACTCCTTTAGATACTGTAATATATATGCTTACCTTCGTTTCAATGTCTACAAGAAAGAGAAGAACTTTATCTAAATAGCAAATTAATAGAATGGGCTATATGAAGTTTTGCGCTATTAGCGAGATACAAAGGTATACCTAGGGGTGTTTATGGATCGGTTTAGGTCGGTTATTGATCAAAACCATAACCAAACTAATTTAGTCGATTTTAAAATTTTAACACCAAACCAACCAAAAAAATAACCATCGGTTTAGTTTGGTTTGGTTCGGTTTTTTTTGTTTATAACTTTAGCTAATGATAAAAGTTGAAGATTTAAAAAAACAAATTCTATCTAACATATGAGATGTCAAACGAGTGTTGTATCTCAACCTTGAAACTAAGATGTCAACTGAGTGTTATACTTCGGCAAATCCATGAATAACACCATATGAACGCTTCTAAAAAAATATTTAAAAACTATATTTAATAGAATGATATGATAAACCCCTCAAAAGGTGAACACATAAACTTTTTGCTCGACAAGGTTCAGAAAGAAAGTTAAAATTAGTGATTGTCTATAGTCTAATGAATCTTAGCTGTAAATTTCAATATACAATAAGATATTATTTTCAAAACTAGTCATTTGTCATTCAAAGTGCGAAATTCATTTAGAATCTCATAAGATATTGTCAACTAGATGAAGACATATGACTGAATGTATTACAACTAAAGTTAAATCATGATTAAAATATAAAATGTAACAAATATTTATATTATATTTATGAATAATATTTAAATAATTATAATATATATAGATATATATCGTTTCGGTTTGATTATTTTGTTGGTTATTTTAGAGTAAAATCAAATCAAACCAAATTAGTATCGGGTTTTTTAAATTCATAACCAAACCAAACCAAACCTTACCAAATATCAAATTTTTTAATCAGCTTGGTTTGGATAGTAGCTCGATTTAGTTTTTAACCAAATCGTGAACACCCCTAGGAATATCAATAGTATTGAGATATAGTACTTCAGGATCAAGAATCTCTCCACCCTCTTCTGAAGGTCGAAATGAATCTTTACTCACTTCAAGTAATTGAACAATCATTAAATTATTTAATGAATATGCTTTGTCCAAGTAAAATTATTTTAACACATTCTCAGTATAGGCAGATTGGTGGATGAAGATCCCGTTTGCTAAATGTTCAATCTGCAGACCAAGATAAAACTTTGTCTTTCCAAAATCTTTCATTTCGAATTCTTTCTTTAGATATTCAATTGCCTTTTTGGAACTCTTCTGGAGTTCCAATGAGATTTATGTCATCCATATAAACAGCGATTATAACAAACCTTGATGATGTTTTCTTAATGAAAATATAAGGACAAATGACATTGTTTATGTAACCTTCGTTTATCAAGTACTCACTAAGGCGATTATATCGCATACGCCCTGATTATTTTAAATCATATAACGATCTTTATAATTTGATTGAAAATAATTTTCAAGGCTTTGAACTATATGCTTCAGGCACCTTTAATCCTTCTGGAATTCTCATCTAAATTTCATTATCAAGTGAACCATTCAATATTAAATACATGACATCTTCTAGTGTCAGGATTGTAGGCCAAATAAACCTTATGCGTACCAAGAAGCATATTTTACTTGATAATTATTTCTACGTCAGCATGCTTAAATAAACGTAGAATTCTGATCCTCATAATATTATACAATATTGCGCGCTATTGTACTAAAGATATCGTTGACGATATATCATTTGTATCAGTTTACACTACGACATAACTTATTGTGATCTCATCACATCTTTATTTTCAGGTACCTGAACCTCTTCTGGAGGTTTCACGAAGCGTTATGTCGTCGCTCTTCAAGAGCATATTACCTCTTTATTATGATCATTTGCTCTATTTTATTTTCAAGGATTATTTTATTTGGAAATGATTGATCTACCATGTTTCATGCATGTTATAGACCCTATCCTTCAAGGACACATAGTAGCAGCATCTGCAGCTAAATATAAAATCAATTTAGGGTCAGCAAATGCTTCTGGCATTTGACTAGAATTATCTTTTAAATGAGGATCATAGTAAACGATAATTCTCAACATATTTCTTAGTTGTTTATTATCTCCCCCTTATGTTAGGAAAACTTAACATATACTCCAATCTACTTTGGAGAATCCATATTTGTGAATCATGGTATATCTATTAATTACGTACCACACATCAAAAAGCTATTAGATGGAAAATATATGACTCCTGACCCTGAACCAATTGAGAGAGAAGAATTGATCATAATTTATTGGTCACACAAGTGCTATTGTATGCAATATATATTTCAGATCAATATTTTTTTATCTTTGTTCTCATAAGCAATGGTTTAGCTATCTATATAAGACATTCAATGCTAAACCAACTTGAATATAACCAGCATTATCAAGATCAATTGTCTTGATTACGTTATCTGAAAATTATGCTCTTGACTCAATTTAATTGAGAAAACAACTTTATGAATGTCAAACTGCAGGTTGACAATAAACGTACATGTGACCATCTTATGGATGCATCATATCAAATGACGGGTGAATGGGCCCTTATTCACCTATTACGTTTTTCAGAATTTAAGGAATTCAGTCCCAATATTAGCTGGTTCAATTAACTTATCATGAGAACAAGTAATAGTTCTTGAAGAATCTTCAAGTTCTTCATTATATGTCTAAAACTCAATATGCTCATCTTCAAGATGATAAAATCATTCATGTAATAAATAGAACTAGTAAACTCCAAATCATGGCATGAGTTATTTACTAGAGTAAAAGGCCTACTACTTCGAGAGTAGTTTGCAAGATTTTACTATTGCACAATCTTACTACTTCGAGAGTAAATATCGGATTTACTACTTCAGGAGTAAATTTCAAGAGTCTATTATTTTAGGGGTAAGATTTAAGATAAATTTCAGACTTACTACTTTGGGAGTAAATTTCAGAATAATTCTTTCTACTCCTTCTGAATGTGATTTTCACAATCAAGTGCATATTTATATACCTTACTAAATATCATATTCACCTCAGAAAATGGATCTGTAATTATAACATTTATCAAAAATTCTCATTCCTTGAGAATGAAAGATAATTAACAATTTATCAAAAGTTTTCATTCTTCGTGAATGAAATATAATTATTACAATGTGCCTCAAGCATATCAAACTATGATACTTTAGGACTTCTGTCAATATTTTGCTACTCCGAGAGAAAATCGAGGTATACATATAGTTGTAGAGAATTTTCTCTATCATATCTTTAATTTCAAATTTACTTCTTCAGGAGTAAATTTCTGATTTTCTATTTCAGGAGTATTCATATATTCAAACAAAGTAAACATTATAGTATTACTAGCACATAATGTATTACACAAACTTTATTTATTTATAAGATTAGTGAGATACTATTAATAGAAATGTAAACTAATACAACTAAACATGAAAGTAAACCAATCAGATTATTTCATATTCATCGTCTACAGGATGATTAACATATCCTTCGGGGATTGTAAAGAAATCTGAGGCATCTAAATTTATGGGCTCAACATTACCTTCAGAGATAAAGTTTGCCTCTATGTCTTTATCTGTTTTCTTAAGGGACGTCTGATAGAGTTTCACCAGATACTTTGGCGTACGATAGGTACGTGACCGGTGCCCCTTTTCTCCACTCGATAACATCTATTTTCAGTGTTCGTCCTTGGCGCTGCTTCAGAAGCTTCACCCTTATTTTTGCCCTGCTGGTACTGAGGGTCATTGTTTAATATAATACAATCACCCTGATTAAAATATGTATCACGAACACAACCACGACTGGGGTCAGGGCTTCTTTCACGTCTGGTTTGATAAAAATATGCAGCATTCATTTCAGGGAATGGAGCAGTACCAGGAGGTCGACTTTCATGATTTCTCATTAAAAGCTCATTATGTTGTTCAGCAACAAGAAGATGAGAAATCAATTCAGAATATTCGAGGCGGAAAAAGTAGAGAATGTTGTCTCTAACATGTCGTGATCAGTTATATTTTCACCACATAAATTCAACTGCGATTTAATTCTAAACATCACAGAATTATAATCAATTATATTTTTAAAGTCCTGTAACCTCAAATGAGTCCACTCATAATGTGCCTGTGGAAGGGCGACCATCTTCAAGTGGTCGTATCTTTCTATTAAATTATTCCACAATATAAGTGGATTCTTAATTGTGAGGTATTTCATTTTCAGACCTTCGTCAAGATGATGACGAAGAAATATCATGGCCTTAGCTCTGTCTTGATTTGATGCCTGATTTTCATTTTTCATGGTGTCTGCTTGACCCATCGCATCTAAATATATTTCGGCATCCAGTGCTCAGGACATGTAAGTTTTGTCTGATATATCTAATGCAATAAATTCGCGTTTGAACATATTTGATATTATTTAAGAAAAATAAATACTTACCTTTATTACCTGTAGTTGTCGGAATGGTAAAGACTTTTGCTGATACCATGTTATAAAATTACATACGAAGATAACAAAGTATAATGAAAATAACAAATAATGAGTGTAAATTTGAGGAGTGCCAAATCTCATAGCTTCTTTAGTTGATCATTGGCTATATATATAGCCAAAACAAAAATAAAATTTCACCAAAATAAGACTAGGTAAATGGTGACTAATTTCTATAAGAATGACACATGTCCTTTAATATGGACATATGGCATCCAACTCACAACACTTCATTTATACTCCAAAAGCCTATTTTTTGTTTTTATGCTTAGGCCTATGAAAATTGAGAATTCAAAAAAAGCCCATGAACCCAATTCAATACGCAACTACGCATGCTATCTACAAGGATAAACATATTGTATTTGATCAATCTTTCAAACACTATTTTTAGTATTAAATTATATAAAAAAATTATAAAAGTTCATTCTATCATTAGTATTATTTGGATAGAGAAAAAGAATTCTAAATAACTTTTATTAGAAACTTTAATAAGTTTTTATTATATGTATTATTTTTTTAAAAAAAAATACATATATTATGATTTTTAATTAAAAAGGGGAACAAAGATGGTTAAAAAAAAAAAGAGGAGGATTATATTTATATTTAAAAAATGAGGCACGTACAGAAAATAACCCATGTTTCAGGAAGTGTCTTATCCTAATTTACAAAATGGTAAAGGGCCTAAAATTCCCCTCAACTATGTGAAATGGTGTAAAAATGCCCTCCGTCTATTTATTGGGTCTAAAATATCTTTCATGTCTACCTATTGGGCCTAAAATGCCCTTTCCGTCTACCTATTGGGTTGCTTTGCCCTTTATTTAGGTAAATTACATGAAAAACATTTTTATATACTATATCAAAATTTTATGTTTTTCATTTTTATTGTCTGCTTTCACGATGCCTCCATAAATATATATGGTATATTTATACCATAAAAATTCATGGTATATTTATATATTATACAAATTATATTAATATCATAAAAATACATGGTATATTTATACCATACAAATTATATTTATACCATAAACATACATGGTATATTTTATATATAAAAAATTTATACCATGTAATAGTGAAATTATATATTTATATTTAATAAATAATTTTTTAACAAGAAAAGTACTTTCATAAATATTTATTTCATAAATTATATAAAAAATATAATAATAATCTGACTTTGACATAAATTATATTTAAATAGCTAAAATACATGGTATATATGTGCTTGTAACATAATGATTTTTATTCCACAAATATTTATCCATAAAAAATTATGGTTGACTCGTTACATTAGAATTAAAAATACACGACAATGAAATAATATTAGATGATTAACATACATGAAAATAAAACGAAACATACACGAGCAAATAATGAAATACTTAATTTATTTATAAATATTTAAATTTTTAATATAAGAGAGAAAGATTTGAAATCAGGAATTATCTTTTCCACTATTAATTTGAAGTTTGAAAATATGCATCTTAAATTAACGTGAATTGATAATTAGTTATAACATTAAATTAGGAATTATAATTATTTTTCTGACTTTTTGAAATGGCTATATATATAAAAAAAGAAATTTTATTTTTGTAATATTGAAAAAATGCTACTCCCTCCGTTTCAAAAAGAATGACTTGCTTTCCTTTTAGTCCGTTTAAAAAAGAATGACCCCTTTCCTTTTTTGGTAATACTTTAATTTTAACTTTCCACATGACATATTTAGGACCACAAGATTAAAGGGTATTTTGGTACATTTGACACAACTTTAATTTAAGGCCACAAGATTCAAAAGTCTTCTTTATCTTCTTAAACTTTGTGTCAAATCAAAATAGGTCATTCTTTTTTAAAACGGAGGGAGTATTAACTATGTAATTAAGTTTTATGGATGACCTTTCTATGTAATTTACCTAAATAAAGGGCAAAATAGGCCCAATAGGTAGACGAGAAGGACATTTTAGGTCCAAAAGGTAGGTGAGAAGGGCATTTTTGGCTCAATAGGTAGATGGAAAGAGCATTTTAGGCCCAATAGGTAGACGAATTTTTACACCATTTTACATAGTAGAAGGGCATTTTAGGCCCTTTTCCATTTACAAAATTATAACCCCTATCTTCACTTTCTCTTTTTCTTCTTTTATTTTTTTCTTTTTAATTTCTTTTTTTCCTCTCTTCTATCTCTAGCATCTATTGCTTTTTTTAATTATTTTTTTTTGTTTTCGTTTCTTTTGGTTCCCATTTTTTCTTTCTCATTTTCTTCTTCTTTTGATTGTATTTTATATTTTTGAAAAACATGGATATATCGAGTACAAATCACGAATAATAATAAAAACATTATAATCGATCATTGTATTTATATTCATAGTCATTTTTTTACTTCTTAATTTTTTTTTCTATTTTTATTTTTTTCCTTTATTGATTGTTTCTTTTTGTGTTTATTTCTCTTCTATCTCTTTCTTTTTCATTTTTTTTCTCTCATTTTTTTTTGTAAAAGAATATTTTATTCATTACTAATAATTATACATTACTCTCTAATAAGAGGGAAAGGGCAGGAGAAACAGACAACTCTCCGTCTAGATGCCTGCTTCTTCTTCAGCTGCTTGTTCAGTGATTTTACTATATCACCACTAATTAATTATTATAAATTATTTATGTATTAAAAAATTAATAATATTTAATAAAAAAGTAATATAGATATTTATAACGTGTTTGCTTCAACTGTTTCAATCGTAGATTCATTAAATATCACTTTAAATTAATTACTATGTGTCATCTGAGTGTTAAAAATAATAATATTTGATAGAAAAGGTAAAAAATAATATGAAATGATAAATTAACTAAGGGGCAGGAGAAGCAGGCAGCTCTCCGTCAATATGTTTGCTTCTCCTGCTTGCTTCTTCTTCAGCTGCTTCTTCCGTGATTTTATTATATCATCTCTAATTAATTATTATAGTCCATTTATGTATTAAAAAATTAATAATATTTAATAAAAAATAAAATAAACATTTATGACGTGTTTGCTTCAGCTACTTCAATCGTAGCTTCATTAAATATCACTCTTAATTAATTATTATGTGTCATCTGAGTATTAAAAATAATAATATTTGATAGAAAAGGTAAAAAATAATATGAAATGATAAATTTACTATTGATATTTTAACTAAACTTGCCGACTTATATGAGGTCCACTTAAAAAAAATTAAATATTTTTTATAGTAATTTTGCTATATCACTTTTAGTTAGTACTTGATTTTATTATATCACCCCCTAATTAATTATAATATGTTATTCACATATTAAAAATTAATAATATTTCATAAAAAAAAAAGTAAAATAGGCATTTATGACATTTCTGCTTCAATTGCTTCAATTATCTCCGTCAATATGTTTGTTTCTCCTGCTTGTTTCATAAGTTGCTTCCTCTGTGATTTTATTATGTCATCTCTAATTAATTATTATAAGTTATTTATGTATTAGAAAATTAATAATATATAATAAAAATATAAAATTACTCTCTAATAAGAGGGAATGGCAAGGAGAAGCAGGCAGGTCTCCGTCAACATGTCTGCTTCTCCTGCCTGCTTCATAAGTTACTTCCTCTGAAATTTTTTATTATACCATCTCTACTTAATTATTATAAGTTATTTATATATTAAAAAATTAATAATATTTAATAAAAATTTAAAATAGATATTTATGACATGTTTGCTTCCATTGTTTCACCCATAATTTGACTGTATCACCCATAATTAATTATTATAATTCATTTAAATATTAAAAAATTATTATAATGTCATCTAAGTATTAAAAAATTAATAATATTTAATGTTAAATTTAGTTCACGTTTTATATGAGACCCATTTAATTGTTTTCGCAAGTATTTTTTATAGTAATTTTGTTGTATCACTTCTAATTAGACATGTCTGTTTCGTTGTTTCAATCTTGATTTTACTATGTCACTTCTAATTAATTATTAGGGAAAAAGACACTCTATAACACTTTTTAAAATAAATTGCCCAAGTTTGAAAACTTTTCAAAAAGTGGCCCTATTTCCGCTTTATAATCATTTTCTAATTTGGGTCATTTTGGCCTACGTAGTCCATATACAGTCCATATACAATACTGATACAGTCTATATACAATAGTGATACAGTATTCAACTTAGGCAATTCGGGCTTTTAAAAATATTTTAATTTTTTTTTTTATAAATTTTTTAACTGATCAGATATTCTGCTTTTTTTATTGTTTAAAAATAATAATTAAATTATATAAAAATGATATAATTGTTAAATAGAATATGTATCTATATAAAATATATGTATAGAAATTGTATAGTTCTATCAAATATGTATATGTATAAAATATATAGAAAGTATATGAAAATTATATAATTATTGTATAAAACGTGTAAGAATAATGTACAGTTATTGTATAAATTGTGTGTCAAAACTGTAAAATTTTCATATAGAATATTTATATGTATAAGATATGTATAGAAACTGTATAGAAGGTGTGTAGAAACGGTATAGAACAAGTCAGTAAATTGAAATAGCTAGAAAGTGAAATTTAAATTTCATGGCCATTTTCATTGAAATAGTTTAATTTGGAGTGTCATTTTTGTCGTTTCCCCTAATTATATGACTATTTGATCAGTGTATCAATTAATAATATTTGATAAAAAAGGTAAAATAGATATAAAATGATAAGTTAATCAAAAAAAATTTACAATTATTTTTTATAGTAATTTTTTTATATCACTTCTAATTAGTTGTTGTGAGTAATTAAGACATGTCTGCTTCGCTACTTCAATCGTAACTTTACAATATCACTCATAATTAATTATTATGTTTATCTAAGCATTATGACACCTAAATTGGAATAGAAAAAAAATATTATACATTACAATAATTTAAAACTTAAATTATTGTTAAAAATGTAATTGACTATTAATGCCACAAAAGTTTGGACAGCAAGAGTAATATATATTATTTGAAAATTACATAAAAAGTATTATAAATTACAATAATTAACAGCTTAAAATATATATATATATAAATCTATTATATATTTTTAAAAAATATTATAAATAACAATAACTAAAATAAATTTTTTAAAAAATATTTGTTGGGTCCGGGCCTTGACCAGGCTATTAATAACTAGTCATACAACATGAGTAGAAGCCGGATCAACAGGAGGCAGCCTTGGCCTCTGTATCTAACTGCTATTCTTTCTTCTTTTTTTTTTTCATTTATTTTCTATTTTTTTTCTTATATTTTTTCTCATTTTTTTCTTTTTCGTGTTTTTTCTTTTTTTTTTTTTTTTTTTTCTATTTTCATTTTTTCTTTTTCTTTTTTTTCTATTTTGATTTTTTTGCTTCTTATTTTTTTTACCTTTTTCTCTCTCTGCTATCTTTAACTTCTATTTCTCTCTTTTTCTTTTTTTTTAGTTTCTTGTATTTTTTCTTTTTTATTTTTTAATTTTATTTTATATTTTTTCATTTTTAGAAAATATGGTTATGTAGAGTACAAGTCATGAAGGATAACTAAAATAATCACATATTATATTTAAATTCGCATCATTATTTATATTTTTGTATTCGTTAATACAATTATATTTGTATTATATAGTTCATGCTTATATTTGTATTTGTATTATATAGTTCACGTTTATATTTATATTTGTATTTCATAGTTCACATTGTATGTGTATTTTATAGTTCGCACTTCTATTTGTATTTAACAGTCTGTACCCTCATTTATATTTTATACAATTCACATTTGTGTTTAAAGAAGTATTTTGTATCTGTATTTTATAGTTGACTGCATATTGTATTTATATTTTATAATTTTATTTGTATTTGTATTCTATTTCCGTGGATGCACTTGTATTTTTGAAGAAGTATTTTGTATTTGTATTTAGTTGACTGCATATTGTATTTATATTTATAATTTTATTTGTTTGATTTATTTGTATTTAAACTTATAGTTGACAACATCATTTGTATTTTAAACAATTGAAAAAGAATTATTATTTTTCTTTTTATGAATACTTGTATTTATATTCATTGATACGAATTGTGTTTTATTGATATAAATTGAACAATAGAAATATAAATGATAAATTATACAAATACAAATTTTAAATTATTTAATAGTATCATATTTGTATCAAATAATACATATTTATACAATTTTAACTATACGCATTCAAATAATTCTTGTTTATACAAATACAAATGATAAATTTAACATACAAATACTAACGATATATTTGCATTGAATGACTCATTACGTATTTGTATATTTTAGACTCAAGCGAATACAATTAATTCATATACTTATTTGTATACATATAAAAATAATAAATTGTACGTATTCATGGCTAAACTATTCAAATATAAATAATAAATTTATTTAAAATATATATATGATATAAATAAATATAAAAAATATATGAAATATAAACTACAATAACATAATAAACATGAGGAATTTTTTTTTAAAAAGCGTCCAAAAAGAAAAAAGGAAACAAGAACATAAAAGAAAGAAATATAAATGAATTGCAAATAAAAACAAAAAAGAAAAAAAAAAAGAGAACAGAAAAGAAAAAAAAGTTTTTTTTTTAAAAAAGAAAGAAAAAACAAAAAAAAATCTGAAAAGAAACAAAAAAAGAAAGAGAAATAGAAGACGGAGAAAGAAGGAAAATTAAGGGTAAAAATAAAGAAGAGAGATTATGAATTGTATTTAATTGACAAGAGATGACAAAGACTATGAATTATAATCAATTGAAACTTAAGCTAAGTAGAATAATTGAGAGTTTATATTTGCTAAGTCATTTAGTTATTTTTTAAAAAATCTACTCTTAAATTAATAAAAGTAAATTTGGTAAATATATCTTTTTGGCAATGATAACTTTGTTTTCTGAAATTAATTCTCTGCTTTTGATTCTTCCAGAAATCTATAGTTTTCCCAAATAGCAAATTGCTTTAAATCTCATAATTTTTATTTTCTTGAAAAATTTGCTTATACTTCTTAAAATATTGACCAAATAGATTATTGGAATGTTTGAATTAGCGTTTTTAAGTGAACTAGTTTAGAATATGTGTGTTTCACGTGTCATTTTTCTCTTTTATCTTTTGTCTTCTATCATCCCAAGTTTGGTGTCTCATAATTTCAATACGCCTATTTATGGCGAATTGGCAGAGGAGTTAATTTGAATTACTTTTAAATCAAAGAGTTGGTTCTAGTTTGATAAAATTATCAGTTCAAACTCACAAGTTATTATGCTCCGTTTTAATTTTAACAATCACACATAACCCGTGGAAATTTAAGACTCTTAGTAAAATTAGGAAATTAAAATTATAACAAAAGTTATATACTGATTATTTCATATGGGAGACTTAGAGTCGTTCCAATTATAAGCCAAAATAGCTATCATCTTCCACCATTGATGTCATCAATATCTCTCATTTCAGTTCTTTCCAAAGTATGATGTTAGATTTTATTTTTTTTGGTTTTTCATCCGATGTCCAGCACTCACATTGGAGCCGCGACTAATTCGGATCGCGCACTGCAGAACCCATTTTAGGAATGACACTCCTAACAGGATTTTCTCCATACCCAGTGCTCGAACCCGAAACCTCTGATTAAAGATGAAGTAGTTCCATCACTACACCAAAACCCATCTTGGTAAGTACAATGTTAGATTACAACACTGAAAGTTTCATCCTTTGATATTTGGGGTTATTATTCTCATATTAAAACTCTAAAGGGTTGTTTGGTACACTCATCGGATAAGTAAGGATATCCCATGAGGTGGGATATTTGATGAAATTTTTTATCCCTCTCTCCCTATGGGATAGTAATCCACCATTTTTAGTACAAATGGTGGAATAAAATAGTTTCGAAATTAAGTTATACCTTATATCAAATATGAGATAAAGTTAATCTCAAATTTTATTTTGGAATTATTTTTCTTATCCCTTCTACCAAATGACCCCTAATTGCATTTATCCAATTAGTCTTTACAATAGTGGTTAAAAAATATGACTTCATCATCTTCAAATTAATAAAGTCATTCTTACCGTACAATAAAAATATAAATTTGGCCAAAATACATACTCCCAAGAATCAAAAGTATAAATTATTGAAATAACATAATTTAACAATCGAGAATGAATAATTTACATAGTACTTGTCTTCGAGGCTCCAACAACATGACAATTGTCCGACGGCTTATCAATACAAAATATGTGAATGCTTAATTATTTAAAAGAGCCCGACAAAATATTGTGAAACTCAATGGCCACATAATTTTGAAATCCAAAATATTGAACACAACTTAAAATTAATTTAGCAGTGGTGGAGTGTATATATATTATCTTTAGTCATTGAAATCTAAAACATGAGCCATTAATATGATGATAACCCTTCAAATATTGAGACTATGTGGAGAATCAAACGCTTGAATGTGAAGAAAAGTTTCAAAAGCATCATAGTTGTGGGAAAAAGATGATTTACCATTGTTTCTCGATAATTCTAAGTGAAAACCATTAATAAACCTAAAAAATACTCCTAAATCTGAATAAATTAGTAGCGAATGAATTCTAAAAAGAAAAGAAAATTATCATGTAATTAAAATTGTTAAAACTTTACAATGTAAAATTTTATGGTCTAAATTTATGTAACTTATAAAGTCTTGTTCAAATAAAAGTACTCAAATTACATTTTTGTCGTAGAATCTGACATTAATTCTCCTTAGCCTAGCCTTCTCATATATTTCATTTTTTCTTATACCTTTATCATATATTTTGAAAGTCCTTGATAAAAGTGTATAAAAGAGTGATATTTTATTCATATGATAACGATGAAAAATATTAACCCATTGCTACTAAAGAATAAAATAGTATCTATTGCTACACTTGATAAAATTATGTTCACTCATACAAATAAATTGTATTCGTGACAGAACCTGATACAATAAATACATCATCCTTTCTCTCGCCTCTCTCCTTTTTCTCTCAAATCTCACTTGCCTCTCTCATTCTTTTAACTTGTACATACGAATTGTAATTAAGAAAACTATAGATGTAAATATCAAATTATAGTCATTTTATGAAGTTCCTCATAACAAAATATGATTAATCCTTTGTTGGCTAGATTAAGCAAATAGATGAGTTTCGTAAGACTAATTTCACCTCGGATTCCTTATTATTTGTTTTTATTTGCAGATAACCAAAAAAAAATATGTTACAATTACTTTTATAAGGTAAATAATGTATCTGCTCAACACGTATATATCGCGTCAATGAATAAATATATATATATTTTTAAAAAAAATTAAACTTAAATAGTATAACATAATTCTGAAAACGCTGTTCTACATACTCTCTAAAACTCCATCAAGCACAATCATATGCTCATACGCCATGATGACTATATAAATACATAGATAATAAAATTTTTGCTACGTATGTAGAAGTCTAAACAACCACAAAACGATCAAATAAGCATTAAAGACACATATACTGTTGTTTCAGGAACACAAAATCAGTGTGTTAGTTTACTAAACTTCAACAAAAGTTCAAGATTTTTGAAGAATACTTTTGAAGTTTCCCAACACCCTCAACACAAGATCAAAATGACCTTTCAAAAAAAGTGTGTTATTATGTATTTTTTAAGAAAAATAGAAGAAGCAGAATAAGCCAAGTCCTCCAAATGCGCAGAGTGTTTTTAAGGAAATAATTCCCCTCAAGTACCCGAGGTTGCGAAATTTTTTTTCCGGGGATAAAATGACTTCAACAACCAAAATGTAGCGGTACCTCAAAATTTTTTGTTTTCTTCGAACTCACTCAGCGGGAGATGATCACACGGAGTTTTTAGAAGCAAGAGAAATTTTTCTTATGCAGAAATTTTTCATACTAAACTTGTGAAAAAAATTGCAGGTTTATATAGCCATGAAGTGCCTTTTCAAAAAGGAGGTAATGATTCATCGGAAAGGTGTATCATTTCGGAATAGTCATGCCTGTCTATTCTGAAACAACATGTCTTTTCTGAACAGTCACAACTAACCGAACAATCACTCTTTTTCGAATGTGTCTTTTCTTCGAAGGGTTGTGTCCCTTCATTTTTTATTTACACCAATTAAAACCAACAATCCCCCACATGAATATGAAATGACTATTCTTGCAAAAGATATAGATTTAATAAATACCTTATTTGAAATTATTGGGTTCAATTGGTATGAATGAAAAATGGAGGGACACAACCCTTCGAGGAAAAGACACATTGTTTCGGAAAAGAGGTGAATGTTCGGTCAGTTGTGACTGTTCAAAAAAGACATGTTATTTCAAAATGGACAAACATGACTATTCCAAAATGATACACCTTTCCAATGAACCATTGCCTCCTTTCCGAAGAGGCACTTCATGGCTATATAAACCTAAATTTTTTCTACAGGTTTATTATGAAAATTTTTGCATAGAAAAAACATTTCTCTTGCTTCTAAAAACTCTGTTTGATTATCTCCCGTTGAGTGAGTTCGAAGAAAATTAGAAAGTTTGAGGTACCGCTACATTCTAGTTGTGAAGCAGTTTTATTCTAGGAGGAAAATTTTGAAACCTCGGGTACTTGAGGGGAATTATTTTCTTAAGGACACTCTGTGAATTTGGAGGGCTTAGCTTATTCTACTTTATTTATTTTTTTAAATAAAATAACACATTTATTTGATAGTTCATATTGAACTTGTGTTGAAAAACTTCATAAGTGTTCTTGAAAAATCTTGAACTTGTGTTGAAGTTATTTTGACATAATACAGATTATGTACCTAAAACAACAATCTTAAGGAAATAATTTGAAAAAAAAAATATTTTTTTGCTTGTTTGGTGAAATTTTTTTCACTAAAGTTTTTTATAATAATCTGTATTGTTTGGTTTCTGGAGATTAAAGCTTTAAGTTTTCTACTCTGTTTGAACTTAACAAGTGATTTAAAGAAATAAAATCTTCATCACAAGTTAAAGGTCATTTGGTTAACAATTGAAAGACATATAAACTTCATCGTTAAACTAGAAACAAGTAGTATTTATAAGTTGCTACGAACTTGTAATAAGTATAATTTCATACTAAAGTTGACTGTCTTTTTGTGAAAGAAAAAATGACTACTGACAGTCATGTGAATGATGCTGGGACGAGTGTGGCAGCAACTAATGTTGCTACAACGAGTCTTATGAGTGCTCCACAGGCCATGACACCAGTGGAGAAACCCAAAAAATTCACTGGTGTTGATTTTAATAGGTGGCAATAGAAGATGTTCTTCTACCTTACAACATTGTGTATTCAGAGATTTACATTTGAAGAAGCTCCAGAGGTGCCCGAAGAAACTTTGGACTAGGAGAAATTTATCTTTATGGAGGTGTGAAAATACTCTGATTTCCTATTGAGGAATTAATTCTAAATGGCCTCCAAAATGACCTATATAACGTGTATAGTGGAATGAAAAAGTCAAAAGAGTTGTGGGGTGCACTAAAAATAAAATATAAGACTGAGGATGCTGGAACCAAGAAGTTCTTTGTTGCAAGATTCTTAGAGTATAAAATGATTGACAGCAAGTCAGTTGTATCTCAAGTACAGGAACTGCAAGTTATCGTCCACGATATCCTTGCGGAAGGTATGATTTTGGTAAATACCTTAGTTGAACATGATAAAAATATTCTTAATATTCACATAAACTTTATTGTAAGTTTGGTTGTGAACGAGGTGTTTCAAGTCACAGTAATAATAGAGAAGTTGTCACCTATGTTAAAGGACTTCAAGAACTACTTGAAACATAAACGAAAAGAGATGACAGTCGAAGATCTCATAGTAAGATTATGAATTAAAGAAGACAACAAAGTCGCAGAAAGGAGGTCGAAAGTAAATTTTGTAATAAGTGGAGCAAATATTGTAGAAGACAACCACAACAACTCAAAAAAATGAAAGAAAGATGGACATAAAAGCAATCAACCTAAGAAGAATTTTAAGGAAAAATGCTTTAATTGTGGAAATATTGGCCACAAGTCAATAGATTATCATGCCCCAAAGAAAGGCAAAAAGAAGGACCAAGCAAATATGGTTGAATCCAAGAAAGAAATGGACGATCTGTGTGTCATGATATCTAAATGCAACTTGGTAGAAAATCCTCAAGAATGGTGGATGGATTCCGGTGCCACCTGCCATGTTTGTGCAAATAAAGAGTTGTTTGCTGTATTTTCTCTAGCTTAAGGCAAAGAGAAGATCCATATGGCAAACTCCACAACTATAAAAGTTGAAGAAATAGGAAAAAACTGCCTGAAAAGAACATCAGGCAAAATGTTGACTTTGAACAATGTCCTGTATCTACCAGAGTTATGGAAGAACTTGATTTCTGTATCACTTCTTGATAAAAATAAATTCAAATGTGTATTTGTTTCCGAGAAAATTATACTTAGTAAAGGAGAAGTGTACGTTGAAAAAGGCTACCTCACTGAAGGCCTATTCAAAATAAATGTAATGAATGTTGAAATCAATAAAAGTTTAGTTTCTTCTTACTTGCTTGAGATTAATGATTTGTGGCATGAACAATTATGACATGTCGATTACAAAATATTAAGAAAACTAATTAACTTAGAAGTTTTGCCAAACTTTGAGTGCAATAAATCAAAATATCAAACGTGTGTGGAATCAAAGTATGTTCGGCATCCGTATAAGTCCGCTGAAAAGAATTTCAATCCCTTAGACTTAATCCACACTGACATTTGTGATTGAAGTCAATACCATCTCGTGGTGGGAAAAAGTATTTTATAACTTTTATTGACGATTACACTAGATGTTGTTATGTCTATTTACTAAACTGTAAGGATGAAGCAATAAATGTGTTTAGTCAATATAAAACAAAAGTTGAAAATCAGTTAAAGAAAAAGATCAAAACGATAAGAAGCGATAGGGGCGGAGAATATGAATCTCCATTTGCAAAAATATGTGTAGAGAATAGAATTGTCCATCAAACTACGACCCCGTATTCACCTCAATATAATGGAATTGTAGAAAGAAAAAATCAAACCTTAAAAGAAATAATAAATGTCTTACTAATAAGTTCAGGTTTACTGCAAAACTTGTGGAGGGAAGCTATCCTTACAGCTAACCAAATACTTAATAGAGTGCCCCACAATAAGACATTATCAATTCCATATGAAAAAGGGAAAGGAAGGAAATCCAACATGAAATATTTCAAAGTGTGGGGGTGTCTAGCAAAAGTCCAGGTTCCTATGCCTAAAAAGGTGAAAATAGGACCTACTAAGACAGTGGACTGTGTGTTCATAGGATATGCTAAAAGTAGTAAAGGATATTGATTTTTAGTTCATAAATTTAAACATCTAGATATCAATAAAAATATGGTAAATGAGTCAGATAATGGTGAATTATTAATGAAAATAAGGTAAATGAGTCAGATAATGCTCAATTCTTTGAACACATTTATCCGTATAAAACTAGACATGAACAGTCCAGTGGGGGGTCTAAACTATCTCGAGATGAACCAAGTGAGGATGTACATAATAATAAGAATCCAAGACGTAGTACACGTCAAAGAACGTCAACTTCGTTTGGATCGAATTTGGTAACATTTCTCTTATAAATGAGCCTCAAAATTTAAAGAAGCGATGTCATCTTTAGACTCATCCTTTTGGAAAGAGGCAGGCAATAGTGAGATTGATTCAATCTTAAGCAACCATACGTAAGAGTTGGTTAATCTTCTTCTAGGAAATAAACCTTTAGGTTCTAAATGAATATTTACAAGGAAAATGAAAGTGGATGATACTATTGAAAAATACTAGACAAGACTTGTAATAAAAGGTTTCAAACAGAAAGAAGGCCTTGATTACTTTGATACATACTCGCCAGTAACAAGGATAATGTCAATTCAGATATTAATTGTCTTGGCGGCGGTATATGATTTTGAAATCCATCAAATGGATGTGAAAACAACATTCCTAAATGGAGAATTGGAGGAAGAAATTTACATGGAACAACCCAAGGGTTTTGTGGTTCCTGGTAAAGAAAAGAAGGTGTGCAAACTAGTTAAGTCACTCTATGGACTAAAACAAGCACCTAAACAGTGGCATGCAAAGTTTGACCAAACCATGTTGGTAAATGGGTTCAAGATAAATGATGTGATAAATGTGTTTACATTAAAGACACTCCAAATCATAAGGTCATTATTTGTTTGTATGTGGATGATATGTTAATCATCAGTAGAGATATTTCTGACATAAATGTTACAAAATGAATACTTGAGAGCAAGTTTGATATGAAAGACCTTGGAGTTGCGGATGTGATCTTAGGAATAAGAATCCATAGAACTCCACAAGGGTTGACATTGTCACAGTCTCATTACATCAAAGGGGTACTTGATAAATTCAAGTATTTGGAATTTGGTATTGCCAAGACTTCATAGGACATAACCTTTGCACTTCAAAAAAATAAAGGTGAAAGTAACTCACAGTTGGAATAGCCAAGAGTGTTGGAATGTTTAATGTATATCGTAAATTGTACACAGCCAGACATAGCATGTGCTATCAGTAAGTTGAGTCGGTACACTAGTAATCCCAATAAAACTCATTAGATGGCGATGAAAAGAGTTTTGGGGTATCTTAAATACTCTCAAGACTATGCTTTGCATTATAGTAATATCCAGCGGTACTTAAAGGATATAGTGATACAAATTGGATCACCGGATCGAATGAAGTAAAATTCATAAGGGGATACGTATTTACTATAGGTGGAGGAGGAGTCTCTTGGAAATCATCCAAACAGACATGTATTGCTCGCTATACAATGGAATAAGAATTTATCACATTAGATAAAGCCGGTGAAGAAGCAAAATAGCTCCGAAACTTCTTGGAAGTATTCCTTATTGGCCCAAACCATTGGCACCAGTATGTATACACTGTGATAGTCAAGCGGAAATAGTTAGGGCAAGGAGCATGATGTACAATGGTACATCTCGTTACATAAGACGAAGACATAATACCATTAGAGAACTTCTCTTTAGTAGAATTATTACCGTTGACTATGTGACATCAAAGGATAATGTGTCAGATCCACTTACAAAAGTCCTATCTAGGGAGGGAGTTGAGAGAACATCTAAGAAAATGGGTTTACGGCCTAGGACAAGTCAGCATAACGGTAACTCTACCTAGCAGACTAAAAATAACAAGAGCTAGGTTCAAGAAGATCAAACAAAGTTATGTCTGACAGGTTCAACATTGTCAATATACCCAACTCATTCTCATGATGTAGACAATGTTTAGTGAATAAGGATAAGACTTATGGTGTGAAGTCTTTTAATGGTTATTTAAATTTGGTAGATTTGATCAAATAGTTTAATCTATAGGATTGAACGTTTAGAAATCACCTATGTGAGAGTGAAGTGGAAGCCCCTTTAGGGAGAATGTTAGTAAAGGCTTATTCTCAAAACTCTCATGAAACCGAGACGTGTTCATGGTTGAAACGAATAAAATCGTGAGAACCATAAATGGTAAAAGGTTGGTTGTGTGACATGTATTGTCTAGGTGTACATTAAAGCTCCACGGTTAAAAGATATCAAATCTATCGATTGATCGAATGCATCCGATGCATGTTCATTATGGAAAGTTCAAAGGAAAACCCACTTATCTAGATGCAATCAGTCTTTGCTTATTGATCACATACTTGTCCATAAAGTTTTACAAAAAATAGTCATCCCCCATTCATGTGAGGGATTGTTAAGTTCAATTGGTGTGAATGAAAAAGAGAGGGACACAAACCTTCAAGGAAAAGACACACTGTTTCAAAAAAGGGGTGACTGTTCGGTTAGTTGTGACTATTCAGAAAAGATATATTGTTTCAAAATGGACAGACATGACTTTTCTAAAATGATACCCCTTTCCGATAAACCATTTTCTCCTTTCCAAAGAGGCACTTCATGACTATATAAACCTGAATTTTTTCCACAGGTTTAGTATGAAAATTTCTACATAAAAAAACATTTCTCTTGCTTCTAAAAACTTTGTGTGATCATCTTCCGTTGAGTGAGTTCAACGAAAACTAGAAAGTTTGAGGTACCATTACATTCTGGTTGTGAAGTCATTTTATCCTAGGAGGAAAATTCCACAACCTCGGGTACTTGAGGGGAATTATTTCCTTAAGAACACTCCATGAATTCAAAAGACTTGGATTATTCTTCTTTATCTTTTTTTCTTTAAAATAAAATAACACACTTCTTTAATAGTTAATATTGAACTTCTATTGAAAAACTTCATAAGTGTTCTTGATTTAATCTTGAACATGTGTTGAAGTTGTTTACTAATAGGACATGCTATGTCTGGCAGAGTACAACATGATATACATCAAACATTCCAACACTTTTGTGTATTCCAACTGTGAGTCACTTTCACCTTCATTCTTTTGAAGTGCAAAGCTCACGTCTAATGGAGTCTTCCCAATACTAAATTTCGAATACTTGAACTTATCAAGTACATTTTTAATGTAATGAGACTGTGATAATGCCAACTCTTGTGTAGTTCTATGGATTTCTATTTCTAAGATCACATCCACAACTCCAAGGCCTTTTATATCAAACTTACTCTTAAGCATTTATTTCGTGGCATTTATGCTAGAAATGTCTCTACTGATGATCAACATATCATCCACATACAAACAAATAATGATCTTGTGATTTGGATTGTCTTTAATGTAAACACATTTATCACGTTCATTTATTTTAAACTCATTTGCCAACATGGTTTGGTCAAATTTTGCATGCCACTGTTTAGGTGCTTGTTTTAGTTCATAAAGTGACTTAACAAATTTATACAACTTATTTTTTTTTTTGGAACCACAAAACCCTCAGATTGTTCCATGTAAATTTCTTCCTCCCATTCTCCATTTAGGAATGTTGTTTTCACATCCATTTGATGGATTTCAAGACCATATATTGCCACCAAGGCAATTAACATCCGAATTGACGTTATCCTTGTTACTGGCGAGTATGTATCAAAGTAATCAAAACCTTTTTTCTGTTTGAAACCATTTACTACAAGTCTTGCCTTGTATTTGTCAATAGTACCATCCGCTTTCATTTTCCTTTTGAAGATCCATTTAGAACCTAAAGATTTATTTTCTGGAGGAAGATCAACCAACTCCCACGTATGGTTGCTTAAGATGAATTAATCTCATTATTGACTACCTCTTTCCAAAAGAATGAGTCTGACGATGATATCACTTCTTTAAATATTTGAGGCTCATTTTCTAAGAGAAATGTTACAAAATCCGATCTAAACAAAGTTGACGTTCTTTGACGTGTACTATGTCTTGGATTCTCATCATTGTGTACATGCTCACTTGATTCATCTCGAGGTCATTTAGACCACCCACTAGACTGTGTATGTCTAATTTTATACGGATAAATGTGTTCAAAAAATTCAATATTGTTTGATTCAATTACCATATTATCATTGATATCCAGATGTTCGGATTTATGAATCAAAAATCGACATGATTTACTACTTTTAGCATATCCTATGAATACGCAGTCCACCGTCTTAGGTCCTATCTTTACCCTTTTAGACATAGGAACTTTGACCTTCGCTAGACACCCCCACACTTTGAAATATTTCAAGTTGGGTTTTCTTCCTTTTCATTTTTCATATGGAATTAATAGTTTCTTACTGTAGGTCACTCTATTAAGTATTCGGTTAGCTGTAAGGATAGATTCCCCTCACAAGTTTTGCGGTAAACCTAAACTTATTAATAAGATATTCATTATTTCCTTTAAGGTTCAGTTTTTTCTTTCTATAATTCCATTAGATTGAGGTGAATAAGGGGCCATAGTTTGATAGACAATTCCATTCTCTACATATATTTCCGCAAAGGAAGATTTATATTCTCCACCCCTATTACTTCTTATCGTTTTGATCTTCTTCTTTAACTGATTTTCAACTTTTATTTTATATTGCCTAAATGCATCTATTGCTTCATCCTTTCTGTTTAGCAAATAAACATGACAGTACCCAGTGCAATCGTCAATAAAAGTTATAAAAACTTTTTCCCACCATGAGATGGTGTTAACTTCATATTACAAATGTCAGTGTGGATTAATTTTAAGGGATTGGAATTCCTTTCAACGGACATATATGGATTTTTAGCATACTTTGATTCCACATACGTTTGACATTTTAATTTATTGCACTCAAAGTTTGGCAAAACTTCTAAGTTAATTATTTTTTGCAATGTTTTGTAGTTGACATGTCCTAATCGTTCATGCCACAAATCATTAGACTTAAGCAAGTAAGAAGAAATAGAACCTTTATTGATTTCAACATTCATTACATTCATCTTAAATAGACCCTCAACGAGGTAGCCTTTTCCTACGTACACTTCTCCTTTACTAAGTATAATTTTTTTGAAAATAAATACACATTTGAATTTATTTATATCAAGAATTGATACGGAAATCAAGTTCTTTCTTAACTCTGGTACATACAGGACATTGTTAAGAGTCAGCACTTTGCCTCAAGTCATTTTCAAGCATACTTTTCCTATCCCTTCAACTTTTGCAGTAGCGGAGTTTTTCATGTAAATCTTCTCTTCGACTTGAGCCGAAGCAAACGCAACAAACAACTCTTTATCTGTACAAACGTGGTGAGTGACACCAGAATCCATCCACCATTCTCGAAGATTTCCCACCAAGTTACATTCCGAAAGCATGGCACATAAATCATCAATTTCATTCTTGGATTTAACCATATTTGTTTGATACTTCTTTTTTCATTTCTTTGGGGCACGACAATATGTAGACTTGTGGCCAATCTTGCCACAATTAAAGCATTTTTCTTTGAATTTCTTCTTAGGTTAATTGCTTTGTTATCCTGCTTTATTCCGCTTCTTTGAGTTATTGGGGTCATCTTCTACAATATTAGCTCCATTTACTGTAGAATTTCCTTTAGACCTCTTCTCTTGGGCTTTGTTGTCTTCTTCAATGCACCACCTCAAAATAAGGTCTACGACTGTCATCTCCTTTAATTTGTGTTTCAAGTAATTCTTGAAGTCCTTCCACAAAGGTGGCAACTTCTTAATTATCGCAGTTACTTGAAATGTATCATTCACAACCAATCCTACAACAAAGTTTGTGTGAACATTAATAACATTTTTAATATGTTCAAGTAAGGTATTCATTAAATTTATACCTTCTTCAAGGAGACCGTGGATGATGACTTGCAACTCCTGTACTTGAGAAACGACAGTCTTGTTGTCGATCATTTTGTACTCTAGGAATCGTGCAACATAGAACTTCTTGGTTCCCGCATCCTCAGTCCTATATTTCTTTTTCAGTGCATTTCACAATTCCTTAGATGTCTTCATTACGATGTATATGTTGTACAATTCATCTTGGAGGCCGCTTAGGATGTAATTCCTACATAGAAAATCAGAATGTTTCTACGCCTTTGTTTTAACGAATCGCTCCTGGTCCGAAGTTTCTTCAGGCACTTCTGGAGCATCTTATGAAATAAACCTTTGAAGACATAAGATTGTTAAATAGAATAACATCTTTTGTTGCCACATTTTGAAATCAACTCCAGAAAATTTTCCAGGTTTTTTCGCTAGTGCTATAGCGGGTGGCGCATTTGTGCGACTAGTTGTGAAAATATTAGTTGCTGCCACACTTGTCACGCCATCAACATGACCTTCTGTAGTCATTTTTTCCGTCACAAAAAGACAGTCAACTTTAGTATAAAATTATACTTAATTATACTTATTACAAGTTCGTAGCAACTTATAAATACTACTTATTTCTAGTTTAACGATAAAGTTTTTATTTTTCCAATCGTTAACCGAATGACCTTTAACTTGTGATGAAGATTTTATTTCTTCAAATCACTTTTTAAGTTTAAACGGAGAAGAAAGATTAATGCTTTAATCTCTAGAAACCAAACAATACAGATTATGAAAAAAAAACTTTAGTGAAAAGAAAATTTCACCAAACAAGCAAAAAAAATTTTCTTTTCAAATTATTTCCTTAAGATTGTTGTTTTTGGTACACAAAATCTGTATGTTAGTTCACTAAACTTCAACACAAGTTTAAAATTTTTCAAGAACACTTTTGAAGTTTTCCAACAGCCTTAACACAAGATCAAAATGACCTTTCAAAGAAGTGTGTTATTCTGTATTTTTTAAGAAAAATAGACAAAGCAAAATAAGCCAAGTCCTCCAAATTCACGGAGTGTCCTTAAGGAAATAATTCCCCTCAAGTACCCGAGGTTGCGGAATTTTCCTCCCAGGATAAAATGACTTCACAACTAGAATGTAGCGGTACCTCAAACTTTCTGATTTTTTTCGAACTCACTCAACGGGAGATGATCACACAAGAGTTGTTAGAAGCAAGAGAATATTTTTCTTATGCAGAAATTTTTCATACTAAACCTGTGGAAAAAATGTAGGTTTATATAGCCATGAAATGCCTCTTTGGAAAGGAGGCAATGGTTCATCGAAAAGGTGTATCATTTCGGAATAGTCATGTCTGTGCATTTCGAAATAACATATCTTTTCTGAATAGTCACAACTGACCGAACAGTCACCCCTTTTCTGAATGTGTCCTTTCCTCGAAGTGTTATGTCCCTCTATTTTCCATTCACACCAATTGAACCCAACATATACTCCATAGGTCTTCTTTTCTTTGTGCTTTATAGTTTTGAAAGCCCCAAGGATTGACCATTAATCTGAAGAATTTTTTGTTTCAATGTTATCTTGCTACACTTCAAAAAGCTCCATTGCTTTTCTCCGCGTCATCTTTATCATGTGAAAAAAGACATAAGAGAAAAATACTTCTGAAAAATAATTTTTGTTACTTTTCAAAAATACTTATTTTCTCTCAAAAACTGAGCAAACGGTTTTAAGATACAACAACTATGCAAACTCAACTTCACTTGAGTGGGATCTTTCGAAAACAACCACTTTATCATTATAAATAATTTGAAGATATAACTAAGCAAGTTCAGTTTTACGTGAGTTGGGATCTTCGGAACAACCTCTTTATCTCTATGAAATAGTATATGAATAAAATCTGCGTACACTTTGCTCTCGCCTTACCCTACAATAACTTCAATGGTATGAATTTTCTTTAAAAAATATTATCACAACTTCATCCACAAAAAAATGAAAAAAGAAATAATGAGAAATACATAATCTAACTTTTAAAAAAATAAAAATACAACTTTTTATATGAACAACACTTAAACAATAGCCTATATCATCGTGTGATGAACACTTTCTACCAATGCGGTGAACTTTTTTACCATGTTATGTCATCATAAACTCTCTTATACAATCAAATATTGAAACAAAATAAATAAACAAATAACATAGTTGATCATGCATTTTTTGATGTTCAAAATAAACCAAAATCATTCTTCTAATCTCTGCTTCCTTCTCCATTCTCTCTTGCTTCTCATCCTCATGGAGAGCGATCCAGATGCCACTTTCACTTGCTTTAACTCCTTAGAGAAAAATAATTTAACTTGATGTCAAGTCAAAAATTAGATAAACAAGATAAATAATAAAGTTTATCGCATTTGATCATAACGTTAAGACTAACTTGCAATATCTCCGAATAAAGCGAATAACAGGAATTCAATACTAACCATGGTACGTATGGTATTGAGACAATATAAATCTGCATGTTGGAAGTAGCAATCCGCCAGATAAAGTATAACATAGATAACAAATAAGATAAGATATTGGCACCATACAAATTCTACGACAAAACATAAGCAAATACGTTACAATAAAAGTTGTTTGTTTTTAAATTGGTGTTGTTGGTTTGAAACAGATGATAGTGACTGCTTCTCCTTCCTTTGCTCCGACCTTCACCTCACCAGAGCAACTTGATGAGATACCAAAACATAATTTGACCACATTCAACTTGATGTAATAGTATTTGTCGACTGTAATTTCTTGATTGTAGCCAATGTAATCTTTGCTATTAGCTTCTAATGGAACTGTACCTTTTTTAAGAACACGGTGGGAGAAAATTCATGTAACGAATGCATTGTATATCCTTTATATACAAATGATACAATGGTAATATTTTTATTTATAGAGGATAGTCACCACCTAAGTAATATAGTTGAACTTGTCGGGCAACTTTGCCCCCCCTAACCATACTGTAGATATTTGACTCCTATAATTATACTAATTGAAATTTAATCGTGATTTTTGTATTTATTTCTCTCTTAAATTCAGTCTGCAATTGTTAGGAGGAAAACCAAGTAAAGTCAATAAATCTTAATTAGTTATTGTCGATATTAGGACTCACGTACCCAACAAAAGTTTTCATAAATTAGAGTCTTTCCATATATTTAGGAGTCTTGCCATTTATTTATTTTCATATATTTGTTATTGCTAAAATTTAACATTATAAAGTTAATTAAAATAATTAAAGAAAAAAAAAGTGAAAAGACGATTTGTCTATTGTAGAATCTTTTAATAAAGGGCAAAAAATTCAAACAATATTTTTAAGGTCCTTCATACTTTTAATATATTATAAATTATAGATATAGATATAGATATAGATATAGATTATAGATATAGATATAGAGATAGATTATAGATATAGATATAGCGATAGATTATAAGTTAAAAGCTAAAAATTTTAATTTTCTTTTATATTTTTTGAGTTTAAAATAAAGTTTAAACACCTTGTTCTTTGTCAAACATCTTCAAAAATTTAAAAATACTTACAAATTAAAAATACCTAAAAATAAGTCATTACAAATACGATATTTTTCGTGTGAGAACTCAAAAGTTGTGTATTTTATTTTGATAAAAATGAAAATCTCAGAATTTCTGAAAATTCTTAAAATTTTCTCAAATGTTATACAATCTTTTAAAAATAAACAAATCATACTTCATAAATAAGTTATTGAAATATTTAAGATGCCGCCGCATAATTTGCATGTTTCTTTTATAAATAAATATTTATAATTATATATAATTTTTTAAATACACATAATTTTACAAAAATCTACGGATCAAACGAGTCAACAATGTGTAGTAACTAGCTATGCTTTAACTTAATACATAGATCACCCCTTAATTTGCCACTAGTAAATTTCATTTAAATACTTTAATTAGGTTTTGTTCTAATTGAGTATTTAAACACATGATTAAATGTTCGTATTACACAAATTCGATTTAATTCTTAGAAAAACTTTTATGTGTGCTCTCAAGTGCATTACATAAATAAGTTAACTATTTAAAATATATAATCTCTTTGTTAAATAATTAAAGAAAAATATTAAACTCAATTATAATAATACTAACAGAGAGAATGAAGATAGCAGCAGTACTTTTCTTGTTTTTCATTACTCATTTATCTCTTTATGTACAATGGAAGGATATATAGAAAGAGAGACAAATTACAAACTTCTTCACTAAGCCAATGGAAAAGCTTATTTTACAAGAATGCTTTTGTGCATGTTGTTTTACAAGATTGCCTTGTGTATCTTGTCTTACAAGAATGCCTTGATGCATTCACATGGGCATCCATAACATATTATTTAATATATAACACTCCCCCTTAAATGTCCATGTAGAGGATGATCTAGTAAATACACATTTGAATGCAGCCTCATTAAAAACCTTACCAAGACAAAAAAAACCAGTGGGATAAAAAAATTGGTTAAGGAAAAAGAAGTACAACGCATATTCTTACTCCCCTAATGAAGATCCCAATTCAACCGGTTCAGTCTTCGCATCCCAATCATGTATACCATCTTCTCAAAGATTGAAGTTGGTAAAGATTTGGTGAACAAATCTGTTGAATTATCACTGAAGCGTATCTGCTGCACATCAATATCATCATTCTTTTGAAGATCGTGAGTGAAGAATAACTTTGACAAAATGTGCTTCGTTCTATCTCCCTTTTATAAAGCTCCCTTTAATTGAGCTATGCATGCTGTATTGTTTTCAAATATGATCATGGGTACCATGATATCGAGCTTCAGGTCATATCTCTCTTTGATGAAATGTACCACTAATCTCAACCATATGCATTCTCTACTTGCTTCATGGATTGTTATTATCTCAGCATACTTTAAAGAAGTAGCAACGATAGACTACTTTGTTGATCGCCATGATATAACAGTTCCTCCGTATGTAAACACATAGCCTATTTGAGATCCTTCTTTATGTAGGTCAGATAAATAACCTGCATATGCATGACCAACAAGATCTGGACTAGCTTTGTTAGTATAAAACAGACCCATATTAATAATCCTTTTTAGGTACCTCAATATATGCTTAATCCCATTCCAGTGTCTCCGCGTATGAGAAGAATTATACCTTGCTAGCAAATTTACAGAAAATTCTATATCTAGCCTTGTAGCATTAGCGAGGTACATAAGTGCACCAATAGTACTGAGATATGGTACTTCGGGACCAAGAATCTCTTCACCCTCTTCCAGAGGTCGGAATGGATCTTTACTCACTTCGAGTGATCGAATGACCATTGAAGTACTTAATGGATATGCTTTGCCCATGTAAAATATTTTCAAAACCTTATTGGTATATGCAGTTTGATGAATGAAGACCCCGTCTGCCAAATGTTCAATTTACAGACCAAGATAAAGTTTTGTCTTTCCAAGATCTTTCATTTCAAATTCTTTTTTTAGATATTCAATTGTCTTTCGAACCTCTTCTAGAGTTCCGATGAGATTTATATCATCCACGTAAATGGTGAGTATGACAAACCCTGACACCATTTTCTTAATGAAAATACAAGGACAAATAACATTATTTATGTATCCTTCATTTTTCAAGTACTCTCTTAGGTGATTATACTACATACGCCCTGATTGTTTTAGACCGTACAATGACTTTTGTAATCTTATTGAATATAATTCATGAGACTTTAAACTATATGCTTTAGGCATTTTTAATATTTCTGGAATTCTCATGTAAACATCATTATCAAGTGAACCATAGATAAGCTGTAACCACATCCATTAGATGAATTTCAAGATTTTTATGTACAACTAGACTGATGAGGTATCGAAATGTTATAGCATCCATACCAGGTGAATATGTTTCTTCATAGTCGACACCTGGTCTTTGAGAGAATTCTTGTGCAATAAGGCGTGCCTTGTATCTTACAATTTTATTTTTCTCATTCCTTTTACGTACGAAGATCCATTTGTAGCCGACTGGTTTTACACCATCTGGGGTTTGGACTACAGGTCCAAAAACCTCTCATTTAGCAAGTGAGTTTAATTCAGATTCAATCACCTCTTGCCATTTTGGCCAATCTTTTCTTCGATGACATTCATCATCAGATAGAGGTTCAAGGTCCTCATTGTCTTGCATGATATTTAGTGCAACGTTATATGCAAAAACATTATCCACCATAATTTTTGATCAATCCAAATTTTTCCCATCGCTAATAGAAGTTATTGAAATTTTTTCATTCACTTGAGTCTCGGGATCGCTGATTTCTTTAGGAATATCAGAATTAATCAGATTTTGAGTCTCTTTAGAAGAATCTTTTATAATATTATCTTTATCGTTCTTCGCACTTCTTTTTCTAAGATTTTTATCCTTTGAATCCAAAGACCTACCACGTTTTAGACGTGCTTGGAATTCAGAAGCTATTACATTAGAAGGTGGTTCTTTTGGAACTTCAATTCGTACAGGAACATTCACTGCAGGGATATGTAACTTGGTTATCCTTTTCAAATCAGTAAATGGATCTAGCATTTGATTTGCTAATTTCTATAAGTAAATGATCTTTTGGATCTCACTTTCACATGTGAGGGTACGTGAATCAAAATGAGATTATGATGAAACTTTCTGTGCAATTTCTCTTTTTAGTTTACGTTTTCTCCCCCTAATTGTGGGAAATTTATTTCATCAAATTGACAATCTGCAAATCAAGTAGTAAATAAATCTCCCGCCAATGGTTCAAGGTAGCGAATTATAGAGGGTGACTCAAACCCAACATATATTCCTAACCTTCTCTGGGGGCCCATCTTAATACGCTGATATTGGGCTTGAGACACTCTCTATACTAAAGCAAAATATTAGACTTAATTGTAATAACACTAAACTTAATTGCAATAACACTAACAGAGAGAATGAAGATATCAGTAGTAATTTTCTTGTTTCTAATTACTCATCTATCTCTTTATGTACAGTGGAAGACTATATATATAGAAACAAACTACAAGCTTCTCCACTAAGCCAATGGAAAAACTTATTTTGCAAGAATGCTTTTGTGCTAAAACAAGATTGCCTTGTATATCTTGTCTTACAAGAATGCCTTGATGCATTCACATGGGCATCCATAAAATATTATTTAATATCTAACACTCTTTTAATTATACTCATTAGCCTTAATAAAATGTAAAACCTTTGTTTTGATTGAAACTAATGCACAAAATTAAACGAGGTCATATATTTTAAGTGATTAACCTATTTCTGCGCACAATTTTTTTTTTGCTACATTTGTATTGAAATATCTAATAAGACACTTTATCATGTGTTTAAGTGCTCAATTGAAATGAACCTAGTTTCAGTGTCTTAGGCGCCATTTGTTTTTTTTTTTTAGATTCAGACGTCTGAATTTGAATGCACATCTGAATAATTAAGATGTTGTCGCTAGATCAGAAAACTGAATGGTTAAGACTGTTTGTTTTTCAACATCTGAATGTGTAAAAAAAATTATTTGTATACATAATAACATAAAAAATAAAATTCAAATAAAAAATAATTATATATTAAAAAAGTATGTAATTTAATACAATAAAATTATTAGTATTTGATTGAGTAAAAATATTTATGTTTGTTAGTGATAGTGGAGATGACTTATAATGGTGATTACGGTAACAATGATTGATGTTAGTGATTAATATTGTTGGTGATGATAATTGTAATGGTTGGTATTGTAGTGACTGTTATGATGACGGTGATTGATGGTGGTGGTGGTGGTTGTGATATGACGTTGCTTGACGTTAGTAGTTTAAGGTATTGATTGTGTTGGCTGAAACATGAATGCATGATGATTGACGATGTGTTGGTGCTAATTGGAGATTTTATTTCCTGTGATGTAGAGATGGTTGTTAGTAGAGATAAATTGTAGCGATGGTACTGGTTGAAGTAGTGGTAGAGGTGACATTACTAGTGACAATGCTGGTGTCGGCCAAAGAATGTGTAGAGGTTGTGATGTATTAGTGATGGTGCTAGTTGTGATAGATGAGTTGGTTGGTAGTAGAGATTGGCCGCTAGTGATTGCTGATTGTGTTGTTGTTAACGACAGTGGTGGTGGTGAATATAATTAGAATAAAGAGGTAGTACGTGTGGTAGCGATTGACAATTGTGGTTGGTAGAGGTATTTTTTATCGATGGTGATTGTGATGATGGAGGTGGTTGGTGGTGGTGGGTGTTGGTTGACAATGATGACAGTGACAGAAGTGGTGAGTGGTAGTAACTGTTGATTATGAATAGAGTGGTGAATATTATCCAACACTAGAATATTCCTTCAGACCTATTAAGACTTGATTCTAGATCTGAATGATTAAAACCTATTCAGACTTATTAAGAGTTAAAACCTTAATAAAAAAACAAATGTACTTAATGGCCTGAAGTCTGAACCATTCAGATTCAGACCTCCATTAAGTGCAAACAAATGATGCTTTAATAGGTGATTGACCATGAAAACAAAGTTTCTTTTTTCACTTTATTTAAAGTTTTCAAAATTGAAATTGTGTTTGACCATATTTTTATAATGAACATTTAGAATTTGAATGTTTTTAATGAAATATAATTTAAATAATGTTATTTAAAAATAAAAAAAAGTCAGAGTAATTTCTTTAATCTATTTTTTAAAAATAAAAGTGAAAAAGTAAAAATAGAGTTTTTTCCCAATTCCAAATAAAACTATTTCAGAGTAATTAATAAATATCATTTTAAAATAATTTTTTCTTTTTTTTTTTGGGAAAAGAAAAAATTTCCTTATGTCCAAAGGTCGTAAATATTTTTTCCTATTGGATATATCTAAATACATTCAAATGAAAGGTGAAAACTGACAATCGACCTTTAATAAAATTACCAAACTACAAGTACCATATTAAAGACCAAAATGGCAATTTTAGTCAGCTTTATTTTTCTTTTTCACAAGTACACTACATAGTTGTCCATGTTTGTGCATTCCCATTCCCAATAAGCACAGCACAGCAGCTGTTACCCAACGGCCTAAGAAAAAAGTAAAATGAACAAATTGAAAAAAAAAGGAAAAGTAGATTAGAAAAAAGGAACACACTTTCCCTTTTACCAAATAGCAGAAAAGAAAGTGAAACACTGAATTTTTCCTTTTAGATTCTCTCGTGCCTTACATATTCTTTTTCCAATTTTTGTATAATTTAAGCTAAAATAGTAAGTGGGTTGGGCTGTTCTTGATTTTTTTTTTCTGATCTGGTTAGTGTTTTTTTTTTTTTTTTTTTTTTCATTTTGCTTTTTCTTGTTTTAATGATGTTTTGGTTGTGTTTTGCTGTTGATCTTGTCTAATCTTTTGTGGGTCTTTGGTCCTTTTCAGGTTACTTTTTTGGTCTTGTATTTTGCTGAATCTGACCTTTTTTAGAGTGGGAAAAAGGTTAAGGGAATTTAAGGTTTATTTGTTGTCATTCTTGATCTTAAAGAACAAATCTTTTTTTTATGATTCTTGTTCAAAAAGATGAAGATTTTGTGTGTTAATCTGTAAAATAGTGATAGGGGATTTGTGTTAATTTTGAACTGTTATTTTTGATCTCAACAAGTTGATAGTTTTGTGATTTTGTGTTTATATTGTCCTGGTTTGGTTTTCCAAGTTTTGGATTGTTGGGAAGAACCCTTGTGGCTACTGTGGAGATCTGGGACTTGCTTAATCTGTTATGTCCTATGAGAACTTTTTTTCCTTCAGAGTCTTGTAAAGAAACACATCTGAAATCTATTAATCCGCAATCATGGCTCCAAGTTGAAAGAGGAAAGCTTGCTAAATTTTCATCTGAATCGGCTTCTTCTATGTAAGTAAGCTGACATTTTGCAACTTTTAAATACCATTATTTTGTTCATATCGTTGATACTTGAAAATGATTTCTTGATGCTTGTAGAGAGTCTTTGATCAAGGTCCCTGAACCACCAATTCTTCCATTCTTTAAACCTGTTGATTATGTTCAAGTTTTAGCAAAAATCCATGAAGAACTTGAATCATGTTCTCCACAAGAGAGGTCAAATCTCCATTTGCTGCAGTTTCAGGTCTTTAAGGGCCTTGGGGAAGTTAAATTAATGAGGAGAAGCCTTCGATCAGCGTGGTCGAAAGCAAGCACAGTTTATGAAAAACTTGTATTTGGGGCGTGGTTGAAATACGAGAAGCAAGATGAAGAGCTTATTTCTGACCTGCTTTCTACTTGTGGCAAGTGTGCGAAGGAGTTTGGAGCTATAGACATAGCTGCTGAAATGCCTGCGTATAAGAAATTAAGCTCTCATGGAGTCGTCACCACAAATGGGGATCCTTGTCCAAGAAGTGTTTCTTTTCGAATTGGTGATGAGAAAATAGTGTGTGACAGGCAAAAAATTTCCAGTCTTTCAGCTCCGTTTCATACCATGCTCAATGGTTGTTTCACAGAATCGGTTTGTGAGGAAATAGATTTGTCTGAAAACAATATTTCACCCTTGGCAATGAGGGTCATCAATGAATTCAGCTCAACTGGTTTACTGAATGAAATGTCCCCTGATTTGCTGTTGGAAATATTGGTATTTGCCAATAAGTTTTGTTGTGAAAGCCTCAAGGATGCTTGTGACCGAAAGCTTGCATCTTTAATTTCATGTCGACAAGATGCTCTAGAACTCCTTGAATGTGCCCTTGAAGAGAATTCCCCTGTACTTGCTGCGTCATGTTTGCAAGTATTTTTACGTGAACTACCAGGTTCTCTGAAAGACAGTCAGGTAGTTGAACTGTTAAGCAACACTACCAAGCAACAAAGGTCAATTATGATAGGTCCTGCCTCATTTTCACTCTATTGTTTGTTGAGTGAAGCTTCGATGAACCTAGATCCTAGATCAGATGAATCTGTTTGTTTTTTGAGAACACTGATAGACTCAGCTGAAACCAGCCAACAGAAAATGGTCGCATATCATCGGTTAGGATGCGTTAAATTTCTTAGGAAAGATCTTGACGAAGCTGAGCAGCTCTTTGAGGCTGCTTTTAATTTGGGTCATACTTATTCCGTTGTTGGTTTGGCTAGATTAGGTCAAATAAGGGGTCATAAACGCTGGGCACATGAGAAACTCAATTCTGTTATTTCTTCCTCAACTCCACTTGGATGGATGTACCAAGAGAGCTCGCTATATTGTGAAGGACAAAAGAGGTGGGATGACCTTGAGAAAGCAAATGAGCTTGATCCTACACTGACATACCCCTATATGTATCGAGCTGCATCCTTGATGAGGAAGCAAAATGCCCAAGCTGCTCTTTCAGAAATAAACAGAATCCTGGGATTCAAACTGGCATTGGAGTGCTTGGAACTCCGGTTTTGTTTTTACCTTGCTCTAGAGGACTACCAGTTAGCAATATGTGATATACAGGCAATCCTCACACTTTGCCCAGATTATCGTGTGTTTGAAGGACGAGTTGCTGCATTGCAACTCCGCACACTTCTGCGTGAGCATGTGGAAAATTGGACAGAAGCTGATTGTTGGCTGCAGTTGTATGATAGATGGTCTTCGGTTGACGATATTGGATCTCTTTCAGTAATATACCAGATGCTCGAGTCGGATGCAGCAAAAGGTGTTCTTTACTTCAGACAGTCCCTGCTTCTCCTCAGGTAATTCTACTTTTTTGCTATAATGGCTGCTCAGCGGAATCTTTCATATTCTGAAACTTGTTCTTTACTTCTTGTTGTGAAATTCATATTTTCGACCTGTGAGGTGGCTTTCTGATATACTAGAACCTACAATTTCTTGGATCCATACACACTGCTAATATAAAAATCACTGGAAGCACAGAATAGGCGACCCTAGTTAGAATGATGCCTTATATCTTTTCACACTTGAATTAGGTCCAGTTTTTGCAGTGACTCCTCTTGATTTGCCTAGAGATTTGTTTATGGAAGTTGGGATAAGTATGAGATCTTGATAACCTAGTTTTGAAGAACACTTAATTTGTCTTAAAACACTAGCATTGAGAATGTAATGGGTCCCACAAGAATAGACTGTGGAAAGATTCATATTTCTGAACCCAACTAGTTTGTTATTGAAGCATAGTTGATTTAGGCTGCAGACTCTACAAGATCTAGTTCTTTACGATGTTTATTTCTTATTAGGATAGCTCCATTTGATTGCCATTTTAAATTGATTCCGCTCTCGTGGTCTGTTAAGTATTTCTTTGACAATTTTTTCCACTTCTCAATTTGCTCATCCTTAACTTCTATATTACTGTTGCTGCGTTGCGATTGATGATGGTTCCTTATTGACATGCTTTTCATTTACGCCTGCATCATGTTTTGGGACGAAATATAATTTAGGGGTACATTGTTAAGATAGCAAAATTTTTCTTGTATTGTGTTGGACCTTCAGGCTTTGTTGATGCTATATCTCATTTCATCTCCAAAGCTGCAGCTTGTCTCTGCTTTGTTTGTGTGTTCGACTGTTCCTTCCTATTTGGAAGGCCCTGGTTCTGGTGGGTACAAGAAATGATGTATTTTTCATACACTAGATAGGAAGGTGTGGAGGTCGCGGATAAGGGTAGAAGGCTAGTGTGGATGTGTGAGTTGTAGCTAGTAGTTAGGAGAGCTCTTGTGTAGCCGGATTAGTAATCCTAGGATTGTGTCCGTAGGTAGGAGACTCTAGCCAGGAGAGTTTGGGTGGGTGGGTGTCTTTGGGCTTGTGAGTGTATGTTACTACTAGGTGGGTGTCCTATTTCTTATTTCTTACTTCCTATTTCGTATTTCGTATTGCTCGTATTTCTTCTTATTTCATATTTCTCTGAGCTCTATTTGTATTATTCCTCCTTCATTATTTATGTTATGCCACACCCATCATGCTTCATGCTTCATTACGACCTTGTTTACTATTCTTTGTCCTGAGCCGGGGTTCTATCGGAAACAACCTCTCTACTTCTTGGAGGTAGCGGTATGGACTGCGTACATTTTACCCTCCCCAAACCCCACTTTGTGGGAATACACTGGGTTTGTTGTTGTTCATCTATAAAAACTATAGATTAGAGTCTTTTTTTAGTTTCAAAACATTTAAATAAACAAGAAATTACAAAACTTTTAAATAAACAAGACATTTTGGCCACCCCTAGGATCAAATGCTGCCATTGAAACTCCTTCATAATGTACCCGTTCCTCTATGCTTCTCCCCTTTAATACTTAGGTTAGTTCGCATGACGCAGGTTTCAAACCTAGCTGATGTTGTAATTTAAATTATATTAATGATTCCCGTCGTACCATAAGGAATTGCACTATTACTATTTGGGGTGTCAACTAGTGATTTTTCTTTTCCAAATATTTTTTTAGTTACAAAACATTTAAATAAACAAAAAAAAGTTGTGTTCGAATTCACACCAAAAATAGATGCATTGACCTTTCTCCAAAACCCATCAATCATTCTGGGATGGAGAAACTAATTCTTTTTTGGTTTCCTTTTTAGGTTGTTTCACTTCTTCTTTGAATTCTTTTTTCTTTTGGCCAGAAGGCAGAAGGTGGAGGAGTGAGAGGGTAGGGATCATCATTCTTCAGTCCACCAAACTCTTATTTGAATGGGACCCTGTTGTGCAGCTATGTCTGAAACAAAGTTAAACTCTTGTGTGATTAGGTGCAAGGTTGGAGCATAAGTGAAACTATTACAGTACCTTTTTGGATAAAGCAAAAGTATGGAGTATTTTAAAGAGGAATTATCAACAAACTGGAGTAAAAGATGACAAATAAGTTTGAAAGTTTCTATAAAAAGTGGTCTTATGTAATTTCAAAGTGAAAAGAGTGTGGGGAGAGATGAGGGTGAAAATACCTTTTTAATTACATGTGAGGAACTCTTGTCCCTCTCCCCCAACAATATGGGAAAATGTGGCTTAGTCCTGCAGGATAATTCCGCCACTGGCTACTTTCGAAGTAAATAACAGAGTAATATATCCACTATATCCTGAATGTCTCCAGGGGTAAATATACAATGCTCATGCCTGAAAATTATGTCTAGCAACTACTTTAGATACTTTTGATAATATCAGAAAATCTATATTACTGATTTCTGTGGCTTCATCTGAAAAAAGGGCAGCCCGGTGCACTAAAGCTCCCGCTATGCACAGGTCCAGGGAAGGGCCCCACCACTAAGGTGTATTGTACGCAGCCTTACCTTGCATTTCTGCTAGAGGCTGTTTCCAAGGCTTGAACCCGTGACCTCCTGGTCACATGGCAGCAGCTTTACTAGTTACTCCAAGGCTCCCCTTCATTTCTGTAGCTTCATCTCTTTGCAAAATTTAGTTTGGCCTATATAAGGTTGATTGCAAACTCTAGTATAATTCTAATGCTGTGAATTCATTCATTTACTTTAACCTTGTGTCCCTAAGACCGTGCTCATGCCGTCATGCCGTCTAGAACTTGAGGGCGTTTCCTAATCTTCTTAAGACGACTAATTTCAGATGATTTCAAGGCCTTGCCTAATAGTTATTAGTTTGCAATAAAATTTTCCTTCACCTCTGTGATATTTTTGACTCCCTCTCCATCTTGCTCGAAGTGAGGATTAGCATTAGCTCTTCTTTATTCTCTTCTTAGAGGATTATCTATCTATATGCCAATTCAACACTGTATAAGCAGAAATAGAGAACGGAATGTTGTTTCACACACTTTCATGCTTTATCAGATTGAATTGTCCAGATGCAGCCATGGGAAGTTTACAGTTGGCTCGCCAGCATGCATCTAGTGAACACGAACGTTTGGTCTATGAGGGATGGATCTTATATGATACTGGCCACTGTGAAGAAGGTCTACATAAAGCAGAAGAATCGATCAGCATCAAGAGATCGTTTGAAGCATTCTTCCTGAAAGCATATGCTTTGGCTGATTCTAGCCTTGATGCATCTTGTTCATCAACGGTCATATCACTTCTTGAGGACGCCTTGCGATGCCCTTCGGATAGGCTTCGCAAAGGTCAGGTATGTCACTCTCTATCCAGAATCTCCACAGCATTCAAAAATGAATTTCTTGGTTGCTATGCTAAATTTATAGATAGAATGCAGTAACTACATTGTATTCATAGGATGCTAGCAAGGAATTGTGGTGTTTTTTTCATTCTTTTTTGATAAGGCAAAGTTTATTAAAAAGGTACCTAGATGTTTCAAATTACAGGGAAAGAAAGAGTTAAACTAGCTTCTGCCACAGCAGGGTAACTACATTTTCCCTAGGGAGGTATGAGAATAATTCTCTCTCCTCAAATAACTTAAGCATTTAGATGCGTAGTTTTTCCCATCGGAAACGATAATAGAGCATCGAGAAGTCATGGTTCAAGGTTCACTATACCATATGCAATTCATACTTCTCACATGCTTAGCCAACATAATTCGTATTGCATTTGGAGAATTTAGATAGTATCATAGAAAGAGGACAAAAATGTCTCTCCCTTCTGAAGGTGGGACTGATATTTTTCTAATTATTTTGTTAAGTTGCTACTACTACCTATTTAGCGGTTGCTACTACTGTAAGTTTGCGTATCGATGACATATTTTCCTTGATTGAACTTCGGTAGGCCCTGAACAATCTTGGCAGTGTATATGTCGACTGCGGTAAATTGGATGCTGCAGCTGATTGCTACATCAATGCCCTAAAAATCCGGCATACCCGGGCTCACCAAGGTCTTGCTCGTGTCCATTTCTTGAGAAATGATAAGGTGGCTGCTTATGACGAGATGACCAAGCTGATTGAGAAGGCCAAGAATAATGCATCTGCCTATGAGAAGAGATCAGAGTACTGTGACCGCGACCGCACAAAGGCTGACCTAGAGATGGTCACTCGTCTAGATCCTCTTAGAGTTTACCCTTACAGATATCGAGCTGCAGGTAAAAGTTCTCTTTTCCTCACTTTCTTCAGTTTTTAGTTTTATTCGTCTTGATCTGGAGAAGAATAATGCAAGAATATTCTATGTTCTTTACACTTATTATAGACTTAGATTTGCATCTATGAAGATACTTTAATCCATAATCTATATACAACATCCATTACAACAACAACAACATAGCCAGTATATTCCCAGCAAGTGGGGTCTGGGGAGGGTAAGTGTACGCAGTCCATACCACTACCTCAAATGTGAGATAGAGAGGCTGTTTCCGATAGACCCCCGGCTCAAAATAAAGCAATCTAAGATAAAGACAAGGAATAGTAATAAAACAAGATACAATAGAAATTAACATATTTAATAAACCAAAAGCAAGATACTCCAAATACCACACCAAAACATACAACATCCTAAACTCATACTAACCTTCTACCTTAATTCGCCTCCTCCACAACTTCCTATCTGGGGCCATGTCCTCGGTAAGCTGAAGCTGCTCCATGTCGTGTCTAATCACCTCCCTCCAATATTTCTTCGGTCTACCTCTACCTCGCGTGAAATCATCCCTAGCCAACCTCTCACACCTCCGCACTGGGGCATTTGTGCTTCTCCTCATCACATGACCAAACCATCTATTAATAGTAAATATTATCGAATTACTCATTGGAACTAATAATAATAAATATTGTTTTTTTGTTTTTGTTTGTTGTTTTTTATTATGTCTTTGTCTAGAATGTTTTTTGTCTTGAGCTGGGGGTCTATCGGAAACCACCTCTCTATTTCCTCTCTACTTCACCTGGGAGGTAGTAGTACGAACTACATTTTACCCTGCCCAGACCCCACTTTGTGGGAATACACTGGGTATGTTGTTGGTGTACTCATTGGAACTCAAGTTCTTTATTGGATTTGATTTTATTAACAACATATACAAATACTACCCTTATAAGGTAGGGTAACGCCGTACACTCCTAAGTTGCTCCGACTCTCCAAAAATATTGCCATACCCGTGTCGAATCCTCAAAAAATGCCCTACTTTTGAAGAATCC
This sequence comes from Capsicum baccatum var. pendulum, assembly GCA_030864225.1. NCBI lineage: Eukaryota > Viridiplantae > Streptophyta > Magnoliopsida > Solanales > Solanaceae > Capsicum > Capsicum baccatum. The sequence continues at coordinate 66,906,993 of CM061558.1, read as the reverse complement.
AACGTCCTCCTAATGACATTTTTGAAGAGTCCTTGCAACGTAGGTACACTCTACCCTCCTCAGACTCAACTTGTGGCATTTCACTGGTTATGTTATTGTATGTCCAAATAGTAAAATCAAGATGGTCCTTTATGAGATAATTTAACCTCCCCCTCTATCTTTGCGCAGTTGGTAGGCATAGTATTTCCGACAATTGCAATATCTTCTTTGACAGCATGTAATAGTAGCTGTTTTTCATTAGGATTTTATCACATGAACTGCCAGTGGGAGGATCTTTTGCACTATCAGTGTTGCCTTAACCGATTATAGTGGGTTAATTACCGTTTTTATTCATCTGCATAGAACTTAAAAAACTCTTTTTGTTAATTGATCATAGTTCTGATGGACAACCACAAGGAGAAGGAAGCCATTGAAGAACTGTCGAGGGCCATTGCGTTTAAAGCTGATCTTCATCTTCTACACCTGCGAGCTGCGTTTCATGAGCATATAGGTGATGTTATGGGTGCATTGCGAGATTGTCGAGCTGCTCTCTCTGTTGACCCAAACCATCAAGAAATGTTGGAACTTCATAGTCGTGTGAACAGTCAAGAACCTTAAAGAACATTTATATGCAGGGAGAATAGGAGGGGAAACTTGTAGGAGAGGCACAAAGCAAAAAATTTTCGGACAAATTGGGAAAGACTTTTCACCTCCCCCGAAATTCGCCCTCCATTGGATGCCATAGTGAGCCCCTCTCCTTGTTTATCCTAGTTCCAAAATTTTGTAATATGCTCCGAAATTCTGTTAATATTATTTATATTTAATGAAATCTTTACTCTTTGTTTTATTTACCGTTTCTCAAAACTTTTGCAATTTTGGAAAAAATTTTCTCCAATTTTTTTTTTTTAATAATTTCTTCCTACATTTTTTTAATGGAGGGAAGCATTAGAGTAACTGGTAAAGTTGCTGTCATTTGATCAGAAGGTCACAGGTTCAGGTCGTGGAAACAACCTTTGACAGAAATGAAAGGCAAAGCTATGAATAATAAACCTTTGTGGTTCGACCCTTCGCGCATAGAATTTTGGTGCACTGGGCTGCCCTTAAATATTTTTGAAGTTAGGCTAGTATTTTGATTCTAATATGGGAAAAGTTGGCTAAATATATCCTTCGTCATATTTTGAGGTTAAATTTACTTGTCTACTTTGAAAAATTGGCTAAATATATCTTTCGTCATACTTTGGGATCAAATTTATCCTCAATGTCATACCCACAAAATTGCACAAACAAACATTTCCTCTCTCAGTTCTATTGGTCCATTTTTTTCGATAAACATACTCCTTCAACATGTAGTGTTGGTAGGTTGTTTACAAATGAACAAAAAGGTAAGGTGGAATGAGATAACACATGCATGAATTTAGAGAAAATGTCTATTACAAATTTGCTCCTGTTCAATTATATTTAAATTTCAAAATTTGGTATGCAATTTTATGTGTATATAGATTTTATTAGTGGACAAGTTTGCCGAGCAAATGACATGATAAAAAAAATTTGTATAGATTCAAATTTTATACAAAAACATAAAGAATGAAGAGATGTCAGGATTAACACATAAGTAAACTTCTTAATTCAATCATCTAGAGAAATATTCAGTGAGCTTAATCTCTTGCATTTGATTTTCAAGTGGCATTTTGTATCATGAGCTTTGCATTGATGCGGATTCATGAACTGATGGAGTGGTATATTTGTTTGTGTTTGTACTGATGCAGATCTATTTTTCATGAACTATGCACTGATAAATATTCAATGGTTTAATCTTGTTGGAAAAATTTGACAACGAAATGGAGAGAGGTATATTTGTTTGTCTTTTTTAGTGGCTCGAGTTGGGTCGTGCGAGTTAGATTAGGGTGTGTTTATTTTTTAAAACTAGGACATTTAACGTTGATTTGAGCTTTTCTACTAAAATAAAGGTAAATGTGAAAAGTTTCTTAATAATGAGGGTAAATTTGACCCCAAAGTATGACATCGAGAGTAAATTTGACCCCAAAGTATGACATCGAGGGTACATTTGACCCCAAAGTATGATGAAAGATATATTTAATTAATTTTTTAAAGTAAAGGAGTAGATTTGGTACCAAAGTATGACAATAGAGGTAAATTTGATCTCAAAGTACGATAAAATATATATTTAGCTAATTTTCTAAAACGGAGGAATAAATTTTACCCTTATATTATTGTGTACTCGTTTGCTAAAAAGATTATTCCTTTTCCCCACTAAGTTTATCGTAACAATTTCACACAGTGTCCCTTTTTGGACTTATTTATGTTTTTGTAACTGACACTCAATTTATATTTTTTTGCACCATATGAACACCAAGTTTCATAAGGATGCTTCCTCCTCTTTCCCACTCTCTTTACTCTTGCACTTGTAGTCCCCATCCCCACTCCTCCACATTCCTACCCTTTTTGTCATCTGGAACCTCCCATAATATTTTTTTAGGTTCTATAAATAAATGCTTTTAGAATAATATTTTTTTTGTTTACGTAATGAACACAAGAAAATAAATAAGAAATACACTTATTTTTTTAGAGAACACTTTATACTGAAGATTCTTTGTAAATTGAAATCGCAAGAGACTCATATTTGTTATATGTGCAATTAAAAGGAATCCAGATTAGAAATCAGAGTAATGGTTGCTATCCAGATGATGTTCTTGAGTATAAGAGGTTTATTTTTAGTGTATTAGAAGAAAGGTCAGTTGAGGCATCATCCTTGGAGCAACTTGTGATGTCAACCAAGAGTAGTCTTATGATGTTGGAGAGTTGCAACTCCCCAAACTAAAGGGGAAACTGAGAGATTTATTTGTCTTTGAACAATCAACAAGTGCTTATTCAGAAGAGAGAAAAGAGAATTATTGACTAAAATAATTGAATGCCTTACAAAAAGAAAGTAATTTGGCATATAACAAACTAAGAAAACTGAAAGAGAAAGTTATGACTAACTTTCAAAAGTCACATGCCAGCAGTCTTTAGTAAAATACTTTCTAACTAACTAGTCAGCTAAATTTAAAACAAATTGAATCGCACAAGTCAAACTAAATTGAATTATACGCTGGATCTTAACAAACTACCCTCCCCTTCAAAAATAAATATCCTCGAGGATTGGAGCTAGAAAATCTGAGTTGGAAACTGTGCGAGTCCTCCCATGTGCTGTCATTACAGGTTGTGTTCGACCACTTCACCAAAACTTGCGCAGTAGCATGACAATTCTTAAGAGCCAACCTCCTATACAAGATGATCTCTAAGTATGAACAATAGGTAGAGTAGGAAGCATTATGTTCCACCTTTTTTTAAGCTGAGAAATTTGAAAAGTTGGATGAATTCTGGAATGAACAAGCAAAGTTAATATTGTAGGCCATAAGATCCCACCCTTTAAATGATCTAAAAGGGACCATAAAACTTAGCTGATAACTTTTGGAATGCGTGATCTTTCAAGGAAAGCTGTGTGTAAGGCTGCAACTTAACATAAACCTAATCACCAACTGCATAAGACAATCATTTTTCCTTATTAGCCTTAGATTTTTCATCATTTTATAAGCCCTTAAGAGAGGAGATTTCATAGTTCTTAAGGTGGCCTCTCTGACTTGAAGGTTCCTATCCACCATCACTAATCAGAGACGGAGCCAGGATTTTAAGTAAGGGGGTTCAATATTCAAAGAAAACTAAGTCGAAGGAGGTTCAACACCTACTATAACCACATAAAAATAATCTTAATCATGCATAAATAGTATATTTTTCCGGCGAAGGGGGTTCGGTGGCCCTGCCTCTGTAACTAATCTAGTGACAACCATTGAGGCTACTCTATTGACCCGTCAAAAGTCATGCATATGAAATAATACTTCAAACATCTTCTGCCGACCTCTGTTTATCCATTTGTCTGGGGTGGTATACATGTGAAGTGAGCACGTTAACCTTCTGAAGCTTAAATAACTCCCTCCAGAGCTTTCTGGCAAAAGCATATGCTATCCGATTCCACAAATTTGGGCATATCATACAATTCAAAAACATGATTCATTAAGAATTGCTCCACTTCTGGAGCTATATAAAGGTGCTTCAATGCTATGAAATGGACAAATTTACTTAATTTGCCACAAATATGACATCATTGCTCACAATTATATTATCATTTTTGCTCTAAATTTCAGCTTGCCATTTATAGTGAGGATTGATAGATGACCGTCTGTAATTGAAGACTGAGGTTTTCTAAAGCAGGATCCAACTTCAATATGATTTAACTTCATCCAACAACTCCACTTGAATTCAAGAAATAATACACAAGTGAATAGGGTCCTCCCTCCTAGACAAAACATCTGCAGTTCTCCTTACCCTTCTTGTAAACTACAGCATAATTATACCCAAGGAGTTTAACCAACCAATTTCTGCTTACTTGGATGGTTTTCTTTGGTCTAGTGAGTATTTAAGACTGATGATTAATCTTGATAGTTAAGTGTCTTAATAGTAGATAAGACCTCTATTTTTGTATTACAGAAGGGCCAATAACTCCATTTCATAGACAAAAAGGATTTGTTTCTAGTAGATAGTTTCCTGCTAAAAAAGGTTATAGGCTTCCCTTCACTTGCCAGCACAACTCCATACCTTCTCATGAGGCCTCTATCTCTATAATGAATTTGTGAGAAATAATGGAGAAAAATATTATTGAATTGTTGTCTCTAAATTATTACATTGAGATCCTATTTATAGACACTACATTTCAATTTTATTCCTAATAGGATACTACATTACAATCCCTTTTCAAGTAGAATTCAATATATTATTCCTATTCATATTCTAACACTCCCTCTCAAGCTGGTGTATACAAGTCATATGTACCAAGCTTGTCACAAATGTAATTAATACGAGGACTGGTGAGGGACTTGGTGAAGATATCTGCAAGTTGATTACTTGACTTCACAAATTTTGTAACAACACCTCCCAAGAGTATCTTTTCTCTGACAAAGTGACAATCAATTTCTATGTGCTTGATCCTCTCAAGGAACACTAGATTAGATGCAATATGAAGGGCTGCCTGATTATCACATACAAATTCCATCTTACCAGTTTCTCTAAATTTTAATTCTCTCAGCAATTGCTTGATCCAAACTAGCTCCCAAGTTGCTGCAGCCATTGCTCGATATTCTGCTTCGACACTAGATCGAGCAACCACACTCTGTTTCTTACTCTTCCAGGATACCAAATTTCCTCATACTAAAACACAATATCCAGATGTAGAACGTCTATCAGAGAGTGATCCTGCCCAATCAGTATTTGTATATCCAATGATATGCTCATGGCCTTGATCTTCGAAGAGTAGTCCTTTACCTGGAGATGACTTTATATATTACATAATCCGAACAATTGCATCCCAATGACTATTACAGGGGGAAGTCATAAACTGACTTACAACACTCACAGAAAAAGTGATATCAGGTCTAGTCACTATGAGATAATTCAACTTTCCAACCAACTGCCTATACCTTCCAGGATCACTGAGTGGCTCCCCCTGTCCTGGCAGAAGTTTAATATTTGGATCCATAGGAGTGTCAATGGGTCGACATCCCATCATTCCTGTTTCCTCAAGAATGTCTAAAGCACACTTGTGTTGAGAAATAACAATACCTGAGCTGAACTGAGCAACCTCAATCCCTAGAAAGTATTTCAATCTGCTAAGGTTTTTAGTCTGAAAATGCTGAAAGAGACGTTGCTTCAAGTTAGTGATACCATCTTGATCATTGCCGGTGATAACAATATTGTCAACATAAACCACCAAATAAATACACAAATTTGGTTCAGAATGGCGATAAAACACTGAATGATCAACTCCTCTACGAATCATGCCAAACTCCTAAATAACTGTGTTAAACTTTTCGAACCAGGCTCGAGGGGATTGTTTCAAACCATAGAGTGACTTGTGCAATCGACATACAAGGCTACTAGACTCCCCCTGAGCAACAAAACCAGGTGGTTGCTCCATATAAACTTCTTCCTCAATATCACCATGCAGAAAAGCATTCTTAATGTCCAACTGATAAAGAGGCCAATGACGAACGACAACCATAGAGAGAAAAAGATGGACTGATGCTATTTTAGCCACGGGAGAGAAAGTGTCACTATAATCAAGCCCAAATATTTGTGTATATTCTTTGGCAACAAGGCGAGCCTTCAGTCGATCAACCTGACCATCTCGACCAACTTTGACTGTATAAACCCAATGACAACCAACAATAGATTTACCTGCAGGAAGGGAAACAAGCTCCTAAGTACCACTCGTATGTAAAACAGACATCTCATCAATCATAGCCTGTTTTTATCCTGATTGGAAAATGCTTCACCTGTAGTCGTAGGAATGGAAATAGAGGACAAAGATGATACAAAAGCATAATACGGTGATGACAAACAATGATAACTCAAGAAAGTATAATGTGGGTTAGCATTACGAGTGAATCTTATACCTTTTTGAAGTGCAACTGATTGACTAGGAAGAGGCAGGTCCGCAGTAGGGGAAGCGTCAGACGCAGGACATGAATCATCTAGGACTGATACTGGACGTGGGCGCTGGTGATAAGTCAAAAATGGTGGCACTGTGGCTGGAGATGGAGAAGTAGCCGTAGATTCCTCAAAGATTGGTGTGGGTAAGACTGGAGGTATGGGTAAAACCTCAGAGATATTAAGATGATCAGAAGATGTATAGTAAGGTTGAGATTCAAAGAATGTGACATCAGCGGACATAAGGTAGCGCCCTAAATCAGGTGAGTAGCATCGGTACCCTTTTTGAACTCGAGAGTAACCAAGGAAGACACATTTGAGAGCACGAGGGGCTAATTTATCTTTTCCCGGGGCTAAGTTATGAACAAAACATGTGCTCCCAAAAACATGAGGGGGATAGAGTAGAGATGTGCCTGAGGAAATAGTATGGAATGTGGAACCTTATTCTGGATCGAAGATGATGACATTCTGTTAATGAGATAGCAAGATGTGAGGACCGCATCGCTCAAAAATCGCAGTGGAACATGGGATTCAATGAGAAGAGTGGGAGCAGTCTCAATGAGATGCCTATTTTTTCTTTCTGCTATACCATTCTGCTGAGGGGTGTATGGACATGATGTTTGGTGAATGATTCCTTGATGAGTCATAAACTCCTGAAACTGGGAGGATAAGTATTCTAAGGCATTGTCACTACGAAAAGCACGAATAGAAACACCAAATTGATTTTGTATTTCAGCACAAAAACTTTTGAATATAGAGAATAACTCGGAACGATCTTTCATTAAGTAAACCTAAGTACATCTTCAAAAATCATCGATGAAAGTAACAACGTAATGAAATCATAACGGTGAACTGACTCTACTAGGACCCCAAATATCAGAATGAACTAATGAGAAAATAGACTCTGAGCGACTCTCAATTCAACGTGAAAATGTAGCACGGGTGTGTTTTCCAAGTTGACACGACTCACAATCTAATATGGATAGACTAGACAAACTAGGCACCATCTTTTGTAGCTTGGATAGACTAGGATGTCCCAAACGTCAAGACAAGTGATGAAGTGAGGGGCTTCTTCCGTTCTTCAACTGCTTGTGTGCGTCTTCATTCCAAGTGAAATTTCCTTTCTCTAAGAGGTATGTCAATGGTCTAGCAATGACACCATTTCTTTCCATAAATCTTTAGTAGTATCTTGTCAACCAAAGAAATTTCCTAAGAATTTGATGATCTAACTCAACAGCCAACCCAAAATAATGTTTACCTTGTCCCAATCAATAGACGCTCCAACACCAAAGATCATTTGTCCAAAATAATCAATTCGAGTTTCCTGCTCTTTTTGACAAATAGTATAGTGACCCTTATTACCTCAAAGTTTGTCCCAAAAGCATCAAATGATTGGATGCCATTAAATGAAATAAGAATATATATTCTGAGATAGTACTGGAATATTTTGTTCATCAAACTTTGGAAAGTAGAGAGATCATTAGTAAGGCCAAAGGCATTACCAAGAACTCAAAACAACTATGATGAGTCCTAAGAGTTGTCCTGGAAATTCCATATTTCCATATTCTGATTTGATGATAGCCCAACATCAGATTTAGTTAGCAAAAAATTTGGCCCCATTCAATTCATTAAGCAATACATCAATCATTGAAATGGAAAAAGTATCCTTAACAATATAGTTGTTAAGTTTTCTCTAGTTTACATACCCCAAGCTTCTATCTTTCCTTTTCACTATGACAATTGGTGAAGAGTAAGGGCTAATGTTAATCCCTTATCACTCCAGTAGACAATAATGCTTTAACCATTTTTCAGTTTCCTCTTTCTGTATAGTAGAGTAATTGTATGGCTTGATATTGACAAGAGTGGTCCCTCCAACATTATTTTATGGTTATGGTTCCTATTTTGTGGTAAGCCTTTTGGGACTTCAAATAGGTTACTGAATTCTTTCAAGAGTCCCTGCAAATTAACCTTGTCATTTTCAACTTTACTCTGGCCCTCTAATCTCCAAAGATAGGATTCAGAGGCAATTTCTGTTGTAAGAACTCCCACAGACAATACATATAACTCTGCAGGCTTTGCCAACAGCTTGTCTATCTGGCCTTGCTTTAGCTGTAAGAACTCCCACAGACAATACATATAACTCTGCAGGCTTGACCAACAGCTTGTCTATCTGGCCTTGCTTTATGTAGCCTCTTCATTCTAAGTGAGATTTCCTTTTATAAGAGGCATGCCATTGGTCTTTCGAATCACCTTAGAAAAAGATCGATCTGTTTAAATATGAATTCCACATAAGAATACGAAACCAAAGACCCATATAACTATACTTTGAATTCAGATTCAAAAAGTCAACCCAAAAGTTAAGCCTGAGCCCATAAGAAAAAACTGAAATTATATTGAAAATTTTTGTTACCCATAATTTAAGAAGTTCAAATCTGAAATTTCATTAAAAATAGAATTGAAATCCGACCTTGAAATCATCAGTTTATCAAACTTTAATTTTACCAAGAGAATACCAAAATTTCAAGTTAAAAAACCAAGAGTGAAGGCAAAACCATGAAATAATTAGTGGGGAATGATAAAATTATGATTTAAAAACCTACCCAAGGTTTAAAAACCACGAGTTCTCAAGCTTCAAAAAATGGTGAAAATGGGGTTTTGATTGTTAAAAGGAATTAATACTGCCAGGTGCCTTTTACTCTTCAGGAACACAAAAGATCCATCGCGATTGTGACTGGTCTGACCCAGGTGACCGTTGCGATTGTGAGAGGACCATCACGAACGCAATGAAGAGGTTTTTCCCCGACCCAACCCAGATGAATTTGCTCTATGCGATCACAGTGTCCCCTTTGCAATCGAAGTTCTTTCTCCACGATCGCGATGGAAGCATTGCGAGCGTGAAGAGGGCCGAGGGGCTGCACCAGCAAGAACTGACAGAAGCTAAGGCAAGGTGCAAAAACGTCCCGACTCAACCCTTGTAATGCATTCAGAATCCCATGAAAGTAATCTCACTATACTACTTGACCAAATTCGACATTCCAGTTCAATTTAAATGTCGGTTCCAATAGATTTCATTAACATCAAAAGTTGATCGAAGTCAACTCTAGGCCAAAATTTCCAACATCTCGTCTAAATGCTCAAAAACTCGCCGAAAGATCTGAGATACGAACCAATCATGGTGCTGATAAAAATCGACATTCGAGAGCTGATAGAATTCTCATAAGATGCTCGGATCTCAAAATATTGACTAAATTCAACCATTCCAACTCTAAGCTTTCCAAAATGAAAAACTCGATTAAATCTCGCCCAAATGCCTCAAGCGTTGAGGAACCTACTATCACAACCCATAAATAGCAATTGCAAGGTGGGGTAGGATGATTTAAACATGCCAAAATTTAAAAATCACAACTAGGAGTGTAACAATGGTACAGTTGATAGAATAACCCAGAAATAAGCATTATGACTTTGAAAACTATTATTTAGGAGGTTTGATATAACAAGGATGGATTGCTTGAGGTACGATGAGAACAAAAATATTTCAATACCGGTAAGAATTTCTACAATAGTCTGAGGGCATGATTGTATCGATAAAGATTCAACAGTTCAATGATGAAATACATAGATATATTATTATCTAATGAATAGTTGAAAGTTTCAGAGGACCAACAAATGGGGTAAGAGGATAGTGATTGTGATAAAGTATGAATTTTTTTTTTCTTATAATGAGGTTCGAGGTGGTATGACTTAGTTTGAAATTCGCATGAAGTATGTTCTTTCTACATCATGAAATGGAGGTACAATAGAGAGAATTTTTGTGGTTTGAGTTTGATGATAAGACAGTCATAGTGACACATTATCTACTTGATTAAGATCATGAGGTATGCTAATATTGATCATAGACTGGGTTTATGTAAGTATGAGATGAATACTATGGGGTAGCATGGCGATTGAATGAAGATCAGGGGGTAAAGAATTCTTGAATGAAGATTGTTATTAGTTTTAGGCCAACTAGGGAAAGTTTCCCTAGAGTCAGTTTAATGAGAATATGTAGCGATACTTCATTATCAATGGGCACATGTATAGGTTTTTTTGAAATGCGGATAAGGGTGCGTGCTATTTTTGTCATGACCCCGGTTTCACGGATTGTGTAGGCATCTATCCAACTCTATCCTAGATGGGAGAACGTTTACTACCCAACCACTCAATTAATGTGGAAGATATTTTAAACAACTTTAAATATAAATAAATCAACAAATAAATAGTTTTTTTAATTCAAAACACATTTATTACATAAATACATTGCAGAAGTACATTAACAATTTTCTTGAACCTAATATAAATCGGTGCAAGAGCACTAAACAAATAAGAGGATGAGCCAACACGGAACATCCATGTAAGAGTAGAATGCCAGGGGCTGCTGAAGAGTAATCACTGCCCGCACTTATAGAAATTCACCTACAACATGGCTATATATATCTCCCAAGGAGATATAGTAAGTGTAGTATCAGTACAACCACAAATCCTGGTAGGTATCATCGACTGATTAGGTTAAAAACAAATAATAGCACTAGAAATCAGGGAGGGATCATGACGAAAATAAATTCTCACAAAACTGACCTTACTTAAGTCTTTTAGAAATTTACCCAACTCTCACCTTACACCCCCTCTTTTATAAAAGTTCTATTGATCTTTACCAAAACAGCCAATTAATCACAAAACCCTAGGTACTACTAATGACCATGTTATTTACACACTTTACGTCCTTAAACGACATCTGCAATTCTAAACTCCTAACAATTCTGACCCGCTATTCTATATTTGAGTACCCACTGACACGACAACTATTCTCGCTCTCAAGGAGACAACACGATCCAGACAAGGTAACGCAATGGCTTACACATAATAGCATACATACAAAAGATACAATCTACATACAAAGCCAACGCATACCTTACATTTATGTAGTCATGTCCATCACTTACGCTCAAATAAGTTAGTCCACAATAATCATGACAATATATCTGCCAACTTTTTAATATGAATGCATACATGTAAAGTGTACATACATACTAGGGTCAACAGAGACTCTCAAAATGGCCTGCAAGGGACGAGTTCAGTGTATGTATCAGTGTCAGGGTGTCACAACTCGAGCTGAGGCCCTGACCGCAATGGATATTCCAAATCACAAAGGCCTGAGAGACCCCTTAGCATACTATCATAAGCATAATTAATATAAAACAGAAGTGCGGAAGATATAATGAAATTCAAGGGAAACTTATAATCAAACTATGTCAACAAAGTTGTGACAATACAATAACCAAATATCGTATACAAAACCTCTACTGAATACTAACTGTTTAGGTCGGGACAAGATCCCCACCTGGACTATAAACTGAAAGAAGTTAACATGTGAATAAATGCTTTTTGAAAGAAAGATGGCTCACCAACTCTGTCATATCCAAATATTCTAGATGTGATGGACCATGGAATTGTGCCTCAGAACCTACTTTATGAAATAATGCAGTCGCCACGAGGATGGCCAATACTTGAAATATATTGGTATGTAGAACAATCCAAAAACAACATATTTTTCATATAAAATAATTGAGAGCATTGTGAAAATAATTCAACATAATAGAGATTTAAACGCATGGGCATACTTAAAAGAACTTCAATCAACCTTGTAAAACATAGAATCAACTCTTTGTTTTATTTTTGAGCTCTGTGGCGTATCCGACATGGTCTGAAAATACCCCACAAGCTATGTAGGGTCCGACATTGACTCGTCAGTCAAGCCCTCAATCCGAGTTTGCCGCAAGGATCGGAGTGTCTGGTCTAGTATACAACTGCATATAGCAAGTATACAATGACCGTCCATATTTCAGGACAAGATCAATCTTGCGTCGGCAAAATACGATTTTGAGCTATGAGTTGTCTGAACCCGTGCCTTCTCGGTTAGCCACCTAACTCTCTTTAATCCCATATTTTGGCCTCTTAAAACATGCATACTTTCTAAAAAAACATGGTTTGAAGTTTAAAAAATCTGTAGTTTGGTCTGGTGTAAGTCTGTCATGGCATTTGTCTTATTTGGTATCGTTAAACCAAGACTTGCAAGCCGTACAAGCTATGTCATATTATGTCATATCGCGTCTATAGCCCTTTATTCAAAAAACATATTATTTGACCACTAAAAATGATTGAATTATCACACGAGAGTTCTTATTTCAAAAGCACATAAAAACTTATGCAAAACACTCTTCTTTCAAAACTTTAACATCGTGTGGCCATCATATTCATAAATCACATGGAATTCTTTCATTTAACAAAAAAGAGCATTTATCAATAAGAAAACACCTCTTGGCCACATGGAAAAGGAAAATGCATAGTTGATTAAGAGGCATTTAAAACTCAAGTTTATCATCATTCATTAAACAATCTTAACACTAGTCAATAAATAAATTTCATGGTCGAAAAGGGGATACATAGTTCATGCTCTCAAATCCACTTCAAAATCCATAATACATGCATATATTTCGTATTTATTTGAGAACCCACAACCATTGTCAAATACATAATTCTTATCATAAAACAGGGGTTCATACTTCAAACACTTCAAAACTTATAACATATGCACATAATCAAAATCTTAAACTTAAAGAAAACCCCATGGTAAATGCATAATTCCATCATAAGATTGGGGTTGCCAAATTCATATTTTTCAATCAACTCCAAAGCCTTAAATTACATACATACATAATAAGGATTATTAAAATCAACATACTTATTCCCATATTTAGGATAGTTCTACATACCTTTTGATAGAGGAAAACTGAAGAAAAACCTCGAGTTTGGAATCTACAAGCTTTAGAATTGAGAAAACACTTCTTAATGTTCTTGAGAGGAAGAGGATAAGGGTTTAAGGCTTTTCATTAGTTTTGAACGAATTTAGGCTTATAAAACGGATTGGGAGAGTTAGGGGGTGAAAGAACCATTTTGCCCTTGATTTAAAGTAGGAAAAATGTGTTTTAACGTCTGAAAAAGAAGGGTCAAGCAGTGGACCCAAAAGCATAACTCCAGCTTTGCCTTGAGACTCCAAACACGATGCACCAATATTGCCTGGCGACCCCAATCATGCACCACCCTGGACAATGTCTCACTAAAGCACTCATAACTTTTAACTCTAAACTCGGATTGATAAACGATCAGTGGCATTGGAAAGAGGACTCGAAGAGATTTAATTTGATATATAGTAGTCTATATAACTCATTATATTCTAGGATTAATGGTTGTTGAAAGTTGATCTAAGTAAAATCATCAACTAAAATTCAATCGGTAGGAAAGTGCTCCACTTAACTTTGAGCTAGGAGATATTTATGACTTCAATCCATCTCCGAATATATTACCACACTAAAGAATTATTGTTCACACTTATTTCTAAATATAAATTATTGGGTTCGGGTCTATATACGTAGGAAGGATGGTTCAAACTTTAACCCGAAAGTGTGGGGTATTACATTATCTCCTCCTTGGGATCATTCATCCTTGAATGATGAATAGGAACTTGTTGAAGCTATAGAAGTATGGAATAAAGGACGTAACCTCACATTAGGAATTTTCCCTCAATGAGACATATATACACATTCAAGAAGAGCTTCATGACATCACTAAGTGAATCGTGTAAACACGACGCATGAGATAATAAGAATTGACATAGAGATGACCTTGCACATGAGTTCTATGGATCATAATCATCACAACATAAGACATGAATTTATTTGGTGATCAGGTTCTGATTTACATTGATACTAAACATGAAATAAGGTTTTGTGGGACATAGGAATAGAGGTATCCTCCACCTCACATGATACGACCAATGAGCCTTAAATTGAGTGACACCACTCGATTATGCTCTATACAATGAATTACATACTTCATCATTTCCAACTTACAATTTCCCCACAACATACCTAAATACAAGAGTATGAATCCCACCATATAGTACTTCCATGTTGAAGCCTAACCCGAAGTTAAAAGGTGATAGCTTAAGCTATGGGACCCTATACTTTACATCCCTTTAAGAATATTACTTCACCTTATCACTATAATTAAAAAACCCCAGTTATTAATCAAGGAATACTAACCACATAGCACAATGGTTGGCGTATCCATCAATCACAACATTCAATCCTACCTTTACTACACCCACTTTATGGATGTCCCCACTAAAACCAACAACTTCAATCACCCTCACAAAGATTTTCACCACATGTTTCCTTCCTAACTTTTTCACATATGGAAAGTTCATCTCCTTCTTCCATATTCACCTACAACCTTGGCTCGAGTAGTCACACTAAAATTTAACATAATAAGAAACATCTACTCTCTTATCTAAGACATTACAATGCATCCATAACCGCTATCATGGTAGCATAAGAAGGGTCATTGAAGGACTAGAACACAAGCATCACGAATGGAAGTAACACTATTCAATTCTAACTTATATTTGTTGGTTTACTCAAGGTGGGGCCTGAGATATAAAATATGAAACAATAGGCATGAAGTGCTTCATATATCACATGTCTAGATCATTAATAGAGAATCGTTTGAGTATAAACATAGCACAACATGAGTTCTTAGGGTTAGGCATAATGAGAAGCATGAGCGCATATATCATGAGTTGTATAACATAAAGTCGGGATTCATATATTCAAGGGATAACACAGGGATTACTGCTCAAAGCTATAACTTCTCATTTTTAAGAGCTTAGAATAACCATGAGTTTGCATAGATAGAATCACTTTGTGCTAAGACATAACATAAAATGAATTGACAACATATAGAGAATATAGTTAAGCATAAAGTGATACATGGATTTATGGATCATGAGCGACATAAAATAGAGCTTGAATACTTGGAAGCTTGAATTGCTTAAGGACATTATTACTTCTAGTTTGGAGGTCGAAACATAGACACAAGGTACATAGAGAACTCAAACCTTAGGTATAGGCATGACTTGAATACATAAGACATTTGTAGAACATTCCCTTAAACTAAAGTAGGAGGAGTTTACTAGAATAGGAATATATTTATCATGGTTCTTCCCTAAACTTGCTACCATGAGAAAATTCAAGAACTACCTCAGTCCATCATCTCCCCCTTAGATCAAAGTCATAATCCTAGACTTGCGGACATATCCTCTCATCAAATATATAACCACAACTCTCACTACAAAGGGGGTATCATTATACACATAAATTCTAGGCTCACCCTAATAAACTATTATAAGAAAAGTACTAACTTCTTACTATTACATTCCTTCTAGGGGCACTACGCTTAACTTCCTCTAGCCTCTAAGCTTGAACTCTAACCCCAATGCATTTCAACCTTAGTTTGGGAATGAAGAGTGACCCTTTTGAGAGAATATGAAAGTTTTAAGGCTTAAAAATGGGTTATGAGAATATTGGACGGTCTATAGGACATTAAAGGACCAAAATAACCTTAAAACACTTTAAAATATCCTATTGACAAAAGTAGGGAGGTCCATGGTGCGAAGCCCAAGGCAAACCTCCAGCTTTGTGGCACAATGCCCAATGTAAAGCAGTAGCTTCGTAGTGCACAACCCAGCACAAAGATAAGGCAGCGAATAATTGCGAGCTCCTTCGCAGTGCGAAGCCAATGCAACCCTAACCCTTCGCGACATACAACCTCTTTTTGGTCCCAATCTTTTCCCCAACACACCCAAACTCTTTTTGAACTATTTTACACTCAAGATAGGGGTTATTTAGGATCCTTTAAGCTGGATTTTGGCCCCTATAACAAACCAGATATTACAAATTCACTTTTCTTACACTAGTCCTCAAATACATGTATATATACACAATATACATATATCACAATTATCCCCTCAAATATTTCATAAGTTATCAACCTAGTCCCTTTTCATACACTATATCAAGCCTACTAATTCATTCCCACAAATTGATGACATCCAAGTAACACCTCCTTTTATATGATGATACAGTCACTATCAAGATATAATAACCCAACTAAGGTTGGGGTTGAATTCTAAAGGAACATGTGGTTTTACAGATCTCAGTAGTTATAGTCAATAGGCAGAACATAAAAAGTAAATGGGGGAGGGGGGGTTATTTGTAGTAATCTCTAACAAAGAACAATATTAACTTGGTTGAAATCAGTCGTAAGTGAACACTAGGATTGTGTTCCCCCTGGATCTTCAACTCCGTAGACTTATCATGCATTGTTGAACCAATCCAATACCTTGCATGTAGAATTGATAAGTTATGTACCTCCTAAAGTCTTTTGGATGAGTAGGAGGATTTCACCCTTTACTTTTTGAGTCTCAAGGTGTCGCACTGCTAGCCCTTATCTTGATCCCAATGAACGATTACCTCTTTTGTGTTAAATTATTAGATGATACCTAAACGTCCTATGCAGATAGAACCTAGAAGCGTGGATTGACAATTAATCTTCAAATTACTATTGTCTTTATCATTTTCTAATAACTACTCTTTTGGAGTAAGTAGCAATATCTAGGTGAGATCCTAATGTGTGCACCCATTAAGAAGTCAATCATAACAAAGATAAAACACTGTATGCCATTGGTATTGGTTCAGATCAACAATCGCACTTTCCATACTTCATCAATTTGCTAGGGTTTCCACAAACCTAGGTATGGGTTTTAACTGCTCATGATTGTGAAGAAATTAATTTCATAACAGAAAGCGTAGATGAAATCACAATGGTAAGATGAATAAAATCCCACAACCGTAAACTGAATAATCAATCAAAGTCAGTACAAGAAAAATCTTAAGATCAAAGATGGATCTTGAAGTCAAAATATATTTCTGAGTGTTAAAAGTGCATCATTCTTACTAAAAAGTACATAAGGGGTACTACCAGTGGTCTGGCCCAGGAAGCAGGTGTAGACCGCAGGTACTAGATGGATAATTTCCTGCAAGTCAGCTCTAGGGATTTTTGGTTTCTGGCACCCGCTTTATCTACATGCGGTCTGTAGGTTGACTTAGTAGGTGCAGAGAGTCAGTTTTTCAACTTTTCTTTGACTCTCGAACATGCATTTATCACGATCAAGATGGAAAATATCCCAAACATCTATTATCACTCCAAAAGTGGCTAAAAATATTTTTTTTACCTTTTACTCAAACTTATCATCCAAAACATGGTTTCTTGCAAAAAAATACCCAAAACAGATATATCAACAAAAAGGCCTCAAAAACTTGCATATTTTCCTCATTTTAAGCATCGAAAGTGCTATACTTCTATAGCACACCCTCAACTTAGAATATTTGCATGTCCACAGGCAACAAAAACACAACAAAACAAAAATGACACTTAACTAGGAGAATCTAAGCTATTCAAGGTAGTCCTTCATCACATTCAGTTTAAATCACAACATCCCCTCTAATCTCAATTTTCAAAACCAGCTGTGTATGAATATGAAGCGCAACAATGTGACACAATGGAATCAAGCTATGATAATTAAATTAGCAATAGACTACCACTAATATATACAAATTACACTACCCGAACAAGCAAATAGCCAACAACATAACTCAAGTGCTCTCATAACAAAGCTGTCCCACTCACTTTTATGAAATCATGCATGTCAATGTAGGTACGGTCAAGAGACACTTACACTCAACAAAGAAGTTCCAATAAATGCATGTCAAATACCATAGGCTTGCCCTTATTTTCTTTACCTTAGCCTTCAGATAGTCAAGTTAGGATCACTATAGGACTTTTATTGGCTTATAATGTAGGTTTGGGGGCTGGTATGGTATGTATGGACATATGAAGTGACTAAGCTTCCTTGGCACTACACTAACTTTGAGGTCTCACTTATTTGCCAATTTTATTTTTATTCCACCCTTATTTCTCCATTTTATTCTTTTATGCACATTCAGGTTGGGTGTGGTGTTTTATTTTTTCTTTTTTTCTTTTTCATAATTTTTTTTCTTTTTCTCTTTTTTTTTGCTACCACACCCAACCCTACTTTCTTTTTATCTTATGTTACTCTTCTTCACACCCACTTTACATTATGCACCCTTATGATAGCCACCCTCAACTTAAGAGATTTGCCTCAGTTGAGGTGCACAATATCAAACGAGGACCTGAGATAAAGCAATTAAATTATAATACAAATAGGAAGGTGAATAGTGAAAATAAGAAAAAATAGGCTTACAAAGCTCAAAGAAGGGATCAATGAATATAATGCACACATGGAAGGTTATTTAGGCTAAAGTAGACTAAAATAAAAAATGATCTATGATCCTTTCCTAGCCAACTATCCTTCAACCTAGGAAAGACTAACCAGGAAAGTTCTGAATTCAACATACAAAGGGAACTAGGTAGTATCTCACTCATATAACACAGAGTCAATGTCACCAACTACTACCTATCTAGTTCATGCAATTGTCAGCAAATGGTTGTCATGTCTCTAATACTAATGCCATAACAATCCATAAAGTTTACACATATATACATCAACATAGTTCTAAAACACAAAATTTTAGAGGGCATAAAAAATTAGTCGAAATATGACTACTGCCCTAAATACTTAAAAATCTCCTAAATACACACAAGCACAAGACTATATGAAGAAAAACACAATACAACACATAATTATCCTAGACATGCCAATTTTACAATAATACCATGACCGACAGAAAAAGAAGCACGACAATCAAAACTCACGGTGGCATGGTATACCCACCCCAGTTAAAAAATTATACACTGTCCTTAATACACTAAGACAAAGCAAAACATAGGGAAATGAGAACATATTTGGGACACACTATGCACCCGAGTCAGGAGAATCCCTAGACGGGGGCATATAAGCTAGTAGAAGTGGTGGTGGTGGCGGTGCACTACTAGTGGACGCACCCTCAGTTATGGATGTACGCCTCTATGTGTCGACGAATGCAGTCTCTAAAGAATCATGCCTGACCTTTTTAATAGCCTCCATCTCTATCGTATTAGGATCCTACAAATAGTCTAAGTGACCTCTATTGGTCCCAATTACCGAGACCACCTCATCATCCTCCACAAATAAATCAAAGTATCTCGGCACACGCAGAGGTGATATCTGGACCACATAGGGTAAAGTTGAGGGAGTAGATACAAAACGACTATTTCTAAGAGAGCGTACCTCTGCTCTAGGATTTCAAAATCCTTCTTCAACTGAACTAGATCTAGTGTACCTGTCTCTGTATAACGGGATGTAACTTATCTCTCCAGCTCATTAATCTGTGTTTGAAAATTAGCATGCAAATATGACAGTGAGGCTCTCTGAGCAACCTCCCATATAGGCTCAACCTGCTCAAATCTCATCCAAACCCCTAATCTTATTTGTCTGAAGAGGGTAGTCATCTCGGTCTTGACCTTCTTCAATCGAGCAGCTATGACCCTTTGGCTCCACTAAGCTCTTAAAAAACTCACTGGGTAAATAATCATACCTATCATAGGAGCTATAGTAGATGGAAGAGCAGGCTCTGTAGATGCACCAACCGACTCTAAGGTTGAAGCCGGGGTTAAAGAAGAAATAGCCTATGTCCCCTCGCCCTGTGTAATCAAATCTAGAGCATCTTCTTGATACCTTATCTCCATGTCAATATCAATACCTGCATCATCTGTATATGCCTTATCAGGCTTTACAGAAATTGCTGGCCCCTCAGATTGGGCCTGCAGTACTGCTGCTTATTATTCGATCTTCTAGATGTACCTAAAGGTGCTAAACCCTTCATGATCCTTTTCTGTGTAGTCGTGGTCGCAGGTACTCTCTCATAAATACCACTTAGAATAACAACAAAATTAATATCATAGATGACCATTAGATAGACCAGTGCTGCTCCTTCTCACATTAATATGTTATTTGAAGTAGTGGGTATCAGTCTGTATCTAATCAGTAACCACCAAAATTTGGCCTCCAATGCCAAGAGGTTCTTCTTGATCATAGACTGCCCCTCAATCCATGGGGTTGGATCACCCAATGGTGAAATATAACTGGCTATTCACCTAGCTATCTTAACCTTCTCTAGTCAGTGCTTAATATCTCGCATGATATGTCAATCTCGTATGGTCCTATCAACTCCAGATTTAGGAGTGATGCAATCTGGGCCGAAGATGACTCTAAGGATAGTCACTGTCGATATGTCAACTTTGACCCCTCTTATTAGATGAATCCTTAGACCTCTCCTCAGACTGGTGGTCTTGAGAAGCATCATATGGAGTAGTCTCAAACTCTATCTCCTCCTTCTCTTTATTAGGTAGACGAGTGTGTAGGTGTGGTATCTATGTAGATTTCCTCCTCAATTGGGCTACAGCTAACTGAGCATCCTGGTGAGTCTATTCTTTTGTGACTCTGCGTGTCACCCCAACGGCAGTGTCTCTACATCGCTGCCTCGGGTACTCCTCCACTGATCCGCTAGGCTCGAGAGACTTTGCCTATCTTTTTGAATTATCGGCCTTCATATTATTAACTACTTTAGGTGCCATATGTACCTAAAAACCTAAGTGTCAGTTTCCAATAAAAGTAAGGGATAACAAAAGTTGAAGAAAAAATTAAAATTCAAAAAGTTTGAATTTTTCTTCAATTTTTACATCCCTATAACCTGTTTGAAATCCCAATAAGTCCAATGTATACACACTACTCAAGAATCATGCATTTCAAAGAAAACAAACATGTTCAGTTCGTGGTATTACTCTATTAATTTAAGTTCAACTTTTGGTTATGGCCTAACCTTATAATTTTAGTTCAAAACAAGGCCCTGCATTATGATTTTAGGCTACTTCAAGGCTCCCATATACAAGCATGATAGTTTCTATATATTTTGTAATGGAATACACATATCAACTTGTTTCAACAATAGATAAACCAATATATAACCATTAGGAGCCAAGAAAGTTACTTTTTATATAAAGATCCGGAAGAGAATAATGAAAAACTCAAGAAAAACCAATGTTGAAACTTGTCTTTAGTGTGTTGGGACAAGATGGTATCTCAAAAAAAATGTCAATTTAGCCTTTACTTAAGTGTAGGGTTGGTTTATGTTTTAAGTGGGAAGTTTGAATTCAAAGAGATAAGTGAAGTTTTAAGGATTAGAATGAGTTAAAATGAGGGTAAGAATATTTTTATATAGGTGGAGGGCTACTTTAGCTCATATTTAAATGTTGGTGGGCCCAAAATTTTAAATAAAAATTAGGCCCAAAAGTTGACCTACCCGCGACACGTACCCGTGGTCGGGCCTTGGGTTCAGGTAATGGGCCAAAATTTTTGGCCCGCTTTTCTGCAACTTGGACTCGAATTTTCAATATTTTTCCAAATACTTATGGTCCCGCAACCTATGGTTTAGGTCCCAAAAGTAAAATTAAACGCTAGAGTTCGTAACTTACCATTTTTCATCCTCAAAAGTAACTTTTTTCCTTATTATCCAACTTACCGTGTGGGATTTATGACCATGATGGGATGGTCACACAGTCCCCTTACCTGGAAATCGATGAATGTAGCAATTTTTACCATACTTCAGGTAAGGTTCAAAAGCTAAAAACCTACAAAAAGACAAAAATAACAAAAACGTGAACATTAAAATAGTGAGTTGTCTCCCACTCAACTTTTAATTTAACATTGTGACATGATGGGGCTATGTTGGTTACTCAAACTTCACCAATAATCCCATGGTTTGCCTCCCATGCAGCACTTAATTTAATGTCACAACACGCTGCAAGTATCTTGACTACTCTGAATTTATCAAGATACCCATAGGAATATCCTCCAGGGTCATCAATACAATCAATCACCGATAATACCCTCATGTCGATTGACTACTTCTTTGACTTTTGTATGTTGAATCTCGCTATCAACTCACCTTTTTCCATATCATCCATAGCTTTTCCTGTGGCCATGAATGGTCTTCCCAAAATAATGGGAATCTTGGTATCAACCTCACAGTCCAAGATGACAAAGTCAGCCAAAAAGATGAATTTATCCACCCTCATGAGCGCATCAAATAAGATTCCCACAAGCTTCTTCACTGTGTGGTCCATCATTAATAGTCGCATCAAAGTCAGTTCTGAAGGGTTCAAGCCCAATTGTTTAAATATGACCATCGATATCAACTTAATACTGGCCCCTAAATCATAAAAGGCTCGGGCAAATTGGTATGACCTAATGGTGTACGGTATAGTGAACTACTGAGATCACTCTTTTTCTGTGCCAATAACCTAGTCATGTCTGCACTGCATTGGTGCACACCATCAACATCCTTAAAATCCGCTCCTTTATTCCTTGTGACCAACTGTTATATGAACCTGGAGTACCAGGCATCTATTCTAACGCCTCAAAAAGAGGTATGTTCAAGCTCAGTTCTCTCAGTATCTCAATGAACCAATTGAACTTAACTTCCTTTTTTTTTCCTCAGTCGCATAGGAAAAGGTGGGGGTGGTCTCAAAATTTTATAACTTTTAGCTCAATGATTGGACCCTTACCTTTTTCTCCAACAACTATACCTTTATCACCTATTACTTTCTCAGACTCAGCAATAAGTGTCTTATCATCAACAACTTTAGCAGCAGGTAGTGGGGGATCCATAGTAGTCATACCACTTCTCATGTTAATAGTAAGTACGTGCATCATTTCTTGGATTTTGCACTGTGTTTCTTGGAAGGGTACCTGGCTGCCTCTGGTTTAGAGTTGTTGACATCTGCCCAATCTAGTGCTCCAACTGCTTGATAGCATTGGCATGTGACTCGACCTACTGAGTCAACCCTGAAATATCAGCCTTAATCTCCTTAAGGCTGGTCTCTTGACTTTTTTGACCCTTCACCTGCTTAGCCAGCATCTCTTCCATTTTGAATTCTGTATCTCGTCTTGATTTGAGGTGAATTTATGCACCTTAGTGTTGTTATCCTAGCTTATTTAGCCTTTTTTTGAGGACAACTTGTGTGATTAATGTGTTAATAATGATATAAATAAGAATCTAAGTGTTTATATATGTGATAACAATGTTTAAAGGCTGTTTCAAACAAGTTTGTACTTAAATTGGTCACTTAGAGTCTAGATGAAAAAACTAGTTTTACTAGCTGGAGCTAGGTGTTTGTCTAGTCTATCTCGATGGATTCATGTATGTAATGAGTTCCTAATGCTTTAATAATGTAAGTAATCATGAAAAAACTTGTTTATAATGTTCAAAGTGCAATTGGATCAAGCCAAGAGTCAAAACAATAAGTTAAAGGTCAACGTGGGCAAGCCTCGTCTTAGCTCGAGTTTCTAGTCCACTGTTATTGATATTGTGTTCTTTTGAGATCTAATACGTGGTGTATGATGATGTAGGATGCTTTATGAGATGATTATGATGACTTAGTAATGTTGAAAAAGCTGTAAATCAAGGCAAAAAAACACCGGAAGGCTTGGTATTGAAGACAAGGCATAAGACAAGGTTTGGACATCAAAATACAATTTCCAGTGAGGGTACTGTAATTGTAATTCGTGGAGCCCCTTTTTCCCTCATATTAAAAAATGCGTTGCAGCCATTATTCCAGTGGAGAGAGAAAGTAATTGCGTGTCTTGATTCAAGAGAGAGACCAACGCGACACACTACTTATTCCACCTACGTCCAAATATTGTCTACTATATATAGGACACTTAGACTTGTTTCTAATCACCTTGGACGTCTTGGAGATTTGGATAGGGGTTTCTCAACACTTATTTTAGGGTTTATTTCCCTTTACTTTATCTTCTTAATGGTTTATATCATGTAGTCAAGAATCTTGATTACGGTTATGTCAATTAGTGGCTAAACGCCCCCTTTCCGGGGTTAAGTCCAAGAACATATTTACTTTCACGTTGAATTGAGTTTGTTTGGATTTCTTATAATATTTGGTTATTTTTCTATCCTTTTTTTAACTATTTGAAGGAGTATCAAACCTCAGAATACATATATTGTTGACCTTGTGATCTTGGGAGGGGGAATAGGTAGATAGAATGTGGGGATAAATAGAGTAAGGTTCTTATTCTTTTATAAAATAAGGATTTTGAATTAGCTTTTGGGATAGGGATATACCTAGAAGCCTTGATTGGTTCACATGTAGGATGATAGCTTCACGCATCTAATTGGATTATTACATACCCGCTCAACGATATAGTTGTAATATCCAAGTTAGGTAGACGATTAGAGGTCGAGAGACCATGATCATGCGATAAACCCTACGAATCAATAACCAAGATTAGTAATCTAATGAATGAAGTTCAATAGTGTATTATGATTGTTCGTAATGCCTTAACCCGGGGTTTTCATCCATTGATTGTCCAAACTCTTTACTTATCTGCATTACTTTAGTTTTCTTTTAATTATAACTTTCAAAACTCTTTTGGTTATGATTGCACTAATTAATCTCAATTGTTAAACTAGAATTGGATAGTTGATTAACACAAGTCTCTGAGGGATTGATATTCGGTATTATTTAAGACCATTGTATTACTTGGTGAGACCACATACACTTGCGTGTGCGTTTGGGCTCAACACGTCTACCAGGTAGAATGTACCTATATCCCTTCTCTCTGTAGTCATCTTTATTCCTCTAATCACTATTTCCCTCTCTACTACGGTCTCTATATCTATTATTATAGTTTGTGCCTTGGTTCCCTTACCCCTGGGCTCGAAAACCCACCATCTGATGATCAAAACAATTAACTCCCTTTTCCAATTCCGACTCTTATACTTTGGAAGCTGACCCCTGTGCTGCTACTATATTTACTTTCTTAGAATTTTCTACTGTAAACTACTTTGATAGCACCCATAAATTAGTTCTCAGTAACATAATTTCTTGCACTACTGTATCATCAGTTTCTCTCTGGTTATAGGATGCTCCAATAACGTATGTACCAGATCCCCTCCCAGCCTCCCGAGTTTACCACCCTCAGTTAGTGAGTGAGATCTGATCTAACATTTCTGAAGCTGCCTCCTAACGTAGCCTCATAAAAGCTTCTCTAGAGATGGTGTCTACCATATCTCTAGATTTGATGGTCAGGTCTTTGTAGAATGTCTCTGATAAGCTTGTCCCTGATAACTGATGGTTTGGAACCATGTTCATCTTCTTTTTAAACCTGAACCAAGCCTCGTACGTAGACTCTAACTGCAGCTGCCTAAAATTATATATTTCATCCTTGAGCTGCAACATCCTTAATTAAGGAAAGGACCTATTTAAGAATTGCCTGTGCAACTCATTCCAAGTAGTGATAGAGCCTCTTGGAAATTGCCCTAACCGTAAAGATACTTCTTCAATAAGTGAGAAGAGGAGAATCCTCAGTCTAAGTGCTTTTCAATTCATCCCTGGGTTTGTATACGAACTGCAGATCCCAAGGTAATTAGCAGGGTGCAAGTTTGCATCATCTGTAGGAAGACCTGCAAACACACCTTTCAAATTTAGAAGTTGGATCATTGTACTTGTGATGTCAAACTTTATGCCTAGGGGCAAAATAGAAAGAATTTTGGCTCCAGTTTGGGTCGGCTCAACATATCCCATATCTTCTTCTTATCTATGTATGGCTGCATGTTCTGATATGTCGGGATTACTTGAACATGGGCACCTCTAGCTCTGTTCTGGTTTCCATCAAGTGCTGCTCGGCGGTCTGCTGTCTGTCTCTGCTTAGCAAGTTCTTCCTCTCTATCTACTCTCTGAGCTTCTTGCTTTACCCTCTTCTCTACTTTATCTTGAGCTAACAGCTCACTCGTCTGGTGATCAATAATATCCTGCACTCCTTCGGGCAGAGGCACATCATCATGAACCCCTTTAGGATTTTCAACTCTTTTTGGCTCAGACATCCTACCAGGTGCTTGTAGGATCCTCACTGGATTCAGATTGTATGAGAGCAAGGGATTGCCTCTACTTCGTGTGCTAGACATACACCAGCATATGCCCAACTAAGAACAAAAACAAAAATAAAAACCCAAAAACCACAACAATCTTCAATTCATAAATCAACACCTTGTTCCCTGGCAATAACACCAATTTCTTGATGACGTCCAAGCAATACCTCTTTTTAGATGATGATGCAGTCACTGTCATGATATAGTAACCCAACTAATGTTGATGTCGAATCCCAAGGGAACACGTGGCTTTGCAGATCTTAGTAGTAGTAGTCAATGGGCAGAACAAGAAAAGTAAATAGGGGTTTTGATTGTAGTAATCTCAAACAAATAACATTATTAACTTAGTTGAAATCAGTCGTAAGTGAACACTAGATTATATTCCCCTGGCTCCTCAAATCCATAGGCTTATCGTGCATTGTTGAACCAATTCAATAACTTAATAACTTGCATGCAGAATCGATAAGTTATGTATCTCCTATAGCCGTTTGGACAAGTAAGAGGATTACACCTTTTACCTTTTGAGTCTCAGGGTGTCGCACTACTAACCCTTTTCTTGATCCCAATTAACTATTACCTTTTGAGTCTCATGTTATTAGATGAAACCTAACCATCTTACGTAGATAGAACCTAGAAGCGTGGATCGGCAGCTAAACTCCAAATTACTGATGTCTTTATCTTTTCCTAGTCACTACTCCTACTTTGGAGTAAGTAGCAATATCTAGGCAGGATCCTAATGTGTGCACCCATTAAGAAATCAATCATAACGATGATAAAGAAATGCATGCCATTGGTATTGATGTAGCTCAATAATCACACTTCCCATACTTTGTCAATTCACCAGGGTTTCCATAACCCTAATTATGGGTTTTAGCTACTGATTATCTGAAGAAATCAATAACATTCATAATAGAAATCATAGATGAAATCACAATGATAGGATGAATAAAAACCCACTACCCTAAACTGAATAATCAATCAAAATCAATACAAGGAAATCCCAAGATCAAAGATGGATCTTGAAATCAAAATATGTTTCTTAGTGTTAAAAGTGCACCGCTCCTACAAAAAATTACATAAAGGGTATTTATAGTACATGAGAAAACCCTAAAAGCAAAGCCCGAATGAAATAGGAGAAAACTGGGTTGGCAGCCACCTGCTCCCTGTACCTATGGTCTGGCAGCGTGCAAGTACTACCTGCGGTCTGGCACATGGAGTAGGTACAGACCGCAAGTACCAGATGGACAATTTTCCTGCAATTCAGCTCTTGAGATTTTGGGTTTCTGGCACCCTCTTTGTTACACGCAGTCCATATGTCTACATGTGGTCCATAGGTTGACTTAGTAGGTGCTCTGAGTCCATTTTGTAGCTCTTCTTTGAATCTCGAACATGCATTGATCACGATCAAGCCGTAAAACATCCCAAACATCCATAATTGCTCCAAAAGTGGCAAAACACCTTTTTTCACCTTTTCACAAACTTATCATCCAAAATATGGTTTCCTGCAAAACATAACCAAAACAGATCATATCTAACAAAAAGGCTTTAGAAACTTGCATATTTTTCTCGTTTTACCTGTCGAAAGTGCTATATTTCTATAGCACATCACAAATCTTGCATCGTAATTCTTGAGTTAACATTTTTATCACCACAATCCATATCCAAAGTTCAAGCCTAGTGCCTAGAACCAATCAGGTACCATCGATGAAACATCTTGCATAATATATTAATCTGTCAAATAGAGAAATAAACCTATTTTCTTATTTCACTTAACTACGACTTACAAGATCATCCTCTCCACAACATTACTACTATACCTTAGAATTTACTACACACCTTCTCACATGTTGTACTAGTTTACCACTACTAGAGAAAAGAGAAACAATAGGGGTGAAGTCATATAATAAAGATAGTCTATATTAATCTTATAATACATATCCCATTATTGTCTTCCTCACATTATATCTACTTACAAAGCATACTATTAAACTGCTTTTCAAAATTCTATGAGCATTATTGAGTTTACCCATTTACTAAGATTTCCCCAAGGAAATCTAAATTATAAATTATTATCCACTCTATCCTTCCATTCACAACTTATAAATGATTTTACAACCACCATTACTATCCATCTTGAGCTCCATCCCTATTTTAAATAATTAATTATCATAGCTAATCACTTCCTCCACAGACTATCATACAATGTACAAATCTTGCTACAATAGTAGCTAATCACCATAAAAGGGCATGCCACCCTTCACTCAAACATTGTACGACTAAAACTACCCACTTTACTCAAAAGGTTATCCTCACTCTAACTTCTAAACTTATGGCTTCATATTACTAACTTTGGGACCATCTTACTACTTATAGATTATAACACCTTAACTTATTTACCTCTTGGGTGGAAATATTGTTCCAACATTCTACTACATATCATTACTCTTAAGCATAACATCTGCACCAAAGCTTTTGAAAAGGGATTGAATGCATTTTTTTACCTTAGGCTCAAATGGATGATTGATACAGATAGGGGTATACACTTGAATCAACAAACTTTGAAGCACTAACAGACTTCTCTCAAGTCCTTGTGCTATTTCATAACCTTTTTGATGACTCAACCAGAAAGGACTATATCATTTAGACCCTAAGATTTTGCACTTGTATTATTTAGACAATGACACATAGTTAATAAAATTAGAGTAAGGAAGGAATTTGGATTACTTTCAAATGGACAACACTATAACAATAACTAGAGTATGAAAGAATATGAAACGTGTTCTAAATACCCAGTAGCTTCTTGATTATAAGTCTGGTGCACAATACACCCATAAACAAGACTCTACTAGACACGACTTTGTATACATCTTGGGACCCCTGAATCGTGCTCTGATACCAAACTTGTCACGACCCAAGACGTGGCCCTAGCTGTAATAGGCATCCCAAACCATGAGTCCTGAGAGATTCCTTAGTATACTATCATAAGAATAATTCATATAAAACTAAAGTATGGAAGATATAATGAAATTCAAAGGAAACTTATAATCAAACTGTGTCAACAAAGCTGTGACAATACAATAAACAAATCTCACCAATGAAGCCTCTACTAAATACTAACTGTCTAGGCCAGGAATAGGTCCCTGGCTGGACCATAAACTGAAAGAAGTCAACATATGAATAAATACCTTTAGAAAGATGGATAGCTCACCAACTCTGTCATATCCAAATGTTATACTGATGTGATAGACCATGGGACTGTGCCTCAGAACCTACATTATGAAATAATGCAGCCACCATGAGGATGGTCAATACTTAGAATGCATCAGTATATAGAATAATCTAAAAAATATTTCATCTAAAATAACCGAGAGCATTATAAAAATAATTTAACATAATAGAGATCAAACACATAGGCATACTTTAAAAAACTTCAATCAACCTTATAAAACATAGACTCAACTCTTTGTTTTAGTTCTAATCCAGATGACTTATTCGAAATGGTCTGAAAATACCCCATGAGCTATGCAGGGCCCGACATTGGCTCGTCGGTCAAGCCTGCAATCTGAGTTTTCCACAATAATTGGAGTGTCTGGTCTGGTATACAACTACATATAATAGGTATACAATGATCATCCATATTTTAGGACAAGATCAATACTGTATTGGCGAAACACGGTTTTGATATATGAGTTATTTTAATTCCTGCCTTCTCGGTTAGCCACTTAACTCTCTTTAAGCCCATATTTTAGCCTTTTAAAACATGCATACTTTCCCAAAACATGTTCTGAAGTCTAATAAATCCGTAGTCTAGTCTAGCCTAAGTCTTTCATAGCATTTATCTGATTTGATATCGTCATATGAAGATTTGCAAGCCGTATAAGCCATATCAAATAATGTCATATCATGTCTATAACCCTTTATTCAAAAGCATGTTATTTCACCACAAAAAATGATTCAATTATCATATAAGAGTTGTTATTTCAAAAGCACATGAAAACTTATGTAAAACTCTCTCCTTTCAAGACTTTAACATCGGGTGGCTATTATTTTCATAAATTACATGGAATTCTTTCATTTAACAGAAAAGGGATTTTATCAATAAGAAAACCCCTCTTGAATACCTGGAAAAGGACAATGCATATTTCACAAAGAGTTATTTAAAACTCAAGTCAATCAATAAATCTCATAATAAAAAAAAGGGATATATAGTTCTTGCGAATTAAACAATCAAGAGGGGATATCATCATTTATTAAACAATCCCCAACACTAGTCAATAAATAAATCTCATAATAAAAAAAAGGATATATAGTTCTTGCTCTCAAATCCACTTCAAAATCCATAATACATGCACATATTTTGTATTTATTTGAGAATTCACAACCATTTTCAAATACATGATTCTTATCATAAAACGGGGGTTCATACTTCAAACACTTCAAAAATCATAACATATGCACATAATCAAAATCTCAAACTTGAAGAAAACCCCATGGTAAATGCATAATTCCATCATAAGATTGGGGTTACGAAATTTATGTTTTCAATCAACTTCAAAGACTTAACTTACATATATACATACAAAATAAGGATTATTAAAATCAACATACTTATGCCCATAAATTTTAGGATAGTTCTACATGCCTTTTGATGGAGAAAAGTTGAAGAAAAACCTTAAGTTTGGAATCTATAAGCTTTAGAATTGAGAAACCCCTTCTTGATGTTCTTGAGAGAAAAATAATGAGGGTTTGCAGCTTTTACTTAGTTTTTGATGAATTTAGGATTAATAATGGATTGGGGGAGTTATGGCGGGTAAAAGTACCATTTTGCCCTTAATTTATAGTGAAAAATGTGTTTTAATGTCTGGGAAAGAAGGGTCATACCACTGACCCAAAAGCATAACTCCAGCTTTGACTTGCGCCCCCAAATGCGATGCACCACCTTACGACCCCCATCGCGCACCCTGGGCCATGTCTCACTAAAACACTGATAACTTTTGACTCTAGACCCAAATTGACAAACAGTCAGTGGAATTGAAAAGAAACTCGAAGGGCTTTAATTTGATTTATAGTAGCACACACAAATCATTATATTCTAGGAGTAATGGTCGTTGTAAGTAGACCCAAGTAAAATCATCAACTAAAACTCAATCGGTAGAAAAGTGTTCAACATAACTTTGACCTAGGAGATATTTATGACTTCAATACATCTCCGAAGATGTTCCCACACTAAAGAATTATTATTCACACTTATTTCTAATATAAACAATTGGGTTTTAGTCAATATACGTAGGAAGGATGGTTCAAACTTTAGCCTAAAAGTTTGGGGTGTTACACAGGGTGGCACCTGTTCTAATAAAAGTGTCGATGTGACACTTAATCCAATAATAGTATCAATATGACACTCAATCTCAATATTATCTCAATATATAATTTCAAATCTAATGCTTAATACATAATAATCAATAATCACAAGTAATGCCCAAAGGCTAATCACAAATATTCAGTTTATGTTTAATAAAGAGTCCAATCAAGTCTATACTATCATTAATCTATTCATACATATCCTAACAACAATTATCATTACCAACCGATTGCTATCTATACCTATCCTGACTTCCACATCTATATTTTGAGCACCATAACCCTACTTCTTTTCTTCCTCTTTATTACTTAATATCATTACTAGTATGAGCAACTATCCCCTAATTAGTTTCACCCACAATATCTTTTTTCTAATTTCCATTAGCACATATAGCTATTGTAATATCCCGAACTTTCTTTAAGTCTAATTTAGTCTCCAGAAGATTTAGGGATGACTTTTTAAGTGAATAATGTTTAAATCAGATAGAATTTTACCAATTTTTACTTTTTATCATATGGGAAATTTTATTAGCTTTCAACGATACCAATTTCACCAAAATCAGGTATCAGGATAAAAATTTATTTAAATGAGATAGTGCCATTTTAGTATGTTAGCATGAAATTCCCAATTATGTATAAGTCAATGCATGCCAAGTGTTTGTTGAAAGACGTTAGTGAATGAATTATGATATGTTGCATGCATCCCTATACATGCGAAAGATCAAGACTTCCAAGCACTTGAAGAGATGCTTCATTGATTGTATTGTGAATGATAGTCTATTGTCATGATATTCAAGAGTTGTTATCTCTTGTATTATTTATGTTATTGAGTCCTAGGGGTATTTAATACCCTATAATTTAGCTGTGTGCCTAGAGCCATTGTTAGTTATAGTACCCTCAGTTATGTCAAGATTAGTAGTATTCTCAGCTAGTTACAGAATTCTATAGAACTCAGTCAGTTACATGACTTAGGAAAATTCAGTTAGCTTAGTACAATTCCAAGTCGAATACTGTACCCAGTTCAGACCTCAATAATGTTCAAGTATTCAATTTAGAATTCTATAGAATTTAGTCAGTTAGCAGAATTCAGCAGTATTCTATCAGTCAATGAAACCCAGTAAACTCAGTCTAGTTTAGTTAATCAGTATGATCAGTAACAGATTTAGCTCAGTCTAGTACAGTCTAAGAATTAGTTTAGCATCTATTTAGTTGGGAGTAAGATTCAGCACCAAGCGAGGGCAAGGATGACGGCTTCCCCGTTAGAGAGGCAGAGTCGTTTGTAGCTGTCCTTACATTCCAGAATTGCTTAGCCAGTGCAGAATGAGGAGTCATAAATTAGATTAAAGCTTGGATACCTCTCATGAGTCACTTGTTAGATTAGGCTTGACTTTCTGCTTAGGGTCACCCGTTAGATAGGCTAAACCATAGAAGTGTCTTTACCCATGACACGGTACTGACACCCTTCCATCTAGGGTTACAGGTTGGACCCTACTAGTTCAGATTAAGAGAAATGTCAGTTAGATGACTACTTTATACCGTCTTAGATTTAGATTCAGATTCAATCTCAGTAATAGAACTCAGTTCAGCTATACAAAAATTAGGACTGTCAGATACAGTCAATCAACTTAGTAAAGAAATTAGATAGTTCCAGAGATTCAAAGGTCACTTGTTAGATAGGCTTGATCTCATTTTTAGTAAATCATATTCATTATTAATAGATTCAGAGATCACCCGTTAGATAGGCTTGATCTCAGATTCAATCAATAAGTATCAGTATCAGCAGATTTAAGGATCACCCTCTAGATAGGCTTGATCTCAGATTTCAATATTTGTAGACTTAGTTATCAAAATTCAGTATCAGTAAACTTAGATAGCAGTTCTCAAGATACCCATTTATCAGTAATCCAGTTATTATAATTTAGTATTCATTTTTACTACGATTTCAGTTATAGTTTGTGCATTCTTGCATGTATCCTCATTCAGTAGTCTTATGTTATCCAGTCAGTTATAGTTCATGCATCTGAGACTTTGAATTTAACCTTACTTCATCTAGCATACCAGTACATTCTCACGTACTGACGCATACTTTTATCTTACACTAGGGTATTTTATACCATAGTTCAGAAGCACGAGATCTAGAGCACTCTTAGCAATTCAGATTCAACCAACAGTAGTATTCTTAGAAGTGAGTCCTCATCATACGAGGATGATCCTTATTTTATTATTGTATTAGATTTAGCATTTCATTAGATGGAGTTAGTTGAGGGATTTTCCAATCAACTCCCTATTCAGACAGTTTAGAGGCCTTTTCAGACTAGAGTATTTTCAGACAGTTGTTTTAGTTTTTGTATTTCTATACTTTATTTAGTTTAATTTTAGTATTGAACCTTATGGCAAGTTTCCACCAGTTTTTCCATAATTTTACAGTATATTATTTAGTGCTCAATTATAGATATTAGTCATGGGTTAGCTTGTAGTCCTTCGAGGTCATAAGCACCATGTAGCATGGCAAGGTTTAGAATTCAGGGTGTTAAAAACTTGGTATCAGAGCCTAAGGTTCAAAATTGTCCTAGGAAGTCTTAAAGCCATATATCGTAGAGTCTTGTGCATGGGTGTGTTGCGCACCACACTTATGGACTGGAGGCTATGAGATGTTTTAAAAATAGTTTCCCTTCTTTCAATATTCATATCATGCGCGTAACCATGAGCTCAAGTTAAACTCTCAGTCTAATCCATTTCTTTCTTTCATTTATAGAATATGCCTTCTCACAGAGCTAATGCCTGTAGGGAGGATAACCAGCTACTTCAGCCCGTAGATCTCTTGAATGAGAATGTCTCATATGCAGAGTTTCGGGCAGCTTTTTAGGCGCTAGACTATGCTGTGACAACTAATGTTTAGGGTAACCACCAGGATGCAGCCCCATCTTAGCAAGATAGGGATTTAGCCGCTGCCAGGATCAGAAATTTCATGAGAATAAACCCGCTAAAATTGTTTGGGTTAATAGAATGTGAGGACCCATAGCTTTATCTTGATGAGGTGAAGAAGATCACCAAAATTATGCATGTGTCAGAAGAGGAGAGTGTAGAATTGTCATCCTATAGGTCGAAAGATGTTGCTCATGATTGGGTAGTGATGTGAAAGAAGAGTAGAGAGAAGGATGCAACTCCCATGACTTGGTATATATTTCAGGATGCATTTTTAGATAGGTTTTTCCCACTTGAGGTGAGGAAAGCAAAGGTAGAGGAGTTCATGGACCTAAGGAAAGGCTCCATGACAGTGAAGGAGTATTGCCTTAAGTTCAATAAGTTGTTTAAGTATGTCCCTGAGCAGATGGCTGAACCTAGGTCTAGCATTAGTAAGTTTATGATCAGTGTGTCAGAGTTGGTGGTTAAGGAGTATAGGACTGCTCTGCTCAATAGGGACATGGAACTTTCTAGGTTGATGATGCACGCTCAATAGATTGAGGCAGAGATATCTAAAAAAAGAGAGAGAGTGAATAAGAAAGCCAGAATAGGTAGTTTTAGTTTTTCTCAGCCAGGGTCATAGGGTGGTAACCGTTCTGAGCATAGTCATAAGTTTCTAGTCCTATCTTTATCCTCAGATAGTGCACCCATACTAAAGTTTGGGAATGACAGTCATGATAGGGTGCCAGGCTCTAAATCCTAGGGTAGTGTGAGAAATAATTGTACCTACCCGCTTTGTGGAGAGTATGGTAAGAATTAAATAGGTTCATGTAGAGCAGGTAGTGAGGTATGTTTTGGATGTGGTAAGCCAGGAAACGGATGGTAGGAGTGTAGAATAATGGCTCAGAGGGGTAGTTATTTGCATCAGCAAGCCACCACTTCTAGTACCACTAATGGTCAGTATCAGAACAGATTTTATGTACTCCAGACTTTCCATGATCAGGGGAGTTTCCTTAACATAGATTCTGGTACGTGTAATACCCCATACTTCTACCTAGCTTAAAATCATCCAAGAAATGTTAAAGAATTGTTTCAAAGATAAATCCACTTTTATATATGTGGTATTTTCAAGATTTTCACTTTATATCATGTGGAATATTGAATAAGCTTTCCATCGATACCAAATTCGCCCAAATACAACACTCGGGAGAAGAGTTAGAGCCATTTTAGTAAAACAGTGTACCATTTGAGCCATCAACGCATCGTGGAGCCAGCCAAAATGGCAATCGTCAAAATCCAGTGAGCCTCTATGATTATGGAGCATCACGCCAAGGATAAAATTCAGAGTTTTCAAATTCCAGTGACACGGTGCGATAGTGCCGCGTTGCACCAAGGGTCCAGGTCGAGAAATTTTCATAGAATTAAAATACATGTCCAAGGGTTAAAAGGGTCAATTTCTCTCCCATATATATAACCAATAACATGTGATTCATCCATAATTTACCCAAAATATATTGGTTCTCTCACGTTTCTCTCAAGAACAAACTAGGATTTTCAATTGGAGATTCAAATCCAAGACTCAAATTCAAGAATTTCTCCATTAATCTTCATAGAATCATGAACTAAGGTATGCACAGTGTTCATTCATGGATTCCTTTCATCCATGAAGCCCAAGAATCATGTTTTAAATCTTGTATTATGAATATTTTGTTGTGGGTTGATTATGTTCATGTGATTATGGTTGATTGATTCCCAAGTTGGAATCTTTATGTGTTGTTCATGAACCTATGCTAGTATGTGGTCTGAAACATGTGAAATTGAGTTGAAATATGGATTTTTTGTTGTATTGATTTGATGGTTATGCCTATGCCCTAAGTCATGCATCGTAGGTGTTTGATAAAATGCCCAAGAGAATAGAAATTATGCATTATAGCTTAATTGTGACCCAAGTGATAGATGCATGCTTTACCCTATGACCAAGAATGACTTCCATGATATTGTGTGCATTATGAATGGTTGAAGGAATGTCCATGAGATTAGGTTGATGAAATTATGACATATTTATATGCAATTCCATTCATGTACAAGACTGTGATAACCATGTGCTTCATGAAATCCACAAATTAATGTATTATGAATTGTTGATGCTGGTCATGTGTTCAAGAAGTATCATGTCCTGTCAGTTTTATGCTATCAAGTCCTGGGGGTACTTGTACCCACAATTTAGCTGTGTGCCTAGATCCAGTGTCATGTTTTCACGATACTCTCAGTTAAGCCATGATTCTTAGAATTTAGTCAGTCTCATAACTCAGAAAAACTCAGTAAATTTAGTATCAGTCTAGTCCTACTCAGTAATCTCAGTGACCTCAGTGGTCTCAGTAACATCAGTACTCAGTAATCTCTGTAACCTCAGTATTTTTTGAAATCTTAGTAACTTCAGTACTCTCAATCAGTCCTCAAATCTCAGTAGTATTCCGTCAGTCAATGGAGCTCAGTGAACTCAATTTAGCTCCACTAAACAATACCATTAGTATCAGTTCAGTTCAGTTAATCAGTTCAGTGTCTATTCAGTTGGGAGTAGGATTCAGCACCGAGTAAACCCAAGGACGGGGACTCACCTATTATTCAGTGGAGGGTGTGATCCTTAGAAGAAATCCTTGTGTTCCAGAACTACGTAGCCAACGTAGGTTGAGATGCACCGTACGCATTTATGAATTTATACATCTTATTTGAGTTTCCTACTAAAGGGGTTGACGGAAGAGCTCCCTGTCAGTGAGGGTATACTTACATCTTGTCTTTACCCGTGGTATGGTACTGATACCTTTCCAGCTAGAGTTATAGGTTTGACCCCACTAGTTTATTTTTGGGGCATGTCGGTTAGATGATTACCACCCACAGTCTCAGTTTCAGATCTAGTTTCAGTAATAGAACTCAGTTCAGTTCTACATAAATCTAGGACTGTCAGATACAGTCAAATCCATGTAGTACATAACCCATCTAGTTCTATCAGTATCAGGACTGTCAGATACAGGCACCTATGTTATTAGTATTCAGTTTCAGGACTGTCAGATATAGTCTATCAAACCAGTTCTTCATAGTCAAAACTGTCAGAAATAATTATTCCTTTATTAATAATATGACATTATTTTCTTAGTATTCAGTAGACTCAGTCATTCAGTATCCCTGTATTAGTACTCAGATATCAGTAAATCCACGTTATTAGAATTCATGAGTCAGTATTATCACGATCTCAGTTACAGTTACATATTCTTGCATGTAATCTCACGTTCATATTACAAGTCAGTTATTATTGTTTATGTATATAAACCCTTGTATTTAACCTACCTCACTTGCATCCTGTACATTCAACTTACTAATGTATTTGCGCTATAGTGTTTTATACCATAGGTTTAGAAATATAAGCTCCCGAGCATCCTTAGTAGATTAGACGTTCAACAGCCAGACTAATAGTGAATCCTTATTATTCAAGGATAACATGATTATTTTATTACTTTATTATTTCAGTAGTTCGGAGTTAGTTAGATACATATTCCATCAACTCCATAATTTTTCAGACAGTTTAGAGGCTTTTAGACTACAACATGTGTTCAGATAGTTTATTTTAGTTTTGGGTATTTTTATACCCTATTACAGACATTGTATTATATTCAGTATTATTTAAGTTTTGAACTTTATGGCCTTACAACTTATATTCTGCATATTTACAATGTATTATTCAGTGCTCAATTATAGATATCTGTCATAGGTTAGCTTGTGATCCTTCAGGGTCTTGAGCACCATGTAGCATTCTGGGTACCAGATTTGGGGCGTTACAAACTTGGTATCAGAGCCTAAGGTTCAATAGTGTCCTAGAAAGTCTGAAAAGCCGTATCTAGTAGAGTCTTGTACATGGGTGTGTTATGCACCACACTTATGTGCAGGAGGCTATGAGATTCTTTAGGAACTATTTCCCTTCTTTTATGTTTTAGATCATGCTATAGAAAGGTTCTCTAAGAAATTCATTTAGGTTCTCATCATGCTCCACTCATGTTAACTCCACCTTACTTTCAAGGTAACAAAAATAGTGAAGCTCAAGGTCCTAGGGGTAGGGCTTTTTCAGACAATCCCTTCAGACAGTTATGGGATTGCCCACAGGCTTAAATGTATCCCATCAGTTTCGTTATGTTCCAAAGTTTTACAGATCTCATTCATGATCATGAGAACTCATTCGCGAACCCAAAATTAGATTGCCATCAGATCCCTTCTCAGGATCCTATGATAGTTTATGACCTAGAGTTAGAAGCATGAACCTCGGAGTTTAGCAGTAGTAGAGTTGGGATAACATTATCCAAATTAAGTAGATTATGTATTCATAAGGATAGTTGTACCAAGGTAGACTAGTAGGCTTGAATAGTGAAAACAACAATTTAAGATTATTGATCTAAAATTAAGTACGAAGGTGTGGATGTGAATTAGGAGATGTAATATTAGTAGTATATGAAGAAACAAAATCAGCTGATATGTTTAGTAAGGCAAGCATGTGTCGAAGAGAGTGTAAGTATGTGATGATGATTGCAGTACAATTCAGAGTTTAGTAAAGTGTTCACAGACATGATGATGGCTTAAATCCAATAGGGAGATGATAGATCAAGTGACCAATTCAGGCTCTCAGATTGAAGTAGTAGTGCCAGTACGTATAGAAAAGTAGTAAGGGAAGATGGCTTAGTATCATGTATGATTCCAGTTTCCCAGCAGAAAAAGTTTAGTTCTATTCCCCTCAGTAATACAAATCATGTCCCAGGAATGTAGAAAACTCCAAACTCAGGTTATGCAGCTCATGACTCATGTACACATATCATGCTTTACAGTATACTAAGCTTCCATGGCTCATGATATGCCTCTAATGATCAGTTAAATTCAGAATATGTTATGTATATCCTCAGTTTAGACCTCTTGGTGAATCCATGATATTTATATTCTATTCCTCAGGATTCAATCAAGTGTTAAGTTTAGTTAGTGTCATTCATGCTTCAGGTCCTCCTAATTTTACCTTTCAGTAAGCTCTCTTTGTGAAAATAGTATAGTGATGGGCAGTTGCTTAAATGGGAGAGAGTAAATGTTACATGTTAAGAGAAGATTGCTGCATGTTTGTTTTACACGGGGGTGTAGTCATGAAGATATTCTTGAATGCCATGTCACTGTGCAACTAAATGGTGAGCAAGAGGTTGTATTTAGAAGTTGGGAAAGTACAGAGTGTGAATGTTTATTTAGATCTTTGACTTATGTCAGCCCCCATTGTGTAACTATCAAAATTTAGTTGTCATCTCAGTTACAGTTTCAGTATTCAATACTTTGTAATTAGTGTTCAGTGTTCAGTCAGAATTTAGTACTTCAGTACCAGTCTTAACCTTAGTTATCAAAAAATAGTATTCAGTCCCATCTACAGTCTTAGTTACGGTTATAGTCTTGATTACCATCTTACCTATAATCTCAGTCCCAGTCCTAGTTCAGTAACCAGATCAGAAACTCAGTTCACTTTTAGGATTACCCAACCATAGCATATAGCTATCAGTTACTCAGTCATTAGTGTTTCAGTACCTCGGTTACAGAATGTTTTTGAATTATGTCATATGCTTGGTCTCGCAATTTCAAGTAATACAGTTTTGATAAATCCATGCCTAGTCACCTCATGTCACTCAGTCAGTCCTTACCTCCTATGCATAATACTCTACAGCCTCAGGCTAGTCATTCAGACTAAGTACAATTTAGTCTTATATGCCAGCGTTCATCTATAAGTCATTCAGTCAATCAGATAAATTAGTATATTTATGCATTCATGCTCAACATTATATGAACCTTTTCAGCACTCTCAGTTGCAGTGCATAAGGTTTGTTCACCTTATCTTAGAAGATGTTTCATCGGCCTAGCCTCCTAATACAAGAACCTTAGCCATGTAGCGATCTCCCATTCAGATGTCCTACTCAGACCAGGCTAAGATTCATTTTCTCTCTACAGTCATTAGAACTCTATATAAAGAGTGTCATAGAAATGCTCCGATCAAGTATAAGTTTTCAGCATGAGTTAGTCCACAAAGCTAGTACTTCAGTTTAGCAATCGAAACGGACAAGTTCAGATGGTGTGGTATCCCCATCATTCCACCTAATCACACTATTTGAAATCTCATAAATGTGATCATTCTAAGATGGACAAACTACGTAATTGCATGTTCAACTTGGTTCATGTATCATGCCTTAGTTTCATATCCCAGATATTCAGTCACGATTCAATTCATTGGTGCCTTGTGCATCATCCCAGTTTTCCTCAGTATCGCAGTCAAGTCAGTATTCTTCTAGGGACCTAGTGTCCCAAGAGAAAGATACATTATAATTCCACAAAACTTTCATGACATAAACATGCTGCTCTCTTCTTGTAACGAATCCAATTTGGAGTAGTAGGTACCCATAGGTTGACTGTAACGCTCTGTGTTTTGGGCTAGAATGAAAACCATTATTTTTATGCATAAATGATCCAAAAGCCATAAATCCTACGCAAATTTTCCATGTCAATCAAGTATGTAGTGTGGTAATCTATATGAGCATGAATTGAGATCATAAAGGTCCCCTAACTCAAGGTCAAGTTGAAAGCTTTCCTATCGTTCGAGTTTTAGTGAGCGTCAAAACTTGAGTCAACTTCAATCGACCATATCTACTTTTATATAATGAACTAGGTGTCCTACTATATAACAAATAAAATATCTTCAAATTAGCTTTCCATCGATACCCAATTCTCCTAAAAAAGACACTCGGTGAAGAAGTTAGAGCATTTTTAGTGTTAGCATTCCCGATTGACTGGACACCGCATCGCGATGAGCCTTAAATCGACAATTGTCAATTCCAGTAGCTCACCATAATTTCCAGCGCATCGTAGTGAAGCCTTTTATGGCGTTCCAGTCCTGGATTTTAAATTTCAAGGTCAAACTAGACATTTCCCATGGCCCTAAACCCATCCAAACACGGGATTTAATCCCAAATACACCTAAATACATACACTTTCACCAAAATTCATCAATAATGCTCTCTAGGGTTTCAAACAAGAATCCCAAATAATTCAAGATTCAACCGTGATTTTTTAAAGATAATTAGAGATTTGGAATCCCCAATCCGTAAGCTTCAAGAATCATTCATTATTCTCTGAAATAGAGGTACGTGGGGTTTATCCTAAAAAATACATGGGCTTGACATTATTAAAGCATTATTTAAAGGTTTTGATGCATGTATTTTATGGGGGTTTTGAAAACTATATTATTGATTATGCATTTTGGAAGTTTCAATGCTACTATTGCTTTGGCCTTATGGTTTTTTTCCCCTAAATTGATTTATATATATATATGTATATGTATGAAATTGAGATTTAAGATTGTTGAGAGCATAAATTGAGATTTATGCATTATTTGAAATTGTTGAGAGGGTGTTTCTTGATATTAATATGTTCTTGTGTTTAAGAGAAAGAATTGCATGTGAATTGAGAACTTTGACATGACTACCTTGTATTGTACTATTGAAATGCTTGACAAAGAAGAGTTCTTTGCATGTGTTTATATGAGGTTTGAGAAAGAGTTTCTTTGAATTGAATTATTGAAATGGTGGTCCCAAAACTTGAGTTTTGAAAATAGAGATGTATGATAGACTAATAATAGCTCAGAGATGTGACTTGCAAGTCAATGGTATGATAATTTCATATGTATTTATGCCATAACAGATCATGTTTTTAGAGTATGTTTTTAGAGCATGTTTTCAGAGTATGTTTTCAGAGACTGCATATTTTGATAGAGTTTTAAAAAAGGGCTTAAAGAGGGTTAGGTATTTACCCGAAGAAGGTGAGTTCAAGCAACTCTTAGCCTAAAACTGTATTTGCCGATTCGGGTAGATTATTATTTTACGCTGGCAACAGTCGTGTACCATAGTAGATTCAGAGACTCTGACCCTTGCGGCACACTTGGGTTAGGGGCTTCGCTGCTGAGTTAATGACAGTTTCCATATAGCCCATGGAATTTTTTTCAGAGTTGTAGGGTATACCACCTAGCGCAGAAGTAACAGAGATTTCTTAGAGTTGTGATGATTTTTATAGAGTCTTTAAAATGCCCATGTGAATTCTTACTATATGATATACTCATGAATTGTTTTAAATTACTCTCATATATGTTGAATAATAAATGATTATTTTGGATATGCCCCGCGTACCAGTATATCTG
Organism: Capsicum baccatum var. pendulum; assembly: GCA_030864225.1. NCBI lineage: Eukaryota > Viridiplantae > Streptophyta > Magnoliopsida > Solanales > Solanaceae > Capsicum > Capsicum baccatum. The sequence continues at coordinate 66,864,060 of CM061558.1, read as the reverse complement.
TATTGACCCCCTCCCCTTAACTCTCAGGTCCTAAGGCTCAGTTTAGGGGTCTAGATAAGAAGTACATAATTCAGATAACTGATCAGATTGTGAGTGGTGAGCCTTCTCTATTTCGGAAGGCCTATCTTTTCTAATTATGTCACTTATTTTAGTTTTGGTTTACTGGGGGTCTTGTCCCAGTTTCAGACAATTGTTAGATTTTTATGTAGTAGAGATTTCGCAGACTGAGTTAGATGTTATTTAGATGTAGTTGATTTACAGTTTCCAAACTTATATGGAATTTAGAATTGACCATGTTTTCATAGAAGATTATGTTTTTGTATCTTTTTTAACTATATGAATGTTGTGCATGATTACCAGATAGAGAAGGGCATTTCGGGTCTTCATGGTTTGGGATGTTTGTTAAGGCCCGACCCTAGTTCAGGTTGTGACAAAATTGGTATCAGAGCATGGTTTGTATCCCCAGGGTGTCTGCAAAATCACGTCGGGTAGAGTCTTATTTATGGGTGTATAGTGCGCCACACTTATAAGCAGAAGGCTACTAGGCATTAAGGAATGTTTCCCTTTATTGATATTCGAATTCGTTTAATTAAGTCAGAATATTCCTCTTTCATACTCTAATTCGTGCTATAGTGTCACCCATACGAAAGTAACAGTCACCTCAATTTTGTCCTTACTTTGATGTGCCCATATATGTCTCGTTATTGGGGTAATTCAAGTGCAGAAGTTTAGAGTCTAAATGGTATGGTCCTTTTTGATTGAGCCATATAAGAGTTTAAAATTTGTGCAAGGACTTGAGAAGAGTCCATTAGTGCCTCAGAGTATATTGATTTTTGTGTGAACTTTGATTATGATGAAATCATGCTTTTTGGCCTGCGGTATTAAGAGTATTCCATCTCTTTTCAGAATTTATATTGCAAATGTCATACTTAAGAGGGAACGATGTGTAGCAAAATATTGGAACTGTATTTCCACTCGAGTAGTAGTATAAGTTAAGTATCAGTGTCATGACCTATTGGTAGTGATGTTGGACCAAGAAGTTGGTGATGTAAAATCACAAAGTTAGAAGTTAGAGTGAGGGTGACTTGTGTGTAAATAAATATTTTAGTTGAATAACCGATGTTTGAGGATGATTTACCACTTTATAGAGATAGACTAATATGGTAGCTAGTTGCATGTATGGATTGTATGGTAGTATATGGGGGAAGTGTTTGACTCAGATTTTTATTTATACAGAGTAAGATGTGTATCCTTAGATCATTGAATACGGTGTGTTAATTTTCTATCTCTTATAATATGTAATCTTGTTATCATAGTGTTTTGAAAAAAATCAAAGTCTAGTGAAGCCGTGTAGGGCTCTTTCAATTCACTAGCAACTTGTTGTTCAACTTGTTGTTTTTGTGTTGGTTGAATATTTGTATAGTCAAATCTTTTCGCATGAGATTGAGTTGGTAATGAAGTGATACATCCTTGTGTGTTAGTTTAGTAGAAGGTAGAGAAAGAGTTATTAGTTAAGGTGAATTATTTTCTGCTTGAAGTATAAAAATGGCTAGGTGAGCCAATAAGTAATAATTATAGACTCATGGTTGTTTGTGGAATTTGAAAGTATTCTACATGCACGCTTGAGCAAGCAAATGTGATGTGAGAAAGCCGTAGAAGTAGATAAGATTGTATGGGGTTATAATATAAGATTAAGGTTGGGCATGTCTATTATGTGACTACCCCCCCTTGACCTTCTTTCCGTTGGTAGTTGTAAACTAGTACTACTTGTGAGAAGGTATGTAGTAGATTTTTGAGGTATTTGGATATAATGTCCCAATTTGATGGACTAGTATATTATGTTGCCTTCTTCATTTGTAGTAGATGATTGATGCTAGACTGTTGGCTTGAATTTAATGTAGGATGTGGATGTAATAATAGTGGCTTAGGATTAATGATGAATGTTTTGTTAGAATTGTGTGTCAGGTTGGGCTATAAATCATGCTTAGCACTAGACATTAAGTTTGAACAATTGATGACCATTAAGGTAGTTGTGATGATTGCTTGGGTAATGATACCACTTTTATAGAAGTAATCTAATAGGCTTGAACAGTGTACGTAATAGATTAAGTTTATTTAATTTATAACAAAGTATGATGTTGTGTGTATGAGGTAGAAGTATGCCCAAGGTGATATAGAGTTGCGGTATTTTCTAAGACTATTACATGTTGTGTGTGGCTAGTGGTATCGTTGAATTGCTAGGAGGAGAAAAGACTATTTAAGATGTTATATTATGACTTTTGGGACTATAGAAACCTAAGGGTTGAATCTTAGAAGGAGGTATTAGCATTGGCTGTTATACCCGAAGTTACCGTCTTACAGGGTAGGTTAAGTTTTATGTGTATTGTTATATCCCCGACACTAGAGTAAAGTGATTTTAGTTTATACCAGAGTGTATATAGTGGTCCATAGACTTAGAGTAATGGCTTAATTCTAAGGGGGAGATGGTGGAACGAGTAACCAAGTCAAGTTTTCAGATGCTAATAGATGTGCCAGTAAGTTGTGGAATTGGCTGTGAGAAAGAATGATGCTCAATCTATTCTTATTTCAATAGTTTACCTCAGCTATTCCAACACATACTCATGCCTTACGTTCCAGCTCCACGATCATAGTTCCTGTTCATGTATATGAGAGAGAATCACGTGCTCTTCTAATTCTAAAATGAGGAGTTCCAGTTCATTCAGTAGTCGAAATCATATTCCATATATTATGAAATTCAAATTGAGTTCGTGCAGTTCATGACTCATGTACTCACGCTTTATAGTGTTCTCAGTTCTCAAAATTCATGCTATACTCTTTGTGACTGATGAGATTCAACTTATAGTCATGTATGCCCCAGTTCAGATCGCTTTGATGAATCCCTAATGTTGATTTTCTATTCCTTCGGCCTCAGTTAAGTGTCAAGTATCGTATAATATCCTTCCATGCTTCAAGGTCTTATGTTCTACCCTTTTAGTGACTCCTTCTTATGTGATGATAGTGGTGATGATTAAATGCTTCTTGTTAATGAAAGAACATAGTATGCTTGTTTTAGATAAGGCCATAAGTGTGAAGTATGATCTGGAGCCAAGTCTTTGATATATATGATGGTTAGTGGATATTTGTGTATGTATGTGCTTGGGGTAGCGCGTGGGAGTTATATTGATAGTGGATTAGAGAATACATAAAGTATGTCCTTGTAGGTCTTTGCCTTGGAGTTAATATGTGGTTATTAAGGTAGGCTTGAATGATATGTTAGGATTTAAGTTGAGGAACACTATATGCGCTAGTGAACCCATAGTGAGAGTTCAGAGTTGGTCATTGAGGTGGTGTTGACACCTAATTTTTGCCCTCCACAACTACGTTTAATCTCGAGTTTCTTCGATTTTCAAATAAAATCACATCAATTATTTTTTCCAAATAAATGGATTTTAAAATAGGTATTTCGGATAAATTTTTCATTTAAGTGATAATTATATATTTTTTCGTATTTGCATATACGAGATTGTATATATGATGTCATTTAAATGAACATTTTCATCAAAATTGGACTTTAAAATAAGGATTATTTGGAAAATGAATTTAAATAATTAAATATTGATTTAAATATAATTTATTCTCAAAAATAATCTATCTGGAGAAATACTTGTTTGGTTTTATTAAATCAAGAAACTCGGGATTAAAAGAAGTATTAATTCATATTTAATTTCCATTCAATTTAATCAATCTATTAAATTTGATCATAAATTGAAATTAAATTGGCCACAATCGCAATACATTTAACCAATTATCCTTTAATTTGATCAAAATTTAATTAGAATGGGTTTAAATGTTAATTGAAACTATTTTTTCTAAACTATCCATCCCAATTTTAAACCCAATTTTGCCAAACACCTGAGCCCATTTCATATTTTCTTCAAACATCAGCCCATTTCTCCCCTTTTAATTAAACAGGCCCAACACTAAAACCACCAGCCCAATACTAAAAATAACCCAACTTGGCCCACCTTATAACTTCTTCAATATCAACAAACAACGAACACCAACCATACGCACCAGCTTCAACCAACGATCTCAACATCAAAAACCAAACCCTAACCCGATTCAAACCAACTACGACCCGATGAACCCTTCGTTTACCCTTTCCTTCACCTCCATCGTACCCCTCACATGCGTAGCTTATGATTTTGTACTGTGGGAAGTTCGATAATCGACTAGAACATGCCTAGGTGTCCCTCCAACGTCTTAATCCCATAAATCGCGGTACAAATGGTACGTATTCGTACATTCTTGGCAATTTTTTTATTGATTTAGGAGGGAATTTTAATTACTCATCCCTTATTGGCTATTTATTTTGGATTATTGGAGATAAACTCCAAAATCAGTTCCGATCTTGAACGAGAAAATCTGATCCAAAAATGGATATATTCAAAAAATATCCTCTTCCTCAAAGCCCAAAAATACCCCGGTTCATCTTCTATTTAAGAGGCCTTTCATTCTTTGTTTGAGGGGGTTGGAAAATTCAGAGGCAGAGAGATGGTTCGAAGAAAAAATTTTTTTTTTGAGGGAAACTAGGATGAAATTTTTGGGTTGAAAATTTAGTGGGGGGTTTCTTCGAGGTCACTAATTTTAGGGTTTGAAAGATCGAGAGAAATTTCATGAAAACTAAAGAAAAATTTTGGAGTTCTAAATTTAGGTTGAAATTTTTAGTTGAAAGGCTGTCTGTTGGTGGTCGACGTCGCGAGATTTCGGTAGCGACAATTTTGCTGATAGCTCATCGTCCCATTTGCTGCCCTTAAAGAAGTAAACAGACTCTGTTTTTCCCCTAATTTGACCGTTTCTCATCTCTTCTTCTTCGTAGTTGATATATCTGTAATTGTAACCTTGTTCCACTGAGAATAGCTGATGTAGTCGAAGTTGTAATTTTGTTTTCCGAGGTTAGCTGTTCATGGCTTTGAAAGCCATAGATTTATTGGTTAAAGATGACATCTTTTAATTTGTGTTTGGTGGGCTAGTTTTCGATTGCTAGTTAAGTCACACTTTGGTAAAATTTACTGTTTCCTTCTTGATTTGCCATCCATATATGATAGTTTTGTGTCGCTGAGGTCTGAGTTCTGTTCCAAGAATTTGTATCTAAATGATTGTTTTGAACAGTGATCTTCCGTTCATGGTTATTGGTGCCTTCACCCATTTGAATATTACTTAGATGCGGTATTTGGATTTGTTTCTCATAATATTCTCTAGCCTACTTTTTAAGAGTAATACACTTGTCATTTCTCTGCTAGAGTTGTCTAACTGATATTTTGCTTGGTATTAGGGTCTTAAATTTGGACTTCCATTTTTCCTTTGAGTCCATTTTCAACATGAGATCAGGTTGGAACGAAAAGATGTAATGGTATTCTTGTTGAAAGGCTAGACGTTGAGTATGACTGTCTTAGGATAAATCTTCTTTAAGGCAAGGATTATTCGAAAATGTTATGATGTTCATGAATGTTAAAAGGCAATGATAAAAAAAGATGAGGAAGTCAATGGGAATGAGAATTAATTTCCTTGTGTTGGATTGATTTAGTTGTGTTTTCAAACATTTGTCTTCAAGTGAATCACGATTTGGTGAATAATCATTGTATGCTAACGTATGTATACATTCAAGAACGTATCTTTTAATATTCTTGTCATGTTATGTTTCTTTTTTATTTCATTCATGAAAACGTGCATTACTCATCTCTTAAATACCATGTTGGTTTCTTGATTCACGTAAACTTTAGCTTATCTTTTCTTTATACTATTGGTCACTATTATTCATGGAAACTGCCACCAATCCTTTAGTATTGGTATTAGGATATTTTGTTTGTTAAAGTAAACATATCTATTTTCCTTTGCTGCTCCCACTGGTTAGATTTAATGAAAAAAAGACAGAGGTTGTTGTCATAATGTTTGTGTTATATCTACTATTCTGTATTACGGGTATTTTGGTTGATTTTGTAGGTTGTTTGTTAATTATTGGTTATCACTATGCCATAATCTTATGTCTACATTTGCGTTTTACTTCGTATTTGATTAACGTTGCTTATACAAGTGGTTGCTATGAATTTGGATCCCTGCATTATTTTTTTTAATGTCATAATCATGTATTTTAATTTTATTCATCCTATTCTGTCTCTTATGTATATCGACTCATTTTTAAACTTAGCCAATTATGTGATTCAGAATGATTCTAATTCTTGCCTTTCCCCCTTTACATGTGAACCTGTTTTGGAGTCCACGATGGACTCCTTTCTATTGCATTTCCAAGTGGGCTAGTGAGGCCCATGTCAAAGTGATCCCATGGCGTACAAACATGTGAAGTCGAACAATGAAGAAGGAATGGGTTAAAATCCCATCATTGAAGCGTTCAAGAGACTTAAAAGTCTTTGTCTATTTTATTTATTCTCTTAGTGTTGTTTCTTTGTTAATTTAGTTATTTATTTTATTCATTCACTTAGGCCCCGAAGCCAAAGTTGTACTTAATACAGGTGGAGCGATACTTGAGCAGAAAGCTCGAAAACTAGATTAGGACAGGGTCGACGGTTTGGGCCTAAAAGCCTAACTCACTACTTCTCCTTTTTCCCTTTTCCCTTTTGCCTGTTTGTTTTATGTGTTTCTTGTGAATCTAGTCGACTCCCCTGACTAAGTCGCTAAAAAATTGATTTTGCAAAAACTTTTTTCTTAATCAACAATTTTTCCAACAAATTGATTTTCCGAATTTAATCGAAAGAATGTTTTCAAACAGTCTGGATAACGGCAAGTTAGCGGACGTTTTAGGTAACTGACACCTTCCTAAAATGTTAATAAGAACCGCTTACTCAGAATCTCTTAACTTAAACAATTTTTCTATTTTGAATCGTCTAAGTATTTTACAAAGGTTTCTTAATTCCTTTTCAAAATTAAGTGGCGACTCTTAATAAGTCTAAATTTCTGCAAAATAGAAATGACGACTCTGTTGGGAATTTTCAACTAGGTTCTAACCAAATGTTTGATTTCATATTTTGATTAACTATTTATGTGTTTTGATTCTGTAAATATTAAATATCGTATCTCATGTCATATCCCTGCATTATTTAAACTATTTTTGGGTTTTGTGGATGTCCCGGCCACTGCTGTTCTATTCCCAAATGTGTTGGAAATACGAATGACTTATTATTACGTGAGCCATTTGATAGTTGTTCATATTTTGAAACTCAAGTTATCCGCTTGAGAACCAGTGTTCAAACCCACTCTAGATACCTAGGGCAGAACGAAACCAAAACCCTATTTTAAGCATGAGCCTAGGACGACCCAATACCAGAGCGGGGTATTGGGCCCATTAGAAAACCTGCACTGCGTCTATTGACCTCGAGTCAATTATAGATAAATCATATTTATGTGTTGAAGAAATATATGTTTTTTTAATCCAATCCATTATCCTTTGGGGGTCGAGAAAAGACTTGCTTTACTCACTTTTATATAATGATGCCTCAATCGTACACCGATTGACGAAGGAACTGAAACAAGCAAAGCAAGAAATTGATCGATTTGGACAGTTTCATGGCATTTATGTCACAGTTATATGACAATCGCTTGATCATTAGCGAATGTTGCCAATAATGAGGAGTGGACAAAGCTAAGAGCGCGAAGGCTGATAGAAGAAGCATTTAGTAATTAGTATCCCCGCATGGGACATTATTCCCTTTTCCCTAAAGATTGTATCCCTTTTGTGCAACTTTTGTAGACATTTATGTCATTTATGTATACCTATGAAGGTTTTTGGGGATAATGGATTGGCTTTAAAAGGCGTATATTTTCTTCAAAATTTGTTAGGCCTAAACCCTTGGTTCAAACGGGTCACCTGATTAGGATGCACGTTTATTACAATATACTTGTGTAATATAACTGTTTATGTGCTTATGAGTGTTATGTTGATTAGAATCAAAGGCAAACTGATCCAATCCCATTTTCCATAGAATATCTCTAGGAAGAAATATACCCCACTATACAAAATTCTGACCAAAAGTACTCCAAGTCTCCCAAGTTTCTCAGAAAAGTCCGTAGACATTCTTAAAACTTCCAAAATGATCGCTACCATTTTAGGAAAGTTGACTTTAGAATCAGAAAATGCCATTATAGTGTGAACTACGTAGGGCCTGATTTCTCCTCCGTGAGATATGTAGGCAGCCTTTTGGCCTGGACCATATCTTCAAAAGCTCTGTTGTCCTCCACTTTCTCGATGGAAGAAGAAGAGATGAACCTTCCCGACAAATTCCACCTATCCATATCATTGAGCAAAATCCTATTCATTGAAATTCTCGAGTCATCATTACTTCATGGACAATTCGCATGAGATGACAAACAACTCTATGTGTTTACATCTTACCTTATCATCTTGCTTTGCTTATTACTAACGAAATCTAACACGTCAGCGTTTGAGTTGTTTTTACTTTGCAGGTAATAGAAACTACTCCGTGTTGGAACAAAATGACCCTACTTCACCGGATCAGAATGAATAAGAGATCCCCTTCTTGACTATAGCTTTGTTACAGGAAAAGAAAAATGAATAGTTATAAAACTGGACTTTACCAATCATTTTTGAACCCTGTAAGCGATAGTCTCGAGGATGGAATAGAGAAAAATGTGAGGGAAGAATTTTCCAAGGAAAACGGGATCATGGAAGATTAACTGGAGGAAACATTATTGAATTGGACCTCCACTCCACTCATGACTAATCGCCCATCGTATAACATCAAATTAAAACCTGTCATTGTCATGTCATGTCAAGAAGAAAACTAATGGTTGTCCTAGAACAGTCAACAGAAGAGTCAAAGAGTTAGACAATCAAAGAAGCCTAATCTAGAGAAAACCGAGGTGGTTAACTAGGAAGGCGATGATTTAATTGGACATTTGATCCTTTGTTCTATCAAGACAAATGCAATGCAAACATCATGTCATCCATACAAGTACTAATTTATATCCTAGTAAGATGGATAAGAGTATTTTTAGGTTCATTATGAGAAGGTACGAACTACGTTTGACCTGAATTCCCAAAAAGGGATACGTAGGTGGCCTATGTTGTCTTCGGTTAACCCCTTAGGAAAATTTATCATTTCCTTTTATGTACGAACTACGTTTGACCTGAATTCCCAAAAAGAGATACGTAGGCGGCCTATGTCGGCTTCGGTCAACCCCTTAGGATACTTTATCCTTTCCTTTTATGTATGAACTACGTGATGACCTGAATTCTTTACAAAAGGGATACGTAGCTGGCCTATGTCGGCTTTGGTCAACCTATTAGATTTTTCTATATATCCTTAGCATAGTATTAAACTAGGTTTGACCCGGTTCCTGCTTCAACGGGATACATAAGCGGCCCAACGGCTCGGTCATATAACCCCAGGAAATAGAAATTAGGGCAAAGTTTTTGAGAAAGAATCTCGAAAATTCACAAGAAAAAATCAACAAAGAGAATGAAAACTAACAAAGACTTTAGATCCACTCAAAATGATATCATCTCACACTACTTTAAACTGGGGCAAAAATTTTGAGAAAGGCCTCAAAATCTCCACCAAATATTGAAATATATTTCAAATTCCCCAGTACTAGAGGTCGAAGTTGAGATTTGAGGATTGTCACTTGCGATAAAGTCTAGGAAGATTGAATCTCCGTATTTAATAAAACTACTGGTAGAGAGCCTCGATAATGCTGAACCCCTATCTATCCTCCGTCAAACATCGGACATTGTCAGAATCAAGAGAAAGACGGTCGTTGAGCTAGCACATGACATGACTGGCAAAGAATTTTCAAAGTTTAGCAGGAGTTCTCAAAACTATTTTCTAAAAATTAAGAGTACTTTCAAAAATCTATATATATATTTTACTTAGTGATTGCCTAGACATCAATTAGGGCGGGGAGTCAGGGGTGGAAGTCCCAACTAGATGAAGTACCTGAAAGATGGCGAGGGCAAAGCAAGGATCGAAGGAGGTCAACATGGAGTAGTTTCACTCAAACAAATCATTTTCAGTGGGTGCAGGTACCAATACATAAAAATGAGAGTCTCTTTCAAAAATCCCCGAGCGAATTGGGAGCCAAACCAGAGCACTAATGCTCAAGAACGGTATTTTTGGGTAGCCTTAAAAATGGGTTTAGTACCCATATATTGAAGACCTTTTAAAGTGTCCATCTCATTTCTTGAGATCATTGAGGACAAACAAAAGTGTCTTGTCTTCTTTACAAATATTGTATTTTAGAATTTTTCTAAAAAAACAGTCGCTAGCCAAAGCGACTTTGTGTCTACTAATCGTCTATCTTGAGTACAGGTACATGTAGAAAGCAAGACCCTGACAAATGATTTCAGGTGAAACTATTTTTAATTTACCGGAAGAACCATTGCATGTCATTGCGAGGGCCATTGGATATCATTGCCAAGAGGGCCATTGCATGTCATTACCAAGAGGGCTATTTCATATTATTGCCAAAAGGGCTATTGCATAGCATTGCCGAAAGGGCTATTTCATATTATCGCTAAGAGGGCCGTCTTATACCATTGCCCAAGAAGGCTATTTAATATCTGTTGACACGTTACACACAACGCTGGTATCGAGGATATCATCAACATTCAATATATCTGTTGACTTGCAAGGAAAAATGCTAGCATCGAGGATATCATCATCATTCAATATCTGTTGATGCGCTAGACACAATGCTGGCATTGAGGATATCATCAACATTTAATATATCTGTTGACATGCAAGACACAATGCTGGTGTCGAGGATATTATCATCATTTTATATCTGTTGACACGCAAGACATAAACACTGGTGTCAAGGATATCTCATTATTTTATGAATCAGCATCTGAATGCATCGAGAGCGCACGATTTGAAGGGACGCCTTTAAGTCGCTATATAAGGATGAATGATATATAAGACTTCCTAGAAATTGACAAATTGAGGGTTATCTATAAGTCATATTATTTCAAATATGATAGTGTGCAAGATCACCTATGATTTGATAGCCTGTAGGTCATCCGTAAGCCACAACAATATCCTAATCGGATTGTGTGGAAGATCGTCCAAAAATCGATAGTTCAAAGGTTATCCATAAGTCGCAACTAAATCCTTACCAGAGAATATGCAAGATTATCAAATGGATATGTCCAAGGGTTCTCTATAAGCCGCGTCATATCCAAGATCGATTATGTGTAGGATTATCCAAAGACTAGAAATTTGAGGGATTATCTATAACTCATATTGTATCCAAGGTCGGATGATATGTAGGAATACTTGAAAGCCAGTGATTGGAGGGATATCTGTAAGCCATCTCTTATCTAAAGTCGAATAATGTGCAGGATTACCTAAAAGCTAGAAATTCAAAGGATATCTGTAAGTCGCCTCGTATCTAACATCAAATAATGCACAAGATTATCCAAAGATTGATAATTTAAGGGAAATTTATAAATCGATCATCGGCTATAACCAGAGAGGTTATCATTCCACATACAACAAGAGATATAGGTAACCAAAAGGGTTTCCAATCAAGTACAAGATTACATGATTGTGGGGACCGTTCCACATAAAGTATCGCTGGTGTCCAAAAGGGCCACCCCACTTTGAAGACATATTCAATGTCATAATTATACAACAACCAAGAGGGTCATTTATTTGTCGTTACCAGTTATTTTGTTCCAAACAGGTACATAAAGAGATGACTCCGCTTTTTAGGCCACAACTCATGTGGAGACATGGTAAAATACTACCTACCTCTTTCGTGAATTATGTAAGAACTAACAATTTCATTTGAGATATTGTCGAGAGCATCCCAGAGGATGAAAATCTCAAATTAAATCCACAGGTGCGGATGACTCCAAAAAGGATGCAACACAACGTGGAACTCTTTCTTAGCAGCTAAAGGATGATCATCACCACCATCCAACCACACCCCTGTTAGAAGACATATGGGTATTTTGGGATGTTCTAAGTCTCAACTTCAACCTCGGGATATTTCTTAGCTTATACCGAGGGTAACCTTCTCTTTCTTCCAAATTTGAGTGATAGGACTCCTAGAGTTTTGGAAATTATGCCCACATAAATTCTTACCTATGGATGTGAAGTATCCCACATTCATGGTTGCGAGGTTACAAGCCTCTTTTTTGAAACTAGATCAACTTGCCACTCATCCTGAGCCAAAGATCATCTAAAATAGAAGACTATCTTTTCTACCGATTGAGTCAAACTACAAGAAGTCTGATTCCTTGAAATCTTAGGGATATGTAGGTCGGTCTCTATGTAGAAAACTCGACTGAATTCCACCTCCCCCCAAATCCCTTTATTCCCCGACTTCTCAGTTACATAAAAAACTCCAAGGCCAAGATAGCTGGTGAATTCTCTTGAAAATCGTGCTTAAAATCAAGTTTTATGACCTACAAGTTGCCTGAATTCTCATGTAACCTGAGATATGTAGGAAACCTAATACCGAGGTCCGGCCATGAATCCATGAAACTCGTACGAAAGCCAACCTCTTTCAAATTCGAATTTGCGGACGGACAAAAATTAAGAGCGTCAACCTCCCTTTGCCCAGAATTACTTGCATCCATCCTACCCAAAGGGAGGGGGCAGTTGTTGACAACTAATGTTTGCCCTCCACAACTACGTTTAATCTCTAGTTTCATTGATTTTCAAATAAAATCATATCAATTATTTTTTCCAAATAAATGCATTTTAAAATAGGTATTTGGGCTAAATTTGTCATTTAAGTGATAATTATATTTTTTTTTCGTATTTGGATATACGAGATTGTATAAATGATGTCATTTAAATGAACATTTTCATCAAAATTGGACTTTAAATCAAGGATTATTTGGAAAATAAATTTGAATAATTAAATCTTAATTTAAATATAATTTATTCTCACAAATAATCTATTTGGAGAAATACTTGTTTGGTTTTATTAAATCAAGAAACTCGGGATTAAAAGAAGTATTAATTCATATTTAATTTCCATTCAATTTAATCACTCTATTAAATTTGATCAGAAATTAAAATTAAATTGGCCACAATCGCAATACATTTGGCCAATTAGCCTTTAGTTTGATCAAAATTTAATTAGAATAGGTTAAATATTAATTGAAACTATTTTTTTCTAAACTATCTATCCCAATTTTAAACCCAATTTCGCCAAACACCTGGGCCTATTTCATATTTTCTTCAAACAATAGCCCATTTCTCCCTTTTTAATTAAACAGGCCTAACACTAAAACCACCAGCCCAACACCAAAATAACCCAACCTGGCCCACCTTATACCTTCTTCAATATCAACAAACAACGAACAACAACCATACGTACCAACTTTAACCAATGATCTCAACTTAAAAAAACCAAACCCTAACCCAATTCAAACCAAATACGACCCGATGAACCCTTCATTTCCCCTTTCCCTTACCTCTATTGTACCCCTCATGTGCGTAGTTTATAATTTTGTACTGTGGAAAGTCCGATAATCGTCTAGAACACACCTAGGTATCTCTCCAATGTCTTAATCCCATAAATCGCGGTACAAATGGTACGTATTTATACATCCTTGGTGATTTTTTATTGGTTCAGGAGGAAATTTTGATTCCTCATCCCTTATTGGCGGTTTATTTTGGATTATTGGAGAAAAACTCCAAAATTAGTACCGATCTTGAATGAGAAAATCTGATCTAAAATGAATATATTCAAAAAATATCCTCTTCCTCAAAGCCCTAAAATACCACTGTTCATCTTCCATTTAAGAGGTTTTTCATTCCTTGTTTGAGGTGGTTGGAAAATTCATAGGCAGAGAGAGGGTTAGAAGAAAATTTTTTTTTCCTAGGGAAACTAAGAAGAAATTTTTAGGTTGAAAATTTGGTGAGGGGTTTCTTCGAGGTCAATGCTATTAGGGTTTGAGATTTTTGGGTTTGAAAGATCGAGAGTAATTTTATGAAAACTAAAGGAAAATTCTATAGTTCTAAATTTAGGTTGAAATTTTTAGTTGAAAGTCTGTCTGTTGGTGGTCGACGTCGCGAGATTTTGGTAGTGACAATTTTGCTGATAGCTTGTCATCCCGTTTGCTGCCCTTAAAGAGGTAAATAGACTCTTTTTTCCCCTAATTCAACCGTTTCTCGTCTCTTCTTTTTCGTAGTAGATATAGCCGTAATTGTAACCTTATTCCACTGAGAATAGCTGATGTAGTCGAAGTTGTAATTTTTTTTCTGGGGTTAGCTGTTCATGGCTTTGAAAGCCATAGATTTATTGGTTAAAGATGACATCTTTTAACTTATGTTTGGTGGGCTAGTTTTTGATTGCTAGTTAAGTCATACTTTGGTAAAATTTACTGTTTCCTTCTTGATTTGCCATCCATATCTGATTGTTTTGTGTCGCTGAGGTCTGAATTTTGTTCCAAGAATTTGCATCTAAATAATATTTCGAACAGTGATCTTCCGTTCATGGTTATTAGTGCCTTCACCCATTTGAATATTACTCAAATGTGGTATTTGGATTTGTGTCTCATAATATTCTCTAGCATACTATTTAAGAGTAATACACTTGTCATTTCTCTACTAGAGTTGTCTAGTTATTGTTTTGCTCGGTATTAGGGTCTTAAATTTGGACTTCCATTTTTCCTTTGAGTCCATTTTCAACATGATATCAAGTTGGAATGAAAGGATGTAATGGTATTCTTGTTGAAAGGCTAGACGGTTAGTATGACTCTCTTAAGATAAATCTTCTTTAAGGCAAGGATTATTCAAAAATGTTATGATATTCGTGAACGTTAAAAGACAATGATCAGAAAAGATGAGGAATTCAATGGGAGTGAGAGTTAATTTCCTTGTGTTGGATTGATTCAGTTGAGTTTTCAAACATTTGTCTTCAAGTGAATCACAATTTGGTGAATAATCATTGTATGCTAACGTATGTATACATTCAAGAATGTATCTTGTAATATTCTTGTCATGTTATGTTTTTTTTATTTCATTCAATCAAACGTGCATTGCTCATCTCTTAAATACTATGTTGGTTTCTTGATTCATGTAAAATTTTGCTCGTCTTTTCTTTATACTATTGGTTACTGTTATTCATGTAAACTGCCACCAATCCTTTAGTATTGGTATTAGGATATTTGTTTGTTAAAGTAAACATATCTATTTTCCTATGCTTCTCCCACTGGTTAGATTTAATAAAAAAAAGAGGTTGTTATCAAAATATTTGTGTTATATCTACTATTCTGTATTACGGGTATTTTGGTTGATTTTGTAGGTTTTTTTGTTAATTATTGGTTATCACTATGCCATAATCTTATGTCTGCATTGGCGTTTTACTTCGTACTTGATTAACGTTGCTTATACAAGTGGTTGCTGTGAATTTTGATCCCTGCATCATTTTTTTTAATGTCATAATTATGTATTTAAATTTTATTTATCCTATTCTGTCTCTTATGCATATCGACTTATTTTTAAACTTAGCCAATTATGTGATTCGGAGTGATTCTTATTCTTGCCTTTCCCCCTTTACATATGAACCTATTTTGGAGTCCACGATGGACTCCTTTCAATTGCATTGCCAAGTGGGCCAGTGAGGCCCATGTCAAAGTGATCCCATGGTGTACAAACATGTGAAGTCGAACGAAGAAGAAGGAATTGGTTAAAATCCCATCATTGAAGCGTTCAAGAGACTTAAAAGTCTTGGTCTCCATTTTATTTATTCTCTTAGTGTTGTTTCTTTATTCATTTAGTTATTTATTTTATTCATTCATTTAGGCCCCGAAGCCAAAGTTGTAATTAATATAGGTGGAGCGATACTCGAGCCGAAATCTCAAAAACTAGATTAGGACAGGGTCGAGGGTTTGGGCTTAAAAGCCTAACTCACTACTTCTCCTTTTTCTCTTTTCCCTTTTGCTTATTTGTTTTATGTGTTTCTTGTGAATCTAGTCGACTCCTCTAACTAAGTCGCTAAAAAATTGATTTTGCAAAAACTTTTTCCTTGATCTACTATTTTTCCAACAAATTGATTTTCCAAAGTTAATCAAAAGAATGTTTTCAAACAGTCTGGATAATCGCAAGTTAGCGGACATTTTTGGTGCCTGGGGCCTTCCTAAAACGTTAATAAGAACCGCTTACTCAGAATCTCTTAACTTAAACAATTTTTCTATTTTGAATCGTCTAAGTATTTTATAAAAGTTTCTCAATTCCATTTCAAAATTATGTGGCGACTCTTAGTAAGTCAAAATTTCTACAAAACAGGTGGTAAAGAACGTTATGCTTAGAGTGTGATCTTTAAAAAGATTTAGACGGTTGAATCATATGGTTTAGACTAGTATCGTGGTATGACATTTTATATTTTGTGATTTAGAATTATGGTTGATCACGGTGAAAGGATTTAAGCTACTTTAGACATTAGTAGAAAGGTTTAGCAATGCCCATGTGAGAATTATAAGTTGAATCAAAGGAGCATGGTACTTGAGGGGAATAGTATAGTTAAGGGATATTCGAGAAATGCATGGAGTTTGAAAGTAAGAAGTTGCATTGCCTAAGGCCTGGAAACTCTACCCTACTTTACAGGTTATATATCTATATTCTATGCTATAGAGTAGTGTCATTGCCTAAAGCCTGATTCCATAGATGGATGTCTTGTGTAACTAGTACCCAAGATTCTTTGCTACCTAACGTTACTATGACTTCTTCAGAAAGAGTGTTGAATGAAATACTCCAGTTAAGTATGAGGGTCCAGCATAATTCAGTCTGTATAGCCAGTAATTCATTTTAACAGTCAGATAGACAAGTTACAGTGGTTTTCCACCTTTTCACCCATTCCTACTATCCAAAGTCTTAAGCGTATGACCATCCCAAGAGATAATCTATTTCATCCATGTAAGTTGCGAATTCAGTTTAGTCAAAGTACTATGTTTCAGATTGAGCTACTTAGTCATGACTAGGTTCATAAGAGTGCAGACCATAGTTTCAAATGTTTCCATGTATTTTAGTTCAGGTAGTACAGTAACCTTGTGCGATCTAAGACATGTTGCCTCATGATTTGTACTTGCATAAGTTATCAATTCTCAATTCAATATGTATGATTTGATCATGAACACTTCAAGGGAATCTTAAACTTTCAGCATGAATCAGCTCCTTGAAGTAAGTGAAGTCAAGTCAACTCAGAATTTAGTTTCATAATAGAAGTTTAAATGTTTCAGATCAGTTATATCCTTTTTAAATGTTTTAGATCAGTTATATCCTTTCTTATAAGACACATCAGGTCCGTGTTATTCCATACCTTTAAGCTTCAACATTCCTACCCATCATTCGGGGAAGAATGATCCCAAGGGGAAGATATTGTAACGCCCCGTGTTTCGAGCTAGAATAAAAATCGTCATTTCTATGCGTAGATGATCCAAAAGCCATAAATCCTATGCAAAGTTTCCATGTTAATCAAGTATGTAGAGCGGTAACCTATTTGAGTATGAATTGAGATCATAATGGTCCCCTAACTCAAGGTCAAGTTGAAAGCTTTCCTATCGTTAGAGTTTTAGTGAGCGTCAAAACTTAAGTCAACATCAATCAACCATAGATCCTTTTATATAATTAAATGGGTGACCTACTATATATCAAATGAAATATCTTCGAATTAGCTTTCTATCAATACCAAATTCGTCTAAAATGGACACTCGGTGAAGAAATTAGAGAATTTTTAGTGTCAACGTTCCCGATTGACTGGTCATCACATCGCAATGAGACTTAAATCGACAATTGTCAATTCCAGTAGCTCACCGCAATTTCCAGCGCATCGCGGTGAAGCCTTTTACAGCATTCCAGTCACGGATTTTAAATTCCAAGGTCAAACTAGACATTTACCATGGCCCCAAACCCATCCAAACACGGGATTTAATCCCAAACACTCCTAAATATATACACTTTCACCAAAATTCATCAAGAATTCTCTCTAGGTTTCAAACAAGAATCCCAAATAATTCAAGATTCAGCCGTGATTTTTTGAAGATAATTAGATATTTGGAATCCCCAATCCGTAAGCTTCAAGAATCATTCATTATTCTCCAATATAGAGGTACGTGGGGTTTATCCTAGAAACTTAATGGGATTGAAATTGTTAAAGCATGATTTAAAGGTTTTGATGGATGTATTTTATGAGGGTTTTGAAGACTATATTATTGATTATGCATTTTGGAAGTTTCAATGCTACTATTGCTTTGGCCTTGTGGTCTTTTTTCCAAAATTGATTTACATATATATGTATATGTATGAAATTGAGATTTAAGATTGTTGAGAGCATAAATTATGAACTCCCTCTCTTGTATTGAATTAAAGATTATGATTTTGTGATTTGAAAGATGTTTTTACAATATTATAGCATTTGAGCATGATTTAAAATTGTTGAGAGGGTGTTTCTTGATATAAATGTGTTCTTGTGTTTAAGAGAAAGAATTGCATGTGAATTGAGAACTTTGACATGACCACCTTGTATTGTTCTATTGAAATGCTTGACAAATATGAGTTCCTTGCATGTGTTTACATGAGGTTTGAGAAAGATTTTCTTTGAATTGAATTATTGAAATGGTGGTCCCAAAACTTGAGTTTTGAAAATAAAGATGTACGATAGACTAATAATGGCTTAGAGATGTGATTTGAAAGTTAATGGTATGATGATACCATATGTATTTATGCCATAATAGATCATGTTTTCAGAGTATGTTTCCAGAGCATGTTTTCAGAGTATGTTTTCAGAGACGGCATGTTTTGATAGAATTTTAAAAAGGGGCTTAAAGAGGGTTAGGTAGTTGCTCGAAGAAGGTGAGTTCAAGCAACTCTTAGCTTGAAACTGTATTTGCCGATATGGGTAGATTATTATTGTACGTGGTGACGGCCATATGGTGTAGTAGATTCAGAGACTCCGACCCTTGCGACACACTTGGGTTAGGGGCTTCGCTGCCGAGTTAATGGCAGTTTCCATATAGCCAATGGAATTTTTTTTGGAGTTGTAGGGTATACCACCTAGCGTAGAAGTAACACAGATTTCTCAGAGTTGTGATGATTTTTGCAGAGTCTTTAAAATGACCATGTGAATTCTTACTATATGATATACTCATGGACTATTTTAAATTGCTCTCATATATGTTGAATAATAAATGATTATTTTGGATATGCTCTGCGTACCAGTACATATGTATTGACCCCTTCCCCTGCCTCTCAGGTTCTGAGGACCAGTCTAAGGGTCCAGATAAGTAGTAGATAATTCAGATAACTGATCAGATTGTGCAGTGATGAGCCTTCTCTATTCTGGAAGGCCTGTCTTTTCAGATTATGTCACTTATTTTAGTTTTGGTCTACTGGGGGCCTTGTCCCAGTTTCAGACAGTTGTCAGATTCTAATGTAGTAGAGATTTTGCAGACTGAGTCAGGTGTTATTTAAATGTAGTTGATTTACAGTTTCCAAACTTATGTGGAATTCAGAATTGACCATGTTTCCATAGCATATTATGTTTCTGCATCTTCTTTTATTTTATGAATGTTGTGTATGATTACCAGATAGAAAAGGGCATTTCGAGCCTTTATGGTTCGGGATGTCCGTCACGGCCAGGCCCTAGTTCGGGTTATGACATTGATCCTCTAGCTCCAATCTCGATTGTATACCATGTATTCAAGGTACTTAGTTTAGGTCATAATATTTAGCTCATTTATCACGTTCTAGACCCAGTTATATTCTGATGTTTCCGCTTATGCAAATTTAGTAATTATGCTTAGACTCAGCCAAAGGTAATAGCTTTTCTTAAGCTTATCTAGTTTCATGTTCAGGTTTCAGTTACAAATGTGGTATTCAGTTCCATGCTCCATTTTTATTTCAAACTTGGTATCATTACCCTTACATATTCAGTCGCATATTCATGAGTCGGTTCATTCATGTATTCACGCATCAGATATGCGTGATCTGCTTATCAGTACTCTCAGTCTGATTCATGTATCAGCTTAGTCATAAAATCATGCATCAGATATGCATGCTCAGTATGTATCTCAGTAATGTTGTCAGGTAGTCATGTTTCAGATGTTCTTGTTCAGTATGTACTTAAGCTTATCATTTCTCCGATCTAAATCAGTCTCATTCGAGGACGAATGTTCTCAAGAGGGAGATATTCTAATACCCCGTACTTCTACCTAGTTTAAAATCATCCTAAAAATGTTAAATACTTGTTTAAAAGATGAATCCAATTTTATACATATGGTATTTTCAAGATTTTCACTTTTTATCATGTAGGAAATTAAATAATCTTTCCATGGATACCAAATTCTCCCAAATCCAACTCCTGGACGAAGAGTTAGAGCCATTTTAGTAAGACAGTGCGCCACTTGAGCCATCAACGTGTCGTGGAGCCAGCCAAAATGACAATCATCAAAATCCAGTAAGCCTCCATGATTATGGCTCATCGCGCCAAGGTTCAAATTCAGAGTTATCAAATTCCAGTAAGACGGCGCGATAGCGCCACGTCGCGCCAGGGGTCCGGTCGGGAAATTTTCACAAAATTAAAATACGCATACAAGGGTTAAAATTTGAAATTTCATACCCCTATATATACCCAATAACACGTAATTCAGCCATAATTCACCCAAAAAATATTGTTTCTCTCAAATTTCTCTCAAGAACAAGCTAGGATTTTCCGTTGGGGATTCAAATCTAAGACTCAACTCCATCAATCTTAGTAGAATCAAGACCTAAGGTATGCACAATGTTCATTCATGGATTCCTTTCATCCATGAAGCCCAAGAATCAAGTTTTAAATCTTGTATCATGAATATTTTGTTATGGGTTGATTATGTTCATGTGATTATGGTTGTATGATTCCTAAGTTGGAATTTTTATGTGTTGTTCATGAACCTATGCTGGTATGTGGTCTAAAACATGTGAAATTGAGTTTTAACATGGAGTTTTGTTGTATTGATTTGATGGTCATGCCTATGCCCTAAGTCATGCATCCTAGGTGTTTGTTAAAATGCCTAAGAGAATAGAAATTATGCATTATAGCTTAATTGTGACCCAAGTGATAGATGCATGCTTTACCCTATGACCAAGAATGACTTCCATGATATTGTGTGCATTATGAATGGTTGAGGAAATGTCCATGACATTAGGTTGATGAACGTATGACATGTTTATATGTAATTCCATTCATGTACAAGACTATGATAACAATGTGCTTCATGAAATCCCCAAATTAATGTATTATGAATTGTTGATGTTGGTCATGTGTTCAAAAAGTGTCATGTCCTGTCAGTTTCATGATATCGAGTTCTGGGGGTACTTGTACCCGATAATTTTCTTGTGTATCTAAAGCCAGTGTCATGTTTTCATGATACTCTCTGTCAGGCCATGATCCTTAGAATTCAGTCAATCTCATGACTCAGGAAAACTCAGTATGAGTCTAGTCCTACTCAGTAATCTCAAGGACTACTCAGTAATCTCAAGGACCTCAGTGGTCTTAGTAATATTAGTACTCAGTAATCTCGGTAACTTCAGTATTCTTAGAAATATCAATAACTTTAGTACTCTCCATCAGTCCTCAGATCTCAGTAGTATTTCGCCAGTCAATGGAACTCAGTGAACTCAGTTTAGATTCACTAAATAATACCATTAGTATCAGTTTAGTTTAGTTAATCAGTTCAATGTCTATTCAGTTAGGAGTAGGATTCAGCACCGAGTGAACCCAAGGATGGGGACTCACTTATTATTTAGTGGAGGTTTGATCCTTAGAAATAATCCTTGTGTTCTAGAACTACGTAGCTAGTGTAGGTTGAGATGCGCCCTACGCGTTTAGGGATTTATACATCTCATTTGAGTTTTCTACTAGGATGGGTTGATGGAAGAGCTCCCTATTAGAGAGGGTATACTCATAGCTTGTCTTTACCCGTAGCATGGTACTGATACCCTTCCAGCTGGGGTTACAGGTTGGACCCCACTAGTTCAGTTTCAGGGTATCTCGATTAGATGATTACCTCTCACAGTCTTAGTTTTAGATCCAGTTTCAGTAATATAACTTAGTTCAGTTCTATAGAAATCCAGGACTGTCAGATACAATCAAATCAGTACAGTGCGGAATCCAGCTAGTTCCATCAGTATTAGGACTGTCAGATATAGTTACCCATGTTATCACTTTTCAGTTTCAGGACTGTCAGATACAGTCAATCAGACCAGTTCTTCATAATCTGAACTGTCAGAAACAATCATTCCTTTTCTAGTTATATGACATTAGTTCCTCAGTATTTAGTAGACTCAGTCATTCAGTATCCCAGTATCAGTACTCAAATATTATTAAATCCACATTATCAGAATTCATGAGTCAGTGTTATCACGATCTCAGTTACAGTTACGTATTCATGCATGTATTCTCACGTTCATGCTATATAGTCAATTATTATTGTTCATGCATATGAAACCTTGCATTTAGCCGACCTCACTTGCATTCCAGTACATTTAACGTACTGACGCATTTGCGCTATGTGTTTTATACCATAGGTTTAGAAGCCTGAGCTCCCGAGCATCTTTAGTAGATCAGATGTTCAGCAGCCATACAATAGTAAGTCCTCATCATTTGAGCATAATATGATTATTTTATAACTTTATTATTTTAGTAGTTCAAAGTTAGTTGGGGACATATCCTATCAACTCCATAGTTTGCTAGACAGTTTAGAGGCTTTTAGACTACAACATGTGTTCAGATAGTTTATTTCAGTTTTGGGTATTTTTATACCCCATTAAAGACATAGTATTATATTCAGTATTAGTTCACTTTTGAACCTTATGACCTTACAACTTATATTTTGCATATTTATAATGTATTATTTAGTGCTCAGTTATAGATATCAGTCATGGGTGAGCTTGTGGTCCTTTGGGGTCATGAACACCATGTAGCATTTCGGGTACCAAATTTGGAGCGTTATAGTACATTATAAGACCTTCATTTTCATGATATGCATTTTAGATCCTTTTCTCCTATTTGAGCTTAAGTTTCCAGCACGAGTTAGTTAGTAAAGCCAGCAAGTCAGTTTAGCAGTCAGATAATCAGATTCGTATAGCTTGTTTTCTCATCTTTCCATCTAGTCATGCTATCAAAAATCTCAGGAATGTAATTATTTCAAGATAGAAAGTCCCAATATTTGTAAGATCATCTCAGTTCATGCGACATGCATTAGTTTCAGATCCCAGATGTTTAGTTATGATCCAGTTCATAGGTGCTTCGGGCATCTCCTCAGTTTTTCCAGTATCTCAAAGGTAAGTATTCTTAGAGGGATATAGTGTCCTAAGGGGGAGATAACCCATATTTCCCCGATGCTTTCATGTCCTTAAAACATTCAGTTGCATGTTCCTATGTTCCTTACAAAGTTAGTATCAATTATCATTGTATATTCAGTCATGCATTCAAGAGTCAATTCAGTCAGATATTTATGCATTACGGATGCATGTTCGGTAGAAGAAGCTCAGCTTATCATTAATTTCGGTCAAGCTTTCATGAGAACAACTCAGTTAGATATCCATCCATTAAATATGCATGTTCAGTATGAAATTTCAGTATATCAGAAGTTCTAGTCATATAATCATGTTTCAGATGTTCACATTCCTTAAGTAAGTTCAGTCTATTAGAAATCCCAGCTTAGTCAATCCCATTCGAGGATGAGTATTTCCAAGGGAGAGATATTGTAATACCCCAAACTTTCTTTAAGTCTAATTTAGTCTCCAAAAGATTTAGGGATGACTCCCTAATTGAAAAATGATTAAATCAGATAGAATTTTCCTAATTTTGACTTTTATCATGTGGAAAATTGAATTAGCTTTCCAATGATACCAATTTTTCCAAAATCGGGTATCGGGGTAAAAAGTTATAGACATTTTACAGAGAACTATCCAAAATACCCAAGAGCGATGTGCAAGATAATGAACCATTGCGTTTGCGATGGAACGTTACTCAAGCCATTGCAATTGAGGCAAAAAACCCATTCACTGGCCAAGTGCGACGGTCAGGCCGATGGACCGTCGAGCTAGCGACGGACCGTCGCCCAAGCCGTCGCAACTGAGGTAGTAACCCTACTTTCTGGGCAAAGTGCAACAGGCAGGATGACAGACCATCGAGCCTGCGATGGACCATCGCTCAAGCTGTCGCACACTTCCGTTCAATGAATTAAAGTCATTTTTAAAAGGATGTTTGGGTCTTTTTCCACCTCTTTTAACACCTATTTATATTATATCAAGGCTCATAACTCCTTATTCATCTATAACATCAAAATCTAGGGTTTCTTTCAAGATCCAAAACCCAAGAACTAGATGCAAACCCTCTCCAAGAAAACTCAAGAATCAAATGTCACCATTCAAGGACCTTTAAGAAAAGTTAATCTCCTTCAAGATCCAAGCTTTTGAGGTAATGTTGATGTTGATTTTGGGTTCCTTCCACCCAAGAAGTTCAATAACCCTTTTCAAATTATAAAGATTGAATACTTATGATATTCATGATTTATGTGAGTTGAAGTTCATGTTTATGTGATTGTTGAGTTGTGATTCATGTTCTAGATTACAAGTTCTAAGTTTTGATTCTAGTCTGAGATAAATTTTATGATATTCATGATAAACCCTTTCAAGTTGCAAGTTTATTGATATAGCCATGATGATGTAGATGTTGAAACCATTATATAACCCAAAGTATGATCCCCATATGTTCGAGGAAATATTTATTTGAATGAGATAGTGCCATTTTAGCATGTTAGCATCGAATCCCTAATTATGTATAATTCAATGCATGCCAAGTGTTTGTTGAAAGACTTTAGTGAATAAATTATGACATGTTGCATGCATCCTTATACATGTGCAAGATCAAGACTTCAAAGTACTTGAAGAGATTCTTTATTGATTGTATTGTGAATAATAGTCCATTGTCATGATATTCAAGTGTTGTCATGTCTTGTATTATTTAGGTTATCGAGTCCTAGGTGTATATAATACCCTACAATTTAGCTGTGTGCCGAGAGCCAGTGTCAGTTATAGTACCCTCAGTCATGTCAAGATCAGTAGTATTCTCAGCTAGTTATAGAATTCAGTAGAACTCAGTCAATTACATGACTTAGGAAAATTTAGTAAGCTCAGTATCATTCCAAGTCCAGTCCATTACTCAGTTCAGACCTCAGTAATGTTCAAGTATTCAGTTCAGAACGCAATAGAATTCAGTCAGTTTGCAGAATTCAGCAGTATTCTGTTAGTCAATGAAACCCAGTAAACTCAATCTAGTTCAGTTAATTAGTATGATCAGTAATAGATTTAGATCATTCTAGTACAGTCTAAGAATTGGTTCAGCATTTATTCAATTGGGAGTAGGATTCAGTACTGAGAGAGGGTAGGGATGACAACTTCCCCGTTAGAGAGGCAGAGTCGTTAGTAGCAGTCCCTGTACTCTAGAACTGTATAGACAACACAGTATGAGGAGTCACCCATTAGATTAAGGCTTGGATACCTCTTAGGACTAACCGGTTAGATTTGGCTTGACTTTCTACTTAGGGTCACCCATTAGACAGGCTTGACTATAGAAGTGTCTTTACTCGTGGCACGGCACTGATACCCTTCCAGCTGGGGTTATAGGTTAGATCCCACTAGTTTAAATTAAGGGACATGTCAGTTAGATGACTACTTCCCACCATCTCAGATACATATTCAGTCTCAGTAATAGAACTCAGTTCAGCTATACAGAAATTAGGACTGTCAGATACAGTCAATCAGCTTAGTAAAAAACTTAGATAGTTTCAGAGATCACCCGTTAGATAGGATTGATCTCATTTTTAGTATATCATATTCATTATCAGTATATTCAGAGATCACCCGCTAGATAGTCTTGATCTCAGATTTAGTCAATAAGTATCCGTATCAGCAGATTCAAGGATCACTCGCTAGATAGGCTTGATCTCAGATTTCAGTATTTGTAAACTTATAAGAATTAAGTATCAGTAAACTTAGATAGCTGTTATCAGTAAACCCAGTTATTAGTAATCCAGTTATTAGAATTAAGTATTCAGCATTACTATGATTTCAGTTATAGTTTGTACTTTCATGCATGTATCCTTATTCAGTAGTCTTATGTTATCTAGTCTGCTATAGTTCAAGCATATTAGCCTTTGTATTTAGCCTTACCTCATCTAGCATACCAGTACATTCTTACGTACTGATGCATACTTTTCACTTGAGATATGGTATTTTATACCATAGGTTCAGAAGCACTAGATCTTGAGCACCCTTAGCATTTCAGATTCCGTTAGTAGCAGTAGACTTAGCAGTGAGTCTTTATCATGCAAGGATGATAGTAATTTATTATTGCATTAGATTTTGCATTTTATTAGATGGATTTAGTTGGGGAATTGTCCCATCAACTCCCTATTCAAACATTTAGAGGCATTTTCAGACAGTTATTTAGTTTTGGTATTTCTATACTTTATTTAGTTTGATTTCAGTATTGAACCTTATGGTACGTTTCTACCAGTTTTTCCATAATTTTATAGTGTATTATTTAGTGCTCAGTTACAGATATTAGTCATGGGTTAACTTGCGGTCCTTCGGGGTCATAAGCACCGTGTTGCATCCAGGGTTCAGAATCTAGGGCATTACAGCTATCTTTAAAATTTACCATCTCCTCCATCTACATCTACTTGACTCTACTTACTCCTCTCCTTTACAGTCAATTGAGACACATACCAAGCTATTTCTATTTACCTAATAAGCTCTCCATTACCCTAACCTTTTTTAATGAACTCATAACCTTTCCCATTACCGAACTACCTCTAATTCATATAAGTATCATAACTTTCTAAAAACTAAAATATTAACATAGTTCAATAACTCAACATGCATATCCAAATTCATTAATTCATTATTATTAGTTCAGTTTATTAACCAATCTATCCAAACTCCGTGTTCGTAGGCATAAGCATGAAATTTTCTGTCATAACTATTGTTATTATATATGTCTAGGTCAATTCTATTAAAATGTAACCATAGCCTACCTCGAATATAGTATTACTGCTACAGAGAGTGAAGAGTAATTCCTTGCATGGTTTTCCTTTCCCATCATTGGAATTCCCACCAAGAGCACTTTAGAAATCGCCCTCTCGAAGATTGGCCTCTAAAACTTCATCTTTCTAAACATAGGGTTCACTTGGGGTATTTTTGAAAGAGGCAATGAAATAAAAGGCCTTAGATAGGGAAGGATTATAATTAAACTTCATGCACCTCACCGCCTTACCGTTGCTACAACGATGTCTCTATAGTGGCAGATCTGTTACTGCAGTGATGGATCAATAAGCCAAACTCAATTTTAAGGATTCGTCACATATTTAGTTTTGGCCATGACTTTTTCTCCCAAAAATAATTTCTACAAGGTTTGGAATAAAAGTTTCTTGATCGAATATTTTTTTGGAATTTTTTTTCAACATAACAACGATTTGGGTCATTACAATTTTGGGCCAAAGAGTGGTTGACTTATATAATGCATTTTAGTTATTTGATAAGAGCAAATATATGATGTGATCTAAGTATTCTGGATGGTTATAGTGCAGAAAAATAATGGATTTTATGCACTTTCATGGAATGAGACTACCAGAGTAAAGAAATTTATGAATGGAAATAGATGTACTGGTTAACATATATGAAAGTCAACGACTTGTGAAGCTATCAAATGTTTCACCTATTCAGAATAATGGAGATTGCCATTGCATTCAATTCTAAAAGACTGACAAGTTTTTAGAGGATCTTGTACATATGACACCAAATTTAGGGTATACTCATTTTTTGCACTAATAGTTTGAGATATTATTTGGACTTATTAACTGTTTACACTTAATAGCTGAAAATAAATTTAAAATAAAATCCGGTTCACCTATCGGATTAGGTGTATGTGACATAAATATATATTATATTTTTGAATTAGGACATTATGTGTTTTTTTTAACTTATATTTTAAGTTATCAAATTACGACTCCTATTTGGTAGATGCTCTTTGAGGGTCGGCCCGACCCATGAATTTGGATCGTCATTTCTATTTTCTCAAACTAAAAGAGCAAGATAGAACTAAAATTTTTTTATTAGTAATTAACAATATTAAGTTAGTTTTAAAATACTAAAAATAATTATTATTAATTAAAAAAGTAACCAACTATTTTTGTGGATTGAAAATGATAAAAAATGAAGAAAGAAGACAAAACACTATAATGGAAGAATCAACATTAACATATCAAAATATACAGTAAATTATTATTTTGAGATCCTTGTCACATGAAAATGGATAGCCAACATGTCATGTAAAAATAATGAAAGTTTATTAACGTATAAAGAAAATAAAAAGAGGTAACTAGCAATGATAATCACAAGCATAAAATGAACCGTCAAAGTGATCCCGCTCAATGCATTAACCACAAGTTGGGTCCAAACTTTTTCTTTCAAAATGGTAAACATCTAATTCAATTGATGAGAGCATTGTCTCAACTGCATTAATAAATAAGAATGATCAAGAATGAGTAGATATTACTTGGTAAGTATTATACATAATAATAAATAACACCTAATAAATTTTAGAGTTATCACAGATTAATTGTTCTTGATTACCAAAAAATAGAGCAACAATTGAAAGGACACAAGTCAAATAAACTTTGCCATTATTTTTTTATGATATATAGTCTAGAGGTAGTATTATATAGTATTTTGGTGTTTCTATATTCGTTGAATAATCGATCTATCAAAGAGTGTGATTTTATAGTTGTAAAATAGCTTTGGAGTGAGATTATCTCCAATTTTTATGATTAGATTTTGAAAATTATGAACATATAATTAGATTCTAAAAGTTAATTTATAACCATAGGTGATTATTATCTCATTTTAAAATCCTATGTTGTCTTGATTAGATTTTTCAAATTAAATGGTTTGGACTACGTACTATAACATATATATAGTTTCAAGGAACTTTAATATTTTCTGCAACAATCCATATGTTAAATTTTAGATTATTATTTTTTTTGGCCATTTTACCCCTTCCTATAGTTGTAATTTATTATATAGTGTACGAAAGTGTGTGGCTTGGTTTTCAAACTAGTTGGTTGTGTTTGAAGTGAGCTTTAAAGATTTTGAAATTGATAAGGTTAACTTTGATCATCATTAAGTGACTTAATCGTTGTATGATGATCATGTCAGTTCTGTTAGCTCTAAAATATTTTTTAAATTAGTAGCTTTATTGGTTCAGGTCTCGAAGTTGTTCCGAGGCCTAGAGTTGACTCTGATTAATATCCATTGATAATGACATCTGTTTTAATATTTGGCAATTCTATTATGTCTGGCATGGTAATTTGGTCCAGTAGCAAGTTGGTTTGTGCTCATGGAGTTTCAAACAAAATTTAAGGGTCCATTTAGAGAATATTCGGTCCTACTCTATTGTTGGTGCAACAACTGTTGTTGCAGCTTGAATTACTCCGTTGCATGTGTGAAGGCTTAACCCAATAGTCTACGCATCATGTCACTAAGCTCTAGAACAATGTACAATTACTATAACATGATAGATATGATTCATAGTAAGATTTTACGTGATGGGTCTTTTAAAATATACAAAACACCACTAGATATTATGTGTAATACCCCGATCGTTCCTTAAGCCTAAATTTGTCTTTTGAGTGAATAGGAAGACTTCCAAAGTGATTGATGTTTAAAACATGCGTTGAATTTAATAAGCTTTCCATCGATACTAAATTCGCCTAAATCTGACACTCGGGTGAAGAGTTAGAGCTATTTTAGTGAGACAGTGTACCCACCTGGCACTTTAGCGAGTCACGAAGACAACTAAAATGGCAATTTTCATTTTCCAGTGAGCCTTTGCGATATTGGCGCATCACGCCAAGGCTCAATATCAGAATTTTTAAATTCCAGTGCACCAATGCGATTCCACCACATCGCGGTGCACTTCCAGGTCACGACCAAGGTGGCAAATGCGACTTCACCGCGTTGTGCCACTGAGCAGTTTCCTAATTATCAAAATCCAGTGAAGGTTCGCGATCATGGGGTGTCACGCCAGGGACAAAAATTGGGCTCTAGTTCTAGAATTTGCTCAAGGGTATTTTGGTCTTTCCACCCATCCTTACCCACTATATATATATATAAATAGAAGAGAAAATCCTCATTTTCCTCTTCCATTCCATCCAAAAGCTAGGGTTTCTCTCCAAAATCCCTTTCAATTCTTGTTTAAACATCTCAAAATTGAGCCGTAGTTTTCACAAATTAGTTCAAGATTCAAAACTTCCAAGTCAAGAACATCAAGAACCCTAACTCAAGAAGTGGAAAAAGAAGTTCCAATCAAGTTTCATCATCTCAAAATCATAATCAAGGTATGTGAGGCTTGAACAAGAATATCTTTTCATTCTTGTGCCCAAAGAATTGATTTTTACTATTGGAATTTCATGATTGTGCAAAGTGGGTTTATACCTAAATTACTTTATGATTGAGTTATTAGAATTGAGCTATTCAAGATTGATATACATGACTATTTCATTGTTTTATTTCGTAAATTGAGAACTTATGCTATGAATTGTATATTGCTACAATGAATTAAAATTGATGTTTTCCAAGTGATAAATGATAAGAGTGATGATTTTAAGCTTTTCCATGAGAAGTTGATTATTGAATATATATATTGACGTTGTATTTAAGAGTCATGAATGAATCTTGTAATGCTTTCTTGAAGTTTTGACACTTGATATGAGTTAATAAGCAAGTCCACTTGATGTTGAGAAAGATTGTTTTGAGTTTAGTCGAGTTAGGAATCCACAAATTTTTTATGATTTACCAATGAGATATATTTATGATTTTGGTCTCCATGGTATACCCTTGAGTTGATTAAGGTGGATTTCCTAACGTGTTCTGAGCTTGAGTCTGGGAGTAGTATTTTGCACCGAGCGGGAAGTGTGGGTTCAACGCATCTTACTTCCCCAGAACTATGTGCCACCGTAGGATAAATATTAAGGGCCAAAGTCCAAGACAGTGATCACTAAATTTAAGGTTCTACTCTGATGGTAAGGATAGAATAGCTCTCCTCAACATGGGCAAGACGTTGAACTTCATGTAAGCTCATATGGTTTATGTCGGTTATAAGAAACTCCAAAGTCCATAAGAGTTTACGTTTATGGAGTCATCAAGTTACTCTAAGCCTTGAGTTGAAGAGTTTGAGTTGAGTATAATGATTTATTAGATTTACAATGCTTGCATTATTATTGATGATTTACTAGGAATATATTTCAGCTAATTCAAGCGAAGAGAGTCATTATTGATAGCATGCATAATTTTCTTATATATTTATGATAATATTTATAATGCTGCATACACCCCCGTATACTAAGTACATTCCCAAGTACTGATTCCCATACTCTTTTGTGTTTTATATTTCCTTGTGATGTAGGTTAGGGTGCTCAGTCTCAGCAGCGACAGTGATATTTGAGTACCTCTATCTACATTTCTGTAGTTGGTGAGTCCTCATGGTTTAAGGACTTATGTCCTTGATTTTTCCTTGTTAGTAGATGCTTGTTTCTTTTTAGTTCAGTATGAGTCAATTGGGGATCTGTCCCAATGGCTCCTCAGTCTTATGTAGTAGAGGCTTTCGTCAGACTAGAGTACCAGTATGTATAGAAATTTTAGTATTTTGTTTGTATAGGCTAATATTTCTTCATAATTAATTATGTTCATGTTCATGACATGATTATTCTTCCCTATTTAAGAATGATTAGCGTTAAAATGAGTTCTGAAAGTGATGACAGGATTAGAGGGTTAGCTTGAGGCCATGTGTGGCCTTAAGCACCGTGTGACATCTCGAGATAGGTTCTTAGGGCGTTACAAGATTGGTATCAGAGCCTAAGGTTCAAAGAGTCCTAGGGAGTCTTACAAGCCAGGTTATGTAAAGTCTTGATCATCGGTGTGTAGCGCGCCACATATATAAGCAAGAGGTTATGGGATGTTTTAGGAAAGGTTGGTTCCTTCTTTCAAAAGTCTATCATTCTTATGATTATTTCTATCTGCTATTAATTCGTGCTCTCTTATGACAGAAAATGCCTTCTCGTAAAGCTCGCAGAAATAATGAACGACCTCAACCCGTTGTTTCTTTAGGTGATATGATGTCCCACACAAAATTCTGGGCAGCTTTTCAGGCGTTAGCCTAGGCGTTACTGCCAATGCTCATACCCAAGCTCAGGTCACAGCTCCACGGCTGAACGATAGTAATTCAACGGCGGCTTGAGTTTGCGATTTTATGTGGATGAATCCGCCAGAGTTTTATGTGTCAAAGATAGGTGAGGACCCATAGATGTATCTTGATGAGGTGAAAAAGATCACCCAAATTATGCATGTAACAGAGGAAGAGAGTGTCGAGATAGCTCCCTATCGCTTGAAAGATGTTGCCTATGATTGGGTGGAGATGTGGAGGAAGAGTAGAGGGAAGGATGCCACTCCCATGACTTGGTAGTTGTTCCAAGATGCATTCTTAGATAGATTCTTTCCCTCAAAGCTGAGGGAAGGAAAATTAGAAGAAATTTTGAACTTGAGACAGGGCTCCATGATAGTTAAGGAGTATTGTCTTAAGTTCAATTAGTTATCTAAGTATACTCTCGGTATGATGGCTGATTCTTCAACTAGTATGAGTAAGTTTTTGACTGGTGTGTTAGGTTATGTTGTGAAAGAGTGTAGATCCACTATGCTTAATAGGGATATGGATCTTTCTAGATTAATGATACATGCTCAATAGATTGAAGTGGATAAGGTGAAGGAGAGAGAGAGTGAGGGGGAATAAAAGAGTTAGATCAGACCAGCAGGGGTATAGTCAGACTAGATTTTCTGGAGGGATCCACCGTCAGTTCCAGAGCCGTTCGTTTGTGCCAGCACCTTCATAAGCTAGTCCTCCCACATCCAGAAGACAGGAACAAAGTAATAAGCCTACTGTGTCCAGGTCTCAGGATAGTGTAAGTAATAGACCTATCTATCCCCCGTGTGCTAAGTGTGGTAGGATGCATCCCAAAGAGTGTATGGATGAACAGTGAGGTTGTTTTAAATGTGGAAAGTTGGGCCACAGGCTCAGAGATTGCCCTTATGCCAGACAAGGAAGTCGCGATATTCGTCCTCAGAGTCAGGCCATTAGTGCTCTAGCCCCTTTAGCTTGTCCTACTCCTCCTTAAGGTTTCTCATCTAGTACTGTTGGCGGTCAACGCCAGAATTTCTTCTATGCTATAACACCATTCCAAGAGCAAGAGGAT
Organism: Capsicum baccatum var. pendulum; assembly: GCA_030864225.1. NCBI lineage: Eukaryota > Viridiplantae > Streptophyta > Magnoliopsida > Solanales > Solanaceae > Capsicum > Capsicum baccatum. The sequence goes on along the minus strand of CM061558.1, from coordinate 66,830,720 downwards.
TCACCAGATGTTGTTACTTATATGCTCCGTGTATTTTATTTTGATGTGTATGTATTGATGGACCTTGGGTCAAGTCTTTCTTATGTGAGTCCGTTGGTGGCTGTGAATTTTGAGATCAGTGCTGAAAAGATTTATGAGCCTTTTCTAGTTTCTACCCCAGTAGGTAAATCTGTTGTTGCTAAGCAAGTGTATAAGAAGTGTCCTATTATTTTCCTTAACAGAATCATGTTTGCAATCTTGATTCAGCTTGACATGGTTGATTTTGACATTATTCTGGGTATGGATTGGCTTCACTCTTATTATGTGTCTATAGACTGTCGTACCCGTGTGTAGTCAAGTTTCAATTTCCCAACGAGCCAGTTTTTGAGTGGTCCAGAAATTCTGTAGCTCCCAAGAGTCATTTTATATCCTACCTTAAATCCAGGAAATTGATATCCAAGGGTTGTATCTATCATTTGGTTTGAGTTAAAGGAACTAAGTCCACGACTCCGACTATTTAGTCTATTAGCGTTGTCAATGAATTTCTTGATGTTTTCCTGAAAGATCTCCCAGGGGTACCTCCCGATAGAGAGATAGAATTTGGGATTGATCTTCTTCCCGATACACAGCCTATTTTTATTCCTCTGTATCATATGGCCCCTGCAGAACTTAATCAGTTAAAAGAGCAACTCAAAGATCTTCTTGATAAGGGTTTAATAAGGAACAGTGTGTATCCTTGTGGAGCACCTATTCTGTTCATACGAAAGAAAGATGGTTCATTGCGTATGTGCATTGACTATCGTCAGCTCATCAAGGTCACAGTCAAAAACAAATATCCTCTTCCCAGAATTCATGACCTGTTTGATCAGCTGCAAGGTGCCAGCTATTTCTCAAAAATAGATTTGAGATTCGGTTATCACCAACTTAAGGTTAGAGAGTATGATATTCCAAAGATGGCTTTCCGCACTCGTTATGGTCAATTTGAGTTCCTGGTTATGTCTTTCGGGCTAACTAATGCCCCAACATCTTTTATGGACCTTGTGAATCTGGTGTCCAGACAATACTTGGATATGTTTGTTATTCTGTCCATAGATGATATTCTTGTGTACTCCCAAAGTAAGAACGACCATGCAAATTATCTCCGAATTGTCTTGCAAACCCTTAGAGATCATAAGTTATTTGCCAAGTTTAGCAAGTGTGAATTTTGGCTAAGGTCAATTGCCTTTCTGGGTCATATTATTTCTTCTGAAGGTATTTAAGTTGGTCCTCAAAAGGTAGAAGCTATGAAGAATTGGCCTAGAACTATCTCTCCATTTGATATTAGGAGTTTCTTAGGTTTAGCTGGCTACTACCGTCGTTTTGTCAAAGGTTTTTGTTCCATTGCTGTACCTTTGATCCGGTTAACCCAAAAAAATTTAAATTCTAGTGGTCAGATTCTTGTGAGAGGAGTTTTCAGGAGTTGAAGACTCGACTCACTTTATCCCCTGTGTTGACCCTTCCTAATGGTGTAGATGATTTTTTGTTGTATTGTGATGTCTCTAGAGTTGGTTTGGATTGCGTATTGATGCAGAAAGGTAAGGTTATAGCCTATGTCTCTAGGCAGTTGAAATAGCATGAGAAGAATTACCCGACCCATGATCTCAAATTAGCTGCAGTGGTTTTTTCTTTAAAAATATGGAGACACTACTTGTATGGTGTTCATGTTGATGTCTTTACGGATCACAAGAGTTTGCAATATGTGTTTACTCAGAGAGAGTTGAACTTGCGGAGAGACGATTGTTGGAATTGTTGAAGGATTATGATATGAGCGTGTTGTATCACCCGGGCAAGGCCAATTTAGTGGCAGATGCCCTTAGCAGATCGTCCATGGGTAGTGTAGCACATATAGAGAAAGATAAGAAGAAGTTAGCCCGTGAAGTGGATCATTTGGCTAGGTTGGGTGTTATATTGATTGATTCAGCTGAGGGTAATGTTTGGGTTCAAAATAGATCCGAATCTTCTCTAGTTTTAGAAGTGAAGGAGAAACAGGCTATGGATTCTTGTTTGGTCGAACTGAAAGGGTCAGTTAAAGACCAAAAGGTGGGGGTTTTCTCCTAAGGGGGAGATGGTGTATTAAGTCTTGAAAATAGATTATATGTTCCTGATGTTGATAACTTGAGCTAGAGGATTATGGCTAAAGTGCATGACGCGTGGTATTCTATTCATCCCGGTGCTACCAAGATGTACCACAATTTGTGGAAAATTTATTAGTGGAATGGTATGAAGAAGGATATAGCAAAGTTCATAGAGAAGTGTGCAACTTGCTAACAGGTGAAGATAGAGCACCAGAGACCCGATGGTATGATGCAAGAATTTGGCATTCCTACTTGGAAGTGGGAGGAAGTGAATATGGATTTTGTGACCGGTTTACCTCTTTCTCATCGTCATCACGATTCTATATGGGTCGTTGTAGACAGGTTGACTAAGTCAGCATATTTCCTTCCAGTACATACATTTTTCACCACTGAGGACTATGCTAAGCTATACATTCGGGAGTTAGTCGGTTGCACGGAGTTCCATTGTCTATCATCTCTGATAGAGGTAATCAATTTACTTCTCAGTTTTGGAGAGCTTTTCAGAAGGGTCTTGGCATCCAAGTTCGTCTTAGCTTTACTTTTCATCTGCAGACAGACGGTCAGGCTGAGAGGACAATCCAGACTTTGGAGGATATGTTGAGGGCATGTGTTCTTGATTTCAAAGAAAGTTGGGATGAGCATTTGCCATTGATTAAATTTGCATATAACAACAATTTTCATGCTAGCATTGGAATGGCTCTATTTGAGGCTTTATATAGAAGGCGATGTAGATCACCCATAGGTTTGTTTGAAGTGGGTGAGGCTGTTGTTATTGGACCTGATGCTGTGTTCTAGGCCATAAAGAAAGTTAAGTTGATTCGAGAAAGGTTGAAGACATCCTAGAGTCATCAAAAGTCGTATGCATATGTGAGAAGAAGAGCTTTTGAGTTTAAAGTTGATGATTTGGTGTACTTGAAAATTTTTCCCATGAAAGGGGTGAAAAGATTTGAAAGGAAAGGGAAGCTTAGTCCCCGATATGTTGGCCGTTATAGAGTTTTGCATCGTATTAGGAAAGCAACTTATGAGATCGAGTTGCTGGCAGAGTTGTCAGCTGTCCACCCTGTCTTTCACGTTTCTATGCTTAAGAATCACATTCGTGATTCTGTTATGGTTGATACGTCAGGAAGCTTAGATGTTCGGGACAGCCTTTCGTATGATGAGATTTCGATTAAGATCCTAGATTATCAAGTCCATAGACTAATTAAGAACATTAAGCTGATATTTAAAATACAAAAAACAATTATTATTAATTTTAAAAGTAACCAACTATTTTTGAGAATTAAAAATAAGAAAAAATGAAGAAAAAAGACAAACACTATAATGGAAGAATCATCATCAACATCTCAAAATATAAAGTACATTATTATTTTGAGTTTCTTGTCACATGAAAATGAATATCCAACATTTCATGTAGAAATAATAAACGTTTATTAAGGTATAAAGAAAATAGAAAGGGTCACTAACAGGGATAATCATAAGCACAAAATGGACCATCAAAGCCATCCTGCTCAATGCATTGACCACCATCTTTGGGTCTAAATTTTTGCGTGCAAACTGGTAAACGTTTTGGCTCAACTTTATTCCAACTACATTAATAAATATGAAGGATCAAGAATGAGTATTAATATTATTAGTTAAGTATTGTACACAATAATAAATAACACGTATTAAATTTTAGAGTTATAAAACATTAAAGGTTCTTGATTACCCAAAATTTTAGAGATGTAGTCTAGATGTGGTCTAATATAGTATTTTGGTGTTTCTACATTCATTGAATAATCAGTCTTACAAAGTGTGCTTTTATAGGTTGTAAAATAGCTATAGAGTGAGATAAAGTCAAATTTTTGTGTTTAGATTTTGAAAATTTTGAACATATAATTAGATTCTAAAAGTTAATTTATTACCATATTGAAAATCTTAAACATATAATTAGATTCTAAAAGTTAATTTATTACCATAGGTGATTATTATCTCATATACAAATTCTATATTGTCTTGATTATATTTTTAAAATTAATATGGTTTGGACCACTTATTATAAGATACATATAGTTTTGCAGGAACTTTTAACATTTTCTGCCATAACCCATATATTCAATTTTAGATTTTTATGTTTTTTTGACTGTTTTACCCCTCCCTATAGTTGTAATTTATTATTATAGCCTGTGGGAGTGTGTGGCTTGATTTTTGAGGTATTTGGTTGTGTTTGAAGTTAGATTTTCATTTTTAATGATTTTGAAATTGGTAAGGTCGACGTTGGTCATCATTTAGTGACTTAGACGTCGTATGATGATTCTGTTAGTTTCATTAGCTTTGGAATGTTATTTTTGAATTAGTAGCATTGTTGGTATAGTTTTGAAGGATTTTGAATGGATTTCATGTAGTCTCTAGGCCTAGAGTTGACTCCATATAATATCCATTGATAATGACATTTGTTTTAAAACTTGGTGATTTCTTTATATTTGGAATGGTGATTTGGTCTAGTAGTAAGTTGGTCTGTGTTCACGGTTTTTCAAGCAAAATTTGAGGGTCCATTTAGAGAATTTTTAGTACTTCTTTGTTGCTCATACAACAATTGCTGGAATTACTCCTTTGCATTTGTGAAGGCTTAATCGAGCAGTCTACACATCATGAGTCACTAAGTTCTAGTACAACGTACAATCACTATAACCTGAGAGATATGATTCATAATAACTTTTTTTGTGATGGGTTATTTAAAATACCCAAAAAACCATAAATATTACGATGCATAAAAAAGTGTACAAAAATGGAACATCACAAAAAACATCATTAGAATGATGGATTTATCATGGCAGCGAGACTTGATAGTTTTAAAAAGGGGAAGTGAGATTCATTTCTCCTTCCTCCTAACTCTCCAAATTCTCTAAAATTTTATCTAGAAATATACTTCCCGACATTATGTATAAGGTAAGTCTTCATCCTTACTAGCTTATTTACACATTTAACATCGTGGAATCATAGAATTAGGATAGAAAGTGGATTTTTGGCATGGTTTTGGGTACAACTCTAAATTTTTAAAAGGTTTTCTTTTATGAACAAATTTATAAAGCATGTTATACTATATTACATTTCCAATACTACTACAATGTTCAAGGAATAAGACTCATGATGTTCATAGTGGATTTTAGTCTTCAGATAGGTAGAAGAGGAAGAGCCTTCTTCCTCAAGGATTACCAAATGATTGGGACTTGTATTGGTTATTAATCCTCCTAATTCAATGTAAAAGATTTGAAAATTGCTCTACTAAATCTAATATATGTCTAAAACATGAAATTCAACAAAAAAGTTTGAAAATCTGTCTTAGAAGGGGTCAAGACTGGTTGGCAAAGAAGGCTTCACTGTAGCGATGTAATTGTCATTGCAGTGATATTGCCATAGTGAAGCCCTATCACCGCACTGGCATTTGGGAAGTATCCTTCCCTGATATTTTTCAAGTTCTATTTTCCATTCATTACCTCTCCGTAGCATCCCCGTTAGATTGTATTACTATAATATAATTTTTGTAGGACTACTACCATAACCAAACCTCATACTAATGATTCACAAACAGTGCTTGTCGTGGCCGCTATAGTGAGGGATTGGAGATGTTGATAGATTCTGTCCTACTTGTAATCTGGAGATAGTTTGATTTTTCTATGCCATACTCCTGACTGTGGACTAGTCCTTGCCTCAACCTACCATCTGCATTCTACGAAGAATATTTTGATGGGTGATGCCATCATTAATGACATGTTAGGGGTGAAAAACCCCTTCAATATAACCATTGAGGTAAGGGTTGACGAGGCCAACTTGAAGTGGTTGCCGCAGACCTTGGTCCTAAGGATCAAGAGAACAAGATACAGAGGATGAGTGTTGAGGAAATCAAAATGATCCTAACACAACAGAGTCTTGGAGGTGGATAAACTTGATATTCCAAAGTATTTGTCCTTCGGACAATATCATAAATGTGACCTTCTACTGAGCTCTGTAGTGGCTTGTGCTCTATCTGGGATAATGATGAATGTGGTGATGAAAACCATCAATAAGTGGAAGTAATTCTACACTATAGAAGTGTAACACCCCAAATTTTTGATCCTTGAAAAATCCCTGAGCTTTGAGTTCAATGCCCTTACTAAGAATGGCCCTACAAGTCGTAAGGTATTTACACGGGGCATATGACCCAAATTGGAGTCTAACTAGTGAGTGTCACCTTTGCTTCTGCCTTGGTTAGGACTTAACCCCAATGAGTCGTAAGGACATTATACGTGTTGTAAGGTACCAATCATAGAGTAACCAGTGTATTTACCTAAATATTCTATCTTGTTTACGACTAGGACCCTATGAGTCGTAGGGTCACCTGACGAGTCATGTGGTGTAAGTCATAGGGTCACTATAGAGGGGTTCTTTATCTGCAGTCCAAACTATGACTTATGGTGATAAGTTATAGTGTGTTGTTATGAGTCATAGGGTTACCTTTCATCACCGGTGACAAATATTCAAATTTTAAATAAGGGTACTATGGACATTTTGCTCTTTCCCCACTTAAGACCCACTACCTTAAATCATATTGGGGACCCTATTTTTAACAGTTATCAATTGTAAACATGCTTCCAAACTCTCTTTAATTCCCTATTCAAATACAAGACTAGGGTTTAAAAAAATTTGTTATCTAAGGCTCTAAGGGTATTTCTTCTTCAAATTTCTTGTGGATTAAGACATGTATCTCTCTACCTAAACTTTTTTCTTTATTATTTTATGAATTTGTTTAATATTCACATGGTTTTGATGTTTGGTATTGAAAGTTGGGTTAAGGGTTTTTATGTAATTTTCTTAAATATTTTCCCATGATTATTATGAATTAATTATACATTGAATTGATGAATCATAAAATCATTGGGATGAATGGGAATGTGAATGAAATAGGGGTATAAGGGTTCCCTACAATAATTGGATTTTGGTATTGAAATTAATGAGAACCTCAACCCACTTGCATAATTGATTTTGAAATGTGAATAATCATCTGGCTTGACCTACTTTTCTTAAAACTAATTCATTGCATAAATGGCTAACTAGATAATAATGATCTTGAAAACCTTGCAGGGTACAAGGATTCCCCTATGTTACTTTAGTAATGGAGTCTAGGGGAGCAAGGATTCTCCCAAGGGATGGCTTAATGACATTCTCTTGCAAGCTATAGTGGGCAGAAGATAATACTTAATGATGCCATAATGATTGACTCCTTAAATTAATAGATGAGTTATGTGCTAAATGTTTTTATTAGGCATAAATGGGGTTTGGTAGATAGCCGTGAAGGTGGAGGTCCCAAGGGACTAATATTAGAAACTCATATTTTCCGATGTAAGGGTTAGTCTAGATGACCATGTGCTTGTGTCACACGCTATACACATATCTGTATCATAGATGGAGTAGAGTTCGAGGATTTCACAACCTTCTATGATATATGCAATTTGTGTGGCTAACACGTATTGGGCCCTGACCAGGGGGTGAGAGCTGGTACCATATAGCTCATGGATCATTATTAGGATAGTCAAGCTATACAACCTAGGCTAATAATTTAAAGTTCATGCTAAATCATCTTCCTTCTTTCAACATCTTATATATATATATATATATATATATATATATGGATATGCTTGTGTGTGCATGAAAAATGGTTTTGAATTGGTTTTGGAATGATGACATTATTTTATCCCTTTATCCCTAAGATACATGCTAGCGCTCAACCCACGAATCATTTTCGAATGCTGTAGCCCTATGTGATGCAGGATACAGAGATACTTCTACTTTTTCGACGTAGTGATAGGATTTTAGGGTGTCAATAGTTAGCTTGATGTGGTGAGATTCCATTCTCCAGCAGAGCTTCATTTCATTGTTTTGCCATTCTCTTATGTGATAGAATATTCATATGGTTTCTTTTGGATATTATTGGGGGTATGTCCCGATTTAGATGATACTTAGGTTTGCCGAAGACTTTGTGGATTACTATGGATTGGATGTGTTGAAAATTTTAAATTCTTTTTTGAGTTTTTTGTAATGCCCTGAGTCTGTACCCTTGATGCTACACGGTGCTTACGACCTCGAAGGACCACAAGCTAACCCATGACTGATATCTGCTATGAGCATTGAATAATATACTAAAATAAATATGGAATAATAGGCTAAAATGCCATAAGGTTCAAATCAGTAAATACTGATAAAGTGTATCAACTGAAATAACAATCTGTAAAACTGAACACTGTCTGAAAACTAGTCTGAAAAATCTCTAACTAAAAATATCTAAATGTGGAGTTGATGGGACAATCCCTTAACTAACACCATCTACTGAAATACCGAGTCTACTGAAATAATGAAATAAAAAATATCCTTGAATGATGAGAACTCACTACTAATATATGGATTGGGTGAATCTGAATCTATCTATGCACGATTGGGAACCTGAGCGTCCGAACCTATGATATAAGATATCATAGCAAAAAGAAAGAGTATGTGTCAGTATGTAGAATGTAATGGTATGCTAGATGGGGTAAGGCTGAATGCAAGGGTTAATATGCATGAACAATAACTGACTGCATAATATAGAGTAACTAAACATGAGAGTACATGGATAACTGATACTATTATAAATACTCAGTGTACACGAATGTGCATATAAATAAATACTAAGACTAAGCTTGTCTGAAGCCAAGTCCTGAATTCTGATACTGAGTAACTAATATCTGAAGTTACTAATAACTGATTTACTGATACTGGTTGACTGTATCGACAGTCCTGATTCTGTAGAACTGAACTGAGTTCTATTATGAAGAATGACACTAAAAATATGGGAGATAATCATCTAACCGACATGCCCTAAATAAGATAAGATAACTGAGTTGGGGTCTAATCTATAACCCCAATTGGAAGGGTATCAATACCGTGCCACGGGTAAGGACAAGCTGAGAGTTACCCTCATCTGGCAGGTACTCTAATGAGAACGGTAGAACCCTCAACTGACAAGTTAAAACACCTCATCAACTCTCAACTGGCAGGTTTGATGTCTTAACTTACGCTAGCTACATAGTTCTGGAATGCAAGGATTGCTTGAAAGGTTCACATTCTCTACTGGCAGGTGAGCCCCCATCCTTAGGTTCACTCTGAATCCTACTCCCAACTGAAAGACTCTGAACTTAGCATACTGAACTGGACTGAGACTGAGTTTACTGAGTTTTCTTGAATTCTATAACTGACTGAGAGTACTATTGATCATGACATAAATGAGATTTTGTAACTGACACTGGCTTTATGTAAACAACTAAATTGTCAGGTATTAAATACCCCCAGGACTCGATAGCATGAAAAGTAAAGCATAACATATTCTTGAATAACATTACATTGTTCACTTGTTCATAATTCATCCATATAGACTTTTTATCAAACACTTGTATGACATCTACTTATTCATGAAGGGGCAATACATGCTATCAGGTTATAATGGCACTAATTCATTCACATAGGCATTTTATCAAACACATGGGGAGCATGCTTAGGTTATACAACAATCAACACACATAGTTATCATAACTACATCAATCAACTTGTAAAACGAAGGTTTCATCAAGAGGATTATGTAATTCAACACATAAAATGATTAATTTCATGAAATCTAGTAATTTAACTATGGACAAAAACCCAACAATAACATGAACATGAATTCAATTCAATTCAAGAATGAAAGTTCATAACTCAACAATCTTGTTGTTTGAAAATGGATTCGTGGACTCTATGGGTGGAAGGGACCCATAAATAAACACCTAACATACCTTAGAATGTTAATTCTTAAAGGTTCTTAAAGAAATTCTTGAGATTTGTTCTTGAATTTTGAAATTGGGGTTTCTTTGTTTTGAGAGAGAATGATGTACTTTGGGGAAAATTGCGTGAATAATGATATATTTTGGTCATTTAAGGATTAATTTTGTGTTTATGGTTGATATGGGTCGTGAGAAAAGTCTAAGTTGCCCTTAGGATTTAAAATCCTTTAATTGGAATACCGATTAAGGCCTTACCACGACGTGATGAAAGGGTCTTTGCTATATCCACTGCAACATAGTGGAATCGCGGTGACTCCCTAGATCGTGACAATTGTTGTTTTGGGGTTCACCATGATGTGGTACAATCGTGGTGAACCTTCTGAAATTGACAAATACTGAAATGTCCTTCTGTGTGATGTGATAGAGTGCTCATCACGATACTCACCGTGATGCGGCCTAATTGCGGTGAGTCACTGTTTTTACATAAACTTCCCTAACTCTTTGCTCGGGTATCAGATTTGGGCGAATTTTATATCATTAGAAAACTGACTAAATTTTCTATGCATTGGCAGGTTCTAAACTTGAAAATATAAGTATTTAATAAATTTTATATAGGATAACTTATGTACTTAGAGCTAAGTTAAGCTCTAGGAATTTGGGGTATTACAATATCTCCCTCTTGGAGCATTCATCCTCAAATGATACTGATTAAGCCTAGAAACACTGATAGACAGAGCTGACACACTGAACATGCATAACTGAGACATGACTACGTGACTGGACTACTGACAAACTGAGTTCTTATATTGAACATGCATATCTGATGCATGGAATACATGACTAAAGCAACTGGTAAGCTGAATTTTTGCACTAAACATGCATATTTGATGCATGAGTACATGTCTGACTGATTCATGAATGTATGAATGAATATGCAATGGTAAGGAATACCAAGTTTATAATTGTAACTTAACATGGAATTGAGTAAAGCCAAGGAAGAATGTTACCTTAAGCTAAATCTGAGTTTGTACAGAAGAGGTGAAGATACTTGGTCCGCATTTCTACTTCTGCTTCCCAAGTAGCTACCTCAAAGGACTGATTCCACCAAAGAACTTTGACTAAGGGAACTTCTTTGTTCGTTAGTTTGCGAATCTAATGATCAAGGATCTGGACTAGAACCTCTTCGAAAGAAAGATCATTATAAATATTAATGTCCTCTACTGGAACTTTAACTGCTGGGTCACCAATGCATTTCTTTAGCAAGGAGAGGTGGAATATTGGATGTACTGAAGATAGATATGAAGGCAACTCGAGCTCATAAGCTACCTTTCTAAAATAGCTGAGAACTCTATAAGGACCGGCATATGGGGGACTGAGTTTCCCTTCTTGTCAAACCTCTTTACTCCTTTCATGGGAGAGATTTTCAAGTACACAAAATCACCTATCTCAAACTCGAGATCCTTTCTCCTCACATCTACATAGGATTTCTGTCAACTTTGGGAAGCCCTAAGTCTTTCTCTGATTAACTGAACCTTCTCTAAGTCATCGAATACTAAGTCAGGCCCTACAACTGTGACCTCACCTACCTCAAACCAACCGATTAGTGATCTACATCTCCTACCATAGAGGTTTTCAAATAGACCCATATAAGTACTGGAATGATAGCTATTATTATATGCGAATTCGATCAAAGAAAAGTGGTCATCCCAACTACCCTTAAAATCAACAACGCATGCTCTCAGTATATCTTCTAGAGTCTGAATGGTCCTTTCAGCTTAACCATCTGTCTGATGGTGAAAGGCTGTACTAAGATGAACTTGGGTACCAAGACCCTTTTGGAATGCTTTCTATAATAGAGAGGTAAACTGGGTACCTCTATCTAAGATGATAGATACTGGGACTCCATGTAACCTAACTAACTCTATAATATAGAGATTGACTTAGTCCTCGACTGAATAGCAGGTATGAATTGGCAAGAAATGAGCTGATTTGGCCATCCTGTCTACGATCACCTATATGTACGAGGCAAACCCATCACAAAGTCTGTGTTCACTTCTTCCCATTTCCATGTGGGAATACTGAACTCCTGCATGGATCCACTAGGATTTTAGTGTTTAATCTTAACTTGCTGACATGTAGAGTACTTAGCCATAAACTATACAATATCTCTCTTCATCCCACTCCATCAATAGATCTCCCACAAATTGCGGTATATCTTAGTGGCCCCTAGATGAATTGAGTAATGTGCACCATGCACTTCTGTAAGAATTCATTTCCTCAAGTAGTCTACGCCCGGCACACATAGATAACCCTGGCAACGCAATACACCATCTCCCCCTTAGGAGAAAACCTTTATTTTCTGATCGCTGACCAACTCTTTCAGCTTAACAAAATTGGGATCTCTATCCTTCTTTTCCTTTACCTCTGAAACTAAAGAGGATTCAAAATTATTTTGAACCCATACATTGCCTTCTGCTGAATCGACTAAGCGGACACCCAGTCGGGCAAGCTGATGAACTCCCTGAGCTAAATTCTTCTTACCATCCTCAACATAAGTAACACTACCCATAGACAGTCTACTGAGAGCATCAACCACAATATTAGCTTTGCCCAGATGATACAGAACACTCATGTCATAATACTTTAATAACTCTAACCACCTTCTCTAATGCAAATTAAAATAATTTTGAGCAAAATACATACTATAAGGTCTTATGATCTGGGAACACATCAACATACACCCCATAGAAATAGTGCCTCGAAATCTTTAAGGCGAACACTACAACTGCTAAGTCAAGATTATAGGTAGGGTAATTCTTCTCATAGAGTTTAAGCTATCTAGAGGAATAGGCTATGAACTTACCTCTCTGCATGAGGACATAAACCAAACCTACTCTGGAGCATCATAGTACATAACAAATCCATCTGAACCATCTAGCAAAGTTAAAACTGGGGCTGAGGTGAGTTGAGTCTTTAACTCATAAAAACTCTTCTCACAGGAATCTGACCACTAAAACTTGACTTTCTTCTAGGTTAATCTGGACATGGGGGATGTAATAGACAAAAACCCTTTAACAAACCAACGGTAATAGCCAACTAAACCTAAGAAACTCCTGATATCTAATGGAGATATGAGTCTAGGCCAGTTTCTCACCACTTTGGTCTTTTGAGAATCAACTCTAATGTCATCACCAAAAAAAATATGACCAAGGAACACTACTAACCTTCGGAAAAATTTGCACTTACTGAATTTGGCGAACAACTGATGAGTTCTGAGAGTCTGAAGTACGATTCTAAGATGGTCTGCATAATTATTCTCACTATGAGAATATACAAGAATGTCATCGTCTAACACTATAATGAACATGTCCAAGTACTGCTTGAACACTCGATTCATCAAGTCCATGAAGGCTACTAGGGCATTGGTAAGACCAAAAGACATGACTAGAAACTCAAAGTGACCATACCAGGTTCGGAAAGCTATTTTTGAAATGTCATATTTGCTGACCCTAAGCTAACGGTAGCCTGATATGAGGTCTATCTTAGAAAAGTAACTAGCACCCTAAAGTTGGTCAAACAAGTGATAGATTATAGAAAGTGGGTACTTGTTCTTGACTGTAACTTTGTTCAACTGATGGTAGTCTATACACATTCTGAGAGAACCATCTTTCTTATGCATTAATAAGACTGGTACACCCTACGGGGAAATACTGCGTCTGATGAACCCTTTATGTAGAAGATCCTTTAACTATTCTTTTAAATCTCTGAGTTTTTTTTGGTGCCATTTTGTATAGTGGAATAGATATAGGTTGAGTATCTAGAAGAAGGTCTATTTCGAAGTCTATTTCCCTTATTGGAGGAACTCCAAAAAGATCTTCAGGAAGCACATATGAGAATTCATTTATTACTGGAACTAACTCAAGACTGGGAGTTTCTGAGTTAGAGTCTTTGACTTACACAATATGATAGATACATCCCTTTTGATATCATTTTTCTCACTCTAAAGTATAAAATCAACTGAACCTTAAGCGTTGTAGTACTATCCCTCTATTCAAGGACAGGTTCTTTTGGAAACTAAAAATGAACTATTCTATTTCTATAATCAACTGAGGCATAGTATGAATGGAGCCAATCCATGCCGAGAATAACATGAAAATCTACCATCTCTAATTTTATTAAGTCTACTAAAGTGACTTTCTGAGATATCATAACTGGACAATTCCTATATACCCGTCATGCTATGATAGACTGACCTATTGGGGTAGAGACTGAGAATGGTTCTGTTAAGACTTCTGGTTTAACTTTGAAGTCGACTGCTATGTAGGGAGATACAAAGAACAAAGAAGCTCCTGAATATAAAAAGGCATAAACATGTAAGTGAAAGATCTATAACGTACTAGTGACCGCATCAGGAGAATTTTTCTGATCTTATTTGGATTGAAGCACATAGAGCCTATTTGGGCGTTGTCCACTAGTGGTATTAGAAGTGGCAGCCTACTGATTTAGGCAATCAAACTGAGCTGAAGGATGGTTATACTGACCCTGTAAACTTGACTGAGGACAATATCTGACTCTGTGGCTTGGCTTTCCATATCCGAGACAAACATCACTTCCAGCTCTATAAACACCCTGATGGTTCTTGGCACAAGTCTGAAAAAGAAGATTTATTCGACCACTGATGACACTACCCTAAGACTTAGAGCATGGAACCCTATTTTTTCTACCATTTATGAAATTAGGGACTAGAGCACAAGTTGAGGACGGAGCTGGAACTAAAGAATTTAGATAAAATTGGGAATGATTACCGCCCCCTGACTTAGGCTGATTAAAATTGAAGGTACCTATTCTAGCTCTTTATTCTTCCTCACTCTCTCTCTCTCTCTCTCTCTCTGATCTTAGCCTTTTCTATCTGCTAAGCATGGACCATAAGTCTGGATATGTCCATCTCCTTAATCAATATTGCTGTTCTGCACTCCTTAACCATACTATCTGACACTCCAAATACGAACTTGCTCATTCTGGATCTACTAACTGTTACTACATGAGGAGAATACCTAGATAACTGAGTAAACTTAAGGGAATACTTCTTCACGCTCATACTACCTTGTCTGAGGTTGATGAACTCTAACACTTTGTCCTCTTTTAGGTTTAAGGGAAAGAATTTATCTAGGAAGCAGTAGAAAACTCTTCTCACTCTATGGGCTTTGCATATGTACCCCTTTATACCTTTCACTGCTTAAACAACATATGAGATACGTCTTGTAGCTGATAGGTAGCTAACTCAGCACTCCCACTGAAAGTCACTCCCATGATATCTATGACTTTTTAAACCTGATCGATGAACTTCTGTGGATACACTTCAGACTTAGATCATAAGAATAGGGAAGGAATCATTTGGGTTAAGTCCTAATTCCTGGCTATAGTAGGGCCACTGGGTTAGCCAGAATAGTAGCTGGCCATTTATTCTGAGTTACTATGGAATTGGCTAGAGTAGTGAATACAACTTTAAATTCTACATAGGAAACATGTTCATCCAGGGGAACTGCCTGAATGAGCTGAGGTGCTGACGAGTTTTTGGTTCTTCTTTTGTTAGTCCTTTTAGGAGTCATATACTGTAAATAAAAGGGAGAAGTAAATTAGAATGAGATTTAACTTGAGCTCATTCTCAATCGCACAACATGAATACAAAAATAAGAGAAACTATTCCTAAAACATCTCATAGCCTCCTGTCCAAAAGTGTGACACGCTATATACCCATGCACAAGACTCTACGTGATGCTACTTTCAGATTTCCTTGGACACTGTTGAACCTTAGGCTTTGATACCAAGTTTGTAATGCCCTGAGTCTATATCCTAGATGCTACATGGTGCTTAAGACCCCAAATGACCACAAGCTAACCCATGGATGATATCTGTTGTGAGCACTAAATAATATATTAAAATATATATATTGGAATAATAGGCTAAAATACCATAAGGTTCTAAATATGTAAATACTGATAAAGTGTATCAATTGAAATAATAATCTATAAAATTGAACACTATTTGAAAACTTATCTGAAAATCCTCAAACTGAAACTGTCTAAATATGGAGTTGATAGGACAATCCCCCCAACTAACTCCATCTACTAAAATACTGAGTTTACTAAAATAATAAAATAAAAGAATATCCTCGAATAATGAGGACTCACTACTAATCTACTGCTACTGACTGAATCTGAATCTATCTATGCGTGGTCAAGAATCTGAGCATTCGAACCTATGATATAAGACATCATAGTGCAAAGTAAGAGTATGCATTAGTACATGGAATGTACTGGTATGCTAGATGGGGTAATACTAAATGCAAGGGTTCATATACATGAACAATAACTGACTGGATGATATAGAGTACCTGAACATGAGAGTACATAGATAACTGATACTACAGTAAACACTGAGTGTGCACTAATGTGCATATAAATAAATACTGTGACTAAGCTTATCTGAATCTAAGTCCTGAATTTTGATACTGAGTAACTGATAACTGATTTACTAATACTAGTTGACTGTATCTGGTAGTCCTGATTTTGTAGAACTGAACTAAGTTTTATTTTGAAGACTGACACTGAAAATGTGGGAGGTAATCACCTAACCGACATGCCCCAAATAAGATAAGATAACTAAGTTGGGGTCCAATCTGTAAAACCAATTGAAAGGGTTTCAATACCGTGCCAAAGGTAAGGACAAGCTGAGAGTTACACTCATTTGGAAGGTACCCAAATGAGAATGGTGGAACCCTCAACTAGTAGTTTTGATGTCTCAACCTATATTTGCTACGTAGTTCTGGAATGCAAGGATTGCTTCTATGGATCATACCCTCTACTGGTAGGTGAGCCCCCATCCTTGGGTTCACTCAGTGCTGAATCCTACTCCCAACTGAAAGACACAAAACTGAGCATACTAAACTAGATTGGACTGAGACTGAGTTTACTGAGTTTTCCTGAGTTCTATAACTGACTGAGAGTACTACTGATTGTGATATGAATGATATTCTGTAACTAACACTGGCTCTGGGTAAACAGCTAAATTATCAGGTATTAAATACCCCTAGGACTTGATAGCATGCAAAGTAAAGCATAGCATAATCTTGAATAACATGACATTATTCACTTGCTTATAATTCATCCATATAGATTTTTTATCCAACACTTCTAAGGCATCTACTTATTCATAAAGGGGGAATATATTCTATCAGGTAATAATGGCGCTAATTCATTCACACAGGCATTTTATCAAACTCTTGGGGAGCATGCTTTGGTTATAAAACAATCAACACACATAGTTATCATAGCTACATCAATCAACTTGTAAATTGAAGGGTTAATGAAGAGGATTATGTAATTCAACACATATAATGATTAATTTCATAAAATATTGTAATTTAATTATGGACAAAAACCCAACAATAACATGAACATGAATTTAATTGAATTCAAGCATGAAAGTTCATAACTCAACAATCTTGTAGTATGAAAACAGATTCATGGACTCTATGGATGGAAGGGACCAATAGATGAACACCTAACATACCTTGGAATATTAATTCTTAAAGGTTCTTAGAGAAATTCTTGAGCTTTGTTCTTGAATTTTGAAACTAGGGTTTCTTTCTTTTAAGGGAGAATGATGTACTTTGGGAAAAATTGAGTTAATAATGATATATTTTGGTCATTTAGGGATTAATTTCATGTTTAAGGATGATCTGGGTCATGAGAAAAGTCCAAGTTGCCCTTGGGATTTAAAATCCCACAACTGGAATGCCGATTAAGGCCTTACCGCGACATGGTAAATGGGTCATTGCTATATCCACCGCGATACGGTGGAATCGTGGTGACTCCCTGGAACATGATAATTGTTGTTTTAGGATTCACCACGATGCGGTCCAATCACGGTGACCCTATGGAAATTGACAAATGACAAAATGTCCTTCAGCGTGACACGATGGAGTGCTTATCGCAATACTCACTCCGATATGGCCTAATCACAGTGAGGCACTATTTTCACATAAACTGCCCTAACTCTTTGCTCGGGTATCGGGTTTGGGTGAATTTTATATCATTAGAAAGCTGACTGAATTTTTACTTATTGGCAGGTGCTAAAATAAAAAATACTGAGTATTTCAAAAATTTTATATAGGATAACTCACATACTTAGAGCTAAGTTAAGCTCTAGGAATTTAGGGTATTACATTTTCTATCTTTTTTATGTTTAAAACTTAACTTTTCTTGTTATATATTTGGAATTCAACTGCTACTAGCTATAGTGTATTTGTTTGGCTAGGAAAAGGAGGTAATCTTTGGTCCCTGTTGGACTTGAGATATCGGTCATGGCCAGGCCCTAGTTTGGGTCATGACAAAGTTGATATTAAAGCCTAGGTTCATGGGTAATTGGGTGCCCAGAAATCTATGTCAAGTAGAGTCTCTTTTATGGGTGTGTAGCATACTACACTCATAAGGGAGAGGCTATAAGGCATTTATGAATGTTTCCCTTTCTTGTGTTTTAGTTTTGGGCTGTAAAGTCTAGGATGTTGAAATATCCACTAATTCATGTTTGTTTGCATTTCAGATTATATCTTTGAGAAGATCTGATGCTCTTGGAAACTCTTCTGTTTCACTTGAGGACAATGTGGATGGAACTCGTCCTATCTATAGGGTATAGTATAGACTCAGTCTAGAGTCACTGCTTCTAATTTCCCTCATGGAGTTTCACTAGTCCTTACTAATCCTTCTCTAACTAGTGACGCTCATACTTAGTCATCTTAAGGAGATATTACTAATGCCGAGTTCTACCTTTCTATTCATCTGTTAACCCAGTTGGTGATATCTTAGTCATGTTAGTTAGATCCTATTGGTGCTATTATGAGTTCTTCTTACTCGAGTTGGGCAGTCTATGAGGCTCAATCCTTTGACCTTTATAGTCTCTAAGTTTGAGAAGGATGCTCAAGGGTTCATAGACGAGATGAAGAAGATCTTTTGCGTTATGCATGCCTTTGACTCTGAGGGTGTAGAATTTGTCGGATATCAGTCGAAAGATGTGTCATATTAGTGGTATAAGGAGTGGGAGAAGTTGAGGGAAGATGATACTAAGCAGGATATGTGGGATGACTTTTTGAGTGCCTTTACTGATCGTTTCTTTCCTCAAGAGTTGAGAAAGTAAAAAGATGAGGAGTTTGTGAATTTAAAGCAATGTAAAATAATTATGAAGGAGTATACCTTAAAGTTTCATCAGCTATCGTGCTATGCTTCAGAGTTGATATTAGCATGAGGGCTAGAATGAGAAAGTTTTCTTTCGACTTATCTTGGGAGTTAGTGTTGTAGTGTAAGGTGGAAATGCTAAATCGTGACATGGATATCTCGACTTATAGTATATGTGAATCAAGACAAAAAGGAAAAGAAAAAGCAAGTAGATATAGGAGAGAGAGGTAAAGTAAGAAGTTTAGATATTCAGATCATGGTGGAGGTTAGCAAAAGAGTTGTAGAGATGGTAAGTAGTGGTCTAAAGAGAAATAGGGAAGTTCTAACTCTTACTCAATGGCTGGTGCTTCTTATCCAAAGTCGTTTGGTTATTGTCGTTTGGTTATTGTCGTTTATAGAATACAAGTAGGTTTAGGACATAAGGTAACTAGTCTTAGGCAGGTGGAGCATAGTCAGCCCCAGTCTATCCTCCTTATCATTTTTATGGTTAGTTGTATTATTATTTTTATGGTGAGAGGAGGAACTGGTGTTTATATTATTGTTAATTTGGGCATATGTAGAGAAATTATTTTGTGGGTAAGGTTGCTTCTAGGGTTAATAAGGTCCCTATTGCTACTTCTCCAGCTCCTGCACTAAAGGGTGCTGCTTCTAGTACTGACTCAAGCTAGAATTATCTATATTCTCTTTCCATTCATCAGATTTGGGTGCTGCTTCTAGTACTGACTCAAGCTAGAATTATCTATATTCTCTTTCCATTAATCAGGACCCTGAGGCCTCCCCTGATGTTGTTATTGGTACATTACAACTCTTTTTCCATGATGTGTTCTTTTTATTTGATTTGGGGTCTACTCTTTCTTATGTGACCTTTTATGGGGCTTTTCATTTTGGTTTTGATCCTGAAAGCATTTCTTACCCCTTTTATGTGTCTACCCCAATGATGATTCTGTGGTTGCTATAAGAGCTAATAGGGGTTATGTAGTATTTATCTTTGGTAGGAAAACCTTGGTGGATCTGATAGAGTTGGATATACTAGATTTTGATATTATTTTGGGTATGGATTGGCTCCATTTATGCTATGTCTTTATAGATTGTCAGACCCGTAAGTTCATTTTTAAATTTCCTAATGAGCCAGTTATAGAATGGGAAAGGAGTTCCCTAGTGCCTAAGGGAAGGTTCATTTCTTATCTTAGAGCCCAAAAGCTAATTTCTAAGGGGTGTCTTTATCACTTAGTTTCGCTAAAAGATTCTAACTCGGAGCATCCTTTACTGCAACCTATTCTTATGGTTAATGAATTTCTTGAGGTCTTTCCTGATGATCTTCTTGGTATTCCTCCTACTAGGGGAATTGATTTTGGGATTGACCTTCTAATTGATACCTGTCCTATCTCTGTCCCTCCTTATAACATGGCTCTAGTTTAGTTGAAAGAGCTAAAGAAGTAGTTAAAAGATCTTTATGATAAGGTTTTTATTCACCTTACTATGTCTCCGTGGGGTTCTTATGTTCTTTCTGAGTGTCATAAGGATGAGTCCCTCTGAATGTATATAGACTACCTCCAGTTGGATAAGGTGACAGTGAAGAATAAGTACCCTCTCCCTAGGATTAATGATCTCTTTGACCATTTTAAGGTGCTACATACTTTTCTAAGATTGATCTTCAATTAGGTTATCATCAACTGAAAATTAGGGAAGTGAATATCCCTAAGACTACTTTCCAAACTCAATATTTTGAGGTTTTAATGATGTCCTTTGGTTTGACTAATGCACCAACGACATTTATAAATCTTATGAACCGAGTATTTTGTCAGTTCTTGGATTTATTTGTGATTGTGTTTATTGATAATATATTTGTATTTTCCATGAGTGAGAAGGATCATGTCGTTCATCTCCATATAGTGTTGCATGCCCTTAAGGATCAACAGTTATATGCTTAATTTTCTATGTGCGAGTTTTGGTTGAATGTTGTTACTTTTCTATGTGATATTATTTCTACTGAGGGGATCATGGTGGATCCACAAAAGGTAGAGGTAGTAAAGAAGTGGCATAGATCTATGACTCCAACTAATATTTGGAGCTTCTTAGGTTTATCCGGTAATGATAAAAGTTTTGTAGAAAGTTTCTCTTCGATTGATGCCCAGTTGACAAAGTTAACCCAGAAAAAGGTGAAGTTTCTGTGGTCTGACACTTTTGAGGGAAGTTTTGAGAAGTTGAAAGATAAGTTGACTTTGGCTCTGATCTTGAACCTGGCTGAGGGTATCGATGGATTGTTGTTTATTTTGATACATCCCGTGTGGGACTTAGTTGTGTGTTGATAAAGCATAGTAGGGTGGTAGCATATTCTTCTAGGCAGTTGAAAGTTCATGAGAAGAATTATCCAATGCATGTCTTGGAATTGTTAGCTGTGGTGTTTTCCTTAAAGATTCGGTGCCACTACTTGTATGGGGTTCATGTTAATATCTATTCAAATCATAAGAGCTTGTAGTACATATTTACCTAAAAGGATTTGAATCTCCATCAAAGGAAATAGCTTGAGCTACTCAAGGACTATGACATGAGTCTCTATTATCATCTAGGTAAAGCTAATGTAGTTGCTGATGCTCTTAGCAAGTTGTCCATGGGAAGATTATCTCATGTGGATAAGGAGAAATGTGTATTGGTGATGGATATTCACTAGTTATCTAATCTTGGAGTTTTTCTCTTGGATTTTGAGGATGGAGGTGTGTCGGTTCAAGAGATGGTGAAGTCATCTCTTGGGGCTGAGGTAAAAGGGAAATAGGTTTTGGATCCAATCTTGATGAAAATTAAGGATAATGTGGGCCGACAAAAAGTTATGGATTTTGAGATTAGTGGGGATGGTATCTTGAGTTACTAAGGTAGACTGTGTGTTCCCAATGTAGATGGGTTGAGAGATAGAATTTTTGCCAAAGCTTATGAGTCGTGGTATACTATTCATTCAGGTTTGATGAAGCTTTACCATGACATAAAGGAAATTTATTGGTGGAATAACATGAAGTGGATGTGGCAAATTTTGTGGCTAAGTGCATGGCGTGTCAATAAGTGAAGGTGGAGCACTTGAGATTTGGTGGGTATTCTTAAGAAATTGAGTTACCTGTGTGGAAGTGGGAGCTGATTAATATGGATTTAGTAATGGGTATTACGCAGTACCGTAGTCAGTTTGATTCAATTTGGGTTATCATGGATAGGATAACCAAGTCTGCTCATTTCTTGCCCATGAAGACTAATTATTCTGTTGAGGATTATGTAAAGCTTTTCATTCAGGAGATCATCAAGTTTCAAGGTGCTCCAATTTCTGTTATATCTGATCGAGGTACTCTGTTATCATCTCACTTCTGGCATTCTTATTGAGAGGTTTGGGGACTAAAGTAAACCTTAGTACCGCTTTCCGCCCTTAGATGGATGGACAAGTGGAGAGGACTATCCAAACCTTGGAAGATATGCTTTGGGCTTGTGTGATTGACTTTAGTGGTAGTTGGGTTGGTCAATTTCCTCCGATCGAGTTCTCTTATAATAATAGCTATCACTCTAGTATTGAAATGGCCCCCTTTAAGGCTCTCTATGGTAGGAGATGTCGTTCTCCTATTAGGTGGTTCTAAGTTGGCGAGACTAGATTGCTTGGCCCAAATTTGGTTCATTAGGCCATGAAGAAGGTAAATGTGATTATGGATAGGCTGATGACCACTCAACATTGCCAAAAGTCCAATACGTATGTGAGGCGAAGAGAGTTGGGAGTTTTATGTTAGAGATTGGGTATTCTTGAAGATATCTCCCATAAAGGTAGTGATGAGGTTTGGAAAGAAAGGGAAGCTCAGTCCCCGTTATATTAGCCTGTACTTGATTTTGATGTGAGTGGGTAATATTGATTACGAGTTGGATTTTCCTTCTAGTTTGAGTTTCATTCATTTGGTGTTCCATGTATCGATGTTGAAGAAGTGTGTAGGTCATCGTCCTAAGTTATGCCTCTTGAGAGTGTTGGTATTTTAGATTCGTTGTCTTACGAGGTAGCACCGATGGGGATTTTGGATAGACAGGTCCATAGGTTAAGGACTAAGGATGTAGCTTTAGTGAAGGTTCTATGGAGGAACCAAAAGGTTGAAGAAGTTACTTAGGAATCTGAAGAGGACATGAAGTGCAAATATCCATTCCTATTTTCTACTTTGGATAATCGTGCTCAAGGCATGTGTATTCCTTAATATCTTTGTTTTCTGTCTTAGTTAAAGAAAAGTATGGTTTTGTTCGATGTTAAATCATGCTAATGGATGCCTTGTCTCGTTATTTGGGGACGAATGATATTTGGGGGGAAAATGTAACACCCCTAATTTTTGGTCCTTGAAAAATCCCTTAGTTTTGAGTTCATTGCCCTGACCACGATTGACTATACGAGTTGTAACGTCTCTATATGGGTCGTATAATCTAAATCGTAGACTAACCAGTGAGGGTTGCTTTTTCTTCTTCCTTGGTGAGGACTTGAGCCTAATGAGTCGTAAGGACTTTATAAGAGTCATAAGGGACTAATCATAGGGCGACCAGTGTAATTACCCAAATATTCTATCTTGATTACAACTAGGACCCTATGAGTGATATAATTACTTTTTGAGTCATGTGGTGTGAGTCGTAGGGTCACTAGAGAGGGGTCTATTAGCTACTATCTAGACTACGACTTATGGTGACGAGTCATAATGTGTCATTATGAGTCATAGGGTGACCCATGGTCACCGATAACAAATATTCAACTTTTAATTAAGGGCAGTATGGACATTTCCCTCTTTCCCCACTTAAGACCCACAACCTAAAATCATATTTGGGACCCTATTTTCAACACTTATCAATCAAAATTACTCTCTCAAACTCTCTTAAATTCCTCATTCAAAGAGAAGGCTAGGGTTTTAAGAAATTAGTCATCTAAGGCTCTAAGGGTATTTCTTCTTCAATTTTTTTGGGATTAAGGAATGATCTCTCTCCTTAATTTGTGGTTTCATTATTGTGTGAATTGGTTTAATATTCACATGGTTTTGATGTTGGGTTTAGAATGATAGGTTGAGGGTTTTAGATGTAGTTTGTTTAACTATTTTTCCCATGATTATTATGGATTATTTATGCATTAAATTGATGATTTGTAAACTCATTGGGGTGCATGGGAATGGTGATTAAAACAAGGGTACAAGGATTCCCCAAATTTGCAAATAATAGAAATAGAGGTTTAGGATTCCCCCAAATAATTGGATTTTGGTATTGAAATTAATCAGAAACCTCACGCCACTTATATAATTAGTTTTGGAATGTGAATAATCATCTGGCTTGGCCTACTTTTCTTAAAACTAATGCATTAGATAAATGGATAAACAGATAATAATGATGTTGAAAACCTTGGAGGATACAAGGATTCCCCTAAGTTGTTTTAATAATGGAGCCTGGGGTTACGAGAATTTCCCCAAGTGATGGCTTAATGACATCTGCTTGCAAGTTATAGTCAGTATGACGATACCACTTAATAATTGACTCCTTACACTAATGGATGGGTTATTTTCTAAATGTTTTAATTAGGCTTAAAGGTGGTTGTGTAGCTAGACGTGAAGGTAGAGGTCCCAAGGGACTAATATTAGAAACTCACGTATGCTGATGTGAGTGTTGGTCTAGATGACTGTGTGCTTGTGTCATACTATATGTATATCTATATCATAGATAGTGTAAGGTATGTGGATTCCCCAGCCTTCTATGATATTTCCAGTTCATGCAGCTAACATCTACTGGGGACTAAACAAGGGGTGACAACTAGACTCATATAGCCCAAGGGTTGTTATTAAGATAGTTAAGCTACACAGTATAGGCTAATGATTTAAAGTTCATGATAAACTGTGTTCCCTTTCCTAGCATCTTATATATATATGTATATGCTTGTGTGTGCATGTGAAATGCTTTTGAATTGGTTTTGGAATGATGACATTATTTTATCCCATTATCCTTGAGTTACATGATATCTCTCAACCCCCTAACCATCTCTGGACATTGTATATCTATGTGATGTAGGACATAGAGACACTTCTATTTTTCCTACACAATGATAGAATTTTTAGGTGTCAGTAGTTAGCTTGAAGCGGTGAGCTTCCATTCTCCAAAAGAGTTTCATTTCATGGTTTTGCCATTCTCTTATGTCATAGACTATTCATATGGTTTCTTTGGCTATCGTTGGGGGCATTTTCCAACTTAGATAATACTCGGTTTTGTCATAGAGGTTTTGTGAATTATTGTGGATTGGGATGTGTGGAAATTTTTAAATTCTTTTCTGAGTTTCCTATCTTGTTTTATGTTCGAAACTCAGCTTATCTTGTTATATGTTCAGAATTCATTCCCAGCTAGATGTAATGTGTTCTATTTGGCTAGGAAAAGGGGGTATTCTCCGATCCTTGGTGGACTTGAGCTAACCTTCATGGCAAGGACCTGGTTTAGGTCGTGATAGGAAGAGCCTTTGATGGATTTCTTTTCCCCTCCTTGATCACCGAGATGTGTAAGAGGGTGGATGTGCCCAAGGTGGGGGTGACTCTTTGGAGAAGTGTGACGTGCCCTTTATCTCACTAAAAGTGAAGGTTTCACATGAAAGAAGCAAGAAGAAAGAAAAATATGGGAAGATGGTGAGATTATTAGTGTCAAAGAGGCGAGGAGTCCGGTACACCTCTTATCTAGACCCCTGCATTACTTGGGAGCTTGTACACAACAACATTGCTACAATATGGAGCTACTTGGAGTAGTCCCATTTGCCAGCCCCAAGTTTGGCTACTTCAAGTTCAATTGCTCCACTAGACCTGACTCAGGCCTTTGCAGACCTTTGACGAGAGTTAGAGAGGATAAGAAGAAATGCTTTCGAGATCATATGTTGAAGACCGTCAAAGTCATACACAAATGCACAGTCCCCAACCAAAAACTTCCAATGTTGAAAAAGGAAGACTTGAAAATATTCTCCTTCCTAAGTCGAATGGAGGAGGAGGCCTCCAACATCATGTGCTTCAAATGTGATGGGGACTCAACCTACATATCCTCTAGTGTACATTGTGCAATTTCCCCTTTTCCTTAGCTTATTACTATTCTAGTCTTAGGATTCCCCTGTTTAGGGCTTTTAAAAAACACGTTATTTTCTTTTCATACTCTTATTCTATCATACTTAACTTAATAAGCTATTAGCTTGTATTTCTGCCTACCTGATTTTCTCAAGTCATAATGGCGCCTACCTTATCCTCAGTAGGTAAGCCAATAATGATAGATAACAGGCTAACAGGCAGAAACAAAAAAAGATAGTGTATTATGATAACATTAGTAATAAAAAGAAATAATAGAAAGAAAACATATACCATATATCAAAACAGGAGGAGGAAAAAGGATCAAATATACAAATGAATCCCTTCCAAGACCTGGTAAGGTCAGTGCTAGAGCCATTTCTTACAGATATCCGTACTAGAGCCATTGATTAAAGATACCCAGGGTACTAGACATAATCTAAAATACGCATAACATATACAAGAATTCTCGAGTACAAAAGACTAAACTGTAGTAGATAAAAGAGGACCAGCCTCGGACGATAGTAAGCTCAACCTGCTCTAAATTAGTATTAAAAGGTAGGAATCACGTCAATGCCGTCAGCTACTACTCGGATCTACATAAGGGAAAAGGTGTAGAAGTGTAGTATGATTACAAAAGAAATGGCACTCAGTAGGCATTATCTACCGACTAAGATCAATATAGAAAAGGTATAACTACAATGTGAGGGTGTAATCTAAGTCATCAGTAAACAGGGATACAAAGGCTAACAACTACCAAGCTACGCAAATGTGGTATAGGAATAAATATAATTTACACAAAAAATAAAAATGCAGTAATAGAAGATAAATCAAACATAATCTAACTAGGCCCCCATAAGCTTGCTAGGCTCATCGAAGAAGACAACTAACTCAATCATACTCCCATAAGCCACTGGGGCACATAAGAAGTAGTTAATGAAAATAAACATAAATAATATGTATCTGAACTCCATCTCATGAAATAGTAGTAGCCATCCAAATGTGCACGGGGCTTGAATCAGTACCAATGGATAGTAACGAGAGGCCAGACACCAGACTCAAACCGGTAATGATGGATAATAAAAAGAGGCCATATAGCCGATTCGAACCGAAACTCAAATAATCAGATGCCAGACTCAAACTAGAACTCAGAGGAACCGCAACCATAATCAGATGATGGACTCAAATAAGAACTCATAGTAATCATACCCAACTGTAAAATTAAAACCCCAACCATACCAAAACCAATGCCAATGTGGTACCAAAATTCACAATCATTGACTAAAATAAAGTACATGTTGAACGTAAAGCGAAACTAAAATACACTTAATTAATCATTCGCACGTCTAAATTAAAAAGGAGAAAATCCAAGGTTTTGCAACTTAATTCCACGTCCTAAAGTGATAGACACTATATCATACTAAAAGATAAAATACCAAAATTTACTAAAACGGGGTCCTAATCGGATAAATAAGGCATGTTATATATATCAAATGATACGCAACTACAAGTAATTATCTAAAACTAGCATAATAGTACATAATTTCAGTAATCAATCTAAAGGTAGGGGAAGCCTAGCCTACCTGTACATCAAAGTTATAATATCTTTCCACAAAACTTTCAGATAGTGTCTCGCTAGAACTCGAGTTGAATAAATATAATAGTTTGTCAAAATTTACAAAATTAAAAAAAAGAAATTCCACGTACAAAATCTTTTTTTCCCTAACCCAATGTTGAGTGAAATTAGCCTTTATATAGGTATAATTATATTATTTAGTATGTATACTCATAATGAATTGTCACATAATATTTAACTATGATGATACCTTTTCAATTTGGTGTCCTTGGCCTTTTTGCCATGTTTCCATGGTGTGGTTATACCACCCATTGTTCTCTGTTAAATTCACAATCGGGTATTACATAGGTTCGTGGTAAAATAATTACATTATTTTTAATATACAATAATCAATAAAAAGATATTTCTAATAAAACCTTTATTATGTAATAGTAATTGTTTAATATTTAGATTTATTATCTCTACTTAAAATATTAGTAGGCTACAAAAGCTGTTATAAGGTAATGTAAATATACCATTAACTTAAAGAATTTAGTCAATATCAAAAATACTTTAGAAGGAAATAAATTGCATTTCTACTAAATGCCAATTTAAATTAAGTATTCTGCAATATGTTAGATATTAATAAAATTCTCTAACAAATCGCCTGAAACCTAATTATCATTCCCAACAAGTCAAAAATAAATTGGGGCAGTTATAGAAAGGCTCTGGATAACGAAAATCTATGAAAATATAGAAAAATAACTGTAAGGGTCATTACAACATCCACTACTAAAAGAACTTTCTTCCGTGAAAGTAAAGCATAAGGACATACTTGAGGGCTCAAACAGGTAGGGATACTAGGTGTGCATAGTATGCTTGGTAGAAAGGCCAGGTAGGTCGGTCAAAATCGCATCAGGAAACTCGTGAACCATAGGGACAGAGTCAAGCGATTGACTATCAACATTGACATCCCAAACGTAAGCAAGAAATAGCTCACACCCTTTGATATCAGTCTCCAAGCCTGAATGTAAGAAATGATCCCTATTGACGCGCAACTAACAAAACCCTGCTATATATTCGGGGGTACGCCAGGAAAGGCTAAAGTAACAATCTTAGAAAAATAATCCAAGACTGCATGGTAAAGAGATAACTAATCCAAGCCTAGAATCCCATCAAAATCTATCATATCTAGGACAATAAGATCAACCTGAGTACCAAGCTCCCGAATGATTACCAAACAAGATCTATATACCCAATCCACTACTAAAGAATAACTCATAGGGGTAGCTATATGCAATGGCACAGATAAAATGTCCAAACATAAACCCAACCATGATGCAAAATAAGTAGAAACATATGATAAAGTGGAACTAGATAAAAAATAGCAGAAGCTAGTCGACGGCATGCAGAAATCATACCTGTGATCACAATATCCAAAGCCTCAGTCTCTGATCTACCTAGTACAACATACATATGACCCTGTCCTCTATTGGATAGGGTTCCGGTCTGACCACCTATCCTACCTTCCTTTACACTATTTCAACAACCTTGGGGAATATCCCTATGACCCTGCGCACCACCCCTACCTAACAACAACAATGATTTGATCGATTGTGCAATAAAAAATGAAGGCTCAATCAACCTACGCTGAGGACACTCACGGGAAAATTGACCAACAGCCCCACAGTCATAACATGCCCTGGGCACCCTTCTCTATCCTACCACAACCTCTAGGTATTGCTCGGCCCTAAGCTGGAACTAATGCAGCGGGCTTGGGGTCCCAATCCATGGCTCCGGAACCTCGCGTCCTAGCCATCTACATAAAGATTGTCTAATAAAAATTTAAAGACTAACTCAAACTCCACGCATGGAAATGGATCAAGAAAATGAGTTTTTTCCTACATATGCTCATAGCCTCTCAAAGATAGGATACATATATCTCCGTACCAATCCAAGGGAATCTAACAAACATGTGATCCAATACCAACAATACCAATTAAACCTAAGCTCTGATACCAAGCTTTTGTGACCTAATTTTCTCAAGGCATGATGACGCCTACCTTTTCCCCCCAGTAGGCAAGCCAAGCCATAACCCATAATAATAGATAATGGGATAACATGTAGAAACCAGAAAAGATTATGTATTATGATAATAATAGTAATAACAAGTAATAATAGAAAGAAAACATATACTATATATCAAAATGAGAGGAGAAAAAGGGACCAAAGATATAAACAAATCTCTCTCAAGACCCAAAGGTCAGTACTAGAGCCACTATTAAAAGATACCCAGGGTACTAGATAGAATCTTAAATATACAAAACATATACAAGCAATCTTGAGTACAAAAGACTAAACTGTAGTAGATAGAGGAGGTTTAGCCTCAGATGACAGCAAGCTCAACCTGCTCCAAATGAGTACTGAAAGATAGAAATCACATCAATGTCGACTATTACGACTCGAATTTGCATCAGGGAAAAGATGAAGAAGTGTAGCATGAGTACAAAAGCAAAAAATACTCAGTAGGCATCATCGGCTGAATGATCTCAGTTAGAAAAGATATAAATAAAGTGCAAAAGTGTAATCTAAGTCATCAGTAAATAGGAATAGAAAGGTAAACAACTACCATGCTATGCAAATGTGATTAGGAATAAATATAAATAATATAGAAAATAAATAACACAGTAATAGCAGAAAAATCAAACATAGCCTAACTGGCCCTCCATAATCCCACTAGGTACGTTGAAGAACACAATTAACCCAATTGTACCACTATAAGCCAATGGAACACACAAGAAGTCATTAATGAAAATAAACATAAATATTCTATATCTGAAATCTATCTGAAAAAATAATAGTATCTATCCAGATATGCACCGGGATTGAATTAACACCAGTAGGTAGTAATAAGAGGCAAGGCATCATACTTGAACTGGTAATGATAGATAATAACAAGAGTCCATATGCTGGATTCGAACTATAACTCAGAGGAGCAACAACCATAATCAGATGTCAGACTCGAATAAGAACTCATAGTAACCATACCCAACTGTTCAATTAATACCCAAACTATACCGAAACCAATGCCAATATGGTACAATAATTCACAATCAATGATAGAAATAAATTGCATGCTGAAGGTAAAGTGAATCTAAAATACTTTTAATTAATCATTCGCATGTCTAAATTAAAAAAGAAAACATTCAAGGTTTTGCAACTTAATTCTACGTCCTAAAGTGATAGACGCTATATCATACTGAAAGATAAAATACAAAAATTTACTTGAACAAGGTCCTGACTAGATAAATAAGGCATGTTATATATATCAAACTATACACAACTACAAGTACTTATCCAAAAATAGCATAATAGTATACAAATTCAGTAAATAAGCTAAATCTAAAGATAGGGTAAGCCTAGCCTACCTAGACGTCAAAGTTAAAATGTCTTTTAGCAAAACCTCCAGATAGTGTACCTCTAGAACTCGAGTTGATTAAACATAACAGTATGTTAAAATGTACAAACTTTAAAAAAAGAAATTCCATGAACAGAATCTTTTTTTCCTAACCCAATGTTGAATGAAATTAGCCTTTATATAGGTATAATTATATTATTTAGTATCTATAGTCATAACGACTTGTCACATAATATTAACTATGATGACATCTTTTCAATTAGGTGTCCTTGGCCCTTTTCTCATATTTCCACGTGAAAGGGTGTGGTAATACCACCCCTTATTCTCTGTTAAATTCACACTCGGGTATTACATAGGTTCGTGGTAAAATAATTATAATATTTTGAATATACCATAATTAATAGAAAAATATTTCTAATAAAATATTTATTATATAATAGTAATATTTTAATATATTATTCTGACTTAAAATATTAGTAGGCTACAAATGCTATTAAAAGGCAATACCAATATACCATAACGTAAAGAATTTAGTCAATACAAAAAATATTTTACAAGGACATAAATTGCATTTCTACTAAATGCCAATTTAAATTAAGTATTCTACAATTTATTAGATATTAAAAATATTCTCAAATGAATCACTTGAAAACCACATTATCAATCCCAAAAAATCATAAATAACTTGGGACAGTCATAGAAAGTCTCTAGATACTGAAAATCAATGAAAATACAAAAAATATCTGTGAGGGTCATTACATGGACCCAACAAAGATTGAGGCTATTCATGATTGGACAAGACCTACTTCTTCATCTGAGATTCGTAGCTTCATTAGTTTGGCCGGTTATTACAGGTGGTTCATTGAGGGTTTTGATGCTATTGCAATGCTGATGGCTAGATTAACCTGGAAGGAGGTTCTTTTCTAGTGGCCTGAAGAGTGTGAGTTGAACTTTTGGAAGCTCAAGGGATTTTTTACATTAGCTCCTATATTGTCTCTTCCTGTTGAGTATGATGGATCCACTGTATATTACAATGCATCTGCTATTGGTTTGGGGTGTGTGTTGATGTAGTAGGGAAGAGTTATTGCTTATGCATTGAGGTAACTAAAGGTGCACGAGCGTAACTACCCTACTTATGATTTAGAGTTGGTGGTGGTAGTTTTTGCACTTAAGATTTGGAGGTATTATCTTTATGGTGTGCATTGTGGGATCTACATGGATCATCATAGTCTTTAACATCATAAGACTTAGAGAGAGCTTAATTCTAGGCAATATAGATGGATGGAGTTGCTTAAGGATTATGATATCTCTATCTTATATTATTCAGGCAAAGTGAATATGGTAGCAAATGCCTTAAGCTAGAAAGATGAGAGTATGGCTAGCTTGTCTTCAATCTTAGTTTCTTATAGGCCGTTGGCATGGGACATCCAGTCCTTAGCCAAATTTATGGTCTGATTTGATATCTCTGATCTCAAAAGAATTTTTGGTAGTATTGAGGTGAGGTCTACCTTATGTGAGAAGATTTAGAGTCGCAAGTTTGAGGATATGAGGCTTTATATCATCTGTGATCATATATTAAGTGGTCATTCCAAGAGGGATACTCTAGATTCTGAGGATATTCTAGGATATGATGGCTACATTTGTGTTTTGAGGGTTGGAAACTTGATTCAGTTAATTTTTTGCATGAGGCTCACAACTCTAGATATTGTATTCACCCTGATACAACTAATATGTATTGAGATTTAAGACAAAATTATTGGTAGAGCGGTATAAAGAAAGATATAAAAGATTTTATATCTCATTGCTTATGTTATCAGTAGGTGAAGGATGAGTATCACAGTCCTGGTGGCTTGATTTAGAGATTTCCCATTCTCGAGTGAAAGTGGGAGCCGATCACTATGGACTTTATTAGTAGGTTTCCTCACACCTCACATAGTTTTAATAATATTTAGGTCATTATAGATCGGTTGACCAAATCAACATATTTTATTCCTATTTAGATGTCCTTTAGTGTTGAGAGGTTAGCCCATATCAAGGTTCGTGAGATAGTTTGCTTACATGGAGTTCCTATATATATCATCTCAGACTGGGGCTTATATTCACTTCTAGCTTCTAGAAAGATTTTTTAGGAAGATTTGGGTACTAAGGTGGATCTTAGCACAACCTTTTACCCTTAGACTGACGAGCAGACAGAGTAGACTATTCAGATTCTTGAGGATATGCTCTGAGCCCGTGTTATAACTTTTGAGCTCAGTGGGAGCAGTACTTAGCTTTGGCAGAGTTCGTGTATAATAATAACTATTATTTAAGTATCAAGACGAAACTATTTGAGGCTTTATATGGTAGGCACAGTTTTTCTCTAATATGTTGGTTTAAGACCTCAGAGATTAGATTCCGTGGTACTAACTTGCTCCAAGAGTCATTGGATAGATCTAGGGTGATTCAAGATAGTCTGAGGGCAACTCAGAGTAGGCAAAAGAATTATGCAAATTGTAGACTTTGTGCCTTGAGATTTGGAGTTAGAGATTAAGTATCCCATCGAGTATCACCTATAAAAGATATGATGAGGTTTGGGAGGATAGGAAAGCTTAGCCCCAGATATATTAAACCTTTTGAGATCCTTTGCACAGTTGGAGAAGTGTCTTAAGAGTTAGCCTTACCCCTAGATTTTTCTATTGTTCATTTGATTTTCCATAATTCTATATTGTAGCGGTACATTTCTAATAAGTCTTATATTATTTGGTAGGACTTGATGCAGTTAGATGAAAGATTAACCTTTATGCAGAATCTGGTGTTCATATTAGCCAGAGATGTCAACCAATTGTGCTCTAAGGAGATTCCAGTAGTTAAGGTTAGTTGGAGACACCATCCAGTAGAAGAGGATACTTGGGAGATCTAGAGCGAGATGCATGCATAGTATCCTCACCAATTCGAGCCTTCAGGTATATCCTAACCCTTTACTTTTGGAGATAAAAGTTCTTTTAGTAGTGGATAAAATAATGACCCTCTAGGTCATTTTCAACATTTTCATGTATTTTTACCATTTATAACTTCACTATAGTCCCCAATTCATTTATAACTTGTTGGAGCTGACAGTTCAGTTATCAGGCATTTGATTTGGTCTTTAAATCCAATTCTCTATTTCGAGATCTTCACTGGTAAGAACTAGCTACCGGGCAAAAACTTTAATGAAACAATCTTGTATGCCAATTTTGTCAATATCATCAGCTCCAAAATATTGAATTTAGGCTAGGGGGACCTTTGATTTGGGTCCTAAGGCTTCCAGACTCATTTTGGGCTATTGGCCAGAAAGTTACCAAAATAGCCCATAGGTGTGGGACGTACTTTTCGTTGGAGCATCCTCAAATGGAAATTTAAACTATGTCATTGATTTCTAAATGTCATATTTCATAGGGTAGCATAGTTCTTTTGCATTCACGATATTTTGAATGAATCCCGAGGGGCGGTGGAGACTTGGAATTTTCCAAGTTCCTAGCTAGTGCACCACTCAGTTGGTGCATCTTCTCAAGTGATACTTGGGTCACATAAGCAGAGGCTGATTAGGCATACAATCATTTACTTAAGCGATCAAGCTTCTAGTTGGTGGGTCGCTAAATCGTAACTTAGTTCGCTTAAGCGAATGCCGCTTACGCGGAGCTTACAGAGATGGCGAGTACCACTTTTGTCGTACTTAGGCACTTAAGAGGTCCAGTGTCTAGTTAAGTGGAACCTAGTTGGCATTAAATTCCCCCTAAAGAGTGTGGAAATTTAGGGGAGCATTTATTAGAAGATTTTGGGGTGATTGTGAGTTCAGGTTTCTCATTTACTCATCAAAATTTTTGTAAGTTTCAGTTAATTTCATGATTAATTACCCAATTTATTCCCAAAATCCCTAGATTATTGGCGGGTTGATTTTAGTATCAATTGAGCTTCAAATTTACCTATTCTTGAGGCTAAATGTTTCTTGAGTAAAGAGGGACATATTGACGATTTCAAAAGTGAGATTCTGGAAGTGGGCCCATATGATATTTTTTGGTGATTTTGGACTTGAAGCACAAAAATTCAATATGGGTATCATTATTCTCGTATTGATGAGTAGATTATCATTTTAATTGCATTACATTGTTTGGAATTTTCTCGAAAGGGGAAATTGACGATTTAGGAAAATTCAGTGAGCCTTTTTCAATGTCAAGGTACGCTAGGTTTACTTTTCTCATAGATTGAGCTAAATTATTGTATATTATGATAATGTGATAGATATTGGTTGTAAATTTTATTTTGGAAGTATATTTTGTATGAATTTGATCTTTAGCTGATTAAGAATCGTAAATTAAGCATAATTGACTTATCTTCTCATTCTTTATGTAGAATTTCTATTTTAGGACTAAAATGTGACTTATTAAATATATAGGAGTAAATTTAGATACCTTATCCTAGTTTGGGGTAGAATATGTCTTATAATGAATTTCGAGGATTAGAAGTGGGCCCCTCTGACCCACCTTGGGCCAAAACTACTATTAGTTCCTTGTAGACTTTATAGGCATATTCCATCTTTGAAATATATATCTTAGATCTTGAGGAGGCTATTTATATAATGCTTATTTTTATATTGGTACTTGGGAGTTGATACTAGTTTTGATTTGAGTTTGATGATATATGATCTTAAGATCAGTTCGATTCCGGTATTATTCTTGACATGTGTTTCAATTTAAGTCTAGTAAATGAAGATATAAGTTTTGGCTTAAGTCTGACAAATGATGATATGAGTTTTAGTTCAAGTCCGACAAATGATGATATGAGTTTTGATTCAACTCCAGCATTGAGAGGTTATTTATGTTAAAACTGTTTCAAGTTTGGTGTTTACGATATGAAAGGATCCACTATTATGATTTTGGAATGTGATTAATTAGTATAATTCCGGCTATTATTCTCTTTGATTGCACCGTTTGGGCTTATGTGGTCCCCTATTGGGTTATTTACTTTTCCATACTTACTGGCTTATGGGCCCCAGTTTTTTAGTGACAACTATATTTTATTTAATTATAATTGTTCTAGTTATTTATTTATAGTATTTGGAGCATTACTCAAGGTTTGTCCTGTTACCTTGTATTAGTTTACATATCTGACAATTTTATTGTATTTATATTATAATTTATCTTAGTCGGATGATGATGCCGACTGAGTACCCGCGTATTTGGTACTCATACTATACTACTTCTGTACTTTTTTGGAGCAGATCCGAGTACTAGTGGACGCATTGATGCTGAGATTTGTGTTGGTCAGAGTTTGGAGACAGTGAATGCTTTCGGAGCTAGAGTTGACCTTTTTTCATTCTACTGTTTTTTATAGTCTTTTATTTTTGAGACTAATGTATATTTGACTCTAATATTACTCAAAATTTTTTGGTTTAGTGACTCTTGTATTGACATCATTGTGTCATGGGATATTACTATTTCCCTTTTTATCTTCCGTATTGTTATTATTCTATGATTTATTGTTTGTAAGTCTTCACTTACATTCTTCCGGTATTTATTTTATTTTTCACCAAATTAGCCCATTGTTTTTAGCTCTGGAGACTACGATTTGGCTTACATACTGGTGGGATAAAGTACATGCCATCATGAGTCATAAATTGGATCATAAAAATATAATATCAGTGCAACCATAGGTACTTATAGGTATCATTGGCCCACTAGGGTTAGAAACAAGTAATATTAATCTAAATTAGGGAGGGATCATGACATTAATAAATTCTCAAACAAATGAACATTACTAAAGACTTTCAATAATTTTTCTAACTCTCACATTAGACTCTCTCATTTATAATAGTTTTGTTGTCCTTTACCTAAGTGACCAATCAATGACGAAACCCTAGGTGCTACAAATGGCCACGTTATTTACGCATTTCCCTTCCTTAAATAATATCTGCTCTTCTACACTTCTGACAATTCTAACTCATTATTCTATATTTGACTACCCACTGAAAAAGAAAATATTCCCGCTCTCAAGTAGACAACACAGTTAAAACAAGGAAACCCAATACATCACACATAATAGCATGCATATAGAAGATACAATCTACACAAAAAGCTAAGACATACCTAACATCCACATACTCATGTCTATCATTTACACTTAATCAAGTCAGTCCATAATAATCACAATAATATATCTTCCAACATAATAATATGAATGCATATATGCAAGGTGTACACACATACTATGGTCAGTGGGAACCCCCAGGTATGACCTGAAGGGGACGAGCTTAGTTCATGTACCTATTACAGCATGACACCTGATCCAATAATAGTGTCAACATGATACTCGATCCCACTATCATCTCAATGTATTATCTCAAATCCAATGCTCGAATCATAATGATAATCAATACTAACAAGTCATGCCTAAAAGATAATCATAAATATTCACATAAGAACATAGAGTCAAATCAAGTCTATACTACCATTAAGCTACTTATACATACCCCAACACCAAGGATCATCACCAATCGATTTCTATCTATGCTTATCCTGACTCCCACATATATTTTAAGAGCACTATCTTCCTAATTATTTTCCTCCTCTTTATTACTTAATATTAATTCTACTATGAGCAACAATCCCTCAATTGGTTTCACCCACACCACCTTGATAACGCTCAATCTACAGCTCTCGTAGGAGTGTAAAGCGGTCGTTAGCAAATATAGAACCCAACTGGGTTGGGTATCGATCCCACAGAGAATAGCTTGGTCAACAAGTAGGCAACGATTACTAGACTTTTAGTGCAAGTCTCGTAAGAAGGGGAGATTGTAATGTGTAATCAAAATATTAAAGTAAAAACTGAAAATAGCAAAGTAAACAGAAAGAATGTTTAGTATATTGTAAAACAATGAGAATTGAAGCGTTGGGGGTATGTCCACCTTATGAGTTTACGTCTCTATTAGCTATGAGTGTGTTGAATTCTGACATGCATGTGATTATAGAGAATTGTATTCGATGGTAAATCCAGGCGTTTTTCGACCTATTCGAGGATTATTTCACTTTAACTCTTTCGATCTTAAAGCATGTCTAACGATACGAATTCTCCAAGAGGTTAATCCAGTTACGACACTAACAGTTTAATAGGGAATTTAGGATGTGACCCTACTACCTTGACACTATCTCTTTTCCAGACAAATAACCATTCTTTCGAACAAGTTAAATGTTATACTGGCGTATTCTTGCGTTTGCAACCACAAAGAATTTAGATTAAGATAAAGAGAATAATGATATAAGCAGCATACGTGTCACGAACTCACAAGCTCATAGTAATAGATAGTACCTCATTCGGCTTCCATAACCCCAACAGAGAAGTTTAGTTACCCATGAATGCGAAGGAGATCACGATTGACATTGTTGTTATACCACAAGATTGATTAATTTCGTGTAGCACAAGAGTGGTAGGCGTTTAGGCGTGAATTCCTAGGCAAAGTAACGATTCTCTTGTTGCGGAAATTAAGAATTAATGAATAGAAGAAGAAAAATAGAATTAATGGAAAGATTAGAATTGTTAATTGATGGAAGAATTAGAATTGTAAGAATCTGAATGTATGTCTCCACTAAGGGAGGAATGAATAAAAATCTCTAGCATGATAGGGTATTTATAATACCCATATCCTAATCCTACTAAGCTAATGAAATACTTAACCAAATCCTACTAAGCTAATGAAATACTTAACCCAATTGTACTAGGTTAATGTAACATTATCCAAATCCAAATAAACTAATGAAATACTTAACCCAATTGTACTAGGTTAATGTATTATTATCCTAATCCAAATAAGTTACTGCAAGTCCCCAAAGTCTTCAGAAATGTTGTTTTAGCTCGGGACAGATTTTCCATGTATCAATTTTGGTCCTTTAGGCGTTCAAGCTCCCTTTCCTTCCTTCGTGAGCTTCCTTTGGCGTTAAGTAAGCCATAAAATGCTGATTTCTGCATTATTTATACCTGAAACTTTGCTAATCATGTTCGTTAGCTCACTAACAGGAAAAAGGACTAAAAGTGCATGAAATATATAATTTGTTCTCAAAACATGGCACAAATATGGGCAAAATATATTGATATAGGCGCGTAATATCGCCTATCGTCACACCTCTTCTTAATTTTTCTTAAGACACTATAACTATCTTTAAAATCTACTAAATTCCTCCTCTACTATCAACTTGATTATACTTGCTCCCCCTCTTTTACAGTTAGTTAAGACACATAATAAGCCATTCCTAATCGCTCAATAAGCTCTCCATTACCCTAACCCTTTTTAATTAACTCACAACCACTCCCATTTAACGACCTACCTCTATTTAATATAAGTATCATGACTTTATAAAAACTAAAATATTAAAACAGTTCAATAACTCAACATGATTCAATGAATTCATCAAGTCATTATTTTAAGTTTAGTTTATTATCCAATCTACCCAAACTTTGTGCCCTGAGGTCTAAGTATAAAATCTTTTGTTATAACTATAATCATTACATGTGTCTAGCCCAAGTCTGCTACAATTTAAGCATAACCTACCTTGTATACAAGTTTTATTAATACGAAGAGTGAAGAGTTATTTTTTGCGTGGCCTATCCTTTCCCATTATTTAAATTTATTCTAGGTATTTTTTGATAATTTCCCTATCAAAGATTGGCCTCTAAAACCTTAGCATTCTAAGTATAGGGTTGACCTGAGGTGTTTTGGAAGAAGGCAACAAAATAAGAGGCCTCAGTCGGGATTGGGTTTTAATTAAACTTTGGGTAGCTCACTGCCTTACCGTCAGTATGGTGACGCATGGGTCACAACAATGGCAAATCTATCACTGTAGAAATGGGTCAGCAGGTCTGGCCTAATTTTTAGGATTTGACCCAAATTTAATTTGAGCCATGACTTTCACCCCAAAAATAATTCCTACAAGGTTCAAAATGAAGGTTTCTTGTTTGATGTAGTTTTTTGAAATGCTTTTTAACATAAAAATAATTTGAGTCATTATAATTTTGGACCAAAGACTAGTTGATTTATATAATGCATTGAATTTACTCGACGTACAAAAATGTGTGATGTGACTTAAGTATTCTTGACGGGTGATTGTGCCAAAAAATGATAGATTTTGTGGGACTTTTAAAATAAGACTACCAGAGTAAAGAAATTGATAAATGAAAATGTATGTACTAGTTAACATGTGTGAAAGTCAATGACATGGGAAACTACCAAATGTTTCACCTATTAAGAATAATAGAGATCGAAATTACATTCAAATCTAAAGATTGATAAGTTTTGAAGGATCCTTTACTTATGACACCAAATTTTAGGGTATACTCATTTTTTTCACTAATAATTTTGAGATTTTAATTTAGGACTTATTAAATGTTTACACATTTACTTTTTCACTTAATAATTGAAAATAAATTTAAAATAAAATTTGATTCACCTATCGGATTAGGTGTATGTGACATAAATATATATTAGATTTTTGAATTGGGACATTATGTATTTTTCGAATTTATATTTTTAAGTTTTCAAATTATTACACCTATTGGATAGACACTCTCTAAGGGTCGGCGTGACCCTTGAATTTGAATCGCCATTTGTATTTTCTCAAACTAAAAGAGAAAGGTGGAACTAAAAAAAAAGTTAGTTGTAATTAATAACATTAAGTTGAGTTTTAAAATACTAAAAATAATTATTATTAATTTGAAAAGTAACTAACTATTTTTGAGATTTGATAACAAGAAAAAAAAGTCAAATGCTATAATGGATGAATCATCATTAACATCTCCAAATATAAATTACGTTATTATTTTGAGATCCTTGTCACATGAAAATGGATAGCCAACATTTCATGTAGAAATAATAAAAGTTTATTTAGGTATAAAGAAAATGGGTTGACTAGCAAGGATAAGCACAAGCACAAAATGGACCGTCAAATCCATCCTGCTCAATGCATTGACCATCTTTAGATCCAATTTTTTTCTTTGAAAATGGTAAATATTTTGGCTCAACTTTGTTTTGATCACACAATATTTCTGGATGTATTTGGTAGCAAGTTTTTGATTCAACTAATGAGATAATTGTTCCAATTGAATTAATAATTTAGAATGATTAAGAATGAGTATTGATATTATTAGGTAAGTATTATAGACAATAACAAATAACACATATTGAATTTTAGAGTTATAAAAAATTAAAGGTTCTTGAATACCGAAAAATAGAGCAGTAATGAGAAGGACACAAATAAAAAACATTGCCATTATTTTTGATAGAAATATAGTCTAGATGTAGTCTTATATAGTATTTTGGTGTTTCAATATTCATTGAATAACCAATATATCAAAGAGTATGCTTTTATGGGTTGTAAAATAACTATAGAGTGAGATAAAGTCATTTTTTATGATTACTTTTGAATATTTTAAACATATAATTAGATTCTAGAAGTTAATTTATTACCATATTGAAAATTTAAAACATATAATTAGATTCTAAAAGTTAATTTATTACCATCGGTGATTATTATCTCGTTTTCAAATTCTATATTGTCTTAATTAGATGTTTTAAATTAATATGGTTTGGACCACGTACTATAACATGCATATAGTTTTCAAGAACTTTTAATATTTTCTACAACAACCCATATATTAAAGTTTAGATTTTTATATTTTTTTGACCGTTTTACTCCTCCTTGTAGTTGTAATTAATATGGTTTGTTGGAGTGTGTGGCTACGCTTTTGTTGTAGTTGGTTGTGTTTTAAGTGAGCTTTTAATTTTTAAAGGTGCTGAAATTGATAAGGTTAACTTTGGTCATCATTTAGTGACTTAGATATCGTATTATGATCTTGTTAGTTTCGTTCACTCTAAAATGTTATTTTTGAATTACTAGCTTTTTTGGTTTAGTTCTCGAGACTTTTGAATGGATTTCAAGTTCTCCTGAGGCCTAGAGCTAACTCCGTCAATATCCATTGATAATAATATTTGTTTTAAAATCTGCAATTTCTTTATGCCTGAAATGGTGATTTGGTCTAGTAGCAAGTCGATCTGTGTTCACGGGGTTTCAAACAAATTTGTGGGTCTATTTACATAACTTTTAGTCCTTCTTTATTGTTGGTGCAGCAACTGCTGCTGTAACTAGAATTACTTCTTTGTATTTGTGAAGGCTTAACCGAGCAGTCTACACATCATGAGTCATTAAGCTCTATCACAAGATGCAATCACTAACCAGAGAGATATAATTCATATAAGAGCTTACATGATGGGTTATTTAAAATACCCACAACACCACAAAATATTACGATGCACAAAAAAAGGTACAAATGTGGAACATCATGAAACTCATTACTACAATGATGGAGTTGTCATGGTTGCAAGACTCGATAGTTTTAAAATGGGAAAGTGAGTTTCATTTCTCCTGCTTCCCTGCTTTTAAAATTCTCTCAAATTTTCTCTATTAATATACTTCCCTACATCACTTCTAAGGTAAGTAAAGGAAGGTGACTCTTTGGAGGAGTGTGACATACCACTCTTCCTAATAAAAGTAAAGGGTTTATAGGGAAGGAGCAAGAAAAAGAGAAAGATAGGGGCAAAGAGTGAGAGTATCAGGGTCAGAGAGGGCGAGGAGTTTGGACCCCCTCCCATCTAGAACCTTGCATCCTTTGGTCACCTAGAGAGTGCATCATTTCTATGATGTGGAGCTACATGGAGTAGTCTCACTTGTCTCCTCCAAGTTTGGCTCCTTCGAGCTCTATAGCAGCACTAGAACTGGCTTAGGCCTATGCATAATCTTCAAAGGAAATTATATGAGGAGAATGAAGAAGAGATCCTCTGAGTATCACATGATAAAGACCGTGAAGGTCATACTCAAATGCACAGTCCCTAACTTAAAACTTCTAAAATTAAAGAATGAAGACGTGGAAGATTTCTCCTTCCTTAGTAAAATAGAGTAGCATGGCTCCGACATATCAAGCCTCGAAGATGATAGGGACTCCATCTACATCTCCCCCTAGTATACATTATTCAATTCCCCTTTTTCCTTAGATTATTAATATTTCTAGGCATAGGATTCCCCCATTTGGGGAATATAAAAATAATCATTATTTTCTTTCCATACTTAAATTAAAAATCTATTAGCCTTCTATTTATGCCAGCTAACTATTTCTATCCATGCATATTAACGATATAAAATCGTTTATACGAAGTATGACTATCCATGCATATTACCAATACAAGATCATTTATACGAAGTATGAAAAATCACAAGAATAGGGGAATTTTCTAGCAACATTCTATTTTGGTGTCATTGTTGGTGACATCAAATCTAGACCTTTTCTTAAAAGATGATATAGTCGTTTCCAAATATAGTAACCCAAAAGAGGTTGGTGTTGAATCCCAAGGAAATACATGGAATTTTGGTTCTCAGTTATTGTAATTAGCGAGCAAAACTAGAAAAGTAAATGAGGGGTTTCGAGTATCAATGTCAAACAAGTAGCAAATATTAGGTTCAGTTGTAATCAGTCGTAAGTGAACACTGGGATTGTACTCCCCCTAACTT
Source organism: Capsicum baccatum var. pendulum (assembly GCA_030864225.1). NCBI lineage: Eukaryota > Viridiplantae > Streptophyta > Magnoliopsida > Solanales > Solanaceae > Capsicum > Capsicum baccatum. The sequence continues at coordinate 66,786,986 of CM061558.1, read as the reverse complement.
TTCAAGTCTGTAAGCTTATCGTGCTATGTTATAAGAGCCCAATACCTTGCATGCAGAATCGATAAGTTATGTACCTTCTATAGTCTTTGGGATGAGTAGAAGGATCTCACCCTTTACCTTTTGAGTCTCAGGATGTCGCTTTACTAACCCTTATCTTGATCCTAGTTAACTATTACCTTTTAAGTCTCTAGTTTTTAGATGAAATCTAACCATATTACGTAGACAAACCCTTGAAACATGGATCGAAAGCTAAACTCCAAATTACTATTGTCTTTATCTTTTCCTAGTCACTACTACTCTTTTGGAGTAAGTAGCAATAATCTAGGAGGGATCCTAATGTGTGCACCCATTAAGAAAACTATTATATTGAAGATAAGACAAGACATGCATAGATATTAGTTTAGAACAACAATAGAACTTTCCCAACTTTATCAATCCGCCAGGGTTTCCACAACCCTAACTATAGGTTTCTAGCCGCTCATTCTCGTGAATAAATCAATAACATTCATAATTTAAAGCATAGATGAAATCACAATAATAAGAAGGAAAAAACCCATAACCATAATTGAATTAATCAACTAAAGTCAATAAAAGAGAATTCTAAGATCAAAATTGAATCTTGGAATCAAAATATGTTTGTAAATATCAAAAGTTTTAACTTGTACTAAGAAACACATAAAGGGTATTTATAGTACATGAGGAAACCCTAAAACAAAAGCCCGAACGAAATAGAAGAAAACAAGGTTGGTGGCCACTTATGGTCTGCACTTGCGCCCTGACCTTAAGCAAAGGTAGCACTTGCGGCCTGCAGGTGGGCACAAGTGACAGGACCCAAATATCCTGCAGGTCAGCTCTCGGTATTTTGGTCTTCTAACATTTTCTTTGCCTACTTACAGTCCACAAGTCCTACTTGAGGTTAACATGTTGACTTAGTAAGGGTCGGGAGTCATCTTTTCAGCTCTTCTTCAACTCCAAAACATGCTTTAATCACGATCAAGCTGGAAAATGTCCCGAACATCCATAATTTCTCAAATAAGTAGCCAAAAACACCTTTTTCATAAACTTAGCATCCAAAACATGATTTCCTACAAAACATACCCAAAATGCATCATATCTAACAAAACAACCTCAGAAACTTACATATTTTTCTCATTTTTGCATCGAAAGTGATATATTTCTATAGCACATCAACACCCCCAACTTTAAAAATTTGCATGTCCTTAGGCAACAAAATACAACAAAACAAAAACGATGCTTAACTAGGAGAATCTAAGCTATTAAAGGCAGTCTGTCAATACTTTAATCTCAAATCATAACACCTTTTCATATCTCACTTCTTAAAACCAACTGTGTATGAATATAAATTACAATAATATGACACAATGGGATCATGGCATGGAATTACATTACCTAAAGACAACCACTCATATGTACAAGTTACACTACCCGAAATAAAAAAATAGCTAGCAATATGACTCAAGTGCCCTCACATCAAAGATGTCCCACTCACTCATATGAAATAATGTATGTCAATGTAGGAAGACACTCACAATCAGAAGAGAAGTTTCAATAAAGATGCATCAAATACCATAGGCTTGCCCTTATTTTCTTCACCTTAGCATTCAGACAGTCAAGTTAGAATAACTATAGGAATTTTCTCGGCTTGAAATGTAGGCTTGGTGCTGGTATAGTACAAATGGATATATCAAGTGACTAAGCTTCCTTGGAACTATGCTAACCTTAGGGTCTCACTTACTAACCAATTTTATTCTTATTCCACCCTTATTTCTCTCTTTTTATTCTTTATTGTACATTCAGATTAGGTGTGGTGTTTTATTCTTTCATTTTCACTTTTTCACAAAAATAATTTCTTTTATTTTCTTTTTTATTATTTTATTTTGGTACCACACCTAGCCTTACTAACATTTTCTCTTATTTACCCTTTTCTACATCCCCATTTTACACTATGCACCCCTATGATAGCCACCCTCAACTCAGGCATTTTGCCTGAGTTAAGGTGAATGATTTTCAAAGAGGACTAGGGCCAAAACAAGTTCATTGTAATACAAAGGGGAAGGTGAATAGGTGATAATAAAGAAACAAGCTACAAGGCTCAGAACAGATATCAAAGGATACAATTCACACATGAAAGGTTATTTAGGCTAAAAGTGGACTAAAATAAAAAATGACCTATGATCCTTTCCTAACCGACTATCTTTCAACCTAGGCAAGTCTAACCAGGAAAGTTCTGAATTTAACACACAAAAGGAAACTAAGTAGTATATCACACACATATGGCACAGAGTCAATATTACCAACCGCTACCTATCCAGTTTATGAAATTATTAGAAAGTGATTATAATGTCCCTAATCCTAATGCCATAACAAGATCCACAATGTTCACATATATATACATCCACATAGTTCTAAAACATAAAATTTTTAGAGGGGTATCATTTTTCTCAAAAAATAATAAAAATATGACAACTTTTCTAAATACTTAAATGTCATGACCCAAACTAGGGCCTTGGCCATAACGAGCATTCCCGAACCCGAAGGCCCAGAACGCCCTCTGTCTATCTGGTAATCATGCACATAATTCATATGATCAAAGTAATACGGAATAGACACAATAATACGGAAATATGGTCAGCAATTTAAAACAGTTAAAGGCCTGAAAACATGCCTAACAATATTTAATAAACATCTGCAACAGTTTGCGAAATCTCTACTAACATACTATCTGAATAATTGGGACAAGGCCCCCAGCAGACCAAAAACCATACTGAAATAAATACCTAAATGAATAGGCCTTCTGAAGCAAAGAAGGATCACCAACTGAACTCTGAGACAACCCTATTTGTAGACTCTACTTAGGATCTAGACCCCTAGACTATGCCTTAGTACCTGGGAGAAAGAGGGTCAACACAATTGTACTGGCACGCAAATCAATCCAAAATAGAGTAATTGAACATATATATATATATATAATACATTAGAGGAAATGTTCATCAAACATTATGCATAAAACAGTTTCTGAAAAACACATGGGCACGTTCAGAAAACATGTAACCTTTCTGTAAATCTCAAACTCTGATCTATGTATTACTTCTGAGTTAGGTGGTATCCCCTACAAGTATGATATTCCTTGGGATATATGCAATCCGCCATTGAGTTGGCGGGGAAGCCTCCAACCCGAGTATGCCGCAAGGGTTGGAGTTCCTGAATCTGATATGCCACACGACACTTAAGTCAGTGTATAATAATATACCAGGGTCGGCAAACCACAGTTTTAGGCAATGAGTTGCTTGAACTCAAGCCCTCTTTAGGGAACCACCTAACATCTCTTTATGACCATTTTTAACCTTTTCTGTACATACAATATTCTGAATCTCTAAAATCATGATAGTCCGAAATGTCTATTAGTCTTAGTCTGATATGGCATTGGTCTAAATTGGTATAGTCATACCAATACTTGCAAGTCATGATTTCTGAGTCATAATACATTAAGCTAAATCTTTCATTTAAAGCATAATTTAGACCACCAAAAACATGCAACTGATATATAAGATTTCGCATTTCAAAACTCAAGTCAAAATCATGCAAAAACTTCATCAACATATGATGGTCTAGTGCCTTTAGCATATTCATGCACTCTTTCATTACATGCATTATGAACATTAAACATTCATGCTAGATTCCCTCTTTAGTGATTTAAAACCACCTTTAAATCATAACAAGAGTTCAATCATTTCATATAGTTCTTTTCAAGGATGCATTGTAAAACAATTCATATGTTATGAGAAATTTGAAAAATTTATAATAAGAGGGAATTCACCAAAAATCATGCTCACAACAAGAATTCATTCTTAAATACATGGTTTCATACATTCATATTATCAAATCACTTTGGGGAAGGTCAAAAGACCAAAACTATGAAGCTAAAACATTTAATACATGAATATATACATAGATTCAAAAACCCCATTCTAAAATATGATTTTCTATGCCCATGAAAATTTAGGAAAACCCCGCGTACCTCTATTTTGGAAAATAATGGGTGCTTCTTGAAGCCTGTGGATTGGGGATTCCAAATCTCTAATTAATTTTGAAAACCCACGGTTAAATCTTGATTTATTTGGATTTTTAGTTTGATTGGGAGTGTTCTTGAGAATTTTTAGATGAATGTGGATGTATTTTTGGAGAATTGGGGACTGAATTTCGTGTTTATGGATGAATAAGGGTGGAAAAAGGACCATTTTTCCCCAAAAACAGAGTGTTTAAGTCACTTGAAACCATAAGATATGCGCCATATATGATATCGCCTATATTTACATAGGTGCCGCATATGATATCGCCTATATTTACATAGGCACCACATATGACATCACCTATATTTACTTAGGCACCACCTATGATTTCGTCTATATTTACATAGGCATCGCATATGCTATCGCATATGCTTTCCAGTGTCCATGTGTTATTGGTTACGCGATGCATATTACTTTGAAAGGCCATAACTTCTTGCTCGGGTGTCGGATTTTAGCAAAATTGGTATTGTTGAAAATTTAACTCGAAGACCTATCATTTGACACATAGTAGGCTCTCTAATTCAACATATATAGAGAGTTATGGTCGATGGAAGCTGACACAAATTACAACGTCCACTAAAACTTAATCGATCAAAATAGTTTCAACTCGTCCTTGAGTTGAAGGACCTCTATGCTCTAAATTCCTGATCAAATGGATTCACATACTACATAAACATGCCAAATTGGCATAGGATTTAAGGCTCTGCGATTATCAACGCATCAGAGTCATGGTTTTTATTCTAGCCTGAAATACAAGGTGTTACATTATCTCCCCCTTGGGATCATTCATCCCCGAAATATGGATAGAATGTCGAAGTCTTAAGGGTATAGGATAACGCGGACATGATATGTTCCCTAAGAAAGAATATACTGATCGGAAACATGACTGTAAGATTGGAACTACTGATGTTTTAAATGCTTATGCTGTACATGTATATCCGAGGCATGGAATACACAACTGAAGCTACTCGTAGGCGGAATTCTCATAATGAATCATGTATGTCTGATGCATGGATCTATGACCGAGTTGTTCTCATGAATGCAGGACTGAATACACTGATAAGCTAAACTTTTCTATTGAACATGCATTTCTAATACATGCATATCTGACTGAACTAACGTATGAATGTATGGCTAAATACGGAATAATAACTGATGTGAAGCTTGTAATAAGAATCTATGCATGAAACTGAATGGGGTATCTCTCCCTTGGTACCCTATGTTCCTCTAAACAAACATACTATGATCTTCCATCAACAAGGAATAGTTACTCACCAACACTATCATCGCATAAGGAGGAGTCACAAAAAGGTTAGAACATCAGATCTGGAGGCATGGAATGATACTATATGAAGCTTGACACCCATCTGAGGCCTGAGGAATAGCAAAACAACAACAGAGACTCACCAAAGCGCTCTGAATTTAAGGTATTCATGGCTATAAGCTGAATCTCGCCAATCATTTGGCGTAAAACATGAGTTATAGAAATGGAGCACATTATAAAGCGTGAGTACATGACTCTCTATCATATGTATAAATGTTAACTGATCATGGAACTAAATCATAAAGCATGAGTAGGTATTAGGATCACTGAGAAATACTGAGATAGGAATAGGTTAAGATTGACCATTACTTTTTGATGTTCTATATCATCATGACACCACTACAAGAATCTGAGATTCTTACTTGGTTATTCATTTAGTTATCTCCCCCTTAGCTTCAAGGCATCATCTTATGTTTTGGGAGGTACCTTACTAGACTTTAAACTTTACTGCACTCACTATACTCTGGGTTCTGAAATATGACAATACACAAAATTAATAAAACTTAACCCAAAAGACCACATATGAGAGTGGAACGCCCACTGCTAATACTACCTTCTGAGGCACAATCTATCATTCTGTAACCCCAATAGTCATTATCTATTACTCGAACACTTACTAACTTTGAATCTTTAAGATTATCCCTAAAGTTGAAGTGCACACCCTCTAGTTCCTCTACTCTTATTTCTATTAGCACGACTTTCAAGGACTCAAGCTTAGATTATAACACCTAACATGGGTATCACCAAGTCTTCAATGAGCCACTCTATTTCTATCGTAGTCTACCGACGTAGCAACTTCAAACTTATTTTCCTCTACCATGAGAATCAGTTCATATCAAAAGGCTCAACGCTATCAATCAAAGGTCCTTAACTTGGCTATTTAGAACACCATACACCATCTAGCTAGTCTTTTTCCACCTAGCAACTCAACGGTACCAGTAGCCACACACAACATGTAATAGGCTTAGAAAAATACTACAACTTCATACTACCTTGGGAATACTTCTACATCACATATACAAGGTCATACTTCATTACGAATCAAATAAACTTAGGCATTTGTATACACTATTCAATCCTATAGATCACTTCCATATAACTAGTATCATTAACCAAGAAATCATCACATCCACCTCCATGGCCATCAATTGTTTCAAATTTAATGTCTAGTGCTAAACATGATTTACAACCAACATTACACACAATCCTTACTTAGAAACTATGAAATAAACATCAAGAAACATTATTACACTAGAAATTCATAACCACAATAATCGATCATGACCTTACGGTTTTCCTTGTCATAATCCATTAGCACGTACTATTTCAACACATCAAGCTTACAAATCTAATGCCACAAAACATGTATCATCACTCTCTTGCCACTATTCACCACCACACCATTTAAATTCAAGCCTATAGTCTAGCATCAATCATTTACAACCAATAAAGAGTGCAATATAACATAAATATACTAATCCTTCAAATTGGGATATTCTACCCAAATACTTCAAAAATATACTACATACTTTATCACAAGTAGTATTAGTTTACAACTACCAATGAGAAGAAGGTTAAGGGGTAAGGTCACATAATAGACATGATCAACCTTAAGCTTATATTATAACGATACAATCTTATCTACTTATACGGCTTTCTCACATCACACTTACTTACCCCAATGGGCATTTAGACTACCTTCAGATACCCCATATGACAACGAGTTTATACTTACAACCTATTAGCTAATCTAGCCATTTTCTTTCATAGACTATAAGGGGATTTTATAACCACCTTAAGTATCCACTATGGGCTCTTTCTCTATTTTGAAAGGAAGAAAACAAATAACATTCTAAGTCAACACTTCCTCTACGGACTACCATACAATTCCTAAATGGTACCACCACATTAGTCTACCACCACGAAAGGGTAAATCATTCTCAATCAACGGTTATTCAACTATAAATATTTAATCACAAAAGTCACCCTCACTCTGACCTCTAACCTTATGACTTCATATCATAAACTTCTTGGTCTAATTTCATACCAATAGGTCATGACACCGACACTCTAACTTATACTATTACTCGGGTGGAAATATTGATCCAACAAATACAAGAATAATAAGATGAGCAACAAGTTGCTAGTGAATCGAAATAAGCCTCACACGGCTTCACAAGACTTTTGTTTTCAACAACATAATGATATCAAGATTACAAGAGATAGAAGCTTGATACACAATATTCAATGACTCAAGAATACACATCTTAATATTGTCTTAACTGAACGCCTCATAAGAATAAGGACACAATTTTACACTAAGGAACTCCTCTCCCATCCTTTGTGGGACTTCTAAAATTTCTGCTAGATAATCGAAGAATATCTAGAACACTAGAGTGAGGAAGAAATTAGGATAACTTCTATTTTCATATGAGTGACATCATAGCACAAATTAAAGTATGAAGGAGGAATATTCTGAATCTATAGCATGAACTAGAACATGAAGAAAGAGAAATATTCCTAAATGCCTTATAGCCTCCTGCTTATAAGTGTGGCACACTACACACCCACAAATAAGACTCTACCCGACACAATTTCGCAGATACCCTGGGACCATGAACCGTGCTATGATACCATGTTTTTCATGACCCAAACCGGGGCCCTGGCCATGACGAGCATTCCCAAACCCAAAGGCCTGGAATGCCCTTTATCTATCTAGTAATTATGCACATAGTTTGTATGATCAAATTAATACGGAATAGACACAATAATACGGAAACATGGTCAATAATTTAAAATAGTTAAAGGCCTAAAACACATGCCCAACAATATTTAATAAACATCTGCAAGAGTCTGTGAAATCTCTACTGACATACTATCTAAATAACTGGGACAAGGCCCCCAGCAGACCCAAAACCATACTGAAATAAATACCCAAATGACTAGGCCTTCCGAAGCAAAGAAGGCTCACCAACTGAACTCTGAGACAACCCTGTCTGTAGACTCTTTAGCACAATTATACTGGCACACAAAGCAATCCAAAATAGAGTAATTGAACATATATATATATATATATAATACATTAGAGGAAATGTTCATTAAATGATATTCCATGGGCTATATGGAATCTGCCATTGAGTCAGCGGGGAAGCCTCCAACCCGAGTATGCCACAAGGGTTGGAGTTCCTGAATCTGATATGCCACACGACACTTAAGTCAGCGTATAATAATATACCAGGGTTGGCAAACCATAGTTTTAGGCAATGAGTTGCTTAAACTCAAGCCCTCTTTAGGGAACCACCTAACATCTCTGTATGCCCATTTTTAACCTTTTCTGTACATGCAACATTCTAAATATCTAAAATCATGATAGTCTAAAATGTCTATTAGTCTTAGTCTGATATGGCATTGGTCTAAATTGGTATCGTCATACCAATACTTGCAAGTCATGATTTCTGAGCCATAATACATTAAGCTAAATCTTTCACTTAAAGCATAATTTAGACCACCAAAAACATGCAACTGATATAGAAGATTTTGCATTTTGAAACTCAAGTCAAAATCATGTAAAAACTTCATCAACATATGGTGGTCTAGTGCCTTTAGAAAATCCATGCACTCTTTCATTAAATGAATTATGAACAGTAAACATTCATGCTAGATTTCCTCTTTAGTGATTTAAAACCACCTTAAATCATAACAATAGTTCAATCATTTCATATAGTGCTTTTCAAGGATGCATTGCAAAATAATTCATATGCTATAAGAAATTTAAAAAATTCATAATACGAGAGAATTCACCAAAAATCATGCTTTTAACAAGAATTCATTCTTAAATACATGGTTTCATACATTCATATTCTTAAATCACTTTGGGGAAGGTCAAAAGACCAAAACTATGATGCTAAAACATTTAATACATAAATATATACATAGATTCAAAATCCCCATTCTAAAATATGATTTTTTTATGCCCATGATAATTTAGAAAAACCCCACGTACCTATATTTTAGAAAATAATGGGTGCTTCTTGAAGCCTGTGGATTGGGGATTCCGAATCTCTAATCAATTTTGAAAACCCACTGTTAAATCTTAGTTTATTTGGATTTTTAGTTTGAAACCCTTGGGAGTGTTCTTGAGAATTTTTAGATGAATGTGGATGTTTGGAGAATTGGGTAATGAATTTTGTGCTTATGGCTGAATAAGGGTGGGAAAAGGACCATTTTGCCCCAAAAATGGAGTGTTTAAGTCACTTAAAACCATAAGATATGCGCCGCATATGATATCACTTATATTTACATAGGCGCCGCATATGATATCGCCTATATTTACATAGGTGCCGCATATGATATCACCTATATTTACATAGGCACCGCATATTCTATCGCATATGCTTTCTAGTGGCCATGTGCGATTGGTTAGGCGACGTATACTACTTTGAAAGGCCATAAGTTTTTTCTCAGGTGTCGGTTTTTAGCAAAATTGGTATCGTTGGAAAGTTAACTCGAAGACCTATCATTTGACACATAGTAGGCTCTCTAATTCGACATATATAGAGAGTTATGTCAATGGAAGCTGACACAAATTACAATGTCTACTAAAACTTAATTGATCAAAATAGTTTCAACTCATCCTTGAGTTGAAGGACCTCTACAGTCTAAATTCATGCTCAAATGGATTCACATACTACATAAACATGCTAAATTGGCATAGGATTTAAGGCTCAGGGATTATCAACGCATCAGAGTCATGGTTTTTATTCTAGCCTGAAATGCGGTGTGTTACATTAAAAATCTCCTAATTACATAAAAACAAAACATATTATGAAACAAACACAATATGACATAAATTAATCCTACACATGTTGATTCTACAACTATACCGCGATCGATAAAAAAAGAAGAACAACGACAAAAACCCATGGTGGCTATGGTACATTGCACCCCCAACTAAAAAACTACACACTATCCTTAATGCACTAAAATAATACAAAACAAGGGGAGATAAGAGCATACTTGGGACGTACTAGGAACCCGTGTCATGTGCATCCCCAGATGAGGGCATATCAACTGGTGAAGGTGGTGGTGGTGGCATTGCTCTAATAGATGAAGCACCTACTGCTATAGCTGCATGCCTCTGCCTATCAATAATTGTATTCTCCATTGAATTATGTCTGGCTATTTTAACAACCTAGTCATATGGCATATTAGGATTCTGCAGGTCTCCTATGTGACCTCTATTAGCCCCAACTGCTGGGACCGCCTCATCACCCTACACAAAGAAATAAAAAAATCTCGATGCACGCAAAGGTAATATGTAAACCATATGGTTTATAACTGAGGGAGTGATTTCGATACGGATCTCTATGAGAGAGTATACCTTGACTCATAACATATCAAAATCCTCCTTTATTGGGCTAGATTTATTGCATCTATCTTTGTGAATTAGGCTATAACCCATCTCTCAAAGTCATCCAGATATGTCTGGAAGTTAGAACATAGCTCGGATAGTATAGCTCTTTATGCTGCCTCCCATCTAGCCTTAGCCTACTCGAATTTAGTTGTAACCCCTAATCTTATCAGCTTATTGAGGGTAGTAATCTCGATCTTAACAACCCTCAGTCGAGCATTAGTGGCCCTCTGGTTTTCCACTAAGCTCTGTAAAAAGTCACTAGATATTAGGATCATAATTGTAATAGGAACTGTATTAGATGGGTTAGTAGGCTCTGAATATACACCACCCGACTTTGAGGTCGAAGTTGGGGCTGATGAAGAAGTAGTAGGTGTCCCCTCTCCTTGTGTACTACAAACTGAAGCCTCTCTATGCTCCCCTATATCCATGTTAATACCAACGCCTACATCACCTTCATGTATATCATCAGGATTTATCGAAAATGTTGGTCCCTAAGTCTAGGCCCTAAGTATTGTGGGTAGCTCTGTAGATATCCTGGTAAGGGCTGGTTGTGCCAGACCCTTCATACTCTTTGTTTGTATTTTAGCCATAGGACGTACCCTCTCATATATGCCAGGTATCTTAGGTACACCATCCTTATCGCACAGTCTTCGAATCATGCAAGGAAATAACAAATTAGTCAACTCCCCAAATGCTCAATTGTGGATCTCATGCCAGAGGATCGCTACGAAATTAATAGAATAACCGACCATAATATAAGCATCCAGGGTTGCTTCTTCCAAGTTAACAAATTATCCAAAGGAGTGGAGAATAGTCGGTATCTGATCAGCAACCACCAAAACTTTGCCTTAAAGGTCAATGAACCCTTCTTGATCACACTATGCCCCTCAATCGATGGGGTCACATAACCCAAAGGTGAAATATAGCTATTTATCCACCTAGCCATCTCAACCCTCTCTCATTTATGCTCATCCTCCTATATAATATGTTAATCACATATGACTCTTATCTATATTCACACTTAGCTGTAGATGGAAGAGTGATGTAATCGAGACCTTAAATAACCCGACGGATAATCTCTACTAAAATATCAACTCTGACCCCTCCAACAAGTGTATAATCAAGCTGCAACTACTCTATGTGCCTCATTAGTCTTGGCAATATGTGCCTAGGAATCTTTACTATATCTCATTATGATACATAAAACTCTTGCACCATAGCCGGGTTGTATGAACTGAGTGGTTGAGTTATTCACTCTAACTGATATCGATAAAATGCGGATCATAGCTATGGTGTTCGGCTTCATCCAGATATATCAATCCAACACTCCTCATGATAAGTCTCTTAGTCCTGTTAGTATCTGAGAAACGACTGTCTATATCATAAACCACCCGTATATCATTAACACACCACCTCGAAGGTGCCTTCGTGGCCTGTGTAAGTGCAAGACTCTACTACTGCTGTACTAATACATCATAGGAAAGCTAATCTATACCTCCTCAGACTGGGTACATCTGATGAATGTACATGAGTAGAGGTACCCTCTTTAGACTGGGGCACTGCTGATAACTCCTCCTGCTCAGCATGCTCAGATGAATCTTGGGACCTCTCCTTTGACTGGGGGTCCCGAGCTGTAACTTGTTAAGTAGAATCAAAATCTGTCTCCTCCTAATCATCATCTTTATCAGGTGGAGGAGTGTGTGGGGGTGATATCTGCACTGACTTTATCCATGGTTGAGATGCAATTGTCTACACAGCCTGGCACTTCTACCCTCTAGTAACTCTGTGCCTCACCCCTACTGTAATGTCTCGATATCGCTATATCAGGAACTCCTCCACTGCACCACTAGGCTAGAGAGACTCTTCCCATCTCCTCTAGGTATATACCTTCTTATTCTTTGCAGCTTTAGGCTCCATATGTACTTGAAAAACCAGTTGTTAGTTTCCAATAAAAATGAGGGATAGCAAAAGTTGAAGAAAAACTCAAATTTCAAAAAGTTTGAATTTTTCCACAATTTCACACCCTATAACCAATTTGAAATCCCAAAAAGTCCAATATACACACACTTATAAAAAATCATGAAATTTAAAGCAAAGAAATGTGCTCAACTATTGATATTACTCTATTCATTCAAGTTCAACTTCTGATTGGGGCCTAACTTTAGATTTCAATTCAAAACAAGGCCCTACATTATAAGTTTAGGCTACTTCAAGGCTCGTACTTACAAGAACGATAGAATCTATATATTTTTCAATGGAATACACATATCAAATTATTTAAACCTTAAATAAATCAATATATAACCATTAGGAGCTATGAAAGTTACCTCTTTTATGATGAATCAGAAATGAGTAATGAAGAAATCAAGCAAAACCAAAGTTGGAACTTGTTTTCAGTATTTTAGGACAAGTTGGTATCTCAAACAAGTGTCAATTTAGCCTTTACTCATGTGTGGGTTTAGTTTATGTTTTAAGAGGGAAGTTTGAATTCAAAAAAAAAGTGAAGTTTTAAGGATTTAAATGAGTTGGAATGAGGTTAAGGATGTTTAAATAAGGATGGAGGGAAGTTTTGGGTTATACACATGTGTTGGTGGGTCCAAAATTTGAATTAAAAATTGGGCCCACTTATGACATAGCCACGACAGCCACTTGCACCTTCCACCTATGGCCAGGCATGTGGCGCAAATTCCACCTACGGCCAGTAGGTGCAGGATGCAAATGTAGGGCCAAAAATTTTATCCCGCTTTCCTACAATTCAGACTTGGAGTTTTGATATTTTTCCAACTACTTATGATCCTTTAACCTAAATTTTAGGTCCCAAAAATATAATTAGATGCCAATGTCCACAACTTTCCATTTTTCATCCTCAAAATTTTAACTTTTCAATTTATTACTCAACTTACCTTGTTCGTGTGGGATTTTTGACCATGATGGGTTGGTCATATAATCCGCTTACCTAGAAATTGATGAATGTAGCATTCTTACCATATTTTGGGAAAGTCCATAAGTTAAAACCTACAAAAGAAAAACATCAAAAACGTGAACACTAAAATAGTGGGTTGCCTTCCACTCAATGCTTGGTTTAACATCACAACACAACATGAATGTGTTGAATACTCAGACTTTACTAACAAGCCTAGGGTTTCACTCTTACACAGTGCATCATTGAATATCGTAAAACTATGTAGGTATCTTGATTACTTAAATTTCATCAAGATGCCCATAGGAGTATTCTCCAGGGTCATCAATACAATCGATCACCAACACCACTCTCATGTAAGTAGGCTACTTCAGTGATTTTAGCATGTTGAACGTGGCCTTCTTGCCATTGACTCTGAATTTTAACTCTCCTTTTTATATGTCATCCATCGCTCTACCTATGACCATACGTGGTCTCCCCAATATACAGGGCATCTCAGTGTGAACCTCATAGTACAGAATGACAAAGTCAGCTGGGAATATGAAATTATCTACTCTAACAATCATATAAAAAGAAATACCAACAGTTTTCTTCACCATGCAATCAGCCATAAATAACTGCATTGAAGTCGGTTCCATAGGGTTCAAACCTAAACTTAAATACGACCAGAAATATTAAATTAATGTTAGTTCCTAAGTCACATAAGGCTCTGGCAAATCAGAATGACCCAATAATACATGGTATTATGAATGCTCCAGGGTCACCCTTTTTCTGAGCCAAAGACCTTATAGTGACTGCACTATAGTGGTACACTCCATCAACATCCTCAATCATTGTTCCTTTCTTCCTTGTGACTAACTTCTTCATAAACCTAGCATATCCAGGCATCTGCTCCAATGTCTCAAGAAGAGGAATATTCAAGCTCAATTTTTTCATAAACCTCAATAAATTGCTTGAATATTACTTCCTCTTATTTATGCTTCAGTCATTGAGGAAAAGGTGGGGATGGTCTTGGAATTTGTCATATTTCCTACTCAACAACTAAACCCCCTACCTTTTTCCATAGCAACTGCATCATCACCACCTATTGCCTTTTTTGGATCCACAATAGGTGTCTCATCATCATCAGCTTCCACAACAGGCAGTGGGAGATCCATAATAGTAATACCACTCCTCGTGGTAATGGCAAGAACATGACCATTATTTTTTAGATTCTGTACAGTGTGGCTTAAATGGGTACCCAACTACCTCTAGTTTAGAGTTGCTGACATCTGCACAAACTAGTGCACCAATTGCTTGATAGCAGTTGCATAAGATTTGAACTTTTGGGTCAACCCTATAATGTTAGCCTTAATCTCTTTAAGGTTGATCTCCTAATTTTATTGACCCTTCACATCTTATCCAGCATCTTTTCCAATCTTGATTCTTCATCGTGTCTGCTATGTGGAATGTACCTATTTCCCTTCTCTCTATAGTCATCTTTCTTTCTCTATTTACCATCTTTCTCCCTACTATGGTCTTTGTATCTGTCATAGTAGTTCCGGCCTTGATTCCCTTTCCCTTGGGATCAAAATCCCGCCAATTGATGATCCAAATAATTTTCTTCCTCCTTTAATTCTTAGGTATAAGATTTGGAAGATGACCTCTGTGTTTCTAATGCATTTAATTTCTCAGAAGTCGTTACTGCAAGCTACTATTCTAGTACTCCTTGATCAGTTTGGACCAATGTAATTTCTTACTCTACTGAATCATTAGCTACTTTCTAATTGCCAGAGGCACTAATAGCATATATTCCAGATATCCTCTCAGCCTCTCAAGTTTGCTACCCTCGGTTAGTGAGTGAACTCTAATGTAGTATCTCCGAAGCTACATCTTAGCGTAGTCTCATAAAAGCTCCTCCAAATATGGTATCTTTCATGGCTCTGGAGCTGAATTTCAAGGCTTGATAAATTATCTCTAATAATCTCATCCCTAACAATCAATGGTTGGGCACCATATTCAACTTTTTCTTAAACCTGAACTATGCCTTGTACATAAACTCTCACTGTAGTTGCCTGAAATTATAGATCTTGTCCTTAAGCCTTAACATCATAGATGGAGGAAATAAACTATTCAAGAATTGCCTGTGCAACTCATTCCATGTAGTTATAGAGCCTTTTAGTAATTCCCCTAACCATAAACATATTTCCCCTATAAGTGAGAAGGGGAACAATCTCAGTGTAAGCGCTTCATGATTATCCCCTGGATTGGTATACGAACTGCAGATCCCAATAAAATTGGCAAGGTGAAAATTTGCATCATCTGTAGGCAGACCCTCAAATATCCCCTTTAGATTTAAGAGCTGTATCATTGCTCTCGTTATGTCAAACTTGATGTGTGGGGGTAAAACAAAAGGTATAATGGATCCAGTCTCTCCTGGATCAATGTATCCCAGATGTTCTTCATCATCTATATATGGATACACATACTGTTATGCTGGGATCACTTGAACACGGGCACTTCTCACTCTATTCTGATTACCACCGAGTGTTGCTGGGTGGTCTGCTTCTTGTCTTTGCTTAACTAGCTGGGCCTCCTAAGCTACCCGATGAGCTTTTTCCATTTCTCTCCTCTTATTTTCAGCTTGATATAAAAATTTAATGGTCTGTCAATCAATAATATCCTATACTCCTTTCAAAAGAGGGAGAGGTACAACATCACAAACCTTTTCAAGATTATCAACTCTTTTCTGTTTCACCATTCTAGTAGGTGTTTGTAGGATCCTTTTTAGATTTGTATTTATAGGGATTAAGGGATTGCCTCTTTTATTTATGCTAGGAATACATCGGAGTATGTCCAAATATGAACCAAAATAAAAAGAAAGACCCAAGAACTGCAACAACTTTATATCATAATTTAACACTGTATTTCTCTGCAACGGTGCCAAAAATTTGTGATGTCCAAGCTATACCCCCTCTTAGAGAATGATACGGTTGCTGCCAATTATAATATCCTAATAGAGGTTGGGGTTGGATACCAAGGGAATATGTGGAATCATGGTTCACAATTGTTGTAATCAGTAGGCGAAACTGGAGAAGTAAATGTGAGGTTTTGAGTATCAATGTCTAACAAGTGGCAAATATCATTTTCAGTTGTAATCAATCATAGTGAACACTAGGATTGTTCCTCCTATCTTCTCAAATCTATAGTCTTATCGTGCTATGTTGAACTAGCCCAATACCTTGCATGCAGAATTGATAAATTATGTACCATTTATAGTCTTTTGGATGAGTACAAGGATCTCACCCTTTACCCTTTTAGTCTCAGGATGTCACTTTACTAACTTTTATCTTCATCCCAACTAACTATTGCCTTTTGAGTCTCTAGTTATTAGATGAAATCTAACCATCATATGTAGAGAAACCATAGAAACATGGATCGATAGCTAAACTCCAAATTACTATTGTCTTTATCTTTTCCTAGTATCTGCTCCTCTTTTAGAGTAAGTAGACATAATCTAGGTGGTATACTAACATGTGCATCCATTAATAAAAATATTATATTAAAGATAAAGCAATACATGTATGGGTATCAATTTAGAACAACAATAGCACTTCCCCTAATTCGTTAATCAGCCAGGGTTTCCACAACTCTAGCTATGGGTTTCTAGACACTCATGCTTGTGAACATTCATAATTGAAAGCATAGATGGAATCATAATAATAAGAAGTAGAAAACCCACAACCATAACTGAATTAATCAACTAAATTCAATATAAAAGAATCCCCAGATCAAAATTTAATCTTGGAATCAAAATATGTTTATGAGTATCAAAAGTGTCTAACTTCTACAAAAAACACATAAATGGTATTATAGTACATGAGGAAATCCTAAAATCAAAGCCCGAACAAAATAGGACAAAATAGGGTTGGTAGCCACTTAGGGTATGAACTTCCACCCTGACTCTGGGTACAGGTAGGACTTATGGCCTGCAGGGTCAGTGAAAGTGTAGGGCACAAGTGCTAGGACCCAAAAATACTGTAGGTCAGCTCTCAGGATTTTAGACTTTTGGAACTTGCTTTACCCACTTTCGATCCTCATGTCCTACTTGTGGTCCACAAATTGAATTAGTAAGTGTCGATAATCTTTTTCAGTTATTCTTCAATTTTTGAACATGCTTTGATCACGATCAAGCCAAAAAGTGTCCTAAACATCCATAATAGCTCCAATAAGTAGCCAAAAATACCTTTTTCATATTTTTCATGAACTTAGCATCCAATACATGATTTACTACAAAACATACCCAAAAAGTACCATATTTAACAAAATATCCTTAGAAACTTGCATATTTTACTCATTTTAAGCATCAAAAGTGATATATTTCTATAGCACATCAGCTGCAATGATGGATTTTCTACTATAGAAATGTTGCCATAGGAACAAAAGCATTATTTTAGAAATTTCATAGAAGCGATAGGGATTCACTGTAGTGATGTTGCTGCAATGTCTAATTTGTCTTTACAATAGTTCCCAATAATGACTCTGAGTCACTTCTTTGGCAGTTCTTTTTTAACGACACTCTAGGCTATTTTTTGTATTTTTGCTCATTTTCATTATTTAGAGCTTTCTTATAGGTACTCCAATTCATCTATGACTTGCTGGAACTGACAGTTTGATTACTGGACAATTCGTTTGGTTTTTAGAGCCAATTTTTATTTTGAAGTCTTCGTTGGTTCACTTTGTCTACTAGGTAAAAACTATAATCAAACAACCTCTTATACCAATTTTGATAGTTCCAATAGCTCCTAAACATCGATTTTTGTATAGGTATACTATTTGTTTGAGTCTCGAGTCTCCTGGACTCATTTTGGGTTATTGGCCAAAAGTTAAGTAAAATGATTAGTGCGTGTAGGACCCACTTTTCATCAAAATAACCCCGAATGGAAATTTTGACTGCGACATTGAGTTTGGAACATTGAATTTGATAGGGAAGCATTGTTCGTTTAAATATGTGGGATTCCAAATGAATCTTGAGGGGTTGGCGGAGACATAGAAAAATTCCAAGTCTCAACTAGTGTTGGTGTATCGCATATGCGACCAGACGGTCGCTTAAGTGACTTTTCTTGCCCCATTGGTAGTGAATAAGTGAGGCACATGTCGCCATAATAAACCACCTATTAAGCAATACTAGGTTTGGATACACATCAAATACTGAGTCAGCAAGTATCACTTAAGCAAGACTTAGTCGCTTAAGTGGCCCAGTGTCTTCTTGAGAGACACCCGTGAACCTGGGAATCATATAAATACCCCACTTAGCCCAATTTTCACCATTTCTTTTCCAAATTCCAAAGAAAATGGGTCTCTAAAAAGTGGAAAAACTTATGAGAACCATTTGTGATTGATTTTAGAGCTTGGAAGAAGTTAATTTACGTATTTCTTCTTTGAATTTATGGTAAGCTTCCATCAATTTGTTGATAGAATCCTTCAACTTTTCTAAAGTTTCTAAAAGTTTGGTGGATTGATTGTAGCACCATTATAGCTTGGAATTCACCTATTTTAGGGTAAATATTCCTTAAGCATAGAGGGAAATTATGTTGGTTTCGAAAGTGCGATTACATAAATGAGGCCCACA
Organism: Capsicum baccatum var. pendulum; assembly: GCA_030864225.1. Classification (NCBI taxonomy): domain Eukaryota; kingdom Viridiplantae; phylum Streptophyta; class Magnoliopsida; order Solanales; family Solanaceae; genus Capsicum; species Capsicum baccatum. The sequence continues at coordinate 66,767,627 of CM061558.1, read as the reverse complement.
TGGGATTTTTACGTAATTTTGGATCTGAAGCATAATAGTGAAATATGGGTATCATTATTCTCATTTTGATGAGTAGATTGTTATTTTGATAGTGTGGCACCTTGCGGAAGCTTCTCGAGAAGGGAAATAGGTGGTTTAGCATATACTTTGGGTATTTCTTTGGGGTCCACCTAGGCTAGATTTATCCTCTTTATAGATTGAGCCATTTTAGAGTATTCTTATAATATTATGCAAGATATGGGGTGGGATTTAGGTGTTGGATGAATTATTGAAAATTCTTGGGTTAGTTGGACTATTTAGGCTATCTTGAAATCATAGTTTAGGCATAATTTACTTAGTTGCTCATGTTTTAGGAAAAGCTTCTATTTTAGGGCTAATTATGGCTTATTTCACATTCAGAAATGAGTTCAATACCTTATCCTAGTCCAGGATAAAATTTGCATAAAATGGTTTTTAGGGAATAGAAGTGGGGGCCTCCAACCCACCTTAGGTGTAACGCCCTGAGTCTGTACCCCGAACGCTACACGGTGCTTACAACCCCAAAGAATCATAAGCTAACCAATGAATGATATCTACTGTGAGCACTGAATAATAATATTGAAATAAATGCGGAATTAAGTTGAATTGCCATAAGGTTTAAAATTTAAATACTTATAAATAATAATATTTAGTAAAAACATCTGAAAACTAAACACTACTTGAACTGATATAGTCTAAAAGCCTCTACTGAACTGTCTGAATATGGAGTTGATGGGACAAGCCCCCAACTAACTTTGGCTACTAAACTACTGATAAATTGAAATACTGAAATAAAGTATGCCCTCAATAGATAAGGACTCACTACTAAATCTGTGGCTGCTGACTAGATCTGTCTAAGCACGGTCGAGAACCTGATCGTCCAATCCTATGATATAAGACATCATAGTATAAAGAAAAAGTATGTGTTAGTACGTGGAATGTGCTAATATGCTAGATGAGGTAAGGCAGAATGCAAGGGTTCATATTCATAAATAGTAACTAACTGAATGACATAGAGTAACTCGGTATGAGAGTACACAGATAACTAAACCTACTGTAAATACTGAGTATGTAATACTGTGCACATACATATATATATATATATATGTTGTATCTAAGCTTTTTTGAAGTTAAGTAATAAGTTCTGATAAATGAGTGACTGATATTTGAAGATACTGATAACTGAATTACTGATACTGAGTGGCTGTGTCTGACAGTCGTGATTCTGTAGAACTGAACTGAGTTCTAGAATGAGGCTAAAACTGAGACTGTGGAAGGTAATCATCCAACCGACATTATCCAAATATGAGTTTATAGGGTTCCAACCTATGACCCTAGTTGGAAGAGTGCTAATACCATACCACGGGTACTAACACTGGTAGTGGGGTCAGTCCTAGTCTAGCGAGTAACCCCTGAGATCAGTCCTAAACTAGCGGGTGATCCCTAAGTATGTCAGTCTTATCTAATGGGTGACATGTCATAACCTATGCTTTCTACGTAGTTCTAGAACTTAGGTATTGCTTCTAGGGACCCAGTCCTAACTAACTGGTGCGCCCCCATCCCTAGGCTTGCTCGATGCTTAATCCTACTCCCAACTAAAAGACACTGAACTGATTATACTGAATTGGACTAGATTGATACTGAGTTTTCCTGAGTTATTTAACTAACTGAATTCTACTGATCATGAAATGACTAATACTTTTTTGTAACTGACAAGGGCTCTAAGTAAACAACTAGATTTTCGGGTATTAAATACCCCCAGGATTCGATATCTTAAGAAAGGCATAGCATAATCTTGAATAACATAACAATGTTCACTTGGTCATTATTAATTCGTAGAGGCATTTCATCAAACACTTGTAATGCATTAACTTGTACATAAATGGGGAAGACATGTTAGCATTCTGTAATGGAATTATTTCATTCTCATGGACAATTTATCAAACACATGGGTGGCATAACTGAATCATTAAATCATAAACACTTAGGGTTGACATGGTTTCAACATTCAACTTGCGAATTAAAGGTTTTATCATGAATATCATGCAAATCAACACCTACTAGGATCAATTCTTGGAACTTGTAATTTAAATCATGGATTAAAATTCAACAATAACATGAACATGAATTCAATTAAACTAAATCATGGAAATTCAAAAACACACTATCTTTGTATTTTGAAAAGGGTTTTTGGACTTCATGGGTGAAAGAAGCCTATGAATGAACACCTCACATACCTGAATCTTATGGATTCTTGAAGTTCTTGAAGGTTTCCTTAAGTTTGTTCTTGATTTCTTGAACTAGGATTTTTGTCTCTTTTAGAGAGAATATTTTATTCTTGTGAGAAAGTGAGGAAATAATGATATAATAGGGTATCTAGGGCATAATTTCGTGTTTAAGGCTTCTCCGGTCATGGAAAAAGATCCTATTACCCATGGAAAGTTTTTAATTTTCATCACTAAAAATGCGATTTGGCCCCTTAGCGCGACGTGACACAATTGCATCGTACCACTGGAAAGTGGACAACTGGGAACTGGGCTGATGGTGTGACGTGGTGCCATCGCAGTGCCTCACTGGATGGTAAACTAGGCCTTAGAGCGATGCGCCATTATCACAGAGAATTACTGGAAAAGTTATAATTGGAAAATTGGCTAGTGGTGCGACACGGTGGTATCGTGTTAGCTCACTGGAAAATGACCATTGCCATTTGGCTGGTCTCTACGACGCGCTGGGTTCCAATTTGGCACACTTCTTTACAAAATATTCTATAAGTATTCTCTTGGGTATCATATTTGGTCAAATTTTATATCATTGGAAAACTACTTGAATTTCCTATGCTTTGGTTAGCTCTAAAATGAAAAATACTAACTATTCAAAAATTTTATATAGGATAACTCATAGACTGAGAGTTAATTTAAGCTAGGGAAATATGGGGTATTACAATATCTCCTTTTGTGAACATTCGTCCTCGAATAAGGCTGATTAAGCTGAGGAACACTGGCAGACTGAGTTTACATACTGAACATGCATATCTAATGCATAAAATACATGACTGAACTGATTCATGAATGCATGACTGAATATGCAATGGTACTGGATACTAAGATTATAACTGTAACTGGATCATGGAACTGAGTAAATATAAGGAAGACCGTTACCTTAAGCTGAGAATACTAATGAACTTGAGATCATTTACTGAACATGTATGGATAGGAACATAAGGACATGATTGAATCTTAAGCATGATACATGAACTGAATACCATGAACTCAACTAATTTCCTGAATACGTATCATTCCATTGAATGGCCATATGGCTGAGATTGGAATGAGAGAGTCAACTTATGACTACCTGTTGCTTCAAACTGGATCTTATTACATGAAGAGAAACTGGGAGGTGTAGGACATGAAAGCTTGGGGGTTATAGTGTATCTCCTCCTTAAGACATTATGCCCCCCGAAGAATGCTGACTTGGCTGGGATTCTTAGGAAAATCGAGATGATGTATGGGGCACCTACAAAGTAATTCGTGACTAAATATCTTGGATCTGGGACTGAGGTATGATACATGAACTGGGCAGAACTTGTAACTACTAGGATGCTCTATCTTGGAATAGTCATATTGATGAAACTTCAGATAGTACGACTAGGTGAAAAGATGGGGAAACTATACGAACTTGTCCACCTGACTGCTAAACCGAATTTCTAGCTTTACAGACTAACTCACGCTGCAAGCTCATACCCATCTGGAGTTTTTCTTTACACTCTTTCTCTAAAGTTCTACTAACTTTAGGGAGAAAGGAAATCTTGGCATGGTCTGAATAAAACATCTGAATGATAATCCACCACATGGCTAAAATTCTATAATAGGGGCACTAATAAATCTACCTACTGAGGTCTAAGTTAGATTGAATTCTCCCACTATGTTCAAGACTACTCAAATCTCTGAAATTCATTTACCCACTTATAAATAAACATGACATTTAATCCTATCATCATAACTACAGCCTCGTTAGAAACAAACATGCAACAATCTTTCCTTAATCATGAAACATTTACTCTCTCCCACTGCTTTTCTACACATACTGACATTACTACTAAAATCTAAAAGTATGACTTGGTTACTTGTTCTACCATCTCCCCCTTATCTTAAAGCCATTATTCTAAGTCTGTGAACCACTTAATAAACTCTAAATCAAACTGAAACCACTATACTCTAGAGCCTGAGATATAACAATACTCGTAAACACTAAACTCATTCTGAGGGACTACTACTGATAGTGTAAAGTCTACTACTAGTACTTGCTTCTGATACATGATTCTTAGCTATCTATTACCCCAACAATCATTATGTAGCAACTTCAACACTGACTAACTTAGAATTCTCAACTTCTTTTTTTACTATTTCAATTTAAAGATTTATACTTAAATCAATTGAAACTGAGGCAGTACCCCTTCATTCAATGATTGGCCCATCAGGAAACTAAAAGGGAACAACTCTATTACTAAAATTAACTAAAGTGATCTTTCTAAAATACTGTAATCAAGCAATTTTTGCATACTCGTCTGGATGGAATAGATTTACCTTCTGAGGTAAGCACTAAGAAAGGTTTTGTTAAGACTTCTAGTTTGACTTTGAAGTTGACTTCTATTTAAGGAGTTATAAAAGACGGAGAAGCTCTGAGACCTAATAAGGAATAAATATGTAAATAGAAGACCTCATTAGGAGAACTTTCCTAGTTTTATCTGGACTAAAGTGCATACAACCTCTTTGAGCATTGCCCACTGGCGGCACTGAAAGTAGCACCCTACTGATTCGGGCGACCGAACTGAGCTGAAGGATGGTTGTACTGACCCTGTAAACCTGACTGAGGACAATCTTAGATTCTATGGCCTGGCTTTCCACACCCAAAACATATGTCACTACCATCCCTACATACATCCTGATGATTCTACCATATTTTTAGTAAAGTGGGTGAGTACGACCTCTTTTTATGCTACCCTGAGACTTAGAGCCCGACGTGCTATCTCAACTGACATTTCTAAAATTTGGCACTGGATCACTAACTACAGAAGGATTTAGGGCTGAGAATTTTTGATGGAACTGGAAATGGTTACCACCCTCTGACCTTGGCCTAAAACCACTTGTTCTGACTCTCTTATTTTTTCTATCTTTCTTCTTATGATTCTTCCCCTTGCTCTGCTGAGCATGAACCCCAAGCCTAGATAGGAAAATAGTCTGTAAATTGTTCTGAGCAACTACTGAATAAGCTAAGGTAGTGAAAATAGCTCTGAATTTTGCATGGAAGACGTGCTCATTTAGGGGATCTGCCTAAACGGGCTAAGGTGCTCACTGATTTCTAGATCTTCTTTTGTTAGTCTTTTTGAGATCTATGTTCTATAATAGGAAGGAATAAAAGGATTAGACTAAGATTTTAACTTGATCTTATACTTACTCTCACGACATGAACAATAAAAAAGGGAAACTTTTCCTAAAAATGTCTCATAGCCTCCTATCTATAAGTATGGTGCGCTACACACAAATGCATAAGACTCTACTTGATATGACTTTTAGACTCCCTAGGACACTGTTGAACCTGCATCTGATACCAAGTTTGTAATGCCCCGAGTCTGTACCTTAGATGCAATATGGTGCTTATGACCCCTAAAGTTCACAAGCTAACCTATGACTGATATCTGCTGTGAGCACAAAATAATAATACTGAAATAAATAAAGAATTAGGCTAAATTTTCATAAGCTTCAAAATTTAAATACTGATAAATAATAACTTATGGTAAAAATATCTGAAAACTAAACATTTTCTGAACTAGTATAGTCTGCAAGCATCTACTGAACTGACTGAATATGGAGTTAATGGGACAAGCCCCCAACTAACTCCATCTACTAAACTACTGATAAATGGAAATACTAAAATAAAGTATGCCCTCGATAGATGAGGACTCACTACAAAATTTGTGACTGCTGACTGGATTTGTCTAAGTTTGGTCAGAAACCTGAGCATCCGAACCTATGATATGATACATCATAGCACAAACAAAGAGTATGCATCAGTACATGGAATGTACTAGTATGCTAGATGAGGTAAGGTTGAATGCAAGGGTTTATATAAATGAATAGTAACTAACTGAATGATATAGAGTAACTGGGTATGAGAGTACATAGATAAGTAAAACTTTTGTAAATACTGGGTATGTATTAATGTGTATATATATATACGCTATATCTGAGCTTTTCTGAAGCTAAGTACTGAGTTCTGATAACTGAGTAACTGATATCTAAAGTTACTGATAACTAAAATACTGATACTGAGTGACTGTGTTTAATAGTCCTAATTTTGTAGAACTGAACTGAGTTCTAGACTGAGACTGAAACTAAGACTGTGAGAGATAATCATCTAACCGATATGCCCCAAATCTGAGTTGGTAGGGGTCCAACCTGTGACCCCAGTTGGAAGGGTGCTAATACCATGTCACGGGTACTAAAACTGGTTGTAGGGTTAGTCCTAGTTAGCGGGTGACCCCTGAGATCAGTCCTAAACTAGCGGGTGATCCCTGAGTATGTCAGTATTATCTAATAGGTGAGACCTTATAACCTACACTGGATACATAGTTCTGGAACTTAGGGATTGCTTCTAGGTACCCAGTCCTAACTAATGGGTGAGCCCCTATCCCTAGGCTTGCTCGGTGCTGAATCCTACTCGCAACTGAAAGACACTGAACTGATTATACTGAATGGGACTGGATTGATACTGAGTTTTCCTGAGTTCTATGACTAACTGAGTACTACTGATTGTGACATGACTGATACTATTCTTTAACTGACACTGTCTCTAAGTAAATAGCTAGATTATTGGGTATTAAATACCCCAGGACTCGATATCATAAAAATAAAGGCATAGCATAATCTTGAATAACAAAACCATGTTCACTTGGTCATAATTCATTCATAGAGGCATTTTATCAAAGACTTGTAATGCATTAACTTGTACATGAATGGGGAAGACATGCTAGCATTCTGTAATGGTATTATTTCATCCTCATGGACAATTTATCAAACACATGGGTGGCATAACTGAATCATTAAAACATAAACACTTAGGGCTGGCATGGTTTCAACAATCAACTTGCGAATTGAAGGGTTTATCATGAATATCATGTAAATCAACACATAATAGGATCAATTCTTGGAACTTGTAATTTAAATCATGGATTAAAACCCAACAATAACATGAACATGAATTCAATTCATACCTGAATCTTATGGATTCTTGAAGGATTCCTTAAGTTTGTTCTTGATTTCTTGAACCAGGGTTTTTGCCTCTTTGAGAGAGAGTATTTTATTCTTGAGAGAAACTGAGGAAATAATGATATAATAGGGTATTTAGAGAATAATTTTTTGTTTAAGGCTGATCTGGGTCATGTAAAAACACCCTATTACCCTAGAAAGTTTTTAATTTTCATCACTAAAAACCCGATTTTGTCCTTTGACGCGATGCGATATAATTGTGTCGTGCCACTGGAAAGGTACAACTAGGAACTGGGTTGATGGAGCAATACAGTGCCTTTGTGGTGCCTCATTGGATGGGAAAATGGGACTTGGCATGACACGCCATTATCACGGAGAAATACTGGAAGAGTGACAATTGGGAAATTGGCTAGTGGCACGACACGGTGGTATCGCGTTAGCTCATTAAAAAATGACCATTGCCATTTGGCTGGTCTCTGCAATGTGCTGGGCGCCAATTTGGCACACTACTTTACAAAATATGCTATGACTCTTTGCTCGGGTATTATATTTGGGCGAATTTTATATCGTTGGAAGGCTACCTGAGTTTCCTACGCATTGGTAAGCTCTAAACTGAAAAATATTGAGTGTTTCAAAAATTTTATATAGGATAACTCATGGATTGAGATTTAATTTTAGCTAGGGAAATATGTGGTATTACCTTAGGCCAATACTTTTTTTAGATTTTATAGACTTATTTACGCTTGATATACCCTTATTAAATGCTTTTTTTGGGAGTTTGAGGAGATTAAATGCTTACTGATATGCTTGTTTGGTAGTTGTGAGTTAGTGCTAATTCCTGGTAAGGTTTGTTTGGTAATTATTGTGATTTAAGGATATGACTTATGATTATGGTTTATTTATATAGTCTATTGATATGGCCTATTGATATATGAGTTCTAGTTCAAGTCCAACATTTAATGATGATGTTGATAATTTGAGTTTCGGTTCAAGTCTAGCAAATGGTGTTATAATGTTGATACTATTGAGGATATTATGATGATAATGATATGAGTTTTTGTTTGAGTTAGACATTGAGAGTTTGGGGTGATATGATTTAGTATGGATGGGTTGATGGTTATAGCTGATGTTCGGTAGAGTTATGAATCTTTGGTTGTTTATTTTCCCTTGATTTTACCCTTCAGCCTAATGGGGTCCTGCATTGGGTTATTTACTTTCCGCTCTTATTGGTTTATGGAGCTAATTTTGTAGTTATAGCTGTGTGATCTTTACATTACTATTTTGAATTTATTTATTTTTTCATGTACTACAGAGTTGGATCTTATTTCCAAGTTTTCCCTATTACCTTGACTTAGTTTACTTTATATTGTATCTTATCATATTTATATCATGATTTATCTTAGTATGTCATTAATGCCACTGAGTATCCATGGTTTTAGTACTCATACTACACTTTTGTACCCTTTTGGTGTAGATTCGATTACTAGTTGCCACCGTTTATGTGACACTCGTGTAGGGTTGATTTCAGAGATTGGGTGAGCTCTCAGAGTCGGATTACCCCCTTTTTCCTTATATTTATCTATACCTAGTATTTTATTTTTGAGATAGATTGTATTTGACTATTGAATACTTATAGTTCAATTGCAGTAACTCTTGTACCAATATAACTGAGTCTTGGGATGATTGTTGGTCATTTTTCTATTAATTAGACTGTTGTGACTGCTTTATTGCTGTTCTAACTCTTTAAATGTGATTTCTAGATTTTAGGCCATTTCCCACTAAGTTATCCCATTATGTGTACCTACGGTGTACGATTTGGATTACCTACTGGTATGATTAAGTAGGTGCCATTATGACTGTAAAATAGGTCGTGACATCTTTCCAACATAGTGTTATGCCACAGACACTTATTACCCCATCCCTATGTTCTATCCATTTTAATGAAGTAGACCCAAACATATTATTCTATATTCATTTATCACGGAATTTCAATTCTCTCATTTATGCTTAAACATTATCAAAAAAAGACTACACATCTTCAGAAATTCTTAACATGACAAGCATAGATTGAAGACACAAGGATATCTATTTATATCATCGAGGACCAAATAGAAACTAAGGAATACTTCAAATCTCAAAAAAGCAAGACATATATCATTCACAGAAATGAAGACATACCTTAAAATCACATTTTAATTTACAATTTTTTAATATTCCCTTGAAACCACTCATCTTATAATACTCATAATAATCAATGACACTAAACTAATGCCTTAAAAGGACCATACATCCAAATCAGTATTTAACTTAATCATTACTTCATGATGGCTATTGGTAAGTATAACTATTCAAATAACAAAAGATTTACCTTTACCAATCAAAATTGAAAACCATTAACAAATATATGAGAAAATATTCTATATGAATCTAAGTTATCTGATAGTGAGACTGATTCCTAGATGCCTTGTAGCTTCCTATAGATTTGATGTGGATGTTAACAAGATAATCTACAAGACTCTTCTCAACATTTTCTCTTATAATGAAAGATCTTTAACCAGGGATTTAATAAAACCTTGTCACAATCCATTTCACAAATCATTCGAGCACCTATATATCCCTATCCTCGATAGAAGAACCCTTACCACCCAACCATCAATAAATATAGAAGACCTTTTTAAAAATGTTAAGTACAAATAAATCAATAAATAAATATATCTCTTATTGAAAACATATCTATTACATAAATACATTGCAAAATTAAATTAATAGTTCTCCAAAACCTAATCTAAACTGATACAGGAGCACCAAATAAATGAAAGGGTGATGAAAGATGCAAAATCCATGTAAGAGTAGGATGACAGGAGTTGCTAAAGAGTAACAATTACCATGCCTATAGAAACTCCAACTAACCTACAATATGCTATATCACCCAAGGATATATAGTAAGTATAGTATCAGTACAACTACACGTACTGGTAGGTATCATCGATCTACTAGGATAAGAAACAAATAATATCAATTGAAGTTAGGGAGGGATCATGACAGTGATAATTTCTCAGACAAATGAACATTACTAAAGTCCTTCAATAATTTTCCAACTCTCACCTTACACCCTCTCTCTTATAATAGTTCTATTAACCTTTACCTAAGTGACCAATTAATTAAAAAATCCTAGGTTCTACTAATGGACACATTATTTACGCACTTTCATTCCTTAAGAAACATTGTCTCTTCTATACTCCTAACAATTTTGACCACTATCTATATTTGAGTACCCACTAAAAGGGTAACTCCCACTCTCAAGTAGACAACACAATTTAGAAAAGTTAAACCAATACTTTACACATAATACCATGTATATAGAAGATACTATCTAAACAAAAAGCCAAGACAAACTTTACGTCTATGTACTCATGTTTGTCACTTACACTTAAGCAAGTCAATCTATGATAATCACGATAATATATTTGCCAACTTAATAATATGAATGCATACATGCAAGGTGTACACATATAATATAATAATATTAATGCATACATGTAATGTGTATACACATAATACGGTTAGTAGGGTCTATGTAACGCCCCAAATCTAGTACCCGAAATGCTACATGGTGCCTATGACCCCGAAGGACCACAAGCTAACCCATGACTGATATCTGTAAACTAAGCACTAAATAATAGTAATAGTGTTATAAATGTAGAAACATGAACTGAAAGGCCATAAGGTTCAATACTAGTACATAACTGATGAAAAAATATGGTATAACAATACCAAAACAACTGAAATAAATGTCAGAACATACTGTAGTTTGAAAACCTCTAAATTTTCTGAATAAGGAGTTGATGGGACATGTCCCTAACTAACTCCAACTACTAAAATAAACTAAAAACTGAAATAGTAATGTGATCTTCATGTCCTTGAAGGATGAGGACTCACTGCTAACTTTGATCGCTGAACTGGGATGCTATTGGTTCTCTGGAGCTCATGCTTCTAAATCTATGGTATAAGACACCATAGCACAAATGCGTTAGTACTTTGAATGTACTGGCATGCAAGTAAGGTAGGTTGAATGCAATAGGTTCATATGTATGAGCAATACTAACTGACTAACTAACATGAATGTTAGAATACATGCATGCATACGTAATTGTATCTGACATCATGATAGAACTGAATACTAAGTTCTGACTATTGATTCTACTGACATTGAAATTTGAGTCACTGATAAGTGAGAAACTGATACTGTATTACTGAATATTGAGGGCCTGATACTATGTTACTGATACATGGCTAACTGTGTCTGACAGTTCTGATTATGAAGAGCTGGTCTAGTTGACTATGTTTGACAGTCCTAAAGTTGAATGCTAATAACATAAGTTTTGATAACTAATATAACTGATATCATGAGTGATTGTATCTGACAGTCCTAAACCTGATGTAATTAGCTGAGTTTCATACTGTATCTAAGTAACTAAATCTGAGATCAATCCGATCTAGCAGGTGATCTCTACATCTGATGATACTAATATTGATTGACCATAATTGAAATCAGTCCTATCTAGTGGGTGATCTCAAGGTCTATTTATAATGATAAGGATTAACTGTATCTGACAGTCGTAAATCTAACTACTGAGCTGAATTGACTATATTTGACAGTCCTAATTCTATAACTAAAACTGTGGGATGTATTTATAAAACCGACATGCCCCATACTAATCTAACTGGGGTCCAACCTATAACCCTAGTTGGAAGGGTGTCAGTACCGCACCACTGATAAACACAATTATTGTGGAGTCAGTCCTAATCTAGTGGGTGACCCCTGGGATCAGTCCTATCCATTTAAATATGCTAAAGTGTGATCCCTGAGTATGTCAATCCTATCTAATGAGTACATTCTCATACCTATGCTGGCTACGTAGTTCTAAAACTTAGGGATTGCTTCTAGAGATCTTAGTCCTATTTCGTGGGTGAGTCCCCATCCCTAGGCTCGCTCGGTGCTGAATCCTACTCCCATCTGAAAGACACTAAACTGATTAACTGAACTGAGCTGATTAACTGAACTGAACTGATACTAGTGGTATTTTCTAGCGGAGCTAAACTAAATTTATTAAGTTTCGTTGACTGACAGAATATATTGAGTTTTAAGGACTGATTGAGAGTATTGAAATTACTGAGATCGACTGGGAATACTGAGGTTGCTGAGATTACTGAGTACTGAGATCACTGAGATTACTGATACTGAGATTACTGAGATTTTTGAGATTTTTAGGTTTTCCTTAGTCACATGACCGACTGAGTTCTATGGATTATAGCTTGACTGAGAGTATCTTGAAAATAGGACATGGCTCTAGGCATACAACTAAATTGTCGGGCATAAGTACCCCCAAGACTCGATGGAAAGAAACTGACATAACATGACTTACATGAACACAAGTCTAATAACACAATTCATAATTCATATATTGAAACACTTCATCAAACATGTGATATGCATAAACCTGTACATAAATGGGGATTTCATAATATCATGCTAGCTGGGTACTTTTCCTTCATATATGTATTTAATCAAACACATGGTAGGCATAATATATGTAGAAAACATTATACAACAACCAAACATCATGATTCATATCTAATTTCATCATCCAGGGGTTTTAATCCTATGTTTACATGAATCTACAACTTTACTAGTCAATTTCACATGAAATTTATCACCAAAGATGGATTAAAACTCAATTGGTCATTATCAACAAGAGCAACAGAAACCCAATATGGAATTCATACAAAAATCCATACACTTGGATTTGAAAAGAGATTCTTGGACTTCATGAATGAAAGGAGTCCATGAATGAACATTATACATACCTGGGATGTGATTTCTTGAGGATTGACGATGAAACCTTCTTGAATTTGAATCCCCAATAGAAACCCTAGCTTGTTCATGAGAGAAACTTAAGAGAAAATAGTATATTTTAGGTGAAGAATAACTAAATCATGTGTTATTGATTATATATAGGGGTGAGAAATTAACCCTTTTAACCCTATACGTGTCTTTAATTTCTGAGAAAATTTCTCTATTTTCATCCTTGGCGCGAAACGTCACTATCGTACGAAGTCACTGGAATATGACAAATGGGAAATTGCACGGTGGAGCGACGTGGATCTATCGCGTTGCCACCTTGTCTATGACCTGAAAGTTTGGTGTGACGTGCCACTATCACGGAGCAACACTAGAAATTGACAATTGTCATTTGAGCTATCTCCGCGATGCGCTGAAGGCTCAGGTGATACACTGTCTCAATAAAAAGGCTCTAACTGTTCACCTGGGTTTTTGATTTAGGCGAATTTGGTATCGATGGAAAGCTTATTGAATTTGCCACATGACAATAATAAAAATCTTGAAAATACCACATGTCAAAAAGTGAATTCATCTTTCAAAGAAAGCTTCTAACATTCTTGGAAAACTTTTCAAGCTTATCGCAGAGCAACATTGGAAATTGACAATTGCTATTTGATCTATCTCTGCGATGCGCTAAAGGCTTAGGTGTTACATTATCTCACTAAAAGGGCTCTAACTTTTCACCCAGGTGTTGGATTTGGGCGAATTTAGTATCGATGAAAAGCTTATTGAATTTCCCATATGACAAAAGTGAAAAATCTTTAAAAGACCACATGTACAAAAGTGGATTCATCTTTCAAAGAAAGTTTCTAACATTCTTAGGAAACTTTTAAAGATAGGAAAAGTACAGGGTATTACAGTATAATGCCTCGAGACTACTCCCTAGATGCTACACGGTGCTTAAGACTACAAGTATCCCTAAAGTTAACCTGTTGTATATGTACAAAACTAAATCATATTTAATTCACTTAAGAGCATGAGCGACAACTAGTATTTATTCATAAAAACATGAGAAAGTAGTATGAAATTTGATGTTTGTAATCACAAATTGAAAAAGTTCCCAACATGACAAATAAATACCAAACTACTATGTCTGAGAAAGTCTCATAAATACTGAAGAGTCGCTAGGACAGACCCCCAATTGACCCAAAATCATGTAAGTCTAGACTAATGAAATAACGTAGGAAAGCATAACCAAGTTTTCAAAACATGAGGACTCACCAATTGGATGGGAGTAAGAAATGACAAGCATAGCTAATCGTGAGTATGAATGTGAATATCAGAACCTACATCATGATAGAGTGCAAAGCACATAGAGTATGGTCATTATTTATCGAATATACTGAGTATATGGGGTGCATGCAGTAAGTAAAACTGGTATATATCGTGGAATAAAAACATGCATGAGTATATACAGACTTACCATATTTCATGACTAAAACTGAAAGCTAAAATGCCATAAAGCATAATTTAGTAAAGTCAATGAGCCATTACGCTTAGTTTCAAAAATTAATTTTCTATTAGAGATTCTCTTAACTGACATAAACTATGTGAGCAACATAGAGTCCAACATATGCCTCGTTAAAAGGCCGCAATATACCTTTCCAGGTGTATAAATCCATGATTGGTGTGATTACTAAACTGAGCCTATTTGATAAAATATAATACATACAATGACGCGTAGTTTTGGGACTTGGATATGCTATATCCTTACCCCTCGGTGCTAGATACTACTCTCAAAATCATACTGGTGCTCATAATATATTTGAAATTCACCATAAAATAAGCATATGAGTTTATAAGTCTGCAAACCGTAATATGCCCCTCTATTTCATATCTGTAAATATATATGTGAATTTCATATTGAATCTAAATTAGTAAGTCCAAATTTCTTGTAAACTGTGTAAATCATGATAAAGTCATATACATTTACCAAATTATTGGTATTTTATATCATGAACGCTAAAATTAAATTCATAAGATCATATGAGTCAAAACATGAGAAACCACGAATTCATGTAATAAATGAAGTTTAATTCACGAGGAAGCATCATAAAATCAAGTAAAGTGGGTATTGTTGACACCTAATTTTTTCCCTCCATAACTAATTTTAGTTTCGAGTTGCTTCAGTTTTAAATAAAATCACAACATTTATTCAATCCGGATAAAAGCTTTCTAAAGTATTTATATAGGTAATTTTGTCATTTTAAGTAACGATTATATTTTTTTATGTTCGTATATATGAAATTATATAATTTATTTACTTAAATAATTATTTTACGAAAAAAATCAGATTTTAATCGAAGGTTATCTTTAAAACTAATTCAAATGGTTAAAATCTAGTTTAAATACAATTTATTCTCAAAAATAATTTATTTGGAAAAATGCATTTTTGATTTTATCTAATCAAGAAGGTCGGGGTTAAACCGATTAATAATTCATATTAGGTCTTATTTAAATTTTAGTCATTTTTTGAATTTGGTCATAATTGAAATTAATTTGGCCATAATTGCAATGTAATTGACCAGTTAATTTTAAATATGATTTTAATTTAAATACAATTGACTAAAATTATGATTCGGGGCATAATTGCAATATAATTGATTAGTTAATTCTCAGTAGGCCAAAATTTAAATTAGATTGGCTAATTTCAATTTAATTTTAGCTATTTAATAAATAGCCTAAGCCAATCTACCCATTCAAATCCCAAAATTTAAATTTGAGTTTTAAATTTGTACTAGATTATACAATTCCACCACAACCTTGTCCTCTTTCCAATTTGAAATTCAAAATTTATACTAGATTGAACAATTCCACCTCAACCCTGTCCATTTTCCCATTTGAAATTTAAATTTGTACTACATTGTACAATTTCACCTTAACCCTATCCTTTTTCCAATTTGAAATTCAAAATTTATACTAGATTGTACAATTCTACCTCAACCTTGTCCTTTTTCTAATTTGAAATTCAAAATTCATACTAGATTGTAAAATTTGACATCGACCTTGTCCTCTTGCCATTTTGAAATTCAAAATTTGTACTAGATTGTATAATTCCACCACACCTTATCTTTGAACAATCTTTACCCTCAATTTCAAATTTCTAAAATACCCTTAAATTCTTTCCCCACATTGGTGGATTGAAAGGATTGAACCCCTCATTCTTTCCTATAAATACTACCATTTTTGGTAGAAAAAAGACTAAGTCTTTAGGGGAGAAAAAGAAACCATTGAGCAAAAAATCTTGAAATTCTTTTAAAATTTCGAGTGAGAGAAATTTTACTTTTTTTATAGTT
This sequence comes from Capsicum baccatum var. pendulum, assembly GCA_030864225.1. NCBI lineage: Eukaryota > Viridiplantae > Streptophyta > Magnoliopsida > Solanales > Solanaceae > Capsicum > Capsicum baccatum. The sequence goes on along the minus strand of CM061558.1, from coordinate 66,751,146 downwards.
TCTAGCTTTTGGTGGTGGAAATAGATTTTGACGATAGCTCGAGTCCCGTTTTGCTGCTCTAGAAATGTAAACACACCTTTCTTTTTTAGTTTTGTTATCATTTTCTTCTTTATCTCCTTCATAGTTTCGAAGTTGTAATTTTGTTTGCTGAGATTGTTTGTTGTAGACAGCCTTGAAGGCCATAGGATGTTGTGATATTAATATTATGACTATTTTTTATGTTCATGGTAGAAAGTGAGCTAACAATAGCTGAACCTATTTCTTTGGCTTTCTTCTTTGATTATTATGATTTGATAAATAAAGTTTCGATCTTTGATTGATTATAATACTAGTCATGTCTTGTTTAAATTCATTGTTAGTGGACATGTTTGCTTTCAGCAAGTAAAGTTTTTTACTTATGTCAAGACAAAATAGTCGTTGTTGTTTATTTTGCCTTAATAAATTAGATGGATAAAGTTTTGACATTTGCTTCATTAAAATTTGTACTCATGCCTTGTTTAAATTCATTATTGATGGATATGTTCACTTTTAGCATGTAAAGTTATTTCCTTTATGTTGAAAAATAATAGTCATTATTGTTTGTTTTGCCTTAATAAATTAGATGGATAAAGTTTCGATCTTTGCTTAATTAAAATATATACTCATGCGTCGTTTAAATTTGTTATTAGTGGATAATTTCAGTTTTAACATTTAAAGTTGTTTCCTTTATGTTAAAAAAAAATAGTTAATATTGTTAAGGTTCTGTGAAATTATTTCTCAATTTGAAGTAGTGAGTTACTTGTACCTAGGGATTTGGTGTTATGTTTGTAGCCTAGCGATTCGCAAAATCACCACTTCAGGTTAAAGTTGACTACTTTAGCATACACGTGATAGTTGGCTCATTCACATGTAAAATTATAATTTAAGTGTCACTTTTAAGATCTAACTCCTTTGTTGATCCTTAATTCTTTTGATTAAAGAGTTATTTTTCTTCATGATTATATCCCAGGATGAGATGCTAAGTTCTGTTGATATATGTTTGCGGTCATGATTTACTCATTTTCATGCTCAAAATTATATTTAATATTCTCTTGTTTAGATTAAAAACTTGTTAGGGTTATATATTTTGTTGAAATAGTGTAAAACTAAAATAAGAGTTGGCAGCACAATTGGACAATTTTTTCTTCGAATTAATCTTTTACTATTTTTCCTATCTTGTCCTTGAATATAATTTCTCAAACATGTTCAACATATGAAATTTGATTCACCTCTATTGTTGATTTATTTCTTGAACTATTTTTGAGCATTTAGGCGTCCCATTGTTATTTACACACTACAATGAATTTCTCTTCAAATTGGTTGATTGACTCCACTAGGTATTGAAAATGTGTTGTTGCATTACTATGCCTTATATTTCATATTTAAGATGCTACAAAAAGATTTTCTCATCTTATACTCATTCTAATTTTCTTTCTTTGATGAAAGCATGCCTTAGAGTTTATCACGTCATAGTATTTGGTGAAAATATGTGTTAATCTATAGGGAATATTTATTCAAAGTTTAAGCAATTATGTTTGTAGATTCATGACTTCTTTTCCAGGGCTAGCTGATTATATTGTGCTAGATTCAAATTTTTGTAAGATGGTTTAAGAGATGGGTTAATTTCCTTTTCGTTGGATAATTTGGTTTTCTTCGATATCATAGTTCACTATTTTTTATGCTTGAGAATGATTATTTTTTAATCTCATCATTTATCTATTGAGTGTAGAATATTCGAACACATATTAATTCTTTTTTTATTTTTAATCTTTTTCTTTGTATGAATCTGCTTTGGAGTTCAAATGCACTCCTTTCCTCTTGCATTTTATAATGGACCAATGAGGCCCACCTTTTGAGTCAAGTTCAAAGTCGACTATATGGCGTGCGAGTTCAAGAAGATGGAAGAATAAGGAAAATGGAAGAAGAAGGAAAATGGCTCAAAACCCATTGACGAGGTCGCTAAGAGACTTGGAAAGTTTCAATTTTTATAATAGTCTTAATTTTTATTGATTCATTTAGTCATTTATTTATTCGTTCATTTGGGGTCTCAAAGCCAAAGTTTTAATCTAATACAAGTAAAGCAGATTTTGAGCCTCAAATGTCCAAAAAGATAGTTTAAGACATGTTATGGGCCAAAAACTCAAGTATTTAGAATTGGACAGGTGAATATGGGTCAAAATCTCAAATTAGCTTAAGTCAGGATTAATAGATTTGGACCTAATGGCCCAAGTCTTTTAGTCTCCCCGTTTCCGCTATATATGCTAATTGTTTTTAGTTTTCTTAAATTTAGTTAAAAAACCTCGCTAAGTTGTCAAAATCAGTTTTGCAAAACTATTAAAATAAAATTTTCCTTATTGATTTCTTTTCAAAAATTAATTTCCCTTTTTAAAGTTAGTCAAATGGAGTTGATTTAAATAGTCTGGATAACCACAAGTAAGTAGATAATCTTGGGCCTTAACAACCTTCCAAGGGTATTAATAGGAACCACTTACTCAAAAATTTTAAACTTAAAAGATTTTTTATATTTTGAAATTTTTAGGTAATATTTTTAGTTTTATTGATATTTTCTCAAAAATAAAATGGCGACTCTGTAATTTCTTAAATTGTTTCAAAATTTTCTTTAAAGTTTTGAATTTGTTTAAGTAGTCGAAATAAAGTGGTTTTCACCCTGTCGAAAAGGGCAAAACAAAAGTGACGACTCTGCTGTGAACTTAAACTAGGTTCTAACCAAGTATTTAAATTAGCTTCGTTGACTAACTATTGTAATGTTAAAACTGTTTATGTGTTTATGTATTTAACTTCTGCAAAATTAAACTATTGTATTTCATAGCATACTTTCCATTTGAAATATATAAATTATTTAGGTTTCGTGGATGTCCCGACCCCTATTGTTCGATTCCAAATAAAGTGTTTGGAATATGATGATTTATCCGCACGTGAGGCATACAATGGTTGTTCGTATTCCCAAACCCAAGTATGTAAGAAACTTAATTTGAAAGATGAATCCACTTTTATATACGTGGAATTTTTAAGATTTTCACTTTTTATCATGTTGGAAATTTAATTAGCTTTCTAACGATACCAATTTCATCCAAATTCGACATCGAAAGATAAAGTTATGGCCGACAAACAGAAGGCAGTCAAAACTGCCCAGGTGTGACAGTGAGAGCTGATAGACCGTCGAGCTAGCGATGGACCGTCGCCCAAGCCATCGCAGCAAAGGCAGTGAGACTACCTTCTTCCTAAGAGAAACGGCTCAGGACGACGGACCGTCGAGCTAGATGAGGCAGTGAACCCCTCTTCTGCCCTAGTGCGATGGTCAGGACCGACGAACCATCGACCCAGCAATGAACCGTCACACCCACCTCCGTATGGTTTGTTCATCTATTTTAAGTCATTTTTAAATGGGATTTTTGGTCTTTTACCACCCTTTTTAACCCATAATAATACCAGATCAAGGCTCATAAGTTCATTATCCATCTCCAACATCAAATTAGGGTTTTTTTTCTCAAAGATAATCCCTAAGAACAAGAAACCCTAGGTGTTTAATTCCAAGTCAATAATTTAAGTTTTCTTCCATCAATTTTTAAGAAACTCACAATCCAGGTATGTCATGTGTTGATTCATGTGTCCCTTTCACCCATGAAGCTCAAGAATCTCTTTTCAAAATCCAAGATTTGTGTATTTATGAATGTTCATGATTTAACTTTAATTGAAATTCATGTTCAAGATGTTATGGGGTATTGATTCATGTTTGAAATTACATATTCCAATGATTGACCCTAGGATGTGGTGATTTGCATAGTAATTATGATAAACCCTTAAATTTACATGTTGATTGATGTATCCATGATTATTGGATGTGTTGATGATTGTACAACCAAAGCATGCTCCCCATGTGTTCGATTAAAGGCCTATGTGAAGGAAAAGTGCCATACTAGTATGATAATATGATAATATGAAATCTCCATTTATGTACAAGTTTATGAATGTCAAGTGTTTGATGAAATGTCTTAGTCAATTTGTTATGGATATATATGTAACCCTTGTGGTGATTTAGAACTTCTACTTCATGAAATCTCCAACTTATTATATTATGGATTGTGATGTTCGTCATGTATTCAACAAAGACATACTTTGTCAGTTTCATGCTATCGAGTCATGGGGGTACTTGTACCCGATAATTAGCTGTGTGCCTAGAGCCAGTGTCATGTTTTCAAGATACTCTCAGTCGATCCATGTTTATAGTAATTCAGTCTGTCATGTGACTCAGGAAAACTCAGTAAACTCAGTAATCTCAGAAACCTCAGAAATTTAGTAATCTCAATAGTATTCCGTTAGCCAATGGAACTAAGTTAACTCAGTCCAATCAGTTCAGTTAATCATGTTTAGTGTCTATCTAGATGGGAGTAGAAATTATCAATGAGCAAACCAAAGGATGGGAACCCACTTATTATATGAGGGTGTGATTCTTAGAAGTAATCCTTACGTTCTAGAACTACATAGCCAGTGTAGATTGAGACATCATAGCCTATTATATGAGGGCAGATGAGGTGGCTTTACCTTTGATATGTGGGTTCCCACTATTCTTACTAGAGTTATCTATTATACGAGGGTTACTTACAGATTGTCCTTATTGGTGGTGCGATATTGACACCCTTCCAATTGGGGTTACAGATTGGACCCTTACTCAGCTATAATGCATTATTTGAGGCACGTCCGTTAGATAACTACTTCCTACATTTTTAGTATAGAATCAAAACTGTTAGATACAGTCAATCAGTCTGAGTAATAGAACTCAAATAGTTCTATAGTATTCAGGACTATCAGTTACAACCTTTCATACTCGATATGGTCTCTTCAAATTCTTAGTTATGTTCTTTGGTCTTACCAATGACCCATCAGCTTTAATGGACTTAATCCACCATTCTTACTGGAGTTACCTTTTATACAAAGGTTACTCACAGATTGTCTTTTTCGGTGGCGTAGTATTGACACCCTTCCAATTGGGGTTATAGATTGGATCACAACTCAGCTATAATGCATTATTTGGAGCATGTCATTTAGATGACTACTTCCCACAGTTTTAGTATTGAATCAGAACTGTCAAATATAGTTAATCAGTCTCAGTAATAGAACTCAAATAGTTTTATAGTATTCAGGACTGTCAGATACAGTCAACTCAGAACAGATGTAGCCATGCATGTATTCTCACATTTATGTTATTCAGTCAGTTAGTGTTGTTCATGCATATTAACCCTTTGCATTTAGCCTACCTTATATGCATGCCAGTACATTCAAACGTACTGATGCATTTGTACTATGGTGTTTTTACCATAGGTTCAGAAGCACAAGCTCCAGAGCATCAGTAGCATTCCAGTCTCCGCAGTCAGAGTTAGCAGTGATTCCTCTTTCTTTGAGGACATGACCATTACTTTATTATATCATTAATTAATTTATTAGTTGGGGACATGTCCCATCAACTCTTTATTCAGATAGTTCAGTCAGTTAGAGGCTTTTCAAACTACAGTATGTTCATACCATTTATTTCAGTTGTTTTGGGTATTTCATACTCCACCCATATGTTATGTCTTATCAGTTATGTTATATTTTTGAATCTTACGGCCTTACCGCCTTTATTTTTGCATTTATATAGTATATTATGTAGTGTTCAGGTACAAATATCAGTCATGGGTTCGCTTGTGCTCCTTTGGGGTCATGAGCACTGTGTAGTGTTCCCAGTACCAGATTTGGGGTGTTACAGAAAACCAAAACCCTATTTTAGGCATGAGGCTAGGATAATCCAATACCCAAGGGGGTATTGGGCCCATTAGAAAACCTGTCCTGCATCTATTGGCCATGAGTCAATTAAAGACAAATCATATTTATGTGTTGAAGAAAGATATATTATTTAATCCAGTCCATTATCCTTTGGGATAGGTGGAAGGCTTGCTTTGCTTACTATCATTTAAGGATGACTCAATCATATACCATTTGAGTGGGAAATTAACATGAGCCAGGTAAGAGGCCGATGATTGATCAATTTGGACAATTGCATGGTTTTCCGAATTCGATAAGCATAGAAAGACTGACCTATGAGAGTAAGAGAATGGTTATGTGGGGATCAGTTGATCATTAACAAATGTCGAAAATGGAAAGATGTGGGCAAATATAAGAAGACGAAGGGCTGTGAAGGAACATCTAGGAGATACTATCCCCTGTGCGGGACATTGTGCTTTTTCTTATGTTATTATCCTTTTCCTAAAGATTGTATCCCTTTTGTGCAACTTTAGTAAGCATCTATGCCTTTTTTATATACCTGTGGAGGTTTTTGAGGGATAATGGATTGGTTTTAAATAGCATATAATTCTTTCAAATACGTTAGGTTAACCCTTGGTTCAAAAGGGTCAGCCAATTATGATGACCATTTATTACAATATGCTTGCGTAATTTAACTATTTTATGTGTTTATACATGTTATGCTAATTCGAATCAAAGGTGAATTGATCCAATCCCATTTTTCAAAGAGCACCTCTAAGTAAAAATATACCCACTATACAAAAGTCTGACCAAACATACTCCAGGTCTCCCAAGTCTCTCAGAAAAGTCTACAATCATTGTTAAAACTTCCTAAATGCTCACTACCATTTTAGTTAGGTTGAATATGGACTCAAAAGAAGCCATTATATGTTCAAACTACGTAAGTCCTAATTCCTCCTTCGTGAGATACGTAGGCACTCTTTTTGCCCAGCCTATCTTTAAAAACTCTTTTGTCCTTCACTTTCTTGAAATAAGGAATAAGGTTGGAAAAAAGAGGAGTTAAACCTTCCTGATAAATTTCACTTATTCAAATCAATGAGAAAAATCTTATTCATTAAAATTCTTGAGTCATCATTACCCCATGGATTAATTCGCTTGAGAGGAGAAATAACTTTATGTGTTTACTTCCTATCTTATTATCTTGAATTGTTTATTACTAACAAAATCTAATATGTCAGTCTTTGAGTTTTTTCTACTTTATAGGTAATAGAAACTACTTTGTGTTGACGTAAAAAGGGAAAACTATCCCTACTTTACTAGATAAAGAGAAAAGTGTAATGCCACCAAAGAATAATTGTCCAAGATAGACGAAATCAAGGAAGATGAATCACAGAAAATGTTGTTGAACTGGACTTTCACTCCATTTGTTACTCCCCAATCAATAGGATAGATGGAAAAGTGAAATTTAATTTTTTCACAAAGTCGGTGGTAGTACGGATGAGACCTGATACCCACCCTTTAAGTTTATTTACTTATATTTTGCTTTTTATGCTTTTTGAAAGGTATAGACTCGCACTTGTACGGGTCATGGCCCAAGTTCGTAAATGTTTTCTCATAGTTCAACAAAACCTCCTCTATTGTAAATCTTTACTGTTTATTTGATATTGTCAAAATTTGCCTTATTTTTGAAAAAGTGGCAAACATCTCAAGCCTGCCAATGTCATGTCATGTCATGTTATGTCAAGGGCTAAATGAACAAAATGAGGTGAATGATGATGATAGAAAAGTCTATGATGAGGAGTGGTTAGTGGAAGATATAGAATAATTTAAAAATTGAGAGAAGCCCAATATGAAGGAAACTGAAATTGTCAACATGGGAAACAACGATGAAGTTAAGGATACAAGAGTTAGTATTAGAGGCACAAAAAGACAACTCATCCATTTGCTACAAAAATACATTGATATATTTTCTTGGTCCTTCAATGATATGCCTGTATTAATCACAAATATCATTTTACAGAAGTTACCAATCAATCCTGAGTTTGATCCAGTTAAGCAAAGAATGTGAAAATTCAAGACGAACATAAATTTGAAGATCAAGGAAGAAGTGACGAAGCAAGTTCAATCTAAGGTTGTGGAGGTCACAAGATATCTAACACGGATATCCAATATCATTCTAGTTCAAAAAAATAATGACAAGATCAGAATCTATGTTGACTATAGAGAGTTGAATAGAGCCAGACCTAAAGATAATTTTCTGCTACCCAACATCCATATCCTCATCGATAATTATGCGAAGCATGAAATGCAGTCTTTGGTGGATTGTTTTGCCAGGAATTATCAAATATTAATGGATGAGTAAAACACTAAAAAGAAGACTTTCATAGGCCCTGGGGTGTTTATAATTACAAGGTAATGTCGTTTGGTTTGAAAAATGCCTGTGCAATATACATGAGGGTTATGAGAATGATCTTTCATGATATGATTCATAAAAATATTGAGGTGTACGTGGATATGCAATTATCAAATCCCACAAGAGTTCAGATAATTTGACACATCTAGAAAAGTTCTTCAACCGACTAAGGAAGTACAACTTGAAGTTGAACCTTGCTAAGTGTGCTTTTGGTATTTCAGGAAGAAAATTACTAAGGTTTATAGTCGGTATAAGGGTCATTGATCTTGACCCATCCAAGATCAAGGCAATTCAGGATTTACCACCGCCAAGGTCCAAGAAAGAGTTTATGAGTTTCCTGGGTCATTTGAATTACATTAGTAGGTTTATTTCATAATCAACGATCATATGTGAGCCAATTCTCAAGATTTTAAAGAAAAATGCATTGAATGAGTGGATAGAAGTGTGTCAGAAGGCTTTTTATAAAATCAACAATTATCTATCCACACCACATAGTTTGGTTCCCCCAACATAAGGAAGTCGATTGTTATTTACTTTTCAGCATCAGAAAATGCTTTCGGATGTGTCCTCAAGAAACACAACGAGACCGATAAGAAATAGAAAGCAATCTACTACTTGAGTAAAAGGTTCACGCAATATGAGGCTCATTACATTCTTGTAGAAAGTATGTATTACACTTTGACCTTGGTCCCATAAAAGTTAAGGCATAATATATCCTCGTACACAATGTATCTCATTTCCAGAATGGATCCATTGAAGTATATATTTCAAAAAGCCATGCCTATGAAAAAGTTATCCAAGTGAGAAATGTTGCTGAGTGAATTCGACATTGTGTATATGACTCAAAACGCAATCAAGGGGTAATCCTTAGCGGATCATTTAGTTGAGACTCTAGTTGATAATGAGTATGAGCCACCTCAAACATACTTTCGATATAAGGAGATTTATTTATGGGATAAGACATTGTAGAGATATACCTCAAATGGAAATTGATCTTTGATGGAGCAATCACTTCAAAGGATCAGGAATTGGAGTAGTTTTGGTGTCAGAAATAGGCTAGCACTATCCAAAAACTGCTAAATTGCATTTCCCGTGCACCAATAACATGGCTGAATATGAGGCTTACATCCTGGGTCTTAAGTTAGCACTTGATATGGGTATTCGTGAATGGATAGTCATTGGAGACTCAGATTTTCTAATTCACCAAGTATGGGAGGAATGGGCGGTAAAGAACTCCAAGAGTACCCCTTATGTAGAGATGATACAAGATTTGTGTGGAAGATTCAAGGAATTTGATTTCAGACATATCTTAATGATACAAAATGAGTTTGTTGATTCTTTGGATACTATATCCTTCATGATTCAACACCCAGATTAGAGTTACATTGATTTTTCGAAAATGAGCTTGAAGGAACAACTCGCACACTGTGTGCATGCCGAAAAGGAACCTGATGGAAATCCATGGTACTATGATATTAAAAGGTATTTAGAATCTGGAACGTATCCTGAAGAGGAAAGCAACAATCAAAAAATGACAGTTCGTCATTTGGAAAAGCATTATTTTTCGAGTCGAGAAATTCTTTTTAGGAGGACTCCCGCTTAGGATTTCTAAGATATGTTGATGTTGTAGAAGCTACAAAATTGATAAAAAAACTACATGCATAAGTTTGTGGACCCCATATGAGTGGGGTTTCCCTTGCTAGAAAGATTCTGAGAACTGGTTACTTTTGGATGACTATGGAAAATGATTGTAGCAAGTATGTGCAGAAGTGCCTAAAATGCTAGATACACGGAGATTTGATTCAGATGCCTCCACATGAGCATTACGCGATAAGTTAAACTTAGGCTTTTATAGCTTGGGGTATGGATGTTTTCAGACCAATAGCACCACTAGCATCAAATAGGCATAGATTTATTTTGGTTGTTATTGATTACTTCACTGAGTGTGTTGAAGCTGCTTTATATAGAGTCGCTACCAAGAAGGTGGTTGCCGATTTTGTCAAGAATAACTTGATTTGCCAATTTGGAGTGTCAGAATCATTAATTATTGATAATTGGGCTAACTTGAATAGTATCCTGATGAATGAGATTTGTGAACAGTTCAAGATTGTTCATCGCAGATCGACCACAGATAAATACAGTCATGGAAGCCACCAATAAGAATATCAAAAAGATCTTAAGGAAAATGGTTGAAAATGATAGATCATGTCATGAAATGTTTCCTTATGCTCTACTAGGGTATCGCACAATATTTTAAACTTCAACTGGGGAAATATCTTATCTACTCGTTTATAGGAAGGCTATGATACCTGCCAAGGTTGAAATACCTTTCTTAAGGATTATTCAAGAATCCAGATGAAGTAATGAAGAATGGGTGTGTGCTCACTACGAACAACTTATGTTGATTGATGAGAAGAGAATAGTTGTTGTGTGTCATGGCCAGTTGTACCAAAATAGAATGATTCATGCCTTTAACAAGAAAGTAAGCCTTTGAACATTTGAAGTTGGGATATTGGTTCTCAAACGCATATTCCCGCACCAAGAAGAGTACAAAGGCAAGTTTCCTAAAAATTGGCAAGGACCATACATAGTTCGAAAGGTACTATCCAGATGAGCTCTGATTCTATCTGAGATAGATGGTCAAGAGTGGACCAAACCAATCAGTTCTGATGCAGTAAAGAGATACTATGTTTGAAGATTGTTTCTTTGCTTTTGTTTACTTTGTCTGTTTGTAATCTCACTTTTATAAAGATAATTGTTTTTATGATTTGAGATTGCCTAGAATCCTTTCCTTTTATGTACAAACTACGTTTGACCAAAATTCTTAAAAATAAGATGCATAAGAGTCCTACGTCGTCTTTGGTTAACCCTTTAGGAGAATTTATCCTTCCCTTCTATGTACGAACTATATTTGACCTAAATTCCCTAAAATGGGAATACATAGGCAGCCTATGTCAGTTTCGGTCAACACCTTAGGAGAATTTACCCTTCAATTTTATGTATGAACTATATGATGACCTAAATTATCAAGAATGAGATACGTAGGCGGCCTATGTAGTCTTTGATCAACCCATTAGATTTTTCTATATATCCCTACCATAGTCCTGAACTATATTTGACCTAATTCCTGGATCAACGACATACGTAGGCTCTCCAACAACTCGGACATATAAACCAAGGAATGGAAACTGGGGCAGAACTTTTGAGAAGGAATCTCAAAGATTCAAAAGAGGAATATCATCATCTAACAAAGAGAACAAAGAACAACAAAGACTTTGGATCCTCTCGAGCTGAGATCATCTCAAACAACATTAAATTGGAGCAGAAATTTTCAGTGGGGCCTCAAAATCTCCTCAAAATTTTCACTAAACACTGGAATATATTTCAAATACCCTAGCACCAAAGGTCAAAGTTAAACTGTAAGAAATCACTAGCTGTGACAAAGTCTAGATAGACTACATCGCCAGCTATGAAAGAACTTCTGGTGGAAAACCTCAATGACGATGATGAATCCCTGGAAATCCTCCATCAAACGTTAGATATAGTCAGAACCAAGAGATAGATATTGGTTGATATAGTACATGAAATAACTAGTAGAGATATTATAAAATCTTTTACAGAAGTTTTTGAAACTAGTTCTTAAAGTTAAAACTACTTTCTAAAATCTGTAAAAATCTTTTTACCTAATGATTTCCTAGGCATCTATTGGAACGGGGAGTCAGGGTGGAAGTCCCAACATGACAGAGCACCCGAAAGATGGAAAGGAGCAAACTAAGGATCGAAGGATATCAACACGGAGTATTTTCACTCAAAACTAACCATTTTCTTGTGGACACATGGATCAATACATAAAAATTGGGACCTTCTTCAAAAAAATCCCAAGAGCATTAGGAACTACACCAAGCATATAATGCTCAAGAACCATATTTTTGGGTAGCCCCAAAGAAGGGTTTAATACTCATTTATCGAGGACCTTTTGAATTATCTATCTCATTACATGAGACCATGAAGGACAAACAAAGGCACCTTATCTTCTTTATGAATATTTTATTTAGAATTTTTCTAAAAATAATCACTAGCAAAAGAAGCTTTGTGTCTTCTAAATACTTACCTTGAGTGCAGGTGTATTCAAAGGAGTCGACACAATAAATACATAATCAAAAGGATTGCTCAATCGAAGGAAGAGCATCGAAGGAAGAGCAGAAAGTCATCCTCAAAATTTGACATGAAGAAAAATAAATGGTATTTGAGTGACCCCCTAAAAGGGATTTTACCCATTTATTTGCATCTAGTGTATCTTCTATTTAAATATTTCTTAGGAAAAAAGGATGAATAGAAGATTAAGCCTTTAAGATTTTAATGCCAAGTCTTTGTCGTTTAAACTACTGTAAATTTTACTGTGGTTGTTAGTGAGAGTAATATTGTATCTACTAAGTATCTACCTCAAGTACAGGTACATGTAAAAAGCAAATGCAGACAAAATGGACTTAGGTGAAACTATTTTCAATTTTTTGAGAGGGCTATTTCATTTCATGCCATTTTATTTCATATCATTTTCGAGAGGGCCATTTCATATCATCTCATTGACGAGAGGGTCATTTCATGCCATTACCGAGAGGACCATTTTATATCATTGCCAAGAAGAACATTTTATATCATTGCCAAGAGGACTAATTCATATTTTTACCAAGACAGCCATTTCATATCATTGCCAAGAGGGGCATTTTATTCATTTCCATGAGGGCCATTTCATATCAATGCCAAGAGGGCTATTTCATATCATTGCCAAGAGGACCATTTCATTCATTGCTAAGAGGGCCATCTCATATCATTGCCAGGAGAGACATTTCATATCATTGCCAAAAGGGCCATTTTATTCATTGCCAAGATGGTCATTTTATATCATTGCTAAGAGGGACATTTCATATCATTACCAAGAGGGTCATTTTATTCCATTTACAAGAGGGCTATTTTATATTATTTCCAAGAGGTTTATTTCATATCACTACCAAGAGGGCCATTTCATATCATTTTCAAGAGGTCCATTTCATTCATTGCCAAGAAGGCCATTCCATTTTATTTCTAAGAGGGTGATTTCATATCATTGCCAAGAGGGATATTTCATTCCATTTTCAAGAGGGCCATTTCATATCATTGCTAAGAGAGATATTTCATTTTGCTTCATTTCCATGAGGGCCATTTGATTTTGCTTTATTGCCAAGAGGTCCATCATGTCATTCAACCAAGTCTCCATGAATGCTCTCCATGCAATATGATAAGGTATGGCCTTGGAGGATACTTTGGATAACCATTGACCATACGAACATAACATGATCGGGTGTCGAGAATATCTCAACATATTATATCTATTGACCACGTAAAAGGCGATATAGACTTGCATAGGGAATATTTAAGAATTTTATGGATTATAATGCATCAACATATCAAGTTGAAAAGCATGATCCAAAGGTATGTCTTTAAATCTCTATCTAAAAGCCGATGACATATGAGATTTCCTAGAAATGACAATTCGTGGGTCATTTATAAGTTACATTATTTGAAATAGAATAGTGTGCGATATTACCTATGAGTTGGTAGTACATAGGTCATCCATAAGATGCAAAACATCCTAATCAGATAGTGTGCAAGGTTATCCAAGGATCGATAGTTTGAAGGTTATACATAAATCGCTACTAAATCCTTATTGGAGAATATGCGAGATTATCAAATTGATTGGTCCAAGAGTTCTCTATAAGCCGCATTATATCCAAGAATGATTATGTATAGCATTACCCAAAGACTAGAAATTTGAGAGATATCTATAAGACATATTGTATCCAAGGTCGGATGATATGCAAGAACACCTAAGAGTTAGCGATTAGAGGGATATCTGTAAGTCATCTTTTATCCAAGGTCGGATAATGTGCAGGATTACCTTATAATATCGCAACTCTAAGGATATTTGTAAGTTTTCCCATATCCAACATCAAATAATACACAATATTATATGGATAATTAAAGAAAAATCTATAAGTCATATCGATATGAAATATGCGGAAGACTTACCCGAGGTCACATGTAAAAGATCATTGTCAATAACCAAAAAAGTTATTATTTCACATATAACAATCACTATAGATGATCAAAACGGTTGCCACATCAGCATAAGATTACACGATTGCAGAGATCATTCTACATAAAGTGTCGTTGGTTTCCAAAAGAGCCACTCCACTTTGAAGATATATTCAATCGACAAAAGAGTTATTTTGTTCAACAACAAAAAGAGTTGTTGTGTTTATTATTATAAATTATTTACCCCCATACAGGTACATGGGGTGGGTGACCTCACATTTTAGATAAATAATCCACACAGAGATATGGTAAAAGACTATATATCCTTTTGTCAATTATGTTTATTACTAATAATCTTTGTTTGAGATATTGCTGAGAGTATCCGAGAGGATGAAAATATAAAATCAAAACTACAGGCGCGGACGACTCAAAAAATCACACAGCACAACGTGGAACTTTTGCTTAGCAGCAAAATGAGATATAGTCTAGCTAGGAACGTCAAACTCATTGGACGCGAGCTAAAAGGTGATTGCCACCATCATCAAACCACACCTCTATTAGAAGTAATATTGGTATTCTAAGATATTCTAATTTCAGCTTCACCTTCGGGATAATTCTAAAGTCATACCGAGGGTAACCTTTTCTTTCTTTCAAATCTGAGTGACAACATACTTAGTGTTTTGGAAATTATGTCCAGGTAAGTTCTTGCCTATGTATGTGAAGGATCCCACATTCATGGTTAAGAGGTTACAAGCCTCTTTTCCATAATTGAATCAACTTGTCACTCATTCTGAGCCAAAGATTGTTTGAAATAAAAGACAATCTTTTCGACTGATTGAGTCAAACTACAAGTAGTCTGAGTACCTGAGTCTTGAGAATGTGTAGATTGGGCTCTATATTAAGAACTCGACTACATTCCAACCTTTCCCTAATCTTCTTATTACCCAGTTTTTCGATTTCACTAATATTCAATAATTAGAATAGCTTGTGAATTCTTTGAACGTCATGTTTAAAATCAAACTTTATGAACTACAAGTTTTCTGAATTCTCATATACCTTGAGATATGTAGGAAACTTGATAACGAGGTCCGTCCATAACTCCATGAAACTCGTGCGAAAACCAATCTTTTTAAAGAAACAAATTTGTGGTCAAACAAAGAATTAGGATTGTCAAACTCTCTTTGCCCAGGGTTACTTGCATCCACCTTACCCAAAGGGAGGGGGTAGTTGTTGACACCTAATTTTTTCCCTCCATATCTAAGTTTAGTCCCTAGTTTTTTTAGGTTTAAATAAAATCAAAATATTAATTTCATCCAGATAAAAACTTTCCAAAGTATTTATCTAGGTAATTCTGCCATTTTAAGTAACGATTATATATTTTTTGTATTCGTAGATATGAAATTACATAGTTTTGTTACTTAAATAATTATTTTCTGAAAAAATCAAATTTTAATCAAAGGTTATCTTGAAAACTAATTCAAATGGTTAAAATCTTGATTTAAATACAATTTATTCTCAAAAATAATTTACTTTCGAAAATACTTGTTTGATTTTATCTAATCAAGAATCTTTGGGTTAAATCGGTTAATAATTCATATCAAATCTCATTTAAATTTTAGTTAGTTTATTAAATTTGGTCATAATTGAAATCAATTTGGCCATAATTGCAATGCAATTGGCCAATTAATTTTTAATACGATTTTTAATTTAAATAAAATTGACTAAAATTATGATTTAGGGGCATAATTGCAATATAATTGACCAATTTATTCTCAGTTGGCCAAAATTAAAATTAGATTGGCTAATTTCAATTTAGTTTTGGCTATTTAATAAATATACTAAGCCAATATACCCTTTCAAATCTAAAAATTCAATTTCAAATTTCATATTTATACTAAATTGTACAATTCCACCTCAACCTTGTCCTCTTTCCAATTTAAAATTTAAAATTTGTACTAGATTGAATAATTCCACCTCAACCTCATCCTTTTCCCAATTTGAAATTCAAATTTGTACTACCACCTCAACCTTGTCCTTTGTCCAATTTGAAATTCAAAATTTGTACTAGATTGTATAATTCCACCTCAACCTTGTCCTTTTTCCAATTTGAAATTTAAAATTTATACTATATTGTACAATACTACATCAACCTTGTCCTTTTTTTATTTTGAAATTCAAAATTTTTACTAGATTGTACAATTCAACCTCACCTTATCTTCCAACAAGACTTACCCTTAATTTCAAATTCCCAAATCACCCTTAAATTCTTTCTCCCACATTGGTGGATTGAAAGAATTGAACCCCTTATCCTTTTCTATAAATACTACCATTTTTGGCAGGAAAAAGACCAAGTCTTAAGGGGAGAAAAAGAAACCTTTGATAAAAAAATTTTGAAATTCTTTTAAAATTTTGAGTGAGAGAAATCTTACTTTCTCTTAATTTTTTTAGTTTCTAGCTTTTGGTGTGGCAAAAGATTTCAACGATAGCTCGAGTCTTATTTTTCTGCTTAGAAAAACGTAAACACACCTTTCCTTTTTAGTTTTGTTATCATTTTCTTCTTCTTTTCCTTCTTCGTAGTTTCGTAGTTGTAATTTTATTTGTTGGGATTGTTTGTTGTAGACGACCTTGAAGGCCATAGGATGTTGTGATATCAATATTATGACAATTTTTTTATGTCCATGGTATAAAGTGAGCTAACAATAGCTGAACGTATTTCTTTGACTTTCTTCTTTGATTATTATGATTAGATAGTTAAAGTTTTAATGTTTTCTTGATTAAAATACTATTCATGTCTTGTTTAAATTTGTTGTTGGTGTATATGTTCGCTTTCATCATGTAAAGTTTTTTTCTTTACGTCAAAAAAGAATAGTCGTTGTTTGTTTTGCCTTAATAAATTAGATATATGAAGTTTCAATATTTTCTTCATTAAAATATGTACTCATGCGTTGTTTAATCATGTTATTGATGGATATGTTCGCTTTTAGCATGTAAAGTTATTTTTTTTATGTCAAAAAAGAATAGTCATCATTGTTTGTTTCTCCTTAATAAATTAGATGGATAAAGTTTTGATCTTCGATTGATTAAAATACACACTCATGATTTATTTAAATTTATTTTTGGTGGATATTTTCGATTTTAACATGTAAAGTTATTTTCTTTATGTCAAAAAAGAATATTTAATATTGTTAAGGGTCTGTGATATTGTTTCTCAATTTGAAGTAGTGCGGTACTTGTACCTAGGGACTTGATTTTATTTTTAAAAGAAATATCATAGTGTGTTATATTTGTGGCCTAGAGATTTGCAAAATCACCGCCTAAGGTTGAACTTGACCACTTTGGCATACACGTGATGGTTGACTCATTCACATGTAAAAAATGTAATTTAAGTGCTACTTTTAAGATGTAAGTCCTTTGTCGATCCTTAATTCTTTTGATTAAAAAGGTATTTTTATCCATGATTATATGCCACAATGCAATGCTAAGTTCTTTTGATATATCTATTTTCGTTCATGATTTACTCATTTTCATGCTCAAAACTATCTTTAATTTGCTCTTGTTTAGATTGAAAAGTTGTTAGGGTGATATATTTTGTTGAATTGGTGTAAAACTAAAATAGGTGTTGGTAACACAATTGGACACTTTTTCTTAGAATTAATATTTTACTAATTTTTCTATCTTGTATTTGAATATAATTTCTCAAACATGTTTAATATATGCAATTCACTTTACCTCGCTTAT
Organism: Capsicum baccatum var. pendulum; assembly: GCA_030864225.1. Classification (NCBI taxonomy): domain Eukaryota; kingdom Viridiplantae; phylum Streptophyta; class Magnoliopsida; order Solanales; family Solanaceae; genus Capsicum; species Capsicum baccatum. Next base: position 66,733,145 of record CM061558.1, on the reverse strand, counting down.
TGATTTATTTCGTGAACTATTTTTGTGCATTTAGACGTCCCATTGTTATTCACATACTACCATGAATATCTCTTCAAATTTGTTGATTGACTCCACTTGGTATTGAAAAACTGTTATTGCATTAGTATGCCTTGTACTTCATATTTAAGATGTCATAAAAATATTTTCTCATCTTATGCTCATTCTCCTTTTCTTTCTTTGATGAAAGCATGTTTTACTTTATCATATCATTGTATTTGGTGCAAATATGTGTTAATCTATAAGGAATATTTATTCAAATTTTAACTAACTATACTTGCGGATTCATGTCTTCTTTCCAAGGGTTAGTTGATTATATTATGCCAAATTCAATTTTTCTGTAAGATTGTTTAAGAGATGGGTTAATTTCTTTTTGGTTGGATAATTTGGTTTTCTTTGATATCATAATTTACTATTTCTTTATTCTTGAGAATGCTATTTTTTCCATCTCATCATTTATCGATTAAGTGTAGAATTTTCTAACACATTAATTGAGTTTTATTTTTCTTTGTATGAATCTACTTTGGAGTTCGAATGGACTCCTTTTCTCTAGCATTTCTTAATGGGCCAATGAGGCCCACCTTTCGAGCCAAGTCCAAAATTTAAGTCCAAAGTCGACTACAAGGCTTACGGGTGTAAGAAAATGGATGAATAAGAAAAATGGGTCAAAACAATTGACGAGGTCGCTAAAAGACTTTAAAAGTCTCGGTTTTATTATTGTCTTATTTTTATTGATTCATTTAGTCATTTATTATTCATTTATTTGGGGCCTCGAAGCCAAAGTTGCAATCTAATACAAGTGAAGAAGATTTTGGGCTTCAAAAGTCCAAAAAGATAGCTTAGGAGAGGTTATGAGCCAAAATCCCAAATATTTAGAGTAGCACAGGTGAAGATGGGTCAAAAGCCAAATTTGCTTAGGACAGGGTTTATGGATTTGGGCCTAATGGCCTAAGTCTTTTGGTCTCCCCATTTTCCCTTTATAAGCTAACTGTTTTAGTTTTCTTAGAATTAGTTAAAAATTCTCGCTGAGTCATCAAATTCTGTTTTTCACAAATGAAGAAAACAAATTTTTCCTTAATTTATTTCTTTTCAAAAATTAATTTCCCTTTTTAAAGTTAGTAAAAAAAAGTTGTTTTCAAATAGTCTGGATAACCGCAAGTAAAAAGATACTCTTGATACCTTAACAACCTTTCAAGAGTATTAATAGGAAACACTTTCTCGGAATTTCTAAACTTCAAAGATTTTTTCTGTTTTTAATCTTTTAAGTAATATTTTCATTTTTTCTTGATATTTTCTCAAAAATCAAGTGGCAACCCTATAATTTATTAAATTATTTAAAAATCTTCTTTAAAATTTTGAAATAGTTTAAATAGTCGAAATCAAGTGTTTTTAACCCTTTCTAATATGGGCAAAATAGGTATGTATCCTATCATTAAATCCATAAAATTATTTAAGAAAATAAATTTTCACTAGGGTGAAAGAAAAACCTTGTTCAAACCCCACATACCAAAACTTATAGGTATCTTGAAGGAAAAATGGAGTTTGGAGCCTTGGAAGTAGAACTTTGAGAAGAAGCCCTAGTTTGTTTTCTCTTAAGAGAGGAGAGGAGAAAGAGCGAAGAAAAATTACAAAATGATAAATAAAAAATATTTATTGAGTAATTTAAGTTGTGAGTAAATATTTCAAGGTAAGGAAAGGACCACACTACCCTTAAGAAACCTAATAAAAATTATAGAAAGTTCCCATCTGACGACTTGGTTGACGACCCGTCAACCTATTAAAGATTCGTCGACTCAGGTCGTTAATCTCTGGACATTTTTTATCTTTACTGTTAAGGTTGATGACTTAAATTAATGGGTTGTCAACCAATTGATGGATCGTCAACTTAGGTCGTCAATCTCTGGCAGACTAACATCCTCAAGTAAAATGAGCATAACTTTCTATTCCATATCATATTAAGGTGAAATTAGATGTGTTAAGTATCTTTCATTTGGTGGGTTTTGTGCTTGAATAAACTTTCATATACAAAGGGTTAGGATCATTTAAATTTTACTTAAGAAGAATCTTGTCACGACTCAAACCAGGGCCTGGTCATGACGGGTATCTCAAGTCCACCAAGGACTGGAGACCACCCCCTTTACCTACTTAACCAGAACACAATATAATATAACAACGGAATTCTAAATCTAGAGCAAGATAGATAAGTATGAATCAAAAGAAGTCTAAGAATTCAACAACCAATCCCAAGTCCACAGTAATCCATAAACCCTCAATAAAAAAATCAAAATCAACCTAAGTCGGGACATGCCCCTTACGATAGCCAAAACTAGACCAAAGAAAGGTATACAACATAAGGAAAGCAAATCATGAAATGAAGTCTTCTGAAATATGGAAGCTCATCGCTTCAAGCTGACTTACAAACTTATCCAACGATCACCTATCACCGTGCAGGAAAAATAGAAGTATGGCCAGTTCCTGCATCATGTGGGGATGCATCATCTGAAAATGGTTAGCTGTTGGAGTGCTAGTATGTAACTCAGGGTTAAAGGATAAAATAATATTGTGACCTATAATACAAAAAACCATTAAAAATATTGCACAATGTCATATGCAATACATACATATCTATACATACACATACACATACATATATATCTGTCATATAATGGGGTATGGAACAAGGCTTAATACGAACCTTTAAAATCTTAGACTGGTTTGTGTTGCATAACCGTCGTAATAAAGGAACCCACGGGCTATATGGGCCTAGCTCTCCTCTAGTTAGAAGGGCCCCAGTGGGTGTAGCCATATGAACTAGAGGATAATCGTACATGCATATGCCTTATAGAGGACTCGAACCTCCCAACGTATAACAAGGTGACTTAAGCACCAAATCATGGATATATAAGACTCGAACCTCCAAATTATATAATAAGGGGAACTAAAATCTCTTGGGCATTTAGACCTGCACATTTGCAACCACGATTTCCAGTATTGGTCCCTCGTGACCACCACTTTTACTACCTGGCTACACAATCCTATTTTAAGCCCAATTAAAAATATTTAGCACACATTCCCATTAATTGAACAAGTTATGCATCAAGGCATCCTATTCGTATCATCATACCAACCCCACTTGAAAGTTTACTATCATGGCGTATCCATCATCTATCACACAGGGAAATTCATGAGCCCTTAGGTTCAAGTTATCCATTCATACGGGGAATCCATGTACCCCAAAGTTCAATGAAATCAATCCATGGTTCATGAACCTTTTATGCCAATGAATTTGTATAAGTGAGCAAGTCAAACTATAAGACAAAACGATATTGATTATCAACTTCACAATTTGGGTTAGGGGAAACACAATTTTCGAAACCATTTATCAAGGAAAAATCATCAAATTAGGGATAACCATTACCTCTTATTTTATTTACAATTTCCATAAACCCTAATGAGTGATAAATCAACATTGTAAAGCATAATGGTTCAATAGTAATCATGAGAAAATATGAAATGAACTTATATCCAAAACACTCAACCCATAGTTCAAAACCCAATATCAAAACCATGAATAATAAGCCTTTTATGCCATTACTAAAATACAAGTATGGGAAAAGAGGTACATGCCTTAGACACACAAGGATTTGGGAGCAATTGGGAACTTAGACCCCAGAAGATGAACGTACGATGAAATCCTTATGCTTTATTAGGGTTTTGAGTTTGAGAGCGTAATTGGGGAATTTGGTCTCTTAAAATGAAAAAAATAGGCTATATTATGCTTAAGGATCATACATAGGTGAAAAGACCCTAATGCCCCTCATCCCAAGTAAACAAAAAAAAATCTTCTCAAATTTAAATCATCAGCGTGGCATAGATCTTATCGCAGATATTATCCTCCATGACACGCTGACCCTCACTAGTTCCTCATGAAAATGCTCATAACTTTTTGCTCGGGTATTGGATTAAGGAAAAATCAGATGTGTTGGAAAGAGGAATCGATTATCTTTAATATCGTGGGTCTTAAGCCCTAAAATTCAATATATTCCAGATGCTATACACGTTCAAAGTTGACCCTTGTAGGATCAAATACTAAAATTTGGTCGAATCAAAAGTTGTTAACTCAACTTTTCTCTAAGTATTTCCTATGAAAATATTTTACCTTAATAGCACTTAAAACACTAGGTAAATGGTCGTGACACTTATATTTACATAGGAATCATTGTCTTCGAGTCTATAAACATAGGAATAATGGTTTAGATTCTAGCCCAAAAATACGGGGTGTTACAAATCTCAAACTAGAACTTAGACAAAAGAGGAGTTTTCAATTTAACTATGTTTTATGGACTTCTCATGACCCTAAAACACATATTAAACCACTAAGAACATGCTTGAACTTTATGAGTGTTACAATAACTCTCGCTTTGGATCAATCATCCTCGAATGAAGACTGATTTGGGATGAAAAGAATGTAGTTACTAACATGAATCTGAATTTCTAAAATTGATCATGTTTCACAACTGGAATCACCTTTTGACAGAGTGTTGACTCAGTTGATACACATGGAATTTGAACACATACATAGCAATCGTATGGAATAATGTAGACATGAAATTAGAAGAGCAGAATGCTAGGAGAAAGATCTATTACTCCTGTTGAATCAAAGTTAGGAATAAAAAAATAAGGGTACTTGGCATTCATGTCTGTGCATGAAGGATATAACTGAGCTAGAAAGATAAAACCCCTAACATGAAATTGATTTTTAAGATAACTTGATGGATTATAAGGAGTTAATTCATGCTGAGAGTTTAGAACTGAATTAGAGAATTCATGACACAATCGTACATATCGAATTGTGAAGTGATAGCTAATGCAATGAAATTTCTAAGAGTTACTAAGAAAACAATATAAGTTTTTCTTAAATTCTCCTTATCATATTTTCTAATAACAATCGAGGGAAATTTTTTTGTGTATGATCTGAACATGGAATTCGAATAAGGAATTGAAACATGATTTAATTAGTCTAATATGTTGATATAGGTTCATATAATAGAGATGGTATAGACTCAAACATGAGACATACTCTGTCTAAAACTATATAACATGGAATATAAGCACATAAAACAGAAGCAAGAATACAATTACTATGTCGTAAGCAATGCAACTGCAATTTTAAAGCTTAAAAACACTTCTCAAACACACTTCTGAGCTATATCTTTACACAAATATTGCATTTCATTTGATGCAATGTATAACGTTCACATGGGTACATATGACTGCACCTACCAAAGTCTGAGTTGATCTATATTGTTTCACCTTGTTAAACCCTAACTTAAAGTCACAAGGTATTGTACATGACATAATAATACTAGTCTAAACTATGTACTGTATCTTTTCAGAGATCTCATCTCAAGAATAATATTTCTTACCCCTTCAACAACTAATCCCGAGCATTAACTAGGAATTCACTAGTAGACAACACATTCATCCACTTAGATACCAATATTACATTCAAGCCTATTTTTATAACCACGTATGAACTTCTAGGAAACTAAATCATTTAAGAATTTTCTCATCTTCTCTAATACCTCTATCAATAATAATTTCATAGACTATCTCCAAAAAGGTACACCAAAATTCTCAACTAACTATTTCTTATATCGAAAACGTGCCCTAATCTCTCTCCATACTTATGATCTTATATAAAACAAGCATACAACAATTCTCCCTAATAAGGACATCTACTCTCTCCCATTATATCATTTTTTATCTATTTTTGTCACCACTATCTTAATATAAGGAGAGGACACTGAATGGATAGAATATGAGGACCCAAAGAATAAAAGAATACCATATATATCTTTAACACTTAACTGTGGTTTGATGAATAGAGTAGCATAGGCATGGATTTGTTAATAAGATTTAACTGAGGACATACATGAAATAATGTGAATTTCACTAGTAATTAAGGGAATATCATGAGTTCATGGTACTGAGCATACTATAAAACATAAATTAATATACTTCATGAGTTACTTAACATAAGACTAGAATACAAAGATTCATAGGGCATGACTAGGATCACAAAGTGAATCTATTACTTCTTTTACTAGAAGCTAAGAATGAACATGATTATGCATTAAGCATATAACCATTGGTCGAGGGTGTGGCTTTATCATGCAAGACATGGGTAGAGCATCATAATGACTGAAATTCAAGGAATAGGCTAGAGTAAGAATGGATCACTATCTCATCATAACTCTTATTGAAATTTATCACAATCTAATTCACAAGACTTGATTTGGGTCTTTACCCCACCATCTCCCCCTTAGATCAAATCCAACATTCTAAGCTTACTGGGTTATTCCATATCCTCAAGACTAAGCCATAAGTTCTTTACTCTAATGGTCTACACATGAATGCTCAACTCACACATATAAACTATATCTAGAAATTACAAACTTCACTCTTGGACATTCCTTTAATAGATACCACCCTTACTTTCTCTAGCTTTAATAATCATCATCATATATTTACACACTTCTTGGTAAACATAAAGGTAGGTATGTTTACCAATAAAAACTCTATTCAATAATCAAGGTACATACTTTCTCCTCTCATAGATTCTATCTGTAACGAAGAGTTAAGGAGGAATTTGACTACATATCATATTATGTATTGACCACATAATTCATATGGATGAGGACATAAAATTACAAATTAACGGGCATAAAAACATACTAATGGGCTCCTCTCAAGTCCTTCATGCAATTTTTAAAGTTTATGATAGTTAAATCTAAGAGTATCATATCGAAAGGAATTAAGATTTAGTATTTATATTATCTCAAGAATGAACATAGTTAGAAAAATTTAGAATAACACATGGATCAACATAGGTTTCTAAGAGGATAGCTTTACTATGATGTAGAGTATGAAAAAAGGATAATATTTCCTAAATACCATGTAGCCTCCTAGTAATAAGTGTGGTGCAAAACGCATCCATAAACAAGACTCAACTAGAAATGAATTTTTAGACACCCTAGGTCACTTAAACCTTGTGCTCTGATACCAATTTTGTGATGCTTCGAGACTACCTTCTAGATGTCATACGATGCTTAGGACTACAAGAAGTCATAAATCTAACTAATGGCATCTATACAAACTGAGTCATATTTAATTCACTTAATAGCATGGAGGAAGCTAGTATTTGTTCATAAAAACATAAGAACATATTATCAAATTTAAAGTCTATCACCATAAATGAAAATAGTCCCAATATGACAAATAACTGCAAAACTACTATATCTGACAAGCCTTTAACATACTGAAGAGTCGCTAGAACAGAGTCCCAACTAACCCAAAATCATGGGAGCCTAAACTAATGAAATAAACTAGGAAACCACAACCAAGTCCTTGAAACATGAGGACACACCAACTAGAGGGGAGTAGGCACTGACAATCATACCTCATTATGAGTTTGAAGGTGAACACCAGAACCTATATCATGATAGGATCTATAGGATATAGGGTATGCGTCAGTACTTATGAAATATATTGAGTATATTGGGGTGAATTTAATAAGTAAAACTAGTATATATCATTGAATAAATACACAAATGCCAAGTGTATATAAACTCACCATATTTCATGACTGTAGCTGAAAGCAAATATGTCAAAAAGCATAAGTAGTAAGCATAATATAGTAAAGTCAGTAAGTCGTTACATTTAGTTTCAAAAATCAATATTTCCATAGGAGATTCTCTTAACGGACATAAACTATGTGAGAAATATGGAGTCCAACATATACCTTATTGGAATGTTGTAATATACCTTATTAGGGGTATAAAGCCATGACTGGTGCAATCACTAAACTGAGCCTATTTAGGAAAATATAATACCTATGGTGGCACATAGTTTCTAGGACTGGAATACGCTAAACCCTCGCCCCTCATTGCTAAGTATTAATCTCAAAATCATACTAGTGCTCATAATATATTTGAAATTCACCTTAAAATAAGCATATGAGTTTATGAGTCTGAAAACCACAATATGCTCTTATTTCTATTTCATATCCATAAGTACATATGTGAATTTCATATTAAATCTAAACTAGTAAGTCTAAATTTCTTATAAACTGAGTAAATCATACTGAAAACATACACATTTACCAACTTATGCTATTTCATGTCGAGAACTTCAAAATTTAATTCATAACATCAACTAGATGAGTCAAAACATGAGTAAACCATGAATTCTGGTAATAAATAGAGTTTAATTCATAAGGAAGCATCATAGTTTCAAAATCATGTAAAGTGGGTATGAACCCTATTGATTGAATTTGCAAAAATTATTTATGAAATAATGTGTTCACGACCCAAACTAGGGTATGGCCATGACAGGTATCTCAAGTTCGCCAAGGATTGGAGACCACCCCCTTTACCCTAGCCAATTAGAACATAATACAACTAGCAGTAGGTTAATTTCAAATATATAGCAAGATAGAGCTGAGTTTTGAATATATAACAAGATAGTTAAGCAACTAGCTTATAAAATAAATCTAAGAACTTTAACATACATAAAAATCCACAGTAATCCATAAGCCTCTAACAAACCAACATCAATCTAAGTTGGGACATGTCCCCAATGATAGCCAAAAGAAAATCAAAAGATAGTCTATGTCGTAGTGAAACCAAAACATGAAATGAGGGTATTTCAAAGAATGAAAGCTCACCACTTCAAATATGAATCACGAGCTATCCAAGAATCACCTATTACTGCATAGGGAAATAGAATTGTTTCTGTTTCCTGCATCACGTAGGGATACATTTTCCAGAGACGGTTAATGGGGTGAGCACTAGAATGTAACTTAGGGAAGGGATAAATTAATGCCATCATAAAATCAATTAAAAATCATTCCAAAATAATGCACATAATTAAATACTTACATATAACATATCGTGATAGGGAACAAGACTTAGCATGACAGTAAAACATTAGCTTGGACTGTATAGCTCAAACTATCATTCGTACCTATGGGATATATGGTTCTAGCTCTCCCTGTTAGTTGGATACATCTCCCTCCCTACTGGTTGGGCCCTAATTCGTGTTAGCCGCATAAATTAGAGAAATCCAAGGATGGTCCAAGGCCATCAAGGCTACAACAATTTGAAAATATATACATGTATATAATGTGTAATCTATGCACATGGTCATAAAGACCAACCCACACACCACAAACATGATTTCCAATATTAGTCCCTCGGGACCTCTATCTTCACTGCTCAGCTATGCAAACCCCTTTAAGCCCAATTAAAACATTTATATATTATCACCCATTAAACCAAGGATCATCCATTAACGCACATACCATTGTTATCGCCATTCGAATTATGCTTTCAAACTTATAATTATGCCAAACCAATTCCATCAACTTGGGGGAATGCCATGGCCCTCTTAGTTCATTAAATCAAGTTTAAAATAAAAACACAGCCAACAAAGACTTAAAAACTCTTTATATCCATTTAACCATTTATGAAATACAATAGCTTAGGGGAGTAAGTCAAATCATGTGATTATCCATATTTCAAAGCCAATTATGAAATTGGGTTGAGGGCAACACAATTTAAAAAACCAATTCAAAGCCAAAATTATCAATTTAGGAGAGTGCCTCGAGTCCCATCCTATTCAACATACCCATGCACCTAATGGGTTTCAAAATACATCAATAAATTATAAACAATAGCATTAAAACCATGGAAATCTAATTCAAGTAACAATCATTCTAAAACCCTCAACCCAAATCAAAATCCATATTTAAATTCGTATGAATAACCACGAAACACATGATTTTATATGAAAAAGGTTTAGGAAAGAGATACATGTTTAAAAGTATCACAATTATGGAAAGAAATCACCACTTGGAAGCTCTAAATAATCAACCTTGAGAAACCCTAGCTTGTTCTTGACTTAGGGATTTGAGAGAGTTTGAAAGTGTGTTTGATTATGTTTTTGGATGATAATGAGGTCCCAAAAAGGTTCTAAGATCGTGGGTCATAATTTTAAAAAAGTGGAACTATCTAAAGTACCCTTAACAAAATACTAAAAAGTTATTGCCAATGACTATGGGTCTCCTTATAACTTGTGAGGACATGTTTTGAGACGTCATGATGAATCATAGTCTTGGAAGAAACATGGGTCCTCCTCACTAGCTTGACTACAAAAATAACCCTGCAACTCGTAAAGAGTCATTATGACTCATGACATCCCAGCCGTAGTCACAACAGAAACCTTGCCTATTACACTGGTTTGGTTATAGATAACACCTATATGACTCGTATAGAGTCTTCATGAGTCATTAGGTGGGTGTTGTGGTTAGGAAATAAGACATAGACAAACTTATTAGGCACCCTACGACTCAAACCCTGGGACTTATAAAGAGATCTTACGACTTATTGTGTGATTCATTAGTTACATAGTAGGCTCAAATCTCAAAATTTTCAAAGGCCAAAATTTTGGGATGTTACATTCTCCACCCGAAGATCATTCATCCCCGAATGATAAGTCAAGTCATACCTTAGAAAAATCCTAAGACCAAAACACAACCACAATTTCCTTTAACTAATTTAGAAAACAAAGATAATAAGGAAAACAAATACCTTAAGCACAATTTTCTAATTCGGGGAACAAGTATAGATATCTAGACTGCATGTCCTCTTTAGCTTCCTAAGTAGCTTCTTATACCTTTTGATTCCTCCATAGAACCTTTACCTGTAATGCCCTGAATCTGGTACCCAAAACACTACACAGTGCTCATTACCCCAAAGGACCACAAGCTAATCCATGACTGATATCTGTAACTGAGCACTGAATAATATGCTATAAATATATGAAATATAAGCTGTAAGGCCATAAGGTTCAAAACTAAACTAATACTGAATATAAAATAATGTTTGTAATGGGGTATAACAATACCCAAAAAAGAAATAAACTATCTGAAACATGATGTAGTCTGAATGCCTCTAAAACTGATTGAAAACTGTGGAGTTGATAGGTCATGTCCCCAACTAACTCCGAACTACTAAAATAATAAAGTAATACAATAATCACACTATCCTCGAATGATGAGGACTCACTGCTAGTCGAGCTTTTGAACGTCTGATCTACTAAGTTGGGAGCTCATGCTTTTAAACCTATGGCATAAAACACCATAGCGCAAATGCATCAATACAATTAAATATACTGGTATGAAAGTGAGGTAAGCTGAATGCAAGGGTTCATATGCATGAACAATAATAACTGACTGATGACATAAATATAAACGCGTGAGAGTACATGTATGAATACATAAACTAGAAATGGGATCATAAAAATACTAAATACTGATGTACTGCCATCAGAGTTTACTAATACTGGGATACTGAATAAATGAGTCTATTGGTGATATGAATTACGGAGTTTACAGGTAACCGATATCTGAGGTTACTCGTACTATATTACTGATAACTAATAACTAAGTATACTGATACTGAAAAACTATCTGAATTTTTTACTAGACTGGGTGACTATTTCTGACAGTTCTAAATCTAAAAAACTATCTAAGTTTTAGACTTAACTGGATGACTGAATCTGATAGTCCTAATTCTGATGGAACTGGCTGAGTTCCATACTGAGCTGAGCGACTGTAACTGACAGTCCTGATATCTGTAGATATGAACTAAGTTCTATTACTGGGACTGAATCTGAAACTAAGACTGTGGGAGATAATCATCTAACCGACATGCCCTGAATCTGAACAAATGGGGTCCATTATGTAACCCTAACTAGAAAGGTGTCAATACCGTGCCATGAGTAAAGACAAGCTATGAGTAAACCCTCTCTGACAGGGAGCTTTTTCGTCAACCCCTCCTATAAGGAAAACTCAAAGTAGATGAATAGTCCCTAGACTCGTAGGGGTACATCTCGACCTACACATGCTATGTAGTTCTGGAACACAAAGATTGCTACTAAGGATCATACCCTCTACTGGCTAACAGGTGGGCCCTTATCCCTGGGTTCACTCAGTGTTGAATCTTACTCTCAACTGAATAACACTGAACTGATTTTCCTAGTTCACACTAGGCATGACTGAGTTATTACTATTGGTACAGTTTTACTGAACTGAACTGAGTTCACTGAGTTCTGTTAAATGATGGAATACTATTGAATTCTGTCAACTGATAGAATGCTACTAAGTTCTGCTAGCTGACTAAGTTACTAAGGTTAGAACTGAATACTAAAGAGATATGATAACTGAATGAGATTACAAAGATTACTGAGATCACTGAGATTATTGGACTGATATTGAATTTACTGAATTTTTTTTCTGAGTCACATGACTGACTGAGTTCTACTGATCATGGATTGACTGTGAGTATCATAAAAACTGACACTGGCTCTAGGCACACATCTAAATTATTTGGTACAAGTACCCCCATGACTCGATATCATAATAAGTAAATCATGGAACAACGTTAAAAGATCAACAACGGCTATATGTTTATCATTAATTCATTTAGACATTTCAACAACCACTTGAGGTGCTTTACTTATACATGAATAGGGAATACGTATTAGCATACTATAACATGGCATTATTTCATTCTCATAAAATAATTTGTCAAACACTTGCATGATACAACTTGCACATAACGAGCATGGCATGATTTCTTCCACTTATTAACTCACATGAGAAATTCATCAAACACTTGGTGAGCATAACATATGCCCATAACCCTATACAACAAATAGGCATCATAATTCACATTCCCATTGGCAAATTTCAAGGGTTTAACATGATGTCACATGATACTACACATATATCACTTTACTTCACATAGATATTATAATTAAATCATGAACTAGAGAACCCATTAACATAATAGTCATGAACACAATCAAACTAAATCATGAAGTTCATAAAATAAAACTATCTTGAGTTTTGAAAAGGTTTCTTGGACTCCAAGGATGGAAGAAACCCTTGTATGAACACTTGACATACCTTAGTTGGTGAATTCTTAAAGGTTGATGGTGGGTTTCCTTGGAAATCGAGTCTTGAATTGATAGCCCTAGGGTTTTGTTCTTGAGGATTTTGTGAATAATTAATAGGATTAGCCCAAAGAGGGCTAAATTTCGTGTTATAAAGGCTGAAGGGTGTGGGAAAAAGACTAAAATAACCTTGAGATACGACTTTTAAATTAATGAGAACTGGGCACCGAAGCTATCAACAATGTAGTGCGTCATGGCATCGATGCAATAGTCATTGCGTCACACCATCATCATATCGAGCCTCAATACTTTCGCCCTGGCAACTTTAATAATATCAACCAACACGATTGGTGATGTCGCACACTAAGATCGCGTTGGTCAATTATTTTGGGATTTTGAACGTGGTCTAAATGAGTTTTAAAAAATCCAAAACTTGTCCAGGAACACCTATTGATCTTCTTGGTCATGAATTAGAAAGAATACGTACCATTAAAGGACATTAACATCACGAAATGAGATTGCAAACTTTCAAAGGTTAAAATAAACTTTGTATGGAAACTTAGTTAGAACCTTCTAAGTATGGGACCCCCTTAACAAGCATAAATGGACTGAATTAAGCTTAGAATTTTCTGGGGTCTTATAATATCTCCCCTTTGGGACCATTCATCCTCAAATAAGACTAACTGAGATGGGGAAATGATAAGCTGAAGTACATGCTGAACATGAACAACTAAAACATGAGTACATGACTGATATTACTGATTTGCTGAAATTTATTCTGAGCATGCATATCTGATGTATGATTTCATGACTGGTATGAATCATAAGCTTCATATATTATACTTAACTTGCATATCTGATGCATGAATACATTATTGATCTGACACATAAATACATGACTAAATATGCATTGGTAATTCATACCAAGTTTTTAATGGAAATCTAAGCATGACACTAGATAAGTTCAAGGGATACTATTTCCTTAAACTAAAAATGCTAATTAGCGTAAAATTAATTACTAGATTTGCATGAGCGGAAACACATGAAAGTAACTGAGTTTGGAACATGATACATGATATGGATATGGTGATCTGAATTGAGTACCTTAAATACGTGGCTTACGGTCGTGATCGGAGTTTGAGGGTTAACTCATAAGTACTCCTTACCCCAACTGGATTTATTAGAAAAAGAGAGAGTGGCATGTTTATTTCATGAAGGTTTGGGGAATTATAGTGTATCTCCTCCTTGGGACACTATGTCCCTTGAAAAATACTGGCCTGACTTTGCTGAGATACTGAGGAAAACTGGGAGGATGCACAAGGAACCTAGAAATTGAATCATGACTGATTATCTGGGATTTGAAACAGAGGCATGATACATGAACTGGGCTGAACAAGTAACTACCTGGTTAGTCCATCTTAGAATGATCATATTCCTGAGACTCTGGATAGTGCGACTAGATGGAAAGATGGGAAACCACACCATCTGAACTTGTCTATCTGGCTACTAAACTGAATTACTGGCTGCTTAACTAAGTCATACTGGAAACTTTTACTCGATTGAAGCATTCCTGTGACACTCTTTTTGTAGAGTTCTAGTAACTGAAGGGAGATAGTAAATTTTGGCCTAATCTGAGGAGGACATCAGACTAGGAGATGACTATATGGCTACGATTCTTGTATTAGGAGAAAAGGCCTATGAAACATCATCTAAGATAAAGTGACTAAGCCTTTACACTACACTGAGACTACTAAAAAGATTCACATGGGTGTTGAGCACGAATGCATAAATATACTAATAGCTGAATATTGGGTCTGTAAGGCTGAATTGTACTTAGCCTGAAAGGCTGGACTTAGACGATAGAGTATTGTACATAGAAGGTAATGACTGACTGGATAACATGAGGTAACTGAGCATGAATGATTCAAAACTGTATTACCTTAAGAACGCAAGACCAAGTGTCTAACATAATTTAGAAATATTCTGTAAACTTAGGTACTGAAATGCTAATAACTGAGTAACTGATGTCCATATACTATAGTAGGGTAATCCTAAAAGTGAACTGAGTTTATGATCTAACTAGATTAGGACTGGGACTGAGATTGTAGCTAAGATGGTAATTGAGACTGTAACCCTAGCTAAGACTGTAACTGGGGATGAATGCTGGTTCCTAATAATTGAGGGTTAGACTGGTACTGAAGTAATGAATCTTGATGGCTAAATAACTGATAACTGAAGGCCATGGTTCTGTAGGACTATATGAGTCCTTTACTGAATATTGATTACTGAATGACGCTGTAACTGAGGGCTGAGGGATAGAACATCAACACCATGGATTCACCGAGGGGTCTAAACTATGGATATACATGACATAGTCTAAATTTTTAACAGATCATTAGGACCATGAGTTGCATAACCTGATTCTAAAATTTATGTGTTCATGGGACATGATTTGTAACACTAAGTGAAATGGGATTCCTCATACTAGGAACTTGAAATGTATACAATTCTATTGAAAGTGTGAATATATGCTGGGTTCACGAAATTATGACGTGATGCATGTGTAAGTATCGTGATGGTTGAAGTAAAAAACCTTGCACTAATATAGGAATGGGTCGAAAATCACCTTTCCTTACTTATTTCCTATCCATACTGGTATTACTACTAGAACTTGAAGGCCTGGCTTTCTAAGGTACCATAACCGGACAGTTCCTGCATACCTATCGGGCTATGATAGACTGACCCGCTGGGTGGAGACTGAGAAAGTTCCTATTAACATCTGGTTTGACCTTAAAGTTGACTTTTAAAAGAAAAAGAAGCTCCTAAAGCTGTATAAGTGTAAACATATAAATAAGGAATCTGTAACATACCAGTGGCTACATCCAGAGTACTTTTCAGATCCTATTGAGACTGAAGTGCACAGAGTCTGTTTGGGTGTTGCCCACTAATAGGGATGGAATTGGCACCCTGCTGATTTGAGTGATCGGACTGAGCTTATGGATGATCATGCTGACTTCGTGGATCGGGTATAGGAAAGTCTCAGACCTTGTGACCTGACTCGCCACATTCAAAATACACATTACTGCCTGCTCTACACACACCCTTATGATACTTACCACTCTCTTCGCAAAGAGGATGAGTGTGAATAATGCTTGTACTACCCTGGGTTTTGGAGATTGGTGCCCCATCCCTGCAGTCATTTTTGAACTTTGGTACTAGTTCACTAGCTGAAGAGGGAACTAGAACTAAAAGTTTCTGACTATACTGAGAACGGTTACCACCCTGCGACCCTGGTTGAGAAAAACTATAACTACCTGTTCTGTCTCTCTTATTCTCTCTTTCCTTATTTTTAAGTTTTTGCTCTTCAATCTACTGAGCATGGACCATAAGTAAAGATGTGTCCATCTCCTTAATCAACATCACAGTCCTGCACTTCTTAACCACACTACCTGATACTCCAGACTCAAACTTTCTCATTCTAGATCTACTGTCTGCTACTATATGGGGAGCGTACCTGGCTAACTGGGTGAACTTGAGAGAGTATTCTTTTACACTCATGCTACCTTGTCTGAGATTGATAAACTCTAATACTTTGGATTCTTTCTGCTCTAGGGGAAAGAATCTATCTAGGAAGGTCGTAGCAAACTCATTCCATTCTATGTGCCCTGCATCTGTACCCCGATCTACCTTCCACTGTTTAAACCACATATGGGTAACATCTTGTAGATGATAGGAGGCTAACTTAGCACTCTCATTGGGATTCACTCCCATGATATCTGTGACTTTTTGAACTTAGTCGAGAAACTTCTATGGATCCTTTTCGGACTTAGAACCAGAGAATAGGGAAGGATTCATTCGGGTGAAGTATCGAATCCTAGTTGTAGCTAAATTAGCCACTGGATTGGCTGGAATGACAATTGTTCATTCATTCTGAGCTATGAATGAATTAGCTAGAGTAGTGAATACAGTCCTGAATTCTGCATGGGAAACATGTTCGTCCAGGGGATCTGCTTGAACGGGCTGAGGTGATGACTGATTACCGGTTCTCCTTTCGCTAGCCCCTTTAGGAGGCATGTTTGGTAAATGAAAAGAAAATAAGATTAGAATGGGAGTTAAATTTGAACTCATGCTCACTGATACGACATGAATAACAAAAAAGGGGAAACTGTTCCTAAAACAACTCATAGCCACCTATCCATAAGTGTGGTGCACAATACACCCATGCACAAGACTACCTAATGTGGCTTTTCAGACTTCCTAGGAAACTGTTGAACCTTAGGATTTGATGCCAAGTTTGTAACGCCCCAAATCTGGTACCTAGAATACAATACAGTGCTCATGACCCTAAAGGACCACAAGCTAACCCATGACTGATATCTATAAATGAGCACTGAATAATATACTATAAATATATAGAATATAAGCTGTAAGGCCATAAGGTTCAAAACTAAACTAATACTGAATATAAAACAATGTCTGTAATGAGGTATAACAATACCCAAAGCTGAAATAAACTATCTGAAACATGTTGTAGTCTGAATGCCTCTAAAATTAATTGAAAATTGTAAGGTTGATGGAATATGTCCCCAACTAACTCTGAACTACTAAAATAATAAAGTAATAAATAATTATGCTATCCTTAAATAATGAGGACTCACTGTTAGTCTGGTTGGTGAACGTCTGATCTACTAAGGATGCTTGGGAGCTCGAGCTTCTATACCTATGGTATAAAACACCATAGCGCAAATGCGTCAGTATGATTGAATATACTAGTATGCAAGTGAGCTAAGCTAAATGCAAGGGTTCATATGCATGAATAATAATAACTAAGTGATGACATGAACATGAACGCATAAGAAATACATGCATGAATACATAAACTAGAAATGCGGTCATGACAATACTTAATACTGATGTACTGACATCTGCGTTTACTAATACTGGGATACTGAATAACTAAGTCTATTGATGATATAAATTATGGAGTTTACAAGTAACCGATATCTGAGGTTATTCGCACTATATTACTGATAACTGATAACAAAGTATACTGATACTAAAAATCTATCTGAGTTCTTTACTGGACTAGCTGACTATATCTGACAGTTCTGAATATGAAGAACTATCTAAGTTCTAGACTGAACTGGATGACTATATTTGACAGTCCTAATTCTGATGGAACTAGCTGAGTTCCATACTGAGTTGAGCAACTGTATCTGACAGTCCTGATATTTATAGAACTGAACTAAGTTCTATTACAGAGACTGAATCTGAAACTGAGAATGTGGTAGGTAATCATCTAACTAACATGCCCTAAATCTGAACTGGTGGGGTCCAATATATAACCCTAGCTAGAAGGGTGTCAGTATCATGCGACAGGTAAAGACAAGCTGTGAGTAAACCCTCTCTGATGGGGAGCTCTTCTGTCAACCCCTCCTGTAAGAAAAAGTCAAAGGAGATGAATATTCCCTAGACTCGTCTGGGTACATATCGACCTATGCTGGCTACGTAGTTCTTGAACATAGGGATTGCTACTAAGGATCACACCATCTACTAGCTAACAGGTGAGCCATCATCCCTGTGTTAACTCAACGCTGAATCCTACCTCAAACTGAATAGACACTGAACTGATTCCTAGTTCATACTAGGCATGACTGAGCTATTACAAATGGTACAATTTTACTGAACTGAACAGAGTTCACTGAGTTCCATTGAATGATGGAATACTACTGAATTCTATCAAATGATAGAATTCTACTGAGTTTTGCTAGCTGACTGAGTTACTGAGGTCTGAACTAAATACTCCTGAGATCTGATAACTGGCTGAGATTATACAAATTACTGAGATCATTGAGATTACTGAGATCACAGAGATTACTGGACTGATACTGAATTTATAGAATTTTCTTGAGTCATATAACTGACTGAGTTCTACCTATCATGGATTAACTGTGAGTATCATGAAAACTGACACTGGCTCTAGGCAAACAGCTAAATTGTCGGGTACAAGTACCCCCTGGACTCGATAGCATAATAAGTAAATCATGGCACAAGCTTAAAATCTCAATAGTGGCTATATTTTATCATTAATTCATTTAGACATTTCAATAACCACTTGAGATACATTACTTGTACATGAATGGGGAATACGTATTAGCATACTATAACATGACATTATTTCATTCTCATAAATAATTTGTCGAACACTTGCATGATACAACTTTCTCATAATGAGCACGGCATGATTTCTTCCACTTATTAACTCACATGAGAAAGTCATCAAACAGTTGGTGAGCATAACATATACACATAACCCTATACAACAAATAGGCATCATAATTCACATTCCCATTGACAAATTTCAAGGGTTTAACATGATGTCACATGATACTACACATATATCACTTTACTTCACATAGATATTATAATTAAATCATGAACTAGAGAACCCATTAACATAATAGTCATGAACACAATCAAACTAAATCATGAAGTTCATAAAATAAAACTATCTTGAGTTTTGAAAAGGTTTCTTGGACTCCAAGGATGGAAGAAACCCTTGGATGAATACTTGACATACCTTATTTGGTGAATTCTTGAAGGTTGATGGTGGAATCCCTTGGAAATCGAGTCTTGAATTGATAGCCCTAGGGTTTTGTTCTTGAGGATTTTGTGAATAATGAATAGGATTAGCCAAACGAGGGCTAAATTTCATGTTATGAGGGCTGAAGGGCCTAGGAAAAGGACTGAAATAACCCTGAGGATGTGGCTTTTAAATGACTGACAACTGGGCACCGAAGCTACAACGACGTGCCACATCATCGCATCGACCTGACAATCGAAGTATCACGCGATCATCATGTAGAGCCTCAGTACTTTGACCCTGGCAACCTACAACAATATCAACCAACGCAATTAGCGATGTTGGTCCACTATTTTGGGATTCCAAACGTGGTCTAAACGAGTTCTAAAAAATCCCAAACTTGTTCGGGAATACCTATTGACCTTCCTGGTCATAAATTAGCAAGAATACGAACCATTAAAGGACATTAAAGTAACAAGATAAGAATGCGAACTTCAAAGTCTAAAATAAACTAAGTCTTGAAACTTAGCTAGAACCTTCTAAGTATAGGACCCCCTTAATAAGAAGAAATGGACTGAATTAAGATTAGGATTTTGCGG
Source organism: Capsicum baccatum var. pendulum (assembly GCA_030864225.1). NCBI lineage: Eukaryota > Viridiplantae > Streptophyta > Magnoliopsida > Solanales > Solanaceae > Capsicum > Capsicum baccatum. The sequence goes on along the minus strand of CM061558.1, from coordinate 66,712,925 downwards.
GGTCTAACATTACAGAAGCCATGTCCTTAGTCCTCAAACAACAGACTTGCCTATCCAAAATATCAAATGGGACTTCCTTAGAATAAAAGGAATCTAAAATACCAACACTCTCAATCGGCATAATCAAAGAAGGATCACCCACACATTTCTTCAACATCAAATCATGATAAAATAGATTAATGGAACCCAAACTCAAAAGCAAATCCCACTCATAAAGAACATTGTCCACTCTCTTAAAAACCAAGTATGGACCCAAATAGCGATGATTGAGCTTCCCCTTCTTCCCAAATCTTATCACTCCCTTCATAAGAGATATCTTCAGGAACACCCAATCACCAACCTTAAATCCAACTCTCATTGCCTTACATCCATATAGGACTTTTGGCAACTCTAAGCAGTCCTAAGTTTATCTTGAATTACCTTCACCTTCTCTATAGCTCTGTGAACTAACTCCAAACCAAACAACCTAGTTTCATAAACCTCAAACCCTCCAATACGATATCTACATCTTCTACTGTAAAGAGTTTCAAAATAAGCCATCCTAATACTTGAGCTATAACTATTATTATAAGCAAACTCAATGAGTGGCAAATGCTCCACCCAACTACCACCAAAATCAATCACACAGTACCTTAGTATATATTCAAAAGCCTAAATAGTCCTTTCCGCTTATCCATCCATCTGATAATGGAATACAGTATGAATGTTCGCTCGTGTGCCCAAGCCTTGCTGAAATGAATGCCTAACGCTAGAAGAAAACTGCATACCTTGATCCGAAATAATGTAAATTGGAGCACCATGCCATTTAACTATATCCTAAATAAACAACTTTGCATAGTCCTCTCCAATATAAGCAGTACTCATAGTAAAGAAGTGAGCCGACTTAATCATCCTATCCACAATGACCCAAATCGAATCAAATAAATGGCAATACCACGGAAGGCTAGTAATGAAGTCCATGTTGATCATCTCCAACTTCCATATAGACAACTCAACCTCTTGATACCTACCTCTAGGCCTCAAGTTCTCAACCTTCACTTACTGACATACTATACACTTAGCCACGAAGTTAGCCACATTCATTTTTATGTTATTTGACCAATACATCTCCTTCAAGTCATGATACGCCTTTGTTGAACCAGGATAAACTATTATCTCAACTCATGAGCCTCAATCAAAACTCTTTCTCACAGCCCATCAACACCAGGAACACACAAGCTACCTTGGTACCTCAAAATACCATCTCTACCAATCTCAAATGCCATGACCTTCTACTAACCCACATCATCCTTAATCTGCATCAAGATAGGGTCCAAAACTTATTTCTCATTTACCTCTACACCAAGAGATGACTTTACCACCTCTTGTACAATTACACCTCTATCCTTGAAATCCAAAAGACGAACTCCAAGATTGACCAACCAGTGAATATCCTTTACCAATACTCATTTCTCCTTATCCACATGACACAATCTACCCTTGGACAACCCACTATGAGTAGCAAAAACCACATTAGCCTTACCTGGATGGTAATAAAGACTCATATCATAGTATTTGAGCAACTCAAGCCATCTTCTTTGCCTGATATTCAACTCCTTTAGAGTGAACACATACTGCAACTTTTATAATCTGAGAAGATATCCATATGAACCATATACAAATAATGACACCAAATCTTCAAAGCAAAAACTACAGCCAACATTTCCAAATCATGAGTCAGATAATTCCTTTTATCAATTTTCAGCTGCCTAGAAGCATACGCCACAATCTTACCATGATACATCCAGACATATCCTAGTACCACATGCAACGCATCACAGTAAACAACAAATCTATGAGTACCCTCAGGCAGAGTCAATATTAGACCAGAAGTCAACTTTTTCTTCAACTTCTCAAAACTACCTTCACAAGCATTAGACCACATAAACTTTACCTTTTTTTAAGTCAACATAGTCAACAGGTCAATAATCAAAGAGAAACTCTCCACAAACCTCCTATAATACCTGGCTAAGCCCAAAAAGCTTTGAATATCTGTTAGAGTCATGGGTCTAGGCCACTTATTAACTAACTCAAATTTCTATTGATCTACCATGATCCCCTCACTAAAAACAACATAACCAAGGAAGGTCAAATTATTAAACCAAAATTCGCACTTTAAAAACTTGGCATACAAATGCTGATCCTTAAGATTCTACAATACTATACGGAGGTGATTGGCATAATCCTCCTTACTCTTAGAATATACAAAGATGTCATCAATAAACACGATCACAAACAAATTGAAAAATTGTATCAAAACTTGGTTCATAAGATCTATGAATGTTACTGAAGCATTAGTCAACGAAAAAGACATAACTAAGAACACATAATGACCATACCGTATACAAAAAATAAGTCTTAGGGATATCCACCTCCCTAATCTTCAAATAATGATAACCCAACCAAATATCAAACTTAGAAAAGTACTTAGCACCCTAAAGCTGGTAAAAGAGATCATCAATCCTAAGAAAAGGGTACTTATTCTTCACCGCCCCCTTATTCAACTGGTGATAATCTATATATATCCAAAGGTAACTATCCTTCTTACGCACAATGAGAATGGGGCACCCCACAGTGAAACACAAGGATGGATGAAACCCCTATCAGGAAGATCTTTTTACTGCTCTTTAAGTTCTTTCAACTCAACCAGAGCCACTCTGTAAGAAGGGATAGAGATAGGATGGGTATTCGATAGAAGATCAACCCCAACATCTATTTACCTATTGGGAGGAATACTAGAAAGATCATCGAGAAATACTTTAGGAAATTCGTTAAGCACAGGGATAGATTGTAAAGAGAAAACCTTAGAGCTATAATCTTTAACCCAAACTAGATGGTATAGACACCCCTTAGAAATCAATTTCTAGGCTTTACGATAAGAAATAAACTTTCCCTTAGGTACTAAGGAGCTCCCTTTGCACTCAATTACTGGTTTATTCAGGAATTAGAAATTGACCCTCCAGGCCTGACAATCTAGAGAAGCATAGCATGAATGAAGCCAATTTATCCCCAAGATCACATCAAAATCTACCATATCTAATTTAATTAGATCCACCAATGTCTCCCTATCACCAATAGATACCACACAACCCCTATAGAACCTTCTATCCATAATAGAATCACCTATCAGGGTAGAAATATAAAAGGGATCAAAAATCCACTCGAGGATGAAACCAAAATGAACAACCACATAAGGGGTCATATAAGAAAGGGTATACCATAAATCAAGTAAAAAATACATATCTTGAGAGAAAAGCTGTAATGTAGCAGTGAAAATATTAGGAGATGCCTCAGATTCCTGATGGGTAGCAAGAGCATAAGGACGATTTCGACCAATGTCGGTACTAGAAGCAACACCCTTTGGCGAAGAAGCTGAAGAAGTAGAAACCAGAGCCTTATTAGCTCAATTAGAAACATTGATTGATGGATAGTTCCTCTTAATATAACCAGGCTAGCCACATCTAAAACAATTATTCCTCCCCTTATCATAAAAACTACGGTGCAACTACCCACAACATCTATAAGGAGGATATGATGGAGCTGATTGAGCTCCACTAGCATAAGATTAGGCACCTTATGCCTTAAACCTATTGTCAGTCTTAAAGCGATGATCACCAGTCTGCTTAGGATATGGAACACTAGCCGTAAAATATAAACCCAAGTTTTCCCAAGTCCTCTTCTTGCTCCACTACTTACCATCTCTATCACTGTTCTACTGGCCTCTACCCTACACTAAATATTTGAACATCTTACTCTATCTTTCCCTTATTTTGACTTATTTCTTCTTCTCATCCTTAACTTGCTGAATATACACCACCAACTAAGAGATATCCATGTCATTATTCAACATCGCCACCTTACAATCTAAGAATAGGTCTCGATACAAACCTACATCAAACTTTCTCATCTTAGACCTCATACTAGACACCAACTCTGGAGCGTAACGAGATGATTGATGGAACTTCAAGGCACACTCCTTCATAGTCTTCTTTTCTTGCCTCAAGTTCACAGAATCCTCAACTTTGGCCTCCCTCAACTCCTGAGGAAAGAAACGACCAAGGAAAGCACCAAGAAATTCCTCCCATATAGCCTACTCAGTATCATCACCCCTCGACTACTCCCTCACCTTATACCGCCGATATGTTAAATTATTTAACTGATATATGGCAAACTTCCCACCCTCAAAGTCAGAATCATGCATCACTCTAAAAAATATTTCCATCTTATCAACAAACCCTTGAGGATCCTCCTCAACCTTAGAGCCTATAAAGGTCAGCAGATTCAACCTCATTAACTGGCCAACTCTAGTGACCTCAAAAGATGGATCAACAAAACCAACATAGTTAGGCTAATGAGATTGAGAACTCACAAATTGAGTCAGTGGATGAATAGATCAAAAAAATTTGGCATTAGAAATGTCTCCTTAGGATAGCGGGGCATGATATCATTATCATAAAAAGTATGAGAAGGACTAGTAGGGAACAATGAAACTCCACATGGGTAGTTAGGAGAAGGGACCCTAGACCGGGTCTGTACTCCATAAGTAGGATGAGTTCTATCAATATTTTCCTCAGGTGGGATAGAGGAGTTTCTACGAGCATCATATTTTTGGGGAAAAATGATCTAAAATACAAAAAAATGGAATTAGAGTAGATTTTAAGACCTTAGACTCTATAGCACAAAAAATAGATCACAAAAAAGGGAAACAATCCTAAATTCCTCTTATCCTCTCCCTTATAAGTGTGGCGCGCTATACACCCATAAAAGAGACTCTACTTGAGTTGACTTTGTAGACACCCAATGACCATGAACCGAGGTCTCTGATACCAACTTGTCACAACCTAATACAAGACCTGATCATGACGGGTATATCAAGTTGGCAAAAGATCGGAGGCCACCCTATTTACCCTAGCCAGGCAAAACATAATACAACTAGAAATGGATAAATTCCAAACATATAATAAGATAGAGCTAAGTTTTGAACATATAGTAAGAGATTTAAGCAACTAACTCTAAAAGAAATCTAAGAACTTTAACATCTATCCTAATCCACAAGCCTCTAAGAAACCAACATCAATATAAGTCAGGATATACACCCAATGATAGCCAAAAAAAACCAAAATATAATTTATGACATGGTGAAACCAAAACATAAAATGTGGGTCTTTTAAAAAATGGAAGCTCACTACTTCAAAGCTGACTCACGAGCTATCCAGGAATCACCTATCACTGTACAGAAAAAGAAAAAAGTCTTTATTCCCTACATCGCATGGGGATATAGCGTTCGAAGATGGTTAGCGGGGTGAAACATAGCATGTAACTTAGGAAAGGAATAAAGTAATGCCAAGATCAAAATAGGTCAAAAAATTCCAAATCAGTACATACAATTATACAAATATATATAACATATTAGGATAGGGAAAATGCCTTAGCGTGAAAGTACATTATCATCCGACATTGTGTATCTCAAACCTTCATTCGTACCCATAGGCTATATTGGGCTAGCTTCCCCGTTCTAGTTAGGCCTAGCTCCCTCCTGTTAGTTGGCCCCCCGTTCATGTTAGCCTCACAAACTAGAGAAATCTAAGAAAGGGCATAAGCTATCAAGGCTACAACCATTCCAAAATATATTCGTGTATGCAATATGTGATTTATGCATACAATCATAGTAACCAACCCCATCCTGGTAAACATTGTTTCCAATATCAGTCCCTTGGGACCTCTACCTTCACGGCTCAGCTACACAACCCCTTTTAATCCTAATTAAAATATTTATACATTCCCATCCATTAAACTAAGGACCATCTATTAAGGCACATACTATTGGTATCGTCATACCAATTACTCTTACAAGCTTATAATTATGCCATACAAATTCCATCAACATGGGGGAATACCACAACCCTTTTTGTTCACTAAATCAAGTTTAAAATAAATAACATGGACAACAAGACTCTTTTTATTTTTTTAACCATTTATGCAATGCAAAAGTTAAGGGGAGTAAGTCAAATCATGTGATTATCCATATTTCAAAGCCAACAGTGGGTTCAGGGTAACACAATTTCAAAAACCATTTCCAAACCAAAATCATCAATCTGGGGGAGTGCCTCAACTCCCATACCATTCACCATACCCATGCACCCAATAGGTTTTAAGATACACAATAAATTATAAATAATAGCATTAAAACTATGGAAAGTCAATTCAACAATCATTCAAAACCCCTTGATCCAAATTAAAATCTAGTTTTGAGTTCACATGAATAACCATGAAACACATGTTTTTATATAAAAAAAGTTTAGGGAAGAGATACAATCTTGAAATTATCATAATTATAAAGAGAAATGACCACTTAGAAGCTCTAAATGATCAACCTTAAGAAACCCTAGCTTGTTCTTGACTTAGGGATTTGAGAGTTTGAGAGTGTGTTTGATTATGTTTTTGGATAATAATAAGGTCCCAAAAGGGTTTTAAGGTTATGGGTTACAATTGGGGAAAAGGATAAATGTACAAAGAACCCTTAATAAAACATTAAAAAGTTATTGCCAGTGACAATGGGTCACCTTACGACTCGTAAGGACACGATATGAGTCGTCATGACAACTCATAGTCTTGGAATAAACATATGACCTCTTCAATGGGTTGACTATGAAAAGCAACCTACGACTCGTAAAGAGTCATTACGACTCGTGACACCCAGTCATAGTCATAATAGAAACCTTAGTTATTACATTGGTTTGGTTACGGATAGCACATATACTACTCTTATAGGTTCTTAACGAATCATTAGGTGGTAGTCGGGGTTAGGATAGAATACATAGACATCCTCACTTGGCACCCTACAACTCGAGCCCTGCGACTTTTAAAGAGACCTTATGTCTTTTTGGGTGAGTCGTAGCTTGGGTAGTAGGCTCAAATCTTAAAATTTTCAAAGGCCAAAATTCTATAGTGTTATATAAAGTTCTTGGGAACAAGGGTGAAAGAAAAACCTTTCTTAAACCCCACATATATCAACTTATAGATATGTTGAAGGAGAACTTGAGTTTGGAGCCTTGGAAGTTAAACTTTAGGTAGAAACCCTAATTTTATTTCTATTGAGAGTAGAGGGGACAAAAAAGCTATGAAAACTTACTAAATGCATAGTAAATGATGTTTATTGAGTTATTGTAGTTATGGGGGGCGATTTTGAGGTAATTAAAGGATCAAACTAGAAACTAAAAAAATTGTAAAAATTTCCTATCTGACGACTTGGCTGATGGCCCATCAACCCATTGATGGCTTATCAATCTTTGGCCATTTTTTATATTTACTAGTTAAGGTTGACGACTTCAGTTGATAGGTCATTGACACTTTTTAACACACACACAAGTGCACACAATCGTACAAGTAATATAGTGACTAAGATAGTCGTATATCGTACCCACGAGGACTATATAACTAGCAATTTATCCAACTTTAGTTTTCGACAAGAATGTATTAAGTGTGTTAAATATCAAGATAATTTCAAAGTTTCAAGTAAAAATATGATTAATAAAGAACTAACAGATGCGGCATAGATGTAAGCAGGGTTGTAAACAATATTAGTAAGAATTAAAGGGTTGAGACACTCTTAACAATCTTACAAATCTCTATTCTTATTAGATTTTAGTTGATTATCGAGTTATTGATTTGTAGGGTTTATAGTATGATCATAGTATCCTGGCCTCTAATCTTCTACCTAACTGGATATTCCGACTACATCATTAAGCATGGATGCAGTAATCCATTTAGATGCATAAAGCTATAATCCTGCAATTGAACTAAACAATGCTTCGAGGTATATCCCTATCCTAGATGCAGATTCAAATTCCTTATTTCATAAAAGAATAAGAACCTTGCTCCTTAATCTCTTTGTTCCAACCTATGATTCTCCTCCTGGGTTCACATAGGAATATGGATTTATATTAATGGTTCCTAATCATCAAAATAGTAAGCACAAGAGATTAAGAATAACCCATATGATAACTCAACAATAAACTACAATAAAGAATATCAAAGTGCAATCATGTCTTTGGCCTCAACCCCAGAACAAGGGTGTGTAGCCACTTATGTTCAAATTCAACATCAAAAATGAATAATTAAACATACCATAAAGAAAACATGGTATAATGAAGTTCAAAGAACACTAAGAGAAGTATTAAAAGTGTTTTTGCCTCTACTGTATGTTTCTAAAACAGCCTCAATTGGGCCCAAGTACTCCTTCTATAGTAGGATGATTTTTGCCTAATGGGGAACCAAGGTCATGCCGTGAGAGACATTTCTATAAAGTGGGACTCGCAATGTGAGGGGCACTCCTAGGAACTGGGGCTCATGACGCGACTGTTATTTTAAGGAACTGGGGGTCGTGCCGCTCTCTTATCATAAGGCCCCACTGGAATTCACTTCTTCTCCACAATTTTACTCTTCCTCGGTTTATTATTTTTTTCTATGCTTCAAACTTCAAGTGCATGCTTTCCGAGCTCATTCCACTTCTTCTCAAGTCTATTCAACTTCAATCATCACTTGTTTATGTCATGCATCCAATTTCATCCAATTCCATAAAAAATCCACCCTACATCACTAATCATGTCCATTAGCTAAATCATGTAATTACACATCAAATACAAATAGAATACACATTTTAGTTCATAAAATAAGTCCTATTATGGATGAATATTTGTTCTTGGACATATAAATACGCCTATCACCACACTACACTTAGAACCTTGTTCTTCCTCAAATAGCTTCAAACAACACTATAGTCAATTAAGCTTAACATCACAACCTACGCAAAATACCTATGTTGGGCACTCATAAATTGAACAATGACTTTTTCTTCAAAACATATCAATCAACTTCTATAAACATGGGATTATTCTTTGCAAAACATCCTTACCTCAAAAGTGAACTTTTGACTCGCAGGAAAACTCACTTAAGTTACTCGATCAAGAACATTATAAGTCACCTGACTATCATCCACATGCACCCTCACAACAAGAAAGTTTCCCACATTCATTCACAATCTGACAATATACAATGGAAGTGGAATATCAAAAATAAATTGCTCACTCTCAACAATGGATTCATACATGATAGACAATGAACCATAAGTTTTCCTTAAGTGTTCTACTCCACTAATAGTTGAATTTTGGAATGAAGGATCAACTAGGTCTTCCAAGGTTGTAATGTAGGATGAAGGAAGGGTAGAAACTATTTGGGTAAATAGTCACTAATATCTCTAAGCTCTTTAGTACATTTCATAAGCATTTGAATCATCAGATTAACAACCAAATTTGTTCCTCACAATCTTCCCTTCTTCTTTTGCTCTAGCCCTATCTCTTAAAACACTATGGTTGGAGTGTCATCTATTTACCACTTTTTTTCTCTTTTCTCTTCTCATTATTTCGTACTCTCAACCACCACAGCTATTAACTTCCTTTATCAATAGCAATCTCTTAAGGTCTTCGATTTCACTGTCATCCTTATTCATATTTCTACCCCTTACTCTAATAACTTCAACTAAAGAATTTAGGATCTTTTGGATCAAATTATAGTACAAGAACAAAGGGAGAATAGTCTAATTATGAGGCTACCAATGAAATTAAGCTATAGGCTCAACGGGGATAACTAGGGCTATGTACAAGGGTATGTAAACAAGGTCAACAAATTCGGCTATCAACAAATTCCTACATCTTTTCCTAAACCCAACATCCTTTATTTCGCTTTGTAAACACATCGGGCAAGTTCTAGACATCACTATGCATGTAGAATAATTAAACACCTCTCTCACTCTAGGTGCATGCTAGATTTAGGTCGGATCCTTATGGTTTTCGAACTCGTATTTGTCAAATTCAAATTTAGGCCTACAAATTGAAAATTTCACCTATTAAGATTAAGTGTCTACATTAGCTCCCTGTTTAAATTGTAACATGCTTCTATTTTAGAAAATAGGTATGTTCCAAGTCAATCAATTGCATAGCCCAGCACAAAGCACTTCTTCTTAAAGTTGTGATTTGGTTCTTATCGTTTCTTAATATCATATGACTAACTCCCCTTAAAACAGTCATCATCTATCCATTATAGGGGAGGACACGTAACTATGATGACGTATTGAGAATTTCCTTGAGGGAAAAATAAAAAATTTTACTCCTACTTTTAAACAAAAGTAATTATTAAGCACACAACTAATAAGCAAACTACTACTAAATACTAACTATTACAGACCGTATCATTCTGAATAGTTAGAATGACTAAATCCAACACATAAAAAGAAAAACATCCAATAGAATAAATAAAAATATCCAACAAAATAAAATAATAAGAGTACAAGGAATTAGATACCCACTTTTAAAATAAAGCATTGTCCCAGTGATTATAAAGTAAACCAAGTAGGAGGTGGGGAGTAACTCTCTGGTCACATCTCATCCATGTCATCTTCAGAATCTAGACCATAGGCCTGATCCCACGTATAGGTCATAATCATATTCCTCCTCTTTTGACTCAACATCTAAATCATGTAGTCGATGCTCCTCATCAGTGGGCATGTCATCATCTGCTATCTCTAAAAAGTTTGGACCAATGGTCAACATTGTACTCACATGTAGACCAAGAGGATAGTTAAGCTCAATAGCTCAATAGCTCAAATCTTCTGTTGTGTCACTGGGTGTCCCCCTTTCCTTAACTGTATTAGCTACATCCCATACATCCAGGCTGTGATCTCATCATTTCAAGGCTGATGCTCGAGAAGAGTCAATATCGGACCATGAGTCCCAGTGACCCCCTTAGTATGGGATTTCTCAATCGAACAAGTGTCCATTAGTAGCCTATAATCTAGGTACTCCTCCTTTATACAAAATCCCTTAGAAACTACATCAGTAAACCATAAACCCATATCTACACAGCGCATGGCTTCTCGCCTTCTTCATAGCTATAAAGATGACAACACCTATATTTACATTAACTACATCATTCATTAAGGAATAAATAATACATAACCTATCATGTGTCACCTCAGTCATGTGTGTCCCATGAATAAGAAAAGTGTATATAATCTTAGCCCACATGCGGGCCTCCCTATTTATCTGACTGAAGGGGAATGTAGGTCTCTACCTGGTTGTAGGTCTCTATAATGATGTTATCACCTCGCCTCGTACTTTGAATTTGGAGTCCCTCTCCCATAGGTCCCAGTTTGCGTAAAACTCCCTAACAAGGCTCAAGTTGAACTCATGGGGTTGATCAAACAAAAAATTCATGTGTAGCTCCTCTATGCGGTGCACCATGTTGGGGAACTCTCTCTCAACAAGCTGGCTTGATCGATGAATTGGTATACACAATACTTAGACTCATTGTGCTATGCATACTACTTCTTTTTGTCCTCCACAACCCACCTATTGTCGTACCTCCTAAATTTCCCATGAGGGATAGCCAAAGGTAGGAGCACACGACCAGATTCTGTATTTCTTTTTGTGATTCGGCTTAGAAGGTTCAGCCAAGGTCTTTCTTTTTTGCTGATGACTAGACATCTCACCTATTAATCACAACATTTAGCAAACACATCAAATAAGATACCTATTTCAAACTTGTAAACACTAAGTATGAGAAATTGTTGAACACACCTCACACTTAGTTCCTAGCACAGGTGCATAAGTATGAGAACTAGGGTACTCAAACTTCCCCTACTAAATAAACATTTTTCCTAAGTACAACTCTCAGATATCAAATAGTTATTAATTCAAACCCGTCATTCAATCTTATGGCATTGATAATCCATATCAATTCATCAAAACAACTGTAGGTATACAAATGTCATTATTTCACCAAACCACACTAACATTTACTCATACATATTCCCAATTTAATAATTTTACACAAGTGCATGCACAATATCGAACATCGATTCAAGGGAAATGGCACACATATCACAATTTTGTAACCACCACTAAGTGTGTGGAGATTGAACAAACCACCCTACACTTAATTGTTCTCATGGTGGTGTAACTTAACAACCCCAAGGAACTTAGACTTCCCTTGTCAACTACATACACCACACATTCTAAAGTGAGTGCCACTACTTAACTCACTCTTTTACTACACATTTTTTTCTCAATCATGCAAGCTACTCACATATGCTATATTTCATTAACAACCCATGGCATCAATCTATGTCCACAATAATGGCCAAACAAAGCACATGTAGCATCATAAGAAAAATTACATTAGAACCCACATACTCTATGAACTCAAAATAACTCATTAAGTAGCAAGAAAAATAATTTCATACTTCAACTATGCTTAAAATCAATTTACGTCTTGCACTCAAATGAATCAAAGGAATAAGAGTATGAGACATACCTTAGTTGTGTTGAAGAAGATGAGTGAAAAGATTTTTGTTTCTTTGATTGAAAACAACAAAAAATAGAAGACAAAATTTATCTTGGGAATGGGAGGAGGTTAGGGTTCTTATGGGAGAGGGGAATGGGAAACAAGAGAATATTTAAAGGTAATAATGAAAAAGGGGACCGATTTTTGGGTTTTCTCTTGGCTTAGGGATGGGACTTGCGATGTGAATGTTATTTCTCCTTACATGGTCTCACATACTGAGAGGTAGTCCTCCTTTTTGGGCCTCGTGATGTGACATTTAGTACTCTTTTCTAGGCCTCACGATGCTGGATCATCACTGAGGGCCACTGGAATTCACACATTTGGCCTAGTATTTTTTTGCATTTTGGGAGAATATTTCATTCCCCATTTTCTTTCTCACCCTATACCTCTCTATAGTGCATATTTTACTAACCCAAAGTTTTTCTTATATGACGTCTTACTTACTTCTTCTTTCCCTTATACTACCAAGTTTCTCATTCCTGCACGCTCAACAAAAGCAATAAAATAACGCAGAAAAAAGTAGGTTGTCTCCCATGTAGCACCTTAGTTTTGGTCGTGGCACGACACCTCTTTTTATATTCTTTATTTCTTTTCTTTTTTAAAAAAAAAACTAAGAAATAAACTACACTATCACATTACATTCGTGGGTTGCCTCCCACACAGTGCCTTAGTTAATATCGTGGCACAACCCAACTCTACTTCATTTATCAGCAAAGATGATGGATTTATTATGCTAATCTCAATGATCTGCCCAACAATGCCTCACTCTCTATCCATTCACCATGAATTTTTTGGTCTTCTCCTTTTTCCACAGCTCAATAGCTCCATGAGACGTCATTCACACCACTTCAAATGGTCCAGACCACTTGAACCTCAATTTAACCAGAAACAACTTCAATCTTGAATTAAATAGCAACATAAGTTGTATAGGCTCAAACACTCGATTTAGAATATGCTTATCATGCCATTTCTTGGTCTTATCTTTTTACAATTTCGCATTCTAATAAGCATGTAAGTAAAACTCTTTAAGTTCATTTAGTTTGAGCAATCTCTTCTCTCCAACAACTTTCATATCGAGATTCAATTTCTTCACTACCCATTAAGCTTGATGATCAAGCTCCACAAGAAAGTGGAAATCTTTCCCATATACCAAGCGATAAGGAGAGGTCCCAATGGGAATTTTATAAACTACCCTTTATGCCCACAGTACATCATTCAACTTCTCGAACCAATCCTTACGCTGACCATTTATTGTTTACTGCAATATATGCTTGATCTCACTATTTGATACCTCTACTTGGCTACTTGTTTAGGGGTGATAATAGCTCTAGGTGTTCCAAAATGAGATAAGATATGCTTCTTCACAAACTTCATCACCAGTCTTGCATTATTAGTGGGGAGGGCAGCAGCTTATACTGACTTAGATACATAATCAACTTCCACTAGGATATACAAATTTCCATGAGATAGTGGATATGGATCCATAAATTCTATTCCCCAAACATCAAATACCTCAACCTCAAGAATATTATTCTGCGGCATCTAGTGGTGCCTTGCTATTATGCCTACTCTTTGATCACACCCTTTACAAAGAAAACCACATCTTTGAACAATGTTGGCCGAAAGAAACTTGACTATAGAACTTTTCTAGCTATTCATTCACCCCATGATAGCCCCCATAAGGAGATGAATGACATTTTTGTAGCACTTGTTTAGATTCAACTTTGGAAAAACATCTGCGCACAATCCTATTAGAACCCAGTTAGAAGAGATAGGGATCATCCCATATGTATGTATGCAAATTATGTAACAGTTTCTTTTTCTACTGTCTGGTAGCTTCGAGAGGGTAAACACCACTTACTAACAAATTCATAATGTCTGCATCCCAAGGAATATCAAATGCATCGAGCACCAATAATTTCTTATCTGGAAATACTTCTCAAATACAAAGTGTATCATCAGCAATGTGATCATGATTCTCTAGCCTCGATAGATAATCCGCTACTTGATTTTTAGATCTTTTTATATCGCTCACTTCTAGATCAAATTCTTAGAGCAATAGAATCCACCCAATCAACCGTGTCTTGGCATTTTTTATTGAACAAATACTTGATGGAAGCATGATCTGTGTGAACAACTACCTTGGTTCCCACCAAGTATGATCTTAATTTGTCGAATGTATACATAAGCGTTAGTATCTCATTTTTTGTGACTGTATAATTCATCTGGGCATCATTTAAGACTTTACTTGAATAATAAATAGAATGAAATACCTTATTTTTTTCACTGCCCCAAAACTAATCCAACAACCACATCAGTAGCATCACACATCAGCTCGAATGGTAATGCCTAGTCAGGAGAAATCAAGATGGGTGCTTCTATCAGCCTTTTATTTAGGCCCTGAAAATATTGCTGACATTCAGCCCCAAAATCAAACTTAACTTCTTTTTCCAATAACTTGCACATAGGACTTGAAATATTTGAAAAGTCTTTGATAAACCGCCTATAAAATCATGCATGCCCAAGAAAACTTCTCACTCTCTTCACTAGTACAGGATACGGTAGCTTTTCAATTAATTCAACTTTAGCTCTATCTATTTAAGTCATCTACATGATACCTTATGGCCAAGGACTATTCTTTCCTTGACCAAAAAGTGGCATTTTTCCTAGCTCGGTACAAGGTTTGTCTCCTGACAATAATTTAAGACTCGATCCAGATTCTACAAGAACATATCAAATAAGCTACCATAAATAGACAAATCATCCATAAATACCTCAACAAATTATTCCACCATGTCATAGAAAATTACCATCATGCATCTCTAAAATGTTGCAGGTGCATTGCAAAGGCCAAAAGGCATATTTTTGAATGCATATATTCCATATAGATAGGTAAATGTGGTTTTTTACTGATCATCTGGCACTATTGCGATTTGATTATACCCTGAGTATCCATCTAGAAAGCAATAGTATTCCTGCCCTACCAACCTCTCCAACATTTGATGAATGAATGAAATAGGATAATGATCCTTTTTGGTGGCTTCATTTAGCTTTTGATAATCAATGTAGATCCTTCAACTACTCACCATGCAAGTAGAAATTAACTCGTTAGCTTCGTTGGTCACCACATTCATCCCACCTTTCTTTGGGATGTAGTGTACAGAGTTGACCCATTTATTAACAGATATGGGATAGACAATCCCAGAATCAAGCAACTTAATGACTTTTTTTCATACCACTTTCTTTATCAAATGATTTAATATTCGATGTTGCTGCACACTTGACTTGTAACCCTCTTTCATATATATATATATATATTGTGCATATAGAAAGATGGATTAATCCCTATGATGTCCAACATCTGCCATCCAATTGCCTTCTTTCTTCTTTTCAAAAGTTCCAATGCTTTCCTCACCTGCATATCAGACAAACCTACAGAAAAAACACAAGCAAAGTATTATCATCACCAAGTAAAACATATTTTAAATGGAGAGAAAGAGCCTTGACCTTTAATTTTTGTGATTCATCAATAGATGCTTTGGGAGATGGGCCAATCAGACTGATTAATGGCTCAAAAAGAACCATTCTAGAGTTAATCGTCACCAAATCCATAACCTGTGCCATTTCTAGCATCTATACATCACCATAGAGATCATATCCCATTACAACTTGCTCTAGTGAATCTTTTAATAACAACAGTGGAGCTCAGATGCAAGTTCTACAACTGTAATAGTGTATAGTTCCTCGTACACAGCAGGCAACTTTATTGCCTTGTATATATCAAAGACCTCAACTTTGTCATGATCTTTCATGGTCATTTCCCTATAGCTACATCAATAAGAGACTACCTTATTGTTAAGAATGGGCATCCTAGCTGCCTTGTTGCTAATAATAGGAATCCCCCAAAAAATAGGATGACCGAAACAACTTCGAAATAAAGAATGGAAAAATCCACTTGGAAGATAAGTGATCCAACTTGGACCAATACATATTCAATGATCCTATCAAGACTAGCGAGGGATATATAAACTAACTACAAAATAATGGTCATGGGTTTGGGACTTCCAAAACCATCTTTACAGACCAAGATGTGGGCATGAGATTGATGTTTCCCTAAATCACATAACCCTTGAGAACCAATGGCTTTCCCGATGGTGGTTTGCAAGGTAAAGTGCTACTGTAGCATATTCTGCCAAACGGTTCTCGTTTTCCACTATGTCGTTCACATACTTTTCATACTTTGGAACACTCTACAAAATATAAGAAAGAGGAAGATGGACATTAACCTACTTCAAAAGCTCTAAAAATTTCTTGTAACTAGCTTTCTCTTGGTGCTTCCAAAGCCTTTAGCGGAAAAGTGGAGGTACAATCTTCTTCTCCACTCTAGTTTCATTAATTACAACTTTTTCTTCAACTATTTTCTCCCTATTCTTTTTAGTATCATCATTAGCTCAGAAGATTACATGCTGATCTTCTAGCTCCTTTAGCTGCAAACCGCTCCTAGTAGTGACTGCATTTACCTATTTTGGATTCATCTCAGTATTACTAAGTAGACCTCCCTAAGGTCTAATATTTTGCGATCATGGAATCTGACCAATTTAGATCTCTAAATTCTTCATAATTAATTATTGATTCTTCATATCTACTGCCAACTGTGCTTGAGATACTATCACATATTTCAACAACTCTTCCATATTGCTCGTTTGAGCTATGGCTTGATTACTCTAAACTTGCTGTTGTTGATTCTATTGTATTGGCCCTTGTATTGATTGTTTTTTTGTGCCTAGTTTCCGCACCATAAGAAATTTTGATGATTCATCCAATTCAAATTGTAAGTGTTACCATAGTTCTGCTGAACTTGATGATTAGCATTCCCCACATAATTGACAGAATCAAGATTAACCGCACAAGCATCTACTACATGATCACTTCTTCCACAAATCTCACATTATGTACTCTCCTGTTGAACTGCATTAGTTGTTGTTGCCGGTTGTGTAACCACCAATACCATACTACTGAACTGATTAGTTATCTGAGTTGGTAGTGCAACCAGCTTAGCTAATAATGCAGTAAATTTATATACCTCTAATACACTTATAACCTTCTTAGGATCACTCCTTGAGTCATCATGCCACTTATCATTCCCTTGTGAAATCTGATTCAGCAGTATATATAATTTATCATAAGTCTTCTTGTAAGCTTGCCCACCTACTGGATCCAAGAGAATATTGGTGTTGGGATCAAGACCCTCTATGAATGTATGAACCAGTACATCATTAGACTGATAGTGGTGAGGGCAATTTCTACGCATACCCTTAAATCTTTCCCAAGCTTGGTATAGATTTTCTCCTTATTTCTTCTTGAAACTCAGAATCTCGCTTCTCAAGCATGTTGTCTTCCTTGATGGAAAGAATCTTATAAGGAATTTTTAAGCCAGATCATCCCAAGAAGTAATGGAGTTTGGTGGTTCAGCATATAACCACCTGTTTTCTTCCCTAATTAAATAAAAGGGGAAGAGTTCCAGTCTAACATAATCAGTAGATACCCCAGTAGGAATATAGGTATCACTAATTTCTAAGAAAGTTTGTATGTGCTACTGTGGATCTTCATGTGAGAACCCTACAAATTGTCCACTCAAACACAATAATTGTACCATATTTTGCTTTAATTCAAACCAACCAACCACCTCTATATTACAGATGCAATTAGTAGTATGGTTTGTAAGTGGGATTGCCACTTCACAAATAAGTCTAGCTGCTGCTTGAGCAGGACCAACTGGAATTACTGGAGCTGGACCACGTGCAACATTTGGATCAATTGGATTAATGAGATTAGGATCTCTTGGCTCCGCCATTTGAACTTGCTGAATTGGATAGTGTGCTCTTAGCCTATGATGAAATTCTTTTTTTGGTTCCGAATAAGGCTCTACTAACTCTCTTATCTCTTGCCAGTCCTTTACCTTGCTAGTCCTGCAAAATTCATCCATTAAGATAAAGTCATTAACACTTAAACTTATTATCAAAAGACAAAAGTTTATAAAATTACTAATTATACTAGTCCTCGGTAATGTCAACAAAAAATTGATGTGTTCTAATGCACACGCAAGTGCATGTAATTGTACAAGTAATATAGTGACTAAGATCATCAGATATCGTACCAATGAGGACTATGTAACTAGCAATTCATCCAACTTTAGTTTTCGACAAGAATGTATTAAGTTTTTTAAATATCAAGATAATTTCAAAGTTTCAAGTAAAACTATGATTAATAAAGAAGTAACAGATACGGCACAACACAGAAGCAGGGTTGTAAACAATAATAGTGAGAATTCTAGGATTGATACACTCTTAACAATCTTACAAATATCTTTTGAAATAAACAAGGCTTTAACGTATATCCCTATCTGAGATGTTTATTCAAATTCCTTATTTTATAAAAAGAATAAGAACCTTGCACCTTAATCTCTTTGTTCTAACATAGGAACATGGAGTTATATTAATGGTGGCCAATCATCAAAATAGTAAGCACAAGAGATTAAGAATAACCCATAAGATAATGCAACAATAAACTACTATAAAGAATATCAAAGTACAATCATGTCTTCGTCCTTAACCCCAAAACAAGGATATTTAGCCACCCATGCTCTAATTCAACATAAAAACGAATAAGAAAACATACCACAAAGAAATCTTGAAAGAATTAAGTTCAAAGAACCCTAAGAGAAGTATTAAAAATGTTTTTGCCTCTATTGTACATTTCAAAAAAATTCTCAAATGTGCCCAAGTGCTATTTTTATAGTAGGACGATTTTAGCCTAGTGGGGAACTTGGATCGCTCCATGAGGGTCACCGCTAGGAAATGGGACTCAAAACATGAGGGGCAATCCAAGGAACTAGGTCTCATGATGTGAGGGTTATTTCAATGAACTAGGGGTCATGCCACGAGCTTATCGCAAGACCCTACTATAATTCACTTCTTTTTCACATTTTTACTCAGTTTATTATTTCTTTATTTGATTCCATCTTTAAGTGCATGCTTTCGTAGCTAATTCCATTTCCTCTCAAATTCATTCATTCAATCCAGAGTTTTAATCATCACTTGCTTCACGTCATGCATCCAATTTTGTCCAATTCTATTTAAAAATCCACCCTGCATTACTAATCATGTCCCTTAGCTAAATCATACAATTACACATCAAACACAAGAAGAATATACATTTGAGCTTGTAAACCAAGTACTATTATGGATTATATTGGTTCTTGGATATATAAATATGCCCAAGATCATCGTGAACCACTTGACGGCTCATCAACTTAGGTAATCAATCTCTAGCAGCAAACACCCTCAGGTAAAATGAGCATAACTTTCTACTCTAATATCAAATTAAGGTAAAATTGAATTTGTTCAAAAGAAGACTCAAAGATCATTAATTTTGTGGGTATTGTGCTGGAAAACACTTAATATTCAAGGGCTTTTGATCTTTTCAAGTTGACTTAAGAAGAATCTCACACTAGAACTTGGTCGAAAGAGGAGTTTTTAATTCAACTACGTCTGAGGGACTTTTCATGATCATAAAACACATAGTAACCCACTAAGAACATGTTGGAACTTTAGGATTGTTACATAGAGGCCCTCATCTATGACTTTCAATGGATGAGCTTAGTTCATGTACCAGGTTTGTTGTAACGTCCGATCCAATAATAGTTTGGCGTGGCACTCGATCCCTATATCATCTCAATGTATTATCTCAAATCCAATACTAAATACATAATGATAATAAATAATTATAAATAATGTCAACAACAACAACAACAAACCCAACATATTCCCATCTAGTGGGGTCTAGAGAGGGTAGAATATACGCAGTCCATACCACTACCTCTAAAGAAGTAGAGAGGCTATTTTCGATAGATCCCCAGCTCAAGATATAGGACAATATACAAAAATATTCAAAGCATGAAACATGATAAAACTAACATAGATACAATATCCACAAAAATAACGTACATTACCAAACAAAAGACACAAAAACCCTCCTAACTACGAAATACGATTCATCCCCCCACCTTATCTCTCTATACATATAAATAATGTATGAAATATAATTTCAAAAATTTAACTTAAATATAAGCACATATTCAAATCAAGTCTATACTACCATTAAGCTACTCATACATACCCCAACACCAAGGATCATTACCAACTAATTGCTATCTATACTTATCCTAACTCATACATATACTTCATGAGCACCATATACCTAATTTTTTTCCTCCTCTTTATTACTTAATATCAATCCTAATATGTACAACTATCCCCCAATCGGTTTCATTCAAACCTCGTCATCCTAATTTTTCTTAACATACTATAACTATCCATAAAAATCTACCAACTTCTTTCTTTACCGCCAACTTGACTATACTTACTTCCTCTCTTTTACAGTCAATTAAAACACAAAATAAGACATTCTTATTCGCTCCATAATATCACCATTAACCAAAACATTTTCAATAAACTCACAACCACTCCTATTTATTGACCTACCTCTATTTCATATAATTCATAACTTCTTGACAACTAAAAGATTAACACAGTTCAATAACTCAACATGCATCGACGAATTCATTAATTTAATATTCTAAATTTAGTTTATTATCCAATCCAACAAAAATTAATGCCCATAAGCCTAGCATGAAATCTTTAATCATAACTAAGATAAATACCCCAAGTGTTGGTCCCTGAGAATTCTTTGAGCTTTAATATTATTGATCAGATAACGACTTTTCTTATGAGTTATAAGTTCTTCGCACGAGTCGTATAGACTTAAATCATAAGCAAACTAGTGTATGTGTCAAATTTTCTTCCCTAACAACAACTAGACTTTACAAGTTGTAGTGACTCTATATGAGTCATTATGTGCTAATTGTAGGGTGACCAATGAGTTAGCAAAATAGTTCTGTCTTGGATACGACTTGGACTCTATGAGTCATAGGGTCATTTGAAAATTCGTATGGGGTGAGTAATAGGATCAAAGTGTTTGTGCCCTAGAAAGTATCTTGACTACGACTTATGGTGATGAGTCGTTATGTGACCTTACAAGTCGCAGAGTGACCCATAGTCACTAGCGATAATTTTTCAAATTTTAATTAAGGGCCCTTTGGGAATTCCTCATTTTCCCCACTTGTGACCCACGACTATAAAAAAACTTTTGGGCATTATTTTCACCCTTTAGAAAATCAGAAAACATTTTCTTCTCTCTCAAATTTTCTCAAGAAAAAAGTACCGAGGGTTTCTAAAGGTTGACTATCTAAAGATTTAAACGTTGAATTCTCTCTGTAATCCTTGATTATTCAGGCATGTTACTCTTCCCCAATTCTCAATTTATGAAAAGTAATGTTTTACATATTTTTAATTGTATGGATTTGAATGTGGTTTTTGATAGTTGAGGGTTTCGACATGATTGATTCTTAAATTATTTTCCCATGATTTATTATATATTATTTATACTTTATGAATGGTTTTGAACTTGTGGGGTGCATGGGAATGGTGAATAAAATAAGGATCCATGGTTTTCCCTAAAATTGGTATTTTAAAATCGAAATTGGGTTTGAATAATTGTGTTGCCTCAACCCACTTATGTTAATGGCTATAGATTGTGAAATTGTCACTTGGTTTGACTTAACGACCTATGTTATTGCATTGTATAATAAGATAAACAATGAACATAGTTTTGAAAGCCTTGTTGGTTATGCTTTGATTTAATGAACAAAGGGGGTTGAGGTATTCCCCCAAGATAATTTTATTGTTATGGCATAGATATAAGTTTGCAAGTGTAACATATGAAAATACCTATGCTGTGCCTTAATGGTAAATTCTATGGTCAATGAATGGTAATAAGTGAGAAGTGTTTTACTTGGGCTTTAATGGGGTTTGTGTAGCTGTGCCATGAAAGTGGAGGTCCCGAGGGACCAATACTGGAAACTGTGGTTGCTGATGCAGGGGTCTAAATTATTGAGAGGTTCGAGTCCTCCTTATTATATGATTAGGAAGTTTTAGTCCTCCATGTTATTGATGGAGTTCTTAAGTCACTCTTGGTATATGTCGGGAGGTTTGAGTCCCCTATAGTGCATATGTTCATATGATTATTCTTTAGTTTGTGCGGCCACACGCACTGGGGCCATTTTATCTAGGGTGGAGCTGGACCTATATGGCCCATAGGTGCCTTCTTATAGAGGTTATGCTACATAGTTCAAGATAATGATTTTAAAGTACATGATAAGCCTTGTTCCTTATACTGGCATGTTATTCATGTATGTGCATGATTATATTCACACAGATTTGAATTGGGTTTGACTTGGCATAATTTTGTCCCCTATCCCTGAGTTATATGCTAGTGCTCAACCCACTAACCATCTCTGGATGCTATATCCACATGTGGTGTAGTCACTAGAGATACTTCTAATTTCCCTACATAGTGTTAGGTGGATCTGATCAATTCATTGGTCATTGGTGGTGAAGTGGTGAGCTTCTATTCCTTGGAAGACTTGGTCATTTCATTAGTTTTCTTCCATAGTCTAGAATTGAAGAGTCCATCTAAGCATTATCATTTTCATTGTCAAAGTCAGAGGCATGTCATGACTTAGATTGGCTTTCGGTATTATTTACAGGCTTTGTAGATATTGTTGTCAACTTGGGTGGTATCGGTTATTGTTTTTTGGATATTTAGTCATATAAGACTCTTTTGAACTTTTATATCTTATCTTATTATATGTTCAAAATTCAGCCTCTATTAGGCATTGTGTTCGATTTGACTAAGCAATAGGGGAGGTCTTTGATATTTTATGGATTTGAGATACCAATCATGGCCAGGTCCTAGTTTGAGTGGTGACAAAGTTGGTATTAGAACCTAAGTTTGGTGTCATTGGGTGTCCATAAATATGTGTCGAGTAGAGTCTGTTTTATGGTGGTGTAGTATGCTACACTTATAAGGGAGAGGCTACAAGATATTTAGGAATGTTTCCCTTTCTTATTGTTCTATTTAAGGATATAGAGTCTAAGATCTTGAAATCTCCTCTAATTCCCATATATATGCTTTTTAGATCATGCCTCCTAGAATATTTGAGACTCGTGGAGACTCTTCTATCCCATCTAAGGACAATATTGATGGAGCGCGTACTACTTATGGAGTTCAGACCTAGTATAGAGATCCATCTCGTAATTGTACTACCCTATGTAGAGTTCCACTGGTTCCCCCATCCCACCTTAAACACCTCAAGTTAATGTGTCTAATGCTGAGTTTTGACAGTCGATCCATTTGCTTATCCAGTTGGTGGCCTCTTAAACCAAGGTTGTTGCTTCTATTGCTCCATCTTCTGAGGTCATTTAAGTTGGCCAATTTATGAGGTTGTCCTTTAATTTTCACTGGTTCAAAGGTTGAGGAGTATTCTTAAATTTTTATTAATGAGATGGAGAAGATTTTTTGTATGATGTATGCTATTGATGTGGAGGTTATGGAGTTCGCTACTTATCAGTTGAAGTATTTGGATTATTAGTGGTATGATAAGTGGGACCATCTAGGGGTGATAATGTTGAGTCTACTTTATGGGATGACGTTTTAGTAATTTTCTTGATTGCTTCTTTCCTCAGGAGTTGATGGATGAGAAGGTTGAGGAATTCATAAATTTAAAGCAAGGTAGGAAGATAGTAAAGAAGCATGCCTTGAAGTTTTATCAATTGTCCCGTTATGCTCCTAAGTTAGTATCTAGCATGAGGGCTAGAATAAGGAAGTTTGCTTTTAGATTGTCCCCTTTTATAATTTTGAAGAGCAAGACCGCCTTGTTGAACAAGGATATAGACATCTCTACACTTGTTTTGTCTATGCAACAAGTGGAAGAGGAAAAGAATAAGAAAGTAGAGATGAGTGAAAGACAACAAGAAGTTTCAACATTCAAATTAGGGTGGAGGTCAGTCGTAGAGTGGAAGAGATGGTAAGAAATAGCCTAAGAAAAAGTGCAGCAATTTTGGTTTCTATACTACTGCTACCACCCCATACCCTAAGCCATCTAGTGATTATCACTTTTAAAATAATTATGGGTTTAAGGCACAAGGTTCCCAACCTCAGGTTAGTGGGGCCTAGTTAGTTCCAACATATTCCCCTTGTCATTTTGTAGTCAGGTGCATTATGAGGTTTGTTACCAGGAGAGAGATCGATATTTTAGTTGTAGTTAGATTAGTCACAAGCAATGGGATTGTCCTTCTAGGGTTACTTATAAAAAAAATACGGTGTTTTT
The DNA here is from genome assembly GCA_030864225.1 of Capsicum baccatum var. pendulum. NCBI lineage: Eukaryota > Viridiplantae > Streptophyta > Magnoliopsida > Solanales > Solanaceae > Capsicum > Capsicum baccatum. Next base: position 66,688,198 of record CM061558.1, on the reverse strand, counting down.
ACTTCTTCAGCCCCTACACCAAAGGGTACCACTTCTGGTTTTGGCACTAGTCAAAATTGCCTTTATGATCTTGCCAGTCACTAGGAATTTGAGGCATCTCCTAGTGTTTTTTTGGTACATTAAAACATTTCTCTCATAATGTATATTGTCTAGTTGATCCCAGTTCTACTTTATCTTATGTGACCCCTTCTGTGGCTATTCATTTTAGTTTTGGTCCTGAGTGTATTCCTGATCCCTTTTTTGTTTCCACCCTAGTGGGTGACTCTATTATGGATAGAAGAGTCTATAGGGGTTGTGTTGTATCCATCTGTGCTAGTAAGATATTAGTGGATCGAATAGAGTTGAACATGTTAGGTTTTGATATGCTTTTGGGGATGGATTGGTTGCACTCGTGCTATGCATCTCTTGTTTGCTGGACTTAAAGGGTTAGTTTCTAATTCACAAATGAGCTGGTAACTAAGAGGGAAGGCAGTTCCCTATTGCCTAAAGAAAGGTTTATTTCTTATCTTAGAGCTAAGAAATTAGTTTCCAAGGGGTGTCTCTTGCATTTAGTGCATGTTAAGGATTTAAGATTCGAAGGTCCTTCATTTTAATTAGTCCCTATGATATGTGAGTTTCTTAAGGTGTTTTGTGATGATTTTCCTGGTGTTCCTTTCGATGGGGAAATTGATTTTGGGATGGATCTTCTTCTAAAAACTCATCCTATCTCCATCCCTCCTTTCTTAAAGGCTCTAGTCGAGTTGAAAGATCTTCTAGATAATGGTTTCATTCTTCCTAGTATTTCTTCCTGAGGTACTCCGATTCTCTTTGTGCGTAAGAAGGATGGGTATCTTCCAATGTGTATAGATTATTGCTAGTTGAATAAGGTGACTGTAAAGAATAAGTACCCTATTCGTAGGATTGATAATCTATTTGACCAGATTTAAGAATTTAAGTACTTTTCCAAGATTCATCTTCAATTGGGTTACCACCAATTGAAGATTAGACAAGTGGATATCCCTAAGACTGTTTTTCATACTCGGTATGGTCATTTTGAGTTCTTGGTGATATCCTTTGGTTTGACTAATGCCCCGACAACATTCATGTATCTTATAAATGAAACACCTAGGCTTTGGACCCTTATAAAAATTCCCTTAGTTGAAGTTTCTAGGCAAGGTATGAATCAAGGGTACTAGTCGTACCCTAAGATATGATTTGGTGTCCCCTCCCTTGTTTGTTAGGTAGTGTAGTAAGGGTTACATTTTGTCCAAGGTATAGTTTAGCCTCTCTCAAGTCATATGTTAGGGTACGAGTCATATATTTCCTAGTCATAGGATGCTTAAAGTCTTGGCCAAAGCATACTGACTTGGGTATGGGTTGTAGGGTACCACTCATACCTTAAGGTATGAGTCATATATGTGGATTTGTATGTTGGTCAATTTAAAGGTCCATGGTGAGGTCTAGGGTATGAGTTAAAGCACTACTTATACCCTATGGTATAGGTCAAGGGGGTGAGTCGTACCCTCCTGGTTGCACTTTTCAACTTTTAAGAATAGGATATTTTAGACTTTTCCAATCCCTAAGCTCTTATAACCCATGACTTATAACGTTTTTTGGTTGTGTGTGAATGGTTTAATTTGGGCTTTGTCGCGGGATGTTTAGCCAAGCCATAGAAGGTGGAGGTCCCAAGAGGACCAAATCTAGAAACTCATGATTTTTTGGTGTGAGGTTGGTCATGGTGACCGTTTGCATGATGTCATACTTATACTCTTAGAGATATGCTTTATCTAATATTTTTTAAGCTAGTTTGGCAAACACGCTCTGGGGCCCTTTTAGTAAGTGGCGCTGACCCCATATAGCCCAAGCTATGCATCCCAGGTTAATGATTTCCTAGTTCATGCTAATCTTATTCCCTATCCCGGCATGGTATGCATATATATGTATTGTGTTTGTTATATACATTGATTAAATAGTCTTAAACTATTGGCATTATTTTATCCTTATCCTTGAGTTACATAATTGTCTTCGAATGTTTTGTCCCTGTGTGACATAGGGGCCATGTCTTCTTCTTCTCTTCTTGCATAGTGATTAGGTGTTTGGTCGGTTCGAGTGTTGGCATTGAAGTGGTGAGCTTCCATAATTCAAAAGGCACACATTCTATAGTCTTTCTATCTTATGTCATAAACTTGTATTATACTTTGTTTTTGGCTATTGTCGGGGGCATGTACCACATATTATAGACATCAGATTGATAAAGGCTTGTGGATGACTATGTACTTGGGTAGGTTAAATGTTCTATGTTGACTTTAATGGTTGGGTTAGATATTTCTCTTTTAATGTTTATTAGTCTTGTTTTCTCTATCTTATTATATGTTTAGAGTTCATCCTATGCTTGTGGATTGATGTGATAGTTAGGTTGGGTTAACCGAGCGATCTTTGGACCTTTTTGGGCTTGAGATTCCCATATGACAAGACCTAGTTTTAGATCTTGTCAAGTTGGTATTAGAGCCTAGGTTCGTGGTTAATTAGGTGTCCACAAAGATGTGTCAAGTTGAGTGTCTTTTATGGGTGTGTAGCGTGCCTCACTTATGAGAGAGAGGCTATAAGGTATTTAGAAATATTTCACCTTCTTGTTGTCTTATCTTGATCTATCGAGTTTACGGCCTTGGATCTTTCTAATTTCTATTTGCTCATCTTTCAAATCATGCCTCCAAGAAAATCTGAAGTTCCTGCAAACCCTTCCATTTTGATGAGGGATGACGTTAATGATACTTGCTCTACTTATGGAGTCCTTATTCTATTTAGGGGTCCTAGAGTTCCATCAGTTCCCTCTAGTCCTTCTCCTTAGTCACCTAAAAGGGATGCTACCAATGTTGAGTTTCGTCATTCCATAACTCTGTTGACACAGTTTATAGCTTCACATCTTAAGTGTGGTGCTCTGGTTACTCCATCTTCTGAGGCCACTACGGTTGGATAGTTCATGAGGTAATGCATTCTCTTATGTTTTCCAATACCAAGGTTGAGGAAAAACCTTATAGTTTTATTAATAAAATTAAGAAGATCTTCTAAATTATCCAATCTTCGGACGTTGAAGGTGTTGGGTTTGCTTCTTACCAATTGAAATATATGTCGTAGCAATGGTACGAAGAGTGGGAACAGTCAAGAGTTTAGGATGCTAGTGCTGCCGTGTGAGAGGATTTCTCTAGTACCTTTATGGACTGCTTCTTTCCTTAAGAGTTGAGGGAAACAAAGGTAGAAAATTTTGTGAATTTGAAGCAAGGTAGGATATCTGCTAAGAAGTATACCTTTAAATTTCATCAATTGTCTAGGTATGCTCTTGAGATGGCTTCTAGCATGAGGGCTAGAATACGTAAGCTTACTTCAGGATTATCCCATGAGTTGGTCTTTGAGAGAAAGGAGGCTTTATTGATCAAAGATAGGGATATATCTCTGTTGGTCATTTATATACAACAAGTGGAAGAAGAGAAAAATAGACATGATCAATTTAGTAAAAGGTAAGGGAAGAAAATTAGGCCTTCTAAGCAAAGCAGTAGAGATGGTGGTAACTGACCAAGAAAGAAGTGGGGGAGTTTTGATTCTTTCTCCTTGGCTAGTGCTCCCTACTCGAAGCAATTGGGTGATCGTCGATCTTAGCTTGATGGGGGATTTTGGGCATAGGGTGCCTAATCTCATACTAGTAAGGCTCAGTCGGCTCTATCCTGCCCTCCTTGTAGATTTTATGAAAGGTTGAATTATGGATTTTGTGCAAAAGGGAAGGACAGGTATTTTTCTTGTGGTCAGAGTGGTCATATGCCACATGGCTGTCCTACTTGGATGGATTCCATGGCTAACAGGGTCCCTGTTGGCTCTTCATTTGCCCCTGCACCAAAGGGTGTTGCTTTATCTTCAGCTTTTATTTTTGGTACCAGCATTGGCCGGAATCAATTATATGCTCTTGCATCTCGCCAAGATTTTAAGGCATCTCCCGATGTCGTTATGGGTATGTCAAAACTTTTCTCCAATGATGTGTAATATTTACTTGATCCAGAGTCCACACTGTTCTATGTGACCCCATTTATGGCTATTTATTTTGTTTTTTGCCCTGTGTTCGTCGGTTCGTTTTTCTGTTTCTACCCCAGTAGGAGACTCCGTGGTTATTAAAAGAGTCTATAGGGGGTGTGGTATCTTTTAATGGTATAGAAACTCTTGTAGACTTGATAGAGTTGGATATGGTTGATTTTGATGTTATTTAGGGGATGGATTGGTTAAATTTATGCTATTCACCTTATATTGTTGGACTCGTACTGTCACATTCAAATTCCCTAATGAGCCAGTCCTTGTATGTTAAGGGGTTCTTTAGTGCCTAAGGGGAAGTTTATCTCATATCTTAGAACTCGAAAATTGATTTCTCAAGGGTGTTTGTATCATTTGGTTTGAGTTAAAGATTTTAACTCGGAAGGTCCTTCTCTAGAATCCATTCACGTGGTTAATGAGTTTCTCGAGGTCTTTCTCTATGACCGTCCTAGTATTCCTCGTAATAGTGAAATTGATTTGGGGATTTATGTTGTTTTGGTCACTCATCCTATCTCTATTCCTATGCATAGAATGGCTTCGGCGGAGTTGGAAGAGCTTAAGGTGCAATTAAAGAAACTCTTAGATAAGGTTTTATTCATCCTAGTATGTCTCCATAGGTGCTCCCATGTTTTTTATGCGTAATAAGGATGGTTCCTTTGGAATGTCCATTGATTATAAATAGTTGAACAAGGTAACCATAAAGAATAAGTGTCCTCTTCCTTGGATCGATGATTTGTTTGAACTTCAAGGTGCAAAACATTTGTCTTAGATTGACCTTAGGATGGGTTATCATCAACTTAAGATTAGGGAAGTGTATATCCCTAAGACTTCCCCCAGTATGGTAACTATAAGTTCCTAGTTATGTATTTTGGGTTTACTAATGCCCCTGAGAAATTCATAGATCTAATGAATAAGGTCTTTCGTCCATTTCTAGATTCATTTGTTATTGTCTTCATTGATGACGTCTTAGTCTATTCTAAGAGTAAAATGGATCATGTCGATCACCTTCGTGTTATGTTGCAAACCTTAAAGGATCATTGTTTGTATGCCAAGTTCTCTAAGTATGAGCTTTGGTTGAACATTGTGTCTTTTCTTGGTTATGTTATTTCTGGTGAAGAGATCATGGTGGATCCACAAAGGTTGTCGTGGTTAAGAAGTGGCCTAGACCTACAAATCCAATCGATATTTGAAGCTTCTTAGGTCTAGCTAGGTACTATAGGAGATTTATGGAGAGTTTTTTTATGATAGCTTCCCCATTGACAAGGTTGACCCATAAGATGGTCAAGTTCTTATGGTCGGAGGCGTGTGAGGGTAGTTTTGAGAAATTAAAAGATAACTGACTTTGACTTCAGTTTTGATCTTTACCGAGGTTAATGATGATTTTGTAGCATATTGTGATGGTTCTCATATTAGGCTTCGTTATGTGTTGATGCAACATGGTAGGGTGGTGGCCTATTCTTCTAGGCAATTGAAAGTTTATGAGAAGAACTACCCTACTCATGATTTGGAGTTATTGATCGTGGTTTTAGTATTAATGATTTGGCGTCACTATCTCTATGGGGTTCATGTGGACATATTCTCTGATCATAAGATCCTACAGTATGTATTTACTTAGAAGGAGTTGAATCTCAGGCAAAGGAGATGGCTTGAGTTATTGAAAGACTATGATATGAGTCTCCACTACCATCCAGGTAAAGCTATAATTGTTGTTGATGATCTTAGTAGGTTTTCCTTGGGAAGTCTAGCTCATGTGGGTGAGCATAAGCAGGAGTTCGTTAAGTACATCCATCGTTTGGCTAATCTTAGAATTTATCTCACAGACTTTCAGGATCTTAGTGTATTTATGCATCAGATATCACAGCCATCTCTTGTTATTGAAATAAAGGAAAAGTAAATGTTGGATCCCAGTTTGATGAAGATCAAGAGTAATATAGGTCAACAAAAGGTTGTTGATTTTGCTATTGGTGGTAATGGTATCTTAGGTACCAAGATAGGTTATGTGTTCCCAATGTCAATGGATTGAGAGAAAGAAATTTGGTTGAAGCTCATTGATCTCGTTATGCTATTCATCCCGGGTGAATGTATCATGATCTTAGGGAGTTCTATTGGTGGAATAATATAAAGCGAGATGTGGCTAGTTATGTGGCTAAGTGAATGGTGTATTAATAAGTGGAAGTTAAACACTTGAGACCAGATGGTTTGTCTCAAGAGTTTGAGTTGCCCGAGTGAAAGTGGGAAGCAAATTAATACAGATTTCGTCACTGGTCTTCCCAGATCCTGGAATCAATGTGATTCTATTTAGGTCATTATGGACAGAATGACCAAGTCTCCTCACTTCTTGCCCGTGAGGACTAGTTATTTGGCGGAGGATTATGCTAATTGTATCTTGAAAATATTATAAAGTTGCAAGATGCTCTAGTTTTGTATTATCTCGGAACTTGGTACTCCATTATCATATTATTTTTAGAAGTCATTTTAGAAAGGTTTGGGAATAAAGGTGTGCCTTAGTACCGTTTTCCACCTACAGATGAATGGACAAGCGGAGAGGACTATTCAAACATTGGAAGATATGTTTCATGCTTGTGTGATCGATTATGGTAGTAATTGGTATGATCATTTGTCATTGATTGAGTTTGCCTATAATAGTAGTTACCATTCTAGTATTTGCATGCTCCTTTTGAGGCATTATATGGTAGGAGATTCGTTCTCCTATTGGGTGGTATGAAGTTGGTGAGGGTAAGTTACTTGGCCCTAATTTGGTTTACCAAGTCTTGGAGAAGGTGAAGGTGATTCGTGATAGGTTCAAAGCTGCTCAAAGTCACCAAAAGTCCTATGTAGATGTGAGGTGTAGGGGTTTAGAGTTTAATGTTGGCAATTGGATATTATTTAAGGTATCTCCCATGAAGGGAGTGGTGCAGTTTGGTAAAAAGGGTAAGCTTAGCCCCCGGTATGTTGGTCCATACTTGATTTTAAAGAGGGTTGGTAATGTTGCCTATGAATTGGAGTTGCTCTCTAGTTTGACCTCAATTTGTCCAATATTCCATGTGTCCATGTTGTGGAACTATATGGGTGATCCTTCGTTGGTTGTTCCCTTAGAGGATGATGGTGTTTTGGACTCCTTGTCCTATGAGGAGGTCCCAGTGAGGATCTTGGCTCGATAAGTTCACCAGTTGTGAATGAAAGAAGTGGCTTCGACAAAGGTTCTATGGAGGAACCAAAAGTCTGAGAAAGCTACTTGGGAGGCGGAAGAGGACATGAATTCCAAGTATCCGCATTTGTTTTCCATTTTGAAAACCCGTGGTTGAGGTATGTGTTAATATTCTTAACTTGATTCATGTCTTTGTTAGGCAATAGGTTTAAGTCCCTAAACATTGAATTGAAAAAATATTTAATAGACTATGGGTTCGAGTCCAAAGTTATTTAAATGAATGGATGATTGATAATGATCAAGGCATGTGTCTTATCATTGTAGTGTGTCTTTTATTTCTAACTTGGTTGAAAGTTATCTTGATCTGTTAACTCATGCGTGTGGTTTCCATACTCGTCTTGAGTACGAATGATCCAAGTGGGGGAGAATTGAAGAACTTAGGCATTGGAACCTTAAAAAAAATCCCTTGGTTGAAGTTTTTGGGCAAGGAACGACTCAAGGGTACTATTCGTACCCTAGGATACGACTTGGGTTCCCCTTAGTCATATGCTAGGTAGTGTAGTGGGGGTTACATTATATCTAAGGTATGGTTTAGCTTCTCTCAAGTCTTATGTTAGGGTACGGGTTGTAAGTTGCCTAGTCATATAATGCTTATAATCTTGGCCAAATTATTCTGACTTGGATACGGGTTGTAGGGTACCACTCATACCTTAGGGTATGAGTCATGCATGTAGAGTCATATATTGGTCAGTTTAGGGGTCCATGGTTAGGTCTAAGGTATGAGTTAAGGTACCACTCATACCCTATGGTACGGGTCAGGTGGTGAGTCGTACCCTCTTGGGCGCAATTTTCATCTTTTAACACATTTAGACGTTTCCCACCGCTAAGCCCTTATAACCTATCACTTATAAACTTATTTGGCCCTTCATTCTTCACATATACAAGATAAAAAACACTCCTAATCCTCTCTAAACTTCTTTAACAAAGATTAGGTCTAGGGTTTATCAAAGAGGCCATCTAGAGACTTAAGGACAAGGAATCTCCTCGTGAATTATCTTGTATAAGGAATGTAAATCTTTCCCTCATTGTTAGTTCATAAAGGTCATGTGTTCGAACATTGATTTTGATTCTTAAATGGTGATTTTGAAATAAAATGTTGAGGGCTTTGATCATATTGATGAATATTGTTTACTCTTGATTTAAATTATATTTTCACATGCTTTTGGCAATTATTTGTATAGGTGGGTGCTTGTTGATTGTGGATTAATAAATGGTTCATGGGTAACCCAAACCTTAATAGTTTTTACCTTGGTTTTGGTCTTGTTGAAGGTGTTCCCACAAGGTGTTTGTGAAAATGTGAAAAGGAAATTACTAGTCACATGTTAATGGTGTTTTAAACTAAGGCAAAGGCTTAATGAGTATGAACGGTTTGCAAATGATTTTTAAAGGCCTTGTTGGACATGAAATGGTTTAAATGGAAACCTTGGTGGTTTAATTTACTAAAATAGGTTTGAGTCCCTAAACCTTGGAGTTAATGAGTGTCCTTGTTCGACGATGGGTTAGAGCCCCAAAATAATATGAATGGTTGATTGATAAAGGTAACGATATATGTATTCTTACAAGTAGTGTTAGTATGACAATACCAACAAAGTGCCTTTGGTAAGAAATTTACTAGATGGTTAGTTGTGTGTGAATGGTTTAATTTGGGCTTTAAAGAGATATGTTTAGCCAAGTCGTAGAAGGCGTAGGTCCCGGGGGACCAAATTTGGTAACCTACAATTTATCGATGTGAGGTTGGTCATGGCTACCGTGTGAATTATGTCACACTTATACTCTTGGAGATGTACTAGTCATCTCATATTCTCTCTAGCTAATGCAGCAAACAAGCATTGGGTCCATTTCAGCAGGTGGCACTTAACCCATAGAGCCCATGGGTGGATTTTGAATGGCAAGGCTATGCATCCCAAGTTAATGATTTCCAAATTCATGCTAATCATATTCCCTATCCCGACATGTTATATATATATATATCTGTATTTCATTGGTTAGACGCATTGATCTAATGGTCTTAAACTGTCGGCATTATTTTATCCTTATCCTTAAGTTACATGCTAGTGTTCCAATAGCTAATCGTCTCCAAACATTGTGTCCTCATGCGACACATGGGTCGGAGCTTCTTCTTCTCTTCCTACGTAGTTATTAGGTGTTTGGGCAGTTCGAGTATTGGCATTGAAGTTGTGAGATTCCACACTTCAGAAGGCACACATTTCATAGTCTTTTTATCTTATGTCATATATTTGTATTAGACTTGGTTTTTGGCTATTGTCGGGGGCATGTCCCGACATATTATAGACATCAAATTGGTGGAGTCTTGTGGATGACTATGGACTTGGGTAGGTTAGATATTGTATGTTAACTTTAATGGTTGGATTCGGCATTTCTCTAGAAATGTTTATTAGTTTTGTTTCTTTTATGTTATTATATGTTCAGAGTTCGTCCGATTATTTTGTATTGATGTGATGGTTAGGTTGGTTTAACGAAGTGATCTTTGGTCCTTGTTGGGTTTGAGATGCCTATACAACAAGGCCTGGTTTTGGGTCGTGTCAATGAACTGGTATTTTGCAATTTTTGGACTTAGTTGTCATTGTATTTATTGTTGTTATTCTGGTATATTTAAGGAGAGAGGCAGATTATGTTGATCACCTCTGTATAGTGTTACAGACCCTTAAGGAACAAGTATATGCTAAATTCTCTAAGTGCAAGTTCTGGTTGAATGTTGTGACTTATTTGGGTCATGTTGTTTCAGTGAAGAGATTATAGTGGATCCACAAAAGGTTGTGATGGTTAAGAAGTGGCCTAGACCCATGACTCCAACCGATATTCAGAGCTTCTTGGGTTTAGCTGATTATTATATAAGGTTTGTGGAAATTTTCTCTTCTATTTTTTCCCTATTGAATAAGCTGACTCACAAAAAAGTGAAGTTTATATGGTCGGATACTTGTGAGGGTAGTTTCAAGAAGGTAAAAGATTAAGTTAACTTTAGCTCTGATTTTGACCCTACTCGAGGGTACCGATGGTTTTGTTATTTATTGTAACGTGTCCTGGATAAGACTAGGTTGTGTGTTGATGCAGCATGGAAAGGTAGTTGCATATGTTTTTAGGCAGTTGAAGGTTCATGAAAAGAGCTATTCAACGCATGATTTAGAGTTCTTGGTTGTGGTCCTTGCTTTGATGATTTGGCATTATTAATTGTATGGGGTTCATGTTGACATCTTCTTAGACCATAAAAGTTACAATATGTTTTCACCCAAAAGGAGTTGAATCTCAGGCAAAGAAAATGGCTTAAGTTACTCAAGGATTACGACATCAGTCTCTATTATCATCCAAGTAAATTTAACATAGTTGTTGATGATCTTAGTAGGTTATCTATAGGAAGCTTATCTCACATGGATGGGGAGAAGCGAGAATTAGTGAATTATATTCACTAGGTGGCTAATCTTAGAGTTCGTCTCCTGGACTCTAAGGATGGTGGTGTGATGTTACAAGAGGTGGAGAAGTCATTTCTAAGTGTTGAGGTATAGGAGAAGCAGGTTTAGGATCCTATTTTGATGCAGATTAAAGGTGACATAGGCCAGCAGAAAGTGATGGTTTTTTATATTGGTGGTGATGGCATATTGAGGTACCAAGGGAGATTTGTATTCCCGATGTTGTGGGCTATAAGAAAGAATCTTGGTTAAAGCTCATCAATAGAGGTATACTATTTATCTCGGTTTGAAAAAGATGTACCATGACTTGAAGGAGATTTATTGGTGGAATAATACAAAGTGTGGTATGGATAATTTTGCAACCAAGTGCATGGTTTGTCAGCAAGTGAAAGTGGAGCACTTGAGACTTGGTGGGTTGTTTTAAGAAATTGAGTTGCCTATGTGGAAGTGGGAGGTAACTAATATGGATTTTGTTATGGGTCTTCTGTGGCTCGTGTACATTTTGATTTGATTTGGTTTATCATGGATAGAATGACTATATATTCTTACTTTTTGCTAGTGAGGACAAATTTCTCTTTTGAGGACTATGCCAAGTTATTCATTAAGAAGATAGTCAGGTTGCATGGTGCTCCAGTTTCCATCATTTTAGTCGAGGTACACAGTGCTCGTCTCATTTTTGGCATTTGTTTTAGAGAGGTTTGGGAACTAAGCTGAGCCTTAGCACCGTCTTTCACTCCCCAAGTAGATGGAAAAATAGAGAGGACCATTCAGACATTGGAGAATATACTAAGGTCTTGTGTGCTTGACTTTGGTGGTAGTTGGGTTGATCATTTTCCCATCATAGAGTTTGTGTCTAAAAATAGCTATCACTATAGAATTATGATGGTAGGATGTAGGTCTCCTATTGAGTGGTTTAAGGTTGGTGAGGATAGGTTGTATGGTCCCAACTTGGTTCACCGAGCATGGAGAAAGTGAAGGTGATTTGGGATAGACTTAGAACTATCCAAATTTTCCAAAAGTCCTATGTAGTTGTGAGCCAAAGGGAGTTGGAATTTGAGGAGGATGATTTGGTGTTCTTTGTAATACCCCATATTTTTCCTAGCTTAAATTCATCCCTAGAATGTCAAGAATTTTCTTCAAAGATGAATACCATTTATTTCATTCAGTATTTTCAAGATTTTATTTTTTTTGTTCTGTGGATAATTAAATAAGCTTTCCATCGATACCAAATTCGCCTAAATCCGCCACTCGGTGAAGTAGTTATGGCATTTTTAAGTTAACAGTGTGTCACCTAGACTCTCAGCACATCGTGGAGCTAAGCAAATTGGCAGTTGTCAAATTCCAGTGAGACTCTGATATTCCCCCACGTTGCGAAGGAGTCCCATTTCACATTTGTCAATTTCCAGCAAGCCTACGCGATAGTGGCAAAAATGGCAAAAACTATAGGGCACCGCAATAACTCCCCATGCGGAGAAAGCCCAGTTCTCACTCGTCCTTTTTCCAGTGAGCCACCGCGATTGTGGTGCGTCGCAGTGGCCAGGGAAATCAAGATTTTTTGTCATTTTTTCAGTTCCATGTGGAAGTTTAAAGAAAGGGTATTTTGGTCAATACCCAATCCCCCAGTCCGTCCAAACATAAGATTTAAGCCTATTCTAAGCACTTTAGGCTTATAATCATCAACTTTCTCTCAAACAAAAAATCCTAAAGTTCAAACCTCTATCTCCAAGAAATCAAACTTCACCATGGTTTCTCTAAGAAAGCTTTAGATTGAGCATTCCCATGGCAATATAATCCAGAACCCATCATCATGAACTCAATAGGAATACAAAATTCAAGGTTTCTTCATCTAATCTTCAATCAAGGTATGTGGAGTTTTTCAACAAGGATCTCCTTTCATTCTTGTACCCAAAATTAGTTTTCAATTACAAATTGACATGATTTTGACTAAAATTACATGAGATTTGAATTGGGGATCATACCCATTGTTGCTATTTGCAATGATTATGAGTTTTAAGATACTTTGAAGTTGAATTGCATGTTTACTTTTATATTTTCATGCTTATTGCAGTAATTTCTAGATTTTGAGATGAATTATCATTGTTTATTATCAAACATGATTTTTCATGGTATTTTTACATGAGTTTGATAAATGGGTTTTTAAGGACCATATTTATATGTTGAGATTTTGAGAAAGATGATGCTTTATGCATCTTATGAGCTAATTATATCTAATTTACAATAAATTTTTGATCTTTTGATCATCAGATGATTTTTGGAATTCAATTTACAGATTTCTCACAAATTTCAGGAAGCAATATAGCTTTATTTATAGATTTATTCAAATAAATGCATAACTGGTTTAATAATAAACCCTTATGCGAGTTTTGAAGAGGATTTCCATGAGATGAGAGTAGCAAATTTAAAAGAAGTAACATTTAGCACCGAGTAGGGTATGATTCCAAGGTCTCATGCCCCAGAACAACGTGCCACCGTAGGATTGAGATTAAGTACCCATAGTAGGCAGAGTTTTAATCACTATAGCTGAGTTTATACTCCCTGGCAAGAGTATGACACCTCTCCCCAACATGAGGTTTCTTCTTTAGGAGGGTAAGACATTGGATTCCATGTAGCTCGCATGGTTTATGTCGGTTAAAGAGAACCTCCATTGCATAACAGTTTTCCCTATAATAAGCTTTTCAAAATAGTTTTCAAGTATCTCCCTCAGATAAAGTATTTTTCCTAAATTTTTATAGCTTACAGACTACAGATTCTAGAATAGAAAGAGTAACAGAAAAGCTTTCAAAAAATCTAAGTGTTAAGGCTCACAAGTTTTACTAAGATTATGCTTTACAACAAGAAATTAACTACAATTTTCAGCTTTTAGATTTCAGATTTAGAGTGAGTCCTTTCTACACTTAGACAGTATAATTTAAAGGAGGAATACAAGTACATCTTTTAGAACTAAATGTTATGACTCACTATATTTATAAAGCATGATTTGTTTCTCATGATTATTAGTTTTAGTATTTCAGATATTCCAGCTTATATGAGTCATTTACATTTAGAAATGCATTATTTTGTAAATTTTGATGATGAGATGATGTTTTTACTTATGCATTTACCCCCATAAACTCAGTACATCCTCAAAGTACTAATCCACATATACGTCTATGTGCTACATTGTCTCATAATATAGGTACAAGTTTAGTATGCATATTTAGATTCAGAAAGTAGCAGATTTCAGCCAGCGAGATGTTGAGTCCTCATATTTTGGGGATTTCAGTTATATTTATTTATGTTCTTTACTTTCTTAATCATATGTATTGATTAGTGATAGTTGGGGTCGCGTCCTAGCAATCTATAGTCAGTATAGTAGAGTCTTCACAGATGTCAGTCAGAGTCAGTATGTATTTTCAGTCTCTCTTTAAGACATTATCAGAATGTAAAAGTTATATCAGTATTGTATTTTCTCAGATTCTGCCATTATTATGTTTCCGCATATTAAATTCAATCATTTTATGCATATTATTCAGTTGATTATGAGTTATGCCAGTAGAAGGGTTACCTTTAGACCTCTTGTGGTCCTAAGTACCGTGTGATGTCTTGGGATAGATTTTTGGGGTGTTACAAACTTGGTATCAGAGCACAAGGTTCAAGTTTCCTAGGGTGTCTGTGAAACCGTTTAGAGTAGAGTCTTATGGAATAGTATGGAGATGTCTGTACTTTTTTTCGAGAGGCTACGAGGCATTTAAGGAAAGTTTCTTTCCTTTTATACTCTAGATCATGCAGTAAAAGTTGTTCCTTCAGAAACTCCTATCTACTCGTGTGTTACCGCAAAATTCTCCACCTATGATTTATTCTCGAGATAACATAGTTAGCATGTTCCAATTCCTCCTTAGATAATGCTCTCAGATTTGCTAGTAGAAGTTTCAGAAGTCACACAAAGGCCTTGAGAAGAGCCCCCTAGTGTGTTAAGTTCTTTGAGTTAAAATTTTATGTTGTCATACTTATGAGTTGTTCAGTTGAGACAGATATGGATATGAATTCAGATTCCTCATTATTCCTTCGGCACAGATAGTGCTCATGAGTGGAGATAGTATAAAACTAGATTATTAAATGTAATATGCATTCCAGGGGTAGTATGAACTTCAATGTTATGATTTATGAAAAGTAGAGCCTTATTGTAGTTGTAAGTATGGGTATAGAAAAGTAGTGGTGAGAAAAGTGAGAGTGTCGATTGATAGAAAGTATAAAGGTAAACTTTCCTTGTTGTCGATATTTGTTAAGGTGATAGTTTAGTGGAAAGAAGAGAAGGAGTTATTAGTTAAGGTGAATTATTGTTTGTTTGAAGTACGAAAGGATTCATGGGTGGTATTTGTTGTACTTGAAAAATATAGGATATTAATGAAGTGTTTGGTGGCTTAATATCATTTATTTAGGATTCCTAGTTTAGCCGAAACTCGTAGAGCGGTGATAGAAATTTAGATGTATTGTGTAGAAGGGTAGATAGTGATAAGGTATATAAGGAGGATATGTTAATGGATTTTGATAAGATAGACCATATGATTATGATTGATTATTGTTGTTATGAGATTCTAGTGGAGTAGCGTTTCTTGATGTTTTATTTCATAGCTTTCAAGTGAGAATTGCATGTGAAGTTGGGTTGTTAAATCATGTTTAGAACTAGACATTAAGTTTGAACAGTTAATGGTCATTAAAGTGGTTAAAATAATTTCTTGGTTAGTGATGCTAGGAAGTGATCTTGTAGGCTTGAACAGTGTATGAAAGAGTTTGAGTTTAGTTATCTGTAATTAAGTATGATGTTGTTTGTATGATAAAGAAGTATGCCCAAGGTGATATGAGGTTGCATTATTTCCAAGGTTATTACATGTTGTGTGTGATTAGTAGTACCGTTGAGTTTCTAAGCGGAAGGGGACTAGTTATGTATACATATATGATGTTCTTAATAGCTAAGTTAAGGAGTTATAAGTAGATGATGTTGAGCCTTTTTGGTATAATCTTGATTCTCCTGGTTTAGAAATATAAGTTTAGAGATGTGATATTAGTAAGCTATGACAAGAGTAGTTTGGTTTATTAAGGTTGATGATATCTGTGCTAAGTGTTAGAATCTAAGTTTGAGTCCTTGAAGATTGAGCAAACACAAGTTAGAATTGAAGCCTTAGGTGGTGTGAACTCAGGATATGGTGATACCCAAGAAGATTCTAAGTTATTAAGTGTTCAAAATATCATATGATGGCAAGTGAGACTATAGAAAGAGTTATACCTCGGAAGAAAGTATTAGAAGTGGGTTTTACACTTTCAAGTGTAGTCTTTTGGAGTAATATTATTAATTGTGTGTATTGTTGTGTTCCAAACTCTAGAGTTTGGTGAGTATAGTTCATTTTAGAGTTATTCAGAGTTCCAAAGACTTAGAGTGATGGCTTAAACCTAAGGGGGAGATAATGCCAAAGTTAGACTTCCAGATTCTAGTACGTGATGCCAGTGTAGTATAGAAAGTCGGTAATAGAAGATGATGCTTGACCCATTCTCACCTCAGTACAAAGTTTCATACTTCAGTTATTCTAATATTTACTCATGCCTCACGTGTCTTTCCCTGACCATAGCTCATTTTCATGCGTAAAATAGAGAGTCATGTACTCTTCCAATTCTTAGTAAGAGGAGTTCTAGTTCATCCAGCAATAGGAATCACATTCCATAAGTTATGAACTCCAAATTTAGTTCTTGCAGATCATGACTCATGTTCTCATGCTTTACAGTATGTTCTGATCCAGTACTTCTGTAGTACTCTTAACGATCAGTGAAATTCATATTTACATCATGTACGTCTTCAAATTATATCTCCTTAATTAATTCATGTCGTGAATACTCTATTCCTCAGGACTCAGTAAGGTATCAAGTTATGATTAGTATCCCTTCATGTTTGGGCCATGGTATTCTAACTTTTCAGTGACTTTCCCTTGGTTAAGATAGTAATGATGAGCAATTGTGTGGATGAGAGATAGTAAATGTGTTATGTCTGGGAAGATTGTTGTAAGCTGGTTTTATGTAAGCCTATAAGTTTGAAAGAATTTTTTTTTCTTTGAGGTGAAGTTCATTTTCTTGTGTATGACTTGGTTAGTTGAGAATATTTTATGTGTATCATCCTTTAAACTGAATGGTGCATAGAGGTTGTTATTCATAGAAGTATTAGAGAATATGGGAGAGGTGCTCTTATAGGTATTTGTTTAGAAGTGCGTGTGCGGATATGAAAATAGGCTTGAATGTTATGTTGGTATCTAAAGGGTATACGTATTTTATACATTAGAGAATTTCTAGTAGGTTGTTGGATTTAGTTGTTACGTGATAAGAAGAATCATCCTAGAGTGAGTAGTTGGGTGACAATGCTTGGGGTATTGAATCCATGGTTCAGAATAGTATTATGGTGTTATGTGTAATACCTTGTGATTTCGAGTTAAGTCTAACTGTAATGAGAGGATTTAGTTCAGTTTAGACTTTAGTAGATGAACTTAGCAATGCTATGTGAGAATTATAAGTTGAATCAAGCGAGTATGGTATTTGAAGGGAATAGTATAGTTAAAGGAGTGTTTGATAAGTTTTGCTAAGCTTGAAAGTATGAAGTTGCGTTGCTTAAGGCCTAGAAATTCAATCATATCCCAGTGTATGGCTTATGGGTCCATGTTCCATGCTATAGAATGGTAGCGATGTTGTAATCTCTTATTCAGAGGTCTTCTTCAAATCTTGCCCGGAGTCCCTTAATCCCTAAATTCGTTAGAGTTTCATAGAAAAGTGTTGAAGAAGTACTCCATCTGGCTATGAGCATTCAGTATGATTCAGTCAGTGTAGCCAAAAATCCAATCTAACAATCAGACAGACGAATCTCTATAGTTTTCCATCTTCCGATTTAGTTCAGTCTCACTACCTGAAATTTTGTGAGTATGGGCATTTCAGTATATGCATCATGCATCAGTTTTAGATTCAGATATTAAGTCATGATTCAGTTCATAAGTATCCTGCGTATCATCTCAGTCTTCTCCTAGTAGTTCAACCAGCATATAACCTATACACAAATGATATAGGATACGAATGACATAAAAAAATAATTCGTGAAACGTCTAACATGTGAATCAATAGCTTATAAACATATAACATTATGCACACTCTCTATAAAACATGTGACGTAAAAAAATGATCTACGTAGCATGTAGCTTAAAGAAAATGATATAGAATATACTTATGATATAAACATTGATTCATATAATATGTTACCTATATACGAAGAATCAATGATAAAATTAACACACTGATAAATAATTCTTAATGGCACATAACTATATAAACTAGTAAGCTCATGAAAACAAATAACTAGTTAACAATTAGGTTAAAAAGCATGTAACACATATAATTTGATAAGCAATTACTCCATAAAATTTACATATTAATCATGCCTTTATAACATCACCTAACCCTAAAAGAGTCACATTCTAACCGAAAACTCTATTCCACATACATAATTAGACTAGGCTATTCAGAGAATATTCAACTGTATATAATATTTGCATTCTTATAATTAATAAATTAACAGATACTTTGCCGCTACTTTAGCACACTAATAAATCTTAATTTGTGACTAACCATTTGATGTTTTAACCCTAAAATTTGGTCGCGTCCTAATACCCTTCTTAATCTCAACATAAAACACAATGAGACACACTTTTACAAATATTCCTATGAATTATTTGAAACACTTATCCTCGTGTTTACTATCGCAAAAGGACTTGCATGTCATTTACTAAATGGGATACTCTAATGTACATAGTCCACAAAAACCATCCATATTGTCACCTGGAAATAATGCTTAATAAATCATCTAGCCCTTGTCAGTCAACTACGATATCTTTGGTTAACATTGGTATGACACAATTACTTAACAATTCAAACCACCATCACATCTACCACATAAAGGGGATATATTCTGTTTGATCTCCCCAATTCTTAGCATACACATAATCCTGGAGCTTTCGTGTGTATATGGCCAAAATACTAAAAAAATTTCATACACTTAAGTCCAATAAGAACCACAGGGTACATGCAGAAAAACTTTTGGAATCAAAAATTGATTGCATTCTTCTGCAAAAGTTACATTGGGAGATACCCTTTTTCGATTTTGTAGATGGACAACTCCTAACTGAATAATTCTTTAACTAATCGCTCTTTGGATCTTCAGAGATAAATCTAGGGGTAACAAAAATTCAAATATAATTGTAAAGGGTACGTAAATCTCAACAAATATTTCTTCTGTAATATAAATAGAGATCTAAAAGATCAAAATTATTGAGCCATCAACAGGCCACATATGAGCCTCTAACTAATGATTGTGAGCTAAAAACTGCCTATTTGCCTATACTAGTGTTTGGTCTTTAGGCATGGTCTGAGCTTGCCTTTAATAGGCGAAATCTATATAACAATCAACCGTGAATAAGAAATAACCCCTTATGACTTAGTATTGTAGCACGATCTAGATCAGAAAAAAGGTCATAATTTATAAATGCTCAAGTATCCCCTCCATTAAAAATGTGGTGCACAATACATTCATAAGTGAGGATCAACTAGACATGACTTCGTAAAATCGCTACGACAACTGAACCTACGCTCTGATACTAATTTTTCCATGCCCCTACACCAGAGAAGTGAACAAGGGTCCTCATGAACACTTTTTATAAAAATGAGTTGTATTAAGCAGATGAGCCACTATTCATAAGGTAATTACAAGAGTGGTACACAAGTAGCATAGGCTAAATAGTCATACTAATACAGTAGACAACTGAAATAATAAATCAATGATAACTTTACTCTATCTATAGAGCCTCTAATAGAGATTGTTACCATACAACAACAGATGATCGATACAACAATTGGCATACACAAGATATAACTATAAATATGATTTAATTAGTGCTATACATCTATTTGATACTGATGAGAGAAAAGCGCACCAAGTGCTCGGCTAAATCAAAATAAGTGCCTAATATAGAGGTCTGCTACCTAGTGTACTTGATCCTTTATATACAAAGATGCGGCGCCCCCAAATGTAGAGATGTTATACATATAAAACATGCGCTGCACATAAACCAGACTGAATAAAAAGTAGACATATAAGGATCCCCAGTGAATTGAACGACTTCATGAGCAACTATAAATAGTTGATTACAAAAAATTCTCATCTTGACTTTAACTTATGAGCATATGAGTGGCTAGTATGTAATATAGAATGGTAACATATGTATTTGCCTTGTTAACATATCATATAACAATTTATGAGTAATTTATCATTATAAAGAACCTAATATTTGCCTAGATGATATACTATACCTGTATCAAATATAAATGATTATAAGATGGCCTACCAAAGAAAGTTTATGTCAAATGTATGGCAATAGTGCCTCAAATCTGTGTATACTTTTACAACTGAATTGAAGTCTGCTATAAGGTACGCCCTTCTTTAGGGTCTTACTATAAGGGTCTGCCCATAGGCCATATGTGCCATATATTGGCTCAAGTTAGGGGAATCAGTACATAACATTCTAGGTGACTTTAAGCACAAATGATGCCACAAGGGTGGGTACACCACTATTTTTAGGCTCACTATAATAGTCTGATCTCAATCTTATGCATAGAATTATGTTACATGCGTGTGCCAAACCAAACGTATGAATACCCTCCCATCATTAACCTTTATCAAGTAGTTTTTTAAAGGCCTATGTAGGTATATAATGATAAATATTGTTTAGTCATTCAAGTGGTATTTTTTTATATACAACCAACCTTCTTTAATAGTTTGAGTTATTTAGCATTAACCCTTTATATCATCAGATGACTATATCGCTATATGATGCAATATACTAGTCAGACTATAGTATGGCCATTTATTCTAATATATAGAGCATTCTAGATATACCATATGAATTCTAAGGATTTCTAATGAATAAAAACACAATCTCAACGAAATTAGTATGAACACTATGACTCCAATAAATAGACGCATGAAGGGTAGAGACAAATAAACTCAAATGGAAAGGCCTTGTGGATACTGTGGCCACATTAGGCGTATAGTTGGGGAATACACGTATAGAAAGGGGAGGCTATGTTCACATATATCAGGCAAACTATATTGATTCTTTTATAATAAGCAAGTGATTTATGGTCATGCCATAACGACGGAAGAGGTGTTAGCTTTACATACCATGGATTCCTCACCATCTAATAGTAGCATCGCAAGTCACTCCAACATAATCAAATACATAAACAATATATAGATATATTCATCAATATTATGAAAGTCCATCTACCAACTTATTTTGAAAATATTTTCTTCCCTTACGCCTAAAATAAATCAAATTTATGAACAAATATTCGGAGAAAATTTTGTATTTTTTCAACTCACAAAGTTTGATATTAAATCTATCCCTGCCAATAGAAATACTCAAAGATCCCTCTTTTATCACAATTGACCTTTCCCCTTTTTCAAGAATCGTAATTAACAAGACCCATTTCAAGATTCGAGATGAAATTCTCCCTAATACTACCTCCCGTAGATGTAATCTATCATTATATTCAACTATTGGGGAGAGAAATTACCTATTTAAAAATAAATTCCAACTTGAGTTCTTTGAAAATCTTTAAAATCCTTTAATAAAACTAGTACATATCTAACAATTTGAGGCCATGTCATATGCCTCTCCATTGTGAAAAATCTTGAACTCTATAACCCCTAATATCACATTAATTCACTCTAAAATAAGAAGAAGGATGAAAGAGTAAAGGGCACTACAACCCATTCCCTCACGTTCTCTGAAAATGAAAAAAAAACACTAGAAGTTTTGAATTTTATTTTTGATTTATTTACCTATAGTGAAGTCAAATGGTCCAACTTATTACTTCCTAATAATAGCATGGCTAATTTTAAAAAAAATCCTACTAATATGCAGTAACAATAAGACATATAACAAACTTATTAGATACCAAATTATATATGTCACTAGAAATTAAATTCAATGACTATTAATTTGACATATAATGAACCACATAACTCTTTATTGTCATGAACCGACCTCGGGCTTAGTCGTGACTGGTATCTCAAGTACATCGAGGGTCGGTGAAGACCACCCCCTTAGTCTAGCCAACCAGAACACAAAATCCAAATGAACAGCAAAAGACATCCATTATATAAAGGTAAAATAGTTATGAAACTCAATGGAACTAAGAGTCAATAAAAAATAACCACCCACATTTTGTCCACAAAGCCTCTAAATTGAAATACCAAGTTAGGTCGAGATATGCCCCCAACCATGGCCAAAAAGGAAATCCATAATATAAAAGAAACCAATGTTATTTCTATACTCATAAAAAAAACAGTGAAATGTTTGGTCTTCCAAAATAGGGAGGCTCACTACTTCAACGTAGACCAATCGATGAACTAGAACCATCAAACTCTGCACAAGGAAATCAAAGAACCCCTAGGACACTACATCATGAAATAATGTAGCATCCGAGGACGGTTAGTGGGGTGAGCGCTAGCATGTAACTCAAGAAATGAATAAAATAATTCCATTTTCCAAAATAAAACCAATCTCAATGTATAAGTTCATATACTTGCATATACATATATAAAATGCCAGAATAGGGTACAGGGTTTATGCATAAGATTTAAAAATCATTAACCTAGGTTGTGTAGCTCTAATCGTCCAAAGGGAACCCACGAATTATATAGGCTTACCTCACTTACTGAAAGGGTCCCAGTGCATGTTAACCGCACAAACTAGGAAAAATTTGAGGAAGGACCAGGGAATCCACTACCCAGCCATTCTAAAATATGTAAGTGTAAACTAGGCACGCGGTCATAAAGACCTCACACTGCAAATATGGTTTTTAGTATTACCCCTCTTCCCCTACCTCCAGCTTTTATGATGAGATACACAACCCTCTTTAAGCCCAATTAAAACATTTCCACATACTATTCACTCAACCAACTGGTTATCCATTTAGGTATTTACCGTTGGTATTGTCATACCAATTAATAATGCTTGCAAGCTTATAGAATTATGCCATTCCAATTATCCATCAACCTGGGGAATCCTTGACCTCCAATTTCCAATTAAAACCATATCATGACCACTGAGGCCCTTTTCAAAACCATTTTTATACATTTATCCATTAATACAATGTGATATCTTAGAACAATAAGAAAAACTAAGTAATTGCCCATATTTCAAAACCAATTATGCAAGTGGGTTGAGGTAATACCAATTCCAAAACAAATTCTATAAAATTTAGGAGAATCCACAAACCCCTTCCCATTCACCATACCCATGCATAATTTTAATTAAAGGACCATAAAATAAAACATAAAAAACCATTCTAAAACCATGGGAAAATCAGTCAAGTAGTAATCATATAAAACCCTCAACCCATCATTTAAAACCAACAATTAAATTCACATAAACCATGATTAAACGCATGCTTTTGTATAAAAACAAGTAAGCAAAGAGATACATGCCTGAAGACACCAAGAAATTTGGAGAGAAACCCCCAATTTGAAGCCTAGATGAGCGATTCTCTTAAAAACCCTAATTGTTCTTGCTTGAGAAATTTAAGAGAGAGGAGATTGTTTATGTTATGTTATTTAGTGGCGATAGGGCTAAGGGAAAGGTTTTAAGTCGTAGAAAGTAATGGTATGGAAGAACAATGCCCTTAATAAGATCGTGTAGGAAATATAACTCCCAGACGCTATGGGTCTCGTAACAAATCGTGATGACCGATCATGATTCATCACCATAACTCATAGTTTGGGAAGTACACAGGACCACCTCCACTAGTTTGGTCATGAGTCACAACCTATGACTCATGACCTCACCTTACGACTGGTAGAGTCGTATTCGTTATCAAAATAGAAACTTGGGAAATCCTTATTAGTTAAGATATAATTGGAACCATATGACTCTCTAGGAGTCTTCACGACTCATCACCTAAGTCTTACCCTGGACAGTGAAAACTAAACCTAGAAATTTGTAGGATCCAAAACCTAGGGTATTTTATTACCCCCACCCCCATGATCATTCATCCCCGAATAAGGAGTCAAGGCACCTATTAGCATGATAACAAGAACGATTGCACACATATCCAAATGACAAATGAGAAAGGCTACAAGAAAAGAACAAAAGTCACACCTCAAGTATTTTCATCCAACACGGGGAATAGGAACAGATATTTAGATTTTATGGCCTCTTCAATTTTCCAAGTAGCTTCTTCCACCTTGTGATTCCTCCAAAGGACCTTCACTGAAGCCACATCCTTAGTCCTTAACTAATGGACTTTCCTACCCAAAATCTGAATCGAGACTTCCTCAAAGGACAAGAAATTCGAAATACCTTATTCTCTATAGGGACAATTAAAGAAGGATCACCCACACACTTTTTCAATATTGAAAGATGGAAAATCAGATAATAGAAACAAAATTCAAAGGCAAATCTAACTCATAAGCAACATTCCCATCTCTCCTCAAAACCTTATATGGACCAACATAATGGGGACTGAGTGTAATTACACAATTTGCTAAACCGGAATGCTACACGGTGCTTATGACCCCAAAGGACCACAAGCTAACCCATGACCAATATCTTTGCCTATATACGATATAAGATAACATAATAATGCAGAAATATGCACTGAAAGTCCATAAGGTTCGATCATGAACATAACTGAATAACATAACATCTGTGTGGGGTAATAGAATACCCAAAACAAAAATAAAGTCTAAAACATGATAGTCTGTAACTAGTCTGCATCTAGTCTGTATCTAGTCTGAAAGCCTTTACTGTCTGAAGAATCTAAATAAGGAGTTGATGGGACATGTCTCCAACTAACTCCAACTAATAAGCTAATCAATGAGTTAATAAAAAATCAATATGTCCTCGAAGGATAAGGACTCACTTCTACTCTAGCTACTGAAACTGGGATTTACTGCTGATCAGGAACTCGTGTCTCTGAACTTATGGTGTAATATAAAAAGAAAGCATCATAGCCCGAATCCATCAGTGCATATGTACCGAGTATACATATAAGGTAGGATATATGCAAGGGTTTTCATGCATGATTAATACTAATTGACTGTCTAATATAAATGTGAGAATGCATACATAAATATGCAACTGTAACTAACAACGTGATAACATGATACTGATACCGTGGTAGCATGACTACTGAGTCTTCATATTGATAACATGGCATAACTAATAACATGAATAACTGTATCTGAATATAACTGATAACATAGGTGACTGTATCTAATAGTCCTGAATCTGATGTAACTATCTAAGTTCTATACTGTATCTGGGTTGACTGTATCTGACAGCCCTAAAATCTGCAGAATTATCTGAGTTCTATTACTGAGATTGATTGACTGTATCTGACAGTCCTAATTCTGTAACATGAAACTATGGGAAGTAGTATCTAATCGACATGCCCCAAAGGTGCTATAATAACTGAGCAAGGGTCCAATCTATGCCCTAATTTGAAGGGTGTCAATACCGTGCCAATGGTAAGGACAACATATGAGTAACCCTCATATAGAAGGTAACTCTAGAGAGAACGGTGAGAACCCTCACATTAATGGTTAAGGAACCTTATCTACCCTCATATAGCAGTCTATGTTGTCCCAAACTATGCTGGCAACATAGTTTTAGAATGCAAGGATGGCTTCTAAGAATCACACCCTCGTATAACAGGTGAGTCCCCATCCTTGGGTTCACTCGGTGCTAATTCCTACTCCCATCTGAATGGACACTGAACATGATTTATTGAAATGAACTAAGCATGAAATGAATTAATGAATTTCCGTGGCTGACGGAATACTACTGATATCTGACAACTAACTGAGTCATAAGATCATGGAGATTTTTCCTGAGTCATAAGACTATCTGAAGTCTAAGAGTTCATAGCTTGACTAAAAGTATCGTGAAAACATGACATGGCTCTAGGCACACAGCTAAATGTTCGGGAACAAGTACCCCTAGGACTCGATGAGAAGAAATTGACATAGCATGGCTTACTTGAACACATGACCAACAACACAATTCATAATTCATGTATTGAAGCACTTCATCAAACATGTAATATGCATAATCTTGTACATACATGGGGATTTCATGATATCATACTTGTTTGGCATTGTTCCTTCATGTAGGCATTTAATCATACACATAATAGGCATAGAATCTCTAAACAACATTATACAACAATTAAACATCATGATTCATCTCTAATTTCATCATTCAAGGGTTAAAATCTTAGGGTTGCATGAATCTATGGCTATAGAGATTAAACCCACATAGAAACTATCAACAATCATAGAGTAGAATTCAATTTCACATTAATCGACATGAAAGAGAACATACAAAGCATGAAAACATGAAGAAAATCCATAACTTGTAGTTAAAAAGGATTCTTGGACTTCATGGACGAAAGGAGTCCATGAATGAATACTATGCATAACTTAGTTCATGATTTTGTAAAGATTGATTGTGAAACCTTCTTGAAATTGACCTTCTATGAAAATCTTAGCTTGAGTTCTTGAGAGTATTTGTGAAAAATATTAATATTTTGGATGAATAAGGGCTAAATCCCGTGTTTGGAAGCTTATATAGGGGGTAAATTGACCCTTTTAACCCTAAATACATAATTTAATTTTCAGTAAAAATTCTTGAATTGGTCCCCCTAGCGCGACGCGGCGTTATCGCGCCGTGTCACTGAAAATTGACAATTGGGAAACTGCTTAGTGGCGCGACTCGGAGCTATCACGTTTAGACCTTGTCTACGACCTGGAAGTTTGGCATGACGTTCTAGTATCACAGAGCAACACTGGTATTTGACAATTTCTATTTGAGCTATCTCTGCGACGCGCTGAAAGCTATCTCTGCGACAATTTCTATTAAATTTTCCACGTTCTAGGTCAAACATTGTCTCACTAAAATGGCTCTAACTCTTCGCCCGGGTGTCGGATTTAGGCGAATTATATATCGATGGAAAGCTTATTAAATTTTCCACGTGATAGGAAGTGAAAATTCTGTAAATACCACATGTATAAGAATGAATTCTTATTTCAAAGAAAGTTCTAACATCCTTGAGAGGATTTTCAAGCTAAAAAAAAAGCACGGGTATTCCAATATCTCCCCCTTAATAACATTCGTCCTCGAATGAGACTGACTGAGAGGCTAAACAATAAATTGAACATCAATAAATAGAACATGATCTCATGACAAACATGACTGACAAGCTGAACATAACATACTGAATATGCATATCTGATGCATGCATAACTGATTCATAAATACATAACTAAAAGTTCTATAGAACTAAGTTTTCTTACAATGAGAATGCATGTCTGATGCATAACTATATAACTGATCTGATACATAAATGCATAACCGAATATGTGGTGGTACTTGATATCAAATTATCATGGGAACATGAGCATGAGACTGAATACTAAGTTAGTGATGCACAATAATCATGAAATTGAGTAAGCTTAAGAAGAACTATTACCTTGAGCTTGATATGAGTTGGCGGGGAAGAGGTGAGGATACTTATTACTCATAGCTTCTTTTTCTTCCCAAGTAGCTCCCTTGACGGGGTGATTTCACCAAAGAACTTCAACCAGAGGGACTTCTTTATTCCTCAATCTACGTGTCTGATAGTCTAAGATTTCAACTAGAATCTCTTCATAAGAGAGGCTGTTCTGAACATCTATGCTCTGAATAGGGACTACGACTGATGGGTCACCTATACACTTCTTGAGAAAAGAGACCTGGAAGATTGGATTAACTGAGGCTATATCTGAAGGCCATTTGAGCTCATAAGCTACCTTTCCGAATAGATTAAGAATATTGAAGGGACCGACATATCGGGGACTAAACTTTCCCTTCTTGCCAAATCTCTTTACACCCTTCATAAGAGAGATCTTAAGGTATACTTAGTCACCAATCTCAAACTCGAGATCTTTTCTACAAACATCTGCATAAGACTTCTGTCGGATCTGAGTAGCCTGGAGTCTTTCTCTAATTAACCGAACTTTCTCTAAGGCGTCGAATACTAAGTCAGGTCCTATGACTGAGGCCTCACTAACTTCAAACTAACCAATTTGAGATATACATCTACAACCATAGAAAGCTTCGAATAGAGCCATCTGAATATTGGAATGATAGCTATTGTATTATGCAAACTCAATCAAAGGCAAGTGGTCATCCCAACTTCCATTGAATTCAATTGCACACGCCCTTAGCATATCTTCTAAAGTCTGAATGGTTCTTTCTGCTTGACCATCTATCTGAGGATGAAAGGCAATATTGAGATGAACTTGGGTACAAAGACACTTTTGGAATGCTTTCCAAAAATAAGAGGTGAACTGGGTACCTTTGTCTGAGATAATAGACAATGGAACACCTTGAAATCTGACCATCTCCTTGATGTAGAGCTTGGCATAATCCTTGGCTGAATAAGAGGTATGAACTGGAAGGAAAAGATATGATTTGGTCATTCTGTCTATAATGACTCAGACTGAATCATGCTGATGATGAGTTTAAGGTAAACCCATTACGAACTCCATGTTTATATCTTCCTACTTCTAAGTAAGAATACTGAACTCTTGCATTGGACCACTAGGCTTCTGATGCTCTATCTTAACCTGCTGACATGTAGACCACTTAGCCACAAACTCCACAATATCTCTCTTCATCCTACTCCACCAATAGATCTCCCATAAGTCGTGGTACATCTTAGTGGCCCTTGGATGAATAGAGTAGCGCGCACCATGCGCTACTGTAAGAATTTGTTGGCTTATGTTATCTATGCCTAGAACACAGAGACGACCCTGACAACGAAGGATTCCATCTCACCCTTGGGAGAAAACCTCTATTTTCTGATTCTAAACTGACTCTTTTAACTTGACTAGGTTGGGATCTCTATCTTGCTTTTCTTTCACCTCAGAAACTAGAAATAATTCTGAACTACTCTGAACACATACACCGCCCTCTAAAGAGTCGACTAAGAGAATGCCTAGTCTAGCAAGTTGGTGTACTTCATGAGCTAACTTCTTTTTACTATCCTCAACATGAGAAACGCTACCCATAGAGAGTCAACTGAGAGCGTCGGCCACTATATTGGCCTTGCCTAGATGATAAAGGACACTCATGTCATAATCTCTCAAGATCTCTAACCACCTTCTCTGAAAATACATACTGAAGGCTCTTATGATCTGTGAAGATGTCTACATGAACACCATATAAATAATGCCTACAAATCTTCAAGGAAAATACTACGCCTGCTAATTTAAGATCATGAGTAGGATAATTCCTCACATGGGGTTTAGCTGTCTGGAGGTGTAAGCTAGGACCTTACTATGCTGCATGAGGACACAACCCAAACCTACTCTGGATGCATCACAATACACTACGAACCCATCTAAACTATCTGGAAGAGATAAGACTAGAGCTGAGGTGAGTCGAGTCTTCAATTCCTGAAAACTCTTCTAGCATAAATCTGAACACTGAAACTTGACCTTCTTCTGAGTCAATCTGGACATAAGAGATGCAATATAATAAAATTCCTCAACAAACCATCTGTAATAGCCAGCCAAACCCAAGAAAATCCTGATATAAGATGGAGAAACAGGGCGAGGCCAGTTTCTTACTACTTCAGCATTTTGAGGATCTACTCTAATGCCATCACTGGAAAAAATATTGCTAAGAAATGATACTGACCTTAGTCAAAATTCGTACACTGAATTTAGTGAATAACTGATGATCTCTGAGAATCTAAAGTGCTATTTTGAGATGGTCTGCATGATCTCACTCTGTGCGGGAATACACCAAAATATTATCTATGAAAACTATGATGAACATGTCAAAGTACTCCTTAAACACGTAGTTCATCAAGTCCATGAAAGTTGTTGGGGTATTTCTAAGATCAAAAGACATGACTAGACATTCGAAGTGACCATACCGCATACGGAAAGCTGTCTTTGGGATGTCACATTCTCTAACTCTGAGCTGATAATAGCCGGATCTGAGGTCTATCTTAAATAAATAACTGGTACCCTAACGTTGGTCAAACAAGTCATTGATTCTGGGAAGAGGATACTTGTTCTTAACCATGACTTTACTGAGTTGACGTACTCTATACACATTCTGAGTGAACCATCATTCTTGCGCACGAATAAGATTGGTGCGCCCCATGGGGAAATGCTGGGTCTGATGAATCCCTTATCTAAGAGATCCTTCAACTGTTCTTTCAGTTCCTTGAGTTTTGTTGGTGTCATTCTGTATGTCGGAATAGAGATAGGAAGAGTGTCTGAAATAAGATCAATATCAAAGTCTATTTCCCTTTCGGGAGGAATTCCTAGAAGATCTTCGGGAAAGACATCTGAATATTCATTCAGTACTAGGACTAATTCGAGACTGGGATCCTCAAAACTGGAATCTCTAACATAAACTAGATGATTAACACATCCATTAGATATCATTTTCCTTGCCTGAAGGTAAGAAATAAGCTGACCCCTGAAAGAGGATACACTACCCTTACACTCTAGGATGGGTTCATCAGTGAACTGAAACTGAACTATTTAATTTTTGCAGTCAACTGTTGCATAGCAGGAATAAAGCTAATCGATTCCGAGAATAACATCAAAATCAGTCATCTCTATTTAAAATAAGTCTGCTAAAATGACTTTCTACAATATCATTACCAGGCAGTTCCTGTATACCCACTGGGCTATGATGGTTTTACCCACTGGGGTACAGTTTGAGGTCTCTGCTAGAATTTTGGAACTGATTTCAAAATTAATTGCTATATAAAGAGTGATAAAAGACAAGGAAGCTCCAAGATCTAGCAAACTGTAAACATGCACATGAAAGATCTGTAACATACCAGTAACTACATCAGGAGAACTTTCCTGATTGCTTCGAGTCTAAAGAGCATAGAGATGATTTGGGCATTGCTCGCTAGTAGTACTGGAAGTGGCACCCTGCTGATTTGGGCGACCGGACTGAGATAAAGAGCGATTCTGTTGACCCTAATGACCTAGCTGCGGACAGTGTCTAACTCTATGGATTGGCTTGCCACAACCAAAACAAATGTAACTACCTTCTCTACACACAACCTGATGGTGCTTACCGCAAGTTTGGCAAAGAGGATAGGTGCGGGCACTGCTAACACTACCTTGGGTCTTAGAGCTTGGCGCTCTATCTTTGTTACCCTCTCTGAACTTAGGAATTGGAGCACTGGCTGTAGAGGGAGCTGGAACTGATGACTTAGGATAAAACTGGAAACCATTTCCTCCTTCTGACTTAGGCTGACTAAAATTGAAGCTACATGTCCTAGCTTTCTTATTTTGTCTTTCCATCTGCTTAATTTTCTGCTCTTTTATCTCTTGAGCATGAGTCATAAGTTTAGCTAAGGTCATGTCACTGTTCATCATGGTGGATCTGCACTCATTAACCACGGTGTTGTTTACCACTGAAGTGAACTTACTCATCTTGGATCTATTATTTGCAGCCACATGAGGGGCATACCTGGCTAATTGAGTAGACTTAAAAGAATACTCTTTTATCGTCATATTGCCCTGCCTGAGGTTGATAAACTCTAGCACCTTAGATTCTCTAAGATCTTGGGGAAAGAATCTATCTAAGAATACAGTGAAAAACTCCTCCCACTCTATAGGACCTGCATCATCTGATCTTTTGGACTTCCACTGTTTGAACCAAGCATGAGCCATATCCTGCAACTAGTATGAAACTAGCTCAGCACTCTCAACAGTAGTCACCCCCATGGCGTTTTTCACTTTCAGAACTTGATAAAAGAATTCTGAGGGTCTTCATCTACTTTAGACCCAAGGAAGGTTAGAGGATTCATTCAGGTGAAGTCCCAAATTCTAGCTACAGCTGAGTTGGCCACTGGGTTAGCCGGAATGACAGTTGGTTGCTCATTATGAATAGTGACTGATTGATCAAGAGTGGTAAATTCGGTCATGAACTCCTCATGATAAACATGATCACCTAAAGTTTCTTTGGTCTGAGGGGCTGACTGATTTCCATTTCTTCTTTTAGGATGCATGTTTTGTAGAAGAAATGGAGACATAGATTAGACTGAGAGACTGACTTGTGATTATACTCACAGGCATGACATAAATACTGAAAGAGGGGAAACTAATCTTCAAACATCTCATAGCCTCCTGCACAAAAATAGGGAGGGCAACACACCCATGCACAAGACTCTACTAGATGCGGTATTTAGACTTTCTAGGACTCTATTGAACCTTCGGCTCTGAAACTAAGTTTGTAACGACCCGATTTGCTGAACTAAAATGCTACACGGTTCTCATGACCCCGAAGGACCACAAGCTAACCCATGGCTAATATATGTACCTATATACTGTATAAGATAACATAATAATGCGAAAACATGCACTGAAAGGTCATAAGGTTCGATCATGAACATATCTAAATAACGTAACATCTGTGTGGGGTAATAGAATAGCCAAAATAAAACTGAAGTCTAAAATATGATAATCTATATCTAGTCTGCATCTAGTCTGAAAGACTCTACTGTCTGAAGAATCTGAATAAGGATTTGATAGGACATGTCCCCAACTAACTCCAACTAATAAGCTAATCAATGAGATAATAGAAAATCCATATGTCCTCAAAGGATAAGGACTCACTTCTACTCTGACTGCTGAAACTAGAATCTACTATTGATCTAGAACTCGTGTCTCTGAACCTATGGTGTAACATAAAAATAAAGCACCATAGCGCAAATGCATCAGTAACGATGTACCGAGTATACATGTGAGGTAGGCTATATGCAAGGTTTTGCATGCATGATCAATACTAACTGACTGTGTAACATGAACGTAAGAATCCATACATAAATTAGCAACTGTAGCAAATAACGTGATAACATGATACGATACTGTGGTAGCATGACTACTGAGTCTGGCTACTGATAACATAAGACAACTGATAACATGAATGATTATATCTGAATATAACTGATAACATGGATAACTGTAGCTGACAGTCCTAAATCTGATGGAACTATCTGAGTTCAGTACTATATCTGAGTTGACTATATCTGACAATACTGAAATCTGAAGAAGTATCTGAGTTTTATTACTGAGACTGATTAAATGTATCTGAGAGTCCTGATTCTGTAACATGAAAATTGTGGGAAGTAGTATCTAACCAACATGCCCCAAAGGTGCTATAATAGTTGAGCTAGGGTCCAATCTATGCCCTAATTGGAAGGGTATCAATATCATTCCACTGGTAAGGACAACATGTGAGTAACCCTCATATAACAGGTAACTCTAGTGAGAACGGTGGGAACCCTTACATAACAGTTTAAGCCACCTTATCTACCCATATATAGAAGTCTACGATGTCCCAACCTATGTTGGATACATAGTTTTGGAATGCAAAGATTGCTTCTAAGAATCACACCCGCGTATAATAGGTGAGTCCCCATCCTTGATGAGAAGAAACTGACATAGCATGGCTTACTTGAACACATGACCAACAACACAATTCATAATTCATATATTGAAACACTTCATCAAACATGTGATATGCATAAGCCTGTACATATATGGGGATTTCATGATATCATACTTGTTGGGCATTGTTCCTTCATCTAGGCATATAATCATACACATAATAGGCATAGAATGTATAAACAACATTATACAACAATTAAACATCATGATTCATCTCTAATTTCATCATTCAAGGGTTTAAATCTTAGGGTTGCATGAATCTATGGATATAGTAATTAAACCCCTATAGAAACTATCAACAATCATGGAGTAGAATCCCATTTCACATTTATCAACATGAAAGAGAACATACAAAGCATGAAGACATGAAGAAAATCTATAACTTGTAGTTAAAAAGGATTCTTGGACTTCATGGACGAAAGAGTCCATGAATGAACACAATGCATACATTAGTTCGTGATTTCGTGAAGATTGATGGTGAAACCTTCTTGAAATTGGACCTTCTATGAAAACCCTAGCTTGAGTTCTTGAGAGTATTTGAGAAAAACATCAGTATTTTGGATGAATAAGGGCTACATCTCATGTTTGGAAGCTTATATAGGGGAATTTAATTTTCAGTAAAATTTCTCGAATTGGGCCCTTGGCGCGACGTGGCGTTATCGCGTTGTGTCACTGAAAATTGACAATTGGGAAACTGCATGGTGGCACGACACAGAGCTATCATGTTGTCACCTTGTCTACGACCTAGAAGTTACGCACGATGCGCCAGTATCGTGAAGCAACACTGGAATTTGACAATTACCATTTGAGCTATCTCCGCAACGTGCGGAAGGCTCAGGTCAAACACTGTCTGACTAAAAAGGCTCTAACTCTTCATCCAGGTGTCGGATTTAGGCGAATTATATATCGATGGAAAGATTATTCAATTTCCCACATGATAGGAAGTGAAAATTATGGAAATAACACATATATAAGAATGAATTCTTATTTCAAAGAAAGTTCTAACATCCTTGAGAGGATTTTCAAGCTAAGAAAAAGCATGGGTATTACACTGAGCTTCCCCTTCTTCCCGAATCTCATCACTACCTTCATAGGAGAGACTTTCAACAACACCCAATCACCTACATCAAACTCCAACTCCCTTTGCCTCACATCCGCATAATACTTTTGGAAAATTTGAGCAGTCTTAAGTCTTTCTCTAATCACCTTTACCATTTCCATGGCTTGGTGAACTAAATCAGGACCAAATAGCCTAGTCTCGCCAACCTTGAACCACCCAATAGGAAACCTATACCTCCCGCCATAAAAATCTTTAAAAGGAGCTATCTGAATACTCATCTAATAACTATTATTATACGCAAATTCAATGAGAGGTAAGTGATTCACCAACTTTCCTTAAAGTCATTCACTCAAGCCCTTTGCATATCATCCAGGGTATAAATTGTACGTACTTCTTTTCCATCCTTTTGAGGGTGGAAACTGGTGCTAAGGTTTACCTTGGTCCCCAAAACTTTCTAAAATAAATGCCAAAAGTGGGAATTAAACCACGTACCTCAGTCTGAAATAATGGAAATCAACAGTCTATGTAGTTTGACAATATCCTAAATAAACAACTTAGCATAATTCTCTCCAGCGTAGGTTGTCCTCACAGGAAAGAAATAAGCAGACTTAGACATCCTTGCCACATTGACCCAAATTAAACCATACTAGTTGCTCGACCATAGAAGACCCATAACAAAATCCATTTCAATCATCTCTCATTTCTACACAGGCAACTATATCTCTTAAGATATCTCACCAGGCCTCAAGTGTTCAACCTTTACCTGCTGACAGACCATACACTTGGACATAAAATTTTCCACATACTTCTCCATATTGTTCCACCAATTGATTTCCTTCAAGTCACTACACATCTTCATCAAACCAGGATAAACAATATACCTTAACTCATGAGCCTCAGACAAAATCCTATCACGTAGTCCATCAATATCATGAACACACAACCTTCCTTGACACCTCAAAATACCATAACCACCAATCCTTGATACCTCAAAATACCATCACCACCAATCTCAAAAGCCATCAACTTCTATTGTCCCATATCATTCTTAATTTGTTTAAGAATTGAATCCAAAGTCTACTTCTCCTTCACCTCAACACCAAGAGATGATTTAATCACTTCTTGAACAATTAATCCCCCATCCTCCGAGTCCAAAAAAATGAACTCCCAAATTAGTCAACCGATGAATATCCTCCACCAAACCTCTTTTCTCCTTATCCACATGATATAAGCTCCCCATAGACAACCTGCTAAGAGAATCAACAACCACATTAGCCTTACCTGGATAGTAGTAAAGACTCATATCATAATCTTTAAGCAATTCAAGCAATTGCCTCTACCTGAGATTAAACTCCTTCTGAGTAAACACATACTATAAGCTCTTATGATTGGAATAAATGTCTAGGTGCACCTCATACAAATAATGGCACCAAATCTTCAAAGAAAAAACATCAACTGCTAACTCTAAATCGTGAGTCATATAATTATTCTCATAAACCTTAAGCATAGGCCACAACTTTACCATGTTGCATCAACACATAACCCAGTCCCACCCGGGATATATCACAATACACTGCAAACCCATCAGTATTCTCAAATAAAGTCAGAACTGGTGCAAAAGTAAGCTTATCCTTCAACTTCTCAAAACTACCCTCACAAGCATCAAACCATAAGAACATTTTTTCTAAGTCAAATTTGTTAATAGAGTGGAAATTGATGAGAAACTCTCCACAAACCTCCTATAATACCCAGCCAAGCCTAAGAAGCTCAGAATGTCGATTGGATTCATGGGTCTAAGCCACCTCTTAGGTGCCTCAACTTTCTATGCATCCACCTTAATCCCCTTACTAGATATAACATGCTCCAGAAAGGTCACAACATTCAACCAAAACTCCTACTTGAAAAATTTAGCATACAAGCTTTGATCCTTAAGAGTGCAATATAATTTAGAGGTGACTAGCATGATCCTCCTCACTCTTGAAATACACCAACATGTCATCAATAAACAGTATAACAAACAAATCTAAAAATTGCTTAAACACTCAATTCATGAGATCCATAAAGGCAGTTGGAGCATTAGTCAACCCAAATGACATAACCAAATATTCATAATGACCATATCCGACTCAAAAAGTAGTCTCGGGAATATCTACCTCCCTAATCTTTAACTGATGATAACCCGAATGAAGGTCAATCTTAGAAAAGTATCTAGCACCCTGAAGCTAGTCAAAATGATCATCGATCCTAAGAAAAGGATACTTATTCTTCATTGTAACCTTATTCAACTATTAATAATCTATACACATCTGAAGAGACCCATTTTTCTTATGCACGAAAAAAGTGGAAACATTCATAGAGAAATACTAGGAAGAATGAAGACCTTATCAAGGAGATCCCTTAGCTGCTTCTTTAGCTCTTTTAATTTAGCCGAAGCCATTCTATAGGGAGGAATAAAGATAGAATGGGTATACGGTAAAAGATCAATTCCAAAATATATTTCCCCACTAGGAGGAATACTAGGAAGATCCACGGGAAATACTTCAGGAAACTCACTAACAACAAGGACAGATTACAATTAAGGACCCTCAAAATTAGAATTTTTAACCTAAATCAAATAATACAAACATCCTTTAGAGATTAATTTCCAAGATTTAAGATAAGAGATAAAGCTCCCTTTAGTCACTAAGGAACTTCCCTCCCATTAAATTATCGGGTCATTAGGAAATTAGAAATTGACCTTTCGGATCCTACAATCCAGAGAAGCATAGCATGAATAAAGCCAATCCATCCCTAAGATTACATCAAAATCTAGCATATCAAGCTCTACCAAATCCACTATAGTCTCCCTATAAAGGATAGATACCACACAGCCCCTATAGATTCTTCTAGCAACTAAAGAATCATACGCTGGAGTAGACACAGTAAAGGAATCAAAAATACTTTCTGGACCAAATCCAAAAGGCACAACTACATAAAGGATCACATAAGAAACGTTAGACCCATATCAATCAAACAATACACATCTCAAGAGAAATATTATACAATATCGGTAACAACAATAGGATATGCCTCGGATTCCTAATGGGTGGAAAGAGTATAGAGATGATTCTAACCAGTGCTGATACCAGAAGTAGCACTCTTTGGTGTAGGAAATATTGATGTAACGATCAGGACCTTATTAGCTCTGGTAGCCACCTTAGCTTAGGGATAGTGTCATTGCATTTGCCCCATCTGACTGTAATTATAGCACTTATTCCTATCTTTATCATAATAACCACGGTAAATTTTCCCACAAAAATTGCAAGAAGGATGGGTTGGGCTGACTAAGCTCCACTAACCTAAGATTGGGCACCCTATGCCTTAGGACAACTACTAGAATAAAAATAGTAATCACCCAAAGGCTTAGGATAAGGAGCACTAGCCGAAGAATACAAACTAAAATTTCCCCAAGTCTTTTTCTTACTCTAGTGTCTACCATCTCTCCCACTTGCTTGCTGACCTCCACCCTACTCTGAATACCTGAACTTCTTACTCTGCCTCTCTCATATTTCTACCTATATTTTTCTTTTCATCTTCGACATGTTATATATAAATGATAAGTCTAGAGATGTCCATATCATTGTTCAACATTGAAGCCTTACATTCCAATACGAAGTCATGGGATAACCCAGAAGCAAATTTTCTCATCTTAGATCTTTGGATGGACACTAACTTTGGAGCATAAAAGGACAACTTCTAAAATTTTAGGGCATACTCTTTTGCAATCATCTTGCCCTGCTTTAAATTCATAAACTCCTTGCCCTTAGCTTTTTTCAAATCCTGGGGAAAGAAATGATCAAGAAAGGCCCTTGATAAATCACCCCACCCACCTGATTCAGCATCATTACCCCTAAATTGCTTATACTGTTTATACCACTGATAAGCTATATCCTTTAACTAGATGCAGCAAACTCTACAACTCCAGAATTAGCAGCATACATTACACTGAATATATTCTTTATTTCATCAACAAACCCTTGAGGATCCTCCTCAACCTTAGGGCCAGTGAAGGTTAGGGAATTCAATCTCATAAATTGACCAACCCGGGTATGCTCATACTAAGTGTAAATAGAAGCAACAAGATCAGATTGACGAGACTGAGAGGTCACCAATTGAGTAAGCAGTTGAATAAATCAATGGAACTATACATTAGAGATATCCCCCTAAGGTGATTGAGCATAAGTGTCACTAGTCGGGGAAGAACAGATGGGGATCGGTGGAACTATGCATGGGGAAGCACAACCAGGAGCAGGGACCCTAGACTGGGTTTGTGCTCTATAAATGAGATGAGTTCTATCCTTATTGTCCATAGGTAAGAAATAGGGTCCAGTAAATTTTCTACAAACATCAAATCTTCGGTGAGACATGATATAAAATGCTATTAAATTAAAGATTAGAGGAATTTAAAGACACCATACTCTATCACCTAAAATAGAACACAAGAAAGGGAGACATTCCTAAATGCCTTGTAGCCTCCCCATTATAAGTTTGGCATGCTACACACCCATAAAAGGTACTCTACTCAACACAACTTTGTGGACACCTATCGACCCTAAACCAAGGCTCTTATACCAAGCTTGTCACAATCCGACCCCGAGCCTAGTCATGACAGGTATCTCAAGCCTGCCGAGGGCCTGAGACCACCTTCTTAGCCTAGTCAACCAGAACATAAAATCCAAATAAATAGTGAAATACATCTAGAATATAAAGATAAAATATTTAATGAAACTCAACGGAACTAAGAGTCAATAAAAAATAACCAACCGCACATTATCCACAAAGCCTCTAAATCGAAATACCAAGTTAGGTCGGGATATGCCCCCGACTATGGCCAAAAAGAAAATCCAAAATATAAAAAAATGATGGGATTTTGATACTCATAAAAAAAAAAGTGAAATGTCTGGTCTTTCGAAAGATGGAGGCTCACCACTTCAACACAAACCAACCGACGAACCAAAATCACCTAACTCTGCATAAGGAAATTGAAGAACCCCTAAGACTCTACATTATGAAATAAAGCAATGTCTAGGGATGGTTAGTAGGGTGAGAACTAGCATGTAACTCCGGAAAGGGATAAATTAATGCCATTTTTCAAAACAAAACCAACCATAATGTACATGTTCATATACATGCATATACTTATATAAGATCCTGGGATAGGGTACAAGATTTAAGCATGAGATTTAAAAATCAATAACCTAGATTGTTTAGTTGTAATCATCCTAAGGACACCCACAAACTATATGGGTTCAACTCCTTCTACTGAAAGGGTCTCAGTGCGTGTTAGTCGCACAAACTGGGAAAAATTATGAAGAAGTGCCAGGGAATCCAAGACCCCAGCCATTCTAAAATATGTATAAATTATGAACTATGCAAACGATTATAAAAACCCTGCGCCGTCAAATATGATTCCCAATATTGGTTCCCTCGAGACTGTAATATCCCGTATTTCCCTAACATAATCTAAGTCCCAATACACGAGTATTCGTATACAAAATTTTAGAAACCCTCACTATTTTTCATTTTTGAGCCTACCATTACATAGGAAATTCAATTTCCAACGATATAAAATTTGCTCAAATTCGATAACCGGGTAAGAAGTTATGATGATTTTAAGTTCCAGTCGTTAGACCCCATCATTTTGACCCTTAGCACATCGCAGAGAAAGTCCAAATGACAATTGTCAATTTTCAGTATGACTCTGCGATCATGGTGCATCGTGGATCAGGCCAATTATCCATTTGACAATTTCCAATGGGCCTCCGCGATGTTGGCGTATTGATGAGGTGGCCAAATTGGCATTCCAAAGTCTTACCGCATTAGCTCCACATCGTAATTTTGTCCAAGTCCCAATTGTCCATTTCTAGTGTCTTTGCGCGATAGTGGGGCATCGCGCCAAGGCCAAACATTAGGATGGTCAGTTTTTAGCTTACGTTTTTTACAGAGCACAAGCACACACGCAAGTGTACGTGGTCTTATCAAGTAATATAGTGGCTTCAAAGAATCTCAAGTATCGAGCTCACAGGGACTTGTGTTCGCCATCTATCTAATTCTAGTCTAACTAATTGAGAAAAAATAAATAATAAGAGAGTTGTAATTTTGTAAATTAAAAATAAAATAAATAATGCGTAAAATAAAAGTCTTGGAAATATCAATGGAGAAAAGACCAGGGTTAAAGCACTTCAAACAATCATACTATGTTATTAAAATTAATTTGTTAACTAGTTTATCTTGGTTGTTGATTCGTAGGGTTAATTGCATGATCATGATTTCCCAACCTATAATCTTTTACCTAATATGGATATTACAACTACATCGTTGAGCAGGGATGTAATAATCCAA
This sequence comes from Capsicum baccatum var. pendulum, assembly GCA_030864225.1. NCBI lineage: Eukaryota > Viridiplantae > Streptophyta > Magnoliopsida > Solanales > Solanaceae > Capsicum > Capsicum baccatum. The sequence continues at coordinate 66,647,450 of CM061558.1, read as the reverse complement.
TTAAGTTAATTAAAGCTATCATCCTACATTTGAATCAAGTAAGGCATCTAAGTACATCTCTGTCCTAGACGCTAAGTTTAATTTCTTATTTTATAAAAGAATAAAAACTCAAACTTTGTTTATTCCCATGTTCTATCTCCTTATTTCCTCTCCCAAGATCAAAAGGTCGATAATGTATATATTTTATGGGTGATCAATCCATAAAATAATTAAAACAAGAATAAACAAACAACCAATAATAATTAGAAAATTAAACAAAATTAATCAAAAATAATAATAATCATGTTCTTGGCTTTAACTCCGGAAAAAAAATATAATCTTGAATGAAAATATTCATCATCCAATCCCTTGGAATGATGATACAAACCATAAAAAAAAAACTAAACTAAAGAATAATAAAACCTAAAAAGAAGTTGTGGTAGCCTCCAATAATGTTCCAAGTTGATCTAGGGTTTTCAAGAGGTCCCGAGATGTTTAAAACGTTTTTTTCGGAAGTTATATTTATAATGGACAAGTTATAAACCAAGTTAGATTGGGTTTACATGATGTTTTCATTCAGCTGGCCGAAATTTTCCCGACTTTTGGCATCGGCGCAATACATTGACATGCAAATTCACGATGGTTAAAAAATCTGTCAAATGCCAGTAGTTGTTCGCGATTTCAGCGCGTCGCGAGGCCTCCTTAAACTCCAATATAAGATAAACGCTCCATCCGGTAAAAAACTTGGGCCTATTCTTAATCTATTGATGTCCTGCACTAATCCATTGTCCATCTTTAAAGTCTACACGCACCCCATACTTTTGAGGGGTCCAAATTGCGTCCAACTTGCGTCTTGTGCTTCTATAGTCATTTACGAGCCTTTTTGAGTTGTTTCCACTTGATTTGAATCTTGTATATCATTCATAAATCATCATAATACATTCACCAAGAATCCTAAATCATTAAACACATCAATTAAGAACTCAAAATAACACAACATCCTCACCGATGAACTAGAAACACGACCTAAGCATAGGCTAAATTCACATTGAGCTTTAACTCATTGTTTTCACTCTTTTCTTAATCCAATTGACCCTTGAACATTACAAGTAGGTTGTTTTATATGTAAATACATAATAATAACCTTAGTAACTCATTAAAATACATTAGAACCCAACACAAGAGACTAGAAAAACACCTAGCTCAAGCTAGTTACACTAGTTTTCTCGGCTGACTTCTAAATGCTCAAATTGAATCAAAACTCGTGTGAAACCACCATTAAACATTGTAAACACATACTTGGACACATAAATGTTCATTTATATCATTATCAACAATATATCATAAGAATCATCCTCAAAACAAGGCTAAATAAGCTAGTATAGTAGCACTAGAATGCATAAATTCACCCAACATCACCACCCCACACTTAAAGCCTTGTTCATCCTTGAACAACTCTTAACTATAAACACCATCAGCTGAAGAGATTCCACACTTATAATACATGAAAAACACTCAAGCTAGCACTACAATGACTACATGAACGCTAGTTTCTACACTATTTACACATTTGAAAGCTCAAGAACACTACTCTAAAACAACCTAGCCTCAAGAATTGACTCACCTAGTTGGAAAACTCATGCTTATTGCTCAATAAAGGACATCATACAAATCACCCATATTCATTAAATATGTGCCCATCACAACAAGAGAGTTACCCATAATCTCTTACAATAATGCAATTTATATCGTAATGGGTACAAGAATTAAATTACGCTCACTCTCACAAAGAATTCACAAGTTACACATAATGAACCATAGGTTTGCCCTTAGTGTCATGCTCCACTAATATTCGAATGATGAACCTAGGATCAAATAGGTCTTTTTTGGGTTGTAATGTAGGCTAAGGGAAGGGTAGGAACTATTTTGGCCAAGAATAGTGACTAATCTCTCTAAGCGCTTTAATACACCACTTTTTACAATTAAAACCATTCTCCAACAACCAAATACACTTTTTCATCTACCCATGCCTTATAGTTTTTCCCTATCTCTTTTAAGAATTTTCACAAACACTTGGTGGACACATTGTTTACTACTACAAGAATCAATTCTTTTCTTTTTTTTCACAATCATGGCAATATTTTTAGCATAAATTATATCACAACCATCCACCACACATCAATTATACACCAATAATTATTACCTTGGGGCATCAATTTCAGCTTTTTCTTCAATTTTTTCAAACTCCTTACTAAATTTTTTTTCAATTAAAGAACATAGGAGCTTTTTGGATCAAATTATGGTCTACCAAAGAAGAGGATTAGGCTATATAAGAGGCTACCAAAGAAAATAAGTTAAAGGCTCAATGGGGGTTAACTAGGATAATGCAGGATAAATAAAAGGTATAAACTAAGGCTATCAAAGAAATGCCTATATTATCTCCTAAACCCACACTCTTTATTTCACTTTACACACATACCATACAAGTTCTAGATATCACATGCAACAAGGAATATACAAAATCTCACACACACATGGCACATGCTCAACTCAATAGGATCATTATAGACTCCAAACCAAATAATAGCATAAATTCAAATTTAAGCCAACAAATACAAGAGCCACAAACATGAGCCTAGAAGTCTTGAAAGTAGCAATTCACTCATTCAACATGCTTTTTATACACAAACCCACTTGCATCATGTAGTCAAAAATAGCACCAACAAGAATATCTCACTTATTCCTAACCTACAAATTTTTAAATTGAGCCAAAATTTGGGAACTCCCCCACCCTACACTGAAAAATCTACTTTGTCCCCAAAGTGAATTTAAAAGTAAAAAGATATAAATACTCCCTAAGGCCTCTAGGCCTAGCTAGTAGCATCTTCACACCTAAAGGAGATCCATGGGACCCCACACTCAATCTTTTCCATTCTTCAAGCTTAAGTTTATGGTACTCGAACTTCCCATTAACCTGTGACTCAACCAAAAACAAAAACTATGTGAAATAAAAACTTAAAATTAAAAAGAAAATATACCTAATTAACTTGGGTTGCCTCCCAAGAAGCGCCTAATTTAGTATCGCGGTACGACCCAATCTACTTTTTCCTCCACCTTGAGGATATAAATTTCACCCCCAACATCACATCCATCTTTTTTTCTCAATCATATGGAGGTGATACAGAGATCAATGAATCGAGTAATGGATGATGCATGATAAGCCACTTGGCCTTCAAGTGAGGTGTGTTTTTATGTTGCTAATCCGATGTAAATTCAAGAATATAGGATTCTTGTTCCTCATCTTCACACTCTTACACTATTTTAGATGATTCCACGGACAAGATATCATCTAAACATAATGTAGAAAAATGCTTCGAGTGAGGCCCAGCCAATCCCACTTCAAACCTTACACTATCTAATACACATTCACTTTTATTCACCTTCTCAATTCGGTCTCAAGATCAAGATGACAATCGAGTGGCTACAATTCTTGTGTTTGCTCCACACATTGGCTAATATCCTCCCAATATATTTCTTTGCTTATCCACTATACACATGGTGGCAGTGGCTCCAGCATAATTTCCATAATATTAGTTTTCAAGTGCTCAGACTTCCTCAAATTATCTGCATCATATTGTAAAGGTTCTGTCTACGCACTTTCATAAAAATATGGACAATAAGGCACAAGGTAGTGTCCTCCATAAAAACAACAAGAAATGCCATCACTCGAAAATCATTTATCCCAGCCTAACATCTTGAGAAGAGTGTGAGAAAAATAGAAATAAAAGAAGATAAAAAGAAACAAGACAAAAACTATTTACAAATCAGTATAGAAAAACTAAAAATAAGATAGTTGCCTAATAACAAGTCTCCGGCAACGGCTCCAAAAACATGATAGCACCCAAGCGCACACGTAAGTGTACGTGGTCTTATCAAGTAATATAGTGGCTTTAAAGAAGCCCAAGTATCAATCTCACAGGGACTTATGTTCGCAGCCTATCTAATTCTAGTTTAACTAATTGAGAAAAAATAAACAAGAAGAGAGTTGTAATTTGGAAAATTAAAAATAAAATAAATAATGTGTAAAATAAAAGTCTTGGAACAATTAATGGAGAAAAGCCCAGGGTTAAAGCACTTCAAACAATCATACTATGTTATTGAAATTAATTCATTAACTTGCTTATCTTGGTTGTTGATTCGTAGGGTTAATTGCATGATCGCGGTTTGCCAACCTATAATCTTTTACCTAATATGGATATTATAACTATATCGTTGAGCGGGGACGTAATAATCCAATGAAGTGAATTAAAGCTATCATCCTACGTTTGAATCAAGTAAGGCATCTAAGTACATCCCTGTCCTAGATGCTAAGTTTAATTTTTTATTTTATAAAAGAATAAAAATCCAAACTTTGTTTATTCCCAAGTTCTTGGCTTTAACCTAGGAAAGAAGGTTTAACCTTGAATGAAAATATTCATCATCTAATCCCTTGGAATGATGATACAAACCATAAAAAAAACAAAACTAAATAATAATAAAACCTAAAAAGAAATTGTGGTAGCCTCCAATGATGTTCCAAGTTGATCTAGGGTTTCAAGAGGTCCCAGGATGTTTAAAACATTTTTTAGAACGTTATATTTATAGTAGACAAGTTATAAAGAAAGTTAGATTAGGTTTAAATGTTGTTTACCTTCATCTGGGCGAAATTTTCCTGATTTGGGGCATTGTCCTGACGCAGTGACATGCAAATTCACAATTGTCAAAAAATTTGTCAAATTCCAGTAGTTGTTTGCGATTTCATCGCGTCACAAGGACTTCTTACACTCAATTATAAGCTACACGCGCTAGCTGGTAACAATCTTGGGACTCTTATAAATCTAGTGATGTTTGGGACACATCCTTTAGCCATCTGTACAGTCGACACGCGCTCTATACTTTTCAGGGATCCAAATTGAGTCCAGCTTGTGTCTTGTGCTTTTGTGGTCATTTACGAGCCTTTTTGGGTTGTTTCCACTTGATTTGAAGCTTGTATATCCTTCATATATAATCATAATCCATTCACCAATCATCCTAAATCATTAAATACATCAATTAAGGGCTCAAAACAACACAACATCCTCATTCATGAACTAGAAACACGAGCTAAGCATAGGCTAAATTTTCATTGAGGTTTAACTCATTGTTTTCACTCTTTTCTTGATCCAATTGGACCTTGAACATTATAAATAATTTGTTTTATATATTAATACATAATAACAACCTTAGTAACTCATTAAAACACATTATAAACCAACACAAGGGACTAGAAAAACACCTAGCTCAAGCTAGTTCCACTAGTTTTCTCAGTTGACTTTTTAAATGCTCAAATTGAATCAAAACTCATGTGAAACCACCATTAAACATTGTAAACACATAATTGGAAACATAAATACTCATTTATATCATTATAAACAAATATATAATAATAATCATCCTCAAAACAAGGCTAAATAAACTAGTTCTAAGCCCTAAACTCAACCTAAAACATGAAATTTATCCCCAATTTACCTAAATAATCATTTCTTATTCAGTTCCTCTCAAATTAAAGATCTTTTTTCCAAGAATAAGAAACCCTAGCTCTCAAATTCAAGACTAATCCTCAGGAACTCACCCAGAACTTCAAAAAATTCATTATACCAAGTATGTTAGATGTTCGTCCATGGATTCCTTTCATCCATGGAGACCAAGTAATCAATTTTAATCACCAAATTATAATATTTTCAAGTTATTATATTTTAAATTATGATTTCATCCATGAATCTCCATGCACTATTGATTTTATACCATGTTACCATGAAATTATCGTTACTATTCAATTCTCTATGTGTTAATATTATTATTTATTGAATTAAACCATGATTTAGTACTATTATGTTGAATTCATGCTATTTTTGTAAGTTCCATGGCATTCCTATGATTGTTTTAAACCCTGAAATACAAGTAATTAATAGTCTACAAGAGTGATTGATGTAAATAAAAGCCTTTATGTTTTGTCTTTCAAGCTTTAGTGTCATTTTACTATTATTCTTTTGCGTCCTGGGGGTATTGAATACTCGAAATCCATAGTTGTTTACTTAGTCTAGTATCAGTATATTACAGAATAATATTCAGAACATACTATGAGCATTATCAGAACAGTCAGTTTCTAGTCAAATGAACTCAGAACAGTCTAGTATTTCAGTGTCTTTAAATTGGCAGTAGGATTTAGCACCGAGCGAGTGTAGGGATAGCGGCTTCCCTATCAGATAGGTAGAGTAGTTAGTAGCAATCCCTATACTCCAGAACTACGTAGCCAGCATAGGATATGAGTAGTCACCCGTCAAACTAGGCTTGACTATCTCGTAGGGGTTACCCATCAGTTCAGGCTTGACACCCTTAGTCCTTTGGACATTATATTATTTTAGTGGATCCACACAGCTATCGTTAGTACCCGTGGTACGGTATTAACACCCTTCCAACTAGGGTACCAAGTTGGACCCCGATTAGCTCAAATTGGGGAATGTCGATTAGATGATACCTCCTACAATCTCAGATATAGTCTCAATTACAGTCTCAGTTCAGTTATGCAGTCTTAGAGTTGCTTGACCAAAACATACAGATATTAGTATTTTTTAGTATTTTAGTTTACAAATTTTACTCAGTCCATGTTATATGCTTGGTCATGCATCCCCAGTGTGTACAGATTTTCATGTATCTTCCACATTTACAGACTTACATGCATACTCAATATTTAAATATTCTCCATATTTTTACTATCTATAGATTCAATGTTCTCTACTCAATACTCCATGTTATACATGCATATTCAATTAACTATTAGTTTTGTTCATAAAACCATGCATATCAACCTACCTCATATAGCATACCAGTATATTCAAAGTACTGATCATATACCTTTCTTTTGCATTATTGTAATGCCCCAAATTTGGTACTTGGAACACTACACGGTGCTCCTGACTGATGTTAGGCGTATTTACACGCCTAAAGCACTATAATTTACTCATATTTTAGCTAAGTTTTAAGGACAAAATATATAATTCCTGCACTTTTAGTCCTTTTTCCTATTAGTGAGCTAACCAATGTGATTAGCATGTTTTCAGGTATAAATGAGGAATATTTCAGCATTTTGTGGACCGTTGGGCAGCAAAGGAAACTTCATGTAAGAAGGAAGACAGCTTCTGGAAGCTTGTGGACTGAAAGTGATGCATGAAAAACTTGTCCAGGGCAAAAACTGTATTTCTAAATACTTGGGGATCAGCAATAACCTAGTAGGAATATGACAAGGATAAAAACCCTATTTCAGTAGGACAAGGATAAAAACCCTATTTCAGTAGGACTAGGACAAGGATGTTATAAAAACCCTATTTGCTGAATTTTTCAGCATTCATTCTATTTTCTATCCGACTTTTCTATTCATTCTATTTTCTATTCAATTCTATTTTTCTTTTATTCGACATTTAGTACTATTCACATTACTTTCTAACAAAGAAAGCACGGCTCTTGTGACTAACGTGAGATCATTCAAGCTTTGGTACGATGATGATGTTTATTGTGATCTCTGTTGCACTCATGAGTAGCTAAACTTCTCTGTTAGGGTTATGGAAGCCTTATGATATACTATCTATTACTATGAGTTTGTGAATTCTTGATATGTATGCTACTTATATCATTACTCTCTTCATCTTAATTAAATTCTTGTGGTTGCAAACATAGGAATACACCAATATAGCATTAACTTGTTCGAAAGAAAAGTTACGTGTTTGGAAAAGAGAGTGTGACAAGAAAATAGGGCTACCAACCCCTGTTTACAATTTAATGCCATAACTGGATTAACCTCTTGGAGAGTTCGTACCGTTAGTTACACGCTTTATGCTCGAGAGAGTTAAAGTGAGATAATCCTTGATGGTCGAGAGACGCTAGGATTTACCATTAGAATACGAACCTCTATAAGTGCATGCATGTCTGAATTCTGCATAACTCATAGTTAATAGATATGTAGAACTCATAAGGTGGACATAACCCTAACTTATAATTCTCATTGATTAAATCTTACTATACAAAGCATTTCGTTTTTATTTTGTTTACATTAATTCTCACCATAATTCAAATCCCCCCTTTTCGTAGAATTTTTGACCAAAAGTCTACTAATAGTTGCATACTTAGTGAACGAGTATTCCCTGTGGGATTTGACACCCAACCCAGTTGGGTTCTTTATTTGACAGCGACCGCTTACACTCTTACGAGAGCTGTAGTTTGAGCGTTATCAATGACCCCAAAGGACCATAAGTTAACCCATGACTGATATATGTACCTGTATACTGCATAAATTACTTTATAATAAGGAAACATGAATTGAAAGGCCATAAGGTTCAATACTAAACATGATCTGAATGATATAACATCTGTGTAGGGTAATAGAATACCCAAAACAAAACTGAACATACTGAAGTCTGAAACATGATAGTATAGAAAGACTCTAACTGACTGAACTGTCTGAGTAAGGAGTTGATGGGACATGTCCCCAACTAACTCCAACTAATAAATTAATTAATGAGATAATAGGGAAATAATCATGCTCTCAAAAGATGAGGACTCACTTTTAACTCTGTCTGTGGATATCTGGAATCTACTATTACTCTGAACCTCATGTCTCTAAATCTATGGTATTAGACACCATAGCTAAATATGTTAGTACTTTGAATGTACTGGTATGCATGTGAGCTAGGTTGAATGCATGGGGGTTCATATGCATGAACAATAATAATAACTGACTAACTATCATTAGCGTGTGAATACATGCATGAGACATAACAACTGACACTAATATTGTGATAACATGATTACTGAATCTGAGTATAAGTGATAACATGAGTGATTGTATCTAACAGTCCTAAATCTAATGAAACTATCTGAGTTCCATACTATATCTGAGTCGACTGTATCTGACAGTACTAAAATCTAAAGAACTATCTAAGTTCTATTACTGAGACTGATATTACTGAGACTGATTGACTATATCTGACAGTCCTGATTCTATAACATAAAACTATGGGAAGTAGTTATCTAACTGGCATGTGCCAGATATGTCATTATGGCTGAGTTGGGGTCCAATATGTAACCCCAATTGAAAGGGTGCCAATACAGCGCCACCGATAAGGACAAGCTGTGCATGACCCTCATCTGATAGTGTCCCCTACACAAGAATGGTGGGTCCTTTATCTGGCAGTGTTTATCCACCTCATCAACCCTCATCGAATAGTGCTGATGTCTCAACCTATGCTGGCTACACAATTCTGGAATGCAAGGATGACTTCTAAGAATCACACCCTCATCTGATAGTGTGTGTTCGCATCCTTGGCTTCACTCGGTGCTAATTCCTACTTCCATCTAAAAAGACTCTAAACATGATTTAATAAACTAAACATGGGCTGAGTTATTGAATTTCATTGACTGGCGAAATACTACTAATATCTAACAATTGACTAAGTTCATGAGATCATGGAGATTTCCTAAGTCATAAGACTATCTAAAGTCTAAGGATCATAGCTTGACTGAGAGTATCGTGAAAACATAACATGGCTCTAGGCACACAGCTAATATTTCGGGTACGAGTACCCCCAGGACTCGATGGAAAGAAATTAACCAAGCATAACTTACTTTAACATATAACTAATATCATAATCCATAATACATTTATAGAAGTATTTCATCAAAACATGTGATAGGCATAACTTGTACATACATGGGGATTTCATGGTATCATTCTAGTTAGGCACTTATCCTTTATCTAGGCATTTAATCAAACATATTATAGGCATGGTACATGTAAACATCATTGTACAATAATTAAATATCATGGTTCAATTATAATTTCATCATTCAAGGGTTTAATCATAGGTTTGCATGAATCTATATCTATAATAATGTAACCCATATAGAATTTATCACCCAGCATGGAGTAGAATTCAATTTCTCATTCATCCACATGAATAAGAAGCCCAATCATGAAATTCATAAGAAAATCCATAAACTTGAATTTAGAAAGGGGATTCTTGGGCTTCATAGATGAAAGGAGTCCATGAATGAAAACTATGCATACCTTAGTTCATGATTTCGAGAAGATTGATGGAGAAACTTTCTTGAAATTGGATCTTCTGTGAAAATTCTAGCTTGTTCTTGAGAGAAACTTGAGAGAAACTAGTATATTTTTGGTGAAAAGTGGTTGAATCACGTGTTAAAGGGCTTAAATAGGGGTGGTAAGTTGAGCCTTTTAACCCTGGATGCGTCATTTAAAATTGTAAAAAGAATTCTGAATTGGACCCTTGGCGTGAAATAGTGCGATGCGGCACTATCGCGCCATGCCACTGGATTTTGACAATTGGAAAATTGAGGGACGGTGCAATGCAGGACCATTGCGTTTCCTCTTCCTTTGTGACCTGGAACTCTGGCGCGACGCAGGGAAAATTGCGCTGAGACACTGGAAAATGGACAATTCTAAATTTGGGCCCTGGCGCGAAGTGCCATAAGTGCGTACCCCTACTAGAATTTGTGAAATGCCATTTTCCCTTGTGGTGTGGTGTGCCACTGACTAATATGGCATTATTTTACGATGGGAACTTAAAATAGTCATAACTTTTGACTCAGTTATTGGATTGAGCAAATCTTATATAGATGGAAAGCTTATTGAATTGCCCACATGACAAAAGGGGAAAATCTTCAAAATTCCTCATAGAATAACCATCATTCAATTGAAAAGCTAATACTAGACATTCTTGAGATGAAATTCACTAGGAAAAAGTATGGGGTATTACAATATCTCCCCCTTGAAAACATTCATCCTAAAATGAGACTGACTGAGAGGGGAGAATAGACAACTGACATACATACTGAACATGAATAACTAGAATATGATCTCATGACTGACATGACTGACAAGTTGAACATATAATACTGAACATGCATATCTGATGCATGTGTAACTGATTAATGAATGCATGACTGAGTGTTTTGAAGAACTAAGTTTCTCATAATGAAAATCCATATCTGATGCATAATTACATAACTGAACTAATACATGAGTGCATGACTGAATATGCAATGTTACTTGATACCAAGTTTATAATGGGAACGTGAGCATGAAACTGCATACCAAGTTTGTAATGAACCTTGAACATAAAACTGAGTAAGCTTAAGGAGAACTATTAACTTGAGCTTGATCTGAGTTGTCGAAAAAGAGGAGAGAATATGTAACACCCCACAAAATTCTCTCCTAGTTTGAGTCTTAGAGCATGTTCCAAGTGTGAAATACTTTGAACCATGTATAATTTCCCTAATATCAAATTTTTGTCATGTATAGAATTGAATAAGCTTTCTGTAGATACCAAATTTGCCCAAATTTGATACTCGGACAAAGAGTTAGAGCTATTTTAGTGAGACAGTGTGCTACCTGGCACTTTAGCGCATCGTGGAGCCATCCAAAATGGCAATCATCAAAATCTAATGAGCCTCTGCGATTATGGTGCATCGTGCCAAAGCTTAATTTTAGAATTGTCAATTTCTAGTGCACCAACATGATTTCACCGCATCGTGGTGCCTTTCCAGTTTCCAACCATAGTGGCAACACGATTGCCACTATGCCGCGCCATCATGCAGTTTCCCAATTGTCCAATTTCCAGTGAGCTGGCACGATTATGGCACAACACGCCAGCATGAAAAATCAAGATTCTTCTAGTTTTGGATTTTAATTCAAAGGGCTTTTTAGTCTTTTCCCACTCTTTTTCAGCCCCTATATATACCTGATAAAAGGCTCCCAGCCTTATTTCCCATCTTCAATATCAAAACTAGGGTTTTACAAAATCAGAACCCTTATTTCTTCTTCAAGAAAAATCAATTGAAATCAAGAGGAATCAAGAATCTCTCCAAGAACTTTCAAGAAAAGAGTTTTCCCAAGGTATGTAGATGTTGATTTTTGGGTCCCTTTCATCATAGAAGCTCAAGTACCCTTTTCTAAATCTCAAAGATTTTATGTTTATGAGTTGTTCGTGATTCATGTGAAATGAAATTGATGTTCCAGCTATTATTGAGTTGTGATTCATGTTTGTTTACAAGGTTTTCAAGCTTTGAACCTAATATGTGGAATTCATGTGATGTTCATGATAAATCCTCTTCAGATTTCTTGTCAGATGATGTGTTCATGCCAATTAAATGTGGAAATGGTTGAATAAGCAAAGCATGCTCCCCATATGTTTGATAAAATGCTTATGTGAATAATTAAGGCCATTATAGAATTTTAATTACGAAACCCCAATTATGTGCAAGTTCATGCATGCCAAGTGTTTGTTGAAATGCCTTAATAAATAAATTGTTCTATGATAGCATGAAATCCCCAATTAGGTGTAACCCATGTATGCCTAGTGTTTGATGAATGCCTTAGTGAATGAATTGTGCCATAATAGCATGGAATCCCCAATTACGTATAGACCCATGCATGCCTAGTATTTTTTGAAAGGCCTTAGTGAATAAGTTGAGACATGATAGTAGGAAATTCCCCAATTACATGCTATTTGATACATGCTAAGCCTCTAATACATGCCAAGTGCTTGATGAGTAAGTTGTGACATGATAGTATGAAGTTTCCCCAATTATGTTCTATCCAATACATGTCAAGACTAATATACGTACGAAGTACTTGATGCAAGACCTTGTTGAATGGAGTATGATCTAGTAACATGTTTACCCTACGCTATTATATGTTTATGATTCCTAACTGCTTGAAGTGATGCCTTAGTAATTGTGATGGTGAATATATGGTTATGATTCCTAAATGCTTGAAGAGATGCTTTGGTGATTGTGATGATGAATGAATGACCGTGGATATGACTAGTCAAGAATGGTTATGTCTTACTTTTGTGTTATCGAGTCCTGGGAGTATTTATACCTGAAAATTTAGCTAATATCTAGAGCCTGTATCAGTTTTCACGATAATCCTAATCGGGCCATGATTCTTTAAATTCAGTGAATTATAGAACTTTGTATCCTCAGACAGATACAGAACTTAAGAAATCTCAGTAATCTTTGAATCCCCATATCGCTAGTAATCTAGCCTCAGCGCAGTACTCAGCTCAGATCTAGTTGTATTCAAGTGTTCAGTTCTGACCTCAGTAGTGACCAGTTAATCTATTCAAACTCTGTATCATCAGTCAGATACCGTGATTCAGTAGTATTCCATCAGATATGGAACTAAGTGAATTCAGCTTAACTCAGTTACATCATTTGAGAAACGTGAAAAGTATCAGATTTAGTTCAGTTTGTGTTCAGTTGAGAATTAAGTTCAGAGTCTTTCAGTTGGGAGTAGGAGCTAGCACCGAGTAATGGAAGGGATGGCAAATCCCCATCAGAGAGAGTGGATAAGTTGTTAGGAGCAATTCCTGAACTCCAAAGCTATGTAGCCAGTGCAGGATGTAGGAGTCACCATCAGTAGAGGTTGTCACTCGTAGAGAGAGGTTTGGCTATTATATTGCCTTAGGTTGACGTCCTTTGCGGTTCATCCATTAGAGAGGCTTGCAAAAAAGAGGTCTTTACCCATGGCACAGTATTGACACCCTTCCAGCTAGGGTTACAGGTTGGACCCCACCTATGGAAGGTCGGGGCATATCGGTTATGTAACTACTTCCCACAGTTGCAGTTTCAGTATCAATCTTTAGAAATCAGGACTGTGTGGTAAAGTCATCTATCTCAGTGAGGAACTCATATAGTTCCATTGATTCATGACCATCCGTCAAATAGGCTTAGTCTCATATACAGTTTCTTGTTACCAGATCCATAGATCTCTCGATAGATAGGCTTGATCTCAGTCTCAGATTCAATTGAGTATTCTTGTTATTAGATCCAAAGATCTCCCGATAGATAGGCTTGATCTTAGTCTCACATTTAGTTGAGTATTTTAGTTGTCAGATTCAGACATGATAATTTTCTTATCATTGATAATAGATTCCGGAATCATCCATTAGAGAGGTTGATCTCTAATTTCGTCAATCGAGAGCAGTGAGCTCAGAATTTAGTCAATGATGTGACTATATCCAGTTAATCAGTTATTAGTATCAGATAATTCAGTGATTCAGTATCTCAGCATTAGTAATGAGTTCAGATGACAGTAAAGCAATATCCGAGTTTCAATATTTAAAGTTGTGATGATTGTGATTATGTTTGTCCATTCATGTATGTGTTCTCGTTCAGTACTCTCATGATTATTCAGTTAAGTAATTGTTCATTCATGAGCCCTTGCATTTAGAATTAACTCATCTTCATACTTGGTACATTCTCGTACTGAGTTATTTGTGCTATGGTGTTTTATTTGACACCATAGGTTCAGAGGCACGAGATCCAGAGTACCCTCAGCAATTCAGTCCCAGTTAGCAGCAGTAGACGTAGAAGTGAGTCCTCTTTATTTGAGGATGATCCTTGTTTTATTATTTTCACAAACTTGGTTTATTTTCAGTAGACGGAGTTAGTTGGGTACATGTCCCATCAACTCCACAGTTCAAATAGTTTATAGGCTTTTCAGACAGATGTATCAGAAAAAAGTTTTCAGTTTTTGAGTACTTTTAGATGTTTTGAACCTTATGGCCAGTTTCTGCATTTATTATCTTTATTATGCAGTGTTAAGGTATAGATATCAGTAGAGGGTTAGTTTGTGGTCCTTCGAGATCATAAGCACCGTGTGACGTTCTGGTTCCAGAAAATCGAGTTTTTACAGGATACTTGGTATGCATTCCTACCTCTGCTTCCCAAGTAGCTACCTCAACAGACTGATTTTGCCAAAGAACCTTAACTAGAGGGAATTCTTTGTTCCTCAATCTACGAGTCTGATAGTCTAATATTTTGACTAGAATCTCTTCATAAGAGAGAGTATTCTGAACATCAATGCTCTGAAAAGGGACTACAACTGATGGGTCACCTATACATTTCTTGAGCAAAGAGACATGAAAGACCGGATGAACTAAGGCTAGATCTAAAGGCAATTCAAGCTCATAGGCTACCTTGCCAAAGTGATTGAGAAAATTGAAGGGACCAACATATCGGGGACTGATCTTTCCCTTCTTACCGAATCGCTTTACTCCTTTTATAGGAGAGATCTTTAGATAGACATGATCACCAATCTGAAACTCGAGATCTTTTCTACGAATATCTGCATAAGAGTTCTGTCAGCTCTGAGCAGCCCAAAGTCTTTCTCTAATCAACTGGATTTTTTCTAAGGCATTGAATCCCAAGCCAGGCCCTATAACTGAGGCCTCACTAACTTCGAACCAACAAATTAGATATCTACATATCCTACCAAAGATAGCTTAGAATGGAGATATCTAAATACTGGAATAATAGTTGTTGTTGTATGCAAACTCAATTAAAGGTAAGCGGTCATGCTAACTTTCCTTCAAATCGATTCCACACGCCCTTAGCATAGCTTCTAACGTCTGCATGGTCCTTTCTGGTTGATCATCTGTCTGAGGATGAAAAGTTGTACTAATATGAACTTGGGTACCAAGACCCTTTTGGAATGATTTCCAAAAATAAGAGGTGAACTGGGTACCTCTGTCTGAGATAATGGACAATGGAACACCGTGTAATATGACCAAATCCTTGATGTAGAGTTTGGCATGATCCTCGGATGAATAAGAGGTATGAACTGGAAAGAAATAAGCTGATTTGCTAATTCTATCTACAATGACCATCATGTTGATGATGAGTTTGAGGCAAACCCATCACGAAGTCCATGTTCACAACTTCCCACTTCCAAGTAGGAATACTGAACTCCCCCTTGGGAGAAAACCTCTATGTTTTGATTCTAAACTGACTCTTTCAACTTAACAAGGCTGGGATCTCTATCTTGCTTTTCTTTCACCTCAGAAACTAGAGATGATTCTAAACTACTCTGAACCCACATATCACCCTCATCTGTATCGACTAAGTGAACGCCTAGTCTAGACAGCTAATAGACTTCCTGAGCTAACTTCTTCTTACTATCCTTAACATGAGAAACACTACCCATGGATAGTCTATTGAGAGCATCGACCACTACGTTGGCCTTGCCCGGATGATAAAGGATACTCATGTCATAATCTTTCAAGGTCTCTAACCACCTTCTTTTGAGTCAATTTAGACATAGGGAATACAATAGAAGAAAATCCCTCAACAAACCTTCTGTAATAGCCAACCAAACCCAAGAAACTCATGATATCTGATGGAGAGACAAGATGAGGCCAATTTTTTACTACTTTTGTATTTTGAGGATCTACTCTAATGCCATCACCGGAAATGATGTGACCAAGAAATTCTACTGACCTTATCCAAAATTCATACTTACTGAATTTGGCAAACAATTGATAATTTCTGAGAGTCTGAAGTACTATTCTTAGATAGTCTACATGATTGTACTCATTGTGGGAATAGACTAGGATACCATCTATGAAGACTATGAAAAACATATCCAAGCACTGATTGAACACATGGTTCATCAAGTCCATGAAAGCGGCTAGGGCATTGGTAAGACCAAATAACAAGACTAGGAATTCGAAGTGACCATGCCGAGTATGGAAAGTTGTTTTTGGAATGTCACATTCTCTGATTCTGAGCTGATGATAGCCAAATCTGAGGTCTATCTTAGAGAAATAACTGGCACCCTAAAGTTGGTCAAACAAGTCATCGATTCTGGAAAGAGGATACTTGTTCTTGACTGGGACCTTATTAAGTTGATGGTAGTCTACACTCATTCTAAGAGAACCATCTTTCTTGCGCATGAATAATACTGGAGCTCCCTATGGGGAAATGCTGGGCCTGATTAATCCCTTATATAAGAGATCCTTCAATTGTTCTTTCAGTTCTCTGAGTTCTACTGGTGCCATTCTGTATGGAAGAATAGATACAGGCTAAGTATCTGGAAGAAGATCAATGCTGAAGTCTATTTCCCTTTTGGGAGGAATTCCTGGAAAATCTTCGGGAAAGATATCTGAATATTCACCTACAACTGGAACTGATTCAAGACTAGGAGTTTTGGAACTAATGTCCTTAACTCGAATAAGTTGACAGACACATCCTTTAGATATTATATTCTATGCCCGAAGATAGGAAATAAGCTGATCTCTGAACACTGAAGTACTACCCTTCCACTCAAGGATGGGCTCATTCGAAAACTGAAACTGGATTATTTTGTTTCTGCAGTCGACTGTGGCTTAGCAGGAATGAAGCAATCCATGTTGAGAATAACATCAAAATCATTCATCTCTAATTTGACTAAGTCTACTAAAGTGACTTTTTGAAATATCATAATCGGGCAGTTCCTATATTCCCGTCGGGCTATGATGGTTTTACCCACTGGGGTAGAGACTGAAAAGGGCTCTGCTAGGATTTTGGGACTGATTCCAAAATTGCCTACTATATAGGGAGTAACAAAGACAAAGAATCTCCTGGACATGGCAAAGCGTAAACATACATATGAAAGACCTATAATGTACCAGTAACTACATCAGCAGAATTTTCCTGATCCTGTCAGGACTAAAGAGCGTAGAGCCAATTTGGGCATGACCCACTCGTAGCACTAGTGGTGGCACCCTGCTGATTTGGGCGACTGGACTGAACTGAAGAGCAGAGATAACTCTATAACCTGAATGATGGAAGTCTCTAACATTGTATCCTGGCTTACCACAATCAAAATATACATCGCTACCAGCTCTACAAGCACCCTTGTGGTTCTAACCACAAGTCTGACAAAAAGGATTAGTTCAGGCACTTCTATCACTGTCCTGATAACTAGATCCTGGTGCTCTATCTTTGTAACCCTCCTGAAATATAGGATCTAGAGTATTGCTTGAAGAAGGGGCTGGAACTGATGAATTAGGATGAAACTGGGAATGATTTCCTTCTTCTGATTTAGGATGAGCGAAGTTGAAACTACCTATCTTCTCTCTCTTATTCTGCTTCTCTCTCTGCTTAATATTTTACTCCTCTATCTGCTAAGCATGAGTAATAAGCCTGGCAAAATTTATATCATTGTTCAGCATAGCAGATCTGTACTCATTTACCACGTTATCATTTACCCCTGAAGCGAACTTACTTATTTTAACTTTGTTGTATGCAACCACATGAGGGGCATTTCTGGCTAATTGAGTAAACAATACTCTTTCACCGTCATATTGCCCTTCCTGAGGTTAATGAATTCTAGCACCTTATCCACTCTAATCTCTTAAGGAATGAATCTACCTAAGAATGCAGTGCAAAAATCCTCCCACTCTATAGGACCTGCATCATCTGACCTCTCTGACTTCTACTACTGGAACTAAGTATGAGCCACATCCTACAACTTATATGCAACTAGATTATCACTCTCAATAGTAGTCACCCCATGATGTCTGTCACTCTCTGAACCTAATCAATGAATTCCTGAGGTTCCTCATCTACCTTAGACCCAAGGAAAGATGGAGGATTCATTCGAGTAAAGTCTCGAATCCTAGCTATAGCTGAGTTGGCCATTGGGTTGGAGGGAATGACTAATGGCCATTCATTTTGAGTGGCAACTGACTGAGCAAAAGTAGTGAATGCGGCCCTGAACTCTGCATGAGAAACATGATCGCCCAAAGGATCTTCAAGCTGAGGGGCTGACTGATTTCCGTTTCTTCTTTTAGGAGGAATGTTCTGTAGAAGAAAGGGGAAAATAGATTATACTAAGAGATTGACTTGAGATTATTCTCACTACACGACATGAATACCAAAAGAAAGGAAACTATTCGTAAAACATCTTATAGCCTCTTTCACATAAATATGGCGTGCAATACACCCATGTACAAGACTCTACTAGATGCGGCTTTTAGACTTGCTAGGACTCTATTGAACCTTAGGCTTCGATACCAAGTTTGTAATGCCCCAAATATGGAACCCATAATGTGACACAGTGCTCATGACCCCAAAGGACCATAATCTAACCCATGATTAATATCTGTACCTATATATTGTATAAAATAATTTATAATGCAGTAACATGAACTAAAAGGCCCTAAGGTTCAACACTAAACATGATCTGAATGGTATCACATTTGTGTGGGGTAATAGAATACCCAAAAAAACTAAACATACTGAAGTCTGAAACATGATAGTCAAGAAAGCCTCTAACTGACTGAACTGTCGGAGTAAGGAGTTGATGGGACATGTCCGCAGCTAACTCCAACTAATAAAATGATTAATGAGATAATAGGGAAATAATTATGTCCTCGAAATATGAGGACTCATTTTTAACTCTATCTGAGAAAATCTAGATTCTACTGTTTCTCTGGAGCTCGTGTCTCTGAACCTATGGTATAAGACACCATAGCACAAATGCATCAGTATTTTGAATGTACTGGTATGCATGTGAGGTAGGCTGAATACATGGAGTTCATATGCATAAACAATAATAATAACTAACTAAATATCATGAGCATGATAATATATGCATGAGACATAACAACTGACACTAATACTATGATAACATAATTACTGAATCTAAATATAACTGATAACATGAGTGATTGTATCTAACAGTCCTTAATCTGATGGAACTATTTGAGTTCCACACTGTATCTGAGTTGAATGTATCTGACAGTCATAAAATTTAAAGAACAATCTGAGTTTTATTACTTAGACTAATTAACTATATCTGACAGTCCTAATTCTATAACATGAAACTGTGGGAAGTAGTTATCTAATCGACATACCCCTGATATGCCATTATGGCTGAGTGGGGGTCTAACCGAGCTTATCCATCTCATCAACCCTCATCATACAATGTTGATGTCTCAACCTATGCTGGAGTACGTTTCCATCCTTGGGTTCACTCGGTGTTAATTCCTACTACCATCTAAATAGACTATGAACATGATTTACCAACTGAACATAGGCTGAGTTACTGAATTCTGTTGACTGATGGAATACTACCGATATCTTACAACTGACTGAGTTCATAAGATCATAGAGATTTCCTGAGTCATAAGACTGTCTCAAGTCTAAGGATCATAACTTGATTGAGAGTATCATGAAAACATGACAGCTCAAGGTACACAACTAATGTTTCGAGTACAAGTACCTCCAGGACTCGATGGAAGGAAACTGACCAAGCATAACTTACTTGAACATATAACTAACATCATAATCCATAATACATTTATAGAAGCATTTCATCAAAACATGTGATAGGCATAACTTGTACATACATGGGTATTTCATGGTATCATACTAGTTAGGCACTTTTCCTTCATCTAGGCATTTAATCAAACATATTATAGGAATGGTATATGTAAACATCATTGTACAATAATTAAAAATCATGGTTAAATTATAATTTCATTATTCAAGGGTTTAATCATAGGTTTGCATAAATCTATATCTATAATAATGTAACCCACATAAAATTTATCACCCAACATGGAGTAATTAATTTCTCATTTATCCACATGAACTAGAGCAGCCCAATCATAAAATTCATAAGAAAATCCATAAACTTGAATTTAGAAAAGGGATTCTTGAGCTTGATGGATGAAAGGAGTCCATGAATGAACACTATGAAAATCGTAGTTCATGATTTTGTAAAGATTGACGGCAAAACTTTCTTGAACTTGGATCTTCTATGAAAACCCTAGCTTGTTATTGAGAGAAACTTGTATATTTTGGGTGAAAAATGGCTGAATCACATGTTAAAGGGCTTAAAGTTGACCTTTTTAACCCTGGACGCGTCGTTTAAAATTGTAAAACATTTCCCAAATTGGACCTCTGGCAGGACGCGGTGCTATCGCGTCGTGTCACTGGAATTTTGACAATTGGTAAATTGAGGGATGGCACAAAGTGGGACCATCACGTTACCTCTTCCATTGTGACCTGGAACTTTGCCGCGACATGGGGGAAATCACGTTAAGACACTAAAAAATGGACAATTCTGAATTTGGGCCCTGGCGCAACGCGCCATAAATGTGAACCCCTATTAGAAGTTTCCAAATGCCATTTACCCTTGTGTCCCAGTGCGCCACTGACTAATATGGCATTGTTTAATGATGGGAACTTGAAATAGTCGTAACTTCTGACACGATTATCGGATTTGGGAGAATCTTATATCGATGAAAATCTTATTGAATTTCCTATACAACAAAATTGGGAAAATTTTGAGAATTCCTCATGGAATAACCATCATTCAATTTACAAGATAATACTAGACATTCTTAAGATGAAATTATCTAGAAAAAAGTATGGGGTATTACGGTTATGATGTATTATATTATAGGTTCTGACACTCAGTTCCTGGCCCACACTTAGACCTTATTCCTCAGGCTATCAGCAGTATAGTAGTAGTAGTGAGTCCTAATCATTAGAGGATAGATTATTTTACTTTATATCTCTATTTCAAGAGTTAAAAGAGTTAGTTAGGGGTCTTTCCTATCAACTCATATTCAGTTAGTCAGTTTTGGAGGATTTTCAGATATTAAAGTCAGTTATCCAGTATTCATATTTTTAGTTGACAAGTTAGTTTATCAGTATTTAATCAGATTCAGTCAGTTTTCAATAGATTCATATTCCAGTATTGATTAAGTGATAAAACCTTATGGCAATATTAAATGTTTTCTGAAATTATGATATTATTATTTAGTGATCACGATAGGTACTAGAACATGGGTTAGCTTGTGGTCCCTCAGGACTGTAAGCACCGTGTGATTCTAAGGGTGTACTCTTGAGTTATTACAAACTTGGTATCAGAGCCTAAGCTTTTAAAGTGTCCTAGGAAGTTTGAAAGTCACATTAAGTAGAGTCTTGTACATGGGTGTGTAGCGTGCCACACTTATGGATGAAAGTCTTTAAGGCATTTAGGAATAATTTGCCATTCTTTCAGTATTTATGTTGTGCGAGTGAGCATGAGAATAAGTTAAAATACCTGTCTAATCCATTTCTTTCTTTTATTTACAGAACATGCCTCCTAAGAAGAATGGAAAAAGAATAGGAAATCAGCCAGCCCCTCAGCCCATCCTGGTAAATCCTCTAGATGAGCACGTCTCTCATTCTAGTAAATCCTCTAGATGAGCACGTCTCTCATGCAGAATTTAGGGTTGCGTTTACTACTGTAGCAAATTTTATAGCAGCACAAAATGAATGGCCAGCTGTTATTCTAGCCAAACCAATGGCCAATACTGATATAACTAGAATTCCTTCTTTCACGGGATCCAAGTCTGAAGAGGATCCACAGGAATTCTTAGATATGGTGCAAAATATAACGGATGCTATAGGGGTGATGCTGAGTTGGTTGCATATCAGTTGTAGGATGTATCCCACACTTAGTTTAAGCTGTAGAAGGTAGATAGATATGTTGATGTAGGGCCTGTAGAGTGGGAAGAGTATTCCACAACTTTCTTAGACAGATTATTCCCATTGGAGTTGAGGGAGGCCAAAGTGTTAGAGTTTATTAACTTGAGGCGGGGAGGCATGAGTGTGAGGGAGTATTCCCTTAATTTTACCCAATTAGCTAGGTATGCTCCTCATGTGGTAAATGATAACAGGTCTAATATAAGTAAGTTTGTTTTTGGCGTATCTGATAGTGTGGTCAAGGAGTGTAGGACCGCAATGCTTATTAGTAAGATGGACTTTTATAGGCTGATGGTCCATGCTCAAAAAATAGAGGATTAAACGATTAAAGAGAGGGAGATAGGAAACAAGAGAGCTAGGGCGAGTAGTTTTAATTTCAATCTACCAAAGTCAAAAGGTGGTAACCGTCCTCAGTTTCATCAAAAGTCTAGAGCCCCAGCCCCTCTTCAACCAGTGCCCTAGTACCCAAATTCAAAAATTTCAATAAGGATAGGGCACTAGGATCTAAGTTCCCGTTCAGTGTTAGCAGTGCTCGTACAAATCCTCTATGTCAGAAATAT
The DNA here is from genome assembly GCA_030864225.1 of Capsicum baccatum var. pendulum. Lineage (NCBI taxonomy): Eukaryota > Viridiplantae > Streptophyta > Magnoliopsida > Solanales > Solanaceae > Capsicum > Capsicum baccatum. The sequence continues at coordinate 66,624,507 of CM061558.1, read as the reverse complement.
GGCAGACATCATCAAGGTGAGTGTAGAGCGGGTAGTGATGTATACTTCAGGTGTGGAAAGCTAGGCCATCGGATTCAGGACTGTCGGATAGTTTCTTAAAAAGGTAGGGATGTGCGTCAATAGGGCCAGTCCCAACAGTCGTCAGTTTTATCCGATCGTGTGACTCAACATGGTGCCACTTCTAGTGCTACCAGTGGTCAGCGTCTGAATAGATTATATGCTCTTAAGTCCCACTAAGATCAAGAAAATTCTCCTGATGTAGTTACTGGTACGTTGCAGTTTTTTCACTTACATGTTTATGCTTTACTATACCCTGGAGCCTTTCTTTTTTTTGTAACTCCATATATAGCCATCAATTTTGAAGTCAGTCCCAAAACTCTAGCAGATCCCTTTTCAATGTCTATCCCAATAGGCGTTTCCATTGTAGCCAAACAGGTATATAGGAACTTTCTGGTCACAATATCTCAAAAAGTTACCTCAGTTGATCTCATAGAGTTAGAGATGATGGATTTAACATTATTTTTGGCATGGATTGGCTCCATTCATGCTATGCCTCAGTTGATTGTAGAAATAGAATAGTTTATTTTTAGTTCCTAAATGAACTCCCAAATGAACTAGTCGTTGAATGGAGGTGTAGTACCACAACTCTTAGGGGTCAATTAATTTTGTACCTTAGAGTGAGAAAGATGATATCGAAGGGGTGTATTTACCATTTTATGCGAGTTAAAGACTCTAACTGAGAAACTTCAAATTTTGAATCTGTTCCAGTAGTAAATGAATTCTTAGATGTATTTCCTGAATATCTTCTCAAAGTTCCTACCGAAAGGGAAATCGACTTCGAAATAGACCTTCTTCCAAATACTCAACCCATATCTATTTTTCCATTTAGAATGGCTCCAGCAAAACTCAACGAGTTAAAATAATAGTTAAAAGATCTCCTATATAAGGGATTCATCATACCCAGCATCTCCCCATAAGGTGCACTTATTCTATTTATGCGTAAGAAAGATGGTTCTTTCAGAATGTGCATAGACTACCGTCAGTTGAACAAAGTCACAGTAAAGAATAAATATCCATTTCCTAGAATCGATGACTTTTTTTATCAACTTCAAGGTACAAAATATTTTTCAAATATAGACCTCAGATCAGGCTATCATCAGCTTAGGTTCAGGGAATGTGACATTCCAAAAAAAGCTTTCTGAACCCGGTATGGTCACTTTAAATTTCTAGTCATGTCCTTTGGTCTTACCAATGCCCCAGCAACCTTTATGGACCTGATAAACCGAGTGTTCAAATAATACTTGGACATATTTGTCATAGTTTTCATTAATGACATTCTTGTTTACTCACATAGCGAAAATGATCATGCAAACCACCTCAAAATAGCACTTCGGACTCTTAGAGCTCACAAATTGTTCACTAAATTTAGTAAGTGTGAATTCTGGCTAAGATTAGTTGCTTTACTTGGCCATATAATTTTTGCTGATGGCATTAGAATTGATCCTCAAAAGATCGAGGTGGTAAGAAACTGACCTAGACCCATCTCTCTATTAGATATCAGGAGTTTCTTGGGTTTAGATGGCTATTACCATCGATGTTTTAAAGGATTTTCTTCTATTACATCCCCCATGTCTAGATTAACTCAGAAAAAAGTTAAGTTTTAGTTGTCAGATCCATGCGAGAAGAGTTTTTAGGAGTTGAAGACACGAATCACCTCATCCCCATTCTTGACTCTACCAGATGGTTTGGTTATGTACTGTGATATATCCAGGGTAGGTTTAGGTTGTGTCCTCATATAGAGAGGTAAGGTCAAAGCTATGCCTCCAGATAGCTTAAACATCATGAGAAGAATTACCCTACTCACGATCTTAAATTAGCAGTTATAGTATTTTCCTTAATGATTTGGAGGAATTACTTATATAGGGTGCATGTAGATGTATTCACAGATCACAAAAGTCTTCATTATGTATTCTCTCAGAAATATTTGAATCTGCGACAGAGAAGGTGGTTATAGTTATTAAAGGATTATGAAATGAGTGTTTTGTATCATCCTATCAAGACCAATATAGTGTTTGATGCTCTCAGTAGATTGTCTATGGGCAGTTTTTCTCATGTTGAGGATGATAAGAAGAAATTAGCTCAGGAAGTTCATCAGCTTGCCTGACTAGGTGTCCGCTTAGTCGACTCAGCAGAGGGTAGTGTGTGGGTGCAGAGTAGCACTGAATTATATCTAGTTTTTAAGGTGAAGGAAATGCAGGATAGAGATCCCAGCCTAGTTAAGTTAAATGAATCAGTCAGAGACCAGAAAGTGGAGGTTTTATCCCAAGGGAGAGATGGTGTTTTGCATTGTCAGGGTAGATTATGTATGCTTGGTGTAGATGATTTGAGGCAATGAATTCTTGCAGAAGCGCATGATGCACGTTACTCTATTCATCCAGGGGACACTAAGATGTACCGCAATTTGAGAGAGATCTATTGGTGGAGTGGGATAAATAGAGATATTGCAAAGTTTGTAGGTAAAGGCTCTACATGCCAGCAAGTTAAGATCAAGCATCAGAAACCTAATGGGTCCGTACAGGAGTTCAGTATTCCCACTTGGAAGTGGGAGGAAGTTAACATGGATCTTTTGATAGGTTTGCCGCGTACCCGTCGTCAGCATGATTCTATTTGGGTCATCATAGACAAGATGACCAAATTAGCCCATTTCTTACAAGTCCATACCTCTTGTTCAGTCGAGGACTATGCAAAACTCTATATCAGAGAGTTTGTACACAGTGTCCCAGTGTCTATTATCTCTGATAGAGGTACCCATTTTACCTCTCACTTTGGGAAGGCATTTTAAAAGGGTCTTGGTACCCAAGTCCACCTTAGTACAGCTTTTTACCCTCAAATAGACGGTCAAGCAGAAAGGACCATTCAGACTCTAGAAAATATACTAAGAGCATGCATTGTTGATTTCCATGGTAGTTGGGATGACTATTTTTCTTTGATTGAATTTGCATACAATAACAACTATCATTCCACTATCCTTATGGATCCGTTTTAGGATCTCTATGGTAGGAGATGTAGATCTCTAATGGGATGGTTTGAAGTAGGTAAGTTTGCAGTAGTAGGGCCTGACTTGGTATTTGATGCGTTAAAGAAGGTTCATTTGATCAGAGAAAGGCTTAGGGCTGCCTAGAGCCGACAGAAATAATATGTAGATTTGAGGAGAAAGGACCTCAAGTTTGAGGTCGGTGATTGTGTGTACTTGAAAATCTCTCCTATAAAAGGAGTGAAGAGATTCGGAAAGAAATGAAAACTCAATCCCCGATATGTCGGTCCCTTCAGAATTCTCAGTTATTTTCGAAAGGTAGCTTACGAGCTTGAGTTCCCTTTAGATTTAGCCTCAGTACACCCAGTGTTCCATGTCTCGTTGTTAAAAAAGTGTAATGGTGATCCAGCGGTAGTTGTTCCCTTAAAAAGTGTAGAGATTCAAAACAGTCTTTCCTTTGAGGAAGTTCCGGTCAAAACTCTTGATCATCAAGTTCGTAGACTAAGGAACAAAGAAGTTACACTAGTCAAAGTTCTTTAGTAGAATCAGTCAGTTTAGAGAGCCACTTAGGAATCAAAGGCAGAAATGTAGACCAAGTACCCGCATCTTTTCTCCGTGAATCCAGATTTAGTATAAGGTACTAATCTTCTTAAGATTTCACTCTATTATGCTTAGTTTCAGTAGTAAATCATGTTCATGTTAGTCGTGAATTTACAAATCAGTTCAGTCATGTAATCCTTGCATCATATATGCATGTTCAGTGTGTAAGCTCAGTTCAACAGTTTTTCTCAACTTTACTAGTTTTATTCGAGGACGAACGATCCCAAGGGGCAGATATTGTAACACCTCATTTTTTCCTAGCATAATCTAAGTCCCAAAACATGAGTATTCATATATAAAATTTTCAAAATCCTCATTATTTTTCAGTTTAGAGCCTGCTATTACATAGTAAATTCAATTAACTTTTCAACTATATAAAATCTGCCCAAATCCGATAACCGGGTAAGAAGTTATGACGATTTTAATTTTCAGTTGTTAGACCCCATCATTTTAAGCCTTAGCACATTGCGGAGAAATTCCAAATGACAATTTTCAATTTCCAGTATGACTCCACAATCATGGTGCATCACGGAGCACGCCAATTTTCCATTTGTAAATTTCCAGTGGGCCTCCGCGATATTGGCACATCGCGAATGTGGCCAAATTGGCATTCCAAAGGCTTACCGCGATAACTCCGCATCTCAATTTTTGTCCATGTCCCAATTGTCCATTTCCAGTGGCTTGTAGTGTGACGTCGCACCAAGAACAAGAAACCCTAGCTCTCAAATTCAAGATCAATCCTCAAGAACTCACCCAGCACTTTAAGAAATTCATTATCCCACGTATGTTAGATGTTCATCCATGGATCCCAAGTAACCCATTTTAATCACCAAGTTATAATATTTTCAAGTTATTATGTTTTAAATTATGATTTCATCCATGAATCTCCATGCACTATAGATTTTATACCATGTTACCATGAAATTATCATTACTATTCAATTCTCCATATTTTAAGTTATTATTTATTGAATTAAACCATGATTTAGTACTATTATACTAAATTCATGCCATTTTTGTAAGTTCCATTGCATTCCAATGATTGTTTTAAACCCAGAACTACAAGGTGTTTGATAAAATGCCTAAAAAAGTGATTGATGTAAATAAAAGCCTTCATGATTTGTCCTTCAGGCTTTAGTGTCATTTTACTATTATTGTTTTGCGTCCTGGGTGTATTGAATACCCAAAATCCTTAGCTATTTACTTTGTCTTGTATCAGTTCATTACAGAATAATCTTTAGATCATACTATGAGCATTATCAGAACAATCAGTTACCAGTTAGATGAACTCAGAACAATCTAGTATTTTAAAGTCTTTTAGTTGGGAGTAGGATTTAGCACCAAGCGAGTACAAGGATGGTGGCTTCCCCGTCAGTTAACAAGAGTCGTTAGTAGCAGTCCCTATACTCCAGAACTACGTAGCCAGCATAGGATATGAGTAATCACCAGTCAGACTACGCTTGACTATCTCGCTAGGGTCACCCGTCAGTTCAGTGTTGACACCCTTAGTCCTTTGGACATTGTATCAGTTTAGTAGATCCACACAGCCATCGTTAGTACCTGTGGCACAGTATTAACACCCTTCCAACTGAGGTAACAGGTTGGACCCCGATTAGCTCAAATTGGGGAATGTCGGTTAGATGATAACTCCTATAGTCTCATATATAGTCTCAGCTACAGTATCCGTTCAGTTATACAATCTTAGAGTATATTGACCAAAGCATACAGATATTAGTATTTTTTAGTATTTAAATTTAAAGATTTTACTCAATCAATGTTATATGTTTGGTCATGCATCCCTAATATCTACAGATTTTTACGTATCTTCAGCATTTATAGACTTTCATGCATACTCAATATTTAAAGATTCTCCATATTTTCACTATCTAAAGATTCAATTCTCTCTACTCAAACTCCATGTTTTACATGTATATTCAGTTAATTATTAGTTCTGTTCATGAAAACATGCATATCAGCCTACCCCATATAGCATACCAGTACAGTCAAAGTATTGATCTTATACCTTTTTTTTTGCATTATGATGTATTATATCATAGGTATTGGTGCTCAGTTCCCGTACCACGCTTAAACCTTATTCCTTAGGCTATTAGCAGTATAGTAGCAGTGGTGAGTCTGCATTATTTTAGGACAGATTATTTTACTTTATATCTTTATTTTAGTAGTTAAAAGAGTTAGTTAGGGTCCTTTCCCATCAACTCATATTTAGTTAGTCAGTTTTAGAGGCTTTTCAGACATTAGAGTCAGTTATCCAATATTTACATTTTCAGTTGACAAGTCAGTTTATCAATATTTAATCAGATTCAGTCAGTTTTTCAATAGATTCATATTTCAGTATTGATTCAGTGATAAAACCTTATGGCAATATTAGATGTTTTCCGCAATTATGATATTATTATTCAGTGCTTATGATAGTTACCAGATCATGGGTTAGATTATGGTCCCTTGGAACTATAAGCACCGTGTGACACCCAGGGTGTACATCAGGGTCGTTACAAACTTGGTATCAGAGCCTATAGTTTTAAAGTATCCTATCAAGTATGAAAGTCACATTGAGTAGAGTCTTGTACATGGGTATGTAGAGCGCCACACTTATGGATGAGAGGCTACAAGGCATTTACAAAAAATTCCCTTCTTTAAGTATTCATGTTGTGGGAGTGAACATAAGCTCAAGTTAGACTACCTATCTAATCTATTTCTTCCTTCCGTTTATAGAACATACCTTCCAAGAAAAATAGAAAAAGCATAGGAAATCAGCCATCCCCTCAACTCGTCCAAGTAGATCCTCTGGACAAGCACGTCTCTCACGTAGAATTCAAGGTTGCATTCACTACTCTATCCAATTTCATAGCAGCACAAAATGAATGGCCAATTGCTTTTCTGGCCAAACCAGTGGCCAATACGACTGCGACTAGAATTTGGGATTTTACCCGGGTGAATCATCCTTCTTTCATGGGATCAAAGTCTGAAGAGGATCCACAAGAATTCTTAGATATGGTGTAAAAGATAATGGGTGATATGAGGGTGACATTTAGTCAATGTGCTGAGTTGGCTGCATATCAGTTATAGGATGTAGCCCATACTTGGTTTAAGTAGTGGAAGGTAGATAGGGATGTTAATGTAAGGCCTGTAGAGTGGGAAGAGTTTTTCATAACTTTCTTAGATACATTCTTCGTATTGGAGTTGAGGGAGGCCAAAGTGTTAGAGTTCATTAACTTGAGGTAAGGAAGCATGAGCCTAAGGGAGTATTCCCTCAAGTTTACTCATTTATATAGGTATGCTCCTCATGTGGCAGCTGATAACAGGTCCAGGATGAGTAAGTTGTGTCTGGCGTATCTGATAGTATGGTTAAGGAGTGTAGGACCGCAATGCTTATTAGTGAGATAGACATGTCTAGGATGATGGTTCATACTTAAAAGATATAGGATCTAAAGATTAAGGAGAGGGAGACAAGAGAGCTAGGACGGGTAGTTTTAATTTTAATTAGCCAAAGTCAAAAGGTGGTAGTCATCCCCAATTTCATCAGAGGTCAGCACCTTTTTCAGCCAGTGCCCCAGTACCAAAATTCAGAAATGACAATAGGGATAGGGCACCAGGCTCTAAGTCCCAGTTCAGTGTTAGCAGTGGTAGTATAAATCCTCTATGTTAGAAATATGCCAGACACCATCAGAATGCATATAGACAGGGTAGTGATGTATAATTTGGGTATGGAAATCCAGGACATCAGATTCGAGAGTATCGGGTAGTTGCTTAGAAAGGTAGGGATGTGCGCCAACAGGGCAAATCCCATCAATCGTCAGTTCCATTCGGTCGCCCGACTAAATGGGGTGCCACTTCCAGTGCTACCAGGGGTCTGCATCCGAATAGATTATTTACTCTTCAGTCCCACCAAGATCAGGAAAATTCTCATGACATAGTTACAGGTACGTTACAGGTCTTTCACTTACATGTTTATGCTTTACTAGACCTTGGAGCTACTCTTTCTTTTGTAACTCCATTAATCTAGTTTGGATCACTTACTATAACATATATATAGTTTCAAGGAACTTTTCACATTTTCTGCAACAACCCATATATTGAATTTTAGATTCTTATATTTTTAATTATTTTACCCCTGTCCATAGTTGAAATTTATTATTATTGTCTGCAGGAGTGTGTGTCTTTGTTTCGAAGGAAGTTGCTTGTGTTTGAAGTGACCTTTTCATTTTAAAAAGTTTTGAAATTGATAAGGTTGACTTTGGTTATCATTTAGTAACTTAGAAGTCGTATGATGATCCCGCCAGTTTCATTAGCTTTGAATGTCTTTTTTGAATTAGCAGCATTGTTTGTTCAGGTCACAAGGTATTTAAATAGATTTTGAGTATCAAGAGACATAGAGTTGACTTCATTCAACATCCATTAATAATGACCTCTATTTAAAAGTATGACCATTATATTGAGTGTAAAATGTTGATTTAGTCTAGTAGTATTCTTGGTCTGTATTCACAGTGTTTCAAACAAATTTTGAGTGTCCATTTAGAATTTATTTGGCCTTATTTATTGTTTAGGCAACAACTATTACTACAATTGGAATTACTTTTTTGCGTTTGTGAAGGCTCGACCATTTTTACGAAGGAGAGAGTTTATCAGTCATCACAAATGTGAGGCCAGGGCCGCGATTTTGAAGAGGGTTTATTTAGATTGAAGGATTTGGTTTGATTTCTTCTACACGAACACGATCAGACCATCACGAACATGATGAGTTCGGGCTAGGCTCCTTCATGAATGACATGGAGTACTCTCCTTTGCCGAAAACAAAATTGTTGTACCATTTTAAAATACAATTTTTGACTTTAACTTCATAGCTCTACTTTTGAAACTTGGGAACTCATTTTAGGGAGATTCAAAAGGTGTTTTTTGATACTTTTTCATTGAATAAGTTTCTAAACCAATATTTTAATATTCTTCTATGATTATTTCATGTTTTTATCTTCAAATATTAGTTTAACAACTTGAAAAATTGGGGGTTTTCTGGTGAAGTTAAGAAATGGTATTTTGATGAATGTGGAATTAATTCAAATCTATTTTTTATGAAATTTTAGATTTGAACTCCTAAGTTTATTGATAAATTAATTCTCTAATAAATTTTTAATTTTGCTCTTGGAGGCTTGGGGTTGACTATTGGATTTATCTTTTGGATCAAAATTTAAGTATAGTAATATGAATGTCTATGATTTCTTATTCTAATAGAGAATTCATGTTTAATTAGATTAGCCTCCTTCGGAGGTAAATTCAGAAGGGAAAAACTTTGATTTGACTTTGCAGGTCTTTCTTTAAAGCAAATTGAGATTTTTTTTGACTCTTTTTTAAAGATATGTGTTAGTTTCTTGTAGGAAGAGTAATGAAAAATGTGGGTCCTGCATAGAAGAGATGATAAGCATTTATATGGACATTAATATATCAAAAAGGGCTAAAAATGAATCAATGACTTGTTTTAGGTATTTCTCTATCATTGATTATTGGATTGTGATGTGAAAAGTAAATTAGTGATTTGATTGAACCTGATAGGTATTGATATTGATGGTATACCCTTTATGATAAATTCAAATTATTTAAGCAAGATTTATGAATTTTGGGTTTGTAGACGTTGTTGTTGAGTTGAGTATTGCATTGTGAGCCTGAATTTGTAATAATTACGTTGTTCCTTATTGTTTTGCTTAATGCATATTTATTCATATTCATATCATGGTTTGAAAATAATATATTGAGAAAGATTGATTTGAAATGTACACTGTAGAATGTAGTGCATCATTTTTCATTCATCTCATTTTTTTCTATTTGATTGGTTTCGTTGTTGTTGTATACCTTGATTGGTGAATTGTTGATATTATTCTAGATTAAGAAGTTGTTGACTTAGACAATGTTAGTTACCTTATTATTGATTTTAACTACTAGACGATGGTTCTCCTGTCACTTTGAATTAGGGTCAGTCAATGATGTTGCTGAGTATATGTGATTGGTACTCGCACTTGTTTATTTTATGCACCTTACATGCAGGTACATATTTGGTTGTCTCCATAAACTAATTTTGTGATTATACCATGATTGCACTCTAGAGATTGCTGAGGTGGCAACTGTTGATCCTAGAGACTTCCAATTCTCCTCTGTCCTAGTCTTGTGCTTTTCTTTTTTTTTAATTTAGATACTTTTAGAGTACTTGAAACAAAATCTAACTAGAAAACAAATAACAAAATTCTCCTTAGTTTGCTCTGTTAGATATCTCATATACTTGGTCATATCATGATTTGCCTTCTCTTTCTAAAATTGTTGATCATTTTAATTTATATTTCTTTCATGTTCTTTTTTTGTTCATAATGTCGTTTGGAAATGAAACCATTTCTTCCAATAAATCTTCTATAGTAGTTGATCAATCTAAGGAATTTCTTACAGATTTGATGGTCTTAGATAATATATAGTAAACTCAAAACAGTATTTATCATATCCTAATTAACAGAATCTTCAGCAGCAAAGAACATGTACCCAAAATAATCCATCTGAGTCTTTCTTAATGACCATTTGCTTTTCTTTACAAATAATACACTAGTCTTTAATACCTCAAAAATGTCCCAAATGCATCAAGTAACGCTCCTAAAAAGTGTTATACACTAAGATGTCATTGAAAAAAATAAGGATGAATTTTTTGAGATAGTATTGAAATACTTTATTCATCAACTCTGAAAAGTAGAGGGAGCATTGGTAAGGCCAAAAGGTATTGCTAAGAAATCAAAATAATCATAATGAATTCTAAAAGTTGTATTGGAAACTTTCTATTCTTATAACTACACTCCATCTTTAATTTCCTAAAGTTTTAAATGATATTCGCTAAAGTGATAAGACATTGTATTTTCAAGACCAAGTTACACTCTTCTAAGGGAAAGATCAACATATCCGGAAAAAATTGGACACCTTGTATCTTTTATTCATATTTCTTACAAATGAAATTATTGTACATTTTGTTACCATCAACTACTGACATAACAATAGATGAGTCAGAGTTGAGTAATACCTCAAACTCTTGGTTATCGTAAGGTTCATAAAGTCATGAATATTGCTTGTATCTGTTGTTTATAAAAAAAGATTTGCAACAAAAATAATTTGAAAGTATTAATTGAAATTGTCTCTCAATATTTTGTTTCCAGTATAAGAGGGTCTTAAACAACCTAGTTATAACAAAAATTGATTTAATTTAAAAATCTAAAATATCTCAATAAATTAAAACAATGTAATAAAAATTAAAAACTCAAATCCATCCTAAAGGTAAGAAATTTATTATGCTAAAAGTTATAGCAATAACTGAAAGTAAATTTCAGTACTCCTCTTACGGAAAAAAAAAAATCTCCTACTCAAATTCTTCTTTAACAATTGGAGCTAAATTTTTTAATGTATTTAGATTGCTTCTTTTAAATATTGATCTATCACTTCTTCTTTTGATTCCATGCTTGAAAAACACCCACAATAATCTTATCTTGTTTAAAAGCTCCTTTGAAAATATTTTAACCTAACCAATAATAGAATTTTGCAAGAATTGTTGGTAAGGACCATTCTTTTATTATTATATTTCATAAATTATAGATTTTAAAATATATTTTGTTTTCACTATCCTAGTTTGATAGTCTTTGTTAGTAAAAATTTGTGGACATTAAAAGAGAGACTGCTGCTTGTCATATTTAAAAATTAATTAAAAATTAGTGTTGATTGAAAATAGCCTTGCACGTTGAAAATAAGAACAAGTTAAAAATTAACTGAAAATAGTTCTTTAGATGAACTCACAGATCTCGTAAGATCAATGAAACTCGGACACCACTGTTGATTTATTTAAAAGATGGTGCAATAAAAATGTTTTGAAGGTCTTAATTGAAAATTGTCTCTCAATATTTTTCTTAAGAATATGAGGACTTTAAATAGCCAACTTATAATAAAAAAATTGACATTATTCAAAATTAAATTTTAGAATGTCTCAAAAAACTACAACAACCTAGTAGAAATGTAAATTCAAAGTTATCCTAAAACTAAACAATTAATTAAGTTAAAATTTAATGCAACAACTGAAAGTAAATTTCAATAGTATCAATCATGATCTTAACACCTTCCTTTTTACAGAATCTGTGACTATCATAATCTTAACCATACTTAGTTTTGTAATCTTGTACCCAATGATTATATGAATTGATACATAGGCTGAAATAGACCATTCAGAATTTACATCAATCTCCAATCCTTCCAAACACAAAGCTCATATGGGTCAAACCTGACATCTTCTTCCTCAATCTCCATATCTCATATTGACTCTTCAACATCTATAGAGAATAACTGTTTCTGCTTATACACGTCTTGGTAAAACTTTTCATCACAGTGAAAACATAAACTTTTGGCTCTAGTTTCCACTATCACATAAGAGCTCAAGAACTTGGGGTTCTTGTAGGTAGGTTTGTTTGTTCTAACTTGAGAATTTTGATTTCTTTAAAAAACAAGATTAGGTTTAGAGAAAGACTATTTACGGTGGTAATGGGAATTTGGTTGGAATCTACTGATATGTTTAGGGATAGAGAGGGTAAAGATATTTTTAGTGATTGTTTTTTCAGTATCAAAGTCTATTATTAAATTTTTGTAAAATTGATGGCTTCTTGTAAAGACCTGGGACAAACATCTTGATTATAAACCTAATTTCTAGATTACAAGTTACAAAAAATAGCTAACCACATATTCTTCGTTCAATTCTACCTTGGTCAGTAGCTCATCAAATATGTCTCTATAATATTGCACAATAGTAGCCTCATTTTTTTCAAATACCATATGGTTTCATCAAAAATTTCAAAACTAAATTTATATAGTATAAGATTTCATATTGAAGGGTTGGGGATGGGTTGTTCCTCGACTCAGGGAACAGTTCCCAGAGACGCAACAACAAGAACTAGGAGATAAACAAATTGACAAGTGCAGGAGTGCAGAAAAGTAAAGACACCGGATTTTTTACGTGGAACCTCCTTTTCCAGGGGAGAAAAACCCCGACCTTCCTCCAGGATTTCAAGCTCACTTATATTCAAGAAACACCTCCAATACAGACTCCAAGAATTAACCTCCTAATCCTTTTATTTTCTAGTAATTACTCTATTACAAGAAAATCAAAAAGTAACTCTACTGCTTCTCACCCCAGCTAACTCTAGCTGACAACACCTCTAGCTAACTCTAACTGAACTCTTCAAGCTAAATCTATCTTGAACAATCACCTAACTCTAGATTATTACAAGAGACGGTACACCACAACACCCACTACAATCATAAGCAAACGTATGTAGACTTTTAGGAACAAAATACAAAGACTCAACTATAACAAAGAAATAAAGATACAACTCGATGAATAATAGGTTCCCTATTATAGTTCTATCCTTTGATTGGCAACACTAGTTCATTTCAGAAAATTTTTTAATTAAAATTATATAGAAGTGATAGTTTTCTTGTTGACAAAGATGAGCATTATATGTTGTGACACAAGAAAACCTAGAAGCATTCTCATTGGTTGAGGAAAAAAGGTGGCAGCAATATTGTGACACCCTGATTCTGTACCCCGGGCGCTACACGATGCTCACAATCCCGAAAGACCACAAGCTAACCCATGACTGATACCTTCTTCAATAACTAAATAATAAAGCGGTTAATATGTGGAAAATAGGCAAAAAATTGGTCATGAGGTTCAATACTGTAAATAATATTGAATATGGTATCACAATACCAAAACTAAACATCAATACTGAAAACTGAAAAATTGCCTGGAAATACTCTAGTCTAAAAAACCTCTAAGTTATCTGAGCTATGGAATTAATGGAAAAAGTCCCCAACTAACTCCGACTACTGAAAAATAAATTGAAATGCTGAAATAAATAATCACGTCCTCAAACTATGAGGACTCACCACTAACTCTGTATGCTGAGAATCTGAACTGGTAAGGATGCTCGAGGGCCCGTGTTTGAACCTAAGATATTAGATATCATAGTGCAAAAGAAAAGTATGTGTCAGTACTTTGAATGTACTGGTATGCTCAGTGAGGTGGGATGAAATTCATGGATTCATATGCATGAACAATACTATCTGAATATCATGAGTATGACTGAATGAGGGTACATGGATGAATATGTAAACTGTACTGAGATCATACTAACACTGAATACTGAATCTGAATACTGATTAATTGATATTCGACGTGGCAAGATCGCGTTGATTCACTGGTTTAAAATTCCAAAGGTGCTTCAATCGAAGTCTAAAAAATCCAAAACTTGTTCGAAAACACCTATTGGCATTCCTAATCATGAATTAACTCAAATATCAACATTTAATGGACATAAAGGTCGTGAATAATATTATCAACTTTTGAAGGCTAAAATAACACTAAGTCTGAATACTTAGCTAGAATTTTCTAAGTTTGGGACCCCCTTAACAAGCTTAAAGAACTTAATTAAGCTAAGAATTTTTCGCAGGATGTTACATTATCTCTCCCTTGGGAACATTCGTTCTCGAATGAGACTGACTAAAGCTAAGAATACTGGTAGACTGAACTTACTTACTGAACATGAACATCTGAAGCATGATTATCTGATTGTCATTACTGACATACTGAATTTCATACTAAACATGTATATCTGATGCATTAGTACATGACTGAACTAACTCCTAAACATATGACTGGATATGCAATGGTAACTCATACTAAGTTTATAATGGAAAATCTGAGCATGAAACTGAATAAGCTTAAGGAGAATTATTACCTTGAGCTGAATCTGAGTTTGAGAAGAAGAGGTGAGAATACTTGGTCCGCATATCTGCATCTGCTTCCCAAGTAGCTCCCTCAACGGACTAATTCTGCCAAAGAACTTTGACTAGAGGGACTTTTTGTTCCTCAATTTGTGAATCAGATAATCAAGGATTTCAACTGGAATCTCTTTGTAAGAGAGGCTATTTTGAACATCTATGCCCTCTATGGGGACTACAGCTGATGGATCACCTATGCTTTCCTTATCAAGGAGACATGAAACACTGGATGGACTAAAGATAGATCTGAAGGCAACTCAAGCTCGTAAGCTACCTTTTTTAAATGGCTGAGAATTTGGTAAGGACATATCAGGGACTGAGTTTCCCCTTCTTACCAAACCGCTTCACTCCTTTATAAGAGATATTTTCAAGTACATATAGTCACTAATCTCAAACTCGCGATCCTTTTTGTGCACATCTGCGTACGATTTCTTTTAGCTCTTTGTTGTCTTAAGTCTTCCCCTGATCAACTGAACTTTCTCTAAGGTATCAAATACTAAGTCATTCCCTACCACTGCGGGCTCACCCACTTCGAACCAACTAATAGAAGATCTACACCTCCTCCCATAAAGTGCCTCAAATGAAGCCATCTAAATACTGGAATGATAACTGTTGTTGTCCCTATCCTATTTTTAATTCACTTTGGAAACTAGGGATGATTCTAAACTATTCTACACCCATACACTACCTTCTGCTGAATCGACTAAGCAGACACATAGTCGGGATAGATGATGAACTTCGTGAGCTAAATTCTTCTTACTGTCCTCAATATGAGCAATACTACCCATAGACATTCTACTGAGAGTGTCCGGCACTACATTGGCCTTGCTCGAATGATACAGGACACTCATGTTGTAGTCTTTTAACAACTCCAACCACCTTCTATGATAGAGGTTTAGATCTTTCTGAGAGAATACGTACTACAGGCTCTTGTGGTCTGTAAACACATCTACATGAACTTCATACAAATAGTGCCTCCAAATCTTTAAGGCAAACATTACTGCTATTAGCTCAAGATCATGAGTAGGGTAATTCTTCATATGGGGTTTAAGCTGTCTAGAGGCATAGGCTATGAACTTACCTTTCTGTATCAGAACACACCCCAAACTAACTCTGGAAGCATCACAATACACAACAAAGCCGTTTGAACCATTTGGTAAGGTCAACACTGGAGCTGTAGTGAGTCTAGTCTTCAACTCCTGAAAACTCTTCTCACAAAAATCTAACCACTGGAATTTGACCATTTTATAAGTCAGTCTGGATATAAGGGGTGCAATAGATAAAAATCCCTCAACAAACCTTTGGTAACAGCCGGCCAAGCCTAAGAAACTCTTGATATATGAAGGAGAGATAGGTCTGGGCTAGTTTTTTACTACTTTAGTCTTTTGGGGAACAACCCTAATGCCATCACTAGAAATGATATGGCCAAGGAAAGCTACTGACCTTAGCCAAAATTTGCACTTACTAAATTTGGCGAATAACTGATGATTTTTGAGAGTCTTTAATACTATTCTGATATGGTCTGCATGATCATGTTCACTACGGGAGTAGACAAGAATGTCATATATGAAGACCGTGATGAACATGTCCAAGTACTGCTTGAACACACGGTTCATCAAGTCCATGAAGGCTATTGGTCCATTAGTAAGACCAAAGGACATGACTAAGAATTCGAAGTGACCATACCGAGTTCTTAAGCTATTTTTAAGATGTTACACTCCCTGACTCTAAGCTGATAATAGTGTGATGTAAGGTCTATCTTAAAAGAGTAACTGGAACCCTGAAGTTGGTCAAATAAGTTATCAATTCTAGGAAGTGGATACTTTTTCTTGATTGTGACTTTATTTAACTGATGGTAGTCAATACACATTCTGAGGGAACCGTCTTTCTTACACATGAATAAAAATTGGTGCGCCTAACGAGGACACACTGGGTCTGATGAATTCCTTATCTAGGAGGTCCTTTAACTACTTTTTTAATTCACTATTTTGCTAGATCCATTCTGTATGGTGGGATAAATATGGGTTGAGTATCTGGAAGAAGATCGATTCTAAAATCAATTTCCCTTTCGGGAGGAACTCCAGAAAGATCTTCAAAAAACACATCTGGGAATTCACATGCTACTGACACTGACTCATGAGTAGGGGTTTCTGAACTAGAGTCCTGAACTAAAACAATATGGTAGACACATCCCTTAGATATCATTTTTCTAGATCGAAGGTAAGAAATAAGCTGACCCCTAAGTGATGAGTACTAGCCCTCCACTTTAGGACGGGTTCATTCGGAAACTAAAACTAGACAATTCTATTTCTGCAGTCGACTAAGGTATAGCAGGAATGAAGCTAATCTATGTTGAGAATGACATCAAAATTAGTCATCTCTAATTCAACTAAATCTGTTAAAGTGACTTTCTGAGATATTATAACTAAGTCGTTCTTGTATACACACCTAACTATGATGGATATACCTACTGGGGTAGAGACTGAGAAAGGCTCTGCTAGAATTTCGAAACTGACTCCAAAATCAACTACTATATATGGAGTAACAAAGGACAAAGAAGCTCCTAGATCTAGCAAAGAAGAAATACGCAAATGGAAAACTTGTAATGTACCAGTGACTACATCAGGTGAACTCTCCTGATCCTGTCGGAACTGAAGAACATAGAGTTTGTTTGGGCGTTGCCCACTAGTGGCACTGGAAGTGGCACCCTACTAATTCGGGCGACCGAACTTAGATAGAGGACGGTTATTCTGACCCTGAGAACCTGACTGGGGACAATCTCTAACTCTGTGGCCTGGCTTTCTACACCCAAAACACACATCGCTACCTACTCTATAGAAACCCTGGTGGTTTCTTCCATACTTCTGACAAAAGGGATTGGTTCGAGCACTTCTAACACTGCCCTAGGGTTTAGAGCCTCGTGCTCTATCCCTATTACCATCTCTGAATTTTGGCATAGGAGCATTGGATGAGGATGGAGCTGGAACTAAGGATTTTGAGTGGAACTGAGAATGATTTCCACTCTCTAACTTAGGCTGAGCAAAGTTGAAACTACCTATTCCTGCTCTCTTGTTCTCCCTATTCTTCTCTTTATTCTTAGCCTCCTCTATCTGTTGAGCATGGACCATGAGCCAGGATATGTCCATCTCCTCAATAAGCATTGTGGTCCTATACTCTTTAACCACGCTGCTAGACACCCCTGACACAAACATACTCATTTGGGATCTATTGTCTGCCACCACATGAGGAGCATATCTAGCTAATTGAGTAAACTTGAGAGAATACTCTTTCACTGTCATATTTCCCTTCTTCAGATTGACAAATTATGACACCTTTGCTTCCCTCAACTCCAGTGGGAAGAACCTATCCAGAAAAGCAATGGAAAACTCCTCCTACTCTATGGGCCCTGCATCTGCAACATTTTCTGCTTTCTACTGTTTAAACCATGAGTGAGACACATCTTGCAACTGATATGCGGCTAACTCAGCACTCTCAACCATGGTCACCCCTATAATATCAGTAACTTTCTGCACCTGATCAAGAAATTCTTAAGGTTTCTCATCTGACTTAGACCCTATAAACAATGAAGGGTTCATTCGGGTGAATTTTTTAATCCTGGAAGTAGAAGTATTGGCCACTGGGTTGGCTGTAACAGGAGCTGGGCGTTCATTCTAGGCTACCATATAATGAGCTAGGGTGGTGAATATTGCTCTGAACTCAGCGTGCGAGATGTGTTCATCTAGTGGATCTGGCTGGACAGGCTAGGGTTTCTGGCTAGTCTTCTTTTCCTCTTCTTTTAGTCCACTTTGGAGGCATATTTCTGTAAATAGAAGAGAAAGAATTAGACTAAGAGTTTAACTGGAGCTCATGCTCACTCGCATGACATGAATACTGAAAGAAGGGAAACTTTTCCTAAAACATCTCATAGCCTCATGTCCATAAGTGTGGCGCGCAACATATCCATGCATAAGACTCTACTAGATATGGCTTTCAGACTTCCTAGGACTCTATTGAACTTTAGTCTCTGATACCAAGTTTGTAATTCCCCGAGTTTATACCCCAGGCACTACACGGTGCTCACAATCTCGAAGGACCACAAGCTAACCCATGACTGGTACCCACTTCAATAACTGAATAATAATCTGGTAAATTGATAACGCTCAATCTACAGCTCTCATAGGAGTGTAAAGCGGTCGTTAGCAAATATAGAACCCAACCTGGGTTGGGTATCGATCCCACAGAGAATAGCTTGGTCAACAAGTAGGCAATGATTACTAGACTTTTAGTGCAAGTCTCGTAAGAAGGGGGGATTGTAATGTGTTACCAAAACAATAAAGTAAAAGCTGAAAATAGCAAAGTAAAAAGAGGAAGAATGTTACGTAAGTTGTAAACAATGAGAATTGAGGCGTTGGGGTTATGTCCACCTTCTGAGTTATACGTCTCTATTGGCTATGAGTGTGTAGAATTGTGACATGCATGTGCTTATAAAGAATTGTATTCAATGGTAAATCCAGGCATCTTTCGACCTATTCGAGGATTATTTCACTTTAACTCTTTCGAGCTTAAAGAGTGTCTAACGGTACAAATTCTCCAAGAGGTTAGTCCAGTTACGGCACTAGTTTTTTAATAGGAAAGGGTGTCCTACTACCTTGACATTATCTCTTTTCCAGACAGATAACCTTTCTTTCGAACAAGTTAAATGTTATACTGGCGTTATTCTATGCGTCTGCAGCCACAAGAATTTGCATTAAGATGAAGAGAATAATGATATAAGCATCATACGTGTCACGAACTCATAAACTCACAGCAATAGATAGTATCTCATACGGCTTCCATAACCCCAACAGAGAAGTTTAGTTACCCATGAATGCGAAGGAAATCATAATTTGCATTGTTGTTATTATACCACAATATTGATGATTTTCGTGTAGCACAAGTGGTAGGCATGAGGCGTGAATTCCTTAGCAAAGTAACGTTTCTCTTGTTGCGGAAATTAAGAATTAAATAGATGAATAAAAGAAGAAAAATAGAATTAATGGGAAGATTGGAAGAGTTGTAATTGAGAAGTAGAATGTATCACTCCACTAAGGGAGGATTTTAAGAAGATGTATAGCATGATAGGGTATTTATAATACCCATATCCTAATCCTACTAAGCTAATGAAATACTTAACCAAATCCTACTAAGCTAATGAAATACTTAACCCAATTGTACTAGGTTAATGTAACATTATCCAAATCCAAATAAACTAATGAAATACTTAACCCAATTGTACTAGGTTAATGTATTATTATCCTAATCCAAATAAGTTACTGCAAGTCCCCAAAGTCTTCAGAAATGTTGTTTTAGCCCGGGACAGATTTCTCATGCATCACTTTTGGTCCTTTAGGCGTCCAATCTTACGTTCCTTCCTTCGTGAGCTTTCTTTGGCGTCAAGTAAGCCATAAAATGCTGATTTCTGCATCATTTATACCTAAAACTTTGCTAATCATGTTTGTTAGCTAACTTACAGGAAAAAGGACTAAAAGTGCATGAAATATATAATTTGTTCTCAAAACATGGCACAAATATGGGCAAAATATATTGATATAGGCGCGTAATATCGCCTATCATCAACACCCCACACTTGCAGCTTTGTTCGTCCTCGAACAAAATATCATGTCCCTCTAAACATCAACTTAGGGTTTCACAGCAACAACACAAAACATTCGTCAAGACAAGCACAACAATTATCAACAAAGAGTAGTTTTCCGATCATTAGTAGAAACCATTTAACCTCTAGCATAGACTCGTGATGGTGGTTAACTCATATTCAAAAGTCAAGGCACAAAGAATCATACACAACTATCCAAAACTCATCAACCATGTGTATCTCACAATATATTGCCCATAGTCACTCACAAGTATAGCATATTTTTCAAACATGGGTATCAAAATATCCTTGCTCTCACTCTCACAAAGAATTCATATGTAGCAACTGATGACCATAGGCTTGCCCTTAGTGTACTACTCCACTAAATGTCAGAATGTTAAGATTAGGATCAAGTAGGTCTTTTGATGGTTGTAATGTAGGCTAAGGGACGGGTAGGATCAGCTATTTTGGCCAGAAATAGTGACTAAGTTCCTAAGCACTTTAATACATCACATTGTATCATTGACATTTTTTTTTCTTTCAACCTTTCTTCTTTCTTTTATTCTACCACCCTTGTTCTCCTCTTTTGTTTTTCAATTTTAAGCATAACTCACTTTTCAGCTTTCTTTTCCCTTTTTCTTTTCTCAACATACCTCTTATGATAGCACTTTCTTTTTCATAACACATTCAAGCACCATTACAATTTAAAGCATCATACTCACCCAATTTCCTCTTTTGTTGTCACATGACTTTTTCACTTTAAAGCACTTAGGAATTTGGATCAAATTACGGTCTTGAAAAAAATGGATTAGGCTTACACACGAGGTTGTCAAAGAAATAGGCTAAAGGCTCAAAAGGGTTTAACTAGGATGATGTCCAAGGGTAGGTAAAACGAAGGTAAACATATGTAGGTTGCCAAATAAATGCCTAAATCATCTCCTAAACTTACACTCCTTATTTTCTCTTTGCTTACATACCAGGCAAGTTCTAGCATCAGCCACAAACATAGAATATACTATTAATCTCACACACACAAGGCACATGGTCGACTTTATTGGAAGTAATATAGACTCTTGACCCAACAGGTGAAGGAATTGAACCACAAATATCACATAATGAGTCACAACTAGAGCCTAAAACGTCTCAATAGTCATAATTGTAGCACATACTCTTGTTATAATCTCATGCTGCCTATTAGAATAATTTCATGCGAAGCTAAAAAAAATTTTACTACTAAAAAAACTTAAAAACGAAACACAAACAAAAACAAAGTAAACAAACATAGATGTAAATAGAGAATTATAGCATGCAATACCGCCACCCCACACTTAAACGGGACACTGCCCTTAGTGGAAAGTAAATACGAAGAACCTGGTTAGTCGAACTCATTCTCTATGTCTGGGGTCATACCCCTTACATCGGAATCATCATCAGAGTCGTCATACTTAGAAGTTCCTCATAATTATCCCACTTAATTCCAAGAGTGAGTCGAAGTGTTTGCATCGAGGAGGGTTCTCCTTGCTCTTTTTGTGAAGTGGTAGCCTTATCTTTGCCTTGCCTTTTGGTGCCATTGTACCTGAGATCTCAATAGAGTCATGTTAGTATCATCTCAATGGATAAAATCTACGAACAAGCAGTGGAAGTACCACCCCACACTTAGGTTGTTGGCACCAACTAGTGAAGTAAAAGTGGTCGATTACTCAGACTTCATCGACATACGTTTTAGGTGCTCTATTCCAACAATAAAATCAGTGAGTCATACTTCTTGTACTCTTGGAAATACTTGCATGTAAGATTATATCAAGACTACTACATAGGGATTACATCAAGGTATAGTATCTATCAATAATCACAACCGCCTATGTCGGTAGGCAACTATAAGTCTTATTCCGATGAACAATTCATTCAAACATTTAAGTATTCAGGTGACAAGATTATGCAATGTTAATGACTATAGCAATTCCGCAAGAGTATGACAATACATCAAAATCAAATTCAAGTTGGAAACAAGTTAAGAGCATCCTAACGTATATGTTCACTCACTTGGTTGTGTATCAGCAATTCAAACACATTAATATCACCAATGCTTCTTCAAGATATAGCAATTCATAATAGGCATAGCAACGTAGTACTTACGAAAAATGGATGAAGAACAAAAGAGTACTTACGTGATTGAAGCCTTTGGAGATGTTCTTGTGAATTGGAAGAGCAAAAAGAGAAATTTTGAGATGATTTGGATGGATGTGCGGCGCCTTTAGGTCAATTTCTAATGTGGTTATGTTTCAATACTAAGTCCCCTTTACATAGGAAGAGAATGGGTCGGGTTTTGACCCATTTCCAAACGGTTTTGAAGACAAAAATACCACATATGCGGCGCATAATGCTCAGCATAGTCATGACATATGCGCCGCATAGTCTATGGCATTTTGAGACATATGCACCGCATAGTCTATGGCATATGAGATCCTGAGACCTAATGCCATAGCATAGGCAGCGCATAGTCAAAAGCACACTTAAGAATGGGCGGCACATAGTGTATAGCACACTAGATTCCGAGACCTTAGGCTATAGGATAGGTTTTACATTGTTCGTGGCCTAGTTTTACCTAGGCCTAGCCTTCCTCGATGCCTATTTAAGCATGAGTAATGCTCAATCCATAGCCTTATGCATCCTTATAATTAACTTACCACCTTTTCCATCCAATACGTCAAAATCGTCATTTGAGACCAATCTCCTCGTTGAATACTTCTCGCACCTATATTTGCTCAAAACCAATGAAAACGATTAGTACGATGGGTTGCCTCCCACAAAGCGCCTTAGTTTTGGTCGTGGCACGACTCTTATTTTTGGATTTTCATTTATCAAAAACAAAACAAGTACTAGAATAAAAGAAAGACAAAACGATAAACAATAAATGAAAAATGATAAACGATAGGTTGCCTCCCATCTAGCGCCTTATTTATTGTCGTGGCACGACATAGTTACCTCGAGTACTCAGACTTCGTCAAGGTAAAGTTGGATCATTTTCTCAAAGGATTTAGACGACAATGAGTCTTACCTGTGGGCATGCGATTTTTTTCGAGATGGCTCATACGTTTCTCCGGAGAGTCACCAATTATATCATCAATAGTCCAACCCATAGCTCTCTTGTATCTCTTCAGAGCAGAGATGAGAGACTCTACGTGCTTTTCACTTAAATCATCTGCACTCTCTGGAAGTATATTTCTACTTTCCAAGAACACATACCTTAGATAATCGGGGAGATCTTGTGATTCTAGGATTGGTGGCTCGTCAATGGGAGTCTTCGCTGTTGGTTGATTCTTGAGATCACAATCCGGTTGCTTAGGAGTATAATACTCTATTTCTGTTAGATCACCCATAAGTTCTTCATAATCTTCATTATCCTCATGCTCAACATTCAGTGGGGCAGCAGACAATGGCTCAACAGTAGGCTGTTTCTCTATAGATAATGCTTTCATATCC
The DNA here is from genome assembly GCA_030864225.1 of Capsicum baccatum var. pendulum. Taxonomy (NCBI): domain Eukaryota; kingdom Viridiplantae; phylum Streptophyta; class Magnoliopsida; order Solanales; family Solanaceae; genus Capsicum; species Capsicum baccatum. The sequence continues at coordinate 66,600,899 of CM061558.1, read as the reverse complement.
TCTTGATGAACATCAGCTACAGATAACTCATTCATATCGCTGGTCTACTTCATGGATTTGCATATATCAAACCGTACTACTTTGTCATTAATTCGAAACAAAAGCTCATTATCTTTCATGTCAATAAGCACACTTCCGGTTGCAAGGAAAGGACGTCCCAGGATTATGAGAACTTTAGAATCCTCCTTACAATCCAGAATAACAAAGTCTGCAGGAAATATGAATGAAGAAACCTTCACCAACACATCATTCAAGATACCCACATGTCTTTTTACCGACCTATCAGCCATCACAAGCCTCATATTGGTTGGTGTCGGATCGCCTAGCCCCAACTTCTTATAGATGGATAGTGGCATCAAATTTATGCTAGCACCTAGATCGTACAATGCTTTGGCAAAATCCAACGATCCAATAGTGCAAGGAATAGTGAAAGCTCCGGGGTCGGCCTTCTTCTGAACTATCGATCGGGTAGCAACTGCACTACAATGATGAACATTATCCGCTAACTCATAACTTGATGCCTGCTTCTTTGTCAACAGGTCCTTCATAAATTTTGCATATCCAGGCATTTGTTCAAGTGCCTCCACCAATGGAACATTAATGGTCAGCTGCTTTAACATATTCATGAATTTGCTAAACTTTGTATCATCCGCCACCTTCTTTAATCTTTGGGGAAAAGGTGGTGGTGGGTATGGAAGTGTTCTTTCCACGGTTTTCTTCTCCTCTTGCTTCCGTTTTTCCACTTTTTCAGGTTGCACAGTGCTGGATGTGGCGTCCTTGACGTCAGGAGTGGGTGCTGCGGCATCTTCTCCTTTTGTGTTGTCATCCATGTCCGCAACTTCGTCAACCACTTGCTTGCCTTTTGCAGAAGTTTCCAGCACCTTACCACTTCTGGTAGTGATGGCCATGCATGACCCATCATTCCTTGGGTTTTGCACAGTATCGCTAGGTAAAGTGTCGGCCTTTCTTTGATTGAGTGCTGCTGAAAGTTGGCTCAATTGCTGCTCTATTTGCTTGATAGAAGTGGAATGTGAATCAACTAATTGTTTCATGGAGGACAAATCATTGATTACCTCTGTTACTCCCGCGCTCGTTGCTTCCACTCCTTTCAATAATTTAGCCATCATGTCTTCCATACTTCCAGAATTAGATGTGGTGGTGTCACATCTACCAGGGGGAACGTACAAACCACTCTTTTCATTCTTGTTCTTCCAACTACCTTGGTCCTTGTTTCCAGATTTATCATAATAGTTCCGACCTTGGTTTCCTTGGGCATTTCCGCGGAAACCCCCCTGATTGTTCTAGTAGTTGGCCTCATCTTCCGAATCAGATTCGTCTCTTCCTTTTGACGCAATAGCTTTCACTTTTTCGGTCTTCCCTGATAATAAATGCTTTGTAAGAAGATCCATTTGTGTTTTCAAATGTGCCATATCTTGATCACGTTCTTCTTCTCTTCTTCTTTGGTCTACAGTCATGCCAATAGATAAAGTGGGGCTTGCTACCTCAGAATCCTTGGTATGCCAAGCTCTACTTTGTTTCGTCGTACGATCTAGCATATTGCTTGCTTGACCAAAGGTGAGGTCCATGAATGATCCTCCAGCCGCATTATCCACCACTGGTTTAGTTCTTGAATTCAAGGCTCTGTATAGTATCTCTATTAGGTGGACATTGGTCAAGTGATGGTTTGGGCACCTCATTAGCTTCATTTTAAACCTCTCCCATGTTTCATGAAGGGCTTCAGTTGGAAACTGCCAAAAATTACTGATTTCATCTCTTAATTGTGCTCTTTTGGATGGCGGAAAGAATCTTTCTAGGAAAGCGTCTTTCAATTGCCTCCAATTTGTAATAGAATCAGGAGTCAGCCCATTCAACCATAGAGTTGCCTCCCCAGACAGAGATAATGGAAATAAGCGCAGTCGAATTGCATTCTGTCCAACGCCAGGATTGTCGAATGACTTGCATGTAGAAATAAAGTTGATCAAATGCATATTCGGATCATCGCCTGCTAGTCCACCAAATAATCCCTTGAGTTGCAAAAGCTGAATCATGGTGCTAGTGATATTGAACTTGGCTCCAGGTGCCAAGGGTGGCAGAATAATGGCTCCTGTGGCACCAGCTTCATCCAAATCGTCATCATCGTCAACAAAAGGAATTTGCACAACTCGGCGATCAGGCCTAAACCTAGCTTGACGATCTCTTCTCTGCATGGGTGCCGCCATCTCAGCAGTATATCGTGGGTTTAGTAGCTCCTCATCGCCCAGGTCCTCATCATCAGGATTTGTTGCCCGACCTGGATTATCAATATTCTGTTGATGCACTTGAGCAGCCATCCTTTCAATTTCACTTTGTGCATTCATTGATGCACTGGACAAACCTGAATAAAACAAAAACAACAACTAAAAGTAAAAGTACGAGAATCTTTGACCAAAGGGTCTAGTAATTATCACAAACTTAATTGACACTCGTATTCCCCGGCAACGGCGCCAATTTTTGATAACGCTCAATCTACAGCTCTCGTAGGAGTGTAAAGCGGTCGTTACCAAATATAGAACCCAACCTGGGTTGGGTATCGATCCCACAGAGAATAGCTTGGTCAACAAGTAGGCAACGATTACTAGACTTTAAGTGTAAGTCTCGTAAGAAGGGGGGATTGTAATGTGTTACCAAAACAATAAAGTAAAAGCTGAAAATAGCAAAGTAAAAAGAGGAAGAATGTTACATAAGTTGTAAACAATGAGAATTGAGGCGTTGGGGTTATGTCCACCTTCTGAGTTATACGTCTCTATTGGCTATGAGTGTGTAGAATTGTGACATGCACGTGCTTATAGAGAATTGTATTCGATGGTAAATCCAGGCGTCTTTTGACCTATTCGAGGATTATTTCACTTTAACTCTTTCGAGCTTAAAGAGTGTCTAATGGTACAAATTCTCCAAGAGGTTAGTCCAGTTACGACACTAGCTTTTTAATAGGAAAGGGTGTCCTACTACCTTGACATTATCTCTTTTACAGACAGATAACCTTTCTTTCAAACAAGTTAAATGTTATACTGGCGTTATTCTATGTGTGTGCAGCCACAAGAATTTGCATTAAGATGAAGAGAATAATGATATAAGCAGCATACGTGTCACGAAGTCATAAACTCAAAGCAATAGATAGTATCTCATACGGCTTCCATAACCCCAACAGAGAAGTTTAGTTACCCATGAATGCGAAGGAAATCACAATTTGCATTGTTGTTATTATACCACAAGATTGATGATTTTCGTGTAGCACAAGTGGTAGGCGTGAGGCGTGAATTCGTTAGCAAAGTAACGTTTCTCTTGTTGCGGAAATTAAGAATTAAATAGATGAATAGAAGAAGAAAAATAGAATTAATGGGAAGATTAGAAGAGTTATAATTGAGAAGTAGAATGTATCTCTCCACTAAGGGGGGATTGTAAGAAGATGTATAGCATGATAGGGTATTTATAATACCCATATCCTTATCCTACTAAGCTAATGAAATACTTAATCAAATCCTACTAAGCTAATGAAATACTTAACCCAATTGTACTAGGTTAATGTAACATTATCCAAATCCAAATAAACTAATGAAATACTTAACCCAATTGTACTAGGTTAATGTATTATTATCCTAATCCAAATAAGTTACTGCAAGTCCCCAAAGTCTTCAGAAATGTTGTTTTAGCCCGGGACAGATTTCTCATGCATCACTTTTGGTCCTTTAGGCGTCCAATCTTACGTTCCTTCCTTTGTGAGCTTTCTTTGGCGTCAAGTAAGCCATAAAATGCTGATTTTTGCATCATTTACACCTGAAACTTTGCTAATCATGTTTGTTAGCTCACTTACAGAAAAAAGGACTAAAAGTGCATGAAATATATAATTTGTTCTCAAAACATGGCACAAATATGGGCAAAATATATTGATATAGGCGTGTAATATCGCCTATCATCATAAATATACCAAAATAATAGGTGGAAAACTGGCCATAAGGTTCAATACTATAAATAATACTGAATATGGTATCGCAATACCAAAAATGAACATCAATATTGAAAATTGAACAACTGTCTAGAAATACTCGAGTCTAAAAAGCCTCTAAGCTATCTGAGTTGTGGACTTGATGGGACTAGTCCCCAACTAACTCTAACTACTAAAAATGAACTAAAATACTGAAATAAATAATCACGTCCTCAAACTATAAGGACTCACCACTAACTCTATATGCTGAGAATCTGAACTGCTAAGGATACTCGGGAGCCCGTATGTCTGAACCTGTGATATAAGATATCATAGCATAAAAGAAAAACATATGTCAGTACTTTGAATGTACTGTTATGCTTAGTAAGGTAGGCTGAAATACATGGGTTCATATGCTTGAACAATACTATATGAATATCATGAGGATGACTGAATGAAAGTACATGCATGGATATGTAAACTGTACTGAGATTGTACAAACACTAAATACTGAATTTGAATATCTATTAACCGATATCCGAGTATACTAATACTAAATTACTAGTAACTTAATGATTGTATCTGATGGTCCTGATTCTGTTGAACTATACTGAGTCCCATAATGAGCTGAGTGATTGTGTCTGGAAGTCCTAAATCTGTGGACTGAATTGAGTACCATATTGAGACTGAATCTAAAAATGAGACTATAGAAAGTAATCATCTAACCGATATGCCCCTTCTCTAACTGATTTGGGGTCCAACCTGTAACCTCAGTTAGAAGGGTGTCAATACCATGTCACAGGTAAAGACAAGTGCTGAGTCACACTCATCTGGCAGGTGCTCTGAATGAGAATGATGGTACCCTCAACTGGCAGGTAGATCACCTCATCAACCCTCAACTGGTAGGTTGATGTTTCAACCTTGCTGGCTACATAGTTCTGGAATGCAAGGACTGCTTCTAAGGATTTCATTCTCTACTAGAACGTGAATCCCATCCTTGGGTTCACTCGGTGCTGAATCCTACTCCCAACTGAATAGACGCTGGACAGAATTCTAAATTGTACTAGGCTAGACTGAACTATTACTGATCGTATTGTATAACTAAACTAAACTAATTTTACTGAACAGATTTGTACTAGTTCTAAGTTCACTGAGTTTTTCCTAAGTTCTATAACTGACTAAATTCTACTGGACATGATGGATTCTACTCTGAAACTGACCATAGCTCTAGACAAGCAGCTAAATTGTCGGGTATTAAATACCCCCAAGACTCGATAGCATAAGTTTAAAAGACATGGCATAACTAACTACTTAGTCTCCATTCATTCATTTGGGCATTCAAGCAAATACTTGCATGACATGAACTTGCATACATGCTAACATGATATAATTTCACTATTCAACTCACATGGACAATTCATCAAACACTTTGGGGCATAATATATGCACATCATACTTAAACAATATGTAGGCATCGTGATTCAATTCCAACTACACAATTCCAAAAGTTTCAATATGAATTCACATAATAAAGCACATATATCAATTAACTCTACATGAATCTTGTAATAAATCATAAAATACAAACCCAATTAAGTAATAATCATGAATACAATTTAATTCAAGTTATGGAAATCATGAAATCAATCTACATGAGCTTTAAAAGAGTTTCTTGGACTCCAAGGGTGGAAGGAACCCTTGGATGAACACTTCACACACCTTAGTTGGTGAATTCTAAAAATTAATGGTGGAATCTTGAGCCTTGAATTTGAATTTAATTCACCTAGGGTTTTTAATCTTGAGAAATTTGTGAAAGAGTGATTATATTTTGCTAAAAGAGGGCTAAATTTTATGCTATGGAGGTTGAAGAGCATGGGAAAAAGACTTAATTAACCCTGAGGATGCAGCTTTTTAAGACTATAAACTGAATCATCGACGCACAGGCTGACGTGTCGCTTCGTTGGCATCGATGCGATAGCCAGCATATCGCATCGTGTTGAGTCTGTGTCGGTTCATTGGAATTGGATGCTGGGAGCTAGGAAAAATTTTATCAATGTGATAGTCAACGAGACACGCTAGGATTGCATTGATTCACTGGTTTAGGATTCCAAAGGTGTTTCAATCTAAGTCCAAAAAATTCAAAACTTGTCAGGGAACACCTATTGACATTCTTGATCATGAATTAACTCAAATATCAATATTTAATGGGTGTAAAGGTCGCCAAATAAGATTTCCAACTTTCAAAGACTAAAATAACACTAAGTTTAAATACTTAGCTAGAATTTTCCAAGTCTAGGACTCTCTTAACAAGCTTAAAGGATTGAATTAAGCTAAGAATTTTTTGCAGGGTCTTACAAACGTTTCTCCAACTTTTATACTGTGTCAGTTAGAAAGTTGAATATGATAGTGATAGGTAAGCCCAAGATGCTCCCTAATATGTAGAGGACCTTTGTTATCGCAATAAGGACTCTAGGGAACAGGTCCCAAACCATGAATTTGTCAATCGTCAAACCTAAGTACTTAACAATTTCAATTTTTTTTTGGTTATGATAAACCCATACAAACAGATCAACATACTTAGTATCTCAAATCAACTTTTACACAGTACAGCCTGCACCTATGCAACACAACATAAGCCACAAGGTCATATGTCGGACCAATGTGCCCAACCAATTCCGCAATCACTAATACCTATAAGAATGCAGGAATCATCCACCTTATTCCTCCCTATCAATGAGTATTTAGGTTCCCCTTGAATAAGAGGGCCCCTATCTTATTAGCACAACCCACATTTACATACATCACAACTGTATTATCTACATATTATATTACAACTCTACATATCTACATACACCCCAATTGAATATATCATATTACAACTCTACATATCTACATACACCACAGTTGTATATCTATATATCAAGTTAATTTCCCCCTTTTGACATTATTAAAATGGTTATACAGTAATCCAGGCATACATAAGTCATACATTGTAATTCATGGCCATTGAGGCAACACTAATATAAGCAAGAGAGAATTAGATATAAACATGAGAAATGATAGAACAAAGAGATAAGTTAGCCATTCATACATCAAATAGTACCAGAAACAACGAACAAAAATAATAACAAAAAAATGTTTAAACAGCTATGCCAATTATTTACCAAAAAAATCAAGATCAATTCTGTCCCAAAATAGGAATAAGAATCAAAAACATTAAGACTAGAGGAGATAACTATGAGGAAAAAAATAAAACCAGGTAGGACATGATTCAGAGAGGAGCTTCAAGCAAAAAAGATCATAGTTTCCAACTCCTCCACTTTTTCCTGCATGATAGCATTTGTAACACAAAATTTCTTTCCTGAGAATATTCTTTCTTCATTTTCATCTAGAGAAGCCTTCAACATATCCATCTCTGTGTCGCATAAAGTAAAAAGAGTAGTTAGAGTGTCTATCTCTTTCTTTAGGCGTATCTTCTAATCCAAGATGTCATCCACAAGTTTATTCTCCTCAAAAGTTGAAATTTCCAACACCTCCTTCATTAGATCAGCTTTTACATTTCCACACTCAATGTTAAAATATGCAAACACCTTATTTATCCAGAACCCATAATGGTGCCCACACCTTAAAATATTAGCACTGATGACAGAGTGCATATGTTCCATAACAAAGGTCAATAAGTTAATCCTTTTATATTTAAATAGTACCTCCATTATGAACAAATTAGCCCCTATAGGATTAGTCTCCTTGTTTGACCTGGGGAGTAGTGCTCCCTTCATAAGTTCAAAAAATATCATAAATTCTCTCCCGATAGTCCTATTGTTGAAATCTTTAACGTTGCAGAGTTTCAAAAACTCATGAAATCCCTTTTCTTTCTTGATAGACTTAATTCCTACAACTGGAACACCAAAGATTTTGAAAGTGTTTGTTTATCCGAGCTTCAGTAATGGCATCTACTTTGCTCTCCTACTTTTTGGGCAATATGCTCAAGAATTTTATAACCTTCTTATGAGTTAGAATGACTTCTCCAAGACAATACAGTTCATTATTTATAGTAGTGTACCTAGTGTGAAACTCTTGAATGGATTCATCCTCTTGCCTGGTAAATGTATCATGCTAATTAGTCAGCATATCCATCTTAGACTGCTTAACCTGAATAGTTCCTTCATGGGTTATCTGAAGACAATCCCAGATTTCCTTGGCAGTTTGACAGACAGAGATCCCATTGCACTCATCGGGACCAATCCCACAAACAAGAATCTTCTTGGCCTTGTAATTCTTTTCAATCTTCTTTCTATCTGTATCAACAAACTCCTTCTTAGTCTTAGGAACTTGTATGGTCGCATCGCCAATTTTCACTGATCTACTGGGAACAAAAGGACTATCTTCTATAACATTCCAAAGCTCACAGTCTTCAGCCATGATGAAGTCATGTATCCTTATCTTCTACCACCCATAATATTTACCATTAAATCTTGGGGGTCTACTGGTAGACTGACCTTCTTCTATACTTGGAGAAGCTTCCATTTTCAAATTAGGATCCTTCCAAGGTGTTAGCCTTTATAAGGAAGTCCTGCTCTAATACCAAATAAAGGATTGGGGGTAGGTTACTCCTCGACTCAGGGAACAGTTCCCAAAATCACATATGCAACAACAAGAACTAAGAGATAAACAGATTAACAAGTACATGAGTGCATAAAGGTAATGGGATTTTTACGTGGAAACTCCTTGCTCAAGGGAGAAAAACCATGACCTGCCTCCAGGATTTCAAGATCCATTATATTCAAGCAAAACCTTCAATACAGACTCCAAGGATTAACCTCCTAATCCTTTTATTTCCTATAAATAACTCTATTACAAGGAAACTAAGTAGTAACTCTACTGTTTCTCACCCCAACTAACTCTAGCTGACAACCCCTCCAACTAACTCTAACTGGACTCCTCAAGCTAACTCTAACTTGGACAATCACCCAACTCTAGATGATTATAACATATGGTACACCACAACACTTATTACAATCATAAACAGACGTAGGCAGACTTTTAGGAACAAAATACAAAGACTCAACTATACAAGGAAATAAAGATACAACTCTATGAACAAAAGGTTTTCTATTATAGTTTCAGTCTTTGATTGGCAGCGGTGTTTCACTTTAGAAAGATTTTTAATTATAAGTATATGGAAGTGATAGTTTTCTTGTTGAGAAATATGAGCATTATATGTTGTGACACAAGAAAACCTAGAAGTATTCTCATTGGTTAAGGCAAAAAGTTGACAACAACTTTTCACTAACTTTTGTACTATGTGTCAGTTGGAAAGTTGTCTGTGACAAAGATAGGTGAGCCCAACATATTCCCTAATATTTAGAGGGCCTTTGTCATCACAACAAGGGCTCCAGGGAACAGATCCCAAACCATGAATTTGTCAATCATCAAAACTAAGGACTTAACACATATAAATTTGATGTCATTGAAGAGCCTTACCTTCCAATCGATATAAATCTAGTTTCACCCTTGAATCAACAGGAGTTTCATTCCTGTCAAAAAATTGCTCACACTTCTAAAACCAATTATGCAAACCAATTCCAATCAAACTTAGGGAATTCTAATTGATGGTTTCTTATGGGAAACTAGCACTCATCTTCTGCTCAACCCCTAGTTGATTCAGTTGTTTTTTAAAAAAAAAAACTAGTTTAGTTGTTCGTGCCTCACACGTATAACGTTTGATTAATTAAAATTAAATTTAAACCATATTTGTAAAATAATTTTTTTTTCCCATATTTAAAATCTTTCCTTATTTTTAAGGTCAAATCTTTACAAAATCATTGATTACATGTATTTAGTTTTCAATAATTCAGATGATTCTAATAAGGAAAGATTTTATCATAAATATATTTAATTAATTTTTAACTCTTAAATATTCAAAAAAATAGAGAAAATATGATTTTATCTAAAGTAAAGACTTTTAATGAAGGGCAAAAAATTTAATCAATATTTTTAAGGCCTTTCACACTTTTAATATAGCATAATAATAATAATAATAATAATAATACATATAATAATAATAATAACAACAATAATTTAAAAAAAGAGGCCACAAAGGCCATTTTTTTTCATTCTAAATGATTTTGTTAGTATTATAATTTTAAATTAAAATAGATTCATGTATAGAATTATAGATTCTTTTGAATTATATTTATGTATGTTATGTTGAAATTTGACATAAGAGTATTATGTTAACTCTTTTGTTTGAATTTTAAACTTATGTTATATTTTCAATTCCAATGTATTTATTTATTTTAGTATTTACTTGATATTTCACGTTGCAAACCCTTCATTTTTTCTTAATAAGAATTGATAGATTATATTTTTGTCAAATATTTTAATAATTTTATAATATTATATTCATAATATTATTTTTATCAAACATGCATTTCATGATGTTCTTAAATATCATATACTTGTAATTTTTATGATTAGTTTAATTAAAATATACTAATTTAAAAAATCTAAATCAATTATTTTTTAATAATATTAGTTAAGAACATATGTTTATTAATTAATAAATTTTTAAAAGAAAATCTATACATGATAAAAAGGAAGGTCACAAAGGAGGTGATGTGGCACCTCTCTATGGCCTCCATTCTTATTTATTTTTTTCTCCTTTTATTGACTTTTTTCCATCTTTCTTTATTTATTTAATTTTATAAAATCATCTCCTTAATTGATATTAATAATATTCATAACTCTCAATCCTTTCATATTCATAAACCTCAATTCTTTAATATATAAGTTTATGACATATTAAAATCACACTAATAATTTTTTTTGGCAATAATAAAAAATTATTTGTGAGTTATATATAATGGTTACTCTATTTTCATTTCTCCATATTATTTATCTTTTGTCTCTTTGGTTGATTAATTTTTTTATTTGTTTATTTAATTTTGTAGATTACAAGGAAATAATAGAGAAAATGGTCTAACCCCCTCCTCCTCCCCCCCCCAAAAAATCTATACTCAAAATTCCAACTACACACTCCAACTTCACGGGAGTCCTATGACCCTCCCCCCTGAACCTTTTATTTTCCATATTATTTATCCCTTAAACAACGACATATCCACCTATATCAGATATCTTCACTTGTTTAACTACACCCTCTAGGCCCACTTTTTTCTCTTTTAATTTTTCTCCTTAATTCTAACCAAGTGGACCCTACTTCACCCTTTTTGGAAGAACAATTTTTTCTTTAACTCACTTTCAGATGCTTGAAAACTTTCAAGATTATTGTTGATTTTATATATATATATATATATATATATATATATATATATTCACATGATATTATCCAAACATTAAAGGTATTTGGGCGAGCCTCTACTGTATATTTTCTCTAATTTTTTAGCTTCTTGAAAAGATTAGTTACAAAGTTTGATTCTCATCTACAAAGAAGAAATCCTCAGATATGAAATGTTTGATTGGGCAAATAGGTGTCATTTTCAACATACATTCATATTTCTACAAACAGAGATCATTATTTGAGGCCAAAGATTTTGCCCTAGAAGACCCAATTTCATCTTATCAAATTGGCAAAAATGGGAATCATTGGTACCATTTATTGAGGTAAAAATTGAAGTGAGGAAAATTGGATATCAATGGTGGTGTTAATACTTCTGCAAGTGTAAAACTTGAAGATAGTTGCATAGCCGCACATGGACTCCACTTTAAGTCCTAAATTTGAAATTGAAGAAGATTACGAACTTAAAATCTTCAAGTTTTAGAGTGAAAATTGCAGTTAAAAGCTTTGACAACTAATTCAAAACTTCAATATTTGAAAAATTTAGGAAAAGGCTAGAAGAAGAAAGATTATTTTAGGAGAAAATAGTTGATAAATTAGGAATATTTAATTGAAGAACAAAAAATACATAGGAGCCCTAATATGGGCTGATTTGGACTGCCACGTGTACTTTTTAAAAAAAATGGAGTGTTGAATATTAGATTTTACACGCATAGAGGAGGTGTTTTCACCTTCTATGACAAATCAGCGTTTAAGGGTCAAATAATAAAGAAAATAAAAAGTTTAGGGGGGGATGGTCATAGGACCCCCGTAAAGTATAAGTCTGTAGTTGGGATTTGACCATAGATTAGAAAGGTATTTGGACATTTTCTAGAGATCTTATAATGAAAATGGTTAGATATTTTTGCATGGTTTAGTTTTACGAGGTAAAATGAATTGATATGCCTAATATAATTACAACTCTTTTTTTTTTTGCATTATACATTTAATATTATTTGTTCGATTTTTTGATGATATGATTTCTTAAAAAATAAACTGATTTCACTCTTTGCTTCTCTTTCTAGTTTTTAGAGACTTTGATTGATATGTTTTTTTTTTATATAATTTTGAGAGAATTTGATTATGTTATGTTGACAACAAGGTTCTTCTTTCATCTTTAACTTATGTTACTTATGATATAATTTCTTAAAAAATGGTTTGATTTTTTCTCTTTGCTTTTTATAATTTTTAAAGAATTTGATTGGTTTTTTCTTTGATACACTTTGTAGTTTAGGAAGAATTTGATTGTCTTATCAATATATAATAATAAAGTCCTTTTATATATTACTAATTTTAGTTTTTCATCTTTTTACCAACTGAAATTCCACTACAGAAAATTGTTTTATTTATGACCAACATTAAGGGATGAATTAATAGTCTCGTCTTTAAAAGTAGATGTATTAGGACAAGATTATACGCTGATCCTTAATACTATACTTTATTGCGAAGGTAAAAAATTTGGTCGCTAAAATTTTTTTAACTGGTCCCAAATTGTAAATTAAAGCTTTGAGCGGGAAAAAACTAACACCAAAATGTATTAAAATTTTCATAATTTATTTTTATTTCACTAAATATACTAATTTACGCGCCTTTTCCTTAGGTTCTTTTTTCACTGTACTACAATATACTACTTTTTCCTTCCTCTCTCTAGTTATACGCCGTACGTATATGAACTACTGTTCCTTTCTCCTTCAAGCGGCTGGTCTCAGAAAAATCTAGAGCTCCATCTAATATACGCGTCTTTCCTTTCTCTCTCTAGCTATACGCCATATACTGTTGTTCCTTTCTCCCTCGCGGCTGGTCGCAGATTTAGCTAGGGCTCCATCAAATATACACAGTGCAGATGCATAATGAGTGAGGGAGAAGATTTGCCAATTACTTCTTTAATTCCTCGGGTTAATTGTAGCTAAAATTTGCCCTAATCTCTATTTTATATCTCTCGCAAATTTAAGGTACAGTTCTAGGCACGGTTTTGCTCCATCTATACTTGCTATTTTCTTTCAAAATTATTCTTAATTAGTTTTATTGCTTGGATGTTTGAGCTATTCTTATATTCTTCCTACTTTATTCGATCGAAATCTGTCATTTTTTTTATTTGTATAACTCGATAATTTACTATGAAATTTGATGATTTTTGATGGTTAATTAACGTATCTCTATCGTCTAGCAACTAGGAATTGCAATGGGGTTTAGCAGGTGCGGAGTGGGAAGGGTTTACTGCTATGCGGGGCAGGGCGGGACAGTTTCTAAGTGTGGCTAGGCTGGGCGGGGTGCGACAGAGCCTTAGCTTCTTAAAACTGTGGGGGTGTGATGTGGGGGCAGAAAGGAATAGAGGTTTAACTAGAAGACCCATGTTTATGAAATTACTTGTTCGGTGTAGATACTAGGCATCCAAGTTATCCCTTGTTTTGCGAGTTTCTCTAATTCTTTTACGTATTGTTTTGTTTTTTAAATGAAGCTGAGTATATTCGTTAATGGCATAAAGAAAGATGCAAAAATCACAAAAGAGATGTGTTAGTTCTCCAGTACATAGATTCAGATTCATGGAACTAGCAAAATATAAAAATTTATCTGGAGTGTGTATTTAACATAGATAACCACTAGTTAAATAAGTTAATTAGACATCTAGCTATAAGAGTGGTTTTTTTAGTTACTTGGTACATATTTTTTGTGGGAGTTGGAAGGTCTTCAGTGGAATTAGTTGAGGTGCGTAGAAGCTGCCCTAGACCACAATTATCAAAAAAATGGTGGGGTTTGAAGTTGAGATTCCATCAAAATATCTGTCATTCCCACCAAAAAGATTGTAGCGGGTCTTATTAGTCAGATTTTCTATCATGTTTCCCTAATTTGTATTTGGCTATCCATGCTTTGAGTTGCTCGAGTGATATATTTTTTTCTTTTTTTGTTGTATGTGTTTTGGGGAAGAGGTGGGTGAGGTAGATTAGGGTTTATGGAATGGTTTGAAGCTATGAAATTTACTTCAAAATATGCATTCTTTGTGGTTCTTTTAGATGGGAACTGCAGCATCAACATCCAATAGGTAGTGAATTGGGCACGAAGGCTATCATAGAAGTAGCAGGCCCTGGTTATCATTATTCCTAGACAGAATACACCTATTAAGATTTGGGGGTTTAAGTTGTTTCTATCTGTTTCTACAATCTAACTTGTTCTTTTCAAATCTTAACTGGAGTGCATTTGAGATGAAAAATAGTTTTTAACGTTCAGACTTTTCTAACCATTAGAACCCAAAATGATTTGTTTTTCTTCTGGAACAATGACTTTGTTGGAGAATGTGATAGAGTTAACAAGTCTAAAGATGGTAAATTATATCTTAGACTTTTATTCAGTTTGATGTTGTACTGCTTAGCCAGTTTTCATGAATATTTGGATAGAATTCTGAATGAAAAAACTTAGCAGTAGGTTTGATCCTCTGAGAGGACTGGTGATTTGTTTAATGTAAGCTTGTGACTTTAATCTAGTTGCTGCTATCACTTAGATTGTAGGGGAAAAGGTAATTAAAAGTTAACTTTGCTTACTGAAGCTTATAAGAGTCTCTTTAATCTAGGTGTTAGAATAAAATGAAGAAAGGTGAAGAAAACAGAAAAAGAATCTTCTTTTGGTGGCAATGTTATTTAGTTAAGCCAGCAGGTCAAGTGTTTGTTGTTGTAACCTTATTTTTTAATTAGTGCTCTTTTTTGTTATCATCAAGCTGGGGGTCTATTGAAGCAACTTCTTTACCTACACTGCATCAATTAATGGGATATATCATGAAATTAACTTTTGCACCTCTGATATTTCACAATACTAAGTAAAGGATCCCTCTGAAGCACCTGGGCGCATAAAAATGTTAATTTAAATATGTCCAATATTTCTTCATAAATCCGATCACTCTCTGGTTGGTAAAATTATCATTTAAAATAGATATTGATGCATGCCTTGATAGTTTTTAAGGAAAAACTGATGTAAACAAATGCAGCTTTATTGTGAAGTTTTTGGTTCACACTTACTTGAAGTATTTGACCTATTTTGCCTTCTCCTCGTATTATTATTTCCTACTTCGGTTCTCTAGAAAAGAAAAGAGAAGAACACTATCAGAGTGAAAAAGAGAAGAAGAGACAAAAGTGAAAAGGAAGATAATTACCTTTTCGAGTATTAGAAGCATGAACTTGACTTTACAATATAAACTTGCATTGCATCTCAATGTCAAGTCCCTGTATGTATTTTACAACTGTTAAGACTGGTTTTGAGTAACCAATTGGCAAGTATTTTGCTCTTTTTGAAAAGGTGTGAGAGGAAGGGATCCCAAAGGAAGAAAAATAACCTGAAAGTCTGCATAGGTCTATAATCGGATGGACCATTTCTTATATATATGGTCCATATACTTGCATTTGTTTTAGAATTCACTTTTTCTAGATAAAAGGAATGAGGCATTTTGCATGTACTTTTTTCCTCTACAAGTATGTTAAGATTGCATAAGAAGTGTTTGTAGCAGCTTAGTATGCACTCCTTAAGTGCAAATGTAGGCAGTCCTTTGACTGTTAGTCTAAAAATCATAATAGCTACTACCAACACAAATTCATCTCTCTCTGTCTCCTTTCCCTAACTATTGTGTGTTTATTTGTAGAACTGTAGCTGTGATAAGGAGAAATCGGATGGTAATGTATTATTTGTTTTCAGTTATTCTAGAAAGATTGAATAAGATACAATTAGAATAATACTTCATAATATGATATTAAATAATGCATCCAACAAAAGATGCACTTATGTTTTTAGATGTCCCTGAAGAGACTCCAAAAAATGCACATTTTGGACTAAGAAAAGAAGCTACCTATTCAGTTGCTGGAATTTTGTATTTGAGGTGTTATAGAAAGGTTAAATAAGACAGACTTTTGACATGTGCATATTAAATGCTTGGATTTGATAAAAGCATCTTGGGAAAAAGAACATGCAAACCAATATTTCATTACCTTCATCATTGATCAAGTAATGAAACCCCCCACCCAAACAACTGAAATAGGTATGATACTTTAGAATTCATGCATTATTAAATTTATAGAATTGAATTTTATTAGTATAGTTCTTCCTTAATTATGCAGTTGTAGGATCATCTAATCCTAGAAAGGTAAAAAGAGTTCGAGGGAGCAACAAGTTCAAGAAAGTTGCATCACTTGAAGTCGGTCAGAAGCTGAAAGTAACCTTTTACAATAATCAAACAGTTAGAAAAAATAGCAATATATTTTTGAGACACTAGGGAAAAATAATTTGTGACAGTAACATGTGTCCATTGGCTGTATCATCCTGGAGTGATATTAAGAAACAAAATTTGGATCACATATGGGCAACTATTAAGGTAACAAATGTAGTCGATAGTATGAATGGGCATGTGGACCCTTTTTTTGTTTTGTCCAATCTGATGTTGTGTATTAATTATTGTAGGATAAATTTGAGAGTGATGATATGAATGATCATCGCGATCATATCTTTGGATAGATGAATGAGTTGTGGAATAAATGGAGAGGATACTTGCATAGTATGTAAAGAATAAGTCAATGGTACAGGATCTTAAGTATAAATCAGGGAGAGTAGACAAGAAGGATTGGGAGTGGTTAGTTAAGGAACACTTTTGTTCCAAAAGTTTTCAGGTATTCCATTTCGTAGAACTATGTTACTTGCTTTACAATTGTGTGTGGAGTGGCTTCTTTATTCTAAAAAATTCAATGGTTCTGTTATGTTGCTCTGTATTACCTGCTAGTGCTTCCCTATCAACTTTATTTGTTGATGCAATTTCAAAATTTACATCTGAATAAATGCTAAGCTTATTGTTTAAGAATAATATAGGCGGAAAGCAGAAGAAATACAGAAAACCGAGCTAATTTGATAATGCTTCATCATATTGGTATCAATCCTATTCGAGAGATAATGTCTCAGCAGGTAGTATCAAAAATAATTTCCATAAAAAATATTTAAGGTATTATTTGACATGTTTCTCTTTGATATAAAGGGCGGGAAAGATGCCAATCCTTCTAATTTGGGAACTATTTTCAATGAGACTCGTAATAAACACAACAAGCTTGTTGAACCTGAAGAAATTGAAAAACATGTGCGTTTGGTAAATTGAATTTGTAAATTACTTATAGTTATTATGGGTTCTGATTGAAAATGTCCTTTTATCTATCGTGTAGGCTCAGATCAAAGAAATTGTGAAAGCAGAGCCATCTCTACCTAGCATAGAGATTGTAGAAAAATGTTGGGAACCTAAAAATCGTAGTCATGTAGTTTGCTTTGGAGGTAAAGTAAAGGCGAAAGATATGAAAAGGGGCACTTCTTCAAAGACTAAACTATTGTCCTCTCTACGTTCAAATCGAGAGGACAATAAATCCTTGATTGAGGAAAATAAATCGCTGAATGATCATTTGTCAACCTTAGAAGATGAGATGGAAAAAATAAGAAAAATGCAAGAATTTTTTGCTGCTCAACAATCACATATCCCTTGTACGACCTCACCCGTTTCAACTGAATGACACTGGCTTATTTTCCTGTTCAAGTAAGTACTTATTTTGCTTGGTTATTAGTTAACTACATTTTTTCAAGATTATACCTTGAACTTGGTTGTAGAATTATGTTAGGCTGCATTTACCTTTATTTTCATGTATAACATTGTTAGAAGTGGACTTGAGTATAGGGATTGGGGTATGGGGGGTTTGAGTGTTTCTTGGTGATGCTTGGATTATAAGTAAATGAGCTTCTTGACATAGTGTATTTTTGTTTAACAAAGAAAATGTATGACTGAAAATAAGGATATACAAGTGATACTGCGAGTAACAAGAGCAGACTGCTGCTTCTTATGTGTCTACACATCTAGATAGTAGAGCCATCTTTCATTCCTTAAATTTGAGTTTGAATATTTGATTGTGTTCCAAATTTTCTACCTGATGCTATCTAGCTACATATCCTTCTCTATTTGGCATTAATTTTCCATGGTATCCTAAGTTAATCTGCAGTCTGACATCTCTATATGAAACAATAACAACTTGTTGATTGTAAAACAGCAAACAACTTTCACCTTATCCACAAAAATATTTGTTACTTCAATTTCTCTGTAGTCAAACATGTCTCTAGACAAATTTAGTTTACTTTATAAAAAGAAAAATATATATGGTGTAACCAATTTACCGTATGATCCATAGAAAACCTGTGTCATTCGAGGTCCTTCTATTCCTATTAATGTTGTGATGTGCCTTAGTGAGTCGGTCACTCACAACAAGTTCAAAATCTCCAGATATGTCCATTGACAGCTCACATTATTCTTCAGATATTCGAAGTGCCTTGCAAACCTCACTTCTACATCTTGTTAAATTCTGAAACCAAAACAGGATGAATAACAAGATATTTCACTTGAGGGTATCAACCTGTACAAGAAGAAGTAACAAATATGAAACCATAAACCTAAAGTTCTCAGGAATTTGATGTATAATTTGGCACTCCAATGGTCATCAGGATAAAGAAATCAAGATTAAGCAGTTTTAAGTAACATGTTTGATGAGTTCCACACACCCATCTGATAAAACACCAGATTGCTGCAATAGTGGATGCCAACACAGTTACTTTCAATGTTTTTCTTCCAATATCCCTAGCCAAATAGTTAAGCTGATTTGCGATCTATAGAACGTAGAAAATGTCGAGGGCCTATCAAAATAACCTCTCTACTTCATCTTGAGATAGTGGTATCAAAGGAATACACCGGGCCTGTTGTTGTTGTTGTCTCTGGATATCAGTGTGGCAAAATTTTGTATTTTACTTGCCAGACCTTCTAATATCCAGAAATCCAATTCAAACACCTGCATAAGTAAAATGTGTATTCTTATAGTTGTGTCCTGCATCCTTCCAAAAATCATCAATCACATAAGGTGCAGGATTTTAAAATGTTGGTGGCAGAAGTCAAACTGTTGCGCAACATTTTGTTTTCACACTTCTTGCTTCTGTTATGTCCATGCTTTGCAAACGGTCTATTGTTGTATCATTTCTGACCTCTGTATTGATAACCTTTAATTACTCTAACAAGGATTGCATTAGCATGTCATACAACTCTATCATGTTATGTTATTGTGTCGTGGCTGTTTAACAAGGATTGACTTTTCAAAAATTTTGTTCTTATAGATTTTTTATTTTTGAAGATTGAAGTTACAAGAGAAGATGCAAGTATAGAAGATGCACAAGCTTATTATTATTTTGCAAAGAGCGTTATGTAAAGCTTGACATCATATTCTAGCTCGGGATGTTAATTTGTTAAGTTTTTTTTGTTTAGAAAACACTGAAACTATTGACAATATTCTAGCTCAAGATGTTAATTGGTTAAGTTTTTTTGTTTAGCAAATATTGAAATTATATTTATTATAATTTGACATTTTCAGTAATAATTTTCTATTTAACAATGAAATATATACTTTTATGATATGAAGTTTCAGGATGTAGCATTGGTGGTAAATTAGATATATGAATATAATATTGTTTGATCTAAACGTTAATTTAGGACGAGTTAGCTGCTTGTCTCTAAAGGTTAATCAAGGACGATTTAGTTGCTCGTCTCTAAAAATTAATTAAGGACGAGTTAATTGCTCGTCTAGATAGAGTAATGTAGGAAAAGGTAGTTACTCATTGCAAAAAGGTTTTAGAGACCACAAAAGTCTATGTGGGACGACATATACAGTCTCTAAAAGTGTTTTTGAGACCGAATATGTTACCGTCGCGAATGACATTTAACGATCAATTAGAGTACCTCGTCGCAATTGACCTTTAGCGAAAAAGCCTATTAGGACGAGCCGCGACCAACATTTTCCCGTCCTAAAAGTTCATTTGCGACCAGAATTGGACCTTTAGGAACCAAATTTCCCTTCCCTAGAGGCTGTTTTTCTTGTAGTGTTCACATGTTTCTATTATCTATGTGCTATGATCAAGTTCTAACACATTCCTTCTTCGGAAAAATCTTTGATGTCCGCCTATTTGTCTTTTCCATAAAATTTAGAAAACTTGTTATCTTTTATTTGTTTTTAAATATTCACCGTCATAACTTATAATTATTAAATTTCTACTCCTAATAATATCACTAACTCCATGACCTTTAAGTTTTTATATTCATAACCTCAAGGGCAAATCTATAGTGTTGGTTAGGGTTCCCGATAACTTTCACCCACTACCGTAGATTCAATAAATATATTAAAAAATAAAATAAGTAAATAAAATATTATAGATGAGAACTCATAACTAAAAATAGTGTTGGCTTGATGGCATGGAATGGACCCTTGAATTGTGTATTCCCATGACCATGGAATGGATTCCTGTTGGGGTGTTTATTATTATTATTATTATTATTATTATTATTATTATTATTATTAATAATAATAATAATAATAATAATAATAATTTATTTTACTAGGAACCCACAAGTTTGAAATCCTAGATCCACCTCTGCATAATCTTTAATTATTTAGTTATAAAATTTAAGATGTCTTATAATACTATATTCCTCCATTTTCGTTTATATAAAGTCACAATTCTTTGTTTCATAAGACTCATGCGCAAGAATATCTCTTTTGTTTCATATCTGAAATAGCGTTCTTCTTATATTATTATTATTATTTATAGTCTCAAATTCAAGCTTTAGCTTGACTCGATGAAGAAGACTTTTGGAGATTGGTCAATTTGTCAAAAAAGGTGTTGGACAAGATCTTAAAATAATATCCACTATTTCTTTATAACGTATATTTTCTTATGGTTAAGGATGTTGTATGTGTGTATATGTTCTCTCTAAGTAAATTTTTTTAGTTTGAACTTTCTTGATTTTTAATTATTGTCAGTTGTATTTTCATTTAAGCACAAATTAGTACTCTAGAGAATCTACAAACTACTAACCAAGGTTCAAGCAATACCATTGAATATATAGAAGGATCTTATTCACTCATAATAGTTCATATCCTTTACTTCTGCATCAAGATTTTAACTTTCTTCTATTTCTTGCATATGGGTCCATTAATTCTTCTACCTATTATCTTTTATTCTATCCGGTTTGTCTTAAATAACCTTTTTATGGTAGATATTTTTTGATACTTTTTTTCTCTATATATTTGATCCTAAGGAAGATTGTTGCACATTGTAATCCTTAGCAGAGTATCTTGGATTTTTTATATTTGGTAATTGTTGGGTTCATACTGTGTTGAATGGAAAATGGAGAAATCAAGTGAAGGGAAGGAGACACCCGAATTGAAAAGTGTACTCTTTAAATTGGAAAGTTTACTATTCTCCCACATTGGTGGAAGAAGAGAACTTTAAAGTGTTTATAAAGTGAAACACTTACTTCACATGGTAAGTGAGGCAAGGAAATAGAGATGTCTCACGCCGTCGTCGTCGTCGCTCGCTCGGCTCGGCTTCAGATTTGGGTTTGGACAAAGTTTATTTGACGAAAAGAAATCCATACTGAAAATCAATCCGAAACAGTAATGCTCCATTAATTTATTATGCATGCAGTAACAGTGAACTGGTGCACTATTACGAGTGAACAGTTGCACTGTTACGAGTGAACAGTTGCACTGGTTCGACTGAACTGATGCAACTCTTCAATTCAAAGTGATGCATGTTTCACGAAATGATGCAATGGTTTGAGTAAACAGACATGCATTTTCAGGAAAAGACACACACCTTTGAATTGAACTAATGCCACCTTTCTGAAAAGGTATGGTATGGCTATAAAAACCTGGTTTCACCCACAGGTTTTGAAAAACATCATTATTTTTTATTACAAGCTTCTCTTCTTGTCTTAAAATACTCTAAGTGTGTTCATTCTAACCGTGACTGTGTTCGAAGAATCAGCCTATTTGAGGTACCGCTATAGTCGGATTGAAGGCCATTTTATCCTGGGAGGAAGATTCCAAAACCTCGGGTACAGTGAGGGGAATTATTTCCTTAAGGAAAGTCCGTGAATTCGGATGACTTGGCCTTAACAACTTTCTGTTTCATCTACTTTCTGGAAAAAAAACACACCTCTTTGAAAGATCATTTTGATCTTGTGTTGAGGGTATTTGTTCAACCTCTTTGTGTTCTTGTTCTTACTTGAACTCAAGAGTTCAAGTTGTTATTCTATTATATAGATTCTACGTACCCGTATTGTCAGAAATAACAATCTAACAATCTTAAGGAAATAACCTACAGAATCTGTATAACTTGTTTTGGAAGATTAAAGCTTATGCTTTCTACTCCGTCTGAATTTAACTTGTGATTAGAAGACATAAAATCTTCATCAAAAGTTGAAGTTCACTCGATTGACGATTTGAAGTTATAAAAAGTTTATCGTTAATTAGAAACAAGAAGGAAAAGTTGTAAAGTTATTTAACTTAATTAATAGTATTCTGAAATATACTAATTTTTCTGTCTTGTGGTGACAAGAATAATGACAACTGAAAGTCAAATGATGGATGCGACAATGTCTATGGGGGAAACTAATATTGCCACATCAAGTCGCACAAATGCTCCGCCAACGATGGCCCTGGCGGAGAAGCCCGGAAAATTTTTTGGCATCGACTTCAAGCGGTGGCAACAAAAGATGTTCTTTTACCTCACCACGTTATGTCTACAACGGTTCACTAGAGAAGACGCTCCCGAGGTGCCCGAGGGAACCTCGGATAAGGACCGCTTCGCTATTGTAGAAGCTTGGAAACATTCAGATTCCCGTTGCAGGAACTATATTCTGAGTGGTCTCCAACATGACCTCTATAATGTCTATAGTGGAACCAAGACATCAAAAGAACTGTAAATACCTTATCAGATCTCCTAGCAGAAGATATAATTTTGAAAAATACCTTAGTTGAACAAAGTAAAAATGTTCATAATACTCACATAAACTGTTTTGTAGGTTTAATTGTGAATGATGCTTTCCAAGTAGCAGCAATAGTTGAGAAGCTACCACCTTTGTGGAAAGACTTCAAAAACTACTTAAAGCATAAGCGCAAGGAGATGACCGTTGAAGATCTTATTGTCCGACTTCGTATTGAAGAAGACAATAAAGCTGCCGAAAGAAGGTCAAAGGGAAATTCTACAATGAGTGGAGCAGATATTGTGGAAGATGGCCAAAACAACTCGAAGAAAAGAAAAAATGTTGAACATGGAAGCAATCATCCCAAGAAAAAGTTTAAGGGAAAGTGCTTCAACTGTAGCAAAGTTGGCCACAAATCAACAGACTGTCGAGCCCCAAAAAAAGGGAAGAAAAAGGACCAAGCGAATTTGATTGAGTCCAACAAGGATTATGACGACCTGTGTGCTATGTTCACGGAATGCAACATGGTCGGCGATCCACGCGCTTGGTGGATGGATTCAGGGGCCACACGCCATGTCTGCGCAAGCAAAGAGTTGTTCTCGACATATGCTCCGGCTCAAGCGGAAGAAACAATTTACATGGCCAACTCCGCGACTGCTAAGGTGGAAGGAATAGGAAAAGTTTGCCTAAAGATGACATCCGGAAAGGTTTTGACACTGAATAATGTGTTACATGTTCCGGAGTTACGTAGGAACTTAATTTCTGTTTCACTCCTAGATAAAAACGGTTTCAAATGTGTAACCGTTTCTGGAAAATAGTAGTTAGCAAAGGAGAAATGTATGTAGGAAAAGGCTATCTCGAGGAATGCCTTTATAAGATGAATGTAATGACTGTTGAAATGAATAAACATTCAAATTCTTCTTACTTGCTTGAGTCTTATAATTTATGGCATGAACGTTAGGCCATGTTAATTACAAAACGTTACGAAAAATTAACTTAGAAATTTTGTCAAATTTTGAGTGCAATAAATCTAAGTGTCAAACGTGTGTAGAATCAAAGTATGCTAAGCATCCTTATAAGTCTATTGAAAGGAATTCCAATCCCTTAGACTTAATACACACTGACATTTGTGATATGAAGTCAACACCATCACGTGGTGGAAAAAAGTATTTCATAACTTTTATTGACGATTGTACAAGATATTGTTATGTCTACTTGCTAAATAGTAAGGATGAAGCAATAGATGCGTTTAGGCAATATAAAACTGAAGTTGGAAATCAATTAGACAAAAGGATCAAAATGATAAGAAGTGACAGGGGCGGAGAATATGAATCTCCCTTTGCGCAAATATGTGTAGAGAATAGAATAATCCATCAAACTACGGCACCGTATTCACCTCAACCTAATGGAATTACGGAAAGGAAAAACCAAACTTTGAAGGAAATGATGAATGCCTTACTAATAAGTTCTGGTTTACCGCAAAACTTGTGGGGGAGGCTATCCTTACGGCCAATCGTATACTCAATAGAGTTCCCTATAGTAAGACACAATCAATTCCTTACGAAAAATGGAAAGGAAGGAAACCCAACTTAAAATATTTCAAAGTGTGGGGGTGTCTAGCGAAGGTTCAAGTTCCTATACCTAAAAGGGTTAAGATATGACCTAAATCGGTGGACTGCGTGTTCATAGGATATGCTAAAAGAAGTAAAGCATGTCGATTTTTGGTTCATAAATCCAAACATTCGGATATAAATAAAAATACGGTAATTGAATCAGATAATGCCGAATTCTTTGAAAACATTTATCCGTATAAAACTAGACATGAATAGTCTAGTGGAGGATCTAAACGACCCCGAGATGAACCAAGTGAGAATGTACATAATGAAGAAAATCCAAGACGTAGTACACGTCAAAGAACGTCAACTTCATTTGGATTGGATTTTGTAACATTTCTCTTAGAAGATGAGCCTCGAACGTTTAAAGAAGCGATGTCGCCATCAGACTCATCCTTTTGGAAAGAGGCAGTCAATAGTGAGATTGATTCAATCTTAAGTAACCATACGTGGGAATTGGTTGATCTTCATCCAGGAAATAAACCTTTAGGTTCTAAATGGATCTTCAAAAGGAAAATGAAAACGGATGGTACTATTGACAAATACAAGGCAAGACGTGTAGTAAAAGGCTTCAACCAAAAAGAAAGTCTTGATTACTTTGATACATACTCGCCAGTGACAAGGATAACCTCAATTCGAATGTTAATTTCCTTGGCGGCAGTATATGATCTTCAAATCCATCAAATGGATGTGAAAACCGCATTCCCAAACGGAGAATTGGAGGAAGAAATATACATGGAACAACCTGAGGGTTTTATGGTTCCAGGAAAAGAAAATAAGGTGTGTAAACTTGTTAAGTCACTTTATGGACTAAAACAAGCACCTAAGCAATGGCATGCAAAGTTTGACCAAACCATGTTGGCAAACGGATTCAAGATAAATGAATGTGATAAATGTGTATATATTAAGAACACACCAAATCACCAAGTCATTGTATGTTTATATGTGGATGATATGTTGATCATCAGTAGAGACATTTGTGACATAAATGCAACCAAACGAATGCTCGAGAGCAAGTTTGATATGAAAGACCTCGGAGTTGCAGATGTGATCTTAGGTATAAGAATCCATCGAACTCCACAAGGGTTAGCATTGTCACAGTCTCATTATATCGAAAAAGTACTTGACAAGTTCAAGTATATGGAATTCGATATTGCCAAGACTCCATTGGATGCGAACTTTGCACTTCAGAAAAATGAAGGTGAAAGTGATTCTCAGTTGGAGTACGCAAGAGTATTGGGATGTTTAATGTATATAATGAACTGTACACGACCAGACATAGCATGCACTATCAGTAAATTGAGTCGGTACACGAGTAATCCCAACAAAACTCACTGGATGGCAATGAAAAGAGTTTTGGGTTATCTTAAATACACTCAAGACTATGCTTTGCATTATAATAAATATCCCGCGGTACTTGAAGGATATAGTGATGCAAATTGGATCACCGGATCGAATGAAGTAAAATCCACAAGTGGATATGTATTTACTATCGGTGGAGGAGCAGTTTCTTGGAAATCATCGAAACAGACTTGTATCGCTCGCTCTACAATGGAATCTGAATTTATCGCATTAGATAAAGCCGGTGAAGAAGCAGAATGGCTCCGGAATTTCTTAGAAGATATTCCTTATTGGCCCAAGCCAGTGGCACCAGTATGTATACACTGTGATAGCCAAGCGGCAATAGGTAGGGCAGGGAGCATGATGTACAACGGTAAGTCTTGTCACATACGTCGAAGACATAATACCGTTAGAGAACTTCTCTCTAGTGGAATTATCACTATAGACTATGTAAAGTCAAAGGATAATGTGTCGGATCCACTTACAAAAGGCCTATCTAGAGAAGGAGTAGAAAGGACATCCAAGAGAATGGGTTTAAGGCCTAGGACAAGTCAGCATAACGGTAACTCTACCTAGCAGACTGGAGATCCCAAGACCTAGGTTCAAGGAGATCAAACAAAGTTATGTCTGACAGGTTCAACATTGTCATTTACCCAACCCATTCTCATGATGTAGACAATATATAGTAAATAAGGATAAGACTCAAGGTGAAAAGTCTTTTAATGATTATCTAAATTTGACAGATTTGACCAAATAGTTCAATCTAAAGGATTGAAACGTTTATAAATCACCTATGTGAGGGTGAAGTGGAAGCCGCTTCAAAGAGAATGTTAGTAAAGGTCTATTCTCTAAGCTCTCATGAAAAATCGGGAGGTGTTCATGGCTGAAAAGAACAAAACTGTAAGAACCATAAACGGTAAAAGGCTGGTTGTGTGACATGTGTTGTCTAGGTGTACATTAAAGCTCGACGGTTCAAAGATATCAAATCTACCGATTGACCGAGTGCATCCGATACATGTTCACTACGGAAATTTCAAAGGGAAACCCACTTATCCAGATGCAATCAGTCTTTGCTTGATGATCACATACTGTCCGTAAACGTTTTACTAAAAATAGCCATTCCCATTCATGTGGGGGATTGTTGGGTTCATAGTGTGTTGAATGGAAAATGGAGAAATCAAGTAAAGGGAAGGAGACACCCGAATTGGAAAGTATACTCTTTAAATTGGAAAGTTTACTCTTCTCCCACATTGGTGGAAGAAGAGAACTTTAAAGTGTTTATAAAGTGAAACACTTACTTCACATGGTAAGTGAGGCAAGGAAATAGAGATGCCTCGCGTCGTCGTCGTCGTCGCTCGCTCGGCTCGGCTTCGGATTTGGATTTGGATTTGGATTTGGATTTGGACAAAGTTTATTTGACGAAAAGAAATCTAGACTGAAAATCAATCCGAAACAGTAATGCTCCATTAATTTATTATGCATGCAGTAACAGTGAACTGGTGCACTGTTACGAGTGAACAGTTGCACTATTACGAGTGAACAGTTGCACTGGTTCGACTGAACTGATGCAACTCTTCAATTCAAAGTGATGCACTGTTTCACGAAATGATGCAATGGTTTGAGTAAACAGACATGCATTTTCAGAAAAAGACACACACCTTTGAATTGAACCAATGCCACCTTTCTGAAAAGGTATGGTATGGCTATAAAAACCTGGTTTCACCCACAGGTTTTGAGAAACATCATTATTTTTTATTACAAGCTTCTCTTCTTGTCTTAAAATACTCTAAGTGTGATCATTCTAACCGTGACTGTATTCGAAGAATCTGCCTATTTGAGGTACCGCTATAGTCAGATTGAAGGCCATTTTATCCTGGGAGGAGATTCCAAAACCTCGGGTACAGTGAGGGGAATTATTTCCTTAAGGAAAGTCCGTGAATTCGGATGACTTGGCCTTAACAACTTTCTGTTTCATCTACTTTCTGAAAAAAAAATACACCTTTTTGAAAGATCATTTTGATCTTGTGTTGATGGTATTTGTTCAACCTCTTTGTGTTCTTGTTCTTACTTGAACTCAAGAGTTCAAGTTGTTATTCTATTATACAGATTCTACGTACCCGTATTGTCAGAAATAACAATCTAACAATCTTAAGGAAATAACCTACAGAATCTGTATAACTTGTTTTTGGAGATTAAAGCTTATGCTTTCTACTCCGTCTGAATTTAACTTGTGATTAGAAGACATAAAATCTTCATCAAAAGTTGAAGTTCACTCAATTGACGATTTGAAGTTATAAAAACTTCATCGTTAATTAGAAACAAGAAGGAAAAGTTGTAAAGTTATTTAACTTTATTAATAGTATTCTGAAATATACTAATTTTTTTGTCTTGTGGTGACAAGAATAATGACAACTGAAAGTCAAATGATGGATGCGACAACGTCTATGGGGGCAACTAATATTGCCACATCAAGTCGCACAAATGCTCCGCCAACGATGGCCCCGACGGAGAAGCCCGGAAAATTTTCTAGCATCGACTTCAAGCGGTGGCAACAAAAGATTTTCTTTTACCGCACCACGTTATGTCTACAACGGTTCACTAGCGAAGACGCTCCCGAGGTGCCCGAGGGAACCTCGGACAAGGACCGCTTCATTATTGTAGAAGCTTGGAAACATTCAGATTTCCTTTGCAGGAACTATATTCTGAGTGGTCTCCAAGATGACCTCTATAATGTCTATAGTGGAACCAAGACATCAAAAGAACTGTGGGAGGCACTTGAACGGAAATATAAAACGGAAGATGCGGGAATTAAGAAATTCCTTGTTGCACGATTCCTGGACTTCAAAATGATTGATAGCAAATCTGTTGTCTCTCAAGTACAGGAGTTGCAAGTCATCATACATGATCTCCTAGCAGAAGGTATAATTTTGAAAAATACCTTAGTTGAACAAAGTAAAAATGTTCATAACACTCACATAAACTGTTTTGTAGGTTTAATTGTTAATGATGCTTTCCAAGTAGCAGCAATAGTTGAGAAGCTACCACCTTTGTGGAAAGACTTCAAAAACTACTTAAAGCATAAGCGCAAGGAGATGACCGTTGAATATCTTATTGTCCGACTTCGTATTAAAGAAGACAATAAAGCTGCCGAAAGAAGGTCAAAGGGAAATTCTACAATGAGTGGAGCAGATATTGTGGAAGATGGCCAAAACAACTCGAAGAAAAGAAAGAATGTTGAACATGGAAGCAATCATCCCAAGAAAAAGTTTAAGGTAAAGTGCTTCAACTGTGGCAAAGTTGGACACAAATCAACAGACTGTCGAGCCCCAAAAAAATGGAAGAAAAAGGACCAAGCGAATCTGATTGAGTCCAACAAGGATTATGATGACCTGTGTGCTATGTTCACGGAATGCAACATGGTCGGCAATCCACGCGCTTGGTGGATGGATTCAGGGGCCACACGCCATGTCTGCGCAAGCAAAGAGTTGTTCTCGACATATGCTCCGGCTCAAGCGGAAGAAACAATTTACATGGCCAACTCCGCGACTGCTAAGGTGGAAGGAATAGGAAAAGTTTGCCTAAAGATGACATCCGGAAAGGTTTTGACACTGAATAATGTGTTATATGTTCCGGAGTTACGTAGGAACTTAATTTCTGTTTCACTCCTAGATAAAAATGGTTTCAAATGTGTAACCGTTTCTGGAAAATAGTAGTTAGCAAAGGAGAAATGTATGTAGGAAAAGGCTATCTCGAGGAAGGCCTTTATAAGATGAATGTAATGACTGTTCAAATGAATAAACATTCAAATTCTTCTTAATTGCTTGAGTCTTATAATTTATGGCATGAACGTTTAGGCCATGTTAATTACAAAACGTTACGAAAACTGATTAACTTAGAAATTTTGTCAAATTTTGAGTGCAATAAATCTAAGTGTCAAACGTGTGTAGAATCAAAGTATGCTAAGCATCCTTATAAATCTGTTGAAAGGAATTCCAATCCCTTAGACTTAATACACACTGACATTTGTGATATGAAGTCAACACCATCACGTGGTGGAAAAAAGTATTTCATAACTTTTATTGACGATTGTACTAGATATTGTTATGTCTACTTGCTAAATAGTAAGGATGAAGCAATAGATGCGTTTAGGCAATATAAAACTGAAGTTGAAAATCAATTAGACAAAAGGATCAAAATGATAAGAAGTGACAGGGGTGGAGAATATGAATCTCCCTTTGCGCAAATATATGTAGAGAATGGAATAATCCATCAAACTACGGCCCCGTATTCACCTCAATCTAATGGAATTGCAGAAAGGAAAAACCGAACTTTGAAGGAAATGATGAATGCCTTACTAATAAGTTCTGGTTTACTGCAAAACTTGTGGGGGGAGGCTATCCTTACGGCCAATCGTATACTCAATAGAGTTCCCCATAGTAAGACACAATCAATTCCTTACGAAAAATGGAAAGGAAGGAAACCCAACTTAAAATATTTCAAAGTGTGGGGGTGTCTAGCGAAGGTTAAAGTTCCTATACCTAAAAGGGTTAAGATAGGACCTAAATCGGTGGACTGCGTGTTCATAGGATATGCTAAAAGCAGTAAAGCATGTCGATTTTTGGTTCATAAATCCGAACATTCGGATATAAATGAAAATACGGTAATTGAATCAGATAATGCTGAATTCTTTAAAAACATTTATCCGTATAAAACTAGACATGAACAGTCTAGTGGAGGATCTAAACGACCCCGAGATGAACCAAGTGAGAATGTACATAATGAAGAAAATCCAAGACGTAGTACACGTCAAAGAACGTCAACTTCGTTTGGATCGTATTTTGTAACATTTCTCTTAGAAGATGAGCCTCAAACGTTTAAAGAAGCGATGTTGTCATCAGACTCATCCTTTTGGAAAGAGGCAGTCAATAGTGAGATTGATTCAATCTTAAGTAACCATACGTGGGAATTGGTTGATCTTCCTCCAGGAAATAAACCTTTAGGTTCTAAATGGATCTTCAAAAGGAAAATGAAAACGGATGGTACTATTGACAAATACAAGGCAAGACTTGTAGTAAAAGGCTTCAACCAAAAAGAAGGTTTTGATTACTTTGATACATACTCGCCAGTGACAAGGATAACCTCAATTCAAATGTTAATTTCCTTGGCGGCAGTATATGATCTTCAAATCCATCAAATGGATGTGAAAACCGCATTCCTAAATGGAGAATTGGAGGAAGAAATCTACATGGAACAACCTGAGGGTTTTGTGGTTCCAGGAAAAGAAAATAAGGTGTGTAAACTTGTTAAGTCACTTTATGGACTAAAACAAGCACCTAAGCAATGGCATGCAAAGTTTGACCACACCATGTTGGCAAACGGATTCAAGATAAATGAATGTGATAAATGTGTATATATTAAGGACACACTAAATCACCAAGTCATTGTATGTTTATATGTGGATGATATGTTGATCATCAGTAGAGACATTTGTGACATAAATGCAACCAAACGAATGCTCGAGAGCAAGTTTGATATGAAAGACCTCGGAGTTGCAGATGTGATCTTAGGTATAAGAATCCATCGAACTCCACAAGGGTTAGCACTGTCACAGTCTCATTATATCGAAAAAGTACTTGACAAGTTCAAGTATATGGAATTCGATATTGCCAAGACTCCATTGGATGCGAACTTTGCACTTCGGAAAAATGAAGGTGAAAGTGATTCTCAGTTGGAGTACGCAAGAGTATTGGGATGTTTAATGTATATAATGAACTATACACGACCAGACATAGCATGCACTATCAGTAAATTGAGTCGGTACACGAGTAATCCCAACAAAACTCATTGGATAGCAATGAAAAGAGTTTTGGGTTATCTTAAATACACTCAAGACTATGCTTAGCATTATAATAAATATCCCGCGGTACTTGAAGGATATAGTGATGCAAATTGGATCACCGGATCGAACGAAGTAAAATCCACAAGTGGATATATATTTACTATCGGTGGAGGAGCAGTTTCTTGGAAATCATCGAAACAGACTTGTATCGCTCGCTCTACAATGGAATCTGAATTTATCGTATTAGATAAAGCCGGTGAAGAAGAAGAATGGCTCCGAAATTTCTTAGAAGATATTCCTTATTGGCCCAAGCCAGTGGCACCAGTATGTATACACTGTGATAGCCAAGCGGCAATAGGTAGGGCAGGGATCATGATGTACAACGGTAAGTCTCATCACATACGTCGAAGACATAATACTGTTAGAGAACTTCTCTCTAGTGGAATTATCACTATAGACTATGTAAAGTCAAAGGATAATGTGTCGGATCCACTTACAAATGGCCTATCTAGAGAAGGAGTAGAAAGGACATCCAAGAGAATGGGTTTAAGGCCTAGGACAAGTCAGCATGGCGGTAACTCTACCTAGCAGACTGGAGATCCCAAGACCTAGGTTCAAGGAGATCAAAAAAAGTTATGTCTGACAGGTTCAACATTGTCATTTACCCAACCCATTCTCATGATGTAGACAATATATAGTAAACAAGGATAAGACTCAAGGTGAAAAGTCTTTTAATGATTATCTAAATTTGACAGATTTGACCAAATAGTTCAATCTAAAGGATTGAAACGTTTAGAAATCACCTATGTGAGGGCGAAGTGGAAGCCGCTTCAAAGAGAATGTTAGTAAAGGTCTATTCTCTAAGCTCTCATGAAAAATTGGGAGGTGTTCATGGCTGAAAAGAACAAAATCGTAAGAACCATAAACGGTAAAAGGCTGGTTGTGTGACATGTGTTGTCTAGGTGTACATTAAAGCTCGACGGTTCAAAGATATCAAATCTACCGATTGACCGAGTGCATCCGATACATGTTCACTACGGAAAGTTCAAAGGGAAACCCACTTATCCAGATGCAATCAGTCTTTGCTTGATGATCACATACTGTCCGTAAACATTTTACTAAAAATAGCCATTCCCATTCATGTGGGGGATTGTTGGGTTCATAGTGTGTTGAATGGAAAATGGAGAAATCAAGTGAAGGGAATGAGACACCCGAATTGGAAAGTATACTCTTTAAATTGGAAAGTTTACTCTTCTCCCACATTGGTGGAAGAAGAGAACTTTAAAGTGTTTATAAAGTGAAACACTTACTTCACATGGTAAGTGAGGCAAGGAAATAGAGATGCCTTGCGTCGTCGTCGTCGTCGCTCGCTCGGCTCGGCTTCGGATTTGGATTTGGATTTGGATTTGGATTTGGACAAAGTTTATTTGACGAAAAGAAATCCAGACTGAAAATCAATCCGAAACAGTAATGCTCCATTAATTTATTATGCATGCAGTAACAGTGAACTGGTGCACTATTACGAGTGAACAGTTGCACTGTTACGAGTGAACAGTTGCACTGGTTCGACTGAACTGATGCAACTCTTCAATTCAAAGTGATGCACTGTTTCACAAAATGATGCAATGGTTTGAGTAAACAGACATGCATTTTCAGGAAAAGACACACACCTTTGAATTGAACCAATGCCACCTTTCTGAAAAGGTATGGTATGGCTATAAAAACCTGGTTTCACCCACAGGTTTTGAAAAACATCATTATTTTTTATTACAAGCTTCTCTTCTTGTCTTAAAATACTCTAAGTGTGATCATTCTAACCGTGACTGTGTTCGAAGAATCAGCCTATTTGAGGTACCGCTATAGTCGGATTGAAGGCCATTTTATCCTGGGAGGAAGATTCCAAAACCTCGGGTACAGTGAGGGGAATTATTTCCTTAAGGAAAGTCCGTGAATTCGGATGACTTGGCCTTAACAACTTTCTGTTTCATCTACTTTCTGGAAAAAAAAAATACACCTCTTTGAAAGATCATTTTGATCTTGTGTTGAGGGTATTTGTTCAACCTCTTTGTGTTCTTGTTCTTACTTGAACTCAAGAGTTGAAGTTGTTATTCTATTATACAAATTCTACGTACCCGTATTATCGGAAATAACAATCTAACAGTAAATTCGCAGGGTATTGTTGATTTATTGATAGTGTTAACTTTTTCTACTTTTTTTTTAGAAAAAAAATTGACTATCCTCTGTTCAAATGAAATTGGAAGGTTGCATGTCTTTTTGCCACTAACGTGAGTGGAATAATGAAATTGTAACATTTAGGTCACTAAATTGATAAATGCAGCATAATGATCAACTAATTGTAACTTCTACAAAAGAAGAAACAAATACATAAAATAAAATTCTAGTGTTATTAGAAAATTATATATTTTATTTTATTAATTAAGAATTTACTATTCCTCATTAGAAAAATGATAAATTTGCTACGTTCATATAATTTCTAGAAAACAATCTTCATACTATTATTTTTTTTAAAATGATAATATTAATTTTGAAAAATAAAGTGAATATAAATTGATCAAAACGAAAAGAATGATTTTATAATAAATCTTTTAACAATTGTACGTGCGAAGCGTGACCGCTGCCTACTTCAGCTGCTTCAATCATAATTTTACTATATTACCCCTAATTAATTACTATAGATTATTTAAGTATTAAAATTTATAATTTACTATCTATAATAAGTGGGGCGACATGCCTGCTTATATTGCCTGCTTCAGCTGCTTCAATCGTAATTTTACTAAATTACCCCTAATTAATTACTATAGGTTATTTAAGTATTAAAATTTATAATATTTAATAAAAATATAGAATAAACATAAAATAATAAATTAATATTTAATTTTTTAAATTAACTTGATGGCTTATATGAGACTCATTTATGCTTTTTTCACTAGTATTTTTTACAGTAATTTTATTATATCACTTCTAATTAGTTGTTATAAGTCACTTCTTCGCTTCTTCAATCGTGATTTTATTATATCAACCCTAAGTAATTACTACAGGTTATTTAAATATTAAAAATGTATAATATTTAATAAAAAATATAAAATAGATTTAAAATAATAAATTAATATTTAATTTTTAAATTAACTTGATGTCTTATATGAGGCTCATTTATGCTTTTTCTCACAAGTATTTTTTATAGTAATTTTATTATATCACTTCTAATTAGTTGTTATAAGTCATTTAAGACATGTCTTCTTCGCTTCTTCAATCATAATTTTATTATATGACCCCTAATTAATTATTATGATCGCATTAGAAAATTAATAATATTTCATAATGGACACAAAATGTTATGTCAACATAAAACATCTGATTGGCTGTCAAAATTATATTAATGCCACATAGATTGACTTTCGAAATTATATCAGTGTCACTTAAATTGGATAGAAGGAAAAGTATTATAAATCACAATAAAACATTTGATTGACTATCGAAATTATAGAGTGTCATATAGGTTGACTTTTGAAATTATATTAGTGTCACTTAAATTGGAATAGAAGAAAAAGTATTATAAATCACAATAAAATATTTGATTGACTATCGAAATTATATTAGTGCCACATAGGTTGGCTTTCGAAACTATATCAGTGTCACTTAAATTGGAATAAAAGAAATAGTATTATAAATCACAATAATTAAAAATTAAAATTTCCTTAATAATTAATTATCTAAATTATATTTGTGTCGCATAAATTGAGATAAAAAATAACATATATTGCACGGGCCCTTCAATATATATATATATATATATATATATATATATATATATATATATATATATATAAGATTTTGATGATTAACTTTTATTTTAAAAATTTGTGCAATTAAGTAGTACACTGTAATTATATTTTGTCAAACAAATAGGTCATTATATTACTATTAGGGTAGTAATCATCATCTTAGTAATAACATCAATTCTAATCACTAGGTGACTTTCCAAACAGATCCTAAAAGAATTCATTGAAATTAGTATGATTTACATACTTTGGTTCTTGTTTCTTACGAAACCCCTCAGAGGGAGTGCTCTCAGTTGTAGTCCAGTTTATAATTCTATTTTTTTTAGTTTTTGTGATTCAATTTGTATTAAAATCAATTGGCTAGTTTGTTAAAAGTTGTTATGGTAAAGACAATAGACAAGTGAGAGTATCATGAATTTCGAAAGTTAGTTATAACTTTTTCTTTGATTCTCCTTTGCCTGTTATAAGTTGAATTACACCATTTTTGTAAGTATTTAATTGATTTTCAATCAATAACATTTAATCTTCTCTTTTTTGGTTAAGCACTTGTTAGTTAGAGTTGATTGTTCAAGAGCAATTCGATAATTGCTCTTTAGATCTCTTAATTTCCTCTTTAATTTGGAGAGTTAAAATATTAACGTCAGAGCCGATCTTTCTTGGATTTGTGAGTAACGCTGTGGCACAATACTAAAATTCAGGAGTTGGTGAAGGAATCTAGATAATCTTCGTGGGTCGTTTGAAGGTATAAATAGAAACATGATAGAATCATGAAGTATTGTGGGGGGAAATTTTTTTTCTTTTTTGGGTGGTGGGGTGGTGGGGGGGGAAGGGGGTGGAGATAGTTAGCCACTTTAATAAAAATAATTACACACATATAATCGTATTTAGTGGCAGTTTAATATACAGTTTACAGTTAACTTAGTAATTTCTGAATTTGACAGCACATCAGGCACCCAAATATGCGATTTTATTCCTATTTTTTAGGCAAAACTCCTATCTTCCATATCAATTACATCCTCATCTACTATATTCAGATAAAATACTTTTCATTCTATAAAAATATTATTTCATAAATTTACGCCAAAAATGTAAAATAAGATTATTTTTTTACAAATTATACTCATACCTTAAAAATACTTGATATATTTTAGATATAAGAATTTATATGATGTATATACTACATAAATATTTATCTAACAAATGGTATTTTCAATGAAATAATTTATATCATAAATATTCATCCCATAAATTTATACCAAAAATATATAATAAACTGACTTTGCCACGAATTATATTTATATCATAAAAACACATAGTATATTTTAGATACAAAGAGCTTATACCATATATATACTTTTAAGTATTCAAATTTGATAAAAGAACTTTTTTCTTATTAAAAAAAAATAATTTCAGTGAATTAATTTATATAATGAATATTTATCTCATAAATTTATACAAAATGTAATAATCTGAATTCTTCATAAATTATATTTATCTATATTCTATCTATATTTATATCTATATCTATAATTTATATCTATTATATATTATATATTAAAAGTGTGAATATCCTTGAAAAGGTGATTTAAACTTTTTGTCCTTCGTTAAAAGTCTTTACTTTAGACAAAATCATCTTTTCACTATTTTTAATTAAAAATTAAAATTTTAATTATTTTTTCTGATTTAGGACTTCGAAACCTACTAAAATTAGTTTTTGCCTTATTTAAATATATGTAATTTTTTCTGATTTAATACTTTGAAACCTACTAAAATTAATTTGTACCTTATTTAAAATATATGTAATTTAAGACTTTCAAACCAACTATTACTGTATATTAATTTTTCATAAGCATCGTGTGGCAGAGAGCAGTATGCAGAATTTTAACACGGACTTCACCGGCCTGTGGTGGAGCCATCTGCACGTTCTCAATCACCAAAGGCTTGTTGGGTTCCCAGGACACCGCAGCTATACACCCATTTCACAATCATTAGGGTTCACAAAAATGCAAGTGACACACGCATATATACACTTCTGTAAGTAGTGGTGCAATTGTATGTGTAGAGTGGGTTTTAAGTATCAGATCTGCCTTTGATAAAGTATGAATTGAATATGCATAGACCATACTCCATAGTAAGATAAAGATGCATAGAATATAGAAAAAGTACCTTTGCAGGTGATGACTTGACCTTGTCTAGCCATGATGTTCTTGGAATTCAAATTATAGACCACATAATCAAACAATTCATTGAGATTTGTTCTTTGAATCTCTTCGATCACTTTTCTCTTTTCATTAATTGAGATACTCATTAATTTCTTTTTGTTATATTACAGGTTTCAAGTTTTAGTTATAATTGCGGGTTTCAAGCTTTTGTTATATTTGCATGTTTCAAGCTTGCAGGTTTCAAGTTTTTGTTATATTCAATGGTAAGTTTTTTCTTGATTTGGGTTGATTTGTGATTACTTTATTTCATGATTATTTCTTTTCGTAAATTTGATATATATATTTATATATATATATATATCCTCCCGGTCTTAGTCCAACAATCTTGTTAGAGTATCCTGTTTTCCTCTCAAATTCATTGTTATCATTTTCACAAAAAGGATATCTACTTCATGTTGAGTCAATCCGTGTTTGTATATATATTGTGAAAAAAAGCTCCTCTTTAAAAGAATTGTCTTACCTTAAGAGAACTTTAGATTGAGTTGGTTTAATGAATGAATGTTTAATGACAAATGTCCTATGTTTGTCCTAAGGATTTAATGTATATAAATTTTATCAAGCACCATTTTGCATTCAATTCTTGTATGTTAGGAAAGTGGATGTGTTTCTTTAGCATGAAATAATTAATTAGTTCATAGCATGAATTCTTATGGGTTTGGTTTTGATTTACTTTAATGTTTTGAAACATTAGTTTTTCCCTTTGGTCTAATATATTTTTTTTTTTGACAAATTAAAGACGCAAATCTACTGCAACATGCAAAAGGAGTCCATCTTCCACCTAATATTTCGATTTACATAGTCAATAGAGAAACCATTTTAATAAGGTATTGATATATAATATTTTTATATTTATTTTTGTATGATTTATGTTTGTTTTTTAACTTATTATTGTGGCAGAGATAGGAGTTGGGGATGATGAGTTTCTTTTTATAGTTTGAGTCTGTTCACACTTTATCTATTGATAATTCTGATGATTAGCCACATAATTAACTATGTCACACATCATTCGGCCTTACCAATGGTTTTGTCTCAAGTCATGATACATCTTGGTTTTAAGGTTCTATCAGAAATAGTCTTTCTACCTTTTGAGATAGCGGTAAGGTCTACCATCACAAAATCCTACTTTATAGGATTGCATTGAATACATTATTGTGTTTTTGTCTAGAATTTCAATCTTGAACTCAAAAATCTATACGATATTATATGTTGTACAATAATTAGTAATTAGTCATGTTTCCCTTCACTTCTTTTATTTTTTAATGTTTCTTTATTTAGAAGATTTTTTACGTAGCTTTCAACTAATAGTACTCTCCATCATTTTTACTTATCACATTTAGATTTTGCATGCTCATTAAAAAATTAATGATGACATGAATTTCTACTAGTTGATGTTTATTATTAGATTTTAAAAAATTGATTTGAAGAATAAATAATCAATGTTAGAATAAAACATGAAAAATATAATTGTCTTTTATTGGTATGTTAAAAATGAAAATTATTTTTTGAAATAATGAACAAGAAAAAGTGAATTGATTCTAAATATTTTGATTGCGCAAAACTAATATCAAAAGAATTATAATTATGTTAAATTGTTCAAATTAAATGTGGAATCAAATAGACATAATAGTTCCTTATGAAATGTATTGAAACATGTGTGTGTGAATTTGAAGGAGAGAAGTTAAAAAAGAAGTTTAAAGAATATTTAAAAAATTTAAAATATGAAAAATTAAGGTATCAATGTTATGAATACTTATCAAGCTCAATGTGATTTACTGATTTATAATGAAGGTTAGAAAATAAAAAACCTTGAGACATTTTTTACCTAACTTTTTGAAATAAAAAATAATTTTTTTTTTAAAAAAAAGAGAAATATGAACGTTGACATTTATAGAATTTGCATGAAGTCATGAACTTATAATATCTTTCAATTTTTACTTCTTTAAAAATAGTGTCTTATACATACGATCAAAGTTTTATAGTTATAATAACCTACTTCCTTTACCTGAAGAATCACATCTGGTTTAAATAGTCACAACGACATTAAAAAGCTCTTCATAATAAGGAATCTCAAAAAAAAGCTAAAAAAATAAAGGGAGGTTGAGTTATAGGTTTTTCTATGTGTAACTTAAGTATTACATAGATTTAGGAGCCCTTATAGTTTATTATATAATTATTTAATTATTACCAAATAATGTTTTAATGTTAATTAAAATTGAGGGTAAAATATGAAAAAAACAATTATGTTTTTCCTCATATGTCAAAAAAACAACAAGTTTGTCTGACAATATTTTTTCAATATACTAAAAGTAGATATTCAATAATACTTGTTTAGTTTAAAACATCAATGGACAATTTAACATTTCTACCCTTTTTTTTTCTACTATTAAATACTATATATCACTTAATACATTTACCATCGCAATAAATTTATTACATTCAAAGTGCGATATAATAAAATTATTCATATTATTAACTTGACTAAATTATCCTATTTACTATTCAATTCAATTTAATATAGTGTTTGACCCTTTTGCAACACATTAATGTCCCCCCAAATTTTATGAAGAGGACAAAAGGTAAAGAAAACTAATGAGATTTTAATTTTCAAAAATGACAAGCAGTACTTCTTTGTTCTTTTTTAGTTGACATGATAAAACTTTGCACAACCATCAAGAAAAATTAATTAGGAATGTAATTTGACTCATATAATCCTTATTAATCTTTGCCTATTTATGTGTATTAATTGTCGAATAATTAATGCTAAGAACAAATTTGAAAAAGAATTAATTATTTTTTATTTTTTTAAATTGATCAGTATTTAAAAACAACTATTTTCAGTATACATGACAACTAAAAAGAAACAAAGTGTATTATGAATAATTTTTTTTAGTAACGAAGACAATATCTAGGAACAAAAAGAGTACTAAACAAAATGAAGTTTGTTATTAAATTGAAGGTGCTCGA
Organism: Capsicum baccatum var. pendulum; assembly: GCA_030864225.1. Lineage (NCBI taxonomy): Eukaryota > Viridiplantae > Streptophyta > Magnoliopsida > Solanales > Solanaceae > Capsicum > Capsicum baccatum. The sequence goes on along the minus strand of CM061558.1, from coordinate 66,560,020 downwards.
AAAACTATGATATTTAGTTGACGCAGAGACGATAATTCTTTTTTATTTATATTATTTTTTGCAATATATTTTAAAAGTGTTGTACTTAAAAATATAACGAACATAAAATAATTTATATTTCAAGCATTTATTATTATTAATGATATATACACGTGCAACACACGTATACTAAACTAGTATTATAAAATATATGATATATTGTAAATATAAGAAATTTATGCCATACATACATTACATATAAAAAATTTATATGTAACAATATTACTAATACTGATTTTATATGAAAATAAGGAGTGACATTCGAATTAAATGGAAGAATCTACAATGAAATTATTGAAATCTTCAAACGTAGTGACTGATGAAAACTTGGATTGCATAATAGTGGCCTGACAAAGATCTCGGTGGCAGGTTTTGTGATGTTTTTCAGTGAGAGTCTTATCTGGGTAGCCGATTCAATCGCTTTCGAGAATTCAGATTGATCGATAAGCAAGGAATAAGAGAGTTAGGAAATAAAGACGAGAGAACATTTACTTTGTGAGGAAATAAAGACGAGAAAACATTTACTTTGTGAATGGTAACTGTATAGTTTTTGTTGAAAGTGGTATGTTTGTAATATTTAAGAAATATTATTATTTATATAATTAAGTCTTAAAAATGGTCTCAATTATATACAAAAAAGCTAAATAATTTACAATAAAAATAGCGAAGTTTTTGTTTACAACAAAAATAGTCATTAGGTTATCCCCCCCCCCCCCCCTCCCCCACCGCGTGCTTCTTTTTTTTTTTCAGCAGTTGTTTTAATTTTTTATTTTTATGTTGCGTTTTTCTTTATTTAAAAAAAATTAAACTTTTTCAGTATAATTGTTTTCATGTATCAATATTGTATAAATGATGTATAAACATCTATATAAGATGCACAATTAGTTATGTAGTGTATGTATATGTATCGATATTTCATAAATAGTTATGTAATGTATAAGTAATATATTGGTGTTGTATAAATAAAGTATAAACACGTATAGATAATATACAAATAGTTATGTAGTGTATATGTAATATATTGAAGTCATATAAATAGATATCTAATGTATCAACATTGTATAAATACAAGCGTACATTAATATTGTATAAATAGTATTTAGATGTTTATCGATATTGTATAAATAAATATGTAATGTATTGACATTATACGAACGGTGTATAATCGTATATTGATGCTATATAAACAATTGTAGTGTATCAATATCTATATTTATTTGACTATCATGTATCTCCACCTTAATAAATTAAAGTGTAACAAAAAATAATAAAACAACACAAATATTTGTTTTTCCAAAAAATGTGAAACAATTAGAAAAGAAAAAAAAATTAAAAAAAGTGCAATAAAAAAATTTTAAACAACGATTATTTTTTCAAATAGCACATAAAAAAAAATTACAAATAAAATGGCCAAATATCCAAATAGCCAAACATTCAGATAGATGACAAGTTTTGGTATTAATCGGCAGACCGGCAGTTTTTAGTAGATAATTCAAATGGACATTTTGCATAATTTTTTCATAAATATAAATAAATAAATAAATAAATAATACGAATAATTTCATGAAATCATATGAATTAAAGATTGAGAAATGAGAAGAAAATGAAATATAAATAATATACCTCTATCAAGCTAAAGTAATTTTTTAGAGAGTAAGACCAAACTCTCTAAATTTTAGCACCTCCTTTTCTCCCACTTTACCCAAAGCATGACCAACACCCATATCCCCAACTCGATTCCACCGGAACCACCCGACACTCAGGATATCCATATGTCCATTGATCCTCCCATTAAGTTGTCTTACAACAATATTGTCAAGGAGCAATTAACCTCACTGGAACAAAGCTCACCGGGAATTGACCTTATCCCGCTGAATTCAACCTTTAACCCTGATCCAGAGGGGGTGAAATCAATTTATCACCAGAGGAAAAAACAAGACTCTACGAACCTTGAAAATTCTCCATCATCATCAAATTGGTGGGGAAGAAATTAAATCATTCTTATCTCAAAAATAAAACTGATCGATCTGTGGAAATTGAAGGAAAACTTTCCACTCATCGATCTGGGAATGGATTACTATACGGTGAAGTTCTCTGATAAAGAATCACAATGACGAATCTTGCAAGAGGGACCCTGGTTCGTGGCTGGTTCATATCTATCGGTCAGGACCTAGGAACCAAACTTCATTCTCAAAGAGTCGACTATCGAATCAATTGTCATATGGATCCGTCTTCCCCAATTACGAACGGAGTACTATAATGGCTCTATTATGGAGAGGGTGGGAAAAAGGTGGGGAAGCTCCTCAAAATTGACGCATGCACCTCAGCAACACTCAGAGAAGATATGCGAGGATCTGTATACAAGTTTCCATGGATGCTCCCCTTAAATCGAAAGTTACCATCAGAAGGCATAAACAAGTATCATATATGAGGGAGAAGGTTTCCTTGGAACTACCTGTTGAAAGCTGGGATGTACCTCAAGCTCTTGCACCACGGAATTACCAAGGAGGGACACCACCAGCACAACCCCTCAACAATAATCAAATCCAATGAAGGCTCTTGGCAAACGGTCAGTTTCAATCGCCGGAAAAAGGATAAGTTAAAGGCACCCCCCAAAATGCACAACTCGCTCAGAACGTTAAGGTGAAATCGTTCGATGTCGGGTCAGGTAAGTTCCTTGAATCTCCAGTAGTTATCTCTTCTACTGGATCCATTCCAGTGATGCGGCCTCCACGAGCGGCGCCAAGGGTAAGGGGTTGATGAAGATGGTCTCTAACCTTAACGAATTGGGTCAGGGTATTATGCCTTTAGATCACAGGCCTCCCCAAATGGTAAACCTTCTCTCAGAACTAGGAAAAGGCCAACTCTCAAGGCCCACAAAACCTGGGTGAGACCAAAGGGAAAGGGCCTAAAAAACTCTCTGAGGCCCACATCAAGAGATCCAAATCTTCTTAGTTGGGCCTGTTTAATTCCAACCCGAACAAAACCGTTCCAGACAAGTCTCTCTCAGCTGCTGAGCTGGAAAGTGATCTAAAAATCCCTCCTTCACTCTCACCCTCTGGGAACCAAATGACAAGACTTCCCAAGGCACCATGACGGCGCACATCAATTATAATTCTGATACTACTCTTACCAATGTCACTTCATTTACTGACGCATGCGCTAGTAAGAATGGAATGTGGAAGGTGATCTCCCCAGATGAAAAATCCTCCTCTCTTCCTATTTCTAACAACCTCATCTTCTTTAGTAACTCCAGCTCTAAAGAGATTACCCAAAATTCTCTAAATGGCCTCTTTAAGCAAGAACCTCTCACCACTAGATATTTTCACAACAAAACCTCTGGAAAAGGACCATATCTCGACCTCCTGGCTGGAGATTTGTCTCTCACAGATGGTCATACCTCTCAAACTCCAATTTGAAGGTAGAATCCTCATTTTACAAATCCAGGACCCCCACTACCTATCCCAGCTAGTAAGGGGGGGTCTAAACTAGGGCCTATCCAACTACAGCCAGAATGTCTGGATAGCCACTATGATGGGTATATTCAGCTAGAACCTAATGAGCAACATTTTCCTAGAAATGATCCCAATAGAGCTAAACAACATGTGCCAAAGTTTCTCCTTCACCCTCTCCCCCCCAAGCAATGATGAACTTTCTGTAGGAGGTCCTAACTTTTGAGCAAAACTCTGGGGGCCTCCCCAACCACTAGCCCAGTTACCTCCCTCATGTCCATCTCTTCTTTCTTTGTCAGTGGAGATGAAAGAGAGGTCAAAAATAATGAAAATCCTGAGGAAAAGCAATTGAGAGATGAAAAAGATCCTGGCCTCCCTAAAGGTTCTCCAGACAGAGGTTATCAATCTAGGAAAACAATTCAGTCATCTCTTCGAGGATTTATAAGCGAACTCCTTATAGTCCTCTTGACCCAGGACCTCAGCAACTTCAACTTAGAAATTAAGCTGCCAAGTCCAGTGATCTTCTACTCCTTCAAGATGAGTCCTGTCTCAAAGAAGAGGAAGGGACCAATGTCAGCTCAACCAACCCCCCTGGATAAGGGCAAATGGATCATAGAGGATCCCTACAAACTGAACTCTCCCCCTCCCCAATGAATACAATCATATGAAATGTTAAAGTAGCCAATAATGCCGAATTTAAAAGGCATTGTCATGCTATGATAAACATCCATAATCCATCTCCCCTAGACCTTCTTAAAACTAGGATGGGAGACCACAAAGCTCTCTCTGAAATGCTGGGCTATAATAGCCAAATTCAATTCCCAGCTACTGGGAATTATGGGGGGATAATAATTATGTTGGATAACTTTTTCCTTGGCATCCAGGATATTTCTATCTTTCCTCACGGGATTCATGTAGCAATCAAGGTAAACAACCCTCCTTCCTACTGGGTTTTCAATGCGCTATTTATGCTAGCACAAATTTTGAGGCCAGACTCACCCATTGGGATAACCTGATGGAGTTTGCAAATTTCATTAAGGATACTCCCAATATGCTCTGGTTTATAGGGGAGACTTCAATGAAGTCCTCAAGGCATCTGAGAAATATGGTGGCAACTGTATTAATAATAATAGGGCTGATGTTTTCTAGAATTGCATTAACAAGTGTAGCTTAATTGACCTAGGCTTTTAAGGTAGTAAATATACCTGGACAAAAAAAAGGTACAGGAACAGAAAAGAACTCATCCTTGAAAGATTAGATAGATATCTAGCAAATGAAGCCTAGCTTCACCTTTTCCTTGAGACTACTGTCTCACACCTCCCCAGAACCCACTCTGACCACTGCCCCTTTCTTGTGAATATCCACAATAATCCTCCCTCTATGAACAAGCCTTTCAGAGTAGAATCTATGAGGTGCTCCCATCCTGACTTTATAAATATTGTCAGGAGCTCCTTCCAGAACAATATGCCTCTCATTGAGACCATTTCCTGCCTTGAAACTCAAGCCAAGACCTGGAATAGAACCACTTTTAGGAACATCTTTCACCAAAAGAAAAGGATCTTAGTCAGGCTTGCTAGGATTAGGAAATCCTCCAATTATTCCTCTAGTTTTTTCCTTCAAGACCTAGAGAGAAGTTTAACTAGAGACTTTAGCAATATCCTTAGACAAGAGCATGAGCTCTAGAGACCTAAGTCTAGAATAAATTAGTTTTCTGAGGAAGATGCCAATACTAGGTTCTTCTACTCTAACACCCTAAATAGGAAAAGTAGAAACAAAATTAATGTTCTCAAGGATGAGAGCAATGTATGGATCCATTCTACTAATGCTATTAAGGATCACATCACCTCCTTCTACAAGAATCTTTTTACTACCAACCACTCCTACTCTGATACGGAACAAATGGTCATCTTATCTTTTGATGACATCTTTGGAGGCCAACACATCGAGGCTCAAGACTTGGTCACCTCGAGGATACGAGAACATGCATGGAGGACCCCTTTTGAGCCTACCATTGAGCATACCATACATCAAGGTCGTGAGTGAAAGATTTCTTGGAGCATTGAAGACTTGAGGACTCACGGCTTTGGACACTTAATGGCTCATAATTTTGGAGTCATCTTCATTGAGGACATTTTGGTCACTTCACTTTGCCCAAAATGCACTCCATGGCCACCCCTATCATTAAGGGTAGTGTAGTCATTTTGTATTCTTTTGTAATATACTATAAATAGGATATTTTAGGTCTTCTCTTATTAGTTGTTTAATGATAAAAATATAAGACATTGAAAATCCTCTCTCTTGAGAGTAGACCACCTTACTGTAGTTCTTAGTTAGGGCTTGGATTATCCATTGTAGTTTAGGGATCCTCTCTTTTGATAGTAGACCACCTTAGTGTAGTTCTTAGTTAGGGCTTGGATTAGCCAGTATTGTTCTTTTCTTAGAAACGATGGATCTTGAGGTGAGTTGATTCCCTTGACGATCATCATAAGAGTGTGGTGTTGTTGTTACATTCATTAGTTTTTTTTTAGTTTAATATACTCTTTAGTTCCTAATCTTTGTACTAATCTATGTCTTACTATTTATCTTTACCTTTCTTGCAATTGTGTTAGTGTTTGTATCTTGTAATCATCTGTTCTTGTTGAATCTAAATATTGTGTGCATTGTGTTCATCTTGTTCTTGTTGTATTGTTTCTGTTTTTGTGTTAAAACACCTTGTAAACTCATGATACTTGTGTTGTTGTTGTTGGACGAAACTAGCACTCAAAGGGGTCCTCGGGTTGCTCTCAATGTGTGGACTATTTTGTGTAGTTTTTTTACCTTCCGTGCTTTTTCTCGTATCATTTGGTATTAGATCCATCATTGATTTCGTTCCCTCGATATCAATCTTGGGTTTGGTAATTTAAAAATCAACAAAAAAAGTGTTAGAAAACTGAAAAATAAAAATGAAGCAAATCTGTCCATTTTTATATCTTGGCCGAAATTGTGTTGTTGTAGTTGTATTAGCCGAGTTTGAGTCTAGATCTAGGTGTATTTTTACTTGTTTTGTTGTTTCTTTTGTTAGATTTTTTCTTCATTAACACCATTGAGTCAGGATCCAAGTTGAGCTTGAACGATTCTTGTTGGTATTGTTGTTGCGGTTCCAAACTTGAACATTGTTAGTGTGTTTGGGTGTTGTTGTTGTGGACTTAAATTTGAAGGTGTGATTTGAACTCGTGTTGTTGGTATTTTGTTGTGAGTTTTAAGTTTGAAAAAGGTGTTGTTGGTTCTTGTAGCTCAACGTGAGACTTGGTATTCAAACTTCTATTGAATATTCTTGTTGTTCTAGACCAATATTCATGTATAGTTGCAAGAAGACTCTTTAATAGTGTTGTTTGATCCAAACCCAAGTAGTGGGAAGAGAAGCCCTTGTATTTGTCTTGAAACTAGTCCCCATAATCTACTAAAAGGAAAAGGAGACAAAAGATCTACCAAAAAGACTGGTTACCAAAAAAAAAGACCACTTTCCTAGGTGTCCAAAAGAGGAAAGGTCCACCAATCCTTCAAAAAGGTGTCTTGCCTAAAAGGTGTAAGACAAGTCAAATCTTTTTGAAAGGTGAAAAAGGATCCAATCTTGTTGTTGTCTTCTCCAAGGGTGGGTAAACCACTTCAAGAATCGAAATTCAAACCAAAATTTCAAAGTTGGGGAAAATAAGAACCTTTCAAAAACTACAACCAATCCTAGACCACCACATCACCAAATTTTGTACAATACTGAAATTTTTGGCTCAAATCTTGGATTCTTAGTTTTATTTTGTTGATTCTTATACTAATTGGCAACTAGTAAATACCTACTAAGTTGTAAATTAGTTTTTGAATACATTTTTCGTGTTAGCGTTATTTGTGTGTTTTTCTCATTTTTAACTCGTAGTAACTTCTTTGTTTCAAATTCATAAGTCAATTTTGTATTTGTGTCTTGAGTCGATCAAATGAGAATTCATTTCGGCCGCCAAGTAGAAATGACATCCAATTGACTACCGGAGTATAAGCAACTTTCAATATTTGTCGCTCCAATTGTGAGAATCACAAAGGTGAGTGTATACGAGTGTTGGTGAGGAACTTTTACTACTAATCTTGTTTGTTCATTGTGTAGGTACAAAGGTGATATAAGGGGAATATGTCTTCGATAGCCGGGGATTATTGTGACTACGACATGGGAAACTATGATTATAGTGAGGGTTTTTATGGCTACGAAGTTGAGGGAGATTGCGGAGGCTATGAAAATAGCCATGATCAAAACTTAGGCAGATTTGAGAGTTATGATTTTGAGGGAGAAAATGAGGTGAATGAAGTGCCTAATGCTTATGCTAAATTTGGAGATGATGTAGGACCTCGTGATGGATCTTATGATAGTGTTGGGGCATGTGAGGAGTCTTACACTTCTCACTCTGAACCTTAGATTTGGTGTTAGGTATAACCCTTTCATTCGCAAAGCTTATGAGAGGTATGGTGAGAGTACACGTGAGGTCGATATAGTGTGAATGGATACTAGCTCTAGTGGAGGTTGTCCTAAGAGAAGAAGAGGGTATGTATCTCCAAAACCGAGGGGTACTCGTGTGCCTTACAATGTTGATCCGAGAAGGAGTGTACACTCCAAAAAGGTGACCATTTGTAGGATACCAGGTCATTGTGTTAAATGATAGGTACTATAGAAACTACATCCTTCCATCCATGGTTGACTACTTGGGGTTGTTTTGCGAGCCTTTAATTGTTTCATACTTCTTGGATGGGATTAAGGTTTTCGAGAGGGTCAAAGTTGTCTTCTCCCAATTTGAATACCATGACGAGGTATGGTGCGATATTCTTCAATTGACATATGGTCATGTATGCTTAGGTGCCGATTGGTTTGCACAACATAGAGTTCCAAATGTTCAAAATTGGCCTAATGTTGTAAGAGACCAGTGGGGAAATCGCCTCGTAACATACATACTGCCAGAGCCGTAAAGAGAAGTGAATACTTACTCCAATCCGAATGCTTATGAGGGACAAAAGTTTAAGAGGAGTAAGGGTGTGCAAGATGGTAATCCCAGAGTGGAAAAAGGAGAGGTTGTGTGGAGCGAAGTGAGGAAATTACCACCAAACCAAGCTAGCATTGTTTGTCCTATTTCTAAGGATATTTGTGTAAGTACCGACATGGAAAGTGAAGGAGAGCAATGCCGAAGGGAATTTGCTGCCCAAACTTGTGGAGGACCTTCATAACACGGTAAAGGAGATTCGACTCAAGAACTTCAAGGTAAAATAGTTAACTCTTACACTTTTGTGCATATGAATGATAATTGTGTGGCTAGGAGCCCATTGAGTGTGAGTAGGAGCTTAATTACTTGTGAGTCTAATAATTTTTTGCCTCTTGTTGATGATGTACATGTTGTGCGTTTAGATACACTAGTTGATCCTTTTGATGACCAAATTGACTCTTCTCGTAAGATCAATTTATGTCGACCTAGTATTGAAGCCTATATATTGAACGAAAGTACATAGGCTTGTGTAATTGGTGTTGATCAACTTATTTGTGAAAATTGTCTACCACTTGAGTATGTGTGTGATGTGATTAATAGAACTCAAGTGAGTAAAGTACTTGAACATGTTGGTCAACAAAAGGGGAGTAAACCCGAGAGTTATTCTTTGGACAATCTTGTGCTGGAAATCTCTTTGAAACTTGATATTGATCTTTTAGTGAGTGATGAACGTGTTTGTTCTGAATCTGCCTGTGAAATAGATAATGCTCTCTTTAGGTATAATGTCTTATTTGAAGATGATATAAATACTCCTAATAGACGTAGTGGTGAAAATGATGGTATAGCTTGCCTTGGAAGCTATAGCCTATATGCTAACCCACTATGGTGTGACAGTATTCCTCCTAAAAATGACAATCTCTTCTTGAAAGGTAAGAATACTCTTAAGGGCAAGAAATATGTGGTCTTGGAAACTACTTCTTTTTTTACTTTGTGTGACTTTATTGTTGAGAGTACTCATGGTGATGATTGGGAAACTAGTAGTGAGTACACACATGAGGACACCTTAGTAGAAGTCGACTTGAGTGATACCTTTCTCTACTCTCTATTTGCTTTGGATGACATGTATGCTATTGTAGAGAGTATGTCATTTAGTTTGGGTGGAGACCACGGGAAAGGGGGGTGTTTTCTAAACCCATGTCTATGGCCACTCTTTATGTTTGACCCTGATGCCAAATGTATAAATGGTGATGTTGGTGCACCCAACTTGTTGCTTGGTCTACATGACAAGCAAAGTGTCACTCTTGGTGAATCCCATAACCAAATCCTTCGTACATCTTTCATTGGGTTTTTAATATTTCGTTCAAAGGATCCTTAGTTATATTGCAAACATGTGCAACCTTGGTATATTGAGATGATTTGTTATGCTAACCCTAACCCTCATTCCATGAGGAGTTTGTATTTGTTTGTCCTCTCTTCAGTTTTGCAAGGTTTGGATTCGAGGTCAAATCCTCTTCAAGAACGGGGGGATGATACGGGACGAATCATCTTATCTTTTGATGACATCTTTGGAGGCTACCACATAGAGACTCAAGACTTGGTCACCTCGAGGATACGAGAACATGCATGGAGGACCCGTTTTGAGCCTACCATTGAACATACCATACATCAAGGCCGTGAGTGGAAGATTGCTTGGAGCATTGAAGACTTGAGGACGCATGAATTTGGACACTAATGACTCACGACTTTGGAGTCATCTTCATTGAGGACATTTTAGTCACTTCACTTTGCCCAAAATGCACTCTATGGCCGCCCCTATCATTAAGGGTAGTATAGTCATTTTGTCTCCTTTTGTAATATACTGTAAATAGGATATTTTAGGTCTTCTCTTATTAGTTGTTAAATGATGAAAATATGAGACATTGAAAATCCTCTCTCTTGAGAGTAGACCACCTTAGTGTAGTTCTTAGTTAGGGCTTGGATTAGTCAATATTGTTCTTTGCTTGAAAACGGTGGATCTTGAGGTGAGTTGATTCCCTTGGCGGTCATAATAAGAGTGTGGTGTTGTTGTTACATTCATTAGGGGTTTTTGAGTTTAATATACTCTTTAGTTCCTAATCTTTGTAATAATATATGTCTCACTATCTATCTTTACCTTTCTTGCAATTGTGTTAGTGTTTGTATCTTGTAATCGTTTGTTCTTGTTGAATCTGAATCTTGTGTGCATTGTGTTCATCTTGTTCTTTTTGTATTGTTTATGTTTTGGTGTTAAAATACCTTGTAAACTCGTGATACTTGTGTTGTTGTTGGCGGAAACTAGCACTTAAAGGGGTCCTCGAATTGCTCTCAATGTGTGGACTGTTTTGTGTAGTTTTTGTGCCTTCCGTGGTCTTTCTCATATCATACTTCCCTTGGAATAGTCAGTCCAACCCTTCCTCAAGGGGTTCCATCAGGATGGAAGACCATGACCCCCTGGATAGTATCCCCTCCCAAGAGGAGATCAAAAGAACTCTTTTCTCCTTCAACCCTAATAAAGCTCCTAGCCCTGATGGCCTCCACCCCTTCATGTACTAAAAATATTGAAGCATCCTAGGTCAATCTGTGACCAAGTTCTGTATTGTCACCTTCCAAAATGGGTCCATGGATCCTAAAGCAAATACCACTTACCTTTGTCTGATCCCTTAATGTTCCAATGCCTCAAATCTTAAGAACTTCGGACTTATTGGACTCTATAATACCCAATATAAGCTTGTCACTAAGATCATTGCTAGAAGACTTAGACCCTTCCTTTCTGACATTATTAGTCCCAGTCAAGCTAGTTTTCCCCCCTAGGAGAAGGACCTCTGACAATGCCATCATTGTCTAAGAGGTCATTTCTCAGTTCCAACAAATAAAAAGTAAACAGGGTCACATGATTCTCAAGATAATCTGGAGAAGCCTTTGATAGACTGGAATGGTCCTTCATCAGGCAGGTTCTTCACTTCTTCAGAGTCCCCCCTAAACTGACCTCTATCATCATGACTTGCTTTTCTACCTCCTCTACCTCCATGCTTGTGAATGGAGAAAGAACTGAGTTTTTCCAACCCACTAGAGGTATAAGACAAGGGGACCCTATCACCCCTTACCTCTTCATTATGTGCATGGACCTCCTTTCTATGAGAATTGATCATAAGGTTGATATTCTTGCTTGGAAACCCATTTCCATCAGCAAGGGGGACCTCCTCTTTCCCATTTATTCTTTACTGATGATTTAACTCTGGTTGTCAAAGTCACTGAAAACAACTATGCCACCATTAGGAATGTGCTTCATAGCTTCAGCATCCACTTTGGCCAAAGAGTCAATCAAGAAAAATCCAAAGTGATCTTTTCCAACAACTGCACACTGGAAAATAGAGACCTTTTCTCTCTCTCTCTCTCTATAAAAACCTCTTAACTCTTTTGGAAATACTTGGGTCTCTCTATCCTGCACAGAAGACCCTGCAACAATGATTACCGATTCATCATTGATAATATGAATTCTAAACTGGCAGGATGGAAAACTAATTTCCTTTCTGTGGCTGGGAGAATTACTCTGGCTAAGTCCTCTCTAAATAGCATCCCTACTTATGCCCTGTAATTCACCCTTCTTCCCACTAAGATTCTTACATCCATTGACAAAACCCAGAGGAACTTTGTCTAGGGTTCTATAATGAAAAATAAAAAAGATGTATATAGTCAATTAGGATATCCTTACCCTATCTAAGATGGGAGGTGGGTTGATATCAAAGAGCAAACCTCAAGCATGCCACCATGAGTGCTAGTCTAGCCTGGAGATACCTCCACAACCATTCCAGACTTTGGGCCAACATTCTTAGACATAAATACATCATAAGTCCCTGCCTAGCATCCCTGGTTACTCCAGAATCTGGAAGTTCATTCTTCCAGGAGGGGAGCATAGTAAGTTGGAGGCCCAATGGTTAGTCCACAATGGTGCCAAAATTAAATTCTGGTTGGATAGAAGGATTTCCCACTGAGAACCAATTAGAAGCATGATCCAAGGTCCTCTCCCAGCCTCTCAAGTAAACCTTATTCTTGCTGAGGTCTAGAATGAAGGTAACTGGCTCTTCCAAAACCTTCCCTCCAGCTTTCCTAGGATCTGATTACCAAAATCAGGTGCTCCTTCAGCTCCAACCCCAGAACCCCCCAATGACCACCTCATCTGGGGTTTGAATGGCAATGGGCTCCTCTTGTCAGAGTACTCAACTCTCGCCAGAAGGAACCTGTCCAGTCTTGTGTCCTACCCAAACCCTTTTGTTTGGATCTAGAAGTCCAATTGTCCTCCTAAGGCAAAAACATTTCTTTGGTTGGACCAACACAATAGACTTCCTACCCCTTCCTTCCTCTCGATGAAGGGAATCTCTATCTTTTCCAATTGCCCCATCACTAAGGTGACTTCTGGGACACCCTTTTCCTCAAAGAAGATAAGACCCACGATTTGGATATTGACAACTCCTTTCTAGCAAGTGGCATAACACCTAGACCCAGCTCAGACATGCCAAGTTTGACCATATCCTGAATTGGTACACCATCCTTATTTTCAGCCTTTACGATATTTGGAAAAATAGGAATAGACGAGGGATAGTAAGAGAGATAGTTTCAAGTATCTCGGGTCCGTAATTTAGGATAACGGTGAGATTGATGAGGATGTATTGCACCGTAATAGGGCGGAATGGATGAAGTGGAAGCTCGCTTCGGGAGTGTTGTGTGATAAGAAGGTGCCGCCCAAGCTTAAAGGCAAATTCTACAGGGTGGCAGTCCATCTGGTCATGCTGTATGGAGCGGAGTGTTGGCTAGTTAAGAACTCCAACATTCAAAAAATGAAGGTGGCGGAAATGCGGATGTTGTGTTGGATGTATGGGCTGACTAGGGGGATAGAGTTCGAAATAAGACTATCAGGAAGAAGGTTGTTGCAACTCCAGTGGAGAATAAGATGCGGGAAGTTCGATTGAGATGGTTCAGACACGTGATGAGGAGGGGCATAGATGCCCCGATTCGTTTGTGTGAGAGGCTAGCTTTGGATGGTTTTAGGCGGGGTAGGGGTAGGCCGAAGAAGTACTGGGGAGAGGTGATTAGGTAGGACATGAAGCAGGTACAGCTCACTGAGGACATGACCCTAAATAGGAAGATCTGGAAGAAGTGAATTAGGGCAGAAGGCTTGGGTCAGTTTGGGTCGCTAGTGTAGGGAATTACTTGGTGGGGGTATTATTCTTGTTATGATACCTTGTTTCATGCTTTATTACGAATCTGTTTACTTTTCTTTGTTTACTATTACTTGTGGGTGTCGTATTTATGTTATGCCATCTTGTTCCATGATTTACTATGAATTTGTTTAGTATTTCGTGTCTCGAGCCGGGGGTCTATCAAAAACAGCCTTTCTACTTCTTTAGAGGTAGAGGTATGGACTGCGTACATCTTACCCTCCCCAGACCTGACTATGTGGGAATACACTGGGTTTGTTGTTGTTATTGGAAAAATAAGAATAGAAATGTCTTTGACAAGAAAAGGGACAGGCCCTCTTTCCATCAGATTATGGAGAAGCAATGGAATATCTCTATTTGGCCACTATGATAGGGCCCAAAAAAAACCTCCAAGATGATCAATATCAAATGAAACCCCCCCCCCCCTTCCCCCGCCCCTTAGGGAACTACTACAAGCTCAACACTGATGGTTCCTGCCTTGGGGGCCTGAGTAAGTGAGGTATAGGGAGAGGTGAGTAACAATGCTGGGGGATGGGTAAAGGGCTTCTCTAAGGGTTACCCTCGGACTACAAACAATCATATGGAGCTCCTAGCCCTTAAAGAGGGCTCAGAACTAGTTGAAGAATTCAACCTAACCCCTATCGAAATTAACATTGACTCTTTAGAAGTTCTTCAAATGTTGTCTAAAGGCAACCTATTATACAATGACATTATTGACATTTGCAGGTCAAAACTAAGAAAACTAGGCAACCTGAGGGTGCTCCACTGCTATAGGAAACAAAATGGACTAGCTGATGCGCTTGCCAAATGGGGAGCAAAATCAGAAATCCAACTAGGGAGATTGCTTTTTGAAGTTCCAACGATGTGTGCCCATAAAGCTATATGGGCAAACATTGCAGGAACTTATTTTACTAGATTAATCAAAACTTGTAATGATCATTCCCAAGTGGAAACACTTCTATTGTATTAAACCCCGACTGAGCAAAACGGGTGAACAACTGTTTTCTTATTTAATGCAATGTCTATTAACCAAAAAAAAAAAAAAGAAATATAAATAATACAAAATAAAAAATATTTTTTTTTAAGAAATTAGATAATAAAATTAAAAAGAATTTAAAATAATATACATAAAAAATAAATTAAAACAGAAAAAATAAAAATAGAAATAAAAAGATGAAATTAAAAAATAACTATCTCGTAATAACACCATATAATTACCAACAATTCACAGTTTCCTCTGCGAATTGGAGTGTGTAATTAATTACCCTCTTTCAATTACACCCAATTAGCTGCTGACCAACTAATTATCTGACCAACCAACAATGTTAAATTGTTCAATTACTCCCAATTACACTTCAGCCAATTCCCAAAGTGGCTTTCCAAACAAGCCATAAATCAAAAACAAAAAAATGAATTCATTTGAATACTGTGCAGGGAAAATAAAAAAGGCTATCAGGAAGGCAATGCGGTCGAATTAGATTGGGATGCTTCCAGTTTTTTTTTCTCCCCTCATTTTTGGGTTTCAATATCCAATAAAAACGCACTAGTCGGATTAATTTGAATTCTCCTGGGCAAGGGGAATGAAGCACTTCCAACCAAAATGTTTTCTATTTTCACCGCTCAAATACAAGATATTTAATTAAGAGAAATCCCAATCATTCAACCACTCTTTTAATCGAAATATTTAGTTAAAAGGAACTCAACTATCCAACCACACCCTTTCACGGTACCACTGGTACATAACAGGAGTGTGTTATTTATTGGTGAACAAGAAATGTGGTCACTGGTCATGGTTGAGAGACATTTGAAACTGAAGAACTCAATCTAGTGATCGGATCTAATGATAAATTTTAGCTGAATGCTTTGGCCTGCACTGATATAGCAAAGGCAACTCGAGTATCAATTCTTGTCATTCCAGTGAGGACCAGTTTTTTTTCCCTCAAGAATACGAAGAATAGAATGACCATTGACAATATTCAAACCAAAAATTGCATCACCGTGAAAGAAATTATTTGATCAGTTAAAGCCTGCCTTATTTGCTGGACAAATGCGCCCACTATTGAATGCTGCTTCTGTGTCCATTTGGTTATTGCACAGATCAACAGCACTAACGCTAGATGCGTTTAATTGTTCATGGCGCTGGAACTGGAGCGGGAGTTATTGGGCAAATCTTTGCAAAGATTCTGCTATAAGCTTCCAAAGATGAAGGTTTTATATAGTTTTTACGACTTTTTGCGTAAACACTTCGTTAACTATAACCAGCTAAACTACACTATATAATATACACTTTACAGTACCCATTTATATGACTTAAATCCTAAAAGTCATGTCATGCTTACCCTCCCAAAGAATAGACATTGGAGTATTAGTTGCATGAAATTTCGTATTGCAACGTAAAGAAATGAAGAAAGACCCATCTCCAAGGTCTTCATTCTTTGCAGCCCATTTCTCTAATCTTCCAGCTTACACACCAGGTAATAAGTTCAACGAAATAGCCATCAGCTGCACTTGTGAAGTCCCGGTTTCCATTAGGCCATTTCAAGACAGGGAGTTGTGAGGAACGAACATAGACAACCATCTCCAAGTGGGTGGCCACAAGGCATCCGAATCACAGACCCTTGGGTAAAAGGTCTGCAGGCTGTGTTGTCTTTTAGCTGTTCATACAGAAGCAGGTATCCCACCTTGAATTTTTATCACCTTTGCGAGAAGTATGGGTGCTTTAGAGCCTCATCAACACTTGGTCGATCTTCCTGAAATGAAGATGCAGTCCAACATAATACAGAATCAACAGCCCGAAACGCAAATAGAAAACAAATGCATCAAATTTAGGTTTTAGCATTGACTGTTTAAAGACGGCTTACAGGATTCCATTGTAATAATTCACGTACTAATCGCAATGCCCATATGTTTGGGAACCTGCAGCAATCAAATAATATTTTTAGTGAGCTGGCAATTTGAAACTTTGTTGTGTCTCATAGATTGTCCTTTTTGAAAAGGGAAAGAGGGCCTCGGGATTCCGGTTAGGGGTGCGCAGAACAGACATGAATACGAACCCTATCTTCAGAGGATCCCTGTCTTTTATTTGACGAGAAAAGAACTCTTCAGAGCACTTCCACGGAGCTGGTGAAGCTGAGGCCTGAATGAAGAAATAACAATTGTCAAATGAATCCCGTAGCTCTAAACATTTCCCATCTCTAAAGATTATCTCAGGAATAAAAACAGGTAGTAATAAGGCTGTCAACGGACCGGAATCGGAACCCCCGGACCGGTTTGACCGGATCCGGAACCTCATTACCATTTTATATCGCCGGAACCGGAGTTACCGGAACCGGAATACCGGAAAATTTCCCTTGTTCGGACCAGTCCGCTAGCTACCGGTGTGGAACCGGAACGGACCGGAGCGATACCGGAACGTTACCGGCATATCGCGACTACCAGTTTTTTTTTTTTTTTTTTTAAGTTTTAATTTAAATTGTAACTTAATTGAGATTAATATATAAGTTATATATATATATTTTTAACTTATATAGTTTATATAATTTATTAACTTTTTTATAATAAGTTTAAGTTTTAATTATTGTAAAAGGTTTTAAATTTCAACTTAAAAAATATATGTTAAGTTAATATAATATTTTTAGTAAGTTTAAGAAATTAAAATTTTTTCTAACTATATAAACTTAAATACTTAATATAATATTTATTTTTTTTCATAATTGCAACAAACAAAAGAGAAAATTTAAAACAAAATTAGACGAACATTTATTATAAAGATATTAAATGTAAATCTAATCTACGCAGCCACCTTCTAGGAAGGGTTCTGTGTGAATTAGATTTCTATTGTACAATCTTATTAATATCTAAATTGTCTATAATTTTTTTGGCGTAACTTTTCTAATTCTTCGACGGATAAATCCTCCGGAATTGGTCTATTTCCTTGTTGCTTCATTGCTTCCATTCCATCATCACTATTTTCGTCAAAAATTTCATCTATTTCGTCTTCAATATGGGGCGGTAATTTGGGGAGCCCAAAATTTCTTCGTTCGGCATTGATCCAATCTCTAAATAATACCGAAATCTCCAAACTATCCCTTGCTAACGAATACCGATGATCTCCTATTATAAATCTTCCTGCGCTGAAAGCTTGCTCCGAAGCAACTGAAGAAGCTTGAGCTGATAACAAATCTCGAACGATCCTTGAAAGTTTTGGAAATTGTCTGATCCGGGTCTTCCACCACAATAAAAGTTGTTGTTTTCCAGTTTCATCTCTAATATTTTTCCGGTCCTGCGAAAGATACGAATCAAAATCATTACTCCTACAACATTGAAGACCAAGTTCTTCGCCCATCTCGTCATCTAAATCATCATATCTACGTCTAGAACTAGGAGGTTCAATCGGCCCAATATTTTATTTCATAACTTGATACAAGTTATATAAACTCCTAGCTGTAGGTACTATGTTAGCACAACAAGTTTCAACTGATGGCTTTTGATGAAGTCCAATTTCTAAATTGTTGTATAATTTTCTAACCAACATCATTGTACCATGTTCTTTATAAAATGGGTTTAATAAATTAGTTGTTAAAATAATTTGTGGAATTGAGAAATAATATTTTTAAAATTTTTCAATCATAGCTTCAATTGCCTGCTCTCTCTCTCTCTCCCCCTCTAACGGCTCTCTCCCCCTACCTTCTCTCTCTCCCTGGGCCCCGGCCCTCCGTCGCCGGCTCCGACCTGACCCGATCTCCGGCCCTCGGTGCCGACCACCCGTCGCCGCCCTCGGCCCTCGGCGCCGATCCCTGACCCGATCTCCGGCCCAGATCCCCGGCCCAGATCCCCCGGCGCCCCTCGGCCCAGATCCCCCGGCCCAGATCTCCGGCCCCCGGTTCTACCCTGCTTGCCCCCCCCCCCCCGAGCATACCCCCCCTTCTCCGTTCACACCCCTCCCTCGCCGGCTCCGGAGAGATCCAACCCCCCCCTCGGTCCCCAGCAGCCGCCGCTCGGTCTCAACCAACAGCAGCTGCCGCTCGGTCTCCGGCCGTCGACTGGTCTCCGACACCCGCCGCCCGGTCGCCAGCAGCCGCAGCTCCATCTCAGCACCGGAACTCCCCGGAACTCGGTCTACGCTGGGTTTTGGGTTTCCAGCTTCGTCGACAAGCGTAACCCGATGACTTCTAACCTTTATTATTTTATTTCATTTCATTCTTTAATTTCGCTATTTCATTCTTCGTATTATGCTAGTATTATCCCCTGTACCTTGACTTGCGTTTGCTTTGTTGATATTTTCTGTTGTCTGTTGTTGATATTGTCTGTTGTCTGTTGTTGCGGTTGCTGTTGTCTGTTGTTGCTGTTGCTGTGGTCGTTTCTTGCCTTTGAGTATATTTTCTTATATTTTCTTGTTGTAGTGGCTGTGGGCGGTAATGGTTGGATAAGGTCATGTTCGAGGGGGTTGGGGCGTGGGGTCGTTGTAGGGGCGGGGGATGAGGAAAGGGCGGGAGTGGGAAGGAGGCCAAGGTTTGGCCGCGGGGGTGGCAGAGGAGGGCGCATGGATAGCGATGGTAGGCTGAGGGTTGGGTCTTGGAATATAGGGACCCTTCAGGGTAAGTCCATAGAGCTCGTGAAGATTCTTAGGAAGAGAAGGATCAATATCGCGTGTGTTCAAGAGACCAAGTGGGTAGGGTCTAAGGCTAGGGATGTGGATGGTTACAAGTTGTGGTACTCGGGGAGCGAGAGGAGTAGGAATGGAGTTGGCATCTTAGTAGATGAAGAGCTTACAGAACAGGTAGTGGAGGTGAAGAGGATCAACGATAGGTTGATGAGTATTAAGTTGGTCATTCGGGGGTTTACCCTGAATGTGTGTAGTGCTTATGCACCGCAAGTGGGCTCGGAGGGGGAGGAGAAGAGGCGGTTCTGGAGGCTTTGGAGGAGGTGGTGAGAGGCGTGCCTAGCTCGGAGAAGATTGTTGTAGCAGAAGATTTCAACGGGCACATCGGGGCATTACCGGGAGGCTTTGGTGATGTGCATGGTGGTTTTGGTTTTGGGGAAAGAAATGAAGAGGGGGCTACTCTATTGGAATTTGAGAGGTCCTTTGGGCTGGTGGTGGTGAACTCGGGCTTCCCGAAGAAGGACGATCACCTGATCACCTTTCGAAGCGCGGTAGCCAGGACCCAAATTGACTTTTTGTTGCTTAGGAAAGGGGAGAGGGTGTTGTGTAAGGACTGTAAGGTCATCCCGAGTGAAAATCTCTCGACCCAGCATAGGCTCTTGGTTATGGATTTGGGTATAAAGAAGAATAGAAAGAGGAGGAGTAAGGAGTGTAAACCTAGAATTAAGTGGGGCGGCTTGACGCCAGTGAAGGCGTGGGAGATAGGGGAGAAGTTGGCAGAAATGGGGGTATGGGAGTGTAGGGGGGACGTGGATAGTATGTGGGATTGAGCGGCTAGGTGCATCAGGGAGAATGCAAGGGAGGTGTTGGGAGTCTCTAGGGGCCGGGCCGGGCATCATCGAGGGGATTGGTGGTGGAACGACGAGGTGGAGAAGAAAGTGGGGACCAAGAAAGGGGCGTATGCTAAGTTGGTTGAGAGTAAGGACGAAGAAGAGAAGCGAGTAAACAGGAAAGAGTACAAGCTAGCTAGGAAGGAGGCTAAGTCAGCAGTCACGGCGGCTAAGACGGCCGCTTTTGAGAGCTTGTATGCAGGGTTACAGGAGAAAGGAGGGGAGAAAAAGTTGTTTAGACTCGCTAAGGCTAGGGAGAGGAAGAGTCGTGACCTCGACCAGGTGAGGTGCATTAAGGGGGAGGACGGTAGAGTGTTGGTGGAGGACGGCCACATTAAGAATAGATGGAAGTCGTACTTTCGTAGGCTCTTGAATGAAGAAGGGGATAGAGCTATTGTGTTAGGGGAACTGGAGCACTCAGAGGAGTGGGGACTTTAGTTATTGTAGACGTTTTAAGGTAGAAGAGGTTAGAGAGGCTGTTCGCAGGATGCGGAGGGGTAGGGCGACGGGGCCAGATGAGATACCGGTGGAGTTTTGGAAGTTCGTTGGAAAGGCTGGTGTAAGGTGGCTGACTGAACTGTTTAACGAAATCTTCAAGACGGCGAAGATGCCGGAGGCATGGAGGTGGAGTACCATAATCCCTCTCTATAAGAATAAGGGTGACATTCAGAGTTGCAATAACTATAAGGGGATTAAGTTATTGAGTCACTTTATGAAGATTTGGGAGAGAGTGGTCGAGGTGAGGCTGAGACGGATAGTGTCTATTTCGGAAAACCAGTTTGGATTTATGCCTGGCCGCTCGACGACGGAGATAATTCACCTGGTACGGAGGCTGGTGGAACAGTATAGGGAAAGGAAGAAGGACCTGCACATGGTGTTTATTGACCTGGAGAAGGCATAAGACAAAGTCCCCAGGGAGATGCTTGGAGGTGAGTGGAGTCCCGCTGGCATATATCAGAGCAATTAAGGATATGTATGATGGAGCGAAAACTCAGGTGAGGACGGCGGGAGAAGACTCCGAGCATTTCACTGTCTTGACAGGATTGCATCAGGGATCTACTCTTAGTCCCTTTTTGTTTGCTTTGGTGATGGATGTGTTGACGCGGCGTATCCAAGGGGAGGTGCCGTGGTGTATGCTTTTTGCAGACGATGTAGTTCTGATTGATGAGACTCGAGGTGGAGTGACTGACAAATTAGAGGTATGGAGATAAACTCTTGAGTTTAAAGGGTTCAGGTTGAGCAGAAGCAAGACGGAGTATTTGGAATGCAAGTTTAATGATGTGAGGCTGGAGAATGAGGTGGTAATGAAGCTGGAATCACAGGAGGTATGTAAGAGGGACAGTTTCAAGTATCTTGGGTCCGTGATCCAGGGTAACGGTGAGATTGACGAGGATGTCTCGCACCGCATTGGGGCGGGTTGGATGAAGTGGAAGCTCGCGTCGGGGGTGTTGTGTGATAAGAAGGTGCCGCACAAGCTTAAAGGCCAATTCTACAGGATGGTAGTCCGCCCGGCCATGTTGTATGGAGCGGAGTGTTGGCCAGTTAGGAACTCCCACATCCAAAAAATTAAGGTGGCGGAAATGCGGATGTTGCGCTGGATGTGTGGGCTGACTAGAAGGGATAGAGTTCGGAATGAGACTATCAGGGAGAAGGTTGGTGTGACTCCAGTGAAGTGCAAGATGCGGGGAGTCCGATTGAGATGGTTCGGACACGTGAAGAGGAGGGACATGGATGCCCCGGTTCGTAGGTGTGAGGCTAGTGTTGGATGGTTTTAGGCGGGGTAGGGGTAGGCCGAAGAGGTACTGGGGCGAGGTGATTAGGCGGGACATGGAGCAGTTACAGCTCATCGAGGACATGACCCTAGATAGGAAGGTCTGGAGGACGCGAATTAGGGCAGAAGACTAAGGCCAGTTTGGGTCGCTAGGGTAGGGAATTACTTGGTGGGAGTATTATTCTTGTTATGATTCCGTGTTCCATGTTTTATTACGAATCTGGGTGCTCTTCTCTGTTTTCTATGACTTATGGGTGCAGCATTTATGTTATGAAATCTTGTACTGTGCTTTACTATGTATTTGTGTGGTGTCTCCTGTCCTGAGCCGGGGGTCTATCGGAAACAGCCTTTCTACTTCTTTAGAGGTAAAGGTATGGACTGCGTAATCTTAACCCCCCCCCCCCAGACCCCACTAGGTGGGAATACACTGGGTTTGTTGTTGTTGTAGCTTCAATTGCCTCTATGTTAGGACATTTTTTTTTATATTTAACAAGTACTTTAGAAATAGCAGTAATAGTTACTAAAACAGAAGAAATAGTTGGAGTATATTGAGCAGATACTGTGTTCGTAGCTTGATAAAAAGTTTTCAAAAATTTACAAAGTTCTTCTACTTCAGTCCAATCATCTTCATCTAGCATTAAATTAACATCCTCATTATAACAATTATAAACTAATTGTATAGGTTTACTATATATAATAGCAACTTCAAACATTTGAAACAAAGAATTCCATCTAGTAGGAATTTTTCTATATGGAAGGCCACATTGTTCACATTTACGTTTAAAATCATCCATTACAGCCTTTTTTTTATTTTTAAACATAGAACTACAAGCAATTCGCACTTTAACACAACCATTTCCAAACAAATGAATACCATCATGTACTATCAAATTTAAAATATGTGCAGAACATCTAACATGAAAATGATCTTGATACATTAAACATAATCTAGTTTTTGACTCGTCAATAGCTTTCAAATTATTAGAAGCATTATCTAATGTGCATGCCATAGGTTTACCAATAAATCTAAAATATTTCATGCTCTCCGCTATTGTATTAGCTATATACATACCGGTTTTAGACTCATCGACATATTTATAAGCAATAATTCTTTTTTGCATGTTCCAATCGTGATCAATCCAATGAGCCGTGAGAGTAAAATAATCATTACCGACAACACTAGTATCCATATCAGAAGTAACAGATATTCTACCATCAAATAAGCAACGAAGAAAATGACAATGTTCAGATTGAAATTTAAAAATATCATTTTTAATTGTATTTTGTAAAAAACCTTTAAAAGAGGGATTATATACTCGTTGAATATAATGAATAAAATCGGGATGCGAAGGAAAACTAAAAGGCAAACCCATAACAGCAACCATTTTCGCTAGTTCTTCTCTATCTACATCTTTACTATATGTCGAGGATGAACTTGCTTCAGCCGGGTTAAACATGTCTAAACGTGTTTGAACCATATTACCTCCTACAGATTCATGTACAAATGTTGTACCATCTTTTTTTGCCTTAGCCTCGTTTTTTAGACGAATAAATTCTTTATTACATCTCATCAAATGCGAAGTTAGCAATCCTGTCCCGCCATTTTTCCCCCCAGTCAAATGTTTAAAAACATTCTTGCATTTATTGCAAGTAGCAGTACTTTTTACCCTATCATGCTCCATAAATTTCCAAACTAAAGACCTTTTAGTACGTTCGGTACCTTTGGCCCTAGTAAATTCCGGTAAAGGGGACAGTTCTTCACCGTGTTTCGGTAATTCCGTAACCGGACTAGTAGGGGTAGGGCTATCACCTAATTCTTGTTCTTCTATATCATCTTCCTTTGGTAAGTCTTCCTCAAAATTATTATAACGCCTATTCAGGGTCTCATTATCTAATTCTATACCGATACCAATATCGAAACCATTAGGTTGTGATAATGAAGTTTCATTAAATCTACCCGGTAATGAACTAGTACTAGCCTTACTTTTTTTATTTCTACGAAAGACCTTACCAAAATTTGATTTTTTACCACTACTATTTTTTTCAAAATCCATATTTCAAAATAAAATATTAAAACAACCAATACAAAATACAAATTGATGTTCGTAAATAAAAAAAATATAGATAATTAACGTAAATAAAAAAAGATTAAAGTTGAAACGAATATACCGAACGTCTGCGTAAAAGCAGACGTATAACAAATGTCGAAATTAAAAGATGATAATTGAAGCTTGTAATATCTTCAAAAAATCTTCAACTCCAACTAATATAATAAATGAATTCAACTAATATAATAAAACTAGAAATATTTAGAGAGAATT
Source organism: Capsicum baccatum var. pendulum (assembly GCA_030864225.1). Lineage (NCBI taxonomy): Eukaryota > Viridiplantae > Streptophyta > Magnoliopsida > Solanales > Solanaceae > Capsicum > Capsicum baccatum. The sequence continues at coordinate 66,535,720 of CM061558.1, read as the reverse complement.
TGAGAGAATATTAAGAGAGAGTATGGAAATTGATAATATTTGTGTGGAAAAAATAATTGAAATGAAGTATATTTATAGTAAAAATTTTAAGGGGGGGGGGGGGGGGGGGGGGGGGGGGGGATAACGGCTCAAATTTAAAAAAAAAAAAAAAGGCTAAATCTGTTAAATTTACGAACCGGAAACCGGAACCGAAAATACCGGAATTTTTTGTAGGTCCGGACCGGTATCGTTTTCCGGAACATTGGGTACCGGTAAACCGGAACCAACCGGACCGTGTCGTTACCGGTATCGGAAATCAATCGAAAACGACACTACCGGAATGGAACGGAAAGTTCCGGTTCCGTTGCCAGTCCTAGGTAGTAATATCAAGTGGCAGACCTGAAAAACAATGAAATTCAATAAGCTCTCAGAACAGATGGTGGAAAGATATGAAGTGTGAATAATTCAGTCTAGTAGTTAGGCTAAGAATCTAGGACTGGCAACGGAACCGAAACTTTCCGTCCTGTTCCGGTAGTGTCGTTTTCGATTGATTTCCGATACCGGTAACGACACGGTCCGGTTGGTTCCGGTTTACCGGTACCCAATGTTCCGGAAAACGATACCGGTCCGGACCTACAAAAAATTCCGGTCCGTAAATTTAACAGATTTAGCCTTTTTTTTTTTTAAATTGGTTTGCAACGGCTCTTTTGGCCGTTGCATTTGAGCCGTTATCCCCCCCCCCCCTCCAATTACCTCCCCCCTTAAAATTTTTACTATAAATATACTTCATTTCAATTATTTTTTTCACACAAATATTATCAATTTTCATACTCTCTCTTAATATTCTCTCAAATTCTCTCTAAATATTTCTAGTTTTATTATATTAGTTGAACACTTGAAGTTGAGGATTCATTTATTATATTAGTTGAAGTTGAAGATTTTTTGAAGATATTACAAGCTTCAATTATCATCTTTTAATTCCGACATTTGTTATACGTCTGCTTTTACGCAGACGTTCGGTATATTCGTTCCAACTTTAATCTCTTTTTATTTACGTTAATTATCTATATTTTTTTTATTTACGAACATCAATTTGTATTTTGTATTGGTTGTTTTAATATTTTATTTTGAAATATGAATTTTGAAAAAAATAGTAGTGGTAAAAAATCAAATTTTGGTAAGGTCTTTCGTAGAAATAAAAAAAGTAAGGGTAGTACTAGTTCATTACCGGGTAGATTTAATGAAACTTCATTATCACAACCTAATGGTTTCGATGTTGGTATCGGTATGGAATTAGATAATGAGACCCTGAATAGGCGTTATAATAATTTTGAGGAAGACTTACCAAAGGAAGATGATATAGAAGAACAAGAATTAGGTGATAGCCCTACCCCTACTAGTCCGGTTACGGAATTACCGGAACACGGTGAAGAACTGTCCCCTTTATCGGAATTTACTAGGGCCAAAGGTACCGAACGTACTAAAAGGTCTTTAGTTTGGAAATTTATGGAGCATGATAGGGTAAAAAGTACTGCTACTTGCAATAAATGCAAGAATGTTTTTAAACATTTGACTGAGGGGAAAAATGGCGGGACAGGATTGCTAACTTCGCATTTGATGAGATGTAATAAAGAATTTATTCGTCTAAAAAACGAGGCTAAGGCAAAAAAAGATGGTACAACATTTGTACATGAATCTGTAGGAGGTAATATGGTTCAAACACGTTTAGACATGTTTAACCCGGCTGAAGCAAGTTCATCCTCGACATATAGTGAAGATGTAGATAGAGAAGAACTAGCGAAAATGGTTGCTGTTATGGGTTTGCCTTTTAGTTTTCCTTCACATCCCGGTTTTATTCATTATATTCAACGAGTATATAATCCCTCTTTTAAAGGTTTTTCACAAAATACAATTAAAAATGATATTTTTAAATTTCAATCTGAACATTGTCATTTTCTTCGTTGCTTATTTGATAAATTTGATGGTAGAATATCTGTTACTTCTGATATGGGTACTAGTGTTGTCGGTAATGATTATTTTACTCTCACGGCTCATTGGATTGATCACGATTGGAACATGCAAAAAAGAATTATTGCTTATAAATATGTCGATGAGTCTAAAACCGGTATGTATATAGCTAATACAATAGCGGAGAGCATGAAATATTTTAGATTTATTGGTAAACCTATGGCATGCACATTAGATAATGCTTCTAATAATTTGAAAGCTATTGACGAGTCAAAAACTAGATTATGTTTAATGTATCAAGATCATTTTCATGTTAGATGTTCTGCACATATTTTAAATTTGATAGTACATGATGGTATTCATTTGTTTGGAAAAAGTTGTGTTAAAGTGCGAATTGTTTGTAGTTCTATGTTTAAAAATAAAAAAAAGGCTGTAATGGATGATTTTAAACGTAAATGTGAACAATGTGGCCTTCCATATAGAAAAATTCCAAAAGAAATTCCTATTAGATGGAATTCTTCGTTTCAAATGTTTGAAGTTGCTGTTATATATCGTAAACCTATACAATTAGTTTATAATTCTTATAATGAGAATGTTAATTTAATGCTAGATGAAGATGATTGGACTGAAGTAGAAGAACTTTGTAAATTTTTGAAAACTTTTTATCAAGCTACGAACACAGTATCTGCTCAATATACTCCACCTATTTCTTCTGTTTTAGTAACTATTACTGCTATTTCTAAAGTACTTGTTGAATATAAAAAATATGTCCTAACAAAGAGGCAATTGAAGCTATGATTGAAAAATTTTAAAAATATTATTTTCCAATTCCACAAATTACTTTAACAACTAATTTATTAAACGCATTTTATAAAGAACATGGTACAGTGATGTTGGTTAGAAAATTATACAACAATTTAGAAATTGGACTTCATCAAAAGCCATCAGTTGAAACTTGTTGTGCTAGCATAGTACCTACAGCTAGGAGTTTATATAACTTGTATCAAGTTATGGAACAAAATATTGGGCCGATTGAACCTCCTAGTTCTAGACGTAGATATGATGATTTAGATGACGAGATGGACGAAGAACTTGGTCTTCAATGTTGTAGGAGTAATGATTTTGATTCGTATCTTTCGCAGGACCGGGAAAATATTAGAGATGAAACTGGAAAACAACAACTTTTATCGTGGTGGAAGACCCGGATCAGACAATTTCCAAAACTTTCAAGGATGGTTCGAGATTTGTTATCAGCTCAAGCTTCTTCAGTTGCTTCGGAGCAAGCTTTCAGCGCAGGAAGATTTATAATAGGAGATCATCGGTATTCGTTAGCAAGGGATAGTTTGGAGATTTCGGTATTATTTAGAGATTGGATCAATGCCGAACGAAGAAATTTTGGGCTCCCCAAATTACCACCCCATATTGAAGACGAAATAGATGAAATTTTTGACGAAAATAGTGGTGATGGAATGGAAGCAATGAAGCAACAAGGAAATAGACCAATTCCGGAGGATTTATCCGTCGAAGAATTAGAAAAGTTACGCCAAAAAAATTATAGACAATTTAGATATTAATAAGATTCTACAATAGAAATCTAATTCACACAGAACCCTTCCTAGAAGGTGGCTGCGTAGATTAGATTTACATTTAATATCTTTGTAATAAATGTTCGCCTAATTTTGTTTTAAATTTTCTCTTTTGTTTGTTGAAATTATGAAAAAAAATAAATATTATATTAAGTATTTAAGTTTATAAAGTTAGAAAAAATTTTAACTTCTTAAACTTACTAAAAATATTATATTAACTTAACATATATTTTTTAAGTTAAAATTTAAAACCTTTTACAATAATTAAAACTTAAACTTATTATAAAAAAGTTAATAAATTATATAAACTATATAAGTTAAAAATATATATATATAACTTATATATTAATCTCAATTAAGTTACAATTTAAATTAAAACTTATAAAAAAAAAAAAAACTGGTAGTCGCGATATTCCGATAACGTTCCGGTATCGCTCCGGTCCGTTCCGGTTCCACACCGGTAGCTAGCGGACCGGTCCGAACAAGGGAAATTTTTCGGTATTCCGGTTCCGGCGATATAAAACGGTAATGAGGTTCCGGTAATGTTCCGGATCCGGTCAAACCGGTCCGAGGGTTCCAGTTCCGGTCCGTTGAGAGCCTTATAAGAATCTAATATCGCCAAAAAAACAAACGAAATTTGAAAAACCTCTTTGACCGAACATATCTGAAAATGCCACCTGCTACCAGCTAGGATTTTCCAAGTGCAAATGTGGAATAGAAGTGACTCAGGACAATTCACTCTAGTCATCAGACAAACGTCATCTCACGAAACCATTAGATTTAGAAATGTGGAAAAGCATATTGAAAACTAAATGTGTTCCTCTTAAAATGGGGGAGGTTGCACCACTATCTAAGGGACCAGATCCCTTAAAGTCTGTCACAGGCAATAACACAGTAAAGCAGTAGGGAAGCTAAAAGTTTGTAGGAATTTAAAGAACACAAGGATTTAACGTGGAAACCTCCTTGCTCAAGGGAGGAAAAACCACGGCTTACCCTCACAAGCACTCAACAATCCACTATAATCAACCTATTGATTACAGACTCACGGCTTACCCTCACAAGCACTCAACAATCCACTATAATCAACCTATTGATTACAGACCCGATTTGAACCTAACTCTAGGCTCCACCTGCTTGTAATAACTCTACTACAAGCATACCATGACAACTCTGCCAAGAACTCACTTCAATATTGATTAACTCTAACCAATATATAACTTAGGTAACTCTACCTAAGCACTTTCAGGAAAACAAGAAAAGTGTAATTCGATTACAAACTCAAACATGACTCAAGAACACTCAATATTTCAACACACACAGAAACTACGAACTTGAGCAATGTTGCAAAGTTGAGTTTTCGCTGATTTTTCACTTGAATGATCCGATAGCAAAAACTCACCAAAAGAGAAGCATTCTTTTCTTTTATAGTGAAATAATGATTAAGGTAGAAATCTAATTGAGCTAGGTGTCCTGATGGGTACAAGCTCACCTGCGCAGTTTGTTACACTAGCAGACAAAACTGCGCAGGATAGTGACAGCTGTATTGAATTCGTGAAGACCCAAGGATCTGGTCCCTTATTGTCAGCTGCTCACCATCAAAGCAAGATATAGCAATTTGAGGACCCAGGGACCTGGTCCGTTGTTATCAACTGCTCATCATCAAAACAAAATATAACAATTTTCCCCCTTTTTAATTATGACAAACCAGCCATAGATTTTGAGCATCAATGTTCATTCATCACATTTAATCAGAGTGATCACCACTACTGTCGATGAATGTTCCCCCTATCTCTACGCAACTTGCTTCCCCTGTCAATATATCATGCAACTTAGAGACCTGGTCCCTTGTTGTTAATTGACAAACAAAAACTCAACTCATTCACTATGTTTCAATGCTCCCCCTGTCAATCTACTTGCATTCAATGTTCATTGTTCCACCTATCAAAATACTTCCCCCTATCAATCTGCCTTCATGCTTCACCAACATTCTCCCACCTATCAATAGGCCTTTCAACATTCAACACATATGCACCAGGTACCGGTCCCTAATGTATCATGCAGCACACACTGATCCCTACCACATGAATTCAATATTCCCCTTTGGCATCATTGAAAAGTGATAATAGTACACCAAGAGTAAAATAAGCACAGGTTAGTTAACTCATGGCCACTGGGGCAATACTATCATGAAGAACAACTTTAATATAAAGAGGAAACAGATGAAACACACAAACAAAGATTCATTCATATGTAAAAGGTAAGTATTATTTCAGTGCATAATTTAAATGTTCCAAAGAAAAAGCCACAAGAATGATTAGCAGGTGAAGGACTTGGAAAAAAGGGTTTGGAGAAGTAAAGCCATGTTATTATTCAGATGCCTGATCTCTGCATCCTTAGCAGCTATGTTGAACTTCAACTCCTCTACTATCTTGCTAAGCGCACCTTGAGAGATGTCGCCTGATTTCTTTTTCACACGCTCAGTTTTGACCAGAGTCTTTATACCAAACAGTTGTAGTACAGTTCCAGGAGCTCTATCTTCATAGACAATACCAAAATGATCAAACACTTTATTTAACCAGTATCCATAAGGCATGCTATGTTTTTCATTTTTTCTATGAACAATTTTATGTATGTGCTCCATCATTAACTCAGGTAGACTAATGTACTCAAAACAGCTAAGACATTCCATCACATACAAATCAGTAGCTGAAGCAACGTTCTTCTTTTGTGATCTGGGCAGAAATACTTTGTTAACAAAATCAAAGACTAATTGTAACTCACTCTTGAGTGATTTCCTATTTACTGCAGCCACAGAGTTTCCTTTAACCTTTGATGCTTTTGCCAAAAACTCTATTGAGCGTTATTGCTTTAAGACAGTCCTCACACCACTGATAGGAACATCCAAAATTCTCTCAAGCAATGCAACATCATCAGACTTTTCCCTTGAATTATAGAAATCATCTTCAGTCTGTCATTAGAAAAATCCAATGTGGAATAGAATTCCCTGAATACTTCATCAAAGCCTGTAGGAATGGTCCTTCCATAAGATGGAGCCATCCTTGATGTTTAACAAGTTCAACTAATTCCATCATACTTGGTTCTGTTAACACACTTTCCTTAGGACCAAACACACTCTTTCTTCAACTATTTGAAAGCAAGAAGAGATTTTCAGCAACCCGGGCATCATCCATTAATATGCTACCAGAAACATTATGATGCTTCAAGAATGATTCTTCACCAACAAGTTGAGTGAAGGAGGAGTTTGGATTTGGAAGAGTAGGAGAAGAAAGGTGTTTTTCAAGAAGATTTGAGAGAGGATTTTTATCTATGCTAAGCTCAATCCTTTAAAAGACACGAGAATAGGGAATTTGCAGCCAGTTGGAAGTCTTTTCCCAGGAGGGCTGTTTTTTACTAGATTTTTTCTTTTGACAAGAGAAAAATTGGGTACAGCAAGATTTAAAGGAACAAATAAGCACAAGGGTTTTTCTAAGAGTGAGATATGATCAATTTCAATTTTGAGGCGACTCATCTTTCTTTTTAGAATAGGACAATTTTCTGACACAAAGAGAAAGTGGACGCGGCTTTTTTTGACAGAAAAATGCACATTCACGATACTAACTTGAAAGATGGGACCAGGTCCCTCTCTTTCTTAAGTGAATCCTCAACTTTGTGCATATCACATTTGTCTTCCTACAAAGTTGTTCCCATGGGTGTATACCTGCAAGGGTATGATACTAAGTTAGACCAACAAGTACATACTTTCCCAAGGATATCTGTCTCCTGATCATAGCCATTTAGGAGAAAAAATGATTCATCTAGTAGGTTAGGTTATTTTGAACAACCCCAGCCTCATCCTGTTTTTCACAAATTGTTCCTTGTGAAGTACCTTAATAAATATGTCTGTTATTTGGTCTTCATTCTTGCAAAACTTCGTGCAAATAGCTTCTTTCTCAACATTGTCTCTCAGAAAGTGATGTCTCTTGGCAATGTTGAGAGCACTTGTGTGATCCCTCTGAGACAATCCCAAAATCCTTCAGTTGATATTTGATCCATAACAATTGAGCACTACAAGAAGTTGCAGCACATACTCAGCTTCAGCAGTAGATAAAGCAACTGAATTTTGCTTCTTAAAACCCTAGGAGATTAAGGAAGAACCCAGAAAATGAGCCATTCCGGAGGTACTTTTTCTATTCACTAGATATCCAGCATAATCAGCATCAACATATCCTACCAAAGCAAAACTGTCTCCAGAAGAATAATACAGGACCAGGTCCCCGGTACCTTTCAAGTACCGGAGAATTCTTTTTGCAGTTTTCCAATGAGACTCCTTAGGACAGGCCTAAAATCTTGCACACATTTTCACACTAAACACAATATCTGCTCTACTTGCAGTGAGATATAGTAAGGATCCAATAATTCCTCTATATATGATCTCATCAACTGAGGGACCAAATTGATCATTATCCATCTTGGAGCTGGTTCCAATTGGAGTTTCAATTGACTTGGCATTTCCCATGTTGTATTTCTTCAGTAGCTCCTTGATGTACTTCTCTTGATTGATCATTGTCCCTTGAGAAGTTTGCTTGACCTGCAAACTTAGGAAAAAACTCATGCTCATTTCAAATTCACTCCCCATTAGCTTTGCAAACTCTTCACACAAGGATTCAGAAGTAGCTCCAAAGATAATATCATCAACATATATCTGAACAATCAGTAAGACCTCTGGACTTTAAAAAGAGTATTGCAATTTTCCCTCATTTAAAGCCATTTTCAAAAAGAAACTTCGAAAGTCTCTCCTACCAAGCCCTAGGAGCTTGCTTCAACCCATAGAGAGCTTTGTCCAATTTGAGTACATGATGAGGAAAATCTGCATCTTCAAAGCCTGGAGGTTGTTTGACATAGACTTCTTCCTTCAAGTTTCCATTTAGAAAGGCACTTTTGACATCCATTTGAAAGAGCTTGAACCCCATATAAGCAGCAAAGGCAATAAGAATCCTGATAGCCTTTATCCTTGCTACAGGGGAAAATGTTTCATTATAATCGATTCTTCCCTCCTGGTTATACCCTTGAACAACCAGCCTTGCTTTATTTCTATTGATAATTCCTCGTTCATCCTGCTTATTTCTGTACACCCACTTAGTCCCAATAATTGTTTTGTCATCAGGTCTGGGGACCAGGTACCAGACTTTACTTCTTTCAAATTGTTGAAGCTCATCTAGCATTGCATTGATCCAGTCAGCATCTTTCAGAGCTTCTTTCACATTTTAAGGCTCAATTTGGGACAAGAATGCTGAGAATGCCATGGAATTTCTGTGTTGAGCTCTTGTTTGTTCTCTAGATTCCAGAGGTGTAGTCAGATTCTCAAGTGGATGAGAAGATTTGTGCCTCTACTTTGACCTTCTAAGATGAGTTTTACAGGACCAGATACCTAAAGAACTGACCTGACCCTTCTTTATATTCTGGAATAGGGATTTGTAATTGAGATCTGGATCACCATTACTTTCATCATTCCCTTCTGCATCAATTTGTCCTTGACCATCATCTTCATCAATATCATTCCTTTGAACAGGAATAAGTTCTTCTATGTCAGAATCTTCATCATCTTTCCTGACTCATCAAGGACCAATGCACATTCTCTACAACACACAGAGTTCTCAAATTCTGTTACATAATCAAATCTGAATTCAACAATCTTACAATTTAACTTCATTTAAAACTTGCTTGGCAGAAGTAACCAGAGCCTCATAGATTTCATCCTTGGTTCTCAAGAACATTTTCAAGTGAACCTGGAGAAGTCATCCACAATGACAACCACACACTCTTTTTCTCCTTTACTTTGAACTTGATGTTTGAAAATTTCAGCTTTGGCATCACACAGATCAGGTCCTTTGAAATCAATTGTTTCAGCATGTCCCAGCATATTTCTGATCTTCTTGACTTTGAGAATAACTCTTCCAGACTTCAAGCTTGACATTGCATTTCTATCAGATGAGAATTTAACCTTATTTTCTTTTCCAAATGAGACACCTCCACCTTGAAGTGCCTTGAGCGAGAGAATACAATTAGACCTTCCAGTCATATGTTTTGAAATGGACTAGTTCTGACTGCAATCCCTTTCTCCCACCTACAAGCTGTGAGAAAATATAAGAGAAATATTATTGAATCGTTTTAACTACATTATTACATTGAGGCTCTATTTATAGATACTACATTACAATCCTTTTCCTAATAGGATACTACATTACAATCCTTTTTCAGGTAGGATTTTATATGTTATTCACTCCCCCTCAAGCTGGTACATAGTAGACATATGTACCAAGCTTGTTATGGATGTAACTAATATGAGAATCGGTGAGGGACTTGGTGAAGATATCTGCAAGAAAACTGATAAGGACTGCTTTGAACGTCTAGGAGACCTCAATTGAAACGGAACAAACTGAAAAAAATGATACAAAAAGTAGTAAATATTATCGTAAAGTCAATGTGTCGCTAGAAAATTGCCGAAAACTGGTATAACATTTACGGGTCATCTCGAAATCAAGAGACGAGAAGATCTTGAACATGAAAGTCACCGGAAACTTAGCCGAAACATGCTCACACGCCAGATTATTAGATTTGAAGCCTTAGAAGATGAAAGTTGGGTCAAAGTAATGGAAGAGGAACATGAGCAATTTGATAAAAACAAAGTATAGACTCTTGTCCCCAAACCAGAGAATACCTCAATCATTGGAACAAAATAGGTTTAAGAAACAAAATGGATGAATCAGGTAAGATAGTTCGAAATAAAGCTTTTCTAGTCGCTTAATGCTACTCACAACAAGAGGGAGTCGACTATGATGAAACTATTGCACCAATAGCAAGGTTAGAATCTATTCGAATTATACTTGCATATGCTTCTCACAAAGTTTTAAAACTCTTTCAAATGGATGTTAAAAGTGCTTTTCTAAATGATTTCACTGATGAACAAGTCTTTGTAAAACAACCCAAAACCTAAATTTCCTTATCATGTCTTTAAGCTCTCAATTGCTTTCTATAGTTTATAACAAGCACCCCGTTACTTTTCTAAATGATTTCACTGATGAACAAGTCTTTGTAAAACAACCCAAAACCTAAATTTCCTTATCATGTCTTTAAGCTCTCAATAGCTTTCTAAGGTTTATAACAAGCACCCCGTGCTTGGTATGATGGATTAAGCAATTTCTTAACTGATCCTGATTTTATTTGAGAAAAAATTGATACCACCTTATTCATTAAAAGAACCTCCTCCGAAAATCTTATTGTCCAAATATATGTTGATGATATCATTTTTGTCAGTTCTAATGCTATCTTATGCAAGTAATTTTCTGAGCTCATGCAAAGTGAGTTTGAAATGGGTATGATGGGAGAATTAACCTTCTTTCTAGGGTAATAAATCCATTAATCAATTGAAGGTACTTTCATTTCCCAAAGTACACTAAAGAGCTCATTCACAAAATTGGGATGGATAATGCAAAATCCTCTAGTACCCCAATGAGCTCTACATGTGTTCTTGAATCATATGATGATGGTAAGTCTGTTGACGAAACAAACTATTGAGGTATAATTGATTCTTTTTTATATCTCACTGCAAGTCGACCAGACATCCTATTCAGTGTATGCAAATGTGCCAGATTTCAGTCAACTCCTAAGGAATCTCATTTGACTGTAGTTAAACGAATTATCAGATATCTTACTGGCACAAGTTCTTATAGTTTATGATATCCAAAATCTAATGAAATTGATTTAAAAGGTTTTTCAAATGCAGATCATGCAGGTAACAAAGTTGATAGAAAACGCACCATGGAAAAATCCGCCTCATGGAACAACAAGAAACAAAACTGTGTTTCCCTATCTGCTATTGAATCTAAATACATAGCAATTGGGCTATGTTGCGCTCAAATTCTTTGGATGTCTCATCAATTCAGTGACTATGATTTATCTTTCAAATCTGTGAAAACATTCTCTGATAATTTTAGTGCTGTGTGTCTGTCTAAAAATCCTGTGCATCCTTCTAGAGCTAAATATATTAATATAACGCATCATTTTATTAGAGATCATGTTTTGAAAGGTGATATTGAGTTATCCTTTGTTAATACTGATTTTCAACTAGCTAATATTTTAACTAAACCATTACTAGAAGAAAAATTTTGTTCTCTTAGAAAATCTCTTGGCATTATTGCAAAACCTTTTTGAAAAATATTTATTTCCATATTTGATTGAGTGTATATAGATGCACAAGTGTATATAGATGCACAAGTGTTTAATTAATGTTGATTTGATTGATGTTTGTGTCATTTAAATTCCTTCCTTTTCGCCGCCTGACACAAGGTTCCATGTATGGTAATTATGACGCCTCTCCGTCTTCCTAAGCAACCTTTCTTCTCTTTTCTTTTTCATTTCATATTTCGTGTCTCTCTATATATAAATCTCTTCTCTTTCTCCGTCTCTATCACTTCTCTCACACTCTAAAATGGCTAAGGGTTCAAAGCACTCCTCTTTGGGCAATAGAAAAAGTTCTCGTGTCAAGGGGAAAGAGAAAAGCCTATTCCCCAGTTCCCCTTGATTCGGACTTGTCTGATCAAAATCTTCCTCAAGCTTCCTTTGATTCCTCTCGTTCTCTTACAAGTAAGCACCCCAGCATTCCCGATGACCCTGAGTGTTCAAAGAAAGAAAGTTAAGTTTGATTTCGACAGTTCTCTGAATATCAAAACCAATTTCTGGAGCCGACGAACGAAATTCTTTTTCACTCTATAAAGGAACTATCACTTGTTCATGGTAGAATTATTGATTTAGATCTTTTCGAATCTCTACATTTTCCTATAAAATCACTTTTTGAATTTTGAAGGTTGGGCAAACATCTTCTCCTCTACTCCTAAGCGTGGCTGTGAGCCCCTTATTCATCTATTTTATGCAAATCTTCATTCTTTTAGATCTGATGAACTCTAAACCCTTGTTATGGGAAGAAGAATTTTTCTTGATTGTGTCATGTTTGATGTTATCTTTGACAAAAATTGCTCAGGTTTTACTACTTCTAAAAATCCTTGGCCATCTGACTTTGATGTTTCCTTTGAGGAAGCAAACGGTATATTGTTCTGAATAATTATGACTCCCTTCCCTCTGCTCTTAGTCCTAAGCACTTGTCTTTTGAAATCCGTGTGATTGCACATATTGTGGCTGCTACATTGCTACCTAGGAATGGGTCTCTCTCCACTCTATCACAGCGAGACACCTTGCTCACATTCTGTATTGCTACTCAGCGTAAAATTAATTTATCCTCTTTTATCCTCAAATACATGATTGAAGCCTTCCTTCATCCTACCAGTCTCTCTTATGGGCTCATTATTACTCGTACTTTTGGAAGCGTGTGATGTTCTCTTGGTGTTGTTCCCTTTGTCTCTGTAAAGCAATGCTACAATGCTACAACATTTGGAAGTATGGGTTATATTCGGGTGGTTGATGCATTGATTCGTGAGTGGTGTTGTTCCCTCTGTCTCTGTAAAGCAACGCTACAGCATTTGGAGGTATGGGTTATATTCTGGTTGATGATGCATGGACTCGTAAGTCCGACAATTGCTCTGCTGGCCCATCCTCTCCTAAATTGTGTTCCTCTCCTCCACCTCCTCATGTTCCTGATCCCTCCACCCACCGTGGATGTAAACCTTCAATTGAAAACTGATTCCAAGCTTGACAACATAAAGGATCTTCTACTGGCCACTCACTTTCAACTTGATAAAATAAAGAATACCAGCAAGGAAACTGGAAGAGATTTGCACGACTTCGGGTCCAATTGGATCAAGTTATTAAGGAAGCAACAAAACTTGCTGCCAAAATTCAGGGCACGACTGATACCCTCTCCACCACCATTTTCATTCAGTTTAGCAATTTGAAGGAAGCTACTGCTCAGACCCTGGCATATTTCTTCCATCACCACCCTCCTGCTGTTGCTGCTTCCTAATCATGCTCTTGAACAGTTTTTACTTTCTTTGGTTTTTGGTTTGTACATGGGCCTAAGCTCGTGAATACTTTATTTTGTCTCATCTTCCAGTAGTCCTCTAGTTATTTTGACTTGCAATTCTTCTGTTTTGATAGATTTCAAAGGGCGATAAAGTATGTGTTATTTTCAGAATACAGGACAGGCCGACAAGTCGACAAGATAAGATACACCACTTCAGTGGAAGCCAATGCCACTACTCAGGGGGAGCCTAAAAGAGAAATTAATTACATTTATCTATTTATTTTCATCCATCAAAAAGTGAGAGATTAATAATGTTAATTTTGATAAATGATTTTCTAGCAGGATTTTAGGAAAAGAATATTCAAAGGACTCTTAGTCAAAGATCAAAAAGGAAAAAGTATCAACATATGATCTCAAAAAGGAAGAAGATCATTATTCTCGCCTATACATTTAATGGAGCACATCTCGTTTAAGAAGAAAATCTCAATCGTCATTCTCTCCTATTTAGCCTAGATTTTCTTTTTGTTTTTACTAATTCTTGAAAATTGGATATCTATTATTCCTTTTCCAAGAAGAAAATCTTTTGGGTTGCCTTCTACATTTATCTTCCAACGGCTAGTAGTAGTCCAATCACTACTATTTAAACAATGAAAGAAAAAGGAAGACACATACACTGTCTCAGCCTTCTCTAGCTCTATTCTCTACTTTCATTAAACATTGTATTCTCTTATAGTTTACTGTGTACTCAAAAAGAGAGGAAAAAAACACATGGTGAGGCTTTGTATCAAAGAAAGAAACGAAAAGAAGTGCGAGTTAAATGCCAAAAAGTTTAACTCAAATATTGTAACCTTTGATTTTTGAAAGAGAGCTAGTAGAATCTCTTGCCCAAGAGGGCTGGAGTAAGACATGTTAGAGATCCCAACTAGTATAAAATATTTGGTATTATTCCTCAGTACTTTACTTTCTGCATTTCATATTACTGCTTCAAAGGTCGACTGTCTATCAAAGCAAGTAGACTATCTAATCGAAAAAGGAGTAATTCACCCCCCTCTTCCTACTTTCACTAATATCTCCAGTCACGTGAGAGATCTCTGTTCTTGCCTATATTAAAAGGTACTACACAATCCAATTATATTGGTGAAACACAAAAAAGAAAAGGAATAGAAGAAAACAGAATTAGTTAAAACCAATGACATTGAATAAATCAAATCTGTATTGGTGGAACTCGGACATCATAGCAAGGGCTTGGGCTGAGGTGGTGGCATGTTGATTGCTCAATAGATATGCCCAACAAAACCCATTTTACAACAGTTCCAAATAAGAATAGAAACATAATCACATTGAAAGTGGCTAAGAACTATTAGTCATTGTCAACCTAAATCTCTTGGACAAAACCCAGGCAACAGACAGAATGTGGACCAAAAGGATTTAGATAAAACACCTCACCTGGCTATATTTCGATCTAGTTTGGTGAAGTTTTGAGGTAACTCCAGGGCTCAGAATACACATTTCCATGAAAGATCTGAGTCTGTCAAGAAAATCATTGCAGCTATATTAGCAGACTGCCAACCTGACTGGATTAACAAAGTAGAATACATCAAACCAACATTATCTGTTTTATGCTCCCATCATAGACCAACCATGTAAAAGAGTAGAGCTCCTTTTATGTTAAAATATACTAACAAATCTTTTCTTCTCAAATGTGATGACTAACAAGTAGGACAAATTGATCAGAGCAAATATCCGCTGAAGTATCTTAGACAGATACCAATACAAGTGGCAAAAAAATCGAAATTCATTGTAAAGAGACTGTTGATGATTTCGTAAGGAGAGGTCCAAAATCTTATGGGATTTATGCATAAAACTATGCCTAATTGTACATTAAACACAATATGATGCTTCCATTAGTAAAAGTATGGATTCTGCACCACGCCAATTTGCTTAGATTGGTTGCGGTATTTAACTTCCTTTTTATTAGTCATTAAAATTACATCTGAAATATAAATTTGTTGTTAATATCTACCAAAAGGACACTATCGATTTCAATTAAAATTCGCAGCAGTGTCTTGAGGCATATATGATACTCTATCAAATTACAGGCTGCAAGTCAACCACTAAGGTGTGTTTCGCATGAAGAAAAATGTTTTCCTAGAAAATACTTCCTTGGAAAACAAGTGGATTTCTCACTTATTTTCTAGCGTTTGGTAAGTTAAAGAATATCCCAAGCATTTACCTGTAAGTTGGCAAAACATTAAGCAAGTGGGATGAGGTGGGAAGTGGAGGTTCCGGGGTTTGGGGGGTTGCAAACATGGGAAAATTGGAAAACATTTTTTCCTCTTCCTCCATACCAAACACACCCTAAGAACAGTAAATTAAGATCAGTGATAGAATGTTAACCTTAGCATAAGAATGTTAAGAGTATTAGAAGAATTATCAAATGTGTTGTGCTTAACACCAATGAAGGGGTATATCTTGCAGCAAATTATCAGGCCTTCAATACATCTCTTTGGTTCTCTCACAGTCCCACTCTCTCCTTTTCTCCATATTTACAATCACTTTAAACAAACTTTGCTGCAACAATTATGTCATGCTTAAGACATGATTGCATCAACTTTAATCCTCACATTTCTGATTTCTATTGTGCAGAACAGAGATATCTTGCCTTCACTGCTATCCTAAAGGTAAATCTACAATGCCTTTTTGTGCATGCACGATTAATTGACGACACCGTAACTCTCCTTATTATATGCTACCAATATGGTAAATCAAATACCAGTCACTTTTCATTGGGCAAAGAAGCGACATAAAATGCAGCATATATGGTTAACATAGGAAATTTTTTTTACGAATTGGAAAAGATATTATATCAGCTGGCAAAAATAATTGAACTAAACTGGACTTACTTGTAGGCAAGCTCCTTCAAGCTTTCATTCCAACCCTCCAGGTGCTGATCCAAAAGGGCACGTGTCCTAGAACTCACCTGAAACACATCTGGCGTACCCAAAACCAGTTCTAAGATCACTACACCAACACTCCACATATCATACCTGTTAAACATAGACATAATGAGAAGCTCCACGAGACTAGTGCATGTTGTAAAGAATCGATCTTGGTCCTAACTCAACCCCAAAAGCTAGCTCAGGAGGGAAAGATTGCCCAAGTCCATATAAGGAGACCAATTACCCTATCCCTTTTACGATGTGGAACTCTTAACACATGAAACATACACAATAAAACACTTACGACAAAGCTGATGTTCTCGAGTTCAATGAATGCAGTTACATTCAATAAATAATAATCAAAATGACAGAACAAAAATCTGGTGGTCTTCAGAATGTCATTCAATTCCAAATTACAGATTCTATGCTTAAATACACATGACAAGTACAGAATTTATGTTATAGAATTAGGGAGTGTACACTGACATAACAATAGGGCATATAACCAAAACCAAAACTCACAATTAACAAGAAACTGACATACTTCATGGCAGTAGGAGTCAGTCCTTGGTACCAACTCGCATTCAAAAGAGCTTCAGGTGGAGTATATTCATAAGTTTGTTCAGCTCTGTGAAAAAGAAAAGGACACAGAACTGAGAATTTTTTTTAAAAAAAATATGTAAGGATAAGAAAAGGTGGTACAATTCCTCAATATACCAAAGAAAGAAATGGCAAGGAGCAGCAAAAGAGATTTTATGACCTCTTAACTATACATTCCTCAGCACAATAAGTAGAGGACAAACAACCCAGTATTTGGGTTATCAAAAAACTTCCCTAATGAATGCATGTTCAGCCCCATGATTCCAAAGATTGCAGGAAGGCCTGCGCTTCGGCCATATTTGAAACACCTAGACTTGAACCATTGAAGAACAACTCCATTTTTGTGCCTCTGAGATGGGTACAACTAGAGACTTGAGTCATACCCTTGGTCATGACTCGTACCCACCTTGCCCTCCCCTTTCGTACCTTGATCAGTCCATGAGGGTATCATACTGTTTCCTATACGACATGACCTCCCCTTGGTCGTAACCAGGCATACGAGTCGTATACTACTCAACCGTATAGAGGGGAGCCTCAAACCACGTGGATTGTTTTTGTCACAAGTGAAGCTTACGAGTTAGGGGTGATTCGTACCCTTAGGATACGACTCAAGGGTGCCTACTCGTACCCTTAACAGTGTGTGTTACCTAGGAGAAGCCTAGGGTACGAGTTAGGGTGCCACTGGTACCCTAGGGTACGATCACTAAGGGGAATCGTATGGGGGAGTCGTGCCCTGCGCGAGCTCACTTTCCATCTTTTAACTAAGGGCCTTGTGGTCATTTCCCTTGCCTAAAACCCTAAGCCCTCACACTATATAAGACATTGTAGCCTCTTAAGCCCTCATTTTACAAGACTCAAACACTCTAAAAGCTTCTTGAAGCAAGATTGGAGGTTAGGGTTTGGAGGAAGCTCATCTAGTGGCAAGAAGGAGCCAAGATTGTTGGTGTGTCATCTTGTTTAAGGCATGTATCTCTTCTCCTCTTTAAATATCTCTAAACCCATGTATTTCACACTTGGATTAGTAAGTATACATGGTGGTTTTGAAATCTAATGAAGAGAGTTTTGTTGCCTAATGATGTATGATGTTGAATCTTGCTTACGACTTATGTTTATATGTGATATTGATGATGAATTGCATGTGTGGGTACTTGTTGTATGTGGATTAACATGAGGGTCTTGAGTAACCCTAATCTTGATAATATATACCATGGAAATGGCCTTGTTAAGCATGTGCACCCAATGTGTCTGTGAAAATGTCTAAGTGAGTTCTCTAGTCATATGTTATTGATGTATTAAACGAGGGCAATGGCCCAAATGAACATGGATAAATGATAAATGATGTGTTAAAAGGAATTATGAACCATGTGATGAAATTGATAACCTTGGTCGTTCGCTAATGAAAGGGTAAAGTTCCTAGATATAAAGATGAACTTAAATTGTGGGTTGAACCCAAGTGTGGTGAGAATGTGGCATAGAATTGTTGTAAGGGTCTTGATGACCATAACTTACTTTGTATGTTGAATTAAGTGAAGGCATTGGCCTATTGAGATGGTTGAGCAATGAAGGCTCCCATAAGGACCATGTGGTCATGTATAGTGTTGAATTGGCTAAAGTGGTTAAAGTCCTTAAATGTTGTGTTGAATGTATGTTGATGCATGGGCAAAGGGTGAAAGTCCCTAATGCCAATTAATGATAGTTGTGATTGCTTGAGGTTAAAGTCCCTTGCCTTATATGATGGCTTGAGGTTGAAGCCTCTTGCCTTATGAATGGCTTGAGGTTGAAGTCCCTTGCCCAATGATATTGCGCGAGGTTAAAGTCCCTTGCTTGAAGAGATCTCTTAAGGTTAGAGAACCTCGCCGAATGGAACAACTTGTGGTTAGAGTCCAAGTGTAGCATGAGGTTAGAGTCCCTTGCCTAATGTGTGAGTATGAGGTCAAAGTCCCATGCCCAATTGAATGTGTGGACATGTGGTTGACGTCCTATGTCCAATTGGATGTGTGTACGGCTAGAGCCCCTTGCTTGAATGATTGCGTATGCAGTTAAAGTCCTTGGCTAATGAATGAGTAAGCATGGTTGAAGTCCCTTGTCTAAGTACATGTGAATGTGGTTAAAGTCCTATGCATAATGTGAATTGTTGAACCTATAAGTGTGGAGGGTCGGAGTCCCCCACTTCATGCCTAATAAATGAACGCTTGAGAATGATGATGAGCCTTGATATCTTGCTTAGCATGTGATATATCTATATGTATGGATTAGTGTGTGAATGAGATGAAATGTGAAATATTGACTTGATGTTGATTAATGATGATATTTTATCACTTATCCTGGAGTTACGTGCTAGCGTTCCAACCACTAACCGTCTCCGGACACTATGTCCCCACGCGACATAGGGGTCGGAGCATCATCTTCTCTTCCTGCGCAGTGATTAGTAGATCGAAGCGGTTCGTGCATTGACTTGAAGTGGTGAGCTTCCTTACTCCGGAAGATCTTCATTTCTTGGTCTCTTATGATTAGACTTAGACTCATTTAGACTTGGTTTGGCTACCGTCGGGGGCTTGTCCCAACATATACATTTGTTGACTTCGTTTTGTATAGAGGTATTGTGAACAACTACGAACTTGGGTGCGAGTTAATTATTATGGATCTAATGTTGACTTATGATATTACTTCCGCAAATCTTAATTTGTGAGTTGGAATTCTTTAGACTCCTATTGTATGATAAGATGTACGGGTCAGGTTAGTGGGTCGACCTCCGGTTCATGTGAGCTTGGAGTGCCCATATGACATGGCCCGGGGTTTGGGTCGTGTCAATATTAAAGTAGGGAAATGGTAATGCTCAGCTGGTTGGCCCAGTGTGTAGATCAAATGTACAACTAGTAACCTAACACTAGCAAGCCTAACAGAAGAACTAGATTAAGTGATACAGTCAAGCAACTATACACATACCATTATGGTGAAGTTCTTTTATTTTTGGGTGGTGTGTCCCATGATGTGTCATCCTTGTTGCTTTTGATATACAAGCATATTGAAATCAACCCATTTAAAATTACAAGTACGTCCTGGATATTCTCGGCATGATGCGGACCACTAATTTTTGTTAATGTGTGTGGAGTCAATAATAGTTAAATATACATGCTAAAGTAACATTCAGCTAGGAAACCGAGAGAGAGACATAGAGCTTTCGCATGCTCCACATCTTATATCAACAAAATAAACATGATTATAACGATGACCAAACCATGATTAATTAGTAGTAGCAAATAAAGAACTCAGTAGTGTTCTCAATTCAATAGTCAAGATTGCAGATTGATGGTACGCAAACACGATTGGAAATAACATCTGAATTCTATATTAGGCAAATATGTAGAGTCCTTTCTTCTTTCTATCCAAAATTTTTATTATACATATGGGGGAGGGGGAGGGGAAGGGGAAGTTGGTGAGAAGAATAAGGTGGGAAACCGAACCCCCACCAACAAGGTGGAAGGTCGTAGCCAACTAACTAGGTTACCATGATTCTCAATAAGTACACTTTTTGATCCTAGTCAGTGTTATCAAATGCGCTCTTAAAGCACACTTAAGCCCTGTAGCGAGGCTCAAAACGTGTTGAGCGCTTCGCCTCGCTTAATGTGTGCTTCAGTGTCGTCGTAAAGGTTCCAAGTCATACTTTTCATTTCCAATGAGTCTCTTCTGAATATGCGACACTTAACAATTGTTGTTTCACTTTATTGTAATTTTTTTTCCAATTTATTTTACATATATTAGCCATTCATGCTTATAATTATTAGTTTTGGGCTAAACATATATATTTGTATCTTTCTCCCTTTACGCCTAGCCTACACTTTATTTGCACTTTGCACTTAAAGCTCCAACGGACCTGGTGGTTTTTTGATCTTTTTGCTATTGATAACACTGATCCTAGTTAGAAGGCACATTGTACCATGACACTCTGAAAGGGAGTACAAAAGGAAAAAGAAAAATCACCGCTCGCGAACTAGGATTTACAAGTAAATGTACATCACAAGTTCAAAGTAACTTAATATCATTCAGTTAAATGAGTAAACTTGATATCAATCAGTTAAATGCTAAAACAAAAAAAGATGAAAAGAAAGATCCAGCAAATATAATACCTTGAAGGCCCCACTGACCCATACAAGTTCTTCAATGTGAACTCATCTACTGCACTACCAAAGTCAATAATACGCCTGAAAATGGATAAGGCCACTAAGATTAGACTTATACCAAATAGACAATAACTAATAATTTACGAGTCAGTCCAATATGGAACAAATGTTCGATGGGTTAATGCCTAAACTTTACTTAGATGCGGAATATTCGTGCTTCCCTTTATCCGACTTAAACATACTACTTTAACATCTAACCAAGATAAAACTAGAGAAACATTTTTTCCAAATCCAAAGAAGACAAGCAAAAGAGAACCCCCCACCCCACCCCCCACCCCCCACCCCCACCACCTCCTTGCCCTCGTTTTCTTCTCTTCTGAGCCCACTCTTTCCTCTCCCTTCCACAGTTCCCTCATCTCCACCGTCCCTTTTTTTCCTTTATCTTGGCAGACCTCCTATTCCGAGGAAACAAGGTACTAGATATACAAAATGCTTAGCTTTCACTAAACTAAAGAAATTCTTAAAACAAGGAAAAAATTTATACAAGTGTTACTAGGAAATTCCTGAAAGCAGGAACACCGTAGCTCTACAAGATAAGTGTTTTAGAGGAAACAAGAGTCTCCTCTATAAGTGGTTATAGAGATGGATGATAACGTGATCCTATATGGAATATAGTTATTAATCGTAAGTGTGGAAAGGATGGCTTCTGGAACCCTAAGCATGCTAACAACTCTTTTGGAGTGGCCACGTGGAAACAGATAGCAGGTATATAGCAGGTATATGGGGAAAGTTTAAGAATAATATTAAATGAAAGGTGGGTAATGGAAGGAAAATTAAACTATGGACTGATAGATGGTCTATAGAGGGCCGGCCTTGGCTCAGCAGTAAGCTTGTTTGCCGGGGTGTGCCAAGGTCGGGGGTTCGAAACGTCCCTTCAGCGAAGTTGGGGTGAGGACGCGTAGGTAAGGCCAAATGGTCGCCCCCCTCCCCGACACCTACGGAGTAGGTATGAACCGGGCCGTCCCCCTACTGATAGATGGTCTATAGAAGGACTGTTAAAGGATCAATTTCCAATTATTTATAGCATGGTAATGATAAGATTTATGGATTGCTGACTGCTTTATGGCAAACGGGTAGGAATTTCAGCTTAGGAGAGACTTTAATTATTGGGAACTGGATAAAGCTAGTGCTTTTTCGGCCAAAAAAAAAAATGCAGACAATAATTATTGAAGAAAACAAGGAAGACACTCGGGTTTGGCTTGCAAATAATATGGGAAGATATACTGTAAATCCTGGCTACTAATGGTTACAAGATCAGTATCTTGATTCAGACATTCTGGCCCTGGAAATTGTTGTGGAAAACTAAAGTCCCAACCAAAGTAGCATGTTTGGGGTGGGTTGCACCTTATTAAGCTTGCAGAAAATGGGATTCAATTTATGTAATAGATGCTTCTTCTGTGAGTTCTCTGCTGTATCTCTTAATCATCTGCTGATCTGGTCTATATTTGGTGTTCTTGGAGATGCCACAAATCTTTACAGAATTACTGATCTGTTGGCAAGGACAAAATGTAAAGAGAAAACCGAAGAACAATTGGAAGTTAATACCCGTGTATTATCTGGAAAGTATGGCAGGAGAGGAAGAAAAGA
This sequence comes from Capsicum baccatum var. pendulum, assembly GCA_030864225.1. NCBI lineage: Eukaryota > Viridiplantae > Streptophyta > Magnoliopsida > Solanales > Solanaceae > Capsicum > Capsicum baccatum. The sequence continues at coordinate 66,512,907 of CM061558.1, read as the reverse complement.
TGTTTTGGAAAAGAGGCTTTCACCTATGCTCCAGGTGTTTTTTGCGTAAAGAACAGGTAGAGACAGTCAACCATCTCTTTTTACATTGCAAGTGGACTGACCAGCTATGGCAAATGTTCATCAATGTTAGGAAATTAATATGGGTTAAACCAGGAAGAATTAAAGAGGTGCTGAAGAGCTGGAATAGGGATGGAAATGTGGCTAAAAAGGAGAAGATGGAAGATTGTCCCCGCAAGTATATGATGGACAATATGGAAGGAAAGAAATCAAAGATGTTTTAAAGGGAAACAGAGCAACATTCAAAGACTTAAGTTTAATTGTCTGGCTCTGTATTATTTTTGGTGTAAACAGGCGGTCTTAGATCAGTCAGAAGCTATGCTATTAACACAGCTATAGATTGGTTGCAATCTAGAAGATATAGGGCTCAATGTAACTACAACTTTTTTAGGGGAACAACATTATTTTGATGTAGTGGACCTATGGATATATATAGATTAACTATTACCTTTCTAAAAAAAAAAAAAAAAAATGTTTTGGAGGAAAAAGGAGATGAGTGAATTTGTCAAATTTAAATGTTTTCGGAACCTGTTCAGTTGGCTTAGAAGAAAATTTTTATTTAGCATTTCTGATTTCATGGATCTGTTAGACGAGGTTTTTGTGTAGGTCCTGATCAAGTACTGAGTATTTGTAATTTGTACTGTACTTTATAAACAAAAATAAGAAGGTACTCATTATGCACAAAAATCAACTTTCATAGACTCAGAAAATTTTTAAAGGAGGTGTTAGAAGTAAAGTGTTTGGACCTGATGAGATTTCGGTGGAGCTCTGGAAAAGCTCGGGCAAGGCAGGCATGGAGTGGTTGACAGGGTTGTTCAATGTTATTTTCAAGACGGCTAAGATGCCCAAGGAATAGAGGTGGAGGAGTACAATGGACCCCCTGTACAAGAACAAGGGAGACATCCAAAATTGTAACAATTACAGGGGTATCCTGTAATCAAGTTGTTAAGTCACACTATGAAAGTTTGCGAGCAAGTGGTGGAGATAACGGTGAGTGAGGGGTGCGTCCATTTCCGAGAACAAGTTTGGATTCATGTCGGGGAGATCTACTACGGAAGCCGTCCATCTGGTGAGGAGACTGATGGAGAAATACTGGGAAAAGAAGCAAGACTTACATATGGTGTTCATTGACCTTGAGAAGGCTTACGAAAAAGTTTCGAGGGAAGTCCTTTGGAGATGTTTGGAGTCTAGAGCTGTACCAGTGGCTTACATTAGGGCGATAAATGACATGTATGATGGAGCTAAAACGCGGGTTAGAATGGTAAGAGGAGACTCGGAGAACTTCCCTATGGAAATGGGATTGCACCAAGGATCAACTCTTAGTTCATTCCTCTTTGCCTTGGTGATGGATGTATTGACGCGGTGCATCCAAGATGAAGTGTCTTTGTGCATATTATTTGCAGATAACATAGTACTGATTGATGAAACGCGTAGTAGTATGAAAAATAGGCTGGAGGTGTGGAGACAAACTATAGAAGCTAAAAGGGTTTAAGTTGATCATGACCAAAACTGAGTATTTGGGGTACAAATTCAGTGGGAGGGGGAGGATGCATGAGGAAAGCGGGGAAGTGCAGCTAGAAACACAGGCTATCCTAAGAGCGACAGTTTCAAGTATCTTGGCTCTATTATCCAAAATAGTGGGGACATCGACAGTGATGTCACATCATATTGGTGTGGCGTGGATGAAGTTGAGACTTGTCTCTAGAGTCATCTGTGATAAAAAGATACCACCATAATTTAAAGGTAAGTTTTATAGAGAAGTGGTTAGACCGACATTGTTGTGTGGGGTTGAGTATTGGCCAATCAAACACTCCCATGTTCAGAAGATGCATGTTGCAGAGATGAGGATGTTGAGATGGATTTATAGGTATACTAGGTGTGATAGGATCAAGAATGAGCTTATTCGGGATAAGGTAGGAGTGGCCTCCGTGGAAGATAAGATGAGGGAAGCGAAATTAAGATAGATTGGATATGTGGTGAGGTAAGGCGCAGACACCCTAATGAGAAGGTGCAAAAGGTTGGATATAGTTGGTATGAGGAGAGGTAGAGGTAGGCCGAAGAAGTATTGGGAAAAGGTAATTAGACAGGACATGACGCATATTCAGGCTACCAAGGACATAACCTTAGATAGGAGGATGTGGAGAATGCTTATTAGAGTAGAAGGCTGGTCGCATAGGAGTGTCGCTATGCACTAGCCGTAGTATAGTAGCTTAGGGTTTAGTTGTAGATGTTTAGGTGGAGCTGATCCCTGCTTATGATATCTATCATTACTGTTGTTTATTGTGTTTCGATTATCGCACTATTTCATGGTTAATTATTGTTTTTCTGGTAGATTGCTAAATTTTCTTCACTATTTTCCTCTTCTTTGTACCTGAATTTGTTACACTTAAGCCGAGGGACTTTCAGAAATAGCCTCTCTACCTCCCCGAGGCAGTGATAAGGACTGCGTACACTTTACCCTCCCCAAACCTCACTTGTGGGATGGATTCTACTGGGTATGCTGTTGTTGGAAGTAAAGTGCTCATGTGCTAGAATGTTAAGAGTTGAATGTTATAACAGTTAAATTTTCAAGTTACATATTGTCAAACATGAGTAAACATCACATCTGTATTGTGTTGAGACCTATAAATAGGTTCGGCTTTGCATTCAGTAGATCATCAAGTCATCAATAAATATCTTCTATTCCTTTATCTTTCACACAGGAGGAAATATTTATACCACGTTGTCTTCACATAGATTAGTTTCATGAAATCCCTGGAACTAGGAGGTAAGAGTACATTTTCATATATGGATTACTTTGCGAAACTTGATGAAGTATCAATAGATAGGAATCAGAGGACTCAAATGAAACAGCTACGATGCAACGAATTTAAACCAAAACAGGAGGACATGTATTTGAGCTCACCCGCGAATCCACACTAGACATCCTGCAGCATTTAGCAGTTGTATATAATGTAGAGGACAACTCAACACAAAGATGTGGAAATAATAGAAACAGTATTTAACAGATGACTGTAAAGTAGAAGACAATTCAATACAAAAGCTGTGGAAGTAATAATTAAATTGACATACATTTTAGTTATATAATTCTCATCTTCATTCGGATACCCTTTCAAGCACCTCCCAGAATCTTGATTCTCAAAGCAAACGACCATATTCTCTAGCATATAGAATTACAAATAATACTAGGGTAAGAATTCCATTCTACAAATAGAAGTCTCAATTTATTATACAAAATTTAAGGTGGAAAGTCTAGGTCCTTATAAACAATGAAAAAAATGACAACAGTAGTTCAGAAGCATCAAGTATAGTGAATCCTTCAAAGAAATCTTAGAAAGCTCCTCATCAAAAAAAGAAAAAAAAAAAAAAAACTCAGAAAGCTCATGAATACAGTTTCATCAAATTAGAAGAATGAACAAAAGAAATCAGCAACCTTATATTAACAAAAATATCAGATGTTTAATTTAGCATCAGAGAGATCATAGAAAATTAAGACATGATATAGCAGCTGACAAATCATATATAATATGTTATAATAACAACTCGAGAAAACCCATAGACATTTTCTGAACTTATTTTCAACTGAATTAGATTGGGTTGGCATATTGAAAGTATACACTTTCTTTTCTTGCTGACCTATTTTATCGCTGTTACAATAAAACTATTCCTTCTAATTCTTCAACTGGATTCTAATAAAAAGATATTAGATCAAACTCTAGTCCTCCTTTTTCAAGGCTCAAAGGTAACTTTAATTCAACTGGAGTCTAATAAAAAGATCTCAGATCAAAGTCTAGTTCTTCTCTTTAAAAGTTCAAAGGTAACTTTCTCTTTAGATGACGGACTGTATCATGTCCATCTTGCTCTTGGCACACCTCAACTAATCCACACGACGGCTGATAAATCCCACAAGCACAGGTGCTGGACAATCATGCCCAATAAGCTTGGAGTAGATGGACTCATACTTGTTGTAGCTAAGATTGAAATCCTGGGATGTCCAAGTTATTAATCCTATGTATCAACCACTAAGCAATCATCTTTGGGAATATATGGTCAAACTGTAACTTAAGAACTCCAGAAAAATAGGGATACACTAAAAGAAGAGTTTTGTCCTTCAATTCACTTTGGTTGGCATAATCAAGGACATATATTTCTGGTACTACCTTTATCTTCACGCTTTTTTTTTTTTTGAGTTACATAGCAATTTTTATTTTTATTTTTTTTGAGATTTGTATATATATATAAAGTTGGACCTCCCACTTCAAAACTGTGGGAGTTCCCCATAATTACAAAGTGCCATACACAAAAATCCCTGCCATCCTATATCTACTTTACAGAGAATATAAAATATCAAAAAATGAACCATGGCCTTCTAGGCTTATCCCTTTACACCAAAAATTAAAAAGTCCTAAGCACTTCATTTTCAACATCTGGGTGTTGATAGTATTCTCTTCAAAACATCTTTGACTTCTTTCCTCCCAGATTCTCCACCAAATGCAAGCTGGTAATCCTTCAACTCTCTTTGTTGCCAGTTGGTGTCCTTCACTGTTCAGCAATTGAGAAATTCCAGGATACTTCTTGGATTACTCTTATACCCCTTAAGAAATATCCTCCAAAGTTGTGAAGTTCCCTTACAATGTAAAAGAAAGAAGAAGACTAATTGTCTCTCCCCCCTCTCCATATATGTAAAATCTAGAGCACAATTGATATCCTCTCCTGGTAATGTTTTCCTGTGTAAGAACTGCTCATCTGGCCAGTAACCAAGTAAAACATGCAACTTTATATGATATTTTAACCTTCTATAATATTTTCCATAGACAACTCTCCAAAATATAATTGGAAGTGTTGAATTCCTTAATAAGCTGAGCTAACAGAGACGTTCCCTTTTTTGTGACCTTCCCATATCAATTGGACCTCATAATCTATAATTCCATTGAGCTGCTCCAGCATTTTGTAAAACTCAACCAGTCTGCCTATTTCCCAATCAAACAGGAATCTTATGAAGGAGAGGTTCCAGTCTTGAGAACTCTATACCTCTCCTACTGTTGCTTCTTGCTATTGATTGATTTTGTGAATATCAGGGGAGCGATCTACCAAAGCACCACTGCCAGCCGATTGTCATCCCAAGAAGAAATATTTACACCATTACCAATTCTGAGAGCGGTTTGGTGCTGAGTTTTGGTCAAAGAGAAGGTCAAACAATTCAATATAATATTGATATTCTGGATACCCAACAGGGTTACCCATGCTATGTTGTTCCATGTTCCATATAGCACGTGGGAATGCATTAGAATCCCACACAATTAATCATATGGATTGCAGTTTTCTTATATAGTCCAGAACAGTCCTGGACTTGAACTAGCTCGTGGGTTGAGTTAGGCTCATGGTTCATTTTCTTAGCAGATATTATACTTGAAACGGATACAAACTGTCATGAAGTGTAATCATGCTGAGTCATTGCCCAAAATTTTCGTTTTAGAACACTCTTGAAGGTGAGAGGGGTCTTCTCCCTGAAAGCATTCAGTTTCTCTCTCTTTTTTCTTATTTTGTTGCTCAACCTGAAATCTTTCTGAACTATGAGAATTAAGAATCCCATTATGGCCTTAGATACATGAAACGTCAGAGAAGTAGTCTTTCCTACCATTTAAGGAAAAAATTTCAGCTATTATAATGGAGTTCATTTTCCTATTCTTTTTATATATTTTTTTAAGCCAAGGCCTTTTCAATTCTTAACTGGCAAAACGGAGCTTAACTTTTAAAGCCTGATGATACATTACCCACAGGTACCATCAACTAATGTGTAACAGAGCAGAAGTAAGAGCCCTTTCCACAATAAGCTGTGGGCACTACACATCGGACCCTTCAGCATGCAACATCTCATTGGATACAAGACAGTCCAAAAAACAGCTTATATAACACATAACTACCACACAGACAAAGCAATAATATCTTTTCCTTTCTCAGATAGAAACCAGTACAGAAATTAATGTACAATAATGAAAAACTCTCACCAGGTTTTATATCTCTATGGGTGATATTGCGATCATGACAAGACTTAAGTGCCATCAACTGCATAGAACATAAATGAAAATGAACAGACTCATGAGGAAAATGGAAGATCGTTAATCGGGAATCAGGATGAAATAAGATACTTAAAGGAGCCTTTCATAAAAGAAAACTGTGCAAGCAAAGTTAATTCGTAAAACATGATATTCCAGTTATTAGAGTTACTTTCAATAGAATATCAAGTTTCCAAACGAGAACCCCAACATTCATTACATCATGAACTAATTCTAGATGATTAAACGCAGCAGCAATAAGGCTTTAGGCTGATAATGTAGCAACCCTCAGAGAAATGTTTTTGCAAGCATGTGGAAATATTGCAGCCACCTCAACATGGGAAAGCATGCTCCTCAACATTAGCCATGTGATATAGAAAAAGCATTAACAACATAACCTAGAACAACAGCACCATAACTGCATATACTATAGTCTAGAAAACATCAAATGAAAGACATGTTTTGCAACTAAGCCAAAGGATGGAAAAGCTACAAGAGATTGTGTATCACAATCCAATGATCAAGGAACAACATCTGAACAATTATTTATTTTAGAGAAAGTAAAACAATGTTAAAAGAGGGACAACATATCAGAAAATACCAATTGCCAAATCAGATTACGCATTTCCCCTCGCCCTGCTTCTGTTGTCTTCAACCATTTCCACCATTTTGATGGATGTAATATCTGAATATGCTTTATATTTTCGTTTTCTTCCTCCGGATTATTTATCACTTCTTCAGCTGTATAGAGAAGCTTTGATAAGGATATCCCTTCATGGCGAAACACAAGCCATATCTCATTGGATCGAGACTCAAAAGACTCCACATATCTGGCAATGTGATTAAGACCACCATCAAAGGAAGCTCTCAGCATATCCTCCACCTTTTTACCATACACTTTGTTGAACCTCGAGGTGTTCTGGCTTCCTAGATCCCCTGATTCTTTTATTTCCACAGGATCATGCAGTTCAGGTCTTATATTTAGCAAGAGGGAATTTGATTCTTCAGCTTGTAGTGAACCTCCAAGAACAGTATAAGCATTGAAGAAGAGTTCACCAAAATATTTCTCCCGCAGCCCACTTAAATAGACAGAGGTGCCTTTCTCTACCTGTTTGCAGTTGCTAATTTAATAAACAGAAAGACTTCGATAACCAAAAAGCAAAACTGAATATCAATCACATACTAATCCAACAAGACGTGGTAGAGAATGCAATTAAAAATCTAGGTCTACCAGTAAACAAACAAAGGCAAAATAAGCAGAAAATAAAGACGTTCAGCTAGCCAAAAAAGGCAAGACGAAAACAACTTAAAGCAAGGTGAAAGAAAGGCAAAAGAAAGGATACCTAAAGGTCCGATATAAGAGATCACCACATACTATGCACTCGAGCAATATTCAACAGAAGAATTAGAGAAACTCTGAAACAGATGCATAAGATAGCAATAGTTTTTCAGAAGAATCAAACCAATGACAAGAAAGTACTGAAACCAGATAACAAACAAAAAACACTGATTCACACAAGGAGATCACACATGTCGGATAAAACTGTTTCTTTTCCTTGTTTAATTTCGTGTAACCTAAGACAATGGTTATGGACATAAAATACTCCATGTCCACAGGAGGTATACAATATGAGCACCATGCAGCCCTCTGATGTAACTGACAATATTGTTTTGACAAAAGTAACATTTTGTATATCAATGTTCAGCATCAACGCTGGAATCCAAAAATTTAAATCATAGTCTGTAGTCTGTTGAAATGTGTGACCATCTCATCTAAAAGCTTAAGTTGTTATAGAGAGTACACTTTGATTATTTAATTATATTCTCAACATGACCCCTCACGTGCGGACCTTTTTTTTTCATGGGACAAGTACGTGGAAATTCTTTTTTAAAAATGGGTGGCAGTGAGATTCGATCCCAAGGCCCCTGCCTGCTCTAATACCATCTCATCTAAAAGCTTAAGATGTCAGAGAGAGCACACTTTTATTATTTAATTATATTCTCAACACAGCCTACATCCAAATGTGTAGGGCCTGAAACAAAAAGGAAAAAACAAAAACTATCACTAGATCCTATTTCATCTTACAAGGATCCTAATATGTCTATCATAGCCACTAGGTAATCTATGTACTCAGAACTACACCAATAGCAAAAAGTGGTAATGCAGTTCATTTTAATCTTGTGCAATGGACTACTCTTGTTCTCATAACATCTAGAATTCCTTTCCATCCATATGGTCCACCAAATTACTGCTGAGACAATTCTCCATCTGTCCTTGTTTGTGTTGCCATTGCCCTCCATATTCCAGCTAACTAGAGCAGGTCCTGCCCTTTCCGGCATAGTCCATCTAATACCCCTGAAGCTAGTAAGCAAATTCCATAGCTAGCCAACTAGCAACAACTTTACAATGTAGAAACAGATGGTTGATTGTCTCTGCATGCTGCTCACAGAAGAAACATCTTGGACACATGTATTCCCCTTTTCATGAGATTTTCCTGGGTAAGAACAACCTCTTTTACTACCAACTAGGTGAAGACTGCCACTTTATAAGGGATTTTCACCTTCCATATAAGTAGCCAAGGGAGAAAACTAACTTGAGTTCCCAACTGAATCATGCCTTCATAGGAAGAACTGACAGTGAAGCAGCCTTTAATATGGCATTTCCATCTTAGAGAGTTTGCTCCATCCTTCAGACCTGAAAAACTGATCTAAAATCCCATAGAATTCAAGCAATCTTTCCATTTCCCAGTCTTGCATTAGTCTTCTGTGAGTTAGATTCCACCCATGATCAGACTTGTAGTGTCGACTTTTGCTGCTGGTTCAACTGATAAATATCAGGGAATAGGTGCTTGAGTCTTCCATTGCCTAGCCAGTCATCTTCCCAGAACATGATCTTCCTGCCATTATTCAAATTGAAACCTGCTTTTCCATATAAACCATGCCATAAGTTTCTGATTGATCTTCACAAGCTGGTTCCATATGTAGATCTCACTTCTTTTGTCTTCCAGGGTCCTTCCTTTCCATATTTGGCTTCAATCACCTTACACCAAAGTGTATGTTCTTCTTTCGGGAGCCTCCAAAACCATTTCATAAGACTTTTGTTCTGCTTTCTTAGGTTTTTAATACCCAAACCACTCTGCTTCTTTGATAGTAATACAGTTTTCCATTTGACTAAGTGGAAACCTTTATTTTCATTCTCACCATGCCACAAAAAGTTCCTAAGCATCAATTCTTTCCTCTACCACAGATAAGTTGGCAATGCATCTAAGACTGAGTTGATCAAAACTAGTTTGCCACCTCTGGATAAATATTGTGGCTTCCATCTGGACAATCTTTTCTCACATCTCTCCACAACTCCATTCCAAATCTCTTTGGATTTGCTTTTGGCTCCCAAAGGCATGCCCAAGTAAATTAATGGTAACTAACCTATTACTCCACCCAATATATTTGTCAGTTGCTGAATTCTGGTCACCTCATTAATTGGGAGAATGTGACTTTTACTCTAATTGATGTGAAGACCAGAGATTGCTTCGAACAGGATGAGAGTTATCCTCAAAATCTTAACTGGTTATCTTCGGCATCACAAAAAATTAGTGTGACCTCCCAGACACACTTTTCGAGGTGAGACCTTTCTAGTGTACTATTCACTCCAACAACTCTCTCGGGGGGATTTTTCAGCAACTAATCTGGAACTACACCATGGAGGAAGAGTGTTTACTATAATGCAGGTTTTAAGTCATATGACATTACTAGAATTAAATCAGAAGCAGAGATTTGGTACGAATGGGTAGAACGCAGCAGATATTTAATGAGAAAAGTTAAGATCAGCCATAAAGTTTTGAAGCGGATAGCATTTGTATTTATTGAGGCGACTAAATAACAGAGAAAGACAGTTAAGAGATGGAGCATGAAGGATTATTTCTCGGAATTCTTCTGCACCCTTAAATACAATGAGAATGGAAGGTATATCAGTTTTATTGCTATTCAAGGGGAACATAAAGCTGTCATCATTACACCGGAGACCACATTAAATGGAGGTTGGGGAAATATAGCTCAGAAAATAGTCAAGTTCATCAATGCACAAAGTACAGTAACAGAAGCAGAGGAGCAAGACTACAAGTCTTATCAGTTGAACCAGCAGTTGAAAAAGACCTACTTGGCAGATGCATAATCGGTACATTCCAAAGACAAGCACAGAGATTCCAACACTGAACGATGTCCGTGGATGGGCTTGCAATACTTGGAAAACAATATTCGGAGTCAGTGTCTCTGCCATGAACGATGGGAAATTGCTTTTCGAACTTCCATCAAGGAAGGTGGTAGAGCATGTGTTGTCAGGGGAATGGATATTGAAGAAACATAAGGTTCAACTGGAATGGTGGAATCTAACATCTGGTTGTTGGCCGGATGATATCAAGAGAGACTGGGTTTGGATAAGACTTCTAGGTCTTCCGTTGAGCCTATGGTCGCAAAAAGAAAATTCAAAATGGTCGGCGACCTCTGTGGGGGCTATGTGGAAACAGAAGAAGAAACAACCCTGAAGAATCACCTTTACTAGGCACGCATCAAGGTGAGAGGGATGGCAAGAGAGTTCCGAGAGTTATCGAAATAGATAGTGATGGTTTTTCTTACAATATCCCGGTATGGGTTGAGGTGTCGATGACTGTCAAATTGGGGGAGAAGAGGAGAGTTGTGTTGCTAAGTCCAGTGGATAATGGGGGAGAAATATTTATCCATCAGATAAAAGAGAAGTGGCCACAGCTACATTCAGTAGACCACGTGGGAACATCGTACGAAGGGGGTATCACTAATAAAGGGTTACTTGATAACAGGCTGTCCAAAGAGGGCCCACAAATTTTAGGGATGAGACAAACCATCCAGAAGACATGTATGAGCCAGAATATGGGCCAAACAATTGCAGACCCGCTTATTACTGTTCAACCAAAAACCTCATCAAATGAGGCCCAACTGAAGGACATTTTTAATATTAAAGTATTTGCAAATACAACTTTTAAATCGAAGCAGAACACTATCAACACCCACGCATCAAAGGCCACGAGAAACGATACAACAACAATTGTGAATCGGGAAGAGGTAGAAGGAGATGCCCAGTTTAATCAAAATATGGTGGAATATATCACCAAAGAATCCCAACCCCCAGAATCTCCACGACTTGGCGACATGCAAATAGCAAAACAAGTAGAAGATTTGAATTGCTCAGGGGAGGATGCTACTCCACTCAATGTGCAATTTCCAACAGAAGAACTGGATCCAGATTTTAACATTCCAATCTGGATTCATCGGCATATCATCAGTCTTAGCAAAGAATTTGAGGTAGAATCTCAAGATTTCAAGGAGGAGGCACTAGCCTTATTCATGAAAATTGATGGCAAGAAGCAGGAAAGAAAAGATAAACAACAGAACCAGAACCAGACAAATGCTAAAAAGAAGAGGGCACAAGAATTAAAAGGATTAGAAATGGGAAGCAGATTCATGAGGGATATCTGGCTATACTAGATCAATGAAGATCAACATAGTATCCTGGAACATTAGGGGGTTGAATTGTATATGGAAGAAGGCTTTAGTAAAAAACATGATCCAGTCTTGGAAAACGGAAGTAATATGTTTACAAGAGTCCAAAGTGGAGGGGGATATCAAGGAAATAGTGAAGGATATATGGGGAAGTAGATAGGTGAAATTCACCCAATTAGGGGCCCGGGTGGAACTATCATAATGTGGGATAGTAGAGATTGAGAAAGGAAGATTAGTAGTCTTGGTTCTTATACCGTGTCTTGTAAATTTTCTGGTAAGAATCAAGACTTCTCTTGGTATCTGATAGGTGTGTATGCACCTAATAATCGTAAGAAGAGGGAGGAATCATGGGGAACTTGGGGCAGTCAGGGGTTTATTCGTAGGTCCTTGGGTTTTATGCGGGGACTTTAACATAGTCAGATATCTATAGGGAAAGAAAAACTGCAACAGAATCAACAAAACAATGACAGACTTCTCTGAATTCATCGTAGATTTGGAGCTGGTAGATCTGGATTTAATAGGAGGTCAGTTCACTTGGAAAATAGGGGACAGACAAACAGTAGCAGCAAGACTGAACAGATTCCTTATTTCAGAGGAATGGGATACAAGCTTTAGAAATATAAAGCAGTCGATTCTCCACAGAGTGACCTCTAATCACTCTCCACTTTTAATGCACTGTGGTGACTGGGAACCTACCAAGACATACTTTAAGTTTGAGAACTGGTGGCAGCAAACCGAAGAATTTGGGGCAAAGGTTAAGATCTGGTGAGATTCCATTCATTGTTCTGGCAAACCGGACTACATTTTAGACATCAAGCTAAAAACTTTGAAGGAAAAGTTGAAAGAATGGAGTAAAACTATTCAAGGTAACCTTAGTTTACTAAAGTAGAATGTTCTTTTAAACAGTTAGCTGAGTTGGAGGAAATTCAAGAACATGGGAGTTGACAGGAGAAGAATTAGCTACAAGACTAACTCTAAATATGAAATTTGAAGATACTACAAGAAAAGAGGAGATTGCATGGAGGCAAAGATCTAGGGCGCTATGGTTGAAACAAGGTGACAACAATAACAACAAAAAAACCAGTATATTCCCACCAAGTGGGGTCTGGGGAGGGTAGAGTGTACGCAGTCCATACCACTACCTCTAAAGAAGTAGAGAGGTTGTTTCCAATAGACCCCCGGCTCAAGACACAGGACAATATACAAAACATCCAAAGTATGAAACATGATAAAACTAACATAGATACGACATCCACAAAAATAATGTACATTACCAAACAAAAGAAACCAAAGCCCCCTAACTACTGACTACAATTCATCCACCCACCTTATCCCTCTATCATAATGTTTTTCCTCCAAACCTTCCTATCCAGGGTCATGTCCTCAGTGAGCTAAAACAGCTACAAGGTGACAGGAATACAAAATTCTTTCATAGGACTACTAATGCACACAGAAAGGTCAACACCATTGACAAAATCTCAGTGAGAGGGGATATACTAACAGACCCTGTAGACATCAAGAAAGAGATAGTCACATACTATGAAGAGCTTGGAATAGAGACCACAATTCAATATGAGAGATTGCCCAATGATTGATGCCGAAGACAATGAGATGCTAATGGCCACCTTTGAGCCACTCGAAATCCTAGAAAGTATCAAATCATGTGCAGGGGCTTTGATGGGTACACTATGGCATTCTTCAATTAGTATTGGAAGGTAATTAGCTCAGATGTGATAGCAGTTGTACAAAATTTTCATGCAGAAGGGTTTTTTGAAAAAAAGCTACAATTCTACATTTGTGGCTCTTATTCCCAAGAAAGTAGGGGCTATTGAACTCAATGACTATAGGCCAATCAGTTTAATTTGGAGCGTATACAAGATCATATCAAAAATGTTAGCAGAACGGCTGAAGAAGGTGATACACAAAGTGGTAGACAGACAACAAATGGCTTTTATTAAAGGAAGACAAATCATGGATGCAGTTCTAATAGCTAACGAGTGTATCGATGCTAGACAGAGGAGTAATGAGCCAGGAATTTTGTGCAAACTTGATATCCAAAAAGTTTTTGATCATCTAAACTGGAAATATCTGCTTGAGCTCTTCAAAAGATGGGTTTTGGTACCAAATGGATAAAGTGGATCAAACACTGCATTCGTACAGTAAAATTTCCAGTCAGAAGTCCAACTGGATTCTTCCCCTCACAAAGAGGTTTAAGACAGGGGATCTGTTATCCTCTTTTCTTTTCATTTTGGCAATGGCAGGAATAAGCAACATGATTCAAACCGCCAAATTAAATGGTTGGATCAAAGGATTTCAGGCAAACCCCAAGCTAGTGAAAAACCGAGAAATAACTCATCTACAATATGCGAATGATACTTTGGTGTTTTGTGAGGCCTCAAAAAGACACGTTCTGATTCTGAGGATTATTTTTATCTTGTTAGAAGCAATATCAGGTCTCCACATTAATTGGGGGAAGAGCTACATATATCTCATAAATGAGGTGAATGACATTCAAGAATTGGCAAACATTTTGGATGGTAGGGTGGGTGAACTACCTATAAACTATTTGAGTATGCCTCTGGGTGCTAAGAGCAAATCAAAGGGGATTTGGAATGGTGTGGTAGAAAAATGTGAGAGAAGGTTAACAAATTGGAAAAGTCAGTACATATCATTTAGGGGAAAGATTAACCTTAACCAATAGTGTGCTTGATGCAATCCCCACTTGTATGATGTCCATATTTCCTGTCCCTGTTAATGTGAACAACAAGATTGATATTTTAAGGAGAAACTTCCTCTGGCAAGGCAATGAAGACAAGAAGAAGATCTATTTAGTGAAATGGCAAGAATTGACTAACAACAAGAAGAAAGGAGGCATGGGAGTCAGGAACATGAAAGCACACAATAAGAGTTTGATGTTGAAATGATTATGGACATACGCCACAGAAAAGAATATGTTATGGAAAGATGTCATCAGAGTTAGATATGGAGAAGAAGGCAACTGGACAACAAACCAAGTATCTACACCATATGGATGTGGCATTTGGAGGTCCATCAGGAATCTCTGGCCTTTATTTAAGTCAAAACTGGGATACAAGGTCAGGAATGACAGAAAGATCTAATTTTGGAATGAAAACTAGATTGGTCAAGCTCCTCTCAAACAACTACATCCAGAAATTTTCATCTTGTGTCAACAGCAGCAAGCAACGGTGGCGGATATGTGGAATGTACAAGGATGGAATCTCAACCTTAGAAGACTTTTGAATGATTGGGAACTGCCGAAAATAATTCTAAAATTTGCTTACAAGGTTCTAAATTCTTGCAACAATAAGGTGGACTGCTGGCCATCGAAAATGATATGGAAAGTTAAAACTCCACACAAAGTAGCCTGTTTTAGCTAGTTTATTGGTGAAAGAAGCAGTTCTAACTCAAGAAAATCTGGCTAAAAGAGGATTTCAATTATGCTCAAGATGTTACTTGTGTAGTGAACATACGGAGACAATCAGTCATCTTTTCTTACATTGCTAATGGGCTGACCAACTGTGGGAACTTTTTATCAACCTCCGGAAATGGGCGATGCCAGGTAGCATTAAGGAAGTTTTACATTGCTGGAAAAGAGATGCTAATGCAGTCAACAAGGAGGAGAGATGGAAGATTGTCCCTGCATGTATTTGGTGGTCTATATGGGCAAAAAGGAATCAGAGATGTTTTGAGGACAAATATAGCAACATTCAGAAGTTCAAGATGAATTACTTAAGCCTCTTTTACTTTTGGTCTAACCAGGAAATATTAATACAAACTGGAGATATTTTGATGTGCTAGGTAGTTTGTTATTAGTATAGTAGCCAGGACCCTTTTTGTAATTGGCTACCTTTTGAGGATTACTACACAATTTATGTAGTATACATGTTGATATCTATATAACTGTTACTTTTATCAAAAAATATTAGTGTCATCCGCATAATGCATATGAGTGACTTCCATTCTTGTATTCACCTCCTTGGCTAAATTGAATCCCCTTATCTATTCCTTGTCGTGAGGAGTTTTAAGCATGTTTTGGTCACTAGTATGAACAAAAAAGGTGATAGGGAATCACCTTGTCGCAATCCTGTGCTTGCTTGAAAAAAACCTTCAGGGAAACCATTTATCATACTAAGGATGTAAGAGTACTGATACAGAATCTTATCCATCTAATTCGCTTCATCCCTAAACCCATATTTTGCAATTATCTCAATGATTTTCCTTTCTTTAAGGAAGGCCATCTCTTGGGAATCCACTAGCTTGGGCATCACCTTTTTTAGCCTCTCTGTTAGGATTTTGGAGATCAGCTTGTACACACTTCCTATCAGACTAATTGGTCTGAAGTCTCTCAGCTCTTTAGCTCCATTCTTCTTTGGGATAAGTGCTATTAGGTTGCATTAAAACTCTTTTCAAAAACTTCATGAGAATGAAAGTTTTAAATGGTGGTCATTATATCCCCTTTCAATATACCCAAACATTTAACAAAAAATCCCATGTCGTACTCATCCGGCCCAGGAGCCTTATCAATAGCACAAGCCTGTAGCGCCAAAACACCTCTTCTTCTTCAAAAGGTCTCTACAAATCTTGCTGATCCTTTCTGCTTATCACAGGACAAGGATTCATGTTGTATGTAGGTCTCCAATTCTCGCTTTCACAATACAACTTTTGGAAAAAAAGTATCATCTCACTCTTGATGTCTGCCAGCTTCTATTAATTCATTTACATCTACCACCAGTTTATCAATATGATTGACCCTCTTGTGTACACTTGCAACCCTTTGAAAGAACTTAGTGTTCTTGTCCCCTTGTTTGATCCACAGTGTCCTTGACCTCTGCCTCCTGGCCGTCTCTTCCTTCTTTGCATAATCTTCAAACTTCTCAACGAAATTTGGTTTTTCAATCACTTCTTCATCAGATAAAGGTTTGTCCTGTTGGATGTCAGCAAAATCAGCAATCTGGGTAAGTATTTCTTTCTTCTTCTTTTCCAAGTTTCCATATATATTTGAGCTCCACTCTTTCAGTTTAGACTTCAAAGCTTTTAGTTTGGAGGCTAGAATGTAGTCATGCCTCCCTTCAAACTTAAAAGATGTCCATCATTCTTTAATTCTATCATTGAATCCTTCGGTTTCAAGACATAATCCTTCAACTTTGAAATAAGACTTAGTGTATACCCAACTGCCACTAGTGAGTGCAATTGGTGTGTGATCTGAACAAACTCTTGACAACACTTTGGGATCACATTATTGAATTTATCCCCCCCATTCAGTAGAGTATAATATTCTATCAATTCTAGATGCAGATTCCCAATTGTTTCCCCTAGTCTAGCTGTAGCTCCCCCTTCAAGTTGGGGGTCAATCAACTCCATATTTTAAATTACATCAGAGAATTCATTCATGTACATAGAAGTCCTAGAACAACTCTTCTCTGAAGCATGCCTGACAATGTTGAAATCTCCACCTACAACTCATGGTCCAGTAAACAAACTCCTAACTGCCCATATGTCCCACCACACTTCCTGCATTTCCACATTACAAGTTGGTGCATAGACCCGTCATATGCCACTCAAAGTCACTAACTTTTTGACTTGAAGCTGCAAGTTAGAGTTTAGGAGCCTATTTCCACAACAATCCCCTCCCAAACCTTGTTATCCAAAAAGTATCAGAATGCCCCCCTAGTACCACTTGCCTCTAATTGCCCATATTTAACACCCCTATTTCCCCACACCTGTTTAATCACCTCCTTACTATCCACTTCTAATTTGGTTTCCTGCAGACACATGACATCCACCTTCCATTCCTGAATCACATTGTTAACAACCCTCCTCTTATCCTTACAGTTTAAACCCCGCATATTCCATGATATTATCTTCACATTCATCATGCACCAGTCGCTTTTCCCCTCCCCCTTTTCTCAACCCATTGCTTTAAATTCATCTCAATTTTATCACAGAAAGTGAGTAAAATTATCTTAGAAAGAAAGCCTATTATGTTTCCAATTGGAGACATTTCTGGTATACTAAACCATTCCAAAAATGAAACGTCCTTTTTTTTCCTTAAATCGCTTTTTTTGTATTTTCAAAATGTCTGGTTAATATATCAAGAGAACATGTTTCTAGACTCATAAATCCATGTATTACGTGTACTTGAATAAGAAGAATGTTATAGAATGTTTTTTAGAAAATGTGTTGGGACATTCTAAATTTGATTCTAGCATATTTACTAACCTTATTGGCATAAGAAAGATTATCTATCATACAGTACGAAGCCTAAAATCCAATATAAGGTGCTTCTCCTGTACATTGTTACTTAATCAGGTCAATCAAAGCTTCTCTCTTCTATTTCTTTATTTACATGGTATCAAAGCTACTACAATAATGATAACATTATATCGCAGAAGAAGTGAGGTTCAGCATGTACTCCGCATTACATAGTAGATCTAGCCCTACAAAGCGACAAATGTTACTCAAATCCAACAAAACTAGACATTTTAGTTCTAACACCTAAACCAACTGCCACGATGTGAATCCAATTATCTTAGAAACGAAACCTGTTTATCTTCTGAAGACGAACATGTTTCCAATTGGAGACATTTATGGTTTACCAAACCATTCCAAAAATGCAACGTCCTTCTTTTTTGTACTTAAATTGCTTTTTTTTTTTTTTTGTATTTCTAAAATGTCTTGTAAATATATCAAGAGAACTTGTTTCTAGACTCGGATCCATGTATTACATATACTTGAATAAGAAGAATACTATAGAATTTTTTTTAGAAAATACATTGGGATATTCTAAAATTTGATTCTAGCATATTTACTAACCTTATTAGCATAAGAAAGACTATCATACAGTACGAAGCCTAAAATCCAATATAAGGTGCTTCTCCTGTACATAGTAACTTAATCAGGTCAATCAAAGCTTTTCGCTTTTATTTCTTTACATGGTATCAAAGCTTCTACAATAATGACAACATTGTATCGCAGAAGGAGTGAGGTTCAGCATGTACTCCGCATTACATAGTAGATTTAGCCCTACCAAACGACAAATATTACTCAAATCCAACAAAACTGGACATTTTAGTTCTAACACCGAAATCAACTGCCATGATATGAATCCAATTATCTTAGAAACGAAGCCTGTTTATCTTCTGAAGACAAACATGTTTCCAATTGGAGACATTTCTGGTTTACTAAACCATTCCAAAAATGCAACATCCTTTTTTTTCCCTTAAATTGCTTTTTTTAATTTTTTGTATTTCTAAAATGTCTTGTAAATATATCAAGAGAACATGTTTCTAGACTCATAAATCCATGTATTACATGTACTTGAATAAGAAGAATGTTATAGAATGTTTTTTTAGAAAATACATTGGGATATTCTAAATTTGATTCTAGCATATTTACTAACCTTATTAGCATAAGAAAGATTATCTATCATACAGTACGAAGCCTAAAATCCAATATAAGGTGCTTCTCCTGTACATTGTTACTTAATCAGGTCAATCAAAGCTTTTTTCTTCTATTTCTTTACATGGTATCAAAGCTTCTATGATCTCGGTAAGGACTCAAATAACTTTCATTACCCGCAGGCAAACTTATGTCGCTTGCCAACCAACTCTTTTTGCTTTTTCTTCTTTTCTTCTTCCTAAAGTACGACACTCACTCGATGACTAGTGTTGCTTAAGTTTCCAATGGTAGGTGTTGTTATTCTTCGTTGTGAATTCATATGACTTTCATTCTTCCATTTCTTGGTTCGAACTATTATGTTAAGTTATTTCTTGATAGCATTTGTTTATTCATTGAATTAACAATCAAATACTTCCGTAGAAAAACAAAAAAAAAAAATTATTTGTCTGGCTCCGGATTTATGTAACCTCATTTACTAGTTTGAAATTGAATGGCAAGGTTCTTCCAAATTGTTTCTCATTACTGAGAAAAAGGAGAGAAGTTATTGATAACCATTTTCTTGTTGATTAGCCTTTCACGAGTGCCTCTTTTACTTGGTCTAGGTCAGAGGACTCTTCTGGACCGAGACTAGATAGATTCCTTGCGCCAACTTCTTAGGAGGAGTTGGCACCCGGTGTGATCCAATCTCCTCTTCCAAGATTGGTTTCAAATCATCCCTCTGTTTTCTTGAACTGTCGCAGAGGAAGACAGATGAGGTCTCCCTTCAGATTCGAGAACATGTGGTTAAGAGTGGACAATTTCAAGGAAAGAGTGGTCGGATGGTGGAGCAGTTATGCGGTGGAGAGGAGACGTTCTTTTAGGCTTGCCAAAAAATTGGAATTGCTCAAGAAAGACTCGAGGGAGTGGAATAAAGAAGTGTTTGGGAGTGTAGAATGAGCTGGCAAACTATGTTACTCGGACTCGGCCGTTTTGCCGCCGAACCCGTCTTGACACGAGACTGAGGCGGGTGCTTCCGCCGTCTCCGAGTCGGTCAAACGACTTCGGAGGCGTTGACCAAATTAAAGAAGAAATTTGAGGGGGAAAATCAAATAATTAACCGGCGAGTGGCGACTTACTGAAAAAATTCCGACCAGCGACCATCGGAATAGAGACTGCGTTGTCGATGTGCCACCGCCGTCGCCATCGCCGAGAAACCATCGTCGTCGTAGTACCACCTCAGTCATCGTCGTCAATCATCTGTTGTTGTCGATGTGTCACCGCCGTCGGCTTTTTATTTGTTTGTGTTGTTATATATATATTTATATTTATTAATATTTAATATTTATTTATGGACTGACAGCAGCCGACTTTTGTATATTATATTCTTCATGATATAAAAAAAATGTATATTAATATATAATCAAACGTAAGTTGCCCTAACATTGAAAAAAGAAAAAGTACTCTTAATTAGAGTTAACTTTTTATTTTTAGAATACCTTTATAACTCTATATTTATAATATTTGATTTTGTTAAGCCGAATCCCCGCACCAGTATCCATACTCGGATTCGCACCCCCGAATCTTAAAATTTATATTTTGACGAATCTGACTCTTGAATCCGCACCCGTCTCGGATACCCGCACCCGAGTTCGAGTAACTTAGCTGGCAGATTGAGGCAGAATCTGCTCCACAAATCAACTAGCAGATTTGATTGTAATCAATTCTTGTAAATATGAGATAGCATGTATCTTAGGAAAATATATTAGTTGTTATTCTAGGAAATAGATTAGGGAAATTCTTTGATTCAAGAATCTCCAAAGAATCAAGGATTGATTTGTTTATTTTGACCTTACTTTTCTCATATAAATATTGTACAATTCTATGAATAAAAAATATACTTTTGTAGTATCTGAACTTTCATGATATCAGAGCGGGATGTTTTCCCCTGATAACACATGGACAAAACAGCTTTCCAAGGAGATCATCTTTCTGGAACATCAAAAGAAGACAAAAGTTCTTCTCTAGAAGTTCCGACAGAAAATATGATAGACTCAAGGAGGCAATGCTTCTCACATGTCCTTCAAGTTAACTTCTCATCAATTAAACGGGAAGAACTACCTGGAATGGGCATAGTTCATAAAGCTTGCAATTGATGGTCGAGAAAAGTTGGGACATCTAACCGGAGAGACGAAAAAGCCAGAGAACACCTGGAGATCAGAGAATTCACTCGGTTAATAAATTCCATGAAACCAGTCATAGGTAAACCTTATCTGTTTTTACCTACAGCTAAGATGTGTGGGAAGACGTTAGGGAGACCTAAGTTGCTCGGACTCTTCAAATATGTCTATGGGTGTGTGTCGGATCCTCCAAAAATAGTGTATTTTTGAAGGATCCGACACGGGTGCGGCAATATTTTTGGAGAGTCCGAGCAACTTAGAGAGAGACATATTCTGATGTAGAAAATGTTTCTCAAATATTTGAGTTGAAAATTAAACTATGGCACGCTAAGCAAGGTGACAAAGAAGTCACTGCTTATTATAACAAAATGGTGTCTTTGTGGCAGGAGTTAGACCAGTGTTATAATGATGAATGAGAGTGTTCTATGATAGTGTGAAAGCAAAAAAAGGGGAAGAAAATGAAGAGTTTACCTTTTTTAGCAGGATTAAACCGGGAGTTTGATGAGGTTAGGTCACTAATCCTAGGAAAAGTTCCTTTGCCCTCACTTCATGAAACCTTTTCTGAAGTTAGGAGAGAAGAAACTAGGAGGAAAGTTATGTTAAAACCTAATTTAAATGTTGAACTAAAACCTGCTGTAGACTCTTCAGCTCTTGTGATAGTGAAAAATGAAGATAACACAAAGAAAAGGAAATGGTGCGATCATTGCAAAAGACACTGGCACACCCGTGAAACATGTTGGAAGATTCATGGGAAACCACCAACTGGAAGCAGAAGGGAGTTGATAATCATGGATTCCAATATCAACATGGTCAAGCCCTCCAAACAACTCATTTTGAGCAAGCGCAGCAACCTTCTCCAGATTCGTCTCTATTTACAAGGGAACAACTAGAGATTCTGCACAAACTCCTTCAATCTCCCCAATTTCGTGCAAATGCACCAAATCCTTCTAATCCTTCTTGTTCTTGTGCCGAAACAGGTATAGTACCATCTGCTTTTCTTAGTGCCAACTCTAACCAGAAAGATTTTTGGATCATAGATTCAGGAGCTACTGATCACATGACTGGAAGTTCCCGTGCTTTCTCTACTTATACTCCTTGTACAGGGAATAATAAAATCAAGATAGCTGATGTTCCTTCTCTGCAATTGTTGGAAAAGGAACTATTAAACTATCACTATTCCTCACACTTCATGATATTCTTCATGTTCCAAAACTATCTCGTAATCTAGTTTCTGTGAGTAAATTAACCCGTTCTCTTAAATGTCGTGCTGTTTTTTACTCTGATTTGTGTGAATTTCAGGAAAAAGGTCCCGGGGGAAGACGATTGGCTATGCCAGAGAATATGGAGGTCATTATTTTCTTGACAACGGGGACAACTCTCTACAATTGAATCCTACTGGTTTGAACTCTATTTCTGTTTTGAATAAAGTCATGCTTTGGCACTATAGGCTTGGACATCCAAGTTTTTATTATTTAAGACATTTGTTACCTCAGTTATTTGAAAATAAAAATCCGTCCTTGTTCTAGTGTGAATTTTTTGAATTGGCTAAGCATCACCGATCTTTTTTTCCCTCTCAAAAGTATCAGGCTTCTAAACCTTTTATGATGATTCATAGTGATGTTTGGGGACCGTCTAGAATTTCAACAATGTTTGGAAAACGATGGTTTGTAACTTTTATAGACGATCATACTAGACTGAGTTGGGTTTTTTTATTGAAGGACAAAGTCGAAGTTAAAAATGTGTTTGAGGATTTCTATGTAATGGTGGAAACACAGTTTAATGAGAAAATCAAGATTTTTTTAAGTGACAATGGTCGTGAATTTTTTAATGAACAATTAGGAAGTTTTCCAGAAAAACCAAGGTAGTACACCAAAGCTCTTGAACGAATACACCTCAACAAACTGCAACGCAGAAAGAAAGAATAGGCATCTTTTAGAGGTAACTAGGGCCTTAATGTTTACCAGTAAAGTTTTACAATACCTTTGGGGAGAGGCTCTCTTGACTGCTACTTATCTTATTAATAGGATGTCATCTCGTCCTCTACTACTCCTAAATTTAAAACACCTTTTAACGTTTTCAAAGAGAGTTTTCCTAGTTCTAGGTTAACTATAAATCTGCCGCTGAAAGTTTTTGGGTGTACAACTTTTGTTCATGTTCATAATTGCAGTAAACTTGAACCAAGGGCTAAGAAGTGTGTTTTTATAAGATATGCTCCAAATCAAAAGGGATATAAGTGTTATGATCCTCAGTTGAGAAGGATAATTTTCATAATAGATCTAACTTTCTTTGAATGCCAACTCTATTTTACTGCTCATCTTCAGGGGGGAGTATCACGTAGGTGAAGATTTGTCTTTTTGGGGATATTGAGGAAACTAGACATCAGACAAATAATGGGCTAGATATTACAATAAATACTAATGTGAGGGATCTTGGAGAAGATATAAATAGGTGTGATGCAAGAGATGAAAAGGACAGTGATTCGAGAGATGATAGGACTTAAGTGACTCAAATGATAAAAACTTTGATATTGAACCTATAGATCCTTCAAATGACAAAAATAAAAATAGGAACAGAGAACAAACAAAACAAATACAGGTGTATTCGAAAAGGAACCGATCTCAAGAAAAAAAGACTGATGATCCTCAACACTATCAAAAGTCAGACTGATGATCCTCAACACTATCAAAAGTCAACTCCGCAAGACCTTTCTGAAATTCAAATTAATCTTCCAACTGATTCTATTTCTAATTCCTTGTCAGATCTGGACCTACCTATTGCAAAACGCGAAGGTGTTAGAAATGTTCCTAAATATCCTATTTCTATGTTTTGTTTCCTATAAAAAGTTGTCTCCTAGTTATTCAGCCTTTACTTCACAACTTTCTAGTGTGGAGATCCCAAAAAATGTGCAGGATGCTCTATGAGTTCCCGAGTGGAAGAAGGCTATTTTGGAGGAATTGCGAGCTCTTGAAAAAAAAGGACACATGAGAGTTGGTAGATTTGCCCGAGGGAAAGAAACCAGTAGGCTGCAAATAGGTGTTCACCACCAAATTCAAGTCAGACGGATCCTTGGAGAGGTATAAGGCTCGCCTAGTGGATAAGGGGTTCACGCAGACATATGGCATTGACTATCTTGAGACGTTTACTCCAGTAGCTAAGCTAAACTCAATTAGAGCTTTGTTGACAATCACGGTAAACCTTGACTGGTCTCTTCAATAGTTGGATGTGAGAATGCTTTCTTGAATGGGCAACTAGAGGAAAAAGTCTATATGGATCCCCCACCAGGTTTTGAAGAGAAGTACAAGTCAAAGATATGCACACTTAGAAGATCTCTTTACGGTCTAAAACAGTCTCCAAAGACTTAAGGACTTGGTTTGAAAGGTTTACTCAATTTGTCAAAAGACAAGGATATGTGCAAGAACAAGCAAATCACACAATGTTCACTCGACATTCATTAGAAGGAAAAATAGCAGTTCTTATAGTGTACATTGATGATATCATCCTCACAAGAGATGATGTGTTTGAAATAAAAAAACCTAAAGGAGCGTCTTGCCTCAGAATTTGAGATAAAAGACTTAGGCCCACTAAAGTATTTTCTCAGCATTGAGGTTGCACAATCGAAACGGGGAATTATAATATCACAAAGGAAGTATGCTCTTGATCTGTTAAAAGAAACATGAATGAGTGGTTGTAGACGAGCTGAAACTCCAATTGACCCAAATCTAAAGTTTGCGAAGGATGGAAAATCAATTGATAGGAGTCGATACCCAAGATTGGTAGGGAAGTTGATTTATATGTCACATACTAGGTCGGATATTGTGTTTGTTGTGAGCCTAGTTAGTCAATTCATGCATTCTCCACGAGAAGAACTCCAGGAAGATGTGTATCAAATTCTAAGGTGTCTAAAGAGTTCTCCCGAAAAAGGGTTGTTCTTTAAAAAGAATGAGCAAAGAAGTGTTGAATCTTATACAGATGCGGACTGAGCTGGTACGACTATTGATAAAAGGTCTACGTCCAGATATTGTACTTTTGTTTGGGAAATTTAGTGACATGGAGGAGTAAGAAGCAAAACATGGTGACTCGAAGTAGTGCTGAGCTGAGTATCGATCCATGGCACATGGAATTTGTGAAATGTTGTGGCTCAACAGATTTTTGAGAGAACTAAGAAGACCGATGAGTTTGCCAATAAAGTTGTACTGTGACAATAAAGCTTCCATAAGCATTGCTCATAATCCAGTTCAACATGACAAAACAAAGCATGTTGAAGTGGACAAACACTTCATTAAAGAGAAGATTGAAGATGGAAGTGTGTGCATCCCTATCGTTTCAACAACTAAACAAGTAGCAGATATTTTCACAAAAGGCCTCTCCAGAACTACCTTTGAGTCATTTGTTAGCAAGTTAGGCATGTTCGATATTTACATGCCAACTTGAGGGGGAGTGTCAACTGAGCTCGCAAATTGAGGCAGAATCTACTCCAAATGACCGACAGATTTGATTGAAATCTGCTCCATAACTCAGCTAGCAGATTTGATTGTAATCAGCTCCTGTAAATATTGGATACCATGTGGAAAATATATTAGTTGTTATTCTAGGAAATAGATTAGGAGAAATCCCTTGATTCAAGAATCTCCCAAGAATCAAGGATTGATTAGTTTATTCTGATCATACTTTTCTATTATAAATACTGTAAAATTCTATGAATAAAAAATATATTTTTGCAGTATCTAAACTTTCTGGTAGGGTAGAGGTGAAGATGAGAGAGATTATGATTGAAGTGGGGGAGTTAGAGAGAGTTGAGGCATGGAAGGGTTGAAAAGGGAGCTAGAGGAATTAGCTTAGCTCAAGAGGTTAGTAGGAGACAAAAATCGAGGGTGTTATGATTGGAGGAGGAGGGTTCTGATACAATAGTTTTCCACTGGGTAGGCATCACTAATAGGGGAAGGAATTTCATAGAGTTTGTGGAGGTTAAAGGGACGGTGGGGGGGGGGGGGGGGGAGAGGGGAGGAGGGAGTAAGTAGAAGGGGCAATTGCAAATTATTATGAGCGTTTGTTTGAGGAAGAAACAGACCGGAGGCCTAAGCTAGGGGTGTTAGGTTTTCGTCATATTGGTGGGGAGGAGTGCAGGTGGCTAGAGAGAGCAATCGAGGGGGAAGAGGTGAAGAGGGAAGTGGAGGGCTGTGCGGATGACAAAGCTCGAGGGCCAGATGATTTCACTTTGGCTTTCTTCCAGCACTATTGGAATAAGGTCAAAGCTAATATGATGGATAGTGTTGTTGAGTTTCAGGAGATGGGTGAATTTGAAAAGAGTTTGAATGCTTCGTTTGTTGTCATTATCCCTAAACGCAAGGGTACTTTGAGCATGAAGGATTATAAACCTATTAGTCTAGTGGGAAGCATTTATAAGATCATCACTAAGGTGCTTTCCATAACACTTAGAAGGTCCGGATAAGACTGTGTCTACTTCGCAAAATGCTTTTGTGAAGGGTAGATATATTTTGGATGCATCTCCGTTGGCAAATGAAGTGGTTGATTCGATGAGAAAGCAAGGACTGGCAAGTGTGTTGTGCAAGCTTGATCTTGAGAAGGCATATGATCATGTGAGCTGGAATTTTCAAGATTTCATCATGATTCAGATGGAATTTGGGGAAAATGGAGAAAACGGAACAAAATTTACATTTCTACTGTGAGATATACAGTGTTGGTGAATGGGAATCCATGGAGTTTTTTGGAAGTTCTAGGAAATTGAGGCAAGGAGATACCTTAACTCTGAGCTTGTTCATTCTAGTTACAGAAGCTTAGCTTTGAGTAGGATAATGGACAAAACTGTCATGAAAGGTTATTTTAAGGCTTTAATGTAGCGATTGGGGGTATTGGGACAATGTCGATTCCCCACTTATTATTTGCAAATGATACTTCGGTTAGTTGTGATGCAAATATGAACCAACTAGATCATTTAGGCCAAGTGCTTACTTGGTTCCAGGTGGTATCAAGCCTTAAAATTACTTAAGCCTAAGATTTTTCCAGTCGGGGAGGTGTGGTTGACATTGGGATACTCGCTCAGGTTTTGAGCTACGGGTAAGGGCTATTCTGACTACATATCATCGATTACCGTGGGGGGCTTCAAACAAGGATGTTTTGGTGTGGGATCAGGTTCTTCGAAGGGTTGAAAAGAGATTAGCAGGGTGGCAAAAAAGATACTTGTCCAGAGGAGGAAAAGAGATGCTTATTAAGAGAACTTTATCAAGCATTCCTACTTACTTCATGTCTTCGTTTCAGGCTCCATCTTTGGTCACAGAAAAAACTGGAGAGGTCAGAGAAACTTTCTTTAGAATGGGGCGGATGGAACAAAGAAATTGCACTTGGCGCGATGGAAGTCTGTGACATCTAAAAAAATGGGTTAGTCTCGAGATTAAAGATTTGACGATTTTTAATAAAGCTTTGTTAGGCAAATGCCTTTGGTGTTTTGGGATGAATATACAAGAATTTTGGAGAAGGGAGATAGTTTATATAGATGGGGTTAGGGAAGCGGGATTGACAACTAGAGATGTCACTATGCCTTTATGTATGTGGTTTGTAGAGGAATATAATGAAGGGAGGGGATAATTTCAATAGAAATATCTCATTGAAGGCTGGAAATGGGAGGAGAGTTGATTTTTTGGGGACATAGGTGGTGTGGGGATAACTTATTGAAAGATGATTTTCAAATCTAGTATAGAATGCCATGCCAAAGAGATTTGTCAGTCCAACAAATTAGGGAGATACATGGTGGAGAGACTTTTTGGGACTTGAGATTTTGAAGGTAATTCCACAATTTGGAGGTGACCAAGATCCAAAGGTTGATGGCCATCCTTCACAGGCAAGTCAAGTCAATTCGGTGGATAAACTTGATGCTTTGTGGTGGGGTTGGGGGAATGATGTAGTTCTCCGTTAGATCTTTCTATGAGAAACTCGTGATAAGGGAAGAGGTTGTGTTTCTATGTGATGCAATTTGGATAGCGTTAGTGCCGAGGAAGATTTGTTTTTTTCTCTTAGCTAGCATCAAGAAGGGTGATTTTGACAGCAGAAAATCTTAGAAAGCATAAGGTTGTTGTTTGTGTCGGCAGGTGTTACATGTATAAGGAGACGGGAAGAACAGGATCATCTTCTCATCCATTGCGTCTACACCATGAGATTATGGAGAGATTTGCTTCGGTGGTTCAGAGTTTCTTGGGTAATGCCAAAAACTGTGAAAGATTTTATGTTTTGTTGGAGAAGTGGGAATAGCAGGAGAAGACATAAGGCTTGGAATTTGGTCCCTCTTGCGTTGATGTGGGTTATTTGGATAGAGAGAAATAGGAGAGCTTATGAGGGGGTAAAGTCGAATTTTTCACAATTAAGGAATAGCCTCCGATCACTTATTTTCTTTTGGTGCACCCATAAAATTCCTTGATGTATAGAAGAATGGGTGGACTTGGTAGAGAATCAGAATTTGTAGATTCTTTAACTTTGGGTTTTATCCTTTGTTTATGACCAACTTGGCCATATTTATGAATGAAATACATTTACCTTATCAAAAAAAAAAAATCATTAAAGCAACTTCATCAACTGTTCTCTAATCCATTCTTCCAAAATTAGAGTTTTTCAAAAGAAAAAAAAACAAATTCTTCAATCCAAACACCACCTTAGTGATATAGACATAACAAGCGTCTATTAGTCATTCAAAATCTAAAACACGACTTGAGTTCTACACACTGAATCAAAAATCATGGTGAGCATAGATCTTAGAACCAAAGAGGCAAGCTGCATCTGCCCTAGGAATGAGGAGCGGGGGAAACAAGCAAACAGGTTACAATGCCCCCTGCAATTGTACCATGCCCAGGTATACAACTTGAAACGACAAAACAGAAGGAAGATTGCTGGAGACAGACAACATCGACTAAGTTGTAGATTTTCGTCCATAAAGCGTTACTGCTTGAGAAAAGCGGAAAAGAGCTTGTGAAGGTCATTTACCTGGAGCATTAAAGATGGGAAGGGGAATATGACTGAAAAGGAAAGTCACATGCAAATTTTATTGTACCCAAAATTGACGCAAATGCCACTGGTCTTAAAGTTCTGGATGCCATCAGACATCATAAGGTAAAGGATAAATGATTAACCAACATGCTAAAGCAAAACAAAAACCAAACCTAAGAAAAATTCTGAAGATTCAATTCCAGGATAGCAAAATTACCATGATACGCTTCAAAATGAACATGCTGCCTTCGGAAGAGCCATCACAGACATCAGCAGATGATGGATTCTTCCTTGTATCATAATTGGGCCCCTCACCCATCGTATTAGCTGAGAAATTGCTAGTTTTTGGAGACTTGATGACATGAGAACAATTCCAATAAAAAGCAAGCCAAACTTCACCATAAGATCCACGATCATATTTCTTCTTCAGAATGTACCTTGTAATATAAAATTAATTCGACATAAAAAAGAAGATGCAGATCAAATACTTATCATAAGGAAAGCAAAAGATACAGATAATTTAGAACCAGCAGGCATTCTTTGGAACAAATTAATAGAATGAAGACACACACTGATCAACAAGACATACTGATCAAGCATAAAGATTAAGGCAGATGAAAAAGAAGCCATGTGTCGGAGAGGTGGGAATAGAAGAAGTATGATAATACAGAAGAATAATCCCAGCAGAGACAAAAAACACTAGGTGATTTCATCCCATCTGTCCTACTTGGTAGGCAGAGTTACCTAACTCTGGTATCTATTACTGGCAGGAGGTGGCAGGCATCTTGTGAAATTAGTTGAGGTGCGTGAGAGCGGGCCCAGACACCACGATTAATTTAAAAAAGAATGATAAAAATAATAACACAGCAGAACTCATGTCTATGACTACTGTTTTAGCAAGTGAGAGTAAAATCATTTCCAATCAATCCAAATAAAATTTTCTGCAAAATCACGCATCTTATTATTTGATGATGATACGTGAGCACATTACTGATCAAGGAAAAAAATAGTAGAATCCATTCAGATAGAATATGCTAGTTATTTCAGGGTCCACTTCATGTCATAAGGAGAAAACGACATACTCTATCCTTGTTGACAGTGCAATTCATACAGAGACTAATATATGCTGCAGACATTTTAGGAGTAGTATTACATAGTGAAAGCAACATTTACAAACCAAACAATTCGTCAATAAGTACCTTGAATCTGCTCTGGCATGATCATTTGTACTGCTATCATTGAATGGAATAGATTCTAGCAAACCAAGGAACCTAGCAAAGCCTTCAGGATTAATGCACTGATTATTATTATCACTAAAGTTCATCCCAAAGTGCAAGCACATGTGCTGATCATTATATAGATCCAACGCTCCACCTACATTAAGCAAGGCAAGTGGAAATTAGTCCTTGTGGTACATAGAAGCTTCACTGAAAATGGACAAACGTGGTCTAGCCATATCAGAAAAGTCAACAGCGAAATTGCAGCAGCAGGATTAAAAGATGCATAAATATCAAAAGAATAAGAAGTCATTTAGTACAGATTACAACAAATGAACATCACATCACCAAAGAACACAAGTTTCACTGCTTAGTGCTTACCAGAACTATGACCAATGCTACCAGGTAAAGCATGGAGAAGCTCGTGTTCATATTCATCGACGTCCTTCTGAACCCAAAAGGTATACTCATCGTTAACATCAAGGTTCTCAGATAGATAGAAACATCCTAAACGGCTGTGCTTTCCTTCAACCTGAGACAAGTGGAAGAATTCTTGTAGCCATTAGCATTCCTGTAGGTGAGCCCAGAAATGCTGGCAGATGACACAGCATAACAATTCCATAAATTGCATCCACTACTCAACAAATATTGATGCCCGCAGTTAATGCAGATATCTCATTGAAATAGAGTGTTGTCAAATGGACAGAATGCGGATAGCAGGGACTGTGGAAGTAATCATTCATTCACTTTGCAGGTAAAGAAACTAAAGACTAATTACTTATCCAATGTAACCAGCTCAAGATGGGTCGATGTTCAAATGAAGAGACAAAATAACATTCTTCACTTTGAATTGTTTTTGAATAAGCATCATAACCCAAGATAGAGAGAAAACCACAAAAGAAACTTCATGTAATAACAATAATAAAGGAAGCTCTTATGAGAGTTGTGGTCTTTTTGGATAAGACAGCAATCAAGATCTTAAATCTAGTTTTTTCCTGAGAGGAATTAGTTTGGAACTATTAAAGAAATGGATCTTGGTCCTGACACAACTCAAAAGCTAACTTATGAGGGGGGATCGCCCAAGACCATATAAGAAGACCAAGAAACCCGTACTCGTCCGATGTGGGACTCAACACCTCCCATCACGCCCAGAAATGGACATCTGGAACGCAGGTAATTCAACATGTGGGCCCAACATTGGTAATCAATAAATCGAACTAGGCCTGGCTCTAATATCACGATAAAATAATGGATTTTGGGCCTAACTCAACCCCCAAAGGTAGCTAAAGAGGTGAGGATTACGCAAACCATATTAAAGAGACCATCCATCCCTTAAAGGGCTAATGTGGTACTCTCTTCACACCCCTCCTCACGCCTAGGGCTGGACATTTAGTGCGTTGGCAATTTAATATGGGAGCCCAACATCGGAAATGAGAAGTGGGATGGGTCTTGCACTGATACTATGTCAAAAAATGAATCTTGGGCCTAACTCAACCGATGATTAAGTGTGATGGCATCGTGACCTTATTTTTTCACATCTTACCCTTCCTTATTATCAAAATGATAGTTTTATTTTATCCTACCACTGCCCAACTTTTCTTTGTAATATTGTACTTATTTTTCAAATTGTTAGTACGTGGCACTGTAAAACAACGAAAAACGATACGATTATCCATATTGTATTCATCAAAACATTTCTGTACAATACGATACGA
Organism: Capsicum baccatum var. pendulum; assembly: GCA_030864225.1. Classification (NCBI taxonomy): domain Eukaryota; kingdom Viridiplantae; phylum Streptophyta; class Magnoliopsida; order Solanales; family Solanaceae; genus Capsicum; species Capsicum baccatum. Next base: position 66,480,763 of record CM061558.1, on the reverse strand, counting down.
TACATTATGAAATGATATGTAACAACCATCCAAGTTGTAGGTGTCAACCACCTCAACAATATACACATAGAAAGTTGTTCTACATGGTGTTGATAGCAAACAAAAGCTATCCAAGTGTTCCAATTCACTAAGAGAGCAGATCATGCCTTCCTGAGCCCTTGAATTCAGTACTCCTCAGCCCCAATTCGAACGTAATATATGAAAGATACATATGGCCGACCCACTACCCAAAGATTGGGGACTAGATCATTGGGGAGACGTGCACATATAGTTGATTTGACGACTGCAATTTAAGGCACAACCGAAGTTTATAAGCTTTTACAATTTTAGCTGCTTTAAAATTAACTTTAGATTTATGGGTCTATTTATAAAACTGCAGAGAAACAGGTCTGCAGCTGGGCTCAAATACGTATATCAGAAGTTGGCACAAAATCGAACTTCAGACCCAAATTTAAGATGAAAGATCTACTCTTTTTCAATCCCTCTAGTGGATAGGTACCTGTTTTGGTTGTGATAGTAAGCTAAAGTCTTTGTTAAAGATTCTAGATTTGAAGAATAGGTGTAATGACAATCTAATAACCTGCTTGTTAACTTTATACTATCATCAGAAATTAGCGAATGATTACCATGCATACAAGTCAATTGGTTATTGTTGTAAAAAAGGATATAGCTTAAATAGCATAGTGAAAACTAGCTATCAGATGCAATTTACAGATTGACTAATTTTTATTTTTTGCCACTCCCAAGGGGAAAGCTATGATGTGATCAGTGGGGTAAATGATCAGTTTATAAGTTTACATACATTATTTAACTCACAAAAAGGATAGTCGGGTGCTCTAGAGCACCCACTATGCAAGGAGTCCATAAAAGGGCCGGACCACAAAGGTCTATTGAAGGTAATTTAAAACAATGGGTTGTCTTAAACTTGGTAAAATAGAAGTATCGCATGAGTTCTCTAATAATAACCACATGTAAATGACCGTTGTTAAGAATTAGAAAATTGTTAATATGGCAAGAGTCCATTCCTTATAAATAGGACTAAGATCTGGAATCCTTTAAAATGTGTAATAGGGAAAATGAATTACCTTCTTTTCCTTTTTAGGATTACTTATACTCCCTCCATTTCTTTATGAGTGTTCCTTTTTTGTTGTGATTTTATTCCTAAATAAGTGTATGTTTAGGCCTTCAAGAATGCTTTGATCATAATCTTCCAAAAATCCTGTTAAGTTTAAATATAGTAATCAATGTCAAATGTCAACTTGAAAAGAGAGAAAATTTAATTAGGGGTAAGCTGGTAAACATACCCTTAATTTTCTAGGAGTGAGTAACTTATTAAAGGGAGTGCCCAAGTCAAAAGGAGCACTTATTTAGGAACGGGGGGAGTATTATTTAATCCCCATTATGCTTGAGGGAATATCCAAGCAATACATTCCTAGTATCTCTTTGTTTCTCATTCTTTACATGGCATCAGAGCCAAACTCATCCTTATTCTGAGTTTGCTCAATGTTGGGCCCTTATGTTATATTGTCCACGCACTTGATGTCCAGTCCTAGACATTTGGAGGGTGTTAAGTATCTCATAATTGGATGACAACAACAACAACAACAAACCCAGTGTATTCCCACCTGGTGGGGTCTGGGGGGTAAGATGTACGCAGTCCATACCTCTACCTCTAAAGAAGTAGAAAGATTGTTTCCGATAGACCCCCGGCTCAAGGCACCAGATACCACACAAATACCATGTAAAACACATAACATAAATACGGCAGCCATAACAAGAACACATAACATAAATACACAAATACCATGTAAAACACATAACAAGAATACATAACATAAATACGGCAGCCATAAGTAAAAGAAAACAGATGAAAGCACCCAGATTCGTACTAAAGCAAGGAACACGGAATCATAACCAGGATACTACCCCCAGCCAGTAATTCCCTACACTAGCGGCCCAAACTGGCCCTAGTCCTCAGCCCTAATTCGCGTCCTCCAGACCTTCCTATCTAGGGTCATGTCCTCGGTGAGCTGTAACTGCTCCATGTCCCGCCTAATCACCTCACCCCAGTACTTCTTCGGCCTACCCCTACCCCTCCTAAAACCATCCAACGCTAGTCTCTCACACCTACGAACCGGGGCATCCATGCCCCTCCTCTTCACGTGTCCGAACCAGCTCAATCGGACTTCCCGCATCTTGCACTCCACTGGGGTCACACCAACCTTCTCCCTGATAGTCTCGTTCCGAACTCTATCCCCTCTAGTTAGTCCACACATCCAGCGCAACATCCGCATCTCTGCCACCTTCATTTTTTGGATGTGGGAATTCTTAACTGGCCAACACTCCGCTCCATACAACATGGCCGGACGGACTACCACCCTATAGAATTTGCCTTTAAGCTTAGGCGGCACCTTCTTATCACACAACACCCCCGAGAGAATTGGATGAGAGAATGGGTTATTATCACCTTTTAAGGTCTTAAACAATCCCCACTTCATGATCTTGGATTTGCAATTAAATTAGATCTAAGGTCCTGATAGAGTTCCACATCGTGGGATAAGGGGTCTTGCTCTCCTTATATAGTATAGGGCAATCCTCCCGTCATAAGCTAGCTTTTGGGGTTGACTTAGACCCAAGGTCCATATATCATGGTCTGCTCGGCCTACCCTATTTATTGCTTCCAATGATGGACACCCCATCTTATAGTGTTCACGATCCAAATGTCTAGTCCTAGGTGTGCGAGGGGTGTTAGAGCCCCACGTTAGTGGGATAATGGGTCCTTAGTGTCCTTATGGGCAATCCTTCTCTTGAGCTAGCTTTTGGGGTTGAGTTAGGCCCAAGATCCATTTTATTATGGTACCGGCGCCAAGGGTCTAAATCCGTTCTCCTACAAAAAGTTTCCTCTCTCCTATCCGAAAGTTCCTTTATTTTTTCTATACTAGTTAACAAAGAGTTGTTTACTTTCCCAAAAAAAATTATTCTTTTCCTTTTTCTTATTCCCACACAAAGTTGGAAAAGTTTTTCTTATATCTCAACTATCATAGTGTAAAACAGCAGTTATCATCCTCGTCTACAGCTTGCACTTCCAACTAGTAAGGTTCCAAATTGAAAAGCAACAACTATAAGCCTTTTGTGCTGAAATTCATAATCAATTTGGTGTTTCAATTAGGAAATTAATCACGAGACTACTTTTCTGCGCCTATCTCTTCCTCTGTCTTCACAAGGTATCTGCATATGTCATCATGTGTATATACTGCTCAACAAACTGTAGTTGTGCATTTTATAGAGACAGCTAGCACATTGCTAATTCGAACTCATATTCAGCTTTGTTTTTGGATTGATGTTATTCTCACCACTAGCTACCAAATAAATCGCATGCATTTTGCAGAACAGCAGTCCCTATTATATACTTTGTTCAAAACAACCTTTGTTTCCTCTTTCTCCACGAGTGTTAAGAGTGTACCAACTTTGTCCAAGATCTCATCCCTGAAAATCACAAGGTGAAGTCTGTCTAATGTATCTTCTTGGTACTCCCATCTCCAAAAGTATTACAAATTCTATGATCCTATACATATAAGTACTTGTCTCAGCCTTTGTAACCTTCTTCTAGAATGCCCCTTGCTTCTCACCAAATTTACAATATCAAAACACCACCTCCAATGTTTTCCCCTCCAACTCTTTCAACTATTCTCTCACTCTAGCTCCTATTCTAGACGACCTCGATAAGACCCTCCACCAGCTAATCCAATTGATATTTCTGTCAAAGAATGTCAAATGAGCGAGTCGAGTAAACTTTGGACGGATCAAAACGTGTGTCAATAGATGGGTTATAACCCAACCCTCTCAAAATCAGTTTGGATCAAAACAAGTTGGTTTGAGATGGATTGAATTGTGGATCATAATACAACTTGGCCAATAATTACTCAAATTGAAGCAACACTATGCAACATCTATTTAGGTACTATTAGTAGGAGATGGAAGGTGGAGTGAGGGGAATGATGATAGTGCTACTAGTCTTGGTCAATGCTGGACTTTTCTAATGTTTTTTTTTATTAGGTAGATATTTTATTAAGGGGTACCAAGATGGTACAGGAAAAGAGACAAAAACACAACCAAACAAAAGCAGCCTCCTATACTCTTATTCCTAGCATATCCACTAAATCCATATATTGGTTCAAACTCTCTATTAAGCTACTTTTCTCCAGACATACAAATTTCGTAAACATCTATCCTTAATTTTAGAAATATGCGTTCTCTTCCCTCAAAGCAAGCATTGTTCCTCTCTAGCCAAACTGTCCAGAAGATGCACAACGGAATAGTTCTCCAACAACAACAACAACAAACCCACTGTATTCCCACCAAGTGGGGTCTGAGGAGGGTAAAATGTATGCAGTCCATACCGCTACCTCCAGAGAAGTAGAGAGGCTGTTTCCGATAGTTCTCCATATCTTTTTTATCTCTTTTGGTATCACCTGCTCTTACCATTCTTCCAACAAATCTTTCCCCTTCTGAGGCATCACCCAATAAATACCACGAAGATTTAGGACTAACTCCCAACATTCTCTAGAAATTTTACAATGGAGAAGAAGGTGCTCCACGGTTTCTGATCTTCTTGACGCAGGAAGCATCTACTACATAGGTTGAAACCTCGTTTCTGCAAGTTATTTTGAATTAAACATGCTCCCCAAGTTGTAACCCATCCAAAACATACTACTTTAATGGGAGGCTTTGTCTTCCATATCATTTTTCAAGGCCAAGAGTTATCCCAGTGACCAGAAAATTTCTTGTCTTTACTTGCCCACCAAATCAAGGTATCCACCTTGTTCTGATCAATATGCACTGATCCCAATTGTTGAAGTACAACAACAACAACAACAAACCCATTGTATTTCCACAAAGTGAGGTCTGGGGAGGGTAAGATGTACGCAGTCCATATCGCTACCTCCGAAGAAGTAGAGAGGTAGTTTCCGATAAACCCCCGGCTCAAGATAAAGAATACTAAACAAGGGGATGGATGACATAACAGAAATAAGGAGTAAGAAATGATAAAATAGAAATCAACGCAATACAAAATACGAGAAATAAGGGCAAAAAATAGAAACTAAGAAATAAGGAATAGGACACCCACCTAGTAGTAACATAAACTCACAAACCTTGGCTGCCAACTAGTGTTAGAATGAAATTCCGCAATACTCCCATCCTTTTTAGTGGAGCAGTTGAACAAAGTAGGGAACTTAGCCTTTCGACATTAATCACCAACCCACAAATCTGTCCAAAATCTAACTTTTTCTCCATTTCCCACCTCCAGTTTGCTAAATTGACTAAAGTCTTCCCAAAGTCGGCTTATGTTCTTCCATATTCCCCTCCATCTATCTTTCTTCCCATAAACGGCATTAATAAGCTTTTTCCAAATTTCCTCACCTTCCATGCTATACCTCCACAAACATTTGAGAAGCAAACTTCTATTATGTAGCTTCAGATTTCTCTCCTAAGCCACCTCCCTTCTTGTCTTTAAGATCCACTTCCATTTCACCAAATGAAACTTCTCTTGTTTGCATTACCTTCCCACAAAAACTGACTTCTCAAAGAGTTCATTCTTTTCTCCAAAGTCGTTGGCATTGAGAATAGGACATTAAATAGGTAGGCATACCATCCAATACACTGTTAACAAGAGTAAATCTACCCCGAAAAGATAAATATTGTTTCTTCCATGGAGTAAGTTTACTAACACATCTATCCAAAACACCTTGCCAAATACTTTGATCATTCCTTTTTGCTCCTAGTGGAAGTCCCAAATAAACCGTGGGAAACGTTTCCACCTTACATCCCAGAATATCAGCTAGTTCCTCTATGCAATCATCTGCACTAATGCTGAAAATACTACTTTTTGCCGAATTAACTTTCAAACATGTAACTGCTTCAAAAATTAGCAAAATCCCTCTAAGATAAAATATTTGTGCTTCCAAGAAAAGAAAGTATCATCGGCATATAGAATGCGTGATATAGTAACCTTATCAACACAATTTCTTTTTGAAATTGGTAACTGTTTCTATTTCTAAAAATCAGTACTTAGGTTGTACTGAAAACCATATTTACATAAGGAACTCTAAAGATGTCCCATCCCTATAATTTGTCTAAGACATCAATGATAGAGACGGTATCGTTAGAGTATGCCTGATAACACCAAAAACTCAAAGTCAAGATACAATTTAGTTTGATTTGCTGCATATTACTCCCCCTATTCTCAAAAACTCTGAGATTCCTCTCTTTCCATATAGCCCACCAAATAGCAGCAGGAACGATTCTCCAGTTGCTTCTAATCTTCGCTTGTAATCCTGCCTCTTCCCAACTGTATAGAGCCTCTGAAATTCTACCAGGCTTGGACCAGGAGATGCTTTTAAGCCTTAGAAATAAACTCCACAGTTGGCCGGTGACCTTGCATTGGATGAACAAGTGATTGACTGTTTCTGCAGTTTCCCCACAAAAAAAAACATCTAGAGCATAGTGGGATCGCCCTCTTCATTATCAACACAATTTCTTCCGAAGCTCATGTCGTTTATCCAACCCAATTTTTCAGCTTGCTTCACCATACACTAAATAATATGTGTGATGAAACATAAGAATGCACACTGGCTGATCAACTAACCTGTTGACTGACACAAATTGACCCGTTTAAAAGATGGGCCTATTTGCCATATAACCCAAATTGACCCAATAAGAAAAAATCATTGACCCCCCTTAGTCTGGGGGTTGCATGGGTTAGACACTTGTACGAGGATAGGAACACATATATTATTGAATTGGACTAGGTAAGATTTCCTTCGGACAGACAATCCACTTATGGGTATTGTATTCTGATTCGAGGAAATTCAATATCTTGGAAAGGCAAAAGCAAGATGCACTAGCTCAGTAAAGTGTAGAGGTAAAATACTGAGCAATAATTTTGGCTACATATGTCTATAAGGTTGTGTTGTTGTTGTTGATGAGTTTATAATGCTAAAGTGACTTCTTCAAGAGTTAAGGTGTTACGAAGATGCCAATGTATTTGATCCATGAAAATTAGATTGCAATACACATTACTTGAAACCCAAGATTTCATGAGAGCACTGATCATATGGAAATATATTGTCATTTTATTTGATATAAGATTGAATCAGGGTACACTACAATAGGTTTTGTTAAGTTGAATGATCAGTTAGCAGATACTCTTACTAAGTCACTCCATATGTCCAGAGAACTGAGCATATTTCTAAAAAATTAGGGGCACACAATATGTCTGCTCTTGAAGGGAGTGTTATGGAATTAGTAAATTATAAATATAGTAAGAACTCACTCTATGCAAATATGGAGTTGCTTTTTCCACCCACTCTAGGATTACTTATAAACACTAGTTAAACCCTGACATGCTTGAGGAAATAAAGCAAATCATTATCAATATCTCCTTTTCTTTTAACATACTTTACATGGGTAAAATTAAGTAAAGTAGCATTAGCATACTAGCAAAATCTTCTTTTTTCAACTTCATGCGCATTAACAGGGATGATAGCAGGACAGATCACGCAGCACTGTAGATGGGTGCATAAGTACATATGAGCTGTCTACCAAATCCTTTTTTGATCCATGGATTTGTTTATTTCACTAAAGTGAACTTGAAATGAAAGAATGCCCCTATGTTTACAGAAGATCCCTCCAACCCATGCCCTACTCGTGTTCTTTCACCCCATTGACGATGATACTGCACTCTGCCTTTCAAGAACACCATTAAGTTTGACTATTGATAGCTGAACTACAAGACCGTCGCAAGATCTCAGCCAGCCAACCAACAAATAAATATTGTAATACTATATCATAAAGTAAAGGTGAAGTCAATGCATCAAATTACAGACAAGTATCCTCAGCTACCAGCCCCAAAATCAAGAGGACCCATTAGCAAATAGGAAACTCAACTCAGCTGCTATTAGTCTTACCAATAATCTGCCCAAATTGGAAGCAGGCGGATGACCATCCTCCTCCTCGCTAAACACTGCAATAATCTTAAATAAGATGAGCTAAGTCCAAGAGAACCACACTATGAAATAAAGTTCTGTAGGATCATAATCTTGAGTAAAGGCTGCCTTGAGATAAATGCATAAAAAATAGAGATTTACAATACTACTTGTCTTGTAAGAATTGTGCGCCAAGGAAATCTACAATCAAGTCAAGAATACGATAATGGATGACTCATCATATACAAAATAAAACTAACTCAATTCAGTTAACTAAATTTTGCAGCTCAACCTAAAAAATTGAGAGGAACATACCAAAAAACAATGTCTTAAGTAATTTCATTTAACTCCAAAAGATAAAGTTAACACTCAAAGCTAAATCAATGATGGGGTTTCTGCATTAAATAAAGGGCAAATTACGGGTATGATCCTTCAGAAACCGACATAAGGAATATGCAGGAAGAGGAAGCTCAAAAATCAGGATATTATCAACCGCCTGATTAAATTTTGAAACTATAATCCAATGCATGAGTCCCCCCTTTTAAAACATAGTGCCACAATAGGAATCTCTTTACATGTTATCCATTGTTTCTTACAGTCTTAGTCTCATTTGTATCAGTTATGGAGTTCTTAATAATTTCAGAGTGGCAGTTCGTCCGGTCATGCTATATGGAACGGAGTGTTGGCCTGTCAAGAACTCCCACATTCAAAAATTGAAGGTGGCGGAAATGTGGATGTTACGTTGGATGTGCGGGCTTACTAGGAGTGATAGAGTTAGGAATGAGACTATCCGGGAAAAGATGGGAGTGGCTTCGGTGGAGGACAAGATGCGAGAAGTTAGATTGAGATGGTTCGGGCATGTGTGAGGAGGGGCACGGATGCACCAGTACGTAGATGTGAGAGGCTAGCTTTGGATGGTTTCAGGCGGGGTAGGGGTAGGCCGAAGAACTACTGGAGAGAGGTGATTAGACGTGACATGGAGCAGTTACAGCTTACCGAGGACATGATCCTAGATAAAAAGGTATGGAGAACGCGAATTAGGCTAGAAGGCTAGTGCATATGAGGGAGTCGTAACCAGTAGTTAGGAGAGCTTTGGGGTAGCCGGGATGGTAGTCTTAGGGCTATGTTCAAAGGTTGTAGCTGATAGTAGGAAGGTATGGGGGGGGGCCTTTGGTTCGTCAACGTAGGGTATTACTTTGTGGGTGTCTTATTTCTGTTGTTTATTCTTGTTTCATGCGTTATTACGACTTTGATTATTATTCTTTGTCTTGAACCGGGGGTCTACCGAAAACAGCCTCTCTACTTCTCCGGAGGTAGTGGTATGGACTGCGTACATTTCACCCATCCCAGACCCTACTATGTGCGAATACACTAGGTTTGTTGTTGTTGTATGGAGTTCTTAATTTGAATCATTCAAATCTTAGATTTAGTGGATTTTTTTCTGAGCCATTCAGATCTTGTACATAGATTTAAAATCACTAAAAATGATTCTTGTGAATCGGAATTTTTATTATTAATCTATCCATTACCACCACATAACCACCACCATTAACCTCCATTGTACAATAACTGCTGTTAGATAATTAGTTTACATAATAATATCAAGTGTCTCACATTGATAGGGATATGGATTGTGTAAAGTTCATAAAGAAATAGGGCTCAGTGTAAGAGAATTATTTTACGCATCATAATAATTATGAGAAATAAAAGAGAAAAATATTATTGAATTGTTGTAACTACATTATTATATTGAGGCTCTATTTATAGACAATGCATTCCAATCCTTTTCCTAATAGGACACTACATTACAATTCTTTTCCAAGTAGGATTCTATATGTTATTCTTATTCCTACTCATATTCTAACACTCCCCCTCAAGCTGGTGCATAGAAGACATATGTACCAAGCTTGTTATGGATGTAACTAATATGAGAATCGGTGATAGATTTGGTGAAGATATCTGCAATAAAACTGATAAGGACTGCTTTGGACGTCTGGGAGACCTCAATTGAAACGGAACAAACTGAAAAAATGATCTGAAAAATAGTAAATATTGTCGTAAAGTCGATGTGTCGCTGGAAAATTGCCGAAAACTGGTATAAAATATACGGGTTATCTCGAAAACAAGAGACGAGTAGATCTTGAACATGAAAGTCACCGGAAACTTATCCGAAACACGCTCACACGCTGGATTATTAGATTTGATGGCTGAAAAGTGACTACAATCTGAGGAAGAAAAAAAGTATATGGGTAGGTTCGAAATGATGACACGACCATACTGAAAAAGAGAAATATGTGTAGGGTCGAAATGATGGCACGACTCTATTGAGAAATAGAAATTATATGAGTAGGGTCGGAATGACGGCACGATCCTAAAAGAGAAATTATATGGGCAGGGTCGGAATGATGGTACGACCCTACTGAAAAAGATCTAAGGAGTCACCGGAAAGACGTACGGAACTATGTAAATTCAATCTGAGGAGTCACCAGAAAGATGCATGGTGCTATGCAACTCAGATATGAGACAGTAGTCCGAAAAGATGCACGGTGCTACGCAAATCAGATATGAGAAAATAGTCACCGAAAAGTACGGTGCTAAGAAAAATAGATATGAAAAAGTAGTCACCGGACAGATGCATGGTGCTACGCAAAGATATGAGAAAATAGTCACTAGAAAGATACACAGTGAGTCAGTGACCCAACTTATGCTAACATAATCATTGGCCAAACGGGCGGCATATATGGATTATAGCCGCCCGCCGACAGCGGAAACTCTTTGATTCTTTACCAAGATCGTGGAAGCTTTGATACCATGTGAGAAATATAAGAGAAAAATACTATTGAATTGTTGTAACTACATTATTACATGGAGGCTCTATTTATTGACAATACATTCCAATCCTTTTCCTAATAGGACACTACATTACAATCCTTTTCCAAGTAGGATTTTATATGCTATTCCTATTCCTACTCATATTCTAACAATAATATTTTCCCATGCATTTACTTCTCAAATGGCATCAGAGCTTCACTATCCAGGACAAAAAAGTCCAGCGTGTGCATCCTTTCTAGTGAAAGTTCAAATCTGATTTGCATCATCCTCTTTTGGCAAGTGTTGTGCAAATACCGACACCACCATCATGTTCCTCAGGCTCCAGCAACAAAATCCCAGCCAGCCCCACTGGAAGACTCATTCACACGCACTCTCATGTGGCGAATAAAGGGACAATCTTCCGGCTAGATCTGGATCATGTGCCGACACTTGAATCACTTTCCAGCAACTTTCAGACTTCGCTCTTCCGTCCATTGGGGTCATTCAGTGATTCCAAACTCATCCATACCATTTTTACAATTCTGAACACTGTATACTTTTCCGATGACTTTTACGGTGAGTTCCAACAATGTTCAAGAAAAAAGAAAAAAAATCTGTTGTGGTGTTCACTGTGAAATTCCGATTTGACCCATCTCGATTCCAACCACTTCTAATACCACCAGCAGCTTTTCCATTTTCACCAATTCCAGCATGCATTTTGTTTTTCTGGAAATCTTGTAATGAGGCTCACCTAAAGCTGCTGCTAACTTACATCCTTTGTTAAGTTGTGGTGCAAGGATCAAACTATTCAAGATCACTTAAATCGCAAAAGCTAGTGAAGTAGATGAAAAAGTCTGGGTACAGTTGAAGAAGGTTGGCGCTCAACTATGTAGTCTCTTGTGGCGATCTCTCAATCCCAAATAGATGCCCTTGTTCCGTCCATTCTAGACATGTTATTCAGTTAGGCTCGCACTTTATACAATAATGACAAATATCGTTTTTACAATGTGATATCTCGGATAACAAACTTAAAAATTACAGGAACTGGATACGTTTACTTACTTGGGAAAGGTACAGGAAGTCATGGAGGAATTCCAGAAGTTGATGCCAGTTACCGCAAGTGTTGAAAAACAAAAGCAACAATTAACATGTTTCTAGTTCTTACACGGGCTAAACTTTCTAATGACCCTGATTCAGTATATGAACTGATTTTTGCTTATCCAACTGTTCCTACAGTTGATAAACTTGATGTGGCACCCAGTCACATAGTGATCTAATCACAAGTAGTTGATTCCTCTGTTCTCGCATCTCAGACAATAGAAAATCTCAACCCAAGTGAAGTTATTGTTACAGACTTGGACACACTCGTGTAGCATATTCTATGCATGGTCAACCCCCAAAAAATGCTCAGGCTGCTCAGACTGACTAAAAGTGTGATTAGGGCTTTTCTTTACCTAAAGGGGATACCAACAAGCTTCTTTAGTATCAAGCAAGTAAGTAGACATCTCCACAAGTAGCCTCTAATGCAAACTAATACTTTTGGTGGTGTCGGTAATTCTTTGCTTGACATCTTCACAAGTAGACATCTTCACAGGCTAATAAATACTTTTGGAACGAAGGTCATGGACTCAACCGCTTCAAATCATATTTTTGGTAATAAATCACTTTTGCCAAAAATTATTTATTCACAGTCTCTCCCCGTTGTAATTTTAGACAATGGGTTCCAAACAAAAGCAAAAGGAGTAGGACAAGCTAATCAACTATCCTTGTTGCTCTAAATTTTATTCTTAAAGTTCCTAGTTGTCCTTTTAGTCTTGCATTTGGTTAGTCGTTTGACTAATCTCCTCAATTGTGCCATAATATTCCTTGATGATTCTGTTGGTATGCAGGACCGCAACAAAGGCAGAGAACTGGAGTAGGGAGTGAATCAAAAGGCATGTACTACCTTAGCTCTCCCAATTTCTCCACAGCATGTGTTGTTATAGATCCTATAGACTTGATTCATAGATGTTTGAGACCGAGTTTATCCAAGCTTCGGAAGATAGTGCGTAATTCATCTACATTAGATTGTGAGTCGTGTCAGCTTGGAAACATACCAAGCCAATCTTTCAATATAGTGTTGAGGGAATACCTATACCAACTTTTTAGGAGTCTATTGTAGCTCGCTCCTCCATCCCCTACATCCCCAACCACAGGATTGTCGTCCACTCTTGACTAAACATTGTCGTCCGCATCTAGCACCAGGCCACATGATTCACGTCCGACACCTGATCCTACACTTATTATGAACTTGTCTCCTCCTAGTCCACTAATTACACATCGAAAAGGTATATGATCCACTCATAATGCTAATCCCCATTATATCCTTTTATGTTTTTATCGTCTGTCATCACCCCATTAAGCTTTTATATCATCTAGTCTTTTGTTTTCATCCCTAGGTCTACCGGTGAAGCATTGTCTCATCCGAGATGGCAACAAGCTATGATTGATGAAGGGATACTTGGGAGCTTGGCCCCCCTCCTTCATTACCTATTGTTGGTTATCAAGGGATCGGTCGATTGCCCCTCACAAGCAGCTAGAGGAGGAGAAAGGAATAGGAGGTGCCATAGCTTTATATTTATTTTTCAAGATGAGAATCATAGGATTTTTTTGTTTGCCTATTTAAGCAGTCAAAGTTGGTTCAGACGGCCAAATTGATCATCTTAAGGGCCAACTTATTGCCAAACGGGTATACTTTTACGTTTGGGCTTAATTACAATGGCACTTTCTCTCATGTGACTAAAATAGCATGGCTATGATCATTGCTCTCTTTATCAACTGGATATTAAGGTTACTTTTTTTCCACAGTAACATTGAGGATGAGGTTTATGAGAAGCAACCACTTGCTTTCATCGCTCGGGCTCTAGAGGTCTTGTATGTCGATTGCTAGATCACTCTATGGTCACAGACAGTATCCGCGAGCCTGGTTTGGTAAGTCCAGCACATTAATCTATGTATTTATTTGGTGGTTTATGTTGGCGATATTGTTATTACTAGCAATGACTAGGCATGTATCACTAGTTTGATGCAACATCTCCTTCAACACCCCCAGACTAAGTATTTGGGCAAATTGAGTATCTTCTGGGTATTAAGATCGCTCAGTCTAGATCAAGTATTGTTATTTCACAGCGGAAATACGCTTAGACCTTCTTGAGGAGATAGGAATGACGAGTTGTAGACTCATTGACATTCTTACGAATATGAATGTTAAGCTTTTGTCAAGACCGAGGGAACCTCTTAGTGATCCTATAAGATAAAAGTTGAATTACCTAACAGTGCCAAGGCCAAACATTTCCCTTATTGTAAGAGATGTAAATCATTTATGAATTCTCCCTGGGATACATTGGGATACAGTTATCCACATTCATCGGTACATAAAATCAGCCCCATGCAAAGATCTAATGTTCGAGGATCGAAGCCATAAGCAGATTGCTAGATACGCAGATGTTGATTGGGTAGGGTAGGAAGGGTCTGATTATTGTGTTTCAGTAGGAGATAATTTGGTATCTTTAAAAGCAAGAAGCAGGGTATGGTTGCTCGATCTAGTACGGAATAAGAATATTGAGCAATGGCTATGACAACATGTGAGCTAGTTTAGATCAAACAATTACTCCAAGAATCAAAATTTGAAGAATAAGTTAGATGGAACTTGTGTGTGATAATCATGTTTCCCTTCATATTGACTTAAACCAAGTATTCCATGAGAGGACTAAGCATGTTGAAATTGATTTTCACTTCGTCGGAGAAAAGATATTCTCAAAAGATACTGTTACAAAGTTTTGAAGTCAAATGATCAGCTTGCAGATATTTCAATCCCACACTGGTACTATGCTCAGCTAGCATTTAATTCAATCACACACTGGTCCTCGTATTAGTTACATATGTAACAAGCTCGATACATATGAGGGTGAGTGTTTAAATATTAGTGTATATAATAAATTTAAGTGTCCCACATTGATAGGGATATAGCACACGTAAAGTCCATATATAAATACGATTCCATGTAAGACAATTATTTTATGCATCTTAATTATATTTTCATGTGTCTTTCCTTCTCACACACACCAACCACCAGCAACCACCTTCGCATGTCCTCCAACACCCCACCACAAACACCTTCACCGCAGCCACCATCACTGACTACCACCACCTCAACCACCGACCACAATCGCTACCAACTACATCCACCGCCTCCATTGTCAACCACCATCATCTGCCATCATCCCACACAGTTGTCACCTTTGACCATCACCACAACCGGCACGACACAATTACTACTGCTATCCTCCTCCAACAACCACAATTATCATCAGCAACCATGGCTTCTGCCAACCTAAGTTGCTTGGACTCTTCAAAAATGTCTACGGGTGTGTCGGATCCTCCAAAAATAGTGTATTTTTGAAGGACCCGACACGGGTGTGGCAACATTTTTGGAGAGTCCGAGCAACTTAGCTGCCAACTACCACCCATCACTAGCTTTTGGATTTTCAGAATATAAACCAAATTAATATTTTTTCTAATATTTGTTTGGATATAAGATTTATTTCTTAAATTATATTTATTAATTTTCAAATAAAGATAAATTATATAGATTCAGAAGTTGAGAAAACAGATAGTTTTAAATGTTCCCTGTTCAAATTTAGAAACAGCATCGCAATAATCAAATACGCAGCTACGATTCCAACGCCTTAATCTTAACAAAAACAAATGGCGCCTTAGACTCCCTGGTCAAATCCTGAATCTCTTAGTTATTCGTGGTCTCACGAGAAAAAAGATGAATAGCACTCAATTTTACCTGAATGTTGAGAAATATATTTACTATCTCCTAAAGATGAGCAATCAAACTTTCTCATTCTTCCATGCGTTTTCTTCACCGCTGTCTGCATTGAATCATTCAATCTAACTGGAAGGATAACAGCTGCCATGTTATCCATACTACCCTTTTCAAAAGCAGCATTCACTATGCAGTCAGCTAAGGAGTATGAACATGAATAAGTGAGTTCTGATTGTACAGAGAAATCAGCGCGCAAATTCCATAATATGTCACAAACATCCTGTGAGCTAAGCTTTTCAAAAACTCCATCAGATGCAGCCACCAAATAGCAGTCGTTGTCTGTCAAAGGTTGCCAATCAGTGACTTCAGGAGCAGATATAACGCCATAACTGACAATACATCAAGAAATTGATAAGTCATATATCAAGTACTCTACAGAAAAAGTAAAGCAGATGAATCGATGCATGTCTTCTTGTTCAGTATTTTAAAACACAGATTAATCAAAGCATGCATCCAGGTTCATCAATTAAGATGCACAAAAATTTATGCATGCACCCAAGTCCACCACAAATCTGCAGATGAGCAAAGGTGGGAATATATTTACAAAGATCTTCCTAAAAATGTGAGCCTTACCTTTTAAAATACACATCACCTATTGCTCTAGAAACAGCCAATTGACCATTAACCCTAGCTATGCCACCCCATTTAGAAACATGTCCTCCTGCAGTCTCCACTCGAGACCTCTCGTCATCCCTATCTGGATGGTGGTCTCTAGTCAGTTCCTTAGCAATCAGAAAAGGCCACTGGTCAGGAGCTGCCAACTTGAAGCTTCGGAAGTTCTTCACAGGTTCGAAAATTCCAAAGCCTCTTGTTTGCCTATATAACCTCAATAAATTTGCTGCAAGCAAAAGAGGATTAAAATAACTATCTCCACCAATAGTTCAAATACTGAAAGACCCACCAAAATGGCCATAATAAGAAATTAGAGGCATTATATTGCTCACCGAGCAACTCATACATACTCTAAATATGAGTTTTGTCATAAAGACATTATACAGCATACAAGTATAGAGCATGAAGAATATTACTTGACATAGAGCTGAAAGAACTTTTCTAACCTTTAGACTCTTCTTGAGATTTAAATTCTTCAGAGCATAAAAATGCCTTTGAATCTCCAATATTGGCAACTAAAATTTGATTTTCTGCCATAAGAGTAACTGTGGCTGTAGAGCCAGAATCAAAATTGTGTCGAAACGCATCCTTCAAAAGCAGACAAGTTAATATTAAGACAAATCATAACAAATATTTAAGTCTGATCGGCCTAACAAAAGAGATACAACTTAGGAGGTTACCCTTGAAAATGCAGAGTCAATATCATCAATTGCCCTTAGCAATGCTTCCTTCAATATTTCCAAGTGAAAAGATCGATCAATGATTGATGAAACGGTCAACTTGAGCCTACATAGAAAAAATTACAGGTTTCCTTGGACAATTACATCATGAAATTAGTTTGGACAATACGAGATGCTATCGGATAAGTAAATACAGATAAATGAGACCCTATAATAGCAAATAAAATTAAAAAGTAGACGGTACCTTAAAACACCATTTTACAGGATTCTAGTTTAGACTTAAGATTACACATATATAGTAGGTGTTTGGCCATGAAAACCAAAAAAATTTGGAGTTGGAGTTGAAGTTGGACTTGTGTTTGGCCATGAATATAAATTGGAGTTTGTTTTGAATTTTTGTGAGAGAAATGAGTGAAAAAAGTTTTCTTGTTTTCACTTTTCCAAATACAACTCCAAGTTGTATTTGGAATTCATATGGCCAAACACCATTTTTGGAAGAAATGAAAAAAAAAAATCCGGAAAAAAGTAAAAAATTCTATGGCCAAATGGGGGCATAATAAGTAATATTATTCCCCTTTGACCTATTAACATTGAGAATCTATGCAAGGATCATCTACTCTCACTGTCATGCCCCTGTATACAGAATTAAACTAGCAATGATGCAGCAACCTTCTAAAGACTCCACAAAAGGAATCAAGAACTTTTGCTCGTCTTCCTTCAAGCCTTAGATATAATCAATAAGAAGAGGTGTCCTACTTTTTTTATGTTTCTGTTTAGTGGGTTTTCTTTAAAATAATGGAAAAGAGGGGAGCACTCTTAAAAGTATGTTGGTTTTCATGTATTACCATGAAAAAGGGACTGAACACCATATCGCATACAAACAACAGTTTCCATGTTTAATTTCTCATAATTGATAAGAGTTTAATTTAGTACACAATTGTATTTGCTTTCAAGAGGACAATGAAAAAGAACAGAGTGTAGGCCTGTAGCAGAGACCTCCCAACTTTCAACTCATCCAGCTCCCAGTTCAGGTCTTGTAGAGTACTCTGTCCTCTTTCATTTGGCAAGACCCCAATCATTTTCCTTGAAAGAACCGAAAATGTTGCATCAAGAAGAAAAAATGTATGCAATGTAAAATACTGTAGTAATAGCTTTGATGCCATTTCACTTGCTTCAGCACCATTATGACCATCAAAAACAGCGGCAACACCAACAGTAACCTCAGTAATACCATTACTGCCTGCGTTATATAAGAAAATTTTGGAGAAAAATAGTGAACCATAATAAGTAAGAACATATGTGTGAGAAATAAAGACGGGAAAATATAATTGAATTGTGTATTCTACATTATTACACTAACCCATATTTATAGACACTACATTACAATCTTTCTAATATTCCAATCCCATTCCTATTCTAGCTCACACCCCTTAAGCTGGTGCGTAGAAGTCATACGTACCAAGCTTGTTACAGATGTAACAAATATGAGGGACAGTGAGGACATGGTGAAAATATCTGCAAAGTTGTACACTCGACTTCACAAATTTTGTATCAGTATCTCATGAGATTCTCCTTTCTTGTACAAAATATCAGTCAATCTCAACGTACTTAGTCCTCTCATTAAATATCAGATTTGATGCATTATGAGGGCTGCTTGATTATCACATACAAGTTCCATTGGACTCATTTCTCCAAATTTTAGTTCACTGAGCAATTATTTAATCCAAACTAGCTCACAAGTTGCTACCTTCATTGCTCAATATTTTGCTTTTGCACTAGATCGAGCAACCACGTTGTGTTTCTTACTCTTCTAAGACATCAAATTATCTCCTAACACACAATATCTGGATATAGAACATCTATTAGATGGTGATCTTGCCCAATCAGCATCTTATACCAATGATCTGCCCATGGCTTTGATCCTCAAAGTAGTCTTTTACCTGGAGCTGACTTTATATATTGTAGAATGCGAACAACTGCATCCTAATGACTATCACCAGAAGAATCCATAAACTGGCTTACAACACTCACAGCCAAAAGAAATGTCAGCTCTAGTAAACAACAAAAACATGAAATACCATGAGTAGGTTTAGGAGAGTACGATGTACGTAGACCTTACCCCTACCTTTGTTGGTTAGAAAGGTTGTTTCAGGTCTAGTCACTAGATAATTTAACTTACCAATTAGCTTATCTTTAAAATCACTGAGTAGCTCCCACTGTTCTAGCAAGAGTTTAGCATTCGGACTAATACCAGTGTCAATGGGTCTACATCCGAGCATTCTTGTTTCTTCAAGAATGTCTTCATTGAGAAGTAACAATATCTAATCTGAACTGGGCAACCTCAATACCTAGAAAATATGCAGTGTTATCAAATGCACATTTACGACCTAAAGCGAGGCTCAAAACGTGTTGCGCACTTCGATTCGCTTAATGAATGCTTCAGTGTCGTCGTCAAGGTTCTAAGTCATATTTTTCATTTCCAACGAGCCTCTTCTAAATATGCGACACTTAACAATTGATATCACTTTATTGTAATTTGTTTTCAATTTCTTTGTTCATATATTTGTCATTCATGCTAATAGTAATTAGTTTTGGACTAAACATATATTTTTGTAACTTTTCTCCCTTATGCCTTTTTTCATTAAGCCCACACTTTATTTGTGCTTTGTGCTTAAAGCTCCAATGGACCTTGAAGCTTTTCAGCACTTTTTTGCTTTTGATAACACTGAAAATATGTCGAAGTCAATAGTTTAAAAACACTAAAAGAGATGTTGCTTTAAATTAATGATATCATCTTGTTCATGCCAGTGATAATGATATCGATTTATAATGATATCATCGACATAATCCACCAAATAAATACACATATTTGGAGCAGAATGTCAATAGAACACAAAGTAAACAGTTTTACCACGAGTCATACCAACTGCTAGATGTAAAACAGAAATCCCGTCAATCGTAGTCTGCTTCTCCTGAAAATGAAGCAAGCTTCACCTTAGATTTGGAGACCGACATAAAGGAAAAGGATGATACAAAGGCACAACGGGGTGATGATAGGCGGTGATGACTAAAAAAGTGTAATGGAGGTTAATATTATGAGTAAATCATATACTTTTTCAAAGTGCAATCAATTGACTGGGAGGAGACAAATCCTTAGTAGGTGTCAGGTCCGGTCGGGATTGATGTTGGACGCGGATAATAATGATAAGCCAGGAATGGTGGTACTAAGACTGGAGATGTAGAAGTAATCGTAGATTCCTCAAAAGTCAGTATAGGTAAGACCTCAAAGATATCAAGATGATCAAAAGATGTAAAGTAAGGTCGAGACTAAGAAAATATGACATAAGGTGATTTAAGGTACCGACAAAAATTGGGTGAGTAGCATTTTTTTAATAACGGTGGTGTCCGAGCCAGCTTGCGCATACCTCAACTAATTCCATGGGATACTTGCAACCTCCCATCAACATGTATTAAATAACTCTGTCCATCAAGGTTAGAACAGAGGAAAAAAATCAACTAGTGTTGTTTTGTCTCAGTTGGAAATTGAACCAGAGACCTCATGGTGCTTAACCCATGTCATTGTCAACCAGGCCACACCCCTTTTTTGAATCCCAGAATAACCAAGAAAGAAACATTTGAGAGCACAAGAGGCTAATAAATCTTTTTTGGGGCCAAGTTATGAACAAAATATATGCTCCCAATGACAAAAAGAGAAGAGAGTACAAAGGTCACTGAGGAAATAATATGGAATAAGGAATTTGATATTGAATGGAAGACGAGGGAATTTGATTAATTAAATAGCAAGACATGAGAACTGCATCTCCCCAAAAACACAGCAGAAGGCATCCAAAGGTGTGGCCTAGTGGTCAATGAAGTGGGTTGAGAACTTGACGTCTCAGGTTCAAATCCCAACACTAGGTGATTCTTCTCATCTGTCCTAGCTTTGTTGGACAGAGTTACCTGATATTTGTTGTTGATGAAGGTGGCAGATATCCCGTGGATTTAGTCGAGGCTCGCGAAAGCTGGCCCGAACACCATGGTTATAAGAAAAATGCAGCAGAAAACAAGAAGACGAGATTCAATGAGACAGTGTGAGTCATTCCAATGAGATGCCTATTCTTTCTTTTTGCTACCCCGTTCTGTTAAGGGTGTACACACAAGTCATAAACTGCTGAAACTGAGAGAATAAGTATTCTAAGGCATCGTCACTACGAAAAGTACTAATAGCAACACCAAATTGATTTTGTATTTCAGCACAAGAACTTTTGTATATAAAAATAACTCAAAACAATCTTTCAATAAGAAAATTCAAGGACATCTCAAATATCATCAATGAAACTAACAAGATAACAGTCTTTAATAGGAGCCCAAATATCAAAATGAACAAATGAAAACCAGATTCTGCATGACTCTCAAGCTCAGCACTATGTGGAAAGGTAGTGTGCATATGTTTCCCAATTTCACACAACTCACAATCTAATATGGATAGACTAGACAAACTTGGCACCATCTTTTGTAGCTTTAATAAATTCAGATGTCCCAAATGTTGGTTTGGTTTGAAGGATCTATAATAAGGCACATTGCGGAGGAATTAGGATAATGAAGTGTGTTATTGGTCTAGTGGCAAAGAAGGTGCCTACTAAAGCATTGTTGCCCTCTTGGTTGTGGGTTCTAACCCCATCAATCACTTTCCCAAACCCACTATATGGGAATACACTGGGTATGTTGTTGTTGTTGTTGTTGCGGAGGAATTAGGAAAAGTAAGATAGTAGAGGCCTTTTGATTCATGTCCAACGGTAATCGTCAATCACATTTTTTTAAATTAAGTAAAAGTATTTTCATTAGTAAACATGACTGAATCGGTCGTATGCATAGGTTATTAAAAGATCAGAACTCTACAAAATCCACCCAATCTTCGAAGAAAGAAGGAACTTTTTGTTTACACCAAAAGAAAATAAGGAGATGGAAACTACTCCTCAAATGCAAGAAACTCGACTCTACACCTTCATAAGCTCTTCTATTTCTATCTCTGCAAACTACCCACATTAACGTTGTCGAAACCATGTTCCAATCCCTTCGTCTTCTTTGTCTTTGCCTGCTCTTCCTACTCAACATTAGATCTTTCACAGTTCTTGGCATTACCCAAGGAGTGTGAAACCATCTAAACATATCCCACCATAATCGCATGGTAAGCCCGCTTGGTAACTCCATCTTACTGAGCTTCTTAATTTGAGCCCTTAAAATCATTTAGAACCTGCAACAGAGCAGCTACTCTTCCAATTTCCCAGTCATTCAAGAGTCTTCTAAAGCTCAAATTCCAACCTTGAAGAGACCGTACTTCATTAAACATTGCATCTGGATTGGGACTAAGGATGAACATATTAGGATAGGAAACCATTAGGGGCTCCTGACCATTCCATAGTTATTTCCAGAACTTAATTCTGGTTCCTAACACCAACTTTGAAAGTGATGTTCCGTACCAATCCAAAACTTAATTCTGGTTCCAACACCAACTTTGAAAGTGATATTCCATACCAATTGATTCCACAAGCTCTGAATTGTTCTCCAAATTGAAACCCCATACCCCATAGGTGGTAGTATTGATGGTATTTGAACACTAATGCTCATTCTAAGCATATTTGCTAACAACCACTTCCTTCCAAAGAGTTTGCTCCTCATTTCCAAATCTCCACAACCACTTGGTTAATAGACATTTGTTTTGCAACCCCAAATTTCTGGTGCCAAGACCTCCATCACTTTTGCGTTGAGCAGTTTACCACTTTACCAAATGTATACCTTTACCCTCTTTATTACCCAACCATAAAAAGTATCTTTGTAGCCAATCCAATCTTTCTTCCACTTTAACAAGCAAAGGAAATAGAGACATAACATAAGTGGGGGGAAAAATCTAAAACTGAGTTTATTAGAGTAGTTCTCCCACCCAAACATAGGTATTGAGCATTCCAGTTAGCTGGTTTTCTTTCAGTTTTTTCAATGATAACATCCCATATCACCAGCTCCTTAAGTTTGTTCTCCAATGGCATGCCAAGATACACTGTTGGGAATTTCTTAATTCTGCATCCCAGAATATTAGCAAGTCTCCGCATTTGAGGCACTTCATTAACAGGGAAGATGGAACTGTTCTTCCAGCTAAACTAGAGAGAGACTGCCTCAAAAAACACCCGTAGCATTCTAATAATCTTGATCAGTTCTTCCTTGGCTTCACAAAAGATCACAAGATCATCGGCATATACTCCCTCCGTCCCATTTTATATGTCGTCATTTCCTTTTTGATCTATCCCAAAAAGAATGTCATCTTTTCTTATTTGGCAACTATTTAATGGTATCATCTCCAATTAATCCTCACTGGATCCAACTTAATAAGAAAAGACAACTAAAAAGTAAACATTAAAGTGACTTTAAGAAGGGCAATTTTGTAAACTTTCCAGTATCATCATTTATTTCTCAAACTTCGTGTTCGGTCAAATGGCGACACATAAAATAGGGCGGAGGGAGTAGTAAATGGCATATTTGCTTCTCCACCCCTAAGTGATTGCCAGTAATAAATCCCTTCAACAATGAGTTCTAAATGACCACTCTCATCATGTTATCAAAACCTTCTGTTGCTAAAATAAATAGGAAGGGGGATAAAGGATCTCCCTGTCTAAGTCCTCTATCGGAAGGGGGAAAAAGCAGCAGGTTCTTCATTTATCAAAATGGAGAACCTAAATATTTTAATACAAGCTCCCATCCATTTCAGCCATCTTTCACCAAATAATTAACATAAACTTTTTCAGGTATCTTTTTCTTTACTTCACCAATTTTTTTGGCATTCATAATTTTGCTTTAAATACTCAACTGGAACACAATTGGTACAATCTCAGATAGAAATAAGTAGTAAATTTTTTAAAGTTTTTATGCCATTAAACTAAAAATTGGATCCATTAAACAATAAAAGTCTGGGAGCTTGCTAAATTATCATAAAATAACAATCATACTCCCTTCATTTCGATTTGTTTGCCTGATTTTAACTTGACGTGAAGTTTAAGCAATTAAAGAAGACTTTTGAATTTTGTGGTCTCAAACTAAGGATATGTAAAATGTATCAAAATGCTCTTTAATCTTTGGCCTTAAACATATAATATGGATAGTTAGAATCAAAGAGTTGTTAAAAAAAAAAGGAAAGAGACATTCTTTTTGAAATTGACTAAAAAAGAAAATAAAACAAACAAATAGAATCAGACGGAATAATTCAGATAATAGATTCACCCTGCCCATCACAATCCAAACACATATTTGTAGAACATGATAAAGTAATGCGCATATTTCATATGATAAAGGTACCAAAGTAAAAGTAGAAACAGAAATTCTTTTTTCTTTTTGATAATTGTAGTGTTCAGGCCAGTTTGAGCACAACTCCACTAATTCCACGGGATACAAGTAACTCTTAACTCTAACTCTGTTCACCCAAGCTACGACAGATGGGAAGGAATCACCTAAAATTTACCAAAGGTAAAAGAAGAAACAGCAATTTACCGGGGAACGGGGCGCGAATATCGAGAGCACAGAGAATTCGATCTTCTTGAGACTTCCGGCGACCTTGATGTAAGGCAGTTTGGCACCTAGTATTCGGCAATTTCGACCATTGTTCAGAACCATAATCTGGTAATTTCCAGCGAGGGCATTTCGGAGATTGAAACACGGCAGGTGCACCGCCTTCTTCATATACCGTCAAACATTTTGACGATTCTCCGTTAGTACAGATACTCACGCAAAGCACAAACCCTAACACAAACACGAGAAATTCGCGTAAATTCATCGTCCTCTCCAGTCTCTGATCATAAAGGAACTGAAATTGCAGAAGGGGTGTTTCATGCTATTGAGAAATTGAGAAATTGAGAGAAAAGAGTTAGTACAATAGAGCAAGATTTGTGGGGTGAATTTGAACAGATGATGCTTTATAGGATGCGGGTCTTGCAGTTTTTTCTCTGTACGAATGAAAATGAAAAGTAATCTAGAAGTAGAATTTGCGCTAGGAATCACATTTACTAGGGGAAAATAGGTTGAGATGTCCGTGACCCCTTCAATTAATTAGAAGTGACAAGTGAGTCCATAATATTAGTGTTAAGTAGCTGTTTGGCCATGAAAATTAAAAAAAATTAAAATTGAGTTGTGTTGATATTTCAAAATTTTCTTTTACATTTTGAATTTTTTTTAAAATTATGATTTTAAACCTTAACTTTTAAGAACTATTAAAAGCACACAACTACTAATTTATCTACTGATATACAAACAAATGTGATTCTTATATATAGGCACTTCCATTACTCGAGTCAAGTTTGCATTAACGAAGAAAGTAGCACTCAAGAACAAAGATTGACAACTAATTACTCTCTTAACAAGCATCAGACTACAAGAGATAGAATGATTGATTTGGGTCATTTGTTAAGACGTATTATTAGACACATCATTTGTTTTTTGATTTGGATCTTCATTAGGTCCTCGTTTATTCTCAAATAATTTTTCACTTTTTTCAATTGCAAGAATTAACTCAAGCTGTTGAAACAAATTTGATGAAAGATAATGCAAAAATGTTCAACCAGCCGAAATGCAAAAATTGAAGAAAGATAATGCAAAAATGCAAAAATGTTCAATCAGCTGAAATGCAAAAATTGAAGAAAGATAATGCAAAAATGCAAAAATTGAAGAAAGATAGAGTTGAAAAAAATGAAAAAAGATAATGCAAAAATGTCTTAGATGCAATCTCAACCGAAAGATGGTGATATTTTTGTATTAATAATGTTCAATCAACAATTATGGAAGAAAACCATCATTGATTGCATCAGTGACTACACACTTAAAATTTTTAAACATTATGATAGTTTTGTGTAAAAATTTAAAATATTGAGGTTATATGTAATAATAATAAAAGTTGGAATTGGAGTTGGAAAATAGTGAAAACAACAAAAAGTTGTTTTCACTTTTTAGAAAACAATTCCAAAATAATTTTTGAAATTTTCATGGCCAAACACCACAACTTTAATAAAGTGAAAAAAAATCTGAAAAAAAGGAAAAAAAAAATTTATGGCCAAACGGCCCATAAGTTAAAAAAGATAAAGTGCTTAAATAATTGGAGATAGTTGTTGAATAATTGCATTAGTTATTCCAACAACTATTAAAATTATCTAATAACTTGGCACAATTATCGAACAACTTTGCACAACTATTGAATAACTTTGATAGTTATTCGAACAACTTCTATAGTTGTTGAGACAACTTTTATAGTTAAAGTGAAAATGTTAAAATAAAAAACTAAAAAAGATTTATCAGTTTTACCTAATTTTTAAAATTTGAAGGACCCCCACTTAATTAACAAACTTATTTATCACTTTTAATTCAAAATCTCCATTTACTATTGTACTATTTAAAATCTAGCCATTTTTGGGGGTCTATCGAAAACAGTCTTACTACCTCTCCGGAGGTAGTGGTATTGACAACGTACATTTTACCTCCCCAGACCCCACTGTGTGGGAATACACTAGGTTTGTTGTTGTTGTAAAGTGAGTATGAGAACAAATTTCATACGGGCACTTGAATTTTTTTCCGAGCAACTTTTATAAAGCACATTAGCATAGGTGCTAATTACTCAAGATATTAATAATTTTAATAATGACATATTTTTTCAGATACACTGTATTTGCCTTTAGATGCATGTATCTGATGAATGTATTATGCCTCTCTCGCTCGCCTCTCTCTCTCTTTCGTCCCTTCACCTCATTATATCTAGTGTATCGGTGATGTATCAAGTGTATCTGTGCACTGTGTGTAGATACGTATTTGTGCACTGCATATCTAGTGTATTGGGGTACTGTGTATATATCTACTTTATCCAAAATCAATTTCATCCAGTGTATCTATTATCAATTTTATCAAGTTTATTTGATATCAAATATTTAGTGTATTCTATATAAAATACAATATATCTGGAGCAAATTCAGACAATGTATCCTGTGTATCTATCCATATATATATGTATATAATATCAAAGATATATGTATCTCATATTGACGAGGTTGTATTTGTGCATAAATACAGGTTTCTGTGCATATATACTCCTCAACTTGAAAATCAGATATTGCATCTTCTTGCATATATACACATACATGTATTTGTGTATATACTTAAAGAAAAAGGAGGTCAAGAACATTGAGAGCACGCCGACCAGTACCCAAGAAATCGTTGGCATGGAGTCCGTCGAAAAATATTCAATACTCGAGAAATTATGAGGGCGCCGGAGTTCATTAAAAAATATAGATTCGATTATATCGTAGACATACACACAAACATATAATATGATAGCCTGTATTAATGGAGGAAAGAGAAAGAGTAAAGGGGATCAGTGACTGCGTTGTGGTGGTGGCAGCTTGTCGGGAGCTCTGATTCACTGAATCTCACCTATTTTTGATGGGTTTCAGTTCTAGAACTCAAAATTTTTGGTCCGCAACTTTAGAGGGACTATTTCTTTAGTTTTCTATTGATTTCCTTCTTCAAGATATGTTTTTTCATCAATCTAACACTCATTTGATTCTAAAATCTTTATAATAACATTAGATTGATCATGATGGGGGTAAAAAGTTAACCTAGATGAAATTTTCTAGTGTAAAGTGAATTAATAGACTGAAATATCTTGGATTTGAGTAAGTGTTGATAGATTATGTCCTTAGGACTAGAAATTGATTTAACCATTCCAAAATATAGAGATTTTGAGTAGATTGAAAGGTAGAAAGCCCTAGAATGACGAGTTTAGGCATGAGTTCCGGTTGCCTCGAATTGGTAGATCAATGAGTGAATTATTGTTTGGTTGTGATTGCTAGACTGAGATCCAGTTGAGCACCAAGAAAATGTAAGGCAACTGCGGAATCATGCACTTCATAGTAGTTGCTTGGCGCCTAGGTAGGCTAGGTTTAATATGTAGTAGATCTTGATTAAATTGAACGATTGTAATATAATTTGATGGGAGATCATGCTTAGGTCTGCGACATAGTGAATGATTGATAAGAATCAAAATTTGAAAATGAATTGAATCTAATTTAGTTTAATTATTATTTAGGAATATTTCTTTGATGATTTTGTGAATTATGTGTTAATTATTATAATTACTGAGAATACATGTATGTTTGTGTCCGATTATGAAACTATGGGTTGTGAAGACTAGTAATTAGTAATTATGGTATTTATTAAAATTGAAAAATGTTGATATAAATTGATTATAGTGAAGCAGAAATAGTATTGAATAAGTTGGAAGTTTGGTTGAATTGATGGATTGTAATCATAGTTGACTAATTGGGTGATGAATTAGTCTATGCTAAAGCTTTTGCTATAATTTTATGGTTATTGAAAATCCAATTAACAATGCTTGATCATTGGTTGCACTGCATGCTTGTAAATATGAATACTTAATTTTGTCTAAAAGCTATTGAACGTGCTAAATGATTTATCATAAATGTTGTTGATAATGATATGTTTCTGGATAAGGACTGTATTATGGTGCAAGTGGTGATATTTGTAAACTTACTTGATGATTGCACTTAAACCAGTAAGTCATGGTTGAATTATAGTTCAAGACTCAATTTGGTTTATGTGTGTGTTGATACCCAATTTTGGCTCATTTTTTTCTTTGATTAATTTTTTTTGTTATACTTCTTAGTCCTGAATAATTTGTCAAAATAAATTCATATTTTCATTTTTATAAATTTTGAAAAGGATAAAAAATGAGATTTACTTTTCCCCTATCATTTTTTTAAATTAAACATAATTAATTAATTAATATTTAAAACATGCAAATAATATTTTGATGTTTGCCACATTTTTCTTCTAGTTATATCATTATATGTGTGTATGTATATATATTATAAGATTATTAAAGTTAAATACATATATTAAATTATTTTCTTTTAATATATTAAAAAATAATTTTAGGATAATAAAAAGCCTTGCTAAAATTAATCTCGGTGGAGAAAAGAGCATTTGGCCCAAATACAATTCAATCTCAATCATATTTTCAAATTTCAATTTTATGCGCCGATTTCAGACCAAAGAAGTCCAAAAATTAGTCCAAGACCCAGTCCATTTCCCACATCCACCTCATCAATCCACTCACATCATATCCATCAATAACATGTCGCCATGTAGCAAGAAATACAAATCATCACCCAACAAACACAAATTCATCTCACCCGTTAAAAGTCCTTTCAATTCAACGGTCATTTTTAAATCACTTTTTTTCTTTATATATTATATATTTATATTTTTATTACTAAGATTTATCTTAATCATCCGATCATTGGATCGGACGGTCCAAGATTTTAATCAGATCCCAAAATCATCAGAACATATCTCTTTCATACGTCTCTTTCTTCTTTTCACCAAAAATCATGTGTACAACTCCCCTCTTCCCAAAGAATTGACCCATCCCTTTCAGTTTTCCCAAAACAACCATTAAACCAAAAGTATTGGTCTTCTCTCCTCTTTTCCTCATCCTCCCCCTCGCCAAATAAGAAAACCCTAGCCATGGCTGCCCCATCACCATTGTCACTCTACAAGATTCCCTCTTTTTTCACCTTCTCCAACTTGTGAATTCAACAGACTTCAGAGAAACAGACCCAAATCGATACGAGAGTTAAGTTTTATTTTAAATATGCATAGTGATCTCCAACAACTTCTACTAATTTCATTTCTATGATGGAAGTTGTATCTTTATGTTGTTTTTTACTTATTGAAAGCTCTTGTACATTGTCTAGACTAGGTTCTCAGAAAAAAGTACTTTTATTTATTATTTTATTATATAAGATTGTATTAATGAGATTTGTATTGTTAATATATTTGAATATTACCATACCATTAACAAAATTTTGTACAAACAAAGAGCACCAAACTTAGTAACCAAACATGCTACAAGTCATGGCCTCAAAGAAAAAGCGTCTTCACATGCTATCTATATAACTTTTGCACTTTATTGCCTTTTTTGGATGATTTTTAGCAATTCCACTCTGCCTTAAATATCTTGTTTAATTTGTTGGAATGTATCCTCTTGTTGTACTGTTATATTCCAATTTTTTTCCAGTTCATAGCTATCCACACGTGGTAATATACACACCATATGTTGTGATCAATACTTCCTTCCTAAACCTCTTCCAAGACTTCTTTTGATACCACACAGTAGTTTGCAAATTATTGTTGTATCTCTCTATAATCCCTAACTAGTTCACCATCTTCTCCTATAGGACTTTTGTCCAAGTACATTCCCATAACAAATGTTGTAGAGAATCAACTTTGTCTTCCTCACACAAAAAGTAGTTAATATGTTTATATCTCAATCCTAATCTCAACATTATTAGTTAACAACTTACCTTGAACAGCTAGCCATAAACAAAAGTATGCTTAGGCATAAACACACCATTCCAGATCATTTTTGCCCTATGTATTGGTGTTTTGCTCTTTTTAAGATTTACATAACCTACAAACATAGAGTATCTCCCTGAAGTTGTCTATACGAATATTCCATTACTGTACCAGCTAATCATGTCACTCTTTAGTTTGTTCAACTTTGTCCAATACCAAGTACAATCAGTAGGTGGAGAGTGCATCCAAAAATTATCATTGGTCTTCATATATACTTCATGTACCCATCTCACCCAAAGAACCTTTTGTCTTGTAGTTAAGATCCAAATTAATTTGCCCACGAAAGCAACATTCCATGTATGACAATCTTAGACATTCAAACCCCTATATTGTTTAGGCTGACAAATTGTATCCCAGGACACATGAGCTATTTTCCTCTTTTTCTCAGAAGACCCTGTAAATAGTCCCTACTTTCTTTATCTACTTCCTCTAGGATACTTTTTGGTAAAATAAACACTGACCACATGTATTTTGAATTCTTGATGAAATTACTTGAACTTCCACATGTATTTTGAAATAGGTGGTAAGAGTTCTCCTATATAAGTGGACTAAAATAAATGCATGCCCGATCTGATTGTTAGGTCATGATATTTGGTATCAAAGCTCTAGGTTATCGATCTCATAAGTACAAGAACAAATATTGAATAGAGTCTTGCAGATTAATGTGTTGATATTCACATCAAATCTTCAAGATGATATGAGGCTTTCTAAGAATTGTTTCCATTTCTTCCTTTCTATCATGCTACCTCAGTTGTTGTCTATCTGGGTTGAGCCCAAATGATATCTAGCCTATTTTAATTGGTATATCAACACCATAAGGAATCTAGTTAATTTAATTGGTATCTTGATAAGTTCATAACTGAAACCTAGTATCTTCCAATTGATATTTATCCATTAGAGCTACGACTTACAATTGACATATGAATTATGAAAAAATTGCTTGGCATTAACTTAATTTAGTATATTATAAGATGTGATTGCGATTATTGCTTTACTTGATAGTAGTAACTGATGTGGTTAATAGTAGTGTTGTTTGAATTAGTTATTTAAAGAGAACTTTGTAACACCCTAGGTTTTGGACTTTAATTTTTTCTCAGTGATTGTGCTTACTGCTCAGGTTATGACTTTGGTTACGAGTTGTAAAGAACCATCACGAGTCATATAGAGCAATTGTGGTCTAACCTGTAGGGTTTTCCTAAGTTTCTGTCATGGTCACGACTAGAACCATACTAGTCGTTAGGTAATATCATGAGTCATGGTGAGGGTTTCATGACCTTAACAGTGAGATGACCATAGGTTGTTGTCTTAGTAACAACTAGACTCTATGAGTCCTAGGGTGAAGTTACGAGTCGTAGGGTAGGACTCGTGGCCAAACTTGTAAAGAGGCCTTGAGTTTTTGCCCAGGCTACGAGTCTTGTTGATGACTCATGATCAGTGACCACGAGTTGTGATGTGACCTAAAATTACTAGCGATAGTTTTTCTTGTATTTTAATTAGGGGCACTTTGGTCATTACTTTTCATCCCCAATTATAGCCCATGACCATAAAACATCAAAATGATCTTATTTTCATCCTTTACCATAACATAAACACTCTTTTCTCTCTCAAATTCCCAAGTCAAGAACAAAGTTTTGGTTTCTAAGGGTTGGTCATCTAGGGATCAAAGTGTGGTTTCTTCTCCAAATCTTAGTGTTTCGGGAATGCATATCTTCTTTAAAATTTGTAATTTAACATGGCATGCAATGGTTTGGTATTTATAGGGTTTTAGTGTTTGTTTTACAATTTAGATTAAGGGTTTTGGATGATTAATGTTTAAATGGTATTCTCATGTTTTACATGCATTTGTTTATTCTTTATGGATGGATTTTTGAAAATCATCGGGTGAATGGAATGAGGGTCATGGATTCCCCAAAAATTATGATTTTTGGTTTGAAATTGGTATTAACCTCTACCCACTCGTATAATTGGTTTTGTAATATGGATAATTATATGGTTTTGCATACTTTACTAAACTATCGCATTCCATTAATGGCTAAACAGATAAAATTAGTTTTGAAAGGCCTTGGTGGCTATGGATTGGTTTCTAAATTGAAACTTTGGAGTCTAACTGGGTAATTGGTTTGGCATAATGGAATTGTTTTACAAGCATAACTAATTGGTATGACGATACCATTCGGTAAATGCCTAAATAGATGACTCCTTGGTTAAATAGATGGGTTATATTTAAATATTTTAATTTAGGCTCAAAGGGGGATGTGTAGCTCGTCGTGAAAGGTGGACGTTTCGAAGGGACCGATACTGGAAACCACGTTTCTCGGCAAGGGGACTTTGGTGACACTTTATATATATATATATATATATATATATATATATATATTGGAATTGCTGGGGTCATGGATTCCCTAGCCTTTTCTTGGATTTCTCTGGTTCGTGCAACTAATATGCGTTGGAGTCTTTTTAGTAAGGGGAGTTGAACCCAAATAGCCCATGGGTACCCTTAGGACGATTAGAGCTACATAGTCTAGGTTAATGGTTTTAAATCTCATGCTAAACCTTATTCCCTATCCCAACATTATATATTTATATTTTTGTGTGTGTGTACATTTGAATATATATGAACATGTACATTTAGGATATATATATATATATATACACACGTATATATATATATATTGGAATAGCTGGGTCGTGGATTCCCTAGCCCTTTCTTAGATTTCTTCGATTCATGCGACTAATATGCGCAAGAGTCTTTTTAGCAGGGAGAGCTGAACCCATATAGCCCGTGGGTGACCTTAGGATGATTAGAGCTACACAGTCCAGGTTAATGGTTTTAAATCTTATGCTAAACCTTGTTCCTTATCCTAGCATTATATATTTATATTTGTGTGTGTGTATATTTGAATGTATGTGATCATGTACGTTGAGTTAGGATACAATTTTAAAATGGTGTTATTTTATCCCTTTATTGAGTTATATGCTAGCGCTCACCCACTAACCATACTCGAATGCTATATCCTTTCATGAAGTAGGGTCCTAGGGGTTTCTTCAATTGGTTTATGTAGTGTTAGGTGGTGCGATCGTGTATCGGGTTTGTAGTGAAATGATGAGCTTTATGTTTTGAAGAGCTTGGTCATTCTATTGGTTTCTTTCCATATTTTAGAATTGAAATGTTCACATTAACATTATCATTGTCACTGTCATAGTTGGGGGCATATTCTGACCTTGTTTGATATTAAGATTGATTTAGAGGCTTTTGTAGACATATATGGGTTGGATGGTTTTGTTGACTCTTAGAGATTATTTTTGAGTTATGTTAACTGTTTTATCTTTATTCTCTGGTTGTCTTCTACTTTTTTATAATTTGGATTATGCTCGGATTGGACAACTATGGGGTGGTCTTAAGATACTCGTTACGGCTAGGCCCGGGGGTTGGGTCATGACAATGTTGATATCAGAGCATAGGTTCAGGTTCTTTGGGTGTCCCCAAAGCCATGTCGAGTAGAGCTCCTTTTATGAGTGTGGAGCGTGAAGCGTGCCACAGTTATAAGGGGAGGCTATGCGACATTTCAGAATGTTTTTCTTTCTTGTGTTCTATTCTTGGCTACAGATTCTAGGGTCATGGCATTTCTCTAACTCTTAGTTTGATCGCTTTTCATATCATGCCTCCTTAAAGATCTAATGTTTGTAGAAATTCTTTTGGCACCTCTACCCCACCCGATGGAAATATGGAGGGTACTCGCCCTACTTATGGAGTACAAACTTGGTCTAGGGTCCCTTCTTCTTATTGTGCTACTCCACTTGGGTTCCACTAGTCCCCACCAGTCTCTCTCCGGTTGGTGACACTCATGGTCAGTCACTACAAGGCGATATTTCTAATGTGGAGTTCTATTATCTATTTTTCTTCTTACCCAATTGGTGACGTCTCGTTCTCATTAGTCTGGTCCTGTTAGTTCTGCTATGGTTTTATGTGAGGTTACTTTAGTTGGTTAGCTTATGAGGCTTAATCTCCCAACCTTTACTGGTTCTAAGGTTGAGAAAGATCATAAAGGGTTTATTGATGAGATGGAAAAGATGTTTAAGGTGATACATGCTACTGTTGTAGAAAGTGTGGAGTTTGCTGTATATCAGTTAAAGGACGTGACATATCAGTAGTTTTGAAAAGTAGGAGCAGTCGAAGGGAGATGATGCTGAGCAGATAATATGGGAAATTTTTTTTGGTGCTTTTCTTGACCGTTTCTTTCCTCAGGAGTTGAGTGAAGCCAAGGTCAAAGAGTTTGTAAACTTGAGACAAGGTAGGATGAGTATGGAGGAGTATGTCCTGAAGTTTCATCAGTTGTCTCGTTATGCTCCGGAGTTAGTATCTAGTATGAGGGATAGAATAAGGAAGTTTCCTTAGAGTTTGTCTCGTAACTTGATATTACAGTGTAAGGCTATGATATTGAACAATGATATGGATATATCCAGACTTGTGGTTTATATGTTGCAGGTGGAAGAAGAGAAAAAGAAGCAGACAAAGATGGGAGAGAGGCGGAACAAAAAGTTTAGATATTCAGAGCAGCGTAAAGGTTTTTAAGCTAGTGGGAGATATGGTAGCCAGTAGAGCAAGAAGAAGACTTGGAGAATTTCTGGTTCATATTCTTTGACTAGTGCTCCTTATCCAAAGACTACTGTTGATTGTTGTTTTCAGACTAGCAATGGTCCTTAGGCATAGGGTACCCAAAAGTCAGGATAGTAGAGCTCAGTCAGCCCCGCCATATCCTCCTTGTAGATTTTGCGATCAGCTTCACTGATATTATTATGATGAGGGAAGAAATTAGTGTTTTAATTGTGGTCAAATTGGTCACATGCAATGGGACTATCCCGCAGATAAGGTAGACATTAGGGATGATAAAGTTTTGGTCGACACTTCTTCGGCTTATGCACCAAAAGGGTGCTACTTTTGGTATCAATACTGGCCGGAATCATCTCTATGCTCTTGCCACCCGTCAAGAATCCAAGGCATCTCCTGCTATTGTTACTGGAACATTAAATCTCTTCTCTCATAATGTGTATTGTCTTGTTTATCTGTGGTCCACCCTTTTATTTGTGACCCCATGTATGGCTGTGCATTTTGGTTTGGTCCCGAAAGTATTTCTAACCCTTTTTTATGTCTACTTCGATGGATGACTCTACTGTGGCTAAAAAGATCAATAGGGGTTGTGTGGTGTCTATCTTTCATAAGGAGATCTTGGTGGATTTAGTAGAACTTAATATGGTAAATTTTGATATGATCTTGGGGATGGATTGGCTTCATTCGTACTATGCTTTTTGGATTCTAGGACCCAAAAGGTTAGTTTCCAATTTCCTAATGAATCGATAATTGAATTGTATGGAAGCTTCTTAGTGCCAAAAAGGAGGTTTATTTCCTATCTTAGAGCTTGAAAGTTGATTTCCAAGGGGTTGTCTTTATTATCTAGTTTGGATTGAAGATTCTATCTTTGAGGTTCACTCTTTCAATATATCCCCGTGGTGAATGAATTTCCTAAAGTGTTTCCCGAGGATCTTTTTGGCATTTCTCCCAATAGAAAAATAGACTTTGGGATAGATCTTCTATAGGTACCCATTCTATCTCTATTCCTCTATATAGAATTGCTTCGATCGAGTTAAAGGAGTTAAATGAGCAGTTAAATGATCTCCTTAATAAGGGTTTTATTCTTCCTAGTATTTCTGTGTGGGGTGCTCCTGTGTTTTTCGTGCATAAAAAAGATGGGTCTCTTCGGATATGTTTAAACTATCGATAGTTGAATAAGGTTACAATGACGAATAAGTATCCTCTTCCTAAGATTCATGATCTTTTCAAACAACTTTAGGGTGCTAGATGTTTTTCTAATCATCAATTGAAATTAGGGAGGGTGATATTCCCAAGACTGCTTTTCGAACCCAATATTGTTACTATGCTTTCTTGGTTATGTTATTTGGATTACGTACTACTCTAGCCACCTTATTAGATCTTATGTATTGGATTTTTAGGCATTTTTAAAACTTATTTGTTATTGTCTTCATTGATGATATCTTGGTGTTTTCTAAGAGTGAGGAGGATCATGCCTATCACCTTCGAATTGTGTTGCAAATTCTTAAGGATCAGAAGTTATATGCTAAATTTTCTAAGTGTGAGTTTTGGTTGAATATTGCGACTTTCCTTGGGTATGTTGTTTCTAGCGAGGGGATCAAGGTGGATCCACAGAAAGTTGAGGCAGTTAAGAGGTGACTTAAACCCATGACTCCAATCAACATAGTTTATGGAGAGTTTTTCTTCTATTGCTTCTCTATTAACTAGACTGACTCAGGAAAATGTTAAGTTCTTATGTTCTGATGTGTGTGAGGGCAGTTTTGAGAAGTTGAAAGATAAGTTGACTTTTGCTTCTGACCTTGCACGAGGATGTTGATGGATTGTAGTGTATTTTGATGCATCCCGTGTAGGACTGGGTTGTTTTTTAATGTAGCATGGTAAGGTGGTGGCTTATGCTTCTAGGCAGCTTAAGGTTCATGAAAGAAACTATCTAACTCATAATCTAGAGTTGGCGGTTGTGGTTTTTGCTTTGAAGATTTGGTGCACTATTTTTATGGGGTGCATGTTGATATCTATTCAGATCATAAGAGCTTGCATTTTATATTTAACTAGAAGGAGTTTAATTTTAGGCAGAGGCGCTAACTTGAGTTACTAAAGGACTATGATATGAGTCTTCACTGTCATCCAGGTAAAGCTAATGTGGTTGTTGCTTCTCTTAACAGGTTATCCGTAGGGAGTTTATCTTATGTGGATGAAGGGAAAAAAGGATTGGTGAAGGATATTCATGGTTGGCCAAATTGGGAGTTCGCCTTTTGGACTTTGAAGAAGGAGAAGTGGTTAAATCATCTCTTGGTATTGAGTTTTGAGGTGAAGGAAAAGCAAGCTTTGGATCCCATTCTTATGCAAATTAAGGGTAATATGGGGCAGTAAAAGGTTATGGACGTTTAGATTGGTGATGATGGTATCCTGAGGTGCCAAGGTAGGTTGTGTGTTTCTGATATTAATGGGCTGTGAGAAATGATTTTGACTGGGGCTCATGAGTTGAGGTATACAGTTCATCCAGGTTTTACAAAGATGTATCATGATTTGAAGGAGATCTATTGGTGGAATTATATGAAGAGGGATGTGTCTAACTTCATGCTAAGTGTTTGGTTTGTCAGCAAGTGTAGTTTGCACAATTGAGGCTTGGTGGCATTCTCAAAAGATTAAGTTGCCTATGTGGAAGTGGGAGATAATCAATATGGATTTTGTTACAAGTCTTCCACGATCTCGTAATTAGTATGATTTGATTTGGGTCATCATGGATAGGATAGGATAGGATGACTAAGTTTGTTCATTTCTTGCCTGTGAAGACTACCTACTCTGGAGAGAATTATGCTAAGTTATTTATTGAAGAGATAGTTAGATTGCATAGTGCTCTAGTTTCCATTATTTCAGACCGAGGTGCGCATTTACTCCTCACTTTTGGCATTTGTTTCATAAAGGTTTGGGGACTAAGGTGAACCTTAGCACTATTTTCACCCTCAAATGGATGGACAAGCGGAACGGACTGTTTAAATCTTAGAAGATATGCTTAGGGATTGTGTGATTGATTTTGGAGGTAGTTAGGTTGATTACTTACCCCTAATTGAGTTTGTGTATGATAATAATAACTATTCTAGTATTAGGATGGTTTTATTCAAGGCTCTTTATGGTATGAGGTACAGGTTTCCTGTTATATGGTTTGAGGTTGGTGAGACTAAGTTGTTTGGTCCTGTCTTGGTTCACCAAGCCTTGGAAAAGGTAATGGTGATTAGGGAAAGACTTAAGACTGCTCAAAGTCGCTAAAAATCTTATACGGATGTGAAACGAAGGGAGTTGGAGTTTGATGTAGGTGATTGGGTATTATTGAAAGTTTCTCCTATGAAGGGACTAATGAGTTTTAGGAAAAAAGGGAAGCTTAGTCCCCATTATGTTGGTTTGTATTAGATATTGAGGAGAGCTAAAAATGTTGCTTATAAGTTGGATTTTCCTCCGAGTTTGGGTTTCATTCATTTGGTTTTCGATGTGTCAATGTTGAAGAAGTATGTGGGTGATCCTTCTCTAATTATTCCTATTGAGAATATTGGTACTCCATATTCCTTTTCTTATGGGGATGCCCCGATTGAGAATTTGGATAGGCAAGTTTGCCCCTTGAGGACTAAGGATGACTCTTCGGTAAAGGTTCTTTGGAGGAATCAAAAGGTGGAGGAAGCTACTTGGGAATCCAAAGAGGATATGGAGGCCAAGTATCAATTTTTCTCTCTAGGTTGGGTGATCATCCTTAAGGTATGCACTTTTCTTATTTTAATCACTTTTCGGGTGTTGTTTATGGTTTTGTGGGTGCTTTCTGTCTTGTATTCGTGCGAAAGAGTGCCATAACTCCTCATTCGGGGATAAATGATCCTGGGAGGGGGGTAATGTAATACTCCAGGTTTTGGACTCTAAACTTTTCTTAGTGATTGTGCTTACTGCTCAGATTACTACTTAGGTGATGAATCGTGATGACCCATCACAAGATGTATAGAGCAATCGTGGTCTAACTAGTTGAGTTTCCTTATATTTTTGGCATGGTCGGGACCATAGGAGTGTAAGGTAATATCACAAGTTGTGGTGAGGGTTTCATGACCTTAACAGTGAGATGGCTATAAGTTGTTGTCTTGGTAACGACTAAACTCCATGAGTCGTAAGGTGAAGTTTCGATTCATAGGGTGGGACTCGTAGCCAAACCAGTAAAGAGGCCTTGAGTTTTTGCCCAGGTTACGAGTGTTGTTGATGACTCGTGATCAGTGACCACGAGTTGTTATGTGAGCCGTAATCACTAGTGATAGTTTTTCCTGTATTCTAATTAGGGGCACTTTGGTCATTACTTTTCATTCCCAATTATAACCCACAACCATAAAATATAAAAATGGTCTTATTTTCATCCTTTACCATAACATAAATACTTTCTTTTCTCTCAAATTTCCAAGTCAGAGCAAAGCTAGGGTTTCTAAGGGTTGGTCATCTAGGACTCAAAGTGTGATTTCTTCTCCAAATTCTTGGTGTTTTTGGGCATGTGTCTCTTCCCTAAAGCTTTTATTTTATCTTGACATGCAATGGTTTGGTATTCATATGGTTTTAAAGTTTGGTTTGGAATTTGGATTAAGGTTTTCGGATGATTAATGTTTAAATGGTATTCTCATGGTTTACATGCTTTTGTTTATGCTTTATGGATTGATCTTTTGAAGCGTGAATGGGCATGGTGAATGGAATGGGAGTCGTGGATTCCCCAAAAATTATGCTTTTTGGTTTGGAATTGGTATTAACTTTAATCCACTTGCATGATTGGTTTTGAAATATAGATAATTACATGGTTTTGCATACGTTACGATACTATTGCATTGATTTAATGGATAAATAGATAAGAATGGTTTAGAAAGGCCTTGGTGGACATGGATTTATTTTTAAATTGAAACTTTGGAGTCTAATTAGCTAATTAGCTTGGCATAATAGAATTGGCTTGCAAGTATAATTAACTGGTATGAAGATACCATTTGGTAAATGCCTAAATGGATGACTCCTTGGTTTAATGGATGTGTTATGTGTAAATTTTTTAATTTAGGCTTAATGCGAGTTGTGTAGCTCGCCGTGAAAGGTGGAAGACCCGGGGAGACCGATACTGGAAACCATGTTTGCTAGCGTGGGGGCCTTGGTGGCCGTGTGCATAGCTCAGATTTTCTATATAGAGATATTAGAATAATTGGGGTCGTGGACCCTGGACCTTTCTTAGATTTCTCCAATTCATGGGCTAACACACGGTGGAGCCTTTTCGGCAGGAGAAGCTAAACCCATTATCCCGTGGGTGCCCTTAGGATGATTAGAGCTACACAATCCAGGTTAATGGTTTTAAATCTCATGCTAAACCTTATTCTCTATCCAACATTATTTATATATATATATATATATATATATGTATGCATGCATGTATGTGAACATGTATGTTGAATTTGGGTTTGATTTTGCAATGACATTATTTTATCCCCTCTCTGAGTTACATGCTAGCGCTCACCCCGCTAACCATCCTCAAACGCTACATCCTTTCATGATGTAGGGTCCTAGGGGTTTCTTCTGTTGGTATGTGCAGTGTTAGGTAGTGCAGTCGTCTATCAGATTTATAGTGAAGTGGTGAGCTTCCATTTTTTGGAAAGCTTGGTCATTCTATTATTTTTTTTTCCATATTTTAGAGTTGAAGATTTTATATTAACATTATCATTGTCATTATCACTATCATGGTTGGTGGTATGTTTCAACCTAATTTGATATTCAGATTGGTTTAAAAGGTTTTGTGGACATGTGTGGGTTGAATAGTGTAGTTGACCCTTAGAGGTTATTTTTGAGTTATATTAACTATTTTATCTTTATTCTCTGGTTGTCTTCTGCTTTGATATTATTTGGATTATTGGATTGGACAGGCTATGGGGTAGGTCTCCAACCCTCAGTGGGCTTGAGATACCCATCATGATTAGGCTCGAGGGTCGGTTTATGGAAAACTTATTTTTGGAATTAAATATTCTAATGACTTCATGGTTTAATTGATGGCTGAAAAATATGTGGATGATTGGATTGTTGGTTAAATAAATGTAAGATTTATTGGTAATAGTAATATCACTTGATGACTGCATTGTCTGTTGGATGGTTGAGGGGGTGATATGGTAGCCCTTGATATGAAAATTGAATGATGTGTTTGATAAAATATGATATGCTGATAAGTTAAATGTTTGATATGGACGTTGTTGTCTGTTTGAGATGACATACATATTTAAACGTCAGGCTTGCTTGACTTGGTAGTTTTGATTGTTGATGTAGTAAGCTACTTGTACTATGATGATAATGTGTAGTTGATGAGGAAATCACGAGATTATGGGGGAAACAGGTCCTTTGTATTCGTGAAATAGTAGTTATGAGCTCCTATTGGTAAAACTAATCACTCATGTATTAATTAATAAAATGACTTGTAATCGGCTGATTATGATTTGACATTTCTTATATGCTTATTGTGTAGGACTATTATTTAATAGTATCTATAAAATATTGTATTATTGAATTACTAAGGTTTGTAAAATAAGTTAGCCTAATTATGATTGATGATCCTTAGTTGTAGGGTTGATTGTGGGAGTAGAGTTATTAGATGTGTTTATGCCTATTCATATATCTCTCATTTTTTATGATAATACTTGATTGTTATTTCTCCTTGAGTGGTTGAGGCATGTTGAGTCGGTAATTTAACTAGTATAACCTAGTTGTAATGCTAAATGAGTATAGTTTGTCCTTGTGTGATAATTGATGAAATGGTTTATTTATAAATAATTGATTGTTGAAGGTCGAATAGACTAATGTGAATTATAGTGGAGAATTGTGTTCTAACGAAACTCATAGTGGTGTGTTAGTTGGTGTTGTACTCTAGAGAATTCTTTCATGTGCGTTGATCATGAAAGTCTGTAAAAAGAGTCATAAATAAAATGTCCTGGGGGGAAAACATGGTGTAGTATTTGGTAGTGTCGTGTTCGTTATAGCATTGATTAGGGTAAAAGTTCCTAGGTAGTGTTTTTTCTAGAATAAGAGTTGATAAAATCTCAGGCTAGGGTGGGTTTCAATAAAAGCCTAGTATTATGTCATTTAGAGATATTTGGTGTCCTAAGGTGCATTACTTGATGAATCTAAGGTAATATCATGATATGTTAGGGACATAGTAGCCCATAGAAACTTTTGGGATGAAATTTGAGTTATTAGAAATTCGAATATAGCATTTGATTTAAAAGAGTTAGTTTGGGATGTCAAAATCTGGAAGTGTGCTGTTAAAATGGCCAAAATTGGAATAACCCAAAGCTACTGTCTCACCAACACCGCTATATAGGGATATATACCACTACTACATGCCCAGTATAATGGGAATTTTCTTGCTATAGAGGGTAGATCGCGCTATAGCTGGAATTCGGTTGCTATAGTGAGCTCAATGCAGTGAATGTTCTGCTTTCTGTAAGTTTTGATGCTATCTCATTAGGAACTCAAGATTTCTTTCTTAGACTGTTGTGAGAGAAATAACTAATTTGTGCATTAATGTTTGGCCCTAATCTTCTTATATTGAAAAGCCTCGATAGATAGGCCAAGTATTAAATGTGGTTTAGTTGATAAATGATAGCGAGTGGGACAGTATAGTGCAATATAATCAACTCTAAAAGTATTGTCTTTCTAATTCCAACCTCGTGCTTCTCTTCACCCAATATACGTTTGGGGAAAAACAAATAGTAAATTAGTATTTGATATAATGATCCATTTTGTCGTTACTAAAAATATCTATGGTAAATACATAAGAGTCACATTCATCGTAGGCCTTAGAATCAATTCTTTATTATGGGAGTGCATTAGATATGGATTAAGGTCTTACAATATTCCTTTCACAAAGTTAACTTGAAAGTGTCCTTACTGATTTGATTTCGACCTAAGCTTAAACTAACTTCAAACGACCACTCCTCTTTAAATATAACAGCTATATGGCCCAATATCCAATAAATTAAATATCTTCGAGTCTTATTTACAGCGCCATCAACCATCCATCTATCTGCTTCTGAGTAAAAAGTTATGGTCATAATTTTACTAATGACAGTGTATGATGAAAAGTTGAGGTTACCATAGCGGGATTAGGCCGCCATAATGGGGATGATATAGCGGGATTTAGGTTGGTATAGCGGGGTTCAGGTTATACATATAACTATTTTTGATGGATTTTAGTTCTAGAACTCAAAATTTTTGTTCCACAGCTCCAGAGAGGCGATTTCTTCAATTTTGTTATTGATTTTCTCCTTTAAGGTAAGTTTTTACATCAATCTAACACTTACTTGATTTTGAAATCCTTAAAAGAACATTAGATTGATCATGGTGGGGCTAGAAAGTTTAAACCCAGGTGGAATTTTCTTGTGTAAAGTGAATTAATTGACTGAAATCTCTTGAATTTGAGTTAGTGTTTATAGATCAAGTCCCTAGGTCTAGACATTGATCTAACCATTCCCTAAATATAGAGATTTGGAGTTGATTAAAGGTTACAAAACCCTAAAATGACGAGTTTAGGCATGAGCTTAGGTTAAAATAAATGAAAGTTAGTTATATGCCTGAAATAGGTAGAGCAATGGTTGGATTATTATTTGATTGGGATTGTTAGACCAAGGTCCAGTTGAGCAACAAAAAAGAGGCAAGACAACCACAGAATCATACACTCAATAGCAATTTCTTAATGACCAGGTAGGTTAGGTTTAATGTGTACTTGTTATTGATTAAATTACATGACTGTGTTATAGTTTTCTTGGAATTGTAATAAGTAGTTTGATTTATTCTGCATTATTATTTTATTGGTTTTGAGATATTATTCGATTAAGATGAGGTTCGATTATATTTTTGTCTTAAAAATGGTTAAGTGTTTAGGTTAAGACTTAAGTTAAATAATTCTTCCACTAGATGGTTAGTATGGGTGTTACTCACGACCATTTAAATTATGAAAGTTGGTCAGGCTGTTCTCGATGTCAAATGATCTTCATTGGGTTTAATATTCACGTATAGACTTTCTTTCAGTAGTATGTGTCATTATATCAAAAGTCTATCTAATTAATTAAGTTCCATTTTTTGTATTTTAATTAAACAAATTAAGAAAATAATTTTATCATTTTTATTTGATATGTTTATAATTTATAATAATGATATCTCTTTTTTTTTCTTAACACATGGTGTGAAGACTCACGATTTTATAAATCCCTTCTTAAAACATTATATTTTTCTTAATAATTATAATAATAACACCACTATTTTTTTTTTATAAAATACCATGTGTAAACTCTCGATTTAAGAAATGTTC
The DNA here is from genome assembly GCA_030864225.1 of Capsicum baccatum var. pendulum. Classification (NCBI taxonomy): domain Eukaryota; kingdom Viridiplantae; phylum Streptophyta; class Magnoliopsida; order Solanales; family Solanaceae; genus Capsicum; species Capsicum baccatum. The sequence continues at coordinate 66,436,389 of CM061558.1, read as the reverse complement.
TCTTTTTAAAATAGTATATTATTCTTTATGATTATAATAATATTATCTCTATTTTCTGTAAAACACCGTGTGGAATTCTCGAGTTAAAGAATGTCTTCTTCAATAATTTATTTTTTATAATTTTAATAATGATATCTCTCTTTCTGTAAAACACCACGGGAAAATTCTTAATTTAGAAGCGACATGACAAAATTACTATAAAAAATATATGTATAATAATTAATTAATGCTGGTACACTAAAATTACGATTGAAACAATCATAAATGTCTATTTTACTTTTTTGTCTAAATAAAATTATTAATTTTTTAATATGTAGGTGACTTATAATATTTAATTATGTATACAATAATTAATTAGGAATGCTATAGTAAAAATACTATTGAAGCAGTTGAAGCAGATATGTCATAAATGTCTATTTTAATTTTTTACTTAAATATTATTAATTTTTTAATAAATAAATAACTTATAATAATTAGTTAGGGGTGCTATAGTAAAACTATAGTTGAAGCAGCTGAAGCAGGAATGTCGACCTCCTGCTTGCTTCAGCTACTCAACTCGCTCTTATAATATAAGAGAATATTATTCTTTATAATTATAATCATATTTCTATTTTTGTAAACCACCGAGTCAACACTCAATTTAAGAAATGTCCTCTTTAAATAGTATATCACTCCTTATAATTATAATAATTATAACTCCTTTTGTGTAAAATGTTATATGAAAACTCTCGATTTAAGGACTGACCACTTTAAAATAATGTATTATTATTTATAACTATAATAATTATATCTCACTTTTTGTAAAGCGCCATGCAAAGAAAACTCTCGATTTAAGATATGTCCTTTTTAAAATAGTATATTATTATTTATAATTATAATATTTTTTTTTTTGTAAAATGCTATGTCAAAGGTCTCAATTTAAGGAATGTTCCTCCTAAAATAGTATATTATTAACATAACTAGATCTAAGATAGTAGTATATAAATTCAAGTTATTTTTTTTTTGGTTTTCTATCCGGTGTTTGGTGTCTGCATTGGAGCCCCGATTAATCCGGATCGCGCGTTGCAGGGCCTATTAAGGTGGCAGCGCTCCCAATAGAGTTTTCTCCATACCCAGGGCCAAACCCTCGACCTCTAATTAAGGGTAGAGCAGCCCTATCCACTGCACCACAACCCATGTTGGTTAGTACCAAGTTTGTCGGTCTCAATCTTTCTGCAACTAAAAAGATCCAAGGACTAGTTCAAGGTCCAAAGAGTTCTGTATCAACTTGATTCTTTTCCAACATTAAATTTTAACTAATGGCATTTGAAGGTCAGGGTTCTGATTCAAAAACAGGACTTAAATAGTGAGTTTCTATATTTTAAAAATATTTTTCCTCTCTTCATTTATGTTATTTTGAATATTTTGAGCTTAAAAGTTAACTTTTTTTTTTGGTCAGCTATAAAAGAGAAAATAATATGCTTCGTCTTGAAAATATGAAATTCTCTTATGAAAATTCAATAACGAGGGAAAAATACAAACATGTTATTTGCCCTTCTTGTAAGAAATTTTGGGAGGAGAACGACCATATGAAGGAAAAGGTCCTGTTCAAATAACTTTTTCATTAATTTTTATGATTATAGTAAATAAAATTATGTCATACAAATATAGTGATTTATACTTTTTTGCTTTTGCAGATTGAGGCATTGAATTTTTTTGTCAATTATCATATGAAGAAGGATTTTCTTTAGAATTTCTCACTGAGAATTCATGTCAAGAGACTATGTTGGAATAATGCTTCAAAGTTAGAGTTGCAATCAAATTTATTTAGAATTTGGTATTTATTTAGTTCATATCTTAGGATTTATTTCTCATAATTCACATTAGAATAAGTTTTGTATTTCTAATTTAATTTAATTTTTTTAGAATTATAAAGAAGGATGCTCCACATATTTTATTTGTAGTACAGAATTACTTGTAGTGGAGAATTATTTGAGTTTATGAATAAAATATTTTTCATATCATAATTTTATGTCAACCAAGTAAAACTAGATTAATATGATAATTTTATAATTAAAAAGAAAATATTGAGGTGCTTTAGTAGTACAATAATAATAAATTTTTTTCCTTTTTACTTCTCTCGTTCTATTTTTTTTTGTTGAATATGATAGTTTTGTGTATCAAATACATGACAATTATTATACAAACTTTTCAGCAGTATTAGATGAGTAATGAGGAGATCAATTTTCATTTTTCTTTCTCTAACGTGCACTGTAACCAACTAACGTTCACTAAACCCACGACCACTGCCCCTTGACCAGCTGACGCCGGCGATGGTGTCGGAGAGCCGGTAACAGGCAAGGATAACCCCCACTCCCTCTTTCTCTCTCCCCAGTTCTCTCTACCCTTTCTCTCTCTCGTTCCCTATGCCCCTCCATTGTTTGAACTACTTGTTGCTTTCGCCGGCAGTCAAGGTTGCCGTCGGCTCGACTCCGGCGATATAGGCAGCGCACAGCTTCAGTCACAAGCGACCGATCCGACGGGTCCATTTGATGGTTCTGCTGGTTCCGACCAGATCTGATTTCGGCGGCACTCCGGCGAAGCTTCGACCATAATATCCAGGCGACCAGTTTATGCATCAGTTTTCTAGGATCCAACATACCACGCAGGAAAAGAGGACTTGGTCTACAATCGTAACCTGGTGACTTCTAACCTTTACTATTTCATTCTTCGTATAAATTCTAGTTTCATCTCTTGTATCTTGACTTGCACTTAATTTATTGGGATTGTCTGCTGTCGTATATCTTCGATTTATTCCATTGCTTGACTTAGTAATAATTTTTGGGTTTGACTTTTTCTTTATTATTACATATGCTGTGCTTGTGACTTCTATTTCCTGCTGTTGCTTTATTACTATCGTTGTGTGTTTTTCTGGGAGTTGTGGCTGTGGGCATTGATGGTAGGATAGGGTCATGTTCGAGGGGGTTGGGGCGGGGGCCTATGTTGGGGGTCGGGGAGGAGGAAAAGACGGGTGTGGGAGTGGGGGATAGGCCCAATATTAGGGGAGGTAGAGAAAGACGTGTTGCTAGAATTGATAGGCTGCGGGTTGGGTCTTGGACTATAGGTACTCTTCAGGGTAAGTCTATAGAGCTGGTGAAGATTCTTAGAAAGAGGAGGATTAATATTGCATGTGAGTAGGAGACTAAGTGGGTAGGGTCTAAGGCTAGGGATGTGGATGGTTACAAGCTTTGGTACTTTAGTAGCAAGAGATGTAGGAATAGAGTTGGAATCTTAGTAGATGAAGAGCTTAGAGGGCAGGTAGTGGAGGTTAAGATGATCAGCAATAGGTTGATGACTGTTAAATTGGTCATTGGGGGGTCTACTCTGATCGTATATAGTGTTTATGCACTGCAAGTGGGATTAAATGGGGAGGAGAAGATGTGGTTTTGGGAGGCGTTGGATGAGGTGGTGAGAGGAGTGCCTAGTTCTTAGAAGGTTGTTGTAGCAAGGGATTTCAATGGGCATATTAGGGCGTTACCGGGAGGCTTTGGTGATGTGTATGACGGTTTTGGTTGTGGAGAGAAAAATGAAGAGGGATATGCTCTGTTTGATTTTGTGAGGTCCTTTGGGTTGGTAGTGGTGAATTCGAGTTTCTCGAAGAAGGACGATTACCTGATCACCTTTCGAAGCGCGATAGCCAAGACGTAAATTGACTTTTTGCTACTTAGGAAAGGGGATAGGGTGTTGTGTAAGGACTGTAAAGTCATTCCAAGTGAGAATCTTTCAACCCAGCATAGGATCTTGGTGATGGACTTAGGCATTAAGAAAGATAAGAAGAAAAAGGGTGAGGAGGGTAGACCTAGAATTAAGTGGGGCGGCCTTACGCCGGTGAATGCGAGAGAGATAGGGAAAAAAATAGCGGGAATGGAGGTGTGGGATTGCAGGGGGGACGTGGATGGTATGTGCGATAGGGGGGCTAGGTGCATCAAAGAGACTGCTAGTGAGGTGTTGGGTATTTCCATGGGCTGTGCCTGCCATCGTTGGGGGGATTGGTGGTTAAATGAAGAAGTTAAGAAGAAAGTGGAGACTAAGAAGGGGGCGTATGCTAAGTTGGGTGAGAGTAAGGATGAAGATGAGAAGTGGGCTAATAGGGAGGAGTATAAGATAGCTAGGAAGGAGACTAAGTTAGCAGTCACGACGGCTAAGATGGCAGTGTTTGAGAGCTTGTATGCGGGTTAGAGGAGAAAAGAAGGGAAAAAAGTTATTTAGGCTTGCTAAGGCTAGGGAGAGGAAGGGTCGTGACCTCAACCAGGTGAAGTACATTAAAGGGGAGGATGGTAGAGTATTGGTGGAGGATGGTCACATTAAGAAGAGATGGTAGTCGTACTTTGATAGGTTATTGAATGACCAAGGGGGCAGAGTTATTATGTTAGGGGAGCTGGAGCACACAGAGTAGTTTCGTAATTTTAGTTATTCTAGACGTTTTAAGGTAGAAGAGGTTAGAGAGGCTGTTTGCTGGATGCGTAAGGGTAGGGCGACGGGGCCTGATGAGATCCCTGTAGATTTTTGGAAGTTCTCTAGCGAGGCTGGCTTAAGGTGGTTGACTGAATTGTTTAACGACATTTTTAAGTCAACGAAAATGCCCGAGGCTTGGAGATGGAGTACTATGATCCCTCTTTATAAGAACAAGGGTGACACTCAGAGTTGCAATAACTATAAAGGTATTAAGTTATTGAGCCATACTATGAAGACTTGGGAGAGAGTGGTCGAGTTGAGGTTGAGGAGGATAGTGTCTATCTCGGAGAATTAATTTGGATTTATGCCCGGGCGCTCGATGACGGAGGCAATTCACCTGACACGGAGACTGGTGGAACAGTATAGGAAAAAGAGGAAGGATCTACATATGGTGTTTATCGAATTGGAGAAGGCGTACGACAAAGTCCCAGTGAGGTGCTTTGGTGATTCTTGGAGATGAGTGGGGTACTGGTGGCGTATATTAGAGCAATCAAATACATGTATAATGGAGCTAAGACTCAGGTAAGGATGGCAGGAGGAGACTCAGAGCATTTCCCTATCTTGATGGGGTTGCACTAGGGTTCCACTCTTAGCCCGTTTTTGTTTGCTTTGGTGATGGATGTGTTGGCACGACATATTCAAGGAGAGGTGCCTTGGTGTATGCTTTTTGCAAATGATGTAGTTTTGATTGATGAGACGTGGGGAGGTGTGAACGATAAATTAGAGGTATAGAGATAGACCCTTGAGTCTAAAGGGTTCAGGTTGAGCAGGAGCAAGACAGAATATTTGGAATACAAGTTTAATGACGTGAGGCAGGAAGATGAGGTGCCAGTATGATTGGATTCCCAGATGGTGTGTAAGAGGGATAGTTTTAAGTATCTTAGTTCCATGATTCAGGGGAATGGTGAGATTGACGAGGATGTCTCCCACCGTATTGGGGCGGGATGGATGAAGTGGAAGCTTGCCTAGGGGGTGTTGTGTGATAGGAAGGTGCTGCACAAGCTTAAAGGCAAATTCTACCGGGTGGCCGTCCGGCCGGCCATGTTGTATGGAGCGGGATGTTTGCCAGTCAAGAACTCTCACATTAAAAAATTGAAGGTGGAGGAAATGCGGATGTTACGTTTGATGTGCGGGCTTAATAAGGGTGATAGAGTTCGAAATGAGACTATTCGGGAAAAGGTTGGAGTGGCTTTGGTGGAGGGTAAGATTCGGGAAGTTCGATTGAAATGGTTCGGGCATGTGGAGGAAGGGCACGGATGCCCCGGTTCGTAGGTATGAAAAGCTTGCTTTGGATGGTCTCAGGCGGGGTAGAGGTAGGCCAAAGAAATACTGGAGAGAGGTGATTAGGCAGGAAAAGCAACAGTTACAGCTCATTGAGGACATTACCCTAGATAGGAAGATCTGGAGAATGCGGATTAGGATAGAAGGCTAGTGCCAGTTTGAGTTGTTGGGGTAGGGCATTACTTGGTAGATGTATTATTCTTGCTAGGACACTTTGTTGCATACTTTATTACGAATTTGTTTGCTATTCTTTGTTTTTTATTCCTTGTGGGTGGCGTTTTTATGTCTTGACATCTTGTTCCATGCTTTATTAAGTATTTGCTTATTATTCCTTCTCTTGAGCCGGGGGTCTATCGAAAATAACCTTTCTACTTCTCCTGAAGTAGTGGTATGGACTGCGTAAATCTTACCCCCCAGACCCTTCTATGTGGGAATACACTGGGTTTGTTATTGTATTGTATTGTTCTATTTTTTTTGTAAAGTTTTTGAAATAAGTAACATGCTTTTCAAATATTTGATGAAAATAAAGTTTGTATTTCGTATCCTCAGTATAAACGTCTATCAAATATAACTTTAATTTTTTTTTAATAATGATAGTATTATTATCATTTGAAGTCTAGAACTCACATCTTTAAATAGCCAACATTTCAGTAGTAATGATGCTATAACAATAAATAAAAATAATAAATTAACCTATACAATAATACATTTTTTTTTTTGGTTTTGATTTTTTGTTGGTGTCCGATACATGTATTGTTGGATTCGAAATCGAGAAGGCGTCATGCAGAAATTTAAAGTTTGCAAATCACGACGGTGATAATTAGATGACAAATAAAAATGTACTAAAAAAATACATTATTGATATTATTTGGCCAATTGACCTACACATGAAAACTAATATTAGAAAAAACATAAACTATTGGGAGAATATCTCCCCATAAATAAGACTTTTTAAATGACTATATTGTGGATACTATTGTGTTATGAAATAAGAAGAGGCATCCTCAATTTATAGAGATACAAAACCTTTTCTCCAAAAAAGAGGTTAGCCTAATATGAAAAAGAATTATATTTTTCTTTCATGAAAAGTAACAATAATTATGGTATTACTTTTATTTTTCTTCCAAGAAAAAGTAAAACTTAAATTTGGTAAGAAAATCAGAACAAAAACCCTAACAAATTTCCCTTTTGGCTTGATTTTCTTAACATAATATGATCCGCCCTTTTTACGTGCATGATCTTCGTTCTTCACATAATTTTCATCACTGCTTTTTGCCATGGTTAAAAATGGGTTAAAATTAATATTTTATTTTTATTTTTAAAGATTTAGCAACAGGAATGTTGAAAATATGGTTGAAACTTGTTCTTATAGTTGGAAAAAATTCCCATTATCATCAAATTAGTTGCAAATTTATTTGAACCACCTTGAACTTGTCTTCAACCTCATTTACCAAACCATTGGATCTTTGAACCGTAGACTTTGATACTATTTGTTGGGTTCGAAATTGAGAGGGTGTTATGCGGAAGCTTAAAGTTTGCAAATTAAGACGGTGATAATTCAAATGACAAATAAAAGTGTACTGAAAAGACATATTATTGATATTATTTAGCCAATTAGCCTACACATGAGTTATGAAACTGTTGAGGGAAAATCTCCGTATAAATAAAACTCTTTAAACGATTACAGTATGGATACTATTGTGTTATGAAATAAGAAGAGGGATCCACAATTTATAGAGATACAAAACCTTTCCTCCAAATAAGAGGTTAGCCAAATATGAAAAAGAATTATATTTTCCTTTTAGGAAAAGTAACAGTAATTATGGTATTACTTTTATTTTCCGTCCAAAAAAAGTAAAACTTAAATATGATAAGAAAATCAGGACAAAAACCGTATTGGAGCCTGACTAATTTAGTTCACATTATTGCCAATTTGGACGTACTTCTGCCTAAAAGGAATTTTTTCATTCCTAAGACTTGAAATCAATACCTCTGATTAACAATGGCGGAGCTACATATACTCGAGGGTGTCAATTAACACCCATTCGTCAAAAAACTACAATATATATATATATATATATATATATATATATATATATATATATATTGACTTCTCTTACCTTGTTTGTGAATATTCTTTATAGTATGATACCCTTCATGAAAAATTTGTATGTCATTGCTGATTAAGGAAGGAACAACTTAATTTTTTTCTCCCTTCAATTGTAGACACTGATATATGTTTAATCGTTATTATCGTATATTGTTGTAGTTGTGAAGTATATTGTTAAATAAATTTTGAACAAAGCGTTATGCCCCCACCCTCAATTTTAATTTCCATGTTCACAACTATGACAACCTTTTTATATGTTTATTGTTTCTCGTCGGTTATTATGTGAAAAATGCGGTAGTTTCTTAGTATCTATATCTATATCTATATTTATCTGTCTATATCTATCTATATTTATCTATAATACATTAAAAGTGAAGGACCTTCGAAATATCGTTTGAACTTTTTGCCCTTCATTAAAAGTCTTTGTTTGAGACAAAATAATCTTTTCACCATTTTTTCCTAATAGTTAAGAGTTAAAAATTAATTAAATATATTTATAGTAAAACTTTTCTTATTAGAAGTCATCAGAATTAATAACAACTAATACTTTTTCCACCAGTTTAAGAATTCTAAACCAATAAGTATATAATCAATGATTTTGTAAAGATTTGACTTTAAAAATAAAAAAAAAATTTAAATATAAAAAAAATAACCGTACATTGACTTTCAAAGAAGGAAAGATTTTAAATATAAAAAATAATAACCGTAACCACTTAGAACTTCTGGTGGTAAAATATATATGTGCTTACACTAAAAATATGTTTATGTTTACATTATTATATTAAAGTGTGAAGAATCTTTAAAAAGTGATTTAAACTTTTACACTTTATTAAAAATCTCAACAATAGATAAAATTATTTAATTTTAAATGATCAAACATTAGACATGCGAGGCAATTCGTTAACCACTTGAAACTTTTGATGGTATATCTTATGTTTATATTGTTATACTAAAGTGTGAAGGATCTTTGAGAAGTGATTTGAAGGTTTTGCACTTCATTAAAATTCTTCGCAATAGACAAAATCATCTAATTTTAAATAAATAAATATTACGTGTGCAAGGCACATGCAGTTACGGAGCTATCTCAGATATCTTAAGTAAGGAGACGGGACGAGTTTGATAGTTAGAGTTCTATTTCTAGGAAGGAAGAGACTATCGGGAAGCTCACTCTCAGCCGGACTCAAAGCAGAGGGTAGAACGTAATATCTCTTGTTGGTTTAACTCATCAAGCTATTACAAAAGAGTCCTCAAAGAGAGAAGCCATTTTTACGGTATTTTCAGTTCCAGTCCGTAATTAGATCTTCAAGCTTAGTCCAGTCCGAATCCATCCTAAACCAAAGAGTGGCGCTAAGCAAGGGGCATAGCGATATAGTGTTCATACTCGAGTTGCTCAAATCCAGTAGGAATATCTAGAATAGTAGGATCTCATAAGAGCTTGCCTTGGAATGCAGTGAGAGAGCCCAGAGTTATTTAATTATTTCATAACCCAAGGAGAAGAATAGAACTCTTTACCAGTATCATAACCTCTCGATGGGAAATAGAACTTAGATTACGATGGGAACCTACTTATTAGTAGAATTTCGTTGACAAGAAAATTCCCCAGAAAAAACTATAAACTAGTTAAAGGACAACTTGCCTTATCTTCTCCCATTCGGGACCCCTATTTTCTTGGAGGAGATAGCCTGGTTTGAGCTAGAATAATAGATTTCTGAGCAAGAACGTATTTCGCAGCTAATTCAACAATAACTATTTTTCTAGGGAATTTTCATATAAGTCTATTCTTTCTTTTAATCTACTATAAAGGTTGTAAAGGGTGTTTGTAGATGAAGGTTACTAGCCCTCAACTACAAGCTACCCTCATGGCCACTTTCCCATTTTTGGGATTTAACTAAGAGGGGACACGTGCTCAGATGCACCTAAAGTTTGATGTCCCATGTCTTTTCACCAGTGATGGTAAATCGACTGGTGCCATTATGAAATCGATACCTGAGTACCCACCCAGTATCCACCGATCAAAATAAATGGAGGTAGCAAGATCCAACAGCCACCTTGGTGTGGTAGTTATACCCACCCTGCTCCCATGTCATAACATTTCCAGATCAAACCAAATTTAACTAAATCAAAGTCAACGTTTGATCTTTTCCAGGATCTGCTACACATAGAAACTTCCATCAATTGATCAATGGTTACTTCTGCTGATAAAGCAACAATATAGTACTACGAGACCTATTTCAACCATTATTTTACCCAATTGAGTAAAATAGTGCGTTCATGGATTTCTTGTTCACCATGAAACACCAACTCTTTTGGGAAGAGCTGTATATCCATAGGTTTGAACTCCGTCCGAAGATAATCCAATAACTTTCCCTTCAGATAAGGATTAAGGGGATTACCCCTTCCAATCCAATATCCTAAAGGTAGAGGATGTGACCTACCTGGCTTTCAATCAGCAACCTTCAATCTTTCCCATTATTTTGATTGGGTAGAGTAAATACATGAATGAACCCTATATCCTTCTCCGCCCAACCTTTGAAAAACAAAAATATTTATTGAATACTTGGTTGAAAGGTTGCAAAGACCAAGAGTTGTCCTACAGAAAAGTAATGACCGAAGAGATATGGGAGATAAATTTACTTGCATGAACTTATTACAATACCTCTTGTCAAACTCGATGGTACCATATCACAAATTAGCGATTTTGATTCTGAAATGGTGACACCAAGCCTATCTAATAACTTCATGTATTGCTCTACCACCTTTATGTTGGTGATCAGGATATCATCACCTAATAAAGCGTAATCAACAAAAGGGGTTATACTTATTGGGTATGTATATTTTGCTGCCAACCATAATATATAATGGTGGGACAAAGCAAATAGGGGCCAAGATCCATAGTAACGTAACGACTTCCCAGTTAAGAAGGCAATCTCACTCACTCTCTTAACCATCTGAGGGACGATTAAGAAAGTGTTGAGACCCAAGGAACTATTGACTATTGAATATGCCAGAGCACTCCCTCATATACAAGACATGAGTGTATATATAACACTCAATGGCTAATGGTCCATTGGTGTCTTTAAGTTAAATGAGAAACAATGTCGCTTTCTCTTTGACCGTAATCATACCAACAGACGTTCCTAGTCGAAGATTTCATCTGCTGAAAGGCGAGATAGAACTTTCATTGCCCACTGGTGGAAAGGAAATAGTAATATTTTTTTTTCATAATTAAAAATTGCAAAGATCCGTCTCTTACCATCTCCCTTAATCATATGAGCTAACTGACCTATCACTGATGGAACTCCTTTTGTAGGCTCCTAACAAGGAAATAAAGTATGGGCCTACTTACTTTTCAAAATAGTCAAGAGATTCATTAGCAAACCTTGTATTATTATGGTAGAAGGGGTATAAAACCATCTTTGATCACACTATACCAGGGGAAAAGAACCCATCTGGAATAGAATGAATGTTTTGTATGTTCCAGATAAAAACAACCAACTCATGTTTTAGGTTCAAAAAGATATTGTGATCCTTAGCATACTTGTCCACCACCTTATCGATATCATCGTCGACTTTTAAGTCAAAACTTCTGATGAAATTATCGCGTAAGGGGGTACTTTTCTAAGTCGGTTCCCAAGACATTTTCTTGGAATTAGGAATGTTTTGAAGATGTGGTAAAGGCATTGGCTAAAGTTTTTTGAAAGTGGTTTTAATCTCTCCAAGGGTTTCCTGGACATTACCAATGTCGGGGTGAGGAGTAGCAATTGATTTGAAGGTTGCCTTACTTACTTTAGGAGCAACCAAAATCCATTTTTCTAAACCAAACCATGATAGGTACATCCACACCAATATATCGCCTCTATCAGACCTCGCTCTTACGTGTTTTCATAATACAAAGGGTTTGATTTTGGTTTGGTTATGGATATTAGAACAGAAAGGGAATCGCCTTTTGAGTAATTCCCTGTGTAATAACGCTGAAGGGATACTGTGCATTGCTTTAAATACAAAGCAGTGAACAAATATCCCGACTTATGCTTCATATTTCATACTTGATAAACAAAATATCAACCCACAAGGTAAATCTCTTTGTCTATGGATGTGGTGGCGACTAAAGAAACTCAAAAGAGTAGTCTCGATTGGGTTTGTTCAAACAGACCCCGCTAGGAAACTTTAGGAGACCTTTCAGTTACACTAAACAAATTGAACATAATAAGATTTAATGAAATTTCAATTTCTCACTAAGAATTACACTCTCCCTATCAGACCAAACTAGTTGATCTCGGGAGAAGGCCCCTGGGTTCCAACTAGGGGTTCACTATCATACTTATACTATTTATGCCTTCACATAGGTAAAGAAACTAGAGATTACAACAGGATATTAATCATCATCAGAGAATAATAAAGATTTTAGAATTGGATACAACCCTTGTTGGTGCACTATTCAGTACCATTAAAATAACCATGTGGTTTTAAATGACTATGTGCTCGGAATAGCCTAATTAGAAAGTTTTCCAACTTTCCAACCGGGCTGATAACCTCGAATGATGCCATAAAAAATGGTTCTAAATTGGTTCCTTATAATATTCAGGATAATTACATTGTTGAAAAGATCAAGGGCTTTACCCTCTCGCATAAAGTCTTACGCTCTTTTCATCAACCTTCATGGATTTTTGGTTCTTTGGTCTTGCTATTTCATTCCCGGTTCTCTATTTTAAGCTTTTTTCTATCTTGGGGATTTCTTCCCATCCATCTATTCTGCTAGCTGGTGTCGCCTTTTCTCTTAATTATTTATTCCCATCCATCTTTACCTCTCATACTTCCCTACTTCCTTCCTTCAAGGCGTGATTAATGAGCCTTAAACCTTTCTCTTGAAAAAGAGCATTTTTAGTGTAGCCTTAGCATGTAAACCCATAGGAACAAGACCTTTCTTCTTTGACAAAAAGCTTTTGAATTGTAATCACATCAGTAGGTGTAGAAAGAAAATCTTGGTATTGACTTATTGAAAATCTCTTTGAGATTTCTTAGACAAATCTTTTTGTGTGAGGCCTCTCCACCTTTCTTACCTTATTTTTTGGGCTTCAAATTTCGTGACCCATAAGCACTTCGTATCTAAAGATAAATGGCTAAAGGGCGGGTTCCGCAATTAACTAAGAAGGTGATCGATTGGCTTGGATAGAAAACCAAGGATTGAAAACTAAAAGGATAGGAATAAATTGAATAAAGAAAGAATATATAGAACCTTGAGCATTGTCTCTTCTCGGCAATGATTGAGAGTAAAAAAAGGTATCCACATGGAAGGATTATTGGTATACTAGGTAGATGTTTATCTTTTTGACTTTAGTGAAAATTTTCAAAGCACCACCTTCGTCAATTATATCGATTTTGAAAGGGAAGAGGACAAGGTCTTACTTATTTAAAAGTAAAAAAAAGGGAAGTTTCCTGTCTAAGTTTCACTTCCTTGAACAGGATACTACTGCACAATGTGTCCTTGCTTGGTGGGTTGTTAATTAATCAGTTTTAAAAAGAGGGATGGATTTTGACCTTGCTTTGAGTCCTCAGGCTACTAAAGTGCTACTTCTAAAATGATCGTTATGGTCATTCACTCAATTCCCTCGGTGGCTTTGCTACTGATAGATCAAGATATGCTACCTAGCTATCATTCCAAAGGCGCTGCTGGTAGATATGCCAAAGATGTCCTGGCTATGAACCGGGTACTTGAATTGTTAAAGGTACTTCTTATGGTCTTGCTTCAACCACCCTTTATTCTCTACCTTTTTCTTCAAAAACTTAGGCTATTTAGACTAATGTTGGTGATCTCGAAGGGAAGTATCTGGACATAGAGCTACTCATCTTGATCTTTATTATATTAATATACGAGGAAGGGGAAAGAAGGTGACAAGAAATAATAGTAAAAAAGAATGTTAAAGAAGTCCCTATAAGTACTTCACTTAGCCTTTCTCTAGTCTTTTTTCCCCTCTTCCCTCAAAGTGCTCTCTTTAATCCATGCGCATGGTTCTTACTTTCATTTTACCCTCCTCACATAGGAGCGTATCTTATTTTCAAAGATGAGTTATAGATGAGTTGGTTCAATCAACCCATATATCGATGGTTTTTTAATACCTTATCCTAGGCCTATCTAGTTGATCGAGGGATAGACGAGTATAAAGAAGAGATAGAGAATCTTTTATTTGATCTTGATTTGATGTAAATATTATGATGCCTTCATATGAAGGAGGATTGGGGGTACGACCGATAAAAAGAGTGACATAAAAATGGAAAGAAGAGTATGAGGGGCAACAACTCACCGATAATAAGAAAAAATCACATTCTCATCCTAACAAATAACCAACTTGTTTAGGCATCTTTCTCAATGACCATCCTCTCCCATTCCATTCTTTTCTCCTTTTTAAGGGCAAGTTCATTTTCATTCCCTCGATATGGCCAGGTGTGAAGCAACTTCATGATCCAATGAATTCCCTAAAATCGATGACACAGGGCGAACTAGAATAGGCTGATTGATCCAGGTAGTGTCAGGCTACAATAAAAAATAACCGTGCGTACGCTAGAAATATGTATAGACAAGCCTTCCTTTGTGATCATATGGATCACTTTTTGTGACTTTCTTTCCATAGGCATAGATTGCAGTCTAACCATCTTTCTAACTTTAGGGGACCGAGAATCAGTCTTTTGATCCTCCCCGAGCCTACTATTATCTTTTGAATATTACTTTCGATTTAGTTGGTGCAGACGCTAAAGGATCAACTGACACTAGATAGGAAAGGTTTTCGATCTAAGCTCTCAAATTTGTTTCGAAGTCACTTTAGGATTCAGTTTCTGATCCGATTGATGTTCCGAAATCCTAAATCGAAGTGGCTCTAAGCTCAGGTTGCCTACCTCTCTAGTTACAGAGAGAGGAGAGGGGATTCAAAGCCTTAATTCAATATAGAATCTCACTAGAAAACTAGCCTTATCAATCTAGGTAAGTGGTGACAACAAAAAGTCTATATAGCCTATATAAAATAGTAGATAAAATGGTATTTGAACCAGTGCGGACAACCCTATATAGTCTATATTTTCATGGGTGGTAGGACAAGAAAAAAACCATTCATTAAACCTTTTGGAATTGGAGACGAACAGTCATTTAAAGACCTTTTCAAAAATCACTTTGTATAGGGCGGGTATCACGCTCAATAGAACTAGAATTTGCTATGTCAATAGTGAGAGAGAAACAAAGAGAACATCAAGAGAAGGCCTTTTTCTTTGTATTTATATATTTCAGAAATTGAATCATTATGCACTTTAGGCCTTTCTAAAGCCATTAGGCAGGGTCACACGAGTAGCGAAAGACTGTGATTGCTCATGTTCTCATGCTTCACACAAAACCAGTCTAGGAATCTTGAAAGACATATCATATCATATGGATATAGAAAGTCTGATAAAAAATAATAAAAAAGGACTGGGAAAGGTTGAATGGATGGTTTCCAAGGCCAGGGCTCTATCCTGCACAATTTAGACCAGCGAGTATCTGTTTAAATTACTTAATGCACTCACAAGAATTTATATCGCTACCCTACCTTCTTATTAAGGGCATAACTTAAAGAACAACTTACTTTATTGACGTAATATTCATTCATAGTGGCTAGGCGGACGTTCTGAATACGGAGGGCCCTAAGAAACCCAGAAATAATAAAATCAATATAGGAACTACAAATAAGAAAGAATAAGAATAAAAATAATTGCTTAAGTAAGGTAGTCTCCATAAGGATTTTTTTTGGTATACCGCTCTGCGAGCAAGGAGTGCCACGCACGAGCGGAGCAAAAAGAAAGCAAGGGACTTCTTCTCTTTTTCTGGGGAGAAATCCTTTGATTTCATATTGAATATAGATACATGTATTTATTTTTCCACTAGTTAAGACCAAATTCTCACATGCCCATTTTGTTATTACAACTTTCTTTTTTGATGTCAAAGATCAGAATCTACGCGCGAATTCACATTGGATCTCAGTTGTTCTGAACAATGATGGCTATTCATTTAAGTCTTCGGGTAGCACCACTAGATCTTCAACAAGGTGGAAATTATTGTATTCTGTATGTACATGTTCCTGCGGCTCAGATGAGTATTCTTGTTTATATCGATATGGCTATAAACACTTTTTTGTTCCTATAAACAAAACATCCCCTTTTTCTTCGCTCTTCCAGAACCGGTATAGAAATAGGTGCTTTTTCTATGTTTTTTTTACCTTAGTTACTGAGGGGTTTTAGGGAAAACCTATGTGGGGCACCTTTTGGGTGTGGGATGATCATTTAACCTCTATATTCATCTTATTCCTTATTTATCTGGGTGCACTGCATTTTCAAAAGCTTTCTATCGAACCGGATCCTATTTCAATCCGTACTGAACTAATTGATATACTAATAATCAAGTCTTCAGTCAACTAGTGGAATACATTGCATCAACCTGGGAGCATTAGCCGATCTGGTACATCATTACATGTTCCTATGCCCATTCCAATCTTGTCTAACTTCTCTAACTCCCCCTTCTTAAACCGTATCTTGTTCGTTCTAAATTTTTTTCTCCTATTCTATATTTTCTCGAATCTCTTTTAACGGAAGAAATAGAAGCTTGGGAAAGAATCCCAAAACCTATTTCACTCGAATAGTCTTTTTGCATCTATTGCTGATTGGTTAAAGCACCCAACTCATAATTGGCGAATTCACAGATTCAATTCCTTCTAGATGCACGCCAATAGGGCCGTCTAATAAGTCTATTTGAATTGGATCTATATCAATGGTATCTAATCATCTATACATAACGAATTGATGTGGTATATTTATATCATAATGAACAGTAAGAACTAGCATTCTTATTGATACTTTCACTCATAGGGAAGAAAATTGATTTATAGATGGAATCTAATGTGCAGTATTTATAGACAAAATTATTTGGTTATTGGGAAAAAATCAATATACTTCTAATGTCGAATCAGGATCTAATGGGACAAAAATAAAGCATTGGGTCGAACTCTTCTTTGGTGTCACGGTAATAGCTAAGAATAGTCATCGACTTCCGGGAAAGAGTAGAAGAATGAGACCTATTCTGGGACACACAATGCATTACAGATGTATGATCATTACGATTTAACCAGGCTATTCTATTCCTCCTCAACAAAAGAAAAGAACAACAATCAAAATACTTAATAGTATGGCCATACATTTATACAAAACTTCTACCCCGAGCACACACAAGGAATTGTAGACAGTCAAGTGAAATCCAATCCATAAATAATTTGATCTATGGATAACATCATTATGGTAAAGGTCATAATGCCATAGGAATCATTACCGCAAGGCATAGAGAGGGAGGTCATAAGTGTCTACCGTAAAATCAATTTTCGACAGAATGAAAAAGACATATATGGTAGAATCATAACAATAGAATATGAAACTAATCGAAATGCATACATTTGTCTCATACACTATAGGGATGGTGAGAAGAGATATATTTTATATCCCAGAGGGTCTCTAATTAAAGATACCATTCTTGCTGGTACATAAGTTCCTATAAAAATGGGAAATGCCCTACCTTTGAGTGAGGTTTGAACTATTGCTTAATGTAATTTCAAATAAGAAATTAGGTTTACGATAAAACCTAGAAATTAATCACTGATCCAATTTGAGTACCTCTACAAGATAGACCTCAACAGAAAACTGAAGAGTAAGGGCATCAAGTGATCGCGTTTAGTAGTTCCTCATATAAAATTATTGACTGATGAGATATAGTAATATGGAGAAAAAAATTCTTTCAAGCACCGACAGAATCGGAAGCTCCCCTTCTTTCAAAGAGAGTAGGATGGGTTATTGACATTTAATTTGATAGTCATTCAAAAGATTTCCCCAGGAAAAAAATAGAGATATCTCCTACCTTACCCATAATATGTGAAAGTATCGACGTAATTTTATAGAGTCATTCAATCTGAATGCTACATGAAGAATATATGCCAGATGACGGAACGAGAATACCCAGGATGTAGATGATCATAACATGAGTGATTCAAAAGATTTGGATTAATATATATATATATATATATATATATATATATATATATCCATCCTTGTGCTACTTCATTCTATGATATATAGAAGATCCATCTCTATAGATATTTTTATCTACATCCAGAAAGCTCTGTGCTCTGGAAGAAGCTCAAAAAAGAGTTTGGGAATAGATCAAAAGAAGAATTTATTTCAAATGATATGCCCTTAGGCACGACCATACATAAGATTG
This sequence comes from Capsicum baccatum var. pendulum, assembly GCA_030864225.1. Lineage (NCBI taxonomy): Eukaryota > Viridiplantae > Streptophyta > Magnoliopsida > Solanales > Solanaceae > Capsicum > Capsicum baccatum. The sequence goes on along the minus strand of CM061558.1, from coordinate 66,418,225 downwards.
AAATCGCACTTGGAAAGGGGGGACAATTAGCTAAAGCAGCGGATAAGATAGTACCAGAGTCGTTCAAAGAGCCCTTCTTTCTATTCTATTTTGTGCGTGTCAACTATTGATTCTGTGTTATCAAAGAATGATAATAGCAGAAAATAAATGCATGTACATACAACTTTGATAAATAACCTTGCCATCTCCAGCTTTGTCCCATGCAACAAGTTTATTGGCATATTCCCCTTCCCCTTCTATTCCCAAAAGCTGAATCAATAGGCTTTATTTATTGATTCAAAAAGCTTCTTTCCCACGATGTAGACACTAAGGTTAGTTTACATAGGGTAAATTGGCAACCTCAGTCATTCTAACAATTTATTGCCTTATTTTCTCTAGATTGAGTCTATATAATGACCAAGTCCCGTACATAAGATTGTTCTAGATTATCTTCTCCTAAGGAAGTCTGAGCTCCTTCCCATGCCAACAGCCTTTCTAAACTCTTGAACTTAAGAGAGGCTTCTTTTTAAGCTGATGAGTACAAATTGAGTATAAAGAAAATGACAAAAAAAATCTCACACGAAGATCAGTGTACCCATAGATCTATATGAAAAATGGATATATGAAAATAAAAAAAATTCTTTTTCAAATATCCATGATTTCAGAGGCGAACAATGACATAAAGGTTCCCTAAGTCATCCATGGCGGCCGGGAAAGCTTTCTATCGAGCTGCTGATTTCACTCTTGTCCTAATGTCAAAACCAGATTCAGAGGTTATTTCTCTTAAGAAAAAATGTACGATTGTAGTCACGAAGGGTTTCCACGTCATCATTTTCATGGTTTTTAGTTAAGTAACATGAGCACATGGGGAGACCAGAGAGCTATTGGTAGGGCAGAAGCACTCTTAACTGGGGGAATGCTTTCTATTTAGCCTTCAATTCGATGATGCCTGTCTCATTATTGTTAAATAGTACTACACCATCAGATCTAAGTCTCGATCAGTGACCATATCTAATTCTTTTTTCTTATCGGGGTTTTTGACTTTCTTTCTTGTTCCCTGTTCTATAGAGCAATTTATCACTAACTCTCTTAGAGGATGATTTCTCTCTTCTCTATAAAGACACTTGAATCATATTTTGGTCACATTCAATGGGAATAATACAACATGAAGAGAGGACACATTAATATTCACAAATAAAGACGATAATGAATGGGCTCCTCCATTGCACCGTACTGCTTGCTTTGAAACCTATTGGGATGGTGCGAGATACGATACACTTTGGTGTCTTGTTACGTGAAAGTGCTTGAGTGACCGTTGAAAAAGATTTTTAGCGGGGAACACATAAGAGTACAATGATAAAAAAATTATTGTCTGTTTAAAGAAGGTCACGAGGGCGTCATTAAACATAGAGGGTTAACTAAAGCATTGGACACTCTTGATAGGTATAAAAAACAATATACAAATCTCAATCTCACTACAAAGGCTACTATTCTATCCCTATTCCATGTTTATTTGAAAACACTGGACATTGGTAAAAATCATATTCATGTAAACTTAGGAACTCCAGCTAATACCACGAGAAAAGCTATCTTTGATAATAACCCAAACCTGATTATTATCAAAAACAACTTCCCCCAACTTAACTAGGTCACCATGAGTAGGACTCCATCCATAACATAATAAAAAAATCCAAGATGTACTCCTACAAGTAATGGGAGTTCGAATAGAGATTGGTTGTGTCCGAAAGGTTATGAATCAATTGACAAGTCCAATGCCAATGTATTGATTTCTAGTGGAAATACATCACAAAACCATATATATGTCATCTGCTAATACGTGACCAATTAATGTTTGACTAAAAATCCTTTCTGACATCAACCCATTTTGAGGACTCACAAAAATACCCCAGATGGTGGCACAATCTGTTCGACGTACAACAATGTATTGAACTACTTCAATAAGTCTGCGACTAAGATATCCAACATTTGATGCTCGTACAATAGTATCCACAACTCCTTTATGGGCTCTGTAGCAAGAAATGATGTATTTTGTTAAAGAAAGTCCTTCGCGCAAATTGCTTTGAATAGGTAAATCAATCATTTATCCTTGAGGATCCGACATTAATCCTCTCATACGTACTAATGGATGTACCTAAGATGTATTTCCTTTAGCTCTCAAGAAAGACATTATATGAAATGGATTAAAAGGTTAGTCATCCTAAAATTCAAATTCATTTCTTATCGCAAATATTCACTTGTAGTATACCATATTTCAATGGATTGACATAATTTTTCTACCGCATGTATATTCCCATAATGATGGTGTTTTTCCAAAATCAAACTTTGTTGTTCAACATCTTGAATGATCCATCCCTTAGAAGGTATTGTTAAAAGGCCATCAATTGCTAATGAAATGGATGTAGCAGTAGCTTGTTGGAACCCCAGAGTTTTTACTTGATCCAGGATATGTGATTTATATGCCATTTCAAAGCTCTCTATTAATCTACTAATAAGTTATTTCATAGCAGTTTCGTCTATCACTTTATTGTGAAAGACCAGATTAGCCTGTTCTGCCATAAGTACCTCCATATTCCGCTGAGTAGGATTCAACAATGGGTTTGAGTCGGTGATAATAAAATTCCTTTTATTGATATTGATTCGCTTATAAATTCCAAAACTATGTACCTAACTGAATTGGAGAGTCCCAAAGTCCCACGATATCATACAATTATATTAGGTACTATATGAATAGGCTCAAGGAAACCCCCATGTAACTATTTTCACTTGTTTTTTGATTTTGATAGTTTCTGCGATTACATGGATTATATCTATTTACACAAATACCTCAATGATTTTTGGTCAAAAATACATAGAGTCTAATAAGCATATCTTGCGTTGGTACAAAAATGGGATCCCCAATAGCCAGACACAAAAAAATTATATGAGAAAACATAAGTAAACGAGCCTCTACTTAAGCCTTCAAGGATAAAGGTACATGAACAACCATTTGATCTCCATCAAAATTGGCATTGAATACTTTGCAAGCTAATGGATGTAAACAAATAGCACGCCCCTCTAATAAAATAGCTGGAATGCCTGTATGCCTAATCTATGCAGAGTGGGTGCTCTATTCAGCAATACAGGATGTCCCTGCATAACATCTTGAAGGATTTCCCATACAATCAACGCTTTTTCTCGAATTTGACTCTTTGAAATTCCTATGTTCGAAGCAAGATGTTGTCTAATCAGACCACGAATTACAAAAAAATTCTTTCAACAAAGATGTAAGTTAGGAAGTATTGGTCGATGAAATATCAATTGAAGACTGAACCTTGATATACTTCAGAACAATATATTTTTCTTACCACGAGATATATTGGCAGCCACCAATTATTTTATTGGGCTGAAATTTGGAATGGGTGCACTTAATGATATGAATCATTTGAAAAATAAACGTATTTGTTCTATAGTATATATTTTACAAGATCAATTTGGATTGGGTCTGGTTCGTTTAGAAAATGTGGTTTGGGGGACTATATGTAGAGAAATTTGGCATAAATTGATACCGACACCTTAGAATTTGGTAACCTTAATTCCATTAACAACTAATTATGAATCCTTTTTCGGTTTACACTCATTATCTTAAGTTCTGGATCAAACTAATCCATTAACACAAATAGTTTATGGGAGAAAATGTTGTTATTTAGGCCCTGGAGGACTGACAGGTCACAATGCTAGTTTTCGGATACGAGATATCCATCCTAGTCACTATGGACGTATTTTCCCAATTGACACATCTGAAGGAATAAATGTTGTACTTATTGGATCCTTGGGAATTCATGCAAGGATAGGTTATTGGGGTCTTTAAAAAGCCCCTTTTATGAAATTTCTCAAAGATCAACCGGGGTACAAATGCTTTGTTTATCACCAGGTAGAGATGAATACTATATGGTAGAGGCAAGAAATTCTTTAGCCTTAAACCAGGATATTCAGGAAGAATAGGTTGTTCCAGCTCTATACCCTCAATAATTCTTGACTATTGCATGGGAGTAGGTTCATCTTTGAAATATTTTTTCTTTTTAATATTTTTCTATTAGAGCTTTCCTTATTCTTTTCATCGAACATAATGATGCGAATCGAGCTTTAATGAGTTCTAATATGCAACGTCAAGCAGTTCCTCTTTCTCGCTTTGAGAAATGCATTATTAGAACTTAGTTGGAAGGATAAGCAGCTCTAGATTAGGGGGCTCTTGCTATATCTGAATGCGAGGGAAGGGTCATTTATACCAATACTGACAAGATTCTTTTAGCGAGTAATGGAGATATTCTAAGCATTCCATTAGTTATATATCAACGTTCCAATGAAAAGAGTTGTATGCATAAAAAACACCAGGTTCCTCAGGGTAAATGCATTAAAAAGGTACAAATTTTACCGGATGGTGTTGCTACGGTTGGAGGCGAACTTTCTTTGGGATAAAACATATTTGTAGCTTATATGCCATGAGAGGGTTACAATTATGAAGATGCAGTACTTATTAGTGAGCATTTGGTATATTAAGATATTTATACTTCTTTTCACATACAAAAATATGAAATTCTGACTCATGTGACAAGTCCAGGCCCTAAAAAAGTCACTAATTGAATACCGAATTTAGAAGCCCATTTACTCTGCAATTTAGACAATAATGGAATTGTGATGTTGGGATATTAGGTAGAGATGGGTGATATTTTAGTTGCTAAATTAAAACCCTAGGTCATGAAAGAATCATCATATGCCCCAGAAGATAGATTGTTACAAGCTATGCTTGGTATTCAGGTATCTACTTCAAAAGAAACTTATCACAAATTACCGATTGGTGGTAGGGGACTGGTTATTGATGTGAAGTGGACCTATAAAATGGGTGGTTCTAGTTAGAATCCCAGAAATATTCATGTATATATTTCACAAAAAGGTGAAATCAAAGTAGGCGATAAAGTAGTCGGAAGACTCAGAAATAAGGGTATCATTTCCCATATTTTGCCTATATAAGATATGCCTTATTTACAAGATGGAAGATCCGTTGATATGGTCTTTAACCCATTAGGAGTACCTTCATGAATGAATGTAGGACATATATTTGAATTTTCACTGGTGTTAGAGGTATTATTTTTTTCACAAAACACAATAATTGGACTTGAATTCTTGACATACTATCCTGTTGATCTACCACTATTTTACTTTGCACGTTCTGGATAGGCACGCATCCTCGTAGAGTGAGGTGAAGAAAAGATCAATGAAAGACTAGAGTGTGAGATAGATGATCTACCAACAAGTCCTTGATTTCTTATCTATGAACCTCTTCATCTTCTATGTAGCCTTCTCTATCTATGAGCGGGCAGTATCGGTATATTCTTCCCAAGTCCTGGCCAAGTGATATGCTTTGGGACTTTTACCTTTATACGAACTCACCAAAGTATGGGGAGTATGTATTTCTTGCCCTAACTTCGCTCATTTGTAAGTTATAGGAGAATCGTGCCACATCAAGAAGCCTAGACCAATCCCACTGGTTTGCACTCCCAAAGTGCCTCAAGTATGACTTAAGTATGGCATTTACCCAACCGATTTGAAACTCGTGGAGAACTGCAATTCTAAACCCAAGAGTGGAAAGAGATTCATCCAAAATAGACCCTTGAAATGTGGTTCTCGGTCACTTATGATAGTCCGTGGTAGTCCCCAATACTTTACTACGTTCTTAAGGAAGAAAGGAGCTGTTTCTTCGGCCTTGAAATTCGGTGATGTGGGAATGAAGATTGCATACTTTGAGAATCTATCTACCACGACTATAATGAAATCAAAAAATGGTAGTGCTATGATGAAGTCCATCGTAACACTATCCCATGGTCGCTCCGACACTGGTAGAGGTTCTAGAAGTCCATCGGGATCCTTTTTCTCCACTTTGTCTTGTTGGAAAATAAGACAAGTCCGCACATAGCCTTTGATCTCCTCTCTCATTTACATCCAATAATATGCCAAATCTAAGAGTGATCGCGTGCCTTATTGCCCTGGATGACCAGCCCACTTTGTATCGTTACATTTCTTTTATAAGAGTGCGCCTTAAGTTCCCCCATTTTTGCACATAGAGGTGGCCTTCAACTTTTCAAAGGCTCTTTGGAAGTTCTCCGTCCACTCCCAAGGACGGTTCTTATTTGGGTGCAACAATGGTAGAATACCCCTTTCTAAATAAATCAATGATAGTAGTTCACTATCCGTAGAAATGTCCACAACTCAGTCATAGAAGTGGGCACCTCCCACTCCTTTATGGAAAATAGCTTGGCCTTATCCATCTTTATTTGGCTTATGACATACCCCAAGAAGTCTACCTTCTTTTTAACGAATGAGCACTTCTCTTTCTTGATGTAAAATTAAGAAGTTGGAAGATTTTACATCGATGCTCCATGTGCTCCTTTGGGGTATTACTATAAATGACTATGTTATCCAAGTATACCACCGTGAACTCATCAAGGTATGGCTGGAGAATTTTATTTATAAAAGTGTAATATGTGGCTGGTGCCTTTCTGAATGATATCACGAGCCACTCGAATACTCCATACCTTCTTACGCATGTGGTCTTGGGATTATCTCCTTCAGCTATGTGCACTTGGTAATATCCTTTGTGTAAATCTACCTTCGTGAAGAACTTGGCCTTCCCCAATCTACCGAACAGGTCGGCGATCAATGGAATGAGGTATTTCTTCTTCACAGTTATCTGTTTTAGTGTGTAGTAGTCTATGCATAGTCACAATGATCCATTATGTTTTTTTTGGGGGAAAGTGAGAACACTAGATACGCAGGATTGCCCATGTTTTTACCTTAGCTATACTTAGACTATTTCTCTATTTTTCCTTTTTACAGTTGTTTGCTTCCAAAGGCTTACACAGGAAAATAGTTCCATTCATCATCATAAAAGAGAACGAAGATTCCCGATTGGGTTCTTGGATTGGGAGGCCTTGCTGCATGCTTTGTTGCCATTATTGCCATTGTGTTTTATAATTTCTTCCTTCACCATCAGATCAATGGAAAAATATGAGAGAAGACAAAATGGAGGTCAAACATATAGTAAGGTACTAAAATGGTTGTCACTTGCTACACAAGAATTTAGTTCAACTTCAAGGGTGGTGCTGTGATGGACAAGGGTAGCAATCATTTATTTCTAGAAAAGGCCTTTTATTGGCTGCTCCCCAATAGAGCATGCACCTCCAGTTAAGTCTATATAAGTTTGAGCTATAATAAAAATATCAGAGAGAGTAATTTGAATGGATATACCTTAACTTTAATTTCAAGCCTATGTCTTTCGCTTTCCTAAGGTTAAGGTAATAAAATAAGAGAGCTACTGGACAATACGGGAACTGTAAGCGATCTAATAAAACTGGATTGTTGAATAGAACTCAAACTCAGACTAGAGATATCAAATGTCCTAGGGGACTAGACCTCTAGATGTAGCACTGTATGTAAGAAAAAAGCCTTCTCCCATCGGTAGTTGGAAGTACAACTAAAACTGGATTTAATTGAAGGAAAGGCTATATAAGTATGATAGGAGGGTATAGTTAAGCAGGTAAGCAAAGGCTCTCTCTCTCACTTTGTGGTCTTGTGTAAAGCCTTTCTGCTTATCTATTTTTTTCTCTTTATTCAAAGTAAGCAAATCAAAAGCATGAAAAGAAATGTTCGAGTGTGCCCTTACTCTAATTTAAAATCCATCTCTTTCTTTCTTTTCTAATTCCTCTCCTTCATTCCTTAATTCACTTGTAAATTCTTGGTTTAATACTCACTCATAAATGATTGGTATCAGAATTTCTCATTAATCAAGTGTGATCAGTCTCATCCATGTAAGAATTAGGAATTCCTCTTCCAACTCATTCCAGAATATGCGTTATGGCAAAGAACAAGAAGAAAACTAAAGGAGAAATTTGTCTAATAGTAACAAAGGGTGCCTCTACAGGTTGAAATCCGATCCAACCTAGTAGTAAGAAATTTGCCAAAATCAACCAAAATATTTCTTGGTGAATTAGGCGAAAACTTAAAATACGTACATCATAATTTTTAAAAAGGGTAAAGCCAACAGACATATAAAAACTGGTGATATTGCGGATACACCTCCCAATTTGTCAGGTATACTATAAAGGATGGCATGGATAGGTAGGAAATACCATTCTGGCATAATATAAGGTGGGGTGGACATCGGATTAGCAGGTATATAATTATCTGGATGCCCCAAAACATTAGGAGCATAAAAAATCCATAGGGAAAAAAAGATAGCAAAATCTACCTAACCTACTAGATCCTTTACATAAAAATAAGGGTAAGAAACATTTTTATCCATCTCTGAATGTACACCCAATGGATTATTGGATCCATATTGATGTAATGCGACCAGAAGAAGAAGACTGGTGCCTACTAAAATAAAATGGAGTAAATAATAAAAATTACAAAAATGATTTAAGGTGGCATTATCCATGGGGAACCCACCCCAAAGCCAAGTGACTATGGTATTTCCTACTGCAGGTATGGCGCTAGCTAAGCTTGTAATTATTGTAGCTCCCCAAAATCTTATCTAACCCCAAGGTAGTACATATCCTATAAAAGATATGACAATCATTAATAGGTAGATTACAATTCTAAGACACCAAAAATATTCCCTAGGACTGCTATAACTGGCATGATATAGACCACGAAAAATATGAAGGTAAACCACAATGTAAAACATACTTGCCCCATTAGCACACATATAATGGAGCAATCAACCCCCTTTAACATCTTTCATAATGTGTTCTACACTGTTGAAAGCTAGATCCATATGAGGTGTGTAATGCATAGCTAAAAAATACCGGTCACTATTTAAATGACTAAATAAATACTAGCTAACGAATCAACACCCCACCAATACCTAAGATTGATCGGGGTTGGATAATTTATCAAATGTTGATTAAGTGTGAAGGATATAGGTTGTTTAAGAAGAGAGAGTCATTGGTTCCTTATTGTCATTTATTTATTACTTTTTTCTATTGTGACAACTCTTGTTCCCTCATATTTTAGCGTTTTGGGGACCTACTATGAATTAAAATGTGAGTACCTTTTTTTCCACCTCCGAATGATGGAGAAGGTATGCAACAAAAAAAGCATCAAAGGGGTCGGATCACTCTGAGTTACTGAAGAGTCGTTTGACTTCTTGGTGACTGAATAAGAGAGATTTTTACCACTTTCTCTTCCCTCCAGCACTCTCGAACTAATCATCCTCCTGCAAAAAAACAAGCTTAGGAATGAATCTAATGGAAATTTAGGTCTCTGTATTCTTTTTAGATTATTCTTTCCTTCTCGATGAAAGAGGGCAAAAAAGGTGTGTGAGGGAAATAATTCTAAAAAGAGAGAAAATTTCATCCTGAAAGCAGGACAGAGTGTGACTGCTAAGTAATTGGGGGTTCTCGCTTATCTCTTGGGGGTCTATCTCATTTGAAAACCTTTCCTCTTTTATTAGCATAACTAAATTTGAATAGGATTGACGTTGGGTGTATTTTATGCACTTTAATGTCATTATCCTACCTTATTTGGCCTTGTTTTGAGGATGATTCGTGTTCTTAATGAGTTAATAAATGTGCATATAAGTGTCCAAGTATTTGCTTACAATGTTTAAAGATATTTTCACACGAGTTTGGGTTCAAATTGAGCATTTAAAATCTAGATGAGAAAACTAGTGTTCTCTTGAGTTACTAGTTCGTCGTCATGAATATGTGTTGTTTTGAGCTTTAATTTGGTGTGTGTAGTGTTAAATATGGCTTGGTGAGATGGTTATGATGATACATAAAGGATTTACAAGCCTTAAATTAAGTGGAAACATCATACAAAGGATTACAGTGAGCTAACGAAAGCATGAGGCACAACATGATGAGAAGATGATGCCTGGGAGCTCACCGCAATAAGGGTGTTTTGTGGTGCTAATAGCAGTGGGATGGTTGGCATGCCGCAGTAAAGGACTGAATGGCAATTGTCGAATTCCAGTAGCTCAAAGTGATTATGCCACATCACAGTCTTATAGTGATGAGCTCACTGGCGCAATGAGATAAAGTTCAAAAGCGGAAAATTTGAGCCCATCTATAAAAGGACAACATGAAATCCTATTCCTACATGGCTTATGATTAGACTACTATAAATAGAATGTATTAAAACACGTTATGGACATCTTGGGACGTCTTGGACAATAGAGGAGGCTACTGCAACTTTATTTTTAGGTTTTGCATTCTTTAATTTCGCTTCTTTATGGTTTTGATCCTTCATACAATTAATTGGATGATGATTATGAACATGAGTCGCTAAAAACTCCATTTCCAGGGTTAAATCCAAGAACACAAAGACTATTGTTTTGAATTGATTTTATTTAATTTTCTTATCATATTTGGTTTCTTGTTTATCCTTGTTTTAATTATTTAAAGGATTGATCACCCTTAGAATACATATATTGTCAACCTTATGATCTCGGGAGAGGGAATAGGGATATAAAATGTGGGGATGAACAAAGTAGGGTTCTTATTCTTTTATAAAAAAAGGAATTCAAATTAGCATCTAGGATAGGGATATATCTAGAAGTCTTACTTGATTCACATGTAGGATGATAGCTTAAAGAACTTAATTGGATTATTACTTTTACGCTCAACGATGTAGTTGTAATGTACAAATTAGGTAAAAAGTTAGAGGTCGGGATACCATGATCATTCGATTAACCCTACAAATAAAAAACCAAGATAAGCGAGTTAATAAATGAAGTTCAATAACATAGTATGATTTTTCAAAGTGCTTTAACTGTAATACCTCGTATTTTCGTGCTGGAATTCTAACCATTGTTCCTGCACATCTAAGCTCTAATCCAAGTTATTATCACATGAATACAAGTTTCATGATCATTATCCTATTCTATGGAGTAGTTTAGAGGTGAAAAATATTCATAGCAATGACCTAGAAAAAAGTTGAGCTAAGACCAATTGATTCATCCAAAGTTTGACATTCGATTCTACAAGGGTCAACTTCAAATGTGAATATCTATTAGTATACATATAATTTTTCATCCCAAGACCTATCAAATTGTATATAATTGAATTATGTTTCCAACGATACCAAGTTCATCAAAATCCGACACCCAAGTAAGGAGTTATGGCTTTGCGAAGTAGAGTGTGTCGCCTAACCAATTGCACATGGCTATTGGAATAGGTGTGCAATAAGCAATGCGGCGCATACTTAAATATGTGCGATAAGAAATGCGGCACATACTTAAATATGTGAGATAAGCAATGCAGCGCATACTTAAATATATGCGATAAGCAATGCGACGCATACTTAAATATATGCGATAAGCAATGCGGCGCATACTTAAATGTGTGTGATAAGCAATGCACCGTATACCTCACTTCCAAGTGCCAAAAACACCCCTATATATGTCTATAACATGAGACTAAACTCCCATAACACCAAAATAAGTTTACTTTCTCTCAAAATCACCAAGAACATTCATTAGGGTTTCAACCTAAAAATTCAAATATCTCAAGATTCAACCATGAGTTTTTAATAATTCTTTGAGATTCGGAATCCCCATTTTGAGGGCTACAAGAAACACTCGTTATTTTCATGAATAGATTCCCAAGTTCAAGAGTTCATTCAAAGCTTCAAGTTTAAGGTATGTAGAGTTTTTCAACAAGAACATCCTTTCGTTCTTGTGCCCAAAATTTGTATTATTTTACAAAGATATATGATTTTACATGCTTTGATATGAATTTGAGATAGAAACTATTATCCTACATTCTTGTTCAAAAGAATATTATATTTTTATGATGTCTTGAAGATAAATTCCTTGAGTTTTGATGTTAATATCATGTTTGAAGTTGAATCTCCACATTTTCATATGAATTGTACATGTTTGCTACATAAAGTGTGAATCTTGAAATATTTTGCTCAAGTATTGATATATGGGTTTTGAACCCTATTTGAGAATTATGATTTTTGTGAAAGTAATGTGTTATTCACACCTTGAGATTTGAATGATTTGATCTTTTGGTCTTGAAAGAGTTATTTTTGAACTCGAATGAGAAAAGAAATCCACATTTTGATTTATTATGAAAAAGGAGTAGCATGATGGCTCCCGTTGTGAATTGCTGAATTATTTTGTGGTGGATTTTCTTTGAAAAGATCTGAGCTAAGTCCGGGAGTAGTCTTTAGTACTGAGTGGGAGGTATAGCTATTTTGGTACTTTTCTAGAACTACGTGCCCCCATAGGATCCGGAATTGAGGCTGATTATATATAGTGATCACTAGTTTTTGGGTTTGATACTTATAGTCCTACTCCAATGGCAAGGATAGTATGGCTCTTCCCAACATGGGTTATATGTTGGACTCCATGTGGGTCACATGGTTTATGTTGGATATGAGATCTCCCACTGTGTGTGTGTGTATTCTCCTATCTACTATGAAAAGTCTTATTCTTCTATCTGAGATGAAAACATATTTGTTTGAAAAACTGAGTTTGAGAGTCATTGTTTTTGAAAGATTTAATGAACATATATTCCAAAGAGAATTGTCATGAGATTTGATTGCTTTGATGATTTAGAATCGATATGGAAGTGAATTGAGATTTGTTATGATGACTCACATGTTTCACCCGATATATTTTAATTTCTTATGATTATGATGATTTTAATTCGAGCTAAGTGAGTCATTTATATCAGCATGCATAATTTTATAAACTGTGATGATATTAAGACATTATTTTATATATGCATTACACCCCCATATGCTCGGTACGTTTCCATGGAACTGACCTACATATTCATATGTGGGCTATATTTTCTCAAATTGTAGGTACAAGGTTTAGTGTACATCTTCAGATCCAGTCAGTTCGTGGCATCCAGGCAGCAGGTGATGATTATGTTTGATTCAAGGGCTTTAGTTAGTTATATAGTTCTAGAAGTGTTGTATTTTCTTTATTCAGCCGTATTGAGTTGGGTTAGTCGAGAGTCATGACCCGGCTACCTACAGTCAGTACTAGTAGAGACTTCCTAGTCAGTCAGTAGAAGTTAATGTATTTCGTTTCAGTTTTGGTTGTAAAAGCAGAGTTGTAATCTTGTAAATTTAGTTTTGTATCTATCATATTCAGAAAAGAGTTATTTTTTGTAGATTTGTATAGATTTATACTTTTTATTCAGTTGCTTATGATTTATGCCAGTAGAAGGGTTAGCTTGGGGTCACTTCTGATCCTAAGCACCGTGTGACGTCTCGAGACCCAATTTCAGGGCATTACAAACTTAGTATCAGAGCATAGAGTTCAAGTGTCCCATGGTGTCTATGAAGACGTGTCTAGTAGAGTCTTGCAGAATGGTACGGAGATATCTGTATTTCATATAGACACGTAGTTATATTTTGGCATGTTGGGCATTTCAGACAGTCTTAGATTTGATATTCAGTATTAAGAAATATTTTGACCTAATGGTCATTGAGCTTTGAAATCCATTATTGGGTTCATGGTGAACCATGAGATTATTTCTAAAATTGAATTTTTATGAGATGAGCGCAGATAATCTAAAGGGAGTAGTATTTAGCACCGAGCGGGTAAGTTACTATGGTTTCTTACCCCAAAACTATGTGCCACCGTAGGTTGGGCCTGAGGTCGAGTTTATGATTATTATTGGGCCTAAGGCTAAGTTGATATTAGGCCCAAGGCGGAGTTTGTTTAGTGATCACCGGACCTAGGTTATACTCCCTGGCAAGAGTATGACGCCTCTCCCTAACGTAAGGCTCTTCCTTAGGAGGACAAAACATTGGACTCCATGTAGCTCGCATGGTTTATGTCGGTTAAGAGAAACTCTCTAAACTAAAGTATTTTCCATTGAGATAAGATATTTTCCTTTAAAACTAAAATACTTTCCCTTGATATGAGTAATTTTTCCTAAAGCTTGAAATGAGATATTTTCCTAACGTGAATGAAATGCCTTCAAGTATGTTCCAAAGTTATATGATTTCGAATTCCAAGTATTTGAGTTCAAAAGAGTTATGAGTTCTTGAGCATTGAAGAACTTTTACCCTTCATGAGTTGAAAGTATTTCTTAAAGTTTCCTTTAGCCTTGAGTAATGAGAATAAGAGAAGAGTACAAATTTCAAAGCTGAAAGTATAATGACTCACGAGATTGTGTTACATGTTACATTTAACATGATTCATGAGCTTCGCATTTTATACTTATTCAAGCTATGTGATTCATTACTTATTACATGCATGATTTGATTAAAGAATATTAATGTGGTTTTATATAAATGCATGCACCCCCACATACTCAGTACATTCCCAAGTACTGATCCATATATACGTCTATGTGCTACATTGTCTTATAATGTAGGTTCAGGTGCTCATTCCCAACCTTGTCAGTGATTTCTGAGTACCTCTATCTACATTCCTACAGTGGTGAGTCCTCATGGTTCGAGGACCTATATTCAGATATCTCCATATTTTGAGCGACTATGTTGTTATTTCCAGTTAATTTCGAGTCAGTTGTGGACCAGTTCATGGATTAGTAGAGGCTTTGTCAGACTAGTTATCATATTGTGGTTGTGTTGAGGTTTTAGGTATTTCTTGGTCATTTGGACCGAGCATTTTCTCTGTATTTCCTTTCATATGATATGACTATGCTAGTGTTTGAATTATTTCATATTGAAATGCGTGTTATTAGTAGAAACAGGCTCAAAGGGTTAGCTTGGGTCTACTTGTAGCCTTAAGCACCGTGTGACGTCCCGGGAGGCAATTTTGGGTCATTACAATACTTATACTGATATACCACTTTATGGAAGTAAGAGTAGCAACAATTATATGGTCCTCCTCCTATTAGGGCAACTACTAAGATTGGCTCGCTGAGATCGATAGGAAAGACAACTAAAACTCAAACTGCAGGAAAGAGACAAAGAGGGTGAACTAGATGAGCTTACTACCCCAACTTTAAATAGATCAAAAGAGAGTGGACTAAGCATTTTTTTCCAATTGCAAAGATCTATCAAAGCCCATTTGAAATAAAGATTCCTTCTCTTCTTTCAAACTTTCCAACTGCGTATGAGTAAACTCCTACTCGCTTTAGTGCAGTCTAACCCATAGGCTGTAAGCACTAGCTTGCTGACAAAACGAAAGACTTGAACTAGATAGCTAGAAACTAGCATTTCCACTAGGTGTATCTCAATGGATGCAAGGTCTTACCTTGGTGATCCTACTGTTAGAACTCCAACTACCAAGGGAACTCAAGTAGAAGACAACTTCTACTTTCCGAAAGCCTTATCTTGGAAGAAAACTGCATGGTTAGCAGTGAATAGGATTAATACTCCATATTCTTCTCTTTGGCATAATTGGTAAGCAACATACTACAATAATAGATCAGTCCACTAACTGGAAGATTCAAGGTAAGATCATAAGTGGTGAAGAATGGTAGCGCACCTCCTAACATTTCCCAGGTAATAAAAGTAGATTTCCTTGTCCAGCCAAGTCTTTTATACCTGTTGCCTTGTTTGGAGTTTACCCTCCTTATACTTTTATTCTTGGGAAAGCTCTAAGTGAACCTCTTTCCTAACTGAAAGAATAGAATCTGGCAATTAATAATAAGATAAGGGAAAATGTCGGCATAATCACTGTTATTTCATTTGCATCTCTTACCATTGAAGAAATCAGTCTTGCTTTGGCTTGATTGCTTTCACCAAGATTAGATAGGTTGGGAGTCGATTAGCCTGAGTTGTGTTAAGATAAGTGGAACTTGAATAAGAAGTATCCATCATTCGAGGAAAGAACTTGTATTGCAAGGATTCATAAACTGTAAATTTGGCAATTCCTACTAGGGTGGTGGGTCAGAGAGGATTCCCTTGGTTTAGGGTATGAATAGCAGAATGGTTAGGGGGCTTGTATTTAAGAAGTTGGCTTCCACGTAGATACAGCTACAGAGGATAGTCTCTAAAATATATAACTGTCTCTTCTTATTATTCTCCGAAAACATATCTAGCTTTTGGCAATCACTCTACTGACAGAGAACCTAAGAGCTACCAATAAGCCTTTAGGCAGGCAGCGGGAATGGTAAATGTCACCTTCCTTTACAATGACTTCTTTCTTTCCTCTTCACCATAAAAAATTCTAGCTCACCCTCGAACCAGGAGATACCTTAAGTCAGCAGCTCCCTGATAACGCTCAATCTACAGCTCACGCGGGAGTGTAAAGCGGTCGTTAGCAAATATAGAACCGAACCTGGGTTGGGTGTCGATCCCATAGGGAATAGCTTGGCCAACAAGTAAGCAAAATTAATAGACTTTTGGTGCAAGTCTCGTAAGAAGGGGGGATTGTAATAAGTAACCAAAGTAATGAAATAAAAGCTGAAAATAGCAAAGTAAAAAGAGAGTATTTCGTAGGTTGTGAAACAATGAGAATTGAAGCGTTGGGGTTATGTCCACCTTCTGAGGTATACGTCTCTATTGGCTATGAGTGTGTAGAGTCTTGACATGCAATTGCTTATAGAGAATTGTAGTCGATGGTAAATCCAAGCGTCTCTCGACCTAAACAAGGACTATTTCACTTTAACTCTCTCGAGCTTAAAGTGTGTCTAACGGTACGAATTCTCCAAGAGGTTAGTCCAGTTACGGCACTAGCTTTTTAATAGAAGAGGGTGTCCTACTACCTTGACATTATCTCTTTTCCAGACAAATAACCTTTCTCTCGAACAAGTTAAATGTTAGACTGGCGTATTCTTGCGTTTGCAACCGCAAAGAATGTAGATTAAGATGAAGAGAATAATGATATAAGCAATATACTTGTCATGAACTCACAAACTCATAGCTATAGATAGTAACTCATTCGGCTTCCATAACCCCAACTAAGAGGTTTAGTTACCCATGAATGCGAAGGATATCACGATTTGCATGGTTGATGGCGTGAGAAGTAGGTGATAGGCTTGTGGTTTTGGTGATTCCCTAGCAAGTAACGATTCTCTTGTTGTGGAATTTAAGAATAGAAGAGTAGATTAGAAGTGATTGTGGTGGAAGATGAGAGGGATGGAAGAAAATTAATTGTTGAATTAATTGAAGAATGTGTTAAGTGTAGAATCTCTAAAAATCTCTAACATGATAGGGTATTTATAATACTCCTATCCTACTCCTACTAAGCTAATGAAATAAATAACCAAATCCTAATATACTAATGAAATCCTTGACCCAAATGTACTAGGGTAAGGTTACACTATCATAATCCAAATAGAATAGTGAAATACATAAACTAATTGTACTAGGTTAATGTATCTTTGTAAAAATCCAGCTTTGTGTCTGTAAGTCCCCAAAGTCTTCAGAAATGCTGTTTTAGCCCGGGACAGATTTTCCATGCAGCAGATTTGGTCCTTAGGCGTCCAGCTCCCTTCTACTTCGTTTGTGAGCTTTCTTTTGCGTCAAGTAAGCCGTAAAATGCTGTATTTTGCATCTTTTATACCTGAAACTTTCCTAATCATGTTTGTTAGCTCATTTACAGGAAAAAGGACTAAAAGTGCATGAAATAGATAATTAGTTCTCAAAACTAGGCTAAAATATGGGCAAAATATATTGATATAGGCGTGTAAATCCGCCTATCATCACTCCCATTGAAGATAGGACATTTACATAAACTCCAAAACTGTACCCAGAGAGCTTACATCAGGAAACTCCCAAGCTTTCCAAGAAAAGAACAAAATAGAGAAAGACACCACCCAATCGCTTTTTATGTACGCGCACTACTTTTGAGTATCTTTGCACTGCTAGTTCCCTTAGATCATGGGCTACCAGAAAGACTAGAACTTAGAAACATCAATATGGTTAGGGATCATTAAGGTACGACCCTTAGCCTATTCCTTTCTGCCTTTTGAACGAATCTAGAACCTCAATTAGTAGATTCATTACAAACCTTTCTTGGAAGACTCAATTCATTATATAAGCCTAGTACATAATCACTAATAGGATCATTCCTAAAATTAATAAATAATGTTTGGGCACTTTGAAGCAAGTTGATCTTAGAATACTAACCTCGTAGCTCACTTAGATCAATCAATTCAAGCACTGATAAACCCGTCTTCCTTTTGTGAAACTAACTTTGTTAGATTGTTGGAAGTAGCTGAGCCTGTGAAAGCATTAGAACATGCATTCTCGCGATCTACAAAGTCATTATCGCTTTCTCCTAAAAAGAATAATCAAGCAACCTTCTTCTTTGTTACAGAATTGACATTCCATTCTTTGTTTTCCCACCACTGACCTCTCTAGTTGAATGTTAGAGTCAGCTCTACTTCAAATAGTAGTCTTTATGTTGAAATATCTTTCACATCTCATATGAAATCTATACCAATAGACTTTTTCGAACACCAGTAAGGTAAGTACCCACTCCAGCCGATCTAACTCTAGAGGATCCAACTTATTTGTTAGATAGGTTAACACCTTCTTCAGGAGATACAGCAAGACTACGTTCTCATCTGAGTTCTCTTCCTTAATCCACTCTAAGAAAAAGGAAAGTACATCTACTCTACTTTAGAGTATATCCAGCTTCCCTTTGGGTCTCAATTAGGGTATGTGGTCCTATCCTAAAAGAAAGATCCTATCTTGCCTCCCTAAAATAAAGGGTTTTAACTACCTCTAAAAAGGTCTCTCCTTCCATACCTACTATGCAAGGTATCACTCCTTTCACTTCCTCTTCAACAATATATGACCCTTTTAGTGGCAATAGTGGAGTATTTAGGTAATCAAATTCTTGACTAACCCTATACCCTAACCCTCAGAGTGAAAAAGGCACATCTCCCTTAGAGTCTCTATCTACTTCTTCTCCCTGGAGCCTCCCTTATCAGCCATGCATCGGACAATACCAATTTCAATAAAGAGGTTTTTTATTCTCCCAAGTACCCATTTACTTCCACTTCAACTCCCGTAAACCAATCCATTGAGAATTCTCCCAATGAGCAGAAAGAGAAATTGGAATTTCTATCTGAAAACCAAAGTATTGGACAGGGGAAATCCTTCAAGAATTCAAAAAAATATTAGAGACAGTTGATCCACGAGACAATATTAGCCAGATTTCCGACAGTCAAATAGTGGAAGATTTCAACTTAGATTCTTCCCTTAGCCCATTATTACTTTATCTTTTTCGCTATCTTATCATAAACTCCTATCCCTCCTGCTTTCTTTAAGGCACTTTTCTTTAAAGTAAAGACAATAATGAAAGAATCGAGTTAATCAAGACCATCTATTGGTAAAGGATTCTATAACCTGGGAAAGATCGATGGAAAGCTCTTTATGAGACCTCTTAAAGAAAAATAAACTAACACCCCGAGAGAACAACCCAAGTGTTAAGTTTTCCTTCTCATAATAGTACGTTTTTTTCCTATTTGTGTAGCTCTGTTGATGCATTGCTCTAGTATTTTAGACCTTCCCCTTTAATTTATTACCCCTCTGCTTAAGGTAAGGAATTTTGGGGGAATCAATGGTTATGATTTTGTATTACAACCTATCCCCCTTCGCTTGCTTGATTGAGGGATAAAACTGAATAATATTACTAGAATCGATAGCAATAGAATATCTTCTAACTTGAGGGTGGGGACTGAAATGGTAAGGATAATCAATATTTCTTTCAAGGGAACAGAGAATCCAAAGTGAAAAGGTGGCAGTCGACCACTAATAGAGCCTTCAATCCCTTTTTGATTCCCCTCAAACCTAGCTCACTTCATCAGTTTAGAAAGTATGAGAGGGCATTTTTCAATCCCTTTGCTTTGTTTGTAACAATTTTTTTATCTCTTCTTTAAAGACTTTTCAATTTGCTCTTTCTTCCCTTCTGGTTTTTAAAAGGCTGGCTACTAGACTTTACCAACAATGGTATAGACTATATACACATTTTGGTGTCCTTCTCTCCTGGTGGCCACAACCCTTTCCTATCAGCTTAGGTTTTATATAGTATAACAGATGGGTTAGTAGTTAAATGCTATCCCATTTTGCCTATATTTGGAGTCGTGTCGTTGTTGCCTATACAGGCTAGTGTTCTTTATAATATTACCATGAGCTTTAACCGCTCTTTGTTGCTTTAAGAAATAATATGTTCCATTGCAGAAGCAATAGTGATGAAGCAGCTGTTCTTTATTGGAATCTCTTGTACGAGATGTCCAGTGTTATGACGAATGTTGGGACTTCACTTTACTTTTGAATGGAACTATTATTATATCGACTTGTGGTTTGTCTAGTTCCTGATCGATTAAGTAAGTTTTCAATGGTTTGATACTGTTATAATTCGTCAGCCTCGCTACCTTTAATGTTGTGTGATTGAATGTTAAAGTAGTGTCGTCTTAAGTGTTGAGCTTGGTTGGAGTTGGTTTACCGGATAGAAGAGTGGCATAAAATATTATTACAATACCAAAAAAACTTGTCACAGGAGTATCCAAATAAGAAGAGACTCCTTCAACAACAAAGAAAGAAATTGCGTACTTAAAGAGAAAGATAGTCAGTCCTCTTGGGCGGCCGAGAGTGTAATGTAAAAAGAACCAAGGAGGATCCTATCTGTCAGGAGAAGGAGGAGAAGTATGAGCTAGCCTTATGGGTGGAATCGGATGATTTTAAGATAAACAATGAGACAGAGGAGAGCACTTAGATGAGTCAGCCAAAAAGAAAGACCACCAAAAGTAATGCCAACCAAGATAGGCATAGTAATTTGATCTTTTGATCACCCATTTTTGGAAAACCATTTTTGGGGGCTTCCGCCTTACACATAGAAGATTGGATTGCCTAAATCATGAGTCTGATATACTGCATTACGATCACCTCATATTGATAAAAAGTACAGAGAACAATTTCGGATGAAAATCAAGAAAGAATTTCTGGTAATAAAAACAGAAAGGCATGAAATGCACAAGAAGTTCTTTTGGTTAAAACATTGTGCGACTCGGAGGACATAAGACTTCTTGGTCAAGCCAAAGATATTGTCGACTGGATTCTCCTACCCCACCTTGCCTGGCCCTTAATCTTAGATCAAATTCATTTTTGGATCAATTTTTTTGGGCTAATATGACCTTCTTTCCTATGAATTTCTTAGGGGTTTTGGGTATGCCACATCATATTCCAGATTATCCAGATGATTACACTGGATGGAATACCCTTAGCAGTTTTGGCTCTTATATATCTGTAGTTGGGACTTATCATTTCTTCATGGTCATAACAATCACTTCAAGCATTGGAAAGAACAAAATATGTGCTCCAAGTCCTTGGGCTGTTGAACAGAATATAACCACGCCAGAATGGATGGTACAAAGTCTTCCAGCCTTTCATACTTTTAAAGAACTTCCGGCTATTAAGGAAATAAAAAGTTATATGAAGTAAAAGAAGAAAAGGTCATTGATTTCTACTAAGAACTTAATAGAAATTTTCCAAATGTGGGAAACCACTTGTGTAGGTTGGGGGTAAAAAATCCCAAATAAGTGATTATAACCCTTATAAATAGAAAATGGATTCTTAAACTCTTTTCACGCTCATGTCATGTTGAGGTACTACACAAAAAAAGAAATCAGATCTAATTTATCGTAATTGAGTAGCTAACATGTTTTGGTTAACCATATTCTGAAACATGAAAAAAAATCATTGGTTTATCTTTCTATCAAGCTGTGAAAAAGATTCAACGAAAGAATAAGAAATCCACTACCCCTTTTACATCAAGGAATACGTGGAGTAACTCCTGATATAATGGTGAAAGCAAGACATGTAGTAGATTGACTCATCAAGTACCCATTGAAATAGGATCCACATAAGGAAAAGCACTTGCCATTCATTGGTTATTAGCGGCATGCCAAAAATATCTGGGTCAAAATATGGCTTTCAAATTGAGTTTCAAATTAGTCGATGCTGCCAAAGGGAGTAACGATGCCATACGCAAAATGGAAGAGACTCATAGAATGGCAGATGGAAATAGAGTTTTTGCACATTTTCATTAATCCATGAACAGGATCTATACATCTCGGTCGGAAAAGAATCAAGATATAAAGAAAGAATCAGAATTGATCAATAGATTTCTCGAAACAAATGAAAATGAAACGAAAGATGAAACATAAATCATGGACCAACTAAGACCTCTCGGGGGATTTCTTAAAGAGGAACCTCATGTA
Organism: Capsicum baccatum var. pendulum; assembly: GCA_030864225.1. Taxonomy (NCBI): domain Eukaryota; kingdom Viridiplantae; phylum Streptophyta; class Magnoliopsida; order Solanales; family Solanaceae; genus Capsicum; species Capsicum baccatum. Next base: position 66,396,077 of record CM061558.1, on the reverse strand, counting down.
AATACCATGGAATAAGATTTGATCATATTCATGAAGATTCCATAACTATTCCAAAAATGAAAAGTTCGACACAATTGGGATATTTTTTTAATTAGAGGCAGTTACTAATTCATGATATGACATATACTGAATGAAAACTTCATTCTCGATTCTACGAGAATTTTCATGAAAGCATTTCATTTGCTTCTCTTTGATGGAAGTTTGATTTTCCCAGAATGTATCCTAATTTTGGCCTAATTCTTCTGATGATGATCATTTCAACCTCTGGTAAAAAATATATACCTTGTTTATATTTCATTTCTTCAATAAGTTCAGTAATGAGCATAACAACCCTATTGTTCTGATGGAGAGAAGAACCTATGATTAGCTTTTCATGAAATTTTTAATTTCAATGAAATCTTTTAATTTCTTATTTTACTTTGTTCAACTCTATGTATTCCTCTATCCGTAGAGTACATTGAATGTACAGAATAGCTATTATAGAGTTTCTCTTATTTGTATTAACTGCTACTCTATAGGGAATGTTCTTATGCGATGCTAACAATTTAATAACTATCTTTGTATCCCCAGAATGTTTTAGTTTATGATCCTACCTATTATTTGGATATACCAAGAAAGATGTACGGTCTAATGAGGCTACTATGAAATATTTACTCATGGGTGGAGAGAGTTCTTCTATTCTGGTTCATCCTGGGGAGAGATTGAGCTTAAAGAAATAGTAAACGGTCTTATTAATACAAAAATGTATAACTAACCAAGAATTTCAACTTCTTTCACATTCATGACAGTAAGAATTGGGTTCAATATTTCCCTAGCCACTTCTCATCAATGTACTCCTGACATATACGAAGGAGTACAGTTCATTCGAGAAATTCCTACCTCTCTATCTATCTCTGAGATGTTTGGATTTTTCAAAACTCCATGGACATGCAGAAGAGAAATGATATCCCAAATCGAACCAAGAAAGAACTTTTACTTGTTCAAATAACAATTAAGGTGAGGCGGGGTCAAGAACAACTAATCTCTCAATGATAAACAGATCTATTTTGCAAGTTCATTATTATGGGTAGTTCCTCCAAAAGATTGGGCTAATGATGCATAAAATACTTAAATTCTTGATGTAGATGCTGCAGAGTTGGTTCTTATCCTTCAGAGACTACGAGAGTAATAAGAGCATCCATCGACAAAAGGGTCGCCCTAAGTGATCATCTTATGGCTATTGAGAATGAATTAAATCAGATGATTCTATTTCTCAATCTTTCTGACTTGCTCCTAGAAAATCAAGGTCAAAAAGATTGCAAAAATCAGTCATTCACAACCACTGATAAAGGATTCCTCAAAAATTTAAGGATTAGTAAAATCCTTTTTAGAAATCGAATAGATTCGGTCTTATACATACGCGAGGAAGGTAATCAAAAACGAAAGAAAGTGGGTTATTCTTTATTTTATCACTCAGGAGCTGTGTGAGATGAAAGTCTTATGCATGATTTTGAATGAGACAAAGAAGTGAGGAATCCTCATTTCTATTCTAACTCTCCCACTCAAGTCATTGCTTTTCTTTTTGTTACTTTGAAAGTATCTGCTCCAGCTTCAGCCACTCAAATTTTTGATATTCCTTTTTATTTCTCATCAAACAAATGGCATATTCTTCTCTCTAATAAGAGCAATTAGTTCACTACCTATCCCCTAACAAGCAAGTACGCTAACTACCTTATCTCATTAGTGAAGCTAGATTACATGAGTAGACTATTTTCTTTGTTAGAGAATGGAATTGATAAAAAAACTTTTTGTGGGCTTTTCTGCTCTCCCCAAGAAATATTAGAAGGTTAGAAGTAGATTTTCCCTGTGTACTTCTTGCAATGTCCCTGTGGAAATTCCTTTTATGGAAGGCACTATTGAATAACATCATTTTGAATGAGATATCTTAGTTCGTATCCCGAATTCCATTCTTGTGAAAAGGCCTTTTACTCATTTGAGAGGAATTAATTCATAAGAAAATATCTAACCACACTCTCTCCCCTGCGAGACTCAAGATTCTTTACAAACTACCGCAAAGGGTGGGCATATTGTGCAGGTGTATGCTATTGGTTTCCTTAAGAAAGGACTAGACTCCGTCCAAGTATTATAGATCCCATAGATAGGGGAAGACGGAATATTAGTACGCTACACCTAAAAATATAACTATCTCCATCTCTATATCCGACTAAATCCCAACGAATGTAAGCAAAATCTTAATGGTTGAATGATTTAGAAAGCACAAGTCCGAGATCAAGAGTTAGGGGGTTCTCAAGATATGACCTATAAGACGATGGATGGTTTGGGTGAATAGAATACAACCTTGCAGATGAAGCCATGATCGATGGTAGAATAAGAAGTACCAACCGGTGAAGTCACAGCTCAAGCTCAACGGGAAATTGAAAGGCTCCTACAAGATAACCAAAAATAAAGGATCGTGCTTGCAGACCGGTATAAGAAGAAAATAGAATTACTAAAGGAAAGAATAGAAAGACTAACTTATTAGGGAAACAACGATCGACTAAAAGAAAAGAAAGAAAGAGAAATTTTTGTACTAATAGCTGACTATAATCGTAGAGTGGCACAACTTCTCAAACGATGAAGTGAACTAAAACATCAATTAGAACTAGTATAAAGAGCCCTAATATGTTGTTGTGAGCATTCTTGCATTTAGCATCCATTCTCAATCTCATTCTTAACATTATCATTCTACAAAAGTAGTTTTTGCTTGTAACTTTCTTTTCTCATAGAGAAGAAAGGCAAGCTAGCAAGACAAAAGTTACCATACCATAATTTGACTGTCATTTCATACCTAAATTATATTCTTTATTAAATAAGTTGGTTAAAGCAAATGCGCAAGGACGAAAAGGATTGTTCAGGCTTGAACAATAGGTTTATTCAGCGACTAGTCCAACTAGGAGCATTAAGGCCAAATAGCGGGGAAAGAGTCCTCTTAATCGGGCAAGCATTGAACCTGCCCTGAATTCAGCTTCAGATAAAAGAAGATCAACTGCTCCAATAGAGTGAGATTTTCTTTCCAAACCCAGTAGAAGCTTAGTCTATTAACGATAAAACTAGCACTAGCCATCGAGCAATAGCTGCTATTAGACTTAGAGGCGATTAGAACTTCTAGAATATGAGAAAAAGTTCCCTACACTGAAGAATTTGATTCTCCCTTTCTTTATCTTGCCATATATATGTCCTCCTCCATTTACATAATAGGTGTCTGGGAAGGAATCGAAAAAAGACCCAATAGGTAAGTCACCCTAAGCCCATACCCTTCTGTCTTTCTAATAGTTACAACCCTACGAATCCTTACTAGTGTTATAGCTCGCTCGCCCTTAGTTAAGTAAAGGAATTGGTGATCTAATAAATGGAAAGGCCTTGATCGTTGACTCAGTATGATACTTATTCCTAAAACCTCCAAAAGGAGTGTGAGTGGGTCAATTTTCAGTTCATAGGAGAGTGGATTAATGAATGACTGTTTTAGCTTTATCGACAAAGGAAATAGGTTCTTAAAGAAAGGAAAGCCACATATGATCAATCTTTCTTATGATTATGACTAGAATTCTCGAGGACACCTATAAAAAGGAGTAAATTGGGGGAGATCTAGCCAGAAAGACTTATTGGATTGGTTATTCTCCCTCGAAAACAAGAAGTTCTGGTCTGGGAGGGATAATATCAACCACTTGATGCCCATTCAACGCATCCGTTATGGTTATATCATATCCCCTTTGTCTTTTCAAATGATTTTGCTTACTATACCTATTGTTGTAGCACTAGGAACTATATTCTTGCTTTTGCTGTCGTTAAGATAAATTTGACCCCTTTTCCTTTTCCCAATTATGTATATAGGATATTTTGATAAGTGAACATTTTTCTTAGTAGAAGGGTTCGGGGAAAGAATAGGAAAGGTTATTTTACTATATTTTTTACCAGGGACAGGGCCTACCACAAGAATTTTTTTTATTGGGGCAATATCTCTGAAAAGACAAATTATGAGTCTTTTCTTTCATCTAGAGAGAGATATGATTGAGAGGAGCTAATTCAAATCCCTTTGGTAAAATAAGAACAAACCCCCACATTCAACCTCCTTTTTGTCCCTCTAAAGACCCTCGCTCCACTCATTTTGGAACTTCTAATCAAGCCTGGCTAAACTTGGAATGACATACAGCAAAGGGTCGTTCATTAACCCTACTAGTCAAATACTGGAGAAAAGAGGGATGTATTTTAACCTTTATTTTTTAGGTCTCAGGATAGATTTTGATTTATATGGTGCTTAGACTTAGATCATCAAACAAGTACGCCAAAAGTGGGGAATGGTATCATATTCTCTTAAAAGAGTGGTACTCCTACTTTTAGCTCTTAGTTTCACTCTTTCCTTTTTCTTACCTTCTATTTTATTAGTAAAGAGCGAATGGGGGGCGTGTGCAATAATTTTATTACTTTCTCTCAATCACTTCAATGCCTATAATTTAAGAGTTAAGAAGAAAGACTTCTCTCAAATTTGAAGATGTGACACAAATAATGACTTTTTTCGTCGGGTTGTCAGCAGGTTAGGCAACTCTAAGGTTTTTTATATTCAGTGGAAGGCAGGATGAAACTCTGCCCCAACCAAGTGAAACTAAGGGTCTAAAAGAGTTCACGATTTGATCTATGGGACCCTCAGAGGATGACTAAGAATGTCCATTAAAAGGAGCGGACCAATTGGATCATTTTTTGAGAAAGAATAAAATGATCTAAAGGGGTTATTCAACCTATAGGGGTGGCCATATCATTTTGATAAATGTGGTATTGAGGATCTATTTAATTGGAAAAGAGGTCAATCTTAGGGGAGACCATTCAAATGGTTCAAGTGATGACTTCACTTTGATATTTTGGATTGAAGCTAAAGGAGACTTTGATTATTCAACTTTAGGTTCTGGAGGAGAAATCATGACACTCAGTATTTCGGAAAGTGAATCCTTTCTTTTAGATCTTAGCCTTGGTAGAACTTATTTTTGATTGGGATTTCAATTGAAAAGATATTAGGCCGATTCATCATACGCCTAAGAATTCGAGGCAATCTTGATTAAAGCCAATTCAACATTTTCCTACTCAATCATATTTATAGAAATAACACATGATCAAAGGGGAGCATAAGCAAGTTCAGTGGTAGAAACCTTTATAATCAATGGAAAGCTCAAAAGGTATCTTGGGAAAGAGAAAATTCATATTAAGCACTGCTTCAGCATCAACTGGTATAAGGAGAAGGCAAGATTGCGAAGATCAATCCATCTCAATCTACAAAAAGCATTGCCTTGGGCATGCAACCCAAAAAGATAGAAAGATCGCTCGCTCGAAGAAAACTCTTTTAAAGCCTGGTACCAGCCAAGCCTCCTCTCCTTATAGTGTTTGAATGTCCCTTCTACTAGGAAACTAGATTTGGTTATGGAATAGCGTTTTAGTTGGATTTCTTATTCTTAAGGACGCCGGTAGGCGTTATAGCGGACCTGTCTTAATGACAACTAGGATATTACATATATAGTTGTGCTTGCCGTCACTTAGAAACTCTACGTCCCCTATTAGAGTAAGGCATGATATTCAAAGTAGATTCACTCATTTTTGTCTCCAAAGATTAACCTATTCTAGAGTAGTTTAGTGATTAGCCTATCCCGCACTAATTGAAGACTTTGTAAAGTCATTGTCAATTTCTATCGTACTGGAGGTTTCTATGAGTAGATCCTTGTGCCAGTGAATATTTCTTCCTATGATCGAGAAATATAAAATACAAAAATCATTGCTATATTTCCAACAGTACAGATAGACGAAAAGATCTATGTCCATCCCCAACTTCCTTTCAATCCACATAAAAAAATTTAGGCTTTCTCTACTGGGAGTCATCAAAGGCGGAATGGGAATATGCTAGTTAGATAAGCCAAGGAAAAACAACCACTACTTGGTTTTGTTTTGACACTCAAGCAACCCTCCCTACTAAAGAAGAGCAATGCAAAGGTTAGATTTCACCACCTCTATATACCCAACTAGTATTATTTGATCTAAAAAAATCAAACCTGGAAACATTCTCTCCCCCAGAAAACCCTCTATCTCCAAGACCCTTTACTAAGTTGGGAAAACTTTGGTGCCTCTACTCCCAAGAAGTTATTGCTTGGGATAGTGGAACTATCTCTTGAGAAGTAAGAAGTTGATCCTTGTTTGGTCATAAGGATAATAGCTCTTCTTAGGTCAGGGGCGATCGGATTGGGGGTTACCTGTGATTGGTAATGACACAAATAGAAAAAGAGTAGGGGAGAGAAGTTTAGGCATTGGGTAGTGTAGCACATCTATTTTGGGTACAAAGGCAATGAGGGTGTTATCCCGACCCAGCAGGTCAGGGGCAGGCCGACCATAGGTTTGAATCCTGCCACCTTTGTTGTGGATCTACCTGTGGTTACCGCATGATGGGAATAACATAGCAGAAATTTGAAAATGAGCATGAAATGTCAATATATGAATTGTTTCATTATTTATTATTTTCGAGTTTTTTCATTGCATTCACTTATAACAAGAAACAACCACCAGTGTTTGGAGCAACACTTGCATTTTGGTGTATTCTTATTTCTTTCCTTGGTCTTTCATTCTGTCATATTTCTAATAACTTATCTAATTAAAATGTATTAACCGCTAAATCGCCTTTCTTTTATCAAATCTCAAGGATATGTCTAATCATGAGGGTAGTATTTTGTTATGGTGTTGGATCATAAGTTTTTATGGATTCATTCTTTATTACCGGGGTTGAACCGTAAGCCATAATGTCTCAAAATGAGGAGCATTCAGCCACTTGACAGTAAGTTGAGGAGGCCATAGAGAGTTTTTTATTCCTTTGTTTTGAACTTCGTGAAGAACTCCATTCTATCTCTCACTTGTTATGAACAAAAAGCGGAATAAAATCCCAGTTATACACTTCCTTCGTTCTACAAACCTTTGTTGATTCTAAACTTTGTTCGCGAAGGAATCAGACTTTTGATGGGCTAGACCATTTTTATGTGCCACTTTACTCTGAAAGGAAAATGATCTTTGCTCCTCTGGGAGCTACACGCTCCCATGGTTCGCGAAAAGGAAAAAGGATGTTACATTTGGCACAAGATGATAAAGAGAGAGCTTCGTCTATCGAGGAACTACGGATTGACGGAGCTCTTGGCATTGATTTTTTTCTCCCTTTTCTTATCAGTGAGTTCCGACCCTTTTGTATGAAATATTATCGTTTGTACTGAACCGCTTGCAGAAACAAATCCTGTTCCATAAGATCCTATATCAGCTATACATCCTCCTTAAATTTATACCAGAGACGTCACCAATTCTATGGTCTTTGGCTTATGTAGATAAAAAATAATGAATAAGATTGTGCCACTCCACTCGCCGCCAATGTAAAAGAATGCCGCTGAAAAGAATGTAACACTATTTTGCTCTATTAGTTGGATCGAATCTCGTATAACAATCAAGCTCTTAACCCTCAAATTCAAACACATGGTAAAAAAATGCTCTCCTACTTTATTGTTAAGTAGAAATAGAAGCCTGCTTATGCTGCTTCAGCGACACATTTTTGCCCTCTCTTTTCTCTGAACAAGAGCGTTAGTGGACACGGGGAGGGAGCCGGAAAAGCATGTCATTCATAATGAAAATAAAGATACCACTACTTCACCTATTTTTTTGACCACCGACGTGAACACAGTGGTCTTTGACCAGGACCAGGAACCAATTCAAATTTGGATCTTGACATGTTGATGGTTTTTAACCATAGGCATTTTTCCAGAAAATTGGTGGGCTTATCATAAATTAGGTTGGTGGTTGGTGGTTTTGGTATAACATAGATAATGATTCTTTTATTCCTCAGGTATTATCCATGGCTCGTGTTCATTCAGTAATTCTACCCTTTATTCATACTTGGACCTCATTTGCTAATATTGTTATTTTTCCATGTTGTGTCTCTGGAACCTTTTTAATACGGTCCAGATTGCTAGCTTCGTTCATAGTTTTGATACAAATGATACACAAGGAATCTTTTTATGGAGAATCTTCCTTCTAATGACCATCATGTCTATGATTCTTTTCTCCCAAATGAAGCTGCAGGCATCGGTCTGTAGAACCTATAAAAAGGAGATAGTTGTGGCGTGAAGTACTCTTGTGCACCTACGTTATTTGGATCCCACATTGAAAGTGGGTCTCTTAGTCTTACAGGCCTTCTCTAAGGGGTTTTAGTACCGAGATGAGTAGTGCACGTTTCCGAATATGTTTACGTAGGTTCGGAAGGAGCCCATGCCGAGTTAGATAGAGCAAAATAGGGTCCTTTCAAGTCGGTCTGCTAATGCCTTATCTTTCTATTTTTAAGCCACATCCTACTTCGATGTTTCCAATTTTCCATAAAGGAATCACTTTCTGCATCTGTGGTCTTTGTAGCTAAACTAATGGAGGAAGGAGGAGGGGAAGGGTAGCAGACATCAAATGGATTAGAGTTTTCAAAAAACTAGAAGAGGTTCAATTCCTCTTTGATATGGTTAAGGCAAAAGATAGATATCAGAGAAAAATTCTAAGGTAAGACTGGCTTTTTCTTAGGTCATCGGGTAAAGTTTAATAGTTCTAAGTTAAACATACTAAATCAATTAGCTTATTACTATTGGAAAATTCAATTCATTTCCTGAAAATATTTCCTACTCATATTAGCTATCTATGATAAAAGTAGAAGCAAGGTATCCATTTTTTTCAAGGAAATTCTCAGTGCATAAAGAGTCCTTATACAAAAAAAATCCCAGTATCGTAGTCAACCAGGTGAGTAACGAACAGGTCATAGGCAAAGGAGGCCCCTTTCCCAATCTAAGTCTTTCCCTCTTAATTTGCATCTGAATATGGAGTAAGGATGAAATAAAATGAAAGAATGGAGTAGTAAAGAAATTATGATGAAGTGTGTCAACAACATATTCCAAAATATGCTTAATAACAACAAGATGAATGCCAAGGTCATACATGATGCACTCAAATCGCTCTTTGCTATAGCTCAGAAAAATGCCAAGCCAACCCATGAAAGTAAGAAAGAAGGAAAGAACTAAATTCAATGCTATTGATTTATCGCATAAGGATTTTCACTCTCCAAGCAAACATTAAGATCCTCTATTCAATGGCATTAAGATCAAACATATAAAACACACCATCTGATACTGTCATAGCTAATTTAAGTGTTAGTCTAGTATTTATGGTTATTAATTCAATTACAGGTCCTTTATCTTCAGTTAGAAGATCCTCAAGGATGACTTCTTTTTGTTGCCATGCTTCTACCCAAAGGTGATTAGTTACCAATAAAGACATGAGTCATCAAATTAAATCTGTACAATTTCTCAATTTTGACTACTAGCGGACGTATAACTATCATCCGCGATCAACCTTACTTTGGTAAAAAAGATTGATGTGTCGCGATCCTAACCATAGGATTGCTCCACTATAAAGGTCGGGCATTCATTACTACGTATATAATTAATAGCCTCTATGCTTTCCCTATCTGATCTAAGTTGAAATTCTCAAAGTTGAGAGTAAAGTATAAGTAAAATGTCAGAGATTGCCTTGTCTTCTAAGGTCTTTCTCTTTATATATTCAATTCCTTGGAAAATATGAGTAGCAAACAAAGATATCACTTGGAATTGGGTCATTTCATGCTACGATACAATTTCCCTATCTCTTGGTTGAAGAAGGGATGAGATCCTATAGTCTCTATCCAGTGCTCTTCCAACTCGATATCAGTATAAGTATCAATCTCTTTTCTTCCCTATGTATGAGTTGAATTTTGATTAATTGATGAGACTAGTAAGGATTATCCAATAGGTATAACCCTTGTCTTTGTTCTTTTTTAAATGCTGGAGGTACTTCTTTCAATCTTAATGCTTCGAGTACTACTAGGCATAATATAGCGAGAAGTCGATCTAGTCTGTTCATCTATCCCTAATAATAACAAGCAAAAGGGAGTGCTAAATGTTAAATCCATAGTGATCTCTACTGATGTATATAGTGTGTCACTCTAGGTAACTTGACTCATTTCCATCGATGAAATGAATCAATCTCGGTATGTCACGAATTTATGTTGTCCATGACTTTAGCTGGGTTAGTCTAGGTTAGTTATCAAGTTCAAGTTCCAATTTTGATTTTCTTGTTTATTGATGTGATTGTTCCGTAAGTCAACATGAAATTAACTTGCTAGCATAGAATTGGAATAATAAGGAATAAAGGTTGTGGTTGCAGTAAATGTCTCAAAGCTAGACTTGAAGCATGCTTCAAGTGGAACTATCTTATCCATCTAAATAGGACAACTGAATGAATGCCGCTGACCAGTGTTCCTGATCAATTAGTGACCGTGATTAAGATGCACTTAAACCGAGCTATTCACGATAAAAAAAAGCCAGAGGGACATATTGGAATCATAGCCATCAAAAAGCACTATGTGTTCCATATTATAGGGATAATTGAAAGGAAACTTAGTGAATATTGTTACTCTTACTTGATTACGATGGGCAAGTTTTTATATTCATAATTGGATGGCGCTTGGACATACAGAGGTAATGGGTGATTCATTGAGTTGGAACTCTCATCACTACTGGGAGACCAACTCCAGCCAGTAGCCTAGCGAAATATGGCACCATTTTATTTCATGGGAACACCTATATCCATAACGGTGAGCCTGTACTTTTTTGCTCTAATGTATATGACCCAATTCACTGGTATGAGAGGACCAACCCTCTCATTACTAAGGGTGAATCAAATCCATATATCGCACATTGTTAAGCCTTCTTTAGACTCGATTGGCCTGTAATGAATATACAACACGTATTAGAACATGCTGATTCACCAAGAAAAAGATGTTATCTACCCACTGGAAAGAATTCGGGACTCATGCAAACTAAAAAGTGCCCTTATGCTCTAGTTTGATCAGAGGCCACAACTTAGATTAGAGGGATAAACTTTCCCATTACCATAACATAATTGAATTTCCAGGGTTCCTCGCTTGTTTTTTACTTTCTTTTTAACCAAATGTAATTTTAGATGATCAGAGCGAAAAACCTCTCCCGACAATTGGATAAGGAGAAATCCATTCCTACGGGCTTTGAAGACTGATGAAGGAAGTAAGAATTTTTGCCTAAGGCGTGAGAATTTACATCTAAGTTCTTATCTAGTTCCCATTAAGACCGTTGACTTTGCGAAGTCCCGAGGTCCCCACCTTATTTTCTTGAAGCTCAGATATTCTTCCTTCACCCACTTATCAAATTGAAGCATGTAGTCTCACCGCTAGTAGCCATGCTACCTTCTTTGGCCCTTCCTTACACACATTATTTATCCTGCCTACCGCTCTTGAAAACAACCTTCCTTATATTTTTACCTCCCATAGGAAATAGAATTCTTTAATTTGAAACTCTTTACGCTTGTGAAAATGGACTACACTGTCTCAACCACCCGCCTTTCCCTTCTTTTGTTTGTTCTGGACCTAAAAATGCCCGTTTGCTTGTCATTGGGGATCCTAATTTGACTTGCTCATGGTTTATTCATGTTAGGGTTGTTTTTACTTACCTTTTTGTCTATGAAAAAAAATAATCAAAAATCAAGAAATCGATGAAAACGTATTTTATCCCCTATCACATGGAAAGGAAAACCTATAGTTTGTTTGATATGCCCGAAAATGCATCTTATTGGTTCCCTGCCCCCTATCGATGTCAATGGATTTTTAGACTAAACCTAAGACCACGCTTTTTCCTTTTGAGTCTGCTCTTAGGTTCCTAGCCCAAAGAAGGAAAGACGAGGCATAGCAAAGACTAAGGCAGTGGAATTTAGACTGAGTCCCTGTGGGGAAGGCCTATTTTGCTTTGATACAAAGAAGTTCATTAGCTACTTGGTAGGCTGCTTCTTGGTTTAGTATTTGTATTGGATTTCTTTTCTGCTTTAATATACTTATGCATAGAAAATGTAACATAGAGCCATATCGGCCAACCCCTCTCTCCGTTTTAAAAACTGGACATCAAAATACCTTGTGCTCACAACCCCTTCTTCACGTTGAAGTGAATTGTGGCAGAAGCCCAAGGTGGGAATGAATCCTTCTTGTGTGCTTTCAAATCATTCATAAATTGATGGATTCTCCGGGGGAACTCACCCTTGGGATTTTGAAATATTTGTTTCTGCTCTTCAGGCACTACCTGTCCACCATTTCACTCATCTTATCCATCCTTTCCGCATAATCCATCTCCGAGTCATGGCCAAAAGAACTACCTTTCACATCCAAACTTGGGGTCCTACCTTTGTCTTTCTCCTTATCTCTCTTACACTACTTCCCTTGCCAATGGATCAAAATATTTTCCAGCTACGTCCAGGACTCTATCACCCCAACCCCTACAATTGAGGAATCAAACATCAGTAGATAGGATAAGGCAAAAGACACTCTAGTTAATTGATAGATAAGGCACCTACAAGTAGAGACCGAAGAGATTGAAAAAGGGAAGACATGCCAATCGACCCAAATAGATAGCCTGTGGGAGAATCAATGCACCCAACATTAAGATAAGAAGAAAATGCCACTTTGGATGCCTTCCCTTTTGTTCGCCACTTCCCACAAGAAATGACATAAGTAGTAGTTCCCTTTTTGGCTAGTTACGAGAAATCAAAAGTTGAGACGACTCGACACGTATCAAGAGTAAAAGCTCCTGACTATCTTTAGAGCACACGGTAATTGGTACTACTTCTATGTTGGTCACAGTTAAGGATGATTTGGCTTGTGTTCATCAAATTGACTCCAGAGAAGAAAAACAAAGAAGGAGCTTTCTATTTGGGTCCACTCGATGAGTATCCCTTGAATTTATGCTCCACAAGTGCAAAGCATTCCATTTTGGAGATTTGAAAGCTCCTTAAAGGACTATGATCACTTTCTTAGAAAAGAAATTTTGTCGATTCTGCCTTTTATTATCCCAAGTTCCCACTATTTTTGTGAGTCAAAACCTCACCACACTACACTACACTTTGACACAAGAGAAGAGGGTCGGGCGCTTAGTATCATCGTGATAGGAGTTGGTGGTTTTCTGTAAGAGAACTTCAATCTAATACTCATTATGGATCAACTCATATATCCACTATATTTTCCTTATGAGGATGTATCACGTCAGGATCCGTTGCTCAAACTGAATCACGCCAACATTATGAAATTTCCTGAATCATGTAAGATAATAGTAGTACCGAAGACAACACCTTCTATCAAAAATAGAAAATTGGCTATGGAGATTCTGTGTGGTCAGAAATTAATACAGTCACAAAGGGCTTTAATAGGAAAGTCGTTTTGATCCAGTCCATTCTTGGAGTCAAATAAAGATAAAAAGGATATGTCAGTGACCTAGCATGACAAAGCACTCTCCAAAAGCATGGAATGTCACATTTTTTTGTCAAAATATCCACAGTAATGGATTTGTTTGATTCTCCGCTCAAAATAAGGGAAGGATCAATTCAATACTCGATGGAAATGGAATTTTGCAAATTCTACCCTGAACTAAAAGATCATTTTGAGATCTTCGAACATATTCAAGGGTACAATGTTACTATTGTAACTTTGGCCAACACATAAGATGAGACTTTACCACCGTAGAGCGGATTTCTGCAAAAAGATGAGGGAGAAACTCAATAAAATGTCAGAGAAGCAAAATATACGAGATCACAAATGCAGATTGCTCACGGTTAGGCTAAATATGAATTGAGACGAAAGCTTTAAAAGCCCTTTGTAAAGATTCGGATCTTCCTAATGATATGTGGGACAAACATCTTTAGTTGTTGTCCAAGTTTCCAATAAAGAGTTCCTTTGCACGAGTAAGAAACCGATGTATTTACACGGGTATCCCTCTTTCCATATATAAGTTCTTCCAAATTTCTCATATCCCTTTTTGTGGATTATCATCTCGAGGTCCTTTAATGGGTATAACAAAATCGTCTTGGTACCAACCACCAAACCAATAGAACAAGGGTTAGCTTCATAACAGGTCTATAAACAAGGCAAGTAGGTCCATTACCAGCCAACTCCGAATCAAAAAGACCTATCGGGCTAATCCTTTATCAAAGATCGTAGATTCTAACGGGGAGGGAATCGAAGTAGGGGACCCCTCTATCGTCTATGTCTATCTCATGTTAAGTATGCTCCCCGGACATAGACTACTTATAGGGTAGTACTCTTGGAAAGATAGAATAACACCGTGTGAACATAACATTACATTATGTTATGAATGTAACTCCTAAAGGCTCAACCACTATTCTAAGTATAGTAAGGTGGAGAACTGTTGTTTAGTGGAGCGCCGGAGTGCAAAGGTTGTTCCCATCATTGATGTCAGGGTATGGGACTGAGCCTTCTGAATGAGAAAAAAGATGTGTAACATTTCGTTGGATAAACCAATGCAAATATCAAATTGCCTTTATCTCGCCCTACTTATTAAGATAGATAGAAAAGGTTGGATAGAATTTCATAAAGTCATTCTCTGCTTTATAAAGTTGCAAAAGGTGGCCCCCCGAAATGGGGCGGGAATCAAAGTGGGGTACCCCTCTATCACCTGTGTCTATATCCTATCAAGTATGCTCCACATACATAGACTACTTACAGGGTATTACTCTTTGAAAGATAGAATATCACTGTGTGAATATAACATTACATTATGTTACAAATGTAACTCCCAAAGGATCCACCACTATTCTAAATATAGTAAGGTGGAGAATTGTTGTTTAGTGGAGAGCCAGAATGCGGAGGTTGTTCCCATCATTGAAGTCAGGGTGTGGGACTGAGCCTTCTGAATGAGAAAGAAGATAAGTGCAACGTTTCATTGGAAAACCCAACGTAAATATCATATTGACTTTCTCTCTCCCTATTTATAAATATAGATAGAAAAGGTTGGAGAGAATTTAATAGTCATTCTCTCCTTTCTAAAGCTGCACAAGGAGGCCCCCCTCAGAAAAAAGCCCCACCTCTCTTTCCCCTTTTTAATAAAGGACCCTCTCTTTGCTTCCTATTTATTTATGGGTCTGGACCCAACGAAAAAATCCATAGCCCAGGTGACTCACGGCCTCTCTCTCACCCAAATAAATGAAATGGGATGAATCAAATCAATCAGCTTTTTGATTGATTCAGGGTGCAAGGAAGCCAAATTCAATCAAGAAAAGGAGGATTACTTTTCCTGAGGGTGATTCATCCTTGACAGTGCCCAAGCGCACATGCAAGTATACGTGGTCTACTAAGTAATATAGTGCCCATCCAAAAAGCCAAGTATCGATCCCACAGAGACTTGTTTCAATAACTATCAAATTCTAGTTCACTTATTAAGATTAACTTGATGCAATAGTAACTAATAGAGAGTTTGAATTTTATAAATTAAAATAAAGTAAATAGTACGTAAAGTAAAGACTTGAGACAATCAATACAGTAAAGCCCAGGGTTAAAGCACTTTGAATAATCATACTATGTTATTGAACTTCATTCATAAACTCGCTAATCTTGATTATTGATTCTTAGGGTTAATTGCACGATCATGGTCTCACGACCTCTAATCGTTCACCTAATTTGGACATTACAAATACATCGTTGAGCGGGGATGTAATAATCCAATTAAGTTCTTTAAGCTATCATACTACATGTGAATCAAGGAAGGCTTCTAGGTACATCCATGTCCTAGATGCTAGTGTGAATTCCTTATTTTATAAAAGAATAAGAACCCTACTTTGTTCATCCCCACATTTTATCTCCCTATTCTCTCTCTCGATATCACAAGGTTGACAATATATGTATTTTAAGGGTGATCAATCCAAAAATAATTAAAACTAAGATAAAAAAGCAACCAAATATGATGAGCAAATTAAATGAAATCAATTAAAAATAATAGTCTTCATGTTCTTGGCTTTAACCCCAGAAATGGAGTTTTTAGCCGCTCATGTTCATAATCATCATCCAATTAATTGTATGAAAGATCAAACCATAAATAAGCTAAATTAAAGAATGAAAAAACTAAAAATAAATTTGCAGCAGCCTCCTCTATTGTCCAAGATGTCCCAGGATGTCCATAACGTGTTTTAATACATTCTATTTATAGTAGTCTAATCATAAGCCATGTAGAAATAGGATTTCACGTTGTCCTTTTATAGCTGGACACAAATTTCCCGCTTTTGAACTTCATCGTATCACGCCAATAATCTCATCGCTATAAGACCGTGACGCAGCATAATCGCTTTGAGCTACAGGAATTTGACAATTTCCATTCGGTCCTTTACTGCGGTGCGCCAAATATCCCACTGCTATTAGCAGCACAAAATACCCTTATCGCGGTGAGCTCCCAAGCATCCTTTACTTATCATGTTGTATCTTGTGCTTTCGTTGGCCCACTGTATTCTTTTCTATGATGTTTCTACTTGATTTGAGGCTTATAAATCCTTCATGTATCATTATAATCATCTCACCAAGCCATCTATAACATTACACACCCTGAATTAAAGCTCAAAACAGCACATATTCATGACGATGAACTACTAACTCAAGCTAGAACACTAGTTTTCTCGTCTAGACTTTAAATGCTCAATTTGAATCCAAACTCATGTGAAAACATCTTTAAACATTGTCAGCACATACTTGGACACTTACATGAACATTTATATCATTTTTAACTCATTAAGCACACGAATCATCCTCAAAATAAGGCCAAATATAATGACATTAAAGTGCATAAATACACCCAACATCACCAACCCACACTTAAAGCCTTGTTCGTCCTCGAGTAACTCTTTACTATAAGCATTATAAGATAAGGAAACTCTACACTTTTATTGCATGCAGGACACTCAAGCTAGTACTATAATGACTAAACAGAATGCAAGTATCTACACTAAACATGTTATACACACAATTGATAGTTAAAGAATACTACTCCAAAACATCCTAGCCTCAAGAATTGTCTCAAAAAGTAGCAAACTTATGCATATTTCTCAATCAAGGATATCATACAAATAATCCACATTCATCAAACATGTGCCTTCATAACAAAAGAGTTACCCATAATCACTCACAATAATGCAATTTCTCACAATGGGTACAAGAATCAAATTTCGCTCACTCTCACAAAGAATTCACAAGTCCCATTAGATGAACCATAGGCTTGCCCTTAGTGTAGTACTCCACTAATATCAAAATGTTAAGCTTAGGATCAAATAGGTCTTTTATGGTTGTAATGTAGGCTAAGGGCAGGGTAGGAACTATTTTGGCTTAATAGTGACTATCTTCCCTAAACGCTTTAATACATCACTTTATACATTCAATTCAACTCTAACAACCAAATCACACCATTTTGTCTACCCCATTCTTTTGTTTTCATCCCATCTTATTAAGCTTATTCTCAAACATTATGATGGGACTATTATACGTACAACTCATTCAATTTGAACAAATTTGTTTTTCTTACATTACTCAATTACCCGTCTCATCTCATTACACTTTTTAGCACCAATAGCTACCACTTTAGGGTCTTTAATTGCACCTTTTCTCTTCTTACTTTTAAAACTCCTCACTTAATTAGTTTATTACTAAATGCTTCGAAGCTTTTAGATCAAATTCAGGTCAATCAAAGAAGGAATTAGGCTACTTATGAGGCTACCAAAGAAAAAGCTAAAGGCTCAATGGGGCTTACTAGAATTATGCACAAAGGTAGGTCGAAAAGAAGGTATAAAACAAGGCTATCAAAGAAATGTCTATATAATCTCCTAAACCTACACTCCTTATTTTAGTTTGCACATATACCAGGCAAGTTCTAGAAATCACATGCAACAAGGAATATATAAATACCTTACATGCACATGGCATATGCTCAACTCAGTAAGATCAGCATAGACTCTTAACCAAACCATAGCATGAATTCAACTTTAAGCCAACAAGTACAAGAGTTATAATCATGAACCTAGGAGTCTAAAAAGTAGTAATTCACACAATCAACATGCTTTTTGCAATCAAAACACTTGAATCATGCAATCAAATATAGCACCAACAAGAATATCTCACTTATTCCTAACACAAAAAATTTAAATTTACCCTAAAAATAGGAATTTCCCCACCCTACACTTAAAAGTCTACTTTATCCCCAAAGTATACTTAAAAGTAGAGATACAAATACTCTCTAAGGCCTCTAGGCCTAGATACTAGCATCTTTAAACATCAAGAGGGTCTGGGGGATCCCACACTTAGTCTTTGCTATGATCCTTAGCTCAGATTTCTGGTACTCAGACTTTCCATAAACCTATGACTTCAACAAAAAAACTACATGAAGTAAAAACTAAAAACTAAAAATAAAACATACCTACTTAACTTGATTTGCCTCCCAAGCAGCGCTTGATTTAGTGTCGCGGCACGACCCAACTTAACTTAACTGAATTCCTTCATCTTTTTCCTCACACTTGGAGGCCATCTTCTTATTTGTTTCTGGCCTCTTGAGTGTGAACTCTTAAGGTGAACAGCTTTTTCAATTATAGCCTTTTTAGGTTCATCAATCTATATCATATCGGGGTTAGGTAGTTGTGGCTTAGGCTGCTTAATGAGGGTGTCCAAAGAGGTCTTTTGTGGAACAAACTCCACTACCCCACACTTATCCCCTTCAACCATATTAATCATGCACAAGTATTTATAGTGGGATAGTGTGTTAAGTAGTTTGTACACTTTGAACACCTTCTCTTCATCCTCCAACCTTATTACCTTCTCTTATGTCTATCAAGGCTCCTCCCATTGATAAAATAGTCTCCCCAAGTTGATTGGTACTTGTTCATCTACCTAAAAATATAGAACAATAAAGTCAATAGGAATAATAAATTTACCAACCTTTATGAGGACATACTCTATCACTCCTTCAGGATGGGCTATTGTCCTGTTTGCCAACTGCAGTAGCACAAAGTTTAGTCTAGGCTTTCCTAAGCCCAATGTGTTGAACAAATATAGGGGCATCAAGTTGATACTTGCCCCTAAATGGCCTCTGAGCATTTCCCACATACATCACAGACTCTGTATAAGAAGCACACACCGCCGCTGAATGGCCTCTATTACCAAAAACTTCACACTAACCTGCAGCTTGTTGGAATGCATGGATTGTGGCTGCAAGTTGTGCAACTCCAAACTTTAGAATGCTTATCTGATTTTTCAATGCAGAGATCTGGGCAGATATAGCAGTAAATTGGTCCACCTTTAATATACCAGCAACCCTCTTAGTAGAGTTTCTAGAATTAGAATGCCACTCGAGATTTCCTTGGTTAATACGGTTCAATAATGTCTATAGCTCATCATAAGTCATCTCCAAAGCTTGACCACCTTTAGCTAAATCTAGCAAATTATTTTTGTTATGGTTAAGTTCATCTACAAAAGTATGAGCTAGTAGCTCATTGAATTGTTGATGGTGTGGACAATCCCAAAGAAGTGCCTTGAACTACTCCTAAACATGATAGAGGTTCTCTTATGGCCTCTGTTTGAAGTTGACAATCTTACTGCGAAGTTTTGCAGTCTTACCATATGAAAAGAATGTGATGAGGAACTTTTGGACTAAGCCATCCCATGATGTGATTGAATTTTCTAGCTCAGAGTCCAACCACTTTTTGGCTTCCCCAATAAGTAAAGAGTGGAAGAGTGTCAGCCTCACATAATCAGCATTCACATCTATCGAAATGAATGTGTCTGTAAGCTCAATGAAATTCTGTAGATGGACCTGTGGATATTTATTTCCAAGCCCTATAAAATATCCACTTCTAATCAACAGCTGCACCATATTGTTCTTTAGCTTGAAGCTCCCTCCAACAGCTGGTTTTTTAAAAGTTGAGGTCAGATTTATCGTAAGTAGGATTTCCACTTCACGAACTAGCCTACGTTATACTTGTTCATTAGCCATGAGAGCAAGATTATCTTTATCATCTTTGATTTGTGAAATACGGAAGAGAAGGATTGCTTCTCTCCTTTATTGATGGAAGAGTTGCTCAGGTTTAGGGCTTGGTTCAACCAATTCCTGAGCCCAGCCCTTGCTAGCTTACTACTTTGAAAACCTATTTCCTATAAATACAAAACCAAGACCAAGCATAAAATACCAGAGAAATCTAAAAAGAAAAACTAAAGATAAAATAGTTGTCAAATTATAAGTCACCGGCAACGGCGCCAAAAAATTAACAGTGCCCAACTGTACACGCAAGTGTACGTGGTCTACCAAGTAATATAGTAGCCTTACAGAAAGCCAAGTATCTATCCCACAGAGACTTATTTCAATAACTATCAAATTTTAGTTCACTTATTAAGATTAACTTGATGCAATAGTAACCAATAGAGAGTTTTAATTTTATAAACTAAAATAAAGTAAATAGTACGTAAAGTAAAAACTTGAGATAATCAATACAATAAAGTACAGGGTTAATGTATCGCCCCAAAATTGGGTCCCGAGACGTCACACGGTGCTTAGGATCACAGGTGACCCCAAACTAACCCTTCTACTGGAATAACTCATAAGCAACTGAACAAAAAGTATAAATCTATACAAATCTGCGGAAAATAACTCTTTTCTAAATATGATAGATACAAAACTAAATTTACAAGATTACAACTCTGCTTTTACAACCAAAACTGAAAAGGAATACATCAACTTCTACTGACTGTCTATGAAGCCTCTACTAGTACTGACTGTAGGTAGCCGAGTCATGACTCCCGACTAACCCAACTCAATACGACTGAATAAAGAAAATACAACACTTCTCGAACTACATAACTAACTCAAGCCCTTGAATCAAACGTACTCATCACCTGCTGACAGGATGCCACGAACTGAGTGGATCTAAAGATGTACACTATATCTTGTACCTACATTCGGAGAAAATGTAGCCCACATACAAATATGTGGGTCAGTACCATGGAAACGTACCGAGCATATGGGGGCGCAATGCATATATAAAATAATGTCTTACTATCATCATAGTTTATAAAATTATGCATGCTGATATAAATAACTCACTTAGCTCAAATTAAAATCATCATAATCATAAGAGATTAAAATATATCGGGTGAAACATATGAGTCATCATAATAAATCTCAATTCACTTCCATCTCGATTCCAAATCATCAAAGCAATCGAATCTCATAACAATTCTCTTTGGAATATATGTTTATTAAATCTTTCCAAAAAAAATGACTTAGTCAAACTCACTCTTTCAAACAAACATGTTTTCAAAAAAAATAACTTACTCAAACTCAGTCTTTCAAGAATAAGACTTTTCATATTAGATAGGAGAATACACACACACACATTGGGAGATCTCATAACCGACATAAACCATGTGAGCCACATGGAGTCCAACGTACAACCCACGTTGGGGAGAGCCATCCTATCCTTGCCATCGGAGTAGGACTATAAGTATCAAATCCAAAAACTAGTGATCACTATATATAATCAGCCTCAATTCCGGCTCCTACAGGGACACGTAGTTCTAGGGAAGTACCAACACAGCTATACCTCCCATTCGGTGCTAAAGACTACTCCCGGACTTAGCTCAGATCTTTTCAAAGAAAATCCACCACAAAATAATTCAGCAATTCACAATGGGAGCCATCATGTTACCCCCTTTTCATAATAAATCAAAATGTGGATTTCTTTTCTCATTCGAGTTCAAAAATAACTCTTTCAAGACCGAAAGGTCAAATCATTCAAATCTCAAGGCGTGCATAAGACATTACTTTCACAAAAATCATAATTCTCAAATAGGATTCAAAACCCATATATCCATACTTGAGCAAAATATTTCAAGATTCACACTTTATGTAGCAAACATGTATAATTCATATGAAAATCTGGAGATTCAACTTCAAACATGATATTAACATCAAAACTCAAGGAATTTATCTTCAAGACATCATAAAAATATAATAGTCTTTTGAACAAGAACGTAGGATAATAGTTTCTATCTCAAATTCATATCAAAGCATGTAAAATCATATATCTTTGTAAAAAAATACAAATTTTGGGCACAAGAACGAAAGGATGTTCTTGTTGAAAAACCCCACATACCTTAAACTTAAAGATTTGAATGAACTCTTGACCTTGGGACTCTATTCATGAAAATAATTAGTGTTTCTTATAGCCCTCGGAATGGGGATTCCGAATCTCGAAGAATTATTGAAAACTTATGGTTGAATCTTGAGATATTTAAATTTGTAGGTTGAAACTCTAATGAATGTTCTTGGTGATTTTGAGAGAAAGTAAACTTATTTTGGTGTTATGGGAGTTTAATCCCGTGTTATAGACATATATAGGGGTATTTTTTGGCACTTGGAAGTGAGGTATGCGGCGCATTTCTTATCGCACACATTTAAGCATGTGCCGCATTGCTTATCGCACATATTTAAGTATGTGCCGCATTGCTTATCTCACATATTTAAGTATGCGCCGCATTGATTATCGCACACATTTAAGTATGCGCCGCATTTCTCATCGCACACCTATACCAGTAGCCATGTGCGATTGGTTAGGCGACGCAATCTACTTCGCAAAGCCATAACTCCTTGCTCGGGTGTCGGATTTTGATGAAATTGGTATAGTTGGAAAGTTAATTCAATTATATACAATTTGATAGGTCTTGGTATAAAAAATTCCATGTATATTAAGAGATATTCACATTTGAAGTTGACCCTTGTAGAATCAAATGTCATACTTTGGATGAATCAATTGGTCTTAGCTCAACTTTGTTCTAGGTCATTGCTATGAACATTTTCACCTCTAAACTACTCCATAGACTAGGATAATGATCATGAAACTTGTATTCATATGAGAATCACTTGGATTAGAGCTTAGACGCACAGGAATGACGGTTAGAATTTCAGCATGAAAATATGGGGTATTACATTATCTCCCCCTTGGGAATATTCATCCTCGAATATGGATAATTAATCTGAAACACAGAGGAATCTTAGTCTTCAAGCCATCATGTGTAACTGATAGAAATGAATCATTGGATCTCAAGAATAATGAGCTACTGAACTGGTCTGCAGGTGTATGAATCCTCAAGAAAAATAACTATATGGCTAAGATAGAAAAGAGCGTGTCAACTTATAAGTAACTATTACTTTGCACTGGATCTGTTCTCATGAGAAAGGATGATAGGTTTATGACATGAAAACTCGAGGTATTACAATATCCCCCTCTTGGGATCGTTCGTCCCCGAATGATAATAATTTGATGAAAATACTAGAAAGAGACTATGATACTACACAGGATACTTACGAACTGAATCATGACTTAATATCTGAAACTGAAACTGATGCATGAACTAAGCTGAATTCATAATTTAATTGGACACAAACACATTGCCTCTTGGAATGTACATACGTATAAGACTGAAGATAGTAAGACTAGCTAGAAAATTAAGAATCTATAAGAGCTTATCTCTTTTCTTGCTAAACTAGATTACAGGCTATATGGACTGGATTATACTGACTACCCATACTCAAATGGAGTATTTCTTCAGCACTTTTCTAAGAAATTCTATTGACATTAGGGAGAAAAGAATTTTGGGCATTCTCTGAACAAGACATTTGACTAAGGAATTACAACATTGATATAACTCTATAGCATGGAATATAATTATATAACTCATAAACTAGGATAGAATTGCTAGGCCGCAGGCAACACAACTTCTTACTTTGAAGCTTAGCATCACTTCTCAAATGCTCTCTCAACTATACTATTCCCCTTAAATACCATACTCATTTGATTCAACTTATAATTCTAATATTGGCACAACAAAATCTTTCTACTAAGGTCTAAACTAAACGAAGTTATCTCACCATGATCAAGACTAACACTAAATCAGAAGACACAACATGCCAAACCACAATACTAGTCTAAACCACAAGGTTCAATGTTCTATATCTTCTTAGAGCTCACACCCTAAGCATAACATGGCTTACAACTTCTGTAACACCCCAAGAACCTATCCTGAGATGTCACATAGAGCTCAAGGCCACACGTGGCCTCAAGCTAACCTTCTAAACTTGTCATCACTTTCAGAACTCATTATTGCGCAAATCATGCTAAGATAAAGAGGAATAACCATTTCATGAACATACTGAAACATAAAATAATATTGCTCTGTACAAAGAAAATACTGAAATATCTATACACGCTGGTACACTAATCTGATAAAGCCTCCACTACATAGGACTGAGGAGCCATTGGGACAGATCCCCAACTGACTTGTACTAAACTAAAAGTCAAAAACCATCTATTAATAAGACAAAATTGGAGACACAGGTCCTCGAACCATGAGGACTCACCAACTGCAGAAGTGTAGAGAAAGGTACTCAAAGATCACTGTCGCTGCTGAGACTGAACACCTGAACCTATATCATAAGGAAATATAGAATACAAAAGAGTATGGGGTCCGTACTTAGGAATGTACTGAGTATGTGGGGGTGGATGCAACATTTTAAATAATATCATAAATTAAAAAGAAAATCATGCATGCTGACAATAATAACTCTCTTCGCTTGAATTATCTAAAACATCATTTTCGTAAGTCATCACTAATAACATATGCTTCATAAATCTCATAAATCATTTAACTCAACTCAAACTCTTTAAATCATGAATTAGAGTGACTCGATATCTCATGGTACTTAGATCCTTATAGATGTGGGAGTCTCTTATAACCGACATAACTACTCCATGTGAGCCGCATAGAGTCCAACGTTTTGCCCTCCTAAGGAGAGAACCCCACATTGACAGGGGTGTCGCACTCTTGCCAGGGAGTACAACCTCAATCTCATATTCACAATCTCATACTCGGCCTTTGGCCCACAATTATCAACATCAATCCTATGGTGGAACATAATTTTGGGGAAATACAAAAATTTCCCACTTGGTGCTAAATACTCCTCCCAGACTCTGGTCAGAACGCGTTAGGAAATCTACCTCAATCAATATGAACTCATGGGTCTATCATGATGACCAAAACAATAGTATATCTCATCGGTAAATCATATACGACTGTGGATTCCTAACTCGACTAAAAATCAAAACAATCTTTCTCAACATCAAGTACCTTTTCTTATCAAATCATTTAAAATATCAAAAGCTTCAAGGAAATATCATAGGACTCATTCTCAACTTTCAATCTCAAATATCGATATGTATTTAATAGTCAAATCTCTTATTGAAAAACAAAAATCTTGACACTTATCATAAATCACTTAGAAATCATCAATATATATAATGACAATATACAACTCATGGAGTAAATACTCAATTTAGGAAGCATAATGGTGAAATAACCATGAATATCAAGCTTATTCAACTCAAGTCTCATAAATCATTAATAGAGAAATTTGGGTGTTAACCCACTTGCAATATCATGTAAATCAATAATAGAAAGTAAATCTTTAGGCACAAGAACGAAAGGAGTGTTCTTGTTTAAACTCCACATAACTTAGATTTTGATTTTGAAGATATAGAAACTTGCTTGAAACTTATTTCTCTCACTTTTAGATCAAGACCATGTTTCCTTTGACTTGAGGATAGTTCTTGAACAACTTGAAGAAATTTATGGGAGATTTCTTGAATTTCTTCGAGATGATTTGATTTTTGGGTTTGGAAGAAACCCTAGGTTTCTAGAGAATTCTTGAAAGAAATTTGGAGAGAAATGGAGAGAAATGATCTTTTCTTCTCTACGTAGATATATATATATAAGTCCATAAGGAGCGGAAATGACCAAGATGCCCTTTTGAAAAATGCTGAAATTTGCTGATCGAGGCCTGTGACGGTCGATCTGACAGTCCGTCAGAGGGACTGATGGTCCACCAAGTCATCCATCACTTGAACACCAAAATTGGAACGTTCTGCCTCGATGTGATGGTTGACTTGACGGTCCGTCAGAAAAGTGACGGTCCACCAAGTCGTTTGTCACTTAAGGGCCAGAAATGATACATTCTGTCTCGGTCTGACGGACAACTTGACGGTCCGTCAACTTTGTGACGGTCCACCACATTGACCGTCACACGATATCCCAAAAAGGGAGCTACTGCCTTGGCTTGACGGGACACTTGACGGTCCACCAGGTCGACCGTCAAACCTGGGCTATCCGATAGCATTCAGTAAAATGGCCATAACTCACTCATCCGATATCGAATTTTGATGAAATTGGTATCGATGGAAATCTTATTTAAAGCTCTACATGAAAAAAGTGGAAATTAGAGAAATACAACATGGTTGAAACATCAATCAATTTGGAAGTCATACATATCCATTCAAAAAGACAGATTTAGGCTTAAAGAATGATAGCCGAATCTCAAATCTATTTTGAAGAAGTAGCTGGCACCTTGCAGCTGATCAAATAGGTCATCAATTCTAGGAAGAGGGTACTTGTTCTTGACTGTGACCTTGTTAAGCTGATGATAGTCTATACACATGCACAATGAACCATCTTTCTTTCACACGAATAAAATGGGTACACCCTAGGGAGACACACTGTTCCTTATAAAACCCTTATCAAGAAGATCTTTAAGTTGGTCTTTCAACTCCCTTAGTTTTGTGGGGACCATACGATACGGAGGAATAGAAATTGGCTGTGTATTAGGGAAAAGATCAATTCCAAATTCTATCTCTCTATCAGAAGGTACCCCTGGGAGATCTTTCGAGAAAACATCAGAAAACTCATTAACAACACTAAGATATTGAATAATTGGAGTCTTAGACTTAGTATTTTTAACTCAAACCAAATGATAGATACAACCTTTGGAAATCAACTTCCTAGCTTTAAGATAGGATATGAAATGACTTTTAGGAGATACAAAATTTCCAGACCACTCAAAGACTGGCTCATTGGGAAACTGAAATTTGACTACACGGGTACGACAGTCTATAGACGTATAACAAGAGTGAAGTCAATCCATACCCAAAATAATATCAAAATCAACCATGTCTAGCTCAATCAAATATGTAAACATGGCTCTGTTAAGAACAGCGATAGGACATTTCTTATATATTTGCTTAGCGATAACAGATTCACCCATTGGTTTAGAGACTAGAAAAGGCTCAGAAATCTTTTCAGCACTGATTTCAAAATTCACAGCAACCAACGGAGTCACATAAGAAAGACTTGACCCAGGTTCTATCAACACATACACATCAGAATGAAATACTCGGAGCATACAAGTAATAACATCTGGTGAATCCTCCTACACCTAGCGGGGTGGTATAGCATAAAAGCGATTCTGGTGCTGACCACCTACAGTACTAGACGAGGCACCCTGAAGAGGAGTAGGACAAACTATAGGGGCTGGAGCACTAATATTCTGATTCTGGGGATGAATATCGCGACTCCCCTGTCTAGCATATGGGCAATCCCTAAATTTGTGGCCCAACTTACCGCAACCAAAGCAACCCATCTGACCGATTAAGCACTCATCAAGATGGTCTCTACCTCACTTCGGACATGGGGGAGGACGAGGTCTGTTAGTCACACTATTCTGGGACCTAGACATAATAGGCCTATTACCATGCTCTGACCTAATTCTAAATGCAAGAGTACTGGCTGATGAAGGCGTTGGCGCAAGAGAACGACTCTGGAACTGAGGGAGGATCCCTCCAGAAAATCTAGCCTGACTATACCCCTGCTGCTCAGATCCAACTCTCTTATTCCCTCTCACTCTCTCTCTCTCTCCTTTACTTTGTCTGCTTCAATCTACTGAGCATAGATCATTAGTCTTGAAAGGTCCATGTCCCTATTAATCATAGCGGATCTACACTCTTTCACGACATAACCAGATACACTGGCCAAGAACTTATACTAGTTCTAGAATCAGTCATCATACCGGGGGCATATTTAGACAACTGGTTAAAATTATGGAAATACTCCTTAACTGTCATAGGGCCCTGTCTCAAGTTCATAAATTTTTCTAATTTTTCTTCCCTCAGCTCCGGGGGAAAGAATCTATCTAAGAAGGCATCTTGGAATAATTACCAAGTCACCGGAGCATCATTCTCTCCTCTACTATTCCTCCATATCTCTACCCAATCATAAGCAACATCTTTCATTTGATAGGCATCCAATTCAACACTCTCCTCCTCAGTCATATGCATAATCTGAGTGATCTTTCTCACTTCATCTAAATATATTTGTGGGTCCTTACCTACTTTCGACCCATAGAACTCAGGTGGATTCATTTGCATAAAGTCATGAACTCGGGCTGCAGTAGAATTATTACTTTGCAGAGATGGAACAGTAGCCTAGGTGTTGGCTTGGGTGTTGGCAATGACCCCTTGGGCTAGCGCTTGGAAAGCTGCCCAGAATTTGGCATGGGACACAGTCTCACCTAAAGGATCAACGGGTTGAGGTCATTCATTGTTTCTGCGAGCTCTACGAGGAGGAATTTTCTATCATAAGAGAGCATGAATTAACCATAGAGAGAAACAATCATAGGCACGATAGACTCTTGAAAGAAAGAAACAACTTTTCCTTAAAATGTCCTGTAGACTCTTGCTCATAGATGTGGCGTGCTACACACCGATGATCAAGACTCTACGTAACGCGGCTTGTCAGACTCCCTAGGACTTCTTGAACCTTAGGTTCTGATACCAAGCTTCTAACACCCCAAGAACCTATCTCGAGACGTCACATGGTGCTCAAGGCCACACGTGGCCCCAAGCTAACCCTCTAAACTTGTCATCACTTTTAGAACTCATTATTTTGCAAATCATTCTAAGATAAAGAGGAATAACCATGTCATGAACATACTGAAACATGAAATAATACTGCCCTGTACAAACAAAATATTGAAATCTCTGGTAGACTAGTCTAACAAAGCCTCTACTACATAGGACTGAGAAGCCATTGGGACAGATCCCCAACTGACTCGTACTGAACTGAAAGTAAACAATCATCTTTTAAAAAGAAAAAATTGGAGACACAGGTCCTCGAACCATAAGGACTCACCAACTGCAGAAGTGCAGAGGAAGGTACTTAAAGATCACTGTCGCTGCTGAGACTGAGCACCTGAACCTATATCATGATGAAATATAGAATACAAAAGAGTATGAGGGTCAGTACTTAGGAATGTACTGAGTATGTGGGGGTGGATGCAACATTTTAAATAATATCATAAATGTATAAGAAAATCATGCATGATGACAATAATAACTCTCTTCACTTAAATTATCTAAAACATTATTTTCGTAAGTCATCAGTAATAACATATGCTTTATAAATCTCATAAATAATTTAACTCAACTCAAATTCTTTGATTCATGACTTAGAGTGACTCGGTATCTCATGGTACTTAGATCATTATGGACGTAGGAGTCTCTTATAACCAACATAACTACTCTATGTGAGCCGCATAGAGTCCAACGTTTTACCCTCCTAAAGAGAGAACCCCATATTAGAAGCGATGTCGTACTCTTTCCAGGGAGTACAACCTCAATCTCATCTTCACAATCTCATACTCGGCCTTTGGCCCACAATTATCAATATCAATCCTACGGTTACACGTAGTTTTGGGAAAATATCAAATTTCTCGCTCGGTGCTAAATACTCCTCCCAGACAAAGCTTAGAATGCGTTAGGAAATCCACCTCAATCAATATCAACTCATAGGTCTATCATGATGACCAAAACAACAATATATCTCATTGATAAATCATATACGACTGTGGATTCCTAACTCGACTCAAAATCAAAACAATATTTCTCAACATCAAGTACCTTTGCTTATCAAATCATTTCAAATATCAAAAACTTCAAGGAAACATCATAGGACTCATTCTGGACTTTCAATCTCAAATATCGATATGTATTCAATAGTCAAATCTCTCATAGAAAAACACAAATCTTGACACTTATCATAAATCACTTAGAAATCATCAATATATATATAATGACAATATACAACTCATGGAGTAAATACTCAATTTAGGAAGCATGATGGTGAAATAACCATGAATATCAAGCTTATTCATCTCAAATCTCATAAATCATTAATAGAGAAATTTGGGTGTAAACCCACTTACAATATCATGTAAATCAATAATAGAAAGTAAATCTTTAGGCACAAGAAGGAAAAGAGTGTTCTTGTTCAAACCCTACATACCTTAGATTTTGATTTTGAAGATATAGAAACTTGCTTGAAACTTCTTTCTCACACTTTTAGATCAGGACCATGTTGCCTTTGACTTGAGGATAGTTCTTGAACAACTTGAAGAAATTTATGGGAGATTTCTTGAATTTCTTGGAGATGATTTGATTTTTGGGTTTGGAAGAAACCCTAGGTTTCTAGAGAATTCTTGAAAGAAATTTGGAGAGAAAATGATCTTTTCTTCTCTACGTAGATATATATATAAGTCCACAAGGAGCGAAAATGACCAAGATGCCCTTTTGAAAAATGCTGAAATTTGCTGATCGAGGACTGTGACGGTCGATCTGACAGTCCGTCATAGGGACTGACGGTCCACCAAGTCGTTCGTCACTCGAACACCAAAACTGAAATGTTCTGCCTCGACGCGAGGGTTGACCTGACGGTCCGTCAGAAAAGTGACAGTCCACCAAGTCGTCTATCACTTGAGGGCCAGAAATGAGGCATTCTGTCTTGGTCTGACGAACATCTTGACGTCCATCAACTTTGTGACGGTTCACCACTTTGACCGTCACACAACATCCCAAAAAGGGAGCTACTGCCTTGGCTTGACGGTTCACTTGATGGTCCATCAGGTCGACCGTCAAACCTGGGCTATCCGATAGCATTCAGTAAAATGGCCATAACTCACTCATCCGATGTTGGATTTCGATGAAATTGGTATCGATGGAAAACTTATTCAATTCTTTACATGAAAAAAGTGGAAATTAGAGAAATACAACATGGTTTAAACATCAATCACTTTTGAAGTCATACATATCCATTCAAAAAGACAGATTTAGGCTTAAGGAATGGTCGGGGTATCACAACTTCAATGACTAATTTAAAACTCTTGATATGGATTCACTAGTGCATATTGCATTCATCATCTTACACCCAACATGAAATTCAAGACTATTATTAAAAATCACATATAACTTTAAGGCAAATACCCTAAAGGCATATTTCACATATTCTCTAAACCTTTATCAACAACAATTTTCTTGCACTATTCTTAAAAACATACACACAATTTCTAACTAACCATGACATGTATCAAAGACTTGGACTCAATCTTACTTCACACTTTATCCTTAGATAGAAAAGCATAAATAATCTTTCTTAATGAGGGTCATCAACTCTCTCACATATAAACCATTGCTTATCCACTATCATCACCACTATCTTAACATAGGAAGAGGTCACCGAAGGGCTAACACATATGAACCAGAAGCACGAAAACTACAATACATAACATTAACACTTATCTTTGTCCTGAGGAATAAAATATCAAAGGCATGGATTCATTAAAGAAATCTAAGCTGAGGACATGCATGATATAATGCGAACTTCACTAGTATCATGAGTTTAAAAACTGGTCATACTCTGAAACATGAGTTTATACTTATCATGAGCTATTCAACATAAGACTGGAGTTCATAGATTCATAAGAGATAACTTGAATCACAGAGTGAAGCTGTTACATGCTTGCTAGAAGCTGAGAATGGGCTTGACCACACATGATAGGTATAAGCATAGGCCTGTGGCATGGATTTGTCAAGCAAGTGATGGATTTGGTGTTGTAAAGACTAAATTCCAAGGAACACTCTAGAGTAAGAAGGGATCACTATCTCATCATAACTCATTATTGACATGTATCACAATCTAGTTCTCAAAACTCGATTTGGTTCTTCACTAACTATCTCCCCCTTAGGTCAAAGCTGGTATTCTAAGTATGATAGTCTACTCCATATCCTTGAGATTAAGCCATAATTTCATCATTCTATTATCTACACATAAATGCTAAACTCACAAGAATAAACTAATTTCGAACTTACCGACTTCATTCTTGAAAAACCCATCCATATGGCATCTTTAACTTTCTAGCTTCAATAATTATCATCAAAGACTTACACTCTTATTTGCAACCATACCTCTACACCATACTTAATTACGAACACATGATCTTATACTCTTGCATACACTGTTTAGGCCTACTAGATCACCTCCATATAACTAGCATCAACAACCAAACCATCAACTGTTCAAACTTAAGTCTAGAGCTAAAAATGATTTACAACCCAATCTCACACACAATTTTCACTTCAAAACTATAGAACATAGCATTAAGAAAAACTAGTACACAATGACAATCGATCATAATCATATGGCCTATATTATTCATAATCTGTTATCACATCCTCCTTTTTCACATCATTACTATTTACCCATCTTCACACCTAAATTACTTTCATAGCTCTATAAATTTCAACTAAACTTCCTCTATCAATCTCAGGAAAGCCTAAATTAATAATACTCAACCACCAAGTACTTCCATCAAAACCTATACTTTCCTAGCACAACAAATACCATCAATAACTCTTTTTATACTTCAAGCAAACAACAATCCACCTTAACTAATAATCTCCTTCTCTAACTTCACTAAACTAACAAATAAGAGTATATCGCTTCATTACTAATTCAATCATAAGCAAAAATTCAGCTATACATATTCAATAAATAGCCCTTACCACCATTCTTGCCACTACACTTCTAAACCCACAAGTTCAACTAACACAAGACTTTTAACTAAACATTACTACTTCTGTCACTACACAGAAACCCATACTTTCAGCTAACACTAGAACAACAAGATAAACAAAAAGTTGCTAGTGAATCGAAATAGGCCTCACACGGCCTCACTAGATTTTGGTTTTGTATTTTGAACAAGAAAATTAGATGAATAACAAAGAAACTATGCTAGTGAATCGAAATAGGCCTCACACGGCTTCACTAGACTTTGATTTTTCACAAACATAATGATAACAAGATTACATAATACAAGAGATAGAAACTTGACACATAATATTCAACGATCTAAGAATACACCTTACTCTGTCTTAATTAAATAACTCATAAGAACAAGGGTATAAATTCAAATCTGAGGGACTTATAACACTAGAAGGCTCCTCTCAAGCCGCTTTTATGAAACTTCTGCTAGCAATTATAAAAGCATTATCTGGGGAGGAACTGGAACTTGCCGAACATGTTACTTCAAGAACCTAAATAAAGAAGTATAGATTATTATTATGGATTCTGAGAAGAAATTTGAAAGCATATCTGACTCGGGCTTAGTGCACAATTTCTACAGGCCTGATAAAGCACTTTAGTTTTTCGGAACTCAAAAGTACTGATAGGATACTTTTGTAGCTCTCTTACTATTCCATAACAATCTATGGATAATTAAGATCAACTATTTCTGATACCTTGGAAATAAGGCAGAGATGGATTGACTAGAGTAAGATGAGAATCTGTATAAGTTTCTTGGAGAACTTTTTGATAGCACGATTTAAGACTTGAAAGAATGGAGACATTTCCTAAATGCCCCGTAGCCTCTTGCAGAATACTCAAATCATGGGTGCTTATAGCACAATCGTTCATAAAATCTCAAGTCTCAAGTAGGGCTTAGTAACCCATAATTCAATCTCAAGTTAAAACTCATCAAAAGCATAATAGATAGCATATAGATTCATAACTCATGTAGAAATCTAGAAAATTTCAGCAATTTATCTCAAAATCTCAATATACTCATATACTTCAATGTTTCAAACATTTCAACTATTAACTTCTCAAGGATTAACATCATGGGGTATAGACCCAGCTGCAATTTCTCAAGAAAACAAGTAAAAATCAAGCCATTAGACTCTCAATTCAAGGGAAACATCAAAAGCTTGCAACCAATAACAATGGGTGAGAAATCCCAATTCAATTTCATGTAAAATCTCGTAAATTATAGAGACTTGTAGTTTAAATAATACTTTGGGCACAAGGGTGAAAGGATTACCCTTGTTTAAAACCCCACAACCTTGAATTAGAAGCTTTGGATGAACTCTTGCTTTTGGAACTCTATTCGAAATTGGGGAAATTCTATATGGTTAACACGATACTCACTTAGGAAGTAACTTCTCAGTCTTTTAGGGCCGGAATCATGCCTCACTTAACACGCCCTAAGGTTTATTCTACTAGAGTATTTTGTAGGGTCTTACAATATCTCCCCCTTGGAAACATCATCCTCGAATGTCGCTGGTTGGACTAGAAACATAGGAAAAACAGAGTACACATAGCTGAATCTCTCTAAACTCTTGAATACCTCAAAAATTACAAGAACTCATGCAAGAATAGATGCATAACTGATCTTTAGATTCGAAGGGCTAAGTTAAGGAAGAATAATACCTTTGGCTTGATCTGAACTCACAGAGAAAAGGTGCGGGTACTTGGCTCGCATGTCTGATTCTGCCTCCCAAGTAGCACCCTCAACAGACTGGTTCTTCCATAAAACTTTGACCAAGGGAACTTTTTTGTTCCTTAGTCTACGAATCTGAAAATCTAGGATCTCAACACGAATCTCATCGAAGGAAAGACTATTTTGAATATCAGCACTCTCTGAGGGATCCACTACAATGAAATCACCAATATGCTTTTTAAGCATAGAGACATGAAAAATAGGATGAACAGCTGACAAATCTGCGGGTAACTCAACCTCATAGGCCACCTTACCAACACGGCTCAAGACACTATACGGGCTAACATAACGGGGACTAAGCTTCCTCTTTTTACGAAACCTCTTCACCTCTTTCATGGGTGAAATCTTCAAGTATACCAAATCACCCACCTCAAACTCAAGATCTCTTCTTCTTACATCAGCATATGACTTTTGCCGACTCTGAGCGGTCTTTAACCTCTCTCTAATCAACTTACTTTCCTCATAGCTTCAAATATTGCATCAAGCCCAATTGCGACATATTTACCCACTTCAAACCACCCTATGGGTGAACTACATCTCCTACCATACAAGGCCTCAAATTGTGCCATCCCGATGCTAGCATGGTAACTATTGTTATAGGCAAACTCTATCAATGGAAAATGCTTACCCCAACTCCCTTTGAAATCAAGAGCACATGCCCTCACTTGATATGTCCTAAGGTTCATTCTACGAGAGAATTTTACGGGGTCTTACAAGTATGAACTTCAGCGTGAAGTGGTCGGATTTACTCCTTCTAGAGGAAGAGATTCATGTTCTAATTGTTCTCCTTAGCTTATATATCCCTCACTCGATATATCTTATTTGTTAGAATGAATTCCTTATTTCTCTAAACGAGCTACATGACTCAGGTAGCTTATCTCCAGAACCTGCACTTCCCACACTGAGCTTAGAAACCCAGTATTTTCATTAAAAAAGAAAGATTTTAGCTATCCTCATCAAGAAAGGGGTCCCATTACACATTCTATTCATGAACAGAGGATTTGTAAACAGACAGGCTTGACATTCCATAGAAAGCAAAAAATAAAGGATTTGTAAGATCAAGAAAAGTCGAATAGCAAATGGAATGACCTAAGAGAAAAAGTCTTGGAAGAGAGAGCATAGGGAAGGATATTTATTTGAATAAAAAGGTCAATTTCAAACTCACTTCACTCCTCTCGTTTATACTATTTTTCAAGGTTGGATTGTAATTTTTACTCCCTTCCTGAAGGAATTTAGTGAAGAAGTTA
This sequence comes from Capsicum baccatum var. pendulum, assembly GCA_030864225.1. Classification (NCBI taxonomy): domain Eukaryota; kingdom Viridiplantae; phylum Streptophyta; class Magnoliopsida; order Solanales; family Solanaceae; genus Capsicum; species Capsicum baccatum. Next base: position 66,360,337 of record CM061558.1, on the reverse strand, counting down.
TCTATATTATAGAGATTTTTCCTGTCTTTTAGACTCACACCTGTGTCTAAATTTTGACTCAACAAAAATTTTTTTGCCCAACCAAAGACAGTTCAATTCGATCATAATCGATCTAAGGTTTCCCCTCTCCCCGGCACTATAGGGAGAGCACACTGGGATCGCCACTTTATTAATCTAAAAGATTCAAGATTAGCCTACTTCTGGATTCCATCTATTACTTACATCATTTTTTTTCTCAAGATCAGAAATCGAAAATTGAGAATTCTTGCATGAAGTCATCCATCCTTCTAACAATGCATTCAATAGCATAAGGCTTCACTACCTAACTTATTAGCCAGTAAGTAAACTACCTTAATACCCTTCCTGGCCGTAGCAACTACAGTAACTTTTGGAATCATACTAATGGATCCATGTCAGCCAGACATATTAATAGGAGGCCTAACGAGAGCTACAAGTAAATGCATAGCTTTGATTTCTCTTATGATATTTTGAGTACTAGTTAGAGGCATTATCTATTCTATTATATATACAATGATAGCACCAAATGTCTGGAGACTTTGACAATAGATAGTTTACCATTCTCGGTTATTCTAGGAAGAGCATCTGTGGTTAAGAGACTTGCAACTGATTCATCAATTCTATTAGTTCTTCTCTGATAGAACATTCTCTTTAAGCCTGAATACTGATTCTATTGCCTTAACTCCTACTGCCCTACCACTAAGACTGATAAGAGCAGCGGATTCAATAGTATCGCTGAGAGAGAATTCCTATAGAATTAGCTTTCCTGGGAATAGGATATTCTAGAAAAGGCTATACCAAAGAAAAGGCTTTCCTCCAGAGTGACTTCATTTCACATTATGAATCTGGGATTGCCTGTTAGGTAGAACTAATATTTGCTATTAGCTTCTTTAAGTCTTACCTTCTCTTTAAGTCTGATTGCAAGATTCATTCTAATAAAAGCCAGAAAAAATACTGGAACAATATGGATGAAAAACTAGTCTGCCTTATCCATCCTAATAATTAAGGGAATGAAGTATCTCATCTATCTTACTTCTTGATTAAGCAGCTGTGGAATCACTTTACTCATGCATTTCTAGTATTGTATTAAAATTTAAAAGATAATAAGCATCTTGCCTTTATTTTAAAGATATACCAAGGGCGAAGCCTTCATGTGTTCTGTCAACACCGAGAATATAGTATATAATGTTTCTTTATATAGGATATTTTTCTCAATATCTTTCTTTATTAATTCCAGTTTTTTCTCAAGAAAGGGGAAATTAAAGACTAAGAACATACAAGGTTGGTGGCTAAGATACTGACTTAAGAAATCTTTTAGGTCAAGTATTTGTGCTATATATCATTCGTGATCCCCACCAAGGAATCATATCACGCCGTTTTGACATTCTTAGAAGAGGCAATGCTTCAAAATGTGACTAGGTGCCTTATGCCAATCAACATCATTTATTCTCCCAGCCTAGGAAGAACCTCACTTCAGGCAACAAGTGTATTATCTTTCAATAGTTCCAACCTATTCTTTCTACATCTATTCTGAGTTCTAAGGATTGACCAATCGGATAACAATATTTTAAATCTCAAGTGCTAAGTGTAGAAATTTAGCAATCTCTGTCCCAGAGAAAGTAACTACTCGTTCAGGAAGAAGGTGAGGCCAGAAGAGAAAGTAAATAACTAGTTTATGGGTTTAGGGTATGCTAGCTATCTCACTATCAATAATGAAAGGGCTTTCTCAAGTCTTTATCTCATTTCAGAAGTAGAAAGGGCTCATAGAATAGAAAGAGTTTGTTGCATCAATAAAGTGTAGTAGTTAAAAAGGCTTACTTAAGCTCATGATGTGGATTTGAACTACTTCTTATCTTTATTGTCGTGAGCGGGTCTGTCGTCTCTCTCAATACGGTCCTTCTAGAATCTAGAGTATTTCATCGAAATACGTCTCATATTTTCACCTTAGTAGTCCTATGCATAGACAGTACTAACAAAATAAGACTAGAAACCAAAAACCAGATGAAATAGTAGGTATAAAGTAAATTGCCCAATGTTTCCAAATTAGTCCAACTTCACACTTTTTCAGCATAAATTGAATCTCAAAAAGGTCATATTTATTTGGGTTGCTAGTAATGGAATGCTCATATTATCTAAAATAAAGAATATCTCTCACCAAAAGATAAATCCAATAATACAACTCACTGGTAAATAGCAAAATACTTTTTAGTGAATCTCTGCTATTTGAATATGGAACATCATAAAAACAAATAGGAATGAAATGGCTATAGCTCCTATATAAACTACTGGGAAGATCATAGTGAAGAAGTTGAGACCTAATGAAAGAAGTAAACCTGAAGTGCTGCAAAAGACTGGGATGAGAAACAAAATAAAATGTACCATGTTTTTAGCACGTACAACCATCAAACCAGATACCAAAGCAGGGCTCAAAAAATAAAAAGTATCATAGTACGTTGTCCTTCCCTGAAATAGAACTTTCATGCTGGAGAAAGAACTAGCATGGAAGTCGATCAATTACGACCAGCGTGGTTGTTCATATTTTATTTTCTTTTTCCAAGCCCTTCTTAGAAATCACTAACTAAGTTACTTACAAAATCTCAAATCTTCTATAAAAAAGAAAGACGAGAGATAACTAGGAGTTAGTTCCTGCTTGCTTACCAAGCCATCCTGGTTTTCCATTCCTCTCCCATTCGATCCATTCTACTCATCCAAGTATAGCCAAAAAAGCAAATATAGCAGCTTCAGGCACAAATAACAAACATTTCTCACATCACTTTGACGACGATATCTCATATCTATTTACCCAAATGAAATATTGTAATAGATGGATTTTATTCTATTTTTAGGAATCGTGTAAAAGTTTATCTAAAAAGCAGAGTTCTATCTGGTCTTTTACTAACAAGGCTCCGCCCTCTTGGTCAAGTTCATAGAATTTCTTATTAAAAAGTACAGTAAGGCTTCTTGGGGGTTGGAATTGTTATTTTTTGCCAAGATAGGATGATAAGTAAAAAGTAATTAAAATTGACAATAGCAAGAGTGTCGCATCTCCTCTGGAGATCACTATTCTCAAACTAGAGTAATCGGTTATATTCCCATTTAGAGGGACAATTGTAGAGTTCCTTATTTACTTTTGCCCAATACTCCCTCTCTTTTTAGAGAGCAAAAAAGGGCTACTTTTATTTTCCAGTGTAAAAATCCAGTTTTAGAGAAAAGATTCATAGCCTGCATTATGAGTCATGGGCCAAGGCTCCGACAGGACCTGGAGGTCGAATGAATCTTTTAAGGAGGAGGGGTTGAAAGGTCCCGAAAGATGAAGTGATCCCTTGACACTCAAAATACAAATCCCAGAGAGAAGTTGAGAACCCAAAATCCCTAAATGGGATAGCAAAGAGTTCTATAGAATAAAAACAAAATAAATAGAAAAACAAGAAAATTAGAATTGAAAAAAATATATTTATAATCTGATATTTTCCTTTGAATGAAAATCAAAAGATCTCCTAATAAGGATGAAGCCCAGAATCACTAAAGGAAGAGCATGATACACTTACTAGTTCTTAGAATTGGTATTACTCTAATAGAGAAATGCCCAAGAAAGATTATTATAAGAGAGAGAGAACTTTTAAAGATTAAGTTGTTCATGATGTAATTGTTTCTAAGGAGAATACCACAGATAAAACTGATATGCCTAAATTACAACTCTCTTCCAAGAGCATAAGTGGTCATTATCAAATATATAACCCAACTAGGTTGGGTTCAAATCCCATAGGGAATATGGTGCTAATTAAGTTATATGCAGATTAGTTGACTTTTAGTCATTTGTTTCTGTTAAACCAAAAGAGGGAATTTGATTCATTTCACAAATTAATGGTTTCAGTTTAACAAGATGAGATATGTGTAGTGGTATTCAACTTTAGAGAAATGGCAAGATAGGGTTATGTCCAACTTGTAGTTTTTAATACTTTCTAACTATGGGTTTTATGAATTCATACATGTATCATGCTTACAGAGAAACGTATTGTATTAAATAACATAATCCTAGTGTTTCTCAACCATCAAGGATTAATTCACTTTAGTTCTCTCGAATCAAAAGTGTTTACAAAAACAATATGAAATCTTCAAGTAGTTAATCCTATTAAGCCATTAACATATGAAATAGGGGTTAGAAATCCTATTTTCTTGTCACTACTCTCTTTTCTGAACGTCAACCTTTCTATCGAACAAGTTGTGTTTTAAGGCACATCCTCTATGTTTGCAACCATGAGAATTCAAGATAAGCGAAGAGAGTATGATGTAAGCAGATCAATACATGATGAATTCAAAAACCCAAAGTAATAGATTGTATGTTACAAGGCTTCCATAACCCTAACTAATAAACTTAGCTACTCATGAATAAAACGGGAATCATAATAGAATTATTCATCATACCAAAAAGTTAACACAATCTTGGCGGAGAAGATCAAGTAGCATTTCTCCCTTGGTGCTAAGCCGCCACTCTCCAATTCAAAGAGATACAAAATAATGAATAATGATAAATTTTTAGCATCAAGTCTTTTTAATAATCTTTTCTCTCATAATTGCCTTCTAAGTCCCTAAACTAATTATAAATGAAAAATTAGTCTTGGACATAGTTTCTAGTTGCCACATTTGATCCAGACTGCTACTCTCTCTTGTGTCATATGACATCCACATTCCATATTCCCATTATGTCTCTATTTACCTTAGTAATACCAGAAATCATGCTAATCACATTTGTTAGCTCAATCACATAGAAGTAGAGTAAAAACATAAGAAACTAGGCCATTTGTTCTCCAAACTTAGCTAAAATATGGGTAAGTTATGGTGCTTAGGCATATGAATACACCCAAGATCAGAAACCCAGTCCTAACTACATACGTATCAAGAAATATAAACAAAATAGCTATTGTCAGTTCCATTACTAATGAGATCCAAATAGATTTTGTTTAGCCCGAGAAATTATTCTTTAAGATCTTAATCCTTAATAAAGGAATGCTCAACCTCATCTTTTAAATGGAGCCCTTCTGGTAATTGCAGAGTTCTATTTATGTCTCTATACTCTTTCCAAAGTATCTCTAGTCTCGATTTGGTCTTTTGTTTCAGCTTTTCGAGAACCAATTCATGTATACTCTCTACAATAGTACTTCGTTCAAAAAATTGGCCTACTTTAAAAGCCCCAAAAATAGCTCTCGAAAGAAGGAGTCCGATTGCCAGTGTAGTCACTTCAGAAAGAAAATGATCTAAGTGAAATTCAAGTAATTTTGCTTTTTTCTCGAAAAATACGAGCTTGTATGAAAAAAAAGATTGGTTTAGTTGGTTGTTGACCAACGAAAAGCATGGGAGTTGTTGGGCATAAAAGTGAATTTCTTAATTATACGATATTTGTTTTAGATAAAACGAGGGCTCAGGTAACCAATTGATGTCGAAACTTTGTACTTCACTTCTGCTTTCTTTCTAGGTATATTCCTAATCTACCTATCAAAATGAAAAAGAAGTACCTTTTAACGGGCATAAAATCATTCTCAAAAGTGTATTTACAGGTACCAAGCATCTATCCGTTCTAAAAGGTTGGAATTAAAAACATATTTTGAAATCCTAGGAAACCGTTTTAGTTACTTCTCTTCTTTGCTTCCGTTCCCCACCCCGTTATTAGTATAGTTACAAAAATTATAGTTCCTAATTAGCTATTCGGTATATTGATAGTTCTTGGGAAAAATGGATAAGATGTGGTATCGAGAATAGTGATGGATGAATTATGAAAGTTCTATTTTCATCCCACTAGAAATACAACAATACAATAAGGACAACAGGGAAGGTAAAAGAAAGGAAAGCACTAACCTATATTCGCTGCTTTAGGGGTCTATTTCTAAAAAACCTATTTAAATCCCTTCACTAAAGATTTCACACTATAATCTAATGAGTCACCAAGGAAAGACAATTTGAGAAAGGTGAAAATAAGACTTCTATTTCGATTGTTCCGCTATTTCGTGTTAAAACAAGCAGTATCGTAGAGGGTCTAATCACTTTCTCGGGTTGAAGGGAGTAAAACTAATCTGTTTTTGAAGGTAACATGGTATTAAGAAAATTGGCATGGGGTTCCATACCTTATACCTTTAAAAGTGACTTTAAATTACATATAAGATGAACACATCTTTATTTCACATCATTTTGGTTAGATAATAGGTGGCGACAGGCCAGTGCCCATTAGTGCTCTCTGAGCTTGATTTCTCCGAGATGGTAATCGGTAGGTCACAACTTGAATTTTTGATTGAAAATTAAAAAGTAATAAGTTCAATGGGTAAGAGAATGTGTTTAACCAATTGAAATGTGATAAACGTCACTAACGGTATAGCGAATAGGGCATTTAACTGTAACTCACTGGTAGGATAGATAACATTTATGGTTTTAGTTTTCTTATAAAAGTGGAAATCTGACTTATACTTATTTCCAACTAAAGGTAAAGGCATTTTTTGCTTCACTAAAAATCGATGTCAATTGGTTACTAGTTGGTAGTTCCTTATCATGCATTGACTGACTCATCATGGGGTTAAAAATGATGCTTTGAAACTGGTGGGAAAGAAACCTTAAGTGGGGTTTATTCATCTTGAATGAAAGTAACTGATAGTAGGAAAGATACCCTATATTTGAGAGAGTAGAAATCTTACTCATAGATTTGGAAGAGTTGAATAAGACTGTGTGAGCTGTATCAAAGAAGTACTTCCTAGAGGGAGTAAGGCATATGACCATGCCTTACAAAGTGAAGACACCCTCTATTGATTTAAACTAAATAGTATGACCTACAGCTAAAGCAGCCTTTGCAACCATTAAAACATAAAATAGAAAGAAATAAGAAAGTGGCCATAAGCCCTCCGATCGAGTAGTAAAGACAAAGGGAAAGGTTGAAAAGCACTGTATATTCTAGACCTAATTGAGAAAGAGCATTAATAGTTTTGTGTCTCATACGGGGAAACAATTTTCAACTCCCATGTTTCCCAATACAACAAAAGGGGATTTACTTTCAGTAACTTCTTTCACTCGTCGCGTCGTTTCATTTCAGCTTTCAACCGCATTTCCAACATGATTTTTCTCCAAATGAAAAGTTTTGGCTAGCCATTAACTCACTCTTGATGGTATACCATTTAGTTCGTACATTGTAGCAGAGCAAATAATGTACTGATGAAAGGTAGCTTCATATAGCATAAAAGAAAAAAGATTTACACCCGACAACACCTTTTCCTTTCCATTTGGAGGTGGCATTGATCCAACTAATGAAAAACCACTTCGTCTTTACAAACTTAGTGTACTTAGGATTTTAAGACCTTTTCATTGTCTGTGAATTGGTTGGGCTAAAGCAAGAGAGAGCTTTCAGTAGAGGTAGTCAAGCTAAGAGATAGAAAGTAGCAACTCGGTTAAAAGCCAGTAGCACAATAGATGTTCCTCGGTCTCAGTCCATTCAGTCAATCCATAAGTCAACCAATGTAAATCCAAAAACCCTTGTTTATTAAGTTAAATAAATGCCCTGCAACAGCCAGAGAAAATTCATCTTCCATGCCATCATGGCACATAAGAAGAAGAAAGGCTGCTAAGCTAGATAGAAAGCCTTGGAACACCAAGACAGTTGCAAGTGCGGCTACTGAAACATGATAAGGTGGAGGTACAACCATGAAATAAAAGTTTTTCCTCAACAAGAAAGGGATTCCAAAGCTGTGACAAAATATGAAATCAAGACCTGCTTTACGCCTATAGTTTAGAAGTCTCAGGCTAAAATAGAATGAATCCAATTTGGGATAAAACTCCTTATACGAGGAATTCCAAGCTGGGGTTGGGGAATTAGAAAGAAGTCAAAGTTCGAGTAGGAAACTCTTTGCGTGGATCAAGCTTTTTTTTTTTCCTTTTTTATGAGATTCGAAAGTAGAAAGAAGTTGTATCAGAAAGGTGGGTTAGTTGCCTAGTGATATACTAAATCCAATTATTTCACTCTCTTTGAACGTTGGGCCCTTCTCAGGGTGGGCAAAGAATAGAGTATAGAAAAAAAAGGGATACATTAGCAGGTAAGTACCTGTATTACCCCATATTTTTTCTAGCTTAAATTAGTTCCTAGAATATTAAGGGAGAGGTTAAAAAATGAATATCTTTTATTTCATATAGAAATTTTCCAAATTTAGACCTTCCATTGTGTGGGAAATTGAATAAGCTTTTCATCGATACCAAATTCGCCCAATTTCAAAACTCGGTGAAGAAGTTAGTGCATTTATAGAAAGCAGTGTACCAACTGGGCAGTCACCGCATTACGGTGAAGGACAATTTCATAATTGTCATTTTCCAGTGGAACTCTGAGATATTGGTGCATTGCGAGGAGGTCCAATTTTCCCATTTGTCAATTTCCAGTAGCCCACCACGATAGTGGCACATCGCGAAGAACGTCCAGTTCTCACTCAGCCTTTTTCCAGTGAGCCACTGTGATAGTGGCGTGCTGTGGTGGCCTGCGAGTTTGGAAAATATTGCTTTTCCAGTTCTATTTAAATACTAAAAGGGGTATTTTGGTCAATCCCCAAGGCTCCAATTCATCTAAAACAAGGAATTAAACATATTCAAGGCACTTTATGCCAAATTTCATCCATTCTCTCTCAAAGCGAAACCGTAGAGCTCCTAAGCTTCTTCTCCAAGAAATTAAAATCCTCCATAATTTCTCCATGAAAGCTTAAAATTGAGGATACCCAAGACAAGATAATCAAGAGCTCATCTCCAAGAACACAAATAGGAATCAATAATTCAAGTTTCTTTATCTAATCATCAATCAAGGTATGTGGGGTTTATGAACAGGAATTTTCTTCCATCCTTGTGCCCAAAACCAAGTTTTAATTACAAATTCATATGATTTTGAATGAATGTTCATGAGATTTGAATTAGGATTCACACCCATTATTGCTATTTGCAAGATTTTGAGATTTCAAGTGTTTATGAAGTTAAATTGCATGTCTATTTCCATATTTTCATGCCTATTGCAGTAAATTCTAGATTTAAGTTTAAATATCATTGATTTACTATCAAGCACATTTATTATGATGTTTTGGCATGAATTTGAAGCATGGGTTATCAAGCCCAAGTTTATATGTTGATATTTCAAGAAAGATGATGCTTTAAGCATCTTATGATCAAATTTATTTCAAACTTATAGCAAAGCTTTGAAATTTTGATCCTCAGTTTAGTTTTGAAATCCACTTTACAGATTTCTTATAGATTACAGAGTTTAGATCAACTTTATTTATAGTTTTAATCAGATAAATGCATAATTTGGTTTAGATACACCCTTATGGTAGTTTCTAAAGTGGATTTCCAATAGAACGAGTATACAAATTTAAAGGGAGTAATATTTAGCATCAAGTGGAAAGTATGTGGGATTAGCATGCCCTATCTTTCAGAAAAATACATAGACAACGTAGGTACAGATTATCAGATTATTCCTATTCCAATATGGATGACAAATTTAGTTTGTGATCGATCACATGGATAGTATACTCCCTAGCAAGAGTATGACACCTCTCCTCATCATGAGGTTTTTCCCTTAGGGGAACAAGACGTTGGACTCTATGTTAGCTCACATGGTTTATGTCGGTTAGAAGAACCTCCCTTAAGATAAACTTCAGATAAAGTATTTTTCCCTAATAGTAAAGGCTTTAAGGAAAGAATAATAGAAAAGCTTTTAGAAAACTAAGTGTAAAGGCACACAAATTTATTTAGATTATGCTTTACAGAAAGATATTAGCTACAGATTTTATCTTTCAGATTTTAGTTACAGAAGTGAGTCATTTCTACACTTAGACAACATGATTTACAGATAGAACATTAGCACAACTTTTAAAACTAAATATTATGACTCACTAGATTTATAAAGTATGCTTTGTTATTCATGATTTCAGATTTCAGTATTTCAGATATTCCAGCTTATGTGAGTCATTTACATGTAGCATGCATTGTTTTACAAATTATTATAATGAGATAACATTTTACTTATGCATTTCACCCTTATATACTCAGTACATCCTTAAAGTACTGATCCACATATATGTCTATATGCTACATTGACTCATAATATAGGTTCAGGTGCTCAGTATCAGCAGCGTGAGTAGTTCGAGCATCTACATCTACATCCGACAGTTGGTGAGTCCTTATAGTTCGAGGTTTGTCCTAGTAACTCTCTAGTTATTAGTAGTAGAGGCTTTTTAGGCGGCTAGATATTATTCAGATTTATAGTATTGATTTTCATACATTATATTCATATTATTATTAGTTATTCCAGTCAGTTTTCTGCATATAGGTTGACTTTTATGTCTATATTTCCATTATTATAGAATTCAGATTCAGTAGAAGGCAGACAGAGTTAACTTAAGGCTACTCGTAGTCTTGAGCAATGTGTGACATCTCGGGACTAGGTTTAAGGATATTACAAACTTGGTATTAGAACCTAAGGTTTATAAGAGTCCCAGGGAGTTAGCAAGCTACGTTACATAGAGTCTTGATCATGGGTGTGAAGCACTCCATATTTATGAGAAAGAGGCTAAGGGATATTCTTAGGAAATAATATCTTTCTTTCATGATCTATCGTGCTTACAGTATCTCTATTTTTTTTTAACTTATGCTCTTATGTAACAGTTGAAGATGCCTCCTCATTGAGCTAATTCCCATAAAAAAGTAACCAGCCACCCTATCCTGGAGATTCTTTGATTGAGAATGTATCCCATGCTGAGTTTAGGGCTGCTATTCAGGCGTTGGCCCAGGCAGTGACTGCTAATGTTCAGGGCAACCATCGGAATCAGGCTGCAGTCCCACTTCAGTAGAATAGGGATTTAGTAACAACTAGAATTAGAGACTTCATAAAAATAAATCCGCTAGAGTTCTTTGGGACGAAAGCAGGTGAGGACACATAACTTTATTTAGATAAGGTGAAGAAGATTATCTAGATTATGCATGTTTCTAAAAAAGAGAGTGTAGAGTTAGCATCCTATAGATTGAAAGATGTAGCATATGATTGTGTAGTGATGTGGAAGAATGGTATAGGTAAGAATGTTGTTCTTATAAGTTGGCAGGTATTTCAAGATGCTTTTCTAGATAGGTTCTTCCCATGTGAGATGAGGGAAGCTAAGATAGAAGAGTTTGTAAACCTGAGGCAGCGCTTGATGACAATGAATGAGTACTTCCTTAAGTTTAATTAGTTGTATACGTATGCCCCTGATACGGTGGTTGATCCTGGGGAAAGTATGAGTAAGTTTTCTACTGAGGTATCTAGTTTGGTAGTCAAGGAGTATAGGACTTCTATGTTATTGGAGACATGAATCTTGCTAGATTGATGGTTTATGCTCAGAAGATTAAAGCAGAGAAGTTAAAGAGAAGAGAGAGAGAGGAAAACAGGAGGCTAGAACAGGGCAGTTTAAGTATGGCTAGGCTAGGTCTCAAGGAGGGAAATCGTTCATAGTTTCAGAATCATTCATCTATGCCAGCACCATCTTCAGTTAGTGCTCCCGCTCCTAGAGGTAGGCAGGAGTAGTGGAGTAAGTCTTCTATGTCTAAATCCCAAAATAGTGTGAGTGGTAGGCCAGTTATCCTCCATGTGCTAGGTGTCGTAAAAATCATCCTAGTGAGTGTTTAACTGGACAGAAAGGTTGTTATAGTTGTGGTAAGTTGGGTCATGGGATTAGATATTGTCCGTAAGGTAAGCAGAGAAATAGAGATGGTCATCCTTAGACTTAGGCTACTGGTGCACCAGCTCTTTTATGTTGCCCAGTCACTCCTCAGGACGCATCATCCAGTACCGGTGGTGGTCAGTGCCAAAATCAGTTTTATGCTCTACCATCCATCAGAAGCAGGAGGATTTACCAGATGTTATTACTGGTATGCTTCGTGTCTTTCATCTGGATGTTTATGTGTTGTTAGACCTCTGGTAGAGTTTCTCTAATGTGACCCCATTAGTTGCAGTGAATTTTAAAATAAATCCTGAAAAGATCCCTGAGCCTTTCTTGGTTTCTACCACAGTTGGTGAGTTAGTTGTTGCCAAGTAGATCTATAGAAAGTGTCCTATCACTTTTCTTCACAAAATCATGTTAGCAGACTTAGTATAGTTAGATATGGTTAACTTTCATCTTATTCTTAGTATGGATTGGCTCCATTCTTGTTATGCCTCCATAGATTGTCGTACCCAAGTGGTGAAGTTCCAGTTCCCAGATGAGCTAGTTTTTGAGTGGAAAGGTAAAAGTTGATCTCCAAAGGGTGTATCTATTATCTATTTCTACTCAAAGACACTAAGTTTGAGACTTTGATAGTTCAGTCAGTTAGTGTAGTCAATAAGTTTCCTGATGTTTTTCCCAAAGATTTGCCAGGGGTATCTCCTGCTAGGGAAATAGAATTCTAGATTGAACTTTTTCCAGATACTCGGCCTATCTCAATACCTCTATATCATACGGCTTCCACCGAGAATAAAGAGTTAAAACGTAACTTAAAGATCTTTTGGATAAAGGTTTCACATGGCCTAGTATTTCTATATGGGGTGCTCCCATCCTATTCGTGCAAAAGAAAAATGGTTCTTTGCATATGTGAATTGACTATCGTCAGCTAAATAAATTATAGTAAAAACCAAATATCCTCCTCCTAGAATTGATAACCTATTTGAGAAACTCCAAAGAGATAGTTATTTCTCAAAGATAGACCTTAGATCCAACTATAATCAGCTTAAAGTAAGGGAATGTGATATTCCAAAGACAACCTTCAAAACTCGTTATGGTCATTTTGAGTTTCTAGTCATGTCCTTTGGACTAACAAATGCCCCAGCAGCCTTTATGGACTTGATGAACAGAGTGTTAAAATAGTATTTGGACATGTTTTTCATAGTCTTTATCGATGATATTCTTGTCTACTCTTGTAGTGAGGATGATTATGCAGTCCATCTTAGAATTGTGTTACAGAATCTTAGAGACCACCAGTTGTTCATCAAATTAAACAAATGTGAATTTTTGGCTAAGATTAGTACCTTTCCTTGGTCATATTATTTCCAGTGAGGGTATTAGAGTGTATCCCCAAAAGATAGAAGCCGTTGAAAATTGGCCTAGACCTATCTCTTTGTCAAACATTAGGATTTTCTTGGGTATAGCTGGTTATGATATATGTTTTATTGAGGGTTTCTCGTCTATTGCATCTCCTATTTCTAGATTAACCAAATAAAGTTAAGTTTCAGTGGTCAGATTCCCGTGAGAAGAGTTTTTAGGAGTTGAAGACTCGACTCACTTCAACCCCAGTATTAGCGTTACCTGATGGTACAGATAGTTTTATGGTGTGTTGTGATACATCTAGAGTTGGTTTGGGTTGTGTTTTGATGCAGAGAGGTAAGGTCATAGACTATTCCTCTAGATAGCTTAAGCCTCACGAAAAGAATTACCCAACCCATGATCTTGATTTAGCTGCAGTTGTGTTTGCTTTGAAAATCTAGAGGCGTTATCTTTATGGAGTACATGTTGATGTGTTTACGGATCACAAAAGCTTGCAGTATGTATTTACTCAGAGGGAGTTGAATTTTCGTCAGAGAAGATGGTTAGAATTGTTGAAAAATTATGATATGAGTGTGTTTTATCATCCGGGCAAGGCCAATTTAGTGGCAAACACCCTTAGTAGATTATCTATGGGTAGTGTTGCTGATGTCGAGAATGATAATAAGGATTTAGTTTGGGAAATTAAACAGTTAGCTAGATTGGGCATTAGATTGGTTGATCCAGCTGAAGGAAATATTTGGGTTCAGAGTAGTTTCGAATCTTCTCTAGTTTTGGAAGTGAAGGAGAAGCAAGATAAGGATTCTAGTTTGGTCAAACTGAAGGAGTTACTTAAAGACCAAAATATAGAGGTTTTCTCCTAAAGAAGATATGGTATGTTGAGGTACTAGAGTAGATTCTGTGTGCCATGTGTCGATGATTTGAGGCAGTGGATTATGGCAGAGGCGCATGGTGCATGTTACTCCATACATCCAGGTGCCACAAGATGTACCGTGACTTGCGGAAAATCTATTGGTGTAGTGTTATAAAGAAATATATAGTAGAGTTTGTTGCTAAGTGTGTAACTTGTCAATAGGTTAAGGTTGAACACCAAAGATCTGGTGGTATATTGCAAGAGTTTAGTATCCCCACTTGGAAATGGAAAGAGGTAAATGTGGATTTTGTGACTAGTTTACCCCATTTGCATCGTCAATATGATTCAATTTGGGTGATAGTAGACAGATTAACTAAGTCAATGCATTTCTTTCCAGTTCACGTGTCTTACACAGCTGAAGATTATGTTATGTTGTACATCAGAGAGTTAGTTAGATTGCATGAAGTTATTTTGTCCACCATCTCAAATTGGGGTACTCAGTTTACCTCTCAGTTTTGGAAATCCTTTTAGAAGGGTCTTGATACCCAAGTTCATCTTAGTTTAGCCTTTCATCCATAGATAGATGGTCAGGCAGAGAGGACCATTTAGACTCTAGAGGACATGTTGAGGGCATGTGTTCTTGAGTTCAAAGGTAGTTGGGATGACCATTTTCCATTGATTGAGTTCTCTTATATTAATAGTTATCATACTAGTATTCAGATGGCTCCGTTTAAGGCTCTTTATAGGCGGCGATGTAGATCGCCAGTTGGTTGGTTCAAAATGGGTGAAACCACTTTGATTAGGTCAGACATGGTATTTGAAGCCATGGAAAAATTTTGGTTGATTAGAGAGAGATTGAAAGCATCCCAGAGTCATCAAAAATCTTATGCAGATATAAGAAGAAGAGATCTTGAGTTTGAGGTTAATGATCTTGTGTATTTGAAAGTTTTGCCCATGAAAGGGGTGAAGAGATTTGGCCAGTAGGGGAAGCTTCGTCCCAATATATAGGCCCCTTCTAGATTTTGAGTCGTGTTAGGAAGGTAGCGTATGAGCTTGATCTACTCGCGGATTTATCCTCAGTTCATCCAGTATTCCATGTGTCCTTGTTGAAGAAGTGCATGGATGATTCATCTATTATAGTTCCTCTAGAACAGATATTCAGCATAACGTTTCTTATGAAGAAGTTCTAGTAGAGATTCTTGATCATCAGATCCGTAGACTAAGAAACAAAGAAGTTCCCTTAGTCAAAGTTCTATGGAGGAATCAGTATGTTGAGGTTGCTACTTGGGAAGAAAAAGAAGACATGTGTACAATGTATCCTCATCTCTTCTCCATGAACTTAGATTCAGCCGAAAGTAATAGTTTTCCTTCATTCAGTTCTTTTCCAGTTTCAGATTCAGCCAGATAGCTATTTTCATAAGAATTCATGCACTCACAGATTAGTTTAGTTGCTCATTATATTTGAGATTCAGTCATACAGTTTATTTCAGCTGTGCATGATAGCTTATAGCCTCAGATTCCTCAGTATTTCAGCTTAACTAGCTATATTCGAGGACAAATGTTCCCAAGGGGGAGATATTGTAATACCCCGTATTTTTTCTAGCTTAAATTTATTCCTAGAATGTTAAGGGTGAGCTTCAAAAATGAATATATTTTATTTCATATAGAATTTTTCATATTTAGACCTTCCATTGTGTGGGAAATTGAATAAGCTTTTCATCGATACCAAATTTGCCCAATTACAACACTCGGTAAATAAGTTAGGGCATTTTTAGTAAGCAGTGTGCCAACTGGGCCGTCACCGCATGGGGGTGAAGGACAATTTCATAATTTTCATTTTCTAGTGGACCTCCGCGATATTGCCACGTCGCGGGGAGGTCCAATTTTCCTATTTGCCAATTTTCAGTAGCCCACCGCGATAGTTGCGCGTCGCAGAGAATGTCTAGTTCTCACTCATCCTTTTTCCAGTGAGCCACAACGATAGTGGCGCACTGCGGTGGACTGCCAGTTCAAAAAATATTGCTTTTCCCATTCCGTTAAAATACTAAAAGGGGTATTTTGGTCAATCCCCAAGGCCCCAATTCGTCCAAAACAAGGAATTAAACATATTCAAGGCACTTTATGCCAAATTTCATCCATTCTCTCTCAAAGCAAAATCCTAGAGCTCCAAAGCTTCTTCTCCAAGAAATTAAAATCCTCCATAGTTTCTCCATGAAAGCTTAAAATTGAGGATTCCCAAGACAAGATAATCAAGAGCTCATCTCCAAGAACACAAATAGGAATCAATAATTCAAGTTTCTTTATCTAATCATCAATCAAGGTATGTGGGGTTTATGAACAGGAATTTTCATCCATCCTTGTGCCCAAAACCAAGTTTTAATTACAAATTCATATGATTTTGAATGAATGTTCATGAGATTTGAATTAGGATTCACACCCATTATTGCTATTTGCTAGATTTTGAGATTTCAAGTGTTTATGAAGTTAAATTGCATGTCTATTTCCATATTCTCATGCCTATTGCAGTAAATTCTTGATTTAAGTTTAAATATCATTGATTTACTATCAAGCACGTTTATTATGATGTTTTGGAATGAATTTGAAGCATGGGTTATCAAGCCCAAGTTTATATGTTGATATTTCAAGAAAGATGATGCTTTAAGCATCTTATGATCATATTTATTTTAGATTTATAGCAAAGCTTTGATCTTTCGATCCTCAGTTTAGTTATGAAATCCACTTTACAAATTTATTATAGATTACAGAGTTCAAATCAACTTTATTTATAGATTTATCAGATAAATGCATAATTAGTTTCAGATGCTAGTTTTTAAAGTGGATTTCCAACAGAATGACCATATTTATTTAAAGGGAGTAGCATTTATCACCGAGCGGGAAGTATGTGGGATTAGCGTGCCCTATATTCCACAGAACTACATAGCTAACGTAGGTACAAATTATCAGATTATTCCCATTCCAATATGGATGGCATATTTAGCTTGTGATCGATCACATGGACAGTAGGTTATACTCCCTGGCAAGAGTAAGACACCTCTCTCCATCATGAGGTTTTCCTCTTAGGGGAACAAGATGTTGGACTCCATGTTAGCTCACATGTTTATGTCGATTAGAAGAACCTCCCTTATAGATAAACTTTAGATAAAGTATATTTCCCTAACAGTAAAGGATTTCAAAAAAGAATAACGGAAAAGATTTTAGAAAACCAAGTGTAAAGGTTCACAAATTTATTTAGATTATGCTTTACAGAAAGATATTATGCTTTACATAAATTTATTTAGATTATGCTTTTAGAAAACTAAGAGTTTCCTCTGGCTTCCCCCCACTCAGGCATAGTTCACCATATTTTGGGTCCCGACAAGTATATTCACACTCGAAACCTTCTAAAAAGATCTAGGTCAGTCACAGGCAGTGTACGTCTCTGGAGTGCTTCGGCATCTACGCGCTCTGGATGCTGGCCTGTGGGCTCCCCATTTGACCCATCTTGAAACACGGACCAAGGAGTCTTTGAAATTCAAAGCTAGAGGTGTCAAAAAAGTTACCGCAAGGATAACTGGCTTGTGGCAGCAAAGTTCTAATAGCGACGTGAAATTCTTGGATTTATGAAAGACAAACAACTGCGAAAGCATTTGCCAAGGATTTTTCATTAATCAAGAATGAAAGTTGTGGGCTTAAAGATGATCAATTTTATCTTTCCAATTTTAGTTACAGAAGAGAGTCCTTTATACACTTATACAGTATGATTTATAGACAGAAAAATTAGCACAACTATGAGAACTTATTTTTATGACTCACTACATTTATAAAGTATGCTTTGCTATTCATGATTTCAGATTTCAGTATTTTAGATATTCCAGCTTATGTGAGTCATTTACATTTAGCATGCATTGTTTTACAAATTATTATAATAAGATGATGTTTTACTTATGTATTTCACCCCATATACTTAGTACATCCTTAAAGTACTGATCCATATATATGTCTTTGTGCTACATTATCTCGTAATGTAGGTTCAGGCGATCAGTATCAGCAGCATGAGTAGTTCGAGCATCTTCATCTATATCCAACAGTTGGTGAGTCCTCATAGTTTGAGGACTTATTTATTTAGATTTTCCAGCTTATTAGTTTATATGATTTTGTATTTCTTTTCAGAAAGTTCGAGTTAGCTGGGGGTTTGTCCTAGTTACTCTCTAGTTATTAGTAGTAGAGGCTTGTCAGACTGCTAAATATTATTTAGATTTATAGTATTGATTTTTAGATATTATATTTAGATTATTCTCAGATATTCCAGTCAGTTTTCCTCATTTAGTATGACTTTTATGTCTATATTTCCATTATTATGGGATTCAGAATCAGTAGAAGGCAGACAGGGTTAGCTTAAGGTTGCTCATAGTATTGAGCACCGTGTAATGTCTCAGGACTAGGTATCTGGGTGTTATAATACCACTACCAACTACCAACATGAAGGAAGGCAACTCAATAAAAAAAACCTTATTGTAAGAGGCTGGTGGAAGGTGTGAGATCCAAATCACTATCTTAGTCTGCTTCTTATTTGTATGTATCACCTTCTTCATTAGAAGTGTTCTATCCCTTAAAGGGAGTAAGGAAGGACTAGTTAGGCCCTTTCTATTCCATTTTTTATTCATAGTGCACTGGACACGCTTAGCCTATTCTTCTCTCTTCGACATGGTTATCTCAAGAACCTCCATAGTGTTGATTACAAACCAACTTTTCCTATTCTTAGCTACTTTCTATTCCTAACTTGATATGGAAAGCAAACCTGAAAGACCAAAATAAACTATTTAAGTCTCTTGCAAGACTTTTTCAAAAAAAAGACCGGGCCATGGAGTGGATGATAGAGGGTAATCATGATATATTGAGAGATTTTGGAATATTAATCCAAATTAGATTAGTATAGGAATTTGGAATAAGATAAGGACCCGAGTAGGACGGGGAGATAAAGATAAAGATGGTGGATACAACCAACCCTGTAGGTAAAGGTACACGAAGACCACACACATATCTAGTTTGAATCTATATCCCATGCTCATCAAATCTTTAGAAAGAGAAGGACTCAAGTCAAGAGGATCTTTTTAAGTGCATGAGTTGGGTTTAGGAAAGGTTTTTACCATGGGTAAGTACATAGGAAGGAAAGAGAGAATGATTTCTTTGCATTTATATCATAGACCAGCCTAGAAACTCTCTAATGGAAAGTCTCTAATCAAATAAATAATAGGCCTTTAATGGTAAGGGCAAGAGTTCAAACCTATTTGGTACATTTACTTTCTTGATTTATTATACTATACATATTAGAGTTTCCACTAGAGGTTAGTTGGTGCATTTGGTAAAGTCTTTCGCTAGCTGGTGGATAGCAAGCAAGAAAGGCCAAAGCCAGTAGAGAAGTAAGGTCCATGGATTCATGTGAGCAACTTTGTCTTTCGTGAGCATAAGCATTAAAGGAGCACGCATGCGCAGGTATCGAGGTGAAAGTTCAATCCAAGACATGAAATCAGAATCACAACTCTTAAAGTAAGTAGGGCAATTCCAATGAAAAAAGGCATGGTTTATCTTAGTCTAGTCCTAAGGAAAGCAAATGACATAGAATAAAATATCATCTCATGTTCTTTTTAAATGGGGCACGAAGGCTAAAAAAAACATAAGATGCGGAGGGCACTCCTTAAACCACTTTTTAGTTGAAGATGGAGGTGAGGGAAGATAGAAAAAATAGCATAATTAGTAACCTCTTGTAGTTTTCTTATTGTCTTAGTTAGAAATAAGACTAGAGAAAAAGAATCCCTTTTAGTTTAGATAAAGATTAATGGATAGAAAGATCCATGGGTTGAAGCAAAAAAAGCTCAGCTCATGGGCCCGTGTACCTTATTCCAAAGATCTGATGGATAACTTTCATATTCCCTAGGGCTTTTATTCAGATGGAAGGGAAGTGAATTCATCAACCAAAGATGAAAGTAAGAGAGGCAATTCTTAATATTCTTTGATCCTGAAAGCCCAACACTCGTCCTAGGAATTCTTGTCCGAACCTTTCAATTGTAAGCCAATCAATTGAAAAGACAAGCTGGCCATCATTTAACACCTTTCACCAATAAAGCATGCTGTCAAAGGAAAGAGTCACCCAAGAAGGCATTTTCAACCAAAGCTTCACCTGTCGCAGAACCGTAACCCATCACTTGTCCTCTCCATGAATGTGCATGCCTAGATCTTTGTCATTCTCTTCCACCAAAAGTAAGAATGGCATAATTAGTTGCACCTGCAACCAAAACCCAAGCTAGAGAATAAGAAAGTGATTGGTCCTTTTAAGTCTTTATTAGCTTAATTGGCAATTGGGACACAAATGAAGGAGATTTTAGAATGACTTCAATTGGCATACACAACATTACCCCAACTCTTTATTATCCTCTTAGACTGCCTTGCTTAACCTTGAGCTCTTCGCTTCATGCCTTACTTCTACTCTGATAAGAAATCTAAGATGAGGGAATTAGAAGTCAGATTTGAAGCTGGACTTTCCCTATATGACATTTCTTTAAAGTCCACTTCGAATCTTCTAGGTTTGCTTGTTTTGTATTATGGTTATAGAGAATAACTCGGTCCCTTGCTTCTATTAGTCAGGTGTAGGGATCTCATCTCTTTATCTAGAATTATTCCTTTTGCATATATAGATAGTCGATAAAAAAATGATTTGACTTTCCCGTAGCTTTCTTCAAAACTCTTTCTTTTCTCTTTTCTTTTCACCTCATAGTTTTGAAATGAATGTATTTTTTCTTCTTACTTCACCTTCATATAGAAGAACGAAAGGAGAAATCAATGCTCTAACACAGGGATATCTTACATGTCTGATAACGAGACTTAGCTATGACCTTAGGTCATCTTTCTATTCAAGAAAACTACGGGGCTTTTTGTTTCATTTCATCTAGTCTGTATGTAAAGAAAACAAGCATAAAAAGGATCCAGTTATGTTAAGGGTATGGAGGTTGACTGGTTGTCTATCTAGGTGAGTATCAAACATGGTCTTTTTCTATAGCTTTTGAAAGTATTCATTCCAAATAAAATGTTTAGAGGCCTAATAATTGGATAGCTCCATAACAAAGAGGTTTGGTTACCTCCAGTTGCTGGATAGTTTCATTATGAGGAATGAAGGAATCCATCCATTCGTTGTATTTCTCTATCTCAGGAGTCGGGTTTATCGAATTCGATATGGTGAATCCCTTGATCAGGTCTTGAATGAGAATGAAGATAAGGAGACCCCCTAATGAAAAAATGTCTAAAAATATAAGTAATTTTGTATATAAAGATATGGGTTTCTGGGTTTAGATCAAAATGGAATCCCCAAACACTAGGGATGGAGTTTAGACTTGTTCTGCTTCGATAGAGGCACTATAACCATAAGTGGAATAACAATCATTCAATTGATTACTCTTATCCTTCCTTTGCTAACACAGAATAGAGAGAGCACTTCTTAATCCAAGATGCCAAAGATAAGATGCGAAAGCTAGTCTATCAAAAGGAAAAAGCGAGGCAGTGAGGTTTTAGGTTTCATTATGGTTGACTGAAGACCAATCCAATCTCAAAACTTAAAAGAAAATTTAATGCAACTAAAAACATGAACAAATTCTTTCTCATTAGACTATTTTAACTAATTTTTTATGTCGACCCTATACTACGATTCTTCTTCTCTTATGAAATTTTGAGTTAGATGAACACTACTTTGCTGTATGATGAAGTGATCTTTTCCTTTTATGAAAGCCGGTAGGGAGTTTAGAAAGTCGGAAGTAGGTTGTAAAACCAGCTTTCAAAGGCATAAAGTACTTTTTGTATGAGGACTTTCAAATGCAAAAATCCCAATCAGGATGATTGTTCTTGTCGCTACTAGCTTCGCATACCCATGGAAGATATTTTTTTTGAAAAGTGGTACTTGTCATTTTATTTTAAAAATGGGTTGTGTCTGTCCGAGCTCCTAATCCTAGATTTATAGTTTTATATAGTCTTATAAAGTACTTGGTCCTACATGAACTAGAAAATTCAAATCAACAATTATCCTGCACAAAATAGGGAAAGAGAATGAACTAGAAGAAAGTGGATTTTATTCATTCCATCACTAGAAGTATTTTCTTACATAGAAAGCACATATAGACTAACCACACATCACAACATTACAAAGGGAAACATTAGTGATACATCCACATCAAAGACACAATACATCGGGGTAGATATCTACAAATAACAAGAACACTATCAATGAAAACATATTACAAACTGTCTACAAACACTTATTTAAACCTTTTGAAACTCCAAAGAGTCGACTGACTCTAAGTTTTTTCCACCGTGGATGCGGAATGCCATCCTAACTATAAGGTACTTCCTTTCTTATATGAGGGTCTTCTCTTCTTCTTCCAAAGTGCTTATTTGGTTTAGGAGCTGTTGAATATGTTGTTCCACCAACTCTGGAAAAACATTAGGCACGTATTATAAAAAGGAATGTAGAGTTTTCTGTTATTAGTGCTTTTATTTTCCACATAGAGAATTCTTTTATTCATTTGAAAAAGTCTTTCAGTGGTGTTTGGATCTATCTCTCCCTTTGCTTTGCCAAATAGAGAAAGCAGTTTCTATTTATAGACATTAGAAGCCCTTTCTCTTTCTTATTATATTATTTATAGCCCTATTTTTATTAGGTTGTCTTGGTTCCATAACATGGTTTAAACTTGGATTTTCATGAATATGGAACCCCATCCACTAGATTTTAGTGCATTGAATAATTGTTCTTTCCTCGTATGCATTTGACTATGAAATACCCACTTTCTTTTGGTGGGTATCGCAATATGGCTTAATCCCGAACCACTCCTTAATAAATAGGACACAATAATATGGCGCACATCATAGAAGAGAGTACCCCATTTATTATAAGAGAGGACCCTTACGATCTTTCTTAAGAGATGGAGCAATCGTCACTCAACAACACAAAGCTGACCGGTACAACCCGCGTGCTTGCCTACTTATCTTTTATAGGCCTATTTTTACCCAGCTACATAATGGAAGTCCCTTCACCCAATCATCAATCGACTGATCAAAGATGATTGGTACAACCCATGTGCTTGCCTACTCATCTTTCATAGGCCTATTTGTAATCAACTATAATCTCTTCCCTTATACGAGAAAAAAAGACACCTCGGCCAATCCTCAATTGCCAGGTACTCAGTCCTAGCAAAGTAAAGTCTCTGACCCTATTGCTTGATTGATCTGAGTAGACACTTTCTCTTACCTACTTTTGATAAAATAATAAGAGCACAAGTTATCCCTAGTAGTATACTACAATATCTCTATATCTCTTAGAAAATGAGTTTGATAAAGAAATTTGTGATAATATTATTGAAAAATGAACATAGTATCTCATCCACCCTTTAGAGAGAAGAACTTAGATATCCTTAAAAAGTATCTCATCCACCTTTAAGAGAGAAAAACTTACAATCCTTAAAAAATGAACGTAAGAATCCATCCACACTGGAATGGATGGTACTAAGTCCTCAAGCCTTTCATACATTTGGAGAACTTCCACCTATCAAGGAAACGAAAATCTATATGAAGTAAAAGAAGAAAGGGTCACCAATTACTACAAAGAACCTAATGGATTTAATGCGAAATAAAAAAATATAATGATGAAAAACTATCCTAGATATAGGTGCATCTTACCTATAAAAATAAAAAGACATGTCTTTATGGTTGTATGTATTGAGAAATTTGTGAATGATTGCCATTGGTCATATAGATCCAATCATAGCGGTATTGGGAAATTATCTATTACTGTAAAATGTGATAGGTCGTGTAATAGATTTCTGGGGTCAATCTTGATCCTTGATAGAAAAGAATATATGTACATCTAATCATACTATTATTAATGAGTTTTGGGGAAATTAATACAGGCCATTAGTAGGAGCCTCTAGTCAGGAGAGTTTAGGTGCCGTAGGTGTCTTTGGTCTGTGAGTGTATGTTACTACAAGGTGGGGGTCTTATCTCTTATTTCTTATTTAGAATTGCTCGGTATTCCTATTATTTTGTATTTCTCAGATATCTATTTTATTATATCTTATTCCTTATTTATGTTATGTTATCCATCCTACTTTATGTTTCACTACGACCTTGTGTACTATTCTTTATTCTGAGCCGAGGGTCTATAGGAAACAACCTCTCTATTTCTTCGGAGGTAGTGGTATGGACTGCGTACATTTTACCCTCCCCAGATCTTACTCTATGGGAATACACTGGGTTTGTTGTTGTTGTTGTTGGGAAAATTAATACAGGGATATATATGATAAAAGCAAAAATAAAGAAGAAAAATCTATGTATAATAATAATGTTATGAAATTATTGTATGCATATTTAATGAAATTCCTAACTTAATCAAACTATTGATAAGAAAGTATATTATAAATGCTAAATCTTATTTGTATAAGTATCTTCCTCAAGAAATTTAGAATAGCACTATTAATCAGTTCGATCAATATACGCTGGAGGCTATCATAGTATATGTCTTGGGGTTGTTGTACAACTTTACTCAAGACACCTCAGTTGTGAGGGTATCTACATTGTTGGACAAGTTAGATAGTATAGTTCGAATACAGACCAATATAATCAACAAGAAAAATATAGTTAGTAGTACAACAACAAGTAGTTGAGTTGATATCAAAGGTCATAAATATCAAATTACTAAAGGATTGATCGAGATCATGATTGAAAGAATATTTGTTGAGTTGATGATAATAAAGCAGCAGTGAAAGAGAAAGGAAAGGGTTATTCTAAATGAATTTATTCATTGTATATGATTTTGACAACAATATTATCCCTTTGAAACTCAATCTTCGAATGGTTTGCAAGCCTTTAAATTGGGAACAAATATCAGAAAATCAATCTTCCTTGCATGCCTTTAAATTGGGAACACATATCAGGAAAAAAGGTCCATTTGTCACTAGCAAAAAGAAGCCTTTTCTGTTATCGGATATGGTAGGCGGTTACTTAAGTAGTCTTACCTTGGATACATATCATTCTTTGGGTTTTTAATTATTAAATAAGTTTAGTCTTATATAATCTTGTGACCTAAGAACATTCTACATAGAATTCTATTCATATTGGTATAAAGACATGTGCAACATATTGAATAGGCTTCAGAGATAAGGATTTGAAATAAATTCGAATATATTAGAGTTCATTAAGAATCATTGTGCTACTTTAGAAAAGTAGGTCTTCTTATGCCAAGTATACTAGCACACTTGAATCTTAAAGAAGCCTACGATCTTCTGAGGAAATCTTATTTCTTGAATAAGGATATAAAGAATGTTTGTGGCCTTAGTGATCACTTGAAGGAATTGGCAAATAGGATGTAAAGAGCTAGGTATAAAGATTTCATAATCAGGCTAGCATCAACATACGAGGGTTATGTCTTTTATCTACCTGCCTTTATGGACTTCCGTGGATGAATATACCATAGTGGTATCTTGCATTTTTATGATCATGATTTATCAAGAAGTTTTATTCTCCAACATGCCTTAAGAAGGAATCAACTAGTCAGCTAAGGGCATAGTATCCACATCAACTGCCTTTAAGTATAAGAAATTCGATCTTTATGGTGATGGTCTAAAATGGTATAAGGAAAAGCATAGTTTGATCTATGCTTATGACAAGAGTTTAATAAGAATTGCTAATGGTGCTAGTGATCTATTTCAGCTCATAACCAAGGTCCTGAGTAACAATAGAGTAGAAGAATCTACTATGGTCCCAATAACTCAAGATGTTGCTGCCAGTGCTTATCAGATCATGAGTTATTTATTGCTTAACAAGAAAATGGCTAAGAGAAGGAATCTTAATCCCCACCCTAATGGGAAAATACAAGATGTGTACTTGTACATGCTATAAGATTTTAAGAAATTTTTGCATGATCGAATAAATGAGAAATTGCTGATGGAAATCATTGAATCTAAGTTAGATAGAAAGCTCATCAAAAGTCTATTCATGCCATTGATGTATGGGAAAATTTATACAGGGATATATATGATAAAAGCAGAAATAAAAAAGGAAAAGCTACGTATAATAATAATGTTATGAAATTATTGTATGATTATAAGAGGTATAAAAAGATCATTAATAATATAATTGACATCTCGAATGGAGATTTACTTGAGTTATAGAAGAAGATTGAAGATACAACTAGTCAATTTGATGAATGTAGCATATTTAATGAAATTCCTAACTTAATCAAACTATTGATAAGAAACGATATTATAAATGCTAAGTCTTATTTATATAAATATCTTTCTCAAGATATTTAGAATAGTACTATTAATTAGTTCAATCAATATATGCTTGAGGCTATCATAATATATGTCTTAGGTTTGTTGTACAACTGTACTAAAGACACCTCAGTTGTGAGGGTATCTACATTGTTGGAAAAGTTGGATAGCATAGTTCGATTATAGGCCAATATAATCAATAAGAAAAATATGGTTAGTAGTACAACAACAAGGATTCGAGTTGATATCAAAGGTCATAAATATCAAATTGGTAAAGGATTACTCGAGTTCATGATTTAAAGAAAGTTGATCAAAATTGAGACACTTTCAACAAATGATAATAAAGCAGTAGTGAAAGAGAAAGGAAAGGGTTATTCTAAAATGAATTTATTTATTGTATGTGATTTTGAAAACAATCTTATCCCTTTGAAACTTAATCTTCCAATGGTTTGCAAGCCCTTTAAATTAGGAACACATATCCGAAAAAAGGTCCATTTGACACTGACAAAGGGAAGCCTTTTCTGTTATTGGATATAGTAGGCGATTACTTAAGTCGTCTTACCTTAGATATTTATCATTCTTTAGGTATTAAATCATTAAATAAGTTTAGTCTTATATCATCCCGTGACCTAAGAAATTTCCATATAGAATTCCATTCATATTGGTATAAAGACATATGCAACACATTAAATAGGCTTCAAAGACAAGGATTTAAGATAAATTCAAATATATTGGAGTTTATTAAGAATCATCGTGCTACTTCAAAAAAAGTAGGTCATCTTAAAGAAGCCTACGATCTTCTGAAGAAATCTTATTTCTTGAATAAAGATATAAAAACATTTGTAGCCTTAGTGATATCTTTAAGGAATTAGCAAATAGGATGCAGACAACTAGGTATAAAGATTTCATAATCAGGCTAGCATCTGCATACGAGGGTAATGTTTTTTATATGCCTACCTTTATGGACTTCTGTGGACGAATCTACTGCAGTGGTATATTGATGATAGGCTAATTTACACGCCTAAAGTGCTATATTTTACCCATATTTTAGCTAAGTTTTGAGGACAAATTATATAATTCATGCACTTTTAGTCCTTTTTCCTGTAAGTGAGCTAACGAACATGATTAGCAAGTTTTCAGGTATAAATGATGCAGATTTCAGCCTTAACTTGACGCCAAAGGAAGCTTCACGAAAGAAGGAGAGCAGCGTTTGGGCGCCTATGGACTGAAAGTGATGCATGGAAAACCTGTCCCGGGCAAAAACAATATTTCTGAAGACTTTGGAGACCAGCAGTAACCTATTAGGAGTAGGATAATAATGCAGTAATTCATTAGGATTAGGATAATGATACATTAACCTAGTAGGATTGGGTTAAGTAATGCATTAGCTTAGTAGGAATAGGATATGGGTATTATAAATACCCTATTGTGCTAGAGATTTTCATTCATTCTAGTTTTTATTCTCATTCTAGTTCTAATTTTCATTCCACAACTTACAACTCGGATTCTAATTCTTCCATTAATTCTACTTTTTATTCTTCTTCTATTCATCTATTCAATTCTTAATTTCCGCAACAAGAGAAACGTTACTTAGCAAAGAAGTCACGCCTAACGCCTACCACCCTATACCTAACGAGATCTTTATTGTGGTATAATAACATTGTCGATTGTGATTTCCTTCGCACTCATGGGTAACTAAACTTCTCTGTTGGGGTTATGGAAGCCATATGAGCTACTATCTATTGCTATGAGTTTGTGAATTCGTGACACGTAAGCTGCTTATATCATTATTCTCTTCATCTTAATCTAAATTCTTTGTGGTTGCAAACGTATAGAATACCCCAGTATAGCATTAACTTGTTCAAAAGAAAAGTTATATGTCTGGAAAAGAGATAATGTCAAGGTAATAGGGTCCCATCCCCTACTAAAAAGTTAGTGCCGCAACTGGATTAACCTCTTGGAGAATTTGTACCGTTAGATACGCTTTAAGCTCGAAAGAGTTAAAGTGAAATAGTCCTTGTTGAGGTCGAAAGACGCTTGGATTTACCATCGAATACAATTCTCTATAAGCACATGCATGTCTGAATTCCGCACAACTCATAGCCAATAGAGACGTACAACTCATAAGGTGGACATAACCCCAACTTCTCAATTCTCATTGTTTTACATCTTACCAAACATTCTTACTTTTTACTTTGCTATTTTCTGTTTTTACCTTATTATTCTGGTTACATTACTTGCACGACAAAACTCCCCCCTTTTTACGAGACTTGCACTAAAAGTCTAGTAATCTTTTCTTACTTGTTGACCAAGCTATTCCCTGTGGGATCGATACCCAACCCAGTTGGGTTATATATTTGACAATGACCGCTTTACACTCCTGCGAGATCTGTAGATTGAGCGTTATCATATATTGCATTTTCATGAGCGTGATTTAGCAGGATGTTTCATTCTATTTTCAAAAAATCCTCAAGAAGGAATCAACCAGTCAGCTAAGGGTATAGTGGCCACATCAACTGCCTTTAAGTATAAGAAATTCAATCTTTATGATAATGGTCTAAAATTGTATAAGGAAAACCATAGTTTGACCTATGCTTCTGACGAGAGTTTAATAAGCATCGCTAATGGTGCTAGTGATCTATTTCAGTTCATAGCTAATGTCTTGAGTAACAATAGAGTAGAAGAATCTACTAGGGTCCCAATAACTCAATATGCTACTGCCAGTGCTTATAAGATCATGAGTTATTTATTGCTTAATAAGAAAATGGTTAAGAGAATGAATCTTATTTCCCACCCTGATAGGAAAATACAAGATGTGTACTTGTACTTGCTATAAGATTTTAAGGATTTTGTACATGATCGAACAAATGAGAAATTACAGATGGAAATGATTGAATCTAAGTTAGAGAGAAAGCTCATCAAAAGTCTATTTATGCCATTGATATATGGGAAGAAATTAATCAACATGGAAAAGGATATTAGGCTAAAATATGGTGAATTACTTAGTCGAAAGGACAACCATTACCTCGTAAAACTTAGCAATGAATTGGGGAAATTTAAATATCCAGACATAGTACATTTAATGAAGTTAATAACTACCATTAGTTGGTTTTGTTCTGTAAGAGATCGACCATTGTTTATAGTGTACCATATTACACTAAAAAATGGAATTATATGTCTTTTGTAAATGAAGAGATAATTATTTATGAAAGGACTACCAAAAATAAACGATGGGTTACTCTAAAAGTACCTACTATGAATAGGGATAAGCGAAAGACTCAATCCCTAGAATGTGCTAACTTTGTTCATCAGAAGGATGCATACATAGACATGAAAGTAATGGAATCATTCTTGAGTCAACGTGCACCTATATATACCGTACATGAGAATTTTCTAACAACTTTGCCTTACGGAAGAATAGTTCCTAATTCATATACCAATTTATTTATTAATATGGGACATCCAATAAAAATAATAAATAAATTTATTAATCAAAATATGATTGACCATTCATCACCCTATAAAAGAATATACTATGAGGCGTACAAAGTTGCTATACCATCTGATGATCTTACAGATATTCTAATTTTACTTTTCCCAGAATCTCTAAGTAAAGATAAAAAGATATGGGATAAAAAGGTATTAGAGTTTTTTAAGTATTACTACTCCTATACATCTACAGTGGGTAGTAAACATAATTGGGAGAGATTGTTGACGCTTCTAGAGAACAAAAGTCATAATTACAACGTACATTACTAATAAAATGGACCTACCAATAGATATTCAAAGGGAGAGGGTATTTTTTGAAAGGCTAGAAAGTTTGATGTATATAGATATGGTGAGTGTGCATGCGGGGGTGCAGGTATACCACTTACGAGAAAAAAACCCAAGGTAGTATAGTAGTTAACTAAACGCAAGTAATAAGTTTGTCAATTCTTTCTCTGAGGCCTCCCATACTTCTTACTCATTTCATAATTTTATTGTTTAGGTCAGTTCATAGATCCCAAGCCCCTTTTAGAAAGCCCTCATCCCTTCCCTATGAATAACGAATGTTGCTTGATTGAGCGAACATTGGTTGAACCTTTCTAACTGACACCCCAGTCATAATGCCACCCACGTCTTTTTTTCTTTTGAACAAGCCTTCTAAATTCATATTTTTATCCTTTTATTTGATTTCATAATAATAATAACTGGAGGGTTTCATTAATGAAAAGAAAAGTAGAGGCCCGCCATCTTCTAGCATTGTGGTTTTCCATCGATTCTTTATCAATATCTAACCCTTTTTTGAACCTTGTCAATGATCAAACTTAAATATATGAGCTGAGTGCCATTTGATGAGTAACTAAGAACAAAGGAAAAGGATATGGAAAGAATGAAGTAATAAAAGAGGAAGTCATTGCTAGTAGTAACGACTTGTCACAATCCATTAGTTCATATAGAATTCATGCCCTAGGTGTATGAAAAAACATTTTTTTTTCTAAGAGTATATAATAAAATGGTGTGAAAAGTTCCACCCTATAATCAAGGGGGTACTAACGAACAACTAATCCCTCTCCGAACTGCAAAAGATAGTTGCCTATCATATGGCTCACCAATTTTACTTGCCTCTATGGGAGGCTCGCTTTGGGAAAGTTCAGATCACTTAAAATACATGGGCTCTATGAAGGAAGGGGTTGGGTTAGGAACATTTTCAATATGATTCTTTTCCTATATTTGTTTGATGCGAAATGTGAGTTTGTTTCGTCCACTTTGTTTATCTCCTTCTATCAAAATGATTAAAAACAAAGGCGAGCTTGCTTATTATTCCCGTGTTTGATCTTTTCCATCTCAGCCTAGCTCATTTTTACCAATGTTAAAGAAAGGTTTGAAACCCTGTAGAGAATGAAGAGGGGATAAGGATCTTTATCTCAACAGTGCTTTTCGAGGCTCCACTGCCCCCCAGAATAAGAAAGGCCCCGTTAAGCTTGGGCAAAGATGGGGATAAAGAGTAAGGATTGAAGACTCCTTAGCTTTGGCTGGAACTGAATAGGGGTTAACTCTGTAAATGTGTAGATACAAGTGTAGTGTGGTGTAGTAGTAGGAACTTCTAGGTCCCTTCCTGGTTACTGGATCACTCCAGTGCTTCAAGTACTATGGGCCCTCTTCCATCTATTGCAACAAGACTTTTTATATGGAGGGGGATAAGTACATTTGTTTGAATCAAAGGTTAAATGAAATCTACTCTTTTTTAGATAGAAAAATTGAAAATAGATAGGATAATGGATAGATCTATCTTTCTATTCATATATATTGCTACTATAAATGGATTTACATAGTGTTGTAGAGTAGCAAGATGACCTAAATCCTTGATTTGGCTAGGATAGACTGCACTACTTTGGGCCTAGAAAGCGAAAGGAATGAGCTCGGATGCTTCTCCTCCATACTTGCTTTTCTTTGTACCTGTTCTTCATGTGCTTCGTGCACCATTGGCACTTTTCTCTCCTCTTATTCTTCATTGGACAGTTTAGACGGACTTCGCTGTTCTTTCCCAACTAAAATTGAAAGGGTTGTATCACATTGAGATACCGATTCATTTTCCGCCCCTAATGTGATGGGAAATTTTTCACCCCCCTATTTAGACTTTTGGGCCATTCATCTTTCTTAATCGAGATCCATCCGACTCATGTCATTCCATCAACTGGCAAGAAGCACCTTAGTATACGATTGTATGCAGTAACTGGGAGTCCAATTACACCTAAGTCCAACTTTAATTCACTAAACCAAGGTTTATCTCATGTAGTCATTGTGGACTTGTACAAGGATATTGAGTAGATGGTTGATGTATCAGACTCGACCCTATCTTTCATAGCATGCATTCCCATCTGCATTGCAATGCATTCGGTAAGCTACATGTCCAGTGCATGAAGAACTACCTTTTCTCCCCTTTCTTACTTACTCATGGAAACCTTCCAGCCACCCAATGACCTATAACGCTAGTCACTACGCCCACTAGGGCTAGAAAGTAACCCCCACAACCCAAAGAGGTGAAGAACACATAGAATTTGCTACAAAATACAACTAACGGGGGTATTCCTACATATGAGAACATATTAATGGAGAAGGTAATAGCCAAAATAGGATTTATTTTGGCTAGAGCACCCAAATCAACTATATATTTGACATGGTTTTGCTGTAATGCTAAAACTATGACGAATGCATAAATAACGATAGTAATTAGTAGTGATTGAATTCCTTCTATTGTTCCATATGTGAAACCAGTATGAATATAACCTATATGTCCAATTGAATTATGAGCTAGAAGTTTTTTACTTTTGTTTGGGTCATGGCGGCCAGTGCTCCTAAAATCATAGAAGCAATGCTATAGAAAAAGAAGATTTGTTTCGATGTTTTTCCATAAGAACAACAAATAGAAACATATGGAATATTAGAAGAAACAAAGATTTTAGGCATAATAAAAGGAATGTGGTAATCGGGGTGGGTGAACCCTCATAGATATCAGGTGCCCACATATATACAGTCAAAAGATATATGGAGTCTAAAGGGTAGGGTATTTTCTTTGGGCTCGAGAAATGGAATAGATTCAGCCCCATAAGTTTGAAATTTTCCACTGAGGAATTCACACTAAAGGGAACGAGGAATTCTCAATGAAAAAAGTTCTCTCTAAACCAAACATGAAAGTCATTTTCCATCAGACAGCTTTTCCTATAAATCTACTCTTAACATGGATTATATATCAAAAAAGGTCTTCTATCATCCATTCTACATGCTACTTAGAAGATATGTGGTGCCCCATTGACTAAGAAGGGGCGGACACAACAACTACATGGACCCCTTTTTTTCAGTTGTTGCCAACGCTTTCTTGGGCCAAGCCAAAATTTCTAATTTGAAATGGAAGGCAAAGCCCAAAGGCTACTATCCCAATAGGAAGGGTAGAACATAGAGAGGAACAAAAAGCCAATATAAGGAGGAGGGCCCAACAATCATACCATGATAGTAAAAAAGGCGTGCTCCCTTCAGATAAGAAACACCTACGACCATCCTTGGAGTTCTTCATGTTTGATGAGAAAAATCTCGATCTCCGTAAGCATTTCTCTTCCACCACTGCACATCCCTCCCTTCGTCGAGCCTTTACTTTAATGGTTGCAGAAAGCATTCCCTTATCTGAACTTGGTGGGCATTCTTTATAGCCTTAGTAAATAGGGGGTGGGTTTTGGTTTGAACATAGGCTCAAAAAAAATGTGAAGGGTCCTAGCTACGCCATGTGTTCAATATA
This sequence comes from Capsicum baccatum var. pendulum, assembly GCA_030864225.1. Classification (NCBI taxonomy): domain Eukaryota; kingdom Viridiplantae; phylum Streptophyta; class Magnoliopsida; order Solanales; family Solanaceae; genus Capsicum; species Capsicum baccatum. Next base: position 66,326,836 of record CM061558.1, on the reverse strand, counting down.
AAATCTGGGGAGCTGTAGGGATGACAAAAAGAGGGTGCTTTCTTGTGTTGCACTGAAAAAGAGGACCTAAGAGATGAGTGTATTGTCTTAGGTTTATTCATCCCGTGCTCGTTGTTGCTCGGCCCATGTTAGAGGGGGATATTAGCAAAGCGGAAAAATAAAGAACGAAGGGGAGCAATATCTTATTCTCTTCACGAGAACTTTTGGATCGAAAAACATTTAAAATGGGCTATGCATTCATTTCATTGGAAGAAATGATCTATTCCATTTGGGGCTTCGGAGAACACAAAAATTGGACTTGTGAATCAATGATAGATAGACAAGAGATAGATAAATGATATATATATGTATATTTCTCACAAAAGATTGTGAGATTAAAGAGAAGATGAATCTTATCCCCAATATCGAACACTCATTCCTATATATTAATAGAAAGATCTTTATAAAATACCAGACAAAGCCTTTTTTTAGGAATTACTCATATCCAAAGCAGCTTTCACAAGCACCCCACCCCATACAACTAGATGGGAGGGCTGTTCACCTTTTGAATCAAAAAAAGTATGTAGTAGGGGCGTTCAACCACTGTAAGAAGAATGGCTTCATAGAAAATTTTATTTTAAAGGAAAGAGAAGAACCAACGTTTAGTCAATAGGAGCCCTACTTCCCTCTTTCTGACCTCACCACTTCAATTTAAGGGCAAAACCATTTCCTAGTCACCGGGCTGAGCGCACCTTTGGTACTTCAATAGGGTGAGTAGTTTGATAGTGACTTCTTCTGTTTGGTAGGTTAATGAATACTTCAATGACAAAAATAGCCAGAAACTCAAGAGGGTCACCTTTGGAGAAGCATTTGCCGATAACCAAAGCCTCACTCTGATTATGTTATGAGGCTGACTGAATCCAATCCATAAATTTTGAAATGAAACATCGTTCGTTCCCTTTTGTCAAGTAGGTAAATTAGGCATATAAACCACTTTGCCTTAGAGTGTATTGGAACAAAGAAAAGAAGGAGGCAGAATAGAGAAAGGAAAGGGACAAGGTTGGTCTTGCTTGGTGCAAAGGATTCTCATTCAGGGGTAAAGTACAGTACTAAAGGTCCTCAGACTTCCAGGAGGTTTTTATTTTGTGCAGCTGTTTACCATTGGATTTTGCCAATATAGCCCCTATAGTTTTTGTTATCAAAATATCTTTTTTTTATTGTTCCCAGTCTGCTCCTATATTATAAATAGTCAAATCTAAATTGAAACCTGTCGGTCTTCTTTCTTTCCTCCTAAGAATAAAGCACACCAATAGTAAGCATTGCGTGATTCTACTGTGTTTTTTACAGTTAACTGGGTGGACAATTGAACGAAAGATAACTTTAATTTGCCTGGCCAACAGGCAGGCAATGTGCTTATCTTGTGTGACAACACTACAGAGCTAGCTGGTCTTCTAGGTGAGAAGCTGTGTGAAAATACTATAGAGAAAGCAGTCCTTTCATGTAACATGCTATGGTCTCAACACCCTTACGAAGTAGTGATGAGTTTCACATTCTATAATCTTGGCCCACACATAGTTAGGAAGATTGGCCGTAGAGTGGTACCACCCACCCTACCCTACCACCTTTAGGTGGCTATCCTACAGCTATCCAAAAAGGAATTGCAGTGATCTTAAATAGGGATCCTAAAGCGATAAATAGAATCCCCATAAAAATACTACTAGATCGAGCACCAGTGATTGCGTAATCGGTAAAAATCTTGGCTAATTGATCTAAGTGGGTAGCTCCATTAGACCCATAGATCATGGAAGAAATAGGGTGGGTAAGCCTAATCACCACACTATAATTATAGACGCAAAACTCCTTTTTACCATACGTGCGACTCTCACCCCTTATAACTCATACAAAGACTCTTAAATCTATCCTAAGCCCTTTTTTCCACCTCTCCTCTCCAATTCTCAATCAAACTTGCATTTCCAAGGTGCTATGAAATGAGGGTCTTTCCTTCGCCTATCGTATGTATCAGCTTGGCTTCATCCCAAACCAAGGAGGCATTCTAGCGGACACATGCATATACGAAGGCCGATGACTGCATAAGATAAAAGACTATGACTACAAGACAAGTTGAAAGTGACTCATTTCTATTCTCGTTGGGATTGGATATAAATGGGAAATCTATAAATCATAGTAGTTCTCCAACCTCTCTAACTAACATACGATACAATTTCACTTTACAGCATGATCAAAAAGAAGAAAGAGCTTCACTAGGTTGGCCTTTCTACGCTAACAAATGCATATTTTATCTTTTCTTAAGTAGACAATAAATAAGTGGGAGAGGAATGATTCAAACCTATGTAGAAAAACTTCAACAAATTTATAATTTATTGCTTTTGACCACGCTGCCACTCTCCCCATTCCAGGCTGAGGCCCCGCTCAATGGGTTTAAATTCTAGGAAGGAGGGTGGCACCCTGAATCAATCAAAAAGCTTATTAATTAAATTAAAGGAAACTAAGAAAATTAGCTTAGCTAGCATTCTAGTAGAATCTAGTCATTTAAGAAATTTGTTGCCACTGGTAAATTTTACCATCCCTTCCCCCCAAAAAAACTCAAAGCCTAAAGAGAAGAGAGTTTAGTCTACAAGAAGCTGGCAAAGCTTTAGCAATTGGGATACATCCATCTATCCTAAACAGTAACCCTTTTCTTGTTCATTCTTCGAATGATGCTAATAGAGACTAATTCCTTCCAGCTAATGAAGATACTACTCCAGTCTTTCTAGTGGATCCTTCCCGAAGAATAGAATGAACCAAGTGTTCCTATACGAGAGTGAGGAATACAAAACAATAATTAAATTACCACTTTTGAGGTCCTGCGATTCTACTAGTTTAAAAACAAAGTAGAAGGACACCACTGGATGCAAGCGCTAGGTCAGAAAAATAATAACTCAAAAATCTTTTGAAGCAGGATTCAAACCTATGACCAATCAGTTAACAATCAACAACTCTACTACTAAGATACTAAGGAACAATGAAATTAATGTTGGAAGCTGACTCTCTTTATTTAACCTATGACTGAAGAAAAATAAGTTCATCACACTTTTTCATATACACCGGGATTCAGGCGGTTGGTGGCCCCTTCAAGAGTTGTGGGTCCTTTCCATTGCATGAGTATTAGATAACGCTTAAAAATCCTCTGACATGAGTCCTATTCATTGCACGGTGGTCCGTTTTCTAGATTTTCTTGTACAATTTGCACTTTTGATTGGTTTCAGCCATCCCATCCTTAATGAATGAACTATGAAGAGGTCAGTTAAGTGGTTTTGGTTTTCGGTTAGTTCCTAGTTAATTTCCCCCCTCATAGTCCATTAGTGGTTAGGGTGGTCAACTTAGAGGGCGCCCGCCTCCTCTTCAAACGTGTCCTGGGCAACCTTAAGGTTCGTCGATCTTTTCTTTTGGAGGCAAGAGTGCTTGGTTTCTGGGGGTTCTATTTCCTCAACCAATTCAGTTATTTCAGCCTTGGTCTAATAATTTTTTATGAGTTGGCTAGACAAAGATGGATTTAAGGTCAGATAGATTTGAGTTCAAGTGGCATAACACTTTCGATTAACTATAGGGCATATTTTACCCTTACCAAATTTATTCTACTGAAGCGTAACGTAAAACTCTCCTTCTTATCTTGCATTTCTTTGGTTTGGAAGTTCTAGAATCTTGTTTGTGGATTTCTATATGAAAGGAAAGCCTCATACCCTAATAGTATGCCATTTGATTGAAACAAGTTCCGTGCTGCTTACCACTCTTTGAGGTCAAGGATGGGTCAAATAGTCATTCCAGGATTTGCAGTATGATATATTTCCATTATGTTACCTAGCCATACACTCCTCCTCATGTGCCAAATTTAAACTATTGTTCTTCCTTCTCTACTTCTTTTTTTTTAACATATGCAACAGCGGGTTACCAGAGAAGGGGGGATTACTCCTTTCTCCTTTGCCTTGCTCAATCTTCCTTTTCTACTTAAAAGTAGCAAACCACTCTACTATTGGTACAGAGGCCAGATAGAAGGTTGCTCATCCAAACCAACTGATCCATTATTTATGTGGCAGTGCAATGCAGCGGGAAAAAGAAAGCCCATTTTTATTAGTAAGGTATAGGTTGGTTGGGGAAAACTCCAAAACTAGTGTTCCAAAAATCTTACCTTATATTATAGAAAAGTTTGAGAAAGGGGTACCCCTACTATAAACCTAAACTATAAGCTAGCACGCAACAACTGATAAGCCATTGTTTCTTGCTGATTGTAGGCTTCAAAATCTCTCTTTCGTCTCTCATCCCTGCCTCAATTTTGATTGATTAGCTTCTTTCTTCATGAAAGCTATGGTCTAACGACAACCTTGTTGTGTTGTATTTTGTGATCTTCCACTTTAGTCTGCATTTTTGGGATAGTCGAGACTCGATGTCGATTTTTGATTTAAATGTCAGCTCCAGGTTTAGGGCAGCCCATCTGATTAGTTCATCTATCATTGCTGGAAACCCCAACAGTTGTTCTGATATGTACTCCCCATCGTCCTGTCTCATACTCCCAAAGAAAACTTGGATTTCTTCTTTTATTTTTCTTTTCTACATCTTTCTTTCTATCTATAGGTCGTCTCGCGCAGATAGATATTTGCTGGGGGAGTGATAACGCTCAATCTACAGCTCTCGTGGAAGTGTAAAGTGGTCGTTAGCAAATATAGAACCCAACCTGGGTTGGGTATCGATCCCACATGGAATAGCTTGGTCAACAAGTAAGCAACGATTACTAGACTTTTAGTGCAAGTCTCGTAAGTAAGGGGGATTGTAATGTGTAACCAAAGTATTAAAGTAAAAACTGAAAATAGCAAAGTAAACAGAAAGAATGTTTAGTAAGTTGTAAAATAATGAGAATTGAAGAGTTGGGGTTATGTCCACCTTCTGAGTTATACGTCTCTATTGGCTATGAGTGTGTTGAATTCTGACATGCATGTGCTTATAGAGAATTGTATTCGATGGTAAATCCAGGCGTCTTTCGACCTATTCGAGGATTATTTCACTTTAACTCTTTCGATCTTAAAGCGTGTCTAACGGTACGAATTCTCCAAGAGGTTAATCCAGTTACGACACTAACTGTTTAATAGGGGATGGGACCCTACTACCTTAACACTATCTCTTTTCCAGACAAATAACCTTTCTTTCGAACAAGTTAAATGTTATAATGACGTATTCTTGCGTTTGCAACCACAAAGAATTTAGATTAAGATGAAGATAATAATGATATAAGCAGCATACATGTCACGAACTCACAAACTCATAGTAATAGATAGTATCTCATTCGGCTTCCATAACCCCAACAGAGAAGTTTAGTTACCCATGAATGCGAAGGAAATCACAATAGACATTGTTATTATACCACAATAAAGATTAATTTCGTGTAGCACAGGTGGTAGGCGTTTAGGTATGAATTCCTAGGCAAAGTAACGATTCTCTTGTTGCAGAAATTAAGAATAGATGAATAGAAAGATAGAATTAATGGAAAGATTAGAATTATTGGAAGAGTAGAAAAGATTAATAGTTGAAGAATGTATATGGATCCCTCTTGAAAGTAGAATGAATAAAAATCTCTAGAAGAATAGGGTATTTATAATACCCATATCCTAATCCTACTAAGCTAATGAAATACTTAACCAAATCCAAATAGACTAATGAAATACTTAACCCAATTGTACTAGGTTAATGTAACATTATCCAAATCCAAATAGACTAATGAAATACTTAACCCAATTGTACTAGGTTAATGTATTATTATCCTAATCCAAATAAGTTACTGCAAGTCCCCAAAGTCTTTAGAAATGCTGTTTTAGCCCGGGATAGATTTTCCATGCATCACTTTTGGTCCTTAGGCGTCCAAGTTTCCTTTTCTCCTTCCGTGAAGCTTTCTTTGGCGTCAAGTAATCCATAAAATGCTGAATTTTGCATCATTTACACCTAAAACTTTGCTAATCATGTTCGTTAGCTCACTTACAGGAAAAAGGACTAAAAGTGCATGAAATATATAATTTGTTCTCAAAACTAGGCTAAAATATGGGCAAAATATATTGATATAGGCGCGTAATATCGCCTATCATCAAAACCCCAAGATTGCTATTCGATATCCTCCTTCCGCAAGATTGCTGTCAACAGATTACCAAAAGTGAAGTGGGACCTCTTGTGTAGTCTGGCCTTCCGCATTGTAGAGCGAATGATTGACCCAATGTTGATAGGGACATTTGTCATCAATGCATAGACCAAACACACTCTATCTCTTGTTATTTTGGTATATTGAGTCCCAGGAATAAGGCATGAGTTGACGATGCGCAACCAGATTCTTACTTCCCTATTCAAAGGAGCATAGGGGAAGGTGTTGTGTCGTCCGGTGTCTTGGTGTCTGCTCCACCTTGCCATGGATCTACTTCCACAAAGTGTGTGTCGAATTGCTCTATAAGGAGGTCTGTTGTACAGCTCTTTGAATGGTGCTGGATCGACCGAAGGTAAGCCAAGAAAGGAGTTGATCAAATCCGCGTTGAGGTGTAAAACTTGGCCCCGAATCTTGACTTCGCTGCCTGTGGTTTTCGGCGACCAGTTGGCATAAAATTCTCTTTTCAAATCAAGATTACATTCTCCCATGTCGTGGAAGATGAAATCCAGATTCAATGCCTTGATTTTTGCCAACATATGCGGTTCCTTCTTCGCTAGGCTGTCCTTGTTGATCAAGTCGACATGAACATATTTGCTTTCCTTGTTGTTCCTATACCATTCTTTGGCTTCATCCTCAAGAACCCATTTTATTCCAAACATTCGGCGGGGTAATTGCATTGAGGATGATTATTCTTGGTCCTTGCGACCTCTCTTCTTGCCCTTTTGGGATGTGGTAGCCTTATCTTGTCTCGCTTTAGGTGCCATTGTTCGTGATTGAAGCCTTTGGAGATGTTTCTTGTGAATTGAAAGAGCTAAAAGAAAAATTTTGAGATAATTTGGAGTGGATGTGCGGCGCCTTTAGGTCAAGTTTCAATGTGTTTATGTTTCAAGACTAAGTCCCCTTTATATCGGAAAAGAATGGGTCGGGTTTTGACCCATTTAAAATCGGTTTTGGAGACAAAAAGGGACCATAGACGACGCCTTTAGCTTTGCCTATGCATGGTATGGGCGGCGCCTAATGCAAAGCATAAACTAGCATAGACGGCGCCTAGTGTAATGCATAAAGGGACCATAGGCGGCGCCTAGTGCATGGCATATGAGATTCCGAGACCAAATTCTTTTGCATAGGCGGCGCCTATGCTATAGCATACTTGAGCATGGGCGGAACCTATGACTTGCACACTAGAATCCGAGACCTTAGGCTATAGTATAGGCATTGCCTTGTTCGTGGCCTAGTTTTTCCTTGGCCTAGCCTTGCTCGATGCCTATTTTGTCATGAGCAATGCTCAATCCATAGCCTTATGCATCTTTATTCCTAACTTACCACCTTTACCATGCAATACGTCCAAATCGTTATTTGAAACCAATCTCCTCGTTGAATACCTCTTGCACCTATATTTGCTCAAAACCAATGAAAACGATTAGTACGATGGGTTGCCTCCCACCAAGCGCCTTGGTTTTGGTCGTGGCACGACTCTTATTTTTGGATTTTCTTTTATCAAAAGCAAAACAAGTACTTAGAATGAAAGAAAGAGAAAAACGATAAACGACAAATAATAAACGATGGGTTGCCTCCCATCTAGCGCCTTATTTATTGTCGTGGCTCGACGTAGTTACCTCGAATACTTAGACTTTGTCGAGGTAAGTGATGGCCAGATAATTCATCGAGTCAAGAGGATCGATATAAGGTTTAACACATTGACCATTCACCTTGAATACAACACCATTATTGTCTTCCAATTCAACTACTCCAGACGAGTAGACATGGATAACTTTGTATGGACCAGACCACTTAGACTTTAACTTACCTGGGAACAGCTTCAATCTAGAGTTGAAGAGAAGAACCATATCATCCTTTTGAAAGTTTCATCGAACAATCCACTGATCATGATACTTCTTCATCCGCTCCTTGTATAGGTCCGATATCTCATAAGCATAGAGACGGAACTCATCTAAATCGTTCAGCTGCTCCAACCTCAGATTCATCGCATCATCCCAATTCAAATTCAATTGCTTCAATGCCCATAATGCCTTATGTTCGAGCTCGATGGGTAAGTGACAAGCCTTCCCATAAACTAGTTGATAAGGAAACATGCCAATGGGTGTTTTGAATGCAGTCCTATACGCCCATAGTGCATCATCTAGCTTCCGAGACCAATCCTTCCTATTAGCATTGACCGTCTTTGCAAGTATTTGCTGGATCTCCCGATTGGAAACCTCTACTTTTCCACTAGTTTGTGGGTGATACGGCATGGCTACCTTATGTTGCTTGACACCATACTTGGCCAACATGGATTTGAATAGCTTATTGCAAAAGTGAGATCCTCCATCACTTATGATAGTACGTGGTACTCCAAAGCGAGAGGAGATATTCCTCTTTCAGAAAGCTACAACACGCTTTCCTTCGTTGTCAGCCAACGCTACAGCTTCAACCCATTTTGAGACGTAATCTACAACAACTAAGATGTACTTCATTCCAAACAAATTCACGAATGGACCCATGAAATCAATACCCCATACATCAAAGAGTTCTACCTCAAGAATTTTGGACATGGGCATCTCATGGTGTTTCGAAATAGCACCTTGACACTGGCATTGGTCGCACCTTCTAACATAGTCATAGGCATCTCGAAATATCGAAGGACAATAGTAACTACTTTGCAATACTTTCCTTGCCGTCCGATTTCCTGCATGATGTCCTCCAACTTGGGAAGTGTGGCATGCTTCCAAAATATTAGGCACCTCTACATGGGATATACATCATCGAATAATACCATCCGCACATCGTCGAAATAAATATGGCTCATCCCAATAGTAGTGTTGTACGTCATGCATAAACTTCCTCCTTTGGTGGTAAGATAAATTGGCAGGTATCACATTACTCACCACGAAATTTGCAAAGTCAGCATACCATGGTAATTTTTCCATTGTTGTCGCTAATATCTCCTCGTCAAGGAATGCATCATCAATCTGAATTTCAGGTTGCGCCACATGCTCATTCTCGAGTCTAGATAGGTGGTCGGCCACTTGGTTCTCGCAACCTCTTTTATCTTTGACCTCAAAATCGAACTCTTGCAGCAGCAATACCCATCGAATTAATCTTGGTTTTGCATCCTTCTTTGTCATTAGATACCTAAGAGCTGCATGGTCTGTATGAACGATCACCTTAGTACCCAATAGATAGGCACGAAACTTCTCAAACGCATACACAACCGCTAGGAGCTCTTGTTCTGTCACAGTGTAGTTCCTTTGGGCTTCATTTAGGACCTTACTCGCATAGTAGATAGGATGAAATAATTTCTCCTTTCTTTGACCAAGCACAGCTCCAACAGCTACACCACTAGCATCACACATGACTTCGAACGGAAGAGACCAATCTGGTGCTACCATGATAGGGGATTCAATGAGTTTTCCTTTGAGGCATTCGAATGCCTTTAAGCAATCTTCATTAAAGTCAAACTTCGCATCTTTCTCCAAGAGTTTGCACAATGGACTAGCAATTTTGGAGAATTCTTTGATGAACCGACGATAGAAACCTGCATGGCCGAGAAAACTACGAACTCCCTTCACCGAAATTGGAGGCGGTAGCTTCTCAATAACCTCTATTTTTGCTCGATCAACCTCAATCCCTCTTTTGGAGATCTTGTGCCCAAGAACGATACCTTCTTTTACCATGAAGTGGCACTTCTCCCAATTCAGCACTAGGTTAAATTCTACACATCTTTGCAATGCCATGCTTAGGTTTGCCAAGCACGCTTCAAAAGACTCACCAACAACTGAAAAATCGTGCATGAATACCTCCAAAGTGTCTTCAACCATATCAGAAAAAATAGACATCATACAGCGTTGAAAGGTGGCTGGTGCGTTACATAACCCGAATGGCATACGTTTGAAGGCAAACATACCATATGGGCATGTAAACGTTGTCTTCTCTTGGTCCTCGGGGGCAATACAAATCTGATTGTAGCCTGAATAACCGTCCAAGAAACAAAACCATTCTTTCCCCGCTAATCGATCTAGCATTTGGTCCATGAATGGCATTGGGAAGTGATCTTTGAGTGTCCAAGAATTCAGCTTTCGATAGTCCATGCATACTCTCCATCCAGTGATGGGTCTGAGTGGAATAAGCTCATTCTTCGCATTCGCGACCACGTCATGCCTTCTTTGTTGGGAACACATTGTACCGGGCTTACCCATATACTATTAGAGATTGGATACACAACCCCCGCGTCTAACCACTTGATAATTTCTTTCTTCACCACTTCTTGCATAGGTGGGTTTAGACGTCTTTGATGCTCATTGGTGGGTGTGCAATTCTCTTCAAGCTGAATTTTATGTGTACAAATCCCAGGTGGAATACCAATAATATACGCAATGGTCCATCCAATGGCTCTAATGTACTTCCGTAAAATAGCAATGAGAGCTGCAACTTGTTGCTCACCCAAATCTGCTGCTACAATGTCTGGAAGTGTGTTTCCGCTTCCTAAGAATGCGTACTTTAGATGACTTGGCAGCTTCTTTAATTCTAATGTGGGTGGCTCTTCAATAGATGGCTTAGCTGGTGGTGTGGGTCGATTCTTGAGATCAAGGTCCAGCTTCTTGGGAGCATAGCGATATGTCCCTAATCCCGATAGAGCACAAATAGCTTCTTCACAATTTTCAGCATCCTCAGTCTCTCCATTCATGAGCACAACCGCCAAAGGGTCATCAATAATTTGCTCTTCTTCAAGTAATTCTTTCTTATCATCAAAGAAAACATCAGCCACCGAAAATACACTCAGATCTTTGGGTTGCTTCATTGATTTGCAAACATCAAAGCGAACTACCTAGTCATTTATTTGGAATAAAAGCTCATTAGCTCTCAAATCAATGAGCACACTTCCTGTAGCAAGGAAAGGGCGCCCCAAGATTATGGGAACTTCTGAGTCTGCCTCACAATCCAAAATAACAAAGTCTGCAGGAAAGATGAATGAAGAAACCTTTACCAATACATCACATAGAATACTAACAGGTCGTTTTACCGACCTATCCGCCATGACGAGCCTCATATTGGTTGGAGTAGGATCACCCAACCCCAACTTCTTGTAGATTGATAATGGCATCAAATTGATGCTGGCTCCTAAGTCATATAATACTTTGGCAAAATTCAAAGATCCAACGGTGGAAGGAATAGTGAAAGCTCCGGGGTCGGCTTTCTTCTGAACTATTGATCGGGTAGCGATTGCACTACAATGATGCACATCTTCTTTCAACTCATAGCTTGCTGCCCGCTTCTTTGTCAAAAGATCTTTCATAAATTTTGCATACCCAGGCATTTGTTCAAGTGCCTCCACCAATGGAACATTAATGGTCTGCTGCTTTAACATAGTCATGAATTTGTTAAACTTTGTGTCATCCGCCACCTTCTTCAATCTTTGGGGAAAAGGTGGTGGTGGGTATGGAATTGTTCTCTCCACGACTTTCTTCTCCTCTTGCTTCCGTTTTTCAGCTTTTTCAGGTTGCACGTTGTTGGGTGTGACGTCCTTGACGTCTTCCACGAACGTTTCTCCTATTGCGTTGTTATCCAAGTCCGCAGCTTCGTCAACCACTTGCTTGCCTTTTGCTGAAGTTTCCAGCACCTTAGCACTTCTGGTAGTGATGGCCATGCATGACCCATCATTCCTTGGGTTTTGCACAGTATCACTAGGTAGAGTGCCGGCCTTTCTTTGATTGAGTGCTGCTGAAAGTTGGCTCAATTGCTGCTCTATTTGCTTGATTGAAGTGGAATGTGAATCAACTAATTGTTTCATGGAGGACAAATCACTAATTACCTCCGTTACTCCCGCGCTTGTTGCTTCCTCTCCTTTCAATAATTTAGCCATCATGTCTTCCATACTTCCAGAATTAGATGTGGTGGTGTCACGTTTACCAGGGGGAACGTACAAACCACTCTTTTCATTCTTGTTCTTCTAACTACCTTGGTCCTTGTTTCCAGATTTATCATAATAGTTCCGACCTTGGTTTCCTTGGGTATTCCCACGAAAACCCCCCTGATTGTTCAAGTAGTTGGCCTCCTCTTTCGAATCAGATTCGTCTCTTCCTTTTGACGCAATAGCTTTCACTTTTTCGGTATTCCCTGATAATAAATGCTTTGTAAGAAGATCCATTTGTGTTTTCATATGCGCCATATCTTGATCACGTTCCTCTTGTCTACGCCTTTGTTCTGCAGTCATGCCAATAGATATAGTAGGTCTTGCTACCTCAGAATCCCTGGTATGCCAAGCTCTACTTTGCTTCGTCATACGATCTAGCATATTGCTTGCTTGACCAAAGGTGAGGTCCATAAAAGATCCTCCAGCTGCATTATCCACCACTGGTTTAGTTATTGAATTCAAGGCTCTATATAATATCTCCATTAGGTGAACATTAGTCATATGATGGTTTGGGCATCTCGCTAGCTTTGTCTTGAACCTCTCCCATGTTTCATGAAGACCTTCAGTGGAAAGCTGACGAAAGTTGCTGATTTCATCTCGCAATTGTGCTCTTTTGGATGGCGGAAAGAATCTTTCTAGGAAAGCGTCTCTCAATTGCCTCCAATTTGTAATAGAATCAGGAGTCATCCCATTCAACCATAGAGTTGCCTCCCCAGACAGAGACAATGGGAATAGACGTAATCGAATTGCATTCTGACCAACACCAGGATTGTCAAACGACTTGCATGTAGAAATAAAGTTGATGAGATGCATATTCGGATCATCGCCTGCTAGTCCACCAAATAATCCCTTGAGTTGCAATAACTGAATCATGGTGCTTGTGATGTTGAACTTGACTTCGGGCGCTAATGGTGGAGGAATAATGGCTCCTGTGGCTCCGGCTCCATCAAGATCATCATCATTGTCGTCAAAAGCTGGTTGCATGGGTTGGCAATTATACCTAAACCAAGCTTGACGACCTCTTCTGTTGGCAGGTGTTATGATTTCAGCATCACGCCTTGGGTTTAGTAACTCATCATCACCTAAATCCTCATCGTCAGGATTTGTTGCTCGCCCAGGGTTATCAATGTTTTGTTGTTGAACTTGAGCGGTGGCAAGAGCAGCTAATCTCGCCTGTTCCTGTTGAGCAGCCATCCTTTTGATTTCTGTTTGTGCTTCCATTCTGCCAATACGTTGTGGTTCAGGATTGATAGGTAATAACGCTTGACCAGAACTTCGAGTATGGGGCATGCACTAAATAAAAACCTGCAGTAAACAAAAACAAAAACTAAAAGTAAAAGTACAAGAATCTTTGACCAAAGGGTCTAGTAATTATCACAAACTTAATTGACACTTGTATTCCCCGGCAACGGCGCCAATTTTTGATAACGCTCAATCTACAGCTCTCGTGGGAGTGTAAAGCGGTCGTTAGCAAATATAGAACCCAACCTGGGTTGGGTATTGATCCCACAGGGAATAGCTTGGTCAACAAGTAAGCAACGATTACTAGACTTTTAGTGCAAGTCTCGTAAGTAGGGGGATTGTAATGTGTAACCAAAGTATTAAAGTAAAAACTAAAAATAACAAAGTAAACAGAAAGAATGTTTAGTAAGTTGTAAAACAATGAGAATTGAAGAGTTGGGGTTATGTCCACCTTCTGAGTTATACGTCTCTATTGGCTATGAGTGTGTTGAATTCCGACAGGCATGTGCTTATAGAGAATTGTATTCGATGGTAAATCCAAGCGTCTTTCGACCTATTTGAGGATTATTTCACTTTAACTCTTTTGAGCTTAAAGCGTGTCTAACGATATGAATTCTCCAAGAGGTTAATCCAGTTACGGCACTAACTGTATAATAGGGGATGGGACCCTACTACCTTGACACTATCTCTTTTCCAGACAAATAACCTTTCTTTCAAACAAGCTAAATGTTATACTGGCGTATTCTTGCGTTTGCAACCACAAAGAATTTAGATTAAGATGAAGAGAATAATGATATAAGCAGCATACATGTCACGAACTCACAAACTCATAGTAATAGATAGTATCTCATTCGGCTTCCATAACCCCAACAGAGAAGTTTAGTTACCCATGAATGTGAAGGAAATCACAATAGACATTGTTATTATACCACAATAAAGATTAATTTCGTGTAGCACAGGTGGTAGGTGTTTAGGCATGAATTCCTAGGCAAAGTAACGATTCTCTTGTTGCGGAAATTAAGAATAGATGAATAGAAAGATAGAATTAATGGAAAGATTAGAATTATTGGAAGAGTAGAAAAGATTAATAGTTGAAGAATGTATATGGATCCCTCTTGAAAGTAGAATGAATAAAAATCTCTAGCAGAATAGGGTATTTATAATACCCATATCCTAATCCTACTAAGCTAATGAAATACTTAACCAAATCCAAATAGACTAATGAAATACTTAACCCAATTGTACTAGGTTAATGTAACATTATCCAAATCCAAATAGACTAATGAAATACTTAACCCAATTGTACTAGGTTAATGTATTATTATCCTAATCCAAATAAGTTACTGCAAGTCCCCAAAGTCTTCAGAAATGTTGTTTTAGCCCGGGACAGATTTTCCATGCATCACTTTTGGTCCTTAGGCGTCCAGGCTTCCTTTTCTCCTTCCGTGAAGCTTTCTTTGGCGTCAAGTAATCCATAAAATGCTGAATTCTGCATCATTTACACCTAAAACTTTGCTAATCATGTTCGTTAGCTCACTTACAGGAAAAAGGACTAAAAGTGCATGAAATATATAATTTGTTCTCAAAACTAGGCTAAAATATGGGCAAAATATATTGATATAGGCACGTAATATCGCCTATCATCAGGGAGATTGATGTCCCTTGATGTATGCTATTATTATGGGTTGTTCCTTTATATATCTTTTCCATCCAATGCCCGCACTGCATCAGAAAATCTTCATGTTCAATCTCTCTTCGCAATATATTTGTTGGGCTAAGACTTTCTCTCGACATCTTTTTTTTTATTGTTGTCATTGATCTAATATCTAGTTGTAGGGAGTCTGCGTTCACTATTAAGCCTACACCTATCCATTCCTTTCAAGATTGAGCACTCTCTTATACTCGTTACCTTGTTTGACTAAACTCGTTGGTTCTATATTGCTTGTAACCCAGTTCGAGAACCTTTTCTCATAGATTCCCTTCACCAACTCATCACCAGTAATCAGCTCTTATCCCTTGGTGTCAAAGGGTAAGTACCTTTCTTGTCTTAACAAAAAACTTTCCTTATTCTCATTAGAGAAAGACTCTCCCATAACAAGGGTTTACACATAGGGTCAACTTCTTTCTTTATCTCACTTGCCCTTAGTCCGTCTAGCGCCTTTCGATTGGGGCCTGCCCTGGGGGTTAGGTTAGACCGCTTGTTTTTTTTCTTCTATCGAAAGAAGTCAATGTGTCAGCTATTCTTCCCCCATTAGACTTTTCAATCCTTTGCTCTTTTTCTTTGTCTCTTCCAGTTCTACCCCTCTACTTTATCTGATAGGGGCAGAGAATACCACTCTATCAATAACAAGAAAAAAGTAGCAACTCCGTTTCAAATGGTTTGAGCTGGGAAGCATCCTGTTACCGATCAATAGGCGAGAATAAAATGTTAACTACTTCGCCTATCTATTCTATTATGGCCGTCTTGGAGACATCAGAGGAAGACCACCATCTCTATCAGGGTACGATCATAGCTTCATTCATTCATTGAACCTTGGGGATCACTATTAGCTTTGAGGTCAATCACCATACTACCTCTATCATATATACGATATTACATGAAGTAAGAGTGCATGGTAAACACACACCTAAAGCACCTACTTTCCGCTTGCAGCAAATATAACCACAACCTAACTTGCATGAGATTCAACAACCAAGCTACTAGTAGTTCCGAAGGGGTGGGATCCTCCTATAATAGTTAGCAGTATTGAACAAGCGAGTCATCAGTCCAAGGAAAGAAAAGGACCACCTTTGAAAAAAAATGAACTCGCTAGGCCTTTAGAAAAAGGCGATTCTATTCATGCTTCAGATGATCTAGCTAATTCTATATACAACTATCTAATTTTTTTCTATTATATAGAAAGGCATAAGGGCGAAGGCCTATTTGGCGTTTTTCTAAAGGTAAGTGGTTAGGTTAACTTTGGAAAGGCTACTAAGGATCGGGTGAAGAATACAAAATGTCTGCTAAAGCCCACATGATAAGATTTTCAAATACGATCATGAATCTAACCATATCGAAACATTCAGCTGTCGATGGACAAATCCAGAATGTCGACCGCCAATGAAGGATATCCATGCCCCGGTTCCCAGGGTTAGGGTATTCCCTATTATGAGCCTACTCAGATCATAACTAAACTAGTTGATTCTCTTTGTTTGTCCAACTTATTGCAACCTTCGCATTTCCTGCTGATATCCCAAGTATCCAAGTTGCCCCTTTTGGCTACCCACGACATTGGTTTTTTAGAGAATCCCATTCCTATGTCATAGGACTTGTAGATCGGCAGTACACCGGGTGGGTTTGTTTATCCTTCTAGTTTCAAGTGTCTTCTTGGATGGTTATAGAGGCCCATAGGTGTGAGATGTACGTAGGGGGTGGTGGGCGGCGGTCCCCTGGACATAGTCTTTTCAGACAGTGGCTGTTTAGTCCATGGTCCATTGGATGGTCGGTGCAAGACCAGAAATTGAAACACATTGATTTTTATCATTCCCGTTCTTTGCTTCAGGGCCTGTCCCTCTGTGTGGTCAGTAATCCATACAGCCGGGCAGCGAAGCTTACATTTATTCATTAATTATGATAGTTAACCAGGGCCTCTTTCCTCCTCCATTTTCTTCTCACTCGCAGGGGTCGGGACCCCCATAAAGGGGGAGAAAGTCGACTGAACATCTTAGCCATTGGAGGGAATTTCATCCGCATTCAATCCCCGATTCTAGTTCACCTTGGATAATTGTGTTGGGTGAATTGTGACTTATATGATCATGTCGGGTGAGAAACAACCACTTCGTCACAGTATTTACTTATAGGCTAACAGGTCACACTTTGGCCAAGTATCCTACAAATAGACTTCCGAGATCCAGAATTATTAAAGGATGGCCATAGGAATGGGCGTATTATAACATTGTAATATGTC
Source organism: Capsicum baccatum var. pendulum (assembly GCA_030864225.1). Taxonomy (NCBI): domain Eukaryota; kingdom Viridiplantae; phylum Streptophyta; class Magnoliopsida; order Solanales; family Solanaceae; genus Capsicum; species Capsicum baccatum. Next base: position 66,309,579 of record CM061558.1, on the reverse strand, counting down.
TCTCCCAACTAAATTAGTTGGTACTATAAATGTTAGAAAAAGTGAATGAAAAGATTAATAAGAAGTGAAAAGGACAGAGACACTTCCCAACCAGAAAGCAAAGTTCCCGTTGATGGTATACTTAGTGTAAGCGAGGTCTAAGATCATATCTTTGCAATAAAATCGAATCAGAAAAGAAAATCCAATTAGAGATAAGTTGCCCATGAGCATCATAGCATAGGTAAAAGGGAACGAGGAGGCAAGTCCCCTCATCTTCCGCATATCTTGCTCATCTGACATAACATGAATCACCAAACCTGTACTTAGAATAGTAATTCTTTGAAAAATGCATCATTCATTAAGTGAAAGACGCTAACCAAATAGTTAGAGATGCCACAAGCAAAGATCATATAGCCTAATTGACTGAAAGTTGAATAAGCTATGACTCTCTTTAGATTATTTTGTAATATTCCAGTGGTTGTCGCGAGGAATGACGTCATAGCTCCTGCAAAAGTAACAACAATCAAAGTCATAGGTAGGTATTCAAATAAACGGAAGCACCTTGCTATCATGAAAACGCTAGTTGTTACCATAGTATCTGCATGAATCAAAGCGAATACTAGAGTGGGACCCTCCATAGCATCAGGTGACCAAGTATGCGATCCTATCTGTGCAGATTTCCCAACAGCACCAATAAAAAGTAAACTACAAATAAGAGTTATGGCATTCAATCTCATTTTTTAAGAAATCCAAGAATTTCTGGGGGTACTAGCACGAGCAAAAATGGTGGAGAAGTCTACTATTTGAAATAGAGTAAAACAAACCAAAATCCTATTAGCTAATCCAAAATCACCTACTCTACTGAAAAGCATAGATTTTATAGCTGCTTTATCTGCCTAAAGTCGTATAAACAAGAAATGAATTAACAAATATGAAGCAAGACTTACTCCCTCCCATCCCAAGAATAATTGAAAAGAGTTATCTCCAGTCACCAACATTGGCATAAAGAAAAGTAGGAATGGATAAATAACACATAAATCAAGGGCTATGTGGATCCTTATACATATATGAAATAGAACAAAGATGGACCAAGCTACTTATGAATGTAACCACAATTAACATCACTACAGTCGAGCTATCAAACATAGGGTTAAAAGTGAATTACGAGTCAGGACAATCTGCGAATCAAGCAAGCTCCCCTTGCATGCAATGATGTAGTGGTAATCCTTTCATTCTAATTTAGTTCTCTCCATACCGTGCAGGAAGGTTTCCCATCACACGGCTCACCAACTTGATCTTTTGCGGGAATCGTATGTCCTATCACGCCTGGAAAAAAAGGTAAGGTCTCACTTTTCTTCGCCATTCAAGTGTAGGCTATTTGCCGTGCTTAGACTCTTTCTTCTCTTACCTAATGATAGAGTCCACCGCCTGCCTTAGTAGTCTCAAATAAGGCATGTAGGCCTGCCACTTTAGTAGGTGATTCACTACCGAAGCGAAGAAAAGGCTGGATAAATCAAAAGGGGTACTATGAGTTGTCTGCCCCACACATCTAACTAGCTCGCGTAGTTCACCAGTTCAACCAACTAGACCAAAAGAGTGATTCAGTCGATATAGAGGTACGCTTGAAGTAGGGGGTGTGCTGTCCATATAGGGATGGGCCCTTCCCCATAAGGCCCCACTGTCGGTGCAAAGCGCCCTCTTGCTACCTATATGTGAGGCGCCGTCTTAGCCTTCCCTAACTAGGATAGCTCCCATACCTGTAGCATTCGTGATCGGCCTCTTCAACTATGTATCAATCGAAAGGCAAAGAGGTACTACCCCAACCAAGGGAGTGGTTACATACAGTATGTCCCCATTATTCCCAATATGCTATGGTGCCTTAGAATGGGTAGGAGTGGGTCAAGTCCATTTCGCAGTGGAACAACAACCATGTTCGGATATTTTCTATTAACTAGCAATTCATCCGGTGACTTCACGGTCGCCAGTGAAGCCCCAAGAAGCATCAAACATTTCCAATAAGATCTATGGAGAAATTCTTAGATAGCAAGCACTAGCCCCCGATGCAACTTTATAAAAGGCAATCAAAGAGAATGAAACGCACATAGTGGTTATTATAGTGATTCCTTATTTTCCAAGAAAACATCTAAAATAACCTGCTACAAAACTACCAAGCAGGGGTAAAAATACAATAAGTAGATACATAATTTTGAGTCTGATCAGACAACCAAAAATTAGACAATGACAGAGCGGCATACCAGAGAAAAACAAGAAATAGGAACGAAGAACGAAAATTTACAACAACTTTTTCATAGACGTTCAAATTTCACGTGTTAAGCATATAGCTAGCATTCCTTCATAGATCTATGGATTTCACCCTAACCCAAGAATTTATTTATATAGGGAGACTCGTGCTCGCATGCTGCTAGATCAAGTTTAACTTGCTTAACGAACTCAATTTTTTTATGTATTTACCTATTGGGCCCCATTAAAGGCTTTTGTCCAATAACTCTTGCTTCTAAAAAAAAATCTATAAAGTCCTCGATAGGATTGGAAGTATCACCCCTCAAGGCATGATTCCAAGACAAAATCTTTTGAAAGAGAAAAAAATATGAATGTTTTCACTCCCTAATTTGCAGATCTCTGTTCTCACAACACAGTAACCTGTAATACTCATTCTGACACACCCCAAAATAGGGCCAGATCATATGGGAACCTCAAGCCCACATGAACCGGAGGTCACCCCGATAACCCATCAAAATCATCAATCAATCACAAGGGCCGGGTGAATCCCGACCGCATAAAAAGATAGTGGAAAACATACTACAAATCATAAATTAAACATGTCGAAACACTTTATTAGATTCATCAACTAACAAATACATCCAAGTCCACAATCATCCACAATATCTATATACAAACTGAAGTTCAGAAATGTATATGTCGGGACAAGCCCCCGATAATCGCCAAACTAAGTCCAAATAAGACTAAGTCTAAAGATAGAAAACCAAGAAGGAATGTCTTCCGAAGTAAGAAAGCTTACCACTCCCAAGTCAATGCATGAATCACTTCGATTGCGTAATTACTACATAGAAAGAGAAAAAGATGCTCCGGCCCCTATGTCACGTGGGATATAGCATCTGGAGACGGTTAGAGGTTGGAATACTAGCATGTAACTCAAGGATAAGAATAAAATAGCATCATCATTCAACAACAAGTCAATATATATCATATTCAATCACATTCATAACCTTATCCAATCATATAGACATATCACATGCTAACCAAGGGGCCAAGTCTTATCAAGACTTTGGAAGAACCCATTCATTATACATACAATGAAGGACTCCAACCTTACACACTTATAGATTCAAGTGTTTCTCATTAGTCATAGGACTTTAACCATATTCACCGATCATCAAGTAAGGGGCTCTAACCACACAAACACACCCATTTAAGTAAGGGACTCTAACCACATATACATCTGTTCAAGTGAGGGACTCAAACCATATACACATCCATTCAAGTGAAGGACTCTAACCAATCCAACAAATTTATATAAGTGAGGGAATCTAACCACACACACACATTCATTCAAGAAAGGGACTCTAACCACATACTTACATATTTTGCAAGGGACTCTTACCTCATGCCATATTAGATAAGGGACTCTAGCCCCAAGCCAATTCATTTGCTGAGGCATTTCGACCTTATGAGATCTCATTATGCAAGGGACTTTAACCACAAGTGATTTCATTAGGCAAGGTAATTTAACCTCAAGCCATCATGACTATCATTGGTCGACATTGGGACTCTAACCCTTGGTCCATGCATCCACATACATTCATTTCCATACATAAGGACTTTAACCCATTTAGCCAATTCCACACAATACATGACCACATGGTCCTCATGGGAGCCTTCATTGCTCAACCAGTTTAATAGGACAATGCCTTAATTCAACTCATCATAAAATTTAAACTATGGTCCTCAAGGCCCTTTTGAGCCATTCATAATTCATTAGCAATTGTATACCAGAATTTAGTTCAACACACAATTCAAGTTTATTTTCACGTTAGGGACTTAAAACCCCTTCTTATTCATCAAACTATCAAGGTCATCAATTACACAATACATGGCTCATTTTAACTTTGCAGTATCATTTATCAAGAATTAATGCATATTGGGCCATTGGCTTAGTTCAAAACATCATCATCGTGTAACTACACATCTTACTTAGACATTTTCACAAATACCTTGTGTACATGCCTTTACCAAGGCCAATTTCATTGTATAAATCATCAAGACTAGGGTTAATCAAGACCCACATATTAAACCACATACAACAATCATTCACGTGTATAAACTACTATCAATAACATATATAAACATAAGTCTAAGTAAGAATCATCATTAGGCAACAAAACCCTTTTTATTTTATTTCAAAACCACCATGTACACTAACTAATCCTAGCCTCCAATCCTTTAAAGAAGAGATTGAGAGAGTATTTAGGGTGTTTGATCCATCAAAATGGATTTTTAAGAGGCTACGAGATATTAGGGTTTTACACATGGTAAATGATCACAAATCCCTTATTGAAAAGCTAACAATTGAACCCATTCAGGGGTATGACTCACTTAAGTAGTCGTACCCTAGTGTACGAGTGGTACCCTTACTCATACCCTAGGATTTTCCTAGGTCACACACATTATTAAGGATACAACCATACACTTGTGAGTCATATCCAAAGGGTACGACTCAACCTTAACTCGTATCCATCAACCGTACCAAAAATAGTCAATTTTTGATTGAGGTATCACTCTATATGATTGGTCTTGGTACGACTCATACCTTAAGGTACGTTTGGTTGGAGCCTTACTCATAGTAGGATAGTGAGTGACCCTCATCATACTGCGTAGGGTATGATATAGGTTCACCAACTTGTATCCAAAGGGTACGAATAGTACCCCTAGTCGTACCAAGTACAGAGACATCAAATGAGGGAATTTTCAATGGTTCAAAGTCTAGGTGTTTCAATTATTCCCCACTTGGATCATTCATCCTCGAATGACGGGTAAGGCAAGCAATAAAAACAATCTAACATATCATAACACATCAAAACAACCTTTAAATAGGTAGAACAAGCATACAAAAAGGATGTTACAGACATTATGCTCATTATCAATCAATCATTTGCTTAATCGTCTTTGGGGCTCAAACCCATGATTTATCAAAAACACGTGTTAATTTCAAAGCTTGGGGACTTAAAACCATTACTTATCAATACATACTCATTTCACAACTTAGGGACTTCAACCAATTAACTTATCAAGGATACTTACTCAATTCAAGGATTATGACTCAAACCCATGGTCTAACATGATACAAATCACTCAACATATTTGGGAATTTAACCTATTGTCTATCAAATATATAAATCAAAGCAAGGAGATCAACATATACCTCAATCCCAAGTTTTCAGAATGGGAAACAAATGCGGATACCTGGACTTCATGTCCTCTTCTACTTTCCAAATAGCTTCCTCGGACTTTTGGTTCCTCCATAGAACCTTCACCAAAGCCACCTCTTTCTGATCCAAGATCCTCATCGAGATCTACTCATAGGACAAAGAGTTTGAAATACCGACATCTCTCAAAGGAATAACCAATGAAGGAACACCCACACACTTCCACAATATAAAGATATGGAAAACTGGGTAAATGGAGTTCATGCTAGAAGAAAACTCCAACTCATAGGAAATATTGCCAACCCTCTTCATAATAAAGTAGGGACCAACATACTGGGGACTAAGCTTCCCCATTTTAACAAACCGCATCACTATCTTCACGGGAGACACTTTCAAGAATGCCTAATCACCAACACTAAAATCTAAGTCCCTACGTATCACATCCATATAGGACTTTTGGTGACTTTGAGCGGATTTCAATCTATCATGAATCACCTTCACCTTTTCTAAGGATTGGTGAACTAAATTGGGGCCAAGCAATTTTCCCTCGCCAACTTTATACCACCTAATAGGAGATCGACATATCCTACCATATAATGCCTCAAAAGAAGCCATGTTAATACTAGAGTGGTAACTATTATTATAGGCAAACTCAATTAAAGGCAAGTGGTCATACCAACTACCACCATAATAAATCAAACAAGCCCGCAACATATTCTCCAATGTTTGGATGGTCCTTTCCACTTGCCCATCCATTTGTGGTTGGAAAGTGGTACTAAGGCATACTCAAGTACCCAAACCCATTTGGAATGACTTCCAAAAGTGGGATGAAAATAGAGGAACATGATATATGATGATCAAAACCGAAGCACCGTGTAACTCTATGATCTCTGTAAGATACAACTTAGCATAATCTTCCTCTGAGTAATTAGTCCTCATGGGAAAAAAGTAAATGGACTTGTTCATTCTATCAATAATAACCCAAATAGAATCACATTGATTTTGAGATTTAGGAATATCGATAACAAAATCCATATTAATTGCCTCCCACTTCTATTCGGGCAACACAATTTATTGGTACAACTTGTCAGGCCTCATATGTTCAACTTTTACTTGTTGACACATCATGCACTAGGTCACATAGCTAGCCATATCACGATTTATATTTCCCCACCAATATAAATTCCTAAGATCGTGATATATCTTGGTAAAACTAGGATGTATAGCATACCGAGATTCATGAGCCTCAGTCATGACCCTTTCCCTTAATCCATCAACATCAAGAATATATAGCCTACCTTGGTACCACAAGATACCATCACCACCAATCATAAAGTATGGAACTTTGTGTTGACCCAAATTACTCTTGATCTTCATTAATTCGGGGTCCAATGCTTGCTTCTTTTTTATCTCAACAACAAGAGATGACTAAGAGCACAAATACCCCACCATCCTCGAAGTCCTCAAGTCGAACTCCAAGATTAGCCAAATGATGAACGTCTTTCACCAATGCCCGCTTATCCTCATCTACATGGTCCAAACTTCCCATGGACAATTTACTAAGAGTATTGGCGACTACGTTCACCTTACTGGGATGGTAATGAAGACCCATGTATAGTTTTTCAACAACTCGAGCCACCTTCTTTGCTGGAGATTTAACTCCTTTTGGGTAAACATATATTGGAGACTCTTATGATCAGAAAATATATCAAAATGAACCCCATAAAGATAATTCCACTAAATCTTTAAAGCAAAAACCATGGCTAACAACTCTAGGTTATGAGTAGGGTAATTCTTCTCATAAACTACCAATTGCCTAGAAGCATAGGACACCACCCTACCAAATTGCATCAACACGCAATCGAAACCAACTTGTGATGCATCACAATATACCACAAAACCATCATTACCTTTGGGCAAAGTCAAAACTAGAGCTGAAGTCAATTTTGCTTTCAACTTTTCAAAACTACTCTCACATGCATTGGACCACAAGAACTTGACCTTCTATTGATCAAACGCATCCAGTAGTGCCATGTCAATAGTAGAAGAGTGTTGCTACTAAGCTAATCTACTATTGGGGAACTCGGTATAAACAATTTTCTGCTTCCACCTTTTTAGGCTTCACAATAGATCCCCCTTTTCTTTTCTAATTCCTTCTTTTCCTTCTACTTAGATAGAGCAATCCAAACTCTCGACATAATATAAAAAGGACCACATAACTATGTAAACACCTCAACAAACTCATGTGGACACTCCTCAGCCTAAGGACAATCTCTCAAATACATATGTTGATGTTGTTGATCGGTTTTTCTTTTCTTTACTGATTCCTCTCAATAAAATTTTCCATGTTGTACAAAGTTACTTACGGATGTATGCATATAGTCCAAGAACACTTTGGTGTGAACACCCATCAAAACAAGTAGGGTTAATAGTTCAACATTTAGGCCGTAACATTTAGCAGCCATAAAATATTGTTCCTAATAAGTTCTCTCTAAACCAAGCTAGATAGTCTTCTATCACTACGCTCACTAACCAACCTGGACTTTTTTTATTACTCCTACCAGATATCAAAACCAACCATAAGCATTATTTATAGCCATGAGTTCCCCTATGACAAAAGCTCTCTTGGGTGGGGTGCACCATTTAATCAAATCTTTAAGAAAGGGACCAATCACCTATTTGATAATCGACATGGCAATAGGCTTTGTTTCTATGACTACCTTCCCAGTCGTTTAAAGATTAAAAGAGAATGGTAAAGGCCTTATAAATAAAGAATGTCATTATACGGGGATGCAATTCGCCAAGCTGGTTAAAGAAAGCCAGCGGACCCCACCAAATTAGGAATGTGGAGGCCTCTCCTTCAAAAAGAGACCAGGGAAAGAAATAGCTATGTTATTGACTGGGCTCTTTTTTTCTCATTTTGGTTAACGTGGGCCAGATAGAGAATGAAATGTATAAAAAAATAGGGGAAGGAAGTCAGAGACTTTTTTTTTATTTAAGGGCTACTCTCTCTGCCGAAGTACCAAAGGCTTTTGAGGCATACACCTCTCTATTACAGGACCTAAAAAAAGGCTTTCACTAGTGCCCTTAGAATCTAAGTATTTTGAAGCGCCAGTAGTTGTAGCTGTGGCCACACTAACCCTTTCGTTCTTATCGCTTTGAATTTCGATCTATATGACCTCCGAGCGGTACAAAGTAAACCTTTTCCATAAAAGTAGGTGGTAACCTAACATTTAAGAATTTGTTAAAGTGAGGACCCTCTAATCTATCAATGGAAAAATCTTCATGTATATCATGATAAGGAATCTTAGAAAAGATAGATTGAGACCCCCTTCATGGTCTCACAAATATCTCTACGTACTTGTCCATGACAAGTGAGATCTTCGGTCAGCGTGCCTGGGAGCAACTCAAATAGAAAAGTATTTGGTCTTGTCTGAATTCAGGCACGACCCGCCCGTCTGCTGCTAGGTCCAAAAATGGCATCGGGCGAGGGCACCACTATGCCCCCCCCTAATGAATCTAATGATCCTTTGATATTTATTTGATTTTGACGGTTAGCATAGATCTCATGATACCAGCTCACTATTACTACAAAAAAAGCCCTGCCCACCTCTTACAGTGGATTTTAGCTCCTTTCCTTTGCTACTAGGAAAGTAAGAAACTTCTATTAACGTTGGACCTTAAGTCAAATTGATCGTGTCATGTGAAACGTCTCTTAATGATGGTTCATTAATGTCTATTGATTTAGTCTCTTTCCCCCTTCTCAACTACTAAAAAGATTGATAAGTCCCAAAAGGCCCCAAAGAATAGAAATAGAATTCAATTCACTTCCCATTATTTCAATAATAAATAAAGCATGCCCTAGGATGGGTCTTTCCAAGTTGTTCTATTCCCTCCAAGAGAAAGATAAACGAAAAAAATATTCCCAACGTGCGGAGGACCTGTTGAGAGTTTGTCTTAATAGGGAACTGTACAATCTTTTCCCTTATTTTATTGAATCAATAAAAAAAGATGTCAGTGCTACGGTCCCCCCATTGTTTGATCCAATATTGACTAGGGACGAGCCCCCACTTCCATAGATCCTTGGTTTGACCTCCCATAGTGGTCCTTTATTTTAAGAAAGCAGGACGGGGCCAATTTCTCATACTTTCTCAGTGTCCCCCCTTTCTTCGAATGCCCTACCCGGTTCACTAGGTTGTTGGATTACCAAGAACTTGCCTGCTGCTTTTGCCACCTACTTGGCAGGCGGATCACTCGTTATTCTGACTTTTCTCTCTACTGGGGCCCTCTCATTGCTTTATCCATAAGCTATGGTATCTCTACCTTGCAACCACAGGAGCCCACCCCGCGAGGCTAGAGTTGGCTCAGTGGTTAGCCTCTATTTGAATTATGTTAAGTGGTCTTTCGGTTTTGCTAGCTATAGAGAGATAATACAAGTCTTTCATTCCAGATTCCATCGCCGAAGCCATCTGGTTCACTGGTACTACCAAAAAGTCCTATGTTTACGTTACTCTTATTGATGGTTTGATTTTCTTTGACCACAAGGATCTAAGTCGTGCTTCTGGTTTCCATTCCAATCATCATGTTGATGCTAAATCTCCCCGTGCTCTACCATAAGAACTTGGAGTCCGTATCATGGTGAAGATAAGGTAAGGTTGTGATTCTTGATTACAAAATAGACCGAATGACTTCGGGTTATTGGCCCATCCAACCTGATAGAATTCATGAGTCATTAGTTCAACTATCCCACAGAGATAGGGTCGAGAAGTACCATGCATGGTTGCGCCCTGTCCTTTCTTTCTATTAATCTTACCAAGCAAGCCACCCCATCTCTACAGCTAAAAAAGGTAAGAGCCTAGCACTAGCCTTATTTATTAGTTTAGTAAAGTCAAGCTTTGGCTCCCTAAATTCTAAACAAATGGATAAAAATGGGGGAGACTTATGCAATGGGCTATGCCACCCAAACCAACTGAGGGATATCGCATATGTCTTATTACAAGCACCTACAATGTCATGATCATATTGTCTTACCCTAGTTTCTTTGGTTGTTTAATGTACGGTCGCCTGTAATAAAAAAGGTATAAATATGGAATCTTATCTACCATTTAGATCATAGAATTTATGCAGGAGATAGGGTTTTAAATTCCCAGAAAGCACACGATTATATAGCTAAAGGGAATTGGCCGCACCTAAAATCATCCCAAGCGCTGCTAATGTGGCTACTAAACTATTTCTTTGGAAAGCTCCTACTAAGATGAGAAATTCCCCGATAAAGCTGCTGCTAGTACCAGGTGAACTCATATTGGCCAAAGTGGAAGAGAAGAAAATGGTAGAGAGATTCGGCATGGTGCTTACTTAACCTCCGTGATATCTAACAAGTCGTGTCTTATGTCGGTCATATAGAATACCAACAAAGAAAAAAGGCTGAAAAAACCAGTCCATGACTTAACATTGGAAGAATGATACCTCCAATTCTATGTATGTTTGATAGAACCAAAGATTCCCCCCACTTTTCAGAGTACGCCAATTCCCCAAATCGTACAAGATAGTTACAACCTATTATACGGCTTTCTAACTTCTCTTCTTTTTTTGGTCGTTCTGCTCAGTCGATCGATGGTAGTATAAGAGATCTATCACCCCCCCACCCCCGCATTTTTTAACATAATGGCTCATTATTCTTACCCATAGTTAATATGTATCTCCTTCGGTCATACCTTAGTATCACATCATAGACCCCTACCCTAATGATATCTTCCTTATTAGTGAACCGAAATATAGTCCATAGGTTCTCTTCGATGCAGTAGGGACGAGATGACGTGACATACTATGATCACGTATAGAAGTGTTGTACTTTATCTCGGAAATATGGAACCTCTCCACAACTCCCATTCTTTTATGGGGTCCTATCGGGATAGGTAGGTCCAAGCCTTTTCCCTTTTCCTCCTTCCATAAGACCCTTTTTTCTCATTCTTGAGAGGGAAAGAAGATATGAAAGGATTTTTTTATTTTATGTGAACGGCCTTATCCTATATTGAAAGATTTTTCATGCAATACACCACGTTGAGAAAGACCAGCCTCCTATGTACCAACTCTTTTTGTACCTCAAAAGGGAGGTCCTTCTTATGATGCTATGGATGGTTGTTCAAAGTGCAAGGGGTAAACTTAGACTCGATTATGATAGGATTGTGCCCATTGGGTCTCATATTTTGGCCGAGTTTACCGTACCTTCATCCCCTATGTTAGGCGGCTGTAATATTTTGTTACGTTCTACCACTGTTAGGCCAGAATAAAAGGTTCACCACGAGCTCCCATTCTGCGACGTGGAGGCAGGATCAATACGGGAATGCCTATGATTATAGATAGGGAAAAATCTGTAGGGTTCATACAAGTACATAGGCCCCTTCTCTTCTCTTTTGGATGAATGAAGGGTTTAGAAGGCATTTTTTGATCAACGGTCCCTCAAAGCGAAGGATTAGGAAGGTAGTATGGACTTTTAGACTTCCAGCTATTTGTTGTACGCCTTTCGTGAAGCAAATGAAGGGAAGCTCTTCGAGCTTATGCTTACTCTCAGCCTCTTTGATTGATAGGAGGGTGGGCAAAGCCCCCTACTTAAGATTAATAACATAAGGTTAATTTTATGTTGTCGTAAGTCTTTGGTTAGGCTAACTACTATTGGCTAGCTACTTCTAGCTTCTATAATGGACCTTCTACTTTGGTGTAGTTTTGATTTGTATTGGTACTAAATGAACATATCAAATAAAGGCGAGCAGTATAAGCTCTTCTTTGGCCTCGAAAAAGCAGCGAAATCTAGAAGCTAGGGCTTTGTTCACCTTTGGATATGAACACTATTCCGTTCTCAGGAGAAACCCACCTTAGAGATTTAACAGCAATAAGATAAGACAACGTTCAATCTAACATAGTTTTAAGCACTGATAGCTTGTAGTAAATATCCCTATTATGAAACCAACCAAAAGCAGCCTATGGTAATTATGTAGTTAAGGTTTGGAACCCTTGCAACTATGATAGAAAGTTTTTTTCTTGTTTCCAAACCCCTCACCTTTATTTTGAATCAAAGTAGGTCTTGACTGTTGTATTTTAGTTGGTTGGTGGAAGCAATAGTTTCGTGCTATGCTTCTCTCGCTCTTGATTGTGTGAAGGCTTAGAGCCCTTTTTGCTAGGTCCAAAAGCTTCCCAAAAAACCTGATCCAATAGATATACCGTATTGAGCATAGCTGATATGAGGCTACGGATAGCTGATATGAGGCTACGGATAGCTGATCATATCATTCTATTAAAAAATATATAGAGAGAGAGAGATCCCCTAGATATACAGATAGAATAGATGTTCATAGATAAGACATTCCATTCCATTGATTTTGAGTTTTTAGGATAAAAAAGCTCGTTAATCCAAATAAATCATTCTTCTGGTCTCTCTTTTCTCCCCACCCTAAAACTAACCAATAGCACAACACCCATTCATTTCACGCATAGGAAGGCAATGAATTTCAGTTCATAAGATCGCAGCACAGCAGAGTAAAGCAGCCGCGACCCTTTTTTACCTTAGCTGGATCTTGCAGGTGCCAACTAAATGGTAGGTCGGCGGAAGATATGTGACGTTTGGAGTTCACATTCGTGGACCTGTCCCCCATGGAAGAATAAGTGATCTGTTCCCCTATGGATCATGGCCTTACAACTCGATCCCTGATGGTCAGTGGGGGATTCGATATAACAACTCTGGTTTGTTTTCACTGTGCGTTCTCGCTCGACTAGATACATGTTAGCTATAGGAAGTATGATTCCAAAAGTGACTTTGAATTACTAGTTAAGGCTCAACTACTCGCTTTACGTTAGCAGACCTACAGGTTGGGTCGGGGTTCTGTGCTCTTTCTTTCTATGTAGGATGATACCGGGGAGGGAAGGGAATGCATCGAGGTGGCAACCAAGACAACTACATTTTAGCTTTTCCCTTAAGGAGATGAGCCCAGTGCATTGGACCGATGGATAAGAGAACTGATTTGTCCTAAAATGGTCTTGGGCGCTCTACGTATAATGTAGACTCCATAAGATATATATCGATTTCTTTATGATGGATCAAGAATAGATAGTTGTCTTATCAATAGATAGAAATAGGAGATTTCCCCTTGTTCTTGAGAGATTCTCTCTCTATCTCTTTCGATCTATCATAATATATTAGGATATCTATCAATCAATTTGGAAATAGCATGCTCATCTCATTTTTTGTTCATTTTCGCCACGAAAACATAGCTGCCATAATAAGAAGCATGCGAAGCAGATAGAAATACTCACTTCACGCCCTTGAATTATTATTGACGAATGAATTGGGAAAGCTAATAGAAAGATTTGATGCTGACTTCGTAGAGCCAGTGTTGTTATTGACTGTGCATAGGTCCATCCCCCACTCCTGTCCCGGGGCACCAAGGGGCTTTTGTTTGTGGAACAGACGACAATGTTTCGCTAACACATCGAATCAAGTTTTTATTGCAACGTGCTATGCTTTCTCCCCCATTGCTAATAGGTTGATGGGTCACATGCCCGACATACATGTTTTGTCCTTGTGTGTCCATAACTTAAAATAGGTGACCTAACGTGCACTGCCCGACTAAACATACCAATAGTCACCAGATTCATATGAGCTACTGAGGAGTAAGCAATGATCTTCTTAAGATCAATATTCCTTAAAGTGGTCGAGGAATTATATATTATAGCAATCTTGCTTAAAAGTATAGATAAAAGGAGTGGAACAAAGTGTCACTTTGGGAAACATGGGTACTGAAAATATTAAAACTCATAGGTTCCTAATTTTAAAGAAATTCCTACCAAGATGACAAATCCTATTATAGGTGCCTCTACATGATCTTTGGGTAACCAAATATGAACTGGTACCATAGGCACTTTGACGGTAAAAGAGACGAAATAAGCAATCCATATACAGATTTGGCACTGCTCACTAAATTTTGTGGTTAATGAGATTTGTAAATCGGTTGTTCCTATTTGGAGAAAAATCAATAGAATAGTTAATAGCATAAAAAAATCCAAGTAAAGCTTAATGGAACAACTGACATGCTTCCTTGAACTTTATTTGTCTCAAACCCTATACCTCTATAATAATGGTAGAGTCAGGGGTGGCCCCAAAGAAAAATTCAACGATGGTGCTTGGTCGAAGCTTCAGCAGGTATCCAATCTCCTCACAAAGAATTGAACGTGAGAATTTCTTCTCATACCGCTCCGTACCGAGCTTCCGTCATCGTCCTTGACATTAAACCACTATCTATGAATGTATTTTTAGCCTGGACTAATGAATTTTTTGCTTCTCAGGTGGTGTCGAACAATGGTGCTTGTGTTGCGGGAGATGCCTGCCCATAGGGTCAATTCTATTTCTCGCCTGAAAGAACCGCTCACTAGCTAGTCGGACTAGTGGGGGAACTATCTGGAGATATATTAAAGACTATGCCTTTCAAATCGAACGCAATGACTATCTTCCAAATAAAAAAGGGCTCGTTGGGAAGAAAGATTATGTGCGGCCTATTGAGCACATGTAATGAACAGTCGGGTTTCTCACACAATAGGTCACTCTCAGAGAGAGAGAGAGAGGTGTGAAAGTAATAGCCTTATGTTATTCCTGCCCCAGACTTACGTCCTTTCCGCTACTATTATTATGATGTGAGCGGTTCAAATTGGTTGAATCTTTGTCAATCCTGGCTGAAACTTGTATGCAGCACTTGTACGGATCAAAAAGGTTTGGAACTTTTTTTTTATTTGAATCTTACAGACAGGACCCTCCCTTATTCTTGAACCCTCTACCGAGCTCTACCCTACCCATATTTCCTTGTGTTTAGAAGAGGAAAAAAATCTCTCTACCTATTGCCGATAGTCTTTCTTCGAAATTATCTGAATGGGTCGATCCTCCCATGACCTTTATTTTAGAAACTTATCCTAAGGTCTCCTCGCCAAGAGCTCCCCGTTGATGATAGAGGAAGCAACCCGTCTTCTATGGAGGGGTGGCATTTTTCTTTCATAATAAGACCTGGACAATTATCCCTACCTTCGGTAGCTTACGAGTTTACGTCCATCCATGGTCGGGTAAAGTTTCATTTCTCTTTCTCCCTTGTATCCGTTACCCAAATTTTTACAAATGTGTCCACACCCCCAAACTACTTGACAAGGAATCCTTTCTCGTAAACAAAAACCCCTACACACACCTAGGAGCACCCCTTCCTGCCATGTAGGCGAGTCGAGGTCCTACAAGTTACCCACTACTCGGAGTACCTTCCCAAAAATAAAAGATGTTTCTATTAGGTTCGGTTATTCTTAGTTGGTTTGGGCGTGTTTGACCAAAAATGCTATGCTTACATACAAGACTACCCCTTTTCCTAAAAGCTTTGTGGGGAATACTTTAGGACGATGTACAACCACCCATAGAGGGTTTACTGCGCAAGGTCCCTGTAGAGGAAAGGCTTTATCCCAGTGAATAGAAGATACTCAGCTCCGCACAACATATGGATTAACATACTTTCGGAAAGAACATATAATAGTAGAAGATCCAACATGCAGAACATGGCAATCATTATAAATTCATGAATTAGAAATGTTGTAATATACTCTTTTCCGTAACTTCTTATACTATACCAACCCAGTAAAATGCAAATAGGGATCATAAATGTGGTCAATATCATAAAGAATAAAGATATACTGTCTATACCCATATAAAAATTGATATTTTTATGAGAAAGCCATCGAAGGCTTTCCACAAATTGAGATTTGGTTTAATAAGGATCAAATTGTATCCGAAGAAAAAGGGGATACAAAAATTTAATAATAGAGGTGGACAGACCAATTAATCATATCGGTCATATTCTTGAATTTGGAATGAAATGAAGAGTAATGCTTCCTAGCACGGGACAAAGAATAAGACAAATTAGATCAGAGTAGTATTCACAAAAATGTTCTAACATAGAGTAAAATCAAACATGGAAGAGATTCATTGACAATAGTAAAAAGGTGGGTGCCTAATTCCAATGCAATAGGGTCTATCAGGCAGTCGAACCCATTCAGACCCAATACCGTCTAGCACGAATCACCCTAAGATAAGGTAGAATCTATCGCGTGCCCTCTCTCTCCATCTAGGCCAAATCCCTAATTAAGGTATTTTTGGAGAAAGCATTCCCCACCCTAGTAGGGTGGCTAAAAAGAAGGTTACGGATTTCCTACTTCTGGTGAGAAAGCATATGAAGGGAAAACCCATCCTGCACCAATGCAACCTCAATCCTCTTTTCGATCAAAAAGTGATTCTCTAGTATGCAAGATAGATTCAGAGGTGCCTGTCCTCATTCCTCTCTTGAATGAAGAACATTAGCTTGGTCTGAAGCTCTGCTCTCCTTTGCATATCCGAAAGAAGAGGGTACTCTAATTCCAAAACCAGGATGGCATACGAAATGGACTAAACTTCAGGATGGGGAATGGGCAGCTGTATGGACTTCTTCTACTTCTACTAAATATTTAACCTTATGACTATCTTCTTGTTTTACTTGCCGACCCTATGTAAAGAAGGTTACATGCTTTGATTCAAGTTGTTCATGTATTCATTATGATCAATCTTTTTGTCGTTCTTTACTTATATTAGTTAATATTTTTAATAACATAAAATCAACAAATTGATAATGGATTCTCTTTTTTTCATAACTAGTTTAGGTGTACTACCTCACGCGAGTACCTCCCTTTATCGAGTTCAAATGTTACACTAAACGGAATATTTATTTAAATAATAAAGATGAATACAATAATTAAATTCAACATCATTTGGAGAATTTATTTAATTAAGCCTAACCTTTACCAAAAAAATTTCTAAAAGATGATCGACATTCATATGCCACCTGTAAACTGCAAAAAATTAATATGATATAGAGACATCAAAGTAATATAATTAAATCTATCCTTTACAAAAAAAATTCATCAAATTCGTCCGACACTCATCTACCACCTTTAAACTGTAACAAAATAATATGACAATAGAGATATCAAAATAATACAACTAAACTTTTCCTTTACACAAAAAAAAATTCTCAAAATAGAGATATAAAAACAACATAATTAAGCCTAATCTTTACCTTAAAAAATTCCTCAAAGCCGACCGACATTCATATACTACCTGTAAATTCATCTAAGACCTATAAACTACAATAAAATAATACAATAGTGATCACAAAGCTTTAGTTTTGATGAAAACAATTGTTGTCTAAGCAAAAATTTTGACACTAAAGAATGACTTGAATGAAAACAAAGAAGATATATATATATACACACACGTTGAATTCTATTATATTGACAAAAATAGTGAAGAAGTTGAGGATTAGAAAATTAAGTATCCATCAATCTAGACATGCAATCGAATCAAGTTAGATGAGCATCAATCATATTTTCACAATAAGTAAACTAGTTTCTTCTCTAGTTTAACGTGCATCTCAATATTTATAGAAGTATTTTTTTTTAATAGAGCCCTATTTTAGGATTATTTTTCTATCATATTTTAGGAGTATTTTTCTAATTTATCAATACAAAGGAAAATATTAATTGATCATCCTTCCATATATTTTAGGAGTCCCATATATTTTAGGAGTCTAGTTAATATAATAAAACTAATTAAATAATAAATTGAATAAAATAGTGAAAAGATAATTTTGTCTAAAGAAAAATCTTTTAATGAAGGACAAAAAATTCAAATCACTTTTGTAAGGGTCTTAGCACTTTTAATAGATTATAGATTCAGTGTTTCTCTTTCATATAAAATAAATATGTGGAGTATCCAACCCTACGATGATTTCTAAGTAAACTACATATGAGGTGCATAAGCGATGAAGCATTCTAATCTACTCATGGGTGCAGAAGTGATGGAGCATCAAAGATTAATGGACAAAAAAATTTCTTCGTCAGACTCCGTATATCTCCATGGTAGAGGCAAATTTGATACTTTTCTTTTTTCTTTTAACTTAGAAATATTTGGCATAAAAGCATAACATTAATTGATCATCATGTTCTTTTTTGTATTATTTACCGTGAAACTAATTGACAGTTTTTGGCTAGCGTCCAACAACATATTTTGGTTTTATTTTCTTTGCTTATTGGATCAAATACCCATGTTAATACGTTAGTTATTTTTCATTCCTTTTCCTTGATTCTTTGAATTTGACTATCTTACCTTTTATTTATTTTCTCAAGTTCATAAAGTTAAAACCTAGAATAATATAAGCTTCTTTTTCAAAATTTTTGTTTGAAAATTTTATGTTTTGTGCCATAATTTCATTATTATATTTTTTTTCGGTCCATTAACAACAATAAAAAACTCAACGTAATCTCAAAAGTAGGGTTTAGAAGGATAGGGTGTACATAAATTTTATTTCTATCTTGATAAGGTAGAAAGACGGTATTCAAAAGACCCTCAACTTGAATAAGGACCATCAGAGTAGCTAAAAAGATATAGAAGTAGAAAGGACAAAGAAAATAATAGAAAAACATAACATAGCATTCACATTTTTTTCATTTCATCAATTTGTCTATATAAACTGAAAAGACGAATAACCCAAATAAAAATTTGATAGTGTAGCACCTGAAATTCTCAAATTCTGGATCCGCCCCTACACAATGTCTTAAAAGATTACAGCTTGGATGTTTGTCAAAAGTTTAAACAATGTGATTGTTAATTTATTTCTTCTGCGCTTTGTTTAGGTCGAAGATTAAATTTTAGCTATTAAGAGTATCATGACGGTATAACTTGAGAAAATATTAAATGAAATTAAGCTCTTGTCTTGGGCCAGTCTGAAAATCTGAATTCGAAGGTAACTTTTCAATTTTTTAGTTTTCTATTTCTGCCGATTATTATACCGATTACATTATATCAATGTTTCATTTTTATTATACACGTATTGATGTACTTTGATACATATTTGAACAATGCATTGGAAGGGGAGCAAGTTGATGTAGACATTGAATGCGAAGCATCAAGGAACGCCATGGCATCGATGACAGAATTGAGGCTTTTGAAGAGCATAATCAAGATGAGCAATACTTGTTCAATCAATATTGGGTTTCGTAGGTGATTGAGAGACCATTCAACAGTCAATGGAACTTAATTTCCACATGTGTATTCAGAATTTTGAAGTCTGAATCTTAATAATTATAAATGAGACCTTAGTCTAGGCTTTAGAACAAATATTGAATGAACAAGGCTGGAGTTAGTTAAACCCCTCCTATGTCCATATTCTCAATTCTTATTGGTTTGTTCTGCTTTATATATATTAACTTGAATCTTCAGTAAACATGATATTATCTCTTCCATGAGACAATTTGATGGTTCTTGAGTCAAGCATCTTAAACTTAAGTTTGCTACCAAAAATGTTATTTCAAAAAAATCATATTTCCTTATATGTGCTTTGATATATCCATCCAAATCTGTTTCTGCATTTTCACCTAATGTTATTGCAACAACTTCTGCAGAAGGTGGAGTTTCTTGGCTTTTTTCAACAATTACAACATATTTTCAGTGTTGGGAAAGGCAAGGGCACAATCAAAATGCATGATAGGATAGCAGCAAAAAAATATCAACTTTAAACTTTCCCTTTCAATTTGAACCAAGAAGAGACAAACAAACCAAAGCAAAAAAAATAATAGGCAGAAAATATATCAAATACACAAATACGATAAGACAAGGATAAAAACCAATCATACGAGACACCAAATTTACGTGGAAAACCCTTCAATGTAAAGAGTAAAAAACTACGGGACCAAAACCTCCACTATAATCACTAAGAGTTAAAATATTATTCTACAAAATTGTCCTCAAAACAAGTGAGAAACAATGAGCAAAACACAACAAGATAACACCAAAACTAGAGAATAAAAAGGGGCACAAATACCAAAAATGTAGCTACTGTTCGGAAATAAAAAAACAGGAGATAAAGGCCACCAAATTCAACTCCGTTAGTTCCTAATAAAATATTGAGATGAGAGGAACAATCTCTCCAAAAATCTACTCAATCTGACAAGAAACGAAGTAGAAATCGCAATTTGAAGTTGACTATTGTGGCTGAAATTTTTGGATGAAAAGTTGCTCTATGTTCTCTCTTTTGGTTGCTGAAAACTCTCTTTATGGATGTGAAATAAGACCTAAATATACATATATATATATATATATATATATATATATATATATATATATATATGACCCATAGTAATGGGTGTATGGACAAAAGTGGGTTGGTCCAAATTGGACTTTATTTATCTATATAGGAAGGAAAAAAGACCCATAACCCAACAATTCTCCCCCTCCCAACTATGTAGAGGAGACCGCCATCTCGGTGATCATGCAATAATATTCAAACTTCCATATTGGAAAAGATTTAGTCATCATGTTGGAACCATTATCATCCATATGAATCTTCTCAAGTTCAAGCAACTTAGAATCCAATACATCTCGGATCCAATGGTATCTTACATCAATATGTTTAGACTGACCATGAAATGTAGAATTCTTGCCAAGCAGTATAACATTCTGAATGTCGCAATAAAGCACATACCTCTCTTAAGTACAACCAAGTTCCCCCAAGAGTCTCTTCATCAAAAGTAATTCTTTACAAGCTTCAACGACAGCAATAACCTCAGCTTCTGTAGTAGATAGAATAATATATTTTTCCAACCTAGATTGCCAAGACACAACTCCCCCTGCAAAAGTAACCAAATACCCTGAAGTAGACTTGCAAGTATCAACATCACCAGCCATGTCTGAATCAGTATAATCATAAGGAATTGGTTCCCTTATACTAAAACACAAACTCAGACTAAAAATGCCAAAAAGATATCTTATAATTAACTTCACAGCATTCCAATGTTCTCTTCTTGAATTAGAAAGAAAATGGATAACAATACCAAATGCATGAGCAATATCTGATCTTGCTCAAACCATTGCATACATCAAACTACCAATAACTGAAGCATAAGGAACTTTCTTCATATATTTCTTCTTATCATCACTAGAAAGACACTACTTTATGCTCAATTTAAAATGCATAGATAAAGGTGTACTAAAAACCTTAGCCTTATCCATATTAAACCTTCGAAGCATTTTTTTGAATGTACTTCTCTTGTGATAACCATAATTTCTTGGCATTTCTGTCATGGACACTCTGCATGCCAAGAATCTGTCTTGCTAGTCTGAAGTCTTTTATAGAAAAAGACTTACTCAACTATTGCTTCAACTTCTGAATCCTACAAGCATTATGACCAACAGCAAGCATGTCATCAATATAAAGAAACAAGATAATAAAGTCACCATCAGAGAATTTTTGCACAAAAATACAATAGTCTGAAGTATTCTTCTTGAAGCCTTCCTGACTCATAAAGGAACCAAACTTCTTGTACCACTGCCTGAGAGTTTTCTTCAAACCATATATGTACTTCTTCAATTTGTAAACATAATTCTCTATTTCCTTGACTTCAAAACCTTCAAGTTTCTCTATATAAATTTCTTCATCTATGTCACCATAGAGAAAAGAAATTTTAACATCCATTTGCTCAACCTCTAAATCTAGACTTGCATCTAAGTCTAGAATCACAGGAATGGAGGACATTTTCACAATTGGAGAGAATAGCTCATCAAAATCAGCCCCTTTTTTTATGGTTAAAACCCTTCACAACCAATCTAGCCTTGTACCATAGACTGGGTTACCTTTATGTTTCACCCCAAAAAAACCCACCTATTTTTTAAAGCTTTTCTGTCTTTAGGTAGCTTAACTAAATCAAAGGTATGATTATCATACAAAGATTTAATCTCATCTTTCATAGCATCAAACTACTTTTTTGTTTCTTCACTTTCCATGGCCTCATCATGACTCTTAGGTTCTCCCCCATCAGCCAAGAGTACATACTCATTAGGAGGATAACAAGATAAAGGTATTCTCTCCCGTAAATCATCTAAGAGAACTCTCTGGAGAATCAATAATTGGTCACTGATCAACCGTATCAACTTGTACTGGAGCATCAATAATATCATGTTGGTCATTCTGAACATGATCATCATCTTTCATCATCATGAAGTTTTTCTTCAGGAGCAGTAGTTAAAGGAACTGGATCATCATCAACTAGACTCTCACTACTCTGAGAATAACCTTCTCAACTTTGTTAAAATCTTCAATTGTTTGGTCTTCAAAGAACACAACATCACAACTTCTAACAAGTTTCTTCTTAACTGGATCATAGAAAAGATATCCAAATTCATCATGACCATAACCAATAAAGATACACTGTCTAGTTTTAACATCCAACTTTGACCTTTCATCCTTGGGAACATGCACAAAAGCTTTAAACCCAAAGACTCTTTGATGATCATAAGAAACATTCTTTTAAGAACAAAATCTTTTGGGGACATCACCATCCAAAGCAATAGTAGGAGATAAATTAAAGGGAAAAGTCATCAAAATCACACTAAACTATACCCGAAAAGTCACTTACACACCTAAACTAACTGGATGACCTATTACATACTTATTCTTAATAAAAGTGAATTTAATTCCACCCTAATTCTGACGTGGAAATAATATTAAATAAAAAAGAAAAAGAGGAGCATCGAAAGTCAAAAATACTCTTTAAAACCCCTCCACCCACCCCCACGCCCACGTACACCCTCTCTCCTTCACCCTCTCTTTAATCTTTGTTCTGTTCTCTCTCCATCTTGTTTCTTCTTCCCTTTTTTTAATCACAACCACTTTTTTCTTGCTATGGTTGATGGGAGTAATTTTTTCATGGTAGTTCTAGGAGAGAAAAAGAGAAAATATTGAGAAGTGAAATCATCTTCGATTGAAAACTTTTTTGGTGAAACCTTTGAGATTTATCAAATTTTATTCCTCCCACCATCAAACTCATCAATCTGGGGGATCAATTTTTCAATTTATTTTTGTATTTCAATTTTTTCTCTATAAATATTTGTGCATTTTCTAAAAATTCTATCTTTTCAATATATTTTTACATAGATCTATCTTCTCTCTATAAAAATCCTCTTTTGATTTTGCTCAAAATCAATAATAGTATATTTAAATTGTTCAAAATATGTTTTGGTGTTGGGTGATGAAATTAGTGGTGAGGCATATTGATTTTTTGTGACAATAATGGTGTGTGATATTTGATTATGGGTTGTGTAATTAGATGGCGATGGTATTGCAAATTTTGGTGTTATACAATAAAGAAGATTGAATTGGATGAAATTATTGCTTGATTGTGTTGATTTTATATCAACAACATAAAAAGAAGATGATTACATTATGGTCATTCCATGGAAATTGAGCTTCAGGCATAAAAAATAGAGGAAAACAAAGGAGGAAGAAGATAAAGGGAAAAATGGTTTAAAAAAGTAAAAAATTATAAAAATTACACGTTCGGCTTGAAACTTATCTGATTGGCGCGTGTAAATCACGTAGAGACATGTGACTGACTTTGAACATTGGAGGGGGCTATTAAATTCATTTTTATTAAGAATAAGTGTGAAAAAGTTTATCGTGTTAGTTTAAGTGTGTAAGTGACTTTTCGAATATAGTTTAAGGTAGTTTTGATGACTTTTCCCATAAATTAAATACATAAGTAGCAATATTAGGTGCTTCTTCCCAAAAGAAATATGGCATCTTAGCATCTTAAAGCATACATCTAACCCTCCCAACGAAAGTTCTATTCATCCTCTTTGCTAAGCCATTCAACTGAGGAGTTTTCGGGTGAGTTTTTTAATGCCGAATACCCTTCTCTGTGTAATATCTATTAAAAGGACCAATATACTTACCACAATTATCTGCATGAATGCATTCTAATTTCTTACCTATTTTTCTCTCAACCAAGGCTTGAAAACCCTTGAACACATCAAGTACTTAATCCTTGGATTTCAAAGAAAATACCAGAGTTTGCGGGGATGATCATCAATAAAGTTACAAAGTAAAATTCTCCACCATGAGACCTTACTTTAAAAGGACCACGCAAATTAGAATGTACCAACTCTAGCAAATCAAGCTTTCTTGAAGTAGGATGACTCTAAAAAGAAACTGTTTTCTGTTTATCGGCTAAGCAAAGAAAACACTTCTTCAACTTTGCTTGTTTCACTCCAAAAAGCAAATTTTTCTTATCCAAACTATCAATCCCCTTATCAATTATATGACTCAACCTTCTATGCCATAACTCTAAGAAATATCATTCTCTGCCATGTTTATGAAGCCTCTAGAAGGGCTACGTGAAGTTAGACAACTTATTACCTTGAGCCACAATCATCGAACCTCTAGTAAGCTTCCACGGGTCAGCACCAAGGGTTTTAACATAACCCTCATCATTAAGGTTCCCTACAGAAATCAAATTTAGGTAAACATCTAGAGCATTCTTGACATTATTGAAAACTAGTTTGGAACCATTGAAACTTTCCAAATAAACAGTGCCAATGCCAAGTACTTTAACTTCATCATTATTGCCCATTATCATCCTCCCAAAATTACCTAGAGTATAAGATGAAAATAATTGCTTCTTTGGCGTAACATGAGAAGTAGCACTAGAATCAATAAACCAGCTAGACTTATCACGAACAAGATTAATGGCATTGTTACCTCAAGCAACAAGAAGATTATCATTAGCAATAATAGTAACACGGTTTTCATTATCGCCTTCCTTCTTTTATTGTCTCATATATCTCTTATGCTTGTAACAATATTTCATGATATGACATTTTTATTGCAATAGTCAGATGTCTTATTCTTGAATTTGGAATTTGACTTTCTTCTACTTTTAACTCTATCGTTTTGACCTCTAGACTTATTTCTTTCCCTCTCTTTAGTAACTAGAACATCAGAGTGTGAAGATGAAAAAGATAAGGATGATATCTTCTTCCCATCTCTTCATTTAAGGCAACACTCTTAGCATATTCCATAGTTACAACACCACTGGGAGAAGAATTAGTCAAAGAAACTCGAAGAACTCCCAAGAGTCTGGCAGAGTATTAAGAAGCCAAAGTCCCTAAATTTCTTCATCAAACCTTACACCCATTCCAGACAGCTGGTTAAGGACACCTTGAAAATTATTTATATGATTAGAAATAGGACTTCTCTTGTTATACCTAATATTCATCAATTGCTTAAGTCGAAACAACTTGTTATTTCCAGTCTTTGAAGCATAAAGTGTCTTGAGCTTGTCCCAGAAACTTCTGGCATGTGTCTCATTCACAATATGGTTACTAACATTATATGCAACCCATTTTCTAATATATCCACAAACCTGTAAGTTCTCAAATTTCCGATCCTCATTTTTCATGGATTGAGGTTTAGTAAATGTAAATACAGGAAAATACATTTTCTTGACAAAGAGAAAATCTTTCATCTTGGGAAAGGCAAGGGCACAATCAAAATACACGATAGGATAATAGTGAAGAATATCCAAGTTTAAACTTTTTCTTACAATTTGAACCAAGAGGAGACAATCAAACCCAATAAAAATAAATTATAGGCAGATAATATATCAACCACACAAATACGACAAGACAATAATAAAAACCAATCACTCGAGACATCAAATTTACGTGAAAAACCCTTCAGTGTGAAAGTAAAAAAGCACGAGACCAAAACCTCCACTATAATCACCAATATTTATGATATTGTTCGATAAAAATTTTCACAAAATAAGTTCCAAACAAACAGCAACAACACAACAAGAAAGCACCAAAACTAGAGAAAAAAAGCACAAACACCAAAAATACCATTGTTGTTTGGGAATGAAAAATAGGAGATACAGGACATAAAATTCAACTCCGTTAGCTCCTAATCAAATATTGAGATGATATAAACAATCTACCCAAAAATCATCTCAATCGGACAAGAAACAAAGCAAAAATCGCAATTTGAAGTTGACTGTTGTGGTTGGAAGTTTTGAACAAAAATCTGCTCTATTTTCTCTCTTTTGGCTGCTAAAAACTCTCTTTGTGGATATCAAATAAGACCTAAAAAGATTTATATATATATATATATATATATATATATATATATATATATATATATATATATATATATATATTCCTCATTGTAATAGGCCTATGGGCAAAAGTGAGTTGGTCCAAATTGGGCTTTATTTATCCACATAGGAAGGGAATAAGACCCATAACCCAGCATTCAAGTGATAAATCTCAGCAGTACAACTCCAAAGGCATAAATGTCTATCTTGGAAGTCATTGACCCTGTCTCAACAAACTCAGGTTCCATGTATCCTATCGTTCCCATAAGTTCTCAAGTTGTGTCTTCACATAAATAATAGAATGGGATCAATAATGTTTCCTTTAAAGAATTTTGCTTATGAGACATTATTCATAGATTTACAATAGTTATTTTCCTCATAATGTTTTGTTATTCAATTCCAACATTTTTAGGTATGTGAGTATTTTTTGTTGAAATTTCAACACATACACAGATGCAATGCACAATGGAAAAATAAATAAAAACGTACCTTCAGTCATTACTGTTTAAGTGTTTTGAAGAATCACTTTTGTCAAAACCTTATAAAGAAAAGATGCAAAGAGACACCTAAGAATCTTTTGACGTATGCCTATCAAAGTTATGCCAGAATGATGGAGTCATAGGCATATTTTTAGGTAGGCAAGGGACTCTTAGGCAAATAACTTTAACCCTAGAAACTTTCATAGTTATTTTTTGCCATCAAGAAAATACCATATATACATAACTTGGAGGAAAAATAATTTAATACTTTACTTGGGAGACAAGGTAAATTTCTTACCAAAAATATATGGGTCATTAATACATAATATTCTTACATTCTCCCACTTGACCCACATATCAAAATCAGACAATCCTATATGAGTAAAAATAAACAATATGGCCATAAACACATATTCACTCAACTTAATAGTTATGCAAAAATCACTTTTATCAAGAATATATTAATACAAGAATCATGGAGGTTATTCTTTTAATCAAAAACTTATTTCCATTTATTACAATGTAAAATACATTCTAAATAAAGTGTCCATTAACTTTATAAATGAGCTTCATATAGGTCATTTAGAGTCCAACTTTATTTGATCCAATGATCACTTTATAATACATGAAAATCAAAATATGCACGTTCATGTATATAAAAATAATAATGTCTAGAAAAATTATTAGAGAATATAGCAAGATTAGAATGAGTTACTAATTCCCATACAGGTTACATGATTCTTGAAAACATTAGCTGGTAAACCTTTAGTCATAGGATCAGCAATCATCAAAGTAGTTCTAACATGTTCAAAACTCGCATCTTGTTTCTTGACATGATCTCTAACCATTAAATACTTTATGTCTATATGCTTACTTCGACTGCCACTCTTATTATTCTTCAAAAAGAATACCGCAGCTAAATTATCACAAAATAATTTTAATGGTCTTGTAATAGAATTGACAACTTTAAATTCTGAAGTAAAAATCTTCAACCATAACGCCTGTGATGTAGCTTCATAGCATGCTATAAATTCATCTTCCATTGTGGATGTTGCAACAATGGTTTTCTTAACACTTCTCCAAGACACGGCACCTCCAACAAGAATAAAAATATGTCCAAAAGTATATTTATCACTATCTTTGCATCCACCCAAATTGGAGTCTGAATACCTAATGACTTCCAATGAGTAAGAATATCTGTATGTAAGCTTAAGATCCTTGGTTCCTTGTAAATATCTCAAAACCCTTTTGTAAGTTTTTCAATTATCAAGACCAGTGTTACTTTGATATCTATCAAGCATGCTTACTAAAAAGGCAATATCAAATCTAGTGCAGACCTATGCATACATAAAGATCCCAACAAGTGAAGCATATGGAATGCCTTTCATTTTCTCTTGTTTCAATGCATTTTGTGGGCATTGATTCAATAAGACTTTGTCACCTTTAATGATAGGTGCTGCTATAGGTGAACAGTCTTTTATTTCATATCTTTCCAAGATTCTTTCAATGCAAGCTCTTTAAGATAGTCCAAGAAATCATTGAGATCTATCTCTATTAATTTCTATGTCAATGACACATGAGGTTTCACATATATCGCTCATTTCAAAATTTTGGATAAGAAATTATTTCGTCTCATGCAACAACCCCAAATCATTACTAGTAAGTAAAATGTCATCCACATATAGGGCTAGAAAAATATATTTACTTTCACTTAAATTAAGGTATATACATCGATCAATGACGTTCTCTGTAAATCTGAATGAAGAAACAACATTATGAAATTTAACATACCATTGGCGGGAAGCCTATTTTAGTCCATAGATAGATTTATTCTTCTTACAAACAAGGTGACTTTCATTCTTATAACTTAATCCTTTAGGCTGATGCATGTATACCTCTTGTTCAAGATCTCTATTCAAGAAAGTCATTTTCATATTCATTTGATGTAGCTCTAAATTAAAATGAGCTATTGATGCTATGATTATTCTTAATGAATCCTTCTTTGACATAGGAGAGAAGGTTTCAGGATAATTAATATCTTATTTATGAGTGAAACCCTTGGCTACAAGTCTAGCTTTATATCACTCAATATTACTAGATGAGTCTCTTTTGGTTTTATAAACCCATCTAGATCCTATAGTATAGACTAATTTTGATAATTCAATGGGATTTCAGACTTTATTTTCAGCCATAGATTCTATCTCTTTTTTCATGGCATCATACCAAAGTGTGGAGTTTTCTCCACTAATTACTTATGAAAATGAACATGGATCATCTTTTAGTCTAATATCATAATCAAACTCTTAAAGATATACAACATAGTCACTAGAAATTGTTGATCTACAAACTCTTGAGGGTCTTCTTACTTCCACTGGTTCAGGTGATTCTTCAATAATAGATTCTGGTAAAGTAGGTTGTTCTTCATGTGGCTCATCTAGTGGTGGTGGCTCTTGAAATTGTTTCTCTTCAGGTAATTCATGAGAATTTAATTGATTTGCATTTAAATTTTCAGTATAT
Source organism: Capsicum baccatum var. pendulum (assembly GCA_030864225.1). Taxonomy (NCBI): domain Eukaryota; kingdom Viridiplantae; phylum Streptophyta; class Magnoliopsida; order Solanales; family Solanaceae; genus Capsicum; species Capsicum baccatum. Next base: position 66,280,109 of record CM061558.1, on the reverse strand, counting down.
AAAGGTACTATAAGTGGTTCTCTTATCTCTTTTAGTTCCACCACTTGAGTTGAACCACTCTCACTTACTTTATGTTCCTCAAGAAATTTAGCACTTCTAGCCTTAATAATTTCAGGAGAATGAAAAGGACAATAAAACCCAAATCTTTTAGAGTTAACCACATAGCCTATAAACAAATCACTTACTATTCATTCATCCAACTTTTTTAAATATGGATTATAAATCCTTATTTCAGTTGGACATCCCCAAACGTGTAAGTGGCTTAAACTAGGTTTCCATTCTTTAAATAATTCAAAAGGTGTCTGGGGGACATCCTTGGATGGAACTCTATTTAAAATATACACAGTAATTTTTAAGGCTTCACTCCATAAGGATAAAGATAAACTTGATTTGCTAATCATGCTTCTTATTATGTCCATTAATGTTTGGTTTCTTCTTTAGGCCATACCATATTGTTGTAGTGTTCCTGGTATGGTATATTGTGCAATTATACCTTCTTTTTCAATGAACTAGCAAGCAGATCTTTAACTTATCCCTTTTCTGTGTACCTACCATAATATTCTCCACCCCTATCAGACCTTATAATTTAGGTCTGAGCTCCAATTTGTTACTCTACTTCTATTTTAAAAACCTTAAAAGTATCAAGTGCTTCTAATTTATTAAACAAAAGATAGATATACATATATCTTGAATATTCATCAATAAATGAGATGAAATATCTTTCACCATTCAATCAAGGTATAGAAAACGATCAACAAATATCTGTATGTATGATCTCAAGCAATTGAGAACTCCTTTTGGCACCTTTTGTGGATTTGTTGGTCTTCTTACCCTTTATGTAGTCCACACAAGTCCCAAGTCATAAAAATCAAGAGCTCTAAGAGCTCCATCATTAACTAACCTTTTGATTCTTTCAATAGAGATATGTCCTAATATCTTATGCCAAAGACTTGATGAGTTCTCATTGATAATACATCTCTTAGTACCAATTTATTTATCAGGTAGAGTGATGACATTACATTCAGTCATGGGGGCCAGCTCAAATTTAAATAACTTTCCATACATATTTCCAAGAGCAATAACTTTATTGCCTTTCAAAAGTTTCATTGTGGACAAATGAAAATTGAAATCATAACCACCTATGAATAATCTAGAAACAGAAGTTAAATTCCTAGAATATGATGGAATATGAAAAGTGTTTTCTAAATATAATTGAAAACCATCTTTTAAAATGACTCTATACGTCCCCACGCTTTCCACATGTGATGTCGTCCTATTGCCAAAATATTATTTTGTTTACTTTTCGTCGACTTTTTTAGAGTTAGAAAACCCTGCATGATTTTGACCGTGTGAGTTGTGGAACTAGAATTAATCCACCATGTATTATCAGAAATGTTAATGGAACTAGATTCATAATATACAAAGGTAAAATTACCTTTTTTATGGAGCCACTTTTTGTATTTCAGGAAATCTTTCTCTTAGTGTCCCTTTTTTTTGCAAAAACGACAAGTGTCTTTGTCAAGACTACCCTTCTTCTTTTTCATAGGAACATTTTTTCCTTTTATTGCATTTTTCTTATCACGAGTCACTAAATTTGCACTTTTGGGTGCCTCATGTTTCAACCTCTCCTCTTCTTGCACACACATAGTCAAGAGTTCATTGATTGACCATTCATCTTTATGTGTGTTGTAAGATATCTTGAACAGACCATATTTCATAGAAATAGAGTTGAGAATAAAATAGAAAAGAAATTGTGAAGACACATCAACCTCCACGGACTTGAGTTTAGTAGCAATATCTCTCATCTCCATAATGTGCTCACGTACTATATAACTTTTATTAAATGTCATACTTGAGAGCCTCTTCATAAGTGTGTTGGCCAATGCCTTGTCAAAGCTTACAAGTAATTCATCAAGTGCCTTCATGTAAGATTTGACATTGTCATTGGTTAGAATAGAACCCCTAATGCTTTGACTTATATGAGCCTTTATGAGTATTAATGATGTTTCAGCATTTGATGAAATATTTTGCATCCTTTACAAAGGATAATTATATGTTTTCAAGCAACTATTGAGGTATTTGATGCTGGTTTTTAATTGCTCTCAGGTAAATTCTTAGGAGAAGGAATAACTTGGAAAAGCAGGAACTGTTTGTGTATGATGGACTAACTGATGGGTCATCAACCTTGTGATGGACTATCACGGAGTTCGTTCACCTTAAACAGAATAAAGGTCATCAAGGACATAAGTGATGGTCCAAGTGACGGACTGTCAGGCCAGTGATAGACTGTTACTGTGTCTGTCGGTCTTAAACAAAATGAAGATCATCAAGGGATGAAGTGACGGACTAGGAAATAGACTGTCAGACAATGATGGGACATCACCTTGGCTGTCAGAGCTAAAAAAAACAAAGATGATTTAGAATCCAAGTGACGGTCCAAGTGATAGACTGTCAGGCCAGCGACTGACCATCACCTTGGCATTCAACTGTGATGCGGCAGACCATTTTGAATTTTAAATCTACGCTTCCTGGGAACATATAAATACCTAGTTTAGGGTTAGATTAGGTATGTTTGACTGCTGAAAAATTTTGTAACTGACAATTCTCTGAGAACAAGATCTTTGCTTTGGGTTTTTCATTTTACTCACCATATATCTAAGATCTAGAACAATCCTTTGTATCTTTGTAAGTAATTTATGAATTGTTTATGATAATTACAATGGTATCTTACTTTTATATTATGTGTGACTAAAACTCCCATAAATAGGATTATGGGAGCCTTGTTGTGAATTGTTGCTAGGGTTGTGAGAATTCTCAAATCCCTTAGATAATTGCAATCGCATAATCTTCTCTTCAAATTAATGATCGTTCTTGGTTGAAAACTTGAAGGGTGTGCCCATGAACACTACTTCTTTGAGTAGAAAAGTTGGTGTTGGTAAAAGAGAAGAATTACAAGAAATTCAAGGGCTTTAACCTTCGGGTTATTGGTTGATGCCTTAACAGGATTAATCCACTTGAGGATTTAATTGAACATTCGATAACACTCTTTAAGTTTGAAAGAATTAAAATGTAGACATCTATTAAGGTTGAGAAAGAAATAGATAGACTTTCTTTCTTCTCCTATTTAAACTAGACAACCATCTTTTCTAATTCATCAGTCTCAAGTTCTGAATTCTTACTCAAGTTATGAATTCTTACTCTCCAATTCATAAGTGATAATTAGTTGTAGTCTATGAAATTCTTTGAAAAGTGAAGTGAAGCATCAATCACAAGGTATGATATAAACTTCTTATCTTTGTTTAACACGCTAAGCATGCTACAATGTAAGTTGATTTCATTCTGAAGAAGTAGTGGTATTGAATATTATTGAGGGGTCGAACACTAATATAATTTTTTCTGGGTAAAGTCTGAGTAACCCATATTCTAAATGTGTCAAAAATTGCTTGAAAGAGTAGTTGTTTGCATAATTTTTGCAATTAACAAACTGATATACATCAGGTATTTGACAAAATGTCTTAAAGAAGAATTGAAAACTATAAAAGCATGACCGACGGTTAAAGTTATGGACCGTCAATCCTGTGATAAACTGTCAACCCTGTGACGAACCATCACAAAGACCGTCGCCACAAAGAAACTTGGCATGCTTTCTATTTAAGCATTAACAAATAGAGTGATGATCCATTAGCTATACCATCACTGAAGTACTGAGTTAGTGACTTTCTATTTTGCCTGTGACGGATAAGGTGATGGGCCATCACTCACCCGATGAACTGCCAGTTAAACGCAATGACTCAAATTTTTTTTTTTGCTTCTTGAAAATTTGTACATATTTTAACTAGGAGGTGATTTTGTTCTATGTTCAAGTTGAATGACTCAAAAACTACCTTTACAAAGAGGTGATGGCCAGTCTCAATAGTCTCGAGACACCACTACTCAAAGAGGTAGAGGTAAACCGGAACGCGGTGAAGAAGCACTATCCTTTAACACCCATCAAAGTAACAAAAGAAAGCAAGTGCTCTCCAGTATGAAGAGAAGAGAGAAAGCAAGAGTAGCAGCAGCACAAGTTCTAGCCTCGATGAGGAAGGGGTTAACACTTCAAACCCTTACCAAGTTAAGGTGTCAGAACCTGAAGAGGGAAATATAATCAAAAGTAAACACCCAAAATTGCGGGAATCTATTTAGGGAAAGATTGAGGGTGAGAGGAAACACTTCTATGATGGGCTTCAGCTAACACAAAATAGATCAATAAAGCGGCCCATCTCAGAAGAATACCAGATAGTCACTTTTGATCTTCATAAGTATTTAGAGCTGGAAAGGAGGTTCAATGAGTACGAGTTGGCAAGTTTGAGAAATCCCTTGGATCATGCTACCCAAATCAAGTGCAGGATTTCCTTAGCAATTACTTGGCACTACTGGAGAAGGATTGTCAAAAAGGTACTAGATTGGCTGACATGAGAAATAGAATTGAAGTTCCTGTAAGAGGGGTGACGATTGATATTTTTGGTTGTATGTTGAACAGGATGTTGTTTGCACCTGATTATGAAGCACTAGCTTCCACACCAGAGCTCGAGCATCGCATGTTAATAGCTTCTAGCCAAAGGCCCTTTTTGGCTAGACTTCGCACTGATGACGGTAATCTATCATAGGTGCTAAATAAATATAGAATTGCTATGTCAACCCTAATCTTTAGGGTGAAGTTTTGGCGGGCCATTATCAGATTGAGACTGATTCCAACTAGAGGAGATGCTAACTTACACAACCAGAGACCAGTGCTAGTCGCTAGTATGATAGAAGGATTAAAGATTGACTTCGTCCATATAATTGTTGATGAACTATCAATCTATGCTCACAAGACGGTAAGCGCATTACCAATCTCATGCTTGATTATAGAGTTATGTAGATAGGCTAATGAACCTTCACTCAGGGGAATGGATAACAATGCCCGAGCAATCAAAAGGTAATACATTAAGCAGACAAAGGATGATTCAAAGTATGATATGTGCATCCATAAGCCACCTGCAAATGATTCAAAGTCTGAACTAGCTCTAGAGACTTCAGGGATGCCCCCAGGTATGCCATTACCATTAACTACTTATGTGCCACTAGATTATGTGCCATTGGGTAATTTTGTAGGTCCAGAATCAATGCCTCCGATGAGAGAGATTTTAGACACAGCGTCTGTCCCACCAAGATATTTAGAGTACAGGTTGACACAAGAGAGCTTTGCAAAAACTATGAAAGCCCAGAAGAAATTTGAAAGGAAATTGAATGCTTGGTCAAGAAAGTTGAAACCATTTGTAGACAAAATTATTGTTGAAGCTCTCAAGACGTATGAGAACAAACATGCTAGGATGGATAACATAAAATAGCAGGTGAACAACCGGTTGAAAGAGCTATCTATTCCAGACTTTGCAAAGTTCATGGCAAAATATAAACAGGCACAGGTAGATATTACAGAGTTGAAGAGAGAACCACCATTGACTGCATTTGATCTTTCTTTAGTGATAAGTGATGAATAAGATGGCCTTGTAGATCTCATGGGTAGTCCACTCAAGTACAAAGGTAAAAACATTGATGAAAGTGGCAACATAAGATCGGAGAGGAAAAAAAGGTGCCAAGATAAAACATCAAAAGAAAGACAATTAAGGAAGGAATTAAAAAGATAGAAAAGAGATGATGAGAAGAGAAAGAAGAGAGCCGCTGATGAAACAGTGGGATTTTTCACAGGTTTAGCTCAAGGAAGAGGGCATGTGCCAGAACCAATTCCTATTATGATACCTCCTACTGGGGAGGAAATTGTGTTGAATACCCCGACTACTAAGGGGGTTACTGCTGTTATACCTAAGGCTGAGTATACCTCACTTGACTCATCTGATTCACAAGCCTATGGGCTTTCCAAGTATTCTACTCTCTTGTACTTAATTTTTGATTCATTGAGGACAAAGCATTTTTTAGTAGGAGTGGGTACCTTTTATAAGGATTGGGTCACCACGGGGGTTTTTGTTGCCTGTGTTCTTTTCCCTCGTGTGCTATCTAGTAGAACTAACATATTTAGGTTGTTATTTTTCTATTTGTGTAAATGTTGTTTCATGATTATAAATATGTTCTTTTCTGTTGTCATCTTTTATCTCTATTGAAAAAGAATGATGTGGTAAAAACTGTGAACTTGTTAGTTTATGAAAATATATTTTTTTGCTTGATGTGTGATGATCAACCATTATGGATCTGTGATTGGCATTAAAGGGTTAAATTAGAACAAGCATAATCATATAATGTAAGTCTGAGAATCTGTAGTATAAGTATGAGCTCATTGCCAGTGTGTGTGAGCATTTGATATTGTTCTTACATTATGTGCACCGCTAGAACTTGCCCAATTCATTTGTGTAACTTTGTGGTTGATTTAAGATAATAGGATAGCAGGCCCCTTTCAATTATTAGTCCACTTAACCTTAAAAAAAAACCACCAAAAAGATGTAACTTTTCCTTTGAACCTTTTTTGAGCCTCTGTTTTTATTTATTCAGCCCCAACAATTTTGATTCACTCTCTTTAGGATTTTAGCACATGATTTTTGCCCTGGTCCATTCTTGGATATTAGACACCTTAACTAATGTAAGTGGTTTGAGTTGTGAAAAACTGCCACATCCGGCCTTGATCTATTTAGATAATATGCACCTCAACTGACAATATCAACAAAGTTAAGGGTGGCTAATGTAAACCAAAAATAAAAGGGGGTTATTTTAATACTGTTGGATCATTAATATAGATTGTAAGAGAAACTTAAAAGAAATAGTCATGGTGAGTAATAAGTTAGGGTAAAGAGGGTGAAGTCTGTACTTGAAGTCCCTATCCTAAAATCCTTCCCCACCTATCACCGAAGCCTCATTACAAGCTATACAAAGTCCTGTTTGATCCTTGAAAGTCGACCATAGTCTGCGTAAGATGATAAGGGCAAGCTTATGGGTGTATGCGCTATATTTGAAACTTCATTTGTGAGAGTGAGAGTTTTAGTTGATAGTCTGCGGGTTAAATGAAAAAGTGTGGCGGACTTCTTTGAATGTGAGGGCAATCTGAGTTGTACTTGTCATTACTGATTTTGTTAAGATGTTATATCCATGAGCATGAAAGTGTTGATTTGTAGAAATAATTCCAATTATGGATCCTAGTGTGTTGAGACTTCATGAGTAAGGTACCAATTAAGTAGGTGTGTAATACATAGTTCAATAGTTCAAAACTCTTCATTGTTCTTGGTTATGCATGTAATGTGGTGATGAGTTGCTTGAGGACAAGCAATTGTCTTAAGTTGAGAGTGTTGATGTTTCGGCATTTGACAGAAAATTTTGCATCTTTTACAAGGGATAATTGTATGTTTTTAAGCAACTATTGAGGTATTTGATGCTGGTTTTTAATTGTTCTCGGGGAAATTACTTGGGAGAAGGAATAACTTGGAAAACCAAGAACTGGTCATGTGTGATGGACTAACTGACAGGTCATCGACCTTGTGACGGGCTGTCACAGAGTCAATCATTCTTAAATAGAACAGGGGTCATCGCGGACCCAAGTGATGGTCCCAGCGATGAACCGTCAGGCCAGTGATGGACTGTCATTAGGTCCTTCGGTCTTAAAAAGAGATCATCAAGGGGTGAAGTGACATACCAGGTGACGGACTGTCTGTCCAATGATGGGATGTCACCTTGGCCGTCAGAGCTAAATAGAACGAAGATGATTTAGAGTCCATGTGATGGTCTAAGCAATGGGCCATTAGGCCAGTGATGAACCATAACCTTGGCCATCAACTGTGATGCGGCAGCCTGTGTTTTGGATTTTAAATCTACACTTCCTGGGAATATATAAATACCTAGTTTAGGGTTAGATTAGGTATCTTTGACTGCTGAAAAATTTTGTAACTGATAATTCTCTGAGAACAAGATCTTGCTTTAGGTTTTTCATTTTACTCACTATTTATCTAAGATCTAGAATAATCCTTTGTATCTTTGTAAGTAATTTATGATTTTTTTTATGATAATTACAATGGAATCTTTCTCTTATACTATGTGTTGCTAAAACTTCCATAACTAGGGTTATGGGAGCCTTGGTATGAATTGTTGCAAGGGTTGTGAGAATGCTCAAATACCTTAGATAATTGCAATTTCATAATCTTCTCTTCAAATTAATGATCTTTATTGGTTGAAAACTTGGAGGGTGTGCACATAAACACTACTTGTTTGAGAAGAAAAGTTGGTGTTGAGAAAAGAGAAGAATTACAAAAAATCCAAGGGCTTTAACCTTCAGGTTATGGGTTGATGCCTTAACAGGATTAATCCACTTGAGGATTTTATTGAACATCCGATAACACTCTTTAGGTTCGATAGAATTAAAGTGTAGCCATCTATTAAGGTCGAAAAACAAATAGAATGACTTTAGAGTTCAATTATCATTGCAATCGGAATAGTTGATTAGGGATTTGAAATAACTCACAACCTTGAATTCATTAACACTTTGGTGACCATAATAATAGTTTACTTAATCTCATTGAATTCACTCTACAAAATACTCAATAGTTCAAATACAAATTGACACTGTCAACAATATATGTTAACCATATAGCCCTCTTTATTTGTAGAAATCTTTGATCAATAGTCTATTAATTGTCATATAACTTAGTTAACACCATATTCTATAATACCCCATATTTCCCTAACATAATTTAAGTCCCAATACATGAGTATTCATATAAAAACTTTTTAAACACTCATTATTTTCTAGTTTAAAGCCTACCATTGGGTAGTAAATTGAATTAGCTTTCCAATGATATAAAATTCACCTAAATCTAATAACTGGGTAAGAAGTGTTGGTGATTCAAAGTTTTAGTCGTTAAACCTCATCATTTTAACCGTTATCTCATTGCTTAGGCAGCCCAAATGACAATTGTCAATTTCCAGTGTGACTCCACGATCATGGCGTGTCGCGAGTAGGCCAATTTCCTATTTGTCAATTTTCAGTGGGCTTTCGCAATGTTGGCGCACCGCGAAGGTGGCCAAAAATGGCATTCAAAGGATTACCGTGTTAGTGGCGTGTCTCGTTGTCAGCCTAATTCCCAATTTTTAGTTTTAAGTGACACGGAGCGATAGCGCGCCGTCGCGCCAGGTGCCCATTTCAGAAAAATTCAACGAAAAATTAATATTTCATTCAGGGATAAAACAGTCCTTTTCCCATTATTTTAGTCCGCCCAAGTGTGATATTTAATCCTGAAAAACATTTTTAAAATCATTCGTTAATTAATTTCCCCCAAATTAAAAGGGATTCTCTCCCAATCAAGAACCCCAACTCTCAAATTCAAGGTCAATCCTCAAGAATTCACCAAGAACTTCAAGAAATCAATCAATTAAGGTATGTTAGACGTTCATCCATGGATGTCTTTCATCCAAGGAGTTCAAGCAACTCTTTTAAATTATAAAATTGTGATCTTTTCAAGTTATTATGTTTTAAATTGTGATTTCACCCATGAATCTCCATGAACCATGATTTTATACCATGTTAGCATGAAATTATTGTTATTGTTCAATCCTCCATGTTTTAATATTACAATTTATTGAAGTAAACCATGATTAAATACCATTATATCGAATTTATGCTATTTCTATAAGTTGCATGACATTCCTATGATTGTTTTAAACCATGAACTACAAGTGTTTAAAAAAATGCCTACAAGAGTGATTGATTTAATAAAAATCTTCATGCTTTGTTCCCTAAGCTTTAATGTCTTTTTAGTATTGTTGTTTTGAGTCCTGGGGGTATTGAATACCCGAAAACATAGTTGTTTATTTAGTCTAGTCTCAGTACATTACCGAATAGTCTCCATATTATATTATGAGCATTATCATAATAGCTAGATATCAGTCATTAAACTCAGAACAGTCTAGTATCTCAGTTTCTTTCAGTTGGGAGTAGGATTTAGCACCGAGCGAGTACAGGGACGAAGACTTCCCCGTCAGATAGGTAGAGTCGTTAGTAGCAGTCCGTATACTTTATAACTACATAGCCAGAGTAGGATATGAGTAGTCACTCGTCAGAATAGGCTTGATTATCTCGCAGGGGTCACCCATCAGTTCAGGTTTGACACCCGTAGTCCTTTGGACATTATATCAATTTAGTGGATTCGCATAGCCATTTTTAGTGCCCGTGGCACGGTATTAACACCCTTCTAACTAGGGTTATGGGTTGGACCTCAATTAGCTTAAATTGGGGAATATCGGTTAGATAATACCTCCCACAGTCTTAGATATAGTCTCAGTTATAGTCTCAATTTAGTTATGTAGTTTTAGAGTAATTTGGCCAAAGTATACAGATATCAATATTTTGTCAGTATTTTAGTTTACAAAATTTACTCAGTCCATGTTATATGCTTGGTCATGCATCCCCAGTGTCCACATATTTTCACTTATCTTCAGCATTTACAGACTATCATGCATACTCGGTATTTACAGATTTCTCCATATCTCCAGTACCTATAGATTTTATGTTCTCTACTCAATACTTTATGTTTTACATGTATAATCAGTTAGTTATTTTTATTCCTATTCATGAAATCATACATATCAGCCTACCTCATTTAGCATACTAGTACATTCAAAGTACTGATCGTATACCTTTCTTTTATACTATGATGTATCATATCATAGGTGTTGACGCTCAGCTCCCGGATCGTACTTAGTCCCTTAGATCATCAGCAGTACAGTAGTAGTGGTGAGTCATCATCATTCAAGGACAGATTATATTGCTTCATGTCATTATCTTTGTAGTTAGTAGAGTTTTTTGGGGGCCTGTACCATCAACTCACAGTATTCAATTTAGAGGCTTTTCGGACACTACTGTTAGCTATTAAGAATATTCATCTTTCAGTATTATGCTAGATTAATAATTCAATACTCTTTTATTATTAAAACCTTATGGCATTTCAGTTATTTTTTTACATTCAGAACTATATTATTCAGTGCTTACAATAGGTACCAGCTCATGGGTTAACTTATGGTCCCTCGGGTCCGTAAGCACCGTGTAACGACTAGGGGATAGTCTTGGGTTGTTACAAACTTGGCATCAGAGCCTAAGGTTTAAAAGTGTCCTAGAAAATCTAAAAACCGCGTCGAGTAGAGTCTTGTGCATGGGTGTGTAGCGCGCCACACTTATGGACGAGAGGCTACAAGGTGTTTAGGAAAAAGTTTCCCTTCTTTCAGTATTCATGTCATGTGATTGAGCATCATCTCAAGTTAAACTCTCAGTATAATTTGTTTCCTCCTTCCATTTACAAAACATGCCTCCCAAGAAGAACAGGAACTCAGCCAACCCCTTTGCTCATTCAGGCAGATCCTCTAGACGAGCATGACTCTCATGTAGAATTCAGAGCTGCATTCACTTCTCTAGCCAATTCCTTAGAAGCATAAAATGAACAACCAGCTATTGTTCTGGCCAACCCAGTGGCCAATACTGCTGCAACTAGAATTTGAGATTTCACCCGAATGAATCCTCATTCTTTTACGGGGTCCAAGTCTGAAGAGGATCCACAGGAATTCTTAGATATGGTTTAGAAGGTAACGAATGCCATAGGGGTGGGGTCTAGTCAGAGTGCCGAGTTGGATGCATATCAATTGCAGCATGTGGCCCATACTTAGTTTAAGTAGTAGAAGGTTGATAGGGGTGTAGATGTAGAGCTTGTAGAATGGGAAGTGTTTTCCATAGCTTTCTTAAACAGATTCTTCTCATTAGAGTTGAGAGAGGCCAAAGTGTTAAAGTTCATTAATTTGAGGCAAGGCAGTATGAGTATGAGGGAGTATTACCTCAAGTTTACTCAGTTAGCTGGGTATGCTCCTCATATGGTAGCTGATAACAGGTCTAAGATGAGTAAGTTTATGTCTGGTGTATCTGATAGTATGGTCAAGTAGTGTAGGACCGCAATGCTTATTAGTGAGATGAACTTGTCTAGGTTGGTGGTCCATGCTCAACAAATTGAGGAGTAGAAGATTATAGAGAGGGGGAGAGAAAATAAGAGAGCTAGGATAGGTAGATTTAATTTCAGTCAGCTAAAGTCAGAAGGTGGTAACCATCCTCAATTTCATCAGAGATCTGTATCCCCAGCACCCTCTTCAGCCAGTGCTCTAGTACCTAAATTCAAAAACGACAATAGGGATAGGGCACCAAGCTCTAAGTCCCATGTCAGTGTTACCAGTGCTCGTACTAATCCTCTATGTTAGAAGTGTGGAAGACACCATAAGGTTGAGTGTCGAGCGAGTAGTGATGTGTACTTCTAGTGTGGCAAGCCAGGCCATTAGATCCGAGAGTGTCGAGTAGTTTCTCAAAAGGGTAGGGATGTGCCCAACAAGCCTAGTCCCATCAGTCGTTAATTCTATCTAATCGCCCAACTAAGTAGGGTGTTGCTTCCAATGCTACCAGTGGTCAGCGTCCAAATAGATTATATGCTCTCCAGTCCTGCCAAGATTAGGAAAATTCTCCTGACGTAGTTACTGGTCTATTGCAGGTCTTTCACTTACATGCTTATTCTTTACTAGACCCTGGAGCTTCTTTTTTTTTATAACTCCATATATAGCCGTCAACATCAGAGTCAGTCCCAAAACTCTAGTAGAGCCCTTTTCAGTGTCTACCCTAGTAGGTGTTTCCATTGTAGCCAGACAAGTATACAGGAACTATATGGTCATAATATCTCAGAAAGTTACCTCAGTTGATCTCATGGAGTTAGAGATGATGGATTTTGATGTCATTCTTGGCATGGATTGGATCCACTCATTTTATGCCTCAGTTGACTGTGGAAACAAAATAGTTCATTTTTAGTTTTCAAATGAACCAGTCCTTAAATAGAGGGGTAGTACTACAGCTCTTAGGAGTTATTTGATCTCGTACCTTAGACCCAGAAAGATGATATCGAAGGGTTGTATTTACCATCTTATGCGAGTCAAAGACTCTAACTCAGAAACTTTAACTCTTGAATTAGTTTCAGTAGTAAATGAATTCTCAGATGTATTTCTTAAAAATCTTCCCAGAGTTTCTCCCGAATGGGAAATCGACTTTGGAATAGACCTTCTCCTAGATACTCAGCCTATATCTATTCTTCCATACAGAATGGATCCATATGAACTTAAAGAGCTGAAAGGATAGTAGAAGGATCTCTTAGATAAAGTATTCATCATACCCAACATCTCTCCAGGGTAGGTTTAGGTTGTGTCCTCATGCAGAGAGTTAAGGTCATAGCCTATGCCTCCAGACAGCTTAAAACCCACGAGAAGAATTACCATACTCATGATCTTGAGTTTGCAGTTGTAGTGTTTGCCTTAAATATTTAGAGGTATTACTTGTATGGTGTGTATGTGGATATGTTCACAGATCACAAAAGCCTTTAGTATGTGTTCTCTCAGAAAGATTTGAATCTACGTCAGAGAAGGTGGTTAGAGTTATTGAAGGATTATAACATGAGTGTTCTGTATCATCCAGGCAAGGACAATGTAGTGGTTGATGCTCTCAATAGATTGTCTATGGGCAGTGTTGCTCATGTTGAGGATGGTAAGAAGAAGTTAGCTTAGGAAGTTCATCAGCTTGCCCGACTAGGTATCTGCTTAGTCTACTCAATAGAGGGTAGTGTGTAAATGCAGAGTAGTGCCAAATCATCTCTAGTTTTTGAGGTAAAGAAAAAGTAGGATAGGTATCCCAGTCTAGTTAAGTTACAAGAATCACTCAGAGATCAGAAAGTGGAGGTTTTCTTCCAAGGAGGAGATGGTGTTTTGCGTTGTCAGGGTGGATTATGTATGCCTGGTGTAGATGATTTGAGGCAATGAATTCTTGGAGTGGGATGTACCGCAATTTGTAGGAGATCTATTGGTGGAGTGGGATTAAGAGAGATATTGCAGAGTTTATAGCTAAGTACTCTACATGCCGACAAGTTAAGATTGAGCACCAAAAGCCTAGTGGGTCCATGCAGGATTTCAATATTCCCATATAGAAATGGGAGAAAGTGAACATGGACTTTGTGACAGGTTTGCCTTGTACCCTTCATCATCATGATTATATTTGGGTTATCGTAGACAAGATGACCAAATCAGCTTATTTCTTGCCAGTCCAAACCTCTTATTCAGCCGAGGACTAAGCCAAACTCTATCTTAGAGAGTTGGTTAGATTGCACAGTGTTCCCTTATCTATCATCTCTGATAGAGGTACCCAATTTACCTCTCACTTCTGGAAGGCATTCCAAAAGAGTCTTGGTACCCAAGTCCACATCAGTACAGCCTTCCTTCCTCAGACAAACGGTTAAGCAGAAAGGACCATTTAGACTCTAAAAGATATGCTGAGAGCATGCGTTGTTGATTTCAAGGGTAGTTGGGATGACCATTTCCCTTTTATTGAATTTGCATACAATAATAGCTATCATTCCAATATCCATATGGGTCCATTTGAGGCTCTCTATGGTAGGAGATATAGATCTCCAATTAGTTGGTTTAAAGTAGGTGAGGCTGTAGTAGTAGGACCTGACTTGGTGTTTGATGCATTAGAGAAGGTTCAGTTGATTAGAGAAAGGCTTAGGGTTGCCCAGAGACGACAAAAATTATGCAGACGTGAGGAGAAATGATCTCGAGTTTAAGGTCGGTGATCTTATGTACTTAAAAATCTCTCCCATAAAAGGAATGGAGAGATTTGGAAAGAAAGGGAAACTCAATTCCCAATATGTCGGTCCCTTTAGAATTATCAGTCGTTTCAGAAAGGTAGCTTACAATCTTGAGTTGCCTTCAGATTTAGACTCAGTATACCCAGTGTTCCATGTCTCATTATTAAAAAAGTGTATTGGTGATCCAGTTGTAGTTGTTCCCTTAGATAGTGTAGATATTCAGAACAGTCTTTCCTTTGAGGAAGTTCCAGTCGAAATTCTTGATCATCAAGTTCGTAGACTAAGGAACAAAGAAGTTCCACTAGTCAAAGTTCTTTGGCGAAATTAGTCCGTTGAGGGAGTCACTTGGGAAGCAGAGGCAGATATGCGTACCAAGTACCCTCATCTTTTCTTCGCAAATCCAAATTCAGTATAAGGTATCAAATCTTCTTAAGATTTTTATCTAGCATACTCAATTTCAGTTGCACATCATGTTCATGTCAGTCATGTATTCATGAATCAGTTCAGTCATGCATTCCAGGTATCAGATATACATGTTCACCGTGTAATATTAGTCCTTCAGTTTTCCCTTTGCTTAACTAGTCTTATTTTAGGACAAATAATCCCAAGGGGGAGAAATTGAAATACTCTATATTTCCCTAACATAATTTAAGTTCCAATACATAAGTATTTGTATATACAATTTTTAAAACACTTATTATTTTTTAGTTTAGAGACTGCCATTGCATATAAAATTGAATTAGCTTTCCAACGATATAAAATTTGCCTAAATCCGATAATCGGGTAATAAGTTATGGCAATTTAAAGTTTCAATCATTACACACCGTCATTTTAACCCTTAGTGTGTCGCGTAGGCAGCCCAAATGACAATTGTTGATTTCCAGTATGACTCCGCTATTATGGCGCATCGCGCAGCAGGCCAATTTCCCATTTGTCAATTTCTAGTGGGCCTCTGCCATGTTGGCGCATCGCGGAGGTGGCCAAAATAGCATCCGAAGGCTTACCACGTAGTGGCGCATCACGTCATCAACCCAGTTACCAGTTGTCAGTTTCCAATGACATGGCGTGATAGCGCCCTATCGCACCAGGTGCCCATTTTGAAAAAAATCAATGAAAAATTAATATTTCGTTCAGGGATAAAATAGTCCTTTCCCCATTATTGTAGTCCCTTCAGGTGTGATATTTAAGCCCTAAAAACATTTTTAATATCATTCTTTAATTAATTTCACCCAAATCAAAAGGCATTCTCTCCCAATCAAGAACCCTAGCTCTCAAATTCAAGGTCAATCCTCAAGAATTCACCAAGAACTTCAAGAAATCCATCAATTAAGGTATGTTAGATGTTTATCCATGGATCCCTTTCATCCATGGAGTCCAAGGAACCTTTTTAAATTATAAAATTGTGATCTTTTCAAGTTATTATGTTTCAAAGTGAGATTTCACCCATGATCTCCATGATTTATGATTTTATACCATGTTACTAAGAAATTATTGTTATTATTCAATCCTCCATGTTTAATTTTATTATTTATTGAATTAAACCATGATTTAATACCATTATATCGAATTTATGTTATTTCTATAAGTTTCATGACATTCCTATGATTGTTTTAAACCATAAACTACAAGTGTTTAATAAAATTCCTACAAGAGTGATTGATTTAATAAAAACCATCATGTTTTTTCCCTTAAGATTTAGTGTCTTTTCAGTATTGTTGTTTTGAGTCCTGGGGATATTGAATACTCAAAAAACCATAGTTGTTTATTTAGTCTAGTCTCAGTACATTATAGAATAGTCTTCAGATTATATTATGAGCATTATCATAAAAGTCAGATATCAGTTATTCAACTCAGAATAGTCTAGTATCTCAATGTATTTCAGTTGGGAGTAGGATTTAGCATCGAGCGAGTGCAGGAATGGTGGATTCCCCGTCAGATAGGCAGAGTCGTTAGTAACAGTCTATATACTCTAGAACTACGTAGCCAGCGTAGGATATGAGTAGTCACCCGTCAGATTAGGCTTGACTATCTCGCAGGGGTCACTCGTTAGTTCAGGTTTGACACCCTTAGTCCTTTGTACATTGTATCAGTTTAGTGGATCCACACAGCCATTGTTAGTACCCGTGATATGGTATTAACACCCTTCCAACTAGGGTTACTAGTTGGACCCGTTTAGCTTCAATTGGCGAATGTTGGTTAGATGATACCTCCAACAGTCTCAGATATAGTCTCAGTTATAGTCCCAATTTAGTTATTCAGTCTTAAAGTTGTTTGGCCAAAGAATACAGATATCAGTATTTTGTCAGTATTTCAGTTTACAGCTTTTACTCAGTCCATGTTATATGCTTGATCATGCATCCCCAGTGTCCACAGATTTTCACTTACTTATCTTCAGTATTTATAGACTGTTATGCATACTCGGTATTTACAGATTTCTCCATATTTCCAGTACCTACGGATTTCATGTTCTCTACTCAGTACTCTATGTTTTATATGTATAATCAATTAGTTATTATTATTCTTATTTATGAAACCATGTATATCAGCCTACCTCATTTAGCATACCAGTATATTCAAAGTACTGATTGCATACCTTTCTTTTGCGCTATGATGTATCATATCATAGGTGTTGATGCTCAGTTCCCGGATCGCACTTAGTCCCTCAGATCATCATTAGTACAGTAGCAGTGGTGAGTCCTCATAATCCGAAGACAGATTATATTACTTCATGTCTTTATCTCAGTAATTAGTAGAGTTAGTGGGGGACTGTCCCATCAACTCTCTGTATTCAGTTTAGAGGTTTTTCAGACACTACAGTTAGCTATTCAAATAATTCAAATTTCAGTATTATGCCAGATTCATAATTTAGTAGTCGTTTCATTATTAAAACCTTATGGCATTTTAGTTATTCTTCCGCATTCATGATTATATTATTCAGTGTTCACAGCAGGTACCATCTCATGAGTTAGATTATGGTCCTTCGGGATCATAAGCACCGTGTTACGACTAGGGGGTAGTCTCAGGTCATTACAATTCCCTGTGGGATTCGACCCCAACCTAGTTGGGTTCTATATTTGACAACGACCACTTACTCTTTCTAAAGAAAGTTGTAATTTTGGTGTATCAATTAAGCTCAAGCGATTAGATCGCTCCCATGGCTCATAAAAAGCCTTAGCCTATGGCATACTTGATTCTGTGGGTTTAGATGGTTCTTCCACCTGAAGTGCCAGATCCAGATTTGAACACCCTAAAGTGAGAAAGACTTTCTCCTTTCATTCAGCAAAGTTGTCACCAGACAATATGAAATTCAAACATTTTCATTAAATAGAGTAGTAGGAAAAGTTGTTCAAAACAAGGATACACATGTATAAGCTACGAAATACATAACCATAAAAATGAATTGCGTAAATACTGATTCTTAAGTAAAATTCTAAACCTTCTTATGGGTAGAGGTTGCAACTATGCATAGAATTACTTGACCTCATTAGACTAGTAAACCGAATAAAACTAGAAAATAATCCATACCTGTGGGCATAGGATAATTTTTAAACAAAAAGGTTTACTATCTATTCCAACTAGTCTAACCAAACTAGTCACCTCCCTGTGGGGTAAGGTTACTATTTTGATATAATAATAGAACTTTATTAGATGTAATTATTATATTTCAATCACTTAACTTTATGTGATTAAAGAAATTATTTTCTTTATATCATATGCTCAGGATGCTGTGGCTAACCCAAACATATGATAAAAAGAATTCAGAATGACATCTCATAATAGTTAATTTTAATAATTAACTTGAACAAAGTGTTAATTCTTAAAATGCAAATCGTATTGAATAGGAAGAGTCTACATCAAAGCAATCCGTTGTATAAAACATCTTTTATTAATTGGAGAAAAATCATACACTAAAGAAATAGGTTGAGCCTATATGTCCTTCGTTAAAATGGTAATTCTTTAGGCATAGTAATAATAAATTGCATAAAATAAGGGAATAGGATGAGCCTATTAAAACAATTAAAACAATACTGCTATTTTATCATAACTAAAAGACTTTATTAAGAATAATTCAATAAGCCAAATAAAAAAAATTTTAGTACACCATGGCCAATCCAATAACTATATTGATTTAAGCATGGTTGCACTTAGAGATAATTAATTACAAACTTAAAAAAAATATTTCAAGTAGTTATAGCATATTCACAAAACAAATTAATGAGATAAGTTTTATTCCATAAGTCATTATCTCAAGTGAACACTAAAAATTCATTGAACAGATTCATACAATGATTTATTTGTGAATATAACGAAACACTGAACAACATGGCTAAAGCTGGCTCTCTGATACCACATGTTTAAAATTCAACACATACACAAAGTCAATGCACATCGAAAAAATAAATAGAAATGTACCTTCGGCCATTATTGTTCAAGTATTGCGAAGAATCACCTTTGTGAAAATCTTAAAAAGAAAAGATGCAAAGAGACACTTAAAAATCTTTTAGCCTATGTCTATCAAAGTTATGTCAGGTTGACAGAGTCACAGGCGTATTTATAGGTAGGCTAGGAACTTTTAGGCAAATAACTTTAACCTGAGGGACTTTCATAGTTATTTCTTGCCATAAAAAAAATACCATATATACATAACTTGCAGAAAAAGTAATTGGCTGATTTAATACTTTTCTTGGGAGACAGGGTAAATTTCTTACCAAGAATATGTGATTCATTAATACGTAACATTCTTACATTTTTTTATTACTAGTTTAGGTTTACGCGCCTCGCGTGTGTACCTCAATTTAGTGAGTTCAATTTTATGAAATTACTTAAGAAATAAAAAAACATGACGGTCTTTTAAAATTTTTTATTATATATTTTATTTGTTAGAATCTCCACATTAGGGCTGCTTTCAACAATTATTCAATTTTATGAAAAAGTAGAAATTAGCCAATTAAAAAGCATCTATATGTATATTAATTAAAACACAAGAAAGTTTACAAAAAAGAATATATATTTTTTAGTCCTCCCTTGAGCCTTTCTTCTTCACCTCTTCTCTCTTTCTGTAACCCTCTCAATCTCTTCTTTCAACTTCTCTAATTTCATATCAATACAATTATTATTTTATTTGGATTCTTTAGGCTTGTCAGCTTCTTCGGAAGCTTCCTCAACTAGTCTGTTCAACTCAATCAATCTTTCAATTTTATTGGTTGATGTATAATTTTCAATATATTGAGAAGATTTTTCAAAATATATTTTTATCAACTAACATTTATATTCAGAATTTTATAATAGTAGGTAGATAGATTCAACTCAATTCACAATGAATAATGTACTTGATCCGCCTTCAAACTTAATTAGTGAGCCCAAAATTGAAAGAGTCGACTGTAAGCCTAAATTTATATGTTCATCATTCAAACAAAAGTTATGCATATCAAGATTTAAAACTTATTATAACCTTATATTTAGAACTCAGCTAATAAGTTTGATTAAAGACTCAACTATAATACCAACGAAATAGTTAAATAACATAATCAAATCAAACTCACAGTTAAACAAAGAAAAAAAAAAGATAAATCTTTGATATTTTTGACCACTTCATTCGGTGGCGATATAATTCAAATAAGAAAAGGTTTAAGAACAAAATTTTACTAAATTTTTAGGTTTTAATTTTTTTTAAAAATAATAAAAAAACGATTTTGTCCATTATAGTGTGTTTTAATAAAGGGCAAAAAGTTCAATCATTTTTCTAAGGGCCTTCACACTTTTAATATAGTATAGGTATAGATATATATAAAGACAGACATAATATAATTAGTATCACAATATACTTTCTATATAAATAAATAATAAAATAAAAAATATAGCATAATGCCAACTTCAAAATTATTTCAACTGATATTAATTAGAGATGTCTTTAGACATACTACGTTAATATAATTTGGCTTGCCTTTACTTATTTGTTCAACTTGCAACTCATTATTTTTCTGTAAAGAACCATTACACATAGACATTCTAAAAAAATATATATTGTCTTTAATTTCTATTTTAACGCTTAAAACACATATATCAAATTTGATTAAAAAAAATATATGCTCCTTTGATTTCTTCCTTAGACTTGTGTAAAATTTTTATTTAAGTAGAGGTAAAAAAAAAGAGAGATATAATATAAACCTTTGAATGTTTCAACTGTTTTATTATTACTGTACATGCTTCTTTATTTTTTTTAGCTGCTTTATTATTCGACTGCAATATGCTTGTTTGTCTAATTTTTTTATCAGAAATTTTCAACTGAAAAAAATAACATATACATAAAAATGTTAGACATTCAAATACACCAATGCCATACATATCGATTGCTCTTCTCAATCCATTAACCATAACAATCCACCCCTATTGTTATTGATCCCTCCATTAGTGGTACCTAAATAAAGTCATTTGTTAAAAAATGTTAATAGTGATTTCATAGTGCCGTAAATGAATCCCAACAGATGTGTAATCAGTTGCAACAGATTACTTACCTGTTGGGATTCATGTTACGCTCCTGAAGCTGATTTCAACATACTAGTCATCTGTTGTAACAGGTGAATCATATGTTACAACAGACTATATATCTGTTGGGATTAATGTTACGGTACTGAGGCACCTTTAAAGCTGATTCCAACAGATGAGTGACATGTTCCAACAGATAATTAACCTGTTGCGATAGATGACTTACCTATTGCAACAGACTATGATCTGTTGGAATTGAGTCCAGGTTCTATCACAACAGGTTACTAATATGTTGCAATAGATATTTACCATCTACTGGAATCGAGTTCGGGTTCTATTGCAACAGGTTAATAATCTATTGCAGTAAATATTTACCCTGTTGCAACAGAAACACGTCTATTGGAATCGGTTCAGGTTCTGTTGTAATAGGTTAATAATCTGTTGCAACAGATATTTATCATGTTGCACCAGATAACTAATCTGTTTAAACAGATAAATCATCTATTGCAACAGGTGACCCATCTGTTCAATTCATGTTATGTCCTATAAAATAAAAAACATGAATTCAACATATTAAACTTTCATTAAAATAGATGTCTCATCTATCGCAACAGATGAGTTATCTATTTAAACAGATGGATCTTATGTTGGATTCATGATTGGCTTCTATCAATTATTGGAAAAACAGAACAATAGTAGTTACCCTGATGAAAAATTCAACTAAAAATCATAATTTAACTTACCAAAGTCTCCTATGAAGTAATGCCAAAGTGGAAAGTGATGTATGAAACACAATTTGACTTAAATAAATTGGTCAAATAGCAACAGTAGCGGTAACAACAACAACAACGATGACAATGGTCAACAAAAAAAGATGAAGATGATAATGAAGTAGAAGATGATGATAATGAAGCAGAAGATGATGAATAAAGGAGCAACAATAATGAACAACAAAAATTGCTAAGAGAGAGAAAACAACAATGGATGAGAAGAAAGAGAAAGAAGCTTTTTTTCCTCTATTTTTCGTTTTATTAGGTAAACATTTGGATCAAAGTATAAATTTAAATACTTGTGGGCTATTGTCAAACTTACCAAAATTTCTTAATCCATAATAAAGTAATTGTCACCTCCACTCAATTATTAAGACTTGTGTCACCTATACCTCATTTTAAATTTCTTTATCACCTGTGGCTCAAAGCCCCATGTTACTTTGTCTTCCATGAATAATTACTTCTAATTCCATTAGCTTACAAAATCATTGATCTACCAAACTAATATATTAGTACTATATAGATATGTGAAAAAGCAGGCAACACTTTGTCGACATGCCTGCTTCTTCATTTGCTTCAGTTGTTTTAATTTGTGATTTTATTATATCACCTTTAATTAATTATTATAAGTTATTTACCTATTAAAAAATTAATAATAATTAGAAAAAAATAAATAAACATTTATGACATGTCTGCTTCAATCCGTGATATACTATATCAACCCTAATTAATTATTAGAAGTCATTTAAATATTAAAAAATTACTAATATTTAATAAAAAGGGTAAAATAGACATTTATAACATGTCTGCTTCAGCTGTTTCAATGATTGTTTTACTTTATCACCCCTAATTAATTATTATAAGTCATCTAAGTATTAGAAAATTAATAATATTTAATAAAAAGGGAAAAATAGACATAAAATAATAAATTAACTCTAAATGTTTTAAATTAACTCGACGTCTTATATGAAGTCCACTTAAAAATTCTTCGCAAGTATTTTTTATAGTAATTTTGCTATATCCCTTCTAATTAGTTATTATAAGTCATTTAAGACATGTTTGTTTCGCTGCTTCAATTATGATTTTACTATATTACCCCTAATTAATCATTATGGCCATCAACTATTATGTCACTTAAATTGGAATAGAAGAAAAAGTATTATAGATCACAATAATTAAAAACTTAAATTATTTAAAAAATATAATTAACTATCAATTTCACAAAAGTTTGGACAAGGAGATTAATGTATATTATTTGAAAATTACACTAAAATTATTATAAATTAAAATATTTAACAACTTAAAATATCTAAAAAAAATAATAATATGTAATATACTTTAAAAAATACATAAAAAATACTATAAATAATAATAATTAACAACTCAAAAAATTTAAAAGATATAAAATATTTGGCCGACTCGGGAAATTATACTAGTGATATTTAAATTGAAATAGATAAGAAAGTATTATAAATCACAATAATTAAAAACTTAAATTATTTTTAAAATATAATTGACTATCTTATTTTTTGGGTTTCCCACCCAGTGTCCGGTACTTTCATTGGAGCCCCGACTAATCCGGATCGCACACTGCAGGGCCCATTCTGGGGTGACTCTCCCAACAGAATTTTCTCCATACCCAGGGCTCAAACCTGAGACCTCTGGTTTAGGATGGAGTAGTCCCACCACAACACCACAATCCATTTTGGTATAATTGACTATCAATGTAATAAAAGTTTGAACAAGGAGAGTAACATATATTATTTAAAAATTAAATAAAGAATATTATAAATTACAAATAGTTAAAAACTTAAAATATCTAAAAACATATTAAAAATATGATTAATTATTTAAATTCTATTTGTGTCACATAAACTGAGACAAATAAATAATATATAATAGCACGGACTGCATGTCTAGTACTAACATATATGTGGCTAAGGGTGTACAAACCAAACCGTCAAATCAAACCGAACCGACGAACAAACCAAACCAAGAAAAAAACTGACTTATGGTTTGGTTTGATTGGTTTGGCGTTAGAAAAAAAACCGACCATTCTTGATTTGGTTTGATGTTAACTAGAAAAAAGACAAACCGAACCTGAATTAAATCGACATAACATATATATATATATATAACATTCAAACTTTTTATACATAAAATATTAATTATAATCTACTTTTTAAATACTTTTTCAACTAGTTTTAGTAATTTTCAATAATTTGAAAGTAGATGTAGATATATATTTAAATTTGGGCTTTTAAGTTGTGATATTTTTCCATTAATTGTTAATTAAATGATTCAAAACCTAGGGCTGCTTATCAGACGGATTGGATGGACCATTACACTTAACGGTTTGACTTAATGGTTATCGGTTTTAAAATATACAAATTCACTAGCCAACCGATAAGATATCGATTGGTTCGGAAGCGGATAAATAATTATCAGGCGGTTATCGGACGGTTTATTGGACATCCACAATTCCTACTTGAATGCGTCTCAAAACCAGAAAACAAAACAGAATAGAGGATTCTTTTCTTTTCACAATGACACTGACAATAGAAATACTAGTGCTAAGTCTCTTTAAAGCTTTGGCTACTATTGAGTACTTTTGATTTGAGTCGGCAAAGCAATGCACAGGTTATGGGTTTTGACCTTTTGTACTTGAATAAATAATAACTTTAGTAGTTACTAGTTAGTAAGTACTTTACTATTTAGGGTTAATTAGGGATGGGCTTTAGGTTAGAATTTAGATCCATTAGGTTTGAGTTTAAATTTTGTATAAATAACATAAATACCAACCTTTTAAAAGTAATTACACTCTCTCCCACTTATTTAATTACTTTATTCTCTCTACCTATTAATATACATAACATAGCCAACATATACATAACATTATGTGTATATGTGGGATTTTTGTAATATGTTTAGGGAGTTGAGATTTTTTATAATATCGAAAACATAAGTTGTGTATTTGTGTATTTTTTAGTTAAATTTTACTATAATATAATATAATATAATATAATATAATATAATATAATATAATATAATATAATATAATATAATATAATATAATATAATATAATATAATATAATATAATATAATATAATATAATATAATATAATATAATATAATATAATATAATATAATATAATATAATATAATATAATATAATATAATATAATATAATATAATATAATATAATATAATATAATATAATATAGGAAGTATATAATATAGGAAGTATTTGTTTGATTCCATTCCCTTTCCTCTATCAGAACATCTTGAGGAGTTGGTCGTGGGTAATAGGCAGTAGACATTCGGAGAATATCAGCGAACACAACTAACATCAGCACCACTATCAATCATAGCAATGTTAGTGATGAAAAATTCCTTATTTATTAAAATAGTGCAATTTATATGTCATTTATGAGCAGTAACTATTTGCATCATCCCCAAGAAATAATCTCTTTTCAGATCTTCTGCTGGGCTAAATTTATCAATTTCAGAATTTTCAGAGTATTCCAAATCTTTTTCTTTTCCTTTTGAAGTAAAGGTAATTTCAGGGACATCAATAATCTTTTGTTCAACTTTCAGAATTCTATGATCGGAGATCATCTGATTTTGTTTTAAGGAAATAATTTCCTTTTTCAATTGCTCGACTTCGAATTTTAAATCATCAAAGGTAGTATCTCTACCTGGGGTTTTACTCACAGCAAGACGCCGATTAACTTCAGGTAAGGAATAAGACATGTGATGATTATCAAAAGAGTCATTTCTAGAGACACTAGTAGTAGCAGAATTTTTTTGAGTAGCAAAATTAAGAATTTTCACTACCCTTTTTATATTGTATTTCATAATCAAATGGGGCTAATTAAGCTTGCCATCGTGCAAAATACCATTAACAGGATCTCTTAGGCTGGGGTATGCCACTCAGCCTACCAGACCATATAATAATATCGGATTAAGCCTAAGTCGGAAGAGCGAACCAAAGCACCAACCGAAATAGAAAAGAATCTTAAGTAATTTTATGACTATATGGACACTCTTTTACCCAAACATGGGGTCTGTCAGAGATTTAATAACCTTATGCTAAACCTGTGTGTCTAGAAGTTCTAATTGTACAAAATTCGCCCTTTTCTCAACAATACGGGCTTAAGAGGCATAACTTACTAGACGGAGTCACAGAGACAAGGCTAACATAAGTGTATTGAACTCGAATGTACCTCCATTTTGGAACCAAGTCAAGGAATTCCAAAGATTCTTTTATAGCTAGATAGAGTCTGGAGCTTTCATAGTTAACATGTTAGTGAAGTTAGATCTTTAACATGGATATAAGAAATCTTTTAGCCGGACATAGTCACGGCGTGATTATGGTAGAAGCTTAATTGAATGAATACAAGTAGTAAAAAGATATGTACCTGTATAACTGAGAACCAAACTGAAAATTAGTAGCAACTTCTTGTTTATTCAATCCTTAAATATATTACAGAGAGATGCTAGAGAGTGGAGAGTTTTTAGAAAGAGAAACTGAAAGGAAAACTCAATGCCTCTACTTGAGAATGAGGCGCCTATAAATAATAGAAAAGGAAATTTTGCACAATTAGAACTTCTAGACACACAGGTTTAGCATAAGGTTATTAAATCTCTGACAGACCTCATGTTTGGGTAAAAGAGTGTCCATACAGTCATAAAATTACTTAAGATTCTTTTCTATTTCGGTTGGTGCTTTGGTTCGGTCTTCCGACTTAGGCTTAATCCGATATTATTATATGGTCTGGTAGGCTGAGTGGCATACCCCAGCTTAAGAGATCCTGTTAATGGTATCAAGAACATTTTCAGCAGTAAGAGTTTGAATATTTAAATCAAGGTCTTCGAACTGCGCTTGAAGTTTATACATCCTTTCATCATAATTACAAACATTGTTATCACAGTCATTACATTTATTAACCTGATCGAGCTCACTGTCAGAATTGGGTAATTCAAAATCATCTTCAGATGTAGAATTAGACTCAGAATCAGAGGTGTACAATAAATTGTAAACTTGGTCATGAACTTCTTCAGAAAGTCCTAAGGATTGAACGAGGAGTACCTCAATTAGTTATAAATTATAAACCTCTGAATAAAGTTTTAAAATGGATTCGATATCCTATACCAAATAAAAAAGACTTACTTTCCAGATTATATGATGCTAATATATTTTCTAAATTTGATTTAAAATCAGGTTATTGGCAAATTCAAATTGATAAAAAGCATACTTATAGAACTTCTTTTAATGTCCCTTTTGGACAGTATGAATGGAATGTTATGCCATTTGGTTTACAAAATGCTCCTTCGGAATTTCAAAAAATTATGAACGACATTTTTAATCCGCATATGGATTTTATCATCGTCTATATAGATGATATTCTTGTATTCTCAAAAACTCTGGAATCTCATTTCAAACATTTACATACTTTTAAACAAATTATTATTCAAAATGGCTTAGTCATCTCCAAACCCAAGATAAGTTTGTTTCAAACAAATATTAGATTTTTGGGACATAATATCTCTCAAGGGTCTATTGAGCCTATTCAACGAGTGCTAGAATTTGCTAAGAAATTCTCCGATGTTATTACTGATAAAAAACAACTTCAAAGGTTCCTTGGTAGTCTTAACTATATTTCACCTTTTTACAAAAAATTTGTCTAGAGATTTAGCTCCTCTATATGATAGACTAAAAAAGGATCATAAAACTCCTTGGACTCAAGTTCACACAGATTTAGTAAAATTAATTAAAAATCGAGTTCAAACTCTTCCGTGTACATCTCTTGCAAACCCTAACTGGTTGAAAATCGTTGAGACTGACGCTTCTAACATTGGATTTGGTGGAATACTTAAACAAGTCAATCTCCATGCAAACACAGAATGTTTGATTTGATTTTATTCTGGTAAATAGACTGAAATTCAGAAAAAATACGCCACTGTAGCCCAGGAAATGCTAACTATTGTGAAATATGTTTTAAAATTCCAAGATGATTTGTATAATCAAAAATTTATAATTACAACTGATGCTCAATCCGTTAAATTTATGTTTAATAAAGACTTCAAACATGATGCTTCTAAATTAATATTTGCACGATGGCAAGCTCAATTAGCCCCGTTTGATTATGAAATACAATATAAAAAGGGTAGTGAAAATTCTTTGCCTGAATTTTTATCTACAAAATATTTGACATGAGTTTTTACACATATTTCCTTTCTGAAAAAACTATAATCACTATTATTAAAAGCCTTCCTTTAAATGAAGATATTCATTTTCTTATCTTAGAAACTCTAATTCATAACTTAATAGAAGAGGATTTATTCCTTAACCACAACGAATTCATTGACAAAGATATTTATTGGTTTGATATTGACTTAAGTGATTAATGTTTACAGATAGAATGAAGTTCTTTCTACACTTCTTCTCTGCAAAGTTTTTAATCACCTTTATTAAGGCAGTTCCTCTGAATATGGATTTGCACATGCTCATACTACGAAAAGTCATTGATGACCTTATTACCAAAGATACACTTTATGAAGATCTCTATGAATACATGTCATGGTATGCTGACCAAATTCCTAATAACTGATGCAGTATGGATCCTCCTTGGCAACTAGCCAAAGGAAGAGGACGAGGAGGAAGAAACCAAAACTCTGCATATCAAGGAGGACGAACAAACCCTTCATATTTTGATCGAAGAAATTTTGTATATAGCTCTGCAAGTTCTAATTTTCCTGTATTACAACAAGGGAATAGAACTTTGATTAATTTAAAAATTCCTCGAGATGAATCGTCATCATCCAAAACTCCGAATGTTGGTTCTTCTGTACATTTAGAAGATATCCCTGAAAATAATCCATTATACAAACAATTACAATCTTATTTATCTGATCAACAAAAAACTGCAGATTATTTTGCATCCATAGTTCAAGAAAACTCTGAAGATAAGCCTTCATATGAAAAAATAGATGCCAGAGAGCTTATTTTATATATTAAAAATCAGCATATTCCTGGATATTGAAAACCTTAACGTAAAGACTCAAATAGTTATTTTGGGCTATAAGATTATTTATTTCAGAAACAGTAATTTTTCCGACATCTTCACTGACAAATTTTTGGAAAGCAGAAAAAGTCATGCCAGTATTATTAGGTAATATAAAGGAAGATTGAGGAGGATAAAGAGCTTGAGTAATTGTACCATCAGAATTTTGATAAGATCTTTCGATTATTTTGATATAGGAAGGTAAATAGGCGGACATAAACCATGGTATAAAAAAGATAATTTTATTATGCAGGACACATATTTCATAAAATTCTTCTGAAATATTTTTTAATTCATCTGGAGTATAGGTCTAAAAAAACCATGTTCTAAAGGTTTTCCATTTTTCAGCAAAAAATTCTTTTTGGATATATTTTCTTGCCTGAGAACCAGGACTAAAATCAATAAGTTGTGTAGTCATTGTTAAACAGAATTGATGTCAAAATCCATTTCAGATGGGGTAGGATTTTCATTTTCAAAATCTTGAACTATGTTAGTTTTTGAGTTGATCTTGATTTTTTCTACACCTTTAGGTGTAGCATGCGAATCTGCAAAATTAATAGTATGCAAAGATGCCACTCAATTTTTAGCTGGACCGTAATTAGGTTCAGCAGGTTCGATGGGAGAAATATGAGGTATTGAAGGAAGCCTTCGTGGCAAAGAAAACGAATTCCTATAGACTGGAGGATTATTATCGAATTGTAGACAAATCCGTCCATCCGAATTTTGAGTTACTTGCATTAACTCTGAATTAGTCACGTCCTCCGCCAATTGTTTTGGAGAAGTAATAGAGTTTAATATCCAAGTTTGAGGGAAATCAATTTCATCCCATCTAATAGGTCTTCGAGTAGTAACTCTAGATTTTATGAAATTTGTTTCAATAAGCATAGTACAGTCAGAATTATCATCTATTAACTTACATCGAGGATTTAAAGTTGATAGTAAGCGATAATATATGTGGTAAGACAATCCGATAAGTTCAGATCCAGGGGCATAATCATACCCATGAGTTTTAACATTTAGAGTCAAAGCATGAAGAATATTTACATCTGTCAAATATAATTGTAAATTTGGATGAGTATTAAAATATACAGGACCATAAGCAAGAGTTGATTCGATAGATCCCATTAAAGATTTTCTAAAATTTAGATTTCTAGCATCGCGAAGAGCAGCCAAAAATGTTTCTGGGAGACCCTTTAGGGTTAGGGGACGAAAGGCAATTTGAACCAGGACAATATGCATATAGTTATAATTACGTTTAAAAATATCAATATCATGCTTATTTAGAAGTTGAATAGTCTGTTCATCAGCATTTAAAGCAAGAGATTGTTCAGTTGTTTTAATAATCTGTTTATGCTTTATTTTATCAAAAAATCCGTATTCATAAATAGTTTTTAATTCAACTTTTGGAATAGTCCATTTATTCAGTAGATCCATATCTTGAGGTAAATCTACCTCTTCAAGTTTTGTACTTTTACTACTAACTTCTCCCATATCCATAAATTTAAAAGCCTTATATCTATGCTAAAAATCTTCACTTCACTAAACATGTTTACCATGAAAAGTCACAGGCTCTGATACCATTAACAGGATCTCTTAGGCTGGGGTATGCCACTCAGCCTACCAGACCATATAATAATATCGGATTAAGCCTAAGTCGGAAGATCGAACCAAAGCACCAACCGAAATAGAAAAGAATCTTAAGTAATTTTAGGACTGTATGGACACTCTTTTACCCAAACATGGGGTCTGTCAGAGATTTAATAACCTTATGCTAAACCTGTGTGTCTAGAAGTTCTAATTGTGCAAAATTCGCCCTTTTCTCAACAATACGGGCTTAAGAGGCACAACTTACTAAACGGAGTCACAGAGACAAGGCTAACATAAGTGTATTGAACTCGACTATACCTCCATTTTGGAACCAAGTCAAGGAATTCCAAAGATTCTTTTATATCTAGATAGAGTCTGGAGCTTTCATAGTTAACATGATATAATATAATATAATATAATATAATATAATATATTACAATATAATATAATATAATATAATATAATATAATATAATATAATATAATATAATATAATATAATATAATATAATATAATATAATATAATATAATATAATATAATATAATATAATATAATATAATATATATTTTATATATCTAGGTGAAAAATATAAGTATATATGGTAATTCTTAATGGTTTATCCAATAAGAAAATTGTGTAATCCACCCCCACACCAATAAGCCGTTAATTAAAAAAATTTAATCCGTTCACTAGCTATTTATCCGATAAGTCAATACCAATAAGCCAATAAGTTAATTTTGCAGATGGCTTATCGGATATGGCTTGGTTTTGAACAGCCCTACCAAAATCCAATATAAACTTAAAACCTAAACTTTTCACTCTTCATCTCACTTTTTAGTTTTAAGAAAGTTTTTCGCTCCTCATTTTTTCATAATTATGGTTTTTCATTAGCACATGAGTGAAAACATATTTGATCTAGTCTTCGATCACAATATAATTGTAAAAACTAAAGATTATAAAAAAAAAACAAAAAAACTGAAAACCCAAAAAAACCGAGGTTGGTATTAAATATATTGAACTTTACATTTACAGTTGAAATAATTAATACTAATAAGAATGTTATTGCAGATTAAATATTAAGACAAAGCTACACAGACTGATATAACAGAAAATGATACACTAGAAGAAATACTCAAAACCCTAACTACGTTTTCAATGAACACTACCAGAAATTACCCCTTTGGTGACGGTTGCAAAAATGTTGCAATAGACAGAAAAACCATTGCCATAGCTCTACCGCAATGGTTCAGTAACCGTCCTATAGGTGGGCGTTGTAATAGGTCTATGGCAATGGTTTATGTGACGGTTGTAAGAACCGCCGCCTATAGGTCAAGCTATGGCGACGGTTATTTTTTAACTTATTGAGACGCCTATTTTCATCTATTGCAACGGTTGCAACCGTCGCCATAACTTGACCTATAGCGACGGTTATTTTTTGACTTATTAGGACGCCTATTTTCATCTATTACAACAGTTACTAACCGTTGCAATAGAAGTTATTGCAACGGTTACTAACTGTTGCAATAGAAGCAATTGCAACGATGTTAAACCATTGCAACAGCATCTATTGCGACGTTTGCAACAATATCTATTGCACAACATCTATTGAGACGTATTGTAAATTAGTATTTACATACATAATAAATCACAATAAACAATTATACACACATCATAAAACAAAATCATTTATTAATAATCATATAATCCAAAATATGGAACAAATTAAACTAGTAATCTAAATCCAAAAGCAAAATGTATGTTAAGTGATAAGTTTCAAGAAATTCTATGTAGCCTGTATTCTTCTTCTTCTTGTGTTCTAGCATCTATTTTTTCCGTAAAGTTGTAAGTGATCCAGCTGAAACAAAGTTCTTTAACTTTCTGATGATTTCTTGAACACCTTTGTAGATTCATGATTGTTCAAGTCACTACAAGTTCAAAAAAATAAAATATCAAATAGGTTCACAGTAAGTTTAGATAGCACGTTATCACTATAGACAAACAGATAACACCCTTGTTATTGATAAGGAAAAGCCTGAAGTCCTTAAACTTCAAGAACCTGCTTAAGAAAGCTTCTCAACATAAGGAAGAAGCTCGATCAGGTCATTTCTGTCTATTATATGTCTTTTGCAGAGCTAAAAATTTTCCCAGAAATACCAAACTTCAATTTCCATGTAAATTAGACAATTTTTACATTTCTAAGTTTTATACTTCAATGGCACTGGACTTCTCTAGGCTTTCCCTAATTTCTACATTTGTTTAATCCTTATTTAGTGGTCAGATTTACATGGTTCAACAAAACATCATGGCCACAACCATTTGTTTAATCTATTTTCTATGCATAAAACTTAGTAAAAGCATGTTACCACTTTAGCGGCCCATCAACTTCACCAAACCGATGTCGTTCTCAGCACTTTGAGCTTCAACATGCGCTGCATTGATGGCACGTTGAGCCTCCTCTATGACTTGTTGATGACCTGATAATAGAACAAACTATATTTACATAACACCAGTCCAAACTGAGGACCACTATAAACTACTAGTTGCTTAACTCAAATGAGAGGGGAAGATACCTTTGATATATTCGCCTACTTGCTCAACCGTATCTCTTTTAGGATCAACCAAAATAAATATAGGTATTATATGGATTCTAGACTTCTCCTCTGCATATTGAATATATTACAAATTAGAAGATAAACATATCTCTATATGCTTAAATTAAAAGAAAAAATAAAATGGAACCATATAGTCAGCTGCTTTATTATAGTTTGCTACGATTATCTAACCAGTTTGAAACATTTTCCTGTTTAAACCAAGTTTGAACATTTCCATGCACATGGAGTAACAAATGAAGAAACATTTGAATTTATGCACTTCATGCCACACTTGTAACCCACCTAGTCCTGATAACTCTCATACCCACACTTGCTACCATATTCACACCGACTTAGTGCCTACCTCAGAGGACGATAAGAACCCCAGTGATGATACTGCAGAGTCTGCCAAAGAATAAAAGAAAGAAATGACCGATAGGTAATAAGGAAGTTGTTAATAAGTATTGTGAGAAAAAGAAGGTTTGGGCTGCTTCATTAGAAGATAAAGTTGTGATATTGAGAGCTATAAATCAACAACTATTGAAGAGGCTGCAGGGTCAGGCTGACCATATATTAGCAAATGCCTTGTGATTTTCTAATCTCCACTCATCCTGCAACTGTAACCTGCAAATATGATGGTCCAAAGACTAACAGTATCATAAATCAATAAAGTCATGTCAGGATCTTTAGTGAGATATCTTATAAGATGATTTTAGGGAAGGATTTCACTGAAATATTATGCATTGTTTCATGGTGACAATCAGTTTGTCTAGATATGTCGATGCATTAGCAAAAGAAGAGGCTCCAAGGAGATGCTTGGATGTAAAGACAGACTTGACCTAAATATAATATCAATAAACAAGTTGAGGAAAATAGTATTGATAAACTGTATAAGTTAGAGAAAGAAATCAAGATATCTTGGCCTTCGAGAAATATAAACAAGTGGCAATCATGAGTTTATTAAAAGGAAAGGTTGAGAAAAAAGTTCCAAGACATTGAAATCATGCATAAGGTGAGTGTTAAAATTTCTCATTGATTGAACCTCTTAAATTGCTTTATAAAAGCATTGTATCGTGACTTGTCATGAAAAAAAGAAGTGGACACATCTAATTGGTTAATGAGCCAACCTTTGTAAAATGATAAGTAAAGCACCAAATGAACCGTGTTCATATTATAAAATAGTATGGTCAAGTCATATTACCACTAAACAATAATATAGAGTACAACCATGAAAACACTAGTTACATAATAACCCCCACCCCCAAAGACTTAACCAGCATGATGTTCCCTCAGATTCAGATATGAACAACTATAAAAACTATGCCTCAATCACCAATTAGTTAGCAAATAAGATTTAGTCCAGAAATTAAAGATGTCAATTTTTCTCTTGCTAGAGCAGAATCAAGCAGTTAGTTAGAATGAAGGTCGCCTGAATATTGATGGAAAG
The DNA here is from genome assembly GCA_030864225.1 of Capsicum baccatum var. pendulum. Taxonomy (NCBI): domain Eukaryota; kingdom Viridiplantae; phylum Streptophyta; class Magnoliopsida; order Solanales; family Solanaceae; genus Capsicum; species Capsicum baccatum. Next base: position 66,245,497 of record CM061558.1, on the reverse strand, counting down.
GCATCATCCACAGGGAACAGGAGAGATTTACAAAAATGTAGAGGAAAAAAGTAGGTACAAGAAACAAGTCAACTATATCAACTGGTAGACTGTCTCAACCGAATAGATTTAAAAAATCTGCATCAAATTGAAATACTTGCAACTCAATATGAATAAGAAATTAGAAATGTTCATCAATGCCGAACCATAGTCAGGTTGGCTAGTCCTCAATGCTTCATTTATTTTCTTCATTACCCCTTTCAACAAGGGTAAAGAATAAAAGGCATCAACTAGACTCTAAGGTTATTAGTGAAAATGACCCTAAAAGTTGAAGACTAGAGCTCTTCTGGGAAGAGGGACATAATTAAGTAAACCATCAAAACTCTTGTTGATTCAGTGGTTACAACATCTGGAAGAAATCTGTACCAGGTTATCACAACAATGAAGTACAGCCACAAATATTTTACTTATCTACAAGATAATGGATAAGCAACTTCAGCAATAGGCCCAACTTCTGATAGTGATGGAGAAACTATTTTCAATAAATTGATTTTAACATGGTAATTTGTTTAGAATATGTGCCTTGGAGAGACTTGATGCTTGTTTTCCCAAAAAATTGTCAAATAACTTATTGTATCCAAAAATAAAACTGTGAGAGGATAACATTACTTGAGTTCGTTATAATACATCGATGTCTGTATAGGCAGGCAGTAGAGCAACAACTAGAACTCTCGATGCCTCGTCCTTCACATTAAAACTTTCTAGTGTCGACAAAATCAGTGACAACATACGTGAGTGTAGTCAAGGTTCCTATAAAATACATGTCTGCTCAATAAGAAATGCAAACTTGTTAACATAATTCAAATTGGCTATGCCAAACTACTACTGCAAGACGAAAAATAAACTTCACACCAGATAGGCAGGCATTGCAAATGATAATATCCGATTGACATATGATCACCAATGAGAATGTTCAACTCTGCTATGGGGAGAATTAGGAAATAAAACTATAATAAGCATTGTCAAGAATATCAAAGCATAAATTCACCGACTGTGGATGAGAGCACTCTAACCATGAGTTCATAGAGAAGAACGGATAAATAAACACAAATAATTGTAGCAGGACTTGTTATCTTTTTTGGATTGTAATTTGTTACAAATAGGCACATGAGGAAGAACCATTCATCCATAGAAATGCACTGTGAGGTGAAGGGGAGAGAAAAAGTAACAAACACAGGCTCCTGAGAGATTAAGATATTACTTCAAGTCAATGCTCATGAATAGGATAACTTTACATACCTGCAGCGCAAACACGCGTTTAAATTTCCATTTTCCATGATATTTCATAGGCTAAATCGAAGTGTTGCATGCAGTACTAATACCAGTCAGAAGTGACTTAAGCAATTCACTTCCTTTAACCACAAGTATAAATGCTCTTTTACAACCAGAAGTCATCATCAGAAGAACCATCTGAAGAAATTCCGCAAATATAGAAAGCATGTTTTCCCCAGCACATTCAATATTTTTAAGAATATCATGTCTGATATCCAGACTAAATAGAAGTCGTGACATGGTCGGGTTTATATTCTACAGAATTTTTTCAAATTATTGTAGGCGCAAAAAAGACTATCACATTTCCAAATACAAGCAAACCAATGAAACTTCTACTAGTATTAATAAACTTGATAGGTACCAAGAAAAACTCAAACATACAATTTGCATAATGAAATGCAACTAAGTGACCTTAATTTTTAAGGTCGCATACATTTGGAAGAAAAATAATCGTAACACGAATACATATAAGACTCTACGTAATAAAACCAGACATTTCTCCAATAGGGGTTTACACAATCGAGATCGAAACCACAAACGAGATTGAAAGGCAAATAGAGTATCATTGCTTCCTTAGCAATATGGTTATAATTGATTGTATTTTCTTTCCTTGACATGCTTTCAACATTCTTGGAGAAGATCAGATGTTTGTTGTAGTATGTGAATCCCAATAATTTTCAAGCTTGCCTCCAGCTTGTTGTTCTGTATTCAAGCTGGTCGTTACCGTCTTAGAAGTTGGTAAGGAGTTCCTCATCTCTTGTGAGCTCAATCAGGAACACTACCTTTAAAGTTATGGCATTCTAGAAGCCCTTCAGAACACTTTCTCTTCAGAAGCTTTAAAGGATACATGGAGGGTCGTTGCGTTTGATTTAGGTTAAAATGTTTTGATGCACGTTGAAGATGTGGTCCCAACAGTTGCACAACACACTTTTATCGAGCGTTTCTCCATGCATCTTGCTCAACCAATTTGATAAATTAGTAAGCATGGAGTTACATAGCATGTGATTTAAACCAGCTCTACCAAGCTTATCAAACATTATGTAACTCCAAGCTTATTACTCTATCAAAACAACATGCCCGAGTTAGTACACATTGAAAAAAGCCCAATCTGTCAGCCTTTATGCTGATCACTCTTCTCTAATATAGATGACAAGATATCTACTATGCAAAAGTCTATACCATCGCTAGACATGATTTCCTGGAAACATGTCCGGGGACGGTGTGACTTTTGCATAGCAAATATCTTGCCATCTAAATTGGAGAGAGCAATTAACAGAAAGGCTGAGAGATTAAGCTCGTTCGATTTGTGCACTAACTTGGTCATATTTTTTTAATAGAGTAATGAGCTTAGAGTTACATAACGTTTGATAGGCTTGGTAGAGCCGGTTTAGATCACATGCTACGTAACTCCATGCTTACTAATTTATCAAATTGGTTGAGCAAGATGCATGGAGCAATGCTAGACAAAAGTGTGTTGTTTAACTTTTGGGACCACATCTTCAACGTGCATCAACACATTTTGACCAAAAACAAACACAGAAACCCTCCATGTATCTTTTAAGGCTTCTGAAGAAAGTGTTCTGAAGGGATTCTAGAATTCCACAACTTTGAAGGTAGTGTTCCTGACCGAGCTCACAAGAGACAAGCAACTCTTTACCAAATTCGAAGAGGGCAACGACCAGCTTGAATACAGAATCAACAAGCTGGAGGCAAGCTTGAAAATTATCGGGATTCACATACTACAGCAAGCATCTGATCTTCTCCAAGGAATGTTGAAAGCATATCAAGGCAAGAAAACACAATCAATTATAACCATATTTCTAAGGAAGCAATGATACTCTATTTGCCTTTCAATCTCGTTTGTGGTTCTGATCAGGTCAACGACAGTGGACCTGATCGAAAACACAAACAAGAAGGCATGGGATGAAATTTAAAATTCAAAAATTTGCCGTCTTCGGTTAGATTCATTAGTTTAACTGCTGTTGCTATTGGCATAAGTTTTCTAGACTTTCTGTACATCATTTCTACCCTCGATGCCCAGGAGGCTTCTTTGTTGGTCTTCTCCTATTTTCTATCTAGGTGATAATCCTGACTACGCAGCTCCCTAACAAAGTGTCCATCTGAATTGTTTTTCTTTTAGAGACATAACAAATGAAATTACATTACCGGCTAGATTCGTTAGAAGTTACTTTCTACCCTATGTCTCTTCTTCAATTAACTCTCAGATGATATAGTCTTCCATCAACCACCCATTTTCCTTCGAAAGCATTCTCTTACCACACATTTTGGCATAAAATCATCACCCCTAGCGAGTAATCCAGCCCTATAAATTTGGCCAGGGTAATAAATAAATTGATTTTCTATTCTTATTAGATGTAGTGCTAAGTTTTTAAGGCCCTCTAAGGGTCCAATGCACCCTAAAAGTTAGTCCAATTGCTATTGAATCTTTTTACAATGACACAAAAATTAGATCCCTTTACAATGCTTGACAAATAAACATGAGCAACAACTAACATTAAATCTTAATAGGCTATCAGAACCATATTCATGGTCCCTCAGCCTTATCAGTTCAGACCTACCAAACTTAACTGTAAAATTACAAGCATCTTGTTTGAACGATCTATGACTAATCAGTAAAAACATCATTCACAAAATCAGTGCACTCTATGTGTGTTTCCACGATAACATTATCAGTAATACATACCTCCCACATATGAAGTAGTTTCATCTACAAGCAGCTTATTTCTTCGATCCCATCTTTACTGCAGCCTCTTGAGATAGTCCGTCAAAAGTTGATCAACTGTCAGTTCCTTATATCTATAAAGAAGAGGAAAAAAATTAATGTCATAAAAAGAACATTATCCATATGTTGCATTAGATGTGGAGTCTGTTGCAATAGATGTGGAGTCTGTTGCAACAGATGTGGAGTTTGTTACAACAGATGTGGAGTCTGTTGCAATAGATGTGGAGTCTGATGGATACATCAAACCAGCCTTTCTGGTGTTTTTATTTGTTCTAACAGTTTCTCCATCTGTTGCAACATCAATAACAGCATAAACATCAACAAAAAAAGACAATGTTTGTTTCAACAACATCATCAACAACAAAGAAGCAATATCATTTGTACCAGAAACATCAACAACACCACAAGTTCCAACAACGCCAACCCCACCAACAACATCAATAACTGCATCAATAATAATGAAACAAACAAAATACATACAAAAAAATGATACTGCCAACTTTTCCCAATAGATGACTTTTTTCTCTTATTGTAATAAAAATTCTCGGATTGTTTATTCAACACTTAAAAGTTCCTTAAAAATTTTTTAATAAATATAATATGGGTAAATAGTAATTAAATAAAAAACAGATGTAAATAACATGCAAAAAAGAAGACGAGAATGAAAGAGCAATAATGAACCATACCTTAATATCTAAAAGGGGATCAAAACAAAAATTTAAGTCGAGGAAAGATATGGATGGGTTTAAATCCAAAAAGATATTTATGAGAAGAGAAGAGAAAAGATAGAAAAAAGGCTGTGACCCTAAAGAGGAGAGAGAGAAAAAGATTAGAGTTGAATAAAATAAACTGCAGCTGAAGGAAGAGATGAGATAATTTCTATAGATGTATTGTGTACGTAGACATGGTGGTTTTCAATATTCATTAATTAATATTCATTAATTTCATTAATAATTTGAGGGCACGAGGAAGACTAAGACTACTGACATTGAAAAGACAAGACAAGACTGCTCAATGAACTCACTTTTGAGATATCCAAGAAACATTTTTACCACCTTTAGTAGTAAGTACTAGTACTTGATATTATCTGCTCGGACCAGAAGCTTCTTGCTTTAAAATTAAAAGAAATAAAAAGATTTTCAAACAGATATGTCATCTGTTGCAACATATATAAATATCTGTCTAGAAATTCAAACAGCTCAGTCATCTATTACAATAGATATAAATATCTATTTAAAAATCCTAAAAGATTAGTCATCTGTGACAACAGATGAAAATGTTCATTTGATAATTAATAAAATCAGATATTTCATCTGCTACAACAAATATAAATATTTTTTAAAAAATTTCCAGTAGCTCAGTCATCTGTTAGAACAGATGCAAATATCTATTTGATAATTAAATTAGATATGTCATCTATTGCAACATATATGTACCTATTTAAAAATTTTCAACAGCTTAGTCATTTGTTGCAACAGATTTCATAGCAATTGATTTAGGTGGAACTAGGGATGAATGAATGAGCTCACAGGTTCAACTACAAATCTAATTGAGTCTTTGCAATTGCATGGCATTGGTATTGTATTCATACAGACCCGAGTCATCGATCAATCATTCTAAGTTGAAATGAGTTCTTATCAACTCAATGTTAGTATAGTGATAGTACCTAAGTTGATTTAGGTAGAACTAGGGATGAATGAGTGAGCTCGCAGAGTCAACTTCAAATCCAATTGAGTCTTTTCAACTTCAAATCCAATTGAGTCTTTTTAATTGTATGGCGTTGGTATTGCGTTTATCTCAACCCGAGTCATCGATCGATCACTCTAAGTTAAAATGAGTTCTCATCAACTCAATGTTAGAATAGTGATAGTACGTAAGTTGATTTAGGTGGAAATAGGGATGAATGAGTGAGTTTGCAGGGTCAACTACAAATCTAATCTAGTCCTTGCAATTGCATGGTGTTGGTATTGCATTCATCCCGACCTGAGTCACCGATCGATCACTTTGAGTTAAAATGAGTTCTCATCAACTCAATGTTAGGATTGTGGTAGTACCTAAGTTGATTTAGGTGGAACTAGGGATGAATAAATGAGCTCACAGGGTCAACTACAAATCTAACCGAGTCTTTGCAGTTGCATGGCATTGGTATTACGTTCAGCCCGACCTGAGTCATCGATCGAACACTCTGAGTTGAAATAAGCTCTCATCAACTCAATTTTAGGATAGTGATAGTACCTAAGTTGATTTAGGTGTAATTAGGGATGAATGAATGAGCTCGCAGGGTCAACTACAAATCCAATCGAGTCTTTGCAATTGCATGGCACTGGTATTGCGTTCATCCCGACCCGAGTCATTGATCAATCACTCTGAGTAGAAATGAGTTCTCATCAACTCAATGTTTTAAAAACTATATCATTTAAAATTTTTAAAATTAATTAAGATCAATTTGGACCAAATTAGCAATTTCAAAACTTGTGATTCTTTTCCAAAATTACAAATCAACCCATACAAATCATCCATTTGCGCAAAAAACTTTCCATTTCAAATCTTAAGTTCTCTCTCTTCTGTCTCTCTCTCGGGGTGTCCTCTCTCTCTCAACAATACAAACAATACAAATAACAACTACTCAACATATTGCTCAACCCTTTAAAACATATCGATTTTCTTCCCATTGACGACTACATATAGTTATATTTTTCGACTTTATTCCCACTTTTATCCATTGTTTTCTCTATCTTCGCATGTAACAGAGTTCGAGAAGAGTTCTACATTTGTTCTTTATTATAAAAAATAGGGATTTTTAGTTAATGATAAAAAAAAGACTTTTAGTTATATTATTTTTGAGAATGGGTTACCAATTTTGAGTTTTGATGCTAAAAAAGTAGGAAGCACCCGAGAAAACCCTAGTTTTTCTCTCAGTGTTTTATTGACTGTCGTGGTATTGTTGGATGGTGTTTGTGGTGTTGTTGGTGGCTTTTGTTGGTGGTGATGGTATTTGTGTTTTTTAGCGGTGGTGTCGGTGGTCTAGGTGTTGGTATTGGTGGCATTGGTGATGGTCTTTTTGGCATTGATCGTGGCATTGGTTGTGGTGGTGGTGGTCCATCTGTTGCAACAGGTGAAAGATCTATTGAGAGATATTAAATAGGTCTTCAAACAGATTCCCCATCTGTTCCAACTGATGGGTTATCCGTTGGAGTATTTTCTTGTAATGTTGCAGAGATTTATTAAAATCTCTCCACCTATTGCAACAGGTGGAATATCTGTGGGGAGATATTAAATAGGTCTTCAAACAGATTCGGGTTCCCCATCTGTTCCAACTAATGGGTTGTCCTTTGGAGTATTTTTTTTGGTTATGTGGTAAGAATAATTTATTGAAATTTGTCTCACCTTTTTAAAAAAAATTATGTAGACATCAAATGCAATGTATTTTTTATTTTTCTTTTGTTTGTAGTTAAAAGATGTCTTCCAAAAGAAAAGAAACAGAAAGTGGAGAAAGTGGATCGACTTTCGATCACCAAACAAAAAAGGCTAGAGTACAGATAGATTCGGAGGAACTTCCAGAACAATCTCAATCAGGACAAAATAAAGCCGAGGAAAATGATAACTCCTCCTCACCAATGGGGCATGAAATAATATTGAAAGTCCAGAATGATTCTGTCAAAACCATTAGTATTGACAAGTTTCGAGTTGCGATGCCGATGAATAACCCTAACGCAGTATTTGGTGATCTTTTACTTAAATGTCAGTTAGGGAAAGCTTTTGACGAACTTAGGAGTATTATGAAGAAGGAAAATATAGATAGACTTTTTAAGAAGAGTTGCTTTGCACACTTTCTTGAGCTATCTGGGCCCCGCCCTTTTCGTTTCCCAATGATCATGGTATATGGCCTTCTCAAGCGCAGTATCATGTATGCGAGGGATGATGGAGGTCCAAAGGAGGGTGGAAATAAGATGGTTGAAGTCTAGATCAACTATTATGGCATACCGGTTTGTTTTGGATTGAAAGAGTTTGCCATTGTGACGGGCTTGAGATGCGATCGTCCAGAAAAACCTGCCATCAAGAAAACACCCCACAAAGGGTCCAACAAACGCAAGGTAAAAAAAGATGGGTTGTTGGGCATTGTTGGACCTATCTACAAAGTGAAGGATTTGATAGCGGATCTCAAGAATAAAGACATACCAAAGCACTACAGGGAGAAATTGTGCTTAGTTTGGTTTGTCCATTCTGTTTTATTGGCAAGAGACGTCAAGAAAGTCATAGAACGTGATTTTTCGGAGCTTGCTGATGATTTTGGGAGATTCAACTATTATCCCTAGGGCAACGAAAGCTACTACTTGACTGTCAAATATTTACTGAAAGAGCTAAAGCCAAAGACGACCACATTATACGGCTTTCCTTGGGCTTTCATGGTAAAATTGATCACTATTTTTACTCATTCATTAATTTATATTGAATATACTTGTGACTTTTTTTTTATGCTTGCTTCTTGTTTACAATTTTAAGTCTTGGGCATGTGAAGCCATTCCTCCCCTCCAAAAGTATTTCACGGATTACCCGGATAAGGTTTCTCATTTAAGGATCCTTAGGTGGTTGGCTGCAGTAGAGAGCAGCAAAAAAATATTAATGAGGCTAATCTCTTTAACCCTCCGGATGATGCAGTACGTCTTCCTTCAACTAAAATAATTTTTCTCAAAGAAATATATTGAAACAGATGTTCCATCTGTTGCAAGAGATTATTCGTCAAATGCAACTGGTGTAATGGGTAATTTGTTGCAACAGAAGATCCATATTTCACAACAGATTAACCATATGTTGCTCTGTTCTATGAACCCTACTCAACAGAGTACCCATCTACTGTAAATTATGCAACAGATGGGTATTCTGATGCAATATATTATCAATCTGTTTTAACATACAGATCAGTTGTTGCGGTAGCTAGATCATCTGTTACATAAGTTGGTTGTTTTAACATAACCCGAGCCCCATGTAACCCAACTGACTGTAAATTATTCTTATATGATTTAAATTTCTCCTGTCATTTTTTTATAGGTTGTGCATCCTTGGATCATGCCTACCATTGATAAGCTGGGGATGACTTATTTTCTTACTCTGGGTCTTGTTGATACAAAAGAAGATCCAAAGGTGGAGTTAATAAAGAAGGAATTGGATAGAGCAACATCCATAAAAAGAGCAGTTAGACAAAGTCAGTCTAATGTTGAAGCTCTTCATGACCTAAGTAAAACTGCAACAGATCCGGGTGCTTCTTCTGGGGGTGTTGCTGGGGGAGTTGTTTGTGATTGTGGCAGCCATCCTGCTTCTTCTTCTGCTGCCAATCGTGATTATGAGCATGTTAGTGCCCAGCAAAAAATAAATATATTTGAAAACACCCCTTGCACAGGTCCTCTCTATCACCCCTACACCGGTCCCTCCCATACTTACAGTGGTCTATCTCACCCCTCCTCACCCTTATATTCTTATTGCAAATATAGAGTGTGTAAAGACAGAGAGGATAAACTCCTCGACAAGGTAGAGGCTATTTTTGAAGCTACCGAAGAGTTGAAATACAGGAGGGGTGTCATACCATCCAATGAGGTGAGGGATCCATGCACTCCTACAGTGGAGGTTAGGAGGAAGAGAATAAAAATTAGACAAATTCTCCCCATTCTGAAATCAGCAAAAAATGCAACTCCCTCCGCTCTAATAGTTGTTGAAGTTCAGGGGCCACCGAAGAAGGTGGACATATTTGCGGTGCTTGGCAAGGAGAAGAAGAAGGAATTGAAAGAATTCATCAGGTTGAAGGTTCAAAAAGAATACACCATATATTCATTTCCCGCCAAAGACTTCTCGAATATGACAAATATGTACGTATGGTACGAGAACAAGGTAAGTTTACTTTTGCTAACCTACCCTTCCAATATACTCCATGAAGAAGAATCTACGCAGCAGATATGTAATCTTTTGCAACAGCTTGGTATTCTGTTGTAACATAATATATATCTGTTGCATAAATTGCGTTGGCTGGGTAATCTGTGAACTGATTCAGAGAACCCTCTACATCGGATTCTTTCCACTGTGTTTTTATTCTTTACAATTACTAACCTATTTAAAAATTATCTTCTTATACCACAGTATGTTGATGAAATTCTCTGCCTCATGAGGGGTAGACAATTAGCATACCCAGAAACTTATGATGCTGCTGATAGGATAATGGACCTCAACTTCTATAATAATTTCAAAGATAGATATGCTGATCTTCGTAATCTAGCTAATTTCGGTGGCCTGGGATTTGATCAGTTAGTTTCTACATTCCAATGGGATGAAGAAGAGATTAAATATGTTAGAGGGGAGAGGCCATATCCACACGGCAAGAGCTGGACCAAGGCAAAGAGAATCCTTGCAGTCATGAACGTGGATGTCACCCATTTTCTCACTGTTGAGATACTACCATACAAGGGAAAGATTAAGGTTTATGACTGCAACTTACTTGTGTTCAGCGAGAAGATATTTTTGACCCACATACAGCCACTCTTGAAGTTGTTGTCCAAGTTGTTGACGTAGAGTAAGCTGATGGATTATTTGTCGGATGAGGTATTGGCGAAGGAATCATGAGTTTTTGAAGGTCGAAATAAGAACATCCAGCTCCCAAAAAATACAACCGGTGCAGCGTGCGGGCCGTACTCGCTTGCATACATGGAGTGTTTGCTGACCGGCACACAAATGACCAGTATGTGCGACACTATTGTGGGAAAGATGCAATGGTTCTGGGCATATGGGGTACTAACTAAATGGTTGGAGCCCGTTTATACAAAAGAACATATACAAAGATAGAGACGAACATGATAACAAATTTTCATTTCAAGCCAATTCACTATACATATAGGGGCAATTATTTTTATGTCTGGCAAAGTTGAATTTTTATAATGCAATAGATTTTATATATGTTGTAACAGATAAGTACCAGTTGTGACAGATTGATTATCTGTTGGACTAGGTTGGTCATCTGTTGCATTATGCAAATGTTCCCCGTCTGTCTGTCACAACAGATTTACGATCTATTGCAACATATAACTTATCTGTTGCAACTGATCGGTAATCTATTAGAGCAAATCAAAAAAGTAAGAAGACCTGTTATATAATTTTTAGCAGATGACCTACGTGTTGCATCTCATGTTGCAACATATGTATAAATCTGTCTGATAAAATATGTCGTCTATTGTAGCAGATGTTATATCTATTGCGATATTTTAATCTAGTACTCCATTTTAATCAACATGTTCAAAACTCAGAATTAATTATATTCATAGACAGAATAAAATAAATCGATGCCTTCAGAAATTACATGAAATAAAATAACTCAACAAATAAATGAAATGTAAAAAAAATTATTATGAGTACAAATGATCTATTCTACAAATAAATCAACAATTTAAACCAAGGAGGATAGGTTATTACATTGACGGAATCAGGCTACAAAGATCTAATCAATATGGACAAGTTGTTCTTCATCCAGTGCTATGGAATTTGGCTTTGGCCATCGTGGATCTTTAACGTCAGTTGCGTACGGCTTCTGAGCTTTCGCTTCTCCATATTTCCATAAAAGAGGAGTATATATTTTGCAGAGTAATCTGGCATCAAGTCCATCATTTGGTACTTGTAATCCATCGCTCAAATACTCGGCATAGGCGGCAACAAAAGGACCACAATCCCTGCGTTATAAAAAAATAGATAATCCATATCTTACAGTTCATGCAAGCGTTGTGAAATTTGTGAAATGAAACTAAATCATTATACTTAAACTTACAGGCTACCAATGGTTTGTTGAGCGATTCCGTCAATATATTGTACATCAAATGGATTAGCCATTTTATCCCGGTATGCTTCAATCGTCAACCAATCAGTACGAACCTTTTGATCCAAAAAGCCATTCATATCATGGTAACTGGGCAATATTTTGGCCAGCTTTTGTATCTCAGACGACGACCCGAAACGTCTCCTTTGCAACATCGAGTCATAATCTCGGATGCACCTCTCGTTTAGAACGATGACAGCCAACACCCAATGGAATTCATCACCATAATTAATTGGGATGTACATTTCATCGACTAAATGCCAAAGTAAGCCAGTTGAAATGCTAAAACCTTTGATGATATTGATTAAGCATTCCTCGTTTCGAAAAAATTTTGGCTACTGTTGACAATACCTATCGTAGGCATTATTGATGTAAACATTGTACAATCAATTGCTTGTTGTGTATCTGTATTATTCTTGTGTTTGCAACTTGGCCTTCTTTCAGAGGTAGTAAAAAATGACATCGATGTGCTGCGCATATTATCAAACATTTTGAATTACGTGATGAAAAAATTAATACACAGATACAATTAAATAAAGTATTAATTAATAGTAATATGTATGGCCTTTAAACCTCATCATTCCAGTAAGTTTGAGGATGTGACATCAAATAGAACCAATTTTTTATTTTGGGGTGTACAACAACAAAGTCGAACATATCAAAACCAAGACTCGATTCGTTCACTTTGTAGCGCTCGTCATTTTGTTTTCTACATGATGATTTATATGTGTTAATGTCAGGTTCTTACAACAAGAATTGTATAAACCAATATCCATAAAATTGATTTATGTACTTGCCGACATGATGCTTTAACAGCCCATCGGCAATCCATTCTGAATAGTTGTTGATCAACTGTATTAGTTTTTTTGGAGCCTCGTCCAAGATGTTGAACCCTTCAAACGAGTAATTCTTTCGTTCTCCTAAACTGACAGGCTCCACTTTTTCTTTATCTTTGGAAGCAGTTGATGGATTATCAACTGTCATATTATGCTCGTCAGTAGTAGCTATGATATCCACCTGGAAATCCAGAATTGTCAATGCTAATTAGAGATATACAATAGATTTTCCATCTATTACAACAGATGATTCTTATGTTGCATCAGATGTATTATCTGTTGGGACAAATTCGAATAGGTAAATCAGAGCAGTACGATAATTTTGAATAGATGACCCATCTGTTGCAACATAAGACTCATCTATTAAAATAGATAACGAATCTGATGCAACAGGTTAGACAACAGTTGCAATAGATGTATACATCTTTTTGATAATTTTCAGCAGATGTATTATCTGTTGAAACAGATATGTGCTTATTTATTTTTGGGAACAGATAATATACATTCACCTTCTTCAGCTCATGTTGCTCTTCTATGGCCCTTGCACACTGAACATCGGTGCAAGACAAAGACAGAGGCATTGCAATCTTATTTTTTTTTATGATTGATGAGTCCTTGAAAGTGTCTTTGTTTCTCCTCTTAGCCGCTTTGATCTCTAGTAGAGTGTCTAGATATGAAATCCTCTTTGATGGAATGACATCTCTCTTAGATGTCATTTCCTTTACAGAAGAAGTTAGTGCATTAATAGCATTAATCACTCCATCGTGTTTCGCCTTGCAGTCTTAACATTTGCATGAAGAACATTCGCTAGATGCGGCAACATCTGGAGAAAAATCTATACAACCATTATGATTATAATCATAATGGCTTGTTGTTTCAAAAATTATAAGAGGAGCATCATTAGCCCCACCCTCCAAAATTATTTTTCTTGTGATGGTTGTTGCTCCAAACAATTCCATTTTTATTCCATCAACGACCTTAGGGTCCGATAAAGTTTGCACAGACTGTAATGTAAGACAAAATGGCATCTTCAACCCTCGGTTGGTCGAAACAAGCCACAGATGGACAATCAAAAATAAATTGTTTTTGAAGCTTAGACCAACAATAGACACCAGGTAATCATGATCACTCAACTTGCCTTTATCTTTTTTGGGTGTACGGGGTGCTTTTTTTAGGTCAGAGTAGGTATAACTTGAAAAGGAGAAGGAGGATAACATTTTAGTTCGGTAACTGTGGAAAACTCCTCCCAACCAAAACAAACAGGTATACCACAGTAATTTATCCACACTTCATCCATCTTATCTTTGTTTTCATACATAAACCTGCACTTGAGAAGATCATATACCATTTTTATCTGGAAACGAGCATTGTTGTCCTCCGACAAATCAAGATATTTCCCAAAGCAGCTTTCCCTGAAATAAGAATCCAATTTTTGTTCTCAAAGTATTTTTCTGAAGGCGTCGAAAGATTTTCCCATGACTGACTTAACCACGAAATCACACGTTAAATCTGTGGCACCACCGCACTGCATTCTCACAGGGTAACGATCAATGCTGAAGGTTTTGACCAACTCTTTGACGGAAGGTCTATTAGAATTTGGATCATCTCTTTTGAAAGATTCCTCCTCCCCGTGTTCATTATCTTCTGCTCCTGATTGAGATAATACTTGTAAAGCAAGCTCATAGAGTGGTGGATGTAGCTGAGCTACTGCACTTGTTTCTTTACTTAGACTTGATTCAATTTCTTTTATTTTGGGAGCCATGTTATCTTAACTTAACAGAAACATAACATAGATTATAATTGATTAATGCATAACAATAATATAATAGTTCCAACAGATAACTAATCTGTTGCACCAGGTATGTTATCTGTTGCAACATTTAACTGACCTGTTGCAATGGATGAGTAATACGTGAGAATCATAAAAACAGCACTATCTATTGCACCTGGTATTTTATCTGATGCAACACATAACTGACCCGTTGCAACGGATAAGTAATCTGTTGGAAACAATAAAAACAGATCACTAATCTGTTGCACCAGGTATTTTATCTATTGCAATATATAACCGACCTGTTTCAACGGATGAGTAAACTATTGGAAAGAATAAAAATAGATCACTAATCTGTTGCACCAGGTATGTTATCTGTTGCAATATATAACCGACCTGTATGAGTAAATCATTGGAAAGAATAAAAACAGTCCTAATCTGTTGTAAAATAAAGAGTAAACCATTGGAAAGAATAAAAACAAATCACTAATCAGTTATCGTTGGATCAATATTGTTTAGATTTCTTCCAAACAGAAGAGTCGTCTGTCGCAACAGATGAATGATCTGTTAGATTGTTCACCTGTTGCATTAGATTTTCATAGTTGCATCAGATTTTTAATCTGTTGCATCAGATTTTAAAATGAAGAATAAATCATTGGAAAGAATAAAAACAGATCACTAATCAGTTATCTATTGGATCAATATTGTTTAGATTTCTTCCAAACAGAAGAGTCGTCTGTCGCAACAGATGAATGATCTATTAGATTGTTCACCTGTTGCATCAGATTTTCATAGTTGCATCAGATTTTTAATCTGTTGCATTAGATTTTCATCTGTTGCATCATATGTTTCATCTATTACATCAGATGTTTCAACTGTTGCAATACCATTTCTACCAAGACAAACAACAAATCAACCCAGCAACACCAACATATCACACACACACATACATACTAAGAACATCAACTGTGACAAAAAATCACCAATAAATTCAAATCAACAGTACAACAACGAGAAGAAGAAATGCAGAAATGCAAAAATGCTACAAATTAGGATTTTATTCAGTCCACATTTCAATACCAGAAGAGTAGTTGGCTCAAGTTCCTCGGTTTCTTCACAATTTTTTACCTGGGAAAAAGAAAATAGGAGGACAAGAACTCGAAGTTGTTATTGCCGGAGAAGTATTCACATCGATTGATGGTTGAAAGTCGAAAAGAAACTCGTCCGACTATTTTTCGCCGGAGGTTGAAGGGAGAAATTTTGCAGAACTGTTGGTTGGGAGAAGCTGGAGAGAGAGAGTGGTTGATTAGAATTGAAGAGGGGTGCGGGTTGGGTTGATCTGTATTTTTGAAAAGATTAGAAAGTTTTGAAAATATTAATCAAGTCCACAATTACCTTAATCAAGTTTCCTAATGATGTTTGACCCTATCTGTTGGTCAATGTCACCAATCCTTCATTCAAGACTTAAAAGACACCTTTCCTTCAATTTTCTCGAGAAAGTAGCATTAATATTTAGTATTCAAGTACTGATATTTTTAGAAAGAATGAATGGAAAATTCAATAGAAAAAACGTTTTTGTTGAACTTTGCAATATATTTGTACCAGTGAAAGGAAACTATAATGAAAAAATAAGAATGTCATTTGAAAAAAGGTTTATAAAAGTGAGTATTAAAATTAAAATATCAAAAGAAAAAATATAATTGTCAAGGATGAATACAGTTTAAAGCAAAAATAGTATTAAATCATATAAAATCAATGAGTTCATGATAAAGTGAAATTAATTGATGACATATTTAATTACCATTAATATTTTAAAATTATTTTTAAATTTTTGAATAATTATCTTTCTAAATGTTGCTTCCACCAAGCCTTTCTTTGTAATTTTTATATTTCCTCCGTTTTAATTTGTTTGTCTTATTTTTATCTGTTATGTATTTAAAAATTACATAAAGTTACTATATATTACAACAATTAACATATTTGAAGGACATAAAAAATTTTGCTGACTCTCGAAATTCTATGAGTGCTATATAAATTGGGACAGAGGAAGTAACATATATTATTTAAAAATAATGTAAAAAGTATCATAAATTATAATAATTAACAACTAAAAATATTATTGACATATAAAAAATTTGATTGATTCTTCATATACTATCACAATCACAGAAATTGGGACAGGAGTAACACATATTATTTAAAAAATAATAGAAAATACTATAAATCACAATAATTAACAACTCAAAATATGTAACATTATATATAAAAATTTAGTTGACTCTCTAAATTCCATTAGTGTCACATAAACTGAGACGGAGAACATTATATTATCTGAAAATTATGTAAAAAAACTATAAATTGCAATAATTAACAATTTAAAATATTTAAAGACCATACAAAAATCTACAAGTTATGTAAAAAAAATTGATTGATTTTCTAAATTACATCAATGTCACATAAATTCAAAAATAACATATATTATCTAAATATTATATAAAAAATATCAACTTAAAATATTTAAAGATCTTTAAAAAAAAAATTACTCCCCAAAATTTATATATATCATATAAATTAAAATAAAAAAATAGCATATGTTGGCCCTGCTTGCACGATCTCTTATGTCTAGTAGTAGATCGATGTTGGACAATCACAATCATGCAGCTGTAACTTTTGATCGTTAGATGTTGCAACTTTGTCGTGCAAGCATTCTCTTTTATTTTTAAATAAAAGTCTTTTAAAATATATTTATGATTTATCAATATTTACCTTAATTTTATGTTAGTTATGATATCAAACTATTAGAAAAAAGTTCAGTGAATTTGCATAGTTATTGCTGTTCGACTTGAATAATTTTTGTAGATTTTTTGATGCACTTCATTTAAAATTCTAATAAATATAGTAGGCGTTAAAATCAAAATTTCTTCTAGTTAGAGTTGTGTTTGACCATGAATATAAATTGAAGTTATTTTTGAATTTTTGTAAGAGAAATGAGAGTGAAAAGAGTAAAGCAAGTTTCACTTATTTTCACTTTTCCAAATACAACTTCAAATTGTAGTTGAAATTCTCATGGTCAAAACACCAACATAAAATTATATTCGAAATAAAATGAAAAAATATCTGGATAAAAGGAAAAATTCTCATTGCAAGACAGGCACTTATAGTGATGTGATACGCCAACATTTCAAAAAGTTACTACAAACTTATAGAGGTTGATCAGTACATACTTGTTTCCTCTTACATTTTTGAGTGACGCAATAATTTAGAAGAGAAAAATAAGCGGAGAAGTGGGGAATAGAGACATATACATTATGTATTTGTGAATATGCTATCAAATAAACTTAATTACAAAACATACATATATATTTAATCATTCTGAGTACAAAATCATTACGAAACACACGTATATTTACATTTTTTTGTTTTATTTATGTCTTTTTAAAAGCTTTCAGTGCTTGGCACGAGATAGAAATCACGTGCAACAACACCCGTATTCAAAAATTAGTAACTATAGAGATGAAAAACTAGCAACAACTTAGATGACTTATTTCATGGCTAAGAAAGTACCAGCTGAAGTGTAATAGCACCTATTGGCATCGATTTCAATTTCTTGGATTTTTTTTACTTGAACTAGTTTTTGTATTTCGAAATATCTTTAAAAACGGGGCCTAGAATTAAAAAGGACAAACAAGTTTAGGTAAAAGGGATAAAAAAAAAATCCAGTTTTTTTAAAACATTTTCGCTTCAACAACTAAAAAGGTTGTCTCAACTACTATAGAAGTTGTCTCAACAACTATCAATGTTGTTCGACAACTATCAAAATTGTTTGACAACTTTGCAAAGTTGTTCAACAACTATCAAAGTCGTTCGAAAACTGTGCAAAGTTGTTCAACAACTGTGCAAAATTGTTCGTCAACTTTGATAGTTGTTGAGACAACTAATGCAGTTGTCGAACAACTTTAGTTGTTTAAGCGATTTTATCTTTTTTAACTTAATAATATTGTGGGAACCACTTGTCCCCTTTATTTAATTAAAGACTTGGGAGGATCTTTCAACTCATTTTTCTCTTTAAATACTCATGCTTAAAATTTTTAGACTCCACCTCTGGACCTTAGATCATTAAGCATACTTTTCACATCAAGATTTAAGAGTTTATTTGATCAAAATAGGTCTTATTATTAATATCTTCAATAAAGTTTTAGTGTCATTAAGAGGTATATTTGCGTATAACTTTCACTATATTCTATCTATAATGGCCAACCACCATCACTAACCACCTTTTCCATCATAAGCACAATCTTCAACCATCATTGTCATCACAACCATCACTGACAACCACTACTATTAGTCGTTGCTACACTTACCACCTCCAACATTATAATTATATCTATTACCATTGTTGCTATCAATTTCCACTACTAATCATTCTACCATCACCACTAGTACCATTGCTGGCTACCACCAACATAATTCTCAACCACCACACATTCTTCCCACTATCACGATCAACACCGCCAACTACTAATATCAACCAACTCAACATCACCACTATCACGCCAGTTAGTATAAAATCAACAACCTCCGTCATCACAACAATTACCAACACCATTACTAGACACTAGCACCAACCACCACTATCAACTACAAACTATCTTCATCATCTCTAGCTAGCACATATATTTTTTATCAAATAATAATTTTATCATGTTATGTTTGTTTTTTCTAATATTTAACTACTTTTTATTTTAATTGTATATTTATTATGTTTTAAAATGAATAAATTATACACGCTTAAATATTGAAAAAATAGTTTTAATTATTCAAAGTTCAGATCTAGAAACACCTTAAATTATTCAAATACATACTTAGATTCAGATGATTAACTTTTAGTGGTCGTTTGGTCGGGTGTATAAGAAAAAATGTTGAATAGGGTGTATTACTAATGTAACGCCCCAAGATCCCATCCCAAGACGTCACACGGTTCTTAAGGCGACACGCGACCTCAAGCTAACCCTCTGAGCCTGTCATCACTTCTATAACTCATTATGACAATAATCAAGCTGTAATAAGGAAGAATAGTCATGTTATAAACATACTGGAATACGAAGAGATACTATCATGTACAATCAAAATACTGAAGTTCTGTACATACTGGTACTCTAGTCTGACAAAGCCTCTACCACATAAGATTGAGGAGCCATTGGGATAGATCCCCAACTGACTCGTACTGAACTAGGAATAAACAACCCTCGACTATCAAGAAAAAATCAGGGACACAGGTCCTCGAACCATGAGGACTCACCAACTGTACAAATGTAGATGGAGGTACTCGAAGATCACTTCACTGCTGAGACTGAGCACCTGAATCTACATCATGAGAAAATGTAGAACACAGAAGAGTATGAGAATCAGTACTTGGGAATGTACTGAGTATGTGGGGGTGGATGCAACATTTTAAATAATATCATAAATGTATAAGAAAATCATGCATGCTGACAATAATACCTTTCTTTGCTTGAATTATCTGAAACATTATTCCCATAAGTCATCAGTAATAACACATGCTTCATAAATCTCATAAATCATTTAAATCAACTCAAACTCTTTGACTCATGACTTAGAGTGACTCGGTAACTCAAGGTACGTAGATCATTATGGATGTGAGAGTTTCTTATAACCGACATAACTACACTATGTAAGATGCATGGAGTCCAACGTTTTACCCTCCTAAGGAGAGAACCCCACATTGGCGGGGGTGTCATACTCTTGCCAAGGGGTGCAACCTCAATTTCTCAATCAAAATCCCATACTCAGACTCTGGACCACAATCATCAATATCAATCCTACGGTGGCACGTAGTTTTAGAAAAATACCATATTTCCCGCTCGGTGCAAAATACTCCTCCCAGACTTAGCTCAGAACGCGTTAGGAAATCCACCTTAATCAATATCAACTCATGGGTCTATTATAAAGACCAAAATATAAATATATATCTCGTCTGTAAATCATAAACATCTTGTCGATTCCTAACTCGACTCAACTCAACACAATCTTTCTCAACATCAAGTACATTTGCTTATCAAATCATTTCAAATATCAAAAATTTCAAGGAAACATCATAGGACTTATTCTTGACTCTCAAGTTCAATAGCAATATGCATTCAATAATCAACTTCTCATGGAAGGCTTAAATCATGACACTTATCTCAGCTCATTCGAAAATCATCAATTCATAATAAGAATATTCAACTCATAGCATAAATCCTCAATTCAAGAAATATGATGGTAAATATATCATAATATCAAACTTAATCAACTCAAATCTCATAAATTATTAATAGAGAATTTTGGGTGTAATCCCACTTTGCAAATTCATATAAATCAATAATAGAAATTAAATATTTAGGCACAAGAACGAAAGGAGTGTTCTTGTTCAAACCCCACATACCTTGATTATGGATTGGAATGAAGAAACTTGTTATAGACTCCTTTTCCACTTCTTGATTTAGGGTTCTTGATGTTTTTGAATTGGGTACCTTAAATCTTGAACCAATTTGTGAAATTTATGGTTGGATTCTTGATGTTCTTGGAAGATTAGGATTGGATTTTGAGAGAGAAACCCTAGTATTCTTGATGAAATGGAAGAAGAATGAAGTTTTTTTCTTTACTTGGATATATATAGAGGGTCAAAATGGGTGAAAAAGACCAAAATACCCTTTTAAAAATGCCCCTTAATTGCTGAAAAAAATGGCTGACGACATCCATGACAGGCAGTTAGACCCGTGATAGGCCATCACAAAATATCGTCACAAAAGGGTTAAATTTTTGATTTTCTGCCTAAGGCTGACGACGTTGTCAAAAATATAGTCAGAAAGTGATGACATCGTCAGAAATGGCGTCAGAAATGTGACAGCCTGTCAGAAACGTCGTCAGCCTTTTCCAGATTGATATGCTGGAGTAAAATGGGTATAAATATTTGCTCCGATATCAGATTTTGGAGAAATTAGTATCTTTGGAAAGATAATTCAATTATCTATCTGTTGATAGGTCATTAGCTCAAAAATTCCAAGTATAATGAGATATATGCTCATTTGAATTTGACTATACCAATATTCTTCCCAAGAATTCAATCGGTAAGGAATGTTTTGATTCACCCAATTGTTAGGACATATTAAGGCCTTAACACACTCCATCCTTGATCAGAAAAAACCCCAAAATATTATAATTTATTTCTCATGATCTTGATTCATGGTTGAATTATTGGTTAGAGTCTCGGGGTATTACAACTAATGATGACATTAGTAATATCAGCGTTAGTTATGTTGAGATTCTTATGCACTGTTTAGTTTGGTGTATTAAATAAACATGCATTGATTAATTTATTTTTAAAACATATCCTCCACAAATATAGTGAAAAGTATGTGAAAATATATTGAGGGATAATTATGCCTTTAACCATACTAATGGATTCACTAAAACTTTTGCATTACTTACTAATACTATGTTATTTCATGAATTAGTTATACACACATACTGCTAATAGTTATATATAGATTTAAAAATCATACCAAACAAGATATTAGTAATACACAAAACTAATGCATATATTATTTTTCTAATATATCCTGCCAAACAATTCTTTTATCTTAATGGAAATAAATGAGGCCTAAGAGACTATTTTTACATCTTAAATTTATGAAAATCACACCAAATAAATATTTAAGATCTTATATTATATTACAAAAAGATACTTTTTATTATTTATTAAACATAGTTTAATATTACAAAATGCAATATATTGAGGGTTACAAAATGTAATATATTGAGGCAGATTTTTGGCTGAAAATTTAAGAAACAGAAGAAGGGGCAAAAATGAATCAAGAAAGAAATATGAAAAGATATCCAAACAAGGGGTGAAATAGACTTATTTCAAGTGTCATCAACAAGGTCATAATAGAATATATTGTAAGGTAAAACAATCTATGTTTGTAACTTTTAAATTTTATTTTGATATTTGAATTTATAAGCTATTATATTTGAATATGCAAGTTCTTGATCAAATTCCACAATCACATTTCCAAAGTTCAAAGTTTACATGTCAAAGTTTACAAGGAAGTATCCAACCTAATTCAAGAAGCTCAAGCCAAACTGTACCAAGAACCTCATTTCAACCAGCACCAAGAAGTTCAAGCCAACCTGTACTAATAAGTTCAAACCAAGCTGCATCTTCATCAAATGTTATGGTGATACACGTAGAATTAGGAGGGTGATGTGCCATGGTTTCATGGCATATTTAATGCTTAAAATAAGAAAATTATGCAAGAACTTAGGTATTTTAATTGGGTGTGATTTTTGTGTTGATTGTGCAGGAAAATAGATTTCGGTGGAGAAGCTGAGAAGAAAGGTGGAAATCTGCTAAGTGAAGACAAATTAGTGACTCGCGAGTGTGGTCCATGACTCGTGAGTGGGACCTATGAGTTAAGTTTTGCAGGCAAAGTCTGATTCCTACAAGTTGATCTATGACTCGTGACTCTAACCCACGACTTGTGAGTGACAGTCGTGAGTCATGTCTTAAAGACTAAAATTATGCCTAATTTTTAGGAAAGAGACATATGACTCGTGGGAGACTCTACCCATGAGTTACAGGATGCTGCCGACTTACTTTTCCTAAACAGTTTAGAATAGGATTCATTTTGTATCTATAAATACTTCCATTGTATTTTATGATTTGTTTATACACTTTTACATTATTTCAAGGTTCTTAGACACATTATTGATCTTGGAACAATTGATATTGGTTTTTATGGTTTTTAATTAATTTGAGATTTTGGTTTTTCATCTTATTAATTATAAGATCACAATTATGCTTCCATCTATAAATTCTTTTTGTGAGCTTACAAGTATGAATAGATAAACCCGATAACTAGGGTTGTGGAAACCATGATGAATTAATGAAAAAGGTAAAGTGTGAAGTCATTTTAGACTGGTGTGCTTCCATGTATTGTTATTTCCTTTGATTTGATTGATTTCTTGATAGGTGCAAATGTGAGGAACTCGTATGTATTCTAAACTTGCTTGAGAGAGAGGTAGAGATTAAGAAAACAAAATAACAATAGAAATTTGAAGCTACCAACAATTGGGAAAAGAAAATAACAATAGAAATTTGAAGCAATCGATTTCATCTAATTAACTTGAGCCTTAACTGGAATAGTTAATTTGAGATCACAAAATAAATTTTAATAATGCAACACTCTAATTTTGATAGGAAATGACTGAAATTCATTTAACCAGGGTCAAGAGATGATTAACTGATACATATCTTGTTAGATTTTGCATGCAATGCATCAGGATAGTCTACTAGCACGAACAACATGTGGAGTTATGAAGTCATGGGAACACAATCCTAGTACTCTCCTTATATTAATCATAATCCAATCAACCAACAATTGTTACTATTATAACTTACTTTCACAAAACCCCCTTTTTATTTACTTAATTCCCAATTGCACAGACAAACTCTTGACAGAATTTTCGCCTATTCCTCATGGGATCGAACCCAACCTTGTTGGTTTTTATATTTGATTCTATTACCACTTTATATTTTTTGAGAGGTGCAATTTAGGTAACACTAATTTTTGGCTCCACTATGGGGAATACAGTTACGAAGCGATAGATTGAGTTTGTTAAAATTGTGGTTTTTTTTGTTGATTCATTTGCTTTTATATTATTTTTAAGGTACATGCTGGTGTATGACCAATACTCAGAGTCAAGGAAATCTCTTCATTTCATTTGATCCTGAACTAAAGGAAACTCTAAGATAGAATCAAAATATGGAAAGAGAAGGAGTTCATAATCAATGAGCACTGCTCGAAGGGATTCATGATGACCCAACAACATTGAATCATCCACTTCAGTATGATGTTTTAGAAACTATAGTACAAGTTACTACTTCCTTAATTACTGAGAAAACTGCTAGGCAAGCAGTTGCCCGATGAGAAGCTAGGGAAGAAAGAGCTAGACATGAAGAAAAAGATCACCTAGATGCATTTGAAAGGGACAGAATGAGGAGAAACAGAGGACAAAAACCCATCCAGTAATATCTTCTAGTGTATGATGATCTATAAGAATATTTAGGGTATGTTGAGATAATTGAAATAGGTGCAATCAGCCCTCCAAAATTACCCCAACGTACTAAGTTTGATATTATGAGAGCGATGATCTATTTGCTAAATTTGAAGGGGGTGCTTGTTGGCTTACCTACTGATGATGCGAACATGCATATTATGAATTTTGTTTGGATTTGTACATCATATAATTTGCCTAGGGTGACTCATGAGGTCATACAACTAAGGTTATTATTATTCTCTTTGACAAAAGAGGTGATTTTGTAATTAAGGAGAGTTACCTCATGGGTCTATCACCACTTAAAATGAGTTGAGGAAATAGTTCTTGAATTGATTTTTCTTACCCTTTAGAATGCTAGAATTAAAGGATAAGATCTATAATTTCAGACAGTTGCATTCAGAGATACTAGATAAGATATGATTGAGATTTAAGAATAAGCTGCAGAATGTTCTGAATCACGAGTAAAAACTTGCTTGAGATATTCTATAGGGATTTGAATGCTAGTACTACGGCTGTAGTAGATACTATCACATGTGGAGCCTTTATGAGTCTTTGTTCTGAGATCTTAGACCAAATCACTATAACCAATCGAGGATGACATAATCACGAGGCCGATAGGTCAACCTCTACTTATGCAATTGGTGCCTCTAGTGAGCCGAGAGCAATAGATGAGATATTGGATCAAGAGATAGCATAACTGACAACTGAGATTGGTTTGCTATTGAAGCAATCTATAGCAATTGGAGCAGAAAAGCTGAATGTAGTGGGTTCAAGGGGTAAGGCTTCTAGATATAAAGAATCAAACTCTGTGGAAAAATCTAAGTATCTTGATAGAGAGATAGTAGATTTTTAAGACAAAGTCCAAGGGTCTAATCAAGACAATTGAAACTCGAGGAAAGAGAATAAAGTTCAAAACTATTATGATGACACGTATAGGGACAGGAGTAGAGAATATGATGGTAATTGGAGGAGGAGATGATTATAAGGATAAGAGTGTCATTTATTTTCCACCATAGAAATGGAATGTTGAGTCTGGGAGTTCGAGAATAAAATTGTTTCTTGCAAAGCTTGTAAAGGATTCAAAAATACAATAAAGTTACCTTAAGGAAATTAAGGCAGATATTTTGAGGTTGAGCAAGAAGGTACAATCACATGTAGCCGCTATTAAGTAACTTGAGCAATACTTTGGGCAGATGTTTGCCATATTGAACCAACATCAGCTAGGCACTCTTGCTAGTAGCACTATTCCAAATTGAAAGAACGACAACCATTGTCTATTTATTACTACTCAAAGCAGTGAGGCCATTATTGATCCACCTATGCCTGTGGTTGATGACATGAAGAATGACCATGTGGACATAGATGATGTGAATAAAGATGAAATAGGAAAGTTGGTGAAGAGTGATAAGGCATATCATAGCCTATAATTACAGAAAAAAAGTAAACACTAATAAGGAAAAGGGTAAGAAAGTCACACTAGTATTGAAGCTTATTCCCAGACTTCCTTCATCTTTTCCCCAAAGATTGAATAAGAAAGCTAAAGAAGGAAAGTATAAAAAGTTTACTTCTATGTTGAAGGAGTTATTTGCTACATCCCTCTTATGGAAGCTCTAGAGCAAATACCTGGTTATACAAAGCTTAGGAAAGATTTGGTAACTAAGATGAGGGCAGTGAGTTTTGAGTTTACAGATAATTTGCACCACTGTAGCGCTATTGCCTCTCGATCGTTAGTTGAAAAGAAGAAAGATCCCAAAGCATTCACCATTCTTTGCACTATAGGGTCTTTAAATTTTGCATGACCCTTATTTGATCTGAAAGCTAGCATTAACTTAATACCACTAGTTATATATAAGTAGTTAGGTTTAGGGTTGCCTAAACCGACCTCTGTAAGACTTTTAATGGCAGATCACACTATGAAAAAGTTGGTTGTCATCTTCAGTGATGTGTTGGTAAAGGTAGTCTCTTTTATAGTTCTAGTTGATTTTGTTATTCTGGATTATAAGGTTGACTTTGAGGTCACTATAATATTGGGAAGACCTTTTCTAGTATGGGAAGGGCATTAGTTAACACGAAGATGGGACAGATAAAGTTCATACATAATAATGAGCAAGTTACCTTTAATGTATGACAATCCATGAAGCATTTCAAAGATATGCAGGTGGTTTCTGTGATAGATACTACTAACAAAGATGCATTGGCCATACCCATTAATGAGAGGCTTGGTGTTGAGTCACTAACAACAGTGGTAATAAATTTTGACAATGATGGTATTGATGGGTATGATGAGATGGTAAATACATTTATTAGTAGGGGTTCCTACTCTTTTGCACGAAAAAAGTTGGATCTTGACCTAAAAAATAGAGCAACCCTACAGGCCAAACCATTTATTGAGAAATCACTAGTTCTAGAATTAAAGAACTTTCCCTCTTATTTGCGTTATGCATTATTGGGGTCTAAAAATACCTTGCCAATTATTATTTCAGCAAATTTATTAGAGTGGCAGGTTAAGGCCTTAGTATCACTTTTGCAGAGGTTTAAGAGGGCTATTGGTTAAACCATTGCTGATATAGTTGTAATTTCACTTAAAATTTGCAATCACAAAATTTAAGTTGAGCTAGAATATATACCTAGCATGAAACATTAGAGTATATTGAATCCACCTATATAAGAGGTTATAAACAAAAAAATCATTAACTGGTTAGATGCAGGTATGGTTTACCCAATTGCCAATAACAAATGGGTGAGCTCGATTTTGTATGTACCAAAGAAGGGTGGAATCATTGTGGTTCCCAATGAGAATAATGAGTTATTTATGATGATACTAGTCACTATATGATGAGTATGCATGAACTACAAGAAGCTGAACACATGGACCCAGAAGGACTATTTTACTATGCCATTCATAGATTAGATGTTAGACCGTCTTATGGGTAGAGGATGATATTATTTTATTGATGGTTATTCAAGGTAATCAGATTTCTATTTCTCTTGAGGAAAATGAAAAACCATTTTCACTTGACCATATGGGATGATTGCATTTAAAAAGATGCCCTTCAGTCTTTGTAATGCGCCCACAACTTTTCAGTATTGTATGATGTCCATTTTCTCTAACATGGTGGAAGACGCTTTGAGGTTTTCATGGATAATTTTGTAGTTGTGGATGACTCATTTGATGATTTCTTGGATCATTTGTCCAACACCTTGAAAAGATAGGAGGAGTGTGGTTTTGGTGACGTCCAAGTTACACCTTCTCTCAGAAGATGATACAGTCATTGCCAAAAATAGTAACCAAACAATGGTTGAGGCTGAATCCTAAGGGAATATATGGACTCACGGCTCTCAGTTATTGAAATCAACGGGTGAAACTGGAAAAGTAAATTGGGGGGGGGGGGGGGGGGTTGAGTATCAATATCTACCAAGTGGCGAATATCAACTTCAGTTTTAATCAGTTGTAAGTGAACACTAGGATTGTGTTGCCCTGGCTTCTCAACTCTGTAGTTTTATTGTGTTATGTTGAACCAACCTGATACCTTGTATGCAGAATCAATAAGTTATGTACCTTCTACAGTCTTTTGGATGAGCTGAAGGATTTCACCCTTTATCTTTTGAGTCTCAGGATGTCACTTTACTAACCCTTATGTTGATCCCGGTTAACTATTACTTTTGAGTCTCTATTTATTAGATTAAATCTAACCATCTTATGTAGATAAAAGCTATAGGTGTGGATCGACAGCTAAACTCGAAATTATTGTTGTCTTTATCTTTTCCTAGCCACTACTCCTCTTTTGGAGTAATTAGAAATAGTCTGGGCAGGATCCTAACGCGTGCACCCATTAAGAAAACTATTGTATTAAAGATAAACCAATACATGCATGGGTATCAATTCAAAACAACAAAGTTGCTCATACTTGTGAAGTAATCAACAACATTCATGATTGAAAGCATAGATGAAATCATAATAATAAGAAGTAGAAAACCCACAACCGTAACTGAATTAATCCACTGAAGTTAATATAAGAGAATTCCAAGATCAAAATCTAATCTTGGAATAAAAATATGTTTGTGAATATCAAAAGTGCGGTACTTATACTAAAAATACATAAAGGTCATTTATAGTACATGAGAAAATCCTAAAAGTAAAGCCCGAATGAAATAGGAGAAAAAAGGGTTGGCGGTCACTTATAGTACCTACTTGCGCCCTGACCCTAGGTGCAGGTAGAACTTGTGTCCTGCAAGATGGGAGCAAGTAGAGACCGCAAGTGCCAGGACCGAAAATCCTACAGTTCAGCTCTCGGTATTTTGGAATTATGGCACTTGCTTTGCCCACATGCTATCCATAAGTGCTACTTGCGGTCCACATGTTGACTTAGCAAGTGTCGGGAGTTATCTTTTTAGTTCTTCTTTAATTCCCACACATGGTTTGATTACGAATAGGCTGAAAAGTGTGTTGGACATCTATAATTGCTCCAATAACTAGCCAAAAACACCTTTTTCATCTTTTTTCACAAACTTAGCATTCAAAACATGATTTTCTGTAAAACATACCCAAAATGCATCATATCTAAAAAAATAACCTCAGAAACTTGCATATTTTTCTCATTTTAAGCATTGAAAGTGCTATATTTCTATAGTACATCAACACCCTCAACTTAGAACATTTTCATGTCCTTAGGCAAAAAATTACAACAAAACAAAAATGACTCTTAACTAGGAGAATCTAAGTTATTCAAGATAGTCAATCAACACTTTAAGTTCAAAACACAACACTCCTTCCAATCTCACTTTTTCAAAACTAACTATGTATAAATATGAAGCACAAAAATGTGACACAATGGTATAAAGGTATGGAATTACCTTACCAATAGACAACTATGCATATGTACAAGTTACACTACCCAAAACAAGTAAATAGCTAGCAATATGACTCAAGTGCACTCATAACAAAGATGTCCCACTCACTCATATGAAATAATGTATGTCAATGCAGGGACAGTCAAGAGACACTCACACTCAAAAGAGAAGTTCCAATAAATGTGCATCAAATACCATGGTCTTGACCTTATTTTCTTTACCTTAGCATTCAGACATTCAAGTTAGGATCACTGTAGGACTTTTCTTGGTTTGTAAGGCTTGGGGGATGATATGGTACATATGGACATATTACGTGACTAGGACTTCTTGGCAGTACACTAACCTTGGGGTATCACTTACTAGCTAATTTCCTTTTTATTCTACTTTATTTCCACCCTTATTTCTCCCTTTTTATTCTTTATTAGACATTCAGGTTGGGTGTGGTCTTTTATTCTTTCTTTTTCAACTTTTGCACAATTTGTTCTTTTCTTTTTCTTTTTCTTTTTCTCTTTCTTTTTTTCTACCACACCCAGCCCTACTAACTTTTTCTCTTATTTTACCCTTCTATGTACCCACTTTACACTACGCACCTTGATGATAACTGCCCTTAACTTAGGCATTTTGCCTGAGTTTAGGTGCATAATGTCCAAGGAGGACCAGGGCCAAAATAGGTTCATTTTAATATAAATGGGAAGGTGAATAGGTGAAAACAAAGAAAAATAGGCTACAAGGCTCAAAACGGGGATCAAGGGATACAATTCACGCATGGAAGGTCATTCAGGCTAAAACTGGACTGAAATAAAAAATGACCTATGATCCTTTCCTAACCGACTATATTTTAACCTTGGCAAGACTAACAAGACAAGTTCTAAAATCAACACACAAAGGGAACTAAGTAGCATCTCACACACACATAGCATAGAGTTAATATCACAAACTACTACTTATACGGTTCATGCAATTTTTAGCAAGTGATCATCATGCCCCTAATTCTAATGCCATAATAAGATCCACAAAGTTCACATATATATACATTCACACAATTGTGAAAACCAAAATTTTAGAGGGGCATCAAAAATCAATCAAAACATGACTACTACCCTGAATACTTAAAAATATCCTAATTACACAAAGACAACACACAATATGAAAAAAAACATAATACTACACAAATTATCCTAGACATACCAGTTCTACAACTATACTGCGAGCGACAAAGAAAGAAGCACAACAACAAAAACATACGGTGGCTATGGTATCTCACACCCCCTAACTAAAAAATTGTGCAATATCCTCAATGTTCTAAAATAATACAAAACAAAGGAAAGTGAGAACATACCTGGATGCCCTAACCATCCGTGTCGTGAGTATCCCCAGATGAGGGCATATCGGTTGACAGATGCGGTGGTGGTGGTGGTGATATACTATAGGATGCACTTGTTGCTAGCTTTATATGCCTATGTTGATTAATGACTACATTCTCCATTGAATTATATCTGGCCCTTTTAACGGCTTGGTTATATGGCATATCAGTATCCTGCGAGTCTCCAATGTGACCTCTCTTGGCCCCAACTATTGGAACCTCCTCCTCATCCTCCGTGAAGAAATCAAACTGTCTTGGTACATGTGGAGATGATTTTACCACTTGGGTTATAAATGAGTGAGTGGTTGCTACATGGTTCTCTATAAACGAGTGTACCTTTGCTCATAATATATCAATATCCTCCCTCATATGGACTCTACCTACTCGAATCTAGTCCAAACCCCTAATTTTATCTGCTCATAGAAGGAAGTTACCTCGATCTCAACAACCCTTAACCGAGCATTAGTGGCCCTCTGGCTATTCACTAAGCTCTATAATAACTCTCCAAATATATTAATCATACTTATAGTAGGAGCTGTAGTGGATGGGTGAGTAGGCTCTAAAGATATACCAATCAGATCTGAGGTCAAAGCCGAGGCTGATGAAGATGTAGCTAGCATCCCCTCTCTTTACATACTCAAATTTAGAGCCTTTATCTGTTCCTCTATCTCTATATCAATACCAACACCTACATCGCCTCCATGTGCATCACCAGGATCTGTAGAAACTATTGGGCCCTAAGTACTATAGATGGCTCTGTAGATCTCCTAGGAAGGCTTAGTTGTACCAAGCCCTTCATACTTTTTGTCTGCATAGCCACCGTAGCACGTACCCTCTCATCTATGCTCGTATCTGATGATAGGCGAATTTATACGCCTATAGTGCTATATTTTACCCATATTTTAGCAATGTTTTGAGAACAAATTATATATTTCATGCACTTTTAGTCCTTTTTCCTGTAATTGAGCTAACGAACATGATTAGCAAAGTTTTAGGTATAAATGATGCAGAATTCAGCATTTTATGGATAAAATTGACGCCAAAGAAAGCTTCACGAAAGGAGAAAAGGGAGTTTTGGACGCCAAGGACCAAAAGTGGCGCATGGAAAATCTGTCCCGGGCTAAAACAGCAATTCTGAAGACTTTGGGGACTAGCAGTAATTTATTAGGATTAGGATAATGATACATTAACCTAGTACAATTGGGTTAAGTATTTCATTAGCTTAGTAGGATTTGGTTAAGTATTTCATTAGCTTAGTAGGAATAGGATATGGGTATTATAAATACCCTATTTTGCTAGAGATTTTTATTCATTCTACTTAACAACAACTCTCATCTTACCTTACAATTCATTTTTCTACTATTCCTCAACAATTCTTATTCTAGTTTTAATTCATCTTTCTACTTCTTCTTCTATTCATCTATTCTTAATTTCCGCAACAAGAGAAACGTTACTTGCAAGAAATCACGCCTAACGCCTACCACACTTGTGCTACACGAAATTCTTATTGTGGTACAATAACAATGTCAATTGTGATTTCCTTCGCACTCATGGGTAACTAAACTTCTCTGTTGGGGTTATGGAAGCCGAATGAGATACTATCTATTACTATGAGTTTGTGAGTTCATGACACGTATGCTGCTTATATCATTATTCTCTTCATCTTAACCTAAATTCTTTGTGGTTGCAAACGCAAGAATACGCCAGTATAACATTTAAATTGTTCGAAAGAAAGGTTATCTGTCTGGAAAAGAGATAATGTCAAGGTAGTAGGGTCCCATCCCCTATTAAAAAGTTAGTGTCGTAACTGGATTAACCTCTTGGAGAATTCGTACCGTTAGACACGTTTTAAGCTCGAAAGAGTTAAAGTGAAATAATCCTCGAATAGGTCGAAAGACGCCTGGATTTACCATCGAATACAATTCTCTATAAGCACATGCATGTCAGAATTCAACACACTCATATCCAATAGAGACGTATAACTCAGAAGGTGGACATAACCCCAACTCCTCAATTCTCATTGTTTACAACTTAATAACTATTCTTTCTTTTTACTTTGCTATTTTCAGTTTTTATTTTATATTTTGTTTACATTACTTGCACGGCAAGATTCCCCCCTTTTACGAGACTTGCACCAAAAGTCCAGTACTTTTTGCTTACTTGTTGACCAAGCTATTCCCTGAGGGATCGATACCTGATAACGCTTAATCTACAGCTCTTGTGAGTGTAAAGCGGTCGTTAGCAAATATAGAACCCAACCTGGGTTGGGTGTCGATCCCACAGGGAATAGCTTGGCCAACAAGTAAGTAAAATTACTAAACTTTTGGTGCAAGTCTCGTAAGAAGGGGGGATTCTTGTCGTGCAAGTAATGTAAACAAAAGCTGAAAATAATAAAGTAAAGAGAGAGAGATTGTTACGTAGGTTGACAACAATGAGAATTGAAGCGTTGGGGTTATGTCCACCTTCTGAGGTATACGTCTCTATTGTCTATGAGTGTGTAGAATTGTGACATGCATGTGCTTATAGAGAATTGTATTCTATGGTAAATCCAAGCGTCTCTCGACCTCAACAACGATCATTTCACTTTAACTCTCTCGAGCTTAAAGCGTGTCTAACGGTACGAATTCTCCAAGAGGTTAGTCCAGTTACGGCACTAGCTTTTTAATAGGAAAGGGTGTCCTACTACCTTGACATTATCTCTTTTCCAGACAAATAACCTTTCTCTCGAACAAGTTAAATGTTAGACTGGCGTATTCTTGCGTTTGCAACCGCAAAGAATGTAGATTAAGATGAAGAGAATAATGATATAAGCAATATACGTGTCATGAACTCACAAACTCACAGCAATAGATAGTATCTCATTCGGCTTCCATAACCCCAACAGAGAGGTTTCGTTACCCATGAATGCGAAGGAGATCACGATTGACATTGTTATTATACCACAAGATTGAGTAATGGCGTGTAGATCAAGTGATAGGCGTGAGGCGTGATTCCTTAGCAAGTAACATTTCTCTTGTTGCGGAAATTAAGAATAGAAGAGTAGAAGAAAATAAGATTAATGGAAAGAGTAGAAGAGTTATAGAATTGTTGTGGTGGAAGAAGAGAGGGATGGAAGAATGTATTGTGGTGAGGGATGAATGTATCTCTCCACTAAGGGAGGACTTAATTAAAAATCTCTAGCATGATAGGGTATTTATAATACCCATATCCTAATCCTACTAGGTAAATAAATATCTAACCAAATCCTACTAAGCTAATGAAATACTTAACCCAAGTGTACTAGGTTAATGTAACATTATCATAATCCAAATAAACTAATGAAATACATAACCCAATTGTACTAGGTTAATGTATCATTGTCCAAATCCATCTTTGTGTCTGTAAGTCCCCAAAGTCTTCAGAAATGTTGTTTTTGCCCGGGACAGATTTTCCATGCAGCAGTTTTGGTCCTTAGGCGTGTAGACTTTCTTCCCTTCCTTTGTGAGCTTTCTTTTGCGTCAAGTAAGCCATAAAATGCTGTATTTTGCATCATTTATACCTGAAACTTTCCTAATCATGTTCGTTAGCTCATTTACAGGAAAAAGGACTAAAAGTGCATGAATTATATACTTTGTTCTCAAAACTAGGCTAAAATATGGGCAAAATATATTGATATAGGCGCGTAAATTCGCCTATCATCAATACCCAACCCAGTTGGGTTCTATATTTGCTAACGACCGCTTTAGACTCCTATCAGAGCTGTAGATTGAGCGTTATCAGTATTGTAGGTACACCAGCCTCATCGCATAGTCTGTGAATCATGCAAAGAATAACAGATTAGTCAACTCCCCAAGTGCTTTGTCATGGAACTCATGCCATAGGACAGCTATGAATTTAGTAGAATATTCAGCCATCATACAAGTAACTAGGGTTGCTTTCTCCCAAGTTAATAAATTATTTGAAGTTGTAGGGAATAGTCGGTATCGGATGAGCAACTAACAAAACTTGGCTTCAAAGGTCAATATAACTTTATTGATCACACCATACCCCTTAATCCATGGGGTAGAATCACTCATAGGTGAAATATAACTAGCTATCCACCTAGCCATCTCAACTCTCTTTCATCTGTGATCAGTCTCCCACCTAATATGTTGATTAAGTATGACTCTTAATCTATAGTCGCACTTAGATGTAGATATAAAAGTGATATACTCATGATAAAAAATAACCCAGTGGATAGTCTCTGCTTATAGATCAACTCTGAACCCTCTCACAAGTGTATGATCAAGTTGCGGCTACTCCGTCAATTTCACCAAACTTGAAGCTCTGCTCATAGAAAGAACTACTATATCTTGGTAAGATGTATAAAAATTATGTACCAAGGCCAGTATATAAGAATTGAGTGGTTTGGTTATCCACTCTAACTGATAGTGATCAAATGCAGCCTATAATAGTGGTACTCGACCCAGCCTAGATAGATCAATCCGACGCTCCTCATAAATAATCATCTTAGGATTGCTTGCCTCTGAAATATGACTTTCCATCTTAAATATGTCCCATATATCTTCTATACACCACCTTAAAGGTACCTCTATGTCATGTGTAGATGCAGGACTCATCCCCTACTATACTGATATATCGTCGGAAGCCTGCTCTGTACCCTTCTTAGACTGGGGTTCATCCATCTATTGTACCTGTGTGGTGGTAACCACTAATGAATCCTCTTGCTCAGCATCCTCAGATGAATCCTTGGACCTCTCCTCAGACTGAGGGTACTGAACTGTAACCTATAGAATAAACTCAGATTCTGTATCCTTATCATTATTATCGTCTAGTGGAGGAGTGTATGAGGGTGATATCCATCATGAATTCATCTTTAGTCAGGCTAAAACTACCTTATTAGCCTAGCGCATCTGTCTTCTAGTAACTCTGCAGGTCACCCTACTGCAGTGTCTCTACACTGCTGCATTGGTCACTTCTCCGCTGAACCACTAGGCTTGGGAGACTCTAATCGTTTCCTCGAGGTATTGAACTTCTTCATCTTAGCATATTTAGGTTCCATTTGTACCTGAAAAACTAGTCGTTAGGTTCCAACAAAAATGAGGGATAACAAGAGTTGTAGAAAAACTCAAAATTCAAAAAGTTTGAACTTTTCTTCAATTTTCACACCCTTATAACTTATTTGAAATCCCAACAAGTCAAATGTAAACACATATGTCAAGAATTATGATTTTCAAAGCAAACTTAACTTGCTCAACTTGTGGTATTACTCTATTAATTCACGTTCAACTTCCGGTTAGGGCCTAACCTTAGAATTCAATTCAAAACAAGGTCCAACATTATGATTTTAGTCTATTTCAAGGCTCCTACATATAATCATAATAGAATCTATATATTTTTCATGGAAATACACATATCAATTTGTTTTAAAAATAGATATATCAATACATAACCATTAGAACCCGAGAAAGTTACCTTTTTATGATGAACCAGAAGTAAACTATGAAGAACTCGAGCAAAATCAAAGGTGGAACTTGTTGTTTGTGTATCGAGATAATTTGGTATCTCAAACAAGTGTCAATTTGGCCTTTACTGAAGTGTGGGGTTACTTTATGTTTTTAGAGGGAAGTTTGAGTTCAAAGAGAAAAGTAAAGTTTTAACGATTTGAATGAGTTAGAATGCGGTTAAATCTATTTAAATAAGGATGGGGTGCTATTTTAGGTAAATTATATGTGTTGGTGGCCCCAAAATTTTAATTAAAATTTGTGTCCACTCATGACCTAGCCACGACATCCACTTGCACCTGCCACGTATAGCCAGGCATGAGGCGTAAGTTCCACCTGCGGCCAGCAGGTGTAGAGCCAAAAATTTTGGCCCGCTTTCCTACATAGTGGAGTTGGATTTTTAATATTTTTAAGCTACCAATGGTCCCAAAACTTAATTCTATGGTTCCAAAAGTATGATTAGCTGCCAAAATCCACAACTTTCTATTCTCATCCTCAAAATATCAACTTTTCAACTTATTACTCAACTTACCTAGTCTGTGTGGGACTTGTGACCATGATGGGTTGGTCACATAATCCTCTTACCTAAAAATGGATGAATGTAGCATTCTTATTGTATTCTGGGCAATTCCAGAAACTTAAACCTATAAAATAAAATGAACAAAAACATGAACACTAAAATAGTTGGTTGCT
This sequence comes from Capsicum baccatum var. pendulum, assembly GCA_030864225.1. Classification (NCBI taxonomy): domain Eukaryota; kingdom Viridiplantae; phylum Streptophyta; class Magnoliopsida; order Solanales; family Solanaceae; genus Capsicum; species Capsicum baccatum. The sequence goes on along the minus strand of CM061558.1, from coordinate 66,208,475 downwards.
TCCCACTTAGCTCTTGATTTAACGTCGCAACACGATGTGGATGTGTTGGTTACTCAAACTTCACCAACAAACCCATGGGTTTCCTCCCATGCAATTCTTGATTTAATGTTGCATCACGACACGGGTATCCTGATTACTCAAAATTCATCAAGATACCCAGAAGAGTACCTTATAGGGTCACCAATACAATCGATCAGTGATACCATGCTTATATCGATAGGCTGATGTATTAATTTTTGGATATTGAAGGTGTTTTTCTTACTGTTAACTCTGAATTTTAGCTCTTCTTTCTCCATGTCAACCATCACTCTACCTATGGCCATGAACGGTCTCCCTAATATAATGGTCATATCGATGTCAACCTCATAGTCCAGAATGATGAGGTCAGCCGAGAATATAAAATTATCCACTCTCACAATCATATCAAAAGTGATTCCCATAGTTTTCTTTACCATGAGATCAACCATCAGTAAATAGCTACATTAAAGTTGGTTCCAGAGGGTTCAAGCCCAATTGCTTGATATGGCCAACACATCAGGTTTATGCTGGCTCGTAAGTCACATAAGGCTTTGGCGAATTTGGATGACCCAATAGTACATGGAATAGTGAATGCTTCAGGGTCATCCTTTTTCTGAGCCAAAGACCTCGTAATAACTGCACTGCAGTGGTGCAAGCCATCAACAACCTTAATCATTGCTCTTTTCTTCCTTGTGACTAACTGCTTTATGAACCTAACATATTCAAGCATCTGCTCTAACAACTCAAGAAGAGGAAAATTCAAGGTCATTCCTTTAGTATCTCAATAAATTACTTAAACTTTTCTCCCTCTATTTTTTTCTTCAATCACTAAGGAAAAGAAAGGGTGATCTCAAACTTTGTATCATTTCATACTCAAATACTGGGCCCTTACCTCTTTTCTTAAAAACTGCATCATTACCCCCTATTGCTTTTTCTAACTCAACGACAGGTATCTCTTCAACAACAGCTTCCACAATAAGTAGTATGGTATCCATAATAGTAATACAACTTTTTGTGGTAATAACAAGAAAATGACCATTATTTTTTAAATTTTGCACAGTGTTGCTCGAAAGAATACCTAGCTATGTCTGTTTCAGGGTTGTTGACATCTAACTGAACTTCTGCTCCAACTACTTTATAGCAGTTGCATGAGGTTCGACCTTTTAGGTCAACCCTAAAATGTCAACCTTAATCTCCTTAAGACTGATCTCCTAATTTTCTTGACCCTTCACCAGCTTAGCCAACATCTCTTTAATTCTTGATTCTTTATCTCATCTTCCAGGAGAGATGTACCTATATCCCTTCTCTATATAGTCATTCTTCTTTCTCCAGTCACCATCTCGCTTTCTACTATGGTCTCTGTATCTATCAAAGTAGTTGTGACCTTAGTTCCCTTATCCTTGGCCTCGAAAAACTACCAACTAACGATCTAGATAGTTTACTTCCTCCTCAAATTCTGATGCGTAAGCTTTGGAAGCTGATCCTTGTGCTACTTTTGTGTTTACTTTGTTGGAAGTCATTACTGTAATTTGCTTTATTAGTACCCCTAGATCAGTTCTTAGCAGCATAATTTCTTGCACTACTAAATCGTTATCTATTTTTTAGTCGAATGAAACACCAATAGCATAGGTGTCAGATCCCCTATCAACCTCCCAAGTTTACCACCGTCGGTGAGTGAGTAAGATCTGATCTAATATCTTTACAGATATCTCCCAGCATAGTTTCATAAAAGATCCTCTTGATATATTGTCTGCCATGGCTCTAGAGATGATGGTCAAGGCTCAATAAAATATCTTTAATAAGATTAACCCTGACATCCGATGGTTGGGCACTATACGTAGCTTCTTATTGAACCTAAACTATGCCTCGTACATAGATTTCGACTGCAACTACTTAGAATTATAAATCTCATCCTTAAGTTGCAGTATCCTAGATGTAGGAAAGATCCTGTTCAAGAATTGCTTGCACAACTCGTTTCATGTAGTGGTAGAGCCTCTTGGTAGTTCTCCTAACCATAAAGATGTTTCTACTGTAAGTAAGAAAGGGAACAACCTCAGTCTAAGCACTTCCTGATTCACCCATATATTTGTATACGAACTATAGATCCCGATGAAATTAGCAAGGAACAAATTTTCATCATCTATAGGCAAACCTGCAAACATACCCTTTAGATTAAGAGCAAGATCATTGCGCTCGTTATGTCAAACTTGATGCTTGTGGGTAAAACAGGAGGAACAATGGCTCCAGTCTCTGCTGGCTCAACGTATTCCAAATCTTCTTCATCATCTATATATTGTTGGACATACTAATATGTTGGGATCACTTGAACACACACACCTTTAGCTGTATTTTGATTTCCACTGAGTATTACTCGACGGTTTGATTCGTGTCTTTCTCAGTGAGCTCTACCTCCCAAGCTGCCCATTGAGCTTATTCTATTTCCCTTTTCTTGTTCTCAACTTGAGCCAAAATTTGATTGGTCTATTGATAAAAAATATCATGTACTCCTTTAGGAGAAGGGGGAGGTATAACATCATGAACCCCTTCAGGATTATCATCTTTTTTCTGTTCCACCATCCTACTAGGTGTTTGTTGGATCCTCTCTGGATTCGGATTTACTAAGAGTAAGGCATTACCTCAACTCCAGGTACTAGGCATAAACCGTTGTATGACCAACTAAGACTAGAAAGAAAAAGAAAAACTCAAAAATTATAATAACTTCAAATCACAAATCAACATTGTATTCCTCGGCAACTGCACTAAAATTTGGTGATGTCCAAGATACACCTCCTCTCAGAAGATAATATGGTCGCTACCAACTACAGTAACCTAACAAAGGTCAGGGTCAATTCCCAATGGAATACGTGGAATCACGGCTCTCAGTTGTTGTAATGAATGGGTAGAACTAGAAAAGTAAATTGAGGGGTTTTGAGTATCAATATCAAATAAGTGGCAAAAATCAACTTTAGTTGTAATCAGTTATAAGTGAACACTAGGATTGTGTTCCATCTGTCTTCTCAAATCCATAGGCTTATCATGCTATGTTGAACCAACCCGATACCTTGCATGCAGAATCGATAAGTTATACATCTTCTACAGTCTTTTGGACGAATAGAAGGATTTTACCCTTTACCTTTTGAGTCTCAGGATGTCGCTTTACTAACCCTTATCTTGATCCCAGTTAACTATTACCTTTTGAGTCTCTAGTTATTAGATGAAATCTAATCATCTTACATAGATAAAACCTAGAAGCGTGGATCGATAACTTAACTCCGAATTACTGTTATCTTTATCTTTTACTAGTCACTACTCCTCTTTTGGAGTAAGTAGCAATAATCTAGGTGAGATGCTAACATGTGCACCCATTAAGAAAACTATTATGTTGAAGATACAGCAATACATGCATGGGTATCGATTCAAAATAGTAATAGCACTTTCCCTACTTCGTTAATCTGACAGAGTTACCATAATCCTAGCTATGATTTTTTAGCTTCTCATACTTATGAAGTAATCAACAACATTCATAATTGAAATCATGGATTAAATCAAAATAGTAATAAGTAGTAAAACAACAACTATAACTAAATTAATCAACTGAAGTTAAGACAAGAGAATCCCAAGATAAAAATCTAATCTTGGAATCAAAATATGTTTGTGAATATTAAAAGTTCGTTACTTCTACTAAAAAAACACATAAATGGTATTTATAGTATATGAGAAAACCCTAAATTTAAATCCTGAACAACATAGGAGAAAATAGGATTGGTGACCACTTATGGTCCCTACTTACACCCTGACCCTGGGCATAAGTAGCACTTGCAGCCTGCAGGGTGAGCGCAAGTAGCGATCATAAGTGCCAGGACCAAAAATCTCACAGGTCAGCTCTCAGGATTTTAGACTTTTGGTGCTTGCTTTTCCCACATGCGGTCCATTAGTGATACTTGCAGTCCACGTGTTGACTAAGCAAGTGCTAGGAGTCATTTTTCAGTTCTTCTTTAATTCTCGTACATTGTTTGATCATAAACAAGCTGGAAAATATCCCGAACATCCATAATTGCTCAATAAGTAGAAAAATATCCTTTTTTATCTTTTTCATGAACTTAGCATCCAAAAAATAATTTCCTACAAAACATACCCAAAATGCATCATATCTAACAAAACAACCTTAGAAACTTGTATATTTTTCTCATTTTAAGAATCAAACTGCTATATTTTTATAGCACATTAGAGTGCAATTTGGTCCTTAATTAGGAGAAGTTCCACTTTATGGTTGAGGAAGGGATCATACTCAGGGCTAAAATTTCTAAAAAAGGGATATAAGTTTACACAAAAAAGATTGAGGTGATTGAAAAATTGCCTCCACCAATTTTTGTAAAAGGTATTTAGAGTTTCTTAGGTTATGCAGGTTTCTATAGGCGGTTCCTATAGGCGTCTCATCAAGGATTTCTCTAAGATTGCAAATCCATTATGCAAATTGTAAGAAAAAGAGGTGAAATTTGCATTTGATTATGCTTGCCTTATGTCTTTTGAGTGCCTAAAAAGAGGTTGACTTCAGCTCCTATTATTGTGTTCCCTGATTGAACCTTACCATTTGAAGTAATTCATGATGCTAGTGGTATAGCACTATGGGAAGTCCTAGACCAAATATGATAAAATATGCTTTATCCCATCTACTATGCCAGCAAAGCACTGAATTTTGGTCCTACTTTATTGTCACCAAAAAAGGTATTGAACAAGAGTTGCTTGCAGCATTATTTTCTTTCAAAAAAATTTTATCCTACTTGATTGTCACCAAAATCCTTGTGCACACTAATCATACTTCTCTTAGGTACCTTATGGCGAAAAAAGATGCAAACCCAAGGTTGATTCAGTCGGCACTTTTGTTACAGGAATTTGATTTTAATGTTAAGGATTAGAAGGGAAGAGATTACCAAGTTGATGACCATTTGTCACACCTATATAAAGAACCAATTCTAAAACTAGGGGATGATCATAAAATTGATGATACGTTTTACTCAGGAGTAAGTCTTGACATCATCATAAGACTTAATCCCTTGGTTTGTAGCTTTGCCAATTATTTGGCAAGTGATCTTATACTAAATGATATGTTATTTTAGCATAGCAAGTGATTTCCATGTAAGGTGAGAATTTTCTTTTGGGAAAAGTCAAACATGTTTTGAGTAAGTGTTTATGGTCTAATTTGGAGATGTATTCTTGAGGTTGAAATGATGAGTATTTTGTAGGCATGTCATTTTTCCATAGTTGGGGGTCATTATGGAGGTATTCGGATTGCGCACAAAATATTTAAACATGTTACTATTAGCCTGCTATATATAAGGATGTACATGATTATTCTAGGTCTTGTGACCAATGCCAAGGGTGAGGCAACATCTTGCAAAACTATGAGCTTTCTATGATGCCCATCCTTGAGCTTGACTTATTTGATGTTTGAGTTGTCAATTTTATGGTCCCATTTATGAGTTTGCATGGGACAAACTATATATTGGTGTATGTCAACTATATTTCAAAGTGGGTGGAAGTAATTGTGCTTCCAAACAATGAAGGTAAGAGTGACAATATTCTTGAAGAAGAATATTTTGTCCAAATTTAGCTCCTCCCGAGCAATCATAAGTGATGGTGGCTCTCACTTTTGTAATCACCATTTTAAATATTTACTTGATAAATATAGTGAGAAGCATAAGGTGGCAACACCTTACCATCCTCAAATAAGTGGGCAAGTTTAGGTCTCTAACCAGGAGATAAAGTCTATTTTGGCAAAGACTACGAATGCCAATAGAACTAATTGGTCTAGAAAGCTAGACGATGCATTATGGTCCTACAAGAAAGCATACAAGACTCCTATTGGTACATCTCCTTATCAACTTGTGTATGGAAATGCATGCCACATGCCAATTGAACTTGAGAATAAGGCACCATGGGCATTGAAAAAATTGAATTTTGAGTGAAGTAATGCTGCACACATACAATTGGAGAAGATGAATGAGATGGATGAGTTCCGTATTTGTGCCAATAAAAGTTCAACCTTGTAAAGAAAACTATGAAATCGTATAATGATAGAAAGATTGAGTAGAGAGAATTCTAACCTGGTGATTTAGTTTTACTGTATAATTCGAGACTTTGCTTGTTTCCTGGCAAATTGAAGCCTCGATGGTCTGGAACATTCACCATGGTAAGGTTATTTAAACATGGTGCAATTAAGATGCAATAAATTAGTGATGTCCCATTCAAGGTGAACGAACAGCGTGTTAAGCACTATATAGAAAACACAAAAGAGATTAAACTATGTAGGAATGTGATCCTTGACAAAGTTTGAGTAGTCAAGGGAGATGGGTCATTCCGATGTTAAATTAGGCGTTTAATGGGAGGTAACCCATGGGCTTGTTGGTGAAGTCTGTGTACCCAAAATAGCCATGTCATCCCATAATGTTAAATCAAACATTGCTTGGGAGACAACCTAATGTTGGGTGTATTTATGCATTCTAGTGTTACTATTCTAGCTTATTTAGCCTTGTTTTGAGAGTAATTCTTGTAATTAACGTGTTAATATTGATATAAATAAGCATCTAAGTATTGAAGGATGTGATTACAATATTCAAAGTGTTTTCCAAACAAGTTTATACTTAATTGGGTCATTTAGAGTTCAATCGAGAAACTAGTTTTACTAACTTGAGCTAGTTGCGTGTCTAGTTGGTTCCGTTTGATTCTAATGTGTTTAATTTGTTCCAAATAGTTTTAATGTGTAATTATGAGTGGAATGATTTTTTTGAGATGTGCAAAGTTCAAGTGAGTCAAGTCTTAAGTCGGAACAATAAGTGACGATCATTGTGAATTAGCCTTATCTTAGTTCTTGTTTGGATTCGTAGTTGAGAATATTGTGTTGTTATGATCTCTAATTCATGGTTTGTGATTATGTAGGAAGCTTTGTGAGCTTAATACGGTGAATTAATGACGATATAAATGCTGAAAATCCATGGAAAATATACCATGATACAAGGAATGAAAGATGGGACGATAAAGACTTATCCAAAATTTTGGATGCAACTTCCAGTATGTGCGCCCGATGAGCATGAGACACATGCTCCAATTCATTTCTCCACTACATTAGAAAATTAAATAAGATTAAATTCTAGTTGGTGCGCATGATAAGCGTCCGTCGCACCCTCCATTTCTATGCACTACTGCATGCGACGCATGCTTAACTTCATAGCTCCAATTTTGGTCGACTTCAACATATATACGGTTTAGCATTATCCTATTTTTAATACAACACTTTAGGTAATATTATGGGAATATATTCTAAAGTTTGTGACTTACTTAAATCCTACAAAAATTGGGATTATTTTATACCCACTTGGAGGGAATCTTTAAAAAGGGAAACAACTTGGACAATTTTTGAAGTAGTGGAGATGGCTTGGACTTCGTGGAGTAATATTGGAGGAGATGGTATTGTTTAGGTTTTATTTTCATCATTCTTTAATTAGCTTTTAATCATCATATCATGTATTCAAATTTTAGGATCGTGATTATGAATATTATCGGCTAAAAACCCTCTTTTCAGGGTTAAAGCCAAGAACATGAGTATTATAGTTTTGGATTAATTCCTTTGGATTTGGTTATTTATTCTTGTTTTAATTATTTTAAGGATGATCACCCATAAAATATATATATTGTCGACCTTTTGATATCAGGAGAGGGAATAAGGAGATAGAACGTGGGAATAAACAAAGTAGGGTTTGTATTCATTTATAAAATAAGGAATTCAAATTAGCGTCTAAGACAGGGATGTACTTAGATGCCTTAATTGATTCAAATGTAGGATGATAGCTTTAATTCACATAATTGGATTATTACATCCCCACTCAACGATGTAGTTGTAATGTACATATTAGGTAAAAGATTAGAGGTTGGAAAACCATGATTATGCAATTAACCCTATAAATCAACAACGAAGATAAGCAAATTAACGAATGAAATTCAAAAACATGCTATGATTGTTCGAAGTGCTTTAACCCTAGGCTTTACTCCATTGATTGTTCCAAGACTTCTATTTACGCATCGTTTACTTTTCTTTATTTTAAATATTCAAAACTCTTGTTGGTTACCTTTGCATCAAATTAATAAATACTATGAACTGAAATCGAATCGTTGTTGAATCAAGTCCCTGTGGGATCGATACTTGGCTTCTTGAAGGCTTGCGTGTGTGCTTGGGTGCTGTGACGTTTTTGGCGCCATTGTCGGGGACTTGAAGTTTGACAACTATTTATTTACTTTTACTATTAGATTTATTTGGTTCTTTTACACTGGGTCTTGGTTTTGTTTTTACAGGAAACAAATTTTCAAAGTAGTAAGCTTGCAAGGGATCAGGAGTGGGTTGAATCAGACCCTGAACTCGAGAAAATTTTCTATCAATACAAGAGAGAAGCAATCCTTCTCCCTCGAATTCCTCAAATCCTAGAAGACCAAGAGAATCCTACTGTAATGGCTGCAGAACAACAAGCACGCAGGACAGTTAGGAAAGTGGCAGTCCCACTTCCAATGAACTTGACTTCCCCAATTCAAAAACCGGATGCTGGGGGAATTTTGAGTTAAAACATAATAAAGTGCAGTTTCTAATCAGTAGTAGATAATTTGCACGGCTTTCACATAAGGATCCACAAGTTCCTTTGCAGAATTTCATTGAGCTTACTGATACATTCATTCCAACTGGGGTGAATAATGATTATGTGAGGCTGACACTTTTTCCCCATTCACTATTGGGAGAAGCTAAAAGGTGGTTGAATGTGGAGCCAGCCAATTCAATCACATCATGGGACATCTTATCCAGAAAGTTCCTCATCAGATTTTTTCCATCAGGCAAGACTGCAAGACTTTGCAATGAGATAGTGAGCTTCAAGTAAAAGATAGATGAAAACCATTATCATGCTTGGGAACGCTTCAAGGCACTTCTTTGGGACTGTCCACATCATCAATAGTTTAATAAGGTACTTGCTTATACTTTTGTAGAAGCACTTGATCATAATACAAAGATTTTGTTGGATTCAACTGCAGGTGGTCAAGCGCTAGAATTAACTTATGATGAGTTGTACAAATTATTGAGCCACATAGCACAAGGAAATCTTGAATGGCATTTAGATTCTAAAAGTGCTATGAAAAGAATTACAGATGTATCAGAGGTGGGACAATTTACTGCTTTACTAGCTCAGGTGTCTGCATTATAAAATTTGATAATACGCAGTTCACCAACCTAAAAGTTAGAGCTCCATAGCCTACCGTAGCAGTAAATACAGTTCAGCAAACTAGTGGTTAGTATGAGGTAGGCAGAAATAGTGGTCATTCTGTAGCCATGTGTACTTCAAATACGAAATGAGTAATGTATGTGGGCAATGTTCAAAGGCCAAATTATGATAATGTCTACAACATGAAGTTGTAGACTCAGCCATGGAACGCCCAGCAACAGCAAATTCCACAGCTATTATGGTATCTTAAGAGTTTTTGTAGCATTTGGTAGATAGGCAGATAGAGCTAGTTGAGTGCTAGACTTGCATACACACCCAGTTGGTGAAGTTGCTGACTTAGATTAGGGCATAGGTGCATACTACTATTGAGACATCCGAGTTGTGGTTGAGGCTCATATCATAAATGCGATAGAGTATTTTTCTAGTGAGATTCATGATAGGATCAACAAATTTAAGATATGGATGGGGAAGAAACTTTATGAGGCTCAGGTCCCTGATTTATCATATTTGAGAGAGGAGTTGGTCATATTAAGGTCTGAGGTTCGTGCATTAACCGAGAGCCATACTTCTATCATCCCCTAGTTATACCACCCATCCCACAAATACTTTTTACACTACCACCCTCAGTATTTAATTTGTTTGATGATATTAATGAGCCCTCGACTGCTTACGGCAAGAGAGAATGAGAGTCTGCTGAGTAGAGTGACATTTTTTATGAGTTTGAGCAGGATATGTCGAGGGCATCTAGGGAGTCACTTACTCAGTTTCACATTGATCATAGTGAGCACGAATAATGAGAGTTGGTAGACTCCTCTAGTAAGCCACCACCACCTTCTAGCACTAAGCCCGATATGTCTCTTAATTCCTCGACTGGGGGCATATCCACATTCGACCCCTCAAGCACTGCAGGTATGCCTCCACTCTAATATTTTATTTTATTTTCTTAGTTATGCGTTGAGGATAATGCATAAGCTTTTAGTTGGAGGTGGGGGGTCTACCACCACTTGGGGTCTTTATTTTTGTGTCTCTTTTCCCCACATTATGCTTTCATAGTAAAGTCAACATATCTAGGATATTGTGTTATGTTTGTTGTGTTTGTGTTATGTTTGTCCTATTTACTTATGAGAAAAATAAAGAACCTTGGTATAGTCAATTTTTGTATGATGAATAAATAATACTCCTATTTTTTATATAAACTATGTGTTGTAAAGATATGAGATTGTGACCATTGTTGGATCTTGTAATGACACTAGCATTAGGACAGAATAACCATAGCTTAGTATTGCATGCATCGAATAGGTAGTATTTGATGATGTAACCTTGTACTATATGAGTGTGTGGCGTTTACTTCACTTTGTGGGTATGATCCAGAACTTGCCCGGTTAGTCTTGCTTAGGTTGTAGGATAGTTGGGTGGGCCAGGATCATAGGCCATTCTTGAAAAGGTCTACTTTTAGCCTAACGACTAACCAAATGAAATTAAGTATCCCGTGATCCAACATATGAGTCCAAAGTGTCCTATTTTCTTATATTAACCCATTCACCTTTCCGTTTTAATTACAATGAACCTATTTTGGCCTCAGCCCCTCCTTGGACATTGTGTATCTCAACTCAGGAAAATTGCCTAAGTTGAGGGTGGATATTATAGGGGTTCGTAGTTGGATACGGGTATGAAAAAAAAGATGAGAAAAGAAAAGAAGGTACGGTTGGGTATGGTAGAAAAAGAAGAAGAATAGAAAAAAGAGAAGAAGAAAAGAAAATAAAAAGAATAAATTGAAAGTATGAAGCAAACCACACCCAATCTGAAAATAAATAATGGAGAATAAGGGAAAATTAAATGAGCATGGTTGAATAGTGGATCCAAGAACATAATTGTACTATCATGGAGGGTTGAGTCATTACTACCCATATGTACCATACCTTCCCCCAACCTTACATTACAAGCCGAGAAAAGTCTTGTAGTGATTACAGTCTAATTATCCGAAAAACTAAGGCATAGAAAATAAGGACAAACCTATTGTATTTAATACATATTGTTTGAACTTCTTTGTGAGCATGAGTTCTTTGATGTAGTCCCTACACTGATATTTATTAATATACTGAGAGAGCATGGGACTTGTGTGCTATAAGGGTACATAGGTTACATTGGCAGCTGCTTATTTGTTTAGGTAATGTCATTTGCATACATACTTGGTTGTTTGTTGGAAATATGGTACCATTACTTGATCCCTGTAGTGTTATGATATTATGCTACATGTATGCATGTAATGGTTTTAAAAGTTGTAAATAGAAGGGGGTTGAAAGTTTGTGCTGAACTGAATGAACTAACTGCCATAGGTACCTTAGGTTTCTCTTAGTTAAGCATCGTGGGTGTTTATTGTATTTAATTTTCCTGAGGATATGCAAATGTTCTAAGTTAACGGTGTTGATATGCAATGACTTTATGACACTTCTGATGGTTAAACAAGGAAATTATGCAAAAATTTAGGTATTTTAGTTGGGTATGATGTGCTTTTGTGTTGATTGTGGAGGAAAATAGGTTTCAGAGGAGAAGCTGAGAAGAAAAGAAGGAAATATGCTAAGTGAACAAAAATTGGTGACTCAAGAGTGTGGTCCAAGACTCGTGAGTTGGACCTAAACCTCGTGAGTGGGACATGTGAGTTGAGTTCTGTAGACAAAAGGCAAAGTCTGATTCCTTTGATTGATCCACTACTCATGATTCCAACCCATGTGTCACAACCGAAAAACAAAGAGTCATGATGACACTTGTCGTGACAAGCCTTGACAAGTAAGCCTATCATCTAAACTAATATGAAAAGGGAAAAACAACACAAAACCCCAAGGTAAGGCTTCAAGAGCGAAGCCTAACCACATATACATAATAATAGCGGAAAGAACATAAAAATACCATAAATCTCCCAAAATTCGGTGCCTAGTGTGAGAACCAACTAAATATATCTCAAAGTCAAAATATACAACTGATAGTCCAAAAGGAACATAATTTGTCTCGGAATACAGAAATAAGACATAAAATAAATAAGAGGAGGTAGTAGATCGACTCTAGAAGCATAGACCAACTGCTACCTCAAAAATACTCCAAACATCGTCTGAATCGGCTACTGTGTGGAACACTCGTACCTGGATCTGCACATAATAGAGGTAAGTACGATCTACTTGCACTTAGTAGGTATTATAGGACGACTAAGCAAAGTAGAAAATAAAGTATATAGAATACTCTCTATGAGTACGTAAGCTGTAGTTAGAAAATGTCCCAAACAAAAGACCATACCGTCTCTACTAACAATTCTAAAAGATACACATATACCAAATGCAAGTAATGAAAGGAAGCACAAATATATAGATCAAATCAAAAATGAAATACAATATAATATGTGCACAACATATGAAATGCAATAAAGATTATGATGATATGATGTACGAGGTTGTCGCACAACCTCGGTATATACCTATCGAGCTGTGCTCCAGAGGTAGGACCTATGGGGGGTTCATCAACCCATATATAATCCAATATCCAATATGACTAACTTCTTTCTAACAAATACATCAACAAAGGGTTTTTAAAGATGTCACATTTTCTATCAGAAAAGCTAGTATTTGCACGGTGGTACCAACATTTCATGAATGTGTATGACATGAGAATGTAATGCTCACAACTAGTGAGCATGAGAATTTCTAGCTCCAACCAATATGCTAACCATGTGAGACAAAAATTCACTCAATATGTCAACCATCCATGATATAATATAGTCCATAAACCAATAGAGCAAGATATACAATAATATGTCACTTGATACCACATAAATACCAACTTAGACATTTTTTGACCAAGAAGAAGAACAACCAATTACATAAATACCAGACCAATAACATCATATAAGACCCCACATGGTCATACATATCATATAATGTCTCAAAACCACCAAGTAATAACAACATAGTGCCAACACGGACACAAAAAAAATAATAAAGCCATTTTATGATTAGTTCTCACACCCATAACATGATATTATATCAATATTAACTATCCAATCCAGTCTGAAGAAATTGAAGCCATAACTCACCTTGAGTGAAGAATACTGAATTCAAAAGCCTTCAAAAAAGTGTCTTCCCCTCATGAATAGACTTGAAATCAACTAAAACATACAAATATAGAATTTATGCGTCAAAAGAGAGCCAACGACACCCATATTGCCCATTTTTGGATCATGGTCAAAATGAACCCCCAAAATGGGTTTTCAAAAAACGAAAGATGAAACTGGAATTTTAGTTCAAAAATATATGATCCATGACTAAAGGAACTCATAGAAGTAAAACCAAGTTGAAATTAGGGTTTAGATTGAAGAAATACTAATTTAGGCCTTTCAGGCCAAAATTCCCAAATTCCACTTTTGAAATCGAGTTTTACAAGCTCTAAATGACAAGAATCGAAAAAAATAATTGAAATAGGAATTGGAGCTTACCCAATCTTGAAAATGAAATAAATAGCCCAAAAACTATAAAACCCAAAGCTCTAAGTCCCAAAAATGATGAAAGAATCATGAAAAAGATTGTGTATATGGGTACCAAGTGCCGCTAAACCAGTCAAGTACAGCTTTAGTGATACCCGCCAATACATGTCAATCCGCTAAAGTGGACTAAAGGCAGATTTAGCGCCTACCGCTAAAGCAGACATGGCCTCGCTAAAGCGCCCTAGTCCAGCTAGAGCTCGTCGCTAAAGCGGGCAAGTGGCTCTTTAGTGCCTACTGCTAAAGTTACCAAAATGGCGCTTTAGCAGTTGCACTAGCTGAACTTGAAAAATTTCTAAGTTTTCATACACCACTCGAGATTCATTTGAAATCCCATGAGCGCAAATGAACTATGCTACCCTACTAAATTTGATGCTACAAACTCAGTGATAATATAAGATTTTTGAAGAAAATGTTGTTTTCACAAAATTGACCCTCGAAACCTAATTTCACAACTTTTTGAATCAAATATCAAAATGAGACACAAAAGTAGTAAAATCATACCAACTATGTTACGAACCTAAAATCAACATTTCAGATCTATTGACGCAGTCCATTTTGCCATACGACACATAGAATAACAAATGTTGATGGTAGTCAACTATAAAGTTTTTTTAACCTCCAAAAAACACAAACTCGAATAAATAACACTTTGGAAATTATGCTAATCATCCCTATACCCCAGAAATACTAGAATGCAACCATGGCGACGGGTAAAATGGTCAAATCATATAAAAATAAATAATTCACAAATATTATCAAAAATCAAGTTAATACATCATTCACGAATAAAAATCTAGTTCATCCTCAATCTAAAGGAAAGGAAAAATACCTGAATCAGCAAAAATCTAGAGATAACTACCACGCATATCAGACTTGGCCTCCCAAGTAGCCTCATCTACAGGTCAATGTCTCTACTGGACCTTAACGACTAGAATATCTCTAGAACGCAACTGTCCAACATCCCTGGCTAGAATAGAGATGGGTTCCTTAACAAAAGAAAACTTCTTATCTAACAGGACTGAATACTAATGAATGACATGGGACTCGTTTGGAATGTAATGTCAAAGCATGGAAACATGAAAAAAAGGATTAATAGCAGATAAATCTGGGGGCAATGCTACTAATAGTTAAAAGAATCTCAAAAGACCCAATATACCTAGGTCTAAGCTTGCCCCTATTCCCAAACCTCATTATGCCTTTTATGGGCGACACATGAATAAAGACTCAGTCACCAAAACTAAACTTTAAGGCACAAAGTTTATGATCTGCATAGCACTCTGCCTAATCTAAGACACTCTAAGTCTATCCTAAATAACCCAAACTCTATCTAAAGACTCATGAAGCAAGTCTATACCTCGAGGTATAATCTCAAAAACCTCAAACCAACCAATTGGAGAGCAACAACTCCTACCATAGAAAGCCTCGAAGGAAGCCATATCAATACTGGAATAGTGGTTATTATTATATGCAAACTTTGCCAAAGCTAGATGTTACTCTTACTGACCTCCAAGGTCCATGAAACAAGTGTGACGCATATCCTATAAAACCTGAATAGTTCGCTTTGACTGACCGTCGGTCTGGGGGTGAAATATTGTGCTAAAATCAACTCAGGTACCCAAATCCTCCTGAAAAGTCTTCCAAAAGTGAGATGTGAATATTGAACCTCTGTCTGACATGGTAGACGCTAGAACACCATAAAGACAAACAATCTCACAAATTTTGATTCCAGCCAACCTATCAGCAGCGAAAGAAACCTGAATCAAAATAAAATAAGAATATTTTGTCAATCGATCCATGATGACCCAAACACTATCAGAACCATAAAAAGTATGAGATAATACAGTCACAAACTCCATAATGATTTGTTCCCATTTCCACTCGAGAGTGAGTGACCTCTGAACCACTAGGCCTCAAATACTCATTCTTCACCTTCTAGAAACATACATAACAAACTACAAAATCTTCTACATACTTCCTCATACCACCCCATGATGTTGGGTGTATTCATGCATTCTAGTGTCACTATTCTAGTCTTTTTAGCTTTGTTTTGAGGATGATTTGTATGCTATATGGGTGTATAATAAGATAAATATGCATCTAAGTATTAAAGTACATTATTACAATGTTCAAAGTGAATTCCAAATAAGTTTGTTCTTAAATGAGTCAGTTAGAGTTTAATTGTGGAAACTAGCGTTACTATCTTGAGCTAGGTTCTTGTCTAGTCGATCCCATTGGATTCTATTATGTTTAAAGGGTTCCAAATAGTTTAAATGTGTAATTATGAGTGGAAAAACTTGTTAGTAATGTGCAAAGTTCAATTTGATTAAGTGTAGAGGTAGAACAATAAGTTGCAGATCAACACGAATTAGCCTAGTCTTAGCTCTTGTTTTGATTCATCGTCATGGATATCATGTTGTTATGATGTCTAATTCATGGTGTGTGATTATGTAGAAAGCTTTATGAGATGAATATGGTTATAGATTGATGATATAAAGGTTGTAATCCATTGTAAATACACCACAAGTCAAGGGATAAAAGATTGGACGATAAAGACTTAACCAAAATTTGGATGGCAAATTCCAGAGAGGGCACATAGATAAGCCCACGCAGCCCCCTATAGAGTGTCGCTCTAAATCAGGCTCAGCGCTCTTTAGAGAGGTTCTCTAAAGAAGGCGACGCCCCTTTTACTCCTATGCTCTTAATTTCACGTAAAATCTAACTCCTATATGGATTATGATTGGCTCACTATAAATATACACATTGTACACTTTGTTAAGGGTGGTTGGACGTATTTTGGAGATTAAAAAGGGGCTGCTACAACTTCATCCTTCAGGTTTCTATAATTTTAATTTAGTTTATTCATGTTCTTAGTTGTTAATTACAATCTTGTGATTATGATTATGACCATGCATGGCTAAACGCCCTCTTTCCGGGGTTAAAGCCAAGAACATGAGTACTATTATTTTGGATTAAATTCATTTAATTTTCTTATCATTATTGGTTGTTTGTTTATTCTTGATTTAATTATTTGATGGATTGATCACCCGAAAAATACTTCTATTGTAATCCTTGTGATCTCGAGAGAGGCAATAGAGAGATAAAATATAGGAATAAACAAAGTAGGGTTTGTATTCCTTTATAAAATAAGAAATTCAAATTAGCATCTAAGACAGGAATGTACCTAGAAGACTTACTTGATTCATAGGTAAGATAATAGCTTTAAGAACTTAATTGGATTATTACATCCCCGCTCAACGATGTAGTTGTACTGTCCAAATTAGGTAAATAGTTAGAGGTCGAGAGACCATGATCATGCAATTAACCCTACGAATCAACAACCAAGATAAGCAAGTTAACGAATGGAGTTCAATAAAATAGTATGATTGTTCGAAGTGCTTTAACCCTAGGCTTTACTTCATTGATTGTTTCAAGACCTTTAATTTATGCACTGTTACTTTAGTTTTAATTTACAAATTCTAAACTCTCTTTTTGGTTACTCTTGCACTAAATTAATCTAAACTATGAACTAGAATTGAATTGTTGTTTAAACAAGTCCATGTGGGATCGATACTCGGCTTTCTTAAAGGCCACTTTACTACTTGATAGACCATATACACTTGCATGTGTGCTTGGGTACTGTCACCCCACCACTAATGTTGTCTCAAGTCATGATACATCTTAGTCACTCCTGGATAGATGAAATACCTGGTATAATAAGCCTCTTACAAAGTCAATCTAATCCAATGACCCACTCTCGACACAAACTCGGCCTCTAATCTATAAAACTTCATTCGAATCAAGCAAGGATTCCTTAGCATCTCCAGTCAACACATTATCTCGAATTACTCTCAATCCAATATCATCAAACTGATGTGAACGAATCTGCTTAATCAAGGAAGACCTAGTCTCCATAAATGCCAAAACACATATAGGTGTCAAAATATCAAGCCTAACCATCTGATTAAGCAAAGACTGAACCTCTAAGGCTAAAGACCTCTTATGGGTCAAAAGATACGCCAAGCTACCCATGCTAGTCGACTTCGAACTCAATGCATCCGCAACCACATTAGCCTTACCATATGATAAAGAATAGTAAGATCATAATCCTTAAGCAACTCAAGCCAACAAAGCTACCTCATATTAAGATCTCACTATGTGAAGAAATACTGAAGGCTATGATGATCCGATAAAATCTCACAATAGCTCTATACAGGCAGTGTCTCCATATCTTCAAAGAAAATACAATCACACGCAACTCAAAATTTTAGGTAGGGTAAATGTATTTCTAGGGATTCAACTAACGAGAAATATATGCAATCACCTTACCTTTGTACATCAACATGACACCTAACCCAACATAAGAAGCATCACAAAAGATGGTAAAATCCATGCCCTCCTTGGGCTAGGTAAAGATAGGAGTTGTAGTCAACAAATCCTTGAGCTTTTAAAAGCTCTCCTCACAAATATTGGACTATTGAAAGGAAATCTTCTTTTAAGTCAACTTGATCAATAGAGCTGCAATAGATGAAAAACCCTCAACAAGGCATCGATAGTAACCAGTAAACTAATAAAACTCCAAATCTTAGTAGGAGAACTAGGCCTAGACCAATCATGAACCCCGACAATCTTAGCCGAAACAACTATAATACCATCCTTGGTCACCACATGACCCAAAAAAGAAATAAACTCCAACCAAAACTCATACTTGGAGAGCATAACATACAATATCTCATCCCTCAGTTTCTAAAGCACAATCTGCAAATGCTCCTCTTGGATCGATCTCACTCTTGGAATAAACCAAGATATCATCTATAAATGCAATGAAAAAATAGTCGAAATACAATCAAAATACCTGGTTCATAAACTCCATGAATGTAGCAAGGGCATTGGTCAACTCGAAGGACATGACTAAGAACTCATAATGACCGTACCAAGTTTGAAAAACTATCTTCAGAACATCCAAAGATCTAATCCTCAACTAGTGATACCCCAACCTCAAATTAATCTTTGAAAACACAAAAGCACACTGAAGCTGATTAAATAAATCATTACTACAATGAAGAGGATACTTATTCTTAACTGTCACCTTGTTCAACTGTCAATAATTAATACACATACATATAGACCCATCATTTTTCTTCACAAACAAGATAGGTGCACCCTAAGGTGATTTACTGGGTCGCATAAATCCCTTATCCAACAACTTCTATAACTAATCCTCAATTCTTTCAACTCTGTTAAGGCCATCATATAAGGAGAAATAGAATGGTCTTGGTGCCCGACTCAACATCAATAGAAAAGTCAATATCACAATACAGAGTCATATCAAGTAAATCCATAAGGAAAACATCCATCAACTCACGAATAATACTGACAAAATCCAAAGGAGATGGGGAGGCAAAACTAGTATCACAAATATGGGACAAATAAGACAAATAAGACAAATATGCCCTCAGCAAAGCTAAGGTCATGATCTTAGCATAACAGTCTAGGACAACATAATAAGGAATATAAACCAATTCATACCTAAGATAACATCAAAATATACCATATCTTGGATGATCAGATCTACCCAAGTCTTACATCGAGCAAAGGTTACAACACAAGATAGGTACACCTAATCCACCACTAAAGAGTCTCATAACAAAAGTAGATACATGGATAGTCATCAAAAGAGGCTCACTAGCAATCAAAACCCGAAGCAAAATATGCAGACATATAGGATAAAGTTGAACCTAAATCAAACAACACAGATTCATATCTGAAACAAATTGGGATGATATTTGTGATGACAGTGTTAGATTCCTCTTTCTATGGTCTAGCGAGCATAACATAGAACTATCCATGACCATCACCTGATTGAGTATCCCTACAACCATAACTATGGGCACCACTACCTCTACCTTGTGTATCTCTAGTACAACCTTTATCTCTTACCGCTAGTATAAATGTAGTCCTAAAAATACATCGGGGAAAGTCCTTGGCCAAATGACCAGCCTCATCATGCACAAAGCACATTGTATGACTAAACTTAATAGGGAGAGGTACAACTGAGCTGAAATGACCACCCAAAGCATCTAAACCAGAAGACCTACAACATGAACCCTGCAAGGCTACCTACACAGGTCTGTTATGGTACCCACAAAAGCATCTCAAATATGTACCTTGATGAGCGTAACTTCTGAATTTACCCTATCGGTACACCTTTTTAGCACCTTCTTAAGACACTCAAATAATAGACTCAATCATCATAGCATAATCCACTATACTCTAAAACTATGCCCCTGATATTACTCTAGGCAGTAGCAAGATAAAGCCAAAGATCTAACACCTTCATGAACTTCTGAATCTTCTCAGACTTGGTGATAATACTGATATAGAAGTATCTATACAAGGCATAGAAACATGCCTCATACTCTATAATAGGCATTGATACCTACTCTAAGTAATCAAACTCATCACTCATATAGTCCCTCAAATTCTAAGGCAAAAACCAATCCAAAAAGGCCTCGACAAACTTATCCCAAACCATCTCTAGCGAACCAATAGGTCTACAACTAACAAGTGACCTTCACCAATCCCTGTTTACATCTCTCAACTAGTAGGTAGTGTAAGAAACCCCATACGACTCAAGTGATCCTAGGTTATGCAACTTCTCATAACAATCAATTAAGAAGTCATAGGTATCATCACCAATAGCATTACTGAACCTGGGTGGACCTAGACGAGTGAATCTCTCAAACCTTTTTTGATCTTTAGAAGACATAATTGTATTCCTAATAATATAAAACATAGAAAATCTGACTGGCTAAGATCCCACCTGAGGGGGTAACATGAATGAAGACTGAACTCTTGATCTCTAAATATGATACTTAGATGAAAGCATAGAAGGAGGAACAACACTCGAAGGTCTGTGGAGAACCATAAGAAAATATCGATACCATTGGAAGATTAACACTTAGAATCGAAGGACACCCTAGGTAGGCTCTAGTACAAATAGAGGTACAATACTCGTAGTTGGATAAATACTAGGTGTATTAAGAGGATCACCCTCCAAACGAGCCAGCAAGTAAATCAGTTACCATTCTAAGATCAGGGTAAAAGAACTCTATGGGACCTAAGTACACCCCATATCTCTACCATGCTAAACCTGAGGCTCAAGGGAGATCCCCTTAGTACTACCTCTGGAAGGGGAAGATCCTCGGACCCATCCATTACCTCGAGCTCAACCACAACTCATAACTCATCCTCTAAACTAAGCTCTCTTCTCAAATGATTGCTCAGCATCTCTAAGCTTTGTTCCTGAGTTAGGACCCATGGAGTGTTCATCAACCCATATACAATCCAATATCCATAACTTTTCTCTAGCACATACATCTGCAGAGGGGTTTTAAAGATGTCACATATTCTATCAAAAAAAGCAAGTATTTTCAAGAAAGTATCAATGTTTCATGAATGTGTATAATATAAGGATGTAATGCTTGCAACCAACCGGAATGGAAATTCCTAAATCCAACCAATATACCAACCATGTAAGCCACAAATCCGCTCAATATGACAACCATCCATGATCCATATAGTCCATAAACTAATATAGTAAGATATACAATAATATGTCATTTAATACCACACAAATACAAACTTAGACATTTTTACACCAAAAAGAAGAATAACCAATTATATAAATAGCAGGCCAATAATATGTTATTAGATCCCACACAGTCACACATAATGTCTAAAACCCACCAAATAATAATAATATAGGGCCCCACATGGGCATAAAATAATAATAAAGCAATTCCCAAGATTAGTTCCCACACCCATATCATGATTTTATATCAATATCAACTATCCAGCCTAGTTTGAAGAAAATTAAGCCATAACCTACCTCAAGTAAAGAGAATCAAATTCGAAAACCTTCAACACGGAGCCTTCTCCGTACAAACGGACTCAAAATCAACTAAAACATACGAATATAGAATTAATGCATCAATAAGAAGCCAATGATACCCACATTGCCTATTTTTAGGTTAGGGTCAAAGCAAACTCCTAAAATAAGTTTTTTTAAAAAAAGGTAAAATCATAATTTTAGTTTGAAAAATATATTACGACAATTAAAGGAACTCATATAAGAAAACCCAATTATAAATGGGTTGAAATTGGGGTTTAAATTAAAGAATTATTAATTTAGGCCTTTTGGGACAAAATTCCCAAATTTCACTTTTGAAATCAAGTTTTACAAGCTTTAAATGGTAAGAATCAAATAAAAATAATTGAAATAGGCATTTGGAGCTTACCTAAGCTTGAAAATGGAAGAAATCACCTAAAAACTCTAAAGTTCGAAGCTCCTCTCAAAAATGGTGGAAGAATCGAGAAAATAATTATATAATGGTTGCTTTATCAGTCAACACTAAAGCGGTCAGATGGTCTCTATAGAAGTCATCGCTAATGCAGTCAACTACTATTTTAGAGGTACCCACCAATGCATGCCAGTTCGCTAAAGCAGACATGGCATACTTTAGTGATTACTTCTAAAGCACCTTTGTCCAGCTAACGCCGGCTACTAAAGTTTCTAGTGGCACTTTAGTACCTACAGCTAAAGAAACAAAATGGCATTTTACCAGCTGCACTAGCTGAATTCGGAAAAATTTTATGTTTCTACGGACCCCTCAAAATTCATCCAAAATTTCAAGAATGCAAATGAACTATGATACCTTACTAAATTTGATACTCCAATCTCAATGACGATGTTAGATTTTAGAAAAATATCATTTTCACAAAATTGAACCTCAAAACCTGATTTCATAATATTCTGCATTAATGATCGAAATGAGATACAAAAGCTATACAACCATATCAATCATGTTACCAACCTAATACCTACGTTCTAGATCTATTGGTACAGTCCATTTTGCCATCCGATGCACAAAATAAAAAATTTCTACCGTAGTCAACTACAAAACTTTTTTAACCTCCATAAACTGCAAACTTGCACAAATTACACCAAAATACATTGGGAAACGTGCCAATAATATCCACACCCCAGAGATACCACAATGTAACACAGAGAGGAGTTAAATGGTCAAATCACATAGAAATAAATAATTCACAAATATTATCAAAAATTAAGTCATTACCCCATGACTCGTGGGTGGTAGTCGTAAGTCATATACTGAAAACTAAACCTGAGCCTACTTTTTAGAAAAAAGACCTATGACTCATGGGTCTGATCAAAACCTCCACCCATGAATTGTAGGATGTTGCTGACCTATTTTTCCTACACAATTTAGGATAAGATTCATTTTGTATCTATAGATACTCCCACTATGTTTTATGATTATTTTATATAATTTTACATTAATTTGAGGTTCTTATACACATTACTGATCTTGGGACTATTGATGTTGATTTTAGGATTTTTAATTAATTTGAGATTTTGGTTTTTCATCTTATTCTTATTAGTGAAAATTTATGCTTTCATTTATGAATTCTTCTTGAGTTCTTACAATCATGAGTAGATAAAATCCATAACCAGGGTTGTGGGAACCATGATGAATTAATGAAATAGAGTTAAGTGTAAAGTCATTCTAGACTAGCGTGCTTGCATGTATTAGCATTTTCTTTAATTTGATTGCTTTCTTGACTATTGCAAATGTTTGAAATTCGCTTGTATTCTAAACATTCTTGATAGAGAGGTAGAGATTAGAAAAATAAAATAACAATAGAAATTTGAAGCAATCAACCTTCATCTAATTAAATTAAGCCTTAACTGAGATAGTTAATTTATGATCACAAAATAAGGGTTAGTAATGTGATGTTGTGAGTTTGAGAGAAGATGAGTGAAATTCATTTATCAAAGGTCGGGAGACAGTTAGGTGATATATATCTTATTAGATTTTCATGAAAAGAATTGTGATAGTCTGCTACCACGAATAACTTGTGGAGTTATGAAGTCATGGGGAACATAATTCTAGTGCTCGTCTCATATTGATCACAATCCAATCAACCAACAACTGTTACTATTACAACTTACTTTTACAAAACCTACTTTTTAATTTACTTAATTTCCAATTATGTAGACAAACTCTTGACAGAATTTAGGCATATTTCTCTTGGGATTGACTCCAACATTATTGGGTTATATGTTTGATTCAGCGATCTCTTTATACTTTTTTAGAGGTATAATTTGAACGACATCAAAAAGTGAGTGAAACTTCAAGCTTAATAATTTGTGGTGATAAAAGCATTCCTATTACAAAAAGAATCAATTCTCAACCACCTTCTAGATGAAGAGAATTATTAAATAAAAGAGAGAGAGTTGCAGCTACAGAAGATGTTGTAAAAAAAAGATCCAAAAAGCTAAGTTATATTAGTTTTGGGACTACACGATTATAAAGGGAACCCAGAAACTAAATGTAAGTTAATTCCAATTTTATCTCTTACAAAAAGTAAGAAAATATATTGTTTGTTGTTCCTTCTCTTTTTTTTTCAAATAAACAACCAAGAACATCAAGTCAAAAGACCCTACTAACTTGTTCAAGTTACAAGGATGTAAGTTCTATATAAATTGACCTTGGTTTTAAGCTTTGAGTCTTGAGATGAAAAAACAAAGATGTTGTCTCCACCTCTCAATTGTAGAAGATGGAAAATAAAAAGAAAAAGATGTTGCACCAAGTTTAAATAGATTTTGGGCCATGATTTTATTGTGTAATGTGGAGAACCAAACAATTACTATTTTGTGTTATTTAAGCTTTAATTTGTTGTTAATACATAACAATAAACAATTAGCTTTTTCACATTTTAAAGCTTGTTAATGCATATGCATTATGAAAGGTTATCCTAAATTTGAGCTTATTGTGGAGCATGTTTAATTTATGAAGTTACTTTTGGTGTTATGCTGTCATGTTTTTGTCTGCTTTGATAATATTTTTTGTTGTAAATTATGTGAACACAAAGATGATAATCGTATAAAGCCAAAGCAATATCTCATTTCATCAAAATACAGTTTATATAGTTATTAAAACAACAATATTATTGCAGAAAACTACACCTAAACAACCCAAAATACAAACAAACAACAACATCTACTACTACTACTAGTTAACCACCACAAATTATACCAAAACAACACTCAAAGAACAAATCACTTATTAACAATTAAGCTTCAATTTTCATATTCCATACATCACCAAATAGTAGCAATGATACCAACAATAAAGAACCTCCTTACTCAATTTTGTTTCTATTCAAAGACCTTAATTTTCTTCAACAATCCCCAAATCACCTTATTTTCTTGAGAAAGGTATCATTATTTATACCAATAAAAGTAATCAAAGCTACCCAACTTCTATAACATTAATAAAAAAATAAATCATAAATCAATAATTAATCATCTAATTAAATAAAAATAAAAAGTTGACCTTTAATTTTTTACTAGTAAAAAGTTATGGCTTGGGCTTCGTTGAGTTTAAGAAGTCTTTAATAATTCTTCATTATCACATTTACAATACCAAATATCTTTATCAAAAAATTTTATAGATGAATTGGACGAGCTCGACATTACTACCATTGGAAAAGCAGAAAAAAAGGAGAATAAAAAATGAAGAAGATACAACCAAATTCTAATATTGAAGAAAAATGAGATGAATAAGCACAGAGAAAAAAATATAGTATTTAAAGAATTTAAGAATTTAGGTCTAATAAAAGTGTTGAAATAAGGACTAAGAGAAATAAATAGGGGATGAGTCAATATTACCATTGGGGGCCAACTTGGATGACATAATAACAAAAAATGACCTTTTACACACCTTCAGTGGGTGAATTTTACATGACATGCCAATTATGTAAAAGGTTTCAAAATAATACAGTGGGACTGTAACGACCCTCTCCGTTGTTACATATGATTCCTATGTGTAAAATTTTATGTCTAAATTCTTGTGATTTGGAAGTTACAAATTTTAGTCTAGGCTAGTTTTAATCGATTTCGATGTGAGGTATGGTCAACAAAACTCTGAGAATGATTTGGATGGGGGTTGTGGTATTTATCTTAATTCTTAGTTAGCTAAGAATAAAAAAACCATAGGAATTTATGAAATGGAATTAGGATACATAGAACTCTCAAAATTGATCTCACTGTAAATGGCATTGTTCAAATATTTTAGGCTTAATATGTGTTGCAAAAAGTGGGATTTTAAGTAAAGATAGACATTCTATCCCATCAACACTACTATATTTTTCATCACGCTGCTATAGAGGCAAGCGCTCTAGAAAAATAATTTCTGCTATAGCAGCAATCAGAAGCGATCGACGATCGTTATAGCGGTCAGTACCACTATAGTGGTGAAAATCAAAGATTTATTAAAATATTTTTCAAAAATAAATTATTTTTCTAAAACTTATTCTAGGTTGAAGGGAGAGGGATTTAGGGAGAAACACACCAGAATTTCTTCATTTGGCTATGTTAAGACAATGAGCAAGCAAAAATTCCATGGAAGGGCAAAGCTTCATTATAGAGGACTTGTGCAAGCGTGGGTTGGGGTAGGTTATGGTATTGTAGTTTAATTTAATTTATGGTATATGTGTATGTTAACTACTTTGTAGTATGACTTATTAGTGCATGTTGTTTGTTGTGGTCTTTGCAAATGATTTACATTTGCTATATGATTTTTGACCTACCTTACTAAATATGGAATATTCGATACATAGAACATTCTCATGGGATTTTGGTGGAACAAGCTTGATAGACACTTTTGTATGGGGTTCTAGTACATAGACAAAAATTATCTCTTATAGGTCATGGCTAGGGGTGGTTGTACATCCCTTAACGTGTATGTACGAGAGTCATGTGGGTTGACGGTTCCTTGAGTGAACCAGGAAAATATATTTTTATACTTGATAAATTATCCTAACTTATTTTTAACTTAGTTTTAAACTATACTTGGTGATAATATGTTGACTTACTGGTTTGATTCCAAATTGTTCATTATTGCTTGTTATGCTAAGTGTACATTTGTTAAGCATGGAATAACTTGGTGTACTATAACTTAGTTATATGTTCATATTTTCATTTTGGATTGTCCCAATAACTCTACTAATACACTATTGTTCTTGTGTGCTGATAATACACCTGCAATTACTTTTGTGAGAGCAATGCATATTTCAATGGCTTCTATAAAACCTTATTTGTGACCCCAGCAGTTGATTTTGGATTCAAGGGTGAGCAATATATTTCGTGTCACAGCCCGAACTAGGGCCTGGCCATGACAGAAATCCCAAACCATGAAGGGCCAAAACGCCCTTCTCTATCTGGTAATCATGCACAACATTTATATAATAAAGAAGATACGGAAACATAATCTGCTACGGAAACATGGTCAACTCTAAATTCAACATAAGTATGGAAACTGTAAATCAAATACATCTAAATAACATCTGACTAAGTCTGTGAAATCTCTATTACATAAAATCTGACAACTGTCTGAAACTGGGACAAGGCCTCCAATAGACCAAAATTGAAATAAGTGACATAATCTGATAAGAAAGGCCTTCTAAAATAGAGAAGGCTCAACACTACACAGTCTGATCAGTTGTCTGAATTATCTACTACTTATCTGGACCCCTCGACTGAGTCTCAAAACCTGAGAGGTAGGGAGAGGGGGTCAATATAGATGTACTGGTATGCAGATCATATCCAAAATAATCATTTATAAATCAACATATATGAGAGCAATTTAAAATAGTTCATAAGTATATCATGTAGTAAGAATTCACATGGACGTTTTTAAAGACTCTCTAAGAATCATCTCAGCTTTGAGAAATCTGTGTTACTTCTGCGCTAGGTGGTATACCCTACAACTCTGGAAAATTCCATGGGCTATATGGAAACTACCATTAACAAGGCAGCGAAACCCCAACCCAAGTGTGCCGCAAGGGTTCGAGTCTCTGAATCTACTACGCCATAGGACCGTCGCCAGCGTACAATAATAATCTACCCGTATCAGCAAATACAGTTTCAGGCTAAGAGTTTCTTAAACTCGTGCCTTCTTCGGTAACCACCTAACCCTCTTTAAGCCCCTTTTTAAAACTCTATCAAACATACAGTCTCTGAAAATATACTCTGAAAACATGCTCAGAAAACATACTCTGAAAACATAATCGGTTATGGCATAAATACATATGGTATCGTTATACCATTGACTTACAAGTCATATCTCTAAGCCATTATTAGTCTATCATAAATCTTTGTATTCAAAACACAAGTTTTGAGACCAGCATTTCAATAATTCAATTCAATGAATCTTTCTTTTTTTCAAACCTCATGTAAACACATGCAATTATTTCTCATAAACACAAGAATATATTGATATCAAGAAACACCCTCTTAACAATTCCAAATCATGTTCAAATGCCAAGATATTACAAAAACATCTTTCAAATTACAAAACCATTATCTTTAATTCTATACGAGAGAGGGAGTTCATAATTTATGCTCTCAACAATCTTAAATATCAAATTCATACATATACATATATATGTAAATAAATTTAGGGGAAAAGACCACAAGACCAAAGCAATACTAGCATTAAAACTTTCAAAATGCATAATCAATAATATAGTTTTCAAAACCCCCATAAAATACATGCATCAAAACCTTTAAATCATGCTTAACAATTACAAGCCCATGTAGTTTTTAGGATAAACCCCACGTACCTTGATTACAAAGAATAAGGGATGATCCTTGAAGCCTACGGTTTAAGGATTCCAAATCTTCAATCAATTTTGAAAACCCACGGTTGAATCTTGAGTTTCTTGGAGAAGTATATGAACTAGGGTTTTTGTTTTGAGGAAAATCTTGAGAATGTAGTATATTCTGCTTGTAGATGTCTTAATCTACTGTTTGGATGTTTTAAGAGGCTTGGAAAAAGTCCAAATTACCCATGCTACTTCTGAACGAATCTAGAAAAAAAAATTAAACTGGGAACCCGATTTTATGGGCCACCGCATGCGCCACTATCGCAGTGGCTCACTAGAAATTGACGAATGGGAAATTGGGATCCTCCGTGATGTGCCACTATCGTGAGGTCCCACTGGAATTTGACAATTACTAATTAAACCCTCTCCGCGGTGTGCTAAACACCAGAATGATGATGTTTTATGACTACCACATAAAATAGCCATAACTTCTTCACCGAGAGTATGTTTTGGACGAATCTTATATCAACGGAAATATTATTCAGTCATCTATGTAATGAAAGTTTAAATCTAAGATATTCCATAGGTAAATAAGTATAAATTATTCTAGAAGCTAATGCTTGATATTTTAGGGATAAAATTTAGCTAAGAAAAATTTGGGGTGTTACATTTCGGGCTACCATGAATCCTTATTTAATAATAGAGTATTTACTTCTAACTTATGCATTTTATTTTAGTTTTGGGGTTGCATTCCCATCTTGACAATCTTTAGTAGTTTTGGTATTTATGACTTTTGGTTCCTAGGGGTGGTTTTAGTTGAGTACATACTTTGCTTTTATGTTTTACTTATTTTCGTTTTTTAGACTTGATGTTTCATTGATGGGTTAGTTTTATTATCTCTTTTATGTGTTGATTTTGGAATGGTAAATTGGAGTAGGTGGTTCTCCCAATGGGTTAATAGTAAGGTGACACTCACCGGTAGGTTTGGTTTATGACAAAGTGAGTATCAGAACCTAGGTTTATCGATCTCATCATAGCAAAACAGGTGTACTAGAGTCTCACAGAATGGTACAAAGACATCTATAATTTTCTTTAAGAGGATATAGGACTTTGAAAATTCTGTCTTTCTTGTTTTTTAGTTCTATAACTCGGTTCCAATTGGTATCTAATATAATTTATTCTTTTGTACGTAGATGGTGAACATTAGTTCTAATGGAACCTAACCAGCAGCTCTCTTACTGAATGGTCCAGCTGCTGAGCCAATAGAAAGGGGAAGAGGATGAGTGAGAGAAAGAGGCAGGGGAAGGAGAGGATAAGCCACACCCCTCAGGGATAGAGCTCAAGTGACGACTGGCCAGAATCTTGATAGATCAGCATCACATCTCCCACTTTGTGGTCATTTGAAAAAGATGGAAGTAGTAGAGGAATATGGAGTGGAGCCTAAGGTAGAATATCAAATTGGGGTTGAAGGTCAACCCCCTATATCTATCGAGGCTGTTCAACAAGTTTTAGTATTTTTGAGTGGGTTGGCTGAGAATGAATCCACACCTGTGGTACAAGTTTATCAGGCTCTATTTTTTATTCTACTAATATCATGGATCCTAAAATAGATGAAGCTTTAGGGACTGATGATTTTCTATATCCGACATTGGGTTCGGTAATGACTGCATAGAATATAAACTATTGATAAAATTTCTAAATATGAAACCTCTAATATTCTGGGCCATCGAGTCTGAGAATACCTTTAAATTTATTATTGATTGATATGAGAGGGTATATAATATGGGGATTATGAAGCAACATAAGTTGAGTTTATGACTTTTCTGCTGGAGAAGGATGCTAAGCAATGGTGGAGAGCATATGTTGAGTGTCGGCCATTGATTTTGCCTTTATTTACTTGGGAGCAGTTCCATGATTTATTTTTAGAAAAATACGTTCCACAAGCCCTCCGTGACTCTACAAAGGATAAGTTTTTAGCATTGGGCCATGGTGATATGTCATTGCAACCTATGAGACCATGTTCCCTATATTGTCTCTCTATGATACAAAACTATTAACTTCTGAGAGTAGAGAATTTACCTCTACATTAAAGGTTTGAATTATGACCTTCAAGTATTGTCTGTGCATATGACTTCCGCAAGAAAGGGGTTCAATAAAGTTTTTGTCTGTATGAAAAAGTTTGAGGGTATTACCCAAGCGGGTTGAGCTAAGATGTTAGCCAAGAAATCTTAGAATATTGGGAATTTTAGTGGCTTTTTATCTAAAGGCCACGATCAATAGACCTATTCAGTCTGTCTTATTCAGTCGATCTTGCCATCTTCTACTGTGGTTCCAGCCAAGGGTTCTTCTCAGGCACAGGTTATTAGAGACTAAAAGGCTTCTTATTCTTCTACCAGTCGGCCTTCTCTTAAGTGAGGATGTTACTATTGAGGTGCTATTAGTCATTTAAAGAGAGAGTGTCCTATGAGGCAGGAAAATACCCCAACACAACAATAGACTTGAGCTAAAGTCCAATAGGTAGAGAAGAAGAAGGTGACAAAAAGGGTCATTCATAAGGAGGAAAGGGAAATCAAATAGGTGGTTGGGACGGTCGATAAAATAGTGGCATAGAGGAGGAGCACAGTAGGGAAAGGAATTAGCTCAGATTAATTATCGGGATCACTATTATGCATTTTCAAGGTAGACTAATACCGAGGCATCTGAGGTAGTGATCACATGAACTATTTTTATATGTTATCGGATGGCTGCTATTTTATTTAGTTTGGGATCTATTTACTCATATTTATTTGTTTAGTTTTTGATAGGTTTGAATTTGGTTTGTGATATATTTATTTATCCTATTTATGTGTCTACTCTGGTGGGTGAGTATGTGATGGTGACCCATGTTTATCATTATTGTCCTGTATTATTTGTGGGTTTCCATACTTGGGTGGACTTGGTTATTCTGGATATGTTGAACTTTTATGTAATTCTGAGTATGACCTGGTTATCTCTATATCATGTTGTTTTAAACTATAATGCTAAAATAGTGACTTTAGCTATGCCTGAGATGAAAGAACTAGAGTGGGAGGAAGTGTATAAGGTCAAACCAGTATAGATTATATCTTATGACTGGGCTAGGAGTCTAGTGGGGAAGGGGTGTTCAACATTTTTAGTTCATCTTTAGAATGTAGACACGGGGTCTCCTCTGTAGAGTCATTTTTTGTAGTCTCTAAATTTTAAGATGTGTTTCATTCAGACCCACCGGGTATGCCTCCAGTTAGGGACATTGATTTCTATATTGACTTAGAGTTGCACTTGCACTATTTATATTCTACCTTATCAAAGGGCTCTAAAAGAGTTAAGGGAGCTCAAAACTCAATTGCAGGAGCTACTTAACAAAGGTTTTACTCATCCAAGTGCTTCACATTGGGGTGTCCATATCTTGTTTTTTAAGAATAAGGATCGTATCTTGAGGATGTGCATTGATTATAAGTAGCTGAATAAGTTTACCATCAAAAATAAATATCCTATGCCTAGTATAAATAACGTGTTTGATCAGTTAAGAGTGTGTCAGTGATTTCAAAAATTGATTTGAGATCGGGTTATCATCGGTTGAAAATTTAACTAGAAGACATATTGTAGATAACTTTTAGAACTCGGTATAACCATTTTGATTTTTTGGTGATAACTTTTGGATTAACTAATACCCTTGCAGCCTTTATGAATTTAATGAATAGGATATTTAGGTCGTTTTTGTGATACTATGTTTATTGATGATGTTTTTGTGTATTCCAAGAGTAAGGAAGAACATACAGTCCATCTTTGCATAGTTTTGGAGATTCTAAGAGAGAAGCATTTATTTGCTAAGTTTTCAAAGGGTAAATTTTGGTTGTCTTCAATTGACTTTTTGGGGTATATGGTTTTTGAAAAAAAGGTGATGGTGTATCTCTGGAAGATTCCGGTAGTAAAGAATTAGAATCGACCTAGTTTAGTGACCGAGGTAAGAAGTTTTATGGGTCTTGATAGTTATTACCCAGATTTGTCAAGAACTTTGCATCCATTGAGACGCACTTGACAAGTTTGATTTAGAAGGAAGTGCCATTTTATTGGACATACCAATATGAAGAGAGTTTCCAAAAGCTCAAGACACTTTTGACTACAACACATTCTTTCACTGTGGTTAAAGGTAAAGACTTTATAGCGTTTTGTGATACCTCACTTTTGGGTTTGGGTATTGTGTTGATGTAGGATATAAATTTCATTTCCTATGCTTTCATGCAGTTGAAGCCTTATGAACGAGTAGTTGAAGACTTATGAATGAAACTATCCTACCCATAACTTAGAGTTGGCAATGGTGGTGTTTGCATTAAAGATTTAAAGACACTATTTTTATGGTGTCAAGTGTAAGGTATTCACGGATCATCATAGCCCACAACACATATTTACTCAAAGGGATTTGAACCTAAGGCAATAGAGGTGGATAGAATTGTTAAAGGATTATAATGTGAGTATTTAGTATCACCCGAGAAATGCCAATATGGTGGCAGATGCGTTGAGCTGAAAGGTTGTAAGTATGGGTAGTTTATCATATTTTAGGGTATCCATGAGACCATTACCTAGAGAGTTTCAAACTGTGGCATCTCTGGGCATGCAGTTTGAGATCTTGAATAGGGATGGTGTGTTGGATGGTGTACAGGTAAAGTCAACTGTTGTGGTGTAGATTAAGTCCATCAATTTAAGAATAAGAAGTTGAATGCACTCCAAAATAAAGTGGTGCACGGAGAGATGGCGGACACATGCGGGAGGGGTGTTGTTTAAGGGAAAATTATGTGTTCCTAAAATTAGTGATTTGATTCATAATATACTCTCATAGGCCTATGGCTCACGTTATTCTATCTGTCTAGGAAAATCCAAGATATATCGTGACTTAAGGAAACTTTATTGGTGTCTCGAGATAAACAAGAATATAGTGAATTATATGTCCAAGTATCAAAATTAGCAGCAAGTAAAGTATGAACACAAAATGCCTGCGAGATTACTTCAGAAAATGCCTTTACCCATGTGGAAGTGGAAGCATATTTTGTGGACTTCATGGTAGGTCTCTATATGCCATTGGGGAGGTATGACTATATGTGTGTGATAGTAGATTGGTTGATGAAGTCAACCCACTTTTCATCGATTCAGGTAGACCACAACTTTCAACTGTTAGATAAAATTTATGTCAAAAAGATTTTGAGACTTCATAGGGTGCCACTTACTATCATTTCTGACAGAGATGCAATGTACACTTTTGTAATGCCTTGAGTTTTTAGTCTTTGAAATTTTATGAAATTTTATACTTACTATCGTAGGGTGTCTTGATGGGTCATGTGACCCTAGTCATAAGGTTTCCAGTGAATGGTGCTTGTGTTATTGTCCTGTGGTCTTAACGGGTCCTAGGGACCCAATTATAACCAAATTAGTAAGTATGTGGCAAAGTTTTGCTCTGAGTATAGTGGCACTTTAAGAGTCTAAGGACTTGTTATGAGTCGTAGGGTGCGAATCGTAGGATGTCCAGTGTTTACCCTAATTAGGTTCTGTGTTGACTATGACTGGATCCTACGAGTCGTAAGGTCCATTACGAGTCATATTAGTTGAGTTGTAGGGTCAATAAATTATGAGTGCCTTGAAGACTGTTTTGGCTATGACTTGTGGTGACCAGTCGTAATGAGTCTATACGAGTCGTATATCGATATGTAGTCACTGACGACTACATTTTAGTTTTAAATTGAAGGCACTTTGGACATTTCTCTTCTTTCTCAATTAAAACCCCATGTCTATAAAGCACTTAGGAAGGGTTATTTCTTATTTATAACGTACTCAAATACTTGATAACGCTCAATCTACATCTCTTGTGAGTGTAAAGCGGACGTTTGTCAAATAGAGAACCCAACCTGGGTTGGGTGTCGATCCCACAGGGAATAGCTTGGCCAACAAGTAAGTAAAATTACTAAACTTTTGGTGCAAGTCTCGTAAAAAGGGGGGAGTCTTGTCGTGCAAGTAATGTAAACAAAAGCTGAAAATAATAAAGTAAAGAGAGAGAGATTGTTACGTAGGTTGACAACAATGAGAATTGAAGCGTTGGGGTTATGTCCACCTTCTGAGGTATACGTCTCTATTAGCTATGAGTGTGTAGAATTGTGACATGCATGTGCTTATTCTATGGTAAATCCAAGCGTCTCTCGACCTCAACAAGGACTATTTCACTTTAACTCTCTCGAGCTTAAAGCATGTCTAACGGTACGAATTCTCCAAGAGGTTAGTCCAGTTACGGCACTAGCTTTTTAATAGGAAAGGGTGTCCTACTACCTTGACATTATCTCTTTTCCAGACAAATAACCTTTCTCTCGAACAAGTTAAATGTTAGAATGGCGTATTCTTGCGTTTGCAACCGCAAAGAATGTAGATTAAGATGAAGAGAATAATGAAATAAGCAATATACGTGTCACGAACTCACAAACTCACAGCAATAGATAGTATCTCATTCGGCTTCCATAACCCCAACAGAGAGGTTTAGTTACCCATGAATGCGAAGGAGATCACGATTGACATTGTTATTATATCACAATATTGAGTAATGGCGTGTAGATCAAGTGATAGGCGTTAGGCGTGAATTCCTTAGCAAAGTAACGTTTCTCTTGTTGCGTAAATTAAGAATTGAATAGATGAATAGAAGAAAATAATATTAATGGAAAGATTAGAAGAGTTGTAGAATTGTTGTGGTGGAAGAAGAGAGGGATGGAAGAAGATTAATTGTTGAATGTATCTCTCCACTAAGGGAGGAGTTGATTAAAAATCTCTAGCATGATAGGGTATTTATATTACCCATATCCTACTCCTACTAAGCTAATGAAATAAATAACCAAATCCTACTAGGCTAATGTAATACTTAACCCAAATGTACTAGGTTAATGTAACATTCTCCTAATCCAAATAAACTAATGAAATACATAACCCAATTGTACTAGGTTAATGCATCATTGTCCAAATCCAGCTATGTGTCTGTAAGTCCCCAAAGTCTTCAGAAATGTTGTTTTAGCCCGGGACAGATTTTCCTTGCAGCAGTTTTGGTCCTTTAGGCGTCCCACTTCCTTCTCCTTTGTTCGTGAGCTTTCTTTTGCGTCAAGTAAGCCATAAAATGTTGTATTTTGCATCATTTATACCTAAAACTTTCCTAATCATGTTCGTTAGCTCATTTACAGGAAAAAGGACTAAAAGTGCATGAAATATATACTTTGTTCTCAAAACTAGGCTAAAATATGGGCAAAATATATTGATATAGGCGCGTAATTTCGCCTATCATCAACACCCCACACTTGCAGCTTTGTTCGTCCTCAAACAACATATCATGTCCTTCTAAACATCAACTTAGGGTTTTTACAGCAACAACACAAAACATTCGTCAAGACAAGCACAACAATTATCAACAAAGAGTAGCTTTCCGATTATAAGTAGAAACAATTTACCCTCTAGCAT
This sequence comes from Capsicum baccatum var. pendulum, assembly GCA_030864225.1. Classification (NCBI taxonomy): domain Eukaryota; kingdom Viridiplantae; phylum Streptophyta; class Magnoliopsida; order Solanales; family Solanaceae; genus Capsicum; species Capsicum baccatum. The sequence continues at coordinate 66,172,484 of CM061558.1, read as the reverse complement.
AGACTCGTGATGGTGATCAACTCTCATGCAAACATTAAGGTGCATAGAATCATATACACCTATCCAAAGCTCATCAACCATGTGTGTCTCACAATATAGTACCCATAATTACTCACAAATATAGCATATTTTTCAAACATGGGTATCAAAATGTCCTTGCTCTCGCTCTCACAAAGAATTCATATGCAACAACTGATGACCATAGGCTTGCCCTTAGTGTAATACTCCACTAAATGTCAGAATGTTAAGATTATGATCAAGTAGGTCTTCTGATGGTTGTAATGTAGGCTAAGGGACGGGTAGGACTATTTTGGCCAAGAATAGTGGCTAAGTTCCTAAGCACTTTAATACATCACATTGTATCATTGACATTTTTTTTTTCTTTCAACCTTTCTTCTTTCTTTTATTCTACCACCCTTGTTCTCCTCTTTTGTTTTTCAATTTTAAGAACAACTCACTTTTCAGCTTTCTTTTCCTTTTTCTTTTCTCAACATACCTCTTATGATAGCACTTTCTTTTTCATAACACATTCAAGCACCATTACAATTTAAAGCATCATACTCACCCAATTTCCTCTTATGTTGTCACATGACTTTTTTAATTTAAAGCACTTAGGAATTTGGATCAAATTACGGTCTTGAAAAAAATGGATTAGGCTTACATACAAGGTTGTCAAAGAAATAGGCTAAAGGCTCAAAAGGGTTTAACTAGGGATGATGTCCATGGGTAGGTAAAACTGAAGGTAAACAAATATAGGTTACCAAAGAAATGCCTAAATCATATCCTAACTTACACTCCTTATTTTCGCTTTGCATACATACCAGGCAAGTTCTAGCATCAGCCACAAACATAGAAGATACTATTAATCTCACACACACAAGGCACATGGTCGACTTTATTGGAGGTAATATAGACTCTTGACCCAACAAGTGAAGGAATTGAACCACACAATATCACATAATGAGTCACAACTGGAGCCTAAACGTCTCAATAGTCACAATTGTAGCACATACTCATGTTATAATCTCATGCTGCCTATCAAAATAATTTCATGTGAAGCTAAAAAAAATTTTAACTACTAAAAAAACAAAACGAAACAAAACGAAACAAAAATGAAACAAAAGCAAACAAACATAGATGCGAATAGAGAAGTATAGCATGCAATACCACCACCCCACACTTAGTCGGGACACTGTCCTCAGTGGAAAATAAATACGAGGAACCTGGTTGGTCGGACTTATCCTCTATGTCTGGGGTCATACCCCTTGCATTGCAATCATCATCAGAGTCGTCATCCTTAGAAGTTCCTCATAAGTATCCCACTTAATTCCAAGCGTGATTCAAGGTGTTCGAAGCGAGGAGGGTTCTCCTTGCTCCTTGCGGCCTCTTTTCTTGCCCTTTTGGGAAGTGGTAGCCTTCTCCTTGCCTTGTCTCTCTTTAGGTGTCATTGTACCTGAGACTTGAAATAGTGTTAATGGTAGCACAATCTCTATGGATACAATCTATACATAAGCAGTAGGGGTACCACCCCACACTTAGTTTTGTTAACACAAATCAGTGAAGCGAAAGTGGTCGATTACTCAGATTTCGTCGACATACGTTTTAGGATTGTATTCCGACAAGAAAGTCAGCAATGCATCACTTACTTGCAGCCATTGGACTACTTTCAAGGTAGATATAGCAACACTACTACATAGGGGTTACCACATGGAATAGTTATTCTTACAATAATCACAACCTCTTATGTCGGTAGGCACTATAAGTCTTATCCCGATGGCCGGGATAGTCTAACATGTAAGTATCCAAGTAACAAGCTTAAGCAATATTCATAGCCATTGCAATTCTGCAAATAGTATAACAATGCTTATTAAAACCAAATTCAAGTCGGAGACCGGTCAAGATTATCCTAACGTATATGTTCACTCACATGGTTGTGTATCAACAATCCAAACACATTAACATCACCAATGATCTTTGAAGATGTAGCAATTCATAATAGGCATAGGAACGTAGTACTTACTTGAAATAGATGAAGAATAAAAGAGTACTTAAGTGATTGAATCCTTTGGAGATGTTCTTGTGAATTGGAAGAGCAAAAAGAGAAATTTTGAGATGATTTGGATGGATGTACGGCGCCCTTAGGTCAATTTTTAGTGTGGTTGTGTTGTAAAACTAAGTCCCCTTTATATAGGAAGAGAATGGGTCGGGTTTTGACCCATTTACAATCAGTTTTGGAGACAAAAATACCACATATGCGGCGCATAATGCTTGGCATATCAATGACATATGCGGCGCATTGTCTATAGCATAATGGGACATATGCGCCGCATAGTCTATGGCATTTGTAGACATATGCGCCGTATAGTCTATGGAATATGAGATACTGAGACCAAATGCCATAGCATAGGCGGCGCATAGTCAAAAGCATACCTAGGAATAGGCGGCGCATAGTGTATAGCACACTAGATTCCGAGACCTTAGGCTATAGGATAGGTTGTGCATCGTTCGTGGCCTAGTTTTACCAAGGCCTAGCCTTTCTCGATGCCTATTTTGGCGTGAGAAATGGTCAATCCATAGCCTTATGCATCACCATTCCTAACTTACCAACTTTACCATACAATGCGTCCAAATCGTCAATTGAAATCAATCTCCTCGTTGAATACTTCTTGCACCTAAATTTGCTCAAAACCAAAAGAAAACGATTAGTACGATGGGTTGCCTCCCACCAAGTGCCTTATTTATTGTCGTGGCTCGACATAGTAATCTCGAGTACTTAGACTTCGTTGAGATAAGTGATGGATCATTTTCTGAAAGGATTTAGACGACAATGAGGCTTACTTGTGGGCATGCAATCTTTTTCGAAATGGCTCCTACATTTCTCCAGAGAGTCACCAATTATATCATCAATAGTCCAACCCATAGCTCTCTTGTATCTCTTCAGAGCAGAGATGAGAGCTTCTACGTGCTGTTCACTTAAATCATCAGCTCTCTCCGGAAGTATATTTCTACTTTCCAAGAACACATACCTTAGATAATCGGGGAGCTCTTGCGTTTCTAGTATTGGTGGCTCGTCAATGGGAGTCTTCGCTGTTGGTTGATTCTTGAGATCACATTCTGGTTGCTTAGGAGTATACGGCTCTGTTTCTGTTAGATCACCCATAAGTTCTTCATTGTCCTCATGCTCAACATTCAGTGGCACAACAGACAATGGCTCAATAGTAGGCTGTTTCTCTATAGATAATGCTTTCATATCCTCATGATGAGCATCAGCTACAGATAACTCATTCATATCTCTGGGCTGCTTCATTGCTTTGCATATATCAAACCGTACCACTTCGTCATTAATTCAAAACAAAAGCTCATTATCTTTCATGTCAATAAGCACACTTCCAGTTGCAAGGAAAGGACGTCCCAAGATTATGAGAACTTCAGAATCCTCCTTACAATCCAGAATAACGAAGTCTGCAGGAAAGATGAATGAAGAAACTTTCACCAACACATCATTCAAGATACCCACAGGTCGTTTTACCGATCTATCAGCCATCACGAGCCTCATATTGGTTGGTGTCGGATCGCCTAGCCCCAACTTCTTGTAGATGGATAGTGGCATCAAATTGATGCTAGCACCTAGATCGCACAATGCCTTGGCAAAATCCAACGATCCAATTGTGCAAGGAATAGTGAAAGCTCCAGGATCTGCCTTCTTTTGAACTAACGACCTTGTAGCGATTGCACTACAATGATGAACATTATCCGCTAACTCATAACTTGATGCCCGCTTCTTTGTCAACAGGTATTTCATAAACTTCGCATATCCAGGCATTTGTTCAAGTGCCTCCACCAATGGAACATTAATGGTCAGCTGCTTGAGCATAGTCATGAATTTTCTGAACTTTGTGTCATCTGCCACATTCTTCAATCTTTGGGGAAAAGGTGGTGGTGGGTATGGAAGTGTTCTCTCCACGGTTTTCTTCTCCTCTTGCTTCCGTTTTTCCACTTTTTCAGGCTGCACAGTGCTGGATGTGGCGTCCTTGATGTCGGGAGTAATGGCTGGGGAATCTTCTCCTTTTGCATTGTCATCCATTTCCGCAACTTCGTCAATCACTTTCTTGCCTTTTGCTGAAGTTTCCAGCACCTTACCACTTCTGGTAGTGATGGCCATACATGACCCATCATTCCTTGGGTTTCGCACAGTATCGCTAGGTAAAGTGTCGGCCTTTCTTTGGTTGAGTGTTGCTGAAAGTTGACTGAATTGTTGCTCTAGTTGTCTAATTGAAGTGGAATGTGAATCTACTAATTGTTTCATGGCGGACAAATCATTAATTACCTCCATAACTCCCGCGCTCGTTGCTTCCACTCCTTTCAATAATTTAGCCATCATGTCTTCCATACTTCCAGAATTAGATATGGTGGTATCACGTCTGCCAGGGGGAACGTACAAACCACTCTTTTCATTATTTTTCTTTCAACTACCTTGTTCTTTGTTTCCAGATTTATCATAATAGTTCCGACCTTGGTTTCCTTGGGTATTCCCTCGGAAACCCCCCTGATTGTTCAAGTAGTTGGCCTCCTCTTCCGAATCAGGTTCGTCTCTTCCTTTTGATGCAATAGCTTTCACTTTTTCAGTCTTCCCTAATAGATGCTTTGTAAGAAGATCCATTTGGGTTTTCATGTGCGCCATATCTTGATCACGTTCTTCTTCTCTTCTTCGTTGGTCTGCAGTCATGCCAATAGATAAAGTGGGGCTTGCTACCTCAGAATCCCTGGTATGCCAAGCTCTACTTTGTTTTGTCATACGATCTAGCATATTGCTTGATTGACCAAAGGTGAGGTCCATAAAAGAACCTCCAGCTGCATTATCCACCACTGGTTTAGTTATTGAATTCAAGGCTCTATACAATATCTCCATGAGGTGAACATTAGTCATATGATGGTTTGGGCATCTCGCTAGCTTTGTCTTGAACCTCTCCCATGTTTCATGAAGAGCTTCAGTGGGAAGCTGGCGGAAGTTGCTGATTTCATCTCTCAATTGAGCCCTTTTGGATGGCGGAAAGAATCTTTTTAGGAAAGCGTCTCTCAATTGCCTCCAATTAGTAATAGAATCAGGAGTCAGCCCATTCAACCATAGAGTTGCCTCCCCAGACAGAGACAATGGAAATAAACGTAATCGAATAGCATTCTGACCAACACCAGGATTGTCAAAGGACTTGCATGTAGAAATAAAGTTGATGAGATGCATATTCGGATCATCGCCTGCTAGTCCACCAAATAATCCCTTGAGTTGCAATAACTGAATCATGGTGCTTGTGATGTTGAACTTTGCTCCGGGCGCTAATGGTGGTGGAATTATTGCTCCAGTGGCTCCGGCACCATCAAGATCATCATCATCATTGTCGAAAGCTGGCTGCATGGGTTGGCGATCATACCTATACCGCGCTTGTCGACCTCTTCTGTTGGCAGGTGTTGTAGTTTTAGCAACATGCCTTGGGTTTATCAACTCGTCGTCACCTAAATCCTCATCGTCAGGATTTGTGGCTCGCCCAGGATTATCAATGTTTTGTTGTTGGACTTGAGCAGCGGCAAGAGCAGCTAATCTTGCTTGCTCGTGTTGAGCAGCCATCCTGTCGATTTCAGCTTGTGCTTCCATTCTTCTAATTCGTTGTGGTTCAGGATTGATTGGTAATAACGGTTGACCAGAACTTCTAGTATGGGGCATGCACTAAAGTAAAAACCTGCAAGAAACAAAAACAAAAACTAAAAGTAAAAGTACGAGAATCTTTGACCAAAGGGTCTAGTAATTATCACGAACTTGATTGACACTCGTATTCCCCATCAACGGCGCCAAGTTTTGATAACGCTCAATCTACAGCTCTTGTGAGTGTAAAGTAGTCGTTTGTCAAATAGAGAACCCAACCTGGGTTGGGTGTCGATCCCACAGGGAATAGCTTGGCCAACAAGTAAGTAAAATTACTAAACTTTTGGTGCAAGTCTCGTAAGAAGGGGGTAGTCTTGTCGTGCAAGTAATGTAAACAAAAGCTGAAAATAATAAAGTAAAGAGAGAGAGATTGTTACGTAGGTTGACAACAATGAGAATTGAAGCGTTGGGGTTATGTCCACCTTCTGAGGTATACGTCTCTATTGGCTATGAGTGTGTAGAATTGTGACATGCATGTGCTTATAGAGAATTGTATTCTATGGTAAATCCAAGCGTCTCTCGACCTCAACAAGGACTATTTCACTTTAACTCTCTCGAGCTTAAAGCGCGTCTAACGGTATGAATTCTCCAAGAGGTTAGTCCAGTTACGGCACTAGCTTTTTAATAGGAAAGGGTGTCCTACTACCTTGACATTATCTCTTTTCCAGACAAATAACGTTTCTCTCGAACAAGTTAAATGTTAGACTGGTGTATTCTTGCGTTTGCAACCGCAAAGAATGTAGATTAAGATGAAGAGAATAATGATATAAGCAATATACGTGTCACGAACTCACAAACTCACAGCAATAGATAGTATCTCATTCGGCTTCCATAACCCCAACAGAGAGGTTTAGTTACCCATGAATGCGAAGGAGATCACGATTGGCATTGTTATTATATCACAATATTGAGTAATGGCGTGTAGATCAAGTGATAGGCGTTAGGCGTGAATTCCTTAGCAAAGTAACGTTTCTCTTGTTGCGGAAATTAAGAATTGAATAGATGAATAGAAGAAAATAATATTAATGGAAAGATTAGAAGAGTTGTAGAATTGTTGTGGTGGAATAAGAGAGGGATGGAAGAAGATTAATTGTTGAATGTATCTCTCCACTAAGGGAGGAGTTGATTAAAAATCTCTAGCATGATAGGGTATTTATAATACCCATATCCTACTCCTACTAAGCTAATGAAATAAATAACCAAATCCTACTAGGCTAATGTAATACTTAACCCAAATGTACTAGGTTAATGTAACATTCTCCTAATCCAAATAAACTAATGAAATACATAACCCAATTGTACTAGGTTAATGCATCATTGTCCAAATCCAGCTATGTGTCTGTAAGTCCCCAAAGTCTTCAGAAATGTTGTTTTAGCTCGGGACAGATTTTCCTTGCAGCAGTTTTGGTCCTTTAGGCGTCCCACTTCCTTCTCCTTTGTTCGTGAGCTTTCTTTTGCGTCAAGTAAGCCATAAAATGCTGTATTTTGCATCATTTATACCTGAAACTTTCCTAATCATGTTCGTTAGCTCATTTACAGGAAAAAGGACTAAAAGTGCATGAAATATATACTTTGTTCTCAAAACTAGGCTAAAATATGGGCAAAATATATTGATATAGGCGCGTAATTTTGCCTATCATCAATACTCCCAAAGCTCTCTTAAATTCTCTCATGCATCCATACTTAGGGTTTCCAAGAAGTAGGTCATCTAAGGGCTCAAGGGTTGAATTCTTTTTGTGAAACTTGGTATTTCAGGGATGTTACTTTTTCTAATTATTAATTTACAAAAATCATGAGTTTTAAAGTGTTGTTCATATGGTATTGAGGTTGGTTTTGAAAACATGGGTGGAGGGTTTTGAATAACTGTTGTTTATGTGATGCTTCATATTTGTCCTTGCATGGGTTACGTTTAAACAGTGGTTTTAAAATCAAATTGGTGCACGGAAATGATGAATGAACTAGAGATTGTGATTTCCTAAACTTGTGACATTTGAAGTGGTTATGACCCCAACCCCATATTGTGAAAATTGTTTTGAATATGAACAACGTGCATATTGAAATACTCTTGAACTATTGCATAATGTGAAAAGCTAATGAGGCATATGAGTTTTCAATTGAACCTTATGGGTTTTATGTTTTCATAAGCTATTGTACAGTTTAACTAAGTAGGTTGTGAATTCCTCCAAGTGATGTAATTGTTTTGGCATGTTTTTGTTACCTTGCGAGTGTAGTTGGTTTAATGATACCAACAATGTGTACCTTAATGTGGCATATGGTTCAATGAATAAGAATGTGTGATAAATATTTTAAATTGGGCTTAAAAGAGGATTGTGTAGCTGAGTCATGAAAGTGAGGGTCCGAGTGACTAATACTGGAAACTACAGTTACTGAAGGGGGTCGAAATGACCAGGGAGGTTTGAGTCCCCCTTAATATTTTCATATGATTGGGAGGTTCGAGTCCCCCACATTATACTACATGATTTGGTTCTCATATCACCTTGCTATGCTGGGAGATTTAAGTCGCCCATAGTGCATATATATACCCTTTGGTTCGTACGGCCACACACACTGGGGCCCTACCAGCTGGAGGAGAGCTGGGCCTATATAGCCCATGGGTGCCTTCTTATATTACGACGGTTCAGCTATACAATCCAAGCTAAAGTTTTAAGGTACGTGTTAAGCCTTATTCCCTATCCTGGCATGTGATATATATATATATATATGTATATGGATTTGATTTTATACATTAATTTTGAATGATTTTGAATTATTGATCACGGTATTATGTTATCCTTATCTCCGAGCTATATGTTATTGTTCACTCCACTAACCGTCTCCAGATGCTATATCCCCACATAATCTAGGCATCGAAGATAACCCTACTTTTTCTGTGCAGAGTTAGGTAGATTGACTCGGTTCATTGATTTGTTGTGGTGAAGTGGTGAGCTTCCATACTTTGAAAGACTTAGGTATTTCATCAATTCTTATCATAGACTAGAGTTGAGAGTTTCATTATCATTACCATTATCATTTTCATTTTCATTGTCATCTGTCAGATTCGTGGACATGTCCTGACCAAGACTGGTTTTTGGTTCTTATGTTAGAAGGCTTTTCTGGATTACCGTGGACTAGGGTGATGTTGGTCGGTTGTTTTGGCCGGTCGATGGTTATCAGTTATAGACATACCCTTTATTCTTTAAACTTATCTTATTATATGTTCTAAATTCATCCGACATTGGGGTCATTGTGTTTGGGTTGGTTAGGTGCAAGGGGTGATCTATGGTCCATGTAGGACTTGGAATACTCATCACGGCTAGGCCTTGGTTTGGGTCATGAAAACTTCTAAGTTTTGGGATAGATTGTATGAGGATTTGAGCACCAAGCTTACATTTAGCATAACTTTTTACCTTCAAAGTGATGGACAGTCGAAGAGGACGATTCAGGTGCTAGAGGAAATATTGAGGGCTTGTGAGATTGATTTTGGTGGTCATTGGGACCAATTTCTTCTGTTGTATATGTTTTCTTACAACAACAGTTATCACAATAGTATTGATATAGCACCATTCAAATTACTTTATGGAAGGAAGTGTAGGTCACCGATTGCGTGGTTTAAGTCGGGAGATGTTAAGCCTTTGGGCACCAACTTAGTAAAATAGGCTTGCGACAAAGTAAGGTTCATTAAAACCATATTGTTGGATGATCAAAGTAGGCAAAAGGAGTATACAGACCGTAAGGTAAGATACATGGACTTTAAGGTTGGTGAGCTAGTTCTACTTAAAGTATCTCCTATGAAGGGAGTCATGAGGTTCGGCAAAAGGGGAAAGTTCAACCCTTAATATATTGGTACCTTTAAGGTTTTTGAAATTGTGTGTCCAGTTACATATAGATTAGCTCTACATTGGGGCAAACTATATGATAGAAATCATGTAATATGTCTTAGGGGTGAACTATATGATAAATTAATGCTAGTCTAGTATGTTCAAAGGGCTCACATGTCATTGTTGTGCAATATATATGTTAATGGAATGTACATGATGAATGGAGAATGGATTCATAGTGTATTTATATGCATTCCATGTTATGTACAAGATCATGATTAGGAAGTACCACATAAGTTATCCCCAATTATTATAGTATGAACTATTGAAGTTGGTCATGTATTCAAGAATGTCAAGTATTGTCCATTTCCTTCTATCGAGTCCTGTGGTACTTGTACCCGAAAAATATAGTTGTGTGCCTAGAGCCAAGTCATATTTTCATGATATCCTCAGTCAAGCCATGATCCATAGAACTCAGTCTGTCAGGTGACTCAGGAAAACTCAGAAATCATAGTAATCTCAGTAGTTCAGTAATCTCAGTGATCTCAGTACTTAATAATCTCAGTAACCTCAGTATTCCCATTAATCTCAGTAATCTCATGAACTCAGTTAAGTTGTCAGATACCAGTAGTATTCCTTCAGTCACGAAACTCAATAAACTCAGACCATGTACAGTTCAGTTAATCATTATCAGTCTATTTAGATGGGAGTAGGATTTAGCACCGAGTGAGCCCAAGGATGGGAACTCACCAGTTATTTTGAGGGTATGATTCTTAGCAATCATCCTTGTGATCAAGAACTACGTAGCCAGTATAGGTTGAGACATCATTTCCTATTATATGAGGGTAGATGAGGTGGCTTAACCTGCTATATGAGGGTTCCCACCATTCTCATTAGAGTAACCTGTTATATAAGGATCACTCACAGTTGTCTTTACCAGTGGCACGGTATTGACACCCTTCCAGTCAGGGTAGAGATTGAAACCCAGCTTAGCTATAATGGAATCTATGGGACATATTGGTTAAATAACTACTTCCCACAGTTTCAGTTACAGAATTAGGATAGTTAGATATAGTTAATTCAGGTCAGTAATAGAGATTCAAGACTATCAAATACAGTCAATCCTTATCATTACAAATAGACTACGAGATCACTCATTAGATAGGACTGATCTCAACTATGGTCAATCAGTATCATCATAATCAGATTTAGAGATCACCCACTAGGTAAGACTGATCTCAAACTAAGTCAAATCATCTTTAATAATCAGTATCATCAAATTTAGAGATCACCCGCTAGATAGGACTGATCTCAGATTTAGTTACTCAGATATAGTACGAAACTCAACTAGTTTCATCAAATTTAGGACTTTCAGATACAGTCACTCATGTTATTAGTTATGTTAGTTATCAGAACTCATGTTATCAGTATTCAGCTTCAGGACTGTCATATACAGTCAATCAGACCAGTTCTTCATAATCAGAATTGTTAGACACAGTTATTCGTGTATCAGTAGCATAGTATCAGCCCCTCAGTAAACAGTAATATAATATTAGTCTTTATCACTCATCAGCGACTCAAATGTCAATATCAGTAAACTCAGTAGTCAGAACTCTGTATCAGTCCTATCACGATGTCAATTACAATTACGTATACATGCATATATTCTCACGTTCATGTTAGTCAGTCAATTAGTATTGTTCATGCATATGAACCCTATTGTAATTAGCCTACCTCACTTGTATACCAGTATATTCAAAGTAATGACGTATTTGCACTATGGAGTCTTATACCATAGGTTTAGAAGCACGAGATCCAGAGCATCAGTAGCATTCCAGGTTTCAGCAGACAGAGTTAGCAGTGAGTCCCCATCATTCAAGGATGATATTATTTGATTATGTTACTATTTTAGTTTTCAGTTTATTTTAGTAGATGGAGTTAGCTGGGGGCATGCCTATCAACTCCTTATTCAGACTGTTTAGAGGCTTTCAGACTATAGCATGTCCGACAGTTATTTTAGATTTATTTTGGTATTGTAAACCATATTTTCAGTTATATATTAGTATTGAACCTTATTGACTTTCAGTTCATGTTTCCATATTTTACAGTCTTTTATTCACTATACAGGTACAGATATCAGTCGTGGGTTAGCTTGTGGTCCTTCATGGTTATGAGCACCGTGTAGCATTTTGGCTCAGAAAATTAGGGCGTTACAAACTTGGTATCAGAGCCTAAGGTTCAACAGTGCCCTAGGAAGTCTGAAAGCCACATCTAGTAGAGTCTTATACATAGGTGTGTTGTGCACCACACTTATGTGCAGGAGGCTATAAGATGTTTCAGTAATAGTTTCCCTTCTTTCATATCTCAGATCGTGCTATAGCAAGGTTCTCTAAGAAACCCATGTAGATTCACATCATGCTCAACTCATGTCAACTCCACCTTACTTTTAAGGTATTATAAATAGTGAAGCTCAAGTCCTAAAGTTATGGATTTCTCAAACAGTCCCTGCAGTCAGTTTTGGGATTGATCAAAAACTCAAAGTATCCTATTAGTCCAGTTCTTTCCCAAAGTTATACAGATTTTATTCTTGAACATGAGAACTTGATCTTGAACCCGAATTTAGATATGCCATCGGATCCCTTCTCAGAATCCTATGATAGCATATACCTAGAGTTAGAAGCATGAACCCAGGAGTTTGGCAGTAGTAGAGTTGGGATAATATCTTCCAGATTGAACAGATTATGTATTAGTAAGGATAGTTGTAAGAAAGTGAATCAGTAGGCTTGAACAGTGCAAGCAAGAAATTAAAACTATTGATTTGAAATTAAGTGTGTAGAGATTGATGTAAATTATGAATGCGATATTAGTAGTAAATGAGGAAAAAGTAGCAGATAATGTGTTTAGTATGGCAAGCATGTGTCGAACAGAGTGTAAGTATGTGGTGATGATTGCAGCTCAGTCAGAGCTTAGTAAAGCGTTCACTGACTTAAGATAATGGCTTAAAGTTAAGGAGGAAATGATAGATCAAGTAACCAAGTCAGGCTCTCAGAATTTCAATAGTAGTGCTCGTATGAATAGAAAAAGAAGTAAGGGAAGATGATTCTCGGTCCATCCTTATCTCAGTACAAGTTTTGTACTTTAGTCAGCATAATGACAACACATGTTTCATAACTTAGTTCCATGAACACAGCTTATACTCACACGTTTTTCATAGAATCTTGTGCGCTTCCAGTTCCCTGCATAAGAACTTTCTGCTCACTCAGTATTACGAATCATGTCTCATGAACACAAAAACTCCAACCTCAGGTCATGCAGTTCATGACTCATGTACATATATCATGCTTTATAAGTATACTCAGCCTTCATGACTCATGCTACGCCCCCACTGATCATATAAATTCAGACTATGTTATGTATATCCTTAGTTCAAACCTTTTTAGTAAATCCATATCGTTGACATTCTATTTCTCAGGTTTCAATCATGTGTCAAGTTCAGTCAGTGTCTATTCATGCTTCAGGTCCTCCTAATTTAACCCTTCAGTGAGCTTTCTTTGTGTAAACAGTGTAGTGATGAGCAGTTGCTTAAATGGGAAAGAGTAAATGTATTATGTTAAGATAAGATTGTTGCATACTTACTGTACACGAGGGTGTAGTTATGAAGATAGGCTTGAATTTCATGTTAGTGTGCAGTAAATGGCTAGTAAGAGGTAGTATTTAAAAGTTGGGAAAGTATAGAGTGTGAATGTATATTTGGATCCTTGACTTATGTCAGTCCCACCGCGTACTATGAAAACTCAGTTGCTATCTTAGTTATATTTTCTGTATTCAGTACCCAATAATAAGTGTCGAGTTCCAGAATTTAGTATATCAGTATTAGTCTAAACCTCAGTATCAGCATTCATTTATCAGAACCCAATATTCAGTTCCAGTAAGAATCTCAGTTACAGTCGTAGTTTAGTGTCAGCTTCAGTTCCGTAATCAGATCAGAAAACTCAATTTAATTTTAGACTTGCTTGACCATAGCGTACAGTTATCAGTTACTCAGTCATAGGTATTTCAATACCTCATTCTATGGAATGTTTTCAAATTATGTAGTACGTTTGGTCTTACATTCGCAAATAATACAGACTTCATAAATCCATGCTCAGTCAACTCATGTTACTCAGTTAGTCCTTATCTCCAATGTAAATACTCTTTAGTCTCAGTCCAGTTATTCGGACTAAGTACAGACCAATATTACATGCCCAGTATTCAGCTATCAGTTATTCAGTTAATCAGATAAGTTAGTATGTTTATGCATTCGTGCTCAGCACCTCGTAAATTTTTCAGTAGTCTCAATTGTGGTATATAAAGCTTAGTTACTTCATCTTAGATGATGTTCATAGGCCTCAACTCATCTTATCGAATCTTAATCAGGTTATGATTTTTTTACTCAACTTTCTTATACAGACATATTCATAGGTTTAGAAGTACGAGATCTAGAGCATCAGTAGCATTCTAGGTTTCAACAGACAAAGTTAGCAGTGAGTCCTCATCATTCAAGGATGATATTAATTGATTATGTTACTATTTTAGTTTTCAGTTTATTTTAGTAGATGGAGTTTGCTGGGGATATGTCCCATCAACTCTTTATTCAGACTGTTTAGAGACTTTCAGACTATAGCATGTCCGACAGTTATTTTAGATTTATTTTGGTATTGTATACCATATTTTCAGTCATGTATTAGTATTGAACCTTATGTCCTTTCAGTTCATGTTTCCGTATTTTACAGTCTTTTATGCACTATACAGGTACAGATATCAGTCATGGGTTAGCTTGTGGTCCTTCAGGATCATGACCACCATGTAGAATTTTAGTTCAAAAAATTAGGGAGTTACATACTTGGTATTAAATCCTAAGGTTCAACAGCGTCCTAGGAAGTCTGAAAGTCATATCTAGTAAAGTCTTGTACATGGGTGTGTTGTACACCACACTTATGTCCAGAAGGCTATGAGATGTTTTAGGAACAGGTTCCCTTCTTTCATGTCTCAGATCATGATATAGCAAGGTTCTCTAAGAAACCAATGTAGACTCACATCATGCTCCACTCATGTCAACTCTACCTTACTTTTAAGGTATTATAAATAGTGAAGCTCAAGTCCTAGAGTTATGGATTTCTCAAACAGTCTTTGCAGTTAGTTTTGGGACTGATCACAAACTCAAAGTATCCCATCATTCTAGTTTTTTCCCAAAGTTATACAGATTTTATTCATGAATATGAGAACTCATTCTTGAATCCGAATTTATATATGCCATCAGATCCCTTCTCAGAATCCTATGATAGCATAGACCTAGAGTTAGAAGCATGAACCCAAGAGTTCGGCAGTAGTAGAGTTGGGATAATATTAGCCAAATTGAACAGATTATGTATTCATGGGGATAGTTGTACTAAAGTGAATCAGTAGGCTTGAATATTACAGCCAAGAAATTAAGACTATTGATTTGAAATTAAGTGTGTAGAGATAGATGTGAATTAGGAATGTGATATTAGTAGTATATAAGGAAATAGTAGTTGATAATGTGTTTATTAAGCCAAGCATGTGTCGAACAGAGTGTAAGTATGTGGTGATGATTGCAGTTTAGTCCAGAGCTTAATAAAGTGTTCACAGACTTAAGATGATGGCTTAAAGTTAAGGGGGAGATGATAGATCAAGTAACCAAGTCAAGCTCTCAGAATAGCAGTAGTAGTGCTACTACTGGAACAAGAAGTTCCAGTAGTAGCACTACTACTTTTGCGCTTCTAGTTCCCCGCATAAGAACTTCCAACTCACTCAGTAGTACAAATCATGTCTCATGAACACAGTAACTCCAACCTCAGGTCATGCAGTTCATGACTCATGTACATATATCATGCTTTACAAGTATACTCAGCCTCCTTGACTCATGCTACGCACCCACTGATCAGATAAATTCAGACTATGTCATGTGTATCCTTAGTTTAGACTTTTTTAGTAAATCTATGTTGTTGACATTCTATTCCTCAGGTTTTAGTCATGTGTCAAGTTCAGTCAATGTCTATTCATGCATCAGGTCCTCCTGATTTAACTCTTCAGTGATCTCTATTTGTGGAAACAATTTAGTGATAAGCAGTTGCTTAGATGGGAAAGAGTAAATGTATTATGTTAAGATAATATTGTTGCATACTTATTGTACATGAGGGCATAGTTATGAAGATAGGCTTGAATGTCATATTAGTGTGCAAGTAAATGGACAGCAAAAGGTAGTATTTAAAAGTTGGGGAAGTACAGAGTGTGAATGTATATTTGGATCCTTGACTTATGTCAGTCCCCATCGCATACTATGAAAACTCAGTTGCTATCTCAGTTATAGTTTCAGTATTCAGTACCCAATAATCAGTGTTCAGTTCCAAAATTTAGTATCTCAGTATCAGTTTGAACCTCAGTTATCAGCATTCAGTTATCAGAACCCAGCATTTAGTTCCAGTAAAAATCTCAATTATAGTCTTAGTTATAGTGTCAGCTTTGGTTCCGTAATCGGATCAGAAAACTCAGTTTAATTTCAGACTTGCTTGACCATAGCATACAGTTATCAGTTACTCAGTTATAGGTATTTAAATACCTCAGTCTATGGAATGTTTCCAAATTATGTAGTATGTTTGGTCTCACATTCGCGAATAATACAGACTTCATGAATCCATCTTAGTTAACTCATGTTACTCTGTTAGTCCTTACCTCCTAATGTATATACGCTTTAGTCTCAGTCCAGTTATTCGGACTAAGTACAGACCAGTCTCACATGCCCAGTATTCAGCTATCATTTATTCAGCTAATCAGATAAGTTAGTATGTTTATGAATTCGTGCTCAGCACCTCATAAATATTTCAGTTGTCTCAATTACGGTATATGAAGCTAAGTTACTTTTTCTTAGATGATGTTCATAGGCCTAAACTCATCTTACTGAATCTCAATCAGGTTATGATTTTCTTAGTCAGCTATCCTATATAGACATATTCATACAGTTCGGTTTTCATGTCCCCAGCTATGCGCCCTAACCGAAATCTCATAAAATAATGTAACCATTATAAGATGAACCAACCAGATAGGTGCAAGCTCAGCTCAATTCATGTATCATGACTCAGTTTTAGATCTAAGACATTCAATCACGATTCAGTTCATAGTTGCCTTGCATACCACCTCAGTTTTCCGTAGTATCTCAGACAAGTCATTATTTTTCAAGGGACATAGCGTCCCAAGGGGGAGATACACTTTGAAACCCCAAACTTTTATGACTTAAACATTTGATTCTTTCTTTACATAATGAATCCAGTTTGGAGTAAGGAGTACTCATAAGTTGACCCTCAAGTTCAAATCTCAGTTGTGAGCCATGTATTTAGTGGCTTAATTCAATTCATAGAATTCAGTTTATATGTCATGTCTCAGTTACAGTCATGTTCTCAAGCTCCAATTCATGCATACATCTAGCATAATCATAGGGTCATCAGTACATTTTAGTTTACGTAACAGTTTCTCTTGAACTTACTCAGTTCCATGTTTAAATTACTATTACAGTCTAGGTATTCAGTTAATGCTCAGATCCCTATTTCAGACTTGGCACTAAGTACCCTTGCATATTCAACAATGCATTCATATATCAGTTCAGGCATGTAATCATACATCAGATATGTATTCTCATTGTGAGAAACTCAGTTCATCAGAACACTCAATTATATATCAGATATGCATATTCAGTATGTCATATTCAGCTCCTCAGTCATGTCATTTATGAAATCATGTTTTGGTAGCTCAAGATAAACAAAAAAATATATAATTGAATTATCTTTCCAACAATACCAATTTCGCCAAAGTCCGATATCTAAGCAAGAAGTTATACCCATTTTACTCCAGCATATCTGCCTGGCAAATGAGTGACGACATGAGCTGACGACTTATCACAAGTCTGACGGCTAATCAGCCCATGTCATTAGTCTTAGATAGAAACACAAAAATTCCAACTCCCCATCACCTGGCCTGACGAGATATCACAGATCTGATGGCTTATCATCCTTGGTCGTCATTTGATAATTTCAGTAACTAGGAAGTGATTTTGTAGGGGTATTTTGGTCCTTTTCCCCCACTCTAGACATGGTATTAAAGCCCTGATAAGGCTATTATCCCATTATTTCCTTATTCTCCTCAAGAATAAGAACATTCTCTCCCAAAAGGTGTTAAATCCTAGTCAAGAAAAATCAAGAAGAAGCCTAAGAATTTCTTCAAGAACCTTCAAGAAACATTAGATCTCTATCAAGATCAAGCTTTAAGGTATACATAGTGTTTATCCATTGATCCCTTTCATCCATGGAGCTTAAGAATCAAGTTTTAAATCATGAATTGTGATTATATTTTTGTGGTATGATTATGTTCATGTTGATGGTTGTTATTTGGTTTTCAAGATGGTATCTTGATGTATTTTCATGAAGTATGTGAGGATGTTAGTTGAAATCCATGAACTTGGGTGGCTTAAGATTTTAAAATTGATAAGTATACCTATGCCCAAAGTTGTGCATGTAAAGTGTTTGATAAAATTTCTAGAATGATAGAAATCATGTAATATAGCTTAGGGGTGAATTATATGATAAATTCATGCTAGTCTATTATGTTCAAAGGGCTCATATGTCATTGTTGTGCAATATATGTGTTAATGGAATGTACATGATGAATGGAGAATGGATTCATAGTGTGTCTATATGCATTCCATGTTATGTACAAGATCATGATTATGAAGTACCACATGAGTTATACCCAATTATTATAGTATGAACAATTGATGTTGGTTATGTATTCAAGAATGTCAAGTATTGTCAGTTTCCTTCTATCGATTCCTGGGGGTACTTGTACTAGAAAAATATAGTTGTATGCCTAGAGCCAAGTCATGTTTTCATGATATCCTCAGTCAAGCCATGATCCATAGATCTCAGTCAATCAAGTGACTCAGGAAAACTCAGAAATCTCAGTAGTTCAGTAATCTCAGTGATCTCAGTGCTCAATAATCTCAGTAACCTAGGTATTCCCTTTAATCTCAATAATCTCAAGAACTTAGTTAAGTTGTCAGATATAGTACTATTTCTTCAGTCATAGAACTTAGTAAACTCAGACCATGTACAGTTCAGTTAATCATGATCAGTCTATTCAGATGGGAGTAGGATTTAGCACCGAGTAAGCCCAAGGATGGGAACTCACCTGTTATTTTGAGGGTGTGATTCTTAGCAATCATCCTTGTGCTCCAGAACTACGTAGCTAGTGTAGGTTGAGACATTATTTCCTGTTATATGAGGGTAGATGAGGTGGCTTAACCTGCTATATGAGGGTTCCCACAGTTCTCATTAGAGTAACCTGTTATATGAGGGTCACTCATAGTTTTCTTTACCAGCGGCGCGGTATTGACACCTTCTATTCAGGGCAAATATTGGACCCCACCTTATCTATAATGGCATATATGGGTCATGTCGGTTAAAAAACTACTTCCCACAGTTCCAGTTACAAAATTAAGACCGTCAGATACAGTCAATTCAGTTCAGTAGTACAGATTTAGGACTGTCAAATACAGTCAATCCTTATCATTATAAATAGACTTCGAGATCACCCACTAGATAGGACTGATCTCAACTATGGTCAATAAGTATCAGCATAATCAGATTCAGAGATCACACACTAGGTAGGACTGATCTCAAACTAAGTTAAATCATCTTTATTATCAGTATCATCAAATTTAGAGATCACCCGTTATATAGGACTGATCTCAGATTTAGTTACTCAGATATAGAATGAAACTCAACTGTTTCCATCAAATTCAGGATTGTCAGATACAGTCACTTATGTTATCATTTATTTGAGGTATTAGAACTCATGTTATAAATATTCAGCTTCAAGACTGTCTGATACAGTCAACCAGACTAGTTCTTTATAATCAGAACTGTTAGACACAGTTATTCGTGTATCAGTAGCATAGTATCAGTCCCTCAATATATATTAATATAGTATCAATCTTTCTCACTCATCAGCGAATTTGATATCAATATTAGTAAACTCAGTAGTCAGTACTCAGTATTCAATCCTATCATGATGTCAGTTATAGTTATTTATGCATGCATGTATTCTCACATTAAGTTAGTCAGTCAATTAGTATTGTTCATGCATATGAACCCTATTGCATTCAACCTACCTCACTTGCATACCAGTACATTCAAAGTACTGATGTATTTGCACTATGGTGACTTATACCATAGGTTTAGAAGCACTAGATCCAGAGCGTGAGTAGCATTCCAGGTTTCAGCAGACAAAGTTAGCAGTGATTCCTCATCATTCAAGGATGATATTATTTGATTATATTACTATTTTAGTTTTCAATTTATTTCAGTAGATGGAGTAAATTGGAGACATATCCCGTCAACTGCTTATTCAGATTGTTTAGAGGCTTTCAGACTATAGCATGCCATACAATTATTTTTGATTTATTTTGTATTGTATACCATATTTTCAGTCATGTATTAGTATTGAACCTTATGGCCCTTCAGTTTATGTTTTCATATTTTACAGTCTTTTATACAGTATACAGGTACAGATATTAGTCATGGGTTAGCTTATAGTCCTTCGGGATCATGAGCATCGTGTAGCATTTTGGTTCATAAAATTGGGGCATTACAAACTTGGTATCAGAGCCTAAGGTTCAACAGTGTCCTAGGAAGTCTTAAAGTAGCATCTAGAAGAGTTTTGTACATGGGTGTATTGTGCACCACATTTATGTGCAAGAGGCTATGAGATGTTTTAGGAATAGTTTCCCTTCTTTCATGTCTCAGATCGTGCTATAGCAAGGTTCTCTAAGAAACCTATGTAGATTCACATCGTGCTCTACTCATTTCAACTCTACCTTACTTTTAAGGTATCAGATATAGTGAAGCTCAAGTCCTAGAATAGTGATTTCTCAGTAGTCCCTGCAATCAGTTATGGAACTGATCACAGACTCAAAGTATCCCATTAGTCCAATTCTTTCCCAAAGTTATACAAATTTTATTAATGAACATGAGAACTCATTCTTGAACTTGAATTTAGATATGCCATCAGATTCCTTCTCAGAATCTTATGATAGCATAGACCTAGAGTTAGAAGCATGAACCCAGGAGTTTGGTAGTAGTAGAGTTGGGATAATATCATCCATATTGCAGAGATTTTGTATTCATGGGGATAGTTGTACCAAAGTGAATCAGTAGGCTTGAACAGTGCAAGTATGAAATTAAGACTATTGATTTAAAATTAAGTATGTAGAGATGGATATGAATTAGGAATGCGATATTAGTAGTATATGTGAAAATAGTAGCAGATAATGTGTTTAGTAAGGCAATCATGTGTTTAATAGAGTGTAAGTATGTGGTGATGATTGAATTTTAGTCCAAAGCTTAGTAAATTGTTCACAGACTTAAGATGATGGCATAAAGTTACGGGGGAGATGATAGATCAAGTAACCAAGTCAGGCTCTCAGAATTCCAGTAGTAGGGCTAGTATGAATAGAAAAAGAAGTAAGGGAAGATGATTCCTTATCCATCCTTAGCTCAGTACAATTTTGTAATTCAGTCAGCATAATGCCTACACATGTTTCATAACTTAGTTTCATGAACACAGCTTATATTCACACGCTTTTCATAGAATCTTGTACGCTTCCAGTTCCCCGCATAAGAAGTTCTAGCTCACTCAGGATTATGAATCATGTCTCATGAACATAAAATCTCCAACCTCAGGTCATGCAGTTCATGACTCATGTACATATATCATGCTTTACAAGTATACTCAGCCTTCATGACTCATGCTATGCCCCAATTGATCAGATATATTCAGACTATGTTATGTATATCCTCAGTTCAGACCTTTTAAATAAATCCATGTTGTTGACATTCTATTCCTCGGGTTTCAGTCATATGTCAAGTTCAGTCAATGTCTATTCATGCTTCAAGTCCTCCTGATTTAACCCTTCAGTGAGCTCTCTTTATGGAAACAATGTAGTGATGAGCAGTTGCTTAGATGGGAAAGAGTAAATGTATTATGTTAAGATAAGATTATTGCATGCTTATTGTATAGGAGGGCGTAGTTATGAAGATAGGCTTGAATGTCATATTAGTGTGCAAGTAAATGGATAGCAAGAGGTAGTATTTAAAAGTTGGGAAAGTACAGAGTGTGAATGTATATTTGGATCCTTTCCTTATGTCAGTCCCCATCGCGTACTATGAAAACTCAATTTCTATCTCCGTTATAGTTTCAGAATTCAGTACCCATAATTAGTGTTCAGTTCAAGAATTTAGTATCTCAGTATCAGTCTAACCTTAGTTATCAGTATACAGTTATCAGAACCCAGCATTCAGTTCCAATAAGAATCACAATTACAGTCTTAGTTATAGTGTTAGCTTCAGTTCCGTAATCGGATCAGAAAACTCAGTTTAATTTCAGACTTACTTGACCATAGCGTACAGTTATCAGTTACTCATTATAGGTATTTCAATACCTTAGTCTATGGAATGTTTCCAAATCATGTAGTATGTTTGGTCTCATATTCGCAAATAATACAGACTTCATGAATCCATGCTCAGTCAACTCATGTTACTCAGTTAGTACTTACCTCCTATGTAAATACTCTTTAGTATCAGTCCATTTATTCAAACTAAGTACAAACCAGTCTCACATGACCAATATTTATCCATTATTTATTCAGTTAATCTGATAAGTTAGTATGTTTATGCATTCATGCTCAGCACCTCATAAATTTTTCAGTAGTCTCGGTTAAAGTATAGGAAGCTTAGTTACTTCATCTTAGATGATGTTCATATGCCTCAACTCATCTTACTGAATCTCAATCAGGTTATGATTTTCTTACATAGCTGTCTTATATAGATATATTCATACACTTTGGTTTCCATGTCCCCAACTATACATCCTAACCGAAATCTCATAAAATAATGTAACCATTCAAAGATGAACCAACCAGATAGGTGCAAACTCAGCTCAATTCTTGTATCATGACTCAGTTTTAGATCTCATACATTCAATCACGATTCAGTTCGTAGTTGCCTTGCACACCACCTCAGTTTTTCTCAGTATCTCAGACAAGTTAGCATTCTTCAAGGGACATAGCGTCCCAAGGGGGAGATACACTATGAACCCCCAAACTTTTATGACTTAAACATCCGATTCTTTCTTAATATAATGAATCCAGTTTGGAGTAAGGGGTACTCATAAGTTGACCCTCAAGTTTTAGATATCAATCGTGAGCCATGCATTTAGGTTCTCAGTTCAGTTCACCAAGTTCAGTTTATGTGTCATGTCTCAGTTACAGTCATGTTCTTGGGCTCCATTTCATGTATACTTCAAGCATAATCATGGGATCATCAATACATTTCAGTTTACGTAACAGTTTCTCTTTAACTTACTCAGTTCCATGTTCAAATTACCATACAGACTAGGTATTCAATTCATGCTCAGATCTTCATTTCAGACTTGGTACTAAGTACCCTTGCATATTTATCCATGCATTCATATATATGTTCAAGCATGTAATCATACATCATATATGTATTCTCTTTGTGAGAAACTCAGTTCATCAGAACACTCAGTCATGCATCAGATATGCATGTTCAGTATGTTATATTTATCTCCTCAGTCATGTCAATCATGAAATCATGTTTTGGTAGTGTATGTCTTGTACGTACTTCAGTTGATATTTTCTTCCGTCTTAGTCAGTCTCATTAGAGGATGAATTTCCCCAAAGGGGAGATATTATAATACCCCAAAAAATCCAAACCAATATTAACGCCACGCTTCAAGATCATGCATGGTACATCATGGTTTTTTAATATTTTTATGAGTAATTTAGATCTATATTAAGGCTTCAAATAACTCCTAGCTATCGGACGAATCAAAATATTCCTTACCGATTGAATTCTTGGGAAGGATATTGTGATAGTCAACTTTAAATGAGA
Organism: Capsicum baccatum var. pendulum; assembly: GCA_030864225.1. Classification (NCBI taxonomy): domain Eukaryota; kingdom Viridiplantae; phylum Streptophyta; class Magnoliopsida; order Solanales; family Solanaceae; genus Capsicum; species Capsicum baccatum. Next base: position 66,148,953 of record CM061558.1, on the reverse strand, counting down.
ATATCTCTCTTTATACTAGGAAATTTTGAGATCATAATCCACAACAGATATATAATTGAATTATCTTTCCAACAATATCAATTTTTCCAAAATACAATATCGGAGCAAAAAGTTATACCTATTTTACTCCAGTATGTCCGCCTGGAAAATGAGTGATGATATAAGCTGACGACTTATCACAAGTCTGACGGCTTATCAGCCCATGTCATCAGGCTTAGAAAGAAACATAAAAATTCCATCTCTCAACTGATGACCTGGGCTGACGAGCTATCACATATCTGACGGCTTATCAGCCTTGGTCGTCAGCTAATAATTTCAGCAACTAGGAAGTGATTTCATAGGGGTATTTTGGTCTTTTTTCCTTACTCTAAACACGGTATTAAATACCTGAGAAGGATATTATCCCATAATTTTCTCATTCTATCCAAGAATAAGAGCATTCTCTCCCAAAAGAGGTTAAACCCTAGTCAAGAAAAATCAAGAACAAGCCAAAGGATTTCTTCAAGAACCTTTAAGAAACATTAGATCTCTTTCAAGATCAAGCTTTAAGGTATGCATAGTGTTCATCCATGGATTCCTTTCATCCATAGAGCTCAAGAATCAAGTTTCAAATCATAAATTATGATTATCTTTTTTTGGTATGATTATGCTCATGTTGATGGTTGTTATTTGGTTTTCAAGATGGTATCTTGTTGTATTTTCATGAAATATTTGAGCATGTTAGTTGAAATCCATGAACTTGGGTGGATTAAGATTGTTAAATTGATAAGTATACTATGCCCAAAGTTGGGCATGCAAGGTGTTTGATAAAATGCCTAGAATGATAGAAATCTTGTAATATAGCTTAGGGGTAAACTATATGATAAATTCATGCTAGTCTATTATGTTCAAAGGGCTCACATGTCATTGTTGTGTAATATATGTGTTAATGGAATGTACATGATGATTGGAGAATGGATTCATAGTGTGTCTATATGCATTCCATGCTATGTACAAGATCATGATTATGAAGTACCACATGAGTTATCCCCAATTATAGTATGAACTATTGATGTTGGTCATGTATTCAAGAATGTCAAGTATTGTCAGTTTCCTTCTATCGAGTCCTGGGGGTACTTGTACCTAAAAAATATAGTTGTGTGTCTAGAGCCAAGTCATGTTTTCATGATATCCTTAGTCAAGCCATGATCCATAGAACTCAGTCAGTCAAGTGACTCAGGAAAACTCAAAAATCTCAGTAATCTCAGTAGTTCAGTAATCTCAGTGATCTCAGTACTCAATAATCTCAGTAACCTCAGTATTCCCTTTAATATCAGTAATATCATGAACTCAGTTAAGTTGTCAGATACCAGTAGTATTTCGTCAGTCACGGAACTTAGTAAACTTAGACCATATACAGTTCAGTTAATCATGATCAGTCTATTAAAATAGGAGTAGGAGTTAGCACCAAGTGAGCGCAAGGATGGGAACTCACTTATTATTTTCAGGGTATGATTGTTAGCAATCATCCTTGTGCTCCAAAACTACATAGCCAGCATAGGTTGAGACATCATAGCCTATTATATGAGGGTAAATGAGGTGGATTAACCTGCTATATGAGGGTTCTAACCATTCTCATTAGAGTAACTTATTATATGAGGGTCACTCACAGTTGTCTTTACCAGTGGTACGGTATTGACACTATTCCAGTCAGGGCAGATATTAGACCCCAGCTTAGCTATAGTGGCATATATGGGGCATATCAGTTAAATAAATACTTCCCATAGTTTTAGTTACAGAATCAGGTCTGTCAGATATAGTCAATTCAGCTCAGTAGTACAGATTTAGGACTGTCAAATACAGTCAATCCTTATCATTATAAATAGACATTGGGATCAACCATTAGATAGGACTGATCTTAACTATGGTCAATCAGTATCAGCATAATCAGATTCAGAGATCACCTGCTAGGTAGGATTAATCTCAGACTAAGTCAAATCATCTTTATTATCAGTAGCATTCGATTTAGAGATCACCCGCTAGATAGGACTGATCTCAGATATTGTACGGAACTCAGCTAGTTCCATCAGATTCAGGACTGTCAGATACAGTCACTCATGTTATTAATTATGTCAATTATCAGAACTCATGTTATCAGTATTCAGCCTCAGGACTATTATATATAGTCAACCAGACCAGTTCTTCATAATCAGAACTATTAGACATAGTTATTCGTGTATCAGTAGCATAGTACCAGCCACTCAGTATACAGTAGTTTAGTATCAGTCTTTATCACTCATCAGTAACTCAAATGTCAATATCAGTAAACTCAGTAGTTAGAACTCGGTATTCAGTCCTATCATGATGTCAGTTACAGTTACGTATGCATGCATGTATTCTTATATTCATATTAGTCAGTTAATTAGTATTGTTCATGCATATGAACCCTATTGCATTTAGCCTACCTTACTTGCATACTACTACATTCAAAGTACTGACGTATTTGTGCTATGGTGTCTTATACCATAGGTTTAGAAGCACGAGATCCAGAGCGTCAGTAGCATTCCAGGTTTCAGTAGACAGAGTTAGCAGTGAGTCCTCATCATTCGAGGATGATATTATTTGATTATGTTATTATTTCAGTTTTTAGTTTATTTCAGTAGATGGAGTTAGTTGGGGACATGTCCCATCAACTCCTTATTCAGACAGTTTAGAGACTTTCAAACTATAGCATGTCAGACAGTTATATTGGATTTATTTTGGTATTGTATACCATATTTTCAGTCATGTATTAGTATTGAATCTTATGACTTTTCATTTTATGTTTCCACATTTTACAGTCTTCTATGCAGTATATAGATACAGATATCAGTCATGGATTAGCTTGTGGTTCTTAGAGATTATGAGCACCGTATAGCATTTTGGTTCAGATAATTGGGGCGTTACAACTTGGTATCAGAGTATGAGGTTCAATAGTGTCCTAGAAAGTCTGAAAGCCGCATCTGGTAGAGCCTTGTAGATGGGTGTGTTGGGCACCACACTTATGTGCAGGAGTCTATGAGTTGTTTTAGGAACAGTTTTCCTTCTTTCATATCTCAGATCATGCTATAGCAAGGTTCTCTAAGAAACCCATGTAGATTTACATCATGCTCCACTCATGTCAACTACACCTTACTTTTAAGGTATCAAAAACAGTGAAGCTCAAGTCATATAGAGAGGGATTTATCAAACAGTTCCTGTAGACAGTTAAGGGACTGATCACAGACTCAAAGTATCCCATCAGTCTAGTTCTTTCCTCAAGTTATGCAGATTTCATTTATGAACATGAGGACTCATTCTTGTACCTGAATTTAGATATGTCATCAGATCCCTTCTCAGAATCTTATGATAGCATAGACCTAGAGTTAGAAGCATGAACCTAGGAGTTTTGAAGTAGTAGAGTTGGGATAATTTTATCCAGATTGAATAGATTATGTATTCATGGGGATAGTTAAACCAAATTGAATCAGTAGGATTGAACAGTGCAAGCAATAAATTAAGACTATTAATTTAAAATTAAGTGTGTAGAGATGGATGTGAATTAGGAATGCGATATTAGTAGTATATGAGGAAATAGTAGCAGATAATATGTTTTCTAAGGCAAGTATGTGTTGAATAGAGTGTAAGTATGTGGTGATGATTGCAGTTCAGTCCAGAGCTTTGTAAAGTGGTCACAGACTTAAGAAGATAGCTTAAAGTTAAGGGGGAGATGATAGATCAAGTAACCAAGTCAGGCTCTCAGAATTTCAGTAGTAGCGCTATTATGAATAGAAAACGCAATAAGGGAAGATGATTCCCGGTCTATCCTTATCTCAGTACAAGTTTTGTACTTCAGTCAGCATAATGCCTACATATGTTTCATAACTCAGTTCCATGAACAAAGCTTATATTCACACGTTTTTCATAGAATCTTGTGCGCTTTCAGTTCCCCACATAAGAAGTTCCAGTTCACTCAGTATTATGAATTATGTCTCATAAGCACAGAAACTCCAACCTTAGGTCATGCAGTTCATGACTCATGTACATATATCATGCTTTACAAGTATACTCAGCCCTAATTAGTCAAGCTACGCCCCCACTGTTCAGATAAATTCAGACTATGTTATGTATATCCTCAGTTCTGACCTTTTTAGTAAATCCAATTGTTGACATTCTATTCCTTAGGTTTTAGTCATATGTCAAGTTCAATCAGTGTCTATTCATGCTTCAGGTCCTCCTGATTTAACCCTTCAGTGAGCTCTCTTTATGGAAATAGTGTAGTGATGAGCAGTTGCTTAGATGGGAAAAAGTAAATATATTATATTAAGATAAGATTGTTGCATGCTTATTGTACACGAGAGTGTAGTTATGAAGATAGGCTTGAATGTCATGTTAGTGTGCAAGTAAATGGATAGCAAGATGTAGTATTTAAAAGCTGGGAAAGTACAGAGTGTGAATGTATATTTTGATCCTTGACTTATGTCAGTCCCCATCACGTACTATGAAAACTCAGTTGCTATCTCAGTTATAGTTTCAGTATTTAGTACCTAGTAATCAGTGTTCAGTTCCAGAATTCAGAATCTCAGTATCAGTCTGAAACTTAGTTATCAGCATTCAGTTATCAAAACCCAGCATTCAGTTCCAGTAAGAATCTCAGTTACTGTCTTAGTTTAGTGGCAGCGCCAAATTCATAATCGGATCAGAAAACTCAGTTTAATTTCAGACTTTCTTGACCATAGCGTATAGTTATCAGTTACTCAGTCATAGGTATTTCAATACCTCAGTCTATGGAATGTTTCCAAATTATGTAGTACACTTGATCTCACATTCACAAATAATACAGACTTCATGAATCCATGCTCAGTCATCTCATGTTACTCAGTTAGTCCTTACCTCCTATGTAAATACTCTTTAGTCTCAGTCTAGTTATTTGGACTAAGTACAGACCAGTCTCACATGACCAATATTCAACTATCAGTTATTCAGTTAATTGGATAAGTTAGTAAGTTTATGCATTTGTGCTCAGCACCTCATAAATTTTTCAGTAGTCTCAGTTGCGGTATATGAAGCTTAGTTACTTTATCTTAGATGATGTTCATAAGCCGCAACTCATCTTATCGAATCTCAATTAGGTTATGATTTTCTTTCTCAGTTGTCTTACACAGACATATTCGTACAGTTCAGTTTCCATGTCCCCAGCTATGCGTCCTAACTGAAATCTTATGAAAGAATGTAACTATTCTAAGATGACAAGCTCAACTCAGTTCATGTATCATGCCTCAGTTTTAGATCTCAGACATTCAATCATGATTCAGTTCGTAGGTGTCTTGCACACCACCTCAGTTTTCCTCAGTATCTTAGACAAGTCAGCATTCTTCAAGGGACATAGCGTCCCAAGGGGAATATACACTATGAACCCCTAAACTATCATGACTTAAACATCCCATTCTTTTTTCACATAATGAATCTAATTTGGAGTAAGGGGTACTCATAAGTTGACCCTCAAGTTCAAATCTAAGTCGTGAGCCATGTATTTAGGGGATCAGTTTAGTTTACAAAATTTAGTTTATTTGTCATGTCTCAGTTACAATCATGTTCTCAGGCTCCAATTCATGCATACTTCTAGCATAATCATGGGGTCATTAGTACATTTCAGTTTATGTAATAGTTTCTCTTGAACTTACTCAGTTCCATGTTTAAATTACCATTACAGACTAGGTATTCAGTTCATGGTCAGATCCCCATTTCAGACTTGGTACTAAGTACCCTTGCATATTTAGCCATGTATTCATATATCAGTTCAGGCATGTAATCATGCATCAGATATGCATTCTCATTGTAAGAAACTCAGTTCATCAGAACACTCAGTCATGCATCAGATATGTATGTTCAATATGTTAAATTTAGCTCCTCAGTCATATTAGTCATTAGATCATGTTTTGGTAGTGTATGTCTTGTATGTACATCAGTTGATCTTTTCTTCCATCTCAGTCAGTCTCATTCGAGGATGAATGTCCCCAAGGGGGAGATATTGTAATACCTCAAAAATTCAAAACCAATATTACAGCCATGCTTCAAGCTCATGCATGTTACATCATTGTTCTTTCATAGTTTTATCAGTAATTTAAATATATATTAAGGCTTTAAATAACTCCCAGCTATCGGACGAATTAAAACATTCCTTACCGATTAAATTCTTGGGAATGATATTACTATAGTTAACTTCAAATGAGCATATCTCTCGTTATACTATAAATTTTTTTATCATTACCCACCAACATATAGATAATTAAATTATCTTTCCAACGATACCAATTTTTCCAAAATCCAATATCGGAGCAAAAATTTATACCCATTTTACTCCCGCATGTCCACCTAGCAAATGAGTGATGACATGAGCTGACAACTTATTACAAGTCTGATGGCTTATCAGCCCATGTCATCAGGCTTAGATAGAAACCCAAAAATTCCAGCTCCCAGGTGATGACCTGAGCTGATGAGCTATCACAGATCTGACGGCTTATCAGCCTTGGTCGTCATCTGATAATTTTAGCATTTGGGAAGTGATTTCGTAGGAGTATTTTGGTCTTTTTCCCTCACTCTAAACACGATATTAAAGCCCTGAGAAGGCTATTATCCCATTATTTTCTCATTCTCCTCAAGACCAAGAATATTCTCTCCTAAAATGGGTTAAACCCTAGTCAAGAAAAATCAAGAACAAGCTTGAGGATTTCTTCAAGAACCTTCAAGAAATATTAGATCTCTTTAAAGATCAAGCTTTAAGGTATGTGTAGCATTCATCCATGGATCCCTTTCATCCATGGAGCTCAAGAATCAAGTTTTAAATCATGAATTGTGATTATCTTTTTGTGGTATGATTATGTTCATGTTGATGGTTGTTATTTGGTTTTCAAGATGGTATCTTGATGTATTTTCATGAAGTATGTGATCATGTTAGTTGAAATCCAAGAACTTGGGTGGCTCAAGATTGTTAAATTGATAAGTATACCTATGCCCAAAGTTGTGCATGTACGTTGTTTGATAAAATACCTAGAATGATAGAAATCATGTAATATAGTTCAGGGGTGAACTATATGATAAATTCATGCTAGTCTATTATGTTCAAAGGGCTCACATGTCATTGTTGTGTAATTTATGTGTTAATGGAATGTACATGATGATTGGAGAATGGATTCATAGTGTGTCGATATGCATTCCATGTTATGTACAAGATCATGATTATGAAGTACCAGATGAGTTATCCCCAATTATTATAGTATGAACTATTAATGTTGGTCATGTATTCAAGAATGACAAGTATTGTCAGTTTCCTTCTATCGAGTCCAGGGGGTACTTGTACCCAAAAAGTATAATTTTGTGCCTAGAGCCAAGTCATGTTTTCATGATATCCTCAGTCAAGCCATGATCCATAGTACTCAGTCAGTCAGGTGACTCAGGAAAACTCAAAAATCTCAGAAATCTCAAAAATCTTAGTAATCTCAGTAGTTCAATAATCTCAATGATCTCAGTACTCAATAATCTCAATAACCTCAGTATTCCCATTAATCTCAGTAATCTCATGAACTCAATTAAGTTATCAGATACCAGTAGTATTTCATCAGTCATAAAACTCAGTAAACTCAGCCCATGTACAGTTTAGTTAATCATGATTAGTCTATTCAGGTAGGAGTAGGAGTTAGCACCGAGTGAGCCTAAGGATGGGAACTCACCAGTTATTTTAAGGGTGTGATTCTTAGCAATCATCCATGCACTCCAGAACTACGTAGCCAGCGTAGGTTGAGACATCATAGCCTGTTATATGAGGGTAGATGAGGTGGCTTAACCTGATATATGAGGGTTCCCACTGTTCTCATTAGAGTAACCTGTTATATGAGGGTCACTCACAGTTGTCTTTACCAGTGGCGCGGTATTGATACCCTTCTAGTCAAGGCAGAGATTGGACCCCAGTTTATCTATAATGGAATATATGGGGCATGTTGGTTAAATAACTACTTTCCACAGTTTCAGTTACAGAATCAGGACTGTCAAATATAGTCAATCCTTATCATTATAAATAGACTTTGGGATCATCCATTAGTTAGGACTGGTCTCAACTATGGTCAATCAGTATCAGCATAATCAGATTCAGAGATCACCCGTTAGGTAGGACTTATCTTAGACTAAGTCAAATCATCTTTATTATCAGTATCATCAGATTCAGATATCACCCGCTAGATAGGACTGATCTTAGATATAGTACAGAACTCGGCTAGTTCCATCAGATTCAGGACTAACAGATACAGTCACTCATGTTATTAGTTATGTCAGTTATCAGAACTCATGTTATTAGTATTCAGCTTTAGGACTATCAGATACAGTCAACTAGACCAGTTCTTCATAATCAGAACTGTTAGACACAATTATTCGTGTATTAGTAGCATAGTATCAGTCCCTCAATACACAGTAATATAGTATCAGTCTTTCTCACTCATTAGCGACTCAGATGTCAATATCAGTAAACTCAGTAGTTAGAACTCAATATTCAATCCTATCACGATGTCAATTATAGTTACGTATACATGCATGTATTATCATATTTATGTTAGTCAGTCAATTAGTATTGTTCATGCATATGAACCTTATTGCATTCAGCCTACCTCACTTGCATACCAGTACATTCAAAGTACTGACGCATTTAAGTTTTGGTGTCTTATACCATAGGTTTAGAAGTATGAGATACAGAGCGTCAGTAGCATTCCAGGTTTCAGCAGACAGAGTTAGCAGTGAGTCCTCATTATTCAAGGATGATATTATTTGATTATGTTACTATTTCAGTTTTTAGTTTATTTTAGTAGATGGAGTTAGTTGGGGACATGTCCCATCAACTCATTATTCAGACAATTTAGAGGCTTTCAGATTATAGCATGTCAGACAGTTATTTTAGATTTATTTAGGATTTCAGACTATAGCATGTCAGACAGTTATTTTGGATTTATTTTGGTATTGTATACCATATTTTCAGCCATGTATTAGTATTGAACCTTATGGTCTTTCAGTTCATGTTTCTACATTTTACAGTCTTTTATGCAGTATACAGGTACAGATATCAGTCAGGGGTTAGCTTGTGTTCCTTCGGGGTCATGAGCACCGTGTAGCTTTTCGGTTTAGAAAATATGGACGTTACAATTGTTTAGCCTATATTTCTCATTTGATCATTTGGATATTAATGATAGGTTAATTGATATATGTTGTAACGACCCTCTCCATCATTACATATGAGTCCTATGATTAAAATACCAAGTCTTAATCTTTCCTGATTTGAGGTTATAAATTTTAGGCTAGGCTAGTTTTGATCAATTTTGAATTTGGCCTAGGGAAATTTGGAAATAATTTGGACTAGGGAAAGTAGTATTTTTCTTGATTCATAGTTAGATAAGACGATAAGAAATTTGTAGAAATTTACGGAATCAAATTTGGATAAGTAGAACTCCCAGAATTGATCTCAGTATAAAGGGCATTGTTTGGAATATTCCAAGTTTAAGGTGTGTTGGAGAAAGTGGGATTTTTCGGAGAAGAGGAACATTCTATCTCGTCCACACTGCTATAGTATTTGACACACTACTATAGCATCAAATGTTATAGAAGAATAATTTCCGCTATAACAACTGTCAAAGAAGATCAACGACCGCTATAGGGGCGTCGTTATAGCAATCAGGCTCCGCTATAGCGGTGAAAAATATAGATTTATTAAAATATTTCTCCAAAATAGTTTATTTTTTTAAACTTCATTTTGGGACGAGGGGAAGGCTATTTAGGGCGAAACACACCAAAATCTCTTTGTTTGGTTATGTTAGGACCACGAGCAAATAAAAATTACATGAAAGGGCAAAACTCCGTCATAGAGGAGTTGTGCAAGCTTAGTTTTGAGGTAGGTGATGATATTGTAATTTAATTCGATTTATGCTATATGTGAATGTTAAATACTTTGTAGTATGGCTTGTTAGTGGATGTTTTTAGGTGTGATATTTCCAATTATTTTCGGTTGCTATATGATTTTTGACCTACCTTACTTACTAAATGTGGAATGTTCGGTATTTAGAACCTTCTCATGAGCTTACTATTTTCAATACATTAGGCGGAGTATTGTTTTTTACCCTTTTGTGATACACAAAATATAATGAATTTGTACTTTTTTACCCCATGGATATGTGAACTATACAAGATTAAGTTGGTATCAACAAGTACAACTTTGTTTAATGTAACAATCTATATTTTTAATGCAAATATGGAATGTATTTTAATCACCAATTACAAGTTACAACTTAGAATTCGAACAACAAAATAATAACAACACAAACTAAGGAGAGAATTACACGGAAGAAGATAATCTAGAAGGGGATGAGAGATATCATATTAAGCCAAAACTTCAACATAATTTGCATACCCATTCTTTGTAACCCCTAGTCCCTTTTAACTATTGGACACTAATAGAAAATAGTCTATGTTTCAACAAAATGGAAGTGCTCTGACCTAACTTTTAAAATTACAATTCATAGTGTCTCTTTCTTTTTTTTCCTCTTTTTTTTCGTTTTAGTTTCTTTTTTTCTCTCTCTATTCTGTCTCTAGCTTCTATTTCTTTTTCCCCCATTTTTTCTATTTCTAGCCTCTACTTCTCTTCCTTTTCTTTTCTTTTCTTTTCTTTTTCAATTGTTTGTTTTAGTTTCCTTTTTTAAAAAAAAAAGTATTTTTTCTTTCTCTTTTTTTTTCTTTTTTTGGTTACATTTTATATTTTATATTTTTGTATTTTTAAAAAATATGGCTACGTTGAATACAAGTTATGGATAACGATGGAAATAGCATAACCGCTTATTGTATTTGTATTCACCATTATTTTTTTCTTTTTGCTTATCTCTTTTTCGGTTTTGTTTTACTTTTTTTTTCTATTTTCGTTTTCTTTTTCGATTCAATCTTTTCATTTTTTGTCTCTTCTATCTCAACTTCTATTTTTCTTTCTTCTTTTTTCCCTTTTTCATTTTTCTTACTTCTTTTTTTTCTATTTCTTTCTTTTCGCTTTTTTTTCTTTTTTATTTCTCCCTTTTATCTCTAGCTTCTATTTCTTTTTCTTCTTCTTTTTTTCTTTCTTGATTTTTTTTGGTTTTCTTTTTTATATATTTTTTTCTCATTTTTTGCTATATTTTATATTTTTTATTTTTAAAAAACATGGCTACGTCAAACACACGTCATGAATGATGATACAAATATTGTAATTGCATATTGTATTTGTATTCGCACCATTATTTATATTTTTGTATTCATTGATACAATTATATTTGTATTTTATAGTTCGCACTTGTATTTGTATTTTATAGTTCACACTTGTATTTGTATTTTATAATTTACATTTGTATTTGTACTTTATAGATTGCACTTGTATTTGTATTTTATAGCTTACACCTTTATTTATATTTATACAATTCACACTTATATTTTGAAGAATTGTTTTATATTTGTATTTTATAGTTGACTGCATATTGTATTTGTATTTTGTGGTTTCATTTTATTGTATTTATATTTATATAGTATTCTATTTTTATCGATGCATTTGTAATTTTAAAGAACTATTTTATATTTTTAAGTTGATTTCATATTGTATTTGTATTTGTATTTATAATTTCATTTGTTTGTATTTGAATTTGTGGTTGATAACATTATTTGTAATTTTAAACAATTGAAAAGGAATTATTATTTTTATTTCTACGAACATTTGTATTTATATTCATTGATACAAATTTTATTTTATTGATACAAATTGAATAATATAAATACAAATGTTAAATTATACAAATACAAATGTTACATTTGTATCAAATGATACATATTTATACAACTTGAACCATACAGATATAAATGATACATGTTTGTATACAGAATAGAAATACTAACAATACATTGTATTTTATATATTTTTTACTCAAGAAAATAAATTAATTCATATACTTGTTTGTACACAAATACAAATAATAAATTATACATATTCACGATTAAACTATTCGAATACAAATAATAAATTTATTTAAAATATATATTATGATATAAATAAATATAAAATATAAAAAACATATAAAATATATAGTACAACAACAACAACAACAACAAATGAGAGGAAAAAAACAAAATTAGAAAAATGAAAAAAGGAGGAGAAAAAATGACCAAAAAAATGAAACAAGAAAAAAATATAAAAAAAAAGACTGCAAAGAAAAAATAAATAAAAATGAAAAAACAAAGAATTAGAAAGCAAAAAAGAACATATAAAAAAATGAGAAAAATATGAAATGGAAAAAAGAAAAAAAAAAGAAAAAGAAAAAAGGAAGAGAAAAAATGAAAAAAAGGGAAAAAGAAAAAAATGAAAAAGAAAAAAAAAAGAGAAATAGAAGATAGAGAAAACGAGAAAATTAAGGAAAAAAATAAAGGAGAGAGACCATATATTGTATTCAATTAACAAGAGAGATTATGGATTGTAATTAAGTGAAACTTATGCTAAACAGCATAATTAAGAGCTTATATAATTAGGCCTTGATCCAAATAAAACTCTCCAACGTTTTAATCGGCCCATTAATCCTAATTGAATCTGGAAATTACATGGGATGACCTAAATTGTGGGTGCCTTCGGCTTTTTGACCTTCATAAGATAAATCTTTAAAGACTAACCTTCCTTCTTTTTTATGCATAGTAAAAGTACATTTTTGCTCCCCAAATATTTATGAACTTTTCATTCTCATTTGTCTCTCAACTTCTGTTTTGTTTTTACCTTAACTTTTTTTTGAGGGGTTTTAATTATTTGTCTCAATTTTTATTTTTATTTTACTTTTTTTCTCTCTCTTTTTTTAAACATTATTTATTTCTTCATTTTTCTCTTTTTTTTAAATTCATTGGTCTCAACTTTTATTAATTATTTTTTATTGTTTTTTATCATTTCTTATTTTTTCTTTTTCATTTTTCTCAAACTTTATCTTTATTTTCTTCTTCTCGTGTTTGTTTTTCTCAATTTTACTTTTTTCTAATTTTTTTCTTAACCTTTTTTTTCTTGTCATCTTTTTTTCTTTTTTTCTCAATCTCTTTTTTTATTTCTCTATTTTGTTTGTTCTCCTTTTTTCTCAACTTCTATTATATTTTGCTAATAAATAAAAAGTTGGATGATTCGCAAAGGGATCTTCTTCTTTTTTTACATCAAAGCAAATTTGAGGGCATAACTTGTTGTTAGGAAGTTCTTTGGGATAAGTTTTGCTGCTAAGACAAGAATTAAAGAACAACTCATAAATCAAGACATAATGTAGTAGTGTCAAGTGTTGCTTGTGGAACATAACTTCTTGTTTGAAAATCCTTGAGTTAAGTTTTGCTTCTAAGGCAAGAGTTATGGAATATCTCATAAATTAAGAAAAAATGTGATAGTGTCAACACTTGTCCATTGGGTGTAACTTGTTCTTTTGAAAGGTTCTTGGGTTAAGTCTTGTCTTAGAGGTAAGACGAATATAGCATCACATAAATCAAGACACAATATGATAGTGTCAACTCTTGTCCATGGGATGTAACTTGTGGCTAAGTCTTGCCTCTAAGGCAAGAGTTATAAAATATCTCATAAATCAAGATACAATTTGGTAGTGTCAACTCTTATCCGTAAAGCGTAACTTGTTGTTTAAAAGTCCTTGTACTAATTCATGCCTCTAAGGCAAGAGTTATAGAATATCTCATAAATTAAGACATAATGTGGTAGTGTCAACTCTTATCCATGGGGCATAACTTGTTGTTTGAAAGTTCTTGATTTATAAAACATCTCATAAATCAATACACAATGTGGTAGTGTTAAATCTTGCTCATGGAGCGTAACTTGTTGTTTAAAATCCCTTGAGCTAAGTTTTGCCTCTAAGGCAAGAGTTATAAAACATCTCATAAATTAAAATATAATGTGATAGTGTCAACTCTTATCCATGGGGGGTAACTTATTGTTTGAAAGTCCTTGGGTTACGTCTTGCCTCTAAGGCAAGATTTATCGAATATCTCATAAATCAAAACACAATATGGTAATGTCAACTCTTTCCATGGGTTACAACTTGTTGCTTGCAAGCTCTTGGTCTAAGTCTTACCTCTAAAGTAAGAGTTATAAAGCATCTCATAAATCAATACACAATATGGTGGTGTCAACTCTTGCCCATGGGGCATAACTTGTTGTTTGATGATCCTTGGGCTGAGTCTTACCTCTAAGACAAGAGTTATAGAATATTTCATAAGTAAAAAACACAATGTGTTAGTGATGACTCTTGCCCAATATACGTAACTTGTTTGAAAATTCTTGAGATAAGTCATGCCTCTAAGGCGAAAATTGTAGATTATCTCATAATAAAGACATAACGTGGTAGTGTCGACTCTTGTCTTTCAGACATAATTTATTATTTGAAAGTCCTTGAGCTAAGTTTTGCCTTTAAGGCAAGAGTTGTAGAACATCTCATAAATAAAGACATAACGTGGTAGCGTCAACTCTTGCTCGTGAGGCATAATTTGTTGTTTGAAAATCTTTAAGCTAAGTCTAACCTCTAAGACAAGAGTTGTAGAATATCTCATAAATGAAAACATAACGTGGTAGAGTCAACTCTTGCCCGAGGAGCATAATTTATTGTTTGGGAGTCCTTAAGCAAAGTCTTGCCTCTAAGGTAAGAGTTATAGAACATCTCATAAATCAAAACACAATGTGGTAGTGCCAATTCTTGTGCATGAAACGTAACTTATTCTATAAAAGTCATAAGTCTTGCCTCTACAATGTGGTAGTACCAAATCTTTCCCATGGAGTGTAACTTGATTGGAGGAAATCGAAAAAAAGTAATAAAAAATATGAAAAAAGAAGAAAAATAAAAAATAAAGATTAAAGAAAATAAAGAGAAGATAGAAACTGGGGGGAGAAATGAAAAAAAAATAAAGATTCAAAAAAAATAAAAAAGATACAAAACAAAATTAAAGATTGAGAAAAATTAAAAAAAGAAACAAAAAATAGGAAAAAATAAAAATCAAAGAAAACTAAAAAGAATAAAAAAATCAAAAAATAAATTGAAGTTGAGAAGAGAAAAGGAAAAAAATGTAAAGGTTAAGAAAAAAAAAAACAAAGAAGAACCAAAGTAAAATAAAAAAAAGAGAAATTTTTTTTTTAAAAAAAAAATAGAAGTTGAGAGGAGAAAGGGAAAAAAAGAGACAGAGAAAAAAAAAGAAAAATTAAAGTAAAATAAGAAAGAGGAAAAAATAAAACTTAAAAAATAAATAAGTATGGATTTGTTTAGAAATATTTGAGATATAGATGAACAAATACGTAATTTTACTATATATATATTAAAAAAAAAAGACTAATTTTATAAGACCATTCTTACGAGGAAAACAAAAAAAAACCGTCCATTATAAGTATCATTTATGTAGTTTACCCTAATTGAATCATTCTCATGCAAGGTTTCTAACCCACCCTTGTGGAGTTATCTTGGTTCACAACATTTGAGTTCAACTTAGGAAAGCAAAAGACTAGTTTCTAGTTGATTTCAATTGCAATTTTCTTAAGTTGAACTATTCGAGGAAGGTAAATATATAACATGCAAAACATCGATAATCATTAAACTTTTAGATACTTATATTATTGTTTTTTTCAATTTTTCACTTTAATAAATGATAAAATATTTCTAGTAGATGTTTGGGGCTCAAAATTTGAAAGTTTCTAGGTTTATTCTAAAGCGTCTATTATATAGATAATTAAGTTAACTATTTATAATATATCACCTCATTTAATTATACATCATTAATCTCAATAAGTCTTAAAACCGCAAGTTTGTTCCAATTGAGGAATGAATTGTGCATGGAACGTCGTAAAAATATGCTATTTAATTTGCATGAAATTACATGGGATGACCCTCATAGTGGGTGACTTTAGTTTTTATTCCCCCATAAGATAAATTTTTAAAAACTAATCTTTCTTTCTTTTTATGTATAGTACAAGAACATTTTTGCCCCCCTACACCTCAAATATTTGTAAATTTTTCATTCTCGTTTGTCTCTCAATTTCTATTTTTATTTTTATTCTACTTTTCTTTTTTCTTATTTTTCTTTTTTCTTCTTGTTTTAATTCATTTGTCTCAACCTTTATTTTTCTTTTAATTTTTTTCTCTTTTTTCTTTTTTTCCTCAAACCTTATTTATTTCTTTTTTTTTCTTTTTTAATTCATTTTTCTCAAGCTTTATTTTTCTTTTTTAATCGTTTCTCAATTTTTTTTCTCAAACTTCATTTTTATTTTCTTCTTCTTATGTTTGTTTTTTTCAATCTTATTTTTTTCTTCTTTTTTATTTTTTTATTCTTCTCTTTTTTCTTAACCTTTATTTTTTTGTTTTCTTTTTTTTTTCTTTTTTTCCAATCATTTTTTTCTTTTCTTTATTTTTCTTCTTCTCTTTTTTCTTTCTCAATTTCTAGTATATTTTGCTAATAAATAGAAAGTTGGATAATCCGCAAAGGATTCTTCTTTCTTTGACATCAAAATAAATTTAAGGGCATGACTTGTTGTTTGAAAGTTCTTTGGGATAAGTCTTGCCTCTAAGGCAAAAGTTATAGAACATTTCATAAATCAAGACACAATGTGGTAGTGTTAAGTCTTGTTTGTGGGGCATAACTTGTTATTTGAAAATCCTAGAGTTAAGTCTTGCCTCTAAGGCAAGAGTTATCAAATATCTCATAAATTAAAACTCAATTTGGTAGTGTCAACACTTGCCCACTGACATAACTTAATTTTTGGGAGGTTCTTGGGCTAAGTCTTATCTTGCGGGTAAGACTAATCGAGCATCAAATAAATCAAGACACAATATGACAGTGTCAACTCTTGTCCAGGGGCGTAACTTGTGGGCTAAATCTTGCCTCTAATGCAAGAGTTATAAAACATCTCATAAATCAACACACGACGCAGAAGTATCATCTTTTGCCCATGGGGCATAATTTATTGTTTGAAAGTCCTTGGACTAAGTCGTGTCTCTAAGGCAAGAGTTATAGAACATCTCATAAATCAAGACATAATGTGGTAATGTCAACCCTTATCCATGGGACATAATTTGTTATTTAAAAGTCCTTGATTTATAAAACCTCTCATAAAATTAAGACATAACGTGGTAGTATCAACTCTTGTCCGTAGGCATAACTTTGTTGTTTGAAAGTCCTTGTCTTGCCTCTACAGTAAGAGTTATAGAACATCTCATAAATCAAAATTCAAGGTGGTAAGGTCAACTCTTGTCCATGAAACGTAACTTATTGTTTGAAAGCCATAAGTCTTGCCTCTAAAGCAAGATTTATAGAACATATCAAAAATTAAGATACAATGTGGTAGTGTCAACTCTTATCCATGGGGCATAACTTATTGTTTGGATGGAATCAAAGAAAAGAAAAGAATAAAAATAAAAGTTGCAAAAAAAATTAAGAAAAATACTAAATAGGAAAAATGAAAATCAAAGAAAATAAAAAGAAAAAGTAAGAAAATATAGAAGTTGAGGGGAGAAAAAGAAAAAAAAAATAAAGGTTGAGAAAAAAGAAAAAAAAAGGCTGAGAAAAATAAAAGAGACAACAACAACAACAACAACAAACCCAATGTACTCCCACACGGTGAGGAAAATAAAAAAAATAAAAACAAAGAATAATAAGAAAGATAAAAAAATTTAAAAAAATTAGAAGATAGAGAGAAGAAAAGGGAAAAAAGGGTAAGGATTGAGAAAAAAAATAAAAAAAGGAATTAAAAAGGGAAAAAGAAAAAATAAAGTAAAAAAAAAAATAGAAACTGAAAGATGAATAAGTATGAAGTTGTTTAGAAATATTTGAAATATAGAGGGACAAATAGGTAATTGTACTATATCTATATCTATCTATAATCTATAATATATTAAAAGTGTGAAGACTATTAAAAAAGTGATTTGAACTTTTTACCCTTCATTAAAACTCTTCTTTAGACAAAACTGTCTTTTCACTATTTTTTTAATTTATTATTTAATTATTTTTTATTATATTAACTAGACTTCCTAAAATATATGGTAGGAGAATTAATTAATTTTTTTCTTTCTACTAGACTTTCTAAAATAGATGAGACTCCTAAAATATATGGTATGAGAATTAATTAATATTTTCCTTTCTACTGTTCAATTAGAACAATACTTCTAAAATAGGACTTTATTAAAGAAATACTTCTATAAATATTGAGATATACGTTAAACTAGAGAACAAACCTGTTTGCCTATTGGGGAGAATATGATTGATGCTCATCTAACTTGATTCAATTGCTTGTCTAGATAGTGGATGCTTGATTTTCTAACCCTCAACTTCTTCACTGTTTTTGTCAGCATAATAGAATTCAATATGTGTGTATATATAGTTTCTTTGTTTTCATTCAAAATCATTCTTTAGGGTCAAAATTTTCGCTCAGACAAGAATTAGTTGGATAAAAATTGAAGTTTTGTGACCGCTATTATATTTTTTTTATATAGTTTATAGGTCGTAGATGAATGTCAGTTGGCTTTGAAGAATTTCTCGTGTAAAGGTTAGATTTAAGTGTATTATTTGATATCTTTATTATCTTATTATTTTATTTTAATTTATAGATGTTAGATGAATGTGGGTCGGCTTTGAAATTTTTTTTAGTTAAAGGTTAGGTTTAATTGTATTATTATAATATCTCTATTAGTTTGTTATTTTGTGGTAGTTTACAGTTCGTAGATGAATCTCGATCGACTTTGAGAAATTTGTGTGTGTAAATTTAAGTTTAATCGTATTGTTTTGATATCACTTTTATCGTATTATTTTGTTGCAGTTCACAGGTGATAGATAAATGTTGGTCGGCTTTGAGAATTTTTTTATGTAAAAGTTAGGTTTAGTTGTATTATTTTGATATCTCTAGTATCGTGTTATTTTGTTATTGTTTACAGGTGGTAGATGAGTGTCGGATGACTTTGAAAAAAAATTTGTGTCTAAAGATTAGATTTAATTGTATTATTTTGATGTCTCTATCGTTGTATTATTTTGTTGCAATTTACAAATGGTAGATGAATGTCGGTCGACTTTTAAAAATATTTTTGATGAAAATTAGGTCTAATAAATAAATTCTCCATCTTTACATACTCAAAAGATATTAAATTTAATTATTCTTCTCATTTTTATTATTTAAACAAATATCTTATTTTATGTAATGTTTGAACTCATTAAAATGAGATACATACGCAAGACGCGTACACCTAAACTAGTTTTAAAAAAAAAAAGGCTAATTTTGTAGGATTTTTTTTATGGGGGTTAAAAAAACTAAGTCACTCATTATGAAGGTCATTTATGTTGTTTACCTTTTAACTTGTTTAAATTAAATTTGGGTTACTTCAAAATATTAACTAGAGAAAAGGTCAAAATATGTCACTAAATTTTCGAAAATAGGTCAAGTATATCATCCATCAAGTTGGGGTAATATGTTGAAAAAATTACAAAAAGTAACATACTTAAGACTATAATTACAATAAATAGTAATACTTTTGTGAAATTACAGTTTATAGTAAGGGTAGCATTATTTTACTCATTAACTAGGCAAGTGCATGTTTTACTCTCACTACTTTACATTTTTCTTATTTTCACTCCACTATTTCACCTCCTCCAAATATAGTCATATCTTTTACCCTTTTTTTTCATCTTATTTTTTTATTATTTTATTATTTTTTTATTTATTTTATTTTCACTTTATTTTCTCTCTTCTATTTCTCTTCTTTTTTTTCTTTTTTCTTTTTTTTCTTTTTTTATTTTTTGTTTTCTTTGTTTTCCCTTTTTCATATTTGAAAATAATTATCTCTATGATCTTCAAGATTTCAATAAAACATCATTACTGTCTTTCACATTCTTATATCTCTACCTTTTTTTTCTTATTAGTTTTTTTCATCTTATCTTTTATCATTTTATTTTTTTATTTTGATTTCTTTTTCTTTTTCATTTTTTCTTTCCACTTTATTTTCTCTCTTTTATTTCTCTTTTTTTTTCTTTTTCATTTTCTTTTTTTTTCTCATATCTTTTTTTTCGTTTTCTATTTTTGTTTTGTACTTCTTTTTTCTATTTTATTTTGTTTCTTTTTTTTGCTTTTATTTTTATACTTCTATTTATCTTTATTCTTTTTTTTTTCTTTTTCACTTCTCTTTTTGTCATTTGTTTTCTTTTTATATTGTTGTTTTTATCTGTTTTTTTACTCTTCTATCTCTAACTTTTATTTTGGAAAGACAAATATGTATATCACATACACGTTTAAAAAACATACAAAATACATAGCTATACAGATCTAGATATGTATTTCAGTACAAAACATACATATGTATTTACGAAATGCATATCATATTCATATTAAATAGTAACAAACATAACTATATTATATATCTTCATATGTATTTGCGAAATACAAAGGTGACTCATATAAAATAATAATATACATATGGATCAGGTATGTATTCTGTAAATACATATGCAAAGCTATATGTATTTTATACGGTGTTGGATTTGTCGTTGAACTGTACATACTATGTCATTTTAGAGGGTAACATATGTACTTATTTATTTTCTTTTACTGTTTAATATATGTATCATATATTTTTTATTATTACCTATATGTATATGTATATAATTGTCATTTTTGTAATAGAGATTTTGTGTCCTATATGTTTATATATACATGTGAGTCAGATAAGCATTTCTGTAAATACATATGTAGAAATACATGTATGTTTTTTACCGTAAATTCATATGCAGATCTGTATGTCTATTTATTTTGTATATTTTTTGAATATACATATATGATATAGATATTTGTCTTTCAAAAATAAAAGATAGAGATAGAAGAGTAAAAAAAAATAGAAAAAACAAAAAGAAAAATTCAAAAAAAAAAGAAGTGAAAAAGGAAAAAGAAGAAGAAAGAGAAATAGAAACTAGAAATAGAAATGTAAACACAAAAGCGAAAAAAAATAAAAAATAAAAAATAAAAAGAAGAAAACGAAAAAAATATGAGAAAAGGAAAAAAAAGAAAAAAAGAAGTAAAAAAAAAAGAAAAAGTAGAAAAAAGAAGAAAAGTAAAACAGAGAAAATAAAGTGGAAAGAAAAAATAGAAAAGAAAAAAAATAAAAATAAATAAAAAAACTAACAAGAAAAAATAGTTAGAGATATAAGAGAATGATATTTTGAAATTTTGAAGATCATGGAAATAATAATCTTCATATTTGAGTTTGATTTGGAAAAGGAATCTACTAATTTAAATAAAAGTAATTTATGGGAATTTAATTAGATTTGATAATTATTCCTTATTTAACTTCAATTAATTTGAGTAAAACAAGGGCAGTAAATCTTGTTGAATATGTATTTGTATAGCAACAGTTTACTTAAATACAAAATACAATTTGTTATTTTTCGTAATTATAAAAACGTTGGTATAAAAGTTACAATTAAGACTCTATAGTTGCTATTTCTGAAATTTTCCCTAATTATTACAAGACCCTATAATAATATTTTAAGTACTACAAATTATATGTTAAAGAAAAAAGTATAAGAAACTTTGCCATGCACATGTTCTGTATAAAATGCATTTTTGACAAACTAATAAAGATCAACTAAATTTAACTCAACAATATAATTTTTATAGTATCACTATTATCTTTACAACTTCACGTATTTATTCTATTTCTTATTTTTTAACTACATTGTAATAAAATCTCTAACATCCATTCCAAACACATGGAGGAAATATATACTATTCATTGTCAACAAGAATTCAAACAACATATGACCATTTTAGCATTTTAGTCCTAATAGAACGTGGAATGAATCTTAAAAAGGATCTATTTCCTATTTTTCTAATATAATCAAATAGTGACTCAAAGAAACCAAACTCCTCATTTTGACTAAACAACTAATAGATTTTGATGCTAATTCTTTTGAAATCAACTGATTTCGCTCTTCCTCACTATCAGACCCTACACCCTGTCTGCGGGTCATCTTTCTTTTTTCTTTGAACCTCTCTCTGGCATGGATTGAGAAGACAACTTAGCCACAAACCAACCACCTTGATACTATTTTAATTTTGGAGAAAACTAATGTGTCAGAGTTCAAATTTTTTAAGACCACCGAATCCATGAAGGACTGCCTACGTATCTCACTAAGATGAGAATCAGGTGTGCATAGTTCTTGAAAATTATGTCGTACAAAACTCAGCCTCAAGACCCCTAAAGGTTCAGGACTGTTAAGATTTATATATATATTTTATTTTGTAAAAACTTAGCCTCATGATCCTTAAAGATTCAGGGCTATTAAGATTTATAAAAATTGGACTTGAAGATTAGAAAAATAATTGTAAAAGTAATCATATTTTCAAAATATTCCCCAATAAATCTATGAATAATTTTTCAAAAGACAGGGTCATATCCCGGGAAGGACTACCTACGTATCTCACTAAAGAGTGAGAATCTGATCCTCGTAGTTCATGAAGACCATAAAAAAATAATATATATATTTTTTTTAATTTCTTTGAAAAATGATTTATTAAATTTGGGGACACAATATTCTCTTACGTTTTACCAAGTTATCTAAAGTCGATCCACAATTAAATAGCTTTCCCAAATAAATGTCAAAGAGCACGTAGGATGCACATGTTGGTCATTATAAAGTAGGTCACTTGTCCTAAATAGACCCGACCCCTTTGTCGAGTCCCGCTAAGTCAAATACACATAATGCAAATAAAGCGGAACCTAATAGGGACTACCAAATTTTGAGTTTCAATTCTTCTAAGTTTATCCTAAAAGGGATAGGTGTAACACCCCGGAAATTTTTTCGTACACTTATCGCGATTGTATGGAGTCCTAAAGGCTTGCGTATGGGTTAAATTAAGTTTATGGTGTTCGGAAGTATCCCGTCAATAGTTGTATGTGTAGGTATTGGAATAAGCTTTCCAACGATATAAAGTTTGCCCAAAACAGAGGAGTATTTCATATAAGCGAGCACATTCGAAATTTCAAAACGGTGGCCGGGAAGCCTGTGAACAGTAAATCCGCAGGAAAATTACTGCAGCTAGGCAATTATTTTTTTGGATCAACTTTAGACGATCATAACTCCTTGTACAAAAAGAACTGTGTGAGCTTCTATATATCGACGAAAATCTCCGAGAGTCTTCTTTCCGATGAAATTGGTTTCATTCAAATCCAATGTCTGAGTAAGGAGCTATACCCGTTTTATTACAGCCTATCTAAAAAAAAATAGAATTGTGGGACAGATTTTTGGATCCACTTTAAACGACCATAACTCCTTGTACAGGACGAACTGGGTGGTATACTTTATATGAAAATGAAAGCCCTTTGAATTATATTTCCAATGCAATTGGTTTCACCCGAATCTGATACCAGAGAAAAGAGTTATGATCGATTTACTTCAACCTATCAAAACTGTCCACTGGGGACAGATTCGAATTTATTTAAATTTTTAGGGCAAAATGGTCATTTTCTATTATCTATTGGACGAAAATGGGTCTTTATAAACCTACACTTAGCCTCATATATATCATATACCATCCAATTATTAAGAGAAGGTGAAAGCCTAGCCTAATTTCAACTTCAAATATTTTGTGATTCAACTGTAGAAAATTCGAATTGGTTCTGTAGTTGTGTTCACCATCTCGAAAGCTTCGAGAAGCACCCCATGGTTATGTAAGGAGGATTCTAAATACAAGAGTTCATTGTTAAGGTATGAATATTGTTTATTCTTGATTCTTATCCATGAATAAGTATTGATAAAGGATTATGAGTATTGTCTTGATGTTGGAAGATAACTAGAAACATAGTTATGAATTGTTTTGTATAAATTGTTAGTAGTAAATTATGGAAGTTGTTTTATTGGATTATGGAGGATGAATTGTGGTGATATATCATTATATTAGTGGTTATGTATGCCTAGTGATCATGTTGGTATTGGATGGTGATTAAGAAAGGAAATAAAGGCTAAGAGTGATGTTGAGGGATATTTCATGAAAATGCATGATATGTGAATGTAATAAGAGTATAAGAGGATGTATGTAGCACTCTTATTGATGAGTTAAAGGATTACTTACTAGACATTATTTGGTGAAGTTAATACCTAAATGGTAAGGTTTGGTTGCTAATACTAGTTTGCCACAAATGACTTATTGTAGATAAGTGTTCGAAAAGTACGGGAAGTCAAGTTGGACTTGTATTGAAGTGGTTATATCAAGGTATGTAAGACATACTCTATCTAATCTTTGGCATGAATAATGACCCATGACACTCTCAAGTAAGCTTCCAACATTGTCCTACGACACATGACACATAATAACATCATATGATCTTTGACACTACCAATTGAACTTGTTTTCACTTTTAAGATGTCCGGCTAGTCAAAAAAATGTCCATATACTATTGTTGACTCCGAAATGGTTTAATGAGGTATCCATGATTCTCTACTTCATTTTCATGATATTGATTACCTATTTACATGTTTTCCTATTGAGGTATCATGGTTTCAAGTTCCATAAGGTGTGACCACAAAGTAACCAATCTCAAAGATTAATTGAATTAAGAAATGGAATGTTTGTATTTTAAATTGATGATATGATGTATTGTATTAATACCACTGATCAGTTGACCATTGTATCATAAAGTTTATGTATATATGCTATTCCAGGGGTGGTCCCTGATGTATTGTATTAGTACCACTGATCAGTTGGCCATTGTATGACATATGTTATGTATTGATAAGGATTACGGGAAGTAATGATATGAAAGTAATGTGCAGGTATCCCATCAGCTCTTTTAAGTGTGGTCTACTCATACTGTTTATTCACTGGTATCTGGGTTCTGTTGATCTTTTGTATCTCATCTTGATACTCACTGCCTTACATACTCAGTACATATTTCCATACTGACGTCCCTCACGGGGGACCCGTATTCATGCCTGCAGGAACAGGTACTTCAGGTCGTACACCTCCGCAGTAAGAGCCAGGACATTCTGTTGTTAGTGGTGAGCTCCAGTTATTTCGGGGCATCCCAAGTCGTTTCTATATGTATTTTTGGTATTTGTATAAAAGTCTATTGTGGGCGGGAGTTTGTTCCGACCCTAACTCAGTTGTGTATCTATGTAGAGGCTTTTGTAGACATATTGTACAGCCATAGGAGTGTTTGGTTGATAGATGTGATGGCTCTGACGGCCAATTACTGTTTATATATATATTTATGCGTGTCTACTGGGCTAATACAGGTACTGTTTTCTTCTATTTACAACGAAGTGCTGCCCAAATTTCTAATTTTCATAAGTAATGTAAATGTGAAAGTATAGGTTATGAACGGGTTCTCCCGGGCCTCCTCGGCTACGGGTGCCAGTCCGCTCCAATGGGATTTGGGGTATGACAATAGGTGTCTAGACTGGCTTACCCAAGCGGACACTCGAGTCGGAGAAGGACAACTTATTCGGTAGCAGTGCTACTCCGCCTTCGTTGTCGATCCAAACCCCGCCTTCGTTGAGTTATGGTGTTCCAAGTCACCTTATTGAATCCCTAGTCGAAAGGAAATACTCTTTGTTGGTCCGCAAAAACAGAAGATCGGGTAAGGAATTCTGTTGACCGAGGAGAAGGTGTGAGGCACCTCTCGAGTCCCGTGGTTCTAGCATGGTCGTCTTTATTGACTTATCTTGACTAAAACTATTTGATAAATTGTGTTAAGGCCTAAATTCGCTCATTTTTACTATACCAAAAATATTTGTCTACGTCTCTTATATTAAATTAGTGAAAATTAATTTTAGAAGAATATTTGTCAAGGTGCATTATTGCATCCTTGAATTTTAAAATGACTCAAAAAGATGCGTACGCCGCATTCTTAATTGAGACGAATATTTTAAACGCGTCTAAACTTACCTAGCGTCAAAGGCGTTGGTTTGTCTTTTGTAAACTCGAAATAAATTTATCTTATCTATTTTATTCTCATTTTTTTCTCTCTTTTCTTTTAAAATGCGCAACGAGTTTTGGATTAGTTCGCAACTCGTCTCACTCTCTCACAAATAGGTTTCTCCTCTCTTTTTTTTTTCTCTTATGCAATGAAATTTAGAATAAATCTGTATCTCATCTCACTCTTTCTCATCTTAATTAATAAACGGGTCTTAAACGTAAGTGTAGGCCTAACTAAATTTTAACGAAAAATAGTATGTTAATCCCATAATTATTACAAGACCCTATCATAATATTTTAAGTACTACAAATTATATGTTAAAGAAAAAAAGTATAAGAAACTTTGCCATGCACATGTTCTGTATAAAATGCATTTTTGAGAAACTAATAAACATCAACTAAATTTAACTCAACAATATAATTTTTATAGTATCACTATTATCTTTTCAACTTCACGTATTTATTCTATTTCTTCTTTTTTAACTACATTGTAATAAAACTTAATGCCGGAAAATATATTAAACTCGAGGAGGGTAAAAAATCATGTATCTACAATAATGGAGGTAAAGTTATAGTAACAATGGTGATGATAACTATGCCAAAGGTAACCATGGACGAGGTTGAAGAAGAAATTTAATGGAGATTGATGAAGAAGAAGAAGAAGGAGAAAAGATAAAGGAAAAGAAGTATAAAGAAATAAAATTAAAAAATAAAAATAAAATTAAATATTAGGATATTAAATAAGTGTGTCACGTGGCAAGTATTTATTGGTGCGTGACTTATATTTTTTTTTTTCTGCATCTAAAGTTGGCTGAAATATGAATATTTATATCACTTTTAAATTGTTTGGTAAGGTAATAGATCGAAAATATAGTTTAAGTGTCTTTTTGAAAAAATCGGACAACAACAAACTTTATGTATTTTCTCTAGAAAAAAAATCACATGACATGAACATCCAATAAAGAAAACAAAAATAAAATAGCACACTCCAACTTCTTTCATGTGCAGGTAATTCTTTGCCTTTGTGGATGTTTTCTCTACTGCCTTGAACCAATTTTTTCTGAACTTCAGTTAGAACTCATATGTAATAAAAATCTATAAAATTGATATCGATCCTTGCCATATATTAAATCTTGTTGACCTCAAGAGTGTGATATAAACACTCTTATCATATTAAAATCTTTAGAAGTTGCTTCCACTAATGTGATGCCTGAAAAGTAAATACAATAACAAACAAAGTGATTTATAGTGTTCTTGTTCATGAAATTAGTATGATATTGGAATTCTAATACAAATCTTGTTCATGAAATTAGTATGATGTTGGAATTCTAATACAAATCCTAACTGAATGCTCTTGATAAAGAATAAAAAGCGCAATCAAAATTTCATGAACATAGAATAACTGTAACATTCTCTTACAATTTACGAGCATTATTCGCCTAGCTTTTTGATAATAGAGACCTACTAATATTTGGAGATTGATTTGATTGAAAAACAAATTCCAAAACATAAATATAAAATTAAATCAATCAACCAAGAAAAAAAAACTTAAAAAACAGTCACCCTATAGTACGAAATAATTTTTTTATATGTATAGATGTGTAAGTCCACCCATAATTATAGAAAAACTCTTAGAAAACTCTTAATTCTAAAAGATTGAAAAAAAAAAAAAGATTTTTAAGAAATAGCGGCACTTCGCTATAAATCCCCTTCCATAGTCACATTTTACATAATTATCATTTATAGTCATTGTATTCATTTTTACTCAGTGATCTGTATTAACATAAATACACTACATATTTAGTCTCGCCAAAAACACTATCATTATTTTTTTTATTTTTGTATATTTTTCTTTTTCATGTTTTCCCTTTTTTTTCCTTCTTTTTTCTATTTTTTTATTTCTTTTCTTTTTCTCTTTCTTTAATCTTTAGCTTCTATTTCTCTTTCTTCTTTTCTTTTTCTTCTTTGATTTTCTTTGGTTTTCTTTTATGTGCTTATTTTCTTTATCATTTTTTTATTCTATTTTATATTTTTTGTATTTTTAAAAAATATAATTAGTCGAGCACAAGTCATGGATGATAACGTAAATGCCACAATTATTTATCGTATTTGTAGTTACGCCATCATTTATATTTTTATATTCATTGATACAACTGTATTTGTATTTTAAAGTTCGCGCTTATATTTATATTTTATAGTTCGCATTTGTATGTGCATTTTATAGTTCGTACTTGTATTTGGATTTGTTAGTTTTCACCATCATTTATATTTTATATAATTCACACTTGTATTTTAAAGAACTATTTTGTAATTGTATTTAATAATTGACTGCATATTATATTGGATTATGTTTATATTATGATTTTATTGTGTTTGTATATTTAGATTATACTTGTGTTTGTATTCTATTTTCGTCGATACCTTTTTATTTTTACAGAATTATTTTGTACTTGTATTTGTAAGTTGATTGCATATTGTACTTAGCCGTGACTAGTTATCATTTGTATTTGTATACAAAAAAAGTAAATGCATTAATTATATTTTCTTGATTCTAAAATATATAAATATGTAATGTATCATTTTGTATTTGTATATCAAAATTATCATTCATATTTGTAAATAAACAAATATTATTTGATGCAAATACAATTACAAACAAATGAAACAAATGATTTTACAAATATAAATACAATATGTATTTGTATAGAAATTTGAATTGTATTTATTTGTATCAATAAATACAACTCGTATTAATAAATACAAACAAGTATTCATACAAAGAAAATCAATCGTTCCTTTTCAATAATAAAAAATACAAATGATAGTTTGCATGTGTATTTGTATGTTATAGTTCGCATTTATATTTATATTTATAGTTCGCACTTGTATTTGTATGTAATAGTTCACATTTATATTTATATTTTATAGTTCGCATTTATATTTGTATGTTACAGTTCACATTTGTATTTGTATTTATAATTCGCACTTGTATTTGTATTTGCTATTTCGTACAAATGAAAAGGAGAAAAAATGAAAAGGAAATAAAAGAAAAAACGAGAGAGAAAATAAGGAGAAAAAATACAAAAAAGAAGAAGAAGAGTAATAGAAAATAGAGAAAAAATATTTTTTTTAAAAAAAGGAGAAAAAATGAAAAGAAAAAAAAGAAAAAGAAAAAAAATGAAAGAAATGAAAAATGAAAAAGAAAAAGTGAAAAAATGAAAAAGAAAGAGAAAACAACAAAAAAAAAAGGAAAAGAGAAAATAAAGAAAAAAATTGAAAAAGGAAGAGAATAACAGAAAATAAAAAAAAAAGAGAAAATAGATGAAAGAGGATATGAATTGTAATTAGGAATAATTAATAGATAAATGAGAACTATAAATTATAATTAATTAAAATTTAGATTAAATAAGATAATTATGAGCCTATATTTGCTACGTAGTTATCCCAAAAAAAATAATAGGTATAGTTAATAGAAAGACTCCAAATTTTATTCAACACACAAAGTTAAAGTAACAAATATCAGCTACTTGGAGCAATTTAATTGAAACCTGGACTCTTTGAACAGAACAATTCCTTAGCAGTAATTTATACCACTGTCACAATTTAGCCGACTTTTTCTAGCAATTTGTTTTAAAAATTTAATTGATTTTAAGGTCCAAAATTTCAGGTATATAATTTAAATAAGGTAAAATTTTATATAAAATTATAGGTATATAATTTAAACAAGAAAATGTTTAATAATTAAGTTTTAATTTTTATATATTTAAAAAAAATAATAAAAAGATGATTTTATCTATGCGGAGATTTTTAACGAAGGTCAAAAAGTTCTTAATATATTTAACATTAACATTATAGATACAGATTGTAGATATAGATCGAGATACTATCCCATCTTATATTAAGGCTTTTGGTCCTCTTCTTTTTTGGGGATATTTAGCATATTTCCATTGAGAGCGCAAACGCCTGTGTTGTTCTTGTTTTCAAAAATAAACGTGTTTGAGGGAATAAAATTTACTTGAGTTAGGCTCGGGCTTCTTTTAGTATGCTACGAGCAATTTAAAGACGCAAGCAAGCTAAACTTTTTGCTCATAAGCAAAATATATGACTAGCTTATCAAATTTGAACCATCTCATTTAATCTGTTTTCAATAAATATAAGACGATTAATTTAAAGGTGACTCTTTTATCCACGGATACTCTTACGATATTCATAGTCTCTAAACAGTGAATAGCAACTATATAGTATTTATAACGAGAATTTAAATATTGTATATATCATTAGGTAGATTCTTTGAAGGAATCAGACCCATTATCTTCGGTCTCAATTAGACAGAGTTGTTTATTTATTTACTAGATAAGCATGCCCGTGCTATGCACAGGCCAACATTTTAAATTTGACTATAGTTTAATTGACACTTGATTTAGTTGCATCTATGATTAGAACACTAAATTGACATACATACCTCATAGCAATCATAATTTACAAATATAAAAAGCAAGTTTCATCCTTTACAAAGTGGCAAATATAAGAGCAGATCATATTTAAATAAGGATAACAGTACGTAAGGAAGAGAAAATAAAACTAATTCAATGCCTAAAAACAATCACTTCAAGTGGTAGAATGGAAATCATTCTTTGGCCAATGGTAGTATCTTGATTACCAATAATTAGGACAACTGATTCTGCAAATTCTTTTTCAAGTATCTCTTTTTCATGTTTTTCTATCCAACGTGATTCTTGTTTTGACGAAGAATACATATATGTTGCACTTCAAAATATATTTCTTTCTCATCTCTAAATATACAACCTACAAAGAAAAAGTTGATAATGTAACATGGTGTTGGCCTTGAGATATAGCAACTCAGGTAATATTTAATAAACATTTGCATTCACATAATGTGATACCTTGTATTTTATCCTGTAGAGTCTAACCACACGCTGGAGAAGATAATACTGCATTTTATTCCAAGATTATTATCTCTTATCCCTCGCACCAAACGACCTCTTAAGATTTTAGTTTCATTCATCAATGGAGCCTATGATATGGAGGCCCTTTACTGTTGTGTCTAACCAACAATTTATAAGGCATACTACCGAAAAGACGTCCCACATCAAAGCACCATATTAATGCCGTGGTAGCCTACTACTGCACCACGAACGTAAAAGGCATATTACCCTACCCAACCCATCCAAGAAAGGGGCAGCAATGATCTGACTGTCAAAAGCAAAGTTCATTTGTTCTAGCCTTGACTAATAGCAGGATCTGGTGTAAGCATAATTCTTACCTCATCTTCATTAAATCTTCCAGCATTACAGATCCTCGCAAAGAGTTCTCCTCCTGCCGCATACTCCATTACTATTGCTAGATGAGTAGGTGTTAGCAAGACCTGGAAGTGTTAAGTCCATTCATGTAAACGAACAAACTATAAACAGAATTTAGAAGTCTGCTTGCCACTTCGCTACTGTTTTACTATTATTATTGAACAAGGAGAGATTCTGAAGAGTTACTCTAATCCCAATAATTGTAAATTGGCTATCATCAACAATGTTGAACACAAGTTAATTTGCAAATCATCAAACGACGGCTACTATCCAGAAAAGTTGATTGCTTTCAATCCATAAGGTTCCAAAGATTTCATTTAATTACAAGCTGCAAATTCCAATCATAATATCATATAGTGTAAGTATCTTGTTACCATCATTACCAACCAAATCTTCTGTTCCTGTAATTAAATCCATTACCACTTTTGATCATATCATATCATAATGTAAAGCTATCTCCATTTTTCAAGAAATTCAAAAAACCACTGAAGGGGATTCTAATATTCAATTTACTACAAACCCTTTGGCCAACAACAACAACAACATAACCAGTGAAATCCGACAAGTGGAAGGAAAAATGTAGAAATATTTTAGCACATACCCAAAGCAATTGATGGCGGCATCAACGGAGATATGATGCTGGGTTTTCCAGATGGAAAATGGAGAAGGCGGTGATTCGATTCCAGATAGCAGATTGCCAAAACTTAGGTCATGGTGGACAACGACAGGGAGAACAATTTCTGCTTTGCTGTCCTTCTAAAAGGATGACTTCTGGAATTGGAAAGTAGACATAATGAGTGTTGCATATACCCACTGTGATACCACTACATCCAACAAATGCACCGTGAACCTGTCAAAATGAAGCATGTGTTTCGAATATATAAATGGTTGAATAATGTCTCAATCACGGGAAGTATAATCTAATTCCAGATTAAGTTTGGAGAAACTCTTATCCCATAGAGTAATGAGGATTCTACGAGCATTTACATTCTCGACTTAAAACAAGTCATGATTGTGAAGGTCATCACAATTTTATGAGTTCGATCGTGAACCACTCATATATTTTGCCTTTGTTTTATGATAATTTGGATAATTAGTAAGTGAACATGGAGG
Source organism: Capsicum baccatum var. pendulum (assembly GCA_030864225.1). Classification (NCBI taxonomy): domain Eukaryota; kingdom Viridiplantae; phylum Streptophyta; class Magnoliopsida; order Solanales; family Solanaceae; genus Capsicum; species Capsicum baccatum. The sequence continues at coordinate 66,116,523 of CM061558.1, read as the reverse complement.
ACTTACAACATTTAGCCCAAGTACCGTGCACAGAATACCATATGAAGCATTTGTACGGATCATGTAAGTGGGATCAATGTATTTAACATCAGTTCTCTCTCCGAGCTCCTTGAAGTACTTTTTAACCTGTCAGAAAGCAAGAATATTATCATGAATTCTCATGATGAAAACGATAAGAAAGTGAGCCATAAGCCTTCATGCGCAAGGAAATTTGTACTGCCAGGTACGGAAGAATCAATAAATCGACTACACCTCACCAATTAATTGGCGGTCGTATATAGATGCTGCATTAGCTTATTCCCGATAGCATTCAGTTGATTTATAATGGTTCAACTATTTTTACACTGATGGTCAACCTACCACAATGCTCCTGTATTAGAAGAGCTGGAAAGAGAATTTGGGCATAAACCATCGGAACAAGGTCGCAGAGCACTCCCACTTGTTATCCAGAGTGCCAAATGCACATTTTTCAAACAGAAAAACATACATCCCAGAAAACTGTAGTCCCTCTTTCACAAAAATAACATTTGTTCGGGATAAAAATAGTTGCCACTTCTTCCAAGACACAAAAAATTAGCTCTCAAAATGCTGGTGTATTGAATTTCCTCTACTCAATACTTAAAAATGTTGCGTAAACCATGAAACAAAACAAGTCATTTTGCTGTGAAATCCTCATCTACCTGTTTAGCTGTAAATTGAATTAATACAGTTCACATGCAGATTTGAATCCTAATGCATTATTATGTCCACATATTTGTAAATGACTCCTTAGCGCTCTCAATCTCGTAAAGATGCCTCCTTAATCACATTCAACATGCTTCTCTTCATCTCAGTCTCGACTGAACTCCCCAAACCAGAATGAATGCCCCAAAAAAAAACATCTCCCTCTTCCCAAAACGCAGTAGATCATATATGTCCACTTTCTGTCTTACGTGTCTTTATTAATGATAGGAGGGTCCTTAATAAAGTCTCCCTCAGTTAACTTTGTAACAATTGGGTCTAGGAGGATCCATTTCAGTTGCATGATTCAGTAATGGCAACTATGCATGTATTAGTCCTCAACTAAAGATGTAAATGTTTCGAGCTCCATCGAAAATGATGAAAACAAACTAATTTCTGTAAATTTAGCCAGAATAGAGTAGCTTTGACATTTGCAATGAACAACAATGAAAGAAAGATAAAACACACCTCCGAAATAGGAGTGGTTCCATTTGTCCCTTGACAGATCACCACTGTTTAGCCATCCAATACAAAGTAAATCTTCCTAAGAGAACATAGAGAAGTTAGATCTACCGGCTAATGTGATAATCCACATAGAATCAACTAATTTATACACTATTCCCTTTAATGTTTATCGTTTACTTTAGTAAACATGATCATGAAGATAGAATAATTTCTCAGAGAAGATCAATTGACAGCTTATGGTATGACAAGTTCATACAAATATAAAGTTCAGAGATATTTGCAACTATTTATAATCTTTAGGAGGGAAAAGGAGGTCCACAGTATGCTTGTGCAAATCCCCTCATATATCTGACACATCATGTAACTGAAACAGTACTAACGAAAAGCGGAACTAAGCAGAAGTCATCTACTCTTCAAAATTACACAATTATGAAGCAATTCACATTCCACTCTCCAAGTTTAAGTAATTTGACAGGATGGTCCTATACTACTAACAGTAAGTGATAGTTTGACAACTCAATTCTAGTTACATTAGACCAAAAAGGTCAAAACATAATGCTAAATTACACTTTTTATTGCGATAAAAGTAACTGGTAAAAGAAGATACTCACAGACGGTAACAGATACTCGTGGGGATTAACTCTTAATGATAGAGAATTTTTGAAATGAAAAGTGATTTGAGGGAATCCATCATCAACACTGCAACAGTTGGAGGCAAAAGTTATTGCATGGGACATCTTTTTACCGAGACGACTAAAAAATAGGTGTAAAATACAAGAATTATAAGATAAACATTTCAAGAAAAACGTGATCTTTTTTCTTTGTTTTGCCGATATGCTCTTTGTCTAAGATGTTATATACTACATGCTCTTTAGGATTCAGTGTTCTCATTGATGTTTACTACACCATCATTTCAAATACGTTAGAGACACATCAAACTCAATTGAGATTTTGCCGCTCTATCTTAATGATGCATCATTTGCCTAAATTCATAAATGCTGATATTTGCCACATCATTTTACCCAAGGTTGGACCATATCTAAAAGCCCAACCTAGTGTTGGAACCATGATTTTCATCAAGGGGATTCAAAACATAAAGAAAGTAAATGGACTAAGAAGCTAAGGGGATTTAACAAGTACTAATATGATTGAAAGATAATTTTGACCTTGTATACACAATGTGCTTTTTCGGTGAAGAAGGTTATGATGAACTCCCTTGTGCCCCTTAGCTCGGTCCCTAAGCCAACCTACAGTAATATTTTCTTCTTTGAGCGTAGGCTTATATGGCATTATAGTGCATGTTAAGGTTCTATGGCTTGCACCAAAATCAAACCTTCCTTACCAATAAGTCATTGAAAGAAGAAATTTTTATCATTTTCTTACTTTCTCTTGGAAAGGAGGCTTGGGAGCAGGGATGGAGACGTGTAATGAAATGGGACTTTAATATAGATTCACATGATGTCTTGTGCATCTCTCAACCAAACTATAAATGTGCATTGAGTTCACATAATGCACATTCATGCTGATTCTTATACAAGTCTAATAAGCAGACCAATAGGTAGAAAAAGGGCAATCTTACTAAGCACAAACCTGAAGAAACAATTTCCATCTGATGTCACTTGAATAATCTTTAAGCCCAATGCATCAAGCTAAGCTCGAAATTTAGAAATATCAGCCTGTTTTCCATGCTTTTTAGCCTGTTGTATGAATCAGCAAAAGGACAGTAATAAAGACAAAGTAGCACATAAACTGTTTAGCCAAAAGCTTGTGGGGAAAAAATAAGTACTTATGTATGAAATGACCCTCTGGCTTTCATCGTTTCCCATGAAGTTGCAGAAGCTGTTTCGAGGTCATAGATAAAGAGAAGCCCAAGCTTTGTGATGACATAAATTAAACTGTATCTATGAGATATCTACAAGAATAACAGAGAACCATGTTACAGAAACTAAATTCTTTCAAATTGAAGAAAGACAAGACAAGTGACAACAGCTCTACATATGGAAGGCAAGAGATACCTGCATTGCAACTGGGAAATCATCAGCAAAATATGGAGGAAAGAAGAGATCGGCCTGTTTCTTCGTAAAAGACGGCTTCTTCCCTGCAAAGATTTAACGAATTAAGAAAACTGATCGCAATCATATCAGGGAGTTTTGCCACAATAATTTTACTAAATAACTTCACAATTAAACTACAGGTGAAAGGAAGAAGAGAGCAGTGTTTTGACCAGGCTGGGCTCCAAGCTCAATGGCACGTGTGGAAAATAATGGAGAAAAATATTATTAAATTGTTGTCTCTAAATTATTACATTGAGACCCTATTTATAGACACTACATTCCAATCATATTTCTAATAGGACATTACATTACAATCCCTTTCCAAGTAGAATTCAATATGCTATTCCTATTCTTATTCTAATACTCCCCCCCTCAAGCTGGTGCATACAAGTCATATGTACCAAGCTTGTCACAAATGTAATTAATACGAGGACTGGTGAGGGACTTGGTGAAGATATCTACAAGTTGATCACTTGACTTCACAAATTTTGTAACAATATCTCCCGAGAGTATCTTTTCTCTGACAAAGTGACAATCAATCTCTATGTGTTTGGTCCTCTCATGGAACAGGATTAGATGAAATATGAAGGGCTGCCTGATTATCACATACAAGTTTCATTTTACCAGTTTCTCCAAATTTTAATTCTCTCAGCAATTGCTTGATCCAAACCAGCTCGCAAATTGCTGCAGCCATTGCTCAATACTCTGCTTCGGCACTAGATCGAGCAACCACACTCTGTTTCTTACTCTTCCAGGATACCAAATTACCTCCTACTAAAACACAATATCAAGATATAAAACGCCTATTAGAGGGTTATCCTGCCCAATCAGCATTTGTATATCCAGTGATATGCTCATGGCCTCGATCCTCGAAGAGTAGTCCTTTACCTGGAGATGACTTTATATATCGCAAAATCCGAACAACTACATCCCAATGACTATCGCAGAGGAAGTCATAAACTGACTTACAACACTCACAGGAAAAGAGATGTCAGGTCTAATCACTGTGAGATAATTCAACTTTCCAACCAACCGCCTATACCTTCCAGGATCACTGAGTGGCCCCCCTGTCCTGGCAGAAGTTTAGCATTTGGATCCAATGGGTCGACATCCCATCATTCATGTTTCCTCAAGAATATCTAAAACATACTTGCGTTGAGAAATAACAATACCTGAGCTGGACTGAGCAACCTCAATCCCTAGAAAGTATTTCCATCTGCCAAGGTCTTTAGCCTGAAAATGTTAAAAGAGATGTTGCTTCAAGTGAGTGATACCATCTTGATCATTGTCGGTAATAACAATATCGTCAACATAAACCACTAAATAAATACACAGATTTGGTTTAGAATAGCGATAAAACACTGAATGATCAGCTCCACTACGAATCATGCCAAACTCCTTAATAATTATGCTAAACTTTCCGAACCAGGCTCGAGGGGATTGTTTCAAACCATAGAGTGACTTGCGCAATCGACATACAAAGCTACTAGACTCCCCCTGTGCAACAAAACCAGGTGGTTGCTCCATATAAACTTCTTCCTCAAGATCACCATGCAGAAAAGCATTCTTAATGTCCAACTGATAAAGAGGCCCATGACGAACGACAGTCATAGAGACAAAAAGACGGACTGATGCTATTTTAGCCACAGGAGAGAAAGTGTCACTATAATCAAGCCCAAATATCTGTTTATATCCTTTGGCAAAAAGGCGAGCCTTCAGCCGATCAACCTGACCATCTGGACCAACTTTGACTGTATAAACCCAACGACAACCAACAGTAGATTTACCTGCAAGAAGGGAAACAAGCTCCCAAGTACCACTCGTATGTAAAGCAGACATCTCATCAATCATAGCATGTTTCCATCCTGAATGGGAAAGTGCTTCAGCTATAGTCTTAGGAATGGAAATAGAGGACAAAGATGATACAAAAGCATAATGGGGTGATAACAAACGATGTAACTCAAGAAAGTATAATGTGGGTTAGCATTACGAGTGAATCTTATATCTTTTTGAAGTGCAACTGATTGACTAGGAAGAGGCAGGTCCGCAATAAGGGAAGCGCTAGGCGCAAGACATGAATCATCTGGGACTGATACTGGACGTGGGCGCCGGTGATAAGTCAAAAGTGGTGGCACTGTGGCTGAAGATGGAGAAGTAACCGTAGATTCCTCAAAGATTGGTGTGGGTAAGACTAGAGGCATGGGTAAAACCTCAGAGATACTAAGATGATCAGAAGATGTATAGTAAGGTTGAGATTCAAAGAATGCGACATCAGCGAACATAATGTAGCGACCCAGATCAGGTGAATAGCATCGATACCCTTTTTGAACTCAAGAGTAACCAAGGAAGACACATTTGAGAGCACGAGGGGTTAATTTATCTTTTCCTGGGGCTAAGTTATGAACAAAACATGTGCTCCCAAAAACACGAGGGGAGATAGAGTAGAGATGTGACTGAGGAAATAGTATGGAATGGGAAACCTTATTCTGGATCGAAGATGATGGCATTCTGTTAATGAGATAGCAAGATGTGAGGATCGCATCGCCCCAAAAATGCAGTGGAACATGGGATTCAATGAGAAGAGTGCGAGCAGTTTCAATGAGATGCCTATTTTTTCTTTCTGCTATAGCAGAAGGGTATATGGACATGATGTTTGGTGAATGATTCCTTAAGGAGACATAAACTCCTGAAACTAGGAGGATAAGTATTCTAAGGCATTATCACTACGAAAAGCACGAATAGAAACACCAAATTGATTTTATATTTCAGCACAAAAACTTTTGAATATAGAGAATAACTCAGAACGATCTTTCATTAAGTAAACCCAAGTACATCTTGAAAAATCATCGATGAAAGTAACAAAGTAACGAAATCCTAATGGTGAACTGACTCTACTAGGACCCCAAATATCGGAATGAACTAATGAGAAAATAGACTCTGAGAGACTCTCAATACTACGTAAAAATGTAGCACGGGTGTGTTTCCCAAGTTGACACGATTCACAATCTAATGTGGATAGACTAGACAAACTAGGCACCATCTTTTGTAGCTTGGATAGACTAGGATGTCCCAAACGTTTGTGAATAAGGTTGGGAAGATCTGTAGCGGAGCATGCTGTGAAGGAATTTGAAGCAGTAAAATGGTAAAGGCCTTGTGATTCATGTCCTATGCCAATTGTCTATCCCGTTTTGCGGTCCTGCATTAGAAAAGAATCATCAAAAAAAGTTATACTACAATTAAGGGCACGTGTCAAACGACTAACAGATACAAGATTGAAAGGACAACCAGGGACATAAAGAACAGAGTCTAGAGTGACAGAAGATAGGGGTTTGGCTTGTCCAACTCCTTTTGGCTCTGTTCAAATTCCATTAGCAAAAATAATAGTTGGAAGAGATTGTGAATAAACAACATCAGAAAAAAGTGATTTATCACCAGAAATATGATCAGAAGCACCTGAGTCCACAACCTATAATCCAAAGGTAGGAGATTTTGCAGTTGAGGCTATTGGTAGAAATATATGCTTACTTGCTTGATACTGAAGATACTCATTATATTCCCTTAAATACACTCGTTGATCACCTGGTGTTAGACTGAGCAATATGAGCATTTTTAGCTGGTTGACCATGCAAAGAATAGCATATTCCACGAGTATGTCCAAGCCTATTACAATAACTACACTTGGGTCTAGAATAACATACGCCACGAGTATGTCCGCCTTTTACAATAACTACACCTAGGACGAGATCTTCCAAATCGACCTTCCCCTCATCGATTCTTCATGGACTATACCGTTTGATTTTCTAATCTTCTCATTAAGGGCTCAGATTTAATCATCGGACTTGAACTTCCAATTTCAATATTTTTGGAGCCAAAAAAAAAAATATCATGCCCAACCAAAAGTTGGGAATTTGACTTGAAAATACCAAGAAACAGATTTGAATTTCTGGAAAAAAAAAAATCTCCGAAAAAAAACCTAATGCCGCCGGAATTAGGGTTCCAACGATCGGAATCTCAAAATAATTGTCAGAATCTGGAAAGGAGCAAGTGGTCGGATCAGAATAGACCGGCGACCCCAACAGAAAAAGAAACAACTCAAAATCGACCGGAGATAGGCTCACGCGCCGGCGCGTGACGCTGATCTCACCGGAATTTCTGGATTCCGGCTAGCACGTGGCGGCGCATGGAGGGTAATTTTTCGTCGGGTTTTTGTTGCCTGATGTTTTCGATCCTTTTGGTGGTGGTGTATTTTTCACACAACCCACAAAATAAAAATAAACCCAAATCAGTCACCGGAATTGATGCACGGTGACTGAGTTATCTTGTCTGATATTTCTAACCTGCTCTGATACCATGTGGAAAATAATGGAGAAAAATATTATTGAATTGTTGTCTCTAAATTATTACATAAAGACCCTATTTATAGACACTACATTCCAATCCTATTCCTAATAGGACACTACATTACAATCCCTTTCCAAGTAGAATTCAATATGCTATTCCTATTCTTATTCTAACAGCACGCAACTTTGATGTGACTTGTCCGGCATTTGAGGATTTCGTGGCAAAAGAAATGAGTATGGAATCCCTTTCATTTCCAGGAATCTGAATAAAGCAACAGTCAGGCAGGAAAACATAAAATCAAGAATAGTTGAACACATTAAAAGAACTATGAAGGAGCCTTTCTCACCCTGAATGAGGCAAATGCTGCAGCATGTGCCTCGAGAGCTTGACTGTGTTGCTGATCCACTGAATATAACTGCATGTTTCCTTTGACCAGCTGAGGTCTCTATTGACAGAAGTCACAGAGCATAGTCAAATAAGGAAGAGTATATTCCTTCTATATTCGATATATATGGGAATCTTAACAACTACAAACATGTTTCGACCAGTCCTTTGAGCTTAAAGTTATCATCTGATAGCATCAAACATCCAATGGTAAAAGTAATTGCAATATATACTGTCATTTTGATGCAATTAACCACTGTAATAGCATGTTACAGAAATCAAATACAGAAAACTACTCCCTCTATTTCAAATTGACTGACTTGTTTTGACTTGGCACGAAATTAAGAAAATAAAGACGACCTTTGAATCTTCTAGTTTTAAATTAAAGATATGTGAATGTACCAAAATGTCCTTTAATCTTGTCGTCTGTCGTCTTAAACATGTCATGTAGAAAATTGAAACTAAAGAGTTGATAAAAAGGGAAAGGGTCCTTCTTTTTGAAACGGACTAAAAAGGAAAATAGGTCAAACAAATTGAAACGGAGGGAGTACATGCAAAAGCATGTTACAATGATGGAGCGTAGACAGAGCAATCACGGAGACAAGAAAATCAGATGATTGAGAAAAGCTGACAAGCCCTGCACAAACTTTTTAGTATCTGCATCCCCAATGACATTGAAAAGGCTGCTGGGGAAGTTAAGTAGGTCTGCTTTCAGAAATAGGACATCAAGATTATGTTTTCCATAAGCATATAAGCACTACACACCTCTGCTGAACCTGGGGCAATACAAATCAAAACCAACCATTTCTCAGAAGGATCACATCGGTAGTTAATTATTTGGTTGTTGGCTAAATTGGCTGTTCTATCGAACATTTTTATAGGCTCATAATCCCCTGCATAAAGACAAGCGGGAATTATTAAGGACAACAACCATCCACCATTTTCAAAAAGTGTAAAACAAACCATTAACAACAGAAAAAAGAGCTTCACCAGGTAAACAGGAGGAAAAAAAAGTTGTAATGTGAAAAGAAAATCTGTCGTACCTTCAGTTGGCCAATGATAGACTGACGTTTGAGTAACAAGACCTAACATCTTCGGTGTGATCCATTTCCAGAAAACAACCTGAAGTACACATTTGATCGTTATATGGCAGAGCAAAACATCACATGATTGAAGGCCATGGGCACTAAATAATGCATAAACCATATCAAATAAATACATAAAGCAAGAACCTGCTCAGGCATCTGATATGATTTCATTTTCTGCTTTGCCTCAATATTGAAAATCTACAAGTGATCTTGACTGGTTCCAGGAACTTGAGCTTCAAGAGATAAGAAATGATTGCATCGTGTCATCATCAAGAAGCAGAGGAGTGGTTTTTCCATTTTTACAAAAATAAATAAATAAGGTGTGGAAGGGCAGTTTTACATGATTAACATTTTTCTAACCCACTTAAAACAAATTTCCCCTGTATCCACTGCAACTCTTAAATCAACAAATTGTTTGATGAAAATAATAATCCATTAATTCGTGCTAGAAATCGAATAGACGAGTTAAATTGACTAAGCCAAACTACAAAGTGCTGGTTCAAATCAGAATTCCAAAAACATAGACCAGGATGTCAGTAGGAGGGAGAATTCAGCAAGCAATATAATAGTTGACATGTAGCAGCGACACTGATAAGTTCCAATATTGTGAAAATATAATGAACATAGTAGAAATTACACGTCCTAGATAAGCTAAAACATGCATCAACCATTAGCATCAGGTTAACAACACTCGAGTAAAAAAAAGTGTTATGAGAAAAAGGAACTAAAATGCAACATCTGATAACTTCTTCAATAGCCAACTTCCTCCGTAAAATAAAGAATGGACACCATTTAGCTCCTAATTTTTCCCTCACTCCAATCAAATAGTGTGTCATCCAGAAGGACGAGATCACGACACATAGCAAAGTCAAACCTAATCAAACTCCTTAATCCATGTCATAATTATTATTACTTATCTTGCTAAAAGCTTCATATGTGCAGTTTGAACTATCAACACAAACTTCAATTTCAATTGAAATCGAAAACCAAGGATGAGTGAATGTGTACAAATTGCAAGTAGAAATCTCATAATCATTAATTTTTCAACTACTATAACATATAACAATTAACAAAGCATGAGAAAGAAGAATAAATAGATATATATATATATATACACACACACACATAAATTCACAGAGAGAATTAGAAGCAGAAAATGGAAAATTCAAAAAATTGATGGATGATGGAAACAAAGAATATATTTTCAAGTACTATCATCAGCCCATAAACCAAAAATTGAACTAACAGTGAAATGAAATTCTTCATCCTCAAATCATGGCTCTCATCTTGATTGCTTCAGATGTATTAACACTGGATTTAAGGAAGATGACCAATACTTTGCCTATTTTTTTGCTCGAGCCATCGCGTTCTCTCACAATCTGAAAGCGGAAGGAAAGGGAGAGAATGATCTAGAAAGGGACCTTAAAGAAGCGTATGTGTGTCTCATTAAAGAATCAGTGTTTACATTTTACCCTCGATGATTAGCATATTTACGGGGTTGCCCTTGGTCGTCCATGCTCATGGCTCTGGAGTGTGAATCGGTTTGTTCGGTTCGATTTTATATATTATCGGTTTAGTTTATCGATTTTTGATTTTTGATTTTTGATTTTTAAATATGCTAAATCAATAATCAAACTAATAAGATATTTTTTATCGATTTTTGATTTATAGGTTTTAGTTCTTAATGGTTCGGTTTTCGGTTTAACCGATAAGAAAGTATTTATAAAATAGAAATAGTAGTAATTAACATAAAAAAAAATTGAATCTTAATTGCGACCAAAAATCCTACATAATGTGTTTTAATTTACAGGAATCTTCAAGTTTGAACTAAATGTTATTAGGAGAAATTAAAAGTTTATATAATTGAACTAATAGTTTTGTTAATTGATAGAAGTTAAAGAGAAATTAAGAAAAATATATAATAAGTCACACATATATGTATGTGTGTGTGTATATATATATATATATTCTTATTGAGTTATCTGTTTACCCAATAAGAAAAAATCAAATCGAACTAATAATTCAGTAATTTTTTTTTATAAAACCATTAACAAACCGTTAACCCAATAACAATAAACCAATAATATTTTTATCGATCGGTTTGATTTTTGCATACCCCTACTTGGCTCTTCTATGTAGTAGAAATAGATGGTAGAAATTAAAAACAAAGGTCGAAAAAAATAACGAACTTAATGACCTAGTGCACGCACTGAAGATTGTGGAAGAATGCAAGTGGTGGAGCAATGGATTATTGGGAGACAACTAATCAAGATTCAAGGGGTTCAACAAACGGATATGATATTATCAGTTTGTTGAATATATTTCATAAAAATCATAAGCAAAGATTTTGGGATATTATCATGTTGAATATTTTTTTTTTTTGGTCTCCGAAGGTATTCAGCTCGAAAGGCCAAGGATTAATCCTCCGCGGATCTGAGCTCCATTTAAGGATTTGCCGCTGGCCAATTGGTTGCTGCATGCAGAAGGCGAGAATTGAACCCCCGACACTTGCTTAAGCGACCTAGTGAGCTAACCATTAGGCCAACCAAGCTTGGTTATCATGTTGAATATTCAAATAACTCATAAGTTACAACGGTTTTGGGTATCGGTATATTATTTGGGTCATGGAGGTCTTTTATTTTAAAATAATATTTTAATAAGATGATTGTGATCTTGGTGAAGTTTATACCGATATTATATATCAAAAAGATATTATATCAAAAATAGCAATTATAAAAGTCGAGTGATTTTGTGGTTAGAAAAAAAAAATGTTCCATACTTTTTTAAAAAAAAAAATTGAGGGTAGGGAAAGGGGAATGGGATTACAATGTGGGGAATCGAACCCTCACCAACAAGATGAAAGTTCGTAACCAACCAACTAAGCTACTAAAAGTTAAGGAACTTCTCCTAAATTTGTCCTTTGTTTTATGGATGGTGATCAATTTTTATTTTACGGCAAAAAATCACTAAATAATTTTGTATAACAAAATAATTACTTAACTTTAATTTGCATAAATACCATTAAAGTCACTAAATAATTTTTTACAAAAAGTTACTTAACTTCTAAGTTGCTTAAACTCTTCAAAAATGTCTACGGATGCGTGTTGGATCCTCTCAAAATAGTGTATTTTTGAAAGATCCGACACGAATGCGGCATCAATTTTAGAGAGTCCGAGCAACTTAGCTTAACTTTATATATTTATATATGAGTATCACATGAATTGGTAATGGGTGTATATGCCTTATGTGAAGCTTTTGAGCCAATACATGGTTTACAGAGGCGGAGTTAGAGTTGCTTGAACGGTAAGCACTCTCCACTTCTAATTTTGAGGTTGTGAGTTTAAGTCACCAACATAGAAAAAAAATAATAATAGCTCTTAGGGAGGGATAAAAGAAGTTATTCAAAATCTAGAAAGTAAAAATTGTCTTTTGTACAATTCAAACCTATAAACTCAAGACTTTATATCTTTAATGCTTCGCATGATTCGGAGAACAAAGACTTGTTTTCTATAAAATTCAGAGAAAAAATGGAGAAAACTATTCAATTAGGGGAAATGCAGTTGTACTGGTCATCTTGTGGAACTTCTATCTATTTGGTTATTCAATTCCTTGCCATCGTTATCGAATCCCATAATGCTAATATTTGTTTATAGAATTATTCACATTTGTGGAAATTTCTTTAACTTTAACGTGCTATGGAATCGAGTGAGAGCACTAATGATTTGTGGAATATATTACAAGTGGTGGATCATTGGATTATTGAAATTAGGCAAATAACTAAAGGGATTTGGCAAAGGGATATTGTCAAATATTATTAGTATAAGTTATTATTTAGCTACTGCTAGAGAATTGGATTGTACACCCACTAACTTACCATCCTCAAAAACTAAAAAGTCTTCAATTAGTTTAGATCAGAGCATTAAATTTCTGAATATTATGATGTTTAGGACCTCTGTTACTCTTGGTTTCCTCTCACATTTTCCCTATCATCTCCGAAGTTCAACCTGAATTCTATGGTTTTCAGTACACTTCGTTAGATACTATATCATATTTTTAAACACCCAATAAACAAGTGTAATTTATAATTTGTAGTCACGCTGATATTTTGTTGATAGTGAAAAGGTTCAAATATATCGATGAACTTTGAGAAACAAACTAAATATATCATCCGTCAATAGTTGGGATAAACTATATCCCACCGTTACAAAATTAGTCTAAATATGTCCATATTCACTCATGACAAAAACTTTCCAACAATTGACCTTTTTTAAAAGAGAAAATTCTTAAATTTGCCCTTGAAATTTGCAGGAAAAAAAATTACATTTGCTCCAAGTTTTTGCAAAATTGGGCTTATTATATCACCTATCGCAACATCATCTTATTCTACACCTACAACCTCCAAACGTAACATCTCTACCCCCCATGTTCAATTTAACCTCCCCCAAACCTCAAATCATCCTAAATAGTACTCAAACAATGAATAACAAAACCATCAAGTTAAAGTTTCACCTTTGCTGGAAACTTAATCAACACAACTCCTACCAATCCTTCTCAGATCACTAGTAGTGAGCCCAAATTCTACATCAACCTTTTAATGCTAGAAGCCTAAAACAAATCTAGTTATACAATATCTAGCTTCTAAATCATTTGAAGCAATATTATAGCAGTTTAGGGTGGATTATAATGATTAATGATCATTGGTCTTACAATAGAGGTAAAATGGTGGTAAGTAACAACAATATAATAAAGACAATGGCGTGAGAAAGACCATTTGAATGAGGTGACTTTTACGTGAATTTATGTGTGTTCATTATGTGAGTCTCGTTAAGGTGAAGTTACACTAATTTTCAAATGATATTTTTTTTGGGTGGAGGGAATTAATTGTTATAGAGGTGATTCATTTAGAATGCGATGATGATGGATGGTAGTTGAGAAAAAAAAAATATGCTTAACTTCGAAAAATTCAGGGCAAATTCAGACCTCTTCACAAAGTTTAAAGCATTTCAGACTTCACAAAGTTCAAATCCAAATTTAAGACGTTTCTCTTATTCAAAAACGTAGTGTGTTAAAAAACTTCTGCTGTTTATAAATAATGATCAATTTTGTATAAATTGTAATTTTACAAAAGTATTACTATTTATTGTAATTATAGTTTTAAGTATGCTACTTTCTATAATTTTTTCTAATAATTATGGGATTAACATGCTTTTTTTCGTTAAAATTTAGTTAGGCCTACACTTACGTTTAAGGCCCGTTTAATAATTAAGGTTAAAATGAGCGAGATGAGATACTCATTTATTCTAAATTTCATTGCATAAGAGAAAAAAAAAAAGAGAGAGAGAGGAGAAACCTATTTGTGAGAGAGTGAGACGAGTTGAGAACTAATTCAAAATTCGTTGCGAATTTTAAAAGAAAAGAGAGCAAAAAATGAGAATAAAATGGATAAGATAAATTTTATTTTGAATTTACAAAAGACAAACCAACGCCTTTGACGCTAGGTAAGTTTAGACGCGTTTAAAATATTTGTCTCAATTAAGAATGGGCGTATGCATCTTTCTGAAACATTTTAAAATTCAAGGATGCAATAATGCATCTTGACAAATATTTATCTAAAATTAATTTACACTAATTTAATATAAGAGATGTAGACAAATATTTTTGGTATAATAGAAATGAGTGAATTTAGGCCTTAACACAATTTATCAAATAGTCTTAGTCAAGATAAGTCAAATAAAAGCGATCGTGCTAGAACCACCTTTCACTCGATCAACGGAATTTCTTACCCGGTCTTCTGTTTTCGCAGACCAACAAAGAGTCATTTTCTTTTGACTAGGGATTCAATAAGGTAACTTGGAACACCATAACTCAATTCTAAGTGGCGACTCTGAAAATGATAAAAATAATCCCTATTCAAAATCGTCACTTTAGTTGGAAAAAACCCTTCGACTCCGACGCCTCGGGCGAAAAAGGGGTGTGGCAATTATGTCTATCATCTAATGATGCCCAAATAAAAATTAAAATCTCCATAAAAGTAACTATAAAATTTGACCACTTATTAACCAAAAATAATTAATCAAAATGCTCTAATAAATCTGCCCAATTCATAAGAAAACACACAATAATTATAAATTAGAGAAGAAATTTATCGAACAAAAATCTTGAAGCAACAAAGAAGAACGAAAAAAAATGTAAAGAGAGAAGCAAGAAAAACTTTATGGGTCTTCTCAAGAAACAAGATGAAGATTTGCGGAGATAAAGTTCTTCACCTCCCTAATTCTCAAGGAAGAATAGAAATAAATTTGTACAAAAAACTTCTATTAATATTGAATAGAAAGCTGATGATTGAGAGGATTGAGGAGAAAGAGAGTTATGGTGATGATGATGTTGTTGTTGTTGTTGTAATTGATGTTGTTGTTGGGTTATGGCGATGGAGAAGAAGCTATCAATGGAGAAGAAGGAATTTTTTAAATTATTTTACAAATAAATTACACATCACAGCTTTTAATTGATAATTTAAGTCAACTTTTGACCCTTCACGCGTCTGCTGTGCGTGTCTACACGCAGAGGCAAAAATTATTTCAAAATGATGTATTTACAACGATATAAGTAAGATTCGTGGAGTAATAGGTCGAAAGTATAGTTTAGGTGTCTTTTTGAAAAAGCCAGACAACATCAAGAGGGACTTTATGTATTTTCTTTTTTTTCTACATACAAAAACATTTTGTGATGCTAGAGATTCAATGCTAACGCTGTATTTGTTTTGATTTTCTTAAAAATTAAGCCGTTTGAATCTGAAGACACATTTGAATATTAATATATTGTTTCTAAATCTAAATACCAAATGATTAAGATTTGTTTTGATTTTCTTAAAGATTAAGCTGTTTGAATCTGAAGGCACATCTGAATATTAATATATTATTTCTAAATCTGAATAATAAATGATTAAGACTGCCTGTTTTTAACATCTAAATATACATAATTTATTTATATATTTATAATAAATACACAATTCAAATTTAAAAATTGATAAAATATTTTATCAAATAAGTATTGAAGTTTGAAGTTAAATTCAATTTATTCAGTGATTTTTGTTGACAAATAAGATACATGCTTATGTTTGTGTTGAAATTTCTTTGTTAGTATAATCTGGACCTTTTCTTTAACTTTTATTTTAGTTTAGTAAATTTTATTTGTTAAGATTGAAAAGTACCTGATGCAACAAATATAACATGGAAAATCCATAAGGAATTGTTGTGACAATATCAATTTCATTAGGAATTAAATTGAATTTTTCAAAAAGTAAAGCTATGAATTATAATCAAGTTTCTCTATGAGTGAAATTGCATAAATTTTATTTTGAAAAATAAATTTTTACCCAAGAAAAATTATCACGCTAACTAAATAGGAAAATAATTTACAGGTGATGTTATATAAAGGTAGAAGGAATAAATTGGTTCACTGCTCATCTCTAAATGCATTAGAAGGGAGCGAAAAGTGGTATGGAGGATAAGCAGCAAGGGCGGAGTCAGGTTGAATTGAGGGGTCATTCGAACATTCTTCAATGAATGATTATACTGTTTATACATGATTATAATTATTTTTTAGATATATATAGTATATTTTGTCTAATGGCAGAAAGAAAGAGCAGGAAACGACTCAATGATCGACTCTTTATGCTTAGGTCCATCTTACCCAAAATAAGCAAGGTGATTGATTAATTGCTTGTTACTTAACTTCTGTTAATTAAATTACAATGGTTGGTGCAGATGTTATATTATGTAATGGTCAAACCCATTGATAACCTCCTAAACTTGGCACCATCTTTTATTTTGACACCGTAAGTGGACATTGTTCACTTTTGGCACCTCAAGTAACCATAAAATGTGTCATTTTGACACCTTTCGACATCAACACTGATGCGTGTATCTCACTCGCTGTCAACGTGGATAAAACAACTAATTGATTTGTGCCAACTCATTTAAATTGCCACATCACTACATGCACCTATAATTTTTTTTTTTGAAAAAAAATTAAAACACATGAAATTTATGTCCAATAAATTAATGACACATATTTTTTTATCAAATAATTACAAAAAAGCCTCCAACAATATCTTCCCCACCCAACCTTCTTAACCTCTAAATTTGATCGTGGCAATTTCACATGTGAACGGATAATAGGCTTCCACAACACAACAGTATCCTTATACTTATCATAATCACAAGACAAACAAATAAGGCCGTTACAACAACCAATAATTCTTAAGTACTCATTACAACTTGTCTTCGGACATTCCATGGCTGCAAAATCTCAACAGTATCCATATTTTTTTTGTTAATTAATTTTTTCTAATTTTTTAAAAAATTAAGGCTCAAATATGTCAATAAAGCTCAAGAAAACGAAAATTTTGGTGACATCAAAGAATTCCGACGACTTCCATAACTGCAAATTTCTCACTTAAAAAGGCTCATTAATGGAGGTTAAAGAAGTTGATTCTTGGTTTAGCCATTTTTTTTTTCTTTGTTAATTCAATCAATCAAGGAAAAATTAGCATAGACATGTGTTAAGAAAAGGAAAAAAATGGTGAAAAATTAATGGGTTGAAAGAGTGAAGAAGAAAGATGAAAAAAATATAAAAATATCCCTGCCACGCGCCCAAAAGCGAGTGTGATACACTCTCTTTGTTGAATCAGCAAAAGGTATCAAAATGACACACTTTATGGCTACTTGAGGTGCCAAAAATAAACAACGTTCATTTGAGGTGTCAAAGTGAAAGATGGTGCCAAGTTTAGGGGGCTATCGATGGGTTTGACCTTATGTAATTGATTTGGCAGATGGATAGAACATTCATACTTGGGGACACCAATGATTACATGAAGGAGCTCTTAGATAAAATCAACATATTACGTAAAGAAAATGAGATGCAAGACAAAAGTAAGGACATAAAATTCGTGGGAAATATTTCTACTCTTAATGTTTGAACAATATGCTATTATTCTTATAAAAGTTGAAAGACTAATCTATTCATTCTCATATTTCTAAATTATCAAAGTGTCTGACAATTTTTTTTGGAGAATTGAAATAAAAGTATATTTTAAAAAATAATTAACAATCTTTCAAAATTACATGTTTAAACAAAACATGATAATTATGGTTCAGAATAAAATTAATGAAACTATACTAATTTTTTATAAAATATTTTTAAAAAATGCACTCTTTAAAATTTAAATTATACGTATGTTTAGGGTCATTCATTATTATTCCATTTGCTTAGAATTGCGTAAGGTGGTTATAAAAATGTTCTTGGTAGTGAGTAACAACCCCAAATGAGCTCTACTCGACGCAAATTTGAATTAATTATTCTCCAATGTAATTTCGAACACCGAATGAGCTCTATTTGACTGTAGATGTTGATCTAAAATTTTTGTTGCCTTCCAAATTGAGACAATAATTTGATTATTAGTTTCTTAATTAGAATGATTGAGCAATTTATGCTATAAAGACCCAATTGGTGATTAAATATTTGAATCCTTTTAGTGAGTGCACATAGAGCGTATCACTTCTTTTGCGTTTTGATTAAGAAAGAGCTAATGATATTTAGAAAAAGTAGTTGTGTACTCCTTTCATTTCAAAATACTTGGTTCTCTTTCTAAAAATATTTATTTAAATATAGTTGTTTCATTTGTGAAATTAAGAAAATTTTATTATATTCTTTCAATACTATCCTTATTATTAAATAACTATACAAAAGTGTATATACTTAAATTTATATTCTCAAATCATAATTAATAAGACTAATATAATAAAATAAAGTCCTAGTCTATAAGCTAAGGATCAACTATTTTAAAATGGAGGGAGTAGTAGTAGTACTCCTAACTAACTAGACTCTACTAGAGGGTTCAATGTAGTAAATGGATTGTTGGCTGTCTCGATTAAATATTAAGTGTACAACTATTGATTAAGGGTCAATTGGTAAAGTGTATAAGGATAGTATTGAATATAGTATATGAATAATATTGGACTGGTAGTGTTGAGATTAAATAAAATTAATTATTTATTTTTATTTTTATACTTACTCAATAAATATAAATATGAAGATATTCTCTGAGGACTCTCGACATGAAATCAGGTTGATTTGAAGTTAAAATTTTGTTTGGATTGACAATTTGAATTATTTAAGTTGTGTTTTTTCTCATAAGTAAAAAGGCCACGATTTGTAAAACTATGAGAAGTTCTCCAGCTTTTATACAATACTATAACCAAATGAGCAAAGCATAGTTCACAGATAAAGTATCGAAATATATTAAGACAACAAACTAATTTTTTTGATTGGAAATATTTTATATGTCTTCTAAATATTTAAAGTTTCTTACTTTTACTAACACACGGAAGCTTTTTAATACCAAAAGTAATTTTGTTACAATGTTACCTAGATTTCAAATATAGAACATGTCTATATTTGAATTAACTATCAAATTTTAGAATTTTGAATCTCAAAACTACAATAGTACCACATAAATTTAGAGAATGATTTTTGTTTATCAGTTTTGAATTGACACTAATTTTTCATTTAAAAAAAGTAATAAATATTTTTGAACTTTTTGGTGTTCAATTAAACATTTATAGAATATGTTAAAATATTCTTAAATTAATCAAGGATAGTCTCAATAACACTAAAATGTTCAAGAAGTATAATTATCTAAAATGTTTCCCATTTTGATAAAAATATAGAACCTAAGAAAACAAATAGTTCTCTATTAAAAATAAAGTGCTTTTATAATTACAAAAAAAAATTATTAGGTATGATTTTATACATTAATATCCTTAAACTTATTTATTACTGATAAAATATAATATTTTTTTTGCCGGAGGAAAAATTTAACGTAGATGTATGTCGTAATATATTTTTATTAACAAATGTATGGTACACGTGCAATATATGTACTCTAAACTATGTAAAATGTCTAGAATATTGTAATTAATCAAACATAACCTCAATAACACTTATCCAATAGTTGATTAAAGTTATGCAGGTATTAGTGATACATGAATTGGTGATACAAGAATCTATATATTATTTTATGCACCATAAAAGGTGGAATAAGTTATACATGAATAACTTAGAAGGATAGTTAAACTATAAATCAAACATTATATAAATTTTATACATTAATAACTTATTTCTTATTCCTACTAAACATTGTAACCTTATTTCTTATTCATCTACCAAACGTTGTATAAGTTATACAAGTTTAAATAAATGAATAACTCTACTCTTATCCAACAACCTAACAACACCTAACATCTTCAAAATGTATAATCATCTAAAATGGCCTCAATTTTAATAAAAATGTACACTCTTGAGGAAAAAACAACAACTCTTCGTTCAAATAAAGTACTTTTATAATTAAGAAATAAGTATAATTACTAAATATTGTATAGAATGTCTAAGTTCGGGTTGTCATCAATTCGGACAATCTCAACATATAGAAATAAATTTAAATGGAAGAGTTTATTTTGACTACGTGGTGACTTATTATGTTCCTCTTTAACTATATTTCTTTTATCTTCAAAATTTTACGTCATATTTTTGAAATTTTTATACTTAATAAAATAACGTGGACATAATAATTTATTTTGTATATGCATTTATTATTAATAAATACTTGATACACGTGCAACACGTAGTCTAAACTAGTGACATGATACGTTAAAGAATGCTAATTGCTACACTATTAGGTCTTCCGAAAATAACTTTAAGTAATTGCCCGTAATAAGTGACATAAATAACTTGAAGACAAATAACTCGCTATAACTAATTCAAATATACTGGAACATGAAAACATTTTTGCCCCAAAAATGCACATGTAATTTTCAACTCGAAAAGAAAAAGAATATTTCCACCAACCCAAAAATTGGTAATCATGATCACTAGAAATGTTGAACACAACTTGATCCAATTGAGAATAATGGAAGAAACCATACATTATATTACCCTCACAAAGAGCCCATACATTATATTATCCTCACAAAGGAAAAAACACACTTTAAAACCAACTATATATCCCATAGCCAACAAAGAAAAAAAAATTCGTATACTTACAATTATATCAACATATGAAAATGAAAGAACCAATGTTATGTTCACTAATTGTTCTAGTATTTGTCGGATTTGTGACTATGGAAAATATTATCCCTTTGAAATCACTTATTTGCTATCAAGCCCAAGATTTATTATCACCATGCCAACCATTTCTGTTGGGTTGTAGAGAAAATATTACAGCAAAGTGTTGTCAAGGTTCTCAAATGTTGGCTAGTCTTGTGAAAAATAGTACAATTGATGATGTTAAAGATTTATGCAAGTGTCTTCAGAAAACTGGTAATTCTTCTATAATTGATGTTAAAAAGGGAAGAAAACTTTTCAAGGTTTGTAAAATCAAGAGAGTTCCTATTGGTCCACAAGTGGATTGTGACAGCCTGACAGGTAACAAATTTTTTCTCCATTACTTTCGGGTTTAAGTTACATATATCACTTTTATAAGTAATTGGATTGATTTATCAGATTATCACTCAGCTGCTAACCAAAAAAAAAAAGAAAGATGATCACTCAACTAAGGAGTAATAAGTTTTATTTTAGAAAGTCATATTTTATTTTGATTCCAATTTTTCTAAACAAATAAAGTGTCCTTTTTAAATGATAAGTATTAGTTGAATGACCACATGAAATTAACTCGAAAATAAATTTTATACCATGAGGTCCCTTTTCCGGCTATAATAAGTTGTAGTATTTTAAAATTGTAAACCTCATATTTCTTTGGGTGACCCGTGACCTGATAACGTAAATCTTTTTTTAAATTATTTCTTTTGTCTACTTAATTTTGATCCCATTTTTTCTCCTTTTCTGTTATACCAAAAAGGTTCTACAGAGAAAAAGAACTTTATTAATTTCAATTAGGAAAACAAAAAAGAATCAAGTTTTTCGTGCTTTTAAGGTTCCTTGAGGCGTTAAATAAACAATCAACTAGTTTCCAAGTGAAGTTTTAGAGTTCATTTAGCCAAACTTTTCATGTTATTAAGGTAACTTGAGGCGTTACATAACCAATCAACTAGCTCCCAAGTGAAGTTTTAGAGTTTATTTGGTCAAACTTTTTAAAATGATTTATTGTAAAAGTACATTTACCAAAATAGCTTTTCAGATAATTCTCTTTTGGATAAAAGCACTTTCTGTTTGACAAACTTATTGGAGAATAGTCATGTTAAATTTAATTACCTAGTAAACTATAAAACATAAATAAGGGATATATTTAAAGTTTTTGATTAAAATAAATATAATTAAACCAAAAAGGGCAAAGTAGAAAAGTATTATACTTATATTTGTGACACATATGAATTAAATATATGAAGATTTAAAGATCTGAGTATTTGAAGATATGAAGATTTCAAGATTTGAAGATCCGAAGATATGAAGATTTGAAGATTGTATTAAATTACAATGATGTTTGCAATATGAATTAAAAATGTATTGTCCCTGCATTATAATTGTATCATAAGTGTGTTGTAAGAAGGCATTATGGCTATATTATATGTATTGATGCTAAGAAAATTGTGATGTTTGCACAATGTACTAAATATGTATCATGACAGTATTTTAAATGAATTATAAGTGGCTTAAAGAAAATTCATGTTGGTATCACTAAGAAAGCTTATTTTGCAATATATATTAAATTTGTTTTGAATATATATATATATCACTAAGAAAGCATAGTCTACAATATGTGTTAAATTCGTACTAAGAGTGTATAATAAATGAAGATACACATTCGTTTTTATTATTAGAGTGTTATATATATGTTAATAACAACATATAGTCGAATTCATAACAATGTATAATATTGAGTTCAAAATTTATTTCAACTATAATTTATATTCAATACAACTTTGATACAACTTTAATACAATCTTCAAGTCCTAAGATCTTTAAACCTTCAAATCTTTGAATCTAATTCTTCAAATCCAACATACTTAAAATCACTCCGCTTAACACCTAATTTTTGAATTTGTACAAAAAATAGATTACAGTTATGGAGGGTGAGAGAGAGAAATTGGGCTCAAATGGCAAATATTGACGAAGAGAGGAATATGTTGTAGAGCATTCTGGGAAAAACTTTACGAAAAGAGAAAGAGAGAGAGAGACAAGCGAATGCATAAAGAGAGAGAGTGTGTGCCGATCCTAAAGTTGAGGTCATGATACCTACCTCGATCCAGTCTTGATAGGTAAGCCGAAGAACCAACAAAAGAAAGAAATTTGATAATGAACAAAATAAATAAATACGAAACTTCTTAAATGAAGTCGGGTCATACATGTAAATACTGTAACTGAAAGAAATACATATATCCCCCAAAATACGGTGTCATAAATAAAAAGAACATCTAATATATAGTCCAAAAACTAAAAATGCAAAATGTTTGTCTCCGAATAATAATAAAGACAAGATAAAGATAGAGGGAGGATGGAACAAAGCTCTGAACAAGGAGCTCACTAGGTACTTCGAAAGTTAACATAAAAATAGATGGAGTCTGGAACAAAGCTCTGAACAAGGAGCTCACTAGGTACTCCGAAAGTTAACTGTCACCACACAAATCAGCTAACACAGCTAGTACTCATACTAGGATCTGTGCTGAAAGGGCATAGTAGGAGTGATTATGGTCCACTTGTACTCAGTAGGTATTATATACCAATTAAACAAAGTAGAAAATAATACAAGTAAAAGATATTATGAGCACGTTGCCTGTAAATAGAAAAGTTCCCAAATGATAGCTCACACTATCTCCACTAACAATTCTATAATATAATAAGGCAAAAAGAAAAATTACATACAAAACATATATAAGAAAAATAAACACTCATCAACAACTACATAAAATAAGTACAAAGGATGCAAATATGATGAAATGCAATGCAATGATGGTGGAACTTTTGTATACACCTTCCAAGCCTCAATGCTTTAGGACTGGACCCATGGGAGTTAACAACCCATATACGTTTATAATCTCAATCTCATATCTCAATAAGCCTTTCCAACACATTCATTGGTATAGAAATTTTATAAGATATCTCATTTTATGTCAAAATAAGTATTTCTCAATCGACCTTATTGGCACATCCTTCGGTATATGCATTTTATAAGATGTCTCATTTTCTGTCAAAAATAGTTGTTTCTTAATGGTATCAATCTCATGAGTGTGTATAGATAAAATAAGAATGTTCTTTTACAGACAATCAGTATGAGGATAATGATCACTTCAATACAGGTATGAATAAGCTCGGAATCAACTCAAAATGATAATATTTAATGATAAAATCCATTGCATGACACCACCGATATATGCAACCATGTAAGACATTAATAACATTATTTTTAAACCCCTATCTCAGGTATGCTATAGTGAATAAAGTCAATTAATGTTTAAGTAAGACCTATAATAACAAGTCAATAGCCCCACTCGAGTGACCCAATATCAAATAAGGCATTTTAATGAACAAACAAGGCCTACACTATCATGTAAAGCCCACACTCGGGCATCCATCAAAATCATATTCTCTTCAGTCAACAACAATATGCAATTAAGCCCCACACGGACACACGATAATAATAATAACTTAGAAGTACTACTTCCACGATTAAATTCCCTAACCCATAACATTCTTTACATAATCGTTAACTAACCAACCAAGTGTGAAGGAAGTTAAGTCATAAGCTACCTCAAAAAGTAAAAAATCCAAGCTTAAGTCTTTGACACATAACCTCTATTTCATGAATAGTCTCGGCATGAACTAAAACTATCAAAAACATAATTTATACGTCAAAAGAAAGCTAATGATACCCATATTAGCTATATTTGAATCAAGTCCAAAATTAGTTCAAAAATTAAGTTTGAAAATAAAGAGGATAAAACCATAATTTTTATTTTAGAAACATGTACACAAAGTAAAAAAGAGTCGATAGTTGTAAACCCAAACAAAAAATATAGTTCAAATTGCTGTTCAAACTGATGAAAAATTATTTTAAGAGTTTACACAAAAAATCCCCTAATTCTAGTTTGAAAACAAGATTAAAAGGTATTTTTGAAGATATAATCAATAAAAATTAATGAGAATAAGATCTTGGAGCTTGCCCAAGCTCAAATGTTGAAGAAAACCCTAGACATCACCCTTTTCCAAAGCTCTCAAGTTCAAAGATAGTAAAATAACAATAAATAGGGGGACTTATACTGTTTAGTGAATAGTACCTCATGATGGTAGTCAACCCTTCGGATTTGCAAGGGTCAACAATGGTTAAGACATTAAGTTAGCCTTCACAGTCAATCAGCCTCTTGCATTATCAAAGGCTAATGATTCGAACCCTTTTATTTGCGAGGGTACGATTGCATTTTCTATGAAGGAAGAATCTGATCAAAACTTGACAACCCTTTACAATCGCGTCTACCACCTTACAATCATGATGAAGGACACCATACCTCTCCACATCGCGGTCAGGGGCCTGTATTCACGAAGAAGGAAATATCAGGCCCCAGATATCAATAACTTTGCTGATTTTGCATGATTTTAATTACTCCAAAAAAACCCTAGAAATTTATTCGGGACCTACAACAATAATCCAAATATTCTACTATATTATTTTCGATGTTCTGAACTTAATGATAGTGTCATAGTTTCAAAAAGAGATCGTTTACAATAAATAATCCCCTAGAGCCCTATTTTGGCTTATTTTACTAGTTTCTGAATGAAGGGTCGAAATGCAAAATAAAGTTTTCAGACCCAAACTAACTACGCTCTGATCTTAGGTGGATTTATGTACCTAAGTGTTATATCTATGCTTGTTTAGCCTTGTTTTGAGGACTTTTTGTGTGTGTAATGAGGTTATATTCATATAATTAAGCATCTAATTATTAAATACTTATTTATGATATTTAAGGTGTGTTCAAAACATGTTTGGAATCAAAATTATCACTTAGAGTTTAAATGAGAAAACTAATGTTACTAGCTTGAGCTATGTGTTGTTCTAGTGTTTCTTTATGGATTCTATTATGTTGTGTGCACTAATTGGTCTTGTTTGATGTTATAGGAGACCATAGATGATGTTAAGATCATTTTTTGGAAGATAAAAAAGCTGAATTTGAAGTGAAAAGACACCCGAAAAGTGAGAAATGCAAAGGCAAAAGGAAGGAGCAACCAATGATAAAATTTGGAATTTCTGAGTACATGGACGTGTCACGCCCTCAGACCTCCGAGATAAGGGAATGATACTCACTTAGACACAAAATAAATGTATAAAAAATAATGTGCATCAAAATTAAGGGTGTACCACACCCCAAAATGTGGAGCAACACCAACGTGACACGTCTAAGGTCACAAAACAACCAACTTTTGTCCTAGTATAAACAAAATACTTCTATCTTGTTGTACATACCTTGGACGACTTTTGGGGATTGAAATACACCCAAGGAGGCTTATTTTAGGGTTCCTAATCTTTTTTTATGTTTAATTTTGATTTTTATTTATGAATTTCTTAATTGTAATTTGTTGTAAATCCATGAGTGGCTAAACACCCATATCTAGGGTTGAGGCCAAGAACATGATTGATTATGCTTTCAATTGAGTTTGTTTAAGATTTAAGTTTAGGATAGGAATATACCTAATTCTCCCAATTTGGTTCATATACGAGATGGATATAATGCATTTAACTTAGTTCTCACATCTCCACTCAATGATGTAGTTGTTAGGCTAAGTTAGATAGACGATTAGAGGCTCGGAAGACCATAGTCAAGCTATCAACCCCGTGAATCAACAACCAAAGTAATCAACTAAAATAATGAGATTGTATGTCTAAGTAGGATTATTCGTAGTTCCTTGACCCTGAATTTCTACCCATTATTATATCCAACACTTTACATTATCGCATTATTTACGGTTACTTTTAATTCCCAAATTTCACATTATTGGTGATATTCACACTTGTTTGATATTAGTAGTGAAGCTAGAATTGGATTGTTGTTAAACAAAGTCCTCGTGGGATCGATACTTGAATTTTAAAGCCCACTTTACTACTTGAGTGACCACGTGCACTTGTGTGTGCGCTAGGATGCAACATGCTCCAAACCTAAAATCGACATTTTCAATCTAATGGGACAGGCCAAATCACAATCCGGCATTTGAAACTCAAAATGTTGAGCAAAGTCAGACCAATGACTTTTAAAGTCTCTAATAGTTTCAAACTCCTTCAAATCACTCTCAAATACATCGGGGACCATGCTACCTATCCCCACAACTCACAAATGACATGTAACGATTATAAAGAA
Organism: Capsicum baccatum var. pendulum; assembly: GCA_030864225.1. Taxonomy (NCBI): domain Eukaryota; kingdom Viridiplantae; phylum Streptophyta; class Magnoliopsida; order Solanales; family Solanaceae; genus Capsicum; species Capsicum baccatum. The sequence continues at coordinate 66,089,112 of CM061558.1, read as the reverse complement.
GGCAAAGTATTAAAAACACATAAAAAGAAAAAAATCACTACCATGGTTGTTATAAAGAGACTATATCAGTCCTTAAAGTGATTTTTTTTTGGTGTATTTTGATCATTCTACACCTGTCATTACCCAAATTAGAGTCCGTGATGACACCTATCACACCCTTTGATATTGGTAAGATTATCCCAATCTAAACTCAATAATCAAAGTAAATCAGAAGCGAAAGAAGAAGTTGTAAGAATCTCAAAAGATATAAAAATAAAATAAAATCCTTAAAGATACATCTCGCGCCTGGTTGACACTAGTACAAGCCTCTATTATAGAATCATATCAATAGTGTAAAGTATCTTAAATGCGGATAAATCATAAATAAAATAGGAGATATTCGAGTAAGTTCTGAGATTCATCTGCCTTTACCTCAGTCTCTGTAGTGCCAATGGCGAGAGAACAAAAACGGTGCTCCGCTACTTGAATCACTACCTGTATAAGTAGTGAAAAAGAAAAGTAAAAGCAAGGGTGAGTATGAAATACACGTACTTAACAATCGTCATCGACAATCGATTTTAATCTAAAGTAATGGTGAGGACCATCACCCTAACTATCCAATTAACTTTTAATAAACCTACAACCAGTCAAACGCCACCCAACAAATAGGGCAAACCCACAGAAATAGCTAAAGAAATATCAATAAACAGAATAGGTAAATTACTCCAGGTGAATCAAGACTTATTATTTTATGATCAATAAGTAAATAAAGTCAACTTAAGAGGGAGACTGTAATACTCTGTGTCTTTGAGTTCACCATGGAACCTACGACTCACTCATCAAGTCGTTAAGACTCTTTATGAGTCATGAGAAGTAATCGTAGTCGAGACAGTGTGGGGTGGTTGGGGTTCTACTTTGGTTATGAATCATGCTAAGAAAGTCGTAGTGAGACTATATGAGTTATGGTCCAGTCCTAATCTGCTCAGTGAGAAAGCCAAATGGTTTTGGTCTCATGACAACTCAACCTTATAAGTCATTACGAGTCTATATGAGTCATATAGTGGGAGTCGTAAAGATAACAGTGTAGGACCCGTAAGTTTCTGATCAGGTTATAATTGGAGGGCACAAGTTGTATTGACTGACTATGAGTCGTAGGGTATGACTCGTAGATAGATCAGTAAGTACCCCTCCTATTACTGCGAAGATTATGAGTCAATGGGAAAACTCATAAACAAATGTCATGAGTCATAAGGTGACTCATGAGACTGACCGTCAAGTGTCTATTTGTTCAGTTAAGGGTCCTTTTGGTCTTTTCTCCTTTTAAAACTCACAAACTACGACTTAAAACATACAAGAGGTATTATTTTTCCCAATTCTCAATTAGTTAACAATGTTCCTTCTTCTCCTACCCTCAAGAACATCAGGACTATGGTTTCTTCTTCAAAATTATCTCTCAAGTTCCCAAGTCTAAGTTCCCTTCAAGGAAGTCAAGCAAGTCTAGGTATGTGGGGTTTAAGCAAGGGTAATAGTTTGTCTTTGTGCCCCAAAACTCAATTTAAAAGTTGAATTTATATATTTTCAATTAGGGTTCATACCCAATTCTCATATTCATGAAGTTATGGCATCATCATGTGAATTTAAAGGTTAAAGTGCATAAGAGTCTGCCTTTATTCCTGTTTTGACTTACAATATTACTATTATGATATGATTTCATTTTCTTGACTTGAAGTTTGATGAATTGTCAGAATTGTAACTTGAGTTTTGAGCATGATACTTTGCTAGAAGTTTCTACAAAAGAATGCATGAATTCCAGCACTTAAGTACAAGTTGTTAAGTCCCAAGAAGTTTAATCTTATAAGTTTAATTTACAAACATTGCAACTTGATTAAAGTTTAGTTTTGATCTTATGATCACATTTAAGATTTGAAATCCACAACTTCACCCATGAGTATAATTTAAGTAAATGAAGCATAGTTGATTTTTAGTTTACAAACCCACATGCTATTTTAACGTGGATTTCCTAATTATATGTGTATGTATATGACACAACCCGAACCGGGGCCTTGTCGTAATGGAAAATCTCAAGTCCAACTAGGATCGGAGACCACCCCCAATACCTAACCAAACTAACCAACATATACCCAGAGTCGGATGAATCCCGAACATATAACAAAATATTGTAATGCACGATCCAAGACTTTGGGATAGGTCTATAACCATGACCAACCCAAGCAAGTCGAACTACCCAATATCCAACCAATAACCAAGCCAAAGCCATAAACCAAAATCAAGATAATAATCCAATGTATACACACACACACACACATATATAGATAACACAATCAATCCATGTTCAAGTCCACAGTTGTCCATACAAAGCATCTAAACCAAAATCAAAGAGTATTACGTCAGGACATGCCCCTACCATACCTAAAAACCCAAAGTCTATAAGAAGAAAGTATATATAGAGATCCAAGAGATTAAATAGATGGCTTTCAAACTATGGAATCTCACCACTTCAATCCAATACGGACTGTCCTCGAATTCGATCAATGAGCAGGACGAGTAGTATGGTTGATTCCTGTATCATGTGGGGATACATTCACCTGAAGATGGGTTAGAGGGTGAATGCTAGCATGCACTCAGGACAAGGATAAAATAATCCCAACCTTTAGAACCAAGTAAACCAACTATATGCATACAAACCATATATTTATAACCATGCTGGGAAAGGGAACTGGGTTTAGCATGCCTTTAAAACCATTAACCTGGGTATGGTTTAACCATCCTAGAACCACCCACAAGATATATGGGTCCAGTGTAACCTCTTGAATGGACCCCAATGCATGTAGCCACATGAACCAAAGATACCATAGGAGTAGGTGATTCCCAAGAACCTTTACTCTCTATGATACATATGTATAAATGTACTTAGGGTATTCCTGTGTACCCAGAAGTATCATATATGAGGTCGTCATGACCCATCTTTATGTCGGCAAACATGAGTTTCTAGTGTTTATCCCTTGGACGCCCACCTTTACAGTTAGCTATCACACCCCGCCATTATTTCCCAATTAAAACTATTACATCTAACCAAACCATTATTCCATTTATCATTCATTAATGCTATTACAAGTGGTATCGTCATACTGACTATAGCTTGCAAGCAATGTCCTTAGCCAACCTTAGGGGATTCCCATGTACCCCTTAGGTTACATTATTAAGCTTACTTGGGGGATTCCTATGTACCCCATAAATACATTATTATTAAGCTTACTTGGGAGATTCCCGTGTACCCCACAAGTATTTCATTATTAAGCTTTGCTTGGGGGATTCCTTTGTATCCCACAAGACATTCAACATTTAAACCAATTTCATTTCATTCCCTTGAGGGATTCCCATGCACCCCACAAGGTTTTCATTCAAATCAATTTCATAGCCATCAAGGCTTTACCATTTAACCACTCCAAACCATTTACGCCATTCATACCATTTAAAACCATTCCAAAACCTTTAAACCATTTATACCATTCAAACCATTTAAACCATGCAAAATTATCCAAATCCTTTTAGGGTTCCATTACCAAACCATACCATGCAATAGTTCCAATGAAAGTTCAACAATAGAGTAAAAATGTTCTCTTAGGCATTTTATCAAATATGTTGAGGGCATACCTTTACCAAGACCAAAACTTAAACATAAACCATCAAATTTAGGGTTATCCATGACCCATTTGTTAAACCATAACCAACAAGTATCCATATATGCAAACCATCACCAAAAATATTTGAAAACATAATTTAAAACAACATTCAACAATATGCACCAATACCCTCAACGTATGTTTCCAAAACCACCATTCATAATTCAAAATCAATGTTTAAAACATATTAAAATATATATTTATTTGGAACTAACAATGAGGGAATAGTACATGCCTTTTACAAGAATATTTCGAAGAGAAACTTGACTCTTGAGCCCTTTGAAGAACACTTGTAGAAACCATAGCCTCCAATCTTCAAGAGTGAGTTTGAGAGAGTATTTAAAGTGTTTTGATCCTTTAACAGGTGTTATGAGAGGTACCAAGGATTATATATTATGGGGACATCAGGGTTTTAGTGTGGGAAATATCCGTACTACCCTCACTTAAAAGCTGAAAATCAACTCCCAAGATGGTACGACCCAACCCCTAACCTATACCCTAGGGTATGAGTGGTACCCTAGCTCATACCCAACCCTTCACCATGGTCCCCTATACTGACCAACATATGAGAACACAAGCCCAACTTGTACCTTAGGGTACAAATGGTACCCGAAACCATACCCTAAATCATATCCTGGACAAATTTCACAAGACTAACCAACAAGTATCATACGACTTGGTATCGTACACCTCGTATCCAACCATATGACTAGTATGATGTTGAGTCGTATCTTGGACAAGAGCCAAGCCAAACTTAATGCCTAATACATGAGTGATCCATTTCCAAACCGTATCTAAGGGTACGATTGGTACCCTTGAGTCGTACCTTACCTAGAAAGTCCAAAACCCAAGAAATTTTGTGAGGGTAAAAAACCTGGGGTGTTTCAGTCTCCCCCACTAGGGTCATTCATCCTCGAATGATGGGTAAGGGCAATAACGAGCGTGGGATAACATATTAACACCCACCGACTTTTCTCCAACCAAATTAGAAGACAAAGACGTTCAATAAGATGAGAAGATCACCATATATCCCAAGCATGATTTACACCCCAACACATTCATTCCGACCTCTAACTAAGTTTGAAAACAAAGATGCAAGAGAAAACATTCCCTTCCTCAACCAAGTTAGAAAACTAAAATACATCAAAGAACCCCTACTTTAAACACGAGTTTTCAGAATGAAATCCAACACGGATACTTGGACTCCATGTCCACTTCCGCATCCCAAATGGTTTCCTTGGACTTTTGATTCCATGATAGAAACTTCACTGAAGCCATACTTTTTGTCTGTAACCGGTGAACTTGCCAACCAAAGATCCTTACCGGGACCTCCTAACAAGACAAAGAATCCAAAATACCAATACCACCCAAGAGAACTAACCAACGAAGGTCCACCCACTCCTTACCTCCACACATATACATGGAATGCCGAATTAATAAAACCCACGCTAGAGAGCTAGTCTAAGTCCACTTACAACTTTCTATAGACATATTGCCACGAGAGCCTGAGTCTAACTATACACTACTTCCATGTTCAAGCCTATTCAAGTAAGTAAGAGTTAACTTGAGCCACCGGGCTCTACTTCTTACATCTATCCCAAAACACTACTCCGCTCCATCACCATTATAATATGAAAACCATAAGTAAAAGACATGGGAAAACCATAACCAAACATTTAATACTAAAAATCCAACATATATTTAAAAACCCTAAACCATACAATAATCATTCCATGAAAAAACATGTCTTTTCAAGCCTCTTAAATACCCAAGACAACCATTTTTATATCTACCAATCACAACATTCAAGCCTACCGCCTATATACTCACGGTATGATCTATCTTTCCAAAGATCTAGCACCCCTTATAACTTTCACAAAGGTTTCCACAACCTACTCCTTTCCTAATCATTTCTCATGATAATAACCTTACCTCGCCTTTCAAAACCTTAACTCTAGCAGTCATCCTAGACTCTCCCCCACTTAGGGATATTTACATTCCTCATTTTCAAAACACCACCATACTTTCCAGGACACAACTACCTTAATCATAGGAAGGGTCATTAAGGAACCAAATTGCAAGAATTATCCATGCAACCTTAGCAAGACCCCTAACACAAGACATGGCATCATAAGCACTAAGTACTTCATAGCAACCACCTAGGTCATAAATGAAGAAATATCCCGAACAAACCATACCATGAAAGGAGTCCTTAGGACTTGACACCAAAAGAAACATAACCGTATATACCATAGGTAATGTAATGTAAAGTCAAGGCTCATATCCAGGGAACAAGGCGAATGCAAAATGTGAACCCACTCTAATGGGTCTCACCAAGGATGTAAACTAGGGACACTTGGTTTTTCCTATGCCCAAAACCTTATTCTTCCATATGCTACCTAGAGACCAGTATAGTCATATAAACTTCATGATCTAACCCATCTAATGACTAAACCCCCAATCTATATCTATTCATTCAACCTAAAACTTCGACCTATAAGTCATAAATTTTCCACTATTGTATTTCCTAAGCCATCAACCTTACCAATCCCACACACCTCATATAACCTACCAGTTTACCTCCACCATGCCCACATTACTATCCTTGATCTAATATACTCCCTTTATCAAAACCAACACCTAGGTTCAAACCTAGCATTTATCAACCATCATTCATTATTAATGAAGCACCCTATATAGACTATACATATATGGCGCACCCCATAAGGAGGACACTCTAAATCCATTATTCACCCACTAACAACCTATTCATTCCTAGGGGAAACCATCCTCTTACGTATGAAAGGATAGAAGTACTCCATGAAGAAATACTAGAACTGATGAAACCTTCATCTAAGAGATCCCTTAATTTTCCCCTTACGCTCCTTGAACTCAACCAGATCCATTCTATCAAGAAAGAATATAAATTGGACAAGCGTCCAAAATAAGACCAATCCTAAACTCAACCTCCCCATTATAAAGACACAATGAGGGTCATTAGAAAGGCCCGTAAGAAATTCATGCATAGCCAAAGCCTAATGCAAAGAAATACCTCTCAAGTTAGAACCTTTAACTCATACCAAATGGTAGAAAAACCTCTTGGAGACCAATCTCCGCGTTCTAATATATCATGTAACCTTTTCCTTAATAGTTAAGGAACAAAACCATCCTCTTATTTCATAACTGGCTCGCCATGGAGCCTAAAGACAACCTTATGATTCCAAAGTCTAAGGACGCGTAGCACGAGTGTAATCAATCTATCCCCCAAACGACATCGAAATCCACTATATCTGAGTCAAATAAATCCACCAAGACCAACAGATACCACACACCCCTCATAGAATTATCTAGAAATTATAGAGTCACTTACTAGGGTATAAATAGAAAAAATATCTAAAACAACCTTGGGACCAAAACCAAAATACACAACCATAAGTGAGGTCACAAAAGAGAGGGGACTTCGAACCAAGCAAACATACACAAATCATGAAAAAAGAGTTATTTTAACATACCATTGTCAGCATCAGAAGATGCCTCAGACTCTTGAGGGATGGTGAAGTCATTAAGATGACACCGACTAATGTCGAAACTAGCAGCAGCACCTCTTGGCACAGGAGCTAGAGAAGTGGCAACTAGTACCCTATTTACCCAAGCGACAATCATTATGGTACACTTCCATTGTATGTGACCCAATTGACCATAACTAAAACATCAATTCCTTCCTTTCTCATAAGATCCATAGTGGGATCAACCATAAAATCTATAAAAAAGGTAGGATTATACAGATTGGGCCCTAATAGTGCAAGATTGGGCACCTTATACCCTAGAAGCATCACCACTCTGAAAATAGCTGCCTCCCAATGAATTCAGGTACAGAGCAAGAGCATTATCCATAGCACAGGAGTTAGGACCTACCCAACTTTTTCTCTTGGACCACTTACCATCGTACCATTGGCCTTCCTTTTGTTCAGAAAACCAAAACCCCTTACCTTGCCTTATTTCTCTCTATACAAATAAGACTAGACTGGCGTTACAGAGTTATCACTATCTAGGTCAATAGACGACATTGGTAACCTATCCTTAAGGTAATCGAGAATGAGTGCCACCTCCCAAAATAGGATCAATAGATACCAGTAGGACTCTATGGGGAAAACCAAAAACTATAACCCTTGATCGGGTCTATGCCCCATGAGTTGGACTAGATCCATCCATGTCATCCTCGAGTGGGATGGGTAAGTTTCCATGAACTTTGGATCGTTAAGAGGATATAATCTAAAAGATGACCCAAAGATGATTTAGAAAAGAGTTTAAGATCATAGACTCCATAGCTCGAAGATAGAATAGTAAGAAAGTAAAACATTTCTAAATGCCTCATAGTCTTGTGATTATAAGTGTGGTGCACAACACACCTATAAGTAAGACTATGCCCGACACGGTTTTGTATACACCCTATGTCACCCAAACCTAGGATCTGATACCAACTTGATACTACTCAAACCGAGGCCTTATCGTAATGAGAAATCCCAAGTCTAATCAGGACTGGAGACCACTCTTGATACCCAACCAAACCAACCAATATATACCTAACGTCGAATGAATATCGAATATATAAAAAAATAATTTAATTCATAATCTAAGACTTTGGGATAAATCTATAACCATGACCAACCCAAGTAAGCCTAACCACCCAATATCCAACCAATAACCAAGACAAAACCATAAACCAAAACCAAGACAATAATCTAATGTGTGCGTGTGTATATATATATATATATTTATATATATAACACAATAATCCCATACCCAACTCTGCAATTGTTCATACAAAGCCTCTAAACTAAAACCAAAGAGTATTAAGTCGGGATATGCCCCCGACCATAGCAAAAAACCCAAAGTCTATGAGAAGACAAAAGTTTATATAGAGATCCATAAGGTGAAATAAATGCCTTCTGAACTATGAAAGCTTACCATTTCACTCCAACACCGACTATCCCCAAATTTAATTAATGAGCAGGAGGCGAGTATGGCCGGTTCTTGCATCGCATTAGGATACAACCTCTCAAAGATGAGTTAACGAGTGAATGCTAGGATGCACTCAGGATAAGGATAAAATAATGCCAACCTTTAAAACTAAGTAAACCAACCATATGCATACAAACCATATATATATATATATATATGCCTTTAGAACCATTAACCTGGGTATGTGAAGCTTAACCGTCTTAGAACCATCTACGGGCTATATGGGTCCAGTGTAATCCCTTGAACGACCCCCAAGATATGTAGCTGCACAAACTAAAGATAACATAGGAGTAGAGGATTCCCAAGTAATCTTCACTTTCCATGATACATATGTATAATCGTACTTAGGTCATTCCCGTGTACCCCAGAAGTATCATATATGAGGTCGTCATGACCTATTCTAATGTTAGAAAACATGATTTTCCAGTGTTCATCCCTTAGTCTCCCACCTTTACGGTTAGCTATCACACCCCACCATTGTTGCCCTATTAAAACCATTACCATCCAAACAAACTATTATTCCATTTACTCTCAACCAAGGCTATTATAAGTGGTATCATCATACCAACTATAGCTTAGGGATTCTCATGTACCCCATAGGTTACATTAATAAGTTTACTTGGGGGATTCCCATGTACCCAACAAATACAATATTATTAAGCTTACTTGCGGGATTCCCGTGTCCTTCACAATTATTTCATTAGTAAACTTTACTTGGTGGATTCCCTTGTACCCCACAAAACATTCAACATTCAAACCAATTTCATTATTTCATTACCTTGGGAGATTTCCGTTTACCCCTTAAGGTTTTCATTCAAATAAATTTCATAGCCATTAAGGCTTTATCATTTAACCACTCCAAACTATTCACACCATTCAAAACAATTCCAAAACCCTTAAACTTTTTATACCATTCAAACCATTTAAACTATGCAAAATCATCCAAATCCATTTAGGGTTCCATTACCAAACCATACTATGCAATAGTTCCAATGAAAGTTCAATAATAGAGTAAAAATGTTCTCTTAGACATTTTATCAAACATGTTTAGGGCATACCTTTACCAAGACCAAAAACCAAGCATAAACCATCAAATTTAGGGTTACCCATGAACCATTTGTTAAACCATAAACAACAAGTACCCACATATGAAAACCATCACCAAAAACATGTGAAAACATAATTTAAACCAATATTCAACAATATGCACCAAAACCCTCAACATATGTCTCCAAAACCACCATTCATGATTCAAAAACAATGTTTAAAACACATTAAAATATGTCTTTCATTAGAACTAACAATGAGTAAAGAGTACATGCCTTATATAAGAAGATTTCAGAGAGAAACTTGGCTCTTGAGCCCTTTGAAGAACACTTGTAGAAACCCTAGCCTCCAATCTTCAAGAGTGAATTTGAGAGAGTATTTGGAATATTTTAATCCTTTAACAAGTGTTATGAGAGGCCACCAAGGATTACATATCATGGGGACATAAGGTTTTTGGGGTGGGAAATGTTTGAACTACCCCCACTTAAAATATGAAAATCAACTCCTAGGAGGGTACTACCTAACCCCCTAACCCGTACCCTAGGGTACGAGTGGTACCCTATCTCATGTCCAATCCTTTACCATGGTCCCCTATACTGACCAACACACGATAACACAAGCCTAACTCGTACTTTAGGGTATAAATGGTACCCCAAACCATACCCTCAATAGTATCTTGGACAGTTTCCATAAGACCAACCACAAAGCATCATATGACTTGGCATCATACACCTTGTATCCAACCATACGACCAGTATGATATTGAGTCATAACCAAGCCAAACTTACTTACCAATATACGAGTGTGCCATACCTAAACCATATCCAAGGGTACGACTGGTGCCCTTAAGTTGTACCTTACCTAGAAAGTCCAAAACCCAAGAAGTTTTGTAAAGGTCAAAAACCCAGGGTATTTCAATATATATTTTGGGAGTAGTATTTAACACTTAGAATGGAATGTTGATAATCATATCCAAATTTTTTAAAATTATGAGCCACATTAGGTTTAACAAACCTCACCACAGAGTGTCTTTTTTTTCTTAATATGGATGAAGTTTAGTGATCACTTAAGTTAAGGTTCTATTCCAATGGAAAGGGTAGCAACGCTTTCCCTAACATGGATAAGATGTTGGACTCCATGATAGCTCACATGGTTTATGTCGGTTAGAAGAATCTCCCACAGGAAAGAATAAATGCAAAGATTTTAGAAACTAAGTGTGACGACTCCCTAAGATTTACATTATGCTTTATCCTTTATGTTTTATGATCCTTCAGTTTCCAACTTTAATCATGTCCAAGGTGAGTCTTTTTACACTTAGCATGCATGATATGAAAGTTTATTCTTCTTTGGTTTTACTTGTGCATTCACCCCATATACTCAGTATATTCAAGAAGTACTTACCCACATATATGTTTATGTGCTACATTGTCTTATAATGTAGGTTCTGGTGCTCGTTTCCAGTAGCACGATTGATCACGAGAATCACCTCCTATATTCTAGTATTTGGTGAGTCCTCAGAGTCCAAGGACCAAGTCTATTGGAGTTTCAAACCTTATGGATATTGCTTCACTTGTTTATTTTATTCATGGGCAAGTTGGGATCTGTCCCAGTGACTTTTTCATAAGATTAGAGGCTGGTCGAACAATGTTTATTTCAGCTAAAGAGATTTAATTAAGATTTCTAAGTTGTAAGATTTCAAAAGGGACATCTAAAAGTTGATTTTTTTCGGCAATTATGTATATCTCAGTCTACCTTTTCTATGAGTGTAGTGCCAATTAGATATCATGGGTTAGCTTGGGACTATTCATAGTATTAAGAACCTTGTGACGACCAGGGGATACTCCCAGGTCATTATAGAGACTCACCAATACAGTATATTATGATCAATCATCATGACCAACCAATAATCTAGGATAGGACAGTAATAGTGTATATTATATGTATATCATGTGACCAATAAGTGTGATACAACAGTCTCACTGATCAAGCGATAACCATACCCCATGTCCCATAGTATCCCAACCTTAAAATCACCCAAGAGATAGTACAATATGATGTAATATAATGAAATGAATACATAATATCATAAAAAGGGTTCACTTGTTATAATACAATATGAAAATAAGTATTCAAATATAATATCAACCATACAAAGGGATGAAATGTAATGGGATGATAGTGGGATACTGATAATGTAAGCTATCACATGGTCTCATATACACCTTCTGAGCTAAAACTTCTAGGATAGGACCCATGAAAAAAAGCAACCAATATACTATATATACCTTTAAAGACAAAACTTCCAGGATAGGACATCATGAGGGGAGCAACCCATATACTAACGTAATTTCATATCTCAATCAACCTTGCTGGTAGAAACCTTAATCAAAGGTTTTATAAGGTGATTCATTTTCTTTCAAAGTAAGTGTTTCTCAATATTACCCAATCTCATAAATATGAATGAATAAAATGAGGATGTATGTTCATAACCAAATCAATATGAAGATAATGAATCAATTCATAATGGTATAAATAAGCTTAAAATCTACTCAACATGTCAAAATATCATGATATAAACCATTGCATAGAACCACTAGAATAATAAATCATGTAAGACATCAATAATATTAATTCAAGTCCCTCTTTCAAGCATCACGATAATAATAAAGATAATCAATGATTAGATAAGGCCTATAATATCAATTCAAGCCCCACTCAGATATCACGATAATAATAAAGACAATTGATGCTTAAGTAAGGCCAATAATATTAATTCAAGCTTCCACTCAGACATCATAAGAATAATAAGGAAAATAAAGCATAAATAAATCTAATGATGGTCCCCACATGCACATTGCAATATAATAACCTCTATAGTCAATAATAATATTCACATAAGCCTCCACACCGGCAACACGAATATATTAACAATCCCAATAATGCAAATATAACAAAGTTATCCCAAAGATAACTTGTTTGATACAATAAGTTCCCTATTTTGCAAATATGACACCATTAGACTAGATTAGTAAAAGGATAACTACACTAGTTAACAATACGCTCTATGGTTCACCTTCATTTGCTAAACTAATAACTAAGCCACAATTTTCTTTCTTAACGACTTAACTATGCTACCATCTGTTAAATCCTGAGAGATTACTAAAGCCTAATAATTACATAAACTACTACAACTTATTCATACTCTAAGAATTTTATAACTCCCCAAAATCTGATCCCGAGGCATCACACGGTGCTCAAGGCTATGAGTAGCCCTAAGCTAACCCTTTGAGCCTGCTACTAGGTTAGAACCTTACTTTAAGATAAACTAATCAAGAAATAATGCTGTATTATACCAAAATTGAACTGAATAAACTGAAGAAACTATCTGAATAGCAAATACTGAAAGTCTATAAATAAACTCATAGTCTGACAAGCCTCTACTGCTAAGGAACTAGAGAGTCATTGGGTGTAACACCCTATACTTTTTCCTAGCTGAAATTTGCTCCTAGAATGTCAAGAACTATCTTAAAAGATAAATACTATTTTATTCTTATGTAATTTTCTAGATTTCGACTTTGCATTACGTAGGAAATTGAATAAGCTTCCCATCAATATAAAATTTGCCCAAATCCGATACCCGGGCAAAAAGTTATGGCCACTTTAGTAAGACAACGTACCACCTGAGCCATCAGTGCGTCGCATTTCCAGCAAAAATAGCAATTGTCAATTTCTAGTATTGTTCCTCGATATTGGCATATCGCGCCATAGAACCAGTTCACAAATGTCAATTTCCAGTGTACCAATGTGATTTCACCGGGTCGCGGTGCACTCCCAGTTTACAAGTAAAGTGGCAATGCGATACCACCACATTGCACCACAAAGAAATTTCCTAGTCATCATTTTCCAGTGGCCTAGCGCGATAGTGGCGGTTGCGTCAGGGCCTAAAATTGTCATTTTCAGTGACAATCCTTAAATTCGCCCAGGGGTAAGTTGGTATTTTTTCACGACCCTAGTCAGTCTAAACATAAAATTTAAACCCTAAATACCCCATTATCTTATTATTTTCTCACTTTCTCTCAAAAGTTAAAACATTCTCTCTCAAAGGGGTTAAACCCTAGTTCAAGAAATTAAGAACAAGCCTAAGTATTTCCTCCAAGAACCTTCAAGAAAGAATATTCCAAGGTATGTTAGATGTTCATCCATGGATCCTTACCTTCCATGGATCCCTATAATCCTTTTTCAAAATACAAGATCTGTGATTTATGATTTTCTTGTTTGAATTAGATTGAATTCATGTTCATGATGTTGTTTGAGATTTAATCCTTGATTAATGGTAGATTTCACGAAATTAAATAGCATGTATAGAAAATATATGATTATCTTGATAAACCCTTGAATTTATAAAGTGGTTAATGCATCTATGATGATTTAGTTTTCAATCCATGATTGTGATAAGATTCATGAAAATAGAATAGTATTTAGGGGAAAACTATGAGAACTGCATATTGAATCCATGAAGTAGCATGTTTGGGCATTGTAGTTGCCATATTTATATGTTATCCATTACTGTGTGCATGAAGTTATGCTCCCCAAGTGTTTGATAGAATGTCCATGTGAATAAAGTGATGAAATCATGACATGTTAGTATATGAACAAGCTTATGCCCTAAAAGTGTTTGATAAAATACTTATGTGAATTGACTAGTGAAAGCATGATATGTTATTATATGATCCCATCCATGTATAAGTTAATGCATTACAAGTGTTTGATGAAATGTCTCTATGATTGAATTATGACCAAGTGAACATTGTTATGTTATTCAAGATTATGCTTTGTTTTAATTTTCATGCTATCGAGTCTTGGGGATATTTAATACCCGATAATTTAGCTGTTTACCTAGAGCCAGTGTTAGTTACAGAATAGTATCAAACATGTCATGATCAGTAGTACTCTCAGTCCATTACAGAACTCAATAGAACTCAATGTATTACAGAACTTAGAAAAACTCAGTAATCTTAGTATTAGTCCAGTCCAGTTTAGTATACGCAGTTCAATGTCTTTTAGTTGGGAGTAAGATTCAGCACTGAGCGAGCCTAGAGATGGGGGTACATCCATTAGTTAGGACTGGGTCCCTAAAAGTAATCCCTATGTTCCAGAACTATGTATCCAGCATAGGTTATGAGATGTCACCCGTTAGGTAGGACTGACATACTCAGGGATTACCTGTTAGTTTAGGACTAATCTCAGGGGTCACTTGTTAGTTAGGACTGAATCCACAATAGTTGTCTTTACCCATGGCCTGGTACTGACAACCTTTCAATTGGGGTTACAGATTGGACCCCTATTAGTTCAGATTAGGGCATATCAATTAGATGATTACCTCCTATAATTTTAGTTTCAGTCTCCGTCTTCAGAATAGAACTCAGTTTAGTTTTATAGAATTAGGACTGTCAGATATAATCACTCTATTATCAGTAATCTTAGATTATCAGTATATTTAGCTATCAGATTCTGTTCCAGTATACTTAGTTACAGTAAGCATAATATGTTCAGTAGTTACAAATCCTCCATGTATGCTAATCCAGCTCTTGCATTTCATTTAGTTAGTTATTGTTTATGCATATAAACTCATGCATTAAGACTTACCTCATTTAGCATACCAGTACATTCCCACGTACTAATCACATACCCATTTCTTGCGCTATGATATTTCATATCATAGGTTCGGACGCTCAGGTTCTTGACCGTGCTTAGCCAAATTTAGCCATCAGTAGCAGATTTAGCAGTGAGTCCTCATCTATCAAGGATATAATTTTATTTCAGTACTTCTAATTAGCAGTATTTTAGTAAATGGAGTTATTTGGGAGATTGTCCCATCAAATCCACATTTAGATAGATTCAGTTAGAGGTTTTTCAGACTAGATTTTTAGATAGTATTCAGTTTTATAGATGTTATAGTTTATCAGTATTTCAAATGTTTTGAACCTTATGGCATTTCAGCCTATTTTTCATATTTATTTCAGTATTATTGTTCAGTGCTTACAGCAGATATCATTCATGGGTTAGCTTGTGGTACTTCGGGGTTGTAAGCATCATGTAATGACTAAGGGGTAGTCTTGGGTCATTTCAAACTTGGTATCAGAGCCTAAGGTTCAATAGTTTCCTAGGGAGTCTGAAAAGACACATCGCGTAGAGTCTTATGCATATTTGTGTAGCACGCCACACTTATGGACATGAGGCTATAAGATGTTTTAGTAAAAAGTTTCTATTTTTTCATGTCTCAGATCATTCTATAGAAAGGTCCTCTAAGAAAGTTATATAGATTCTCATCTTGCTCTATTCTTGCCAGCCTGCCTTATTTTCAAGGTGCCAAAAACAATTAAGATCAATCAATCCTTACAGATAGAGATTTCCTAGGAAGTTCCTTATAGACAGGTATGGGAATTTATATAGTCTTGAAAGTATCCCATCAGCACCCTTATGAGTAAGAAAGATTTCATTCATGATTCATGAAAACTCATGAATTTAGCCAAAGTCAGGTGTTCTTTTAGGTCCCTCCTCAGAATCCTATGATAGCATATGACCTAGATTTAAAAGCAAGGACCCAGAGGTTTAGCAGCAATAAAATAGGGGTAGTATTATCTAAATTTGTGTAGATTATATTTCATGGGGCTAGTTGCATGAAAGGTGAATTAGTAGGCTTGAGGCAGTGTATGCAAGAATTTAAGTTTATTGATTTGAAATATATATTATGGAGGTGATACTTGTAGGCTATGATGAAAGTAGTATGGTTATTAAGGATTTAGGGATATCCATGTTATGTTTTCCAATCTAAGTTTGAATTATTGAAGGTTGCGCTAATAAAAGGAAAAGTTGAAGATTCTAAGTTATTCAATGTTTAAGCTATGATATGATGATTGTTGGGGCTATAGAAATGATATGATGATTGTTGGGGCTATAGAAAGCTAAGAATTGTGTATCAAAACAAAGTACTAGAAGTGGACCTTACATTATCAAGGGTAGTCCTTTAGGACGAGTTCAGTGTTTATGAGTATTAGTGTATCTCAGACTCTAGAGCAAAGTGGCTTCAGTCTGATTTAGAGTTTATTAGGTTATTCACAGATTTATAATAATGGCTTTAAGCTAAGGAGGAGATGGTAGAACAAGTAACCAAGTTAGGCTTTCAGATTTTAGCAGTGATGTCAGTAATGTCAGTACTTATGCCTTACATGTCAGCTCTATGCTCATAGCTCATACTTGTGCACATCATCTAAAAATCATGCATGCTTATAGTTCCTAGTATAAGGAGTTTCATTTCACTCGGTATTCATTTCTAGAATGGTCTCAGTTATCATCTTCATTACAGTTTCAGTAACAATCTTAGCTCAGTAATCAGATCAGTACCTCCGTTTACAGACTATTTCAAAATCATGTTATGCTCTTGGTCTTGCATTCTTAAATAATATCGTTCTCATGAATTTATGCTCATTTATCTCATGTTACTCAGTCCATCTCTTCCTCATATTAATAGTACTCTACAGTTTCAGTCCAATTGTTCAGACTTAGTACAGTTTAGTCTTACATGCCTAGTATTCAGCTATCAATCATTTAGTTAATCAGACAAGTTAATATGGGTAAGCATTCGTGCTCAGCGCCTATATGAATATTTTTAGTATGAGTTAGTTCGTAAAGTCAATAATTTATTTTAGCAGTTAGGAGGACAAATTTAGATGGTTTTCCATCCTTCTATTTAGTTGCCTTGTCCCAAAATGGAACATCCTAGTAGTTGTGAGTTCAGCCCAATTTATGCATCAAGTCTCAGATTCAGATCCTAGATATTAGTCACGATTTCATTTGTAGGTTCCCCATGCACCGTCTTATGCTTTTCCTTAGTATCTCAATCAAGTCAGCATTCTTCAAGGGACATAACATCCCAAGGGAGAGATGCACTATAACTACCGAGCTATCTTGATCTAAACCTTTCAATTTCAGCCATAAGCTATGTACTCAAAGGCTCAATTCAATTCACGATATTCAGTTCGTGTATCACATTTCAAACCCGTTCATGTTCTCATGTTCCCATTCATACATGTTCAGTAAATGATCTTACAATTATCAGTGTTCTCAGCTTAAGGTAACAGTCTTCCTTAAATCTACTCAGTCCCATGTTCGATTCATCCATAAGTCTTAGTGTCAGTTATCATTGAATATTCAATCACGCATTCATTAATCCATTCAGTCATGTATTCTATGCATCAGATATGCATGTTCAGTATGGAAACTCAGTTTGTCAGTAGTTCAACCATGTAGTCATGTTTTAGTTTGCATATTCAGTCTGTTATCTCAGTCTATCAACATTTCTCAGCCCATCCAGTTTCATTCGAGGGTGAATGTTCCTAAAGGGGAGATATTGTAAAACCCCATACTTTTTTCTAGCTTAAATTCGCTCCTAGAATGTCAAGAACTAGCTTTAAAATTGAATATCATTTTATTCTTATGTAATTTTCAAGATGTTAACTTTTTATTGTGTAGGAAATTAAATAAGCTTTCCATCGATATAAAATTTTTCCAAATCCGACACCGGGGCAAAGAGTTAGGGCCATTTTAGTAAGACAGTGTACCACCTGAGCCATCAGCGCATCGCGGAGCCAGCCAAAATAGCAATTGTCAATTTCCAGTATTATTCCTTGATATTGGCATGTCACGCCATAGACCCAGTTCACAAATGTCAATTTCCAGTTTACCAATGTGATTTCACCGGGTTGCGGTGCACTCCCAATTTACAAGTAAAGTGGCAACGTGATACCACCACGTCCCGCCACAAAGCAATTTCCCAGTCGTCATTTTCAAGTGGCCTGGCGCGATAGTGGCACGTCTCTCCAGGGCCTAAAATCCAAATTTTTCTGTGAAGATCCTTAAATTATCCCAGGGGTAAGTTGGTATTTTTACACGGCCCTAGTTAGTCTAAACACGAAATTTAAACCCTAAATACTCCATTATCGTTTTATTTTCTCACTTTCTCTAAAAAGTTACAACATTCTCTCTCAAAAGGGTTAAACCCTAGTTTAATAAATCAAGTACAAGCCTAAGGATTTCCTCCAAGAACCTTCAGGAAAGAATCTTCCAAGGTATGTTAGATGTTCATCCATGGATCCTTACCTTCCTGGAGCCCCAGAATATTTTTTCAAAATACAAGATTTATGATTTATGATTTCCATGTTTAAATTAGATTAAATTCATGTTCATGATGTTGTTTGAGATTTAATCCATGATTAATGATAGATTTCACGAAATTAAACAACATGTATAGCAAATATATGATTATCTTGATAAACCCTTGAATTTATAAAGTGATTAATGCATCTATGATGTTGATTTGGTTTTCAATCCATGATTGTGATAAAATTCATGAAAATAGAATAGTATTTAGGGGGAAACTATTAGAATTTCATGTTGAATCCATGAAATAGTATGTTTGGGCATTGTAGTTTCCATGTTTATATGTTATCCATGACTGTGCGCATGAAGTTGTGCTGCCCAAGTGTTTGATAGAATGCCCATGTGAATAAAGCGATGAAATCATGACATGTTAGTATATGAACAAGCTTATGCCTTACAAGTGTTTGATAAAATGCTTATGTGAATTGACTAGTAAAGGCATGAGATGTTATTATGTGATCCCATCCATGTACAAGATAATGCATTACAATTATTTGATGAAATGTCTCTATGATTGAATTATGACCAAGTGAACATTGTTATGTTATTCAAGATTATGCTTTGTTTTAATTTTCATGCTATCGAGTCTTGGGGATATTTAATACCCGATAATTTAGCTGTTTACCTAGAGCCAGTGTTAGTTACAGAATAGTATCAAACATGTCATGATTAGTAGTACTTTCAGTCCATTACAGAACTCAATAGAACTCAATGTATTACAGAACTTAGAAAAACTCAGTAATCTTAGTATTAGTCCAATCCAGTTTAGTATATGCAGTTCAGTGTCTTTTAGTTGGGAGTAAGATTCAGCACCGAGCGAGCCTAGGGATAGGGGCACACCCGTTAGTTAGGATTGGGTTCCTAGAAACAATCCCTAAGTACCAAAACTACATAACCAACGTAGGTTATGAGATGTCACCCGTTAGGTAGGACTGACATACTCAGGGATCACCTGCTAGTTTAGGACTGATCTTAGGGGTCACCGATTAGTTAGGACTAACTCCATAATAGTTGTATTTACCCGTGCATGGTACTGATACACTTATAATTGGGGTTACAGATTGGACCCCTATTAGTTCAGATTGGGGCATATCAGTTAGATGATTACCTCCCATAGTTTCAGTCTTAGTCTCAGTCTTCAGAATAGAACTCAATTTAGTTTTACAAAATTAGGACTGTCAGATATAGTCATTCAGTTATTTGTAATTCAAATTATCAGTAGTCTCAGATTATCAGTATATTCAGTTGTCAGTTATCAAATTTAGTTCCGGTATACTCAGTTACAATAAGCACAGTATGTTCAGTATTTAAAAATCCTCCATGTATGCTAATCAAGCTCTTGCATGTCATTCAGTTAGTTATTGTTCATGCATATAAACCCATGCATTCAGCCTTACCTCATTTAGCATACCAGTACATTCCCATATTTCTTGAATGGTGGTTCTTGGAATTCTTGTGTTGGGAATCTTGAATCTTGAATTAATTTGGAAAAGGTATGGTGGAATCTTGGGATTTTTGAGGTTGATTGTTGAAGCTTAGGGTTTTTGGTTGAGAAAAATCTTGAGAAAAATCTCATAAGATGCTTGTAATAGCCTTAAATCTTATGTTTGGACGGAATTTGGGGCTAGGAAAAGTCTAAAATACCCCTTTTAACTTCTAAATGAAACTGAAAAAATAAATTGGGGTCCTGATTTAATGGCCCACCATGACGTGCCACTACCGCGGTGGCTCACTGAAAACTGACGAATGAGAAATTGGGGTCCTTCGCGATGCAGAGCTATCGCGTTGTTCCACTGGATTATGACACTTGGGACCTAGAATTCAACGCGATGTGCCACTATTGCGGTGCCCTATAGAAGTGCCATTTTGGCCTTCGACGCGATGCATCACTATCGCGTTAGGCTACTGTCATTTGACAATTGGGAAAATGGACCTATCCGTGACGCACTAATAACACGAAGGTCCACCAAAAATTGATAAATGGGAATTTAGACCTCGCTGCAATGTGCCAACATCACGGTGATTCACTGAAATGTGAAAATTATGAAATTTTGATTCACTGTGATGCGGTGACTACCCTGTTGGCACACTGTCAACTTAAAAATGCTCTAACTTCTTCATCGAGTGTCGAATTTGGGTGAATTTGGTATCGATGGAAAGATTATTTAATTTTCCAGATAATGAAAAGTTGAAATCTAGAAAATTCTATGCAAAACAAATATTAATAATTTTGGAAGACATCCCTTAACATTCTAGGAATGAATTTATGCTTGAATGTGGCTAGCAAAGTTGAGATGCTGAAAACTGAGGCCATAACTGGCATATACAACTGAAAGCATGACTCAATTGATTACAAATGCATGAACTATCAAATGAATGGATATATAATGTTGAAATTTAAACTGAAAAGAGATGATTTGAGGGATTTTGTTACCTTAAACTAAATCTGAATCTACGGTGAAAATATTAGGGTACTTGGTCCGCATATCTGCTTTTTCTTCCCAAGTGGGTCCCTCAACGAATTGATTTCACCAAAGAACCTTGACTAGGGGGACTTCTTTGTTCCTTAGTCTATGAGTCTGATGGTCAAGGATCTCAACTGGAATTTCTTCATAAGAGAGGCTATCATGAACCTCTGTACTTTTTAAGGGTACTACAACCACTGGATCACTAATACACTTCTTCAACAAAGATACGTGGAGCACAAGATGTACGAACGATAAATCTGTAGGCAACTGAAGCTCATATGCCACCTTCCTAAAACGGCTCAAAATTAGGAAGGGACCTATATAATGGGGACTAAGTTTCCTTTTCTTGCCAAATATCTTTACCCCCTTCATGGGTGAAACTTTTAAATAGACTAAATCATTAACTTCAAATTCAAGATCTCTTCTTCTTACATCCGCATATGAATTCTGATGAATTTGAGCTATTTTCAACCTTTCTCGAATCAACTTTACTTTATCCATATCTTTAACACCATATCTGGCCCTAACAACGCGACCTCACCCATTTCAAACTATTCGATAGGTGATCTACACCTCCTTTCATAATGTGCCTCAAACGGGGCCATCTGAATGCTAGCATGATAACTGTTGTTGTAGGCAAACTCAATCAACGGCAAATGCTTATCCCAACTACCCCTAAAATCTTGCACACACGCTCTCAACATATCTTCTAGAGTCGGAATAGTCCTCTCTTCTTGACCATCGGTCTGAGGATGAAAAGTAGAACTAAGATGAACTTGGGTACCAAGGCCCTTTTGAAAATCTTTCCAAAACTGAAAGGTAAACTGAGTACCCCTATCTAAGATAATGGACAAGGGCACTCCATGCAATCAGACTAATTCTCAGATATATAAATTAGGATAATCCATAACTATATAGGATGTATGAACTGGCAAGAAATGCGCTGACTTATTCAATATGTCCATAATAACCCAAATTGAATCATGAGGATGATGTGAATGGGGTAACCCTATTACAAAATCCATAGTCACCTATTCCCACTTCCAAGTAGGAATACTGAACTCTTGCAAAAAACAACCAGGCCTTTGGTGTTCTACCTTAACTTGTTGACAAGTTGTATACTTGGCTACAAACTCTGCTATGTCTCTCTTCATACCGCTTTACCAATAGATTTCTCGCAAATTTTGGTACATTTTTGTAATTTCCCATATTTTTTCAAGCTTAAATTCGTCCCTAGAATGTCAAGAATTTGATTCAAATATAAATAAAATTTATTTCATGTGGAATTTTCAAGATTTTTAATTTTTATTGTGTGGGAAATTGAATAAGCTTTCCATCGATACTAAATTTACTTAAATCAGACACTCAGTGAAGGAGTTATGATATTTTTTAGTTGACAGTGTGTCACCTAGACTCTCAACACGTTGCAGAGCTAAGAAAATTGGCAATTGTCAAATTCCAGTGGCCCTTGATGATAGCCCCGCATTATGGATAAGACCATTTTCCCAATTGTCCCATTCGAGTGAGACTCCACAATTTTGGCGCGTCGCGCCAAGAGACAACATGGCAGTCCAAAGGGCACCACAATTGTGGCGTATCATGGTGAGCGTCCAGTTCTTGTTCGTCCCTTTTTCAGTGAGCCACCGCGATTATGGTGCATCACGATGGCCACCCAAATCAGGAAAATGTACATTTTCCTGTTCTGTTTAAAAGCTTAAAGAGGGTATTTTTGTAAAACCCCAACCCCAAATCTGTCTAATAATACAAGATCACTCATATTTTAGAGCACATTATGCATTATTCATCATTCGCTCTTAAAGAAAAATTCCAGTTCATCAACTTTCTCTGCAAGAAAGCCAAGATTCCTCCATTAACTCTCTAAGATAACTCAAGATTGAGATTTTCCAACATAAAAACACTAAGAAATCCTCTCTAAAACATCAATAGGAATCAAAGATTTAAGCCTTTTATCAAAGATCATCAATTAAGGTATGTGGGGTTTGAACAAAAATAATTCTTCCATACCCAAAATTATGTTTTTCAACAAATTTCTTATACTTTGAAATTGGGTTTACACCCAAAGTATCTTATTGATGAGTTTGAGTATGATAAGATTGAATTTATGAAATTCCATATTTATTTTGAGTTAAAAAATACTCTCTTATGATTTTGAATACCAGGAGCATGATTTGAGATATTGTTTACAACTTTTGCATTAAATTGAGCATGAGATTATGATTTAAAGTTATTACCTTGATATTATTGATGAATTTTAAGAAGCTTGCAAAGCATGAGGTTTTGCCAAGCATTTACATGGTTTGACGAAATGGGATTTAGGACCTAGTTTGATATATTGATATTCAATTATATAAACAGTATTTGATCTTTTGATCCTCAAAATGAGTTTTGGAATCCACTTTACAGAATCTTTACAGACTACAGAAAGCAAAATAGTTTTATTTACAAATTTATTTAGATAAATGCATAATTGGTTTCATAATAAACCTTTATGTGAGTTTTAAAGTGAATTTTCATGAGATGAGCATAGCTAATTAAAGGGAGTAGTATTTAGCATTGAGTTGGTTATGATTGCCAGGTCTCATGCCCCAGAAATATGTGCCACCATAGGATTGAGATTTGAGTGCTCATAGTTGGCAGAGTTGTGATCACTTTAGCTGAGGTTATACTCCCTAGCAAGAGTATGACACCTCTCTCCAACGTGAGGTTTCTTTCTTAGAAGGATGAGAGGTTGGACTCCATGTAGCTCGCATGGTTTATGTTGGTTAAGAGAACCTCCCTTAAGATAAAATGTTTTTTCCTAAAGCTTTGAAAGATTTTAAGAATAGCTTTAAAGTATCTCTCTTTAGATAAAGTGTTTTTCCTTAAAGTTTAAAAGCTTACAGACTATAAATTCTAGAACAGAAAAGCTTATAGAAACTAAGTGTAAAGGCTCACAACCTATTTTAGATTATGCTTTACAGAATGATATTAACTACAGTTTTCAGTATTCAGATTTCAGATTTAGAGTGAGTCCTTTCTATACTTAGATAACATGATTTAAAGGGAGAATACAAGTAAAACTTTTAGAACTAAATGTTATGACTCACTAGATTTATAAAGCATGATTTGTTTCTCATGATTATTATTTTCAGCATTTTAGATATTCCAGGTTATGTGAGTCATTTACATTTAGCATGCATTGATTTATAAATTATGATGATAATATGATGTTTTACTCATACATTTCACCCTCATATACTCAGTACATCCTCAAAGTACTGATCCATATATATATGTCTATGCGCTACATTGTCTCATAATATAGGTACAAGTTTAGTATTCATATTCAGATTCAGACAGTTACAACTTTCAGCCAGCAAGATGATGAGTCCTCATATTTCGGGGACTTCAGTTAGATTTTTTTATGTTCTTTACTTTCTTAATCATATGTATTGATTAGTGATAGTTGGGGTCCCATCCTAGCTATCTATAGTCAGTATAGTAGAGGCTTCACAGATGTCAGTTAGAGTCAGTATGTATTTTCACTCCCTCTTTTAGACTTTATCAGAATGTAAAAGTCATATTAGTATTGTATTTTCTCATATTCCACCATTATTATGTTTCTGCATTGTAAATTCAGTCGTTTTATGCATATTATTCAGTTGCTTATGAGTTATACCAGTAGAAGGGTTAGCTTTGGACTACTTGTGGTCCTAAGCACCGTGTGACATCTCGAGATAGATTTTCAGAGTGTTACAAACTTGGTATCATAGCACAAGGTTCAAGTATCTTAGGGTGTCTGTGAAGCCGTGTCTAGTAGAGTCTTTCAGAATGGTACAAAGACGTTTGTACTTTTCTTCAAGAGTCTACAGGGCATTTAGGAAATATTTTCCTTCTTTCAAGTCTCAGATTATGCTATAGGAAGGTCCTCTAAGAAACTTATATAGATTCTCATCTTGCTCTATTTAGACCATCTCTGCCTTATTTTCAAGGTAATAGAAATAGTCAAGCTTAAATCCTTATAGATAGAGCTTTATCAGATAGTCCCCACAGATAGTTGTGGGATTGTACGCAGGCTCAAAAGTATCTCATTAATGCTTTTAATTTTTGAACTTTGAAGAACTTTATTCATATTCATGGAAATAGTGTACTAAGACCAAGTCAGATGTGCTTTCAGATCCCTCTTCAGAATTCATAATGTCAATCTATACTTCCCCATCTATGACTTATTCTTGAGATAAAATAATTAGCAAGTTCCAATTCCTTCCCAGATAATGCATTCAGATTTGCTAGCAGAAGTTTCAAAAGTCACACAAAGGGCTTGAGAAAAGCTCTCTAGTGTGTCATAAGTTTCTTGAATTGAAAGTCTATGTTCTCACCCTTATGAGTTATTCAGTTGATACCGAATTAGGTATGCGTTTAGATTCCTCATTATTCCTACAGTACAGATAGTGCTCGTGAATGGAGATAGTATGCACCTCGATTGTTAAATGTAGTGTGCATTTGAGGAATATTATAAACTTCAGTATTATGATTTATGAATAGTAGAACCTTATTATAGTTTGAAGTATGGGTATAAAAGAGTAGTGGCGAGAAAAATATGAATGTCGATTGATAGAAAGTATAGAGATAAAGCTGTGCATGTTAACTAGTTGTGTTAAGGTGATATGTTCTTGTGTGTTAGTTTAGTGGAAGGAAGAATATGAGTTATTAGTTAAGGTAAATTGTTGTTGCTTGAAGCACATATAGAGTTATTGGTGGTAATTGCTGTGTTTGAAAAGTATAGGATATTAATGAAGTGTTTGGTGGTTTAGTATCATTTGTTTAGGCTCTCTAGTTTAGCCAAAACTCGTTGAGCGATGATAGTAATTTAGAGGTATTGTGTAGAAGGGTAGATAGTAATGAGGTGTAGAAGGAAGATGTGTTGATGGATTTTGATAAGATAGACCATATGATTATGATCGATTATTGTTGTTATGAGATTCTAGTGGACTAGTGTTTCTTGATGTTTTATTTTATAGCTCTCAAGCGAGAATTATATGTGAGGTTGAGTTGTTGAATTATGTTAGCACTAGACATTAAGTTTGAACAGTTGATGGTCATCAAAGTGGATGTAATGATTTCTTGGTTAGTGATGCTAGTTGAATGGAAGTAATTTAGTAGGATTGAATAGTGTATGCAAGAGTTTGAGTTCAGTTATCTGTAATTAAGTATAATGTTGTATGTATGAAGAAGAAGTATCCCCAAAGTGATTTGGGGTTGCATTATTTTCTAAGGTTATTACGCGTTGTGTGTGATTAGTAGTACCGTTGAGTTGCTAAGTGGAAGGAAATTAGTTATATATACATATATGACGTTCTTAATAGCAAAGTTAAGGAGTTATAGGTAGATGATGTTGAGCCTTTTTGGTATAATCTTGATTTTCATGGTTTAGAAATACAAGTTTAGAGATGTGATATTAGTAAGCTATGACAAGAGCAGTTTGGTTTATTAAGGTTGATGATATCTGTGTTAAGTGTTAGAATCTAAGTGTGAGTCCTTGAGGATTAAGCAAACAAAAGTAAGAGTTGAAGCTTTAGGTAGTGTGAACTCAGGATATGGTGATACCCAAGAATATTCTAAGTTAGTAAGTGTTCAAAATATTATGTGATGACTAATGGGGCTATAGAAAGATAGAGTTGTACCTCGGAAGGAAGTATTAGAAGTGGGTTTTACACTTTCAAGTGTAGTTTTTTTGATTAAGTTTATTATCTGTGTGTACTATTGTGTTCCAGGCTCTAGAGCGCAGTGAGTGTGGTTCAGTTTAGAGTTTAGTAAGAGTTCCACAGACTTAGAGTGATGGCTTAAATATAAGGGAGAGATGATGCCAAAGTCAGACTTCCAGATTCTAGTAGGTGATGCCAGTGTAGTATAGAAAGTTGGTAAGAGAGGATGATGCTCGACCCATTCTCACCTCAGTACAAAGTTTTGTAATTTAGTTATTCCGATATTTACTCATGCCTCACATGTCATTTCCCTTACCATAGTTCATATTCCTGCATATAATAGAGAGTCATGTACTCTCCCAGTTTCTAGTACGAGGAGTTCCAGTTCATCCATCAGTCGGAATCACATTCCATCAGTTGTGAATTCCAAATTTAGGTCATGCAGCTCATGACTCATGTGCTCTTGCTTTACAACATGTTCAGTTCTAGTACTCATGCAATACCCTTAAAGGTCAGCAAAATTTAGAGTTACATCATGTACGTCCTTAGATTTGATCTCTTTAATGAACCCATATCGTGAATACTCTATTCCTCAGGCCTCAGTAAGGTTTCATGTTACTCATAGTATCCCTTCATATTTCAGACCCTATATTCCACCATTGGGGGATCAACTATAATACCCTCACTAGAAATAATATGATCGAGGAAAGCAACTGACCTTAGCCAAAATTCACATTTGCTAAATTTGGCAAACAACTGGTGATCTCTAAGAGTTTGTAACACAATTCGGAGGTGGTCTGCATGATCATCCTCACTACGAGAGTAGACAAGAATATCATCGATAAAAACTATAAAAAACATGTCTAGATATTGTTTTAACACTCGGTTTATCAAGTCCATGAAAGCTGTCGGGGCATTGGTTAGCCCAAAGGACATGACTAGAAACTCAAAATGACCATAGCAGGTCCTGAAGGCTGTCTTCGGAATATCGCATTCCCTTAATTTGAGTTGATGATAGCCGGATCTAAGGTCTATCTTTGAGAAATAAATTGCACCTTGGAGTTGGTCAAATAATTTGTTAATTCTAGAAAGAGCATATTTGTTCTTGATTGTGACTTTATTCAACTGACGATAGTCAATGCACATACGCAAAGAACTATGTTTCTTTTGGATGAATAGGACTAGAGCACCCCAAGGAGAAACACTAGGTCTAATGAAGCCTTTGTCTAGAAGATCTTTGAGTTTCCCTTTCAACTCCTTAATTTCGGCAGGAGCCATACGATATGGAGGAATAGAGATAGGCTGGGTATCAGGAAGAATATCAATTCCGAATTCTATTTCCCTATCGGGAGGTATCCCTGGAAAATCTTTAGGAAAGACATCAGGAAAATCATTAACTATACTAACTGACTGAACTGTTAGAGTCTCAGACTTAATGTCTTTGACTCAAACTAGATGATAGATGCACCCTTTAGAGATCAACTTTTTGGCTTTAAGATAGGATATGAAATGACTCTTGGGAGACACTGAATTACCTGACCACTGTAATGCTAGATCATTGGGAAACTAAAACTTTACCACTCGGGTGCGACAATCTATAGATGCATAACAAGAATAGAGACAATCCATACCAAGAATAATGTCGAAGTCAACCATGTTTAATTCTATCAAATCTGCTAACATGATCTTATAAAGGATAGTAATAGGACACTTTCTATAAATCCTTTTGGCAACAACTGATTCCCCTACTGGTGTAGAAACTAAGAAAGACTCAGCGATTTTCTTAGAACTTATCTCAAAATTCACAGCAACCAACAGGGTCACATAAGAGAAACTCAACCCAGGGTCTAACAACACATAAAAATCAAAATAGAAGACACGAAGCATACCAATAATAACATTTGTGGAGATCTCCTTCTCCTGGAGGGATGGTAAAGCATAGAATCAATTCTGGCACTGACTGCCACTGGTACTAGATGATGCACCCTGATGAGGGGCTGGGTGAGCTGCAGGAGCTGGTGCACTGGTAGCCCCTCTCTGAGGAAGAACATCTCTATTTCCCTGCTTAGAATACGAGCACTCTCTAATTCTATGACCTAACCTTTCACGACCAAAACAACCCTTTGTCCAGCCAAGCACTCACCAAGATGAGCTTTACCACACTTAGCATATGGAGATAATTGGGCTTACTGCTCACACTATTCTGGGACCTAGACACAAAAGACTTATCCCACTACTCCTGTATACCTCTGGGAGTGGGAGCACTAGCTGAAGACGGCGCTGGCAATGGAACATGACTTTGAAACTATGACCGGTTTCCCCTTTCAGACCTTGACTAACCATACTCAAACTGTCCTATTCTAGCCTTCTTATTTTCTCTCTCTCTTCCCTTCAATTTCTCTGCCTCGATCTACTGGGAATGAGCCATCAACCTAGCAAGATCCATATCTCTGATAAG
Source organism: Capsicum baccatum var. pendulum (assembly GCA_030864225.1). NCBI lineage: Eukaryota > Viridiplantae > Streptophyta > Magnoliopsida > Solanales > Solanaceae > Capsicum > Capsicum baccatum. The sequence continues at coordinate 66,059,510 of CM061558.1, read as the reverse complement.
AATAGAATTCCTAAACTCCTTGACTACCGATCCCAACACTCTAATAATGAACTTACTCATACTAGATCTGGGGTCAGCTATCAACTCGGGAGCATACTTAGATAACTGGTTGAACTTAAGGTAGTACTCCTTCATAGTCATTGAGCCCTTCCTCAGGTTTATGATCTCCTCAACCTTGGCATCCCACAACTCACGCAGAAAGAACCTGTCTAGAAAAGCATCTTGGAATACCTGCAAACTCATGGGAGCTGCATTCTCACCCCTACCTTTCTTCCATATGATAACCCAATCATAAGCAATATATTTTAACCTATATGAAGCCAATTCTACACTCTTCTCTTCAGTGACATGCATGACTTGGGTGATCTTTTTCACCTTATCAAGATACAATTGGGGGTCCTCACCTATTTGTGTACCAAAAATTTCAAGCGAATTCATCCTTATAAAGTCATGAAGTCTGGCTGCAGCTAAATCATCTCCTTGTTGATGTGGAACTGTAGCCTGATTATTGTCTTGAACATTAGCGGTTATAGCTTAGGTTAACGTCTAAAAGGTATCCCAAAATTAGGCATACAACACATTCTCATTTAGGGGATCAACAGACTGGGGTGGCTGGTTATTATTCCTATAGAAATTTACTCTACGAGGAGGTATATTCTGTCATGAAAGAGCATGAGTTAATAGTAGATAGAGATAGCTGTAAGCATAATGGATTATGAAAGAAAGAGAAGCTTTTCCTAAAATGCTTTATAGCCTCTTGCTCATAGATGTGGCGCACTTCACACCTATGATCAAGACTCTACGTAACGTGTCTTATCTAACTCCCTAGGGCTGTCTAAACCTTAGGATTCAATAATAAGTTTGTAACGCCCCAAATCTGATCCTGAGACATCACACGGTGCTCAAGGCTACGAGTAGCCCCAAGCTAACCCTTTGAGACTGCTACTAGGTCAGAACCTTACTTTAAGATAAACTAGTCAATAAATAATACTATATCATACCAAAACTGAACTGAATAAACTAAAGATACTATCTGAATAGCTGTAATACCCTAGGAAATTTTTCGTTGAAATTTTATGCATAAACGTGTTGGGTTCTATCTTCTAGAATGAATTATAAATTTTTCATGTGAAATGTCTTAGATTATGACCCACCATTGCGTAGAGTATCTAATAATATTTCCAATGATATGTGGATCATCCAAAATGGACACCCGAGCGACAAGTTATAAACATTCTGATCGAATCGTGAATAGTAGTAAATAGTAAAACGTGCAGGAAAAAGTACTGACGCCTGGATTATTTTTTCTCCAAATTTAAATGATCATAAATCCTTGTACATAATGATCTGGGTGATCTACTATATATCAATGAAAATCTCTACGAGTCCTCTTTCCAATGAAATTGGTTTCCCAATTTGTCTATCGGAGTAAAAAGTTATGGTCGATCTACTTCAGCCTATCAAAAGTAAATTTTTGGATCAACTTCAAATGATCATAACTCCTCGTACACAATGATCTGGGTGAGATACTATATATCAAAGAAAAGATATGAGAGTTCTCTTTCTAATGAAATTGGTTTCATCTAATTTGAATATCGGAGTAAAACGTTATAGATGATCTACTTCAAACTATCAAAACAGTCCACCAAAGAACAGATTCGAGATTTTTTTTGATTTTTAGGGGCGTTTTGGTCATTCCCCTTCACTCAAAATCCGTCCAAACCCTATATTAAAGCCTATTAGAAGCATTATATGTTATATTTCATCTAACTCCCTCAAAAAGAAAACCCTAAGCTCCTACATCCAACTTCAAGAACCTCTAAAGTTCACCATTAATTCTGCAAATTTATTCAAGATTCCAAGTTCCTAGTTGAAGAACTCTAAGAACCATCATTCAAAGGCACAATTAGTATCTCAAAAATGAGTATCGATCTAAAGTTCATCATTCAAAGTATGTGGGGGTTTTTCAACAAGAACTCTCTTTCATTCTTGTGCCCAAAAGTAATTTCTTTACAAAGACATGATTTTTATTTGATTTTTATGAATTTAAAGCATGAACCCATATCTTATGATGATTATTATGAAATCTTGATGTTTATGATTTTGAAAGATGAATTTACATGTGTGGTGATATAAAGCATGAATCTTGAACGATATTTATCATGATTTTGATATTTGGGTCGTGAATCCCCATTGGAAATTGTGTTTTTTTGGAGAAAGTGTGTGTTATAAGCACGTTGATGTTGAATATTTGAGATATTTTGAATGATTTGACCTTTTGGTCTTAATGGAGTAATTTTGAACTCGAGTGTGAAAGAAATCCACAACGTGGTTGATTTTGATAGATGGGAAGCATGATGGCTCCCGATGTATATTTATATATTACTGAAAATGCTTTGTTGTGGCTTGTATTTGAAATGGTTTGAGCTAAGTCCGGGAGAAATCTTTAGCACCGAGTGGGAGGTATAAAGCGACCTTACTTCCCTAGAACTACGTGCCCCCGTAGGAGTAAGCCTGAGGCTAATTTATATAGTGATCACTAGTTTGTGTGGATTTGATATCGATAGTCCTACTCTGATGGCAAGGATAGTACGGATCTCCCCAACGTAGGTTGTACGTTGGACACCATGTAGCTCACATGGTTTATATCGGTTATAGAATCTCCCAGTGTGTGTTTTTTCTCGTGTCTATGGTGAATAGTGAAGTGATTTGAAAGTAGAATTGTGAAAGTTATTCTTTTGAAAGATTTAAATGATATTTAAATTATGAGAATTGATATTCTTGGTGAACTGAAAGTGATTGACAAATTATATGATGACTCACATATGTTATTGTACTTATTTCATCCTCTCATGATTATGATGATTGTATTCGGGCTATGTGAGTCTTTCATACATCCTGCATATTTCTTATAAATATTTATGATGATGATGTTTATACAACTGCATACACCCCCATATACTCGGTTCCTTTCCATGGTACTGACCCACATCTTCGGATATGGGCTGAATTTTCTTAGAATGTAGGTTCAGGTGCTCAGTTCCAGGTTCGACAGTGATTCTTCAGGTACGCTGTTCTACATCCTCTGTTGTGGTGAGTCCTCATGTTCCGAGGACGTGATGTCTGATGTTGGTTTCACGGAATTGTTTACATTTGATAACTGAGTATGAGTCAGTTGGGGCATGTCTCAATGGCTCGCTGGTTTTATTGATTTTTTTAGAGGCTTGTCAGACTAGTATAAATGTTGGGAGTTGACTAATAAGTCGTATTTTGTTATCTTTCTGAAATTCTTTTATTCTTAGATGATGATTACTCTGTTGATATTTGAGGGTTATTTATGGAAACCCCGTTGGATTTGGGTTGAACTGAATGAAAATGGCTCAAAGGGTTAGCTTGGGGCTACTCGTAGCCTCAAGCACCGTGTGATGTTCCGGGACCCATTTTTCGGGGTGTTACAATAGAAAATACTAAAAGTCTGTAAATAAACTCGTAGTTGACAAACCTCTACTGCTAAGGAACTAGAGAGTCATTGGGATAGACCCCTAGCAGACTCAGAATAATCTGAAACAATAAATCAACTACTATGAAAGCTGGAAATCTGAAGAAGTAGGCCCTCGAATCATGAGGACTCACCAACTGTGAGAGCGCAGATAGAGATACTTGAACTACTCATACTGCTGATACTGAGCACCTGAATCTACATTATAAGACAATGTAGCACATAGACATATATGTGGATTTGTACTTTGAGGATGTACTGAGTATATGGGGGTGTAATACATAAGTAAGACATCATCATAATTAGAAAGTAAATGCATGCTGGATATATATGACTCACATAAGCTTGATTATCTAAAATATAGAAATATAAAATCATGTATAACAAATCATACTTGTAAATTTAGTGAGTCGTAACACTTAGTCTTATAATAGCTTTTCTATCATTCTTTTCTTTTGAAACTTAGATGCTTTGGGAGCTTTGGAAATCTTGGAACTTTGGGTCTTAGGGAGTTTCTTCTAACCAATAAAAATCATGTAAGTTGACATAGAGTCCAACTTCTTGCCCACATTGGGGAAAGCTGTTCTACCCTTGCCATAAAAAAAAACTTTAACTTAAGTTATCACTATCTTAGCCTACTATGGGCATTTAAAATCTACGGTAGCCCGTAGTTCTGGGGCATGAGACCTTGGAATCATACCCAACTCGGTGATAAATACTACTCCCATACTTATTACTCAGAACTTTTAGAAAATCCACTTTAAATAGACTAAAGGTTAGTAATTAAAATCAATTATGCTTCTCTTTGTTTTAAATCATAAATCGTATGAATAATGTGGATTCCTATCTTAGCTTAGGATCAAAATATCAATCTTTTGCTTTTGAAAGCACTAATCAAAACTTGTCATTAGGACTTGAGATCATAATCTCATTATAAAATCATCAATAGTACTTAAATCTCAAAGTATAAAGCTTTAATACATCAATAATTACATCAATAATCAGATTTAAACTTCATGCTCAATAATCATCTTAAAAGCTTTCAACAATCTCAGTCAAGATAATGGTATGTAACTCATAATACGAATCTTATAATTTCAAACATGAACATATGTAAATTTCTTGCAATTGGAGCCTTAAATATCATTATAATTTCATAAACTAAAATAATGGGGATTTGGGTATCAACCCTAACTTAAATTTTATGGGAAATCATAGATTATTCAGTAAAATTGATACCATAATTAAGTTTTGTCCACAAGGATGAAAGATTTAACTTTGTTCAAAACTCCACATACCTTGGATGATGAACTAGGTGAAAAACCTTGCTTTTGAGCCTTTATTTGTGCTCTTGAATGATGGTTCTTGGAATTATTGTGTTGGGAATCTTGAATCTTGAATTGATTTAGAAAAAGTATGGTGGAATCTTGGGATTATTGAGGTTGATTGTTGAAGCTTAGGGTTTTTGGTTGAGAGAAAATCTCATAAGATGCTTGTAATAGCCTTAAATCTTGTGTTTGGATGGAATTGGGGGCTGAGAAAAGTCCAAAATACCCCTTTTAACTTCTCAACAAAATTGAAAAAAATAAACTGGGGTCCCGATTTAATAGGCCACCGCGATGCGCCATTATCGTGGTGGCTCACTGGAAACTGACAAATGGGAAATTGGGGTCCTCTGCAACGCGGAGCTATCGCGTTGTCCCACTGGATTTTGACTCTTGGGACCTTAACTTCAAAGAGATGCACCACCATCATGGTTCCCTATAGAAATGCCATTTTGGCCTTCGGCTCGACGCACCACTATCGCTTTGGGCTACTGGAATTCAAAAATTGGGAAAATGGACCTCTCCATGATACACCAATATCGCAGAGGTCCACTGGAAATTAAAAAATGGGAATTTGGACCTTTCTGTGATGCACCAACATCGTGGTTGTCCACTGGAAAGTGACAATTATGAAATTGTCCTTCATAGCGACGCGGTGATTGCCTAGTTGACACACTGTCAACTTAAAAATACTCTAACTTCTTCACCAAGTGTCGAATTTGGGTGAATTTGGTATCGATGGAAAGATTATTTAATTTCCCACAAAATAAAAAGTTGAAATCTAGAAAATTCTATTCGAAAAAAATATTAATCATTTTGAAAGACATTTCTTAACATTCTAGGAACAAATTTAAGCTAGAAAATGTTCGGGGCATTACATGTTTACAAGATCTTAATCATTCCATCCAACAACATAATAGCATAATTATGCCCTAAATAGTCACTAAAACCCAATCATCATATCAAAATCTACTTAAACATGATTCAAGATCCTTAAATAAATACCTGATATCAATTTAATCAAGATCAATAAGTTACCTATCTATAATCTACCCTAAACATATTTGCAAATAGCGAGAATAAATAAGATAAAGTATATCATTACAACCTATCAAAATACTTTGGTATCTGTGTAGATACTCTTTATTTCCTCTAATCGAGAACCCTAAACTATTAGTGATTCAAAAAACACAAGCAATTAATCACATAACAAACACGTCAGTAAAGAGTCAAGGGTAAATCTCATCTTTAATTAAAGAATATCTGTAGAGACAAAATATAGTCTAAAGCATCAACCGAAGCTCCACTCTCCTAAATCATCACCAAATACGTGTAATCTATTCAAATATGACATCTAGACATAAAGACAAAACCAACCGTACCCATATTGATGTACTTTAGTTCTAGGTCCAAAATCACTTTGAAAATCAACCCCAAAACAAATAGGTGACACTAAAATTTTTGTAAAAAATTATGTTTTTTGTATTTTAAGAGTTCTAAATCTAAAGCTCAGTAAAAATTGAGTAGGAATTGGGTTAGAGATCACCAAAATATTAATACTTCACTTTACCGGTAAAGCCCAAGATCTCTATTACCAAATGTGATTTAAAATAAGAAAATTTGGAAAACTTTTGTTAAAATTAGTTTACCCACGATACAAGGACCTTGAATTCCAAAAACCAATAAAAATTTATTTTAAATTAACCTTCAAAATAAGAACTTTTGATTTCATAGCATTGGGTTTAAATATTAATATTATGAATCAAAATCTTAAAAAAACAAGATGAATAATTTTGAAAAATGAATACAAGGAAGGTAGAATCACATACCCAATGATTATACGAAAAAAACGTATTGAGAATCACCTCAATTGGAGCTTCCCAACTCTCAAAAGTCAATTTTTAGTAAATGATGAAGTATGAAATTTATAGTATGTTCATGTGTTATTCTCGTTGCTAAACCCACTTTCCAGTTACTAAAATTCTCTTTTTCTGATCACTAAAAGTGTGCACCCACAATCTTTTACAAAAACAACTTTTGTTTTCCTAAAACAGACACGATAGCGAAATATCCAAATTATTTTTTTAATTGCTAAATAATGATACAAATGTACTCATCCAATTGGAACTCAATTCCATGCACGTTTTCCTAGTCAAATATTATTTTTGCTGGTTAAAAAATTATTTCATGTTCCGTAGTAAAAACTCAATCGCAACTTATCAAAATTACACCAAATATTTTAAATCAATCCTATAATTCATGCTCAAAAGTTTTGAAGTTTCAAAATAATTTTTTGATCTTTAAAACTATTAACGAACCTTTTTGTTGACAAATTTTACTTTAACATGGCCAAAGCACCAAAATGTTTAAGAACTATTACAGAACCTCTTAAACACAAACCAAATATGCTAATAGCTAATGACATTCTAGACTAAGCGATGCAGTTGAAACTTTCAACATAGGTCGTTATCGATAAATTACCCCCAAAACCAACTCTATGCATCTTAAACCCAATTTCTCATCTAAAGACTCAAAATCAAATCAAAAGCCTCAGAATCCAAACCAACCCTGCTACTAATCCAGAATCGATTATCTGAATTTAATAGAACTGATGAAACTCTCATCCAATGCTCGAACCATAGAATGTTGACCAAAATCAACTATATCACTTTACCAGTCATAAACACAAACTCACATAAATCACTCCCAAATACTTCAGGGTTTGAGTCAACAATTAACACAACTCACAAATAAAATAAGACAACTATAGAAACGGAAAAAATAATCAAAATATAGAAAATAAAAATCAAAAATCACCACAAGAATTATTATACCCCCTGCATAGTTCCAATATAGCAATTGTGATCTGTGAATATTAGTGGAAACATTTTCTTGGTAGTCTATTAAGAATTATGCAGTCTTTTTAGTTTGAAAGGTTTAGAAGTTGGTACGGTTGATTTTTTTCAAAATATTATTTTTAGATTTGTAGGATCTTTGGTTTGGGTTCTATGGCATTCAAATTTATTATGAGTAGTTAGTGGAAAGTTATTATCAAGCATAGAAATGAATTTGTTCAATATTCATTAAAGATGAACTTTGTTCGATGATCTAACGATTCCATTGTGTTCGGCATTGTTTTTTGTTTAGTAGACTGGACGATTTTTGTTCCTAGAGTTTTGAATAAATTACATGACTCCGTCGAAACTTTTGGACTTAAAGGTTTGTTGTTATTTTTTTGTTAGTGGTGAAGGATGTATCTTTATTTTAGTTCATGAAGGGTACGAGGCCCATGCATCACTATTGCGGTGGTCTAGGTCACGATTGCAAAGGGTTACCAGTCCGATTTAGGTCAATAGAAATTTATTCACCACATCTTTGATCGCGGGGATCGGGTCAAGGTTAGCATCTCAACTGCAATGATCTTTCTATGATTGAAATGAAGGAATCTTTTGAATAGAATTTCGATCCCCATAACTTGATTTTTGAAGTTCAGAAACTCAATTTCGGGAGATTCAATAGATGTTTTGCAAAAATTCTTCTTTAGGTATGATTCTTATACTATTTTCACATATTTGTTTAATAATATATTTTGTTATTTCATCTTCAAATATTAGGTTTTCAATTGAGAAATTTGGAGACTTTAAGGTAAGTTTAAGAAATTTTGATGATTTGGAAATCATTTTAACTTTATTTTTTTTAATGAAATTTCATATTTGAGTCTCTTAAGTTATGAGTAACGTAATTTTTAAATAAAATTCTAATTTTACCTTTATGGACTCGGGGTTGACTATTGGTTTGAGATTTTGGAGCTGAGATTTGAGGGTAGAAATCTGGGTGTTTATGATTTCATTTCTTATGTAGAATACACATTTGATTAGATTGGACTCGTTTGGCGGCTCTATGAAAGGTTAAATATTCGACGTGAATTTTTAGATTTTCTTTAGGGCATTATTTGATTCTCATTGAAAGTGTTTGCATGCTAGTTCCTTGTAAGAGGAGTAATTGGCAGATGTAGGGTCATAGATGAGATGACAAGCATCTAAACTTGTACCAGTGTTTTGCAAAAGGTTAAAATGAATAATTGACTTGATTAGACTGTCTTCCCTTATTCTTGATATATAAAATAATGTGAAAAGGGGGTTAGTGATATTATTGGACATGATTGTCATTGATTGTACCTCCCATTATGAGTGTAATTTTGAGTAAATTGGGAGAGATTGATGATATTTGGGCTTGTGATCGGTGTTTTGTGCTGAATATGGACTTGCGTGTCAGGATTGAGATACTTGAGTTCCTCTTATTATTATCAATCATGAATACTTATTCATATTCATACATGACATTTCTAAAGAGATATTGTTGAGAAAGATGAGTTAAAATAACTTGTAATCTTGATGAGAAAGTGCTACTGGTGAATTTTACCAATTTTATGCTTAAAATTGATTTTGCATACTAGATGGAAAAGTGTTTTGAGTGAATTTTACTGATTTTGACTTGTATATCTGATGAAAAAGCGTTTTTGGTGTATTTTACTGATTTTTATTTTACATGTCTGACAGAAAAATATTTTAGGTGAATTTTTCTTATTTTGATTTTTGCACCCGATGGAAAGGTATTGTGGGTGGCCTAGTGAAAAAGGATTTTGGGTAGGTTCATAATTTGTATGCCTAGTGAGAAACTATTTTGGATGGTAGATGGACCTTGCAAGTCCCTCATGGGTACTAGCTAGCTATACAGGCCAAAGAGTGCATACTATAATTGTCATGATTCAAAATTCCAAGGTCATGATGATACCTACTCTGACCTAACCAAGGTAGGTAAGTTAGATTCACATTACAAAAATAAGCCAAAATAGGAGATAAATAACACAGATAAAGAATAAAAATTAAAGCAAACTAATCCAACATCAACCTTATGGTCAAGAAATACAACTCAAATCTCAAGAAAAGTTCCATGAGTATAGAGCGACTCTAAATTCAAAGGTAATAAATCTGTACATGCAACATCTGTCTCTAAAAGGAGCCAAATACATGAATTAAAGATAGATGAAGTGCTATGAACAAGAATCTCAACATGACTTTGAAGGTGTAACTTTGCTCGATCAAGATCTATGGGAAGCACTCGTACAAGGATCTACACAAAAGGATTACCAAAAAGTAGGTGTGAGTATGCCCACTTATACTCAGTAGGCATTATCTATTGACTAAACTTGAGTAGACAACTATATAAAGTAAAAAATACTACAAAGTAAAGTTCCCTTCACTTAGAAAAGCCCCAGTTGTTCAAAAATACATATGAATACACAATATAAATATCTTAATCATGATATCAGATCAAATATATGATGCAATGCAATCTTAATCACTCGATCAAGTCATTTCACAATCTCATAATACTTTCCAATATAATCTTTGGTCAAGGTTTTGAAGGTGGTTGATTTTCTTTCAAAAAATAGTGTTTATCAGTGATACCAAATTAATGAATCGTGAAATGAATGAGTATGAATGCCCATGGTATGATTAATAATGCATAAAATCATCCCAATAACATCATATATGAACAAAATCTCCCGAATCCTAGTAAATCAAGCCCCCACAAGGGCATCACAATGATAAAGTCAGCTCAAATCACTAAATATTCAACACAATCCCCTACATGAAACTCACAATAATAAGGATAACCTCAAATAAGGTAAAAACCAATAAATCACCCATCCCACAACATACTTTCCATGATAAGACTCCACCCAAGATAAGTTATAACCGACCTCTAAGCCAAAACACAAGTCCAAAACCCTCAAAACAAAGGTATACCTTTTCGATAAGCCTCAGAATGCTCTCAATCTATCAAAAATAGCTTCCACACTTAAATATGAGTCCAACAATATTCATATTGAACACTTTTGTTCTGAGTACGAAAATCTAACCTCAAAAATAAAAGGGCAAAACTAATTTTTGTATAGAAAATCAATTTACACAATACCCAAGGAGTTCAAATCTAAAAATTCATCAAAAATAGAGTTGAAATCAAATTAAAATCATTTAAATAACAATTATACACTTTACCTAGAGAACACTAAAATCTCAAGTTTAAAAACCATGACATGAATATGATTTCAGCATTTAATCAATGACAATGATGAAATAAGAATTTAGAAACTTACCCAATTGTAAAATCTAAAAAAACACCTTTATGAACACCCAAATTCGAGCTCTCCAAGCTTAGAACTGGTGAAAATGGGTTCAAAACCAAATATAGGGTATTTATACTTTTCATAAATAGTACCCTCTTCACGATTGTAGTTGGCCCTTTACGATCGCAAAGGTCACTAACTCAGACCCACCTTAAATATGGTAGATTGATTTTTAATGTAGAGAATAAAAATAACTCGAACCTTATTAACCCTGGTTCCTACCATGCATCATGATGAACAAATTCTACCTCCTTCGTGATCATGACCTAAGCCCTAAAAAGGTAAAAAAAAAATCTAATGCACCAGCAATAGTCCAAGGCTAAATATTCCTCGAACGATCCCTCGAGATTCATTTGAGACCCCATAAAAATAAATCAACAACACTACTAGGCTAATTTTAATATTTTAAACTCAACAAAACCATCATAATTACCAACGAAGGTCATTATCAATGAGTTTTATCCAAAACCAACTCCGAAGAACTTAATTAACTTCTTATCTAAACACTCAAAAATATATTGAAAGCATCGGTCTTGAACCAACTATGCTGAAGGCCAAAATTAATATTTTAAAGGTGATAGAACTGAAGAATTCATATACAATGATTAGATCATCAAATATTGGCCAAAATTAACCATATCAACTTAACACCATCCCAAAGTCACAAACATGCATAAACCTCAACAAAATACCTTATGAACCCCACCACCTACTCCTACTACTCATAAATATGATGAAGCAACTACAGGAACGGGTTAAATGGTCAAAGCATAGAAAAATCCAAAATTATGTAATACCCCAAACAAGAAAGTGGGTAAATAAGTTATTTATCCACATAACAAAAAAATATAAGATTAATCAAGCATAGTAAATGAAGAGAAGAACTCATTGGGTCAAAGCCCAAGGAAGTGTTGTACATGGAGCATTTAAAGGGACTTGGGTCAACCTTTTAAGTATGCAAAAATAATGAATTGAGATTTTAGTGAGAGTTGTACAAAATTGAAAAAGAAGAAGAAGAAACCCAACAAAAAACAAACTATTCCCAGAACAACTTAGAAATAGATAAAGTAAGTAAATCTTGAAAGTAGAAGTTATCTAATAGTCTTCTACTAAATTGAATCGATAGAAGTGAGAGAAATCAAAAGTTCTCGAATCCATCAAATTATGAAAGAATTCTTTTAAATCTAGGTAAATTCTTTCTACAACTTTGTCCATGTTTATTCCCGATTATCTGATTTATTTGGGTACTAAAATTTAATACTCTAGAGAAGTATGAGAGGTAACAAAGTTATTTGGTCTCAGAACTAAATAACCGTGTAAGTACTTTTGGTTGAAGAATTTGAGGACAAAATTGTGTGAATAGGTCAGAAATTGATAAGATTATGTATTAATTGAGTTACACATAGCATGGGTGTGAAACCTAAAGGATGACTATCTAAATTAGTCACTTAGTAGCCTAAGTAAGGAATTTAACATTAGACTAATGTGTTGATGTGATTATAGATTGATCAACGGAAGAACGGAGTTCTCTAGGCGACACATTTGATATTTTGACAAGAATACTATGGAAGTAATCTCACCACTATTTGTTTTTTCATAATTTGCATAGTTTATACATGATTTTGCAGAAAACAACTGTTACCAAATACTTTGAAATTTCATGTGGGACAAGTCTTTTACTTAATATGGTACTGAAATGGTTATTTGAGATATTTTCACAATTAGAAGACATATTTACTGCTATTTGAGATATGATTATTGTTATTGTGAAGGTTTTTTCACTTACTTGAAAAATAAGTATCTTGACATGCATTTTGTTCAAATTTACATATAATATGATTTGATAAAAACTTGAATCTCCTATAACATTTTGAAAAGGCTATTATACAAGTACCTATTGCTTATAAAGAAAAGTATAAATGGGAGTAGACCTTGATTTGGATCCCATATCTAACAGCGGGTTCGGTAGACCTGGTGCACCTTGTGTGACAAATTATAGTTGTAGCCCTCTCTAATGAAAAGATAGAACTAGCATAATAATACTGATTTCCCTCTAGTAGGTACTTACTGTTATGCTTATTTTTCTCTTTTTTGAGGATTCCACCTTTATTGACTTTTTTAAAATGGAAAGTCACACCGATGACATGATTCATTCTTGGATACCTCTAAAATATGTAATATTTGATATGATATATGATTATTGAGTTTATTAACGGATAATTAATTATCTTGCTTATATGAAGCAGATGATACTGCATTTTTTTTTTACTATTTCTTGAAAGTGCATGTGTTTCAGGATATTTTTTTGGTTATCATGCTAGCATGTTTTCTGACCTGTACCCATTGAAATAGTTATGGTTAAGTGTTATTAATCACTGATCTAGCATCTCACTCCTCGCTATATTCTTATAGAGAACAAAAGCAATGTTGGTGAGGAGAGTAGAAGTTGACAAATGTCTGGTGATTCCCATAATTTTCCACATTGGCTAAAAGTTTATTTATATTGTTAGGGTCATTTATTTGAATTCATAGAGTCTCTTAATGAGTTATTTATTTATTTTTAAATGTATATCCTTCATTGTTGTTGAATTGTAACAAGTGTTAGACTTCTTTTTGTTTGGGAAATAGTGTTAGAACTTTGATGTTAGAAGTGGTTGATTAAAGATATTATGGTATATTGTGTTATAATTGGTTAGATATCTGTGGTTTCTAATATAGGAAATTTTTTGAAAAGGCCTGCAAATAGGAAAAACTTTGTTTGATTTTCTGTAGATTACCCATGAGGCTTTCTTGGAGCCCTAGCGCCTATGCGCCGCTCACGACCCCAAATTGAGTCGTGACAAATTACCACCATGGTTTTTACAATAGCTTACATTGCATCATATTGCATTCATATTATCATTTACATTTTATTGGAATTGTTATTGTTGTGACTAGCAATTGGGTGGCTTGCTTCTTTTATTCAAACTTGAGGAGGGATTTTTTTAATGTATTTACGCATTATTATTATATAGCTGCTAAATCAGGTGTGTCTTTCCAGATTGGAAAGTGCTCGAGGATATAGTTGGTAGTATTTAAGGTTGTACTTTGCATCACTTTGAATTAGGGTTAGTTGATGATGCTGCCAAGTACATGTTTTGGTACTCAGTGATAACACTCAACTTACACATCAATTTATGTACAAGGCGGTCGTCGTTAATATATTTACCCAACTTTAGAGTCGGGGTCGAATTCACGAGGAACAATATGAGTGGCGATCAAATTAATTCGGATTTATAGATACAAGTTAAATTCAAACCAATAGTACAAAAAGATAAAAATGGGGGAGATAGGAGTTTACACTAATGTTTCTTTTTGTTTATTTAGTATAAATTCAGAACTATGAATAATAAGAGTTTTAACAAGAAGGCACGAATTTCGGGATTATGCATTACTAAGGGAATGGCATGTGGGTGCTACTAATCAACATCAATTTAGTAAATCAAATATGGGTAGGTTCGGCTATAGATTTTGATTCTAGTCATTCAACAAAATATCAAACTTTCATCGGTTGATTCTTTCGAATACCTAACGGGTGTGTTCAACAATTGGTAACCACAATCTCAATCTAGGCATCCCTATTTCTAGGATGATACCTAAGGTATAGTTATCTTCATAATCACCCTTATGTCTAAGATAGTAAAAATTTTGTGAACTACACACTTAATTGTCTATCATTGCTTTAGTCTCCACATCCCTCTTTTAAGGATGACGTGGATTCCTAAAGTTCAGCCAAAACCCTTCTTTCGAAGATGGCATTGAGCTTTTTAGAGTTTGGAGCTTTCACTCATCAAACCCATGTGGGTATTTAGGGCTTTCACCCACAAATCCCAACCAAGTTAGCATAACAATGATAAAATCCATAAGTATGAACTACCAAACAGAGTCTAACAATAACAACCCACACACACTTTAACCCCATATTCACACATAACTCCAAGAGGTAGATCTAGCTACACATAAGATAAATAAGCATATATATACCCAAAATCTCCATTTAAATGGCTTGTTGAAGATTAAGTGAATGTTACTTCAAACTTGGCCTCCCACAAATCAACAATGGAAGTGAGCTAATCCACCCCTTAGAAAGTCTCCAACATATTCTTCACCCAAAATTTATACAATATTTTCTTCTCCATGTATGGACGCTATGAACTCGCTAACAAATTGGGGAGGATGGAATATGATACATGACTTAGGTTTTGAGTCTTTTTGCTAAAAATTTGGGACCAGCCACGTGCATTTCCAGATTTTCCCTTGGGCTACCATTTTTCGCTAAATCATGATCGTGTGGGTCTAGCTGCAACCTCGGCTATGTGACCGTGAATATATTCCATGATCACAGTTGCTTGACTTCTTCTTGACTGCTGCGATCCCGGTAACTGAGGCCTGTTTCTACTCCAAGTCTTCAATTGTACTTTCTTGCTCCCTTTTGATCATTTTCAGCTCCAATCCATATCTTTTGATCTTATCAACTCTATACCTACAAAATGTGGATATTAGTGCCTTAAATCACAATTATGTCTCATTAATTCACTAAAAACAAGGTAATGTACACGAATGTTTAGTGCAAATGAGTGGTAAAATCGCCACTCATCAACACCCCCAACTTGAAGTATTTGCTTGTCCTCAAGTAGCACTACCTCTTACAATGAGACACAACTATTTTTGCCTAAACTTCATGCCTTAAAGATCACCATGACTTCAACCTTAGTCATTACCACAAGTAGCTCATTGCACAAGAACTAAGATAATTTTTACTACTCTCCTCATCATAAGATGCACTATGAAAGGATACATAAGAATTCAATAAGCAATCAGGCAACAACAACTAATGCTCTACAAGTATCTCACTTTTTGACCAAAACTAAACTATACTCTATTTGTCTCATTGTTCGGGAGGTGACAATCACCAACCTCAAATTGTTTACATGCCAACCTTACAAGAAAGGGAACTCCACACTCCAAACTACCAAATATGCATAAAGGAATTTTAAGTCCAAGAAATATCTTACCACAAAAGAAATATCTATGCACAAAGTGCCATACCTTAGGCTTGCCCCTATTTTCAATCGCCACTACAAAGCAAATAAATTGGTGGAGATATCAAAGGACTTTCTAAGCTTATAATGTAGGTTTGGGTTAGGGTAGGATATCATTCAAAAATAACATGGCTACACCCTTCCATGAACATCTACATCTACCCTTTTGATCTCCCTTAATCTGCCTTTTTAACTATGGGTCAATCTTTTTTGTTTTTCACTCTTTTTATATGCCTAAATTGTGGTTCCTTGGTTCACCACTTTTCTTTCATTCCTTTTTCTTGTAACTCTTGTGTAATTCATTCCTTTGTTGGATCCTCTCCTTTTCCATTCATTTAGTTTCAATGTTAAGGCAACTAGAAATTTCACTTACAACTTTGTGGTCCCAAACTTACTTTTGTCAACCTTTACCACCCCCAACTTAGGCTTTTAGCCTCAAATTGCATTTTCAAGTTCAAGGAGGGTATGATTTAAAATAAAGATAAAAAGAATGGTTCACGGCTTGTAATGTATTTGCCAAGAAAGGTCCAAAGGCTCAAAGTGGGTAACTAGGGGTTAAAATCATGCACGAGTATGATTTTTAGGCTAGAGTGATTTCCAAAGTCACAAAGATGGCCTAAGATTATTTCTCCAACCAAATATAATCAGAATTAGCTTTGAAAGTCTAACGGGGCAAGTTCTGGATCACACAAATATGTAAGAGATAAATGCAAAGAGCTCACCACACATGGCATGCATAAATTCACCAAGGGAGCTCAAATTCCCTCCCGCTAGAGACAAATTTTGGAGTATATATTTCAATTCACAAGTAAAAAATTTAGGAATCCACAAAATGATAAAAAGTTTATTACACAATTGCTCACATCCATGCCCTTGATTTTGTTTTGAAAATTTTTGGATGGAGGGTGTTGTTTATTTTACATTAGCACCACACACAATTTGCTAAACTATGGCAATAACCAAAGACTTATCCTTATATTTTGGTTCAAAATAGAGAAACACCCATATGGCTACTCAGACTTCACCAACGGTGTATAACCTGATCCCAAATTTACAATTTACAATGCCATAGGTACTCAGACTTCTCTTGCATTCATGACATTTATGCTACGGATACTCAAAATTCCCTTGCATCTATGTCTAAAAACCCAATCACGATGCTTTACTCTTAAGAGTGTCATCACTCAATCTATCATAGGGCAAAACTAGTTATGTATCATCGAAATCAAAATAGAACTATAATAAGAACAAAAACTAAAACTAAAACTAAAACCACATGATAATCCATAAAATGTGGGCACCATCAGAGTGCCCATAAATGTAGCATCCCAAAAACAAAAATAGAATAATATCTAAGGTGTCATCTAAAAACAATATAAATAGAAATATCCAACAACGCATCACCAAAATAATACAAATTCGGGGGCACCCTCAACTAAAAATGAATGCACTGTCCTCACTATATGTGCAATAAAGCAAGAGAAGAGAGGTCTACCTGAATCTGCGTCAAGAGCTTCTCTCTCCCGCTGAATTTGCAGCATCACCATTAGCATCATCGGCAGACCAATCAGCAGGGGCCTCATCCTCACTATACAACCTCGGTGAAGGTAGTTGTTCATTGGGTTTGAGCACCTTAAATATGTATTTTACCCCTTCCACAGATTATTGAAGAATTTATCTCTTTTCTTCTTTCTCTTTACCATCTTCTCATATGACTCTCTGAGGTCCTTATGTGATCCCGCTAAGGCTGAGTAGGATCTCTCCAAACTGGCAATAGTAGGTCCTTGCTTCTTTTGCTCCTCACGGTATATGTCATAATCTGATTGAGTCACATATGGGTGGTGAGTGGTGGATGGATCTCCTGGCCCCTAAGGAAATATGGACACTAGATCCTAACCTCCTTTATTTGACCTGAGATGTTATGGTTGGCTGACGAAGGTCTACAAGAATTCGTGTCTTACTGGGCTGATTTGCCGGAGTCTACTTTACTTTTCTTACTCTGAACTAGGGCACCCTCACCCCTAAATTTGAGTGGAAAGATGTAGGGGCTGGGGTGTACCCATGTATCTGTAGCATACTCCTCCACTTTTGCCCTCTTGAAAATCTCAATAATAAGGGAAGGGAAAAGAAGATGTGTACCTCCATAGTTTTAGAAATACCTCCATTTTGAAAGAAAAATCTTGCCCATATTGAGAAGGATTCCAGATAGCATGCAAGCCATCATTCGAGCTCACAAATCTATGAGAATGGTCATATGGGTTCATGGCGATACTCGACTGCATATGATGTTCAACTAAAGCTTGGACTATGTTGTGAAGTCCTTCATCAAAATATGTCTCTTGGTGATGAACCAGGGAACTGCTTTTCCAGGACATAAAATGTTTGTCATCCAGGTCCCTGGCTCACATGCTCTTTCCTAGAACTGCCCATGTAAGCATCTGGGAGCCCATACACTACATTAATCTGCTCCACTCTAAAGTTCACTTGCTTACCCCGAATTATCATCACTTGGTCTGTGAGAGAAACTACGCTGAGGTTTGCGTACAAATCACGTACCCGTTGCTCATTATCATGGAAGGGTTCTGGGGAAAAGCATATCCACCAGGTCGCAGTGAGTCTAGCATAGAATTCTGGGATCTTCTCCTCTACCTTGTCTAAGATAATACCTCTTTTTGGGAGTAGCTTTGTTCTATGGAAATCCTCATTGTAGACGTTTTGGCATTGTGCGACCATGAATCTGGTGTCATTGAAATCTCCTATCTTTGAGGCTGAGAACCTATAAGCAATGCAACTCAGACCAACATTAGTATTATCATACTAAAAACATGATAGATTGAACAAATAAATGCGTACGTTAGTGTTATAGAAGGCTTTGGGGCAGAAATGGATATGCAGGAATTTTTGATTTCTGCAGACACTACCCTCAGGTATGGAGATTGTAGAGCAGTTATTGTGACTGCAGTGCCGCGATCGCAGTCATCGGGATTGCGATCACGGTACCTGAGACCGTAGTCTGCAGTTCTGCACTTTAATCAGAACACATAATTTTATCCCTATATTCATATTCTACTAGGCACGTAAGCATTAAGACTAAGGGATTTAAGATTAGTTATCATGATTATACCCTCAAACTCAAAGAATTTAACAAGGAATTCATAGGGACATTGAATCAAACACATGGTGCACACAATCATTTCAAACTTTTAAAGCTTAAATTTGGGTACTTAAGACTTCCCCATTAGTGTGTACACCAACTATAACAACTAATCACAATAATAGTCACAAATAAGCATGCATTTAGTGATGAAAACATCATTTCAGGCCTCTCCTAAACTACAAGTACTAAGCATATAATCATCCAAATCAAGGGGGTTGAGACAACTTACCAGATACGATGATGCAAGAGATGACTTGACACTTGAATATGCACTGTAATGCCAAAATTAGAGAGAATTTTTAGAGAAATTGAAAGAGAAGCATGGAGGAAAGTGGCATTCGGATGGTTATTTAAACTGATTTGACCAAGATTACGTAACTAGGACTACGATCATAGTCATATGACCCTCGTGATTGCGGTGGCATGGACCATGGTTGCGGTACCTAAGACCAAACAACTAGGTTATTTTCACTTCTTGTTCAGTCTAAATTGCCAATTTCACATGTTCCCTTTTCAAATTCAACCAAAATTCCTCTTAGCACCAATATTTCATGGATTATGCATGCATAAACAAAAATGAAATCTAATCTATCATGCAGAAATAAAAAGGATATGGGCCATTTTACATAGCATGATGGGTTGCCTCCTATCTAGCGCTTTGTTTAACGTTATTGTACGATGCCTTCACCACTTCATTTTTTGTTTTCACTTAGAAGATTTGAATCTCCGTCCCAACTTTCATTCAATATGCAATGAGCAGCAGAGGGACAGAAGAATAAAATCTTTCAAGATGAAACTTGAAAGATGTGAGGACATGGCGAGCAAGCTTCGATCTCTCCATTTTGAAGATTTGAACCTTTTACCCAATTTGATAGCAAATTTCCAAATTAGTTATTTAGGCAAAGGTAAGGACATCAATAGTCCATTCCTTTTACATTAGAAGTTGAGTTCCTTGGCCATTGATGTGTAGGGTTCCATATGCTATGTTGGAATGGCAAACTCCTAAATATAAGTATCCGACTTCTTCTTCTCATGACCCACCATTTTCTTAGGTAGATGGATTCTCATCACATCCTTCAAGCACAATGTTGAGAAGTAGTTTGAGTAAGGTCCAACCCCTAATTTTGAAATTGTTCCCCCAAAGCATTTTCACCCCAGAATAAGCTAGAGGCATCATACGATATTTGCTTTGATTCTTCTTGAGACTAGCCCCATTCCCTTTATTTTGACTTCTTCTTCCTTATTTGATTTGGTAGATTAGGAAGTCACTGAGGAGTCTTCACTACCAAGCTCATCATCATAGCTTGGTTTCTCTTCTTGATGAACCTCCTCTTGGGAAATGGGCAAGGTAGTGATAGTTTCAAGTTCTTCTTCTTTACTTATTTCCTCTATCTTGACACTTTTCCATCCTAATGCCTCTTGATGCATGAATTTTAGATCATCCCCTATTGTATCCAATTGATCCAAAATAGATAGTAGTCTTAGGTCAATGATATTAGACTTGGTATGTTGCTCTTCCTTCTCTTCATCATAGGACCTATCAAGCTCATAAGAAGAATCAGCAACCCGATTAGCATAATAGGGGGGAGGGGCATTTGGACAGTCATCTCAATGTCCTTCTTGACCACTAAATATAGAACTCCTATACTTCTAATAGGATTGAGATAGTGGGCTTATCTCTCTCCAGGAAGCATAGTACAATCTCTCCTGAAGTGTGGTCCATCATAAATTAGACATGGGTAGTCACAATAGGATTCCCAACTACCGACATCATACTTGTCAAAAGATTCCATAGAGAAAAGTAAAATAAAATAAAAATCTACCTACAAAGAAAATCACAAACAAATATATACAAGTTTAAATTCACGCAAGTAAGCTAAAATTTCAAACTAACTTAATACGCCAAATTGTTCCCCAACAACAACACCATTTTTTATAACACTCAACTTATTCGCCAATTTATGTGCAGGGCAATCGTCGTCAATATATTTATCCAACTTTGGAGTCGGGTCAAAACCACGAGGAACATGTGAGTGGCGATCAACTTAATTTGGAATAGTAGATACAAGTTAAATTCAAACCAATGGTACAAAAATAACAAAAAAAGGGGAGATAGGAGTATGCACTAATGTTTCGTTTTGGGTTTTCAAGTATAAAGTTGGGGCTATGAATAATTAAAATTTTAACAAGAAGGCATGGATCTTGGGATTATGTATTACTAAGGAAATGTCATGTGGGTTATACTAATCAACACCAATTTAGTAAATCAAATATAGGTAGGTTCGATTATAGATATTGATGGTAGTCTTTCAACAAAACATCAAACTTTCACCCATTGATTCTTTCGAATACCTAACGGGTGTGTTCAACAATTGATAACCACAACCTCAATCTAGGCATCCCTATTTCTAGGATGATACCCATGGTATAGTTAACTTTACAATTACCCTTATGTCTAAGATATTAAAAATTTAGCGAACTACACACATAATTGTCTATCATTGATTTGTTCTCCACATCCCTCTTTTAAGGATGATGTGGATTCCTAAAGTTCACCCAAAACCCTTCTTTCGAAGATGGCATTGAACTTTTAGAGTTTGGAGCTTTCACTCATCAAACCCATGTGAGTATTTGGGATTTTCACCCACAAATCCCAACCAAGTTACCATAGCAATGATAAAACCCATGAGTATGAACTACCAAATAGAGGCTAACAATAGCAACCCACAAATACTTTAACCCCTATTCACACCTAACCCAAAGAGGGAGATCTAGGTACATCTAATATAAATAAGCTTAGATATACCTAAAATTTCCATTGAAATGAATTGTTGAAGATAAAGTGAATGTTAATTCAAACTTTCCACTCCCACAAATCAACAATGGAAGTGAGCTAATCCACCACTTGGAAAGTCTCCAATGTATTCTTCACCCAAAATTCATACAATATTTTATTCTTCACATATGAAGGCTATGTACTTAAAAACAAAACCTAACAAATAGGGGAGGATGGAATATGATACAAGACCTAGGTTTTGAGTCTTTTTGCCAAAAATTTGGGATCAACCACGTGCATTTCTAGATTTGCCCTTGGGCTACCATTTTTTGCTAAACCACGATCATGTAGGTCTGGCCACGACCGTGGCTATGTGACCTTGAATATCTTCTATGATCGTGGTTGCTTGACTTTGTCTTAGCTACCGCGACCGTGGTCACTAGACCGCAATCATGGTAACTGAGGCCTATTTTTGCTTCAAGTCTTCAAATGCTCTTTATTGCTCCCTTTTGGTCATTTTTAGCTCCACCATCACAACATGAGTTTTAAGTCATGACAAGTTGGTATTCAAGCACTAGTTTCATTTTTCTTACAAGTACAAACTAAGTTTAGTAGAATTTTCTAGATCGGTGTGAAGACATCCATTATCTATCTTTGAGAGGCTATAAGAGTTTAGGAAAATCTCTTTCTTCTTTCTTCTTATATGAAGATTTATTTTATTAGTTACTGAATTCTTTATTCATTATTTCATAGATCTGAGGACTCATTTTATTATGGATATAGATCTTCAACAATCATCATGCATCATCGAAACTAGGATGGAGTTCTCATGGCTTAAAGTAGTCTAATTCGGACAGATCTAATAATATGGTGAATAATCTCCTTCATAAGTGGTCCCATGAGTATGAAGGTAGACCTCAAATCATAGGAAGATGCTTGCACAATAGACCTGTATGCTCCCTAAAACTTGTTGTATCCAAAAACTGCCAAGGCTAAAAAAAAACCACAAGAACCCTAGAGGTTTGGGCCGTCACCTTAGGGAAGTTAAAAGGATAGAAATGGGTAAGCCTATTTCATACCCCTTTTGCCCTAAGCCTCAGCAATATTCAAAGAAACCCAAATAAAAAACAAGGATAGGGCAAAAACTATGAAAGAAACCCAAATAAAAATTAAAATATCGGGAGAAGCCAAAGAAGGCTTTTTTATATAGCCTTAACAAAGGAGAAAAGTATGAAAGGGATATGGTATTAGGTTTAAATATTAGTCATTTATTGCCCAAACCCTCTTTAACATGTAGAAGGGAAGAAGTATGGATGATCACCATGTGGCTGGCTTAATAAATTGAGATAAGATTTAAAACAATGATGCTTAGGGATTGTGGAGTCAGAATTAATCTATATCATTAAAACCTATTAATTTGGATCTAAAAATGAAAATTCCCCTCAAACTCCCTACCTTTTCCCAAGAGTCAAAGAGACTAAGAGTTAAACAATCTAATTGATGAACTAATGCTTAGTACAGAAGGCCACTCTTAAGATTTGAGAACAAGGTTTGAGATAGATGTAGAGGTAGTGTTGGATAGGAATAATAATAATAAATTATTTACCTACTATTCCCTAGCCTTACAAACCTCAATATAGGGAAAACATTAGTATCACACCTTTAAAAGGGGAACACACGCCCACGTCTAAGAGGCCAGTCAGCTAGCGAGATCAGCTCAAGGCTGGGACTCTAAGATATCTATTAGTCTAAGTTAGGATAATTAGATCCCCCTTAGGATTTCAAAGCAAATGGGGTAGGGATCCTAAGTCTAAGGGCTCAATGGACAAAAACCTGCATGAAGATCAGGCGATGTCACATCACCACTAGAGTTTTCAAGATGGGAATACATCAATAGAAAATTTCCCCATTCTTTAAAAGAATAGATGCTCTATAACCAAGGGTTGTGGAATAAGCACAATTGCTCTAGCATCACCCTGTCCAGGGAGGGAGACAAAATACTATAAACAAAAGATTGCAAAAAGGCAAGAGGTTTTTGACACTTATGAAATGTTAAATAGTCAAATTATTATTCTTATCATAACCTGGTGTAATGACCTAGGTTTTGGAATCTGAATTTTTCTTAGAAATCATGCTTACTGCTTAGGTTACGACTCTGGTGATGAGTCGTGAAGACTCCTCATGAGTCGTATAAGGAAATCGTGGTCTAACCAGTATGGTTTCCTTAAGTTTAGTTCAAGGTCATGACTGGGATCATACGAGACATAAGGTAAGGTCAGAAGTCGTGGTGAGGGGCTCTTGACCAAACTAGTACAGTGGCCTTGATATGACTACCTATACCACAAGTCATGGTTATGACTCCTGACCAATGACAATGAGCTGTTATCTCACTCGTAGCGACTGGGAGTTATCTTCCTGCACATTTTTCATTAGGGTAGTTTTGTCCTCTCCCTTCCTTTACATTATTCCCATGACACAAAATATTTTCTTAGCCCTATTTACAATGATTAAACATAACATAAATACTCTCTTCCCTCTCAAATTCCCAAGCTAATAACAAAGCTAGAATTTCTAAGGGTTGGTCATCTAGGGCTCAATGTATGGTTTTTTCTCTAAATTCATGGTGTTTTTAGGCATATATCTCTTCCCTAACTTGTATTTTCTCATAGAATGCAATGGTTTGATATTCATGTGGTTTTAATGTTTGTTTTTGGAATTTGGGTTAAGGATTTGGATGATTATTGTTTAAATGGTATTCTCATGGTTTACATATATTGTTTATGCTTTATGTATGGATTTTGGAACTTATCAGATTCATGGGAATGGTCAATGGAATAAGGGTCATGGATTCTCCTAAATTTGTGATTTTTTGCTTAGAATTAGTATTAACCTCAATCTATTTACATAACTGATTTTGAAATATAGGAAATTATAGGGTTTTGCATACTTTACTAAACTACTGCATTGTATTAATGGCTAAATGGATAAAAATAATTTTTAAATGCCTTGCTGACAGTGGATTGATCTTAAATTAGAACTTTAGAGTCTTATGGCTAATTGGTTTGGATTGGAAAAATGGGATTGGCTTGTAAGCATAATTAATTGGTATGACGATAATATTCGATAAATTCCTAAATGTATGACTCTTTGATTAAAAGGATGGGTTTTGTGTAAAATTTTTATTTGGGCTTAAAGGGGTTGTGTAGCTCACCATGAAATGTAAAGGTCCTGGAGTGATCAATACTGGAAATTACGTTTACCGGGTTGGGGGCCTTGGTGGCTGTGTACATAGTTCACACTTTATATATATTTTTGAATGGCTGGGGTCATAGATTCCTTGACCCTTCATTGTATTACTCTAGTTCGTGCGACATACACGTACTGGAGCCTTTTCGGTAGGAGGAGTCGAACCCATATAGCCCGTGGGTGTTTTTAAGACGATTAGAGAAACACATACCAGGTTAATAATTTCAAATCTCACGCTAAACCTTATTCCCTTTCCGATCATCCTATCTATGTATGTATGCATGTATATAAATATTTACGTTAATTTTGGACTTGATTTTGAAATGACATTATTTATCCCTACCCTTAGTTACATACTAGATCTCACCCCGCTAACTGTACTCAGATACTACATCCTTTAATATTGTAGGGTCCTAGGGGTTCTTCTTTTAGTTTGTGAAGTGTTAGGTGGTGTAGTCATCTATAGGGTTTGTGGTGAAGTGGTGATCTTCCATCCACTAAAAATCTTAGTCAGTCCATAGATTTCTTTCCATATATTAGAATTGAATAGTTCACATTAACATTATATTATCATTGGTACTGTCATGGTCGGGGGCGTATTCCATCCTTGGTTAATATTAGATTGGTTTAGAGGCTTTTGTGGACATGTATAGGTTGGATGGTGTTGCTGACTCTTGGAGCTTATTTTTGAGTTACATTAACTATTTTATCTTTATTCTCTGGTTGTCTTACACTTAGTTATTATTTGGTTTTTCTTGGAGTGGACAGGCTATGGGGGTGGTCTCCGACACTCAGTAGGCTTAAGATACCTATTATGGCTAGGCCCGAGGTTGGGTCATGATAAGTTTTGTATTAAAGAATAGGTTAAGGGTCGTTGGGTGTCCAAAAAGCTGTGTTGAGTAGAGTTATTTTTATGGGTGTGTAGCATTCCACACTTATATGGGGAGGCTACAAAACATTTAGAAATGTATTCCTTTCTTGTGTTCTATTTTCGTCTATAGAGTCCAGGGTCATGGGATTTCTCTAACTCTTGCTTCGCTCACATTTTAGATCATATATCCTCAAAGATCTGATGTTCGTAGAAAATCTATCGAAACCTTTGCCCCATCTGAGGGCAACATGGAGGGGACTGATCTTATTTATAGAGTATAGACCCAGTCTAGGGTCCCTACTCTCAATTGTGCCTCTTTATCTAGGGTTCCATCGGTACCCACAAGTTCTTCTTTGGTTGGTGACACTTATGCTCAGTCACCTCAAGATGACATCTCTAATGCAGAGTTCCAAATTATTCTATCCATCTGTTGACTTAGTTGATGACCTCCCAATTTTGCCAGTTAGGTCAGGGTGGTTTCGTTGCTCTTTCTTTGAAAGTTACTCGAGTTGTTCACTTCATGAAACACCCCAGATTTTGGTCTATTAAATTTTCTTAACTTATGGGCTTACTGCCTAAACTACGACTCACCCTACGAGTCGTAGGGTATCATTACGTGTCATAGGACCGTAGTCATAGGGTGAACAGTAAAGATCTACTTTGTTTCAGTCTTAACTATAAGTGGATCCTAATGAGTCGTATGGAATCTTTATGAGTCATAGTGTGCCTTTCATAATAAAACCAGTAAGATGGCCCAAGTTTATTCTCAAGGTACAATTAGGTCCTACAAGTCGTATGGTCTGTACACAAGTTATAGTGTATGACTCATAAGGTAAACAATGAAGGGTCCTTGGGCTACTACCCTGACTATGAATCGTGGTGATGATTCATAATGATTCCTTACGAGTCATATAGTGACTCGTAGTGACTGGTCAATAATTTTTTAGTGTTTTATTAAGGGCACTTTGGATATTTCCCCTCTTCCCCAATCGTGACCCACGACTTAAAACCCCTTTAGGATATCATTATCACTCTAAAATAAATCAAAATAACTTCTCAACCTCTCTCAATCCTCAAGGTCAAGAACACTTAGGGTTTCCAAGAAGTTGGTTAATTTGGGGTTTCAAGGCTGCTTTCTCTCCATAGATGTGATCCATTCAGGCATGTTACTATTACCTAAATCTTATTTTATGAAAATATATGTTTTAAATAGTTTAATTATGTGGATTTAAATATGGGTTTTGACATGGGTTGAGGGTTTTAGAATGGTTGATCTTTGATTTGTTTTCCCATGTTTTTTATGAGTTTTTCATACTTTGAAGTGGATGTTTTGAAATAATGAGGTGCATGCATGTGGAAATTGGAATGGGGGTCAAGGTAATTCCCCAAATGGATGTTTTGAACGTGGAAAATTAGTTTGAATTATTGTATTTCCTCAACACACTTGTGTAAATGGCTTGAATTATAGAATTGTGTCTTGGTTTGATTTACTTACCTATACTATTGTATTACATAAATGGTTTAACAATGAACATGGATTTTAAAGGCCTCGTTGGATAAGTTTTGATTTAATAAACAAAGGGGCTTGAGGCATTCCCCCAAATTAATGCAATTGTAATGACATAATTATGAGCTTGTAAGATAAACAGTATGATGATACCTATGGTGTTCCTTAATGTATAATTCCTTGGTTAATGAATGAATTATATGAGGTTGGACTTAATGGGGGCTATGCAGCTAAGTCGTGAATGTATGGGTCTCGAATAAATTATACTGGAAGCTCACATTTGCCGACGTGAGTGTTGGTCTAAATGACCATATGTATGGTTCACAAAATTGATATATTTTGTATCTAGGATTAATGTGGGTTAGGGCATTCCCTGGTATTCCTTGATACCTCCCATTATATACTGGGGCCCTTTTAACAGTGGGAGCTGAACACATATAGCTTGTGGGTGTCAATTTATGATGGGTTAGCTACATAGTCTAGGATAATGTTTTACTATCATGCTAAACCTTGTTCCTTTGCCCAACATCTATTATATATAGTTGTATTCATGTATGTGAACATGTACAATGAGTTTGAAATTGAACTTTGGACTGACATTATTTTACACTTACCTTGAGTTACATGCTAGTGCTCTCCCCACTAACTGTCTTTTAACACTGTTTCCCTATGCAATGTAGGGTCCAAAGGCACTTCTATTTTTTTGTTCAGTGATAAGTGATCTCAGAGTCGGTCATTAAAGTGAAGAGGTGAACATCCATTTTCTGGAAGACTTGATTATTCCATCAGTTTTTCCTTTCATAAATTAGAATTGAAGACTACATATTTACATTGTTATTGTCATTGTCAGGGTTGGGGGCATGTACCGACATAGGTTGTTTTTTGGTATAGAGGCTTTATAGATATGACTATGGATTGGGTATTGACGTTGACACTTTTAGATGTCTTTGAACTTATTACTCTTTATCTTTTTTTTATGTTCAAAATTTATCCACTAAGTAGTGTATTATGATCTTTTTGACTAGGAAATAGGGGTAGTATCCGATCCTCGGTGGACTTGAGATACCTGTCATGGCTAGGACCCGGTTTGATCATGACAAAGTTGGTGTTAAAGCCTAGGTTAATTGTCAATTGGGTGTCTATAAAGCCATGTCAAGTCTTTTATGGGTGTGTATAGCACCACACTTATGGGGGAGAGGCTACGAGATATTTAGGAATATTTCTCTTTCTTGTGTTTTGCTTTCGAGCTATAGAGTCTAAGGTCTGTAAACTCTTCTTATCTTCTCTTATTCGCATTTCATATTATGCCTCCCCGAACATCTGATGCTCAAGTAACTTCTTCTGTTCCGCCTTAGGATAACGTGGATGAAATCATCCTACTTATAGAGTTTAGACCCGGTCTAGGGATCCATCCCCTGATTGTACGGACCTATACAGAGTTCCACCTATCCTTACTAGTTGTCCTCGAGCTTTTTGAATTGATGATGATCATGCCCCATCACCCGAAAGAGACATTTCTAATGTTGATTTTCATCGATCTATTCATCTATTGACTTAGTTGGTGACATCCTAGTCACATTAGTCAGGTCCTGCTGGTGATACTGTGAGTTCTTCTGAGGTTACTCGAGTTAGACAATTTATGAGACTCAATTATCCTATCTTTACTGGCTCTAAGGTTGAGGAGAATCCTCAAGGATTCACAGATGAGATGGAAAAGATCTTTTGAGTTATGCATGATTCTAACCTTGAGGGTATGGAATTTACCACATATCAATTGAAGGATGTGACATATTAGTGGTATGAGGAGTGGGACCTGTCTAGGGGTAATGATGTAGAGATGGCATAATGGGATGAATTTTTGGGTGCCATCGTAGATTATTTCTTTCCTTAGGAGTTAAGGGAGGCCAAAGCTGAGAAAATTGTGAATCTGAAATTGGGCAGGATGACTATGAAAGAGTATGCTCTGAAATTTCATCACTTGTGCCGTTATACCCCTGAGCCGGTGTCTAGCATAACAGCTAGGATAAGGAAATTTCCTTCGATTTATGTTAGAACGTGGTTCTGGTATGCAAGGCTGCCTTGTTAAATAGTGATATGGATATCTCTAAGATCGTGATGTATATGCAACAGGTTGAAGATAAAAAAAAGAGATAAGCCAAAATAGGGAAAGGCAAGGTAAGAGGTCCAAGTATTCTAAACAAAGTGGAGGCCAGCAGAATAGTATTAGAGATGGCAGGCAAGGGTCTAAGAAGAAGTGGGGAAATTCTAGTTCATATTCTATGGCTAGTGCTCCCTATCTGAAGTCATCCGGTGATTGCCTCTTTCAGATCCACAATGGGTTTAAGGCGCAAGGTGCGGCTAGCCTGTCCATAGAGTCACCCAATAAGGGGAGAAACAAGTGTTTCAGATGTCGTTAGCCTGTCCATATTTAAAAGAACTGTCCTTCTAGCATTGTTGCTACTGGAGCTAATAAGGTTCTAGTTGCTGCTTCTTCAACTTCTGCATCAAAGGGTGCTACTCTGGCGCAGGCACTGGTTGGAATCATCTTTATGCTTTTCCCACCTTTCAAAACTCAAAGGCATTATTTAACGTTTTTACTGGTACACTAAAACTTTTCTCTAGTGATATGTATTGTCTGAAAGATCTCGGGTCTACCCTTTCTTTTATCAACCTTATGTGGCTATTCATTTTGTTTTTTCCACTGAGTGTATTCCTGATCTTTTCTTTCTACCCCAGTGGGTGACTCTATTATGGCTAGGAGAGTTTATAAGGTTACTATCTGTGATAGGGTGACATTGGTGGATTTGATAGAGTTGGATATGTTAGATTTTGATGTTATCTTGGGGATGGATTGCCTCTATTTGTGCTCTACATCTCTTGATGATAGGACCCAAAGGGTTAGTTTCCAATCCCCGAATGAATTGGTGATTGAGTAAAAGGTAGTTCCCTAGGGCCTAAGTGAAGGTTGATAAGATTGAAAGTTAATTTCCAAGGGCTGTTTTTCTCACTTGGTCCAGGTTAAGGATTCTAATTCTGAGGCCCTTCCTTGTCATCTGTCCTTGTGGTCTATGAGTTTTCTGAAGTGCTTCCTAATGATTTTTTTGTTGTCCTTCTTGATAGGGAAATTGATTTTGGGATCGATATTTTTATGGGTACCCATCCTATCTTTATCCCTCTTTATAGAATAGCTCCAGCTAAAATGAAAGAACTTAAGGTGCAGTTGAAAGATCGTCTTGACAAGAGTTTTATCTACCCTAGTGTTTCCCCGTGGAGTGCTCCTATTCTCTTCATGCATAATAAGGATAGGTCCCTTTGCATGTGTATAGATTAGTGCAGTTGAATACAGTGGCATTGAAGAATAAGTATCCTCTTTCTATGACTAATGAGATTTTTGATTAGTTGCAGGGTATGAAGTGATAATGCTCAACTTACACGTCAATTTAGTGCAAGGCAGTCGTCGTCAATATATTTACCCAACTTTTGAAGTCGGGGTCAAATCCATAGGGAACAATATGATTGGCGATTAAACTAATTTGAAACTATAGCTACAAGTTGAATTCAAGCAGATGATATAAAAAGATAAAATGGGGGTTTTGTAGATTAGAAAATAATTGTTGGTCACTTTAGTTTCAGTGTTTGTAATCAAGAGTTTATGGAAAGCCAGAATTATGTTCACTATGGGTCTTAGTACTTGAAATATGCTAATAGTGATTCGAGATTCTCACAGTAGGTAGGACAATAGATTATCTTTATCGAAGTTATGCCTAAATGTCTCTCGACCTACTTAATCATTTAATTACCTAATCCTCTCGGACTTAGGGAATTTATATTTACTAACCAGACTTCACATCAGGTTAATCATCCTTGTTACAACATTAATTATTAAATGGAAGTTTAGTGATTCCAAGTCCCTGCCAATAATTCACTTCCTACTATATTTGATTTCTTATCTTAAGCAAATCAAATCAGGTGCTATCTATCGTTTGCAACCAATAAATAATAATTAAAATCTTGGAATTATCGAGGAGTCCTATTACCTTTAGACTCTTAAACACTTAGCATCTTACCAAGGCTTAACCTATAGATCCCATAATTCGGGTTAAAGAGATTTAGCCACTCATAATGTAATAAGCGAAATAACTAGATGTATTTATAATTTGAAAGATGAACTTACCACAAGATGAGTAGAAACTAGTGATTCTAAGGTTAGATCACAATAGAAATCCCAAAATATTGATGAAAATCTCTTCAAAGTTAATTATTTTTCAACCCAAGAAACTAGAGAGAAAAGTAACAATATACGTTTGTCCCAAAACAAGTTTTTCTTTCTTAGAAAAACCTAAATTATACTTTAAATAGTTCACCTTAATTATGGAAATAAAATCACAGAGTTCAGTAATTTCTGGGACATGTGATGACATTTTATGACACCTTATCAGGAGTCTGACAACTTATCACAAATGTCGTCAGCTTCTTCTTCAGTTTCAACACTTTTTTCTTAAGGTTAACGATGAAACCTGGTGACTTATCAACTCTTTGATGACTTATCAAGGAATGTCGTCACAACTTTCAGCTGAGTCCATTCTCTGTCTAAGGCTGATGGTATCTCTGATAACTTATTACATAGATGATGACTTATAGGAATGTTGTCAGACATACTTCTCTTCTATTTGCTTCAGATTTCAACTCTTTTGTTTCCATCCTTGTTGGTTCTATTGCATCTTAGCTTATATTGCAAAATCAAAGATAAAACAATCAAAAATGACAAAATTCGCTTAAGACCTTGTAATTATTGTTAGTTAAAAGCCTCAAATATGTTAGCATCTGCTCACACATCATGAAGTACTTTTCTAAGATTGGCCTTCGATCGAGAATCATCGGTTGAAGATTAGGGAGATGGATATCCCTAAGATTGCTTTTGAACTTGGTATGGTCATTTAGAGATTTTGGTGATGTAATTTGGATTGACTAATGCCTGGATGATATTTATGGATCTTATGAACTAAGTTTTCAATTAGTTTCTAGACTTATTCATCATTATGGTTATTCATGACATCCTGGTTTATTCCAAGAGAGAGGTAGATCATGTCGATCACCTCTGTATAGTGTTGCATACCCTTAAGGATCAACATTGTATGCTAAGTTTTCAAGGTGTGAGTTCTGGTTGAATGTTGTTTCTAGTGAAGGGATCAGGATGGATCCACAAAAAGTTGCAATAGTTATGTAATGGCTTAGACCTGCGACCTCAACCAACATTTAGAGTTTTTTAGGCTTGGCTGAATATTATAGGAGGTTTGTGGAGAGCTTTTCTTCTATTACAACCCCATTGAATAGACTGGGTCAGAAGAAGCTAAAGTTCTTATGGTCAAACGCTTGCGAGGGCAGTTTTGAGAAGTTGAAGAATAAGTTAACTTCTGCTCCTATTTTAAGCCTCCCCGATGGTATTGATGGCTTTGTTGTTTATTGTGATACATCTGGTGTGGGACTGGGATGTGTGTTGATGTAGTGGGGCAAGGTTGTGGCATATAAAACTAGAAAGCTGAAGATGTATGAGAAGAGCTATCCGACTTATGATTTTGAGTTGTTGGTGGTATTCTTCACTTTGAAGATTTGTCGCCATTACCTGTATAGGGTTTATGTTGGCATCTTCTTAGACCATAAGAGTTTGCAGTATGTCTTCACCTAAAAGGAGTTGAATCTTAGGCAAAAGAGATGGCTTGAGTTTCTCAAGAACTATGATATAAGTTTTCATTATCATCCTTAAAAAGCTAATATGGTTGCTAATGCTCTTAGAAGGTTATCTATGGGGCACTTGTCATATGTTGATGAGGAGAAGTGAGGGTTGGTGAAGGATATTCACCATTTGGCTTATCTCGGAGTTTGTCTTTTAGAATCTGAGGATGGTGGTGTAATTGATCAAGAGTTGGCGAAGTCTTCCCTCGGTACTGAGGTAAAGGAAAAATAAGTTTTGGACCCTATATTGATATATATCAAAGATAATATCGGTCAACAGGGAGTGTTGGCTTTTCAAAATGGCGGCGATGGTATCTTGAGGTACCAAGGCAGATTGTGTGTTCCTGATGTTGATGGTCTATGAGAGAGGATCTTTGGTAAGGCTTATTAGTTAAGGTATACTATTTATCTAGGTTTGATGAAGATGTACCATGATCTGAAAGAGATCTACTGATGGAATAACATAAAAAGAAATGAGGCTAACCTTGTATCCAAGTGTATTGTGTGTCAAAAAGTAAAGATGGAATACTTGAAGCCTGGTGGATTGTTTCAAGAAATTGAGTTGCCTGTAAGAAAGTGGGAGGTGATTAATATGGATTTTGTTATCAAGTTTTTTGTGGTCGCGTAGTCAGTTTGATTCAATTTGGGTCATCTATAATAGGATGACCAAGTCCATTCACTTCTTACCAGTGAAGACTACTTATTTGATGGTCGATTATGCTAAACGTTTCATTCAGAAAATCATCAAGTTGCATGGTGTGCCTATCTCTGTTATGTATTATCGCGGTACACAGTTCTTATCTCACTTCTGGCATTTTTTTCAGTGAGGTTTGGAAACTAAGGTGAACCTTAGCACTGGTTTCCACCCTCAAGTGGGTGGACAAGTGAAGAGGACGATTCAGACTTTGGAGGATATGCTTTGGGCTTGTTTGATTTACTTTGGTTATAGCTGGGTTGATCATTTTCCTTTCATCGAGTTTACTTATAATAATAGTTTTAACTCTAGCATTGGGATGGATCAATTTAAGGCTTTGCATGGTAGGAGGTGTAGGTCTCTTATTGGTTGGTTTGAGGTTGGTGAGAATAGGTTGTTCAGTCTCGACTTGGTTCACTAATCCATAAAAAAGCTGAAGGTGATTCAGAATAGGCTTAAGATCGCACAAAGTCACCAAAAGTCCTATGAGGATGTGAGGCGAAGGGATTTGGAATTTGAAGTTGGCGAGTGGGTGTTCTTGAAGGTGTCTCCCATGAAGGGAGTGATGCAGTTTGGAAAGAAGGGAAAATTCAATCCTCATTGCATGGGTCCATATTTGATTTTGAAGATAGTGCATAATGTGGCTTATGAGTTAGAGTTGACTCCTTGTTTAGGTTCTATTCACCTAACTTTTCATGTTTTGATATTTAGGAAGTACGTAGGTGATTCTTACTTGGTGGTTCCTTTAGAAAGTGTGGTTATTTCGGATTCCTTGTCTTATGAAGAGGTCCTATTTAAGATTTTAAATTGGCAAGAAAATTGGTTGCAGACTGAGGATGTGGATTCGATGAAGGTTCTATGGAGGATCTAAAAGTTCGAAGAAGCTACTTAGGAAGTTAAAGAGGACATGAATTCCAAATACCCACTCTTGTTCCCCGTTCTAAATAGTTGTGCTTATGGTATATGTTAATCTTAACATCTTTGTTTTCTATCTTTGTCAAATGTAAGTATGGTTGTATTCCGTGTTAAATCATGCTAAGGGATGCGTTTTCTCATTATTCAAGGATGAATGATCCTAAGGTGGGGGTGAGAATGAAATACCTCAGATTTTGGTCCTTGAAAGTTTCTTGACTTATGGGCTTTTTACCCAGACTACGACTCACCCTACGAGTCGTAGGGTGTCATTACGGGTTATAGGACCCTAGTCGTAGGATGAACAGTGAAGATACCCTTTATTTTAGTCTTGGTTACGAGTAGTGCCTATCGAGCCGTATGGACTCTTTACGAGTGGTAGTGTGACTTTCATAATGAAACCAGTGTTATGGCCTAATTTTTTGCTTAGGGTACGATTATGTCCCAACGAGTCGTATGGTCTGTACACGAGTCTTAGTGTACAACTCGTAAGGTAACGAGTGAAGGGTCCTTGAGCTATTGCCCTGACTGCAACTTATGGTTAAGAGACATAGTGAGTCTTTACTAGTCTTATAGTAACCCGTAGCGACTGGGGGACAATTTTTTATTATTTCATTAAGGGCACTTTAGACATTTCCCCTCTTCCCCAATCGTGACCCACGACTTAAAATTCCTTTAGGGTATTATTATCACACTGAATCAAATCAAAATAACTTCTCAACTTCTCTCAAATCCCTAAGGTCAAGAACACTTAGGGTCCAAGGATTTGGTCAATTAGGGGTCTCAAAGGTGATTTCTCTTTATAGTTGTGATTTTTTCAGGCATATTACTCTTTCCCAAATCTTATTTTATGAAAAACATGTTTTAAATAGTTTAATTATATGGATTTGAATGTGGGTTTTGATATGGGCTGAGGGTTTTGGAATAGTTGATCTTTAAATTGTTTTCCCATGGTTTTCATGAGTTGTTCATGCTTTGAATTGGATGTTTTAAACTAATGGTGTGGTAATTGGAATAGGGTTTGAGGTAATCCCCTAAATGGATGTTTTGAACTTGGAAAAATGGTTTGAATAATTGTATTCCCTCAACCTACTTGTGTAAATGGCTTGAATTGTGGAATTGTCTCTTGGTTTGATATACTCACCTATACTATTATATTGCATAAATGGTTAAACAATAAACATGGATTTTAAAGTCCTTGTTGGTTATGTTTTGGTTTAATGAACAAAGAGGGTTGAGGCATTCCCCCAAGTTAATGAATTGTAA
This sequence comes from Capsicum baccatum var. pendulum, assembly GCA_030864225.1. Taxonomy (NCBI): domain Eukaryota; kingdom Viridiplantae; phylum Streptophyta; class Magnoliopsida; order Solanales; family Solanaceae; genus Capsicum; species Capsicum baccatum. Next base: position 66,023,250 of record CM061558.1, on the reverse strand, counting down.
TGGCATAATTACGAGCTTTCAACCTAAATGGTATGATGATACTTGTGGTATGCATTAATGTATAATTCCTTGGTTAATGAATGGGTTATATGAAACTTATTTTAATTGGGATTAATGGGGGGTTATGTAGCTAAGCCATAAAGGTGTGGGTCTATAATGACTTAAACCAGAAACTCACGTTTGCCGATATATGGATTGGTCTAAATGACCGTGTGCATGGTTCATACTATTGATATATTTTTTATCTAGGATTGGCGTGGGGTCGAGGCATTCCCTAGTCTTCCTTGATACCTATGGTTTGTGTGGTTAACACGTATTGGGGACCTTTTAGCAGGGGAGTTGAATCCATATAATCGATGGGTGCCGATTTATTATGGTTGAGCTACATAGTCCAAGATAATGTTTCACTATTATGATAAACCTTGTTCCCTACCCAAACATCTATTATATATATTTGTATGCATGTATATGAATATGTATAATGAGGTTGAAATCAAACTTTGGTCTGACATTATTTTACCCTTACCCTAAGTTATATGCTAGTGCTCACCCCACTAACCATCTCCAGAAGCTGTATTTCCATGTGATGCAGGGTTCGAAGGAAATTTTACTTTTTTTACACAGTGATAGTTGATCTCAGAGTTGGTCGTTACAACGAAGTGGTAATCTTTCATTCTTTGGAAGACTTGGTCATTCCATCAGTTTTTCCTTCCATAATTTAGAATTAAAGACTTCACATTTACATTTTAATTGTCATTGTCAGGGTCAGGGGCATATCCCGACGTAGGTTGTTTTCTAGATTAGAGGCTTTACAAATATTATTATGCATTGGGTATTGATGTTGACACTTTTAGACGTATTTGAACTTATTAATCTTTATCTTGTTATATGTTTAAAATTTATCTGCTGAGTAGTGTATCATGATCTATGTACTAAGAAATGGGGGTGGTCTCTAATCCTTGATGGACTCGAGATACCCATCACGGCCTGGCCCTGGTTTAGGTTATGACAGTTCATGAAGTTGAATCCCCCAACCTTCACTAGCTCTAAGGTGGATAAGAATCCTCAAGGATTCATTGACGAGATGGAGAAATTCTTCAGGGTGATGCATACTTCCGATTCTAAGGGTGTAGAGTTTGCTGCATATAAGTTGAAAGATGTGGCATATCAGTGGTATGGATAGTGGGAGCAATTAAAAGGTGATGATATTGAGCTAGCTGTATGGGATGAGTTCTCTAGTACCTTCCTTGATCATTTCTTTTCTCGGGAGTTAACGAAAGCAAAGACAGAGGAATTTGTGAATTTGCACCAGCGAAAGAAGAGTATGGAGGAGTATGCCTTGAAATTCTATTATTTGTCTCGCTATGCTCCAAAGTTAGTGTCTAGTATAAGGGATAGAATGAGAAAGTTTGCTTCTGGTTTGTCTCGTGACATGGTATGGAAATGTAAAACTGCAATATCGAACAATAATATAGATATCTCAAGACTTGTATTTTTTATGCAACTGGTGGAGGATGAAAAGAAGAAATAAGTGGAGATTAGAGAGAGATAGAATAAGAAATTCAGGTATTTAAAGTAGGGTGGAGGTCAATAAGCTAGTGGGAGAGATGTTATATAGTGGAGCAAGAAGAAGACTTGGGAAACTCTGGTTTATGTTCTTCGACTAGTGCTCCTTATTTGAAGCCATATGGTGATCTTGATTTCAGACTAGTAGTGGTCCTAAGGGATAGGGTGCCCAGTCCCAAGCTCGTGGATCTCAGTCAGCCCCGCCATATCCTCTTTATAGATTTTACGGTCAGCTTCACCGAGGGCATTGTGATGAGGGGACAAATTGGTTCTTTAACTGTGGTCGGCTTGGTCACATGTAGCGGGATTGCCCTATAGATAAGGTAGTCACTGGGATTAATAAAGTTCTGATTTCCACATCTTTGGCTTCTTCACCAAAGGGTGCTATTTCTGGTATTGACACTCTTCGAAATTGTCTTTATGCTTTTGCAACCCGTTAAAAATTCGAGGTATAACCTGATGTTGTCACTTGTATGTTAAAAGCTTTTCTCTCAAGATGTGTATTGTTTGCTTGATTCGGGGTCTATTATTTTTTATGTGACCCTTTATGTGGTTGTACATTTGGTTTTGCACTGAAACCATTTCTGAGCCTCTCTGTGTCTACTTCGGTGGGAGATTTTATTGTGGTTAGAATGGTTTATAGGGGTTGTGTGGTGTCCATCTTTCATAGGGAGACCTTGGTTGATTTGATAGAGTTAGACTTGGTGGATTTTGATGTCATTTTGGGGATAGATTGGCTTCATTCGTTCTACGCTTCTCTGGATTGTAGGACTCATAAGACCAACTTCCAATTTTCTAATGAACTAGTAATTGAATGGGAGGGAAGTTCCTTAGTGCCAAAAGGGAGGTTTATTTCTTTTCTTAGGGCCCGTAAGTTGATTTCCAATGGGTGACCATATCATCTGGTTCAGGTTAAAGATTCTAGTTTTGAGGTTCCCTTTTTGCAATCTGTCCCCGTGGTGAACGAATTTCATGAAGTATTTCCCGAGGATCTTCCTGACATTCCTCCTTCTAGGGAAATAGACTTTTGTATTGATCTTCTACCAGATACCCTTCCTATATCTATTTCTCCTTATAGAATGGGTCCGTCTTAGTTAAAAGCGATTAAGGAACAGTTAAAAGATCTTTTGGATAAGGGTTTTATCTATCCTAGTGTTTATCCAAGGGGTACCTAGATGCTTTTTATGCGTAAAAAATATGGGTCTCTAATAAGTGGTAAATTTATCACTCATTTAAATCCAAATTCGTGCACACTACTATGATTTAAAGGTATGAGTGAGACCACCTTAGTAGTTGAATGCACTGATTTTCACATTTTATAGGTATACAGATAATTAGGAAAGAAGAAGTGGAATTGAGCTTAAAGGGATCAACAAGATAAGAGAAGTACAAAAGCTAGAAGACCTTGAGTAGGAAATGATCTCAGTTACCGTGATCGCGATCTGTGGGCCACAATCGAGGCCAGTCAAGCTTGGTCAATTGCCACTGACCGCGATGATCTTATAGTGGTCATGGTTGCCATGATCACGGTCAAGCTGCAACGATCGCAGCATCTAAGGTTTATTGTGTAATTTTATGTAGTCGACCCCAAATCTCTTATAAGGCAAAACCCCTTTTTATTTGGGTATTATCACTTTGAGAATTAATTGGGAGACTTTGAAAACCATACTAATTTGGGAAACTATTGTGTTTAAATTTCTAATTTGAGTTTAGTGAAATTGAAGTTAAATTGAAGAATCTTCTTACTTTCAATTTCTATGGATGCATTGAATGACCCTTTTGGTATATTTCTTCTCCCTAACTTCATGAGTAGCTAAACAATTTATCTTAGGATTATGTTAAACTAGGGTGCAAATGTGTGTGGGTTGTGATTTATTTGTGTAGATTCTTGGTCATTGATTGTGGGTTTCACTAATGGTTGCTTGAGTTAGTTGGGATTTGTGGGTGAAAACTCCAAATTCTCAAAAATGGATTTGTGGGTAAAAATCCCAAATTCTTAAAATCATCCCCGATAGAGGGATGTGAGTGTACTTTTGGATCCTATATCATCCTTCAAAGAGATATATGAGTGACAAGGCATTAGTAAACAATAGTTAGATTTAGCTTATGCTCGTTTTATCATCTTAGAAAAAAGGGTGAGTTGAGAATTAGCTAGATCTTGGGCATCTTCCTAGAAATAGGTATGACTAATTGAGGTACTAGGTGAATTTTCTTGCCACATCCATGAGGTATTCGAAAGGATCCATGGGTGATAATATTGAGGTTTGGTTGAAAGACTAGCCTCAAGAACTCTGAACCTAGCCTACACATGTAGTTGATGACTAGAATTTGCACTCAATTATCATGAACATATGGATTATTTGCACCTAGGCAGACATAATCCAAAGGCTTGTCTCATATTGAAATCTTAGCCACAATCGTCGCTTTGAGTTGATAGTTTGATTTGATTTTGATAAACAAACTTTCCAAGAAAATCCCCCTCATTTTTATTCATGCATTTCATTTTGTTTACAATACGAGCATACAATAAGATGCTATCAACACCTATATGGTTCTAAGACTAGATTCACTCCTCGAGGATTCAACCTCAATGTTAGTTAAGCTTTATTGATAACGATCGTCATATATCAAAACTATGGTATAGGTGAGCTTGATCAGTCTTTTTGGATGTACATAGATTACAGGAAGTTGAATAAAGTGACGATGAATAATAAGTATCTCCTTCCTAGGATAGATGATCTTTTTAACCAGCTTCAGGATGCTAGATGTTTCTCTAATATCGACCTTCGTTTGAGCTATCATTTGTTAAAAATTAGGGAGAATGATATTCCCAAGTCTACTTTTCGAACCCGGTATGGTCACTATTAGTTCTTGGTTATGGCATTTGGATTGACTAACACTTCGACTACTTTAGTGGATCTTATGAGTCAGGTTTTTGCGCAGTTTTTAGATTTGTTTTTTATTGTCTTCATTAATGATATCTTGGTGCGTTCTAAGAGCAAGGAGGATCATGCTAATCACCTCTAAATTGTGTTGCAGACTCTTAAGGATGAGTTTTGGTTGAATGTTGTGACATTTCTTGGGGATGTTATTTCTAGTGAGGGGATCAAAGTGGATCCATAAAAAGTCAAGGCTGTTAAGAAGTGGTGTAGACCCACGACTCCAACCGGCATTCAGAGCTTCTTGGGCTTGGCTGGTTATTATAGGAGGTTTGTAGATAGATTTTATTTTATTGATGCTCCATTGATGAGGTTGACTCAGAAAAATGTGAAATTCTTATGATCTGATTATTGTAAGGGTAGCTTTGATAAATTGAAGGATAGGCTGAATTCGGCACCAGTTATGACCTTGACCGATGGAACAGATGGATTTGTGGTGTATTATGATACGTACCATGTAGGACTGGGTTGTGTCATGATGCAACATGGTAGGGTTATGGACTATTCTTCTAGGAAACTTAAGGTTCATGAAAGCAATTATCCGACTCATGATTTCGAGTTGGCAGCAATGATTTTTGCTTTGAAGATTTGGCGCCATTATTTTTACATGGTGCATGTAGACATCTATTCAGATCATAAGAGCCTATAGTATGTGTTTACTCAGAAGGAGTTCAATCTTCGGCAGAGGCAATGGCTTGAGCTGCTAAAGGACTATGATATGAGTCTTCACTATAATCCAGGTAAAGCTAATGTGGTTGCTGATGCTCTTAGCAGGTCGTCCATGGGGAGTTTATCTCATATAGATGATGATAAATGAGGATTGGTGAAGGATACTTACTGGATAGCTAACTTGGGAGTCTATCTTTTAGACTTTGAGGATAGAAGGGCAATTATGCAAAAAGTGGTTACATAATTTCTTGGTGCAGAGGTGGAGGAAAAATAGGCTTTAAATCCCATTTTTATGCAGACTAAGGATGAGGTAGGACAATAAAAGGTTATGACCTATGAGATTCATGGAGACGGTATCTTGAGGTACCAAGGTAGGTTGTGTGTTCCTAATGTTTATAGGCTGGAAGAGAGGATTTTGACCGAGGCTCATGAGTTGAGGTATACAGTTCATCCAGGTTTGACAAAGATCTATCATGATTTAAAAGAGATTTATTGGTGGAATAATATAAATAGGGATGTGGCTAACTGCGTGGCTAAGTGTATTGTTTGTCAGCAATTGAAGGTTGAGCACGTGCGTCCAGGTGACATGTCGCAAGCGATTGCGTTTCCTATGTAGAAGTGGGAGATAATCAATATGGAATTTGTTACTAGTCTTCTGAGGTCTCTCAATTAGTATGATTCGATTTGGTTCATTATGGATAGGCTAATTAACTATGCTTATTTCATACCTTTGAGGACTACCTACTCTGGAGAGGATTATGCTAAGTTGTTCATTAAGGAAATAGCCAGATTGCATGGAGCACCGAGTTGATCATTTTGGATCGAGGTATGCCATTTTTTTCTCACTTTTGGCATTTGTTTCAAAAAGGTTTGGGGACCAAGGTGAACCATAGCACCACTTTTCAATTTCAAACAAATGGACAAGTAGAATGGACTATCCAGAATTTGGAGGATTTGCTAAGGGCTTGTGTGATTGACTTTAGGAAAGTTGGCTGGACCTTTTACCTCTTATCAAGTTCGTATATAATAATAGATATCACTCTAATATTGGGATGGCTCCATTTGAACCTCTTTATGGTAGGAGGTGTATGTCTCCTATTGGGTTATTTCAGGTTGGTGAGACTAGGTTATTTGGTCCTAACTTGGTTCACCAAGCCATGGAAAAGGTGAAGGTGATTAGGAAAAGACTTAAGACTACTTAAAGTTTCCAAAAGTCTTATACGGATATGAGGAGAAGGGAGTTGGAGTTTGATGTAGGTGATTAGGTGTTTGTGAAAGTTTCTCCTATGAAGGGAGTGATGAGGTTTGGGAAGAAGGGAAAGCTCAGTCCCTGTTATATTGGTCCGTATCTAATTTTGAGAAGAGTAGGGAAGGTTGCCTATGAGTAGGATTTGCCTGTGAGTCTGGGTACCATTTATCTAATTTTTCATGTATTGATGTTGAGGAAATGTGTGGGTGATACTTATCTGATTAGCCTATTGAGAATATTGCAATTTTGGATTCCTTGTCTTTTGAGAAATCCCCGGTTGAGATTTTAGATAGGTAAGTTCGCTGATTAAGGACTAAGGATGTCGTTTTGGTAAAGGTTCTTTGAAGAAATCAAAAGGTGGAGAAAGATACTTGGGAAGCTAAAGAAGATATAAAGTCCAAGTATCCATTATTATTCTCCAGATTTGATAATCATGCATAAGGTATGCACTTCTTTTATTCTAATTACTTTTCGGTGTTGTTCATGGCTTTATGGTTATATGAAAGAGTTCCTTAAATCCTCATTTGGGGATGAATGATCCTTGGGTGGGTGGGTGGGTAATGTAATACCCCAGGTTTTGGACTATGAATTTTTCGCAGTGATTGTGCTTACTATTCAGGTTATGACTCAGGTGACGAGTCGTATAGAGCAATCGTGGTCTAACTAATAGGGTTTCCCTAAGTTTCTGTCATAGTCACGACTGGGACCATACGAGTCGTAAGTTAATGTCATGAGTCATGGTGAGAGACTCTTGAATAAACTAGTATGGTGGCCCTGATATTACTACCCAGACCACGAGTCGTGGTGATGACTTGTGACCTGTGACTACGAGTTATTACCCATCCCGTAGTGACTGGGAGTTGTCTTCCTACACATTTTTAATTGAGGGTAATTCAGTTTTTCTCCTTCCTTTACATTATTCCCACGACATAAAACATTCCCTTAGCCCTATTTCCACCCACTAAACATAGCATAAACACTCCATTCTCTCTTAAATTCCCAAGTCAAGAACAAAGCTAGGGTTTCTAAGGGTTGGTCATCTAGGGCTCAAAGTATTGTTTCTTCTCTAAATTCTTGGTGTTTTCAGGCATGTATCTCTTCTATAAACTTGTATTTTATCATGTCATATAATGGTTGATATTCATGTGGTTTAATGTTTAGATTTGGAATTTGGGTGAGGGTTTTGGATGATTACTGTTTAAATGGTATTCTCATGGTTTACATGAATTTTATTATGCGTTATGTATGGATTAGAACTCATCGGACGCATGGTCATGGTGAATGGAATGGGGTTCGTAGAGTCCCCTAATTCTATGTTTTTTAGTTTGGAATTGGTATTAACCTCAACACATTTGCATAATGGATTTTGAAATATGGATACTTACAGGGTTTTGCATACTTTACTAAACTATTGCATTGTATTAAAGGCTAAATAGATAAAAATGGTGTTTAGCCTTGGTGGTCGTGGATTGATCTTAAATGAAACTTTAGAGACTTATGGCTAATTGGATTGGTTTGATATAATGGGATTGGCTTGCAAGCATAATTAATTGGTATGAAATTACCATTCTCTAAATGCCTAAATGGATGACTCCTTGGTTAAATGGATGAGTTATGTGTAAATATTTTAATTTGGGCATAAAGGGGGTTGTGTAGCTCTATGTGGAAGGTGGAGGTCCCTGGGGACGGATACTGGAAATCACGTTTGCTGGCGTGGGGGCCTTGATGGTTCTATGCATAGTTCACATATTATATATTTTTTGGAATGGCTGGGGTCGTGGATTCCCTGGCCCTTCCTTAAATTTCTCTAGTTCGTGTGAAAAATATGCACTGGAGCCCTTCCAATAGATGGAGCCGGACCCATATAGCCAGTGGGTATTTTTAGGATAGTTAGAGCTACATAGACTAGGTTAATGATTTTAAATCTCATGTTAAACCTTGTTCCCTATCCCAGCATCCTATATATGTATGTATACGTGTATGTGAACATCTACATTGAGTTTGGATTTGACTTTGAAATGATATTACTTTATCCCTACCCTGAGTTATATGCTAGAGCTCACCCCACTAACTGTTCCCAGATGCTACATCCTTTTATGATGTTGGGTCCTAAGGGTTTCTTCTGTTTGTTTGTGCAGTATTAGGTGGTGGAGTCGTCTATCAGGTTTGAAGTGAAGTAGTGAGCTTCCATCCTATGAAAATCTTAGTCATTCCATCCGCTTCTTTTCATATAATAGAATTGAAGAGTTCACATTAACATTATCACTGTCTTTGTCACTGTCATGGTCGAGGGCATGTCCCTACCTAGGTTCATATTCAGATTGCTTTAGAGGTTTTTGTGGACATATGTGGGTTGGATGGTGTTTTTGACTCTTAGAGGTTATTTTTGAGTTACATTAACTGTTTTATCTTTATTCTCTAGTTGTCTTCTGCTTTGTTATTATTTGGGTTATGCTTGGAGTGGACAGGTTATGGGGTAAGTCTTCAGTCCTCAGTGGGCTTGAGATACCCGTTACGGCTAGGCCCAAGGATGGTTCATGACACCTAGCACCTAAATAAGGTAGAATACATAATACAAATATCAAGAAGAGTACATAACACAACATACAAAGCTAGACTAAAGTATAGATTAAAAGAATAACTGTCTGTAATCCATGTCTTCTTTTTTAGAAAAAAGATCAACTGACACTTATGACCTAGACAATAATGTATCCTCATCAGCAAGGACATGCTATGTTTCCCCTAACCCTAGGTTTTCTCATTGAAAGAGAGTGAGAGTCTCTTAGATCAGAGGGTTTCCTTGTGACAATCAGGTACCTTGAATGCAACTTGCACCCCAGAACAAGAGATTCTATTGAAGTGGATTAGATGAGCCTCTAGGGATAAAATTCCAACATACGTAATGATGGAAGTGGTTGGAATCACAATATTAATGGAAGAATTTAGGACTGGTATTAGGAGGATGGCCAACAGGGACGTCTCCTGCCAACCTTACCCCTGGCTTTTCCTATAGTCTTATCTCACTTTCACCATAAGATCAAATATGGATGCTATGTGTAGTTTTTTGGGGTCAAAGATAAGAATGTAGCAACTGCCATGGGGAAAATTTTCATTGATTATATTTTTCTTTCTTCCTCAATATAAGACAGTTGGGAGTAAGAGGGCATATGAAGAAAACATCCGAAAGATGTAGGTTTTTATAGGAAAGGAATCATTAAAATAAAAAAGAAAGAACCCTAGATGCTTGACACATGGACGACTACCCATGCAAGATGCTACAAGATGTGGTAGCCGAAACGTCAAGAATAACCCGTCATTTCCAGAGGGGATGGTTTGGATATAAGGGAGACTATTCAACTGCTCCCAAAGCTAATGAATGGAAAGGGGTAAAAATACTATTAGGCTACTACATCAAAAAGGGAAAACATCTAGAGAGAGACATCGAGTAATAATTATGATCACGGGATTGTCTCATAAAAGTTGTAACAGACTCCATTTCCCAATAATTAGAGCCAAAGATACAAGGAAATATAAGAAAATTAGCACTTCGTCAGTTTCACTCCCATTTGCTGGAACTCACTTTAGATCCAACAATACCGAGATGAGGACCCAAGGAAGACCGTCAAGTTGCAACCTCATGTTTTACTTGTGACTTAGGATTGAAACCGTCGCTGCAATAGTAGAGCAGAGCAATGGGCTATTTGGGAGGATTTTTGACTTAGCGAGCAGAAAGTTCTCTCATACATATTACCAATTTTGACCACCATAGATTGTCTTGCCAAAAAAATGAAGGGACTATCTATTTGAGGTAAAATATTACTACCGAATGTGGGACGACTCGAATTGGGTAAAACTAAAACTATCCTATAATGACATTACCCCAGGAATGAGACCGAGATAGGAGTATATGATAGCTTCCCATTTTCAAGTAATATATTTTAATAATGAAAAACTAATATATTGCTAATATGCAGGATATACCTGAAGGATAATCAAGGCAAGAAAGATTATCTACTTGGAAGACATAACCAATCTCAGATACGACATCAAGAGAACGATCATTAGGAGAATATACTTGGAAGAACATCCCTCACTACAAGGAAAATATAGGATGCAAAATTAGTAGAAGATCCCTCCAGATCCACTCAGATTCCAGATTACAATAAAAATAATCTACAAGATCGTAGAGCAACATAGAAAGTGGAAAGAAAATCATACCTACTTCATGGACATGAATGGTCATGATTCAAGGCAAACAACAACTTATATACAAACATATCTGATATGGACGTATTACCCTCAATCAAGGAACCAAATCAAATCCTTGATTGAGAAGAAATCCCTTGAGTTTTCTTTTGGAGCAACGCAGCAGCATCAACCAAAGAATATAAATAGTGAAGACTAGAGATTTAAAGACTCATGCAACTTCATAGGAAATTTTTAGTGTGTCTCCATCTTGGTGTCAATAAAACTTTGTACTTCTTTATTTACAATAGCTATAAAAGAGTAAGATCGAGTTAACTTAGTCATACCAGTTGAGGCTTTATCACAAGATCTGAAAATCAAAATAAGCTTCAGAACTTGTTCACTATACATGTAATTCGACTCTACTTTGAAAAGCTCTAAGGTAACTTTGAAACCCAAGGGGACTGCATATGGGAACCACATTGGTGTTCTGAACCAGGATAAAAATCTTTGTGTTTTTATTACTTGTTTATTTATTTGAATCTAATCTGTCCAGTTAAGTATATTGAATTGCAGGTGAGTTGACTATCAAGGCTGACTAGTCAACTCAAGAAAAATTTTCAATTCAACCCCCCACCCCGCCCCTCTTGAATTCAGTATATCCTCACGGGCAAGAGAAAAGGTAGCATGAGATTAGCAGCGATAGTGACTGTGGATGAAAGAAAAGACCGTAGGACAGTGTGTCAAGTCTCTTAGGTGAACAAGAGATCCTTGGAAGGACCACGCCAGACACATGATGGCATCTCCAATGGCTCAACGACAAGTGGCTCTCGACCATTGGTTGCTGTATTGTAGGGTTCAAATTCTCATCTTTATCATCAAACAACAAAATTCTTTTAGCTTTGCTCTTAAGTTTTCACTATGATCTTCATTGTCTTAGCTTGTTTTTGCTTATCTTTGCTTATTGTGCTCGTTGAGACTCGCTTGTGGCTAAGTAACCATGAACCTCATTGTCGTTCCAAATTTATTTTCGACCTCTACTTTGTTTATAAGTTACATTATTTGCCTTGCCTGTTTACTATTTTGCGAACTCTCATTACTAACTCGAAGCTAAACCATAATATGTGCTCTTGACCCACCTACAAATCTAGTTGTGCTGAATCTACTTTATATATGACATCAACCAGTATTATTTTGTGTACGTAAATATCATCAATCAATGCTATCAATAAAGTCAATCTGTCAAACACAGTCAACAAATGGGAAAAAACGAATATAAAATTAGCGTATAAAGGAAAAACATAAGGTGATACAAAATATAGATTAGTAATTTTGGTTACTAGTTCTAGGCTTCAGCTAATAACAACTCTAAAGATCACATTCTACACATACATACCAAATTGATTGATGAACATCATTATAGAGTACATATGTTTAGTTGAGAGCTAACGTATAGAATTTGCATCCAAACAAATTATTTTTACTCCTCTTGTCAACAATCCCACGAATTATCACCACACCGTGATAATTTTTATTAGTTTACATACACTAGGTGAATTTATAACGGTTAGCGCTTCAAAAATAAATGTACCCACATACGTATGCATTTTTAATTTGTTTTACTCAAAAAATGAAAGTTTTTGCAAGAAGCTCATAAAGAAAGGCAGTCCGAGGCACTAAAGCTACCGCTATGCGTGGTGTCCGGGGAAGGACCCCACCACAAGGGTGTATTATACGCAGTCTTACCTTGCATTTCTGTTAGATGCTGTTTCATTATCATTATCAAGAAAATGACATCGCAACTAGAAAAAAGTCAAATTTACCATATTCGTATATTAGCAAAAAGAAGACGTCTCGAAAAGTCTCATAAACTCAAAAGAAGTCGAATTTCCACACCAATTGAACTGTACGTGATAATGGCTCAATTCCGTATAGAGTACAAATAATTTAGAAACTAGGCACATAATAAAAGAATGGAGATTTTAACATTTGAATTTCACAAAAATATGAAAAGACTAAGCGATCGTTTGGTGTAAGGTACTAAATCAAATAGTTTCGGGATAAAATAATAATTTCGGAATAAAGTTTTTGGTGCTACGTTTGGTTTTCAAATTCGGGATAACTTATTCTGGGATTAACAAATAATACCGGGATAAGTTATCCCACCCCTACCACCATAATTTATCCGTAGTTTAACAATTTTTTTTTGACAATTTTATCTGTAGTTTAAATTTTAATTACTCTATAATTTTTTTATCCATTTTGATATATTTGAACAATTATATGGGCTTATTAAATGCTACAAAAGTGACGAGTTATGAAAAAATGATAGTGACATCATAAAAACTATTGATATAATCAAATTCAAAATTAATCTAAGGGTTTATTGTCTTTCTATTTTGTAGTTATTAATCTTACTTCAAATTTTCATTTTTCCTAACAAATTTATCATGAACAAGTAATTAAAGTATCTTAACAATCCCTTTCTAACTTAGTACACGTTTAATTATTAAATAAAATATTATTTCTTATATATAGTTAAACATGTTTGAATTTTTTTTAAAAAAAAGATACAATTCAACTTTCCAAATATTGATGATGCTAAATAATGTAAAATGAGAGTAATTTCTTTTCATAGTTTTTGATGATGATTTTTTTAAAAAAATAAGATTATCAACATTTTTATAGAATTTAGGACAAAATAAGTAATTTAACATGAAATATTAAGCTAAATACGGTGTAGGATATTTTTATAAATAAACTATCTATTCTTAAAAAGAATGCAATGCATATCATTTTTAGTACCACAAACCAAACAATCACTAAAAAATAATACAAGGATAACTAATCTAATTCTAGTATAACTAATTCCATCATAACTAATCCCAGCATAATTTGTTTGCCAACCAAACGACCTCGAAGGGTTCATTTGGTGTGAGGGATGAGAATAAATAATTTCGAGATAAAATTTTAGTGCCTCATAATTTCTTATTTGATTGTATAACTTGGGATAACTTATCCTGGAATTAATAATTAGTACCAAGATAAGTTATCCCTCCCTCTTGGTGGTATTGTTGATTTTCATAGAGATGAGTTAGAGAAAAACGCAGAGAGTTTTTTCTTGTAAAGTTGTGTATTTTATTGATCAACAACTCCTCCTTAAATAGTGCTATTACAACTAAAAATAGATTAAACTTACCATAAAAGAAAACCTATTTGCTACCAAAAATAACATAAACAACTAATCAGTTTCCTACCAAAAATAAAAATTCTAATTTGACTAGGAGGTGTATGTAAAAAGGTTGGAGAAAAATAAAAAATAAATCACGTGCATTATTTCTTAAAACAATTTTTAACACTTCTCCTTGATTTAGAAAACACAAAATTTTGGTCTTTTGTCTTGAGATCTCCACACTTGATTACCGAAAGTAACCTTGCGAATAAATCTGCAAATTTATCTTTGGCTTGTAGTGAACTAAATTCACTTCTCGTTTTGAATGCAATCCTTGACTGTTAAATCCTTTTGACATGTCTTCCTGCTTCATTTGCATCTTGAATTTGAATTTATCCGTTTTATTTTTCTGAAACATAGATAACTTCTCCATTGCTTCAATTCCTTTAGGAACATTAAAATCTCCTCTAAACCTAAGAGATTCACATATTGCTTGTGCATTTTCAATTAAAGGATCATCTTCTAATTTTTTCTACCTATGATTTTTTTCATTTTCTACAAAAACATCATCCATTGGATCAAAGGAGAAATGTTTACCTCTCATCTTAATATTTAATTTTTTTTTCCAGCACCATAATTGATGAAGCAATGTTTATCATTAAAGGATACTTTGTACCCTTTTTCTACCAACTGATAAATACTCAACAAGTTTTGATCAATATTAGGTACAAAAAGAACATCTGAATTACTTTATTACCTGAACTTATTTTGATGGCAAATTTTTTTTTTATTCAACAAGAATCTGGTCACCATTTTCTATCCTAATTTTGGATATTTCAGTAGGTTTTAATTCTTTAAATAAATTCTTATTACAAGTCATGTGGTTGGTGCAACCGCTATTAATCAACCAAAAATTTGTTGAAACCTTACTTGAGATACATGTTGTAACAAAAAGATGGTTTTCTTATTCTTCTTTATTGACCACTCGTGCATTTGCTTCATGATTCTCAAATTTTCTTTTGCAAATCACTACTTCATGGCCAAGTTGATTGCACTTGATGCACTTTGCGTCAGGCCTTTTCCAACATCTATATGGTGGATGACTCATTTTTCCACCGTGTTGGCAAGGTGGGTAATTTTTTAAAGTCTTACCCCTTCTTTGAGTTTTGTGGTTGGCTAATAAGGCTCTTTCAACCATATCATCTTGCCTCATAAGTTTTCTTTATTCTAGTTCCTGAAAAGAATTTAACAACTCTGCCAAGGTAATCTAGAACAGATCGTGTGTATTTTTCAAGGTAGTTATACATGCTTCATATCTCTCAGACACTGTAACAAGAATTTTTCAACAATTCTTGAATCTTTAAATTCAGTGCCTAGTAATCTTACCTTGTTATCAATACCAAGTAATCTGTCCGAGCACTCTTTGACTGTCTCAGAGTCTTTCATTCTCTATAACTCAAACTCTCTTATTAAATTCAGTACTTGCATTCCGCAGATTCTTTCATCTCCATCATATTCTTTCTTTAGATAATATCAAATTTCTTTTGGCGATGTGAGAGACATAATTCTTGAAAAAATAGTTGGTGAAATAAAGTTGCCTTTGCCTTAGACTTCGTGGTTTTGTTTTCCTTGTGACTCTTGATTTGAGCTATAGTGAGATTATTTGGCAGCAAATTAATTTCACAATCCTCTTCCACAGCTTGCCATAGATCAAGAGCCTCCAGATAAGTTTTCATTTTCACAAACCATGATTGATAATTTTCACCATAAAAAACGGATGGAGCCATTCGTGAAAAACTATTTTTAGAATCCATCTTTTCACTCACAGGTCCCTCAAGAAAAATAACTCTAGATACCAATTGTTGATTTTAATAGAGATGAGTTAGAGAAGAACACATAGAGTTTTTTTTGTAAAGCTGTGTATTTTATTGATAACCAACTCCTCCTTAAATAGTATTATTAAAACTAAAAATAGATTAAACTTACCATAAAATAAAATATATTTGCTACTAAAAATAACATAAACAACTAATCAGTTTCCTACCAAATATTAAAAATCCTTATTTGACTAGGAGTTATAGGTAAGAAGGTTGGAGAAAAATAAAAAATAAATCACGTGCATTATTTCTTAAAGCAACTTTTAACAGGTATAACAATCCTAGGATAAGTTAACCATGGATAAAATAATTAAAATAATAAAAGTAGCCCACAAACTCTTTTTATAATTACATTTCACATCCATGCATATTCACAATATTTTAAATAGCATTTATAATAACATTTAAAGTGTCCACTACTTGTTATTTTATGATAAATCTTTATATTTTTTATTAAAAAAATTATACTATATAAATATATTTTTTATTTATGAATATATTAGAGGTTGAATTTATTTGACTAATTATTATATTTTATTTATAAATATTGATTTCTCTTAAGAATAACAAAAACATTAACTTCATTGTTGAATTACATATTTTGAATTAAATAGCTTTTCATTACTTGAAAATTGATATTGTATATATCAATTAAAATGAATTGAAATAAATTTTAATATTTTATAATATATGAGTGATATGTATTTAAATGAAGTGACATAAGCAACAAATTCTTTTTTATTTTAATAAATTTGAGCTGAAAATTTTATTTCAAACTAAATAAGACCAAGATTTATTTTTAAACAAACACGACATAATCATAGGAAGACACATAAAAAAGTTTAAACTAAATAAGATGGAAATTTTATTTTTAAATACACACGACACAATCACGGGAATAGACACACACAAAAAATAAGCTAAATAAGATGGAATTTTTATTTTTAAGAATGAATATTTAAATCTTGAAAAGAAATTATATAAGAAATAGTTAAATAAGGTGGAGGGTAATTTTGTAATCAATTACCTTATTTTTAGAAATTATACAATGCATATAATTTTGAATACAACTGTGACAACCCGAGTCAGGGCCCTGGACGTAATGAGCATCCCGAACCATAAAGGCCTGGGCGCCCCTTTCTTTTTAGCAATCACGCACAACATTCATACAATATAAAGAATTTGCGAAAAAACATACAAAATGGAACCATGGTCAATCTCATAACACTTGAACAATTTGAAAAGAAATTCTTAATATTCAAAACATATGACACCCATCTGCGAAATCTCTAACATTACAAGATCCAACATATGTCTAAAAAAAAATTGGACAAGGCCCCCAGTCAGACCATGAATCAAACAAATGACAATGTTTATATAAGCTCAGCCTTCCGAATAGAGAAGGCTCACCAATAGTACACTTCTCTCTGACAAATCTACAGCTTAGAGGGACCCCTGGACTGACCCTAAGACCCTGAAATATAGGGGGTCAATACAAATGTACTGGTACGCCGAACAATCCAAAAACAAAATATACATTTTTATAAAACATAGGTGAGAGAATTTATTAAATCTCATGTCATCTTGAAAAAGTTGAAAATACATGGGCATATTCTGAAACTTTAGAAACACATTCTGCAATTCATGACTCTACTCTTTATCTTACTTCTGAAATAGATGGCACACCCTACAACTTTACTATTCTACGGGCTATATAGAATCCGCTCTTGACTCGGTGGCCAAGCCCCCAACCCAAGTTTGCCACAAGGATTGGAGTCTCTGCTTCTCTACTATGCTATTGGGTCATCGCCGACGTATAATTTTCCTTTTCAGGTGACATAATTTCGTGTCGGTAAATCACGGTTTCGGACAATGAATCGTATGACTCATGCCTTCTTCGGGTAACTATCTAACTCTCTTAAGCCTAATTTTAGATTCTTTAAATCATATCTTCTTTGAAAGGTTCTTTCTTTCTTAATATCATTTGGGCATATCAAAATAGGGTATCGTTATACCCAGACTTACAAGTCATGTTACAACATCTCTACTGCCCTTTTCTTATTTCAAAAGGTATCATTGACCACCCAAAATATTTAAAAATTGTGCATAAATTCATACTTGAAAGCATATGAAAACAAAACATTCTCGCTTCAACACTTTCTCTACAGTGGCCATCTTTTTTTTTTATTAAACATTTGCAAACCTTCAATTGGAAACATGAATGCTTGTAAACCAAGTAAAACACCATCTCATTTAATCAATAAAATCAGTACTATTTACACGTTTTAGTAACCCTTCAACTTAGGCTTTTAGAAATCTGTAAAATCACAGCCACAACTTGTGAAAACAATGGATTTCAAAGTAATAGAGGGATTTACATGGTCATTCTCTCATTTATCTTTACAAATTTAGTATTACATGATCTCACGAAAATGTTTCAACCTTAGGGTTTCATACCACAAGTTCTACAAAACTTCATCAATATAAGGGATTTTCAATACATGTTCATCAATACCTTTAAAACTAAATTCGGATGCATATATATATATATATATATATATATATATATACTCATAAAATGTTGTTTAAAACAATTAAATCCATTCGCATGAGGTTTAGGATAGTCCCACTTACCATATGTCGTTTAGTTTGAAGATTGGAACTCTAATCTTGACCCTTTTCTTGAAATCTTGAACTTAGAGGAAACCCTAGTTTGATTTATTTTTGAGAGTAAAAAGGATTTGAGATGTTGAAAACTAATAAAAAAAATAGATTATAACGCTTAGGATACAATTTATATTCGTGGGGTAGGTTTTAGGGTGAAGAAAAGACCAAAATACCCCTACAGAAACCAAAGAAGTCCCAGAAATTCTTTAGTTGTTGACCAAGGTTAATGGCCCATCACTCAGGTGATAGCTCATCACTTTTGGGCTGAATTTTACCACTTACTGCCCTTGGCTGACGACTAGGGCTGATGGTTCATCACTTAGTTGACGGCCCATCAACTTGGTCGTCACCTAGTTGATAAGTCGTCAACTTCGTCATCACATTTTGGCAGATAGACACTTCAAAGTAAAATGAGCATAACTTTCTACTCCGATATTGGATTAAGGTGAAACCAGTTGTGTTGGAAAGAGGACTCAAAGATATTTATTTTGGTATATAGTAGGACACGTAAATTATTATATACTAGGAGTAATGGTTTTCGAAAGTTGACCCAATCTAAAACGTTCAATAAAACTTAATTGATAGAAATGTTCTCGTCTCATCTTTGAGTTAGGAGATATTTATGACCTAAATTCATATCCAAAGGTATTTCCACTCTATAGAATTTATCATAACAAATATATTAACAAGGAATCATTTGATCCGGGTCTATACGTGTAGGAACGGTGGTTCAAACTTTAGCCCAAAAGTGCGGGGTGTTGCATTATCTCCCCCTTTGAATGATTCAACCCCGAATGATGGTAGGGACTTTTTGAAGCTACAAAAGTGTAGAATAAGGAACATAACATCACATTGAATATTTTTCCTCAACAAAATATGCGAACACAACCAACGAGCTTCATGATAATCCTTAGGGAAACGTGTAAGCACCAACCATGAGATAACGAAACTTGACGTCAATATGATCTTGGCATGTGTTTTATGGCACATGATCAAAACATTGTAAGACATGAATTTTCCTATGAATCCTCGGCCTGATTAAGATTGGTACAATACATGAGATGAGATTCTCGTGGAACATAAGAGTAGAAACATTCTCCACCTTACAAGATACAACGAAAAGATTTAAACTTAGAGACACTACTTGTCTACGCCCCAAACAATAAATTACATGCCTCATTATTTCTAACTTATAGTTCTTCCAATACACATCTAACCACATGAGTTTGAGTCCCACTGCATAGTACTTTTATGTTGAAGGCTAATTCGGAAGGAAGAGGTACTAGTTTTAGCTACAGGACCCTGTACTCTAAACCCCATTAAGAAAATTACTTCACCTTTTAACCACCATCAAACATACTCGAGTTTTAAATCAAGGAGCACTAACCACCCATTGGTTTGCATTTTCATCAATCACAATATTCAAGCCTATCATTAGTACACCCACTTCATGGATCTCCCCACTAAGACTAGCCAATTCAATCATTCTCACAAAGGTTTTTGCCACATAACTCCTTCTTAACTATCTCACGTAATGAAAGTTCATCTCCTTTTTCCTCCTTCTCCTATAGCCTTAGATCAAGGAATAACATAAAAATTTTCACCTTGAAGAACATCTACTCCCCTACCTAACACATTACTACGCTTCCACAACCATCATCATACTAACATACAGAGGGTCATTGAGGGACATGGGCATAAACATCATGAATGAAAGTAACACTTGTCAGACCGTAACTTATACTTATTGCGCTAATCAAGGAGCGACATGAGGTGAAGATACAATAGAATAGACATGAAGTACTTCATATATCAAGTGTCCGGATCATAAGTAAAGAGTCGTTTGGCATAAACACAACAGTACCTGATTTCCTTGGAGAAACCACAATGAGAAACATGGGTGCACATATTTTGAGATATATAGAATAAAACTAAAATTTATGTAGTTAACAACTAAGACAAGGATTGCCACTTGAAGAAATTGCTCCCCATTTAAAGAACTGAACTTTTTTCCCCATGAGTTAGCATAAACTTTATCACCTTGGCTAATCCCGACATAAAATAATTCCCTGACATATAGAATCATACTTTCTTAGGACCAAATATGCTGTGAGACATAGATTTGGATCATGAGCAACATAACATATAGCTTGGCTACTTGGAATATTGGATCCCTGAGGGACATTATTGTTCCTTGTTTGGAAGTCGTAACATGACATGAGTTACATAGAGAACTCAAACCTTAGATATCAGCAGGGCTTGAATACATAAGACATTGGTAGAATGAACTCTTAAACTGAAGTAGGAGGAATATGCTTGAATAGGAATAGGTTTATCATGAATCTTCCATAAACTTACCATAACGAGAAAAATTGGGAACTACTTTAATCCATCATCCCCCCCTAGATCCAAGTCACAATCCTAGACTTGCGAACATAAGCTCACATTAAATACATAGCCATAACTATCAACACAAAAGGTATATTACCATACACATAAATGTTAGACTCTTCCTGATAAACTATACTCTGAAGGCCTTTCTTTCCAAAAATGCTACTCTTAACTTTCATTAGCCTCTATAGCCATCACTCTACAACTCCCACTCCTATGAGCGTACACATCCACACTCTTTATCACAAAGGGGGGGGGGTATCAGTATATACATGAATACAAACTCCCCTCATTAATTTCTAATACAAAGATACTAAATTATTTCTAGAACATCCATTTAGGAAGACAAATCATAACTTCCTCTAACCCCCAAAGTCACTAATTTATGACTAACATTAGTATGGGCATAGACATCCACTCTTTCAAACACTTAAAACTCTATCTTCAACTCCTTAGAATAGTCACATTAAACCTCTAATCACATAACGTGCAACTTAACAAAATTTGTAAAACCATACCCAAGGCTCAAATTTCCTACCTATATTTCCACAAATTAACTCTAACAAACACCGTACAACAACTTACCAGACTTCTCCATACTATAATTTCAAGAACACAAACTAGGTATGTAAAACACTTATACATATAAAACTTTATATATCAACATGCTATCTGGGGGGGGGGAGTTGAACTTATTTTTATATACCCCCGCTCTTATCTGCTTAATAACTCAACCATGATTCATCGTTCTAACACTAGTCCTCATGACTATATATATATCACAATTATCCACTCCTTATTTCGGAAGTTGCCAACCTAGGCTATTTCAAACATTACACCATGCCAATTAATTCATTCCCACAAAACATGAATTATCAATCTGGAGTTACTATTCTTACCACTACACTCCATATCTAAAGTTCAAGCCTATTGTCTAACACCAATCATGTAACACTGATGAAACATGTCATATACTATACTAGTCCATCAAATTAGAAAATCAGCCCAAATATCTCATTTCACTTAATTACTACCTACAATCGCATCCCCTCCATGACATCACTATGATAACTCAAAATTCGCTACATACCTTCTCACATGTATTACTAGTTTACAATGACTAGAGAAAAGACAATCAAAGGGGTAAAGTCACATAATAGGATAGTCAATCTTAATCTTATAATATAACCCATTGCAATCTTATCAACATATTCTACACATTAAGTCTACTTACCCATGCACATATTTAGACAAATTTCAAAATTTCTTAAATATCACTAAGTTTCCCCCTAAGTTATTCTATACTTGTAACTTCTTGGCGAATTTACCCTTTTCCATTTACCACCTATAGATGATTTCTACAACCACCATAACTATAAATTCTAAGCTCCTTTCCTATTATGAATAAATAATAATCTTAGCCAGCTACTTCTTTCACAGACTACCATACAACCTACAAATAATGCTACCACATTAGTCTATCACTATGAAATGTCAACCTATCCCTCAATCAATGGTTATACAACTAAACTAGCTTCGTTACACAAAAGTCATTCCCGTTCTGACTTCTAAGCATGTGACATCATATCACTAACTTTGGAATCATCTTACTACCAATAGGGTATGACACCTTAAAAAATACTACTACTCGGTGGAAATATTGTTCTAACATTCTCACATATATCACTACCCTTAAGCATGACATCTGCAACAAGAATTTTAAAAGAGACTGAATATACTTCATACATCAGCCTCAAACACACGATTGATGTAGATAAGGGTAGAAGCTCAAATCATTCATGACTAAATAAAAAAGGACCACATCATTTAGATTCTAAGCTTCTGCACTTGAATAGCCTCAACAATGATACATATCTAAGAGCATCAGAGTAAGGAGGGAATTGGGATAACTTTACTTTCCTATGGACGACACCATAGTATGAACTATAGTATGAAAGAGGAAAATTCTAACTCCATAGCACGAACTAGAACATGAAGAAAGAGAAATATTCCTAAACGCCTTGTAGCCTCTTACTTATAAGTGTGGTACGCTACACACCTATAAACAAGATTCTACCCGACGTAATTTTGCAGAAACCCTGGGACAATGAACCGTGCTATGATACCAAGTTTTCATTACTCGAGCTGGTGCCCTGGCCGTAATGAGCATCCCACACCATGAAGGCCCAGACGCCCCTTTCTTTCTGGAGATCATGCATAACATTCATACAATATAAAGAATTGACAGAAAAACATACAAAATGGAACCATGGTCAATCTCATAACACTTGAATAATTTCGAAATAAATTCTTTATATTCAAAACATATGACACCTATCTACGAAATCTCTAACATTACATGATCTAACATATGTCTAAAAAAAACCTGGGACAAGGCCCCCAATCAGACCATGAATCAAACAAATGACAATATTTATATAAGCTTGACCTTCCAGAATAGAGAAGGCTCACCAACAACACACTTCTGTCTAACAAATCTACGGCTTAGCAGAACCCCTAGACTGAGCCTCAGACCCTGAAATATAGGGGTCAATACAAATGTACTGGTATGCAGAACAATCCAAAAATAAAATATATATTTTATAAAACATAAGTGAGAGCATTTTATAAATCTCATGTCTTCTTAAAATAGTTGAAAACACATGGACATAATATGAAAGTTTAGAAACAAATTATGTAATTCATGACTCTACTCTTTATCTTACTTCTGAGCCAGATGGTACACCCTCCAACTCTGTTACTCCATGGGCTATATGGAATCCATCCTTGACTCGGTGACCAAGCCCCCGACCCAAGTTTGCCGCAACGGTTGGAGTCTCTGTTTCTCTACTACACCATTGGGCCATCACCAGCGTACAATTTTCTTTTTTGGGTGACATAATTTCGTGTCGGCAAATCACGGTTTCAGGCAATCAATCTTATGACTCATACCTTCTTCGGGTAACCATCTAACTCTCTTTAGTCCAATTTTAGATTCTTTAAATATCTTCTTTGAAAAGTTCTTTCTTTCATAATATCATTCGGGCACAACAAAATAGGGTATCGTCATACCCAGACTTACAAGTCATGTTACAACATCTCTACTGCCCTTTTTCTTATTTCAAAAGGTATCATTGACCGCCCCAAATATTTAAAAATCATGCGTAAATTCATACTTGAAAGCATATGAAAACAAAATATTCTCTCTTCAACACTTTTGCTACGGTGGTCATCTTCTTTTTTTTTTAGTAAATATTTTCAAACCTTCAATTGGAAACATGAATATTTATAAACAAATAAACTCCCTCTCATTTAATCAATAAAATCAGTACTATTTACACGTATTAGTATTCCTTCAACTTAGGCTTTTAGCAATCTGTAAAATCAAAGCCACAACTTGTGAAAACAATGAATTTCAAAGTAATAGAGGGATTTACATGGTCATGCTCTCATTTATATTTACAAATTTAGTATTACATGATCTCACGAAAATGTTTCAACCTTAGGGTTTCAGACCATAAGTTCTACAAAACTTCATCAATATAAGGAATTTTTAATACATGTTCATCAATACCTTTAAAACCAATTTTGATGCATATATATATATATATACTCGTAAAATGTTATTTAAAACAATTAAATCCATTCCCTTGTGGTTTAGAATAGTCCCACATACCTTATGTTGTTTAGTTTAAAGATTGAAACTCTAATCTTGACCCTTTTCTTGAAATCTTGAACTTAGAGAAACCCTAGTTTGATCTTATTTTTGAAAGTGGAGAGGATTTAAGATGTTCAAAACTGATAGAAAAATGGATTATAATGCTTAGGATATGATTTATATTTGTGGGGTAGGTTTTAGGGTGAGAAAAATACTAAAATACCCCTATAGAAGTCAGAGAAGTCGAAAAAATTTTTCAGTTGATGACCAAGGTTGATGGTCTGTCACTCAGGTGATAGCTCGTTACCTAGGTCATCACTTTTGGGGTGGATTTTACCACTTACTACCCTTGGCTGACGACTAGGGCTGATGGGTCGTCATTTATTTGACGGCCCGTCAACTTGGTCGTCACCTAGTGGATAAGTCGTCAAATTCATCGTCACATTTTGGCAGACAGACACTTCAAAGTAAAAGAAGCATAACTTTCTACTCCGATATCGGATTAAGGTGAAACTAGTTGCGTTGGAAAGAGGAATCAAAGATATTTATTTTGGTATATGGTAGGACACATAAATCATTATATACTAGGAGTAATGATTGTTAAAAGTTGACCCAAACTGAAAGGTTCAATAAAACTTTATCGATAGAAACGTTCTCAACTCGTCTTTGAGTTAGGAGATATTTATGATCTTAATTCATATCCAAAGGTATTTCCACGCTATAGAATTTATCATAACATATATATTAATAAGGAATCATTTGATCTGGGTCTATTCGCGTAGGAACGACAATTCAAACTTTAGCTCGAAAGTGCAGGGTGTTGAAAGAATAAACCAAATACTCAATAAAAAATAATTTCAACATAATTAATTCCAATATAATTTATTCCAGCATAACTTATATTCAAACCAAATGATCCCTAAGGACTTTGTACCCTTTATTTTACCGTGTGATTGGACTCTTCACCAATATGGCAAAACTGCTTTTATTTAAGAAAAGTCAATTGACATCCTCATATCGGCAAATTATAACTTATTGGTATGTTAGTTTTTTCTTTTCATGTACTTCGTATTTTATTTCTTCATTTCTAACGTCTTTGTCTTTATCTTTTAGTATATTTTGGAAATAATTTTGTTTCTTGGTAAATTTGTATGGTATTATATTTAAGATTACAAGATTAAAGATCATTTGATATATTTTATCTATTTTTAGTTGAAGACTCAAGATTCAAATTAAACCTGTATCAAATCAAAATAAAACAATTAAATTAATACAAATAAAGTATAATGTATATTGGAATTCTCTTAAAAACAAAAATTATCATATTTTGACCAAGGAGACACCACCTTACAAATATCTCACTACCTATGGCTAGCTTTTACCCTTTGGCATAAATCGAGGAGTCCAACTATATATTTGGTAGTTTGGCAGTTGGCACTTTTGATCATAATGATGTTGAATGAGGGACAATTTTAATAAATGAATTTATGGGATTTTTCATGAAAAAAATGATGAAAAAAATCATGGGTGATGGAGCCTCTTTAGTATATAATTTTCACATTTAAAAATATACAATCCTTTAAATATATTTACATTGAAGATGCTTTATTAGCTATGAACATTCTATGAATCTTTTACATTTTGAAGAAAGGCCCACATATTTTAAAGCACTTTCAATAGAGTAATCATCATCCAAGAATAAAAGAATTTCAGAAAGATAACAAAATACGACTTATTAGTCAACTCCCAACATCTATACTAGACTGACAAACCTCTAAGAAAATCAATAAAACTAGCGAGCCATTGAGACATGCCCCAACTGACTCATACTCAGTTATCAAATATATACAATTCCGTAAAACCAACATCAGACATCACGTCCTCGGAACATGAGGACTCACCACAATAGAGGATGTAGAACAGCGTGCCTGAAGAATCACTGTCAAACATGGAACTGAGCACCTGAACTTACGTTCTAAGAAAATGCAGCCCACATCCGAAGATGTGGGTCAGTACCATGGAAAGGAACCGAGTATATGGGGGTGTATGCAGTTGTATAAACATCATCATGATAAATATTTATAAGAAATATGTAGGATGTATGAAAGACTCACATAGCCCGAAGACAATCATCATAATCATGAGAGGATGAAATAAGTACAATAACACATGTGAGTCATCATATAATTTGTCAATCACTTTCAGTTCATCAAGAATATCAATTCTCATAATGTAAATATCATTTAAATCTTTCGAAATAATAACTTTCACAATTCAACTTTCAAATAACTTCACCATTCACCATAGACACAAGGAAACACACACACACTGGGAGATTCTATAACCGACATAAACCATGTGAGCTACATGGAGTCCAACATACAACCCACGTTAGGGGAGCCGTCCTATCCTTGCCATCGGAGTAGGACTATCGATATCAAATCCACACAAACTAGTGATCACTATATAAATTAGCCTCAGGCTTACTCCTACGGGGGCACGTAGTTCTAGGGAAGTAAGGTCGCTTTATACCTCCAACTCGGTGCTAAAGATTTCTCCCGAACTTATCTCAGAGCATTTCAAAGACAATCCACAACAAAACAATTTCAGTAATATATAAATATACATCGGGAGCCATCATGCTTCCCATCTATCAAAATCAACCACGTTGTGGATTTCTTTCACACTCGAGTTCAAAACAACTCCATTAAGACCAAAAGGTAAAATCATTCAAAATCTCAAATATTCAACATCAACGTTCTTATAAAACATACTTTCTAAAAAACACAATTTCCAATGGGGATTCACGACCCAAATATCAAAATCATGATAAATATCGTTCAAGATTCATGCTTTATATCGCCACACATGTAAATTCATCTTTCAAAATGATAAACATCAAGATTTCATAATAATCATCATAAGATATGGGTTCATGCTTCAAATTCATAAAAATCAAATAAAAATCATGCCTTTGTAAAGAAAATTACTTTGGGGCATAAGAACGAAAGAGAGTTCTTATTGAAACCCCCCACATATCTTGAATGATGAACTTTAGATCGATACTCGTTTTTGAGATGTTAATCATGCCTTTGAATGCTGGTTCTTGGAGTTCTTGAACTAGGAACTTGGAATCTTGAATAAATTTGCAGAATTAATGGTGAACTTTGGAGGTTCTTGTAGTTGGATGTAGGAGCTTAGGGTTTTCTTTTTGAGGGAGTTTGATGAAATATAACATATAATGCTTTTAATAGGCTTTAATATAGGGTTTGGATGGATTTTGGGTGAGAAGGAATGACCAAAACGCCCCTAAAAATCAATAAAATTCTCGAATCTATCCTTTGGTGTACTTTTTCGATAGTCTGAAGTAGATCAACCATAACGTTTTACTCCGATATTCAAATTGGATGAAACCAATTTCATTAGAAATAGACTCTCATATTTTTCCGTTTATATATAGTATCTTACCTAGATTATTGTGTACGAGGAGTTATGATCGTTTGAAGTTGACCCAAAAGTTCACTTTTGATAGGCTAAAGTAGATTGAACATAACTTTTTGCTCCGATAGAAAAATTGGATGAAAAAAATTTCATTGGAAAGAGGACTTGTAGAGCTTTCCGTTGATATATAGTAGATTACCCCGATCATTATGTACAAAGAGTTATGATCATTTAAAGTTGGAGCAAAAATACGCCAGGCCTCAGTACTTTTTCCTGCACGTTTTACTGTTCACTACTATTCACGGTTCGATCGGAATGTTCATAACTCGTCGCTCGTGTGTCCGTTTTGGATGATCCATATATCGTTGGAAATCTTATTCGATACTCCACACAATGGTAGGTTATAATCTAAGACATTTTGCATGGAAAATGTATAATTTATTCTAAAAGATAGAACCCAACACGTTTACGCACAAAATTTCAACAAAAAATTTCCTGGGATATTACAAGGAATCAATGGAAATATCTGAGTTCCTCACTTAGATCGATGACTGTATCTGACAGTCCTAATTCCTGATTAATACTCTGAAGACTGATACTAAAACTTTAACTATAACTGTGACTGTGGGAGGTAGTAACCTAACCAATATACCTCGATACTGTACTGGTGGGGTCCAATCTTTGCCCTCATTGGAAAGGTGTCAATACCGTGCCACGGGTAGAGACCTCTACTATGGTCAAGCCTCCTAAGGGGTAACCCCGAATAGGAAATCAAGCCTAAGGCAATATAATAGTCAAGTATAGCCTTAATCTGACGGGTGATTCCTGTCCTGCACTGGCTACGCAGTTCTGGAATATAGGGATTGCTGCTAATGGATCTACCTTTATAACGGGAAAAACCGCCATCCTTGCACTCGCTCGGTTCTAGTCCCTACTCCCAATTGAAAGACTCTAAAATGATTAACTGCGCTGAACTAACTAACTAAACTGAACTGATTTATAAACTAATTAACTGAGCTACTAATATTTTCTTAGCTTAACTAATATGAATTCACTGAGTTCTGTTGACTGACGGAAAAGCTACTTAAGATCTGAGGTCTGACTAAGAGTACTGAAACTACTGGGACTACTGAACTACTGAGATTTCTGAGTTTATTTCTGAGTCACGTGACTAACTGAAATCTATGGAGCATAGCTTGACTGAGGATGTCTTGAAACATGACACTAGCTCTAGGCACACAGCTATAGTTTTTGGGCACAAGTACCCCTAGGACTCTATGAAAGGAAACTGACACACGTGACTGACTTGATCCTAAGAGTAGAGTCCACAATTCACAATATCATAAGTAAGGATTTCATAATAAGAATGATTCTCAACAAACTATCACATGATCGGGAATGCACACAATATGTATATACTTGCATGGCTTCAATAACATGGTCATTCCATATCACAAAAATATCATGAACATCTCATACATCTTCAATTTAAGACAATAGCATGGGGATCACATTGAACATAAACTTAGAACATGGAATAGTCATTTAGGACTTATTGTGTCATAAAAGCATGATTTTTATTCCCTTAGGTATTTTCACAAACACCTTACATGCACATCTTAGGCATAGGTGGATTCATCAAGATTACAAATATTAAACCACAAATTTCACATATTTATACATTAAATACTACTATATCCTCACACAAAACATACAAAGATCCCATCTTAGGCATCATCAAACTCTAACCACATGAACATCAACCACCAACAACATAAACATCATAATACATAATTTAGAAGATGGTTCTTAAGCTTTATGGATGAAAGGAGTCCATGAATCAACTCACGCATACCTTAGAAGGAAGATTCTTGATGATTGATGGAGGAATTTCCTTGAAGTTGGATCTTAAAGCTTAATTATACAACCCTAGTTATTTTTCTCTTTTAGTGCTCTTGGATGATGAACTTAAAATGTTAGTAGGGTTGTAATGTAATTAGGAGCTATATATTTCGTAGGGTTAAGTTTAGGGATGTGTAAGGAGTGTTAAAAGTCTTAATTACCCTCAAAATAACTCAAAACAGAGTGTTTAAGTCACTTGAAACCATAAGATATGCACCACATATGATATCGCATATATTTACATAGGCGCCTCATATGATATCGCCTAAATTTACATAGGCGCCACATATGATATTGCCTATATCTACATAGGCACCACATATGCTATCGCATATATTTACATAGGCATCGCATATGCTTTCTAGTGGCCATGTGCGATTGGTTAGGCGATGCACTCTACTTTGCAAAGCCATAATTCATATCTCGGGTGTCGAATTTTGATAAAATTAGTATCGTTGGAAATATACTTTGATTTTCTATAATTTGGTGGGTATAAATATGTAGAAATACCACATTAACATTGAGTTATACTCGTTCAAATATGAATCTTATGTAATCAAATACTAAAACTTGATCGATTCAATAACGCTTAGCTTGTATTACCTTAAGTGACTCATATGAACATGCTTAATGCATCATAAGCTATATTATCTCTAGGATACTCATTATAAGTTATGTACTCAAGTATGAATCACAGGATAGGAGATTTCATATGTAGGAAAAATGGTTCATCTCCTAGCTTAGAAACATGCAGGGTATTACACCTATATACCTATCTACCTATCTACCTACCTACCTACCTATCTACCTTCCTACCTATCTCTCTGCCTACCTTCCTGCTTGCTTACTTACCTGCCTGCCTTCCTACGTACCTACCTACCTATCTATCTATTTATCTATCTATCTATTTATCTATCTATCTATCTATTTATTTATCTATCTATCTATCTATATTTGAGTCATGTATTTATATTTTTTTCTTAATTTGTGTGACATATTTTTCTTTCTAATTTGTTCAAAAAAGAAAATCATTTTTTTCGAATCTCCCTTGTTTATTCTTAAAATTCACACCTTCTAATGCAAGAATCTATTAATTCTACTACAAAAAAATTGTTCTTGTGTACAGAGAGTTAAATTTTTGTAAAACCCATCATTTTAGGCTAGAACAAAAACCATCATTTCTATGCGTAGATGATCCAAAAGCAATAAATCCAATGCAAATATGGCATGTAAATTAATTTAGTAGTTCGGGGAATTGAATGAGTTTTCCATCGACATAAGATTCATCCAAAATGGACATTCGGTGAAGGTGTTATGGTTAATTTAAGTCCTAGTCATAACACACCGTCATTCCTATCCTTGACGTGTCATGGAGAGGGTTTAAATCTTGATGGTTAATTTCTAGTGAGACTCCATCATGGTGGCGCATCGTGGAGTGGGTTAAATTTCCATTCGTCAACTTCCAGTGAGATGCCATGATAGTGGCACGTCGCAGTGGCCCATAAGACCGGGTTCCCAGTTTAAATTTTTCCAATTTCATTCAGAAGTTAACAAGGGTAGTTTGGACTCTTTTTTCAAGTCTTTTAAAATGTCCAAACATGAGATTTAGACCTCTATAAGCATAATATACAACATTCTCAAGATTTTCCTCAAAACAAAAACCCAAGTTCATACACTTCTCCTCCAAGAAACTCAAGATTCAACCATGGGTTTTCAAAATTAATCAAAGATTTGGAATTCTCAAATCGTAGACTTCAAGGATCAGCCATTATTCTTCATAATCAAGGTACATAGGGTTTTCCTAAAATTTCATAGGTATAGAAATCATGATTTTAAGAAAGGAGTTTTCAGATTTTTGAATACATTCATGTTTTAGAAATCTTGATAGTATTGTTTTGGTCTTTTGACCTTCCCCCACATTGATTCGAAATTATATATATATGTATACTCGTGTTTTAAGGTTGATGATTTAATTGAGAGCATGACTTATGTGAAATCCCTCTCTTGTTTTAGTTTTCCTTTACTTATCATAAGTTATAGATATTTTGAATGCATCCTTGAAAAGCATGGTTTAAAATATCTTGAATTATGTTATGATTGGATTAAGATTTGGATTTCAAAAGAGAGGGTAGTTGTGTTGACACATGTTGAAAATATTCATATAATGAAAGAGTGCATGATTTGGACAAAAGAACATGACCACCATATGTTTAAAGGATTATTGCATAGTTTTGATTTATGCTTCAGAACATGAAATCTCTAATACTATTTGCATGTTTGGGTGGTCTGAACTATGTTTTAATGAAAGATCATGCTTATTTTACTATGGCTTAGAAATAGGACTTGCAAGTCTTGGTGTGACGACACTAATTCAAATTATTCCATGATAATTTATAATAGAATAAAATGTATGTTTGAAATTAGACTTTTAGATTTTAAGATTTAGAATGATGTATGTCTAGAAGTGGTTAAAACTGGGCATAAAGTGACGTTAGCTGGTTCTCTGAAGAATGTATGAGTTCATAAAACTCATTGCCCAAATTCATGATTTGCCAATCTTTATATTATTATATGCTGGCCTAGTGCCCTATGGTGTATCAGACTCAGACACTCTAACCCTTGTGGCACACTTGGGTTGGGGAATTCCCTGCTGAGTCAATGAGGATTCCATATAGTCCGTGGAATATCAGACTTGTAGGGAAGTGCCACCTAACTCAGAAGTAATACAAAGAACAGAATTTGCATTGACAAGAATGATTTATGATTTTTAGAAAGTGCCCATATTTTTTGAGAACTGTTTATGCATGATGTTTAAAAAAATTGCTCTCCACTATTTTACTTATATAAAAGTTTTATTTTGGATTACTTTGAATATCAGTACATCTGTAGTAACCCCCTCCTCCCTCCAAGTTTTGAGGCTCAGTCTAGGTGTCGAGAAAAGCAATAGAGTTTATCAGACAGAGTTATAGTGTCCAGTTGGTGAGCCTTCTTCATTCCAAAAGGCCTATTTACTTTCAGAAAACTATTATTAGATATGGTTTTGGTCTACTAGGGGCCTTGTCCTAATTTTCAGAATATATTTGAGTGTAGTGGAGATTTAGTAGACTGAGTCAGATCTTATTCAGATGTTTTGAATTGCAGTTTTTCTTTCTTATGTCTTGAAACTAAGATTTAATGACCATGTTTTCGTATCAAATTTTATTTCCACATTTTCTTTTATGATATGAATGTTGTTCATGATTAGCAGATCAGATAGAGAAGGATATCCAGTCCTTCATGGTTTGGGATATCCATCACGGCCAGGCCCTAGATCGGGTTGTGATAAACTTGGTATCTGAGCATAGTTCATGGTCCCAGGGTGTCTGTGAAATTACATTGATTAGAGTTTTATTTATGGGTGTGTAGCGTGCCACACTTATAAGCAGAAGGCTATAGCGCATTTCGGAATGTCTTTTTTTCATGTTCTAGTTCGTGCAATAGAGTCAGATTATTCCTCTTTCATACTCTAATTCGTGCTATGGTGTCGCCCATATGAAAGTAACAGTCATCCCAATTCTTTCCCTACTCTGATATTCTCAGATATGTCTCATTATTAGGGTGATTCAAGTATAGAAGTTGAGAGTCTAAATGACATGGTTCTTTCTGATTGAACCATATAAGATTTTAAAATTGTTCAAGGACTTGTGAAGAGTCCGTTAGTGCCTCAGAGTGTATTAATTCTAGTGTGAATTTTGATTCTGATAAAATCATGCTTTTCATCTTCTGGTATTGAGTGTATTTAGTCTTTTTTAGAATTTATATTGCTAATATCATGCTTAAGGGGGATGATGTGTAGCAGAATGTTGGAACTATATTTCCACCAGAGTAGTAGTATAAGTTAAGTGTCGGTGTCATGACCTATTGGCAGTGATGTTGGACCAAGAAGTTGGTGATGTGAAGTCACAAAGTTAGAAGTCAAAGTGAGGGTGACTTTTGTGTAAATAAATATTTTAGTTGAATAACCAATGTTTGAGGATGATTTGCCCCTTTATAGTGATAAACTAATGTGATAGCTAGTAGCATGTGTGGATTGTATGGTAGCCTGTTGGGGAAGTGTTTGACTCAGATTTTTTTTATTTATACAGTGTAAGATATGTATCCTTAGATCATTGATTATTGTGTGTCAAGTTTCTATCTTTTGTAATCTTGTTATTAATGTGTTATTGAAACTCAAAGTCTAGTGAAGCCGTGTGAGGCCTATTTCTATTCACTACCAACTTATTGTCCATTTTGTTGGTTCTTATATTGGATGGAACTGGGGGTTTAGAGGCGTAATGGCAGGAAAAATGGTAAGGGAGATTTATTAAATGTATGTATAGCCGAATCTTGTGGCATGAGATTGAGTTGGTATTAAAGTGATATGTCCTTGTGTGCTAGTTTAGTAGAAGGTAGAGAAGGAGTAATTAGATAAGGTGAGTTTTTTTTTGCTCGAAGTAAAATGGCTAGATTAGCCAGTAAGTTATAATTATAGACATAAGGTTGTTTGTGGAATTTGAAGATAGTCTAAATGTACACTTGGGTAAGTAAGTGTGATATGAGAAAGTCGTATAAGTAGATAAGATTGTATGGGGTTAAAACATAAGATTAAGGTTGACCATGTCTATTATGTGACTCTACACCCTTGACTTTCTTTTCCTTGGTAGTTGTAGGCTAGTACTACTTGTGAGAAGGTATGTAGTAGATTTTGAGGCATAACAGTGATGTCATGAGGGTGGATATGCTTATTTCTTGGTTAATGATACTAGTTTTATGGAAGCGATCTAATAGGCTTGAACAGTGCATGCAAGAGCTTAAGTTAATTTGGTTCATAATGAAGTATGATGTTGTATGTATGAAGTAGAAGTATGATAAGGTGATATAAGGTTGCAGTATTTTTCTAAGGCTATTATATATTGTGTGTGGCTAGTGGTGCCGTTGAGTTGCTAGGTGGAGAAAGACTAGTCAAATGGTATATGGTGTTCTAAATAGCCAAGTTAAGGAGTTTTGATGGATAATGTTAAGCCTTTTGATATGATCTTGATTCTTATAGTAGAGAGATATAAGTTTAGAGTCGTGATGCAGGTAGAGGATGACAAAAACGGTATGGTCCGACAAAGGTTTGGAGATATCCATGTTTAGTGTTAGAAGAATCTGAGATGGTGAATGTTTAAGCTGTTATATTATGACATTTGGGGATATAGAAACCTAAGGGTTGAATCTTAGAAATAGGTATTAGTATTGGTTGTTATACATGAAGATACCGTCTTGCAGGGTAAGTTTAGTTTTATTTGTATTGTTATATCCCCGACTCTAGAGTATAGTAATTTCAGTTTATACCAGAGTGTATATAGTGGTTCACAGACTTAGAGTAGTGGCTTAAATCTAAGGGGGAGATGATAGAACGAGTAACCAAGTCAAGTTTTCAGATGATAATAGATGTGCCAGTAAGTTGTGGAATTAGCCGTAAGAAAGATGATGCTCAATCTATTCTTATTTCAGCAGTTTACTTCAGTTATTCCAATATATAATAATGCTTTATACCCAGCTTCATGATCATAGCTCGTGTTCAGGCATATGATAAGGAATCATGTACTCTCCTAGTTTTTAGTATGATGAGTTCTCAGTTTGTTTAGCAATCAAAATCGCTTTCCGTAAGTTATGAATTCGAAAAATTTAGATCATGCAATTCATGACTCTTGTGCACATGTGATACTCTTAACGATCAATGAAAATTCAGCTTTATATTAGGTACGTCCTCATATTAGATCTCTTCAATGAGTCCATGCCGTGAGTTTTCTATTCCTCACACCTCAGTAAGGTATCAAGTTACGCTTAGTACTCTCCTCATGTTCCAAATTCTGGTATTCCAATTTTTTTTAGTGACCTTTTCCCTTAGGTCGAGATAGTGATGATGAAGAGTTGTCTACATGGGAAAGAGTAAACATTTCTTGTTAATGAAAGATGGTTGTGTGCTTATTTGAGTTAAGGCAGTAATTGTGGAGTAAGATTGAGGCCAAGTCTTTGATATATGTCAAGGTTAGTTGAAGTTTTATGTGTTATATTTGGGAAAAATTATTGTGTGCTTGTTTTATGTAAGTCTATAAGTTGAAAGAATTTTAGGGTAAAGTTTAGTGTACGGCTTGGTTAGTTGAGGATATTTAATATGTATCATCTGAATAGTGCAGGGAAGTTGTTATGGATAGAAGTATTAGAAAATATGAGAAATATGCTTTATGAGTGGTTGTTTAGAAGTGCACATGTGGGTATGAAGATAGGCTTGAATGTCATGTTTGTATGCATATGGATGGATGCCTTAAGTGTTTGTGAATGTCTAATACGAAGTTGAAGGTGATTGCTGGAGTGGCAATAAGAATTATGTAGGACATGAGGAATGTGAAATGCAGGGTGTGCTAAATTCATGATTCAGACTAGTACTACAGTATTATGAGGTGCGTCTTGTGATTTTGAGTTAGGCTTGAAGATGATGAGGAGATTTGGTTCAGTTTAGACATTAGTATATGGAAATATCAGCGGCCATGGGAGAAAAATAAGTGAAATCAATGAGCATGGTGTTTAAGAGGAAAGTATAGTTGAGAGAGTATTTTTGAAGTGTGGCTAAACTCGAAAGTAAGAAGTTGCATTGCCTAAGGTTTGGTAATTCTATCCTAGTTTATGAGTTATATGTCTATATTCCATGCTATAGAGTAGTGTCATTGTTGTGATTCCTTAGTTGGATGTGTTGTATAACTCATGTCAAAGATTCTTTGCTCCCTGACGCTACTAGAACTTCTTTAGAAAGAGTGTTGAAGAGATACTCCAGTTAAGTATAAGTGTCCCGTATAATTTAGTTTAGCAGTGAGGAAGACAAGTTACTGTGGTTTTCCACCTTTTTACCCAGTCCTACTATCCGAAGTCAAATGCATATGACCATCCCAAAAGATAATCTATTTCGTCTGTGTAAGTTGCAAACTCAGTTAAATCCAAGCATCATGTTTCAGATTCAGTTATTTAGTCATGACTCAGTTCATAAGAGTTCAACACATAATCTCAAATTTTTCCAGCTATTTTAGCTCAGACAGTGTAATACCTTTGTACGATCTAACTCTTGGTGCCTCATAATTCGTACTTACCTAAGTTATCACTTCTAAATCTAGTGTGTCTGATTTGAGCATAAACGCTTCGGGAGGGGGGGTATCCTAAACTCTCAGCAAGAATTAGCTCCTTAAAACAAGTAAGGGCAAGTCAGCTCAGAATTTAATTTTGTGATTGAAGTTTAAATATTTCAGATCAGTTATATCCTTTCTTAGAAGACACATTAGGTCTGCGTTATTCCATACCTTTAAGTTTCAATGTTCCTACCCATCATTTGGGGACGAATGATCCCAAGGGAGAAATAATATAACACCCTGCATTTTAGGATAGAACTAAAACCGTCATTTCTATGCGTAGATGATCCAAAAGCAATAAATCCTATGCAAATATGTCATGTTAATCATTTTAGCAGTGTGGAGAATTTAATGAGTTTTCTGTCGATATAAGATTCGTCCAAAACGGACACTCGGTGAAGGAGTTATGGTTAATTTTAGTCCTAGTCATAAAACACTGTCATTCCTATCCTTTACACATCGCGGAGAGGGTTTAAATGATGATGGTCAATTTTTAGTGAGACTCCATGATGGTGACGCATCCTGGAGTGGGCCAAATTCCCATTCGTCAATTTCCAGTGAGCCACCGAGATAGTGGCGCGTCGCAGTGGCCCATATGATCGGGTTCTCAGTTTATTTTTTTTTCAATTTCATTCAGAAGTTAACAAGGGTAGTTCGGACTTTTTTTCCAAGTCTCTTAAAATGTCCAAACATGAGATTTAGACCTCTACAAGCATAATATATGACATTCTCAAGATTTCTCTCAAAACAAAAACCCTAGTTCATATACTTCTCCTCCAAGAAACTCAAGATTCAACCGATGGTTTTCAAAATTAATTAGAGATTTGGAATCCCCAAATCTTAGGCTTCAAGGATCAACCATTATTATTCATAATCAAGGTACGCGGGATTTTCCTAAAATCTCGTGGGCATAGAAATCATGATTTTAAGAAAGAGGTTTGTAGATTTATTAATACATTCATGTTTTAGAAATCTTGACGGTATTATTTTGGTCTTTTGACCTTCCCCCATATTTATTCAAAATTGTATATATATGTATGCTTGTGTTTTAAGGTTGATGATTTAATTGAGAGAATGACTTATGTGAAATCCCTTTCTTGTTCTAATTTTCCTTTACTTATCATATGCTATAGATGTTTTGAATGCATCCTTGAAAAGCACGGTGTAAAATGTCTTGAATTGTGTTATGATTGGATAAGATTTGGATTTCAAGAGAGAGGGTAGTTGTGTTGTTAAATGTTGAAAATATTCATATAATGAAAGAGTGCATGATTTGGACAAAAGCACATGACCACCATATGTTTAAAGAATTCTTGTATAGTTTTGATTTATGCTTCAGAACATGAAATCTCTAATACTATTTGCATATTTGGGTGGTATGAACTATGTTTTAATGAAATATAATGCTTATTGTACTATGGCTCAGAAATCGGACTTGCAAGTCTTGGTGTGACGACATCAATTCGGGTTATGCCATGATAATTCAGAACAGAATAGAATGCATGTTTGAATTTAGCCTTTCAGATTTTAAGATTTAGAATGATGTATATTTAGAAGTGGTTATAACTGGGCATAAATAAACGTTAGGTGGTTCTCCAGAGAAGGCATGAGTTCATAAAACTCATTACCCAAAACTGTGATTTGCCAATCCGGGTATATTATTATACACTGGCCTTATGCCCTGTGGCGTATCAGACTCAGACACTCCAACCCTTGAGGTACACTTGGGTTGGGGGCTTCCCCGCCGAGTCAATGGCGGATTCCATATATCCCATGGAATATCAAATTTGTAGGGGAGTGCCACCTAACTCAGAAGTAATACAAAGAACAGACTTTACATTGACAAAAATGATTTATGATTTTCAGAAAGTGCCCATGTGTTTTGAGAACTGATTATGCATGATGTTTTAACAAATTTCTCTCCACTATTTTACTAATATAAAAGTTTTATTTTGGATTACTTTGCGTACCAGTACATCTGTATTGAAACCCCCTCCCTCCAGGTTCTGAGGCTCAGTCTAGAGGTCCAGAAAAACAATAGATTTTATCAGACAGAGTTACAGTGTCTAGTTGGTGAGACTTCTTTATTCCAGAAGGCCTGTTTACTTTCAAAAAATTATTATTAGATATGGTTTTGGTCTACTGGGGGCCTTGTCCCAGTTTTTAGAACAGTTTTGAGATGTAGTAGAGATTTCACAGACTGAGTCAGATCTTATTCAGATGTTTTGAATTGCAGTTTTTCTTTCTTATGTATTGAAATGCAGAGTTAATGAACATGTTTCCGCATTAGATTTTATTTCCATATTTTTTTATGATATAAATGTTGTGCATGATTACCAGATCAGATAGAGAAGGTCATCCGAGCCTTCATGGTTCGGGATGTCTGTAATGGCCAGGCCCTAGTTCAGGTCATGATAATTTTTATCCATGTTTGCTACTTATATTAGTTTGCAGGAAAAAGTTGTACTCAGTGAACCTTCAAGTATTAAGTAACACAACACCTCAGTACATTGCGTTATACAAAAAGAGATTAAACAAGCAAAGGACATAATGTAACAATCTTGATTGTGAAACTTTATTTTTTATGCACTTTGATCATTTTCCTTCCCTATAGTTGTTATACACTATTTGAGAGATGTAGGGATGGTTGACATGGTCTTCAATGTTTTGGGGGGGGGTGATTTTGGATAGTTTGAGACAATTAGAGGCTTTAGAAGTCGTGAGTTTGACTTTAAATAGTATTTTGTATTTCGAGCACTGGATGGTGATTTGGACAGTTCCATTAGACTTGGAACATCAATTTTGTGTTAGTATCACATATAGTTTAGGCTCAGAGCTTTATATTATATTTTGATCCTTTGGATAAAAATTAGTCACATAAGTTAATGGGGTCCAGAGGGCTAATTTATTGTAATGATCTCTTTTCAAAAATTCAATATCGTTATTGAGTCTGGAATATCAAAAATAGCATAGTAGCATGTATGGTTTAGTTTTGTAGGGTCCCAAATAAATTCTGAGGTTTTGTTCAGAGACTTAGAGGTTGTAGTTTTCAATTGATGTACAACTAATTTTTCTGGTGCATGATCCTTCTTCAGGAATGTGAGTCATTGAGTGCAAATGCAAAGAAGGAAATATTTCTTTATTATAATCATGAGGGCTGTGACTTCAATCATCAAGGGTTATCGTGTTCGAGTTAGGTCTCTTCCTTCATTGCAAACGAATTTAGACCTTCGGAAATACGAAGAGTCTAAGTCATCAACCTTTATGATTGTGAGGGGCTGACTGCGAACGTGATGGGAAATTAATGCCTAGTCA
Source organism: Capsicum baccatum var. pendulum (assembly GCA_030864225.1). Taxonomy (NCBI): domain Eukaryota; kingdom Viridiplantae; phylum Streptophyta; class Magnoliopsida; order Solanales; family Solanaceae; genus Capsicum; species Capsicum baccatum. The sequence continues at coordinate 65,983,035 of CM061558.1, read as the reverse complement.
ACACTAATCCCCGCAATCACAAGGTTTGGATTGTGATGGTGAGGTACTGTTCATTGAACAATATATAAACTCAATTTTCATGATTTTCTTCTATTTTTGAATCTTAGGAGCTCGGGAGGAGGCAATTTCAAAGGAATTTTCACCAGTAATTTGTGTGGGTAACTTGTAAAATGTTATTTTATCATTTTTCTTTGATTTCTTTACTAATTCACTTTTAAAAATTATGATTTCAAACTAGAATTTGGGATTTTTTTGGGTAAACTATAAAATTAATTTTTCTTCAATTTGAGACTCGATTTTAACTCATTTTATTTGGATTTTTTTAGCTGTAGACTCCTATAGTTATGAGAAACATATTTCAACAATAAAAATTTTGTTTAACCCCTTTTAATTTCAAACCTATTTTTAAGACTGATTTTGGAACCATTCTAAATGTGCATAATATAGGTATCATTAGCTTTCTTTTAACACATAGATTATGTGTTGATATTTTTTGTTCATTTCGAGATCATTCGAAAATGGAAGGTTTTGCATTGAAGTGTATAGCCTTTGTGTTTTGGCCTTTCGAGGTAGGTTATGACTTAAATTTCTTCAGACTGAGTTCGGTAGTTAACATGCATGTAAAGTATGCTATGGATTATGAAATTAGCCATGGGGAGAAATATTTTGAGATTATTATTATTATCGTGTGCCCGTTTGGGGGCTTATATGCATATTGTTGTTGACATGAGACATCATATATTGTATTTTTTTTGTGTGGGGATTTTATTTGACATTATAGGTCTTATCTGTGCATTAAATATCATAATTATTGTTGTGATGCTTAAATAGATATTATAGGCCTCGTCTGAGCATTATTTTTCTCTATCATGATTAATATACCTGAGTAAGGGGTTTTAAATGTTGTTATTGATGTCTTAATGACTATTCTTTCTAGTGGTGCACGATTGATATATTGAGTTGATTCTGAGCTTATTTATACATGTATTAAATTGATTATTATCTTCATACTATTTGATTTTGAGCATTACATCATCATTTTATTTATACATATTCATGAGATTGGTACCACTAAAAACACTTATTTTTCTTGAAAATGAGATATTTTATAAAACACATATACTGAAATATGCCGGTAAAGTTCTTTGAGAAATACTAATTTTGTAAGAAAATGAGGCATTTTATGAAACACCTATACTGACGGTTGTGATAATAAGAAGGATTGAGACTTGAGATTGAAATTATAATAAGTATACAAGTTGTGAATCACCCATGGGTCCTATCCTGAAGCATTAACGCTTGAAAGATGTATACAAAAGTCCCACCATCATTACATTGCATTGCATTTGAATCTTCTGTGTTTCCTTTTGCGTACCCTTGCTGTGTACTTAGGTTCCTTAATATTTTGTGTGTAGTTGTTCTTTTTTATCTTATATTATAGAACTGTTAGTGGATATGGCGTGAGCTACTCTTTGGAAACTTTTTTGTTTGAAGGTGACTTGCTCATAGTATTTTTACTTGTATTATTTTCTACTTTGCTTAGTCGGCCTATGATAACTATTGAGAACATGTAGCCCGTACTCACCCCTACTGTGCCTTTTTGATATAGATCCTAGTTTGAGTACAACACGTGACCACTTATTTTATGCTATCAAAGTTGATATTAGAGATACTGGTATGCTCTAGAGTCTAGGGATGGTTCTGGATCTCCTCTTATTTTTACCACATCTTTATTTACATTCGGAGACAAAATATTGTATTTTAGTATTCAAACTTGGTATTAGATGCTCTTTCCACTTATGACATCAGTATTTTGAGATTTAGTATATTTTATTTAGATTTCTGCTATGTTTATATATGTTGGCTTGACTATATTATAAAAGTATCATTTTTATCTATTTAATTCATATTTGGGGGTTTCTTTCCTTTTTGGCTAATTAACTTACCTAACAAGGATGGGTTGAGGTAGGTATCATCATGACCTTGCTTTTTGGGTCATGACAATTGGTATCAGATTACTAGGTTTGCTGGTCTCATAAGTGAATGAGAAGGAAGTCTAATATAGCCCTATGGATTGACGTGCATACATTCGTATCTATCTTTAAGAGGATATTAGATATTCTTACGAAAAATTATCTAATTTTATTATTTATTGTGCAGGTTGTTTATAACCAATATGCTAAACTTGTATTCCATTCTTTTCTACATAAATGGTGAGGAATGGGTCTAGGGATACTAGGAATACTGAGCGATCACCCACTATTGGATTCAAAGTCAAGGGGAGATCTAAGGGTCATGGATGACCCTAAGTTAGAGGACGTGCATTAGGAGGTTAATATATATTTGGGGTTAAATTAGTTATCTATTCCAACATTTATATCAATATAAACAATTTTTAACTTGAATAAATTGTGAGCTCCCCTATTGAATTTGAACTTTTTATTTTTTAGGAAGGTTTTCTAATTTTTTTAATTAAGATGGATAAATTTCTCTACATGTTTGCTCAATAAATTTCTAGTGCAGATGCCAATCGTTAACTTGTAACTGAGCTTAATTTGGGTGCACTTAAATCTGATCCATGGGAAAGAATACTGATTATTGACTATGATCCCTGGATAGGAGATGAAGTGAGGAAATATTATATTAAAAATGGACCTCATCAGCCTATCATGAAAGAATATCCTCAAACTGAAGTAGGAGTGTAACACCCCCCATTTTTGGACTAGAATTCAAACAGTTGTTCCCAAGTATACAAACCGGAACCCAATGATTCTATGTATATATAGGTGATGATCAGTTCTATAGTGTGAAAGTATCCTTTTATATCAGTCGAGGTCATTAAAACCTCCTAACTCAAAGACGAGTTGACAACGCTTCTATTGATTAAGTTTTAGTGAATATTTCAGTTTTGGTCAACTTTCAATGACCATTACTCCTTGTACATAATGAATAAAGTTTCCTACTATGTACCAAAGGAAATATCATTGAATCTTCTTTCCAATGCATTTGGTTTCACCTTAATCCGATATCAGAGCTGATAGTTATACTTATTTTACCTGAGCATGTCCGTCTGTCAACAAAGTGACGACCTGAGTTGTTAAGCCGTCAACTAAGTGATGACCTATCCGCCCAAGTCGTCAGTCTTTACAAAATGCCATCAAATTCAGCTTCCAAGTGACGACTTGAGTTAATAAGTCGTCAACTAAGTGATGACTTATCAAGCCAAGTTGTCAGCCTAACCAGAAACTTATCAAATTCAGCTTCCAAGTGGCGACTTGAGGTGATAAGCCATCACATAAGTGATGACTTATCAGACCAAGTCGTCACCCATGACTAGACTTGATCAACCTTAGTCACTATGTGATGACTTGATGTGATAGACGGTTATTTGAGTGATGACTTATCAACCAAAGTCGTCACCCTTAAACAACAAGTGTCCAAATCAGCTAAGAGTTGTCGACTTGAGTTGATAAGCCATCAACTAGTTGATAAGTTTTCACCTCAAGTCATCAACTAAAAATTTCAAAAATTCTTATTTGACTTTGGAGGGGTATTTTGGTCTTTTCCCTCACCTCACACGACATAAATCACAAAAAATGCGTACTTAGCCTTTATAAAAAAATTTTAAAAACCCTTAATCCTCTTTATTCTCCAGAACAAGATTAGGGTTTCTCCTTGAGGTCATCTCCCAAGAACTTCAAGATTCCATTACATTCTCTTCAAGATAATCAAGAATTTAAGGTTCCTAAACCAAGAACATCAAGATAAGCCTTCAAGAACGCTCTCAAGGCTTCTAAAGTCAACTTCTTTCATCGAGTCAAGCCAAATAACGTAGTGGGGTTATGAACAAGGATACTTTTTTCGTCCTTGTGCCAAAAACTTGATCTTTATTTAAGATTTCATATTTTGCATATTAGGGTTCATACCCAATTATCATTATTTGAAGATTATGATGTTACAAGTGATTAAAATGTTGAATTGCATGTCTATTCACATCTTTATGCATATGGTATGATTTTTCAGATCTTCAATTGAGTTTTTAGCATGATATTGTGATTATTGATTTCATTATCTTGATATTGTTGAAGTATTTTAAGAATTATATTGAGCATGGCGTTTTGCTATGAATTAGCATGAGATTAAAGTATGTTTTTTAAGCCCTAAGTCTAAGTATTGGTATTGGTATTTCAAGAAGATTATGATTTTAAGCCTCTTTTATAAGTTGCTTTCCAATATTTAAGAAATAAATTGATCTTTTAATCCTAAGCTAAGATAAGGAATCCAAATTGTTCATACAGTTTGAGATTTAAAGAAAGAGAAGCATAATATATTTTCATTATAAAAACCCTTGTGTAATTTTAAAGTGGATTTCCTAAATTCTGAGCGAAAGCATGGGAGTAGCATTTAGCACCAAGTTGGATATGATTCCAAGGTATCATACCCCAGAACTACGTGCCACCATAGGATTAAAATTAAGTGCCCATAGTAGGTTAAGTTAGTGATCACTTAAGATAAGCTTATACTCATTGGCAAGAGTATGACACCTTTCCCCATCGTGAGGTTTTCCCTATAGTGGAACATGATGTTGGACTCCATGACAGCTCACATGGATTATGTCGATTATAAGAATCTCCCAGAGTCCCTAAGTCCTAAATCAGAATAACAGAACAACTTTTAGAAACTAAGTGTAGAGACTCATAAATTTATACAGATATTTTTTTACATACAGACATTAGCCATGAGATTCTAGCTTTCGGTTTACAAATGATAAAGGTGAGTCCTTCTACACTTAGCTTGCATGATTTGAATATAGAATAAAAGTACAGCTTTATAGGACTAAGTGTGGTGGATCACAAGAATTACTTTTATGCATTACTAGTTCTGACATATGATTTGACAGTTTTATTATTCAAGCCAAGGTGTGTAACTTACACTTAGCATGAAATTTTGAAAGTTTGTTTGAATATTGGATTATTGTTTTACTTATTCATTCACCCCCATATGCTTAGTACATTTTGAATGTACTAATCCATATAAACGTCTATGTGCTATATTGTTTAATAATGTAGGTTCAGGTGCTCAGTTTCAATAGCGTGATTGACCGCGAGCATCTCTATCTACATCCCGATAGTTGGTGAGTCCTTATAGTTTGAGGACCCAGATATTCAGATTTTTAGCTTTATATAGTATTCAATTAGTTGTTTTTCAATTCAGTCCAAGTTCGTTAGGGGTCTATCCCAGTGTCTCTCTGGTTAGTAGTTGTAGAGGCTTGCCCGACTGTTAGATATATTTCAGATTTTAAATGGTTGTTTATCAGATTTCTAAGTTAAATACTTATCAAATATTATGTTTAGTTAAACTTAGCACAACTCAGTTAGTAATTTAGTATTTCAGTGCTAGCACATGCCTAACATGTCTTTGTTTTGAGTTTTAGAACTTGTAGAAGACTTATAGGGTTAGCTTGGGGCTACTTGTTGTCTCAAGCACCGTGTGACGTTTTGAGACACATTTTTGGGCATTTCAAACTTAGTAGCAGAGCCTAAGTTTTAAGGAGTCCTAGGGAGTTAGACAAGCCGCGTTACGTAGAGTCTTGATCATGGATGTGAAGCACGCCACATTTATGAGCATAAGGCTGCGGGACATTTTAGGAAATCATCCTTTTCTTTCATGATCTATCATGCTTACAGTGCCTCTATCTACTTTTAACTCATGCTCTTACGTGATAATTTAATATGCCTTTTCGGTGAGCTAATGCACGCATAAAAAATAACCAACCATCCCAGCCTGCTGACCCTCTGAATGAGAATGTATCCCATGCTGAATTTTGAGCTGCCTTTAAGGCATTGACCCAAGTTATGATTGCCAATGTTAAGGGAAACCATCAGTATGTAGTCCCATTTCAGCAGAATAGTGATTTAGGTACAGCCAGAATTCGTGACTTCATGAGAATGAATCCTCCTGAGTTCTTTGGGTCAAAATCAGGTGAGGACCCATAACTGTACTTAGATGAGGTAAGAAATATCACCCAAATTATACATGTTACTGAGGAGGAAAGTGTAGAGGTGAGAATGCAACTCTTTTGAATTGGCAAGTATTTCATGATACATTTCTAAACAAGTTCTTTTCGCGTGAACTATGAGAATCTAAGGTAGACGAGTTCATGAACCTGAGGCAGGGCTTGATGACAGTAAAAGAGTACTGCCTTAAGTTCGTTGTCTAAGTATTCCCCTAGCATAATGGCTGACCCTATGTCGAGTATGAGTAAGTTTGTTATTGGAGTATCTGGTTTGTTAGTCAAGGAATGTAGGACTGCCATGCTTATTGGGCATATGGATATTTCTAGGCTGATAATTCATGCTTAATAGCTTGGGTCAGAGAAGTTGAAGGGGAGAGAGAGAGGAAACAAGAAGGCTAGAATCAGATTGTTTAAATATGGACAGACAAGGTTTGGAGGGGGAAATCGTTTGTAGTTTTAGGGTCGCTCATCTATGCCAGTGCCATCTTCAGCCAGTGTTCCTATACCCAGAACCAGACAGGAGCAGTGGGGTAGAATGTCTATGTCCAATTTTATAGCGTGTGCTAAGGTAGTAAGAATTATCCTAGTGAGTCCTATAGACTAAGTGTTTGTCCCCAGACTTAGTCTACTAGCGCACCAGCTCCTCTAGGTCATCCATCACTGGTGGCAGTTAGCACCAGAACTATTTTATGCTTTACCATCTCGTCAGAAGCAGGAGAGTTCACCAGATATTTTTACTGGTATGCTTCGTTTCTTTAATCTTGATGTTTATATGTTGTTAGACCTTGGGTAAAATATCTCTTATGTGACCCCATTAGTTGCAGTAAATTTTGGGACAGGTCCTGAAAAACTGTCTAATCCCTTCTTAGTTTCTACCCCGGTGGGTGAGTCAGTTATTGCCAAACGAGTATATAGAAAGTGTCCTATCACTGTCCTTCATAAGATCATATTAGTATACTTTATAAAGTTAGACATGGTCCACTTTCACATTAAGAATAAGTATGGGAAGAAATTTAGGGTTAATGGGCAACGGGTGAAACATTACATAGGTGAAAGTAACAACCCAAGTTTGATTTGTGTGGTGGACTTAAAGAGGGCTTAGATAACAAGCCAGCTTGAGTCATGCCGCGTTGTTAAATTAGGCGCTTAATGGGAGGCTACCTATGGCATTGTTAATGAAGTCTGTGTAACCAACATAGCGATGCCATGCCACGTTGTTAAATCAAGAGCTTCTTGGGAGGCAACCCAAAGATTTAGTTTTGTACTTTGTTTTGTTTTTCTTATTATTTATGTTCATTAGTATAAATATAGTTTATTGAAGTGTGTAGAGACTAATTGAGCTAAAGAAAAGATAAAAATATGGAAACTCTATTACTAAGTAAGTGTGTCGTAGATTAATTCCACGGGTTGTGGACTATGTCTACAAAATTGTAGACTACACCTATGGAAATCAGGGTAGAGTGAACTCTTTCAGAATATGTTTCATTAATTGATTCCATGGTTCATGGACCAAGTTACCAATCGTAGACTCCACCCATGGAAATCAGGTAAGTTTCTTGGCTTCAAAACATGACCTACGAATTGATTCCATAGGCCATGCACTATGTCTATGAATCATTGACTCCACCCATGAAAATCAAGTACATTTTTTTTTCACGTATTTATTTTTTTATTTTTCTTCCCATACCCACACATTTCGACCTGACCTGTCCAACCCTAAGTTAACACAAATAAAACTACCCCTTTTTGAACCCTAATTCCTAAATTATAACCCACTAATCTCCCCCACACTCATTAATCCCCCCTTGTTTGCACACTCTGATAACCCAACCTCGAGGAATAGAACTCAACTATTTCATAAACATTACGAAGCTTGGCATTAATTCTTGTGTTGATTTATTTATTTTCACAACTCTTTCAAAGTATGGAGCTTCGTTTCTTTTTGTTTTCTTGTGGGTCAAAAATTATCTGACCTGGCGTTATAGATATTTTAGTAGGCATGTTTAAGTTGAGAAATAATTTTTATGATATTCTGAAAGGGTAATGGTGTTAGCATATACAAATGGTGAATATGTTTATGTGATGATGCAAATTTGGTGGATTTTCTATTCATGAATTTTAATTCAAACCTCATGGGGTTAACCTATGATTCGTGGACTTTATTCATGATTCATAAATAGGACTCATAGGAATCAAAATTCAAATGTCCTGAAACTTAATTCTGCCTCTAAAGTTCATGAGAGGTTTCTACGGGTCGTGAACCCAGTCTACCGTCGTAGATTTAACTCGTGAACTTCAAAATTAAAGAAAGTTTCTCTTTGATATTTCCTATTTGTGTAACCTAAATCCTCACAACTTTATACATAGGTAGAATGCCACTAAAAGGAAACCAAAAATAGGGGGATGCAAAAACAATATAAAAAAAGGGTAAAACTCAAGATACCAAATCTAGACTCAGTAATGATCTTTTTGAGTAGGAAATGAGTGGGTTTGAGGTGGAATAATAAATTGAGCATGATGACAACCCACTTATGCCTCACCATATAAGGTAATGAACAAGGTATCAAGTTGTAACACAGACTACCCAGTGATTCACAACCTTAGCCACAAGTTTCATTAAGAATTACTATACAGGCACTCGACACCTCTCCCTTGTATGACGAGAGAGAGGAAATATTTGAGTCTGGTGATAGAAAAGAGAATAATAATACTACCTTATATTCAGGTACTGAGATACAGAGTTCAACGACCACATCAATGCTACCCTTAGCCGAGCAAAATGCATGGTCATTAATAATTTAGAAAAATATAAGGTGGTATGTTAGGGATATGGAACTGATCTATGACAGGGATGTAGATCCAATTGAGAGAGGTTAATTCAAGATGAAAATTATGGAGAAAACCCATATTTAGACAACTAATTTGGATAGGATTCTAAATATAAATGCATTGTTTGATTGATACATGTTTGGTTGGATGGGGAACCATCAGGGAGCTAGAGTTTAGAGTTAATTCGTGTTTTTTATGATTCTTATGCAACTTTATTCAACTTGATTACTCCTCAAAGGTAGCGAGATAGAGACTAACTTGTATTAACCAATATATTGGTTTAAGGTACATGATTAGATATATCTGAGCATACGATTCTACACATCTTTTTTAGGACTGAGCATGAGGTCCCACTGAGCAAAAGAAAGTTTGATCAATCCCATATAGATGGTGAAAAATAGAACTAAATTGAAAGATCTAGAGTAGAAATAGGATCTATTTAGTTGGATTGTAGGCTAAATTGATGAGCAAGGGGTTGATTCCAAATGTAGTAATGGTAACTAGTATAGTAGATTTGGGGTTAATTTGTGATTACACCAACCCAATTTCCCAAAGGAATCCACAACCCAATACTTCATCGGGACCAGGCCTATTTGAGGGGCCTGAGATAACCTACTAAGAGCACTGTCCTTGTGGTTAGTGAGGGGGAAGCAGACACTACAATCCCACCATCCACTTCCATCATACTTTCATGTACACCTATTTATAGTATGGTTTCGGTGTCTCATGAGTTTCTCTAATAGAAGGTTGATAGGCAGAAGTATACTGAGGCCTAGTTACTAGCTCAGCTAAAGTCATAAGTCCAAGCTACAATTGACTTATCTAAGGCACGTATAGAGGCTCGTATGATGACAGCGTTGAAGAGGTTTATGTAAGAGCAGCATGAGAGGATCAATAGTTTTGAGATTCAGATTGGTCACTGGCTTCAAGGGGTCCATATTTTTGATTTGACTTATTTGAAGGATAAGGTGGCTACCTTGAGGACAGAGGTTAGAGCATTAGTAGCCAGTCACACTCATGTTAGACCACCCATTCCCTTATTGATTCCCATAACAACAATATTAGTGTTTAATCTTTTAGAGGTTGATGAGCCTCTTATTGATAAGGGATAGACGGAACAGAGCCCCAAATGCGATAGTCCTAGTTCTGATGAGTTTAAGAGATACATGATAAGGGAGTCTAAGGCCTCCCAAACTGAACCAGATTGCTCATTAACAAAGGGAATTAGGATCCTCATCTAGTCACAACCACGACTACCCAGCTTTGAGCCTAGGGTGCTTCTCGAGACCCCAATTGCAGACGAGTCAACGTTTGGTGCTTAGAGAACCACAGGTGTGTATTTTCTCTCTTGATATTATAGTTTCTATATTTATACATTAAGTACAGTGCATCATCCCAGATCTAAGAGTGGGAGAATACCAACACTCAAGGTTTTTTTTTTGTAGTGTTTCTTTTCCCTTGAGTGTGATAATAGTAGAACCAATATGTGTATGATGTTATTTTTTCGTTGTTTTTGATTAGGAGAAAAATATGGTACCTTAGAGAAGTCAAGTTTTGAATGTTTATATTTTAAGTTTTGATATTTAAAGGATACCCTTCCCAAAATTTTATTTTAGGTTGTGTTGTAGTTGTGTTAAATTGTAAGCATTGTTGGATCTTTTTAAGGTATTAGTATTGTAGAAAAAATAATTGTAGCTTAGCGATGTATGAACTAGTTAGGTAGTAGTTGATGGTTTAACCCTGTGCTATGTGGGTGTGAGATTATCTACTAAGTTCACTTTGTGTATGTGATCCATAACTTGCCTGGTTAGTATTTTGCCTAGGTTGAAGGATAGTTTGTTAGGAAATGATCATAGTCCATTCTTAAACAAATCCACTTTTGGTCTAAATGCCTCATGATACATCTTAGTCATTCCCGGATTGATGAAATCCTAGAACAATGGGCCTCCTCCAAAATCAATCTAATCCAATTACTCACTCTTGGCACACAAACTTGGCCCTCCATCCACAAAACACAATTAGAATCAAGTGAGGCTTCCTTTGCCTCACACTCAACACCTTATCCCAAATCAGCCTCAATCCCACATCATCAAATGGATGAGCTCAAATCTAATCCATCAAAGAAGACCTAGCCTCTACAAATGCCAAATCATGCCTAAGTTTTGAAATATCTATCCTAACCATCTTGTTAGCCAAATACTGAACCTCCAAGGCCAAGGGACTCTCCTGGGTCAAAAGATGCACCAAGCTACCCATGCTAGACGACTTTTGGTTCAAGGAATTTGCAAGCATATTAGCCTTGCTCGGATGATAGAGAATAGTCAAGTCACAATCCTTAAGAAACTCAAGCCAATAATGCTTCCTCATTTTAAGATCTCGCTTGGTGAAAAGGTACTGAAGGCTATGATGATTCGAGAAAATCTCACAACAGACTCCATATAAGTAGTACCTCCACAACTTCAAAGCAAAAACAACATGCATAACTTTAAATCATGGGTAGGGTAATTCTTCTCATTGGGATTCAATTGACGAGAAGAATAAGCCATAACCTTACTCTCCTTCATCAACACAACACCTAAACCAACACCAGAAGAATTATAGATGACGGTAAAAACCACGCCCTCCTTGGGCAAAGTAAAGATAGGAGCTGAAGTCAACAAATCCTTGAGCTTTTTGAAAATCTCCTCACAAGCATCGAACCACTGGAAGGAGATTTTCTTCTGAGTCAACTTGGTCAATAGAACTGTAATAGATGAAAACCCTCAACAAAATATTGATAATGAGCTGCCAAGCCAACAAAACTACGAATCTCATTGGGAAAAGTAGGCCTAACCCAATCATGAACTGCTGCAATCTTGGATGGATTAACCATAATACCCTCCTTAGTCACTACATAACCTAAGAAAGAATTAGACTTCAACCAAAACTCATACTTGGGGAACTTGGCATACAACTTCTCCTCCCTCGATCTCTTAAGAACAATCTGCAAATTCTCCTCTAATCAGCCTCTCTCTTGGAATAAACCAAGATATCATCTATAAATACAATAACAAAGGAGTCAAGATGTGATAAACACACCCGGTTCATCAACTCCATAAACGTGACTGGGGCATTGGTCAACCTAAAGGACATGACCAAGAACTCATAATGACCATATCGTGTCTTAAAAGCTATGTTCATAATATTTGAAGCTCTAATCCTCAATTGGTGATATTCGGATCTCAAATCAATCTTCCAAAACATCACGACACCCTGAAGCTGGTCAAACAAATCATCAATATGAGGAAGGGGATACTTTTTCTTAGCCGTCACTTTATTCAACTGTCGATAATTAATACACATCCACATTGATCCATCCTTCTTCTTCACAGAAAAAACAGACACACCCAAGGTGATACACTAGGTCGGATAAATCTCTTATATAACAAGTCCTACAGTTGATCCTTCAGTTCCTTCAACTCGGTTGGGGCTATCCTATAGGGAGGAATAGAGATAGGATTGGTGCTCAGCTTTATAAAAATAGAAAAGACAATTTCATGATCTAGACGCATACCAGAAAAATCCATAGAGAACACATCCATGAACTTATGGACAATATACATATAATCCAAAGAAGAAGGTGAAACAACACTAGTATCACGAATATAAGCCAAGTAAGAGAAACATCCCCTCTCAACCAATCGATGAGCTTGAACATAAAATATAATCCTCTTAGGACCTGAATAAAGTGCACCCTTCCAGGCTATCCTTGGCGCACCCAGTGAAACTAAAGTCATAGTCTTAGCATAACAATCTAGGACAACATGGTAAGAAGCCAACCAATCCATACCCAAGATAGCATTGAAATCAACCATATCTAAGACAAACAAGTCTACCCAAGTCTCACACCCAGAAAAAGTCACAATACAAGACTGGTACACCTGATACACCACTAAAGAATCTCCCACTGGGGTAGATACACAAATAGGCATGGCAAGAGGCACACTAATAGAATCAAAACCCAAAGCAAAATATACAAACACATAGGAGAAAGTCGATCCTGGATCAAATAACATAGATGTAGATTTGAAACAAATGAGAATGATACTTATGATCACAACTTCAGAAGTGTCTGCCTATGGTCTGGAAAATATAGCATAGAACTATCCACGACCACCAACTAGTTGAGTGGCCCCACGACCACTACCATGAGATCCACTACCTCTTTCCCTCACACCTCTACTTGTTACAGTTGCAATAATAACTATTCACACAATAGGGAAAGTCCTTGGCCAAATGGCTAATCTCATAACCTACATAGCAAGCTCTACGACCCGACTCAACAAAAGAAGATACCACTGGGCTTAGACGACCACCCTAAACTGCTAGACAATAACTCCCATTACCTAAACTCTGCAAGGTTTCCCGTCCTGGTCTACCTTGATGCCCACGAGAACCTTTGAAATCCTTGCCTTAAGAAGTATAACCTCTGAACTCACCGTAAGGACGTACCTTCTTAGTACCTCCCTGGGATGCTCACAGAATATCCTCAGTCATCTTATTGTGATCCACTATACTCCATAAGGATGCTCCAAATACAACAATTTGAGACATAGCCAATTTAAGAGAGACATCCAAACACTTCATGAACTTTTGAATCTACTCTGGCTTAGTAGAAATACTGGCATAAGAATATCTGGACAAGGCATAAACGTGTGCCTCATACTTTACAATAGTCATGGAGTCTATTCCAGGAGATCAAACTTATCTCTCATATTATCCCTCAGACTATAAGGCACAAACCTCTCTAAAAAGGCATCAACAAATTAATCCTAAGTCATCTCGAGTGAATCAAGAGGTCTACAACCAACAAGAAACATCCATTAATCTCTAGTAATATCTCTCAATAGATAAGTAGTATAAGCAACCCATGCGACTCAAGCAAACCCAAATTATGCAACTTCTCTCAATAATCAATCAGGAACTCATAGGCATCCTCATCCACAACATTGCTGAATCTAGGAGGACCCAAACTAGTAAATCTCTTAAACATTTTTTTATTCAGAGAAGTAACCAAAATATAGGTAGGTGCAACTGGAGGATGCATACTCAGGATGGGAGGATCACCCAACATAACTAAGAAAAAACCCTCTAAATGGGGTAACAAACACATCAAAAACCTCTCTAAGACTAAGAAGAAGAGCTTGGTGGAACTGACGTATGACCCATACCTCCAACATACTCAACACGAGGCTTAGGGGAAAGTCTCTAGCACTACTCCTAGGAAGAGCAGATCTATGTGACCGTCCATGACTCAAGGCTCGCCCTTTTGATGACTAATCTGTATCTCTAACCTCGCGAGACCAAGTTATCAACATCTGCATAGAAAGGAGTGAAATATTACTTATAACACAAGTTATGAAAGAACTTTACATGATAAGGAGAAAAATGAGGGAAATTTTCTAAAGACAACTTATAGCCTCTCAAAGATAGATATGTACGTCTGCGTACTGATATGCGAGGCTTTATTTGACATACCATTCTTACACCATTGATACTAATGAACCTGACTTTGATATCGATTTGTCACAACCTAAAAAATAGGGTCATGATAGCACTTGTTGTGATGAACCTTAACAAGTAAGCCTCTCATCCAAACTTATACACGAGGAAGCAAAGACAGAAATAACCCCAAGGTAAGGCTTCTAGAGTAAATTCAAACCATACAAATATAATATAAAAATGAAACATACAACCAAAGAAATTATACAAAACTCATAAATCTTGATGTTAGTAGTGTAATAACTACTAATACAATGCATGAGTCATACATTTAAATATCCAACAGGAATAATATCTGTCTATGAATACTAGTAAAGACAAACTAATATAGAAAGATAGACGTAGACTCCAGACGCATGAAAGTCCAACTGTTACCTTGAACAACTCTGAAGGTGCCCGAAATTAAGCCACTTGAGACGCACCCGCACTAGAATTTGCACCAAAAGGTCATAGTAGGAATGAGTACGATGCACTTGTACTCAGTAGGTATCATAGGAAGACTGAGCAAAGTAGATAATAAAGCATAAAAAATACACATTAAGGGTACTTCACCTACAATCAGAAAATGTCCCACAGTGGTAGCCCACACCGCTTGTACTAACATTTCTATAACATCCACCTATAATACAGCAAAGCACCATAAAATAATACAAGTATACATTTATACTACATATAAGTAAAGAAAAGAGGCACAACATATATGAGAGTATCAAGTATAAGTAAGGGAGATTAGAACAATGGATAGGTAACCAGTCAAAAGTAATATACAATCACATCACAAGCATTGTAAAGTAAAGACAATAAGAATGATTATGATCATGATGTAATGTACGAGGTCATTGTACAACCTCTGAGATTGTCACATAACTTCTGGATATACTTATGGAGATAAAGCTTCTCGATGTAGGACCCGTGGGGACTTTATCAACCATACAATCCATATATCCATATATCTTCCCCGGCACATCCCTTAGGGATGGTTTTAT
This sequence comes from Capsicum baccatum var. pendulum, assembly GCA_030864225.1. NCBI lineage: Eukaryota > Viridiplantae > Streptophyta > Magnoliopsida > Solanales > Solanaceae > Capsicum > Capsicum baccatum. The sequence continues at coordinate 65,967,663 of CM061558.1, read as the reverse complement.
AAGATGTTATATTTTCTATCATAAAAAGGTATTGCTAGTGTTTCACACTCTTTCCACAGCTGTACAATTATTTCATGAACGAGTATGAGGGCGTAATGCTCACAACCAACCACAATGAATATTTTTACAACCAACCACAATAAGTATTTTACAACCAATATGCCAATCATGTGAGCCAAATATCCATATAATATTTCCAACCATTCATGAATTTCCATATGATTCATATGCCAATAGAGTATGAATACTTCATAATACATAACTGGTAACACAATATGCTTTTACTAAAACAAAACACAATTATTCTTATGTATACAGGCTATCAACATCACATCGGACCCCACAAAGTCACACATCGCATGTAATATACTAAATCCACTAATTATATCACATAGGACCCCATGCGTTCACATATAGAACATAATATATCAAATCTACCAATTACATCATATATAGGACCCCATGGGCACACCACAATAAGATAGTAATCCTCATGATTAGATCCCACACCTTTTATTTTGTATTAGTATTAACTACCCAACATAGTCTGAAAGAAGTTAAGTCATAACCTACCTTAATGGACGAAAACCAATCTGCCACACTTCAATCAGGAAGAACTACTCATCATGAGTGGATCATAAATCAATGAAAATATCAAAATATAAAATCTATACTTCAAAATAAAGTCAACGATACTCATATTTCCTAGTTGTAAGTCGAGATCAAAATGAACCCCCTAAACGAGTTTTTAAAAACGAAGGGAAAAATCATAACTTTATTTTAAAAATATGTTTCTCATATTTTTAGGAGTCTACAACTAAAATCACAAGGAAAAATGAGTTAAAACTTAGTTTCAAATTAAAGAAAAATAATTTTTAAACTTTATCGAGTAGAATCTTTCAAATCCATTTAAAAATCAAGAATTGAAGTTGTTTTGAAGATGAAATTGAGGAAAAATTAACAATTATAGAATTAGAAACTCATTCAAGTGAAAAAGGAGTGGAGTTGGATGTTAAATTGGAGGAATAACATTTTTAGGCATTACGGGCCAAAACCCCCAAATTCCATACTTTAATTCATGCTTAAAATAGGAAATTAATGTTAAAAATAGAAGAAAGTAGCTGAATTGAGTGTAATGGATCTTACCCAAGCTTAGAAATGGAGAAAGTTGCTAAAAAACATGATACCCTATGCTCCAAGTCTAAAAAATTATGTAAAATAGTGAAAACCAAGTATTTATATACCCAAGCTTTGCGATCGCGGTCCAAGGTCGCAATCGTAGAACCTTGTCTGATAGAGGTATCATGATCACAGAAGGGCTGCTATGATTGTGACACTCTTTCTACTTCCCAATCATGATTGCAACATAAGGCACACGATCGTGGGTGCACCAGATAATTAGTGCACCAGCTTGGGATTCGGTGAATTTCCAAGTCTCCGCTGGCCCTTCGAGATTCATTTGAAGTTCTGTGAACGCAAAAGAACTATGATACCCTATCAAATTTGATGCTCCAGACTCAATGGCGCTATTAAATTTTTCAAAAGATATTATTTTCATAAAGTTGACCCCCAAAATCCTAAATCACAACTTTTCAAACTGAGGGTCAAAATGAGATTTAAAAGCTATAAAATCACACCAACCATGTTACCACCCTAAATCAATGTCTCGCATCTACTGGCATAGTTTTTTTCATCCATAACATAGATTAAAAGATATCAACTAAAATCAACTATATGGCTCATAAAGTCGCCAAAAAGCATAAAATCATATAAATAGCACCAAAATGCATCGAGAATCGTGCTAATTATCCCCACACCCTAGAAATACCACAACGAACCACAGAGAGGGATAAAATAGTCAAATCACAAAAATACATATTTCATATATTTTATCAAAATTTAGGTCATCATAGTAAAGAGAAAAGCACTCCCAAAATCTGAAAAAAAGTGAAGGAGAATAAGGGAGAAGAAAATGAGTAAGGTAAAAAATGGAGCCAAAAAATGGTGTATTTTCAGGGAGGGTTGAGTCACCATATCCATATTTACCAAAATGGAGCCAAAAAATAGTGTATTTTCAGGGAGTGTTGAGTCACCATATCCATATTTACCACACTTATCCCCAAGCTTACATTACAAGCTGATAAAAGTACTATAGTGATCCTAGTCCAACCATATGAAAAACTAAGACATAAAAAATAAGGATAAGCTTATGGTATTTCATGCATACCGTTTAAACTTCTTTGTGAGAGAGAGTTATTTGATCCAGTACCTATTGGTATTTATTGTTATATTATGAGAGTTTGGTAATTCTTTGCTATGATAGTATAAGGGTTTCATTGTTAGATGCTATTTATTCGGGTAATATCATTTGCATATGTACTTGGTTGTTTGTTCATAATTTGATGTCATCGCTAGATACCTTTTGTGTTATGATAATGTTTTGCATATTTACACATGGTAGGTTTGAATTTTTCGTATAGGAGGGGGCTAAAAAGTTTGTGCTAAAAGTAACGAATTTACTGTCATAGGTCACTTAGGTTTTCCCTAGTCAAGCATCGTATGCGTTTATTTTATTTTGTTTGCCTAAGTACATACAAACATTCTAAGTTGAGGGTGTTGATGTTCCATGATTTCATGGCACTTTCAATGCTTAATACAAGGAAAATATGTATGAACGTAAGTATTTTTTGTAGGTATGATGCATTTTTGTTAAATTATGTAAGAGAATAGGCTTCGAAGGCAAAACAAAGAAAAAAGGCTAAAAAATTGACCAAGGAAATTGTGTAAAGCATCCACGAGTAGTGGAATCATCCACAAACCATCAAACATGCTAGTGAATGAAGTTTAGAAGAAAAAATCAATTTTTATTTCCATGGATGGTGTTCACGATTGGTATACTGGATTGGTGGAAAAGAGTTTGATTTCCACATCTCTATTTTATGATTGGTAGACTCATTCACGACTCTAGTCCCCGATTGGTAGAAACATGCTGACCTTCTTCTCCTGAATATTTTAGGATAGGATTATTTTTGTATCTATAAATACTCTTATTAGGATTGATGATCGTTTTACATTTTGTGACACTATTGTAAGGTTCAAAAGCATATTCTCAGTCTTGGAATCACACACATCAATCTTTAGGGTTTTAATTAAAAGTTAGATTTTAGAGTTCTTAATCTTATTGTTGTAAGTTCATGATTATGCTTCCTTATTAGAATTTTTCTTGTGTTCTTGCAATTCAGAGTAGCTAAACATAATGACTAGGGTTGTGGTAACCATGACAGATTAATGAAGTAGTGTTTGAACTACAAGGTGATTCCCAAAGAGTAGTTGGGCATGTTTTTTTGCTTCCTTGTAATTGGTTATTTTATAATGGGTGCATGCATTGGAACTTATCCTATCTCTACCCTAGAGTGTATCAAGGGTAGCTGGATTAGAATAGCGAATAAATAACATGACTTGGGGTTTTCTCCATTAAATTAGCCCTTGGCTAGTAAATGGGAAAGACTATATTGGAATCACATATGAGGATCAATAATGCAACAATCATGACAAATTAACCTTTGAGATTGGGTATAACCATCAATAAGGGGTGTAGCATAGTCAGTTAGATGATGGATAACCTATCAATTTTGCATGCTGAATACCATAAGAGATTATTACAGTACGGAGAACCTGTAGAGTTATGAAGTTATTGGGGAACATAATCCTAGTACCTTTATCTTATTGATTACCGATGTCGTCTAAATGATACACTCCAAGAAGATATAATGCGGTCATTTTAAATTATAATAACCCAACTAGGTTGGGTTGATCCCATAAGGAATAGGTCGAATCTATTTCTCAAACTTGCTGAAGTAGCCGACAGTTCAGAAAAGTAATTAGGGGGATTTATGATAATCAACAAAAGTAGTAAGATTTGAGTTTCTTTTGGTTGTAAAAAATATAAAACAAACACAAGGCTTGTGTTCCCCTTGGATTCTAAATCCGTAGGTTTATCGTGCTCAATCCAACTATCTTACTGCTATGCATGTAGAATCTCACAAATTATGTCTCACCAACAATCTCTCGACACCTTTTGGTGAATCTCACTTATCTCCTCTAGGTATTAAAGTGTCGCATTACTAACCCTTGTATTGGATTCTAGTTTAACTATCTCCTCTCGATCTTAATTTATTAGATGAGGGTTGATAGCCTCTAATCACTGTTGTGATCTTATTTTCTCAATCTCTACCTCTCTCTTGAGTTTGTATTAAATACAGGTGGGTTCATAACATCAACTATTAAGTAAGAAATTAAAGTGAAGAAAATTACAATACATGCAGCAACAATGATCTGGAAGGATCTCACACTTCTCCTACTTTGTTATCCCGTCAGGGTTCCCACAACTCTAGCTAAGGGAATTAGCCGTTCATAGTTGCAAAAAATTTATAAAATTCAATTATGAAGGAATAGAATAAATCTCACAAAAATAAAAGAAGAAACCTAATGTCTTAAATCAATTAATCAACCAAAAATCAAGAACATAAGAATCCCAAGATCAAAAGTCAATCTTGGAATCAAAATTTGGTTGTGAATAGTATGAGTGCGTAAATTGACATAAACAAACAAAAAAAATCAACAAAATGTTTATAGGTTACGTGAAAACCCTAAAAATTCAAACCAAAATGAATTGGGAAAGTTGTGTCGGTAGCCATCTACAGCGTCACTTAAGGGCCATAGGTGGAAGCTACGTGTCGTAGGTGGCCCATCGTAGGAAGCAGAGAGTTCTTGCAACTTTATATTCGTTGGATATGATTCTTTTGTCACCTATGACCTATCACCTATGCCCAGTAGGTGTCACCTACGCCTTGTAGGTGCCAACGTAGGTGACCCAAAATGCTTCTTTCGACTTTATTTCTTCTATTTAGCTCCCAAAACCCGGTTTTATATGAAACACAACACCCAAACACATCATATCTACCAAAATAGGCCTAAGTACTTGCATATTTCTTGGTTTTAAGCATTGAAATTTTCATGAAACCATGTCACATCAAACCCCTCAACTTAGACGTTTGAATGTCCTCAGGTAATAAAACACAAAAAAACAACACAATGATGCTTAACCCAAAGAAACCTAAGATACCTATGGAAGTCAACCTCAAATTTAGCTCAAAAACATCACTCCCTCTTATTTTAACTTCTCGAAACCAACTATGTGAATCAATGCAGACCAATAATTGACACAAGGGAATCAAGATATGGCATTACATTAGCAACAAATAATCATGCATATGTACAAATTAACTACCTAATAGATAAGCAGCTAGCAGCACAACCCATGAACCCTTAAAAAAAAGAAGTACCATTCACTTAATATCATAATGCATGTTAATGAGGGTATGATCATGAGACACTCAAACTCATAAACAAGTCCCACAATGTGTACAAAATACCGTAGGCTTTCCCTTATTTTCTTTACCCTAGTTTTTGGACAGTTGGATTAGAATCACTATAGGACTTTACTAGGCTTGTAACATAGGCTTAGGGGTTGGTATGGTACATTTGGTAATTTGACGACTAAGACTTCTTGGCACTACATTGACGTTAGGGGTCCAGTTATCAACCAACTTTTCTTTTCTTTCGCCCTTGTTTCTCCCTTTTTCCTTTTATTTCTTATTCAAGCTGGTTGCAGTTTCATGGATTTTTTTCTTTTTCTTTTTCAAACCTTTATTATCTTTTTCTTTTTTATTTTGTTTTTGTCTACCATACCTAGACCTACTTTTTTTTTCTCCTACTTACACCATTCTTCATACCCATTTCTAATTATGCACCCCTATGATAACCACTCTCAACTTAGGCAATTTTCCTGAGTTGAGGTGCACAGTGTCCAAAGAGGACCAGGGCCAAAGTAGGTTCATTGTAAGTCAAATGGAAAGGTGAAAGGTAAAATGAGAAAAATAGTCTATAAAGGCTCAAACAGGGATCAAGGGATTACTTAGTCACAGTTGGTTGGTCATTTGGCTAAAAGTTGACTAATTCAAGAACGACCTATGATCTTTTCCTAACCGAATACCCTACAGCCTAGTCACAACTATTTTTGCTAGTTCTAGATTCAAGACTCAATGGGAACAAAGTAGGCATCTCACCCACACATGGCATAGGGTTATACAAACTAACACATATCCGATTCATGCAAATCTAAGCAATGATTATTATGATCCTAATCCTAGTGCCATAATGAGATTCACAATGGTCATATATATATACACACACACACACATCACACAGTTCAAAAACAAATTTTGGAGGGGTATTATTTCTCTGACACATTTAAGTAGAGTGAAAACACCATCCATCAACTGCCTTTAGGTATTTATTTTCCTCCTAGTTAAGTACAACAAAAAACATCATGAAACAAAATACAATACATCCTAGACATGATGGCTCTACTAAGAACAAACTCCAGAGAAAAGATGCACGACGACAAAAACCCCAAGATGATATCTAGACCCACAAGTAGCCCCCACCCTCAACTTATAAACATGCATTGTCCTTAATGCATTAGACCATTATAAAAAAAGAGAGTTAGGAATATACTTGTGGCACCATAGGTAAGTAGATTCGACATCAATCACACTAACACAAACATAAACACAAAAAGAAAAATAACACAATACCTTGGTTTGTCTCCCAAGCAGCGCCTGATTGAACGTCACGACACAATGTTGGTACCTTGATTACTCAGAATTCATCAAGGTAGCCAAAATCTTGGACTCTAAGGTCATCATAATAATTTATCACTGAGACCAACATCATGTTAGTTGGCTGCTTCATGGTCATACGTATAATGAAAGCGACTTCCTTATTGTTCAGTCTGAACTTAATATCACCTTTTTTCATATCCACCAATGCTCTCCCATGGCCAAAAATGGTCTCTCTAAAATAATGGGTATCTCAAAATCAACTTCACAATCCAAGACAACAAAGTCAGTCGAAAAGATGAAGTTTTCCCCTTAACTAAAATATCATACATTATGCTTGCAGGTTTTTTCACCATTTGATCTGCCATTAATAACCTCATTGTCATTGGTTCGTGAGGTCTCAATCCTAACTATTTGAAAACCGCCAACGACATCAAGTTAATTATGGCACCCAAGTCACAAAGAACTCTGGCAAATCTAGATGTCCCAATGGTGCAAGGAATTGTGAAAGCTTTAGGATCATCTTTCTTTTGTGCCATAGATTGTATGTAATTACACTGCAATGATTCAACCTACCAACTTCCTCATAACTCACATCTCTCTACTTCGTCACCAACTCCTTAATAAATTTTTCTTACCCAAGCATCTGCTCAAGAGCTTTAAGAAAAGGGATATTCAAACTCAACTCTTTTAGCATAACAATAAACTTTTTGAACTTTCCTTCTTCTTTCTTCTACTTCAACCTCTGAGGAAAAAATAGGGGAGGTCGTGCAATGGTCTTCACTACCAGCTTATCTTCCTTCCTTACACCTTTATCAACACCTATCGATTTTTGTGATGATTTAGAACCAGTCACCAATATTTCAGATTCTGCTTTAGGTGCCTCATCAAAATTAGCAACATCATCCCTAACTTCATTGACAACAGTCATAGGAAAATCAATTGTTTACTTACCACTATGAGTAGTGATGGCTAGACAGTGACCATCATTTTTTGGATTTTGCATAATGTTTCTAAAAAAGTGCTCGATTGGTGTTGATTCAACGTGGCTGAAATTTTCCCAGACTGTTGCTCAACCTGTTTGATCGTGGAAGTATGCGATTCCACTTTCTAGGTCAAACCTAAAATATATGCCTTAATCTTCTTAAGGCTAATCTCTTGACTTTCCTGACCCTTGACCAGCTTTGACAATATTGATTCAATTCTAGAATCAACATCCATGTTTATTGGTGGAAAGTAAACACCACCCTTTTGTTTGTAGACATCCGTTTGTCTCCAATCACCATCTCGTTCTCTACTTTGATCCCTATATCTATCCCTATAGTTGTTCCAACCTTGGTTCCCTTGCTTAGAGTTCCAATTATCCTGTGCAGTTGATTGACCCTTGGCTCAAAAACCCATCAGCTGTCTATTTGGGTACTTCACCATTTTATCTGCATTCGAATCATATGACCTAGCAGCCTTACCTTATAAGCACACAATATTTACTTTCTCAGAATTCATAGTTGTACACTATTTTGTCAATAACCCAACCTTCATCCTTATCTAAGCAACCTCTTATTCCACTATGTCATCTGCAACTCTGCGCTAGCTGGAAGCCACAATAACATAAGTGTCAACACCTCTCTTTACCTCTCGAGTATACCACCCTCAGTTGGTGAGAGAGATCTGTCTAATATCTCTATGCTACCTCCCCATACAAGTGCCTGAATGCTTCACCAATAATATTATTTTCCATAGCTTTGGAAATTTCATTCATGGATCGATAGAATATTTTAAGTATGTTGCTTCCCGTAATCCTATGATTAGGCACATCATTAATTTCTTATTAAATTGAAACCATGCCTCATACATTGATTTAGAATGCAATTGCCTAAAATTATTTATCTCATCCTTCAACTGTAGCATTCTGGATGGAGGGGAAGAAATGGTCTAAACTGTTTCCATAACTCGCACCAAGTAGTAGTGGACCCATGAGGTAGTTCCTCCAACCATAATATAGCTTTACCAGTTAGAGAGAAAAGGAAAAACCCGAGTCTCAAATCTTCCTGATCTACCCCAGGTATAGTGTATGAAGTGAAAATTCTAATAAAATTAATGAGGTACATGTTTGTATCATCCGTCGGCAAGCCAGCGAACATACCTTTCAGATTTAACAATTGGATTATAGCACTTGTTGAACTTCACATCTGGTGGCAATGCATATGGAATGATAGCTCCTATATTAGTAGGCTCAACGTATCCCAAGTCCTCTAGATCATCATATAGTTATAAGTATTGATAGGCTGGGAGTAATTGAGCTCTACCACGTTGGCCTCTGGCGAGTTCTGCTCAATGATCAACTATCAATTTTTATATCGCTCTCTCTACCTCTTGAGCCGCATGATGGGAGACCTCATTATCCCTCCTCTTTTGTTTCTCTTCTAGTAACTGCATAGTAGTTTGTTGTACTGTCTTGTGAGGTGGTGGGGGAGGCAAGTCCTGAGGATCATCTTGAGTCAACTCATGATGAGCTTCACGACCATGATGTGACATCCTATAATTCTTTTTAGGATTTTTTTCATCTCTGGGTCAAATGGGATTAAGATATTGCCTTGACTCCAAGTACTAGGCGTACACCGGCGTACGCACCAAGAAGACTAGGAAAGTAAAAGACAAAAACCTTAACAACTTCAATTAATAAATGTGCAATCATATTACCCAATAATGGTGCAAAAAATGATATCTCCCAAACTATACCCTTCAAGGAAATACAATGCGATCTGTGTCAAATTATAATAACCCAACAAGGTTGGGGTCGATCACACAAGAATAGGTCGAATCACTTTCTCAAACTTGATGAAGTAGCTGGTAGTGCAAAAAAGTAAATAGATGGATTTGCAGTTATCAATGAAAGTAACAAGAATTGAGTTTCTTTTGGTTGTTAACAATTTGAGATGAAAACTAGGCTTATGTTCCCTCTAGCTTCTAAATTCATAGGTTTATCGTGCTCAATCCAAATATCTCACTGCATGTTGAATTTGACAAGGTATTTCTCACCAATAATCTCTTGACACACTTTAGTGAATCTCACTCATCTATCTCGATATCAGAGTGACACATTACTATGCCTTGTCTTGGATCCCATTTTAACTGTCTCCACTCGATCTCAAGTTGTTAGATGAGGGATGATAGCCTCGAATCACTATTGTGATCTTATTTACCCAATCTATACCTCTCTTTCGAGTTAGTATCAAATATAAGCAGTTTACTAACGTTTGTGACCGTTAATAAATAAATTAAAGAAAGGAAAATCATAATACATGCACCAATAATGATCTAGAAGGATCTCACACTTTTCCTACTTTGTTATCCCGCCAAGGTTCCAGAACCCTAGCTAAGGGACTTAGCCACTCCTTGTTACGAAACAATCCATAAATATCAATAAAGGTAGCATAGAATAATTCTCACAATAATAAATGAAGAAAACAAAGAGTCTCAAATCAATTAACTAACCAAAAACCAAGAACACAAGAATCACAAGATCAAAAGTTAATATTGGAATCAAATATGGTTGTGAATAGCATAAGTGCCTAAACTGACGTAAACTAACTAAAAACATCATCTGGGTATTTGAAGGTTACATACAAACCCTAAAATTCAAACCAAAAAAAACTGGAAAAGTTATGTCGGTGGCCACCTACGGTGCCACTTATGGACCATAGGTGGAACCTACTGTCCGTAAGTGGCACTTACGGTCCACAAGTTGACCACCATAGGTAGCAAAGAGTTCCTAAAACTTTAGCTTCTATGGATCTAATTATTCCTTCATCTATTCGCTGTTTCCTACGCCCTATCACCTACACCCAGTAGGTGATAAGGTAGGTGACCCAAAATGTATCTTTCAACTTCATTTCTTTTTTTAGCTCGTAAAATGTAGTTTTCTGCAAAACACAACACAAAAACACATCATATCTAACCAAATAGGGATAAGAACATGCACATTTCTTGGTTTTAAGTACCAAAAGTTCCATGAAACTATGACACATCAATTACAAACCTAAAAAATAAACATTTGTTGTTGTTGATCTTTTGTTTCACAGGACCCCCTCTCTTAGTTACTGGCTAATGACTTAGACAAACACGCAATAGAGATTTCACCTATTCCCTATGGTATCGACCCTAACATAGTTGGATTCTATATTTGATTAGAGACCACTTAATACTTCCTGGGAGGTGTAATTTAGGCAACATCAAACAACTAGTAATGGACAAACAAGTAAAGTGGAAACAATACTAAATAAAAGAGATAGAAGACAAGAAGAAGTAAATACATTCCCCAAACCTAGTAAATTAGTATGAGAGCTTCTAATATATTAGGAGTACCAAGCAAGTATGATATATATAGAACTATCTCTAAAATTTAATGTCAAGATTAGTCCATTCTTCGTACCTCAAGAGCTCACCCCAAGTCCCCAATCCATGACTACTCCACATGATGCACATATCAACGGCAAAACTCGTACTATGATCTACAAGCTACAGAAGTATAGTATGAATACCAAACGCATAGTACTCAAAAGCCATCAAATTTAAGCTTCAAAGATAATGCAAGTATAAGTAACATGTAAGGAAGGATTATAAATTATAGCTAACTACTAAGGCAATGTCACATGCTACTAATAATGAAACAGTAAGGATAAATTATCTTAATCTACCAATAATTACGGACAACGAGTGATACCATAAGTAACTAAATAATGTATAGTAGTAAAGTGGATGAAAATATATACCATATACAATATTAGAATAAAGAAACATATATACAATGTATAATAGTAGTAGGAAAGAAGGAAACAGTATATAAATCATGGCTAGGGAAGAGTATCAATATATATATATCAATGCTATATCGACAACCAAACTTGATGATACAATTATGAGAGAGCTAGTCCAATATATCTAGGATCATAAGTGATATAGGAGCTATCTTTAGCAAAATTAAGGTCTCTACCCGAAGTGTATAATCATCAAGTGGCCTAACAATACTAAGTCTTACGAAAATAGAGAGTAAAGGAATTCAAAAGCATATTTGCAATCTCGGGTACTAATCCATGACCAATTTTCTATAAACCATACAACAATATCTCGACAATAATAATCAAACAGGCTATCCCAGACAAAAGATAACCTAATTGGGCCCCCATATATCCAAGAGGTACAATCAATAACTTAGAAAACAACAAACAATAAACATAACCTATAACGCCCCAAAAATGGTCCTGAGATCTCACATGGTGCTTAGGACCACAAGTTGTCCCAAGCTAACCCTTTCTACTGGCATAACTCATAGTAACTAAATAAAATACATAAATCTGAATGAAATAAGCAGAAGATAACTCTTTTTTGAATTGGATCAATACAAAACTTACATTAAAATAATTATAACTCTACTTTTACAAAACAACACTGGAAGCAAATACATTAACTCTACTGACTGTCTGAAGCCTCTACTAGTATTTACTATAGGTAGCTGGGATATGACCCTCAACTATCCCAAATCAATACGACCAAATCAAGAAAATGAAATGCTACTTAAACTATATAACTAACGCGAGCCCTTGAATCAAGAGGACTTATCATATGCTGACTGGAAGCTGCAATCTGTCTGAATATGGTATGTGTGCTACAACTGAACTGATACCTACATTATCAGACAATGTAGCACATAGACATATATGTGGATTAATAATTTGAGGATGTACTGAGTAAATGGGGTTGCATGAAATAAATAACTAATATCATCACAGTTTATCAAATTATGCATGCTAAATGTAAATGATTTACATAGCTTGAGTAAATATAAAACCTAAAAATCATAAATCATGAATAGTAAAGCATGTAGTATGAATCTTGTGAGTCATTACACTTAGTTCTAAAATCTGTATTCTGTTCTTGTTGTCAACTCATATAGGTTAAAAGAAGTTTGAAACTTATTCTGCATGGTAAACACTTTACCTCAAGACTTTAAATAATTTTAAAAACAAACCATAGCTTTCAAAACATATGCTTTTATCTTAAGGCTTTAAACAAATAGACTATTTTAAGAGTAAGGGACTTCTTTTGGGAGTTTCTTCTAACCGACATAAACTATGTGAGATGACATGGAGTCCAACGTCTTTCCCACATTGGGGAGAGCCGTTCTACCCTTTCCATCGGAATAGAATCTTAACTTAAGTGATTACAATCTTAGTCATCCACGTAGAAATAGGAATAATCTTAGTTCTATGGTGGCACGTAGTTCTGGGGTATGAGTCCTTGAAATCATACCCAACTCAGTGCTAAATACTACTCCCATACTTACACTCAGAACTTTAGGAAATCCATTTTAAAATTAGCACAAAGGTTTGTAAGAAAACCAATTATGTTCTTTTCTTTTCTTTAAATCTCAAGTCATATGAATGAAGTGGATTCTTTATCTTAGCTTAGGACTCGAAAATTCAAATATTTCTTAAACTCTAAATATATGCTTATCAAAGAATGCTTAAACATCATCTTTCTTGAGTATCAAGACTGAAAGTATTACAACCCATACTTGGAAATCATGTCAAATCACAATAAACTTCATGTCACAATAATAATATTAGAACACTTTTGCAATTCAAGTCAAGATAATGGAATCAAAATAACAATGTAATGCTTAAAACTCAATTGGAAATCTTTAATCAATGTCTCAACTCATACTCACAATATTTAAATCACGAAAGAGGATTTTTTAAAACTAAGAAAATTATGCACTTTCATACTTCAATCACTTTATAAATCCATAAACTCAAACAAGATAATTTGGGCATAAACCCCAATATGCAAATCATGTAATTCTTTAATAAATTAAAGTTTTTTTTGGACACAAGAACGAAAGATTTGTCCCTTTTTAGAGCCCACAAACCTTAATTGATGCTTAGATGAAGAAACCCTAAATTTTAGATTCCTATTGAGTTCTTGATGATGGGTTCTTGACTATATTGCCTTGGGAATCCTCAATCTTAAGCTTTATTGGAGAAACCATGATGGAATTTGATTTCATGGAGAAGGAGCTTTGAACTCTAGGGTTTTTGTTTGAGAGAAAATTGATGAAAAATGAATATGATGAGCTTTGAATGAGTTAAATTCTATGTTATTCATGACCTGGGGCTTGGAAAAGACTAAAGAGCACTTTTTAAACTTCAAGTCGAAACTGAAAAACACAATATTTTTCTCGATTTGGTTGGCCACTGCGACGCGCCACAATCATGGTTGCTCACTGAAAAAGGATGAATGGGAACTGGGTATTCACCACGATGCGCCACAATTGTGGTGCCCCTTAGATTGCCATTTTGTCCCTCAGCGCAATGCGCCAGAATCGCGGAGTCTCACTTGAATGGGACAATTGGGAAAATGGGTTTCTCCATGATGCGGGGTTATCGCGGAGGACCACTGTAATTTGACAATTGCCAATTTGCTTAGCTCTAAGACGTGCTGAGAGTCCAGGTGACACACAGTCAACTTAAAAATGTCATAACTCCTTCGTCGAGTGTCGAATTTAGGCAAATTTAGTATCGATGGAAAACTTATTCAATTTCTCACACAATAAAAAGTTGAAATCTTAAAAATACCACATGAAATAAATTGTATTCATCTTTGAAGTAAATTCTTAACATTCTAGGGATGAATTTAAGCTAGAAAAAATATGGGGTATTACATGACCTATACCAATACATCCCCCTATAAGATCGATAGATATAGGCGGCAAACAACTATACTAGTGATAAGAAATGCAAATGAATGAATTCAAGTCATGAAAAGATCCAGGTTATGAAAAATTATCTAAGTATCATATACTAGAACCACATCTTTTCAAAGGATAGATTACTAACCGGGTGGCCAACTTGTATTGTAACCATGGCCTTAGGCTTAACAATATATAACTCAACAAGATATTAATACCATAAATCGGAAAACAAAGGTAAACAAAAGAATAAAACTACTAGAAGGGTACAATTGGGGAATATCATCCAATTAACTAAATAAAATTGTAAGTTCCATACTAAAAGATATTCCAAGTCAATTTACGCCTAAAATAGTCTATAATCAAATGTAATCAGATCCTACAATCATAACAGGTATTCTAGGCTAAGGGTTGGGTTATATTTCTATTCTAAATCCATTAAATAGATCAAGTCATAAAATAACTAGGAATAAACCTATCCTACAATCCCTACCTAACATACATTCTATGCAATACACACTCTCATAGAGATAAGTAGACCGATGCCTACCTCGATGCCAAACTACTACCTTAAATCATCCATGAACTGCTCATTTTTTCTCAGTGATCCTGAAATAATATTGTGCTGTAAAAAATTATCTAAACATTAATACAAGCAAAATGATACAAAAATTTGCAATATAAATTTTTGGACCTAAAATTAGGTCAAAAGTTGCCTCGTGGGGCCCGCAAATGGAATCCTAAAATTAAATCTATTATGAGATTCTTCAAAGAAAAAGAAATACATGCCTAAAATTTGAGCAAAATAGAGCATAAATCAGGGCTCAAATCATCCTCTAGAAAAAATGAAAAAAGTGGGAAAACAAGAATTAAATGAAGGATATAGGCTAAAAATTTACCAAGAAATTAATGAGAAATGATCACCTCAACATACTCCGCTCACCCACAACTCCAATTTGTCATTTCCATGATTTCTTCATGTAAAACCCCTTAAAATTTCAATTATTTTATTTTTGACCCTCCCACGTGCATAATGTTGATTTTTGACTTAAATTATGTTTAGGAATGTTAAAAGAATTTTTTGGGAAAGTTTTGGATTTTTCAAAAGGGGTTTAGGGTCATTTGGAGACCCCGAGGCAGTAAGCCTCCACGATAAGCCCATGTCATGGAGGTGAACCTTCACGATATTGGCATGGCATGGAGGATAACCTCCACAATATTAGTATGCCATGCTATTATTTTAAATTCATCTAGTTTTATTTTTTTACTTAGGGTGAGGGGCTTTTGGTCCTTTTACTTCTTGTACGACCTTTAAACTTAAAATACACCCTTTCCCCATCATTTTTAAGGATAAAACACTATTCATTCTTTCTTAAACTCAAAACCTAAGAAAACTGAAGGGTTTTTCAAGAAATCACTACTTCAGACTCAAAACTTTGAATTATCTTTAATTTCTTTTGTATTTTAGGCATGTTTCTTTTTTCATAACTTTAATTTTACATTGTGGAATTAATTGAATGAATTTTTAGGTGATTTAATTATGGGGTTTGAAATTGGATTAAGGGGTATTGGTTGTTACTGATTGAATTACTTGTCCCATATTCTAAATTGACTATTCATGCTTGAAATTGATGTTTTTGGAATTGAATTGTTGCATGGTATAAATGACTAGAATGGGGGATATGGGTTTCCCCAAATTTATGGAATTTTGTCTTGATAAATGCATTAACCTCAACCCACTTTGTAAAATTGATTTTGAGTATGGAAAATTGCATAGATTAATTTGGTTTTGAACCCAATACATTGCAATAAAGGAAAAATGAATAAAAATGGTTTCGTATTTTAAATAAAACATGGGAGTCCAATTTGGTTATGTCGATATTTTGGCATAAATATATTAGCTTGCAAGCATATTGATATGATGATACCAAGTGGAAATGCCTTAATGAATGACTCTTGGGCTAATGGATTGGTTTATGTGAAGATTATTTTAATTTAGGCTTAAAAAAAATTGTATAGCTTACCATGAAGGTATACGTCCCAGGGGGACAAACTCTGAAAACCTCATTTGCAGGCATTGAGGGGTCTATATGACCATGTCCTTAGTGCACACTTGATATATATATATATATATATATATATATATATATATATTAGGATGGATATTACCTTGGTGGCTCTAGTTTTCCCTTGATTTTTCCTCGGTTTGTGTAGCTAACATACACTAGGTCCCTTCCAGTAAGGGGATTTAGACCTATATAGTGCATGGTGCATTTAGGATGAATCAAGCTATATAGTTTAGGTTAAAGTTTTAAACTCTTATATTAATGACCCTTGTCCCTATCCTGACATCCTATACATATGTATATGAATGTGATGCATCTGGTTTATGACTATATTTTGGTAAGTGCATTATTTTAGCCTTATTCCCTGAGGTACATATAAGTGTGCATCTCACTGACCATCCCTGAATTCTACATCCTTTTATGATGTAGGGTCTGAAAGGTTTTCTGTTGCTCTTATGCAGTATGAGGTGGTTGAGCACGTCTGTTGAGATGCTATGAAGTAGTGAGCCTCCATCTTTCCGAAGGCTGTGTCATTTTATTATTTTTTATTTATCGTCATAGTGCTTTTGGATTCTATTTAGTCATGTCAATAGCATTTCTCAACTTTGATATAATTTTAGTTTTAGAGGCTTTGTGGACAAGTGTGGATGAATTGTTATTTAAGTTCTTTGAACTGTTATTGATTCATCTATTCCTATTATTATTATCATTATTAGTTTGATTGAATTTTTCTATATTTTTATTATTATATGCTCTTGAGGTTAGGCTAAAGGGGTGATCTCCGATCCATGATGGGCTTGAGATACCCTTCACGACTAGGCCCTGGTTTGGGTCATGACATGCTTAGTATCAGAGCACTACTGGGGATCATTAGGTGTCCACAAATTCACGTCAAGTAGAGTACCTTTATTTGGTGTGTACCACACCATACTTATAAGAAGAAGGCTATAATAAATACATGAATTTTTCCCATTCCTGGGTTCTATTTTGGGATATAGAATCTAGTGTTATGAAACTTATCTAACTCCCTGATTCTTTGTATTTTAGATCATGCCTCCCCAAAGATTTGATGTTCATAGAAACTTAGCTGGAACCTCTATTTCACCTGAGGAGAATGTGGAGGGGACTCGCCCTTTGTACGGAGTGCAGACCCAGTCAAGGGTCCTTACTCTTGATTGTGCTGCTATATGTAGAGTTCCATTAGTCCCTACTAGTCCTCCTCAAGATTTTTGGGATGGTGATACTTGTGCTCAATTTCTTTAAGGAGATATCTCTAATTCGAAGTTTCGTCAGTCTATTCATAAGCTTACTTAGTTGGTGGTATCACCGTCTCATCAATTTGAATGTATTGGTTATATTATTCATTCATCTAAGGTCACTTGGGTTGAAAATTTTATAAGGTTGAATACCCCAACCTTTAAGGCTTTAAGGTTGAGGAGGATCCATAGGGGTTCATTGATGAGATGGATAAAACCTTTAGGATGATGCATGCTATTGATTTGGAGGGTGTGGAGTTTGTTGACTATCAGTTGAAAGATGTTTCTTACCAATGGTATGAGGATTAAGAAGCGATGAGGGGTGATAATACTGAACAAACAGTGTGAGATGACGTTTTTAGAAACTTTTCTTGATTATTTCTTTCCTCAAGAGTTGAGAGAAGCTAAGGCTGAGGAATTTGTTAATATAAAGAAAGATAAGATGAGTGTCAAACAGTATGTTCTAAAGTTTTAGAAGTTGGATCATAATGCTCCAGAGTTGGTATCTAATATGAGGTCCCGAATGAGAAAGTTTGCTTCTAGGTTGTCCCATGATTTTTTGTTGAAATGTAAGACTACTATGTTGAATAATGACACGGACATCTCTAGGCTGGTGGTTTATATAGAGCAGGTTAAGCATGTGAAAAATAAGTAGGTAGAGATGGGAGAGATACATAATAAGAAGTTTAGATATTTTGAGAGGGTGCAGGTCAGCAAAATAGTGGGAGAGATAGTAAACAGTGGACTAAGAAGAAGAATTAGAGAAATTTGTATTCGGCTGCCAGTGCTCCTTATCCTAAACCTTTAGGCGATCATAATATTTAGGATAGTAGTGGTCCTAAGGCACATGGTGCCCAATCTTAGGGTAGTGGAGCTTATTAAGTCCAAACTTGCCCTCCTTATCATTTTTGTGGGAAACTTCTCATGGGTATTATGAGGATGGAGAAACTAGTTCTATAATTATGGTTAACTAGGTCATATACAATGAGATTATCCTTTAGTCAGGGTTTCCACAGAGCAAATAAAGTCTTGGTTGCCACTGCTTTAGCTCCGGCCCCTAAGGGCACTACTTCTGGTAATGGCATAGGCTAAAATAATTTCTATGCTCTTGTTACTCAACAGGAATTTGAGGCATCCATAGATGTTGTTACTGGTATGTTATAGATCTTTTCTGATGATGTTTATTGTTTTCTTGATCCGTGTTAAACCCTTTTTTATGTGACCCATTATATGGCTGTGTACTTTGATTTTGGTCCTAAAAATATTTATGACCCTTTTTATGTTTCTATTCTGGTGGGTAATTCTATAGTTTTTTGAAACATCTATAGGGGTTCTGTGGTGTCCATCTTTCATAAGGAGATATTGGTGAATTTGATAAAGCTTGATATTTTAGATTTTGATGTAATCTTGTAGATGGATTGGCATCATTTGGGCTATGCTTCTCTAGATTGTAGGACCTAAAAGGCCAGTTTCCACTTTTCTAATGAACCGACATTACAATGAGAAGGGAGTTCCTTAGTACCCAAAGAGAGGTGTATTTCCTATCTTAGAGCTCAGAAATTAGTTTCAAAAGGGTGTCTGTATCATCAAGATTGGGTGAAGAATTCTGACTCTGAAAGTCCTTCTTTGAAATTTGTTCCTGCGGTTGATAAATTTCCTGAAGTGTTCCCCAATAACCTTTCCAGAATTCCTCCCAATATGGAAATTGATTTTGGGATTGATCTTCCATTGGATACTTGACCTATTTAAATTTCTCCTTATAGAATAGCTCCGATTGAATTAACGAAGTCAAAGGAGTAATGGAAAGATCTTCTTGATAAAGGGTTCATTCATCCTTATGTCTCTTCGTAGGGTGTTTTTGTGCTTTTCATGCTAAAGAAAGATTGGTCCCTTCGGATGTTTATAGACTATCGTCAGCTGAATAAGTTTACCATAAAAAATAAGTACCCTCTTCCTAGGATTGATGATCTTTTTGATCTACTTTAGGGTTCTAGGTGTTTCTCTAAGATTGATCTCCATTTGGGTTATTATCAATTGAAAATTAGGGAGGTTGATATTCCCAAGATTGCTTTTCGAACCTCGAATGGTCAGTATGAGTTTTTGGTTATGTCATTTGGGTTGACTAATGCTTTGACTGCATTCATGGATCTCATGAATTGGGGTTTTAGGCATTTTCTGGATTTGTTTGTTATAGTCTTCATTGATGACATCTTAGTGTACTTAAGAGTGAGGAGGATCACACCAATCATCTCTGAATTGTGTTGCAGACTCCTAAGGACCAAAAATTGTATGCAGAATTTTCTAAGTACGAATTTTGGCTAAGTACTATGACCTTTTAAGGTAATTTTGTTTCTAGTGAAGGGATCAAGGTATATCTACAGAAAGTTGAGAAATTTAAGAAATGGCCTAGACCCATGACTCCAATCGACATTAGGAGTTTTTTAGGCTTAGTTCGGTATTATAGAAGATTTATGGAGAGTTTCTCATCGATTACTGCTTCGGTGATGAAGCTAACTCTAAAAAAGGTCAAGTTTTTATGGTCTGATTCTTGTGAGGCTGGTTTTGAGAAGCTGGAGGATAAGTTAACTTCTTCACCAATTTTGACCTTATTCGAGGGTACTGATGGTTTTGTTATGCTTTGTGATGCATCCCGTATGGGACTGGGTTGTGTTTTGATGCAGTATGGTAAGTTTGTAGCCTATGCTTCCAGGCAGCTTAAGGTTCATGAGAGAAATTACCCAACTTACAATCTAGAGTTGTCAGCTGTGGTCTTTACCTTGATGATCTGGTGCCATTATCTGTATGGAGTGCATGTAGACTTCTATTCAAATCGTAAGAGATTGAAGTATGTGTTTACACAGAAGAAATTGAATCTTACGCAGAGGCAGTAGGTCGAGCTACTTAAGGATTATGACATGAGCCTTCACTACCATCTAGGTAAAGCTAATGTTATTTTTGATGCTCTTAAAAGTTGTCTATGGAAACTTATCCCATGTTGATAAGGAGAAAGGAGGATTGGTAAAGAATATTCATTGGTTGGATTACTTGGGATTTTGTCTCTTGGACTCTGAGGATAGTAGAGTGATTATTCAGAAAGTGGTCAAATCATCTCTTTGTGCGGAGGTGAAGAAGAAAAACGCTTTAGATCCCATACTCAGATTAAAGATGATTTGGGTCGGCAAAAGGCCTAGGATTTTAAGATTAGGGGAGATAGAATCTTGAGGTAGAAAGGTAGGCTATGTATTCCTGATATTGATAAGATGTGGGAAAGGATTTTGATTGAGGATCATAAGTCCAGATATACAGTTTATCTGAGTTCAACTAAGTTGTATCACAACTTTAAGTAAATCTACTAGTGGAACAATATGAATAGAGATGTGAAAATTTTTGTTACCAAATGTATGGTTTGTCAACAAGTTAAGGTTGGGCATTTGAGGCTTGGGCATATCTCAAGATATAGAGTTGACCATGTGGAAGTGTGAGATAATCAATATGGATTTCATAATGGGTCTTTCGTGGTGTCGCAATCAGTACAATTCTATTTGGGTCATAGTGGATAAGATGACTGAGTCTGCTCATTCATGCCTATGAGGACTAACTACTCAGGAGTGGATTATGCTACATTGTTCATTTAGGATATTTAGGATATTATGAAATTGCATGGTGCGCTAGTGTCTATTATTTCAGTCCAAGGTAAGTAGTTCTCTTCTCACTTTTGTCATTTTTTTCAGAAAGGTTTGGGTACAAAGGTGAACCTTAGCACCGTTTTCCACCCTCAAATGGATGGGAAAGTATAGAGTATTATTCAAACTTTGGAGGATATGCTAAGGGTCTGTCTGATTGATTTTAAAGAGAGTTGGTTTAATCACTTGCCTCTTACTGAGTTTGCTTATATTGAAACCTTTGGAGGTTGCACCATACAGTGAGGGACCAGATCCCTTAGAATCAATCACAGGCAGACAACCACTAATCGTGTAGAAAAATAAAGGATAGTGCAGGAAAAGTAAAAACACATAGATTTTTATGTGGAAACCAGGGATGGAAAAACCACAGCTTTCCCTGACAAGCACCAAAGAAATCCACTATAATCAACTTCCTGATTACAGTCCATACCTCATCCTACCTCTAGGCTCCTTTTTGTAGCAACTGTACTACATGCTCATCTTGGTAACTCTACCAAGGACCCTCTCTACTAATTACCTCTAATCAGTAAATAGCTTAGGTAGCTCTACATAAGCACCTTTCTCAACCAAAGAACAAGACATTACTCTTATAGCTTGAGTAATTCTTTTAAGAATCAGAACCCAAGAACACACACTCACTCTTTAAGGATATTACAAAGATAACAACATGAGCAATGCTTGAGCAATCTTGGAATATAGGTTTTGTTGCCTCTCTTCACTCTTTATATTTTCAAAAAACCCCTTGATGAAGAGGCCTCACTTTCATTTTATAGATGGGGATGATAAGGAATTAAAGATCGTTGGACCAATTATCCTAATCAGTAAAAAATAGCACCTGCAAGTTCGTTACACAAGAATACAAAATTGTGTAGCGTACGCATGCCAGTTGTACTATACCTTGCATATTCAGGGACCTAGTCCCTTGCAGTTAACTGCTCATCATCAAAACTACATGTTATAATTTCCCACTCCTGATGATGACAAACCAACTATTCAACTTTGCGTGTCAGTTCACATTCATCGCATTTAATTAGTGTGATTACCACCTGAAGATGAATGTTCTCCCTATCATCATGCTTCCTCTATCATGCAACATAGTGACCTAGTCCTTTTTTAACATTTGCAGCAAAAACCTTTGTTTGATTTCTTCCCCCTGTCATCATGCACCTATATTTAGTACATTTGTATACTTCCTACTTCCCCCTATCAGCATACCATACATGACATCATCAATACCTGGTAAGCATGCCATACAAGACATCATCATTACATGGTGAGAAAAGACATGATTCCCCCCCCCCCCCAAAATTGTCCGCTCAACTTACTTTAGCACTTAAACTAAACTTCTTTTTATTTACCCCCTTAACATCTTTAAAGTGTATTAGTTTCACCTCTAATGCTGATGTGGCATTTTAAAAAAAAAGGGCGCGTTTATTTGTAAAAAAATTAATTTCAATAATATTAATTTAAAATATAATATAAATTTCAAAAAATAAAAAATAGACACCTTTTTCTTCTTTCTTCTCCAAAAGATCAACAACAACACTTAAATTCCTCCATTAACAACCTCAAATACATTCTTCACCAACACTCTCCTTCAATTTTTTTCTATTTTCCTCCACTAACGCCACCAACGAACAACCATGAAGACACTAGATTAAAAATTTTCCTCCATTGAACACCATCTCAACATTCAATCCAACTTCGTTAAAATTTGAACAAAAATTAAATTAAATTGATGATTTTATCTTTAAACCACTTATCATCAATGAGATTTCTTTGATTTTTACTTCTAATTTTTTTTCTTATAAGATAATTTTTAAGTAGTAAAACAAATGAAAAAAATTATTTTTGACTTGGTGGGGGTATTTTCGTGTATGAAGAAGAAAGAAATTAGGTTAGGGAGAAACTTTTTGTTTACTGGAAGGTAAGAAAGAGAGGGGGTAGGGTGGGGTGGGGGCAGGAAGAGGAGGAGGAAGGGGGGAGCAAGGAGGGAGGGAGGGATGATTTGAAGATTTTTTCCATGGTGTTTGCAGGGGTGAGGGATGGAAGAGGAGAAAGGAAAGGGAGCGGGGGGCGGGGTCTGTAGAAGAAGGAAAGTTGGGGTGGGGTATGGGGTAAGGGGGGAGTTGGGGGGAATTTTTTATTTTTATATATATATATATATATATATATATATATATTATTTAATATATATTTTCAATTTAATATATATATATATATATATATATATATTAAATATATATATTTTTTTACATATAAAAATAATACATATATATTTTTTTACTTTTTAGAAAAAATATATAAAAATAGTATGCGTGTGGGTGTATTTTTTTAAAATTTAAATTTATTACATGGAAATGACATGACACTGATGTGACATTGATTTGACAATGACATGGCGCGTGTGTAGCGCACTCTCCATTGTGAGATTGGGATTGTGATTTTGAGAGTGTATTTAATTCACTTGAAAGTTCTTAATGAGGGTAAATAATTATAAGTTAAGTTAGAGTGCTAAAGTAAGTTGAGTGGACAAGTTTGGGGGGGGGGGGGAATTATGTCTTTTCTCTTACATGGTACCTAGCCCTACACATCGCACATCACACCTGTTTCCTACCATATAAAATCAGTATTCCCCGTTTCGCATCATTAAAAAGTGAGAACAATAAACTAATAGTAAATTAAGCACAAATTAGTTAACCCATGGCTACTGAGGCAACACCAATATGAAGAATAACTTTGCAATTTAAAGAGAACAAGTGTAACACACAAAACAAAGACCATTCATTTATAAGAGTCAGTACCAGTGCAGTAAGTTAAAATAACATCATAAAAACAAATGTATTTTAAAGCCATTATGAGAACCAGGATATGAAATTGAAACAAGGTTGATAAAAGAATAGGGATAACAGGGTTCAGATAGAGGGAGGATTAAGGGAAAGGGATTTAATTAGCATTTCAATTCCTGGATTTCCAACAGTATAAGCATTCAAAAAATATTTGGTGAGAATCTTCACTTCAGTATTCAATCCTTGAACTTCACCATTCAGCTCTACCATTTTCATTTTGAGCTCTGCATTTTCTGCTTCTCTTGGGACTACTACTCATTTTTCAGCCACAACTATTCTTTTCTTGGGACTAGGTCCCTTAGAGTCTTTTCTTTTCTTGACAGTTATGTATGGTTTTTTTCCTAATTCTAGCATGTATATAACATGAACTTCATTTCTTCTTTCCTCTACAACCTCAACAAATCTTGAATTCATGTCCTCCCCTCCTCCAACCTCCACAACTTCACTATTTTATTTTATCTCTACTGCAACAGTATTCATGAGCCTTCTTCTTTTCATGGTTGAAATCTTGTTACCCTTCATGGAATCTTCTATTATTTTGTTCAGAACCTCTTGTAGAATAGGTTCTAGTCACTTTCACCTCAGAGTCTATTATTTTCTACTTTTCTCTACTTCGCTTTAGTTTCTTCACAGTCCAACTTAAAGGCACTTCATCCTTATTTTCCTCAATTGGGCATAACAAAAAAGTTTGAGTCTAAGGATGTAGGAGAACTTGGTTACAGAAAATATTTAGAAGTATTAGCCCTTTTGAGTTATTCAGACAACTCAAGGATCCAAAAATTTATAGGTACGTTTGTGTCTTTTGAGGAGAGAGAAATATTAGTTTGAGAAGTTTCTTTTTGGACTGGTGACCCAAAACCTCAATTGGAATCCTCTATCATAATTGAGTGAACACAACTTTCTAAGGTTGAGGATGGTTCAACTAAAACTTACTCATTTAGAGGTTTCAAATTTTGTAATGATGACTCGGTGGGTAAAGTTAACTCAGTTTCTAGTTAGAGACTCATAATAATGCTTTGTATGAATTTTGTTTATGAAGGATCAAAGTATTGGAAATATTCAGCCTGATTTTGGACAATTGGTTAAATTTTCTGAATAAGGATGAGTGAAGATCTAACAAGGTGGTTTAGTGAAGTGTCAATTGTTAATTAAAAAAGGTCACTTTGAAATGACATGTCTAAACTTACTAAGTGTAACCCTTAATTTTGTAAGAAAGAACTGACTGATTTTGAAGTAGAGGAAATACACATGATCTATTTAGAGAGAATTTTATGATTATTGTTAGAGCATTCTATGTAGGTACTAACCTAAGAGATAGGTCCTGGTCCTTTTTCTTTTTGAGCAAATCTTCAAATTTGTGCAAGTCACATTTGTCCACTTTCAAAGTAGTTCTCGTTGGTGTATACCTACAAAGGTATGGTACTGAGTTAGACCAACATGTACCTAATTTACCAACGATACCTACCTCCTGAACATAGCCAATTTATGAAGAGACAGTGGATTACATGTTAGGTCATGTCAATTCGAATCACTGCTTGCTTTAACTTTTTATCCTCAGTACACCCTCCTTTTGGAATTATTAAGAGATCAACCATTAGCTCTGAGGACTAGGTGAAAATCTTTGATTTATTCACACTGCTTCAATCTCCTTCTTTTGAGATGGATTCCTTTAGGACCAGGTTCTTGAGAATTTTGACATAACCATTTTGTTGGTACACTACTTGAACCTCATGATTATCATTTTGAATTAACATAATTCTCATCTTTACCTTTCATCCTTTCACCATCATCATCATGAATGAATTATTTAATTTCTAATACTTTATTGCTAATAGGGATCAATAGCTTTTTTGACTGAACAGGAGCTCCATGCACTTCCTACCTTGAGAAGTTCAACTTTTTTTTTGCCAAGGACCAGGTCCTTTGAAATCAATTATTTCACCTGAGACACTTCGATTTTAAAGTTTCTTGAGAGAGAGAATACATTCAGACCTTTCAACATTGAGATTTTTTATCACCCATTTTGAATGATCATTCTTGACTGCAATTCTCTTCCTCATACCTGAGACCATAATTATTTGTCAGATTTGAGAACCCACTTGAATCTGAGTTCCCAGTAGTAGGACAATGTAGTGATCAAATCCTTCTTTTCCATCTTGGTAGAGAGTTCCTTTTTGTAATTTTCTTGGCTTGAAACCCATAGAATATGCATTCCCTTTTTGAATGTATCTGGAACCATTCATTCTAGCTCTAATCCATCGCTAACAATTTTCTTTGTGTGCCCATCTCTTCCACAATAAGTACATAGGGTCTTATGGACCTTGTTCTTAGCATCATGACCAACCTTTTCTTGAGACTCGCGAGGTTGGGTTCCTTTTTTGTAACGAAGACCCTTCCCATTTTTAGCACCTCGAATAGTTAAGTTAAAAAGGATCTAAGAGGATGTAGTCCATTGTAGGGATTTTTTAAGTTCTTCCCTCAGACAGATTGGGTCCCTTCCAACTTCTCATTCTTCTGGAGTACAGACATAAGATTCTTTTGGGAATATTCTAATTTTTCTTCAAGATCAACCTGAAAATTTGATGTTTTTTTCTTCCTTTTACTCTCAGAAACATCTACCTTGTCTAGTTGACTCACCAAACTCAGATTTTCAAATTTGAACCTAGTGCTAAGTTTTAGATATCTGGAGAGTCAAAGCTATCAATTGCAGCTCTTGATTTTCTTCCTTTCCTGCTAGAGGATTATTTTTTTTCTTTATCACAGGTATTATTAGCTTTCTCCAGTTGATTAACTAAGCTTCAATTTTCAGATTTTAGATGTGTAACCAATGCCTCCATTTCAGATATCTGGAGGGTTAGATCTATCAACTCAAGATTTTGTCTTTCTACCTTTTATTCCAGAGAATTTTTTCATTAGTGATTTCACACATGGAATCAATCAACACATTGGAAAGCTTTTTTATTTTTATAACAGAGTAATTCTCTAAGCTTTCTTTAATGTCAGAAAGTGTTACCTCATTTTGTTCTTCATCTTTAGTGTTTTCCATAAAACAAAATAAGGAATCTAAGGTCATTTTTTCATCCTCCACTACCATCATGGAAATATCTTGATACTTCCCATCTTTCTAAGATTCACTAAAGAAATCTCCTTGCATTGCTAGAGCCTTCCTTACTGCATAATCAGCTGCAACTTTTTTGCTAAATTTTACAAGGACCTGGTGCTTGTTGTTTCCCTTGTCACCACCAGTCTTGAGATATTTCTGATAGTCTAATTTGTGCATTGGACAATCCTTAATGAAGTGCTTAGGACTTCCACATTTGTGACAAACCTCTCTAGTACCCCTCCTTTTGCTACTACTCCCACTTTTTTTAAACTAGACACTTTGTCTTATAGATCTAACTATTCTTTTTTTCAAATAGGCATCATCAGTGTCCTCCTCAGCTGAATTAAGTTTTGAAGATTTTAATCCCAGGGAGTTTTTCCTTTTTATATTATTTTTCTCCATCCCTTGCTGTTTTTTTATCTCATGGGTCTTTATATTTCCAATCGGTTCATCCATAGTGAGGGTCTTCAGGTTTTTGGCTTTAGTTATAGCATCTACTTTCCTTTCCCAAGATTTTCATAGAACACCAAGAATCTTCCTCACTTGCTTATACTGCGGAATCACTTTTCCTAGGCAGTGTAGCCATTCATTATGAAAGTAAATCTTGTATGCATTTCTTGTATTGTCTCTCCTTCTTTCAAGGTGAACGTTTCATACTGGGTAGTAAGCAGTCAACTTTAGAATCATTCACATCAGTGGTTCCTTCATGAGCTTTCTTCAAGCAATCCTAAGTTACTTCAACATTTTCACAAGCTGAGATCCTATTGTATTGATCAGAACCTATGCCACATACTAACTATTTCTTAGCCCTATAATTTTTTTAATCTTTTTCCTATCCTCATCACTGTACTCTCTCTTACTTTTCACTACCATTTTTGTAACCACTCTTTCTATAACTTCTTTAATAGTCACATAAGGAGCATCATGAATTATGTCCATCAGCTCACTATCCTCAGCAATAATAAAGTCGAATATCCTTGTTTTCTACCACCTATAGTACTGCACATTGGATCTTGGTCGTCTAGCGGTAGATTTCTCTTCTTCTGTATTAGGTGAAGAAGCCATGCTAGCCAAGACGCCTTAGGTTTAAACCATTTAGACTGAACCAACTTTGATACCACTTGTTAAAACCATTAGGGGTTGCACAACACAGTGAGGGACCAGGTCCCTCAGAATCAATCACAGGAAAATAACCACTAATCACTTAGAAAAATAAATGATAGTGTAGAAAGAGTAAAAACGCATAGATTTTTATGTGGAAACCCTGGAAGAGAAAAACCATGACTTTCCCTCTCAAGAATCACAGAAATCCATGATAATCAACCTCCTGATTACAATCCAGATTCTTTCCTACCCCTAGTCTCCTTTTGATTGTAGCAACTCTACTACAAGCTTATCTTGGTAACTCTACTAAGGACCCTCTCTACTGATTAACTCTAATCAATAACTAGCTTAGGCAACTCTACCTATGCACCTCTCTGAATGAAAGAACAAAAAATTACTCTTATAGCTTGAGTAATTCTTTTACAAATCAGCACTCAAGAACACTTACTCACTCTTTAAGCATATTACAAAGATAAGAACATGAGCATTGCTTGAGTAATCTTGGAATTGAGTTTTTGCTATCTTTGTTCACTCTTGTATTTTAAAAAACCCACTTAATGAAGAGGCCTCTCTTTCCTTTTATAGTTGAGAATGGTTAGGGTTTAAAGATCATTGGACCAGCTATCCTAATTAGTCCAAAATATCACCTATAAGTTTGTTACACAAGATGACAAAATTGTGCAGACTACGCATGCTATTTGTACTATATCTTGCACATACAAGGACCTGGTCCCTTCTAGTTAGCTACCCATCATCAAAACTACATATAATAGCTTACAACAATAGCTAACATTCTAGCATTCAAAATGGCTTCTTTTGCGGCTCTTTATGGTAGAAGGAGTAGGTCTTTTACAAGGTGGTTTGAGGCAGGTGATGCTTTTGGTCCTAACTTGGTTCACCAAGCCATGGATAAGGTAAAAGTGATTAGAGAAAGAATTTAGACTACTCAAAGTCTCCAAAAGTCTTATGCGGATGTAAGGCAGAGGATTTGGATATTAAAGTAATTGACTGGGTATTCTTGAAGGTGTCTTCTATAAAAGGAGTGATGAGGTTTGGGAAGAATGGAAAGCTTAGTCCCTGTTGTTTTAGTTCCTATCAGGTTTTAAGGAAAATTAGGAATGTTGCTTATAATTTAGATTTAACTGCAATTTTAGCTTTGATCCATCCTATTTTTCATGCGCTTATGCTAAAAAAGTGTGTGGGTTATCCTTCTTTTATAGTGCCTATTGAGGATGTTGGTGTTACAGATTCTATGTCTTATGCGGAAGTATCGATTAAAATACAGGATAGGCAAGTTAGTAGGTTGAGGACCAAGGATGTAGCCTCGGTGAAGGTTATTTGGAGAATTTAAAAGGTAGAAGAACCTACATGGTAAGATTAGGAAGATATGAAGGCCAAGTATCCATTGTTATTCCTTGTGTTGGATGAGAGAGGTAAAGTATGAGTCTCATTTCCCTCATGTTGCAATTTGGATTTTTCATTTGATTCCACGTATTCTTACTATTCTCGTACTAAGAGTGTCCTAACTTATCATTTGGGGATGAATAATCCTAAGAAAGGATAATGTAAAACCCCTTAAAATTTTGATCATTTTATTTTTTACCCTCCCGCATGTGTAATGTTGAATTTTGACTTAAATTATGTTTAGCGATGTTAAAAGGGTGTGTTGGGAAAGTTTTTAATTTTTTGGAAGGGGTTCGGAGTTATTTTGGGACCCTAAGGTAGTGATCCCCTGCAGTAAGGCTATGCCACAAAGTTTAACCTCCGCGATATTGGCATGGCACAGAGGCTAACCTCTGCGATAATAGTGTGCCACACAGTTCTTTTAAATCCATCTAGTTTTTGTTCTTTTCACTTGGGGTGAGGGACTTTTGGTCTTTCTACCCCTTCTACGACCTTTAAACATAAAAACACCTTTTTCCCATTAGTTTTAAGGATCAAACACCATTTATTCTCTCTTACACTCAAAATCCAATAATACTCAAATCTTTTTCAAGAAATCACTACTCTGGGATCCAAACTTCAAATTATCTTCAATTCCTTGTGCATTTTAGACATGTTTCTTTTGGCTAACTTTAGATTTACATTGTGGCCTTAATTGAATGGATTTTCATATGATTTAATTGTGGGTTTTAAAATTGGGTTGAGGGGTTTTGATTGTTACTGATTGAATGATTTGTCCCATGTTCTAAATTGATTATTCATGCTTTGAATTGATGTTTTCTAGATTGAATTGGTGAATAGTATAAATGGTTGGAATGAGGGATATGGGTTTCCCCAAATTGATAGAATTTTGGCTTGATAATCTCATTAACCTCACCCACTTTATAAACTTGATTTTGAATATGGAAAATTGCATGGTGTAACATATTTTTCAAACCAATGCATTGCATCAATAGAAAAATAATGGTATTAGATGGCCTGGGTGGCCTTGGTTTCAGATTTTAAATGGAACTTTGGAGTTTAATTTGATTATGTAGATTGATTTGACATAAATATATTAGCTTGCAAGAATATTAGTATGACCCTACCAAGTGATAATTGCCTTAATGAACAACTCCTGGGTTAATGGATTGGTTTATGTGCAAATTGTTCTAATTTAGGCTTAAAGGGAATTGTGTATCTCGCCATGAAGGTGTGAGTCTTGGGGGGATAAACACTGGAAACCACGTTTACCAGCGTTGGGGGTCTATATGACAGTGTACTTGGTGTACACTTATATATATATATATATATATATATATATATATTTATATATATATTGGGATGACTATTGGCTTGGTGGATTTAGTTTTCCCTAGATTTTTCCTTAGTTATGCAGCTAACATACACTAGGGTCCGTCCTGCAGGGGAGCTGGACCCATATAGCCCATGGGTGCCCTTAGGATGGATCGAGCTACACAATTTTGGTTAAATATTTAAACTCTCATATTCATAGCCCTTTTCCCTATCCCGGTATAATGTTCGAAGGATTTTCTATTGCTCTTGTACATCGTTAGCTAGTTTGTAACGCCCCGAAATTTGGGTCCCGGGACGTCACACGGTGCTTAGGGGCGCAAGTGACCCAAGCTAACCTTCCTACTGTCATAACTCATAAACAACAGGATAAAATGCTTAAATCTATATAAAGTTAGCGCTAATATAGAACTTCTTTGAACTTGATCAATACAAACAGGAACTTTAGAAGATTACAACTCTACTTTTACAAATGAAACTGAAACTTAATACATCAACTTCTACTGACTGTATATGAAGCCTCTACTGGTACTGACTTTAGATAGATTGGTCATGACTCCCAACTACCTAATCTCAATACGAATAAAGTTAGAAAAATACAACACTTCTCGAACTGTATAACTGACCCATGCCCTCGAATCAAAAGGAATCATCACCTGCTAACTGGAAGCTGCGAACTGACTGAATGCAGTATCTGCGCTATAAATTGTACCTACATTATAAGGCACTATAGAATATAGAAATATATGGGGGTCAGTACTTTAAGGAATGTACTGAGTATGTGGGGGTGCAATGCAACATTATAAATAATATGATAAATGATTATGAAAATCATGCATGCTGATGATAACAACTTTCCTCGCTTGAATTAACTGAAATATATTCCTTGTAAATCATCAATAGTAATACAAGCATTATAAAGCTCATAAATTATTATACTTAACTCAAACTTTTTAAATCATGACTTAGAGTGACTCGGTAACTCATGAAACTTGAACTCTTATGGACTTGGGAGTTTCTTATAACCGACATAACTACACCATGTGAGCCGCATGGAGTCCAACGTTTTTCCCTCCTAAGAAGAGAACCCCACATTGGCGAAGGTGTCGGACTCTTTCCAAGGAGTAAAACCTCAATTTCTCAATCACAATCCCATACTCAGACTCTGGCCCACAATCATCAATATCAATCCTACGGTGCACGTAGTTTTGGGAAAATACCATATTTCCCGCTCAGTGCTAAATACTCCTCCCAGATTCAGCTCAGAACGCATTGAGAAATCTTCCTTAATCAATATCAATATGTGGGTCCATTATAAAGACCAAAACATAAATATATATCTCATCGGTAAATCATATACAAATGTGGATTCCTAACTCGACTCAAAATCAAATAATCTTTCTCAACATCAACATGTATCAATTCATTTACTCATGGCAACATCAATAACTTTGAGGAAATATCAAGACTCAATATGACAACTCAATCTTACGAATCAATATACTCAATAATCCAATTTGTCACAAGGAAGATTAAAGCTTTACACATGTCTTGAAAGCACTTGAAATACCAACTCATGGTAGAACATGAAATTCACAATATTAAATATCAAGTCATAATTTGGAAGTTGTAAAATAATCATGTATCAAAAACTTCAAGAAAACATCATAGAACTCATTCTTGACTCTCATGCTTAAATATCAATATATATATATATATATATATATATATATATATATATATATTCAATAATAAAAATTCTCATCGAAAAGCTTAAATCATGACTCTTATCTCAAATCATTCAAAAATTATCAACTCATAATAATAGTATTCAACTCATGGCATAAGTTCTCAATTTAAGAAATAAGATAATGAAATAGTCATGTGTATCGATCTTGAATACCTCAAATATCATAAATCATTAATAAAGTAATTTGGGTGTAAACCCACTCTACAAAATCATGGATTTCAATAGTAGAAATTAAATCTTTGGGCACAAGAACGAAATAAGTGTTCTTGTTCAAACTCCACATACCTTGATTATGGATTTGAATGAAGGAACTTGTTATCGACTCCTTTTCCACTTCTTGAGTTAGGTTTCTTGATGCTTTTGACTTGGGTACCTTGAATCTTGAACCAATTTATAAAATCTATGCTTGGATTCTTGATGTTCTTGGGAAATTTGGATTGGATTTTTGAGTGAGAAACCCTAGTATTCTTTATGAAATGGAAGAAGAATGAAGTTTTCTTCTTTACTTGGATATATATAGAGGGTCAAAATGGGTGGAAAATACCAAAATACCCTTTCAAAAATGCCCCTTAATTGCTGAAAAAAATGACTGACGACATCCGTGATAGGCCGTCAGACCTGTGATAGGCCGTGATGAAATGTCGTCACAAAAGGGTCAAATTTTTGATATTCTGCCTAAGTCTGACGACGTTGTTAGAAATGTCATCAGAAAGTGACAACGTCGTCAAAAATGGCGTCAGAAACGTGACAGCCCGTCAGAACCGTCATCACCATTTTCCAACTTGACCATGTTGGAGTAAAATGGGTGTGACTCTTTGCTCCGATATCGAATTGTGGCAAAATTGGAATCTTTGGAAAGATAATTCAATTATCTATCTGATGATAGGTCATGAGATCAAAAATTCTAAGCATAATGAGAGATATGCTTGTTTGAAGTTGACTATACCAATATCCTTCGTAAGAACTCAATCGGTAAGGAATGTTTTCATTCGCCCAATCGTTAGGACATATTTAAGGCCTTAACACACACTATAATTGATTAGAAAACAAACAAAGAACTATAATTTATTTCTCAAGAGCTTGATTCATGGTTTCACTATTGGTTAGAGTCTCGGGGAATTACAAAATGGCTCTAACTTCCTCACCGGGTGTCCAATTCAGGTATGTCGATAGAAAGCTTATCCAATTCTCCATATGATCAAGAGTAAAATTTAGGGAAATACAACATGAGATAAATAAACATCAATTTGGAAGTCATCCATATTCACTCAAAAGATGGATTTAGGCTTAAGAAACGATCGGGGTATTACAATATCTCCCCCTTGAAAACATTCGTCCTCGAATGTTGATTTTTTGCCAATAATATAGAGAAAATTGAAGAAATACAACTGAAAAAACTTGTAAATCTAAATTTATCTCTTTCTAAACTTTGAAGTACTTCGTTGAATGTATCAAATCATGATGAGAATAGTTATATAGCTGGATCTGAGACTAGAAAAAAATAGATAGAGGACAACTGTAATTCTCGACTGAATCTGAGCTGATTTGCCTTCTTCCTATATTAAAGAGCTCATACTGAGAGTTTAGAATTAACTTGATGTGATAAGGGTGAAATTGTACTCATAGACAACGAAGAGATAATTTCTGCAAGCATAGATCATGAGAAACAAGGATAAGACTACATAATGGGTATTACATTGTCTGGACTAGAATACTTGGAAAACAAAGATTTTTAAATGAATGCTCACAGACTGAACCACAATTATATATCCGAATCTAAAACTAATGCCTGATACACATACTGAACTGAATTCATAGATTTTGGGCAAGAGCAACTACTTATCAAATTGCTCCTACCTATGAAATTTCGAGTGGTAAGACCAGACTAGTTCGAAAAAAAATGGAAGACCATAGAAATCTATCTTGGAAATTTAAAAACTGGGTTGCTAGCTATGCAAACTGAATCGTACTAGATACTCATACTTAAGTAGAGGATTTCTTCAACACCTTTCCAAGGAATTCTAATGGTCTGAAGGAGCAAAGAACTTTAGGCAAGATCTAAACAAGACATCTGAATTGGAGATCATAAAATTACCATAATCCTATTCTGAATCATGAGCTCCCACACATCTACATTCTTACAACCTCTCACTTCAAGAGTAATTCTCATTACCACTTAGACAAGTCCAATCCACCTAGCACTATCCATTTAATAATGTGCAAGGCACCCATCCGCATGCACACAAACACGACATTCAAGCCTATCTTCATAACCACATGCACATTCCTAATCAAACACTGATAAAGCCTCTTCTTCATACCCTACACAACTCTTATCAAGAAAATTTCCATGAACTCACCTCAAGAACACCTAATATACTCCTTGCTAATTGAGTCCTACACAAATGTTTCACTACAATATTCCTTCAAACTCATGGAATTACACAAAATGAACACACCGCAATCTTCCTAATCATAACACATTAAACTTCAACTAACCATAACATGTATCAAAGACTTAGCCTCAATCTTACTTTACATTATCGTCAAGCCAAAGTAGGCATGGCACCCTCTATCATTGATAAGGAAATATCTCTCCTCTCCCGACTAAACAACTATTCACCACCATTATATTGGGTAAGGAAAGATAACTAAAAGATTAGAGCATGAGGATCTGACACATGAATAGATACTATGAATAACTTGACACTCAACTGAGGCTTAAGGAATAGAGGATTTAACATCATAAACCCATCAAAGAAATACGGTCAGGGGACATGCATGATATGAATCTGAATTTCTTTCTTGCTGATCATTACAAATAGTGCTTGAACATATGAACTGAACATATCTCAAATCTTGAGGACATAAGTCATACGTTGCATGACCTAAATTGGGAATTCGTAACTATGAATTATGATTCTCACCAGTGAAAGGTCTGAGACTCCGCATTTTGAAAACTAAGTGAGGACAGGATTTTTTTATGGCATGCCTGGACATAAATCATGATCATGGAATCAAAACGCAAAGCACGAATAAATACAGGAATGACTGAAAATACTAAAATAAAAATGGGTCGAGCAGTATCCCTTCTCACAGCTGTTCCACAACTTATTGGCATACCCATTACAACCTGACAAACTAACCTTGTCACTTGTTATACTATCTCCTACTTAGACTAAAGCCATCACACTTATTGACTCAATTATTAGGAACATCGTTCATTTCCTA
Organism: Capsicum baccatum var. pendulum; assembly: GCA_030864225.1. NCBI lineage: Eukaryota > Viridiplantae > Streptophyta > Magnoliopsida > Solanales > Solanaceae > Capsicum > Capsicum baccatum. The sequence continues at coordinate 65,931,455 of CM061558.1, read as the reverse complement.
ACTAGTTTCCTCCACCTAGCAATTCCACGACACTTACTAATTACGCCACATACAATGAACCTCAAAAAAATAAAGAAGCCCCACATAACCTTGGGCAAGATTTCTCACCAAGAACACAAAATCAAACTTAATTACAAGTTGATCAAACTCAAGATCTCGCATACACTGTCCAAGCCTATTAGATCACTTCCCTGTAACTAGCACTATTAACCAAGAAATCATCACATCCACCTTCATAGCCACCATTCATGCAAGCTTAATGCCTGGCGCTCAGCATAACTTACAACTCCACCTCACACACACCATTCTCACTTGGAAACTATAAAACAAAACGTCAATAAACACTAGTCTACTGAAACCCCCTCATAACAATAATTAGTCATAATCATATGGCCTCTCTCATTTATAATCCTTCAACACACCCTTCTTCTACCCATCATTACTAGCTATCCTTCATACATAACTTAACTTAGTTCATAACTCTCTAAGCCTCAACATAACTTTCCCTTGCAATCTTAGGAGCATCTAAGTTAACAACACTCATCCACTAAGTATCATCATCCATAACTTATACTTATCTTGTGCAACACACCTTCAATAACTCTTTTCATACCTTAAGCAAACCATTATTTACCTCCACCAATAACTCCATCTCTTTATTCCATGAGCTGACACACAAGAACAATATCACTTCATCACTAACTCGATCACATGCAAAAGGATCAGCTATACATACTTTCAATAAATCACACTTTCCACTCTTTCTTGCCACAACACCTTTAAACAGTTCTAACCAGCATGAGGAAACAAGATACACAACGAGTGGCTAGTGAATCAAAATAGGCCTCACCCATCTTCACTAGTCTTTGATTTGCATTTTGAAAAATAATTTGAGATGGATAACAAAGCAATTATGCTAGTGAATTGAAAGAGTCCCACACGGCTTCACTAGACTTTCAGTTCCAATGTCATGAAGATAACAAGGTTACAAGAGATAGAAACTCTCCATACAATATTTGATAATCTAAGAATACACATCTTACTCTGTATTAACTGAAAGAATCATAAGGGAGAGGGAATAACATTGAACTTAGGAAACTTATAACACGTTGGTAAGCTCTTCTCAAGCCGTTTTGTGAGACTTCTGAAATTTCTCTCTTGTAAGTCTGAAAGCATTATTAGAGGGAGAAAATTAGAACTCACTGATCATGTTACCTCAGGAACTGTACATAGATAAGGAAGTATAGATTATCAATATGGATTCTGAGAAGGAAATCTGGAAGCGCAACTTACTTGGGCTTATTGCACAATTTATAAGGAAAGCATGATAAGGCACTAATAGGGTACTTTCTAGATCATTTACAACTTCATAACTATCTATGGGGACTATTAAAGGAAGTACTATCTATAAAGAATTGAATTTGACTATCTCTAATACCTTGAAAATAAGGCGGGGATGCCTCGAATAGGGTAAGATAAGAATTTGTATAATTTTCTCAACGAACCTTTTTATCGTACAATCTAAGACTTGAAAGAAGGGAGACCTTTCCTAAATTTCTTGTAGCTTCTCAAAGAAAAGTACAGACGTCTCTGTACCATTCTACAGGACTCTACTAGAGACGGCTTCATATATACCCTAGGACACTTGAACTTTGTGCTCTGATACCAAGTTTGTAATGCCCCAAAATTTGGGTCCTGGGACGTCACACGGTGCTTAGGGGCGCAAGTGACCCCAAGCTAACCCTCCTACTGGCATAACTCATAAACAACTGGATAAAATTCTTAAATCTATATAAAGTTAGCAAAAATATAGAACTTCTCTGAACTTGATCAATATAAACATGAACTTTACAAGATTACAACTCTACTTTTATAAATGAAACTGAAACTGAATACATCAACTTCTACTGACTGTCTATGAAGCCTCTACTGGTACTGACTTTAGATAGATGGGTCATGACTCCCAACTACCCAATTTCAATACGACTAAAGTAAGAAAAATACAACACTTCTCGAACTGTATAACTGACTCATGCCCTTGAATCAAAATGACTTATCACCTGCTGATTGGAGCTGCGAACTGACTGAATACGGTATCTGCGCTATAACTTGTACCTACATTATAAGGCACTATAGAATATAGAAATATATGGGGGTCAGTACTTTAAGGAATGTACTGAGTATGTGGGGGTGCAATGAAACATTATAAATAATATCATAAATGATTATGAAAATCATGCATGCTGACGATAACAACTTTCTTCGCTTGAATTAACTGAAATATATTCCTTGTAAATCATCAATAGTAATACAAGTATTATAAATCTCATAAATCATTATACTTAACTTAAACTCTTTAAATCATGACTTAGAGTGACTCGGTAACTCATGAAACTTGAACTCTTATGGACATGAGAGTTTCTTATAACCGACATTACTACACCATGTGAGCCGCAAGGAGTCCAACGTTTTGCCCTCCTCAGGAGATAAACCCACATTGGCGAGGGATCGGGCTCTTTCCAAAGAGTACAACCTCAATTTCTCAATCACAATCCCATACTCGGCCTCTGGGCCACAATCATCAATATCAATCCTACGGTGGTACATAGTTTTGGGAAAATACCACATTTCCCGCTCGGTGCTAAATACTCCTCCCAGATTTAGCTCAGAACGCATTAGGAAATCCACCTTAATCAATATCAATTCGTGGGTCCATTATAAAGACCAAAACATAAATATATATCTCATGGTAAATCATATACAACTATGGATTCCTAACTCGACTCAAAATCAAATAAACTTTCTCAACATCAAGATGTATCAATTCATTTAGTCATGGCAATATCAATAACTTTGAGGAAATATGAAGAATCATTATGACAAATCAATCTTATGAATCAATATACTCAATAATCCAATTTGTCATAAGGAAGCTTAAAGCTTGAAACATGTCTTGAAAGCACTTGAAATACCAACTCATGGTAGAACATCAAATTCACAATATTAAATATCAAGTCATAATTTGGAAGTTGTAAAATAATCATGTATCAGAAACTTCAAGAAAACATCATAGAACTCATTCTTGACTCTCAAGCTGAAATATCAATATATATATATATATATATATATATATTCAATAATAAAAATTCTCATCGAAAAGCTTAAATCATGACTCTTATCTCAAATCATTCAAAAATTATCAACTCATAATAATAGTATTCAACTCATGGCATAAGTTCTCAATTTAAGAAATAAAATAATGAAATAGTCATGTGTATCGATCTTGAATAGCTCAAATATCATAAATCATTAATAATGTAATTTGGGTGTAAACCCACTCTACAAAATCATGGATTTCAATAGTAGAAATTAAATCTTTGGGCACAAGAACGAAAGAAGTGTTCTTGTTCAAACTCCACATACCTTGATTATGGATTTGAATGAAGAAACTTGTTATAGACTCCTTTTCCACTTCTTGAGTTAGGGTTCTTGATGCTTTTGACTTGAGTACCTTGAATCTTGAACCAATTTATAAAATCTATGCTTGGATTCTTAATGTTCTTGGGAAATTTGGATTGGATTTTTGTGAGAGTAACCCTAGTATTCTTGATGAAATGGAAGAAGAATGAAGTTTTTTTCTTTAGTTGGATATATATAGAGGGTCAAAATGGGTGGAAAAGACAAAAATACCTTTTTAAAAACGCCCCTTAATTGCTGAAAAAAATGACTGACGACATCAGTGATAAGCCGTCAGACCCGTGATAGGCCGTCACGAAATGTTATAACAAAAGGGTCAAATTTTTGATTTTCTGCCTAAGGCTGACGACGTCATCAGAAATGTCGTCAGAAAGTGACGACGTTGTCACAAATGGTGTCAGAAACGTGACAGCTCGGGAGAACCGTCGTAACCATTTTCCAGCTTGACCATGTTGGAGTAAAATGAGCATAACTCTTTACTCCGATATCGGATTTTGGCGAAATTGGTATCGTTGGAAAGATAATTAAATTATCTATCTGTTGATTAGTTATGAGCTCATAAATTCTTAGTATAATGAGAGATATACTCGTTTGAAGTTGACTATACTAATATTCTTCCCAAGAACTCAATTGGTAAGGAATGTTTTCATTCGCCCAATCATTAGGACATCTTTAAGGCCTTAATACACACCATCCTTGATTAGAAAACAACCAAAACACTATAATTTATTTCTCAAGAGCTTGATTCATGGTTGCAGTATTGGTAAGAGTCTTGGGGAATCGGGTGAATCTTATGTCGATGGAAAGCTTATCCAATTCTCCACATGATCGAGAGTAGAATTTAGGTAAATACAACATGAGATAAATAACAATCAATTTGGATGTCATCCATATTCACTCAAAATATGGATTTAGGATGAAGAAACAATCGGGGTATTACATGGTTAAACACGTATGTTGAGTTACTATAAAGTGGTGATACTCCATTCTTCAGAAGGCATTGTCATTTCATTAATATTTATTTATTGTCATAGTGCTTTTGGATTCTTTTGGGTCATAGTAAAGGGTATGTTCTAACTTTGATGTTACTCTGTATTTAGAGGCTTTATGGACATGTTTGGGTGGATTATTATTTGAGTTCTTTGACAGCCATTTGATTCATCTATTTCTATTAATATTATCATTGGTTTGATTGGCTTCATATTTATTTTATGATTATTATGATCTTAAGGTTACGCTAAGAGGGAGGTCTCCGATCCATGGTGATATTGAGATACCCGCGACGACTAGGCCTTGTTTCGGGTCATGACACTTCAGCTCCTAGGTTTGATAATGGTCAAAATGGGCAAGAAATTAATAAAAAATTAGAAAAGGGGGATTATACTGCCAGGGGGTCACCCATGTGAATGGAGGGCCCTTAGTCACGATCGTGATGCTCAAATATAATACCCTTTGGGAACGTAGGTCAGGAGTCGCGAATGCAATGTCAGCCTAGACCAAACTTCACAAATGTGGCTCATCCACTGCAAATGCAAAGAGTAAAGCTGAGCCGATCAAGACGACTTCCCTTCGTGAATGGGGAGGCTAGCTTGCAAACCTGAAGGTCAAGATTCCTTGACCCTCACAAATGCGGCCAAGCCTCATGAATGCAAAGGACGAAATTTGGCTACAATAGATGCTTGAAATCGTCAAAAGCTTAAGTCCTATCAGACTTCGACTGGGTTCTCAAAATTCATTCAGAACACCATGTGCACAGATGAACTATGCTACCATACCTAATTTGACATTTCAGATTCAACGGAACCATCAAAATTTTCGTAGGAGGTTATTTTGACAAAATTTGGGACCCACACTTGTAGTTTTTATTTTTTATTAAATATATCTGATAGTCCAAAATGAGTCTGAAAGTCTTGGGACCCAAATCAAGGGTCTCCCTAGCCTAAAATCCATGTTTTAGAGATAACAACCTGTCAAAATTCTCTTTTGAGGTCGTTTACTAGGTGCTTTGGTCTAAGACCGAATTCTCAAATCTAAAAGCTCCAAAATAGAAAAATGGATTAAAACTCAGACAAACTACTAAGTCGACAATTTCGAAAAGTCATAATAACCTGTAGCCACTAAGGGAAGGTGCAAAATGCCGAAAATACATGGAAATAAAGGAAATGAACTGAAGGGTCATTATAATATCCACTACTAAAAGGACATTCATCCTTGGAAGTCTATGGATAGAAAGAGCCTAAAAGATTGATAGGATGAGGTATTGCGCCTATATATCGAGAAAGGCTCCCCCAGATGACTTCCAAGGCTAAACAATGCTTCGAATGGATTTTGCTAAAGGTAGCCCCTTTTATTCACTTTCCAAATAACCATCAACTCAATTTCGAAAACCAACTAGCCTCCAATTGAATCGAGCATGACTAAAGCATGTAAACCCAAAACACCACGCACTAACATTGTACAAATACCAGCACAACTAACCAAAAACTCAGCCAATATAAAGTCAACCCAAAGCATGAACTATACAGCCAACACTAACTGCAAATCTAGCTTTCTCTTATCCTTCCAAACATGTTGTAAACCTTGATCTACACAGAATCACTCCAACATCATTTGAGCTCTATCCACATAATCACATCACAACTAAACTTGAATGAAAGAGATGATCCACTGAAAATCCACATGGACTAACATAAGAACGAAGCTCCATAAGATCCTACTTGAATACACAAATGGTGGTGAACATGGTCTACGATCTCTGGCAAAGCTACCAAACTGGTCTCGATGAACCTCGAAACTAATAGTCATTACTCTGAAGCACAATCTCTAAAATATTAATGATCCACTTTCGAATACCCCATCGACTATTGGTGAAACTATGATAAGCTCAACTAATACACACCTCTTCCACTGAGTATTATACATAAATTTTTTTATGAAGATTGAGAACCAAAGCCCCGAGTAGTAGAAACCAATAACATGTGCCAACGGACGATCCTTCGAGCATCTATCTAATAAAATCTCCCTAAATGGAGAAAAACTGAATTGATATATGGAGAGTAGGTCTAGTCAACCTATCAACGAAGACTCAACTAAGTCAAACTGTAAAATGGTGCTACAACTAAGTTACGCAATCGATAGATATAATCTCGGCACCAAAGTTGAACCACTCAATCTTAAGTATCCAAATTGATCGTGTTCATGAGTAAGCAACAATTCTCTAAAGTCTCAAAAATCCATCAGAACTTTCAAGTTTTCATCCTAGAGAGTCTAAAACCACAACTAGAGATAACAAGTCTTCATTAGAGATGAACATCTAAACCAATATCATTATTAGAAATCAAGCATATACCCAAGGATTTCCAAAAGGGTTGAAACTAAGATGTGGCCGAAGAACATAATCACAACCAAGAAAACCACATGCTAAAGATTTGAGAAATCAAATCCACACACACTTTGGATAGAACACATCAAGGCATAACCAAGAGCTCACCAAGGATACAAGGAGTACTAATGGTATCCAAATCTCGAAAAACTCAAAAAATATGGGGAAAACACGATAATAAGGCAAATAATATCATATAGGACACCACACAATCACACATATAGCAAATAGTATACCAAGACCATCAAATAACATCATTATATAGGTCCCCACATGGGCACAACACAATAATAAATCTATTTTTATGATTAGTTCCCACACCCGTAACATGATTTTGTATCAACATTCACTACCCAGTCCAATTTGAAGAAGGTATAGCCATACCCTACCTCGAATGCCAAAAATCGATGTGCAAGCCTTTACTCCAAAGCCTTACTCCTCTTGAATAGACTTGAAATCAACTAAAATATGGAAATATATAATCTATGTGTTAAAATAAAGATAACGATACCCATTTTACCTATTTTCAAATCGTGGTCAAAATGGACCCCCAAAATGAGTTTTCAAAAAAGAAGGGAAAAATTATAATTTTATCTTTGAAATATGTTCCCCATATTTTTAGGAGTGTACAGCTGAAAAATGAAGCAAAAACAAGTTTCAAACGAGGTCCAAATTGAAGAAAAATCACGTTTAATCTTTACCAACAAAATCCCCAAAAATCCTTTTTGAAATCAAGAATTTAAAGTTGTTTTGAAGATTAAATTGAGAGAAAATTGATTATTATAAGATTAGAAACTTAGCCAAGTGAAAACGGGTGAAAAATGGGGTTTGAATCAAAGAAATACATGTTTTAGGCCTTCAGGTCTGAAATCTCCAATTTATCACTTTAATCCACGTTAAAAAAAGAATTAGATGATAAAATTGAAGTAAAGTAATTGAAATAGATGTTTAGAAGCTTACCTAGGCTTAGAAATGGAAGAAATTGCCCAAAAGTGTGAAACCCTAAGCTCCAAGTCTCAAAATTGGGGGGAAAAGGCGAAACATGGGTATATATAGGGTCCAAGTCTCCGCGAACCCCTCGAGATTCATCCAGAATCCTGTGAATGCAAACGAAATATGCTACCATATCAAATTGGATGCTTCGTACTCAATGGCCATATCAAATTTATGAAAAAATATCATTTTTACAAAGTTGACTGCCGAAACCCAATTTCACAACTTTCTGAAATGAGGATTGAAATGAGATTTAAAAGCCATAAAACTACACTAACCATGTTGCCAACATAAATCAACGTTCTGGATCTACTGAAACTATCCATTTTTCAATTCTGATGCACAAATCAATAAATGTTGACCGAAGTCAACTATAAGGCTCCCAAAGCCACTAAAAACCAAAATTTTACATAAATCACGCCAGAATACATAGGGAATCAAGACAATCATCCCCACACTCCAAAAATATCATAAAGCAACCACGAGGAGGTGTAAAATTGTTAAATCACATAAAAATGAATATTTCATAAAATCACCATAAAATCAAGTTGTTGCATCATCCACCACTAAAATTCTAGTCGTCCTCGAACTAAAAGCAAGAGAAATACTTGAACCAATAAAGAGATGGGATAGGAACCACACACATCAAACTAGACCTCCCAAGTAGCCTCATCTACATGTCGGAGTTTCCACTTGATCTTAACCACCAGAATAACTCTAGAATGAAATCTCCTAACATCTCTAGCCAAGATGGAGACATGCTCCTTAACAAAAGACAATCTCTCATATAACTGAAACGACTCCCAACAAATGACAGGAGACTCATCTAGAATATAATGGCGAAGCATTGAAACGTGAAAAACTGGATGAACAATAGATAAATTGATAAATCAGGGAGCAAGTCCAACTCATAAGCCACGTCACCAACAATCCAAAGAATCTCAAATAGGCCAATATACTTGGGGCTAAACTTTTTCCTCTTCCCAAACCTTATCACACCCTTCATGGGCTAAAATCAAAGGAAAACTTAATCACCAACTCCAAATATCAAGGAACGAAGTCTAAGGTCTACATAGCACTTCTGCCTATTTTGAGCTCCTCTAAGCTTATCATGAATGATCCAAACTCTATCCAAGGACTCATGAAGCAAGTCTATAAATCGAGATCTAATCTCAAGAACCTCAAACCAACCAACAAAAGAGCGGCATCGCCTACCAAAAAACATCTCAAAAGGAGCCATATCAATACTGGAATGATAGCTATTATTATATACAAACTTCATCAAGGCTAACATTGCTCCTACTGACCACCAAAATCCATCACACAAGCACGAAGCATATCCTCTAATACCTAAATAGTCTGCTCTGATCGACCATCAGTCTGAGGGTAGAATATTATGCTAAGATCAACCCGAGTACCCAACCCATCCTGAAAGGTTTTCCAAAAGTAAGATGTGAACACTAAACCTCAATCTAAGATAATAGACATTGGCACCCTGTGAAGATGTACAATTTCATGAATATAGATATGGGGAAAACTCTCAGCACTAAAAGAGACCTGAAATAAAATAAAATGATCAGATTTGGTTAGTCGGTCCACGATGACCCAAACACTATCAGAACCATGCAAGGTATAAGGCAACCCTGTCACAAATTCTGTGGTGATCTATTTCTATTTCCACTAGAGAATAGATAGCCTCTAAAGTAAACCACAAGGACTCAAATGTTTGTCCTTCACCTGCTGATAACAAAGGCAACGAGCTACAAAATTTGCTACATCCTTCCTCATACAACCCCAACAGTAATACTGCCTCAAATCATAATACATCTTACTCATGCCTGGATGAATATAATGCCTGGAACAATGATCCTCCTCTAAAATCAATCTAATCTAATCACCTAATCTTAGTATAAAAACTTGGCCTCCAATCCTTAAACACTATCTGAATCAAGTAAGCCTTTCTTAGCCTCACCATTCATCACCTTATCTTGAATCAACCTTAATCCCACATCATCAAATTAACGAGCTCGAATCTAGTCTATTAAAAAAAGACCTAGCCTCCACAAATGCTAAAACACACCCAGGTGTCGAAACGCCAAGCCTAACCATCTAGTTAAATAAGCACTAAACTTCTAAGGCCAACGACCTCTCCTTAGTCAAAAGATACACCAAGCTACCCATACTAGTTGATTTTCGACTCAAGGCATCCGCAACTGCATAAGCCTTACCCGGATGATTGAGAATAGTTAAGTAATAATCCTTAAGAAACTCTAGTCATCGATGTTGCATCATACTAAGATCCCGTTGGGTGAATAAATGCTGAAGGCTCCGATGATTTGAGATAATCTCATAATGGACTCCCTACAAGTAGTGCCTCGATAACTTCAAAGCAAAAAACAATTGCACACAACTCCAAATCATGCATACGATAATTATTCTCATAGGGCTTCAACTGAAGAGAAGCATACGCAATCACTTTACCCTTTTGCATCAAAACAATATCTGACCCAACACCTGAAGCATCACAAAAGATGATAAAACCCAATCCTTCTTTGAGCAAAGTCAAGAGATGAGCTAATGTCAATAAATCATTGAGATTTTGGAAGCTCTTCTCTCAAGCATCAAACCACTAAAAGGAAATCATATTTTTAGTCAACTTGGTCAATGGAGCTACAATAGATGAGAAATCCTTTACTAAATATTGGTAGTAACCTGCCAAGCCAACAAAACTCTAAATCTCAATGGGCGAAAAAGGCCTAGCCCAATCATGAACCGCTTTAATCTTAGCTGGATAAACCATAATACTTTTTTTAGTCACCACATAACCCAAGAAAGAGAGATATCCAAAACTAAAACTTAGTGAACTTAGCATACAAATTCTCATCCCTCAATCTATAAAGCACAATCCGTAAATACTCCTTATGATCAGCCTCACTCTTGGAATAAACCAATATATCATCTATAAATACAACAACAAAGGAGTCGAGATACAGTTGAAATACCCGATTCATCAACTCCATGAACGCATATGGGGCATTAGTCAACCTAAAAGACATGACCAAGAACTCATAATAATCGTACTGAGTTTGAAAAGCTATCTTTGAAACATCCAAGGCTCTAATCCTCAACTGGTGATACTCGAACCTCAAGTCAATCCTTAAAAACACTAAATCACCCTGAAGCTGATCTAATAAATCATCAATACAAGGAAGAGGATACTTATTATTGATTTTCACCTTTTTCAACTATCAATAATCAATATATATACACATAGACCCATCCTTTTTCTTCACAAAAAAAACAAGTAAACGAAGTGATACACTAGGTAAGATAATCCCTTATCCAACAACTCCTGCAATTGATCCTTTAATTTCTTCAACTCGATTAGGACCACCCTATAAGAAAGAATAGAGATATGCTTGGTACCTGGCTAAACCTTAATGGCAAATTTAATATCATGATTTGGAGGCATACTAGGCCAATTCGTAGGGAACACAACCATAAACTCACGGACAACACAAACAAAATCCATAAAATGAGGCAAGGCAACACTAGTATCATGAATATGAGCCAAATAGGACAAATATCCCCACTCAATCAAGCAACGAGCCTAAACTTAGGATATAACCCTCTTGGAACCCGAATAAAAAACACACTTCTAGGATATCCTTGGCACCTCCGATGGATCTAAAGTCATGATTATAACATAATAATCTAGGCCAACATGGTAAGGTGTCAACCAATCTATATCCAAAATGACATTGAAATTAACCATATCTAAGACAAGGGAATCTACTCAAGTCCCATGCCCAGTGAAAGTCACAACACAAGATTAGTACACTCAATCTACCACTAAAGAATCTTCTACAGGGTAGATAAATGAATAGGCATGGTAAGAGGCTCACTAATAGAATTAAAGCTTGAAGCAAAATATGCAGACACATAGGAGAAAGTTGATCCCAAATCAAATAACACAAATGCAGATCTAAAACAAATGGGGGCGACACCTATGACAATAGCATTAGAAGACTCTGCCTTTGGTCTAGAGGGTATAGCACAGAACTATCCACGACCACCAACTGCCTGAGTAGCCCCATAAATTTTGGTAGAACCTATACCTTTTACAACTAAAATAGAAGTAACACTAAATACTCGATGAGGATAGTCCTTGGCCAAATGGCCAGTATCATCACACACACATAGCATGATCTACGATCTAACTTAATAGAAGGAGGTACAGCTGGACCAAAACGGCTACCCTAAACTACTAAACTTAAAGACTAATTGCCTAAACTCTATAAGGTTGGCTGCCTGGTCTACCATGATATCCACAAAAACCTCTGGAATCCCTACCTTGAGAAGTGAAACCTTTGAACTCTTCCATATAGCACACCTTCTTGGAGCCTCCTTGAGATGCTAAAAGAATACCCTCATTCATCTTAGCATGGTCCACTATACTCTGAAATAATTCCCTAAATACTACCATCTAAGATGTTGCTAACTAAAGAAAAACATCTAACCCCTTTATGAACTTTTAAATCTTCTTAGATTCGGTGGCAATGTTGGCACAAGAATACCTGGACAAGGCATGAAAGCATGCCTCATACTCTGCAATAGTTATGAAGTCCAACTCCAGGTAATCAAACACATATCTTATCCAATCCCTCAGATGGTAAGGCACGAACCTCTATAAAAAGGCCTTAACAAATTGATCCCAAGATATCTCAGGAGAATCTAGAGGCTTGCAACCAACAAGTGACCTCCACCAATTTTTAGCGGTATCCGTTAACTGATAAGGAGTATACGTAACACCATGCGACTCAAGCGAAACTAGGTTATGAAACTTCTTAGGATAGTCAATCAAGAACTCATAAGCATCTTCGCCCATGGCACCACTGAACCTAGAAGGACCCAAATGAGTAAATATCTTAAATCTCTTTTGATACTCAAAAGACATAACTGTACTCACAATAAAAGGAGGTATAGTAAATCTGGAAGCTAGATCTCCCACCTGGAGAGGTAACATAGATGGAGGCTAAACTTCTAACCTCGAAATACCATACTCACATGTAGGTGCTGAAGGAGGAATAATACTCGGAGTCTATAGAGTATCTAAAGTAGAAGTAGGTATCGCTTGAAGATCTACACTCGGAGATAGAGAAACACCATAAGCAGTTTCTTACACAGAAGGAGATGCAATACTCAGAGCTGGGGCAACACCAGATGTAATCAAAGTAGCATCCTCTAAATGGGTCAACAAGCGAATCAAAACCCTCTTAAAGACTGGGCTAGAATAAGTCAATGACACCAAAGTAGGACCTAAATCTCTAACACTCTTAACACGAGGCTCAAGGAAGAGTCCCCTAGCAGTACTCCTAGATAGGATAGATCAATGTGCTCCGCCACTACCTCAAGCCTATTTATGATTTATAACTCGCCCTCTAGGCTTGGCTTTCTTCTCAGATGAAGGCTCCATATCTCTTACCTCAGGAGATCTAGTTATCATCATCTGCGCAGAAAGAGTAAACTATGACTTAGAACACAAGGTATGAAGAAAATTTTCATGATAAGGAACAAAATAAGGGAAATTTCCTAAATACATCTTATAGCCTCTCAAAGATAGATACAGATGTCTATGTATCGATCCAAAGACTCTATTAGACACCTTGTTCTTACACTATTGAGACCAATGAACCTGTTTATGATACCAATTTTTCATAACCCAAAAACTAAGGTTCATGATGGCACTCATCACGACAAGCCTTGAAAAGTAATTCTAGCACACAAATTGATAAAAAATGAAAAATAATAACAATAGCCCAAAATAAGGCTTCTAGAACAAAATCAAACCATACAATATAATAGAAGAAAAAGAACATAACCAAATGATATCATACCATAATCCACAAACCTGGTGTCACAGTGTACGAACATCACTAGTATAACTCAAGATAAAATACATAAGATATCCAAAATAAGAATACTCTATCTCTGAATACGAATAAAGACATAGCCTAAATAAAAAAAGATAGTAGTCAAATCCAGAAGTAAGAATCCAACTAATACCTCAAATAGCTCCAAAGGTAGCTCGAAGTAACCACCGTGAGGCACACTCGAACTAGGATTTACAATAAAAGGGTGTAGTAGGGGTGAGTACAATCCATTTGTACTCAGTAGGTATCATAGGTTGACTAAGCAAAGTTAAAAATAAAGCATATAAAATACATACTAAGGAAATGTCACCTGCAATTAAAAAATATCCCACAACGGTAGGCCACACCATTTTCACTAATAGTTCTATTATATTCACATACATCATAGCAAATACAAGGAAGGAATACAAGTAAGCCAATATCACGCATACAAGTACTAGGGAAGGGATTACACATAGAAAAGTATACACCAAGAAAGATAATACAACACAAATAAAGGCATAATGTAACACAATTGCAATGAGGATGATGATGATAATGATGATAATAATGATATGATGCACGAGGTCGTCACACAACCTTTGTATAAACCTACGGAGCTAAAGCTTCATGATATAGGACCCATGTGGTTCATTAAACCATATACAATCCATATCCATATATCCTCTTTGGCATATCCTTTGGTAGAGGGTTTTTAAAATGTCATATTTTCTGTCAAAAAAACCAATATTTCCAGTATTTTGATTGTGGTACCATTCTTTCATGAATGTATATGATATGAGGATGTAATGCTCACAACCAAATAGAATAAGTATTTCTATGTCCAACTAATATAGCAACCAAGTGAGACAACAATCCACTCAATGTTCCAACCATCCATGAATTTCAACATAAAACGTATGCCAATAAAATGAAACATATAAAATACACTATAGATACCACATTAGGTTTTTTCATAGATAAAAACACAACTAATTTTATGTACACAAGGGCAATAATATTATATAGTACCCCACACGATGGCAAATAGTAAATAATATACCAAGACAATCAAATAACATCATTATGTAGGCCCCACACAGTCACAAAACAATAATAAATCCATTTTTATTATTAGTTCTCACACCTTTAATATGATTTTATATCAACATTCACTACCCAGCCCAGTCTGAAGAAAGCTAAGTTATAACCTATCTCGAATGCTAAAAACTGATTTGCAAGCCATCACTCCAAAGCCTTACTCCTCTCGAAAAGATTCAAAATCAACTAAAATATGGAAATATAGAATCTATGCATCAAAAGAAAGCCAATGCTACCCATATTGCCTATTTTTATATTGGGTTCAAAATAGACCTCCAAATGAATTTTCAAAAAAAAGGTAAAATCGTAATTTTATCTTTGAAACATATTTTCTATATTTTTAGGAGTCTACAGCTTAAAATCCAAGCAAAAATGTGTTAAAAACAAAGTCCAAAATTAAAAAATCATTCGTGTTTAAGATTTACCAGTAAAATCCCTAAAAATCCTTTTTGAAATTAAGAATTTAAAGTTGTTTTGAAAATAAAATGGAGAGAAAACTGATAATTATAAGATTATAAACTTATCCAATTAAAAATGGGTTAAAAATATGATTTGGATCAAAGACATAAAAGTTTGAGGCCGTTCGAGCCAAAATCTCCAATTTCTCACTTTAATCTGCGCTAAAACAAAATTAGATGATAAAATTAAAGTAAAGTCGTTAAAATAGGTATTTAGAAGCCTACACAAGCTTAGAAATTGAAGATATTGCTCAAAAGTGTGAAACTCTAAGCTTCAAATTTCAAAAATAGAGAAAAAAAAGCAAAACATAGGTATATTTAGGGTCTAAGTCTCCGCGGACCCCTCGAGATTAATCTGAAATCTCGTGAGTGCAAACAAAATATGATATCCAATCAAATTTGATGATTTAGACTCAATAACGATATCAGATTTTTAAAAAAGTAATATTTTTATAAAGTTGACCCCCTAAACCCCATTTCACATTTGTTCGAATTAAGGGTCAAAATGAGATTTAAAAGTCATAAAAACCACACCAACAATGTTACCAACCTAAAATCAACGTTCTGGATCTACAAACATAGTTCTTTTTGTCATCCAATGCATAGATCAATAAATACTGATTGAAGTTAAATATAAGGCTCTCAAAGTTATCAAAAACCACAATTTCACATAAATCATGTTAAGATACATCGGAAACCATGTCAATTATTTTCATGCCCCAAAAATATCACAAAACAACCACGAAGAGGGATAAAATGGTCAAATTATACAAAAATAAATATGTCACAAAAATCACCAAAACATTGTGTCGTTACACAGTCTATACAATATATAATCTCATAGAGATAAGTAGACTGAAGTCTGCCTCGATGTCGAACCATCCATAAATTATTCGTCTTTGCTTTATGATCTAGAAATGACATAACACTATCAAAAATATCATCTAAACATTAATACAAGCAAGATAATATTCATATTCCAATATAAATTTTGGACTTAAAATTGGATAAAAATGGGCCTCATTCCCTCAAAGTATAAGGAATGTATACTCAAAATTTGAGCACAAATGAAACATAAATCAGGGCTCAAATCTTTCTTCAGAGACAATATAAAATAAGAGAAAAAAATAAGAATCAAACAGAGGATTTAGGCTAAAAACTTATCAAGAAATTAGTGAAAAAAATAATATCAACATCCTCTACTCACCCCCAAGTCCAATTTATTATTTTCCATAATTTTTTGAGCTCCTACGTCTAATAATAGAATAAATGGGCAAGGAAATAATGAAAAATTAGGGAAAATGATTATATACTGCCAGGGGGTTACCCATCGCGAATACGGGGCCTCATAGGAGAGATTGTAATGCTCAGAGAAAATACCCTTTGCAAATTCAGGTCAAGAGTCATGAATGTAATGCCAACCCAGATCAAGCCTTTGCGAACAAGGCCGGTCCACCGAGAATGCAAGGATCAAAGATGAGTTGATCAAGTCGACTTCTTCTTTGTGTATGCAAATGCTAAATCACGAACATGAAGGTCAATATTTCTTAAACCTCGAGAATATTCCCAGTACTCATGAATGCAAAGGTTAAAATATTACTGTATAAGATGTTGGAAACCAGCAATAACTTAAGTCCCAACGTACTCTGACCGGGTGCTCGAGGTTCATTGAAGACTTTGTGCATATGTAACGAATTATGTATCATATCAAATTTGACATTTCAAACTCAATGGAATAATCAAAATTTTCATAGGAGGTTATTTTGACAAAATATGGGTTCCACATTCGTAGTTTTATTTTTTATCAAATCTACCCAATAGCCCAAAACAAGTTCGAATGCATTGAGACTCAAACCAAGGATCTCCCTAGACTAAATTCTATGTTCTGGAGCTACTGACATAGTGAAATTTCTTATTTGTGGTTGTTTACTAGGAATTTTTATCTAAGATCAAATCCTAATCTCACATAAGCTCCAAAACATAAAATTGGGCTTAAAATCCAAATGCACTACCCAAAAATAAAATTATTGATTCTAACAAGTTATAAATGACCTAGAGCTGCTATAAAGAGGCATGAAATGCTAAAAATATGCCAAAAATGAAAAAATCACCTGGAGGGTCATTAGATCCGCATGCTCATTGAAGAAAAAAAATTATTCTTTATTTTCTAATCACTCACTACATTCATTACATGTACATGATTATGATGGAGTTAATAATATGAAAATGGATATAAATGGTCTCAAAACTTTGATTATGAAAGATAGTTTATCAGGATATTATAATCATTATTTTACACATCAATTACAACTAACACTTGAAGCTATTGCTAAAGAACATTTGAAAGTTCAAGACTTGTTTGATCATATTACTAATGTGTTGAATGTTGTTAGAGAATCTTTTAAGCGTAGGTATTTACTTCGCCATCACCAAGATGAAAAGTTGAAGCAATTACTTGAATCTAGTGAAGTTCATATAAGACAAGGATTACATCATGAACGCGTCTTTCAAAGACCAAGTGAACTCTTTGGGTATCACATTTCAAAACATTAGATAACTTTCTTGTTATTTTCTCATCTATTGTTTATGTGCTTGAAGTGATTAAAATTGAAGGTTCCACCTCAAGTGATAGAAATCAAGTGAAATATCTTTTAACAAAGATCAAACCATTCAAATTTATTTTTATGCTTCACTTGATGTTGAAAGTGTTGCAATGTCAAATGAGTTAAGCAAGATTTTACAAAAAAAAATTAAGATATTTTTAATATCATGGATTTTCTTAAAATCTCAAAGAAAATATTGCAAGTTATGAATAAAAATAAATGGAAACCTTTGTTGGATAACGTTTCTTCATTTTGTTATTCACATGATATCTTCATTCCCAAGTTGAATGAGCCTTATTTTTCTGAAAAGTCAAAGCATAAGTTCTTGGGTGTTTTTTATTCACACCACTTGCACGTTGATATCTTTTGTGTTGTCATTGATGTGAAATTTCAAAAGCTTAATGATTGTTTTGATGTAGTGAGTAGTGATTTGCTTCTTGGAATGTGCAGCTTGAATTTAATCAATTCTTTTTCTAACTTTGTCAAAAGTAGAATCATGATTGTAGCAAAGTGTTATCCAAATGAGTTTGATAATGAAAAGTTTCGAGATTTGAGTTATCAACTCGGTACTTTCATAATTCATAAGTAAGGTGTTAATTTCAAGTTCTCCAACTTGCAAGTAATTCGTGATTTGACAAAAGCATTGATTGAAGCAAATCCTATGGGGACTTATTCACTTACTTATTTACTTGTGAAGTTGACTCTGATTTTATCTGTTGCTACGACAACTGTGGGGGAGATAAATCTCGCCTATGAAGCACATACAATATAAAGTGCAAAATCATATTGGTGATCAATATTTAAATAATTATTTAGTATGTTTGGTAGAGCGTAATGCATTTGCAAATATAAGTAATGATGTCATCATTGTCCATTTTCAGAATATGAAACTCGTCAAGGACAATTGTAATGAATTGTGGATGTTACGATATTTGTAATATTATTGAAATTTTACGTGTTATTCATTTCATGATCTTAGTCGAATGTTGGGTGTGAATTTGTAGTATTGTAATGCATAATAGTCAACTTAGTACTATTTTTTATTTGTTGACTGATTTGTCAATTGTCATATAGATCGAAAAGACAAATAATCTAGTTGATTTAGTCGATGAACTTACTTGGCATCCGAAGATTCGAAATCCTAAATTTGTCTCTGGTTCTATTGGCTTTATTATACAAAGATCTTGCTAATTATTAAAATTTACCTTCTCATTATATTAATATTAACAGAAAAAGAAAAAGAGCAATAATGTTAGTTTCTTGTACATTAACATTCTTGATATTTTAATGCCTATATTTATAATATATTATGAGTGTGAAGACCCTTAAAAAAGTGATTTGAACTTTTTATCCTTTATTAAAATACTGAGCAATAGATAAAATCATCTTTTCACTTTTTTTAATAATTAATTAACTAATAATATTTAGAATTAAAGAGTCCTAAAATATATGATAAAGAGAAATTGTATGATAAAAGATATTAGGAGAATTAATAATTAAGGAGTCTTAAGTTGTATGGTAATTTGAAATCAATTAGAACAAACTTTACTTAGTCTTTTGATTTTGGACATTGCACGATTCAATGTCTTTTGGACGTAGTTGTTCTTTAATTATTGGGATATTAACGAATTTTTATTGCCTCGTATTAAAAGTGAATTTTTAACTCTTTAAATTGTTATTGGAAATAAATCAATAGTATGAAAGAATAAACAAAAGGGGAAATTAAGGACAAAGAGACAAGAGAAGATTTTTTCCCATTATGGCATGAATTGTAATGAATTTTTTTTCTAATATTTAATGAAAATTTTACCTTATATTTAATGAAAATTTTTCAGAATCAAATCTCTTTATTTTGAATATGTTAGAGGAACTAAAATAAAAAGACAATGGAAAAATATTTCATTGACGACAAAGATCTCTTCTATAAATTGAGTATTTGTCCTCACATAAATAATGAAGTTTTATGTTTTTAATACTAATTTTTTGAATATATGGCTGAATATACAAATAGTTAAATGTTTCTTATTGAAGCATTACGAATTTTATTTTTTTTATAATCTAATAAATTACATGGCATGAACACTACATACTTTTGGCGAAATTCTCCATGATATAATTTGTTCTTGCTCATCTTATAATTTCAATATTACTTATGTTTTGGGTATTGGAGATCGGAAGGAAAATACTCTTTCTTCTATTTAAGATAATAATATTAGATAGGGATATTTTATGGAAGAAAATAAATTAGTTAAATAAATGAGAAAAGACATCATTTCCCCCTTAACTTGTCGTCAAAACTTACTTTAGCACTTAAACTTAACTTATAATTATTTACTCTCTCCTTAACAACTTTCAACTGAATTTTTTACCACCCTAATAGCTGACGTGACAATTTTTTTAAAAATCAACGCGTAAATAACTTTAAAAAACGTGAAAAAAAGTGGGTTCCATCTTTTAAATTTTACAAAATTTCTTTTTTTATGTATTTTATATATATATATATATTGAATTGTAATATTGAATTTATTTTTTTCTTTTTTCCAGCAATGAATCAGAATATTTGTCAATTCGTTGTTAATTTTTGATTGTTAAAAACGTTGAGGGAGTTAGATTTGAAGGTTAAAATAATATTTTAATGGAGAAAAAATCTTAAATTGATTTGAGATTTTGTGTATTGATGCATTTTTATGATCATGTACTTGTATTTAGTTCATTATTGGATTTGCTCATATTAATTCAAGTCAATTTTTCATTTGATGAAGAAAAAAACTCATTGAAAAGCTTTCAACAATGGAGAATATTGATAGGTGGGTTCTTCTAAAACTGATACTGTTTGGATCTACACCATAACTTATGATGGTGGAATTGTCTCTATAGGTTAATTTGCATATCAAAAACTTTTCTTTTCTAGTTTTTCAACTTAGAAACTCCCCAAAAAAGAAAAAATTCAATCATAATATTTTATTTTTGTACTTATTGGATTAAGAGTATGGTGTTCATTTGTATGGGGGTGCGGATAACAAGTAAAATAGATCTATTGTGAAATAGATCTATTAGGTGATATTCTAATAATATTATTTTATCCATAGTTTGTCTTTAATATTTTAAATATTCGTAGTCTATTATTTTATCCTGTAGTAATTGCAGAGTTACAGATTTCTGTATAATAATTTATCCTAATTGTACTGTAATGTATATCTAATTCTAGATTTTCAATGTTATTTATTATCTTGTGTTGTTCTTCTCGTAGCGAGTTTTTTAAATTATATAAACTATCACATGTACTTTTTCCTACATTTTCTAAGATTTCTTCTATCCATATTAATTTTTCTTTTAGATTCTCCATTATTTTTCTAATTCAGTTTCTATAATTAATTTCTAAGATTTCTTCTATCCATATTAATTATTTTCTTAATATCTATAATTTCTATATCTCTAAGTATATATAAGATTAAGACTTTAAGATTATCTATCATTTAAAATTGACTAAATATTTTATTATAATATTTTGTAGTTGTTTGTTTTAATCTTATTAACTCTTTTATATTTTTACTAAGAAATTGTATATATTTTATATCTATTTTCCGAAATTCTAAATATACATAATTTATCATAGTTAATGTGTATATAGGTATTTATAAGAGTAATTAGGTATGTGTGGTACTTAATTTATTCTAGCTATATAATCTTTACCGAATATTTTTCCTAATATGATTTCCCTTATCTATTATTCCTATATCCTTAATCACATACAAAATAAGTATTTTAAATTTATCTACCATTACATCAGATAAATAATTATTCATTTTCATAAAATTGCTCTTTTCAAAATATTCCCTTTAATCATGTACATAACAAAATATGGTCATCTTAGATTACTATATACTAGATTATTCTTAAATAACATGTTCTTCGGTCACTATTAGCATGGTAATCTGGATATTTTTTCCTTAAACAGCGCCTCTACTCTGCTTACTCCCCACCACGGCTTCTTGCCTCATTGGTTTCACCTTTAGGATGGCATAGTTCTTAGAGATTTTTCTCCTTTTCCACTTTACTAATAAACTTCTTAACATATTATTCTTCGAATAATTCTACTATAAAGTAACTAACATGAATTTATTTTATCATACCATGATTGTTGGGAATTATGAATTTAGCTATTCATAATCATAAATAAATATACCTGTTCAGGTAGGTTTGATATTTCTAAAGTTTGTTCCTCCATAGCTTTTTCCATTGAAATAAACTTGTTTTTTAATAATTAAGCAAAATATTTGTTGTAGACAAGAGAGAGTTTTTGCTTTAACACGTGAAGGCTTGCTTTGCAATGCCTTCGGTTCATCTTATTTATAGACTGAAACTTTACAAGAGTATTCACGTTTCTAAAATCTTTACAAGAGTATTCACGTTTCTAAAATTATCTACCTAGTCTACTTTACAAAAAGTCTCCTAATAAGACAAAAATTATTAATGCCTAGACTAATAATAGTCAAAAAGCCTATACAAAAGGTTTCAATAATTTACGTAAAGCAAATAGTGAAAGTTTACATGTCGCTTTCACAATTTAATAGCTTGTCTTCTATTATTACTCCGTTGATATCTTCTCATTGTCGTATCTACTGCTTTTTCATATCTCCATTATTGCTTCTTATCTTGTATCTTCCAGCTGGCGTTCTCATCTTCTTGGTTGATTTTTCTTCTATTCTAGCTGAACTTCTGGGATATCATTATATCCTCCATTACATTTTGAACATTTATGATCTGAATATTTATGTCCAATTGTCTTGCAATATCTGGTTAATAATTCTTCTGAAATAAATTTTTCTCTCTGGTGATAGGTTTCGTCTCTGGTTTGAGCAACGTCAGAATCCATTGCCTAATATTTTCCATATCTGTTTCTCGTAATTCCTTTAAATTTGAATATATTTGTACATGATTTCTTGAATAATAACTCCATATAAGATTTTGGTTACGGTATGTGTTTAGTAGCTCTTGCAAAATTGTAGATAGTCCAATAATCCTCTTATTCGCATAAAATTTTGGTATCTCAATTCTAGGTATTTCTGCTTGTGGAATAATATCTTGTGGTATAATCATATCTCGTGTCATTCCTATCTTTACGACTTGTATGGGTTTTTTAACTTCATCATATAATATCTTTGCTAGTGCCGTGTAAATTTTTATAAAAAATAGGGTACCTTTGGTTATTCTTTTAAAAATGCTAAATGCTTCATATATTTCCGGTATAGTGGATATCTCATTTCCGTCAGAAGTATATACAGTACTGAGTAGTCCATATTCATAGCAAGTTTTAACTAGACTTGGTTTGGTTTTAGGTAAAGCAATTAGCTTATTATATCCGGTCAATCTTTGGGTTATATAGTTTGTATCTGGTTCTTGGATGTTTATAGCTCTGGGGTTAGTATTTAAAAAGGTTTGTACATTATAGATATTTTCTATATATGTCCGGGCTGTGTAGTTGTAGGTCTTTTTATCTTGGTTTAAACTATCTCGATATGTGGTAATTTGTGGTGGTATAAACATGGGATTTTTTTATGTATTTGGTATATATGGTTTATCAAATAGCTTGTTTAGGTTCATATTTATGTTTTTCCAAACTCCTTTGCTTGTAGCTGCAGAAGTAGATTGATAAATGTTATGGGTTTTATGGAGTGTCCCATCGTCTCCTTCTAGCTCTGGAACTTTAATGTCTTCCGATCGACATAGATCTGCACACTGCTGAGTTAGCTGATTTGTAACTATAGACTTCAGTTTAACTTCATTAGTCTTTAGCTTTTCTATTTCATTACACATACTGTCCACTTTCATTGAAAGCGTAGTTAGGGTGTTGAATATCTTTTCTAGAGTATCCTCTTCTATTATATCAGTTTGTGTAGCTTTGTCTTGATATGTAATCTACAATAACATTTTTGTTAGTACTAATTAATTCAATTATAAATGTGAAATTTAATATATTCAAGACTAGTCTCTGAATCTCTTTTATTGTAACTGAATTTTGTATTTTCTTTGTTAACCACCAGCGTACCTGTGTATTATCCGTTCATATAATAAACTTGTTATATACAATATATGGCTCAAATGCTAACAAACATTTATATAATGAACATAATTCTTTCCTATTTATTTCCCATTTTATTTCTGTTTCATTGAACGTACCTGAGTAGTATCTACAATGGTGTTCTAATTTTTCTGCTTCATATATGTATTTAAGTACTCCTCCATAACTACATTCACTAGCATCTGCTTCTACTATATATATAAATTTTCTATTTTCATCAGAAAATTGTAGTTTTGATAATTCTTTACAAAGTAATTTTATTTTCTGAACTTGTTTTTTATCTTCTTCATTATAGTTATATTCTACATCCTTTTTTAATTTTTTTCTATTGTGGTTTTAAAGTTTCTGCTAATTTTGGAATATATTCCCTTACTTAATTTACTAATCCTAAAAATGATTGTAATTTTTTTTTGTATCTAATTCTTCTTTCAAATTTATTATTTTTGTACTATATGTTGTTGCATTTTTACTCCACTCTTATCTATTTGTATTCCTAAAAATTCTATCTGATTTTTCATAATTTCAACTTTCTTTTCACTTAGACTTATTCCCGATTTTTCTATTATATCTGTAAATTGTCCTAATAATTTTAAATGTTCTTCTTTAGTTTTTGTGTATAATAATATATCATCTATGTATACTATACAGTTAGATAATTGTTTAAAATAACTATCCATAAAATGTTGATATCTACCTGGTGCATTTTTATATCCAAATGGTAATACGTTCTATTCATAAAATCCTTGTGGTACCGTAAATGCGGTTAATTCTTTAGATTCTTCTTCTAACTTTAAATGGTAAAATCCTGATTTACAATCGAATTTACTAAAATAATTATATCCCTGTATTTCTCTTATTTTTAATATCTTATTTGGTATTGGATAATTATAAGTCATAGTCTTTGCATTTAAATTTCTATAATCAATAACCATTCTACTTTTTCCTCTTTTTTGTTCACTATGTTTATTTACTATAAATGCTGGACTATTATGTTTACTATTACTTTTTTGTATATATTGTTTTTCTAATAATTCATCTATATGCATTTTAAATTCTTTTAAATAGTCAAAATTATATGTTAATGGTTTCTGGGTTATTATGCTATTTTTTGATATATGTATTCTAAACTATCTATTTGTGATTCTAATTTTGATATTTCATCTTTCTGTGCATTTATTAAGTTTTCACTAACTTCGGCAAATATATTATAATGTAGTCTTTCTATTCTTATTTTTAATTCTTTACGTTTTTCAGAAATAATTTGTTTTAGTTCTTTGTATTTTTGTACTTTATTCATTTAAACCATATTTATAATATTTTGGTGGATATCTAAATCTGATTTTATCATAATTAGGTGGTATGTGTCTCATTCTTCTAGATTTTAAATGGATTATTAATTTTGCTTCAATACTAGATATTAAGGTAATTAGGTAGGCTAATCTTTGTGGATTTTCTTTTGTTTTATTTAGACTTATATATTCTGAATAATTACTAATTAAACATTCTTTAATTTTTCTAAAAGCTTCTCTGTTTTTAAATAGTCTTCTCATAATTAATCCAATCCAGTCTAAATTCAAACATATATGCTACTGCTGTATTCACAAATAACTGTGGTCTGATACCATTTGTATGGGGGTGAGGATAACTTGTAAAATAGATGTATTGTGAAATAGATCTATTAGGTGATATTCTAATAATATTTCTTCAAGATAAGTTGATTGTTCTTTGGATAACCTAAACTTTTTCCGAGTATTAACACCATTTTCATCTTCATCACTTGCTCTTGACGATGCTCTTTCCAGTTCGCTGCGGTCGTTCCCACCAGTAAAATCAGAGCTCTGTTTATTTCCGACTCAAATTATATTCACACAACTTTTGAATAGCCCAAATTTCATATGAAACGACGATGCTACACTGTTTGGCTATGTAGCTTCTTCCATACCCACCGCCGGTAGCTGGTTCACATCGAATCCCCTCGCCGCTGGTAATGTGTATGATTGAGGAAGAGGATCGGGGGAGAGGCTGCCTGAAGAAAAAGAAGAAGGAATCGGGGTAGGGTGGGGGTGGGGGTTGTAAAGAAGAAGAAGGAAAGTGGGGTTCTATCTCTCTCTCTCTCTCTCTCTATATATATATATATATATATATATATATATATATATATATATTTTAAAAAATATATATTATATATATGTAAAAATAGTATATGTATATTTTTTCTTTTTCTAAAAAAAATATACAAAAAGTATGAGTGTGGGATTTCTTTTAAAAAAACATTTATAATTTCTTTCGTGGCAATGACATGGCATTGATGTGGCACTATTTGGCGGTGACATGTCACGTGTGTAGTGCACTCTCCGTTGTGAGAGTGAGATTTGATTTTGAGGTTGAAATTAATTCAGTTGAAAGTTGTTAAGGGAAGTAATTATAAGTTAAGTTTAAGTGCTAAAGTAAGTTTTGACGGCAAGTTCAGCAGAGAAATGATGTTTTTTCTCTAAATAAATTTATAAGAAAATAAGTGTTTTGGGGAGTATAAATAATAATTTTTCATCAGTTAAAAAGTAGTTTTTCCTTAAAAATTCTTATTTGTAAAGCATTTTGAGCAATATACACTTAAAAACACTTTAAAAAGTTTTGTCACATACTAATTATTGCTCAAAAGTGTTTTTTAAATTTATTGATCAAATACAAATTGCTTCTCACCAAAAGTACTTTTTGAAAAAACGCTTTTCAAAATAAATTGATTTTAGAAGTTTGGCCACAAATTAAAAAGGATGAATACTTTCTTCTATTTCTTTTTTTTTTCTTTTTAGTTCGATATAAATAATAATTGATATTATAGTATTAATACACCATAAAATTAATTTTATTATTCAAAAAATACATCAAATCACCCCCCAACTTGTTGCCCTTTATCTTCTCCGACACCCCCCACTCCCACACTATGCACCATTTTCCATCTTCTCCAGTGCCCCCCCCCCCCACTATCTCCACCACCATTCTTCATCTTTTTCAGCACCCCCTACCCCACTACCATTCTTCATCTTCTCATCCCACCCCACCCACTTTTCCACCACCAAATTGAGTTTCGCCAGCTTTCCTTCCCCTTTCTTATTCTTTCTTGTTCAACTTTTTTTTTTAAAATTCTAAACTTAAAATTTTGAAATTTGATTTATGAAAATTTAAACTTCGATGAGATTGTATTTTGTTAGTGAATTGTCTATGGATTTCAGTTTTTTCACACAGATTCAATGATCTCACTATCACTCTTTTTAGTGTTGTGAAATTGCATTTTGATTTGTTGAGCAACAATTGTTTATCTTTCGAACCCAACTCGAATTTTGGCATAGGATACTACTGTCTATCTTTATTTGATGGAAAATTAATGCTTGATAACTTGATTGTTGTCTTCTGCTAATGTTTGAATTTGAATAAGAACCTACAATGGACAAACAAAAAAGTTGGAGAAGACAACCAAATTAAAAATAAAAAATAAAAAGTGGGACCACATAAAAATTAAAAAAAAAATTAAGTAAGATACTAAATTAAAGAATATTAAATATATTAGTTATATGTTATCAAATAAAATAATTCCACGTGTATGATTATATTAATTCATATTTTCTTTCTCTTTTTTTCACACGTTTTTTGGAAAGTGAATACACTCTCTCTATTAAAGGGTGAATTTAATTCAGTTCAAAGTTATTAAAGGGGTTATATAATTGTCCGATTAGTTTAGAGTCTAAAGTAAATTTTGGAGACAAGTTGGGGGTGATTTGATGTATTTTCCCTATTATTAATAAAGTTCATGCTGAAAGCATAGCCAATAGTTTAATGCGAAAGCACTTCTCAGAAGTGATAATAGCATGAATTATTTTTAAAATCCACTTCTTCAGAATACATACTACCATGGTTTGAAAAAAATAATATGACCTTTGGTGTTAAAAATTCACTATTATGACGGCCTATTTGTGTTTTACTTTTTGTTGTTACATTTATCATTAAAATAAAAATATTAAAGTGCATGATTATTAAAAGAATAAAAAAAAAAAATGGTGTCATTATTGATGTAACTCTTGTAACCACCATTGTCATGTTTTACCTCTTTATGCCTTTTAACTAATATAACTCATTGATGTAACTCAGGTAACCACCATTGTCATGTTTTACCTCTTTATGCCTTTTAACTAATATAACTCATGTAACGTTTAAACTATTTATATTCCCTCATTACTACCTACCTCCTTATTCTTTGTAATAAAGATTTCTTTACCTATAAATATGGTGTTTCTTCCTTTGTTGTATTGTTGTATGATGTAAGAAAGGTGAGTATTATGTGAAGTGTGGAAAAATATTTTAGTATGTAGTGAGGTGAGACTAGTTAAAGAGAGATTTGAGACACATAAAACATTCTAAGTCTCTAATTATACTTACTATACAAAAGAGAGTAATATATGTTGAAGGAAGGTGTTCTTTTGGTGGAGCTTTGGACTCTTCAACTAATTTGGAGTTGCTTGAGTATGACATTGATGGACTATTGTATCCTGAAGGGAACAAGTCAAGAGATATATTGTTGGATCGATGTATATTATGTCGCAGTGAGATTGAATCTCCTTATAGAAAGCAAGATATCTGCGTCTTATCCATGAAGATATTTATATTAATGTTTTATTTATTTTAATTTTTCAACCGTAATTTAATTATTGTGATATATTACATCAAAAATGTTAAGGAGATTCATCTTTTGTTACAATGTTAAAATTGATAATATCAAGATGGGAGATCTCAATATCACCCGCTTTAGCATCACTCGATCTCTTAAGTGTCTGACAAGTAAAATATATTTCTCTTTATTCAACTCAAGTGGAGAAAAAGTAAAAGAATTTTTCTACTTCTTGTGAAAAAAGGTTAAAACCTGCTACCTAATATTTTTTATGAATAAAATGGTATAGACTGCGTACACTCTACCCTCCCCAGACTCCGCTTGGTGGGAATATACTGGGTTTGTTGTTGTTGTTGTTGAAAGTGATACTGTCTTTCATGAAAATAAAGTGCTATTCAAATTCTTGAAAGAGTGGAGAAAATTGAAGGGAAGGTGTCTTTTAAGTCTTGAATAAAGGATTGGTGACATTGACCAACTTAAAGGATCAAACATAATTAAGTTAATTGTGGACTTGATTAATATTTTTAAAACTTTCTAATCTTTTCAAAAATACAAATCAACTCATTCCCCTTTCCTCTAAATCAATCGTCTCTCTTATCTCTCTCTCTCAAGACAGTCTCTCAACTCTTTCCCTACCAATAATTCTGCAAAATTTCTCCCTTCAAGCTCCGATGACAAATAGCTGGGCGAGTTCGTTTTCGACTTTCAACCGTTAATAGACGTGAAGAAACAGAGGAACTTGAGCCAACTTCTCCAGCGATAATACCTTCGAGTTCTTTGTCATCATATTTCTTCTTTCATAGGTTAAAAATTATGACTTACGCTAACTTCTCTTCTAGTATTTGTTAACAATTTTAATATTTCTTGCTTAAATTTGAAATATGGACTGAATAAAACCCTAATTTCTGGTATTTCTTCTCAACTCTTTTCAGTGTGAAATATAATTTTTTATTATTATTATAGTTCTTGTTGTCGAACTATTGATTTGATTTGTTGGTGAGTTTTGTTCACTGTTGATTTTCTTAGTGTACGTGTGTTGTGTTGGTGTTGCTGGGTTGATTTGTTATTTTTCTTTATAAAAATGGTGATGCAATAGATTAACCATCTGATGTAACAGATTAACCATCTAACGCAACATACTAACCATCTGACGCAATAGATTAACTATCTGACACAATAAATTAACCATCTGATGCAATAGATTAACCATCTGATGCAACAAATTAACCATCTAATCCAATAGATTGGGCATCTGTTCCAATAGATAAAACATCTTATGCAACAAATTAAATGTCTAATGTAATAGATGAACATAAAAAAATCATTCATCTATTGCGACGGACGACTCTTCTATTTGGAAGAAATCTAAACAATATTGATCCAACAGATAACTCATTTGGCAACAGATAAGTGATCTGTTTCGATAAATGTGTGGCCTGTTTTTATTGTTTTCAATGAATTAATCATCCGCTGCAATAGATATCCTACCTGATACAATAGATGAGTGATCTTTTTTTATTATTTTCAATGGATTACTTATCCACTATAAAAAGTTGGTTATATGTTGCAACAGATAACCAACCTTGCGTAACAGATGAGTGATCTATTTTCTTGTTTCCAACAAATTACTCATCTGCTGTAACAGGTTGGTTTTATGCTCCAATAGATATCCTACCTATTGCAACAGATGAGTGATCTGTCATAGTTATTTCCAAAGAATGACTCATCTGCTATTATAGGTTGGTTATATATTACAACATATAAAATTTCTAGTGCAACAAATGAGTAATTTGTTTTTATTATTTCCAATGGATTACTCATCCGTTGCAACAAGTTAGTTATATGTTGCAATAGATAACCTTCCTGGTGCAACAGGTGAGTGATCTATTTTTATTATTTCCAACAGTTTACTCATCCATTGCAATAAGTTGGTTATATATTATAACAGATAAAATACCTGGTACAATAGATGTGTGGTCTGTTGGAACTGTTATTTTACTGTTGTGCCTGTTAGATTTACTGGTATCTTTCATTAACAATGCATTAATAATTTAAAATCTATTTTATATTCCTGTTAATTTAAGATAATATGGATCCCAGAAGAAAAGAAATTGAATCAAGTCCAAGTAAAAGAACAAGTGAAGCAGCTAGGTTATATCTACCACTCTATGAGCTTGCTTAACAAGCGTTATCTCAATCAGGAGCAGAACATAATGAACATGTGGAGGAGGAATATTTCAAAAGAGAAGATCCAAATACTAATAGCCCTTCCACCAAAGAGTTGGTCAAAACCTTCAGCATTGATCGTTGTCCTGTGAGAATGCAGTGCGATGGTGCCACAGATTTAACGGGTGATTTCGTGGTTAAGTCAACCATGGGAAAATCTTTCGACGCCTTCAAAAAAATACTTTGAGAATAAAAATTGGATTTTTATTTTAGGAAAAGCTGCTTTGGGCAATATCTTGATTTGCCAGAGGACAACAATGCTCGTTTCCAAATGAAAATGATGTATGATCTTCTCAAGCATAGGTTTATGTATGAAAACAAATACAAGATGGATGAGGTATGGATAAATTAATGTGGCATGCCTATTTGTTTTGGTTGGAAGGAGTTTGTCATAGTTACTAGACTAAAATGTTATCCTCCTCCTCCTTTTCAAGTTATACCTACTCTAACCCTAAAAAAACACCCCGCACACCCAAAAAAGGTAAAGATAAGTCGAGTGATCTTGATGACCTGGTGTTCATTGTTGGTCCAAGCTTCAAAAACAAAAATTCACAAAAGCGTTGAAAGGTAAAAGACTTTTAAAGAAGCACAAAAAATCATTGTGCTTGGTTTGGTTTGTACATAATATTCTTTGGGTGATAGATTTTAACAACAGCATAAGCCTCGATTTAATAAATCTCTCTAAGGATCTTGAGGCATTTAACAACTATCCTTGGGGTTATGAAAGCTTTAAAATGACTGTCAAATATTTGCTGACTCCGTTAACGCCAAAGACAGTCAACTTATATGGCTTTTCATGGGCTTTCATGGAAAATATTTCTTTTATTATGATATAATTTATTTTCTAATTCAATATTGCTTTTGATTTATTATCGTTATGTTATAGGCTTGGGCATTTGAAGCCATTCCTTATTTAAGACAACAAGTGAACTACTAGGAAGAAGTTTCCTGTCCAAGAATCCTGAGATGGTTGTCGGCCAAAACTTACAAAAATGCAAAATTTCTTGATCTTTTTAATCCCCCGAAAGAAGCATTAAGTTTAATTCTAATCAAGTTTTTATTTTAATTAAAGATTATTTTAAATGATTTCATAATCATTCTAATATATGTACTGATTTATTTTAGATTGTCCATTTGTGGCTTGTTCTGACAAGTCGAGAGTTAAAGATGCCATTTTTTCTTACTTTACGGTTTGTACAAACTTTATCGGACCATAAGTTCGTTGATATAATAAAATAGAATTGTTTGGAGCAACAACCATCAGAAGAAAAATAATTTTGGAGGGTGGGCTTATTGTTGTAGATGATGGTAGTGGTAGTGGTAGAGGTGCTGCTGTTGGAGCTAATGATGCTGCTCTTACAGTTTTTGGAACAACAAACTATTATGATTATGATCATACTGGTTATACATATTTTTCCACTTCTAGCAAATATTTTGCATGCTAATGTCAAGACTGCAAGGCAAAACATAATGGAGTGATTAATGCTATTCATGCACTAACTACTTTTGTAAAGAAAATGACATCTAAGAGGGGTGTCATTCCATCAATGAAGATTTCATATCCATACACTCGACTAGAGACCAATGTGACTAAGAGGAGCAGAAAAGATATTTCTAGGGCATCATCAAGCATCGAAAAAAGGAAAATTGTAACTCCTCTATTTTTGTCTTGCACTGTTATTTGATGTATAAGGGCTACAGGAGAGAAGCAAGAGCTGAAGAAGGTGAATGTATATCATTTTTCTAATAAATAAACAGGCATATATCTGTTTCAACAGATGATACATCTGCTGAAAATTATCAAATAGATATATAAATTTTTTACAACTATTGTCTAACCTGTTATATCAGATGCGTTATTTGTTGCAACATATGTTCGTTTGTTTTGTCAAATCAAATAGGTTTTCATACTATTTTAATTTGTACCAACAGATGAGTCTTATATTGTAACAAATGGGTCATTTGTTCAAAATTATTGTATCGCTCTATTTTACCTGTTCGAATTTATCCCAACAGATGATCCATCTGTTACAACATAAGAATCATATAATGCAACAAATAGATAATCTATTGTATATCTTTAAATAACATTGACAATTTTGGCTTTCTAGGTGGATGTCATGGTAGAAGCTACTACTGAAGAGCATACTATCACAGTTGATAATCCATCAACTGCTTCCAAAGAAGAAGAAAAAGTAGAGTCTGTCAGTTCAGGAGAATGGAAGAATTACCCATTTGAATGGTTCAATATCTCATATGAGGCTCCTAAAAAACTAACAAAGTTAATCAATGACTATTCAGAATAGATTGTTGATGGGCTGTTAAAGCATTATGCCGCCAGGTACATAAATCAATTTTAAAGATATTGATTTATACAATTCTTGTTGTAAGAACATGACATTAACACATATAAATCATCATGTAGAAAAAAAAATGATGAACAGTACAAAGTGAACGAATCGAGTCTTGGTTTTGATATGTTCGACTTTGTTGTTGCACATCCCGAAAAGAAGAATTGGTTCTATTTGATGTCACAGTGCCAAACTTGCTGGAATGATTAGGTTTAAATGCCATATATATTACTATTAATTAATACTTTATTTAGTTACATCTATGTATTAATATTTTTGTCACGTAATCTGAAATGTTTGATAATATGTGCAGCACATCGATGTCATTTTTTACTACCTCCGAAAGAAGGACAAGTTCCAAACACAAGAACAATACAAATATACAACAGGCAATTGGTTGTACATAGTTTACTCCAATAATGCCTATGATAGGTATTGTCAATAACAATCGGAAGTTTCCCAAAATGAGGAATGCATAATCAACATCATCAAAGGTTTTAGCATTTCAGGTTGCTTACCTTGACATTTGGTCGACGAAGTGTATATCACAATCAATTGTGGTGATGAATTTCATTTTGTGTTGGATGTCATTTTTCTAAAAGAGAGGCACATCCGAGTTTATGACTCAATGTTTTAAAGGAGAAGTTATGGGCCGTCATCTGAGATATAAAAGATAGCCAAAATATTGCCTACTTACCTTGATATGAGTGGCTTTTTGGACCAAAAGGTTTGTACTGATTGATCGACGATTGAAGCACACCAGAATAAAATAGCTAATTCATTTGATTTACAATATGTTGAAGGAATTTCTCAACAAACCATTAGTAACCTGTAAGTATAAGTATCATGATTTAGTTTCATTTCATAAATTTCAAAACGCTTATATTAACTACAAGATATGGATTATATATTTTTTTAAAACCAGGGATTATGGTCTTTTTGTTGACGCTTACACTGAGTATTTAAGAGATGAATTACAAGTACCAAATAATGTACTTGATTCCAGATTACTCCACAAAATATATGATGTTCTTTTATGGAAATACGGAGAAGCAAAAGCTCAAAAACCGTACACAAGTGATATTAAAGATCCACGACGACCAAAACCAAATTTTGTAGAACAAAATGAAGAACAAATTATCCATATTGAGTTGATATTTATAGCTTGAGTCTGTGTAATACCCCAAAAAATTTTCTTCGTAAAGATTTTGTGAGAAACATATCAAGTTCTACGCTTTAGGGCGATCCATAAATTTTCTGTGTAGTATTTCTAAGACTTTGACCTACCATTAAATAGAGTATCGAATAAGATTTTCAATGATATGTAGATCATCGAAAACGAACACTCAAGCGATGAGTTACGACTATTCTGATCGAACAACGACCATTCCGATCGAACTGTGAACAGTAAAACGTGCAAGAAAAAAAGTACTGAGGCCTGGCATATTTTTTATCCAACTTTAAATGAGAATAACTCCTTGTACATAATAATCTGGGTGATCTACTATATATCAACGGAAAGCTCTGTGAGCCCTCTTTCCAATGAAATTGGTTTCATCTAATTTGTCTATCGGAGCAAAAAGTTATGGTTGATCTACTTCATCCTAACAAAGGTGAATTGTTGGGTCAACTTCAAATAACCATAAATCCTCGTACACAATGATTTGGGTGAGATACTATATATCAATGAAAATATATGAGAGTCCTCTTTCTAATGAAATTGGTTTCATCCAATTTGGATATCGGAGTAAAATGTTATGGTTGATCTGCTTCAGACTATCAAAACAGTCCACCAAAGGACAGATGCGAGAATTATTTGATTTTTAGGGGCAATTTGGTCATTCTCCCTCACTCAAAATCCGTCCAAACCCTATATTAAAGCCTATTAGAAGCATTATATGTTATATTTCATCAAATTCCCTCAAAAAGAAAACCCTGAGCTCCTACATCCAACTTCAAGAACCTCTAAAGTTCACCAATAATTCTGGAAATTTATTCAATATTCCAAGTTCCTAGTTCAAGAACTCCAAGAACCATCATTCAAAGGCACGATTAACATCTCAAAAATGAGTATCAATCTAAAGTTCATCATTCAAGGTATGTGGGGTTTTTCAACAAGAACTCTCTTTCGTTCTTGTGCCCAAAAGTAATTTTCTTTATAAAGGCATGATTTTAATTTGATTTTTATGAATTTGAAGCATGAACCCATATCTTATGATGATTATTATTAAATCTTGATGTTTACGGTTTTGAAAGATGAATTTACATGTGTGGTGATATAAAGCATGAATCTTGAATGATATTTATCATGATTTTGATATTTGGATCGTAAATCCCCATTGGAAATTCTGTTTTTTTTAGAAAGTGTGTGTTATAAACACGTAGATGTTGAATATTTGAGATATTTTGAATGATTTGACCTTTTGGTCTTAATGGAGTTGTTTTGAACTCGAGTGTAAAAGAAATCCACAACGTGGTTGATTTTGATAGATGGGAAGTATGATGGCTCTCGATGTATATTTATATATTAGTACAATTGTTTTGTTGTGGATTGTCTTTGAAATGATTTGAGCTAAGTCCGGGAGAAATCTTTAGCACCGAGTGGGAGGTATAAAGTGACCTTACTTGCCTAGAACTACGTTCCCCCATAGGTGTAAACCTGAGGCTGATTTATATAGTGATCACTAGTTTGTGTAGATTTGATATCGATAGTCCTACTCTGATGGCAAGGATAGGACAGCTCTCCCCAACGTGGGTTGTACGTTGGACTCCATGTAGCTCACATGGTTTATGTCGATTATAGGATCTCCCAGTGTGTATGTGTTTTCTTGTGTCTATGGTGAATGGTGAAGTGATTTGAAAGTGGAATTATGAAAGTTATTCTTTCGAAAGATTTAAATGATATTTACATTATGAGAATTGATATTCTTGATGAACTGAAAGTGACTGACAAATTATATGATGACTCACATGTGTTATTGTACTTATTTCATCCTCTCATGATTATGATGATTTTCTTCAGGCTATGTGAGTCTTTCATACATCCTTTATATTTCTTATAAATATTTATGATGATGATGTTTATACAACTGTATACACCCTCATATGCTTGGTATTTTTCCATGTTACTGACCCACATCTTCGTATGTGGGCTATATTTTTTTGGAATGTAGGTACAAGGTATAGTTGTACCTTTAGATCCAGTCAGTTTATGGTATCCATTCAGCAGGTGATGAGTCCTTTTGATTCAAGGGCTTGGGTTAGTTATGCAGAGTTTATAGTGTTGTATTTTCTTTATTCAGTCGTATTGAGTTGGGGTAGTCGGGAGTCATGACCCGGCTACCTACAATTAGTACTAGTAGAGGCTTCATAGACAGTCAATAGAAGTTGATTTTTTTTGTTTCAATTTTGGTTATAAAGGCAGAATTGTAATCCTGTAAAATTCTATTTTTGTATCGATCAGATTCAGAAAAGAGTTAATTTCTACTGATTTGTATGGATTTGTATTTGTACTTTTATTCAGTTACTTATGAGTTATGCCAGTAGAAGGGTTATCTTGGGGTCACTTGTGACCTTAAGCATCGTGTGACATGTCGGGACCTAATTTCGGGGCGTTACAAACTTGGTATTAGAGCCAGGTTCAAGTGTCATAGGGTGTCTATGAAGACGTGTCTAGTAGATTCTTATGAAACAGTATGGAGATGTCTGTACTTTTCTTCGAGAGGCTACAGGGCATTTAGGAAATGTTTCCCTTCTTTCAAGTCTAAGATCATGCTATAAAAAGGTTCTCCAAGAAGCTTATATAGATTCTCATCTTACTTTATTTTGGCCAACTCTGCCTCATTTTCAAGGTAATAGAAATAGTTAAGCTTAATTCTCCGTAGATAGTTATGGGATTGTAAGAGAGCTAGAAAGTATCCTGTCAGTGATTTTGAGTTCCAAAGATTGAAGTACTTTATTCATGCTCATAAAAGTCGTGAACTAAGACTAGGTTAGGTGTGCTTTTAGATTCCTCCTCAGAATCTACAATGTTAATCTATACTTCTCCCTTTATGTATTATTTTTCAGATAACATGATTCACAAGCTCCAATTCTTCCCCAGGTAATGCTTCTATATTTTCTAGAAGAAATTTCAAATGTTACACAAAGGGCTTGAGAGGAGCTCTCTAGTGTGTTAAGTTCCTTAAGTTGAAAGTTATGCCCTCATTCTTATGAGTTATTTAATTAAGACATAGTAAGGTGTATTCTTAGATCGTTGAATGTTGTGTGTCAAGTTTCTATCTCTTGTATTATGTAATCTTCATATCATTATATTTGTGAAAAATCAAAGTCTAGTGAAGCCGTGTGGGGCTCTTTCGATTCACTAGCACAGCTGCTTTGTTATTCATCTCGAATTTTTTTCAAAACTTATATTCAAAGCCTAGTGGAGTTGTGTGCGGCCTATTTCGATCCACTAGCAACTTGTAGTTCATTTTGTTCCTTGTGCTGGCTGAAAATGTGGGATGTGGAGGTGTAGTAGTAAGAAGGATGGTAAGTATGATTTGTTGAGCATAAGTATAGAGCAATCCCTTTTTGCATGCAATTGGGTTAATAAGAAGTGATATAGTTTGTTCGGAGTATGAAATGGGTGTTGACAGTATTTGTATGACAGAGGGTATAGGTTAGTGATGGAAGTACTCGGTGGGTAAGTGTTGTTAATCTAGGCACTCTCCAGATTGCAAGAGGAAGTTAAGTTAAGACATAGAGAGCTATGAACTAAGTTAAGTTGTGTATGAAGGATAGATAGTAGTGACGGGTGAAAGAAGGATGTGTTAATGGATTGGGAATAAGATAAGCTATATGATTATGATCAATTATTATTATTATGAAGTTTAAATGGGCTAGCATTTATTGAGGATTGTTTTAATAGTTTCTAAGTGGAAATTTCATGCGAAAAGTTTTAAGTTATATTGTGTGCTAAAAGTTAAGTTTGAATGATTGGTGATCGTGAAGGTGACTGTGATGATTTTTTGATTAATGGTATTAGTTGTTAGGAAGTGATCTAGTAGGCTTGAATAGTGGATATAAGAGCCTAAGTTTGGTTGATTCGTGATTAAGTTTGATGTTATGTTTATGATGAGAAAGTTCACCCAATATATTATGGGACTGCTTTAATTTCGAGGATTAGTGTATGACTGTAATGGTTGAGCTTCTTAGATGTGATTTTGATTCTTATGGTTTAGAAATATAAGTTTACAAGCATAATTTTAATAAGAGATAACAGAGGTAGTGTGGTCCGTTGAGGATGAGAAAAATTTGAGTTGAGCGTTAGACTCTAAGATTGAAATTCTGAAGTTGAGCTGAAAGTGTTGAAGCTCTAGATGGTGTATGTTTATTTTGAGCTAAGCAGTAATGTGAAGTAAGATTAAGATTAAGCTTTCATGTATATTGTGGTAATTTGAAGTTTTAAGTGGTTATCTTGAGGGATTGTGGTGTACATATTTCAGATTCTGGAAGCTAGTTATGCTTCAATTCCTAAAATTCTACTAAACGATCTTTATTTTCCAAGTATTCTAGCTGAGTTAATCAGAATAGTATAGTGTACCTTCTCATTTATCATTCATCGTGTCATCCAAATATCTTAGGAATGAAATCATTTCCATACGGAGCATCTCAGTAGTTACGAGTATAGCTCTGTTCGTGCGTCATGAATTTGTTTGTGCGTCATGCGTATGATCTAATTCATAGGTGCCCCATGCACAGTCTTAGTGGCCCTGTGCAATAAGTGTTGTAGAGGAACATAGAGTCCTAAGGGGGAGATACCCCGTGACTTCTTAAAGCTTTCGTGTTTTAAACACATCTAGTTCATGCTCAAGTTGTCATTACGAGACTTGAATTAGCTATTGTTGA
The DNA here is from genome assembly GCA_030864225.1 of Capsicum baccatum var. pendulum. NCBI lineage: Eukaryota > Viridiplantae > Streptophyta > Magnoliopsida > Solanales > Solanaceae > Capsicum > Capsicum baccatum. Next base: position 65,892,321 of record CM061558.1, on the reverse strand, counting down.
ATACGCATTCATACATTCCAGATTCAGTTCAGCTAGATATTTATGCGTCAGATATACATGTTCAGTATGAGGACTAGGAAACTATAATTCCAATCGTGCCGATATGTCTCAGACGTTCGCGTCCCTTAAGAAGGTCAGTTGATCAGTGCTTTTATCCTATCAAGCGACATTCGAGGACGAATGTTTCCAAGGGGGAGATAATGTAATACCCCGAAAAATTTTCTTCATAAAGATTTCGTGAGAAACGTATCGAGTTCTATGCTTTAGAGAGATCCATAAATTTTCTGTGTAGTATTTCTAAGACATTGACCTACCATTGCGTATAGTATCGAATAAGCTTTCCAAAGACATGTAGATCATCAAAAACGGACACTCGAGTGATGAGTTACGACCATTCCGATCGAACTATGACAATTCCGATCGAACTGTGAACAGTAAAACGTGTAGGAAAAAAAGTACTGAGGCCTGGTGTATTTTTTCTCTAAATTTAAACATTCATAACTTCTTGTACATAATGATCTGGGTGATCTACTATATATCAATGGAAATCTCTACGAGTCCTCTTTCCAATGAAATTGGTTTCATCGAATTTGTCTATCGAAGCAAAAAGTTATGGTCGATCTGCTTCAGCCTATCAAAAGTAAATTTTTGGGTGAACTTCAAACGATCATAACTCCTCGTACACAATGATCTGGGTGACATATTATATATCAACGGAAATATATGAGAGTCCTCTTTCTAATGAAATTAGTTTCATCTAATTTGAATATCGGAGTAAAACGTTATGGTTGATCTACTTCAGACTGTCAAAACAGTCCACCAAAGGACAGAAGCGAGAATTATTTGATTTTTAGGGGCGTTTTGGTCATTCTCGTCACCCAAAATCCGTCGAAACCCTATATTAAAGCCTATTAGAAGCATTATATTTTATATTTCATCAAATTCCCTTAAAAAGAAAACCCTAAGCTCCTACATCCAACTTCAAGAACCTCCAAAGTTCACCATTAATTCTGCAAATTTATTCAAGATTCCAAGTTCCTAGTTCAAGAACTCCAAGAACCATCATTCAAAGGCACGATTAATATCTCAAAAATGAGTATCGATTTAAAATTCATCATTCAAGGTATGTGGGATTTTTCAACAAGAACTCTCTTTCGTTCTTGTGCCCAAAAGTAATTTTCTTTACAAAGGCATGATTTTTATTTGATTTTTATGAATTTGAAGCATGAACCCATATCTTATGATGATTATTATGAAATATTAATGTTTATGATTTTGAAAGATTAATTTACATGTGTGGTGATATAAAGCATGAATCTTGAATGATATTTATCATGATTTTGATATTTGGGTCGTGAATCCCCATTGGAAATTGTGTTTTTTTAGAAAGTGTGTGTTATAAGCACGTTGATGTTGAATATTTGAGATATTTTGAATGATTTGACCTTTTGGTCTTAATGGAGTTTTTTTGAACTCGAATGTGAAAGAAATCCACAACGTGGTTGATTTTGATTGATGGGAAGCATGATGGCTCCCGATGTATATTTATATATTACTAAAATTATTTTGCTATGGATTGTCTTTGAAATGATTTGAGCTAAGTCCGGGAGAAATCTTTAGCGTCGAGTGGGAGGTATAAAGCGACCTTACTTCCCTAGAACTACGTACCCCCGTAGGAGTGAGCCTGAGGCTAATTTATATAGTGATCACTAGTTTGTGTGGATTTGATATCGATAGTCCTACTCTGATGGCAAGGAAAGGACGGCTCTCCCCAACGTGGGTTGTACGTTGGACTCCATGTAGCTCACATGGTTTATGTCGGTTATAGGATCTCCCAGTGTTTGTGTGTTTCCTTGTGTCTATGGTGAATAGTGAAGTTATTTGAAAGTGGAATTATGAAAGTTATTCTTTCAAAAGATTTAAATGATATTTACATAATGAGAATTGATATTCTTGATGAACTGAAAGTGATTGACAAATTATATGATGACTCACATGTGTTATTGTACTTATTTCATTCTCTCATGATTATGATGATTTTCTTCGGGCTATGTGAGTCTTTCATACATCCTGCATATTTCTTATAAATATTTATGATGATGATGCTTATACAACTGCATACATCCCCATATGCTCGGTATTTTTCCATGTTACTGACCCACATCTTCGTATTTGGGCTACATTTTTTTGGAATGTAGGTACAAGGTATAGTTGTACCTTTAGATCCAGTCAGTTCATGGTATCCAGTCAGCAGGTGATGAGTCCTTTTGATTCAAGGGCTTTGGGGTAGTCGAGAGTCATGACCCGGCTACCTACAGTCAGTACTAGTAGAGGATTCATAGATAGTCCGTAGAGGTTGATGTATTTTATTTCAATTTTGGTTGTAAAGGCAGAATTGTAATCCTATAAAATTCTATTTTTGTATCGATCAGATTCAGAAAAGATTAATTTCTGCTAATTTGTATGGATTTGTATTTTTATTCAGTTGCTTATGAGTTATGCCAGTAGAAGGGTTAGCTTGGGGTCAATTGTGACCTTAAGCACCGTGTGACGTCTCGGGACTGGATTTAGGGGTGTTACAGTCTGTCAATGTAATAACCTATCCTCCTTGGTTAACTAGTTGATTTATTTGTAGAGTAGATCATTTGTACCCATAATAATCCATTTACATTTCACTTATTTGTTGAGTTATTTCATGTAATTTCCGATGGCTTTGATTTATTTTATATTGTCTATGAATATAATTTAATCATTTGTTTTGAACTTGTTAATTGAAATGGAATACTAAATTCAAATATTGCAACAGATAATACATCTGCTACAATAGACGATATATCTTATCAAACAAATTTAGACATATATTGCAACATGTAAGTCATCTGCTGGAAATTTTATAACAGGTCTTCCTACTTTTTTTATTTGCAACAGATTATATATCTATTGCGATAGACAAACTGAGAAACAACTGCATAATGCAACAGATGACCAACCTATTGCAACAGATAATCAATCTGTCACAATAGGTATGATATTTGTTACAACAAATAAACAATCTGTTGCATTATAAAAATTTAACTTTCGCCAGACATAAAAAATTGCCACTATAATGTGAAGTGAACAAAGTGGTTTGAAATAAAAAATTGTTATCGTGTTCGTCTTTGTCTTTGTACATATTCTTCTTTATACATGAGCTCTAACCATTTAGTTAGTACCCCATAAGACCAGACCTTTTGCATCCTTTCCATAATGGCATCGCATATACCGACTATTTCTATGTCGGTCAGCAAACACTTGATGTATGAAAGCCAGTACGGCCCGCATGCGGCACCGATTTTATTTTTTTGAAGGTGGATGTTCTTATTTCGGCCTGTAAAATCTCATGATTTCTTCTTCAAGACTTTTTCCAACAAATGATCCATCAATTTACTCTGTGTCAATAACCTGGGGAACAACTTCAAGAGTGGTTGCACATGGGTTAAAAATGTGGCCTCCCTAAAGGAAGGTAAGTTACAATCATAAACCTTAATCTTTCCCTCGTCGAGTAGTATCTCAACACTGAGAAAATGTTTGAATTCCACGTTCATGATTGCAAGGATTCTCTTTTCCTTAGTCCAACTCTTGCCGTGTGGATATGACCTCTTTACTCTAACGTAGTTAATCATGTCTTCATCCAATTTGAATACAGAAACTAACTGATCAATCTCCGGCCACCGGGACTAGATTTCCAACAGAGACTCTCATACCTACTCTTAAAATTATTGTTGAAGTTGAGGTCCATTATCCTATCGGCAGAATCATAAGCATTTAGGTATGCTAATTGCCTACCCCTCATGAGGCAGAGAATTTCATCAACATACTGTGGTATAAGAAGACAATTTTTAAATAGGTTAGTAATTGTAAAAAATAAAAATACAGTGGAAAGATTCTGTTTTAAAGGGTTCTAGAAATTAGTTCATAGATTACCCAGCTAACGCAACTTAAGCAACAAATGTGTATTATGTTACAATAGAATACCTAGCTGTTGGAACAGATTACACATCTGTTATGTAGCTTCTTCTTCATGGAGTAGATAGGAAGTCTAGGTTAGCAAAAGTAAACTTATATTGTCCACGTACCACTCATGTATATTTGTAATACTCGTGAAGTCTTGGGCGACAAATAAATGTATGGTGTATTCTTGTGGAACCTTCATCTCATCAGTCATATCTTGCAGTTTCTTCTTCTCTTCGTTGCCAAGTGCCACATATATGTCCACGTTCTACAGTGGCCCCTGAACTTTAACAACTCTTGGAGTGGGAGGAGTTGTAATTTTTTCTGTATTCGGAATGGAGAGTATTTGGCTAATGTTTCTTCTCTTCCTTTTAACTGCCAATGTAGGAGTGTATGGATCCCTCACTTTCTTGGATGGTATAACACCCCTCCTGGATTTTAACTCCTCAGTATCTTCAATAATAGCCTCTAATTTTTCAAGAAGTTTATCCTCCCAGTCCTTGCATACTCTGCATTTGCAATAAGAACATGAGGGCGAAGAGAGGTGAGAGGGACCTATGCAAGGAGTGTTTTCAAAAGTATTTATCTTTTCCTGAGCACAAAAATGCTCATAATCACAACTGGAAACAACATCAACATCAATATGGCTACTACTATCATCAACAACTCTACCAGCAACACCCCCAAAAGAAGTACCCGAATCAGTTGCAGTAGGTTTGTCATGAAAATCTTAAACATTAGGCTAACCTTGACTAACTACTCTCTTATGGCTGTTGCTTCATCCAATTCCTTCTTTATTAGCTCCTTCATTGGGTCTGCTATTATATCAACAAGACCTAGAATGATAAAAGAAGTCATCCCCAACTCCTGCTTAGTAGGCACGATCCAAGGATGCACAACCTATAAAAAAGACAGAAGGTATTTAAATCACATAATAATAATTTTCAATCAATTGGGTTACATGTTAACACAACCAACTTATGCAACAGATGATCTATCTGCTACAATAGCTGATCTATATGTCACAACAAATTGATCATATGTTGCATCAGATTACCCATCTATTGCATGATTTGTAGTAGATGGGTAATCTATTAAGTCAGGTTCAGGGAACCGGAACAACAGATGGTTAATCTATTGTGAAATATGAATCATCTATCATAACAGATTACCCATCTGTTGCACTAGTTATAGTTGACGGGTAATATGTTGCAATAGACGACCCATCTGTTTCAATATATTTCTTTGAGGCAAATTATTTTAGTTGAAAAAAGATGTACTTCATCATCAAGAGGGTTAATGAGATCAGCCTCACTATTTTTTTTGCTGCTCTTTGCAGCCAACCACCTAAGGAGCCTTGGATGAGAAACCTCATTCGGGTAATCCTTGAACTACTTTTGGAGGGGAGAAATGACTTCAAATGCCCAAGCCTAAAAAATATAAATAGAAACCAAGAAAAAAAGTCATACTAATTATATTCAATATAAATTAAAGGATGAGTAAAAATAGTGATTAATTTTACCATAAAAGCCCAAGGAAAGCCGTATAATATGATCGTCCCTGTGGATAGCTTTGTCAGTAAGTATTTGACAGTCAAGTAGTAGCTGTCATATCCCGAGGGATAATTGTTGAATTTCTCAAAATCATCAGCAAGTGCCAACAAATCATCTTCTATAACTTTCCTGACATCTCTTGCCAATATAACAAAATGGACAAACCAAACTAAGAACAATTTCTCCCTGCACTACTTTGGTATGGATTTATCCTCAAGATCTGCTATCAAATCCCCCGCTTTGTAGCTACGTTTGACAATGACCAACAACCCATCTTTTTTTCCTTGCATTTATTGGACCTTTTGTGGGGTGTTTTCATGATAAGAGGTTCTTCTGGACGATCGCATCTCAAGCCTGTCACTATGGTAAACTCTTTCAATCCAAAATAAAACGGCATGCCACAGTAGTTGATCCAGATTTCATCCATATTTTTTTTGCCCTCCTTCAAATCTTTATCAACCCCCGCATACTTGATCCTGCTCTTGAGAAGACCATATACCATGCTAATTTGGAAACAGAAAGTTTGGTCATCAGGCAGCTTAAGAAAGTATGCAAAGTAAATCCTCTTACAAAGTTCGTCCATATTTTCATTCTTCATAATACTCCTAAATTCATCAAAATATTTCCCCAACTGACATTTAAGTACGAGATCATCGCTTACTTTTGAATGGTAATCTATTAGCATTGCAACTCAAAACCCATCAATACTAATGGTTTTGACAGGATCATGCTGGGATTTCGATATTAATTCATGCCCCATTGGTGAGAAGAAGTTCTCACTTTCCTTAACTTTTTTCCCTGACTGAGATTATTCAGGAAGATCCTCTGAATCTATTTGTACTCTAGCCTTTTTTGTTGGGTGGTCAAAAGTTAATCCACTTTCAGTTTCTTTTCTTTTGGGAGACATCTTTTAACTACAAACAACAGAAAATAAAAAAATAGAATAAATTTGATGTCTACATATTTTTGTAAAAAAGGTAAAACAAATTTTAATAAATTATTATACGCCACATTACACAAAAATACTCCAATGGATAACCCATCAGTTGAAAAAAATAGTGAATCTGTTTGAACACCTATTTAATATCTCCCAATAGATCTTCTACCTGTTGCAACAGATGGACCACCAATGCCACCACCAATGCCACCAAGACCAACAACAATGCCAAGACCTCCAACACTACCACCAATGCCACCAATACCAATACCAATACCAAGACCACCGACACCACCACAAAACCATAAATACCGACACCACCACCAACAACCACCAAAAATACCACAAATACCATCCAACAATACCATGACAGTCAACAAAACACTGTGACAAAAACTAGGGTTTTCTCAGGTGCTTCCTATATTTTTAGCATCAAAACTCAAAATTGTTAACCCATTCTCAAAGATAATACAACTAAAAGTCTTTTTTTCTATCATTAACTAAAAATACCTAATTCTTAGAATAAATAATAAAATTTAGAACTCTTCTCGAACTCTGTTAGCTGTAAAGACAGAGAAATGATGGATACAAGTGAGAATGAAGTCACAAATAACAACTATGTGGTAGGAAAAGGAAAGAAAATCGACCTATTTTGAAGGGCTGAGTAATATGTTGAGTAATTGTTTTTTGTATTATTGAGAGAAAGACAGAGACGAGCGAGAACTTGATATTTGAAATGAGAAAAAGTTTTTCCCGTAAATGGATGATTTGTATTGGTTGCTTTGTAATTTTGGTAAAGAATGACAAGTTTTGAAATTATTAATTTGGTCCAAATTGATCTTAATTAATTTTTAAGATTTTAAAAGATATAGTTTTTAAAATATTAAGTTAATGAGAATCTTTTCAACTCAGAGTGATCGATCGATGACTCAGGTCAGGATGAACGCAATACCAACACCATGTAATTGTAAAAACTCAATTGAAGTTGTAGTTGACCCTATGAACTTATTCATCACTAGTTCTACCAAAATCAATTTAGGTACTCACTTAACATTAAGTTAATGAAAATCTTTTATACTTAGAGTGATCAACTGATGACTCGGGTAGGGATGAATGTAATACCAACACGATGCAGCTGCAAAGACTCAATTGAAGTTGTTGTTGACACTATGAACTCATTCATCCCTAGTTCTAGAAAAATAAATTTAGGTACAAGATTAACAATAAGTTAATGAGAATCTTTTCAACTCAGAGTGATCGATCACGACTCGGGTTGGGATAAACGCAATACCAACACCATGCAATTGCAAGGACTCAATCGAAGTTGTAGTTGACCCTGTGAAATCATTCATCATTAGTTCTAAAAAAATAAATTTAGTTACTAGATTACAATTAAGTTAATGAGAATCTTTTCAACTCAAGGTGATTGATCAATGACTCAGGTCGAGATGAACGCAATACTAACACCATACAATTGGAAAGACTCAATTGATGTTGTAGTTGTCCCTATGAACCCATTCATCCCTAGTTCTATAAAAATTAATTTAGGTACTTGCTTAAAATTAATTTAATCAGAATCTTTTCAACTCAGAGTGATCGATCGACGACTCGAGTTGAGATGAACACAATACCAACACCATGCAATTGCAAAGACTCAATTGATGTTGTAGTTGACCCTATGAACTCATTCATCCCTAGTTCTACAAAAATCAATTTAGGTACTAGCCTAACATTAAGCTAATGAAAATTTTTTCAACTTAGAGTGATTGATCGACGACTTGGGTCGAGATGAACGCAATACCAACACCATACAATTGCAAAGAGTCAATTAAAGTTGTTGTTGAATCTATGAACTCATTCATCCCTAGTTCTACTAAAATTAATTTAGGTACTATCTTAACATTATGTTAATGAGAATCTTTTCAACTCAGAGTGATTGATCGATGACTCAGGTCAGGATGAATGCAATACCAACACTATATAATTGCAAAGACTTAATTGATGTTATAGTTGACCCTATGAACTCATTCATCCCTAGTTCTACCTAAATCAATTGCAATGAAATTTGTTGCAACAAATGACTGAGCTATTGGAATTTTTAAAATAGATATTCATATCTGTTACAGCAGATGACATATCTGATTTAATTATCAAATAGATATTTGCATCTGTTGTGACAAATGGCTGAGCTGTTAAAAATTTTTAAACAAATATTGATATCTATTGTAACAGATGACATATCTGATGACCCTACGAAATGGACATTTTCTCTATTATTATAGATGACTGAGCTATTGCATTTGTTCAAAAAGATATGATATCTGTTGCAACAGATGACATATCTTTTTGGAAATATTTTTTTTTTAATTTTAAAGTAAACTTCTGTATGAAAGAAGATTGAGAGATAAAATAGTACTACTAAAGGTGGTAAAAAATATTTCTTGGATAACTCAAAAATCTCATTGAGTAATCTTGTCTTTTCAATGTCACCTTTCTTCCTCGAGCCCCTTAAGTTATTAATGGATATTTAAACCATAAATTATCTCATCTCTCATTCAACACTAAATTTATTTTATTTATCTCTTATTTTTTTCTTTCTCTCCCCTTTAGGGTTATCACAACCTTTTTTCTCTTTTCTGTCCTCTTTCTCATATAAATTCTTTTGGATCTAAACTGATCCTTATCTTTCCTCGACTAAAATTATTATTTTGATCCCTTTTGACATTATAGGTAAGGTATAGTTCACTATTACTCTTTCATTCTTGTCTTCTTCTTTGCAAGTTATTTATATCTATTTTTTATTTAATTACCATTTACCCATGTCATATTTATTTAAAAAAATTAAAGGAACTTTTAGTGTTGAATAAATGAACCACATTTTTATTATAATATACAAAAAAAGTCATCTGTTGGGAGAAGCTTAAAAGCCTTGTTGGCAGTATTATTTTTTATATGTATTTTGTTTTTTTCTTTATTGTTGATTCTGTTATTAATTTTGTTTTTGGGGTTGGTATTGTTGGAACTTATTATGTGGTTTTGTTGATGGTGTTGGAAGAAAGGATATAGCTTCTTCATTGTCGATGTTTTTTATTTGTTGTTTCTTTGTAGTTTATTCTGTTGTTGATGTTGCAACTGATGGAGCAACTATTGGAACAAATCAAACCACTAGAAAGGATAGTTTTATGTATTCCAACAGACTTCACATCTGTTGCAACAGACTAAACATTTATTGCAATAAAATTCACATCTGTTCTAACAGATGGATATTGTTCTTTTTATTCTTCTCTTGTTTGAGATCAATTTTACCTCTTCTTTGTAGATATAAGGAACTAAAAATTGATCAAATTTTTCCCAATAACACAAAATGCTACAATAAAGATGGGTTTGGAGGAATAAGCTACTTGCAGATAGAAACACTTCATATATGGGAGGTATGTATTACTGATAATGTTATCATAAAAACACACGTAAAGTACACTGATTTTATGAATGTTGCTTTTACCATTTTGTCTTTGATCATTTAAATAAGATATTTGATAGGTCCAATTTGATAAGGCCGAGGTAGGTCCAATTTGATAAGGCTGAGGGACCATGAATATGGTTCTGATACACTGTTAAGATTTAGGGTCGGTTGTTGCTCATGTTTATGTGTCAAGCATTGTGAAGGGATCTAGTTTTTGGTGTCATTGTAAAGAGATTCAATAGCGATTGGACTAACTTTTAGGGTACATTGGACTCTGAGAAGGCCTTCAAAGCCTCCCACTACTTCAACTAGGAACGAAAATCAATATAATTAGTTTCCTAGCCTAAATTTATATGGTTGGGTTGCTCGGGGTGATGATTATAGGTCAAAAGGTACGGTAGGAGAATACCCATAAGGGAAAATGGGGGGTTTATTAAAGACTATGTAATCTCAGAGCTAATTGAAAAGAAAACATAAGGTAGAAAGGAACTTCTAGTGAATATGACCGATGAAACTGACTTAGAATATGAGAAATCTGAATCAAGTGCAAATATGAAAGTGTATCTGGTAATGAAAAATCCATCTATTGTTTCTCTGAAAGAAAAATAGTGCAGATTGTCTCTTTGCTAGGAAGTTGTGTCTAAGTAGCGTGGTCGGGATTATCACCTAGATAGAAAATAGTATAAGACCAAGAAAGTAGCCTCGCGAGCATCAAGGGTTGAAATAATATACAGTAAGGGTTGAAATGATGTACAGTAAGTCTAGAAAACTTGCGCCAATAATAGCTGCAATTAAAATAAGGAATCTAAGAGAAGGCTATAATTTCTAAATTTTAAATTGCATCCTATGCCTTCTTGTTTGTATTTTCGATTAGGTCCACTGTTGTTGACCTGATCGAAACCACAAACAAGTTTGAAAGGAAGATTGAGTATCATTACTTCCTTAGAAATATGGATATAATTGATTGTGTTTTTTAGCCTTATTATGCTTTCAACATATCTTAGAAAAGATTAGAGGCTTTGTGTAGTATGTGAATCTTGATAATTTTCAAGCTTTCCTCCAGCTTGTCGATTTGGTATTCAAGCTTGTCGTTATCATCTTTGAAGTTGGTATAGGGTTTTTGATCTTTTTTGAGCTCGATCAGAAATAATTTCATTGATGTTATGCCATTGTAGAATTCCTTCAGAACACACTTTATTCAGAAACCTTAAATAATACATAGAGGGTCTCTATGTTTGTTTTAAGTCAAAATGTGTTGATGTACATGCAAGCAGTGGTTTCAATAGTTGAATATCTCACTTTTATCAAGCGTTGCTCAATAAAATTTCTCAACCAACCTTCAAGAGATTTGATAAATTAATTAGCAAGGAGTTACGTAATGTTTGATCTAAACTGACTCTACCAAGCCTATCAAATATTACGTAACTCAAGGCTCATTACCCTATAAAAAACCTTTGCCCGAGTTAGTGCACAAATCAAAGAGCTCAATCTCTCAGCCTTTCTACTGATCTCTCTTCTCCCATATAGATGATAAGATATCTACCATGCAAAAGTCTACACCGTCGCCAAAACTTCTTACCACAGCAAAAGTCTTTAGAAGGCATGACTAGTAATCTCTCAATATCATTGTTATGACTTTCTTGACGTCTCTTGCAATTATATTGGAATGGACAAACTAAGTTAAGAACAATTACTCGTTATGTCCATTCCAATATATTGGAAAGAGACATCATGATAACTATAAAAATGATGTTGAGAGACTACTAGTCATGCCTTCTCAAGACTTTTGTTGTGGCAAGAATTTCTAGCGAAGGTGTAGACTTTTGCATGGTAGAAATCTTGTCCTCTATGTGGAAGAAGATTGATTAGTAGAAAAGCTGATTGATTGAGCTCGTTTGATTTGTGCACTAACATGGGCAAAGGTTTTGATAGGCTAATGTGCCTGGAGTTACATAACATTTGATAAGATTAGTAGAGTCAGTTTAGATCAAACGTTACGAAACTCCTTGCTAATTAATTTATCAAGTCACTTAAAGGTTGGTTGAGCAAGATGCATTGAGTAACGCTCGATAAAAGTGAGATATTAAACTGTTGGGACAACTTGACTGTGCATCAACACATTTTGACCTAAAATAAACATAGCGACCCTCCATGTATCATTTAAGGCTTCTGAATAAAGTGTTCAGAAGGCTTTCTACAATGCCACAACCTTGAAGGAAAAAATATTCCTAATCGAGCTTACAAAATACCATCAACTTTATACCAACTTCAAATATGACAACGACAAGCTTGAATATCAAATTGACAACCTGGAGGCAAGCTTGAAAATTATCAGGATTCACAAACTACAACAAGCCTCCGATCTTCTCCAAGATATGTTGAAATATGCTAAGGCAAGAAAACACAATCAATTAATCCATATTGCTAAGAAAGTAATGATACTCAATTTGCCTTTCAATCTTATTTATGGTTCCGATATGGTCAACAATAGTGGATTTAATCGGAACCATAACCAAGAAGGCATGGGATGTAATTTAAAATTTAGAAATTGAATCCTTCTCTTAGAGTCCTTATTTTAACTGCAGATGTTGTTGGCACAAGTTTTCTAGACTTATTGTACATCATTTCAACCCTTGATGCCCACGAGGCTGCTTTTTTGGTCTTCTGCTATTTTCTATCTAGGTGATCATCCTAATAATGCTTCCTAGTCACAGCTCCCTAGTAAAGTGTCCATCTGCATTATTTTTCTTTGATATAAACAACAGACGGATTTACATTATTGGATACACTTTCATATTTGCACTTGATTTGGATTTCTCATGTTTTAAGTCAATTTCATCAGCTAGATTCGCTAGAAGTTCCTTTCTTCCTTATGTCGCCTCTTTAATTAGCTTTCAAATGATATAGTCTTTAATAAACTCCCCTTTCCTTGTAGACATTCTCCTTTGGCTCCTTCTAGCGTATAATTATCTTCTCGAACAACCCTTCTATATAAATTTAGGCCAGGAGAATTTCTATTGGTTTTCCATTTTTGTTTGATGCAGCGCGAGGCTTCGAAGGCATTCTTAGAGTCCAATGCACACTTAAAGTTAAGTCCAATCACTATTGGATCTCTGAAATGATACCAAATATTAATCCCTTCTCAAACCTTGACACGCATAAACATGAGCAACAATTGTCAATAATTCATAATAGGTATCAGCACCATCCTCATGGGGCCCTCGGTCTTATCAATTTGAATCCATCAAACTTAACTGTACAATGTAGGATCTTATTTGAATGATCAGTGCCTAATCAATTAAAAACTGTATTCACAAAAACATTGTACTTTGTATGTGTTATACCGTGACCTTATCAGTAATACATAATTCTCACACATGAAAGTGGATCCATCCATCTGTACGCACTTTATTCTTCCTAGCCTATTTATGGATGAACTCCCGATCACTAACCTGTTCAAATTATCAGATAATTATTGACATCTATTATGATAGATGATCAATTTGTTACAACATATGACTTATCTATTTGAAAAATCAAACAGATATATGCATCTGTTGCAATAGTTTTAATATTTTGTAAATTATCTGACAGATATAATGTATTTTGCAACAGATTACCCATCTGTTAGATTTATTTTAAAGTAATTTTTTTTTCAAAATACAATAAAGATAAAATGTTTATTTAGGTCCGTTTTTCTAATTTAAATATTCAAAAATTCGTCAGTTTTATTTAATTAAGGGATGGATGAATAGTCGTGGCTTTTTGACTAACCCTTTCCTTTATAAATAGGTCCTTCCTTACTTGTTCATTCTACTACTGCACTTCTAGCTATGGCTGATCCAGATCCATACAAGAAGATTTATATCGAGTTCTTTCGAGAACTTTGAAGGCCGTACAATGAACTCCAGAGGGATTTGGCCAATTTTAGAGCAAGGATGAGGAGGTTTCTGCTGCTGCCAGATGAAAATTGTCCTTCAGACAATGAAAGTAGTAATAGTAATACTTATAATAATAATAATAATTATTATTATTATTATTATTATAATAGTAGTAATAATAAATAGGTTATGCTTTTCCTTTTTTATATCGAATCTACCTAAGGGACTCAAATATCTTGGTTGACTTTGCATTTTTAATCCTTATTTAATATTTAATTTTCATTCTATTTATTCCTTATTCTCAACAAGTCTATAGTTGGAGGAAGAGATTGAGCGTTTGTGGCAACGGATGAACCATATGTTGCAACAAATGGTTAATCTGTTGCGACAGATGGATCATATGTTGCAACAGGTGATTATTAATAAAAAGGGTTATTATTATTATTGAGAAGGTAAAAAGTTTTTAGTCATGACTTTTTGATTATTTCATATGAAAAATACTTTGTAAAATAAGAAAATAAATGATAAACCCAATTTATAAACGTAAAAGAACGATTATTTAATTTTAATAACTTATCGTGACTTTTCGACATATTTGTTTTTAAATCTATTTTTTAATTTATATAATAAAAAAGTCACCTAATTTGGATTAAATATATGATGATTATTAAAAAAGATAGCTTATATGTGCAACAAATAGATTATCTAATTCAATAGATTATCGATTTGTTGCAACAAATAGATTATCTGTTATTACAGATGGGTTATATAATACAACAAATATATAATTGTAATACCCCATATTTCTCAAGCTTAACTTAACTCTCAGTTCATGAGTTATTCAATATAAAAATTTTAAAATGCTCAATATTTTTCAGTTTAGAGCCTGGCATTCCGTAGGAAATTGAGTTAGCTTTCCAACAATATAAAATTCACCTAAATCCGATAACCAGGTAAGAAGTTATGGCTACGTTAAGTTTCAGTCGTTAAACACCGCCATTTAGGCCAGTAGCGCGTCGCAGAGTATGTCAAAATGTCAATTGTCAGTTTCCAGTGAAGTACCGCGATATCGGCATATCACACTATAACATATTTTCATATTTGTCAATTTTCAGTGTACCAACATGATTCCACCGCGTCAAGGTGAACATTCAAGTCCCAACCAAAGGGACAACATGATACCACTGCATCGCACCACCATGCATTTTCCTAGTTGGCAATTTCCAGAGACACGGTGTGATAGAGCCACGTCGCGCCAGGTGCCTATTTTGGAAAATTTAAATGAAAATGAAATGTTTTGTCCAAGATTAAAAAAAATTTTCCCATGATTTTAACACACCTAGATATGGGATTTAATCCCTAAAAATGTTTTAAATCATTACTCACTCAATTTATCCCCAAATTAAATGCATTCTCTCTCAAAACTACAAACCCTAGCTTTAAGAAATCACGAGTAATCTCAAAGGATTCACCAAGAACTTCAAGAAATTCACAAATTAAGGTATGTTAGGTGTTCATCTATGGGTTACCCATAGAGTCCACAAATCCATTTTCAATCTATAAGATGGTTGAGTTATGAACTTTCATGCTTGAATTGAATTGAATTTAAGTTATTGTTGTGTTTTAGTCTACGATTAAATTACAGGATTTTATGAAATTAATCATTATATGTGTTGAATTACATGATCTTCATGATAAACCCTTTAATTTGCAAGTTGATTGATGTAGCCATGATGACTATATATTTTGATTATTGTATAACCTAAGCATGCTCTCCAAGTGTTTGCTAAAATGCCTATGTGAAGTAGATAGTGGAATCTTGAAATGTCATTATGTGATCCCAATCATGTACAAGCTTATGCCCTAAAAGTGTTTAATGAAATGCCTTTATGAATGAATTTTGGATAAGTATATATTGATCATGCTATGCTTTATTTTCATGCTATCGAGTCCTGGGAGTATTTAATACTCGACAATTTAGCTGTGTACCTAGAGCCAATGTCATTTACAGAATAGTATCAGTCATGTCCCAATCAGTAGAATCCAGTCAGTTACAGAACTCTGTAAAACTCAGTTTATTATAGAGCTCAGGAAAACTCAATAAACTCAGTCTCAGTCCAGTTCAATATACTCAATGTGTTATTCAGTTGGGAGTAGGATTCAGCACTGAGTAAACCCAAGGATGGGGGATCACCTGCCAGTAGAGGGTGTGATCTGTAGAATCAATCCTTGCATTCCAAAACTACGTAGCCAGTGTAGGTTAGGACATCAAACCTACCAGTTGAGGGTTGATGAGGTATTTTAACCTGCCAGATGAGGTTTCCACCATTATCATTAGAGTACCTACTGATGTTGGGCGTATTTACACGCCTAAGCACCATAATTTACCCATGTTTTAGCTAAGTTTTGAGGATAAAATATATAATTCTTGCACTTTTAGTCCATTTTCCTTTAAGTAAGCTGACCTACGTGATTAGCATGTCTTTCAGATATTAATGATGAAGATTTCAGCACTTTATGGACTTTTGAGCAGCAAAGGAAAACATCACATTAGAGGGAAGGCAGCTTTTGGACTGAAAGTGATGCATGGGAACTTTTCTCCGGGCAAACCCAGCATTTTAAAGACTTAAGGATGCAGCAATAATTTAGTAGACAAGGACATTATAAAAACCCTATTGCTGAATTTTTCAGCATCATAAGTTATTATTCAATATTCAGTTTACAGATTCTGAAATTGTGGAACAGAGAAAACAGCTCACGTGAGGCACGGATAAGGAGAATCACGTCATCCTTGTTTTGACGCCATAGCATCTCCATCGTGAGATTGTTCTAGTTTTGGTATGATGATGATGTCTACTTTATTTTCCGTTGTAATCATGAGTAGCTAAACTTCTCTGTTAGGGTTATGGAAACCTCATAATATACTATCTATTACTATGAGTTTGTGAATTCTTGATGT
The DNA here is from genome assembly GCA_030864225.1 of Capsicum baccatum var. pendulum. Classification (NCBI taxonomy): domain Eukaryota; kingdom Viridiplantae; phylum Streptophyta; class Magnoliopsida; order Solanales; family Solanaceae; genus Capsicum; species Capsicum baccatum. Next base: position 65,875,538 of record CM061558.1, on the reverse strand, counting down.
GTATACTACTTATATCATTACTCTCTTCGTTTTAATTAAATTCTTATGGTTGCAAACATAGAGAATATGCCAATATAGCATTAACTTGTTCGAGAGAAAAGTTATATGTTTGGAAAAGAGAGTGTGACAAGAAAATAGGGTTTCCAACCCCTGTTTACACGTTAATGCCTTGACGTGATTAACTTTCTTGGAGAATTTGTACCATTCGTTACACACTTTAGGCTCGGGAGAGCTAAAGTGAAATAAATCCTTTATGGTTGGGAAACACTTGGATTTACAATTAGAATACGAATCTCTATAAGTGCATGCATGTCTAAATTCCGCGTTACTCATAGTTAATAGATACGTAGAAATTACAAGGTGGACATAACCCTAACTTATTATTCTCTGTGATTATATCTTACTACATACATCATTTCATTCGTTATTTTGTTAACATTATTTCACGCCTAAACCATACCCCACTTTTCCGTGGAATTTTTGACCAACAGTCTACTAATAATTGCAACACTTAGTGACCAAGTATTCCCTGTGGGATTCGACACCCAACCCAGTTGGGTTCTATACTTGACATCGACCGCTTACACTTTTTTACGAGAGCTATAGTTTGGGCGTTATCAAATTTTGGCGCCGTTGCCGGGGAATACGGTTGTCAACTAAGTTTGTGATAGTTAATAGACCCTTTGGTCAAATATTCTATAATTTTACTTTTTGTTTTGTTCAGGTTTGGTAAAGTGCATGCCAAATACACGAAGTTCTGGTCAGCCATTATTACCCATAAATCCTGAACCATAACTTATTGGCAGAATGGATGCATAACGAGATATTGAAAGAAGGGCTGCTCAACAGGAGCAGGCTAGATTAGCTGCATTGGCAGCCGCTCAAGTGCATCAACAGAATATTGATAACCAAGGTCGGGCAACAAATCCTAATGAAGAGGACCTGGGTGATGATGAGTTACTAAATCCACGGCATGCAGATGAGGTGGCAGCGCCTGTGAACAGGAGAGATCGTCAAGCTAGAATGAGACCTGAACGCCGAGATGTGCAGGCTCCTTTTGATGATGATGATGATGATCTGGATGGGGCTGGTGCCACAGGGGCTATTATTCCTCCGCCCTTGGCACCCGGAGCCAAGTTCAATATCACTAGCACCATGATTCAGTTATTGCAGCTCAAGGGGTTATTTGGTGGACTTGCAGGCGATGATCCGAATATGCATCTGATCAATTTTATCTCAACATGCAAGTCGTTTGACAATCCAGGAGTTGGACAGAATGCAATTCGGCTGCGCTTATTTCCATTGTCTCTATCTGGAGAGGCAACTCTATGGTTGAACGGGCTAACTCCTGACCCTATTACTAATTGGAGGCAACTGAAAGACGCTTTCCTAGAAAGATTCTTTCCGCCATCCAAGAGAGCACAATTAAGAGATGAGATCAGCAATTTTCGATAGCTTCCAACTGAAGCTCTCCACAAAACATGGGAGAGGTTCAAGAAGAAGCTTATGCGGTGCCCAAACCATCATATGACCAATATCCACTTGATGGAAATATTATATAGGGCTTTGAACTCGGTGACAAAGCCAGTGGTTGATAATGCTGCACGAGGGTCATTCATGGACCTTACTTTTATTGAGGCAAGTGATATGTTGGATCGTATGACAAAGCAGAGTAGAGCTTGGCATACTAGGGATTCTGAGGTAGCGAGATCTACTGTATCTATTGGCATGACAGCAGAACAGAGGCGAAGACAAGAGAAACGTGACCAAGATATAGCTCACATGAAAACACAGATGGATCTTCTTACCAAGCATTTATTATCAGGGAAGACCAAAAAGGTTAAGGCCGTTGTATCACAGAGAAGAGATGAATCCGATTTGGAGGAGGAAGCAAAATACTTGAATAATCAGGGGGTTTTCCGAGGCAATGCTCAAGGAAACCAAGGTCGGAACTATTATGATAAATCTGGATACAAGGACCGCGATCAAGAGAGTTGGAAGAATAAGACTGACAGGAGTGGTTTGTACGTTCCTCCTGGAAATCGTGAGGCTGTGGCGTCTGGCTCTGGGAAAATGTCTATGGAGGATATGATGGCTAAGCTGTTAAAAGGAGTGGAGGCAACCAACATGGGAGTAACTGAGGTAAAGAATGATTTGTCCTCAATAAATCAATTGGTTGACTCGTATTCCACTGCAATAAAACAGCTGGAACAATAATTGAGTCAACTTTCAGCGGCATTCAATCAAAGAAAGGCTGGCACTTTACCTAGTGACACTGTGCAAAATCCAAGGAATGATGGATCGTGTATGGCTATTACTACCAGGAGTGGTAAGGTGTTGGAAAATCCATCCAAAGGCAAGCAGGTGGTAGATAATACAGAATTGAATGTTATTGAAGCAGATTGTGATGATTCTGTAGAAGCTGAAAATCAGAATAAGAGCGTTCATGGTGTTACTCCTAGATGTCACCATCCTAAAAAGGTTGATAATCAGAAGAAAAATAAAAAGAAAGTGGTGGAGAAAACTCTTCCCCTTCCACTACCACCTTTTCCTCAGAGACTGAAGAAGATGGCGAACGTTTATAATACTACACCTAGATGTCAGCAGTCTGAAAATATTGATAATGGGAAGCAACATAAAAAGGAAGTGGTGGAGAAAACTCTTCCGCTTTCACCACCACCTTTTCCTCAGAGACCGAAGAAGAAAGTTGATGACACTAGGTTCAGTAAATTCATGACTATGTTGAAGCAGCTGACTATTAATGTGGCTTTGGTGGAGGCACTGGAGCAGATGCCAGGATACGCCAAATTCATGAAGCACCTTTTGACAAAGAAGAGGGCAGCAAGCTATGAACTGGCAAATGATGTTCATCATTGTAGTGCGATTGCCACGAGATCTTTAGTACAGAAGAAGGCAGATCCCGGTGCTTTCACTATTCCTTACACGGTTGGATCTTTGGATTTCGCTAAGGCATTGTGCGATTTGGGGGCTAGCATCAATTTGATATCGCTATCAATTTACAGAAAGTTAGGGTTGGGCGATCCTACACCAACCAATATACGGCTCGTGATGGCAGATAGGTCGATAAAACGACCTGTTGGTATCTTATATGATGTACTGGTGAAGGTTTCTACCTTCATTTTTCCTGCAGACTTTGTTATTTTGGATTGCGAGGTGGATTCTAAAGTTCCCATAATTTTGGGATGCCCTATCTTTGCAACTGGAAGTTTGCTTATTGATTTAAGAGCTAATGAGTTTTTATTTCGGCTGAATGACGAAGTGGTCTATTTTGATGTATGCAAATCAGTGAAGCATCCTAAGGATATGAATGTGTTTTCTATAGCTTATGTTTATCATGAGGATGAGAAGGAACTATCGTTAGAGAAGTAGCTTACTGTTGAACCAATGGATGCTGTGCTTATGAATTTTGAGCGTGAGGATGTTGAAGAGCATGAAGAAACTATTTGTGCTCTAACAGGAATAGGGTCCTATTCTCATGCCCCTAAGAAACTGGACCTTGACCTTAAGAATCGACTTTCACTACCAGCAAAACCTTCCATTGAAGAGCCACCAATGCTAGAATCAAAAGAGCTCCCCAGTCATCTAAAGTATGCGTTCTTGGGAAGTGGAAATACACTTCCGATTATTATTGTGGCTGATTTAGGTGAACAACAAGTAGAGGCTCTCATCTCTGTTCTGAAGAGGTACAACAAGGCTATTGGTTGGATTATTGATGATATAATTGGTATGCACAAGATTCAGCTCGAGGAAGATTGCGTGCCCACAGTTAAGCATCAGCGTCGTCTGAATCCATTCAGAAAACGAGAGCCACCATCTATCTCGATGAATTCTGAGTAATCGAGGTAACTATGTCGTGCCGCGACAATAAATCAAGCACTACATGGGAGGCAACCCATCATTTTTAATCACTTTATTTTACTAGGAGTTTGTTTTTGTTAAATAAAAATCCAACAAGAAGAGTCGAGCCACGACCAAAACTAAGGCACTTGGTGGGAGGCAACCCATCCTTCTAATCGTTTTTGTTATTTTTCATTAAGTGTAGGTGCAAGACGTACAAAGGAGGGGATTAGTCCCAAATTTTGATTTGAAAGTGAGCTATGATTAAGGTGGTAAGTTAGGAATGAAGGAGCAAAAGCTATCGGTTAGGCATTGCCTATGCTAATCTAGGCAATGGACAAGGCAAGGCCTATGCTAATCTAGGCAATGGACAAGGCAAGGCCTATGCTAATCTAGGCAATGGACAAGGCAAGGCCTATACCATTGCCTATGCTCACTGCCTCACATAGGCAACGGACAAGGCCTTGCCTATGCAAATCTAGGCAATACCATAGGCTCCGCCTATGCCAAACTAGGCAATACCATAGGCGCCGCCTATGCCATTGCCTATGCTCTCTGTTTTAACTAGGCAATAGCATAGGCGCCGCCTATGTCCAACTAGGCGATAGCATAGGCGCCGCCTATGCCCAACTAGCCAATAGCATAGGCGCCGCCTATGCTAACCATAGGCAAAGCATTAGGCGTCGCCTACTTATGCTTTTTATCTCCTAACCCGATTTTCCATGGATAAAACCCGACCCATGGCTTAATCTATAAATAGATCCTCAATCTTAGAACACAATCCCATTGTTTGCTCAAGATAGGCACCGCCCAACCTTCCAAATTCTCTAAAAAAATTTCTTTTTTCTCATCTAATCTTGCAAGTTCATCCTCCCGAACCATCACCAAGTAAGTTATTCTTTTATATTCTGTAGTTGTTGAAATGCTACGTTTGTAATGATTTATTAGATTTTGAAGTGGTGTTTGGTGATAAGAATATGGTTGGTTTGTTATGATACATCTAGTTGAGTGAATGAATACGTATGGGTGTTCTTGACTTTACTCCAACTTGTATTTGTTTGTTATACACTATCATATTTTCATGAAGTCGAAATTGTGAAGTTAATACATAATCTTGAAATTTGAAAGCTTGAATGTTTGAATAACTCGTTCATCGAGATACCGATCATAATTGACCACAAGCATAAAATGGTGTGATTATTTCTATGCAATAACATGATACGATCTCTATGTGGTGGTCTTGTTCAAAAAAGTGCATTAATCCAAACATTAAAGTATAGTCAAGATTACATGAAAAAGAGTTGGAAAGGATAGTCAAGATTACATGAAAGTATGACTGTGCTAAACATGTTGTTGGAACATATCGCCTAAATGTATGTCGATGAAGTCTGAGTAATCGACATCACTCACTTAATTAGTCTGTGCCAACAAATTAAGTGTGGGGTGGGGCCATTACTATTTGTTGTTCGATTATAATGAATCTTCTGAGATGAAACTAACATGACTCTATTGTGATCTCAGGTAGAATGGCCACAAAAGGACGACAAGGAAAAGAAAAAGTGTCCACCTCACAGAAAGGTCAGAAAAGGTCAAGAAAAGAGCAAGTTGAGTCCTCCTCTCTCCAAGTGCCTCGACGCACTTTTGGGATCAAGTGGGGTACATTTTGAGGAACCTCTGATGACGACGACTCTGATGATGATTCCGACGAAGGGGGTATGACCCCAGACATAGAAGAGGAGTCTGACTAATCAGGTTTTCCTTATTTATTTCCACTGAGGGCAGTGTGTCCTGTCTAAGTGTGGGGTGCTGGTATTTGTATGCTGTACTTCTTTGCGTATATTTATTCTTGTTTGTTTGAATTAGTCGTAATTAGTTAGTTAGATTTTAGACTTTGCATGAAATTGTTCTGACAGACGGCATGGTGTTATAACAAAAGTTTGTGCTAAATCATTGCTATTGAGACACTTAGGCTCTAAGTTGTGACTCACTGTGTGATAAATTGTTGTGGTTTAATTCATTCATCTGTTGGGTCAAGAGTCTATAGTTCTCCCAATTAAGTCGACCATGTGCTTTGTGTGGGTGAGGTTATAATATATTCTGTGTTGTGACTGATGCTAGAACCTACCTGGTGTGTGTGTAAAGCGAAATAAAGAGTGTGAGTTTAGGAGATGATTTAGGCATTTCTTTGGCAGCCCTAATTTGTTTACCTTCTTTTTACCTACCTTTGTACATTATCCTAGCTAACCCCCTTTAAGCCTTTAGCTATTTTCTTTGATAGCCTCATATGTAGCCTAATTCATTTTTTTCAAGACCATAATTTTGATCCAAAAGCTCCTAAGCGCTTTAAATTGTAGAACCAAGTGAGTAAGGAGTGTGGTAAAATAAGAGAAAAATGGTAAAATTAATGCCACAGAGTGTATTGGTACTTGAAAATAAGGTGAAAAAGAGTGGCTATCATAGAGGTGCTCTATAAAAAAAAGAATAAAAAAAAAAAAATATATATATATATATATATATATATAAAAGGGAGAAATAGAAAAATAAAAAGATAGTTGTGTTTATGATTGAATGACAAAATAGGTGAAAAAGGGTTGGTAGATGAAAGAAAGGTAGAAGGGTTGTTAAAAGAGAGTGTAAATGGCATAACGTAGTGTATTAAAGCGCTTAGGGAACATATTCACTATTTCTGGCCAAAATAGTCCTACCTATCCCTTAGCCTACATTACAACCCTGTAAAGACCTATTTGATCCTAAGCTTAGCATTCTGATATTAGTGGATCATTACACTAAAGGCAAGCCTATGGTCATCAGTTGCAATATAAGAATTCTTTGTGAGAGTGAGAGCAAGGAGAGTCTTATACCCATGTTTCGAAAAATGATTATGGGTGATATCTTGTGTGAGACACACATGGTTGATGATTTTTGGGTAGTGTTGTATGATTCTTTGTGTCTTAACTTGTGGATACGAATTAACCATCTTCACGAGTATTTGTTGGAGGTTAAGTTATTTCTAGTAGTGATCAAGAAACCTACTCTTTGTTAAAAACTTGTCGTGCATGTCTTGAGGATAAATTTTGTGTTGCTATGGTGAAATTATAGTTAGGTGTTGCTGTTGTGAAATTCTAGATTAGGTGTTTGCATGGATGCTATATTTTGTTTGAGGACGAACAAAGCTTTAAGTGTGGGGTGTTGATTTTGGGCGTATTTACACGCCTAAGCACCATAATTTACCCATGTTTTAGCTAAGTTTTGAGGATAAAATATATAATTCTTGCACTTTTAGTCCATTTTCCTTTAAGTGAGCTGACCTACGTGATTAACATGTTTTTCAGGTATTAATGATGAAGATTTCAGCACTTTATGGACTTTTGAACAGCAAAGGAAAACTTCACATTAGAGGGAAGGCAGCTTTTGGACTGAAAGTGATGCATGGGAACTTTTTTCCGGGCAAACCCAGCATTTTTAAAGACTTAAGGATGCAGCAATAATTTAGTAGACAAGGACATTATAAAAATCCTATTGCTGAATTTTTCAGCATCATAAGTTATTATTCATTATTCAGTTTACAGATTCTGAAATTGTGGAACAGAGGAAACAGCTCACGTGAGGCACGGATAAGGAGAATCACGTCATCCTTGTTTTGACGCCATAGCATCTCCATCGTGAGATTGTTCTAGTTTTGGTATGATGATGATGTCTACTTTCTTTTCCGTTGTAATCATGAGTAGCTAAACTTCTTTGTTAGGGTTATGGAAACCTCGTAATATACTATCTATTACTATGAGTTTGTGAATTCTTGATGTGTATGCTACTTATATCATTACTCTCTTCGTTTTAATTAAATTCTTATGGTTGCAAACATAGAGAATATGCCAGTATAGCATTAACGTGTTCGAGAGAAAAGTTATATGTTTGGAAAAGAGAGTGTGACAAGAAAATAGGGTTTCCAACCCCTGTTTACACGTTAATGCCTTGACGTGATTAACTTTCTTGGAGAATTTGTACCATTCGTTACACACTTTAGGCTCGGGAGAGCTAAAGTGAAATAAATCCTTTATGGTTGGGAAACACTTGGATTTACAATTAGAATACGAATCTCTATAAGTGCATGCATGTCTAAATTCCGTGTTACTCATAGTTAATAGATACGTAGAAATTACAAGGTGGACATAACCCTAACTTATTATTCTCAGTGATTAAATCTTACTACATACATCATTTCATTCGTTATTTTGTTAACATTATTTCACGCCTAAACCATACCCCCTTTTTCTGTGGAATTTTTGACCAACAGTCTACTAATAATTGCAACACTTAGTGACCAAGTATTCCCTGTGGGATTCGACACCCAACCCAGTTGGGTTCTATATTTGACATCGACCGCTTACACTTTCTTACGAGAGCTGTAGTTTGGGCGTTATCACCTACCAGATGAGGGTAACTCTTTAGTTTCTATACCCATGGCACGGTACTGACACCTTTCTAACTAGGGTCATAGGTCGGACCCCAACTCAGTTATCTTATTTGGGGCGTGTCAGCTAGTTGATTACCTCTCACAGTCTCAGTCTAAATCTTTAGAATAGAACTCAGTTCAGTTCTACAGAATCAGGACTATCAGATACAGTCAACCAGTATCAGTAAATCAATTATCAGTAACTTCAGATATCAGCTACTCAGTATCAGAATTTAGGACATATCTTCAGAAAAGCTTTGTCATAGTATTTATTTATAAGCATATTAGTACATACTCAGTATTTATAGAAGTATCAGTTATCCATGTATTCTCATGATCAGTTACTCTATATCATCCAGTTAGTTATTGTTCATGCATATGAACCCTTGCATTCAGCTTTACCTCATCTAGTATACTAGTACATTCCATATACTGATGTATACTCTTTCTTTGTGCTATGATGTCTCATATCATAGGTTCGGACGCTCAAGTTCCTGATCGCGCATAGATAGATTTAGATTAAGCCAGCAATAATAGATTACCAGTGAGTCCTCACCATTCAAGGATATTCTTTTATTTCATTATTTTAGTAGACTCAGTATTCAGTAGATGGAGTTAGTTGAGGGATTGTCCTATCAACTCCACTTTCAGTTAGAGGACATATCCAGGCTCATGGTACATGCTCAACATATAGAAGAGGCTAAGAATAGAGAGAGAGAAGTAGAACAAGAGAGATAGAACAGGTAGCTTTAATTTCAACCAGCCTAAGTTAGAGGACGGTAACCGTTCCCAGTTTCATCCAAAATCTTCAGTTCCAACCTCTTCCTCATCCAGTGCTCTAGCACCTAAGTTCAAAAATTATAACAACGATAGGGAGCCAGGCTCTAAATCTCAGGGTAGTGTCAGCAGTGCTCGAACAAATCTTCTTTGTCAGACATGTGGTTGAAACCATAAGGGTGTTTGCAGAGCTGGTAGTGATGTTTATTTCGGGTGTGGAAAGCTAGGCCATAGAGTCAAAGATTATCCTTAGTTAGGTTCTCAGGGTCAACATACTCGTTCTTCAGCTCAATCAGGTCACCTGAATCAGCAGAGTGCCACTTCTAGTGCCACCAGTGGGCAACGCCCAAACAGGCTTTATGTACTTCAGTCCATATGAGATTAGGAAAATTCTCCTGATGTGGTCACTGGTACATTACAGATCTTTCATTTATATGTTTATGCCTTGCTAGATCTAGGAGCTTCATTATCTTTTGTAACTCCTTAAATAGTTGTTAACTTTGGAGTCAGTCTAGAATCCTAGCAGAGCCTTTCTCAGTTTCTACCCCAATGGGTAAATTTATCATAGCCCAATGGATATATAGGAACTGTCCGGTTATGATATCTGAGAAAGTTACTTTAGAAGACCTTGTAGAGCTAAAGATGGCCGATTTTGATGTCATTATCGACATAGATTAGCTCCATTCATGCTATGCCTCAGTTGATTATAGAAATAAAATTGTTCATTTTTAGTTTACTAATAAACCAGTCCTTGAATGGAGAGATAGTACCACAACGCTTAAGGGTCAATTGATTTCATACCTTAGAGTGAGAAAAATAATATCTAAGGGATGTGTCTATCATCTTGTGTGAGTCAAGGACTCTAGTTCAGAAACTCCTAGTCTTGAGTCAGTTCCAGTAGTAAATGAATTCTCAGATGTGTTTCTCGAAGATCTTCCTGGAGTTCCTCCCATTAAGGAAATTGACTTTGGAATAGACCTTCTTCCAGATACTCAATCTATATCTATTCCGCCATACAGAATGGCTCCAGCAGAACTCACAGAGTTAAAAAATAGTTGAAAGATATCCTATAAGGTATTCATCATACCCAACATCTCCTCATGGGTGTACCAGTTCTATTCTTATGTAAGAAAGATAATTCTCTCAGAATGTGTATTGACTACCGTTAGTTGAACAAATTTATAGTCAAGAATAAATATCCACTTCCCAGAATTGATGAATTGTTTGACTAACTTTAGGGCTCTATTTAATTTTCTAAGATAGACTTCAGATCAGGCTATCATCAGCTCAGAGTCAGAGAATGTTACATTTCCAAAATAACTTTCAGAACCTAGTATGGTCACTTCAAGTTTCTAGTATTGTCCTTTGGTCTTACTAATTCCCCAGCAGCTTTCATGGACTTAATGAATCGCGTGTTCAAATAGTACTTAGACATGTTCATTATAGTCTTCATCAATGACATTTTTGTCTATTTCCATAGCGAGAATAATCACGCAGATCACCTCAGAATCATACTTCAGACTCTCAGAACTCATCAGTTGTTCACCAAATTTAGTAAGTGCAAATTTTGGCTAAGGTCAGTAGCATTCCTTGGTCATATTATTTTTGGTGATGGCATTAAAGTTGATCCTCAAAAGACCAAAGCGGTGAGAAACTGGCCTAGACCCATCTCTCTATTAGATATTAGGAGTTTCTTGGGTTTAGCTTGGCTATTACCGTCAGTTTGTTGAAGGGTTTACATCTATTGCATCCCTTATGTTCAGATTGACTCAGAAGAAAGTCCAGTTTCAGTGGTCAGATTCCTGTGAGAAGAGTTTTTATGATTTGAAGACTCGACTCACCTCAGCCCCAATTTTGACTCTACTAGATGGTTTAGATGGTTTTATTATGTATTGTGATACATCTAGAGTAGGTTTGGGTTATGTCCTCATCAGAGAGGTAAGGTCATAGCCTATGCCTCTAGATAGCTTAAGTTCCATGAGAAGAATTATCCAACTCATAATCTTGATTTAGCAGTTATAGTATTTGCCTTATAGATTTGGAGGCAATATTTTTATGGGGTGCATGTAGATGTGTTCACAGATCACAAGAGCTTATAGTATGTCTTTTCTCAGAAAGATTTAAATTTACGTCAGAGAAGGTGGTTAGAATTATTGAAAGATTATGACATGAGTGTTCTTTATCATACGGGTAAAGCTAATGTAGTGGTTGATGCTCTCAGTAGACTTTCTATGGGTAGTGTTGCTCATGTTGAGGATAGTAAGAAGAAGTTAGTTCAGAAAGTTCATCAGCTTGCCCGACTAGGTGTTCGCTTAGTCAATTCAGCAGAAGGTAGTGTGTGGGTTCAGAATAGTTCTGAATCCTGCCTAGTTTCTGAGGTAAAGAAAAAGCAAGATAGAGATCCTAGTCTTGTTAAGTTGAAAGAGTAAGTCAGCGATTAGAAAATAGAGGTTTTCTCCCAAGGGGGAGATAGTGTATTACGTTGATAGGGTTGGCTATGTGTGCCAGGTGTAGATGACTTAAGGCAATGAATTCTTGTAGAAGTTCAATCACTCGATTCATCTAGGGGACACTAAGATGTACTGTGATTTATGGGAGATCTATTGGTGGAGTGGGATAAAGAAGAATATTGAAGAATTTATAGCTAAATGCTCTACATGTCACCAAGTTAAGATTGGGCACCATAAGCCTAGTGGGTCCATGCAGGAGTTCTATATTCCTACATAGAAATAGGAAGAAGTGAACATGGACTTTGTGATGGGTTTGCCTTGTACTCATAGTAACCATGATTCTATTTGAGTTATCGTAGATAGGATGAACAAATAAACTTATTTCTTGCCAGTTCATACTTCCTATTCAGCCGTGGACTACTCCAAACTCTATATCAAAGATTTTTCAGGTTACACGAAGTTCCAGTATCCATTATCATAGATAGAGGTACCCAGTTCACCTCTTATTCTTGGAAAGCATTCTAAAAGGGTCTGGGTACCTAAGTTCATCTCAGTACAACATTCCACCCTCAGATAGATGATCAACAAGAAAGGACCATTTAGACTCTAGAAGATATGCTAAGAGCATGCGTTGTCAATTTTAAGGGTAGTTGGGATGACCACTTACCTTTGATCGAGTTTGCATACAATAACAACTATCATTCTAGTATTTAGATGGCCTCGTTTGAGGCTCTCTATGGTAGGAGATGTCGGTCTCTAATTGGTTGGTTCGAGGTAGGTGAGGCCACAGTAGTAGGGCGGCCCGACCTAGTGTTCGATGCCTTAGATAAGGTTCAATTAATCAGAGAAAGGCCTAGGGCTGCCCAGAGCCAATAGAAATCATACGTAGATGTGAGGAGAAAGGATCTCGAGTTTGAGATTGGTGATTTAGTTTTCCTGAAAATCTCTCCCATGAAAGAAGTAAATAGGTTCAGCAGGAAGGGAAATCTCAGTCCCTGATATGTCGGTCTTTATAGAATTCTCAGCCATTTAGGAAAGGTAGCTTATGAGCTTGAGTTGCCTTCAGATCTAGCCTCAATGCATCTAGCATTCCACGTCTCATTGCTAAAGAAATGTATTGGTGACCCAGCAGTCATAGTTCCATTCGAGTATGTAAATGTTCAGAACTATCTCTCTTTCGAAGAGGTTTCATTAAAGATCCTAGATCATCCGATTCATAGACTGAGGAACAAAGAAGTTCCTTTAGTCAAAGTTCTTTTGCAAAATCAGTCCACAGAGGGAGCTACTTTGGAAGTAGAAGCAGATATACAGACTAAGTATCCTCACCTCTTCTCCGCAACCTCTGATTTAGCTTAAGGTAACAACCATCCTTAGCTTTAATCAGTTCCATGTTTAGCTATAATTATAACTTGGTATCCATTACCGTTGTATATTCAGTCATGCATTCATGAATCAGTTCAGTCATCTACTCATGCATCAGCTATGCATGGTCAGTATGAAAACCCGGCTTATCAGTAGCTTAAGCCATAAATTCCATGCATCAAATATGCATATTCAGTGTAAGAGCTCAGTTTGTTAGTAGTTCAGTCATGTAGTCATGCATCAGATATGCATGTTCAGTGTGTAAACTCAGTTTATCAGTGTCTCAGCTTAATTAGTCTCATTCAAGGATGAATGTTCCCAAGGAGGAGATATTGTAATACCCCGTATTTCTCAAGCTTAACTTAAATCTCAATTCACGAGTTATCCAATATAAATTTTTGAAACACTCAGTATTTTCCAGTCTAGAGCCTTCCATTGCATAGGAAATTGAATTAGTTTTTCAACGATGTAAAAATTGCCTAAATCCGATAACCGGGTAAGAAGTTATGGCTATTTTAAGTTTTAGTTGTTAAGCACCGTCATTCAGGCCAATAGCGTGTCACGGAGTATGTAAAAGTGGCAATTGTCAGTTTTCAATGAAGTTCTGTGATACCGGCGCATCGCGCCATAGGTTATTTTCACATTTACCAATATTTAGTATACCAACATGATTCCATCGAGTCGCAGTGAACTTTCAGGTCCCAACCAAAGTGGCAACGCGATACCACCGTGTCGCACCACCATGCATTTTCCAAGTTGGCAATTTCCAAAGACACGCGATAGTACCACTTCACGCCAGATGCCTATTTTGAAAAATTTTGATGCAAATTAAATGTTTTGTCCAAGGTTAAAACAGTCTTTTCCCATGAATTTAACACGTCCATATATGAGATTTAATCCCTAAAAATATTTTAAATCATTACTCTCTCAATTTATCCCCAAATTAAAAGAATTTTCTCTAAAAACTACAAACCCTAGATTCAAGAAACTATGAGAAATCTCAAAGGATTCACCAAGAATTTCGAGAAACTCACAAATCAAGATATGTTAGGTGTTCATCTATGGGTTCCTTTCACCCATAGAGTCCACGAATCCATTTTCAAGCTACAAAATGGTTAAATTATTAACTTCCGTGCTTTAATTGAATTGAATTCATGTTCATGTTATTGTTGGATTTTTGTCCATGATTAAATTACATGATTTTACGAAATTAATCATTGTATGTGTTGAATTGCATGATCTTCATGATAAACCCTTCAATTTTCAAGTTGATTGATGTAGCCATGATGACTATATGTTTTGATTATTGTATAACCTAAGCATTCTCTCCAAGTGTTTGCTAAAATGCTTATGTGAAGTAGATAGTGGAATCTTGACATGCCATTATGTGGTCCTAATCATGTACAAGCTTATGCCCTATAAGTATTTGATGAAATGCCTTTATAAATGAATTGTGGACCAGTGTACATTGTTGTGTATCTCAAGATCATACTATGCTTTATTTTTATGCTATCGAGTTCTGGGGGTATTTAATACCCAACAATTTAGTTGTATACCTAGAGCCAGTGTTAGTTACAGAATAGTTTAAGTCATGTCCCAATCAATAGAATCCAGTCAGTTACAGAACTCAGTAGAACTCAGTCATTTACAGAACTCAAGAAAACTCATTAAACTTAGTCTTAGTCTAGTTCAATATAATCAGTTCAATGTCTTTTACTTGGGAGTAGGATTCCGCACTGAGTGAACCTAAGGATGGGGGCTCACCTACTAGGAGAGGGTGTGATCCTTAAAAGCAATCCTTGCGTTCCAAAACTACGTTGTCAGTGTAGGTTGGGACATTAAACCTGCCAGTTGAGGGTTGATGAGGTGTTTTAACCTGCCAGATGAGGGTTCCACCATTGTCATTTGAGTACCTGCCAGATAAGGGTAACTCTTTAGTGTTTTAATCAGTGGCACGGTACTGACACCCTTCCAACTGGGGTTATAGGTTGGGCCCCAACTCAGTTATCTTATTTGGGGCATGTTAGCTAGATGATTACCTCTCGCAGTCTCAGTCTCAGTTTAAAGAATAGAACTCAGTTCAGTTCTACAAAATCAATACAATCAGATACAGTCAACCAGTATCAGTAAATTAATTATCAGTAACTTCATATATCAGCTACTCAGTATCAGAATTTAGGACTTACCTTCAGACAAGCTTAGTCATAGTATTTATTTATATGCACGTTAGTGCATACTCAGTATTTACAGCAGCATCTGTTATCCATGTATTCTCATGATCAGTACTCTATATCATGCAATTAGTTATTATTCATGCATATGAACCCTTACATTCAGTGTTACCTCATCTAGCATACCAGTATATTCCACGTACTGATGCATACTCTTTCTTTGGACTATGATGTCTCATATCATAGGTTCGGACGTTCAGGTTCACGACCGCGCATAGATAGATATAGATTTAGCCAGCAACAGTTGATTAGCAATAAGCCCTCATCATTCGAGGATATTATTTTATTTCATTATTTTAGTAAACTCAGTATTTTAGTAGATGGAGTTAGTTGGGGGATTGTCCCATCAACTCCACTTTCAGACAGTTTCAGTTAAAAGATTTTCAGACTAGTTTTCAGACAGTGTTCAAAGACTAGTTTTTAGATAGTGTTCAATTTTACAGATTGTTAATTTCAGTTGTTACACTTTAGCAGTATTTACAGATTTGAACCTTATGATATTTCAGCCCATTTTTTGCATTTATTATAGTATCATATTTCAGTGCTCACATCAGATATCAGTCATGGGATAGCTTTTGGTCCTTCGAGGTCGTAAGTATTGTGTAGCATCCGGGATACAGACTTGGAACGTTACAATAAACTGTTGACATAACTCAATAAAAATGATTACTGAAAAGAACTAATTAATAACAATAAAACTTATCACAATAAACAAAGTCAGTCAGCAGCTTAATTTAATTAAGTCATAACTTTTCCCTGTAATCAAAAAGTCACCAGCTTGAATGTAATTAATAAATGGAGGTAAACAGTCGCGCCTTTTTGATGCAACAAATTGTCGATTTATATATTCAAATTTATATATTTTCAAAGAATAATTAATAAAGCTAATTTAGTAAAATAGACCCCTAATAAATATTTTTTTTAATAGGTGTGTCAAGTTTCTAACATGAAACGGAGGGAATAGGCGACATGTAGTACTTTTTGATATTTTTGTTTTCAAATTTATTTTTTTAATTTATATAATAAAAAATTCACCAAATTTGGATTAAATTATATAAATATGATGATTATTAAAAAAGATATACGTTGCAATAGATATATTATCTGATGCAATAAATTATCAATTTTTTGCAACAAATGGTATATCTGTTATCACAGATGGATTATCTGATGCAAAAAATATATAATCTATTGCCACAACTCAATGAAAATGGTTACTGAAAAGAATTAAATAATTCATAACTTAACTAAATATAAATTTGAAGAATTGATGTTTAAATAGGTGACAAGTAGTGACTTTTCGACATTTTTATTTTTGAATCTATTTTTTAAATTTATATAATAAAAAAGTCACCAAATTTGGATTAAATATAAAGATATGGTGATTATTAAAAAAGATATATGTTGCAACAGATATATTATCTAATGCAACAGATTGTCAATTTGTTGCAACAAATGATATATCTGTTGTCACAGATGGGTTATCTGATGCAACAGATATATAATCTGTTGTCATAACTTAATGAAATGGTTACTAAAAAGAAATAATTATGTCATAACTTATCAATTCATAACTTTCCACAGTAATCAAAAAGTCACCAATTTGAATGTACTTAATAAATGGAGGTGAACAGTCATACTTTTTTGCCTAACTCATTCAAATTCCACCCTCTATAAATAGGTCCCTCCTTACTCCTTCATTCTACTACACTCTATTTATTTCTTGCTCTTGTCTTTCATACTACACCTTCAACTACTTTCTCTTCAAGGACTTGATAGTTTTTTCCTATCTTTGGTAAGTTTTTTTTCTTGCTTTTTGTGTAAATTTACATTGTATTACTTTCAGATTCTTTTCTTTACTTTTGTTTTTGCATTTTTTCCATTTATGCATGTTCTAGTTATGGTTGATCCAGTATGGGATGTCACTATTTTATGAGATGTCGTGCAGAAACTGCAGACACAGGTTCATGACTTACAGTGGGAGTTAGCCGCCACCAGAGTAAGGATGCTGCGGGAGGTTCACAGAATGAGGAGGGCGTTGCTACTGCCGGTTGAAGATTGGTCGACTGACAATAATAATAATAATAATAATAATAATAATAATAATATGATTATTTTTTTATGTTACCTATGTATTTTTATTTTTTTGATTAATAAAAAATTTATGTTTGATCCACTTTGGCATTTTAATTCTCATTTAATTTTCATTCTGTCTATTTCTTCTTCTCAAAAAATATGTCTATGATTAAGGAATAATTTGAATCCAGTATCAATAGCAAGAGATCAACATACGAGTTATCTATTAGGTTTGTGACAAGAGTTGTATTGTGTTGTTTGAAATGAATTATTCATCTTCTACAACAGAATTATAATCTATTGCAACAGATAAATATTCTATTGCGACAGATTACTTAATGTTGGAATAGATTACTTATCTGGTGCAACCGATTAATTATCTGTTGGGACAGATTACTAATCTATCACAACAAAATGCCCATCTATTGGATTCATGTTATAGGCACTATAGAACCATAAACATGAATCCAACATATGAGTCTTCTATTGCAACAGATCCATCTTCTGTTACCTTTGTATTTTTATTTTTTTGTTTAATAAAAAATTTATGTTTGATCCACTTTGGCGTTTTAATTCTCATTTAATTTTCATTCTTTCTATTTCTTCTTCTCAACAAACATGTCTACAATTAAGAAATAATTTGAATCCAGTATCAATAGTAAGAGATAAATATACGGTTTATCTATTGGGTTTGTAACAGGAGTTGTATTGTGTTGTTCAAAACAGATTATTCATCTATTGCAATAGAATTATAATTTGTTTCCATAGATAAATATTTTGTTGCAAAAGATTACTTTATGTTGGAATAGATTACTAATTTATTGCAATTATCTGTTGAAACAAATTACTAATTTGTCGCAATAGAACACCCATCTGTTCAATTCATATTACGAGTACTATAGAACCATAAACATGAATCCAATATATGAACCTTCTGTTGTAACAAAATATCTATATGGTGCAGCACATAATGGATCTATTTAAACAGGTGGCTTTTATGATGCATTCATGTTTGCATGCTAATTATTGTTGAAAAAACAGCACACTAGCATTAACCATATGACAAATTCAACTAAAACACATAATTTGACTCACTAAAGTCTTCTATCAAGTAAATACCAAAGTTGAAATTAATATATGAAACAATATTTGACCTAAGAAATTGGTCAAAGGACAGCAATTACGGTAACAACAACAACAACAATGGTCAACAAAAAAAATATGAAGAGGATAATGAAGTATAAGATGATGATAATAAAGCAGAAGGTGATGAATAAAGCAACAACAATAATGAACATCAAAAATTTTGAAAAGAGAGAAAACAACAGATGAAAAGAGAGAGAAACACGCCTTTTTTCCCTCCATTTCACATTATATCAACTAACATTTGGATCAAAGTGTAAATTTAAAAACTTGTGGGTTATTTTGAAATTTTTTCAACTTTCTTAATCCATAATAAAGTAATTGTCACTTCCACACAATTATTAAGATTTGAGTCACCTACAGCTCATTTTCAAACTCTTTTATCACCTACAGCTCAAAGCCCCGAAATAGTGGGGCGTTTATGAATGAGAAAAATATTCATCATGAAAATATGTGATTTTTGTATCTTTTAAAATGACTTGAAAAAGTGTAACAAGTTCATATATTAGTCTTGAAATAACTCACATGTTATTGTGTGATAATTAGCTTTGACATTCATTTTATCAAATAAATTTTAAAAAAAATTGAGTAGTCATTTTGACATGAAAATTGAGCGAGAAAATTTTATTCTTGAAATGAAAAATACCTAATCATTTGATAAAATTTTCCTTGACATGTCATATTATGGTGAAAATAAAATTCTGAAGTATATTTTGTTGATTATATAAGCCATGCAACTCCTTTTGATTTAAATATGTGAATGCGGTGTGAGAAAAAAGAGTTTGCTAGCCTAATAAAAATCATCTATGTGGCTAATTGCGCTTGATCTGAAATTGTGTAAAAGTACTTAGTAGTTTATACAAGCAAATCAAGTATATTTATTTGATAAGAAAGTTGTGGCTCATTTTATAAAAATAAATCATGTTATACTTAAAAGTATTTTTCATGCAAATGAAAAAACTTGGTGCTATTTGATGAAATGAAAAAAGTAAATTATTAGTTTTTACTCTATCATGGAAGTTGAACTAACTATTTTAGCTTTAATTAATAAAAAAGTGAACTGATCAATTACTTTATTTACAAAGATTAATTTCTCCAGTTTGATTAATTGTGATAGTATCAATACTATTGGTAGAGTACAACATCATTCTTATAACGATAATTTCAAACCCTGTGAAAAAATATAATATTGTGAATATATTTCACATGTGTTACCAATAAATGATTATATCAGTCTTGTGATAATCTTGTAGATAAACTAACCAAGGTCTTAGCAAGATAAAGGTTTGCGTTAAGGGGAATGACTAAAGCCAATAAAAATACATGAGTCATATATGAGGAAACCCAACTTGGGGACTAGAGATCCTATAACTAGATTTAATGGGAAGAATGAATCATATGATGACTTTGTATGGAATGTACTATTATTTAATCCTTTCCTATGATGTGATTGATCGAGTGCATTTTGTTCCTATAATGATTTGTGAAGTTTGAGTCTAAAAAACTCTTAATAGAATCATGTTTCTCATATGGGTGGGGTATCGAAATTGCAGGACCACCCTTGATAGATTTTACCTATGTGAGTTATGAAGTAGGCCGCTTTTTATGAGAATTGGGTTTATTCTGAAAAATACTCATGAAAAACTTGGATAGCACAAGGCCGCAATGTGTTGGATTTAAAAATTATGTCAACACCTGATTGTTGTGTGTAAGAAATGATACTTTATTTTTCTTAAGCAGTCATAGTTCAAGTCTGAGACCACTACTGACTCTGGAGTAAAGGTTACTATTTTACTAAGAGGAGGTTCAATGCAGAGCACATCTTTATTATGCATAATAGTCTCACATCAACTAAATTGGTGAAGTACTCTCTTGTTAATTCTAAAATGAGTGTGGAAATATTGTTACATCTTTCATTATGCATAATAGTCTCCCTTCAACTAAGTTGATGAAGTACTCTCTTGTTAATTCTAAAATGAGTGAGGGAATATTGTTACATTTTATCATTAAAAATATTAATGTGCATGATTATTAGGAAGAATAAAATAGAAAAGTGGTAGCATTAATTATTCATGTAACCCATGTAACCACTATTGCCATGTTATACCTTTTTATGCCTTATAACTATTATAACTCATGTAACCTCCAAAATATTCATATTTCTTTATGACTACCCCACCTTCTCCTTATTCAATGTAAAAAAGAATTCTTTATCTATAAATAATGGTATTTCTTTCTTTGTTGTATGATGTTACAAAAATAAATATTGTGTGAAGTGTGAAAGTATGTAGTGAGGTATGAATAGTGAAAGAGAGAGTTGATCACTATATAAAAGAGAGTAATATATGTTGAAGGAAGGTGTTCTTTGGAGTTTTAGACTCTTCAACTAATTTGGAGTTGTTGAGTATGACGTTGATGGGTTGTTGTATTATGGAGGAGACAAGTCAAGAGATATATTGCTGGATTGGTATATATTATATCACAGTAGACTTGAATCTCCTTAAAGAGAGCATGATATCAGCACCTTAGTCCTGAAGATATTTATATTCATTTTAATTTTTCAGTTATAGTTTAATTATTGTGGTATATTAGATCAACATTTTTTCTATTGAAAAAGATATCAATAAAAAGTATGAAAGATACACAATTAAAGAGCGAACTTGTTTGGTACATTGACATACAACTCCTGTGCAAATCCTAGATAACAAATATGCAAAAAATTCACATGATTAACAATTGAACTATGTTTTTTAATAGAGCATCACAAAACTTATTTTTTAGAGAAATCAAAGAAAAAGAGCATAGTATATGTTGAAACATCACTCATTACAATAATGTCCTTTATTGAAAAATCAACCAAATATTTTGTAATAACCCTCTAGGTCATTTTATTGATTTACATACATTTACAATATTTTTATCCTTACCACAGTGGCTATGGGTTATTTATGACTTATTTAAACTGTCGGTTCGATTATCGGATAGTTCATTTGGATTTTAGATTCATTTATCTATTTTTGAGCTTTTGCAGTTTAGGATTTGGTCTCGAATAAAAAATCCTAGTATACAACTTTGAATGAGAATTATGACAGCTCCATCAGCTTTAAAACATTGATTGTAGGCCAGAAAAATCTATGGTTCAGTTCCTGAGGCTTCTGGACTCATTTGGATTATTGGGAGGATTTTATGAAAATGAAACTATAGGTGTGGACCCTATATTTAGTCAAAATGATCTCAAATGAAATTTTAGATTGTTTCATTGAGTCTAAAACATCGAATTTGGTATGATAGCATAGTTCATTTGTGCATCCGAACAAATTCCGAGCTCCCGATCGAAGTTCATTTTTGGACTTAGCAAAAGTCTGATATCAGCTATGACTGCTTTAGTGCTCATGGAGCCCCTTTAGAGGCAATCAATTTAGCACCCATGAGCTACTTAACCGGTCTTTTCCATTTGGCTAGGGTCCACTTTAGCGGTCAAGGGTCGCTAAAGTGGGCACCACTTTAGCACCAAAGGGTTCTCTTTAGCGGTACCCATACCAATCATGCTAGACCATTTTAGCGTTCGAGATTCCACTTTAGTGGAATGTGCTTTAGTGCCAAGGTGACCACTTTAGTGACACTTGTGGTATTTTAAATTCCCTTCTTCCCCCAAAATTTTCATAATTTTCTCCTCAATTTCTACACTATTTGAGAGTTTAAAGAGAGGAAAAAGTTGAAAATCATTCGTTGAAGCTAAGGTAAGCTCTCCTAACACTTTTTGGTCATTTTTAGATAAATATTTCGTTGATCTTCATCCTATTTCATGAAAAAATTTTAGAAATTAGGTCTTAGAATCCCTAAACTTTAGGGGATGATTTGGGCCTTGTTTTTTCCACCATTTGTTCTCAACTTTTGAGCATACATTTCTTATTTTTTGAGGGATCTCATGACGGATTAAATTTTGAATTTTGTATGTGGCCCTCATAGGCCCATTCTTGACTCGAATTTTGACTCAACCCTTTATAAATATGAATCTTGATTTGCTCCTTATGACATACAGATTACTATTTTGATAGTATTGCAGTATTTTAAGATTGTGGAACAAATGCGAATACTGTAAGGGCGATTCAAAAACTTTCTATTTGTCATCGAGGTAGACTTCTGTCTACTCTTCTTCATGTGATAGTGTATTATATATGTTGCATGTTACGTAAGAATGTTAGGATGTAATTATGAGAAGAACACCATGACTTAGCCAAAATTATGAGTTCGGGGGATAGAAGGGTGAATCGGTCCTTAAGATGAAATAGTTATTATACTTTTAGGATTATATTACTCTAGGTTGTTAGCATGTTAGACATAATTGAGGGTAATTACCCTTTAATATAAGGTTTACTACTTGACTCAGTGGATTATTATGGTTTTTCGAAATATGGTATTATATTTATGCTGGTTATTTATTATTGTGCCCAGGCCCATGATACAATATTAGTTGGACTCCGAGTTAGTGATTTATCCTTATACATGTTGTACCCGTAGTCCATGGACACTTAGATGCTTATAACTGCATTGTTTGGATGCTGATGATGGAATGGATAGATTTCTTACATTGATGCTCACTTATTGGTATGATTTCAACTAAAAATATAGTTTTACCATTTTTTTCCTAAAAATAATTTATTTCCACTTTTCACTTTTAAAATAAATTTTTTTATAATGGAAATCGTATTACCTTAGTATATGATTTATGAGATTTTGAAACTAAAATGATGTTTTAAATATTTGACTGAGATAGATTTTGGTTCATGTTTTATCACTAATATTTATCCCGGTCAGAAGAGATTCCGACCCTTTCCATACTTTTATGATGATTTAGTCTCGAAGTTGACCTCAGACAATGAATTTACAAACTTATACTCTTTTAGCCACAGTTCAAGTCCGTGCATTTATTATATATACATCTCTCCGGTATTGAACAAAATAGACTGATGATAATGATTATTGAAAATCCTAAACTGGAGCCAGGTCGATGTATACGGGTACTACTAAATCCCTAGGGGCCCTTTCATTCGTGACTAATCGTGTTGGAAAAGAGAGATCATCGTAGGTCCTATTGTAGCCACCGAGATGGAGGAGGTGTATATACTGAGTTTTGTTACACCATTTGTATTGGACATGGTATCATAAATTTACTTGCATTCATTCTTTTATGTGCATTGCCTATCACCAGTATGTTGTTTGATTCCCATATATATCAGCCTTATGGGAGGTTGTATAGGTATGGGTTATGAGTACTGTGTGCTGATTGAGCTTTCTAAATTATGGGCTCGATTTTAGTTATTGTTTGTCCGAACTAGCTGATTACTTTACTATTACTATTATGGTTAATTTGTGATAGATTAATTATAGACTAATACTGAGATTTGAGGTACGATTCTAATTTTTTTCTCTGAAGGTTATTTTTTATGGATAGTTATCTTATGTTTAGACGTTGGATTATGGACCCCGATTATGCTAGTACTAGTTTTCACTATGATTAAGAGGCCTTAAGATATTAGTATGACTACCTTAGGTTGTGCCTTTGAGTTAGTCGTGTATATATATATGCATGTATATATATATATATATATAGTATTATTATATATCCCTCTCTCCTTTCGTTGATCTATGTTATATATCCATTCCTTAGCCTTGTATACTACTATATATCCTTTTCTTCTATCCTTTATTTGTATATTGACCAGTGATATACGACATAGTGCTTTAGTACCTGAGTATGGCTAGAATAGGGTAGTTCATCCTAACTGACTCCCTAGTATTATTATATTAGCTTCCTGGATAGTTGATTGTTGTTACATTCCTGCTTGCATGTTATCTATATTTGCATTATCTTTGGATCTCAAGCGGTAGTTTTCTACTGAGTACCACGTGTTGGGTACTCATACTGCGCTTCTGCAGCCTGCAGATCATAGTATGGATTCTCTCCATTATTGTGTGCATTGTGAAGATCAGTTATGGATCAAAGATTTAGGGTGAGATCTAGACGTTTGGAGTATTACTTTTCTCCCTCTTATAGATAGACTTATCTCCATGTTGTATTCAGAGATGGGTTGTACTTGTATATTCATTTAGTATCTCATTTTGTATTCTTATTATATTAGAAGATCTGGTAATAATTCCACCAGGTTTTGCGACTGTCTCATATATATTAATCTTTTATTATAATTATTTTGCATTTTCCATTCATTTCTCTTGATAATCCGTTACTAGCAGTTTCATACTACGGATTGACTTACCTACTGGTGGGTTGTATTAGTTATCATCATGACATGAGAATTTGGGTCTTGACACATTTATATTCTTAAAAGCAAGTGTTTTTTGGCTTAAAAATAAGCACTTTGACCAAAAAAATATTGGTTACTTAAAAAAAAAAACGGACCACAACCAAATTGAATTAAGTTGGATATGATTTGATTTTCTCCCTTTATATATGATTTTATTCTATTTTAGTGTGTTTCGTTTAGTGTAATTTCGATTGCATAGTTCAGTTTTTTACGAAATTATTGACCAAATGCTCATTCTTCGTGGAATAAGAAGACAAAGACTAATTTCTTTTTATTTTAAGTACTAGTATGTTATTAAAGTAGGAAAAAATGTTTCTGTTAGAGGAAAATTGCTAATATATGTGTTTGACTAACAATGGTGTTGACAATTGAAAAGGAAAAAAAAAATTACACGTCATCCTGCTCGAAAATCTTTGTAATCGAGCCTTCTTGACTGAAGACTTCTTCTTCAAACAATTGGTTTCTTCTGTTTTACTTTTAATCTTTTTGTTTCTTGGCTTTGGATATCAAATTACTAACAGAAGCACCTTCCTTACTTGGAAGTTAAATTTGAAATCTCTAGTAGCTTTTGATACGTGTTAATACCCGAATCAAAATTTAAAATGTCTGAAAAAATGAGAGAAAGGGGAATTATGGAAGAGGAAGATTTGAGAAATTAGGACCCTGCAATGATTAAATTTGTGATAAATTTTACTAATGCTAATTTGATCGAATTTGTTGTAAGATTCTACCTTGACTCAACTTAATTTTTTATTAATTATATGCAACTTAATTTGATATTGAATGAATACATAATTTACCTTGTGAATGCCAAATAAGCTCTTTTTTTTCCTTTCTAAACTTGAATCGACCAGAACAAATACAAATATTTGAAAAAAAGGGAGATTGAAGATTAAAATTAACATTAAGAGAAAAACTTACATGAAATTGAAAGACCTTGCTGAGAAGATGAACAGAACTAAGAAATTGTACTTGAAAGTATCTAGAAATTTATGTTTGAAAGCAAAACAAATGGAGGTTTTGTTGTGGTTGTGTTGTTGGAAGAGAGCAGATAAATACTTTTAGAATTATATTAAATATTAGTAAAAGGACTATTTTATTGTATTTATGTCCTACAATTTTTTATGTACACAAGTAGATACATGGATATTTATAAAGTTGAACAACTAGACACACACATCTTATGTGACAAATCACGTGAGATACACTCAAACCAATTTGTATTCCTCCGAGATACATGCAAAAAAGAAGGTATTTTTTAACAAAAATATTTTAAATATTTGAAATAAAATACAGAAACATTAATATTAATAAATATAAACTTTAAAACAACATTCAAGATAATATATTATAAATACATGACTAATATATATTAGAAATACATGACTAACATATTAGTAACTTGAATTATATTAATGCTACATCATTAGTGAAATGCATTTTTCTGAGAAAAAATCTCTCCATGCAACACAAAACGTGTAGAATTTAAAAGAGAGATTCTCCACTTTCTCTCTAGCTTTCTTCCCCCGTAAAAATGACTACGGACCAGCTCACACCAAACAAAAGTAATTCTCAAATACCTCCAAAACCCCCAAATTCTCCATCATCTCTTATAGCTATCTTTAAATCCAAATTACTGGCATCGGAACTAGTATCTGATATGCAAATGAAGAGTGTGCTGATATTAATGAGGTGGATAGTACCAAGGCGACCCTTAATGAGGAAGTTGGGGAAATGGCCAATGGAATTAAAACAATCTTCCTCTCAAAAGAAGAAAATAATAGACTTTGTTATTCTTGGAAGCATTCCTTAATCATTAATTTATTGGTACAGAAAATAACCCACCAATACCTTTGTGGAAAACTAGTTACGCTATGGAAAGTCCCTAAAACTTTTTCTTTAATCTATCTTGGATTAGACTTTACATTGCTAAGTTTACACACCGGAAAGTGTGTCACAAGTTCTTCAAAATAGACCATGTTTTATTAATGGCCACTATTTGTCTATCAAGAATTGGGAGCCATTTTTGTCCCAGAGAATGAAAAAGTTTCATACTCAGCAGTTTGGGTGCGTCTTCTAAACCTCCCAATGGAGTTTTATGATGCTATCCTCTTAAAAATATTGGTAATGCAATCGAAAAATTACACAAAGTCGATGCTTGCACTAACTCTACATTATGTGGAAAATATGCATGCCTTTGTGTTCAAATTTCTATTGATGAGCCAGTCCTTAGCAGTATTCAAATAGGGAAGCATAAACGAGCAATTTTATATGAAGGTGAGGGATTTATGTGCACTAATTGTGGCAGATTTGGCCATGTTCATATGACATGCCCACATAAAAGTATTGATGCTCATAAGAATCCTCCTCCTCAAGATACCCTAAGTCATCGGAATTATCAAACAAATCGCCACAAGAATGGTAAACTTTCAAGTTCTCTTCAAGGAAAAAAACTCTATTGGCAAAAAAAATAATCCCAAGCATAGTTGACCAACCTACTATGCACAAATCTATTACTACTAGCGTCAAGGTAATTATTAATTTCACAAATCATACAGGTACTTCTCCATCTCCCTTATATAAATTTGTTGCAGATAATAATAAGTCTATGGAGCCTAATGCTCAAAACTCTATTAATAATACTACTTTGAATATCATTAAAAAGAGAAGGCTATCTAATAAATGAATCACCTTCACGCTATCCCAATCTAATATGTTTGCTACTTTAAATGAGGACCTTCTATTTCGAACTCAAAACATTCAAATGTTCTAAAAGAAATAGTAGTAGGCCCCTCTAGGGAAAAAAGTCTGACCCTACTTTAGCAAATAATATTACTTGTGGACTTCAGTTACAAACAAAATCTCACTCTCTTAGCATACCTCTGCAACTAGACGAGATGTCTAGTCTTCAACAAAACCTTAAACATAATGCTACTAATTTTTTAATACCCCTATTTTCCCCTAGGGTTGAGTTGTCTCAAGCTCCTCCGCCTCTTTCTTAAAATAATGGAAAAATCACTTTATTGTCAGTATACTTGTCCATTTATGGTTACATACAAAATTCTCCTGTTGATATATTACCTATATCTTCCATGAAATCTACAAATTATAATGATTTTAATTCCCCTGCCACACTCTAAACATTAAATTCTCAATCATCTCTTCTACTACAATACCCTTCTTGTAAAGATTTAAATACCACTATTTACTGATGTCGCCTAAACTACACTCCCCTTAGAAGTATAATGTGGTCGATTGGAAATATAATAACCCAACTAGGTTAGAGTCAATACCACAGGAAAAATATGTACAGTTGCTTGTCTTGATGTAATCCACGAGCAGTACAGAAAAGTAAATGAGGGGATTTGTAGTATAAATTGTAAGTAGTAACCAAATCTTGAGTGCTTTTGAGTTATAATTAATAAGAGACGAACACTAGATTTGTGTTTCCCTTATCTTCTTAAATCTGTAAATTTCTCGTGGTCCACCTAACTATTCCGTTGTTCGGCATGTAAAGTCTACAAGATAGGTATTATCAACTGCCGGGTAAGCTGGAAGATAAATTTCACCCTTTACTGGGTAAGTCTCAAGGTGTCACCTTGTTTCCCCTTGTTACGACCTCAGTTCACTATCACTGGGTAGGATCAAATGATTAGATGGGATCCAAAGACTAAAATATGGAGGAAGAAGGATCCCAAATCACTGTCTTAACTTCTTTTCCCAATCACAAGCTCCCTTATAGGGCTGATTACGAATACAGGCTATCTCAAGGTACTGTAGATACTTGAGATTAATTATCTTGAAGAAGATTAAGATACATGCAGAAATCCTAGAACATAGCTAATTGACCAGGGTTCTCAAACCCTAGTCGAGGAGATTACCTGCTCATGTTTTTGCAAGAAATCATGATTATTAATGAAGAACACATAAAATTAATTTCACAAGAATAAGATGATTAAACTCCAAAGTCTTTAATTGAGTAAATCCAAAAATCTCAAGAACAATCGGGAAAGTATTGTAATAATATGTAAAAGAATGTAAAAAAACGTAACCTAATATATGATAAACTCTAGGGTATTTATTGTATCTTAAAATAACCTGAAAATCCTAATAAAAACGGAAAAAGTAAAGTTATGTTGGCAGTCGGTGTGACTCGATCTTCACTCGTATCAGCATCATGTGAGTCGTACCCTGCCTTATCGTATCCGTTCTAGTGTCTGATCTTCTCATGGCTTTAACTTTTTGTTCAGCATATGAATTTTTCTTATGAGTCATACCTGAGTGTACGACTTGTATCCTCCATTAGTATCCACCTAGGACTTTTGTCCTTCCAAGTCTTGAACATTGGTTTGTATATGATATTCCTCTATGACTTCCGACTCATATATACTTTGGATACTTCAATCTTTGAAAAATATCTTAGGTTTTGTTATGCTTACGACTTCTTTGTACATATTGTATCCTCAGTGTACGGATCATAAAGATGAGTAGTACCTGTTCTTCACTTGGTCTTTTGTTTGGGTCCTAGATTCTGGAATGCTTACAATTGTTTGACACAACTCGTATACTCATCTTATGACTAGTATACATGAGTCGTATCTTACTCTCACTTGGCATTTTATCCTGGTATTTGCTTCTGTTATTGATTTGATTCCTCCTACGAGTCATAGGTTGAGTATACTACTCGTGAACTGATTCGTATCTTGATCAGTTTTGGTCTTTTTCAGATATTTTTCTTCTATTTTCATCCAAACACTATTGTAGATCTGTTTTACCTACAATATACACCAAAGTGCATCATATTTAATAAAACACCCTGAGTTCACGCATAAATTCGCGGCTTTAAGCATCGAAAGTGTTGTGCTTCCACGCCACATCAACATCCTCAACTTAAACTTTTGCATGTCCTCAAGCAAACAAAACCAACTAAATATTTTCTAGCACTGAGACGATGCTTAAATAGGAAGTTCACAAGCAACCCATGGCAATGATTTTGAACTTAATTTCAATCTTGTTTTTCTCTCCTTAAATTCTATTTTCTAAATCAACTGCATATAACAATTTAGCACACATAAAAACATGAGGGAATTCGATGATGGCATAACATTAGCAACAGATACTTGGGTATAGACACAAATTACTTTTATCAAATATTCTAGCAACCTAGTAGTATAACCCATATGCGCTCACAGTCAAAGAACTCCTATTCACTATCCTTTTGGATAAATCAATCAATTTAAGGATATAACCAATGAATCTCTCACTCATAAAGAAGTACCACCGGTGTATACAGAATACCATAGGCTTTCCGTTATGCTTTTTTCCTATGTTTTCAGACAGTCGTGGTAAGATCACTATAGGAATTTATTTGGCTTGTAATGTACGTTGCGGGTAGATATGATATCTTTTAGGATTCATTTTATGACTATGCCTCCTGGTCACTATGCCTTTCTCGGGGTCTACTCACTTTTCACTTCTTTTATTTCTACCCTTATATCTCCCTTTTTCTTTTAAGAACATTCTACCTGGGTCAAGTGTGGTTTTTTAGTACTTATTTTTCTTATTCTTTTTCTTTTGATTTTCATTGTAACTCTTCTTTCTTTTCTTTGCACCACACCTACTGATTTAATCTCATTTAGCCATTTTCTTCATACTCATTTAATCTCACACACCCTATAACAACGACCCTCAACTTAGGAAAGTTGCTTGAGTTGAAGTGCATAGTGTACCCTGGAGGACCAGGGGAAAAATAGGTTCATTGCAAGGTAAATAAGAAGATGACAGATGTAACAAGAAAATTGGTCTATAAAGGCCCAACTATTTGGATCAAAGGGGATTCATTTGTTTGGTTAAGGAATTTTAGGCTTATGTGGACTCACATAAAAAGGGCCTATAATCACCTCCTACCTAACTATCCTATACCTAGGTAAAAGCAACCAGAAAAGTTCTAGATTCCAACTCACTGTGAACTCAGTATATCTCATGCACACTCGCACAGGGCTATATGTCTAAGTACTAGTTATCCAACTATGCAACTGTTTTATCCCTAACTATCCTATCCCTAATCCTAATGCCATTTTCAAATTCACAACAGTCTCACACACGTATACTAATCACACAATTATTTAAAAAAAAAATTGAGGGAGGCTCAAGCACAACTTTTTGCAATAGCATTTCAAATCAGCAGTGTTTCAAAAATCACGAATTAAAAATCAAAACAAAATCTTTCAATACAACTGAAATTTTTCAAAATCCTTATAAAAATCATAATGAAAAATAGTCCACTTCCATAGGCACGTTGATCTACTCCTTATCTCAGTTGTCTGCATCAAACTTGTAAGTCATAACAGACTTTTAGTTTTTAGCTACATCTTTTCAATTACTCTCAATTTTTTTGGAATAACCCCCACCCCCAACTAAAAATTGTTACACTGTCTCCGGTGCTACAAAAATAAAAATAGAGTGAGGATAAAGGTCATGCCTAGGAACTCAAGGCACTGGTGCATCAACATCCATACGTGGCCCCGCAGATCGAGTCCCACTCTCATCAACTACTGTCCCATCAATCGGTACAAGTCCCATTACGACTCCCATACTGGTGGGTACGAGTTGTAAGATGTTTTGTATCTACTGCAACATAGAAGTCTAACTTTAAAGTTTGACTCCTTAGTAATTTCCTAAAATACCCATTATAATTTTCATCTATATCCATCATTTTGACCTACACAAACATATCAAAATCCATTTCTAACCGCAGTTCTTCCCCAAGTTCCTATTTTCCACAAAAATAACATAGCTAGGGTACCAACAATTTCAGTAATTGAAAACATCTTACTCAAATTAAGTTCCTAGCAGCAAGTACTATGTCATTTTACCTCGAAAGTAAAGAGAATATTGTTGAAGAATGAACTTGGTAGTTGAAGATTATTACGTTCTTGTTTTTGAATATTATTGCTTCCCAAACTCGAGTTTAATTCTCAAAAATTGAAAGATTTGAAAGTGTTGGTAGCTAAATCGAGTCGAAAACACTTTGTTTTTGTGGATTGAAGTTTGAAATTTATTTGAAAAAGGGAATGGGTACGAGTAATTCAATCAGGTGCCCGATCGGGTGCCCTTCTTTTTTCTTTTAGTCAAATAATTAGGCTGGGTCAACCCAATATTTAACCTAGTAATCATGGGTATAATTTTTTCATACGACTCATACCCAGGCTTACAGGTCTATTTTTTCACTTATATATCCCTAGGACTTACCTGGGTTTATGGAATAGGTATGACTCAAGGCGATGATTCATATATTGAGGGTAAAACTCGTTCTATGAATCGTATCCATTCCAGAAACTTTTTCCTTATTCTAATTTTATTCCTAGGTCAATGTGACTCCTACTCACGAGTAGTACTATATAGACACGACTCGTAAAGAGTCAGTATGACTACTTCTCACCTTCTTTGGATTTTGTCTGCATTCCTTAGTCTTGCATATTAAACAAACATGCCATATAAATTAAACAAGTACAAAAACATGGGTTGCCTTCCAAGAAGCGCTCGATTTAACATCGCGGCATGACGTGGCTAAGTTGGGTACTTATACTTCTCCAACTAACCCATGTGTTGCCTTCCATGTAGAGCTTGATTTAACATCGCGGCACGATGTAATTTCCTTGGTTACTCAGACTTCATCAAGGTCAATTTCAGCCACCTCATTTTCTTCATCAGAATTTCCCATATAGTGCTTTACTCTTTGTCCGTTTACCTTGATCCGACAATCACTATTCCTTTTTAGATCTAAATTACCTTAGGGATAAACTCTTATAAATATGAACGGACTATGCCACCTCGACCTTAGCTTACCTAGAATCAAATGAAGCTTGGAATTTTATAGTAGCACCTGGTCACCTCTTTCAAATACGCTCTTCTCAATCTTGCAGTTGTGGTGCAACTTTATATTTTTTTTGTGAAGTACTGAACTTTTATATGCCCAAAGCTGGAATTAATGCTATTGAGCCTTGACTTTGATACATCCTTCCACTCTAGATTCAGCTTATTTAATGCCCATAGTGCTTTATGTTCAACCTCAATTGGTAAATGGTAAGCTTTGCTATACACAAGATGATAAGGTGAAGCACCTATGGGAGTATTTTAAGCTGTGTGGTAAGCCCACACTGCATCATCTAACTTTGTTGTCCAATCAGTCATATTGGCATTCACTGTCTTTGCTAATATGGACTGGATTTCTCTATTACATATTTCAACCTGTCTACTAGTCTGTAGATGATAGGTTGTTTCCACCCTATGGTTCACTCCATACTTTTCAAGTAGACTTTTGAATAGGTAGTTACAGAAATGTGACCCACCTTCTCTAATAATAACACATGGCATACTAAATCGAGAAAAGATATTCTTTCTAAAAAATACAATGCGACTACGAGCTTCATTGTTAGAAAGAGTAATTGTTTCCATCCATTTTGACATATAGTTTACAACCACAAGTATGTATTTCATGCCACAGGAACTCACAAAATCTCCCATGAAATCTATGCCTCATACATTAAACACTTCCAATTCTAAAATAGGAGTCATAGGTAGTTCATGTCTTTTAGAAATAGTACCTTATCGCTGACATTGATCACAAACAGATACGAAATTATGAGAATCTTTGTATATGGTTGGCCAATAGTAGCCGCATTATAGGATTTTATGAGTGGTGCGGGCCCCTTCATGAGGACCCCAAGTTAGGATGAATGACATACTTCAAGTTTGCTCATCATCTCCACATCGGCTATGCATCTGCGAATGTTTCCACTTACACAAATTTTAAATAAGGTTCATCACAAAAAAATTTTCTTACCTCGTGCATGAACTTCTTTCTTTGCTGATATGAAAGATCTACTAGGACTAGATCACTTGCTAATTAATTTACATAGTTTGCAAACCATGGAATTAGATCTTGGAAAGCTCGTAATATTTGCTCATCTGTAAAACTATCATCAATTTCCAACCTAGTAGCAACCTTCTTCATAGCTTCCTCCTTTAGTCTAGACAAGTGTCCACAACTTGATATTCTGTGCCTTTTCTGTCCTTCACCTCAAAGTCAAATTTTTCCAATAGTAATGCCAAGCCGAATAAGCCTAAGCTTTGCATCCTTTTTATCCATTAGGTACCACAATGCTGAATGATCTATGTGCACAATCACCTTTGTCCCAATCAAGTAACATCTAAACTTTTCAAAGGCAAAAACCATTGCTAGTAACTCTTGCTCCATCATGATATAGTTCTTTTCAATAGGATTTGGTGCCTTACTAGACTAGTAAATAGGATGAATGATCTTTTCTTTCCGTTGGCCTAGTACAGCCCCTAAGGACAATCCACCAGTGCCATACATAATCTCAAAAGGTGAGAACTAATCAGGAGACACAATGCTTAGAGTAGTTACTAATTTCTCTTTTAGTCTTTCAAGAGCCTTCTTATATACATCTTCAAAATTAAATTTTACCACCTTCTCAAGAAGCTTGCACAGAGGATTCACAATACTTGTATGCCCTAGAAAACTCTGAATTCCCTTCACAGAAATTAGGTAAGGTAATTTTTCAATCACTTCAACCTTCATTTGATCAACCTCTATGCCTCTCTTTGAAATCTTGTGCCCAAGCACAATTCCTTATTTGACCATAAAAAGGCACTTTTCCCAATTAAGTACCAAGTTGCATTCTTCACACCTTTGTAGAGTATTTGCCAAGTGCTTTAGGCAGTCTTCAAAAGAATTACCAACAACTGAAAAATCATCCATGAACACTTCAATGGTGTCTTCGACCATATCAGAGAAAATAGACATCATACATCTCTAAAATGAAGCTGGGGTGTGGCATATCCGAAATGGCATTCGCTTGAATGTGCAAGGTCCCATAAAGACATGTAAAAATGGTACTCTCTTGGTCCTCAGGTGCAATAGTGATCTGATTGTAGTTTGAGTACCCATCAATAAAATAATACCATTCTCTTCTTGCTAACCTGTCTAACATCTGATCCATGAAAGGTAAAGAAAAATGGCCCTTCTAAGTCCATGCATTCAATTTTCTATAATCCATGCATACTCTCCATCCATTGAATAACGTCATAGGCACTAACTCATTCTTCTCATTAGCCACCATAGTAATTCTACGTTCTTTGAAATGTATTGTACCGAACTAACCCATTTGCTATCACCAATAGGATACACTACATCAGTATCCAACCACTTCATTGTTTATTTATTCATCACCTCCTATATAGAAGTATTGAGTCGATGCTGATGTTTAATAGATAGAACACAATCCAATTCAAGTTGTATTTTGTGAGTACACAAACCAAGTGGAATACCCACAATATCTATAATAGACCATCCAATAGCCCTCTTAAATCTCTGTAATACTGACAATAATGGTTCTATTTTCGATTGACTCAGATCAACTATAATAATAACCGGCAAAGTGTTATTGTATATCACAAGTTAGATGGGAGGGCCTTCAACTCAAACATCGGTGGTTCCTCAATGGATGGGCGAGCAGGCGGAGTAGTTCTATTCTTTAAGTCTAAATCAAGCTTCTTTGGTGAAAAATTATAGCCACTCCTATGCAGTACACTTATTAGCTCCTCATACACCTCGATACTATCAGAGTTAAAATTTATGATCACAACTGCCAGATCTTCGACACCTAGTCTCTCTTCAATAGGAACAACCTTATTAGAACTATAATCCCATAGATTAACTACATCAACATCATGGAATGAATCTATTTCCTCATTATATACATCAATCACATATGCCACTCTCAATTCGTTAGGCTATTTCATAAATTTGAACACGTTGAATGTCACTTGTTCATCATTGAGTTGCAATATTAGATGTCCTTTCTCTAGGTCAATTAACGTCCTACCTATAGAAAAAAATGGTCTTTCAAAAGTAATTAGGACCTAAAAGTCCACTTCACAATCTAATATAACAAAATTAGTAGGAAATATAAAAGAAGACACTTTTACCAAAACATCCTAAAAGATACCAACAGGCTTATTTACAGTTCTGGCAGCTATCACTAGTCTCATGGTAGTTGGTTTGGGAGCTCCCAACCCTAACTTCTTGAATACGGAAAAGGGTATGAGGTTAATGCTAGACCCCATGTCACATAATGCTTGAGTGAAGTTGAAATACCCAATAGTACAAGGTATTGTGAAAGTGCTAGGATTCTCCTCCTTCTCTACCAAATATCTAGTAACTGATACACTGTAATGATGAATATTGTTAATTGTTGGATGACTGGACTTTTCTTGGTGATCAAATCCTTCATGAATTTTGCATATCCTGGCATCTACCCCAATGCCTCTACAATCGGTATGTTGATAGTCAACTCATTTAACATAGACCAATTTTTGATACTTACGATCTTCTTATTTCTTTTTCATTCTTTATGGATAAGGCAGAAGAGGTCTTGGAATGGTCTTTAACATAGGCTTTGTAGCCTTCTCTTGTCCTCCATTCTACTTGTTGTTGCTCCCAACAATAACTGGATCATCCTTACTCTTTTGCTCATCCATTGTGGGTACATGTGGGTCTGAAGTAACCTTACCACTCCGTGTCATAATGGCATGGCATTGACTATTGTTTCTAGGATTTACCACTGTATTGCTCAAAAGAGTTCCAGGTTTTCTTTGATTCACTGTGGATGACATCTAACCAAATTGCTGCTCCAATTGTTTAATTGTTGTAGCATGTGACACAACTTTTTGGTTTAATCCTAATAGATCAGCTTTGATATCCTTAATGTAGTTCTCCTGAAATTCGTGCCCTTTGACCATCTTAGACAAAAGGGCCTCCATTTTAGACTCTATATCTCGACTACCTAGTGGAATATACTTGTGAATCTTCTCCTTAAAGTTATCTTTACACTGCTAATCACCATCTCTATCTCTACTCCTATCTCTGTATCAGTCATTATAATAGGTTTGACCTTAATTCCCTTGCCTTTGCATTGAGAAATACATCAATCTATGATCAAGACACTTTGCTTCTTCTTTAGATTCAATCTCAAATGGTTTGGAAGTAGACCCTTGTGCCACAACTGCATTCACCTTCTCAGCACTTATTAATGTAAATTATTTTGTCAGCAACCCAATATCTGTATAAAGCTATGTAACCTCTTGTGCTACCATGTCATTCATTGTTCTATAAGTATTTGTTACTCCAATACCATATGTACCACCACCATATTCTGAATCTCAAGTATGCTATCCTCTGTTGGTCACTGTGATATCATCTAGCATTTCTTGTGCAGCATCCCAATGAAGACATATAAATGCTTCTCCTGAAATAGTATCTATCATATCTCTAGAACTATCATTTAATGATGTATAGAAGATCTCAGACAAGTTAGATCCTCTGATTCTGTAATTTGGTACCATGCTTAGCTTCTTCTTGAATCAAAACCACGCCTCATACATAGACTCTACAGGTAGTTTTCTGAAATTGTAAATTTTATCTTTCAACTATAGCATTGTGCATGAAGGAAAAATATGCTAAAA
This sequence comes from Capsicum baccatum var. pendulum, assembly GCA_030864225.1. Classification (NCBI taxonomy): domain Eukaryota; kingdom Viridiplantae; phylum Streptophyta; class Magnoliopsida; order Solanales; family Solanaceae; genus Capsicum; species Capsicum baccatum. The sequence goes on along the minus strand of CM061558.1, from coordinate 65,838,313 downwards.
AAACTATGTATTTAACTTATGCCAAGTAGTGATAGATCTTCTTTGAAATTTCCTTCACCATAGTAATGCTTAACCTATCAAAGAGAATGGGAACAACCTCAATCTCAATACTTTCTGATTAGCCCCTAAAATATTATAATTTGTGCAGACCACGAGAAAATTTGTAAGGTGCATGTTTGCGTTATCCTTAGCTGCACCCAAAAACACCTTTTAGATTTAACAATTAGATCATACGCTAGTGATATCAAACATCACATTAGAGGCTAAAGTAGGAGGAACAATGGCTCCAAACTATGTAGGCTCAACATAACCTAGATCTTCATCATCTTCCTTATATGGGTCTAAGTGTTGAAATTCTAGAATAAATGGAGCTCTTCCTCTCTAATTTTAACTATCAACAACATATCTAGGCCTGACTAGTCCACCTTGCTAAGCTATTTCTGCCTCTACAGCAAATCTGGCCTCTTTGGCTTCTGTACATTCTTGCTCCAACAGTTGTTGTGTCTATAAGTCAGCAATATTATTTGGATCTAAGGAAACACATGGGATTTTCATGTTTGGATCTATTGGTGAGGGTTCTTGAACCCCTTCATAAATTTGTTCTGACATCCTTCTCAGTATTTGAAGGATTCTCTCTAGTTCTGGATTAAAAGAAAGTAAGGGATTGCTTGTACTCCTAGTACTTGACATACACTGGCATATGGAAAATCAAAAATATAAAATAAAAACTTGAAAGCTTCACCAACTCAATTCACTACTCAAATTGTCTTCCCCGATAATGACGTTGAAATATGATGGCTCCCAAACTACACTTCCCTTAGAATTATAATTCGGTTGATTACAAATATAATAACCCAACTAGGTTGAGGTCGATCCCACAGGGCAAATGTGAAAAGTTTCTTGTCTTGATGTAGTTCATGAGTAGTACAAGAAATTAAAGGGGGGCATCTATAATATTAATTGAAAGTAGTAACCAAATCTTGAGTGCATTTGAGTTGTAATCAATAAGAGACGAACACTAGGTTTGTGTTCCCCCTTGATTCTTAAGTTCGTAAATTTCTTATGGTCAATAAAACTATTTCATTATTTTACATGTAAAGTCTACAAGATAAGTATTATCAACAGTCGGGTAAGCTAGAAGATAAATTTCATCCTTTATTGGGTAAGTCTTAGGGTGTCTCCTTGTTGCCCCTTGTTAATACCTCAGTTCACTATCACTAGGTAGGGTCAAGTGATTAGATATGACACGGGGACTAAAAAGTAGAGGTAGAAGGATATCAAATCACTGTCTTAACTTATTTTCCCAATCACAAACTCCCTTATGGGGATGAATGCGAATATAGGCTATCTCAAGGTACTGAAGATACTTGAGATTAATTATTATGTAGAATATTAAGATACATTCAAAAACCCTAGAATAGTTAAATCTCATACTTCCTCTACGTAGTAAATCCACGAGGGTTCCCACAATCCTAGTCGAGGAGATTAGCCAATCATGTTTGTGAAAGAAACCATGTTTATCAATAAGAATACATAAAATCAATTGTACATGAATAAGATGATTAAACTCCAAAGACTTTAATTGAATAAACCCTAAAATCTCAAGAATTATTTTGAAAGTATTGTAATAATATGTAAAAAATGTAAAAGAACATAGCCTAATAAAAGATAAACCCTAGGGTATTTATAGTATCTCAAAATAACCTTAAAATCCTAATAAAAATAAGAAAGGTAAAGTCAAGTCGGTAGTCGGTATGACTTGATCTTCACTCATATTGGAATCATGCGAGTCATACCCTACTTTTGTTGTATCCATTTCAGTGTCCAATCTTCCCACGACTTTAACTTTCTATTCAGCATACAACTTCTTCTTACGAGTCATACCTGAGTGTACGAATCGTGTCCTCCATCCGTATCTACCTGGGACTTTTTTCCTTCAAAGTATTGAACACTGGTTTGTATATGACATCCCTATACGAGTTGTACACAAACTTACGACTTCTTTGTATGTATTGTATCCTCAGTGTATGGCTCGTATACATGAGTTTTATCTTACCCTCACTTGGTATTTTATCCTGGTTTTTGCTTCTAATATGGGTATGATTCTTTCTACGAGTTGTATGTTGGGTATCTGACTCATGAACTGATTCGTATCTTGATTGGTTTTGTTTTTTTTTTAAATCTTTTTCTTCTTTTTTTCATTCAAACACTATTGTAGACCTGTTTTACCTTCAATATACACCAAAGTGCATCCTATCTAAAAAAAAAAACCTAAGTTCATGCATAAATTCGTGGTTTTAAGCATCAAAAGTGTCGTGTTTCCATGCCACATCACTTACTCAAATAATGAACAGAGCTTCTCCTTTTTCTTTTGCAATAGAAAGTGCCTCTCTTCCCTTTCTAATCTATTTCAAACATCAACAATGAATAATCTCCCTCCGATTATACCTCAAGCGGCTCAACATTTTTTGATTTATGCTACTCAACCAGTCCATCCACTACACCAACCTTTATCATGGATCGAGAAATCTATCTAGGGTTATATATCCCTATTCCTGATGGACATCAACAGGGTGGATACATTGTTATCCTTCAAAATCAAACTTATTGGCTCAATTGATTTCAAAAGTAATGTAAAAGGTAATATAATACTTTTTGAATCAAATGTAGCTTTCTAATCCCATGGACCCATCAGTGCAATCAATGGCTCCACAATTCATTCACATAATGCAATCCTTGTGGAACATCCAACGTCTTCTTAATCAATTCCCGAATATGAATAAGGTTGTTCAAACTCGGTTCTTTTCTCCACAAGAATTATTCAATGTCAACCCTCTTTTATTTTCTTGGAATTCGATTCCAGTGCCATAGGGCTAGTTTGTGAACTTGCAAACACAGCCACCACTAGCGGCGCCTGCACAAGGAGAATTAGGGGTTGTGTCGGCGAGAAGGACTTCCTCCACAAAAAATCTCAAACTTTAAAAATACAGCACAAATGATATTTTGCAAGGATGAGGAAAATAAATACATACACTTGTGCCCAATTTCTCTTCTCAAGAGTTTGTTCGACCTAAGGCCTACCTTAAATAGTGCCTTGGCGAATTATGCAGTTGTAATGACTCCAACTCTATATTGTATCCAATTTCTTGTTGGTGAAAGCTCTCAACTATATTTCAATTTTTTTTCACCTATGAGTTAAGCCACGTGTTTTGTAGTCTAGAATACTCGGGTTCTGAATAATGAAAAAATTAGGTAGAATTTTAGGGATCTGCTTAACACTCACAGTCCTTGTTTCGTTGCACTCCTGGAAACAAAACTTTGTGACCACCTGGGTCTCATGATTAAATTTGGGTTTGATGATTATTGGGAAGCTCCTGCTATGGGTATATCGAGTGAAATTGTCCTTGTTCTTCTTTGGCATACAAATTTCGTCAGTGTTACTCATAAGAGGCAGACTCCTAGGAACTCCATGCTATGATCAAGGTAACCCCTAAAAATCATCCTTGATATCTTTTTACTATTTATACAAGCACTAATTACTGTACAAGGAAAATCCTTTCACAAAATCTTATGACTTTCGCTCAATCTATTACTGGTCCTTGGTTAGTTGCCAGAGACTTTAATGAAATTCTTATCCAAAATAATAAGTGGGGTGGTAGTTTTATTAATTATACTAGATTCTTGGATTTTTAGGACGTATATATTTTTGTAACCTCGTGGACTTAGATTATAGTGGTAGTAAATATACCTAGTCCAATCATAGGAAAAGGATTAAGAATATTATATTGGAAAGATTAGATAGAGTTTTTGTCTTTAATGATTGGCTTGATCTTTGTCCCAATGCTCAGGTGACCTACCTTCCAAAAACCCATTCTAACCACAATCCTTTACTAATTTCCTTATTTAATAGATACTCCAAAAATGGTACGAAGCCCTTTAGGCTAGGTAGGTTTTGGATAGATTACCCAGAGTTTAGTAATATTGTTTGGCATAGTTGTGTTGATAAGGACCTTATGCATGCTATTCTAACCTTCAGGGAAACTATTCTTCATTAGAGCCAGCATACTTTTGGTTCTATTTTCTGCAATAAAAAGCATATTCTTCCTGGACTAGCAGGGATTTAAAATTTGACTTTCTTTTCTACAAATGTCTTCCTTCAGTCTCTGGAACATAATCTTAAAGATGAATATAACGACATTCTTAAAAATGAGGAAGACTATTGGAAAGTAAGATCTCGGATTGCTTGTCTTAGCAAAGGGGACACAAATACCAATTTTTTTCTTTCAGTTATTAATAGACATAGAATTAATAAAATCTCCTAATTTAAAGATAACAATGATAATTGGGTCATCAATCTCGACAGGATTTCAAATCATGCTCTATCTTACTTTTTAAACCGTTTTACTACAAACCAAACCTCCACTAACTGGTCTCATATTAAAAAATCCATTTCTAGTTTTCATAATATTGACCTCTCAAAATTAGATAATCCTCTTTGGGATTTTGAAATTACTCAAGCCTTATTCACCTTTAAGCCCTTCAAGGCTCCTGGGCTAGATGATCCTCATTTTTTCCAATCCCAATGACATGGAAAAGGAAATTCAGTAAAAAATATGTGCCATTAAGTTTTTACCACTCATGTTTCCCCAAAGGCTATGAACAACACTTTTCTTTGTCTCATCTCAAAATTTCCTAATGCTAATCACTTAAAGAATTTTCATCCGATTAGTCTATGTAACACTATTTACAAAGTCATTACCAAAATTATTACAAATCGCATTAAGCCTTATTTGCCATAACTTATTTGTCCTTATTAAGCTAGCTTTTTGAAAGGTCGTTGGTCATGCAATAATGTAATTTTAATTCAAGAACTTATAAAAAATTTTACTAAGTCGAATAATAGAACTGGTAACTTCATCGTCAAGCTTGATCTAAAAAGGCTTTCGACCACCTTGAGTGGCCTTTTGTCTATCATACATTATTATTTTTAAAAAATTTCCCCAAAATTAATGCCCTTATTATGAACTGCATCTTCTCGAGTAACATTTCTATTTTTGTTAATGGTACACAAACTAACTATTTCTCCCCTTCTTGGGGCATTAAGCAAGGAGACCTATGTCACCCTATATCTTTATTTTGTGTATGTACCTCTCATCAAATTATATTAACCACTAAGTGGAGAATCTTAGCCAGGATCTGATATCTCTCAATTATAATGGCCCTCCTATTTTGCATCTTTTCTTTGCTTGTGAACTTACTTTATCTCAAAGGCAAATTCTAAATCTATTTATATAATTCATGAGTGTATTAACTTCTTTAGTGTGTTGTCTAGTCAAAGAATTAACACTGCTAAATCTAAGGTTATTTTCTCCCAACTATGCTTAGAAAGAATTAGGAATCTCATTAAAGATCTTTTTGACATTCCTCGTCGATTAGTTTTGGTAAGTACTTAGTTTTCCTATTTTGAATCACAAACCAAAAAGTTTTGATTTTCAGTTCCTTCTTGATAATATGTAGAAAAAGCTTTCTTCTTAGAAGTCAAAGTTCCTTTCTTAAGTAGGAAGACTGGTTCTTATCAATTCTACACTTTCCCATCTTATACAATGCAATATCATAAACTACCAAAAAAATCTACAATTCCATTAATTAAATCCAGCGAAACTTTCATTGGGGATTGACTATTCAAAAGTGCAAGCTTTATTATTTAGCCTGGGATAATATTACCACCCCAAAAGATAGTGGGAGGGGGGGTTAGGACTTCAAAAAGCCGAGATCAAGAATCAAGGGTAGAGACCTTTTACAAATCCAACTACTCTCTAGGCCCGTACTTTACTCGAAAAACATAATCACAATCATAGTTGTACCACAACTTCCTTCATTTGGAATAATATTCTTCTCGGTGGAACAATTTTGTACCCAAGCAATTGCCTGGGCATCAGCCTTGGGTTCATCTATTAACATATGGAACCATCCTTAGGTACTAGTTTTTTTGCCTTTACATCATATTATCCATGGACCTCTGGCTTATAAAGAAGATAGTCTATGTCTTTCCAATATTTGGTCTCAGCAGCATTGGGATTGGGGGAAACTATCCTTTGAAATCTACCGTGTTTACACTACTAAGGTGGATATAATTCATTCTAAACCCCACATTGGTGATTGGGATAAACCCTATTGGGCACATAATAAGAATGGTCTTTTCTAATAAATTTTTCTACAATTCTCTTTTCCAACATACTATTTCTGCTTATGATTTCCAATGGATTTGGAAACTTAAAACTTTGGAAAAAATAAAGCACTTCCTTTTGATTTGTTCTCATGGTAGGCTTCCTACTACTTCTTACCTCAGCTTCATTGGTATATTCCAAAACCCTTGCTACCCGATAAGCCTGCATTGCAGCCTTATTCCCGTCGTCATAGAGACTATGTCGCGGTGAGGGAAATGTTCTATCATGATAAGACTGCATCACGGTAATCCTGTTACGTTCAGTTATGAATTTAAATATTAGAGGGGCAATTGGTGCTTTTCCCCCTCAACCTAATCATTCATAACATGACTTGGACATCACTTAAGCCATAGTTTTAACCTTCTCCTCTAATTATCCTCCCAAGAAAATCATTCTCTTTCCCCAAGAATACAAATTCAATTCTGTCTTCCCTAAGAAATCAAGAATTCAAGTTCTCCAAGTTCAAGAACCTTTAAGGAAGCATCAATATTGGTGTTTCTCTTTCAACTTAAAGTTTACGGTATGTGGGGTGTTTATTCATGGGTGCCTTCAACCCATGGAGCCTAAAAACCCTTTTTCCTCAATTAAAGAATGAACTTTCTATCATTATGGTAATTTATATGTTCAAGAAAGATTAAATTTCATGTTTTCATGGTGATTTAAATTAAATTCAACCTATGGATGATCCCATGCATGATTTTATTTCCTAATGCTATGAATTTTACTTTCCCATGTCCTATTCAAGTAATTTCATGAGTTGTTGAGTGCTTATGTTTAGAATATCCCCGTGTGGAAGTTCATGCTTTCCATATGTTTGATGAAATGCTCTTGTCTTGAGTTAAACCATGATTCAATACTACATTCTTAAGTTAAATGTCTTGTTTTATAATCATTCAGTGCTGGTGGGTTATGAACACCTGACTCCTACGTATTTTTCATGATTTTTAGATTTTCAAGTATGATTTAGTTAAAAAATGATTATTCCTATTTATTCAGTTATTATGATTATAATAAGCACTATTAGTTATGAAATCATGTTTAGTTAAACACAGTCCAGTTTCAATTCCAGTGTTAGTTTAGTTAGGAGTAAGATTTAGCACCGAGCAAACTCAAGGATGAGGACTCACCTGACAATAGAGGATGTAACCCTTAGTAGTATCCCCAAGTTACAGAAATACATAGCCATCGTAGGTTAGAGATGTCTACCAACCAGTTGAGGGTTGACAAAGTGTTTATCTGCCAGTTGAGGCTGACACATATCTCATTAGAGAACCTGACAATTGAGAGAGACTCATTAGTCCCTCGGGCTATCAGTTTAGTGGATCCACACAACCATTATTAGTACCTGTGGTATAGTATTGACACCCTTCCAACTGGGGTTAATAGTTAGACCCGATTCGCTTAGATTAGAGAATGTCGGTTAGATGATATCTCCCATAGTCTCAGTATAGTATTCAGTGTAAATTCTGTTCACGTTTGCTTGACCAAAGTATACAGATTTATAGTTATTCAGTTATAAAGATTTTAGTCTTTCATATTACAGATTATTTTAGAAATATATGTATTCTTGGTCTTGCATTCTCAGATATTACAGTTTTTATGCATTAATGCTCAGTTATTTCATGTTGTTCAGTTATTTTGCATCTCATATACTAGAACATTCAAAGTAATGACCCCATACTCTTCTTTGTGCTATGATGTCTTATATCAAAGGTTTGGAGGCTTAGTTTCTCGACCGCAGCTAGACAACCAGTGTTAACCAACTGCTATAGTGGTGAGTCCTCATCCATCAAGAAAATATTATCTCTCATTTAGTACTTTAGTATTTCATTATGTTCAGTTAGTTAGAGTTAGTTGGGGACCTATCCCATTAACTCTTCAGACAGTTAGAGGCTTTTAGATAATCAAATAGTTAGTTAGAAGATTATTCAGTTTACCAGTACTTTCAGTAGTATCAGTTGTTTTAAATTGACAGTTAGATTTCAGTATTTCATCAGATGTTTTAGACTTATAGTTGAACCACATTTGTAGTTTTCAGATTAGTATTGCATTCAGCAGTTTATCTTTCACTAATGTGTACTGTTGCTATTTTATTCAGTGCTCACAGCAGGTATAAGCTTATGGGTTAGCGTGCGGTCACTTGTGACCGTAAGCACCATTATCACAGCTAAGGGGTAGCCTCGAGTCATGAAAAACTTGGTATCTGAGCCTAAGGTTTTATAGTGTCCTAGGGTGTTTGAAAGCTGCATTGAGTAGAGTCTTTTGCATGTGTGTAAAGCATGCCACACTTATGGATAAAAGACTATGAGGTGTTTTAGGAAATTTTTTCCTTCTTTCAGTATTCATGTCGTGCAAATAAGAATGAGCTCTATTTAAACTCTCTTTCTAACTCATCCTTTATTCCGTTTACAAACTATGCCTCCTAAATAAAATAACAAAAGAAGGAATGGGGACCAGCCTGCACCACCGTCTGTTTAGGAAGATCCCCTAAATGAACATGTCTCTCACGCCAAGTTCAGAGATATTTTTACTACCTTATCCTATTTAGTAGCTTCTTTGAACAATCAGCGATTTATTTCCCTAGCCAATCCAGTGACAACTACTGTTGCAACTAGAATTTGGGATAATACCTGAATGAATCCTCCTTTTTTGTTCGGGATCCAAGTCTGAAGAGGATCCACATGAGTTTCTTGATATGATTCAGAAGGTGATAGATATTATAGGTATCACTTCTAGTAAGAGTGCAGAGTTGGCTGTATATCAGTTGTAGGACGTTGCTCACAGCTGGTTTAACTAGTGGAAGAAGGACTGTGGTATTTATGCATGGCCTTTTGAGTGGGATGAGTTTGCCATGGCTTTCCTAGACAGGTTCTTCACATTAGAGTTGAGTAAGTCTAATATTTGGGAGTTCATTAATTTAAAGTAGGGCAGCATGAGTATGAAGGAATACTTGCTTAAGTTTACTCAGTTGGCGAGGTATGCTCATAATATGGTGGCTGACAATAGGTTTAGAATAAGTAAGTTTGTGTTTAAGTGTAGCTGATAGTATGGTTAAGGAGTGTAGGGATGCTATATTTATTAAGGAGATAGACTTATCTAGACTTATGGTTCATGCTCAGCAAATTGAGGAAGAGAAGACTAAGGAGAAAGAGAGAAAGAATAAGAGGGCCAGAAGAAGGTAGTTCTAACTTTTCTCAGCCAATGTCAGAAGGTGGTAACCATTTTCATTTCCATCTTCAAATAGTACGCCAATGCCTAAATTCAGGAAAGATAGTCGGGATAGGGCGCTGGGCTCTAAGTCCCAGGGTAGTGTGAATAGTAGTCGTACTAATCCGCTCAGCGAGAAAAATGACAGGCATTATAAGGGTGTGTGTAGAGCTGGTAGTGATGTGTGTTATGGATTTGGAAAGCCAGACCACAGAGTCAAAGATTGCACAAAGGCTGGTCAGCGGGTCAGTCTAACCACCCTCCAGTCTCAGCCGGTCGCCTGACTCAGCAGGGTGCCGTTTCAAGTTCAACCAGTGGGTAGCTTCAAAATATGTTGTATTATTTACAGACCCAGAGCTTCACTCTCCTTTGTGACCCCCTATCTAGCAGTCATTTTTGGTGTTAGTCCCAAATCTTTAATAGAGCCGTTATTAGTTTCTACCCCAATAGGTAAATCTATTATAGCCAGACGGGTATGCAGAAATTTCCCGGTTACAATATCTCAGAAAGTTACCTCAGTTGATCTTGTGGATTTAGATATGACTGATTATGATGTCATTCGAGGCATGGATTGGATCCACTCAAGTTATGCCTCAATTGATTGTAGAAATAGAGTCATTTAAGTTTAGTTTCCCAATGAACAAATCATTGAATGGAGGGGTAGTACCTCTGTGCTTAGCGGTCAGACTGTTTCTTACCTTAAAACAAGAAAAATGATATCTAAAGGGTGTGTTTACTATGTTGTCTAAGTCAAGGACTCTAGTTCCGAGACTTCAAGTCTCGAGTCATTTTCAGTAGTAAGGAAATTTCTAGATTTGTTCCCTGAAGACCTCCCTGGAGTTCCTCCCAAAAGGAAAATTAACTTTGAAATAGATTTGTTTCTAGATACCCATCCTATCTCTATTCCTCCCTACGGAATGGCTCCAGCTAAGCTTATGGAATTGAAAAACCAGTTGAAGGATCTATTAGTTAGCGGATTCATCTGACCTAGTGTTTCCCTATGGGGCACTTTAGTCTTTTTTGTTCGTAAGAGAGATGGTTCTCTCAGAATATGCATCAATTACCGTCAGTTGAACAAAGTCACAATCAATAATAAGTGTCCACTCCCCAAGATTGATGACTTATTCGACCAACTTTAGGGTGCCAGTTACTTTTCTAATATAGACCTCAGACCCAGCTATCATCAGCTTAGAGTCAGAGAATATGACATTCCTAAGATAGCTTTCAGAACCTGGTATGGTCGCTTTGAATTCCTAGTTATGTCTTTTGTACTAAAGAATGACCCTGTAGATTTCATGGACTTGATGAATAGAGTGTTTAAATAGTACTTGGACATGTTCATCATACTCTTTATTGATGATAATCTTGTCTATTGCCATAGTGAAAATGATTATGCAGACCATCTGAGAATTATTTTGTAGACACTTAGAGCTCATCAGTTGTTCGCTAAGTTTAGTAAGTATGAGTTTTGACTAAGATCAGTAGCTTTTCTTGGCCATATTATTTCCGGTAATGGTATTTGAGTTGATCCTCAAAAGACTGAAGCAATGAGAAACTGGACTAGACCCATCTCTCTATCATATATTGGGAGTTTCTTAGGTTTGGATGGCTATTACAAATAATTTTTTGAAGGGCTCTCTTCTATTGCATCCCCATGTATCGATTGACTCAAAATAAAGTCAAATTTCAGTGGTCAGATTTATGTGAGAAACGTTTTCAGGATTTGAAGACTTGACTCACTTCAGCCCCAATATTGACCTTGCTAGACGTCTCAGATGGGTTTGTAGTTTATTGTGATTCTTCCAGAGTTGTCTTGGTTATGTATTGATGCAGAGAGGTAAGGTCATAGCATATGTCTCTAGATAGCTTAAACCCCATTAAAAGAATTATCTTACCCATGACCTTGAGTTGACAACTGTTGTTTTTGCCTTAAAAATATAGTGATATTATCTTTACGGGGTTTATGTTAATGTTTTCACGGATCACAAAAGTTTTATGTATGTGTTCTCGTATAATGTTTTAAATCTTCGACGAAGAAAGTTGCTAGAGTTGTTAAAATATTTTGATATAAGTGTGTTTTATCATTTGGGCAAGGTCAATGTAGTGGTAGATGCCCTTATGTAACACCCTGAAATCTGATCCCAAGATCTCACATGGTGCTCAAGACTACGAGTAGCCTTAAGCTAACCCTGTTGCATACAACTGAGCCTAACTCTTAGAATAATGGAAATATAGACGCAAAAGTCATGGTAAAATTCAGAAATTGTATATAATAACTTAGAAATATGTTTAAAACATCAATACTGAATCAAAACTAGCAGTCTGACAAGCCTCTACTACTAAAACTAGAAAGTCGTTGGGACAAACCCCCAGCTAACTCAAACTGTCTGAAATGAATACTAAATCTCATAAACTAATAAATTGTAAAATTTGAATGGATAGAATAAGTCCTTGAACTATGAGGACTCACCAACTGCTAAATATAGATGGAGATCCTCGAGCTACTCACACTGCTGATACTGAGCACCTGTACCTATATTATGAGACAATGTAGCACATAGATGTGGATCAGTACTATGAGGATGTAATGAGTATATGGAGGTGATATTCATAAGTAAAAACATCATCTCATAATCATCATTTATAAAACAATGCATGCTAAATGTAAATGACAAAAGCTAGAATATCATGAAAGCTGGAATATCTTAAATGCTGAAAATAATAATCATGAGAAGCAAATCTTGCTTTATAAATCTAGTGAGTCATAACATTTAGTTCTAAAAGTTGTGCTTGTATTCTCCCTTTATATCATACTGTCTAAGTGTAAAAAGGACTCACTCTAGATCTAAAATCTGAAAGCTGAAAACTGTAGCTAATATCTTTCTGTAAAGCATAATCTGAGTAAAACTTGTGACCCTCAACACTTAGTTTTTCTGAAAGATTTTCTGTTACTCTTTCTATTCAAAAATCTGTAGTCTGTAAGCTTTAAAAGTTTTAAGGAAAAATATTTTATCTGAAGGGAGATACTTTAAAACTATACTAAAAATCTTTCAAAGCTTTAGGGTAAAACATTTCATCTAAAGAGAGGTTCTCTTAACCGACATAAACCATCCAAGCTACATGGAGTCCAACGTCTCGTCCTCCTAAAGAAGAAAACTCACATTTAGGAGAGGTGTCATACTCTTGCCAGAGAGTATAACCACACTAAAGTGATCACAACTCTGCCCACTATGGGCACTTAATCTCAATTCTATGGTGGCACATATTTCTGGGGCATGAGACCTTGGAATCATACCCAGCTCAGTGCTAAATACTACTCCCTTAAATTAGCTACTCTCATCTCATGGAAATCCACTTTAAAACTCGCATAAGGCTTCATTATGACACCAATTGTGCATTAATCTAAATAAATCTGTAAATAAAGCTATTTTGCTTTCTGTAGTATGTAAAGATTCTTTATAGTAGATTCTGAAACTCATCTGAGGATCAAAAGATCAAATCTTTATTGTAAAACTAAAGTAATTAACTCATAAGATGCTTAAAGCATCATCTTTCTCAAAATCTCAACATATAAACTTGGGGCTTAAAACCCATGTATCAAACTCATGTCAAAATATCATAGTAATCATGCTCGATAGTAAAATCAATGATAATTCATCTCAAAATCTGGAAATTACTGCAATAAGCATGAAAATATGAAAATAAACATGTAATTCAACTCATAATTCACTTGAATTCTCATAATCTTGTAAATAACAATAATGGCTATGAACCCTAATTCATATCTCATGTAATTTCAGTCAAAATCACGTAAATATGTAATTGAAAACTAATTTTGGGCACAAGGATGAAAGGAGTATCCTTGTTCATAACCCCACATACCTTAATTTGATGTTTAGATGAAGAAACCTTGAATATTGGATTCCTATTGAGATCTTGATGATGGGTTCTTGATTATCTTGCTTTGGAAATCCTCAATTTGAAGCTCTCTTGAAAAATCTATGGAGGACTTTGAGTTTTCTTGGAGAGAAAGCTTTGATGGCTTAGGGTTTTCTTTTGAAAGAAAGTGGATGAAATAATTATATAATGCCTTGGAATATGTTAAATCTTATATTTTGGACGGATTGGGAGCCTGGGGATTTACCAAAATACCCTTTTAAAACCCCTAAACGAAACTCAAAAATGAACTGGGTCCTGATTTAATGGGCCACCACGATGCGCCACTATCGTGGTGGCTCACTAGAAATTGACGAGTAGAAAATGGGCTCCCTCCGCAATGTGCCACCATCGTGGAGCCCTAATTGTTTTTCATTTCGACCACTAGTGCGACGCACCAGTATCGCGGAGTGACACTCGAAATTACCAAATGGGAAATTGGGCCTCTCCGCGATGCGCCAAAATTGCAGAGTCTCACTAGAAATTGACAATTATGATTTTATGTTTCTCCGCAATGCGTTAAGGGCCGAAATCATGGTGTTTTCTAACTGGAACTTAAAATAGCGATAACTCATTCACCGAGTATCGGATTTAGGCAAATTTGGGATGGAAAGCTAATTCAATTTTCCACACCATGGAAAGTCTAAATCTTAAAAATTCCAAATAGAATAAATATTATTCATTTTGGAATCTATACCTTACCATTCTAGGGATAAATTCAAGCTAGGAAAGAGTACGGGGTATTACAATATCTCCCCCTTGGGAACATTCATCCTTGAATGTGGCTAGTTAAGATGGAATTACTGAGGAATCTGAGGCTATAAACTATCATGCACAACTGAAATGAACTGAATCATTGAATCTCAAATATAATAAGCTACTTAACTGATCTAAAAGTGCTTTAATTCTCATGAAAGAAACTATATAGCTTAATCTTGGGCTATAAAAGAACTAAATGAAGGAAGACTATTACCTTCGGCTAAATCTGAGTTTGTGGAGAAGAGATAAGGATACTTGGTACGCATGTCTACTTCCGCTTCCCAAGTAGCACCCTCAACTAACTGGTTTCGCCACAGAACTTTGACCAAGGGAACTTCTTTGTTCCTTATTCTACGAATCCTATGATCAAGGATCTCTACTGGAACTTCTTCGTAAGAAAGGCTGTTCTGAATATTTGTATCCTTTAGAGGAACTAAAACAGCTGAATCATTTATATACTTCTTCAACAAAGACACATGGAACACCGGATAAACTAAGGATAAATCTGTGGGTAGCTCAAGATCATACGCTACTTTCCCAACATGACTCAAAATACGGAAGGGTACAACATAGCGAAGACTAAGTTTCCCTTTCTTGCCAAATCGCTTCACCCCTTTCATGGGTGACACTTTTAAATACACTAGATCATCAACCTCAAACTTAAGATCTCTTTTTCTTACGTCGGTATAAGACTTTTGACGACTCTGGGTTGTTTTCAACCTCTCTCTAATTAACTATACTTTCTCCATAGCTTTAAACACCATTTAAGGCCCAATCAAAGCAGCCTCACCCACTTTGAACCAACCAACTGGCGACCTACATCTTCGTCTATAAAGAGCCTCAAACAGAGCCATATGGATGCTAGCATGATAACTGTTATTATAAGAGAACTCAATCAATGGCAAATTCTCCTCCCAACTACCTTTGAAATCAAGTACACAAGATCTCAACATATCTTCTAAAGTTTGAATGGTCCTCTCTGCCTGACCATCTTTCTGTGGATGAAGAGCTAAACTAAGATGAACTTCGGTACCAAGACCCATCTAAAAAGCTCTCCAAAATTGAGAGGTAAACTGAGTACCCCTATCTGAGATGATAGACAAAGGAACTCCATGCAGTTTAACCATCTCTCTAATATACAACTTAGCATAATCTTCGGTTGTATAGGATGTATGAACTGGCAAGAAATGTGCTGACTTAATCAATCTATCTATAATAACCCAAATTGAATCATGATGACGACGCGAATAACCAGTCACAAAATCCGTGTTCACCTCTACCCACTTCCAAGTAGGGATACCAAAGTCTTGCAACGTACCACCAGGTCTTTGGTGCTCTACCTTAACCTGTTGACAAGTTGCACACTTAGCTATAAAATTTGCTATATCTCTCTTCATGCCACTCCACCAATAGATTTCCTGCAAATCATGGTACATCTTGGTAGCACGAGGATGAATAGAATAATCTCTACCTTAAATCATCAATACTAGGCACACAAAATCTACTTTGGTAAATCAACACACCATCTCCCCCTTGGGAGAAAACGTCAACCTTTTGGTCTTTAACTGACTCCTTTAGTTTGGCCAAACTAAAATCCATATCTTGCTTTTCCTTCACTTCTGAAACTAGAGAAGATCCGAAACTGCACTGAACCCAAACATTCCCCTCAGCTGAGTCAACCAACCTGACACCCAATCTAGCCAAACGATGAACTACTCAGGCTAAATATTTCTTATCATTCTCCACATGAGCAACACTACCCATAGACAATCTAATAAGGGTGTTTGCCATTACATTGGCCTTGACCAGATGATATAACACACTCATATCATAATCCTTCAACAACTCTAACCATCTCATCTGATGAACATTCAACTCCCTCTAGGTATTACTGCAATCTTTTGTGATCTGTGAACACATCAACATGCATCCCATACAAATAATGTCTCTAGATTTTTAAAGCAAACACCACATCAGCTAATTCAAGATCATAGGTTGGGTAATTTTTTTCATGAGGTTTAAGCGGTCTAGAGGAATAGGCTATGACCTTACCTCTCTGCATAAACACACAACCTAAACCAACTCTGGAGACATCATAATAAACAACAAAACCATCTGTACCATCAAGTAATGCTAAAATTGGGGCTAAAGTGAGTCGAGTCTTCAATTCCTGAAAACTCTTCTCGCAAGAATCTGACCATTGGAACTTAACTTTCTTTTGGGTCAATATAGACATAGGAGATACAACAGATGAGAAACCTTTAACAAAACGTCTGTAGTAACTAGCTAGTCCTAAGAAACTCCTAATATCTGATGGAGAGATAAGTCTAAGCCATTTTCTTACGGCTTTTGTCTTTTAGGGATTAACACTAATGCCATCGGCATAAATAATATGACCAAGAAAGGCTATTGATCTTAGCCAAAAATCACACTTGTTGAATTTGGTGAATAGTTGGTGATCTCTAAGAGTTTGCAAGATAATTCTAAGATGGTCTGCATGGTCATCCTCACTACGGGAGTATACAAGAATATTATCTATGAAAACCATGACAAACATATCTAGATAATGCTTGAACACTCACTTCATGAGATCCGTGAAAGCTGATAGAGCATTGGTTAGCCTGGAAGACATGACTAGAAACTCAAAATGACCATAGTGGGTTCTAAAGGCAGTCTTCAAAATATCGCATCTCCATCTTTAAGCTAATGATAGCCAAATCTAAGGTCTATCTTTGAGAAATAACTTGCACTTTGTAATTGATCAAACAGGTCATCAATTCTAGGAAGAGGATATTTATTTTTGATTGTAACCTTATTTAGCTGATGATAGTCAATGCACATGCGCAAAGAACCACTTTTCTTTCGCACTAATTGGACGAGAGCGCCTAATGGAGAAACACTAGGCCTTATGAAACCTTTAAATAAAAGATCTTTGAGTTGCTCCTTCAACTCCTTAAGCTTGGTGGGAGCCATACGATATGGAGAAATACAAATAGGCTGAGTATCTGAGAGAAGGTCAATACCAAATTCTATCTCTCTAACGGAAGGTACCCCTGGGAGATCTTCTAGAAAGGCATTTGGAAACTTATTTACCACATTAACTGACTAAACTGTTGGGGTCTCAGACTTAGTGTCGTTAACTCGAATTAGATAATAAATGCAACCTTTGGATATCAACTTTCTCGCCTTAAGATAATATATAAATGGCTCTTGGGAGATACTGAATTACCTGACCACTCAAAGACTGGCTTATCTGGGAACTGGAACTTCACAACACGGGTGAGAAAATCTATAGAGGGATAACAGGAATGGAGCCAATCTATACCAAGAATAAGATCAAAGTCAACCATGTCTAACTCTATTAATTCTGCTAACATGACTTTATGAAGGACAGTGATAGGGCACTTTTTATAGATTCGCTTAGCAACAACTAACTTACCTACTAAAGTAGAAACCAAAAAGGGCTCAGGGATCTTTTCAGAACTTATCTCAAAATTTACTGCAACTAATGGGGTAACATAAGAGAAAATCGACCCAGGGTCTAGTAGCATATAAACATCAAAATAAAATACACGGAGCATACCAGTAACAACATCTGGTGAATCTTTCTACTCCTGGTGAGATGGTAAAGCATAGAACCAATTTTGGCACTGATTGCCACCGATACTAGATGATGCACCCTAAGTAGGAACCATGTGACCTAAAGGAGCTGGTGCGCTAGTAGCCTGAGTCTAGGGACGAATATCTTTGTTTTCCTGCCTAGCATATGGACAATCTTTGATTCCATGACTCGACTTACCATAACCAAAAAAACCCTTCTATCTAGCCAAGCATACACCAAGATGATTCCTACCATACTTAGCACAAAGAGGATAATAAGGTCTCCCACTTACACTGTTTTAAGATCTGGATGTAGAAGACTTATCCCACTGCTCCTGCCTACCTCTAGAAGTGAGAGCACTAGCTGATGAAGGTGCAAGCATAGATAAATAATTCTAAAATTGCAAACAATTCCCTCTTTCAGACCTAGTCTGACCATTATCAAATTGTCCTATTCTAGCCTTCTTATTTTCTCTCTCACTTCCCCTCAACTTCTTTGCCTTAATCTGCTGGGCATGCATTATCAATCTAGCAAGATCCATGTCTCCAATAAGCATAAAAGTCCTACACTCCTTGACCACCAATCTAGACATTCAGTCACGAACTTACTAATGCTTGACCTAGGGTCAGCCATCTGATCAGGGGCATACTTAGACAACTGGTTGAACTTGAGGCAATACTCTTTCACTGTCATTGATCCCTCAGGTTCATGAATTCTTCTATCTTGGCTTCCCTCATCTCACGTGGGAAGAACTTATCCCAAAATATATCCTGAAATATCTGCCAAGTCATAGGAGTTGCATTCTCTTCTCTACTTTTCTTCCACATCACTACCCAATCATATGCAACATCTTTCAGCCTATAGAATTCTAATTCTACGCTCTCCTCTTCGAAAACATACATAATTTGGTTGATCTTCTTCACCTCATCAAGATACAACTGTGGGTCCTCATCTGCCTTTGACCCAAAGAATTTAGGTGGGTTCATTCTCATAAAATCTTAGATTCTGGTTGCGTCTAGGTCCACATTTTTCTAAGGTGGGACTGCATCCTGATGGTTGCCCTAAACATTAGCCGTTACCACTTGGTCTAGTGCCTAAAAGGCAACCTGAAACTCTGCATGTGATACATTCTCATTCAGAAGATATGCAAGCTAAGGTGGCTGGTTATCATTTCTGCGGGCATTAGCTTAATGAGGAGGCATTATCAAATTTCATGTGAAAGCATGAGTTAAAAGCAGATAGAGATACTATAAGCACAATAGATCATGAAAGAAAGAGATGATTTCCTAAGAACATTCTGTAGCCTCTTGTTCATAAATGTGGCGTGCTTCACACCCATGACCAAGACTCTATGTAACGAGGCTTTTCTGAATCCCTAGGACTCTTAAAAATCTTAGGCTCTGATACAAAGTTTGTAACGCCCCAAAATCTGATCCCGAGACATCACACGATGCTTAAGACTACGAGTAGTCTTAAGCTAACCTTTTCTGGATACAACTGAGTCTAACTCTTAGAATAATGGTAATATAGATACAAAAGTCATGTTAAAATGTAGAAACTCTCTGTAATAACTGAGAAATATGTTTAAAACATCAATACTGAATCTAAACTAGTAGTCTGACAAGCCTCTACTACTAAAACTAGAGAGTCACTGGGACAAACCCCCAGCTAACTCAAATTTTCTGAAATGAATACTAAATCTCATAAACTGATAAACTATAAAATTTGAATGGATAAAATAAGTCCCCAAACTATGAGGACTTACCAACTGCTGAATATAGATGGAGATGCTCGAACTACTCATGCTGCAGATACTGAGCATCTGCACCTACATTATGAGACAACGTAGCACATAGACAAATATGTAAATCAGTACTTTGAGGATGTACTGAGTATATGGGGGTGATATGCATAAGTAAAAACATCATCTCATAATCATCATTTATAAAACAATGCATGCTAAATGTAAATGACTCACAAAAGCTGGAATATCTAAAATACTAAAAAAATAATCATGAGAAGAAAATTTTTCTTTATAAATCTAGTGAGTCATAACATTTAGTTCTAAAAGTTGTGCTTGTATTCTCCCTTTATATCATACTGTCTGAGTGTAAAAAGGACTCACTCTAGATTTGAAATCTAAAAGCTGAAAACTATAGATAATATCTTTCTATAGAGCATAATCTAAGTAAAACTTGTGGGCCTTAACACTTAGTTTTTCTGAAACTTTTCTATTACTCTTTCTGTTCTAAAATTTATAGTCCGTAAGCTTTAAAACTTTTAAGGCATAACATTTTATCTGAAGGGAGATACTTTAAAACTATTCTAAAAATCTTTCAAAGATTTAGGGAAAAAAATTTTATCTTAAGGGAGGTTCTCTTAACCGGCATAAACCGTGCGAGCTATATGTAGTCCAACTTCTCATCCTCTTAAGGAAGAAACCTCACATTGGGGAGAGGTGTCATACTCTTGCCAGGGAGTATAACCTCAGTTAAAGTGATCACAACTCTGCCCACTATGGGCACTTAATCTCAATCCTATAGTGACACGTAGTTTTGGGACATGAGACCTTGGAATCTTACCCAACTCGGTGCTAAATACTACTCCATTTAATTAGATATGCTCATCTGGTGGAAATCCACTTCAAAACTCGCATAAGGGTTCATTATGAAATCAATTATGCATTTATCTAAATAAATCTGTAAATAAAGCTATTTTACTTTCTATAGTCTATAAAAATTTTGTATAGTGGATTCCAAAATTCATTTGAGGATCAAAAGATCAAATCTTTATTGTAAAACTAAAGTAATTAACTCATAAGATGCTTAAAGCATCATCTTTCTCAAAATCTCAACATATAAACTTGGGGCTTAAAACCCATGTATCGAACTCATGTCAAAATATCATAGTAATCATGCTCGATAATAAAATCAATGATAATTTATCTCAAATCTGGAAATTATTGTAATAAGCATGAAAATATGAAAATAAACATGTAATTCAACTCACAATTCACTTGAATTCTCATAATCTTGTAAATAAAAATAATGGGTAAGAACCCTAATTCAAATCTCATGTAATTTTAGTCAAAATCATATAAATATGTAATTAAAAACTAATTTTGGGCACAAGGATGAAAGAAGTATCCGTGTTCATAACCCCACATACCTTAATTTGGTGCTTAGATGAAGAAACCTTAAATATTGGATTCCTATGGAGTTCTTGATGATGGATTCTTGATTATCTTGCTTCGAAAATCCTCAATTTAAAACTCTCTTGAAAAATCTATGGAGGATTTTATGTTTTCTTGGAGAGAAAGCTTGGATGGCTTAGAGTTTTCTTTTGAGAGAAAGTGGATTAAATAAGCATATAATGCCTTGGAATATGTTAAACCTTATGTTTTAGATGGATTGGGGGCCTGGGAATTTACC
The DNA here is from genome assembly GCA_030864225.1 of Capsicum baccatum var. pendulum. NCBI lineage: Eukaryota > Viridiplantae > Streptophyta > Magnoliopsida > Solanales > Solanaceae > Capsicum > Capsicum baccatum. The sequence continues at coordinate 65,817,152 of CM061558.1, read as the reverse complement.
AAAATACCCTTTTAAAACCCCTAAATGAAACTCTAAAAATAAACTGGCTCCCGATTTAATGGGCCACTACGACGCGCCACTATCGCAGTGGCTCATTGGAAATTGACGAGTCAGAAATGGGCTCCCTCCGTGATATGCCACCATCGCGGAGCCCTTATTGTTTTTCATATCGACCACTGACGTGACGTGCTAGTATCATAGAGTGACACTGAAAATTGCTAAACAGGAAATTGGGCTTGTCCGTGATGTGCCAAAATTGCAGAGTCTCACTTAAAATTGAGAATTATGATTTTACGCATCTTTGTGATGCGCTAGGGGCCAAATCACAGTGTTTTATGACTGGAACTTAAAATAGCCATAACTCCTTCACTGAGTTCGGATTTAGGCAAATTTGGTATCAATGGAAAGTTTATTCAATTTCCCACACCATGGAAAGTCTAAATCTTAAAAATTCCACATAGAATAAATATTATTCATTTGGAAGCTATCCCTTAACATTCTAGGGCAAATTCAATCTAGGAAAAAGTTTGGGGTATTATATCTTAGTAGATTGTATATGGGTAGTGTTGCTCATATTGAGAAGGATAAGAAGAAGTTAGTCTGGCAGGTTCATCAGCTTTCTATATTAGGTGTTTGGCTGGTTGACTCAGATGAAGGCAGTGTATGGGTTCAGAATGGGTTGGAATCTTCTTTTGTTGCCGAAATGAAGGAAAATCAAGATAGGTATCCCAGTTTGGTTAGATTGAAAGAGTCAGTCAGAGGTCAGAAAGTAAAGGCTCCCAAGGGGGAGATGGTCTATTGCGTTGTCAGGATAGGTTATGTGTTCCATGTGTTGATGTTTTGAGGCAGTGAATTTTGGCAAAAGCACATGGTGCGCGATAATCCATTCACCTAAGATCCACTAAGATGTACCATGACTTCGGGAAATCTATTGGTGGAATGGTATGAAGAAGGATGTTACATAGTTTGTGGCTAAGTGTTCAAATTATCAGCATGTTAAAGTTGAGCACCAGAGACATAGTGGTACATTGCAGGAGTTCAGCATCCCTACTTAGAAGTGGTAAGTGGTGAACATGGATTTTGTGATGGTTTTTCCTTGTACATGTCATCAGCATGATTCGATATGGGTCATTGTAGATAGAATGACTAAATCAGTTTATTTCTTGCTAGTTCATGCTTCATACTCAGCTGAGGATTATGCCAGGATTTATATTAGAGAGTTGGTTAAGTTGAACGGTATTTCATTGTCTATCATTTCAGATAGAGGTACTCAAGGCTTTTTAGAATGGTCTTGGTATCCAAGTTCATCTCAGTACAACTTTTCATCCTCAGACGGATGGTTAGGCAGAGAGGATCATTCAAACCTTAGAAGACTTGTTGAGATCATGTGTTATTGATTTTAAAGGTAGTTGCGATGACCATTTACCTTTGATTTGATTTGCCTACAATAACAGTTATCACAATAGTATTTAGATAGCTCCATTTGAGGCTATCAATGGGAGAAGATGTAGGTCTCTTTTTGGTTGGTTTGTAGTAGGTGAGGCTACTTTGATAGGTCCAAATTTAGTATTTGATGCATTAAAGAAAGTTTAGTTTATTAGGGAGAGACTTAAGACAACCCAAAGCCGTCAAAAATCTTATGTAGATGTGAGAAGAAGAGACCTTGATATTGATGTTGGTGATTTAGTTTATTTGAAAATCTCACCCATAAAGGGAGTGAAGAGATTTGGTAAGAAAAGAAAGCTCAGTCCCCGATATGTTGGCCCTTATAGAGTCTTGAGTCGTTTTGGGAAGGTAGCTTATGAGCTAGAGTTGTCTATAGATTTGGCATCAGTGCATTTGGTGTTTCATGTTTTGTTGTTAAAGAAATGTATTGGTGTTTTAGCTGGTGTTGTTCCTTTGGAAAGCACAGGTGTTCAGGATAGCCTCTTTTTCGAAGAAGTCCCAATTGAGATCCTACACCGTCAGATTCATAGGCTAAGGAACAAAAAAGTTCCCTTAGTTAAAGTTCTATGGTGAGATAAGTCCGTTGAGGGAGATACTTGGGAAGTAGAAGCAAATATGCGTACAAAGTATCCTCATCTTTTTTTTCACAAACTCAGACTCAGATTAAAGTAATAGTTTTCCTTAAATTGACTCTTTTCCATTCTCAATTCCATCTATTTAAACATCTTCATGTTATTGCACACATTTATAAAAATATTTCAGTTCACGTATCATGCTTCAAACTTAGTTGTGTAATCATATTTTCAGTCATGCATGTTCAGTATATTATCTCAGTTACCTTAGTTCAGTACTCTTAGTCTAACCAGTCTTATTCGAGGATGAATGTGCCCAAGGATTTAGCACCGATCAAACTCAGGGATAAGGGCTCACCTGAAAGTAGAGGGTGTGACCCTTAGTGTCAATCCCCGAGTTATAGAATTACGTAGCCGACGTAGGTTAGAGATGTCTACCAGTCTTTTAAGGGTTGATAGGGTGTTTAATTGCCAGTTAAGGGTGTCACATATCTTATTAGAGCATATGCCAGTTGAGGGTGACTCATTAGTCCCTTGGTACATCAATTTAGTGGATCCACACAACCAGTGTTAGTACCCGTGACACGGTACTGACACCCTTCTAATTGGGTTATAGGTTGGACCCCGATTAACTCACATTGGGGCATGTCAGTTTGATGATATTTTCCATAGTCTCAGTATAGCATTCAAGGTATATTCAGTTCAAGTTTGCTTAACCAAAACATACAGATTTATAGTTATTCAGTTATACAGATTTCAGTCTTTCAGATTACTGATTATTTTAGAAATATATATATGCTTGGTCTTGCATTCTATGATATTATAGTTTTCATACATTTATTCTCAGTTATTTCATGTTGTTCAGATAGTCCTCATCTCATACACTAGTACATTCAAATTACTGACTGCATACTCTTTTTTGCGCTATGATGTCTTATATCATAGGTTCAGAGGCTCAGTTTTCCGACCGCAGTTAGATAGCCAGCGTTACCCAGCTGCCGTAGTGGTGAGTCCTCATCCATCGAGGATATATTATCTCTTATTTAGTACTTTAGTATTTCATTATGTTCAGTCAGTCGAAGTTAGTTGGGGACCTGTCCCATCAACTCCTTAGGCAGTTAAAGGCTTTCAGATAATCAGACAATCAGTTAGATGGTTATTCAGTTTACCAGTCCTTTCAGTAGTATCAGTTGTTTTAAATTGTACTATTGCTATTTTATTCAATGCTCATAGCAGGTACCATCTCATGAGTTAGCTTGCGGTCACTTGTGACCGTAAGCACTGTTTTCGCGGCTTGGGGGTAGCCTCGGGTTGTGACAATAATAAAAGTTACATCCATTGCCACACTTTGATCGAATTGGAGGCCCTACTCCATGGTCTTACAATAGCTAAGATTTATCCCTTAGCTCCTCTTATTATTGAAGTTGATTTGGTAGAAGTCATCCTCCTCCTTCAACATCCTTCTTTGTCTTTTAGTGATATTATCTCCAAATACAGGTTAATATCGAAGAGCATAGGGAATCCAATGGTACAACGTAATTTTTGTGAAGCTAACCGAGTTGCTGACTTTTAGTCAAGAATGGGCTCACATCTACTATCCCGTAGTAACTGCAGAGTTACAAATTTCTGTATAATAATTTATCCTATCTGTACTGTAGTATATATCTAATTCTAGATTTTCTATGTTATTTATTATCTTGTGTTATTCTTCTCGTAGTGAGTTTTTTAAATTATATAAACTATCACATGTATTTTTTTCTAAATTTTCTAAGGTTTTTTCTATCCATATTAACTTTTCTTTTAAATTTTCCATTATTTTTCTAATTCGATTTCTATAATTAATTTCATTATTTAGATTATCTTGGTTTTCTCTAGTTTTTCTAATGTATTCTAACATCCTATATCTGAATAATATCCTTCTGGGTAAATTTCTTCGTATATCCGTTCTAGCGAATTTATGATCTCAATTTCGTAGTTTATTACTTCTTCTAATATTATTTTCTCAATATCTATAATTTCTATATCTTTAAGTATATATAAGATTAAAACTTTAAGATAGTCTAAATGATCTATTTTCTAAAATTGATATTTTATAGTTGTTTGTTTTAGCCTTAGTAGTTTTTGCATATTTTTATTAAGAGATTTTATATATTTTTTATTTTCCATGTATTTGTATATATTTGTTTTCATCCGTTTTTCTAGTAACTGTATATTTCACATATCTTTTTCTAAAAATTCTATATAATTTATCATGATAAATATTTATAAGAGTAGTTAGGTAGGCATGGTATATAATTTACTCTAGCCATGTAATATTCACCAAATGCTTTTTCTAATATAATTTTTCTTATATCTGCTACTTTTATATCTCTAAGTGCATACAAAATAAGTATCTTAAATTTATCTACCATCACATCAGATAAATTATTATTCATTTTCATAAAATTGCTTTTTTCAAAATATTCCCTTCAACCATGTACATAATAAAATATGGTCATCTCAGATTACTATATACTAGATTATTCTTAAATAACATGTTCTTCGGTCACTATTAGCATGGTAATTTGGATACTTTTTCCCTTAAACAACGCCTCAACTCTGGTTCCTCCCTACCACGGCTTCTTGCCTCATTGGTTTCACCTTTAGGATGACATAGTTCTTAGGGATTTTCTCCGTTTCCACTTTGCTAATAAACTTCTTAACATATTATTCTTCGAATAATTCTACTATAAAGTAACTAATATGAATTTATTTTATCATATCATGATTGTTGGGAACTATGAATTTAGCTATTCATAATCATAAATAGATATACTTGTTCTGGTAGCTTTGATATTTCTGAAGTTTGTTCCTCCATAGCTTTTTCCATTGAAGTATGTATGTCTTTTAATTAACTGGGCAAAATATTTTTTATGGAATGGAGAGAGTTTTTGCTTAATCGTGAGAAGGCTTGCCTTGCAATGCCTTCTGCCTTCCTTATTTATAAAACGAAAGAATGCATCTTTACATTTGTGAACACATTTTTTTAATGTTTACAAAAAACAAATAAAAGTTAAAAAGCCTACATGGCTAAAACGTAACCTAGGGGCCTAGAAAGTCTTATAAAATACAAACTACATTTAATGCTACCCTATTATCTTTCACGTAAACACTTTAAAATTTATACAAATTCATACAATAAGATTAAATATCTTGATATCTTGTCTTCCGTTTGTTGTCGTATCTGCCATATCTCCATTATTGCTTCCTATCTTATCTTCCAGCTGTCATCTTGTCTTCTTGATTTTTTATTCTAGATGTACTTCTGGAATAATATTATCTTCTCCATCTCACCTCGAACATTGGTGATCTGGATATTTATGTCCAATTATTTTACAATATCTTGTTAGTAGTCCATCAGAAATAAATCCTTTTTTAATAGCTCGTGCAGTAGATTGTTTCTCTGGGTTGAGTAGTGTCATTATGCATTGTCTTACATCCTCCATATCTGTTAGTCGTAGCTCTTTTGAATTCGAGTAAATATTTGGTGATCTCTTGAGTAGTAGCTCCATATTGGATTTCCATTTGTATAGTTATTTGCTAGTTCTTGTATAATCGTAGATAGTCCAATAAGTCTTTTATTTGCGTAAAACTCTGGTATCTCGATTCTAGGTATTTCCAGTTGCTGCGTAATATCTTCTGGTATAATCATATCTCTCGTTAATCCTATCTTTACGACTTGTATAACTGGTTTTATCTCGTCATATAATATCTCCGCGGGTGCAGTATAACACTTTATATAAAATAGAGTGCCTTTCGTTATTCTTTTATAGGTCATGAATATCTTGTATAATTCTTCCATAGCTGTCAATTCTTCTCCGTTTTGGGTGTATATGGTGTTTAGCAGTCCATAGTCAAAACATGTTTTTACTAGGCTTAGGTTAGTTTTCGGTAGTGCGATTAGCTTGTTATATCCCTGTAATTTTTGGGTTATATAATTGGTATTTGGTTCTTGGATGTTTGTAGCTCTTGGGTTATGGTTTAGGAAGGTTTGTACTTTATAGATGTTTTCTATATATTTCTGGGCTGTATAATTGTAAACTTTTTTGTCTTGGTTTAGGCTATCTCGGTATGTGTTAACTTGTGGGGGTATGAATAAATGGTCTTTTTGTATTTTTGGTGTAAATGGTTTTTCAAATATTTTATTCATGTTCGTGTTTTGGTATCTTGGTCGACTAACTCCTTTGCTTGTACCTGCAGAAGTAGATTGACAAATGTTATGGATTTTATGGAGTGTCCCAACGTCGCCTTCTAGCTCTGGAATTTTATTGTCTTCCGATCGACATAGCTCTGCACACTGCTGAGTTAGCTGATTCATAGCTATAGACTTCAGTTTATCTTCATTAGTCTTTAGCTTTAGCTTTTCTATATCAGTACCCATACTGTCCACTTTCAATGAAATCGTAGTTAGGGCGTTGAGTATTTTTTCAAGAGTATTTTCTTCTATCATTTCAGTCTGTGTAGCTTTGTCTTGATATGTAATCTGCAATAACATTTTTGTTAGTACTAATCACTTCTAATATAAATGTGAAATTTAATATATTTAGAACTAGTCTCCGAATCTCTTTTGTTGTAACTGAATTTTGTATTTTCTTTGTTAGCCACCAGCGTACCTGTGTATTATCTGTTCGCACAATAAATTTGTTATATACAATATATGGCTCAAACGTTAACAAACATTTATATAATGAACATAATTCTTTCCTATTTATTTCCCATTTTATTTCTGTCTCATTGAACGCACCTGAGTAGTATCTACAATGGTGTTCTATTTTTTCTGCTTCATATCGATATTTAAGTACTCCTCCGTAACTATATTCACTAGCATCTGCTTCTACTATATATATAAATTTTCTATTTTCATCTGGAAATTGTAATTTTGGTAATTCTTTACAAAGTAATTTTATTTTTTGAACTTGTTTTTTATCTTCTTCATTATAGTTATATTCTATGTCCTTTTTTTAATTTTTTCTGTAGTGGTTTTAAGTTTTCTGCTAATTTTGGAATATATTCTCTTACTTGGTTTACCAATCCTAAAAATGATTGTAATTTCTTTTTCGTATCTAATTCTTCTTTTGAATTTATTATTTTTTGTACTATATGTTGTTGCATTTTTACTCCACTTTTATCTATTTGTATTCCTAGAAATTCTATCTGGTTTTTCATAATTTCAGCTTTCTTTTCACTTAGACTTATTCCTGATTTTTCTATTATATCTGTAAACTGTTCCAATAATTTTATATGTTCTTCTTTAGTTTTTGTATATAATAATATATCATCTATGTATACTATGCAATTAGGTAATTGTTTAAAATAATTATCCATAAAATGTTGATATCTACCTGGTGTATTTTTATATCCAAAGGGTAATACATTCCACTCATAAAATCCTTGTGGTACCGTGAATGCGGTTAATTCTTTAGATTCTTTTTCTAGCTTTAGATGGTAAAATCCTGATTTACAATCGAATTTGCTAAAATAATTATATCCTTGTATTTGTCTTATTTTTAATATCTTATTTGGTATTGGATAATTATATGTTATAGTTTTTGCATTTAAATTTCTATAATCAATAACCATCCTACTTTTTCCTCTTTTTTGTTCACTATGTTTATTTACTATAAATGCTGGATTATTATGTTTACTATTACTTTTTTGTATATATTGTTTTTCAAATAATTCATCTATATGCATTTTAAATTGTTTTAAATTGTCAAAATTATAGGTTAATGGCTTTTGGGTTATTATACTATTTTTATCTATTAATTCAATTTTTATGGTAGTTTTATGTTTTTCCTATCCTTTTAATGGATCTTCACTATATAATTATTCTAATTTTTTCTTAATTATTTCTATTTTATTTATTGAAAATATAGTTATTTCTGTTTTATTTATCGAAAATACTACTAGTTCTATTGTATCTTCAGTATTTTTTATATTTTCTAACTTTTGTGTAATTTTTTCACTTCCTTTTATCCAATCAGTTTTCTTTCTTATTTTATTATTAACTCTTTTTGCTCTTACTTTTTGTTTACATGGTGTTGTAAACCACCAGTCGTTTCTAGTTATTCTATGTGGGTATAGTTTATCTAAAAATGACATTCCTAAAAGTATATCTTTTGACGTTAGTTCATAATTATAAATTTCTTCTATTGTTAATATCTTATCCCATATTTGTGCTTTTACATTCCTAGCTTTATAAGTAATTAAGCTTCCTTCATTATTAAATCCTTTAACTACTATTGGTGTTTTTAATTTAACCCATTTGCTTTCTGGTAAGCAATTATATCTACATAAATTAGCTTCTACTCCTGTATCTATCATAGGCGTATAATATCTACTGTAATATCCTTCCACTACTATCTTCATTAATACATATATTTTCATTTTTATGTTAAGGCTCTTTTTAAGAATAATTTTTCTTTGTTATATGTTAAGGTTAATTGTGTATGTTCTATATTATATGGTTTTACTTGTTCTAACCATTTTATTCCTAATATTATATCTGCTTTTTGCACTTCTTCTTTTACTTCAAATTCTATTCTTATTTTTCTAACTCCTATTATTATTTCTTTTTCTGCTATATTTTTACTATTTATTAAACTTCTCGGTAGATCTGGGCACATATCATTATTGGTTTTTATTTCTTCATCCTTTACTAGATATTTTGCTATATAATTTTCTTCTTGTCCTGTATTTAAGAGTATTAAATATTCTTTTTCATTTATTTTTCCTGTTATGTAATATTGGTTTAAATTACTTATTGAATTTGTTTCATAACTTGTTCTTTTTGATGAGCTTGATGATTCTGGTTTGTCATTAGCTATTCTTTTTGTTATACTTATTCTATCATTTACTATTTCTAAATTTTCTTCTATATCTATGTCTCTATAGCTATAATCATTATAATCTATTGTTTTTACAATTTGTTCGAATGGGCTTTCTATTCGTATCTTGTTAATCTTATTTTTTCCTGTTATTTTATGTTTTGTTGTTAATACATATAAATTTTTGCATCTTGCTGTAAATATTTTACTTCGTGGTGTTAATTCTATTCCTGATATCTTCCAATATAATACTAGTGATTTATCTATATTTCTATCTGTTACCGCTACTGAATAATTCGCACTTATTATAAATTTAAATTTTTGGTATATTAAATTTCCTTTTATGGCAGTTATTATGCTTTTTTCTATAGATTTTATTATTCTATCATCTGCTAGATATAATTCTATTGGTGTATCTATTCCTTCTCTAAAACATGCTTTTATTAATATTTCTGTACCTCCAAGGTGTACATATTTTATTGGATCTCCTTTACTTTTTATATCATTTATCTCTTTATTAATTATTCTTTTTGTTACTAGTGGTATACTAGCTGTACCTTTTGCATATCTACAGTCTATTATATGTTCTTTTTGGCATACTACATAATATTCATCTTTTTTCCTAGTAAAAATATTTTTTATTGTTGGTATTTTAAATATTTTTTCTACACTTAAATCTAATTCTTTTCCTTTTATGTCATCAAATATATTACTGTCAAATATTATTTATTGTTCCGTTCCTTCGTCATTTAAATATTCTTCCTTTGTTATTATTTTTATATCTTCTTCAGTCATTTGATTCATCTATTTCACTATCTATTTCAGTATCTGTTTTGTTTTCTGAAATTTCATATATACTATCTTCACTTTCTAATTCATAATCTATATAATCTATTTGTATATATTCTATATTATCTATTTTGATTTCTGATATTTGCTTATTTTTTGGATTTTTAGGTAATTTACAATCCTAGCTAAATGTCCTAATTTTCCACAATTATAACAAGTACATTCTTTTATAGATTTTTTCTTTCTATATGGTCTTTTATTTTTATAATTTTTTACATAATATCTTTTGCTTGGTTTCTTGTATTTATATTTTGATTTTTTATATTTCTTATATTTTTTATGTCTTTTTCGTTTCTTATAGTATCTTTCTTCACATCCAAATTGGGGTGCTATTTTATTTTTGCAACATGCTAAATTTCTTATTAATGTTTTTTTCATTTTTAATTCTTCTCTATATTTTTCACATAAGTTTCTATACCATTGTTGTAAAAACTTTATTCTTGCTCCTAACGTATCTACTATTTTTGCTTCTTCCCAACTTTTTATTATATTTGAACTAAATGGTTCAGGTAATTTATTTAAATATAATTTTCTTATTTCCTTACTTTCTTCTATACTATATGCTCCTTTATAATAATATTCTTTAAATGCGCAAGTATATTCGTCTATATAACACATATTACATATTGTTAATTTTAGCATTAAATTCCTATTTCTATCTTTTTCTTCATCTTGTTCTTCTTCTATTGTTGTCATACTACCAAATTCATCTTTTATAGCTGTTTCGTATTTTTTTAATAATTCTATAGGTGTTAGTTTAGTTGTTGTTGATGATGTTCCTTCCATAGGTTTATTAGCTCTTAATACTTTCTTACTATTTTCAGTTAAATTTGAAAACCATAGTTTTACTGATCCTATTAGTGTTTTTTCTATATATTCTGGTGCATCTGTTATGTTTATATTATTATCTAATAATTGTTTTGTCATATATCCTATCCATAATTGTATTGTTTTTTCTGTATCTATTAAACAATCTAGGTCTAAAAAGTTATAATTTTTATTAACTATTTGTTTTGGTGTCCATTTGTCATATTCATTATATCTTTTAAATTTACTTTTATAATATATAGGTTTTCTTATTTCTGTTGTTTTAGGTATTATATTTTCATCTTCTTTTTTATCAAGAGTATTTATTTCTGTGTTGGTATTTTCTAAGTTTTCTTCATTAATTATTTCTTGTTTTTCGTTAATTTCTAAATTTTTTATATTTGTTAATATTTCTGTATATGTTTCACTATCTTCTGAATCATAATTATCTATTTCTTCAACGTCTATATTATTTATCTCTAATTTTTCCTTAAATTGATTTATCTCGTTTAGTAATTTTTGTTCTCTATCTTTTTCTTCTTTTTCTTTTTGTCTTTATTCGTACAAATCTTTTAACATTTGTAGTTCTTTTTCTAATTCAGCAATTCTACTATTTTTAGTTTCTTCTATTTTTCGTATTTCTTTCGTAGTTTGTTGTTTAATTTTTTCTATTTCCTTTTTTCTATCTATTTCTTCATTTTCTTTTTCTATTCTTACCATTGCTGTTAGTTTATCTTCTAATTTTAACTCTTCTTTTTCTAACATTAGATATAAATGTTCACCTATTTTCTTATATCTTCTTCCTAGATTAGAAAATACTATTTTTATTTTTGATCCTTCGTGATTTTCGTATATTTTTTCATCTATTATGAATTCTTCTTTGTTCATTTTATTGTAAATAGTTCATGTTGGTATATATATTCTAAACTATCTATTTGTGATTCCAATTTTGATATTTCATCTTTTTGTGTATTAATTGAATTTTTACTAACTCCGGCAAATATATTATAATGTAATCTTTCTTTTCTTATTTTTAATTCTTTACGTTTTTCAGAAATAAATTGTTTTAATTCTTTGTATTTTTGCTCTTTATTCATTTAAATTATATTTATAATATCTTGGCGGATATCTAAATCTAATTTTATCATAATTAGGTGGTATGTGTCTCATTCTTCTAGATTTTAAATGGATTATTAATTTTGCTTCAATACTAGATATTAATGTAATTAGATAGGCTAATCTTTGTGGATTTTCTTTTGTTTTATTTAGACTTATATATTCTGAATAATTACTAGTTAAAGATTCTTTAATTTTTCTAAAAGCTTCTATATTTTTAAATGGTCTTCTCATAATTAATTTAATAAATGACTAATTCTAACATAACATCTAACTAACTTATATCTTACTTCATTCGAAAGAAGAATTAGATACGAAAAAGAAATTACAATCATTTTTAGAATTAGTAAACCAAGTAAGAGAATATATTCCAAAATTAGTATAAAACTTAAAACCACTACAGAAAAAATTAAAAAAGGATATAGAATATAACTATAATGAAGAAGATAAAAAACAAGTTCAAAAAATAAAATCACTTTGTAAAGAATTACCGAAATTACAATTTCCAGATGAGAATGTCAGACTTCATTCTGAAAACCACAATTATTTTATAGCAAGTCATCACAATTGTTAAATCATCAATAGAGAAGCCAAAAAGTGTCATAATATCGAACAACACATAATCCATGAACATATTTGGTTAGGTATTCATACTCAATCAAAAATAACCTGAGATTCTACAACTAGAGTACATAGCATTCTTATTCGCACCATCCTTTCAGGTTAAAGCATAAAGAGAACGACATAAAATGAAAAGGTGCAGTGACATCGTTCATAGTGATCTTTCACTGAGTCACACTACTTTTGTCCAACTACCGACAAGTGCCGTGGATAGTGGCTTGGAGGTGTTAGCGCTAACAGAGGCGTCAGAGATTGACCGAAAAGTGGTGGTCTTCACTGACTGAACTTTAGAGGACCCAAATCTTCGTTATAGGGTCGGGTCAAACATCGAAAAATGAATTACCTTGGAGCTTCAAGTGGGATGGATATCATCACCAGAAAATCCTTCCGGAGATGACTTTCCACGGCGGCGCCGCTAGTGAAACAAACACTAAGATTTAAAAATAATTACCTTGAGCTAGGAAGGCAATGGCCGACCAGAGGCTTATGTAGCAATGGCCGGAGTTCCTATCAACTGGCTAATCAATGGCCAACGTACCTCCCACTGAGTAATCAATGGCCGACGGAGAGTACCTCCCACTCTCTCTGGGAAAAATGAGAGAGAGAAATGTTTTAGGGGCAAAAAAGGGGAAATCATTTGGCGCTACTATTTTTAGATGGATAACGGGGGTTAAAACCCCCCACAAATATTCAATTTTTAGTGGCACATTTTTAACCCCATATTTAACATAATTTTGTAGGGGTTAAAAATAAACCCTCACAATTAGATCTATTTTTTGTAATGTTAAATATCATTTTTGTTAATAGAACGATCAAGATTAGAAGTTAGAGCAATTCTACATGAAATACTTTTTAATAACACAAATAAATAATAAATATATTGTGCATGGAATTTAAAAATATCGGCTCGATAAGTATTTTTAGGAATACTTTTAAACATAGGATTATAAATTGCTTGAATATAATGAATAAAAGCATCCAAAGAAGCAAAAGTGAAAGGCAGACAACCCACAACTATCATTTTCGCTATTTCTTTTTGGTCCTTTATTTTATTATAATTTGTAACTAATTGACCGGTTTTTGGGTTCAGTCTAATTTGTGCAGGCCCACCAACAGCCTCACCACCTTGTGCAATACTTAACGCTCTTGTGTTTCTATCTCTTACATGTCTCATCAATGAACTCGTACCCCCTTTATTGTCTTCGAATTTATGCTCATATATAATTTTATAAATATTGCATTGAACCTTACTTTCTCCTTCTATTTCTGAAAAAAATTTCATTCACTACTAGTTCTTGTACGAGATCTTGCAGGGGCACGGAGAGGACAGAGAAGAAGATTAACCGATTCGAATGTAGCATTAATATTTTCGACTTCGGGTGTCTCACCAATATTTTCATCAAATACATCTAAATTAACCGCGTCTACTTCATTCTCTTCTTCTATACCATAATTTTTTTGAGCTTCTAAATAATTTATACCGTGAGCGCCTACACCTATTTCATCCTCAAAAGATTGACTAATTATTACTGGAGGCACACGGGTATATCTAGTACTTGAACTACCTCTACCGGAACTGCCATCAATTTATTTTTTACTACCACTACCACTTTCGGGATAAAATTTTTTGACATTTTTACCGAGGTTTCTTAATTTATCCATATTATAAATTAAACTAATAAATATTCAAAATACATAAAAATATTAAAGATAAATATTCAACAATTAATATACTAATTAAAAATTTAAAGTAAGAGACGGAACGACAATACCAAATTTTAAAAATATCTTAAAGTTTCGACTTTAGAAAACTTTCACTTGATATTTGTTATTGCAAAATTAAAAAATAAAATTGAGAACTTTAAGAGATAATTAGAATATTTGAGAGAGATTGAGAGAATGAGAGAATAAGATTGTGTGAAAAATGATTTAAATTTGGGGTATTTATAGAAATTTTTTTGAATTAAATTTATTTTTAAGAAAAAATAAGGAAGTTTTGCCAAATGGTCATTGGACCTCAAATGGCATTATAGTTATTGGGCCAGCGGTCCATTTTGAACCAAAATCCAAATGGCTCAACAATTTTTTTTTAATTACCGGGCCAGGTCACTGGTGGGCCAGGTCCATTTTGTAACTGGGAAGGTCCGCCGAGATGGCCATCCTAGACGATCCAGCCCAAGATTGGAGGTCCAATTACCCGATGGCCCATCATATTGAGTCAAACCAAGCTGGGTTGACTAAATAAGCCGAGCTAACCAAGCCAAAACGGCCCAACCCTGCCCAGTTGACAGGTTTACAACAGCTTTTGAGAGCTTGTATACGACTTTAGAGAAGAAAGACGAGGATAAGAAGTTGTATAGGCTTACCAAGGCAGGAAGCGGAAAGCTCGTGACCTTGACCAAGTAAAGCGAATCAATGGAGGGGATGGTATATTGTTGGTTGAGGATGTGCTCATTAGGAAGAGGTGGCAGTCCTATTTTCATAAACTCTTAAATGGAGAGAGAGACAAAGGTTTCATGTTGGGGGACTTGGAGAAACCTGAGTAGTGTTGTAATTATGGTTATTATAGAAGTATCAAGATTGAGGAGGTTAAGGGGGCTATTCGCAGGATGCGTCGGGGTAGGACGACGGGGCCAGACAAGATTCTAATGGATTTTTGGAAGAGTGCTAGCGGGGCAGGTTTGGAGTGGTTGACAAGGTTGTTTAACATCATTTTTAGGGCGGTAAAGATGCTCGAAGTGTGGAGGTAGAGTACGATAATTCCATTATATAAGAACAATGGAGACATCCAGAGTTGTAACAACTATAGAGGTATTAATTTGTTGATTCATACTATGAAGGTTTGGGAAAGGGTGGTAAAGTTAAGGCTGAGAAGGATTGTGACTATGTTTGAAAATCAGTTTGATTTTATGCCAGGTCGCTCGAACTGAGGCCATTCACCTTGTGAGGAGATTATTGGAGCAGTTGCGGGTAAGAAAGAAGGATTTGCACATGGTGTTTAGTTATCTTGATAAGACATATGATAGAGTTCCCATGGAGATTCTGTGGAGGTGCTTGGAGGCTAGAGGGGTGCCTATGGCGTACACTAGGTTGATTTAAGACATATATGATGGCGCAAAGACTCATGTGAGGATGGTAGGTGGAGATTCAAAGCACTTTTTGGTTTTGATAAGGTCGCACCAAAGATCAACTCTTAGCCACTTTTTATTTGCCTTGGTCATGGATGTTTTGACGTGACATATTCAAGGTGAGGTGCCTTGGTGTATGTTATTTCTTGATGATGTGGGACTGATTGACGAGACTCGAGAGGAGGGGCGAGTTAATGATAAGTTGGAGATTTGGAGATAGACCCTTAATTCTAAAGGATTTTGGTTGAGCAGGACCAAGACGGAGTACTTGGAGTGTAAGTTTAGTGATGTGTCATAGGAGGCTGAGATGGTTGTGAAGATGGACTCTTAAGCTTTTCAGAAGAGGGAAAGTTTCAAGTATCTAGGGTCTATGATTCAGGGCAATGGTGAGATTGACGAGGATGTTACGCGTCGTATTGGGGCAGGGTGGTTGAAATGGAGGCTCGTTTTGGGAGTTTTACATGATAAGAAGATTCCCCCTAAGTTTAAAGGTAAGTTCTACAGAGTGTCAGTCCAACCGATTATGTTGTATGGGGAGGAGTGATGACCAATTAAGAACTCCCACATCCAAAAGTTAAAGGTGGCGGAGATGAGGATGTTGCAATAGATGTGTGGCTATACTAGGAAATATAAGATGAGGGATGAGATTATTCGGGAGAATGTGGGAGTGGCTTTGGTGGAGGACAAGATGCGGGAAGTGAGGTTACGTTGGTTCGGACACGTGATGAGGAGGGGATCTGATGCTCTAGTATGGAGGTGTGAGACACTAGCTATAAATAGTTTTAGGCGGGGTAGAGGTAGGATAAATAAATATTAGAGGGAGGTGACTAAGCATGATAAGGAGTAGTTACAGCTTACGGATGACATGACCTTGATAAAAAGGTATGGAGGACACGAATTAGGGTAGAGGGTTGGGGGTAAGAGTGTGTCGGCAACAGGAGGGGAGCATTCTTTATTTGTGTCTGAAGTCTTGTTCGTGGTGTTGAGTGATATCTATGGTTTTATATAAATAGTTTTAGTATTATCTTGTGGCTAGCGGTGTTAGTTTATTTTGCATACTGTACAAGTTTATATGCATCTATGTTTTGGGTTTTTATGTTGTTATTGGTCTTTAGTCGGGGGTCTATCGAAAATAGCCTCTCTACTTCACCTAAGGTAGTAGTATGATCTGCGTACACTCTACCCTCCCCAGACCCCACTATGTAGGAATACATTGGGTATGTTATTGTTGTCGTTGTAGATTTTATTAATGTGGAGTCCATGTTTAGATGACATAAAAATTTATTTATTTTGTCATGTCATTTTCTTTTAAATAATAAATGTAGTTGAGTGATTTTAAAAAATAAAAATCTTAAGTTGAGTGGTAGTTTTGATAGAAAGCAAAGTTCAATGATTTTTCTAGATAATTAATGTAATTTTATTATTAATTTTTCCTTTCTGCCCTTATATTAAATAACTACATAAATTAGTAGTAATCAAATTTAAAGTCTCACGCATCATTAATAAGCTTAGTTTAGTATATCCATAAATTTAATGTTTTCTTAAGTATTTTTAAGGACGGAGGCGTGGGACTAAGCGTTTTATCATGTGCGACATGAGACGTAAGCTCCACAAATTATTTTTAATATTTTATAAAATAATATAATTAAAAATAAATATTTTTAAAAGATAAATCACCCAAAAAAGTGAAACTACATCAAAATTATAAAAAAAAAATAAGTGGAAGATATATTTAAAACTGATTCAACAAAAAAATTAACCAAATCCACATAATACAACTAATATATAAGGTCAACTTTTCATATAAAAAACTACTATATTTCCTAAAAAAAACAAGTCTGTATAAAAAATAGTACATGACTAATCAATCCCATCTTCTTGTTACTCGATCAATTATTTATGCATTCATTTACCATATATTGTATTTTAAAATAGAAAAATAAAAAGTAAATAACTTAAAACCTAGTCAAAATGAACTAGGAAGAGGAAAGTGTGTATGCAATAACTTCTTTTAGTAGACGTCGTTAATATCCACGACAAATACATTTAAAAGTATGACTTTTAAGTTTTTATTTTTTTTTACTTTTGGTTTGAATATTTAAGTGTTTATCAATCATATATTTTAGTAGTAAGTTTAAATTAGAGATTTAATAGGAAAAAATTATTTTACTTTGTCAAGTTTTTTGGGCTTATGCATAATTTACACCTCATGCTTAGGCGAACGCCCCAATGCTTAAATAGTTACTTAAAATTTTGAGGCATTCATCTTTTGATACTTTCACCTTCCTACAATGGTTCAATGCATTTTTTTACTATTCTTTGCCTCGACCTCGCCACGTAACTACCTTTTAAAATAGTAATTTTCTTAAAGAAGATAATCAAGTCTTAACATAAACTATGTAAAATATAATTGAAGGGAGTATGGTTTGACGATAAAATTAAATAAAAGGTGTATCCAAGTCTTGTTTTAGTTTTTGGTGACTCTTGACCAAGTTTAAATATCAAAGACAACTAAAATTAGTTTAAGTTAATTGGGGACTCAATTAACATTTTTAAAACTTCTTAATCTTTTTAAAAATACAAAACAATCCACAACTATTTTTAATAAAAACAAAAAAGTAAAGTCAGTTTTCAAAAATCACAACTCTCCTAGTCTCTCCTCTCAAACATCTCGCCTCTCACTCTCAATCATCCAACAACTACTGCAAATTATCCTTAACTGATTGATGTAACAACATTCTCCGGCGATAATAACTTCAAGTTCTTCATCATTTCTTTTCGACTTTCAACTGTCAATTTCTCTCTTTTCACAGGTAAAGACTTTTTTTTTTAATTAGGACTTTTTAGTTATGAAGAAAAAGAGGAACTTGAGTTAACTTCTCATCTAGTATAGGTGAACCATTTTAATATATTTCTCTTAAAAATGAAATGAAAAATCAAGAAAATTCTAATTTATGATATTTCTTCTCTTAATATGGTGATTGATGTAAACGTGGTACCTTTTCTAAGTTAAATATGATTTTATTTATTATTGTTGTAGTTCTTGTTCTTGAACATTATTGTAAAGATAGTGAAACTTGAATTTTAAATTTTTTTGAAGAAATTTGTTATGACCAAATTCAACAACTGTTGATTTTGTTGATTTAAGTGAACAATTACTTAAACAACAATTGATTCGTTGGTGTTTCTTGCATTTTTTTGGAGTTTGTTGTTGTTTTTGTTTGTTGGTGTTGTTGGGTGTGTATTGTTGTTGTTGTTGTTGGGGTATTATGTTGGTAAATGTTTCTGTTGGTTAAGTTGATTGTTGGTGTTGTTGGTTTTGTTTGTATTGTTATATTTATAAATATTGATAAATGTTGATGTTGTTGGTATTCATCTATTAGTAAATATCGGTGTTGTTGGTGTGTGTTAGTGTTTGCGGTGTTGATCTATTTGTGTTGTTGTTGGTGGTGGTGTATTGATAAATATTGGTCTTATTGGTGTTGTTTGATAGGTAAATATGGTGTATTGATAAATGGTGATATTACTGTGTTCTTGCTATTATTTTTTTTAATAGATGACTCATTTGTTGCAACAGATAGGTCATCTATTGGATAAAATCATAGTAGTTATTCCAATAGATGACTATCAAGACTGTTTTGATTTCTTTCGACAGATGACTAATATATTGCAACAGATGAGTCATCTATTGGAAGAAATCAAAACAGTACTTTGTATACTATTTTGATTTCATCCAAAAGATTACCTACCTGTTGCAACAAATGAGTGATTTGTTGAAAGAAATAAAAATAGATTCAATTTTATTTTGATTTCTTCCAATGGATGACCCACCTGTTGCAACAAATTACTCATCTGTTGGAAGAAATCAAAATAGTACTGGAACTTTTTTTATCTCTTCCTATATATCACTCATCTGTTGCAACAGATGACTCATTTGTTGAAACTATTATTTTGCAGTGTTGTATGTTTTAGATTTACGGTTATTTTTTTTATAATTATGCATAAATCAATTATAATCTTTTTTTATTTTCCTTTGATTTGTAGAAATAATGGCTCGAAGTAAAGTAGCTAGGCTACATTTACCACTAGATGAGCTTGCTGTACAAGCAATATCTCAATCAGAAGCAGAAGTCCCAAGAAGAAGTTTTATGTCTAAGAATTCTAAGATGGTTGTTGTCCAAAAATGAAAAAAAAAGTAAAACATTTTGATCCTTTCACCCTTCCCTCCCCCCTCTCCTCTCGAGGAAGCAGTAAGTTTAATTTTAATTAATTATTAATTATAATAATTTGATCACCATTTTAGTATGTGTACTTATTTATTTTAGATTGTGCATTCATGACCTGTTCCGACTAATTGAGAGTTGAAGATGTCATTTTTTGTTACTTTACAGTCTGTGCAAATTTCTCTATACTTCCTTAAAAGTAGTGGTATGGACTACGTATATTCTACCCTCCCCAGATCCCACTATATGAAAATACACCGGGTTTGTTATTGTTGTTGTTGTTGTATGGTCTGTGCAAATTTTATTGGACCCTAAGGTAATTGATAAAATAAAAAAGAAAATGATTGGAGCAACAACCATTAATAGAAAAGTACTTGGGGAGGGTAAACTTATTCTTGGTGATGTTGTTGTTAATGATGTTTCTATTGGTGTTGTTGATAGCACTACTGGTGGTGTTGGTGGTGGTTCTAGTATTGTTGTTAGTAATGGTGGTGTTGATGAAATTATTGTCGGTGATGGTGATGATGATAGAGTTGTTGTTGGTAATAGGAGTAGTGATTGTGCTGCTATTGGAGTTGGTGGTGTTGATAAGCTGGTTGATGCTCCTCTTGCAGTTTTTGAAATTAAAAACGATCATGATTATGATTATACTAATTTTACTAATTTTGGTAGTTGATATATCCCCATTATGTAGGCATACTACAAATTTCTCACACAAAATGGGTAGACAATCAATTGGAGTTGTTGCCTCTCCTAGCTTATGTTTTGCATGCCAATCTCAAGAGTAAAAGAAAAAACATGATGGAGTGATTAATTCTCTCAATGCACTGACCGCTGCATATCTAAGAGGGGTGTAATTAAATCAAAGAGGATTTCAAATCTACTGACTTCGTTAGAAGTTAAGAGGAGAAAAACAACAACTTTCAAGGTATTATCGAATATCAAACAAAAAAATTGGAACTCCTCTTTCTTTCACTGTTTAGCAATATACAAAGACAACAAGAGAGCAACATGAGCTGAAAAATGAATCTTTACAAGATTATGAGTTCCAAAAGAAGGCTAAGTTGAACAAAATGATGAAATAAAAAAAGGCCCCAGAAGTCTACTCAATGCATAAATTTGGCGTAAAAATTCAAAAACATGACTAGTATGGATGTTTGGTGGGTGGACGATGTAAGTTTTCTAACCTTCATATTAATTTTTAGGGCTTTGAAACTTGTCTATTTTTATCATACGTTGCAATATTTTACATACTTGTTGCAACAGATGAGGTATCTGTTGCAACGGATTGTCTATCTACTGCATAACATACAGTAGTTGGGGCAATCTATTACAAGTATAAAATAAGTGTAATAGATGGATGATCTGTTGCAACAAATTACTTATCTGTTGCATAACTTGCAGTAGCTGGGTAATCTGTTAATAAGTACAAAGATAAGTGCACCAGATGTCCCATCTGATGAGATAGATGGGTCATCTGTTGCGGTGGATTATCGATCTGCCACATATTATTTGCTTTTATTATACATATTTATGTACAAAAAAATTATTTCAGTATGTTGATAACATTCTTTATCTGATGCATAAGAGACATGTCAAATACTTTGAGTACTATGATATAAAATATAGAATCATGAATCTAAACTTCTATAGTAACTTTCTGTTGAGATACAATGAGCTGACCAAGGAAGCGACAAGTAGTGGTGGATAGCCACTTGATCAATTACTTTTTGAATTCAAATGGGATGATGATATGCTCAAGTACTATGGAGGTAAAAGACCCTACTCAGATGCCTTACCTTCGATAGATACTCAAAGAATTTTGACTATGATGAATCCTTACAAAATACACTTTGTGACTTTTGAGATAATCATCGAAGAGGGAGTCTTAAATGTCTATGATAAAAATATTTCAGTCTTTGAAGAAGGGGCTTTCTTGTGTCTAATGGAATGACTATTGGAGTTGTTTCCCAAGTTGTTGAAGTAAAGTGATGCGTTTGATCACTTGCCAAGAATGTTACTCAATAGATGAAGGGATTTTA
Organism: Capsicum baccatum var. pendulum; assembly: GCA_030864225.1. Taxonomy (NCBI): domain Eukaryota; kingdom Viridiplantae; phylum Streptophyta; class Magnoliopsida; order Solanales; family Solanaceae; genus Capsicum; species Capsicum baccatum. Next base: position 65,795,482 of record CM061558.1, on the reverse strand, counting down.
ATGGGAGAATATCAAATCTTGTCAAAAATGAAACTGTTAATGCATGCACACCATATTCGCTTGTCTTTATAGAGCATTTGATAACTGGGATCAATTTGACAGCTCTGGACACTTTAATGTGTGACATTCTGTTAAAATGACGCAAGTTGTATAGGTTGCTGGTTTAGTATGCAAGAGTTTAGAGTCCTCGTCAAATAATTTGTAATTTGTGATGCCTTTTATTTATATATAGTTATGGGTTCTGACAACATAACAATTTTTATATTTCATATTTTTGTTGAATTACTTTATGTAATTTGTGATGACTTAGATTTAGTTTTTGTTATGAATTTTATTTAATTGATGACCAGTTATTTTGTCATGAATTCTATTTATCCTTAGATTTGAAAATTGTTAGATTATTACAAAAAATGGATTACTAAGTCCAAATATTACAATAGATGCATTATTTGTTGCAACAATTGACCCAAGTGTTGAAAATAATTAAACAGATAAAGATATATGTTTCAATAGATGATTAACCCGTTGCAATAGATGACCTATTTATTGAAAATTATCAAACAGATATATGAATCAGTTGCAATATATGACTAACATGTTGCAACAGATGGCATATCTATTGAAAATTGTCAAACAAATATAGATATCTGTTTCAACAGATGACTAACCTGTTCCAAAAGATGACTTATTTGCTGAAAATTATCAAACAGATATAGACATTTGTTGCAACAGATGGCTAATCTATTGCAACAGATGACCCATTTATTGAAAATTATCAAATAGATATAGATATTTGTTGCAACAGGTGATACACTTAGTTGATCATGTAATTACTATGTATTTCGTTGAGAATTCAATTGAACTTATTAATTGAAAATGGAATTGTTGTTAAATTTATTTATTTATTACTAATCATGATTTAATATGAAGCATTTCACATCAAATTAGTCAATTGATCACTCTATTTAGGGCGAATACACTTAGTTGATCACTAATTATTATGTAATTCATTGAGATTGTAATTGAACTTATGAATTGAAAGGAAATTATAGTTAAATTCATTTGTTTATTACTAATCATGGCTTAATATGAAGTATTTCACATCAAATTGGTCAATTGATCACTCAATTTAGGACGAATACACTTATTTGATTATGTAATTATTATGTAATTCATTGAGATTGCAATTTAACTTATAAATTGAAAGATAATTATAGTTAAATTAATTTGCTTATTACTAATCATGATTTAATATGAAACACTTCACATTAAATTAGACAATTGATTACTCTACTTAGGACGAATACACTCAGTTGATCGTGTTGAGATTGTTTTTAAACTTAAAAATTAAAAGGTAATTATAGTTTACAAATCATGATTTAATATGAAATATTTCACATCAAATTAGTCAATTGATCACACTACTTAGGGTGAATACACGTAGTTGATCATGTAATTACTATGTAACTCATTGAGATTGCAATTGAACTTATAAATTGAAAGGTAATAATAGTTAAGTCAATTTGTTTATTACTAATCATGATTTAATTGTAACGCTCCTAGTCTAAACCCTGGACATCACACGGTACTTACGACCCCGATGGATCACAAGCTAACTGTAACGACCTGAGACTGCCCCCAAGTCATCACACGGTGCTTAGGACCACAAATGATCCCAAGATAACTCTTGTACTGGTATACTGTTAACCAACTAATCTAAATATATGAAAAATGAGTTACTGTGAGGAAATATAATCATGCGGAAATCTGGGAAAAATACAATACTGATATAATTTTTTTACATTTTGATAAAACTGAAGAATAGAACTGAAATTACATGACTGACTCTAGCTGACATCTGTGAAGACTCTACTATACTTACTATAGATAGCTGGGACGCGAATCCTACCACCACTAATCAATACATATGAGTAAGAAAATAAAGTACAAAAATAACATCTAACTAAAGTCCCCGAAGTAGGAGTACTAATCATCTGTTATCTGGAATCTGCAACTGTATGATTATAATGTTGGACTACCACTTAACTGGTACCTACATTATTAAATAATATAGCACATAGACATATATGTGGATCAGTACTTTGAGAATGTACTGAGCATGTGGGGGTGAATGCATAAATAAATTCTCAACATTTTAAAAATTTGCAAAGAATGCATGCTAAGGGTAGATGACTCACATAAACTTGAATAGCTAAAAATTGAGAATCATAATCACGAGAAGTAAAACATGCTGTACAAATCTAGTAAGTCATGACAATTAGTACTAAAAGTTGTACTTGAATTCTGCCTATAATTATGTTGTCTAAGTGCAGAAAGGCCTCACTTTTATATCTAAAATATGGAATCTAAAATCTGTAGCTAATGCCTTTTATAAAGAAAAATTAGAATAAAGTTGTGAGCCATTACACTTAGTTTCAAAATGTTGTTCTGTTATTCTTTTCTGTTGTGAAACCTGTAGTCCATAAGCTTTAGGCTGTAGGGAAATACTTAAAAAAACTATTTTACAAGTCTTTACTGCTAGGCTGTAGGGAAGTTTTTAAAAGCTTTTTGTAAGGGAGGTTCTTCTAACCGACATAAACCATTTTAGCTATCATGGAGTCCCACGTCTAGTTCCCATATGGAAAAACTTCATGTTGGGGAGAGGTCTCATACTCTTGCCAAGGAGTATAACCTAATCTAAGAGATCACATTTGTATCTGTCATCCATATAGAAATAGGAATAATATGATAATCTGAACCTACGTTGGCTCGTAGTTCTGGGGCATGAGAACCTATACAACTCGGTGCTAAATACTACTCCCTTTAACCTGTATGCTCATTCTGTTGGAAATCCACTTTAAAATCTAGTATAATGGTTCATTACGAAAACCAACTATATATTTGTTAAGTTAAACTATAGTTTGAAACTGAAAAATGGATTTCATATCTAAGCTGAGATCAAAAGATCAAATCTTTATCGAAAATCTAAAAATAGTCTAGTCATAGGGTACTCATAGCATAATCAATCTTGAAATAGCAATATTCAACTAGGGCTTAATACCCATGAATTAAATCCTTGTTAAAATATAATAATATTCATGCTTGATAATGAAGGTATTGATACTTCAACTCGAAATCTAGAAATTACTGCAATATGCATGAAAATAAGAAAGTAAACATGAAATTCATCAACTAACTCACTTCAAAGCTCAAAATCCTTCAATTAGCAATAATGGGTATGAACCCTAATTTGAAATTCATGAATAATCATACAAAATCATATAAATTTGAAATTAAAACTAGTTTTGGGCACAAGGATGAAAGAAGATCCTTGTTTATAAACCCCATATACCTTAATTGATGTAACTGATGAGAAAACTTGATTTTGGATTCCTATTTGTGCTCTTGAAAATGGATTCTTGATTATCTTGAATTGGAACCTTGAATTTTGAGTTTCCTTGGAGAAAGAATGGTGGAATTTTGGATTTCTTGGGAATTAAGTTTTGAGTTCTAGGGTTTTCTTGGAGAGTAATTTGATGAAAAGTGAGCTTATAATGCTTAAAATAGGTTTAATCCTCTATTTTTTTCACGAATTGAGGGCTTGGGAAAAGACTAAAATACCCTTTTAAAATCAAATTCGGAAACTAGAACTCCTGATTTTGGGCCTTACCGTGATGCGTCAATATCGCAATGGCCTACTGGAAAAGGGACTATTGCGAACTGGAACTTTACCGCGACGTGGAGATATCGCAGTAAGCCACTAGAAATTGACAAATGGGAACTGAGACCTCACCTCTACGCGGCCCAATCATGGTGCTTCACTAAAATCAGACAATTACTATTCTGTCTTTCACCGCGGCATGGTGCCTATCGAAATGCCATACTGTTTTACTAAAAATGCCATAACTTCTCAACCGAGCATCGGATTAAGGTGAAATTGGTATCATTGGAAAAATGAGCCAATTATCTACACATTGGTGAGTCTAGAGCTAGAAAATTCCACATGTAACAAGAGTTATACCCTTTCAAAGCTAACCATTGACACACTAGAAGCTAAACTGAGTTAGGAAAAAGTATGGGATATTACAATATCTCCCTCTTGGGAACATTCATCCTCAAATGGGACTAGTTAAACTGAGGATATTGAGGAACTAACACTATATGCTGGCATGCACAACTGAAACAAAGTTGCATGTCTGAATCTAAATCATACAAAACGACTGATTGGACTGGGAGTTCTGAACTAAGGTAACTGAGATCATATACTGAACATTCACATCAGGGAACATACTTACATGACTAAGTCTGAAACATTAAAACCTGTCTCATGAAACTGATTTCTGAGTTGACTTGCCTTTACTTACTATAATGAGCTAATTCATGCTAAGAGTTTAGAATTCGCTTGAAGTGTTCATGATTCAATCGTACGTATAGAACTACAAAGTAATAAATTATGCAGGAACGAATCATAAGACAACGAGGCTGAGATCATACAATGGGTATTACATTGTCTGAGTTGGAATACTTGGAAAACTAAGACCATTCACTGAATGCTTATGAACTGAATTATGAGTAAATATCTGAATCTGAGACTGATGCTTGATGCCTGGACTGATCTGAATTCATAATTTGCACAAATGCAAACATTTTACCTAATGGAATGGACTTATGCTAAAATTTTGGGTAGTACGGCTAAACTAAATCGAAAGATGGAAAAACTGTAAAAAATTTTCTGTCTGACTGTTAAACTAGATTGGTGGCTATATGGATTGAATCATACTGAATGCTCATACCTAAATGGAGTATTTCTTAACCACTCTTTTAAGAAATTCAAATGATATTAGAGAGTAAATAACTTTGGCATGATCTGAACAAGACATCTGAATAAGAAATTACAATATTGCTATAACTTTATAGGATGGAATATAGACCTATAAATTATAATGTAGGATAGAATTACTAGGCCTTAAGCAATGCAACTTCTTACTTTCAAGCTTTGCAACACCTCTCAAATACTTCCTCAACTATACTATTTCCCTTTAAATACCATATTCACTTGATTTAACTTATAATTCTCACATGGGCGTTGATAAATCCATCTACTAAAGTCTAAACTGATTTAAATCCTCTCATTATGGTCAAGCCTAGCTCGAAATCACAAGGTACTGAACATAACACCATAACACTAATCTAAACCATGAATTCAGTACCCCAAACATTGTCATAATTGCTCACCTCTAGGATAATTCTTCTTATCACTTTAACAACTAAATTTAGCCTCTTACTAGAAATTCATTAGTGCACAACAAACCTATCCTCTTATATACCTACATAACATTAAATCCTATCTTAATAATCACATATGGAATTCTAAACAAACACCCATAAAATCATCTTTCTCGTATTCTCTAATACCTCTATCAATAATAACTTCCATGCACTATTATTAGGAAGACACACATAAAAATATTCTCAACTAACCAAGTCATACACGAAAAGCTTCGCCTCAATATTCCTTCACTTATAGACTTACATAAAACAAGCACACAACAATCTTTCCCAACATAACACATTTACTCTCTCCCATCTACACAATTGTTCACCATCACTATCTTGACCTAAGGGGAGGTCAATGAAAGGTTGGAATACCAGGGCCTGAAACATGAAGAGATACTAAGAATAACTTGACACTTTGTTGAGGCCTGAGAAATAGAGTATTCACCACATGGATTCATTATAGAGATCAAAACTGAGGATATACATGGTAAAATCTGCATTTCGCTGACCGTTTAGAGTGTAGCATGCGTGCCTATAACTAAACATACTGTAAAGCATAAGTGCTTGAGTCATGAGCTGCATGAACTGAGTTTGGAGTTCATAATTTCCTGGAACATGATTCGTACAACTGAATGAACTGGAATTCCTCATACTAGAAACTGGGATAGTAAATGATTCTCTATTATGTACATGAACATGAACTATGATCGTGGAACTGACACTTATGGCAAGAGTATATATCGAGATAACTGAAGTACAAATACCAAAATAAAAATAGGTTGGCAATCATTCTCCCTTTTCTGATGTTCTATGACATACTGGCATCACTACTAGAATCTAAGAGCTTGATTTGGTTACTTGTTCTATCATTTCCCCCTTAGCTTTAAGCCATCATCTTAAGTCTATAGAACTCTTTAATAAACTCTAAACTAGACTACAATTACTATATTCTAGAGTCTAGAATGCAATAATACTCTAGAGTCTAGAATGCAATAATACACATGAATAATAAACTTACTCTGAAAGAGCACACCTAAAAGTGTAAGACCCACTGCTAATGCTTTCTTCTGAGATACAACTCTATAACTCTATAGCACAATAGTCATCATATAATAACTTGAACACTTACTAACTTAGATTCTTTATGAGTATCACCAAATCCTGACTTCACACTATCTAGTGCTTCAACACTCATCTCTATTCGCTCAATCTTAGATTCTAACACTTAACATGGATATCGCTAAACCTTTAATGAACCATACTGCTTCCGTCATATCCTACTAATATCATATCTCTAAACTTATATTTTTCCCTAAACCATGAGAATTAAAATAATACCAAAATGGCTCAACATCATCTATCCTTAACACCTTAACTTAGCTATTAAGAACATCAAATACCATATAACTAGCCTTTATCCACTTAGCAACTCATGGTACTACTAACCACACACAACACGTAATAACCTTAGAAAATAAAGCAACCCCATACCAGCTTGGTCATACCTCTACATCATAGTACAACATCACACTTAGTTACGAATAAAATAGACTTAAACTCTTACATACCATCTAAGCCTACTAGATCACTTCCATTTAACTAGAATCACTATCCGAGCAATTATTACCTCCACCTTGATGATCATCCATTGTTTAAACTTAACATCTAGTGCTAAACATGATTTACAACCCAGTCTCGCATATTATTCTCACTTGGAAGCTATAAAATATAGCATCAAGAAACATTAGTACACTAGAACCTCATAATAACAATAATTTATCATATAATCGTATGGTCTATCTTATTATAATACATGAGCACCTCCTCCTTCTACACATGGCAACTATTTACCTATCTATCCACCTATGTTACTTTCATAGCTCTATAAGTTTCAACTAAACTCCTTTTTGCAACCTCAAGAGAATCCTAAATTAACAATACTAAACCACCAAATACCTTTATTAATAACCAATGCTTTTCTAACATAATAGGTACCACCAATAACTTCGTTCATACTTCAAGCAAACAATAATTCACCTTAACTAATCGTTTTTCTCTACCTTTCTTGCTACTACACTTCTATACCTATACTTACAACTGTAAGAAAAAAGTTCTACTACTTATAACTCATAACACTCTAGGTCGGAATATCCCTCGAATGCAAACTCTATTCAAAATCTAGGTTCACACTATCTTCCCTCATGAGAACTATCAGTATTGAAGGGTAAACGAGGAATCAGAATATATATCTTACTCTGTCTTAACTACATAACTCATATAGATGAGGACATAAATTTCTATTTGAGGAAATTATAACACACTAGTGAGCTCCTCTCAAGTTACTGATAGTAAATTTGAGAGCATCATCTTAGGAGAAATTAGAAGCTAGTACTGATGTTATCTCAGAAAGTCATAGATTGAGAATTTTTGGATAATACAAGAATAGACATGAGTTTCTGAGAGAACAACTTTACTGCATGATCTAGAGTATGAAATAAAAGAGAAACTTCTTAAATGTCTTGTAGCCTCTCAAAGAAAAGTACAGATGTCTCCATACCGTTCTGCAAGACTATACTAGACACGAATTCAAAGACACCTTAGGACACTTGAACTCTTTGCTCTAATACCAAGTTTGTAACAACTCAAGACTACCTCCTAGTCATCACATGGTGCTTAGGACAGCAAGTGATCCCAAGCTAACTCTTGTACTAGCATACTGTTAAGCAACTGATCTAAACATGTATAAAATGACTTGAGTTTACTATCCAGAAAGATAATCATGAGGAAATCTGCTGAGATAATTTTTTTATATTCTGATAAAACTGAAGAATAGAACTGAAATTACATGACTGACACTAGCTGACATCTGTGAAGACTCTACTATACTTACTATAGATAGCTGGGATGCGACTCCTACCGCCACTAATCAATACATATGATGTTGGGCATATTTATACATCTAAGCACCATAACTTACCTATGTTTTAGCTAAGTTTTGAGGATAAAATACATAATTCTTGCACTGTCTATTTTTAGTTAAGTGAGCTGACCTATGTGATTAGCATGCTTTTCAGGTACTAATGAGGAAGATTACAACACTTTAGGGACCTGTGGATAGCAAAGGAAACTTCACATAAAAGGAAAGCAGCTTTTGGACTGAATGTGATATATGGGAACTTTTTTCGGGCAAACTCAATATTTTTAAATTGTTAAGGATGCAGTAGCAATTTATTAGAGAATGATGTTATTAAAAGCCTTATGGATGAATTTTTAGGGATTATTCATTATTCTGTATTATTTTGAAAACAAGAGAAAGTGGCTTAGCTTGAGGAGAAAGAGAGAGAAATATTTCTCTCTTATTTTCGCTATTCATCTTCTCCAACAAGATCGTTCTAAGTTTTGGTATGATGAATATTTCTATTGTGATTTCCATTTCATTCATGAGTAGCTAAGTTTATTTGTTAGGGTTATGGAAACCTTGTAGTATACTCTCTATTGCTATGGGTTTTTGAATTTATGATGTGTTAATTCACTTATATCATTACTCTCTTCATTGTGATTGAATTCTCATGGTTGAAAACATAGGGAATGTGCCATTATAGCAATAACTTGTTCGATAGAAAAGTTACTGTTTGGAAAAGAGAGTAGTGACAAGAAAATAGGGTTTCCAACCTCTATTTTACACGTTAATGCCTTAGCAGGATTAACTACTTGGAGAGTTCGTATGATTGGTTTTACACTTTGGATTCGAGATAACTAAGGTGAATAAATCCTAGATGGTTGAGAAACACTTGGATTTAGAATTAGAATACATCTCTCTATAAGTGCATACATGTATAAATCATTATTACTTATAGTTAATAGAGAAATAAAAGCTATAAGGTGGACATAACCCTAACTTGTCATTCTCTGTGATCAAATATTAATACACATATTGATTCATTGTTATATTGTAACTATCATTTCAAATTTAAACCAAAACCTCCCATTCAGGAACCTCTGACCAACAGTCGAGTAACAACTACAATACTTAGTAACACAGTATTCCCTGTAGGATTCGACACCCAACCTGGTTGGGTTCTATATTTGATAGTGACCGCTTACTCTCTCGTAAGAAAGGTGTAATTTGGACATATCAACATATGAGTAAGAAAATAAAGTATAGAAATAATATCTAACTGAAGTCCTCGAAGTAGGAGTACTCATCATTTTCTATCTGGAATCTGCAACTGTCTGATCATGATATTGGACTACCACTTAAATAGTACCTATATTATTAAATAATATAACACAAACGTATATGTGGATCAGTACTTTGAGAATATAATGAGCAGGTGGTGGTGGATGCATACGTAAATCAATATCTCAACATTTTTATAAATTTGTAAAGAATGCATGCTAAATGTGGATAACTCACATAAGCTTGAATAACTGAAAAGTGAGAATCGTAATCATAAGTAGTAAAACATGTTGTATAGATCTAGTGAGTCATGACACTTGGTTCTGAAAGCTGTAGTTGAATTCTGCCTTTAATCTTGCTGTCTAAGTATAGAAAGGACTCACTTTTATATCTGAAATATGAAAGCTAAAATCTATAGCTAATGCCTTTCATAAAGCAAAATTTGAATAAAGTTCTGAGCCTTTACACTTCGTGTCTAAAAGTTGTTCTGTGATTCTTTTCTATTTTGAAATATGTAGTCTGTAAGGTTTAGGCTATAGGGAAATACTTTTAAAAAAACTATTCTACAAGTCTTTATGTTAGGCTGTAGGAAATTTTTTTAAAAGCTTTCTGTAAGGGAGGTTCTTCTAACTGACTTAAACCATGTGAGCTATCATGGTGTCCAACGTTTAGTTCCCATATAGGAAAACCCCACGTTGGGAAAAGGTGTCATACTCTTGCCAAGGAGTATAACGTAATCAAACTGATCACATCTATATTTGTCATCCATATACAAATGGGAATAATCTGATAATCTGAAGCTATGTTGGCTTGTAGTTCTGGGGCATGAGAACATCCTAACTCGGTGCTAAATACTACTCCCTTTAATCTGTATGCTCATTCTGTTGGAAATCCACTTTAAAATCTAGTATAATGGTTCATTACAAAAACCAAATATATATTTGTTAAGTTAAACTGTAGTCTGAAACTAAAAAGTGGATTTCATAGCTAAGTTGAGATCAATAGATCAAATCTTTATCGAAAATCTAAAAATACTCTAGTCATAGGGTGCTCATAGCATAATCAATTTTGAAATAGCAATATTCAACTTGGGCTTAATACCCATGCATCAAATTCATGTCAAAATATAATAATATTCATGCTTGATAATGAAGCTATTGATAATTCAACTCAAAATATGAAAATTACTACAATACGCATGAAAATATGAAAGTAAACATGAAATTCATCATCTAACTCACTTCAAAGCTCAAAATCCTTCAATTAGCAATATTGGGTATGAACCCTAATTTGAAATTCATGAATAATCATACAAAATCATGTAAATTTGTAATTAAAATAAGATTTGGGCACAAGGATGAAAGAGGATCCTTGTTCATAAATCCCACATACATTAATTGATGTAATTGATGAGAACACTTGATTTTGGATTCCTATTTTTGCTCTTGAAGTTGGATTCGTGATTATTTTAAATTGGAAACCTTGAATTTTGAGTTTTCCCAGAGAAAGAATGGTGGAATTTTGGATTTCTTGGGGATGAAGTTTTGAGTTCTAGGGTTTTCTTGGAGAGTAATTTGATGAAAAGTGAGCAAATAATGCTTAGAATTAGTTTAATCCTTTATTTTTTCACGAATTGGGGGCTTTGGAAAACACTAAACAACCCTCTTAAATTCAACTTCAGAAACTGGAAATCCTAATTTTGGGCCCCACCATGACACGCTACTATTGCGGTGGCTTACTGGAAAAAAAGGGACTACTGCGAACTAGAACTTCACGTGACATGGATCTTTCATGGTAAGCCACTGGAAATTGACAAATAGGAATTGGGACCTCACTGCTATGCAGCCCAATCACGGTGCTTCATTGGAATCGGACAATTGCAATTCTGTCCTTCACCGCGGCGCGGTGCCTGTCGACATGCTATACTGTTTCACTAAAAATGCCATAACTTCTCAACCGAGTATCGAATTAAGGCTAAATTGGTATGGGTTGAAATTTGAGCCAATTATCTACACACTGGTGCGTCTAGGGCAGGAAAATTCCACATGCATCAAGAGTTATACCCTTTTAAAGATATCCCTTGATACACTAGAAGCTAAACTGAGCTAATAAAAAGTAAAAGGTATTACAATATCTCCCTCTTTGGAACATTTGTCCTCGAATGGGACTAGTTAAACTGAGGATACTTAAGAACTGAGACTATATGTTAGCATGCACAACTGAAACAAACATGCATGTCTGAATCTAAATAATACAGAGCGACTGATTGGACTAAGTGTTCTAAACTTAGGTAACTGAGATCATATTCTGAACATTCACATCAGGGAACATACTTACATGACTAAGTCTGTAACATTAAAACCTTTATCAAGAAACTGATTTCTGAGTTGACTTACCTCTACTTACTATAAGGAGCTAATTCATGCTAAGAGTTTACAATTTGCTTAAAGTGTTCATGATACAATCATACATATAGAACTGCTAATTGATAAATTGTGCAAGAATGAATTAAGAGACAATGAGACTGAGATCATACAATGGGTATTACACTATCTGAGGTGGAATACTTGGAAAACTAAAATCATTTACTGAATGCTTATGAACTGAATCATGACTAAATATCTGAATTTGAGACTGATGCTTAATGCCTGGACAGATCTGAATTCGTAATTTGCACAAATGTGAATATTTTACCTCATGGAATGGCCTTACTTGCAAAACTTTGGGTTGTACGGCTAGACTAAATCGAAAGATGAAAAAACTATAGAAATTTGTCTGTTTGGCTGTTAGAATAGATTGTTGGCTATACGGATTGAATCATACTGAATGCTCATACCCAAATAGAGTATTTCTTCAACACTCTTCTAAGAAATTCTAATGATATTAAGGAGTAAAGAACTTTGGGCATGATCTGAACAAGATATCTGAACAATGGATTCTGACATTACTCAACCCAGAGAAACAACCAACTGCAAGAGCAATTAAGAAGGGATTTATTTTAGAAGAATTATTAAAAAGATATTGCAAAATAATTGGACACAAATATCTAGACCATCAATATTTGAGATATAATGGAGAAGATAATATTATCGCAGAAGTTCAGCTAGAATAAAAGGAGATAAGAACACCAGCTGGAAGATAGAAAAAAAGAAAAGAAGCAACGGAGTAATGAAGCAATAAAGACAACAGACAACATAATAAAAGATAGAAAGTGACATGTATAGTCTTGAAATTTTGTTACGTAAATTATTTTTGACTTTTTTGCCAAAGTGCCATTATTGGATTTTTGTTTTATAGTCTTAAGATTTTTTCTTTTGTAAAGTTACTTTAGAGAGGACATAGTTTTTTGTCTTTTTATACCTTAAAGTTTAGTCTAGTCCTTTTCTACTTTTGAAAAGGAAGACTTTTTTTGTAAAAAGTAGGAATAGTAAAGTTTACATGTAAAACGTGTAAAGTAGGAATAATTCTTTTCCTCTTATATATATGTAAGCCATTTGGCAAGATAAAGGCAAGACTTTCATGAGTTGAAAGCAAGCTTTCCCTAAAGTCCTTTAGAACAATTTGTAAAAACAATTGGTATCAGAGCATGTTTTAGATCCATTAAAAGGAATAACGAACAAAAATTACAAAAATATAAAGAATTAAAACAAATAATATCTGAAAAACGTAAAGAATTAAAAATAAGGATAGAAAGACTACAATATAACATAGTTGTCGGAGTTAGTAAAAACTCAATAAATGCACAAAAGGAAGAAATATCAAATTTAGAATCAACAATAGATAGTCTAGAATATATATATCAACATAACCTATATAAATTTAAATAAAATGAACAAAGAAGAATTTATAATAGATGAAAAAACATATGAAAATCATGAAGGATTAAAAATAAAAATAGAATTCTCTAATTTAGGAAGAAGATATAAGAAAATAGGTGAACATTTATATTTAATGATAGAAAAAGAAGAATTAAAATTAGAAGATAAAATGGCAGCCATGGTAAGAATAGAAAGAGAAAACGAAGAAATAGATAGGAAAAAAGAAATAGATAAAATAAAACAACAAACCACAGAAGAAATACGAAAAATAGAAGAAACTAAAAATAGTAGGATTGCTGAATTAGAAAAAGAACTACAAATGCTAAAAGATCTGTATGAAAAAAGACAAAAAGAAAAAGAAGAAAAAGATAAAGAACAAAAATTACTAAACGAGATAAATCAATTTAAAGAAAAATTAGAAATAAAAAATAAAGAATCAGAAACCAGTGAATTAGAAATAAATACAATAGATGCTGAAGAAACAGATAATTATGATTCGGAAGGTAGTGAAACATATACAGAAATTCTAGAAAACGTAGGAAAACTGAAAATTAATGAAAAACAAGAAGTAATTAATAAAGAAAACTTAGAAAATACAAACACAGAAATAAATACTCTTAATAAAGAAGACGATGAAAACACAATACCTAGTAAATCAGAAATAAGAAAACCTACATATTATTATAAAAATAAGTTTAAAAAATATAACCTAAAAAATGAATATAACAAATGGACAGCAAAATAAATAATTAATAAAAATTATAACTTTTTAGATTTAGACAGTGTAATAGACACAAATAAAACAATACAACTATGGGCAGAATAGATGTCAAAACAATTATTAGATAATAATATAGATACAACAAATACACAAGAATATATAGAAAGGACATTAATAGGAACAGTAAAATTATGGTTTTTAAACTTAGCCAAAGCAAGTAAAAAAGTATTAAGATCTGATAATAAAATAGAAGGAACATCAACAACTACTAAAATATCACCAACAGAAATATTGAAAAAATATGAAATAACTATAAGAGATGAATTTAGCAGTATAACAACAGAAGAAGAAGAACAAAATAAAGAAAAAGATACGAATAAGAATTTAATGTTAAAATTAGAAATATGTAATATGTGCTATATAGATGAATATACGTGCGCATTTAAAGAATGCTACTAAAAAGGAACATATAATACAGAAGAAAGTAAAGAAATAAGAAGATTATATTTTAGCAAATTACCTGAATCATTTAGTTCAAAAATAATAAAGAGTTGGGATGAAGCAAAAATAGTAGATACCCTAGGAGCAAGAATAAAATTTTTATAACAATGGTATAGAAATCTATGTGAAAAATATAGAGAAGAAATAAAAATAAAAAAACATTAATAAGAAATTTAGCATGTTGCAAAGATAAAATAGCACCTCAATTTGGATGTGAAGAAAGATATTATAAGAAAAGAAAAAAGACATAAGAAATATAAGAAATACAAAAAATCAAAATATAATTATAAGAAACCAAGAAAAAGATATTATGTAAAAAATTATAAAAATAAAAGACCATATAGGAAAAAGAAATCTATAAAAGAATGTACTTGTTATAATTGTGGAAAACTAAGACATTTAGCTAGAGATTGTAAAATGCCTAAAAATCCAAAAAGGAAACAAATATTAGAAATAAAAATAGAAAATATAGAATATATGCAGATAGATTATATAGATTATGAATTAGAAAGTGATGATAGTATATATGAAATTTCGGAGAATGAAACAGATAATGAAATAGATAGTGAATTAGATGAATCAAATGACTGAAGAAGATATAAAAATAATAACAAAGGAAGAATATTTAAACGAAGAAGGAACTGATCAAAAAATAATATTTGATAATAATATATTTGATGAAATAAAAGGAAAGAGTTAGACCTAAGTGTAGAAAAAATATTTAAACTACCAACAATAAAAAATATATTTAGTAGAAAAAAAGAAAGAATACTACGTAGTAAGCCAAAAGAAACATGTAATAGACTGTACATATGCAAAAAGAAGAGCTAGTATAACACTAGTAGCAAAAAGAATAATTAATAAAGAAATAAACGATATAAAAAGTAAAGACCCAATAAAATATGTACACCTTAGAGGAATAGAGATATTGATAAAAGCATGTTTTAGAGAAGGAATAGATACACCAATAGAATTATATTTAGCAGATGATATAATTATAAAACCTATAGAAAAAAGTATAATAACTACCATAAAAGGAAATTTAATATACAAAAAATTTAAATTTATAATAAGTGCGAATTATTCAGTAGTAATAACAGATAAAAATATAGATAAATCATTAGTATTATCTTGGAAAATATCAGGAATAGAACTAACCCAAGGAAGTAAAATATTTACAGCAAGATGTAAAAATCTATACATATTAACAACAAAACATAAAATAACGAAAAAAAATAAAATTAATAAAATACAAATAGAAAGTCCTTTCGAACAATTTGTAAAAACAATTGATAATAATGATTATAGTTACAAAGACATAGATATAGAAGAAGATTTAAAAATAATAAATGATAGACTAAGTACAACAAAAAGAATAACTTATGAAAAACCAGAATCATCAAGCTCATAAAAAAGAACAAGTTATGAAACAACTTCAACAGTTAATTTAAATCAATATTATATAACATGAACAATAAATGAAAAAGAATATTTAATACTCTTAAACACAAGACAAGAAGAAAATTATATAGCAAAATGTCTAGTGAAAAGTGAAGAAATAAAATCTAATAGTAATATATGCCCAGATCTACCAAGGAGTCTAATAAACTTTAAAGATACGGTAGAAAAAAGAAATAATAATAAGAGTTAGAAAAATAAAAATAAAATTTGAAATAAAGGAAGAAATGCAAAAATCAGACATAATATTAGAAATAAAATGGTTAGAACAAGTAAAACCATACAATATAGAACATACACAATTATCTATAACATATAATAAAGAAAAATTATTAATAAAAAGAGCTTTGACATGATATGAAAATATATGTACTTGTAAAAATAATAGTAGAAGGATATTATAATAGGTATTATACACCTATGATAGATACAGGAGCAAAAACAAACTTATGTAGATACCACTGTTTACCAGAAAGTAACTGGGATAAATTAAAAACAATAGAAGAAATCTATAATTATGAACTAACATCAAAGATATGCTTTTAGGAATGCCATTTTTAGATAAATTATACCCATATATAATAACTAAAACAGATTGGTGGTTTACAACACCATGTAAACAAAAAGTAAGAGCAAAAATAGTTTTTAATAAAATAAAAAAGAAAACTGATTGGATAAAAGGAAGTGAAAAAATTACATCGATGATATACTACTATATACAAAAACTAAAGAGGAACATTTAAAATTATTAGAACAATTTACAGATATAATAGAAAAATTGGAAATAATTTTAAGTGAAAAGAAAACCAAAATTATGAAAAACCAGATAGAGTTTTTAGGAATGCAAATAGATAAAAGTGGAGTAAAAATGCAACAACATATAGTATAAAAAATAATAAATTCAAACGAAGAATTAGTTACAAAAAAGAAATTACAATCCTTTTTAGGATTAGTAAACCAAGTAAGAGAATATATACCAAAATTAGCAGAAAACCTTAAGCCATTACAAAAAAAATTAAAAAAGGATATAGAATATAATTACAATGAAGAAGATAAAAAACAAGTTTAGAAAATAAAAATACTTTGTAAAGAGTTACCAAAATTACAATTCCCAGACGAAAATAAATTTTTTATATATATAGTAGAAGCAGATGCTAGTGAATATAGTTACGGAGGAGTACTTAAATATAGATATGAAGAAGAAAAATTAGAACATCATTGTAGATACTACTCAGGTACGTTTAATGAAACAAAAATAAAATGGGAAATAAATAGAAAAGAATTATGTTCATTATATAAATCTTTATTAGCATTTGAGCCATATATTGTATATAACAAGTTTATTGTACGAACAGATAATACACAGGTACGCTGGTGGTTAACAAAGAAAATACAAAATTCAGTTACAACGAAAGAGATTCGGAGACTAGTATTAAATATATTAAATTTTACATTTACAATTGAAGTAATTAGTACTAACAAAAATGTTATTGCAGATTACGTATCAAGACAAAGATACACATACTGATATAATAGAAGATGATGCTTTAGAAAAAATACTCAAAACCCTAACTACGCTTTCAATGAAAGTGGACAGTATGGGTAATGAAATAGAGAAGCTAAAGACTAATGAAGTTAAACTGAAGTCTAAAGCTATGAATCAGCTAACTCAGAAGTGTGCAGAGCTTTGTTGATCGAAAGACATCAAAATTCCAGAGCTAAAAGGAGACGTTGGGACACTCCATAAAACCTATAACATTTATCAATCTACAATTGCAGGTACAAGCAAAGGAGTTAGTGGACAAAGATATCAGAACATGAACATGAATAAGATATTTGAAAAACCATTTATACCAAAAACACAAAAAGACCCCATGTTCATACCCTCACAAATTACCATATATCAAGAAAGTTTGAACCAAGATAAAAAAGCCTATAACCACATAACCTGAGCATACATAGAAAATATCCACAAAATACATACTTATCTAAACCTTAAACCCAGAGCCATAGATATCCAAGAACCAAACACAAACTATATAACCTAAATATTACAAGGTTACAACAAGTTAATCGCACTACCGAAAACCAACCCAAGCTAAGTTAAAACTTGTTTCAGTTATGGATTATTAAATACTGTAAATACCCATGAAGGAAATGAACTAACAGATATACCAGAATTATATAGAGTATTCACCACTTATAAAAGAATAACGAAAGGGAATCTATTTTTTATCAAGTTTTATACTGCACCAATAGAGATATTATATGACGAGATCAAACCAGTTATACAAATTGTAAAAATAGGATTAACCAGAGATATGATTATACCGGAAGATATTGTTCAACAGCCAGAGATACCTAAAATCGAGATACCTGATTTTTATGCAAATAAACAACTTATTGGAATATCTACAATTGTTCAAGAATTAGCAAATAATTATATCAATGGAAACCCTATATGGAGTTATTATTCAAGAGACCATCAAATAATTTATTCAAATTCAAGAGAACTAAGACAAACCGATATGGAAGATGCTAGACAATGGATTCTGACATTACTCAACCCAGAGAAACAACCAACTGCAAGAGCAATTTAAGAAGGGATTTATTTCAGAAGAATTATTAACAAGATATTGCAAGATAATTAAACACAAATATACAGACCATCAATGTTTGAGATGTAATGGAGAAGATAATATTATCCTGGAAGTTCAACTAGAATAAAAGGAGATAAGAGCACCAGCTGGAAGATAGAAAAAAGATAAGAAGCAACGTAGTAATGAAGGAATAAAGACAAAAGACAAGATAATAAAAGATAGAAAGTGACATGTATAGTCTTGAAATTTTGTTACGTAAATTATTTTTGACTTTTTGGCCAAAGTGCCATTATTGGTTTTTTGTTTTTTAGTCTTAAGATTTTTTCTTTTGTAAAGTTACTTTAGATAGAACCTAGTTTTTTTGTCTTTTTATACTTTAAATTTTAGTCTAGTCCTTTTCAACTTTTGAAAAGGAAAACTTTTTTGTAAAAAGTAGGAATAGTATAGTTTACATGTAAAATGTGTAAAGTAGGAATAGTTCTTTTCCTCTTATAAATATGTATGCCATTCGGCAAGATAAATGCAAGACTTTCATGTGCTGAAAGCAATCCTTCCCTCTTGTACACAAAATGTTTTTTGAATATTTAATAAAAAATAGATATATTTCTAAGGAAAAGCTATGGATAAACAAAGCCCAGAATTATCAAACCTACCAGAACAGGTATATTTATTTACGATTATGAATAGATAAATTCATAAAGTCCTGACAATCATGATATGATAAAATAAGTTCATGTTAGTTACTTTATAGTAGAATTATTCGAAGAATAGCATGTTAAGAAGTTTATTAGCAAAGTTGAAAAGGAGAAAAAATCCCTAAGAACTACGCTATCCTAAAGGTGAAACCGGTGAGGCAAGAAAGCCGTGATAGGGAAGTAGCCAGAGTAGAGGCGCTGTTTAAGGGAAAAGTATCCAGATTATCATGCTAATAGTGACCGAAGAACATGTTATTTAAGAATAATCTAGTATATCGTAATCTAAAATGATCATATTTTGTTATGTATGATTAAAGGGAATATTTTTAAAAAGTATCATATGAAAAATGAATATTTATTTATCTGACGAAATGGTAGATAAATTTAAAATACTTGTTTTTGTTTGTACTTAAGGATATAAAAATTGTAGATATAAGAAAAATCATATGGGAAAAAATATTTGATAAATAATTTTTTGGCTAGAATAAATTACATACCACACCTACCTAACTACTCTTACAAATACCTACATACCAAACCTACACATCAACCATGATAAATTACGTATATTTAGAATATTAGAAAATGGATATGAAAAATATACAATTAATAAAAAAACTAATGAAAACAAATCTAGAAAAATATATGAGAACTAAAGATATAAAATATATAGAATTCCTTAATGAAAATATACAAGAATTATTAAGATTAAAACTAACAACCAGTAAATATTATGATAAAGTATTTAATAACCCATAAAACCTAAGCATCATATGAACAATATGGCAAGCTATATATCTGATGAAATTAAGATACTTGTTTTATATATCATTAAAGACTTAAAAATAGAAGACATACAGAAAATAACATGGAAAAAAATATTTCATGAAGAATCATTAAGTCTAGAATGGTTAGAAGATATGCATGATCTTAGCTTATATTATTTAGATAGTTATTACTCAGATAATAATAGTTATTATTCAGATGGATATTATACAGATTAAAAATATTAGAATATATTAAAAGAGTTAGAGAAAAAAAAGTTGGCTATACGAAGAAATTAATTATAGAAACCAGCTTAAAAAAGGAAGAAAACAATTGAAAGAAAGAATAATTTGGATAAATAAAACCATGAAACAACTAGAATTAAAAGACAGTTTAGAATATGATTTAGACATAGAATTATTCATAGAAGAAAAAGACAGGATAATTAATAAAATAGATAACCTAGAATTTAATATCAGATATAGTACAATTAGAATAAATTATTACAAAGCAAATTTGCAGTATTACAACTACTTTAGGATAAAATGCTAAACTATGGATATTTAAAATATTGGAGACAAGATATGGAAGAAATAAGATTAATAAAAATACTTATGCAAGAGAATTTAATTGAATATTTTAGAACAAAAGATATAGAATATTTAGAAAACCTTCAAAATAATATACAAGAATTACAAATACTAAGAGAAAAAACTAAAGAATATTACAGTAAAGCTTTTAATCAAATACCATCTAATCACCCCCAAGATATGAACATCAATAAAAATAAAATAAATAAATTAAAAATAAAAATATTTAGAGAAGTTAAGAAATATATCTATTTAAGTTACCCAAGTTATGTGCACCCCCTACAAACTTTAAATAGAATTTGAAATTTTTATGGCTAATATCAATTTGTTGGAAAAAATGAAAATTTTAGGAATACATTTTACAATGAGATGGATCCTAAATGTTTTGATGAACCTATTTATGCATTTTGTGCTTAGAGACGGTGTCAGGATAAAATTTTATTATTATTAAACCTAGTGTAACTAGCAAGTTGTCGATTTATAACTATGTTACTAGTAAGAATATGGTATAATGGATTCCACCTTGCCACGCAGCGAATCAAATATTTTTAAAAATTTTAAGTACGTAATAAGAATGTAATCAATGATTTGTAAAGATTTAACTTTAAAAATAGAAAAATCTAAATATTACAAAAAAAAAGAGAAAAATAATCGTACTATATGATTCAAATTGATGCGTCTCTCTTAGTCTCTAGCAGCAAGGGAAAGAGGTACAAATGCAAAAGTGATAATGCATCAATCACTAGAAACTTCTGGTGGTAAAATATATGTGCTTTCACTAAAATATATGTTTATGTTTATATTATTTTATTAATGTGTGAAGTATCTTTGAAAATTGATTTGAACATTTTATATTTCATTAAAAATCTCCGCAATAAATAAAATTATTTAATTTTAAATAATCAAACGTTACACGTGAGAGACACATGCGGTTAAATTAGTACTAATAAAAATACAAAGCAATCAACAAATTGATGACTATTTTTATACTACTAGATAGATATGCCCGTGCATTGCACGGGCTCAATGCTGTAACACCTCGAGAGTACACCTTTCGCATCACACAGTGCTTACAGTCCCGAGGGACCATAAGCTAACCTATGAACTGGTACATACTGTGAGTACTGAATAATATAAGGATAATGCAGAAGAACAACTATTCTTTCATAAGGTTTTAAGTAATGAAAATTGATAAAATCTGTAAATGCCAAACTGATAAATAATCTGACAATATCAACTGAAGTTTGAATACTAAATAACTGACTGTAGTATCTGAAAGCCTCTAAACTGACTGAATATGAGTTGATAGGACATGCCTCAACTAACTCCAACTGACTACTAGACTGAAAGCATGAAATAATTTGTCCTCAAAATATGAGGACTCACCACTGCTATTGCTGAAAGCCTGAGAAGTCTAAGTGCTATTCGAGAACTGGACGTCCGAACCTATGATATGAAATATCATAGCGTAAGAAAAGGGTATGCGATCAGTACTTTGAATGTACTGGTATGCTAAATGAGGTAAGAAGATATGTATGATTTCATGAACATGAACAAATAATCATCTGAATATTCATACGAATAACATAAAGAAGTGAATAGAATGCATGAAGTCTGTAAATATTGAGAATACAACAAATTTGTAAATATTGAGGATATATGACCAAGCATATAGCATAAGCTGAATATAGTCTGTAAATTAAAATACTTAAATTCTGATGACTGAATGTCTGATATCTGTATGCTATGGTCAAGCAACCTAAAACTGAGTTACTGAACTGAGACTATTACTTGAGACTGTGGGAGGTATCATCTAACTGACATACCCCAATCTAAACTAATTGGGCTCCAACCTATAACTCCAGTTGGAAGGGTGCTAGTACCGTGCCACGGGTACTAACGTTGGCTGTGTGGATCCACTATACTGATGTACTGTATTATCTTGAAGGACTAAGGGTTTCAAGCCTGAACTGACGGGTGATCCCTGGGAGATAGACAAACCTAAATTGATGGGTGAATTCTCATATCCTACACTGGCTACGTAGTTCTAGAGCACAGAGACTGCTACTAATGACTCTGCCTATCTGACGGGGAAACAGTCATCCCTGTACTCGCACGGTGCCAAATCCTACTCCCATCTGAATGACACTGAGTTAATAAACTGTTCTGAGTTTAACTAATTGATCTGGTAATGCTCATAATATATTCTGAAGTTATTCTGAAGATACTGAGATGATACTACTGTAAACAACTATGGTGTTTGGATATTCAAAACCCCCAAGACTCTAAACCAATAATACAAAAAATAATATCAAGCCTAGAGGATATAGCATGAGAGCTTTTATCATATACTCATTCTTGTAGGCATTTTATCAAACACTTGTAATTCCAAGTTTAGTCTAATCATGGGAATGACATGGAACTTAAAGTAATAGAATGAATTCAACATCTGTGATGACAAATCATGATTTAATTCAATGAATAATAACATTAAAGCATGTAAAATTTGATGAAATACAATAATTCCATTTAAACATGGTGTAGAATCCAAGTTCATAGAGATTCATGGTTGAAAACATGATTTAAAATCAAGATAACTTGCAAAGATTATAATTTTGCAAACAAAATGGATACTTGGACTCCATGGGTGAAAAGGAACCCATCGATGAACATTTAACATACTTGGATGGACGAATTCGTGAGAATTGAGGGTGAATTCTTGAGATTTGGCCTTAAATTTTGAAGATTAGTGTAACACCCCAAATCTGGTACCCAAGATGCTACACGTTTTTTATGACTCCAAAGGCCCATAAGCTTATCCATGACTGATATCTGTACCTGAATACTGTATAATATACTGTGTAAATGCGGAAATAAAGGCTGTAAGGCCGTAAGGTTCAAAACTGAGACACAATATCTAATAAAATATAACATCTGTGTAGGGTATGAAATATCCAAAACAAACTAATAAACTGACTAAACATGATAGTTTGAAAAGTCTCTAACTGTCTGAATAAAGAGTTGATGGGACATGTCCCCAACTAACTCCAACTACTAAAATAAACTAAGTACTGAAATGATAAGATAGTGCTTATGTCCTCAAAGGATGAGGACTCACTGTTGACTCTGACTGCTGAGTACTAGAATGCTACTAATGCTCTGGAGTTAGTGTCATATTTTCACGATATCCTCAGTCAAGCCACGATCCATAGAACTCAGTCAATCATGTGACTCAACAAAGCTCAGTAATAAAGTGATCTCAGTACTATTCCACCAGTCAACGGAAACTCAGTTAATTCAGTCCAGTTTAGTTTAGTAATCCATGTTTAATATCTATTCATATAGGAGTAGGAATTAGTATCGAGTAAACCCAAGGATGGGAACTTACTGTCAGATGAGGGTGTGATTCTTAGAAGTCATCCTTGCGTTCTAGAACTATGTAGCCAGCATAGGTTGAGATATCAACATTTTCAGATGAGGGTCCCACCATTCTCTTTTGGTGACTCTATCAGATGAGGTTCACCCACAGCTTGTCCTTACCAGTGGCGTAACATTGATATCCTTCCAATTGGGGTTAAAAATTAGACCCTAACATAACTATATTGCGTTATTTAGGGCATGCCAGTTAAATGACTACTTCCCACAGTCTTAGTTATAAATTAGGACTGTTAGATACAGTCATTTAGTCTCAGTAATAGAACTCAGATAGTTCTACAAAATTTAGGACTGTCAGATACAGTCACTTCAGAACAGAATGGAACTTAGCTAGTTCCATTAGAAACTAGACTGTCAGATACAGTCTCTCAGTATTAGTTTTTTTAGTTATACAGTTATTATTATCTCATGTTATCAATACTCAAATTCAGTAATCATGTTATCACGAACTCAGTTACAGTTAATATGTACCCATGCATGTATTCTCACATTTACGTTGTTTAGTCAGTTAGTATAGTTCATACTTGTGAACCTTTTACATTTAGCCTACCTCACATGTATACCAGTACATTCAATCGTACTGACGCATTGGCGTTATGGTGTTTTATACGATAGTTCAAAAGCACGAGTCCCAGAGCAATAGTATCATTCCAGTACTCAGTAGTTAGAGTCAGCAGTGAGTCCTCATCCTTCGAGGACATGAGTATTATTTTATCATTTCATTACTTAGTTTATTTCAGTAGTTAGAGTTAGTTGGGGACATGTCCTATCAACTCCTTATTCAGATAGTTAGAGGATTTTCAGACTATTATGTTCAGTCAGTTTATTAGTTTATTTTGGGTATTTCATACCTCACAGAGATGTTATATTTTATTAGTTATTGTGTCTTAGTTTTGAACGTTACAGCCTTACAGTCTTTATTTCCGTATTTACATAGTATATTATGCAGTGTTCAGGTATAGATATCAGCCATGGGTTAGCTTGTGGTCCTTCGGGGTCATGAGCATCGTGTAGAATTTTTGGTACCAGATTCGGGGCATTACAAACTTGGTATCAGAACCTAAGGTTCAATAGTGTCCTAGGAAGTTTGAAAGCCACATCTAGTAGAGTCTTATACATAGGTGTGTTGCGCACCATATTTATGTTCAGGAGGATATAAGATGTTTTAGGAATGGTTTCCCTTCTTTTAGTATTCATGTCATGCCAGTGAGCATAATCTCAAGCTAATCTCTCGATCTAATCCATTTCTCCTTTTTTTCTACAGAACATGCCTTTTAAAAGAAGAAACGGGAATCAGCTAGCCTCTCATCCCGAAGATCGTTTGGGAGAATATGTTTCTCATGCAGAGTTTAGAGCTGTATTCACTACTCTTGCTCAGTCAGTTGTTGCTCAGAATGAATGACCAGCTGTCATTCCAACCAACCCAGTCCCTAATTTAACTGCAGCTAGGATTCGAGACTTCACCTGAATAAATCCTCCATCCTCTCTCGGGTCTAAGTCAGATGAGGAACCTCAGGAATTCATTGATCAGGTTCAGAAGGTTACAGACATCATGGGGGTTACTCTTAGTGAGAGTGCTGAGCTAGTTGCATATCAGTTGCAGGATGATGCCTACACTTGGTACAAGCAGTGGAAGTCATAAAGGTCAGTTGATGTAGGACCTCTAGAGTGGGAGGAGTTTTTTACTGCATTCTTAGAGAGGTTCTTTCCCCTAGAGCTAAGAGAAACTAAGGTGTTAGAATTCATTAACCTCAGGCAGGAAAACATGATGGTGAAAGAGTATTCTTTTAAGTTTACTCAATTAGCCAGATATGCCTCTCATGTGGTTGCAGACAACTGGGCCAAGATGAGTAAGTTTGTTTCTGGGGTGAATGAAAATATGGTTAATGAGTGTAGGTCTGTGATGTTGAATAGTGACATGACTTTAGCCAGTCTTATGAATCATGCTCAGTAGATAGAGAAGCAAAATATTAAGATGAGGGAGAAGAAGAATGAGAGAGAAAGAATAGGTAGTTTCAATTTTGCTCAGCCCAAATCTAAAGGAGAAAACTGTTCTCAATTTTACCTAAGTCATCAGTTCCAACTTCTTTTTCGGCTACTGCTCCAGCTTCTAAGTTCAGGGATTGTAACAGAGATAGGGTGCCAGTCTCTAAGTCTTAGAAGAGTGTCAGCAATTCCCGAACTAATCCTCTTTGTTAGAGTTGTGGTACGAACCATAAAGGTATTTGCAGAGCTGGCAACGATGTCTGTTTTGAATATGTCAAGCTAGGCCACAGAGTCAGATATTGTCCCTAGTCAGGTTATCAGGGTTAGCAAAACTGTTCCTCAGCTCAGTCCAGTTGCCCAAATAAGCAGGGTGCCACTTCCAGTGCTACTAGTGGGCAATGCCCAAACATACTTTATGCTCTCCGGTCCTGACAGGATCAAGAAAATTCTCCTGATATGGTTAATAGCACGTTACAGATCTCACTTGTATGTTTACTCTTTACTAGATCCAGGTGCTTCCTTGTCCTTTGTTACTCCTTATATAGCAGGCAATTTCTGAATCAGTCTCGAAATTCTAGCAGAACCTTTTTTAGTCTCTACCCTAGTAGGTAAGACCATCATAGCCCGACGGGTATACAAGAACTGTCTGATTATGATATTTCAGAAAGTCACTTCAGTAGACTTAGTCGAAAGAGATGACTAATTTTTATGTTATTCTCGACATGGATTGGCTTCACTCCTGCTATGCCACAATCAACTGTAGAAACAGAATAGTCTAGTTCTCATTTCCAAATGAACCCATCCTAGAGTGTAGGGGTAGTACTTCAGCTCAGAGCTCAGCTTATTTCCTACCTTCAAGCAAGGAAAATAAAGTCTAAAGGATGTGTCTATCATCTTGTTCAAGTTAAGAAAACTAGTTTTGAAAATTCCAGTCTTGATTCAGTCCCAATCATAAATGAATATTCAGATGTCTTTCCCGAAGATCTTCCTGGGATTCCTCCCGAAAGGGAAATAGACTTCGACATTGATCTTCTTCTAGATACTCAGCCTATATCTATTACACCATATAGAATGGCACCAACAGAACTCAGAGAATTGAAAGAGCATTTGAAGGATCTCTTATATAAGGGGTTCATCAGGCCCAATGTGTCCCCGTGAGGTACACCAGTCTTATTCGCGTGTAAGAAAAATAGTTCTCTCAAAATGTGCATTGATTACCATTAGCTCAATAATGTTACGGTTACTAACAAGGATCCACTTCCCTATATTGATGACTTGTTTGACCAACTTTAGGGTGCCAGCTATTTCTTTAAGATAGACCTCAGATCAGGCTATCATTAACTCAGAGTCAGGGAATGTGACATTCTAAAAATATCTTTTCAAACTCGGTATGGTCACTTCAAATTCATAGTCATATCCTTTGGTCTTATAATGCCCTAGAATCTTTCATGGACTTGATGGACCAGGTGTTCAAGCAGTATTGGACATGTTCATCGTAGTCTTTATAGATGATATTCTGGTCTATTCCTGTAGTGAGCGTGATTATGCAGACCATCTCAGAATTGTACTTCAGACTCTTAGAGATCATCAGCTATTCGCCAAATTTAGTAAGTGCGAGTTTTGGCTCAGGTCATCTGCATTCCTTGGTCATATTATTTTTGGTGATGGCATTAGGGTTGATCCTTAAAAGACCAAAGCGGTAAAAAACTGGCCTCGCCCTGTATCTCGATCAGATATCAGGAGTTTCTTTTGATTTGGCTGGCTATTACAGATGGTTTGTTGATGGATTTTCTTCTATTGCATCCCCTATGTTCAAATTGACTTAAAAAAAGGTCAAGTTTCGGTGGCTAGATCTTTGCGAAAAGAGTTTTTAGGAGCTGAAGACTCGACTCACCTCATCTCCAGTCCTAGATCTTCTAGATAGTTCAGATGTGTTCGTAGTATATTATGATGCATCCAACATAGGTTTGGGTTGTGTCCTTATGCAGCATGGTAAGGTCATAACCTGCACCTCCAGATAGCTTAAACCCCATGAGAAAAATTATTCGCACTTTTGATCTTAAGTTAGCAGCCGTAGTATTGGCCTTATCTATACGGTGTTCATGTAGATGTGTTCACAGACCATAAGAGCCTTCAGTACGTATTCTCTCATAAAGATCTTAACCTCTGCTAGAGAAGATGGTTAGAGCTCTTGAAAGATTATGATATAAGTGTCCTTTATCATTTGAGCAAGGCCAACGTAGTGGACGATGCTCACAGTAGACTGTCTATGGGTAGTATTGCTCATGTTGAGGACAGTAAGAAGAATTTAGCTCAAGAAGTCCATCAGCTTACTAGACTAAGTGTTCACTTAGTCGATACAAAGGAGGGTGATGTATGTGTTCAAAGTAGTTCAGAATCATCTCTAGTTTCCGAGGTAAAAGAAAAGTAAGATAGAGATCCCAGTCTAGTCAAGTTGAAAGAGTCAGTCAAGGATCAGAAGGTTGAGGTTTTCTCCCGGGGGGGAGATGGTTTGTGCATTGTCAGGGTCGTCTGTGTGTTCCAGATATAGATGAATTGAGGTAGTGAATTCTCACAGAAGAACATGGTGCACACTACTCTATTCATCCAGGGGCCACAAAGATGTACCACAACTTGCGGGAGATCTATTGGAGGAGTGGGATGAAAAGAGGTATTGCAGAGTTTGTGGCTAAGTGCTCTACATGTCAGCAGGTTAAGATAGAGCATCAGAAGCCTAGTGGTCCCATGCAAGAGTTCATTATTCCCACTTGGAAATGGGAAGAAATGAATATGAAATTTGTGATGGGTTTGCCACGTACTCGTCGTCAGCATAATTCAGTTTGGGTCATTGTAGACAGGATGACCAAATCAACTCATTTCCTTCCAGTTCATATCTCTTATTCTTCCAAGGACTATACCAAACTCTATATCAGGGATTTGGTCAGATTAAATGGTATTCTGTTGTCCATTATTTTAGAGAAATGTATCCAGTTCACCTCTCACTTCTGGAAAGCGTTCCAAAAGGGTCTTGGTACCAAATTCATTTCAGTACAGACTTTCATCCCCAAACAGATGGTCAAGAAGAAAGGACCATTCAGACCTTGAAGGATATGCTAAGGGCGTGTGAAATAGATTTTAAGGAAATTTGGGATGACTACTTGCCTTTGATTGAGTTTGCATACAACAGCAACTATCATTCCAGTATTCAGATGGCTTTATTCAAAGATCTCTATGGTAGGAGATGCAGATCTCCAGTCGGTTGGTTCAAAGGTAGTGAGGCCTCAGTCATAGGGCCTAACTTGGTATGCGATGCCTTAGAAAAAGTTCAATTGATTGGAGAGAGACATCGGGCTGCTCAAAGTCGACAGAAGTCTTATGCAGATGTACACAAAAAGGATTATGAGTTCAAAGTTGGTGACTTTGTCTATCTAAAGATCTCTTTCATGAAGGGAGTGAATAGATTCAGTAAGAAGGGAAAGCTTAGTCCCAGATATGTTAGTCCCTTCAAAATTCTCAGTCGCTTTGGCAAAGTAGCTTATGAGCTTGCATTGCCTTCAGATGTAGCCTTAGTTCCAGTCTTAAATGTCTCTTTGCTTAAGAAGTGCATAGGTGACCCAACAGATGTAATCCCTATTCATGATAAAATTCCAGTCGAAATTCTTGACTACCAAATTCGTAGACTAAGGAACAAAGAAGTTCCTCTAGTCAAAGTTCTTTGGCGGAATCAGTCCGTTGAAGGAGCTACTTGGGAAGCAGAAACAGACATGTGAACCAAGTACTCTCACCTCTTCTCTACAAACTCAGACTCAGCTCAAGGTAATAGTTTTCCTTAATCTTATTTAGTTTCATGTTCAGATTTCCATTATAAACTTGGTACCAAGTACCATTACATATTCAGTCATGCATTCATGTGTCAGCCCGTCATGTATTCATGCATCAGATATGCATGTTCAATATGAAAAAACCAGCTTATTAGTCATGTCAGTCATAAAATCATGCTTCAGTTGTGTATATCCAGTATGTACTTTCAGTTATCATTTCTCTCAGTCTAATCAGCCTCATTCAAGGACAAATGTTCCCAAGGGGGAGATATTGTAATACCCCAAAAAATGCAAATCATTATTAGCGACATATTTCAAGAATATGCATAGTAGATCATGGTTCTTTGGTAGTTTCATGATCAAGTTTGATTTCAATTAAGGTCTCAAATACGTCCTAGCTATTAGGCGAATCAAAACATTCCTTACTGATTGAATTATTGAGAAGGATATTAGTATAGTTAACCTCAAACTAGTATATCTCTTGTTATACTATGAATTTTTGAGATCATGACCCACCAACAGATATATAATTGAATTATCTTTCCAACGATACCAATTTTTTCCATATCCGATATTGGAGCAAAAAGTTATACCCCTTTTATTCCAGTATGTTAGCTGGCAACTAACTTACGACATTAGCTGACGGCTTATCAGATATCTGATTACTTATCAGCTAATGTGGTTAGCCTTAGGCATAAAATCATAAATTCCAGCATCAAGTGATGACATGAGCTGATGGCTTGTCACATATGTGATGACATCAGCCCAATGTCGTCAGCCGTAGAATTCAGAATTTTCCAAATGGTTTTGGAGGGGTATTTTGGTATTTTCCCTTCACCCCAAAGCTCCACAAACACTGATTTCAGCTTCCATTACACCAAAATCCATTCTTTTCTCTCAAAAATAAAAAGAGGGGTTTCCAATTCAAGATCCAAATCTCAAGGATTCTTCTATCAATCTTCCCAAATCAAGTATCAAGTTATGTCATGTGTTGATTCATGGGTATCTTTCACCTATGAAGTTCAAGAATCTCTTTTCAAAATAGAATATTTGTGTTCTTATGAATGTTCATGATTTAAATAGAATTGAAATTCATGTTCATGATGTTGTGGGGTTTAAATTCATGTTTTAAATTACATATTACAACGATTGACCCTAGTATATAAAGATTTGCTTAATAATCATGATAAACTCCCCTTCAATTTACAAGTTGATTGATGTATCCATGGTTATTAGATGTGTTGATGATGGTATAACCAAAGAATGCTCCCCATGTGTTTGACTAAATGTCTATGTGAAGGAAAAGTGCCATACTAGTATAATAATATAAAATCTCCATTCATGTACAAGTTTATGCACGTCAAGGGTTTGATAAAATATCTTAGTCAATGAAGTATTGATATATATGTAGCCATTGTGGTTCTTTAGAACTTGTACTTCATGAAATCTCCAACTTATTGTATTATGGATTGTGATGTTGGTCATGTATTCAAGAAAGTCATGCTTTGTCAGTTTATTCCCATCGAGTCCTGGGTGTACTTGTACCCAAAAAATATAGCTGTGTGCCTAGAGTTAGTGTCACGTTTTCACAATATCCTCAGTCAAGCCATGATCTATAGAACTCATTAGTCATGTGACTCTGGAAAGCTCAGTAATACAGTAATCTCAATACTATTCTGTAAGTCAATGGAAACTCAGTTAATTCAGTCCAGTTCAGTTCAGTAATCCATGTTCAGTGTCTATTCAGATGAGAATAGAAATTAGCACTGAGTGAACCCAAGGATGGGAACACACACACTGTCAGATGAAGGTGTGATTCTTAGAAGTCATCTTTGCATTCTAGAACTATGTAGCCAACATAGGTTGAGACATCAACACTGTCAGATGAGGGTTGTTGAGGTGGATAAACACTATCAGATGAGGGTCCCACCATTATCTTTTGGGGATACTGGCAGATGAGGGTCACCCACAGCTTGTCCTTACCAGTGATGCGGTATTGAAACCCTTCTAATTGGGGTTATAGATTGGACCCCAACATAGCTATATTGCGTTAAATGGGGCATATCGATTAGATGACTACTTCCCACAATCTCAGTTACAGATCAAGACTATCAGATATAGTCATTTAGTCTCAATAATAGAACTCATATAGTTCTACAGAATTTAGACCTGTCAGATGCATTCACCTCAAAATAGATTAGTTCTATCAGGAACTAGACAGTCAGATACAATCGCACGGTATTAGTTTTTTTCAGTTATGTGATTATCATTATCTTATGTTGTCAGTACTCAGATTCAGTCATTATGTCATCACAAACTCAATTGCAATTATTATGTATTCACACATGTATTCTCACGTTTATGTTGTTCAGTCAGTTAGTATAGTTCATGCATGTGAACCTTTTGCATTTAGCCTACCTCACATGCATACCAGTACATTCAATCGTACTGACGCATTTGCGCTATGGTGTTTTATACCATAGGTTTAGAAGCACGAGCTCCAGAGCCTCAGTAGTATTCCAGTACTCAACAGTCAGAGTCAGCAGTGAGTCCTCATCCTTCGAGGACATGAGCATTATCTTATCATTATTTGACAATGTGTGTTCCCATCATTGGGTTCCCTCGGTGTTAATTCCTAATCCCATCTGAATAGACAATGAATATGGATTACTGAACTAAACTGGACTGAATTAACCGAGTTTTCATTGACTAACAGAAAGTACTGAGATTACTGTATTACTGAGTTTTCCTGAGTCACATAATTGACTGAGTTCTATGGATCATGGCTTGACTGAGGATATCACAAAAACATGACACTAACTCTAGGCACATAGCTATATTTTTTGGGTACAAGTACCCCCAGGACTCGAAGGGAAGAAACTAACAAAGCATGACTTTCTTTCATACATGACCAACATCACAATCCATAATACAATAAGTTGGAGATTTCATAAAGTACAAGTTCTAAAGCACTACAATGGATACTCATATATCCATACTTTATTGACTAAGATATTTCATAAAACCCTTGATGTGCATAAACTTATACATGAATGGAGATTTCATATTATTATACTAGTATGACACTTTTCCTCCACATAGACATTTAGTCACACACATGGGGAGCATGCTTTGGTTATACCATCATCAATACATCTAATAATCAAGGATACATCAATCAACTTGTAAATTGAAGGAGGGTTTATCATGATTATTAAGCAAATCTTCATATACTAGGGCCAATCATTGGAATATGTAATTTAAAATATGAATCAAAAACCCACAACATCATGAACATAAATTTCAATTTTATTTAAATCATGAACCTTCATAAGTACAAAAATCTTGTATTTTGAAAAGAGATTCTTTAACTTCATGGATGAAAGGGACCCATGAATCAACACATGACATACCTTGATACTTGATTTGGGAAGATTGATGGAAGAATCCTTGAGATTTGAATCTTGAATTGGAAACGCCTCTTCTTGTTCTTGAGAGAATTAAAGAGAAAACAATGTATTTTGGTGAAATGGAGGCTGAATTCAGCGTTTATGGAGCTTTGGGGTGAAGGGAAAATATCAAAATACCCCTCCAAAATCGTTTGGAAAATGCTGAATTTATGGTTGACAACATTGGGCTGATGTCGTCACATATGTGATAAGCCGTCAGCTCATGTCGTCACTTGATGCTGGAATTTATGAATTTCTGCCTAAGGCTGATGACATTAGCTGATAAGTCATCAGAAATGTGATAAGCCGTCAGCTAATGTCGTCACTTAGTTGCCAGGCTATCATGCTGGAGTAAAATGGGTATAGCTTTTTGCTCATCAGATTTGGGAGAAATTGGTATCGTTGGAAAGATAATTAAATTATATATCTGTTGGTGGGTCATGAGCTCAAAAATTCATAGTATAACGAGAGATATGCGCATTTGAAGTTGACTATACCAATATCCTTCCTAAGAATTCAATCGGTAAGGAATGTTTTGATTCGCCTAATAGCTCAGATATATTTGAGACCTTAATTGACATCAAACTTGAACATGAAAATACCAAAGAACCATGAAGTACTATGCATAATCTTGAAATATGGCGCTAATAATGATTTGGATTTTTCGGGGTATTACAGTTAAGGCTTTTGTTCTTGAAGAGAATTGATTTAATTTGAGAGAATAATGTAAAAATAAGCAATTAATGGTTTATTAAGGCTTAAATCCTGTGTTAGGACGGATTAGGATCTTTGGAAAAATACTAAATGGCCCTTGAAATTTTAAATCGCGGACTAGAAATCCCTTGTTTTGGCCTTGGAGCGATGTGGTGCAATCGCGTCGTGCCACTGAAAAATGACAATTGGGACCTTGAAGCTTGGCGCGATGCAGTGGAATCGCGAAGCCTCACTGGATTGGAATTTGGCCCTTGGCGCGACGTGGTGGAATCGCATTGCCTCACTAGAAATTGACAATTGTAAATTAGGTCTATGGCGCGACGCGCCATTATCGCGGAGCAATACTACAATTTGACAATTACCATTTGGCTGGTCTTTGTGACGCGGTGAAGTGCTAGTTGACACAATGCTTTACAAAAATGGCTCTAACTCTTCACCCGCGTATCAGATTTGGATGAATTTTATATCGTTGGAAGCCTGGCTGAATTTTCTATGTAATGGTAAGCTCTAAACTGAAAAATATTGAGTATTTAGAAAAATTATATAGGATAACTCTTGTACTTTGAGCTAAATTAAGCTAGAAAAATACGGGGTAGTATAATATCTCCCCCTTGGGAACATTCGTCCTAGAATGAGACTGATTAAGCTGATAAACACTGATAGACTAAGTTTACACACTACACATGAATAACTAAAATATGATTGCATGACTGAAATCACTGATCAACTGAGTTTTCATATGAACATGCATATCTGATGCATGAGTACATGACTGAACTGATTCATGAAAGCATGACCGAATATGCTACGGTAATGGATACCAAGTTTGTAATTATAACTGAATATGAAACTGAGAAAGGCTAAGAAAGGATGATACCTCATGCTGAATCTGAGTTGCGGAGAAGAGCAGAGGATACTTAGTTCGTGTATCCACTTCTGCTTCCAAGTAGCTCCCTTAACGGACTAATTCTGCCAAAGAACTTTGACTAGTGGAACTTCTTTGTTCCTTCGTCTACAAGCTTGATGATCAAGAATTTTGACTGAAACTTTCTCATAGGAAAGACTATTCTGAATATCTATACTTTCTAAGGGAACAACTACAATTGGGTCACCAATACACTTCTTCAACAACGAGACATGGAACACAGGGTGTACTGAAGCTAGATCTGAAGGCAACTCAAGCTCGCAAGCTACCTTTCCTTAATGACTAAGAATTCTGTAAGGATCGACATATAGGGGACTAAGTTTCTCTTTCTTGCCAAACCTCTTTACTCCCTTCATGGGAGAGATTTTCAAGTACACAAAATCACCAACCTCAAACTTTAGATCTTTTCTCCTCACATCTGCATACGATTTCTATCGGCTCTGGGCTACCCTAAGCCTTTCTCTGATCAACTAGACTTTCTCTAAAGCATCAAACACAAATTCAGGCCCTACTATTATGGCTTCAAACCAGTCAATCAGAGACCTACATATCTTACCATAAAGAGCCTCAAATGGAGCCATCTGGATATATACGTAAATTCAATCAAAGTCAAGTGGTCATCCGAACTACCTTTAAAATCAACAACAAAGGCTCTTAACATATCCTCTAGAGTCTGAATTATCTTTCTACTTAACCGTCAGTCTGAGGGTGGAAGGCTGTACTGAGGTGAACTTGGGTACCAAGACCCTTTTGGAATGCCTTCCAGAAGTAAGAGGTAAACTGAGTACCTCTATCTGAGATGATAGATAAGGAAACACCGTGCAACCTAAGCAACTCTCTGAATTAGAGTTTGACATAGTCTTGGGCCAAATAAGAGGTATGAACTAGAAAGAAATGATTTGATTTGGTTATCCTATAAATGATAACCCAAATCAAATCATGTTGAAGACGAGTATGAGGCAAACCCATCACAAAGTCCATGTTCACTTCTTTCCATTTCTATATGGGAATACTAAACACCTGCATGGACCCACTGGGGTTTTGTGCTCAATATTAACTTGATGGAATGTCGAGCACTTATCTACAAACTCCGCAATATTGCTCTTCATCTTGTTCCACTAATAGATCTCCTGCAAATAGAGGTATATCTTAGTGGTCCTTGGATGAATAGAGTAACGCGCACCATGCGCTTCTGCAGGAATTCATTACCTCAAGTCATCTACACCTGACACACATAACCGACCCTGATAATGCAGCACACCATTGACTTTTTAGCTTCACTAGATTGGATCTCTATCCTGCTTTTTTTACACCTCGAAAACTAGAGATGATTTTGAACTACTATGCACTCATACATTACCCTCCATTGAACCAACTAAGAGGACGGCTAGTCGGGTAAGCTAATGAACTTCTTGAACTAACTTCTTCTTACCATTTTCAACATGAGAAACACTACCCATAGATAATCTACTGAGAGCATCTACCACTACATTGGCCTTGCTCGGATGATATAGAACACTCATACAATAATCTTTCAGCAATTCCAACCACCTTTTCTGACGTAAATTTAAATCTTTCTGAGAAAAGACATACTATAAGCTTTTATGGTCTGTGAACAAATCAATTGCACCCCATACAAATAATGCCTCCATATATTTAAGGTGAACACTACAACTGCTAACTCAAGATAATGGGTAGGGTAATTCTTCTCATGGGGCTTAAGTTGTCAAGAGGCATAGGTTATGGCCTTACCTATTTGCATCAAAACATAACCCAACCCAACTCTGGAAGCATCACTGTACATAACAAACCCATCTGAACCATCTGGTAATATCAAAATTGGGGCTGAAGTGCGTCGAGTCTTCAATTCCTCAAAACTCTTCTCATAAGAATCTGACCACTGAAACTTGACTTTCTTCTAAGTCAATCTGGACATAGGGGATGCAATGGATGAAAACCCTTTAGCAAACTGATAGTAATAGCCATCAAAACCCAAGAAACTCCTGATGTCTGATGAAACGATGGGTCTAGGCCAGTTTCTGACCACCTTAGTCTTTTGAGAATCAACTCTAATACCATTACAAAAAATAATATGGCCAAGGAATGCTACTGACCTTAGACAAAATTCTCACTTACAGAATTTGGCGAACAACTGATGAGTTCTGAGAGTTTGAAGTACAATTTTGAGGTGATCTATGTGATCATTTTTGCTACAAAAATAGACAAGAATGTGATTGATGAAGACTATAATAAACATGTCCAAGTATTGCTTTAAAACACGATTCATTAAGTCTATAAAAGCTACTGGGGCATTAGTAAGACCAAAGGACATGACTAGAAATTCGAAGTGACCATACCGGCTTTAAAAAGCTATTTTTGGAATGTCATATTCTCTAACTCTAAGCTGATGATAGCCGGATCTAATGTCTATCTTAGAAAAGTAACTGACACCCTGAAGTTGGTCAAATAAGTCATCGATTCTAGGAAGTTGATATTTATTCTTGATGGTGACTTTATTCAACTGACGGTAGTCAATACACATTCTGAGAGACCTGTCTTTCTTATGCACACATTGAACTGGTGTGCCTCACTGAGAGATGCTAGGTCTGATGAATCCCTTATCTAGGAGATCCATTAACTGTTCTTTTAATTCTTTAAGTTTGGCTGGAGCCATTCTGTATGGAGGAATAGAGATAGGCTGAGTGTCTGGGAGAAGGTCTATTCAAAAGTTGATTTCCCTTTCAGGAGGAACTATAGAAAGATCTTCAGGAAACAAATCAGGAAATTACCCGACTATTGAAACTGACTCAAGGGTTGGAGTTCCTGAATTAGAGTCTTTGACTCGAACAAAATGGTAAATACACCCCTTAGATATCATCTTTCTCACTCTAAGGTATGAAACAAGCTGACCTCTGAGCACTGTAGTACTACCCTTCCATTCTAAGACTGGTTTATTTGGGATTTAGAAATGAACTATTCTATTTTTATAATCAACTAAATCATAGCATGAGTGGAGCCAATCCATGCCGAGAATGACGTCAAAATCCATCATCTCTAATTCCACAAAATCAACTAAAGTAACTTTCTGAGATACTGTGACCAAACAGTTCTTGTAGACCTTTCTAACTACAATGGAAGCACCTACTGGGGTAGACACTGATATAGGCTCCGCTAAGATTTCAGGACTGATTTCAAATTTGATGGATATATAAGGGGTTTTAAAATAAAGAGAAACTCTAGTGCCTAATAAAGCATAAACATGTAAATAAAAGACCTGCAGCGTACTAGTAACTATGTCAAGAGAATTTTCCTAATCTTGTTGGGACTGAAGAGCATACAATCTATTTGGAAATAGACCATTGGTAGCATTGGAAACGACACCCTGCTGAGTTGGGCGACCGGCTGGAGCTAGTGGCTGATGGGACTTACCCTATTGGCGCAAATCACTACCTTTATGAGAAACTACCCGACACTCCCAAATTTAATAGCCTGGCTTACCATACCCAAATCACACATCACTGCCTGCTCTATACTTAGCCTGATGGTTTTTACCATATTTCTGACATAGAGGATTCATACGGTTACTGTTCACACTGCCTTGGGACTTGGAGCCTGGTGCCCTATCCCTATTATTATTTTTGAATTTAGGCACTGAGGCACTATATGAAGATAGTGTTGGGACTAAATATCTCTGACAAAACTGAGGGAGGTTACCACCTTTTAACCTTGGTTGACTGAAATTAAAATTACCCGTTCTAGCCTTTTTGTTATCTCTCTCTCTCTCCTTGGTTTTCTGCACCTTAATGTATTGAGCATGGACTATCAACCTAGACAAGTCCATCTCTCTAATCAACATTGCGGTCCTACACTCCTTGACTATACTATCAGATACACCAGATACAAATTGGCTCATCTTGGATCTGCTGTCAACTACTAGATTAGGAGCATATCTGGTTAACTGAGTAAACTTGAGGGGATAATTCTTTACAGTCATGCAACCCTGCCTCAAGTTAATAAATTCTAACACCTTGGCCACCCTAAACTCCAATGGGAAGAATATGTCTAAGAAGGCTGTAGCAAACTCTTCCCATTCAACAAGCCCTACATCTGCACCCCTAGCTACCTTCCACTGCTTAAACCATGGATGGGCTACATCCTATAACTAATATGCAGCCAACTCAGAATCTCACTAGATGTCACCCCCATAATATCTGTTACCTTTTGGACCATATCTAAGAATTCATATGGATCCTCTTCAGACTTGGATCCAGTAAAAAAAGGAGGGTTCAATCGGGTGAAGTCCCGAATCCTGATTACAGCAGTATTGACCACTGGGTTGGCCTGAACAGCGGCTTGCTGTTCATTTTGAGCTGCTACAGAATTGTCTAGAGTGGTGAACATAAGTCTAAATTCTGCACGGGAGACATATTCGTTTGGAGGATCTGCCTGAATGGGTAGAGGTCCTGGCTGTTTTTTGGTTCTTCTTCCATTGTCCTTTTTGGGAAGCATGTACTGTAAATGGAAGGAAGAAATGAATTAGAATGAGAGTTTAACATGATCTCTTGCTCAGTCGCACGATATGAATATTGAAAGAAGGGAAACTTTTCCTAAATGCCTTATAGCCTCTTGTCCATAAGTGTGGCGCGCTACACACCCATGCACAAGACTCTACTTGATGCAACTTTTAGACTTCCTAGGACACTTTAAAACCTTAGGCTTTGATACTAATTTTGTAACTCCCCAAGAGTATACCCTGGGTATCACATGATGTTTACAGCCCCGAGGACTATGATGATAGGCGAATTTACACGCCTATATCAATATATTTTGCCCATATTTTAGCCTAGTTTTGAGAACAAATTATATATTTCATGCACTTTTAGTCCTTTTTCCTATAAATGAGCTAACAAACATGATTAGTAAAGTTTCAGGTATAAATGATGCAAAATACAGCATTTTATGGCTTACTTGGCGCAAAAGAAAGCTCACGAACGAAGGAGAAGGAAGTGGGACGCCTAAAGGACCAAAACTGCTGCATGGAAAATCTGTCCCGGGCTAAAACAACATTTCTGAAGACTTTGGGGACTTACAGACACAAAGCTGGATTTTGACAATGATACATTAACTTAGTACAATTGGGTTATGTATTTCATTAGTTTATTTGGATTAGGAGAATGTTACATTAACCTAGTACAAATGGGTTAAGTATTTCCTTAGTTTAGTAGGATTTGGTTATTTATTTTATTAGCATAGTAGGAGTAGGATAGGAGTATTATAAATACCCTATCATGCTAGAGATTTTTAATTAAGTCCTCCCTTAGTGGAGAGACAATCCTCCCTTAGTGGAGAGATACATTCATCTTTCTATTCTTCACTTAATTCAACAATTAATTTTCTTCCATCCCTCTCATCTTCCACTACAAACACTTCTAATCTACTCTTCTATTCTTAAATTCCACAATAAGAGAATCGTTACCAAGCTAAGGAAACATGCCTCATGCCTATCACTTGATCTACACGCCATTACTCAATATTGTGATATAATAACAATGTCAATCGTGATCTCCTTCGCATTCATGGGTAACTAAACTTCTCTGTTGGGGTTATGGAAGCCGAATGAGATACTATCTATTGCTGTGAGTTTGTGAGTTCATGAAACGTATATTGCTTATATCATTATTCTCTTCATCTTAATCTACATTCTTTGCGGTTGCAAACGCAAGAATATGCCAGTCTAACATTTAACTTGTTCGAGAGAAAGGTTATTTGTCTGGAAAAGAGATAATGTCAAGGTAGTAGGACACCCTTTCCTATTAAAAAGCTAGTGCCGTAACTAGACTAACCTCTTGGAGAATTCGTACCGTTAGACACGCTTTAAGATCGAGAGAGTTAAAGTGAAATAGTCCTTGTTTAGGTCGAGAGACGCTTGGATTTACCATCGACTACAATTCTCTATAAGCAATTGCATGTCAGAATTCTACACACTCATAGCCAATAGAGACGTATACCTCAGAAGGTGGACATAAACCCAACGCTTCAATTCTCATTGTTTACAACCAACGTAACAATCTCTTTCTCTCTTTACTTTATTATTTTCAGCTTTTGTTACATTACTTGCACGACAAGACTCCCCCCTTCTTACGAGACTTGCACCAAAAGTTTAGTAATTTTGCTTACTTGTTGGGCAAGCTATTCCCTGTGGGATCGACAGCCAAACCAGGTTGGGTTCTATATTTGCTAACGACCGCTTTACACTCCTACGAGAGCTGTAGTTTGAGCGTTATCAAAAATTGGCGCCGTTGCCGGGGAATACGAGTGTCAATCAAGTTCGTGATAATTACTAGACCCTTTGGTCAAAGATTCTTGTACTTTTACTTTTAGTTTTTGTTTTTCTTTCTTGCAGGTTTTTACTTTAGTGCATGCCCCATACTAGAAGTTCTGGTCAACCGTTATTACCAATCAATCCTGAACCACAACGAATTAGAAGAATGGAAGCACAAGCTGAAATCGACAGGATGACTGCTCAACATGAGCAAGCAAGATTAGCTGCTCTTGCCGCTGCTCAAGTCCAACAACAAAACATTAATAATCCTGGGCAAGCCACAAATCCTGACGATGAGGATTTAGGTGACGACGAGTTAATACACCCAAGGCATGTCGCTAAAACTGCAACACCTGCCAACCGAAGAGATCGACAAGCTCGGTTTAGGTATGATCGCCAACCTATGCAGCCAGCTTTCGACGATGATGATGATGATCTTGATGGTACCGGAGCCACTGGGGCCATAATTCCACCACCATTAGCGCCCGGAGCCAAGTTCAACATCACAAGCACCATGATTCAATTATTGCAACTCAAGGGATTATTCGGTGGACTAGCAGGCGATGATCCGAATATGCATCTCATCAACTTTATTTCTACATGCAAGTCCTTTGACAATCCTGGTATTGGTCAGAATGCTATTCGATTACGTCTATTTCTATTGTCTCTGTCTGGGGAGGCAACACTATGGTTGAATGGGCTGACTCCTGATTCAATTACAAATTGGAGGCAATTGAGAGATGCTTTCCTAGAAAGATTCTTTCCGCCATCCAAAAGGGCTCAATTGAGAGATGAAATCAACAACTTTCGTCAGCTTCCCTCTGAAGCTCTTCATGAAACATGGGAGAGGTTCAAGACAAAGCTAGCGAGATGCCCAAACCATCACATGACCAATGTCCACTTGATGGAGATATTATACAGAGCCTTGAATTCAATAACTAAACCAGTGGTGGATAATGCAGTTGGAGGTTCTTTCATGGACCTCACCTTTGGTCAAGCAAGCAATATGCTAGATCGCATGACGAAACAAAGTAGATCTTGGCATACCAGGGATTCTGAGGTAGCAAGCCCCACTTTATCTATTGGCATGACTGTAGACCAACGAAGAAGAGAAGAAGAACGTGATCAAGATATGGCGCACATGAAAACCCAAATGGATCTTCTTACAAAGCATCTATTAGGGAAGACTGAAAAAGTGAAAGCGATTGCGTCAAAAGGAAGAGACGAATCTGATTCGGAAGAGGAGGCCAACTACTTGAACAATCAGGGGGGTTTCCGAGGGAATACCCATGGAAATCAAGGTCGGAACTATTATGATAAATCTGGAAACAAATACCAAGGTAGTTGGAAGAACAAGAATGAAAAGAGTGGTTTGTACGTTCCCCCTGGCAGACGTGATACCACCATATCTAATTCTGGAAGTATGGAAGACATGATGGCTAAATTATTGAAAGGAGTGGAAGCAATAAGCGCGGGAGTTACGGAGGTAATTAATGATTTTTCTTCCATGAAACAATTAGTAGATTCACATTCCACTTCAATTAGACAACTAGAGCAGAAATTCAGTCAACTTTCAGCAGCACTCAACCAAAGAAAGGCCGGCACTTTACCTAGCGATACTGTGCAAAACCCAAGGAATGATGGGTCATGCATGGCCATCACTACCAGAAGTGGTAAGGTGCTGGAAACTTCAGCAAAAGGAAAGCAAGTGATTGACGAAGTTGCGGACATGGATGACAACGCAAAAGGAGAAGATGCCACAGCTACTACTCCTGACGTCAACAACGCCACATCCAGCACTGTGCAGCCTGAAAAATTGGGAAAACGGAAGCAAGAGGAGAAGAAAACCGCGGAGAGAACACTTCCATACCCACCACCACCTTTTCCCCAAAGATTGAAGAAGGTGGCGGATGACACTAAGTTCAGCAAATTTATGACTATGCTCAAGCAGCTGACCATTAATGTTCCATTGGTGGAGGCACTTGAACAAATGCCTAGGTATGCGAAATTTATGAAGGATCTCTTGACAAAGAAGCGGGCAGAAAGTTATGACTTGGCGGATAATGTTCATCATTGTAGTGCAACCGCTACAAGATCGCTAGTTCAAAAGAAGACAGATCCTGGAGCTTTCACTATTCCTTGCACAATTGGATCGTTGGATTTTGCTAAGGCATTGTGCGATTTGGGAGCTAGCATCAATTTGATGCCACTATCTATCTACAGAAAGTTGGGGTTGGGAGACCCTACACCAACCAATATGAGGCTCGTGATGGCTGATAGGTCGGTAAAACGACCTGTGGGTATCTTGAATGATGTGTTGGTGAAGGTTTCTTCATTCATATTTCCTGCCGACTTCGTTATTCTAGATTGTAAGGAGGATTCTGAAGTTTCCATAATCCTGGGACGTCCTTTCCTTGCAACCGGAAGTGTGCTTATTGACATGAAAGATAATGAGCTTTTGTTTCGAATTAATGACGAAGTAGTACGGTTTGATATATGCAAAGCCATGAAGCAGCCCAGCGATATGAATGAGTTATCTGTAGCTGATGTTCATCAAGAGGATATGAAAGCATTATCTATAGAGAAACAGCCTACTGTTGAGCCATTGTCTGTTGTGCCACTGAAAGTTGAGCATGAAGATAATGAAGGTTATGAAGAACTTATGAGTGCTCTAACAGAAATAGAGCCTTATACTCCTAAGCAACCAGATTGTGATCTCAAGAATCAACCAAAAGCGAAGACTCCCTTTGACGAGCCACCAATGCTAGAATCGCAAGAGCTTCCCGATTATCTAAGGTATGTGTTCTTGAAAAGTAGAAATATACTTCTGAAGAGTACAGATGATTTAAGTGAACAGCACGTAGAAGCTATCATCTCTGCTCTGAAGAGATACAAGAGAGCTATGGGTTGGACTATTGATGATATAATTGGAGATTCTCCGGGAAAATGTAAGATCCATCTTGAAGAAGATCGCATGCCCATAGGTAAGCCTCATTGTTGTCTAAATCCTTTCAGAAAATGATCCATCACTTACCTCGACGAAGTCTGAGTACTCGAGGTAACTATGTCGAGCCACGACAATAAATAAGGCGCTAGATGGGAGGCAACCCATCGTTTTATCGTTTTATCGTTTATCGTTTTTCCTTTCATTCTAGTACTTGTTTTGTTTTGCTAAATGAAAAATCCAAAAATAAGAGTCGTTCCACGACCAAAACTAAGGCGCTTGGTGGGAGGCAACCCATCGTACTAATCGTTTTCGTTTGGTTTTGAGCAAAAATAGGTGCAAGAAGTATTCAACGAGGAGATTGATTTCAATTGACGATTTGGACGCATTGTATGGTAAAGTTGGTAAGTTAGGAATGGTGATGCACACGGCTATCGATTGAGCATTTCTCACACCAAAATAAGCTTCGAGGAAGGCTAGGCCTTGGTAAAACCAGGCCACGAATGATGCACAACCTATCCTATAGCCTAAGGTCTCGGAATCTAGTGTGCTATACACTATGCGCCGCCTATTCCTAGGTATGCTTTTGACTATGCGCCGCCTATGCTATGGCATTTGGTCTCAGTATCTCATATGCCATAGACTATGCGGCGCATATGTCTACAAATGCCATAGACTATGCGGCACATATGTCCCATT
This sequence comes from Capsicum baccatum var. pendulum, assembly GCA_030864225.1. NCBI lineage: Eukaryota > Viridiplantae > Streptophyta > Magnoliopsida > Solanales > Solanaceae > Capsicum > Capsicum baccatum. Next base: position 65,750,582 of record CM061558.1, on the reverse strand, counting down.
ATGCTATAGACAATGCGCCGCATATGTCATTGATATGCCAAGCATTATGCGCCGCATATGTAGCATTTTTGTCTCCAAAACCGATTGTAAATGGGTCAAAACCCGACCCATTCTCTTCCTATATAAAGGGGACTTAGTTTTACAACACAACCACACTAAAAATTGACCTAAGGGCGCCGCATATACATCCAAATCCTCTCAAAATTTTCTTCTTTTGCTCTTCCAATTCACAAAACCATATCCACAAGCTTCAAGCAAGTAAGTACTCTCTTATTCTTCATTTATTTCTCGTAAGTACTACGTTTCTATGCCTATTATGAATTGCTACATCTTCAAAGATCATTGGTGATGTTCATGTGTTTGGATTGTTGATACAAAATCATGTGAGTGAACATGTACGTAGGAAAATCTTGACTTGTTTCCGACTTGAAATTGGTTTTAATAGCATTGTTATACTATTTGCGGAATTACTATGGCTATGAATAGTGCTTAAGATTGTTGTTTGGATACTTACATGTTAGACTATCCCGGCCATCGGGATAAGACTTATAGTGCCTACCGACATAAGAGGTTGTGATTGTTGTAAGAATAACTATTCCATGTGGTAACCCCTATGTAGTAGTGTTGCTATATCTACCATGAAAGTAGTCCAATGGCTGCAAGTAAGTGATGCATTGCTGATTTTATTGTCGGAATACAATCCTAAAACGTATGTCGACGAAATCTGAGTAATCGACCACTTTCGATTCACTGATTTGTGTTAACAAAACTAAGTGTGGGGTGGTACCCCTACTGCTTATGTATAGATTGTATCCATTGAGATTGTGCTACCATTAACACTATTTCAAGTCTCAGGTACAATGGCACCTAAAGAGAGACAAGGCAAGGAAAAGGCTACCACTTCCCAAGAGGGCAAGAAAAGAGGCCGCAAGGAGCAAGGAGAACCCTCCCCGCTGCAAATACCTTGACTCACGCTTGGAATTAAGTGGGATACTTATTAGGAACTTCTAAGGATGACGACTCTGATGATGATTCCAATGCAAGGGGTATGACCCCAGACATAGAGGATAAGTCCGACCAACCAGGTTCCTCGTATTTATTTTCCACTGAGGACAGTGTCCCGACTAAGTGTGGGGTGGTGGTATTGCATGCTATACTTCTCTATTCGCATCTATGTTTGTTTGCTTTTGTTTCATTTTTGTTTCGTTTTGTTTCGTTTTGTTTGTTTTAGTAGTTAAAATGTTTTTTAGTAGTTAAAATTTTTTTTAGCTTCGCATAAAATTATTTTGATAGGCAGCATGAGATTATAACAAGAGTATGTGCTACAATTGTGACTATTGAGACGTTTAGGCTCTAGTTGTGACTCATTATGTGATATTGTGTGGTTAAATTCCTTCACTTGTTGGGTCGAGAGTCTATATTACTTCCAATCAAGTCGACCATGTGCCTTGTGTGTGTGAGATTAATAGTATCTTCTATGTTTGTAACTGATGCTAGAACTTGCCTGGTATGTATGCAAAGCGAAAATAAGGAGTGTAAGTTTAGGAGATGATTTAGGCATTTCTTTGGCAACCTATATTTGTTTACCTTCAGTTTTACCTACCCATGAACATCATCCTAGTTAAACCCTTTTGAGCCTTTAACCTATTTCTTTGACAACCTTGCATGCAAGCCTAATCCATTTTCTTTCAAGACCAGAATTTGATCCAAATTCCTAAGTGCTTTAAAGTGAAAAAGTCATGTGACAACATAAGAGGAAATTGGGTGAGTATAATGCTATAAATTGTAATGGTGCTTGAATATGTTATGAAAAAGAAAGTGCTATCATAAGAGGTATGTTATGAAAAGAAAAAAGAAAAAGAAAGATGAAAAGTGAGTTATGCTTAAAATTGAAAAACAAAAGAGGAGAACAAGGGTGGTAGAATAAAAGAAAGAAAGGTTGAAAGAAAAAAGTGTCAATAATACAATGTGATGTATTAAAGTGCTTAGGAACTTAGTCACTATTTCTGGCCAAAATAGTTGATCCTACCCGTCACTTAGCCTACATTACAACCATCAAAAGACCTACTTGATCCTAATCCTAACATTCCGACATTTAGTGGAGTACTACATTAAGGGCAAGCCTATGGTCATCAGTTGCTACATATGAATTCTTTGTGAGAGTGAGAGCAAGGACATTTTGATACCCATGTTTGAAAAATATGCTATATTTGTGAGTGATTATGGGTACTATATTGTGAGACACACATGGTTGATGAGCTTTGGATAGTTGTATATGATTCTATGCACCTTAATGTTTGCATGTGAGTTGATCACCATCACGAGTCTATGCTAGAGGTTAAATTGTTTCTACTTATAATCGGAAAGCTACTCTTTGTTGATAATTGTTGTGCTTGTCTTGAAGAATGTTTTGTGTTGTTGTTGTAAAAACCCTAAGTTGATGTTTAGAAGGACATGATATGTTGTTCGAGGACGAACAAAGCTCTAAGTGTGGGGTGTTGATGATAGGCGAATTTACACGCCTATATCAATATATTTTGCCCATATTTTAGCCTAGTTTTGAGAACAAATTATATATTTCATGCACTTTTAGTCCTTTTTCCTATAAATGAGCTAACGAACATGATTAGTAAAGTTTCAGGTATAAATGATGCAAAATACAGCATTTTATGGCTTACTTGGCGCAAAAGAAAGCTCACGAACGAAGGAGAAAGAAGTGGGACGCCTAAAGGACCAAAACTGCTGCATGGAAAATCTGTCCCGGGCTAAAAAAACATTTCTGAAGACTTTGGGGACTTACAGACACAAAGCTGGATTTTGACAATGATACATTAACCTAGTACAATTGGGTTATGTATTTCATTAGTTTATTTGGATTAGGAGAATGTTACATTAACCTAGTACAAATGGGTTAAGTATTTCCTTAGTTTAGTAGGATTTGGTTATTTATTTCATTAGCATAGTAGGAGTAGGATAGGAGTATTATAAATACCCTATCATGCTAGAGATTTTTAATTAAGTCCTCCCTTAGTGGAGAGACAATCCTCCCTTAGTGGAGAGATACATTCATCTTTCTATTCTTCACTTAATTCAACAATTAATTTTCTTCCATCCCTCTCATCTTCCACTACAAACACTTCTAATCTACTCTTCTATTCTTAAATTCCACAACAAGAGAATCGTTACCAAGATAAGGAAACACGCCTCACGCCTATTACTTGATCTACACGCCATTACTCAATATTGTGATATAATAACAATGTCAATCGTGATCTCCTTCGCATTCATGGGTAACTAAACTTCTCTGTTGGGGTTATGGAAGCCGAATGAGATACTATCTATTGCTGTGAGTTTGTGAGTTCATGACACGTATATTGCTTATATCATTATTCTCTTCATCTTAATCTACATTCTTTGCGGTTGCAAACGCAAGAATACGCCAGTCTAACATTTAACTTGTTCGAGAGAAAGGTTATTTGTCTGGAAAAGAGATAATGTCAAGGTAGTAGGACACCCTTTCCTATTAAAAAGCTAGTGCCGTAACTGGACTAACCTCTTGGAGAATTCGTACCGTTAGACACGCTTTAAGCTCGAGAGAGTTAAAGTGAAATAGTCCTTGTTTAGGTCGAGAGACGCTTGGATTTACCATCGACTACAATTCTATATAAGCAATTGCATGTCAGAATTCTACACACTCATAGCCAATAGAGACGTATACCTCAGAAGGTGGACATAACCCCAACGCTTCAATTCTCATTTTTTACAACCAACGTAACAATCTCTTTCTCTCTTTACTTTATTATTTTCAGCTTTTGTTACATTACTTGCACGACAAGACTCCCCCCTTCTTATGAGACTTGCACCAAAAGTTTAGTAATTTTGCTTACTTGTTGGCCAAGCTATTCCCTGTGGGATCGACACCCAACCCAGGTTGGGTTCTATATTTGCTAACGACCGCTTTACACTCCTACGAGAGCTGTAGATTGAGCGTTATCAGACTATAAGCTAACACATAAGCTAGTACCTGCTGTGAGTACTGAATAATATAAGGATAATACAGAAGAAAAACTATTATGCCATAAGGTTTTAAGTAATGAAAACTGATAAAATTTGTAAATGCCAAACTGATAAATAATCTGACAATATCAACTGAAGTTTGAATACTAAATTCCGAAAGCCTCTAAATTGACTGAATATGAGTTGATGGGACATGCCCCGACTAACTCTAACTAACTACTAGACTGAAAGTATGAAATACTATATCCTCGAAATATGAGGACTCACCACTGCTACTGTTGAAATCCTGAGAAGTCTAAGTGCGATCCAAGAACTGGACGTCCGAACCTATGATATGAAATATCATAGTGCAAAAAAGGGTATGCGATCAGTACTTTGAATATACTGGTATGCTAAATGAGGTAGGCATATATTCATGGTTTCATCAACATAAACAAATAATCGTCTAAATATACATACAAATAACATAAGAAACTAAATAGAATATATAAAGTCTGTAGATGCTCAGAATACAACAAATCTATAAATACTGAGGATACATGACCAAGCATATAACATGAACTGAATGTAGTCTGTAAACTGAAATACTAAAATTCTGATGACTGAACGTCTAATATTTGTATGCTATGGTCAAGAAACCTAAAAATGAGTTACTAAACTAATTTTTGAACTGAGATTATTACTTGAGACTGTGGGAGGTATCATCTAACTGACATACCCCAATCTGAGCTAATTGGGGTCCAACCTGTAACTCTAGTTGGAAAGGTGTTAATACCGTGCCACGGGCACTAATGCTGGCTTTATCGATCCACTATACTGATGTACTAATTGTCCTGAGGGACTAAGGGTGTCCAGCCTGAACTGACGGGTGACCCCTGCAAGATAGTCAAGCCTAAACTGATGGGTGACTTCTCATATCCTACACTGGCTACGTAGTTCTGGAGCACAGGGGATGCTACTAACGACTCTTCCTATCTGATGGGGAAACCATCATCCCTGCACTCTCTCGGTGCTAAATCCTACTCCTAACTGAATGACACTGAGTTACTAAACTGTTCAAAGTTTAACTGACTGATATAGTAATTCTCATAATACATTCTAAAGTTATTCTGAAGATACTGAGATGAGACTAATGTAAACAACTATGGTGTTCAGGTATTCAAAACCCTCACGACTCAAAATCAATAATATAAAAAAGATAATATCAATCCTAGAGGACATAACATGAGAGCTTTAATCATGTACTTATTCTTGTAGGCATTTTATCAAAAACTTATAATTCAAAGTTTAGTCTTATCACGAAAATGACATGGGACTTGAAGTAATAGCATGAATTCAACATCTGTGATGCTAAATCATGATTTAATTCAATGAATAATAACATTAAAGCATGTGAAATTTGATAAAGTACAATAATTCCATTTAAATATAGTGTAGAATCCAAGTTCATGGAGATTCATGGTTACAAACATGATTTAAAATCAAGATAACTTGAAAAGATCATAATTTTGCAAACAAAATGGATACTTGGACTTCATGGATGAAAATAACCCATGGATGAACATTTAACATACTTGGATCGATGAATTTGTGAGGATTGAGGGTGAGTTCTTGAGATTTGGCCTTGAATTTTGAAGGTTAGGGCTTTTGTTCTTGAAGAGAATTGATTTAATTTGAGAGAATAATGTAAAAATGAGCAATTAATGCTTTATTAGGGCTTAAATTCCGTGTTAGGAAGGATTAGGAAAAGACTAAACGACCCTTGGAAATTTAAATCATGTACTGAAAATCTCAATTTTTGGCCTTGGTGCGACGTGGTGAAATCGCGTCGTGCCACTGGAAAATGACAATTGGGACCAAGAAGCTTGGTGCAATGCAGTGGAATTGCGGAGCCTCACTGGATGCGAATTTGGCCCTTGGCGTGATGCTGTAGAATCGCATTGCCTTACTGAAAATTGACAATAGTAAACTAGGTTTATGGCGTGATGTGCCATTATCGCGGATCAATACTAAAATTTGACAATGGCCATTTTGCTGGACTTTACGTTGCGGTGAAGTACCAGTTGGCACATTACTTTAAAAAATGGCTCTAACTCTTCACCCGAGTATCAGATTTGGGCAAATTTTAAATCGTTGGCAAGCTGGCTGAATTTTCTATGCAATGGTAAGCTCTAAACTAAAAATACTGAGTATTTAAAAAAATTTATGTAGGATAACTCCTGTACTTAGAGCTAAATTAAGCTAGGAAAATACGAGGTATAACAAACACGTATAGTAAAAAAACTAATCAATGAGAAAATAAATTTACCTTTTCTTCAACATGTCATCCAATCATGCACATTCTAATTTTCGGGGTGTAGATGCCAATTTTGAAATTGAGTAATTGTATACTTAAATGGAAATGAAAGGTTAGTGTGATCAAGACAGAAATGGGGATGCAAACCCTTATGCTATAACAACATAGTATAAAATGAAGATGTAATAGTAAGGAACTATCCCGCTTGATTATATCAGTTGATGGAAATGATCCCAATTGTATGTTTTGTACAATCATGGGAATAATATACTACTGGATGCTCGCATTCACATATCATAGTGACTATTTCCTATATACATTGATACAAATGCATTTTTATTGTTGTGATCAATCTCTTGAGCATTCACGATCAAACACCTACACCTGTTAAATTAAATTTAATGATTAAATTATTTAAGAAAATCAAAATTTGATAATAAAACTAATCTTTATTCAAAGAAAACAAACACAATAGTTATTAGAATAAATGTTCCAATAACCTAAGCTATTATGGTATAGTAATTAAAATCCATTTATAAATTGAAAGAATTACATTGTAGGTAGCATTAATAATATTGTACGTATCTCTCGGTCAATATTTGCATACATATTGGTAAAGTAGCTGCATTGTACTCTTTTATAGTTATTTGTGTACATTCAATGTAGTCTAAGGATAGAGGAATACATAGAGTTGAACATAGTAAAATAAGAAACTACATTCTCTGTTAACTTACCATATTTTCAGCCTATCGAGATAACCTATGACCTTTCTCAAGATCATCTTACATTTGAAAGATTATTCACTACACACTAGCACTAGCACTACAATATGTTCATGGTACCAAAGAGGAGAAAAGTAGCTTACGTTATGGGTAAAACTTGTTATGTCTCAAATTATAATCAGAGTACACAATTTCATCTGAAACTTTACACGTAAGATATATCAAGGAGGGTATACAAAACTAAAATGAAACCCAGCTGATCAAAACTAAATTGTTCAATTTGGCATACAGAAAGCAGTAGGAAAAATATCTCGTTCAAAAACAAAATGGATAAAGTATTTATGATTAAGAAGATTTTACAAAGAAGGGAAAAAGGAAATACCTTTATGAAGACGCAACTCTGCAGGACTTTTGTTTCTTAACCGGGCGCTCTCCATTCGCATTTTTAGAATGCTTTCTATGTTTCTCCTTTACTTCAAATAACTTAATCATGGTCCTTATAAAAGAATGCAACACATTAGACCATAGTCAGAATTACAAGATGAAATATATGGAAAATAAATCTTCTCCATATTTTTACCTGAGAAGTTAAGTTAGCTTCAAAAAAGCACATGCAGAAATTACTAAAAGGCTATTAATTGATGAAAAAATGATAAAAAAATCAACATGCATTGATTCAAATTCTAAGAAAACATCAATTTGAGGTAAACCATCTACTTTTAAACATTAATAAATAACCCGTTAAAAATGATTAGTAATCTACTATCACACGTTAAACTACATTGACAGAGATAAAAAGGAAGTTACGCTTTATTAGCATATATAATTTAATTACATTATGAACACAACCAGGGGAAGAGCTAAGTAGGGCCAAGGGGTTCATATGAATCCCTTTTGGAAAAACATTCCTCATACGTATATATGGTTAAAATTATTGTTTATGTTCATATAATAGATGTTCAATCCTATTTAACTTCGTGAAAATATTAGCTCCGCCACTGAAACATAACAGCACAATAATCTGCAATTTTCCCATTATAGGAATGTTTTACAAGGAAAGCATATTACCTTGAATGTCAGAGAGCTCCTTTTCAGACTTGCATTGGAAGAGCATACCAAGCAACACGAGCAACACTACTCCCAGAAAGAGTTATTCAATAACAACATAACCAGTGTAGTTTGACAGTGGGGTTTGGGGATGGTAGAATATACGCAGACCTTACCCTACCTTGGAAGGTAGAGAGGTTGTTTGGGATATACCCTCGGCTCTAGAAAAATATTATTCATAACAACATATTAACAATGTAACATTACATATGGTGTCTTCGGAGGGTAATGTATACACAGACCTTCAAAGATAGAGAGTGTTTACAATATATCCTTAATTCAAGAAAAAAAGTTAATAATAAAATCAGACCCACCAATAGATAGTGGAATCAGTACACTCAGGAAGAACACCAATGAAATATTTCCACTTAGAATCATATATCCATTTCTCTCTAATCAAGAAAAGAGCAATAGATATCCAAAGTTCTAATCCAGTATACACATTTCTAATTTCAGCTTATGCAACTATATCTATATTAATCCATAACATTCTAGGTACTCCTAGAATTATCTCACCTTTAGCTATATTTCTCTTAGAAACTAATCCTAAACCTTCAGGTACAATTGGTGGCTTTACAGGTGTCTTTATTGATACAACCCCTTTATTACAAACCAGTTCCAGAATATTTGGACTTGTTCTGAGATTTTTGGGTCAAGTTCTTTAAACTCAAGTGAACTTATCAAGAATGGTTTTTGGCAACTGTGTAAAGTTTAAAACTTAAGAAGCATCTCAAATGAAGAAGGTAACTGTAAATTGATAAGACATCTAAACTAGTGATAGAAGGTCAGAAATAGTCTATATCTCTTAGTAGTTGGTAGATGTTTGGGCAATGTTATTCTTGTAGGTGGAATGCAGAAAAGTGTTTTGTTAATAGAAGTTATTAACAACATGCATAGCAACTTAACAGCAAGTAACTATATACTCAGAAATGTTGCAGTTTTCACTTGAAAGGGATTCCAAAAAAAAAATTTCATAAGTTAGTATGAAGACTTCCTTATTAGCTAGTTTAATTAATACTCTTTCATCCACCACTTTATGGGAAAAAATAATTAGATTTGGTAATAAATGGAAGGAAAATATTAAAGTGGCCCATAAATATTTAGTGTTATCCTATTTCTCTTGCCTTCTTTTGACTTGCATATTACTGGGCTGAGATGAGCTTAAGAGGGTGACATGGACTGTGAGGATTTATATAGTCAAATCCCCTGCTTAGGATTGAGTCGTAATTATTGTACTTGCATATTAATATTTTGGTAATATTAAAGAACAACATTAAATAAGAAGTTGAAAAATGACAGTACTTTTCTTAAACCAAAACACATCAGATTATTATCGTTTGGTACTCTACCTTTGTAAGAAGAATTGAACACCAATATTTTTCATTTTAACCATGGGGATATGGCGTACAAGTATAGTTTTCCACAAGTTCTGGGGTAGATTTGCCTCTAAACTAAATCCAGATAGATGATATAGCATGTTCGAAAAGCCAATTTCACGACTACAATGTAGACTAAAGTACATCCTAAGGTTTTATTCATAAGCACATTACTACAACATCCTTTTTTACTTTTAAGATCATGACTTTGAACTTGAACCTACTATTCTTGCCAACTTGTTTCTCGTTATTATCAGGTGGCTCAACAAATTTAAAAATTATTAATTAAGTGTGTCATTAGCACAGTAAAACAACAATAAACAACAATGTCATTAGCACAGTAAAACAACAATAAACAACAATTTCTAAATTAACATCACATAGATGAACATGAATGGCAAAAGAGTGATCTTACCAGCTGCAATGATTCTTTAATCAGGAGCATGAATACCACCCTGAGGCCGCATATAATAACTTTTTGGCTCATTTGTTTGAAACCGAGAAAACACAACGAAGTAAGATTAGAAAGTATGTTTTGATAGCAATAGTAAGCTGACCACAATGAAATAAAATTAATTTTTTTTGAAACCGAGAAAACACAACGAAGTAAGATTAGGAAGTATATTTTTATAGCAATAGTAAGCTGACCACAATGAAATAAAATTTAAAACATATCGTAAAAGCAACAATAGTAAGCTGATAAACAATATAACTACTGAAAACATCTTGCAATATAAATAATAGTAAAATCTTTGAAGCCAATTTCATGACCACAATTTAGACTAAAGTATATCCCAAGGTTTTCTTCGTAAGCACTTTACTACAACATCCTCTTTTTTACTTTTAAGCTCATGACTTTGAACTTGACCCTGCTCTTCTTGCCAACTTGTTTCTCGTTATTATCAGGTGGCTCAACGAATTTGAAAACTATAAATTAGGTGCATCATTAGCACACTAAAACAAAAATAAACAACTATTTCTCAATTAACATCACACGGATGAACATGAATGGCCAAGAGTGATGTTACCAGTTCTAATGATGCCTTAATCAAGAGAAAGAATACCACCTGGAGGTCGCATGTAACAACTTTTTGGCTCATTTGTTTAAAACTGAGAAAACACAATGAAGTAAAATTAGGAAGTATGTTAGGACAGCAATAGTAAGCTGACCACAATGAAAAAAATTAGAAAAATGTCGTAAAAACAACAATAGTAAGATAATAAACATAACATATACTGAAAACATCTTACAGTAGAAATGATAGAAAAATCTTCGAAGCCAATTTCACGACCACAATGTAGACTAAACTACATCCCAAGGTTTTCTTCGCAATCAGTTTACTACAACATCCTCTTTTACTTTTAAACTCAAGACTTTGAACTTGACCCTGTTCTTCTTGCCAACTTGTTTCTCGTTATTATCAGGTGGCTCAGTGAATTTGAAAATTGTTAATTAGGTGCATCATTAGCACACTAAAATACAATAAACAACTATTTCTAAATTAACAACACATAGATGAACATGAATGGCCAAGAGTGATGTTACCAGTTCAGATGATGCTTTAATCAAGAGCAAGAATACCTCCTGGAGGCCGTATGTAACAACTTTTTGGCTCAGTTGTTTGAAACTGAGAAAACACAACAAAGTAAAATTAGGAAGTATGTTTGGATAATAATAATAAGCTGACCATAATGAAATAAAATTAGAAAAATGTCGTAAAAGCAACAATAGTAAGCTGATAAACATACAAATATTGAAAACATCTTACAACAGAAACGATAGTAAAATCTTCGAAGCCAATTTCACGACCACAATGTAGACTAAAGTATATCCCAAGGTTTTTGTTCATAAGCACTTTACTACAACATCCTCTTTTACTTTTAAGCTCATGACTTTGAACTTGACCCTGCTCTTCTTGCCAACTTGTTTCTCGTTATTATCAGGTGGCTCAACGAATTTAAAAACTGTTAATTAGGTGTGTCATTAGCACACTTAAACAACAATAAATAAATATTTTCTCAATTAAATCATATAAATGAACATGAATGGCCAAGAGTGATGTTACCAGTTCTAATGATGCTTTAATCAAGAGAAAGAATACCACCCGGAGGCCGCATGAAACAACTTTTTGGCTTAGTTGTTTGAAAATGAGAAAACACAATGAAGTAAAATTAGGAAGTATGTTTGGATAGCAATAGTAAGTTGACCCCAATGAAATAAAATTAGAAAAATGTCGCAAAAGCAATAATAATAAGCTGATAAATAGAGAAATATTGGTACAAAGAAACTATCTTGTATTAATTCAAAAATGTTCAGATAACTTTGGAAATTATCCTTCCAAAATACCTACCTCATTGCCTTGGAGACCAATCACCAGAGTTTCTCCTTTTAATCTATTAAGGATATTTAACTTAAATCCACTCCCCAATACATTTAATCTTCAATAAATAACCACATATACTATCATTATCTTAGATGACACAGTATTCACAAGCACAAATTTACAAACCTGGACACAAAATCGAGAAACACACCAAAGTAACTGAGATACACCTAAGCTAGCCAAAGGATTTAAGTAATGGAAAACAAAGACGTATATCATACCAAACATAATAGAAGCAACACCACCATCAACAACAACCGCAGGATAATCCCAACAAGTGGGATTTTGGGAGAGTTAGAGACAAGATTGTAATAACTAAGAAATATTTTTGTCACAAAGCTTTAACAGTTCCTCTTTTTTTCTGAATTTTGAATTTTGTTAAACATTAACATTCACCATATTTTTAAAATCAATTTTATTAGATGCATTGTTGAACATATAGTGAAAGAAAAAATCTGAAGAAATACATACCCATTGCTTCAAAACTAGTCAAAACTATTGAAAATCCCTATTTTAACACTGCATGTTGAATAAAATTTTAAAAATTTAGTCTTCATGATTAAGCGGTGCAAAATCTAATTCTCACAAGAAAATAAAGAACTTGGAACTCAAGAACACACCTGAATTGATAGTAAAAACACTGTCAGCATCACTGAAAAACCAAAAAGATGATGATGATGATGATGATATTGAAAAAGAAGAAGAAAAAGTTGACAAATCCATTGATTAAGGAAAAGAGAAAACGTATATAAGAGTTGGCGAATATAGCATCACTGACATATTTGTGAGGAGGATAGGTAAATATCAGTCAGAACTAATGACCATTTTGCCCTTAATAATGTGTATATTTATATTTTTGCCCTTGGTTGTCCTAACACTGCCTCTTCTATATAGTAGTATACAATATCATTGCCAGTTGTCCTCAACGACATTTTTTATGATTCCTTCATTTACATTTACTTTTATTTGTTTATTAATTTTGTTTAAAATAAATATTTTTTATTTATCTAATTTAAAAACTAAGAGATAATTTGTTATTAATATTTATTTCACTTTTATTGCTAAGTATGTCTATTTTTATTATTTAAAAAATTTATAATAATTAAGGATGATAAAGGGTACTCAATGTACTAAAGATCTCATTGTGGGTGGAATTCGACGAGGATTAGACCATAAAGATTTATTAAGGCAGTGATTTGGAAATGGTGGTAGGAACACCATTTGTCTTGATTTGGACCAAGGCAGTGATATTTGTCTTGATTCTAGTTAGCTAAGATGATAAGGAATTAGTAAAAATTTACTAAATCAAATTTGAGTAAGTAGAACTCCTAAAATCAGTCTTAGAGTAAAGGACACTATTCATAATATCCCAGGTGTAAGGTGTGTTGTAAAAAGTAAAATTTTTGGAAGAAGAGGAACATTCTACCCCATTGAATCTACAATAGTGGTAGGAACAATACTATAGCAGCAAGCTCCATAGTGGAGGAATTCTTACTATAGCAGTGATTCAAAGGTATTCAACGACCGTTAAGTGATCAGGTACCACTATGACAGTAAAAATCATAAATTTATTAAAATATTTTTTTAAAACTCATTTGAGGCAATGAAAGGGAAAATTAGGGAGAAACACATCAGAATTTCTTTGTTTGTCTTCGTTAAGGTAAGAAATTCATCTTCGTTAACTCGTATATAATAATTAAGACTTAAAATTATTAATTCATAGAGTTTGAAGAGGGTTTTAGGTCTGATTTTGGTTAATTACTGGTGCAAAGGGGAAGGTTAAGGAATAAGTTAATGGGTTTTGATTATTAATATTTAACCTATCCATGCATTTTGTTAATTTACTAATTTATCCATAGAATTGGTAGGTTTAGGAGAATTACAGTAGAAAACCCCTAGAACAGAAATTAAATGATCATGAATATGACCTTAAGAGTTGGGTGTGAGTTATAAATCTCTAGATGCTAGGTCAATTCTTTAATTATGTATTTATATGCATGTTCTATACCATAAGCAAGCAAAAATTATTGAAAAAGACAGAGGAGTTGTGCGAGCTTGATTTGCGGTAGGTGATGGCATTATAGTTTAATCCAATTTATGCTATATATGCATGTTAACTACTTTTTAGTATGACTTGTTAGTGCATGTTTTTTGGTGTAGTCTTTGCAAATGATTTATGATTGTTATATAATTTTGATCTACCTTACTAGATAAATATGGAATGTTTAGTATTTAGAACATTGTCACGGGCTTTTGGTAAATGTGGAATGTTTTGTATTTAGAACATTCTCACGGGATTTTGGTGGAACAAGGTTGGAAGACATTTGTGATTGGAGTTTTAAAATATGGTCGGTAATTATCCCTTGCAGGTCATGACTAAAGGGCGGTTGTATATCCCTTAGTGTGTATGTATGAGGGTAAGGTGAGTTTTACAGCTCCATGAGTGAGCACGAGAAACATATTTGTATAGCTAACAAATTATCCTGACTTATTTTTGTCTTGGCTTGACTAAACTTAACTTGGTGGTAGTATGTTGACTTGCTGATTTGGTTTCTAATTGTTCATTATTGCTTGTTATGCCAAGTGAATTTGTTAAGCATGGATTAACTTGTTGTACTATAACTTAGTTATATGTTCATATTCTCATCTTAGGTTGCTCAAATGACCCTACCATTACACTATTATTCTTGTGTGTTTATACTATACTTGCATTTACTTTTCTGAGTGGAACATGCATTTGATAGACTCCTACGAGGCCTCACTTGTGATTCCAGCGAATCCTACGAGACCTCACTTATGATTCTAGCGGTAAACTCCAATTGCGGGGTGAGCAGCATATCCAAGATACTATGAACTATTTTCTTATTGACATAGTTTTCTAGTTCCGAACTTATGTTTTATTTATGTTTTAGGGTGTATTTCCTTTTTGACATTCTTAGATATTTTGGTATAGATGACTTTTGGGTCCTAGAGATGGTTTTTGCATAAGTACTTTTCTGCCTTTAGTTATACTTATAATTTGTTTTAGATTGGATAATATATTAATGAAATAATTTCGCTTATTTCTTCTAAGTATGGATTATGGGATTGCTTTTCAGGATAGTTGGTTCTCCTACCGGATGAGTAGTGTGGGTGCCACTAACAACGTATTTGGGTTGTGATAAAGTTGGTATTTATAAGGCCTTGTAAAATTTTGACCATTTTATTTTTGATCCTCCCGCGTGCGTAATGGTTATTGTTTACCTGAATTATATTTAGGGATGTAAAAAGGGTGTTTTAGGAAAGTTTTGAAATTTTTAAATGTGATTTGGGGTCATTTTGGGACCCCAAGGCAGTAAGCCTCTATGATAGTGCCGTGCCACAGAGGTTAGCCTCCGTGATAAGGGTGTGACATGGAGGCTACCTTTTGCGATAAGGGTTGTAACGCCCTGGTTTTCTAAACTGGAACACTACACGGTGCTCATGACTCTGAAGGACCACAAGCTAACCCATGACTGATATCTGTACTTGTATACTGCATAAAAGACTAAAAAATGCGGAAATATGAACTAAAAGGACATAAGGTTCAAACTGGATAAACATTTGATAAGAGTAATGTCTGAAAATGGTATAACAATACCAAAACAACTGAGATAACCTTCTGAACATACTATAGTCTGAAAGCCTCTAAACTGTCTGAATAAGGAGTTGATGGGACATGTTCCTTACTAACTCCGACTACTAAAATAATCTGAAAACTGAAATAGTAATGTGATCATCATGTCCTCGAAGGATGAGGACTCACTGCTAACTCTGATCGCAGAACTGGGATGCTACTGGTTCTTTGGAGCTCGTGCTTCTAAACCTATGGTATAAGACACCATAGTGCAAATGCATCAGTACTTTGAATGTACTGGTATGCAAGTGAGGTAGGCTAAATGAAAATGGTTCATATGCATGAACAATACTAACTAACTGATTAACATGAACATGAGAATACATACATGACTACGTAACTGTTACTAAGATTATGATAGGACTTATACTGAGTTCTGACTACTGAGTTTACTGATATAGACATCTGAGTCACTAATGAATGAGAAAGATTGATACTGTATTACTGAATACTGAGGAACTGATACTATGTTACTGATACATGAATAACTGTGTTTGACAGTTCTGATTATGAAAAACTGATCTGGATGTCTGTATCTAACAGTCCTAAAGCTGAATACTGATAACATGAGTTCTAAGAACTGATATAACTGATAATATGAGTTCTGAGAACTGATATAACTAATAACATAAGTGACTGTATCTGACAGTCCCGAGTCTGATGGAACTATCTAAGTTCTTTTACTGAGACTGAGACTGTGATCGTGGTAGGTAATCATCTAACTGACATTCCCCAAAAATAAATTGGTGGGGTCCAACCTATAACCCCAGCTGGAAGGGTGTCAATACCGTGCCACGGGTAACGACCTGCTGTGAGTATACCCTTGCTGACAGGGAGATCTTCCGTCAACCCTTCCTAGTAGGTAATCCAAATGAGATGTATATATATATATCCCTAAACACATAGGGTGCCTCTTAACCTAAGTTGTCCATGTAGTTCTGTAACACAAGGATTGCTTTTAAGGATCACACAACAGGTGAGTCCCCGTCCTTGGGTTCACTTGGTGATGAATCCTACTCCCAACTGAATAGACACTAAACTGATTAACTGATGGTATCATTTAGCGGAGATAAAAATGAATTTACTGAGTTCCGTTGACTGACGAAATGGACAGAGTTCTAAGAACTGACTGAGAATAATGAAGTTACTGAGATGGATTGGGAATAGTGAGGTTATTGAGATTACTGAGCTACTGAAATTACTGAGATTTCTGAGATTTCCTGAGTCACATGACTAACTGAGTTCTATGGATCATAGCTTGATTGAGGAGATCGTGAAAACATGACATGGCTCTAGGCACACGCTAAATATTTCGGGTACAAGTACCCCCAGGACTCGATGAGAAGAAACTGATATAACATAACTTACGTGAATACATGACCAACAACACAATTCATTATTCATATATTGAAGCATTTTGTCAAATATGTGATATGCATAAACTTGTACATGATTGGGGATTTCATGATATCATACTAGTTGGGCATGTTTCCTTCATCTAGGCATTTAATCACACACATAATAGGCATAGAATGTGTAAACAACATTATACAACAATCAAACATCATGATTTATCTCTAATTTCATCATCCAAGGGTTTTAATCCTAGGTTTATAGGAATCTACATCATTACTAATCGATTACATATTCAATTTATCACCAAATATGGATTAGAATGCAATTAGTCATTATCAACATGAACAAGAGCAATCCAATCACGAAATTCATAAAGAAAATCCATAACTTGAATTTAGAAAAGAGATTCTTGGACTTCATGGACGAAAGGAGTTCATGAATGAACACTATGCATACCTTAGTTCATGATTCTATGAAGATTGACGAAGATATTTTTGAAATTTGATGGTGAATTCCCTTGGAATTGAACCTTCTATGAAAACCCTAGGGCTTGTTCTTGAGAGTTTTTGAGAGTAATTGAGTATAAGCTACTGAATTATGGCCAAATCTCGTGTTATAAGGCTTATATATGGTGGCAAATTGACCCTTTTAAACCTGGGACACGTATTTAATTTATGAGAAAATTTCTCAATTTTCCTCCTTAGCGCGATGCGCCACTATCGCACCAAGTCACTGGAACTGGACAATTGGGAATCTGCATGGTGGCACGACGTGGAGCTATCACGTTTCCACCTTGTTTGAGACCTGGAAGTTTGGAGCGATATGCCACTATCATGGAGAAACACTGGAAATTTACAATTGCCATTTGAGCTATCCCCGTGACGCGCTGAAGGCTCAGGTGATACACTGTCTCACTAAAAAGGCTCTAACTCTCCACCCAGGTGTCGGATTTGGGTGATTTTGGTATTGATGGAAAGCTTATTCAATTCCCCACATGATAAAAAGTAAAAATTTTGAAAATACCACATATATAAAAGTGGATTAATCTTTCAAATAAAGATTCTAACATTCTTGGGAAAAAATTTCAAGCTAGAAAAAGTGTGGGTATTACAAGGGTATGCCACGCTCCTATGTTAGTTTTGCCTAGTTTTTATTTTTTCACTCGGGGTGAGGGGCCTTTGATCTTTTTACCCCTTGCACGACTTTTAAACATAAAATTGACCCTTTTTCTTCAGTTTTAAAAGATCAAATTTCATTCTTTCTCTCTAAACTCATAACCCAAGAAAGCTCAAGGGTTTTACAAAGAATTCAACATCTAAGCTCCAAATTTCTAATTCTCTTTAAATTGTTAATATATCAAGCATGTTTCTCATCCCTAACTTGTATTTTTATATTGTGGCATCTATTTACTCAAAATTCATGTGTTATAATTTATGGGTTTGAAATTGGGTTGAGGGATTTTATTTGTGATTACTTGAATTTCTTTTCACATGGTTTAAATGGATTATTCATGCTTTAATTTATGGTTTGGAGGACTGAATTAGTGCATTGTTTTAATGATTGGAATGCGGGACATAGGTTTCCCCTAAATTAATGGAATTTTGGCTTAGAATGACATTTACCTCAACCCACTTTGTAAACTTGATTTTGAATATGGATAATTGCATGGTTTAACTTGTATTTTTGAACTCATTGCATTGCATTAAAGGATAAATGAATGAATATGGTTTTGGATGTCCTTGGTGACCTTGTTTTGGATTTTAAATAAAACTTAAGAGTCAATTTGGTTATATATCTTGGTTTGACATAATTATATTAGCTTGTAAGATTTTGGTATGATGATATCATGTTGTTAAAAGCCTTAATAAATGACTCCTGGGTTAATAGTTGGTTTATGTGGAAACTGTTTTAATTTGGGCTTAAAAGGAATTGTGTTGCTCACCATGAAGGTGTAGGTCCCTGGGAAATCAACACTAAAAACAACATTTGCCAGCGTTGGGGGTCCATATGACCGTGTGATTGGTGCACATTATATATATATATATATATATATTGAGAGGGTTTTGCCCTTGGTATCTCTAGCCTTTCCTTGGGATTTTCCTTGATTCATATGGCTAACACGCATGGGGCCCTTCCAGCAAGGGGAGCTGGACCCACATAGCCCATGAATGCCTTTAGGATGGAGTAAACTACACAGTTTAGATTAATATTTTAAAATCTCATATTCATGACCCTTGTTCCTACCCCAACATCTTATATATATGTATATGAATGTAATGCATATAGTTTATGTAATACCCCGAGAATCCCAAGCGGTAGTAGAACCATGATTCAAGATCATGAGAAATAAATCTTTGTGATTTGGTAGTTTTATGATCAAGTTTTATGTGTATTAAGGCCTTAAATACATCCTAGCTAATAGACGAATCAAAACATCCCTTAGCGATTGAATTCTTGAGAAGAACATTGCCATAGTCAACTTCAAATGAGCATATCTCCCATTCTACAAATAATTTTTGATCTGATGACCTACCAACAGATATATAATTGAACTATCTTTCCAACAATATCAATTTCACCAAAATCTGATATCGGAGTAAGAAGTTATGATCATTTTACTGAGAGCTATCCGAGCTGTCCAAGAGTGACTGACAAACTGAAGGACCGTCAAGTTAGTGACGTCCCATCACTTTGGCCGTCAAAACCGAAGTATTAAGGCCCTTTTATGGACCAAAAGTGATGGTGGGAGTGACGGTTAGTCACCAAAGTGATGGGCTATCACTCTAACCGTCAGAATTGTCCAAGACAGCGCTGAAGCACCATTTTAAAGAGATTTTTGGGTCATTTTTCACTGTATTTAACACCCAATCACCCCAAAACAAAGATCATAACTTCTCATTTATCAAAAACATCAAATTAGGATTTCTTTCCAAGATCAAAACCCATATTTCTTCTTCAATAAAAATCAAGATAGATCAAGAGAAGTCAAGAAATCAAGAATCTCTCTAAGAACCTTCAAGAAAGAAGTTTCCCCAAGGTATGTAGATGTTGATTCTTGGGTCCTTTTCATCCAAGAAACTCAAGCACCTATCTTTAAAACTTAAAGATTTTATGTTTGTGAAATTCCATGATTTGTATGAGTTGAAATTAATGTACCATGTGTTGTTAAGTTTTAAATCATGTTTGTTTACAAGATTTGTGAGATTTGAACCTTGTATGTGGAATTCATGTGATGTTGGTGATAAAACCTCTTGAAGTTTCTCTCTACTCTATGTGTTCATGAATTTTGGGTGTAGAATTGGGTGAATAAGTAGAGCATGTCTCCCATAGGTTTGATAAAAGCTTAGAAGAAGCATATGGACCATTATTGTATTCTAAATAGGAAGCCCTAAATTGTGAGCTAGTCTATGCATGCCTAGTATTTGATAAAACGCCCAAGTAAATGAATTATTCCATGATAGTAGGAAATCCCTAAATAAGTGTGAATCTATGCATGTCTAGTGTTTGTTGAAGGACCTTAGTGAATAAGTGGAGATGTTATAGTAGTAAATTCCCCAATTATGTGCTCTTTGATATATACTAAGTTTTTAATACATGCCAAGTGGTTAGCAAGTAAGTTATGACATGATAGTATGAAGTTTCCCCAAGCCATGTGATATCCAAACATATGTCAAGACTGATATAGGTATGAAATAGTTGAGGTAAAATCTTGTTGAATGGAGTACGATCTAATAGCATGTTTCCCCTATGTTATTATATGATTATTATTCTGAGATGCTTAAAGCGACCCTTTGGTGATTGTGATGATGAATAGGGGCCTATGTTTCCTAAATATTTGATTCGATGCCTTAAGGATTTTTGAGGGGGAAAGTATGTTATGATTCCTAATTACTTGGAGAGATGCTTAGTGATTGTGATGATGAATAAATGCTTGTGAGGATGAATGAATGATTATGATAATGAATGAATACTTGTGATGATGAATGACTGATTGCAATGATGAATGGATGATCGTGATAATGCAAGAATGATTATGTTACTTTTATGTTATCGAGTCCTGGGGGTATTTATACCTGACAATAGAGTTGTTGTCTAAAGCTCGTGTCAGTTCTTTGATAATTCCAGTCGAGCCATGATTCTCAGAACTCAGTGAACTATAGAACTCTGTATCCTCAGATAACTACAGAACTTAAGAAAGCTTAGTAATCTCAGTTATTTTCGTAATCTCCATACAGCTAGTAATCTAGACCCAGTCCTATAAATTAGCTTAGATCTAATAGTATTCAAATGATTCAATTCTAATCTCAGAAGTGATTTGAGTAATCTATTCAAGCTCTGTATCGTCAGTCAGATACCATGATTCGATACCTTTTCCATCAGAGATGAAACTAAGTAATCTCAGCGTAACTCAGTTAGATATTCTGAGAAACATGATCAGTAACAGATTCAGCTTGTTGTGTACAGTTTAAGAATCAACTCAGAGTCTTTTAGTTGGGAGTAGAATTCTACACCGAGCAAACCCAAGGATGGGAACTCACCTTCTAGTAGGGGGTGTGATTCTTAGAAGCAATCCATGTACTCCAGAACTATGTAGCCAGAACAGGAATAGTTGTCTACCTGTTGAGGGTCACTGCCAGAGAGCTTGACTTTAGAGAACAGATAATGTCTTTACCCGTGGAACGGTACTGACACCCTCCCAATTGGGGTAGAGGTTGGACCCCTAAGAGATAGTAGAGGTATGTTTATTAGATGAATACTTTCCATAGTTTTAGATTCAGTCTCAGTTTTCTTATAAATCTCCAGAAATTAGGACTGTCAAATACAGTCATCTATCTCTATGAAGAACTCAGATAGCTTCATTGATTCATGGACCATCCCGTTAGATAGGCTTGGTCTCATATATAGTTATTTGATATCATATTCAGAGATATGCCATCAAACAGGCTTGATCATAGTATCAAATTTCTATTGAGTATTCTTATTGTCAGATTCAGATATAATCATATTTCTTATAATCGATAATAGCTTCCAGAATCATCCATTAGAAAAGTTGATACCTAATCTTGTCAGTCGAAAGCAGTATGATCAAAATTCAGTCCTTGATGTAAATACATCCAGGTCCTCAGTTAACAGTATCAGTTAAGTCAGTGATTCAGTATCTCAATATTAGTAGTGAGTTTAGTTTGTAGTAAAGTGGTATCCGAGTTTCAGCATCTAGAGTTGCGATGATTGTGCTCATGGTCTGTGCATTCATGTATGTCTTCTCGTACGACATCTTCATGATTATTCAGTTTTGATATTATGCATGTATAAGCCCTTGCATTAGCCTACCTTATCTACATAGTCAATACATTTCTGTACTGATGCATTTGCACTATGGTGTTTTAGTTAGAATCATAGGTTCAGAGGCACAGGATCTAGATTATCCTCAGCAGTTCAGTCTCAGTCAGCAGCATTAGTAGTGAGTCCTCTTCTTTCAAGGATGAATCTCAATTTATTAATATTTCTTCAGATTCTCTTTATATTTTTTAGTTGATGGAGTTAGTTGGGGACCTATCCCATCAACTCTATAGTTCAAACAGTTTAGAGGCTTTTCAGACGGATGCATTAGTATTCAGTTTTTAGGTTTGAGTATGAATAGATGTGTTGAACCTTATGGAAATTTTCTGCATTTATTTTAGATATTATGTAGTGTACAGGTACAGATATCAGTAAAGGGTTAGCTTGTGGTCCTTCGTGTCCATAAGCACCGTGTGACATCTCGGGATGGGATTTTGGAGCTTTACAGTTTATGACTTGATTATCATAATTGCATTATTTTATCACTTTTTTTGAGTTACATGGTACTTCTTGCCCCACTGATCATCCCTAAATGCTACATCATTTCTGCTGTAGGGTACGAGGGCTTTTTTATTGCCCTTATACAATGTTAGGTGGTTGAGTAGTAATTTCGATTAACTATGAAGTAGTAAGCCTTCATCTTTCGAAAATCCTGGTTATTTCATTAGCTTTAGAGGATTATTTGGACAAGTGTGGGTTATTTGTTTATTTTCACTCTTAGTTCTCATTTGGTTTATCTATTTCTCTTATCATCATGTTTGGTTGTCTTTCACTGAATTCTTTTATTTTGTTTTGGATGTTAGGGTAATGGGGTGGTCTCCTGCTCATGATGGGCTTGAGATACCTATTATGACTAGTCCCTAGTTTGTGTCATGAAAAACTTGGTATCATAGCATGGTTTGTCATTGTTGGGTATCCACAAAGCCTTATCGACTAGAGTCCCTTTTATGGGTATGTAGCGTGTCACACTTATAAGGGAAGACTATAAGGCATTTAGGAATATTTACCTTTCTTGTGTTCTATTTTTGGGCTATATAGTCTAGTGTTATCAAACTTTTCTAAATCCTGGTGTACTTGTAGTTTAGATTATGCTTCCCCGATGATCTGATGGTCGTAGAAACTCTGCTGGACCCTCTATCCTACCTGAGGGAATGTAAAGGGAACTCATCCCTTTTATGAAGTATAAAGCTGATCTAGGGTCCCTGCTCCTGATTCTAGCGCTCCATGTGAGGGTTCACCGGTCCCTACTAGTACTCCTTGAGCTTTTCGGGTTAGTGATACTTATGCTCATTTACCTTAGGGAGATATCTCTAATGCAGAGTTTCATCAATCCATTCATATTCTTTCTTGTTCTGATTATGTTGGTCCTACTGTTAGTTAATCTAAGGTCACTTGGGTTGGCTAATTTATGAGGTTGAATCCCCAAACCTTTACAGGCTCTAAGGTTGAGGAGGATCCTTAGCTGTTTATTGATGAGATGGAGAAGATTTTTAGGGTTATGTATGCTATTAATATAGAGGGTGTGGAGTTTGTTGCCTATTGTAGAAAGATGAGGCTTACTAGTGGGACGAGGAGTGGGAAGTAATGAGGGGTAATGACACTGAACAGGCAGTGTGGGATGACTTTTCAAATGCTTTTCTTGATCATTTATTTCCTCAGAAGTTGAGGGAAGCTAAGGCCAAAGAGTTTGTGAACTTGAAGTAGGGTTAAATGAGTCTTATGTAGTATACTCTGATGTTTCAGCAGTTGGCCTACTATACTCTAGAGTTGGTGTCTAAAATAAGATCTATGAGAAAGTTTGCTTCTGTTTGTCCCGTGAATTGGTATTAGAGTGTAAGGCTACCATGTTGAATAATGATCTGGATATATCTAGGATGATGGTTTATATGCAGTAGGTAGAGGATGAGAAAAAAACAAGTAGAGATGAGATAGAGGAAGAGCAAGAAGTTTAGATATTTAGAGTAGGGTGCAAATCAATAGAACTGTGGAAGAGATGGTAGATAGTGGACCAAGAAGAAGAATTATGGAAATTCTTATTTGACATCTAGTTCACCTTATCCTAAGACTTCAGGTGATCATAGTTTTTAGGCTAGCAGTAGTCCTAAGGCACAAGGTGCCTAATCTCAGGTTAGTAGAGCTCAATCAGCCCGACCTTACCCTCTATGTCGATTTTATGGGTAGCTTCATCATAGATATTATGAGGAAGGGAGAAATTGGTGATATAATTATGGTCAACCTGGTCATATACATTGAGATTATCCTTTGGCTAGGGTTGCCACTAGGGCTAATAAGGTCCTAGTTGCCACTTCTTCGGCTCTTTCACCTAAGGGCGCCACTTCTGGTACTGACATTGGCTAGAATTGTCTCGATATACTTGCTACTCATCAGGAATCTGAGGCATCTCTAGATATTATTACTGGTATATTAAAGCTTTTATCTTATGATCTTAATTATTTACTTGATCAAGGTTCCACCCTGTCTTATGTGAGCCCTTATATGGCTGTACATTTTGGTTTTGGTCTTGAAAGCATTTCTGACACCTTCTCTATTTCTACTCTGGTGTGTGATTCTATTGTTGCTAGAAAAATCTATAGGGGTTATATGGTGTCCATTATTAATAGAGAGACATTGGTAGATTTGATAGAACTTGACATGGTAGACTTTAATGTAATCTTGGGGATGGATTGGCTTTATTCGTTTTATGATTCTCTGAATTATAGGACTCGAAAGTTCAATTTCCACTTTCTTAATGAACCAGTAATTGGATTGGAAGGGAGTTGCTTAGTACCCAAGGGAGGTTTATTCTTATCTTAGAGCTCAAAAGTTAATTTCCAAAGGATGTTCGTAACATCTAGTTTATTTTAAAGATTCAAATTCTTAAAGTCCTTATTTGAAATCTATCCTTGTGGTTAGTAAATTTCTTAAAGTTTTTCCCCGATTATCTTCTTGGAATTCCTCCTGATAAGGAAATATATTTTGGGATTGATCTTGTACCAGATACTTGCCTTATTTCCATTCCTCCTTAAGAGATGGCTTCGAATGAACTAAAGGACCTTAAGAAGAAATTAAAAGATCTTCTAGGTAAGGGTTTCATTTATTTTAGTGTTTCACCATGGGATGCTCCTGGACTTTTCGTGCAAACAAGGTTATAGTCAAGGATAAGTATCCTCTTTCTAGGATTGATGACCTATTTAATCAACTTAAGGGTGCTAGCTGTTTCTCTAAGATTATTCTTCATTCGGGCTATCACTAGTTAAAAATTAGGGAGGTTGATATCCCCAAGACTACTTTCTGTACTCAGTATGACCACTATGAATTATGTTATGTCATTTGGGTTGACTAATGCTCGACTACTTTCATGGATCTTATGAATTGGGTTTTGAGGCAGTTTTTGGATTTATTTGTTATAGTCTTCATTGGTGATATCCTGGTCTATTCTAGGATTGAGAAGTATCATGACAATTACCTCTGAATTGTGTTGAAGACTTTTACTGACCAGAAATTATATGCAAAATTTTCTAAGTGTGACTTTTGATTAAGTACTGTGTCCTTTCTTGGGCATGTTGTTTTTACTGAGGGGATCAAAGTGGATCCACAGAAAGTTAAGGCAGTTAAGAAGTAGTCTAGAACCATGACTCCAATCGACATTAGGAGCTTCTGGGCTTGGCCGGGTATTATAGGAGGTTTGTGAAGAGTTTCTCATCTATTGTTGCTCTACTGATAGGGTTGACTCAGAAAAAGGTTAAGTTTTTATGGTACGATGATTGTGAGGCTAGTTTCGAGAAGTTGAAGGATAAGTTGACTTTTATGCCAATTTTGACCTTATTTGAGGGTACTGAGGGTTTTGTTTTGTATTGTGATGCATTTCGTGTGGGATTGGGTTGTGTTTTGATGTAGCATGGTAAGATTGTGGCCTATGCTTCTAGGAAACTTAAACTTCATGAGACAAATTACTCAACTCATAATCTAGAGTTGGCGGCTGCGGCTTTAGCTTAGAAGATCTGGCGCCATTATCTGTATAGGGTATATGTGGATATTTATTCTGACCATAAGAGCTTTTAGTATGTGTTTATGCAGAAGGAATTAAACCTTAGACAGAGGCAGTGACTTGAACTACTTAAGGATTACGATATGAGGCTTCACTACCATCTAGGAAAAGCTAATATTATTGTTAAAGCCCTTAGAAAGTTGTCCATGGGAAGATTATCTCATGTGGATTTAGAGAAAAGAGGGTTGAATAAGGATATTCATAGGTTTGATAACTTGGAAGTTCATCTTTTAGACTTTGAGGATGGGGGTGGTTGTTCAGGAAGTAGTTAAATCATCTCATGGTGTTGAGGCAAAGGAAAAACATGCTTTGGATCCCATACATATGTAGATTAAGAATGATGTAGGTCAGATAAGGGTTATGGCTTTCAATATTGGGGGAGAAGATGTCTTGACGTATCAAGGAAGGTTGTGTGTTCTTTATGTTGATGGGCTGCAGAAAAGAATTTTTATTGAGGCTCATAAATCTAGATATACAGTTCATTCGGGTTCAACTAAAATGTATCATGACTTATAGGAAATCTATTGGTGGAATAATATGAAGAGAGATGTGGCAAACTTTGTGGCTAAGTGTATGGTTTGTCAGCAAGTCAAGGTGGAACATTTGACTCCTAGTGGCATGTCTTAAGAGATAGAGTTGCCTATGTGGAAGAGGGTTATGATTAATATGGACTTTTTTATAAGTCTTTCGTGGTCTTGCAATCAGTATGATTCTATTTGGGTCATTATGGATAGGATGACTAAGTCAGCTCACTTCTTGCCAGTGAATACTAACTATTCAGGAAAGGATTATGCTAAATTATTCATTCAGCATATCGTTAAGTTGCATGTGGTGTCGATGTCCATCATTTCAGACTGAGGTATGCAGTTTTCATTAAACGATAATTATTCATTTTGAATATGGATAATTGTATGATTTAGCTTGTATTTTGAACCCATTGTATCTCATTAAAGGATAAATGAATGAATATAGTTTTGGATGGACTTGTTGGTCTTGGTTTTGGATTTTAAATGGAACTTGGGAGTCAATTTGGTTATATGGATTGGTTTGGCATAATTATATTAGCTTGCAAGCTTATTGGTATGACAATACCATGTTGGTAAGTGCCTTAATGAATGACTTTTGAGTTAATGGTTGGTTTATGTGCAAAATTTTATAATTTGGGCTTAAAGGCAATTGTGTAGCTTACTGTGAAGGTGTAGGTCCTGGGAGATCAACACTGGAAACCATGTTTGCTGGTGCTGGGGGTCCATGTGACCGTGTGGTTAGTGCATACATTATATATATATATATATAGGGAGGGTTTTGGCCTTGGTGTCTCTAGTCTTTTCTTACGTTTTTCCTTAGTTTGTGCGGCTAAGACGCACTGGGGCCCTTCCAGCAGGGGGAGCTGGACCCATATATCCCACGAGTTTCTTTAGGATAAAGCGAGCTACACAATTCAAGTTAATATTGTAAACTCTCATATTAATGACCCTTGTCCCTATCCCGACATCATATATATATGTATATGAATGTGATGCATGTGGTTTATAACTTTATTTTGGTAATTGCATTATTTTAACAATTTTTCTAAGTTACATTCAAGTGCTTTCCCCACTGATCGTCCTTGGATGCTACATCATTTCATAATGTAGGGTCCGAGGGCTTTTTTATTGCTTCTTTGCAATGTTAGGTGATTGAGTACTCCTATTGATCAATTCTGAAGTGGTGAGCCTCCATCTTTCTAAAGGCCTGGTCATTTCATTTGTTTCATTACTGTTTGGAATTTCTTTTAGATCCTTTTTGATCATAGTCGGAGGCATGTCCCAATTTAGTTGGTATTTTGGTTTTAGAGGCTTTTGTGGACTAGTGGGTTTGTTGTTTGTTTTGACTCTTAGTTTTTATTTGGTTTATCTATTCTTCTTATCATTATGTTTGGTTATCTTCCACTGTATTCTTTTATTGTGTATT
The DNA here is from genome assembly GCA_030864225.1 of Capsicum baccatum var. pendulum. Classification (NCBI taxonomy): domain Eukaryota; kingdom Viridiplantae; phylum Streptophyta; class Magnoliopsida; order Solanales; family Solanaceae; genus Capsicum; species Capsicum baccatum. Next base: position 65,722,328 of record CM061558.1, on the reverse strand, counting down.
GGATGTTAGGTTAAGGGGGTGGTCTCCGGATCACAGGGAGGATATTTGTTATTAACCGTCACCTTATTCAACTACCAGTAGTCAATAAACATCCAAAGGGAACCATCCTTCTTACGCACGAATAACACTGGTGTTCCCCATGGCGACATCATAGAATGGATGAAACCCTTATCCAACATATCCTTAAGCTGCTCCTGGAGTTCCTACAACTCAACTAGAGCCATTCTATAATGGGGAATAAAAATTGAACGAGTGTCCAGGACAAGATCAATCCCAAATTCAATCTCCCTATCTAGAGAAACACCAGGAAGGTCTTCAGAAAAGACCACAGGAAACACATTCTCCACCGAGACTGAATGCAAAAAAGGACCCTCCGAGTTAACATCTTTAACCAAGACTAGATGATAGAGAAACCCCTTGGATTTATCTCTAAGATATAAAATATGATATAAACCTTTCCTTAGGATATAGGGAACCACCCCCCAACTCGATAACCAGTTCACCAGGGAACTTAAAGACAACCTTACGAGTTTGACAGTCTAATGATGCATTGCATGAGTGTAACTAATCCATCCCTAGAATAACATCCAAATCCACCATATCTAGTTCATACAAATCCACCAAAGTGACCTCACTACAAATAGATGCCACAAAACCCCTATAGACTCTTTTAGCAATCACTAAGTCACCTATCAAGATAGAAATAGAAAAAGGGGGTCTGAAATACACTCTAGATGAAAACCAAAATAGACAGCCATAAATGGGATCACATAAGAGAGAGTGGAACTCAAATTAAGTAAATAATAAACATCACAAAAAAAGAGCTGCAACATACTAGTCACAACATTAGGCAATACCTCAAACCCTTGTCGAGTAGTTAGTATATATAACCAATTCCGGCCTATGCTGGTACCAGAAGCAGAAACAAATACAAAAGTAGAACCCTTTGGTGCAGGAGCAGATGAAGAGGCAATCGGAACCCTGTTCACTCTCAAAGCAAGCTTGCCAACCAGATAGTTACTAAGAATATGGATTGGTTGACCATATTTAAAGAACTTATCCCTCCCCTCGTCATATAAACCCTGATGCAACCGACCACAGAACCTACAAGCAGGACATAATAAAACTGATTGAGCCCCACTAGCCTGATATTGGGCACCCTGTGCCCTGAAATTGCCTCTACCCTATTTACGCCCATCCCCTATGACTTCAAGTAGGAAGCGTTAGCTATGGAGAAAGAACCACAACTCCCCCACTTTTTCTTTGGCCACTTACCACTATCTCTACCATTTTGTTGTTGCCCACCACCTTACTCAGAAAACCTAAACTTCTTTCCCTGCCTTCCCCCTATCTTAGCCTGCTTTCTCTTTTCCTTGTCCACCCATTACATATGAACAACCAACCTAGAGATATCTATTACCTTGACTAGCAATACAGTCTTGCTTTTAAGGATTAACTCATGAGGCAGTCTTAAAGTGAACTTTCTCATTCAGGCCCTCATATCAGATACCATCTTTGGAGCATACCAATACAATTGGTGAAACTTCAAGGCATACTCCTTGACCGACATATTCCCCTATTTCAGATTAACAAATTCCTTCGCTTTTGCTTTATCAACTCCTGAGGAAAAAAGTGGTCCAAAAATGTATTAGAGAAAACCTCTCACAGAGATGACTTATGAACCTCACCCTTTTCCCTATCCTATTCTTCATAATATTGGTACGCCATATCTTTCAGTTGGTAGGCAGAAAACTCTACCCCTTCCACATTCGTGGCATGCATAACCTTGAATATCTTTTCCATCTCGTCCAGGAAACCCTGAGGATCCTCCTCCACCTTAACACTAGTAAAAGTTAGAGGGCTCATCAGAAAAAGGAATAGAAGATGCACCACGCTCAGTTTGAGAAGCTACTAACTGAGCAATCATATAAATCAACTAACAAAAGCATTCATCATGTCGGCCTAAGAAAGACCAGAGGGAACCAATAGAACTCCAGGATGATCAAGGAATGGACCTCTAGATTAAGTATGGGACAAAGGAGTTTCTATGCATATCAAGTCGTCGAAGCATGAACTAAAAAGCAAAGAAACGGGGATTAGAGAATATTTCAGGACTTAAACTCCAAGCTTGAAAATAGAACACAAGAAAGAGAAACATTCCTAAATGTCTTGTAGCCTCTCTCATATGAGTGTGGCACGCTACACACCCTAAAAATAGACTCTACTCTACACGTCTTTGTGGACTCCCAATTGACCATGAATCTAGGACTTTGATACCAACTTGACATGACCCAAATAGGGGCTTTGTCATGATGGGCATACCAAGTTAAACCAGGACTGGGGACCACCCTCGATACAAACCCAACCTCCAGATGCATACCCTAAGTTAAATGAATTTCAAACATATAACAAGATAGTGTATTGGTACATATACTGACTTTGGGGTAAGTCTATTTTCTAAACCAACCTAATTAAGTCTATCCATCCAATAACTAGACAAACCAAGATAATAACCCAATATGTTTATATATATAATCCAAAACAAAATAGAACAATCATAAATCAAATAAAGTCATACAATATCATCCCCAATATCAATACGAATACTAATTTCAAGGGTGACACAACTACCGACACCGCCTATACCAACCCGTAGTAGTCCCACAAAGCCTCTACCTAAAGTAAAATAATATCTGATTGGGACATGCCCCTAACCATAGCCAAAACCATAGTCTATAAAATGACCAAAGTATGTACGGATATACATTACATGAAATAGAGCCTTCCAGAATATGGAAGCTCACCACTTTAATCAAATACAAGTTGATCCTAAGTTTGATCATTGAGCAAGAGAAGTAGAATGGCTAGTTCCTGCATCATGTGGGGATACAACTCCCAAAGATTTGTTAGTGGATGAACGCTAGCATACACTCAGGATAAGGATAAAATAATGTCAACCTTTAAAATCAAGTAAGCAACCATACATACACATACACACATATATATTTTCATGCTGGGAGTAGGAACCGGGTTTAGTGTGTCTTTAAACCATAAACCTTGAAAGGTGTAGCTTAACCATCCTAGATGCATCCACGGGCTATATGGGTCCAATGTTACCCCCTGAACAGGCCCTGATGCATATAGCCGCATGAACCAGAGATACCATAGGAGCAGGGAATTCCCGCGTACCCTTTGCTCTCCATTATACATATATACAAGTGTAACTTAGGGGATTCACGTATACCCCACAAGTATTATGTATGTGGTCTCCAGGACCAATCTTCATGTCAGCAAACATTAGTTTCCAATATCCCTCTATTGGACTCACACCTTCATGGTTAGCTAACACACCCTGCTATTATTGCCCAATTAAAACCATTAGGCTACAACCAAACCATCAGTTTCATTTATCATTAACCAACTCTATAAGTAGTGATGTCGTCATACCGATCATAGCTTGTAAACAATGTTCTTAGCCATCTACTTTAAATAAAAGGGATTCTGATGTACCCATAGATTACATTATTAAGTTGCTTGGGGATTCCCATATACCTCACAAGATGATTATAATTAAGTTTGCTTAGGGGATTCCCATGTACCTCAAAAGTGTATTCAACTAACCCATAACCATGACCACCAAGGCCTTACCATTTAACCATTAAAGACCATCCAAACCAGTTAGTGTTCCATTAGCACTTTATACCATGCAAAGTTTTCAATAAAAGTTCAACAATATAGTAAAAACATTCTCATAGGAATTTTATCAAATATGTTGAGGGCATATAGTTTTCAAAACTTAAACCAAGTATCAATTAACAACTTCCATGCAAACACATGTTCAAACCACTATTAAAATATGAAAACTATAATTAAAACATGGGAAAACCATAACCAAACCATTTATAACTAAACCCCCCAATATATATTCAAAACCCAAAACCATACCACAATTATGCTATGAAAATCATACATAAAATATTCCTTTATTGAACTAACAATGAGGGAGGAGTAATATGCCTTAGATTACGAAGATGATGGAGAGAAACCATCCTTGGAAGCCCCAAATTGACCTTATAAAAGAAACCCTAGACTTACTTGACCCAAGAGCCTTAAGAGAATTTGAGAGAGACTCTTAGTGTTTAAGATTAGAATAATAGGGTAAATAATATTCGAAGAGTGTTATAAGTCATGGGGCCTTAACAGGTTAAGAGGAGAAATATCCAGATTACCCCCAGCTTAAGTTGTATAAAACTCTCACAGAATAGTATGACTCCCTCCCACTCTAAATCGTACCCAAAGGTATGAGTGATATCCTTATCTCATACCCTAGGCATCTCCTTGGACCCCAACATTGTCCAACATACTACCACCAAGGTCAATTCGTACCCAACCATACGACTAGTACCTTAAATCCGTACCTTAGGCAGAATAGACTCCTCTAGGTTAGACACAAGGCAACAAACGATTGGTATCATACTACTAGTACCCTAACATACAACTAGTATGATTCAATCTTACCTTAAATAGAAACCAACCAACCTACACCAGTTAACACACGAACAAGACCCACCAAATCGTACCCTATCATATGACTAGTAACCCCTAGTCGTATGATGTCCAGAAGCCAAAAACTCAGAAAAATTCTAAGGATCAAAACCCAGGGTGTTTTTGTTATTTATACTAAAAATTATTAGTTTTGAATATTAATATTTCTTTACTTATGATTTTAGTATCAAACAAATTTTGATGTTTCACCTTCATGATTTCAAAGTATCTAAATTATTTATTTATATTTTTACTATTTGTTACCATTAGTTTTATATAATATTTACTTTATTTATTAATTTAAGGAAAACGTTTACAAGCCTTTATCATTTGTTGTAGTTGTTGTTGTTATTATTATTAATATTATTATTATTATTACTGTTAGTATTACATTATAATAATAATAATAATTATTATTAGTATTATTATTATTGTTGTTGTTGCTGTTGTTGTTACATTATTATTATAATAATAATAATAATAATAATTATTATTATTATTATTGTTATTTTTATTTTTGTTATTGTTATTACTATTATTATTGCTATTATTGTTATTTTGTTATTATTATTATTATTATTATTAGTAGTAGTAGTAGTAGTAGTACTACTACTACTACTACTATTCCTGCTGTTGCTCCTCCTGATGCTGCTGCTGCTCCTGCTACTCCTACTACATATGCAAAGTTATGTTTGTTCGTAATAATTGGCAAAAATCACCTTTAGTTTAATTAGTTGAACCTTAAGAATAGATATACTTTCATTCATTTAAATATTCTTACATATTTTTGCATGTGCACTACAAAGGAACAACGCCATTTGGAGTTCAACCACAAGTTAAGCTAGAAGTTAAAGTGCTAGGTGGATCTTAAATAGAGTCGTCACCCCAGCGGGGCTCAGGTACATTTTGGGATATGATGACAAATACAGGCCATAGCTAACTACTTGTAAGAAGCGTACACGAAGCTTTATTAAAAATAAAGAAAAATTATTACTCTAGGCTTTTCTAATTTTGTACGTCACTTTTTTAAAAGTCTCAAAGTTTTGACAATTTTTATACTAAATTATCAACATACTTTGATACAACTTTTATATTACACCTACATATTGTTGCCTTACATGAGTTTTAAATGCTAAAATATTTTACTTAGTACACTTAAATAAGTTTCTTTATGAATTTCTTTAGTCTTGTCTTATGGCGTTTAAGAGAGTCGATAGAGAAATTGGAATAGAAGGAGTAACATAGAATTGGGCCTATTTTAGCCTTGTCATACCTGATTCCACTCTCTCTCACTTTCTCTCTCTCTTAATTTTAACTTTTATGTGTTGTCAATTTATTTATTTTTATATAAAAGTTACCACCAAATTAAGGTGGCACATCTTACTGACGCATCTCTCATTATTTATAGTCTATTATTATTTCGATTTAAGGTTGAATATTTTTTTTATCGAATATACAACAAAACAAAGGATTTCTCTAGAATCTCTGATCCGAGAAAGACGAAGAATACACAAATTATGGTACTTTTCACTTATTATTTGCCTGCCGCAAAAGGCCAGACTCAAATCTCTTATATTTTTCATTCTTTGTATGTTATGTACACTAGTTAAAAGTGTTCTTTACTACATCACTTAGTTGATATTAGATTAATAAAGTTATTTGACCTCTTTCTATCGCTCAATTCCCCATATAATATATAAATTCGATAGGGATCCATATTTGTGGACCTTGAAAGGTGCCTAACACCTTCCTTTTGAGATAACTTGAACCCTTATCTAAATTTCTAACGATGTAAACTGATTAAACTGTTTCTAATTAGCCTAGAATATTGCCCTAACACACCTTAATTCATTAGGTGGCGATTTTTCTCCTTTAAACTATCCTAAAAGGAGTTGTCACGTTGATTTTACTTTTTGCGAGAAAAATGGGGCACGACAGTGCTCACCCTAAAATCTGAAGTCAATCAATGGAATCACAAGTGAGGTCTCAAAGGAGTCACTGGAATGTGCACTGCACTCACAAAAGTAAATCCAGGTGTAGTATCTATACACAAGAACAAATGTGTACTAATAGGGTTACTTAGCCAACCCAAGATGATTTTTTGGTTTAATTTGGTATTTTATTACTCTAAAATAATAACAACCCAAGATAAGAATCTGATCATATAACCAAGTTATAGTACAACAAGTTAATCCATGCTTAACAAACATACAATTAGCATAACATGCAACCATAAACAATTAGGAATCAAACCAACAAGTCAATAGCTTATCACCAAGTCAAGTCTAGTCAAGCCAAACCAATAAAAAGTCAAGACAATTTAATAAGTATAAAAATATATTTTTTTGGTTCACTCGTGGAACTGTCAAACTCATCTAACCTTTATAGATACACGTTCAAGGATATACAACTATCCTTTATCTATGACCTACAGGGGAAAATTACCGTCCATGTACTAAAACCCCAGACACAAGTGTCTTCTTACCTGCTTTCACCAAAACCCTTTAAAAATATTTTATATACCCAACATTCCACATTTAGTAAGTAAGGTAGGTCAAAATCATTTAACAACCACAAATCATTTGCAAAGACCAAACTAAACAACATGCACTAACAAGACATACTACAAAGTAGTTAACAAACAAATATAGCACAAATTAGATTAACCTACAATACCATCACCTACCTCGACCAAGCTTACACAACTCCTCTATGTTGGACCTTTGCCCTTTTGTGCAATTTTCATCTGCTCGTGGTATAGAACATGCATATAAATAGATAATTAAAAAAAAATAACCTTACATGTCGGAATTTATAGCTCACTGTCAACTCCTAAGTACAAATTCAAGATCATTCTTTTCTCGTTCTAGGGATTTTCCACTATAATTCACCATAACCCATCAATTTCATGGATAAATTAGTGAATTAATGAAATACAAGGATAAATTTAACATTAATAATCAAAATCCATAAACTTATTTCTTAATCTTCTCCATTGCACTAGAAATTAATCAAAATCCATCCTAAAACCCTCCTCGAACTCTGCAAATTAATTATTAAGGCTTAATAATTAAATATGAGTTAACGGGGATGGATTTATTACCTTAACAAAGACAAATGAAAAAATCTGGTGGGTTTCACCCTAAATTATCCTTGCTTTGCTCCAAAAATCTGTATCCCCACGCGATGTAGGAGCCGACCATTCTACTTCTCCTGCTCAGTGATCAGACTCGGGATCAGCTTATGTTGGATTGAAGTGATGAGCTTCCATTTTCTGAAAGGTTCCATTCAATGTCATGGATGTCCTTACATACATTGGTCTTCTTATAGACTATGGTTTTTGCTATAGTCAGGGGCATGTACCGACCAAATATTGTTTTGATTTTGTTAAAGGCTTTGTGGGACTAGTATAGATTGGTAAGAGCGGCGTCAGCAGTGGTTTCAACCTTGGCATTGGTATTGGTATTGGTATTGGTATTGGGGCTGATACCGTATGACTTTATTTGATTTATGATTGTTCATTTTGTTTTGAATATATATAAACACATTGGGTTATTGTCTTTGTATGGTCTATTATTGAACGGATTGACTTGGTTGGGTTGGTTTCGGAAATAGACTTATCCCAAAGTCAGTACATCTACAAATATGCTATCTAGTTATATGTTCGAAATTCATCCGACTTAGGGTATGTGTTTAGAGGTTGGGTTGGGTATCTAGGGTGGTCCTCAATCCTAGTTTGACTTGGGATGCCTATCATGACATGACCCCGATTCGGGTCATGGCAATAACAGTTTGGGAGGAGTGTTGGGAGGTCAAAATTCGGTGTTAACAGTTGCACCTCCATTGCTCGAGAATGATGGAAAAATTGTCGAGCAATGAAAATTGACATAATAGTCGATTTTGTCCGACCAAGAAAATGGTATGTTTGAATTGAAGCAACAAGAGCTGGTTTTAAAATAGTGTGGCCAAGACTTTGATTTTAAGTTAACTACATATCTCGGATTTTAAGAGAATCGGGTCATGTGTAGTTTTAGTTTTAAGAACGAACAATATTGCTAAAGAATGTTAATGATAAAGGATATGGGAGTTAATAATGATATGGAGTGGATAGGATTGAAGAAACGACGAGGCGAGAAATATGAAAAATGAAAAGTGAGTGTGTTTTCAAATTGAGTTTGTGCGATGGATGAATGAACATAATTGTATTTTGATAACAGGAGCAAAATTTTTTCCTGTTTCTCACTCCTTCCATCGTTACATACGTACTTTTCAGTATGCTAGATAAAAAGGGTTAAAACATGTAGGTGAATAGGCCTTGATCTACACATAATGTGATTTCCCATTTAGACCATGATCAGTTCGCTTTAAGATGACATGAATGATGTCTTTAAGCTATGATATCTTAGAGCCATGATAAATAGAAAGAAAATCTTAAGTCCATGGTATGGTGTCTGCAAGCCATGAAAATAACACTTTTGAATTATGACTCCTTAAGGAAATAATATGGGAATAAAGACAGTATATCTGTTATATTATCGGGTTGGTTGTTGCGTTTTGTCAATATAGTATCGGATTAGTTATTGGGCCTTTTTATGTAGTACCAGATTGACTATTGGGCCTATCACTGCAGTGTCGAATTGGCTGTCGGGCCTTTTGATGGAGTGTCGGATCAGCTGTTGGGTCTATCGACGCAATATCGGATCTGCTATTGGTCCTCTTAATGTAGTAGATTGACTGTTGGGCCTATAGATGCAGTGTAAGATCGGCTGTCAGACCAATCGATGCAGTGTTATATCAGCTATCAAACCAATCAATGTAGTGTCGGATCGGTTGTGGGGCCAATTGATGCAGTGCTGGATTGGCTATTTAGCACATCGATGTAGTTTCGGATTGACCTTTGGGCCAATTAATGCAGTGTCGGATTGGCTGTTGGGCCAATCAATGTAGTGTTGGATCGGCTGTCGGGCCAATTGATGTAGTATTGGACCGATTGGCGATGTCATGACCTAAAAATTCAAAGGTCGTTATGACATTTGTCGCGACGAACCTTGAAAAGTAAACCCATCACACAAACTGATATAAAAGAGAAATTAACATTCAAAACCCAAAGCAAGACTCCTAGAACAAAGCCGAACCATAATCAATATAATGAAAGCAGAAAGAAGCATAAGCAATAATGTCATAACTCCCAAAATATGGTGTCACCGTGTAAGAACTACTAGTACAACTCAAGAAAACGAAATACATAGGTATAACTCTGTCTCGAAATAGTAATAAATACATAGTCTAATAAAAAGAGTTAGTAGTAAACTCCGAAAGTAGGAAACCAATTGCTACCTCATAAAGCTCCAAATATTGTCTGAATCAATCAATGTGGGATGTACCCGACCCAAGATCTGTACCTAAAGGGAATAGTAGGAGTGAGTACTGTCCACTTGTACTTAGTAGGTATCATATGCCGACTGAGGAAGGTAGATAATAAAGCATACAAAATACACACTAAGGGCACACCACTTGCAATCAGAAAATGTCCCACATTGGAAGCCCACACCGCTTGCACTAATAGTTCTACAAATGCTCACATATATTGCAATAAATTCTAGGAAGGACCACAAGTATACATTATACCACATACAATAAAAGTACAGAAGGACAACATATACAAGAACATCAAGTACAAGCAAAGTAAGATATAACAATAGATAGGTTACAAGTCAAGGCAAAAATACAATCACGTCACAAGCATAATAAAGTATATACAATGAAAATGATGAGAATGATGATGTAATGCAAGAGGTCGCTGCACAACCTCCGAGACTGTAGCACAACCTCCATATACACCTACGGAGCTAAAGCTTCTCAACATAGGACCCATGGGGGTTTGTTAATCGGTAAACAATCCATGTCCTTATCTCCTCCTCGGTACATCCCTAGGGGAGGGTTTTATAAGATGTCACATTTTTTGTCAAAAAAAGCCAGTGTTTTTTGGTGTTTCCAGTATTTCCACGGTGGTACCAATATTTCATGAATGTACATGATATGAGGATGTAATGTTCACAACCAACCACAATGAGTATTTCATATCCAACAAATATACCAACCAAGTGAGCCAAATATCTATTCAATATTTCCAACTATATATGAAACCAACATGATTCATATGCCAGTAAGTCTGAACACATACCAGTACGCAACTGGTACCACAATAAGCTTTTCATCAAACACAATATAATTATTTTCATGCATATAGGCTATCAAAATCACATAGGAACCCAGACAGTCACACATAGCACATAATATCCTAAAACTAGCAAATACATCACATATAGACTTCCACACGGGCACGACACAATAAGATAGTGGTTTTTCATGCTTAATCTCCACACCCTTAACATGCTTTTGTATCTAAATTAACTATCCAACCCAGTTTGAAAGAAGTTAAGCCATAACCTGTCTCGAAAGCCAAAAGTCGGTCTTAAACTCTTCTATCCACAAAATCACTGCTTACAAATGGACCCAAAATCAACCAAAACATGAAAATATAGAAGCTATGCATCAAAATAAAGCCAATGATATCCATATTGCCTAATTTCAAGTCAGAATCAAAACGGACCCCCAAAATGGATTTTCAAAAAAGAAAGGCAAAATTGTAACTTCATTTCAAAAATATGTTTCCTATATTTTTAGAAGTCTACAGCTGAAAACTCAAGTATAAACGATTTAAAAACAACGTCTAAATAAAAAAAATTATTTTCAAGCTTTACCCAGTGAAATTCTCCGAAATCCATTTAAAAATTGATAATGGAAGTTGTTTTACAGAAAAATTGAGGAAAAACTAATAATTATAGGATTAGAAACTCACCCAAGTGAAAATGGGTAGAAATTAGGGCTTAAATTAGAAATATACCACTTTTAGGCCTTACTGGCCAAAATCCCCAAATTCCATACTTTAATCCAAGTTTAAAACAAGAAATAAATGATAAAGATTGAAGAAAATAATTAAAGTAGGTATTATGGAGCTTACCTAAGCATAAAAGTGGAGAAAGCTGCTCAAAATAATGAAACCCTAAGCTCCAAGTCTAAAAATGATGAAAAATGGCGAAACATAGGTATTTATAGACCAAGGCAATGCGATCGCAGTCCAGGTATCACAATCACGGTACCTGGCTGATAGAGGTATCACAATCACAAAAAAGGTGTCCTGATCGTGACACTTGAATATCATGCCTAATCATGATCACGACTAGCTTCGCGATCGCGGGTGCACCAATTGAGTGGTGCACCAGCTGGGAACTTGGTGCATTCCAAGTCTCCGCGGACCCCCGGGATTCATTTAGAATCCCGTGAATAGAAATGAACTATGCTACCCTATCAAATTTGATGCTCCAGATTCGATGGCGATATAATATTTTTGAGAAAATGTCATTTTCATAAAGTTGACCCCCAAAATTCAAAATCACAATTTTCCAAATTGAGGGTCGAATTAAAATTTAAAAGCCATAAAACCATACCAACCATGTTGCCACCCTAAAATCAACGTTCCGAATCTACTGGCATAGGCCATTTTGCCATCCGATGCACAACTCAAAAGATGTTGACAGAAGTCAACTATAAGGTTCTTGAAGCCACCAAAAACCATAATATCACATAAATTACATCAAAATGCATTGGAAACCATGCCAATTATCCCCACACCTTAGAAATACCATAACACCACCATGGGGTAAAATAGTCAAATCACATTGAAATACACATGTCATATAAATCATCATAACTCGGGTTGTTACATCATCAACCATTAAAAATATAGTTCGCCCTCGAACTAAAGGCAAGAGAAATACCTGAATCAGCAAAAGGTTAGGGATAAGAACTACGCATATCATACTCGACCTCCCAAGTAGCCTCATCTATAGGTCAATGCCTCCACTGGACCTTAACCATAAAAATAACTCTAGAGCGCAACTTTCTAACATCCCTAGCTAATATGGAGACTGGTTCCTCAATAAAAGACAACCTCTAATCTAACTAAACCTACTCTTGACGAATGACATGAGACGCTTTTCGAATGTAACGGCAAAGCATGGAAACAAGAGAAACTAGATGAATAGATAATAAGTTTGGGGAAAAGCTAACTCGTAAGCCACATCACCAATAGTCCAAAGACTATCAAATTGGTCAATATACCCAGGGATAAGCTTTCCCCTCATCCCAAATCTCATCACACCCTTTATGGATAAAACCCAAAGGAAAACATGATCACCAACACCAAATCTCAAGACACAAAGTCTGCGATATGCATGTCACTTGTGCCTACTCTGAGCCACTCAAAGTCTATCCTGAAAGACCCAAACTCTATCCAAGGACTCAAAAAGTAAGTCCATACCTCAAGGTCTAACCTCAGAAACCTCAAACTAACCCACTAGAGAGCGACAATGCCTACCATACAAAGCCTTAAAAGGAGCCATATCAATACTGGAATGACAACTATTATTATATACAAAATCCGCCAAGGCTAAATATTGCTCCCATTGGATACCAAAATCTATCACAGAAGGGCGGAGAAAATCCTTCAAAACCTGGATAATTTGCTCTGATTGGCCATCAGTCAAGGGTGAAATGCAGTGGTAAGATCAACCCGAGTACTTAACTCATCCTGAAAAGTTTTCCAAAAGTATGATGTGAACATAGAACCTCAATTTGAAATGATAGTCACTGGCACACCATAAAGATGCACAATCTCTAGAATGTAAGTGCAAGTCAATCTCTCAGCACTGAGAGAGATCTGGACCAAAATAAAATAAGCACACTTGGTAAACTGGTCCATGATGATGGAAGCACTATTAGAACCATGAAAAGTGCAAGGAAAACTAGTCATCATGTCTATAGTGATCTATTCACACTTCTACTTAGGAATAGGTAAGCTTTAAAGTAATCCACCGAGTCTCAAATGCTCGGCCTTCACCTACTAGAAACTTAGGAAATGATCTACAAAGTTTGTTGTATTCTTCCTCATACTACCACACCAGTAATGTTGTCTCAAGTCACGATACATCTTAGTCACTTCGGATAAACAGAATACCTAGAATAATGGGCCTCCTCCAAAATCAATCTAATCCAGTGCCCCACTCCCGACATACAAACTCAACCTCCAATCCTCAAAACCCCATCTAAATCAAGTGAGGCTTTCTTAGCCTCACCACTTAACACCTTATCCCAAATTAACCTCAATCTAACATCATCAAACTGATGAGCTCGAATCTGCTCCATCAAACAAGACTTAGCCTCCATAAATGCCAAAACACACCCAAGTGTTAAAATATCAAGACGAATAATTTGGTTAGCTAATGACTGAACCTCTAAGTCCAAAGACCTTTCTTGGGTCAAAAGATGCTCCAAACTACCCATGCTAGTTGACTTTTGGCTTAAGGCATCTGCAACCATATTAGCCTTGCCCAAATGATAGAGAATAGTCAAATCATAATCCTTAAGCAACTCAAGCCAACGACGTAGCCTCATATTAAGATCTCACTTGGTGAACAAGTACTGAAGGCTATGATGATCCAAGACAATTTCACAACAGACTCTATACAAGTAATGGATCCACAACTTTAAGGCAAAAACAATGGCATATAACTCCAAATCATAGGTAGGGTAATTCTTCTCATGAAGCTCCAATTGATGAGAAGAACACATAATTACCTTACATCCTGCATCAACACAACACCTAACCCAACACCTGAATCATCACAAAAGATGGTGAAACCCATGCACTCTTTGGGCAAAGTCAAGATAGAAGAAAAAGTCAACAAATCCTTGGGCTTTTTGAAACTCACCTTACAAGCGTCAAACCAGTAAAAGGAAATCTTATTCTGAGATAACTTAGTCAATAGAGTTATAATAGGTGAAAAACCCTCAACAAAACACAGATAGTAACATACCAAGCAAACAAAACTCTGAATCTCAGTGGGCTAAGTAGTCCTAGCGTAATCACAAACCGCGACAATCTTGGCTGGATCAACCATAATATCCTTCTTAGTCACCACATAACCCAAGAAAGAAATAGACTCCAACTAAAACTCACACTTGGAGAACTTTGCATACAACTTTTCATCCCTCAATCACTAAAGCACAATCCGCAAATGCTCCTCATGAGCGGCCTCACTCTTGAAATAAATGAAGATTTCATCTATAAATACAATAATAAAAGAGTGGAGATATGGTCGAAACACCCAGTTCATAAACTCCATGAATGCAACTGAGGCATTAGTCAACCCAAAGGACATGACCAAGAACTCATAATGACCATATCAAGTTTGAAAAGTTGCCTTTAGAATAATTGAAGCTCTAATCCTCAATTGGTGGTACCTGAATCTCAAATCAATCTTCAAAAACACTACGACACCCTAAAGCTGGTCAAATAGATCATCAATATGAAAAAGAGTATACTTATTCTTAATTGTCACCTTATTAAAATATCGATAACCGATACACATTCTCATAGATATATCTTTTTCTTTACAAAAATAATAGGTGCACCCCAAGGTGATGTACTAGGTCAGATAAATCCCTTATCTAACAACTCCTACAACTGATTCTTTAATTTTTTCAGCTCGGTAGGGGCCATCCTACAAGGAGGAATAGAAATAGGCTTAGTGACTATCTCAATATCAATATCAAAATCAAGATCAGCATCTGGAGGCATACTAGGCAAATCCGTAGGGATAACATCTATAAACTCACAAACAACACAAATAGAATCCAAAGAGAGAGATAAAACCAACCTAGTATCACAAATATGATATAAGTACAATAAACATTCCCTCTCAACTAATCGACAAACTTGAACATAAGATATAACCCTCTTAGGACATAAATAAAGGTCACCCTTCCTAGCTATCCTTAGCACACCCAGTAAGGCTAGAGTTACGATTTTAGCATAACAATCTAGGACAATATGGTAAGGAGCTAACCAATCCATAACAAAGATGACATTGAAATCAACCATATCTAGTACAAGCAAATCTACCCAAGTCTTACATATAGAAAAAGTCACAATACAAGATCAGTACACCTGATCCACCACTAAAAAATCTCCTACTTGGTTAGATACGTGAATAGTCATAGTAAGAGGATCACTAACAGAATCAAAACCTAAAGAAAAATATGCAGACACATAGGAGAATATTGATTCAGGATCAAATAACACAAATGCAGATCTGAAACAAACGGGGGTAATGCCTATGATCACATCATCAGAAGCCTCTACCTTTAGTCTGGCAGGTATGGCATAGCACTATCCACAACCACCAACTGGCTGAATCAACCCGCGACCACCACCACTGGCTCTACTACCTCTGACTTTGACATCTTTGGTAGAACCCTGATCTCTTATTGCTAATTTAAGAGTAGCTTTGATAACCCAATAGGGATATTCCTTGGACAAATAGCCAATCTCATCACACACAAAGCAACTTCTACAGCCTGAATCAATAAGATAAGGTACCACTAGGCCCAGGCGGCTACCCTAAACTACTGAACCAAAGAATCTACTACCTGAACCTTGCAAGGCTACCAGCACTGGCCTACCATGATACCAACAAGAACTTCTAAAATCTCTATCTCGAGAAGTATGACCTCTAAACTCACCAAAATAGTGCACCTTCTTGGTGCCTCCCTGATATGCTTACAAAATACCCTTAGTCATCCTAGCATGATCTACTATACTTTGAAAGGACATTCTAAATACAACCATCTGATATGTATCCAGTTGAAGAGAAATATCTAACCCCTTAATGAACTTTTGAATTTTCTTAGACTTAGTGGTAATGCTAGCATAAAAATATCTAGATAAGGCATGAAAACATGCCTTATACTTTGCAATATCCATAAAGCCCCACTTTTCAAATCCAAAAAGGCCTCGATAAATTGATCCTATGTTATATCAGGAGAATTAGGAAGTCTATAGCTAACAAGATATCTCCATCGATCTCTAGCAATATCTCTCAATGAATAAGTAGTATATGTAACCTTATAGGACTCAAGTGGACCCAAATTATGCAACTTATATCGGCAATCAATCAAGAACTCATAAGCATCCTCGCCCACAACACCACTAAATCTAGGAAGACCTAAATGAGTAAATCTATCAAACCTCTTCTGATACTTAGATGAAATTACTATACTTGAAACAAGAGGAGGCATGGTAAATCTGGCCAGATGAGAACCCATCTAAGAAGGTAACATAGATAAAGGTTGAACTCCTAATCTTAGAATACCATACTTAAATATTAGTGCTGAAGGAGGAGTAACACTCGGGGTCTGGGAAGTACCAAGGGTAGAAATAGATAAAACTGAAGGATACACACTCGAGACTAAAGAAATACTCTAAGAAGACACCGACATAGAAGGAGGTACAATAATCAGAGCTGGGGGAACACCAGGCATACTCAAATGATCATGCTCTAAACATGTCAACAACATAACCAACAACCCCTCAAATACTAGGATAGAAAAACTCGATAGAACTGAAGTAGGACCTACACCTTAAACATGCTCAACACAAGGCTCTGGAGAAAGTCCCCTATCACTACTCCTAGATGGGGTAGATCTACTTGCCCGTTTACTACCTTGAGTCCATCCACAACTTGCAACTTGCCCTCTAAACTAGGCTCTCTCCCCAGATGAAGTCTCTGCATCTCTAATCTCACGAGATCTAGTCAACACCATCTGTGTAAAAAAGAATGAAATATGACTTAGAACATAAGGTATGAAACAAATTTCCATGATAAGGAACAAAATGAGCAAAATTCCCAAAGATATCCTATAGCATCTCAAAGATATATATGGATGTCTACATATCAATCCACGAGACTTTATTTGACACCTTGTTCTTACACCATTAAGACCAATAAACCTTGTTGCTCTGATAACATTTTGTTATGACCTAAAAATCTAAAAGTTGTGATGGCACTTGTCGTGGTGAACATTGACAAGTAAGCCCATCACACAAACTAATACAAAAGAAAAATTAATATTCAAAAACCAAAGCAAGGCTCCTAGAATGAAACCAAACCATAATCAATATAATAAAAGCAGAAAGAAGCATAAAAAATAATGTCATAACTCCCAAAACCTGGTGTCACATTGTAAGAACTACTAGTACAACTCAAGAAAATACAGTACATAGGTATAACTCTATCTATGAATAGTAATAAGGAGATAGTCTAATGAGAAGAGGTAGTAGTAAATCCAAATATAGGAAATCCATTGCTACCTCGTAAAGCTCCAAATATCATCTAAATCAGCCAATGTGGGATGTACCCGACCAGGATCTGCACCAAAAGGGCATAGTAGAAGTAAGTACGATCCATTTGTACTTAGTAGGTATTATAGGCCAACTAAGAAAAAGAGATAATAAAGCATACAAAACACACACTAAGGTCACATCACCTACAATTAGAAAATATCCCACAATGGTAGCCCACACCATTTTCCCTAACAGTTCTATAAATATTCACATATATTGCAACAAATGCTAGAAAGGACCACAAGTATACATTATACCACATGCAAGTAACACACAAAAGGACAACATATACAAGAACATTAAGTACAAGTAAACAGCTGTCGTAAAATATATATAAACAAAAATATATAAATATGCATGTAAAGATAAGATTGAATAAATAAAAATTATTCTAAAGAAAAAGACTACGTAATATTTTAGTGTAAAAAGTGTGAATTATTTGATTCAATAGCTAAATCAATTTAATTCTTTTATATAAATAGTAACAACCTAAATTTTCCTAAACGCGTGGTGAAGATTGCGTAAATAAAGAATATCCCCGTTAACATCCCAAAATAAAATTTTCACTATGAATGATATTTATATAAGTGTAAGAATAAAGATTACAAACACAAAATTTAAAAATCTTCTTTGGATTCTGTTTTTGATAAGTATTCTGGATAACTTATATAAGTTCTTGTAATAAAAATATTAGTACCGAATAAATAATTATTAAATGAATTGAGAAGGCATGTCTGCATATATGTATAAAAAATATATAAGAAATATAATTTTTGTTTGGGCTCAAATAAAGTTTTAAGAATTATAAGAATTTTGTCATTGCCCAAAATATTTATTTTATTATGTATTTTTATACATATATCAATTGCTTGTAATTTGTTTTGCTAATAATAAGTCCAATGAGTTTCTCTACTAAAATAGGTTCTGACCCTACGTTCACTGACCCTTGATCGTCCGCCGCCGCCGCCGACATAGGAGCATTAGAAATAGACAAGGATACTCTCTCTCCCATATTCTCTCTCCTCAGTTCTCTCTACCTTTTTCTGTCTCCCTTTCCCTTTCTCTCTCTATCTTTTAAACCACCCACTACTTTTGTCGGCAGGTTAAGGCCACCGTCGGCTCAACTCCAATGACATAGGCAGCGTACAGCCCCAGTCACAGATGACCAATTCCAGTGGGTCCATCTGAAGGTTCTGACGGTTTCATCCAAATCTGAGTTTGACAGTATCAGATTTGATTCCGGCGTTACTCTGGCGAAGCTCCGATGATAAAATCCTAGCATCCAATTTCTGTATCAGTTTATCGAGATCCAACATACCATGTAAAAAAAGAGGACTCAGTCTATAAGCATAATTTGGTGACTTCTAACCTTTGCTATTTCCTTCTTCATATTATTTCTCATATTATCTACTATATTTTGACTTGAGTTTAATTTGTTGGGATTGTATGGTGTCGTATATTGATGACTTGCTCCGCATTTTTTTGTTTTGCTTTTCTTCATGCTAGGCGATTAGTGTGCTCTATAATTCCTGCTGTTAGTTTTGTTTCTATCTTATTTTAGTTTTTGTTTCTATTGTAGCTTAGTTTTGTTTCTATTTTTGTTGGTTTCTTTTCTTGAGTAGTGGATTTGGACGTCGATGATAGGGTAGGGTCATGTACGAGGGGGTTGGGGTTGGGGCAATTTTTGAGGTAAGGGAAAAAGAGAGGGCTAGTTGGGGGTGAGGGAAAGAGAGGAGGGTTGGTTTGGGACTAGGGGAAAAGTATGATATTATGTCAGGGTTGGGATATGGAGTGAGGGATGGTAGAGGTAGACGTGTTACTAGTATAGATAAGGTGAGGATGGGTTCTTGGAACATAGGGACCCTTCAGGTTAAGTCCATAGAGCTTGTGAAGATACTTAGAAAGAGGAGGATTAATATTGTGTGTATTTAGGAAACCAAGTGGGTAGGGTATAAGGCTAGGAATATGGATAGTTAAAAGCTTTGGTACTCAAGGAGTGAGAGGTGTAGGAATGGAGTAGGCATCTTAGTAGATGAAGAACTTAGGGGGAAAGTAGTGGAGGTTAAGAGGGTCGACAATAGGTTGATGACAATTAAGTTGGTCATTGGGGGGACTCTGAGTGTGTGTAGTGTTTATGCGCCACAGGTGAGCTTGGACGGCAAGGAGAAGAAATGGTTTTGGAAGGCTTTAGATGAGGTGGTTAGAGGTATGCCTAGCTCTGAGAAGATTATTGTAGCTGGATATTTCAATGGTCACATTGGGGTGTTATCGGGAGGCTATGGCGATGTGCTTGGGGGTTATGGTTTTGGGAAGAGAAATGAAGAGGGAGATGCTATGCTGTATTTTGTGAGGTCCTTTGGGATGGTGGTAGTGAATTCGATATTTTCGAAGAAAGAGGATCACCTTGTCACTTTCCGAAGCGCAATAACAAAGACTCAGATTGACTTTCTGCTACTTAGGAAGGGGGATAGGGAAATATGTAAGGATTGTAAGGTCATTTCGAGTGAGAACCTTTTGACCTAACACAGGCTTTTGGTGATGGATTTGTGCTTAAAGAAGGATAAGAAGAGAAGGGGTGGGGAGTGTCGACCTAGAATAAAGTAGGGGGCTTGACCCCGATAAGTCCACTGGAGATAGGGAAAAAGGTGGCAAAGTTGGGGCTGTGGGATTGTAGGGAGACGTATATGGTATTGGGATAGGGAGGCTAGGTATATCAAGGAGATAGATAGAGAGGTGTTAGGTGTCTCAAGGGGCCAGACTGGTCAGCATAAGGGGGATTGGTGGTGGAATGAAGAAATAAAGAAGAAAGTGGAGCAAAGAAGGGGGCGTATACTAAGTTGGTTGAGAGTAAGGATGAAGAGGATAAACGGGTAAATAGGAAAGAGTACAAGTTAGCGAGGAAAGAGGCTAAGTTAATAGTTATGGCTTCTAAGATGACAACATTTAAGAGCTTGTATGTAGGGTTGGAGGAGATAGATGGGGAAAAAAGGTTGTATAGGCTTGCTAAGGCGAAGAAGAGGAAGGGTCTTGACCTCAACCAAATAAAGTCCATTAAAAGGGAGGATAGTAGTATGCTAGTATAGGATGCTCATATTAAGAGAAGATGGCAGTCATATTTTCATACTCTCTTGAATGAAGATTAGGACAGAGCCATTATGTTAGAAGAGCTAGATCACTAAGTGGGGTGTCGTGATTTCAGCTCTTGTAGGCATTTTAAGTTGGTGGAGGTCAGTAAGGCTATTTAAAGCATATGAAGGGGTAGGGTGAATATGCCAGACGAGATCCCTGTGGACTTTTGGAAGTTTGCTAGCAGAGATGGTTTAAGGTGGGTGACCGATTTGCTTAATGGCATTTTCAAGAATGGAAAAATTCTTGAGGCTTAGAGGTGGAGAACTATGATTCTTTTATATAAGAATAAGGGTGAAATATATAGTTGTAACAACTACAGAGGTATTAAGTTGTTGAGTCACACTATAAAGATTTATGAGAGAGTGGTCGAGCAGCGGTTGAGAAGGATTGTGTCTATTTCAGAGAACCAGTTTAGCTTTATATCCAGTCGCTCGAAGATTAAGGCAATTCACCTGGTATGGAGATAGGTGGAGCATTATAGGGAAAAGAAGGATCTTCACATTGTGTTTATCCACTTAGAGAAGGCCTACGACAAAGTTCCTTGGGAGGTTCTTTGGAGATGCTTGGAGGTGAGTGGGGCCCCAGTGGCATAATCAGATCGATTAAGGACATGTATAAAGGAGCTAAGACTCGGGTGAGGATGGTGGAAGGAGATTCAAAGCATTTCCCTGTGTTAATAGGGTTGCATCAGGGATCAACTCTTAGCCCTTTTTTATTTGCTTTGGTGATGGATGTATTGATGCGGCGTATTCAAGAAGAGGTGCCTTGGTGCATGCTTTTTGTGGATAATGTAGTATTAATTAATGAGATGCGGGGAGGTTTGAATGATAAATTAGAGGTTTGGAAGAAATACGGATGTTGAGTTGGATATATAGGCTTACTAGGAGTGATAGGTTTAGGAATGAGAGCATCTGAGAAAAGGTTGGAGTGGCTTCGGTAGAGAACAAGATATGGGAAATTTGGTTGAGATAGTTCGGGCAAGTGAGGAGGAGGGGAATGGATGCCCCAGTTTGTAGGTGTGAGATGCTGGCTTTGGATGGTTTCATATGGGGTAGGGGTAGGTCAAAGAAATATCAGAGGGAGGTGATAAGACGTGACATGGAGCAATTATAGATTACTGAGGACATGACCCTAAATAGGAAGGTTTGGAGGATGCAGATTAAGGTAGAACTTTGGGGTGGGGGTAAGTGGGTGGGGGTGACTTTGGTTTGTTAGTATAGGGTATTACTGTGTGGGCGTTTCATTTCTATTGTGCCATCTTGTTTCACGCTCTATTATGAATTTGCTTATTATTCTTTGTCTTGAGCTGGGGGTCTATTGAAAATAGCCTTGCTACCTGTCCGGAGTTAGTGGTATGGACTGCGTACATTTTACCCTCCCAGACCCCACTGTGTGGGAATATACTGGGTTTGTTGTTGTCGTTGTTATATACATAATATCTGTCTTTTTATTTGTGAAGGCCTAAAAAATTGATGAAGAATTTCTTCATCGGCCAAGTTAGCACTATTTATTATCAATATCGATGTAAGTGATAAAATTATCCAATATCAGACTCTGATGTGAAACAACAACAAAACAGTGGCAAATTTAAAGATAATCAAGAAAGGAGCAAAATTGGTAGCAACAGTAAAAGTAAGCAACAATATACACAAATATATGAACAAAATGCTGTCAATATAGTGTTAACATAACAACAATGGTGGAGTTTCACCAAAGAAGGAGTTTCTTAGAGAATGAACAACTTTGGTCTGATCAGTGTTGCTTCAACAGTTTTCAGCGGAGCAACACCCAAAACTAAAATGCGGTGAGATCTGTGAATCAAATAGCGTTGGTAAAAATACTACTTTTTCTATAACCAAAAATGAACAAAGGGAGAAGGTAAAGAGACCACCACAATGGTGGTGATATGGGGGCTGAAAAGCTCGCTGGCCATTAATTTCTGCGAGGCAGCGACGCCGACGAGGAAAAGGGAAAGAGAAAATAGGGGGAAGGGCCATATGGTTGTGGAGCAATGGCCGGCCATGGTCACTCTCCGAAATCTGGTGGTGTCGGCACTGAGATGAAAAGGGAGAGAGGCCCCAATTTGTTTTTGTGCGTGTGTGTGAATTGTATGTGTGTTTTGTGAGAGAGACGGAAACAAAATCTGTGGGGTGGTTGAACAAATGTGTGGGTGTATGTTTTTGTCTATTGAAACTAACTCCTCCCTTTATTTATAATAGAAAAAAGAAGCTCCTCTATTAATTAAAAAATAAAAGATTGTCCCCTTTAGTGCATGATTTAGACCACGAGTTATTATTCAATGAACTTTTCATTATTTTAACTAATGTGTAAAAATTATATTCAAGGGACAAAAATATCAACCCATTATTTCAAATGCCATTCTTTAGAAAGTGACAAGATCTTGACTGATTTGTAAGTCGATTTATGTTTGCAGACTGTAGTAAATAATGTACAAAAAATACGAATGTCAATATAAAATTACAAAAAAATATAAACAACAAATAAAATATATATCTTAAAAATGTATTACGCTATAAACAGTTAAAATTATAGTGTGCGGTAAAAAATTGCAGTGCTATGTTATGTACGGATGTAAATGATTCTACAAAAATTTAAAATGACAATAAACTAAAAAAATTCTAAAATTTACAAAACTAAGGACAATTATTTATAAATTATGCACAATTAAAATATGACAACAAATTGACAAAACATCCTAAAATAATAATAATTATCAATCACTTATTAAAAATTATAAAAATGTATAAAAAATTGCATATTATGCACTCTAACGATGAGGATGCCTAAATGGGTTAATTTTAAGTTTGGAGAGAAAAAATTGGGTGCCAACACTAAGTGGACCTTATTGTTTCTTGAATAAATTGTTGTAATAGTCCACAATAAGATCACTCAATCCGTTTTCCCAATCAATCAACTTTTGGACTCATTTTTCAATTGTATAATTACATTCCTTTTTCATCGTATAGAGGACATAAGATGAAGCTAGTAGGTATTTTTATTGCCATTCTGAAGATAAATTGTCAAGCTCTCATCTTTTTGTAATTCTTGTATTTCCTCAAAATGACTTCATAAGCATCCTTGAAACTATTATAAAGAGCAATATAACTTGGATCTCTACTGCCTCTAATTCTTTTCATATGTGTCTTGCACTAACTTATCTTTGATTGGAACTATTGCTTTTTTATGATTTAGGATTGTAAAAACACCTATAATAGTTAATCTAAGAGGTAATATGTTATCCATTCCCAGTTTCAACTTCCCTAACTGCCTCCCACACATCAATTTTTAAAAGATGTATATTCTTGAAGTGAAAGTTATCGTTGAATATAAAAAAATTCATATACCTAAGGAGATAAAAAGTTCCATATAGTGACTACAAGAAGTTTTTATACTGCATGTCATAGCTCTATTAAGTGATACACAACCCAGACATTGCAAGGTCTCTACCCAACCTCTCCAAAACCCACCCTTCTGTACCTCTCCCATTTTTTTAAGTAAAATTATTTCAACATAATCCAATTCATGAAGTTCATAGAAATTAACCGCTTGATGAAAATAATCAAGAACCAAATCAATTGTAGTATTATCTCTATCTTATCTCCATAGCTTAAATATCATTGAAATACCCTGTAATGCATCATGGTAGCATTGATTTATCCGTCAAAGACTTTAGAATGTCCAAACTTTGCATCTCATGATTTGTCTCAGGCCAACCATAGAAATTATCTATCAAAAGTCAGTAATCCCGACAATTTGCTCCTTCATGTTATAAAAATATTTATGAGAATTAAATATTGAGAATGTACCCTTCTCTCTCCATAAAAGGGCTAATCCATCACCCTATCCTTTTATCTCAAACCACTTAAACCTTTAAAGCCTAAATTATCAAAAAGTTGTGGTAATTTAGGTATGTCAACTTTTGTTTCCTACAAAAAAATTAATTAAAGTTTTTTTCAAGTCCTTTAGTTAAAAAAATATAAATGAGTTACCAAGCCCATGACAATTTTAGTTTAATGGACTCAATAAATTTGTTGGGTCTAAAGACTAAACACACCATAAATCTATTTTTTTGCCCATTAAAAGGAATTGATTTGCCAGTTGCAACATGTTTCCTTATTTTCTCTAACAATATCAATTCTTCCTCGTCAAACTCCTATGGTCTATATATTTTTCAAATTCATTTCCATTCCTTAGAATTATTCCCAAATTATCATAATCCTTTATAGTCCTAACATTCTCCTCCCCATAATGCTTTTCATTGTCTCCCTTCTTTTGCACAATCTTTGCTACAAGCTTGCTCGCTTCTCTAAGTTTCTCATTATTTTATCTCTCATTCTCTAATTAATTTTCCTTTATCATACTCAATCATCCTAAGATCTAGCTGATAATCCTTCCTTTCTTATCTGCCATACGCCTCTCTCTAATCTACTCTATTTCCTAATCCATCACAGATCAGTCATGAATTCTTATTATCGTTAAACACATAATTTTGATCCATAAGAAAATTGTACTTTATCAATTTTCAAATAATGATTTAATTTTTGACAAAACTTGTCTCTGTGACCAATTAAGCCATAAAAGAAACAAAATGCTCCCAACCTTTCATACTCAAATGAGATTTATACACATCCACCAATCAGTTGTCAGATTTTTATTGATTGTTTACGTGATTTTTGGATGTTAATACTTATGTAGTCTTTTGAAATCATATCATGATTTTTTTTATCCAAGATTTGAAAATATCAATGGTATAATCTCTCATATAACTTTTTCAAATCTTAGACCTTCCACCAAAATTTGAACAATGTATCCAATGACATAAGCTCTACATGTCGAGGGTTCTGATGGAAATTAAAGATGCATAGTAGAATAGAGTTTTGCACAAAATTTTATAAACCATATTTAATAATCCAATCATGTTTATATTGGTTGAAAAATTAAAAAATAAAGTATTTTCAAGTTTTATTACCACCATACCCTATCCTAGCATCTTTGCCTTTCTTATTGCATTACTCGAGCACTTAGGGTGAAGAAACTCTATGACAACATAGCCTATCAGAAACCATGAGAGTGATGAAACATGGGGGGTTGCACTAAACTACCAGGGACTAGGTTTCTTTAATTCAGACATAGAAAATAAAACAGTAAAGTAGTAAAGAAATAAAAAACTTTGCTGGAAATTAAAAAACTCAAAAATTTAACGTGGAAACCTCCTTGCTCAAGGGAGGAAAAATTACGACTTTCCCTCACAAGCACTCAACACTCCATTATAATCAAAATCATGATAGCAGACTCCATTGGAACCTAACTCTAGGATCCACTAGTTTACAACAACTCTATTACAAACTCTCCTTGACAACTCTATCAAGATCTCATCTCAATATTGATTAACTCTAACCAATATTAAACTCAGGTAACTCTACCTAAGCACTCAATAAATACAAAAAATCCTTAATCTTATTACATGAGTAATTTAATTACTGACCAAGACTTGACTTAAGAACAAACACTCTCTCAGCACACAAAATCCTGGATCTTGAGCAATATTTGAGTTTTCATAGATTTCTCTCTTTGAATAATTAGATTGTAAAAACTATGAAATTAAGAAACATTCTTTTCTATTTATAACTGGATAATGATTAGTATTGAATTTTGATTAGGCCAGGTGTCCTGACTGGTACACAACTCACCTGCACAATTTGTTACACTAATAGACAAAATTATGCAGAATAGTGATAGTTGTACGTTTTAATCAAGACCTAGGGACCTGGTCCCTTGTTGTCAGCTGATCATCATAAAAACAAGATATAACAATTTTCCTCCTTTTTGATGATGACAAACTAACCACAGATTTTTTAGCATCAAAGTTTATTCATCTCATTCAATCAGAGTGATTACCACTACTGTCGATGAATGTTCCCCTATCACTATGCACCATGATTTCCCCTATCATCATGTACCATCATTACTACCCCATGTCATTATTCCATCATGCTTCACCAACATTAAACATATATGCACCTGGTACCTGGTCGCTAACATATCATGCAACACACACCATGCACTATCACTACTTCCCCCTGTCAGTATGCCATTATATTTCACCAATATTAAACACATATGCGCTTGGTACCTGTTCCCCAAATATCATGCAACACATACCTAGTTCCTACCATATAAAGTCAGTATTCCCCATTTTGGCATCATTGAAAAGTGATAACAGTAAACCAAGAGTAAAATAAGAACAAGTTAGTTAACTCAAGGCCACTTGGAAACACTAACATGAAGAATAACTTTTTAATTAAATAAGAGATAGATGAAACACACAAACAAGGATTAATTCATTTTTAAATGAGATCAGTACTATTACAGCATACCAAAAAAATATAAAATATCTGATTCATCAAAAGCCACATTAGAAACAAGAATAGAAAATTGACATAAGAATATCAAATGGTGATAGGACTTAAAAGGGGAGGTTTAGGGGAGAAGGATTTTAGTAGCATTTTTATTCTAGAACTCTCTACAGCATAAGCATTCAGAAATTGCTTAATGAGGTATTTAACTTCAGGATTCAACCCTTGAATCTCCTTGGTGAGTTTTGCAACCTTGGTCTGGAGCTTTACATTTTCTACTGTAAGATCCTCAACAGCACAGGTCCCTCTGAGGATAACTTCTAATTTTTCATCTTTAATTGTACTATTTCAGCATCCTTAGCAGCTAACTTCATCCTAATCTCCTTTATTTACTTGCTTAAAGTTTCCTGAGCACCAATAGCTCTGACACTTGGGACACAAATCCTATTTTTCCTTCAATGCATTTATTTTCTACCAATTATGTAAGTCAACATTTGCTTCACTATTTTCGGATTTCCCTTAGTCCTTACAATTCCAAAGTAATTAAAGACTTTGTTTAGGAAATACCCTTAAGGCATACCATATTTTCCTTCCTTTTCCTGGATTACCTTATACACGTACTCTATTAGTAGGGCAGACAGACTTATCAACTTAAAATTACTAAGACATTCTATCATCAACAAATCAACAACAGAAGCTATTGTCCTTTTATCTGACCGTGGCAGAATAACCTTGTTGATAAATTCAAACACTAGCTAAAACTCACTTATGCGAAACTTCTTTCTCACTCTAGGTAATAATGTACCTTTTACTTTTGAAGCATGAATCATAAACTCATTTGAGGCTTATTTCTTCAAAATAGTCCTCACACCTATAATTGGCTCTTCAAGAATTTTTCCCAGTGCCTCTTCATCCAGTTTTATTTGCTTTTCTTGACCTGAGCCGTTAGGCTTAACCCTTATCTGAGAAGTCTATAGTATAATAGAATTCTTTTACTTTCTATTCAAAAACCACGAAATTTGGTTCCTCTAGGAGGTGAAACTATACATAGTCCTTACATTTTGGTACTAACCTAAGAGATAGGACCAGGTTTATCTCCTTCTTGAGTGAATCCTTAATTTGTGTATGCCTCAGTTGTTTTATTCTAAATTTGTTCCCAAAGGTGTATACCTATAAAGGTATGGAATTAAGTTAGACCAATATGTACCTACTTTACCAAGGATACCTTTTTCCTGATCATAGCCTATTTTAGGGAGAAAAATTGATTCATATAATAGGTCAAGTTATGTCGATCAACCCCGGTCTTCACCTGTTTTTCATATTTTTTTCTCAATTCAGGGCAGGAATGTTGAGAATGCCATGAAATTTTTGGCTTGAGCTCTTATTTGGACTTTTGATTCCAAAGATGTGGTCAGATTCTTAACTGGACGAGAAGATTTATGCCTCTAGTTTGACCTTCTGAGATGAGTTCCACTGGGACCAGGTCCTTGAGGAGTTTCACTGGACCCTTCTTGATATTCTTCAACTAGATTAAGGGTCTGTAACTCAAATCCTAGACCACCACCATCTTGATTATTCCTAACTGCATCATTTAGTCCTTGACCATCATTTTTAGTAATATCATCCCTTTAAAAAGAAATGAATTCTTCAATTTGAATCTTCAACATCACCTGGATTCATTACCTTTTATGACTCATCAAAGACCACATGCACACTTTCTTTAATACACAGAGTTCTATTATTGTAAAACTTTGTATGCCTTGCTTATTGAGGAGTAGCCTACAAATATTACTTCATCACTTTTGGAGTCAAACTTTCCTAGATCATTCTTACTATTATTTAGAACAAAGCATTTTCACCCAAAAGGTATAAAGTAGTCAAGCTTAGGCTTTCTATAGAAGAGAAGCTCATATGGGGTCTTGTTCAGGAGTGATCTAATCAAGAACCTATTAGCCATATAGTAAGCAGTATTTATAGCTTCATCCCAAAAGTTCTTTGGAAGCCCACTTTCAATCAGCATGGTCCTGGCAATCACTGTGAGGGTTCTGTTTCTTTCAACAACTCTATTTTGCTGAGGAGTCCTTGGGGCAAAGAAGTTATGACTGATTCCATTTTCAGCAAAGAATCCTGCAACTTAAGAGTTCTCAAATTTAGTTCCATGATTAGACTTGAATTCAACAATCTTATTATTCAGTTTCATTTGAATTTGCTTGGCAAAAGTAACCAGAACCTCATAGGTTTTATCCTTGATTCTCAAGAACATTGTCCAGGTGAACCTAGAGTAGTCATCTATAATGAGAAACACATACTTCTTTCTCCTCTACTTTGGACTTTAATATATCGACATAGATCCATATGCAGCATATCAAGAGGTCTAAAAGTACTCAGCTTCTTCTTTAGCTTAAAGGAAGACCCATTTTATTTGCCTTTAACACAAGCATTATAGACCTTATTATCTAGAAACTTCAGTTTTGGTATGCCAAGAACTAGGTCCTTTGAAATCAACTTGTTCAACAAAGAGAAACTTACATGCCCCAGCCTTTTGTGCCATAAATAAGAATCTTCACTCTGAACACTTAAGGAAGTTAATTCCCCAACAACTACAAACTCCAAATCAGACACATACATATTTTTGATCCTCTCATCTTTAAGAATAACTCTCTTAGACTTTAAGCATGACACAGTACAGTCATCAGATGAGAATTTAACCTTATTACCTTTGTCACAGATTTAAGAAACACTTAGAAGACTTTACTTTAGTCCATTCACATAATACACATCTTTTGTTACTTGATTAGGTGATTTTAAAACCTTTTCCACACCATGAATATAACCTTTTTTACCATTTCCAAAAGAGACACCTCCACCTTGAAGTGTCTTGAGATAAAGAAAGCAGTCAGTCCTCCAGTCATGTGCTTTGAATATCCACTATCTATGAACCAGTTCTAACTGCATTCCCTTTCTCCTACCTGAAAACATAGTTATTTGTTAGATTTGGGAATCCATTTGAGTTTGAGTTCCCAATAGAAAGGCAAAGGTATGATAAAATCTTTCCTGTCCCATCTAGGTAGAGAATTCTTCTTCACTTTTTTCAATAGCATAGAACCCTTAGGATAATAATTCTCCTACTGGATGTATTTAGTCCTGCTAATTCTAGCTCTAAGCCAATACTTATAAGTTTCCTTCAAGTGTCCATCTCTTCCATAATAAGTACATAGAGGTTTATGGACCATGTTTTTAATACCATGAACAACTTTTCCTTGAGACCCAAGTGATTGGCCTTTACACTGATATCCAAGGAATTTATAATTATTGATACCCTGACTAGTTAAATTAGAAAGGATTGAGAGAATATGGTTCATTTTAGTAATTTGTTAAGTTCTTCTCCTATACGGACCATGTCCTTCTCTAACTCTCCATTCTATGGAGTTCAGTCATAAGGTGCTTTTGAGAATCCCTCAATTTTTCTTCAAGCTTAATCTATAGCCTTGAAGCTTTTTTTTCTTTATCATCAGAATCATTTACTCTTTCTAGTTGACTCATTAAAGTCAGATTTTTAGATTTTAATTTTGTAAATAGTTTTTCTATTTTAGATATCTGTAGAGTTAAAGTAATAAATTCACGCTCTTAATTTTCTACTTTCTCTTCTAGAGCATTTTTCTCAACAGTCAGTTCACACACAAACTCAAACAACATATTTGTAAGTTTCTTTATCTTTATAGCAGAGAAGTTATCTAAATTTTCCTTAATGTTAGAGAGAGTTACCTCCTTTTCTTTTTCATCTTCTGTTTATTCCATAAAAGAAAATAAGGAATCATAGATTATCTCACTATCTTCCACAGTAAGAATAAAAACATCTGCAGACTTTTTAGCTTTATCAGATTCACTAGAGAAATCTCCCCAAACTGCCAAGGCTTGCCTCGCTGCATAATCAGCTATAGCCTTTTATCTTGATTTTATAGGACTTGGTCCCTATTCTTTCCTTTGTCACCTCTTGTCATTAGATATCCTTGATACTCCATTTTGTGCATTGAAGAGTCCTTAATGAAATGCTCAGGACTTCCACATTTGTGACAAACCTCAATAGTTCCTTTCTTTTTGCTATTACTTCCACTTATTTAAAATTCGCCACTTTTCTTTATAGCTCTAACAATCCTTTTTGCAAAATAGGCAACATCAGTGTCTTCTTCACTTAAATCAGATTTTAAAGCCTTTAATGCCAAAGAGTTTTCTCTTTTTGCTTTCTTCTTATCTTGCCCTTACTACTTCTTGAGTTCATGAGTCTTCAGATTACCAATAAATTCATCCATTGTGAGAGTTTTAAGTTTCTTGCCTCAGTGATAGCATCAATTTTGCTTTCCTAGGATTTAGGAGGAACGTCTAGAATTTTTATCACTTGTTTATATAAAGAAATAACTTCTCCTAGGCAGTGCAAATCATTAGTGATTGAAATGAATCTATTATGCATCTGTTGGATAGTTTCTCCTTCTTTCATGGTGAAGGTTTCATACTGAGTAGTCAACATATCAACATTTGAATCCGTTACATCAATGGTTCCTTCATGAGCAGTCCTCATGCAATCCTAGATTTTCTTAGCATTTTCAGAAGTAGATATCCTGTTATATTCATCAGGTCTTATGTCACAGAAAAATAATTTCTTTGACTTGTAATTCTTCTTAACTTTCATTCGATCTTCACTATCAAACTCTCTCCTGGTTTTGATAACCATCCTTGTTATGTCTCTTTCTTTAACCTCTCTAACAGTCATATGAGGACTATCAAGTATTATATGCATCAGCTCACCGTCCTCAGCCATAATAAAATCATACACCCTGTTTTTTCACCACCTATAGTACTACCCATTAAAGCGGGGTGGTCTAGTGGTAGATTACCCTTTTTCTAAATTAGGTGAAGCAGCCATGATCACTGAATCACTTTAGGTATGAAACTTTTAGAGTGATCATGCTCTAATATCAATTGTTGAAATATGATGGGTTGCACCACACTACGAGAGACCAGGTCCCTTAAAGTCAGAAACAAGAAATAAATCAGTAAAGTAGTAAGGAAACCTCCTTGCTCAAGGAAGGAAAAACCATGGCTTTCCCTAACAAGCACACAACAATCCACTATAATTAAACTCATGATTATAGACTAGTAAAACGCACCAAGAGTACACCCTGGGCTCCATACGGTGCTTACAGTACTAAGGGACCACAAGCTAATCCATGAGCTAACACATGCTGTGAGTACTGAATAATAATAATAAAATACATGTATGGAATATCTGAATATGCCATAAGGTTTTAAATACTAAAACTTCTTTGAATTATAAATCTAGAAACATCAGTCTGAGAACAACTATCTGAAACTGATAAAAATAATGACAAAACTAACTGTCTGTTTGAAATGTTTGAAACTGACTGAATATAAGTTGATGGGACAGGTCCCAACTAACCCAACTAGCTACTGAACTGAAAGAATGAAAATAAATATAGTCTACCCTCGAAACCTCGAAATATGAGGACTCACCACTACTACGACTGATAATCTAGAATGTCTATGTGTGATGTGGGAATTGAGCATTCAAACCTATGATATGATACATAATAGCACAAGAAATGAGTATGAGATCGTTACTTTAGATTTATTGGTACGCCAAATAAGGTAGGCTGATATGCATGGTTTTATATGCAGGAGTAATAATTGACTGAATTAATAAAATGAAGTACTGAATAAAATGCATGAAATCTGTAAATGCTGAGAATGCATGAACAAGAATAAAATATGTTATGAATATAATCTATAAACTGAAATACTAAAATCTGATAGCTGAATAACTGATATCTGTATGCTATGGTCAAGGAATACTGAAACTGAATTACTGAGCAGATTACTGGACCGAGACTGTAGGAGCTATTATTTAATCATCATACCCCAATTAAGAGGTAATTGGGATCCAACCTGTAAACCCAGTTGGAAGGGTGTCAGTACCGTGCGGGTAATAATACTGGCTGCATGGATCCTCTAAAGTGAAGTCCCAAAGGACTAAAGAGTCACCCTCTACTACAGGTTCTCTGTTGAGATATATGTCACCCTCAACTGGCAGTTTAATATATCTAACCTACACTGGCTACGTAGTTATGGAACGCAGGGACTGCTACTAAAGTTTCCACCCTCAACTAGCAGGTGAGCCCCCATCCCTGGGTTCGCTTAGTGCTAAATCCTACTCCTAACTGAACTGACTCGGAATACTGAACTGATCTAAAATTAACTGATTATGATAATTGACTGAACTAATAATGCTCATAGCATATTCTAAAACTATTCTGAAGATACTGAGACTAAGTAAACATCTATGTTTTTTGGTTCATAACCCCAAGGACTTGAGAGCAGTAATAGTTAAATAGTGCTAAAACTTTGGGGAAATAATATGAAAGCATTATACAAAATTCATTCTTGTAAGCATTTCATCAAATATTTGAAATGCATGGTTTAAGCTAAGCATAGGAATAGTTTAAAGCTTGTCGAAATAGAATGGTTTTGTCATCATGATTACTGATTATGATTTAAATCCGCAAATAGCATTGTTCGAAAGTGTGGAGTTCAATAATAACAACAATTTCATGTAAGCATGGTATAAAATTACGATTCATGGGAATTCATGTTTAAAATTACAATTACTTGTAAAGATCACTACTTGGAATTTAAAATTTGATACTTGGACTCCATAGGTGAAAAGTATCATGAATGAACATCTAACAAATTGGGTTGATGAATTCGTCAGAATTAATGGAATTAATGGTTAATTCTTGAGTTTTGATCTTGAACTTTGAAGGCTAGGGTTTTTATTCTTGAAGAGGGCTACTTTAATTTTGAGAGATTGTGAAATAATGAGCAAATAATGCTCTATTGGGACATAAATCTCATGTTTGGATGGATTTGGGTCTATGGGAAGAGACCAAACAGTCCTTGGAAATTAAATCACAAAATTGGAAAATCCAAATTTTGGCCTTTGGCGCGACGCGGTGCTATAGCGTGCCACTAAAAAATTGACAATTCCTATTTTGCCTAACGGTGCGACGTGGTGCTATCGTGTTGCACCCCTGGAAACGAACAATCCCCAACTTGAAGCTTGGCGAGATGCGATGCCAATCGCAGTGCCCCACTGAAAAAGGACAATTTCAAAATGACCCCTTGGTGCGATGCTGTGGCAATCGCGGTGATACACTAAAAATGGATGAACGTGATTTTGGCCATCACTGCAACATAGCCTTATCATGTTGGGCTACTATTTTGCACTAAAAGTTCTAAAACTTCTCACCCGAGTATCAGATTTGGGCAAATTTGGTATCGTTGGAAAGCTAATTCAATTTCCTATCATTTGGTGGGTCTTACTATGTAAAATAATTAGTATATAAAAATATGTGCTCATTTGAATTTGACTAAAGCAATATTCTTCTAAAAATTTCAATCGGTAAGGAATGTTTTGATTTGCCTAATAGATGGGAGTTATTTTGAGGCCTTAATATACATTAAACTCACTCATAAAACTATCAAAGAACTATTATGTACTATTCATGAGCTTGGAATATGGAGGTAATAGTTGTTTGGATTTTTGGTGTATTACAATATCTTTCCTTAGGAACATTCATCCTCGAATAAGACTGGTTAAGCTAAAAACACTGAGGAACTGAGATTATATGCTGAATATATGTGATGAAAATATGATTACATGGATGAGTCAGAAACATGACACATGAATGAACAGGTACTGTGAATGCATAACTGACATAAGAATGATATACAACTGAAATTGAGCATGGAGAAGAGAAATTCTAAGAAGATTGTTACCTTAAGATGGGTCTGAGTTTGCGGAGAAAAGATGAGGGTACTTGGTCCGCATATCTTATTCTTTTTCCAAAGTTGCACCCTCCACAGAATGAATTTTCCAAAGAACTTTGACTAGGGGAACCTTTTTGTTCCTTAGTCTACGAATTTGTCGATCAAAGATTTCGATCGGAATTTCTTTGTAAGAAAGGCTGTTCTGAACATCTATGCTTTCTAAGGGAACGACAACTGCTAGGTCTCCAATATACTTCTTTAACAAGAATATATAGAATACTAGGTGCACTGATGCTAAGTCTGCAGGCAACTCAAGCTCATAAGCCACCTTTCCAAAATGGCTCATAATTCTATAAGGGCCAACATATCATGGACTAAGCTTCCCCTTCTTACCAAACCTCTTCACTCCTTTCATGGGAGAGATCTTCAGATATACAAAATCACTAATCTCAAAATCAAGATCTTTCTTTCTCACATTTGCATAAGATTTCTATCAGCTCTGGGCTTCCTTAAGACTCTCCCTAATCAACTGTACAACAACAACAACAACAATAACAACAGTCCCAATGTATTCCTATAAAGTGAGGTCTGGGGAGGGTAAAAGTACGCAGTCCATACCGCTACTTTCAAGGAAGTATAGAGGTCCCTAATCAACTATACTTTCCCTAAATCCTCAAACACTAAGTCAGGCCCTATCAAAGAGGTTTCTCCTACTTCAAACCAACAAATCAAAGATCTACATCTCCTTCTTTGTAGAGCCTCAAATGTAGGCATCTAAATACTGGAATGATATCTATTATTATACGTGAATTCAATCAAGGGAAAGTGGTCCTTCCAACTGCCCTTAAAGTCAACAACACACGCTCTCAGCATATGCTCAAGGCTCTGAATGGTCCTTTTTGCCTGACTATCTGTCTGAGGGTGGAAGGTTATACTGAGGTGAACTTGAGTACCAAAACCCTTATGAAAAGCTTTCAAAAAGTGAGAGGTGAACTGCGTAACTCTATCAGAAATAATGGACAATGGGACACCGTGGAACCTAACCAACTCTTTAATATAGAGGTTAGCATAGTCCTCGGCTGAATAAGAAGTGTAAACTAACAAGAAATGGACAGATTTGGTCATCCTGTCTACAATGAACCAAATTGAATCATGTTGCTAACGTGTACGAGACAGACCTATCACAAAATCCATATTCACTACCTCCCACTTCTAAGTGGGAATACTGAAATCTTGTATAGATCCACTAGGCTTCTGATGTTCATTCTTAACCTGCTGACACGTGGAGAACTTAGCCACAAACCCTGTAATATCCTTCTTAATCCTACTCTACCAAAAGATTTCCCATAGATCGTAGTATATCTTCGTGGTCCCTAGATAAATCGAGTAACGTGCACCATGTGCTTCTGCAAGAATTCATTGTGTTAACTCATCGACACATGACACATATAGTCTACCCTGGTAATGCAACACACTATATTTACCTTAGGAGAAAACCTCAACTTTTTGATCTCTGACTAACTCCTTCAGTTTCACCAGACTAGGATCCTTATCCTATTTTTCTTTCACTTCAGTAACCAAAGAAGATTCCAAACTATTCCAAACCCAAACACTACCCTCAGCTGAATCAACGAAATGAACACCTAACCTGGCAAGCTGGTGAACTTTGTAAACTAACTTCTTCTTATTATCCTCAACATGAGCAACACTACCCTTAGACAGTCTACTTAGGGCATCTGTCACTACATTGTCCTTGCTCGGGTGATCCAAAACACTCATATCATAGTTTTTTAACAACTCTAACCATCTCTCTGATGCAGATTCAAATCCTTTAGTGAAAACACATACTGCAAGCTTTTGTGATCTGTTAACACATCAACATGCACCCCATATAAATAATGCCTCTAAATATTTAAGGCAAACACAACAGCTGCTAACTCAAGATCATGGGTAGGGTAATTATTTTCATAGGGCTTAAGTTGTCTAGAGGCATAAGCCATAACCTTAACCTTCTGCATCAAAGCACACCCCAAACCAACTCTAGAAGCATCACATTACACAATAAATCCATCTAAACTATCTGGCAGTGTCAAATTGAGGTTGTGGTGAGTCGAGTTTTCAACTCCTGAAAACTCTTATCACAGGAATCTGACCACTGAAACTTAACTTTCTCCTTAGTCAATCTGGACATGGGGGATGTGATGGATGAGAATTCTTCAACAAACCACCAATAATAGCTAGCCAAACCCAAGAAACTCCTGATATCTGATGGAGAGATCGGTTTGGGCTAATTTTTCACTTCTTTGATCTTTTGAGGATCAACTCTAATGCCATCATCGAAAATAATATGTCTAATAAAAGCTACTGATCTTAGACAAAATTCACACTTATTGAATTTAGCGAACAACTGATGGCTTTAAGAGTCTGCAATACTATTCTGAAGTGTTTGTATGATCATTTTCGTTACGGGAGTAGAAAAAAATGTTATCAATGAAGACTATGATGAACATGTCCAAGTACTGCTTGAACACTCCGTTCATCAAGTACATAAAGGTTGTTGGGGTATTCCTGAGACCAAATGACATAGCTAGAAACTTGAAGTGACTATACCGTGTTCTAAAAGCTATTTTTAGAATGTCACATTCTCTAACTCTGACCTGATGATAGCTGGATCTGAGGTTTATCTTAGAAAATAACTAGCACACTAAAGTTGGTCAAATAAGTCATCAATTCTGGGAAGTGGATATTTGTTTTTAATTGTAACTTTGTTCAACTGACGATAGTCAATACACATTCTAAGAGAATTGTCCTTCTTATACACGAACAGAACTGGTGCGCCCCTACAGGGTGACACTGGGCCTAATGAATACCTTATTTAGGAGATCTTTCAACTATTCTTTCAACTCTTTAATTTCGGCTGGAGCCATTCTATATGGAAGAATAGAGATAGGTTGAGTATTTGGAAGAAGGTCTATTCCAAAGTCAATTTCCCTTTTGGAAGAAACTCCAGGAAGATCTTTGGGCAACACAATGGGATTTTCCCTCACAACTGCAACTGACTCAAGATTTGGAGTCTCGAAATTAGAGTCTTTGAGTTGGACAAGATGATAAATACACCCATTAGATATCATTTTTCTCGCTAAGGTACTAAACAAGCTGACCCCTAAGAGCTGTAGTACTACCCCTCCATTCAAGGACTATTTTATTTGAAAACTGAAAATGAACTACTCTGTTTCTATAATCAACAGAAACATAGCATGAGTGGATCCAACCCATTCCTAGAATGATGTCAAAATTTGTCATCTCTAACTCCACAAGATCAACTAAAGTGACTTTCTGAGATATTGTGACCAAACAGTTCCTGTATACCTGCCTGGCTATAAAATAGATACCTACTAGGGTAGATACTAAAAAAGACTCTGGTAAGATTTTAGGACTGACTTCGAAGTTGACGGGTAAATAAGGGGTAAAAAAAAAGAGAAGCTTCAGGGTCTAATAAAGATAAACATGTAAATAAAAGACTTATAACGTACCAGTAACCACATCAGGAGAATTTTATTGATCTTGTTGGGACTGAAGTACATACAATCTATTTGGACGCTAACCAATGGTAGCTGATGATAGGCGAATTTACACTCCTAAAGTTCTATAATGTACCCATATTTTAGCTAAGTTTTGAGGACAAAATATATAATTCATGCACTTTTAGTCCTTTTTCCTGTAAGTGAGCTAACAAACGTGATTAGCAAGTTTTCAGGTACAAATGATGCAGATTTCAGCATTTTATGGATAACTTGACGCCAAAGAAAGCTTCACGAAAGAAGGAAGGGAAAGCTTGGATGCCAAGGACCAAAAGTGACACATGGGAAACCTGTCCTGGGCAAAAACAACAATTCTAAAGACTTTGGGGATTAGCAGTAACTTATTAGGATTAGGATAATGATGCAGTAACCCAGTAGGAATGGGTTGAGTAATGCAGTAACTTATTAGGATTAGGATAATGATGCAGTAACCCAGTAGGAATGGGTTAAGTAATGCAGTAGCTTAGTAGGAATAGGATATGGGTGTTATAAATACCCTATTTTGCTAGAGATTTTTATTCATTCCCTCATTACATCAATTCCCATCCATCCACCATCCATCCATCCATCAAAACAATTCTCCACCACCCTCATCCCTATTCCATCCTTCCCCTTTCTTTATTAATTCATTGTTGACATTATTTTTATTAAACATGGGAGAGGTTCAAGACGAAGCTTATGCGGTGCCCAAACCATCATATGACCAATGTTCACCTAATGGAGATACTATACAGATCTTCGAATTCAATAACTAAACCAGTGGTGGATAATGCGGCTGGAGGATCATTTATGGATCTCACCTTTGGTCAGGCAAGCAATATGCTAGATCAGATGATGAAGCAAAGTAGAGCTTGGCATACCAGGGATTCTGAGGTAGCAAGCCCCACTTTATCTATTGGCATAACTACAGACCAAAGGAGAAGAGAAGAAGAACGTGATCAAGATATGGCGCACCTAAAAACACAAGTGGATCTTCCTACAAAACATCTATTATCAGGGAAGACCAAAAAAGTCAAAGCTGTTGCGTCAAAAGAAAGAGAGGAATCTGATTTGGAAGAAGAGGCCAACTACTTAAACAATCGGGGGGGGGGGGGGTTCCCAAGGAAACCAAGGTCAGAACTATTATGATAAATCTGGAAACAAGGACCAAGGTAGTTGGAAGAACAAGAATGACAAGAGTGGTTTGTATGTTCCCCCAGGAAGACGTGATGCCACTACATCTGGTTCTGGAAATATGGAAGATATGATGGCTAAACTATTGAAAGGAGTGGAAGCAACCAACGCAGGAGTAACGGAGGTAATAAATGATCTGTCCTCAATGAAGCAATTGGTTGGCTCACATTCCACTTCAATAAAGCAAATAGAGCAGCAATTGAGCCAACTTTCCGCAGCACTCAATCAAAGAAAGGCTGTCACTTTACCCAGCGACACCGTGCAAAATCCAAGGAATGATGGATTATGCATGGCTATTACCACTCGAAGTGGTAAGGTGATGGAAATTTCATCCAAAGGAAAGCTAGTGGTCAAC
The DNA here is from genome assembly GCA_030864225.1 of Capsicum baccatum var. pendulum. NCBI lineage: Eukaryota > Viridiplantae > Streptophyta > Magnoliopsida > Solanales > Solanaceae > Capsicum > Capsicum baccatum. The sequence goes on along the minus strand of CM061558.1, from coordinate 65,682,020 downwards.
GATATAGCGGACAACGATGATAAGGCCAATGGAGAAAATGCAGTAGAAGCCAACCACGACATCTATGATGTCACCCCTAGTAGGTTGCAGCCTGAAAAGACCAAAATACGGAAGCAAGAGGAGAAGAAAGCCGTGGAGAGAACAATCCTACTTCCACCACCACCTTTTCCTCAAAGATTGCAAAAAAAGACGAATGATACAAGGTTCAGCAAATTCATGACTATGTTAAAGCAGCTGACCATTAATGTTCCGTTGGTGGAGGAACTAGAACAAATGCCTGGGTGCGCGAAATTCATGAAAGACCTTTTAACAAAGAAACGGGCGATAAGCTATGAGCCGGCAGATAATGTTCACCATTGCAGTGCAATCGCTACAAGATCGCTAGTTTAGAAAAAGGCTGACCCTGGTTCCTTCACTATTCCTTGCACTGTTGGATCTTTGAACTTTGCCAAGGAATTGTGCGATCTGGGTGCTAGCATCAATTTGATGGCACTATCTGTCTACAGGAAGTTGGTGTTAGGCGATTCGACACCAACCAATATGAGGCTCGTGATGGCTGATAGGTCGGTAAAACGACCTGTGGGTATCTTGAATGATGTGTTGGTGAAGGTTTCTTCATTCATATTTCCTGTAGACTTCTTTATTCTGGATTGTGAGGTGAATTTTGAAGTTCCCATAATCTTGGGACGTCCTTTCCTTGCAACAGGAACTGTTCTCATTGACATGAGAGCTAATAAGCTTTTATTTCGGTTGAATGACGAAGTGGTCCGTTTTGATATATGCAAAGAAATGAAGCAACCCAGCAATATGAATGTGTTATCTATAGCTGATGTTCATTATGAGGATAAGAAAGCATTATCTGTAGCAAAACAGCTTACTGTTGAGCCATTGTCTGCTGCGCTACTGAATGTTAAGCATAAGGATGATGAAGGTTATAAAGAAACTACATGTGCTCTAACAGAAATAGGGTCCTATTCTCATACTCCTAAACAGCCGGACCTTGATCTTAAGAATCAACCGTCACCAACAGCGAAGACTTTCACTAAAGAGCCACCAATGCTAGAATCGAAAGAGCTCCCCGATTATCTAAGGTATGTGTTCTTGGAAAGTGGAAATATACTTCCGGTAAGTATGGCGGATAATTTAAGTGAACAGCACGTAGAGACTCTCATCTCTGCTCTAAAGATATACAAGAGAGCCATGGGTTGGACTATTGATGATATAATTGGTATCCCTCCCGGGATAGGCATGCACAAGGGTCATCTCGAAGAAGATTGCATGCCTACAAGTAAGCCTCATTGTCGTCTGAATCCATTCAGAAAATGATCCACCATCTATCTCGATGAAGTCTAAGTAATCGAGATAGCTATGTCGTGCCGCGATAATAAATCAAGCGCATGGTGGGAGGCAACCCATCGTTTTTCATTTTTTTTCTTTCTTTCGTTCTACTAATTGTTTGCTTTTGATAAATAAAAATCCAAAAAGAAGAGTCGTTCCACGACCAAAACTAAGGCGCTTGATGGGAGGCAACCCATCGTTCTAATTGTTTTTGTTGTCTTTGAGCAAGTGTAGGTACAAGAGGTGTCAAAGAGGAGGTCGGTTGCAAATTTTGATTTGGACGTATTGCATGTTAAAGGTGGTAAGTTAGGAATGAAGAAGCAAAAGGATATGGATTGGGCATTGCTTATGAAAATATAGGCAACGAACAAGGCTAGGCCTATGTAAAACTAGGCCACGAACAAGGCAAGGAATATACTATGGCCTAAGCTCTCGGAATCTAGTGTGCCATAGCATAGACGCCGCCCATGCCCAAGTATGCCATAGCATAGGCGCCGCCTATGCCAATGCCTTTTGTCTCTGAATCTCATATGCCATGCAAAAGGCGCCGCCTATGCCTAACAATGCCATGGCATAGGCGCCGCCTATGCCAAGCATAGGCAAAGCATTAGGCGCCGCCTATGGTCACTTTTTGTCTCCAAATCCAATTTTAAATGGGTCAAAACCCGTCCCAAGCTTGTCCTATAAATAAGAGACTTAGTCTTAGACCAAAAATACATTGCAAACTTAGCGTAAGCGCCGCCTACCTCTCCAAATCCTCTCAAAAATTTTCCTTTTGCTCTTTAACTTTGCAAGAACATCATCCAAAGTCATCAACCAAGTAAGTACTTCTTTGTTCTTCATTTATATTCCGTAAGTACTACACTACTACGCCTATAATGAATTGTTAAATCTTGAAATAGTAGTAGTGATTTGGATGTGCTTGGTTTGTTATGATACATCTAATTGAGTGAAAGAATACATGTGGTTGATCTTAACATGTTTCCAACTTGGATTTGATTTTGATGCACTGTCATACTTTTGCGGAATTAACATGGTCAAGAAAATTGCAAAATATTGTCAATAGAAATCTTACATGTTGGAATGACTTGTTCATCGAGATAAGAATTATGGTTGACTACCAACATATGAGGTTGTGATTATTTCTAGATGCTATACCTTGATCCAATCACTATGTAGTAAGTCTTGATATATCAAACATGAAAGTATTGCCATGATTTCAAGAAGTATGACTGCAGTGATTATATTATTGGAATATAGCGCCTAAAACGTATATCGATGAAGTCTGAGTAATCGACAAACATTCACTTCACTAGTTGATGCCAACAAACTAAGTGTGGGGTGGTGCCACTACTGCCTATTTATTGATTGTATCCACCGAGATGATGCTAACTTGACTATCATTATAATCTCAGGTACAATGGCACCCAAAGCAAGACAAGGCAAAGATAAAGCAACCACTTCGCAAAAAGGCAAGAAAAGAGGCCGAAAAGAGCAAGGAGAATCATCCTCGCTGCAAGTACCACGCCGTATGTTCGGAATTAAATGGGTCCTCAAGGAGGAAGCAAAGGAGTGGTATAGGAACAAGAAAGAGAGAAAATATGTTCATGTGGACCTGATACACAAAGAAAGCCTAGCAAAGAAAGAGCCGCGCATGTTGGCCAAGATAATGGCGTTACATCTTGATTTCATCTTCCGCGATATGGGAGAGTTCAATCTTGATTTAACACGAGAATTCTATGCCAACTGGTCACCAAAAACCACAGGAAGCGAGGTTAAGATTCGGGGCCAAGTTTTACAACTCAATGCGGATTTCTTCAACTCCTTTCTTGGCTTGCCTGCTATTGATCCATCACCATTCAAAGAGCTGTACAGTAGACCTCCATATAGAGCCATTCGACACACACTCTGTGGAACAAGGTCCATGGCACGGTGGAGTAGACACAAGGACACCGGACGACACAACACCTTCCCATATGCTCCTTTGAATAGAGAAGCAAGAATATGGTTGTGCATAGTCCACTCTTGCCTAATTCCAGGGACTCAGTACATAAAGATAACACGAGATAGAGTGTGCTTGGTATATGCATTAATGACGAATGTCCCTATCAACATTAGGGCAATTATTCGATCCACAATGCGGAAAGCTAGGCTACACAAGAGGTCCCACTTCAGTTTTGGCAATCTATTGACCGCAATATTGAGGAAGGAAGACATCGAAGAGGAACTGGCTGATCATAAACTCCCACACAACCCAAAGAAGGTTAACCTCACGAAGGTTAAGGATGCTGAAACTACGCATGACATCAACCTTACCACTTTAGAAAGGCATGCTCGAGATGAGAGTTTCTTTCGCCATCTTTATGGCATGACTCGGTTTACAATGATAAGCGGTGGCCGTGTTCCAACTACTGTAGAGCTCCAACAGCTGGATTATGACTACCCAATGAATGAGCACGCGAAGGCGATGTGTGGAGTAGGTACATATTTTGAGGAGCCTCTTGATGACGATGTGCCTACTGATGATGATCGACGAATGCTAGACTCCAACGTGGAGGAGAATTCTAATGACGTCGACTCCAATGATGATTCCGACGAAGGGGGTATGACCCCAGACATAGAGGAGGAGTCCGACTAACCAGGTTTTTCTTATTTATTTTCCACTGAGGGCAGTGTGTCCCGTCTAAGTGTGGGGTGCTGGTATTTTCATGCTAACCTTCCTTATCTGCATTTGCTTATTTATGTGTGTTTTGCTTATTTATGTTTGTTTGTTTTAATTTTTTTTAGGAATTTTTTTTTTGGTTAACAAAATTTGCATAAAATCGTTCTGATAGGCAGCATGGTATTATGACAAGAGTCTGTGATAAAATCATTACTATTGAGACGTTTAGGCTCTAAGTGTGACTCACTGTGTGATATCTATGTGGTTTAATTCCTTCATCTGTTGGGTCAAGAGTCTATACTGCTTCCAATAAAGTCTACCATGTGCCTTGTGTGTGTGAGATGATAGTATATTCTATGTTTGTTGCTGATGCTAGAACTTGCCTGGTATGTATGTAAAGCAAAATAAAGAGTGTGAGTTTAGGAGATGATTTAGGCATTTCTTTGGCAACCTATGATTGTTTACCTTCATTTTATCTACCCATGGACATCATCATAGATAACCCTCTTTGAGCCTTTAGCCTATTTTCTTTGACAACCTCATATGTAAGCCTAATCCATTTTTTCAAGACCATAATTTGATCCAAATTCCTAAGTGCTTTAAATTGTACAGTCATGTGACAAAATAAGCGGAAATTGGATGAGTGTGATGCCTTAGAATGTATTGGTGCTTGAATTCATTATGAAAAAAATTGCTATCATAGAGGTGTGTTATGAAAAGAAAAATGATGAAAACTAAAAAGTTAATTCTGTTCAAAATTGAATAACAAAAGAGGTGAGAAGGGATGGTAGATAAAAGGAGAGTAGAGAAGTTGTTTAAAAGAAAGTGATAATGGCATAATGTGATGTATTAAAGTGCTTAGGAACCTAGTCACTATTTCTGGCCAAAATAGTCCTACCCGTCTCTTATCCTACATTACAACCTGTAAAAGACCTATTTGATCCTAAGCTTAGCACTCTGATATTTAGTGGAGCATTACACTAAGGGCAAGCCTATGGTCATCAGTTGCAACATATGAATTCTTTGTGAGAGTGAGAGCAAGGAAAATCTTATACCCGTGTTTGAAATAAATACAATACTTGTGAGTGATTATGGGTAATATATTGTGAGACACACATGGTTGATGTGTTTTGGGTAGTTGTGTATTATTCTTTGTACCTTAACCTTTGAAGACGAACTAACCATCATCATGAGTCTATATTAGAGGTTAAAATTGTTTCTAGTAATGATCAGAAAACTACTCTTTGTTAATGATTGCTATGCTTGTCTTGATGAATATTTTGTGTTGCTAATGTGAAACCCTAAGTAGATGTTTAGATGGACATGATATTTTATTCGAGGATGAACAAAGCTTTAAGTGTGGGGTGTTGATGATAGGCGAATTTACACGCCTAAAGTGCTATAATGTACCCATATTTTAGCTAAGTTTTGAGGACAAAATATATAATTCATGCACTTTTAGTCCTTTTTCCTTAAGTGAGCTAACAAACGTGATTAGCAAGTTTTCAGGTATAAATGATGCAGATTTCAGAATTTTATGGATAACTTGACGCCAAAGAAAGCTTCACGAAAGAAGGAAGGGAAAGCTTGGACGCCAAGGACCAAAAGTGACGCATGGGAAACCTGTCCCTGGCAAAAACAGCAATTCTAAAGACTTTGGGGATTAGCAGTAACCTATTAGGATTAGGATAATGATGCAGTAACCCAGTAGGAATGGGTTAAGTAATGCAGTAACTTATTAGGATTAGGATAATGATGCAGTAACCCAGTAGGAATGAGTTAAGTAATGTAGTAGCTTAGTAGGAATAGGATATGGGTGTTATAAATACCCTATTTTGCTAGAGATTTTTATTCATTCCCCCATTCCCATCCATCCACCATCCATCCATCCATCAAAACAATTCTCCACCACCCTCATCCTTATTCCATCCTTCCCCTTTCTTTATTAATTCATTGTTGACATTATTTTTCATCTATTCGACTTTTAATTTTACAGCAAGAGAATCGCTATTTTGCAAGGAATTCACGCCTAAAGCCATACCACACCATACTACACGTGAGATCTTTATTGTGGTATAATGATAATGTCTATTGTGATTTCCATCACACTCATAAGTAGCTAAAATTTTCTGTTGGGGTTATGGAAGCCGTATGAGATACTATCTATTGCTATGAGTTTGTGAATTCACAACACGTATGCTGCTTATATCATTATTCTCTTCATCTTAATGCAAATTCTTGTGGTTGCAAACGCATAGAATACACCAGTATAGCATTAACTTGTTCGAAAGAAAAGTTATATGTCTGGAAAAGAGATAATGTCAAGGTAATAGGGCACCAAACCCTATTAAAAAGTTAGTGCCGTAACTGTATTAACCTCTTGGAAAATTTGTACCATTTGATACGCTTTAAGCTCGAAAGAGTTAAAGTGAAATAGTCCTTGTTAGGTCGAAAGACGCTTGGATTTACCATAGAATACAATTCTCTATAAGCACATGTATGTCTGAATTCCGCATAACTCATAGCCAATAGAGACGTATAACTCATAAGGTGGACATAAGCCCAACTTTCAATTCTCATTGATCAACAACCTACCAAGCAAACCATTTTTACTCTTCTATTTTCTGCTTTTACTTTATTATTTTGTTTACATTATTTGCACATCAAAATCCCCCCTTTTACGAGACTTGCACCAAAAATCTAGTAATCTTTGCTTACTTATTGACCGACTATTCTCTGTGGGATCGATACCCAACCCAGTTGGGTTATATATTTGACAACGACCACTTTACACTCTCACGAGAGCTGTAGATTGAGCGTTATCAGTAGCACTTGAAGCGACACCTTGCTGAGTCGGCCGATCGGCTAGAACTGGGAGACGATTGGACTGACCCTGCTGACCACTCTTTGGAGAATCTTTGAATCAGTGACATGGCTTTCCATACCCAAAACATCCTTTACTACCAGCTATACAAATACCCTGATAGTTTCTACCATATTTCTAGCAATGAGGATTCGTACAAGCACTGTTAATACTTCCTTGGGACTTAGAGCCTGGTGCCATATCCTGATTGTCATTTCTAAATTTGGGCACAAGTGCACTGGCTGAAGTTGGAGATGGAACTAAATATTTTTGTTGGAACTAAGGACGGTTACCACCTTATGACCTTGGCTGATTGAAATTAAAGTTGCAAGCTACCCGTTCTAGCGCTATTGTTCTTTCTCTTTCTCTCTTTAGTCTTCTGCTCCTCAATCTATTGAGCATGGAATATAAGCCTAGATAATTCCATATTTGTAACGCCCCAAAAAATGGGTCCCAGAGCATCACACAGTGCTTGAGGTTACGAGTAGTCCCAAGCTAACCCTTTGAGCCATTTTCATTCAATTCAACACAAATCAATGGGGTTTCCATAAATAACCCTCAAATATCAACAGAGTAATTATCATCCAAGAATAAAAGAATTTTAGAAAGATAACAAAATAAAACTAATTAGTCAACTCCCAACATCTATACTAGTCTGACAAACCTCTAAGAGAATCAATAAAACCTGCTAGCCATTGAGACATGCCCCAACTGACTCATACTCAATTATCAAATGTAAATAATTCCGTCAAACCAACATCAGACATCACGTCCTCGGAACATGAGGAATCACCACAACAGAGTATGTAGAACAACGTGCCTGAAGAATCACTGTCAAACCTGGAACTGAGCACCTAAACCTATATTTCAAGAAAATGCAACCCATATCTGAAGATGTGGGTTAGTACCAAGGAAAGAAACTGAGTATATGGGGGTGTATGCAGTTTTATAAACATCAACATAATAAATATTTATAAGAAATATGCAGGATGCATGAAAGACTCACATAGCCTAAAAAAATCATCATAATCATGAGAGGATGAAATATGTACCATAACACACATGAGTCATCATATAATTCGTTAATCACTTTCAGTTCATCAAGAATATCAATTCTCATAATGTAAATATCATTTAAATATTTCAAAAGAATAACTTTCACAATTCCACATTCAAATCACTTCACCATTCACCATAGACACAAGGAAACACACATACACTGGGAGATCCTATAACCGATATAAACCATGTGAGCTACATGGAGTCTAACGTACAAACCATATTGGGGAGATCCGTCCTATCCTTGCCATCGAAGTAGGACTATCGATATCAAATCCACACAAACTAGTGATCACTATATAAATCAGTCTCAGGCTCACTCCTAGGGGGCACGTAGTTTCAGGGAATTAAGGTCGCTTTATACCTCACCTCGGTGCTAAAGATTTCTCCTGGACTTAGCTCATATCATTTCAAAGACAATATATAACAAAACAATTTCAGTAATATATAAATATAAATTGTTAAAGATTTATGCTTTATATATCCACACATGTATATTCATCTTTCAAAATCATAAACATCAAGATTTCATAATAATCATCATAAGATATGGGTTCATGCTTCAAATTCATAAAAACTCAAATAAAAATCATGCCTTTGTAAAGTAAATTACTTTTGGGCACAAGAACGAAAGAGAGTTCTTGTTGAAAAACTTCACATACCTTGAATGATGAACTTTAAATCGGTACTCGTTTTTGAGATGTTAATCGTGCCTTTGAATGATGGTTCTTGGAGTTCTTGAACTAGGAAATTGGAATCTTGAATAAATTTTCAGAATTAATGGTGAACTTTGGAGATTCATGAAGTTGGATGTAGGAGCTTAGGGTTTTCTTTTTGAGGGAATTTGATGAAATATAACATATAGTGCTTCTAATAGGCTTTAATATAGGGTTTGGATGGATTTTGGGTGAGGGGTAATGACCAAAACGCCTCTAAAAATCAAATAATTCTCGAATCTGTCCTTTGGTGGACTGTTTTGATAGTTTGAAGTAGATCAACCATAATGTTTTACTCCGATATCCAAATTGGATGAAACTAATTTCATTAGAAAGAGGACTCTCATATCTTTCCGTTGATATATAGTATCTCACCCAGATCATTGTGTACAAGGAGCTATGATCATTTGAAGTTGACCCAAAAATTCGCTTTTGGTAGGCTGAAGTAGATCGACCATAACTTTTTGATCTGATAGACAAATTGGATTAAACCAATTTCATTGGAAAGAGGAATCACAGAGCTTTCCGTTAATATATAGTAGATCACCTAGATCATTATGTAGAAGGAGTTATGGTCATTTAAATTTAGAGAAAAAATATGCCAGGCCTCAGTACTTTTTCCTGCACGTTTAACTGTTCACTACTATTCACGGTTCGATCAGAATGTTCATAACTCATCGCTCGGGTGTCTGAATCATGATGATCCACATATCATTGGAAATCTTATTCGATACTATAAGAAATGGTGGGTCATAATCTAAGACATTCCGCACGGAAAATTTATAATTCATTCTAGAAGATAGAACCCAAGATGTTTACGCACAAAATTTCAATGAAAATTTTCCCGGGGTATTACATCATCCCCCTTGGAAACACTCATCCTCGAATGACGCTAGACATGCCAATATTAGATAGGGAATAGAGCATATAGCTGAAACCATTCGTTAGACTCATCACCACATCGTTTCTCACTTCGAATGCAACATAGAATGCATAAATTCAAGAAACTACACCTGAACAAATAATGAATGACCGCTTACCTGCTACAACTTTTATCAAAAGTGCATGATTTAGGAAAGAACGGTACCTTCGGCTTGATCGGAGTTCGCTTAAAATAGGTACGGATACTTGGATCGCATATCCGCCTCAGCTTCCCAAGTTCCACCCTCAATAGATTGGTTTCGCCACAACACCTTGACCAAGGGAACTTCTTTGTTCCTTAGTCTTCGGACACACTGAAATCAAGAATCTCAACAGGAATCTCATCCAAAGAAATGTTTTTTTGAATGTGAGCACTCACATAGGAATCCACTACCACAACATCGCTAATATACTTTCTAAGCATGGAGACATGGAATATTTGACGATTAGAGGACAACTCGGAAGGCAACTCGACCTCATAAGCTACCTTACCAACACATCTAAGAATTTTGTAAGGAACAACATAACGGGGACTAAGCTTCCCTTTCTTTCTGAATCTCATCACCCCCCTCATGGGTGAAATTTTCAGATACACTAGGTCACTAACTTCAAACTCAAGGTCTCTCATTCTAACATCCACATATAACTTCTGACGACTCTGCACAGTTTTTAACATTTCCCTAATCAACTTAACTTTTTCCATAGCCTCAAATGCCAAATCAGGACCACTCACAGCCGCTTCACCCACCTCGAACCAACCTATGCGTGATCTACACTTCCTTCCATATAAGGCTTAAAATGGAGCCATGCCAATACTAGAGTGGAAACTGTTATTGTAAGCAAACTCTATCAACGGTAAGTGATCATCCCAACTTCCCTTAAAGTCAAGTGCATAAGCTCTCAACATATCCTCTAAGTTCTGGATGATCCGGTCAGCCTGACCATCGGTCTGTCGATGAAAAGCAGAACTCTAAAGCACTTGGGTACCAAGACCCTTCTGAAAAGCTTTCATAAATTACGAAGTGAACTGAGTACCCCTATCCCAAATTATAGACAAAGGAACTCCATGCAGTCTGACTAGATCTCGAATATACAATCTAGCGTAATCCTCAGTAGTATATAAAGTATGAATAGGCAAGAAATGAGTAGATTTAGTCAACCTACCAACTACAACCAAATGGAATCATGATGGCGTTGGGAAGGAGGTAAACCAATCACAAAGTCCATATTTATCTTTTCCCATTTTCAGGTGGGAATACTAAACTCTTGCATCATAACACCAGGTCTTTGGTGTTCAACCTTAACCTATTGGCATGTTGCACACTTAGCTACAAACACTGTTATATCTTTCTTCATGCCACTCCACCAAAAGATTTCCCGCAAGTCTCGGTACATCTTGGTTACACCAAGATGAATAGAATATCGTGCCCCATGCACTTCAGCCATGATCCTCTATCTCAGATCATCAACATTCGGGACATACAATCTACCCATCAGTCTTAACACACCATCTCCCCCTTGGGAGAAAACTTATACTTTTTGGTCTTTGACTGAATCCTTCAGTCTGACCAAACTAGCATCTAAGTATTGCTTTTCCTTCACTTCCGAAACCAAGGAGGATTCGTAACTACTCTGAACCCCTATACTACCTTCAGCAGATTCAAACAACCTAACCCCCATTCTTGTCAAACGATGTACATCACGAGCCAACTCTTTTTTACCTTCTACCACATGCGAAACACTACCCATGGACACTCTACTTAGGGCATCCGCCACAACATTGCCCTTGCCCAGATGGTATAACACACTCATATCATAGTCCTTTAACAATTCTAACCATCTTCTCTGCCTAAGATTCAATTCTCTCTGGCTAAACACATACTGCAGACTCTTATGTTCAGTGAAAACATCAACATGGACACCATACAAATAGTGTCTCTAGATTTTCAAAGCAAACACAACAGCAGCCAACTCAAGGTCATAGGTGGGGTAATTTTTTTTCATGGGGTTTTAACTGTCTAGAAGCATAAGCTATCACCTTACCCTTCTGCATCAATACACAACCCAACCCAACTCTCGTAGCATCACAGTACACCACAAAACTATCAACACCATCAGCAAAGTCAAAACAGGGGCTGAAGTGAGTCGAGTCTTCAACTCCTACAAACTTTTCTCACAATATTTAGACCACAAGAACTTCACTTTCTTTTGGGTCAACTGAGTCATAGGAGATGCTATAGAGGAGAAACCCTCAACAAAACGGCCGTAATAGCCAGTTAAACCCAAGAAACTTTGAATATCAGTCACAGAAATAGATCTAGGCCAATTTTTAACAGCTTTGGTCTTTTGGGGATCATCTCTAATAGCCTCAGAAGAAATGATATGACCCAGAAAAGAAACTAACCTTAGCCAAAACTCACACTTACTGAACTTGGCAAACAACTTGTGATCTCTAAGGGTTTGCAAGACAGTTCGGAGATGATCAGAATGTTTGTCCTCACTACAGGAGTACACCAGTATATCATTGATGAACATTATGACAAACATATCCAGATATGGTCTGAACACTCGATTCATGAAAGCTGCTGGGGTATTAGTTAACTCGAAAGACATAACAAGAAACTCAAAATGGCCATATAACGAGTTTGGAAAGTGGTTTGTGGGATGTCAAACTCCCTAACTTTGAGTTGATGATAGCCGGAATGAACGTCTATCTTTGAGAAATAACTTGCACCTTGCAATTGGTCAAACAAATCATCTATTCTCAAAAGGGGGTACTTATTTTTTATGGTGACTTTATTCAGTTGGCGCTAATCAATGAACATACGCAAAGGAGGAATGGAAATAGGCTGAGTATTGGGAAGAAGATCAATCCCGAACTCTATCTTTCTATCAGGAGGTATCCCTAGGAGATCATCTGGAAAGACATCAGAAAACTCATTGACGACTTTAACAGACTGGAGAGTTGGAGTTTCAAACTTAGTGTCTTTGACTCTAACCAAAAGGTAAATACACCTCTTTGAAATAAGCTTTCTAGCTTGAGGTAAGAGATAAAATGACTCTTAGGTGACACAGAATTCCCAGACCACTCAAACACGGATCCACCCAGAAACTGAAACTTGACCACTCGAGTCCAAAAATCAATAGAGGTATAAGAAGAATATCACCAGTCCATACCCAAATCACATCAAAATCTACCATGTCTAACTCAATCAGATCAACCAACAAGAATCTACGAAGAACGATAACAAGATACTTTTTATACACTTTCTGGGTAACAATCAAATCACCCACTAGGGTAGAAACTAGGATAGGCTAAGAAATAATCTTAGGACTCATTTCAAATTTCACAGCAATCAAAGGTGTAACATATGAGAACATGGATCCAGGATCCAACAAAGCATACACATCAAACTGAAATATATGAAGCATACCAGTAATAACATCGGGAGAGTCCTCCTATTCCTGGTGGGATGGTAAAGCATAGAATCTATTCTGGCACTACCTGCCAGCATTGCTAGAACAGGCGCCCTGATCTGGGGCTGGGCGAGTCGCTGGAAGTGGAGCACTAACAGTCTGAGTCTGGGTATGAGCGCGATAGACACGACGCCATTGTCCATCCTGTGGACAATCTCTAACTCTGTGATCCATGTCACCACAATGGAAACAACCACTCTTCTCACCCCAACACTCACCCGAATAAGCCCTACCACACTTAGGACACAGGGGACGATTTGGCTTACTGCCAGCACTGTACTGGGACCTGGATAACTTACTCCTACCTATCTCTAGGCACGGGAGCACTAGAAGATGACGGTGCTGGCATAGACAAATGATCCTGATACTGAGGGCGACTCTCTCCCTATGATCTAGTCTAACCCTGTCCGTGCTGCTTGGACCTAGCTCTCTTATTCCCTCTCACTCTATCTCTCTCCATAATCTTGTCCACCTTAATTTGTTGGGCATGAGTCATCAACCTAGAAAGATTTATCTCACTATTCAGCATAGCAGACCTACATTTCTTAACCACATAACTAGAAACTCCAGTCACAAACTTACTCATACTAGCTCGATTATCAGCTACTAAGTCAGGAACATACTTGGCCAACTGATTGAACTTTAGACAGTACTCCCTAACAGTCATAGAGCCTTGTTGCAGGTTCATAAACTCTTCCACCTTCGCCTCCGTCATCTCCAAAGGTAAAAATTATCCAGGAATGCATCCTGGAACTCTTGCTAAGTTGTAGGGACATCTCCCTCACCTCTACCTTTCCTCCAAGCAACAACCCAGTCATAAGAAAGGTCTTTCAACCTATACGTAGCCAACTCCACACTATGTTCCTCAGATACATGCATCACCTGAGTAATCTTCCATACCTACTCTAAAAATAACCGTGGATCCTTATCAAACTTGGACCCATAGAATTCCAGTGGATTCATTCGCATGAAGTCACGGATCCTAGAAGCAGCTGAATCACCTCCCTGCTGTTGTAGAGCTGGGGCTGGGTTGGCCTGAAAATTTGTAGTAGCAACTTAGGACAACGCTTGAAAGGCTGCCCAAAATCTAGCATAAGACACATTTTCATTCAATGGGTCAGCGAGTTGAGTTTGCTGACCATCATTATTTCTTCTCGCTCGATGTGGAGGTATATTTCTGAAAAAGGAGAGCATGAATCAATAACAGAGAGAGACACTTTAAGCAAGATAGACTTCTGAAAGAAAGAATCACACTTTTTCCTAAAATATCTTGTATCCTCTTGCTCATAGATGTGGTGAGCAACACATCAATGATCAAGACTCTACTTAACGGGGCTTGTCAGACTCCCTAGGACACCTTAAAACCTTAGGCTCTGATACCAAGTTTGTAACATCCCAAAAAATAGGTCCCGGAGCATCACACGGTGCTTGAGGCTACGAGTAGCCCTAAGCTAACCCTTTCAGCTATTTTCATTTAGTTCAACACAAATCAACGGGGTTTCCATAAATAATCCTCAAATATCAATAGAGTAATCATCATCCAAGAATAAAAGAATTTCAGAAAGATAACAAAATATGACTTATCAGTCAACTCCCAACATCTATACTAGTCTGACAAGCCTCTAAGAGAATCAATAAAACCAGCGAGCCAATGAGACATACCCCAACTGGCTCATACTCAGTTATCAAATGTAAATAATTTCGTAAAACCAATATCAGACATCACGTCCTCGAAACATGAGGACTCACCACAACAGAGGATGTAGAATAGCGTGCCCAAAGAATTACTGTCGAACCTGGAACTGAGCAGCTGAACCTATATTTCAAGAAAATACAGCCCACATCCAAAGATGTGGGTCAGTACCATGGAAAGAAAATGAGTATATGGGGGTGTATGCAGTTTTATAAACATATCATCATAAATATTTATAAGAAATATGCACGATGTATGAAACACTCACATAGCCCAAGAAAATCATCATAATCATGAGAGGATGAAATACGTACAATAACATAAGTAAGTCATCATATAATTCGTCAATCACTTTCAGTTCATCAAGAATATCAATTCTCATAATGTAAATATCATTTAAATCTTTCGAAAGAATAACTTTCACAATTCCACTTTCAAATAACTTCACCATTCACCATAGACACAAGGAAACACATAAACACTGGGAGATCCTATAACCGACATAAACTATGTGAGCTACATGGAGTCCAACGTACAACCCACGTTGGGGAGAGCCATCCTATCCTTTCCTTCGGAGTAGGACTATCGATATCAAATCCACACAAACTAGTGATCACTATATAAATCAGCCTCAGGCTCACTCCTATGGGGGCACGTAATTCTAGGGCAGTAAGGTCGGTTTATACCTCCCACTCGGTGCTAAAATTTTCTCCCGGACTTAGCTCAGATCATTTCAAAGACAATCCACACCAATACAATTTCAGTAATATATAAATATATATCGGGAGCCATCACGCTTCCCATCTATCAAAATCAACCACGTTGTGGATTTCTTTCACACTCGAGTTCAAAATAACTCCATTAAGACCAAAAGGTCAAATCATTCAAAATATCTCAAATATTCCACGTTATGTGCTTATAACACACATTTTCTCAAAAAAACATAATTTCTAATGGGGATTCACGACCCAAATATCAAAATCATGATAAATATCGTTCAAGATATATGCTTTATATATCCACAGATGTAAATTCATCTTTCAAAATCATAAACATCAAGATTTTAGAATAATCATCATAAGATATGGGTTCATGCTTCAAATTCGTAAAACCTCAAATAAAAATCATGCCTTTGTAAAGAATATTACTTTTGGGCACAAGAACGGAAGAGAGATCTTGTTGAAAAACTCCACATACCTTGAATGATGAACTTTAAATCGGTACTCATTTTTGAGATATTAATCGTGCCTTTGAATGATGGTTCTTGGAGTTCTTGAACTAGAACTTGGAATCTTGAATAAATTTACAGAATTAATGGTGAACTTTGGAGATTCTTGAAGTTGGATGTAGGATCTTAGGATTTTATTTTTGAGGGAATTTGATGAAATATAACATATAATGCTTCTAATAGGCTTTAATATAAGGTTTGGATGGATTTTGGGTGAGGGGAAATGACCAAAACACCCCTAAAAATCAAATAATTCTCGGATCTGTCCTTTGGTGGACTGTTTTGATAGTTTGAGGTAGATCAACAATAACGTTTTACTCCGATATCCAAATTGGATGAAACTAGTTTCATTAGAAAGAGGACTCTCATATATTTCCGTTGATATATAGTATCTCACCCAAATAATTGTGTACAAGGAGCTATGATCGTTTGAAGTTGACCCAAAAATTCACTTTTGATAGGCTGAAGTAGATCGACCATAACTTTTTGATCCGATAGACAAATTGGATGAAACCAATTTCATTTGAAAGAGGACTCGCAGAGCTTTCTGTTAATATATAGTAGATCACCTAGATAATTAGGTACAAGGAGTTATGATCATTTAAATTTAGAGCAAAAATACGCCAGGCCTCAGTACTTTTTCCTGCACGTTTTACTGTTCACTACTATTCACGGTTCAATCGAAATGTTCATAACTCGTCGCTCGGGTATCTGAATCATGATGATCCACATATCGTTGGAAATCTTATTCGATACTATAAGCAATGGTGGGTCATAATCTAAGACATTCCGCACGAAAAATTTATAATTCATTCTAGAAGATAGAACCCAACATGTTTACGCACAAAATTTCAATGAAAAATTTCGTGGGGTATTACATCATCCCCATTTGGAAACATTCATCCTCGAATGACGCTAGACATGCCAATATTAGATAGGGAATAGAGCATATGGCTTAAACCATTCGTTAGACTCATCACCACATAGTTTCTCACTTCGAATGCAACATAGAATGCATAAATTCAAGAAACTACAGCTGAACACATAATGAATGACAGCGGAACTGCTACAACTTTTATCAAAAGTGTATGATTTAGGAAAGAACGGTACCTTCGGCTTGATCGGAGTTCGCTTAAAATAGGTGCGGATACTTGGATCGCATATTCGCCCAAGCTTCCCAAGTTGCACCCTCAATAGATTGGTTTCGCCACAACACCTTGACCAAGGGAACTTTTTTGTTCCTTAGTCTTCAGACACTGAAATCAAGAATCACAATAGGAATCTCATCCAATGAAATTTTTTTTTGAATGTGAGCACTCACATAGGAATCCACTACCATAACATCGCTAATATGCTTTCTAAGCATGGAGACATGGAATATTTGATGAACAGAGGACAACTCGGAAGGCAACTCGACCTCATAAGCTACCTTACCAACACGGCTAAGAATTTTGTAAGGACCAACATAACGGGGACTAAGCTTCCCTTTCTTTCTGAATCTCTTCACCCCCCTCATGGGTGAAATTTTCAGATACACTAGGTCACCAACTTCAAACTCAAGGTATCTCCTTCTAATATCCGCATATAACTTCTGACGACTATGCACAGTTTTTAATATTTCCCTAATCAACTTAACTTTTTCCATAGCCTCAAATACCAAATCAGGACCACTCACAGTCGCTTCACCCACCTCGAACCAACCTATGGGTGATCTACACTTCCTCCTATATAAGGCTTCAAATGGAGCCATGCCAATACTAGAATGGAAATTGTTATTGCAAGCAAACTCTATCAACGGTAAGTGATCATCCCAACTTCCCTTAAAGTCAAGTGCACAAGCTCTTAACATATCCTCTAAGGTCTGATGATCCGCTCAGCTTGACCATCAGTCTGTGGATGAAAAACAGAACTCTAAAGCACTTGGGTACTAAGACCCTTCTGAAAAGATTTCCAAAATTGCGAAGTGAACTGAGTACCCCTATCCGAAATGATAGACAAAGGAACTCCATGCAGTCTGACTAGCTCTCGATATACAATCTAGCATAAACCTCAGTAGTATATAAATTATGAACAGGCAGGAAATGAGCATACTTAGTCAACCTATCAACCACAATCCATATTTATCTCTTCCCACTTCCAGGTGGGAATACTAAACTCTTGCATCATACCACTAGGTCTTTGGTGTTGAACCATAACCTGTTGGCATGTTGCACACTTAGCTACAAACGTTGTTATATCTTTCTTCATGCCACTCCACCAATAGATTTCCCGGAAGTCTCGATACATCTTGGTGACACCAAGATGAATAGAATATCGTGCCCCATGAACTTCAGCCATGATCCTCTATCTCAGATCATCAACATTCAGGACACACAATCTACCCATCAGTCTTAACACACCATCTCCCCCTTGGGAGAAAACCTATACTTTTTGGTCTTTGACTGACTCCTTCAGTCTGACCAAACTAGCATCTCAATATTGTTTTTCCTTCACTTCCGAAACCAAGGAGGATTCGAAACTACTCTGAACCCCTATACTACCTTCAGCAGATTCAAACAACCTAACCCCCATTCTTGTCAAACGATGTACATCACGAGCCAACTCTTTCTTACCTTCTACCACATGCAAAACACTACCCATGGACACTCTACTTAGGGCATCCGCCACAACATTGCCCTTGCCCGGATGGTACAACACACTCATATCATAGTCCTTTAACAATTCTAACCATCTTCTCTGCCTAAGATTCAATTCTCTCTGGCTCAACACATACTGCAGACTCTTATGATCAGTGAAAACATCAACATGGACACCATACAAATAGTGTCTCCAGATTTTCAAAGCAAACACAATAGCAGCCAACTCAAGGTCATAGGTGAGGTAATTTTTTTTCTCATGGGGTTTTAACTTTCTAGAAGCATAAGCTATCACCTTACCCTTCTACATCAATACGCAACCCAACCCAACTCTCGTAGCATCACAGTACACCACAAAACCATCAACACCATCAGCAAAGTTAAAACAGGGGCTGAAGTGAGTCGAGTCTTCAACTCCTACAAACATTTCTCACAAGATTCGGACCACAAAAATCTCACTTTCTTTTGGGTCAACTGAGTCATAGGAGACGCTATAGAGGAGAAAACCTCAACAAAATGGCGGTAATAGCCAGCTAAACCCAAGAAACTTCGAATGTTAGTCAGAGAAATAGGTCTAGGCCAATTTTTAACAGCTTCGGTCTTTTGGCGATCACCTCTAATACCCTCAGAAGAAATGATATGACCCAGAAAAGCAACTGGCGTTAGCCAAAACTCACACTTACTGAACTTGGCAAACATCTTGTAATCTCTAAGGGTTTGCAAGACAGTTCAGAGATAATCAAAATGTTTGTCCTCACTACAGGAGTACACCAGTATATCATTGATGAACATTACGACAAACATATCCAGATATGGTCTGAACACTCGGTTCATGAGGTCCATGAAAGCTGCTGAGGTATTAGTTAACCCGAAAGACATAACAAGAAACTCAAAATGGTCATATAAAAAGAAACAAACCACGTTGGGGAGAGCCATCCTATCCTTTCCATCGAAGTAGGACTATCGATATCAAATCCACACAAACTAGTGATCACTATATAAATAAGCCTCAGGCTATCTCCTACGGGGGTACGTAGTTTTAGGGAAGTAAGGTCGGTTTATACCTCACATTCAGTGCTAAAGATTTCTCCTGGACTTATCTCATATCATTTCAAAGACTATACATAACAAAACAATTTTAGTAATATATAAATATAAATCATTCAAGATTCATGGTTTATATATCCACACATGTAAATTCATCTTTCAAAATCATAAACATTAAGATTTCAGAATAATCATCATAAGATATGGGTTCATGCTTCAAATTCATAAAAACTCAAATAAAAATCATGCATTTGTAAAGAAAATTACTTTTGGGCACAAGAACAAAAAAGAGTTCTTGTTGAAAAACTCCACATACCTTGAATAATGAACTTTAAATCGGTACTCATTTTTTAGATGTTAATCGTGCCTTTGAATGATGGTTCTTGGAGTTCTTGAACTAGAAACTTGGAATCTTGAATAAATTTGCAGAATTAATGGTGAACTTTGGAGATTCTTGAAGTTGGATGTAGGAGCTTAGGGTTTTCTTTTTGAGGGAATTTGATGAAATATAACATATAATGCTACTAATAGGCTTTAATATAGGGTTTGGATGGATTTTGGGTGAGGGGGAATGACCAAAACGCCCCTAAACATCAAATAATTCTCGAATCTGTCCTTTGATGGACGATTTTGATAGTCTGAAGTAGATCAACCATAATGTTTTACTTCGATATCCAAATTGGATGAAACTAGTTTCATTAGAAAGAGGACTCTCATATCTTTCCGCTGATATATATTATCTCACCCAAATCATTATGTAAAAGGAGCTATGATCATTTGAAGTTGATCCAAAAATTCGCTTTTGGTAGGCTGAATTAGATCGACCATAACTTTTTGATCCGATAGACAAATTGGATGAAACCAATTTCATTGGAAAGAGGACTCGCAGAGCTTTCCGTTAATATATAGTAGATAACCTAGATAATTATGTACAAGGAGTTATGATTATTTAAATTTAGAGAAAAATTATGCCAGGCCTCAGTACTTTTTCCTGCACGTTTTACTGTTCACTACTATTCACGGTTCGATTGGAATGTTCATAACTCGTCGCTCGGGTGTCTGAATCATGATGATCCACATATCGTTGGAAATCTTATTCGATACTATAAGCAATGGTGGGTCATAATCTAAGACATTACTCATGAAAAATTTATAATTCATTCTAGAAGATTGAACCCAACACGTTTATGCACAAAATTTTGACAAAAAATTTCTGGTGTATTGCAATATCCTTAATCAACATTGTTGTCCTACACTCCTTGACCATACTGTTAGATACACCAGACATAAACTTACTCATCTTAGATCTGCTATCAGCTACCACATGAGGATCATACCTAGCTAACTAAGTAAACTTGAGGTAATACTCATTCATACTCATGTTACCCTACCTCAAGTTAATAAACTCTAACACCTTGGCTTTCCTTAGCTCCAAAGGGAAGAATCTATCTAAGAAGGCTATAGAAAATTCTTCCCATTCTATAGCCCGTGTATCTACGCCTCTATCTACCTTCCACTGCTTAAACCATATATAAGCCACATCCTGTAATTGGTAAGCAGCCAATTTAGCACTCTCACTAGAATTTACCCTTATAATATCTATTACCTTCTGCACCATCTCTAAGAATTCCTATAAATTCTCTTCAAATTTGGATCGTGAAAATAGAGGAAGATTTATTCGGGTAAAGTCCCAAATCCAAGCTACGGTAGTATTGGCCATTGGGTTGGCCAGAATAGTGGATGGACAGACATTGTGAGCTACCATATAATGGAATAAAGTAGAGTATGCATCTCTAAACTCTGCATAAGAACCATACTCATTCAGGGGATCTTTTTGAATGGGCGGAGGTGATGGTTGGTTTATGTTTCTTCTTTGATTTGTCCTTCTGGGAGGCTTGTTCTATAAACAGAAGGGATAATAGATTAGATAGAGAGTTTAACATGAGAATCATGCTCAATTGCATGACAAGAAAATTGTAAGAAGGAAAAATTAGCTTAAATACCTTGCAGTCTCTTGTCCATAAATTTGGCATGCTTCACACTTATGCACAAGACTCTACTTGACGCAACTTTCAGAATTTCTTTGAAACTTAAAAATATTGGGCTTTGATACTAAGTTTGTAACGCCCTGAGAGTACACCCTAGGCACCACACAGTGCTTATAATCCTGAGGGACCACAAGCTAACCCAAGAGCTGGCACCTGTAGTGAGCACTGAATAATAACAACAAAATACATATGCGGAATATCTAAATATGCCATAAGGTTTAAATACTAAAACTTTTATAAATCATAAATCTAGAAACACCAGTCTAAAAACAACAGTCTAAAACTGATAAAAATAATGACAAAACTGACTGTCTGTCTGAAATGTCTGAAAGCCTAAAAAACTGACTGAATATGAGTTGATCCGACAGGCCCCAACTAACTCCAACTAGCTACTAAATTGAAAGAATGAAAATAAATATAGTATATCCTCAAAATATGAGGAGTGATGATAGGCGATATTACGCGCCTATATCAAAATATTTTGCCCATATTTGTGCCATATTTCGAGAACAAATTATATATTTTATGCACTTTTAGTCCTTTTTCCTGTAAGTGAGCTAACAAACATGATTAGCAAAGTTTCAGGTGTAAATGATGCAGAATTCAGCATTTTATGGATTACTTGACGCCAAAGAAAGCTTCACGGAAGGAGAAAAGGAAGCTTGGACGCCTAAGGACCAAAAGTGACGCATGGAAAATCTGTCCTGGGCTAAAACAACATTTCTGAAGACTTTGGGGACTTGCAGTAACTTATTTGGATTAGGATAATAATACATTAACCTAGTACAATTGGGTTAAGTATTTCATTAGTCTATTTGGATTTGGATAATGTTACATTAACCTAGTACAATTGGGTTAGGTATTTCATTAGCTTAGTAGGATTTGGTTAAGTATTTCATTAGCTAAGTAGGATTAGTATATAGGTATTATAAATACCATATCATGCTAGAGATTTTGAGAGATCCATATTCATTCTTCAACTATTAATCTTTTCTACTCTTCCAACAATTCTAATCTTTCCATTAATTATATGTTTCTTCTTCTATTCATCTAGTCTTAATTTTAGCAACAAGAGAATCGTTACTTTGCCTAGGAATTCACGCCTAAATGCCTACCACCTGTGCTACACGAAATTAATCAGTATTGTGGTATGATAACAATGTCAACCGTGAGCTCCTACGCATTCATGGGTAACTAAACTTCTCTGTTGGGGTTATGGAAACCGAATGAGATACTATCTATTGCTGTGAGTTTGTGAGTTCGTGACACGTATACTGCTTATATCATTATTCTCTTCATCTTAATCTAAATTCTTTGTGGTTGCAAACGCAGGAATATGCCAGTATAACATTTAACTTGTTCGAAAAAAAGGTTATCTGTCTGGAAAAGAGATAATGTCAAGGTAGTAGGGTCCCATCCCCTATTAAACAGTTAGTGCAGTAACTGGATTAACCTCTTGGAGAATTTGTACCGTTAGACACGCTTTAAGATTGAAAGATTTAAAGTGAAATAATCCTCGAATAGGTCGAAAGACGCCTGGATTTACCATCGAATACAATTCTCTCTAAGCACATGCATGTCGGAATTCAACACACTCATAGCCAATAGAGACGTATAACTCAGAAGGTGGACATAACCCCAACTCTTCAATTCTCATTGTTTTACAACTTGCTAAACATTCTTTCTTTTTATTTTACTATTTTCAGTTTTTACTTTAATATTTTGGTTACACATTACAATTCCCCCTTTTTACGAGACTTGCACTAAAAGTCTAGTAATAGTCGCTTACTTGTTGGCCAAGCTATTCCCTGTGGGATCTATACCCAACCCAGTTGGGTTCTATATTTGCTAGCGACCGCTTTACACTCCTACGAATTCTGTAGATTGAGCGTTATCAAAAAATTGGCGCTGTTGCCGGGGAATACGAGTGTCAATTAAGTTTGTGATAATTACTAGACCCTTTGGTCAAAGATTCTTGTACTTTTACTTTTAGTTTTTGTTTTTGTTTACTGCAGGTTTTTTTTAGTGCATGCCCCATACTCGAAGTTCTGGTCAACCGTTATTACCTATCAATCCCGAACCACAACGTATTGGCAGAATGGAGGCACAAAAGGAAATCGAAAGAATGGCTGCTCAACAGGAGCAGGCAAGATTAGCTGCTCTTGCCGCTACCCAAGTACACCAACAAAACATTGATAACCCTGGGCGAGCAACAAATCCTGACGATGAGGATTTAGGTGATGACGAGTTACTAAACCCAAGGCATGCTGAAATCGCAACACCTGCCAACAAAAGAGGTCGTCAAGCTCGGTTTAGGTATGATCGCCAACCCATGCAACCAGCTTTTGACGACGATGATATTGATCTTGATGGAGCCAGAGCCACAGGAGCCATTATTCCTCCACCATTAGCGCCCGAAGCCAAGTTCAACATCACAAGCACCATGATTCAGTTATTGCAACTCAAGGGATTATTTAATGGACTAGCAGGCGATGATCTGAATATGCATCTCATTACCTTTATTTCTACATGCAAGTCATTTGACAATCCTGGTGTTGGTCAGAATGCAATTCGATTACGTCTATTTCCATTGTCTCTGTCTGGGGAGGCAACTCTATGGTTGAATGGGCTGACTCCTGATTCTATTACAAATTGGAGGCAATTGAGAGACGCTTTCCTAGAAAGATTCTTTCCGCCATCCAAAAGAGCACAATTGCGAGATGAAATCAGCAACTTTCGTCAGCTTCCCACTGAAGCTCTTCATGAAACATAGGAGAGGTACAAGACAAAGCTAGCGAGATGCCCAAAACATCATATGACTAATGTTCACCTAATGGAGATATTATATAGAGCCTTGAATTCAATAACTAAACTAGTGGTGGATAATGCAGCTGGAGGATCTTTTATGGACCTTACCTTTGGTCAAGCAAGCAATATGCTAGATCGTATGACGAAGCAAAGTAGAGCTTGGTATACCAGGGATTCTGAGGTAGCAAGCTCTACTATATCTATTGGAATGACTGCAGACCAAAGGAGAAGAGAAGAAGAACGTGATCAAGATATAGCGCATATGAAAACACAAATGGATCTTCTTACAAAGCATTTATTATCAGGGAAGACCAAAAAAGTGAAAGCTATTGCGTCAAAAGGAAGAGATGAATCTGATTCGGAAGAGGAGGCCAACTACTTGAACAATCAGGGGGGTTTCCGTGGGAATACCCAAGGAAATCAAGGTCGGAACTATTATGATAAATCTGGAAACAAGGACCAAGGTAGTTGGAAGAACAAGAATGAAAAGAGTGGTTTGTACGTTCCCCCTGGTAGACATGACACCACCACATCTAATTCTGGAAGTATGGAAGACATGATGGCTAAATTCATGAAAGTAGTGGAAGCAACGGGCGCGGGAGTAATGGAGGTAATTAATGATTTGTCCTCCATGAAACAATTAGTTGATTCATATTCCACTTCAATCAAGCAAATAGAGCAGCAATTAAGCTAACTTTCAGCAGCACTCAATCAAAGAAAGGCCGGAACTCTACCTAGCGATACTGTGCAAAACCCATACTCTACTCTTCCAACAATTCTAATCTTTCCATTAATTCTATTTTTCTTCTTCTATTCATCTATTCTTAATTTCTGCAACAAGAGAATCGTTACTTTGCCTAGGAATTCACGCCTAAATGCCTACCACCTGTGCTACACGAAATTAATCAGTATTGTGGTATAATAACAATGTCAACCGTGAGCTCCTTCGCATTCATGGGTAACTAAACTTCTCTGTTGGGGTTATGGAAACCGAATGAGATACTATCTATTGCTGTGAGTTTGTGAGTTCGTGAAACGTATGCTGCTTATATCATTATTCTCTTCATGTTAATCTATGTGGTTGCAAACACAAGAATACGCCAGTACAACATTTAACTTGATCAAAAGAAAGGTTATCTGTCTGGAAAAGAGATAATGTCAAGGTAGTAGGGTCCCATCCCCTATTAAACAGTTAGTGCCGTAACTGGATTAACCTCTTGGAGAATTTGTACCGTTAGACACGCTTTAAGCTCGAAAGAGTTAAAGTGAAATAATCCTCGAATAGGTCAAAAAACGCCTAGATTTACCATCGAATACCATTTTCTATAATCACATGCATGTCGGAATTCAACACACTCATAACCAATAGAGACGTATAACTCAGAAGGTGGACATAACCCCAACTCTTCGATTCTCATTATTTTACAACTTGCTAAACATTCTTTCTTTTTATTTTGCTATTTTCAGTTTTTACTTTAATATTTTGGTTACACATTACAATCCCCCCTTTTTACGAGACTTGCACTAAAAGTCTAGTAATAGTCGCTTACTTGTTGGCCAAGCTATTCCCTGTGGGATCGATACCCAACCCAGTTGGGTTCTATATTTGCTAGAGACCGCTTTACACTCCTACGAGAGTTGTAGATTGAGCGTTATCAAGGAGTCACCACTGCTACGGCTGATAATCTAGAAGGTCTATGCGCGATCTGAGAACTGAGCATCTGAACCTATGATAGATACATCCTAGCACAAAAAATGAGTATGCGATTAGTACTTCGATTATACAGGTATGCTAAATGAGGTAGGCTGATATTCATGGTTTCATGGGCAGAAGTAATAACTGACTGAATGAATAGCATAAAGTACTGAAAAGAATGCATGAAATATGTAAATGCAGAGAATGCATGACTAAGCATTAAACATATTATGAATATAATCTGTAGAATAAAATACTAAATTCTGATAGCTGAATATTTGATATCTGTATGCTATGGTCAAGCAATACTGAAACTGAATTACTGAGCTGATTATTGGACTAAGACTGTGGGAGCTATCATTTAATCGACATACCCCAATTAAGAGTTAATTAGGGTCCAATGTATAACCCCAATTGGAAAGGTATCAGTATTGTGCCACGGGTACTAACACGGGCTACATGGATCAATTAAAGTGAAGTCCCGAAGGACTAAAGAGTCACCCTCTACTAGCAGGTGCTCTTGTGAGATATATGTCAACCCTCAACTGGCAGGTTAATATCTCTAACCTACACTGGCTACATAGTTATAGAACGCAAGAACTACTACTAAAGGTTGAACCCTCAACTAGCAGGTGAGCCCCCATCCCTGGGTTCGCTCGGTGCTAAATTCTACTTCCAACTGAACTGACTCAGAATACTGAACTGATCTAAAATTAACTGATTATGATAATTGACTGAACTGATAATGCTCATAGAAAATTTTGAAACTATTTTGAAGTTACTGAGAATAAGTAAACAACTATGTTTTTCAGGTATTCATAACCCCAAGGATTTGAAAGCAATAATAGCTAAATAGTCCTAAAACTTTGGGGACATAATATGAAAGCATTGTACAAAATTCATTCATATAGGCATTTCATCAAACACTTGCAAGGCATGGTTTAAGATAAGCATAGAAATAGTTTAAAGCTTGTAGAAATAGTCGGGTTTCATCATCATGATCACTGATTATGATTAAATTAACAAATGGCATTATTCAAAAGTGTGGGGTTCAATAACAACAACAATTTCATGTTAAGAGAATTGTAAAATAATGAGCAAATAATGCTCTATTGGGACTTAAATCCTGTGTTTGGACAAATTTGGATCATGGGAAGAGACCACAAAATCCTTGAAAATTAAATCACAAGACTGGAAATCTCGATTTTGGCTTTCATCATGATGCGGTGCTATCGCATTGTGCCACTGGAAAATTGATAATTACTATTTTTCCCAATGGCGCAATGTGGTGCTATCGCATTGTTCCCTTGGAAATGAACGATCCCCAACTGGAAGTTTGGCACGAAGTGGTGCCAATCACGGTGCCCCACTGGAAAAGGACAATTAAGAAACTACCCCTTAGCATGATGCGGTGGCAATCGTGGTGACACATTGGAAAAGGACGAACGTGATTTCGGCCATCACTGTGACGCGGTCTTATCGCGTTGGGCTACTATTTTGCACTAAAAGTGTCATAAATTCTCACCCCGAGTATTGGATTTGGGAAAAATAGGCATCGTTGGAAAGATAATTCAATTTCTTATAATTTGGTGGGCCTTGAGCTGGAAAATTTTCTAAGAGAAAAAGATGTGCTCGTTTGAAGTTGACTAAAGCAACATTCTTCTCAAAAATTCAATCGGTAAGGGATATTTTGATTGAATAGTTGGGAGTTATTTCGAGGCCTTAATGTACATTAAACTCACTCATTAAACTATCAAAGAGCTATGATGTACTATGCATGATCTTGGAACATGGCATTAACATTTGTTTGGATTTTTAGGTCATTATAACTCCATTGGTACCGAACTCTAGGCTCCACTAGTTTGCAACAACTCTATTAAAAACTCTCCTTGACAACTCTATCAAGATCTCACCTTAATATTGATTAACTCTAACCAATATCTGATAACGCTCAATCTACAGCTCTCGTGGGAGTGTAAAGCGGTCGTTAGCAAATATAGAACCCAACCTGGGTTGGGTATCGATACCACTGGGAATAGCTTGGCCAACAAGTAAGTAAAATTACTAAACTTTTGGTGCAAGTCTCGTAAGAAGGGGGGATTGTAATATGTAACCAAAACAATAAAGTAAAAGCTGAAAATAGCAAAGTAAAAAGAGAAAGATTTTCACGTAAGTTGTAAACAATGAGAATTGAGGAGTTGGGGTTATGTCCACCTTTTGAGGTATACGTCTCTATTGGCTATGAGTGTGTAGAGTTTTGACATGCCATTGCTTATAGAGAATTGTAGTCGATGGTAAATCCAAGTGTCTCTCGACCTCAACAAGGACTGTTTCACTTTAACTCTCTCGAGCTTAAAGCGTGTCTAACGGTACGAATTCTCCAAGAGGTTAGTCCAGTTACGGCACTAGCTTTTTAATAGGAAAGAGTGTCCTACTACCTTGACATTATCTCTTTTCCAGACAAATAACCTTTCTCTCGAACAAGTTAAATGTTAGACTGGCGTATTCTTGCGTTTGCAACAGCAAAGAATGTGGATTAAGATGAAGAGAATAATGATATAAGCAATATACGTGTCTTGAACTCACAAACTCACAGCAATAGATAGTAACTCATTCGGCTTCCATAACCCCAACAGAGAGGTTTAGTTACCCATGAAGGCGAAGGAGATCACGATTGACATTGTTATTATATCACGATATTGAGTAATGGCGTGTAGATCAAGTGATAGGCGTGTGGCGTGAATTCCTTAGCAAAGTAACATTTCTCTTGTTGTGGAATTTAAGAATAGAAGAGTAGAAGAAGAAAAATAGAATTAATGGAAAGATTAGAAGAGTTGTAATTGAGAAGTAGAATGTGTCTCTCCACTAAGGGAGGACTTAATTAAAAATCTCTAGCATTATAGGGTATTTATAATACTCCTATCCTACTCCTACTATGCTAATGAAATAAATAACCAAATCCTACTAAACTAAGGAAATACTTAACCCATTAGTACTAGGTTAATGTAACATTCTCCTAATCCAAATAAACTAATGAAATACATAACCCAATTGTACTAGGTTAATGTATCATTGTCAAAATCCAGCTTTGTGTCTGTAAGTCCCCAAAGTCTTCAGAAATGTTGTTTTAGCCCGGGACAGATTTTTCATGCAGCAGTTTTGGTCCTTAGGCGTGTAGACTTTCTTCCCTTCCTTTGTGAGCTTTCTTTTGCGTCAAGTAAGCCATAAAATACTGTATTTTGCATCATTTATACTTGAAACTTTTTATAATCATGTTCGTTAGCTCATTTATAGGAAAAAGGACTAAAAGTGCATGAAATATATAATTTGTTCTCAAAACTAGGCTAAAATATGGGCAAAATATATTGATATAGGCGCATAATTTTCTATAACTTGAAGCTTTGTTCGTTAAAATACATGTCCTTCTTCATCACTTAGGGTTTGAGCTAAACATTTATCAAGACAATTATACAAAGCATAATCTATATATATCAATCATAAACTAAATGAATAGCTAAAATATAAATTAAACATTATATGCATTACTATGATGGTAATCATATTCTAATACATGATAAACAATGTTCTTATAACATCATAAACATAACATCACCACACAAACTCATACAACACATCATACATCACTTTCATATCATCATCAACATCAAACAATATTAATATACATCATAAGTATCAACACATAACTTCAATAATCTCAACATATAATTCAATGCATATACTACACATAAATACAATCTTCCTACTACAACTATTCCATAATACATACTGTCAACAAATTATACTCAGATACACTAATACATACTCACTAATATTTTAACATAATATACAATCAATATCTCATTCTAACACCTACATATATAACATGTATAAGTATCACTTACAATACACAACTACTCCACCTAAATTCAAAAAGTCAACATACCAATTTTATTGCTAGTAGTACTCAGACATATGGCTAACTACTTGGTCCATATGTAATGTAGGCTAAGGGACGGGTAGGACTATTTTGGCTAGGAATAGTGACTAAGCTCCTAAGCGCTTTAATACATCACATTGTATCATTGACACTTTTTTCTTTCAACCTTTCTTCTTTCTTTTATTCTACCACCCTTGTTCTCCTCTTTTGTTTTTCAATTTTAAGAACAACTCACTTTTCAGCTTTCTTTTCCTTTTTCTTTTCACAACATACCTCTTATGATAGCACTTTCTTTTCCGTAACACATTCAAGCACCATTTACAATTTAAAGCATCATACTTACCCAATTTCCTCTTATGTTGTCACATGACTTTTTTAATTTAAAGCACTTAGGAATTTGGATCAAATTACGGTCTTGAAAAAAAATGGATTAGGCTTACATACAAGGTTGTCAAATAAATAGGCTAAAGGCTCAAAAGGGTTTAACTAGGGATGATGTCCATGGATAGGTAAAACTGAAGGTAAACAAATATAGGTTGCCAAAGAAATGCCTAAATCATATCCTAACTTACACTCCTTATTTTCGCTTTGCATACATACCAGGCAAGTTCTAGCATCAGCCACATACATAGAAGATACTATTAATCTCACACACACAAGGCACATGGTCGACTTGATTGGAAGTAATATAGACTCTCGACCCAACAAGTGAAGGAATTGAACCACAAAATATCACATAATGAGTCACAACTAGAGTCTAAACGTCTCAATAGTCACAATTGTAACACATACTCTTGTTATAATCTCATGCTGCCTATCAAAATAATTTCATGCGAAGCTAAAAAAATTTTATCTACTAAAAAAACAAAACGAAACAAAACAAAACAAAAATGAAACAAAAGCAAACAAACATAGATGCGAATAGAGAAGGATAGCATGTAATACCACCACCCCACACTTAGTCGGGACACTGTCCTCAGTGGAAAATAAATACGAGGAACCTGGTCAGTCGGACTCCTCCTCTATGTCTGGGGTCATACCCCTTGCGTTGGGATCATCATAAGAGTCATCATCATCATAAGTTCCGCATAAGTATCCCACTTAATTCCAGGCGGGAGTCGAGGTATTTGCAGCGAGGAGGGTTCTCCTTGTTTTCTTGCTCTTTTGGGAAGTGGTAGCCTTTTCCTTCCCTTGTCTTGCTTTCGGTTCCATTGTACCTGAGACTAGAAATAGTGTTAGTGGTAGCACAATCCCAATGGATACAATCTATACACAGGCAGTAGGGGTACCACCCCACACTTAGGTTGTTGGCACCAACTAGTGAGGTGAAAGTGATCGATTACTCAGAATTCATCGACATACGTTTTAGGAACTATCTTCCGACAAGAAGATCAGTGATGTATCACTACTTGCAGCCATTGCACTATGTTCATGTTACGTATAACAACACTACTACATAGGGGTTACATCATGGTATAGTTATTTTCAACAATCACAACATCCTATGTCGGTAGGCAACTATAAGTCTTATCCCGATGAACGAGATAGTCTAACATTTAAGTATTCAAGTAACAAGCTTAAGCAATGTTCATAGCCATGGCAATTCTGCAAATAGTATAACAATGCTTATTAAAACAAAATTCAAGTCGGAGACCGGTCAAGATTATCCTAACGTATATGTTCACTCACATGGTTGTGTATCAACAGTCCAAACACATTAACATCACCAATGATCTTTGAAGATGTAGCAACTCATAATAGGCATAGGAATGTAGTACTTACTAGAAATAGATAAAGAATAAAAGAGTAATTACGTGATTGAAGCCTTTGAAGATGTTCTTGTGAATTGGAAGAGCAAAAAGAGAAGTTTTGAGATGATTTGGATGGATGTGCGGCGCCTTTGGGTCAATTTTTAGTGTGGTTATGTTTCAAGACTAAGTCCCCTTTATATAGGAAGAGAATGGGTCGGGTTATGACCCATTTACAATTGGTTTTGGAGACAAAAATGCTCCATATGCGGCGCATAATGCTTGGCATAGTCATGACATATGCGGCGCATTGTCTATAGCATAATGGGACATATGCGCCGCATAGTCTATGGCATTTGTAGACATATGCGCCGTATAGTCTATGGCATATGAGATACTGAGACCAAATGCCATAGCATAGGCGGCGAATAGTCAAAAGCATACCTAGGAATAGGCGGCGCATAGTGTATAGCACACTAGATTCCGAGACCTTAGGCTATAGGATAGGTTGTGCATCGTTCGTGGCCTGGTTTTACCAAGGCCTAGCCTTCCTCGAAGCCTATTTTGGTGTGAGAAATGCTCAATCCATAGCCTTGTGCATCACCATTCCTAACTTACCAACTTTACCATACAATGCGTCCAAATCATCAATTGAAATCAATCTCCTCGTTGAATACTTCTTGCACCTATATTTGCTCAAAACAACTGAAAATGATTAGTACGATGGGTTGCCTCCCACCAAGATCCTTAGTTTTGGTCGTGGCACGACTCTTATTTTTGGATTTTTCATTTATCAAAAACAAAACATGTATAAAAACGATAAAACGATAAAACGATGAAATGATAAAACAATAAAACGATGGGTTGCCTCCCATCTAGTGCCTTATTTATTGTCGAGGCTCGACATAGTTACCTCGAGTACTCAGACTTCGTCGAGGTAAGTGATGGATCATTTTCTGAAAGGATTTAGACGACAATGAGGCTTACCTGTGGGCATGCGATCTTCTTCAAGATGGCTCTTACATTATCCCGGAGAATCTCCAATTATATCATCAATAGTCCAACCCATAGCTCTCTTGTATCTCTTCAGAGCAGAGATGAGAGCTTCTACGTGCTGTTCACTTAAATCATCTGTACTCTCCGTAAGTATATTTCTACTTTCCAAGAACACATACCTTAGATAATCGGGAAGCTCTTGCGATTCTAGCATTGGTGGCTCGTCAAAGGGAGTCTTCGCTTTTGGTTGATTCTTGAGATCACAATCTGGTTGCTTAGGAGTATAAGGCTCTATTTCTTGTAGAGCACTCAAAAGTTCTTCATAACCTTCATTATCTTCATGCTCAACATTCAGCGGCACAGCAGACAATGGCTCAACAGTAGGCTGTTTCTCTATAGATAATGCTTTCGTATCCTCATGATGAACATCAGCTACAGATGACTCATTCATATCGCTGGGCTACTTCATTGTTTTGCATATATCAAACCGTACTACTTCGTCATTAATTCGAAACAAAAGCTCATTATCTTTCATGTCAATAAGCACACTTCCAGTTGCAAGGAAAGGACGCCCCAAGATTATGGGAACTTCAGAATCCTCCTTACAATCCAGAATAACAAAGTCTGCAGGAAAGATGAATGAAGAAACTTTCACCAACACATCATTCAAGATACCCACAGGTCATTTTACCGACCTATCAGCCATCACGAGCCACATATTGGTTGGTGTCGGATCGCCTAGCTCCAACTTCTTGTAGATGGATAGTGGCATCAAATTGATGCTAGCACCTAGATCACACAATGTCTTAGCAAAATCCAACGATCCAATTGTGCAAGGAATAGTGAAAGCTCTAGGATCCCCTTCTTTTGAACTAGCGACCTTGTAGCGATTGCACTACAATGATGAACATTATTCGCCAACTCATAACTTGCTGCCCGCTTCTTTGTCAACAGGTCCTTCATAAACTTTGCATATCCAGGCATTTGTTCAAGTGCCTCCACCAATGGAACATTAATGGTCAGCTGCTTGAGCATAGTCATGAATTTGCTGAACTTTGTGTCATCTGCCACCTTCTTCAATCTTTGGGGAAAAGGTGGTGGTGGGTATGGAAGTGTTCTCTCCACGGTTTTCTTCTCCTCTTGCTTCCGTCTTTCCACTTTTTCAGGCTGCACAGTGCTGGATGTGCCGTCCTTGACGGCAGGAGTAGTTGCTACGGCATCTTCTCCTTTTGCATTGTCATTCATGTCCGCAACTTCGTCAATCACTTTCTTTCCTTTTGCTGAAGTTTCCAGCACCTTACCACTTCTGGTAGTGATGGCCATGCATGACCCATCATTCCTTGGGTTTTGCACAGTATCGCTAGGTAAAGTGTCGGCCTTTCTTTGGTTGAGTGCTGCTGAAAGTTAACTGAATTGCTGCTCTAGTTGTCTAATTGAAGTGGAATGTGAATCTACTATTTGTTTCATGGCGGACAAATCATTAATTACCTCCGTAACTCCCGTGCTCGTTGCTTCCACTCCTTTCAATAATTTAGCCATCATGTCTTCCATACTTCCAGAATTAGATATGGTGGTATCACGTTGCCAGGGGGAACGTACAAACCACTCTTTTCATTCTTGTTCTTCCAACTACCTTGGTCTTTGTTTCCAGATTTATCATAATAGTTCCGACCTTGGTTTCCTTGGGTATTCCCTCGGAAACCCCCCTGATTGTTCAAGTAGTTGGCCTCCTCTTTCGAATCAGGTTCGTCTCTTCCTTTTGACGCAATCGCTTTCACTTTTTCAGTCTTCCCTAATAGATGCTTTGTAAGAAGATCCATTTGGGTTTTCATGTGCGCCATATCTTGATCACGTTCGACTTCTCTTCTTCGTTGGTCTGCAGTCATGCCAATAGATAAAGTGGGGCTTGCTACCTCAGAATCCCTGGTATGCCAAGCTCTACTTTGTTTCGTCATACGATCTAGCATATTGCTTGCTTGACCAAAGGTGAGGTCCATGAAAGAACCTCCAGCTGCGTTGTCCACCACTGGTTTAGTTATTGAATTCAAGGCTCTATACAAGATCTCCATGAGGTGAACATTAGTCATGTGATGGTTTGGACATCTCGCTAGCTTTGTCTTGAACCTCTCCCATGTTTCATGAAGAGCTTCAGAGGGAAGCTGATGAAAGTTGCTGATTTCATCTCTCAATTGAGCCTTTTTGGATGGCGGAAAGAATCTTTCTAGGAAAGCGTCTCTCAATTGCCTCTAATTTGTAATTGAATCAGGAGTCAGCCCATTCAACCATAGTGTTGCCTCCCCAGACAGAGACAATGGAAATAGACGTAATCAAATAGCATTCTGACCAACACTAGGATTGTTAAAGGACTTGCATATAGAAATAAAGTTGATGAGATGCATATTCGGATCATCGCCTGCTAGTCCACCAAATAATCCCTTGAGTTACAATAACTGAATCATGGTGCTTGTGATGTTGAACTTGGCTCCGGGCGCTAATGGTGGTGGAATTATTGCTCCAGTGGCTCCGGCACCATCAAGATCATCATCATCATCGTCGAAAGCTGGCTACATGGGTTGGCGATCATACCTATACCACGCTTGTCGACCTCTTCTGTTGGCAGGTGTTGTAGTTTCAGCAACATGCCTTGGTTTTAACAACTCGTCGTCACCTAAATCCTCATCGTCAGGATTTGTGGCTCGCCCAGGATTATCAATGTTTTGTTGTTGGACTTGAGCAGCGGCAAGAGCAGCTAATCTTGCTTGCTCGTGTTGAGCAGCCATCCTGTCGATTTCAGCTTGTGCTTCCATTCTTCTAATTCGTTGTGGTTCAGGATTGATTGGTAATAACGGTTGACCAGAACTTCTAGTATGGGGCATGCACTAAAGTAAAAACCTGCAAGAAACAAAAACAAAAACTAAACGTAAAAGTACGAGAATCTTTGACCAAAGGGTCTAGTAATTATCACAAACTTGATTGACAATCGTATTCCCCGGCAACGGCGCCAATTTTTGATAACGCTCAATCTACAGCTCTCGTGGGAGTGTAAAGCGGTCGTTAGCAAATATAGAACCCAACCTGGGTTGGGTATCGATCCCACAGGGAATAGCTTGGCCAACAAGTAAGTAAAATTACTAAAGTTTTGGTGCAAGTCTCGTAAGAAGGGAGGATTGTAATATGTAACCAAAACAATAAAGTAAAAGCTAAAAATAGCAAAGTAAAAAGAGAAAGATTTTCACGTAAGTTGTAAACAATGAGAATTGAGGAGTTGGGGTTATGTCCACCTTCTGAGGTATACGTCTCTATTGGCTATGAGTGTGTAGAGTTTTGACAAGCAATTGCTTATAGAGAATTGTAGTCGATGGTAAATCCAAGCGTCTCTCGACCTCAACAAGGACTGTTTCACTTTAACTCTCTCGAGCTTAAAGCGTGTCTAACGGTACGAATTCTCCAAGAGGTTAGTCCAGTTACGGCACTAGCTTTTTAATAGGAAAGGGTGTCCTACTACCTTGACATTATCTCTTTTCCAGACAAATAACCTTTCTCTCGAACAAGTTAAATGTTAGACTGGCGTATTCTTGTGTTTGCCACCGCAAAGAATGTGGATTAAGATGAAGAGAATAATGATATAAGCAATATACGTGTCTTGAACTCACAAACTCACAGCAATAGATAGTAACTCATTCGGCTTCCATAACCCCAACAGAGAGGTTTAGTTACCCATGAATGCGAAGGAGATCACGATTGACATTGTTATTATATCACGATATTGAGTAATGGCGTGTAGATCAAGTGATAGGCGTGTGGCGTGAATTCCTTAGCAAAGTAACGTTTCTCTTGTTGTGGAATTTAAGAATAGAAGAGTAGAAGAAGAAAAATAGAATTAATGGAAAGATTAGAAGAGTTGTAATTGAGAAGTAGAATGTGTCTCTCCACTAAGGGAGGACTTAATTAAAAATCTCTAGCATGATAGGGTATTTATAATACTCCTATCCTACTCCTACTATGCTAATGAAATAAATAATCAAATCCTACTAAACTAAGGAAATACTTAACCCATTTGTACTAGGTTAATGTAACATTCTCCTAATCCAAATAAACTAATGAAATACATAACCCAATTGTACTAGGTTAATGTATCATTGTCAAAATCCAGCTTTGTGTCTGTAAGTCCCCAAAGTCTTCAGAAATGTTGTTTTAGCCCGGGACAGATTTTCCATGCAGCAGTTTTGGTCCTTAGGCGTGTAGACTTTCTTCCCTTCCTTTGTGAGCTTTCTTTTGCGTCAAGTAAGCCATAAAATGTTGTATTTTGCATCATTTATACCTGAAACTTTTACTAATCATGTTCGTTAGCTCATTTATAGGAAAAAGGACTAAAAGTGCATGAAATATATAATTTGTTCTCAAAACTAGGCTAAAATATGGGCAAAATATATTGATATAGGCGCGTAATTTCGCCTATCATCAATATCAAACTCAAGTAAATATATCTATGCACTCAACAAACACAAAAAAGCATTACTCTTACAACATGAGTAATTTAATTATAGACCAAGACTTGACTCAAGAACAAACACTCTCTCAGCACACAAAAGCTTAGATCTTGAGTAATTTTTAAGTTTTTGCCAATTTATCTTTTTGAATAATCAGATTGCAAAAATTGTGGAATTTAGGAGCATTACTTTCTATTTATAGATGGATAATGATTAGGGTTGAATTTCAATTTGGCGAGGTGTCTTGACTGGTACAGCTCACCTGTGCAGTTTGTTACACTAACAAATAAAACTACGCAGGACAGTGACAATTGTATGTTGTCATGAAGACCTAGGGACCTGGTCCCTTGTTGTTAGTTGATCATCATCAAAACAAGATATAGCAGAGAGATTGATCAGCTTCTCTCAGAGTTTAGTAGAATCTTAGTCACTATGGTAGCCTAATTCAATGTATGGATCATAATGATTTAAATGAGTAATCTTCTCTACCCGCATACTATTATCTTTTGAATGATATAAAGATGACATCTCAAAAGTATCAAATAAATGAAATAGATGAAACAAAGTTAGAAAAAGAATGAAGCAAGATGAAAAGAAGGGAAAGGCTTGCCACTTGAACACAAGAACGGACCTTATGTAGAGATTTTTTTAAAAAAAAATAATGTTATTTAAATTAGAGGCACTCATTCAAATTTAATACATAGTTTTCAAAAACACGAATCTTAGAATGAAAACATGATTAATTTCTATGGAACTTATGAATAATTGAATTGAAAATGCTAGATTAATTAATTTAATAAAAATTGTGAATAATTTAACAAAATATGTGAAATGAATGTCGTATTTAAGTTATTACCCCAATAAGATAATATTTATCAATCCAATAAAATTCATGAATAATGTAACAAGATAGGTAGAATGAAGATAATATTAAAGTCACCCCTACCCAATAAAATTAGTGAATAAGGTAAGAGTTGTTGATTCAACAAAATTATGAATAACTTAACAAGATAGAAATAAAAGTTTGATACGGTTACAATTAGGCGCAGCTTGATATACGATTGCTTGATTTATTTTTTAGGTTGAATGTAGATATATTAGTGATACAATAAATATTTTGATGACAGGTATAATTCCAAAAGGTTGAAGGCAAGAATTCTTGGTGTAAAAAGGTGTGGGGGTGTCTCAAAGACATGCCAATGTCAGCGTTCAACTAAGGCTACCCTTTGTATTGTGTACGGAGAGACACTAAGTATTCAATCTATCAATTTTTAGATAGAATTTATTTTTTGAAATTTACCACCACCATCAGTGCATAAGGATAAACTTTGTGCAAAAATGTCTTTCAAGAACGGGATGCAAAGTTTTGAGATTTTTAGAACGTTTTAGCTTTGAGTGTGAACAACCACATATATCTTAAAAATAATTGACAAATAAAAAATGGTATTATTTTTTATCAATCAATACTACCGGAGATGGTCCCCACAAATTACTACAAATTAAATCTAATGAATTGGCACTATACCAAGAACTTTTTGAAAAAAGGTATCACGTGACTTTTATTAGAATAACATGAATTATAAACTGTAATAGTGGTGCAAACATTTATTTAGAACTTGACGTTTAGGGTGACCTAATTTTTTTATGCTATAGGTGCTATGAAATAACAATGTTGCATTTTGGAGGAATATCAGCATCTTTTAGTGTCCACTCATACAACCCATTTAACTCCATCCACGAACCGATGTTTCTCCAGTAGACGGTCCACCTGGAAGACCGTCAGGTCAACCGTCAACTTAACCCTAGTGACGGGTCGGGTTGGGTTAATTTTAAGGCTTATTTAAATTGCCTGTATCTGAGGAGGCACCTACCTTCAACACTTAACAATGAGATAGGGTAATCCCTATACTCTTCTAGTCTAAATAGGAGAGTGAGAGAAGTACTAATAGTACCAGTTTGAGCCCAGATGAGGAAAGAATCAATATATCAACCCCGTTGAGGCAAAAACTGGCCATGTTAAGACAGAAACTAAGGAGAAAACTATGGTTAAGAGCAAGGATCTTCAGATGAGAGAGGCACTCAGGTGGAAAATTAAGGGATCAAAGGACAAGTTCCTTGATGGATTGGAACCGACGACAAGTAGGCCATTCAAAAGGCCAATCTTTAAAAAGTATCAAATAGTGATAAGTGAGTTGCATGAATATCCTAAATTAGAGCAGTGTTTCAATGATGAGTTAGCCTCTTGGTTATTATCAACCAAATCTGTAAAGGGAGTTTTTGGCCAACAATTTAGCACTAATAGAAAAAGAATGTCCCAATGGCACGGAGATATCAGACTTTCCAAATAGAGAATCAATCCCAGTAAGAGGAGTTAACATTGATATATCAGCTCAAACAATCAATAGGATATTGTTTGGGCCCGACTATGAGGCACCAATTTTGGTTCCTGATCTTGAGTATTATCTAACTTTGGCATAGACTCAAAGGTCATGGTTATCACGGCTACTGATTGATGATGGCAACCCTGCTTGGGCAACTAACCCATGTGAGCGCATTGCTAAGTCCTCCCTTAGGCCATTATTCGGTTAAGGTTGATAACAATAGGAGGTGATGCTAATTTGGATAAACACAGGGATGTGATGGTGGCTAGTTTTATTGTAGGGATGAAGATTGATTTTGGACAAATCATTGTTGATGAAATGTTCATGAGGGCACACAAAGTGGCAAGCGCATTACTATTCCCGTGTATAATCACGGAGCTATGCAGGCAATCTAATGTGCCTATGATTCGAGGAGTTGATAATGTAGTTTGGGATACACATAGGTAAGACATTAAGAAATCAAAATATGACTCAAAGTTTGAGATGCGAGTCACTAAACCTCTAGCCTACCAGAAACAATCAGCGCCAACCTCTGATACTTTTGAAATTCCCTCAGGTATACCCTTACCTATAACTACTTATGTGCCGCCTGGTATATCTGCAGGATTAGAATCTATGCCACCAATGGGTGGGATAGATTATTCAAAGTATAGGTTGACATAAGAATATTTTTCCAAGTTTGTGAAGCTGCAGAAAAAGTGTAAGAAGCAGCTAGACACATGGGCTTCACAATTTAAGCCATTTGTTGATCAAATTGTGGCTGAGGCAATTCGTCCATTTAAAAACATTCAGCTTAGGATGGATCATATGGAAGAGCGCATCAATAAAAGGATGGATGCGATGTCCATTCCAAATCTTTCTAAGTTCATGGCAGAATTTAAACAAGCACAGGCATACATAGCAGAGCTAAAGAGTTAGCAACCATAGTAACCCGTCTTTGACCCCACTTTGGTGATAAGCGATGAAGATGAAGGTATTTTTGTCTTGATGGGTAAGCTATTGAAAGACAAAGGCAACAGAGTAGATAAAAGTACAGATAAAAGCATAGATAGAAAAGCTGCCAGAAGAAAAAAGGCGAGAAATAATGACACCGAAAGAGAAAAAAGATTATGATATGAGAAAAGATGTAAAAAAATGAGGAGAGATAAAGAAAAAAGGAGAAAGAAGGAAGAAGATGAAGCTGCAGGAGTTTCTATAAGTTTTTCCTCAGCAAGAGGGCCCAGTTCGGACCCAGTTCAAGATATGATACCTCCAATTCCAGAGAAAGAGATTGTGAGTACCCCTACCACCATAGGGGTCAACGTTGCTGCAGGTGAGGCCACTGGAGCCTCACCACATTTCAATGATGCCTCATCTAAATAAGAGGTTTTACAAGTATTCCCCTCCTCTGTACTTTCTTTATATGTATTGAGGATAACACATTTATTTTATGTAGGGGTAGGTGTACTTGTACCACGGAGGTTTTTGTTGCCTGTGTTCTTTTCCTCTTATGTGCTGTTTAGTAGAATCGGTATGTATAGGATTGTATTTTCTTTTCCTAAGTTGTTGTGATATAAATATCCATTGTTAATTTTATCTATTTATGAAAGTGTTTTTTCCTTTAGCATCTTTTTATATATATGGATGATGTATGACTATGGCATAAGACTATGAATATGTTTGTATGGCTATATCCTCTTGTCAGTTAGCATATGTTGAACAACCTTTGGTGATTCTATAATTGGCATTAGCATGTAAAATATGCATGATCATGTGATGGAAATCCTAAGAGTAGTACAATGGGTTTGACTCAATTGCCTGAGTGTGCAAGTATTTATGTTAATTCTTGCATAGTGTAATACCTAGAACTTGCCTGGTTCATTGATATTGTTTTGGGATTGATTCAATCGGATAAGATAGCAATTCCTCCTTTTACCTTCAGTCCACTTAGCCTAAATAATTGACACACCAAAAAGATTTTACCATTTTTGAACCCTTTTTTAGCTTATGTTAGTTTTTCTTCATTCCTAATAACTCTAAATTAACTCTCTTGTGGTTGTTGACACCAGACTTTGGCCCTGGTCCAACATTGGACATTGTGTACCTTATCTTAGGAAAAATACCTAAGTTGAGGGTGGCTACTGTCAAGATGTTAGCAGTTTAACAAAAAGGTGATTTTTTGCTAAAAGAAAGCATTTGGCCCTAATCTGTCTAAGATATTATGCACCTATACTAACTGTATCAATATAAGTTGAGGGTGGATAATGCTGTAAAAAAATAGGTGTTATGGCGAAGTGTGAATGATTGATAGAATTTTAGGTGAGCTAGTAATGTAGTAGCCTTGGTGAGAAGAATTCAAGGGCAAAGAGAGTTAAGTCTGAATATTGAGTCACTTTTCCCAAAATTTGTCCTCACCTAACCCTCGGAGCCTCATTAAAAGCCTGAAAAGACCTGCTTGATCTTTGTGAATCAACCATAAGGGAGGATTCGATGATAAAGGCAAGCCTATGGGTGTGTATGCTATGTTTGTAACTTCTTTGATGAGTGTGAGAGTATTTTTTTTGTCCATAAAATATAATGAGTGGTGGATTTTATTGACTGTGAGGGAAAATTGAGTTACACTTAGTTTTAATAATCTTTGTGGGGTGTTATATCCATGTTTGTGTGTAAGTGCTGAATTATAAATAATGCAGGTTATAGATCCTGATGTTTTGAGCTCTTATGAGTGAAATGGCAAGTAAATGGTTGTGTTAAATCTAGTTCACTAGTCAATTGACTGTCATTATGTTGTTCATGGATACAATTTGGTGCTGAGTTCCTTGAGGACAAGTAATTGTCTTAAGTTGAGGATGTTGATTTTTCGGCTTTTGACGGAACATTTTACATCTTTTTCAAGAGATAATTATATGTTTTCAAGAAATTGATGTTATATTTAATACTGGATTTTAGTTTTTTAAGGTTAAAGAGTTAGATAAGGGAAGACTTGGAAAAAAGAAGAAAAAGTCCACTAACGGTCAAACTGGCGGACCATCAGCCATGCAATAGACCGCCAGGGTTGTCATCAGAGTAAAACAGAAGGAAGTAGTTGAGTGGTCTCTATGATGTTCCAAGTGGCGAACCGTCAACCATCCGACAGACCGCCAACCTGGCCGTAAGGTCGAAACAGAACATGGCATCTTAGAGGATCAATCGAACGGCCCATGCAACGGGCCGCCAGGCCAGCGATGGCCCGCTAAAATGACCATCAACCCTTAACAGAACCTAATATTTTGGGACCATCAGTGACAGCCCACGCGATGGATCATCAGGCTTTCAATGAGCCATCAGCCCGACCATAAACTTGGACGCGACTTTTTTAAGTTTGAATTTTAAATCCTCTGTACCTGAGAACATATAAATACCCAGTTTAGGTTTTATTTAGGTATATTTTATCATTCCATTTTTAAAAATGCATTATAACTTAGTATTCTCTGAGATTCAAGATAGAATTATGGATCTCACTATTTTTATTCTCTTTGCTACTGAAGATTCAATAACAATTCTTGTGATTTTTTAAGTAATTCCTAAACTTATTTATGAAAAATGTAATGACTTTTTCTTCTTTTTCTTCTTCTTCTTCTTCTTCTTCTATTAAGATGTGTGGCTAAGCTCCCATAACTAGGGTTATGGGAGCCTTAATGTGAATAGCTAATTGGGGTTGTGAAAATATTTGATTTCTATGGTTAACTGAAGTTGTATAGACCCTTCTTCATAATAATGACCTTTCTTGGTTGTAAACTTGAAGGGTGAGCGCAAGAACATCACTTGGTCGAATAGAAAAGTGTTTGTTGGGAAAAGAAGAGGTTTACATGAAATCTAAGGTCTTTAACCTTTGGGTTAAAGGTTGATGCCTTAACGGGATCAACCCACATGAGAGGATAGTTGAATAAATTAATGCCTCTTTTAAGATTGAGAGAATTGGAGGATAATCTACCTATTTTGGTTGAGAGACAAATGGGTAAATTATAGGATTCAATAACTCTTGAAATTGAAGTGATTAATTGGAAATTCAAGATAATTCACAACGCTAGCAGCTTGAACATC
Source organism: Capsicum baccatum var. pendulum (assembly GCA_030864225.1). Classification (NCBI taxonomy): domain Eukaryota; kingdom Viridiplantae; phylum Streptophyta; class Magnoliopsida; order Solanales; family Solanaceae; genus Capsicum; species Capsicum baccatum. Next base: position 65,638,214 of record CM061558.1, on the reverse strand, counting down.
TCGGTAACCATAACTCTAGTTTGTCTACTCTCATTGAATTATTATTTACAACAAGAATCACTAAGCGGAACACTTGCTGTTACTAATAGAAAAATACAATTTACAGATCAAAACCCTTTCTTAATTTGGAACCTTTGATCAACAGTCTAGTAACAACCACAATACTTAGTGAACACAATATTCTTTGTGGGATTTGACCCCAACTTAGTTTGGTTATATCTTTGACAACGACAGTTTACTCTCTCATAAGGGAGGTGTAATTTGGGCGTATTAGTGACTAACAAGATTGTGGGTATGTTGTGCATATATATAAAGAACTAGGTCCATTGATGACTATAGATCGAAAGATGTGAACCAGATTTCAAGTGCAAGAAGAATTCCTCAAGAAATTTGATTAATATATTAAAAGTATGCATCATGGAATTCATGAACAATAAAGAAATATGGGTACACTTACACAAAAAAAGAGCATTAGAAGAAGAGAAACTGTGTAGGGGTCAAAATAAATAAGAAAACAAAGTCCAGGTGAAATTCGATTCTTTAACAAAACTAGGTCTGGTTACACTTAGGAGAAAAACTTTGTAAAAGAATTTTGCCAACCTTACACCTATATAAGATACCTCATTGCTGCTATTGAGGCTTATATGATTCACACAGATACAAAGTGATATCTCAGGAGTAGTCAAAGGGAGTACGGCTGGTCTCAAATAGGTTTCACCGTCAAAAGAGAGTAATCATCTGTGGACAACAAGGCTAATGAAGATCAAATTCCCTGGGTCACACAGGGTGACGATGCGCATGTGTCCAAAAGTGACAACTATTTTTTGGTAATGTTTATACATGAGAAAAAGAGTTTGGAATTTTATCATTGCATAAAATGAGTCAAAATAGTGGTTGTGGCATTGGAAAATAACAATTATTGTAGGGAAATGCTTTGAGTAATACAAATTGATCAACAAATACAACCCATCCATAGAAAGTTACTTCTTAGTTCTTGAGTTAAGTTTGAGTCTTTATTCATTGATAGTAATTTATTTGGTTTCTAGAAGTATTGTAATAGGCGATCATTGTTGAATTAAGTTTTAGCTTTCTTAAAAGGGTTAGTTATAATTAGGTTTAATGTAGGGGTAAAAGGTATTAAATCTATACTTCATTTAGTTATTGGTTTGTAACATAAAATTGCTTGAGCTGGTGAAGTTTGGAGGTAAATCCTCAAAGATAATTTATGATTCTTTTACTCGCTTGAGAAAGTAGTTTTCAATAGTTAAATTTTAATCCTATTATATTTTGCAATTTACTTTTTTGTAGTGTCTGGAGAATCGATTCTTCAGCAAGTTAGGTGATAGCTAAAATAAATTAGCAGAATCAGAGTTCTTGTATTATAAACTCTGTTACATGAACAGAAAAGAAAGAAAGAAGAGAGGAAATGCAGAGAAGAAGATGAGTGAGTTTTTTTTTCATTGATTGAATCTTGTCAATGTATGTTACATAGAGTGTTTGATATGTGTATATAGTTGATTATAGAAGATTCTAGAAGCTAACTACTAACTAACTTAATTAGTTACACTACACAGAGTTAGTTATTAATTGTTTTTTGAAAAATAGGTAACACTGTTTCGGTAGTGTTTTCTCCAAGTGCTAAGTTGATCTTCCTTCTTTCAACACTTCCCCTCAAGATAGATACTCCCAAATAGATTAAGGATGTTAATATTGGATAACAAGTGCTAATGTTGAGACCTATTGAAACCCTTAGTTAACATATCAAAAGATTGATCCTCAGTAGAAATATAGTTGACTGTTACTAGTCATTGATTAATCTTCTCTTTTAGAAATGACAGTTCATTTCAATATTCTGGGTCCTTTCATGATATACAGGATTGGATGTAATTTGCATGGCAGACTTGCTATTAGTGTAGATCTTTGCAGGTTGTTTAATATCAATCCTAATCTCTTTTAATAGTCTTAGTAACTAGACAAGTTCAACCATAGTTGCATAAATTCTTGTGTATTCAACTTCAACTAAACTATTGAAGATAGCATTTTGTTTCTTAGATTTCTAAGAAACAATAGACTCTCCTAACTTCATAAAATATCCAATAATGGATCTTCTTGAGAATGGACATGATGCCCAATCTGCATCATAGTATGTTGAGACTTCAGCATTTGATTAA